>OY998261.1:13217500-23217500 GCA_963922045.1 Persicaria maculosa | reverse complement strand
AAATTATGGTGGACATTTCCTCGGTGGTCAGATGAATATGAAAATGGATTAAATAAGTATTTGGAACGAGCTATTGCAACTGAAGCTCAAGGAACCGAAATTTGTTGTCCGTGCAAAGATTGTTGTTATCGTTATTGGTTCCAAGAGAACATTGTGAAAGATCATGTGATTTCAAAGGGTTTTGTACCTACATCACAACAACAATTAGACTCTAGGGCAGATGATCGATCAACTGATGGGGATGGTGGGATGGATGAGTTATGACAACAATTAATGATGACATGGATGAGTTATTACAAGGTATGTTTGGGGAAGGTCCTAATGAAGACGCAACTAGATTCTATAAGTTAGTAGAAGAAGGTCAACAAGAACTCTATCCTGGATGCAAGAATTTCTCGAGACTTTCCTTCACTATTAGACTTTTTGTTTTCAAGTGTGATCACAAGCTAAGTAATGTTGCATTTGGTCAGTTGTTAGAACTGTTAAAGGCAATGCAACATGACGCTAACTTGCCATCGTCATTTAATGAAGCAAAGGATACGTTGAAAGTGCTAGGTCTCGATTATACTAAGATCGACGCTTGTCCAAATGATTGTGTGTTATATTGGGAGGAGCATGCAAATGCAACAAGTTGTCATGTCTGTGGAGCTTCTAGATGGAAATCAAATGATGAGGATGAGATGGATAAAAAGCCTCATCAAATTCCTGCAAAGGTTCTAAGGTATTTTCCGGTCAAGAAAAGACTGCAGAGATTGTACATGTGTCCAGAGACAGCCCATTATATGACATGGCACAAAAATGGACGCCCGGAAGATGGGTTACTAAGGCATCCAGCAGATGGTAAATCATGGAAGGACTTCGACTTATCAATTCCGAATTTCTGAAAAGAGTCTCGAAATGTCAGATTAGCATTGGCAACTGATGGGTTTAATCCTTTCAATACAATGAGTATTGTTCATAGCACATGGCCAGTTATGTTAATCAATTATAACCTACCGCCATGGATGTGCACCAAGCCTGAATTCATTATGTTAGCACTAGTAATACCGGGCCCTCACTCTCCTGGAAATGATATTGACATATACTTGCAATCTTTGATTAAAGATCTGAAGGAGTTGTGGGATGTTGGGGTTGAAACTTATGATTCATCAAGTAATGTAATGTTCAATATGCATGCTGCCTTGTTGACTACGATTAGTGATTTTCCCGGCTATGCAATGTTGTCTGGATGGAGCACTAAAGGGAAATTTGCATGCCCAAGTTGTCACTATGAAACTGGCTCTCAGTATCTGTCTCACAGTAAGAAGATGTGTTACATGGGTCATCACAGATTTTTGGATTCATTTCATCCTTATAGAAGATGTAAAAGGCAATTCAATGGGAAGAAGGAGAGTAGAGCTGCATCAGTTCGCTTGACAGGGATTAAAAAATTGGAATTATTGTCTGATTTTCAAAATGAGTTTGGAAAGTACAAGAATGGAAAGAAAGACCATTTTGAAAATCCCTGGCGAAAAAGGTCCATATTTTTTGATCTCCCATACTGGAAGCTTATCTTGTGCCCCCATTCTCTTGATGTAATGCACATAGAAAAAAATGTTTGTGATAATGTAGTCGGGACTTTATTAGACATTTCGGGAAAGATAAAGGATCATATGAAGGCAAGAAAAGATTTACAGGACCTTAATATCATGCCTGAACTGCAACCAAAGATATCCGAAGATGGTCAACGAATTGAAATTTCAAAGTCCAGGTTTTGGATGACCAAAGAAGAGAAGCGAAGATTATGTGATGTTGTTAAAAGTGCAAAATTACCACGAGGATATGGTTCCAACATTGGAAAATGTGTGCAGGTTGAAGTTCGAAAGATTGCAGGTTACAAAAGTCATGATGTCCACTTTTTAATGCAATATTTACTTCCAATTGCTGTCAGAACAACGCTGCATAAGGATGTATCTGCCCCATTGATGAGATTAAGTGCTTTTTTCAAAGGAATATGTAGTAAAGTTGTTGACATGGAAGATCTTGATCATTTGCAGTCCGAGATTAGTGAAATTCTTTGCCAATTTCAAAGAATCTTCCCACCAAGTTTTTTTGATATAATGGTTCACTTGCCTATTCATTTAGTGGATGAAATTAAGTATGGTGGGCCTGTTTCACTAAGATGGATGTATCCTATTGAATGATATCTTCGCAAGCTGAAATTCTATGTCAAAAACAAGAGTCGTCCCGAGGGCTCAATAGCTGAAGCGTACATAGCTGAGGAATGTGTCAATTTTTGTGCTAGATATTTGCATGAGGATCTGAACACGGGGAGCCACCTATTATTTTTTCCGAAGATGGGACATGTTGTATCAGGAAAAGGAAGGAATCTCAGTCCAAATGTTGTTAGTAATATATAAATCCGTTTTTTATTTATGTCTGAAATCTGTTATTTTTCAATATCTGTTATTTTTCTCTGAAATATGTTTGTCCTTTGTTGTCGTGCTTCATACTTGTTGTAATATCCCCCCCCTAAAATCTCTACTTTCTCTGATTTTTTAAGGTTGTATTGAGTGAAGCATATACGAAAGAGAATGGGAAAAAATTGCAACACTCTTCGAAAGTGCAGCAACATCAGCAAGCACAGGGGCGAAATCAAAGACAACTCGATAGTAAAAACCTGGAGGTTCCTCCACGAAGAGAACAACAACAAAGAAAACAACAACAAAATTCAACAAAAATGTTAGCAAGTGCTCAGAAAAAATGTGAGAAAGTTCAGTTTTGCTCTCCAAGCTCTCTAAGTATGTTTCAAAAGATGCGGCAAAGGCAACAACAACAACAAAGACAACTTGAAGATGTTCAAGGTATGGAGCCACCCAATGTGGAAGAAGAGGAAGACATTTCATCAAGGAGACAAGAGGACGACATTGATTTGGAACATATATCAGAGGAAAATGATCGACTGCCCTCGACTGAAAATGATGCAGTAGCTAATATAAATGACGTGGCTCTTGAACCTCATATTATCACATATCAGAGTACCTCTCCTCCGGGTAATTGTTATTATATTAAAAATAACAGATTCCAAACAAGGTAATAGTATAGTTTTATCTTCTCTCATTATTATTATGTTAATATTAGGAAAAAAGGAGAAAAAACATCGAGGGCCGACTACTATGCTGGAGGTGCATCGACGGAAACCTAATGAGCGTAAGGCTATCATCCTAAATAAACATGGGCAACCAATTGGACCTACTACAGGATGTGTCATCAAGTTTAGGAACTTCTTGGGAACCATTGCTAAATTTCCTCATTTAGCACCTCTTAATTATGTTAGTTGGAAATATGTGCCTACAAAGGAGAAGATATGGGAATATGTTCAGGTTCTGAAGTCTCTTTCATTCTTTTTAAAGTCATCATATTTTTTTCACATAACATGCTAATATATTTCTGATATAGGCGAGATATGACATTCCTCAAGGGTGGAAAGACTATGTACTAGACTCTGTAAATGCTTTATGGCGTGTCTACAAATCAAGGGTGAAAAAGAAGCACTATACTGCGTATGCAACTGACAAAGAGAGATTGATGAATCGTCCGAAAAATATTCCATTGCAACATTTTCAAGAACTCTTATAGTATTGGAATTCTGAGTTGGCAAAGGTATCCATTAACGTTATTGAGATAAATAAAACTATTCAATAGTGTCTTTTATCCCCTATTTTATTATACCAAAAATGTTGTATGAGTTTGTACAATGAATGATATTTATAGGAAATAAGTTCCAACAATCAAAAGAATCGTGGATTGCGAGTTGATGCACACACAATGGGTCCTTGCTCTTATGCATTATTATGTCATCAGCTGGTAAGTATATATTTTAATAACAAATTGCATATTCTGATATTTTTTTAATCTTTTTAAATTCTCTGTAGCAACAACAAGACCCTCACAAGAAGCCCCCTTCTCAAGCAACCGTTTATAAAGAGTCTAGAAAAAGAGTTCCTGGACGCAAGTACATGACAAATAACGAGAGAATATTGGAAAACATTGTGAGTTTTTTTTAGTGGAAAAGTTGTAGACATTGTTGAATATTTATATTAAGTGCAGCTAACCGATATTTATATGTTGTTATATATATATATATATATATATATATATATATATATATATATCAAATAGGAAAAAATGGATACGCTGGAATCTAAAAATGGTGAAAAGGGAGAACATTTCACAGATCCCTATTATGAAGTAGTATCCAAAGATGAGCGTAATCATCGCTTGCATCTTTATGGTAGAAGTGTGACAAATTCTAATTTAAAGGACAAGGGAAAGGATAAAATGGCTGGGTATATGTTTCCTCCAGAATTCCTACAACACATCAAAGCAGAATTGATCCGTGAAGTGGCTCCAGATTTAACATCTACAATCGTATCTCAATTACAAGTTGCGAACCCTGATGTACAGCTTCAAATTCCCGACCTTTTGGGTGATACGAGGGATACTTCTAGTGCTAATGATTGTCCGTCTATTGACCAAGCACATGAACTCGGGAATGTGGTAATTTCTTAGCCTATGCCTTTGTTCTCTTTCAATTTTATTCTTTTACTTATGATTACATATGACATTTATCTCATATTAGCTAGTAGAAATAGGATTTTCTGAATTTCTTAAAACCTTAGATATCTTTGAAATATGAAATATGAAAGCAAGTTAGCTATCTCTTAAATCTGAAGGTAAGTTTATCTATCTCTAAAATCTAAAATCTAAATTTAAAAAATCCTAGGTATCTCTTAAATAGAAAAATATGAAGGCATGTTACCTGCCTTTGAAATATGAAAATCTTATTTAGGACTCAAGGTGATGCTACCTGTTATTCTCTATCCAGCGTATCCATTTTTTATGGCAATGTTTAATTTTCTGAAATTTGTACAATGCTTGAGACTTGGTTCTGGTCCATTATTTCCCCCATTCCTGGCTATCTGAGATATATGCTTGATACTTAGCACACCACCATTCCTGGCTATCTGAAGTCCATTTCCCCCCCTGAAATCTGATATTTCTTTAATGCATTTTTAGAATCTGAAAAAATTGATCTGCATGAATTTTCAGGATGACAAGCAAGGACAATCCGAAAACTGAAGAACATGCTTCTAGTTGATCAACATAGTGGGCGGTGAATCTTTTGTCGGCCTTGAAATGTTATTTTTATGTAAGACTTGCATCTATTTTGTAGATTTCATGTCGCCTTTGGCAAAACAATTATATGCCATTTTTGCTTATCATTACTCTAGATTTCATGACCCAACTAACTAGTGCACAAGCAATACTCAATTCACTATATCTTTTGGATTTTTAATTTGTGAATGAATGTTTTATTTTGTATAATTGTGTTTTATTACATTTAGCTAATATAATATATAATATATAATATATATTATTATAATATATATTATATAATATATACTATATAATATATATTATATAATATATATAATATATATTATACATTATATATTATATAATATATATTATACATTTTATATTATATATTATATATTATACATTATATATTATATATTATATATTATATATTATATATTATATATTATATATTATATATTATATATTATATATTATATATTATATATTATATATTATATATTATATATTATATATTATATATTATATATTATATATTATATATTATATATTATATATTATATATTATATATTATATATTATATATTATATATTATATATTATATATTATATATTATATATTATATATTATATAATAGGTCCTAACTATCTATTGTAACAAATTTCATTTGAAATGTAATACTTGAAAGTAAAGGTAACATTGTTCTTCAAATGTAACATTCTAATTTGGATGTAACATATTTTGTTAAAGGTAACAAACCCTATTAAGGTAACATTTACTTTGAAAATGTAACATTTCATGAAAATGTAATAGTTGTGGTATCAAATGTAACATTTAGTCTCAATAAGTAACCAATGTTACATTAGATCAAATGCAACAGCCGCAAATGTAATCCACAAAAAGTGTTACCTTCTCCCTAATGTAACATATTTATAGGATAATGTAATATTTTTTGGTGATACATTAGGCCTTTATATGTAGTAGTGAAATTGCACTTGAGCAAAAGATGTAAGAATGCTTTGACCCCACCCCATACTTAAATCTTACAGTGAGAGGACACTGTAAAAATAAAATTAGAAGTGGAAATAAAAAAACTTACTAGAAAACGTCGCAATGGCTCAAAACAGGTACTTCAGTCGATATCGACTGGGTCTGCCGACTTCGATCTCTTGCTTCAACTCAGGGTGATCTCGACTCGATCATAGTGGGTCATCTCAATATGTCCTGATCGATATCGACCAGTATGGTCGACATCGAGTGCTTTTGCAGCTCCTTTGTTCCTGAGATTGTTAGTCTTCACCTGAAAATAAAAAACTTAAAGGTTAAAGTTTAAAGTTTCAAAACAAATCCAAAACCCTAAAAACCAAACTATCTAAAAGTCTTTGTACATGCTCTAGATTTTATACTTGCTAGGCCGACTTCTTCCGCGCTTCTATCCAAGTTGGGATATAAAGGAACCATATGGCTCGCACGTCCTCTTTAGGGCTTTCAAGCTCCACTTTGAACATCGTCCCTTTCTTATCCTTAAGCTCTGATCTCCCTGGATAGACTTTGTGGATGGTTACCAATCCTCTTTTTCCTCCATCCTTTCTCTTGCATCCCATAGCGTTGCATTGCTCCATAGTCGCTTATCGGCTTTCCTATCATGTTAGTAAGGCATATAAACAATGATACTCTTTACACATTGATATTAGATTGATGCTCTAAAGGATGAGGATCTTTACCTGGACTTACCGTTGAGACTTTTATGCTCTGAGGGAGTGCTCTACATCGAGTATAGGGGTCGACATCGAGTGGGTTATTCTTTGGAGGTGCAGTCGCTGGAGGATGGTCGATCAAGGGTAGTCGATCTCGAGTGGGTCTAATCGATATCGACTGGCCTTGGTCGATCTCGGGTGCTTTGTCTGCGTCGACTCCATACTTAGCTTCTGGCGTTAGGTTTGGCTCCAATGTACTCGACATCGACTGGTGGGTGTCGACATCGAGTGCTTTCTTAGGCTCTTCTTCTTCGTCGGCTTGGTTCCAAATAGCCAAAAGCTCCTTCATTTAGGCCTCCATGGACCTCTCTTCTAGTTCTTCATGGGTCAAGGTCCTTTCTGTTGGCTCATCACAAGGGATTACTCTCCCTATTACATGTAAGGTCTTGGCTTCCATTTGGTTCACCTCCTTCATAGTAGGGTTTAAGGAGAAATTGATCACTTCATTGCCAATTGTGAATGACAATAGTCCCTTCCTTATGCTGATATTGGCGTCGACCGTAGCTAGGAATGACCTCCATTGGATGATGGGGCATGTAGGATCTTCCGCCATATGTAGCACAATAAAATATGTGGGTATAAAGAACTTACCCACCTTGACAGGGACATCATCAATTATGCATGTGGGCTTCACGAAGTTGTTATCGGCCATGTAAAGCTTCATATCGACAGCCTCCGAGGCTCCAATGTTGACCTTTGACCATATGGACAAAGGCATGAGGCTTACGCTAGCCCCTAGCTCGCACAAAGCCTTATAGCGATGTTGGCCAAGCCCAATAGTGATGGCAAATCTCCCGAGATCACTCCTCTTCTCCGGGTAGTCTACCTTGCTGCACTCCTCTACCATCTTAGCGATTGATCACTTCTTTCTCAAGATGTCCTTTAGGAACCGAACGTATGACGACATCTCATGAAGGGCCTCCGTGAATGGTATGGTGACGTTTAGGCCTTGGATGACCTTCACAAATCTTTGGAACTTCACGTCCGTAGAGTCCCTTAATAACTTGGAGGGGTAAGGAAGTGGCTTCTTCTTAGGCAGAGCGGGATTGGTCTGAGGTGATGTAGATGATTGGTCGACATCAATAGGGGTGTCAACATCGACTGCTGTGGTTGATCTCAGGTGTGCCTGGACAAGGTCAACATCGACAAAGGTGTCGACATCGAGTGGGTCAGTCGATCTCGACATGGGTTGGTCGATATCAACTCGCTCATCAGGGGCTTTCTCCGCTGGCTCCATTTCTTCGTTGTTTATTTAGATCTCTTTACCATTCCTTAAGTGTATGACAGCGATGTGGCCTGCTGGTTGCCCCTTAGGATTGGCCTGTGGTTGGCCTGGGAGCACTTCGACTTGTCGTAGAATATTGGCCGCCAATTGACCCAGTTGGGTCACTATGCTCTTCCTCCCAGTATCTATTTCACCAAGCCTTGCATTAATGCCATGTAGTTGAGTGTGGATGGCATTGTTGGATTGTTTGTTCTCCGCTTGATTTCTCCTCATTTCATCCAGGATGAGTTGTAAGTCATCCCTTCTTTCCCTCTCTGGATGGCCAGGTGCTCTATATGTCAGGGGTTGTTGATAATGTTTGGGTTGTTGATATCCCCAATTTCCTTGACAGCCTCCTCTCCAATTTCCTTGACTTCCTCGTGGGTCTCCGCCAATTGTCCTTGCTCCGTGTAGGAACAAGCCGTCATGTTATGCTTCTGTGACCCACATTCTAAACAAGCTTGGTTGTTAGTTAAAAACCTAACTTATTTTTGGAGACGCTTTACCTGGTTTTTCATGAATTGATCCTTCACCTCAGGGTCCACCTCCTTTGATGGCTCATATGCTGGAATGGATGGGGGCGGCCTCGTATTGGGTGCCGCAGGAGTCTTATAGGTGTTGTCGAATCCACTTGCCTTTCAATTGTCTCCCAGGCTTGATTAGGTGTAAGATCTAGGTAGCGATATGTGGTATAGGTGTTGATCCACTCTCTTGTAGGCATGTCCAGAGCATTGTAGATGATCTCCTAGATAACATTTGGCGGTTTCCCATGCGTAGGGCAGGATCTCAGTAGGTCTTTATAGCGCCCCCAGACTTGTGCTAGCCTCTCTCCTTGTCTTTGCTTGAAGGCCATTATCCTCTTGCGAATCTGCGCCATTTTAGATGTTGGAAAGAACTTGTTCAAGAAGATGTCCCTAAGTTCGCCCCAGGTGCGGATAGATCGTGGGGGCAAGCTTTCCAACCAATGTAGAGCCTTTCTTGCAAGAGACCATCTAAAAGCTGTAAGGCGCACATATTCTAAATTGACACCGTCAGCAATGGTGTCACATAAGTCAATATAAGTGGTAATGTGCGCCATAGGACATTCAGAGCCCTTTCTCTCAAATGTATGTCTTGCAATCTCCACTATAAAAGTAGTTTTAATTTCAAAAGAAACGTTAGGGAAAATAATAGGAGACTCAGGTACCGCCAGCATTGGGTGCATATACTCTTTAGCATTCTGTGGGATCTAGCGTAATTGCTCTTGGGCTTCTCGGCAGGCTTGGGCCTCTTGTTCATATCTGGTCACCATTCGTTGATGCACCTACGTATGTTGATTGCGCTCGGTGTCGAACTTCTCAACTTGCTTTCTAAGCCTCTTGAGCTCTTATTGCATAGTCTCCTCGTTTGTCATGATCCTTTTAGCCCTTTCCTGTAGACGAAGGAAGCGTTCCGGATCGTCTAAAGCTGCGAATTAGGGTGTGCGATCAGCGCGTCGCATACATATTCAAAAAAACACTAGGTAAAGAAGTAAGTAAGACTAGACAGGGTGCGATTGATAGCCTCCCCGACAACCGCGCCAAAATTTGATGTAGAAGGAAGATGAATTGACTAAATAAAAGATGTAAATTAATTCGAACCAAAGCAACTCCCTTTCTTCGCAAATAAATTCAAGACTCATTCCCGATGTAGCAGCAGGGAATCAGGATTGATCATCGAGGAGGCGAGTCAGCGGTTCCTGAATAGTCTTTTAAGTTCCTGCGTTGTGTCGACCAGTGTGTATGTATATACTGTATATAGTATTATATAGTATATACTATATATAGTTTTATCAGTGCGTCTATGTTATCGATTTATATATGTTATACCTTTGAAAATCGCAAAATATATAAGAATTTTAGATATTTTTATAATATGTTTTATTTGAGGTAAAAGTTCCGTCCCATTCCGTGAGGGATAAGACCCGTGCAGGATTATTAAAAAATAGTAAATCCCTTTCCGATCATGTCCCGCAAAAATTACGTGGAACGGCATGTGGGATGAGCCCCATCCCGCCTTATCTTAGGCCCACCCCTAGCTTTAATACTGAGAATATTGTCCTGCATGTTGTCAAGATGCGGTGATGATCCAATCATAGAGGATAATCTACTGTGGATGATCGCGTAAGTTAGCTTGTAGGATACGTGCCTTGAGAAATATTTTATCAGCCTCCTTGACAACAATGTGTTCGGTTTATAGGTAGCATGAAGGCTTGTCGCTTCAAGAGTAAGGATTTTACATCATTGGCAGTCACTTTTTTTTATTAAGTAAGAATTCAAGCGAGGAAAATCTTACCCGATAGCATCCTTTCATATGAAGTCATGTGGACCTAAATTCCTATAAATGTATATACTTATGATAGAGCGACAAAGGTGTACAACATTATTAGTCACTCTGTTGCAATTGCGACGAATGTGGAGGAAATATATCAATTCTATTTCCCAAGGACATTTACTATTAGTTTTATGGTGGTTAATAACTATAAAGTCTCCCTCAATTTGAATGTTATCAATACCCAAGTGGAGTGCTTGAATAATGCCTTGTTTCAAAGCTAGTGCTTCTATCCGGAGCGGCGATTGATTTCTAGTTCTTTTGTAGCCTATACTCATAGGTTTTCCATTTCCGTTCAAGATAACAAAGCCAATCGAATTGTTACTATTTACGAGGGAGGAACCATCAAAGTTTATTTTGAAGGTTCCGTTGGGGGTTTTTTTCCCATTTGATTGCCTTTTATTGTGTTCTTTTACTCTCTCTACTTTTTGTTGCATTATATTGGGTTTTTTTTTGTCAATGAGGTCTCCATCATAATTGCATGCCCTCTGCCAGTTATCAATATGTGACAATATGATTTGTTTGATAGGGTTTGTTGTAGGGGCTTCATTTCTTAATATAAATTGGTTTCTTATATACCAAGTTGTCCACCAAGAGAAGGCAAGATGTTCTTTGTTCTTATTCTGGAGTGAGTTTCCTAGAGAAGCAAAAATGAGTTTTATTTCTCTAGAGGTTGCAATCATGGGTTCAATTGTTTGTTGGGCATATGCGTTTACTATTGAATGGATACTATTTTACTAGCACTCAAAGAGAAGGTGTGGCTCATCCTCCACCGCATGGTTACCTAGAACACAAGTGGAAGGGACGACGACACCTTTTTTAGCAAGACGAGTTGCTATTGGGAGCCCTCCTTGACCCAACTTCTATAAGAAATCTTTGGCCTTAAGTGGTATAAATTCATCTTCCATATCCATGCATTCTCATCGATGGATGCATTGTTATGGGTCTTGATCGAGTAATTTAAATGCACTTTCGGTTGTAAACCAATCATTCCTATCCGACCACCAATAAAGTCTATCCTCAAAGTGGTTTATTATCAGCGGGATGTCCACAATTTTGTTAACTATATTTCATAGAAGAGTTGCTTCCAATTTTTCTACTCACCATTTACCTCCGATAATATATTCGCTAACTATTTCCTGTGTATTACTTGAAGGGGGCAGTCTTCCCTTTGAATAATTGGACTTGTTATTAACCAATTATCTTTCTAAAACTTTATTGATTGGCCATCGCCCACTTAGCAGATTAGACCATGCTTGAATTTTTCGATTAGTGTGCAATGTTTTGACAACTTCCATGACGCTCCTTCTTGGCATTTATAATTCAAGAGATGAGAGGCTTTGGGATATTCATATTGAATTCTTTTTACCTAGAAATTCTCTTGTTCGACAAGAATTTTCCATAGAATCTCATTGGGAACGCTTCATTCATATCCTTTGTTTTCCTAATTCCTAGTCCTCCATTATTGATCGTGATTTTGTTTCGGGAGAGCCATGTAGTCCACCAATGAAATGATAACCTTTGTTTGTTAGTGTTGTTTAGCCTAATAAATTTAGGACTGGTCTTATTTCCCTACTAGTGCAAAAAATGTTGTGGATGTCTAGGTAGTCTTGGGGTCTGATTCCTTTAGTCTCATTATTTGATGGCACAATCTATGAATAAATGAGCTTCATCCTCTTTTTCACTATTATAAAATACATATGCTGTGGATATAGGTAATTCGTTTTGTGCTAGTTTCCCCATAAATTTTTGGACTTTGGGTGAGGTATTCATTTTCCATATCCATTAGTTCGAATCTTCTTGTAGCCTATCATTGCAAGTGACCATTATGTATGCACTCTTAGTTGTGAACCATCTACTAAAATCAGGCCAGCAGTATAGCCTATCCTCAAAATGATTGGTAGGAAAATGGATGGTAGTTATTTCATCGACTGTGGTTCGGGGTAGTTGTGCTTGCACTACAAGAAAAATAGGTTTTTGCAACGACAAAAGTCGTTGTGAAAAGCCCATTGTCGTTGCCATAGCGAGTTATTGCAACGACATTTGTCGTTACAGGGTCGTTGCGCGTCGGGGCGTAGCAAAAGGCTTTCGCAACGACATTCGTCGTTGCGAAAAATAAACCTTTTGCAACGACAGACGTTGTTGCAATACATTTTTCGTTGGTAAACACTTGTATCTTGGAAAACAATGACATGTTTTAGTAACAAAAATGTCATTGCAATTGGTGTAATTCTTTTGCAACAACATTTGTCGTTGCTATATATACTACCTTTTGCAACGAAAATATTGTCGCTAAAAGTTTATAAAATTTCTGGGTATATGTATTGCAATGACCATAGTCGTTGCTATATATGTTACCTTTTGCAACGATTTTTGTCATTGCTATAAATACTAGTTTTGGCAACAACCAAAGTCGTTGATATAGACTCTGTCTTTCGCAACGACAAAGTCGTTGCGATAGGAGTATATAATGCAATAACTAAGATATTTTGCAACGACTTTGTCATTGTGAAATAGATAAAGGTTTCATATATAGTCAATTTTTTTCGCAATTCTCTGTTTTACCATTCCCTGCTTTAATAAACACAAGTCTTGCAGTTTCTTCAAAATACATTCATTCATACCATTGTAAGCAAATATATATATCATCCTTCAAATTAACGTATACTTAGATTATCCAAAAACCCTCATAAAATATACGTGCTTCCAACACATAACTCCATCCTTGTACTAATCACAATATCACATCACTCCTTCATTCCAATGCTAATAATCATATATTCTTCCATATGCAAAATACAAACTTGTACTTCCATAGATCAACTAACTAGCAAAATATATTTCCAAATCCTTTTCCTAGCTAGACAAGCTATATCAAAGTTCATGTCTAAGGCAAAATGTAATATAAATTTTTCCATATGCAAACTAACCCACAAAAACTTGCATCCATCACCCTTGCTCATTTTTTTGGATCCTACAAAAGAGCAAAAAAAATATATTTTATGATCAAAGTAAAAGCTTCATTCTCTAGATTAAAAAGGCCAAGGAAATTGACATGGGCAAAGATGACCTCCTAAGTCACTCAAAATGCATATCCCATAGAGCCTATAATGGTATCTAGGACTGAATTATATATATATATATATATATATATATATATATATATATATATATATTAGTTTTATCTAAACTATAGTATAAAGAGTTTATGATTTTTCTATAACGTACCTTCTCCTCTTGAAGGAACTAACTCTTCCTGTTGACTCTTATTTGGCTTATTAACTAGCACATAAGATCCATACTCCTAGCATTTGGCTAAAGGGTGAGCAAAAAAAAGCAAGCCCCCATGGCTGAGTTGACACCAAACAGCAGTAACAACCAATTCAACAAATTGAAGGAACTAACACAAACACCACATGCAGTTGCACAAGAAACCACTATTTCAACAACAAAAAAATACAACAGCTGCACAACTGCACAACTCAAGAAATAACGCAGCAGTAGCATAGTTGCACAGCCCATGAAAGAACACAACAGCAGTACAAATGTAGCAGCAGATTGAGGGAGAATCCACTTAAATAAAAAAAATTGACAACACAAGAACATGTAATACCCACCTACCTCCAGATGTTAATATATCTGGTTTAGAAAGTTTGACATTTCCTTTGAATTCATGTCCGTTAAATTCTCATTTCAAGTACAAGACAGATAAAAATTAAGACGTGAGCATTACAGAGATTTAAATACATAATCAATCACAAACAGAGAAGAAAATCCAGTCTTACCTTCCGAGACACATTATGTGAAAAAATTAATTATGTTTTCAATATATGGTTTAGGATATAATTTATTCATAAGTTACATTAAAGAGGTTTGAAATCTATTATATGCAAACAGACACCCAGCCATGGGGTTTGAAAGAGGAAGACTGCAATATTAACTTGTGAAATTTCATCATCTTACCCGTTTTTTCAGCTACATTCTTCTGAAGTCAAAAACTTTGCTGCTTTGAATCCTTCAAATAAGTTAAATTTTCAAATCTAAGAGAACATGTACTTCTAAATCACAAGAAATCATCCACAAACAGCTACTGTAAAAACATAAAATTACATGCCTTTCAGAAGGATACGTAGCAGCAGTACAACACAAGAACATGTAAACACCCACTCGAAATCAAAACCCTAAATAAACCTAGGTAGAATCCACTCAAATTAAAAAAAAATTGACAAAACAAATTCATAATACATGTTCGAAATTAAGCAATAGAGAGAGTTTCCTCACTCAAATGTCTGAAATTAGGAGGCAATGACCAAAATTAGAAGAAAGAGATTGTCTACTCCCACAATGTTAAACAAGGACTCACATCCTTCAAATATTAACATCCAAATGAAATACCAAAGAACGAAGGTTGAACTAGGACTAAGCTTGCTGAAGGCAAAAATTGGTATTCACACAATAAGGACAAGAACACACACAAGAACAAATACATTAAAAGAAAACCAGGGAGATTCTAGCCCAATTGATGGGCTAAAAACCTACTCCCACAAGTATATGGGATTAGTTAGGCTATATGATCAATAGAATTAAATCAAACAAGAATCGAACCACGTTCAAGCTATAGTAAGTAACGGTCTATCTCAACGTAGTGGGATCACCCCAACCCTAGAGCGATCGAATTAGCTAAATATGATGAAAGAAAATAAATCAAAAGCAAAATAAGATGACATAGCTAAGAAGAGTAAGAGAAATACTTGATCTTCTATAGTGGAAATCGTCTCAAAGCTTCCGATTGCAATCCTTTATCATTCAAATGATAAGCTCTTTTTCCCCAAAAAACCCAGTTTGAGTGTTCAGCCCATTCGTGCACAAAGTAACCCCCTGTTCAGACTCAATTCTCATTATTTAACCCCCCTTAAATAATCCAAAAATAAATTAAATAAACACTTGGAAATATGAAAGGTTAGGTGTAACTGGCCTTGCCACGACTTGTGAAAGGTCTCCCCATGAGTCGGGGGACTTCTCAGGAGCTCACAAAACAGCCAGAACCACTTCTCGCGACTCGTGAAGGTTTTCCACGAGTCGTGGGACATCACTTGAGCTCCATAGAGTGATTCACTTGATATGCTTGCTTCATGGCCCGTCTCTTTTGCTTGCCTTTCAATCCTGAAGGTTCGATAATGTAAAACAAAGTAATATAGAAATACTCTAGAAGGGGGGTTGAATAGAGTATGCCGGTTTTTCGCAGATTCTCAAGACTTTTGAAGCTCGTGCAAAATCCTTTGAGATTAGACTTAGTCTTTTCTCTGAAAACCTGAATCACAAAGTTAAACAGTCGAACCAAGTGCGGAAATAAGGTAAAGCAATAAGTAAAGGACTCGAGAGTTGTTTATGAGGTTCGGCACGAACTTGGCCTACGTCCCCGCCTAAGGTTCTTCCACAACCCTAGGATTCAACCGGCTTTTATTGATTCATAAGACTTAGGATCCTAGTAGCTCACCGAGAAGCCTCTCTCCTATACAATTGCAATCTAGTCAACTCACGTTCCCTTGGAGTCCTAGACCAATCTAGAAGAGCCCCACCTCTCTATGCTATCTAGTACAATCCTCTTACACTTAGTGAATCAATCGCCTAGTGTCTACTTCCTGAGTTACAAACTCTTGAGTATAACACTCTCTCGAAATATATCTTATAAGCTCACCGTGTAACTCTCAAATGCTTTGAAATGAAATTACAGACTCTTAAGGACTAGCAGAGAGCACACGAAGAAGACAGATCTCGCTTGAATGCTTGAGTGTATGAAAGCTTGTGTTCAACAGGTGTGTAGCTGTCTTCTTCTTCCTTTCTTTTTATTGAAACAAATCGGCGCCTAAGGATCTTCACCAACGGCTAGAGAGGATCATGGCTTGAGCTGGATCTTCTATCTTTGGAAACTTTCGGAGGCCATGATCTTCCGATTTGAATCTTCTCAATTTACAACATAAGGAAGGAAATAATATTCGAAAATACTTCCTGAAAGGTTAGTGTATATATAATAATATAATGGAAGCATATAATAACATAAAATAATATTCGAACATAATATCATATAGAACAGGTTTTGTGTTTCATCAATACTGTTAAAGCTTCAAGACCTTTGACACAAACAGATTGTCAAGGCCTTTGAAACTTATTCCGATTTTCATCAAGGGAGTGGAGTTATCAATCTCCCCCTTGATGAAAGACAAAACCTGTGCATCCCTGCAACTTAGTCAAGCATATATAATATAAGTAAAATCGGACTAAGTACCTGCATGGGTTAGACAAATGTTGGATCAAAATTTTAAAGCAAGAAGACCATCCAACTGAAAAATAAAACCAAGGTCTTCCAAGACCTTTAAATCGCAACAGTTTTAAAAAGTCTAACACCACCACAGATCATCTCCCCCTTTTTGTCTTTCAACAAAGGGAGGAGGTAAAACAGTCACCAAAAGTTTTGAAACAGTTTCCAAAAACCAGCAATGTTTCAGATTTGGGGTAAGGGTAGGGTAGGATAGGGTTAAGCTTCATCGTCCGGAGCATCATCAGTGAGCCGCGACCACAGACCTTGCAACAGCTTGGTTACCCCGCTCATCTCCGTCATAAACTCCTTGTTCAGCTCCTTGATATCCAGGCGAACTTCCTCCAAGCCCAACTCCAGGTTGTCCATGCGTTCATCAATGGCTGAGGCAGTGGGAAGAGCTTTTGAAGGAGAGGCAAGACTCCAAGTCCCTTGGGGGGACCGAGTGATGCCAATCTTTTCAAGGCTCTTGGAGTCGAACCTACCCATATGACGCTGCTGTTCTTCATTTTTAAAATTGATTCCAGAAGCTTCGAAGATTTGGGTCAAAAGGGTAGCGAAGGGGAGGGGAGTTCCTTTCCTGGCTTTTCTAGTGTGAGCCATGGATCCTAAAATGGTGTTGGCCAGATCAAGATCAAGGCCATTGAGGATTCGGTAAAGTAGGATCATGGCATTGTCGGTTAGGAGAGAGCCGGAGTTTAGACGGGGTAAGAGGCAACGCACAATGATGTTAAATATGATCTTTGCCTCTAGGGTAAGGGATGAGTGGGTTAGCTGCTTTGAGGTGTTGGTAGATGCCTCGGGTAGAAGATATTTGGATCGGGCAAGGGTAATGTAGTCTTCTTTAGAGGGGTTTTCTTGAGAGGGTGGACAAGGACTAGGAAGGCCAAGGAAATCAGCGAAGTCAAAGGAACTGAAAGAGATTCTAACTCCCTTGACGACAGATTCCAAGAACCAACCATCGTCAGTGTGTTTGGCTTTGAGATTTATATAGAACAGGCGAGTGAGTTGGGGATAATAGATGGTTTCAAGATTGAGAAGGGTCCAGGCTGGGGATTTTTTAAGGATAGCAATGCACGGTAAGTTCAAAGCTTCAAAGAACGCAATATCTAAAAAATCAGAACAGCAGATCCAACGAGTTCGAAACTCATCTACCCACTTACCAGCCATTTCAGCATTTTCAAACCATGAAGAGGGGAGGGATTGATTTACCTGAATGAGAGCGGGAGGATCAGCGTTCTTCCTTCTAGCCTGTGTTGGAGCAGACCTCTTGGCAGGCGCCTCAAGGCTTCTGAGGGTGCCCTTCCTGGTGCGCTTGGGAGAAGGAGCCTTGGCTGTAGAGGCTTTCCGCTTCTTTGGAGACGGGGGAGGAGGAGGAGGAGAAGGAGAGGGAGCATGCTCGGGCTCGTCTTCCTCTTCTTTCTCTGACCCCGAGTCCTCAGCGTTGTCTCCATCGGTATCCTCCTCGTCCTCTCCGGATTCGTCTTGCTCCTCGTCCTCTTCCTCAGGCTCCTCTTCAGAAGGAACCTCCTTGAGAGCCTCCGCCTCGGCTTCCTTCCGGATTCTCTCAGCTTCCTCCTCGACCAAATTCCTTGCAAGCTCGGCCTCCTCCTCGGCCTTTTTCTTCCTTAAAGCTTCTTCTTCGGCTTCCTTGGCTGCATAGCATTAAGATCCTCCTCTTCTTCTTCCTCATCCACCTCCTCAGCGATGACCTTCTTTTTCCCTTTCTGCTTCGCACTGAGAGGCTTCTTAGCAGAGCGTTTTTGAGAGCCCTTGGTTACTGTAGTCGTGCTCTCAGTGATGGTGCTCTGGACAGTAGCATGGACGATGGCTTGAGGAGTGGGTTCAGGTGTAGGAGAAGTAGCAGTGTCCTGGCGTCCCTTGGGAGTGGCGCCAAGTCTTTTGGGTGTGGAAGCTTTCTTTGATTTGGGAGCCATGGAGGTATTCGGCTAGGGTTTCAGGATAGTTTGAGAGATTGGAGAGGGAGAACTGGAAGAGTTTTGGGTAGTTCTGAGGTTATGAGGTAATCGAGAGGGGTTAGGGTTTTAAATAGGAGATATATGAGTGATGGGATGGGGTTTAGGGTTCCAATGTAAGTAATGATAACATTGCCAATTTGAAAATTATTTCAATTCAAAATTCAAATCTTCTCTTAACCATTTTAGAATAAGAGGGAAATAACCGAAAATATTTTGTTCCAAAAATATCTCAACGGATAAAAATATGTGACATAAATAAATTATTTTGAAATCCGATGAAAATAATACTTGATCAAATATCTAAAAAGATATTAACCAAATATATACGATCCGATATCTGTTTTCTATCATTCAGTTCACAAACCTTGACATAAAACTCAAGGGTCTTGACACTGAGTAGAATTTATCTTTCGTAAAGGGAAAGCTCCCCCTACGAAAGTGCATCCTTGTTAAGCATCCCGATCTCTCGTCTAATGAAGGTGAACCTGTCCTCTGCCAAAGGCTTAGTAAAAATGTCAGCCCATTGATAATCAGTTGAAATAAAGGAAATGGACACATCACCTTTTTCGACGTGGTCTCTAATGAAATGATGCCTTACATCAATATGTTTGGTCCTTGAATGCTGAACATGATTCTTTGTAATGGAGATGGCACTTGTATTGTCACACTTAATGGGAATGCCTTTGAGGTTGATGCCAAGATCTCGCATTTGTTGAGCTATCCAAAGGATTTGGAAGCAGCATGCTCCAGCTGCTATGTATTCGGCTTCTGCAGTGGATAGGGCAACTGAGTTTTGTTTCTTAGAATGCCAACTGATCAAAGATGCTCCTAAGAATTGGCAACATCCTGATGTGCTCTTCCTATCCACCTTATAGCCTGCAAAATCTGCATCAGAATACCCGATTAATGTGAAATCCTTTTGCTTTGGGTACCATAGTCCAAGCTCCTTAGTGCCATTGAGATATCAAAAGATCCTCTTCACAGCCACGAGGTGAGATTCTTTAGGATCAGCTTAAAACCTAGCACACATGCAAACACTAAACATGATGTCAGGTCTACTAGCTGTAAGATATAGTAAAGATCCAATCATTCCCCGATACTCCTTTTGATTGACACTCTTCCCAGTCTTGTCTTGATCTAGGGATAATGTTGAGCTCATGGGAGTCTTGGCTGCTTTGGATTGATCCATCTTGAACTTCTTCAAGAGATCCTTAGTGTACTTGCTTTGGTTGACAAAGATCCCTTTCTTGGATTGATGAACTTGTAATCCCAAAAAGAAGTTGAGTTCACCGATCAAGCTCATCTCAAATTCGCTGCACATGATATCAGAAAATTCCTTGCACAAAGATGTGTTAGTAGCACCAAATAATATATCATCAACATAAATTTGAACAACTAAAATGTCATTTCCTTTGTTCTTGATAAAAAGAGTCTTGTCGATCAACCCCCTTTTAAATTCATTTTCTAAAAGATATTTTGACAAGCGCTCATACCAAGCTCTTGGGGCTTGTTTCAAACCATAAAGCGCTTTGTCAAGTTTATAAACGTGATTAGGAAATTCCAAACTTTCAAAACCTGGGGGTTACATAAACTTCTTCTTCTAAGAAACCATTGAGAAAAGCACACTTGACATCCATTTGATATAGCTTTATGCTCATAAAAGATGCAAATGCTAATAATATACAAATGGGTTCAAGCCTAGCTACGGGAGCAAAGGTCTCCTCGTAGTCAATACCTTTCTCTTGATTGTAGCCTTGAGCAACAAGCCTTGCCTTGTTCCTCACGATCTTACCATTCTCATCTAGCTTGTTTCGAAATACCCATCGTGTGCCAATGACTGATTGATGCTTTGGCCTAGGCTTCAAGGTCCAGACTTTGTTCCTTTCAAATTCGTTAAGCTCACTTTGCATAGCAATGATCCAATCTGGCTCTTGAAGGGCCTCATCTACCTTCTTGGGTTCTATAAGAGAGACAAACGCGTGAAAAGCACAAAGATCTTTAAGTTTAGAACGAGTTTGAACACTAGAAGTAGGGTCAGAAATGATATCCTTTAACGAGTGTGATGAGGAGTATTTGAATTTTCTTTTGCTAGTCTCAGCTCCTTGATTCGTCATACCGGCAGGATTGATTTGTGGTACATCTGACTCCATAGTCCTGTTAGGTTCAGTTTCAGCAGTTTCTGACATTTCAACACTGTTGAATTGGACACCAAGGGCTTTGGACGAATCTTCAACACCTTGGGCCAATTCTTCAGTGTTGAGAATCTGTTCCTGCATGTTCCTCTTCTCTGTGTTCTTGATAGCAGCATCATCACCTTCCTCGTTCTCCTCATGGATGTTAAGATCTATATCTGCAACACTTTCACTCAAAGAACCGTCATTGCATTCATCAAATATAACATGTATACTTTCTTCAACTAACTGGGTCCTTTTATTGAAGATTCTATAAGCTTTGCTACTTGTGAAGTAGCCAAGAAATATACCTTCATCACTACGCGCATCAAACTTCCCAAGGTTGTCTTTTCCATTGTTATGAACAAAGCAAGTACAGCCAAAGGGTTTGAAATAAGATATAAGTGGTTTGCGGCCTTTGAAAAGTTCATAAGGAGTTTTCTTTAAGATGGAACGAATAAGACAGCGATTCAAAATATAGTTAGTTGTGTTAACAGCTTCAGCCCAATAGGTTTTAGGTAATGTATTTTCTAAAAGCATAGTCCTGGCCATATCCTCTAGGGTGCGGTTCTTTCGTTCCACAACCCCATTTTATTGAGGTGTCCTAGGAGCAGAAAAGTTATGGGAGATGCCATATTTAGCACAAAACAAATCAAACTGAAGTTGATCAAACTCCCTACCATGATCACTTCGAATTGACATTATGGGCTCGTTTCTTAAAGTTTGCAACTCCTTACAAAGTTTTGAAAACTCAAATAAGGCCTCTGATTTTTCTTTTAAAAATGCAACCTAGGTATATCTAGAAAAATCATCAACAACAACAAGCATGTACTTTTTACCATTGGGAGATTTGACTCGCATAGGACCACATAAATCCATATGTAAAAGTTCAAGGGGTCTAGAAGAACTTACAACCTTTTTGGGTTTGAAGGAGCTACGAGTTTGTTTACCTCGTGTGCATGCATTGCACATATCAATACCTTTGAAGTCCATCTCAGGTAGTCCTCTTACAAGCTCTTTGGACACAAGCTTCTGTAGTGTATGTGGACTCACATGATCGAGTCTCCTGTGCCAGAGCTTTGGATCGTCCGTCAAAGCTTTTAGACAGGTTAAGCTTCCTTGTGCCACTTGATCAGCATTCACAGCGTATATATTGTTGTAACGATATGCAGTTAGTATAACTTCACCTGTATCTTCTCTGCACACTAGACATCTTTTCTTGTTAAATCTGACATTATTGCCACTATCACATAATTGAGAAACACTAAGCAAATTATACTTTAAACCATTCACAAGATAGACATTTTTAATACTATGGTTGGAATTACTCCCAACGCTACCAATACCAACGATGTCACACTTTCCTTTGTCACCAAGAGTGATTGTTCCTGTGGATTGCTCCTTTAGATCATGAAAGAGAGACCTCTTCCCACTCATATGCCTCTAGCATCCACTATCAATAATCCATTTTTGCTCCTTCACCTTGGTGATCTCCTGCAAAACAAACATCAACCTTTGTGGCTAGACCAATAAGCAAATTTGGATCCATTATTGGGATAAACCATATTTGGTAAAATAGTGCCTTTTGGGACCCAAACTTGTGTTATCCGTTCTTTTCTCAAATGAACAGGGAATGTATTGCGAATGATATATGGATCCTTTCTTCTATAGGGGCAGGTCTCTTTTACATGTCCCTTTCGAGCACAATGGTGACATATAGGAGAGGTTCTGCTTCCTTTTGCCTTTACAAAGGTGGTAATGTGCTGCTTCTTTAAAAACCTTGGATTTTAACCAATACCACTTTTGTTTAGAGAACTCTGTTGCTCACCCAACATCCTATCAAGAGTGCCTTTGGATTTGGTAAAACTTATGAGGGTTATCTGTTGGTCTTGAATCTTATTATTTAGGGAGATCTTCTCGTTCTCTAAGTCATGATGTTCACTTCTCAGAGACGAGAGATCTTGCTTGACTTTAGATTTCTCTAAGTCAAGAGTCTTGACTTTAATGTCAAGACCTGAATAAGAAGCTTCAAGACTTTTGACCCTCATAGACAGATCCTCAATAGTTCTTTCCTGGTCCACAGTTCTCTTAATAAGAGTGTTAGTTTGGGCAATAAGTTTCTCTTCATTGGCAATCATATTAGAAAGGAATTCCGATAATACCTCTTTTGGACTTGCCATAAGTTCTCTTACGGTTACCTCAAGCTTCTCATCGTGAGATTCATCTCCTGATGCCATAAGACAGACATTGGCCTTCCCATCGTCGGAGTCGGAGTCAAAATCGCTCCAAGTTGCCACCATGGCTTTCTTTTTCCATCTGTCATCTCCTGAGGGCAGTCTTTCACAAGATGATCTGTTTCACCACATTCAAAACAAGACAACGGTTTAGTCTTCTTATCATTTTTGTTGTATTGAGACTTACCTCGGAATTTAGAAGACTTTGATCCATCCTTGTTATTGAATTGTTTCTTCATTTTGAGGATTCGAGCAAGGCCTCTTGTGATAAGAGCAAAAGGATCATCCTCATCATCATCCTCATCTTCGGAATCAGATTCATCTTTGTTGTCATCCTTCTTAGATTTGAGCGCCAAATTCTTAGTGCTTGCTGGAAGTTCTCCATCGTCTTCATTAAGGATCATCTCATGCGTGATCAGTTTCCCAAGCAGGTCGTCAAGAGGCAGAGTAGTGAGGTCTTGAGCTTCCTCTATAGCTGTTACTTTAGGACCCCACTTTTCTTTTGGGAGACACCTCAATATCTTCCTTACTTTCTCAACGTTTGTAAAGCTCTTGCCGAGAGAGTCAAGGTTGTTGGTGGTTTCTGTGAATCGTGTGAACATGACCTTGATAGACTCCTCAGGCTTCATCTTGAAAAGTTCATACTTTCGAAGGAAGATGCTGATCTTGGTGTCCTTCACTTGACTGGTTCCCTCATAGGTGACGACCAGCTTGTCCCAAATCTCTTTAGCTGACCTACAAGATGAAATACGGTTAAACTCATCAGTGCTAAGACCACAATAAAGTAAGTTAATAGCCCTGTAGTTTTTGGAGACGAGTTCAAGATCCGCTTGGATGTATTCAGACTCCTTCTTTGCGACTTTGGTTCCATTTGGTCGGTCTTTCTCTGGATTCTTTGGCCCATTCTCTATAATGTTCCAAAGTTCCAGATCTTGGTCTATGATGAACATCTTCAACAATGATCTCCAGTGGACAAAGTTGTTACCTACAAAGAGTGGTGGTCTGCTGGTAGACCTTCCCTGTGCGAATCCTCCGCTTGCTTCACTAGACATGATCGAAAACTCACAATATTGTTAGATCAAAAGCAGTGAGTAAAGCTCTGATACCAATTGAAGGTTCGATAATGTAAAACAAAGTAATATAGAAATACTCTAGAAGGGGGGTTGAATAGAGTATGCCGGTTTTTCGCAGATTCTCAAGACTTTTGAAGCTCGTGCAAAATCCTTTGAGATTAGACTTAGTCTTTTCTCTGAAAACCTGAATCACAAAGTTAAACAGTCGAACCAAGTGCGGAAATAAGGTAAAGCAATAAGTAAAGGACTCGAGAGTTGTTTACGAGGTTCGGCACGAACTTGGCCTACGTCCCCGCCTAGGTTTCTTCCACAACCCTAGGATTCAACCGGCTTTTATTGTTTCACAAGACTTAGGATCCTAGTAGCTCACCGAGAAGCCTCTCTCCTATACAAGTGCAATCTAGTCAACTCACGTTCCCTTGGAGTCCTAGACCAATCTAGAAGAGCCCCACCTCTCTATGCTATCTAGTACAATCCTCTTACACTTAGTGAATCAATCGCCTAGTGTCTACTTCCTGAGTTACAAACTCTTGAGTATAACACTCTCTCGAAATATATCTTATAACCTCACAGTGTAACTCTCAAATGCTTTGAAATGAAATTACAGACTCTTAAGGACTAGCAGAGAGCACACGAAGAAGACAGATCTCGCTTGAAGGCTTGAGTGTATGAAAGCTTGTGTTCAACAGGTGTGTAGCTGTCTTCTTCTTCCTTTCTTTTTATTGAAACAAATCGGCGCCTAAGGATCTTCACCAACGGCTAGAGAGGATCATGGCTTGAGCTGGATCTTCTATCTTTGGAAACTTTCGGAGGCCATGATCTTCCGATTTGAATCTTCTCAATTTACAACATAAGGAAGGAAATAATATTCGAAAATACTTCCTGAAAGGTTAGTGTATATATAATAATATAATGGAAGCATATAATAACATAAAATAATATTCGAACATAATATCATATAGAACAGATTTTGTGTTTCATCAATACTGTTAAAGCTTCAAGACCTTTGACACAAACAGACTGTCAAAGCGTTTGAAACTTATTCTGATTTTCATCAAGGGAGCGGAGTTATCAATCCCCTTCCATTAGATGCATGAAATTAATCTCGAATCACCAACCCATACCTATAAAACAAGAACAACGCTTGTGTAGATCTTTGGATAATAAATAATACAAAAATACACATAAAAAGACAATTAAACTACTCTAAAATGATGCAAGAAACTAAACTAAATGCACATGAAAAATATGCAAAACAAGATGCCATCACCAATCTTTCCACCAAGCCACCAAGGAGAGGGAGTCTACACTGGTCAAGAGGAAAAAGCCTTACATGTGATAGATTTGAGAAATGGTTAACACATGTGATAGATCAAGATGATGCATGTATATGGGACAAAGAATAAAAAATAATATAGAAGAGGAGAGAAAAGCAAAGGAAATCAAAATGGGTCTAGACTAGAAATCCTCCAACTATCCTGGTCAACACAAGAACAATGTCAATCTTTCAAAAGACAATAGCTTTCTACCCATGCATGAAAACAAAATGGCATGGGTGGTATGCAAGGGCTTACTATCTTTCTCTCTCTTAGGATGCTTGATTCATCAATTGCAATTGAATGACCAGCTACCAGAATTCCATCAGCAAGAACCTAATGAATAAGCATCATCTCTCATATAAGCAAATAAGACAAAAGTATGATGGGGAACCAAACTAACGATAGAAAATAGGAAAAATACATCACTTGGTCACCAATCTTTAAAGGTACAACATCTCCGACAACAACATCAATATGGACACTTTCATCCTTCTACCACTTCTAATAACCTATAAAAAAAATATTGTCAATCATAAGCAAATAAGATGAATTGCTAATAAAAGCACAACCATGAGGACTTAGGATCGTTGTGCCACACTAAGGGACAAAGGTTATTATGAATTGGAATGCAGGTATATAGGGTTTGAACATCTCAAAACATGTTAGTTGCATAAGCGTTCATGTAGAGAGACAAGAAGTAATAATGAGATAAGGAACTAAAATTCTAAGAAGCATAAAAAAACTAAACAGTGAAGTCTTATAACATAATTTAATCTAAACCTTCTTCAAACATTTTTTAAAAAAAAAAAGAAAAAGAAAAGAAGATATAAAATATGAACAAGGTAGACTTAGCAACTAGCAATTAGCACTACATTAATTACTTACAAATATGGAAGATTCTTTAGAAGTTCGAGCTCATGAAATAGCTGACTAACAAGGTTGCATTTCCAAGATGGTCAAGCTTTAATGCCTTCCTGAAATCACATCACAATGAACATATAGTAATTTTCCCGTTCTCAAGATTAGGACTGATGCGTATCTCAAGCTTCTTAGATTCTCCAAGTATAGAAGGACCATCCATTCTTGAAAACCTAAACAATACGAAAAAACAATTAGGTAACACATCAATCACATTTTAAGAAGAAAAATGGCAAGAATGACAGTTGATGTTTCAAATCACTATTAGTTTCAAATACATAATAAAAACTTTTAAAATTTGAAATGGATAGCATGCATGTAAACTGTGACCGACGGGTTCATTCATAGCTAGTCAGGATCTAACCCCTCTACCGATTTAAATTAGGAGAAAGATTTAGTGGATCAACAAGAATGTAAACCCATATTAGAGTTTATAAAAATGCATAGATATTATCAACTAGCTCTAAGTGGCTCAGAGGAAGCATCTCTATAAACAACTAACCCATTCTTGGACTCCTATAGTCATATCATTCCCTAAGCAAGTGTGAATCAATTTTCAGAATAAGTAGTAGTATATTGAATAAGAAGTGTTATACCCTAACAATCCAAGTATAGTTCTCATTAAGCACATATAAGAATAATAAGAGAACATAACTGTCAAACAAAAAATAATCCTTCAATTTGTAGACTTGTGACATTTCTCATCAATTAATCTCTGGTAGGATATAAGTGAAACATCACATATTCAAGAGGAAACAAAAATTGAAGGACAACTTGAAAATAGAGAAGTAAACCTTATAATGGAAACTGCATTGTCACGAGAGAAGTGAATTGAATAGAGAAAGCAACTAGAATGCCAACCTGAAACATGAGTCTCCTCCATTGACATTGTCAGCCTCAGATTTGGTATTGATTAGCCCTTCGATCGGTGTCATCCTCCATCTTGTGGTCGAAAACAGCCTCAACAACCTTATTCTTCGAGAGAGCAAGCAAAAAATCTCGAAAATTAGATATGAAAGCAAAAGTGAGTGCTCTCAACAATGATTTTACACTAGTAGCGGAATATTGTTGAATATGGGATACGAGGGAGTTGAGATATGAAATTAGGGCAGATAAACGAGAGGTTTGAGACAGGAGGAAGCCATAGAGAAAGCTCCTATCTAGATCTCAAATTAAAAGGGGAAGGAGCGGCATTCACCTGAAAAAGAGAAGTAGATGCGGTGCTAAGGTGGCAAGGATGGGGGCAGGGGCTCTCCTCCGAACATGAGAACCGCTGGAGAACCACGAACAACCCGGAGACAGGAGAAAGAAGACAGAGGCTAGGGAAAGGTTAGGGTTCTGAGTTTCCATCGATGACAGGGAAAGAGCGAGGTCGCCAATTTTGCCAGTGCTCCTATTCGCCAGCAGGTCGGGTTGAAGACGAATTGAAGAGAACTTGGTTTGGGGAATTTTAGAAACGTTAGGGATTAGGGAATTTTAGAAAGGTTAGGGAATTGGGATTTGAGATCAATTTTTTTTTATGATTGGGCCATTGGGGGAAAAGTTAGATTTATTCCTTTTATTATACATTTTTTTACTTCAATCGAAATTAACAATGATTTATTTATTTTTCTTATAAAAAAATTTTTATGCTATAGCAACAACATTTTCTTGCCATACTATTATATGACTTTTAACAACGCAAATTGTCGTTGCAAAAGAAATTGCATTTCTTTGAAAAATCTATTGTAACAACAATGTCGTTGCCAAAAATAAAGCTCAAATTTTTGTCATGCCCGCCAAAGTCTGGAGTCGCGCGAAATGAAATTTTCAATTATTGCAACAAATTTTTGCAACAAAAATTTTTATTTGTTGCGAAAAATATCTTTTGCAACGACAATAAATATGTCGTTGCAATAAACAGTTTTTCTTGTAGTGTTGTATTCGTTTATTGTTTCATTTGTGTTTAGCCCTTGGGGATTGTTAATTTTGGTTATGATGGGTTCTGTTGTTATCCAACTGTCGATCCTTAATTTAATAGACTGGCCATTGCTAACTGACTAGATTAGGTCTTTCTCGAAGTTTTGTAATAATGCACTACTTTTCCTACTGCTAGGAAGTACCGCCTGCTTGCATGTACTCTATTAGATGTACGTGTCATTTTAAAGTACTTATAATGGATTACTTGTACCCAAATGTTTCTAGGCTGAACGAGAATTTTCATAGTAACTTCATTTGAAGCGTTTCGTTCGTATCTTTTGACTTCGTGATCCCCATACCACCATTTTTCTTTGGTTTCTAGATCCTATCCCAAGTGATGAGTGGTCGATGTTGTATATCCTTATTCTAGAAAAATAATATATTCATTTGGTCTAGTTCTGTATGTATACAGGATGGTAACATGAAACTCTACATGGTAGACAATAGTTTTGCTACAAGGTTCAAACTTATCAAAGTGATCTGCCTTGTTATGATAATGCATTTGCTCTTCATTCTGTTAGTTGTTCCTTTGTTTTGCAAATGATATTTTCAATTGTCTCTTTATTGACTTTTTCTTTGATTATAGGACAACCAAGATACTTTTCGAGACAACACTCGTTAGATATACCAAGATAGCTTTCTTTTTATGTGATTTGTTGGCATGTGACTCTAGACGTGGTTTGGAATGAAATTTTTTTATAGTTGACCTTTTCCCTCGAAAGCTTACATTATTTGTCTACAATTTCTCTAGCTTTTTGACGAGCATTGAGGCTCCCTTTCGTGAAGATGATTATATTAGTTGCAAAGTAGAGGAAAGAGATTCTCGGCCCCTACATGCCAAATTTGAAACCAATTAGACCCTTTGAGGAGTTTATTTCTTTTGATAATTTCTTTGCTAATACTTCAGCGCCAAGTAAGAAAAAGGAAGGGTGATAATGGATCTCCTTGGACTAGTCCCCTATATAGATGGAAGATTTCTGAAGGGATGTTATTGACTAAAACGAATAATGAGACGTCGACTGAACTGGTACATTGATGTATCCATTGAATAAACCGAGTACGAAAGCCGAAGTTAGATAAAACACCTTCCGTGGGCGTCTAGTCCACATGATCGTATGGTTTTCCATGTCCAATTTCATTACTACCCAACTTTTTTTTTGCCTTTCTAGCTTTTGAAAGAATGAAAAATTTCATGTGCGGTTAGAATGTTATCTTGGATTACTATATCAGATACAAACACTCCCTGAAGTGGGTGCATGAGTTTTCCATGACTCTTTTAAGCCTTTATGTGAGGATTTTGGAGATTATTTTGTAAACTGTTGAGCATAGGCGCGCTAATTGGTCTGTAATATGAAGTTAGAGTCGGGCTATCACATTTCAGGAGTAATTTAATGAATGTATGATAATTGTCTAAGTGTCCTTCGCGAGAGGAAGAATCCCTTAACTGCTTTAATGATGTTGACACCCA
Source organism: Persicaria maculosa (assembly GCA_963922045.1). Lineage (NCBI taxonomy): Eukaryota > Viridiplantae > Streptophyta > Magnoliopsida > Caryophyllales > Polygonaceae > Persicaria > Persicaria maculosa. The sequence goes on along the minus strand of OY998261.1, from coordinate 23,187,550 downwards.
CTATATCTAGGCCTAAAGATTTATTACTCTGAATACTTAAACCGTGTTTTTTTAATTTTACTATTGGTGTAAACTCCAGAAAATTTTGAAAATTTGCGTCCTTAAACAACTGAGTTATTTTATTTTCTCGAGACCAATCCCGGCATAAACTTGTCATTTAAATTTGAAAACGAAATTATTACCCTTTATTATTCCAAAGTTTGGAAATATTTTCGGGCTTTGTTATTTATTCGGATTCAAAGGTTTATTTTAAATTTATTTTAATCGCGTTAGGTTAAAGTCGAAAAACAGGTTTCAGGATCTATTTCCGGGTATTAGATTTGACTTTCCCTGAATTCATACCTTTCAAATCCGAGCCACCCTACACCCTAACCCCTGCAGCGCCTCTAACCTTCCCTCCAACTCCTAGCTGCTGCTCAGCCTTCCCGTTGAGCCCAGCTTCACCCTGTCACCATCATTCCCACATTTTATCTTCACTCCCTCCTCCTTCTTCCATTCATTTGTCTCTATCAACCTACTGTTTCCCTCCATCTTTCAATATTCTTCTCCTCGTCACTCCTGCTCTCCTTGTTCTTCAGCCCCGCCACCACCATACAATACACCTCCAGCTTTATCATCGTCGTACTTTTACACACCACCAAGCTCCACCACCACGTCCCTCCTCCTCCTTACAAGCCACAAAAGCTGCCCTTCGTCTCCCTCGATGTCCACCAGTGCCCCGAGGCAACTCAGAAGGCTCCCGACGCCACCATCGAGCCACCAAAGTTCCGTCGCCCCTCGTTCGAACACAAACAACCTTCCAGTAAGCCGTTCTCCTTCGTTTACGATCCAAAAAACAATTGAGCCCTACCATCATACTCACCCACGTTTGACATGGGTCCGAGAAGCCATCGAAAGCCTTCGACGACGCCCAGAACTCTGGTCGAGAGCTCCGACTTCGCGAGCACTCGGTGAGCATTCGAACGTTCTTCCTTTTCCCTGGTTAGTTTTGATTCCTTTTCTTGTCCTCGGGTGGTTGAGGAGGAGTATGAGCGTGGTCAGAGAGGCGGGTCCGAGTGAGTTGAGCCAGCTGGGTGAAGCACAGTATCTCCGTGCGTCGTTCGTCCATACACAGCGCGGCCGGGTAGAGAGCTGGAGGAAAGGGATGACCCGTGGGTCCCACCTCCTTTGGCTTTTTTTTTTAATTTTGTTATAAACCGGTTTGGGTTGGGATTAGATTTAGCGGGTTCGGTTTGGGTTAAAAGCGTTGGTTCGGTTCGGGTTTTTTCATTTATTTAATTATTTATTTATTTATTTGTGGTTATTTATTTATTTATTATTTATCTATTATTTACTTAATTGTTATTTTGGTTTATTCATTATTTAATTTATTATTTATTTAATATTCTTTCTTGAATTATTCATTTATGAAATTATTTGTTTATTATTTATTTATTATATAATAATGGTTAGTTGTTTATATATTTGATTACCTATTTAATTTATTACCTAAATTCGATTATGGATTATCTAAAAGTCGATTTATTTATGTCAAAATATAAAAGGTCGGTTTTAAAGTATATAATTGGAATTAATTCTCAAGTGTTGAAATTTATTTAAGAGCCTAAACATAATGATTTTAAATTAAATTAAGATATGCCGGAACTACTCTAACGTAGTAACATTTGAGGACGATTTTACCAGATTTTATGTTTTGAGAACGATCTTTTTAGACAATGGTGTTTACAGACTGACCCATTGGACCCTTGAACCTTTGAACTATTTAACTGGACTATTTGGACTTGATTTGTAGGACTTGAACTATGACCTGACATGGAATGAGATTGGACTGGTATTGATGGATTGACGGGATTGATATGAGATTCAGAATTGAGATGAGATGATGGACTGAGTAATGAGAATGAAATTTATAACGTATCGGATTTAAAAAACGAGATGTTTTAACTTATCTGCTTCTTGCAAAGTTTTCTCTGTTTGTTTACTTTGCTTAGAGTAAATTAGAAATAAGACTTATTCGTGTTATTTACTTATATCTGCTAGGGGACTTGTGACCTGTCTGGACTGCTATCTGCTTGTTGCCTACTATTGATGTTCTGCTTCTTCAAGTAAGTCCTCCCAGGCTTACTCAAGTTAAAACCTAATGCATGCTGTGTCATATAGTATGTATGCATTATAATAGCATGTCATGTAGTAGCATGCCTAGGCTCTGCATTAATGAATGTTCATACGTATTCTAAATGCGATTCGTAAAAACGGCCATAAGTCGTGAGTCTAGGGTCTTTGCTAGGGTCATAGGATGATCCAACCCCATCGGGTTTGTACCTAATCGACTCTTGTCATATGAGTCTGATTATATAAGCATGATGATGGATATTATTGAGATATTTACATGAGCACAATATGCACACTATATGGTATCGGATATGACCTGGTCGATCTCTACGTCTAGGTATGGACGTAGAGTGGTCTCTACGTCTAGGTATGGGCGTAGAGTGGTCTCAACCCTAGGTATGAGAGTGGATGAGTCACCATCCTAGATATGAGCGTGGTTTTTGAGTGGGATATGCCGATTGGCATTCTTTGGGCCATTTACCGCATTTCTGCATATTATATATCATGTCAGCATGCTTGCGTGTTTAATATTTCAGTATTGCATTACATCATTCTCATCTAGGCTTAGAGCGTATTATACGTTCTCAGCGAGGTCTTCATGGCCCGCATGAGTGGCTCGACCTTGACTCGTGGTCTAGTTTCAGGTATTTGATCCTTACTTGTTCCGTGCTTCCATGACGAGGGTTTCCTTTGGCATGTTCAGCTGACCGAGAAACTGGCTTACCACCAGACTTGACACTTTGGATGTTTTATACTTATTTATTTTGATTTTGACCTGGCTTTGTCGTGGCAAGTTGTATCTTCGATTTCATTCCATTATGTGATTTGAGCTTAAATGATTTTGACCGACTTAGTCTATAGGACACGTTCTGGGTACCCAACGGCCCCTCGTACGTTTTGGGGTTCAAAATCCCCTCTTTCAAAGACTAACACTTTGTTTTGAAACTCAACCCGTACTCGAATCGCACGATCTGAACGAAGGTATCTAATCCTTTGAAATGCAACCCGGATATTTATATTTGAGTCGTTACAATTAGTAGGAGATTTTATGAGTTCATTATTTTACTCATCTGAAGTTGAGGGTGTGACATGGGCGGATCCTCTTTAGGGCCGGTGGTGGCAGTCGCCCCCCCAATCAAAAATAAAATTTAATATACGTATTCCTCTCGTCGATAGCTTCGATTTGATATATTATAAGCTCAATTCCGATATCTGAGCAAAAAGTTATGAGCGTTTCAACTTTCAGGATTGAATATACGTAAATTACTCCTACATCATTTACCAAACTGATATACTTTTATCGTAATTATCATTTGTTAAACTTCATACCTTAATAATATAATTATACCCGAGAACTTCAAATTAGGATGTTATATTGAAATATTTGAAAACCATGAAATAAAGTATGCACAATTTATATTTTCATTTTAGTTACACATCCATAATATTGATGATTTTTTAGAACAAAAAAAATTAAGGTTTAATTTTACAAATAATATTTTATCGTAATTTTCTGCCCCTCAATCAATGGTTTCAGGATCCGTCACTGTTGTGTGATAAGTTGGACGCATGAATTTAGGAGGTTTTCTTGAATAGGTTCTCATTGGAATCTTTTTTTAAAGTCATTTTTTATTTCTCGTCGAATGTTATCGCCTCCCACTATTTGTGTTTCTTTAGTGGTTGCTATTGTGCGTATTTATTTCCTTGTTCTAGGACCCGTAGCAATCTGATGAAAATAGGATGTATTTGACCCGTAGCAATACTCTCTTTGAAATCGGAGAAGGCTTTCCTTTTTCTTTTGTAATTGCTCCTCGTTAGTGCAGTTATACAGCTATGATTTGATTGGTTATCCATCCGGGATTGGATTAGCAGTAGTTCTTCCTCCACCTCTTCGAAAGTTTTTTTTCCAATAGTTTTTTTTTCCAATACTTGGCTTTTTGTTTTAAAATTTTTGTTTTGTAAATTAGCTGAAACATCACCGATCATGGACACGTAACCTGCTAAAATTGTTTGACGATATTTTTAAAATCTTTTCAATGTATTCAAATATTTTCAAACCTAAATAGTTGCGCCTTGTGGTTAGTAGTATTATTATTTGAGTCTTGTTAATGGGGCAATGATCAGATGATGAGAATACACTATTTTTTATACACAAATCAGACAATGTTTGGATTATTTGGTGTTGCAGTAATACTATGTTTGATTTTTCCATTATATTTACAGGGATCCTTAATGAATCAATAGTCCATCCTCTTATAACAGGTCTCGTTCGGACTATGGACAGACTTTTGTGCACTAAGATACAACCTTATGCGATCAACGTATGATAGGACTATGGACAAACTTTTGCGCACTAAGTTACAACCTTATGCGATCAACGTACCATCATACATACAGTGAGTGCTGATCTTGTGGAGAGTCTAACTTGGCGTACTATCTTATCTCCATTTTTATATATTTCAGATTCATTAACCACTCGTTCGATTGGCTGATTAGATTAAGTTAAATTGTATGATAACGACTGAAAGTTATTTGGCTCAAATAATAAAGGAAAATTATTAGTAATTTCATAATTGGTTTGTAAAAACATCTACTTTTAAAAACAATTTCACCCATATATGAAAATTTGCAAAATATCCTATTTAATTAGAAAAACTAGCCTACCACCCAAAAACTCAGAAAATAAAAAAAGGTGAAATATTTTTGATATTTATCTTTTTTCTACTATATATAAATTATAATAAATAATTAAAATCGTATCTTTACTTAATCTCTTGTCGATTATTGCATACATCCTGTCAATGTTCATAGTTAGCTTTGTCAACATTGATATTTATCCTGTCAATGTAATAATGTTATAGTTTCTAGATACATATTGACATTATATTCATTTTCTAAATATGGTTAATAATCAAATAGATATGATTTACCGTATCTTTAGTCAATCTCTCCCCGATTATAGTTTCAATCATGTCAATGTAAATGTCTAGCCTTGTCGCCATTAACATTAATCATGTCAATGTAAATAATTAACTTTGTCATCTTGAACATGCCTTTAATTTCTAATTATAGTTAATAATCTAGTAGTTATGGTAAGGATAAAATCGTATTTTTAGTCTCTTCCTGATTATAGATTCCATCCTGACAATATTAATGTTCAATTTTTTCATGATGAACAATTATCCTGTAAAATTGAAATTTTTATAGGTGGATACGCACGGATTAACATTCATTTTCTAATCCCTTACTAAGGCAATATTTTTACTCCAGTTAGTTTTATTATTTGTAAGTTTATGGAAAAAATATTAAAATTATTATTTTAATAAATATTTCATTTATTTAACTTTTCTTTTAATTCATAATTCTCTTTTTAAAGATTTTTACATTTAAATTTAAAGGCAAAATCATTCATTAATTTTTTAGCACAAATGACTCACATGTCCTATTTTTACTATTCTCACAAAACGGGTATAATTTTATAAATAGAACACCGATTTGATGTATTTTCGCAAATCTACCAATAATATAATGTACTAGGTGATCTTAATTAGTGCTACCTGTAGTGTGAGTGTTAGGTGCGGCCTTTTTCATGATGTGCTGCATTTCCATGATAATTGGCTTCTTGGTTCTGCCTCGACAAATTAATGGAGGCGAAGAAGTCTGTGACTGATCCGACGTTGAAGTTACGTAAGTTGGAGGGCCACTCGGTAACACAAAAATGCGATGCAAGTGGCTTATCATGCTGCGAGGTTTTGAAATATATAAGCTGCTTTGATGGATCGGTTGACTAATAATTTTAATTTTAATTTTAATATATATAGAGAAGGTTAAGGTAATTTCAATTTCAATTGTCTTTTATATTGGACCACCTGTGATTAAGATTGAGTTTTTTGGGTGAGTAAATATAGTGATAGCTCCCTTGATAAAATAAATATGTTATGCTATAATCTTGAAGGATGATGAAAGACAAATGTTTTGGCATTATATCAGTTTAATATAAACTGGATTTATACATTGAAAATTATGTAATTTGATTAGATTTAAAGTTTGTTTTAAATCTAATTATCGGTTGATTTTAGATAAAATATTATGGATTATATATATGTGTGTATTGGAGAATTTATCTGCAGCACATGTGTCAAATGCAAGATAGAAACTGGCCGAGATTCTAGCAACTAGAAGATCTCAGCAGCGGTCAGATTTTCTAGAGATTCCAGCAATAGAAAATCTCATATTCTCTATAGCAAGATTTGAAGAAATCCAGAAGGTTCTCAGCAATTCAAAATTAAAGAGAATGTTAGGCTGTTGAGAGATTCTGGGTGTGAAATCAGCAGTAAACAAAAAGAAGGGCGTAGCTATAAATGGAGCAGGACGATATGCTCATCAACACAGATATTCACCATGTCTTCTATGCAAATCATTAGCGCTCTCCAGTTTTCATTGTGATCTGCTGTTCAACTGTTCTTCCTTCTCTTATTTGTAATTCCTTTATATTTTCGAGAGTTAGGAAGATCGTGAGCTTCATAGTATAAGTTTTTCCCTGTTATACTAATAGTATCATATACTCAAACGTATCACACTTCGGTGTGAAAAGGGGACTTTTATTTCTTTGTATCTTGGGTTGACTAGATAGAAGCAAGGTAGGCTTCGGTTGTTAGAAGAGAGGAAGTTCTTCTAGGTTGTATCTAGGACTCATAAGGAAAGAGGAATAAAAGTTGTTTGAATCCTACGGGTTGGATAACCCTAGGCGGAGACGTAGGCTGGTTAAGAGCCGAACTTCGTAAACAATTCACGTGTTTAATATCTTTATTTCCGCACTTATTTTTAACAGTTTGTTTTCGTAAGATAAACAAATCACTGCAGCTTTCTCAAGATCCTGTAAATTCTGTTCAAGACCTTGAGATCAAGTTCAAGACCTTGAGGTTGAGTTCAAGGACTTGAGAGTTGCGTTAAAGCCCTTGAAGTTGCTGTTGCAGGAGTCTTTGCGAAAATCTACCATACTCTATTCAACCCCCCCCCCCCCCCTTCTAGAGTATTTGTCTTATTGTTAATTATATTTAGTACTCGTTTCTTCAATTGGTATCAGAGCTTAACTCACATTTATTTGATTTAACAATCTGTGAGATCGATCATGAGTACTGTAGGTGAAGGAGGATTTGCACAATGACGATCTGCAAATCGTCCACCTCTCTTCTGTGGAGACAACTTTGTGCATTGGAGGTCCCTTATGCAAATGTTCGTTATTGATCAAGACATGGAGCTTTGGGAACTTATCAAGAAAGGACCTCATGTGCCAAAGAAAACCACTGTTGTTGGAGAAGTTGCTAAAGATGAGAGCGAATTCAATCAAACGGACTTGGAGAAAGTGGTCAAGAATTACAAGGCCATGAACTTTCTTTATTGTGGTTTAAATGCTGATGAATTTAACCGTGTTTCTTCTTGCAGGAGTGCTAGGGAAATCTGGGATAAGTTAGTAGTAACTTATGAAGGAACAAGCCTGGTGAAGGAAACAAAGATAAGTATTTACCTGCGTCAATATGAACTGTTTAAAATGTTGCCTACAGAAACATTGAAGGAGATGTTCACAAGATTCACACAGATTGTGAACAACCTGGATTCTCTCGGCAAAATCATCACCAACGAAGAAAAGGTAAGAAAGATTTTGAGGAGCTTACCTAAAGCTAAATGGGAACCAAAAGTAAACGCAATAGAGGAAGCACAAAATCTGTCTACTTTACCTCTGGATGATCTTCTCGGGAAATTAATTACCCATGAGATGATCCTTGGTGAAGAAGATGGAGAATTAACCTCTACTGAGAAGAACTTAGCTCTAAAAGCTAAAAGGGAAGAAGCCGCCTCAGATGACGACGAAAGTGAAGATGAAGAGGATCCATTTGCACTCATTACAAGAGGGCTAGCAAGAATATTCAAAATGAAGAAGCAGTTCGCCAATCAGGATTACAGTGGCTTCTCCAAATACAAAGGTAAATCCTACAATGCTAATAAAAAGTCTAACCCAATGGCTTTCTTTGAGTGTGGTGATACAGAACACTTATTCAAGGATTGTCCATAAAAGAAGAAGAATAAGCACAAAAAGGACAACCGAAAGAAGAAGGCTATGATGGCTGCATGGAGTGATTCCGACTCCTCAAGTGATTCTGAATCCGAAAACAAGCAGGCTAATCTATGCTTGATGGCTGATCAGGAAGAGACACCAAAGAAACATCTTGGAACCATTGTAAGAGATTTAATTTCAAGTCCTACTGCAGTGCTTTCTGAATTTCTTCAAAACCTGATTTTAAATGAAGAGCATTTTATACATGAAACTAACACCTTGAAAGAGAGGCTCTTAGAACAGGAAAAAGGTTTGAATGATATATCGCTGGAAATGAAAAATCTCAAAACTTCTCAGTGAGCCCTTGACAGTAAAGTCAATGCCTTGGAGACAGAAAATGTTGTCTTGAAGAAAGATCTCTCTTCTCTAAATCTTTATACCAAGGAGTTAGAGAAAGAGAAGATCTCGTTGGCTGAAAAGTGTAGAGACCAACAGACATCACTAATCTCGACAGGATGTTAGGTGAGGACCAATCATCCCTAAACAAAAGTGGTAGAGGACATAACAAAAATTTTCCAAAAAAGACTTCTACCACTTTTGTGAAAGCTAAAGGACATTGGCGCTCACCCACATGTCATTTTTGTTGTAGGAAGGGTCATGTTAAGACTACTTGTCCCTATCGTAGAAATGATTCTTATATAATTCGTAACATTTTTCCTTTATGCTTAAGAGAACAGGTAAAGCAAATTTGGGTTCCTAAAGGGACTAGACCACCAAACATGGTTGATCCTGATTATGAATCTAAATTTGTAAATTAGTCTAGCCGGAAAGGTTGAATTTTGTTGTTTGTAGAATATCACCAAGACCAAAGAACACAAGTGGATATTAGACAGTGGTTGCTCAAGGCATATGAGTGGTAAAAGCTCACTATTCTCCGATTTGAAGAAGCAATCATCTGGCACAGTTACTCTTGGTGATAAAGGGAAATGTAATATAATTGGTATAGGTAAGATTGGTAAGGATCCATCTAATTATTGATAATGTTTATCTTGTGGATGGATTAAGATATAATATTCTTAGTATTTCTCAACTTTGTGACAAGGGCAATATTGTTTTGTTTGACTCCGAGAAGTGCTTAGTTAAAGATAAGAAAACCGGGAATATTGTGCTCACTGCCCCTCGTTATAACAATGTATATTCTATGAGCACTAACCAAGTTGCAGGACAAATTTTAAAGTGCCTCAAGGCCTTGACTGAAGATCCAAGGCTTTGGCATAGACGTCTTGGTCATGTCAGCATGCACACGATGAATAAACTATGATCAAGGGACTTTGTTCGTGGACTTCCCGATTTAAACTTCAAGGTAGATGAGCTATGTAACGCATGCTCACGAGGTAAGCAAACTCAAGGGTCATTCAAACCCAAAAAGGTAGTAAGTATCTCTAGCCTTATTGAAATGTTACATATGGATTTATGTGGTCTTATGTGTGTCGAATCTCCCAAAGGTAAGAAATATATCCTTGTCATTGTTGATGATTACTCTCGGTTTACTTGGGTTTCCTTTTTAAGAGAAAAATCGGAAGCTTTATATGAGTTTTCAAAACTTTGCAAGGAATTACAGGCTTTGAAAAACCTACCGATTGTTTCAATTAGAAGTGATCATGGGCGCGAATTTGATCAACTTAAATTTGATTTGTTTTGTTCAAAATATGGGATTTCTCACAGTTTTTTGGCTCCTAGAACACCTCAACAAAACGGGGTTATGGAACGAAAGAACCGCACCTTGGAGGATATGTCTAGGACTATGCTTTTAGAAAATGCTTTAGCAAAATCCTTTTGGGCTGAAGCCGTTAACACGGAAAATTATATTTTAAATAGATGTCTAATTCGCCCCATCTTAAAGAAAACCCCATATGAACTTTTCTATAGTGTTTCTTATTTCAAATCTTTTGGGTGCAAATGTTTTGTACACAACAATGGCAAAGATAATATTGGGAAGTTTGATGCACGTAGCGATGAAGGTATTTTTCTTGGTTATTCTCTAAATAGCAAAGCTTATCGGCTTTATAATAAACACAATAAGGTTGTTGAGGAAAGTATCCATGTTATATTTGATGAAAGCAATAACGGTGTGTTGAGTGATAGCTTTGCAGACTTAAACTTGAATCAACATGAGGATCAAGGCTCCGATGTGGAAGAAGAAAAGGAAAAACCACAAAGACGAAACATGCAGGAGCTAATTCAAGACACTTCAGAGCAAACTCAAGACCGTGACCTCCAAATGCAAGACCTTGAACAGAGATTTCAAGGCCTTGATTTAGGAGATACTGAGCAGGATCCAGTTATTGAAAGTGAACCTCAAGGTCTTGGAGAAGCATCAGCGTCTCAAGAGCCTAATAGTCGGAGATTTCAGCAGTCTTCTTCACATCCCTTGGAGAACATCATTTCTGATCACAATCCGGTATGCAAACTCGATCTAAAATAAGAAATTTGTGTGTTTTTTATGCGTTTGTTTCCCTTGTAGAACCAAAGAATCCAAAGGAAGCACTTCAAGACCTGGATTGGATCATGGTAATGCAAAGTGAGCTTAATGAGTTTGAAAGAAACAAAGTTTGGACGCTCACTCCAAGACCCAAGCATCAATCTGTCATTGGCACTAGATGGGTCTTTCGAAATAAGTTGGACGAGGATGGAAAGATAACTCGCAACAAAGTTAGAATCGTCGCACAAGGATATAATCAAGAAGAAGGTATTGACTACGAGGAGACTTTTGCTCCCGTAGCAAGGTTAGAAGCTATTCGTATGTTACTTGCTTTTGCATCTTATATGGGTATTAAACTTTTTCAAATGGATGTTAAATGTGCTTTTCTAAACGGTATTTTAGAAGAGGAAGTGTATGTTGCACAACCTATTGGTTTTGAAAACGAGGATTTTCCAAATCATGTTTACAAGTTGGACATGGCACTTTATGGTCTCAAACAATCCCCTAGGGCATGGTATGAGAGATTGTCCAAATATCTCCTTGAAAATGGTTTTAAACGTGGTTTGATTGACAAGACTTTGTTTATCAAAACTCGAGGTAATGATTTATTAGTCGCTCAAATTTATGTAGATGATATATTATTTGGTGCTAGTAACAATTCTCTTTGCAAGGAGTTTTCTGACATTATGTGCAGTGAATTTGAAATGAGCCTTATGGGAGAATTGACGTTCTTTCTTGGACTATAAGTATATCAAGCAAAGAAAGGGATTTTCTTGAATCAAGGCAAATATACAAGGGATCTACTCAAGAAATACAAGATGGATCAATCAAAGGTTGCCAAGACCCCTATGAGCTCAACGCTATCCTTAGACCAAGATAAGAATGGTAAGAGTGTGAACCAAAAGGAGCATCGAGGTATGATTGGTTCACTCTTCTATCTCACCTCAAGTCAACCGGATATTATGTTTAGTGTATGTATGTGTGCAAGGTTTCAGGCTGATCCAAAAGAATCGCATCTCATTGCGGTTAAAGGATTTTTCGCTACTTAAATGGAACTCAAGACCTTGGTCTTTTGTATCCTAAGCAAACCAATTTTCACCTCATTGGCTATTCATATGAATATTTTGTAGGATATAAAGTCGATAGAAAAAGCACCTCTGGATGCTGTCAAGGATCATCCCTAATAAGTTGGCACTCGAAGAAGCAAAATTTTGTTGCACTGTCAACCGCAGAAGCTAAATACATAGCTGCTGGAGCATGTTGCTCACAAGTATTATGGATCGCTCAACAATTGCGAGATCTTGGTTTTGATTTAAAAGGTATTCCTATTAAATGTGACAATACTAGTGCTATATCTATCACTAAAAATCCTATGCAGCATTCTCGAACCAAGCACATCGATGTGAGACATCATTTTATTCGAGATCATGTTGAAAAAGGTGATGTATCCATATCCTTTATCTCTACAGATTTGCAACTTGATGATATTTTTACTAAACCATTGCATGAGGAGAGATTTAATTTCATTCGATTGAACATGGTATGCTAAAGAGGGATACATTGTTTTAGGGGGAGCATAAACGAATGAGAATTCAAGGCTTCGAAAACTCATTTCAAGACCTTGAAGATCTATTTCGTATGCAAAAGATTATTGGATCAATTCTTACGGCTATTGTTTTTATAAATTCTGGCCGTTAAGATTTCTTTTTACCCTAATTTAACGAGATTTTATCACTTAGAATTTTCAAATAAAAGATCTTGGAAACAGATTTTTTTGGTCAAATCTTTTCATATCTTTTCAAATCAGTTATTTGATTTTTAATTTCTTTTTCTTTACCGATATATATCCTCTTCTTTAAAACCATACTTTTCTCCTTTCTAGAACCATCCTTCGGCGTTTCATCTTCCTCCCCCCTCTTTATTGCAACGTCTCCTGCCACTTCCCTCACACGGCTCAACACTCCACTCTCTCTCTCTTTCTCTGTTTTCCATCTTCTCTCCCCTCTCTAGAATTTCAATCGACCGTCTTCATGGCTCCAAAAATGGCTATTGGAAATCCTGAATCCTCGAGTAGAGGAAAGCGCCCCGCTACTAGAAGGCACAAGGAAATCGAGGAGGAGGAGACTATCAGCGTTCACTCATGCTCATCTGAAGATGCCTCATCCCGAACCCAGACGCAGATGCCCATGCCTACTCAGATACAGATGCCCACGCCCAGTTTACCGGCGTCCTGGTTCTGGAACTTCGAAGTAGCAGGTAAGTGGCTCGACACTTTTAGTTCTCGAAAGCTTTGCCTGTGTGATTCTGTCGATCCCTCTATCCTTGAGTCTCTTCATCTTCCTTGCATCATTCTTCTCAAAGGCACTGCCTTGTGGCCTATTCTGAATCCCGGAGATGTTCATTAGCCTCGCCTCACCCGTCTCTTCTTTGTCAATGAGAGATCGTGGTAACCTAACCCTAAACACCACCGCCTGCAACACCAAAATAGAACTTACCCCAAGATTCATTGCCGACATCTTTGGCTTTCCCAACGAAATTTCCACTACTGGACACCCTTCCCATGCTGAGTGCATCTCTAAGGCCAAAGAAAAGTTCTTTCTTCCATCTTCATCTTCAAACACCTCTCGCCAAATGACCCATAACGTCCTGAACTTAGAAGCCAAAATCATTATCACCATCCTTGCTAGGTGTGTCATCCCTCGCTCCCACTCCAGGGAACTGGTCACCGATCAGCTTCTCTCTCTTGTCTTTCTTGTGTTGCTCGAATATGAGATCGAAGTAACAAATCTGATCCTAAACCACATGATCCACTCCATTTCCTCTGCACGTGATATTCCTCTGCCTTACGACAATCTCCTCCCCCACATATTCAAATATTTTCGCCTTGACACCTCCCTTGAGGAAAAGGCAGTTCATTCAGGCAAAGTGGACGCGAACTTGTTCCAAAGGATTGGGATTGTCAAGGTTGTTGAAGACTTTTGGAAATTGAAGGGAGACCTGTCTGCCGAGGAAATAGCTGCCACCCCTGGACTTCAACTGAAATCGGCTCCCTCATCTTCCTTGTCTGAGGAACGTCTGGAGGAGTTAGAACTGGGTTTGGATGCGCTGCAGAGGGACGTGATCGACCTACAATTCAAGCTGACAGACATGCTAGATCAGACGCACGAACTTCTTGCCATGGTGAATTCGAAGATTAACAACATGTTCCATCTGAACGCACTTACCTTCACTTGCGCTGGTAACATTCTCCCGCTTGCTGACGATGCTGCAGAGCGGTGCAAAGTAAAGGCCTCCAAATTCATATTCAATTGTGAGCAATCTGTGCGCAACCGGAAGATTCTTCGCCCAGTGGTTCCTGAGCCTTCTGTCATTACTGTTGAAGCATATGATGTGATCAAGCGCTATCGCAGAGAGGAGTAGAGAAGGATTGACGAGATGGTCAAGGATCAAAAGGTCAATAAGCTCACAGGCGCTGGAAGAGGAAGGCTGAGAACGACATGGAAGCAAAGAAGCGTGAGAAGAATAGAGAAGACATTGGCTGTGGGAAGTGGCGAGATGTATGATTTCAAGACCTTGTTTTGCTGGATATTTTGAACTGGTTTTATGTTATTTTCAACTAATCTGCCTATATTTTGAACTTGGTCTCTAACCTGTTTGTTACTCTTCCTTGTCGAAAGACAAAAAGGGGGAGACTTGGTATTTAGTTTTGCGGTATGGTTAGCTGTTTGCTTAAACTGGGTTTTAATTTTAACAATTATGCTATGATGATCCAACATAGTTTGTTGATATATAATTCTGCTGATATGCTGTTTACTTTGTGATTTTGATGGTCTAATCTGCAGGATTTTCAAAACTCCAATTTGTTTTGTCTTTGATCAAGGGGGAGATTGATAACTCACTTGATGAAAAACATATGTTATGCTATGGTACTAATCTTGCAGAATGATGAAAGACAAAAGGTTTTGGCATTATAGCATCTTAATACAAATTGGATTTATACATTGAAGATTATGTAATTTGATTAGATTTAAAGTTTGTTTTAAATCTAATTCTCAGTTGATTTTAGATAAAATATTATGGATTATATATATATATATATCTGTGTATTGGAGAATTTATCTGCAGCACAGGTGTCAAATGCAAGATAGAAACTGACCGAGATTCTAGCAACTAGAAGATCTCAACAGCGGTCTGATTTTCTGGAGATTCCAGCAACAAAATATCTCAGATTCTCTATAGCAAGATTTGAAAAATCCAGAAGGTTCTCGACAATTCAAAATTAAAGAGAACGTTAGGCTGTTGAGAGATTCTGGGTGTGAGATCAGCAGTAAATAAAAAGAAGAGCGTAGCTATAAATGGAGAAGGACGATATGCTCATCAACACAGATATTCACCAAGTCTTCTCTGCAAATCATTAGCGCTCCCCAGTTTTCATTGCGATCTGCTGTTCAACTGTTCTTCCTTCTCTTATTTGTAATTCCTTTATATTTTCGAGAGTTTGGAAGATCGTAAGCTTCATAGTATAAGTTTTTCCCTGTTATACTAATAGTATCATATACTCAAACGTATCACACTTCGGTGTGAAAAGGGGACTTTTATTTCTCTGTATCTTGGGTTGACTAGATAGAAGCAAGGTAAGCTTCGGGTGTTAGAATGTATCTAGGACTCATAAGGAAAGAGGAATAAAAGTTGTTTGAATCCTACGGGTTGGATAACCCTAGGCGGAGACGTAGCCTGGTTAAGAGCCGAACTTCGTAAACAATTCACGTGTTTAATATCTTTATTTCCGCACTTATTTTTAACAGTTTGTTTTCGTAAGATAAACAGATCACTGCAGCTTTCTCAAGATCCTGTAAGTTCTGTTCAAGACCTTGAGATCAAGTTCAAGACCTTGAGGTTGGGTTCAAGGCCTTGCGAGTTGTGTTAAAGCCCTTGAAGTTTCTTCTGCAGGAGTCTTTGCGAAAATCTACCATACTCTATTCAACCCCCCTTCTAGAGTATTGACATTATTGTTAATTATATTTAGTACTCGTTTCTTCATACAGTATGGTGAAAATTGAGATGGGATCTTGTCCGTCCAGCAAAAATATTTATGAAATTATTTTTAAAAATTTTATAAAAAAAATTAATATTTTATATAGTTTTTATCATTTTTAAAAAGTGTATATGAATAATAAAAGATATTTTTTCCCCGAATAGATGGAGTAGTAATTGAAATGGATGTTTTATACCATTAATAATATGAGAATGAATGAAAAATTAATGAAAAATACTTAAATATAAGATTCGAAAGAAAACATAACAGTATTTGTGAATAAGGTACACTTTAAGGGTTGTGTACAAATGATCCATTCACTATATATATATATATATATATATATATATATATATATATATATATATATATATATATATATATATATATATTTACTTATAAAATAGAAAAGTTTCCGCCTTTGTGTCATATACTCATATCCACCCTAATCATCTTCTTTTTAACTAATCACATTTTTTCTTTTTTCTTTTTTTTCCTTTTTTCTTCCTTTTTGGAATTGATTTTTATCTTTCAAATAATTAAGGGTTTAATTCAAAATATTAAATTAATATATAACATATATCTATTTGTACATCTTTATATACTATCATATGTCTACCTTTAATAATTTTATTACACATTTCTCTTATGAGTTTGTTATTAAAAAGTTTAATTGTAATATTAAACAATTAAAATTAAGATGATGTTCAACAATGTGTGTGAAAATCGCAATCCAATGTTGCAAAAATAGATAATAGATAATAAATAAAGGGTAAAACTAATTAAAATAAGAAGTTATTTGGCTCAAAGGCCATTTTCATAAATTTATTAAGTAATTGTCACCCGTTTGTATTTTTTAGCATTTGTCCAAAAAATTTTCTTAATACCAACTATACCCCTATTATAATTTACCCTATCCCTCCCGTTCTTCCTCCTCTTAGCCATTCCAGATCTGAATTGAAGGACAGATCTGGTGGAGGGATGGTTACGATGTCCGGCGCCGGTTCTCCTCCTCGACCTCCACGGCGTCTCCGGCGCCGAATTCGTCCGATTTGATGCGCCAGCGGGAGGAGGGAGAGATCTGGTCCAGATATCATAGGAGTTGTGCCCAAGCGCCGGTTCTCCTCCTCGACCTCCACGGCGTCTCCGGCGCCGAATTCGTCCGATCTGAGGTGCCAACGGGAGGAGGGAGAGATCTGGACCACGGGAATTGATTACAGAGGGAGATATCTGATGCTTCATCCTTGATTCTCGCTCGATAACAGCGACTTCACTTCCGCGCAAATTCTATCCCTCCGACTCCTCGGGTTCCTTGATTCTCGCTCTCGCGACGATGTCGATGATGCATTCATCCGCCCCATCCTCCTCGAAGCTCGTGCGCTGCTCGACACTGCTCGCCGAGCTCTCACTCCGGAGTCTGATCGGTAATACATGCTATATCTTAGCATGGATATTTCAATGCAAAGCTTCTCTCTGATTAACTCGGTAGCAGCTTCTCCCTGTTAATGGAATCATTTTCATTTTCCTTTAGTGAAAGGATTAACTAGGTAGCAGCTTCTCCTTGATTTTCTAAGGGGTCGTTTGGTATCGATATCTAGATATCAAGATATCGATATCGATATCGGTATCGATATCAAGATATCCATATCGGGTGATATCTTTGATATCTTGATATCAAGATATCGGTATCGGTATCAAGATATCGATATCGGGCGATATCGATATCAACTGATACCTCCCAAAAAATGAGTATATCAAAATAGGCCAAAATTGATATCTAGATATCAACTGATATCGATATCTGACTATTACCAAACACAGATATCAGATATCACTTGATATCAAGTGATATATTATGCATACTAAACACTAGATATCGATATCAGTTAAAGTGATATCGATATCTAGCCATACCAAACACTAGATATCAATACCAAACGACCCCTAAACTTGTTTATTTTTAATTGAAGATTTACGGTCAGTCAGGATTGGATAAGGAAGCGAATTCGGTCCGTGGATATTTCAATGCAAAGCTGTCTCGGTTTAACTATTCCTCCTTCTTTGTAATGCTGTTGAATCTCTTCATCCATTCGACAAATTATAGGGTAATTTTAGCCAATTGATGGACTCTGTACTTTTTTTTTGGATTCGCTGGCTTTTTGTTAATAGTTAGGTGATTCTGGACATCATGTTGGAATTGTTGTTTGCCTATCATAAAAAGTGGTGATAAAGAGGATTTTTTTTTTCTAGATTGTGGAATTGGAAATTTGGAATGTTTATGGATATTTTAAATGTTTTTGCGGACTAGATTAGTGGAAGAGACCAAGAAATAGGAGGAGGCTAATTTAATGTCTGATGCTGCAGACTCAGTTGTGTGTTGTGTCGACATTGGTGATCAACTTCGAGTGTTCTGGTCGAAGCTTTTCTAATTTGACGTCGATGTCACCCTTGATGACCGATCGTTCACTCGCTCGCTTCACTCTCCAAGAACTACTTGTCATGCTCTTCCATTTCAATTTTCAAGGCAAGTAATTTGTCTTCTCTTTCCTTTTCCTTCACATATGGGCAAGTAATTTCTTAATCGAATTCCTGAGTATTATGTAATGATATTGATTTGTGTAGATTTATTGAATCATATTGGTGATTTGTCATCTATTTTCCTTTAACATTAGTTATATATTCTAGTTATTGGTTTGACAAATTATCTTGTTCTAGCTCTTTGATTTGTTCAATTTATAGTTTCAACAACCATTTTCTATTATTAGAATGAGAGTCTCATTCTTTATATCGTATTGTTTCTTTATCTTGTTAATAGTTCTGATGTGAAGGTTTTTAAAACTCATATATTATCCTTATTATAAAGTATCAATCGCAATGGCTTCATGTTCATTTTTCCTATTTTTCGTGAATTTTGATTTATTTTTTTTTGCGATTTCGTTGCCAGATACTTGCGAGCGATGTCGAAACGCGGAACTATGGATCTCGCTTTTGGCGTTGGAGGGAAGATCGAGAAGGACGAGGTTCTCTCCGCTATTTGCAAGTAATCAATTTGTGCTCTGTGAGACATTGAATGGAAGGAGGAAGAAGTGCTTTTTAGAGGGGTTGAGTTTTAAAAATGAAAATTTAGGGGTTTAGATTAGTGATTACAGAATTATTGGATGAGAGGAAGTTGTGGAAAAGGGGGAGTAGTCACATATAAGTGTCATGCCTAATAAGTCAGCTTATAAATTGTGATTGTTTGTCAAAAAAGCTACACGCTATCACTGCTCATAGATCTTTAAAAATAAAAGTCAATATTGATGTATAGAAAGAGATTTTGCTTTGATGAATAATAAAAAAAATGGAAAAAAAGTTGTCATCATATGTTCATCCACAATAAGGGTGTTGACACTGTCATCGTGAAAAAAAGTTGTCATCAAGGGTGATGACACCACTAATAAGTGTTTATGTTTTTATTTTGGTTACAGCGTCTGTGACCCTCATACCCATTCATAAATTAGAGGAGAACTGTCACCACATGTATTTTAGCTTCTCATTAGCCCTTATAGGGTTTGTGCTTCTCTTGTCCTAGGGTTTTCCTTTGGTTACAGTGTCTATGACCTTATTATTATAGTGGTGACAGTGTCTATGACCTTATTTTTATAGTGATGACAGTGTCTATGACCCTGTTCTTATAGTGGTGATAGTGTCTATGACTCTGTTTTTATTTTGGTTACAACATCTATAGGGTTTTCCTTTGATTACAGTGCCTACGCCCCTTTTTTCATAGTGGTGACAGTGTTTATTACTCTCCTACCCATTCATATATTGAAGGAGAACTGTCCATCTAATGTCTTTTGACTTCTCATTAGCCCCTTTAGGGTTTGTACTAACCTTGTCCTAGGGTGTTCCATTTGGTGACAGCAATCATCTCTTAACGACGTATTGTACTTAACATTTTAGGGTTTAGGATTTAGGGTTTAGGGCCTTGGCCCTAAACCCTAAAGACTTAACCCTAAACCCTAAACCATACTGTACATCACATATTCTTTTGGCTTCTCATTAGCCCCTTTAGGGTTTGTGCTTCCCTAATCATAGGGTTTTCCTTTTGGTTACAAGTGGTGACCACTGTTAAAGAGTGGTGACAGTGACCTCGTAAAAAAAAACTCTAAAAACGAAACTGTAATAAAAAAAAATTCATGTCACCACACAC
This sequence comes from Persicaria maculosa, assembly GCA_963922045.1. Lineage (NCBI taxonomy): Eukaryota > Viridiplantae > Streptophyta > Magnoliopsida > Caryophyllales > Polygonaceae > Persicaria > Persicaria maculosa. Next base: position 23,167,674 of record OY998261.1, on the reverse strand, counting down.
GTGTCACCATTGTTAAAGAGTGGTGACAGTGACCCCGTAAAAAAAACTCTTAAAAAGAAACTGTAATAAAAAAAATTTCATGTCACCACACACGTGTCACCACTGTTAAAGAGTGGTGACAGTGACCCCATAAAAAAAAACTCTAAAAACGAAACTGTAATAAAAAAATTTCATGTCACCACACACGTGTCACCACTGTTAAAGAGTAGTGACAGTGACCCCGTAAAAAAAACTCTAAAAACGAAACTGTAATAAAAAAAATTTCATGTCACCACACACGTGTCACCACTGTTAAACAGTGGTGACAGTGACCCCGTAAAAAAAATTCTAAAAACGAAATTGTAATAAAAAAAATTTCATGTCACCACACACGTGTCACCACTGTTAAAGAGTGGTGACAGTGACCCCGTAAAAAAAAACTCTAAAAACGAAACTGTAATAAAAAAAATTTCATGTCACCACACACGTGTCACCACTATCAAAGAGTGGTGACAGTGACCCCGTAAAAAAAACTCTAAAAACGAAACTGTAATAAAAAAAATTTCATGTCACCACACACGTGTCACCACTGTTAAAGAGTGGTGACAGTGACCCCGTAAAAAAAACTCTAAAAACGAAACTGTAATAAAAAAATTTCATGTCACCACATACGTGTCACCACTGTCACCACTGTTAAAGAGTGGTGACAGTGACCCCATAAAAAAAACTATAAAAACGAAACTGTAATCACAAAATTTACATGTCACCACACATGTGTCACCAAAAGTCAATACCTTTGACCGGTCAATGGTCAATGGTCAAATTAAAAAATGGGAGGGAGGAAACTGGGTAGGAAGGGCAAAAGTGTCAATTGTGGACACTCCCCTAATTTCACCTCTCTTTTGTCTTATGGCTTAATTTTTGCCCAAATTATGGACAATCACCAAAAAAACCCTTAAAATAACCCAACCTTTGGAGGAGTGTTAAAAAAATATTTCCACCTTTCAACTGTAAGAAAAATAACCCGACCTTTGAATGAGATGGTAACAACGTATCCCAACTCATTTTTTCGACCATAAATTGGGTCAAATCAATGATATAAAATTGGTTAAATAATCTTATTCTCATTAAAAACAAGTCAATATCATCTAACATTCACCAAAATCTTAATTTCGTCAATTATATGTCATTATTTTTGCCCGTATTTATAGTTGTAAAAACAATTGGGATATTTTGTTACCACATCTCATAAAGATTGGGTTATTTTTCTTACTGTCGAAAGGTGAGGATATATTTTTAACACCCCTCCAAAGATTGGGTTATTTTAATTAGTTTTGCCTAAATAAATAGATTTTAAATGAAAGGGGTGAAAATTAACGGGAAGACAGTTCTTGTTCCCAAGGATAATCCAAAACTTTTAAATAACCTTGCTACCATGAAAGAAGAAAATAAATATTTTATAGACATATGTTTCATATGGTAAGAAATTCGGGAATTAAAGAATAATATTATCTTCAAAAAAAAATAAAATGCTCTTAATGACATATATTGCCCACAGAATAGTCATAAATTTAACGAATTGGAGCCATACAAAAAAAAAAGAAACCAAACGAAAAACAGGGCGCATAGAAATCTCAGTTGGGGACGTCCACCTAGAGGCTTTTACAAAATCAACATAGATGGCTTGGTTAAACTTTCGGGTGACTGTAGCCAGAGTCATCCGAGATTGTTTTGGTCAGTTCATTGATATTCTCCAATCCACAGTTCAGTCGGGATCTATGATACAAACAGAAACAATAATTGTCTATATGGTTACAAAAGCAGCACTTGACATAGGACTAAGGAAAGTAATAGTTGAAAGGCACAGTCTTGGTGTGATCAAAGCCATCAACGACAACACCAATGTGTCATGGGAAATCCTAAGAACGATTGAGAAGATTCGCATCATGAAAAGTAGTTTCATCAGCATCCAGTTTAGTCACTACAATATAGAATATAATACTTGTGCGGATTATAGTACAAAAGCTAGGATGAGATATAATTTGTTGAATCATCATTCGAATTGGGAGTTTTGTAACATTATCATTATGATGATTAAGGATGAGACATCCTAATTTTTATCTACTTTAAAAAAAAATCATACTTAACCAGCTCAGAGTATTTTTTATATTATTTGAAATTTGAAAAAAATATACAAAAGGATAATCATCAACAAAATGATTTAAATATCATGAGCGCAAATTTTTACACCCTTCGTCTCAAAATTGAAATCATTTTAGGATCGTGCCCAAGTTTTAATAAAACACTCGCCTCTCAATCAACATTATCATTCCACTAACATTTTCATAAATTTTATTGTTTTTTAATACCCACTGTTTTTTGACCAATCAAAATCTTTAAAAAAAATTTAACAACACATAAATCAATACAAATCATTATTATTCTCTATCTAGAAAATATAAAAGGATATATATTTTGATACAATTAAATTAGTTTAAAACGAAATTTTGAGACTGAGAGAATATATATTTAAACTTCCTATTCATTAATATCATTCAATTAAAAGGAGCAAAACTTTATATTTAAAATGATGATTAGTAGTTCGCACTCAAGATTAAAAATTATTAAAAGAAATCACATAGATCCAAAATTTTGAAAGTGGAAGAGCAAAAGGGTGAGAAAATATTCTCAAATAAGAACGCCACCCTCGTTGAATTTGGTTGTCACTACTTGATACTGATCATGACACATTGACACAATTCTAACCCCAGAAAACAAAAAAATAAATGAAACGATGACATTTTGGAGGAGTATGGAATAGTAGGAAATGTTTATGATTATCTCTATTTTGTGATTTTAGAAAAGGACAAAGGAAAATGTTTATGATTATCCCTATTAAAATTAGCTAAGTTTTCAGTCATTCGCAAAGTACTAGATGAATATTGCGAGATATCTGGCCAAAAAATAAAATTTCAAAAAATCTGCATTTCAAACTACAAAAGGGATTACAAATGACCTGAAAAAACGAATCCAAACATGGCTACAAATATCGAATCAAGCTGCCCTTGAAAAATAACTGGGCTGTCCAATTATAAATGGTAGAGTGAACAGACAAAAAAAAAAAGGAAGGGCTATTCTAGTCAAAGCAAATCTAGCGGTCAAACCTAACTACGTGATGCAAAATTTAATGCTCTCGGCAAGCATACACACAGAACTTGATAGAATCAACATATGCTTCTTCTGGAATAAGGACTCAAAATACAAACCATTAATTGGTTGAGATAAAGTTTGTAGATCGAAAAATGAAGGTGGATTAGGAATATATAAGACAAAAGATATGATTGTGGCTTTACAAATGAAGTCTCGTAATGTGTGGGTCAAAATAATTAGAGAGAAATATTTGAAAGAGGATACCATTTGGGATTATACTAGGAAAAAAAACCATCATGGCAATGGGCAAAAATGATGGAGATAAAAGACGAGTTCTGCGTACGACTAATCTGGCAAATTGGGAATGGAAGAACTATAAGATTCTGAAAGGACGAATGGCTAAACAATGACACTAACTTGCATGAAAACCGATTGCATGACCAAATAGAAGAACATGAAACTATTGACCAATACATAAAACCAAACAAAACATGGAACATAGAAAGATTAAAAGAAAACCTTCCTATGAACACTGTCGAGGAGATACTGGACACCCACATCCCTGCTAATGAAATCGAGGACAGATTATACTGGAAAACTAGTAGAAACGAATGGTTTTCTACGACGAGTGCCTTGGACCATATCACCAAAGCAAGAAGGCCTAGCTCTGAACCTCTAGACTGGCTTTGGAGAATCGACTGCCCACACAAAATAAAACATTTTCTATAGAAAAACATTCTCAATGGAACACCAACGAAAACTAGACTACGAAACAAAGGAGTTGATGTCCCACTAGATTTCCCTATTTGTATTCATAGAGAGGAAGACACAACACACTTATTTACTGAATGCTAGATAACCTTAACCGTTATCGGTAAAATGGATACACGAATTGAAAGAATAATAAAAAGTACCGATAAATCTAACAAGGCATACAAGGACAATATCACAGAAATCTTTTCAAAACTCCCAGCTGATCAGAAATCGGAACTAGCCTTCTCCCTTTGGGGCGTTTGGTCAAAGAGAAACAAAATCCTCATTGAAAATTATGATACAAAGAATATGGAAGAGTGGCTAAAGCATACAAAACAATATAGGATAAACTCGAAGAAGGCACAAGTTGAGGAAACAGAAGAGGACAACGTTACAATACGACCAAAATACTGTAACGGCCCGAGATTATGATTCTTGGGTTACGTTTCAAGGGATGAAACCCCTCGATGGGATCTTGCGCCCCGAGTACAGGTTGAAGGTTTGAAACCAACAATTGCTCTTTGAAAGTGGGATTTCACACCTCAAACCGAGAGGAACCGTTGGAATCCCCGAGGGTGATGTCCCCACAATACGTACACACATACGCTTGGGTACCTAAAAACATAATGGATACCTAAAAACATTAATAGTGGGCGGGATCAGATGATGCCCACTTGGGTCTGACCCTTCCTTAAGGGTGATGTCCCCACAATACGTACACACATACGCTTTACCTAATAATCATGCTTCTAGATGCAAGGCGGAATATTAACACACTAGCATGCCCCTATGTTCAAGTGCATAATAATAATAATAATAATAATAATAATAATAATAATAATAATAATAATAATAATAATAATAATAATAATAATAAGACCTTATCATAGAATACCAAGTGGTATATCCCTCTGTTACCTCCACCCCCTATCCCAATAGGGTGGAGACTGGCCAGTTCGTGAATGCAGTCCATTCCATTATAATCAAATCGGCCCGCAGGCCCGACCCATAATCATATATAAAGCACGTAGGCAAATCTCGTAACCATGCTCATAATATAAGTAAAGGTGGTGCCATATGACTCGAATGACTCGGGACGAGACCCGATGAGACTGGGCCGTCCTATGACCCTAGCAAAGACTCTAGATACTTCACAAATAACGGTCGTTCTGTTTACAAACGCATAAAGAAATAGAATGCTTAACGATCAATGCAACCTAGCATGGTACTACATGGCATGCTGATCACGAATGCAAGTACCTAGTATATCATGCACATATAGCAGGGTTCTATTCGATATGAGTAAGCTCCGTAGAGACTTACCTGGCTATGCAGAACATCATAATAGAAGATTCGGCACACATCAATCATAACCAAAAAGTATCACCTAGATAGATAGCGGAATATATATAAGTCTACGTCTAATCATTCAAGCATTCAAGCATACATCATTCAACGTGAATAACAAATATATCGCAATTGCCATTTCATCATATCACCACCTTCCATAATACCACATCATTCTCATCGTTCCATTCAGCCACATTCATATGCTCACAATAATCATATAGCTCAAAAGTCTGTTATAACTCATCATAGTTCATAAGGTATAAGTCAAGGGATAACATAACTCTAACATCTCACCATGCCATTAGTCATTCATACATGCCATTAGTTCACACAAAATATGCTATTAGTCAATCAATCATATCATCATGCTAGTTTGTCAATAATCACATAATTCCCAAGTTAGTCCCAAAAACCGTTTCGAAAACCGAGTCAAATAGTTAGAATTTTTGACCTTCGAAAATGTTCGTCAAATTCCTTTTTGAAAACCAAGCTCAAATCCTCAAGACAAGTATTTCAAAATAATCCCGATCAAGTTAGGATATTTCCAAAGATTCCCTTTTTAAATGTTACTAAATCAAATTCCATTCTCAAATCAAATCCCAACCTTTAAAACCCTTTTCCGAACCCCTTCTTAAATCCAAGGCTCATGATATCATGTTTTTAAATCACAAGTAATAATATTATATATACATATCTTTTTCTTTTAAATCTCACCCATAATATCTCATAATATTTTATAGTCCAATATTACATTTTAAATCTCCATACTTTACAAGGTCATACTATAAATTTAAATACCTTTAATATATATATATTATAAAGATAGACCCAACCATTTGTATTTTATAAAAAATCAGCCCTTTTATATAATTACCAAAATCACCCCTTATTTATAAAACTATAAAATTCAGCCCTTAAATTACCCAAAATCGCCCTTCATTTGTTAAACACCAAAACCGAGCTCTCATTTTCTTAAACCCCAACCGAATCCCCTTTTTCCCAATTTTTGCTAAGGTTTACAAGAACATGTTAGTACAAGGATTGAACATAAAAATCGAGGATTGAAAGGATTTCTCACCCAAGTTTCTTCTTTTCCTTCGGTTTGCTCGTGACGCTTCATCTGGGCTCCGATTGGACTCGTTCTTGCGCGAGGGTGCCTAGGATTGTTAGAGGGTGTTAAAGGTGTGAATATTGAGTTAGTATGAGGTGGGAGGAGGGAAAAAATGAGCTGTAACCTTCTTGAATTTGAAAATAGAGAGTTTGAGTCTTCTAGGGCTTCTCGGGGCTTCTCCGGCTTCTCCGGGCTGTTGGGGCTTCTTCTTACACTTTGAGAACCTCATAGGGAGGCTAAGGGAGATGTTGTTGCTCCTCATGGAGGGAGGAAGAGAAAAGGAGCTTGCTTTGAGCTCAAGAGGTGGAATGGAGCTCCTTTGGCATGGAATGGAGGAGGGAGTTGAAGGGGATGATGAAGTAGGAATGTTGGGGTGATGATTGAGCACGAAATGGTGTGTTTAGGGCTGCTATTCTCAGCAATGGAGGAGGAAAATGGTAGGAAGAAGGGAGAGAGATGTGTTTAGGTTTCTTGTGTTTCCTCCAAGACTTTGGGTGAGATTTTTCCTAAGGTTTCCAAGAACATGTTAGTACAAGGATTGAACATAAAAATCGAGGATTGAAAGGATTTCTCACCCAAGTTTCTTCTTTTCCTTCGGTTTGCTCGTGAAGCTTCATCTGGGCTCCGATTGGACTCATTCTTGCGTGAGGGTGCCTAGGATTGTTAGAGGGTGTTAAATGTGTGAATATTGAGTTAGTATGAGGTGGGTGGAGGGAAAAACGAGCTTTTACCTTCTTCAATCTGAAAATAGAGAGTTTGAGTCTTCTAGGGCTTCTTGGGGCTTCTTCGGCTTCTCCGGGCTGTTGGGGCTTCTTCTTCCACTTTGAGGACCTCATGGGGAGGCTAAGGGAGATGTTGTTGCTCCTCATGGAGGGAGGAAGAGAAAAGGAGCTTGCTTTGGCTTGCTTTGAGCTCAAGAGGTGGAATGGAGCTCCTTTGGCATGGAATGGAGGAGGGAGTTGAAGGGGATGATGAAGTAGGGATGTTGTGGTGATGATTGAGCACGAAATGGTGTGTTTAGGGCTGCTGGAATTCTCAGCAATGGAGGAGCTCCTTTTCTCTTCCTACCTCACATTGCTATCGTCGGGCTCACCCCGACCCTAGAAGTGGGTTGACTACTCGCTCTTCATCATGCACATCATCATCATTGTTATTGAAAGAAAGCTACTTTGAATTAAAACTCCGAAAGAAAGTACAACCGAACAAGCCACTCCACTCTCGCTTTACAACTCCACTCGACCTCCTTTCTCTCTCTCTATTCTCTATTGCAACTGAATTGTGTGTAAATTAGATGTTCTTGGATCTGAAATTGAATACCTAAACTCAGCCCTATTGGCCTCTATTTATAGATGTCGATAAGGACTCGAAACCTTATCTTTATTCTCTAAGATAAACTAAAATAAAGTAAAAGCTAAAACTCAATGGTGAAATCAGCCTCCTCATGATAGATCTGGTGTTGATGATAGGAAATCTCGACCTTTGGATAGATATTGCAAGCATTGGATATAATTCTATCAAAATCGGAGTCGAATTCCTCTACTGGCATGGTCGATATCGACCCTTGGACCTCGATATCGACCTCGATATCGAGGTCCTGCAGAAGACAAAACAGCAAGTCGACGTCGAGCAGAGACCTCGATATCGATGTTAGACCTCGATATCGACTCTTATGGTCGATTTCGATGCTTGTCACAGAAACTGTTTTTGTAACCAATTTGTCGGAAAAGAGTTCGAAGAAAATAGAATGGAAAAGGAAGATGAACAGAAACAAAACTAAGATTTCTAAGTTGATTTCAATTAATTAAAAGGCTTCCAAAGTCGGGGTTTCATGCCACAATGATAACAATGCAAGTTTTATGCTAAAGATATGAACTTTAATGTCTTTCCGTCAAATAACTTTCGTTATCAACACTTAGGTGATTAGAGCCTCTCGCATAATTCGTAAGAGTTACTATCCAATTCATGAGCAATTCAAGTTCACAATATGAGTGGCTTTCGCTTCAATAATGCAAATAATGAATCTCCCTAACTTTCGCAAAGGATCATGCATGGGGTAGAAGACGGAATCGCATAAAAGTCATACCTTTGATGCACTTACCTCACATTGCTATCGTCGGGCTCACCCCGACCCTAGAAGTGGGTTGACTACTCGCTCCTCATCATGCACATCATCATCATTGTTATTGAAAGAAAGCTACTTTGAATTAAAACTCTGAAAGAAAGTACAACCGAACAAGCCACTCCACTCTCGCTTTACAACTCCACTCGGCCTCCTCTCTCTCTCTACTCTCTATTGCAACTGAATTGTGTGTAAATTAGATGTTCTTAGATCTGAAATTGAATACCTAAACTCAGCCCTATTGGCCTCTATTTATAGATGTCGATAAGGACTCGAAACCTTATCTTTATTCTCTAAGATAAACTAAAACAAAGTAAAAGCTAAAACTCAATGGTGAAATCAGCCTCCTCATGATAGATCTGGTGTTGATGATAGGAAATCTCGACCTTTGGATAGATATTGCAAGCATTGGATATAATTCTATCAAAATCGGAGTCGAATTCCTGTGCTAGCATGGTCGATATTGACCCTTGGACCTCGATATCGACCCCTCCAAAACCTTATCTCAAGCTTCTCCCTCTCCTACTCGAACTGGCACTCGACTTCTATCAACTTGGTCGATCTGGCAGCATCGATATCGACCCCCAGACGTCGATATCGACCCCTTCTGTGTCGATATGCTCTGTTTCCTTTTCTACTCGATTCCTATGTCTCTGATGTACTCGATGTTGAGGTCTTCAGTCGATTTCGACCTCTTCAGAAGACTTCGAGTTCTTTTTACACTCTTCCGAATTCATCCATCTTCATCCTGTTTTCTGCAAAAATCACATGGAAACTCGTGCAAACCCATATATTTGACATTTTAAGCATAAACTACACTATTCTCATGTTTTCCCATAAATGTGCATGCAAAAGACAATAAAATGGATTCATATGTGCATAGAAAATATGGCAATTTGCGCGCACATCAGAAAGCCACTCATATTGTGAACTTGAATTGCTCATGAATTGGATAGTAACTCTTAGGACTATGCGAGAGCCTCTAATCACCTAAGTGTTGATAATGAAAGTTATTTGACGGAAAAACATTAAATTTCATAACTTTAGCATCCACTTGCATTGTTATCGTTGTGGCATGAAACCCCGACTTTGGAAGCTTTTTAAATTAATTGAATCTATATAAAAGTTTTAAATTTTGTTTCTGATCATCCTCCTTTGCCAATCTACTTTCTTCGGACTCTTTTCCGACAAATTGGTTACGAAAACAGTTTCTGTGACAAACATCGAAATCGACTGTAAGGGTCGATATCGAGGACTAACATCGATATCGAGGTCTCTGCTAGACGTCGAATTTGTTGTTTTTTGTCTTCTACAGGACCTACGCTAGGAAATCGACCAGAACTGAGGTCGATATCGACCAGATTACTCGATATCGAGTGTCTTCTGAGGTCGAAAGCTTTGATCGTGAGGACAACAAGGGAAGCGCTGACATACCTCCTCGTGGATTCGATCCTGAATTACCCTACTACTACAAGGGAGGGGATTCTTGTATTATTTATTTGGGACAGGGAGTTAGCCTAGTTGTGCATTGTTTATTTGAATTATTTGAATCCCTACACTCCACCCTCTTGCGAACAAATTGGCGCCGTTGCCGGGGAGGCAATCAATCGCCACCTAAGTTTAAATCACGATCTTCTTTAAGCTTATTTTGTAGGTTCATGCGACGTTCTGATCGTGGACCTATCCTAGAACCAATCAACGAGCCTGAACGTTTCTACCATCTTCGCAACAAAGCAATTCGCATCATGGCTGACTACGAGACGCAGGCCGAAACCATAGAGCGGTTAAGGAAGGAAATAGAGGACCACAATGTTACAATCGCTGCTGAAAGGGCTGCCGCTGCTGCAGAGCGAGCCCGTGCTGATAGGGAGGAGGATGCGCACAGACAAGCCCAAGAGCGGCTAAATCAGTATCCACAAACGGCGATGCAATTCATACATCCGCCGCTTCATGTTCCTGAATCCGCTATTTTAATTCCTCACTCCAACTATGAAATAAAAATTAACTTCCTATCTGAGATAAAAAGAAATACTTTTGAAGGAAGACCTAATGAATGCCCCCTGCAACACATCTCTACTTTTATGGACTTATGTGAAACAGTTGCTGATGGAGTAAATTTAGAGTATGTGCGATTAAAATCTTTTCGATGGTCTTTGGCAGGGAAGGCATTACAATGGCTTGAAATTTTGGCTCCACGCTCGCCGAGGACATGGGTGGAGGTGAAAGATGCATTCTTAAATAAGTTCTTTCCACCTTCTAAAACGGCGATGCTGCGACAAAGGATCACGACTTTCAAACAAATGCCAGGTGAGACCCTAGCACAGGCGTGGGAGCGATTTAAGGACTTGCTGAGATCATGCCCAACGCATAGGCAACTTTCATATGTCATCCAGGAGATCTTCTACAATGCCCTTGATGCGCCGAATAAGGAGAGGATCAATTCATATACCTCCTATCGGTACATTGAGCTTACACCAACGGAGGCATGAGAGACCATTGAGAGGCTTGTGAACTTTGACAATACTTATGGGGCTGTTGAGGCCTATGATGCAAGGCCTGCCTTATCTATGCCACTATATGAGCCTTCAAGGGAGATAGATCCTGATGTGCGGCAACAATTCCACAACGATCAAACATGCCGCCTTCAAAAGTAAGTCAGGTTCCTGAGCAACAATCAAACTTGTCAAGAGTGTGGTTCAACAAGGCATAACACTAGTGCCTGTCCACATACTGAGCAAGTATCCATGGCGGAAAAACATGAGGAGGTCAAGTGGACAAGAGGCTTCTATGGAGGGGGCAATCAATAATATTGGGGCGATCAAAGGTTCTATCAACAAAGGGATCCCCCACCATATAGAGCACCAGGGCACCCTGAGCGGGAGACAAGGAAAGATGACCTGCAAATCATTCTTGATGAGATGCGGAGGAACCATGCTGAGTTCAAACAAGCCAACAACTCCGTCCATACTCAGTGCAGGGCATAAATTCTAGGCTTGGGGAGATCGACGTTTGGAAGCGCAACATGGAGACTCAAATGAGTCAATTGGCGGAAGCAATACCCAAAGCGTCAGGATCATTCCCTGGATCCACTGTGCCCAACCAAAAGGGCAAAACCACTGGTCATATTACGGCATTAAACCTAAGGAGTGGGCGTCAATTACAAATTCCCGAGCAAAAAGCGGGGAGAAGGAGCCAGAACAGACGTCGATATCGATCCCCCCTGTCGATATCGACCAAGGTGACGTCGATGTCGACCTTCCTGTCGATGTCAACCCTGATGCTGCATCACCACAGAAATCGACTCGTCCAGTCGATGTCGACCCTACTGATGTCAATGTCGACCTCACTGCAGCCGCGAGAAGGAAGAAGGTGTTGCCATTCCCAACTAGAAAGATGATTAAGGACCCAGCGAAAAAGAAGTTCCAGCGGTTCGTGAAGATGCTCCAAGGACTTAATGTCTCTATACCATTCACAGAGGCACTTCACGAGATGCCATCTTATGTAAGGTTCCTTAAAGATATCTTAGGTAAGAAGCGATCACTCTCTGAAATCGCAGAAGAGTGCAACAGGTTGGAGCTACCACAAAAGCGGGCGGACCCAGGTAAGTTTTCTATCGCTATAGGTCTAGGTCAATTCAAATTTAATGCTTTAGTTGACTTGGGCGCTAGCGTTAGCATGATGCTACTAACCATATGGCACAAGGTAAAGATAGGTCCTCTGGAGCCCATGGATGCAAGATTATACATGGCCAACAATACAGTAGTTATTCCAACTGGGATAGTGACGGATGTGCCAGTACAAGTAGGTAAATTCTTTGTCCCCACTGATTTCTTAGTTGTTGATATAGCGGAGGACCCTGCTTGTTCAATTATTTTAGGTAGGCCATTCCTAGCAACCGTCGATGCCAACATTAGCGTAAAGAAAGGATTACTCTCATTCACAATTAGTGACGAGGTGATAGAGTATGCCTTCAACAAGACGGTGAAAAATCAAGGGCCAATGGAGATAAAAGCCATCAATGGTGTCTACATTGCATGTGGAGAGGCAAAGGTAAGAAGTATGACACCGGAGGAGCTTGAGAAGAGGGCCATAGAAGCCCAATTAGAGGAAGTGGTGGAAATCTTGAACGAAGGGGCCCAACAGAACATCAAAATCGACCCAAGTAAGTCGATATCGACTACTAATGTTCAGGATTGTGTGCCAGGTCATAAGTATGGGGTCGATGGAGGAGAAGAGGAAACATCGAAATCGGGGTCAAGGGTCGATATCGACCACACCCAGCCGAAATCGACCACCATCAGCACTAAAAAGGGAGGAACGGAGACCTCGATATCGACCATTGAGGGTCGAAATCGACCTGATCATATCGAGCCGAAACTCTCCAAATCGACTGATCCTCCAGGAGTCAAATAGGGGTCGATATCGACCCCTAAACAACGACATCGTCCTGAGCCACAAACTGAGAAAAAGGTAAGTCAAGGTACGGATTCCTCTTGTTCCATTTCAATCAAAGATTTATCATTATTTGGAAGGGGTGTGCCTTGGCATGTGCGCTTATGTAGGGTATCCGATGATGATTCAACTCAATATGAGATAGGAGACAAGGTCTATGTTGCCAAATCTAAGGACCATTGGTTCCCTACAAGATTCAAAGATAAAAATCTGGGACCATTCACGGTGAATCAGATCCATCCTGGCGGAATGCAGCTGCGTGACAAGAAAGGAGTCATATTTGAGGCCCAAGCCACATGGGCTCTGCAGATGCCACCTTGAGAAGCGCAAAAGAAAGAAGTCGGCCTAGCGACTTAAAAATCTAGAGCTTGTAACAAAGACTTAGTTTTGATTTTAGACAGTTTTACTTTGGTTTGAGACATTTTATTGTTTTGCATATTTGGTTTTGGTTTTAACAAGTTGCAGGAAAGAGAAAGGCATACAGAAGAGACATCGAAATCGATGTCCAAGATCGACATCGACCTTAAGGTCGACATAGATAGGGTTTGTGGTCGAGGCCGAATCACCCTGAAGCCTGAGCAGAAATCGGTGTGAACATCGATATCGATGTTAAAGGTCGATATCGACCACACCTGCTGTCTTCTTCGACTCGTGAAATTTGTGACGGTTTAGTAAGTTTTCTTCTTAACCCTAGTTCTAATACAATGAGGACACTGTAAATTTTAAGTATGGGGTGGGGGAAAGGCTTACTTGCATATTCATACTTAGTTTAGATTTGCATATTTCTCTTAATGCATATTTAGTTTTTATTTTGAAGAAAAAAAATAAATAAATAACCCCCATCAAAAATTTTTATGTGAAAGAAGAGTCATGGAAGTATAAAAAAGAGCTCTATGATGCAAAATTAGATTCATTAGAGATATAACATGAAATTGCCTAGTTAAGGGAAGTCCCAATGAAGTGCAAAAAAGAAATAAATAAAGGAGATGAAAAATTTGAAGTTGCTTTTGACATGTGCATGATAAGATGACGGAGGACTTTTTATGAAAATTCCATACAAAGTGCTTACATATACAAGTTCATATCCTAACTTTACCTATGCATATTTGCAAAAGTCACAAGCCATATATGAGCCTTATCATACATCATTGCTCCTCATATACATATTGCCCATTTTATACCTTATACCCTATCCGGGGACAAGTTTGAGAATGAATGTCATTTTTTGGAGTTGTATTATGGAGTTGTGCATTATTTATAAAGTTGTTGGCAGGAATAAAAGGAAATTATGAATTATAGAAAATTTAATGAGCGAAAAAATATCCGATCACCTTAGGAGATAAAGGTAGGTCGACCCTGCTTGTTCAGATGTTAGTTCAGCGAGATGGGACACAAGGTGAGGAGTCCGAAGTACTAAGTATCCGGGGCCATTCATGACACCCATGTTTGCGACTCGCGAGAAGGCAGTGTTAAGGTTAGAGAGGTAAAAGCATTATATTGAATAAAAGCATTGAGCGATGAGCGAAAGGTGAGACATTATGAAGAAGGAATGTGGAATGTTTTGGAAAGAAAGTATGTTTCCCCGGATTTGACACCACATGGCCAAATATTAGCCCACCTTTAGCCTTTTACCAATCTACCTCTCACAAGCTTGCAAAAGTCCTCTTGATTATTAATGCTATGTCGCTAAAATTGTTTTTGCATATTGCCTCCTTTTATGAGTATGAAATTGCTTTTATGTACAGGCATGGACTTGGTTGACATAAGTACCTTATCGAGGATGACAATTGATTGTAGGGACATATGAAAAATGAATCTATGATGTTGAGGGTTTACTTTCTTCCCCTGAATGACCATTAAAAGTATTGCGTTGGGACAAGCAAGCTTAAGTATGGTGTGTTTGATGTGCGCGCAAATTGCCATATTTTCTATGCACATAAAAGTCCATTTTATCATCTTTTGCATGCATATTAATGGGAAAACATGGGATTAGTGTAGTTTACGCTTAAATATCAAATATATGGGTCTGCACGAGTTTTTATGTGATTTCGCAGAAAACAGGATAAAAATGGACGGATTTGGAAGAGCAGAAAAAGAACTCGAAGTCTTCTGAAGAGGTCGAAATCGACTAGGGACCTCGACATCGAGTGCATCAAAGACATAGGAATCAAGCAGGAAATGAAACAAAGCATGTCGATACAGAGAGGTCGATATCGACGTCTAGAGGTCGATATCGACGTTGCCAGATCGAGCTAAAGGATAGAAGTCGAGTGCTAGTTCGAGTAGGGGAAGGAGAGCTCGAGATAAAGTTTCACAGGGGTCGATATCGATGTTCAAGGTCGATATCAACCATGACAGCAGAAGAATCCGACTCAGATTTTGATAGAATTCTATCCGAAGCTTGCACGTCTATCCTAAAGTCGAGATTTCTTATCATCAACATCAGAAGCTATCATATGGAGGCTGATTGACCATAGGAGTTTTAGATTTTACTTTATTTAAATTTTATCTTAGAGAATAAAGACAAAGTTTCGAGTCTTTATCGACATCTATAAATAGAGGCCAGTAGGGCTGAGTTTAGGCATTCAATTTGGCATTCAATTCAGTTCCAATTTTAGTAGTAACGTGTTAGAGAGAGAGAGAAAGAGCCGAGTGGAGTTTGTAAAGCGAAAGCGGAGTGGCTTGTTCGGTTGTACTTTTTCTTTTGCAAGTTTTAATTCAAAGAAGCTTTCTTTCAACAATGATGATGATGATGTGCATGATGAGGAGCGAGTAGTCAACCCACTTCTAGGGTCGGGGTGAGCCCGACGATAACGATATAGGGTAAGTGCATCAAAGGTATGACTTTTATGTGATTCCATCTTCTATCCCATGCATGATCCTTTGCGAAAGTTAGGGAGATTCATTATTTATATTATTGAAGTGAAAGCCACTCATATTGTGAACTTGAATTGCTCATGAATTGGATAGTAACTCTTAGGACTATGCGAGAGCCTCTAATCACCTAAGTGTTGATAACGAAAGTTATTTGACGGAACAACAATAAATTTCATAACTTTAGCATCCACTTGCATTGTTATTGTTGTGGCATGAAACCCCGACCCTAGAAGTGGGTTGACTACTCGCTCCTCATCATGCACATCATCATCATCATTGTTGAAAGAAAGCTTCTTTGAATTAAAACTTGCAAAAGAAAAAGTACAACCGAACAAGCCACTCCGCTTTCGCTTTACAAACTCCACTCGGCTCTCTCTCTCTCTCTAACTCGTTACTACTGAAATTGGAACTGAATTGAATGTCAAATTGAATGCCTAAACTCAGCCCTACTTGCCTCTATTTATAGATGTCGATAAAGACTCAAAACTTTATCTTTATTCTCTAAGATAAAATTTAAATAAAGTAAAAACTAAAACTCCTATGGTAAATCAGCCTCCATATGATAGCTTCTGATGTTGATGATAAGAAATCTCGACTTT
The DNA here is from genome assembly GCA_963922045.1 of Persicaria maculosa. NCBI lineage: Eukaryota > Viridiplantae > Streptophyta > Magnoliopsida > Caryophyllales > Polygonaceae > Persicaria > Persicaria maculosa. The sequence goes on along the minus strand of OY998261.1, from coordinate 23,151,284 downwards.
AGGATAGACGTGCAAGCTTCGGATATAATTCTATCAAAATCTGAGTCGGATTCTTCTGCTGTCATGGTCGATATCGACCTTGAACATCGATATCGACCCCTGTGAAACTTTATCTCGAGCTCTCCTTCTCCTACTCGAACTAGCACTTGACTTCTATCCTTTAGCTCGATCTGGCAACGTCGATATCGACCTCTAGATGCCGATATCGACCTCTCTGTGTCGACATGCTTTGTTTCATTTCCTGCTCGATTCCTATGTCTCTGATGCACTCGATGTGGAGGTCCCCAGTCGATTTCGACCGCTTCAGAAGACTTCGAGTTCTTTTTCCGCTCTTCCAAATCCGTCCATTTTTATCCTGTTTTCTGCGAAATCACATAGAAACTCGTGCATACCCATATATTTGATATTTAAGCATAAACTACACTAATCCCATATTTTCCCATTAATATGCATGCAAAAGACGATAAAATGGACTTTTATGTGCATAGAAAATATGGCAATTTGCGCGCACATCAAACACCCCATACTTAAGCTTGCTTGTCCCCAAGCAATACTTTTAATGGTCATTCAGGGGAAGAAAGTAAACCCTCAACATCATAGATTCATTTTTCATATGTCCCTACAATCAATTGCCATCCTCGATAAGGTACTTATGTCAACCAAGTCCATGCCTGTACATAAAAGCAATTTCATACTCATAAAAGGAGGCAATATGCAAAAACAATTTTAGCGACATAGCATTAATAATCAAGAGGACTTTTGCAAGCTTGTGAGAAGTAGATTGGTAAAAGGCTAAAGGTGGGCTAATATTTGGCCATGTGGTGTTAAATCCGGCGAAACATACTTTCTTTCCAAAACATTTCACATTCCTTCTTCATAATGTCTCACCTTTCGCTCATCACTCAATGCTTTTATTCAATATAATGCTTTTACCTCTCTAACCTTAGCACTGCCTTCTTGCGAGTCGCAAACATGGGTGTCATGAATGGCCCCGGATACTTAGTACTTCGGACTCCTCACCTTGTGTCCCATCTCGCTGAACTAACATCTCAACGAGCAAGGTCGACCTACCTTTATCTCCTGAGGTGATCGGATTTTTTTTCGCTCATTAAATTTTCCATAATTCATAATTTCCTTTTATTCATGCCAACAACTTTATAAATAATGCACAACTCCATAATACAACTCCAAAAAATGACATCCATTCTCAAACTTGTCCCCGGATAGGGTATAAGGTATAAAATGGGCAATATGTATATGAGGAGCAATGATGTATGATAAGGCTCATATATGGCTTGTGACTTTTGCAAATATGCATAGGTAAGGCTAGGATATGAACTTGTATATGTAAGCACTTTGTATGGAATTTTCATAAAAAGTCCTCCATCATCTTATCATGCACATGTCAAAAGCAACTTCAAATTTTTCATCTCCTTTATTTTTTTCTTTTTTGCACTTCATTGGGACTTCCCTTAACTAGGCAATTTCATGTTATATCTCTAATGAATCTAATTTTGCATCATAGAGCTCTTTTTTATACTTCCATGACTCTTCTTTCACATAAAATTTTTTGATGGGGGTTATTTTTTTTTTCAAAATAAAAACTAAATATGCATTAAGAGAAATATGCAAATCTAAACTAAGTATGAATATGCAAGTAAGCCTTTCCCCCTTTGCGAAAGTTAGAGAGATTCATTATTTACATTATTGAAGCGAAAGCCACTCATATTGTGAACTTGAATTACTCATGAATTGGATAGTAACTCTTAGGACTATGCGAGAGCCTCTAATCACCTAAGTGTTGATAACGAAAGTTATTTGACAGAAAAACATTAAATTTCATAACTTTAGCATCCACTTGCATTGTTATCGTTGTGGCATGAAACCCCGACCTTGGAAGCTTTTTAAATTAATTGAATCTATATAAAAGTTTCTGTGACAAACATCGAAATCGACTGTAAGGGTCGTTATCGAGGACTAACATCGATATCGAGGTCTCTACTCGACGTCGACTTTGCTGTTTTTTGTCTTCTGCAGGAACTGCGCTAGGAAATCGAACAAAACTGAGGTCGATATCGACCAGATTACTCGATATCGAGTGTCTTCTGAGGTCGAAAGCTTTGATCATGAGGACAACAAGGGAAGCGCTGACATACCTCCTCGTGGATTCGATCCTGAATTACCCTACTACTACTAGGGAGGGGATTCTTGTATTATTTGTTTGGGACAAGGAGTTAGCCTAGTTGTGCATTGTTTATTTGAATTATTTGAATCCCTATATACACCCGTAGCGAACAGTTCTTAAAATTTTGTTTAGGTCGGGAATCCGCTTCATGAGTTCAAAATCCGAATTAGCGAGTTTTTAGTTAAATTCCGCTTTTAAATTCATTTTGATTTTCCTTTTTCTGAGAAATTGGGATTTAAAAATCCAAACCTTTACAAATACCACCAAAACATACCTAGACACCAGAGAAAAGTAAGATGTGAAAAACCTAAGGATGGGTTCCTGAAACATAGTGTTGACAGAGTCAAGGTAGCCTGTGGACATGCTGTGTCAGGCTTCCTCATCCGTGATCGCCTCGGGAGCATGTTGCCCTTTGGTGCGCGGAGCCATGGCTTGGTTTCCGCAATCCAAGCAAAGAGTTTTGGCCTTCATGCTAGGCTTCTAAAAGTTGTGAAGATGGGGGTTACTCGCCTTGAGGTGGAGGGTGATTGTTTGGCAGTTATCAACGCCCTCAAAGGGTCCCGATCGTGCCCGTGGCTTATTGAGATATTGATCTCTGATGCGCTCGGCTTATGTAAGGCGTTCGAGGAGGTCACTTTCTCTCATTCCTTCCGTGAGGTAATCAGGCGGCGGACAGGTTGGCACATCTTAGGCTGATTTCGACCTACGCCGGGGTGCGAAGCCCTGTTGAGATTGATGACATCGTCCGAAAGGACACTCTTGGTCAGTGGTTCAACCACGATTGTCCACTCCCAAATTATTGCCTTGTATAAAAAATTAGCTAAGTTAATAAAATGAAGAAAAATAAATACATTTTAAATGAAAAATAAAAAAAAGGACGTTAATGATTAGAGTATTGATCAATACATCTTAATTTAAATATGTACTACAATTGTAAGGTTACATTTTCCTATCTAAAAATAAACGAAGGGTAAATTTATCCGCTAGTCAAACCCATATGATGAGCTTGTGCAAAATCTCTACCATACAAAACATGTGTGGTGAAACCTTTGTAATGTAGTCAATAAAAAAATAATTTATTTTTTAAAAAATGAAAAGTGATAAGGACAATTTTTTCATGAATTTTGAAAAGATAAGTGACGGACATTGTTAAAAAAAAATTGATTGAAAAAAATATATTTTTAAAAATATTTTTCTACATTGAAATTGGTAAATCTTATCAAAAAGATTTTTCAAAATACCATTTACTAAATCTTAGATTCTAGATTGATGCTTTAAGATGCTGGTTAGATAATATTATAGACATAAATAAAATTGTGATGAGATTTCATAGAGTTAAATAGATTGATGATTTAAGATACTGGTCAGATAATATTTTTCTACATTGAAATTGGTAAATCTTATAAAAGATTTTTAAAAATACCATTTACTAAATCTTAGATTCTAGATTGATGCTTTAAGATACTGGTTAGATAATATTATAGACATAAATAAAATTGTGATGAGATTTCACAGAGTTAAATAAATATATGTTAGAGTTTAAATTATTTAAATTCACTTAATTTGCATTAATTGTACACTTTATCTTTTTTTATTCCTTTTTGTTAGTTAAGATTAATTGTACAGATCCTAGTACGAACCAGTAAATAATTATAAATAGATATACATCGTACCTAATATCTATATTCACTATATTTAGATCAAAATCCTATATCTACATTAACAAATCCTATGGAAATAGATTACGACTGTAATTAAAAGTACGTACCGGTTCAGGTGTACGCGGACTTCCTTAAGACATTGTAGCAACGGTTGGTGACGATGCGACGACAATCGCATCTACTTTTGGATAGGGATGACCCTGTGTGATGTTCGTTCTTATAGAGATGGGTTTCCACCATTACACATGATGGTAAAATAATATGACCGTTGGGTCCACGTGGGTATGGACAGCACCAATATACGCTCCTCTGCCACACCGCTTTCCAATGCGGTGGTCTTCACCGTGACCCTATACGGTGAGTACCGTTGAGGGCGACGGTGGACCTTGATCACCGTCGTACCATGCGGTGGCCACCGCCATAAGCTACGGTAGTAGACCCTATATATGAGCCCAAGGGCCTTCTCCACCACAGTCGCCAAGAGCCGTCTCCGAAAACTTTAACGGCGATAACACGAGCAACATGTCGAGGCTACACGGTTGGGGCAACTGGTTCAATAATACCGTATGGCCTTTGACATGTTGCTTGAGTTATAGCTCTTACGCCCACAAAGAAAAAATTAGTGTCGTGTCACCAACAACCCTCTCCGAAAACTTTAACGGCGATAACACAAGTAACATGACGAGACTACACGGTTGGGGCAGCTGGTTCAATAATACCGTGTAGTCTTTGACATGTTGCTTGAGTTATAGTTGTTATGCCCAGAACGAAAAAAATCGGTTCCTTTCAAACATTATTTTTTCCCAGCTGGTTGATGTCTTGTGCACCTTGTCAATGCACGTAGGATTTCCGACAAATAACTCAATCCTCTGGGCGTTGACAAGTTGCTCGAGGCATCCATCATCTATTCGAGTAACTATAAGAAAATTCCAAAAGGGAGGGGCAACCCTATGGGGCTGCCCCTTTCTTTTAGGTTGTGGAAAGGCCACCGTAGCAGCTGGCGGTGGGACACCACCAACGTTTGTGGTGGATACCGCCACAAGCGACGGTAGTGTCACCGTGTACTCCTGCGGTGCACACCGCAAGATCATACGGTACCCACCGCTAGACCACACTGTAGTCACCGCTAGGTCATACGGTGGCCACCGCTAGACCATACGGTAGCACTGTAGTCTCATGGGGTTTGTTCAGGACCCTTACTTAAACACAGTATGACCATGTTCTGGAAGTGTGGAGTAATCAAAAAATGTGAATAACTAAAGTCTTCCATCCGTCTGCAGGTTATTTCGATTACACGGTCACTTGGCGTTACCGTAACGAGCCATATTTTGTGTTCTATTGTAATTGCCAACATCGATGTTACTTGGAGGACAGTGTCTGCATTATTTGTCGTTTTGACTGTGAAGACGACACTCGCCCGTCTTATCCGACGGATATTGGTTATGAGGAATGTTATACTGGCTTGGGAGGCTCCGATTCATATTACTTGGAAATCGAGACGGCTGTCATTCTGCGTGTTTTGACGTACGTTAAGGAAGATCTGATAAATACATGCACAATCGACATTAGTAAGTTTTTATGCAAACTGCTACGAATGCTCAATCGACATGCGAGAAGATTTTCCTTCAACGAGATCAAGGTTTTCTTATCACCGAAGGAGACGTCGGCGTCAGTTGGTAGTTGTTAGATTTTTATTTTCAAGTATGTAATCCGAAAAATGTCGTAATTTGTCAAATGACACTTTTGTAATCCGGGTAACTGTTATGAATGAGTTTGCGTTCAGATAATTTTCAGGAAATCTTTTACCCCACAGTACCATGCATTTTCATTTATATTATAGACCTGCACCTACTACAACAAAATACTTACATCCCCCAAAACGACAACTACCCATTTCAAAGGAACGGAATCAACTCCCGACATCATGCAAGTCTACAAAATATCCACAACTACCAACGGACTCAGCTCCAATGCTCCGAAAGATCCTGATCTCCATTCTGTTGAATGCATACTTGCTCAAGGTCTCGTTCGCCAGCTCCAATGCTCCGAAAGATCATGACACCTGAAACAGATAACAGGGGTATTCTTTCCAGCGTTTATGTTGACAATTACACAAATGGTGTTCCCTAGGCCGAGTGAACTTTTCGACCACCATTTTGAACCACTTTCCCCTTTTTGTCTCTCCGTCAAATATTTCTGTTGTCAACATGTTTGTCATTTTGCACCGTCGCCGGAGGGGGGAGGGTCCCCTTATAGCCATCGCACCGTCAAAGGAAACGGTGGGTTTCCCCCCGTTTTCACCACCGTAAGCCACAACGATGATGTGGAAGTCCCCTCAGGGAAACCCACCGTAACCCTAAACGGTAACCCCTCCTAGGGTTAGCTCATACCCTTAGGGTTTCGCCACCGTCTTCTTAAACGGTGCAGTGTTAGGGTTTCCACCATCGCTCATGACGGTTGGTGTAGGGTTAGGGTTACTCACCAGATGTAGGGTTAGGGCACCGTAAGTTAACACGGTGGGTTGCATGGTGATTTTTAGGGTTTTAAGGTTTTAAGGTTTTTCTAGTGAAGAACAAGACGACATATTTAGGGTTTGAAGTGGGTCTATTGAGGTGAAAATTGCTCATTAAACAGCTAAATATTATAAACTTCATCAATACAGTCCTTCATTAATAACGATAAAACAATACAACATTTTCGACAATCAATACACATCCACAATCATTCGAACGTATCGTCATCTAGTCTAGTCCAGTTCCTACGGAACAACTACCAACAGACTCCTCCACAATATCCTTCAATATCAGAATCTCTAAATAATTCCACGCGTACTTCTTCAGTCTTTTGTTCGCAGGACGCACTACTTCCTTCACTGTGACTCTCGCTATCCATAATGTGCAAGCTAACTGGACATCGTCAAAAGCATCACTGATCAGGTCCTTGTTCTTCTCAACAGCATCTCGACAGTACGCCTCTAGATCATCAGTGTACGATGACTCTCCCTCTAAGCAATCCAGGTCAACTGGCTCTGATGTCGAGAAACTGTCCCCATCAAAACAGACGACACGAAAAAAGGCAGCATGGAAATTCCATCCATTTGTGATGCTTGCAGTTGCAGAAATAATCCTCAACTGGGCGAGTATATTTGTCCACGGTTATTTCAAACCGCTTACCTTTCCTTGTCTCCCCTGTAAGTCGTACAGTTTTAACTAAGATTTTGATGTGAACAAATGGAAGAGAACGGGACTTCAACTTATAGGGATAGCTACCGTCTGACACTACGGTGATCACCGTTAGGTTTGAGGCACCGTATTACTATACGGTATCATGTACCGTATATACGTACGGTGTGTACCGTATGCATATACGGTGATCACCGTATGCACATACGGTACTTAGCACCGTATGCATATGCGGTGACCACCGTATCCGCAGACGGTGTAGACCGTATAAGTCTGCGGTGAATATGCCCCTTACAAAAAAGGAAGGTAGGGGAAGTCCTAATCCACATTTGGAGATGTCAGACGATAGTAGCGACAACTCCAGCAACGCTGAATTACGTCGTGGGACACTTGAAGAATTTGAGGGAATGTTGTACACTGGGAGCCCACGTTCGAAGATGGTCGAGTCGATGATAAAGATGCTACGCGAGGAGAATCGTTCGTTGCTCATTGAACCAGCAACAGCGGTGGCGAATCGATATATTGGAGAGGCGTGTCGCGGCGCTGGAAGAGGAGAATTAGAAATTAAACGTTCAATTGCCACAGTCAAGCTAATTGTTTTGACTTTCGTTCTTGTTTAAGTAGGATTCCTATCAAGTACGTTTAGACAATGTTGTATTCAAGTTAATTATCGTATATTTGGTTCGTGTATTTCTGAATTCATTTTAACTACGTTGAAGAAAATATTTATATATATAAACGGACAGTGAAAAGCAGTCATCAAACAATGAAAAGGCCGAATAAGGGGCAATGTCCATACAACTAACAAAACCAACATAAAACAAAGTAAAACAGTCCAACAATGTCTCATTGGGGATGATCTAACCAATAACGCTCATAGATGCGTCGAATGTGATGCTCCGTGAGAGATACACCCTGTGCCAGTAGCCGGTTGATCTCCTCACCGGCCGCACGGTAGCGAATCTCCTTTAGTGTCGGCGTCGCGGCATCAGATGGCGGTGGGGGCACTCCGACAGCAGGGGGCGGTGGTGGCGGCGGGATGATTGACTCGGACAGCAGGTAAGGGTGACTGATCTCGTGAAACCAATGCAGATAACCATCGACAACACCGTAGGGGTACTCACTGCTAGTTTGCGGGATGTCCGACATGTCGTATAAGTGATGAAATCTGTGTGCCCAATGGTTGTCATGCTGCGAGAAGGTGGCCTTCTTCTTGCCCTTCAGTGACTTCTGTTTGTGTACTCTTGTGGGTCTAATCGGGCCAAAGGGAATGCGCTGAGTACGACCGAACTGACGCGTCACACGGTTAGGCATGTACGGCTCCTCCTCGAACAACTAACAAATGGTGCCGCTGTACCGTGACAGACGGAGATGGTTGTCAAAGTCTAAATTTCTACCAAAGGGCATGAACTCAATCTGCAAATATAAGACAGTGTTTGTAAGTTTATACATGTAATTTAACAGTATACAAAGAAAATGTAGATGGCGTACATATATGTACATACCTCGTCGACAGTCATCTCGTCTAATCTCCGATGCAGCTCCTGCAACCGCAACACTTGGGGCCCTCCATCTCTGTTCGAGGTCCACGGCATCGCCAACTCCAAATATCGCACGCCGTGACATGGATCCCGTGCAAGTCTCCGATTCAGCGTCATGTGGCCTTTAAACACCGGAAAATACAGCCATATCCATACCTACAACGACATTGACCATCAGACGATTACTTAATATAACTGCATATGTGTACATTTGATATTGATCACGGTGTCGATAAAGTACCTGCATGAGCAACGTACAACCGTCCATGTCCTTGGCTAACTGTCTCGTGGCCTCGTCCAATCCCCGGTATAAGCAGGAGAGGATACCTGCTGCCAGAGATAACTGCGGAATGCGGTGGGGCTGTGTGAACTTTTGAAGCACTTCCGGTCGCACTTTGTTGTTCGACTTCTCAATGAACAGCGTCGCCGACGTAAGAATCCCCATAACTGCGGCAGCAATCCACTCCTCATCATGTTGGCGAGGGACACCATCCCGAACCCTCTGGCACATAGATGATATAGCCTCCAAGAGTGCGTTCACACTCGGACCTCCGTGGCTGTCGAAAGTCTTCTGCTGCTGCGGCGTAGAACCTATACATTTGTCCGACCAGAGCCTTCCCCACCTCGTCGGTCTCAAAGGACGAGCACTCATCCCCGTCCATCGCGAAACCCATAATGAACATCACATCATGCAATGTGATCGTAATCTCTTTCCAAGCAAAGTGGAAAGTGTTAATCTCAGGGTGCCAGTGCTCAATAAATGCACTGATGAGAATATGATCCACGCACTCCCACAAGAAGTCCCGCAACTGCCATAGCCCACTGTCCCGAACAGTAGTGAACCATGTATCCTCCCCATCCTCCTCCACCAAGTCCTCAACACGTACTATCATCTGACCCCAACGGTGCACACGCAACACCCTGACCAAGGCGGCTTCATCCTGTCTCCAAATAGCCTCAGCAATGTGTACCCCGTAATCATGCAACATCAATAGCGTCCCTAGACCTCCTCCATATGACGGGCCAGATGACCCTGAGCCACTCGTCTCACACCGCTGCCGAGCACTCTCTCCTTGCCGTGAGCCACTCGCCTCGAATCGCTGCTGTGTGTCTGTGCGCCCATCAACAGACTCATCCTCCCCCCTCTGCTCCTATCCAGCATCCTACTGGCCCCACTGCTCAGGGTTATACCTCTGCTCAGGGTTATACATGTCACCCTCGCCGACACCAACGCCCCCGCCAGCTGCGATAATGGCAGACTGAGACTCAAGCTGTATAGATGGCTGAGTAGTCTCACAATGCATCGGTGTGAACCCCGAGAAATCAATGTCATCGAGGTTGATATCGTGCTCTAACATCGTCCTGCCAATCGTCTCTCGACCAGCCTCCACATCATGGGTAGAAGTGGCCGCCCCCCAGCCCCTCTATTTGCGACCAATGGTGCAGTGTTGTCGTACGAGTTCAGCTGCTCGCTCTGAAATGTAGTGCCAAAATAAGACACTTACCCCGGGTGCTGAGTTGCCAACAGCTCACCCGCATGAGCTACCGATACATCCTCACCGGCCTGCAACCCCACATCGTCACCCACCTGCAATACGCCCTCCCCGGGTGTCGTCATCAACTCCTGCTCTAATGCTGCTAACCGAATATGGGTCGAAGCCTCTGTAATCGCATCGTCTCGATGGGGACATACGTCAACTACGTCGTCAACCTCCTCCTCTAATGCCGCCAACCGAATCTGGGTCGAAGCCTCTTTCATCGCATCATCCATATGGGGACGTACGTCAGCTACGTCGGCAACTGCGTGACTAGAGATACCCCCCCCCCCCGTCTACTACCATAGTATCTAAACACTCCTCTACACTCTGCATACGAAAAGGAATAGACTCAATATATGTGCACGTGACTCGCGCAACGTTTGTCTTCCCTTAACAGCAGCGCTACGGGTGGTCTGCAACACCACCCTATACTCTAATCCACGCGATAAGTTCTGTATACGATTAACAAACAAATTCTAATTCCTATCAATCAAATATCGAAATATTTTTTCGACCTAAAATCCCATAAACATTCGACTACTACAGATTTGAATTATGCTAACTATTTTCACTTTCAATTCTTTCCATTACCTACATAACTATGGTACGTTTATCATATTATAGCCACATAAAATTATATTATAACATTAAATTCTATTATTCACACATATCACACATATAACGACAACATATTCAATTATACCATTAAACTCTATTCTAACGTTTATGTTTTTATATTATATCATTATTCACACATATAACACATATTACAATACTAAACTATATTAAAAATCTAAACTGTATTATAAAATTTAACTCTATTATAGCGTTATTCAAACCTCTGGTAGCCCCACCGCCGGTATACCCACCGTCCCTCTCCCACCACGAGGACGACCGCGTCCACGTCTCTGAATAATCAGAGCCGGCTACATTTCATAAATCAACAATTACTTATCAATTACTTATCCTCAGTCAATAAATTTTAAATTACGCTTTCTCATAGTTACGATATTACTTGTAATGGATCTCTATCACCACGTCCACGGCCCGCACCACGACCTCGCCCTCGAGCACCATCCTGAATACTCTCACTCACCATTGTGTAGCACAACAAGATCGGACAAACAACGGAGAAAAGGTAATGGGACAAAAGACTGGGAATGTCGGATATCAGAAAGAGGTTGGGAATATCGAAGAAGACAAAACGACAAGAGAACAGAACGGGAGAAGCGGAATTGTGAGGATACGGTGGGCCCCTAACACTTTTTTATAGGGCTCGGAGCCCACCATAACCTTCCAGTGGATATCCAACCGTTGCATAACGGTTGGATATCCACCGTCACTTTCTGCGGTGGATAGTAATTTTAAAATTTGAACCCACCGTAATATTTTGCGGTGGGTTAGTAATTTTCAAATTCCAAGGCACACCCACCGTTAACACATACGGTGGAATTTACACTTAACGTCCGTTAAAGTAAACGTCACTGTTGTATACAACGGTGAATCACATACGCTATTTACCCACCGTATTGTACAATGGTGGCTTTCGTTAATCGTCCTTAAAGCCATTGTGACTAGCTACGGTGATTAGGGGTGGACATAGTAAAAATTAGCGGTGGAAATATCAGAACCGGTTCCAGATATATGATGCTATGAATAGGAAATGATAGCTAGATAACACAATATTGTTGCCAATAAAAGTTTGAACATAAATCTTTTTAGTGAGATTGTTGTTTATAAACAACTATAAATGGCAATAATTTTCAATGAAATCTCCCTTCCAAGACCAACGCTTGCAACTTGAAGTCAACATTCTTGGCCATCTTGTTTTAAAGTAATTATTATTGATATGCTAATAATGTGACAGATACCATTTTCATAGTTATTATATACATGATCTGTTGAAAGTTGACACCATGGATGGATGGAATCTTTGATTCTTGGATATGAATGATAAACAATTTTTCAAACCCAAAATAAATGATCTAGCAAAGACAGAATATCAACACAAAAGTCACAGACCTCACCACGTTCTTTGAAAGTTCGTTGCAATTTTTATTTTTATTTTGAAAGTTCGTTGCGTGTCAATTCTTTATTTTTATTTTTTTAATAACGAGGAAACTCATAATTTGGTGGTAAAATCTATGCATGTGATCCAGTCTGTAATAGCCACGTGCCACGTAAACCGCTTGCGCCGTCCGACTCGACCCACTAGGAGAAAGTAAGACAAATGTAGAATTTTCACCCAAAAAAGAGGCGAGAGGCAGGGATCGAATCCGAGACCTCCTAACTCTGCCTTGCTGATCTTTGGGATATGATTTATATATCTTTTTATTTCCCACTTCACAAATAAAGTTATAATATTTTAATTGACTGATAAGAAAAAAAACTAAAGAAAGTATTCAAAATGTATTAATTATATTGGATTTTTATGATTTTTTATAAGGTAAAGATTCGAGGGCTAGACAGACATGACACCTCGAGAGGCCGATAAACGACAGACGACGAACCGTCGAAATATACATCAGAGGAAAAAAAGGTGTAAAACAAAGGATGGTGAGTAGTGGTGGACACAAATCCCACAAATCCCGGTCCCGTCACGATCCCAGTGAGATTTGAAAAATATAGTGAATCCCGACCCAGTCCCATCCCGTAAAATTTATGTGCAACGGGATACGAGATAGAGATTCTTCATCCCACAAATCTCGTCCCGTCCCACATATATATTATACTCCCTCCGTCTCAAAATACTTGTAGTTTTACTTTTTGGCACGTTTTTTAAGAAGTAAAAAACTCTATAAAATATTAATTTTTTTAATAATTTTTTTAATAATTTCATACTTAATACAGTTATCTATGAAATTATTATAAAATATTATTATACAAATTAATATTTTATAGAGTTTTTCGTTTCTTAAAAAACGTATCAAAAAGTAAAACTACAAGTATTTTGAGACGGGGGAGTATATTTTTTATATTAATATATTATATACATAAATACAGTATACCTAAGTATACATATCCTATATGCAGTGTGTCATACTTCTATATGCAGTATATATCATAGTGTATCAAAGTGTATACACAAGTATATATATATGTATGTATAATTTAAATTTAATGTATGAAAATTGACGTTATAATTATCGATATAACATTCTTCTTAAATTTAACGCTATAATTTCATATATTATTATGCATAATTTAAGTTAATAAAGACATAATTCATGCATATCGAACAGGACCATCTATTGGGACCACCCATAAACTCAACTTATATAGGCTGACCAAGCGGTTTTACGACTGACAAAATAATTAATGATAATTATAACGTCAATAATTTCTAAAGAATATTATCTCAATGGCTCTGATACCATTTATACCCAGGATAATGATAAGATAATGATATGAGTAATGATAATGCAATGATAATGTATGAATATTGATAATGACAGTTATAAAAATCTGATTATGATGTTATATTGATAATGTAATAATTAAAACAAGAAAACAATAAAATAATGTAAAGAAGATTTGCCAAAAGTAATTACTTTTATTGGATTTGTTGTAGGAAAAGTACACTTAAGAAATCTTGCAAATAGGAAATTACAAAGCAATTATTGAGGGAATTTCTAAAGAGCTTTTCAAGCTTTTGAGCTTTGAGTATAATTGAAGGTGCCTCTTCCGTAAGGGGTGAAGGGGTTTTTATAGTAGAATTGGCACTACAATGGTTTACAATCTTGTGGTTCTCCTTGATTTCTTCTTCTTCATCATAGATTTGTTGAAGTCTTCTCTTGCATGATGAATGTCTTGATTTCTTGCTTTGAATGATGGTGTCTTCCATGATGTGCTTTGTCTTTAAATGAGGTCTTGTATGAGGTGATGGGCTATACCACCATATATAATAGATGCCACATAATACCCTTTTTTCTTTTTTCTTTTTTCTTTTTTCTTTTCTTTTTCTTTTTTTCTTTTTTTTTAAAAAGAAAATTACAATCTTTACAACTCAAATGGATCATTAGAATCATCATCGAGGTTTGCTGCTCTACGAATTTTTTGCTTGGCTTTTTTTTTCGGTTTCATCATACCACTTAAAGTTAATTTTCTTGCTTTTTTGTAAGTGTAAGAATTCTTGATATTTCTGGAACTCCTAGAATTACTTCCAGCGATCTGGATTTGGTTTTGTCTCAGACTGATCAACAGAGTTACTTGGTGGTTTTGTGGATGAACTGGATAAAGACGACTCAATCAGTAGAGGCTCTTGAATTTTTGGGATTGGGTCTTTTTGTGGGGGGTGTTTGTTTGGAAGGGAAGCTTGAACTCTTTCAATGGCTAGAACATTTAAGTCAAATTTTTCCCACCATCTAAATTTGTATTTTTGACAAAATGATGATGGGAAAGGATTTGGCTAAATATGTTCAAGCTCATATACCCAACAAAGGATCCAAGTCACACCATTGTTTTTGTGAAACAGTAATGACCTTTTGTATTTTTTAGCTGGGGAGTGATTGTAGTAGTAATCATAGGCAAGTTGGGCAATGTTAGGGAAAATTTCATGCGTGCTGCCAAAAATATTCCACCACACAGAAAACCATTGTGGTAAGTCATCATTACAATTTCCTGAAAAGATAAAGAACCAGGAATGGTTGAATTGCCTTATAAGGAAGGCTCGGAACCAAGCCATTTTGTAGTCATAAAAGGTATATCCTTTAGGATAATGGGGTATGGAAAAGGATTTAATGGTGGTTGGATTGTCCCAATCTTTTCTTGTGAGGATTATGAGGATTTTGCATTTGGAAAAGATAATGTGATCTGTTTTGGTCTGATCTTTTTATGGGGTTGAGTTCATTATACTAGCAATATTAAATTCATTTTTCCCTTTAAAACTTGTCAAAAATCCTTTTGAAATCCCTGGGCGATTTTCAAAACATACACTCAACCCTTTGGTACCCGAATTGCACAACCTGGCTCTGATACCAACTATATAATGGCCCAAATATAAATATTCGGGTTACGTTTCAAAGGTTGGATACCTTCGTTCGGATCTTGCAATCCAAGTACAGGTCGAAATTTCAAACCTCAAATAATTGCATTTTAAAGTGGGGATTTCGAACCCCAAATCAATCGTAGGGTCGTTGGGTACCCTTAACCTGTCCTAAGAGACTACGTCGCTAAATTCATTTTTAAGTAAAAGGCACAAACGGAAAGTAGATTATAAGTTTCCACGACGAAGCCGGGTCAAAACCAAAACACGAAATCTCGGATTTACGAAACATTTAAGCCAAGGTGATAAGGTGAGTTTTCGATGTCGATCGCCCACACAATTCCCCGCCATAGAAGCACGGATCAAACATAATTTGCAAACTTAACTAAAAAAATATATGCAATGCAAGGGATCAGACTGAGGCCTTTATGCATTATGATCCTACAAGCAGGTATACACATACGGTATACCTAATAAAGATGCTTGTAATGCAGTATGGAATTTAAACACCCAACTCATGCTTATCAGGATATAATATGCATAAAGAAAATAAATGGCCCAAATAATTCCAAGTGGCATATCTCTCTCCTACCACCTCCCCCCTTTCCGTTAGGGTGGAGCCTGGCCAGTACGGCGTTATAGCATAGCAATGTCCATCCGCAAATGGTATAGTACGCATCAATAATCTCATCATCATTCTCATATGGTGAATCGAGCCCACAAGCTCGACTCTATACAGACTCGATTGAAGACAGGCCCGATGGGACTAGGGTGTCCTATGACCCTAGCAAAGACTCTAGGACTCACTGATAACGGCCGTTCTCTTTTCATACGCATAAAGTAAACAAATGCTCATTCAATTTGCGCAACCTAAGCAGGATACTACATGACATGCTTTAATACTTATTCAACACCTAATATGTCATATGACTTCATGTAGGAGAATTTATATGATCAGTCTGAGCAAGTCCATAAAGGAACTTACCTGAAAAGCCGAACAGCAAGTATAGCAAAAACATAATCCACTCAATCAACAAGCACCTATTATATTAATAAAGAAAGTGATAAGGTACAAGACTACTAGTCACACACACCAAGACCATGTCACATACAATCTTCAGAACCAATCTGAAGTCAACCCATTTCAAACCATTCCAAATCGGGAAACGTCAAAAGCCAAGTCATCTGAATATTTCAAATCCCTTTAATATTTAAGTCCATTATCATATCGAAGCATCAATCATCAAATCTTAGTCAAGTATAAAGAATTCCGGCACTTGAAAAGAAACTTGAAAATGTTACTTCAAATATTCAACTCAATAATCGATATTTCCATTTTTTGTTAAAATCTTATTTTAATTCATTAAATAAACCTTTAAATAATATTTTCAAAATTTCATATTTCAAAATCGACCCTTGACCAAAAATCCGGCACAAAATGGTCCAACCCAAAAACCAACCAAGAGTCCCAAAGACAAGAGAGCAACCTCGGCCAAAGGCTACTGGGGTGGTTTTCGCGGCAGCGAGATGGCCACTCACCTTGGCGAAAACCATCCCAGGCTCCCCATGAGGAAGGGCTCTCACAGACCACGAGAGGCAACTTTTGCCATGGCGAAAGTCGCGCTCGCGGCCGCAAGATGGCTCCTTCCTACTTCTGTAGTCTGTTCTAACTCGCCGCGGCGACCATGGTTTCGCCGCAGTAAGATTCAAAGTTGTTGACTTGTTTTTGCCTTGAATCATTTCTTTTTCAACCCAAACTTATTTCAAAACATAAATAAACATATTCTAACCTTAACCAACATCAAAAGACACAAACGAGGACTAAAGGGAAAAGCGAAAGAGGGATTACCCAAAACATCGAAGAAGATTTCCTTCAAGCCTCCAATGGTGGTCCTTGGAGCTCCAATCCAATGAGATACAAGTACGGCAAGGTCTAGGAAGGATAGATTATGGTTAAAAGAGTACCTTTACGGAGTTTGAGATCAAAACGACGGAAAATGAAAGGAAACGAGATCACCTTCTCACAACAGGGAAAAAGAGGAAAATGGGCTCGATAATACTCCTTCGAACATTATATCTTCTATTTCATGGCCTTGGAAGGTAGAAGAGAGAGTAAGAATCAAGCGTGAAGAAACGAGGAAGAGAAAGGAGTTAAAACGAGGGAGAACCAGGCAATTTACCGCAACGACGACGGAACTGGGCTCCCACTCACGGCGGTGACCATGAACTAACGACGGTGAAATGGTGCTTTCCATTACTGGGTTCTTCCTCGCGGCAGCGAGCTAGAAATTCGCGGTGAAAAAACCTCCATGAGTTGTTGTTCTGGCTTGAATCAACGTCCGACCTTCGTTTTCTAGGCTCGATCTTCAAAGAGGTAATGATTGAGGTGTGTTTGGAGGGTTATGAAGCTGGAGAAACACAAAATATGGAACTTGAGGGAGGGTTTGAAGGATTGAAGAGGAGAGAGAGAGTGTGAAGGTGATCCCTTTAGGGTTTTTAATTTTGAATTGCAAACGGAGAGAGAGAGAGAGAAGCTGAGGTTGGTAGCTCAGATTTTTAGGTAGATATTTTGGTTTTTTAGGGATTGGAGTCTCCTTTATATAGGGGGAACAATATGGCACGTTAGGGTTATAATGAGGAAAATGACAAGATAATTAATAGATGGTAGGAAGGAAGGGAGAGAGAGAGAGAGAGATTCCGCTCATCCAACCCCAATTCCCGACAACCTATCCCAAAATCTGACTCGAATTCCAAATCATTCCAAACGACTCTCAAGACTCTATGTGTTAAAATCCAAATTTGATAGTAGAATTAGAACCCGACGATTTACATTTTAAAAAGTGTCGGAATTTATCCTAAAAATTTTCCAAATTTAGAATTGTGCTCGAGGACGCATTTTCTGAAACTTTCTAAATTTAGCAATTAAATCATGATTAAAATCCCAGTCTTTACATAAAGCATTTTTTATTTTGGTGATATGGTTGCTAACAATGTTAACTGATTTGTGAAATTTGATGTAATCCTTTTTGTGGTTTCAAGTATTAAATTGTTTGGTTCATTAGATTAAATTGTTTGGTTCAACATTTATATCTATATAGTGGTAACTGGTTTACTGAGGTCATTCATATTGTGTAACTGGTTCTCTCATTTTATGGTATTTGATACATTATATATAGTTAGAGATTCAATCTTTTCATAGAGGGAAAGGTTTAATGAGAGATTCTAATTGTGAACAAGGCATACATAACAGATAATAGTTCAACTTTCAAAAATATAACAGGTGATGGTTCAGCAACCATATTATAGAGTGGTTCAGCATACGTAAGAGATGTTGGTTCATCATCCATAATAGATAGTGTTCAGTATCCTTACATAACAATGGTTTAACACAAAATTCAATAGAGTGGTTCAGTGTATAAATCAGAGATTGGTTCATAATACATAACAGGTAATGTTCATATTTTGTAACAGGTTCACTCAGTTTAATGTATTTGGTTCATTAAACATAGTATAGAGTGGTTCAGCATAAAATTGGTTTAACATAAATACCATAGAGTGGTTCAGTACATAGATCAGAAATTGGTTCATCATACATAAACATGTAATTTACTGTATTTGGTTTATTATATACATTTAAAAATTTATTCAATTTATATAGACTAACTTTATAAATTTATAGTAACATTATAGTAACTATAACTAGAGACTGCTTCATCATTTATAACTAAAGATTGGTTCCATTATGGTAGTTAAATATAAGTGATACACTAACTTTATAATAACTGGTTCATCATTTATAATTTGAGAGTAGTTGAACATGTATATATAGAGAGTCATTCTAAACATCTAATAGGGACGGTTATATTCACTCTCTGTAACTGTTCAACTTCTTTCAAACTGTCACATTCTTTTCAACTTTTGTGTAACTGTCATTTATGTTCAACATCTGTTTTTATCTAGCTGTTCAACTTTTGTTTTTATCTAACTATTCAACTTCTTTGTAATTGAAACGTCATCTTTGTAACCGTTATTTTCTTTTCAACTTCTCTATCTATATAATAGGCATTTTCTATGTGTTTTGTAATATCCATTGTACAAAATGGAGAGCAGTGATTCAAGTTGTACTTCTTCCCATAATCCAAATTTCCTGAATGATATCCCTGAATACAAGTGTGAGCTTGTTAAGTGGCTCCAAGTTATCCAAGAACACATGGATCTCCTGGATGACTTTTTATGCCGTGGATATCATATGAATTATTTAGACCTCGATGCTGAAACAAACATAACTGCAGATAAAGAAAGGCTCTCTGCTGCTGCATCAGTCCATGAAATGCATTTAAAAATGACATTAAGGTAGAAGATTGATGTGGATAGGAGGTGTGGAGTTTCTCTTCAAAATGAGAACACTAATGAAGTCATTCCGGTAATTTCTAAAAACATTTTTCTATTTGTTTTTGGTATTTATCAATATTTAATTTTTTTTTCATTTATATATGTTTATTGTAGATGACCAATGAAAAGGGTAGAATTGAAGTTAAGTCCAGATTGAAGAGCTTAAAACAATTAACATGGACTTCAAAAAAGAAGTTGTCTGAATAGAGCAAATCCGACTTGCAAAGATCAATGAATATTTAAATTTATAACTGTGATAAGAACAATAATTATATTTTATTTATAAATATATTTACTTATTTTATTTATAAATATATTTATGTATTTATTTATTAATATCTTTATTTATTTTAATGTTTATTTAAATATAAGAACAATAATTGTATTTTATTTAAATTTTAAATATTTAAATAAATATGTAATTAATAATTTTAATTTATTTGAATAAATTTTATAATTTTGACTCAGAAATTAGTTCAGTTATTTAACTGATTGTGGTTCACTGAGTTCATTGGTTATGGTTCAGGTATCTTAACTAAGTGTGTTTCAGGTATCATAAGAGTAAAGAATATTGGTTTAGTAGCAACATCATAGAGTGGTTCATCATAGATAACAGAGATTGGTTCAGCATCAAAAACGTTTTATAAAATCGTGTGCATTTAACCAAATTCTAAGCGAATGGTCCAGTGCATATATAAAAAAATTGGTTCAATTATTAAAAAAAAAATTCGGTTCACCGTAAATAATAGATGATCGTTCATCACACACATAAAAGAGTGGTTCAGCATACGTAAGAGATACTTGTTAAGCATCCATAAAAGATAGTGTTTAGTGCACAGATCATAGATTGGTTCAGTACCCATATCATAGAGTGGTTCATTATACATAATAGTTAGGGTTCGGTATCCTTACATTGACTAAACAATAATTGGTTCATTAATTCTAAGGCAAATGGTTCATTAATTCTAAGACATGATAACCATAAATTGGTTCATTAATTCTAAGGAAAATGGTTCATTAATTCTAAGGCAAATGGTTCAGTACATGTAACCATAAATTGGTTCAAGGATTAAAGATAATTTGGTTCACCATATTGTCAAGTATAAAGTTTGATTCACCATATGGTTCAACACACACATAAAAGGGTATTTCAGCATACGTAAGAGATATTGGTTCAGCATCCATTAAAGATAGTGTTTAGTACTATCGTCAAATAACAATGGTTCATCGGACATGGCATAGATTGGTTTAGTGTAGATATCATAGGGTGGTTCAGCATACATACAGGTAACGTTTAGTGTCATTGAGTGGTTCAGCAATACCATAGAGATGAAAATCTAATGGTGAACCATAGAGTTGTTTAGTAACTCTAATCAAAGAGTGGTTTCGAAGAATAAATTATTCAATTACAATTTGTATGGAAAAATATAATTTGAAGTATAAAATGAAATTTTTTATAAAGTGTAAAGTTTTTGTGCATGAGGAAACAAAATCAGATAGCACCCTTATTCATTTCTTCCCGCTTTTTCTTCTCTGCTTGATTTTTTTTGCAATTTCTACTATCATGGAAGACTAATTTGTTGCATTCTTTGCACAATCTTTTTGTCTTGTTCTTCTTCTTCTTATCTATTGCCTTTTCTTTTCCCCTTTTCAGTCTCTTTCCACTTCCTTTGTTGCTAGCCTTTACTGGTTCGTGAACTACAATATGTTCTGGTACCTTCACACCTACAAACTCTTTCATCAGTTTTTGTCTATCAACACCCTGATCATCTTCAGCAACAATCTCTTTTAGTTAGTCAATATATCCAACTATCCACTCCTGAAAATTCTTCCATTTCTCTTCATCTTAATCAATCAGTGCCAAACAATTATGCACCTTTGTAAGTATATTACTTCTCAATGCTTTGCATGCATCAATCTGTTCACATTGTTGAACAATGGTATTATCAATATTAAAAATGGGAGATAGTGCTGCTTCTTTTGTCCACCTCATCAAAACCAAATTCTGTGGTAGCTTCCTTACTCCCAGATCTTTTAATAATTGGAAAACATGGCGACAAAGTAAACCTTCCCTCCTAAACATAACACAACTACAATGAATACCATTATTGTGGGGATGATATTGCACCTCAAAGGATATCGTCCCTTCATTATCCACATCTCTCAATGTAATCAAATGCTTTTTCTATGTTTCTTTAACATTAATGACACGGCACCTTGCACACAACTGCAACTGTATTTTTTGAAAAGCATACAATGTAAATATTGATGCACAATACTTTTCTATATCCAAATTAGTCAACATATCAGGTGATTTGGTTTGGTAAACAACATTGAGAAGAGTTTGTTGGTATCTTTGGTTATCAATAGCAGTATCATAGTGCATCATTAACTCTACCAAGCTGAAGAATTTATATGTATATGTCTTGAAGAACTTGTTCTGAGACTCTGCAATAGATGTAGTTCTCCCAACACGGCTTAGAAGTATGTGGTTACTATAAGCTCGTATCCATGACTCTCGTATTTTAAAGATATTTTTCAGCCAATCAGTATCTTTTAATTGATACTCTTCTATAATTGAATTCCACATCTCCTCAAACACAGCTGGTTCAATTTCATAATTCCCTACTAATGCATCTAATTTATTATGGAAGTTTGAACGTAAACTTACTCAAAATGGCACCAACACCTTCAGGAACTTTAGACATTATGTGCCACATGCAATATCTATGCTCTGTTGAAGGGAAAATGGATTTAGGAGCACTCTTCATAGATGGATCCTGATCAGTCACCAAAAGCCTTGGTTCTGCACCCATTGCATTTTTGAAATTCTCTAACACCCATTCATAAGATGTTATATTTTCATTCAAAATCAATCTAGCAGCAAATGTAACACATTTGTTATGGTTGTCTACACCACTGAATGGAGCAAAAACAATATTGTATCTGAAAAAATTATTGGTTCAGTTATACTATAGTAAGTTGTTCAATAATGGTTTAGTAAATTAAGAGTACATGGTTCAGCAAATGTAAGAGATATTGGTCCAACATCCATATATCAATGTTTCAACACACATACAATGGTTCAACACACATATAACAATGGTTCAACACATATAAAAGATAGATCGAGTGGTTCAACACAAAGACTATAGAGTCGTTCATCGTACATAAACTAAACAATAATTGGTTCATTAATTCTAAGGCAAATGGTTCAGTACATTAGTGGTCAGTGCACAGATCATAGAGTGGTTTAGTACATATATCAATGGTTTATCAGACATAGAGTGGTTCAGTACACATATCAATGGAGTGTTCAGTACACATATCAATGCAATAATTCAGTACACAAATCAAAGAGTGGTTCACTCGGATCATAGAATGGTTCAGTACACATAACAGTTAGGGTTCAGTATCTTTACTTAGGCTAAACAATAATTGGTTCATTAAATATAAGGCAAATGGTTCATTACATATAACCATAAAATGGTTCAAAGATTAAAAGGGAATTGGTTTATGAGTAGTTACTTGTTTGTTATGTATGTAAAGTCAAATATCAAAACAACACCAAAAATTGAATAATTTTTCCTTGATACTGGATATACCCAAAATACCATTGTCAATCTGTCTTCTTTGTCCACAACAAAGATTAGTAAAAAGTGCTACAAACCTCTTTCTTTGTTGTTAATCTATTTATCAACATCTGAGCATCTGAATCCTTCACAAAAGCCATTAAGTCTCGTTTGATGTTTTTGAATTGAACAACTGTTGCACCTGCCTTTGATTGCTTTTCCATCATTGTTTTATAGAGCTTAAATGCTTTAACCATACCAATTTTTGTTCGAGCACAGTCCATCACAAACTTTCGATGGATCATTTCTAGCTTGAAATTTGACTGTGCATATTTCCCTGTAATCCTATTCATAAGTTCATGGGTGTGGTGTTCTTCAAATGCCTTCACCACATATTTCCCATCCTTAGTTCTTGTGAATACAAATCTATCTTTACAACCACATCTATTTGAAACAGTCTTCTTTTTTCCTGTTGAATTTGCACCATTTTTAACAGCTTCTCTGTTGCAGACAATATATTTAACCCTGATAATAGCGCCTCTTCTCAAACATATGTTATTGTGTGTCTTAAGGCCACAAAATGAAGAATATCTCTCATACATTTTTGTTGCTTCATTAACTGTATCAAAAATCTTCCCAGCTGTAGGTTTGAATTCTTCATCACAGATTGGAAGCCAATACTTCATAGTACCAGGTGAAATTTCCAAAATAAAGTTTTTTCGGCTAGGGGACCTCCTTCTGATTTTGGTAAGACTGTGGGAGTAATAATGCATGTTTTATTTGATTCTGCGTATAAAGTAGACAGAGTGGTTCAATATTAATGGGAGAAAATGGTTCAGCACACAATATTACAGAGTGGTTCAGCATTCAAATCAAACAGTGAATTATTATCATCTTTACATAACATATATGTAAAGACCCAAAATTTTAAAATATTATTTTATGAATTATGATTTAAGTTCAATATTAAATTCTTGAGATTTTCGAAAATTTTGAAAATCTCTGTCCTCGACCCAAAATGAATTTTTGTTTTATTTAAAACAAATTCCGACATAATTGAATATTTTTTAAACCTATTGAGATAAGTGTGACAACTTTTATAATATTTGTACATTATATAGAATTTTTGGGCTGAATATTGTTATTTATTTTTTGTTAGAATTTTATAAAACAGAAATAACGGGCTTGTTTTTGTGATTTGTCGTGATATTGGCTAACCCTAATTCCCGGATATATAAACCTCTTCCGCCCCAGCTGGATCCCTTTTGAGAAGCTGCCTTCGTTCAAGCTTTTGAGCTTTCACAGCCGCCTCCCATGGACTCTCTCGTGAACTCTCTCTCCCCTCTCGCGTCCGGATTTGGGTCTTGTTCGTCGTTCTCCCTTGAGCTCTTCATCCGACCTCCCCTCCTTCAGACGGAACCTCTCTTTTTGGCCGCCTCACTCGCCCGCGCTCTCACGCATAGTCTCTCTCTCTCTTTCATTCAGTCAGCTGCCATTTGAGGGCGGAACTGAGCTTTCAAGGCACGAGCAGCCGCTGTCGGAACCCAATGAAGACGACGGAGACCCTGGGCAACACCTCGCCTCTAGAACTCGAGTATATCAGCGCTGAGATGCTCCTCGCTGTCGCCACTTCGCTCTCCGTCGATGTCGACCCGGCGAAAGGGCCTGCTGTGGATGCTCTTGTCTTCTCCGACCCCAATATCGACCCCTCCCTCTCACTCTCTTGTCAAAACCAGTAGCTAGCAAGGGGGTGTGGACCTGTACCCGAGCAACTCGTCCCTTGCTGTCTGACGAAGGCCGCCCGGAACTCCATCTCTCCCGATCTGAACCCTCTCGAGCTTAGGGTATAATTTCTAGGCCTCACCAACTTAACAACTCTATTTGATTTGGAATTGAATTTGAATTTGGGATACATATTAAATCTTCTTTTGGTTATTAATTCGGTTTGGTTACTTCAATTGATTTTGATTTTCTAATGGACTAAATTGGCAATCCACCTGTTTCAAGTATATATATATTGACTAAATAAGTGTGTTGTGGTTAATTGCTTGTGGATTAATGAATTTGCATAACCGACTAACTTATAAGAAATACCTTGAGATATGATTTATTAACTTATTTGGATTAGTAAAGTTGAGATCCTAGATGAAGAGATGCTTATTAGTTATTATGCCTTGTGACCCTGTTGAGTAGGTTTATTTAGTTATATAAAGAAGATATAGTATGACCTTGATAAATTGTTGACTTTTCACCTAGAAGATCTATTAATAGGCTAACCAACCTGGGTACCCCTTAGACGACTTCGCTAAGTGTATAAAATGGAAAATGAAATAGGATTCTCCCTTTAGAGAACATACTTTCAGGTATGAGTGTTTTATTTGAATGTCATATGATTATGTTAGAATGAACCAATTGAGTAGATACTTGTTATGATTGATTTAGATTAAGATTAACGTGATTGCCTACAAATGTTAAAATAATACGAGAGTTGTATTGAGAACTTGCTATGTTTCTACTCTTGGTTGTGATGTCTTGTGACCTTGTTGTGTGCTTTATATGCAATCTCATTAAGATTAGGGTTAAGTCTTAGAAACCTTGTAACATATGTTGGGTATAAAAGTGAGGAGGTTATATGTCTTGACTTGTTAAGTGGTTAAAGAATTACTACCTTGATCTACTTGAGTTGGAATTGGATTCTTAATCTTATGCTCGTATGCTTCTAAGCTTGCTTGTAGTTCTTGTTGTTGAGTAAATTCTTATACTTGAAATTAGAAATGATTTCGGAAAATATCAACTTACCCTAGGATGCTAGTGTGCTTGAAAACTTGTTATACTTGTAAGCTTGTTGTTGTGCTTATCGAGATATGAAATTGGTTCGTTTGACTTGATATCACTACCTCATATTTAAGCTAGGTAATTTGGTTAACTAGAGTAATAATATGGATGTTTTAGGTTTGGTTATTGGTTGAATTCTAGTGTAACTATGTAAGAAATGTCTTGAGAGCCTAATGTGCCTTGTGAACTTACATGGACTTCCTTGTATGACTCTGACCTTAAAATACGGTTTAGTTACAATTTAACCTTAGTTCTTATATGTCGACTTACCTTGATTTACTCTTTGAGCATGATTTATTATGCGAGTTTGATAAATAAAACTTGTTGATCCCTGGTTTTGAGAACTTATGATTTTGTTGAGTATCGGAGGATGTGGTAATTGATGAGTTACTTGAGGAAATGTTTAACGAAAACCTGAGCTTGGTTTGAAGTAAGATGATCTTGAAAAGGGTTTGAACTAAGTTGCATACTTGAGGGGAACAAGGTTACTTACGATTGATGGTTATGATGAGAACGTTAGATTATTTGAATGAAATATTGTTGAATCTTGTATTGACTTGAAAGCCCGCTTGTGTGTTAATTACATATGTATTGATGAAATGTTCCTTGCTTATTACTTGCTAGTATGATTGGATGATTCTCTGAGTGGCTTATTGGTCGATGGATGATTATCTGAGTGGCGTATTTGCTAATTGGATGTGAAGACTCCAGGTAAGTTTCCTACGGGAGCTTACTCAGTAACCAGGACCTCATGCCTGATGTGTCATATAGTATGTAGGTGTTGCATCTGTATAAAAGCATGTCATGTAGTATCATGCTTAGGACTTGCACTTATGAATGAGCATCCCTATTCTTTATGCGTTTGAAAAGAGAACGGCCGTTGTCTGTGAGTCCTTAGAGTCGTTGCTAGGGTCATTGGGGCATTCATGTGTCATATCGATTCGGTCCCAATCGAGTCTTATATTATGATATGGCTGCGGCGGTGACCGAGCATCCTACCTCAGAGTTGGGTACGGACATATGATGGCTGCGGCACCGACCGAGCGTCCTACCTCGGAGTTGGGTACGGACATGGATGACCCCGGAGTGGGCACAGATGGGGAGATTGGGGATATGCCACTTGGCATTCTGTGTGGATCCATTTAATCACTTTCTGCATATATAAATTGTCAGCATGCTTGTGTGATTTAAATTCCGTACTGCACTAGAACATCCTTTATTTTAGGTATAGGTGTATTATATGTCCTCAGCGAGGTCTTTAGGGCTCGCATGCGTCTCTTGGCCTGACTTCGGGGATAGTTTCAGGTACCCGCTCCCTTTTGCTTGTTGATTGCTTCTACGGCGGGGTTTTCTCATGGGACGAGTGTTAAGAAGACTTCGTACATCTTACAACTTGACTTTATAAATGTTTTGGTTTAGTTGGACATTTAAAAACAATGTATACTTATCTTGATTCCAACTCGTTTCGTCTCTTTTGAGTTTTGGCTAGTTGGATTAGGACAGGTTCCCGTGTGAAAGCACAAAATCTTATGGACTATTTGACTCTTTTGAGGGTTCGAAATCCCTTTTTCCTTACGTTGTATCATTAAATTATTAAGACTTAAGCAGGGTTATAACTTGAAGAGAATAAATAAACAGCTCGTACTTGGATTGCTAAGATCTGACAAAGGGATATTTCTTCCCTCTAGACGTAACGCGGATTTCATAATCTGGGTCGTTACAAAGTTGGTATCAGAGCGAGGTTGTGCAATCCGAGTACAAATGAGTTGTAAAACAATTGGTGATTTTGAGTTTTGGAATTAAAATGGCCCAAAGGTTTTCACGAGTTTTCGAATGTTTTCAAAGGGGCAAAATGAATTTAATATGGATAAGTAAGACAACCACATTGAGGAGTGAGGATTGAGATTCGATCGGGTAGTCATGGAGATAGTTTATCCTTTACGGATATAGAGTGGGATTGGTAGAGCCCCTTAGCTTTATACTTTGCAGATGGGCATGGAAGATTACAAGAAGATATATCGCGGTGGTTGGAGTTTGGATAGAAATTGTTAGAGGACTCTCCCATGAATGGAATTGTGTATTTGTGTTTGTGTTGTTATTCTTGATTGGAAAACATTGTTTGATATATGTTCAAGAGTGTATTACGTCTTTATGGGAATAGAGGGCATATGCAAAATCTTGTTTGGGTAATTTATGCACTTGATTATAGAGATAGGTAGATTTGGGACAGAAGTTTGGTGATTCATGAGTGTTACTCTTGATGACTTGACATGATATTTGTTTATATGATATTCTTTCATTATGACAACTGACGTGACTCTTATAACATGCTTGGATCTTGTTATGGACTTATAATTTATGGTACCTGATGACTTGGTTTGGATAGTTGCAATCATTCTTGACGTGTTTGACTTGTACATATTTGTTATGTCATTTATATCACTTATGATGGAAATTATTGGTGCCTTTTTGGCCTTGGTGATGAGATTATGACGATTTACATGACTGTGATTGATTTTTTGTATTGGTTAGTTGGAAGCTTACGAGCTCAGGCTTTAGAACCTTACTCTAGTTGATGGAAAAACTTATGGTTTTGAGAATTGAGGAATTATATGTGTTGATTTGAGAGTCATGACATTCTGACTATTGTTTGTTTAAGGGAAAGTGTAGGATTCAAATATTCAAATAAACAATTCTCAACTAGACTACTCCCTGTCCCAAACAAATAATACAAGAATCCCTCCCAATGTAGTAGTAGGGTAATTCAGGATCGAATCCACGAGGAGGTATGTCAGCGCTTCCCTTGTTGTAATCACGATCAAAGCAATCGACCTCAGAAGACGATCGATATCGATGTGTCTGGTCAAGATTGACCTCAGTTCTGGTCGATTTCCAGTAGAGTTCCTGCATAAGACAAAAGCAGCAAAGTCGACGTCGAGCAGAGACCTCGATATCGACGTTAGACCTCGATATCGACCTTTACAGCAGATTCCAATGTTTGTCACAGAAACTGTAATTCGTAACCAATTATCGGAAAAGAGTCTGAAGAAAGTAGAATGGTAAAGAAGGATGATCAAAAACAAAACTAAAACTTTTATATGGATTCAATTAATTAAAAGCTTCCAAAGTCGGTGTTTCATGCCACAACGATAACAATGCAAGTTTTATGCTAAAGTTATGAAATTTAATTCTTTTCTGTCCAATAACTTTCGTTATCAACACTTATGTGATTAGAGGCTCTCGCATGGTTCCTAAGAGTTACTATTCAATTCATGAGCAATTCAAGTTCACAATATGAGTGGCTTTCGCTTCAATAATGCAAATAGTGAATCTCCCTAACCTTCGCAAAGGATCATGCATAGGATAGAAGACGGAATCGCATAAAAGTCATACCTTTGATGCACTTACCCTACATTGCTATCGTCGGGCTCACCCTGACCCTAGAAGTGGGTTGACTACTCGCTTCTCATCATGCAACTCATCATCATCATTGAAGGAAAACTACTTTGAATTAAACTATGAAAAACAAAATAAAACCGAACAAGCCAAATCTCCGCTCTCGCTTCCACAAAACTCACTTGGCCTTCCCTCCCTCTCTCTCCTAATTTTCTGCATGTATATGTGTTTGAATAACTGAAATTGGATGTGTGTTGATGCCTAAACTCAGCCCTAATGGCCTCTAGATATAGATATCGAACTTTGCTATCAAAAGACTCGAAACTTTATCTTTATTCTCTAAGATAAAATTTAAATAAAGTAAAAACAAAAAGTTCTATGGTAAATCAGCTTCATATGATAGCTCTGATGTTGAAGATAAGAAATCTCGACTTTTGGATAGACGCGCAAGCTTCGGATAGAATTCTATCAAAATCCGAGTCGGATTCTTCTGCTGGACAACATCGATATCGACCTTGGATCATCGATATCGACCTCTCTGGTGTCGACATGCTCTGCTTCATTTTCTGCTTGATTCCTATGTCTCGGCTGCACTCGATGTCGAGGTCCCCAGTCGATTTCGACCTCTTCAGAAGACTTCGAGTTCTTTTCTCACTTTTCCAAATCTGTTCAATTTTATCCTGTTTTCTGCGAAATCACATAGAAACTCGTGCAGACCCATATATTTGATATTTAAGCATAAACTACACTAATCCCATGTTTTCCCATTAATATGCATGCAAATGAATGATAAAATGGACTCATATGTGTGTTCGCTAACGGGGGGTATGTGTAGGGATTCAAATAATTCAAATATAATAATTCACATTTAGAATACTCCCTAGCTCAAACAAATAATACAAGAATCCCCTCCCTTGTAGTTGTAGGGTAATTCAGGATCGAATCCATGAGGAGGTATGTCAGCGCTTCCCTTGTTGTACTCACGATCAAAGCTTTCGACCTCAGAAGACACTCGATATCGATATGTCTGGTCGATATCGACCTCTGTTCTAGTCGATTTCCTAGCGCAGTTCCTGCAGAAGACAAAAGCAGCAAAGTCGACGTCGAGCAGAGACCTCGATATCGACGTTAGACCTTGATATCGACCCTTACAGTCGATTTCGATGCTTGTCACAGAAACTGTTTTCGTAACAAATTGTCAGAAAAGAGTCCGAAGAAAATAGAATGGGAAAGGAGGATGATCAGAAACAAAACTAAAATTTTTATATTGATTTCAATTAATTAAAAAAAAGCTTCCAAAGTCGGGGTTTCATGCCACAACGATAACAATGCAAGTTTTATGCTAAAGTTATGAAATTTAATGTCTTTCCGTCAAATAACTTTCGTTATCAACACTTAGGTGATTAGAGGCTCTCGCATAGTTCCTAAGAGTTACTATCCAGTTCATGAGCAATTCAATTTCACAATATGAGTGGCTTTCGATTCAATAATGCAAATAATGAATCTCCCTAACTTTCGCAAAGGATCATGCATGGGATAGAAGACGGCATCGCATAAAAGTCATACCTTTGATGCACTTACCCTACATCGCAATCGTCGGGCTCACCCCGACCCTAGAAGTGGGTTGACTACTTGCTCCTCATCATGCACATCATCATCATTGTTGTTGAAAGAAAGCTACTTTGAATTAAACTTTGCAAAAGAGAAAGTACAACCGAACAAGCCACTCCGCTCTCGCTTCACAAACTCCACTCGTCCCTCTCTCTCTCTCTTTCTAACTCGTTACTACTCAACATAAAACTGGAATTGTATGTGCTTGGATGTAAATTGAATGCCTAAACTCAGCCCTACTAGCTTCTATATATAGATGTCGAACTTTGCTATCCAAAGACTCGAAACCTTATCTTTATTCTCTAAGATAAAACTTAAATAAAAGTAAAAACTAAAACTCCTACGGTAAATCAGCCTTCAAATGATAACATCTGACGTTGATGATAAGAAATCTTGACTTTTGGATAGACGTGCAAGCTTCGGATAGAATTCTATCAAAATCTGAGTCGGATTCCTCTGTTGGCATGGTCGATATCGACCTTGAGCATCGATATCGACCCCTGGGAAACTTTATCTCGAGCTCTCCTTCTTCTACTCGAACTGGCACTCGACTTCTATCATTTAGCTCGATCTAGCAACATCGATATCGACCTCCAGACGTCGATATCGACCCCTCTGGTGTCGACATGCTCTGTTTCATTTTCTGCTCGATTCCTATGTCTCTGTTGCACTCGATGTCGAGGTCCCCAGTCGATTTCGACCCCTTCAGAAGACTTTGAGTTCTTTTTCCGCTCTTCCAGATTCATCCATTTTTATCCTGTTTTCTGCGAAATCATATAGAAACTCGTGCAGACCCATATATTTGACATTTAAGCGTAAACTACACTAATCCCATGTTTTCCCATTAATATGCATGCAAAAGACGATAAAATGGACTTATATGTGCATAGAAAATATGGCAATTTGCGCGCACATCAAACACCCCATACTTAAGCTTGCTTGTCCACAAGCAATACCTTTAATGGTCATTCAGGGGAAGAAAGTAAACCCTCAACATCATAGATTCATTTTTCATATTTCCCTACAATCAATTGCCATCCTCGATAAGGTACTTATGTCAATCAAGTCCATGCCTGTGTATAAAAGCAATTTCATACTCATAAAAGGAGGTAATATGCAAAAATAATTTTAGCGACATAGCATTAATAATCAAGAGGACTTTTGCAAGCTTATGAGAAATAGATTGGTAAAAGGTTAAAGGTGGGCTAATATTTGGCAATGTGGTGTTAAATCCAGGGGAACATACTTTCTTTCCAAACATTCCAATTTCCTTCTTCAAAATGATCACCTTTCACTCATCGCTCAATGCTTTTTTTCAATATAATGCTTTTACCTCTCTAACCTTGGTACTGCCTTCACGCGAGTCACAAACATGGGTGTCATGAATGGCCCCGGATACTTAGTACTTCGGACTCCTCACCTTGTGTCCCATCTCGCTAAACTAACATCTCAACGAGCAGGGTTGACCTACCTTTATATCCTGAGGTGATCGGATTTTTTCTCACTTATTAAATTTTCCATATTTCATAATTTCCTTTCATTCCTGCCAACAACTTTATAAATAATGCACAACTCCATATGACTCCAAAAATGACATCCATTCTCAAACTTGTCCCCGGATAGGGTATAAGGTATAAAATGGGCAATATGTGTATTACAATCTCCACCGCGTAATAGTGCACCTACACATGAGGAGCAATAATGATCATGATAAAGCTCATATATGGCTTGTGACTTTTGCAATTATGCATAGGTAAGGCTAGGATATGAACTTGTTATGTAAGCATTTTGTATGGAAATTTCAAAAAAAGTCCTCCATCATCTTATCATGCACATGTCAAAAGCAACTTCAAATTTTTCATCTCCTTTATTTTTTTTCTTTTTTGCACTTCATTGGGACTTCCCTTAACTAGGCAATTTCATGTTATATCTCTAATGAACCTAATTTTGCATCATAGAGCTCTTTTTTATACTTCCATGACTCTTCTTTTTTTTTTTCAAATTTTTGATGGGGGTCATTTTTTTTCAAAATAAAAACTAAATATGCATTAAAATAAATATGCAAATCTAAACTAAGTATGAATATGCAAGTAAGCCTTTCCCCCACCCCATACTTCAAATTTACAGTGTCCTCACTGTATTAGAACTAGGGTTAAGAAGAAAACTTACTAAATCGTCACAAATTTTAGGAGTCGAAGAAGATAGCAGCCATGGTCGATATCAACCCTTAACATCGATATCGATGTTTACATTGATTTCTGGCTCAGGCTTCAGGGTGATCCGGCCTCGACCACAAACCCATCTAAATCGACCTTAAGGTCGATGTCGATCTTGGACATCGATTTCGATGTCTTTTCTGTGTGCTTTTCTCTTTCCTGCAACTTGTTGAAACCAAAACAAAAATATGCAAAACAATAAAATGTCTCAAACCAAAGTAAAAGCTGTCTAAAATCAAAACCAAGTCTTTGTTACCAGCTCTAGACTTTTAAGTTGCTAGGCTGACTTCTTCCTTTGCGCTTCTCAAGGCGGCATCTGCAGAGCCCATGTGGATTGGGCCTCAAATATGACTCCTTTCTTGTCACGCAGCTGCATTCCGCCAGGATTGATTTGATTCACCGTGAATGGTCCTAAGTTCTTATCTTTGAATCTCGTAGGGAACCAATGGTCCTTGGATTTGGCAACATAGACCTTGTCTCCTATCTCATATTGGTTCGAATCATCATCGGATACCCTACATAAGCACACATGCCAAGGCACACCTCTTCTAAATAATGATAAATACTTAATTGAAATGGAACAAGAGGAATCCGTACCTTGACTTACCTTCTCATCTGTTTGTGGCTCAGGTCGATGTCGATGTTCAGAGGTCGATATCGACCCTTGTTGTACTCCTGGAGGATCAGTCAATTTTGTGAATTTCTGCTCGATATGATTAGGTCGATGTCGACCCTCAGAGATCGATATCGAGGTCTCCGTTCCTCCCTTCTCCGCGCTGATGGTGGTCGATTTCGGCTGGGTATGGTCGATATCGACCCTTGACCCCGATTTCGATGTTTTTTTTCCTCCTCCGTCGACCCAATACTTATGACCTGACACATAATCTTGAACATTAGTAGTCGATATCGACTTACCTGGGTCGATTTTAATGTTCTGTTGGGCTCCTTCGTTCAAGATTGCCACAACTTCCTCCACTTGGGCTTCTATGGCCCTCTTCTCAAGCTCCTCTGGTGTCATACTCCTTACTTTGGCTTCTCCACATACAATGTAGACACCATTGATGGCTTTTATCTCCATTGACCCTTGATTTTTCACCGTCTTGTTGAAGGCATACTCTATCACTTCGTCACTAATTGTGAATGAGAGCAATCCTGTCTTCATGCTAATGTTGGCATTGACGGTTGCTAAGAATGGCCTACCTAAAATAATTGGACAAGCAGGGTCCTCCGCTATATCAACAACTAAGAAATCAGCAGGGACAAAGAATTTACCTACTTGTACTGGCACATCCGTCACTATCCCAGTTGGAATCACTACCGTATTGTTAGCCATGTATAATCTTGCATCCACGGGCTCCAGAGGACCTATCTTTACCTTATGCCAGATGGTTAATGGCATCATGCTAATGCTAGCGCCCAAGTCAACTAAAGCATTAAATTTGAATTGACCTAGACTTATAGCGATAGAAAACTTACATGGGTCCGCCCGCTTTTGTGGTAGCTCCAACCTGTTGCACTCCTCTGCGATCTCAGAGAGCGATCGCTTCTTACCTAAGATGTATTTAAGGAACCTTACATAAGATGTCATCTCGTGAAGTGCCTCTGTGAATGGTATAGAGACATTAAGTCCTTGGAGCATCTTCACGAACCGCTGGAACTTCTTTTCCGCTTGGTCCTTAATCATCTTTCTAGTTGGGAATGGCAACACCTTCTTCCTTCCCGCGGCTGTAGTGAGGTCGACATCAACATCAGTAGGGTCGACATCGACTAGAGGAGTCGATTTCTGGGGTGACGCTGCATCAGGTTCAACATCGACTGGAAGGTCGACATCGACGTTACCTTGGTCGATATCGACAGGGGGGTCGATATCGACGTCTGTTCTGGCTCCTTCTCCTTCGCTTTTTGCTCGGGCGTTTGTAATTGACGCCCACTCCTTAGGTTTACTGCCGCAATATGACCAGTGGTTTTGCCCTTTTGGTTGGGCACAGTGGATCCAGGGAATGATCCTGACGCTTTGGGTATTGCTTCCGCCAATTGACTCATTTGATTCTCCATGTTGCGCTTCCAAACGTTGATCTCCCCAAGCCTATAATTTATGCCCTACAGCTGAGTATGTACGGAGTTGTTGGCTTATTTGAACTCAGCATGGTTCCTCCGTATCTCATCAAGAATGATTTGCAGGTCATCTTTCCTTGTTTCCCGCTCAGGGTGCCCTGGTGCCCTATATGGTGGGGGATCCCTTTGTTGATAGAACCTTTGATCACCCCAATATTGTTGATTGCCCCCTCAATAGGAGCCTCTCGTCCACTTAACCTCCTTATGTTGTTCCGGCATGGATACTTGCTCAGTATGTGGATAGGCATTTGTGTTATGCCTTGTTGAGCCACACTCCTGACAAGTTTGATTGTTGCTCAGGAACCTGACTTGCTTTTGAAGGCGGCGTGTTTGATCGTTGTGGAATTGTTGCCGCACATCAGGATCTATCTCCCTTGGAGGCTCATATAGTGGCATAGATGGGACAGGACTTGCATCATAGGCCGCAGCAGCCCCATAAGTGTTGTCAAAGTTCACGGGCCTCTCAATGGTCTCTCATGCCTCCGTTGGTGTAAGATCAATGTATCGATATGAGGTATATGAATTTATCCTCTCCTTATTCGGCGCATCAAGAGCATTGTAGAAGATCTCCTGGATGACATATGGAAGTTGCCCATGTGTCGGGCATGATCTCAGCAAGTCCTTAAATCACTCCCACGCATGTGCTAGGGTTTCACCTGGCTTTTGTTTGAAAGTCGTGATCCTTTGTCGCAACATCTCCGTTTTAGAAGGTGGAAAAAACTTATTCAAGAATGCATCTTTCACCTCCGCCCATGTCCTCAGCGAGCGTGGAGCCAAAATTTCAAGCCATTGTAATGCCTTCCCTGCTAAAGACCATCGAAAAGATTTTAATCGCACATACTCTAATTTCACTCCATCAGCAACTGTCTCACATAAGTCCATAAAAGTAGAGATGTGTTGCAGGAGGCATTCATTAGGTCTTCCTTCAAAAGTATTTCTTTTTATCTCAGATAGGAAGTTAATTTTTATTTCATAGTTGGAGTGAAGAATTAAAATAGCGGATTCAGGAACATGAAGCGGCGAATGCATGTATTGCATTGCCGTCTGTGGATACTGATTGTGCCGCTCTTGGGCTTGTTTGCGCGCATCCTCCGACCTATCAGCACGGGCTCACTCAGCGACAGCGGTGGCCCTTTCAGCAGCGATTGTAGCATTGTGGTCCTCGATTTCCTTCCTCAACCGCTCTATGGTTTCGGCCTGCGTCTCGTTGTCAGCCATGATGCGAATTGCTTTGTTGCGAAGATGGTAGAAACATTCAGGCTCGTTGATTGGTTCCAGGATAGGTCCGCGATCAGAACGTCGCATAAACCTGCAAAATAAGCTCCAAAAAGATCGTGATTAAACTTAGGTGGAGATTGATTGCCTCCCCGGCAACGGCGCCAATTTGTTCGCTAACGGGGGGTATGTGTAGGGATTCAAATAATTCAAATATAACAATTCACAATTAGACTACTCCCTGGATCAAACAAATAATACAAGAATCCCCTCCCTTGTAGTAGTAGGGTAATTCAGGATCGAATCCACGAGGAGGTATGTCAGCGCTTCCCTTGTTGTACTCACGATCAAAGCTTTAGACCTCAGAAGACACTCGATATCGATAAGTCTGGTCGATATCGACCTCTGTTCTGGTCGATTTCCTAGCGCAGTTCCTGCAGAAGACAAAAGCAGCAAAGTCGACGTCGAGCAGAGACCTCGATATCGACCCTTACAGTCGATTTCGATGCTTGTCACAGAAACTGTTTTCGTAACCAATTGTCGGAAAAGAGTCCGAAGAAAATAGAATGGGAAAGGAGGATGATCAGAAACAAAACTAAAACTTTTATATTGATTTCAATTAATGAAAAAAAAGCTTCCAAAGTCGGGGTTTCATGCCACAACGATAACAATGCAAGTTTTATGCTAAAGTTATGAAATTTAATGCCTTTCCGTCAAATAACTTTCGTTATCAACACTTAGGTGATTAGAGGCTCTCGCATAGTTCCTAAGAGTTACTATCCAATTCGTGAGCAATTCAATTTCACAATATGAGTGGCGTTCGCTTCAATAATGCAAATAATGAATCTCCCTAACTATCGCAAAGGATCATGCATGGGATAGAAGACGGCATCGCATAAAAGTCATACCTTTGATGCACTTACCCTACATCGCAATCGTCGGGCTCACCCCGACCCTAGAAGTGGGTTGACTACTCGCTCCTCATCATGCACATCATCATCATTGTTGTTGAAAGAAAGCTACTTTGAATTAAACTTTGCAAAAGAGAAAGTACAACTGAACAAGCCACTCCGCTCTCGCTTCACAAACTCCACTCGGCTCTCTCTCTCTCTCTCTAACTCGTTACTACTCAATATAAAACTGGAATTGTATGTGCTTGGATGTAAATTGAATGCCTAAACTCAGCCCTACTGGCCTCTATATATAGATGTCGAACTTTGCTATCCAAAGACTCGAAACATTATCTTTATTCCGCTCTTCTAAATTCATCCATTTTTATCCTGTTTTCTGCGAAATCACATAGAAACTCGTGCAGACCCATATATTTGACATTTAAGCATAAACTACACTAATCCCATGTTTTCCCATTAATATGCATGCAAAAGATGATAAAATGGACTTATATGTGCATAGAAAATATGGCAATTTGCACGCACATCAATGTGCATAGAAAATATGGCAATTTACGCGCACATCAAACACCCCATACTTAAGCTTGCTTGTCTTCAAGCAATACCTTTAATGGTCATTCAGGGGAAGGAAGTAAACCCTCAACATCATAGAAAGAGTCATGGAAGTATATCAAAGAGCTATATAATGCGAAATTAGATTCCTTAGAGGTATAACATGAAATGGCCTAGTTCAGGGAAGTCCCAATGAAGTGCAAAAAGAAAAAAAATAAAGGAGATGAAAAAATTTGAAGTTGCTTTTGACATGTACATGATAAGATGATGGAGGACTTTATATATTTCCATACATACTCTCAATTTCATATCTTAGCCTTACCTATGCATATTTGCAAAAGTCACAAGCCATATATGAGCCTTATCATGATCATTATTGTTCCACACATACATTACATATTGCCTATTTTATACCTTATACCGTATCCGGGGACAAGTTTGAGAATGGATGTCATCTTTGGAGTTAATATATGGAGTTGTGCATTATTTATGAAGTTGTTTGCAGGAATGAAAGAATTTATGAAATATGGAAAATTTAATGAGCGAGAAAAAATCCGATCACCTCAGGAGATAAAGGTAGGTCGACCCTGCTTGTTGAGATGTTAGTTCAGCGAGATGGGACACAAGGTGAGGAGTCCGAAGTACTAAGTATCCGGGGCCATTCATGACACCCATGTTTGCGACTCGCGAGAAGGCAGTACTAAGGTTAGAGAGGTAAAAGCATTATATTGAATAAAAGCATTGAGCGATGAGTGAAAAGGTGAGAAATTATGAAGAAGGAATGTGCAATGTTTTGCAAAGAAAGTTTATTTCCCCGAATTTAACACCACATGGCCAAATATTAGCCCACCTTTAGCCTTTTACCAATCTACTTCTCACAAGCTTGCAAAAGTCCTCTTGATTATTAATCCTATGTCGCTAAAATTGTTTTTGCATATTACCTCCTTTTATGAGTATGAAATTGCTTTTATGCACAGGCATGGACTTGGTTGACATAAGTACCTTATCGAGGATGGCAATTGATTGTAGGGACATATGAAAAATGAATCTATGATGTTGAGGGTTTACTTCCTTCCCCTGAATGACCATTAAAGGTATTGCTTGAGGACAAGCAAGCTTAAGTATGAGGTGTTTGATGTGTGCGCAAATTGCCATATTTTCTATGCACATATGAGTCATTTTATCATTCATTTGCATGCATATTAATGGGAAAACATGGGATTAGTGTAGTTTATGCTTAAATATCAAATATATGGGTCTGCACGAGTTTCTATGTGATTTCGTAGAAAACAGGATAAAAATGGACAGATTTGGAAAAGCGAGAAAAGAACTCGAAGTCTTCTGAAGAGGTCAAAATCGACTGGGGACCTCGACATCGAGTGCAGCAGAGACATAGGAATCGAGCAGGAAATGAAGCAGAGCATGTCGACACCAGAGAGGTCGATATCGATGATCCAAGATCGATATCGAGTGGCCAGATCGAGCTAAATGATAGAAGTCGAGTGCCAGTCCGAGTAGGAGAAGGAGAGCTTGAGATAAAGTTTCACAGAGGTCGATATCGATGTTCAAGGTCGATATCGATGTTGTCCAGCAGAGGAATCCGACTCAGATTTTGATAGAATTCTATCCGAAGCTTGCGCGTCTATCCAAAAGTCGAGATTTCTTATCTTCAACATCAGAGCTATCATATGAAGCTGATTTACCATAGAACTTTTAGTTTTTACTTTATTTAAATTTTATCTTAGAGAATAAAGATAAAGTTTCGAGTCTTTGGATAGCAAAGTTCGATATCTATATCTAGAGGCCATTAGGGCTGAGTTTAGATATCAACACACATCCAATTTCAGTTATTCAAACACATATACACGCAGAGAATTAGGAGAGAGAGGGAGGCAAGGCCGAGTGAGTTTTGTGGAAGCGAGAGCGGAGATTTGGCTTGTTCGGTTGTAATCTTTCTTTCATAGTTTAATTCAAAGTAGTTTTCCTTCAATGATGATGATGAGTTGCATGATGAGAAGTGAGTAGTCAACCCACTTCTAGGGTCGGGGTGAGCCCGACGATAGCAATGTAGGGTAAGTGCATCAAAGGTATGACTTTTATGCGATTCCGTTTTCTATCCTATGCATGATCCTTTGCGAAGGTTAGGGAGATTCATTATTTGCATTATTGAAGCGAAAGCCACTTATATTGTGAACTTGAATTGCTCATGAATTGGATAGTAACTCTTAGGAACTATGCGAGAGCCTCTAATCACCTAAGTGTTGATAACGAAAGTTATTTGACGGAAAGGCATTAAATTTCATAACTTTAGCATAAAACTTGCATTGTTATCGTTGTGGCATGAAACCCCGACTTTGGAAGCTTTTAATTAATTGAATCCATATAAAAGTTTTAGTTTTGTTTCTGATCATCCTTCTTTACCATTCTACTTTCTTCGGACTCTTTTTCGACAATTGGTTACGAATTACAGTTTCTGTGACAAACATCAGAATCGACTGTAAAGGTCGATATCGAGTTCTAACGTCGATATCGAGGTCTCTGCTCGACGTCGACTTTGCTGCTTTTGTCTTCTGCAGGAACTCTAATGGAAATCGACCAGAACTGAGGTTGATATCGACCAGACACATCGATATCGAGTGTCTTCTGAGGTCGAAAGCTTTGATCGTGATTACAACAAGGGAAGCGCTGACATACCTCCTCGTGGATTCGATCCTGAATTACCCTACTACTACATTGGGAGGGATTCTTGTATTATTGCCTGATTATCCGTTGTCTATGATGATATATATGATTCGATGCCTTACAATCCTAATGTGCCATGATGACTTGATGTGATGCTACTCTGAGTTGCTAAGCATGATCTAAATTCCTTGCCTATAAGTATGAACTGCAAATGCTGAGAACCTGAACTGTTTATTTGATATGGTTATGATGAAACTTGCTAGCTTGATTCGACTATATTCATATGTGATGTTTTGCAATACTTGTTGAGCATGACAGTAAACTGAGACTTTTGATACAGTTGTAATGCTTAATGATGAACTAATGATGCTATTGATAAATGCTAGTCGATATGATGTAGTCCTTCTGTGTAATAATGTCCATGATTGCTCCTTCTTTGAACTTGTGGGTGAGATTTTCTTGAAGAATAGTCGGAGGCTCGTTAGGGAATTTGAGCGGGTAGAATGATCGATGGTGGTATGAGGTAAGTCACAGGAGAGAGGTTTGGCTTAAGTGGGAACGAGTGAGTTTTGGAGAGCTACAAAAGGCGATGCTTAGTGGGTTACGATGAGCTTCTAGATGAATCTTAGGTGGGGGTATGGCTAGAATAGGCCGGCTAGGTGGTGATCGGGGTATTCTTATAGAAGAGATATGGTTAGAAGGGTCTATGTGTGATATCTTAGGTAGTATGGGAAGTGTAGGGAAAATGTTCTTGTGAGTATCGAGAACATAGGATGCAGGGGTGCTCGGGTGTGAAAACAGAGATAGGGGTTGGATTCTTAGAGGTGGATTGCTAGTGAGAGTGCTTAGTGAAATAAGGGGTGAGACTGGAGTGTCAAAATGAGTTGGGGTTTCTTTGGGGATTTTATCCGAGTTGGCGAGTCTAGATGAAGATTGGTCTTGGCTTAAGAGTTGGAGACGAGCGAGCGGGGTTTGCGTTTTATTGTAACTGGTATAATGTGCAAAACTTTCTTGTTTATGTGATTATGAACTGGTATGATGTTAGATAGCGACCGTGATAAACCTGATATGGCATGATATTACATGTTGATATGCAATACTGAAATATAATTGGTAGTGACAACTATGATCATGATATAATGATACATTGCTATCCTACTATGTTGTTCTAGAAGCATCTTATGATGTGTCGGATGAATCATGAGATGATGATATGTTGTTATGTGAAAGCATGATGTTATACTATATGGTTGATAAGCATGATTATG
Organism: Persicaria maculosa; assembly: GCA_963922045.1. Classification (NCBI taxonomy): domain Eukaryota; kingdom Viridiplantae; phylum Streptophyta; class Magnoliopsida; order Caryophyllales; family Polygonaceae; genus Persicaria; species Persicaria maculosa. Next base: position 23,109,428 of record OY998261.1, on the reverse strand, counting down.
AATAGGTAAGTGAGGAATATAGCTTGGAGCATCAAAATGACTTATGTGTATATATGAGATGATGGTGCATGACTGATAATGATCGTTATATGGCATTGTGATGAGTTAAGATGATGTCTGGAGAACATGTTCACATTTTGATGTGATATACTGCTTGATCTCCCCTGTTGATTGAATCTTAATAGCATGACTTTTTTTGTATGGATGTGTTGATAAGTAGTTTATTTCGTTGACTTATGATGAAATTTCGCTATGGATAACCTTGCAAGTATCAATGATTGACGTGGTAAGTATGTTATGATAATGCTGGATAGAAATTGGATAGGATGACTATGTGAATTTATACTTTAAATGAGATCCCTTGTTGTGACTGACCCTACTATGATTGCGGTGGTGATATGCGATAGTGAGATATCTTTTATGACTTTTGGTGCGATATTGGGCCGTGTGTTATGATTTTGGCATATTGTTGAGATGCATATTATGACCTTTAATATGATATAGAGATGTTGATGTGACCTTGTGGCACTACGTTGGTATATGTTGAGACTTGCCGTATGATGTGTTGATTGGAGATTGGTTGGTTATACAGTTATGCCTTTCTTATGGCTTATGCATCTTGCTTGAATTGAAACTGATAGATTGATTCGATTCTAGAAGCTAGGAAGAGAATATGGGATTAGCCCTTTGAGGTGGATGATTCCACCTCCTGGCTTTTGAGTTTGATTGATTGATATGCAAGAAACTGATGTGGTTGTTGGAAGATTTTGTCGAAATCTTAATTTGAAAGGATTTGACTTGTTTTGATGTAAAGCTGCTTGATTAAACGATGAATTTGAAGATTTTGAGCGGTTTTGAAAAGGACCAACTTGGGGTTTTAAAGAAGTCGAGAGTTTCAATGATTTAGATGACAATCTTTCCATTTACAAAACGCTTTGAGGTTTTACGAACTGGATTTACATTATGACGTCTCACGAAGTGGATACAAGCATTTTATAGGGGCGCTTATAGATTGCTTGCTAAGACCTAGTCGGACGCTATAATACTTTTAGAGTTGTGATACTTCTGAAAGGTCGAAGCGAGGATGTGATAAGGGAGCTTATTACACACTTGACAAGACCAATTGGAGATGTCACGACCGTGACTAGGATATTGTGAGAATCCCGGAAGACGCAACCGAGATGATTACAAGATCCTTGGACATGGTCCTCGGACTCACCGATTTCAAACTCCTTCCCATTGCTTTAAAATGATTTTAGTCTCGAGGACGAGACTTGTTTTTAGAGGTGGATAAATGTAAAGACTGAATATATTCATATTATTATGCTATATATTATATTATTATTTTGGAAAGGTAATTAATTATATTTGAACAGAATTGAAAATTCAGAAAATTTTGAAAATTTCTTCCTCGAGCAACGCGTTTTATTCTTAATCTTTTCAAAGTAGATTCCGGCATTGTTTAAAATTTTGGTTGTAGCGGATTTTAATCCCGTTTTCGAGGTTGGTTATCGATAAGATTATATTAATTTCCATGATGATTTAAATTTCAATTTAAATTCCGAGTGTCGGGTTTTGTTTTAGTGAGCAGAATCGGATTAGAGCGTTGGGAATTCATATTGGTATTGTGGGGAAACAAATTCCATATATTTTTATTTTTCCTTTTCTTTTATCGCTCTCTCTCTCTCTCCCTCTCCCTCTCTCGGATTTCCGTTTCTATGAGGTTGGTCCCCTCCCTCACCTTTAGCCTGGCTGCCTTAGTTGATTCCTCTACAATGCAATAGAAGACCCTCAGCCCCTCCTCCCTCTCTCTTCCAATTGCTCTCTACAAAACCCTCAGAAACCCCTCCTCTCTCTCCCTCTTTTTGGTTCCTGTAGACCACCAACAGACCACCATCACCGATTCACCACCAAAGCTTCCCCTGTTCTGTTGAAGTGAGCCAGCCGCGCCCTTTACTAGCTCCAAACCCGAGCAGCAGCACTTCCCTCCTTCTCCTTCGAGTAGTAGCTAGGAGCCCAAGCTCCTCCATCCTCCGACGACGTCGGGCCGAGAACGAGCGAGTTGTTAAGAGAGGTTAAGTCGAGTTCTCAAATTACAAATAATAAGTGTATAAATGTAAACCGACTCCTAGCCTACGCAACTAATTATAAGACTTCCTCCCGTTGTAGTGGAAGGGTAGTCAGGATCGATCCACGAGGAGGCGTGTCAGCGGGATCCTAGTAGCCTTGGAAATCTCACGTCTGCGTCGACCAGAAGCCTCGATTTCGACCTTATGCCTCGATGTCGACCTCGGCTGTCGATGTTATCTACAACAGAAGACCTGCAGAGATAAAAACAAGTGGTCGATATCGACTGGAAGGGGTCGATATCGATGTCAGTCACGAAATCGACTGGCTCAGAAGACTGCCAGTCGACACAGTAGGGTCGATATCGATGCTAGGGGTCGATATCGATGCTCAGCAAACTCCGCAAAGATGTTCGTCATCGACTCAGAAAACTGTCGATGAACTCAGTGGTCGATATCGACGTCTGGGGTCGATATCGATGTCTTCCTGCAGTGGGTTAGTTTCTCGTCGGCAAAGGAAGGCCGAAGATTTGAGAATGGATGAGAATGGATGAACAGAAATAAAGACACCGGTTTTTTACTGAATATAAACTTCTTTAAAAAGCAACTCCTAGGATTAGGGTTTACCACAACGTTAACCAATGCATGCGATAAGATAAATAAGACGGACAATTGCGCTATTTCACCCGAGGGACGAGCTTTCGCCGTACACCAACTCTTAGGATTACTCTTCCAAATAAACCTAATTGTCTCTACCAATTTTATGTTTATAACTCAAGTTGTTAGCATGAATCCCTTTTCTTTTGATTAGGACTAAACATAGAATCGTAGGAGGAGAGATAGACACAACGATATCGACATCAAATACTTACCTCAAGCGCGCATGGCTAAGGTCGGGCTCACACCGACCCTAAGAGCTTTGGGGAACTACTCGCTTCTCATCATGGAATTCATTGTTGATTGAAAAGAAGAAACTTGCATTTAAACTAAATTCCGAAGCTTTACAACTCAACGTCAACTTTCGCAAACGTCAAACCCTAAAACTTCTCTCTAAATCTAACTCTATTGATTGTATTGATTGATTGTTAATTGAATGATTGAATGCCAGCCCCTAGGGCTTTATTTATAGGCTACTAATCCTCGCTATCCAAGGATTGTAACTTCTATCTAAACTATGAACTATATCCGAACAATTAGGATAGGTCTTTTATTTTGATAAAACTTGAATAACTTAAAGGTAGAAGATAAATAAAACTTCAGCTGCCATCTATCTTGAAAGTGTAAGATAATTCTGGGCCTCCTTGAAGATATAGTTCCAATCCGCATCTCGAAACCGAGTCTATCTTCTGTTGAGATAAGGGGTCGATATCGACACCAGAGGTCGATATCGAGGTCTCTATTCCTGCTCGACTTGTTCAGCTCTGGTCGATGTCTACGTTGAGGTCGATATGAGGGTCGATATCGACACCAGAGGTCGATATCTATGTCAGAGGTCAATATCTACCTCTGCTCAGCTTCACTTGGCTTCTCCGTTTTGACTCCGATTTCATCGAATTCCTGCATGGTTAGCTCAAAACTCGTGTAGACTCTATTTCTTGTACTTTAGCCAATTCTTACACAAGTTTATATTCTTTTGAACACTTTTCTTTGGAAATCGAATGAAATATGAAGTCAAAAGATGCAATAAACAGAGGTACAAATATGTACATCAAAACACCCCATACTTAGACTTGCTTGTCCTCAAGCAATAACCAAGCAATAACCAATACCTACAACACACCCTTCAAGTCTTCGCCCTTGTCAAAAGCAACATCATAAGCGGTAGCAAAGAAAAACAAGTGAATTTAACGTCATAGCACATATTTAGGCGATCCATAGGCATATGCAATTTTGATCCAACCTCACAGGGATAATGTGTTTACACTCAACTCTCATGTGTTTAGGCTATGAAGATCAACTCTCACTCAATTCCATACACAATCTCATAAACATTGCAATTTATAACAATCAACTTCGCAACCAATTATGAAAATGCAATAAGAACTATCAGGAGGATTTTCGCTCAATGGAAGACTTCAAAGAAGACTCCATTCGGCGGGGTTGTAATGGGGCTTGGTATGGAATTAAGGGTATGGAATTATTTGGCTATATGGTGCTTTTATAATCCGGGAATCAAGACTCCTAAATTTCAACACTTGCAATATCCAAACCATAACTCTTCAATGTTGCACTTTCCAAGCTCAATCTCCTACAATGATCTTTCCCAACTCATCTTTATATAATATGCTCTAAAGATGCACTAAAAGATGTAAACCATACAAGCAAACCTTCTTCCAAACTCTAATATACCTCTCAAAAATATAACACTTGTATGAATAAAAGACTTAAGGATTTTGGCTCATGCACTATATATATACATCTCTATTTTTTCAGATTTTTTTTCGACGAAAATAATAAGTAAATACTAAAAGAATATGTGCATTTATATGGCGAGCCAAAAATCCTTTTACAAAATATGACAAAATGTAAATATGCACCAACCCAATATTTCCTTGCTCAAAACTGGACATTATGCTCTTTTCTTTCCACAAGGCATTAGTCCAGCCAATCTAAGTCTCAATTCCCAAATGGGGGTCAGGCTCAATTTGGCTAGGGATAATTTTGTGGAGTTTGTAATTTCAGGCTCAGGCTAATGTTCTGGCTTCAAGCAGAGATAATGCAGGGTAGGTAAAGAGAGGATAAAAATGGCTTAAAAGATTCCTCCATCATTTAATTCTCGTAAACATAAACATATATATGCATTGGTTTTGAATAACTATCACAACACTTAGAGATGCATAGGAAGAGTAACTTCACTCAAGAAAGCGAAGGGATTTTTGATGTTCTCACTATAGGCCAAAATTCTCACAAGGACAATTTTTTGTTGGATTTGCTTTTTAGCCTAGGATCATATGTGCTCAATTTCATCACAAGTTCACAATCTACATAAAAATTTTAAGGACTTAGGCTAAACCATCCAAATATGCCATAGGATTTACATGATCAAGTCAGCTATTGAGTTTTCATCATAGGACATCTAAGTAGGGTTTAAAAACAAACTTTAAAATAAACATGCATTTTTTTGTATTTTTGACATTTTTGTATTTTTTTTTATTTTAACATTTTATAAAAGTAAAACTAAGAATAAAAACTTAAACATGAATGCAATGCGAAGAAAACCAAGTTATGACCATAAGACATGTTTTTCCCCCACCCCATACTTAAAATATATAGTGTCCTCACTGTATTAAAAAGAAGAACAAGGGTGGAGAGAAACTCACAGTGCAACTTGTGGATTGAGGTCGATTTCAGGTTGGGTCGATGCCAGAAGTCGATATCTAGGTCAGTGGTCGATGTCGACTGTATCTATCGAAGTCGAGGAAGAAAATGAAGACAAGGGCTGCCTGATTGGGGTCGATATCGAGTATAATGGTCGATATCGACCTCTCTTTTTCGCTTCTGAGTCCTCGATGTCGACTCCAGGAGGTGGCTTGACCCTGGGGGGTCGATTTCGACTGGCCTGGTCGATTTCGACTGCCTCTGCAGAAGCTTCTTTTCTTCTTCGTCGTTCCTTTTCCTTGATAACCTGAAATCTTGGTTAGGAATATAGATAAAGCACGAATTATCTCAGTTTTAAAAGTTCAAAATCCAAAAGTTAAATCCTAAAAACCATCTATGCGAAAAAATTTAAAGGTTTAATTTACACGCTCTAGATTTTTGAGTCGCTAGGCCGACTTCTCCGTCAATGCTTCATGACCCTTTTATGTAGGGACCCTTCGAGCGTGAGCCTTCTCCTGGATCATCTAGGTCCTTTTGGTAGTAGCGAAGTTCGTCGACCAAGGCTTCTTTGATGTTAGGTTCTTCTTTGGGCGCTTTCCTTCTCTTTCTTGACCTAATTTTAGCAATATAGGCAAACCATGGAGCTTTGACCCTCTCTTTAGTAGAATTATCAATAATCGACTTAATTGATTTATCAATAATGGACGGAGGAGGGTTAGGAGTAATACCTGGGCTTACCTGTTTGGGCCCGAAACAGAAATCTTCGGGCTGAGGGGCAGTCGATTTCAAACAAGGAGGGTCGATGTCGAGTGAGTTGGTCGATACCGACAAGTGGGGGTCAATATCGACCTCTGTGACCCCATACTTAAGCTCCTGGCAACAATCTGGCATGCTCGATTTCGACCAAGGGGGGTCGATTTCGATGTTTTTAGTCGATATCGACTGGTTCCAGTCGATGTCGACCCTGCTTGCTGTTTCTGTCCTCGCCAACAAAAATTTTCTAAGCTTCTCCTTAGCCGGCGAGAGGACTACTTGCTCCAGGTGCTTTGTTTCGCTCATGGTTGGGTTGAAAGAGAATTATATTACTTCGTTCCCTATAGTAAAGGTTAGTAATCCTCGACGTACATTGATATTGGCATCAGCAGTAGCTGAGAAAGGCCTACAAAGTATAATAGGCACTACAGGATCTTCAGGCATCTCCAATACAATGAAATCAGTAGGCACAAAGAACTTACCTACCTTTACAAGAACGTCATCAACTATACCTGTGGGCCTGACGAATGAGTTGTCAGCCATATAAAGTTTCATGTCCACAGGTTCAAGTGCGCCAATGTTCATCTTTTGCCAAATAGAAAGAGGCATAAGACTTACACTTGCCCCTAGGTCACATAGGGCTTTATATCGATGTTGGACAAGTCCCACGGTGATTGCAAACTTCCCTGGATCACTCTTCTTCTCAGGGAAGTCCATCTTCGAGCACTTCTCTGCGATCTCTGCCATGGATCTCTTCTTGCTTAGGATGTCTTTCAGGAATCGCACATAGGCAGGCATCTCGCTTAGGGCTTATGTAAGAGGGATAGTAACGTTAAGTCCTTGAAGTATTTTTACAAAGCGCCTAAACTTACCTTTGGTGGGATCCTCCAATGCTATGGATGGGAAGGGCAATGTCTTCTTTGGTGGAGGGGCCAATACCATGGTTGGAGGGGCCTGCTGGACATCGACATCGACTGGGATATGGTCGATATCGATTGGGATGGTTGATTTCGACCTTTGTTGTGGCTCTGATGGCTCTGCAGTGGCATCGACATCGACCAGGGGGTCGACATGGTGGTCGATATCGACCTCTGGGTCGACATCGACTGGTCTATCGATGTCGACTGGGTCTGTTGCTTTCTCCTCCGTTCCCGTTCGTGGCTTATGTACTTTGGTGCCACTCCTTAATTGTATGGATGCGACATGGCCCATCCCAGATTATCCCTTAGGATTTGTAGTGGGTTGCCCAGGGAGTGTTCCGGACGGTCTAGGGATTTGTGCCGCCAATTGACCCAGTTGGGTCTCTACGTTCTTCTTCCAAATATCCATCTCCCCAATCCTTGTGGTAAGGTGATTGAGTTGAGAATGGATGGCATTGTTGGAAATCTAGCACAAGTTGAAGATCATCCTTCTTTTGGTCTCTCTCCGGGTGCCCAGGAGCTCTATAAGGCGGAGGGTCCCTAGGGTTAACCGGGTTCCTTTGTGGTTGATGGAACCTTTGGTCTCCCCAATATTGGTGATTGGGACCCCTCATGTAGCGCGCCTCTTGGTGAGTCTCCGCTAGGTGTACTTGTTCAGCATTGGGGCACTCGATGGTGGTGTGCCGCTGCGATCCGCATTCAATGCAATCTTGGTTTGCTGAAAGGAACCTCACTCGCTTTTGGAGCTTTCGAAGTTGATCCCTATGAAATTGCTCCTTTACATCTGGATCGATTACATTGGAGGGTTCATATAAGGGCATAGATGGGGCAGGCCTCGATGATGATGATGTGTCGGAAGCCTCAGGAGTCCCATATGTGTTGTCGAACTCCACCAACCTCTCTATGGTCTCCGAAGCCTCTTGTGAAGCGAGTTCAAGGTAGACATAGGAGGTGTAGGTGTTGATCCTCTCCTTAGTTGCAGCGTCAAGAGCATTGTATATGATCTCCTAAATTATATACGGTGGTTGGCCATGCGTTGGGCATGATCGTAGTAGGTCCTTAAACCTTTCCCAAACAATCGCCAGAGCCTCACCGGGCTTTTGTTTGAAAGTCGTGATTTTCTGTCGGATCAATGCCGTCTTAGAAGGAGGAAAGAACTTGTTGAGGAACGCGTCCTTGACTTCATTCCAGGTGCGGAGCGATCTTGGGGCTAAGCTTTCCAACCACTGCAATGCTTTCCCTGTAAGAGACCATCGAAACGCTTTTAGTTGGACATATTCTAGACTTCGTCCATCAGCAATAGTATCACAAAGGTCTAAAAAGGTTAAAATATGTGCCATAGGGGATTCGTTAGGTTTTTCTTCATATTGGTGCCTTCTAATCTCAGTTAGGAAGTTAGGTTTTATTTCAAAATTAGAGGCAGGGATAAGAATTGCCGATTCAGGCACTGTGAGAGCGGGGTGCATATATTGCTTGGCATTCCTAGGGAGGGCATTGATTTGGGCTTCTATTTGCCTCCGGTCTTCCTCCTCCCTATCCGCACGCTCCTTAAGTGCCGCCTCTCTAGTCGTTAAGTCCTCAACCTGCTTCCTTAGTTGCTCAATAAGTTCAACCTGGTTCGCATTGTCCGCCATGATTCTTTGAGCTTGGGCTCTTAGATGGAAATAGCGCTCAGGGTCGTCTACTCCTTCAAATTCAGGTGGGCGATCAGCACGTCACATACACCTGTAAAAACAAGACTAGGTAGAGACGTGAGATAGACTACTAGAGCGCGATTGATTGCCTCCCCGGCAACGGCGCCAATTTGTTAAGAGAGGTTAAGTCGAGTTCTCAAATTACAAATAATAAGTGTATAAATGTAAACCGACTCCTAGCCTACGCAAATAATTACAAGACTTCCTCCCGTTGTAGTGGAAGGGTAGTCAGGATCGATCCACGAGGAGGCGTGTCAGCGGGATCCTAGTAGCCTTGGAAATCTCACGTCTGCATCGACCAGAAGCCTTGATTTCGACCTTATGCCTCGATGTCGACCTCGGTTGTCGATGTTATCTACAACAGAAGACCTGTAGAGACAAAAACAAGTGGTCGATATCGACTGAAAGGGGTCGATATCGATGTCAGTCACGGAATCGACTGGCTCAGAAGACTGCCAGTCGACACAGTAGGGTCGATATCGATGCTAGGGGTCGATATCGATGCTCAGCAAACTCCGCAAAGATGTTCGTCATCGACTCAGAAAACTGTCGACGAACTCAGTGGTCGATATCGACGTCTGGGGTCGATATCGATGTCTTCCTGCAGTGGGTTAGTTTCTCGTCGGCAAAGGAAGGCCGAAGATTTGAGAATGGATGAGAAGGGATGAACAGAAATAAAGACAGCGGGTTTTGACTTAATATAAACTTCTTTAAAAAGCAACTCCTAGGATTAGGGTTTACCACAACGTTAACCAATGCATGCAATAAGATAAATAAGACGGATAATTGCGCTATTTCACCCGAGGGACGAGCTTTCGCCGTACACCAACTCTTAGGATTACTCTTCCAAATAAACCTAATTGTCTCTACCAATTTTATGTTTATAACTCAAGTTGTTAGCATGAATCCCTTTTCTTTCAATTAGGACTAAACATAGAATCGTATGAGGAGAGATAGACACAACGATATCGACATCAAATACTTACCTCAAGCGCGCATGGCTAACGTCGGGCTCACCCCGACCCTAAGAGCTTTGGGGAACTACTCGCTTCTCATCATGGAATTCATTGTTGATTGAAAAGAAGAAACTTGCATTTAAACTAATCTCCGAAGCTTTACAACTCAACATCAACTTTCGCAAACGTCAAACCCTAAAACTTCTCTCTAAATCTAACTCTATTGATTGTATTGATTGATTGTTAATTGAATGATTGAATGCCAGCTCCCTAGGGCTTTATTTATAGGCTACTAATCCTCTCCATCCAAGGATTGTAACTTCTATCTAAACTATGAACTCTATCCGAACAATTAGGATAGGTCTTTTATTTTGATAAAACTTGAATAACTTAAAGGTAGAAGATAAATAAAACTTCAGCTGCCATCTATCTTGAAAGTGTAAGATAATTTCGGGCCTCCTTGAAGATATAGTTCCAATCCACATCTCGAAACCGAGTCTATCTTCTGTCGAGATAAGGGGTCGATTTCGACACCAGAGGTCGATATCGAGGTCTCTGTTCTTGCTCGACTTGTTCAGCTCTGGTCGGTGTCTACGTTGAGGTCGATATGAGGGTCGATATCGACACCAGAGGTCGATATCTATGTCAGAGGTCGATATCTACCTCTGCTCAGATTCACTTGGCTTCTCCGTTTTGACTCCGATTTCATCGAATTCCTGCATGGTTAGCTCAAAACTCGTGTAGACTCTATTTCTTGTACTTTAGCCCATTCTTACACAAGTTTATATTCTTTTGAACACTTTTCTTTGGAAATCGAATGAATACGATGTCAAAAGATGCAATAAATAGAGGTACAAATATGTACATCACGAGCCCAGTGCACACCCACCTTCTTCCTCCCTCTTCCCTCCCTTTTACTCTGTTAGCACCGCAAACAACCGAGCTCCTTACCTCTGCCATCCCAGTGATCCAGGAGTAACCCCAAGGAGCCCAGAAGTGTCCTCGGAGCTACATCGCCGCCACCAGCTTCTCCGCTCCCCTTTTTCCTCTCAAGCAAGGTCGGGCCTTCTTTTTCTCTCTTTTTTAATACAAAACATCCAAAGGTGGAATTTTACTTAATCTTCCATCATCCTAGGCCCTCAAGCGACCTCTTCTTGATCCCTTGTGGTCGAAAATCCGCCATTGCAGCCGGAGCTTTCCTCGGAGTCGGAATCACGCCTCACCTCGGTAATCTCTCTTTTCTTTCTCCTTCCTTGTGCTCGTTTCTTCCTCGCTGGGTTGGTCGTGGTCGGAATTTTCATGTCGATCAGATGGGGGCGGTTTTGGGTTGAAAGGCCGCCGGAAACATGGGTGTTGATCTCCTCCGGTTGCCATCGTCATTCAGGGGCCCTGTTTGGCCTGAGGAAGGAGATGACTCCATTTCTCCTTTCCTTGATTGGGCCTAATTTCTGGGCGGGTTGGGCTATTGCCTTGTTTCTGCGTGGATCCGGGTCGGGTTGGGTTCTTTTTTTTACTTGGTCCGGTTCTCTTCTTTACTTTGTCTTGGATTGGGCTTTTCTCTTATTCGAGTATGGGCTGGGGGTAATGAGTTTGGGTTTGGGCTTGAGTGATGGGTTGTGTACGGATTTTTATGAGAATTGGGTTAAGTTTTGGATTTTTTTTTATTTATTTTTGTTGTATAATATATGCTTGTTATGTTGTGTTATATATATAGTTATTATATAATTGTTAAATTATTATTAGTTTATTATTATTATACTTCTGAGATTTTGTGAGATAAATATATTTCTGAAAATTTTATATACGATAAAAGTGTTTAAAAATGGTATTATTGGATATGTATGTTATTATTATATTATGTGGAGCTTTAATAAATGTTTTAGAATGTTAAGTAATTTAGTGTCTTGATTTATAATTGTGGTTTATTAAAATGGGTTGATTTTGGTAATTTTATTATTATTTGGAGGGTGTTATTAAATACTATATATATTTTAAATGGTTTTGGAAGTAATAGTAGTTGAGAGGTGTTATTGATAAATGTTTATTAAGTGATTATAAGATGATGACTTTTAAATAAGTAAGAAATGCCGGAACTATTTCTATACTATGATTTTGAGAAATTGACTTTAAGGATTTAAATGTTTAATGTCGGAATTTGGCCAAGTATGATTTGAGGAATTGTTTTAAAAATAAGTTGACTTAACTTGAGATTTAAGAGTTTGGAAGACTTTGGGAAATGAGTTTTGAAATATTATTTTAATATTCAATATTAAAGAAGGGATTTGACGGAACTTGAACTATTTGATCTTGAGCTTGAAGTTATATTAAAAGTGTCATTTCGAATGTCGGGATTTTGTCTCGGCTTGATGATGTTGGTTTTGAGAAGGAAATTGGAAGAATGATTTTGGTTGATGTTAATCATATCGGAAAAGTTTTGGAAAACGGTTTTACTATCGGTTGGTTTTGAGGATGTTGAGAACTTGGGTTTCGTGTGTATGAATGTTGGTCCGGTAGCTTATGGAAATGGCTTGATGATAGGTGTGTATTGCTTTTGGATTGCTTTGCACTATCATTTGGGCCCTTGCTTGTGTTATCTTGCTGTTCTACATCTTCAGGTAAGTATCCTACGGGACTTACTCAGTAACCTGGACCTCCTGCCTTATGTGTCATGTGATGTGTAGTTTTGTTGCATATTAAAGCATGCCATGTAGTATCATGCTAGGATTGCATTGAACTGAGCATGTGATTACTATGTGTGTTTGAATACAGAACGGTCGTTATCTGTGATAGTCCTAGAGTCTTTGCTAGGGTCATAGGGTAGCCCAGCCCGATCGGGTGCCCTGAGTCTATCGAGTCGATATGAGCATGATATAATAGCCCAGCACCATCGGGCAAGCGATGATAAGATATGATATGATATGATATGATGATGTCGTGGTTTGTGCACCACCATGAGGAAATTGCTACGCTATAGCACCGAACTGGCCAGTCTCTACACTAACGGGAAGGGGTGCAGGTAGGAGAGGGATATGCCACTTGGCATTGTCTTGGGCCCTTTACAGTTTTTTCGCATATTATAACTATCAAGCATGCTTATGTAATTTAAATCTTGCACTGCATTAGTCATTCTTTATTTAGGTATAAGCATGTTATGTGGCCTCAGCGCGGTCAGAGGACCCGCAGGCGATTACCGGGCCTGACTTCGTGGATAGTGTTAGGTACCGCTCTTGTTTGCTCATTGCTTCTGTGACGAGGAATCTCCTGGCGAACCAAAGAATCCGGCTAATATTCTAATTTGATAAATGGAATCACCCACTATGTTTTGGTTTTGACCCGGCTCTGCCGTGGCACTTGTATCTAAACTTTGCTTCCGCTTTACTTTCATTTGAATTGAATTTCCGCGACTTCGATTGCTTGGGGTTCGAAATCCCCTCTTTGAATACTGATCTTTAGAGGTTTGAAACCTCGACCCATACCTGAATTGCAACATCCGAACGAAGGTATCCAACCTTCGAAACGTAACCCGGGTATTTATATACGGGCCGCTACAGAAATACTTGTAGGGATCACAAAATGCATTGCTTATATGCTTATTTGATATGTTTTGACATGATATTTTCACATGATCTATTTAGTTGATGCTTTATATGCTTTACATGATAAATTTTAATGATATTGCTCTCATATTTAAAATTTGTTCAAAAGGGGATCATGTTTATACAACTCGACAAAAATGTATGTGAATCAATAAATAGACATGACTTGCTAATCGATATGATGTTGTCTCTCCTACCATCGACGTGTTATCATTCATACGTTGTGACTTTATGAGATTTTGTGAAGTTATGCCATGCACCTCTATCTTGTTTGTATGAACGATGATGATTCATTATGATGTATTGCTTATGTGGATACTCGTTACTCTATAATTGTCTGACTTGTATAATTGATACCTTACATGTCTCTTATTCCAATAAGATGAATTATTTTTTTGTTTACTTGGTTAGGGGGAGAGACTTGTACAACTTGGCCATTATAGGATGAACTGATGAATAGATATTCCTCACTTCGTAATGGAGACAAGAATGATCTCTAAAACGTAGACTTTAAATCTTGATTGAAGGGTTTCCTCTTCTCTAAGGGAAGAGACTCTATACTCAAACTAACTTGTTAATGGTGAGACCCGATAAGATAGCAAGCTGACTTGTTAATTGACCTCCTTGACTTCTTGGTGAAGTTTTCTTGCGATCTTTGAGAGCCTCGGTAAATTGTCATGACGACTCCTTGTCTCTCTTGTTACTCTTCTTTTACCTTGCCGTTCTGGTTCCTTCCAAATTCCTTTCATGTCGGTCACCTATGTTTCAAAACTTATGGGTCTAAATTATTACGAACTCGTATATAAGTTAGAGTGTTGATTGTCTTGAGGAGTACAATACCACAAGGGATCTTGATGAGTGATCTGTTGGATGTCATCTTTTGTATTGAGAGTTCCTTTGAAGTCTTTGTTTATTCGGGGAAATTTGTTTGAAGGTTTTCTTTATGGTTGGTGTTCACCCAAAAGTATATTGTCATTCTAGGAAACAACTAGGCTTCTTTTCAGGATGGGTGGAGTCCGTGGGGATAAGTCGATGTTGCCCTGAGAAACTCCTATTTGGTTATGAATGTAGTCTTGTTTGTGTTTTCATGTTTTGATGTATTATCGTGTATATACTTATCCTATTTGGATCTATGTTGATATGTATAACTATCATCTTGCACTAGATTCATCCATGCCTTATACACATTATCATAGGATTGTATCACCTTCCATAGTACACCTTTTGTGTTTCTCTCGCCCTATTATATGATTGGTTTGACTTCTTATACATTGCCATGTTAGCCCCTATACATGTGCATTATGTGTTTAGGAATTCGTGGCGTCTGGCATTACTAGTGTCATATAGGACCAATGACTTGTGAACTCCATGACTTTATTTTCCATCATCATTGTTTATTACTCTTAATCATAGATCCATGATAGTCCTTTCATTTCTCCCTTCGTTACTGCTTACCCTTTTGGATGATTAAAAATGTCAGGTGCATCATGCCTTTACTATTCCTATCACAGATTCGTGGTAGACTTGTCATCCTTCTTGCATGTTCTCATCATATGATCCTTTGACCTTTGTTTGCTTATACTTATTAAAGTTTATTGATTTGGCTATATTATGATTCTATGTCATATGTGGTTAACGCCTTATTTAACTATGTACCTCTCATTGTTGTCTCTTCTTAACATGTGCTATAACTCTCTAATTATCATGCTTTAAGGACCTTACACATAGCATGTCTACCCACCACGATAGCTATATAAATATATATGATGACCTTTCAACATATACGACGTGTTATTCTCCTATAGTATACCACCCTTGGGAAATATTATCTTATTTTAATGATAGCCACACTTGGGCATCCATTACTTGATATGACATTACACTTAGTTACTTGTAATATTCATGCCTTCGTTGATGTGTATATGCATACTCGATATTCTGTGTAACTATAGAGAGTCGCTACTGTCTCGTGTTTGTATTATTCCCCTTTTTCACATCTCTCATGCTCCTGTTAGGTTTTTGCAGGATTATTTTGGCTTTTTATGTGTTATTATCATGTATGTTATCATACACTACTTCTATGCACTCCTATTATGTTGTGTGCTACCAATATCCCTTATATGATCTATGTTTCGAAGAAATGATTATCTAGTTTATGCTCTGATCATAACATTGATAGACTACTATTGTTACATGATTTATGGTAGCTCGGCCATGCCTTTTCTATATGCATCTTAGTTGGTATGCATATCTATGTCATTATACTCTATATATCCATATTTGGTCATCACCGTTTTAGGTTTAAATCGCTCTCGATTATACTTCACACCCATATTCATGTTGTGTGGTTATATAGTTGTTTTGACTGGTTGCGAATCGTCATGTTAGTGGTTAGGCCATAACTCCGCATGCTTACACGTTGCCATATGTTATTAAACATTAATTGGTAATTAAGTGATTGCAAATATGATTATGTGATTTATTGCACTCTCTATATTATTTATATGATCACTCTTATTATATGGGTGGTTTGGCTTATGGTGTATCATCTTGTCTGTTGTTAAAGTATATTTTGTTGTAGTACCTATCGTCATGTGTTATCGATAGTATGTAGAAATTTTGCATCAGCGATGTGATATATGATTCATTGCATTATTTATATCATCTGTAGGATCACTCATGTAATAGAGTTTTGGTAGTATGTCTATCTTGCATAATTGCCCTCGTTATGTGATTTTATGAAGTTATGATTGCTTACACATATCGAATATTATCATTAGAAAATCTTGTTATCTTTCGACATCATCATACTCTATTCACATGGATAGTATTATGCGTAGGCCATAATATTGCACATGCTCACTTTTACCTGTTACATGATGTTCCTCTATACTCGTTATGCATAAGTAGTTCTAAGCTCCGTATGTTTGCATGTACACCCCTATAGTTTAAATTGCACTTGCATGTTTATGCACCCTATTTTGCTTAAGAATTGTTGATATTGTACTATCTACCATGTTGAGCTTATAGTGGTATGAAATATGTGTTGATGTATTCCTTGGTGACACAAATGCATGAAGCACACACTTACACTTGCCTTTTTCCGATAAACTATATCATATTCTTTCATGACTTTTAAGACATGTTGATGTTATTCGTTACATATTATGTTTAGTTTCCTTACACCATAGTGGCATATGTGATCCTCTCACGCATATACCGAGTGTATTTAGTATATTCGGGTGATAGATTGTAGATCTGCCTTAAATGAGTGCGGTACCTTAATAGCATTTCTTTGTCATTATATGTGTGATATTCCTTGTTAATGGTATATCGATAATGCTCTCATGATGATAGGTTGTTTATCTTGTACCTTGCCACATGATATGACACTAGTGCTAGGATCGAATCATCATTGCCTCTTGAGATAGGTTCATGTTAGTGTGCAAGATTACCACGTGTGTGTTTATGACATGATGTGTTACATGATGATTTGAGTGATACGATCATAATCTTAAGGGTTTCTCATAGGCATCGGCAAAATTCCCCTGTTCAGTCTTACCAGATACTATACGAGTCTATCTTCGTGTCAAGAGTTAGTCGAATTGTCCCTTAGTGTCTCCTGTCTTGAATTCAGCCTAAGCCTCGCGTCATCCTTGTATATCTGTCTATGGTGTGATAAGGAGTGGATCGTCTAGATTAATTAGAGTTGCGCTTTTCATTTACCGATGTCGTGCTCGTCATGATGCTGGATTGTGCCCTTTCTGGTTGGTGTGGATGTGTAAGTATGATGATTATGTTCATTTCTGATTAATAGCAATGTGCAGATTTCTATGATTATATGTTCTACGGATGATGTGATCTGCTGATAATGGGATTCCTAGTATGATGAATTCCAATATGTTGATACCTTGAGCCTGAAATGCTGAAACCTAATATGATGATGAATCTTGCTATGATGATGTTTTGGATATGTTAATACTTGAGTTTGATGTTGAAAATGATCATGGGAAAAGAACTTAGGAAGTGGAATCTGGGATTAGCCCTTAGAGGTGGATAAACTGTTTCTAGAATCCTTAAAAATCTGGTTGACTAACATAAGAAGAGCTGACTTGAATTTTCGAAATGTTTTGTTGCTTTTAAGAAGCATTTTAGTCTCGAGGACGAGACTTGTTCTTAGAGGTGGATGATGTAAAGACCCAAAATTTTAAAACATTATTTTACGAATTATGATTTAAGTTCAATATTAAATTCTTGAGATTTTCGAAAATTTTGAAAATCTCTGTCCTCGACCCAAAATGAATTTTTGTTTTGTTTAAAACAAATTCCGACATAATTGAATATTGTTTGAACCTGTTGAGATAAGTGTGACAACTTTTATAATATTTGTACATTATATAGAATTTGTGGGCTGAATATTGTTATTTATTTTGTGTTAGAATTTTATAAAACATAAATAACGGGCTTGTTTTTGTGATTTGTCGTGATATTGGCTAACCCTAATTCCTGGATATATAAACCTCTTCCGCCCCAGCTGGATCCCTTTTGAGCAGCTGCCCTCGTTCAAGCTTTTGAGCTTTCACAACCGCCTCCCATGGACTCTCTCGTGAACTCTCTCTCCCCTCTCGCGTCCGGATCTGGGTCTTATTCGTCGTTCTCCCTTGAGCTCTTCATCCGACCTCCCCTCCTTCCAACGAAACCTCTATGTCTGGCCGCCTCACTCGCCCGCGCTCTCACGCATAGTCTCTCTCTCTCCTTCATTCAGTCAGCTGCCATTTGAGGGCGGAACTGAGCTTTCAAGGCACGAGCAGCCGCTGCCGGAACCCAATGAAGACGACAGAGACCCTGGGCAACACCTTGCCTCTAGATCTCGAGTATATCAGCGCTGAGACGCTCCTCGCTGTCACCACTTCGCTCTCCGTCGATGTCGACCCGGTGAAAGGGGCTGTTGTGGATGCTCTTGTCTTTTCCGACCCCAATATCGACCCCTCCCTCTCACACACCTTCTCAAGGTCCTCTTCAATGGCAGCCGCCCTTCCCCTCGTCTTCCTCACTCTCTTGTCAAAACCAGTAGCTAGCAAGGGGTGTGGACCTGTACCCGAGCAACTCGTCCCCTGCTGTCCGACGAAGGCCGCTCGGAACTCCATCTCTCCCGATCTGAACCCTCTCGAGCTTAGGGTATAATTTCTAGGCCTCACCAACTTAATAACTCTATTTGATTTAGAATTGAATTTGAATTTGGGATACATATTAAATCTTCTTTTTGTTATTAATTCGGTTTGGTTACTTCAATTGATTTTGATTTTCTAATGGACTAAATTGGTAATCCACCTATTTCAAGTATATATATTGACTAAATAAGTGTGTTGTGGTTAATTGTTTGTGGATTAATGAATTTGCATAACCGACTAACTTATGAGAAATACCTTGAGATATGATTTATTAACTTATTTGGATTAGTAAAGTTGAGATCCTAGATGAAGAGATGCTTATTAGTTATTATGCCTTCTGACCCTGTTGAGTAGGTTTATTTAGTTATATAAAGAAGATATAGTATGACCTTGATAAATTATTGACTTTTCACCTAGAAGATCTATTAATAGGCTAACCAACCTGGGTACCCCTTAGACGACTTCGCTAAGTGTATAAAATGGAAAATGAAATAGGATTCTCCCTTTAGAGAACATACTTTCAAGTATGAGTGTTTTATTTGAATGTCATATGATTATGTTAGAATGAACCAATTGAGTAGATACTTGTTATGATTGATTTAGATTAAGATTAACGTGATTGCCTACAAATGTTAAAATAATACGAGAGTTGTATTGAGAACTTGCTATGTTTCTACTCTTGGTTGTGATGTCTTGTGACCTTGTTGTGTGCTTTATATGCAATCTCGTTAAGATTAGGGTTAAGTCTTAGAAACCTTGTAACATATGTTGGGTATAAAAGTGAGGAGGTTATATGTCTTGACTTGTTAAGTGGTTAAAGAATTACTACCTTGATCTACTTGAGTTGGAATTGGATTCTTAATCTTATGCTCGTATACTTATAAGCTTGCTTGTAGTTCTTGTTGTTGAGTAAATTCTTATACTTGAAATTCGAAATGATTTCGGAAAATATCAACTTACCCTAGGATGCTAGTGTGCTTGATGAGCACAATCTTATAAGAGTGGCTAAGATATGGTCAAGTGTATAAGGTTATATAAAAGACACCTCGGAAACTTGTTATACTTGTAAGCTTGTTGTTGTGCTTATCGAGATATGAAATTGGTTCGTTTGACTTGATATCACTACCTCATATTTAAGCTAGGTAATTTGGTTAACTAGAGTAATAATATGGATGTTTTAGGTTTGGTTATTGGTTGAATTCTAGTGTAACTATGTAAGAAATGTCTTGAGAGCCTAATGTGCCTTGTGAACTTATATGGACTTCCTTGGTATGACTCTGACCTTAAAATACGGTTTAGTTACAATTTAACTTTAGTTCTTATATGTCGACTTACCTTGATTTACTCTTTGAGCATGATTTATTATGTGAGTTTGATAAATAAGACTTGTTGATCCCTGGTTTTGAGAACTTATGATTTTGTTGAGTATCGGAGGATGTGATAATTGATGAGTTACTTGAGGAAATGTTTAAGGAAAACCTGAGCTTGGTTTGAAGTAAGATGGTTTGAGTAATGATCTTGAAAAGGGTTTGAACTAAGTTGCATACTTGATGGGAACAAGGTTACTTAAGATTGATGGTTATGATGAGAACGTTAGATTATTTGAATGAAATATTATTGAATCTTGTATTGACTTGAAAGCCCGCTTGTGTGTTAATTACATATGTATTGATGAAATGTTCCTTGCTTATTACTTGCTAGTGTGATTGGATGATTCTCTGAGTGGCTTGTTGGCCGATGAATGATTATCTGAGTGCCATATTTGCTAATTGGATGTGAAGACTCCAGGTAAGTTTCCTACGGGAGCTTACTCAGTAACCAGGACCTCATGCCTGATGTGTCATATAGTATGTAGGTGCTGCATCTGCATAAAAGCATGTCATGTAGTATCATGCTTAGGACTTGCACTTATGAATGAGCATCCCTATTCTTTATGCATTTGAAAAGAGAACGGTCGGTGTCTGTGAGTCCTTAGAGTCGTTGCTAGGGTCATTGGGGTATTCATGTTTCATATCGATTCGGTCCCAATCGAGTCTTATATTATGATATGGCTGCGGTGGTGACCGAGCGTCCTACCTCGGAGTTGGGTACAGACATATGATGGCTGCGGCACCGACCGAGCGTCCTACCTCAGAGTTGGGTACGGACATGGATGACCCCGGAGTGGGCACAGATGGGGAGATTGGGGATATGCCCTTTGGCATTCTGTGTGGATCCATTTAATCGCTTTCTGCATATATAAATTGTCAACATGCTTGTGTGATTTAAATTTCGTACTGCACTAGAACATCCTTTATTTTAGGTATAGGCGTATTATATGTCCTCAGTGAGGTCTTTAGGGCCCGCATGCGTCTCTTGGCCAGACTTCGTGGATAGTTTCAGGTACCCGCTCCCTTTTGCTTGTTGATTGCTTCAATGGCGGGGTTTTCTCATGGGACGAGTGTTAAGAAGACTTCGTACATCTTACAACTTGACTTTATAAATGTTTCGGTTTAGTTGGACATTTTAAAATAATGTATACTTATCTTGATTCCAACTCGTTTCGTCTCTTTTGAGTTTTGGCTAGTTGGATTAGGACAGGTTCCCGTGCGAAAGCACAAAATCTTATGGACTATTTGACTCTTTTGAGGGTTTGAAATCCCTTTTTCCTTAAGTTGTATCATTAAATTATTAAGACTTAAGCAGGGTTATAACTTGAAGAGAATAAATAAACAGCTCGTACTTGGATTGCTAAGATCTGGCAGAGGGATATTTCTTCCCTCTAGACGTAACGCGGATTTCATAATCCGGGTCGTTACAAAGTTGGTATCAGAGTGAGGTTGTGCAATCCGAGTACAAATGAGTTGTAAAACAATTGGTGATTTTGAGTTTTGGAATTAAAATGGCCCAAAGGTTTTCACGAGTTTTCGAATGTTTTCAAAGGGGCAAAATGAATTTAATATGGATAAGTAAGACAACCACATTGAGGAGTGAGGATTGATATTCGATCGGGTAGTCATGGCGATAGTTTATCCCTTACGGATATAGAGTGGGATTGGTAGAGCCCCTTAGCTTTATACTTTGCAGATGGGCATGGAAGATTACAAGAAGATATATCGCGGTGGTTGGAGTGTGGATAGAAATTGTTAGAGGACTCTCCCATGAATGAAATTGTGTATTTGTTTTGTGTTGTTCTTCTTGATTGGAAAACTTTGTTTGATATATGTTCAAGAGTGTATTACGTCTTTATGGGAATAGAGGGCATATGCAAAATCTTGTTTGGGTAATTTATGCACTTGATTATAGAGATAGGTAGATTTGGGAGAGAAGTTTGGTGATTCATGAGTGTTACTCTTGATGACTTGACATGATATTTGTTTATATGATATTCTTTCATTATGACAACTGACGTGATTTTTATAACATGCTTGGATCTTGTTATGGGCTTATAATTTATCGTACCTGATGACTTGGTTTGGACAGTTGCTATCATTCTTGACGTGTTTGACTTGTACATATTTGTTATGTCACTTATATCACTTATGATGGAAATTGTTGGTGCCTTTTTTGCCTTGGTTTGATGAGGAAATGTGATGAGATTATGACGATTTACATGACTGTGATTGATTTTTTGTACTGGTTAGTTGGAAGCTTATGAGCTCAGGCTTGAGAACCTTACTCTAGTTGATGGAAAAACTTATGGTTTTGAGAATTGAGGAATTATATGTGTTGATTTGAGAGTCATGACATTCTGACTATAAAACTTCATGGTTGAATTGATAAGAAATGCTTATGGAATTCAGAGTCCTGATATACATTGTTGATTTTTTCTTATATGATAATGTTTTCACAAAGTCGACACAAGTATTTTATAGGGACGGTTGTAAAGTACTTGGTCGGATCTAGTGAGAACATCGTGATGATTTTGTGATACTTATACAAGTATTTCATGGGGACGCCTATGAAATACTTGTAGGGATCACAAAATGCATTGCTTATATGCTTATTTGATATGTTTTGACATGATATTGTCACATGATCTATTTAGTTGATGCTTTATATGCTTTACATGATAAATTTTAATGATATTGCTCTCATATTTAAAATTCGTTCAAAAGAGGATCATGTTTATACAACTCGACAAAAATGTATGTGAATCAATAAATAGACATGACTTGCTAATCGATATGATGTTGTCTCTCCTACCATCGATGTGTTATCATTCATACGTTGTGACTTTATGAGATTTTGTGAAGTTATGTCATGCACCTCTATCTTGTTTGTATGAACGATGATGATTCATTATGATGTATTGCTTATGTGGCTACTCGTTACTCTATAATTGTCTGACTTGTATAATTAATACCTTACATGTCTCTTATTCCAATAAGATGAATTATTTTTTTGTTTACTTGGTTAGGGGGAGAGACTTGTACAACTTGGCCATTATAGGATGAACTAATGAATAGATGTACCTCACTTCGTAATGGAGACAAGAATGATCTCTAAAACGTAGCTGATGATGACGACCTTGAGGCATTTAAGTTTCTAAACTGGAAGTGTGGGGAACATCCATGGCCCATGGCGATATATGTTGGTCCATTATTGAATGAAAGCGTTGAAGTAAGGCAACCCGACGTCGGGGAAGAAGGCTTGAGTGGGCCACGTACCTCCCAAAAAGTGGACGACTTGGGTGAGATTATCATTGGCAAGGCAGAAGGTAAGGCACAACCAAACCCTGTGTCTGTAGATGTTGGGTTATATGGGGGAGGAGAGGTTAGCGAATCCATAGGGAAGAGCAAGGAGCTGGGGGTGATAGAGATGAGTTACATGGGGTTAAAAAGGGGTGACATGCATATTTGTTCAGGTGAAAAGGGTAAGGATCCGGATGGGGATACGCTATAACATAATGACGATGAACAACTCCGAGTGTCTGAACTCCGTCTTCAAGGAGCCCCGCGACCTAGCCATCACTGCCCTGATTGATGTTATCATCGAGACCGTAGCCAAGTGGTTTTATGAGCGACGGGAAACCACCACCAAACTGGTAAGTCGGTGAACGATTACGTTGAGGATGCTCTGAAAACGAACTATGCGATGGCAATATGCTTGGATGTCAGACCGCTCAGCCCACACAAGTATAATGTCCAGGGTTCTCCTTCTAGGTTGTGAACTTGAGTGCCCGTACATGCACATGCAAGCGGTTCGACATTGACCAGTTCCCGTGCCCGCATGCCATAGCCGCTTCCAAGTTTGGAGGTACCAATATCTTCTCTCTCGTGAATGACTTCTACAAAGTCGCAGCATGGAAGGCGTGTTACGGGGATGTGCTATATCCGCTTCCTCCAAGAGCAGATTGGAGAATCCCCCCAGCCATGTCCGGCGCGGTGTACCTCCCCGCGACCGTGAAGCGGCGGCCTGGTCGCCCTAAGACATCCCGGTACCCATCTCGGGGAGAATATCCATGTGTCAAGCATTGTCATTCGTAGTTGTGTTCCTCCAATTGTGGTCCACGCCTTACCTCAGAAGCTGGGTTTTCTTTTGCATTTGCAGTTTGGGGTCAAGGGTTGGACCATTTTCCTTTGTAGTGCTTTTGGGAACGGGTTAAGTACTTCGCATTACTTTTGGGAACGGGTTACATACTTGGAAAACTATAGGTAAGTCAGTAAGAACTTCGTAGTACTTTTGGGGACGGGTTTAGGAAATAACCCCTGTCAGTGGTTTGTATTCTCGTGTCTGATGAAAGGGGTAACGTGTCACTGGTTTGAATTTGATGTTTGACATTTCGGTGGTTGGCGCTTTCTTAAGGAAATCACCCTTGTCTTGACACTTGTTTTAATTGATGTTTACACTTCTGAGTGTTTGTGCTAGTCGCATAAGGAAATCACCCTTGGCACTTGTTTGAATTTGATGATTACATTGTTGAGTGTTTCTGCTACTTCGATAAGGAAATCACTCTTGTCACCTGTTTGGAATCTCGTGTCAACCGAATTATTTATCGTGTCACTTATTTGAATTTGATGGTACGTTGATAACCAAAGTTTCGAGCATAATAACCTTGTCAACTACCGACCAACAAATATCATAAAAATATCATAACATTCTGCAACTTATGACCAACGAACATCATTAAGAGAGCAACAAAGTGCATAGCAACGTACTATAATAACAACCTAGTCAACTACAGTCGACAACTATAGGTTTTCAACAACAAAGTTCATAAAAACCTACGACAATAAGAACGAAGTTCATAACAACCTACTACAATAACAACAAAGTTCATAACAATGGCCAAGTACACTCACAACGACTATCATAACAGTCTACCATGGAAGATGTTTATTAAAGTCAATCTTTTTTTCCACGTGGTTTCTTCGCACTGGGAGGCATGTCTTGTCCATCCCATCCTCATGCCTTCCTAGTCCTCTTGCCTCACTCATCTTCCACATTTGCAGCATCCACGTTGATGTTATCATCCATAAACGCCGGCGAAACATCCATTTTGTTTTGCTTCACCCCACCTCCTTTCCCATGGGCATCTCGCATCCCATTCACAACATCTTCCAGCACCTTCATCTGCACCACACATAACGTAAAGGAGGGGTTGTACCTCAATTTGATCACATTCAATGGCATTTACGTGTCACCTACTAACAGGCCCGTGCCTAAGCATGTTCAGGTGGACCAATGGAACAGGGCCCCCAAATTTTTAGGGCCCAACAATTCAAAAGTACCTAGTATTTAATTATAAAAAAAAAATTTTCCCTAATCTCACTGGTGATCTGCAATAGCTCAGTGGCGTAATCGTTTGCACGTCCCCCTTTTATCCCACATTCGATTCCCTAGAGGCCCACCATGTAGAATTTTGTAACTCCTTTTATCTTTATTTTTTCATACATTATTTATATGTTTAAAATAGCTTGAATTTTTGCTTAAATACCATATAAGTTGTGTTAACTCTATTTGAATTATTATGTAAAGTTTATAATTATATTTTAAGCTTAATATAATTAAAAAAATGTTACAAAGTATTTTATTTTAAATACATTATAAATTATGCTAATCAAAGACTTTAAAAGTGTTTATATTTATAAACATAATTGATTTGAAATTCAAACAAACCCATAATCTACCTTAAAGTGAATTAAAGTAGTTTTTATCTTAAAATTTAAAACTTGTTGTGAGTGTATTTTTCTCAAGAAGATAAATAATTTTTCAAATAAACTTGGGGTTATTTCCCCATACAATAATATTTTTTTAAAACTTACAACACTTAATGAAATTAATTGAATGTTTAAAATGTAAAAAGCAAAGTTAAAGAAAAATATTCAAAACTATATATATGTATGTACTTTTAAGAACCACGTACCCAAATCATCTTTAGGTAAAAAAAAATGTTTAAAAACAATTAATGACCATTTTATTCTTAAATTTAATATAAAATTTTATAAATATAGTAGTATTTTAATTAAATATAATAATTATAAATTTAGCAAAAAATTTAATAATTAATTAATATGATCAATTTTAATTTCGAACAGGGCCCTCAAAATGATCGGCACGGCCCTGCCTACTAATTATGTCATGTCACTAGTTTATATACCCTTGTCATAGATGGTATGCATAATTGGGTGAAAACAAAGATAGACGAAGGACGTACCTTCTCATCCATGCTCCGAAGCCATGTTGTCATAGTTTCCAACCTCTTCAACATCAGGCCAAGTGTCCTCCCCACCTTATCTTCCTCGGCTTCCCTGTTCCCATCACATATTCCCGAAGTTGGCCCGGCCTTGCCGGAGCCGTCCCCATAACAACGAGGCGCCAACGCAGCTTCAACTTCATCGTAGAAGAGGTCAGGCTCCTCATGCATGTAGAAGCACCCGTTCATCAACTCATATTCACCGTCATTCGGGACTAGGATGGGGTTGTCTTCCACCGTTATGCTTTCCAATTTCTCCGGGTCCATGCGGGTTTGGATTGAGTCATAGCTTAGATTATCGTCATTGGCAGCCAACCTCAACAAGCGAGGTAGCGCCTTCTTCGCTACCTTGTCAGCAAACTGGACCCCAATATCTAGAACCACTTCGTACAGCCAAATCTACAACATCCACGCGTTCGACATTACAATCTATGAAAAGTGTGTAAATGGCGCTTGACAATTACAATGTAACTTTGATCTCGATGGTTACCTGGAACGCCAACGGATAACCCATTAGTGCATAACCATGCCGATCGACACCCGGCTTCAAGTCTGCAACCCGCCGTTCTATAACACCCCACAGAGACGCATGGGTGGCCTCGTACCCAAGCCTACCCCAAGGGAATGCCAAGAACCGATCGACGTTCTCAACAAGCCTCACAACCCACGTTCTTATAGGAGTCCTGGGTTCCCGCCCAAGTAGCACACCTTCGATTATGAAGAGGAGAGCAAGCTTGAAATGCTTTCTTGCACTTGGTTCCTTGACGATCGAGGTCTTCAAAGCATACTCTAGCTCACCCACGGTCACCCTGTTCGTTGAGAAAAAGTCCTTAATGGCATCCTTGTCGTCCTCCATATCTCCTTCCCGGTGTCGACCATAACGCAACCCATTCACGAGCGCAAACTCCTTGATCGAGAAGCGCCAAAGCTTTCCTTGCAACATGTACCACGTCTCCCACTTCTTATCCGTCTTAAGCTGCCGTTGTAAGACGTGACGCACTAGTTGCGGTGAGAATTGAACTCGGTTTGCCAATTCCACAACTCCCCCAAGCTGGCTTCTCTGTAGCTTCTCCCAATCTAACGGGTGGATCCAATCGTTCAAGTTCACGAGCATTGACACTCTTGAATTTTGGTTGACACACCCTCGGAAGTGCTTCTCCTCTGGCACTGCATAGCGTGGCTCTGCCTTTTCGGGTAGATTCACTCCCTTCCTCTTTAAATTTTTCGACCTAACCATATCTTCCTTGGATTTAGGTAAGCATGAACATAATTAGATAACCACACAAAATCGTCTCCTCCTACCACCCAACTATTAAACCCCCTCTCATATTTTTACCCGCATATATAAAAAAATGAACCATGTTACCAAGTTTCTAACCCATGTCACACGACTTTCAACCCATGTCACCTAATCCGATGGGTACCCTTTTCTGGAATTCTAATTCCAAACATTTCTTTTGTCACCCACGACAAACTACTTGTCACAATCGGCCAACCTCCTTGGTTAATCTTCAATCTCAACCCAGCCCAACCTCACTCGTTCTTCTTCAATCTCAACCCCATACATCCCCATAACTCAATTTCCCCTCCCACCTTCACATGCATCAAAACCCTAACTGCATTTCAATGTTGCATGTTGCATATCCCAAATCCACTCTCCGTATTCGTCTATCGCACCCACCACTCCACAAACAATGAGCAACAATCCTCAATACCCATAAAAATTACCACTCACACTAGAAAACTGAAAATAAATTGGATCCAAGATCCAGACATGCATAGAAGGGAGAGACTTTTGCATAAAAACTTATGCGGCTTACCTTCTCTCCGACGTGCTCCTCTTCGGTGTACTCTCAGGCGTGCTCCTCTCCGGTGTGATACTCCCTTGTCCTTTCTCTCTCAATCGGCCGCCCACCCACTCGTCAACCTCTCTTCTCTCTCTCGCTTCTTCGATTTCCTTTACCTTCCCCTTTAGGTCCAACTGTATAAAGCCACCAACTGTTCCCTTTTTGTTTTGGTTATTTCCCCAACCGCAATAAATGCAAGTTGATGAAAGATTCTCTATTTTCTTTTTCCTTTATTTTTCCAGTTTGTTATGGGGTTTTTCTTTTTTCCTTTTTTTCAGAGTTGGTCAAAATAACGGTGTCAGAAACTTCCACTTAACTGCATGCACGTGTTAGGTCATTTCATCAACGTGTGAGGTAATTGCAATAACGTGTCACTTGTTTAAATTAACGTGTCACATGTTAGAAGTAACGTGTCACTACTGAGAGCATCACTTTTTATTTCTTTTAGAAATAACCTGTGTCACTTGTTGGAATTCACGTGTCACATGTTCTAATTACTGTGTCACTACTTCGATTCTCACTTTTTATTTCTCTTAGAGATAACCCTTATCACCTGTTTAAAATAACGTGTCACGTGATTAAGTCACCGTGTCACTTAAGGTGTCTAACTTGTAACTTTTAGCTATATGAATCGAATCAATTGGCTCCACTAATGGTCATACATACCTTCAAGTGGATAACATGTACCTGTCCAAATTCAAAATGTAACAAGTTCAAAACAATTGTCTAAGTTCAGAGAAACAATTGTCCTACTTCAGCTACTTCAATTGTCCAATATGTGCCTAGTCCTACTACAACTATTCGTGTCCAAGTTCAAAACAATTGTCCAGTCCTACCTTCAAGTGTTCACGTCAACTACATCCATCCACGGATTACAATGGGAGTTCAAAGCAACAACTTTCACAAAAAACTAAAAGTATTCAAGTTCAAAAAGTACGCCCCAATCACACGATCATTGGCCTCTGAAGCGACTATGGAAGACGGCCACAGCAAGCATGTGCATGTACGCTGAGATGAACGTGTCATCTATTCCCTCGAAACTGGGTTCCGCCTCGAGTAGGAGTTGCTTGAACATAATGGTGTATAGTCCATAGTCGCCATTGCAATGGGAACCCTTTGTTAGATCGATATGATGCGATTAACACCTCAAATGAAATGAAATTAAATCGTCGTACCCAACTTACCTTTCATTGTTCTATGGTAGCCCCTTGTCGCGATGGAGGAAAAATGACATCATAGGCGACCTTCAACCCGGGGTGTGAAGTCATGAGGACTGGGATTAGGTGTGTGATGCACATTACAAGGGTCGGCAGCTGGCAGTCTGTGACAAAGTGTACATCAGAGTCGTATACCCTCACCTGCCACTTCTTCATATCAATTGCAAGTGCAACCCAATGCTTGTTCTTCAGATTGAAAGGAAGAAGGATGAGGTCCGCCCCTGCCTATGCAAGCCCCATCGTCGCCGTGTTTCGACCGTTGAAGTAAGCAAGCACCGACTTATCCGCCTCGTAGTTGTCAAAAGAAGCACTATATTTCTTCCACTCAGTCTCAAGCCATCGCGGCAAGTACGTGTCCACAACGACAACTCGAGGGCCACTCAAAACATGACCCCTCTCCGTCACTAGTTTACGCAGAAGGTAACAACGAGACTCTATGTACTGCATCAATTGCCACCCAAATGAAAATTCACTACGGATGCATGACTTATACCAAATGCACTAACTAAATAACGCGGCTTTTGTACCTCTGTCGTGAACCAAAATCTGGGTGTTTGTATGGAGGTAAAGAAATCCTTTGTAAGATCCTGTTACCCTATCGTTTGCTTCTGCCCATCCTCACTACACATACAGTATGACAATGTTAGGTGGCATACACATATCTATCTTTTTTGATTAATTTAGAGTAAAACACAATTGTCGTACACCTTTCAAGCCACTATGCTAGGATGTCATTGTCCGACACGTACACAAGTCCCATCTGAATGGCATCAGCAACACCGACCATGTCCTTCCCTTTTTGGCCCTTAGCTTTCTTTGCAGGGGGGGCATCCCTTCTCCATCACCCTTCCTTGCTTTCTTGCCAACTTTTTTG
The DNA here is from genome assembly GCA_963922045.1 of Persicaria maculosa. NCBI lineage: Eukaryota > Viridiplantae > Streptophyta > Magnoliopsida > Caryophyllales > Polygonaceae > Persicaria > Persicaria maculosa. The sequence continues at coordinate 23,079,338 of OY998261.1, read as the reverse complement.
CCATACACCTGCACACGGTTTAATAGCTTTAACTATCAATTCCACTGTTTTCATCCCGTGTCACCCAACCAAATGACCCTGTCATCCAACTATATTGACCTTGTAACTAAGCTTACCTTCAGAGGTTGTTCTTCTTCGGCCTTCTCCTCGGCCTCAACGTCAGCCACCTGAAAACACATTCACACATGAAATTTGATCCAAGATTGTCCTTGTCACTACGGTTTCGTACAAAACTAATTCATATAATTGGTACGGGGCATAGGAGCTTACCTTCACAATTTCTCCTCCTACGGGCTTCTCCTGACCTTCATCTTCAACCTTCTCAACTGTATGAGCATCACCTACCTGCGAAACACATTCACACATTAAATTGGATCGCATATTGTCCTTGTCATTTAAAACCAAACACCTTGTCACCCAACTATCAATCCCACTGTTTCTATCACGTGTCACCCAACCAAATAAACCCCGTCACCCAACTATATTAACCTTATAACTAAGGTTTCGTCCAAAACTGATTCATATAATCGCAACGTGGAGAGGAGAGGAGCTTACCTTCACAGTTTGTCCTGCTGCGGGCTTCTCCCCGCCTTCAGCTTCAACCTTCTCAACCGTCTCAGCTTCAACCTTCTCCCCGCCTTCAGCTTCAACCTTCTCAACTGTACCAGCTTCAACCTTCTCCCCGCCTTCAGCATCACCCACCTGCAAAACACATTCACACAATAAATTGGATCTCATATTTTCCTTATCATGTAAGATAATGATGTCATCCTCAAACGGAAGAAGAAGGCTCCACCTTGGGAGTCGTTGAAGAAACAGCGTTAATTATTTTATTATTTATATTTCTTATTTTTAATATATTCTATTTTTAGTAACTCCTATGTTAGTTGGAGTCTAATTATAGAATTGCTTATTTTTAGTATTTCTTAGTTAGGTTAAATAAGATGGTTAGGAGAGTCTATCCTTTAGGTTTTCTTAATTATCATATTTTATTATTTTCTATATTAGGATTTTAGATTAAGTTCAATTAGTTAGGATATAGATTGGTAAAGCAATCCTTAGCCTCTAAGGAAGCCCATCAAACCCTAGTTATTTACCTATTTAAACACTTTTATACATTTAATAAAAATTAGATTGGAAATTATATTGAGGAACCTTTTTAGGATTAAAAGATTTCTTCAATCTCCCAATCCAAAAGCTTTTACCTTCAAGTTATTGTTCGATCAATCATCCGATACCAAACCCTAATCCCCAAACATCAATAAAAAATACAAAGGAACCCTAGCTGCAGAACCGTCGCAGAAACAGGAAGCAGTCACCGTCGCTGAAGGGAGGGAGGTCTCCGTCGCAACGCCCTCGCTCCACGCCCAGGCGGCGGCCGCTGCCAAGCTGCTGTGGCCGCTGCATCACCCGCCGCCTCAGGTTGCTGCCTAGCCGCATCATCCGTCGCTGCTGCACCTTTTCCGTCGCTATTTCCTTTGTTGGTTTTTGTTGCTTTGTTGTTTATTCTTGTTTTCCGCCGCAATAAATTCAAAACCTTTGATTGTAATTGATTGTAAACATCGAGAATAGCAAGAATAATTGCAAGATCGGGACAAACACAAGTCGTTGTTCTTGATTCTGAGCCCACGGGCGAAGGATCGGAAATACCTACGCATCAAGTGGTATCAGAGCGAGGTTTCGCAAGTTTTTGTCTTTTCTTGATGTTGTTAACAATTTGATTCAATGGTTTGTGCTATCTGGGGTGATTGGGATGATGATCCCGATCCATTGGATGAATTTTTCGCTTTGGAACGTGGTAAACAACAACGACGCCAACAAGAATTACGTCGGAGAGCTTAGCTACAACAACAAACCCTAGAGCGTCAACGCGAAGCCAAAAGACGCCAAATTTGGCTTCAACGTCAGGAGGAAGAACAACAACGTGCTAGGGAACAACTTCAACTAGCACGCCAACGAGAGTACAAGCGAAATTGGTTGCGACAACATAAAGAGAAGGAATTTCGAAGTGGGAGATCTGACATTGTCGATTGGGATGTTTGGTATGCATCATATCAGCATCGCCAAAGAGAAGAAGAGGATCGCCAATGATGGGAGAAGGAAGACGCTCGACAAAAGGCTCAGGAGGATATGGACAAATTCGTTGCTGAGAATACAGCACATCGTGACGATTTTGTTTCGCAGATTCCCGTTGAGTCCGACCTCGGATTCACCTCATCTCAGTCTTGTTGCAAAGCTGACTCAGTGAGCTTTCCAATGGTGGGTTATACGCTGACAGACTCTTCCAGTAAAATCTCCGAATCTATGCTGCAATCAGACTGCGACAGTGTTCAAGACGAGCATGTTGATTCCGTTGACGAGGATGAGGTACTTGATGACGTGTCTCAAGAGTTAGCGATTGTACCTCTTGGGCATGTTCATAATGTTCAAGTTGCTGAGATTTGTGTGCTCATTGATCCTATACTTATTGAAGATCAAGTCCGTTCAACGATCGCGCATGAAGGTGTTGTTTTTGGGGTTCCTATACCTCGAATTCTCCTGGCACCTATTCCACCCGTTCCTACATCATCTTCTTTGAAGGTTGCTACTCCTTCCTCGCTGATCATCACCGACTCGATTCAAGGACGAATCGAAGATAAGAGGGGGAGAATGATTCGGGTCAAGGTGGCCTTCTGTGGGTCAAACAACGATCTTGATCCAGGCGACGACTCGAGGACGAGTCGATTTCAAATGGAGGAGAATGATGTCATCCTCAAACGGAAGAAGAAGGCTCCACCTTGGGAGTCGTTGAAGAAACGGCGTTAATTATTTTATTATTTATATTTATTATTTTTAATATATTCTATTTTTAGTAACTCCTATGTTAGTTGGAGTCTAATTATAGAATTGCTTATTTTTAGTATTTCTTAGTTAGGTTAAATAAGATGGTTAGGAGAGTCTATCCTTTAGGCTTTCTTAATTATCATATTTTATTATTTTCTATATTAAGATTTTAGATTAAGTTCAATTAGTTAGGATATAGATTGGTAAAGCAATCCTTAGCCTCTAAGGAAGCCCACCAAACCCTAGTTATTTACCTATTTAAACACTTTTATACATTTAATAAAAAATTAGATTGGAAATTATATTGAGGAACCTTTTTAGGATTAAAAGGTTTCTTCAATCTCCCAATCCAAAAGCTTTTACTTTCAAGTTAGTGTTCGATCAATCATCCGATACCAAATCCTAATCCCCAAACATCAATAAAAATTACAAAGGAACCCTAGCTGCAAAACCGTCGCAGAAACAGGAAGCAGTCACCGTCGCTGAAGGGAGGGAGGTCTCCCTCGCAGCGCCCTCGCTCCACGCCCAGGCGGCGGCCGCTGCCAAGCTGCTGTGGTCGCTGCATGACCCGCCGCCTCAGGTTGCTGCATAGCCACATCATCCGTCGCTTGTGCACCTTTTCCGTCGTTCTTTCCTTTGTTGGTTTTTGTTGCTTTGTTGTTTATTCGTGTTTTCCGCCGCAATAAATTCGAAACCTTTGATTGTAATTGATTGTAAACATCGAGAATAGCAAGGATAATTGCAAGATCGGGACAAACTCAAGTCGTTGTTCTTGATTCTGAGCCCACGGGCGAAGGATCGGGAATAGCAACGCATCAGATAAAACAACATGTCACACAACTATATTAACCCAGATTTCCCGTGACACTAAACATAAAACACCATGTCACCCAATAACAAACATACATCATCATGAGCATCTCTGTCCTCACCATCCTCTTCTTTTTCGACAACAGTCTCTTTAAATCCCTTCTCTTCCTGGCCATCCATGTCCATATAAGCATCAACATCCCTTTGTTGTTCTTGCCCTACTCCTCCCATCCCTTGAGCATCTCGCAATCTATTTACAACCTCCTCCAACACATTCATTTGCAGAGATTAGGTTTTTTAGCATCAACCCTCGTATATAATTCAGAAACAACCCCATTTCAAATTCAAACAAACAACAAAATATTCCCATCAATAAATTAGAGAAGAATGCCATAATTATCAAAATGTACATGTCAAGAGTCCATTTACACATGTCACCTCAGTTATCCAAAGTATGGAGAAAACAAAGATATGAGAATGAATTACATACCTTCCAATCCATCTTCTCTATCCAACTTGACATGGTTGCGAGCCTCTCGATCATTGCTTCCAGTGTCTTCACCACGTAGTCCCCCCCCAGTGTCCTTGTCATCGGGTCCTCTCCATGTAGTTGGGATAGCCTTGGAGGAGCTCCCAGCTAGGGCATGAAAATGGCGCACCAAGGGTGCCACAATGTCATCGAATAGGAGGTTGGCCACCTCTTGCTGGTAAAAGCATCCATCCATCAACCCTAGCTCAGCCTCATCCGGTATTAGTAAAGGGTACTCCTCAACCTCAATGTCATCCTTGTCATCCGGGTCCATGCGTTTGACTATAGTGTCATAAGAGAGGTTGTCTTCTTTTGTGATCCACTTGAGACAACGAGGCAACGCCTTGTAGGACACCTTCAATGCAAACTGGAGCCCAAAGTCCGATATGGATTCGTACAACCAAATCTACAAGGCATATGTACGTGAATTACAAACTTATGCATCATATGAAGTACAACTGAGCTTTCCTAAATTCATTGTCAATATAGAGTGATATGAGTGTGGTCGAGAAGGTTACCTGAAAGGCAAGTAGATAACCCATCAGCCCGTAACCGTTGCGGTAGACATCCGGTTTCAAGTCAGCCAGCCGGCGCTTTATGGCGCCGTTCAACGATGTGTGTGTGGTCTCAAAAAAGATCCTCCCCTATGGGAATACCAAGAAGCAATCGACGTTCTCCACTAGTCTGACAATCCAGCCCCGCAATGGTTTCCTACTTTCCCCGTCCAACAACACTCCTTCGACGATTAGGAGGAGAACGAGCTTAAATCTTTTTCTCGCACTCCGCTCCTTCAACGGCGAATTCTTCACGTCGTCTTCCAGATCCCTCACTGTCATCCTGTCATTGATGAAAAAGTCCTTCACGGCTTTTTTGTCTTCCTCCATCTCAGCCACCCTTGGTCGACCACACCGTAGCCCAATGACTAGGGCAAACTCCTTCAGCGAGAACTGCCGGAGCTGCCCCTGTATCATGTACCACGTCTCCCACTTCTTCTCAGTCTCAACCTGGCGCTGTAGTGCATAATGCACTAGTTGTGACGAGAATTTGACGCGGTTCGACAACTAGACAACCCCACTAAGCTGGCTGTCCAGGAGCTTATCCCAGTCATAGGGGTCGAGGTAGTTGTCGATGTTGGCTAGCACCGATAATCTCGATCCTTGGTTCACACATGCCCGGAAGTGCTTATCTTCCGGGACTGCGTATCGGGGCTCCCGCTTATTCGAGGATACCCCTCCCCTCGTCCTTGCATTTCTGGTCCACACCATTTGTTTCCTGCAATTTCGTTCAGACGAACAAAATCAGTTTTCTACATAAATTCATATCCCCCTGTCACCTAATGTTATATCCCCAGTCAACAAACTGTCAAACCCATGGCACTACACCCCTGTCACCTAATTTGTCTTTCAAAACAACAAATTTCAAATCAAACACACCCAAAAGCTCAATTTGAAACCCATGCTAACCACAAATTCATATCACCACCTTCGAAATCATCCACAGGTTCCGACCGAACAATGACCAGCCACACCCATTTCCCCAGCCCCTTTATCTTTCAATCGCTCAGCCACACCAATGTCCCCAGCCCCTTTACCTTTCAATCGCTCAGTCACACATCCCCATTCCCCAAAACCACCCTCGCCATTGCCATAAACCACCATCACAAGGCCAATTGCAAAAACATAAATCGACCTTTGTCACCCAATTCGAAACCACTATCACTCAAATCAAACCTCTGTCACCCAATTTCTCTTTCAACCAATCAAATACCAAATCAAACACGGCCCAAACCTCAATCAATCTTCTTCCACCTCTCCCATATCCCAATTTCCAGTCCAACCATTTCCACCCTCGTCGTTCTTCCCAAACCCTAACCGACGATTTCACATTCCACACTTGCAGAAAAGGGAGAAAAGGAACCAGGGTTTCAAAGAGATGAAAAGGGGGGCTTACCTCTTCAGTTAGACGCCGACGTTGGCTTCTTCTCTCCTCTCCGGCGACAACTTCGTCCCCAACCTCATGTGTTTTCCGATTCGCCAGACTCCTCTCCTTCTTCTCTGCACAAACCGTCACTTCTACTCCCCAAAAACCGCTTCTCTACCCTTTTCCGTTTTTTTAAGAGAAATAGGAGAGTTGAGTTGACATGGATTGGAAATGCATTTCAACCCTTTTTCCCTTTTTTTTCTTTCCCGCCACAATTCATTAAAGCCTCCCCTCCCATCCTTTTATTTTCCTTTTTTTTGGTGTAAAATCAGGGCAAAAGCCGGTAAAAGGGGGAAGTTTTGTCCTGCACTTTTGTGCAAATTTGGCACAAAATGGTTCATATTTGCTAAATTTGAAGGGTTAGTGACAAAAGTGAAAAGTTTTTTTTGGTGTGCTATCTATGACCATTTCCTCAATTTTGTTTTACCTCATAAGTACCTCGTGAAATTTTCCAATTTTTTTTTTTAACTTTTCCCACAAAAATTTTAACTTTCGTTGATTTTTTAAAATTTAAATTCTTATGTTTTTTTTTGTGCACTTGATTTTTTTTATTTGACTTCCCCCAGTTGGTTAGGCGAGGCCTTGTTGATTTTTTTTTAATTTTAAATTTTGTTTAAATGGTTTTTGATATTAGAAAACTATTTCAAAAACTATTTATTCTACCATAGCTTATGTATATATATACAATATAATAGTGGGGGCACGATTTTAAATTTCACCTCAGACCATCAAAAACTTAAGTCCGGTCCTGAATACAACCAACAATACGGGCGAATCTCTTTAGAGGTGAGAAAGGCTATGGTCATGGAAAAAAATTCTTTGAGAAATTTTATATATATAACGAGATTAGTAATAACTAAAGGTTGTATCCATAGACACACATGAAGTCTAGTACTCTCTCCGTTCGGTAAAACATGTCGTTTACTATCCACGCACGCTTCTTTAGAATGATAAAAACTATATAAAATATTCATTTTTTTAATTAATTTTTTTAACAAGTTTATACTTATTAATAATAACTAAGAAATTATTTAAAAAATTATTTAAAAAACTAGCTATTTTATATAGTTTTTATCTTCTAAAAAAGCGTGCGTGAATAGTAAAGTGACATGTTTTGTCAAACGGAGGGAGTATATATATAAGTAAATATACTGTATACTATTCAAGACATATCATGGTTAGAGAAATATTTATAAATTATTTGATTTGATTGATGATTTGATTTATTATGGAGTAAAAATTTTGTGAACCTAAGGAAGCTAGGGGGACGTAGTGAAGGGTTGGGAATAAATGTGGAAGCGCCTAGTTGTTCGATCGTACATTGTGGCCAGCCGTTTCCACAACAAGAAGCGTTGAATGCGTCGACGCTGATCAGATCGATCGATATATTGCCACCCGATGGTGATCGAGCGTCTAATAAGATTCGATCGCCCGATCTCCTTTCCCACTCTCAAGTCTGAAATTTATTGTTCACGTTCCCACCTCCTTAATTACAGTAAATTAATAATCGAGTTTGGTTTGGATTTAATTACAATTCAATATATGTACGTACTGTCCAAATTGAGAGGCCTCATTCATGAAGATATACCCATATGGCCATATCGATAAGAGAAGATTTAATTTAAATATATATAATCATAAAGGCTTGTAGCTATCTGTCTCTTTCTATTTAATTCAGTGCACTCTCCAGCTCTACTGGATTTTACAATTAATAGGGTTTGATCGTCTCAGCCAGAACCCTAACATGAAACTATAATTAGCACATGATAAGGTCAACATTCAATCATTACTGAATGAGCAATTGCACAAAGAGAATGGCATCGACAATAGATATCCAGAAGTCCAGAACTGAGACCTGCAAATAGAGTTGCATCTTGGGAAGATTGTATATAATTAAGGAACTGAGACCTGCAAATAGAGTTGCATGTTGGGAAGATTGTATATAATTAAGGCCGTTTGAAGAAATACACCAAATCGGTGTTCGGTTTGCAAAAGTATATCAGTATTCTGAGAATAGCAAAAATAGGATAGGTGGGTCATTTGTGCTAAAAAATAGGTCATTTGTGCTAAAAAATAATGACTGATTTTACCTTTAAATTTAAATGTAAAAATCATTAAAAGGAGATTTATGAATTAAAAGAAAAGTTAAAAAATATATAAAAAATCAAATATACATTAAAATAATGCTTTTAATTTTTTTTCTCAGAAATTTAAAAATAATAAAAGTAGCCGGATGAAAAACATCGCCTTAGTAAGAGAATTAATACTGACAGGAACAAATTTTTTGTTGATAGGATATCTGTTTTTTATGACAAGGCTAAAAATTAATACTGACAGGATGGAGTTTATAATAGGGAAGAGAAAAAAAATACGATTTTATCCTACCATAACTAGAAATTAAAGGCATGTCCAAGATGACAAAGTTATTCGTTCACTACGATAAGATTAATGTTTATAGTGACAAAGCTGCGGATGTACATTGACAGGATTGAAGCAATAATGTAGGAGAGAATCACTGAAGATACGGTAAATCATATCTTTAGGATTATTAACCATATTTACAAAAGGATTGTCAATATATATCTTGAAATCATAATATTATTACATTGACAGGATGAATATTGTTCTTGACAATCCCAAATATGAAAATGACAGGATATGATCAATAACCGGCGAAAGATTGAGTAAAGATACGGTTTTGACCTAAATTATAACCACTAGATTATAATCGGCGGGAGATGAAGCCGGAGGTTGGTCTGCTCTTGGGGTCGAGGCCGGAGCTGGATTGCGCCGGAGTGCTTGCGCAGCGACGGAGGGTGAAGGTAGCGACAGTCAGGCTGCTCTTGTGTGTTCTGGTTAGAGATTGGGATTGGGTCGGTCGGGGGCGCCGGAGTGTAGGTGCAACGACGGAGCCGGAGACGCGGGCTCAGGTCCGAGCGCCGGAGACTTGGGGTTGGGGCTGAGCGCCGGAGACTTTTGGGGCTGCTCTTGTGTGTTTTTTGTTAGGGATTGGGTCGGTCGGGGCTAGGCTATCCTGTTAGTAGGGATTGGGTTGGGATTGGGAATTTTTTTTTTAATTTCAGTTTTTTTTATTATTTAATTATTTAAAATAATTTTAAAATATAAGAAAAATGAAAAATACTTAAAATATTTAACTTTTTTTTTCTGATTTTTTGGGGGTGGTGGGTAGTTTTGATAATTAAATAAGGTATTTTTGCAAATTTCCATATATTGATGCAATTGTTTTCAAACCTAGGTATTTTTGCAAACCAATTATCAAAGTGGGGTATTTAGTAATAATTTCCCTATAAAATTAATTAAGAGGAAAGGGTAGTAACTAGACCAAAATTTTGGCCCCTTTGCAAAACTAGATCACCCGGTCCAAAATTTGTAAAACTAAACCACGGCCCAAAATTTTGCAAAATTGTCCAGGTCAAGAGGGGGATGGGAAGGGCAATAGGCAGTCACCGGGGGGGCAAAATCGAGCGAGGCAAGGAAATAGGCTTTCTCTCTCCTCCTCTCCCCGCTCTCCTCCTTACTCCGGCCAAGCAGTTGACGAGGACCGCTCGCAGAAGCAGCGAGAGGAAGCGGAGCGGTCGCCGGATTTGGGAGATGTCGTGTGCTTCTGGTCAAGGTCAAGGCGACGCCAGCGGTTCATGCGGTTTCAATTGCTCTCTGAGAAACACCTCATTCAATCTGTGATTGCCTGATTCGTCGTCCCTTCCAATTCCGGTTGCCTGAGAACCGAATCAGAGAAATGGAGGTCCATTTCCGATCCTCTCCCACCTATTTCCGTTTTTCTTTTCTTTGTTTTTTATGGATCTTTTCGCAGAGACTCCGTACCTGTTTGTTTTCCATTTGCCCGATACGTCCATGCTGATCAATTCTTCTTTTTCGTCCATGATGATTTCTGTGTCTGGATATCGTGATTATTCAATTGTGTTTGACCTTCAATTCAATTGTGTTCGATATGCCCGAGCTTTGGCTTTCGATTTTCCTTCATCTGTGCTTGTGTTGTTAAAGATTCATTGTTGTTTGATTTTGCTATCATCTTTATCAAAGACCAATCTATGTTTCTGAATCCGGTGTTATCTCCAGGCTATGTTGACTGATAGCCTTGAAACTTCAATTAGTGTGGTAGAAACTACTGTTGGACAACAATCGATTTTTGAGTTGATTTTTGATTTCTGTAGGTGTGAGTTTCACTGCATTGTGACTTATCATCCAAAATCATCGTTAGGACTCAGTTTTCTTATATATTTGCTTTGATTGAGTGAGATGTATATTCGAGATTGCTGCGTTTCTGTTTTAATCTACCTTGGTAGAATTGATGATGGCTGAAAAATGTGGTAGTAGAGGGCTTTAGGTTTTTATTACTGCGGGTCTTGTTAAACCATTTAGAATTTGATAAAGTTATTGAATTATATGTTGTATGATGCAAATGATTACTTGCCAATATCAATTGCATTTTATATAAGTATCGATATCTCTATCATCAGACTGAATGACGATGAGATTAAAGGTTGGAGTTTTTATGTTTGGCCGTATTGGTTTCCCTTTCTGATGTAATTTTTATGATCTTCATTAGCTTGGTTTTAGTTCCGATTGTGTTTCAATTGTTATTTTGGTTTTCAACTGCACTATTGGAAAATCCGTCAGGGCTATCTGTTGTTCAAAGTTGAGAAATCAAATTTGTTCTTTCTGGTTTCATGGTGTATTTTCATTTCCACTATCGTTAGCTTTCTTCTTTTCATCCTTGAATTCATGTATTATATTATATGAGATGTACTTTTGTAGACTAGATAAACAATTTGTTTTCTGTAATACTATGTAGGACAGTTTTGTGACACTGTCCGTAGGATAACAATTAGTAGAAGAGATACACCCTAATGGTAGGATAGTTTCACAAGAATGGTAGGATAAATATACGATATTGGTAGGATGATAATGTAATCACCGAAATTCTTAAGTGTAGAACTAAGTCTGAAAGTACGGAAACTTGACATTCATGGTAGGATAGATGCACAAAAATGGTAGGATAAATGGAAACTAATGGTAGGATAAAACAACGATATTGGTAGGATCAGAATGGAAACCCGGTAATTCCTGTATAACTTGACACTAATGGTAGGATAGATGCACACTAATGGTAAGATATATTTGTACTATTGGAAAGATGTAAATGCATACTCATCGCCATTGATGAGTCCGACAGAGTCTGAGATAGCAGACTGAAGCCGCTACTGATTCCGCTGCGAGTGATTGCTCAGGTAATCTCTCAACTGAATGCATCAATTGATGATTTCAAGCACTTCAAGGAGAGCAGGGAGAACGTCTGGAAGCGCAGATAAGAAGGTGATTCAATCTCTTTCTGTCTCTCGTTGCCCTTTGCAACTCAATATACGATATTGTTTTGTCATGTTCCACAGATAAGAAGTAGAATTGACATTGACTTTCCATTGAACTTGTTTATTAATCTATATGATGGAAAATAGCCTATTAGCTCAATTGGTAGAGCGTTGTGTTTGCACACAAAATGTGAGTTCGACTCTCGCATAGGCTAATACGGAGTATGCGTAGGTTCTTAAATTTGTTGATGTTAGACAAAATGAAAGAAAAAATAGTTTGATTATCTAGTTTACACTCAAAAAGAGAAGGGGTGGGGAGGTATTCAACTCCTCTACCCTTGGTTGTTTTTCTGAAAAATGTGGAACATAATTTGCAACTGTTTTTGGTTTGATTTTCCTTGAAAGCTATTTAAATTGGTAGGATAGATGCACAAAAATGGTAGGATAGATGGAAATTAATGGTAGGAGAAAACAACAATATTGGTAGGATCAGAATGGTAGGATAGATGGAAACTAATTGTAGGAGAAAACAACGATATTAGTAGGATCAGAATGGTAGGATAGATGGAAACTAATGGTAGGAGAAAACAACGATATTGGTAGAATCAGAATGGAAACCCAATAAGTCTTGTATAACTTGACACTAATGGTAGGATAGATGCACACTAATGGTAAGATATATTTATACTATTGAAAATATGTAAATGCATAATTGGCTGTACCAAAACACAATATATCGGAGACTTATAAACACACACTCCGTATTAGCCTATATGAGAGTCGAACTCACATCTCTGTGTGCAAACACAGTGCTCTACCAATTGAGCTAATAGGCTATTTTCAATGGGTACTCCTTATGATCATCTAGGCATCAAGAAGTGATAAACTAACAGGGCAAGAAGCAACATGTAGTTGCCAACCAAAGTTCAACATATAACAAAAGTTCAACAGATATTACTTGCTAAAAATGCAGTACCTTGTCCTACTAATTGCAATATATTTACATAACCTAGGGATGCAGTGACTTTGCCTTGCCCCTGGACAATCATTTCAGCAATATGGACTTGACGAATCTCTTGCAATGACAAAAAGGTAGAAAATGCAGCAGCAGTAACTACATAGTTTGCATCATCATATATGATAGGAAACACAAGTTCAACGACAAAAAAGAGAAGCATCTAAGCAAGCAATCATATCAGTATCAGTGTCCAAGAAATACCTTTCAGCTTAGATAGTGCAATTTATAATCCATGAGTGGGCATAGAACAACTCACCAATTGCCAGAAAAACCATCAACAAGGCCATTAATCCTATCACTAGTGATACAGCCAGCACTCATAACCTCGTCAGCAACAGCCATATCAATGGCTTCCAAAGCAGAAAGAGCATTGCTTTGTATCTGAACGGGTCCCCTGTACTGTCCTTCTCCTCTAACAGCACTCATATCCTTCTCAAACACCAACACCTCAAACCCCTTCTTCTTGGCCGCCAAGGCGAATACCAAACCCCCAATTCCTCCACTCGCCACCATCATCGGCACCGTATTCTGTCGCCGGCTACGCTTCTAGTGGCTCTGACCCCATGGTCGCCTTAAGATAACCAATTTCTTTCCGCTTCTTTTTGTCTCTATCTAGATTAAGATGGTTAAATTTGGGGTTGAAGTAGTACCTACAGTGCGTGGAGTGCTTTGAACAATGGAAGGGACAGATCGAGTGCGGCGGTGAGAAGGGTGGTTCAGTTGGTGGAAGCCAAGTCGATGAATGCCTAGGGTCTGACGGTTAGGATTGAGGCACTCTCCGCCGCCAGCGCCATGAGTTCTCCACCGCCTGCGCCTCTCTCCTTTTCTTTCCTTTCCTCCTCTCTCTTTCTTCCTTTTACCTGGAACCCTTCCATCCGGTTACCCATTTTATTTGCAAAAGTACATCATGTGCTACTTTTGCCAAATTCACAAGTGGTGGTCTATATTTGTAAAGTGGGATTTTTTTGGTCTACTTTTGCAAATCGCCCATCAATTAATTAATTGCTTCAAAAGAAAATGATAAATACAATGGTGGATTGAAGAGATATGCAAAAATAAATAGGATTATATTGGGATGGTGAATTTTTCGTCAAAAGAGACGATGATGACTACGATATTTGAAACTGTGAAAAACATCTCCTACAACCACGGTTTTTGAAACCATGGAAACCATTCTCCTCGTAAATCCACCAAAATCGGCCCAAATCATCTCCTACAACCACGATTTCTGAAACAGTACGTGAGAACCTTTTTCTCTATAAATCGGGTCTCATAATAGCCACGGTTTCTAAAACCGTAGGAATCCTCCCCTTTGTAAAATCGGACGCTTGTTGTGGCCATGGAAAATGTTCACGAGTGCCTCTACGGTTTCATAAGTTGTGACCATGGTTGTATTCTTGATGAGCAAATGATCGTATAAATAGTAACCTCCGGAATAAATGGATTGCAATTTTTTTCGATCAGTAAGTAAAACTTGATCTTTGTTTTAAGGATATTTACAAGAAATAAACTAGTAAATCATTTATAGATCTAACCAATAAACTAGTAAAACTTGATCTTTGTTTAGGGATATTTACAAAAAAAAATAAATAAATAAATAAATAAAACTTGAAGTTTGGACACCTCTACGAGTTCGATAGTGGGCTATTTCTTTGATAATGCCCAAAATCCCATTGGGCCATTTCTGCAATAGCTCAGCCTCCGATATTAGTCTTACATTTTCGGACATGAAACTATGAAACTCTTTTTCTTTTCTTTTTTCTGTTTTATTTTTTTTTAATCTCTTCAATTCGCCGAAACCAATCTGCTTCCGGACCACGCACTACAGAGACCCTTTGATGAGTTGATTCTCCCAGTTCAGTTTTCCCATACATGTCGCCAGCGAGATTCGAACAATCTCTAAACAAACGCTTAAAAGGAACCTAGTGTCTCATCTCATTAGATCAATTTGTGTGAAAGTATGAAACTCTAGCGATACAATTCATAATGGAATTACTAAATGAATGATTAATTTTTCGCAAAATATACAATCGTGGCCACAAAAGCCTCAATCGCAAACGAAGGCTTTTGGAACCACAAAGCTTTGAGCATATTTTAAAACACGCTATCTCCCAAAGGGCTCCATGGCACATCAGTAGTGTTTTTAAGCCATTTTTTTTAATTAGATAAAAATTCGTAGGTCAGACAGGTCTGACTCATCAAGAGGCCGATAAAGTCGGCAGACGGCGAACCAGGTAAGCTTGTGGTAGTATAAAAGGTGTTGGTTTCCATTCTCCTTCTACACCGCTTTTTCCCCTTATCTTACACATACCAAGTACGGAGTAGTATTTATTTACCTGTGGAAACATATTAAAAGATCACGAAATTCATCCTAGCTTAGCGGCCTTTTTTTTCCTCGAGATGACGTTGGTTATGAGATTATCAACTAGTTTTTTATGGGTCGAGTACTAGCTAGGTTGCAAAGTATTCAATCTGATCAAACATGTTAAACACATATCCACTGCCGAATAATGGATAACTCGTATTAGTTTAGGATATTGGGCATCCATCATGTACCAAGTCAAGAAGTAGGATTTAAACTCATCACCTCCTTTTAAAATGAACATCTCACTCTTGACACAGGATAATATATCATTTTTTTTTTCGAAGCAAGATAAAAATTAGGGACGTTCCCGACAATCGGGGGGCCTTCCTAGAGCGTCTTGACGGACGAGATCAGCCAACAGAAGATCCGACGAGCAGCTATCCTCGGCAGGGTTACCATAAGCAAGACGAGCAATCATGTCTGCTACAGTATTAGATTCCTTGAAAATATGACGAATAACAACATTAGTGAAGTGAGAAAGATCAGCACGCGTATCTGATTGTAACAACTCAATGTTCCAAGGGCACGACCAATCCCCCAGAAGAACTTTTACAATCGTGAGGCAGTCCCCTTTGATAAGGAGATTTTGAAGATTTAGCTGTTTCGCCTTCATAACTCCTAAGCATAGTGCCAAAGCTTCTGCGTAAAGAGCGGATGTGTTGTTGCAAGGACCATTTTCCAAGGCAACAGTACCCCCGATGTCGTTTCTAATAATGAAACCAAACGAACCGGACCCATTCGGTCTAAAAGACCCGTCGAAGTTAAATTTACAAAAGTTGGGGGGAGGTATTTGCCACCGACGCTGACCAGTAGCAATTTGGGCTAAGAGATTATTATTTGAAGAACTCGAGCCGGAAGAGACCGCGTTCTTATACTTTGGCGGAGAGTCTGAATTCATAGCGACTTTTGTGGCCGACCAGCTATCACGAGTAGTGTGAATGAACACCGAAATGTCATTAACTCTAAGGTTGAAAGTCGGCTCAAACACTAGCTTGTTTCTGAAAAGCCAAATACTCCACCAGACTTTAGCTAGTAAAGCCATAGAAGACTTGCCCATAGAGCGGACAAATGAGTTAGAACCATATTATAGTTTTGAAGAGCTCGGATGTTTGCAATGTTTGGAATCTCAAGATGAAACTTTTGTAGCAACGTAGACGTGATATAACAATCCAAAAGAATATGAAAACCCGACTCAAGCGTATTTCCACATATGGGGCAGCAAGACGGCACAGCTATATGCGATCGTTGTAGTCTGTCTGTTGTGGGTAAACCGTCCCGTGAGATTTTCCAGAGGAAATGTCGGACTTTATGGGGAATGTCCAGCTTCCAAATCCAGTTGCAGCTGTAATTTGAATCGCCTTTGGCATAAGGCACAATAGATCTAGCAGATCAAGTAGTAAACCATCCATCTTTGCTCGGACCCCAATAAAGGCGATCCCGAAAGAAATTGGTCGGTAAATTTGAATGTGTAATATTAGTAATATGACTAGGAGCAAGGAAACTCGTTAGGTCGTTATGTAACTTAGGAAGGTTCCAAGACTTATCCGAATTTATAAAACGAGCCACCTTCCAGGACAACATAAGATCTGAAGGGGGCATAGCTGCTAAATCAGAAAGAGGGGTTTCATAAATCCAATTTTCGTTCCAAAAATCGACATCAGAGCCGTCCCCAATGGACCAACGCAAACCTGGCTTGAAAAGATGTTTTATGGAAAGAAGCTTAGACCACTGCCAAGACGTATTACCACTCCGATTGTATTTCATCAGAGGTGTGCCTTTTAGATATTTGATCGAAATGAGACGGACCCACCGGTTGTCCGGTTCTGCAATAATCTTCCACAAGAGTTTCATTTGCAGAGCTATATTCATAGTTTCTGCCTTATACAGGCCAAGACCTTCGGAAAGAGTGTCAACACAGATCTTATCCCAGCTAATTAAGTGGGGGGCTCTTAGTACTTTTATTCCAAAAGAAATCCCGATAAACTTTATCAAGTTCACGTAAAATAGCCGCAGGAAGCAGAAAAGCTTGCATTAGAAAAATTGGTTTAGCACTGAGATTTGCTTTAATGAGAACTTTTCTTCCTTCAGAAGAGATGGAGGAAGCTTTCCACTTAGATAATTGTTGTTTAGCTTTTAGGATAATATCGGAGAAAGTATCCCGGTTAACACGACCATTGATAATGGGACAACCCAAGTACTTTTCTAAATTATTAGTCTGCGGAATGCCAAGAGAGTTTGTGACAGTAATGATAGCCGATTGGTGGGTATTAGGAGAAACCTGAAAGCTAGATTTATGAAGATTTACTTTCTGGCCCGAAATGAGACAAAACCTTTGGATGATAGCGTTGACACGAACGCTGTGTGCGTTGATTTAGTGAAGATGATGATATCGTCAGCAAAGGCAAGAAAAGGGATCTGCAATTGATTCCTCCCGAAGGAGAATCCCATATCTTTGTTACAGCTAGCCTCACAATGCAAAGTCCGTGCTAATACTTCAGCTGTTAGAATAAACAGGAAAGGAGATAGAGGGCCACCCTGACGGAGACCCCTAGTTGGTACAAAAGGAATGGATGGCTCATCATTAATTAAAATGGAATAAGAGACCGTAGTGACACATTCTTTAATCCACTTTATGAATTTAGCCGCAAAGTCGAACTTTGATAAAGTACTGAACAGGAAATTCCATTCTATCCTATCGTACGCCTTTTCCATATCGAGTTTAATAGCTTAGGAGACAGTTTTAGCTCGAAGAGACCTGAAAGAGTGAAAAATTTCATGGGCTATAAGGATGTTATCCTGGATAGAGCGTCCCTTCGTAAATGCTCCTTGTAGGGGATGAATCAGTTTATTAAAAACCAAAGACATTCTTGCAGAAATAATCTTGGATATGACTTTATAAACCGTAGAACACAGACTGATGGGCCTATAATGATTAACCGTAGACGGGTCGTCACGTTTAGGGAGTAAAGTAATGAAAGTATGATTCACTTGTTTGAGAATTTTTCCAGACGTGAAGAAGACCTTAACAGCCTTAATAACGGAGTGCCCAACAATGGGCCAGTAGTGTTGGTAGAAGCCCGGGGGCATACCATCCGGACCTGGAGACTTATCAGCTATCATAGAGAAAATGGCACTTTTGATTTCAGCGTTTGTGACGCGTTCAGTTAGCATGATATTCTCATCATGCATGATTTCTGTCGACAGGACATCAAGATCAGATGAGATAGATAATCCCGGGTCAAAAGAAGACTTGAAACACGATTTGAAATCAGAGACAAACTCTTCTTGTATGAGTCTATTATCGGTAATACCAAAACCAAAGCTGTTGAAGATAGTTTTGATAAATTTTCTACTTTGTTTGGATGAAGCAATACGGTGGAAATAGGAAGTGTTTGAATCATTTAGCTTCAGGTGTTTGACCTTAGCACGTTGACTCCAGTATCGTCGTTGAAAATCGAGCAGGTGCTCACGCTTGTTAATTAATCTCTTTTGCATCAGAAGATATGAGTAAGAGGCCGACACAAGCAGGTTATTTTGTAATTTTAGTAGAGCCTCGTCAGTTATCAGAACTTGATGATTAATGTTACTGTAAGTAGATTTGTGCCAACGTTTAGCAAGAGTTTTGAGAAGGGCAGTTTTCTTCACTAAATAGAACATGCGTGATCCGACGAGGTAAACGGGTGAATCTGAACTCTTAAGGAGGTAAAGTTGGTTAGAATTGAATGATGCGGAAGGAACCAATCCAGTTTAGCGAAAGAATTCTCTGGTTCTCCTAATTTCTTTCGGCGCCAGGTAAACTGGCCTCCAAAGGTTGGAATCTTTAAAAGATCAAGAGAGTCCTGGATGGAT
Source organism: Persicaria maculosa (assembly GCA_963922045.1). Taxonomy (NCBI): domain Eukaryota; kingdom Viridiplantae; phylum Streptophyta; class Magnoliopsida; order Caryophyllales; family Polygonaceae; genus Persicaria; species Persicaria maculosa. The sequence goes on along the minus strand of OY998261.1, from coordinate 23,060,616 downwards.
TGGATACGAGTGAAACGATTACTGGACGGTACAATTCCACCAAAATTATCATTGGGAGCTGAAATCGCATTTAGATCACCCATTAAGGCGACTAGATGAAGGCATTGGGACGAATAAGCCTGTAACGAGGGCCAAAAGGCGGCCTTCCCATTATAATTAGGAGGAGCATACACAACGATGAGCGCAGTTGTCGAGTTTTTTTTTTTGTATCGAAGTAATCGAAATGAATAAACCTGTGTTGTATAGACACTAAGGTAATCTGTCCTGCTGAAGGAGGCAAGTCCCGCCAAAGGAGTCAGACCCCTCCAGCAAAGCCCACTGATGGATCGAAAGCAATGTTCGTAAAACCACATTTACGCCAGAGATTATCATTAGGTGGCGAAGTAGGTTTTGTTTCGAGTAGGGCGAGAACATTTATATAGTTGTTACGGCAGAAGATGTCAACATTCGTCCAAAAATTTCGTCTACGAATCCCACAATAATTCCAAGTTGCGATATTCATAAACTAACTGATTTATAAGGTAACTGTTGGTAAACTAATATTGAGATATTCATAAACTAACTGATTTATAAGGTAACTGTTGGTAAACTAATATTGAGAAGATGGTCAGTGACCCGGAGAGAGACACTAGATCATGTATATGGTAAAACGGAGAAACGTCTTGTCTGAACGACGAAGAGACCATAGTAAAAGGCAACAGAAGAAAATGCATCCGAACTGGTTGACGATCCTGTAAACAGATGATGGGGATATGTAAACATAAATTTATAAGCTGATATCGAAGAATGTTGAGAAAAGTTCCTTTGTGGGGGATGATAGTAAGGGTCGCAAATGTACTAGTAGCGTACAGAAGTAAACGACGACAACAGACATTGCAAACAAAGAAAGGGTGATTAGAATTAGAGATAATAACCTTAATCAGGCAACACATTACAGTGAAGAGATACACTAAATATCTTGTGGAATCATCTTGATGGTAATCATAAGTTATCATACAAAATGAAACATGGCCTAAACAAATTCGGATTTGGTAATCCTTTACATTGAGTGTATAGGTTATACAATAAGAGGTTAAGTACTCCCCAATAGTAGTTTCAATAGTGTGTACACTCGTAAATATGCGATACGTCTGTCGACTGCCAGACTCTTAAAGAATGGATGAAACATTGTGGCGAACCGGTAAGGCTAAATGGGTACTAGGAGGAAAACATGGACACGAGACTGCCTTAGTCCAAAACTGGACAACCCCGGTACCGAAGTGATAAATGAACAGCTGCCAAGTCGAAAGACTGAACCACCTGCAACAAGAACAAAACAAACCACATTAGTCTGGACAGAGAGGAATTGTAATGGAAGAAAGCCAAAGCGCAACGCAATAATGTATGATAGAAACAAAGGTAGAGAAACTAATAGATAAACTATGAAACATGAAAATAAGCAAATGTTTGCAAAGCAAACAGAGGAGATGCATAAATGAGTGGAAATAACTAGAAGCATTGGTAATTAAATAGAACAGGTAAAGAAAAAAGACTAAGTAAGCAAACAGAGGAGATGCATAAATGGATGATATATACCATAGGGGAGGTAATCCCTTTTATAATGTAAAGCAGGTAATGCTTTCTATAATTTAATACATAGCCGAGAGCACCCGGATACAAATATATAAAGATAATTACATCCAGAGAAAGCATCCTACTTGAAATCAAAGTATAGAAGTAAACTATAAAATAGATACCGACTAAACAGATATCATGAAAGAAAGATCATCTCATAACCCGAGACAGTGTCGAATGAAGATGGTCATAATCGGACTTACAAGCCGACTGAGGCAAGAACAAACGCAGTAGAGCCATGGTTGAAACAGAAAGGAGCCCAAACATAAAGATCAAGCCCTTGCTACACAGAAACCCACTCCTGCAAAACAGCAAAAGAAACCAACATACATGACAGGTGCCGGTATATAGGCACCAAACAAACCCAGGCAAAGGATCACAAATGATTAAAACAAAGCCATGATAACCAAAAAGCTCATACAAAACCTCCCAAGGTAAAACGCAGTTATAAATAATAGCAGCAATAATCAGACAGATAGGTATAATGCACGCAGAACGCCACCATTGAAAACCAATAAAAGCATTAGCAGCAACCTGTAAGCGAAGGAGTTTGATCAAATAATACTTATCAGAATGTAGGAAGGCAAGAGTGTGAGAGCCCAAACAGAATGAATTGAGATCCAACAGAACCCTGCCGTTACTGGTTAGAACTTAGTTTTGTACGAGTGCCTTGTGAGCAAGCGTTTAGTGGTGCCAGTGGCAGCAGAAACACGCAGAAAGACCGCCCAAAAGCAAAACTTAAGGACCAAACCAGTAGTATATTGTGGTAAAATAAAAACAAGATGCCAATCCGAGAATATCAAAATGACGTGATACATAAAAAACAGAACAACCCCATGAGAGAGCTCAAGACAAACAACAATCAACAAAAACATAAAGGGAGTGAGCCCTATCGCAGGACCAGTAGGAATGCTAGAATTCGGAAGCACCGATGCCGAGTAGAATACATTTACCCCGTCCATAAAGGACGTTGAATGGGTCATGACAGCAAAATCGCTCGCACACATGGCGATATTAAGAATTCGATTAAGAATGTAAACAAACCACGCACTGGATAGGGGAAGTCGATCTCAAAAGAAACCGTAAGCAAAGTATTTATAAGTAAATCACCGGTAAGCAAGGAGATAAAGTGTGTAATGGGGTAATTGAGTAGGAGAGCTTACAGAAGCACATCCCTAGAACAAGACAAGCACGAGGAAGGGACAAACGAACAGCCAGCCACGCCACCACCCGTAGTCACAACATCCTCCCAAGCCCCGACCGGCACTCCCATCCCACATAAAAGAAGGATTGCAGGCCGACGAAACCCAGCCCAAAGATGTCGAGACGGACTTCGACATCACAACAAAACTGAACCGATTTAGGCCACTTTTAGAGTGTACGGTGAGTCGAAAATTGTGAGAAGATTTTGGATTAGATTGAGGGGCTGAAGCAACAGAATTCCTGCAATCGATTGGGGAAGAAGCGTTATGTGTAGACGGAGACTGGATAGCTGGGCGGGTATGGCTAGGTTTTGGAGCCGGCGGCCGCTCGTTGGAGTTGAGACGAAAAAAAGGGCGCGTGTACGCGCGTACTGTTAACGGGGTTAGGGTTTTTGGTCTTTTGTTGATCAGGCGACACCCGGATTTGAACCAGGGAAAAAAGGATTTGCAGTCCTCTGCCTTACCGCTCGGCCATGTCGCCAAATACGAAATACCTTCATCACATCATATTAATTGGTATTTTGGAATAAATCCATCAACACTTTTTTTTAAAAAAAACAGTGGATAAGATATCATTATTAATCTTAGTTACAAATTACAATTGCTTTCTCCACGAATAAAAATTTAAAAAAATTACTTTTTAAAAAAGTTTAATCAACATTCACATTTCTAGGGCAGAGACTCTTGAAATTGGAGATAATCATTTCGAATCTCGCCCGAATTTGTATTTTTCATAGGTTAAGGGGATAGCTGATTGATTGACCGGTCTAGGTCAATTTATCTTAATAACTAATTTTTATTTTGATTTTGAATTTCATGTTCTCACTGATGCTTCCGGATGGTTTATTTACATGGTGTAATCAAAATTTATTTGCTAAAAGAAACTGAACCGATTTTTTCACAAATGTACTCAGGAAAGGAAAATGAAAATATAGGCAGAATAACAAACTCTTAGGAAAATACTAATACAGAGTATATATCCGACGTCTAAGAAAGAAGGAATGAGTGTCATGTCAGTAATCCAAAGTGAAGGAGGATTAAGTAATCTGAGTCATCCGTCCAAGTGCAAAATGGACGTCACAGATAATGGTTGAGTTGTAACAGAATTAGTTGTTATGTTTATTGAAATTAGCTTATAAATGAGATTAACATCCTATATAACCTTGTTGTAATGTGTTTTCTCTTGATAAAGAAATAAAATCAATCGCCATTTATGGACCAAACCGAGCTCTCTCTCTTTATTCTTCACTTCTCCTTTTTTCAAATTTCATTCACTCTTCAAACAATCTTTTGGATTGTGACATGGTATCAGATCCATGAGTGTCTTGCATTATGTGAAGGGTTCTTTGAGCTATGGTATTGATCTCACTCTTTAGGCCTTCTCGGATTCGGAATAGGCTACCTGTCCCATCTCTCGTCGATCAGTCACAGGGTATGTTCTCATGCCAGACTCAAATCCCATCTATTGGCGTTTTAAGAAACAAGCCACTATCCCTAAGAGTTCATCGGAGGCAGAGTATCGGGCTATGTCACAAGCCACCTCTAAGGTCACATGGTTGGTTGGTTGGTTTACTTCGGGAGTTTGGGCTTCATGATCTCACATCCATGTCACTCTTCATTGTGACAACAAATCGACATTGCATATTGCTCGTAATCTCGTCTTTCACGAGAGCACCAAACACATCAAAATCGACTGCCATTTTACTCATGAGAAAGTGATTGATGGGCTCCTTCAATAGTCTTTCCTTCCTACTCACAATCAACTGGTCGATGTGTTAACAAAGATCCTTCCCTCGCATTAGCATCGAAATTTGTTAGCCAAGCTGGGCATGTTTCTGGAGCAGGAAGGAGGATTAAGTAATCTGAGCCATCCGTCCAAGTGTAAAATGGACGTCACAGATCATGGTTGAGCTGTAACAGAATTAGTTGTTATGTTTCTTGTAATCCGCTTATCAATGATAATTAACATTTCATAACCTTGTTGTAATGTGTTTTCTCTTAATGAAGAAATAAAATTCATCGCCATTGATGGACCAAACCAAGCTTTTTCTCTCCTGATTCTTCAGTTCTCCTTTCTCAAATTTCATTCACTCTTCAAACAATCCTTCGGATTGTGACAAGTACACTTAAGCCGGAGATGAAGGAGATGACAATTTGGATATGGATAGAGTATGAAAAGATATTAGCTAAGAAAAACTACCATTGTATCTTGCTGTTGGAAATAATAATAATATTATGATGATGATGATGATGATGATGATGATGATGATGATGATAATAATGATAATGATAATGATAATGATAATGATAATGATAATGATAATGATAATAATAATAATAATCATAATAATAATAATAATAATAATAATAATAATAATAATGATAATGATAATAATAATAAACGAGGGATGTTCAAACTATTTTATACGGAGTATTGTATACCTTTTCTCTGATTCATATTTCGTCGACCAATCCTTCCTAACTCGCATCTTTGTTGAAAGAATTTTTTTTGTAATTCCTTACATAAGGATTCAGAAAAGACCGGGTCGCCACCTGCACAAGCAAATTGTTGATAAAACTCCAAAATGGCATTTTCTTTTGATCCAATTTTTTTTTCTCCTTATCATTCCGGAAAGACAAAAAAATTTAAGGATAGCAAACATTCTCAAGAATTTCACTTAGATTTGAACCCATAGCTGATGATAGAACTAGAATAGATATTTTCTGTTTCCTACTCACACGAGCCCATATCCTTGCTTTTCTATCAATCTCTAATTCTAATCTTCCTCCCCAATCTGATATTATAGTGATGAAGCCTATTTTCATTAACAAGGGAATCAAAATAAGCCTATTTTCATCGCCATCCAAACAAAGCCTAATTAGTCGGTGCGATAACGAGTGACGAAGCCGCATGTAATGCGCGTCAGGAGTACGCGGCAAAATAGAATTCGATTCCTCTAAATATCAAACCCGAAAACATCTGTTCATTCATTTCCTCCACACGCCATCAAATTCCTTCTAATCGATCCTCAAAACCCTAGATTTTCCCTTTTTCTGCTGCCACGATCTTCGTTAATTTCCATTTTTGGTTTCGTATTTCATCTCAGGTAATCATATCTCTCGCGCTTTCTTTCTCCTCGGTCGCTCGAACAGTTTGCTTTTTGAATTTCGGTGCTTTTCGTGGCCTATCGTTGTAGTTATTGTTGATAATGATGAATCTGTGTTTCGGTTGATGGATTATCATAATGTTTGTGTTGATTGATTACTCTCTTGATCGCTTGTTCATTCTAATTGTATTTATGATCGCTAGTTCCCATGCGCATGAAGATGATTTTTGTTGTTATTAGGGATTGAATTTGGGAATTCATGCTCTGCCTTGTGGATTGGATTACTGTTTAAAAAGTTGAGCTTTTGATTTCAAGCCCAAAGTTATAACTCGAATTCGATTAATGAGTATGTGATGGTGATGATATAGGATGAAATTGGCCAGCTACTGTTTGAGTTTGGGGTTTGAATTTATTTCAATTTTGGATGGCCATAAATATAATACTAGCATTTAAATAATGCCTTGTTGACGTGTTAGAAATGACTGAATGAACAAATTAATCAGAGATAAAATATTATAATGGTTCTTTTTCAATGATACTTGTGTGTATATTGACCAACTCTGCTATTTTAATTCTAATTTAGAACCATTTGATTTAGCGAGTTGATGCGATGATCTATTGTTGCTCTAATAGTTGCAGCTTATATCGATCTCAATATGGTTTACAGAATTAAGATTTAAAGACAAGATGATCCATATCTATTTCCTATTTCTTTTGATATGAGTCATTTCTATTCTATGGCCTCTTTGACCAGTGCACTGCAATATATGTTTGTGTATTCCAAAATCAATTTTGATGTCTTATTTTGTTGCATTCTTTGAGCATGTAAATTCCACATCTCATTGAGTACATGTGTGTACTTTCAAATTATGGTTCAGGATTTAGTGCCCTTGTTTTGTTTTGTTTTGTTTTGTTTTGTTTTGATCAAGTGTTAGTTTCACTCTGGCTGGATTAGGTTGTTGAAACAGCATGGGAGGTGGAAAGGACAACAATAATGAACAAGACAAAGGTCTCTTATCTAATGTATTAGGGGGATTTCATCAACAAGGCCATACATCTGGTGGATATCCTCCGCAACAAGGGTATGGTGCCCTCTGCAACAAGGGTACCCGCCTAGTGGATACCCTCTGCAACAAGGGTACCCACCAAGTGGCTACCCACCGCAACAAGGTTACCTGCCTCAGGGTTACCCCCCACAAGGTTACCCACCAGCTGGATACCCTCCCTATGGTGGTCCTCCTCCTGGTGGATACCCTCCAGCTGCTTATCCTGGAGGCCCGAATCAACATAATGCCGGTCATTCAGGTACTGCCTTTGATGCTAAATTGTCTCAGCAAGTATTGCTGTTAGTTATAATTCTTAAGCAAAGTAATCCCTTTGTGATCAGTTTCTGCTTTTGTTTAGCCTCTTTGGAAATGATCAACAAATTTATTAATAGCACTATAAGTTACGACCATATAGCGCAACTGTGCAGGGACTTTATATATCATAAGCTCCTTCCTCCTGATCCTTACCAGAACAAAAATAAACCAGCACATCACTCTAAATGAATTAATGTGCAAGAATGCAAGCAAGGCAAGTCATTTTGTGATCATACTTCTCAACCATACGAGTAGGGGAACTTTATTGCTTGAAATGACTGATTTGGAAGTCTGAGCTGCGAAATCTGTCAAATTTTTTAGCCTTTTTTTTAGGCCTCTAAGTTTGTAAGCATTTCATGATCTGAAGTCAATCTTGTCAGCAACACATAGTATTGCTTAATATCTTCATTTGGGTTGACTTATAATGATATGGAAAAATATCTCAGGATCAAGCAACATGGCGCCGTTGCTAGCAGGGGGAGCCGTGGGTGCTGTAGCAGCCATGGGGGCTCATCATTTGATGCAAGGTGGTCACCATGGACATGGTGGTCACATGGGTATGGGGGGTATGGGCTATGGGGGTGGCGGTTTCATGCACGGTGGAGGGAAATTCAAGCACGGGAAGTTCAAGCATGGGAAGTTTGGAAAGCACGGTGGGATGTTCGGCGGCAAATTCAAGAAGTGGAAATAAGATCGTATGCTACGTCAATGCTATGTCCTTGCTTGAGTGTTGGTCTTTGAACTTGGTACAAGGAGTCATGTATGATCGCGTAAAATAAGAGTCAAGGATAATGTGGTTTTAGTACCTGACTGTATTGTGGATTGCTATTTGATATTAGATTGATACTCCTTTATTTGTTTTTCGTTCGAGGTTTGTTTTTCATCTAAAGATTTCATTGCCACGACTGTTTTGAGGAGACTGTGTTTCGACCTGAGGATTAGTAACTACCTATTCGTTTGCACCAAAAAAAAAAATTTGTGCCGTAGTCATTTTGTAATCCACAATTAACATCAACGAAACTTGAAAATCAAGAAGAGCCAGAACAACTCGGAAGATGGATCAACCATTATGTATAACCAGAATTAAATAACATAAGCAAATGACTTAATGGAAATAACAAGAAGCAAATGACGAAAAGAAAAATGCAAAAATAAAGTACATGCCAACCTACCCTGTAAACTACAAGCTAGCAGACCGTTTGATTTAAGAATTTTTTATGGAAGCAACGTGTCTTGAAACAATTTTGCCCGATTTTTTTAAGGCGGATTTGCGGATATACCCTACCAAAAAAAAGGTTAAAAAAATACTCCAATTTCTACCAAATTGCAAAGGATGCCTATTTGGGCATATTTGCAATAAAAGTATTGTGAGTTTAGGCCTTTTTTAATTAAAATAAATATATAAAAATAGGATTTCAAAAATTAAAAAAAAAAACAGATTTTAAGAAATAGGAAAAAACTAGGATTTCGTGTATTAAAAAAAACAGATTTGGATCCCATGAATTTGACCATCAAATTCATGGGTGGAGTTGGACAAATCTCAACCGTCAAAAAAATAACCAACGGTTAGATTTGGCCCCCTCCTTCACCCCCACCCCCACCCCCACCCTCACCCTTTTTTTCCTTTTTCTTTTAATTTCTTTTTTGTGAGTGTAAAACTCAACTCCACCCATGAATTTTTTTGAATCAGTGTAAGAACCGAACCAATATTAAAACCCTTTTCTAGTGAAATGAACGCACGGTACGCGCCTAGTGCTTCCTCCCCTCTTGGTAGCTCTGTCAGAGCAACTCCGCCCCTTTCAAAGAACCCTAGAAAGCAAAAGTCCCTTCTGTTGAATCTCTTCTCCTCTCAAATCTTTATGTTGATCATCCGGTGTCTCCCTCAGAGTAATGATGGTGATCATCCCCGATTGTCTATTGCAGTTCCGTACGGGTTGGTGCTATGTAAGTGTGGTGGGTTTTAGTTTTCGGAGAGTCTCTCAGTTCTTTCTCCCCACGCTTGCTTGCCTTTTGCGTGTGGTGATACCTTGCTTCTTGTGTGGATGGCTACGGCCCTAGCTGGTTCGGGGAGAGTCCAAAGTCAACGCCCTCCTCCCTGGCCTTTGTGGTTCTGCCTGGGTGCGGTAGGGGTACGGTTTCCCCTCCTTTCAAGCAAAGCTATATTTCGATCTTGTGATTTGGGGAATGGTCCATTTGATTTGACATGTTTCTGCCGACGGGAGAGGTATGATCTTTCCTCTGCTCCCTTTCTCAGACGGAGTATGCTGTGCTCCGGCCTCTTTAAAAGGGGCTTGGGGTGGTTCTCCTTCCTCCACATCTTCTCGCTGCATTTCTCTTCTTTCTCTTACTTGCTATCTTCTTCTCTGTCTAACCAATCTTCTGATTTCTTTGCATCTATGGCTACCCCGTCCTTGGACAAAGGGAAACATGCCATGGAGGCCGACGTTGTCGTCCCTCCTTTGACCACCTCTGAAAAGGGCAAAAAATCCACCGCTGATGAAAAGATCCCTGAGAAACCCTCTGGTTTCGATGAAGGAGAAGTGAAAAGAGGCATGGAAAAAATGGCCAAAAAAATCAAGCGCTCAAAGCTTGACGTCAACAAGCTGAGGATGATTCAATCCAATGTCCAAGCGAATATCTCTTCCCTCAACAATTCTTCGCTCTTTGCGACCATAGTGGGTGACCCTGTGGAGGCTAAGGAGGTGCGTAGAATTATTAAGCTGGATTGGAAATTTCTTAAGGGTGGATTCCAGTTGGTGCCTGTTGCTAACAAATGGTTCGAGCTCCGCTTCGACCATCCGGAGGATCGGAACAATGTGTGGGAGAAGCGCCCTTTCCATGTGTCCTGTCAGTTGATGGTCTTCCGTCCCTGGAGCATCGATTTCGACCCTTGGTCGGAATCAATTACTTCTTTGGATTTTTGGGTTCGGATCCCAGGCTTGCCAACCAAATATGTAAGTGATCCTATCCTGAAATCTCTCATTGAGGATAATGGTATTGGGAAGGTACTTCGTGTTGCTGCTTTCAATGCTAAGGGTGCGCGACTTCGCTACCCCCGTGTATGCATTTCCACTGATCTTGCTTTGATCAGAGAGAAGCGGGTGTATGTTCTCAATGAGAAAGATGAGCTTGAGTCTTATCCGGTTTGGTTTGAAGATTTTCCAGAGGGCTGTGGGTGTTGTGGCTTAGATGGTCACCTCTTTGAGGAATGCCCTAAGAGGAGGGTGTGTAATGCTGCTGGTTCTGGCATTCTTGGTGGTGGAGTTAAGGGTGATCTCTCGGCTGTTGGAGAACCACATGCTGCTGAGGTTGGTGTGGGGTGGGCTCAAGTTGCCGCTAGGCGACCTGTCCCCCTTCCCCCACCATCCTTTGGCCACTCTAAAGCAGAACTTTGGAAGTGTTTTGGAAAAATGTTACTATATCATCTGGCTCTTCCTCCTCTTCCTCTTCTGCGGCTGGGGAGGTATTGACCACTCTGGATGATCCTACTGTGTTGGTGAGCTCTGCTGATCAGCTGCCTGCCCTGGCTCTTACTGAACCCCCAAATGATGTACATGAAAATGTTACTGAGCATGCTTCTCTTGTCCCCCTACCGCCTGAAGCCGACGATGATGATATGCTCGATCTTGTATACGATTCTGCAGCTGAGGATGGCATCGAGGAGGAGATAGTATATGAGGATGATGGCTTTGTTGAAGGAATGTTAGGGGACCCCAGGTCTGGTGGTATCCCTGCTGATATGACACAAGAAGACTTTGATAAGCTGCTGCACAACATCCCTCCATCCATGGAGTTTGCTATCCCTCTTCTTTGCAACCCAGCTTGTCTCTCTGGTCCCTTTGCTCCCCCTGCCTTGTCTGCGGAGCTTCTTGCTCCGGTTGGTCAGGGTGCTGGTGAGGGTTCCGAGGACATGTCCAAATCTGAGTCGAGCAAAAGAAAGTTCGGGGACGATGATGAAGAGACTGCCAGCTTTAAACTGATGGGGGTTGGTAGTAAGAGAGGAAGGAATGTGTGAACACCTTTTTGCTTGTGCTTGTGCCTGCTGCTTGCTAGGTGGTATTGCAGGCTGCTGCGAGTATTCCCCTTATCCACCTTCGGAATGGCTTTTTAAGTATGTTTGTTGTTTACTCATGTGTACTTGGCTTATGTGTGTATGTTTGTCTAGTTTGTATGGTTGCTACTCTTGTTTCGTTTCAGCTCATTGTCTGGTTGTTCTATTGCGGCTCTTGTTCTTCGGGGCCAGCTATTTGTTCAAATGGAAAAACCTTGTTTCAGTAATGCTTGCCCCAAGCTGTAATTCTGAATTGCACCTATTAATGCTAAATCATATTCTACATTATGTATTATTATGGAAGCCTTTTATTGGTGAGGAACTCCTTTGTGATCTACACAGCTCTATACATTTAGGTAGGAATCCTTTTTTTAATTCCAAAATCCTCAATGCCGATTACCATAAGTTGATGCTTGAGTCCCATCTTACGCATGTTCCTGGGCTCGTGCTTAGATTAATCAAGTGGTTGCTATGGATGTGCTTATGTGATCTTCCTGATCTAAACCCTCCTTGGCATATTTCTTCTTGGACTCCATGCTTCTGGATTGTGCTTACTTTCCTCATCCGAAGTCGTGGCTTGGTTGTGTGTTGTGCTATTCTAATCGGTGAACTCATTCCTGGAAATCTGTCTAGTAAAAAATCACTCACTAATCTCCTAAATGATTCATCTCCTTATTGTTACCCTGCTATTTCCCACATACACATCTCTAAATGGACTATATAGTACTACGAAGCTCCTACAATTAACCCTTATATCCCCATGAATCTTAGTCATCAAAATAAGCCTAATCTCTCTCTTCGGAACATTATTTCTATATTCAGTGTCTACCTATCGGATTGGAATTCCTGGTCTCTAGTGGAAAATTTCTCTACACGATCTTCTTTGGGGAGTATACCTTGGCATACCAACTTTGGTATTCTTGTGGCCCTTTGGTGGGTTAGTTTGATAAGTCAGTCAGCTAAATGGGAATTGAATTTTATTAGTCGATCCTCCTGTATGTACTCATTTGTTATAAACTGGTTCCGTAAGTTTCCTCATGTCTTAAACTTTCTCCGCCTAGAGAAACATAGCTCCCTCCTCTCAAAATTGTTATCAATGTCTAGTCACGTGTGGTACATATAAAAACCTTATGTTAAAATTGTCTCATTATTTTCTATAAAGTATGACCTTTTATCTTGTTATACTTTGCTAGGCTTGTTTACTAAGAAACTTCCACTACACTTTGTAAGTGACACATTAGGAGAAACTATTAATGAGCAAGCATTTTGGCTTGGGACGGATTACCTTCTGCTGTCCTGTGCTATGTTAGAGAGGATATGATTATCCGATTTTGGAATTGTCGGGGAATTGGTAAAAAAACCTTCTGGACTAATATCAATATGTGGCGTACAACTGATCATATTCAATTGTTAGCTCTGGCTGAGATAAAAACTGATAAGGAACCTACAGAGTCTCTCTGGAGAAACGTCGGCTTCTCCAACTGCTGTTGGTCTCCTGCTTCGGGGCGTGCTGGGGGGATTGCCTTGTTTTGGAATGACAACTCTCTCATCAATGAATCTATCTCGGTAGTAACACACCTTCCCAGAATTATCGGCGTCAAATATTCTAATATAAAGGACAATTTTGATTGCTTATTATTCTTCGTTTACCCCCCCCCCCCCCCCAAATTCTAGTGAAAAAGAGGCCTTTTGGCAAGACTTGAATCTTCTTATTTTGCAAGCCAGTCTTCCTTGTCTTGTGATGGGCGACCTAAATGAGATAAACCAACCTTCGGACAAATGTGGTGGAGCGAATCCCCTCCCTACTAGATTCCAGAGACTCTTCGATTTTAAAAGTGTTTGCTCCATGGTTGATATTCCTTCCTTTGGACCGTGTTATAGTACAACAAGCTGGTCAAGACAATATTCTGGAAAAACTTGACCGTGTTATAGTACACCATCAGATAATTGAAGCGTTTCCTCATTTAGCAACCTCCAATGGGGCATTTTCTTCCTCGGATCACTGCCCAATCACAATCAACCTCTCTCGAACTACTAATGTGAAAGCACCTCCCTTTAAATTTGAAAATATTTGGCTTCAGAGAAAGGATTTCCGTAATATTGTACGCCAAGCTTGGCGAGCTCCTTGTTCTGGATCGGCTATGTTCCAAGTAAGTTACAAAACAAAGGTTCTTAAACAAAGGTTCCGATCTTAGGGCTACTCTTGGTCTGAATTTTAGCTTCTCCCAAGGATCCCCTTTCAATTGAATGTTTAACTTTCAGCCTCCACTGATTTTCCACCAAATTGCGATTTTAGGGTTTTAATTTGTGCAATTTTGGGCTCTTCGATTTGGCTATTTGGAAGAGAGGACGGACGAATTTAGAGCTCAGGGAGTTCAACCTCTGCCTTGGTAAGTTTAGACCTTAAAGATCTTAATCCGGACTTGTTATCCTTTCAAGCTTCTTGACCATCCAGTGCCAGATTTTTTTTTTTGTTTTAATTAGAGCACTGTGTTCTCGTTTGGCAGCCAAGACGGGAGGTGTTGAACGTGACCGGTAGATCCGGGATTGCAGGAGAGGAGCTAGCTCGGTGGGGAAGCTGAGAAGAGGCTAACAGGTTTGTTCTTCTCTCTTTTTTTTCTTTTGATTTGTCTTTTTAATTTAATCCGACTTTAGGCTTTGGTCAATTTATAATTTAAGATTTATTTTTTGTTTGGAGCTTTTGACCCGGGTAGTCGGACCTAGGAGGCGAGGGAGGTCGACCGCTCTTTGAAGAAGCTGAAGAAGGCCCAACTCCAGGAATTTTCCTGAGCTCTAATATTTGTAGGCTCAGGTTCGTTCTCTTTTTGTTCCTGAATTGGTCCACTTCCTCATGAGCTTTGCACTTGCTGAGATTCTTTTAGGCTCATGTGCTTAGTGTAGTTTGACACTAATTTATTTGATCTTGCTGATTTGAGTCTTTGCGTTAGGCTCAATAGTTTGTTTAAACCTATGAACCTATGTATTTTTGAGTTTGAGATAAGAAACTTGAGTCCCTCCCATCTCTTGGTTTGTTGGTTCTCCTTGCTTCTTTTCTCTATTTCCTTTTTTACAGCTCCTCAGAAATTTTAGACTTGAATTTGCTATGCTTTATGCAAGATTTGTGAGTCTGCTGCAATGCTTCTTCTCAGGTATTTGACCTAAGTAGCTTGTCATATATTTGGTTGGCTGGCTATGTTTTGCCAATACCTTCCAGCCCCTCTTTTTTTTTTTTTTTTTTGTATCTGATTTGGAGCTTTTTGGTGACCAATTTGCACAGATTTAGTTTGAACAGAATCTGCGTGGATGAATGTTGTGAATTTTGTTTGTTTGTTGTTTGTTATTATTTTTTTTACTTGAAACTTGTCTTGAAACGAGGCTTTGTATCCCTGCAGAAACCTTGACAAAGATTCACCCTTGTTTAGGGTAAACCCCGTGACTGCCTTGGAGAAGTTTTGACTTGAGGATTTTGTTGCCTGAAACTGAATTCCTTTTCTTTGCTTTCAGTTTCATTATTCTTCCATGTCTAGAAGCCATGAATTTGTTTGCTTTTGGCTGTTTGCTATTTGCCTCTTTGAATTAGTCCCCTAGCTTAGGAAAAATCCAGCAGCGTTTCACCCACTTTTAGGGCTGTTTGCTGATCCCGAAACCCAGGCCGCAAGCGAAAGCCAGTGACTTTGCAAGGGCGGGGTTTCGTGGATCGATTTCGGCAGCACTTCAACTTTGTTTGGGCGGTTCGTTGACTCCGAAACCCAGGCCGCGAGCGAAAGCCAGTGACTTTGCAAGGGCGGGGTTTCGAGAGTCCATTTTGACAGAGCTTCGTCTTTCTTTGGAGATATTTGTTAACTCCGAAACCCAGGCCACAAGCGAAAGCCAGTGACTTTGCAAGGGCGGGGTTTCAAGAGTTGATTCCAGTAGTACTTCGACCTTGTTTAGGACAATTCGATGACTCCGAGACTCAGGCCACGAGCGAAAGCCGCAACTTTGCAAGGGCGGAGTCTCGAAAGTCATAGGAATCAATGTAGAGGGCTACCTTGGTTGCCTTCTCCTCTTCTTTTCCCTTTCTTCTTTTTGTACGTGTGCCTTTTTTCTTCTTGTGTGTGTGTTTGCTTTTCCTGCAGCCTTTTTCTGCCAATACGTGCTTCTTTGTCTTTTTTTTTCCTTTTTTTTTTAACTCCCAAACAGATGCCCCCGAAATTTGAATTTGTGAGAAACTTGTTGAACACATTCAAATTTCGCCTTAATCTTTTGACCTCATTTGCTTTGACCTTTGAGAAGGAATAATGCGGCACTCACATTTGGGGTGCTTTATCCTGAATAGGTGTGATCTTCGCAATTTTGATCATTATTGGCTAACCTTGAGAAGTACACATATATCCCCATTGAAAGGGGGAGACTGGTGTTGTTTTTTTTTGGGCTGCATCTAGCATTCTTGACTTGCTAGACTGCCTACGTACCCTCTTTATGAGGGATCAAGCCATTCGTAGTTCATTTTAGACACCCTTTTCTTCATGTGTGTTACAGGGTGCTTCAATTTTGGACTAACTTCAAGTCCATACTTCTGCCTACATTTAACTGGGATCTTTTTTTTTACCGCATCATTCAAATCATCTGGGCCCACCTTCTAGGAAGGGTTTCCCAAACGCTTCGACTATCATTTGTGAAACCAATTTTTTTTTTTAGCGACTGAATTTTACATATTTTGGTTGTCAAACGTCCTACGTACTCCTTGTTGGAGATCAAGTCATGACGTAGTTCTGGGCACTTTGACTCTCGAGGCTTTACGTGAAATATTTCTTCACGAATTTTCCATTCACGCAGGAGTATACTACTTCGCCTTCGGCATTTGAGAGCTCATATGCCCCTTTAGGGAAAACTTTGGTCACCACGTAAGGACCTTCCCATGTTGCTTCAAATTTTCCTTGGGATTTTCGATTGATCACAATTGGTCGCCTGATGGTAAGGACCAAGTCACCAATAGTGCATGAGCGAAATTTGACCCGTTTATTGAATGCCCCAGCCACTTGGGCTTGGTAGATTTCAAGTTTTTGTTGTGTTGCTAGCCGGTGCTCATCTAATGCTTCGAGCTCGGCCAGACGAATCTTGACATTCTCTTCCGGGTCGGTGAGCTGAACTGCAACTCTGAGAGATGGCAACTGAATTTCTAAGGGTAGAACAGCTTCAGACCCAAAGACTAGATTATAAGGCGTACAACCAGTCGATGTTCGCGTTGTTGTCCGATAGGCCCATAATGCCTCCGGCAGCCGTTCATGTCAATCTCTTTTGGATTTTGACACCATTTTCTTTAGTATCTTGCATAGCACTTTATTAAATGCTTCGGCTTCACCATTTGATGATGGGTTATAGCTCGATGAGAAGCTATGCTTAAACCCAAACTTCTCGCTCAACTTCACCAGCATCTGATTTTTGAAGTATAGAGCGTTGTCTGAGATGATTTTTGAAGGAACTCCATATCGATAGATCAAATGAGTCCTTATGAAGTTAGCGACTTGCTCCCACTTCTTTCAATGGTATGGCTTCTGCCCATTTTGAGAAGTAATCTGTAGCAGCCAGAATATACTGGTGTCCTCGAGAGGACGATGGCTTTACACACCCTATAACGTCGAGACCCCATGCATTAAATGGCCAGGACAAAGTCGTCGGGTGCAACATTTGAGGAGGCTGGTGTATGAAGTCGCTGTGAATTTGGCAGGCGTGACATGTCTTAGCGAAATCCATGGCATCTTTCACCATTGTCGTCCAGTAATAGCCCAATCGCTTGATCTGATTAGCTAGTTTAGGACCGGCTTGATGCGCCCCGCATACCCCAGCGTGGGTTTCTGCGAGAATATATTTGGCTTCTTCATTTGACAAGCATCTTAATAACATTCCGTCGAATGTCCTTCGATACAAGGTGTCATTCTCGATTTCGTATACAGAAACGACATCCGCCTCTTCTATAGGCTCTGATCGCTCCAAAGCTGACATAAGCAAATGTCGCTCCCCAACTGTGATTTCGATTTCTCTTTCACTTGGCAATGTTAGCGACGCGGCCAATTTAGCCAATGCATCTGCTTGGTTATTTTCGGACCTTGATATATGCACAACTTCTATCTGACGGAACTGGTGCATGAGATGCTTGACTCTTCGGTGTAAAAGGAGCAAATTTGTGTTTTTAACTTCATACTGGCCATTCAGCTGCCTGATTACTAACTGAGAGTCCCCGAACACCTTTAACGGG
Organism: Persicaria maculosa; assembly: GCA_963922045.1. Taxonomy (NCBI): domain Eukaryota; kingdom Viridiplantae; phylum Streptophyta; class Magnoliopsida; order Caryophyllales; family Polygonaceae; genus Persicaria; species Persicaria maculosa. The sequence continues at coordinate 23,043,043 of OY998261.1, read as the reverse complement.
TCAGCATTCATTTCGAGAGCTATTTCTAGGCCAATGATGAGTGCCTCATATTCTGCCATATTGTTTGTGCAGTTTTCTAAAAGAGAAAATGAATAGGGCACTATTCCGTCAGCCGGGGTAATGAACACTACGCCCACTCTGGCCCCTTTTTTATTTGCAGCACCATCAAAGTATAATTGTCAAGCTTTTCCTTCTGTCATGAAGACCTCTTCATCTGGCAAATCATCCACTAACTCCTCGTTATCGGGAGTAGGATGGGTAGCTAAGAAATCAGCTATGACTTGCCCCTTGACCGCCTTTTGAGGCACAAACTTGATGTCAAAGGGAGCCAGAAGCATAGCCCATTTGGCTAGTCTCCCTGACAACACTGTCTTGAACAGGATGTATCGCAAGGGATCAGCTCTGGAGATTAATATGATTTGATGAGACAAGAGATAATGCCGTAGCTTTTGAATAGCGAAGATCAGCGCTAGACATATCTTCTCCATAGCAGAATAATTTAGTTCTGCCCCAACCATTGTTCGGCTGATGTAGTACAAGGCATTTTCCTTTCCCTCATCGTTATTTTGGGCTAACATGGCCCCTAACGACCGCTCAAGACTTGCGGTGTATAAGATTAAGGGTCTTCCCTGAACTGGTGCCATGAGAACTGGCGGATCAGTCAGATATTTCTTGATGCTGTCGAGAGCATTCTGACAGGCTTGGTCCCATATGAACGGAGCTTCTTTCTTTATCAACCTCAGATAAAAAACAAATAAAGTGAAGAATCTTTTAGATAAAAGTTGGAAAAAATCTTTATTTTGTAAAGATATGATCTCCTTCCAAATGGACCCCCCAATCTAAAAAAAATCTTTTAAGGAAATGATTTGCAATCATTTAACCTAGTAAAAGAGAGTTGTTTACAGCTATCATCTTCTACAATTGTCGTGTGAATTCTGAGAAATTCATCTCATATGTGTGTGCGTTCTAAACCTCTTCACCAAGTTATCGTATCAATCATGGGTAATTATGTGCAACCCTACTTGAAATCCTGTCAGCCTTTTATTTCATTGCAATTTTGTGATTGAAAATTTCTTGTCTTGTTTACAAATTTTTTAGGTCGAAGCAACTATGTAATTACATTGATTACCGATGGGTAGTGGAAGATGCAAGGACAAAAGTATGCTTACACAGGTCATCGAAAGGCTAAAACATTGGTTGTGCCGTAAAATATAAAGTTTGATGCATTGAAGCTGAAAATATCGGATAAGAATGCTTTGGATGGTAAAAGGTACGAGTTAGAGGTGAAATATGTGTCATCCCATGCTCCAAATTTCCCTCCTTTTGATGTTAATGATGACGATGATTTTGAAGCTTTTAAGTTTCTGAATATGAAATCATCAAAAGATGGGAGTATGGCCAATCGAGTTGTACACAAGTGTTAAAAGTAGAGGGAAAGGTATGGAGGACTTGGTTGATATTGAAGACGGTGATCAAAAGGTTAGAGTGTTGTCAAGTGCGCCGCCGTTGACACAAACGCAGACTCAAGAGATAGTCAAACAAACTGACAGGATAAAGTTGATGGATGACATGAAAATTGATGAAATCCTCAATGAGGATGATGAGGCATTCGTGGAGATGCCTGACAGGATTTCTGTTTCATCTGAAAGGATGAAAAATTAAAAGGCGAGTTACAATCCAACCCATGTATTATCCGTAAGCAGTGATAAAGATGGCATGGCAAATGTGACATCGGGAAATAAAGGAAAAGATGTCATTGATTTGACTAGAGGTGACGAAGAAGATGATGTCAGCGCATATGAAGATGTAAACCTAGGTGATGAATGGGATAAGCTAGAAAGGGCCGGTTTGATATGCACTGACAAAGAAATTGAACAATACATGGAGCATGAAGAATCACAGGATGATGATGATATGGATATTTTGAAAAAAGTGGAAGAGATTGATGAGGTGTATCGTCGCAATGAAGGGACGAGTGAAGAATGGGCTAAGTTTGAAGCAAAAGAAGAGAATGTTGGGGATCACGGTCTTCGTGACATTAAAGTTGGGGATTACTTCAAAACAAAGAAGGAGTTGCAAGATGCGTTAGTTGCGATTGACTTGCGGGATTGTTTTGAGTTGGGGGTGAGAAAGTCCGACAAAAAGCACTTACGTAGTGGGGTGTAAGGACAAGTCATGCATATTCATGAGTCGTGGTTCAATATTCCGCAAGACTAATATCTTTCTTGTGCGAAAGTTTATTGGAGTGCATAGTTGTGGCTTAAAATCGAAGCATAACCATCACAAGAATGCATGTTTGAGCATGATGGTAGAAAAAATGATTCCAAAGTAAGCATTACTATCTTGTTACAAACATATTATGAATGAATGTTAGCATTTGCGTATGAATTGATTGTTTTCTAAATTACATGTTTAATATATAAACTAGGTTTGCCAATTGTGGAAGAGGCCTCAATGCAAAGAATATAATGAGAGAGATGAAAGAAATGGGAGTGAATGCAAGCTACCATAAGGCAAATTGACAAGAGGAAAACCCGTCGTTGTTCCTGCCAAAGAAATACTCAAACCTACAACTAGTATAGTTGTTAAGAAAGAGGTCGATCCACAGGGAAACCTAGTAAGTTCTAGTGCTAATCTAATCGCAAGTAACCAAAAAGAGAGTTTTTGTGAGAAAAAGATCTGCCTTTTGTCAAAGCGGAAAGAAGCAAACAAAGAATTAAAGGTTGTGAGAATGCAATAGAGAAAAATAGGTTCACCTACAATTTGTCACTTCAATTGATGAATTTGATCCTTGTTTCAGCCTCTAGTTCTTTTCTTTTCCTATCAATGTCCTTGTCCAGATCTTAGGTAAATTACTAGTCCTACGAGTCCTATTAATCCTTATCTCTAAATAACCCAAACACGGTTAAGATTTAACCTAGAGATAGCATTAAGACTATGAATTAACCAAGGTATATGCAATATCAAGCTACGAGTCGATATTTAACATATATTCAACTTCCTACACATCCAATTAGTCCTACGAGTCCTAAAGGGATATGATTACCACTTGGGTTAAGGTTCGCTACGAGGAATCTACAAAACTCTAGCAATTGAATGAATCTACTTTAACTAGTTGATCAAGCCAGAGAGAATAAAACACATTCAAGGAATTAAGCGCAAAGAAGTCAAAACATTCAAATAGGAATAAGAACTATATTAAGAAACTCACAATTGAACAATCAAGATCCAAACTGTAGGCGAAACCTTTGAGAGTTTAGTTGCTCATGCTTAAGCGTTCTCTCAATAATTCTTTAAAGTGCATAAGGTTATTAGTTAGATTAATCTAGAAAAATCTTTTAAAGGCCTACAAAGGATCGGCCAAAAGTAATACTAAAAACCCTAATTAAAGTGAATAACTGATTCGGCGTTTCTGGATAGGCCGCGGGGCGGCTGGCTCAGGCGACGGGGCGGCCTGGCGATCAGCGAAATCCTTCGAGAGTCTTCAGGCCGCGGGGTGGCTAGCTCGGCCGCGGGGCGGCCAGCGATTTCTCCCGCTTCTCTCCACGTGATTAGTTGTAGCTGATAATGCCATTTCCTTTATTCTTTAACTCCCCTCAAATTCATTCCACCTTGAATTACGATTCCTGAAATAAACCATAACATTGTGTAGATTCCGCATCTTCCAACTCAACAAGTAATCATGTAAATGCAACTAAAATATGCAATATTTACACCCAAACTATACTAAATGCAATCTATTATGCAATAATAATAATGCTCTATCAAATTCCCCCACACTTGAACCTTTGCTTGTCCTCAAGCAATAGAAAAAGTAACTTGCAACCCCACAGAATAGCAATTCATGTATCAACCCCAATATTCTTTACGTGTAGGAAAAACTAGCAAACACAATAGATTAACAACATCATAGCACATAATATTAATGATCAATGAAATCAAGCAACCATATCCATTCTAGACCTCACACGGAATATGTGTTTCACTCTCACTCAAGTGTTTAGGGCTAAATATTTACGCTCAAACTCAATCTTTAAAAGCTTAGCTACAATAGTCTTTCACTAGTGTTCTAGCTCTCCACCGCTGGTGACTCTACACACAACAAAAATCATGAGGTCTTTCAATTGGGTTGTAATGGGGCCAAGGTAGAAAACATAAGGTATGGAACAATTTAGGCCATGTGGTGCTCATAATCCGGGAACTAAGGATGCAACCAAATTACAATACCACTCACAAGATCATACCATAACTCTACAATGTATACAACTCCAATCTCAAGCATCAAACTTCACAAACCATACTCAACTCATTCTCTTATTCTTTTTTTTTCTCTTTTTTTTTTTCATATGCTCTTCTTCATGCTATATCAAATGATTTTCCTTGACTTTTACCCCTAAGTGAATTTTATCCTCCTTAGGTCCCAAGTAATGTGTAAACTACTAGCAAGAATCAAAACATCTCATAAAAGTACTCCCAACATACAATCCATCACTCAAACCATCATCAACAATATGAATATTCACCAACTATTCCTAATTCCCGGATGGGTCAGGCTATAATTGGCTATGGAAAAAATCTTGTGGAGCTCAAAAGAATAGGCAATTAGGCTTAATATTGGCTTCAAGCAGAGGATAATATGCAAGGTGGGAATAGAGTCAAATAGGGCTAATAAAGGTGCCTTAATCATCTTTAAGTCATGTGCAAAAATCATAATATGCAGCCTTGAATAAGATATCTAAATGCAAGGCAAAGAGGAAGCAATTAAAGAGAGTACACTCAACAAGCAAGAGGACATAATATATTTTGTCCAAATATAGGCCAAAATAGCTCACCAGGTCATGTCTAGAACTTCAAGATCACCCAAAATCAAATATCTTATGTGCTCAATCATTAAACAATTATGCTCACCAAATAGTGTGGAAATCAGATATCAAAGGTTTTCAACAATCCAAGTACATCATGGGGCATAAGTCTTAATAAATAAATTAGAGGACAAGTGACATCCATATGGGAAAATAAGACCTAATCCTAGGTAATGCATAAATATAATAACATAAATAATATAATTTTTGGATTTTTTTTTTTGCGAATAGCATGGACTAACATCAACTAAAATATTTCAACATGCAATCTAAAGTCAAAATGCAACATAAAGATAAAATACATGTCATGCAAGTCTTCCCCCCACACTTAATTCTGACATTGTCCTCAATGGCGAAAACATCAAAATAAACTGAAAGGGAAAAGAAAAGAAAAAGAAAAACTAACATGATCACTGTGGAGGTGGTGGTGGATAAGGTGGGAACTGATGATAGGCAAATCGGAAGAACTCCTCCTGTCTCTGTCTCTGCAGCTCCTGAGCCTCCCATGCAGCCTACTGTCGTTGGAGCACCTGCTCCTATAAGCGTCGCATCTCTGCCTGGCTCTCAACCATACCCTCCATGCTAGTCGTCAGTCCACGCACATCGCGACGGATGTCTCCTATATCAACATAGAGCTGCTGCTGATGATCCCACATATCATCCTGACGATGGGAAATCATCTGCTGATGCTGCCACATGGTGTCCTGGAGGACAGCCATCTGCTGCTGCTGCTCCCACATAGTATCCTGTCGCAGAGACATCGCCGTCATCCTCTGCTCAAGCTCATAATACCCTGGACCAGCACCTACTCCATCTGTGCCAGAAGGTCCAGCATCCCTACCTCCTACATCCGTCTGCATCTCAAGAACACCACCATCATCGTCTTGAGAAACGTCATCTCCATCATCCTCATCCTCATCCTCGTCCTCATCGCCCATGAAGAAATCCTCCGCCGTAGGCCCAAAAGGAAGTGGCCGGGGTAATCTAAGCTGAATCACCTCGAGATGGCCTGTCCTCTAGACCCACATCGGCGCTCTCCCCTCTAAATGGCCAGCTTTCCTCAGCTGGGCCTCATCATACAGAAATGAACCATGCAGGACATCAGGGACAACGCTCAAATCAATACAATCCCGTGCTATGAGAGTGATGAGACCCCCAAAGCTAATCGTCGCCGTCTTGCGCTTGTCTATGATGTCCCTGCAGTTGAAAAGGAACAAATCCACCCAACTTGGAACTACTGGGCTCTCTGGCGTCAGACACCACAAATAGGACATATCCCTAAGTGAGATCTTGTTGACCTCAGCCTGGGCAAAGAAAGTGTTGGCTAAAACCTTATGAATCAACCGTAGTGTAGGGTGCCTAATACTCGAGTTGTATTGGCCCTTCTTGGCCTCAAAAGGCACCCTAGTCTCCACAAGCCAAAATGCAATAGGCCCCTCTCCCTTCGACACATCAAACCAACCCGCGGTGGGTGCGGCTGTCACTCCAAAAATCTGTCCCACTCTCTCCTTTGTCCTTGTGAACTCCCGCCCCAATAACCTAAACTCGATAGATGTAGACCGCACACTCAACGTAGCCAGGAACTCCTTAACTAAACCCGAATAGGTCGGAGCATTCTTATTTAAGAAATCCCCTAGGCCTCCATGTACTAACAACTGCCTAGTGCATACATCCATCTCTAACATCCGAAGGGTAGGTTCGTGAAAAAACTTGGTTTGAAAGTAATTTCTCGTATTCAGCGCATTCCATCTCTCCTTTTGACTCATACTCATTCCATGAGGTCTAGACATGTTTGCTTAAAACTAGGAAATTAACCCAAGAAAAAGTTTGAAGTAAAAACTCACGAAGATGGAGGTTTCTGCAGTGGCCGTGATGTGCGTGCAAATTGCCATATTTTCTACGCACACATGAATCCATTTCATTGTCTTTTGCATGCATATTAATGGGAAAATATGGGAATAGTGTAGTTTATGTTTAATTGTCAAATATATGGGTTTGCACGAGTTTCCATGTGATTTCGCAGAAAATAGGATAATAATGGATGAATTCGGAAGAGCGGAAAAAGAACTCGAAGTCTTCTGAAGAGGTCGAAATCGACTAAAGACCTCGACATCGAGCACATCAGAGACATAGGAATCGAGCAGAAAAGGAAACAGAGCATATCGACACAGAAGAGGTCGATATCGACGTCTGGGGGTCGATATCGATGCTGCCAGATCGACCAAATTGATAGAAGTCGAGTGCCAGTTCGAGTAGGAGAAGGAGAAGCTCGAGATAAGGTTTTGGAAGGGTCGATATCGATGTCTAAGGGTCGATATCGACGATGCCAGCAGAGGCATTCGACTCCGATTTTGATAGAATTATATCCAAAGCTTGCAATATCTATCCAAAGGTCGAGATTTCCTATCATCAACACCAGATCTATCATGAGGAGGCTGATTTCACCATGAAATTTTAGCTTTTACTTTGTTTTAGTTTATCTTAGAGAATAAAAATAAGGTTTCGAGTCCTTATCGACATCTATAAATAGAGGCCAATAGGGCTGAGTTTAGGTATTCAATTTCAGATCGAATAACATCCAATTTCGCAGAGAATTTCAGTTTCAATAGAGAGTAGAGAGAGAGAGGAGGCCGAGTGGAGTTGTAAAGCGAGAGTGGAGTGGCTTATTCGGTTGTACTTTCTTTCGGAGTTTTAATTCAAAGTAGCTTTCTTTCAATAACAATGATGATGATGTGCATGATGAGGAGCGAGTAGTCAACCCACTTCTAGGGTCGGGGTGAGCCCGACGATAGCAATGTGAGGTAAGTGTATCAAAGGTTTGACTTTTATGCGATTCCGTCTTCTACCCCATGCATGATCCTTTACGAAAGTTAGGGAGATTCATTCTTTGCATTATTGAAGCGAAAGCCACTCATATAGTGAACTTGAATTGCTCATGAATTGGATAGTAACTCTTAGGAATTATGCGAGAGCCTCTAATCACCTAAGTGTTGATAACGAAAGTTATTTGACGGAAAGACATTAAAGTTCATATCTTTAGCATAAAACTTGCATTGTTGTCATTGTGGCATGAAATCCCGAATTTGGAAGCCTTTTAATTAATTGAAATCAACTTAAAAGTCTTAGTTTTGTTTCTGTTCATCTTCCTTCTCCATTCTATTTTCTTCGGACTCTTTTCCGACAAATTGGTTACAAAAACAGTTTCTATGACAAGCATCGAAATCGACCATAAGGGTCGATATCGAGGTCTAACATCGATATCGAGGTATCTGCTCGACATCGACTTGCTGTTTTGTCTTTTGCAGGAACTGCGCTAGGAAATCGACCAGAACTGAGGTCGATATCGACCTGTATACTCGATATCGAGTGTCAGCTGAGGTCGAAAGCCTTGATCGTGAGTACAACAAAGGAAGCGCTGACATACCTCCTCGTGGATTCGATCCTGAATTACCCTACTACTACAAGGGAGGGGATTCTTGTATTATTTGTTTGGGACAGGGAGATAGTCTAGTTGTGCTTTGTTTTATTTTAATATTTGAATCTCCTACTTTACCACACTCCCCTTAGCGAACAGGCCGCAGGGCGGCGGAGGTAGGCGACGGGGCGGCCGGCGACAGGTGGCCGCTGGGCGGCAAGGCTGGCGACGGGGCGGTCGGCGACGGCTGGCCGCGGGGCAGCTGGTCTGGCGACGGGGTGGCCTCAGAAAACCGCCGGATCTGAACCTCCGTTGTCTTTATGCAGCTCAGGTTCTACATAGTTTTCGTCATCCTGGTGAGTAGTAATCAGTTCCTTACCACTTCTTAGCGTTATTGCGCTGACGTTCTCCTTAGGATTCACCACCGTTTGAGATGGTAGCTTTCCTGAGTCCTTAGCCTGCAATTCACTTAGCGATTAAGCCAATTGGCCTACCTGTTTCTCGAGATTCTTTGAGTGCTCAAACTGGCTCATGAGTATCCTAGTGGTCTTAATAGGGTCCTCAGTTGATTGATCCCCTGCGGTGGGTGCTCTCTGCCGAGAATCGAATTGTTGTTGAGGCCTTTGTTGGTGTCCCCCTTATGGATTGTAAGGGGCCTGGTTATTACCATAGCCATAGCCCTGGTAACCTGCATTATAATTGTTATTGAATTGATTGGGGTTACCATAGTTACCATACCTGGGCTTCTGCGGGACAAAGTTTCCCATGGCGTCGAGCTCAACATTAGGATCCTGAAGTAGCGGGCACATATCGTTTGGATGTAAAGGATCAGCACATAGCCCACATGCTTTGAGTTCCTGAGGGGTCCCCTTGAGCATCATCCTTCTCATCATCTCCTTCATCTCCATCATATCAGCTTAGAAATTGGACCTTGAAGAATCCACATCCAGTACTCCACGGGGGTTTGCCCTATTGCTATATTGTCTAGACCCCTCAGCAAGCTCTGAGAACAACTCCATAGCATCATTTGGGGTCTTGTTGAGAATCTAACCCCCACTAGCGGAATTCACCATTCGACGCTCATCATCAAGCAAACCTCCATGCAAATAAAGTACCAAATCCTGTTGTGAGTAACCATGGTAGGGGCAACTTGAGCAGAGCTTTTTGAATCGCTCCACATACTCATACAGGGTCTCAGTTGCTAATTGCTCGATGTTGATGATGGCCTTTTTGAGAAAGTTCAGCTTTGTAGCAGGGAAGTACTTCTCTAAGAACAACCTTTTCATCTCTGTCCAGGTAGTAATGCTCCCTGCAGGCAAATAATAAAACCAATCATTAGCTGAATCTTTTAATGTGAAAGGAAAAGCTCGCAGCTTGATTTGGTCCTCTGTGACATCTGCAGGTCTCATGCTCTCAATGATAGCATGGAACTCTGCCAAATGTTTGTTGGGATCCTCGCCACTCAACCCATGGAACTTAGGTAGAAAGTGGATCCATTGAGCCTTAAACTCGAACTTGGTCCCATCAGCAAGCGATGGAAATTGCACCGCCAATGGTTGTGTTTGCAGATTTGGTGCGGTGAGTTGCCTTAAGGTTTGGTTCACGTTATCTAATGCATTGTCACCCATCTCTGCAGTCCCTTCGGCTTCTTGATCAAAAGGTAATTCGCTAGAGTTGTTGCGAACCTCCCGCCTTAGGTTGGAAAGAGTCCTCTCGATCTCTGAATTAAAAGGAAGTAAAGATGGATTAGTAGCACGGGTGCAGACCATAAACGTGGTCCACACCAAGAATAGCGATTAAACAACACAAGAAAGTAAAAAGAATTCACCGGCAACGGCGCCAAATTTGACAAGAGGAAAACATGTCGTTGCTCCTGCCAAAAAAATACTCAAACCTACAAATAGTATAGTTGGTAAGAAAGAGGTCGATCCACAGGAAAACCTAGTAAGTTCTAGTGCTAATCTAATCGCAAGTAACCAAAAAGAGAGTTTTTGTGAGAAAAAGATCCGCCTTTTGTCAAAGCGGAAAGAAGCAAACAAAGAATTAAAGGATGTGAGAATGCAATACAGAAAAATAGGTTCGCCTACAATTTGTCACTTCAATTGATGAATTTGATCCTTGTTTTAGCCTCTAGCTCTTTTTTTTTCCTATCAATGTCCTTGTCCAGATTTTAGGTAAATTACTAGTCCTACGAGTCCTAGTAATCCTTATCTCTAAATAACCCTAACACGGTTAAGATTTAACCTAGAGATAGCATTAAGACTATGAATTAACCAAGATATATGCAATATCAAGCTACGAGTCGATATTTAACATATATTCAACTTCCTACACATCCAATTAGTCCTACGAGTCCTAAAGGGATATGATTGCCACTTGGGTTAAGGTTCGCTACGAGGAATCTACAAAACCCTAGCAATTGAATGAATCTACTCTAACCAGTTGATCAAGCCAGAGAGAATAAAACACATTCAAGGAATCAAGCGCAAAGAAGTCAAAACATTCAAATAGGAAGAAGAACTAGATTAAGAAACTCACAATTCAACAATCAAGATCCAAACTGTAGGCGAAACCTTCGAGAGTTGAGTTGCTCATGCTTAAGCATTCTCTCAATAATTCTCTAAAGTGCATAAGGTTATTAGTTAGATTAACCTAGAAAAATCTTTTAAAGGCCTACAAAGGATCGGGCAAAAGTAATACTAAAAACCCTAATTAAAGTGAATAACTGATTCGACGTTTCTGGACAGGCCGCGGGGCGGCTGGCTCAGGCGACGGGGCGGCCTGGCGATCAGCGAAATCCTTCGAGAGTCTTCGGGCCGCGGGGCGGCTAGCTCGCCCGCTTAACTCCCCTCAAATTCATTCCACCTTGAATTACGATTCCTGAAATAAACCATAACATTGTGTAGATTCCGCATCTTCCAACTCAACAAGTAATCATGTAAATGCAACTAAAATATGCAATATTTACACCCAAACTATACTAAATGCAATCTATTATGCAATACTAATAATGCTCTATCATAAATCGAGCACGGTTGAAAGACCAAGACATTGTTAGAGGTTCAGCGGAGGAAAGTTACAATCGGGTGTATTCATGGATGTTTATGCTTTAGAAGTCGAATCCAGGCTCACATACAACGGTTGTTAGAGATGCCAATGAACAATTCAAATATGCTTTTTGGAGCTTAGGTGCATGGATCAGAGCAATGCCCCATTTGAGAAAGGTATGTTATACTCTTAGAACTCTCTTTTCGGTAGGACATGAGGCAGTATAGGTATGACAGGATGCACCATGAGCGGATAACATAAAGTTTAGGATAAGACAAGTCACTGAAAATGTTGTTAATGTATATGATAATTGTAGGTGATATCAGTGGACGCTGCTCACTTGAGTGCCAAGTATAGAGGTGTTCTATTTCTAGCAAGAGCGAAAGATGGAAACAAACATATTTACCCTCTTGCATATGGTGTGGCGGATATCGAGAATGATGCTTCTTGGTCATTTTTCTTCAAAGAGTTAAAAGGTTATTGTGGACAATGATCCGGAAGTTGTGTTTGTCATTGACCGTCATGCAAGCATAGGTAATGGGTTGAGAAACAATTATGTGTTTGCAAAGCATGGATATTGCATCTTCCATATCTATCAAAATTTCAAGGGAAGATGTCGTAGAGGAGACTTATTAGATCTTTGGAATAAGGTCGCAAAGGCATACACCAAATAAGAGTTCGATCATTTGTATCAACAACTATGCAAGGAGTCACCAGAATTAGGCAAATACGTCGAAGATGTAGGGATTGAAAAGTGGTCAAGGGCACACTTCACCTACAATAGATATGATATAATGACCACCAACAATGCAGAAACAATGAATTCTAGGTTGAGAGAGGAACGTGGTTGGCCAATTGTTGCAATTAATGCTTGACGCAATATTGGAGATTATGTGCACGTGGTTTTGTGATAGGAGGGAGAAGTTTGCAAAATGGAATGAGGTGGTTCCAGAGGAAGTGAAGAAAATACTTGATGCTAGATACATAAGTTCTGTCAGAATGAACGTACGGGTGTTGAGTCAATTTAAGGCAGAAGTAATTGATGGTACATCGAGGTTTGCAGTAAATCTTTATGCGAGACATGTTATTTTATAGTCTTTCAGGTTGATCACATTCCTTGCGCTCATGCCATAGATACAAAAAAAGATAAGGGGTGGACGTTGCTGATTTGGTTGATCCCATGTTGAAGATGGACCGATTACAAGAAGTGTACAAGAAAACTTTGCATCTTGTTTCTCCTATAAAGTGTTGGGAAATTCCTGCAACGGTTGCTACTATCACCTGTCACCCACCACAAGTGAGAAGGCCTATTGGAAGACCGAAGACGAATAGGTTTCAATCACATTGGGATAAGAATTGGTCAAAGGCTCGAAAGTGTGGCCGGTGTGGAAAGCGAGGACATTATTAAACTAGATGTACAACACCTCTGCCATGATCACAATACCCCTTTCCCTAGTTATATGCAAACTTTTTAGTTATTGATTCATTGCCTTTGTTAATTGTCACTTATGCATTTTCATTTGGTTGGATATTACTTGACAACGACGGTGCCATTGTTGCATTTTTTCAATTGAAAAAAAAAACTTCTTTTGGTTGATCTTTACCTTTGAGGCAGAATTATCTTATCTAACCTTTCTTCTATCCTTTCAAGTCTTTCAACCAATGACTTCTCAATCCGCCTCATATTATGTGCTAACTCTGTGATTTCCCCTATGACATGTCTTGAGGTAATGGAATCTACATTGGTCTCCCTGTCATTCATACTAACATCAACCTCTAATTGCCTCCGCTTAGTCCTCCTTGTACCAACACTTGTTTCTGTGCTCTTGATTATGTTGTCAAAGTGCTCATCACTCTCTTCATCTAGAAAGTAACACTTTGATGGTATCTCTTCCTCATCTTCCTCAGCCACCAAAATCGCATGGACTTGCCTTTCTTCAATGGCTAACTCTTTCTCTAGTTGCCCGTGGTCAGGCTCCTCTTCGGAGGACCATCGTATACCACGAGGAATTGCATCTTCATTCAACTTCCTTGCATAAATCTTCACAATCTCAGGCTCAACTTCATATATCCAAATCTACCATATATAACATTAAACAATACTCATCATCATAAAGTTACATTATTATGTTCCCCTAAAAACAAGAAATCGTTATTCACTTGCTTCATTAGCTCATTCACTGACCAATACATAAAATTTGCATATTCGTGTCATCATCATCATAACAACTCCATTTGAATGCCCAGTCTGAAATAAAACAAATAACTAGTGGCTAGTAACAAAGTACTTGAAAAGCAAGAGGCATTCCTTGAATAGAGTATGGAATTCTACCTTGAAGTTTTGCTTTTTTAGCTGTCTCCAATCTTGTGCCCAAACCGTTTGTCAAACTTTTATGCAACTCCAAGTAACCCTTCCTTCCCCATGGATATGCATAAAACCTATCCATATTCTGTAGAAGCTTCCCACGCACAGGATTGACCTTCCTCTTCTTATCACCCCCAAGAAGTATACACTCCACTAGCAATAGCAATGCCAACTTAAATTTGTAGTTGTTGTCATCACCCACTACTTTGAATCTCTCTAAAAGAGCTTGGACTGTCATCTTTTCACCACCCATGTCACCAAAAAACTTCTTCATCACAATGTCGGTTCCTTTGCTACTGCAAATCGGTGGGCAATTACAGCATAAACCAGTAACCATACAATATTCCTTCATTGAAAATCTTGTTTCCTTTCCACCAACATCATACCATGTCTCCCACAATTTCTTTGTTTGCAGTTGCTTCATCAATACACCATGTATAAGTTGGGATGAGTATGATACCTCTTGCATCGTCTTTATGATTTTCCCAAACGGTCCATTTAAAATTCTTTCCTAATCTCTGGGGGTGAGATGTTCTTAAATCTCAGAAACAATTGCCTTTCTCGCATTTAGATTTATTCTTTCATAAATAGAGTCCCCGGTGTAAAACTTATATTGTATCTGCAGATAAATCAATATATGCAAGTAAATTGAGAGGAATGGTAGACTAATAGCTTCCAACTTCATAACATTTCTTGCCCATGGTTAAGTAGTTAACATAAGCTATAACTTCAAGCATTTTAGGAATTAGTCACTATTACTTTGTTATGAGTGAAAACTAAGCAGTTGGTTAACCTTTCTACTCTGTATTCACTATATTCTACGTGACAATTCAAATATTCACCTAGTTAAATATTTGTACAATATTTGCAAATAATTTGAGAGAAAAGATATAAGCTTCCGGCTTCATAACATTCTTTTCATCAACGGGAAAAAAAATGATTGCACTTACATCTTTTTTGAAGACTTTCTCCTTATCTTTGTCGTTGACGGGTGCTTTCCGCTTCCTCTTCCGTCGTTGTGATTCATCCCTGTCAATGCCTTTCATCTCCTTCGGTCGACAAGGGCTAGAATCCTTCCCACCTCTTATTCACTATATTCTATGTGACAATTAAAATATTCACCTAGTTAAATATTTATACAATATTTGCAAATAATTTGAGAGAAAAGATATAAACTTCCAACTTCATAACATTCTTTGCATCAACGGAAAAAAAATGATTGCAATAGCATCTTTTTTTGAAGACTTTCCCCTTGTCTTTGTCGTTGACGGGTGCTTTCCGCTTCCTCTTCCGTCGTTGTGATTCATCCCTGTCAATGTCTTTCATCTCCTTCGGTCGACAAGGGCTAGAATCCTTCCCACCTCTTGTAATGGCCATGGCTGAGAGATATAACTCATGTTTAGAATGAACTAAACCGACTTAATTATTCAATATCCAAAGCCTGTGAGACATACCCAGGATTAGAATAAAATAAATCAATTGTATTTTTACATCGTCCATAGTCATTCACATATCAATCAAAGTAAAATACTAAAATCACAACACATATATTAAGCACAAGCAACTAGATTAAATCCTATCTTGTTACAAACATGTTAAGCTGAAAAACATAGAATCTAGTAGGTGACGCATTTCAAGAACATCATAATTCCTTCAGAATTCCCAAATGAAGCAGAAAAAAAAATTCAGCTACATACAACATTCAAAGCATTTCAATAACATCACAATACCTGATTTAGTTCATTCTAAAAGTAATTAATTTCCTTATTTTGAATTGAGAAGGCAAGAATTCAAACATTAGGGGTATCTACCATGATCGGGATCACTACATGCCCTTTGAACCCGATCGTAACCTCAACGAGGCATTCGACAAATTGTGCCCTTTGTAACTCCACGGATGAAGACACTATCCACCTCCTGATGGAATGCTCGACAACCTTAAGGATCATAGGCTTAATATAGGTAGAGCTATTGAATGACAAATTACAAATATTGTCAAAAGTAATCAAAGTATAAAGATCATTACCAATGAAATCTTTCGACGCCTAAATTGTAAACAACAAGCCACTCTGGCGATTTTGGACTAAGAGAAACAAGATTATATTTGAAAACCACAATTTAAGAGCAAAAGACGAACCGACAACAATAATTAAAAACCACATGAAAAACTGAAAAAAAAAAAACAAGATGAACTAGACGAAGATGATGAAAAAACAAGAACAATCAAACCCATGAGCAACCCTCTCCAAAGAAATATCATTAGATGGAGAAAACCCGAGGAATGTGTTTTCAAGCTAAAATTTGATGGTACTAAATCTTCGTTTGTTTGTGCTTCATCATGTTTTGTGATTACAGATGATGACAAAGGGCTTATCGCTTGCGATGCCAGAAGATGTGGAAAGTTTTCGGTGCTTTAGGCTGAGGTGGTTGGTCGGGCTAGTGGAAGCTCGGAAGAGGGGCACTCGAAGACTTGTTGTGTAAGGAAATTGTCTCGCTATCATCAACGCAATCAAAGGAGTCTGGACGATCCCTTGAGAGATCGAAATTCTTATTTCTGATGCTCTCATTCTACTTGGTTTCTTTGAGTTGGCCTCTGTTTCTCGTATCTTTATGGAGGCCAACAAGGCGGCTGACCGTCTTACACATCTTGCTTTGGCTTCAAATTCGTCTTTTTGGAGTTACTTTCATAAGGACGTTCTTGATTCATGGTATAACCGTGATTGACAGATCCCAAATTTTCTCCGTGTAAAAAAAGCCAAAATTGCCGATAAATGAGAAAATTAGGGGTGTTATATGAACGCGAGCTACTCGAGTTTGACTCGGATTCAGCTCGAAATACTCGGCTCGAGCTCGTTCATATTTAAAAAAACGAGCTAAGTTCGAGCAAGTTCCAGAGCTCGAGACGAGCCCAGTACGAGCTAAGCTCGAGTAGCTCATATAACTTGTTTTGGCCTGCCTATGTGTATGTAGCTACAAACTAAATGTAGCTCATGAGCTTAATATGAGCTCAAATCGAGCTTAATACGAGCTCACGAGCTTGTATTAATGCAACAATTCTGAAATGGGCTCAAATCGAGCTTAATACGAGCTCACGAGCTTGAACGAGCTCACAAGCTCGAACTTGGCTCGAGCAAAAAACGAGTAATTCGAGCTCGAGCTCCATGTAAAGCTCACGAGCTGACTACGAGCAGGATCTTAAGCTCGAAGAAAAATGAGGCTCGGCTCGATAAGAAACGAGTTGAACATGAGCAATTAGTACTCGGCTCGCTCGGCTTCAATAACACCACTGGAGAAAATTACCTAAAAAATCACCTGGGAGTTGGGATAAAGGAATCTAGTGAGATAAAGATACTGATGGGGGTCAGTTAAGCAGCAGCAATGGCGATTCCCAAACCTCCGGTGAACCAATTTCTGTCGATCCCCTTCATAGCAGTACTACCCTCCAACGTCCGCCCCTTTCCCTCCTCTCTCTCGTCCAGTGTCGACGACGACAATGACGACAAAGGAGTGGTGCCGCCTCGAGCTTCAAGCGTCCCTCATCTCTCTTTCTCCAAGCCCTCATGGGTTGTCCAAACTCAGGTCTCCTCCCATACCGCTCTCTGATTAGGAATACATTTCCAAATTGATTTTCCTTTTCAGGGTTTTCGCTCTTTCCTTCTCTGCCCTGCTCTTAATTGAATCAAACCCATTTCAAGCATTTTCCTCCAACAAATTCGTCTGTGAGTTTAAGTTCGATAAGCTTTATATGATTGAGAGGTTCGTTCCTTGATCGTATTTGGGTGTAAAAGGAGTAATCTTAGTGAAGGCAATTGGGGTTTAAGATTTAGGGTTTATGATTTTGGTGATGACTTGTTGATTCTGCTGATGTCCTGTTTGTTAATGGATGATTTCATCCTATCTGTACCGAATTCTTCCCATTTTTTTATGTGATTTCAAGATGCAGGGTTTACAGGAGTGTTATTGGTTAATGTTCAGTTCACAATTTTGCACTGACACACTAGATAATTGTTGATATGGTGTTGTGCTGCTGGTATTGGAGTTGGATTCTTATGCACGCCTCTACTTTCTTGCAGTTGAATGTGCGAAGAATGGTGAGGAAGAAACCAATCCCGCCTTGTGTAGTTTGCGATGGGAGCGGAAGAGTTGATTGCAACCATTGTCTTGGAAAAGGTTCCTTTATATTCCTCTCAATTCTAAACAATCGTCTTGGTGTTTGTCATTTCATGCGGCGCAACTTCAGTTGCTAATGAACTAGGTTATGGTTTGAATGTTCATAGACGGAAACGGTGATTGAATGACCTTAGTTCTATGATTGAACCTTCAATATCATGTCTTAATGGTAGGGTTTTGTAGTCGCCATATGGGTCAGTGAATGATTCAATAGGCAGAAAGAATTTTGAATAATTTTGTACATATCATTTGGTCCAAATACTGTTTGGACCTTATTCTGTTTTTTTTTTTGTGTGTTTTTAAATGGCCAAATTGGGTTCTTCAGTGGCTGCATACTTGACTCTTGTGGAAGTGGAACTATCATTCATTTTATGATTGTAACCCGTACATCTGAACTCATATCCTATCTTCCTTTGGGCTTTGGGAAATAGTTGTATTAGTTTTTAGTTACAAAGACCTTCTAGGTTGTAGGAGTATGATTCAAATGATACATGGAGAAACGACACTCGATAAAAGATTACTCGTCTTCTATGATTAGTTTTGAGTTTGGAAATTTGAGTGCAATTATAATGTATTCCTTTTGCTTTTCAGGAAGGACAAACTACACGCATTTGATGATGCTGCCTGGGGGCAAATGGCCAAAATGGTGAGGTACCAATTTCCCTGCATTTCACATTTTAGTGAAGTTGCTTTTGAACGACATTTAAAGGTTTTAATATTGTATCAGTCATTGAACATTCTCTTATATATTTAAGGTGCAAGACTTGTGGAGGGAGTGGTCTTTGCTATTGTGACCGATGCCTTGGGACTGGAGAGTACAGAGACGTACTAGGCTTTCATTTCTTGAGAAAGACTGATACAACACAGGCATCAGGTCCCATTACAAGGAAGAATCAGGGGAATGAGCATCTTGGTGCAGCAGACGTCCTCCTCTCCGACCCCATAAATGCAGAGGATGAGTCAAGCTGATGATCATAGAGTTATACGGACTACAAGGTAGTCTTGTAATTTTCTATTTGACAAGTAATCGTTTAAAAGAAGACCTTCTGACTATCCATTTGGTACCCAGGAATCAGATATATTTGATGAGCATCATGTAGACGATTTTTGTCGAAATCCAGAAGAAAAAAATAAGCCTGTATAAAGGATTTCTCACTCCCATTTGTTATTGACCCATATGCAGATATAAGAGAACATTTAATAATAAACTCTCTTCCTTTCAGACGTATTCACTAGATGTCATTATCTTTTAGATTACTTAAAATCAGATTTACTGCACTGAACCGTTGTAGAGGATCTGGATTTGTGACCATAAGCACATTGGATGAAGCTCAAAAGTCTCAAAATGTTTTTATGCTGTGCTGATTATATCTGTCTGTGAACTGTTTAGTCACACAAGTCTGGATTATTTTTTTCCCTTCAGTTAGTTTAGCGGGCGACAATTGTGCTGCAGCGATACTGTGAAATTTTGTAGGGAAACTGTGGTTGGTTTGCTACATTTTTGGGGCTGCATCAATGTGAGCTGCTAATTGTTTTACTTCTATTGCTCACAAAGCACAGCACCTGCACCCCTTTTACTGTCACAAAAGAGTTTAAGTTGCTTCTATAAGAAATTCATGGGTGATTTTCAATTTCAGCTATGGTAGAACGAACTCGACTGCATTCTAATGGGAAGTGTTGGGATAATATCTTCCTCCCTCCCCCTCAAAGCTCGTAGATTGTGGATAGTCTTCAGTACCTGCTTGGGGATTCAAATCTGGTGTAAAAAGAACAAACCCCGACGATACGATGCTCCGACGATTCAGCTTCTGCTTAATTGGGTATTACTGTATCATTTTAATTCGCAAAATCAAATGCTGTAATTCCCTACAGAAAGAACACTTGTTTTTTTTTTTTTAATCCCCCTATATTATTCAGTTGTAATTTTGAATATGCCTTGGATAGGTGGATTTGAGGTTGTTGTATCTGAAATTCTCAATGTCTAGCTACTTCATTCTATTTTTTTTTTGAGCAATCTAGCTACTTCATTCGACCATTAACAGTATCAATTTGGCCCCAAGGTCTTGTCACATTGATGAAAAGGGCATATTTTGTGGTCTAAATTGTTTGTTACAAGTTCGATTCTTAACTCATTTGTTATTGCACATCCCGCGATTTACCTTTTCTTGAATCCATCGGAAGTGGAGTTATAGGACATTCTGTGTAAAACAAGACATGAAACACATGGTGCCTCGTTTTAGGTATTTGTCTATACATTTCTTTACCCAAATGATAAAAAAGAAAAAAAGCATAAAACAGATTCCTCTTTGGCTCTTTTTATTCTACTAAAGTGCAACCTATACCCAATTTTGTATTCTTTCCTCTCTCTTTACACTACTGAACTTCAACCTACCAATTGCTGTATTTCTTTTTGCCTCATTTTAGGTATTTATCTATACATTCGTTTTCCCAAATGATAAAAAAGCATAAACCAGATCTCCCTAACTTACCTCGTACTGCATATCGACCGACCGACGAAATTTCAGTAAACTTTGATCAGTCACAGACGACAATAAGTGATGTAAATGACTTCTTCTAATCTGATGATCCGTTAAAGTCTCAGTTATTACAGAAAATGACATATCTTCCCATATGAAAGAATCTGTAAGGTTTTTGCAACACCTTTTTTTTTAGCTTAAATTTTTAAAACCATGTTATCCAAACTCCATCAAATGCCATGCTTGTGTAAGGTTTTACTTTCCACTGTTACCCATGTTTATCCATAATCCATTTGATCAAAGCAACTAAAGTTTATGTGCTTTTACAGTAATGCCAGATTACATCTTTCACAAGTTTAAATTAAGATGCATCCTAGGTTAATGATTTTCGAGTTTTTGTTGTTTTGGATTCTTGGGATTTTCGGATTTTGGCTTTAAAATTGTCTTTCCAATTCTTATCATGATTTCAAGACCCTACCGTGCTCCACTCGACCAACGGTAACCTTAAGATGTTCAGACAGATAGTTGTTAGAACATTTGAGTTTTTCAGAGCGCTAGCGGGATAGACTGAGATTGTTATCGTATCTTGATGCAATAGACAGGAGGTAAACTAGTTTTTTGCACTATGCACTCTCTCAAGTTGACATAAAGAGAAAGAAAAACCAAAGCAGATTCTCAGTACTCTTAAATCTATGAAAAAGATTAAAAGTTAGCCAATTACTACATTCTACCTCTAGATTTCCTTATAGTTTACACCCCTCTTTACACTCTCAAAAGAGGAATAAAGGGCCACCTAAGAAAAATCTATATCTAAAACTCTTATCAATTGGCTTCCTTTTTGCTTACAGTATATTGATCATCGCAAGTAAGGTACTTGATTCATTTTCTAAAAGATTTATCCCCTTTGAAGATCACTATATAAAAAGATCATTGGCCACTCCCTATCCTCCCTGCACTAAGACAAACAAACAAGAAAACTTACTTGTTTGAAACCCGAAAATGATGGCGCAGCAACCCAGCAAGAGCCAACATCTGATCAGGGGTGACCGGAGGATGTTCTCAGCATCCGATGACACAACAATGCTGAAACAGATTCAGGCCACCCATGCCCCAGATGGGCGCGAGGTGGATGTGGGTCCGGTCCTGAAGCTCATCGACGACATCTTCCAGCATGCCAAACCAAGCATTGAGGCTGCTATCAATGTATATGACCATGCTTTACTTTCTTAGTTTCTGTTCATTGTTTTGGTCTATTGATCGGTTTTTCTTCGTTTTGTAGGGTGTCCATGAAGGTACTCACTCGGAGGAGAGTGTTACTCCAAGTGTCAGTGACACTGACGGTATGCTAGAGGCATTGGCTTTCATCATCCAGAAGGTTTCTTGTGAGGTACTATAACAAGTTCGTCTATATATGATTCGTCGATCATGTGCATTTGAAACCGAGAAAACCGAGAAGAAGCTAAATAACATATTCTATCCTGACATTATCATAACACATGCATTGATGACAGATAGCATGCAAGTGCTCAGGAGGCGGAGACGCCCATGCATCAACCATGACGCTCTTGAACATCCTGTCAAGCTACTCATGGGACGCGAAAGTTGTGATAGCGCTTGCAGCGTTTGCTGTATCCTACGGAGAGTTCTTCCTTGTGATCCTTCAATACCCGACCAATCATCTTGCCAAGTCCATCTCCCTTTTGAAGCAGTTGCCTAACGTGGTTGAGCACTCGGCTGCCTTGAGATCACGCATTGATGTTCTCAA
Organism: Persicaria maculosa; assembly: GCA_963922045.1. Lineage (NCBI taxonomy): Eukaryota > Viridiplantae > Streptophyta > Magnoliopsida > Caryophyllales > Polygonaceae > Persicaria > Persicaria maculosa. The sequence continues at coordinate 23,020,941 of OY998261.1, read as the reverse complement.
CAACCTCATCAAGGCAATGATGGACGTGACCAAGTGTGTCATCGCGTTTAGACATCTTCCTCAGCAGTACATTTCACCGGAGAATCCTCCATTGTCAACTGCCATAGCCCACATTCCCACTGCTGCTTATTGGACTATAAGGAGCATTGTCGCTTGTGCTGCTCAGATAGCAAGCTTCATTGGAATGAGCTACGAGTATTGCTTATTCCATTCCTTAACTTTCAAATATACAGTACATTTGTAGTAATTATATATAAGACACAAAGCCTAATATAATAGATTGTTTTAATGACAATTTAGGTTCAGTCAATCAGCAACCGAGTCATGGGAGCTGTCGAGTTTGGCTCACAAGGAGAAGAACATCTACGACCATCTTATGCAACAGCTGTCGCTGTGCAACCAACATATCGGTTAGCCCTTTCTTTACTGACAGTTGATAAAGGCATATTGTATTGACAACGTATATAGTTTTCGGAAGGTTGTGTTCCTTCAAGTCCCGAGTTGAGGATCTAATAGAATGTTTGGCATAGGAATGCAGAAGAAAAGAAACAAATTGAGGCATATCATAACCTTGTTCGCCTCTTTGAGACGCCCCACATGGACAACCTTAGGATTCTCAAGGCACTCATATATTCCAAAGATGATCAGCTTCCCCTTTATGATTGCTCCGCCAAGAGAAGGGTAACAATAATTCGTCTTCTAATGAGATTCTACGTTCCGTTTTTGTTGTTGTTGTTGTTTCTTTCGTTAACGTTGTTTTGATCGACACTTGGGGTGGGGGAGCTGAGCAGGTCCAAATTGAAGTACTTAGGAAGAAAACGGTGTTGCTACTGATATCAGACCTGGATCTCCCTCTTGAGGAGCTCATGATTCTGGACCACATATACAAGGAGTCAAGGCAAAGAGCAGAATACCACTACGACATAGTGTGGCTCCCCGTGGTGGATAGAAAGGCTTGGACTGATGCTGACCAGCTAAAGTTCGACAGTCAGAAAGGTATGATGTCGTGGATCACGATAGCCCATCCTACAATGCTGGATCCGGCGCCAATCAGGTACATGAAAGAAGTATGGCATTTCTTAAAGAAGCAGATCCTAGTGGTGTTGGATCCTCAGGGACGGGTGGCATCTCCAAACGCGCTTCATATGGTCTGGATATGGGGAAATCAAGCCTACCCTTTCACCAACGCGAAAGAGGAAGCACTGTGGCGAGAAGAGACATGGAAAATAGAGCTGTTAGTCGATAACATTGATCCAAATGTCGATACTTGGGTACGTACGTACTTAATTCCACCAGTTGTTTGTTCACTTTACGTTTGCTCCAAGGTACATAAACTAACAGTCTTGTCGGGACGGGGTGGTTTCAGCTGTCACAGGGTAAATACATCTGCTTGTATGGAGGGGCGAATATCGACTGGATAAAGAACTTCACAAACACAGCCAAGGAAGTGGCTAGCACTGCAGGGATTTCGCTAGAGATGATCTACGTGGGCAAGAGCAAGGCCAAGGAACGCGTTAGGAAGAACATAGACGTTATCGAGAGGGAAGAGCTGAGCCACTACTGGCCTGACCTCAACTCCATATGGTACTTCTGGACAAGGCTCGAGTGCATGCTCTATTCGAAGATGCAGCACGGGAAGACTGTTGAGAATGACCAGATAATGCAGGAGGTCATGACCATCCTCAGCTTTGATGGTTCCGAGAACGAATGGGCCATCATCTTCATTGGCTCCAATGAGATGGCAAGGGCTAATGGAGAAGTGATGCTCCAGAGCTTTCAGAGGTTCGGAGACTGGGAGGGAGAGGCCAGGGACAAGGGCTGGTTGACTGCACTGATTGAACAGCTCAAGAGTCGACACACGCCTCATCATTGCAACCGGCTCATACTTCCCGGGATTGAGGGAGGCATCCCTGAGCGCGTCGTTTGCGCTGAGTGTGGCCGCCCCATGGAGAGGTACTTCATGTACCGGTGCTGCACTGATTGAGATCACCTTATATTAATGCCTTGTTTTGAAGGTCTCTGTTGGGTAATTTGCTCTTGTTATTGCTTTGTTGGTTGTTAAGATATTTGTATGTTGTTTGAGTTTGCTTGTTAAGAATTAAGATCATATTGTAAGTTCTTCCTTCTGTATCAATTGATCGGTTAGTGATACAAGTAATAAGAGTGTTGAATTGCCTCCTTTTTTGGGCTTCATAATAACTCATTTATAACGAGGTTTGATTTAAGGGTGTACTAATACAAACGAAGCAACAAAACCAAGGAAAGAAAGAAGAAAGGCAAAGAGAAACTAAGTATTTGTGAGTAGGAGAGAACCATCAGAGATCAAGGGCTAAAGCATCCAACGATGATTGGCGCTGACGGATTTCTATGAATCCAGCTTGGAATCTCAGTATCTTAGGTGTTTGGATTGATCGGGAGCTCTATCAAAGAAGCTCTGTCAAGGCATCTTACTAAGGTAAGGAAACCGTAAAGGATCGCCAAAGAGACAGAGTGAGATAGAGAGCAGAGCCCTGATCAGACAACAAATCATAACCCTAGCACAGTGCATCCTAAAGCTTATATAGTCGGGGTGAATTAGGACTAGTCGTTGCATTCCGAAATTTGGTTGGACTTGGCCCAATCAGGTTACAACACTTCAGGTCCACACTTCACTAACCCAAACATTAGATACAAGCCAAAATTTAAAGTATTAAACACAGACTCAAAGCATCCACAACCAAGGAGTTTCATTACCTTAACTAAAAGGTAATCTTATGGTTGTACACAAAACCTTAAGGTGAAGGAAGAGAAGGGGTTACCTTGGTGTGGAGAGGTAAAGAGTGCTTTGGACCATGTGCAAAAGTTGATGCTTTATTATTTTTGAGGTTTGTTTATTTAACTAGTAATATTATGATTGGTGGAAACTATATGATGAATATAAATAAATGAGAAAAAGATAAGGATAAGGTAAATTCATTGTTGTGGAGTAAAAATATGAAAACCTTAAAGAAAGAGTTTGATAAAGTGAAAAATTATTTAAAAGAAAAAATAAATGAGGTGTCAAAATATTATGAAGAGAGAGGAGAAAAAATGGAAAAGAGGTAAGGTTGCGGATGGTCTCATAGTCTCAATTTGGGCCAAAATTGAACGATTTTGAATTGATTAGTGTGTATTGGTTAAAAATGGGTTAGCGATATTGGTTTTGAACTTTATTTTGACAGAATGTGTACTTTGGTGGCCTTTTAACATTTTCGAATTTTTCGTGTGTGATTTGGAGGGTTTTCAGGTTTCCCTTCAACATTTTCGTGAGGTTGTTTGGACAGTTTTGCGCTAGTGCATCTTGTTGGGTAAATGGATGATTTTCTAGTATATATCTATTTTGTCTAGCTGTAAATTTCACCTGTAATTAAAATATGTCATTTGAGAGATTTGCACATTATTTAAAAAATCAAATAATAATGCACTTATATTTAAAATTATTATTGTACTTTTTCACCTTCTCGAAAACTACCATTATCATTTTTTTAATGGACAATTTTGAAAAGTATCCAGCAAAATATTTAAGATGATATCTTTTTCTTAACAAGATTCTCTTTAAAACGATATGGAGTATATTTTTTTCTTAATGGAGGGAATATTATTTTTGATTAAATCATTATTTTTCAATGAAAGGCATAAAAAAATAGAGCAAGTTGGTCAGTCAAAATCTTTCCCAAAGCATAAGACAAGAAGTTAACAAACATGACTACTAGCCAATCTACATAGACTACATACTGAAACGAGCCCTTTTTTTGAAAGTTGAACTTTACACATCTATTAATCGTTCGACATTCTACCAGTTATATAACATGTCTATGGAGACCAAAGGTCGTTTTGAAAGTTTCAAACTTAATATCTATTACTTAAGTACGTGGATTATTTCTACGGAAATTTCGCAAGGTACCCCTGAGGTAAGGGCTTTTTCGCGGGGTGTACCAAAGTTTGGAATATTTCGCATGGTACCCCTGAACTTTTATTTTTTTTTTCCGTCGGGTGCCCCTCACTCCATTCCGTTAGCATTCTCCGTTAACAAATTAGGGCTCGTTTGGTATAAAAATACAAGGTAAAAGGAATGGAAACAAATTTTGTATAGGAAAATATATCTAGATAAGAGAAGAATGCTATTTTTTGTATGAAAGAATAAGATAGGGGGTAATGGTTAGAGGAATATAGGGGATCCAAATGAGGGATTGAAATAAGGAGGAACAAAACCAATTTTGTATGAAAAGATGGGAGAAGAGGGTAATGATTAATTTTTTTTTCAATGTATCTACAACTATAAATGGACTACATTCATTTCCTTTCCGTTTACCTTTCCAAAATTTAAACCAAACGAGCCCTTAAAACATATGAATGATTACAGACTGAATTCTTCTACGAGAGGAAAGTGAGGCTTTCAGAGAGCTGGTTGGAGGAGTTCGATTCCGGCCGTTGGAGTTCGACGCCGACGAGAGGAGGTCGTCAAGGTGGAGGAGACCGTGGTCACACCAGTGGAGGTAAGTTTTCTTCCCTGCTCAACTGATTTTGGGATTTAGGGTGGTTTTTTCTTTCGAATTTGGATTGTAGTTATCTTTTTGACAAAAATTGGATTTGGCTTGAATTGTAACCGGGATTGAATTATGAATCCATGATTGTAATTGGGGGTTTCGAGTTCAATTTCTCCAAGAGAGAGAGCGGGAGAGATCGAAAGGGTTGCCACATTGCCACCTGAAGATCTCGATGAGGGAGAGACGCAAGGAGGGAGACGGTCGACATCGGCGACTGTTCTAGGTAAGTCTCCACTCTTACTTTTGACTAGAGGAATTTAGGATTAGAGATTTAGGTTTTTTTTTTCAATTTAGGGATACGAGGCATAGTGCAGGATTTCTCCTTGAAGCTGCCAAGCATGTACTCTATTTCTTCTTCATGACTAATAGATTTTTGTCTGATTGATCTGAATTTGTGAGATAAGAGTGATAATCTTGCTTGTCTTGATTATTTTTATTGGAAGGGAATTGAGTCTATCATTGGAGCAGTTGTCCATGATATGGGAATTTTGACAACTCTGCAGCTATATTGATTGTTTTGAGCGAGAAATAAGGGCATGAAGGCAGCTGAGCATGATTACTTCGAGTTTTCAGTCTCTTATAGATGTGTATGCTATAAATTTTAGGTTTTAGGGACAATGTTAATGGGAACTAAACTTTAGAAGATCCTTATTTTTTCTTTGAAATGGTTGAATTAGGTGTGTGGTGGATCTGATGCATTACAAAAGTAAAATAGACAATGGTAAAGCGAAAGTAGTTGTTGATGGTGCAAATGGGGTCGGTGGGGATAAGCTTGAAATGTTCAAGGATTTGATTGAAGATGAGAGGATGGAGATTCATAATTCTAGCAAAAGTGGCAGTGTACTAAGTGGAGTGGGTGCTGATTTTGTTCAGAAGGAAAAGATTGTGCCATATGGTTTTAGTGCAGTTGATAGGGGGTTAAGGTTTGTGCTCTTTTTTTTGTTTCTCTCTAATTTATTGACATGAACATACTTAATTGCCCCTGGAAAATTACAGAAGCTTAAATTGACATGTAAGTGTACTAAGAGGCCTTAATTGAAAGTTATTCCTTTGTATGGCTTTCCAGGTGTGTAAGCTTAGATGGAGATGCTGGCCGATTGTATATTTTCTTGTGTAACCAAATGGAAAGAAGATTGATTTTATTGATAGACAAAATATCTCCCTGTTTACCTTATTATTCATCAAGGAGTAGCTAAGCTTTCTAGATGAAAATGAAAAGGAAAGCATAAAGGCTCATCATTATGCCCGTGCTCAAGATGCCATTTGAACTTCTTAGTGAATGATTAAGGAATATTGTGAGGCATGTACTGGGGCATTTATTTGAAAATGAAAATCTATTAGCTTTTGTCAAAGCCAATGAATTGCCTTGTCAAACTACTGCTCAAATTGACAAACATGCTCAAATTGACAAACAAAATTCCTTGTCTAACTATTGAACATTTATTTTAAGCCTTTTAGCTCAAATGGTAGAGCATTATGCTTAGGCATAAAGATGTGGGTTCGAATCCCACACAGGCTAACTAAAATTACGAGTCAAAGTGCATAGCTATTCCAAACACCCTAAACTCAAGGGTGCCTGAACTGTCATTCTATCTGTTGGTAAAATTTTATGAAAGTGTTGAAATTTAGTTTAGGTGTTGACCGTATTTGATCGATTATTTAAGAAAGATAGCAATTAGTAACTCAATATATTGATAGCCTATATGGGATTCGAACCCACATTTTTGTGTCGAAGTACACTGCTCTATCGATTGAGCTAATAGGCCAAAAAAAATTGAAATACAATCATAAGAATACCCTACAAGTACCATCTGTGTTGAGATCTCACAAGACAACAAATGCAACCTCCACTATGGCCTATGCAGTGAACTCCTATTGATCCTAATACTTTTCAATAAGATAAATAACACCCATACTTTTCAATAAGATATCTCAATCATTGTCACTATTGATCCTAATTTGTACTACAAGTCTACAACTATATACAACATATTCTAATTGAAAACTACTATCTCAAATATAAATAAGGAAAACAGATCAATAATTATGTGAACGAAGCTACCAAAGCATACGCCTTGAATTCTTTTACCACCTAAATTTTTTTATTTATCAAACCACCAATAGAGAAGAAAAAGGGTCAAGATAATAGTGTAACACTAGAATTTCTGTCATTATGCAAGAGAGGGACTACCTTATGTCAAGAAATTCTAATCGCATTGGTGGTATATAATCATTTACATAGTCATAAAATTTGTTGTGACGATAATGGCTTGTACCCCTGATAATCAATGCTAAATCAACACTAGGCTCCTACATATTCTCAAGGATCCTTAAATGATGATCAAGGGTTTTGAATGAATGGATTTTACAGTAAACTATCAAATTCCTAAGCTTACATTTTCAACTGATATAGGTTCTACTAAACTTCACTAGGAGTAACATGACTGCTTAGACACCTTCGTTTGCTCAACCTAACACTTGCAAGATGGAAATAAAAGTAATCCTACCATAAACAAAAAGTGGTTGGCATCGTTGAATATTCGAATCTCACACCTAGGCATTTGTCCAAAATCAGTTAAAATTCCAATGTCACGGTTTGACAGAGCTTTGAAGAGCCTCTCTGCTTCCTTTTGGCTTGGTAGCAGCTGATCCTTTTCTATTGAAAGAGCCCCAAACCATATAACTGGAGAAATATTACTTAAAGCACAAAGCTATTATTTTGGAGAAATTGACCCTGAAACCCCCAATTACAATCATGGGTTCATAATTCAACCCCGGTTACAATTCAAGCCAAAACCAATTTTTCTCAAAAAGATAACTACCATCCAACCCTAAACCCCATATTCGAAAGAAAAAAAATCCTAAATCCCAAAATCAGTTGAGCAGGGAAGAAAACTTACCTCCACTGGTGTGACCACGATCTCCTCCACCTTGACGACCTCCTCTTGTTGGCGTCGAACTCCAACAGCCGGAATCGAACTCCTCCAACCAGCTCTCTGAAAGCCTCGCTTTCCTCTCGTAGAAGAATTCAGTCTGTCATCATTCATTTGTTTTAATTTGTTAACGGAGAATGCTAACGGAATGGAGTGAGGGGCACCCGACGGAAAAAAATAAAAGTTCAGGGGTACCGAGCGAAATATTCCAAACTTTGGTACACCCCGCGAAAAAGCTCTTACCTCAGGGGTACCATGCGAAATTTCCGTTATTTCTATTATCAATTGGGTTGAGATGTGAAAACCTCATCATTACTGAATGGCTAGATCGACTAGTTTCTACTCTTTAAGATTTGGAGAAATATCTATGTTTTGAATAATGTTGTAGATTTGAGAAACTATTTTTTCGCTTGTTGCTTCTCTATTTTGAACAGATTATTGGATTAAAAAAAAAGCTTTAAATTTTTCAAAAATTAAAATATCCCTAAAATAAGAAAAGCAATCGGAGACCAGAACGAGCCCGAGATTTGCGGGATTTGTGTCCACCCCTAGCTACGACAAATGATGGAACCTCAACTCCAATACAATTATAACGTATTGTGTGAGTTTTATGATCATATTATTGTAAGATCTTATCATCACATGAAATCAGAGGCGGATCCAAACGGGGGCATGTGGGGGCACGTGCCCCCATCCTCATCCGACGAACCTCATATATGTATTCTTCTCGTCGATAGCTTCGTTTTGATATATAGTATGCATTAATCTGATATCTGAGTAAAAAGTTATGAATGTTTGAAAATTGAAGGTATATTAATCACTTTAAATCTTATTTAAATAACCCGCAATGCTTTTATAATTTATTTAGATTGACATTCCTATACTATAATTTATTTTAGATTTTTGAAATGAGATGTTGTATTACTCATTTCGACAATTAACTAAGAAATTATGAAAGTTTAAATGAAGAAAAATGTTAGATTTTATACTTTGCAAGATAATAGTGATGTTTCTAAAAAGATGACTGAGGTAGGAATTCACAAAACTTTTGATTTAGTATATCATCTCATAGAGTTTGTTTTAGTGTTACCGGTTGCAAAACTATAGTGAAAAAAGTTTTCTCTACTTTGGGTATTATCAAACCATATTTGCGCAACAAAATAGGAGAAGATTTTCTCTCTGAGACTTTTGTCAGCTAGGTTGATAAGAATGTTTTCGAGCGCATTGAATATTGACAATGAGGTTATCATTCAATATTTTTAGAGTATGAAAACCCATAAAATAGATTTACTTCGTGCCGAGTTGAACTATTTTATTATAAAACTCTAATTGACAATGAAGAATTTTTTGTACTAGTGAACTCTTTTATTTTTATCCCTATTTTATAGTGTTGAAGACGTTATGTGTTATACAAGTTTGTATTATTCATTACTCCCTCCGTTCGGCAAAACATGTCATTTTAGCTTCTTTCACAAGTTTTAAGGAAATTAACAAATATACTAATTTACCCTCAATTATTACCTTCTTTTTTTACTTTATCGAAAACTGCAACTAACAACTCATCAATCATTTCAAGGGCATTTCTGTAAAGTGAAGTGCAAAATACATACAATGACAAGTTTTTTTGAATAAAAATAACACCCTAAAATGACATGTTTTTTCGAACGGAGAGAGTATTATTTATCATCGGTGTGCCCCCACCCTCTTCGAGTTCTGGCTCTGCCACTGCATGAAATGCATCGTCTGCCTAAAGCTTGATTAAAAGTCTACCTTACAATGAAACAAGTTTTGTTTGCCATGCAAAAAGAAATGGCAGGGCTAACATTTGCAGTACCATATTTTCTTTAAAAAAATGATAGAAATAAATCTCCTTTTCAAAAAGTTGCCGTGTTTTTTGGTTCACAAACTTCAAGTTGGAACTTGAAAAGAGGCAAATTAAGGTGTACTATTATAATTTTCATGGCGCATTTGCGAGAATAAAAAGAAATGTAAAATATTTATTATAAGATAAATAAAAAATAATGAAAAAAATTATAAATAGTGAATTATTTTAACAAATCTATTCTCTATTATCTATTATAAAGATTTAAATGCAATATTATTGTTTGGGTTTGATTTTTTTTTTATTAGGAAAAAATTCGGGGGAGATCAGACTCTACCCGAAAGCATCCTTTCGGATGAGGTCAAGAAGACCGGGATTATTCTGAATATTCGTACCCCAGGCAGAGTGATAAAGGTGTGCAACCTTATCAGCCACTCTATTGCCTACTCGGGGTACATGGAGGAAAGATACTCTTTCCATATTTGTTAACATGATTGTGATATCTGACAAAATAAGTTCAATCTCCCATGGACATTTAGTTTTTCCATTGAGATGATCAATAATAATTTTGGAGTCCCCTTTTATTTGAAGATTGGTGATTCGCAGTTTCATTGCAATCTGTATCCCGAGTTTTAAAGCAAGCGCCTCCGCTTTTATTGGATGATTACCAAGTTTTTTGTATCCTATGTTGATTGGCCGACCCTCCCAGTCACGAATAATAATCCCGGCTGTGCTAACCGAATTGGAGAGAGAAGAACCATCAAAGTTTAATTTCAGACTCCCTCTCGGCAGCTTATGCCATTTAACATTTGTGATATGCGTTTTCCGGTGACTGTCATGCCTGGGTCTTAATTGCATGTCTGGGTCAACCCCGAGTCCATCCTCAAAGATAGAGGTGTTGTTCCAACTTAGCTCATGTGTTTTGATAATATTGAGCATAGTATCTCGACCGGGTATAGGAACCGACCTGAAAATCAGTTGATTACGGGAGTACCAAACAGTCCACCAACAAAATGCAAGTTTGGCCTTGGATGCGTTATTAATGTTGTTCCCAATGTAAGCCATAACTGATTTAATATCTCTGGATTGCTGGAGCATCTCAGCAATAATTGTGTTAGTGTCGGTTGGGAATTTTAGAAGATAAGTCGTGTAATGGCATTCCAACAGAAGGTGGACATCGTCCTCCACAGCACAATTGCATAAACAACAAGTGGGGGGTACAACGCCCCGCTGGGCTAATCTCCCGGCAGTGGGAAGACCATCTTGTGAAATTTTCCATAAGAAATTTTTAACTTTAGGTGGAATGTTCAGCTTTCAAATCCAGAAATTTGGATCAGGACAATGAGAGGACTGGCCAGAATCAGTTTATATGCACTCGAGGTGGAGAACCAACCTTCACGGTCCGGCCACCAATACAGGCGGTCCTCGAATGGAGTTGACGGAAGCGGAATATCTAGAATTTCATTGACAATGTTTTGAGGTAGCATCAGGCTGAGCTTTTCAGTCCACCATCTGCCAGCCATGATATAGTCACTCACTGTCTCTTCCAAGTTAGCAGATGAAGGGCAATCTCCTCGAGCGATCAGAGATAGGCAGGAAACCCAGTTATCAGACCAGAATTTAACCGATTTTTCATTTCCTATGGACCAGATCAGCCCGGTTTTGAAACTGTCAATGAGGGTTGTTAGTTTGTCCCATTGCCAAGACGAATCGCCCTTCTTCCTATATTCCAGCAAATTAGACACCGGAGATACTTGTGTCTAATAATGGAGACCCATACATTTACTAGTTCCGCTAAAATTTTCCATAGAAGCGTCATTTGGATAGCCTCATTCATATCTCTTGATTTTCGTATTCCAAGCCCGCCAGCCCGTTTTGGTCTGCAAATCCTGTCCAGCTGATTAGGGGACGATGTTGAAGATCTTTGTTCCAAAAAAATGTTCTATTTATTTGATCCAGCTCTTTATGTATTAAAGCCGGAAGCAGGAAATTTTGCATGGTGTGAAGGGGTTTTGAAGCTAAATTTGTATTTATTAGGATGGCACGGCCCTGTTGTGATAGCGCATTGGCCCGCCATTTACTTAGCTGATCTTTGGATCTACATATGATGTCTTCAAATGTGGCTTTGCTTACCCGCCCATTGATGATGGGGCAGCCCAGATATTTTTCCAGTGAGGTGACATTTTGAATATTAAGACAGCCACTAAGCTCTGAAATCTTTGCTGCCGAAATCCCTTTTGTGGCTTGGAAACTCGATTTCTGGTAATTAACTTTTTGGCCCGACACTTTGCAATAGGATTCAATTATTTTCCTGACCTTGAGTGCTGCCTCAGTACTTTCTTTAGAGAAAATGATGATATCGTCCGCGAAGGAGAGGAACAGGATGTAGGGACCATCTCGACCGAAATTGAAACCAATTTGCCCAGTTTCAGAGTTAGACTCTGTCGAAAGACTGCGCGCGATAATCTCTGCGCCAAGAATAAAAAGGAAGGGCGAAAGGGGGTCGCCCTGACGGATACCCCGTGTAGGGAAGAACATTTCTGTGGGGCCATTGTTTACCAGTACTGAGAAGGAAACCGTCGAGACACACTCCATAACCCAAGCGATGAAAGTTGGGTGGAAACCAAATTTCTGGAGAACCTTGTTGGTGAAGTTCCAGTGAACTCTGTCATAAGCTTTTTCCATGTCTAGTTTTATCGCAAGCCAGCCCTTTCGGCCCTTTCGAGATCTGAAGGAGTGAAACACTTCGTGAGCTATGAAGACGTTATCTTGTATTGCTCTGTCTGATACAAAGGCTCCCTGAAGAGGGTGAATAAGTTTTCCGATGATAACTTTTATCCTTTCAGTGAGTATTTTTGATATGATCTTATAGATTGTGGAGCATAAGCTAATTGGGCGGTAATGGTTTGTAGCTGTCGGGTTATCTTTTTTAGGAAGTAACGAGATGAACGTGTGGTTAATTTGCTTTAGGATTTTCCGAGATATGAAGAAACCTTTAACAACTTTAATTATGGACATGCCAACAATATCCCAGTATTCTTTGTAAAACTCGCAGTAAAACCGTCCGGTTCAGGGGATTTGTTTTTCCTAGACTAAACACTACTGACTTTATTTCTTTGTTGGATGGGTGCCGGATGAGGAAAGGATTTTCCTCCTCCAAAACAGCTGGCTGTATAAGATTAAGCAAATCTTCTAATAAGTGGTCATCCGTTGTTTCCTTTTTTAACCGTTTTTCAAAATCTGTTTTAATTTCATTTCTGACATTTTCTTTGCCAACAATCAAAGTACCACTACTAGAGAGGATGTTGCGTATTTGTTTCCGGTGTCTCCGACCCGAAGCCACATGATGGAAATACGAGGTGTTTGAGTCTGAAAGCTTGATATGTTTTGTTTTGGCCCTTTGGTTCCAGAATGTCTTTTGGAAGAGAAGGAGTTGTTACTTTTTTTTGATAAGGCGTTGTTCTCTAGCGGATGCAGGATCAGAAACCCCTCCCCGGTAATCAGTTTGGATCGTGAGTAATTCCTCTTCTACTTTAAGCAATTGACGAAAAATGTTTCCAAAAGTTGACCTATTCTAGATTTTAGCTTTTTGTTTCAGAACTCGTTGTTTAAACATTAACTGAAACAAAGCAGCGCTGGGGCAGGAAGCCCGCCACGCTTGTTTCACAATATAACGAAAATCTTTCCACTCTAGCCAAGCGTTTTCAAATTTGAAGGGGGGAATTTTAAAGGCGATCCCATGATCAAGTGAGATGGTAATATGGCAGTGATCCGAAGTCGAGAACGCCCCGTTCTTAGTGATAAGGTTTGGGAATTTGTGAAGGATCTGTTGGTGGACAAGCACTCTGTCGAGCTTTTCGAAAAGAGTAAACTTGCCGTTGGCACGTTTCCTCCAAGTATAGGGGTTCCCGTATGAGGGAAGATCCTCAAAGGAGCAGTTGTTTTTGAATTGTATTAGGCGTGTAAAGCGGGATGGGTGGGGGGCAGACCCTGTCAGTATGTCCTCGCTACAGGCAATTTCATTCAAGTCTCCCATAATTATACATGGGACGGACGAGGCGTGTACTAAATCAGTAAACATTGCCCAGAATGCTTCCTTCTCCCGAGGATCGGGGGGAGCGTAAACAAAAAGTAAAAGGATGATGTTTTGATCTTTACAGTTCTCACATCTTAATCCAATAATACGAGGTAAATGAATGTCCACTGAAATGAGAAAGTTGCTCAGTTGGTGTGACTTCCACAAAACGCCAATACCCCCCGATCGACCAGAGCAAGGAGACCAGATTGCCTCGTCGAAACCACTATTCTTCCATAGCTTGTTATCCGGGATGGTTTCTGCTTTTGTCTCAGCTAACGAAAGGATTTGGATATGCTCATTTTTACATAGTGCATCGATTTCAGTCCAAAATGTCTTTTTACCTATGCCTCTGCAAGTCCAATAACCGACTTTCATTTATAACTTACTCTATAGTGGGACTAGGGCTGATATTTACGGACCCCATCCAGTTGATACGAAATAATCATCATTTTCTTAATATGCCGATTGTCTTTGTGAGACAACACATGAAGAGAGAACTTAAAAAATGACCAAGACCAATGTTGAAACCTGGACACCACAGTAGGCCCCTTAGCCAAGATAAGGTTAATCCAAAAAAAAACCAACAAAGGAGTGGCAGAGGACCTTGAGACGAAATGGAACCTCAATTCCGAGAAGAATGCAGTAACACCCACTTGATAACCAAGACATTGATAAGCATGATCGGATTGGAAAACTAATTATTGAAGATTTGTCAATGAAGTAGGCATAGGAAATTAAAGTAATACATATGTTAACAGAACCAAATCCCGGCATAAGCATGACTTGTTGTGTACTCCTAACAGAGAACCGACCTGCACTGGCGATGAAGCGCCAATTGTAGATGGTTTATGACAGCCATGACAAGACCAAGAGCTGAAAAGAATCAAACTGGAGTAAGTGAATACCCACAGAAGGTAGCGCCAAAGCAACCACCAGGAGTCCCGAATCGTAATTCTGTCATAGACTATGTAATAATTTGATGGAGCTGCACCAGAAGAGAGCAAAACCATTATTAAGTAGTAAGAAGAGGTCAGTTTTTGTATAGAATTCGAGAGCAAGGCCGACCGAAGGCCATTACGCGCGAAAACTAAAGTTTTATTAGTTAGACCAAAAGGGTGAAAGCTCGATAGCCAAAACTGAAAGCCCGGGAATGGCACAAGTAGCAACAGTTCATAAAAAAGATGTGTAAATAGCATTAGATTGCAGCAGGATAATATACACACAATCCGAAAGTGATTCAATAACATGTTCCTAGGAAATATTACAAGAGGATAGAGTGAGGTGGCTAAAGCTTGGGGCATATCTATAATACAATGGGAAGCAAAAAGCCTATTCCAAGCATAAGTTAGCACTGAGATACAACAGCATAACCATCTAAATTTTAATCGAATCATGAGCCAACCACCACGCAAAAAGTACGAAGTGAAACTAAACCAAAGGATAGACTGCCAAGAGGAAGGGGGTGGTAGGATCATCAAACTAGCCTTCACCGCCCAGTGGATCCAAAAGGGGCGATGAAAGGGCTGCCGACCGTAGGAATTACACATGAACACGCTTCTTACCGCCCGCTAGGGAGCCGGAGCAGGCAGTATCACCATCATCAATATCGAATTTACGTTTGCTTGAACCAGACTTAAAAGCCGAGAATATAGTGTTTTAGAAAGTGGAAAGAGAAGGTAGGAGGAAAAAAAAAGAATTTCGATATTGGTTGAAATAGCTAAAATAAAGGTGGAGAAGACACGTAAGCAAAAATTTTATGATTTAAGGTAGTATATAGAATATAGATTGCTTATCGTTTATAATATATACTAGTTCATTACCTGCACTGTGTGCGGTTTTTTTATTTAAATAAATTTGATAATAAAACTCATTTATTCAATTAATTAGTTTCTTCCATACTTTTGATTTCTCAAATCTGAATGAATTTATACTTAATTAGTATAAAAACTAATTTCTCCTTACTCCGGTCTTACTCCTTACTCATTGCTAGTGTATATTAGTGGAAACAACATATGAAAAACTATAATTTCTCAAATCTGAATGAATTTATACTTTATTGACAACATATGAAATAACATATGAAAAGCTAGTATATATTAGTGGAAACAACAAAATAACATACCTTGTAACCAATCAGCACATTATTTCGTAAAGCTTACCAAGAAAATCGTAGACAAAGTCGTAAATAACCTGCAATAACAACACCAAAAAGAAGGGAAAATACGTCAACGTTTGTGAAATAACATTAACAATCTAAACTATATATGCATCAAAATCTAAAAATCTATCCATAATTATATATGTATAAAATCCAAAAATATATCTCATAAATATATCAATACCTTTAACATATATAGGAAATTATTATTTCTTATTGAATTTTATAAGTTGATAACTTTTACACGGCGAAGTATAATTTCAATTTACCCAAAACCTTTTATCTTCTTCATATTGATAAAGTTATTCATAAATTTATTTAATTATTATGACCATGCTAAGTATTATTTCAATTTCGTCAAAACTTTTTATCTTCTAAAAATATTTTCATATTGATGAAGTTATTGATAAAGTTATTTAATTAGTATGTCCATGTAATATATTGATAAAGTTATTATCTTCTAAAAATATGTTCATATATAGTGAAAATAGGTAAAATCTTATCTTATATAATAGTCTTAAAAACTAATTAATATCTTCTAAAAAAATATCCATATCTAATCAAATTGGGTCAAATTTTATCTTATGCATATATAGATATAATGATTAAATAGAGTTAGAATAAAAACTTATCTTATCCATATATTTTAAAATTAGTTAATATCTTCTAAAAATATATCCATATATCTAATTAAATTGGGTCAATTTATCTTATATGCATATATAGATATAGTGATTAAATAGAGTTAGAATAAAAATTTATCTTATCCATATATTTTAAAATTAGTTAATATCTTCTAAAAATATATTCATATTTAATCAAATTGGGTCAAGTTTTATCTTATGCATGTATAGATATATTAATTAAATAGAGTAAGAATACAATTTTATCTTATTCATATATTGATTATTTTAAAAATTTGTGATTGGTTCATTCGACTGCGATTAAGGAGAAGCCGTCATGTGTCTCATACGACTTCTCCTTTGTTATATATAATAGATTAGTATATGATAAGTTGTGAATAATGGTTCAATAATCACTTTCAACGAATTGATGTAGTTGTTAAAACTTACATACCATGATTAATATTTTAAAAATATTAATCATGATTATAATTAATGTTAATAATGACGGTAGAGAGTTTTACGGTGCGTTTTGATTTCAATTGTATTATATTTATGATACAAACTAGTGTAGGTCTCGGCCCGTGTACGGAGAATACGTCAATACAATATTATAAATAAACCAAATAGATTTCAATAAATAAAAATATATAAATATAAACAGATTTTTCAACCAAAAATTAATATAGATATAAATAAAATTATTTTGAAAGATTACATAAAATCTAAATATTTTTACTTAGATTCTCTTGAAATATAAATAAAATTTACATTTATAAGGTGAAAGGTTTTTTCTCTAATCTATCATTAATTAAATCTCATATAATTTAATAGATAACTATTTTTCAAAAATATTTTAATATTTTTTATTAAATATGTAGTAAATCTTTATTACTTGATACGTTAGTTTACTAAAATATCTTTGCATTGCAGATGGATTGTGGCTACATATTATTACTACATAATATTTTAATCATTTATTTTTCCCCAAAAAATAGTATAGATATAAATAAAAATAACAATTATTAAATAATTAATTTTGATATAAATAATGATTTTCGCCCAAAAATAATCTAGATATAAATAAAATAGCACATATCAAATACTACACATTTATCTATTAATATTTTTTGTAACGGCCCAGATTATAAATCCGGGTTACGTTTAGAGGGAAGAATTATCCCTCTGCCAGATCTTGCAATCCAAGTACGAGCTGCTTATTTATCAACTTCAAGTTATAACCCTGTTTATATTTTAAGAAATTAATGAAGAAAAGGGGATTTCAAAACTCTCGAGACAGTCAAGAGAGATAAAACGAGAATCTGTTCTAATTCAATTAGTCAAAACTCAAAACAGATAAAACGAGTTTAAATCAATATAAATACAACATGTTTGTAAATGACAACTTAACCAAAACATCAAGCCAGAATAGGTGAAGTCTTCTTTAACACTCTCGTCCCGTGAGAAAACCCCGCCATAGAAGTAAATCAGGAAGCAAATGGAGCGGGTACCTGAAACTATACCACAAGTCAAGGTCGAGCCACTCATGCGGGACCGGAAGTCCTCGCTGAGGTCATATAATACGCCTATACCTAGAATAAAGGATGACTAGTGCAGGCTAAAATTTAAATCACACAAGCATGCTTTGATAGTTATAATATGCGGAAAACTGTAAAGGGCCCAAGACAATGCCAAGTGACATATCCCTCTCCTACCTCTGCACCCCTTCCCGTTAGTGCAGAGACTGACCAGTTCGTTGCTATAGCATAGCATATCCTCGTGGTGGTGCACTCACCCACGGTATCATCATCATAACATAAATTAAACATGTCCGATGATGCTGGGCTATCATCATGCTCATATCGACTCGATAGACTCAGGGCACCCGATGGGGCTGGGCTACCCTATGACCCTAGCAAAGACTCTAGGACTATCACAAATAACGGCCGTTCTGTTGCAAACGCGTAAAGAATAGGGATGCTCATTAATAAGTGCAAGTCCTAACATGATACTACATGACATGCTTTTATGCATATGCAACACCTACATACTATATAACACATCAGGCATGAGGTCCAATCACTTGAGTAAGCCCCGGAGGACTTACCTGGAGTCTTCACATCCAATTAATCAGCAACCAAGCCACTTAGATAATCATCCATCAGGAAACAAGCCACTCAGATAATCATCCAATCACACTAGCAAGTAATAAGCACGGAACAACTCATCAATACATATTTAATCAACACACAAGCATGGTTCCAAGTCATCACAAGACTAAGTAGATAATATTTTATTCATGTAATCTAGCATTCTCAACATGACCATCATTCTCAATTAATCTTGTTCTCATCAAGTATGAAACTTAGCTTAAGGTCTTACCAATATCATCACTCAAAACATCTTCAATTCAAGCTCAGGTTTTCCTTACACATTTCTTAAGTAATTCATCATCATCATCATATAACCTCTCATCATTTTCATAGCCATTTCCATAAATCAACTCAAGATTCCATGTATCAATCGTGTTTTTAATTCATATGTTCATATCTCAATTACATACTTCATATATTTCATACCATAACTCACATAAGTGCTCAAGTAATTTCATTAATCAAATTATCAAGTCAACTCAAGTAAGTAATAAATTGTCAAATCTCAATTAACTCAATGAAACCATAACTTCTCAACCATCAGAAAAAGTCAACAATTTAGCTCATGTGAATTCTCATGTACTAAATCCTCTCAACACAATCAATTAAGATGACAACTCATGAGTCTCTACACTTAAGTCTACAAGCTTGACAAGTTCCCAAAACACCTCTTAAATGATTTTAATAATCAAAGCTGATCATACTAATCTTAATCTATATCCATCATAACAAGTATCCATTCAATTGGTTCATTCTATCATGATCATATGACATTCAAATAAAACACTCATACCTAAAAACATGTCCTCTATAAGAAGAATCCTATCTCCTTTTCCATTTTATACACTTAGCAAAGTTGTCTAAGGGATACCCAGGTCGTCCAAAGAGTACCCAACTTGGTGATCTCGAGGCGTCAACTCATCAAGATTCAAATTCGATTTAAACCTTACCAAAATATAACCTCCAAATGTTCTTTCATAAAATCAAGCTCATCCTAACTCCACTCACCACCAAAAAGTCAAGGATGTTGATAGACTCTTAATTCATTTCCAATTCCTAGGCATCTAAATAAAACTCATCAAAACAATTTCACATTCTTATGTAAAGCGAGGAAAAAGACAAATCCCCTATTCGATCCCTTCAAATCCAAGAGCAACATAGCCAGTCAAATATCAATTAATCAACTAAGTTTTACCGCAGTCAGTTATTCATAAACCAAAATCCACAATCACCATCAAAGCTTGTAAGTTTGAGGCACAATATGATATAAAATTAAGTTACTCCAATTGATTAATTCGAACGAAAGCCAAAACCAAAGCAAAACCATTTTAATTTATGTTACCCTTTTTCGAAACACCTTAAAAAGAGTTATAAGATTTCCTCTTTAAATTCATTACAATCACAGAGTGACACAATCAAGCAACTACTAAGTAAATCAAAATTAAACCAAAACCAGTAAAACTTCAACGACCCAACTAAGCTCAAGGTTCATTAATTCAATTAGGCAAGGCAGGGTCAAGATCAAGGAATTATACCCAAATCGAATTGAGTCCTCGACTCATTCAAGGGTCGGCTGCAGCACCGGAGTCACTCGAGGTCGTCGGAGTCGAGTCGGGCACTGAGAAGGAGGAGATCAGAGGGGAGCCATGGATGCTCCTCTTGCTGTGCAGATCCGAAAAGGGAGAAGGGAGAGCGAACAGGAGCACCGACGTGGTCTACTGGGAACGAGGGGAGGGAGGTCATCGGACTCACGTCGAGACCCCAGGGTGGGCTCGTCGTTGATGGAAGGAGCTCGGGCTCGGCGCGAGGAAGAGGAAGTGAGGCTGCAGGAGGCCCTGGAGGTGGAACTCGGGATTAGTTTGCTGGAAGGACGAGATCGAGAAGGAGGCCGGCTAGCGGGGCAGCAACCGAGAGTGAAGTAGAGCAATGCGAGGGCGCAGCGGAAGAAAGGGGTGACGCCATGGGAGTTCCGACCTCTTCAGATCTGGTCGAAGGGGCCGAGACGGAAGAGAGGGTAGCCATGGAAGCTTTAGCTTCAGGTTTGATGCGGGAACAAGAGAGAGAGATGAAATCGAGCGCAGCAGAAGGGAGGGGGTGAGTACGACGGAGGAAGAGCGGGAACGGGGAGGAGCGGGGCGGCGTTTCAGAGAGCGCAGATCGACATAGGAGCTCTCTTGAGCTCAGATCCGAACGAGGGAGGGGGAGGGTGAATAGGAGTGAGGCGGCTGAGCATCAATATCAATTAGAAAGTGAGAGCGCAGACATGGGTTTCTAGGGTTAGATTTTAAGAAATTACCTAATTGTTCCGCTATTTTTGATTTTAAAAAATATACCCCCATAAATTCTAGAATACAGCCTGATAAATTTTATTTAAATCAAAAGCATCACAATATCAATTTCTGCATCAATAAAATAAATAAATAATTTAATTTAATGAAAGTATGCTATATTTTATTTTTTTCTATTTATATATATATATGTATATATATATATATATTGTGAAATCAAAATTTTCGAATTTCTCAAAATTTGAAATTAAATCACGATTCATAATTAATATTTTCAAAATTCCGGATCTTTACATTTTTGGTAAGTATGGCTATGAAATAGTTATGAATTATATTTTTTTATCTATTA
Source organism: Persicaria maculosa (assembly GCA_963922045.1). Taxonomy (NCBI): domain Eukaryota; kingdom Viridiplantae; phylum Streptophyta; class Magnoliopsida; order Caryophyllales; family Polygonaceae; genus Persicaria; species Persicaria maculosa. The sequence goes on along the minus strand of OY998261.1, from coordinate 22,999,972 downwards.
ACTAAAATGTATATAGATAGTTTATAGCTAGACCTGTCAATCGGGTCATTCGGGTCGGGTCATTTCGGGTTTCGGGTAAAACGGGTTCCGGGTAAAATGGGTCGATTTCGGGTTTGACCCGATTTCGGGTCAAATCGGGTCGATTTCGGGTTTGTCAAATTTTTCTTTTTTAAATTAAAAAAAATCATGATTTGGTAATTTTGCGATAATTTTAAAAGGCGAAACTAATTAAAATAACCCAACCTTTAAGGGGGTGTTAAAAATATATCCCTACCTTTCAAATGTAAGATAAATATCTCGACTTTTTTAAGGGATGGTAATATAATATCCCAAAATTTTCTCCCCCGCAAAAATGCTTACATGGCACATATGTGGCAAAAAATAATGATCATATTCACAAGCGTCCCCTTGGATCTTAATGCTCGAATTATACAAAGTATAGTTTAGATTGTCATGATAATTTTTAAAAAAATAAAAGTCTCTTTTGTAATTAAAAAAAATCATTCAATTTAATACGTTTTTATAGATTATAATTAAATTTAAACAAAACAAATATAATAAAACAAGTAAATATTTAAAATATAATTTTCAATATCTTGATTGTGTAAAATATCATTCAAGTTTATTAGATTAAATTAGATTGGTTTTTAAGTTTATCTTCATTTTTTTTTATTTTGGATTTAAGAAAAAATAAAAAAATAAAAAATTACATTATTTTATATATTTTTTAATAATAATAATAATTTACTTCTTATATATATAAATGAACACCATTGAATAATCTAAATAATTAAATTTGCATTTCAATTTCGTAATAATATAAAGTTTATAATTGACAAAATATTCTTCAGTTTTGATAAGTTGAATGTAAAGACCGAAAAATTTTTTAATTATTATTTAATTAATTTCCGAGGGATAATCCAAGCAATTATCCTCCTTTTTCAATTTTGAAAACCCGGAAACATTTAAAATTTTTGGATGACATATTTTATATGGAAAGAGGATTACAATTCCAATCTATGGAATTCGTATGATAATTTTCCGAGAAATATTGGTGAGGCAAAGGCCTTGTCATCCATTTATTTCGGTAACTTTCATAACTTGTCGCGACTTTTCGAGACGTCTTTTAATCTCAAAATGCCGCCTCCCCTATGACCCATTTCAGCCCCATTTTGATGATCTTCATGAGCCATCATTTTGTTGATTAAAGAATAAAAACCCCCATGGATTGACACCTTTGAATGACCTAGTCCTATTCCATTCACTATGCTACCTAATACACACCAACTCCTTGACCACCCTTGCCCACCCTTTGGCTCCATAAAGAACCCCAATTGGCTGCCATTCTCAGCCATATACACCACCAAAACCGGAGAGAGAAGAGAGAAAGAAAGAAAAAGAAAGAGAAAGAAAAGAGGGAAGCCATTGTTGGCCTAGCAACACCTCAACTTCAAACCACCATAACTCCCTCCTCACTCAAGCTTTTTGGCTGATTCTTGAAGCCAAATATCCACAAAAGAGAGGCCTTTCCAACCATAGTGAGTTCACAAAAATCCAGTCCCAAAAAGCTGCCCGTTGAGGCCCATTTTCGAGCAAGCTGTGCCAAGCCCTTTGTGTTCTTGAGGTTTTCAAGTGTGTTTGGGTGAGTCTTGGTTTCCTCCCCTTCAAATCTGATTTTATACTTGTTGTAAAACTAATTTTGAAGGTTTTTGTCTAAGAATTCCTTTTATGTTTTGGTTTGGATTTGTCAAAAATGCTAGGTGTTTGGCGCAAGGTCCCGGGAAGCTTGGAGGGGTAATTTGGTCTTTTTTGAGAGAGGCTTCGAGGGTAATCTCTCATCCACCTTTCCCTCTATAGGTTAGAAGCCTTATGTGTAAATTAGGGCTTAGGAAGTGGAGCCTCTATGTGTTTTTGGTTGCGTTTTGTAGCAAACGTCACAACAAACAGAATGGATATATGTGCCTCTGTAATTTAGACTTTAATTCCAATCCAACGGTCTGATTCGGCTAAAATTTTAATATGATGTTCTTGGGAATGTTATCTAACCGTCCTTAAAAAATTACGGCAATCCAACGGTTGTATCAAGAGTTATTATAATTTTAGTAACCAGTGTTTATAATAACTCGATTAAAACACTTGGTTAAGGGAATGCTAAGAATATGGTTAAATATGTGATGGCATAACCGAAACTTAGAGCATATAAAATACAGAAATGAAGTATACCCATAACTTGGCTTATGATCCGATAAGAAGAAAATCGATTATGTGATAGTACGATATAGATTATAACTGGTTAAGTCCGGATCACTTAACCAAAGTGCGTAATCTATAGAATCGTGAACCTCATGTGGATGTATGTTGATTATTAGGTTGGGTACCATGCATTAGAATACCACCTAATGAAAGCTTAATGAAATTAATAGGCTCTTGTTGATTGGATCCTTGGTTGTGCACTTTATTGCTTGCTTATTCTCCGGACTCCAGGTAAGTCCCTTGGACTTACTCATGATGGATTTATGTGATACTCTTTGTCTTATCGAGAGTCTTCATGCACCACGCGACCTAGTAACATGTTTAGGAATATAAACCGGTAATATGACGTAGGATGAACTTAGTAAATCCAACCATTCATATGTATGCTTTGTGTCTATGGTAGGACGGCCGTCAAAATCTGAATAAATGACTTATACTCGATGGAACAAGAATGAAATGATGAAAGACTTATGATGAGAAAGAATGAGTATGTCTGAGAAGGATGAGTACGTTTGAGAAGATATTATGATATGATGATGATGACGATGATGATGATGATACGGGCCCTTGTGTGTTTATTTCGCATTTATATATATCTATACACTTGCTTATGTGTTACATTTTAACATTCATGTAGTTTAAGTATGCCTCTTTATATGGCATTGAGTGTGCATATTTCCGATGATTGACCCCGATTTATTTCTTGTTTTTAGATTCAGGTACCCCTTACCCGATATGACTTACTTATGTGGATGGTTGTCGAGACAGACCTTTTGGGACGATTAGAGCGAGTGAGGCATGACTTACGCACTCTTTACTTTCTCGCTTACTTTGATTTGGTTTTGACCCGGCGCGGCCGTGGCGTTTTGTTGTATTTATGATTTCCGCTTTTATTTCTGTTCGAAACGTTTTCGCGATAGTCTAGGACAGGTAAAGCCTCCAACGGGCTTACGATCTTTTCGGGGTTCGCAATCCCCATCTTTTGACAACTAAATCTTCCGCATAAATGAACCTAATAATAACTCGTACTCGGTCGTAAGATCCAAAGCTCACGTGAGAAGATCAAACTTCTCCTATAACGTTCCCCGATAACCTAGTATTCCGAACCTTATTTACCTTCTAAGTAGGTTTATGAAGGTTAATTCGGGTACTTAAATTTCGGGTCGTTACATTGAATCACTAGCTAATCATTTACTAATTGAAAATATGTTATTTTTGCTTTACATTTTTTTATTTGGCTTGTTATAGATATTGATTTAAAAAAAGATATAAAAAGTTAGGTACAAATTAAATCTAAAACTACGAAAGTTTATTAAATAAACATTTAAACTCATCTAATTTAATTTTATTGGAGAGAAGTCATTAGGATATTATATTACCATCACTTAGAAAGGTCGGGATATTTATCTTACATTTGAAAGATTGAGATATATTTTTAACACCCCCTTAAAGGGTGGGTTATTTTAATTAGTTTCCCCATTTTAAAATGCTAAAATTAAAGACGTGGTTCATAAGTTTTAGTGCTTGTAATTATATACTATATCTGATATAAAAATATTTAAATTTTATTATTTCTTGTAATTTTTATTTTTTATAAAATTTAAAAATATATAAAATATCAAACTTTTAAATAATTTTTTAAAAATAATTTCATGCAATTAGTAATAAGCATATAATTATTTTAATATTTTAATATTTTTTTAGAGTTTTTTCTTCTTAAAAAATGTGATGTAAAATCAAAAATCAAATACTACTATTGATTGGAGGGAGTATTACACAATAAAAATAAATATAAAAGTTGATTTGAAAATGAAACATCAAGTGATTGTAATTATAAAATGTAAATAAATTGGAATCTTCATAAAAAAAATTAATCATATATAATTATAAATCAATTGGGTTAATCGGATCACCAGGTCATCGGGTCAATCGGATCAATCGGGTCAAAATTACCGGGTCAATCGGGTCACCGGGTCGAAACCCAAATGACCCGGAAATTACCTAGTTTTCGGGTTCGGGTCGGAAAAAAATTTCGGGTCAAAATTTTCGAGTCTTGACCCAAATTTTACCGGCCTTTCGGGACGGGTTTTCGGGTCGGGTTATGTTTTGACAACTCTAATTATAGCTTATGATAACTTTCTATAAACAATGATAACATATTATTTTTAATAATTTTTTCCTCAAATCAAGCACAGCACAACACATCAAATAGGATTAGACCTGTCAAACGGGTCATTCAGGTCGGGTCACTTTGGTTTCGGGTAAAACGGGTTCCGGGTATACCCGGAATGACCGGATTTTGTGTCATTTCGGGTTAATTTCGGGTTCATCAATTTTAATTCTTTACAATCAAATTTTGCAATAAGCGCGATAAAATAAAAAATGTTAAAATAGAATACGGGGTATTAATTAGCAAAGGGTACAATAAACCATTTACGCGGTATTAAAATGATGTATTTTCACATGTAACAAATTCATTACTTTGAAAATATGAAATGGATTCATATTACAATAACAATAACACCCAATTCTAACATCCAACAAGAAAGTTATGCATTTACCTTCTCGACAAAGAGCTAGGCCTAAATGCATTCTCTTGCCAACAAGCAACAGTATGTTTCCAAATCTAATTTCTTTTATACGGCAATTGGGTAAATTCTCAGTACCTTGTCATTAATTATTGCACCTTCTTGTAGCATATGAGGATCTACTTCCAGACCAGTCTTCCAGTGGCAATAGACAAACTGTCATTGATGTTTACTAACACGTTCCACCAGCTCGCTGAAATGAACCATACACTCAAGATAGGTCATGAGCCCATGTTCAACCTCATCACTAACACATTCCACGAGCTCACTGAAATGAAACATTCATTAGGTCATGAGCCCATCCTCATCCCAGTGTTGTGTGTTGGGAGATATGCCAGATCAATGGATGCTCTCAGCACTTGTGAACTGCTTGCTCAGAAACCTTAAAGCTCCTCCTCAATCAGCAGATCTACCTTACTTTTGAAAACCATGGTATATTATATTTGACGAATATCAACAGCTTCATCACTTTGGACACCAAATCCAGCTCGAAATGGCATTGGAAACAAAGATCTGCTTGGTTTTTTCGTCGAACCCTTCTTGACCAGAGGTCGTTTTTGTGGTGGCATGTTTACTATGAGAGATGTGTGAGATATATATGAGTGGAATGAATTAAAATGAATCAAAACCTCCTCAATTGATTCTTTTAAGAACTTTGAACTTTGAAATCTACCACAACTTGAGATGAACCTTATAGATGCAAAAGTTTACAGATATAATTTAAAGTAGCCACCGAATTACAATTCACGAAATTGAAAGTAGCCACAAACAGCAGAGAAAGTAGCCACGAAGTTACATATCAATTGAATGAACATCAGACTCGAACAACAGAGAAATTAGCCACGAACAGCATAGATTGAAAGTAGCCATGAACAGTAGAGAAATTACAGATCCAAGAACAGCAGGCATATCATGATTGCAGGCATATCATGATTCATGAATATCGCACATCATGATTCATGAATATCTTATTGAAAGTAGCCACAAAATTACATATCAATTGAATGTAATTATAGATGCAAAAATTCAACGGAACGAATTTACAAATACCACGTACAGGCGTACAACAAAGAAATAAATTGAAAGAAATTACAGATGCAAACTAATGCAACCACAAATCAATTGAATGAATACAAATTAGAATTCAGAATGAATATTGACCTGGTCGGACAGATCTGAACGACAGAACGCTAGGGTTGAAGACGACGATGGCGGTGACAGAACGAGCACTACAGAACACCGGCGACGTAGCATAGGAAGACGGCGGTGACAGCCCACAAGGATGATGACGATGACGATGACGATGACGATGACGATGACGACGACGACGGCCCGACGACGTAGCACAGGAAGAACGCTTCAAGGCTTTTACGCTGAAACGGTTGAACTGAACGACATAAGAAGTACCTGAGATAGAACAGGGTTAAACTTGAAAGAGGAGATTTTGGGGGAAAAAAAAATCGGGTCGACCCGGACCTGAACCCGGTTTATCTGGGAAATTACCGGGTAATTCGGGTTCGGGTAAAAAAAAATCCCGGGTTGAAAATGCCGGGTCTTGACCCTGAATTTACCGGGTGTACGGGTTGGGTTTTTCGAGTCGGGTTTTGTTTTAACAGGTCTACATAGGATGTTATGCATCGGTTTTAGTATATGTATATAGATTGAAAATGTGGTGTTATGATAATACGATTTCTAAGAGCTTGTTTGGTTGGAAATAAAAAAATCCAGAAATTAATCCAAAAAGAAGAATTTCTGAGAATTTAAATTACCCCATTTTAGAGAAAATTTACTTATCTAGTTCCCTCTAGGTAATTCCACTTCCACCCTTTTTAATTGGAAATTTCTACTTTCCTCATTTTAATTCTTATAATCCAAAATATAATCATACACATTTTCTCAATTCCCATGATTTACAATTTATGGTAATTGAGTTCCTAAGAAATTAACTTCTTGAGAATTATACTTCCCATATTTAACCAAGTGAGCCCAAGGATATTTAAATTAAAATGAATTTTAACGAAAATACTTTATAACTTGTGTCAACCAAATAACCTATCATATCATTAAGGTTATAATTGCAATATAAATTTAACGAAATCTTCGCCAAATGTCCCTGAGGTTAAGGCTAATTCGCGTGGTGTACAAAAGTTTGACATATTTTGTTAGATGCCCTTAAGGTTTTTATTTTTTTCGCCAAATGTCCTTGAGGTTTTCATTTTTTTTGTCAAATACCCTTCTGTCGATTTTGTTAACATTTTGGTTGAAAACTAGTACAATCCTCACACCATGGTGCGTAGTTTTCTTTTTAGACAGTAAAAATAAAATTATAAGTATAAAAAAATTCTATGATAAATTTAAATAAAATATTATCAAATGTTAACATAAAATAGAAAAAAAAAATATATTTGATAATTAAGTAAAAAAATAATAAAAATATTTATGAAAATGTGTAAAAATTACATGAGTATAAGATTTAAGTAGAATAGGTTGATTGGGTTCAAATTCTAAATTAAATGTGGTTATAACACATAATAAAATATATGCTTATGATTTAATAGTTTGATATAACTAGATTGATTAAAAAACGTGTAAAAATTTCATTAGTTTGTTTTTTTTTTCTAGCTTTAGTTGATTGGGAGAAAATTGTAAAATTAAAATGATTATGGCATCTAAGCAAAAATATTTCTCATTTAATAGTTGAAATAGGTAAATCTCATTGGTTAAAAAATATTTAAAAATTTTATTATTTGTAAATTTATGTAGATTAGGTTGATTGGGTGAAAATCCAAAACTTAAGATTATTATATATAAAAAATAGTTTTCATTATATATACACACATAGCTAGAGAGAGATAGAGAGAGAGAGAGAGTGGTTGCTTCAGAAAAAAAAAGAATTCGTATATTTGGAACTATGTATTTTTTTAAAAAAAATAGTTTTGAATTAATCTCATGGTTTTTTAAAAAATAGCATGAAATGATATCATGTAATAATGCATAATGAAATAATATTGTATACTTAATATTAACTTTATTACATAAAAGTTTTGAATTGATCCCATCAATATCTAATATAATACTAAAACACTTGCAAAATGGGACACGTGGCGGCCATACATTTAAAGTTAGAAATTTAAGATATATCCACAATTACTTCTCCAAATGTTTAAAAATCTCACCTTAAAAATAGATCATCTAACCAATCATAATTTAGTTTTAATCAATTACTTAATTTTAATCTATCTAATCTAATTCAATTAATTCCTAATTTAATTTTCTAATCACGCTCATGTCCATCTTTAATTAAAAATAATATCCATCTTTAATTAAAAATAATAATGATGGAACTTACGGTAAATTTTTGGCTTAGATTTAAAATTTTCTCACTAATCAAATTTGTTTTAAAAAACAATTTTTTATATATACAAATTAAGGCATAACCATCTAGAATGAATTATTTCATCTATCTAGCATAACCCAATTCTCATTAATGATTAATCAATGATATTTAATAAATCATCTATTTATCTAATTTCTAAAACTTTATACTCCAAATAAAAAAATCACGATTAAATATTATTAACCAATTAAAAAAAAATCAAATCATTTATGTCAAGATAAAATTTGAACGTAAAAGGCAAGATTACACTAAAAAAATCTTTCGGATGGAACATAAATAAATAAATATGAACAGAAAAAGCACGAATATTTATTTGAATTTTATTTAAAGTTCAAATGTTCAAATCTTTAATTCTTAACAGTTTGCCTGATAAATAAAATAGTTGTTATTTGTCTTTATCCATTTTTAAACAACTTTGATGTGTTTTGATTAGATAATATTTTTGAAACAATTATTTTCTATGTTTTTTGTGCACATATGAGTAAACTCTTTTCTAAATATATACATCTTTAACACTTTTTTAACTCACGGATAATCTACTTTACAAGCTATAAACTCTAATTTTAAGTTTTATATTTAGTTCTATTTACAACTACGGTGTCATTTTTAATTTATCTCTTTGGCCATGTTTCGTTCTTTTGCATGAGTAGATAAGAAATCAAATTTTCCTTAAAATGATGAGTTTGTTTGGTAGTTATAATCTCAAGTAGATAAGAATAAATTAATTAAAAAAACTAAAAAATGATTTATTCATTAATTACTTATCAATTTATATCATAAAATTATGTGTTTATAAATTATTAAATCTAATTAATTTATTTATAATATTTTTAAGAATAATTTATTTATAAGCTAACTACCAAGTAATATGTGCAAAACAATCTAATTAATTTATTTCTTAAATTAATAAATGTAATTAATTTATTTATAATATTTTTAGAATAGTTTATTTACAAGCTAACTACCATGCACTCACACACACTAACACACGTAATCGGAAAAATATTGACTCAATTGTTTATAATTTCTCTATAAAATCTATTAATTTTCCTTAAAAATTACCTTAAGTTGTTTTTAATTTAAAAATGAATTGTTTAAACTTTATCTGGATTTAATGACTTGATATAAATTTTCGTTTCTTTTTGTCATCAAATCTTAACAAAATAGTTAATCTTTTAATTTGTATTACCTTTATTTGATATTTGATTTTATTAGAGATTTTCTCCAATTCAAACTATAGCGGCACTTTTAAACTTTTCCAATTTCAATTTCAATTTCAATCTCTTTTTAATTACAAAACTAATTCCATGAAAAAAAATATAATCTACCAATGAAAGTTTGATGGAGTAAAATAAAATCAATTTATTTATCTAATCTCTATCAATCTTGCAAGATAAAACTCTTTTTTTTTTATCTCTCTTCCTATATACAGTATAAGGGCTTGGGTTTTCATTCACATCATACTAATCAGAATTTCAATTATCCACAATAAAATTGCAAACTCCTACTTTATGTTTGTTGTAAATTGTGTATCTGAGTTCAATTGATGGTTATGGACTTTGTTTTGATTCATCCGTGTATATATTTTCTTCTCATATATTACCATTTATATTCTGAAATTGAGTTCGCGTTTTTTTAATGCAAGATGGTGATGACGATGAATGGTTAATTTCCATAACCACAATGATCTAAAAAGAGAATTAACATATATACTCTACAAGATTAGAGTATGTATGCTTCAAAAATGAAAATTGAAGATTATTAGTATGATTAGAGTATGTATGTTTCCTTTAACCTAAAATAATTTAAAATTTCATATTTAAATGAAATATTAAATGGTTATTGTTGATTTTAGGCAAATAAAATTTTAAATTAACAATAACCATTTCATATTTGAATCCAAGTTCAAGATTTTCATTATCAATAGGTTATGAGCTCGATTCTCAATCCCCATTTTGTTTAATGGTTTTTCCTCCACCACCACTTCTTCTTCTTCTTCTTCTTCTTTTTTTACAAATGCATTGAAAATACAAGCTCGAGATCCAAAAGATTTTCATTCATTTTTTATTTGTCATATGTTTTATAACACTAAGCTAACTATCCATGATTGGCCGAATATATATATAATAATAAAGCTTCTATTTAGACATTGCAAATCATATAACATGTTCAAATAAAATTAATAAAAAGATAATATTTGATAGAGTTTTTAGATTCTTAAAAAACATGTCAAAAAAATATAATGGCCTATATTTTGAGACGAACGGATTTTTTTTACTTTTAAGTTTATTAATACAATATATCATTTTTTATGTGCTCTTCATCCCAAAGTTCTGAAAATTCCATTCACCAGTTCTAAAAGTTTATTACAAGAATATTTCTTCTTCGACATTTTTATGTGCTCTCCATCCAAAAGTTCTAAAAACTCCATTCACCTAGAGTTTGTGTAATATGCAGTCGAACTACCAAATTATTTGGTCTTACCTTCCAATCCATTAACACAACAAAAAATAATAGTAGAGGGCCACATTTTTATATCTTGCCCCAGACATTTCAAATCTCAAATCCAACCCTGCTAGGAAGGTGAGACATTGACGTTTTTCCACATATATTATATATTGATATAATATAAGCATTTTTTTTTATCAAAATTTATATTAATTTGCTATATCGTTTTCATATTATTATAATAGTATAATATAGCTAATATATAATGTAAATAAACTATGCTAATATCTTCTATAAAATATAATATATTTTACAAATACCGTGCGTTACGCACGGGTACTACGCTAGTTATAATACTAAAGGAGAAGTCGCATAACCCATGTGGCGACTTCTCCTTTAAAGTAGGAATTTTTTTATTATAGGATTTGTTATTAATTGTTAAGATTTGTTAGTTAGAAAATCTAATTAAGTAAAGATTCTACCTTATCTAATTAAGCAAACAAATCTACTTAATTAATTATTATTTAACTAATTAAAATATTAGAAAAATCAATTATTATTTTGAATTGGATATGATTGTAATTTTGAATTTGAATAACAATTCGGATAAACTTAAATAACTAACAAAATCAACATCGGATCTCTTTAATTATTATTTATTATAAATCAAATTACTTATTTAAATACATAATTAATTAATTAATTATTTTTCCCTAAATCTTAACCAATTGATTTTATTTTTAAATATCTTTTTATTAATTTCATTAAAATTATTTTGAATTGGATATGATTGCAATTTTGAATTTGAATGAAATTTCGGATAAACTCAAATAACTAACAAAATATATATTGGATCTCTTCAATAAGATTCTTATACAAAAATACCCCTTGTGTCTTCAATTGTATAAATTCTACCATCTCTCTATCAATGTTGTCTTTCTCACTGTAAGTTTTTTTATTGATCATTCTAATTTAATTCTAATTTCTTGCAATCTTGTCACCGATCTAATTTTTAGCATTTTATCTTTCTATTTTGTTTGTTTGTTTGTTTAAATTTATTCCAATTGACCTTAATTAGTATGTGCATGCAATTATTTGTTTATAGGATAGTGTAAAAGTAAAACGTTGAGAATCGACTTGATTTAGTTCAATTTGTGTTCTTCTGCCCCCACTCAATATATAACGTTATAGTTTTCGAGGTGAGTAGTAATAGAGTTTAGAGTACAAACAAAAAAATTTATATATTTTTTTAATATAAAATGTGAAATATATTAATTTAAAAAAATCGCACAATAGTGCGGGTACTAAACTAGTTGGTTAAAAAATGTAGTATAAAGTGATATTGTGTAAATAAAATTAGATAATTTAGTTATTAATTATAATATTGTGCAAATCATACCTTAGAAAAATAATAATGAAATAATATTTTCTTTTCTTTTATTTTCATCCAAAATGTTAACAAATTCGTCAGAGGGGTATCTGACGAAAAAAATGAAAACATCAGGGGTATTTGGCGAAAATAATAAAAACCTCAGGGGCACCTGGTGAAATATGTCAAACTTTTGTACACCACACGAATTAGCCTTAACCTCAGGGGTATTTGGCGAAAATTCCGTAAATTTAATGCAATGGAATCACGTCCTTAATAATGAAAAAAAATTACTGGATTAAATAGTTAGTGCTTTTTTTCACAACATTAGTGCTTTTTTTCACAACATTAGTGCTTTTTTTCACAACATTAGTGTTATTTTTACAACGGTTTTTCTAAGGGCATATGTTAAGAAATTCAATCGAGAAATATTTCTTAAATTATTTTAGCTTTTTTTTAATATTGATTTCTTAGAATCGCGTATTCATTTGATAGAATTTTTTTTCGATTGATCTTGAGACATACTCTTTATGTTAACCAAAACTGGTCATTTTAGCATTTTTCACACTTTTTAAGAAATAAAAATAAAAAATATATTTATATCCATAATTATTACTTTACTTCTTTTATTTTTTTAATTACAACTAACAACTCTCTAATTATTACAAAAGTAATTTTGTAAAAAGTAAAATAATACATTCCCTCTAAAATAAGATTAGAAACATTGTTCGGTTGGCTAAATCTTTTGGCGTTTTAAAGTTCGAGCGTTGTGTGGCTCTACTTTTGGCGTTTCTTGTAACGGTCCAGGATTATAATTCCCAAGTTACGTTTCAAGGGATGAGACCCCTCGTTGGGATCTTGCGCCCCGAGTACAGGTTGAAGGTTTGAAACCGAAGATTTGTAGTTTAAAGTGGGATTTCGCACCCAAATCTGGAAGGTCAGCTGGAGACCCCGGGGTAAACACCTGTACCTGTCCTAAGTCTACAACGCGCAAACCTTTATCATGCAAAGGATATAAGTTCTGAAACGATACAACCAGTGTTGCGGCAGAGCCGGGTCAAAACAGAGTATAAATAGGAAGAAATCCCAAAAGTATAAATTTGGTGAAGTCATGGTTCAAACACTCACTCTCCGCCATATGAATGGACCCCGTCATAATAGCACGAAATCAAGCAGTGGAACGGGTACCTGAAACTATACCACAAAGTCAGGTCAAGTGTTCGCCTGCGGGTCCTCTGACCGCGCTGAGGACATATAATACGCCTATACCTAGAATAAAGGATGCCTTCATGCAGTACTGAAATATTAACCACTCTATCGTGCTCCTAATTCATATATGCAAAATATGAAGTAAGGCCTTAACAAAGAATACCAAGTGGTATATCCCTCTTCTACCACCATCCCCCTTCCAGATAGGGTGGAGACTGGCCAGTTCAATGCTATAGCATATCACATCTCATCATCATATCATATCTCAGCTCATCTCGTATCTCATGATATATATATATATATATATATATATATATATATATATATATATATATATATATATATATATATAAATAAAACTGACTCAAGGAGGACAACGCCCGATGAAGCTGGGCTGTCCTATGACCCTAACAACGACTCTAGGACGCACAGATAACGGCCGTTCTGCATTCAAACGCATACAGAATAAGAATGCTCATTCGTAAGTGCAATTCCTAAGCATGATACTACATGATATGCTTTTATGCATATGCAACACCTACATACTATATGACACATCAGGCAGGAGATCTTGGTTACTGAGTAAGCCCCGGAGGTACTTACCTGGCTAGAAGATCACCAAAAGAAGAATCCAGCACACAGTAGTCACGATCACAGAATATCACCCAATTACATAACGAGAATATGCTAAGTATACTTCTATAGCTTTTCTGAACACATATATTACTCACTCAAATTAGCAGATAGATAAGCAAGCTAGCTTTCATCAATCATACTTTCAATTCATCACGATCAACCATCTCTTATGTCATCACATTCATCATAACTTGTCAACTCATCAGTTTAAAAATAACCTCCATATATATATATATATATATATATATATATATATATATATATATATATATCATACTTAGCCAAATCCGCATATTATTCTTTCATACTCACACTTATCATACAGATATATATCATCAGCATCATACTATCTAACATTTAATCTCTTGAAGTAAATCACCACAAGTCATGATATTAGTCACACATGTCATACCGTTAATCAACCGATCATATTATCATGCTGGTTAGTCATCGAATAAGTCTTACTCTTAGGTTAGTTTCAAAACCGTTTCAAATCCGAATTAAACAGTTAAGAATTCCGACACTTGAAAATACTCGCCAAAGTCCTTTTTCAATTTATTTATTAAATTACTTTTCGATCTTGAAATTCTATTCCAAATTCATTTTAAATCTTTAAGTTCCGATAATATTATAGATATTTTAAACACCATTTATTAGCACACTTTTATAAAATATTTTCGAATCCCTTAAGGTCCAAACCATTTTTTTATTTAATAAAACCAACCCTTTATAATTCTCCTGAAATAATATTTTATACCTTAATCCCCAAATAATATTATAATATTTTAAATACCGCTAAATAGTTAAATAATAAACGGATAACCCGAACCGAACCGAACCGAACCCATAATATAAATCCCAACCGGTTAAATGATAACCAAATTATACAAATTGGCAAGGGGCCCCACATGACCACGTTGCCTTCTCCTTCTTCCCAATTTCAAACCGAAGCTCCCGCCTGCACCACTCCGATCAACGCCGGCTCGCGCTCTCGTCCTCGCCGACCGAGCTCTGATGATCGTCGGAGCTCTCGACCTCACCCGATCATCCCGCACTCAGCTCACGCACACTCTCGACTAGTCTAAGCATCGAAAAAGACTCAGAAACGAATCGAAACGAGGATAAATTCAGAGCTCACCGAGATGGATTTTTCGCGACTTCGGAGCTCTCGATCGGAGTTCTGGGCTTCGTCGGTGGCTCGCGATGGCTTGTCGGACCTACAACGGATGTGGGTGAGTATGATGGTGAAGACCGCAAGCAATTTCGATCAAAAATGAAGGAGGGACGCTTACCGGAAGTTAGCTTGCAAAACAGAGCAAGGAGGTTGGTTCACTCTCAAACGGACGTGGGATCTTCGGAGGCTCGTCGATGACGCCAAGAGCTCCAGGGGCGGCTGCGATTGCTCTTCGATGAAAGAGGAGGATGCGAGGGTGAAAACGACGATGAAGAGGCTCCGAGGCGAGGTGCGTGGTGATGGTGACGAGGGGAGAAACCAAGGCTGCGATGGTGGTTATGGTAATGATCGATGGATGATGATGGAGAAGTGGTGACGGAGATGTGATGAAGATGGAGACGGTGACGAATGTGAATGGCGGGATGGAGGGATGGAGCGTGATGGTGAGCAGGTGAATGGCAGAATTATAGATTTAACTGGTGAGGGTGACGGTAGGCAGGGGATGGGTGAGGCGACGGGAGTGGGTGGGGTAACGTGTGGGATTGATTAAAACCAATACCCGAACATAAATCCCAAATACGCGAATTTCGAATCCCGCAAAATTTGTTTTCGAGTGTTAGTTTCCCCGAATCCCGCTTTCTCGATCAATTAGATTTTTGAAATCGAAAAGGACATCGCCATCCGATAATTATTTTGAATTTTTGAGGTCAAAAGACGGAAATCGTTCGCCAAATTTTATATTCCGGTCGGAGTCCGCTAAATGAGTTTTAAATCCGATTTAAATTCATTTCAATTTCCTTTTTCCGACAAAATTAGGATTTAAAAATCCGAGCCTTTACATCATCCACCTCTAAAAACAAGTCTCGTCCCCGAGACTAAAATCGTTTTAAAACAGGGGATGAAGTTTGAAATCGGTGAGTCCAAGGATCATGTCATTGATCCCGTAAACACCTCATAAGTGCCCTTATGAGGTCCTCACAGTACCTTTGCCGTGATCATAATATCGCCAATAGATCGTAGCAAGAATGTAATATGGGCCCCTACCACATCCTTATTCCGACTTCTCGGTCATATCATAACTCGAAAAGCATCACAACATCTAGGGGTGTTATGTGAACACGAGTAGCTCGAATTCGACTCGTGCTCGCTCGATAAAAACTCGACTCGAACTCGTTCATTTTCTAAACGAGCCGAGTATGAGCACATTTTTAAGCTCGGTCCAAAGCTCGACTCGTTCGAATTAAACTCAAATAGCTCGAATTTTATGGAATTTTTGAAATTTCCTTTAAGTTACCGTGTAATAAGCAAGTAAAACTGCTTAAAGCTCGAAAAAAGCTCGGCTCGAGCTCGTTCATTTCCTAAACGAGCCGAGTATGAGCACATTTTTAAGCTCGAGTCAAAATTTAGGCTCGACTCGAGCTCGTTCATATCCTAAATGAACTGAATATAAACAAGTGATACTCGGCTCGTTCGACTCAAATAACAGCCCTAACAGCATCTCCCCTAGGTCTTAGCAAGCAGTCTATAAGGGCCCCTATAAAATGCATGTATCCACTTCGGGGGGCGTTATAATGCAAGTTCGGTCAGAAAAATTCAAGAGGTTTCCTCAGTTTGAAAAGGTTTGGTCTCAAAATCATTGAAGTTCTCGATCGCGTTAAATTTCTCAGAATCCAAGTTAGTCAAGCAATTTCAGAACTCAAGAGATGGAATCATCCACCTCTAAGGCTAAACCCATATTCCCTTCCTAGGTTCCAAGTCAGAATCAAGGTTCAACAGTTCAATTTCTATCATTTCCATCATTAAGCATCATGTATTTATCTCGAATAAAAATAGCACCTCACGTCTAATAGCATAACATAATCACCTCAAGAATAGCCAAATACCATAGCATATCTAGCATCGTATCATATATGGTAGAATTTATCACATCATCTCACAAAAGTTACACACCATATCAATCAGATAAGCACGTTATATCAATCAGATAAGTACATCATACTCATTCTAACTACCAAGCGTCATCGCATTAGAGGCAAACAACTGCTTTCGTACAGTAGCATTCCATCGAGTTCAAGGATAACTATGTTAGTACTAACAGTTCCCTGTTGTCACGGCAACACATCAGAGAATCAACGTCGTCTATAGCATAGAATTCGCACAACATTTGGTCCCAAGTAAAGTATACACTAGATCACTATCTCAGGAGAATCTGCCTACATTACCAATCATGACGAGACACGACCACTACTCACCATCCCTTGCACTAAGATCAACTTCACCGAGGTCTACCAACTCAATCAACTACCAGTTCTACGCACCATTGTATCCTGCTTGATGTACATATTTGTACTTCTTTTTATTGCATCTTTTGACTTCATATTTCATTCGATTTCCAAAGAAAATGTTCAAAAGAATATAAACTTGTGTAAGAATGGGATAAAGTACAAGAAATAGAGTCTACACGAGTTTTGAGCTAACCATGCAGGAATTCGATGAAATTGGAGTCAAAATAAAGAAGCCAAGTAAAGCTCAGCAGAGGTCGATATCGACCTGAAGACATCGATATCGACCATAGTTGTCGACAAACCTTCTGAGTGTCGAGATAGACCACACAGACCAACCAAGAAGACATCGATATCGACATACTACATCGATATCGACCTCATCATAGACATCGACTGGAGCTGAATAAGTCGAGCAGGAACAGAGACCTCGATATCGACCTCTGGTGTCGATATCGACCCCTTATCTCGACAGAAGATAGACTCGATTTCGAGATGCGGATTGGAAACTTTATCTTCAAGGAGGCACGGATTTATCTCATACTTTTAAGATAGATGGCAGCTGAAGATTTATTTATCTTTTTACCTTTAAGTTTTTTCAAAAATAAAGACCTATCCTAACTGTTCGGATAGGGTTTATAGTTTAGATAGAAGTTACAATCCTTGGATATCGAGGATTAGTAGCCTATAAATAAAGCCCTAGGGGGCTGGCATTCAATCATCCAATTTTAGAGTTCAATTACATTCAATAGAGTTAGAGAGAAGTTTTAGGGTTTGACGTTTACGAAAGCCAACGTTGAGTTGTAAAGCTTCGGAGTTTATATTTTAATGCAAATTTCTTTCTTTCAATCAATGATGAGTTCCATGATGAGAAGGGAGTAGTCCCCCAAAGCTTTTAGGGTCGGGGTGAGCCCGACGTTAGCCATGCGTGTTTAAGGTAAGTGTTAGATGTTGATATCGTTGTGTCTATATCATCTCCTAGGGATTCTATGTCTAGTCCTAATCGAAAGAAAAGAGATTCATGCTAACAACTTGAGTTATAAACATAAAATTGGTAGAGACAATTAGGTTTATTTGCAAGAGTAATCCTAAGAGTTGGTGTACGGCGAAAGCTTGTCCCTCGGGTGAAATAGCACAATTGTCCGTCTTATTTATCTCATCGCGTACATTGGTTAACGTTGTGGTAAACCCTAATCCTAGGAGTTGCTTTTTAAATATTTTATACATACAAAATCCTCTGTTTTATTTCTGTTCATTGCTTCCTTCCCATTCTTAAATCTTCGGCTTTTCTTTGCCGACGAAGAACTAACCCACTGCAGGAAGACATCGATATCGACCATACTAGTCGATATCGACCACTGAGTTCGTCGACAGGTTTCTGAGTCGACGACGATCATTACTGCGGAGTTTACTGAACATCGATATCGACCCCAAACGTCGAAATCGACCCTTCTGTATCGACTGGCAGACTTCTAAGCCAGTCGATTTCATGGACTGACATCGATATCGACCCCTTCCAGTCGATATCGACTGCTTGTTTTTGTCTCTGCAGGTCTTCTGTTGCAGAAAGGATCGACAGCCGAGGTCAACATCGAGTTCCAAGGTCGAAATCGAGGCTTCTGGTTGACGTAAGACGTGATATTTCCAACGCTACTAGGATACCGCTGACACGCCTCCTCGTGGATTGATCCTGTCTACCCTTCCACTACAACGGGAGGAAGTGTTGTAATTATTTGCATAGGCTAGGAGTCGGTTTACATTTATACATCTTATTATTCGTATTTAAGATACTCGACGATCTCCTCCTATTAATAAATTGGCGTCGTTGTTGGGGAGGCAATCAATCGCGCCCTAGTAGTCTATCTAACGTCTCTACCTAGTTTGGCTTTGTAGGTGTATGCGACGCACTGATCGCCCACCTGAATTTGAAGGAGTAGAGGACCCTGAACGCTACTTCCATCTAAGAGCCCAAGCTCAAAGAATCATGGCAGGCAACGCGAACCAGGCTGAACTTATTGAGCAACTAAGGAAGCAGGTTGAGGACTTAACGACTAGAGAGGCGGCGCTTAAGGAGCGTGCGGATAGGGAGAAGGAAGGCCGAAGGCAAATAGAAGCCCAAATCAATGCCCTCCCTCGGAATGCCAAGCAATACATGCACCCCGCGCTCACAGTGCTTGAATCGGCGATTCTTATCCCTGCCTCTAGTTTTGAAATTAAACCTAACTTCCTTACTGAGATTAGAAGGCATCAATATGAAGGAAAACCTAATGAATGCCCTATGGCACATATTTCAACCTTCTTAGACCTCTGTGATACTATTGCTGATGGACGAAGTCTTGAATATGTCCAACTAAAAGCCTTTCGTTGGTCTCTTACAGGAAAAGCATTGCAGTGGTTGGAGAGCTTAGCCCCAAGATCGCTCCGCACCTGGAATGAAGTCAAGGACGCGTTCCTCAACAAGTTCTTCCCTCCTTCTAAGACGGCGTTGATCCGACAGAAAATCACGGCTTTCAAACAAAAGCCTGGTGAGGCTCTGGCGACTGTTTGGGAAAGGTTTAAGGACCTACTACGACCATGCCCGACGCATGGCCAACCACCATATGTAATTCAAGAGATCATATACAATGCTCTTGACGCTGCAACCAAAGAGAGGATCAACACCTACACCGCCTATGGCTACCTTGAACTCGCTCCACAAGAGGCTTGGGAGACCATAGAGAGGTTGGTGGAATTCGACAGCACATATGGGACTCCTGAGGCTTCCGACACACTATCATCGTCGAGGCCTGCCCCATCTATGCCATTATATGAACCCTCCAAGGTAATCGATCCGGACGTGAAGGAGCAATTCCATAGAGATCAACTTCGAAAGCTCCAAAAGCAAGTGAGGTTCCTTTCAGCGAACCAAGATTGCATTGAATGTGGATCGCAGCGGCACACCACCGTCGAGTGCCCCCATGCTGAACAAGTACACCGAGCGGAGACTCACCAGGAGGCGCGCTATGTGAGGGGTCCCAATCACCAATATTGGGGAGACCAAAGGTTCCATCAACCACCAAGGAACCCGGTTAACCCTAGGGATCCCCCGCCTTATAGAGCTCCTGGGCACCCGGAGAGAGACCAAAAGAAGGATGATCTTCAACTAGTACTGGATGAAATCAGGCGGAACCAAGCTAAAAATGATCAATCCAACAATGCTATCCATTCTCAACTCAATCACCTTACCACAAGGATTGGGGAGATGGATATTTGGAAAAAAAACGTGGAGACCCAACTGGGTCAATTAGCGGCGCAAATCCCTAGACCGTCAGGAACATTCCCTGGGCAACCAACCACCAATCCTAAGGGCCCATCCGGGACGGGTCATGTCGCAGCTATACAATTAAGGAGTGGCAACAAAGTACAAAAGCCACGAACGGAATCGGAGAAAGCAGCAGATCCAGTCGACATCGACAGACCAGTCGATGTCGAGGATGAGGTCGATATCGACCCCCAGGTCGACACCCAGGTCGATGTTGAGGCCACTGCAGAATCATCAGAGCCACAAAAGAGGTCGAAATCGACCATTCCAGTCGATATCGACCAGTGCCCAGTCGACATCGATGTCCAGCAGGCCCCTCCGACCACCGTTTTGGCCCCTCCACCAAAGAAGACGTTGCCATTCCCATCCAAAGCATTGGAGGATCCAACCAAAGGTAAGTTTAGGCGCTTTGTAAAAATTCTTCAAGGTCTTAACGTTACTATCCCTCTTACAGAAGCCGTAAGCGAGATGCCCGCCTATGTGCGATTCCTAAAAGACATCCTTAGCAAGAAGAGATCCATGACAGAGATCGCAGAGGAATGCTCAAAGATGGACTTCCCTGAGAAGAAGAGTGATCCAGGGAAGTTTGCAATCACCGTGGGACTTGGCC
The DNA here is from genome assembly GCA_963922045.1 of Persicaria maculosa. Taxonomy (NCBI): domain Eukaryota; kingdom Viridiplantae; phylum Streptophyta; class Magnoliopsida; order Caryophyllales; family Polygonaceae; genus Persicaria; species Persicaria maculosa. The sequence goes on along the minus strand of OY998261.1, from coordinate 22,978,705 downwards.
AACATCACTACAAAGCCCTATGCGACCTAGGGGCAAGCGTAAGTCTCATGCCTCTCTCTATTTGGCAAAAGGTGAACATTGGGGCACTTGAACCTGTGGACATGAAACTCTATATGGCTGACAAGTCATTCGTCAGGCCCACATGTATAGTTGATGACGTTTCGGTAAAGGTAGGTAAGTTCTTTGTGCCTACTGATTTCATTGTATTGGAAATGCCTGAAGATCCTGTAGTGCCTATTATCCTTGGTAGGCCTTTCTTAGCAACTGCTGATGCCAATATCAATGTACGTCGAGGATTACTAACCTTTACTATAGGGAACGAAGTAATAGAATTCTCTTTCAACCCAACCATGAGCGAAACAAAGCACCTGGAGCAAGTATTCCTCTCGCCGGCTAAGGAGAAGCTTAGAAAATTTTTGTTGCCGAGGACGGAAACAACAAGCAGGGTCGACATCGAATGGAACCATATCGACTAAAAACATCGAAATCAACCCCCCTTGGTCGAAATCGAGTATGCCAGATTGTTGCCATGAGCTTAAGTATGGGGTCACAAAGGTCGACATCGACCCCCACATGTCGATATCGACCATTGAACTCGAAATCGACCCACCTTGGTCGAATTCGACCACCCCTCAACCCGAAGATTTCTGTTTCGGGTCCAAACAGGTAAGCCCAGGTATGACTTCCAACCCTCCTCTGTCCCTTATTGATAAATCAATTAAGCCAATTATTGATAATTCTACTAATGAGAGGGTCAAAGCTCCATGGTTTGCCTATATTTCTAAAGTTAGGTCAAGAAAGAGAAGGAAATCGCCCAAAGAAGAACCTAACATCAAAAGAGCCTTGGTCGCCGAACTTCGCTACTACCAAAAGGACCGAGATGATCCAGGAGAAGGCTCAAGCTCGAAGGGTCCCTGCGTTAAAGGCTCATAAAGAATTGACGGAGAAGTCGGCCTAGCGACTCAAAACTCTAGAGCTTGTACATAAAACATTTAAATTTTTCATAGATGGTTTTTAGGACTTGACTTTTGGCTTTTTGAAACTTTTATAACTGAGATAATTTGTGGCTTTATCTATAAAGCTAACCAAGATTTCAGGTTATTGAGCAAAAGGAATGACGAAGAAGAAAAGAAGCTACTGCAGAGGCAGTCGAAATCGACCAGGCCAGTCGAAATCGACCTCCCCAGGGTCAAGCCATCTCCTAGAGTCGACATCGATGACTCAGGAACAGAAAAGCAGAGGTCGATATCGACCATAGTCATCGATATCGACCCCAATCAGGCAGCCCTTGTCTTCATTTTCTTCCCCGACTTCGACAGATGCAGTCGACATCGACCACTGAGATAGATATCGACTTCTGGCATCGACCTAACCTGAAATCGACCTGAATCCGCAGTTTGCGCTGTGAGTTTCTCTCTACCCTTGTTCTTCTTTTTAATACAATGAGGACAGTGTATATTTTAAGTATGGGGTGGGGAAAAACATGTCTTATGGTCATAACTTGGTTTTCTTCTTCGCATTGCATTCATGTTTAAATTTTTGTTCTTAGTTTTACTTTTATAAAATGTCATAAAATCCAAAAAAATAGAAAAAAAATGTCAAAAATACCAAAAAAAATGCATGTTTATTTTTAAGTTTGTTTTTAAACCCTACTTAGATGTCCTATGATGAAAACTCAATAGCTGACTTGATCATGTAAACCCTATGACATATTTGGATGGTTTAGCCTATGTCCTTAAAATTTTTATGTAGATTGTGAACTTGTGATGAAATTGAGCACATATGATCCTAGGCTAAAAAGCAAATCCAACAAAAATTGTCCTAGTGAGAATTTTGGCCTATAGGGAGAACATCAAAAATCCCTCCGCTTTCTTGAGTGAATTTACTCTTCCTATGCATCTTTAAATATTGTGATAGTTATTCAAAGCCAATACATATATATGTTTATGTTTACGAGAATTAAATGATGGAGGCATCTTTTAAGCCATTTTTATCCTCTCTTTACCTACCCTACATTATCCCTGCTTGAAGCCGGAAAATTAGCCTGAGCCTGAAATTGCAAACTCCATTAAATTATCCCTAGCCGAATTGAGCTTGACCCCCATTTGGGAATTGAGACTTAGATTGGCTGGACTAATGCCTTGTTGAAAGAAAAGTGCATATATTCCGTTTTGAGCAAGGAAATTATGGGTTGGTACATAGTTACATTTTGTCATCTTTTGTAAAAGGATTTTTTTGGCTCACCATATAAATGCACATATTCTTTTAGTATTTACTTATTATTTTCGTAAAAAAAAATACCCAAAAAAAAAAGAAAAAAATAGAGATGTATATATATAGTGCATGAGCCAAAATCCTTAAGTTCTTTATTCATACAAGTGTTATATTTTTGAGAGGCATATTAGAGTTGGAAAGAAGGGTTGATAGAATGGTTTACATCTTTTAGTGCATCTTTAGAGCATATTATATCAAGATGAGTTGGGAAAGAGCATTATAGGAGATTGAGCTTGGAAAGAACAACATTGAAGAAGTTATGGTTTGGATATTGCTAGTGTTGAGATTTAGAAGTCTTGATTCCCGAATTATAAAAGCACCACATAGCCAAATAATTCCATACCCTTTTATTCCTTACCAAGCCCCATTACAACCCTGCCGAATGGAGTCTTCTTTGAAGTCTTCCATTGAGCGAAAGTCCTCCTAATGGTTCTTATTGCATTTTCATAATTGGTTGCGAAGTGGATTGTTATGAATTGCAATATTTATGAGATTGTGTATGGAATTGAGTTGAGAGTTGATCTTCATAGCCTAAACACATGAGAGTTTAGTGCAAACACATTATCCCTGTGAGGTTGGATCAAAAATTGCATATGCCTATGGATCGCCTAAATATGTGCTATGACGTTAAATTCACTTGCTTTGCTTTGCTACCTCTTATGATGTTGCTTTTGACAAGGGCGAAGACTTGAAGGGTGTGTTGTAGGTGTTGGTTATTGCTTGGTTATTGCTTGAGGACAAGTAAGTCTAAGTATGAGGTGTTTTGATGTACATATTTGTACTTCTTTTTATTGCATCTTTTGACTTCATATTTCATTCGATTTCCAAAGAAAATGTTCAAAAGAATATAAACTTGTGTAAGAATGGGCTAAAGTACAAGAAATAGAGTCTACACGAGTTTTGAGCTAACCATGCAGGAATTCGATGAAATCGGAGTCAAAATAAAGAAGCCAAGTGAAGCTGAGCAGAGGTCGATATTGACCTGAAGACATCGATATCGACCATAGTTGTCGACACACCTTCTGAGTGTCGAGATAGACCACATAGACCAACCAAGAAGACATCGATATCGACCTACTACATCGATATCGACCTCATCATAGACATCGACTGGAGCTGAACAAGTCGAGCAGGAACAGAGACCTCGATATCGACCTCTAGTGTCGATATCGACCCCTTATCTTGACAGAAGATAGACTCGATTTCGAGATGCGGATTGGAAACTTTATCTTCAAGGAGGCACGGATTTATCTCATACTTTTAAGATAGATGGCAGCTGAAGACTTATTTATCTTTTTACCTTTAAGTTTTATCAAAAATAAAGACCTATCCTAACTGTTCGGATAGGGTTTATAGTTTAGATAGAAGTTACAATCCTTGGATAGCGAGGATTAGTAGCCTATAAATAAAGCCCTAGGGGCTGGCATTCAATCATCTAATTTTAGAGTTCAATTACATTCAATAGAGTTAGAGAGAAGTTTTAGGGTTTGACGTTTGCGAAATCCAACGTTGAGTTGTAAAGCTTCGGAGTTTATATTTTAATGCAAGTTTCTTTATTTCAATCAATGATGAGTTCCATGATGAGAAGCGAGTAGTCCCACAAAGCTTTTAGGGTCGGGGTGAGCCCGACGTTAGCCATGCGTGTTTAAGGTAAGTGTTAGATGTTGATATCGTTGTGTCTATATCATCTCCTACGATTCTATGTTTAGTCCTAATCGAAAGAAAATGGATTCATGCTAACAACTTGAGTTATAAACATAAAATTGGTAGAGACAATTAGGTTTATTTGCAAGAGTAATCCTAAGAGTTGGTGTACGGCGAAAGCTTGTCCCTCGGGTGAAATAGCACAATTGTCCGTCTTATTTATCTCATCGCGTACATTGGTTAACGTTGTGGTAAACCCTAATCCTAGGAGTTGCTTTTTAAATATTTTATACATACAAAACCCTTTGTTTTATTTCTGTTCATTGCTTCCTTCCCATTCTTAAATCTTCGGCCTTTCTTTGCCGACGAAGAACTAACCCACTGCAGGAAGACATCGATATCGACCATACCAGTCGATATCGACCACTGAGTTCGTCGACAGTTTTCTGAGTCGACGACGATCATTACTGCGGAGTTTATTGAACATCGATATCGACCCCAGACGTCAAAATCGACCCTTCTGTATCGACTGGCAGACTTCTGAGCCAGTCGATTTCGTGGACTTACATCGATATCGACCCTTTCTAGTCGATATCGACTGCTTGTTTTTGTCTCTGCAGGTCTTCTGTTGCAGAGAGGATCGACAGCCGAGGTCGACATCGAGCTCCAAGGTCGAAATCGAGGCTTCTGGTCGACGTAAGACGTGAGATTTCCAACGCTACTAGGATCCCGCTGACACGCCTCCTCATGGATCGATCCTGACTACCCTTCCACTACAACGGGAGGAAGTCTTGTAATTATTTGCATAGGCTAGGAGTCGGTTTACATTTATACATCTTATTATTTGTATTTAAGATACTCGACCTTCCTCCTGCTTGACACTGCTCACATACAACCTTTCTAGCCTCATAACTATTCGCAATCAAGGCCGAATACCCAAACCAACTACTAGGTATCCCAACTCCTATGCCATCAAGCCATCTAAGGGCCAATCCACTTCGACATCCCGATCTCAAGTCCTACCTTCCACTCGACTATTTAAAACTATCTCTCGGAGTTCCCAAATCACAAAATTCCCTCATTTCGACAAGCTGAACAACTCGATCTACTACCAAGACTCCACATATAACACATCCTTGCCCTAGGGGCCTTCTATCGGTCCCATCTTTACCCTCTAATAGAAAATTATGAGTCCTCAACTGAACCGCTCTCACGATTGGTCTAGAAGGCACTTCTTAACAATCTCGCTTACTCTTCCTAGGCTCTCAAGACTCCGCCCGACCAAATTCTCCTACAGAGACATCTTGAATCACTTTGCTAACTTAATCATACTTCCCACGACACTAACCACTCTCACTAACTATCCACCTCTAAGGACCCAACTCATGCTGACCCTCTCACACCTGATACTCCCGACCAATTCTAACGCAGAAACCTAACTAGTGGTACTCCCAACCACGAATCACCATGACCCTCAAGCCGACCCACTCTAGATCCTCTTCCCAGCTACTCTATCTGGACTAGTTCCCTTAACTCCGCATGTTTCCCCAAATTGCCTCAGATCACGCTTTCTTAAACTTTGAGATCTCTACCACTTAAACCTTTATGTACCGATCATCATTTTCACCGAATTCCTATGACATCCTCGTCTGAATTTCCTAAGCACCGCAATTTCACCAACCTTCAAAAATCTCTTATCCTCTAGCGTCCTCAATACCTTCTGCTTTGCCTAGTTCCCAAATCCATGCTCATAATCTCCCTATCTCAACCTTAACCCCCAGTCTTACTAGGAATCTCAACTACATCCTTGCCTAGCTACCAGCCTTTCCTCGAAGATTCATCTCACATCCTCAAATACCTCAATAGCCATAATAACCTCCACTCATAAATCCCGATTCATTCCTTATGCCAAAATCCTTTAACAACGCATCTAGAAATCCTTCACTTATAATTTCCCCAAGCATTACCAATCCTATCTAAACAACCCCAAATACTCATCACACGAACAACCCTGATATGAACAACCTAATATCCCTGATCGAAAATTTCCCAAGCAACCTCATACTACTCTTCCTTGGCAATTCCTCAACCTCATCCCTTATCGAAATCGCTCCCACTCACATCATACACCACCTAGTCTCAAATTCTACGATTCCTCAGATGTTCCTTAATCGATCATCCTCGACACCGCCCAAGATCCGCTCATAGACCATCTAGACACCTTCCTTAGCACACCAATCCATCTCACAACACCTCCCTTCAAGAATCCCCCGATCAACTCCTAGCTCGCCCATCCACCTCTAGAACTATCCTAACTGCCTCTACCCATACCCAATCTCAAGATCACCTTAATGAAACTAGTTTAGACCTCAGCCAACCACTCTCTTATACTACCCGCACATACTACTTGCCTAGACTACCACTTCTCACTAGGACATCTCCCTCAAAATCTCGCCATACTAGCCCCACTACTCACCTAAGTCCTACCTGGAAGCTCATCTATACTCACGGACCACTATCTTCGACACATCCCAACTCACTCGACTCTACCCAAGCTAACGCATCCATCCTGCACACCCTCTCGCTCATCTCATGACCAAGAACAAAGACTTCAATCCCTCTGCCACTTTCCGACCTAGCTTACCGAAGAATCTCTTGACTCATGCCCAAGAAGAAGCACCACCACACATATAACCCATAATCTACTCACCAGCAAGTCAGTATACCAAGCACCAAGGCACATCATCATAGAAACAAGTTAGTTAGGCAATCATTGCTACCAGTTCAACACATCCTTCATCACACATTCAATTATATCAGTTCTAGGCCTATCGCACAGCATCAATTCCGATTAGTATAGAAGAATCCACGATTTGAATTAAGAATGCTCTTCCTCGTGTCAGTTGGGAGGAACCTGTTCACGACTGTCATCTTTGAAGCATATTCGTCCTTTTTGCCATCGGTGACGTTCTTGGGGCCTAGGGGTCATATGGCCATCACACTTCCACTGCGCCGCTCCGGTGCCATTCGGTCGTTCGTCCTTTCTTCCATATCGCCATTCATCAGGGGATCGCGAGGGGTCAGAGGTTATGGAGATAGGGGAGGGACAAGAGAGGACAACATGACTTCCATAAGGATTCAGACATGAACCACGACTAGAGATGACAAGACCAGAGACAAGATCCTAACCCGAGAGTTACAACGATGCCCTTAGGGTATTCCATGAAGTTATAACTGTGGCACGCAAACACATAATAATCACGAATATCATCACATCATTTCACACTAGTATGCACCTATCTCAAGGAATATCGATTTATGCATTCATAACATGTTCATAGAATCATCTTTATATGTGCGCAGAACAAGCTAACAACCTATCATTTCATTCACCAATCATGCTTGACAGACTAAGAACATGTATGCACAGACTGACATGGGACATATATGGCATAAGTTATGCAAGATCTAGCAAACATCACAGGATATCATATGCACGACTTATCACTTATTTAGATACACAATTAAGCAAGTCATAATATTACGGAAAGCATGATAAGATGTACCCTAAAATCATGCTAAGGGTATGGTCAGTTCATGCAGGGTTGGTATAGCAACTATCTCATCACATACATCCATATTCGCATAGTAAGACTAGGACGTCACACAATCATACGAGGGCCTATAACTGGGAGGTATATGTCTTACATGATACTAGAATTGCTCATTAAACATGTACAAGGTCAACATGGTCTAATTAGATTAATTCAGCATGCTAGGACAGTCATCTCATATATTAAACATACAACGAGGGTTGACCACACTATCACGGGCCTAATTCATGGGAAGACAATAATCATGGAAGTTCCATACATATGACACATACATCTCATAAGAGCAACCGTGTAAGATATCAGGCAAGTCATGTTGAAATACACCAGTATACTATGTCATGCAACCACAAGAATGGCTACGACTATAACCGACAGAATTCTCCAAGGCCATTCACCGACTCATCACCCCGTTTCCCCGTGGGGCACTAGTATGACTCGTTGGGTAGGACACAAGGGCACTCACACTGTTTTCGAGAGGCGAGGGTAGAACTCAAGCTTAGACTCGTGCGGCAAGAAGACATAGTTGACCCACGCAAATTTCCCGTGGAAGACACCGACCTCAGGTACAAGATTCGATAACAGCATAAATAGTGGGACACCAAAAAGGACTCGAAACAGGGAGAGCAGACGCTTCTCGACCCTTGCTAACATGCCTAGATATTTTGTTGGGACGGATGACGAAATCGGAATCATCAAGGGGGTTGAGTTATGGAAGAACTATTCCGACAAGACAGGTATTCCAATTACACAAGGTCAAGGTTTCCTCCCGCTATCCCGTTTACACATTCAATACATTATTCAAGTTAAGGCATACCGATTAGTTCGCTATCCTATGCACAATAGCACTCAACAAGATTAATATGATCCTCTTCGAGGAGGATCGCCCTCGGGCTCAATTGGATATAATGCATACAATCACAGAGACGATCTATGCCGTCCTTCGAGGGATGGCTGACCGGAGGGGCAAGAACCTCACGGCCTCCTAACTCGACACTCCAACCTCCGTGGTGTTCCTTGGAGTCTTCTAGGCCCATCTGTAAATAAAAGCTACTATTTTGCCTACCGTTCCCCGAGTTCTACATCCATAAGGGAGGTCTATCACTTTGGTCTCTACCCACGAGATTGTTTCCCCTTTATTCATTTAGGTTTTAAGTCCAATTAAATTCATTTTGCCCTTTAAACATTTTCCAAAACCATTTGAAATCATTGGACGATTTTCAAAACCATCTTCAACATATTGTACTCGGATTGCAAAACCTCGCTCTGATACCACCTTTGTAACGGCCCGGGATTATGATTCTCGACTTACGTTTCAAGGGATGAGACCCCTCGTTGGGATCTTGCGCCCCGAGTACAGGTTGAAGGTTTGAAACCGAAGATTTGTAGTTTAAAGTGGGATTTCGCACCCAAATCTAGAAGGTCAGCTGGAGACCCCGGGGTAAACCCCTGTACCTGTCCTAAGTCTATAACGCGCAAACCTTTATCATGCAAAGGATATAAGTTCTGAAATGATACAACCAGTGTCGCGGCAGAGCCGGGTCAAAACAGAGTATAAGTAGGAAGAAATCCCAAAAGTATAAATTTGGTGAAGTCATGGTTCAAACACTCACTCTCCGCCATATGAATGGACCTCGACATAACATCACGAAATCAAGCAGTGGAACGGGTACCTGAAACTATACCACAAAGTCAGGCCAAGTGTTCACCTACGGGTCCTCTGACCGCGCTGAGGACATATAATACGCCTATACCTAGATTAAAGGATGCCTTCATGTAGTACTGAAATATTAACCACTCTATCATGCTCCTAATTCATATATGCAAAATATGAAGTAAGGCCTTAACAAAGAATACCAAGTGGTATATCCCTCTTCTACCACCCCCCCCCTTCCAGATAGGGTGGAGACTGGCCAGTTCGATGCTATAGCATATCACATCTCATCATCATATCGTATCTCAGCTCATCTCGTATCTCATGATATATATATATATATATATATATATATCTGACTCAAGGAGGACAACGCCCGATGAAGCTGGGTTGTCCTATGACCCTAACAACGACTCTAGGACTCACAGATAACGACCGTTCTGCATTCAAATGCATACAGAATAAGAATGATCATTCGTAAGTGCAATTCCTAAGCATGATACTACATGACATGCTTTTATGCATATGCAACACCTACATATTATATGACACATCAGGCAGGAGATCCTGGTTACTGAGTAAGCCCCGGAGGTACTTACCTGGCTAGAAGATCAGCAAAAGAAGAATCCAGCACACAGTAGTCACGATCACAGAATATCACCTAATTACATAACGAGAATATGCTAAGTATACTTCTATAGCTTTTCTGAACACATATATTACTCACTCAAATTAGCATATAGATAAGCAAGCTAACTTTCATCAATCATACTTTCAATTCATCACGATCAACCATCTCTTATCTCATCCCATTCATCATAACTTGTCAACTCATCAGTTTAAAAATAACCTCCATATATATATCATACTTAGCCGAATCCGCATATTATTATTTCATACTCACACTTATCATACAGATATATATCATCAGCATCATACTATCTAACATTTAATCTCTTGAAGTAAATCACCACAAGTCATGATATTAGTCGCACATGTCATACCGTTAATCAACCGATCATATTATCATGCTGGTCAGTCATCGAATAAGTCTTACTCTTAGGTTAGTTTCAAAACCATTTCAAATCCGAATTAAAAAGTTAAGAATTCCGACCCCTGAAAATACTCGCCAAAGTCCTTTTTTATTTTATTTATTAAATTACTTTTCGATCTTGAAATTCTTTTCCAAATTCATTATAAATCTTTAAGTCCCGATAATATTATAGATATTTTAAACACCATTTGTTAGCACACTTTTATAAAATATTTCCGAATCCCTTAAGGTCCAAACCATTTTTTTATTTAATAAAACCAACCCTTTATAAATCTCCTGAAATAATATTTTATACCTTAATCCCCAAATAATATTATAATATTTTTAATACCGCTAAATAGTTAAATAATAAACGGATAACCCGAACCGAACCGAACCGAACCGAACCCATAACATAAATCCCAACCGGTTAAATGATAACCAAATTATACAAATTGGCAAGGGGCCCCACATGACCACGTTGCCTTCTCCTTCTTCCCAATTTCAAACCGAAGCTCCCGCCTGCACCACTCCGATCAACGCCGGCTCGCGCTCTCGTCCTCGCCGACCGAGCTCCGATGATTGTCGGAGCTCTCGACCTCATCCGATCGTCCCGCACTCAGCTGACGCACACTCTCGACTAGTCTAAGCATCGAAAAAGACTCAGAAACGAATCGAAACGAGGATAAATTCAGAGCGCATCGAGATGGATTTTTCGCGACTTCGGAGCTCTCGTTCGGAGTTCTGGGCTTCGTCGGTGGCTCGCGATGGCTTGTCGGACCTACACCGGATGTGGGTGAGTATGATGGTGAAGACCGCAAGCAATTTCGATCAAAAACGAAGGAGGGACGCTTACCGGAAGTTAGCTTGCAAAACAGAGCAAGGAGGTTGGTTGACTCTCAAACGGACGTGGGATCTTCGGAGGCTCGTTGATGACGCCAAGAGCTCCAGGGGCTGCTGCGATTGCTCTTAGATGAAAGACGAGGATGCGAGGGTGAAAACGACGATGAAGAGGCTCCGAGGCGAGGTGCGTGGTGATGGTGATGAGGGGAGAAACCAAGGCTGCGATGGTGGTTATGGTAATGATAGATGGATGATGATGGAGAAGTGGTGACGGAGATGTGATGAAGATGGAGACGGTGACGAATGTGAATGGCGGGATGGAGGGATGGAGCGTGATGGTGAGCAGGTGAATGGCAGAATTATAAATTGAACTGGTGAGGGTGACGGTAGGTAGGGGATGGGTGAGGCGACGGGAGTGGGTGGGGTAACGTGTGGGATTGGTTAAAACCAATACCCGAACATAAATCCCAAATACGCGAACTTCGAATCTCGCAAAATTTATTTTCGAGTGTTAGTTTCCCCGAATCCCGCTTTCTCGATCAATTAGATTTTTAAAATCGAAAAGGACATCGTCATCCGATAATTATTTTGAATTTTTGAGGTCAAAAGACGGAAATCGTTCGCCAAATTTTATATTCCGGTCGGAGTCCGCTAAATGAGTTTTAAATCCGATTTAAATTCATTTTAATTTCCTTTTTCCGACAAAATTAGGATTTAAAAATCCGAGCCTTTACATTTCTTGGAGGTCTTCTACTTGGTTGGGGGCGTGAAGTCTGTAGTCGGGACTGGCTTGGGTCGAGGTGGTGCGGTTTCAGGGCGACTCTATATCCAAGAAGGAGCTTACTTGGAGTTTCATCTACACTTCCCATAGGAGATAAATTCTTGATGTACCACTGCCCCAAGGTGCTACTATTCGATGGTGCTTGGCTTCGTTTTTCGTTGTCGTCTGCATCTGATGTAGAGTTATTTATCCCTGTTTCATAGCATGTTTTCTATTCCTATTGTATGTTTAGGTGTTTTCGCCTGCCGATTCGTCGGTCTCTCAAGAATCAGGTTTATCTAATCTCAAATTCTTACTTAATAAAAAAATAGAAACACTGTTTCTTGATATTGCTAAATAGAGAGCAATCATCCGGAGTTCAAACCAGAGACATTTGGATACTACCCGCAAGTCCTTTCCGACTGAACTATTTTGGAATAGTTTTTTTTTAACCGGAAAAAATTTGGCACTGAGGCTAGAACCTCAGATACCAAGAGCATCCATGTGGATGAATCGCCGGAGCGATAAGTCATCAATGACCTGAGATCCAGAAAAGCAAAAGTCGATGTGCGAGAGACGGTCAGCAACTCTATTTGCATTTTTGAAGAGATGGTGAATATGTGTGTTTTGAAACAGCCTTAGAGAGAGCAGAGTGTCAAAGACAATCATTTCAGAATCTCCCGAAGGCCTACGTATGCCTTTTAGGCAGTTGATAATGGTGAGGTTGTCACCTTCAATTATAAGATTAGAAATTCTAAGTTCTGTTGCTGCATTTATTCCTTTCCATAGCGCAAACCCCTTCGAGCCTACTACAGACGATAGGGGCGAGGAGCTCGAGCACAATAGAACAGGAGTTCCCTGATGGTCTCTAATGATAAATCCAAAAGAACCTATGCCTGAGGACGAAAGTGCGCCATCAAAGTTTAGCTTGTGGTAGCCTTCTGAGGATGTTTCCATTTTGAAGTGGCCCTTTGTCTTCGGGTTATTGATGTTTTCTTGGGTGTGCTATCAACGTTGCTGGTAATTGTGGTGTCTGTCCAAACTCGTCTTTGGTCATAAGCGAAAGATACAATAATTCTTGGGTATGCTTTTAGGTTATCGAATAGTGCTTTGTTGCGAAAGTATCAGATGCTCCACCAAACGAAAGCAAGTTTACTGAAGCGGGAAGGCCCTATTTTGTCCTTAATATCTCGGAGGATTGTGTTGAAGTGTTGGTCTTGCTGAAATTCTAGGTCAAGTATGGGTATTAGAGTAGGGTCTAGTTTATGTATTGTGTTATCTCCCTAGAACTTAAAGTTCTATCATTTCAAGCTCTCTCACATTGTCCACGTGGAGCCTCCTCTGAATTTTCTTTTCTTTCCTTTTTTGCCCTTCTTTTCCTTTTTCTTTCTCAAAACTGAACAAAGCGATTTTTTTCCTCCATTCCTCTCCTTCTCTACCTACTCTTTCTGTCTGCCACTTTTCTCTCATCTCTACGATCTCTCTCAGATCTCTCAGGAAGATCGGTGCTACTCTCTGGCGGCTGCAAGCGCCGGAGGCCACTACTTGAGTTGCCGGTGGCGGTGGTGGACAAAAGTGTCGCTGGTCGAGTACACCTAGGTTTTCCTCGATGGTGATGGCAGTGAAAACTCGATTTCAGATAGGGGTGGACATCCAGTACAAAGAGAAAAAGGGCTCTGGATTGTAGGTGGCGGCGCCGGTAGAGTACACCTAGGGTTTTCCTCTGTTCTTGTCTCTTCTCCAACTATCTCTGTCGATCTCTAGATGTAGCGGCCCTTCACGGTTTCTCTTCGCTCCTTAACCTCGATGAATCTCAAGTGTATTTCAATGCTCAAGACGGAGCCCTTCACCTCGCCACTCTCAAATTTCGCTCACGCCGCTCACGCCGTCGAGAGTTTGCTCTGTCCGACTGAGCATCCTAAAACAAGGTACACGATTAGTTCCATTCTGCACTTGCTTTCGATTGTTTCAGTTCTCCATCCCTTAGAGATGCAACTTACGGTTTTAATTCTGCTTTTTAGATTCGAACGGTTGATAGCTGCCCACGTTCTTCTGTTTGAATATTCACAAAGCTCTCCATCCAATTATTCAACTACTTTCAGTCGGTCGAAACACAAAGACATCTTCTTCGCTCTTGATTATAGATGTTGATGATGAAATTCCTGGTTATAGGCAATCAAGAGTTTTGAGTTCAATTGATTCCAGGATTGTTCCTTTTTGCTAATTAGGGTTTGAATTGGCTTTCACATGGCTTGATTTTAGGATTTTCTTAGTCTTTGGAGTGATTAAAATTTTCAAGAAGTAGAACCCTAATTTCCCAAAAGTAAACCTTACTTGGAATCTAATTATGCACGCCTTTGCTTCGATTTTTGTTTGCGATGAATCTATTTCTATATTCAAATCAAGATGGTGTAAGGTAGCGTTTAAAATATAAGTGACAATTGATTCTAATAGCATGTGAACTATTAATTTTGAGCTTGTCAAGTTCTCTTTCTTGGTCACCTAACTAAATCTCTTAAGCCATGGATTTGAAAATATCTATTGAGATTATTATGTCAGATATAATCACATAGACAACATGAATCTTTATAGGGAGATATTTTTCCAAGAATAGGCATTATGTAACTTCGACAGAGAAAAAAAAAGAAGCACAACCTCCAATTCTTCCAATTTCAGAAGCGACAAACGGGAGGAGATGAGAACAAAGGTAAACTTGCATTGATAATTAGTCTCCATTATGAAACTACAACATTGAGTACTTAGCTTTTGGCGTTGATAGATACAGATCTTAATTTATTTTTTCTTCTTAGTTCTTTTCAAAATTGTAAAAGAAAATGCATGCTACGGAAGCTGAGAAGAGTCGAATTCAAGCAAAAACAATGATCTATCATCTGCATCTATAACATAGCTAACTATGTTATCTAACGTATTTTCGTCCATTAAAAGCTTCTTCATTGATCAGATTTTAGTTATTCTTTCTATTTTTTCTGATGTATTTCCATCTATTAAAAGTTTTTTCATTGATCATATTCAGTAGTTTTTCTATTGCACTCCTAAAAAAACCCTTACATATTTGGTCATATGCATCTTGTCCTTTTTTAACGTTCTTAGCTTCATACCATTTTCTTTGCCCTTCCTGATTCTAACTCTTTCCAAGTCATGTCTTTCTACTATGTTCTAGCTCAACATAAACATCTAGTCTAGGCGTTTGATTTTACTGTAAAATCTGAGTGATGCACAGTGCATCCTATCATTTATAAATCTGGTGGTATTATGTCTATGCAGGTTCTCTCAGTTCTAAAGTTTGAGAAAGGGGATCGAATTCCAGAAGATTACTTGAGATCCTTTAGGCAAGCAGTAGCGGTTTTTCAGCATTGGCACTTTTGCTTTTTGTTCCCTGGAATAAAATGGTATTTAAATATTTCCTGGACATCTTTCTAGATCATTACTAAACTGCTTTGCACGTTGTGTAGATATGACAAAATAACCAAGAAGATTGATCATATTAGACCAATCAACCAAGAGTTCTTGCATGCACTAGATGGAGAACTTGATTTTTTGGGCAGGTAACCATCTATTCCGTCTTGAATATGTTCTCTATGTTCTTCATATAATATACATGTATGCTATGCCTTGTCCGATCCATTTAGTGATATGATCATTCATCAGTGACCTCCCTCCTTGTGCATGCAAGAACTCTTGGTTGATTGGTCTAAGGCATAGAATTTTGTTAGGTAACGTACTGTGACTTTTAGAATATATGGAGTTAGGCTAGATTATTCTAGAAGAAAGTGGGTCATGTGCTGTATGGTAAACAACAAGTTGATGAGGGGGAGATGCTAGGGTGACCGGCTGTGAATAGGAATTTGTTAGCTCACAACTGGTGACTTTAGCTTAGAGTAAGAAGTATAAGTAAGAGGCTTTTAACCCTGCAGTAGGCATCTAGAACAGATCATTGTTAGGCATTCGCCCTGGCAATTTTGAGCGTCTACTCTCTTGTGGTCAGTTTGAGGTGATATTCATCTGGTTGACTTGTGGATTCTGTTTTGTTCCCCTGAGATTGTGTCCATGTGTGTTTGTGTGTTGTGAGTTGAACAAATCTTTGGTTAATTCCCAATTTTCTATTCCATCCGCCAGCCTTGAACAACTGCAATTTAGTTTCAAGTTTCAATATGTTGTTTTTGCCTTCTGTTGCTATTTGGAGGAAACTTTCTCCTCACCGTGATTGTGCTTTTTCTATTTTTAATAAAAATTCTTTCTATCTTGAAGTGGACATTTTTGTTTAGAGTCAGAAATCATGATAAGATCAATTGCTTGGAGTTAGACTCTCATTGAAGTATCGTTTTAGTAACATTCTACAATGAAAATTTCATTCCTGTCCCCATGCTTTTCTAAAAAAATTGACAGTTAGGGAGAACTGGGAAGGGGGAGGGGTTGAGCACTTCTTAATGAATTTGATGGTCCACCAACTTAAACCTCATTATCAGCTCAATTATATCCAACTTTCGTTGATCTTTCATGTGTAGAGTGAATTCCAGAAGGCATATGAGAAAGGAATTCACAAGTCAAAGTCAATTTTGTGGATCTGTAGTTGACCCTAAATATTTACTCGTACTGTGTTATTAATTAGGCACTAAACTTGATATCATTATCAGATTCTGGGAGCCAACATATGAAGATTGCCTTAATTTAATTGCTCGAGTTCCAGCAATAGCTGCTCATGTTTATAGAAGGTTAATGAACCTTCCTTTTAATTAATTCTTAATGTTCATTTGCAATATAAAATATTTATTGGAAAGAGAAATGGACTGTTATATATGCATCCTTCTTATTACAGTACCAATTACTCTTTGGATCTTAAGCTGCTACATATGCATTTTTTTTACTATTCAATAGATAGTTCTGCTTTAACTTGTGATATCCATTTTTAGGATTTACAAAAATGAGCAAGCTATACAAGGTCATGACTCACTTGATTATGGTGGGAACTTTGCACACATGTTGAGATTCAGTGATCCTCAAATGCTTGAGCTGATGCGGCTGTATATCACAATTCACAGGTAAATCCTATTAGGAGTTTTCTGAGTGCTACAATAATGTTCAACACACTTTTTGAATTATTGTAGAGCTAAGAGTTT
The DNA here is from genome assembly GCA_963922045.1 of Persicaria maculosa. NCBI lineage: Eukaryota > Viridiplantae > Streptophyta > Magnoliopsida > Caryophyllales > Polygonaceae > Persicaria > Persicaria maculosa. The sequence continues at coordinate 22,961,748 of OY998261.1, read as the reverse complement.
AACTATGAAATTTAGAGTGATCATGAAGGTGGAAATGTCAGCGCACACAATGTGCAAAATTCTGTGCCTTTGACTATCGAAGTGTTTAATTATGCAAGTGTGAATATGATTGGGTTTCTTTTTTATTTTGGATCCTGGTTGCTAGTGCTCTTTCAGACCCCTTCATTTCGTTTGCAGCTGCTTTAAACGGTTTAGCTGGTCCACTTCATGGATTAGCCAATCAGGTAGTCTATTTTCTGCTTCACCTTTGTTTTTTTCCCCAAGTATCTATACCTGGCCAAAGCATTAGAAGGGTTCATATGGCATCATGTGCTAATGTCCTACAAGAAAGTGATTAGAACTAATGTGTGTTGAACTGCTGATAAGGAAGAATGAACTGCCAACCAATGTATTACACCAACCAGATAATAAACCACATCCACCATTCTTTACCTTGATATTTAATAGAAGAGATTGACGAGATTCTGAAAAAAAATCAAAATCCATTCGTTTCTTGAAATGACCTTTTATTCTTGATTAAGGAAGGGTTCATATGGATCAAATATGTGATGTTATCTGATCTTGGTTACAGGAAGTTTTGCTGTGGATCAAATTTGTTGTGGATGAGTGTGGAGAGAACATTTCCACTTACCAGTTGAAAGAATATGTTTGGAAGACTTTGAACAGTGGCAAGGTAAATGGGCTACATCTACTTATTTTAAAGATTTTCAAAGAAATTCAACATGATTCTCTAAAATGTTACTAACACATACATCTTATCTGAAAATGCGCATCCTAAATGTTTTCTCTTGGATATAGAATATAGATAATCTTTTTTAATATGATATGTGCTTAGTCTTCTTAAATTAGTCTATTCGTTCTTGTAATATTTCTGGTTGTTCATGTTTGATAATTAGCTAATGGATGTTTCTATTCTCTTAGAAATGTTTCAATTCTCTTATAAAATGCAGGTTAAAATTATTGTTTCTTCCCACAACTATGAAAAGACTCCATCACTTGAGGAGATAGGCACTCTTGTGGCAAGGAGACAAGCAACTGGAGCTGACATAGTCAAGGTTGCTACAACTGCACAAGATGTTACAGACTGTGTGCGTGTATTCCAAGTCCTAGCACATTCTCATGTGAGAAACAGAGAATTTTTCACTTTCATTTAGAACACTTGCAGCCATTGAATTGAATCTACTTGCCCAATGAGCTGTGAGTGGGATATCTCTACCACATTTTAGATGTTGGTTTGCTGTGTTTTAGACAGATTTACAATGTCAAAAATGGTGATTTGTTAATGCAGATCCCAATGATTGAACTAGTAATGGGTGATAAAGGCTTTATGTCAAGAATACTTTCTGCGAATTTTGGGGAATTTCGAAGGTCAATACCTCTAGTGATTTAGTGCTTCTAATGTCTGATCATTTTGTTTTCCCTTATGGTGAGTGCCAATATGCATTTCATGCTTTGATTCCTTTGATTATGGATTCAAGTTGTCTACACATTATTTTTTATGGATCTCTGACTTTTCTCTAGAGCACTGCTTACATGACCATAAATTTTCTAGGTGTTTATTATATTTTTCAACCCATAATTAGTTTGCTTCATATCATTTCAGATAAAGAATCAGGAGTTTCTATTCAATATTGGTCGAAAACTTCATTTAAACTATTGCATTGTTCAGCTTGTGTGAGATGCCTCTGGGTATTTAGAATGAATAAAACGCGGCGATTCTGATTCGTGGGAACAAGCTAAATGAAACATTTTTACCGCAACGGCACTAACCTTGATTGTGTAGCCAAATGCATCAATCCATTAATAAAATAACACTCTTTTAAAGGATCAAAGATATATTTCATTAGTAAAAGAACATATATTTTAACATTTTAGCCCGTGACATACGTTAAAAGCATCATAGAATTATTGTGAAATAATAGAATGTTAAATAATGAATAATGAAAATATTTGGATTTTCTCTTAACAATAACTAGTGCATGGGATTTATAACATATTATATACATTTATTATAGATAACTTTCTAATTTAATGATGTGGTTTGTCATGAAACACCAAATAAATATTTTTATTTTATATATGGAATATAGTCATATAGATGGACATTAAATTTTGAATGAAACATATAATTTTTTTAAAAAAAATTTAACGTATGTCTTTTTTGCATTTGTTTATTTTTTCAAAATTATAACATTAGCATAATATGATATGTCATTATTGTATTTATATTATAATAAGTGCATTTGCATAAAATAATTTATAAATCCTGTGCGTTACGCACGGCTAATGCACTAGTTTTAGAATAGTTAAAAAAGGACAATTAAGAAACACCCGTTTCTTCTTTTTTTTTAAAAAAATAAAAATAAACCGTTTCTACACTGGCCTCAAAAACAAAAAGATGATTGGGCCATTGTGGGACCCAGCTGAATAAACACCCCATTGGGGTCTGGGGGTCTGGGACTAGGAATCCTATATTTTAATTTGCATTTTTTTTGTTATTGGTAAGTGGGGTCCGTCTTAACTCCTCAAATGGGCTGTTGACTTAAGACCCGACTATTCAGTGACGACTTAGCCAAGTCAATCATAATGCGCAAATTAACGTTCAATTGGACGTTGTAACAACGTCGGATTAGACGTTGTTACAACGTCAGATCCAACGTTGATCATGTATTAGTAATTTGCATAGGAACAAAAATACGGACGTTGTAACAACGTTGGATTCAACGTTGTTACAACGTTAGATTGGATGTTGCATTTTGAAAGCACAGTTTACAACATCGGATTCGATGTCAACATCGGATTGGAAGTTGTATTTTTAAAGCCCACTTTACAACGTCCAATTGGACGTTGCAATCTACCCAACCCACCCAGTCCTGGCCTTAGATTCACAACGTTGCATACCACATATTACAACGTTGGATCCGACGTTGTACTATAATTAACGTTACAACGTCAAATCCGACGTTGATTAGCAGCTTTTAATCCGCGGACTTGCGGTGTATATAGGGACACCCATCATAATGTTATAATGCATGGGCCCCACTACAAAATTTACCGTTTTTTTAAAAGAAATGCAAGAATTTGAAGAGATAATGAGTTAAAAGTAGACCTGTCAAACAGGTCGGGCGGGTCTGGTTTGGGTCGGGTCATCTCGAGTTCGGGCCTATTATGGGTCGGATCATCTCGGTTTACAGGTCATGAAATGCTCAACCCAGACCCATATTTAACGGGTTCGGGTGGATCCAACGGGTCAAAACCATTACTCATCCAAAATTTTTTAAATGTCATTTACTATTCATACACATTATTTAAGGATGATAAAAATATGTAAAATATCATTTTTTTATTATTTGTTATAATTTCATTATTTTTAGTACGTTTGAAGTATGAAATTATATATAATATATAAATTGATATTTTATATAATTTTTCTCATCTTTAAAACCATACATGAATAGTAAACGACATTTAAAAGTAAATAGATGGAGTATTTTTAATGACTATTTACATAGTTCCTAAACCTAAAATTGTTATATTACCCTAATAATAGTTATATTATTGAAAAAAGTAATTAATGTTGCTACAAAGGTAATATCCTCCCTAATACATATAAAACTAGAAGCAAAGGCTTCACAAAAAATTGAGCCACGTGGCTCCTTTGAACCAATTAATTTCACAAATAAATAAATAAATAAAACATCTATCCCCACGTTCTCCCACTTTAAATTAATCACTAATTACGTTCTAAGTCAATCGATTCGAAGCAGGGCTCATCGATTGCACGAATTGGTATAGATCTTGCTTGGTTTGCTTTGAGTTCATCAACCTCGCGAGAGCTTGGTGATCCAGGTAATCACAAGTCCCCTCCTTGTGCCTCCAAGTTGTCCGCTTGGTGCCTCCAAGTTGTCCGCTTGGTTGTGTAAGGTTGTAGATGTGGGCTTTATAGTCGTTGATATTTGGTTTCTACCCTCTAAGGAGGCCTGAGGTCTTTTCTCGTTCTATTTTAGTTCAAATCATCAAACTATCGGTCTTGTTCTTTGAATTTCGAAGCTTTATTTCTTTCTTGAATTTGAGTCTTGTCATCTTGAGTCGTTCTTGCTGCGTGTTCTTGAGTCTTGTTCAAATCTTGCTTCCGTTCTTGTCTTTGAGTCTTGATTGTCGAAGATCGGGCCATCCTACGGCTAACCCCATATCAAATTGGCATCAGAGTTTTGGTTTCCGACATCATTGTGTCTTTTATTATTCATAAACACAAAACCCTACAAAAATAGAGTCTTGTCTTTGTTTCTTGGTCTTTACTTCTTGAATCTTGATTTTTTATTGCAACTAACCTTTTCTTGTTTGTGATAGTTGTGGTTGCTAGCCTTAAACACTAAGCCAGCCGAGACCCTCACAAGTGTAGCCGACATCACCTTGGGTAGTCGACACCGACTTCATCAAGGACCCAACTCGGCCGCACCTTGTTCTCTCACAAACCCTAATTTGTGCTTGCTTCTATCTTGTTCTATCCTAGATCTATCTATTTTATTGCCTTATTTAATTTCTGATTTTTGTGGTAGATTTATTCATATTATCTATCATAGATTATAAACAAAAGGCTTAGATAGATATACCTTCCATAATTAGCCAAGCATCATTTTTATATATTGCATAAGGGCTACAGATTTTATTTTTCTTTCACCTTAGCATATATTTTCGAGTCCTTCATTGTTATTGTTAGTTTTCTTGCATTAGTAAAAAAAAACAGTCCGAAAAACAGTCAAAAAAAAAAAAGAAAAGAGACATTCAAGCTTTGCCCTAGGAGGATAAAATTCACTAGGGGTAAAAGGAAGCTTAAAAAAAAAAGAGGATTGTCGAGTCTAGTGCAAGAAGCTTCAAGGACCAATTTTGGTGAACTTCCATAGCCCTAGTCAAAAATCTCAAACACATACCTCCCAAACACAAATTTTGAAACCCTACCTTGCAACTACAACATCCTTACTAAGGGTTGAATCAAAAGAGGTAAAAGTTCCAAGTTTTCTTTTCTTTTCTTTATTTTCTCTGTTTTCTCTCCATTGTCGAGTAGTGTTCTCCATTGTCAAGTGATCTCTTTGAGTTTGTCGAGTGATTTCTCTTTGTGTCGAGTTGCTACAGCTCCTGTCGAGTACTCCTTGAGCTGATCGAGTGCTCAGCTGCTTTTGTCGAAATAGTTCTTTGCTACTGTCAAGGATCTTGCTTGTGTTCGTCGTTCATTCTCTTGATTACCTTATCTTGGTTGTTAGGTTCTTGCTTGAGAGTTGATTTGCCCAAAGCGGATTGAAACAACAAGCTTAGACATACCAGTTAGAGAGGAGAGTGAGTGAAACACTTGGTGAGGTTGTTTATAATTTTCACTAACTTTTACATAGTTCCTTGTTTCTTTTCTTTGTGATGTCTAATCCGGAGAACAGCGCCAACCATGGCAATAACTCTAATGACACATCAACCGTGTCACCCGAGATGTTCACCAATATGATGAACGCTATGAACACCAACATGGCTACCATCACAGAAACCTTGGCTGCGTTGGGAGCAAAGGTGGCGGCATTGGAGTCCAGGCCAAGTGGTTCTAACACCATTGGAGGCCGAGGTGATCAAAGGCATGACGATACGCCTCGGAATGAAAGGGAAGTCCATAATCCTAACCCTAATCCTAATCCTGATATCAATAACCCTTTATTTGAAGAAAACAACTCTCCACGAAGGGAGAGATATGGTAGGAATAATGGGTTTGTTAATGTGCAGGGGCAAGGAAGAGGAAGAGGGAGAGGCCGCGGCTTCCAAGAGGAGTTCTACCAAACGGAGGACGATGATGACTTCCAAGAAGAGGAGTATTGGGAGCAACGTCCTAGGCGGCATGATAGAGGAGGTTGATACTAACACCGAGCACCTAGAGAGCCTGAGCAGGACGGCATAGGTAAGGTTAAGGTAACAATCCCTCAATTTGATGGTAAGACAGATCCAGATGCATATACTGACTGGAAAACTAAAAAGGACTAAATCTGGAATTGTCATAACTTTTCTGAAAATAAAAAGGTGCAACTAGCTTCTCTAGAATTTCAAGGGTTTGCCTTAATTTGGTGGGATAATTTAATTAAGGAAAGAAGAAGAGCCCTTGATGCGCCTATCGCTTCATGGGACCAAATGAAAGCCCTTATGAGAAGATGATTTGTTCCCCAACACTACGCTAGAGAGCTTAGACAACGATTAGAAAACCTTAAACAAGGTACTAAAAGTGTTGAGGAAACCTTTAAACAAGGTACTAAAAGTGTTGAGGAAACCTTTAATGTTGTTGAAAATGATGAAGACACAAATGCTAGGTTTCTTAGGATATTGCACCCCGCCTTAGCTCATGAAATTGATTACTTTCCCTATTCTACGCCTACTAAATTGTTGCATTTAGCTATGAAAGTAGAAAGGGGAGCGAGATATAGGAGCCAAGGTGGACGAATGACGAGTGGGCAGCCCCAACCATACCGCCAAGGCCGAGCACAACAGCCCCAAGGGCGGCCTGATGGTGGCTATAGCTCTCGGCCAAACCAAACCCAAGGTCGAGGAGATGTCCGAGCTACACCACAGCCCCTCGACAAGGGTAAAGCGCCCATGCACGAACGAGATTCGTCTGGGGTAGCTACTGGCCCCAAAGGGAGTAATCCTAACTCTTCTACCACTAGATCTAGGGATATTGTATGCTTTAAATGCCAAGGTAGAGGACATTATATGAAGGATTGCCCTAACAAGAAAACTCTCATGATTAATCACTTAGGCGAATATGAATCTGAAAATTCTAGTGATGAACATGAAGAGCATGCTAATGAGAATGATCAAAACCTTAACCTTCTCACTTATGATAATGATGATGATGGCATTAATTATGAACATGGGGAATCATTGATTGTTAGGAGAGTCTTAAGTGTTGTTCCTGAACCTTGTGATAACAATCAACGTGAAAACCTGTTCCATACTAGATGCTTAGTTAAAGGGAAGGTTGTTAATGTGATCATTGATGGAGGAAGTTGTTGTAACTTAGCTAGTCAAGAGATGGTTGATAAATTACAACTTCCTACTATTCAGCATCCTAGAGAGTTTATATGCATTATTTAGAGTCCTTAAGACATGGTCCCATTACCTATGGCCTAGAGAGTTTATACTTAGGACCGATCATGAATCATTGAAACATTTTAAGATACAAGATAAACTTGATAAGAGACATGGTAGATGGATGGAATTCATAGAAACATTTCCTTATGTGATAAAGTATAAGAAAGGCAAAGACAATGTGGTAGCTGATGCATTATCTAGGAGACATGTGTTATTGACCACTTTGGATTCTAGAGTCTTAGGCTTTGTATACATTAAGGAATTGTATGAGAATGATGCTGATTTTGGGGCTATATTTCGAAAGTGCCTAGATAAGGGTCCTACCGACCAATTCTATATCTTTGATGGATTCTTGTTTAGGAAAGACTAAGTGTGCATACCGAGGTGTTCTCTTCAATTATTATTGTTTAATGAAGCCTATAGTGGAGGATTAATGGGTCATTTTGGGAGAGATAAGACCTATCATACACTTAAGTCACACTTTTATTGGCCACATATGCTTAGGGATGTAGAACATTGCCTTAAGAGATGTATTGACTGTTTAAAGGCCAAGTCTAAGCTCATGCCCCATGGATTATATACACCACTCCCTACACCCTCAGCCCTTTGGGAAGACATATCTATGGATTTTATTGTGGGATTGCCTAGAACTAAGAAGGGGAGGGATTCTATATTTGTGGTGGTGGATAGATTTTCTAAGATGGCTCACTTTATAGTATGCCATAAGACCGATGATGCTACGAATGTTGCGAATTTGTTCTTTAGGGAAGTAGTACGGTTGCATGGGGTGCCTAAAACCATAGTGAGTGATAGGGATGTTAAGTTTCTTAGTCATTTTTGGCGTACTTTATGGAGAAAATTGGGAACTAGATTGGTATTCTCTACCTCTAGTCACCCCCAAACTGATGGCCAAACTGAGGTGACCAATAGAACCTTAACCACTGACTTTAGAGCCATTATAAGAAAGAATTTGAAGCTTTGGGAAGAAGCCTTACCTCATGTGGAGTTTGCTTATAATAGGACCATGCATTCCTCAACCAAGATCACTCCATTTGAATGTGTATATGGTGTTAATCCACTAACCCCTTTTGATCTTACTCCATATCCTATGAGAGAAAAAGAGTCATTTGAAGCAGGTAAGCATGTCGAGTTCGTCAAGGAGCTACATGAACGGACGTGTCAGAAGCTTCTGCAGAAGGCTGAATACAACGCCAATAAGGTCAACAAGGGACGCAGATTGGTGACGTTCCAGCTTGGGGATCTAGTGTGGGTGCACCTGAGGAAGGAGAGGTTTCCCAATGAGCGGAAGAGCAAGCTTGCACCATGAGGTGATGGACCTTTCAAGGTTCTGGAGAAAGTGGGTGACAATGCCTACAAGCTGGAGCTTCCTGGAACTTATGGCGTGAGCGCAACCTTCAAAGTCGCGGATCTCATTCCCTACCTTGCAGTGGACGAGGACTTGGATTCGTGGTCGAATCCTTTCCAAGAAGGGGAGGTTGATGCGGGAGCATCTTCTACACCTCTAGACACGCCAATCATACTTGGAGACGGACCAATGACTCGAGCCCGAGCTAAGAAGCTTCAACGCGACTCATTCATGTTTGTGAGTCATGCCTTGTTCTCGAGCATGGTTCAACTCCCGGAGCCTACATTGAAGAGCTACGTATAGGACTTAATGAGGCCGAGCTACTTTAGGCCTTGTAGAGCCGAAATTCTTTAAGTGTTGGAACATTACCTTATTTCCTATTTTAGTAACTTTTCTACTTAAGTTATTTTAGGTAATTTAGGGGTATTTTAATTAATTCCTTTTATTTATTTATTTTTGGCCGAAAATCACTTGTTAGGGTTTAATATAGTCGGCCTTCCTCATTGTAGAAGACTGGTTGAATTTTTATGAAAGTTCTCTTTTGTGTGAAACACTTTGAGCGTTCTAAGTCAATCGATTCGAAGCAGGGCTCATCGATTGCACGAATTGGTATAGATCTTGCTTGGTTTGCTTTGAGTTCATCAACCTCGCGAGAGCTTGGTGATCCAGGTAATCACAAGTCCCCTCCTTGTGCCTCCAAGTTGTACGCTTGGTGCCTCCAAGTTGTCCGCTTGGTTGTGTAAGGTTGTAGAGGCGGGCTTTATAGTCGTTGATATTTGGTTCCTACCCTCTAAGGAGGTCTAGGGTCTTTATCTCGTTCTATTTTAGTTCGAATCATCAAACTATCGGTCTTGTTCTTTGAATTTCGAAGCTTTATTTCTTTCTTGAATTCGAGTCTTGTCATCTTGAGTCGTTCTTGCTGCGTGTTCTTAAGTCTTGTTCAAATCTTGCTTCCGTTCTTGTCTTTGAGTCTTGATTGTCAAAAATCGGGCCATCCTACGGCTAACCCCGTATCAAATTGAAAATCTGAAACCTCCGAGACAGTGTAAATCATCGAAAGAGAGTAGCAATCGAGAGGTTTCCGTTCAAATTGGCAATCGATTCGGGGACAATCATGCCTCTATCGATGAAAATCCAGCCGATCAACGATCGGGACGCGGTTGAGCCACCTACTAGGCTTCCGGCGTCCAGATCCGCCTCCTTTACTGACGAATCAGTCGCCGCCGCTACAGATTTGATTGAACCAGCGACAACTCTTCGTCGGCAGAGGAACGATCTTCCATGGAATCAGTGGAGCCATGGTCGCCGTTCGTGAAGAGAGGAGAGAGCGAAGAGGTGGAAAGTGGGTAAAGGGGCCAATTATCTTTTGGAATGAAACAACACGGCCAATTAATTTTTTAGAGGGCATAAATCCCTAATGAGATTCTTAAAAAGGTATATTCTACCAACTTTTCTCAAATTTTTTTAGCACCCTCCTTACTGAAATCCTGACTCTTTCACTGTCTATGATTGATTTATGATTGATTTTTTAAAACACGAATATTACGTTGCATAGGTTTTAAAGAACCAAAAAAAAAAAACAGCGGCAAAAGGGATCATTGTGCTATTATTTGCAACTTAATTATCACATAATTGGAGATATTTTTCACAACAGTGAAAGTTGGTGCTATTTTCTACAACTACCCCAAAATTAAGGTTATTGTGTGCAAATTTCCTTAAATTCAATACATATATGAATGCTTACATATGGTTATAGGACAATTAACCCCCCTTTTTGTAGAGTGACTTTTTGCTAATGGGTTATATTTAAACCATATTTTTATATAATGGTCTTTAAAATCTATGCTATAAGAATATGTGTTAAAAATCCCAATTTAAAAATTATTCATCTAATTGAATGGATGAATCTCATAAAAGATTTTTAAAAATTGCTACAGAAAATAACTAAATCTCACTAAATCTTTTCAAACTCAAAATGTTTACTTACGCCCCATATAACATTGAGTTTAAGGTTAGATTTTAATTTAAATATATATATATATAAGTAGAATAGGTTGATTTAAGTAGAATATATATATATATATATATATATATATATGTATATATTAAAATTCACATAATGCAAGTGGCAGTTTCTATAAATAAGCTGAAAATCAAGTCTCCCCCGGCTAAAAAAGGTCAAGGTAAACGGTTCAAAGTTCAAACCACGAAATTTAACAAAATTGTGGATGGAGCCCACCAGGCTAAGATTTTCCACGCTGTATTGGTTTATAAAAATCAAATCAAAGTGCAAGCAATGACCAATTCCAATTCCAACCACACTTCTCAACTTGAAGCTGCCAAAACACACCACCAATCCTGGTGGCTACCTCCCCTTCAATGGCGTCTCCGCCCCTCAACCTCCTCCTCACCCTCCTCTTTTCTTTCATCCTCGCCTCCCACGGACGGATCGCCCTCGATCCATCCGATCATGACGCCTTCAATCTCATCCGAAACGCCCTCAAAATCACCCTCCCACGCACCCAGAAGACTTGCAACTACCCTGGAGTTGTCTGCGAGAGGAGAGTCTCCAACTTCAGCTCGGTCCTAAGGATCACCCGAATCGTCTTCGAGTCGCAGCAGCTCGTCGGATCGCTTCCTCCGGCTGTAGGGAAGCTCTCTGAGCTCCGAGAGCTCACCTTGGCAGATAACCATCTCTTTGGGCAGTTTCCAGCTGAGCTCGATGGCTGCCGGAAGCTGGAAATTCTTAATGTCAAAGGGAACCGCTTCTCGGGTCAAGTACCGTCCGAGCTATCGAAACTCGTGCATCTCCGGGTTCTTGATCTGTCTTCCAATAGGTTTTCCGGGGAATTGGGCTTCCTCAAGCACTTCCCGAACTTGGAGGTCCTTTTGCTTGGTGATAACCTCCTTAGTGGGAAGATCCCAGCTTCTTTGAGGTCTTTTCGAAATCTGAGGTCCTTCGATGTATCAGGCAATGATCGTATCGAAGGTCCAATTCCGAATTTGCCAGGAGTCGAACAAATATCCACTGAATTGGCAACAAAATCCATGGTTCCAAGAAGGTACATATTTGCCGAAACTAATTCGACTACGAAAACCAATCAATCCTCAGCTGCTGCCGCGCCCAAATCAAGCAAGCAAGCGGCTGCACCGTCTGCAGCAACACACAAGCACAAGAAGCACAAGAAGACTAAAGAATGGCTGCTCGGGTTCTTAGCAGGAGCGACTGTTGGGAGCACAACAGGGCTGCTGTTCTCCCTCCTGGTCAAAGTGTTGGTGGTGATTGCGCGGGAGAGGAAGAACAATGGCATGTCGATCTTCAGTCCGTTGATCAAGAAAGCAGAGGATCTTGATTTCTTGCAGAAGGAAGATGGATTGGCCAATATGCAGATGATTGGGAAAGGAGGGTGTGGTGAAGTCTACAAGGCGGAGTTGCCCGGAAGCAACGGGAAGATGATTGCAATCAAGAAGATCATTCAACCTTCTAGGGAAGCTGCAGAGCTAGCCGACGAAGAGAGCAAGCAGTTAACCAAGAAACTGCGCCAAGTCCGGTCAGAGATCCAGACAGTTGGACAGGTTCGACACCGAAATCTGCTTCCCCTGCTGGCTCATGTCTCAAGACCTGACTGCCACTACCTGGTGTACGAGTTCATGAAGAATGGAAGCTTGCAAGATATTCTGAATGAGGTTTCCGCTGGGACCCGAGACCTGGATTGGCTCATCAGGCACAAGATTGCAGTAGGTGTGGCTAGCGGACTCGAGTATCTCCATGTTAACAACACCCCGAAGATCATTCACAGGGATCTCAAGCCAGCAAACATCCTTTTGGACGACGACATGGAGCCTCGGATTGCTGATTTCGGGCTTGCTAAGCCCATGCCTGAAGCTCAAACTCACGTGACTAGCTCCAATGTGGCTGGGACAGTTGGATACATCGCACCGGAGTACCATCAGACGCTCAAGTTCACCGAGAAGTGCGATGTGTACAGCTTTGGCGTGGTGCTTGGAGTGCTCGTGATGGGAAGGCTTCCGTCGGATGAATTCTTCCTGGCCACGGAGGATGTGGGGTTGGTGAAATGGATGAGGAGGGTCATGATTTCGGAAGATCCTAAAACAGCGATTGATCCAAAGCTCGCAGGGAATGGGTACGAAGACCAGATGCTCCAGGTTCTGAAGATAGCGTGCTTCTGCACTGTCGACAACCCTAAGGAAAGGCCGAACAGTAAGGAAATTCGGCTTATGCTGACCCAAATAAAGCACTTCTAGATGCCATAAGGTATGTAATGAAGATATCAATCTGATGCAGCTACCTAAATCGAAGCCATAGTAGTATGTGATGAATATATAAATATGTCTAATGCTTGACGTTTGTCCATCTAAATAAACACAAAATGTAAGGTATGTAATGAAGATATCAATCTGATGCAGCTACCTAAATCGAAGCCATAGTAGTATGTGATGAATATATAAATATGTCTAATGCTTGACGTTTGTCCATCTAAATAAACACAAAATGTAATTTATAGTGTTTTTGAATCCTCTTTTAAGTTATATATATCATGTAAAATGCACAATGCATTATCTTTGTTGAACAACCAACCAGTATCAGCAAGCATGATTCCAGTTGCTTATTATAACAAGGTCGATGTAATTGTTGAGTACACCGCTCTGATTCTTCATTCGCACCATGATTTGACATGTTCAACCGCAAACAAAATGAAATGAATTTGAATTTTGCCTAAAAAAGTTGTTCTAATGGGAGCAAAGGGATTACAGAACTGCAGAATCTAACCTATAACAAGTAGTGTGCAAGCTTAATTCCCACATCAAGCTATGGAAAAACTATAAATTTCGAATCAGTGGGAAATCTATATGAGATTGTCATCAAATTTCACTGCAATTTAAAGACATGAATATACCTCGTCAGCAACGTTGGCAGCGCATTGAATCGCATCATCCTCCACCAACATTTTATACACTGGAACGATTAAGAAATCATCGGTACTTCAATCGTTGAATGTAGATTTGAGTAGCTCAAAGCGTTACTCGAATCGTCACATTCAGTAATTCAGGGAGAAAAACCCTAGACAAGACCGACGCCCAAACCAGACAGATCTTCAAGAATGTGAACTATAGATTAATTGCTAAACATAGATGAATTCTTCAATTAACTGAATAAAATCGACAATCGCATTCACTGGAAGTCGAAGATTTTGATTTCCCACATTACCAGAAATGGATTGATTTCATATAGGCATCTGTTCAGTTTATGTTTTGAAAAAGTATATTGAAAAGAATGTCAAAATTTATGTCAAAACAAAGCCCTTATAGCTCAGTGGTAGAGCGTCAGTCTTGTAAACTGAAGGTCTGTAGTTCGATCCTGCATGGGGGCAATGTATTTTTTTCTTTTGTTTTTCTTTTGTTTTCCTTTTATATTTTTCCCTAATGTTTACCATCATATGAGATGAGAGTGAATCCAATGTGTGATTGCACTGCAGACCTAAAAGAATAGGTCGACCCTAATGTTTACCATCACATGAGCTAATCCAATGTTTGATTGAGCGGATTAAGACCCTTTTGTTTTCATTTAGAATTCGATAAAACAAATAGTACGAATAAAACTCTACAAATGAAACTTTTGTACAAAAGGGTAAAATATATGAATGATCAACAACTTTGGGATTACCAAAGAAAATCCAGAAAATTATGACCACTACACAAAAAAAAAGTTTGTCACACCTAGTAGCAACGACATAGATTTGTTGTGGCCGTTGGGTAGATAAAAACCAATTAGCCACCACTGGTAGCAATAACAGGGTTAGCCGTAACTATTGGGTTAAAAAAACCACAAAGTAACCTATAGTAGCAACGGTAGAGATTTTCCGTGGCAATTAGGTAAAAGATAATAAAAAGAATTACCATTTTATGTTAAAAAAAAAAGATAAAGAAACCCTTCAAAATTGATAATCTGATTACATTTTATTTTTATTTTCGGGCAGAGATTCCAAATTTAGCTCCATTTTAGAGCGCTAAAGCAAAGAGAAGGTCGCTCCAAGCTTCACTTTCTCCATAGGTCCGGAGCTCAAGTCTTCTTTTTCCCCATAATCTTCGCTGCTGGTTCTCCGGCCTTCTTTATCTCTCTGCCAAAAGTACGGCCTGATGAAACCGGACGAAAATGCCCAACGGAAATAAAAGAGTAATGAATAAAATAAGAAGACGATCCGCAGACAAGGATAGCCCTAGAAAAAATCAATGTCTCCCAGATTAATGTGGCCGCGGATAAAAAGGAAGACATGTGTCTAGCATGCCCCCAACCCACGAATGTCACACGTGTCCACACAAAAACGACAACTGTCACAATAGGAGACACCCCGCCAATCACTATAAAAGGAAGAAAGAATGGAGACAGAAGGGACTTTTGGCGGGGAGGGGGGGAGGGGGACGGAGAAGAAAAAGAAGAGAGGAAGCGATAGAGATAGGAAAGAGAGATAAAGATTTAAGATGTGAACTAGGCTATCTGTAACCCAGAAGGCTCCGCGGGGGGATTCGTGATTGCACACCTGCGTACAGAGGACAGATTAGAACACAAACAGGTTAGAGAAGGAGTTCTAAGATCCGCGGAAAGGCCCAATTCAAGTCATTGCCCGCGGTCAGGTAAGCTCTCTTGACCCCCATAAAACTCGAACGGACTCCCTAACACCAAGGGGGTACATAGGCGTGGCTCATGTTCCGGCGCCGACACGGCCCAGGTAGAGCCACGAAAATGTTTGTTCCGTGGATCAGGTAAGACCGTGATCAGAAATAGCATCTCCTGGGTTCACCCCCTGGGGTCCCACTGAAAGTGGGACCCTTTTCACATTTGGGATTCGTCAAGGTCGTTCCTCCATCAAATGTCGTTGTCGGTACCGGTTAAGAGGCAAAGGCTGGGTTCAATCGTCGGGCGAAATCGTAACAGCGTCGTTGGGGTGGTCGCGCGTTTGTCTTCCCTACACTGCCCCCGTGAGTTGCTTGACATCTCCAACTGCTGCTCCTCCCCCATAGCGCTCCTCAACGTCTTCAATTTTAGGTAAGAGTTTCATTTAAAGTTAGGGTTTAGTTTGGGGAAACTGGGAATTGGAAGAGCATCTTTCAAAGTGAGGTTTCAGATTGGCTAATTGAGAAGTGATTTCTAGGTTTTGGTTGCAAAGGGAAGATTATTTGGATTTGAGTGCTTTCATATAGTAAGCAGGTTGGAGCATTTTCATTTTCAGGTAAATGTCCCTAATAAGGAAGCAGGTTGGAGTGTTGTTTCTGTTAATGAGTCTAGTTGTTGTGTTAGTTGAATTTTCAACATCTATTAAGATGCTGCTTGGTTTTCTGAATAACATGTCTTCAAATCTTTAAGGTTTATGCACTGGATTTTAATTTATTTATTTGCTTTAATAAACTGTTAAGCTTCAATTCTGCATATTCATGATATAGGTAGTTGTCAGTTGATACTTGATAATCTTGTTGTTTTGATTCATACTACTACATTTTCTTTGAGGCTCAGGTTTTATATCTATCCTATTGCACTTGATCCATCTATGCTTTATACACATTATCATAGGATCGTAATACCTTCCATAATATTTCTTTTGTGCTTCCTTCACCTAATCATATGATTGGTTTGACCTCTGATGCATTGTCATGTTAGCCCTATACATGTATACCATATGATTATGTACCCGTGACTTATTTAGTGTTACTAGCATCATATAGGATCCATGAATTGAGAGCTACGTGACCTTATTCTCCATCTATACGTATTGTTGTTTATCATCCTTAATCGCACATTCATGATAGTCTTCTCACTCTTCTTTTGTTACCACTTGCCCTTTTGAATGCCTAAAATGTTAGGTATAATTGCATTACTTATGTTGTGCCTGTATGCCCCATCTGCATCATGCCTTTATCGTTTCTATCGCGGGTTTGTGGTAAATTGGTCATCCTCCTTGTATGCTCCCGCCAAATGATTCATTGATCTTTGTCTGCTTACACTTGTTAAATGCTATTGATCTAGCCATGTTATGATTTTATGCCTTATGTGGTTAACGTCATGTTTAGCTAGGTACCCCTCATCGTTGTCTCTTCTTAACTTGTGTTATAACTCTATGATTATCATGCTCTAGGGACCTTACACATCGCATGTCCACCCACGATAGCTATATAAATTTATGTAATGATATGTAGATATATACAATGTGTTATTCTCTTGTAGTATGTCACACTAGGAAACTATTATTTGATTTTGATGGTGACCACACTTGAGCATCCATGACTTGATATGGCATTATATTTAGTTACTTATAAGATTCATGCCTTGTTGCCATAAATGAGCATATCATGACATTTTGTGTAACTCTAGATAGTCACTGTTGTTTCATGGTCGTATTACTTCCTTTTTACACATATCTCATGCTCTTTTATATTTCGCATGATCACTTTGCCTTATTATGCGTTGTTGTCATGTATGTTGTTATATGCTACTTATGTGCCCTCCTACTGTATTGTGTGCTACTAGTATCCCTCATATGATTTCTACTTTTGAAGAAACAATTATTTGGTTTTATGCCCTAGTTATAACGTTGTTTGATTACTATTACTCTATGACTCATGATAGCTCAGCCCGTACCTTTTCTATTTGTATCTTAGTTGGTATGCATATCTATGTCATTATACTCTATATATCCCTACTTAGTCATCACCGTTTTAGATTTACATCGTTCTCAATTATACTTCACCTATACTCATGTTGTGTGGGTATATAGTTGTTTTGACTAGTTGCGAATCATCATGTTAGTGGTTGGACCATAACTCCGCATGCTTACACCTTGCTATATGTTATTAAATACTATTTGGTAATTTAGTATTTAAGAATATGATCATGTGATTATTGCATTCTCTATATTATTCATATGATCACTCTTATAATATGGGTGGTTTGACTTATTGTGTATCGTCTAGTTTGTTGTTAAAGTATATTTTCATGTACCTACCCATCATCATGTGTTATCGATAATAGGTAGAAATTTTGCATCAACGATATGATATGTGATTCATTGCACTATTTGCATTATCTGTATGATCACTCATGTGATAGGGTTTTAGTAGTATACCTATCTTGCATATTTGCCCTTGTTATGTGATTTTATAAAGTTATGATTGCTTACGCATTTTGAATATTATCATTAGAGAAATCTTGTTATCTTTCGACATCATCATACTCTATTTTACATGGATAGTACCATGCGTAGGCCATAATATTGCACATCCTCACTTTTACCTGTTACATGATGTTTTTCTACACTCGTTATGCATAAATAGTTTTAATCCCCGTATGCTCGCACGTCCATCCCTGTAGTTTAAGTTTCACTTGCATGGTTATGCACCATATTTTGCTTAAGCATTGTTGATATTATACTATCTACCATGTTGAGCTTATAGTGGTATGAAATATGTGTTGATGTATGCCTTGATGACACAAATGCATAAAGCACAAGGTCATTTTTGGATTATTTGACTATTTTTGAGGGTTTGAAATCCCTTTTTTCTTGAACTACAACATTAAATTCTTAAGATATAAACAGGGTTATAACTTGAAGATGATAAATAAGCAGCTCGTACTTGGATTGCAAGATCTAGCAGAGGGATAATCCTTTCCTCTAAATGTTACCCGGACTTTAAAATCTGGGTCGTTACATATCCGATATACACATATCGATACCAAACGACCCCTAAAGGAATTTGAACATGATAAGACTACAACAATGTAATTATTCATTTATACAAAATGTGTAAAAGATCTTTTTAATTCAATGGCCAAGATTTGTTAACATGATAAAGATGTGTACATATGATTTAATATATGTGTGTGTTAGTTTTAGTGTGCACACCTCTTAACACGTATCATGTTAACAAACCTTGATTGAGAGAAAATGAGTGGCTAAGAATATTCAATTATATTGATTAATTGTAATTGAATTTTAAAAAATAATTGCCCACATCTAATGGAGCGCATGCACAACACAATCAAACCCTAACCCATACATTTACCCTTGCCCATCTCATAAGAGAGAGAAAGAAAAGGGGGATTCCGAAAGGTATAAAGGGTGACCGTGTGAGGAAGAGTAGGTAGAGAAGCGATCGGTGCCAGCAACCGCCTTTCCGGCAGCCACCAAAGGGATTTCCTGCAAACAAATATTGGTAGAGAAACAAGCATAGCTGCAAGCGGCGACGATGATTTGGAGGATAGATCGGCGATTTCTAAGGCGATTTGGAACGATGACCACAAGTGGACGAGGGCCACCACACCAATGAGTTGCAAGCATGGGTAATATTTTTTTTTACTGTTTTTACGAGGGCTCTGATTTTTTTTATTTGTTGGGGTTAGAGTTAGTTGATGAATTTGGGGTTAAAGCTCAGATTTCATGGTTATTGAATGAATTCAAGGGGATTTGGAGTAAATTGGTAGAGATGAAATGTGGACAATTGTTTGTTCATGTGATTCTCTCATTATTCGGTGAAAAATGAAGAATTATTCATAGGTATGCATCAAATTAGATGTCGGGTTTTCGAGATTTAAAATTTGTAAAAAAAATGTTCAACAATTGCTGAATTATTCGGACCTAATTGGTATAGATGAGAGGTATATTGTGGTTAGTTCATGTGATTCCATCATTATTCAGTTAATAATGAAGAATTATATTCATAAGTGTGTGTCAAATTAGATGTAGGCTTTTCGAGATTCAAGTTTAGAAAAAGTTTTCAAAAATTGGTCAATAATTCAAACAATTAAGATTCATTATTCGTCTATATGTGTGAAATTAGATGTGAGAATTGAAGTAATTAAATATGTACTATGAGTTATGAAATACAATGTAGTTACACGTAATTATTCAACTAACTATGATAGGAAGACTCTAGCCTTTGCTAGGTGGAGACGTTAGGATTGGTAGATTTATAAAATAGTGAAATTCATCAAGGACAAAGAAGTGATAAATGATGAAATTCATCCATTTGAAAAATCAATGTCATAACTGTATACAAGAGCATCTCTAACAGATTTTCTATTTTAGAGATTTTGAGTTTTTTAAGAATTTTAAGACATTTTTTACCGACCAGATTTTCCATCTCATTCTCCAAAATTGGAAACCATTGAAAAAATAACAAGGCTTCCCTAAATCTACAACATTGTTCAAAAGTAAATCATTCTCAAAATCTTGAAAATGGAAATAACTAAAAAAAAAATGGAACCGACCAAAAAAATGGAAAATATATTGGAGGTGAAACAAAAATAATTTAAAGAATATGTATTTATTTCCCAATTTTGGAGAAATTTTAAGAGGAAATTGGGTCGGAAGGCCCCATTTTCTAACCAAATTAAGCAAATGTCCACCGGGCAGTCCAAAGTAAGCGGGTGCTCATTCTCTCGCTTTATCAACCTCCACCCTCATTCCAGATCCATCTTGCTTGTATCTGCAATTCCCAGCTCTCAATCGTCGTTCATTGTGGCTCATAAGAAGACCACACTCAACAAGCTAAGAGATGGATCGGAATGCGTCTCTATTTCGATTGACGTCTACAACCAAGGATCTCTGTCAACAGATTTCTCCTTTATGTGCCAATCCTCCATCCATAGAGTCTGAAGTCTCAATCTTTAAGGTTTTTCTTATATGGATTATTTGTTAAAACATCGAAATTTGACTATTTTGTTTTCTTAGTGTTGCATTGTGTGTAAATATTATTTCAAGTAGGAATTTTTCCCCTTCCTAGCTGCCTGGATAGTGTTAGTCGAAACTCTTAATAGGAATTCATAATCAGAATACTTGATCAAAAGGTTATCATTGATACCCTTACTTAGTTGATTGATAGTCATTGCATTGCTAATTTAGCAAGGCCTTGAGCTCCAGTATCCATTACATAATAGTTTAGTAATGGTCATTCCTTGTTTAAAATTTTCAGTCTTCGGAAACTTAAAGCCAAATTTTGCTTTCTCTATTAAATATTATTAGTGTTATGATTTGGAAGCACCGTGAGATGCTGATTTTTTTTGTCAAAGAGATGCTGAAATTTTTCATAATAAATGCTAAATTTTCTTCAATTTAGTGGGGACAGAAAGAGTGATGGTTAGATGCTGAATTTTCTTTGGGGAGGGGGCATAAGAGATGCTGAATTTTCTTCACTTTAGTTGTCCGCTTCAATTGCCCAGTTGTCCGCTTCAATTGTTGTGTGTTTCCTTCAGTTTAGAATCTCAATAATCCATTTGCCAACATAAATATTTCGATGAAGTTTGAATCTCAGCAGTCCATTTGTCAGCATGAAAAGTCAGCATAAGGGAAAAAGGAGGGTAGGAAAGGGAAGGGAATGGAAGGGCAGGGGCATTTTTATTAGGTATTCAATTTATTCGCATTTTTATTAGGTGTTCTACTTGTTCACTTTCAGATTTTCTGTAGTGTTGAGATGCTGAATTTTTTTTGTTATAAGAGATGCTGAATTTTCTTGACTTTAGTCGAGATAGAGAGAGTGATGCATGTTGAGATGCTAAATTTTTTTTGGTCATAAGATATGCTGAATTTTCTTCACCCGGATAAATTTCGATAATAGTAAAAATATCAATAGTTAATTTGTCCGCATAAAAAATTCAATGAAGTTAGAATCTCAACAGTCCGTTTGTCAGCATAAAAATTTCGATGAAGTTAGAATCTCAGCAGTCCACTTGTCAGTCATCCTTGTTTGAATGCCTGCATAAAAATTCAATAATAGTTCGAATGTCCGCATAAAAATTCAAGGTCAACGGTCCTTGTTCGAATGTCCGCATAAAAATTCAATGTCCATAGTCCTAGCTTATTCGAATGTCTGCATAAAAATTTTGATAATAACAAAAAAAAAGAAATAAGAAAAGGGAATGGGAAAAAGAGGGGAGGATGGAGGGAAGGAAGCGGACAACAGTTAGGAAGTGACCGGTGGACATTTAAATAATAAATTTTGAATGGTGGACATTTAATTAATTAGGTATTATTATATGTGTAAAGACCGGAATTTAATCAATATTTATAAAATATCCTTAGGATAATCCGAATATTATCCTCCCCTATGATTATGAAAACTCGGAAAATTTAAAATTTTTATGCACGGCTTTACATTGATTTAATGATAGAAACACATTCCCGAGCCACCTTTTCTCGGCTTTTATGAACTTAACGGATTTTAACGCATCTCGGGCTCGGGATTTACGTCTTTGATTTACAAGGCCAGTCGTCCATACTTAACTTGACCAACATTGATCACCACCCACTCCTTGACTTGACTTGACTTGTGGCTTGCTTGTGATGATAGGTGTCCAACCACTCCCATCCCTTCCATTTAATCACTCCCCATCTTTAACACATGAACCACTCCTTTCTCTCCTTTATAACTGACCCAAGCTCAGTTTAGAACTCATTCACAAAGAGCCCCACCGTCACTTTGAGAGAAAACCAAAGAGAGAAGAAGCCTTCACCATTTTAGGTCCATTTTGGTGACCTTGCACAAGAAAAGCCATATCTCCCTCAATACTACTCCGAATTGAGCAAACTCAGTGGCCTTAGAACCGTCTTGAAACCAACTTTCCAACAACAATATTATAATCCAAAATCCAAGCTCGTTTTCCCATCCAAAATCGTCCATCATTGAGGCTGCAGAAACTGTCTTTTGAAGGATCTTGAGGTTTTGCGTTGTTTTCTTGGTAAGCTCCATTATTTCCTTCCAAAACTGAGTTTAAACCTTTTATATGACTTCTTTGCTTCATTTCTAAACAAAGTCCTGACCCTTTTTCTTGGGGTTTTGGAAAATATATTGCAAGGTGTTTGGAGGTGTCCCCAAGGTCCCCGAAGTGAGAATTTTCGAGCCATTTGTGTTCCATTTGCCTAGGTAATCTCTCTTCCACCTTCCTCTCTCTAGGATAGCTTGAGTTGATGTGAAAAGTCTTAGGATAGTGGATCCTATAATGTGTTTAAATCGGTTTGGTTCGGTTGGGTTTGGTTCGGTTCGGTTTGGTTCGGTCGAGGTTAATCGGTTATTTATTTAATTGGTTGCGGTCTTTAAAATACTATAATATTATTCGAGGATTTAAATATAAAATATTATTTTGGGGATTTTATAAAGAGATGGTTTATTAAATAATAAAGGGTAATTAAAATATCATATTATATTATTTGGGATTTTAAAATATATTATTTGGATTGAATAATTGAAAAAGGATTTTAGCAAGTATTTTCAAGGTCGAAATTCTTAACTGATTAATTCGGATTTTTAAACGGTTTGGAACTAACTTGGGAATAAGACTTAGTCGATGACTAACTAGCATGATAATCTGATCGTTTGACTAACGGTATGATATGTGTGACTAATAGCATGATATTGCGGTGACTTTTAAAAGAGATTAAATATTCGATACTTATGAAGATGATGAATTGGAGAATTATATGGAATATGGTATGAGTTGTGAGATGATGGATTACGAGATAAAGTTAAGATGATGAAAATGATGATGTGACGGTTATTGTGTTAAGTTGTGTAGTTGTGTGTGTGATACTTTCATGCTTTGTGTGCCTTAGAGATAGACTCATTCATGTGCTTATACTTATTAGGTGACCATCTGTGACGTGTCGGATTTCATATTGCCTGGTTGATTGCCTTTTGCTGTTCTGCTTACCAGGTAAGTCTCTTCGGAGCTTACTCAGATTGATAGAGAGATATTCCCTGCTTTATGTGCATGATATACTAGGTGCTTGCATTCATGATCAGCATGCCATGTAGTATCATGCTAGGTTGCATTGACCGTTGAGCATTCTATTTCTTTATGCGCATGAAAACAGAACGGTCGTTATCTGTGAAGTAATTAGAGTCTTTGCTAGGGTCATAGGATGGCCCAGTCCCATCGGGTTCTGTCCTGAGTCGATCGAGTCATGGAACTTCCTTTACTTATATTATGAGCTGCCTGCGGGCCTTATTTATTGTGGATACGGGTTGGGTCTGCGGACCGCCCGATGATAAAGGAATGCATTCATGAACTGGCCAGTCTCCGCCCTATCGGAAGGGGGTGGAGGTATGAAAGGGACATACCATTTGGTATTCTTTGCTGGGGCCCTATCTATTATTAAGCACTTGATCTTAGGGACATGCTAGTGTGTTAATATTATGCCTTGCATCTAGAAGCATCTTTATAAGGTATAACGTATATGTGTGCTTAGAGCCGGGATGCAGCAGGTGGGCATCATTCTGATCCCGCTCACCATTACCATTTTTAGGTATTATTTATGTTCATCCCATTGGTGCTGTTTGCATATTGCGCGGGTCATTTTGTTCGGCGGAGAGCGAGCGCTGGAGTTATCTACTTCACCAAACTCTGACCATGGTTTTGGATTTATACTTTTAGACTCCGTTTTGACCCGGCTCTGCCGTGGCACCCTATTGTATTACACTTGATTTCGCTATTTGCATGACTACTGGTTTTCCACGCATAGACTTACGATAGGTACAGGGGACTTCCCCGGGGATTTCAACGATACGTTTCGAATGTGGGTATGAAATCCCACTTTGGAAACATTAGATTAGGCTTTCAAACCTTCAACCTATACTCGGGGCGCACGATCCCAACGAGGGTTTTCATCCCTCGAAACGTAACCCAGGAATTATAATCCCGGGCCGTTACAAAGGTGGTATCAGAGCGAGGCTTTGCAATCCGAGTACAATAGGTTGAAGATGGTTTTGAAAATCGCCCAATGATTTCAATTGGTTTTGGAAAATGTTTAAAGGGCAAAATGAATTTAATTGGACTTAAAACTTAAATGAATTAAGGGGAAACAATCTCGTGGGTAGAGACCAAAGCGATAGACCTCCCTTATGGATGTAGAACTCGGGGAACGGTAGGCAGAATACTAGCTTTTATTTACAGATGGGCCTAGAAAACTCCAAGGAACACCACGGAGGTTGGAGTGTCGAGTTAGGAGGCCGTGAGGTTTTGCCCCTCCGGTCAGCCGTCCCTCGAAGGACGGCATAGATCGTCTCTGTGCTTACATATATATATATATATATATATATATATATATATATATATATATATATATATATATATATATATATATATATATATGCAATTGGGCCTGAGGGCGATCCTCCTCGAAGAGGATCATATTAATCGTTGAGTGCTTCTGTGCTGAGTGTTTAAATTAATCGTTCCTGTAGCCATCATGGTCGATATTAGACGCGGTTCAGATGGGCGTGGGGGTAGGGCACGTCGTGGCAGGGGACGCCCCCGCCGAGTTGCTGTTGAGAGAGTCGAGGAGCTTGCCGCTAACGATCACGCCGAGGAGCGCGCTGCTGACGACCATGCTGAGGAGCGAGCTTCGCCACCGCCAGCTGATGACCGAGTTCCAGTTTCCACAGAGACTAGGATTGGGCAGTTAGAGGCGACACTTCATGACATTCTGAGTGAGTTACGAGGAGGAGCTTGATCTACGGCACCGACGCCAGATGTTCCAGCTCAGCAGCCAGCCGAGCCCGTGATTGATGCGCACCCCGAGAAGCGCATCGATTGGGTCAAGACGCTATCTCAGTGCCGCCCACCGACATTTACTGGAGAGGCTGGAGAGGACGTTGAGAGGTGGTTCCGTGAGATGGAGGGATTGTTCGACCATGTTGCCATACCAGCTTCTGAGCGACAGAGGCTTGCAACCGGTCAGCTGCGGAGGGATGCATTTGATAGATGGTTAGTATATAAGAAGGACCAGACAGAGTGGACCTATGATGCTTTTAGAGACCTGATGATGAGAGAGTACTGCCCTCCTGGGATTCAGACAGCCCGAGAGGTATCTTTTCTGCATGGCCGCTACGACAGATCAGCTTCTGTCTCTGCCATTGTTTGCCAGTTCAAGAAGGAGCTAGTCTACTGTGCTCACTTGTGCCCTTCCGATGAGAGCCGTATTCGCACGTTATCGATGAGGTTGCCGTCTCCCGTGCTTTTGCATGCGTCCAGTTTAGGGGCTGTTAGCTTTGACAGATTCCTTGAGGTCATTCTTCTTTACGACCAGCAGAGGATTTTGTCTGAGACCGCCTATTCCACGTCCCGCCCCGAGGCGAAGAGGGCGAGGCCAGCGGAGGTCCGAGGAGAGGACAGATTCCGGAGGAGTGGCTATGGAGGAGGATTTAGAGGAGGATTCAGAGGAGGGTACCATGGAGTTGCACCGAGGGTACCCCAACCACTAGTTCCAGCTGCGTACGGAGGAGATGCGAGAGTGAGGAGTGTCACTTGCCATGGATGTTACGAGAGTGGTCATTATGTTTCTTCTTGTCCAGATCGTTCGACGGTCTGCTACGCTTGCGGCACTATGGGACACAGAGCTGCTCGTTGTCCCCATAGTAGGAGAGCACCACCGTCTACACAGCCATTGAGACTTCCTGCGGCTCCTCAGCCGCCACTTCTGACATATCCCCAGGGACAGGGGCGAGGAGATACTTCTGGTAGAGGTCGAGGCGGAGGTAGAGGAGGTAGAGGGTTCGGACGAGGAGGTAGAGGACCATCTGGGTCAGGTCAGGGTTGAGGATCAGTTTCAGCGGGACCATCGGGGTCTGGGTATGATCGAGGCCAGAGTTCTGGAGGCCAAGGACCAGCATTACCCCCACCGCCCCGCGTGTTCCAGATGAGAGCTGATGACCGTACTGCCCCTACTTCCGCAGGTACTATACACTTCCATGATGAGTCCTTGTCTATATTGTTTGACACTGGTGCTACTCACTGCTTTATAGCAGAGGCGTGCGTTGCTAGGCTGAGCCTGAGCTGCACGAGTGGTTCACCCCTTACTATTGGTCTGGCGAACGGGGCAAAGGTTAGGTCGAGTCGGGAGATTTTAGGGTGCCCCATCCGTATAGGTGAGCGTGAGTGGCCAGCCGACCTTATTGTCATGCCGTTGAGGATGGAAGATCTCATTCTGGGTATGGATTTCATGGACCACTACGGAGCCATCATCAACCTTCGGACGAGGACGGTGTCCATCTTGGCAGACGACGGGACTGAGCACCAGGTTTGGGGTAGCGACCCCAAGAGGAACGGGGCGCTCATCAGCACAGTCAAAACCGCCAGACTTCTCAATCAGGGCTGCATTGGATATTGGTGCTACGCTATAGAGGTGGATCGAGCACACCCCAGTATATCAGATGTCCCCATTGTCAGAGACTTCGCCGACGTGTTTCCAGAGGAGCTGCCGGGACTTCCCCCACCGCGAGAGGTCGACTTTTCGATTGAGTTGGAGCCGGGCACTAGGCCCATTTCGCGAGTCCCTTATCGCATGGCGCCGACGGAGATGGCCGAGCTGAAGTCTGAGCTAGAGGAGTTAGCTGAGAAGGGTTACATCCGCCCTAGTGCATCACCTTGGGGAGCGCCAGTTTTGTTCGTCAAGAAGAAGGATGGGTCGCTGAGGCTTTGCATCGACTATCGGGAGCTGAATCGGGCGACGGTGAAGAACCGTTATCCTCTTCCTCGGATTGACGATCTGTTAGATCAGTTGCAGGGTGCCGTTGTCTTCTCGAAGATTGATCTGAGGTCGGGTTATCACCAGCTGCGGGTGAAGCCAGAGGATGTGCAAAAGACTGCTTTCCGGACTTGTTATGGACACTATGAGTTCGTGGTCATGCCGTTTGGGCTGACCAATGCGCCAGCTGCTTTCATGGAGCTCATGAACCGTGTGTTCATTGACTACCTCGACAGATTCGTCGTCATTTTCATCGATGACATCTTAGTCTACTCGAGGAGTAGAGAGGAGCACGAGGAGCACTTGAGGATTGTGCTAGAGACGCTGAGGAAGCATCAGCTGTATGGAAAATACAGCAAGTGTGAGTTCTGGCTCACAGAGGTGGCTTTCTTGGGCCACGTGATTTCAGCTGATGGAGTTGCCGTGGATCCGGCGAAGATTGACGCCATCGTTGCTTGGGAGGTGCCCAAGAACGTCAAAGACATCCGCTCGTTTCTGGGTTTGGCCAGTTACTACAGGAGGTTCGTACAGGGTTTCTCGAGTATCGCTAGACCGATGACACAGTTGCTGAGGAAGGACGTTCCCTTTGAGTGGAGTCCAGAGTGTCAGTCCAGTTTCGAGCTTCTGAAACAGAAGCTGACGACCGCTCCAGTGTTAGCCTTGCCTGATGGAACTGAGGATTTCGTCGTTTATACAGACGCTTCGCGTTCCGGCTTGGGATGCGTTCTGCATCAGAGGGATCGAGTCATCGCTTATGCTTCGCGTCAGTTGAAGCCTGC
Source organism: Persicaria maculosa (assembly GCA_963922045.1). Taxonomy (NCBI): domain Eukaryota; kingdom Viridiplantae; phylum Streptophyta; class Magnoliopsida; order Caryophyllales; family Polygonaceae; genus Persicaria; species Persicaria maculosa. The sequence continues at coordinate 22,933,957 of OY998261.1, read as the reverse complement.
AGAGGTGTCTTACCCCGTCCATGACTTGGAGTTAGCAGCGGTTGTCCATGCTCTGAAGATCTAGAGGCATTATCTGTACGGTACTTCATGCAAGGTGATGACGGATCACAAGAGCTTGAAGTATATTTTCACGCAGAAGGAGCTCAACATGCGACAGAGGCGGTGGCTAGAGCTTCTGAAGGACTATGACTTGGACATAGTCTACCACCCAGGGAAGGCCAATGTAGTGGCAGATGCACTCAGTAGGAAGACTCACTAGGAGGCATCAGTGGCGAGACTTACAGCTCAGAAGGATTTGCAAACGGACTTGATGAGGTGTTGCTTCGAGGTGTGGGTTCAGCGAGATAGTGGACAGTTGTCATTCTTAGAAGTGCAATCAGAGCTGTTAGCAAAGATTCGGCAAGGTCAGACAGATTGTCCCGAGATCGCAGTTCTGAGGGAGCGGATGGCTCAGGGCAGATTCAGAGAGCTTGTAGAGAGAGCAGATGGGATGCTCACCTTTCAGGGCAGAGCTGTAGTTCCATCGACATCAGACCTAAGGCAGAGGATCATGCAGGAGGCTCATTCCACTCCTTATTCTGTCCATCCAGGGACGAATAAGATGTATCAGGATTTGAGAAGGTATTATTGGTGGCAGAGGATGAGGGCGGACATCGTAGATTTTGTAGCCAGATGCCAGGTTTGCCAAGAGGTTCGGATTGAGCACCAGAGACCGGGAGGACTTGTCAGATCGCTTCCAGTTCCTGAGTGGAAGTGGACGGATATCTCTATGGATTTCGTCACCGGACTGAGGCGAGATGTTCGAGGTTTCGATGTCATTTGGGTTGTGGTCGATAGGTTGACCAAGTCAGCTCATTTCATTCCGATTCAGGAGAGACATGGCCAGCATCGCGGTTAGCTGAGGAGTTCATTCGCCAGATCGTGAGACTTCATGGAGTACCTGAGAGGATTGTATCTGATAGAGATGGACGGTTCACCTCGAGGTTTTGGCATCAGGTTCAGGAGAGCCTAGGGACCAGACTGCATTTCAGTACAGCTTTTCATCCTCAGACAGATGGGCAGAGTGAGAGGACGATTCAGACCTTGGAGGATATGTTTCGATCGTGTGTTTTGGAGTAGGGTCATCAGTGGGTTAGGTATCTGCCGCTAGTGGAGTTTTCGTACAACAACAGCTACCATGCATCGATCGAGATGGCTCCATATGAGGCCTTGTACGGGAGACGATGTAGGTCGCCAGTTTGTTAGGACGAGCCTGCAGATACAGTGTTGTCGTTACCTGAGATAGTTAGAGAGACAGTTGATCAGGTGGGTCGCATTCGGGAGCATATAAGAATCGCTCAGGATCGTCAGAAGAAATATGCAGACAGGCGTAGAACAGAGATTGAGTTCGAGGTGGGTTCGCATGTGTGGCTTCGGGTTTCACCCACCAGGGGAGTTCGACGGTTTGGCATTAAGGGGAAGTTGAGTCCGAGGTTCATTAGCCCATTTGAGATCCTAGAAAGAGTCGGTGAGGTAGCTTACCGTTTGGCCTTACCTCCAACCTTGGTTGGCGTCCATGACGTCTTTCATGTCTCCCAGCTTCGCCAGTATATTCCCGACCCTAGTCATGTCCTCGACCACTCAGACCTTCGCATCGAGCCTGACCATACCTTTGTGGAGCGTCCAGTGAGGGTCCTTGACCGTCGAGTCAAGAAGCTTAGGAACATGGAGGTCCCTTTGCTTCTAGTTCAGTGGTCTAGGAGGAGTCCTGAGGAGGCCACCTGGGAGACCGAGGAGAGCATTCGGGCTAGCTATGGGGATGTCCTAGATGAGCTGCTTGCGTCTTATGTTGAGCCGAGCGTAGACATTACCTTGACCTCTCGAGTGCGGTGAGTATGCCTAGTTAGTTGGATGGGATTGGTTAGTAGTGTCTCGTTGATTTGCGTGCTTATGCTTGGTAGTTGTGTACAGATCCTTGGTGATATGATGTGATGAGCCTCGATGATATGATGATGTGCTAGATATTATGGTATGTGACTGTCTTTAATGTGCTATGATTTGCTGTTTATCTCGAGATTATGATCATTCTTCTATATCCATGATGCATGACATTAGAAATGTTAGAGATTGAAATATTGAATTATGATCTGACTCGGAACCTAGGAAGGTAATATGGGATTAGCCCTTAGAGGTGGATGTTAGTTGATTGGGAAGTTGGGGATGTCTTGTTTAACGTCGAGAATAAAGAATTTTGAACGGTGATTTAAAAGGAACTCAGATTTTTAAAGCAAGTTATTACAACCCGAGTTTTCATTATGAAGCCCCACGAAGTGGATACAAGTATTTTACGGGGGCACTCGTAGATTGCTTGCTAAAACCTAGTGAACGTTGTGATGTTTTCAAGTTATGATATGACTGAGAAGTCGGGGTAAGGATGTGGTAGGTGCACATATCACATTCTTACTACGATCAATTGGGAATATTATGGTCATGACAATGATACTGTGAGGGCCTCATGGGGGCACTTGTGAGGTACTGACAGGATAAAGGGCATGATCCTTGGATTCGAAAATTTCAAACTTCATCCCCGTTTTCAAATTGATTTTAGTCTCGGGGACGAGTCTTGTTTTTAGAGGTGGATGATGTAAAGACCGGAATTTAATCAATATTTATAAAATATCCTTAGGATAATCCGAATATTATCCTCCCCTATGATTATGAAAACTCGGAAAATTTAAAATTTTTATGCACGGCTTTACATTGATTTAATGATAGAAACACATTCTCAAGCCACCTTTTCTCGGCTTTTATGAACTTAACGGATTTTAACGCATCTCGGGCTCGGGATTTACGTCTTTGATTTACAAGGCCAGTCTTCCATACTTAACTTGACCAACATTGATCACCACCCACTCCTTGACTTGACTTGACTTGTGGCTTGCTTGTGATGATAGGTGTCCAACCACTCCCATCCCTTCCATTTAATCACTCCCCATCTTTAACACATGAACCACTCCTTTCTCTCCTTTATAACTGACCCAAGCTCAGTTTAGAACTCATTCACAAAAAGCCCCACCGTCACTTTGAGAGAAAACCAAAGAGAGAAGAAGCCTTCACCATTTTAGGTCCATTTTGGTGACCTTGCACAAGAAAAGCCATATCTCCCTCAATACTACTCCGAATTGAGCAAACTCGGTGGCCTTAGAACCGTCTTGAAACCACCTTTCCAACCATAATATTATAATCCAAAATCCAAGCTCGTTTTCCCATCCAAAATCGTCCATCATTGAGGCTGCAGAAACTGTCTTTTGAAGGATCTTGAGGTTTTGCGTTGTTTTCTTGGTAAGCTCCATTATTTCCTTCCAAAACTGAGTTTAAACCTTTTATCTGACTTCTTTTCTTCATTTCTAAACAAAGTCCTGACCCTTTTGCTTGGGGTTTTGGAAAATATATTGCAAGGTGTTTGGAGGTGTCCCCAAGGTCCCTGAAGTGAGAATTTTCGAGCCATTTGTGTTCCATTTGCCTAGGTAATCTCTCTTCCACCTTCCTCTCTCTAGGATAGCTTGAGTTGATGTGAAAAGTCTTAGGATAGTGGATCCTATAATGTGTTTAAATCGGTTTGGTTCGGTTGGGTTTGGTTCGGTCGAGTTAATCGGTTATTTATTTAATTGGTTGCGGTCTTTAAAATACTATAATATTATTCGAGGATTTAAATATAAAATATTATTTTGGGGATTTTATAAAGAGATGGTTTATTAAATAATAAAGGGTAATTAAAATATCATATTATATTATTTGGGATTTTAAAATATATTATTTGGATTGAATAATTGAAAAAGGATTTTAGCAAGTATTTTCAAGGTCGAAATTCTTAACTGATTAATTCGGATTTTTAAACGGTTTGGAACTAACTTGGGAATAAGACTTAGTCGATGACTAACTAGCATGATAATCTGATCGTTTGACTAACGGTATGATATGTGTGACTAATAGCATGATATTGCGGTGACTTTTAAAAGAGATTAAATATTCGATACTTATGAAGATGATGAATTGGAGAATTATATGGAATATGGTATGAGTTGTGAGATGATGGATTACGAGATAAAGTTAAGATGATGAAAATGATGATGTGACGGTTATTGTGTTAAGTTGTGTAGTTGTGTGTGTGATACTTTCATGCTTTGTGTGCCTTAGAGATAGACTCATTCATGTGCTTATACTTATTAGGTGACCATCTGTGACGTGTCGGATTTCATATTGCCTGGTTGATTGCCTTTTGCTGTTCTGCTTACCAGGTAAGTCTCTTCGGAGCTTACTCAGATTGATAGAGAGATATTCCCTGCTTTATGTGCATGATATACTAGGTGCTTGCATTCATGATCAGCATGCCATGTAGTATCATGCTAGGTTGCATTGACCGTTGAGCATTCTATTTCTTTATGCGCATGAAAACAGAACGGCCGTTATCTGTGAAGTAATTAGAGTCTTTGCTAGGGTCATAGGATGGCCCAGTCCCATCGGGTTCTGTCCTGAGTCGATCGAGTCATGGAACTTCCTTTACTTATATTATGAGCTGCCTGCGGGCCTTATTTATTGTGGATACGGGTTGGGTCTGCGGACCGCCCGATGATAAAGGAATGCATTCATGAACTGGCCAGTCTCCGCCCTATCGGAAGGGGGTGGAGGTATGAAAGGGACATACCATTTGGTATTCTTTGCTGGGGCCCTATCTATTATTAAGCACTTGATCTTAGGGACATGCTAGTGTGTTAATATTATGCCTTGCATCTAGAAGCATCTTTATAAGGTATAACGTATATGTGTGCTTAGAGCCGGGATGCAGCAGGTGGGCATCATTCTGATCCCGCTCACCATTACCATTTTTAGGTATTATTTATGTTCATCCCATTGGTGCTGTTTGCATATTGCGCGGGTCATTTTGTTCGGCGGAGAGCGAGCGCTGGAGTTATCTACTTCACCAAACTCTGACCATGGTTTTGGATTTATACTTTTAGACTCCGTTTTGACCCGGCTCTGCCGTGGCACCCTATTGTATTACACTTGATTTCGCTATTTGCATGACTACTGGTTTTCCACGCATAGACTTACGATAGGTACAGGGGACTTCCCCGGGGATTTCAACGATACGTTTCGAATTTGGGTATGAAATCCCACTTTGGAAACATTAGATTAGGCTTTCAAACCTTCAACCTATACTCGGGGCGCACGATCCCAACGAGGGTTTTCATCCCTCGAAACGTAACCCAAGAATTATAATTCCGGGCCGTTACAATATGGACAATTATTTTTTTTCTTCCAAAATTTAAAGAAATTGTTGGAGATGGTCTAAATATATATATATATATATAGGGTGTGGTTCGGGTATACATACCCTTTAGGGTGTACATTGTACACAAAATATTATTTGGTGAAATGTGAAACATTATTTGGTGAAATTTGAAGCATTATTCGAAAGCGGTTTGAGTTGAAGTGAAAAAAATTTGAAGAATATGTATTTTGTTTTCTCATTTTGGAGAAATTTTGGAGAAGTTGTTGAAGATGAAATTATTAACTCCGTGATATGGAGAATTTAGGGTTGTTTGGCTCAAATCAGATCGAATCGTAATTTTATGGTATAGTCTAATTGATTTACATAAGATTTTAGGAGATCGGATTACAAGAAACGTTAAATTTGACCTTAAAGAATTAAATACTTTGTATTTGAATGATGTGCTTTTGAATCTCAATTTGATAATACCAAAAGAACTAAAACCAAACCACGAATTCGAGAAGGATTCATGAAGATGTGATGTGGAAGAGCAAAAATTCAACGTTTAACACATCTCCTCCCTATCCCTTTGTACAATCGAGTGGGTATTGAGGGTGCCTAGCTCTCAACCAAGTTGGTTGATCGCAAACTTAGTTGGAGTATCCAACAAACTGGACTACGACTCTGTTTGGTAATATTACTATTTTATATAGTTAAATGAAATAAATTTAAGATTAAGGATTAATTGACTTTTGTAATTAAATTAAATGAAATAACTTTAAGATGAGTATGCATTGCATACTCGTCTCAAGCTTCTTTCTCTCCTTTCTCATTAACTAATTTGTATCAATTACTATATTAACTTATCAAATGGAAAAAATTAATAATTTAATTTAATGTTTCACTTACTTAACTCATCAACTTCAGCTACCTCATCACATCAAAGGATCATATTTATTAGTAAATTGTCCACCAATGTTTCCCAATTAGCAAAATGTCCACCTCCCTTCCCCTGCCCCCTTGCCCATGTGCCCCCCATGTGTGCCTCTTGTGCCCCCTCAGGGGTTTTTTTTGCTGAAACCGGAGTTTTTTTTTTCGCGTCAGTACTTCGAAACCGGAGTTGCTGAAACCGTGTTTCTAAAACCGGAGTTGTTTTTTATTCTGCATCAGCAAAAAATGCTGAAATGGTGAAATGGTAAAATGATGATATAATAAAATGCTGAAATGATGAAATGTTAAAATGCTGAAATGCTATCATATATGCTTGTGTGTAAGATATAGTAGCTCATATAATTTTATAAGAATTAATTTCAGCATAACGAATTTTGCTAATAAGAATTAATTTCATCATTTTATATCACACAAGAAAAACAAGAAGCTCTGCTGAAACGGAGTTGCTGAAATCGGTCACACATATGCATAAATTTACAATTTGTCCAACATTTCTTTCCACTCAATTGTCCAGCCAGAAGCTCTGCTTAATTGGTTACACATATGCATAAATTTGCAATTGATAATCACAATTTGCAACATCAAAATGAAAGTCAAGCTCAATTCCTAACACTTTCTCTTTCCTTTCTCCTTCCAACTCAGAAAAACCTAAATAACAAATCATCCTTCACCTAATTCACACAGATCTCATAACAATATTCCAATTAAACACTTCAAATTGAGCACAGCCAGCTGAACCACAAATAAACTTTGATATCTCGAGCGTGGCTTAAGTGAACAAAGTAAATCGATGTAAAATACTACCTTGTGTCGTCAACGAGGAGAGGTTGATCGGCAAGGCGGAGCGAGATCGAGAAGAGAAGAACAAATTGCCAATACAGTACGCATAACAATCGGTGGAATTGCAGCGGAGAGAGGCCTTGATTGTTGTAGCTCAAATCCGTTCGAGTTGGAGATCACCAGCCATGGCCGCCTTGGAGACCGGCCTTACAATATTGTCGCCTGGTGTCTCGCCCTTGCCCGGAGAAGAAACGCGCAGCAGAGCCCAATCGCACTCTCCCGGAGACGCCCTCGCTCGGAGCCTGAGTCGGAGTCGGGGACGCTTCGCCTGTTGGTCTCCTTCCATGAACAGATCTATGTTGGTAATTCCTCATCGGATCACCAGTCATGGCCGACCCCCTTCCGTGAACAGATTTGCTGGTCTTCTTCCGTGAATAGATCTGCTGATGCGCGAGGCCACCACTGCACCATCAGCGCTGATGGATCTACTGGCCCCCTCCGATTGATGGCCGAGATGAAGTCACCGATCTAATGGATCTACCGGGAGACGAAGCGGAGACAGATCTGATGGTTTCAGCAAAGGGGGCGTGAGACAGATCTGATGGCGGGCATAGGAATCGGGACCAATTAGGGTTGATTCAATTAGGGTTGATGGACATTTTGCTAATTTGGAAGGGTTGATAGACACTTCGCTAATTTGGGCCTCTAAAAGTGCATGTCCAGCAAATTTATTCGCATTCCTATGCTCACTAGTCACCACTTTTTTAAGGTCGGATCACTAGCTTGTAAAACATTAGCTAAGTAGGCTTTGAACCACCTCTTACATAAACAACATTTCCCTTATTATTAGAGTAAGCTAGGGCTTATTGGTGATCACCAATAACCACCTCAATTAGTATACTTGTGTCTAGCCTATGAAGAGTTTCTTCCAATTTGTAAGTAGTTTTTCTTGTGAAAAAAAAATAAATTTTAAAACTTGTAAAATACCATTTTTTTATATATATTGTTGAGAGATATGAATAGACCAAAAAATCTCACATTGGAAGTATGAAAAAAAATAAGTCTAGTACTATATAAACTGGTTGCCAACTCCACATATTGACAATTAGTTTTAGGATGGAACCTTACTCTGCTTTTGTGTTAGACTACTAGCACATAAGCGTCCGTGCACACGACTCTTCGGTCACGAGTCCCAATGGATTTCATTATGGTATCAGATTGGTAAAGTCAAACGACTTGACTCTCAAACCTGAGCTAGTTAAAAAAGAGAATAAGATGTTAGACTCACTGAGATATGTGAAGAGACCAAAATGTTCCACATTAAAAGTATGTAAAAAAAAAGTCTAAGTATATAAATCGGCGAGTTACTCCTCTATTGTCAATTAATTTTAGGATGAAACCTTACTCGGTATATATGCTGGACAACTAGCATGCAAGTGTTCGTATACACAACTCCCCAATCACGAGTCTCAATGACTTCGTTATACTCCCTCCGGTCGGAAATATTTGATGTTTTAGAGAAATGCACGGATATTAAGAAATGTTACTTTTACCTTTAAATACCACATCAAATAATTTTTACTCCCCTATCACATTTATTATGCACAAATGTAATTGGTTAAGCAAAAAAAAGTACAACTTATATTGATATTAGTTCAAAAAGTAAAAAAGAGTGTAATTGTTACTTCTAAAACATCAAATATTGTTGATCAAATTTTACCGCCTAAAACATCAAATATTTCCGGTCGGAGGGAGTATTATACCTACAATAATGGATCTATTTGGGGTAAAATGCGCTTACATTACTGATTCAAACCCCCACAAAAAAGTACTCCCCCGTCCCACAATGATTGTCTTTAATTATTTATGCACGTTTTCTTAAGAAGCTAAAAACTATATAAAATATCAACATTTTATTAAATATTTTTAAATAATATCATACATATTACTAATAAGTATAGAATTATTTTAAAAATATAATTAAAAAATGGATATTTTATATAGTTTTTAGCTCCTTAAAAAGCGTGCATAAATAGTCCAAAGACAATTATTGTGGGACGGAGGGAGTATCTGCCTTCTTGATCAATCAAACTAGTGTTAAAAGACTCGTCTAATCAACAACAACAACAACAAAAAAAGGCCCTTCCAATTCTCCCATGAAACACCCCCATTGCACTTCGTCAACGTATATATCCTTTTGAATTGCTTTAATTTTATTCAATGTCTTTCGTCTTTCGAGTATCATGGAGTTGAATTCTGTAAAATTTTAACTATTATTCTCGTAAGAAAAATAATACCTTCGTCTCATAATTTAAGTCGTTTGGTTTGTTCATGTATTTTAATGTGTTAAAAACTCTATTAAATATATTTCTTTTCAAAAAATTTAAATATAATTTCTAACTTATTACTACCTTCGATCTAAAATACATGTCGTTTGATTTTTCAACACGTATTTTAAAGAGCTAAAAACTATATAATATATTAACTTTTTTATTATTATTTTTTTACAATTTAATACTTATTACCAACAAATATTAAGTTGTAAAAAAATACTTGAAAAAACATATTGGCTGGCACGTTATTTTGTCATGTTTTGCATGTTCAATAAACTTGAAAGCGTATGTGTTTTAGATGGTTCGACTTTTCCTTCTCTTCCTCCCCCTCTCTCCTCTGCAAAAAGTTGTCTCTATCTCATATGCATTTAATGCCCCCCTCTCTTTTCTTTCTCTCTCCATCCTCTCAACTTTTGCATTTAATGCATCTCATCTCTCTTTCTTCCCTCGCTCCTCTGTAGCATCTGAGCACTCTTTCTTTCCTTTTTTTTTGTGAGCTTTTGCCCTGAAACCTGTACAACCGGTTGAAAAAAAATTTACAGACATGTCATTTTCTCCCCTGGTGCAAATTAGGCCATAGCACTGCTATTTTTGCAAAGTCCCATTTTTTATGATATATTCATACAAATTAGTCTTTTTAAAAAAAATCATCATTACTTTAATTTCATGAGAAAATTTAAAGGGCATCTTATCATTAATGTAATTTGTTTGTCCATACAAACAAAACAACTAGGACAAAATAACAATTCCATATTACTTCAATTTCAGGGTACAACTCTAAATTATCAAGTTTTTTCTAGTATTAGTTATATCAACTTATATTATATACGATATATTAATTTATTTTTAATAATTAAATAAATTAACAGGTAGTTAAAAGGATAGGGTGTTGGGTATCACTCACCATCCATTTCACTCGACATCTCCCCCAATCATTTTCACTCGTATAATCGAATCGAATGAATCGATAATTCACGTTGATTTTCAACCCTCTTCCAAACAAAAATCTAAAAAAGCCACAAGCCAAAAGTACATCGCGTTTACGCCACGCGATGTCTCTCTCTCTGGACTTTTGACTTGTCTCTCCATCTTCCCCTCAGGCCCTCACTGACTGGAACATCCATGGCTTCCCCCCGTCTTCCTCCTACCCTTCCCGCCTCCTTCATCGTCTTCTTCCTTTCCGGCTTCTCTCTCCTTTCCTCCAATACTCCGTCGCCTCCAATAATTTAGTGTAATTGTTAATGTTTGCTCCAATACTCCGTCGCCTGAAATTCGACTTCCATGGATGACTCCTCTCCTTCTCGCTGCTTCTGATTCTTCCGGAATTTTCGAATGGATTCTCGAACGGCCTTTTCTGATTCCAATGACATCAGTAGCACCTGCTCCCTTGGCCCCTACACCGGTAACAACCCTAGCTGCGGCGACAACGGCGTCTCGCCGGATGCGTTCGCGCCGCCGGATTTCGCGGCGCTCCGTCGCCTCTCCGATAACCTCGACTCGCTCTTCGATCCCGATGAATTTGACCTCTACGCCGACTCTAAGATAGCCGTGGAGTCCTCCGGCAAGGAGGTCGCCGTCCACCGCTGCATACTCTCCGCCAGGAGCCCCTACTTGAAGAAGATGTTCGCGTCTTTCAAGGAGAGAGATGCGGGACGCGTGAGGTTTGAGCTTAGCGATTTGGCCGGCGATTTCGCTGTTGGATTCGATGCGCTGGTGACGGTGCTGGCGTATCTGTACAGCGGCAAGGTGAAACCGCTGCCGAGGGACGCTTGCGTGTGCGTCGACGATGAGTGCTCCCACGTTGGTTGCCGGCCGGTGGTTGATTTCATGGTTGAGGTTCTCTACTTGTCCTTCACCTTTGAGATTGGTGAAATGGTTTCTCTCTACCAGGTCCGCATTGTTCTTCATCTTTCTTGCTTGATGAATTGCTTTGATGATTGAAATCTTGAATTGACATTTTTGTTATCCTGTTGAGGAATTTTTGCTAGATTTGTGTGGGAATCAAAACTCTGTTATCAGTTCCTTGCCTCTTTTTGGCATTAAAGTGCAGGATGACTGTGCATCACTGCATCAGGCCAACTCAGTTTAGCATTCTGATTTTTTTTTAAAAAAAATTTATTGTTTTTAATAGCATATACTAATATCCAAAATAACATGACTAGTGACTAACAAATGTGATTATGTGAACATCAAGAAGAAAAAAAATGTTAAGATTGTAACAGTTAGTTTGGTATTGATATATATGCTCATATTATCTATAGATATCAGATATCAGTTTGATATCTAGTATATCGATATCACTGGATATCATTTGAGGAGTATAATAGATATCATACGATATCGATATATGGTATCTAGAGATCAAGGTATCAATACCAAACAGGACCTAAAGGATTAGCTTGTAGTCTTGCACCTGCATAGACCATCAGGGTCGAGGTGAGTTGCCAAGAACTCTACTCCCTTAATTAAAAGCTCCGAGCTGATATAATATGGGTGTTGTTAGATACACCGCAAATCTTGGTTAAACAAATTGGAAATCGAAGGCAAATCAGGATTTAGGGCACCATGTCATATAGACGTGCACCCCTAAACCCTGATTTGCGGTGGTATAATATTTTGAAATGGAGTGTTTAGTGAGAGAATCGATTTAAATTGCCAGTGTGTCCTACTTAGGATGTGTGAGAGCAGTCATAAGTCATAACACATAGAGCTTCTCCTTCAATGATAATAGCTGGTCATGATACAGGGAAAAAGCACTCCATCAATTATGGGGGCAAAGTAAATATGAATTAGAGGTGATTTAATGGAAAATGTTTGTAGTGTTTAGTTTCTGTTATTGGTTATGTGGATATCTTGTCATGATTTTCGGTATGTGCAGAGACGCCTACTGGAGATTGTTGACAAGATCACACCAGATGACCTTTTGGTTGTTCTATGGGTTGCAAACTTGTGTGGGAGTTCATGTCAGAGATTGTAGGCGAGGTGTGTTGACATTGTTATCAGGTCAGATGTAGATAGTGTCGCGCTTGAGAAGACATTGCCAATGCATATTGCGAAGCTAATCATGGATGAACGCAAGGAACTCGGTCTGATAGCCCTTGAGGATGATGGGTTTCCTGATAAACATGTCAAGAGAATCCACAGAGCGCTGGATTCAGATGACATTGAATTGGTTAATATGCTTCTGAACGAGCAGCATACCACCCTTGATGACGCATATGCTTTGCATTATGCTGTGGCGTATTGTGATGCCAAGACCACCTCGGAGCTTCTTGAGCTTGGACTTGCAAGTGTCAATCATAAAGACCCAAGGGGGTTTTCGGTGCTACATGTTGCAGCTATGAGGAGGGAGCCAAAGATTATCGTATTACTTCTGACGAAAGGAGCTTGGCCAACTGATGTCACACGAGACGGTAGGAATGCACTACAGATTTCTAAAAGACTCACAAAGGCTCCAGATTGGCACAAGTCTCCGGAGGATGGGAAGCCCTCCCACAAGGACCGACTCTGTATAGAAATATTGTTGCAAGCAGACCGAAGGTAGCCAATGTTTCTCGGAGAAGGCTCTCTGTCTCTTGCCAGGGCAGGAAATGATTTGCGTTCGAAGTTGTTGTATCTCGAAATTAGAGGTGAGTTAAACTAATAATTTAGTTTCTTCATATCACAATGGCATCGCTTTGCTCCTTATTAGCTCCTCACTAAGCAATTTACACAATGGACTGATAACAAGTTACAACCATGAAATTGCTTGTGACCTGTAGTTGCTCGAATCATTAACAAGTTGGAATTTTGTCTCAGTTGGATTGGCAAGATATCTTTTTCCAGAGGAAGCAAGGGTCGCAATGGATATTGCTCAAGTGGATGGTACAACTGAACTCACCTCCAAGGAGACCATGGACCTGAACGAAGCGCCATTCATAATCAAAGACGAGTACATCGAAGGATACGAGCACTTGAGAATACCGGTGAGGGAGCATTTATTTTTCCTGATTTATGGAAACTGCATTGTTTATGAAATTTGTCACTTGAAGCTGTCTAAGAATCAATGCACCAAAGTAAGATCCGGAATACCCGAATATGTAGTGTAAGCAAGTTTAATTTGTGTAGGACAAATAGATGGTGTCCCTTAGAGTTTGTGTTGTATCTATGTTGGTGATTCAGTGTGTTTAAGATGAAGCACATTGAGTCAGATTTTATCTGACCATGTTACTTCTTGAATGAACAGTGAAACTGGGTAAGCGCTTCTTCCCTCGATGCTCCCAGGCGCTCGACAAGATCATGGACACAGATGACCTAACGGATGTCGTTAACATGGGGAGTGATACCCTAGAGGAGCGAATGATGAAAAAGCAACGGTTCATGGAGCTCCAAGAAATGCTAAGCAACGCGTTCACAGAGGACTTGGAAGCGAAGAAACGATCCACTGCGTCATCTTCATCATCGTCGTCACCATTGGCGAAGCATCTGGGTAGACTTTCTTACAAGAGATAATCCATACACCTGGGGTGAAAAATGAAGGGAAAGTGTGATTTGTTTTTTTTCCAGAACATTGCGCATCTTTGCTGCTGTATATTATATGCCATTGTCTACTTCCCCATCTCACTCCAGGTCGGGCTCTCTTACTGTTGTACCAAAATTTTGATATCAACTCACAAAGAATCGAATCAGAAGTTGTTATTTGTCTTGAATTGTGCTGATTCGTAGGCCAGCAAGGTGACTATGTGTGGTGGCGACTCTTGGAAGGTAAGAACCGATTAACTAAGTAGGCGAGTTTAAGCTCTCGTCAAAAGTGGGGTAGCTCAAGATAAAAGTAGTTCCTCTTCGATCTCCTCTTCGTCTGAAACTTTAACAACATCTGTTGGAGCTCCGTTTATAATACCTAGATCTTTAGCAGTTTAGCACGATCTTTGAAAAAGCTAGCTCTATCGAGGGTCGCATCACATTTTGTACAAATGGGTTGAATTTTATATACCCCCCTGTTCCAACCAAAGTAGTGCTGGAGTGGTGGCTGGGGAAGGGGGTATTGGTGGCCGTGTGGAGGAACAGGGGTCGGGGGTGTTTGCGGCGGTGGTGGTGTGGTTGTTCCAACTGGAGAAATATTGGAGGTTGGGGAAGGGGTTGGTGTTATGGAGGAGCAGGGTTTGGGGTGCTGTGGTGGTAGTTTTTTCAAAAAATAAAAATCAAACATTTTTTTTTAGGATATAAAATCCGTACATTGTTTTTTTTTTTAGTTTTTGTTAATGAACAGATCTAATCCTCTTTAATCCATAAGGAGTTTTTTTTTTCTGAATTGTACAAGCATATCTACGATCGGTTTGTAATTTTTTTCCATATGGATAGGATATATTGGAAATGGAGTAAAAACGGATGGTTTACCACAAAATCAACCATCGATATGATAAACAACATACGAAATCACCACCAGTCACAAATGAATTGGATATGGCATCTAGACATACCGCCAAAAATCAAAACTTTTCTTTGGAAAATTTCAAAGAATGGGGTGCCCACTTCTGCTAGGCTTGCCTCCCGTGGTATGGGAATCCCGACAAACTGTCCCAATTGCGATTCGAACTATGAAGATCTTCAGCACCTACTATGGAATTGTCCAAGGACGAAAGAAACAATATGCGCTATTGACATAACAATGTACGACAAAATTGACATCTGCTTTAGGAAAGGGAAAGCTATTAACCCCACAATATGGGATATTAAGGAGGACCTCGGTCTACAACGATTCACGAAACTAGCTTTCTCCTGGTGGAGCCTGTGGTACTTTCGGAACAAGGCCTTATTTGACAACGTTACATCGGACATACGCTCCATCATATCCTTCACCTCAACTCAATCAACAATCTGGAAGGCATCCCGAGTGGAGGACGAACTTGACGGTGTAACACAACGCCCCACAAACAAAAACGCATCTGGTTCACATAAACACCGGCCAAAAACTAAATGGAAGCCTCCTAAACCTGGACTGTATAAACTCAACTTCGACGGAGCCTTCTCAAATTCTGGCAGGTGCTCCTATGGATTTGTTATCAGAGATAGCAACGGCTATCCAATTTTCTTCGGCTGTGGCATGTGCCCCATTCAATCTGTCGCTGGGGCTGAAAGTATGGGACTCTGGAAAGGTATTGCCGCATCCACTAACTTACATATACCAAATCTTGTAATAGAAGGAGATAACTTAACTATTATTAATAGTCTTAAAGGTATTGGGAAGCCCTTTGGAGACTCCGAAATGATTGTCTCAGACAGTCTAGTCTCTCTGGGTTTTTTCCGCTCCATTGAGATTCGTCATGTCAGACGTGAAGCAAACCAAGTTGCGGATCGGCTCTCGCACCTGGATCTGTCTTCACACAGTACTGTGGCCCCTGACGATTCTATTCTTCTCAATCTCGTCCGCAAGGACGCTCTTGGTCTCTAAGGTTTCCCTTAGACCAAATATTTTCCGTTTCAAAAAAAAAAAAAAAAAAAAAAAAAAAAAGACACAATTAATGTTGGGCACGTGTCAATCGAATTATCGAATTGTATGAGCGGATTAAAGATGTCGTTATCGTTGCATATAGCATATAGTAACAGGAAGCTGATTCTCTTACCCAAATTTTGGGTTACCCAGTGGCAATTTTTGGTCATTTTGAAAATAGAAAAAATTGGGTGAAATGTCCATTTACAAAGGGTAATTAGCTAAATATCCATTTTTATTTGATAATTAAGTAAATGTCCATAGTAATTTCATATTCCCAAAATACCCCTGTTTTAATTTCCCCCTTAACCCACCTCTTTCCCTTCTTCAATCTCAGGACTCCCACTGTTGCCCTAGCCACCATTGTTGCTCCAATTTGAGGACTCTCACTGTTGCTCCAATCTGAGGACTCCTTCTATCCTCCAATTCCTCATCGTCGTCGTCCTCTTCCGCCGCCACCACCGCCTGCGACTCCTCCTCCTCCACTGTTGCCATGTCTATTCACGACTCTTGCCTCTTCCCTGGCTCTCAACGCCATCTTCGCCGGGAGGGCTATACTAATTAAGAACAACCGCGAGTCGTTCTCGGCGCCGGCCGGTGGCGGATGGAGCAGAGAGGCGGCCGAGGAGGTTGAGAGTGTGGCGGCGATCTCGTGCTCTGGTCACGGCTGGCGTTCCTTGATGGGGAGAATGATATGACCAAGTGTGACTGCTATGGTTGCTTTACTCGACCCGATTGCTCTTGCCTTTTAGCTCATGGATGTGTTGCTGAGGCTAACAGGTACCATCGACCTCGACCTCCATCTTGATCGGGTTCTTCTTGATTTTGTGAGTCATGAGAGTCAAATTGAAGCTACAAATTCAAAAAAGTTCAACCTCTAAATTGATCGATCGATAATCAATTAGGTAAGTGGGTATATGACTCAATTAGTTTGAACATAACTTTTGAAGACAAATTTTGATGGCTTATATGGAGTTATGAATTAGCCTTGGCGATCGTTGCCTTTCCATACTCAATTTTTTTTTCTTCGATTTCGCTAAGAAATTTGTAGTTTAATTTGTTTGAACCTCCCCTTATGAAATTGTGTTTGTTGGTGATGTTTTTGTGAAATTACAATGTGTTATTGTTTGTAATTTGAAGTCGAGCCGAAGGTTGTGAAGATACTCGAGGTCGGCCAATCCGGCGTGAGGCGTAGATGAAGAGGGCGGTTGAACACGAAGAAGATGAAGAGGATGAAGACGCTAGAGGGGAGATAAATTTGATGACAATGTTCTGTAGTTGGCGACAATAGATTGATGACACTATTTTATTGTTGTTGACAAACGATTACAAAGGTAGGTTAGTGAATAGTGACAATAGAGGGTGGTGATTATGTTCTCTGTTTAGGGATAATGGATTGATGGTAATTGATGGCAATGTTGTGTAGTTGGTAATAATCGGAGGCGGTGAAGAACAAACCGAGAGGAACCAATGTCACCGATAACTTCCGAAACAAATTGAGACGTTGGGATCGAGACACTCTTGGTAGAAGCGGGTGACATCGAAGGTCAGCCAGGGTACGTACTCAAGAGGCTTTTGCAAATTGAGCCACTGAATTGTCTGAATGAAGTTTTCAAAGTGTGAAGTGTTTGTCTGAATGATCAATTGATAATGTTTTCCCCTCTTTTTTTGAGAAACATTGATAAAGTGGTGTGTTGCTACCAAAGCTCTTCAACTTTTATAAAAGAGATGATGATGGTTGTGGGTAGCACTTCCTGTATCTTTTACTGTTACAATAGATTGAGATGATGATGATGGTTGTGAAAATCATTTGGTGACAGTGCTATATTGTTGGTGGTAATAGATTAATGACAATGTTTTGTCGTTGGTGACAATAGATTGGTTATAATTGGTTTGTAAAAAATAGAGTGGTGACAATGTTTTGTATTTGGTGATTATAGGTTGATGATATTTTTTGTAGTTAGAGACAATAGGCTGGTGACAGTATTTTGTAGTAGGTGATAATAGGTGATAATTGTGTTTTATAGTTGGTGACAAAAGGTTGGTGATAGTGTACATTAAATTTTTGTATGCTTAGTTTTAGCCCCTCTAGGGTCTATGCTCACCTAGATCTAGGGTTTTAGTTTGGTGAAAAAAGTGAGTTAATATTAGGTGACAACGGTGATGATATTAGTACTGTACACACATTTTAGGGTTTAGTCTTTAGGGTTTAGGGCCTCGACCCTAAACACTAAAGACTAAACCCTAAACCAAACTATACATTAAATTTTCGTCTGCTTAGCTTTAGCCCTTTTAGGGTCTATGCTCCCCTAGTTCTAGGGTTTCAATTTCATGACAAAAGTGAGTTAATGTTTTACACGTAGTTGGTGATAATATGTTTAAGAAAATAATATGGTGACAATGTTCCGGAGTTGGTGACAATTTTATGTAGTTAGGGAAATAGGTGGTGATAATTTTTAATAGTCGGTGACAAAAAAAAATGGTGACAATGTAAGTGCGTGGTTTATAAACTAGGTCAAAAACAAATTTAGTACTTAATTAGTTGATGAAAGTGTAAATGCGTGGTTTATCAAGTAGCTCAAGTCTAATGGTATACCTAAGGCTCTCCAATTTTTTAATTGGTGATATTTAGTATGGTGATGACAATTTTTTTGTGATCATGTTCTCTGTTTAGGGATAATAGATTGGTGGCAATGTTTTTTAGTTGGTGGCAATTGGTTTGTAACAATGTTTGGTGACAGTGTTCACTTGTTGGTGAAAATAATTTGATGACAGTGTTTCGTAATTGTTGACAATAGGTTGGTGACAAGATTTTGTAGTTGGTGATAGTATGTAGTTAGTAAAAATTGGTGGTGACAATATTTTATAGTAGGTGGCAAAAAGTTGGTGATAATGTTCTGTATTTGATAACAATGTTCAGTAATTGATGACAACAGGTTGGTGACAGTGTTCACTAGTACTAGAAAAAAATATACTAAATGTCACTAGAAAAAAATAAATGTCACCAAAAAAGTCAACTGTCACCAAAATAATTATTACAAATAACTGTCACCGGAAAAATATACACAACTGTCACCAAAAAACTGTCACCAAATACAGGCGTTGACCAAAATGGTCAATGTTGACTAGTCAATGTTAAAATTAAAAATGGTTAAAGGGTGAAGGGTGAAGGTTTAGGGATGGGGAAGAAGGGGTATTTTTGGAAAAAATGGACATTTACTTAATTATGTAAAAAAATGGACATTTACTTAATTTTCACATCTAAAATGGATATTTACCCAATTGAACCTTGAAAATATTATAATAGAAAAAAGAGAAATAAGGAAAAGTAGGTCAGCTTTTATGTCTACCTATAGAAAAGGCTACACTTTAGGGTTAGACTTCCCCTTGTAATTTATTTATTTATTCCTTTTCGGCTAAAACTAAGTTAAAATTCAACTTTATTTTTTTTTATAATTCCTTATATTTTAACTTAATGTAATTAATGAAGATAAGTTATAATTAACGTTTTTTTTATAATTCACGTTTTTTATAATTATGTTTATTTCACTTATATTATAAAAATCGGTCGTATAATTCACATTTTTTAACACAGTGTAAGTTATTTATTTGACCTTTATTTAAACGGGATCGAATTATCGTAAAATCCCGAGTTCGCCTAAAAATAATAATTTAAACTCTCGTTAATGGTCAACTTTTTTTAATAACTAAACTTACTAAAAAGATTTTTCCACAAATGTACATTATATATTTTTAGTTTTAATACGAAAACATTTAACAAAAATAAAAACATATAATATACATTTAAAAAATGTATATTATATATTTTTATATCTTTCTTAGCAGTTTGCAGGTAGATCCGCGGCCTGCTTCGCCCTTATTTACCTAGATAATGTAAATAAAAAAAGCTGATGAAATAAGCAACAAGAATAGATGGCGTAGCGGTATGATGTTTACTTGACCTGCTCTTTGATCTACGGTTCGATTCTCGATAGAGGCAAGTATTTATTTGTCCAATGTTTGACATTTTTTTTTTAAAAAAAAAAGAGACCTCTTTCTTAGAAAACCTATGTAGCAGCCTGCTGGTAGGTCCGCGGGCTGCTGCTAGTTGATCTACCGTTCGATTTCGGGTAGAGGCATTTTTTTTGTACAATGTCTGTCATGAGTAAACGTCCAAACGATCCAAATTAAAACAAGGTTAAAACAAGGTTAAATTGATACTTATTACTAATAAGTATCAATTTGTAAAAAAAATTTGATTAAAAAAATAATAATTTATAGAGATTTTACCTTCTTTAAAACGTGTAAAATATCAAGCGACATTAAGTTTGAAACGGAGGTAGTATATGTTAATTCATGCAAAGTAAAATACACTTAGCAGTAAGTCTTTTTTTGAAAGGCCATTAGGCCAATAGTAACTTAATGTCGTAGATTGTCCACCATGCAACTACACATAGTTAAAGCAAGAATTCTGTTAACTTGTGTATAAAATATTAATTAAACATATAAACTATAAAGAAAATAGTAAAAGAAATACCCGGATCATAAGCATCATCATTTTTCTCACAACTTTTTAGCGCCAAAGCTTTTCCAAACGGACCATTTTGCTTTTGGTACTTCACCAACTCCACATTTACAACTTGACTTTGCAATTCAAATTCCGGAAACAACCGTTCCATGCATAAAAAGACCCCATCCATAACTTTTCCCATCTCATCGGCGATCCATTTAGAGCCATTATTGTAGTAGTAATATGGATTCAAAAAGTAAGTCATCAAATGAAGTGGAGTATCAATACGATCCTTCCCTATTTTCATGTGAGAATAAAAGGAATTTAGATTAAAACAAACTATCATTCAAATTGAATTCATATTTTGACAAAGAAAGAGAGTAAGTATAAGCATTTTCATACCTTTTTCTTCCACGATATCAAGTATAGGCTTGTACTTCTCTTCTCTACCCTTGAAAACCTCTTTGATAGCTTCTTTTGCCTTTTGCAACTCACCATACACAAACCCCATAGCCGGCTTAACATCTCCATCAAAAAGCCTAAGCACTTTAGCCAATGGTGTAAACACCTTCAAACACATGGCTACACCATTCCAAAAAGATTTATCCATAATGGTATCACAAGCGGCTTTCCCCTTCGTGCTCTTTGACAATTTCATGCCTTCCCATTCCCTTGAGGTCATCATATGCTTCAAATCTTCTTTCTTTTCCATTAAACTTTGCAATGTTAAGAAAGAAGATGCAAATCTAGTCACACTCGGACGAACTATATTTCTTCTTGTACGCTTTCTCATCAATGCCAATGTCTTATGATGAGAGTAAATGAAGACGGTAAAACTCTTTGCTTTCATAATCGGAGTCTTGAAAATAGAGAGCTTACCGATAGCTTCAAGCATGAGATTGAGAGAATGAGTAGCACAAGGAGTCCAAAAAATATGGGGTCTTTTAGCAAGCAACAACTTCGAAGCCGCCATATTGTTTGAAGCATTATCGGACACCACTTGCACTACATTCTTATCTCCAATAGTTTCAATGCACTCATCAACATACTCAAATATGTAGGCCCCAGTATGTGCATCTAAAGAAGCCTCTTTAGAACTAATGAAAGTAGTCCCACCATCGGAGTTCACACACAAGTTCATGATACTTCTCCTATTCCTATCACTCAAAGCATCGGTCATGATAGAACATCCATTTCTCTTCCATTCTTCCTCGACTCCCTTGAGCGAAGACTTTGTTCTCTCCACTTCCCCATTCAAAAGTGGCTCCCTAAGTTGATATTGACTTGGGGTTTGGAAACCCGGACCAAATTGTCCAACCGCCTCGATAAATCTTTTGAAACTATCATTATCCACCGCATGAAAAGGAATGCCGGTCTCATATATCCATCTAGCTTCATATTGACTCACTTGAAGAGTTCTTTCTTTGTAGAGAGCATCATTGATGCTTTGTTGCCTTCTTCTTTTTGCTTTACTCAAACATTTGTCATCGGGATTGATTTGCGATACATATCTATCAATAGCACCAAGTGTCCGAGGTTGCTTTTTAGATCTTCCAACTTCCACAACTTCATCATCACTTTCTTCTTCTAGGCTACGAACTTCAACTTCTCTTCTAATGTTCTCATTTTCTTCTCTCATTGCTAACTTCTTTTTTTTGTTGGTTCAATTGCATCCTCGCACCTTTTCTTATCCTCGTCTGAAGATTTTAGACACCAAAAAAGTCAACTGTCACCAAAATAATTATTACAAATAACTGTCACCGGAAAAATATACACAACTATCACCAAAAAACTGTCACCAAATACAAGCGTTGACCAAAATGTTCAATGTTGGCTAGTCAATGTTAAAATTAAAAATGGTCAAAAGGTGAAGGGTGAAGGGTTAGAGATAGGGAAGGAGGGGTATTTTTGGAAAAAATGGACATTTACTTAATTATGTAAAAAAATGGACATTTACTTAATTTTCACATTTAAAATGGATATTTACCCAATTGAACCTTGAAAATATTATAAAAGAAAAAAGAGAAATAAGGAAAAGTAGGTAAGCTTTTATGTCTACCTATAGAAAAGGCTACACTCTAGGGTTAGACTTCCCCTTGTAATTTATTTATTTATTCCTTTTCGGCTAAAACTAAGTTAAAATTCGACTTTAATTTTTTTTTATAATTCCTTATATTTTAACTTAATGTAATTAATGAAGATAAGTTATAATTAACATTTTTTTATAATTCACGTTTTTTTATAATTATGTTTATTTCACTTATATTATAAAAATCGGTCGTATAGTTCACGTTTTTTAACACAGTTTAAGTTATTTATTTGACCTTTATTTAAACGGGATCGAATTATCGTAAAATCCCGAGTTCGCCTAAAAATAACAATTTAAACTCTCGTTAATGGTCAACTTTTTTTAATAACTAAACTTATTAAAAAGATTTTTCCACAAATGTATATTATATATTTTTAGTTTTAATACGAAAACATTTAACAAAAAGAAAAATATATAATATACATTTAACAAATGTATATTATATATTTTTATATCTTTCTTAGCAGTTTGCAGGTAGATTCGCGGCCTGCTTCGCCCTTATTTACCTAGATAATGTAAATAAAAAAAGTTGATGAAATAAGCAACAAGAATAGATGGTGTAGCGGTATGATGTTTACTTGACCTGCTCTTTGATCTACGGTTCGATTCTCGATAGAGGCAAGTATTTATTTGTCCAATGTTTGACATTTTTTTTAAAAAAGAGACCTCTTTCTTAGAAAACCTATGTAGCAGCCTACGGGTAGGTCTGCGGGCTGCTGCTAGTTGATCTACCGTTCGATTTCGGGTAGAGGCATTTTTTTTGTACAATGTCTGTCATGAGTAAACGTCCAAATGATCCAAATTAAAACAAGGTTAAAACAAGGTTAAATTGATACTTATTAGTAATAAGTATCAATTTGTAAAAAAAATTTGATTAAAAAAATAATAATTTATAGAGATTTTACCTTCTTAAATACGTGTAAAAAGTCAAGCGACATTAAGTTTGAAACGGAGGTAGTATATGTTAATTCATGCAAAGTAAAATACACTTAGCAGTAAGTCTTTTTTTTTAAAGGCCATTAGGCCAATAGTAACTTAATGTCGTAGATTGTCCACCATGCAACTACACATAGTTAAAGCAAGAATTCTCTTAACTTATGTATAAAATATTAATTAAACATATAAACTATAAAGAAAATAGTAAAAGAAATACCCGGATCATAAGCATCATCATTTTTCTCACAACTTTTTAGCGCCAAATCTCTTCCAAACAGACCATTTTGCTTTTGGTACTTCACCAACTCCACATTTACAACTTGACTTTGCAATTCAAATTCCGAAAACAACCGTTCCATGCATAAAAAGACCCCATCCATAACTTTTCCCATCTCATCGGCGATCCATTTAGAGTCATTATTGTAGTAGTAATATGGATTCAAAAAGTAATTCATCAAGTGAAGTGGAGTATCAATACGATCCTTCCCTATTTTCATGTGAGAATAAAAGGAATTTAGATTAAAACAAACTATCATTCAAATTGAATTCATATTTTGACAAAGAAAGAGAGTAAGTATAAGCATTTTCATACCTTTTTCTTCCACGATATCAAGTATAGGCTTGTACTTCTCTTCTCTACCCTTGAAAACCTCTTTGATAGCTTCTTTTGCCTTTTGCAACTCACCATACACAAACCCCATAGCCGACTTCACATCTCCATCAACAAGCCTAAGCACTTTAGCCAATGGTGTAAACACCTTCAAACACATGGCTACACCATTCCAAAAAGATTTATCCATAATGGTATCACAAGCGGCTTTCCCCTTCGTGCTCTTTGACAATTTCATGTCTTCCCATTCCCTTGAGGTCATCATATGCTTCAAATCTTCTTTCTTTTCCATTAAACTTTGCAATGTTAAGAAAGAAGATGCAAATCTAGTCACACCCGGACGAACTATATTTCTTCTTGTACGCTTTCTCATCAATGCCAATGTCTTATGATGAGAGTAAATGAAGATGGTAAAACTCTTTGCTTTCATAATCGGAGTCTTGCAAATAGAGAGCTTACCGATAGCTTCAAGCATGAGATTGAGAGAATGAGTAGCACAAGGAGTCCAAAAAATATGGGGTCTTTTAGCAAGCAACAACTTCGAAGCCGCCATATTGTTTGAAGCATTATCTGACACTACTTGCACTACATTCTTATCTCCAATAGTTTTAATGCACTCATCAACATACTCAAATATGTAGGCCCCGGTATGTGCATCTAGAGAAGCCTCTTTAGATCTAATGAAAGTAGTCCCACCATCGGAGTTCACACACAAGTTCATGATACTTCTCCTATTCCTATCACTCCAAGCATCGGTCATGATAGAACATCCATTTCTCTTCCATTCTTCCTCGATTCCCTTGAGCGACGACTTTGTTCTCTCCACTTCCCCATTCAAAAGTGGCTCCCTAAGTTGATATTGACTTGGGGTTTGGAAACCCGGACCAAATTGTCCAACCGCCTCGATAAATCTTTTGAAAGTATCATTATCCACCGCATGAAAAGGAATGTCGGTCTCATATACCCATCTAGCTTCATATTGACTCACTTGAAGAGTTCTTTCTTTGTAGAGAGCATCATTGATGCTTTGTTGCCTTCTTCTTTTTGCTTCACTCAAACATTTGTCATCGGGATTGATTTGCGATACATATCTATCAATAGCACCAAGTGTCCGAGGTTGCTTTTTAGATCTTCCAACTTCCACAACTTCATCATCACTTTCTTCTTCTAGGCCACGAACTTCAACTTCTCTTCTAATGTTCTCATTTTCTTCTCTCATTGCTAACTTTTTTTTTGTTCAATTGCATCCTTGCACCTTTTCTTATCCTCGTTTGAAGATTTTAGACAAGGTGCAATTTGACCCCTAATTCCGGCAATGTGAAGCTTGATTCGGGTAACTCCCCCACTAAAAGATTTCTCACATTCATTTCCACTTTTCTTGATGCGATGCATCAACTAACATTCCATACTCTCATCCAATATCACCACTAGATCGCTTTAATTTCGAAGCACCACTCATGGATTCGACGTTAGAAGCCATTGACCAAAGACTTTAAAGGAATCTACACAAATAAACAACATGAAACAAGACAGACAAACAATTCACAATTACTATCTTACTTTACCGATCAATAAACAAAGCAAATAAACAACACTTGACAATGATCAAATTAAACAAAGTTACTGTAAATTGTAATACCATCTAAAGCAATAGTCAAATACAAAAATTGAGATCACTTCAACAGGTTAGTAATATAATAGAACTCAAAAGCAACCAATCACTTCAACAGGTTAGTAATATAATAGAACTCAAAAGCAACCAACCCTAAACTAATCGATATCCTTCAATTGTAAATTCTAATCCATTATACAAATATATAAATTATATAATACATACATAGACTCACTCACTCACATAGTCATATACACAACCGGCAATGTTCTGCAAATAATATATATATATATATATACACACACACTATACTGTCAATCTGTCATACACTTATATCGATCAGGGAATCAGGGATCACAAACATACAATTAAAAAAGCACAAGTTCAATGCAATGTTCGTTCAAAATCATAGGACAGAGGGCTGTTAAAAAAATTAACAAAAGATGTGAACTTTCGATCAAGAGGATAGAGTTCAACTTGTTCAATCAAGAGGATGGAGTTCAACCTATTTCGTTGTTCGTTCTGCAATTGCAAGAGGATCGTTAAACAGATGTGAACTTTTGAGAGCGGGTGAAGACTGGAGAGAGAGAGGGGCTACGAGAGAGAGAGAGAGAAAGAGAGAGAGAGACATACCGAAAAGGCAAGAATCCACCACCAGACCGCCATCAGACCGCCACCAGACCGCCACGGCGCCACCAGAGAATGAGAGAACTAGAGAACTCGAGCACAGGCGAACAGCAGAGGCCAGACGCGGGACGCCATGAAGAAGCCGAAGAGACGATCTTGAGGCTCAAGAACGGAATCGACGATTAGAGATATTGATTTTTTTTAATCCGTTCTGGCCGCCAAGCCCACCAAGGTCCGTTCCGCGCCCGCCAAGCCCGCCAAGCTGCCCTGTCACGGCCGCCATGGCCTGCTTCCGCCAAGAACACCCTGCCAAGGCCCATTTCGTAGCGGTAGGTCACCGCCAAGCGTCTTGGCGCCGTCTTGGCGGCCGCCAAGGCCGAATTTTAGAACACTGATAGTAAGTCATAGTACGACCAACTGTTTATGTCTTATACGGAGTATATTTTTAATGTTTTTATTATTATTTTAAATTTTGGGTTTAAATAAATATTAAGGTATAATGTAAATATATTCTTAAATATTCTTAATAATTTTAATTAAATATATAAAATATATAAAATTTTATATATATGCGGGATGGGACGAGATTTGCGGGATTCGAACTCTCCGTCCCGCGTAATTTTTGCGGGACGGGATTGAATTTTTTTCTCTAATTTTATATATATAATTTTTTTTCTAATTGTATAATTCAAACCCTTTGATAGGAAAAGTAAAAATAAAAGTTGTCGGTAGAGGAAGGCTAATGTCGCACTGCCCCAACTATACTGGCTAGCGGCCTCCAAATCCGCTGGGAGTGGGAGGTAAAGTAACTGTACTTGGCCGCCGCTGTTATCCGCAAACATGACACTTCCCAACAACAGTAGAATGTACGTCCTAGCCTGGCACTGCACGACATGCTCATCCACATCTTCTGGTAAAGGCACCAATAGTGTTCGTAGCCAGGCCACCTTCACTGACGATCCCCTTATCTGATTTGGTGGGGGTCTTTGCCCAAGCAACGTTTCCGCAACAGTTGGCCAATCGTACCAAGCACTCCCGGTAACTGCAAGACCGTCGACACGTAGTCCCAATATAACTGAAACGTCTTGTAGCGTGATTGTGGTCTCTCCAACGTTCAAGTGGAAGGTGTGGGTCTCAGGTCTCCACCTCTCTATCAACGCTGTGATTAACTCATTGTCAATCTCCAACTGGGACCCTAGCTTGTAGATGCAGTCGAATCCTGCCGTCTTTATGTACTGCATAACTCTTGGATCGACAGCTGCATCTCGCCCTATCTTCCGCAAGTGCAGTCTATGTTGGATGACACCATTCGTCTACAAACATAACACTGACAAGCATTAGTATCTCATTTGTTTGTACTGTCTCATATTAATTTTAACTAATGATTAAAATAATATGTACTTACATATTCCTCGCCATTCCACACATCAGTTGACCTATGGAGATGCTGTCTATGGAGCACCTCAGTCACAAGCGGTCCGGGATTCAATTGTATTGCCATTCTACCTCCCTAACACAAATAAATTACTATGTTCAGAATCACAAATGTACTTGTCAGAATCACTAAAAAAAAGTAGGTTACTTGTCAGAATCACAAAATTACTTGTCAGAATCACAAATTAAAGTGTTCTGAATCATACTCTACTCTCTTATCAATTACCGAAATAAACGTGTTCAGAATTTCAAAAAAACTTAGGTTATGAATTTATACTCTTTTTTTCTGCAAATCAAATATAAATTAGGTTATGAATTTATACTCTCTTATCAACTACCTTTTTCAAAAAAAAATATCCTCTTATCCTATCTTAATTTTTCTTCTGCTACAAATATAAATTAGGTTTTGAATCTAAATTTTTTTTTTCATATGCTCTTCTCCTATGCTCTTCTCCTATTCTAATATTATGGTATACTATCAATAATTTCATCTCACTCTAATCTTCATCATTTTTAAGTACATATTACACAAATTGAAATCTACTCTCCTCTTATTTCATGCTACTAAAATTATATTATCTTCCAATATTCCATTATTTCATATACATTCCTATACAATTTCTATTCTTTTGATCATTCATCACAATTTTGGATCTAAAACTATCAAACTAGTTCGATTCTATAATAAGCACTAACTAACAACCACAAACATATAACTATCACACAATTTCAACAATCAACATCCACAAACATGTTATCATCCATGATCGTTCGAAATTAAAAAAAAATCTCTAACCTACGGCGTGGAATCAATCGATGAAGGCCGAACCGAAATTCGAATAGAAGATGGAGGAGGATTAGATGAGGGGGGAGGACGCCGGTGGGGTGCTTGTTCTTGGCCTGGAGAGACGAATGGGAGATGACTGATGAAGAAGATGAGCGGAGAAGGAGATGAAGCAGAGAAAGGGGCAGTTCGTAGGGTTTTGTGTTGCTCATAAAACGCGGATGGGCACCGCGTTTTATGCCTTAACTTCCGCAGCGCAATAAATGGAATCTTTGACTTTTTTTTCTGAAAGAACACAGAGAAACGCGGTCTGTGTCCGCGTGTCTTTTGTAACGTCAATCCCAGTCAGCAACTTTTGCTGAAGGGAATCCAGTCAACGAAAGAAACGCGGTCTCAGACCGCGTTTCTATTGCCACCTCAGCATTTCAGTTGGGCGCATTTAATTTTAATTAAATGTCCATAGAAACGCGGTCTCAGACCGCGTTTCTTTCGTAAACTTAAATCCCCAACTCTGGCGCCAATTCTCCTTCTGTTGTGAATAAAACGCGGTCCTACTCCGCGTTTTTCTAATGCACCTGCAAAAAATGAATATTTCTGTAATTATTTTAAAGCCTTGAATATTTCCGTAATTATTTAATATTTTATGAATATTTTCAAAAAAAATTCCTAAAAGTAAGGTAATCATTACTTACTTTTCAGATTTTATTTCCTTTTTCTTCATTTTATTTTTTTATGGATTTTACACAAATACCCCCGAGTAACCCAAAATTTGGGTAAGCCAAGTATTTTCCATAGCAACAGCCAATTTATCCCCACGGGCCACAACTTTGTTCTGAATTCTGATTCTCGTGAAGCAGAAAAAGCAGGTGATTTTTGCTACTTCACGGAGTGACCGCGAGCAACGAGAGTTTCAAACATAAAGACCAAATTTGATTGCTTCAGAGGTTCACATGTAATTAAAGCCCAAATTTGCCCAACCCATACCCAAACGAACAGTTGCATAAGTTGAATAATGGGGGCAAATAAAATAACAATGCTTTGAACATGTGTTGTGTTATGATTCATCAAAATTATTTTTAAAAACTAGAACAATTCATAATACAGAAGATAATCCTATAGAGCATTGATTCAAGTGGGGCATTTAGATTTTAGAGTGATGCCGTATTGCAAGGTACAAGATAATCCTAGCACTTGAAAATGTCAAAATGAACTCGAATGGACCCCATATCAGCAATCAGCAATCATGTGCAAAAAAACGTTATGATGACTAATTGTCTGTAATGCACAAGTCACAACATGCTCAGATTGGTGCAATTTCTTAACAAAAAAAAATGTCTATTGAAATAGATAAACATATCAAAGAGATGATCACACGAGTTCTTACTAACATACTAAGGTAAACGCGACACGCAAATTCAAGATAATTTGCAAAAACGATATGAGCCTGTACAATTTGTAAAAACGATATGAGCCTGTACAACTTGTAAAAGGGGGAAAGAAGTACAATTTGTAAAAACGATATGAGCCTGTACAACAAAAGAATAATCAAAAGAGAATGGAGGCTTAAAGACAAGCACTTGTATAAAATCCTAGAACTTGACCAATTTTCTGCCCCAAATTTTCAGGGAAGGTAAATAAATATGGAAGAGGAGAAACAGACGCACATACACAACAAATCTCTGCACAACTTTTTTGAAAATAAGAACGTGGATTCATGGATGGCTCCCTGCAACACGACCCCACAAACATAGTTCAAGGAGAGAGTTTCAAGCCTCACCAGATAGAGCAAGAGAAACCCAGTTTGACACCGATGAGTGAACCTCGGATTGCAAATCCAAAGACAAAGCCACAGGAGTTAAGGTAACCTGCCAAAACCAGAAAATGCATTTCAAGAAGCAAAAGTTTAGTTATTCCAGATACTCTTTATAATCTGCGAAGAAGGGAAGATAATTTTTTTTCGTTTGGAAGCTTACAAATCCATCATCCAGGGCTCTGAAATCTAGGTCCTCTTCATCATCCTCATACTCCTTATCCATAAACTGGGTTGAACAAACACAATTGCTTTTCATAATCCTCATAACTTTTTTATTGTTCAAAAAGTCAGAGAGGACATAAACGTACCTCTAGACGACAATGCTTTCGAACTGTTTGTTCAGAATTTGGTTTGCCAGCAACCCTTACTGACTCAACTTCAACATTCTTTCTGTTAGTGTTTAGTCTGCGAGCTGCACCCTGTCAGATAGTCGAACAACCATAAGGCTCTGTAAATGTTGAAAACAATTAATCTAAACAAGCAAATATAATAGAGAAAAGAAGAGGTGGTTCAGCTGCAGATGCATCTCGACCTAACTGAGCAAGTTGAATACCAAGGCTTTGCTGACTGGACATGAAATTTCCAGCAGAAGGGCGTTTGTATGAAGAAACGGCTTGCCAGGATAGACCAGACCTCCACAAGCTCTGCCTTGTCACTTTGAAACCCTATTAAATATGGCAAAAGAGAAGATCATCCTTGCAGTTTTCCTAATATATTTCTAAATTTCTTAGCTAAAAGAAATGAAGAGTGTGGCTTAGAGAGTTATAGATGGATGATATCGTTAAGTTACAGCGAAGTCTTCCTCAGAAGAAATTTATCCTAACTTTCTAGGGCACAAACTATGAGAATTGTTCTAAACATCTAGCGGGGAAACACTTCAAGCACTTCTCACCCTATGGCCTACAGCCTGAAACAAAAGTTACTATGCAAAATGACTCACATAATTGGAGGATTAATACACCAGGAAGAACAAATCATATTTGTAGAGCTATGATCCAGGAGTATATTGATATTAGCAGTTAGAACACTCCTCCAAAAAGGTAAGCTTCCTCATATAGGAAAACGTGCATGAAAGATATGTATTCAGCAAGTAACTGCATAAGTGCAAAAATGATGAGTAGGATAGAAAATGCAGAAATCCATCAATAAAGACAATTCCAGCTGATATGGAGCCATCTTTCAGACATTTCAAGAAAGAAAGAAAAATAAAGCTGTAGAATTAAGTTTCCCAAATAAATGTCACACTCATCGTTCCATTCCACAATATTAAGAAAATTTATAGCCGATATGCTGCCATCTTTCAGACATTTCAAGAAACAACCACGCCTAACCGAATTGCCCTGTTACATTGACAAGGTTCATATTATATGACATTTCATATTTTTTAGATGCAAAGCCTGCATAATTGAACTCGAACATGACAACATTCTTTGAAGATTAATCAAGAAATCATGACTAAATAAGAGCCCCAAAGCAAAGGACTGAAGCGAATGACCAATGGATGTATGCAGTATGCACTAAATATAGACGCATTAGAGCATACATTTGACCTCATAAACTAAAAAAGTGAAAGTTGAGATACTTGTCGACGATTAGGGCGGATGATCTCTGTGATGTTGTTTTTGTAGTAGAATGTTCATGCTTGTATTATATGTTGAGGAACACGATTTATGCTATATGGTGAGGCCATCTTTCCTCTTATGAGAATTTTTGTTAGTTTCTTACACTTGTAAGTTTTGTTCAGACCCTTTGTTTGGTCCGAGTTTTTCTTTGTTAATCATCCCTCCTATTCTAGTATATTTTATCCTTTTTAAAAAATAATTAAAAAAAAAAAGAAAGCAGATTCTTTAGTTTAGTTCAGACTTTTCACATTCCATTTCTCCTTTTCCTTCCTCTTGCTCTCCCCTTCTCTTAGACTCTTACACACCTATGTTCTGATAAGCTTAACTCAGATATATCACAGACTAGAATATGATATTGGACCATATAAATTTTACGATACTACATCAATTTGAATAGACAACATATACTTGCATTTAATTTTGAATATGTTAAAATATTTTTAACTTTCCAGACTAATGCACATTACATGAGACCATTCTGGTAGATAGGCTAACACTGACAGTAGCAATGCAGCTTGCATTGCACATAGTCCTTTTTATTTCATGAAAATGATGATAGCCTTGGCAGATATCAAAATTTTAATAAATAAAAAAGGCACAAACCTTGTTTGTAGATGGACAGACAGGAACTTCTACGTTCAAAAGGCAGCCCTTTGGGAAGTCTCCATTGTCAACATCTCTTAGTACCGCATTAATAAGCGGTAAGCAAACATCAACTGCATCCTTAAAATCATTTTCGGAGCTCACATCCTTTTTCCTAAGACGAGTGAAAATGCAATAGTTCAAAATGAAGAAATTTGGGAACGTCCAACACAAGGAATAATGAAGAAGAAAACTCTATACTTACCAGTTCAAAGATATAGAAAGAGCTGGTATACCGTGTATTAATGCTTCTCTAGCTCCAGCAATAGCACCAGAGTACAACCTGAGGATGTTTAAGACTCTCTAAGAAATAATGTTCTCATAACAAAATTACGGTTATTTTCCTCTAAACAGTATTACATAAATGATCCATTACCAAAAAATAATCACAAATAAAACGAGACTGCACAGAATTTAACATATATTAAAATAAATCAGCCTTCCAAACATTGCACAAGATAGAGGGAGCAAGAGGATAGATGTTAAGGAAAGGAAATGCGGGTAAAACTAGTTGAATCAACAAGATACTAACATGTTCAGACCAGAGCTTGAACCCTTGTTAATTCCACTAATAACCTGAAAAATGATTCACATATTAACCGACGACACATTAGGTACAATATCAATTACATGAAAGAAGCAAAACCTACCAGTGCAGGTTTTGACCATGAGAACAATGCCTGAGATAAAGCTAGTGTCACACAATCTGCTGGTGTACCTGATCAAAATCTCACTTTTTTTTACAACAATGTCTCACATGATTTAATCAAAACATGGAAAAAGAGTACAGATCTGAAAATTTATACACAATGCTTACAGTTTAAACACTACATCCACATGCTCCAACATATCACTATTCAGCCAACTAAACGAAACAACTAGTCAATTACTGTATATGAATGTAACCAAACATATACATTCACTCTAAGCAACAAAACAAACAAACCTAAGAGTTCACATTTCACGAGTCATTATCAAACTCAGAATAAATCTTCACTTCATTATTACCGCAACTTGAGCCAAAAAAATAAAACAACAGTTAGTTTTTTACTTAAAAAAAACAACAACTGCGAGAGTCCTTACCAGAAACCTCATAAGAGGTGGTGGCGCCACTGATTGCAGTTGAAGTAACCTCTACGGTCTCCCTTAGAGTCAACGAATGACCAGAAACAGATTTATCACTGCAAGCCATAGCAACAAAACATCATGAGTCCCGACCCCGAATAAGAGCAAAACCGACATCTCCACAAACATCAGGCAAGAAAATCGGTAGAAATCAAAAGGAAGAGGCCACTAACAACTGCGGAGCGCAGACGTTGACCTCGAACCGACCATCGCTAGCGAGGCCTCTGACGAGAGAAACAAGGCCCGGCGACTCGATTCCGTCGGCGTTAGTGATCAGAACCAGCGGCTTCTTCTCCGAGGCTGATTCCTCCGAATCGACGGCCGCAGCAGCTGATTCCTCCTCTTGAGGCTTTTCTCCGCCATTGGAGCGCGAAATGAGAACTTGCTGGAGATTCGCGACCAGAGAAGGCGGCAGCGGATTCCTGCTCGTTGACATGCTGAATCGGTCGATCGATCGAGTTCCGGAAACCCTAGGAAGCGCTGATGGAGGAGAAAAGTCGGTAGGAGCTTTGATGGATTGGGATTTGGGAAGTTGAGAGGAGAGGAAATGGAGGTTTCTTCTGGAGATTGATGAAGGTGGGGAAGAAGAAAGAGAAGTTGCAGATATGGTGGATGGGGTTTATATATAATTTCAGTCAAAACTCGGTGCACCCCACGGTGCATCACAAAATTATTTCACTTATAAATAAACATTAAAAAAAAATTTAGATTCTATACCCTTATATTGATATGTTTATAAAATTTTATTATGAAAATTAATGTTTTAAAAATATAGATAATTAAAATATCGATTATTTTAGAAAATAATTTTTATTATTTTTTAAAACATGAATTTTTATAATAAAATTTTATAAACATACTAATATAATGGTATAGAATCTAAAAAAAATTTAAATTTTTTTTCAATGTTTATTTATACTCGAATAATTTTGTGTTGCACCGAAGGAAACACCGAAGGGGAGCAGGAGATCCGGCCTGATATAATTTGACGTTGGAAAAAACAAACAGTTAATTGTACACTGTAAAAAAATTACCCCTACTTGCGCTCTTTTGCATAAATCACTCATCTAATTTTTTTTTTTCAAATTAACAAAAATCCAAACATTTTTTTTATTGTTTGTGTTATCTCATCTTTTGTACCTTTCTCAATTTTTATATTGTATATTTGACGTTCTGCCGTATTCCGATTGTCGACTTGTCAGCCTCTCGAGTTTCAAGATTGTTTGAACTCGAATTTTTACTTAGTAAAAAATATGTGTTTAATAATTATCATATAACTTGATTCATTATTGTTGAGACATAAATAAATCAAAAAGTGTTACATTTAAAATATAAAGTAAAACAGGTATAATATATAAACCATGATGACCTTCCATAGTTATTAATATATACTTTATGTATACATTCTTCTTCGTGAAGGTGACATTTTACTACATTTTTTGATATTATAATTTTATAATAGGTTGTAAAACATGTGTGGGTGATGGTGTAGATACAGAATAGTTGAATGTATAGTTTTAAAATAGATACATAAATAAATAAGTGAGAAAAATGGAGCATTATAAACTCCGACGCCACCTGTAGCTAATCCTTCTTAACGCGAATAATACCATAATAATTATACTGGATTCTCGAAAATACCCTCTTGACATATTCGATGTAAGAGTGCACATAATTCGACTCCTCATACCTTGTTTTTAGTGAAGCACACTGAAATTGTTATTATTGTTGGAAATTTGGTGTAAAATGGTAGTATAAATAAGATAGTTGTGTGCAATTTACTCAAAAAAATATTTAATTAAATATGGAAATGTAGTCAATGACATGGTAAAGAAAAGCACGTCTACAACGACCAATTCCAGATCGCCTATTCAAGCTTTCACGGAGACTGATTGAACAATAAAGTTAGCACATAAGCACATGGGGTGGGGTACGTGTTATAAGATTAGTCAACAAAGTAAGTTCCAACCGGTAAATCAATTTTGACTAGTGCTAATTACAAATATCAAGCAGGTTAACGTATATTTGGAGAGAAAATAATACACATTACAAATTACGGAGTATTAGATTATCAAACTTTGATTTTTAAATTATTGGCCAAAATATTAACATATTTATACAAAAAAAAAAACATATATAGTTTTTTTTCTAGAACATGAATAATCTTACTTGTAACTCATTTGATTAACGATTAAAAGATATAAGAACTTTAAAAATCTATAATATAGGATAAATATAGGTGGTTGGTAGGATAAAAACACGGAGCGTGGGATAAAACACTATTAGATTAAAGATGGTATTCAGTCGTATTTTTTAATACTAAAAAATCTAAAAAATTGACATAGTAATTGCAATTTCTACAATTATGGTAATTTTACTTATCAAGAGATACTAGGAAAGTTGAAATTCCACCATTTTTATGAAAAAATTCAACTTCTATATATTCCATTTAAACTTCCCACAACTTTCATATATTTTAATCAAATAATTTTTAAAATTCATAAGGGTTATAATTTATCTGCAGGAATTCCATTCATCGGAAATAACTTTTTAGAAAGTATACTTTTTTATCTTCTACAAAACAAAATCTGGATAAGAAAATAATCTTCTATACTATATACATAAATCTGAGTGAAAGCCCATTA
Source organism: Persicaria maculosa (assembly GCA_963922045.1). NCBI lineage: Eukaryota > Viridiplantae > Streptophyta > Magnoliopsida > Caryophyllales > Polygonaceae > Persicaria > Persicaria maculosa. The sequence continues at coordinate 22,897,724 of OY998261.1, read as the reverse complement.
ATTGCACCTATTAAATGATTAAAAGAAATCTAATATTATTAAATATTAGCATAAAAAATCAAAAGGTTGTTCTAGCCTAATGGTTAAGGAATAATTTATATGCATGAGATCAAGGGTTCAACTCCCCTTATCTATACTATTTTTGTATTTTTTAATTATATTAGTTTAATGCCTTGAATTTATTAGATAAAAAATATTTAATATTTTTTCGTTATAAAAATTCTAATGGTTTCTTAGACAATAGAATTATAATATTTTTTTTGATGTAGCACCATAACTACTAATTCATTTTTATCTAAAAAAGTGTTTTTTAAAATTAAATATTTTATGTTTAACTAATGGTTATGATTGTCATTATAAGACATATATTATTTATGTTTAATATTATTTAATGAATAAAAAAACAGAGGGCCTTACTTTATATTAATGTTAAAACATTGATAATAATTATAAATTTGAGTGAAAGCCCATTAATTGCACCTATTAAATGATTAAAAAAATAATCTAATATTATTAAATATTAGCATAAAAAATCAAAAGGTTGTTCTAGCCTAATGGTTATGGAATAATTTATATGCATGAGGTCAAGGGCTCAACTCCCCTTAACTACACTATTTTTATATTTTTTAATTATATTAGTTTAATGCCTTGAATTTAGTAGATAAAAAATATTTAATATTTTTTCGTTATAAAAATTCTAATGGTTTCTTAGACAATAGAATTGTAATTTTTTTTGATGTAGCACCATAACTACTAATACATTTTTTTATCTAAAAAAGTGTTTTTTAAAATTAAATATTTTATGTTTAACTAATGGTTATGATTGTCATTATAAGAAATATATTATTTATGTTTAATATTATTTAATGAATAAAAAATAGAGGGCCTTACTTTATATTAATGTTAAAACATTGATAATAATATATTATTTTTTTTACAAAATGCGATTAAATAAATGTTGTCAAAAATAAGAATATATAATTCTATGCAAATTAAGTGGTTATCAATTGCCAAAATAAAATAAATATTTTTCTAAACATTAAAACATATTTTAATTTGTCATAAAACTGATCAATTCTATTAAATACTCCATCCGTTCAGAATTATGTGTCATTTGACATTTTGACAAGTTTTTTAAGGAGCTTAAAACTATATAAAAATATCAAATTTTTAAACAAATTTTTTTATATATTTTAGACTTATTAGTTACAAGTTTAAAATTATTTTTGAAAAAAAAAAGTTTATTTCTGAACGGAGGGAGTATAGTATAAGAATAAATATTGTACATGCTAAATTATATTATTTAACTTAAGTAATAAGGGATAAAATCAGTATATGAAAGATTGTAATATAAGACTAATGCATGAGCATATATAAAAGGCCAAAACCATAGCCACATTAATGTGTAAATAACATTTTCAAAGATGTTAGGTACGTTGCATATAAGATTTAAAGTTTAACATACTAAATAATGACCCACGCGTAGCGCGGGAATGCATTTCTAGTTATTTGCAATATTTTTAAGTGAAAGAGTTATCTTGGTAATTATGGCCAATGTTTATGAATTAAAGTAGTGGCACTGGCACGGTACCGATGCCAACCTCCAGAGTCGCCAAGAGTTATCTTGGCGAAAGTTGCAACATCCTAAGTGGGTCAACCCACAAGATTCCTGAATTCTGCGAGCAGTCCCGTCAACCTGAGTCGGTGCCGACTTAGGAAGCCGAAGTCGGCAGTCTGCTTACCGACCTAGGAAGCTGAAGTCGACAGTACGTCTGCTTACCTATCCAGGAGTTCGACAAAGGTATCATGCGGTATGCGAGATTTTATCGTGCGAAGAACATAACTGCTTTATATTTGCATACATGTAATATTCCGTACCTCTTTATTTACTTATATTTAACAATTGCATGTACAATTAGTTCCTAACTAATGTAAAAAAAAAATACGGACTACAATATAGGAGGGCATACAAGATGAAGTGAATTAAAACGTGTTACGTAATAGGTACAACACCAAATTTCTTGTAAATTCTTGAAGCTTCTCCCTGCATAACAGGTAAAACATCATAGGAAATCCTTCATCTATTGAAGCACAAACTAAATGACCATAATTAAAAATAAAAAACATCATAAGATGTAACATAAAAAAGACAACTAAACCAAATAATCATAATTTAAAAAAAAAGCATCATAAGTTGTAACATAAGAAAGACAACAAAGAGTGCATAACAAATAATTAATATACCTCTACCTATCTTGTTTACAAGCATTAAAAAAAACACAAGGCTTTTCTTGACTATGTCGAGGCAGTCATCTTGTTCTACAAATACAGTGCAAATGCTAGATTTCACGAATTTGAAGAACAAAGTCCATTAATTGAAAACCGCGGAAACTAAATACACCGCAAATCAGGTTTTAGGACACCACTTCAATAAGGACGTGCATTTGCTAATCTGGATTTGCGATGTATCAAACAAAATGAAGACAACTAACTCAAATCATATGGCCATAAGAGAATATCCCTGTTATGGAGATGTACCTTTTTTAGAAGACTTGATACAATATCAATTGAAAGGCATCCTTAATGTGCTTCATCCACCATGATGATACTGATTAACATAAAAGAGAGAAAGGAAATGTGTCAGAATTTTACACACGCAGTATATCAATATGAAGGCCTAATTAAAGTATAGATAAGTGTAAATAGTTACAAAACCATTTTTTTTCATGAATGCAGCTCTTCCCAAGAATAGGGATGGTAATAAAACCATGTTGAAGTTGTTGATAAACGAAGATCAGAAGAATCAATGTTAATATACTGAATAAATGATGAGAGAGATTGGTAACGTCGAAGATGAGCTAGTAATACTGGCATAAGGAAACATTTAAACCAAGACTAATAATAGAACACATAGATGATGGATGCATTGGATAACCTGGGAAGGGATATGAGTTGAAAGAAGAGAAGACAGTACATACCACTTTCAAAGATGGTCACTAGAAGATCCTTTTATGGATGATTAATAGTGGGGTTAAGAAGAACATATATATAGATATAGGACTTCAATTGATATCCATCATGTGTCAAATACATTCAATAAAACAGTCAACTAACCCGATCAACATCAGAGCCCAGAGGAAACACCATTAAATCAAATGTGGTACTCATGATTATAAATAAAAAGAGACCCAAAAATCTTCTTCCAGTAAAATAAAGCCACCTGTGCTTTTAGATGTCATAGGATATGCACAGAAAATTCTCCAAAGCAGCAACATCTACATTATACAATAAAAACATGAATCTTTAGAGCTGGGCTTATTGGGGCCCATCATCCGTGAATCTTGCATCAAAACCATCTGAGGGATGGGAGTTAGATGACCCTCCAACACCATGTTATAGTTCAATCATGTAACGGCCCGGATATAAATGCCCGGGTTACGTTTCGAAGGTTGGTTACCTTCGTTCGGATCTTGCAATTCGAGTGCGGGTCGAGGTTTCAAACCTCAAAGGATCAGTATTTAAAGTGGGGATTTCGAACCCCAAAACAATCGAAGGGCCACTAGGAACCCTTAGCTGTCCTAAGACTATATCGCGGAAGTTCATTTTCGAAACTAGTGAAAGCGGAAGTAAAGTACAACTTGCCAAGGCGGAGCCTGGTCAAAACCAAAATCATAATCAAATAACACTTAAAGCCAAATTAGCGGGTTAGTCCGGTTCTTCGCTTTCGCCCAAGAGGATCCCTCGCCATAGAAGCACAGAGCAGCAAAAGGGCGGGTACCTAAGTCTATCCACGAAGTCAGGCCCAGAGACGCATGCGGGCTCTAAAGACCTCGCTGAGGACATATAATACGCCTATACCTAGAATAAAGGATGTTCTAATGCAATACGGAATTTAAATCACACTATCATGCTCCTAGTATATATATAATATGCAGAAAATGACTGTAAAGGCGCCCAAAGAATGCCAAGTGTCATATCCCTCTCCTATCTCTGCACCCCTTCCCGTTAGTGCAGAGACTGGCCAGTTCGATGCTATAGCATATCATATCTCATCATAGCATATCATATCTCATCATCATATCATATCTCATCATCATATCATATATCATGCTCATGCCCGATGGTGTTGGGCTATCTCATCATCATGCTCATGCCCGATGGTGCTGGGCTATCTCATCATCATGCTCATATATCGACATTACTGACTCTGGGCACCCGATGAAGCTGGGCTACCCTATAACCCTAACAAAGACTCTAAGACTCACAGATAACGGTCGTTCTCTTTTCAAAGGCATAAAGAATAGGGATGCTCATTCATAAGTGTAAGTCCTAAGCATGATACTACATGGCATGCTTTTATGCATATGCAACACCTACATACTATATGACACATCAGGCATGAGGTCCGGGTGACTGAGTAAGCTCCCGTAGGAAAGTTACCTGGAGGCGCGCAGAATCCAAGCAATCAACACCAATAATAAGCAATGTCCGATAGATCACAAATCACCTAATAAACATACAAATATACATAAGTCTATCTAATTCACACAAGGCTCCCCTAACTACCATACATAGCTTCACATATCTCATTTCAAATTATTCCATCTTATCTCATCATAGATCATTTTATACTCATCTCATCTCAATATCTCATCCATAGTCTCATCTTGCATCATCATATAACATTTCATATCATCTCATATCATAATTCATACTTAATCATTATATCGATATCATAACACAACACCTCATAGCATGCTTCATAATCAACACTTAACACATCAACATCACATATCATAATTTGCTTCACAAATTTTCACACATAAGATTCGTGAGTCATTCGCAAGTTAGATAATGCAAATCAATTTCCCAAGATTCCCGAAACTCTTAAATCTCAAGTTAGACTAAATCATCCTTTAAACCATTTTCTCAAATCATACTCGACCCAAACCCCCCCTACAAGGCATTGCCTTTTAAATCAACTTATTCTATTATTTTATCAAAATAAATCCGACAAGGTTAGGTCATTTTACAAATTCATCTTTTAATTTTATTAAATCCATTTCCATTTATCAAAATAATTTCTAGCTTTTAAAGACATTTCAAATCTCAAGTCCAATAATATTATATTTCTTAAATCTCAACAATAATATTATATTTTAAATCTCATCATAATATAATATATACGATTCCATTTAATATATAATCCACTCATTTAATAAAATTTTTCAAAATTCATTTCAACCTTAAAACAACATATGTAATCCGAAAATAATGCATTAAATAATTTCTCCTAAGAACTCAAGCCCAGAAAACAAAATAGGCCCAACTCTTCTAGCACAAAATCGGATCCGAGCCCAGCCCAAATGAAATCTCAGCCCAAAGAAAACAAACCCAACCCGAAGCTAAGCCCAATCCGGACTCGGATCTAAGAACCCACACCCATACCCTATTTCGGATCCAAGCTCACACTCGGTTACAGAAGTTAAAAAAAAAAAGGAGAGGGGTGGGCCCCAGGTGCTGAGGTGACCAGGCGGGCCCCACGGGGTCTTCTTCTTCTTCAACCTTCAGTCCCCCGCCCGACCCTCTCTTCTTCGCCTCGCTCAGATTGCCGGAGCTCGCTCCCGTTGTGCTCGGCTCGCTCGCCTCTCGTGCTCTCCTGTCTCCCTCGCCCTTGTTTGCTCTCGCTCTCTCTAACGCTCATACTCTCGCACACCCTGCCCTCACTCCTCGCACGTTCGCCCTCGAGCTCACCGGACTTCTCTCAGGCCCGCTCTCATGCTCACACTTCGGTTCAATCAAGTGACAGAGGAACGGAAATCAACACAGAAATCGGGAAATGGAAGTCGAAGGGAGGTTAGTGTGCTCACCAAGGTCTTCGAAGGTTCGCCGGAGAGCTTGTCGGGGTTGCTCAAGCCTCGTCAGAGATGGAGTATCGTCGGAGATGACCTAGAGAGTGTAGGGGGGATTAAAGTTCCTCTTTTAAGCCGATTGGGAGTGAAAGGAGACAACAAACCACTCTGAACAATTCCCATCTCTGCTTGAAGTTCTCCAAGGCTGCATCGGTCGCTTGTGTTTTATGACCCACTGAAACCTCCTTCGCTTCAAGGACAATGGTTTTGGCAGCAACAAACTCCTTATATGCTTTCTCTAAAGACTCTACGATGCTATCCATTTAGATCAACAAACACTTTTGACCTGCCAACAGATTCCACACCAAATACTAATCAAGGAGTGCAGAGAAACTCAAGAACATCATTAACGGTGATATTTATCAAACCAAATGTAAACACACAAGTAGCCAGCAAATCATGTTATACAAATATGGTCCATGTTTTAGCGTGAAGGACATAGAAAATGGGAAAGAGCATAAAGATGAATTTGTTTGCATGTTTTCCAACTCAAAACAGAAAGAGTATATGATTATTCATTTCAATGGAGCTTGTTTGAATTACAGTTTATGAATCAAATCAAGCAAATAGAATTAACACAAGAATTCGCTCCCTTTTGATAAATCACAACATTTCATGCTATTCCTAACAACAATCAATCAACTACAACATCAAGTATACGAGTGAGTAACTAGCAAGGATTCACTATCCAAAATCTCAAGATTGCTCAACTCTTAAAAGCTATATAATGCAAATTCAAAATCAGAACAATTGGCAAGGTCACTCCGCACACTCAAATCATCCATATCAGCATCTCAATTCACACTATACAATATTTAATTAAGTCCACTATTTTTTTTTGAAGCAAGATAAGAATTCGGTTCTCTAGACAAGCCTAGAGAAACCGAGAGACCGGATAAGCCGGTAGATGGACTAACCATCATGTACAACCGAAAGGAAAAAACTGAAGCAAATGACAAAAAAGAAATTACAGAAGCAAATGACATAAATAAAAATACAAAGAATGTACAAGACATCCTACACTGCGAAACACAAGCCAAACGACGAAACGAAACGATCGGCCAAAGGGACAACGCACACAGAGAACTCTGGGGACCAGCGAACACCTCAGATTATGGACTCAAAAGAGCCTTCAGATGTCAATCGTACATCCACGACGTCATCAAACATGACAAATCAACCATCGCTCCCAAGAAGCCTGCAACACAACAAGAACAGCACAATACACTAACCCACAAACTCCACCCCAAACCACACCTTTTGCTTATACAAACCCCAAGCACTCATCTCAACCCTCAAGGACGATAACTAAATCGTAAACAGGCTACCATAAAAATAAGCCCAAAAGAGGCGATAAAAAACGAGACAAGGAAGCCAAAACGAGCAAAAAGTGAACAAGTAAGCGAAAGAATTAGCGGACTAATAAACAACCCCATTTTGTAATTAATTTTTTGTTATTTTCCTAAAAAAGGAAGCCAGAAGGAGTGCCGATGGCGACGGCAAAACCGAGATGAGAGCCAAGGGTTGAGACGCGGAGCCCAAATGAGGCGGAGCTGAGGACGGCCGAAGGAGAAACCGAAAACAAACCGTTCCCGACCGGCAGGGGAAGGAAGGAGGCATCGGTACCCCGAAGAGGCGGTAGGCCTACCTCGCAGAGGATCAGGGTGGCCGGTGAATAAGGCGGCGACGGAGGTCGATTTGAGGCGGTGGTGAACCGAGGAAGCTTGGCGGAACCGAGGGGGACGGTGGTGCAAAGGACATATAAATAAACATACTGGAAGAGGAGGGTGGCCGGAAAAGAAGGAGGAGCCGGTGAGGGCAGTACCGCTGGGTTAGGAAGGACCCTGTAAAACAAGGGAGAGGGAGGCGGTGGAGACCGATAAGTGGCGATTGAGTTCGGTGTGTGACGGGTGTGAGCCGAGGTCGACAAGCGGTGGCAAGGGAGAGGTGGTCTACTATTGGCTGCCATGACTGTAAAATGGCTTGTTTTGGCAGCCAAATCTAGACAAACAAATTCTTACCGCCATCTTGTCGGACTTTGCTTCTTAAGAAGTTCTTTCTCAGCAAAAAGCAAAGTAATCAGACGAGAGAGAGAATTGCATTCTTCTCATTGAATAAAAAAAATAAATCAAATTGAGTTTTTAGTGAAATTATACAAAATGATGAATTCTATTAATCGATTGAATGAACAAGTAGCCAGTTGTAGATTTTCTCAGGGTGACAAAAACCTATATAGCCAAAAGGTTACCATTTCAAAGGATGAAAGATAATTTACAGGATCACAAAATGTACCAATTCCAAATTTGTAATGCTAAGCCAGCAAACACCAAACAACATTTCATACAAACGAACATTCAAACATATCAAATAGAGTAAAATCAAACAAATCAAAAACAAAGGTGAAGGACTTCATGATGTTTGTTGACAAATGAGAGAAATTGACAGCAGTATGCAGGGAGAGCACTAAGTTGGATTCGTGGTACGTCCTATAGTTATCCGATCCGGGACCAGTCGAACCGAAATAGTTCGGGAACTCGAACTAGATCGATAATACGGCGAAACCCAATCGCTGGGGCGACATGAAAACGAAGACGAAGTGACGAACAGAGATTATTAAGGAGACGGAAAGAACAACTTGTAGAGCACGAGCGAAGAACATAAGGTCTCTCTCAGTCTCTGGCTTCAGAGAGGAAGATCAGAAGATCGGGACAAGGGTTTGCTAATAGATACAGCCCAAACAAAAAGTCAAAAACCCCCAAATTTGGCCCAATTATTTGAATCAACCCAAAACCTATCTATCTATCTATATCTAATATCTATCGATCTATCTATCTATCTATATATATATATATATATATATATATATATATATATATATATATATATATATATATAAATTTGGTATATAATATATATAATATAAATATAAATTTGGGTGAAAGTCCATTAATTGCACCTATTAAATATTTATAAATAAATATAATATATATTTAATATTACCTTAAGAAATTATCATTTCTTTTTTCTTATAGTTGAATTGCATGTAGAAGTGGATAAGAGGATAAATAGACTCAAGTTAATAAATTTATCGAATTTCAAAGATAAATACACATATTAAAACTTCTAAAGATAAAAATTATTAGTAATAAAATTACTATAATGATATATTAATTAAAAAAATATTTAAATTAAGTCCCGTACTATGCACGAGCCCGCTCATTAGTAAAATCAAGTTTAGGATAAATTACAGAAAATAACATACTAAATATCAAGTTTTTTTTTTACTTAATCATCCATTAAATTAGAAATTACACAAAATCACACATTAAATACAATCTATATATAATACTAAAATAGAGGTCTGAAACGGACTCTAGTGCGATTCGCATATGTGGAATTTTCTGAATTAAAATGGGATTATTTTTGCATACGTGTCAAATTCTGAATTAAAATGGTATTATATTTTTGGGCCACATCAATTATAAGCCAATATAGTTAGGTAAAAAAAACTAATTTTTTTAGATCAATAATCTAACCAATATAACCTTATATCTTAATTAGGTAGAAAATTTATCGTTTTAGATAAATCTATCTAATATTATTCATATCAGGAAATATTTATTTAATTCAAACAATAAGTTATTATGCCAATTATGAAATCTACTTTAATTATTTATAATATGAAATCTACTTTAATTATTTATAATATATCAGAATAACATAGCCAATATTTTTATGAAATCATTTTTGATCAAATATTTATAAAAAGATAACGTATCAATATTACATTTCATAATAAACGGAGTCCTAAAAGTTTAACCATAAACTATTTTGAGTTTTTTACCGTTTTAAATTATGCACTTTTTAATAAATATTATAACAAAAGAATTTTTAAAAAGATAACGTATCAGTATTATAACAAAAAGAATTTCTAACAATTATGAAATCATTTTTGATAATTTTTTAATAAATAAATAAATTATAAAATAAATAGGGTATTAAAAGTTTTTGACAATTGTATGATATATTTATAAAAATAGATTTTAACCATTTTTTTAATAAGAGAAGAAATATGATTAATCTAAATTCAAACATGTTTACATTCTAAAAAACATAACACAATTCAAAACTATATATTTAATTTATAGGGAGTAGTAATTTATTAATTCAAAGATGTTTTATATAATAAAAATTTATTAAAAAATCGCACAACAGGCGAGTAATAAAACTAGTTTGTTAACAAATCACCGCCCATGATAAAATTTTGTATAGATTTTTTGGAAAAATATTGTAAATGATCAATTTACTGTAAATTTTGACGATTGAATATCTGCATTTATACATACTATTTGCATATTTACTAAAAATTTGCAATTTCAATATTTTATAGATGTGTGAATTATAATGGTGGTGTAAAAAAATATTTTTTATTTTCGGATAATTAAAAGTTTGAGGTGTTTCAATGACCATGAAAAGAAAATTTTATTAAAAAGTTGTGGTAAATTTGTCATTTTTATTGATGTTTTTATTTGGATGGTAATTTGTTAACAAATCCTATTTAACAGGTGGGTTTGTGTAATTTTCAATGTTCTAAAATGCGCTAGGCAGCACCTAGGCGATCTTAGAATAAACTTGATTATTTTATTATCTTTTAACGTATAACACATGTCAATAATTCATATTATGTAATAATAACCCATAATATCACTCATAAACCCAATTTTATGGTGCTTAACTAACATTAAAGTAAATAAACACAAAAGTAGGCGTCCGACTAACGACTCTGAACTTCCTAAAATCCAAAACCATAGGTTCAACTAAAAAACAAATATATCTCGACCTGGTGGATAAAAATCTCTAAATTGACTAATCACATATATAAAAGCTAAAATTGAATAATTGTCGAGCTAGACGGGACTAGGCAAGGTCTAGGCGAAGTCTAGTCGGCGCCTAGGCAGTGCCTTGGCAGATTTTCGCATAGAGGGCCACCTAGGCTTAAAAATTCTTAGGTTCCCTCCGCTAGGCGGTGCCTGGGTGCGATTTTTATAACACTGGTAATTTCAAATTTAGTTGGTGGCTAAGTGAAAAAATTAATATTTAATGGATGGTTTTATGTAAGTTACCCTTAAGTTTAACCCTAACTGAAGAATTTATTAAAATAAAAAAAATAAAGTGATGAATATAGTTTTAATTTTAAATTGAAGAAACGAGTACTGAATGTAATTAACAATAAGACAAATACTCTAGAAGGGGGGGGTTGAATAGAGTATGGTAGTTTTTCGCAAAGACTCCTGCAACAGCAACTTCAAGGGTTTTATATTGAATCTCAAGGCCTTGAACTCGGTCTTCAAGTCTTGAACTTGATCTCAAGGTCTTGAACTGGACTTACAAGATCTTGAGAAAGCTGCAGTAATTTGTTTACTTATGAAAACAAATAATTAAAAATAAATGCAGAAATAAGGATAATCAACACGTGAATTGTTTACGAAGTTCGGCTCTTAACCAGCCTACGTCTCCGCCTAGGGTTGTCCAACCCGTAGGATTCAAACAACTTTTATTCCTCTTTCCTTATGAGTCCTAGATACAACCTAGAAGAACTTCCTCTCTTCTAACACTTGAAGCCTACCTAGCTTCTATCTAGTCAACCCAAGATACAGAGAAATAAAAAGTTCCCTTTTCACACCGAAGTGTGATACGTTTGAGTATATGATACTCTAAGTATAACAGGGAAAAACTTATACTATAAAGCTCACGATCTTCCTAACTCTCAGAAAAATAAAGGAGTTACAAATAAGAGAAGGAAGAACAATTGAATCATTTATAGTTGATCTCTTCTATTTGTTTACTGCTGATCTCACACCCAGAATCTCTCAACAGCTTAACGTCTCCTTTAATTTTGAATTGTTGAAGATCGCCTCAAATCCTGCTAGAGAATCTCAGATATTCTGTTGCCATTTTCTCAGATATTGTTGTTAAGATCTTCTCGCTATAATCTCGGTCAGTTAGATTAAAAACCTGTGCTGCAAATAAGATCTCCAATACGCAGATATATATATATATAATCATAATAGTTAATCTAAAGCCAGCCGAGAATTAGATTTAAAACAAACTTTAAATCTAATCAAATTATATAATCTGCAATGTATAAATTCAATTTGTATAAAATCTGCTATACTGCCAAACCTTTGTCTTTCATCATCCTGCATGATTAGCATCATAGTATAACATATGCATTTCATCAAGGGAGCTATCAATCTCCTCATTGATGAAAGACAAAACAAATTCGAATTTTTAAAATCCTGCAATTAGGCCATCATAATCATAAAGTAAGCATTATATCAGCAGAGCAATACGTATCAACAAACTATGTTGGATCACCATAGCATAAGTTTGAAAACCAATTTAAAGCAGACAACTAACCATACCGCGCAAACAAGTCAAGTCTCCCTCTTTTTGTCTTTCGACAAGGGAGAGTCACAAACAGGTTAAAAACCAAGTTCAAAACATAGGCAGATTAGTTTAAAACAAGTTTAAAATATTCAAAATATTCAGAAACCAAGGTCTTGAAATCATTCATGCATCTCGCCACCTCCCATAACCAGTGTCTTCTCCATTCCTCTCACGCTTCCTTGCTCCCATGTGGTTCTCAGCCTTCCTCTTCCAGCGCTTGTGAGCTTGATTCATCGTTTGATCTTTGACCATCTCGTCAACCCTTCGCTGCTCCTCTCTGCGATAGCGCTTGATTACATCATATGCTTCGACAATGATGACAGAAGGCTCAAGAACCACTGGTCGAAGGATCTTCCGGTTGCGCAGAGACTGCTCAAAGTTGAATATAATGTAACAACCCGGATATAAATACCCGGGTTACATTTCGAAGGTCGGATACCTTCGTTCGGATGTTGCAATTCAGGTATGGGTCGAGGTTTCAAACCTCTTAAGATCAATATTCAAAGCGGGGATTTCGAACCCCAAGCAACTAGAGTCGCGAAAATTCAATTGAAATGAAAATAAAGCGGAAGCAAAGCTTAGATACAAATGTCACGACAGAGCCGGGTCAAAACTAAAACATATGTTCTGAAGTCGTATAGCCAAATTAGTGGGGTTAGGCAGGTTCTTTGCAACTCCCGGGGGATTTTTCCCACGCCATAGAGACAGAGAGCAATCATACCTAAAAACAAGTGGTGCGAGCGGGATCAGACCGAGACCCCAACGCACCCTGTCCCGCAAGCAAACATACACATACGCTAATATAAAGATGCTTTGATGCAATGCGGAAATTTAATCACACTAACATGCTCCTAATTTACAATATGCGAAAAAGAACTGTAAAGGCGCCCAAAGAAATGCCAAGTGGCATATCCCTCTCCTACCTCTGCACCCCTTTCCGTTAGTGTAGAGACTGGCCAGCTCGATGCTATAGCATATCATATCTCATCATAGCATATCATATCTCATCATCATATCATATATCATCACCATATCATATATCATGCTTATGCCCGATGGTGCTGGGTCGTCATATCATATATCATGCTCATGCCCGATGGTGCTGGGCTATCTCATCATCATGCTCATATCGACTCGATAGACTAAGGACACCCGATGGGGCTGGGCTGCCCTATGACCCTAGCAAAGACTCTAGGACTATCACAGATAACGGTCGTTCTGTATTCAAACACACATAGTAAATACATGCTCAATTCAATGCAATCCTAGCATGATACTACATGGCATGCTTTAATGCTTATGCAACACCTAGTATGTCATATATTCACAAGCAGGTATTCTCTTTCGAATTTGAGTAAGCCCATAAAGGAACTTACCTGAATAAGCCGAACAGTAGAGAAACAAGGCAGAAGCAGAATCCAAGTAATGAGTCACCAATAGTAAGCAATGTCCATCATATCACAATCACCTAATAACATACAAATGTATAAGTCTATCTAATTCACACAAGGTGCCCCTAACTATCATACATATCTTCACATATCTCATTTCAGATTATTCCATCTTATCTCATCACAATTCATATATCATTTCATGTTCATCTCATCTCATCATCTCATTTGCAAAACAATCTCTCAAAGAAATCAACTTAGAAAATCAAACAATTCTTTTAAAATCGCTTATCCAAATCCCGACATTAAACACTTAAGTCTTAAAACCAATTTCCCAAAATCATATTATAGAGATCATTCCGGCATTTTATTCCAAAACCTTATCGAAATCAATAAATCATTTCTAGAATAATTTATAAAACATATATAATATAACACACTCCAAATAATATTTAGATATAGAAAAACTACCAATATCAATCCCTTTTAATAGCCCAAATTTATAAGTCAATAAATAAATCGCTTTATGAAACATCCTCTAGTAACACCTCTCAAATAATATTACTTTTAAACCATTATAGTATATCTAGAATATATTTTCAGAAAATATATATATATATTGACAAAACAGAATAACATAAGATAATAGTACTCATAGTAATAATAAACTAACAATTAAATACTGCACATATAATATAAGTATATAACATATCATATAATGTAACATTTATATAATATGATCACATAATAAATATATACCACCATACAAATAAAATACTTCACCCAACAAAACCCTAGCCCAGCCCGAGAGTAAGGCCCAACCCGAAGGAAGAAGAAAAGAACACAACCCAACCTGGACAAAAGGAAAGAAGAAACCCGACCCGTATGTGATACCCGGACCCATGGAGGCCCAACTCATTTCTCCCTTTTTAAAACAAAGACACCGGACCAGAAAATCAAGCCCATCCCGTTTCCCTTGACCTGATCGAAAGCAGAAAGGAAAGAAAAGGAATGGGGCCCGCGCTTGAGGTGGCGGCTGAGGTGGAAGGGCCCACTGGTCCCCCTCTTCCTTGGGTTGTTTGAAGAAAAGGAAAGCAGAGGAGGAGTTGAAAACCGGAGGAGGAAGATGGTGAGGGGTCGGTGGCAACCGAACTCCGACTCCGACAGGGCTGTCCGACACCAATTAACCGAACCACACACGAAATTCAGACCCAGGAAGAAAGAGAAAGGGGGGTTCTTACCGAGGGTCGAAGGTCGTTGGAGAAACTCGTCGAGGGTTCGATGTGGCTCACCGGAGTCGGAAGCAAGCGGCTCAGCCTGGGTTGAAGGTAGGAAGCTTAAAGGTGAGCCTTTACCTCATTTGACAGCGAAAGTAGTAAGAAGACAACCTTACCAGGTTGGAGGAAGAAAAACACAAGAACCGGAGGAGGAAGATGGTGGTGCTCGACCGTGCTCGGGAGGCGCCCAATTGGCGCCCAAGAGGCACCCGGGGAGGAGCTACATGGCGTCCAGGTGCTCGGCTTCAGGGTGTTGAAGAAGGAAGAGGAAGACGATGACGTGGGTGTTGGGGGCTTGCTCTCAGCAAAATAGGGGAGGAGCGGCAGAGCTCTGGTGGCGCTCGGCCGGCGCTCGCTGCCAATGACTACTGGAGGTGGAGCTGGAGGTATGGTGGTGGGGATGAGGGTGTTGCTCACCTCATGAGGAGGAGGTGTGGGCTGCTGGCTGTGGAATCAGAAAAGAGGGAGAGAGAGAGAGAGGAGAGTGTGGGTTTGTGTTTGAATCCTCAGCCAGAAGAGTCAAATGGCGTGGGAAAGGTGGGGAGTAGAGATGGGGGTGTTGGGCTTCATCAAGAAACAAACAAAATGTGTGCTGATGGTGTGTGATTTGTATAGGGAAGAAGACAAAGAGGGAGGGGGACCATTACCACCCCTCAACAGGAACCGAGAGAGAGGGAGGGAGAGAGAGAGTAAAGAAAAGTAAAAATTGAAAATATATGGAATTTGTTTTCCCACAAAACCAATTTGAAATCTCGACGCTCGAATCCGATTCCGCTCACTTAAACAAAACCTGACACTATGAATTTAAATCGAAATTTAAATTATCACGGAAATTAATATAATCTTATCGATAATCAACCTCGAAAACGGGATTAAAATCCGCTACAACTCAAATTTTAAAACGATGCCGGAATCTACTTCGAAAAGATTAAGAATAAAACACGTTGCTCGAGGACGGAATATTAATAAATTTCCAAATTTTTAAATCTACTCAAATATAATCAATTACTTTCCCAAAATAATACTATAATAATATGAATATATTCAGTCTTTACATATAACATTGGAGGCCTTTGCTCTGCACAGCTCTACAGCATCATTAGCAAGTGGGAGGATGTTAATAGTGCAAGTGAAAGTGAGGGCGTTCAGATGGAACATGTTGTTGATCTTCGAATTCACCATGACAAGAAGTTCATGCGTCTAATCTAGCTTGTCTGTCAGCTCTAGTTTCATATCAACCACGTCCCTCCGCAGCGCATCCAAACCAAGTTCCAACTCTTCTAGACGTTCATCAGACAAGGAGGATGAAGGTGCCGATTTCAGTTGGAGTTGAATTCCCGGGGTGGCTGCAATTTCTTCGGTAGACAGGTCGCCCTTCAGTTTCCACACGTCTTCAGCAACTCTGAGAATCCCAATTCTCTGGAACAGGTTCCCGTCCACTTTGCCCGAATGAATTGCCTTTTCCTCAAGGGAGGTATTAAGGCGAAAGTATTTGAATATGTGGGGGAGGAGATTGCCGTAAGACAGGGGGATATCACGAGATGAAGAAATAGGTTACCATGATATCTCTTGTAAGTCAGATTGACAAAGAAGAGACGTGTGAGGCGAGGGTAATGGACATCTCCGGGATTCAGAATAGGCCACAAAGCAGTTCCTTTGAGAAGAATGATACATGGGAGATGAAGCGACTCAAGGAAAGAGGAATTGACAGAATCACATGGGCAAAGCTTTCGAGAACTGAAAGTGTCAAGCCACTTACCTGCAACTTCGAAGTTCCGGAACCAGGATGCTGGCAAACTGGGCGAAGGCATCTGAATCTGAGTAGGTATAGGCATCTGCGTCTGGGTTCTAGACGGAGCATCTTCAGATGAACATGAGTGAACACTGATGGTCTCCTCTTCCTCCTCCTCGATGTCCTTGTATCTTCTGGTAGCGGGGCGCTTTCCTCTACTCGAGGAACCAAGATTTCTAGAGGCCGTTTTGGGAGCCATGGAGATGAACGAGTGAGCTTCTATAGAGGGAGAGAAGATGGGAAACAGAGAAAGGTGGAGAGTGGAGTGTTGAGCCGTGTGAGGGAAGTGACAGATGATACAGTAATAAAGAGGGAGGGGGGAAGTTGAAACGCCACAAGATGGTTCTAGAAAGGGGAAAGTACGGTTTTTTAAAAAGAAGGATAAGGATCGAAAAAATTTAAAATAAATAATTAATTTTGAAAGGATATGAAAAGATTTGACCAAAAACAAAATCTGTTTCCAAGATAGGGTTAAAAAACTAGCGATAAAATCTTGGTAAAATAGGGTAAAAATTTCTTAACGGCCAGAAATTATAAAAATAAAAGCCGTAAGAATTGATCCAATAATTGTTGTATCGAAATAGATCTTCAAGGTCTTGAAATGAATTTTCGAGGCCTTGAGTTCTCATTCGTTTATGCTCCCCCTAAATCAATGCATCATTGTTTAGCATACCAAGCTCTAATCGAATGAAATTAAATCTCTCCTCAAGCAAAGGTTTAGTAAAAATATCAGCAAGTTGTAATTCTATTGAGATAAAGGATATGGATACGTCACCTTTTTCAACATGATCTCGAATAAAATGATGTCTCACATCTATGTGCTTGGTTCGAGAATGCTGCACAGGATTTTTAGTGATAGATATATCACTAGTATTGTCACATTTAATAGGAATACCTTTTAGATCAAAACCCAAATCTCACAATTGTTGAGCGATCCATAAGACTTGTGAACAACAAGCTCCAGCAGCTATGTATTCCGCTTCTGCGGTTGATAGTGCAAAAGAATTTTGCTTCTTCGAGTGCCAACTTATTAGGGACGATCCTAATAGTTGACAACATCCAGAGGTGCTTTTTCTATCGACTTTATATCCTGCAAAATCCGCATCTGAATAGCCAATGAGGTGAAAATTGCTTTGCTTAGGATACCAAAGACCAAGGTCTTGAGTTCCATTTAAGTAGCGAAAAATCCTCTTAACCGCAATGAGATGCGATTCTTTTGGATCAGCCTGAAACCTTGCACACATACATACACTAAACATAATATTCGGTCAACTTGCGGTGAGATAGAGGAGTGAACCAATCATACCTCGATACTTCTTTTGGTTCACACTCTTACCATTCTTGTCTTGGTCTAGGGATAGCGTTGAGCTCATAGGGGTCTTGGAAACCTTTGATTGATCCATCTTGTATTTCTTGAGGAGATCCCTTGTGTATTTGCCTTGATTTAAGAAAATCCCTTTCTTTGCTTGATAGACTTGTAGTCCAAGAACGAACGTAATTCTCCCATAAGGCTCATTTCAAACTCACTACACATAATGTCAGAGAACTCCTTGCAAAGAGAGTTGTTAGTAGCACCAAATAATATATCATCTACATAAATTTGAACAACTAATAAATCTCTACCTCGAGTTTTGATAAACAAAGTTTTGTCAATCAAACCACATTTAAAACCATTTTCAAGAACATATTTGGACAATCTCTCATACCAAGCCCTAGGGGCTTGTTTGAGACCATAAAGTGCCTTGTCCAACTTGTAAACATGATTTGGAAAATCCTCGTTTTCAAAACCAGGAGGTTGTGCAACATACACTTCCTCTTCTAAAATACCGTTTAAAAAGGCACATTTAACATCCATTTGAAAAAGTTTATTACCCATATAAGAAGCAAAAGCAAGTAGCATACGAATAACTTCTAACCTTGCTACGGGAGCAAAAGTCTCCTCGTAGTCAATACCTTCTTCCTGATTATATCCTTGTGCGATGAGTCTAGCTTTGTTGCGAGTTATCTTTCCATCCTCGTCTAGCTTATTTCGAAAGACCCATCTAGTACCAATGACAGATTGATGCTTGGGTCTTGGAGTGAGAGTCCAAACTTTGTTTCTTTCAAACTCATTGTGCTCACTTTGCATTGCCATGATCCAATCCGGGTCTTGTAGTGCTTCCTTTGGATTCTTTGGTTCTACGAGAAGCACACAAATTTCTTATTTTAGATCGAGTTTGGATACTAGATTGTGGATCAGAAATGATATTCTCCAAAGGATGTGAAGAAGATTGCTGAAATCTCCGACGATTATGCTCTTGAGATGCTGAAGCTTCTCCAAGACCTTGAGGTTCACTGTCAATAACTGGATCCTGTGCAGAATCTCCTAAATCAAGGCCTTGGAATCTCTTTTCAAGGTCTTGCATTTGGAGGTCAAGATCTTGAGTCTGCTCTGAAGTGTCTTGAATTGGCTCCTGCATGTTTCGTCTTTGTGGTTTTTCCTTTTCTTCTTCCATATCGGAGCCTTGATCCTCATGTTGATTCAAGTTTAAGTCTGCAAAGCTATCACTCAACACATCGTTATTGCTTTCATCAAATATAACATGGATACTTTCCTCAACAACCTTATTGCATTTATTATAAACACGATAAGCTTTGCTATTTAAAGAATAACCAAGAAAAATACCTTCATCGCTACGTGCATCAAACTTCCCAAGATTATCTTTGCCATTGTTGTGAACAAAACATTTGCACCCAAAAGATTTGAAATAAGAAACACTAGGTTTTCTCCCATAAAAAAGTTCATATGGGGTTTTCTTTAAGATGGGGCGAATCAGACATCTATTTAAAATATAATTTGCCGTGTTACCGGCATCGGCCTAAAATGATTTTGCTAAAGCATTTTCTAAAAGCATAGTCCTAGACATATCCTCCAAGGTGCGGTTCTTTCGTTCCACTACCCCGTTTTGTTGAGGTGTTCTAGGAGCCGAGAAATTGTGAGAAATCCCATATTTTGAACAAAATAAATCAAATTTAAGTTGATCAAATTCGCACCCATGATCACTTCTAATTGAAACAATCGGTAGGTTTTTCAAAGCCTGTAATTCTTTGCAAAGTTTTGAAAACTCGTATAAAGCTTCTGATTTTTCTTTTAAAAAAGAAACCCAAGTAAACCGAGAGTAATCATCGACAATGACAAGGATATATTGCTTACCTTTGGGAGATTTGACACGCATAGGACCACATAAATCCATATGTAACATTTCAATATGGCGAGAGGTACTTACTACCTTTTCGGGTTTGAATGACCCTCGAGTTTGCTTAGCTCGTGAGCATGCATTACATAGCTCATCTACCTTGAAGTTTAAATCGGGAAGACCTCGAACCAAGTCCCTTGACCGTAGTTTGTTCATCGTGTGCATACTAACATGGCCAAGACGTCTATGCCAAAGCCTTGGATCTTCAGTCAAGGCCTTGAGACACTTTAAACTTTGTCCTGCAACTTGGTTAGTGCTCATAGAATATACATTGTTACAACGGGGGGCAGTAAGCACGATATTCCCAGTTTTCTTATCTTTAACTAGGCACTTCTCGAAATCAAACAAAACAATATTGCCCTTGTCACAAAGTTGGGAAATACTAAGAAGATTATATCTTAATTCATCCACGAGATAAACATTATCAATATAATTAGATGGATCCTTACCAATCTTACCTATACCAATTATATTACATTTCCCTTTATCACTAAGAGTGATTGTGCCAGATGATTGCTTCTTCAAATCGGTGAATAGTGAGCTTTTACCACTCATATGCCTTGAGCAACCACTGTCTAAAATCCACTTGTGTTCTTTGGTCTTGGTGATATCCTGCACAACAACCAAATTCAACCTTTCCGGCTAGACCATTTCACAAATTTAGATTCATAATCAGGATCAACCATGTTTGGTGGTCTAGTCTCTTCAGGAACCCAAATTTGCTTTACCTGTTCTCTTAAGCATAAAGGAAAAGTATTACGAATTATATAAGGATCATTTCTACGATAAGGACACGTAGTCTTAACATGACCCTTCTTGCAAAAAAAATGACATGTGGGTGAGCGCCAATGTCCTTTAGCTTTCACAAAAGTGGTAGAAGCCTTTTTTGGAAAATTTTTGTTATATCCTATACCACTTTTGTTTAGGGATAATTGGTGCTCACCTAACATCCTATCAAGATTGGCCTTGGGATGTGTAAAACATATGAGTGATGTCTGCTGGTCTTTACACTTTTCAGCCAACGAGATCTTCTCTTTCTCTATCTCATTGGTATAAAGATTTAGAGAAGAGAGATCTTTCTTCAAGACAACATTTTCTGTCTCCAAGGCCTTGACCTGTCATTCAAACCTTTTTCTAGCAACATATCATTCAAACCTTTTTCCTGTTCCAAGAGCCTTTCCTTTACGGTGTTAGTTTCATGTATAAAATGCTCTTCATTTAAAATCGGATTTTGAAGAAATTCAGAAAGCACTGCAGTAGGACTTGAAATTAAATCTCTTACAATGGTTATGAGATGTTTCTTTGGTGTCTCTTCCTGATCAGCCATCAAGCATAGATTAGCCTGCTCATTTTTGGAGTCAGAATCGCTTGAGGAGTCGGAATCACTCCATGCAGCTACCATAGCCTTCTTCTTTCGGGTGTCCTTTTTGTGCTTATTCTTCTTCTTCAGTGGGCACTCTTTGACTAAGTGTTCTGTATCACCACACTCAAAGGAAGCCATTGGTTTAGATTTTTTTATTAGCATTATAGGGCTTACCTTTATATTTGGAGGAGCTACTGTAATCCTGATTGGCGAATTGCTTCTTCATTTTGAGTGTTCTTGATAGCCCTCTTGTAATGAGTGCAAATGGATCCTCTTCATCTTCACTTTCGTCGTCATCTGAGGTGGCTTCTTCCCTTTTAGCTTTCAAAGCCACGTTCTTCATAGTAGAGGTAACTTCTCCATCTTCCTCACCAAGGATCATCTCATGGGTAATTAATTTCCCAAGAAGATCATCTAGAGGTAAAATAGAAAGATTTTGTGCTTCCTCTATTGCTGTAACTTTTGGTCCCCATTTAGCTTTAGGCAAGCTCCTCAAAATCTTTCTTACCTTAACTTTGTTGGTGAAGATTTTGCCGAGAGAATCCAGGTTGTTCATAATCTATGTGAATCTTGTGAACATCTCCTTCACTGTTTCTGCAAGCAACATTTTAAACAGTTCATATTGACGCAGGTAAATACTTATCTTTGTTTCCTTTACCTGACTTGTTCCTTCATAAGTTACTACTAACTTCTCCCAGATTTCCTTAGCACTCCCATAAGAAGAAACACGGTTAAATTCATCAGCATTTAAACCGCAATAAAGCAAGTTCATGGCCTTGTAATTCTTAGCCACTTTCTCCAAGTCTGTTTGATTGAATTCGCTTTTATCTTTAGCAACTTCTCCAACAACAGTGGTTTTCTTTGGCACGTGAGGTCCTTTCTTGATAAGTTCCCAAAGCTCCATGTCTTGATCAATAACAAACATTTGCATCAGGGACCTCCAGTGCACAAAGTTATCTCCACAGAAGAGAGGTGGACGATTTGCAGATCGTCCTTGTGCGAATCCTCCTTCACCTACAGTACTCATGATTGATCTCACAGATTGTTAAATCAAATAGATGTGAGTTAAGCTCTGATACCAATTGAAGAAACGAGTACTGAATGTAATTAACAATAAGACAAATACTCTAGAAGGGGAGGGGGTTGAATAGAGTATGGTAGTTTTTCGCAAAGACTCCTGCAGCAGCAACTTCAAGGGTTTTATATTGAATCTCAAGGCCTTGAACTCGGTCTTCAAGTCTTGAACTTGATCTCAAGGTCTTGAACTGGACTTACAAGATCTTGAGAAAGCTGCAGTGATTTGTTTACTTACGAAAACAAACAGTTAAAAATAAATGCAGAAATAAAGATAATCAACACGTGAATTGTTTACGAAGTTCAACTCTTAACCAGCCTACGTCTCCGCCTAGGGTTGTCCAACCCGTAGGATTCAAACAACTTTTATTCCTCTTTCCTTATGAGTCCTAGATACAACCTAGAAGAACTTCCTCTCTTCTAACACTTGAAGCCTACCTTGCTTCTATCTCGTCAACCCAAGATACAGAGAAATAAAAAGTCCCCTTTTCACACCGAAGTGTGATACGTTTGAGTATATGATACTCTTAGTATAACAGGGAAAAACTTATACTATAAAGCTCACGATCTTCCTAACTCCCAGAAAAATAAAGGAGTTACAAATAAGAGAAGGAAGAACAACTGAACAACAGATCGTGATGAATATAGGAGAGCGCTTGAGGATTTGCAGAGAAGGCTTGGTGATTTTCTGTATTGATGAGCATATCATCCTTCTTCATTTATAGCTGCTCTCTTCTATTTGTTTACTGCTGATCTCACACCCAGAATCTCTCAACAGCTTAACGTCTCCTTTAATTTTGAATTGCTGAAGATCGCCTCAAATCCTGCTAGAGAATCTCAGATATTCTGTTGCCAGAATCTCAGATATTGCTGCTAAGATCTTCTCGCTATAATCTCGGTCAGTTAGATTAAAACATGTGCTGCAAATAAGATCTCCAATACGCAGATATATATAATCATAATAGTTAATCTAAAGCCAACCGAGAATTAGATTTAAAACAAACTTTAAATCTAATCAAATTATATAATCTACAATGTATAAATTCAATTTGTATAACATCTGCTATACTGCCAAACCTTTGTCTTTCATCATCCTGCATGATTAGCATCATAGTATAACATATGCATTTCATCAAGGGAGCCATCATAAATATTTATAATTTTTTACTCGGATGAAGTAAAGTGATTAGAAGAATGAGACAAGGGCTCTCAAGATAAATTATAGTAGGTAAATTTCAATTTAAGTAGAATATAAAAGTCTTGTAGTTTATTGAAATAAAATTAAAGTGATTAATATACTTTTTTTTTATCCGAGAAGAATTTGATTAATTGTCAAAGCAATCAATCAAGAGCGTCCTTGCGAACGAGATTGAGAAAGGAACGATCACGTGGCGAGATCGAGTTGGAATATGGGCACCGAAAGTGAGAGAGCAGGTCCGCAACCCGATTAGCCTCATGGAAAATGTGGGAAACCACAGGATAATGGAAGCATTGTAGAAGAAGTAAGCAATCAGAAGTGATGATTTCAGCTTTCCAGGGACAAGTCCATCCCAAATTAAAGCAATTAATATTGTGTTGGTGTCATTCTTCTCAAAGAAATCCCATAGTAGAAGTTGTTGCAGAACAAAGGCCTTAATGGATTTTGGATCCGGTTTTAGATTGTTGAAAAGTGCTTGGTTACGGAAATACCAAATACTCTGCCAGCTAGTAGCAAGTAAAATCATTTTTTTTGTAAGTTCTCTTCTAATGTCATTTAGTAGGGTGGGACACGGGGAACTGGTGTTATAAAATTTGGTTAAGGCTAGAGCAATTTTCAGGTTGAGTAGTTAAATAATTGCTTTAGTGATTGGAAAGTCTAGAAGAACATGATTTAGGGTTTTTGTGTATGATCCACAAGAGGGGCAGATGGTGGAGAAGTCGCAACATCGAAAAGCTAATTTAGTAAAGGTCTGAATACCGTCTTTTGAGACACGCCAAAGAAAGCCTTTGATTTTGGTCACATCACGTAGTTTCCCGTTAAGATTTGATTAATACACTTTAAATTTTCAAATACATAAGTACTGTAATTTTTTACTCGGATTTCAGATTATGATATATATATATATATATTAAATGAAAGCACCAAGGGGTACATTTAAGTAAAATTTCGATGGATCTACGCTATCCAATGGTGATACTTCCATCGGGTTTATATATAATTCGTGACTGGGGACAATCCAATTAATATTGGATATGAGTTGGTTGGAAACAAATCCCCTGTTACTCTATTAGTGCAGAGGTGCTCGCATTGAAATATATGAGTCTAAATCGTTTATCCCCGTCCTTGTCATCATCTCATGTCCCTCCTCACAAATTTTTCTATTTTCTTTTACTATTTAATTTTAATTTACTTTTATTTTTAAATTGAGTTGTAGGGGACGGGGGAGGGGACAAATGATATGACTCCCTGAAATAGGGAGTTTTACAAATCCTCCGACTGCATATTAACAAAATACTAATTGAGGGAGACTCGATGATTATCATAAACTACCTAAAAACATCCAGAAATTGCCTTTGGGAAATCGAAATGATCATGTCCGATATCAAAATTCTCCTATCAAGTGTGAGAGCTGAAGTCTCTTTCTCTCATGTGCCTCGAATTGGTAACAGAGGGGTTGATAAATTGCACACCTTTGTTGCTCTAACAGGGGCGCTGATATTATTAACGATCCCGGTCTTATCAACGATTTAGGTCACCGATTTCGTGGCGCATCTTTGGTTTGGGTCAGACTCGGCTCATTAGGTTTTGAATTCAGAGCTTGAAACTCTCGTCTGTATGGATGCTTCTGGTGGTGCTGTAACAGGGCCTAACACCATCCAAATTATCATCTCTTTGAAAAAAAAAGTTATCGACGATAAGAATATTAGTTTGTCGGAAGGCACTCCTGAATGTCCCCCTTGCTCCGCCGCTAACCATATTATGAGAACATCTCCAACAGTTTTCCCATTTTGGGGATTTTGGAGCTTTTAAGGAATTCTAAGGTATTTTTGGTCCAACAGATTCCCCATCACATTCTCCAAAATGGAGAAACAATAGAAAAAATAGAGAAGATTTTCTAAATCTGTAGTATACTCTAAACTAAATGATTTTTCAAATCTTAAAAATGGGAAAGCCGTTGGACTTAAAGCAAAAATAGTTTAAAGAATATGTATTTTGTTTCTCCATTTTTGAAAAATTTTAGAAAAACCGTTTGAGATGGTGTAAGTGGTTGTAATCAAATCTAAATTATCGAATTATAATTACCCGGATGCTCTCTCTCCAAAACATCCAGCCAAACCCAAATGCCGCCGCCGCCCTGAAAGCCCTAAACACTATAGCCACCACCCCTTGTTCCCATGATTCTTTTACCAAATCGGCTCCCATCCTCAAGATTCACACAAAATCAACAACCCTCGTCATCCAATCTCCAAGGATGCCTCAAAGCGCTTATGCAATTGTCCTCATTTTCTCAAAAAGAGGAAAATAAAGGGGACAAAATTCATTGTAGGAGGTAGAAACTTCAAGAAGAGGAAAAAGACGCCTCCGATTGGGGTCTGGTGGTGCCGATTCCGGGAGGTTCTGCGGCTGTTGCGGACCAGGGGTGGCGGTGGCGAAAGGTGGTCATGCGCTCGTTTACTATCTCTCCTTAGTGGATGGGTTCGTGCCTCCCTCTCTCTTGGGTGCGTTTCCTCTCCGTCGCCCTTCATTGGCTCGGCTTCGCCTTCGAGCCTTCCAAACAACCTTCAAATCTCAGATCTACACCAGGTACTTATCAAACTTTTTAAACTCTTAAAAAAAACAAATGTACAAACCCAAAAAGTTCAACCCCAAAATTCACTGTAAACAAAGTAGATCGAACAACTACTATATCGAAAAGTTTGGATCCGATTTCACCCCTTTTCAGACTCAAAGAGTAGCATGCAGTGGGATCTCTCAATTCAACAAGCCAAGCTTAGGCAGATCTCCGCAGAACGCAGTCGAGACAAGGGGTATTTCCGTCATCCGGGCCATACCGACGGCTGGCCGGTTGAGGGAGGTGCTTGTCTCCTTTGCCCGTCCTCTCAGTGAAGAAATAAACTCCATATCTCCCTACAGGCCCTCTTTGTCTCAATCCATATGTATGTTCTTTAGCAGTATTAACGAGAACTATTTTATACTTAATTTCAATTCCAATTTCATGCTATTCTGCTCTATGGTGAATGCCTATGATCAAAGTGTTGGTAGTTTTAATCATGGAACCTCTAAGTATGCTGATTGTAAAGGCTCCCATCCATTTTCCTTGCTTGTTGGGATGCCTCCTTTTTCTGTCAAATCTAATTATCGGAATAGCTATATAATGAAATATTATCAATATTGCTGTGTTTTGAAATGGTGGTTTTGTTGGAGTTTTGTCCGTCATGGTGGCAATCTCGTCCTTCTGATCTATTTTTCATGGTGTCCTGCTCTTCGTCTTGGGTGGCTTCCTCTCGCTTATGCTGTAACTTTCAAGACTCTTGTTGCTGGAAGGTATGGCAGTCTTCTTTACAAAACTTATAAGCGATTCCCCAGTTGTACTCCCGAGTACCTTGTGGTGGAAAGCTTACTCAAAAACTCTGCTCAACCTTTACTTACCAAGCAATACATTAAACCTTGGCATACCCATCAAAATAGCAAGCAAGCAATTACAGATGAAAACATAATCACAAGAAGCTATGTCCTGAGAATTGCTTTTGTTACAGTTCTCTTGAGACATCGGCTTCTCCTGGAACCCAGCAATCAAACTCTACTTTATAAACTAAGGAGGAAACAATCCTATTCAGGAGATGTACAGGCTACCGGGTGCATTAAAAATGATCTTGTTACACACAAGTTTCAATCTAAGGCAAAACAGAACCAGCCTGATGGGCAGATTTCCAAGTATATCTATGATTAATATCGGATATTGGAATATCAGAGGCTCTAAACGCCCTTCATTGTGGCAAGAAATCAGGCATGTTAGACATAACAACAAACTAGACTTATTGGCGTTAACAAAAACCAAATCAACTAGCCCTCCCTCTGACGCTCAGATCAAGTTTGCTGGATTACAAAATCTTATCTCTATACCCTCAACTGGTCATAGAGGTGGAATTTGGATTCTAAGTCGAAAAGCAAACTTGATTAATAACACAGCAATTCTTGAACAAACAGATAGAATCATCATGATTAAAACAATAATAAATGGCTTAGAAATGGCTATAATATTCGTTTACGCCCCAAACTCGGACAATAAAAAAGCTAAATTTTGGGAAGATACCTTTGTAAGAGTAAATAGACACATGCTACCGGTTCTGATCATTGGTGATCTCAACGATATCGAAAACGATAATGAGAAAGTTGGAGGTTGTATCCCATCTGTAAATAGATTTAGACGTTTAAAAGAGGTAAAGGAAGAATTTAATCTACAAACTATCCCATTCCAAGGCTCCCCATTCACCTGGCGAAAAAACAGTAACCCCTCTAGAAACACATATGAAAGACTTGACAGAGGCTTAGTTCATCAAGACATTCTAAATAAATTCAAAGATCTAGTAGTCCAACATCACCCATTCACAACTTCGGATCATTGCCTTATAACATTGAAAATCGTTAACCCTTCCAATGACAAAGGCTCCCCATTTCGCTTTGAAATGGCTTGGACCACGTTTCCAGAATATGAAAATATGGTAAATCGAGTGTGGAAGAACAAAATGCAAGGCTCCTTTGCCTTCAAATTAATCCAAAAGCAAAAACTGTTAAAAAAGAACACTAAGGATTGGTGTAAAACACACACCAACAATTTCAACAAACAACTAGCCATAGTAGACAAACAGATATCAGAGCTACAAAAATCGCTCCCCTGGGGAGCTCTATCGAACAGAGAAACAGATAGACTAAAACGACTAGAGAATAAAAGACTTCATATTCTTTCTTTTTGTCAAAAATTCTGGCAACAACGAGCAAAGGTCAGACACCTACAACTAGCAGATAGGAATACAAAATACTACCAATCTTCGGTCAAAATCAGAAACTTCAAATCCACCACCACAAGCTTCATGACAAAAGATGGACATTTGTTAACAGATAAGAACCAAATTAGGGAACTGATTACGAAGGAAATGGCTACAAGATTTCAAACGACTAATAGAATTAAAATTGACCCAAGTTGGATACCTCATATTCGACCAGACATTACAATGGACCAAAATAATAATTTAATTAGACAACCCATAAACAGAGAAATAAAGGAAACTGTCTTCAGTATGGCTGAGGATAAAACTCCAGGACCTGATGGCTTTCCCCCGGAATTCTATTATAAATACTGGGCAATTGTAGGTGACTCTGTCTGTAAAGCAGTCAAGGCTTTCTTTCACTCAGGCTCTCTACTTTCAGAAATAAACCAGACTTTTATAACTTTAATACCAAAGGTGGATACCCCGACGACAATTAACCACTTTAGACCAATTACCTTATGCAATACAATCTACAAAATTATTGCTAAAATCCTGGCTAACAAACTTAAACCAATACTTCCACAGATTATAAACCCATTTCAAGGTGCCTTTGTAGAAGGAAGATCTATACAAGATAACACCTTAATTGCCCACGAAATTTTTCACTCCTTCCATCGACAAAAAGGGAAAAAAGGATGGATGGCCCTTAAATTGGATATGGAAAAAGCATATGACAAAATTAGCTGGAGTTTTATAGAAGTATCGCTCACTAAATTTGGATTTCATCCTCATTGGATCTCCTGGGTTATGAAATGCATTACTACGACAACTTTCTCTGTAATTGTCAATAACACTCCCGGTCAATAATTTAAGCCCGATAGAGGAATTCGACAAGGTGATCCGCTAGCTCCATATATTTTTGTTATAGTAATGGAATCTTTAGCAAGACAACTTCATGAGGAAGCACTAATGGAAGATGCACTTGTAGGAATAAAATTAACACAATCAGGCACCCCTATTCCTTTTTAACCTTCGCTGACGATACTTTGATTTTCGCTAGAGCCTCACATAAAAGTCTGGACACTATAAAAAACATGATGAACATCTTCTCAAATCTCTCTGGATTGACCATAAATTATCAAAAAAGCTCGATACAGTTCTCCAAAAATGTAAATCAAAACCTCACTAGATCCTTGGCCCAGCAAATGAACATTCCCATAGCGCTAGGTATGGAGAAATATTTAGGTATACCAATTATCAATGGAAGAGTTAAAAATAGTGTATTTGATGAGGCCCTGCAAAGTCTCAAGAAACAACTTCCTAAATGGAAATCTTCTTCTTTATCACAAGCAGGAAGGGCTACTCTAATCAGAGCTAATCTTAGCTCCAAAACAAACTATCTTATGCAAAGTTTTCTGCTTCCAAAAGGAGTGCTCCAACAAATTGACCAAATAAATAAAAACTTCTTCTGGAACAAGACACAAACAGAAAGGTACAATCCGCTAATAAGCTGGGAAAAGATATGTCAGCCAAAAGGATTAGGAGGTCTTGGTATAAGAACGGCTGAGGAAAGAAACATTACCCTCCAAATGAAGCTTTTATGGAAAATCTATAATGACCCAAGCAATATTTGGGTTAAAGTTATCAAAGAAAAATATCTTGCTAATAGACAAATAAAGGATCTTAATCTTCACAATACTTCCTGGCAATTTGGACGTCTCCTTCATCTTAGAGAAACTTTTCAAAAAGGTCTTCTCTGGATTGTGGGAGACGGTACTTCCATTAATGTCTGGGATGACCCTTGGATTGATAAAATTTCTCTAAAACCTTATCAGAACAATCATGATCCCAATATGAAGGTCTCGGAGTTAATTGACCCTCGAAAAAATTGAAACACTCAGGTGCTACACCAGATTTTCCCATCAAACCTAGCTAAGATCATCTCCGATATTGATATTCCAAACACTAATACTCGGGACAAATTAATCTGGAAATATAGTAAGGATGGTGAATTTTCGACGAAATCGGCATACAAAATAAATGGAAATGACACAGCTCACAACACAGAGTTTGGGTGGATTTGGAAGCTCCATCTCCCTCCAGGAACCCAAAACTTCATTTGGAAAATTCTGACAGATTGTTTACCAACAAAGACAAGACTGAATAGATTCTACAATCGAGTTCCTTCCCAATGTTGCCTCTGTAACCTAGAAGATGAAGATGCTACTCACTTATTCCTAAGATGTCAGGTTTCGAAACAGATTATAAAAGCATACGAACTCAAAACAAACACTTCATTTTGTGGCATCAACAGCTCCAACAACACAATGGAAAATATGGAACAAATTAGAAGGAATAACCTTCGATTTGAAGACTTATGTCTAATATGGCAAAACATCTGGGAATTCAGGAACTCTATTATTTTCAACAACAAACAAGAAGAAACCAATACAATTATACAACGTATCTTAAAATGCGACTCTGACTGGGGAGAGGCAAGCCAAACAACCAAACAGAAACAGAAGAAAAGACAAGGAAAACACATCAAATGGACAAGGCCCCCAATCACTGTCTACAAAATCAATGTAAATGGTTCGGTTGCAACGGATGGGGATTGCAAGATTGGGGGTATTGTCAGAGACTGGAATGGTCATGTTGTGGAAATTTTCAATAGAAAAGTTGCTAAGGGATCCGTAATCCACACTGAATCCTTAGCCATGTACTTAGGAATAGAGCTAGCCAGAAGCAGAGGCTGGCAGAAGATCATCGTCGAGGGTGATAACGTGGAAGTTATCAAGGCAACTGAAGACAATGCAAAAGTGCCTTGGGAAATCCTAAGAGTAATGGAAAGCATTAGAAGACTGAAGTCAGAGTTCTCTATGATTCAATTTCAGCACTGCTTCAGAGAAGCCAATTCAGCTGCATATTATATAGCTAAGAGTAATTTTGATCTTAATCTATGTACAATCCCTTCGAACAGGGAACTTTATAACATCATCCGCAGGGAAGATAAGAGATGTTCCTTTTTGTAAAGTCATCCTATTGGTTGCCTACTGTAAAAAAAAAATCTAAATTATCGAATTAGGGTTTTTAATTTCTCAATTTTATTTTAGGCTGATTCAAATAATTGGGCCAAATTAGGGGGTTTAACGGGTTTTTGTCTGGGCTGTATCTATTAGCAAACCCTTGCCCTGATCTTCTGATCTCCTCTCTCAAGCCAGAGGGAGACCCTCGTTGTTCTTCAGCGCTTCGCTTCGCTTGTTCTCTGTAAGTTGTTCTTCTCCCTCTCCTTGATCTCTGTTCGCATCTTCGTCTTTTTTTTCTTCTCGCCCCGCCGATTGGCTTCCCCGCCATCATCGATCTGGTTCGAGTTCTCGAAAGATTTCGGTTTGACTTGTCCCGGATCGGATAACTATAGGGCATACCACGAATCCAACTTCAGTGCTCTCCCTGCATACTGCAGTCAATTTCTCTCTCCCGTGAACCTGCATCACTGAAGTCCTTCAGCTTTGGCTTTGATTTGTTTGATTTTACTCTATTTGATAAGATTGAATGTTCTGTTTGTATGAAACTAGCTACATTCCGCACGCGGGTATTTATGTTTTGAGCGCCTCTCCTATATTTACAAACACAGCCATGGTCAACTATGGTAGAACATAAAACAATCCAGACTCCATAAAGTTGAACTTCAAAACCTGCCACAGGTGTCAGACAAGGAAGCTCATAAGATGAATTGACTTCCTCAGTAACATATATTTATACAACAAAGTCATCTCCTAAATATTCCTTATCTGAAAGGGAATGGCAACTACTATACCAGCCAAGGAAAGATCATTTAGATAGCTAATTACCTGATTGTAATATGTAGGCATCTAGTTAGGAGTATGAAGGTTCCCCAGAATAAACCTTTTCTCTTGCCTAGTGATATCTGGATATTTGTCTGGTGAACTATAAGCCTGCAAATAAACAGATGCACCATTGAAAATGGCTTAAAATTTTTCAAAAGCAAAGGAAGAGATGGATTTTACAGGGAAGGAAGAGATGTGTCAGCTTAATCACAGCCTATTTCATTTGGTTTTTCTACTTGATTTTTCTAAATTTTTGAACCTTAAAGCCCTAATTCCTACCTGCGATAGCAAATCCTTATTTCCACTTTGAATGTTGATAGATCTTGTGTCATAGACGCTGAGAATTGCTGTTGACTTGTTGGGAGTAGTGTTCCTCTAAATAGAAACATTAAGTCATTAGTTTGGAGATTGTTTGCACTTTCCTCTTAGTTATTTTCAGCATTTGATATATGCTTTCTTTTTAGTGAGTTTTTTCAGCCTTTACAGTCCTTGTGAAGGAACAACAACACATATACATACATGAGTAAATTATAAATACTCCAGGTGATGCTGATATTAGTGCTGATAAATAAACGGAGGGTTTCAGTTGTACTGTTCAACAGTGAACGAAAATGCTTCTTTTTGCTATAGAATATACATTAGAAATCTGTTTTTTTTTTAATCTAAAATCTATTTTTTTTCTTGAAATCAGATTTTTTTTCCTTGAGATGTTCATGTTACATTTCAAAAATTAGATTTGTTCATGTTCTATTTTCATAAATCAAATTTGTGTTTATATAACAATTAAAAATATTGAAAGAAATCAATTTACAAAGTTTGAAAGTATACTTGTATATCTATGACTGCAATATTTCTAAGTCATCGCAAACACCTAAAAAAAATCACCATCTCTTATGAATTTTTGATTGAAACCAAGTACATTTTTTCTCTCCTATATGACAGCAACAGAAAAAAAAAATTCAGGGCTTATTTTAATCCAAGATTTATAAAGGTAAAGGTAGATAAACTTTTTAGAAAGTTGTGGGATTTGAAATCACTCAAATTGGTGTTCTATGGAAAAAGTTATGGATTTTTTTAAAACATTTTTTCCTCCCCTTCTTAGAACATCAACAGTAACAAAAAAAAGGGATTGTCATAAACTTGAAAAGTTTGTATAATGCACTAAGAGTGATGTCTGACAAGGAGGCTCATAAGATGAATTGACTTCCTCAGTAACATAATTATACAACAAAATCATCTCCGAAATATTCCTTTCTGAAAGGGAATGACAACTACTATGCCAGTAAGGAAATATCCTTTAGATAGCTAATTACCTGATTGTAATATGTAGGCATCTAGTTAGGATTATGAACATTCCCCATAATACACCTTTTCTCTTGCCTAGTGATATCTGGATCTTGCACCATTGAAAATGGTTTAGAATTTTTCAAAAGCAAAGTGCATCCTAAGCATTAGCTATCAGCTATCATATACACATCCTTTATTCAAATGATCTCCTAAGAATTTTCGTAAAGTGCATCCTTTTCCTTTATTCAAATGATCTCCTAAGAATGATCTCTTAAGAATTTTCATAAAGTACAAGCATCAGCTATCAGATACACATCCTTTATTCAAATGATCTCCTAAGAATTTTCGTAAAGTGCATCATTTTCCTTTGTCAGTTAGTTTGCAGTATATATAGAAAATATTTCACAAGCCACATAATATTGAGTTTTAAAGAAAATCTTACCAGCAGGAAGAAGGTAAAAAACAAAGAAAAGACACGAAATCAAAAGCGTTAAGTCGTCAACAGTTTCGATTAGCACCATTAAATTTTTGCCTATTTTATCTTAATTGAGTTTAATAATATATGATTTTTTTGTTTAAATAACTAACTTATTGAAGAGATAATTGAAATTTATATCTTAAGAGGAGTTGTTCACTTAAAAGTTACTATTATCAGAGCTCCTACTTTTGGATTACCATCTTAGCTAATTTAAAGATGCACTCAAAGCATTGAAGCTGGAATTTGATAATTAATTCCTGTGTATGTTCACTCTTATTTGCACCATTGGAGTTCATGTAGTCACTGCAATTGCTCTCGTTGCTTCATATTTGTACAATTTTATTTTTATTTTTGATTATGATTTCAAGTATCTGACAGACTTGGTAAATTCGACTGATGGACAAATCGTTATGAAACATAACACACACAAACCAACTAATCAAAGAAAAAGATCAACTATAGACAACGAAGGACAATGACAAATTGACAATGGTTTGGGAGTGAAAGGCTTGGACAAGTACCAATAGAGAAACATTAAGCCATTAGATTGGAGAATATTGTCGGCATTTTTCCCCTCAGTTATTTTTAGCATTTTCCCCAACAGTAACATCAATTAGAAAAGTTTCAAATCTCATAACTTTCTACAAATTTTATCTACTTTTTCCTTTACAAAATTTGGCATAAAATAAGCCCTAAATTTTTTCTGATGTAGCTGTCATACTAAGAAGAGGAAAAAAAAAGCCTGGTTTCGATAAAAAAATTCATAAGAAGTGCTGATTTTTTAGGCATTTGTGGTGACTTGGGAAAATTTATTCAATTTGTTAAAATATGCATTGATAAGCTCTATTGTCGCAATAATTCTGGCAATAAGTATTCTGTTTTGTTTACCTTTATTTATTGTTTAATAAACGATAAAGCAAAGTAAACAGAAGGAAAAAAAAAAGTTCACAAAAAGGATTAATTGGAAATGGGTAAGACATCACCTTCTCCCTTTTATATATATATAGATGTTGTTTGGTGTTAGCCTTAGCATTACGAATTTGGAATTTCTACATTTTGTGATCCTTTTGGCTGTATAGGTTTTTGTCACTCCGAGAAAATCTGCCACTGGCTACTTGTCCATTCAATCGATTAATAGAGTTTACCATTTTGTATAATTTCTCTAAAAACTCGATTTGATTCATTTTTTTTTGAGGCAATGAGAAGATTGCAAACCTCTCTCTCGTCTGATTACTTTGCTTTTTGCTTAGGAAGAACTTCTTGAGAAGCAAAGTCCGACAAGATGGCGGTAAGAATCCGTTTGTCTAGATTTGGCTGCAAAAACAAGCCATTTTACAGAGTCATGGCAGCCAATAGTAGATCGCCAAGAGATGGCAAACATTTGGAAGTTCTTGGTTACTACAATCCACTTCCAGGTATCATTTTAAGTTACCACTCATTCATCTGTCATATTTTGATGGTTTCTTAATTCGTGCATTCCTCACTCAGATGGAAACCTTGTTTTCTGTTTGGCATTTTTATTCATAGGAAAATGTTTAGATGTCATGTTCAAGCTATGTAAATGGTCTAATACTGAAATTCCTTATGTTTAGAGGGAATATCACTTTCTCTTGATTGACATTTTGTAATTTAATTTTTTGCAGGTCAAGATGGCCAAAAACGTATGGGCCTCAATTTTGATAGAGTTAAGTAAGTAACTATCTTCATCTTTACTCTTCTATCTTTGGGTATTTTTAAATCTCCATTGCATTATCAAGATCTCTGTATTTTTTGTTACATTCATATGTTATTATGATCTCTTCTGAGCCATTAGAGTAATTTCTTGACTGAGAGATTCTAAAGCAATAGCAGCTACCAAGCTACAGAACTAGCAAGTAATTGTCTTTTGCTCTACCCTTGACAAATGCAGACTTGATGATGCTAATGGTAGTATCCAACAGTTAGTTCTATTTGCCAGCAGCATTTTGTAGATGATCTTATAGAATTAGCAATCAGCATTAAGATGAAAAATGTCCGTCTTGTTGCGATTATTCCAGTTAGGAACTACTGCTGTAGACAGCATTGTTATATGTTTCTGTAATTTCCCAGTTCAGAAGGAGCTCTAAATAGCTCATCTGATACAGTGATATCCCATACTAGTCCAAAAATCATACTACGTATATCATATCCATCATTCCAGCTTGATGAAGACTCTGCATAGATCTAATAATTTGAAGGTGAACTCACAATTGTTATTAATCATAAAGTTGATGATATCCATGAAGCATTAGCTCATCTGATATTGATGATATCCTACTAAAAGTGGAACTTGCCCTTAAAGAAACCACAAAACACTTCAATGTTTGCAGTTTATACTTTTGAGAATTTAGCTGTTTTCGTGGTTTAAATCCTTGGAATATCTAGGTATTGGCTATCAGTCGGCGCCCAACCATCAGAGCCAGTTGAACGCATTCTATTCCGTGCTGGTTTGCTACCTCCGCCGCCAATGGTAGCAATGGCTCGTAAAGGTGGCCCCCGTGACACCCGGCCTGTCAATCCCATGACTGGACGAGTTTTGACACAAGAGAATCTGACGAACGCTAGCCAATCTGACGAACCCAGTGTCGAACCTGACCAGATTGTAGACACTGCATCCACTTCTTAATTATGTTTTCTCACCGTTTGTTTTTTCTCTACTAATTATCATGAGTTTTAGAGCTGGTATTCAACACTGTTCGCCATGTGAATGTGATCAAACTACTTTCTTAGAGTAATATGCACTTCGGATGTTTGTGCCCTATTGAACAGCTTCTGCTGTCAAAAACTAGCTAGTCTTGTTAGTGCTTGAACTGTTGTGGCATTGTTATGCGTAGACGCGTTAAATTGTGATCCGTTCAATTAGAATGGTTATATATGTGGCATGCTCTCTTATTCTAGGAGTTTTAGTTTTGATGACACAAGAGCTATTGTAAACATAACACATGTAAAGGTACAAGAAATAGAACAATAGAGGGCTCCCCTATTAACATGATAAAGAGTGATTGCCTAAGTTCTAACAACCAGGCTCCAAAGTTTTATGGGATACTACTATACTAGGCAATCACTGGAGGAACTTGAGTCGAGCAATCCAAAACATCGGAGGACCCATGAGTAGCATTCGGTGCATTAATAGCCAGGCTCCACGAAGTCAAGATCAGCCTACCCAGTATTGAACAGGCGCAGCAGCAACAAGAGCATAAGCTACACGAACCGCTGGGAAATAGATGACAAGCACTAGCACCACCGCAGATCAACACAATGCAGGTACCAAAAGAGACCAAACCGACCTCCAAAATCCGCACCAACAACTTCCGGGAGGCACCAAGGCAGCAGCAGTACAAAACAGCCTTCGACGGGGCTCCGAAAAAGCTACAAGACCCCATGAAACAAGTATCGATCTGCAGCTCAGTTCGAGTGAGGCATATCAAAATTCATAAACCAGTCGAAGCCTGAAATTGAAATAACCCTCCCACGAACAAACGCATACCAATTCGATCGTTCAAATTTATCCAAAATGCCCCATAAATAAAAATACACAAGTGGTGATTGTCACCAATCAAGGACTATGCAAAGCTTTATTAAGTTTTTCTAATGAATTTTTTTCCAGTTATTAACCAAACTAAGAACGATTTGAAAACATACTGAAATCTCACTTAAATCCATCAAAATTGAGAATGAACATGAAGAGGGGCTTTGACGAGGTCCCGATCACTCATGTAATTATTTTTCTAAAATAAGAAAAACCTTCATAAATTATCTTGCATGGTCAATTAGTTGCAATAACCTTTTTTTTTTAAAAACCATCTCTGATTAATAATTAATCAAACAACAATTAACAGGGGAAACAACTTAACATGCCTTATTATTCAATCGCCTAAAGATCTTTTCACAGGATGCAATCGGTCTTCGCCGGCAACCGGCGGAACAAATTAACGGGCGAAGGCGGCAACTTCTTCCTGAACTTAGGATGCCTCATCAGATACAATCCGCCAGCAGCTGAAACGACACCGTATAGAGCAACACTGCCGGACAAAGACACACCGCCAAGAACAAGCAAGTCGCCCTCGGATCCCTCCAACTCATCAGTGCCTGCAGCCTCTCCCCCTGCGCCGCCACGTCCCCCATCACCGCTTGGATCCTCGCCCCCACGCTCCTCAACCGATCGTACCTCTTCCTCACCACGTCCGCCCCCTTCCCCGTTGGAAACGTGTCGAACTCCTCGTCAAGGTCATCCCGTGCCACCCCCTCCAGCCCCGATAGCCTCACGTCCATGTGTGCCGGGTGCTTTGCCCTATACCTGTATAAGTGATAAGTCAGATGAAAATCCTACTCAATGGCTTAAGCTTTTGTTTGTTGTACCTGTAGTTCCATAGGCCGATAAGGAAGATGTAGAGGAGGGCGGTGGGGAGGATGAGGCCCAGGAAGAAGACGAGCATGACGTAGAGGAGGTGGACTAGGATCGTTGTGACCGGGTTCTTCCATGAGCGTACCTCGTCGAACCACTTGGTGAGTGCAATGAGTCCTTGGAAGACGGAAACGACGCGGTAGAAGTTGGCTTTGCTTCTTCTCATGCTCCAAAGGTGAGCTTCGGTGTCACACATGAACTCAACCACCTCTTTTTTTGAGAGGTGGCTCGGCCCGTGAGAGCCTGGTGGCGACGATGTTTATAGCGTAGTGTCGAAGGTCGTTCGTCTGGATGACGCTCAACGGCTTCTTGTAGTGCATTTTGGGTAAGAGAGGTTTGATGTACAAGTGCATTAGGTTCACCAAAGAGGTGCAAGTGAACCTTATGGCTAAGTGGAGTTGGCCCATCTTTTTGACTCCTGAAGGGTTAAGGACTAAGAGAGGGTATGATAGGTTGTACACTCGGCTTGATTCGAGCGTTGAGATTCAGATCCTAACCTTCCCAATCCTCGTGTCCTTACCGGTTCCACCAATGTGGCCATTGTCAAAGACGGAGATGGAGAAGACGGTGCAGGGATCGAGGACCTCCCATGTGTATTGCTCATTGAACGTAGGGCTCAAGTTGTCGACGATCGTTCGTGTTCGAACCCACTTTTGAGCGTACTTGGCGACGCAGAAGGTGTCCGTTGTTCCTCTTTCGTCTCGTTCTTCATGTTGCTAAGGCCATTGGCTTCCAAAATTCCGACCTCTAAGATACCTACTGTGGATTTCCAAAGCTGCTTCATGCTAGGTCTAAGATCACTACTATAGTAAGTGGATTCATCGATCACATGGTATCCTCCATCAAGGCTAACTCGGAGCTGCAACTTACTCGAAAACTTCTCCTTCTTCACCGGAGTGAAATCGTTAGCCGTCGGCCTTTGAAACATGTACCAAGCAGCGAAGACATTCTTATCATCCGGGCGCCTTCGAGCGAATGGTAATTGTATTATGAGCTTTGCAAGGGTCTCTTCTTTCCCGGGCCCTATCTTGTCCTCAACCGTAAGCACCAAATGCTCCTCAAATGGCTCGGTAGCAACGAACATCAAGTCCTCGTTCCATTGCGGAATCCCGATCTTGGCTTGAACGGCTTTGGTCTTGAGAGTCTGGCTTCCGATGTGCGCCTTCACATAAACCTCCGGGACATGGTCCTTGTCTGAAGGGACTAGGTCTTGTGCCTCAACCACATTCACCCGGAGGTACCACAACCGAGGCGAGTGGTAGATTTTGGGCCGGGTATGTATCGAGGAGAACGAGAGACTATCCAAAGAAATCGAGTCAGCATGTTTAGCCTCGGCGAAGGCTTCATCAACTTGTGTTCCTAGCCAAACCACGAGCATAAGCTCGCTTTTCTAAGCTTGTCCCCTTTCTTGTCCTCCAGACGGTACCATTGTGGCGCCAGTGGACTATCCGGAGGCACTCGTGTAGGAATCTCACTAAGTCCGAACTTCACTAGCTCGACGAAGTCATCCTTCACCATGTCCTTGTTCTTGACAAAGATCTCTATAGCACTCGATTGAACTCATTCCCTTAAGAAGGTGAACAACTCCTTCCACTCCGGGTTGGGATTGCTCTCGAAATGCCTCGTCTTCCCTCTATAATTCCCAATCCTCACCTCCACACACGGGTCTAGGGTTCCGCTAATATCCTTCATCGGAAGCTCGCGAGCTTTCACAATTCGTATGTACAAGAACTGCATCTTCTCAACTAGATCAAAGTTGCCCATAGGAGGGGCGCCAGAGTATATGATCCGTCCACCGATGACCTTTCCAGCTCCAAGGACCGGGCTGGTCTCCTTAATCGAGTAGTCGGGTGATGGACCACCCGAAGCTCCAGCTGCCTTAGGAGCCTGGGGCTCCGACTTGCCTCCTCCAGCGAAGAATTGGTGCACTTGTTGGCTCTTTTGGTTCCGTACGTGGTGAAATGTGTCCCTTGTAGGAGTTGTAGCCCATTCTTTTGGTTCAAGTAATGGGTTCGACGACTCAACGAAAGGATCATCGGTGACGAAAACTTTGAGGGGGAGGTCGCCTTTGACACGGGAGAAGATGTCGCGCTTCTCCAAGGGGTAAGGCCACTCGAGGGAGTCGGAATGAGGGACAAAGGACGCACCCATGACGTGCACTTTGCCAAGGAAGGACTTGCCTTGATGGAACTCTTTGGTGTAAGAGTAGACATAGGCATCTAAGGTGAGGTTGGAGAGGTTGTTTGAGCTTGTGATGTTGAAATAGAATTTCTCATTCCAAACAGGGTTGAGATCTTTCTCCTTTGTGGTGGTTTGGAACCTCTGCCCGTCGAAATGGAGCTCGACGAATGGGTTTGCTAAGCCCTGGGTGTCTTTTGGTATGAGGTTTTGCGCACTTATCACCTCCACCCCAAGCTTCAGGTTGTTCATCTTGGTGAAAAAAAGGGTTTCAAGTGTAGTTTACTTGAAGGAATGGGAGTACTTGTGCTTTAATTTATGTATATGTACTCGTAAGTTTTGAAGTGATTTCATGAGTTGAAAAGAAAAGAAGTTGATTCCTTGTGATCCTCTAAAAATAAATGAACTCATAGTTGTGGTTCATTATCTCTACAATAGCATTTACAAGCTGATCCATATAGAGAATCTTTGATTACACACACATACCCTTCTTTTTTTGGCTCAAGAACGCCAAAACGGAGAATAATAGAACAAAGGCAATTGGATGGAAAGCAAGACCACTTCCATAAAGAAGATACTAAAGATATCCCACTTTTCTAAGAATATGCACCAATTGTAACTTTTTCATCTGCTCAATCAAATTCATCCCATTAAGAAAAGAATGAAGAACCCATAAATTTCTTTTTCTTCTCTTTTGAGATATGAAGAGAAAAAAAAGGAAAGTATGAAATAAATAAGTCTAATATATAAGTCGATGGATTGATTCTTCTATTGTCATTTAATTTTAACATGAAACTCCTTAGACTTGGCTCTTGACGTACTTTCTTTCGGTGCATTGTCTTCGCGGTAGATTGATACGCACCCAATCCACCGCGAATCTTTTTAATACAATTAACATCTCTATTGTGCATAGGTTATAAAATCTGATTTAATGAATTAGTTATGGATCATTAAGTAAAATAGTGAAGTTGCCATTCAGATTGAATTTTTTTTCTTTTTGAAAATGAAAGAAAACAATAGACAACTTTGAATTCTAATAAATCGAGAAACTGAAACTATATAGCAGACGGAACCATCAAGAATATAAGATAACAATCAATGATAGAGAATCAAGTATGTATGATCTCCAATTGACAAACAATGATAAACTAAATCTTGTAAACATTTCTAAATAGCCCACTATAGTAAATCAAGCCCAACAACCCAGTTCGGTCAAACCCCATCGGCCCAAGTTGAAGTTTTGCCAAACTTGCATAAACCTCAACGCACTGCGTGTGCTCCGATTTCTGTCGTGTCAAAACAC
Source organism: Persicaria maculosa (assembly GCA_963922045.1). NCBI lineage: Eukaryota > Viridiplantae > Streptophyta > Magnoliopsida > Caryophyllales > Polygonaceae > Persicaria > Persicaria maculosa. The sequence continues at coordinate 22,855,742 of OY998261.1, read as the reverse complement.
CCTCCAAGTCAAGTAGATCGGTCGTCTCTGCACTGAGAAATGGTGAGTAACCTCTGAATTCCACAATCCTCTGATCTGTCTAGCTTTTGATCTTCTCGTTGATGCTAATTTTGCTCTTTCCTGATCTTGCCGCTTTTGGATCGGTTAAGGCACCATCTCCGAAGCCCGTCACAAGCCCCGTGCCGGAGTCGCTTTATCCAACCCTATCTGCGTTGATGCTCACGATTGGCCTCATAGTCACTACGTCCTTCTTCATGTACGCGATCTCATCCTCAATCTGTTATTTTACAGATTACTGTCAATTTCGTGGAGGTTTTCATTTTCCTTTTTTTTGTTGAGTTCGAGACTAGTTTAAACAGTTGATCTGATCTGCTTTGTGAATTAGGTCTTAGGTTAGTGTGAAAGTTTGCGTGCATAATATGATTACTCGTTTAGATTTATCCAAATTGTAAAATGATCCTTTTTCTAGTAATCAGTTGTGAGAAATTCAGTAGTTGAGGCTTTGGATAGTGATTTGTGTCTTTAGATTTGTTTACATTGGAATTCATGGCTCTAATTTTCCATCTGGAAAAACATTTTTGTATCGGCTACTTGGATTCGGCTATATACCGTCTAGAAAGGGTTTTAGAAAACCCATATGTTTGGATAGGTAAAGTAGATGTTCAGGTTTTCCTAGGGATGAATCCTTAATCTTGTAAGTACTGCTTTTTAAGGTAAAGATTGTGCAATTGGTAAATTTATCTTCAAGTGTGACTGGGTGAAAGGTTAAGCCTCCAATTTGGAAACAGAGGCAGAAAGATGTGTTGTAGGAATAAAATCAAGTAGATGTGTTTTTCATCTTCCATACCAAGTTTTATAATCATGTAATAGTTTGAATTGACCCAATGATGATTCAAAACCATGTTTTTACCACTCTGTATTTGCTAAAACTTAAAAGTTAAACCGATGTTGAGTTTTTAGAGATAAAGAAATAACTCCTATATGAGGATTTCTTGTATCTAGGAGTGATGAGCTACATTTCACTATTCATGGAGACAACGAAAAGAAAAAGTCTAATTAGAGGATTTTAATGCACGTGAGTTACTATTGTATATGTGTCAAATTTAATCCTTGTATTGTTCCACTGATTGTCTGGGTAAAAGGCATAATCATTTGGCACAGATATTTAATTGATGTTTGATAAGTTCTGTGAAAAATAATATAATTTGAGAGTTGGAAATTGAATGAAGAGATCATCCCTGACTCTGAGGAAGGAAATGTAACAATTTTTCAAAATCCATTCTGTAACTTCTGTTACAAAGAATGCAAACCCAAGATCCATATTTGTACCATATATGAAAAACTTTCCACTTGTTCTAATATGCTTTTAAGTTTTAACAGACCTTGAACAATATACCAAGCTCGAGCCTCTAATTCATGAGCATTATTCAAGTTGTCATTCATTGAGTAGCTTGAAGACCCATAGATTCATGATTCTTTGGGTTATTATTCAATAATTCTCTCGGTGTGGCTGTTGTTCCAGGATTGGAAAGCCTAGCTATTGCACTTTTACTAAGGATTTTGAGGACATTCTTTTTAGTATTTTCGTTATATACTAGAGACCAAAATGTCCAAATATAGTCTTTGCCACTGCTTGCCAACTTCTTCCTACCAGCAACTATAATAATGCTAGCCTTCTTGCCAAGGCAGTGATGACTGTTGGTGGCTCTGTGGGTCATGTTAGCCATGGTCGGTGTGCTGTTGTGCTTTGGCTCTTGTAGTGGCATTTCTTGTTTCCGCCTTTCTTCCATTATTTGACATCTCGGTCCCATCTTTCCCACTGGAGGAATCAGAAATGGAGTGGGAAATTTGGAATGGAAAGCAGTAGCAAAAAATTATCTTTCGACATAACTTGCTTTGAAACATCTACATATCTATTTGCTGTATGAACCATAATCATAGTTTATTTTAGTACAACTATTTTTACTACGGAGTTTATTTTTCTTCATTACCAAACTAACAGAAATCTCGAATATTCAAGTAATGATCTAGTCTTAGTATCTGCCCCTAAATTCCTGATGCAGCTATGAAGCCACCTCATCTAGAAAGAATCGCAACCTCGTAAAGGAAGTGATTACTAGAGTCGTAGCTTTTGTCTTTTTGGTAAGCTTAGACTTGGTGTATTTATTTGCATTTGCCAATTACTTCCTGCTCAAGCTCTCATAGTGCCTTAATACAAACCCTCATATCTGGTGCAGGGTTTCGGTTCGTTGTTCTCGCTTCTTTTGATTGGCGTTTACGTCTGATGCTTTCTGACAAGGCTTTGGTTTTCGCTCAAGAGCATGTACCGCATAGGATTATTGTTTGGGCAATTGACATTTTGTAACTTTTCTTGGGACCTTTCGAGTTCAAGATGAATACAAAAGTGCTCACTTAGAAGTATTTGGTGTGTCAAAACCCTGCATTATGTGAGGATTGACTAGGTTAAAACTTTGAGCTTTCAGTAGATCTGAGTTATATATTCCGTGATTATATTATTTTAATCCTTTTTAAAATAAATAAATAAATCCACAAGTCGCTTTTAGTACTGATTTTCTAATATCTTGTCTTTGGTTCTTAGTATAAATCCCAGTTTTGGCTTTCAAGTTTTATCTTACGTTTAATTGTTTGGAATGATAGAGTTGTTACTTTATGCATTAAATAGACATTTGAGTTGTAAACTAGTTTGAGTTTATTTAGAAATGTTGTGATGTTTTTATGGAAAAAATCACTTCTAAGCTAGTACATAGTATAACATAACAAAATTTATTGATTTTTAAAAGGTGTTGTTAAATTCACCCCTATTTTTGCTAGATCCATCTCTACCCACCGTATCTTGATACGGTGGGTTTAAGGCAGATTAGGCAATCCACCGTTGTATGCTGCGGTGGGTTGGTCGTATGCCCAGGATACCCACCGCAATATTATGCGGTGGGTACCCCGTTCCGTTCGTACCCCACCGTGACTAGGTGCGGTGGCCTTGCAATGTTTGTAGGGGAGGATTGGACCAGACCGACCTGGTGTAAAGAACTAAAATTTTAAAATATTATTTTATGAATTATAATTTAACCTCAATATTAAATTTATGAGATTTCGAAAATTTTGAAAATCTTCGTCATCGATCAAAATGATTTTGTTTTGCTTAAAACAAATTCCGACATATAATTGAATCCGATAAAAAAAAGATCTATTCCGCTTTCCTATACCAAGACTTGAAGATTTTTTTTCGGATTCCGAGCTAAGAGATGAATATTGTTTCGAACCTATTGAGATGTGTGTGACAATTTTTATGACAATTCTAATTAAATGGAAATCTTTGGGTTGAATACTAATTGTTATTGGGATGAAATTTTATAAAATAGGAATAACGGAATAATTTTATAATTTGTCTAATATAAAGCAAACCTAATTCTCCGGGTATATAAACCCCATTTCCGCCCCCATCCCTTGTCCAATTCACTGTACATCCGCCCTTCTCTAAGCTCTCCCTCCCGTCTCAGAAGCAGCTCCCTCAAAACAAAACAAATTGAAGAACTTGAAGCTTCCATGGCTCCCTTTCCCTGCATCTCTCTCTCATACTCTCTTCAACTCTTCCTCCCTCTTGATCTCGTCCTGTTGGAAGAACTGACATTGAGCACCACATCCAGGGACTCCTGCTCTCATCTCTCTCTCTCTCTCTCTCTCTCTCTCTCTCTCTCTCTCTCTCTCTCTCTCTCTCTCTCTCTCTCTCTCGTTTCCCGTATTGGACTGAAGTTGAAGCTCCCATGGCAGCTCGCCCTCGCTCTCATCGTCTTTTCTCGAGGCCGGGGTGATGGTGGTGTCATCCTCAAGCAGAAGCCATCTCCCCCTCACCCTAGAGTCCAGATCCACGAGGCCGGGCTGTTTTCGAGTCCATCTACGGGACGCTGAGCGAACCAGCACCACCTCTCTTGACCCTCGCTCGCTGGGTTCGATAGGAACGAGCTCGAGACTCCCTCTCCTCGTAGTCGCCGGTGTCGGACAGACCTGATTAGCCACCAAAGGCGCCACCAAGGTCGGATCCAATGGGAGGAGCAACCTTCGTTCTCTCTTCTACCCAGCAAGTCCGAACCTTTAACTTGAGCGCCCGAATCAGTTCCATCGGCCCATGAATGTCTGCAGCCATCCCTTCATTGAGCATGGAAACTGACTGGACTCGGGTATAACATCTTGAGCTTGACACTAACTTACCTTGTTTGATTGGGTTGTCTTCACAGTTTCGAGATCAACCGTGTTTGGTTGTTGATTTTGTGCAAAATTTGTTTTATTTGTAACAAGAATCAAGAGCTCCTTGATTCTTCACCAGTGATCACAATTGAAAACAAATCTAGTTGCAAAGAGATCTAGATCTGATGCATGAACACATAGCTTGTAGAGAGTGTTTGTTATTTCTGTAAAAAAGAAGTTAGAGATTACAAGAGGCTAACCAACTGTATTTATACTACTCCCACTAACCGACCTAACAAGTATCCAGCTGGCAACCACTAGGCAACACTTTGCTTATTTATAAAATTACCAAACTGCCATGCTAAGCTATACTCTATAGTCCCCCCTCAAGGTGGACGTGGATGATCAAAGACAAGGCCCAGCTTGCAAGCCAAAAACATATGTTGTTGAACACCCAAAGGCTTAGTAAGAATATCAGCAATCTGCAAATGTGACTGAACATGAACAGTGCTAAGGAAGCCTTCCTGAACAAGGTCCCTAACGAAGTGACAGTCGATTCGTAAGTGTTTTGTGCGCTCATGGAAAACGGGGTTAGCAGCCAAATATTGCGCAGATTTATTATCACAACAAAGAGGAAGAGGAAAGGAAATGGGAATGCGAAGATCCTGCAAAACTCCAACCAACCAAACCATTTCACTCCCAGCAGAGGACATGCTACGATATTCGCTCTCAGTGGATGATTTAGAAACTGTTTTCTGTTTCTTGGTCTTCCAGGAAACCAAGCAATCTCCAATAAAAACACAGTAACCTGTAAGAGAACGAGCACTATAAGGGCAATTACCCCAATCAGCATCTGAATAAGCTCGGACATTGAAGCTGCTGTTGCTGGGGTAAAACAGAGCACAATTAATTGTGCCTTTCAGATAACGAAGAAGAAACATAGCAGCTTTCAAATGAGGGAGTCGAGGTGAAGACATGAACTGAGTAAGTTGTTGCACAGCGTATGAGATATCAGGACGAGTAAGGGTTAGATAGAGCAATCGTCCTACTAACCTTCTGTAATGTTCAGGATCCTCCAACTCCTCTCCTTTGTCAATTGACAGACGCAGATTCCGCTGCATTGGAAACTTTGCAGGTTTGCAATTGAGCATAGCCATCGAAGAAAGAAGATCCACCACATACTTTCTTTGATTCAACATAATTCCAGTGGTGGAACGTGCTAATTCCATGCCCAGAAAATACCTAGCAGAACCCAAATCCTTAATTGTGAAAGCCTTGTCCAATGATGCCTTTGTGACAGCTATGCCAAGCTCATCATCCCCTGTGAGCAACATATCGTCTACGTCAATCAGGGCAATGACAAACTTCCCAGAAATCTCCCTAACAAACAAGGAGTAGTCATGGCGCGATTGAACAAAGCCAAGTGACAACAAGTGCTGGGTGAGAGTTATATTCCACTATCGACTGGCTTGCTTTAACCCATAAATCAAACGTTTTAAATGACACACCTGACCTTTAGCTCCCTTTGCATAGCCTGGAGGAAGAGACATAAACACTTTCTCATCCAAATATCCATGGAGGAAAGCATTGTTTACATCGAGTTGATGTAAATGTCATCCCTTGATTGAAGCAATCGAAATCAAAGTTCTTACAGTGGCAAACTTAGCCACTGGTGAGAATGTCTCCTTGTAGTCTTTATCCTTTACTTGATTGAACCCCTTGGCCACTAAACGAGCCTTGTACCTCTCAACCTCACCATTAGGCTTGAATTTGATCTTGTATACCCATCGACAACCAATTGCTTTCTTTCCTTCAGGAAGATCAACAATGCTCCAAGTGCTGTTAGACTCGAGGGCAGCCAATTCCTGTTGCATAGCAGCAACCCACAAAGGGTCACCACTAGCTTGACTATAAGAGGTGGGTTCAGTAAGAGACAACACATTATACAAAGAACACACATAATCCTCAGAGAACTGACAGAGATCAGTAGGAGGAAGAACAGCAAACACAGCAGACAATGACTCAGAAGAAGATTGTGGCACTCTTCTGGAAGGAAGATTGTTGCAAACAAAATCCTTTAGCCTGGAAGGTCTGATAACTTGCCTAGCAGGCCGAGAAGGAGCAACCGAATTCTCAGCAGCCATGTCATGATGATCAGCAAGAGGCAACTCATCACTAACTGGGACCTGATCATGATCAGTAGAAGAAGAAACAATGGCATCTGACAGCAACTCAGTCTCTTGATCACCATGAACAGAAGAAGAGGAAGTAGGACCAGAAACTCCATGGTTTCTGTCCAAGGAATCAGTGCCAAAAGTAACAAATGGCAACTGAATTGAAGTAGGAGGTTGCTGAGAATTGAAAGAGCCAGGAGAAACAACATTCTTGAAAGGAAACTGATCTTCAGCAAACACAACATGGTGACAAATCAGTACCTTGTGTGAAGAGAGATCATAGACTTTATAGGCCTTCTGCCCAGGTGGATAGCCGATGAACACACAACGGTGACTAGTTGCATCAAACTTGGAGCGAGCAACCTTGGGAATTAATGCAAAACATAAGCACCCAATGACCCTCAAATGATCATATTCAGGTGGCTTCTTAAACAACACCTCATAAGGTGTTTTCCACCCCAAGACAGTAGAAGGAATGATGTTAATCAGATACGTGGCAGCAAGAATACATTCCCCCCAAAATTTCTCAGGCAAATTCCCATGAAACCTTAATGCTCGAGCTGTTTCTAACAAATGGCGATGTTTGCGCTCTACTCGGCCATTCTGCTCAGGAACATATGGAGCAGAGCGCTGATAAATAATCCCTTTAGAAGAGAGTAAGTTGTGGAGCCTAGCTTGAACGAACTCAGAACCATTGTCAGTCCTTAGGACTTTCACTGTGGTTTGAAACTGATTCTCCACAAACGAGAGAAAACCAGCTACTAGACCAAATACTTGTTCCTTACTGCGAAACAAATAGGTCTAAGTGCTCCTAGAATAATCATCTAAAACAGTGAGGAAATATTTTGCCCCACAGACAGAAGGAACACGATAAGGTCCCCACACATCCATATGAACCAAATCAAACATCTTCAAAGCAATTGAAGTACTCTTAGGAAAGGGCAATTTATGCAGTTTAGAAAGCAAGCAAATGTCGCAGTCAAAAGGCTTATCTACCAAGCCTTTACACCAATCAAAATGTCTTAATTTGGATAGAGAAGCATGTCCCAACTGAGCATGACTCAGCTTTATTTCATGAGTAACAGAATTAACATGAAACTTACCAACTGCAACCTTCTTCTTAGTGAAACTGACTTGCTTAGAAACACAGCTGAACTCACCAAATCTGTAGAGACCTCCATACCTTTCTCCAATAGCATATACTTCACTAGTTGAAATGTCCTGCAATACACACTTCTCCTTAAGAAATCTGAACTGACAATCACTGTTGTCAAGTAGTTTAGAAACTGACAGCAAATTGTGTTGGAAGTGTGGCACAAATAGCACATCTTCAAGCACAATTCTGTCAGTTAACTGAACCTTTCCTGAGTACTTCACCAAATGAGTAGTTCCATCAGGAAAGCCAATCAACACTGGACAACTGAGCAGGCACATCTCAACAAACATTTCCTTAACGAAGGCAATGTGATCAGATGCACCTGAATCGATTATCCAAAACGACTGATTGGACTCAGCATTTGTGATACAAGAATTACAATAAGTACCTGCAAAGTTGATGGAGCTATCCCTTTAATAGCCCGCATCACTTCAGCCAAGTCAGCATTAACAAGATGAGGATCTGCACTGTAATCACTAGAAATGGGGTTCAGAGGAGTATCCTCCTGGACCACATCCTGCACATTAGCAACAAGCTTGCTCTGTCCACTCTCCCGGGGACCAGTGTACCAATCCGGATACCCAACCAATTTGAAGCATGTCTCTCGCACATGGCCACGTTCCTTGCAGTAAGTACACACCCTGTCATACTTGGCTTTCTTGAGCTCTCTTTTCTGTTCCACACTAACGTTACTGCCTCTGTTTTGTCCTTGACCAGAGGAACTCCCTACCTCAGTGCGAGAGCCATAACTATGAGACTTATTTACTGCCAGAACCTCATGACTATGAGACAATGAACCAGTTATCCCTTTCTGTCGCTCAATCTGTAGAGTCATATGAAAAGCACGATTAACCGACGGCAACGGATCCATAGACAAGATGCTATTGCGAACATTCTCATAGGTATCAGATAATCCCATGAGGAACTGCATTAGCTTAATTGTGGCTTCTTTCTCCAGCAACTTCTTCAAAATCAAGCATGAGCAATTCTTCATCACACCACAACGACACACAGGAATCCCTTCCAAAACTTGAAGCTCATCCCAAGCCTTTTTATGCTTGATGTAATACTCAGTGACAGACGAATTATTCTGTCGAATGTCACTGATCTCCTTCTTGATCTGGTACATCAGTGGCGCATTCGACTCCGCAAATCGCTCAAGTATTTCCTCCCAAAGTTCCTTTGCGGAATTCACATACATGAAACCTTCAGCATACTCAGCTTTCATAGAATTCAAGATCCAGCTCATTACCATGTAGTCACACCGAAGCCATCGATCATAATCATCATCAATTTCATCAGGTTTAGCGCAACGACCATTAATGAATCCTAGTTTCATCTTAGCTCCAAGAGCAATCCTAATAGCACGACTCCAGCTATGAAAATTAGATCCATTAAACAGATTCGTAACGAGCAACATACCAGGATGATCGGAGTTGGAGAGAAACAGCGGATCTGCATGATTTCCTCCAGTCGACGTCCGATTTCCCCGATCAAACACCTGCTCCTCAGTATCAACGAACACAGCATCATCACCTTGCTCCATAGTCATAGATCTTCGTCAAACAAGAAATTGCAGACAAACACACAAATCTCCGCTGAAACAGAGATAATCAAACCAGAAACGAAAGGAACACCACCAGATCTAACTTCTGTAGTTAGATGATGGCTCTGATACCATAACAAGAATCAAGAGCTCCTTAATTCTTCACCAGTGATCACAATTGAAAACAGATCTAGTTGCAAAGAGATCTAGATCTGATGCATGAACACATAGCTTGTAGAGAGTGTTTGTTATTTCTGTAAAAAAGAAGTTAGAGATTACAAGAGGCTAACCAACTGTATTTATACTACTCCCACTAACCGACCTAACAAGTATCCAGCTAGCAACCACTAGGCAACACTTTGCTTATTTATAAAATTACCAAACTGCCATGCTAAGCTATACTCTATAATTTGAAACCTTAATCTTCTTTAGAAGGGCTTCTAAATTTGTTAAATGTCCAACTTGTTATAATTATAATGGTTAACTATGATTTTGTAAATAAATGAATATGAATATTCTTGGTCAACTATAACCTCCATTAACTTGGCTTGTTAAGTTAAAGTAAGTAAAGTAATAAACTCCTTTAGGTTGTACTGGATTGATGAGCCATGAGAGATTAAGTGGAAGTAGACATCAACATTTAGTTGATTTAATTAGAGTATGAATAAATATGAATTGTGCCACATAATTGGACTTGTTAACTTCCTTGAATCGAAATGGTTAAAGCCTTAATACTCAATTGAGTTGATTATAACTTAATGCTTGGAGATAGGTCTTATTAACTTGAACTTAATGGTTACTTAGATAATTGATGTGGATGTTTCTTACTAAACATTTGTCGATTAATAAGATATAAAAGTGAATTGTGGTCATTATGAGTTGACCTTGCTAAAATGGTTTTGCTATAAGTGGACGTATCCTTGGTTACTCTCTGAATGTGAATTATGGAACAATCATTTTAGAATGAACCAATTGCGTAAACGCTTGTTAAAATTGAGTTAATAGATTAAGAGTAGTATCTTATACTTTTATTATTAGAATGATATGAGATTATTTAAGATAGGACTAAGTGTTAGAAGACATAAAAGATGACTTGTAAATCTATTTTGGTGGTTCATGACCTTGTTAAGTGATTATGCGCAAATGAGGTTACAAAAAATGTTTTACAAATTATTATACCCGTGTGCCTTTAAGCTTCATGGTAGTGCTATGTTGTTGAGTAGTTCTCATAATTGAAACTACAATTGATTTCTTGAAATATCTACTTATCTTTGTTTACTCATTGAGCACGACTTATTATGCAAGTTTTGATAAATAAGACTTGTTGAACCTTGGTTTTGAGAACTTATGGTTTTGTTGGGTGTTGGAGGGAGTGATAATTGATGAATTACTTGAGGAAATGTTTAAGGAAAACCTGAGCTTGGTTTGAAGTAAGATGTTTTGAGTAATGATCTTAAAAAGGGTTTGAACTAAGTTGCATACTTGATGGGAACAAGGTTACTTGAGATTGATGGTTTTGATGAGAATGTTAGATTATTTGAATGAAATATTGTTGAATCTTGTGTTGACTTGAAAGCCCACTTGTGTGTTAATTACATATGTATTGATGAACTATTCCTTGTTTATTACTTGGTAGTGTGATTGGATGATTCTCTGAGCGGCTTGTTGGCCGATGGATGATTATCTGAGTGGCGTGTTTACTAATTGTATGTGAAGGCTCCAGGTAAGTTTTCTACGGGAGCTTACTCAGTAACCAGGACCTCATGCCTGATGTGTCATATAGTATGTAGGTGTTGCATCTGCATAAAAGCATGACATGTAGTATCATGCTTAGGACTTGCACTTATGAATGAGCATCCCTATTCTTTATGCGTTTGAAAAGAGAACGGTCGTTATCTGTGAGTCCTTAGAGTTGTTGCTAGGGTCTTTGGGGCATTCGCGTTTCATATCATTTCGGTCCCAGTCGAGTCTTATATTATGATATGGCTGCGGCGGTGACCGAGCGTCCTACCTCGGAGTTGGGTACAGACATATGATGGTTGCGACACCGACCGAGCGTCCTACCTCGGAGTTGGGTACGTACATGTATGACCCCGGAGTGGGTACAGATGGGGAGATTGGGGATATGTCAATTAGCATTCTGTGTGGATCTATTTAATCGCTTTCTGCATATATATAAACTGTTAGCATGCTTGTATGATTTAAATTCTATATTGCATTAGAACATCCTTTATTTTAGGTATAGGAATATTATATGTCCTCAGTGAGGTCTTTAGGGTCCGCATGCGTCTCTTGGCCTGACTTCGTGGTTAGTTTTAGGTACCCGCTTCCTTTTGCTTGCTGATTTGCTTCTATGGCGGGGTTTTCTCACGGGACGAGAGTGTTAAGAAGACTTCATACATCTTACAACTTGACTTTATAAATTTTTTGGTTTAGTTGGACATTTAGAAGCAATGTACATAGATTCTTGATTTAAACTCATTTTGTCTCTTTCGAGTTTTGACTAGCTGAATTAGGACAGGTTCCCGTGCAAAAGCACAAAATCATGTTTGGATTATGTGACTGTTTTGAGGCTTTGAAATCCCTTTTTTTCTTGAACTGTATCATTAAATTCTTAGACATAAACAGGGTTATAACTTGAAGATGTTAAATAAGCAACTCGTACTTGGATTGCAAGATTTGGCAGAGGGATAATTCTTCCCTCTAAACGTAACCCGGATTTTATAATCTGGGCCGTTACAAAGTTGGTATCAGAGCCAGGTTGTGCAATCCGAGTACAAATAAGTTGTAAAACAATTGGTGATTTTGAGTTTTGGAAATGAAATGGCCCAAATGTTTTCACGAGTTTTGAATGTTTTCAAAGGGCAAAATGAATTTAATATGGATAAGTAAGATAATCACCTTCAGAAGTGAGAATCGACATTCGATCGGGTAGTCATGGCGATAGCATGTCCCTTACCGATATAGAATCAGGATTGGTAGAGATCCTTAGCTTATTCTTTACAGATTGGTATGGAAGACTCCAAGGAGGTATACCGCGGTGGTCGTAGATTTGGGTAGAAATTGTTAGTGAACTCTCCCATGAATGGAATTGTGTATTTGACTTTATGTTGTTCTTCTTGGGTAGGAAACTTTGTTTGATATATGTTCAAGAGTTTATTATGTCTTTATGAACATGGAGAGCACATGTAAAATCTTGTTTGGGTAATTCGTAAACTTGATTTTAGAGATAGGTAAATTTGGGGGAGAAATTTGATGATTCATGTGTGTTACTCTTGATTACTTGATACGATATTTGTTTATATGAGTCTCTCTCGTTATGACATTTAGTGTGATTCTTATAACATGCTCTAATCTTGTTGTACGCTTAAAAATTATGATACTTGATGACTTAGGTGAGACAACTACCACCATTCTTGATGTGTTGTCTTATGCATACTTGTGTTGTTACTTATATCACTTATGATGACAATTGGTTGGTGCCTTTAGCCCTTGGTTCGATGTGGACATGAGATGAGATTTTGAGAATCTGCATGATTGTGGCTGATGTTTTGTATTGGTTAGTTGGAAGCTTAAATGCTCAGGCTTGAAAACCTTAGTCTAGTTGATGGAAAAAAAACTTGTGTTTTTGAGAACTGAGAAAGTATGTTTGTTGATTGAGAGTCATGATATTCTGACTATGAGACTTAATGATTGAGTTGATAATAAATGCTTATGGAATTCAGATTCTTGATATAAATTTTTTATTCTTGCTTATATGATAATGTTTTCACAGAGTCGACACAAGTATTTTACAAGGACGCTTGTAAAGTACCTGGTCGGATCTAGTGAGAATTTTGTGATGATTTTGTGATACTTATACAAGTATTTCATGGGAACGCCTATGGAATACTTGTAGGGATCATAAAATGCATTACTTATATGGTTATTTGAGGTGTTTTAGTATGATACTGTCCCATGATCGATTTAGTTGATGCTTTACATGCTTTACAGGATGAATTCTAGTGATATTGTTCCTATATGTGAAATTCGTTCAAAAGAGGATCATGTGTATACAACTCGACTAAAATGTGTGTGAATCAATGAATAAACATAACTTGCTTATTCATAAAATAGAACCTATGTGATTGATATGACGTTGTACCTTCTACCCCCGGTGTGTTATCGTTCATATGTTGTGACTTTATGAGATTTTGTGAAGTTGTGTCATGCACTTCTATCTTGTTCGTATGAACAATGATATTTATTGATAATATTTTGCTTATGTGACTACTCAATATCCTATAATTGTACGACTTGTATAATTGATGTCTTGCATGTTCCTTATTCCAATAAGATGATGTCCTTTTTGCTTGTTTACTTGGTTAGGGAAAGAGACTTGTACAACTTGACCAGTATAGGTTGAAATAATGAATATATGTAACTCGTTTAGTAATGAAGACAAGAATGATACTTAAAACGTAGACTTTGAATCTTGATTGAAGGGTTTCCTCCTCTCGAAGGGAAGAGACTCTATACTCAAACTAACTTGTTAATGGTGTGACTCGATAAGATAGCAAGCTGAACGGGTGATTGACCTCCTTGGATTCTTGGTGAAGTTTTCTTTGCGATCTTTGAGAACCTCGATAAATTGCCATGACAACTCATTGTCTCTCTTCAATACTCTTCTTCTACCTTGCCGCTTTGGTTTCTTCTTAGTTCCTTTCATGTTGGTCACCAAAAGTTCTAAACCTTATGGGTCTAACTTGTTGCGATTTAGTATATCCATTTTAGAAAATTAATGTCTTGAGGAAGTACAACACAAAGGGAGGGTCTTTATGAGTGACTCTTAGAAACCCATTGGATGTCATCATTTGTACCAAGAGTCTTTTGACGTCTTTGTTCACTCGGGGAATTTTGTTGAAATGTCTTCCTTATGGTTAAAGTATATTGTCTTCCTAAGAAACAACTAGGCTTCTTTTCGGAATGGGTTATGAGTCAGTGGGGATGAGTCGATGTTGCCTTGGGAAACTCTTATTTGGCTATACTGGTAGTCTTATTTGTGTTTCCGTGTTTTAATGTGTTATTGTGTTATGTACTTGTTCTCTTTAGACCTACGTCGATTATGTATATCTATCTTATTACATATGATCCATTCATGCCTTAGCCACACTGTCTTAGGATCCTATTACCCTCCATAGTACTTCTTTTGTGTTTTCATCGCCTTATTATATGATTGGTTTTGACTTCCGATGCATTGTCATGTTAGCCCCTATACATTTATATCATATGTTTATGTACTCATGACTTATTGGTGTTATAGTATCCTATAGGATCTATGACTTGTGAACTATGTGATTTTCTTCATCTATATCATTGTTTACCACTCCTAATCATATATTCATGATAGTCTTTTCATCATCCTTTAGTTACCGCTTGCCCTTTTGTATGCTTAAGAGTGTTAGGTATAATTGAATTAGGTATGTCTTGTATGTATGCTCCATCTGCATCATGTCTTTATTATTCTATCGCAGGTTCGTGGTAGACTGTTCATCCTTCTTGTATGTTCTCATCACACAATCCCTTGATCTTGTCTGCTTATACTTGTTAAATGCTATTGATTTAGCTATGTTATGATTTTATGCCTTATATTGTTAACGTCTTGTTTAGCTATGTACCTCTTATCGTTGACTCTTCTTAACCTGTGCTATTGATGTGCGCGCATATTGCCATATTTTCTATGCACATATGAATTCATTTTGTTGTCTTTTGCATGCACATTAATGGGAAAACATGGGAATAGTGTGGTTTATGCTTAAATGTCAAATATATGGGTTTGCACGAGTTTCCATGTGATTTCGCAGAAAACAGGATGAAAATGGATGAATTCAGAAGAGCGGAAAAAGAACTCGAAGTCTTCTGAAGAGGTCGAAATCGACTGAAGACCTCGACATCGAGTACATCGAGACATAGGAATCGAGCAGAAAGGAAACAGAGCATCTCGACACAGAAGAGGTCGATATCGACGTCTGGAGGTCGATATCGATCATGCCAGATCGACCAAATTGATAGAAGTCGAGTAGGAGAAGGAGAAGCTCGAGATAAGATTTTGGAGGGGTCGATATCGAGTGGAAAGGTCGATATCGACCATGCTAGCAGAGGAATTCGACTCCGATTTTGATAGAATTATATCCAATGCTTGCAATATCTATCCAAAGGTCGAAATTTCCTATCATCCACATCAGGTTTATCATGAGGAGGCTGGTTTCACCATAAAGTTTTAGCTTTTACTTTTTATTTATTTATTTATCATAGAGAATAAAGATAAGGTTTCGAGTCCTTATCGTCATCTACAAATAGAAGCCATTAGGGCTGAGTTTAGGTATTCAATTCATCATCCACACACGCAGAGAATTCAGTTTTCAATAGAGAGAATTTGTAGAGAGAGAGAGAGAGAGTGGCCGAGTGGAGTTGTAAGGCGAAAGCGGAGTGGCTTGTTCGGTTGTACTTTCTTTCGGACTTTTAATTCAAGGTAGCTTTCTTTCAATAACAATGATGATGATGTGCATGATGAAGAGCGAGTAGTCAACCCACTTCTAGGGTCGGGGTGAGCCCGACGATAGCAATGTGAGGTAAGTGCATCAAAGGTATAACTTTTATGCGATTCCGTCTTCTACCCCATGCATGATCCTTTGCGAAAGTTAGGGAGATTCATTATTTGCATTATTGAAGCGAAAGCCACTCATATTGCGAACTTGAATTACTCATGAATCGGATAGTAACTCTTAGGAATTATGCGAGAGCCTCTAATCGCCTAAGTGTTGATAACGAAAGTTATTTGACGGAAAAGACATTAAAGTTCATATTTTTAGCATGAAACTTGCATTGTTATCGTTGTGGCATAAAACCCCGACTTTGGAAGCTTTTTAATTCATTAAATTCTTCATAAAAGTCTTAGTTTTGCTTCTGTTCATCTTCCCTCTCCATTCTATTTTCTTCGGATCCTTTTCCGACAAATTGGTTACAAAAACGATTTCTGTGACAAACATCGAAATCGACCTTAAGGGTCGATATCGAGTACTAACATCGATATCGAGGTCTCTGCTCGACGTCGACTTGCTGTTTTGTCTTCTGCAGGAACTGCGCTAGGAAATCGACCAGAACTGAGGTCGATATCGACCAGTATACTCGATATCGAGTGTCTGCTGAGGTCGAAAGCATTGATCGTGAGTACAACAAGGGAAGCGCTGACATACCTCCTCGTGGATTCGATCCTGAATTACCCTACTACTATAAGGGAGGGGATTCTTGTATTATTTGTTTGGGACAGGGAGATAGTCTAGTTGTGCTTTATTTTATTCTCCTCTATTTTATACATACACCCCCCAACTTCCCGTAACGAACAAATTGGCGCTGTTGCCGGGGAGGAAATCAATCGCCATCTAAGTTAACCACGATCTTTTTCTAAGCTTATTCTGCAGGTTTATGCGACGTTCTGATCGCGGACCTATCCTGGAACCAATTGACGAGCCTGAACGTTTCTACCATCTTCGCAACAAAGCAATTCGCATCATGGCTGACAACGAGACGCAGGCTGAGATCATAGAGCGGTTGAGAAAGGAAATCGAGGACCACAATGCTACAATCGCTGCTGAAAGGGCCGCTGCTGCTGCTGAGCGAGCCCGTGCTGACAGGGAGGAGGATGCGCGCAGACAAGCCCAAGAGCAGCTAAATCAGTATCCACAGACGGCGATGCAATACATGCATCCGCCCCTTCATGTTCCTGAATCTGCCATTATAATTCCTCACTCCAATTATGAACTGAAAATTAACTTCCTATCTGAGATTAAAAGAAATACTTTTGAAGGAAGACATAATGAATGCCCCCTGCAACACATCTCTACTTTTATGGATTTATGTGAAACAGTTGCTGATGGAGTAAACTTAGAGTATGTGCGACTAAAATCTTTTCGATGGTCTTTGGCAGGAAAGGCATTACAATGGCTTGAAAGTTTGGCTCCACGATCGCTAAGGACATGGGCGGAAGTGAAAGATGCATTCTTGAACAAATTCTTCCCACCTTCTAAAACGGCGATGCTACGACAAAGGATCACGGCTTTCAAACAAAAGCCAGGTGAAACCCTAGCACAGGCGTGGGAGCGCTTCAAAGACTTGCTGAGATCATGCCCGACGCATGGGCAACTTCCATATGTCATCCAAGAGATCTTTTATAACGCCCTTGATGCGCCGAATAAGGAGAGGATCAATTCATATACCTCCTATCGGTACATTGAGCTTACACCAACGGAGGCATGGGAGACCATTGAGAGGCTTGTGAACTTTGACAACACCTATGGGACTGCTGCGGCCTATGATGCAAGGCCTGCCCCATCTATGCCACTATATGAGCCTCCAAGGGAAATAGATCCTGAAGTACGGCAACAATTCCATAACGATCAAACACGCCGCCTTCAAAAGCAAGTAAGGTTCCTGAGCAACAATCAACCTTGTCAGGAGTGTGGTTCAATAAGGCATAACACCAGTGCCTGTCCACATACTGAGCAAGTATCCATGGCGGAACAACATGAGGAGGTCAAATGGACGAGAGGCCCCTATGGAGGGGGCAATCAACAAAATTGGGGTGATCAAAGGTTCTATCAAAGGGATCCCCCAACCTATAGAGCACCAGGGCACCCTGAGCGGGAGACTAAGAAAGATGACCTGCAAATCATCCTTGATGAGATGCGGAGGAACCACGCTGAGTTCAAACAAGCCAATAACTCCGTCCATACTCAGCTGCAGGGCATAAATTCTAGACTTGGGGAGATCGACGTTTGGAAGCGCAACATGGAGACTCAAATGAGTCAATTGGCGGAAGCAATGCCCAAAGCGTCCGGATCACTCCCTGGATCCACTGTGCCCAACCAAAAGGGCAAAACCACAGGTCATATCGCGGCAGTAAATCTAAGGAGTGGGCGTCAATTACAAACGCCCGAGCGAAAAGTGGAGGAGAAGGAGCCAGAACAGACGTCGATATCGACCCCCCCTGTCGATATCGACCAAGGTGACATCGATGTCGACCTTCCTGTCGATGTCGACCCTAATTCTGCGTCACCACAGAAATCGACTCTTCCAGTCGATATCGACCCCACTGCTGCCGATATCGACCTCACTACAGCCGCAGGAAGGAAGAAGGTGTTGCCATTCCCAACTAGAAAGGTGACTAAGGACCCAGCGGAAAAGAAGTTCCAACGGTTCGTGAAGATGCTCCAAGGGCTTAATGTCTCTATACCATTCACAGAGGCACTTCACGAGATGCCATCTTATGTGAGGTTCCTTAAAGACATCTTGGGTAAGAAGCGATCGCTCTCTGAGATCGCAGAGGAATGCAACAGGTTGGAGCTACCACAAAAGCGGGCGGACCCAGGTAAGTTTTCTATCGCTATAGGTCTAGGTCAATTCAAATTTAATGCTTTAGTTGACTTGGGCGCTAGCGTTAGCATGATGCCACTAACCATTTGGCACAAGGTAAAGATAGGTCCTCTGGAGCCCGTGGATGCAAGATTATACATGGCTAACAATACCGTAGTTATTCCAACTGGGATAGTGACAGATGTGCCAGTACAAGTAGGTAAATTCTTTGTCCCCGCTGATTTCCTAGTTGTTGACATAGCGGAGGACCCTGCTTGTCCAATTATTTTAGGTAGGCCATTCCTAGCAACCGTCGATGCCAACATTAGCGTGAAGAAAGGATTGCTCTCACTCACAATTAGTGATGAAGTAATAGAGTATTCCTTCAACAAGACGGTGCAAAGTCAAGGGCCAATGGAGATAAAAGCCATCAAAGAAGCCCAAGTAGAGGAAGTTGAAGCAATCTTGAACGAAGGAGCTCAACAGGACATCGAAATCGACCCAGGTAAGTCGATATCGACCACTATTGTTCAAGATTTTGTGACAGGTCATAAGTATGGGGTCGACGGAGGAAAAGAGGAAGCATCGAAATCGGGGTCAAGGGTCGATATCGACCACACCCTATCAAAATCGACCACCATCAGCGCTGAGAAGAGAGGCGAGGAGACCTCGATATCGACCTCTGAGGGTCGAAATCGACCTGATCATATCGAGTCAAAACTCCCCAAATCGACTGATCCTACAGGTGTACAACAGGGGTTGATATCGACCTCTGCACATCGACATCGACCTGAGCCACAGACGGAGAAGAAGGTAAGTCAAGGTACGGATTCCTCTTGTTCAATTACAATTAAGGACTTATCATTATTTGGAAGAGGTGTGCCTTGGCATGTGCGTTTATGTAGGATATCCGAAGATGGTTCAAGCCAATATGAGATAGGAGACAAGGTCTATGTTGCCAAGTCTAAGGACCATTGGTTCCCTACAAGATTCAAGGATAAGAGCTTAGGTCCATTCACGGTGAATCAAATCAATCCCGGGGGAATGCAGCTGCGGGACAAGAAAGGAGTGATATTTGAGGCCCAAGCCACATGGGCTCTGCAGATGCCACCTTGAAAAGCGCAAAGGAAGAAGTCGGCCTAGCGACTTAAAAATCTAGAGCTTGTAACAAAGACTTAGTTTTGATTTTAAGACAGCTTTTGTTTTGGTTTTAGACATTTTTATTGTTTTGCATATTTTGTGTTTAGTTTTCAAATTGCAGGAGAGAGAAAAGCACACAGAAAGGCATCGAAATCGATGTCGGACATCGAAATCGACCTCAAGGTCGACATGGATAGGGTTTGTGATCGAGCCGAATCACCCTGAAGCCCGAGCAGAAATCGAGAGACATCGATATCGATGTAAAGGGTCGATATCGACCTTCCCTGCTGTCTTCTTCGACTCCTGAAATTTGTGACGGTTTAGTAAGTCTTCTTCTTAACCCTAGTTCTAATACAGTGAGGACACTGTAAATTTTAAGTATGGGGTGGGGGAAGGGCTTATTTGCATATTCATACTTAGTTTAGGGTTGCATATTTATTTTTATTTTAATGACCCCCATCAAAAATTTTGGAAAAGAGAGAGTCATGGAAGTATAAAAAAGAGCTCTATGATGCAAAATTAGATTCATTAGAGATATAACATGAGATTGCCTAGTTAAGGGAAGTCCCAATGAAGTGCAATTTTTTGAGAAAATCATAAAGGAGATGAAAATTTGAAGTTGCTTTTGACATATGCATGATAAAATGATGGAGGATTTTTTATAAAAATTCCATACAAGCAAAGTTCATACCCTAGCCTTACCTGCGCATATTCACAAAGCCATATATGAGACTTATCATGATCATTATTGCTCCACATATACATATTGTCCATTTTTTACCTTATACCCTATCCGGGGACGAAGTTTTTTGAATGGATGACATCTTTGGAGTTATATGGAGTTGTGCATTTATAAAGTTGTTGGCAGGAATGATACAATATGGAAAATTAAATGAGCGAGAAAAAATCCGATCACCTCAGGAGATAAAGGTAGGTCGACCCTGCTCGCTGAGATAATAGTTCGGCGAGATGGGACACAAAGGTGAGGAGTCCGAAGTACTAAGTATCCGGGGCCATTCATGACACCCATGTTTGCGACTCGCGAGAAGGCAGTGCTAAGGTTAGAGAGGTAAAAGCATTAAAGAAAAAAAAAAAGCATTGAACGATGAGTGAAAGGTGAGACATTATGAAGGAGGAATGTGGAATATTTTGGAAAGAAAGTGTACTTCCCCGGATTTAACACCACATGGCCAAATATTAGCCCACCTTTAGCCTTTTACCAATCCACTTCTCACAAGCTTGAAGAAAGTCCTCTTGATTATTAATGCAATGTCGCTAAAATTGTTTTTTGCATATTACCTCCTTTATAAGTATGAAATTGCTTTTATGCACAGGCATGGACTTGGTTGACATAAGTACCTTCTCGAGGATGGCAATTGATTGTAGGGACATATGAAAAATGAATCTATGATGTTGAGGGTTTACTTTCTTCCCCTGAATGACTATTAAGAGTATTGCTTGGGGACAAGCAAGTTTAAGTATGGGGTGTTTGATGTGCGCGCATATTGCCATATTTTCTATGCACATATGAATTCATTTTGTTGTCTTTTGCATGCACATTAATGGGAAAACATGGGAATAGTGTAGTTTATGCTTAAATGTCAAATATATGGGTTTGCACGAGTTTCCATGTGATTTCGCAGAAAACAGGATGAAAATGGATGAATTCAGAAGAGCGGAAAAAGAACTCGAAGTCTTCTGAAGAGGTCGAAATCGACTGAAGACCTCGACATCGAGTACATCGAGACATAGGAATCGAGCAGAAAGGAAACAGAGCATCTCGACACAGAAGAGGTCGATATCGACGTCTGGAGGTCGATATCGATCATGCCAGATCGACCAAATTGATAAAAGTCGAGTAGGAGAAGGAGAAGCTCGAGATAAGATTTTGGAGGGGTCGATATCGAGTGGAAAGGTCGATATCGACCATGCTAGCAGAGGAATTCGACTCCGATTTTGATAGAATTATATCCAATGCTTGCAATATCTATCCAAAGGTCGAAATTTCCTATCATCCACATCAGGTTTATCATGAGGAGGCTGGTTTCACCATAAAGTTTTAGCTTTTACTTTTTATTTATTTATTTATCATAGAGAATAAAGATAAGGTTTCGAGTCCTTATCGTCATCTACAAATAGAAGCCATTAGGGCTGAGTTTAGGTATTCAATTCATCATCCACACACGCAGAGAATTCAGTTTTCAATAGAGAGAATTTGTAGAGAGAGAGAGAGAGAGTGGCCGAGTGGAGTTGTAAGGCGAAAGCGGAGTGGCTTGTTCGGTTGTACTTTCTTTCGGACTTTTAATTCAAGGTAGCTTTCTTTCAATAACAATGATGATGATGTGCATGATGAAGAGCGAGTAGTCAACCCACTTCTAGGGTCGGGGTGAGCCCGACGATAGCAATGTGAGGTAAGTGCATCAAAGGTATAACTTTTATGCGATTCCGTCTTCTACCCCATGCATGATCCTTTGCGAAAGTTAGGGAGATTCATTATTTGCATTATTGAAGCGAAAGCCACTCATATTGCGAACTTGAATTACTCATGAATGGGATAGTAACTCTTAGGAATTATGCGAGAGCCTCTAATCGCCTAAGTGTTGATAACGAAAGTTATTTGACGGAAAAGACATTAAAGTTCATATTTTTAGCATGAAACTTGCATTGTTATCGTTGTGGCATAAAACCCCGACTTTGGAAGCTTTTTAATTCATTAAATTCTTCATAAAAGTCTTAGTTTTGCTTCTGTTCATCTTCCCTCTCCATTCTATTTTCTTCGGATCCTTTTCCGACAAATTGGTTACAAAAACGGTTTCTGTGACAAACATCGAAATCGACCTTAAGGGTCGATATCGAGTACTAACATCGATATCGAGGTCTCTGCTCGACGTCGACTTGCTGTTTTGTCTTCTGCAGGAACTGCGCTAGGAAATCGACCAGAACTGAGGTCGATATCGACCAGTATACTCGATATCGAGTGTCTGCTGAGGTCGAAAGCATTGATCGTGAGTACAACAAGGGAAGGGCTGACATACCTCCTCGTGGATTCGATCCTGAATTACCCTACTACTATAAGGGAGGGGATTCTTGTATTATTTGTTTGGGACAGGGAGATAGTCTAGTTGTGCTTTATTTTATTCTCCTCTATTTTATACATACACCCCCCAACTTCCCATAACGAACAGCTATAACTATATGATTGCCATGTTTTAAGAACCTTACACATCGCATGTCCACCCACCCCAATAGCTACATAAATTTATGTGATGATCATTATATAAATACAACGTGTTATTCTCATGTAATATGCCACCATTGGAAACTATTTTTTGATTTTGATGGTAGCCACACTTAAGCATCCATGGCTTGATATGAGATTACATCTAGTTACTTGTAATATTCATGTCTTATTGACATGTATATGCACATTATGACATTTTGTGTAACTTTAGATAGTTGCTACTGTTTCATGGTCGCATTACTTACTTTTACACACCTCTCATGCTCCTGTTAGGTTTTTGCATGATCATTTTGGCTTATTATGTGTCATTGTCATGTATGTTGTTACATGCTATTTCTGTGCACTCCTACTGTGTTATGTGCTACTAATATCCTTTATATAATCTCTGCTTTTGAAGAAATAATTATTTAGTTTTATAACCTAATTATAACATCGATTGATTACTATTACTGCACGACTCACGACACCTCGGTCCGTGCCTTTTCTATCTGTATCTTAATTGGTATGCATATCTATGTCATTATACTCTATATATCCATGCTTAGTCATCATCGTTTTAGGTACATCGTTCTCGATTATACTTCACCTATATTCATGTTGTGTGGTTATACAGTTGTTTTGACTGGTTGCGAATCGTCATGTTTGTGGTTAGACCATAGCTCTGTATGCTTACATCTTGCCATATGTCATTAAATATTATTTGGTAATTAAGTATTTGAGACTATGATTATGTGATTTATTGCACTCTCTATATTATTTATATGATCACTCTTATGATATGGGTGGTTCGACTTATTGTGTATCATCTAGTTGTTGTTAAAGTATATTTTCATGTATTTACCCCTTGTCATGTGTTATCGATAATATGTAGAAATTTTGCATCAACGATATGGTATGTGATTCTTTGCACTATTTATACTATCTACCATGTTGCGGTTATAGTGGTATGAAATGTGGGTTGATGTATGCCTTGGTGATAAAATTGCATGAAGCACACACTTACACTTGTTCTTACTAGTGAAATATATGATACTTCTTCCGTGACTTTTAAGACAGGTTGATATTATTCCTTACCTATTTTATTAGGTTCCCTTACGTCATAGTGGCATCTAGGATTCCCTCAAGCTTATATTGAATATATATAGTTATATTTGGGTGGCAAGTTGTTAGATCTATCTTATGTATAAATGAATGTTGTACCTTAGTAGCATTCCTTGTCATTATATGTGATACCCCTTGCTAATGAGGATTGATTTTATAGTAGCATGTACATGATATTGCTCTCATAACGTTAGATTATTTACCTTGTACCTTATCACATGTTATGTCACTTACACTAGAATCATATTGTCATTATCTCAGGAGATAGGTCCATGTTCGTGTGCACGATTAAAATGTTGTGTGTCTTATGATTTGATGTGTTACATGATGATTTGAGTGATGCGATCGTAATCTTAAGGGTTTCCCATGGACATCAACGAAATTCTCCTGTCCAACCTTACCATACACTATTCGAGCCTATCTTCGTGTCAAGAGTTAGTCGAATTGTCCGTTAGCGTCTATTTTCTTCGGTTACAACTTAGACCTTACATCATCCTTGTATAATCATCTATAGCGTGATCAAGAGTGGGTCGTTTAGATTGATCAGAGTAGCACAACGGAATCGTAGTGGGCCAGCATGTTGACTTTTTAACATACTGATTTATGTTTTCCCTTTGAGTGCATATGTTATTTATTATTATAAATTTTGTTATGATGATATTTTGGAAATGTTAATATTTGAGTTTGATGTTGAGACTGATAATGAGAAATGAACTTAGGAAGTGGAATCTGGGACTAGCCCTTACATATGGATAAATTGTTTCCTGAATCCTTGAAAATCTAGTTGAGTCTTCGAAATGTTTTGTTGCTTTTAAAAAAGGATTTTAGTCTCGAGGACGAGAATTGTTTTTAGAGGTGGATGATGTAAAGAACCAAAATTTTAAAATATTATTTTATGAATTATAATTTAACCTCAATATTAAATTTATGAGATTTCGGAAATTTTGAAAATCTTCGTCCTCGATCAAAATGATTTTGTTATGTTTAAAACAAATTCCGGCATATAATTGAATCCGATAAAAAAAGATCTATTCCGCGTTCCTATACCAAGACTTGAAGATATTATTTTCGGATTCCGAGCTAAGAGATAAATATTGTTTCGAACCTATTGAGATGTGTGTGACAATTTTTATGACAATTCTAATTAAATGGAAATCTTTGGGTTGAATACTAATTGTTATTAGGATAAAATTTTATAAAACAGGAATAGCGGAATAATTTTATAATTTGTCTAATATAAAGCTAACCTAATTCTCCGGGTATATAAACCCCATTTCCGCCCCATCCCTTGGCCAATTCACTGTACATCCGCCCTTCTCTAAGCTCTCCCTCCCGTCTCAGAAGCAGCTCCCTCAAAACAAAACAAATTGAAGAACTTGAAGCTTCCATGGCTCCCTTTCCCTGCATCTCTCTCTCTCTCACACTCTCTTCAACTCTTCCTCCCTCTTGATCTCGTCCTGTTAGAAGAACCGACGTTGAGCACCACATCCAGGGACTCCTGCTCTCATCTCTCTCTCTCTCTCTCTCTCTCTCTCTCTCTCTCTCTCTCTCTCTCTCTCTCTCTCTCTCTCTCTCTCTCTCTCTCGTTCCCGTATTGGACTGAAGTTGAAGCTCCCATGGTAGTTCGCCCTCGCTCTCATCATCTTTTCTCGAGGCCGGGGTGATGGTGGTGTCATCCTCAAGCAGAAGCCATCTCCCCCTCACCCTAGAGTCCAGATCTACGAGGACGGGCTGTTTCCGAGTCCATCTACGGGACGCTGAGCGAACCAACACCACCTCCCTTGACCCTCGCTCACTGGGTTCGGCAGGAACGAGGTCGAGACTCCCTCTCCTCGTAGTCGCCGGTGTCGGACATACCTGATTAGCCACCAAAGGCGCTGTAACGGCCCAAATATAAATATTCGGGTTACGTTTCAAAGGGTTGGATACCTTCGTCCGGATCTTGCGATTCGAGTAAGAGTTCAGTTTTAAAACAAATTTTTTAGTGCTCAAAGAAGAGATTTTGCACCCTAAATTCGCGATAGGGCCATTTGATACCCCGAACCTGTCCCACTGGTCGAAGTCGCTCAAAATGTTTTAAGTTCGAAAAGCATAAAGAAGGAAATCTCATAATACAAATTGCCACGGCATGGCCGGGTCAAAACCAAATATGAGAAAATATAAAGTAGCGAAAGTGCAGAGTCCATAGTCAGTTTCTTCCTCCAATTGCGCCATAAGATACCCCCGTCATAACAGCACGGAGTCAAGCAAGGGAACAGGTACTTGAAATTATACCACGAGTCAAGGTCGAGCACTCATGCGGGCCCTGAAGACCTCACTGAGGACAGATAATACGCTCTAAGCCTAGATGAAAATGATCTAATGCATTACTGAAATATTAAAAATGCAAACATGATGACAGTTTATATATAATGACAAAAATGCAGTAAATAGGCCCACACAGAATACCAAGTGGCATGTCCCAATCTATCAAAACCCATGCCTCAGTCGGGGCGGGTATCTCTCTCATGTCCGTACCTCAGCCGGGGTCGGATGTCCGCCTTAATCGGGGCCAGACGACTCGGTCGGTGCCGTAGTATATCTCATGCCTCAGTCCATACCTCAGTCGGGGTTGGACACTCAGTCACCGCCACAGTCATATATATAAATCGGGAAATCATACTCTCAGATGACTCTATCAGGACAACCCGATGGAGCTGGGTAGTCCTATGACCCTAGCAACGACTCTAGACTCATGACTTACGGCCGTTTCTACCAATCGCATTCAGAATACGTATGCTCATTTGTTAATGCAGAACCTAGGCATGCTACAACATGACATGTTATTATAATGCCTACATACTATATGACACATCAGGTATAAGGTTCTAACTTGAGTAAGCCCCGGAGGACTTACTTGGAGGTGCAGAGCAACAAAATAAGGCAGCAGGAGTAAGCAATCCAATAGATCAGAGATCACCTAGAAATTTCATTAATACATAATAAGTCTAAGTCTAATTTACACAAAGTATAGCAAATAATACACAAGTTGCATATGAAACGCATAAGATACCCATAAATAATATAACCCAACCATTTCATCATTATCATCTCATCTTCATTTCTCATTTCGTCTCATCATATCCCATAATCTGACATCTTTATCAATTCGGTCATAGTATCATCATTAGTCGACTCACTCATTCTTATTCCCATGAATTATTCCAATAACTCAAATCATGCTTCAAATCTCATTGTACTCACGTAGTAACAATATCACTTTACAAGTAATTCACATAATCGGATTATAATCAAGTCCAATTCAGAGTCAAAAAGTCTAGTTAAGTCAATTGGTCAATTATTTTATGTTAAAATATTATTTAAAAATCCCAGTCTTTACATCATCCACCTCTAAAAACAAGTCTCATCCTCGAGACTAAAATCCTTTTTTCAAAACGAAAGCTTTTCAAAATTCGAGTCATTGTCTCCTATGTCAATCAATCAAGTTTCAAGGACTCAAGAGGTGGCAACATCCACCTCTAAGGGCTAATCCCATATTCCATGACCTAGGTTCAATTTCTCAAGTCTATCTCAACATCAAGTTCCAAGTTTTAACAAATCAGAATATCATTTCATCAAAATCCATCGTCATGATAAAATCGATGAACATGTCATTTTCCAACATCAACCAATCTCATATCAATAGATCATATCAGCATTGGAATCCGCACATCAAAATCACTCACAGAGTCACAACCAAGCATATAGTCAAACACAGAGTCAATCATGCAGTAGGAGGGGCGGAATACTCCTCTGCGCTCATTTGATAAACGCGGGGTGGTGGGGGCAGGCCTGCATCTCGCCCTCCTGATGACTGTCCTCCGTGACCACGGACCTCGTCGCCCTAGAATCCTCTACCTCGTCCTCGGCTAGCTGCAAATCCTCTCCCCTGGCTCCGAGGATAAGCCAGTAGTGGTGGCCTAGGAGCCTCCGAAGGTCTGGGGACTGGTGCAGATGGTGTCCCTCTAGTCTGGGGACAACGATGAGATCGATGCCCTCGAGTCCCGCATGAAAAACATAGAGTGTGCTTCCTCGGACAAGATTGCAGAACGTGTCCCTCCTCATGGCATCCGTGACATGTAGCTCGGGCTCTAATCTCTCCGCTCCGTGCTGGTGGTGCAAATGGTACTCTTAAAGTATCTCCTCAAAATCCTCCTCTAAATCCTCCTCCTCTGCGTCTCATATCTCCCCTAGTCTCATCAGGCCTCGACCTCTTCCTCTCAGAATGGGAGGAAGCATAAGCAACATCAGAGAGAATGCGCTGCTGATCGTACAGAAGAATGACCTCCAGGAAACGATCGAACGAGACTGCGCCCAGGCTAGAAGCATGCAGTAGTACATCTGGCGACAACCTCATCGATAATAGTCGAATGCGACTCTCATCACTGGGACATATGTGTGCGCAGTAAACCAGCTCCTTCTTGAACTGGCGGACAACATCAGCAACAGAGATAGACGGGTTATAGGTCCCACGATAAAATGCCACCTCGCGAGCAGTCTGAGTCCCTGGGGGACTATACTCCCTCAGCTTCAAAGTCCGGAAGGCATCATAACTCCATTCAGTCTGCTCCGTTTTGTACACGGACCAGCGATCAAAGGCGTCCTTCTGCAGAAGTCCTGCTGACAGCCTCTGTCGCTCTGTAGCTGGCGCATCGATATGGTCGAAGATCCCGTCTAGCTGACGGAACCACATCTCTACATCCACTCAGGCGTCTCCCGAGAACTGCGGTGGCCTACACTGCCCCATGGCCTTCACCCAGTCATTGTGCTTCTCGGGTCGCGCAACGGCCATAGGAACAGCTCGAACGGGCTCAAGTGGTATATGCGGCTCAATTGGAATCTGGGCCCCGGGTGCTGCAGACTGTGACTCCCCAAGAAACTCTCGCAATACCTCCAAGATCGCAACTCGGTCCATCTGCCCCGCTGTGGTCTGCTGAAGGGGGCCTGAGTCTCGCCGCCCTCAGGTGTCGGAGTGTCAGCGTCGGTCGTAATAGTAGCTGCCCTACGATGGGGTCATCCTCTACCCCTACGTATGGGGCCTCCATGCCCGGTCGGTCCATGTCGGGTGTCAACCATGATTGCTGGAATGCAGGAAACGGCTTAATACGTAGCATAGAAGTATTCAATAAGATGTAAATGATCATCAAGAAGACTCATGCCATATTCTGAATCCCAAGTCCTAGTGCGTCTCACTCTCCGTAAAATCAAACCTCTAGGTCCCTCACCAAATCCCGCAAAAGTTCAAGGGCCTATAGTTCACCCAAAGTTCATCATGAAGAACCTAATTGCGCAAGTCAAACAAGTTCCCCAATTACTCAGTACGGTCCCAAGCTCACGATCCCGATTTTCCTATTCACTCCCCTAAAACCTTAAATTAATACTTTACCTAATCACATATGAAGATCAATTATTCCAAAACCTCATCCCATTTCTTTCTCAGCATTAAAATCCCAAACTCACCCAAGGATCTGAAAGCTCCCCAATCTTGAACCTTTTAGCAAAACCCTTACTGCATCTTTTCCCAACTGATCCACACATGAGGTTTGCCTAAGCAAGTCATACGAGCACTCATGAACCAAATCGCATCTCCCTTACTTCCCAAATTTCATACATATTTACTCGAAACGCCAACTATCACTCAAAACTCTGCTACGATCCCAAACGATTACGATCCTTACATGCCGTCCTATTATAAAATTTCCTCAAAATTTCCATGCCTTATTTATTCAATTCTCTTAAGATGTCACAAGCACAGATTTCCATTGCCTATAACTATTAGCACCTCAATATCTTTCACTCGGATAGTTCTCGATATTCCGCACAAAATTTTCCGACCTCCTAAATCCATCAATCACCCTTATGATCGAAGTGGCCCCTAAATCATCTCTATCCCTTACACGACCAAATTAGGCCTTCTTACCGAGGTCATCCCCCTTGCCTATGTCCTTATCGGTTCATTCCCTTATTACCTCTAAGAGGAATTCTCCAAATTGTTTCAATGCCCTTATTCTACTCCCCATATCCTCAGACATTCCCATCGCTAATCCACCTCTAAAGAATCATCTTCCACTACAAACCTTATAAGTGTCATCCTCTCATTATGTATCTGAAATCACAAAAATTTAGATTCCTAATCTCTACACGTATCCCAAAGCAAGGTTCGGTAGTACCTCTAATCGACTAAGTTGACATCTCAACTTTTTTCTAACCTAGTACCTCAGACTTTCGATACAATTTCTACACCTTTCAATACTATCCCATCCTTACTCTAGAAAATATCCTCAAGTCTCACACATTCCTACTCTCATATCAGGCACTCAAGGAATCAACGCACTCGAACAGGAACCATAAATGTAGTGAGATTACCAACCCGATTTCCCGTGAAAGATTCTTCTATTATCAAGAAAAGAAGGCCAATGAAATATCATTTGACAATATGGATGGATGGTAGGAAAAGGTAAAATGAAAAATAAAAGGATCATGACGCCAACGAATGAAGGATGTGGAAAGATCACCCCATATGATTAACTTTTCCCAACCAAACGATAAGAAAAGACATCTCGCCACCCTACCTGCAGAATTTCAATACACTCCCAAGAATATATCAAATAAAATCCTAGACCGAAGGAAAAAACACATGAAGAGGAACGTAAAAACGAGGCATCTAGCACATAAGCACTGAACTGTGTATAATCAGATCCCCTTCGAGGGGGATCGCCCTCAGGCCCAATTTATATAAAATCACAGAATCTATCTAGAAGCTACCCTACGAGGGGCAACTGAATGGAGGGGCAACTATCCTCTCGGCCTCTATATTCTAACCCTGCTACTCCAACCACCATGGTGCAAACTCCTTGGAGTCTTCCAGGCCCTCTGTAAAGTACAAAGCTAAGTTTTGCCTACCCTTTCCCAAGTCTACATTCAATAGGGATGGTCTATCACCTTTTTACCCACTCGATTTCCCTTTTTCCGATTTTCCTTATTTTAAGTCAAGTTTATTAAGCTTTGTTCATTAATTTAGCCATATTAAATTCATTTTACCCTTTAGAATTCTTCAAAATCCTTTAAAAACATTGGGCGATTTTCAAAATCATACTTCAACCCATTTGTGCTGGAATCGCGCAACCCAAGCTCTGATACCACCTTTGTAACGGCCCAAATATAAATATTGGGGTTACATTTTGATAACTCCACTCCCTTGATGAAAATCGGAATAAGTTTCAAAGGCCTTGACAGTCCGTTTGTGTCAAAGGTCTTGAAGCTTTAACAGTATTGATGAAACACAAAACCTATTCTATATGATATTATGTTCGAATATTATTTTATGCTTCCATTATATTATTATATATACACTAACCTTTTAGGAAGTATTTTCGAATATTATTTCCTTCCTTATGTTGTAAATTGAGAAGATTCAAATCGGAAGATCATGGCCTCCGAATGTTTCCAAAGATAGAAGATCCAGCTCAAGCCATGATCCTCTCTAGCCGTTGGTGAAGATCCTTAGGCGCCGATTGTTTCATTAAAAAGAAAAGGAAGAAGAAGACAGCCACACACCTGTTAAACACAAGCTTTCATACACTCAAGCGAGATCTGTCTTCTTCGTGTGCTCTCTGCTTGTCCTTAAGAGTCTGTTATTTCATTTCAAAGCATTTGAGAGTTACACTGTGAGCTTATAGGATATATTTCGAGAGAGTGTTATACTCAAGAGTTTGTAACTCGGGAAGTAGACACTAGGCGATTGATTCACTAAGTGTAAGAGGATTGTACTAGATAGCATAGAGAGGTGGGGCTCTTCTAGATTGGTCTAGGACTCCAAGGGAACGTGAGTTGACTAGATTGCAATTGTATAGGAGAGAGGCTTCTCGCTGAGCTACTAGGATCCTAAGTCTTGTGAATCAATAAAAGCCGGTTGAATCCTAGTGTTGTGGAAGAACCCTAGGCGGGGACGTAGGCCAAGTTCGTGCCGAACCTCGTAAACAACTCATCGAGTCCTTTACTTATTGCTTTACCTTATTTCCGCACTTGGTTCGACTGTTTAACTTTGTAATTCAGGTGTTCAGAGAAAAGACTAAGTCTAATCTCAAAGGATTTTGCACGAGCTTCAAAAGTCTTGAGAATCTGCGAAAAACCGGCATACTCTATTCAACCCCCTCTTCTAGAGTATTTCTATATTACTTTGTTTTACATTATCGAACCTTCACGTTTCGAAGGGTTGGATACCTTCGTTCGGATCTTGCAATTTGAGTACGAGTTGAGTTTTAAAACAAAGTTTTTAGTGCTCAAAGAAGGGATTTCGCACCCTAAATTCGCGATAGGGCCATTGGGTACCCTAAACCTGTCCTACTGGTCTAAGTCGCTCAAAACGTTTTAAGTTTGAAAAACATAAAGAAGGAAATCTCATAATACAAATTGCCACGGCATGGCCGGGTCAAAACCAAATATGAGAAAATATAAAGTAGCGAAAGTGCGGAGTCCATAGTCAGTTTGTCCCTCCAATTGCGCCAGAAGATACCCCCATCATAACAGCACGGAGTCAAGTAAGGGAACGGGTACCCGAAACTATACCACGAGTCAAGGTCGAGCCACTCATGCGAGCCCTGAAGACCTCACTGAGGACATATAATACGCTCTAAGCCTAGATGAAAATGATCTAATGCATTATTGAAATATTAAACACGCAAACATGATGACAGTTCATATATAATGACAAAAATGCAGTAAATAGACCCACACAGAATGCCAAGTGGAATGTCCCAATCCCTCAAAACCCATGCCTCAGTCGGGGCGGGT
This sequence comes from Persicaria maculosa, assembly GCA_963922045.1. Classification (NCBI taxonomy): domain Eukaryota; kingdom Viridiplantae; phylum Streptophyta; class Magnoliopsida; order Caryophyllales; family Polygonaceae; genus Persicaria; species Persicaria maculosa. The sequence goes on along the minus strand of OY998261.1, from coordinate 22,822,959 downwards.
ATCTCTCTCATGTTCGTACCTCAGCCAGGGTCAGATTTCCGCCTCAATCGGGGCCAGACGACTCGGTCGATGCCGTAGTATATCTCATGCCTCAGTCCATACCTCAGCCAGGGTTGGACACTCGGTCACCGCCACAGTCATATATATAACTCAGGAAATCATACTCTCAGATGACTCTATCAGGACAACCCGATGGAGCTGGGTAGTCCTATGAGTTCTATGACCCTAGCAACGACTCTAGACTCACGACTTACGACCGTTTCTACCAATCGCATTCATAATACGTATGCTCATTTGTTAATGCGAAACCTAGGCATGCTACTATATGACATGTTATTATAATGCCTACATATTATACGACACATCAGGCATGAGGTTCTAACTTGAGTAAGCCCCGGATGGCTTACTTGGAGGTGTAGAGCAGCAAAATAAGGCAGCAAGAGTAAGCAATCCAACACATCAGAGATCGCCTAGAAATTTCATTAATACATAATAAGTCTAAGTCTAATTTACACAAAGTATAGCAAATAACACACAAGTTGCTTATGAAACGCAAAAGATACCCATAAATAATATAACCCAACCATTTCATCATTATCATCTCATCTTCATTTCTCATTTCGTTACATCATATCCCATAATCTGACATCTTTCTCAATTCAGTCATAGTATCATCATTAGTCGACTCCCTCATTCTTATTCCCATGAATTATTCCAATAACTCAAATCATGCTTCGAATCTCATTGTACTCACGTAGTAACAATATCACTTTACAAGTAATTCACATAATCTGATTATAATCAAGTCCAATTCATAGTCCAAAAGTCCAGTTAAGTCAATTGGTCAATTATTTTATGTTAAAATATTATTTAAAAATCTCGGTCTTTACAGGCGCCACCAAGGGCGGATCCGATGGGAGGAGCAATCTTCCTTCTCTCTTCTACCCAGCAAGTCTAAACCTTTAACTCGAGCGCCCGAATCAGTTCCATCGGCCCATGAATGTCTGTAGCCATCCCTTCATTGAGCATGGAAACTGACTGGACTCGGGTATAACATCTTGAGCTTGACAATAACTTACCTTGCTTGATTGGGTTGTCTTCACAGTTTCGAGATCAGCCGTGTTTGGTTTTTGATTTTGTGCAAAATTTGATTTATTTGAAACCTTAATTATATGTAAAGGCCGAATATATTTTTATATATTATTTTAATATTATTTTAATTAAATATACTATTATTTTATTCAATTTGTAAAAGTGGAATAAAAACCCGTCCTCGAGCATCAAGTTTCGATTTAAAATCATTCCGGCATCAATTTAAATTAGGATTTTTGACGGGATTTGATTTTCTACATCGAGTCCGAGTATTAATAAAAATTAAATTAAGCTACGAGTATTGATTGAAATTTATTTAATTTTCGATTATGTTGAATTAAAAATTTAATTAAATTCGATTTAGTCGGGATTCGTTCGGGCGAGCGGGTTTCGAGCCTTTTCCGCTAATTTGAATTCTTTAGTGGACCCGATTCTTTATTTCTTTCCCTTTTCTTTTATTCTTTTATTTCTCTCTCTCCCTCTCACTCTCTCTCTCTCTCCCCTGCGGTCCCCCTCCCTCCTCTGCAATTCACACACAGAACTCCACCCTCTGCCTCACCCTCCCTCTCCTAATTGCACTCCCTCAGTCTCTCCTCCCTCTCCCTGAAACCTGCACCCACAAACCTCTTCTTCCCCTCTCTTTTTCGATTCTGCAGAGACCACCACACACAACCCTCAGCCTCTCCTCCCCTCTCTTCTATTCACCATAAACTTTTTTTTTTTCCTTTCCGAGTGTAGAGGCATCAACACCACCCCTCTCACCGCCGATGCGCTCCACCGGACCACCACACCTCCACCACTACAGTCGTCGTCGTGATCCCCCCATTGGAAGCCAAGGCCGAGAGCTCAGAGCTCCCTCCCCTCTGTGTTCGAAGCTCAAGCTGCTGCAACCCTTTCCTCCTCGACGGCTGGTAGCAGCACCACCTTGAGCTGCTGCAGCTCTTCTTCAGGAGAGCCCAGAACCGCCCAGGAGAGCCCCGGAGACACGAAGCCGCGCAAGCTCCTTCCCCCTTCCCCGATTCCCTTGTTTCGCACACCCAAGGACGGTAAGCTTCCATCCTCCGTTTTCCGACTTGAAGCCACGCAAAAGTCCACCTTTAACCCCTTTTCATTGTCTAGGCTAAGCTTGTTTGATTTCCGACACCGATGAGGCCACATCGTTCCTCCGGCGAGACGAATCGGGCGATTTCGAGTGTTTTGAACCAACTATTTCGGTGAGTTCTTCTTCCTTTGTTTTGGTTCATTTCGAGCCGTTTGGGTTGTCTGAGGTCGGGCTAGGTCCGTGAGGGTGCTCGGGTGAGGAGTCGCCGACAAGGAGCTCCTCCCTCTCTCCTTCTTCCTCCATTTCCGGCGTCACTCCCTGCTCCTCCTCTGCTTCGGCTGGGGGTTGAAGACAAGGAGTCTTCTTGGGACTTTTTCTTCGTGGGCCTATTTCTGCTGGGTAAAGGGGATCCGGGTATGTATGCGGGTTTGGGCTGAGAGATCCGGGTCACCTCCTTCTCCTCTTGGGCTGGGTTTGGCTTCCGGGTTGGCTGTCTCTTTCTTTTCTGTTTTGGGCTTGGCAATTCGGGTAAGAGTGTGGGCTGGTTTTAAATTCTGAATTAGGTTATGTTTTACATTTCGGTAGTATATATATATATATGTTTTGTGTTAAATTATAGTTTTGTGTTATGTTATTATATATATGTATATATGATATGTTATATTAATTGTTATTTTGGACATTGGGAAAATAAATACATATATATATTCTGAAATTTTAATATATTTAAAAGGTTTAAAAGTGATATTATTTGATATTGGGTTATGCATATATTATGGTTATCGTTTTGAGATGATATGATTAGTAAGTATTAAATTATTTGAATATTTTATTATTTTGGGTTTTGGTTATAATCATAATTTCTAGAAATTAATCGTTATATATATATATATATATATATTGTTTATTGTTTTAAAATAATATTGATTGGATTATTTGATTGATGCATTTTATGAGGATTTGAATATGCGAGTTGGAATTTTAAAAAGTAAATTGTTGATTTTGACTTAAGCATGATTTGTGAGCTTAGAATTATTTTGATGATTTAGTATTGAGAATTATTTATATAATGTTTTGAAATAAGAAACATGCCGAAATTGTTTTGTATTATGATTTTTGGGAAATTGACTTTAAGGCTTAAGTGTTTAATGTCGGAATTTGGCCAAGTATGATTTGAGAATTATTTCGAATATGAGTTGACTTAATTTGGATTTAAGATTTTGGAAAACGGTTTTACTATCGGTCGGTTTTGAGGATGTTGAGAACTTGGGTTTGTGTGTATGAATGCTGGTTTGGTAGCTTATAGAAATGGCTTGATGATAGGTGTATATTGCTTATTGGATTGCTTTGGACTTGCATTTGGGCCCTTGCTTGTGTTATCTTGCTGTTCTGCATCAACAGGTAAGTATCCTACGGGACTTACTCAGTAACCTGGACCTCCTGCCTGATGTGTCATGTAATGTGTAGTTTTGTTGCATATTAAAGCATGCCATGTAGTATCATGCTAGGATTGCATTGAACTGAGCATGTGTTTACTGTGTGTGTTTGAAACAGAACGGCCGTTATCTGTGATAGTCCTAGAGTCTTTGCTAGGGTCATAGGGTAGCCCAGCCCCATTGGGTGCCCTGAGTCTATCGAGTCGATATGAGCATGATATGATAGCCAGCACTATCGGGCAAGAGATGAGATGATTGATACGATACGATTAGCCCAGTACCATCGGGCATGACTTATTTATTTTATGATATGATGATGAGATATGATATGATGATGAGATATGATATGATATGATGATACCGTGGTGGGTGCACCACCACGAAGAGAGTGCTATGCTATAGCCCGAACTGGCCAGTCTCTGCACTAACGGGAAGGGGTGCAGAGGTAGGAGAGGGATATGCCACTTGGCATTGTTTTGGGCCCATTACAGTTCTTTTCTGCATATTATATATATTCTAGGGGCATGATAGTGTGATTTAAATCTTGTACCGCATTAGTCATCTTTTATTTAGGCATAGGCATGTTATGTGGCCCCAGCGCGGTCAGAGGACCCGCAGGCGATCACCAGGCCTGACTTCGTGGATAGTGTTAGGTACCGCTCTTGTTGCTCCATGCTTCTGTGACGGGGAAATCTTTTGGAGAATCGAAGAATCCGGCTAATATATTCTAACTTGACAAATGACAATCACCCACTTTGTTTGGTTTTGACCCGGCTCTGCCGCGGCTTTTGTATCTAAGTCATGCTTCCGCTTTACTTTCGTCTAAATCGTATTTCTGAAATTTCGACTGATTAGAGGTTTGAAACCTCGACCCGTACCTGAATTGCAACATCCGAATGAAGGTATCTGACCTTCGAAACGTATCCCGGATATTTATATCTGGGCCATTACAAAGTTGGTATCAGAGCCAGGTTGTGCAATTTGGGTACGCAAGGGTCGGGTGTATGTTTTGGAAAACCGCCCATGGACTTCGAAGATTTGAAAGCGTTTTAAAGGGGCAAAATGAACTTAATATGTCTAACTAAATTGGACTAAATATGAACTTGGCTTATGATAAAAGTGGAGAACCAACTAATAAGGGATCGAGTGGGTAGAAAAGGCGATAGACCATCCCTATTGGATGTAGTCGGAAACGGGTAGGCGAAATACTAGCTTGTTCTTTACAGATGGGTCGGGAAGACTCCAAGGAGACCATTGCATTTGTCATTAACTGATTCTATGATTGAGTGCTTGATATGTTAAACATTTGATTGTATGTTCTAACTATTGAATGAATATTGATGATCTGTGAACGAGATAACGGGAGTACCCTTATTTCCCTATGATTAAGCTCAGCTTTTGTGGAACTGCCCCTTTCCTTATGAACCCTTTTGACAATTCAATCGAGTCCTCCCTTCGAATATCGGTCTTCCACGGGAATTGGGTTGATAAACACATGGTGTCGGGAATCATGATTGAATATAGAGGTTGTCCGAGAGAGTATTGGTAGACGGTCCCTGATGAAATTCCGAGCTAGAGAGTGAGATGTTTACGAGGCTGTCGTTATCAATTCTTATGACGATCCATCAGTGTCCTTTTGTCACGGAAAATTCGTATCCGAATCCCACGGGAAAGAGGGGTAATGAGTCAGTTGGGAAGAGTCAATGTTGCCCTTATGGACTTCTATCGGGTTATCTTGATTGCTCTGTCCATGATTATGTGATTCTATATGCATTACTCCTTGATCAACAGTTTGATCTTTAGTTTGAAATTGTGCTTATGTGCCTTAATGTTCATAATGACTATTGTATGGGTTCGAGCTACATTTATCATACCCAAATCATCCCGACATGATCTACTTAGTATGTTGCATCGTCATACTAGGGCACGAATAAGTATGTCATATGCTAGGATGTCGTCTAACTGATGCCCTTCCTGCGAATAGGTTCATGATAGTGTGATAGTTCGGTTCTAATATCATGATAGAGTGAGTCCCTTACTTGATGGATACATGTTATAATTTCATGTCAACATGCCCCCTATGCTACGTAATCCTCGGTACATTATGATGATCTTTAATATGAATTCGTAGTTGTATGACATTCTGTACCCATGCTTGCCCATTGCTTAGGTCCTGTGTTATGCCTTTTGTTCTCTCATGATTATATGTTGTCATCGCATGTCTATTTGGCCTATTGATCGTATGATGGATTAGAAACATGAACCAAATGGTATGAGTCTATATGATTGCCACCTTTTCTAAATTAGGTCCATGAAAGTGTGATCGACTCTTCTTTATATGAATGCCTCATAAGATGTGCTCTTTAACATGCTAGCCGATGATGCCTCGATGCTTATCATTCATCTTGTGACAAGAATCTATAGCATGCCCACCTATTTTGTATTCGTCAGATTAACTATTGTTGATGATTTTGCAAATGAGTATTGTTATATGTTAATTGTGCTAAGGTGAGAATATGTTGGTATAAGTGAGTCTTGACCAATACATGTTTATCTCAGTATACATTAACTTGAACTCATGTCCCCATATTCTGGTAGTGTTGCCATTACTTAGACTTGCACTATACCTCGCCACACTCCCTCTCCTGTTTCTGTATTATTGGAATGTGATTGAATTGAAGTCTTGCGTAGTGCCGAGTAATCGATCAAGTGAATGTATGTACCCCATGTTATATTAAGCCACTAGTAACATGTTGGGCCCGTGGTTGCGACTTGTGCGAGTTCTACTTTACCTACATTGTTGTTGATTCTCTCTCGAGCTAGGTACTTGATAGTGTGGCTTGTTCCTCTTTCTATTCTCTTAACATGTTTCACTCGTCCTGATGAGTTAATATTGAATTCGATGTTTGACTAGCTTTCCGTGATAGTTAAACCTAGCATGCTTACATGGTAAAGATGTCTATTACTCTATGATGGCTTCTCGTGCTTGTATGAACCTATGACTTGACACCCCGCTTGATCACACACCACTCTATAGCATGATTTTGCACCTGCATGACGCATGAATATCGGAATGAACCTAGTTGAATTACTCTAGTGGTACTCATGTTCGATGTGTGCTATTAGTATCATGTGGAGCTTATGACTTCCAATATGACATGCTGAATGATTTCGTATCATGCTTGTTCTATAACGTGACAGCTATCATACCATATATGTACTCTATGATGGTTCGTACCTAGCATGATTATAATCTAGCACCCATGATGTCCTTCTTGTACTTTTGATGATGCCTCATGTTTCGTGAATATTATGTTGAACTCCTCTAAATGACTCTTGACTATGCTTGTATCACATTATATATCGCTAGCATCATATAAGACCCATGCTCTCTCGATATATCTCGTCATATGATTCCGTGCCATGCTTGACCTAACATATGATCATTGTGAGATAGTTACTATGTTGCTCTTTATATGATCCCGTATGATGCATACACCAAACTTGTACATTGTTCATATATGTGATAATTACTATGCTACTCTTATGTGTTCTCGTATGACGTTTCATCTGATTATTATAATATACCTTGCCATGATATATTTTGACTCATTTGTTGATGTGTATACCATGCTTTTACCTTGTTCATATGCATGATGATCGTTATCTTCACTAAATTCCGCATGACTTCGAATCATACATGATCATTGTTGGTTCCGCCTATCTTGCTTAAAGTTGCTAGGCATATCCGTTCCCATGGAATACTAGAATGTTAGCTTGTTTCACAAACATCAGCGTAGTACTTGATCGTGTCTTTGATATGAATACGAATGTTGCCCCGAGATAGGTACATGTTAGTGTGGATTGATGCGCTTGATATGCTCCACAATGAATTCATGCTTGTTTGTCACAAGTTGTAACCTAATGGACCCCATAAAGGCATCGTTACTATTCCCGAGTCGGAGTCTTGTCTCTAGTCATGTCGTCTTTAGCTTTGGTCTATTCCATCTCCGAAAGAAACATTGGATCATCCGCTCTTGTCACTTCCCTATCTCCGCTAACTTAAACTCCTACGCGTTACATTGGATGAGCGACCGCATGGAAAAAGGGATCGGGAAGTCGAATAGCGATAGAGCAGCGCAGCGAAAGCGTGGGCCCATAACCCACGGGCCTCATGATCGATAATGTCGACGGAACAAGCTCGTTTCGAGGAGCACGATTGTTGAGTACGATATGACTTGCAGGTGGGAACATCCTCTATTCGAATTGCTAACCCTTTCTAAGCTTGTTGATGAGGATATTGCACTGACTTGATGTTGAAAGCTGCTTGTTGATGTGATGACTGTTGCTTGATTGTCTATTGACTATGATGATATGATTCGATGCCTTACAATCCTAATGTGCCTTGATGACTTAATGTGACACTACTCTGAGATGCCAAGCATGATCTAAATTCCTTGCCTATAATGTGAACTGCAAATGCTGAGAATCTGAACTGTTTATTAGATGTGGTTATGACGAGATGTGCTAGCTTGACTTGATTAGGTTCATATATGATGTTTTGCAATACTTATTGAGCATGACAGTAAATTGAGACTTTAAAAGCGCAGTTGCAATGCTTAATGATGAGCTAATGATGCTATTGATAATTGCTGATTGATATGATGTAGTCCTTCTGTGTAATAATGTTAATGATTGATTCTTCTTGAAACGTGTGAGTGAGGTCCCTTGGTAGAATGGTTAGAGAGCGGTTAAGGAAATTGAGTGATTGGTATGATGTGAGGGTCTTCTTGATTACGTGATTTGTTAATATGTACTGGCATGATGTTAGATAGCAACCATGATAAACCTGTATAGCATGATATTACATGTTGATATGCAATACTGAGTTAAAATTTGTAGTGACAACTATGAACATGATATAATGATCCATTGCTATCCTACTATGTTGTTCTAAAAACATGTTATAATGTGTTGAATGAATCATGAGATGATGATACGTTGTTATGTGAAAGCATGATGTTATACTATATGGTTGATAAGCCCGATTATGAATAGGTAAGTGATGAATATGACTTGGAGCATAGGTATGACTTATGTGTATATATAAGATGATGGTGCATGACTGCTATTAATCGTAATATGACATTGTGATGAGCTAAGATGATGTCTGGAAAGCATGATGACCTTTTGATGTTGATATACTGCTTGATCTTCCCTTTTGTTTGAATCTTAATAGCATGATTTTGTCGGATTGATGTGATAATATATTATGATAATGCTGGATAGAGATTGGATAGGATGACTATGTGAACTTATGCTTTACATGAGATCCCTTGTTATGACTGGTTCCCCTAGTGTGCGATGTTGAGATGCGATCGTGAGATTTGACTAGAAGTAGTGTACTGACTCCATGACACCTAACCTCTTTGATCTCTTGACCTGTGTGCTGGTATGATTTATGAGAACTCGATGATACACTTGTGATGCCTTCGGTATGATATAGATACACTTTATGACTCGTGATATGACGTTGAGACGTTGTTGTTGTTTTGATGTGTTTGGAAGAATGGTATGCTTTATGCTATGGGTAAACATGTTATGAGGTTACGGTAATGATTGATTGAGATTATCATGATTGATGTTGAGATTGCCATATGAGAAATGGTTGACGATGTTATGAGTCGATGAGTTGATTATTCATGTGCATATTGAGTTGAGGATGATGATAGAATGATTTTGGAACCTAGGAAAAGAATATGGGATTAGCCCTTAGAGGTGGATGACTCCACCTCCTACCTTCAGAACTTGACTGATTGGTATGCGAGAAGCTGTTTTGGTTTTTGGAAGATTTTGACGAAATCTTGATTTGAAAGGATTTGACTTGTTTTGGTGTAAAGTTGCTTGATTAAAAATTGAATTTGAAGATTTTGAGCGGTTTTAAAAATGGCCAACTTGGGGTTTTAAAGAAGTTGAGAGTTTCAATGATTTGGACGACAACCTTTCCATTTACAAACGCTTCGAGGATTTACGAACTGGATTTACATTATGACGTCTCACGAAGTGAATACAAGCATTCTATAGGGGCGCTTATAGATTGCTTGCTAAGACCTAGTCGGGCGCTATAATGCTTTTGGAGTTGTGATACTTCCGAAAGGTCGAAGCGAGGATGTGATAGGGGCGCTTATTACACACTCGACAAGACCCATTTGGAGATGTCACGACTGTGACCGGGATGTTGTGAGAATCCCGGAAGACGCAACCGAGATGATTACAAGGTCCTTGGACATGGTCCTCGGACTCACCGATTTCAAACTTCTTCCCTTTGCTTTAAAATGATTTTGGTCTCGGGGACGAGACTTATTTTTAGAGGTGGATGAATGTAAAGGCCGAATATATTTTTATATATTATTTTAATATTATTTTAATTAAATATACTATTATTTTATTCAATTTGTAAAAGTGGAATAAAAACCCGTCCTCGAGCATCAAGTTTCGATTTAAAATCATTCCGGCATCAATTTAAATTAGGATTTTTGATGCGATTTGATTTTTGACATCGAGTCCGAGTATTAATAAAAATTAAATTGAGCTACGAGTATTGATTGAAATTTATTTAATTTTCGATTATCTTGAATTAAAAATTTAATTAAATTCGATTTAGTCGGGATTCGTTCGGGCGAGCGGGTTTCGAGCCTTTTCCGCTAATTTGAATTCTTTAGTGGACCCGATTCTTTATTTCTTTCCCTTTTCTTTTATTCTTTTATTTCTCTCTCTCCCTCTCACTCTCCCTCTCTCTCTCCCCTGCGGTCCCCCTCCCTCCTCTGCAATTCACACACAGAACTCCACCCTCTGCCTCACCCTCCCTCTCCTAATTGCACTCCCTCAGTCTCTCCTCCCTCTCCCTGAAACCTGCACCCACAAACCTCTTCTTCCCCTCTCTTTTTCGATTCTGCAGAGACCACCACCACACACAACCCTCAACCTCTCCTCCCCTCTCTTCTATTCACCATAAACCTTTTTTTTTCCTTTCCGAGTGTAGAGGCATCAACACCACCCCTCTCACCGCCTATGCGCTCCACCGGACCACCACACCTCCACCACTACAGTCGTCGTCGTGATCCCCCCATTGGAAGCCAAGGCCGAAAGCTCAGAGCTCCCTCCCCTCTGTGTTCAAAGCTCAAGCTGCTGCAACCCTTTCCTCCTCGACGGCTGGTAGCAGCACCACCTTGAGCTGCTGCAGCTCTTCTCCAGGAGAGCCCAGAACCGCCCAGGAGAGCCCCGGAGACACGAAGCCGCGCAAGCTCCTTCCCCCTTCCCCGATTCCCCTGTTTCGCACACCCAAGGACGGTAAGCTTCCATCCTCCGTTTTCCGACTTGAAGCCACGCAAAAGTCCACCTTTAACCCCTTTTCATCGTCTAGGCTAAGCTTGTTTGATTTCCGACACCGATGAGGCCACATCGTTCCTCCGGCGAGACGAATCGGGCGATTTCGAGTGTTTCGAACCAACTATTTCGGTGAGTTCTTCTTCCTTTGTTTTGGTTCATTTCGAGCCGTTTGGTTTGTCTGAGGTCGGGCTAGGTCCGTGAGGGTGCTCGGGTGAGGAGTCGCCGACAAGGAGCTCCTCCCTCTCTCCTTCTTCCTCCATTTCCGGCGTCACTCCCTGCTCCTCCTCTGCTTCGGCTGGGGGTTGAAGACAAGGAGTCTTCTTGGGACTTTTTCTTCGTGGGCCTATTTCTGCTGGGTAAAGGGGATCCGGGTATGTATGCGGGTTTGGGCTGAGAGATCCGGGTCACCTCCTTCTCCTCTTGGGCTGGGTTTGGCTTTCGGGTTGGCTGTCTCTTTCTTTTATGTTTTGGGCTTGGCAATTCGGGTAAGAGTGTGGGCTGGTTTTAAATTCTGAATTAGGTTATGTTTTACATTTCGGTAGTATATATATATATGTTTTGTGTTAAATTATAGTTTTGTGTTATGTTATTATATATGTGTATATATGATATGTTATATTAATTGTTATTTTGGACATTGGGAAAATAAATACATATATATATTCTGAAATTTTAATATATTTAAAAGGTTTAAAAGTGATATTATTTGATATTGGGTTATGCATATATTATGGTTATCGTTTTGAGATGATATGATTAGTAAGTATTAAATTATTTGAATATTTTATTATTTTGGGTTTTGGTTATAATCATAATTTCTAGAAATTAATCGTTATATATATATATATTGTTTATTGTTTTAAAATAATATTGATTGGATTATTTGATTGATGCATTTTATGAAGATTTGAATATGCGAGTTGGAATTTTAAAAAGTAAATTGTTGATTTTGACTTAAGCATGATTTGTGAGCTTAGAATTATTTTGATGATTTAGTATTGAGAATTATTTATATAATGTTTTGAAATAAGAAACATGCCGGAATTGTTTTGTATTATGATTTTTGGGAAATTGACTTTAAGGCTTAAGTGTTTAATGTCGGAATTTGGCCAAGTATGATTTGAGAATTATTTCGAATATGAGTTTACTTAATTTGGATTTAAGATTTTGGAAAACGGTTTTACTATCGTCGGTTTTGAGGATGTTGAGAACTTGGGTTTTTGTGTATGAATGTTGGTCTGGTAGCTTATGGAAATGGCTTGATGATAGGTGTATATTGCTTATTGGATTGCTTTGGACTTGCATTTGGGCCCTTGCTTGTGTTATCTTGCTGTTCTGCATCAACAGGTAAGTATCCTACGGGACTTACTCAGTAACCTGGACCTCCTGCCTGATGTGTCATGTAATGTGTAGTTTTGTTGCATATTAAAGCATGCCATGTAGTATCATGCTAGGATTGCATTAAACTGAGCATGTGTTTACTGTGTGTGTTTGAAACAGAACGGCCGTTATCTGTGATAGTCCTAGAGTCTTTGCTAGGGTCATAGGGTAGCCCAGCCCCATCGGGTGCCCTGAGTCTATCGAGTCGATATGAGCATGATATGATAACCCAGCACTATCGGGCAAGAGATGAGATGATTGATACGATACGATTAGCCCAGTACCATCGGGCATGACTTATTTATTTTATGATATGATGATGAGATATGATATGATGATGAGATATGATATGATGATAAGATATGATATGATATGATGATACTGTGGTGAGTGCACCACCATGAAGAGAGTGCTATGCTATAGCCCGAACTGGCCAGTCTCTGCACTAACAGGAAGGGGTGCAGAGGTAGGAGAGGGATATGCCACTTGGCATTGTCTTGGGCCCATTACAGTTCTTTTCTGCATATTATATATATTCTAGGGGCATGATAGTGTGATTTAAATATTGTACCGCATTAGTCATCTTTTATTTAGGCATAGGCATGTTATGTGGCCTCAGCGCGGTCAGAGGACCCGCAGGCGATCACCAGGCCTGACTTCGTGGATAGTGTTAGGTACCGCTCTTGTTGCTCCATGCTTCTGTGACGGGGAAATCTTTTGGCGAATCGAAGAATCCGGCTAATATATTCTAACTTGACAAATGACAATCACCCACTTTGTTTGGTTTTGACCCGGCTCTGCCGCGGCTTTTGTATCTAAGTCATGCTTCCGCTTTACTTTCGTCTAAATCGTATTTCTGAAACTTCGACTGATTAGAGGTTTGAAACCTCGATCTGTACCTGAATTGCAACATCCGAACGAAGGTATCTGACCTTCGAAACGTATCCCGGATATTTATATCCGGGCCGTTACAATATAATGGTTAACTATGATTTTATAAATAAATGAATTGTGCCACATAATTGGACTTGTTAACTTACTTGAATCGAAATGGTTAAAGCCTTAATACTCAATTGAGTTGATTATAACTTAATGCTTGGAGATAGGTCTTATTAACTTGAACTTGATGGTTACTTAGATAATTGATGTGGATGTTTCTTACTAAACATTTGTCGATTAATAAGATATAAAAGTGAATTGTGGTCATTATGAGTTGACCTTGCTTAAATGGTTTTGCTATAAGTGGACGTATCCTTGGTTACTCTCTGAATGTGAATTATGGAACGATCGTTTTAGAATGAACCAATTGCGTAAACGCTTGTTATAATTGAGTTAATAGATTAAGAGTAGTATCATATACTTTTATTATTAGAATGATATAAGAGTATTTAAGATAGGACTAAGTGTTAGAAGACATAAAAGATGACTTGTAAATCTATTTTGGTCGTTCAGGACCTTGTTAAGTGATTATGCGCAAATGAGGTTACAAAAGATGTTTTACAAATTATTATACCTGTGTGCCTTTAAGCTTCATGGTGGTGCTTTGTTGTTGAGTAGTTCTCATAATTGAAACTACAATTGATTTCTTGAAATATCTACTTATCTTGGTTTACTCATTGAGCACGACTTATTATGCAAGTTTTGATAAATAAGACTTGTTGATCATTGGTTTTGAGAACTTATGGTTTTGTTGGGTATTGGAGGGTGTGATAATTGATGAATTACTTGAGGAAATGTTTAAGGAAAACCTGAGCTTGGTTTGAAATAAGATGTTTTTAGTAATGATCTTAAAAAGGGTTTGAACTAAGTTGCGTACTTTATGAGAACAAGTTTACTTGAGATTGATGGTTTTGATGAGAATGTTAGATTATTTGAATAAAATATTATTGAATCTTGTGTTGACTTGAAAGCCCGCTTATGTGTTAATTACATATGTATTGATGAACTGTTCCTTGTTTATTACTTGCTAGTGTGATTGGATGATTCTCTGAGTGGCTTGTTGGCCGATGGATGATTATCTGAGTGGCGTGTTTGCTAATTGGATGTGAAGGCTCCAGGTAAGTTTTCTACGGGAGCTTACTCAGTAACCAGGACCTCATGCCTGATGTGTCATATAGTATGTAGGTGTTGCATCTGCATAAAAACATGCCATGTAGTATCATGCTTAGGACTTGCACTTATGAATGAGCATCCTTATTCTTTATGTGTTTGAAAAGAGAACGGTCGTTATCTGTGAGTCCATAGAGTCGTTGCTAGGGTTGTTGGGGCATTCGTGTTTTATATCGTTTTGGTCCCACTCGAGTCTTATGTAATGATATGGCTGTGGCGGTGACCGAGCGTCCTACCTCAAAGTTGGGTACGGACATATGATGGTTACGGCACCGACCGAGCGTCCTACCTCGGAGTTGGGTACGAACATGTATGACCCCTAAGTGGGCACAGATTCTGAGATTGGGGATATGCCACTTGACATTTTGTGTGGATCCATTTAATCGCTTTCTGCATATATGCTTGTGTGATTTAAATTTTGTACTACATTAGAACATCGTTTATTTTAGGTATAGACATATTATATGTCCTCAACGAGGTCTTTAGGGCCCGCATGCGTCTCTTAGCCTGACTTCGTGGTTAGTTTCAGGTACCCACTTTCTTTCGCTTGCTGATTTGCTTCTATGGCGGGGGTTTTCTCACAGGACGAGAGTGTTAAGAAGACTTCATACATCCTACAACTTGACTTTATAAATTTTTTGGTTTAGTTGGACATTTAGAAGCAATGTACATAGATTCTTGATTTAAACTCGTTTTGTCTCTTTCGAGTTTTGACTAGCTGAATTAGGACAGGTTCCCCTGCAAAAGCACAAAATCATGTTTGGATTATTTGACTGTTTTGAGGGTTTGAAATCCCCTTTTTTCTTGAACTGTATCATTAACTTAAGACATAAACAGGGTTATAACTTGAAGATGTTAAATAAGCAACTCGTACTTGGATTGCAAGATTTGGCAGAGGGATAATTCTTCCCTCTAAACGTAACCCGAATTTTATAATCTGGGCCGTTACACCTGGACCGTTTGCGGTGGAAGAGGGTGAAATAACGGGGGTTGATACTTTCACCATGACGAGATCGAAAGTGGAACCGGCAAGCAAATCAAACTCATCAGATTAACCAAAAAACAGTAAGAAAGTAAAGAAAGGTCTACAAATCTATCTCTATCTAATGTATACGTGAAAGCTTTGAGAGTTCTTGTAACATGTATAATCTGTGAATCTGCTACGCCGCTAGTGGTCACGAGAAGTATCTTGTGATAAGGGAGGGTTGCTGCACTCACCGAAAGCTTCACCCATCTCCTCGTCTCTGCAACTTGAGAGCAAGTCGCAACACGAGCCCAATCATGACAGCAATCGGGCCACCACAATCGGGAATTATCTTGTTCTCAATGATGTGTCCAACATTCTCATTTGTTTCCAACTCAAGAACCTACAATTTCAGACACATGAGAGTTAACAAAGTAAACAAACTATATATTGTGTGAAACAGATATTGGATTATTGTGTTGATGTTAGATAAAATGAGTTCACCTAGTAAATAAGACGTTGTTTCTAGTATTGCAGCTTGGCTACACGCTCTTTCAATTCAGTTACATATGCTTCCAACTCAAGAACCTACAATTTCAGACACATGAGAGTTAACAGAGTAAACAAACGATATAATGTGTGAAACAGATATTGGATTGGGTTGATGTCAGCTAAAATGAGTTCACCTGGAAAACAAGAAGCTGCTTCTGGTACTGCAGCTTGGCTACACGCTCTTTCAATTCAGTCACAAATGCTCTTATGTTTCGGACGTTCTCTTCTATTGCTTTCTAAAACATCTTCAGCATCTTTTTCATGTTGACTTAACTTGAATGTCGGTATCCTCCTGAAGGGCCTGATCCCTCCTTTGATGAGGCATCTCCTCCAATCTCTGAGCTCTTTGGAGGAGTTCCCTTGTCAGAATTTGATGCAGCCTCAGCAGGGACGATGTATCCACTTCTTGGGTCTCTGTTTTCGGCTTCAAAATTGACTACTTGATGGATTTATGTGTTGGATGATGATGGATGATGGTTGATGATGATGATTTATAGAGAATTGATGGATTTATGGGTTGGATCAGAGTATTACGTAGTATTTTGATGGGAATGATGGATAAACTAACAAAGGATGATGGGGAAACTGACAAATTAACTAAAAAAGTATCGAATCGTTTATGTCAGATATGGAAATCAACAAGCCGTTTGTAAAAACCATATTAGGAAATTTTATCGATGTATGATGTATGGTGTATGATGTATGATGATGTATAATGTATGATGGATGATGATGTATGATGGATGATGGTTGATGATGATGATTAATGGAGAGTTGATGGATTTATGGGGGGATCGGAGTATTACCTAGTATTTTGTTGAGAATGATGGAGAAACTAAAAAAGGATGACGAGGAAACTGACAAATTAACAAAAAATAGTACCAGATCGTTTATGTCAGAGGTGCTTTCAGATAGCAAACCAATTGTTCAATGAATAGCCCAATATTCTAATATGAGTACTTCCAAAAATCAAATCATAATCAATTAGACAATGTAAAATTCATAAGATAAAAAGAAATAACTAGTATAAAAAATTTCATGCAATGCAAATTAAAAAAGCTTTTATTTTAATAATATTTGTAAATTTTATAAATGTAGATGATACTTGAATCAGAAAACGTAAGAACGATCAATTTGAATTCTAATTTGCATGCTGCTTAATCTTCAGCTTAATGGATACTATAGAAATATGGAAACCCCCTAAACTCATAATTGTGCTCTAAAAAAAACTAACCCAGTCAGGGCCTTCCCACATAATGAAGAGCAATACCATATAATGAAGTAGTACTTGACCCAATCAAGGCATTCCCCATGCAGCCATGCATAAAAAATTAAGTTCGGAAGTCGAGAAGGTGGCAATTCAAGTTCAGGCAAATGGATTGAGGAACAAGAATTCTTGAGCAATAGATATTACCCTCTCATCATTGCTAATGATCTCAGTAATAAATAAATAAAACATATTAGCATAATCACCTCTCCCCAAAGCAAGTGTTGTCACTAGTTAGCCATCCGCATCATAGTTCAAATTCCTGTCAAACAAATGCTATATACAATAGTAGCAAATATCATGCAGTCCTCAACTTTATTGAGGGTGAGAACTTAAGCTTAATGGTCGATGACCATTAAAAAAAAGTACTGAACCCCCAATCAACCACAAGATCTGACAAATCATACAATCTCAAATTTATGAAATTAAAAAAAAATTCAAGAATAAGGAGTAGAGAATTCAAAGTGAAAGAGAAAATGAGTGTATAAATGTTCATACCTAGTTTTCTTGAGCTTAGCATCGGTCTGCTCGTGCATCCAATCAATCACTCCCTCCTCCCAAGATAACCTCATACATTTGTAAAATAAGTTAGACAACTTAGAATTAAAAGTTTAAAGTCAACAACTAGTATCACAAATTTTTAGATATGGAAATCAACAAGCCGTTTTTAAAAACCATATTAGGAAATTTTGTTGATGTATGATGTATCCTGTATGATGAAGGATGATAATGAATGATGGTTGATGATGATGATTTATGGATAATTGATGGATTTATGGGTTGGATCGGAGTATTACGTAGTATTTTGATGGGAATGATGGATAAACTAACAAAGGATGATGGAGAAACTGACAAATTAACTAAAAAAGTATCAAATCGTTTATGTCAGATATAGAAATCAACAAGCCGTTTTTAAAAACCATATTAAGAAGTTTTATCGATGTATGGTGTATGGTGTATTTGTATGATGTATGATGATGTATAATGTATGATGGATGATGGATGATGGTTGATGATGATGATTTATGGAGAATTGATGGATTTATGGGTTGGATCGGAGTATTACCTAGTATTTTGCTGAAAATGATGGAGAAACTAACAAAAGATGATGAGGAAACTGACAAATTAACAAAAAAATAGTACCGGATCGTTTATGTCAGAGGTGCTTTCAAATAGCAAACCCATGCTTCAATGAATAGCCCAATATTCTCATATGAGTACTTCCAAAAATCAAATCACAATCAATTAGACAATGTAAAATTCATAAGATAAAAAGAAATAACTAGTATAAAAATTTTCATGCAATGCAAATCAAAAAGGCTTTTATTTTAATCATATTTGGAAATTTTATTAATGTAGATGATACTTGAATCAGAAAACTTAAGAACGGTCAATTTGAATTCTAATTTATATGTTACTTAATCTTCAGCTTAATGAATACTATAGAAATGTGGAAACCCCCTAAACTCATAATTGTGCTATAAAAAAAGTAACCAAATCAGAGCCTTTCCACATAATGAAGAACAATACCACATAATGAAGTAGTACTTGACCCAATCACAGCTTTCCCTACGCATAAAAAATTAAGTTCGGAAGTCGAGAAGGTGGCAATTCACGTTCAAGCAAATAGACTGAGGAACAAGAATTCTTGAGCAATATTGCCCTCTCATCATTGCCAAAGATCTTAGCAATAAATAAATTAAAGATATTAGCATAATCACCTCTCCGCAAAGCAAGTGTTGTCAATAGTTAGCCGTCCGCATAATAGTTCAGATTCATGTCAAACAAATGCTATATACAATAGTAACAAATATCATGCAGCCCTCAACTTTATTGAGGATGAGAACTTCAGCTTAATGGTTGATGACCATTAAAAAAAGTAGTGAACCTCAATCAGCCACAAGATCTAACAATTCATACAATCTCAAATTTATGAAATTAAAAAAAATCAAGAATAAGGTGTAGAGAATTCAAAGTGAAAGAGCAAATGAGTGTATAAATGTTTATACCTATTTTTCTTGAGCTTAGCATCGGTCTGTTCCTGTATCTAATCAGCCACTCCCTCCTCCCAAGATAACCTCATACATTTTTTTGGTGAAAAAGGCGAGGCAAAGCCTCTGATTTATTCAACATAACAAAGTAAAGTTACGACATAACAGTTTGAGAAGACAAAACACTCGACGCATCATCCTCTAGCCTCTCAGCGACACACTGGGGCGGGTTCGATAAGAAATGAAAACCTAACTGTAAATCAAAAGCAAGACCGATAACACCATCAGCCACCGAGTTAGCCTCGCGGAAAATATGTCGAAATTGGATATCCCAATCTCAACAAAGGAAGCCTTGGCAACGGTCGACCAAGCTAAACAACAGGTGCGAGGGCTTGAGCTTCCTCACCACCAAATTCACAAACACTTACGAATCCGATTCCACTATCACCTTCTTGTAACCCATCGACCAAGCAGTCTCCAGTCCCTTAAGAGCCCCCCACCTTTCCGCCATCACCACCGAGCAAGAGCCAAGGTTGACTGTAAATCCACCGATCCAACGAGCATTTATGTCTCGTAAGACCCTCCAGCCGCCGCTCCCGCATCTCCTCTGACAACACCATCGGTATTCACTTTAATCCAGTCCTCCGGACGGCTGACCCACCTGCAGGCCCTCTCGCATTTCTTCCTCGCACTAGTAGCACTGTTGCACTTCCTAACAGCAGCTCTGTAGTCCGTAGCAACACGTACCCACACAGTACTCTATCGTCAGCTTCTGTCCCTTCTTTCCTTGGAACACCATACCATTTATCTTCTTCCATAAGCTCCAAAGCGCCATAGAGAACACCGCACTCCAGTCCGAACCGGCGCCGAGCTTCTCTATGGATAAGATGTTGTCCCTTAGCCATGTCACGAAAGGCTCCTTCTAGTTGGTTATCACACTCCTCGCTTCAGCAACCTGCGCCCAAAATAATTTAGCAGTACCACACTCTCTAAAAAGGTGTTCGAGGAACTCCTCGAACCTGTTACACATCGGACAACTAGGGAAAGAGGCAATACCGCGACGAACCCGCTCCACATTGTTGAGGATACCCCCTTGCTCACGAGCCAAATGAAAGAACGGACCCTCTCATGAATTTGTATCTTCCACAAAGCTTTGTAGAAGCAAGAATCGGTCCCTTGCCAACCATTCCACCCACTGCTGACTTCATAGCTTGTCTTGACCGAGTAGTCCCCCTCCTTGGACCACTTCCAGCTAGGTAAATCTTCCCCTTCACAACAGGCGAAAACAGCAATCTTGAACCTTGTACTAGTAGGGATGAGGTGCCCGAAAGACTCCCAACACCAACCCTTCTCAGGATCCCAAAGCTCAGCTACACTCAACTTCAGGAAACCCTCCGGCGGGCAGTCGATAATGCTGTTCAGAGGCTCCACTTCCACCCAACTATCATACCAAAAATCAATACTCTCCATGTCCCTCAAATTCCATCCCAGCCCGGGTTTGATGATCTCCCTCAGACCACGCCTGATCCCTTTCCAAATGTGAGAAGCTCCCGACGATGAGCCTGAGCCCCTAGACCTCATACATTTGTGAAACAAGTTAGACAACTTAAAATTAAAATTTTAAAGTCAACAACTAGTATCATAATTTTTCAAATATGGAAATCAACAACCCGTTTTTAAAAACCATATTAGGAAATTTTATCGATGTATGATGTATGTTGTATAATGTATGATGTATAATGTGTGATGGAGAACGATGATGGATGATGGTTGATGATGATGATTTATGGAGAATTGGTGGATTTATGGGTTGGATCGGAGTAGTACATATTATTTTGTTGAGAATGATGGAGAAACAAACAAAGGATGATGGGAAAACTGACAAATTAAAAAAATAGTACCGGATCGTTTATGTCAGAGGTGTTTTCAGATAGCAAACCCATGGTTCAATGAATAGCCCAATATTCTCAGATGGGTACTTCCAAAAATCAAATCACAATCAATTAGACAATGTAAAATTCATAAGATAAAAAGAAATAACTAGTATAAAAAATATCCTGCAATGGAAATCAAAATGACTTTTTTTTAATTATATTTGGAAAATGTATTAATGTAGATGATACTTGAATCAGAAAACGTAAGAACGGTCAATTTGAATTCTAATTTGCATGCTGCTTAATCTTCAACTTAATGGATACTATAGAAATGTGGAACCCCCCTAAACTCAGAAGTGCGCTCTAAAAAAACTGACTATATGCTTACTAATATTGAGCTCCAAAGACTTGATAGAACATGGGAGGATCCTGATTGTTCTGAGGATATGAAGAAGCAAACTCATAAGGAAACATAATGAAAAATTTTGGTGACACCAATTTCTTCTTTAAGATCTCCAGCCAAATGATGCAAATAGAGTTTCAATCACAAAAGCTACTTGTTAAAAGGGATAGTTTTTAGAAAGGAAAAGAACTTGCGTCACTAGAACCCTTATTCACGGATTCCACATCAAACTGGGAAGAACACCGTAACTTTTTGTGCATCAACAGGACACAACCGACCAGGAACATGCCCATTTAATATTTAGGTTTCTTGCCTCCTAAACAATAAAACACTGTAGTGAGATAAAATGTGGGAAAAAACATTATACAAATCAAATGTTCAGTAGCAAAGGTAAACAAATAAAATGTATAAAAAGAAGTTTGGGTAAGAAAAATCTAAATGTTGGCGCGGGAGTTTGAGAAGTGTAAGTGGATTCATGTGCGCAGGGAGGGAAACCAACTAGCTCATTACCTTGCACAGGCGAGACCTTCAACTCTTATGTTGTTTGATTCTGAATTTCATTTGCTAGACACTTTATTTGATATTGTTTTCACTGATTTGAACTATTTGGATTAATAAATATTGATTTTCCATAAAAAGGTAAAAGTAGCTTTAATATATGTTCATGGATTATTTAAGTTTAAAACATACGTCATAAAATTGTATTAATAATTTCTGCTCTAAATTAAGAAAACAACAATTAAAATACCTTATAGAACTATATTTAAACAACAATTAAGATAATATTTTTTAATAAAAATAATTTTAATAGTCCGAATACTAATTCAATTAAATTGAAACATATATGCAAAAATAATACATAATAAATATTATGTCACGATAATGAAATTTTCACAACTATTTATAGAGTTAGGATCTCATACAATCTTGTTAGGCCTGCCTAAACTGATGCGAGAAGAAAGAGTGTTAGAAGAGAAAAAGATAGAAGAAAGAGTCAGTTAATTACAGATTAGGCTATTTATAGCCTTACCATTGCAAAGCCCAATTTATGGCCCACATTCATCTCAGCCTACTTAGCCTAATTGATGCAGTACAAACTACGATGACTCCAGGTGACATTGAGGACAACTTCAAGGTGCCTTTTGATGGTCCGATCACTCGTGCGAGGGCCAAAAGGATTCAAGACGCAACTAAGGCACTTCTCGTCCGTCACCATGGAACATTGGAGCAAGGGCTCAGGCCAGCCTGGGTTACATTGCTCAGGGTGAAGTCTCCAGCAGCAACAAGCACAAGATCACTCGGATGATCACTCGACATCAAGTGGAGTACTCGATATCGAGTGCAGCTCCTCTGCTGGCCGATTTCAGCTTACTGTTTTATTATTTTTAATACTTTATGAGACATTATTATTTTTATTATTTTGAGGAAATAATCTAGAGGATATGTTTAGATCTTCCTTAGGATCTAAGTATGATATATTCTATCTTACTTAGATAAAGTCTATCTTAGAGTTAGTTAGTCTATCTTAGTTTTTTAAATTCTATCTTCTAGGATGAACTTGTAATCTATTTAAGTTTATTCCCTTTCAATAAAAATTCAGATTAGGGAAAATATTGAAGGCACCTTTTGGCTAAGAGGTCCTTCGATCCCCTTAATCCCCAAAGCAATCGACATCACCATCACTCACTCGACACCATCCCACACCATCACCATCGACCTTGAACTTCCGGACCCTTGTCCAGGAGTCTTGCCGTGAGCAGGCCAGCCTTGTCGCGGATCCTGAGCGCCTGAGGAGTCGAGCGCCTGTCGCCTGCCCTCGAGCGCCTGGACGTGCCTCCTAGCGAGCGCCGTCCCCTCTGTTCGCATAACCCGAGCGCCCAGGAGTTCCTGTCGAGTGGCCGCAAGCGCCCCCGAGCATCTGGTCGAGCGCCCGCGCCTCTGTCGAGTGCCAGCAAGCGCACCCGAGCGCCTGATCGAGCGCCCGCACATCTGTCGAGCGCCTGGCGCCTCTGTTGCCTTGTTCTTCAGAATTCTGTCGCTTTACTTTTATTTCTGTCGCTACTGATTGAATTCCTGTTGCATTAGTTTTGAATTTCTGTCGTTATAAATAATTAAGATCTTGATTTAAATTGCGATTCAGGAGAACGTTTAAGAATATTGCAAGATTGGGACACCCATTCGGTTCTTGTTTGAGATTCAAGCCCACAGGCGAAGGATCGATAACGTCAACATATCAAGTGGTATCGGATTCTCAGGTTTATGCAAGTTCTTTTTGTTCTTTTGAATTAATTCTTTGAGTGATTAGTTTTCGTGCCTTATTTTCTCACCATAGCCGCTCCATACATATTATTTTCACCATAAAATTTGGCACTTTTATTTGGGCAATTTCTTAGATATTGAGTTTTTGATTGCAAGTTTTGATCTCTTTTCCTTGTTGCTACATATCATGCCTATGAATGTGATTCTTGGATTTGTTAGGTTATGAACTTGCACCACAAAGAACCCTAATTTTTCCACATATTGCCGCTAATCACCCTTTCTTTTAATTTTTGCTTACTAGATAGATCATCTTAGCATATTTTATTTTCTGTCGCCATTTACAACTTCTTGCGACAGTTCTGTAATTCAAAAAAAAAAACAGTACGGTATAAAAAAAAAGCATATGCTTGTGTGTTCTTGTGTGAGTTAGTAACTCATTGCTTTATTCTTGCATCCTTGATACTATTGCTAATCCTTTTGATGATCTACTAGGTTGAAGCACCTCAAAGAACCCTTCTTTTTGTGTGATTTTGTGCTGTGCCGACACAGGAGCCTTGGTCACACCCTAGTCCTTTCCAAACCATGTTGCAACCGTCAGATAATAGTTGACGGAGTGTGTGCACTTGACTACCCTTGTGATTGCACCTCTTTGCTGAAATTTTTATTTTGCATCACATTGTACCTTATTTCATATCATCTTAGCCGCTTGTTCATACTTACTTTCCTTGTGATCCGAGTTGTGGCATTGTCCTTTGCAATTGGAGCTTTACTTGCTATCTTCTGTGTCCAGGGAATTGTTTGAATAACGGTGCCTTGTTTTCTCGTCCGATTGATTTTGAAAGCCTAAATCACTCTTAGAATCAAAAGGACTTGCATTGCTTGGTTTCCGTTCTTGTGTCCCTTTTACTTGTTGCTCTCCTGAATTGTAGGAACATGTCTAACTCGGACGGTAGCTCTACTCCCCCTCCCCCTGGTGTCATTTCTGATAGACATATGAAATTCATTGCCGAGGCCACCGGGGACTCACTTATGGCTAAGGTGGATTCGAAACTTTCTACTAACAATGCCCAATTCACGGTGCAACTCCTGTCTATGATCGAAAAAAAGTTCAGTGAGCTCCAGGCTTCTACGCATCACACTTTGGTCGACATGATGGATAAGAAGTTGGTGGAATTTCAGGCATCATTCTCTACACAAAGTGGTAAGGTCCCTCCTGACAATGTGTTACATTTTAAACCTAAGGATCGTACTCCTAACCCTTTTGCAGGAGAGACCAATGAGGACCCCTTGGCTGCGTTTAATGGGCACCCACGTCAAAGGGAGGTGATGCCACCTCCTAGACAAGCCACTCGACAGCCAAGGCCACCACACCATAACCCTTTGTTTGTAGGAGACAACTGGGACGACAGTCGCGAGGATGACGATCTCCGCGATATGCCACCTTTGGAGGACGCTTTCCAAGAGGTAGATTATGATATTGATGATCTTCCTAACCCTAATTTTGGTCGTCCTATTAATAATAATGCGCAGGCTATCCAACGTCGTGACGTCAAGATCAAGATAGAAACTTTTGATGGAACTACTGATCCCGAAGCTTATCTTGCTTGGGAATCCCATACTAATTATGTGCTTGATCATTTGCGTTATGATGAAACAGAAAAGTTGGAGGTTGTTACCTTACATCTTACAGGATTGGCTAGATCTTGGTGGTTTCGCACGAGAGACCTCCGCCGCCGCCAAGGTAAGCAACCAGTAGAGACTTGGCCACAGCTGCGCTATCTCTTGAAAAAGAGACATGTCCTGGAGGAGTACACGGAGCATATGAGGCTGCGACTAGCTCAACTACACCAAGGCTCTCGCTCCCCTATGGACTTCAGAGATGAATTAGAACGCCTGGCGCACCAGGCAAACATTTATTTAACTGAGCGTGCTTTATGTACACAATTTCTTGCTGGTCTCAATACTTCTATTCAAAATCCCTTATCTATTCATAGTATTCGAGACATTAATACACTCACTCATAAAGCACAGCTTCTATATGAGCAACAGCAAAGGGCACGGACTGACCAATCTTCCCTAGGTCGCAGGTTTGTTCCTTTTCCGTCTAGTCAATCAAAGTTTACTTCTAACCCGTCTGTGCAGCAAAAGGGAGTTCAAAACTCACCTAAACAGGGGTTTGAAGTCCAAACAAGAAGAGTTGCTGCACCACCTCCCAAGGAGCGGACCAAGGAGCTTCGTTGCTTTACTTGTGGAGGTTCGGGCCATGTGTCTCGGGATTGTCCTCAAAAGCGGAAGGTTCTCCTGAATGACTTGGGAGATCATTACTACGAGGAGGAGGCCTTGGTGGAACCGACACCTTCAGGTGAAGTGGAGGAGGACTCGGCTATGGACAATTGTGAGGAGATAGATACCACTGACTTTCAGGATACTCTATGCCTCGTCAATCGCCGTGTCCTGCACATTCAGGAGGCTCCTATGACGGATCAGCGGGAGAACATATTTCACACCAAGTGTGTGGTAAAGGAAGCTACCTTGAGTGTCATCATTGATGGCGGGAGTTGCTGCAACCTCATCAATGAAAAGGTAGTTGATTATTTACATTTGGCGACTACTCCTAGGGCTACTCATTATGGGTTAAATGGTATAACTGATGATGGATCTGATATTATGGTCACAAAACAATGTTTGCTTTCGTTTTCTATTGGGTCCTATCGTGATCAGGTTCTATGTGATGTAGCTAGGATGGATTGTAGTCATATTTTACTTGGCCGTCCTTGGCTTTTTGATCGCTCGGTCATCCATGATGGCCGCGCTAATACCTATTCCTTTACATTTGATGGGAGGAGAGTCACTCTCCTACCCTTGTCCCCTCAAGTTGTTTTGAAGGAACAGGTGCGCAAGCGACAGCAACAGGATGCCAAGAAGGAGGCTGCACAGCGTCACCCCTCCGGCAGTAAGGAGTCCGGCCTTCCTAGGACGGCCCCCGCGGCAGCAGGGAGTCCAGCCGCATCCGCGCCCGCGACTCACCCACCCGCGCCCGCGACTCCAACCACTCGGCTCTCAGCGTCACCACAGGCCGCCTCCACGTTAATCAAAGGGTCTGTGGAACGGCGTGCCTTAGTCTCTCAGCCCGAAAGGGAGACATTTACTTGGAGTGCTCACCGACCTCATATCCTCTTAATCATGAAGGAAGTGTTAGTAACCGTTGTAGATTTGAGTCATATTCCTGCACCTATTGCTAACCTTTTGCAGGACTATTTGGATGTACTTCCGGATGAGCTACCCCAGGGGTTGCCGCCAATTAGGGGGATCGAACATCAAATTGATTTCGTCCCTGGAGCGGCCTTACCCAACCGTCCTGCCTATAGAGCCAGCCCAAAGGAAACCAAGGAGTTGCAACGACAAGTCACGGATCTGATGGACAAGGGATTCGTTCGTGAGAGCCTCAGCCCTTGTGTCGTGCCTGTCATCTTGGTCCCAAAGAAAGATGGCTCTTGGCGTATGTGTGTTGATTGCAGGGCAATCAACCAAATTACTATTAAATATCGTCACCCCATTCCCCGTCTTGATGATATGCTTGATGAACTGTTTGGTGCTTGTGTCTTCTCTAAAATTGACCTTAGGAGCGGCTATCACCAAATTAGGATGAAACAAGGCGATGAATGGAAAACTGCATTTAAAACTAAGTATGGCTTATATGAATGGTTAGTAATGCCTTTTGGTCTAACAAATGCACCTTCTACTTTCATGAGGCTTATGAACCATGTTCTTAGAAAATACTTAGGTCAATTTGTAGTTGTTTATTTCGACGATATACTTATCTATAGCAAAAACCTTGATGAGCATGTTGGACACTTAAGATTAGTTTTTGATTGTCTTCGCAAGGAGAAATTGTTTGCTAATTTGAAAAAGTGCTCTTTTGCTTCCGACTCTACGATATTTCTTGGTTTTATAGTCTCTGCAACAGGCTTAAAAGTAGATGAGGAAAAGGTTCGCGCTATCCAGGAATGGTCCCAGCCGCAGACACCAACTCATGTTCGCTCCTTCTTAGGCTTGGCGGGATTTTATAGGCGCTTCGTCAAGGACTTCAGCACAGTAGCCGCCCCCCTCCATGAGCTTACAAAGAAAGACGCGACATTCCGCTGGACCAACGCTCACCAGAGGGCATTTGATGCCCTCAAGGATCGACTCACCCATGCTCCGGTGCTACAACTACCCGACTTCTCACAGCCATTCGAGCTCGAGTGTGATGCTTCTGGCACTGGCATCGGTG
The DNA here is from genome assembly GCA_963922045.1 of Persicaria maculosa. NCBI lineage: Eukaryota > Viridiplantae > Streptophyta > Magnoliopsida > Caryophyllales > Polygonaceae > Persicaria > Persicaria maculosa. Next base: position 22,794,928 of record OY998261.1, on the reverse strand, counting down.
GAGTCCTGCTGCAGAATAGGCGCCCTATTGCCTATTTTAGTGAAAAATTGGGCCCTGCGGAGCTCAATTACTCGACATACGACAAGGAGTTATTTGCCCTCATCCGCTGTTTGAGGACATGGCAGCATTACCTGTGGCCTAAGGAGTTCGTGATTCACTCAGATCATGAGGCTCTGAAGTATCTTAAGGGCCAGGCGGTGCTGAGTAGGCGCCTTGCTCGATGGGTCGAGTTCCTGGAGACGTTTTCCTATGTGGTTCACCACAACAAAGGAAAAGACAACGTGGTAGCCGACGCTCTATCACGAAGGTATGTCCTCTTAACTCATTGCGATGCACATATTTTGGGTTTTGCCCTGATTAAAGAACTTTATGCTGGTGATGTCTTCTTTAAAGATATTTATGCCCAATGTGTGTCGAAAAAAGTGGTAGATTCTTACTTTCTGGACAATGGTTATTTGTTTAGGATGGGCAAGCTTTGTATCCCATCCTCATCTATTAGGAGATTGTTAACACAGGAGGTACATGAATCACGGGGACATGGAGGGTTCGATAAGACACTAGCCGGCCTAAAAGAGCATTATTTCTGGCCGAAAATGAGTAACTATGTGCTTAGGTTTGTTAAAAGCTGTGTTACTTGTGCTAAAGCTAAGTCCAAATCAAATCCTCACGGTTTATATACACCACTACCCATACCGAAATCACCTTGGGAAGATGTGTCCATGGATTTTATAGTAGGATTACCTAGGACATCTCGAGGTCATGATTCAATTTTTGTGGTTGTAGATCGATTTTCCAAAATGGCACATTTTATACCTTGTCATAAAACAGATGATGCTATACATGTTGCAAACTTGTTCTTTAAAGACATTGTTAGATTGCATGGTTTGCCACTTTCTATTGTTTCTGACAGGGATTCAAAATTCTTAAGCTGTTTTTGGAAAACCCTATGGGCTAAGTTGGGTACTAAATTACTATTTTCTACATCTTTTCACCCACAAACTGATGGCCAAACTGAGGTTACTAATAGAACTCTAGGGGCCCTCTTAAGGGTCATGCTGCGTACTAACCTCAGGAGGTGGGAAGACTGCCTACCTTTTGTTGAGTTTGCTTATAACAGGTCTAGGCATTCGGCAACAAAGATGACTCCATTCGAGGTGGTCTATGGGCGCAATCCAGTGACGCCCGTGGATATGTCCCCTCGGCCAATGAAGGAGAAGGAGAGCTTGGAGGCAGCCCAGCAGGCCGACTTCATCAAACGCCTGCATGAGCGGACCAAGGCGCAGCTGGAAAGGAAATCCGCTCAGTACAAGGCTTCAAAGGACAAGCATCACAAGGATGTGCAGTTCAACGTTGGTGACCTTGTATGGCTGCATCTGAGGAAGGAGAGATTTCCGCAGCAACGGAAGTCAAAGCTGGATCCCCGGGGAGATGGACCATTCCGCGTGGTTCAAAAGATGGGACCCAATGCTTACAAACTGGACCTCCCAGCAGACAAGTACAGCGTTCATTCAACCTTCAACGTTGCCGACCTCTCATTGTTCGTCCCTGACGATGACTCCGACGACGATTTGAGGACAAATCGCTTTCAAGTGGAGGAGAATGATGCAGTACAAACTACGATGACTCCAGGTGACATTGAGGACAACTTCAAGGTGCCTTTTGATGGTCCGATCACTCGTGCGAGGGCCAAAAAGATTCAATACGCAACTAAGGCACTTCTCGTCCGTCACCATGGAACATTGGAGCAAGGGCTCAGGCCAGCCTGGGTTACATTGCTCAGGGTGAAGTCTCCAGCAGCAACAAGCACAAGATCACTCGGATGATCACTCGACATCGAGTGGAGTACTCGATATCGAGTGCAGCTCCTCTGCTGGCCGATTTCAGCTTACTGTTTTATTATTTTTAATACTTTATGAGACATTATTATTTTTATTATTTTGAGGAAATAATCTAGAGGATATGTTTAGATCTTCCTTAGGATCTAAGTATGATATATTCTATCTTACTTAGATAAAGTCTATCTTAGAGTTAGTTAGTCTATCTTAGTTTTTTAAATTCTATCTTCTAGGATGAACTTGTAATCTATTTAAGTTTATTCCCTTTCAATAAAAATTCAGATTAGGGAAAATATTGAAGGCACCTTTTGGCTAAGAGGTCCTTCGATCCCCTTAATCCCCAAAGCAATCGACATCACCATCACTCACTCGACACCATCCCACACCATCACCATCGACCTTGAACTTCCGGACCCTTGTCCAGGAGTCTTGCCGTGAGCAGGCCAGCCTTGTCGCGGATCCTGAGCGCCTGAGGAGTCGAGCGCCTGTCGCCTGCCCTCGAGCGCCTGGACGTGCCTCCTAGCGAGCGCCGTCCCCTCTGTTCGCATAACCCGAGCGCCCAGGAGTTCCTGTCGAGTGGCCGCAAGCGCCCCCGAGCATCTGGTCGAGCGCCCGCGCCTCTGTCGAGTGCCAGCAAGCGCACCCGAGCGCCTGATCGAGCGCCCGCGCATCTGTCGAGCGCCTGGCGCCTCTGTTGCCTTGTTCTTCAGAATTCTGTCGCTTTACTTTTATTTCTGTCGCTACTGATTGAATTCCTGTTGCATTAGTTTTGAATTTCTGTCGTTATAAATAATTAAGATCTTGATTTAAATTGCGATTCAGGAGAACGTTTAAGAATATTGCAAGATTGGGACACCCATTCGGTTCTTGTTTGAGATTCAAGCCCACAGGGGAAGGATCGATAACATCAACATATCACTAATAGCCTAACAATACCCTCCCAAAAAGAAATTGAATTGTCCTCAATTCATCCTATTGATTCATCTCAGTACTAGATACTACCCAGTGCGCCCCCGCAGATGCCCAAACAAGGAAGATCGGACCATTAAAGTCTTAAGCCCAAGATATGTACCTTCGGACATCGGCCCCTCCGTCGACGTTACAGGCAGATCCATTGGCACAACCACGTTGTCTCCCCTTTGTAGACTCTCCTCTTTCATTATAACATGAGGGACCTGGGCACCATGAGTCATGGCAGCTGACCCTAGACGCATAAGCATTTTCTGCATCCGCTTCCCTATCATTGCCTTGGCCCTTGTTTTCCCAATTTCCTTGTCTATGATCCCTTTTAATTCCACCTTCTAGCCATTCTTGAGGAAGGATATTTGCATCTTTTCATAATCGAACATTATCGGGCTAAATTCTCGCATCCAGTTACCCCCAAGTAGCAAATCCACATCCCCAATTCGCAATGCTCGAACGTCGAAAGAGTAGGTTCCTCCCTGCATTACCCAACTGAAGTTTTTACACTTGTGTCGTCATCTTAATTTTTCACCTCCAATCCATTCAACTATCATCGTCTCTGCTGTTTGTAAGTCGAATCCAGCTTGTTGCGCAATCACCGGATCCACGAAGCTATGCGTGCTGCCGCAATCAATCAAGATCATGACTTGTTTGTTGCCAATTCTTCCTCGCACCCGGATCGAATTTTTAGGACAACCACCCGTCAAGGCATGGACGAACACCTTTTGCTCTACTTCGACATTCTCTGTTGCTTCCTTGCCTAGCTGTTCGTTCCCACTGGATTCCCCTGTTTCATCTCCGCACTCCCTGTCGGTGACCAACACCATCTTCACCTTCCCTATGCTGCATCTATGGCCAACAAAATATCTATCACCACATCGGTAACACGAGCCCGGGGTGCGACGTGGTTCGCTCGTGCTCCCTGAATCCTTGCTCAGAAGACCATTCTTCATGCTCGAGCCTCCTGGTTTGTCAATTGCAAACTGACTTTCTGCGGAAATCTTGCTAAAACTTGTACTGGTTTTCCATGGATTCTTGCTAATCTTTTCTATCGCCTTCACTGATTTGTTGTGTTATCTAGCCAATTCCAATGCCTCGGCTAATTCTTTAGGATGCCCCAATTTAATCAAGGACCTAATCTGCAGTTTAAGCCCGCTAATGTAACTCGATACAAAATAAGTCTCAGGCAAATGGGTATTGTACGACAACATACCTGCTCTCAACTCTTCGAATCTTTCAATGTAGTCTTCCAAATCCTCTAATTGATCCAACTTATTGAATTCCTCAACAATCTCTACCCCTTGCTTCTCCCCAAAACGCACACATGCGGCTTCGCCTAGTTCCTTCCAAGCAGTGGCAGAGCCAGAAAAATTTCGAAGGGGGCACAATTATACATGTACGATATAGTTGTGGATTAAATTGACATAAAGAGTTATATGTAATACGATAATAAATTATGTTATTTTAAGATAAAATGTTATCTGTTTATGATAAAACGCTATCATTTTTTCACACCTAAAAAAAGAAATATAAATATATAAATGAAATATCCGAAAAAAATTAACTAAATAAGTATAGGAAATGTGATCTAATAAACAGTAAGTTAAGGTTATGGTTGTTATATGAGCTAAAGCTTGGCTCGAGTTTAGCTCAATAAAAGCTTGGCTTGAGCATCATTTACAAAATGAGGCGACTTGGAAGTTCCAAGTCACCTCCTTTTATTGCATAAAAAAACCTTACATCCAAGTATCTACGCGATCGAAGACATACATAGCCGCAAGCTCGACCTTCTGATTTTCTTGGATTCCAAAAATCGAAAAGTATCTGTCACACTTTCGCACCCAGATTCGAGGTTTCTTCCCGTCGAAGGTTTGGAAATCGACCTTGGGAAACCTAATTGCGCCGAAGTTGATGAACGGACCCTCCAACCTTCCGTTCGCGTATCGTTCTTGACCACTCCTGTGCGCCGCTCCTTCGTCCCCTGCTATCGTTCGGGTCACGGTTCTTGCTTTGACTAGCGTCAGCGACAACAGGTCTACAAGCGGCGCCGCTCTATTGCCCTGTAGCGGTGTTATGTTTCCCTACGGCGACAGGTTCTTGATCATCTCCTCCAGCATCTCGAATTGCTGATTTGCTTTCACTTGTAATTGCTCCATGTTTGTTTGAAAAGCATGAGTGCTTTTCTTTAAGTCCTCCAAGATCTTTTGTTGCCTTTGGTTCGTTTCCGTCAATGTACTGTGGATTGCAGCGGTGAATTGTTGTAATTGCTGCAATTGGATTTTGTTCTTCCGAAAGCCCTCCTTCACCACAAAATTATTTTGGTTATGATTTTCCTCTGAAAAAATTTAAAAAAATATATTTACATTCCATTTACATATTTATAAACTTGTATTGCAAAAAAATCATGTTTTAAAAAAAATCTCCATCCGTTCGGAAATATAAGTCCATTGAATTTTTGGCACGCTATTGAAGGAGTTAAAAACTTTATAAAATAATATTTTTTATTAATTTTTTACATAGTCTTATATATATTACTAATAAGTATATAGTTATATAAAAACTTTAATAAAAAATTACTCCCTCCGTTCGGCAAAACATGTCGTTTACTATTCACGCACGCTTTTTAGAATGATAAAAACTATATAAAATATTTATTTTTTTATAAATTTTTTAACAAGTTTTTACTTATTGATAATAACTACGAAATTGTTAAAAAAAATTATTAAAAAACTAGATATTTTATATAGTTTTTATCCCCTAAAAAGCGTGCGTGAATAGTAAAGTGCATATTTTGCCGAACAGAGGGAGTATTATTTTATATAGTTTTAACTCCTTAAAAAAATGTGCTAAAAAGTCAATCTATATAAAATACTAAAACAGAGGCCTGAAACGGGCTCTGATGCGATCTCGCGTCCATGAAATTTTCTAGATTAAAGCGGGATTATTTTTGCTTATGTGTCATTTTCTGGATTAAAGTGATATTATAGTTCTGGGTCACATCAATTAATAAACGAATATAATTAGGTAAAAAACTTATCTTTTTAAATCAAATAATCTATCCAATATTATTTTTGTAAAATATTATTTAATCATAGTATTTTATAACAATTAAATTTTTTTCAATTAATTAATATAACATGGTGATAAGATTTTACCAAATAAAATCTCGCTCAAATTTTAATTGTTCAGGATTTTGGGGTACAAAGTAGAACTATATTACGTGTATCTAATATTACATAATATTAGATATAACAATTAAAATAACAATTAGAAAGTTCAGGATTTAAAATAATTTTAAAAAAGATAGAAATTTTTTTACATACATAATACATAATACAAAATAAAAATATATATATATATATATAAAATTATTATGCCTAAATCATTTCCTCCTAAACTACATACATCTATATATACGTACTATAAAATTGTTCCCATTCCAACCAATTTTCTTTAAAAAAATTTCAACATCTTTAAATTTTTACCCACGTAACTTAAGATTAATAAAATCCAGAATATAACAATACCATTTCTGAAATTGTTATACGTAACTTAATTTGGTTAATAAATATTCAACATTATATCTTAAAGATATAAATATTCAACATTATATCTTAAAGATATAAATATTCAACATTATATCTTAATTCGATAGAAAACTTATCGTTTTAGATGATCTCATGCGGGTAAATTTGGTTCATTATTTTTGTTAATAAATATTGGGGCGTAAAAATTTTTTTACCCACGTAACCAAAAAATGCTCTAACTAATTAATAGTTTTTTTATACCTATACCAATACCCACGTAATAGTTTTTAATATATTTTTTGAAAAATATTACTTATTTTGCAAAATCATATACCTCTATTTTAACTAATTTATACCTATGCAAAAAAATGTTATACGTGATTAAGTTTTATCCATATGCCCACGAAATAAGACAATTAAATTTTATCCATATGCTCACGAAATAACCATTAATTAAATATAATTAATAGTTTTATAAAATTTTGGTTTTGCAATATATTTATAATTCAAATATTACTTATTTTTATCAAAATGAATTAGATTTATTTAAAAATAGTCAAGATAGTAAAATGACGGGTTTTGAAAATAGATATAAATTAATTATATTAAATTTTAATATAAATATGAAATTTCATATATTAAATTGTTACAAAACCTATTGTCGATAGAATATTTTATCTTAAGTTATTTTATATAATATTTTTATACTACGGTGTATTAAAAGATCCAAAGATTTCAACCAAACTATTATAACCTTCAAATTTCAGAGAGAAAATATAAAGTAAACAATACTTAATTTGTTTATTAAGAAACCGCACAACGGGTGGGTAGTAAGACTAGTGGACTTATATTTCTGAACGGAGGGAGTATAAAATTTATTTTCTAATATAATTAATTTTTTAATTGCAAATTTTTATAATAAAATTTTATAAAAATGTAAATATATATATATATATATATATATATATATATATATATATATATATATATATTTCATCTCCCTAAAACTTAAAGTTCTATCCTTTCAAGCTCTCTTAGGGTATACACGTGTAGCCTTCTCTGAATTTTTTTTCTTACCTTTTTTGCCCTTCTTTTATTCTTTCTTTCTCAAAACTAAACACCATTCCTCTTCTTCTCTACGCTCTGTTCAAATCTTCGCCTCTTCCTTCGCCATTCACAGATCTCTGCCTCCTCGGCACCATCCAAATCACATATTCACCCACATTCTAACCAATGGCTCTCAAATGGTCTGAAGCTGCCCTAATTTTGAACTGAAGTTCTAGGGTTTTGCTTTCCTTTTACCCTTTTCCCGCTTTAGGGCGTGGGGATGGCTAGGGTTCGGGATAACTGGAACCGTCTCGTCAAAGCGGCTCGCCAGCAGGAGCAGCGGCCGGCTGGAACCTCCAGCCTCGATGTTCAACCATTTGGTCTCGCCTCCGCAGTCCCACCTTCACTCGGCATGAACGATCTGAACCAATCGAAAGAAGGAAGGAGAAAGGGCCGAACCGGGGCTAGGTGGTGGCTCCAGAGAGGTCTAGAGAGAGGAAGGTCGATGTAGGCTCAGCTTTCGATGTCCGGGTTTGTGATCGGTGTCGTTGGGAGGAGCTCCGATGGTTACGAGAGGGCGAGGCTCGGCCATCGACAAAGAAAGAAGGTGAAGGGTGAAGGACGAAGAAGGCTCACCAGCGACTATAGCGAGAGGTACGAAGACAGATCGGTTTTTGCCTACATAGATTTAGGGTTTCCATTTGTTGTTTCTGAATTTGGTTGTTGTTCTTCACCAACTGCTCAATTTAGATTCGAGTACCTTTTTAATTTCATGTTCGATTTGCTATTTGATTAGTTAAAACACATTAGATAGTTAGTCATGCTTTGGTAGCTTCCTCTCACTCGTGCTTGGTCTGTGCTGTTAGTCATGCTCCTTGAACGCGGTTGTGATTTTTCTGCTGATGATACACCAGACCTTCCACCGAATGATACAGGTATCCTCCTTTTCGGTTTTTGATTTTCATCATACAATTACATTAGTTGTGGTTAAGTATACAAATTGTGACGAAAATATCTTTTAGGAACTTAAACTTTCCATCTAAAGCATAGGGTACAAAAGTAACTTGTCATAACTATCAGTTTAGCTTTACATTAGGAGTGGAGTGATCTTCAACAAATAGCAATTGAATCATTTGATGTAAAGAAGGGAGATGAACAAGGAGGAATATACAAATAACAATTGAATCACTTGCTGAAACTCATCGAGGCAATACAAATTAATATCTATGCTTTCCTTGAATGACACTAAGGTTCATTATCAATTCATTCCATTTCCTGTTTCTTTAAGGCTCGTAACCATCTTCGGGCTAAAAAGACTAACAGCAAGATGATATATTATCATAGCAACTCTCCAAGTTCCACTGTTTTTAATGGGACATAAGGATTAAGGAGCACTGTTAAGCTTTGACAAAAAAACATATTAGAGACCTTACATCAAAAATAAAAAGATAAACAGAAAGATGGTAGTCAAGATTTGACTACCATGGAGGCATGCATATGATTTATTTTTTTGGAAACGATAGTTTGTGTTATAAATAAAGGTATTGTTGAACGTTTAATTGAGTAACTTTCGTATAATAGTTATAGGGTGTTCATGTGTTATAGATATAAGAGCCTATTATTGAGCACAAAAGTTCTTTCTTCCATGAGTTTAAGAAACAAGCCTCTTTCTTCTTCAAAAAGAAGATCAAGACTGCTAGATTGACTCTCAGCCTCTCACTGATGTCACCCCTGCTCTACTGTAAGTTCTTGATCTTCTGTCACTTGTCCCTAACAAAAAGGAATTTAACAGGATCCTTCTTTAGAGGTTAGTTTTGCGAAGCCTTTCTAGACACTGATACTGATGCATTTAATTTACCCTTTCAAGAGTGTGCACCCTTAAATCAATATGAGAGACTTGCAAATGCATACTTTTCCATCAGTCTGTATTATTTTCTCCATTTAATTAGTTTATGCTAATCTAGTACTGAGATCATATTTTCCTTCAATAACAAGTTGACCAGTTCAGCTATTGGAGAGTTTCGCCTGGATTCCGTTGTCATTTAATACTTCTGGGCATCTAAACATTTATTTGGGGGAGGCTATCTTTTATTGCAGACGTAACTCATTCCCTTCACTATTCAGGAACAATTGCAAATATGCTGGCCTTAATGAACACTCAGATATATCTCTAGCTATGGAAGATGTTGAACTTCTCAATGGTCTAGAATTAATAAGGTGTCGAATTTCCAAGGTATTATCTACTTTACAATACTCAATTTAACAGTGTTGTGTTGTGCATCTCTCTTAATTTACCCATCCCAACAATAGATTTTATTTGTCATCCCCCACATGAAGGAGAAAAACTACAAGAAAAGGTCGGCATTTCTAATTACGAAGTTCTTGTCACATATCTCACTTTAAGAATCATCACTCACATGGTCAACCCTACTTTTATCATCCTTTTTCTCCTTATCCAACTAGGCAACTCATCTAGGATTTTACCCCATAAGATGAACTTTTAGAAATACAAGCTTGAAAATTGAAATGTTGAATTTGAAGGATTTACCATTGAAATAGTGAGTTTTTCTTCCATTTGACAGAATTGACATTTTGAATAAGTATACAAACCGTACGAACTCACCTTGTATATTAACTTTATGTTTCATTCATTTGGTAGCCAAATAACTAAACATTCTTAACACAATGGGCTCGTCATTTTCCCTTTTACTTTGGTTCTGTCGATAGCATTGGAGCTGTCACTTCAATTCCTGGCAATATGGTTGGATGTTCAAAATTGTTATTGGCATTTGAAAAAGATTGCAATTCCTGCTGTGACGTTTGAGTAACTTCAAAAAGTCCCCCTCCGCACTTTGGGGTATTCATCCAGGTCTTAATGTAACCATCTTTATAAGGAAAAAGTTACTCTCCAATAGAAATGGATGAAATAGTTATAACTTATAAAGCTTGCTCTTGCCTCTCCTGATCGGATTCTAGCATATTTGCAGTGGTTTATTTTGTGACCTATTGTATGACCATATTTATGGTGCTGACATAAAGATTATTCTTATAGATATACTATGTTCTGGACACTAAAGACTTCTTCTTTCGGCCATCAAAGAGAATGAGAAACTTGCCTGCAGATCAACCTGCCAAACATAACCAATCTAGGGCACAACGGTTCCACAAGTTACTGTTTGTCTTTATCATGAAGACGAAAGTTCCATCCTCACTGTCACTGTGAAGCTCAAAGGTAGGTTCCATATTTTATAGACATGTGAAGCTTAATCTTCCCATACCAATCGTCTTCTTTGTATTTCCTGTGCAGATTATCAGTGTTTCGAAGGAATGGGGCATCTAAAAATCCTTGAGCAGGTGGAAGTACATAACCTGTAGTGCGAAACTTGCTTAGTCGGAGTAAACATGACTCTGAAGCATCTTCTCCTAAAGGAAGGTTGCATTAGTTGTGGATAGGACTCAGATCGGATGCTCTGTATATTCCTGTTTATGAATCATAGCGTTGTAGAGGTTAGAATTGAGCAACCTTAGGTACTTGGACCCTGTTTCGTATTTCGGTAGTGTAACCATCTGCAGATGTAAATGTAAAATAGTACCTTCATAATGTACAAATCAATCATAGCTCTAAATGTTGGGAATCCAACTTGAAGATTCTGTGCGTATGTTCACAAGAGAACCTCAAAGGCGGTACCAATGATTTTAGCCGTTGAGATTGTAGTTTTGCAGGAGGTTTGTGCCTTGATTTATCGAGTTTAACAAGGCGTTTATGAACAGAGATATCCGATTTGATCGCGCAATTCGTGTTGGGTCATTTGTGTGCTCATTTGGATTCGATTCAGCAATGGCTGGATAGTTTCAACTTCATAAACTTGAGTTGGGGATTGCCAAGAGATGATGTTTTCGATTAAAGAAAACCACATAGGACACATTCTAAGATCTACTCAGTAAAATCTATCTCAACTTGATCATTCCAAAAGATTCATTCCAAAGGCTCAAAAGCTTGACCGACATCACTATGTGGCGGGAATTTAAACTTAATTTTGTCCAGAATTTTGTCATTTTAGACGCCTATTATGTCGAGATTGGCATATAGTGTTAAAATTTAATTGCCAATCTCGACAATGTAAGGTGTTGAGATTGGTTCACGATGGTCAAAAGCGTCGAAAATTACCATATGCCATTCTCGACGGCCAAAAGCGTCGAAAATTACCATCTACTGTTCATGACATTAAAATTTCTGACAGAGTAGAATTTCAACGCTTTAAACCATCAAGAATAGCAGGTTTTATCGTCCCAAAATATCCTCTTTTCTTACACTTGCTGTCAACATGAAGCCACCCCCTCCCTTTTCCGTTTAGTGGACTGTTAAAAGCTTGGGAAAAAATGTAATTACCCTCAATCTTTAAGTAAACGAAATTTAATTTTAAAAAAAAACATAAATCATGAATCATGATGCCTTATTCTTTGCGATTTGGAATTGGTGCAATTTGGATGATCCAAACTCAGCAATGGTGAAAAAAAGGGTAGAAGAAAAGGAATTGATGTGGGCATGTGAGGTTACCGCTGAAGGCATCGAGCAAAAGACGGTAATGACGATGAGAGTCTTCAAGAGTAGTGGTGTTTAGGGGAAGTCCAGCAATCTCAAATCGGGTCCTTAATTGCTATTTAGTATGATTAATTTTCTCTATTTGATTTGATTTCAAATTAGGACATCAAATTGAGCACATTAGCGATAGAACGAGGAGGATTCATGAAAGGACTGGCTCCTGGACTTGGTTCAGCACCTCGAATAATCTGGTAATGCCTAGACAAAACGACCTCACTACCAAAAACACAGGAAATAGCCACGACCAAATAGCCACGGATAGGCCACGAATGGCCGTGGCTAAACGGTTTAGCGACGGGCATTGCCACGAATTTTAGGGTCGTCGCCATTTTGTGGCTATATGCCTCGTCGCTAAATGCCAGATTTCCAACCTCTGTGGCTAATAGCCACGATCTAACAAGTCCGTGGCTATGCCCCGTGGCCGGGTTATACCCGAGAAATTTGTGGCTATAGCCACGACATCAGCCACGTCTGCTCGTGGCTGATGTCGTGGCCACGCACGTGTGAGTCTTCATTGAGGCACAACGACTGCTGTGGCTGATTTTGTGGCTGAGGCCATTGCCATATTTGTGGCTAATGATTGTGGCTATTATTGTGGCAAATGTCGTGGCTAATGGCGTGGCCGGCATGTGGCTATATTCGTGGCTACAATTTATGTCGTGGCTATTCCTGTGGCTAATGTCGTGGCCTATATGTGGCTATGGTGGTGGCTACAATGAATGCCTGGGGCTATGTCCGCGGCTATACCCGTGGCTATTGTCTGTGGCTATTATCTGTGGCTAATGTCGTTGCCACAACTTATTTAAATATTTAAATATAATATAATTATTTAATAATGTTGGACACAAATATACCAAAATAAAATACCATTGACATAATTTGTTCATTCTAAATTAAACACATCCAAAACACAACCACCAGTTCAACCAACCAAAACACAAGCATAAGTTCTACCATCCAAAACACAACCAAAACAAACCCAAAAGTTCAGCAGTACGTACGACATGGGAGAATACGACAAAGTCTTAAGATAGTGGAACCCAAAACAGCAACACACAACTTACTTTCACTTGTCTTTGCCCTTACAGAACTGGATCATGGTGTTGAGGAGCTTCTCCTGCCACGCTTCATTGGCCTTCCTAGTCTCGCCCATTAGTTGCTCCCCAATAGCTACCATGTCTTCTCGGACGCTTGAGCTAACTTGTTCCTGCACTCGCTCTCCAAAGGACGACATTTCTTGCCTAAGGTTTGTGGCCACCTGGGTCTGTACCTGGTCCCCTAACTCCACCATTTCCTTCCTCAAGTCTTGCCTCATGGTTGAAAGCTCAGACATCACATAGTCCTTCAAAGGGGCATCAGCAGCAGCTGCAACAGTTGGGGCTGCGGCTTGTGGAATCGGCGTTGACTGCAAGATAGCTGGCGACTCGAATCCCATGCCGACAACCCGACCTTTCTTCACACCTCCTGTAGCCTTGATCCAAGCAGCATGCATATCAACCGAGTGATATCCATTCTCAGAGATAGCATCATTAAGCAGGGCTTCTTCTTCTATCAACTGGTCATACTTGTCCTAATTCAAAGAAAACGACCAACATATCACAAACAGGCACCACTAGTGAACTGGCCATCACAACCAAGCTTCAGCAACACCCATGAACACCACAACAACAACACAACATAAAGAAAGTAACAGCAAACAAAATAGCATGTTTAATACATCATCACAAATATAAACAAGCAAAACAAACAGTCACAAAAGCTGAACGAGAGTTTAAATTTTTTCATGTAACATGTTGTGAGTAATTTCCTGCAATTGTAAGAATGCAATAAAAGATGGACCAAACCAATATCACAACACTGTACAGCTTAGCCAAATAAGACGGACCAAATCAATTATGTCTTTTGTTCTTTCTCAGGGTAAAAAAAATAGACAACCTAAATATCCAACTACGATTAGATGGACATCACTACCTACACATCATCATCACAACCCAAACATAAGCACAAAAAATACCTAAACATAACAAGGTACCAAACACAGCAATAAAAACTATAAAACGAACAGAATAAGTGTGAACTTGAAGAACATAACTAAACCACTGACATCACACATACATAACAATAAGGGTCACTTGATAGTGTTACTTACCACAGTTGGTTGGCATTGAGTGCCAGCCCAAGAACCGTCTTTTTTCTTATGGCACCTTTCAAATGTTTCCCTTGGGGTTGGGTCTTTTTCCAAGCTCCTTCTTCTATAAGAAAATATAGTTATTTAATTAGTACATACATATATATATATGTATATATATATGCAAACTAAATAGACAGTCAATTATGAATTTAGGAGTGATTGAAACTGTATGAAATGGGAAAACATCAGGAACTGATCTAAGGTGTACATACCAGTCGATCCTTGATTACGGTTGTTGAAACCGACCCACCACTGAAAATTGGAGTGCCTTTTTCTGCTGCGATGGCTCGATTCTGCTTGTTAATTTCAGATTGGCGGCGAAATTTATCCTCGTTTGCCCATTTCTCCTGCATTTGCGCCCGTATCACTTGCTTCACCCATGTAGGTTTCTTCTTTGTTTTTCCAGAGCGAGCTTTCCCAAATATGTTCCTGAGGTGGTCCCCTCCCTTTGTGTGGAAAGCCTTGTAGACAGCTGCTTCCGAGTGGACAGTTTCATCCCATCGTGTTCGGTTCTGGACTGAAGGTTCGATAATATAAAACAAGGTAATATAGAAATACTCTAGAAGGGGGGTTGAATAGAGTATGCCCTTTTTTCGCAGAAAGTCTCAAGACTTTTGGAGCTCGTATAAAACCCTTTGAGATTAAACCTGAATCACAAAGTTAGACAATCGAACCAAGTGCGGAAATAAGGTAAAGCAATAGATAAAGGACACGAGTAATTGTTTACGAGGTTCGGCACGAACTTGGCCTACGTCCCCGCCTAGGGTTCTTCCACAACCCTAGGATTCAAAAGGCTTTATTGATTCGCAAAGCTTAGGATCCTAATAGCTCACCGAGAAGCCTCTCTCCTATACAGTTGCAATCTAGTCAACTCACGTTCCCTTGGAGTCCTAGACCAATCTAGAAGAGCCCCACCTCTCTCAGCTATCTAGTACAATCCTCTTACTCTCACAAATCAATAGCCTAGTGCTTACTTCCCGAGTTACAAACTCTCGAGTAACACTATAAATGAATATATCCTATAAGCTCATAGTGTAACTCTCAAAGGCTTTGAAATGAAATAACAAACTCTTGAGCTCTAGCAGAGAGTACACTTGGAAGACAGATCTCGCTTGAATAAATGAAAGCTTGTGTTCAACCAGTATATCATGTCTTCTTCTTCTTTTCCTTTATATAGAAGCAAGCTGGCGCCTAAGGATCTTCAACAACGGCTAGTTCGGATCATGGCGCGCCCAAGGATCTTCTATTTTTGGACACTTCGAAGACATGATCTCTCCAATTTGGATCTCCTCAATATGCACCATAAGGAAAGAAGTAATTCGAATAATACTTCCTGAAAGGTTAGTTAGGCATCTAATATAATGGAAGTATATAATATTAAATAATATTCGGACATAATAATATATAGAACAAGTTTTGTATTTCATCAATACTGTTAAAGCTCCAAGACCTTTGACACAGACAAACTGTCAAGGCCTTTGAAACTTTATTCCGATTTTCATCAAGGGAGGGAGTTATCAATCTCCCTCTTGATGAAAGACAAAACCTGTGCATCCCTGCAACTTAGTCAAGCATAAATAATATAAGTGAAATCGAACTAAGTACCTGCACGGGTTAGACAAATGTTGGATCAAAATTTTAAAGCATGAAAAAGCCATCCAACCGAAAACCAAAAATCAAAAACCAAGGTCTTCCAAGACCTTCAAGCAGAAAGGTTTTCAAGTCTAAACAACCACATATCATCTCCCCCTTTTTGTCTTTCAACAAAGGGAGGAGGTACCAGTCACCAACAGTTTTGAAAATGTTTCCAAAAACCAGCAATGTATCAGATTTCAGGGATGAGATAGGGTAGGGTAGGGTTTAAGCTTCGTCGTCCGGAGCATCATCAGTGAGCCTCGTCCACAGACCTTGCAGCATCTTGGTTATCCCGCTCATCTCCGTCATAACCTCCTTGTGCTGCTCCTTGATTTCTAGGCGAACTTCCTCCAAGCCCAACTCCAGGTTGTCCATGCGTTCATCAACGGCTGAAGCAGTGGGAAGAGCTTTTGAAGGAGTGGCAAGACTCAAGGTCCCTTGGGGAGACCGAGTGATGCCAATCTTTTCAAGGCTCTTGGAGTCGAACTTACCCATATGACGCTGTTGTTCTTCATTTTTGAAATCAATTCCAGAAGCTTTGAAGAGTGGGGTCAAAAGGGTAGCAAAGGGGAGGGGGGTTCCTTTCCTGGCTTTTCTTGTGTGAGCCATGGATCCTAAAATAGTGTTGGCCAAATCAAGATCAAGGCCATTGAGGATACGGTAAAGGAGGACCATGGCATTGTCAGTAAGGAGCGAGCCAGAGTTAAGACGGGGTAAGAGGCATCGAACAATGATGTTAAATATGATTTTTGCCTCAAGGGTAAGGGATGAGTGGGTGAGTTGCTTTGAGGTGCTGTTAGATGCTTCGGGTAGGAGGTACTTCGCTCGGGCAAGGATGATGCAGTTTTCTTTTGAGGGGTGTATTTCAGAGGGTGGACATGGGCTAGGTAGGCCAAGGAAATCTGCAAAGTCATTGGAGTTGAAAGAGATTCTAACCCCTTTGACAACAGAATCCAAAGACCAACCATTGGTGTCGTGTTTGGCTTTTAGGTTTATGTAGAACAGGCGGGTAAGCTAGGGATAGTAAACGGTTTCAAGATTGAGAAGGGTCCAGGCTGGGGATTTTTTGAGAAGATCAATGCAGGGTAGCTTCAAAGCTTCGAAGAACTCAATATCCAAAAAATCAGAACAGCAAATCCTATGAGTTAGAAACTCATCTACCCACTTACCAGCAGTCTCAGCATTTTCAAACCAAGAGGAGGGCAAGGATTGGTTTACCTGGATATAGGCAGGTGGATTGGCGTTCTTCCTGCGAGCAATCGTTGGAGCGGCTTTCTTGACAGACGCTTCAAGGCTTCTGAGAGTGCCCTTCCTGGTGCACTTTGGGGATGGAGGCTTGACTGCAATTGGGGCTTTCTGCTTCTTAGGAGACGGGGGAGGAGGAGAAGGAGAGGGAGATTCTTCCTCCTCTTCCTCAGACCCCGAGTCCTCACCGGACCCAGCTTCATCTCCTTCAGCTTCCTCGTCTTCTCCAGATCCGTCTTGCTCTTCTTCTTCTTCCTCAGGCTCCTCTTCAGATGGAACCTCCTCGGCTTCGGCTTCCTTCCGAATCCTCTCAGCTTCTTCCTCGGCAAGTTTCCTTGCAAGCTCGGCTTCCTCCTCGGCCTTTTTCTTCTTCAAGGCTTCCTCTTTGACTTCCTTGGCAACATCTCTTTCCAGAAAAGCGTCGAGATCATCTTCCTCCTCTTCCTCGTCCACCTCCTCAGCTAATATCTTCTTTTTCCCTTTCTGTTTCGCACTAAGGGGCTTCTTAGCAGAGCTTTTTTGAGAGCCCTTGGTAACAATGGCCGTGCTCTCAGCGATGGTGCTCTGGACAACAGTTGGGATAATGGCTTGAGGAGTGGGTTAAGGTGTGGGAGAGGTGGTAGTGACCTGACGTCCCTTGGGGGTGGCGCCAAGTCTTTTGGGTGTGGAAGCTTTCTTTGATTTGGGAGCCATAGAGGAAATCGGTTAGGGTTTTCTTAGAACAGGTTGAGAGGTTAAAGAAGAAGAAGATGAAAGGGTTTGGAGAGGTTCAGAGTTTGTGAGGGAATCGGGTACAGAATTGGGTTTAAGTAGAGAGAGAAGATGATGGAGTGATGGGACGGGTTTAGAGTTCCAAGGGAGGGTAATGATATCATTGCCAAATTTGAAAAATTTCCAATTCAAAATTCAAACTATTCCATTAAAATAGGACTGAATAACCGAAATATTTAGTTCCAAAATTAAGATATCTCAACGGAAAGAAAATATAACATAAATAGGCAATTTTGAAATCCGATAAAAATATAATTGATTAAATATCTAGAAAGATATTAACCAAAAATATGTGATCCGATGTATGTAATCTACCATTTAGTTCACAAACCTTGACATAATTCTCAAAGGTCTTGACACTAAGTAGATATTATCCTTCGTAAAGGGAAAGCTCCCCCTACGAAAGTGCATCCTTGTTAAGCATCCCAATCTCTCGTCTTATGAAGGTGAACATGTCCTCTGCCAAAGGCTTAGTAAAAATGTCAGCCAATTGATAATCAGTTGAAATAAACGAAATGGACACATCACCTTTTTCAACATGGTCTCTAATGAAATGATGCCTTACATCAATATGTTTGGTCCTTGAATGCTGAACAGGATTTTTAGTGATGGAGATGACACTTGTATTGTCACATTTAATAGGAATGCCTTTGAGGTTGATGCCAAGATCTCGCATTTGTTGAGCTATCCAAAGGATTTGGGAGCAACAGGCTCCAGCTGCAATGTATTCGGCTTCTGCAGTGGATAGAGCGACTGAGTTTTGTTTCTTTGAGTGCCAACTGATCAAGGATGCTCCTAAGAATTGGCAACATCCTGATGTGCTCTTCCTATCCACCTTATACCCGTGAGATATAATAAAGATCCAATCATTCCTCGATGCTCCTTTTGATTGACACTTTTCCCAGTCTTGTCTTGATCTAGAGATAATGTTGAGCTCATGGGAGTCTTGGCTGCTTTGGATTGATCCATCTTGAACTTCTTCAAGAGATCCTTAGTGTACTTGCTTTGGTTGACAAAGATCCTTTTCTTGGATTGGTGAACTTGTAATCCCAAAAAGAAGTTGAGTTCACCCATCAAGCTCATCTCGAATTCACTGCACATGATGTCAGAAAATTCCTTGCACAAAGATGTGTTAGTAGCACCAAATAATATATCATCAACATAAATTTGAATGACCAAAATGTCCTTTCCTTTGGTCTTGATAAAAAGAGTCTTGTCGATCAACCCCCTTTTAAATTCATTTTCTAAAAGATATTTTGACAAGCGCTCATACCAAGCTCTTGGGGCTTGTTTCAAACCATAAAGCGCTTTGTCAAGTTTATAAACATGATTGGGAAATTCCAAACATTCAAATCCTGAGGGTTGAGCCACATATACTTCTTCCTCTAAGAAACCATTAAGAAAAGCACACTTGACATCCATTTGATATAACTTTATGCTCATAAAAGATGCAAATGCTAATAAAATGCGAATGGCTTCAAGCCTGGCTACGGGAGCAAAGGTCTCCTCGTAGTCAATACCTTCCTCTTGATTGTAGCCTTGAGCAACAAGCCTTGCCTTGTTCCTCACGATCTTACCATTCTCATCTAGCTTGTTTCGAAATACCCATCGTGTGCCAATGACTGATTGATGCTTTGGCCTTGGCTTCAAGGTCCAGACTTTGTTTCTTTCAAATTCGTTAAGCTCGCTTTGCATAGCAATGATCCAGTCTGGCTCTTAAAGTGCCTCATCTACCTTCTTTGGTTCAATAAGAGAAACAAACGCGTGAAAAGCACAAAGATCTTTAAGTTTAGAACGAGTTTGAACACTAGAAGTAGGGTCAGAAATGATATCCTTTAATGAGTGTGATGAGGAGTATTTGAATTTCCTTTTGCTAGTCTCAGCTCCTTGATTCGTCACACCAGTAGGATTGACTTGTGGTACATCTGACTCCGTGGTCCTGTTAGGTTCAGTTACAGCAGTTTCTGACGTCTCAACACTGTTGGATTGGACACCAAGGGCTTTGGACGAATCTTCAACACCTTGAGCCAATTCTTCAGTGTTAAGAATCTGTTCCTGCATGTTCCTCTTCTCTGTGTTCTTGGTAGCAGCATCATCACCTTCCTCGTTCTCTGCATGGATGTTAAGATCTATATCTGCAACACTTTCACTCAAAGAACCGTCATTGCATTCATCAAATATAACATGTATACTTTCTTCAACTAACTGGGTCCTTTTATTGAAGATTCTATAAGCTTTGCTACTTGTGGAGTAGCCAAGAAATATACCTTCATCACTACGCGCATCAAATTTCCCAAGGTTGTCTTTTCCATTGTTGTGAACAAAACAAGTACAGCCAAAGGGTTTAAAATAAGATATAAGTGGTTTGCGGCCTTTGAAAAGTTCATAAGGAGTTTTCTTTAAGATGGAACGAATAAGACAACGATTCAAAATGTAGTTAGCTGTGTTAACAGCTTCAGCCCAATAGGTTTTAGGTAATGCATTTTCTAAAAGCATAGTCCTGGCCATATCCTCTAAGGTGCGGTTCTTGCGTTCCACAACCCCATTTTATTGAGGTGTCCTAGGAGCAGAAAAGTTATGGGAGATGCCATATTTAGCACAAAACAAATCAAACTGAAGTTGATCAAACTCCCTACCATGATCAGTCCGAATTGACACTATGGGCTCGTTTCTTAAAGTTTGCAACTCCTTACAAAGTTTTGAAAACTCAAATAAGGCCTCTGATTTTTCTTTTAAAAAAGCAACCCAAGTATATCTAGAGAAATCATCAACAACAACTAGCATGTACTTTTTACCATTGGGAGATTTGACTCGCATAGGACCACATAAATCCATATGTAAAAGTTCAAGGGGTCTAGAAGAACTTACAACCTTTTTGGGTTTGAAAGAGCTACGTGTTTGTTTACCTCGTGTGCATGCATTGCACATATCAATACCTTTGAAGTCCATCTCAGGTAGCCCTCTTACAAGCCCTTTGGACACAAGCTTCTGTAGTGTATGTGGACTCACATGACCGAGTCTCCTGTGCTAGAGCTTTGGATCGTCCGTCAAAGCCTTTAGACAGGTTAAGCTTCCTTGTGCCACTTGATCAGCATTTACAGCGTATATATTGTTGTAACGATATGCAGTCAATATAACTTCATCTGTATCTTCTCTGCACACTAGACATCTTTTCTTGTTAAATCTGACATAGTTGCCACTATCACATAGTTGAGAGACACTAAGCAAATTATACTTTAAACCATTAACAAGATAGACATTTTTAATACTATGGCTGGAATCACTTCCAATACCGACGATGTCACATTTTCCTTTGTCACCAAGAGTGATTGTTCTCGTGGATTGCTCCTTTAGATCATGAAAGAGAGAACTCTTTCCACTCATATGCCTCGAGCACCCACTATCAATGATCCATTTATGTTCCTTCACCTTGGTGTTCTCCTGCAAGACAAACATCAACCTTTGTGGCTAGACCAATAAGCAAATTTGGATCCATTGTTGGGGTAAACCATGTTTGGTAAAATAGTGCCTTTTGGAACCCAAACTTGTGTTATCCGTTCTTTTCTCAAATGAACAGGAAATGTATTGCGAATAATATATGGATCCTTTCTTCTATAAGGGCAGGTCTCTTTTACATGTCCCTTTCTAGCACAGTGGTGACATATAGGAGAGGTTCTGCTTCCTTTTGCCTTTACAAAGGTGGCAATGTGCTGCTTCTTTAAAAACCTTGGATTGTAACCAATACCACTTTTGTTTAGAGAACTTTGTTGCTCACCCAACATCCTACCAAGAGTGCCTTTGGATTTGGTAAAACTTATGAGGGCTGTCTGTTGGTCTTGAATCTTATTATTCAAGGAGATCTTCTCGTTCTCTAAGTCATGATGCTCATTTCTTAGAGAGGAGAGATCTTGCTTGAGTTCAGATTTCTCTGAGTCAAGCGTCTTGACTTTAATGTCAAGACCTGAATAAGAAGCTTCAAGACTTTTAACCCTCATAGACAGATCCTCAATAGTTCTTTCCTGATCCACAGTTCTCTTAATAAGAATGTTAGTTTGGGCAATAAGTTTCTCTTCATTGGCAATCATATTGGAAAGGAATTCCGATAATACCTCTTTTGGACTTGCCATAAGTTCTCTTACAGTAGCTTCAAGCTTTTCATCGTGGGATTCATCTTCTAAGGCCATAAGACAAATATTGGCATTCTCATCATCGGAGTCAGAGTCAGAATCGCTCCAAGTTGCTACCATGGCTTTCTTCTTCCATTTGTCACCCTTCTTGGACTGGCTCTTTGTCTTTTGAGGGCAGTCCTTCACGAGATGATCTGTTTCACCACATTCAAAACAAGACAACGGTTTAGTCTTCTTTTCATACTTGTTGTATTGAGGCTTACCTCAAAATTTTGAAGACTCTGATCCATCCTTGTTGTTGAATTGCTTCTTCATTTTGAGAATTCGAGCAAGGCCTCTTGTGATAAGAGCAAAAGGATCATCCTCATCGTCATCCTCATCTTCGGAATCAGATCCATCTTTAGGCTCATCCTTCTTAGACTTGAGTGCCAAGTTCTTAGTGCTAGCTGGAAGTTCTCCATCGTCTTCATTAAGGATCATCTCATGCGTGATCAGCTTCCCAAGAAGGTCATCAAGGGGTAGAGTGGTGAGGTCCTGTGCTTCCTCTATAGCTGTTACTTTTGGACCCCATTTTTCTTTTGGGAGGCACCTCAGTATCTTCCTCACTTTCTCAACGTTGGTAAAGCTCTTGCCGAGAGAGTCAAGGTTGTTGGTGATTTCTGTGAATCGTGTGAACATGGCCTTGATTGACTCATCAGACTTCATTTTGAAGAGCTCATATTTTCGAAGGAAGATGCTGATCTTAGTGTCTTTCACTTGGCTCGTTCCTTCATAGGTGACGACCAGTTTGTCCCAAATCTCTTTAGCTGACCTACAGGATGAAATACGGTTAAACTCATCAGTGCTAAGACCACAATAAAGTAAGTTAATACCCCGGTAGTTTTTGGAGACGAGTTCAAGATCCGCTTGGATGTATTCAGACTCCTTCTTTGCGACTTTGGTTCCATTTGGTCCGTCTTTCTCTGGAATCTTCGGACCATTCTCTATAATGTTCCAAAGTTCCAGATCTTGATCTATAATGAACATTTTCATCAAGGATCTCCAGTGGACAAAGTTGTTTCCTACAAAGAGTGGTGGTCTGCTCGTGGACCTTCCCTGTGCAAATCCTCCGCTTGCTTCACCAGACATGATCGAAAACTCACAAGATTGTTAGATCAAAAACAGTGAGTAAAGCTCTGATACCAATTGAAGGTTCGATAATATAAAACAAGGTAATATAGAAATACTCTAGAAGGGGGGTTGAATAGAGTATGCCCTTTTTTCGCAGAAAGTCTCAAGACTTTTGGAGCTCGTATAAAACCCTTTGAGATTAAACCTGAATCACAAAGTTAGACAATCAAACCAAGTGCGGAAATAAGGTAAAGCAATAGATAAAGGACACGAGTAATTGTTTACGAGGTTCGGCACGAACTTGGCCTACGTCCCCGCCTAGGGTTCTTCCACAACCCTAGGATTCAAAAGGCTTTATTGATTCGCAAAGCTTAGGATCCTAATAGCCCACCGAGAAGCCTCTCTCCTATACAATTGCAATCTAGTCAACTCACGTTCCCTTGGAGTCCTAGACCAATCTAGAAGAGCCCCACCTCTCTCAGCTATCTAGTACAATCCTCTTACTCTCACAAATCAATAGCCTAGTGCTTACTTCCCGAGTTACAAACTCTCGAGTAACACTATAAATGAATATATCCTATAAGCTCACAGTGTAACTCTCAAAGGCTTTGAAATGAAATAACAAACTCTTGAGCGCTAGCAGAGAGTACACTTGGAAGACAGATCTCGCTTGAATAAATGAAAGCTTGTGTTCAACCAGTATATCCTGTCTTCTTCTTCTTTTCCTTTATATAGAAGCAACATGGCGCCTAAGGATCTTCAACAACGGCTAGTTCGGATCATGGCGCGCCCAAGGATCTTCTATTTTTGGACACTTCGAAGACATGATCTCTCCAATTTGGATCTCCTCAATATGCACCATAAGGAAAGAAGTAATTCGAATAATACTTCCTGAAAGGTTAGTTAGGCATATAATATAATGGAAGTATATAATATTAAATAATATTCGGACATAATAATATATAGAACAGGTTTTGTATTTCATCAATACTGTTAAAGCTCCAAGACCTTTGACACAGACAAACTGTCAAGGCCTTTGAAACTTTATTCTGATTTTCATCAAGGGAGGGAGTTATCATAGACATATTGAACAAACAAGTGAACTGTGAATTATTTCACACGGATGCACTGGATGTTAGCATATTATTGAAATTTTTTTACCTTGAACATTCCCCACCATAATTCTATTGTTGCTTCAGGAACATCGCTCCACCGTATATACGGTCCATCGAAATGAGAATGAATGACTTGGAGTATGACACCATATGCAGGATTTGTTGAATCAAAGCTTCATGTAAAACCAAAAAAAGTTATAGCAAATGTTATCAATATAATTGAAGGTTAAAAAAATCAGAGCATTTGAGAAAAACAGACATAGGTGACTCGATTAATGAATTCATGCTTAACCAGGCAACTCAGCAAACACATAAAAATCAGAGAGAAACAAAAGCTATATACCCCCACTTGAAGAAGCCATCCCTTAGATGAATTTGAAACAAAATTCATAGAAGCGCTATAAGTTATCTAATGGAGCAACAGATTTAGCTAGCTTATTATTCCATCAAATTACAGAAAAGTTCCATTATATATTCAAAGTTCAATCAAAACAGACAAAATTCAAAGACAAACAAATTGAAGCACGTATATAAACAGACTTGCAGAAGCTATATATCAAATTGAAACAAAATTCACAAAACACACTTGAAGAAGATATCCCATTTCCAATATTTATTCAAAGTTCAATCAAAACAAATAAAGTTCCATTATTTAGACAAAGTTCCATCATATATACTTGTAGAAGCGATCCCATTATTTTTAACCACATACATACACACACTTGCAGAAGATATATACACACACCTGCAAAATCTGTCCCCTTTTTTTAAACATGCATTCCAATTTCCATTACAAAATATATACACAATTCAGAGACAAACAAATTGAAGCACAATTAGCTAAAAAAAACACCAAACAAACAGAACCAACAGTAGAGTTATCAGAGTAATAACAATAGGTGACTTACGATCCATTGATCAGTGAAAAGGAGACTGGTCTATTCCACCTAGGAGCCTGTGGCTATAATCGTGGCTACAATTTATGTCGTGGCTATTCCTGTGGCTAATGTCGTGGCCTATATGTGGCTATGGTCGTGGCTACAATGAATGCCTGTGGCTATGTCCGTGGCTATACCCGTGGCTATTGTCTCTGGCTATTATCTGTGGCTAATGTCGTTGCCACAACTTATTTAAATATTTAAATATAATATAATTATTTAATAATGTTGGACACAAATATACCAAAATAAAATACCATTGACATAATTTGTTCATTCTAAATTAAACACATCCAAAACACAACCACCAGTTCAACCAACCAAAACACAAGCATAAGTTCTACCATCCAAAACACAACCAAAACAAACCCAAAAGTTCAGCAGTACGTACGACATGGGAGAATACGACAAAGTCTTAAGATAGTGGAACCTAAAACAGCAACACACAACTTACTTTCACTTGTCTTTGCCCTTACAGAACTGCATCATGGTGTTGAGGAGCTTCTCCTGCCACGCTTCATTGGCCTTCCTAGTCTCGCCCATTAGTTGCTCCCCAATAGCTACCATGTCTTCTCGGACGCTTGAGCTAACTTGTTCCTGCACTCGCTCTCCAAAGGACGACATTTCTTGCCTAAGGTTTGTGGCCACCTGGGTCTGTACCTGGTCCCCTAACTCCACCATTTCCTTCCTCAAGTCTTGCCTCATGGTTGAAAGCTCAGACATGACATAGTCCTTCAAAGGGGCATCAGCGGCAGCTGCAACAGTTGGGGCTGCGGCTTGTGGAATCGGCATTGACTACAAGATAGCTGGCGACTCGGATCCCATGCCGACAACCCGACCTTTCTTCACACCTCATGTAGCCTTGATCCAAGCAGCATGCATATCAACCGAGTGAGATCCATTCTCAGAGATAGCATCATCAAGCAGGGCTTCTTCTTCTATCAACTGGTCATACTTGTTCTAATTCAAAGAAAACGACCAACACATCACAAACAGGCACCACTAGTAAACTGGCCATCACAACCAAGCTTCAGCAACACCCATGAACACCACAACAACAACACAACATAAAGAAAGCAACAGCAAACAAAATAGCATGTTTAATACATCATCACAAATATAAACAAGCAAAACAGACAGTCACAAAAGCTGAATGAGAGTTTAAATTTTTTCATGTAACATGTTGTGAGTAATTTCCTGCAATTGTAAGAATGCAATAAAAGATGACATCTTCTTAACTACCCAAGCACTTTTATCAACAGACAAACTGACGCTAATCAATTTAGGGAATGAATTAGTGAACACATTCAATTGGAAATGAGTTCTTTACATACAGTCTTCATATCCAAAACACCACTCCCCACAAAAAAAAACACATCACATCATGTATAACTGAACACATTCAACAGGAAAGTCCATATCACAACACTGTACAACTTAGCCAAATAAGACGGACCAAATCAATTATGTCTTTTGTTCTTTCTCAGGGTAAAAAAAATAGACAACCTAAATATCCAACTACGATTAGATGGACATCACTACCTACACATCATCATCACAACCCAAACATAAGCACAAAAAATACCTAAACATAACAAGGTACCAAACACAGCAATAAAAACTATAAAACGAACAGAATAAGTGTGAACTTGAAGAACATAACTAAACCACTGACATCACACACACATAACAACAAGGGTCACTTGATAGTGTTACTTACCACAGTTGGTTGGCATTGAGTGCCAGCCCAAGAACCGTCTTTTTTCTTATGGCACCTTTTAAATGTTTCCCTTGGGGTTGGGTCTTTTCCAAGCTCCTTCTTCTATAAGAAAATATAGTTAGTTAATTAGTACATATATATATATATATATATATATATATATATATATATATATATATATATATATATATATATATATATATATGCAAACTAAATAGACAGTCAATTATGAATTTAGGAGTGATTGAAACTATATGAAATGGGAAAACATCAGGAACTGATCTAAGGTGTACATACCAGTCGATCCTTGATTACGGTTGTTGAAACCGACCCACCACTAAAAATTGGAGTGCCTTTTTCTGCTGCGATGGCTCGATTCTGCTTGTTAATTTCAGATTGGCAGCGAAATTTATCCTCGTTTGCCCATTTCTCCTGCATTTGCGCCATTATCACTTGCTTCACCCATGTAGGTTTCTTCTTTGTTTTTCCAGAGCGAGCCTTCCCAAATATGTTCCTGAGGTGGTCCCCTCCCTTTGTGTGGAAAGCCTTGTAGACAGATGCTTCCGAGTGGACAGTTTCATCCCATCGTGTTCGGTTCTGGACATATTGAACAAACAAGTGAACTGTGAATTATTTCACACGGATGCACTGGATGTTAGCATATTATTGAAATTTTTTTACCTTGAACATTCCCCACCATAACTCTATTTTTGCTTCAAGAACATCGCTCCACCGTATATACGATCCATCGAAATGAGAATGAATGACTTGGAGCATGACACCATATGCAGGATTTGTTGAATCAAAGCTTCATGTAAAACCAACAAAAGTTATAGCAAATGTTATCAATATAATTGAAGGTTAAAAAAATCAGAGCATTTGAGAAAAACAGACACAGGTGACTCGATTAATGAATTCATGCTTAACCAGGCAACTCAGCAAACACATAAAAATCAGAGAGAAACAAAAGCTATATACCCACACTTGAAGAAGCCATCCCTTAGATGAATTTGAAACAAAATTCATAGAAGCACTATAAGTTATCTAATGGAGCAACATATTTAGCTAACTTATTATTCCATCAAATTACAGAAAAGTTCCATTATATATTCAAAGTTCAATCAAAATAGACAAAATTCAAAGACAAACAAATTGAAGCACGTATATAAACAGACTTGCAGAAGCTATATATCAAATTGAAACAAAATTCACAAAACACACTTGAAGAAGATATCCCATTTCCAATATTTATTCAAAGTTCAATCAAAACAGACAAAGTTCCATTATTTAGACAAAGTTCCATCATATATACTTGCAGAAGCGATCCCATTATTTTTAACCACATATATACACACACTTGCAGAAGATAGATAAACACACCTGCAAAATCTGTCCCCTTTTTTTAAACATGCATTCCAATTTCCATTACAAAATATATACACAATTTAGAGACAAACAAATTGAAGCACAATTAGCTAAAAAAAACACCAAACAAACAGAACCAACAGTAGAGTTATCAGAGTAATAACAATAGGTGACTTACGATCCATTGATCAGTGAAAAGGAGACTGGTCTATTCCACCTAGGAGCTTCCTCATTTTGTTGGTCGTTTTGATTTTCTTGGTTTTCCTCGTTTTCTTGACCATCCTCATTCTGCAGGGCTTCCTCATTCTCTGGGGCATCCTCGTCCACGGGGTTCTCAGATGCTACGTTGTCTTTTGTCTCTGATGTCAAGCCCGCCTCACAAACATCAGATGGAGGTGGAGAATCCGGCAAGAGAAGATGTGAGGGTACGGGGACCAATCGTCGACGGGGGTTTGCAGGACCTTGGGAGGCAGAGGGAAGGGAGGTTGTTGGAGCTTGGGTGGTTTCAGTACCTTGGGAGTCGGAGGGATGGGAGGCTACAGGAGCAGAGGGTTGGGAGGCGGAGGGTTGGGAGGGTTGCGTGGATGGGTTATGGGTTGAGGGTGTTGTGTTTGCCCGTTTGGAGGCCCTGGCAGGGGAGACTCGTGGGGGGGCCCTTGTCTTTCCCCTGGCCGGAGATCTGAGAGGTGAGGAAACCACCGGTGGAGAGGTAGTAGGAGAGGTCACCGGTTGCGTGGATGGGTTGTGGGTTGAGCGTGTCGTGGTCGTCCTTTCCCTCTGTGGAGCCAAAGGTGGTCGGGTATTGTCATGGCGAGCAGATCTCCTTAGGCCTCCTCGCATCTTCCTAACTGAGTGATTGATAGATCAAAGAGAGGAGATTGAGAGATCGAAGAGCTAGGGTTTTTGGAGAGAGGATGAAGAGGAGGGAGTTTCTGATTGAGGAGGAGAGAGGAGAGAGGAGAGAGGCGGTCGTGGGATTTTGAGGTTTGGAATTTTCAATTTCCCACTGAAAATTCAGATTTCCCTCGCCCGCACTATGAATTGTTTAGGTTATAGGAGTGGGCTGGGCTGAAAGGCCCATCATTTGCCGGGTTAAAAAAGGTCCATTTGCCGGGTTAAAAAAGGCCCAATGTAGGAAGACATTACACCTCAGTTGAAATTAGGGACCCTCGAATGTTTACCAAAAACAAAATTAGGGTTCGTCGTTTTCGATTTCGCCAGAGAAGGTAAGGGGATTGACGATGGATGGCTTCGATGGATGGCTTCGACGGAGTTCAAAGAATTGGATGACGCCAATTGTTCATCATCATTTGCCATGGCGAGTAGAGGTATGTGTTGTATTTGAGGATATGGAATTTCGTCTCTGCTCATCACTATCGAATTGATTCCATTGAATCAATTTGATGGATTTTTGGTTGATTATGTATCTGAAAATCTAAGTCTGGTTGAATACTCCTTCTGTCTGCTACTCTGGCTAATGATTTCTCATATTTCGTTATAGAATCAGGTGAACTGGGTGGACTTGAAATATTTTTTCTGTTGCACAACACAGAGTTCTTCTTTGAACTGTAATTGTGTGAATTTTAGTTCCACTGAGTGAATTTTAGTTGAATTTTAATTGTGTTAATTGTATTGGTGAATTTATTTGAATTATGATGTTAAATTTTAGTTGAACTGTAAAAGGTATATGCACTGCTAAATTTTAGTTGAACTGATTTATGATGTTCTTGTTCTGCTGCTACAAAGATTTTTCATTGGAATAATTTGTATTGGTGAATTATAGTTGCAATGGTGAATTTTAGGTGCATTGACATAGTTAGATGCATTGCTATATTATTCGTGGTCTGATGCTACAAAGATTGTTTAGTTGCACTTGTGATGATGTTCTTGTTCTGAAAGTTAGTTCACTTGTAGTTGCACTGAGCTCTTATATGGATTAACTCAGTGGAAATCAGTATAGGGAGTCTTGCTGTCAGCATGTGAAAGATCCCAGTTTCCTATTGACATTTAGAGTGAAATCTTCACATATTGCGAACCAAAATAGGCATACATATGCATCGTGGCAAATCTACAATGTCAGGCCTGTTAGCTCAATTCGGAAGAGCGCTGTGCGTGCACAGTGATGGGGGTTCGATTCCCTCACAGGTCCATACACGTGACAAAAAACAGATGAACTCTAGCCATGAATCAGGAACTACAATTTAATATGCAAGTAAAATTACAATTTAAAGTTTTTATAAAGATGCACTATTGCAGAGCAGGAATTGCAGTGGTCAGTCAGATTCTTCATCATCAATAGGAACCACACCCTCGTTGGAGTCATCTCCATCCTCGTTGGAGGTCATAACCTCGTTGTAGTCATCGCATGCATCATATGCACCCGAGGGATCGCGCAAGTTATTCGGTGAGTCTTCTAATTCAATTTCATTGGAGAACTCTGGTAAATGGACCTCGTCTGACTGGTATGCCGTTGCTGAATCTGTGAGGCTCTTGTCTACCCATCTTTCTTCTATCTTGTGCCGAGCTCTTGTCTTGCAGACATTCCACCAATTCATTCGATCACGTGTGGCTCCTGGATATTGAAGGTAGTAAACCTGCACAGCTTGTTGAGCGAGTACAAAAGGCTCGTACCGTTGATACAATTTTTTCTGATTGACTTCAACAAAATGGTAGACCGGATGAATTTGTGTTCCACGTGTCGTTGGATCGAACCATCTACACTTGAAAAGGACTACATTCATCCGGTAATGGTTTGGACTTGGGTATTCCAGCTCGATGATTTCCTCAAGGAGACCAAAGAAATCTGACTCTGCGTTCGCATAGTTCGATCCTCGAACACAAACCCCACTATTCATTGTCTTCTTTCCAACACCTTGCTGCATAGTCTCGAACTTGTATCCGTTGACAAAGTATCGAGCCCAACTTTTTGCTTCCACATTTGGACCCCATGCCAAACTCCACAAGAGAGTATTTTGCCCAATTCCATTGCCTCGGTCCATGGCCTCCAAAAAAAATTAGGATTGGTCAGAAACTATGTCTGATATGCAAAGATCGATCGAAGTAGCTAGCTTATTTTATATGTGATTCGAAGTATATATGTACTTACATATTGTTTAAATCATTCAGCAAATTCTTTTTCAATGGTGTCATCTCCGCATGCATCCCCTCCCATTGTAGTCACGAATAACCTACATGTTTGAATATCCATATGTATAAGATGTGTTATATGACATGTATAATCGAAAACATAAATAATAAGAAATTTTCCTCACTCGAGAAATGGTTGTACTTCCGGACAGTTGACCAACACGTATGTGTGTGCGGCCCTCCACTCTTCATCATCATTCAACCACCTTGTTGTCTCTTTGCCACTACCCGCACCGGGGTGATTGAAAATGGAGAAGGAACAATCATCACCCTCGAAGACATCATTTCTAGCGACTCTCCTCAATTTTGAAGGAACATGCGAAGGAAAGTAGTGCACCGAGAAAGATGCTATTTCCTCCCTTAAGTAGGCCATCACGATCGACCCTTCAGCATTACTCTTTTGGACGATCTTCCGTTTTAGATGAAATAAATACCTCTCGAATGGGTACATCCATCGATACTGAACATGCCCCCCTATTCGTGCCTCATAAGGTAAATGGACAAGGAGATGCTCCATGGAGTCAAAAAATGATGGAGGAAAGATACGCTCTAACTTACATTCCAATATAGGAATCATGTGCTCCAATTGTGCCATCGCACTAACCGACAAGCTCGATGAACAAATGGTTTGGAAGAAGATACTCAACTCAATTAAAGGACCCCAAACGGATGATGGCAACAACTCTTTGAAAGAAATCGGCAAGAGTCTTTCCATAAACACATGACAGTCATGACTCTTCATCCCACTGAGAGTGCAGTCATCACTCAGAACACATCTTCCCATATTAGAAGCATATCCATCGGGAAACTTCACAGATCTCAACCACTGACCCACCTGTTTCTTCGCCTCTCGTGACAAGGTATATATTGCTTTAGGCTTTGCGCCTCTGTGGTCATCATCCACCTCCAGCTCAAGTCGATGACAATATAGGCGAAGATCCTTTCGTGCATTCAAGTTATCCTTTGTCTTCCCAGGGATATCCATCACGGTGTTATAGACATTGTCAAAGACATTTTTCTCAATGTGCATAACATCGAGATTGTGACGGATGAGAAGGTCCTTCCAATATGAAAGTCTCCAGAAAATGCTCTGTTTTGTCCACTTATGCAAAATCCCATAGTCAGGTGACGTGTGAAAAGGGTCGTCAATGACCGTTGGCAACTGACGTACCCGCTCCCATATCTGCTCCCCCGATAGCATCGGCGGTGGCAACGCTGTTTCCGCATGTCCTCGATAAAAGTCCTTCCTATTTCTACGGAAAGGATGGTCAATCTCTAAAAATTTTCGATGGCAATCAAACCAAGTAGCCTTCCTTCCATTTTTCAGCCGAAAACAATCGGATCCCGATTCCATACAAATAGGACAAGCCATCAAACCAGCAGTGCTCCATCCCGACAAAATAGCATATGCAGGGAAATCACTTATTGTCCAAAGTATAGCTGCATGCATAATGAAGTTCTCTCTCCTCGAGACATCATAAGTGGGTACACCGACCTCCCACAACTGCATCAACTCATCAATGAGAGGTTGGAGGCAAACATCAATCAACTTCTTCGGGTTTTTCGGTCCTGGCACTATCAATGACATAAAAATATGCTCCGTTTTCATGCACATATGAGGTGGAAGATTGTAACAATAACCGGCCAAGAAGAATAAATCTGTCCACTTTTGTTGAAGGTAGCGAAGCCATCAGTGCATAAACCCAAACGAATATTACGAGCTTCTAAAGCAAAATCGGGATGCTTTGTGTCTAACCTTTTCCAAGCATCTCCATCCGAAGGATGAGACATCATTCCCTCTTCTGTTACATGTTCTGCATGCCAAGTCATATGGCTACCTGTCACCTCAGAAGCATATAATCTCTGAAGTCTCGGAGTTAGAGGTAAGTAGAATAACACTTGGTGTGGAGTGCGTCTTCCGTTACTCGCAACTTTATATCTTGCATGCCCACAAAACCTACATGATTCTTCATTCACATCATTCTTCCAATACAACATACAACCATTAGGACACATGGCTATTCTTTCCACTGGCAGACCCAAACTTCGAACCACCTTCTCGGTTTCATAGTAACTAGTGGGAATCTTATGGTTAGAAGGCAACACTTCATCAAACAATTGCATGAATCCATTGAAGAGTGGTTGAGAGACATTATATTCACACTTCAAGCTCATAAGTCGACTCACAAAGGACAATTGCGTATGTGAAGTGCAACCTTCAAACACCGGGGCATCGGCGGCTTTGAGCACTTCTGCAAATTGTGTTGCTAAGAGATCAGCCTCCTCTGTCATCATGTCTTCACCATGATTAGCTTCTTGGAATTCACCATCATTTCCATCAACATTAAACCAACGAGGAGGAACAAAGCTCGGACCTGCAATTTCGAAAACCCCATGAAATTCTTGAATTGGATATTCAACATCATTTCCATCAAACATTAAAACAGATATAGGATATATACAACAAAATTCGGACCTGCAATGTCAAACACCATGCTTTGTTCTGCCGTTAACTGATCATACATAGACAATTGCGGGTTTGAAGGCGCGATAGTTTCACCATGTGCTGTCCATCGATGATAATCACTCATAAACCCACGATGATATAAATGACTCTTAACCTCATCTGCTCTGTACCATTTGCAATTAGTGCATCGCCGACAGGGACATTTAATCTTGCCTTCATCGACATAAAGTGGATGCTCCAATGCAAAGTTAATAAACTCATCCACCCCTTTGAAGAATTCATCATTTAATCCTTCATACATCCACGCTCGATCATCCATTGCACTTCCCCAATTCAATTTCTGTACATATGTAAAATATATAAACTACGTACTATAAATAAAATTATATTCAACTTTATACAAATTATTGTATATTATAATAATAAGTAGATCTATACAACTACTTAGATCTATACAACTATATAAGTAATTATGTAGATATATAGTAACCATTTTAAGTGTTAATTACATTACTCTTAAAAGTCTATATTATTTCAAAATCAAATATATATACACAAATTCCCTAAACACAAAACTTTTACACTCTCCAAATTTTCAAATTATTTAGATCTATACAACTAAGTAATGATGTAGATCTATACAACTAATTAACCATTTAAGTGTTAAATTATACTATTAAAAGTCTAAAAATTCCAAAAATCAAATACAAAATCCATTTAAATATATATTATTTATGTATATACACTCTTCAAATTCCATTTAAATATCTATGTATAAGTAGTTAAATATATCTCACATAGCACACATAATATATAAATATCTATGTATATACATTCATAATATATTAAATATATAATATAATATATATATATATGACACGTACCTCTCAAATTCACAAAATGGCTCTTCAAACCCACCAATCCTCCATTGCACTGTGGAGAGAAGACGACAACTTGCTCTGTGCGCGCAGTGTGCTTTCACCCTCCAGTAAAAGTGATCGGATTGAAGTAGAAAGTACGAATTGCATTGAATGACCTCAACTGAAAATAGCCACGGCATTAGCCACGGTCATATCCGTGGCTACTAATGATGGGCTCTTTCATACGTCGAGGGCTATTAATTGGGGCTTCCATATTCCTTGGGCTTTGACTAATACTAATGGGCTTGACCCTTTTTGGGCTTTGACTCTCTAAAATTGGGCTTGACCATATCTTTTGGCCCTACCTTTTTTTTGTGAGATTTTGGGCTTACAAATTGATATTTTGGGCTTGACCATGTTTAGATTGAGTGAATATCTTTTGACCCTTTTTGTGAATTTCCTCAATTCGAATACACCAAAAAGGATAATGGGCGTTAGCGTCGAATACAGCCACGGATAATCCAACAGTGGCTAAATTCGTGGCTGTTCACCTCCAACTCGGGTCATAATTGTTAATTGCCTCACATTCTTAGCCATGAGTCAGCAACGGATATTATTCGTGGCTAAATTCGTGGCTACATTGGCACGTCGGGTAAGAATCGCCAAAAATGGCGTCGAAATCGGCCACGGAAAAGGTGACTGTGGCCAAAGTCGTGGCTAATAGCCATGATACCAGCCACGACACTTATATTCGTGGCTAA
The DNA here is from genome assembly GCA_963922045.1 of Persicaria maculosa. Lineage (NCBI taxonomy): Eukaryota > Viridiplantae > Streptophyta > Magnoliopsida > Caryophyllales > Polygonaceae > Persicaria > Persicaria maculosa. Next base: position 22,759,501 of record OY998261.1, on the reverse strand, counting down.
AAACCACGAAATTCTGGACACGAAATTATTTCTTCACCCCTAGCCACGGGCTTTGCCACGAATATTTTTATTCGACGCTATTATAGCTATGGCTTGTCAGGTCGTAGCTATAGTCGTGGCTATCAGCTACGGATTTGGCAACGACGAAGACAAAATTGTTTCACGCACCGACACGACGTGGCTAAAATCTCCCAAGTCATGGATAATTGAGAAAAAATCTCCCAAGTCATGGATAATTGATACCAAAAAAGAAAAAGAAAAATGCGTATGTAAATCAAGAACTGTGCATGTGCAACATTATCAAATTAAAAGTTCACAGGGCATTTAGCAGCTACTTTTTTAGTAACCTCCTTTCCTTGTATGATGCTTTGTTTTTCAAGATTGAACTTTTCTTGCTAAATTTTGTAGGTGGGTAAAATGGAAGAGTATAACAAAGATGCTGCGGACGGCTTATTTTTCAAACATGCTGGGCACAGGTTAGGATATGAAGATTCTATTAACTTCAACATATATGAATCATGTAGCAGACTAGAAGTTCTTTTCCTCTCCGGTTAGGTGGAGAACATGTTTTGTGAACTTTCACCGTGTACTTAGACTCAATATCTGTCAAATTCAGGGATAAAGTTCTTGACTTTCACTGGAACAGCTTTGATCCTTGGACAATTGCTAGCGTTTCTAATGATGTCTCTATTGGTGGAGGTGGAACTCTTCAGGTATCAAACTTGCCATATTTTGCTCTACATTTATACTCCCCTTCTTTACTTCCCCAACTGCATCTTTCTGCAACTCCCCGTTATCCCCCTGCCAACATCTCCACCAAACCACCCCAACTCCCACACACACCTCCTCTCCTTGTTGTACTCCTATGCTCCCCTCCCCCACAACAAGCAGGTCCACACCAATTGTCCCCAACCACACATTCAACAAACCTAAACCCTAATCCTTCTTTAGTTGAATCCTCTATTTCTCCTCCTGATGCCCACTTCCACTTACTTGTCGAGAGGTTGTGGCAAACAGGTCCATGGTCTTCTAATGACCCTCGAATGTGGGTCCGATGTGAACTGAATTACAGAGTAAAAATTAGGCATGGCCATCTGAAAAGATGAAAACAGAACCTCGCACCCGGATCTGATTCGAAATGAAAAACAGTATTGGAAACTTTCTTCGATTTAATTGCAAATGACTTGCGTATTGCGCTGGAAGCCTTCACTGCTTGTAGAGCAAACAACTAAATCGTCGCTTGTCAAGGAAGATTTCGCTCTTGCTTAGCAAACACATGAGTCTGCTTGCAAAGGAGGTTATCCTGCTTGGGGAACAAGCACTTGTGATTCTTGCATAGGAAACGCTCATGCTTGCTACGCAAGCTCGATTTTCTTGAAAATCCAGAACTGAAACATAAATATAAAAATAATACCAAAAATGTTGACTAATATTTATTTTGAAATAAATATAATATTTCTATATTCACTTCATATTCATTATAAGTATATAATTCCATGCCTTGTAACGCTAAGTTTAGAACTTCGGAAACTCATTTGCTTGTTAATCAATCACTCGAAGTAATAGAAAAACTTATATTAAAAAGTAATCTAAAAAAGGATTGGATAAGAATTAAAATTTCAGTTAAAGACAAGACAATGAAAAACTACAATCTTTTGGGAACTGATCGACAAACCACTTTTCATTTTACGACTAGAATTTGATCGGAATATGTAGACAAGATGACTATAAACGTAAATTCTTCACTGTTCTCCTCGGTGTAAAATGTGGTCTTCTATGCTTTCGCTCTTCGACACCGCTTTATCTTGTCTTGGTGGAAAACTCAATCTGGTGTAGATGTCTTTAGTTTTGGTAGAAGCAACAGTCTCATGCACTATGTTGATCAAGATGATCTTGGTAGTGTCAGTGGTTCTCAAAGATCTCTCATCTAGGTGGGGGAAACGTCACTAATCCACACTTTCCCAAAGATGTCTTTTTCCATGGTAGGCTTCTGTTCTTGTCGTCCAACGTCGAGAAGCGCAATGTCTTAAAGACTCACTCGTATTTTCGACATTCACTTTCCGCTCCTTCATCGTCCCATGCTTCCTCGCGGACCAACATGCCTGTTGTGTTTGAGTGTCGCTAGATTCCTTCTTATTATGTACGAGGCGGTGTTTCTTTCTTTGTTGTATCTCGACAACTATCCCGATAGCCACTCTCCGTTCGGCCTTCCGATTTCTCAGACATTGGTGGTATACTGGTGTATAAGATTTCGAATTTCTTACCTTGATTTTTTTTTTAAAAATTAGTTACATATTAAAACCTTTATGGATAAAATTTAGATATAGGTCACATTTTTTTTAATTCGACCAGACTCAACCGCTTTATATTTAAATTGGATATTATGTAGGTCACATATTTTTACCAAAAGAATTGAACTAGGAAAAGTTTTCTCAAATATCCGTTTAGAAAACCTGATTAGGTAAACGTCCACATTGAAACGGATATTAAGTAAATGTCCACAAATTTTATGTAATACCAACTCTGCCCTTGGTATAAAAATTAGGCAAATTTAGAGCAAACCACCCTTTAAATATATGAGTTTTCATTTAACCACCCCTTAAGTAATAAATTACAAAAAACCACCCCTAATACACTTGCTATCAACAGGAAGCTACCCCCTCCCTTTTCCGTTTAGTGGACTGTTAAAAGCTTGGGAAAAAACGTAATTACCCTCAATCTTTAAGTAAAAGAAATTTAATTTTAAAAAAAACATAAATCATGAATCATGATGCCTTATTCTTTGCGATTTGGAATTGGTGCAATTTGGATGATCCAAACTCAACAATGGTGAAAAAAAGGGTAGAAGAAAAGGAATCGATGTGGGCATGTGAGGTTACCGCTGAAGGCACCGAGCAAAAGACGGTAATGACGATGAGAGTCTTCAAGAGTAGTGGTGTTTAGGGGAAGTCCAGCAATCTCAAATCGGGTCGTTAATTGCTATTTAGTATGATTAATTTTCTCTATTTGATTTGATTTCAAATTAGGACATCAAATTGAGCACATTAGCGATAGAACGAGGAGGATTCATGAAAGGACTGGCTCCTGGACTTGGTTCAGCACCTCGAATAATCTGGTAATGCCTAGACGAAACGACCTCACTACCAAAAACACAGGAAATAGCCACGGCCAAATAGCCACGGATAGGCCACGAATGGCCGTGGTTAAACGGTTTAGCGACGGGCATAGCCACGAATTTTAGGGTCGTCGCCATTCGTGGCTATATGCCTCGTCGCTAAATGCCAGATTTCCAACCTCCGTGGCTAATAGCCATGATCTGACAAGTCCGTGGCTATGCCCGTGGCCGGGTTATACCCGAGAAATTCGTGGCTATAGCCACGACATCAGCCACGGTCTGCTCGTGGCTGATGTCCTGGCCACGCACGTGTGAGTCTTCATTGAGGCACAACGACTGCTGTGGCTGATTTTGTGGCTGAGGTCATTGCCATATTTGTGGCTAATGGTTGTGGCTATTATCGTGGCAAATGTCGTGGCTAATGGCGTGGCCGGCATGTGGCTATATTCGTGGCTACAATTTATGTCGTGGCTATTCCTGTGGCTAATGTCGTGGCCTATATGTGGCTATGGTCGTGGCTACAATGAATGCCTGTGGCTATGTCCGTGGCTATACCCGTGGCTATTGTCTCTGGCTATTATCTGTGGCTAATGTCGTTGCCACAACTTATTTAAATATTTAAATATAATATAATTATTTAATAATGTTGGACACAAATATACCAAAATAAAATACCATTGACATAATTTGTTCATTCTAAATTAAACACATCCAAAACACAACCACCAGTTCAACCAACCAAAACACAAGCATAAGTTCTACCATCCAAAACACAACCAAAACAAACCCAAAAGTTCAGCAGTACGTACGACATGGGAGAATACGACAAAGTCTTAAGATAGTGGAACCCAAAACAGCAACACACAACTTACTTTCACTTGTCTTTGCCCTTACAGAACTGCATCATGGTGTTGAGGAGCTTCTCCTGCCACGCTTCATTGGCCTTCCTAGTCTCGCCCATTAGTTGCTCCCCAATAGCTACCATGTCTTCTCGGACGCTTGAGCTAACTTGTTCCTGCACTCGCTCTCCAAAGGACGACATTTCTTGCCTAAGGTTTGTGGCCACCTAGGTCTGTACCTGGTCCCCTAACTCCACCATTTCCTTCCTCAAGTCTTGCCTCATGGTTGAAAGCTCAGACATCACATAGTCCTTCAAAGGGGCATCAGCAGCAGCTGCAACAGTTGGGGCTGCGGCTTGTGGAATCGGCGTTGACTACAAGATAGCTGGCGACTCGGATCCCATGCCGACAACCCGACCTTTCTTCACACCTCATGTAGCCTTGATCCAAGCAGCATGCATATCAACCGAGTGAGATCCATTCTCAGAGATAGCATCATCAAGCAGGGCTTCTTCTTCTATCAATTGGTCATACTTGTCCTAATTCAAAGAAAACGACCAACACATCACAAACAGGCACCACTAGTAAACTAGCCATCACAACCAAGCTTCAGCAACACCCATGAACACCACAACAACAACACAACATAAAGAAAGCAACAGCAAACAAAATAGCATGTTTAATACATCATCACAAATATAAACAAGCAAAACAGACAGTCACAAAAGCTGAATGAGAGTTTAAATTTTTTCATGTAACATGTTGTGAGTAATTTCCTGCAATTGTAAGAATGCAATAAAAGATGACATCTTCTTAACTACCCAAGCACTTTTATCAACAGACAAACTGACGCTAATCAATTTAGGGAATGAATTAGTGAACACATTCAATTGGAAATGAGTTCTTTACATACAGTCTTCATATCCAAAACACCACTCCCCACAAAAAAAAACACATCACATCATGTATAACTGAACACATTCAACAGGAAAGTCCATATCACAACACTGTACAACTTAGCCAAATAAGACGGACCAAATCAATTATGTCTTTTGTTCTTTCTCAGGGTAAAAAAAATAGACAACCTAAATATCCAACTACGATTAGATGGACATCACTACCTACACATCATCATCACAACCCAAACATAAGCACAAAAAATACCTAAACATAACAAGGTACCAAACACAGCAATAAAAACTATAAAACGAACAGAATAAGTGTGAACTTGAAGAACATAACTAAACCACTGACATCACACATACATAACAACAAGGGTCACTTGATAGTGTTACTTACCACAGTTGGTTGGCATTGAGTGCCAGCCCAAGAACCGTCTTTTTTCTTATGGCACCTTTTAAATGTTTCCCTTGGGGTTGGGTCTTTTCCAAGCTCCTTCTTCTATAAGAAAATATAGTTAGTTAATTAGTACATATATATATATATATGCAAACTAAATAGACAGTCAATTATGAATTTAGGAGTGATTGAAACTATATGAAATGGGAAAACATCAGGAACTGATCTAAGGTGTACATACCAGTCGATCCTTGATTACGGTTGTTGAAACCGACCCACCACTGAAAATTGGAGTGCCTTTTTCTGCTGCGATGGCTCGATTCTGCTTGTTAATTTCAGATTGGCAGCGAAATTTATCCTCGTTTGCCCATTTCTCCTGCATTTGCGCCATTATCACTTGCTTCACCCATGTAGGTTTCTTCTTTGTTTTTCCAGAGCGAGCCTTCCCAAATATGTTCCTGAGGTGGTCCCCTCCCTTTGTGTGGAAAGCCTTGTAGACAGCTGCTTCCGAGTGGACAATTTCATCCCATCGTGTTCGGTTCTGGACATATTGAACAAACAAGTGAACTGTGAATTATTTCACACGGATGCACTGGATGTTAGCATATTATTGAAATTTTTTTACCTTGAACATTCCCCACCATAACTCTATTGTTGCTTCAGGAACATCGCTCCACCGTATATACGGTCCATCGAAATGAGAATGAATGACTTGGAGCATGACACCATATGCAGGATTTGTTGAATCAAAGCTTCATGTAAAACCAACAAAAGTTATAGCAAATGTTATCAATATAATTGAAGGTTAAAAAAATCAGAGCATTTGAGAAAAACAGACACAGGTGACTCGATTAATGAATTCATGCTTAACCAGGCAACTCAGCAAACACATAAAAATCAGAGAGAAACAAAAGCTATATACCCACACTTGAAGAAGCCATCCCTTAGATGAATTTGAAACAAAATTCATAGAAGCACTATAAGTTATCTAATGGAGCAACATATTTAGCTAGCTTATTATTCCATCAAATTACAGAAAAGTTCCATTATATATTCAAAGTTCAATCAAAATAGACAAAATTCAAAGACAAACAAATTGAAGCACGTATATAAACAGACTTGCAGAAGCTATATATCAAATTGAAACAAAATTCACAAAACACACTTGAAGAAGATATCCCATTTCCAATATTTATTCAAAGTTCAATCAAAACAGACAAAGTTCCATTATTTAGACAAAGTTCCATCATATATACTTGCAGAAGCGATCCCATTATTTTTAACCACATATATACACACACTTGCAGAAGATAGATAAACACACCTGCAAAATCTGTCCCCTTTTTTTAAACATGCATTCCAATTTCCATTACAAAATATATACACAATTCAGAGACAAACAAATTGAAGCACAATTAGCTAAAAAAAATACCAAACAAACAGAACCAACAGTAGAGTTATCAGAGTAATAACAATAGGTGACTTACGATCCATTGATCAGTGAAAAGGAGACTGGTCTATTCCACCTAGGAGCTTCCTGATTTTGTTGGTCGTTTTGATTTTCTTGGTTTTCCTCATTTTCTTGACCATCCTCATTCTGCAGGGCTTCCTCATTCTCTGGGGCATCCTCGTCCACGGGGTTCTCAGATGCTACGTTGTCTTCTGTCTCTGATGTCAAGCCCCCCTCACAAACATCAGATGGAGGTGGAGAATCCGGCAAGAGAAGATGTGAGGGTACGGGGACCAATCGTCGACGGGGGTTTGCAGGACCTTGGGAGGCAGAGGGAAGGGAGGTTGTTGGAGCTTGGGTGGTTTCAGTACCTTGGGAGTCGGAGGGATGGGAGGCTACAGGAGCAGAGGGTTGGGAGGCGGAGGGTTGGGAGGGTTGCGTGGATGGGTTATGGGTTGAGGGTGTTGTGTTTGCCCGTTTGGAGGCCCTGGCAGGGGAGACTCGTGGGGGGGCCCTTGTCTTTCCCCTGGCCGGAGATTTGAGAGGTGAGGAAACCACCGGTGGAGAGGTAGTAGGAGAGGTCACCGGTTGCGTGGGTGGGTTAGGGTTGAATTGTTTAGGTTATAGGGTTGAATTTCCCACTGAAAATTCAGATTTCCCTTGCCCGCGCTATGAATTGTTTAGGTTATAGGAGTGGGCTGGGCTGAAAGGCCCATCATTTGCCGGGTTAAAAATGGTCCATTTGCCGGGTTAAAAAAGGCCCAATGTAGGAAGACATTACACCTCAGTTGAAATTAGGGTCCCTCGAATGTTTACCAAAAACAAAATTAGGGTTCGTCGTTTTCGATTTCGCCAGAGAAGGTAAGGGGATTGACGATGGATGGCTTCGACGGAGTTCAAAGAATTGGATGCCGCCAATTGTTCGTCATCATTTGCCATGGCGAGTAGAGGTATGTGTTGTATTTGAGGATATGGAATTTCGTCTCTGCTCATCACTATCGAATTGATTCCATTGAATCAATTTGATGGACTTTTGGTTGATTATGTATCTGGAAATCTAAGTCTGGTTGAATACTCCTTCTGTCTGCTGCTCTGGCTAATGATTTCTCATATTTCGTTATAGAATCAGGTGAACTGGGTGGACTTGAAATATTTTTTCTGTTGCACAACACAGAGTTCTTCTTTGAACTGTAATTGTGTGAATTTTAGTTCCACTGAGTGAATTTTAGTTGAATTTTAATTGTGTTAATTGTATTGGTGAATTTAGTTGAATTATGATGTTAAATTTTAGTTGAACTGTAAAAGGTATATGCACTGCTAAATTTTAGTTGAACTGATTTATGATGTTCTTGTTCTGCTGCTACAAAGATTTTTCATTGGAATAATTTGTATTGGTGAATTATAGTTGCAATGGTGCATTTTAGGTGCACTGACATAGTTAGATGCATTGCTATATTATTCGTGGTCTGATGCTACAATGATTGTTTAGTTGCACTTGTGATGATGTTCTTGTTCTGAAAGTTAGTTCACTTGTAGTTGCACTGAGCTCTTATATGGATTAACTCAGTGGAAATCAGTATAGGGAGTCTTGCTGTCAGCATGTGAAAGTTCCCAGTTTCCTATTGACATTTAGAGTGAAATCTTCACATATTGCGAACCAAAATTGGCATACATATGCATCGTTGCAAATCTACAATGTCAGGCCTGTTAGCTCAATTCGGAAGAGCGTTGTGCGTGCACAGTGATGGGGGTTCGATTCCCTCACAGGTCCATACACGTGACAAAAAACAGATGAACTCTAGCCATGAATCAGGAACTACAATTTAATATGCAAGTAAAATTACAATTTAAAGTTTTTATAAAGATGCACTATTGCAGAGCAGGAATTGCAGTGGTCAGTCAGATTCTTCATCATCAACAAGAACCACACCCTCGTTGGAGTCATCTCCATCCTCGTCGGAGGTCATAACCTCGTCGTAGTCATCGCATGCATCATATGCACCCGAGGGATCGCGCAAGTTATTCGGTGAGTCTTATAATTCAATTTCATTGGAGAACTCTGGTAAATGGACCTCGTCTGACTGGTATGCCGTTGCTGAATCTGTGAGGCTCTTGTCTACCCATCTTTCTTCTATCTTGTGCCGAGCTCTTGTCTTGCAGACATTCCACCAATTCATTCGATCACGTGTGGCTCCTGGATATTGAAGGTAGTAAACCTGCACAGCTTGTTGAGCGAGTACAAAAGGCTCGTACCGTTGATACAATTTTTTCTGATTGACTTCAACAAAATGGTAGACCGGATGAATTTGTGTTCCACGTGTCGTTGGATCGAACCATCTACACTTGAAAAGGACTACATTCATCCGGTAATGGTTTGGACTTGGGTATTCCAGCTCGATGATTTCCTCAAGGAGACCAAAGAAATCTGACTCTGCGTTCGCATAGTTCGATCCTCGAACACAAACCCCACTATTCATTGTCTTCTTTCCAACACCTTGCTGCATAGTCTCGAACTTGTATCCGTTGACAAATTATCGAGCCCAACTTTTTGCTTCCACATTTGGACCCCATGCTAAACTCCACAAGAGAGTATTTTGCCCAATTCCATTGCCTTGGTCCATGGCCTCCAAAAAAAATTAGGATTGGTCAGAAACTATGTCTGATATGCAAAGATCGATCGAAGTAGCTAGCTTATTTTATATGTGATTCGAAGTATATATATACTTACATATTGTTTCAACCATTCAGCAAATTCTTTTTCAATGGTGTCATCTCCGCATGCATCCCCTCCCATTGTAGTCACGAATAACCTACATGTTTGAATATCCATACGTATAAGATGTGTTATATGATATGTATAATCGAAAACATAAATAATAAGAAATTTTCCTCACTCGAGAAATGGTTGTACTTCCGGACAGTTGACCAACACGTATGTGTGTGCGGCCCTCCACTCTTCATCATCATTCAACCACCTTGTTGTCTCTTTGCCACTACCCGCACCGGGGTGATTGAAAATGGAGAAGGAACAATCATCACCCTCGAAGACATCATTTCTAGCGACTCTCCTCAATTTTGAAGGAACATGCGAAGGAAAGTAGTGCACCGAGAAAGATGCTATTTTCTCCCTTAAGTAGGCCATCACGATCGACCCTTCAGCATTACTCTTTTGGACGATCTTCCATTTTAGATGAAATAAATACCTCTCGAATGGGTACATCCATCGATACTGAACAGACCCCCCATTCGTGCCTCATAAGGTAAATGGACAAGGAGATGCTCCATGGAGTTAGAAAATGATGGAGGAAAGATACGCTCTAACTTACATTCCAATATAGGAATCATGTGCTCCAATTGTGCCATCGCACTAACCGACAAGCTCGATGAACAAATGGTTTGGAAGAAGATACTCAACTCAATTAAAGGACCCCAAACGGATGATGGCAACAACTCTTTGAAAGAAATCGGCAAGAGTCTCTCCATAAACACGTGACAGTCATGACTCTTCATCCCACTGAGAGTGCAGTCGTCACTCAGAACACATCTTCCTATATTAGAAGCATATCCATCGGGAAACTTCACAGATCTTAACCATTGACCCACCTGTTTCTTCGCCTCTCGTGACAAGGTATATATTGCTTTAGGCTTTGCGCCTCTGTGGTCATCATCCACCTCCAGCTCAAGTCGATGACAATATAGGCGAAGATCCTTTCGTGCATTCAAGTTATCCTTTGTCTTCCCAGGGATATCCATCACGGTGTTATAGACATTGTCAAAGACATTTTTCTCAATGTGCATAATATCAAGATTGTGACGGATGAGAAGGTCCTTCCAATATGGAAGTCTCCAGAAAATGCTCTGTTTTGTCCACTTATGCGAAATCCCATAGTCAGGTGACGTGTGAAAAGGGTCGTCAATGATAGTTGGCAACTGACGTACCCGCTCCCATATCTGCTCCCCCGATAGCATCGGCGGTGGCAACGCTGTTTCCGCATGTCCTCGATAAAAGTGCTTCCTATTTCTATGGAAAGGATGGTCAATCTCTAAAAATTTTCGATGGCAATCAAACCAAGTAGCCTTCCTTCCATTTTTCAGCCGAACACAATCGGATCCCGATTCCATACAAATAGGACAAGCCATCAAACCAGCAGTGCTCCATCCCGACAAAATAGCATATGTAGGGAAATCACTTATTGTCCAAAGTATAGCTGCACGCATAATGAAGTTCTCTCTCCTCGAGACATCATAAGTGGGTACACCGACCTCCCACAACTGCATCAACTCATCAATGAGAGGTTGGAGGCAAACATCAATCAACTTCTTCGGGTTTTTCAGTCCTGGCACTATCAATGACATAAAAATATGCTCCGTTTTCATGCACATATGAGGTGGAAGATTGTAAGGAGTAACAATAACCGGCCAAGAAGAATAAATCTGTCCACTTTTGTTGAAGGTAGCAAAGCCATCAGTGCATAAACCCAAACGAATATTACGAGCTTCTAAAGCAAAATCAGGATACTTTGTGTCTAACCTTTTCCAAGCATCTCCATCTGAAGGATGAGACATCATTCCCTCTTTTGTTACATGTTCTACATGCCAAGTCATATGGCTACCTGTCACCTCAGAAGCATATAATCTCTGAAGTCTCGGAGTTAGAGGTAAGTAGAATAACACTTGGTGTGGAGTGCGTCTTCCGTTACTCGCAACTTTATATCTTGCATGCCCACAAAACCTACATGATTCTTCATTCACATCATTCTTCTAATACAATATACAACCATTAGGGTACATGGCTATTCTTTCCACTGGCAGACCCAAACTTCGAACCACCTTCTCGGTTTCATAGTAACTAGTGGGAATCTTATGGTTAGAAGGCAACACTTCATCAAACAATTGCATGAATCCATTGAAGAGTGGTTGGGAGACATTATATTCACACTTCAAGCTCATAAGTCGACTCACAAAGGACAATTGCGTATGTGAAGTGCAACCTTCAAACACCGGGGCATCGGCGGCTTTGAGCACTTCTGCAAATTGTGTTGCTAAGAGATCAGCCTCCTCTGTCATCATGTCTTCACCATGATTAGCTTCTTGGAATTCACCATCATTTCCATCAACTTTAAACGAACGAGGAGGAACAAAGCTCGGACCTGCAATTTCGAAAACCCCATGAAATTCTTGAATTGGATATTCAACATCATTTCCATCGAACATTAAAACAGATATAGGATATATATACAACAAAATTCGGACCTGCAATCTCAAACACCATGCTTTGTTATGCCGTTAACTGATCATACATAGACAATTGCGGGTTTGAAGGCGCGATAGTTTCACCATGTGCTGTCCATCGATGATAATCACTCATAAACCCACGATGATATAAATGACTCTTAACCTCATCTGCTCTGTACCATTTGCAATTAGTGCATCGCCGACAGGGACATTTAATCTTGCCTTCATCGACATAAAGTTAGGCGTGGCCACGGGTCTGACCCGGCGGGTCGACGGGTTCGACCCGCCGGGTCAAGGGTCGGGGAGGGGTGACCCGAACCCTAACCCGGGAATTCCACGGGTTGGCGGGTTCGGGTCAGCGGGTCGAAGGGTCGACCCAGCGGGTACCTGGCGGGTTGACCCGACGAATATGGCCCGGGTTGGACGGGTTTGCACTTGTTCGAAGTTTACGGAATTGTCGAGAACAGGTATTGGACGCATATATGTTTGAAAAATATCCTTTCGTGTTTGCCATTTAGGTACAAATTACAATATTACAACTTATAATTCTCAAGACTACAACTTCAACTATAAGTATACAAGACTACAATTCGTAACAATTTTACAATTTGTGTATGAATGAGTGTGGGGAAAAAAAAGGGAAGAAGGGCTTGAATCGGTTTCCCGATTGCCTACGTATCCTCCCGGGGTTGAGGAATCAAAGCCCACGTAGTTCTTTTACCTGTGTATGTCTGAACCCCGGCCCGGTTACCTATTCTTCTAGTCTTGTTGATCGTCAGACCCTCCACCTCCTGAGCCATCTGTGACCGCGCCGTCAATGGAGCTCCCAACGGACTCCGTATCCACTCCGTCGTCATCCTCGGAATCAGTCCCTAAGCTGTTCTTCTGCATCCGCATATCCGCCTTCTTCCAATCTGCAAGGTAAACTTGGGCTTCGAGGTTCTCGGGAAGCAACCTTGATCTCTTCTCCAATAGAATCTGACCTCCGCGACTGAAAAGCTGCTCGACGGCAACGGTGGAGCAAGGGGCCCCAAGTATTTGTCGGGCGATTACCTGCAACGTCGGGAATCGTTGTCTTTCGGGGCGGCTCCACCATTCTAGGACATCGAAATCTTCTTCCTCATCGCTGTGAAAATCAAAGTTAGTGGACAAATATTCGTCGAGCTCCGAGTGGGGGCTCGACGAAGATCTCGACCTCTTTGACCCAAAGATATCTCGGGCAAGTGCCTTAGTTCTAGCGGTGATGCTTGTTCGTGACCCGCTTGAACTGGAAGGCACGGGAGGATGACCGGAGGAGGGCACTCTATCGCCCGTCGAATATTGAGTATATAATTCTTCTAATAATCCTCTAACTCTAGCAACTATAATTGGAACATTGCAATCGGGATCTTCCTCAATATCCAAAGTCGGAAAATAGTTTTCTAAAAACTTTTGAACCCCGTTTAATGTATATCTAGGGTCGAAACAATATGCTACGAGGAAAATGTCGGGTATAACCTTGTAATATGCCAACCATTTTCGCCGCATCTCCAAAACAGCGATTTTGATGGAAGGCACGTTAATCCCGTCTTGAAGGGCTATTGCTACGTTCATTGCAATAAAATAGAAAAGGTTTGATGTAGGCATGTAAACGTGGCTGAAAGTTCGAGTTGCGTCGTAAAAAACTTTGAAAACCTCCACAACATCTCGGGCCTGAGTCCAAACCTCCGCAAAGATGTTTGACCCTTCGATGTTTTGTGTTGCAAAATCGGAAAGAAGTTCCTTATAAGCGATGGAATCGTAAATCATTTTGTAAGTCGAGTTCCACCGAGTGCAAACGTCCTTGGGGAACTGCTTTGGGCGCGTTTGGTGAGAGCGACAATAAGTGCTCCAACTTTTGCGAAGCTGTTTGCTTCGCCAAAGTGCCCGCAAAACATATCGAATTGGTTCAACAACAGATTGTAAATATGTTAAACCATCTTGGACACATAAGTTTAAAATATGAGGGGCGCAACGGATGTGGAAAAACTTACCGCCTATCCCGGGCTGACAAAATTGGATTAATTCCGGAATAGATGCGGTGTTGGCAGAAGCGTTGTCAAAACCGATACTGAAAACTCTTTTAGTCAATCTATATTCTTGTAAAACGGTTAAAAGGACACATGCTATGTTTCGTGCCGTGTGTGCGTCGTCGAAAACTCGAAAACCTAAAACACGTTTGTGCAATTGAAAACGTTGATCAACCCAATGACAAGTAACACCCATGTATGAGTGATGTTGCCAATGGTCGGTCCAAATGTCACTACAAATCGAAACTTCTAAATCATGGTTTTTTTGAAAATATTCGATTAATTCATTTTTACGGGCGGTATACCGTCTAAGTACTTTCCTCTTAACCGTGTTTCGACTAATACCTTGCCATGCAGGTTGAACATTTTGTGTAATAAAATCATTGAAACATAAACGTTGTGAAAAACTATAAGCTAAACCCTCGGCAGCTATCATTTCCGCATAGTTATCATGACAACTACGATAATCATAAGACCATAAACCAGCGGGTTGAGAGGAAGAAGATGCGTACCCGGTTAGTTGAGTTTGTCCCTTGGCGAGGCCGAGCTTTTCGGGATGCTTCGACCGGATATGGCGACCGTAGTTCCCATATCCGCCTCCCTTCTTGTGCTTGTAGACCGTCCCGCAGAAGTTGCACTTGGCCGAGCAACTGTCTTCCTCCCAAGCCGGATCCCTAGGGCCCTTCGTGAACCAATACTTGAAAGTAGCGGCTCGAACTTCCGTCATAGTAATAGGGTCGCCATCGGTCGGAGTTCCTTCGGCGGGGAACCCGGACTCTTGGGTCGGAATCGTCGGAGTTCCGGCTTGGGGGGTCCCCTCGGGCTCGGCCTCCTCCTCCTCCATAATCTCGTCGACGTGGTCGGCTAAAAGAGCATCATCTCGACGACGTCGGGATCCGCTCGCCGCCGAGACTGATTCACTTCGCCGAAGGCTTGGTGGTGTTGCCGCCGGGTTTGAGCCGCCTCCGCCTCCAACACTCGGGGTCGATGAAGATGGGGCTCCACTAACACTCTTGCGACCCCGGGTAATTCGGTTGAAGACACCCGACATTTTGAATTTTAGAGATTTAGGAGATGTAAGAGAGAGATTAGGAAACCGGGACTACGAGAGACAAGATCGAGCGATTAGAGAGCGATTAGAGAGATGAAGATGAGATTAGAGGAGATGAGTGAGGTGTGGGTTGAAAATGGGAGGGAAAAGGGGTATTTATAGGGCCAATCCGCGCGATGGGCAACGGTCGACCCGCCGGGTCCAACGTTCGACCCGGCGGGTCCAACGGTCGACCCGACGGGTCGACCGTTGGAAAGTAGCCGTTGCCCTTTGTTTTTTTTTTGGGTGTTGTTTGGCTTCTTCTAATCCCTCTTAACTTGTAATTAAAGTTATATGTGAAGTTTTTAATTTATTTTATTGAGTTTTTAATTTTTTTGACATTTTAAATTTGATATCTAATGTTTAGGTAATTTTTACTAAGTTGTTAGGTAATTACTAAACAAATTATCTTATACAACACCAATTATAGAATCATTCAAACACAAGTTTATTGTAAACCGACATACGATTACAAGTTCACAAATCACAACTCACATTCACTGATTCACATCACATAAAAAGTTAAAAACTTAAAACATAAACTTATTACACAACTAAATAACTACACTACTCACTAAATCACTAATTAGGATTAGGACTTAGGAGTTAGGACTTAGGACTTAGGAATACTAGACTAGTTACCACCACTCAAGCCCGATGCGCCATCGTTCTTGATCTTTTCGGGGTGCTTCTTCGTGATATGAAGCTTCAAATTTCCATATCCAAGGTTATTTGTCACCTTGTACTTGTGACCGCAATGAGGACAAACGGCTTCGAACTTTCCACCGGCTTGCTCCACCTTCTCGTAATGATCACGGAACAACTCCGCCCGAAGGTTATCACCGGATCTAGTTGCGTCGGACATGATTACGAGCTTATGAAATAAAATGAATAGGTGATTGATGGATTGGATGGGAATATGTGTGATTTGTGACATGAAGGAGTCGTCTATTTATAGCCCCGAGCCTAATCTCCCACCAACTAGCCGTTACAACGGCTACATTTAAAAAAAAAAAAATCAGCCTCCGGTGGGCCCCACCCGTCAACGGCTACTTTTTTAAAATATGTCGACCCGGCGGGTCGACCCACCGGGTCGACCCGCCGGGTCACCGGGTTACTAAACCCCGACCCTAACCCTAACCCGCTACCCGTCCCCACCCGCCTACCCGTCAACCCGGACACGCCGGGTCATTGACCCGCCGGGTCAATGACCCGTACGACCCGCCGGGTCACGGGTTGACCCGTGACTCGTGGCCACGCCTACATAAAGTTGATGCTCCAATGCAAAGTTAATAAACTCATCCACCCCTTTGAAGAATTCATCATTTAATCCTTCATACATCCACGCTCGATCATCCATTGCACTTCCCCAATTCAAATTCTTGACATATGTAAAATATATAAACTACGTACTATAAATAAAATTATATTCAACTTTATACAAATTATTGTATATTATAATAATAAGTAGATCTATACAACTACTTAGATCTATACAACTATATAAGTAATTATGTAGATATATAGTAACCATTTTAAGTGTTAATTACATTACTCTTAAAAGTCTATATTATTTCAAAATCAAATATATATACACAAATTCCATAAACACAACACTTTTACACTCTCCAAATTTTCAAATTATTTAGATCTATACAACTAAGTAATGATGTAGATCTATACAACTAATTAACCATTTAAGTGTTAAATTATACTATTAAAAGTCTAAAAATTCCAAAAATCAAATACAAAATCCATTTTAATATATATTATTTATGTATATACACTCTTCAAATTCCATTTAAATATCTATGTATAAGTAGTTAAATATATCTCACATAGCACACATAATATATAAATATCTATGTATATACATTCATAATATATTAAATATATAATATAATTTATATATATGACACGTACCTCTCAAATTCACAAAATGGCTCTTCAAACCCACCAATCCTCCATTGCACTATGGAGAGAAGACGACAACTTGCTCTGTGCGCGCAGTGTGCTTTCACCCTCCAGTAAAAGTGATCGGATTGAAGTAGAAAGTACGAATTGCATTGAATGACCTCAACTGAAAATAGCCACGGCATTAGCCACGGTCATATCCGTGGCTACTAATGATGGGCTCTTTCATACGTCGAGGGCTATTAATTGGGGCTTCCATATTCCTTGGGCTTTGACTAATACTAATGGGCTTGACCCTTTTTGGGCTTTGACTCTCTAAAATTGGGCTTGACCATATCTTTTGGCCCTACCTTTTTTTTGTGAGATTTTGGGCTTACAAATTGATATTTTGGGCTTGACCATGTTTAGATTGAGTGAATATCTTTTGACCCTTTTTGTGAATTTTCTCAATTCGGATATACCAAAAAGGATAATGGGCGTTAGCGTCGAATACAGCCACGGATAATCCAACAGTGGCTAAATTCGTGGCTGTTCACCTCCAACTCGGGTCATAATTGTTAATTGCCTCACATTCTTAGCCATGAGTACAGCAACGGATATTATTCGTGGCTAAATTCGTGGCTACATTGGCACGTCGGGTAAGACTCGCCAAAAATGGCGTCGAAATCGGCCACGGAAAAGGTGACTATGGCCAAAGTCGTGGCTAATAGCCATGATACCAGCCACGGCACTTATATTCGTGGCTAAAAACCACGAAATTCTGGACACGAAATTATTTCTTCACCCCTAGCCACGGGCTTTGCCACGAATATTTTCATTCGACGCTATTATAGCTACGGCTTGTCAGGTCGTAGCTATAGTCGTGGCTATCAGCTACGGATTTGGCAACGACTATACGACGTGGCTAAAATCTCCCCAGTCATGGATAATTGAGAAAAAATCTCCCAAAAGTCATGGATAATTGATACCAAAAAAGAAAAAGAAAAATGCGTATGTAAATCAAGAACTGTGCATGTGCAACATTATCAGATTAAAAGTTCACAGGGCATTTAGCAGCTACTTTTTTAGTAACCTCCTTTCCTTGTATGATGCTTTGTTTTTCAAGATTGAACTTTTCTTGCTAAATTTTGTAGGTGGGTAAAATGGAAGAGTATAACAAAGATGCTGCGGACGGCTTATTTTTCAAACATGCTGGGCACAGGTTAGGATATGAAGATTCTATTAACCTCAACAAATATGAATCATGTAGCAGACTAGAAGTTCTTTTCCTCTCCGGTTAGGTGGAGAACATGTTTTGTGAACTTTCACCGTGTACTTAGACTCAATATCTGTCAAATTCAGGGATAAAGTTCTTGACTTTCACTGGAACAGCTTTGATCCTTGGACAATTGCTATCGTTTCTAATGATGTCTCTATTGGTGGAGGTGGAACTCTTCAGGTATCAAACTTGCCATATTTTGCTCTACATTTATCTTTCTTTTTTGTGCTTATTATTTTAGAATGTTGCTCTGCATTTATTGTATATACTTTGCTAACATACACACCATTCAATCAACTCGAAAAATAAAAAACACATTAGGATCCACAAAGCGATTTGAGTGAAGCTAATGTAAATATTTATGCAGGAGAGTGATGCTAGATGCCTTTTCAATCCCTTTCCTCCATTTCTTTTTTCAAAAACTATTGTATATGCATCTATATCTTCCCATTTGTCTCAACTTTTATTTTGTCTTCGACATGCTCGTGAATAAAGACAAGTACTTCTAAGATCACTTCACATTCTGACCCAAGACTAATGCTCTCTTATTTCTCTTTTATACCCTGCTATTTCATCCTGGTCATCCATGGCAGCTCTGGAGGATAACCGACCTGCTGTACAGGCCGCGAGACGAGGTGCTGGCAGAGCTTCAAAAGTTCAAGTCTCATGTCGAAACCTGTGAACCAGAAGCACAGAACACTCAACAGTAGCCGAGTCTCTAAGGCGGTGTTAGTAAGCATTTCAAACTAACAATGAGGGCTTCTTGCAAGACTTTTTTAGCATATGTGATTCTAACCGGCCTCTATCTGCCTGGTTTGTATCCAAGCAGAAGATCATTTTGTTTTCAGGTCGTTTATGCACAGCTAAGATGGCCTGAATTCGTGAGTGTTTACCTTGGATGGTTTGCACATCATTTGATCGATCACCACATTTTGCTCTGGTTTCTGCTTGTATATTGGTGGTGAAGTGAATTGAAATCATTTTACACTACTAAACTTTCAAATGCTGAATATATCTGACATTGATACCACGACATTAGTTTGATGAATATTTTGTTTCAATGATTTGCTTACTCGATTCATATTTTGTCAACTCTACGATGATTTGATTGATTTCTCTAGCCATTTGCGAATGCTCATGGAAAGTTTTTTTTCCCCTTCTTTTCTGTTACTTTAGGCAAGAAAGAATCCAGTCATAAGAAGATAGGTTTAGGCACTTTACAAAAACGAGTTGTCTAAAATTTTAAAAGTTGGCTCATTATTGTAAATATTTTTTTATAGGAGGTGATTTTATATACATTTTACAATAAACTTTAGGGTTTTTTTTTGCAATTATTTCTAATGATGTTTTAAAAACAGGGACTAAATTGAAAAGAAAAAAAAAGTAATGTTTAACAATTAAAATGTTTTGAATTGTTTAAAACAATAAAGCTTATAACCCAAAAAAAAAAGGTAAAATCTACTTGAAAATGGTATAGGACATATCTATTTTATATATATAGAAATTACTTCCCCTAACCATCTCTCGGAAACTCCACTATATCACTCCTCCAACCTCTCCACCAAACTACCACCACGTACTTTGTCCTCTCTTCCCTTTAACACCGTGGCCACCTCCACTCCTTGCTATACCCTCGTGCGCTCATCTTACCTCATTGTTTAACCCCAACCTCTCTTTATACTCCCCTTCCACTAGTAGAAAAAGCCGGTTTTACCTCGGTTCCGTGTGCAAGCTTTACCACGGTTTTGAACCGAGGTAAAAGTGGCTATGGTAAATTTGTTTACCACGTGAACAGAACCGTGGTAAAACCGTCCACCCGTGGTAAATTTGTATGTGGTTGTAGACCTTTTGAACCGTGGTAAATGTATCAACCGTGGTAAATAGGTCATGTGGTAATTGTTTTGAACCGTGGTAAATTGTTGAACCGAAGTAAATATGTATTGTGGTAATTGTTACCTGATTATTATATATATAGCCTATGCGGGATTTGAACCCACATCTTTGTGTATAAACACATTGCTTTACCATTTGAGCTAATAGGCTTAAATAAAACAATGGTATAATTTTCTATCTTACAAAGGAAACTAACACATAAATTGATGGAAGAAACACCATATCCTGATTTCTCCTAAATTTTTTTTTTGGCAAGAATCAAATTTCCATCTAGACTGAGCTCCAGAAATGCATCATATCCTAGAAGAGATAAATGCTTGCAACCATTTGTATGACAATAAAAAAAGAAAAGGTATAGTTGCTCTCAGCAGCAACAACAAAGATAATGGTAATAAAAAAAATTCAAAATCGATCCTACATCTTTCATTTTTTAAGTTGTTTTGGTTTCAACTAAAAGAGGAAGAAAATCTGGACAATGCATGCATGCTAAAAAACTACAAAAAAGGAAGGGAAATTACCTGTAAGGCTAAACCATATCCTGCATTTGTGTCTTGTTCAAAATACAATAGTTGTACATTACAAGAGTGCTCCCCAATTAGATCAAACTACAAGGACAATTAACATACTGCCCTGAAAAATCTCACGTTTGACATACATACCTTAAATTTGCTTTGGGCTGTTGAAGTTAGTACAAAATATAGCCGTGCTGGCTTTAACAGCTCTGAGATGAAGCCATTTACATAACATTATGAAAAGATAAACTTCATATGTATATAAAATGACTAGAGAAAAGACTTAAATTGAAGGAAAACAGGAAAGCTAGAAGAAAGAGGCCGAAAGATTTCACCTCATATCCTGCTAAATCATATTGTCTTCTTTTCTCAGGATCAGATAAGATGCTATAAGAATATGCAACCTCTTTAAAATGCTCTGCAACTACATGGTTCCTTGCATTCTTACCAGGATGATACCTATTGAGAAAAAAACAGTAATAAGAATGAAGAAAGATTATCCCATTTTACACCAACCCCATAAATTACCCTATTCAAGTATATCATATGACATATATTGCTTCCATCTAAAATGGAGGTAATCTAAACAAAATTGTACTTCAGATTTTTAAACACAAAACCATTAGAGCAATTGCGGTCAAATAGCAGCAAAGACACAAAACCAATGACATTAATGGCTTGACAGCAGTTGCAGGCAAAAAAATATGGGATTGATCAGCAAGAACAGAGGTTGTATGTTAGAAAAAATGTAATAATAAAGGCATAAACAAAGCATGATAGCAGCTGCACAAAAGAGACATAACAGCAAAAAAATAACAACAAACATGAGCAAGAACAAACGCAACAGCAGAAAAGACACAAAACCAATGACATTAGTGGCATGACACTAGCTGCCCAGTTGAGATCTTCCTACAGTAGCAGCAGCTCCATAACAGACACTAGAATCCCCTTATTTTGTTGAGACAGAAAAGATAATTGACAAGCCTAGGGTAGAAGAGAGGGATGCCCCAAGAAACACACCACTAGCTGCATATGTCATGCATTTTCTCTAACAATCGAATAAAATTTTAGTCGATTGAACACAATAACATTTTAGCAATAATAAAATATATAGTCTTAGTGTATTTAAACCCTTGTTCATTCTTAATAACAGAGATTAGAAATGGCTATTTTGACAAGTTAACCGGCCTGTCAGTAGATAAGGTGTTCTACTAACTTAGGGGCACAACCTTCCTTTTCTGTCATTATTCTTGAATATCACATAACCATGAAGCTTGTTCCTTTTTAACCCCATGAATGTGTGCATTGTCTGTCAATTAATGTGCTCAGCCAGACCCATTCTAAACAAAGAATTGGGTTGAAAGTCATAAATAATTAACTTAATAAGAATCAAGCCTGGCAAATAAATTGAAGAACTAACTTGAATAACTAAGATGAAAAAAAAAAATTCATTAGATACGACAATGACACCAAAATTCATTAGATAGATATCATAGCATATATGACTCTATCTTTAAACAATGGACTAATTGGAATATTGTTTTCTATGCATCAAAATCATTACTCTTTGCTCCCTCCTTAAAATATTATATTGGAGTACTCTAATTTCCTCTCAATTTCAAATCTCTGTATTCGTTTTGTTTGATTCAAATTATTCTATAGAAGCTCTATTTCGAAAATCACCTTTTGAATTCCCTCAAATCTTTCTTTCCTCATCCGCTGTTCAACTTCAATTCATCCTCCTTTTACCTGATCTGATTTGATTCGGTTTTGATGTTGTTCTTTATTGTATTGTACATGAAGCACCATTTTCTCTCTCTTCTGTCATCCGCCATGGATGGAAATGAAACCGAGCTCATTTAAAGCCCTTATCCACTTCTTCAACCATCTCACCTGCTATCAGAATCGATCTTTTGAGAATTTATTTCGATTTGGAGACGAGATATACTATTGTAACACCAACTTAAATTAACAGAACAAAACCCTAGCTATTTAGTTTCCAAAAAATCAAAAGCCCTAAATTACCTAGCATGGACGGGAAGAGCACAAAGTATCAACAGATCGTGCACACGCTTGAACTTGAGAGGAAGAAAGCAAACCCAGGATGAGCTCTTTAACGAGGAGGAATAATCGAGAGGGAGATTGAGAGAAAGAGATGCGTACTCGATGAGAATGGTTGAGAGATAGAGCAAGGAGGTCGATGTCTCAGATCTTAGCTAGGAATGCAGTAGCAGTTGTGCAGCATAGATTGTCAAACACTTTACCACAAAAAACCTTTTTAACACAACAAAGATCTTTACACATCAACAAAATTAACAATTTTCATAGTCAAAATAAGGGAGAGATGCTGATTGAACATAACTCATGGAAACAAGAACAAGGGTTCACTAGGAAGAGTGGTGAAAAACTTAAATATAGTCTAAATTACCGCATCAAGAACTCACCAGCGTTGTTAACCCAAATTGTAGCAATTGACTGAAAAATATATTAGATGACTGAACTTGAAACAAGCCACTGAATATATTGAACGATCTAGACAACCCAACTTTGTCAAACAACCACCGTAGAGACGTAGAATGTACAAACCACAAGCACTCTCTCTGGATTTTTAAGAACTTGGACCCCTAATCTCTCCTTTCCAAGTGAAATTCAAACATGGGCACGGACTGATTTGAAGAGAGAACCCTCGACCAACACCCTAATCTACTGAAATTGTAGAGCAGACAGTAACCTAATTCAAACATGAGTTCATTGTTGGATCAAGTTTCTAAAAGTGCCAAATATTAATCCAGAGGAAATGAACTGTCAAATTATATAAAAGGTTCTGCTAAGAATATATAGGTAAAATCACTTAGAAAGTTCACACTAATCTTACTTACTATACATTCATACCCATGAATAAGAAGGTTCAATAAAAGTTTAAACTAACACCCAAATTCAAATTTGATTGTTTAGTACGTAGTTTAGGCAGTTAGTCAAGCACTAATTTTTAGTAGCTAAAACACCTAATTTTGGCACTGTTTCAATTCTCAAAGCCTTGTATTCAAACGACAAATAATTAACTATATATAACCTAAACCTTAAGACAACATTTATTTTTCCCACCATTAAACTGAACTCAATCCAAACATTCAAAGAGTGAAAAACATTGTGCCCCCAAATTCATTAGCAATCTTCGAATTTGAGAGAGAGAGAAAAGATAAGATACTCGAAGAAGGACAAACTGACCTTGTAGACGTTGGGGTTGAACTGGGAACATCAAAATCGAGTAGAATTGATTCAATTGAACCAATAGCAAGGGAACAAGCAATAAATAGCAGGTTGTTTGCGAAATCAATCGAAAGAGATCGAAAAAAAACCTAAATCACGAAGGCAACAAATTGGAGGCAACGGGATGAGTCTTGGGAGAAGCAAGCGTCGACGAACACCGACCATCGACGAAAGATAACAACTCCGACGAGCAGCATCAGGATTCATGGATGAACGAGCAACAATTTTGCCGGATATGGAAGATTAGAATGGATTGGAATTAGGGATGGGAGCGAGCATCGTTAATTACTTGTGTGAAAGTGATGAATTCTTTTTTTATTTTAGGCTGATAAGTAAAAGTGTGGTAAATTTACCTACAAAACCGTAGTAAATTTACTTCTCATTTACCACGGTTTTTGTTTCCCATGGTAAGCGTGTCAATCTTACAAATTTACCACGGTTTCTCTAGGAACCGTTGTAAAATTTGCGCAATTATACCACGGTTCTTCTAGGAACCGTGGTAAATTTGTAGATTTCGCAAATTTACTACATCGAGATACGGAACCGTCGTAAATTCACTGTCGCCAAAAGCTATTTTTGTACTAGTGTTCTTTACTTCCCCAACTGCATCTTTCTGCAACTCCCCGTTATCCCCCTGCCAACATCTCCACCAAACCACCCCAACTCCCACACACACCTCCTCTCCTTGTTGTACTCCTATGCTTCCCTCCCCCACAACAAGCAGGTCCACACCAATTATCCCCAACCACACATTCAACAAACCTAAACCCTAATCCTTCTTTAGTTGAATCCTCTATTTCTCCTCCTGATGCCCACTTCCACTTACTTGTCGAGAGGTTGTGGCAAACAGGTCCATGGTCTTCTAATGACCCTCGAATGTGGGTCCGATGTGAACTGAATTACAGAGTAAAAATTAGGCATGGCCATCTGAAAAGATGAAAACAGAACCTCGCACCCGGATCTGATTCGAAATGAAAAACAGTATTGGAAACTTTCTTCGATTTAATTGCAAATGACTTGCGTATTCCGCTGGAAGCCTTCACTCCTTGTAGAGCAAACAACTAAATCGTCGCTTGTCAAGGAAGATTTCGCTCTTGCTTAGCAAACAGATGAGTCTGCTTGCAAAGGAGGTTATCCTGCTTGGGGGACAAGCACTTGTGATTCTTGCATAGGAAACGCTCATGCTTGCTACGCAAGCTCAATTTTCTTGAAAATCCAGAACTGAAACATAAATATAAAAATAATACCAAAAATGTTGACTAATATTTATTTTGAAATAAATATAATATTTCTATATTCACTTCATATTCATTATAAGTATATAATTCCATGCCTTGTAACGCTAAGTTTAGAACTTCGGAAACTCATTTGCTTGTTAATCAATCACTCGAAGTAATAGAAAAACTTATATTAAAAAGAAATCTAAAAAAGGATTGGAAAAGAATTAAAATTTCAGTTAAAGACAAGACAATGAAAAACTACAATCTTTTGGGAACTGATCGACAAACCACTTTTCATTTTACGACTAGAATTTGATCAGAATATGTAGACAAGATGACTATAAACGTAAATTCTTCACTGTTCTCCTCGGTGTAAAATGTGGTCTTCTGTGCTTTCGCTCTTCGACACCGCTTTATCTTGTCTTGGTGGAAAACTCAATCTGGTGTGGATGTCTTTAGTTTTGGTAGAAGCAACAGTCTCATGCACTATGTTGATCAAGATGATCGTGGTAGTGTCAGTGGTTCTCAAAGATCTCTCATCTAGGTGGGGGAAACGTCACTAATCCACACTTTCCCAAAGATGTCTTTTTCCATGGTAGGCTTATGTTCTTGTCGTCCAACGTCGAGAAGCGCAATGTCTTAAAGACTCACTCGTATTTTCGACATTCACTTTCCGCTCCTTCATCGTCCCATGCTTCCTCGCGGACCAACATGCCTGTTGTGTTTGAGTGTCGCTAGATTCCTTCTTATTATGTACGAGGCGGTGTTTCTTTCTTTGTTGTATCTCGACAACTATCCCGATAGCCACTCTCCGTTCGGCCTTCCGATTTCTCAGACATTGGTGGTATACTGGTGTATAAGATTTCGAATTCCTTACCTTGATTTTTTTTTAAAAATTAGTTACATATTAAAACCTTTATGGATAAAATTTAGATATAGGTCACAATTTTTTTAATTCGACCAGACTCAACCGCTTTATATTTAAATTGGATATTATGTAGGTCACATATTTTTACCAAAAGAATTGAACTAGGAAAAGTTTTCTCAAATATCCGTTTAGAAAACCTGATTAGGTAAACGTCCACATTGAAACGGATATTAAGTAAATGTCCACAAATTTTATGTAATACCAACTCTGCCCTTGGTATAAAAATTAGGCAAATTTACAGCAAACCACCCTTTAAATATATGAGTTTTCATTTAACCACCCCTTAAGTAATAAATTACAGAAAACCACCCCTAATACACTTGCTGTCAACAGGAAGCCACCCCCTCCCTTTTCCGTTTAGTGGACTGTTAAAAGCTTGGGAAAAAACGTAATTACCCTCAATCTTTAAGTAAAAGAAATTTAATTTGAAAAAAAAACATAAATCATGAATCATGATGCCTTATTCTTTGCGATTTGGAATTGGTGCAATTTGGATGATCCAAACTCAGTAATGGTGAAAAAAAGGGTAGAAGAAAAGGAATTGATGTGGGCATGTGAGGTTACCGCTGAAGGCACCGAGCAAAAGACGGTAATGACGATGAGAGTCTTCAAGAGTAGTGGTGTTTAGGGGAAGTCCAGCAATCTCAAATCGGGTCGTTAATTGCTATTTAGTATGATTAATTTTCTCTATTTGATTTGATTTCAAATTAGGACATCAAATTGAGCACATTAGCGATAAAACGAGGAGGATTCATGAAAGGACTGGCTCCTGGACTTGGTTCAGCACCTCGAATAATCTGGTAATGCCTAGACGAAACGATCTTGTCATCGTGGCCAGGCAAGTACTCGCATGGTTGGAAAATTGTTAGCTCTTAATCCTCCGATGTCGTCGTTGGACACTAGCATTGTTATTTGTCTCCCTTCAACATTGCAAAGTAGAGAGAAACAACGAGAGTAAGGTTAACCGATGAGGGAGATTGAGGGGTGGGGTTGAGCGACGGCAAGGATGGCTTTGTGCCCCTAGCTCAGCGTCGACAGTAGTAGCAAGGGGGACACGGGGGCTTAGGCTGTTAGGCGAACTCTTCCTCTCCTTTGACAGTTTGCGAGAACGACAAGAGGACGTAGAGAGGAGTGAGAGTGAACAAGTGGGGTAGGTGAGAATGAGCGAGATCCGAAGAGGGAGAGAGCTTTGAGCTTTGTAATGGCGGATATCAATGAAAGGTGAGTGATTCTTTTTTAGGGGTAGGATGAATAAATTTAAATGGAGGTTAAGGGCATTTGGATCTTTTCTCATGAATTTCATGGCCCATTAGACAAAAAGGGAGATGGGGTGGCTTTTTGTTGACGGGAGGTGTATTAGGGGTAGTTTTCTGTAATATATTATTTAAGGGGTTGTTAAGTGAAAAAACATATATTTAAGGGGTGGTTTTCTGTAAATTTGCCTAAAAATTAAACCCTTTTGTTCAAACCCTTGTTCAGTCTCAATCTCCATCGCCTCTCTCTCCTTCACGCTTCTTCTGGTGGTCACAGTTCGCTCAACCTTCGTTACTTCAGGCTAGGTAATCTCCACTCTTTTGCCACTTGTCGTCCTTCTCAATCTCTTCCCCACTCCTTTCGGTTCCCTTCCCCTTTCGATTTGAGCAATTTTGTGGTTCGGCCATAAATTTGATTGCACTTGCCCTCTCGTACACCATTAGCAAACCTTCTCAACGACATCCGACTGTCTCTTCTAATGAGCCAGTATCCCTCTCCTTAATTTAGTGATAGGATTAGAATTTCAGTCCCACCGTACCTCATCCTTCAACTTACCGCCATCAACTTCAATCTAGCTTCAATTAGCATGATCTAGCTTTAATTTGGTTGTGATGACAACTCAATATGGGTTGCTTTGGCTTCAACTTCAATCCTGACCACCAATTAATGGAAGATGGCCATTACAAGCTGATATCCTCCTCTCAGATGACTTTTAAATTGAATAAGGGATAAGCTAATCTTCACTTTGATCACTTTGGGTATTAGGGTGAACGGAGTGTAAATTATGAGTTTCAATTGTGTGTTTATTAGTGTTGATTTCCAACCGAAGTTGTTTTGAGATTTTTTTGTGGGTTGAAGCAATTTGATGGTTATGTGTCTTGATCATTTTCTTATTTAACTAAAAATATTGAATTGCATAGTTAATTTGTTCATAATGTTTTAACAGTCAAATTGCATTACTATGAGATTTGGTTTTAATTTGTTTTTTTAACCAATGTACGATTGCTCGATCACCAAGTGTTTGATGAATTGGTTGAACCATGTCCTGATCACTTTCTTCTTTAGTTGAAATTTCAGGGCAATGCTTGCGGAATTTTAGGAGATTTCATTGTTGATTTTGGAAGTTTTTTGGTAATTTCGTGGTTGTGTAAATGTTTATTCCAAGCCGGAGTTCAAAAATCTCATAAAAAAGGAGTTATCACCACATGAATGGACTCTGCTAGTTGATGGTTGTTCTGTGACCAATAGCTTATAGTTGTATTATAATCAAAGATGCAAGTAGATAGAACTTTGAATCTGGATTGCAAAGTTTCACCAAAATCATGTGGTGTCTTCCCGAGTCTGCTTGTTTGGGAAATATGAATTAGTTCTTATGATCAAAGACATTTGAATTTTTTGGTGATGATATGAATTTTGATGGCTTTCGCAGAATTGATGACAAAATGAATTTTTGGTGATAGTTCATTGGATCCCACTCTCTTACAGTTTGTGATAGATTGGTGTTGTTGTTTTTATTTTATTTTATTGGTGACAGTTAATCCAAGAACTCTTTTCTGACAAATATATGGATGTGTATCACGAGAGGATGACTATGGATTTGTTATAGAAGTGCTAGACATGGGGCTTCTTAGGATTCTAATCTTCCCCCACCTTTTTGTTGTCATCATTTCAAGGATGTTAAGTTGTATAACGTCCTAGGATTCTAATTATTTTCCCAATATTCCTAAAGTAGAACCATTTTGTATCAAACTGAAGAATTTTGTTGTCTTATTTCTTCGTAGAACACATGTTGCTTTGTTGTTGAAAGACATTTGTTTCATATTTAATGTCATGAATTGCCTTTGTTACTTATACTCTGTATTTCTTATTATTGGTCTAAAATGCTCTTCTTCAAATGACGTTGTGCTTGGTGACAATAGCTTATTTTGTAGATTCATTTGATAACAATTGTGTTTGGTGACAATAGTTGCTGACTGTAACGGCCCGGATATAGATACCCGGGTTACGTTTCGAAGGTTGGGTACCTTCGTTCGGATCTTGCAATTCGAGTACGGGTCGAGGTTTTAAAGCTCAAGATTAGTATTTTAAAGTGGAGATTTCGGACCCCAAAATAGCCGGAGGGCCATGTGGAATCTTCAAGCTGTCCTAAGGCTATGTCGCGAAAATTCGTTTGCAACTAAGGGAAAGCGAAAGTAAAGTACAAATTGCCACGGCGAGGCCGGGTCAAAACCAAAACACAAATTCTGAAATCGTAAGGCCAAGTTAGCGGGGTTAGGCGGATTCTTTGCAAGCGCCCGGGGGTTTTCCCACGCCATAGAGATAGAGAGCAATCATACCTAAAAAAATAGGTGGTGCGAGCGGGATCAGACCGAGACCCCAACGCACCCTGTCCCGCAAGCAAACATACACATACGCTAATATAAAGATGATGCAAATGCGGGAATTAAATCACACTAACATGATCCTAATTTACAATATGCGGAAATGAACTGTAAAGGCACCCAAAGAATGCCAAGTGGCATATCCCTCTCCTACCTCTGCACCCCTTTCCGTTAGTGCAGAGACTGGCCATTTCGATGCTATAGGATATCATATCTCATCATCATATCATATATCATCATCATATCATATATCATGCTCATGCCCGATGGTGCTGGGTCATCATATCATATATCATGCTCATGTCCGATGGTGCTGGGCTATCTCATCATCATGCTCATATCGACTTGATAGACTCAGGGCACCCGATGGGGCTGGGCTACCCTATGACCCTAGCAAAGACTCTAGGACTATCACAGATAACGACCGTTCTGTTCTCAATCACACAAAGTAACCGAATGCTCATTCATAAGTGCAATCCTAGCATGATACTACATGGCATGCTTTAATGCTTATGCAACACCTAGTATGTCATATATTCACAAGCAGGTATACTCTTTCGAGTCTGAGTAAGCCCATAAAGGAACTTACTTGAACAAGCCGAACAGCAAAAGACATGGTAGAAGCGGAATCCAAGCAATATCAACAATCACCTAATATATAAGCGATAAAAGCGCCATAAGATAATATTCTACTATTTAACGCATGGAAATCTTTTCACAAGCTAATCACAAAAGGAAAATAACTAGATTCCGAGAAAATATCCGAAATATCCCAAGCTTGGTCAAACCCGATCAAAGTTGCTATTATGGAGCTTCTAACACCTTGTTTTCCAACCAAATTCTCAAAAGAATATTTCCAAAACATAGAAACTCCTTTTTAAACAATTACTATAATATAATAATAACTAAAGTAATACCCTCCTATTTTATAATTAAATCCTTTTAAGCTTCCCAACTAGAACACATTAAATTCATCACAAAGGCATGTATACAAATCATTTTATAATAAAACACCTTCCAAACTTTATTTTCATAAAACTCAGATTTATAATAATAATAATAATAATAATAATAATAATAATAATAATAATAATAATAATAATAATAATAATCATAATAATAATAATAATGAATAAGTAACATGTATATAGACCATATATATACCCAATGGGTCACCAGAAAGCAAGGCCCAACCCACATGAGCCCAGATCCAAACCCGAATAAAGCAAGGTAAAAGAAAAGGGAAACCCGGATCCGGGTTTGTAAGCCAAGGCAAGGGAAAGGAAAAAAGATTCGGGTTGTATATGATATAACTCGTATGGTCATGTGGATCCGGCCCAACCCAGTGGTGAAACAATGCAAAGTGGGGAGATCCGGATGGTAAGCGGGTAAGAGGGGGAAGGGGGATTCGGGAGCGAAACGGTATACCCGTATGAGCCAACCCGACCCAATAAAACAGGCCCAAACCCTGTGGCCTCGTCTTCCTCCTCACGAACAGAGCCCTGTTCTGAGACGAAGAGCGACGGAAGAGGAGGGAGGGGAATCCCTGGCCTCTGGCAGCCCACTGGCCTCCGCTCTTCCACCACGGAGGTCGGAATAGAATTCCGACCACTAAGGACTCAAAAGAGACGAAGCGACAGTAAGAAGAAAGGGAGAAGGAGAGGATTACCGAGCTTCGAGGGAGATCTCCGGCGAGGTTGTTCAGGGTTGCACAGAGCTTCGATGACGGGGAGAGGGAGCTTGTTCCGGGTCTAGGACGATGGAGAGAGTGTTAAAAGAGGATCTTATACACGGATTGAAGACAGAGAATGAGAGCGGAAGAGTTTTACCTCGTCGGTTTTGAAACAAGGGAGGGAAGGGGCGGCGGCTCCGACGATGGCTCCTCCGTGTCCGTAAGGGGCCCTTCTGTGCCTAGGAAGGAAGAGAGATGAGTAAAGGATTCGTTTTGAGGCTAGAAATGAAGATGGGAGAGGGGATGTGCTTTACCGAGGTTGAACCGAACAGAGGAGGGGAGACACTTCAGCGGCACGGCGGCGGCTCCGGTGGTGTCCGATGCTTCCCCTGAGCTCCGGAGATGGAAGAAGGTGTTGCTGGCTGCCTGGAGGAGGAGTTTGGAGGTGGAAAGGTGATTTCTTGGGGGTGAATTGCTACGGCAATGGGGGGTTCCTGTGGGTTTTTCCTCCTGGGTTTATGACAGAAGAGGGAATGCGGGTGAGAGAGAGGGGTTCTGATGGAATGAGGGTGGAGTGAGAGAAGATGGAGGGTGTGTGGGTATATATATAGGACAGAAATGAGCTGTGAGGAGGGAGGGCTGGTGCAGAGAGGTGGTTGCAGGGGGTGCGGTATGTGGAATGGGGAAGGTGAGTGAAGGCAGGGGTGGAGGGGGGTGCTGTTGCATTGCAGGGGAGGGGACCCCAAATCTGAAAACAGAAATGGGAGGGAAGGGAGAGAGAGAGAGAGTAAATATATATAAAAGAATAAAATAAGGTAATTAGAATGGGCCCCACACGCCTAACAATTCGAATTTTCGACGCTCGATTCCCAATTTCTGCTCATAAAGCGGAATCCCGATACTAAGAATTTAAATCGAAATAAAATCATTTCGGATAATAAAATTAATTTTAATAATTCTCAAATACTCAAAAGCGGAATTCAATTCCGTCAAAAAAAACCCAGATTTTAAAATGATGTCGAATGTATTTATAAAATCGACCTAGTGTTCGAGGACGAGTTTTTGTCCCATTTTTAATAAAATAATTGTAGTTCAAGAAGATTTAATTAAAATCATAATCATATAATATAAAAATATATTTGGTCTTTACACTGAGAGTTATTGTGATCACTACCATTTTTATTTGGTGATAATAGTTTGTGACAATATGTGGTTATAATTGTGGTGTTAATAGTCTGGTGGTGATAGGGTGTAAAGACCGAGATTTTTAAATAAATATTTTTATAGTTATAAATTTGATTTCGATAAGAATTTATTCAATTTCTAAGATTTCGAAAATTTTCAAAATCTCCGTTCTCGAGCCAATAACTAATTTAAATTCCTTCGAACAATTCCGGCATAAACTTGTGACTCAAATTTGAAAACGAATAATTCCGCTTTATTTTTCCAACGCTTAGGAATATTTTCGGCTTGCGTAATTTAATTCATATTCGATTAATTATTTTAAAACATGTCGGGTTAAGGTCGGAAAGCAGGTTTCGGGATTTATTACCGGGTATTATAGTTGACTTTTACCCTTAGCCACCCTAGACCCCTATCCAATAGCTCCTAGACCCCTCTTTTCCCACACATTTAAGCTACTCCTACCCCTGTTCACCCGACAATCCCTTCCCCTACACCTCCTCTTTACATCCTTCACCCTTCAACTTCAACCCTCCTTTCATTTCAGTCTGTATCCCCCTCTTCTTTCACTTCTTTCAGTTCATTTCATCACTGGCACCACCACCATCATCCTCTTTCCTTGCTTCCTTCGGTTCACACGGCACTCCAACCCCCTGATTCACCACAACCATCACCACCACCAACGAGCCACTGCTCCAGAGGTTGCTCCTCACCCCAGTCTATTCAACCTCGACGCCCACCAGTGCCCCGAGGCAGCTCAGAGAGCTCCCGACGCCACCACCAAGCCATCGAGGCTCCGTCGCCCCCGTTCGAACACAACCAACCTTCCGGCAAGCCGTTCTCCTTCATTTCCGATCCAAATCACTCTCGAGCCCTACCATCACAGTCACACACATCCGACGCAGGTCCGAGGAGCCATCAAAAGCCTCCGACGACGCCCAGAATTCCGATCAGAGCTCCGACGTCCGCGAATACCTCGGTGAGCTTCGTTCCTTTCCTTCTATAGCCATTCATTTCTTTTTTTTTAATTCTTCCAGGTCGGGAAGGGAGTGTGTGAGCTGAGTGCGAGCGTGGGCGAGCTCGAGAGCTCCGATGAGCTCAAGGGCGGTGAGGTCGAGCGCTACACCGCGAGCAGCGTATGTGAGCGAGGGAGCGGGTGCGAGGTCCGATGGGGTATGGGTGAGGTCGGAGGGGGAGGTCCAGAAGAGAAGCTGGCCGAGCCTGGGCTGAACGGCGAGGAGGCGAGGTTGGCTCGCCGACGGGACTCCGTCTCCTCCGGCGCCGATTGTAGCAGCAGATAGGCGGGAGTTTTGTTTGAGGTTGAAGGAGATGAAGCCGGTGTGGGACCCCCTCCTGCCCAGTCAGCACCATGGGTCCACCTCCATTTTTTTGGACTGATGAAAATGGGCTCGGGTTTGGGTCGGCAAGGGGATACGGGCTGGGCTTCTGGTTGGGCCTAGTTGGTTGATTATTTTTGGGTTATAAAATTATTACGTTGGTTATATATAAATGTTATTCTAAATATTATTAAATTTATTTTTCTAATTTATTTATTTATTTAATTTATTTATTATTTACTTATTCATTAAATTATTAAAATCTGAATTATTTGAATAATTAGTTGATTATATCATTTTAAGGTTATAATTCAACAACTTGTGAACTCTTTATTAATTACTAAATTATTCACTTATATTTTTCTAAAATTTTATTTTAATGTTATATGGAATAAATTGGAGTATTTAATTTTCTATTTTAATATATATTTAAAGTCTGATTTTTTTTAAAATAATATTGTTTAATTGCTTGATTATATTATTTCAATGGGTAAAAGTTATTTAAATATTTTATGGATTGTGATCCTTTATATGGTTAAGTAATTGATTATCTTCCTCGATCTATTTATTTAGTTATTGTAACGGCCCGGATATAAATATCCGGGATACGTTTCGAAGGTCGGATACCTTCGTTCGGATGTTGCAATTCAGGTACGGGTCGAGGTTTCAAACCTCTAATCAGTCGAAGTTTCATAAATTCAGTTTAAACGAAAGTGAAAAGGAAATATGATTTAGATACAAAAGCCACGGCAAGGCCGGGTCAAAACCGAAACAAAATTCTAAAGTCGGATGGCCAGATTAGTGGGGTTAGACAGATTTCTTTGCAATCGACGAGGGACTTTCCCACGCCATATAAACAGAGAGCAATCATACCTAAAAACAATGGGTGCGAATGGGGTCAGACCGAGGCCCCAACACGCTCTGTCCAGCAAGCGAACATACACATACGCTAATAATAAAGATGACGCAGATGCGGAAATTAATTCACACTAGCATGATCCTAATTTACAATATGCGAGAAACAACTGTAAAGGCGCCCAAAGAATGCCAAGTGGCATGTCCCTCTCCTACCTCTGCACCCCTTTCCGTTAGTGCAGAGACCGGCCGGTTCGATGCTATAGCATCTCATATCTCATCATCATATCTCATCATCATAACATAAATTAAAATAAATAAATCATGCCCGATGGTGCTGGGCTATCATCATGCTCATATCGACTCGATAGACTCAAGGCACCCGATGGGGCTGGGCTACCCTATGACCCTAGCAAAGACTCTAGGACTATCACAGATACGACCGTTCTGTTTCATACGCGTAAAGAAATAGAATGCTCAATCACAAGTGCAACCTAGCATGATACTACATGGCATGCTTTAATGCTTATGCAACACCTAGTATGTCATACATTCACAAGCCGGTAATCTCTTTCGAATCTGAGTAAGCCCATAAAGGAACTTACCTGAATAAGGCGAACAGCAGAGAACAAGGCAGAGCAGAATCCAAGAAATGAATCACCGATAGCAAGCAACGTCCAACATTCACAAACACCTAATAACATATAAATGCATAAGTCTACCTATTTCACACAAGGCGCCCCTAACTATCATTCATATCTCGTCTCATATCCCATTTCAGGTTATTCCATCTCATTTCATCACAAACCATATCTCATTTCATGTTCATCTCATCTCATCATCTCATTTTCAAAACAACCTCTCAAAGAACTCAACTTAGAAAATCAAACAACTCCTTTAAAATCGCTTATCTAAATCCCGACATTAAACATTTAAACCTTAAGGCCCATTTTCCCAAAATCATGTTATAAAATAATTCCGAAATGTTTCTTATTTCATGACATTATATAAATAAACTCCAATGTCAAATCATCAAAATAATTTATATGCTCACAAATAATACTTATAAATCAAAATCAACAACTCAATTTAAAATTCCCCACTCTCATATTTAAATCCCCATGAAATGCATCAATTAAATAATCCAATAAATATTATTTTAAAACAATAAACAATATATATATGATGATTAATTTTTCATAATATATATTTATAACCAAATCCCAAAATAATAATAATATCCAATAATTTAACACTTACTATCCGTAAAGTCTCAAAATAATAATCATAAATATATTTATAATCCCAATATCAAATAATATTACTTCATAAACCATCATATAAAACACTTCTCAAATAATTGAAATATATACATATCATAATATCTCAGAATATATTTCATAATTAGTTTAATAATAAGTAACACATAAGGAATTTATATAACATAACAACAACACTATATATATATATAATCGACATCAACAATGACCCAGCCCGTAAGGAGATCCCAGCCCAAGGAAAACAAAGGGCCCAAGCCAGCAGCCCATACCCGGAAAACAATAGAGGAAGGAAGGGAAATAGCCCGACCCGGAAAACAATATAACCCGACAGGAGGAGGACCCGGCCCAGCCCAGAAATTAGGCCCAAGGAGGAAAGAAAAGGAGTGCGTCTCCTTCCTCAGGCAAAGGCAGGGCACGACGCCGGACGCAAGCGAAGGGGAAGGAAGGAGAGAGTTCAGGCCACCGGCGGGGTCCGTTCTGCCCCAAAACTCACCCAGACACTCGCTTTGAAATTCCGAACCCAACCCACTCAGTACAACGAAACGAAAGCAAGAAGGAAGGGAGGAAGAGGGGTTACCGAGGCGCGACGCGATTCCGACTCCGAGGAAAGCTCCGGCTGTAATGGCGGACTCCCGGCTGCGATTGACGAGGAAGGAGTCTTAGGAGGAGTAAGGGATGAGCAAAAGAAATGGTTTTGACAAGAGGGAACCAGAATCTAAAAACAAACGGAATCGACCTTATGAATCGGAACAGGGGAAGGTGGTGGCGGCGTCGGCGACTCCGGCTCTCCTGGGTGGATGCTCGGCTCAGGGGGTTTGCCGGAGGAGTTCGGCTTGCCGTTGAGGAGGAAGGAGCTTTGGTGGGAGCTCAACTCCTTAGCGCCGAAAACAGGGGAGGTGGAGTTGTTGGTGGCGGCAGGGGAGGCGAAGGTGACTGCGGCTCGGGTGAGACAGGGGAAGCAATGGGCTGAGCGTGGTGGTTTTGCAGAGAGACAAAGGAGGAGGGAGAGTGCTTCAGAAATGAAAAGAGGGAGGGAGAGAGGTTTGTGGGTTCTGCGGCAAAACAAAGGGGGAGAAGGAGAGTGAGGGTGCAAGGCAACTTGAGGAGGGAGTTGCTGCAGAATGGGGGGGGGGGACCACTGCAATGTAACAGGAAGCCGGGGAGGGAGAGAGAGAGAGAGAGAGAGAAGAAAAGAAAAAATAAATAAAAAGAAAACAATTGAATATGTATATATATATATTTATGTGTGGTCCCAATAAGATATTTTGAACCCGATAAAATATCCCGAAACCCGCTCGCCCGAACGAATCCCGACTAAATCGAATTTAATTAAAATTTTAATTCAAGATAATCGAAAATTAAATAAAATTCAATCAATACTCGTAGCTCAATTTAATTTTTTTATTAATACTCGTACTCGATGTCAAAAATCAAATCCCGTCAAAAATCCTAATTTAAATTGATGCCGGAATGATTTTAAATCGAAACTTGATGCTCGAGGACGGGTTTTTATTCCACTTTTATAAATTGAATAAAATAATAGTATATTTAATTAAATAATATTAAAATAATATAAAAATATATTCGGCCTTTACATTTATCCACCTCTAAAAACAAGTCTCGTCCCCGAGACTAAAATCATTTTAAAGCAAAGGGAAGAAGTTTGAAATCGGTGAGTCCGAGGACCATGTCCAAGGATCTTGTAATCATCTCGGTTGCGTCTTCCGGGATTCTCACAACATCCCGGTCACAGTCGTGACATCTCCAAATGGGTCTTGTCGAGTGTGTAATAAGCGCCCCTATCACATCCTCGCTTCGACCTTTCGGAAGTATCACAACTCCAAAAGCATTATAGCGCCCGACTAGGTCTTAGCAAGCAATCTATAAGCGCCCCTATAAAATGCTTGTATCCACTTCGTGAGACGTTATAATGTAGATCCAGTTCGTAAATCTCAAAATGTTTTGTAAATGGAAAGATTGTCATCCAAATCATTGAAACTCTCAACTTCCTTAAAACCCCAAGTTGGCCATTTTTAAAACCGCTCAAAATCTTCAAATTCAATTTTTAATCAAGCAACTTTACACCAAAACAAGTCAAATCCTTTCAAATCAAGATTTTGTCAAAACTCTTCCGAAAACCAAATCAGCTTCATATATACCAATCAATCAAATTCCGAGGGTAGGAGGTGGAGTCATCCACCTCTAAGGGCTAATCCCATATTCTCTTCCTAGTTTCCAGAATCGAATCAATCTATCAGTCTCAATTCAAGCAAGATGCATAAGCCATAAGAAATGCATAACTGTATAACCAACCAATCTCCAATCAACACATTATAAGGCAAGTCTCAACATATACCATCGTAGTGCCACAAGGTCACATCACATCTCCAGATCATACCAAAGGTCATAAAAGCATTTCTTATCACAGAATTAATGAACCAAAACCCATTGTCAACACATCAACACATCAAGGTCAGATTATTAAGATTCAGCAAAAGGAAAGGTCAGTCAATGTGTGAATCACCAAAACGTCAGCATACTCGCAAAACATCATCTCAACTCATACAATGTCATATAACGATCACTTAGCAATCACGCACCATTATCTCATATATATGAGTCAAATTCATGATCCAAATCAATATTCATCATTTAACATCTCCTGATCATACTATAACATCATACTCTCTCATAGCAACATATCATTATTTCATGATTCATTCAACACATTATAACATGCTTTTAGAACAACATAGTAGGATAACAATGGGTCATTATATCATGAGTATAGTTGTCACTACCAATTATGATTCAATATTGTATATTAACATGTAATATCAGCCATATCAGGTTCATCATAGTCGCTATCTAACATCATGCCAAGTCATTTTAATAAATCACATAATCAAGAAAGCTTTCACATCATTACCAGGCAAAATAAACGCAAACCCCGCTCGCTCGATTTCAATTCCTACATCAAAACCAGCCTCATCTAGATTTACCAACATCAGCTCAGGTAACATCCTCAAAAGAAGTCCCAATTCATTTCAATACCCTAATCTCGCCCCTCATTCCACCAAGAACTCTCTCTAGCAATCCACCTCTAAGAATCCAACTACTATCTCTAACCTCACACTCAAGGGCCATCTCATACTATATCCTTCATACTCTTAAAAGCCATTTCTTACACTTCCACACTTCCCAAGATTTCACAAGCATCATGCCCTGCTAACCGCACATTCTCTAGTAAAATTCCTCGATCACCGCCTATCCGGCCTATTCCTAACCATACTCTCACCCAAGATTCACCTAGGAGCTCATCCAAAATCATCAAGCATTACCTCTCATAATTCCCGAACCCACTCGGTCCACCCTAAGTCAACACCCCTCTTCTGCAACTTTCCTTTACCACCGTCGATTATTCTAAACACTCAAAACCTTTCTCCACTCTCTGACCGCTCAACCAAAAAGGACCTCACTCACATGTTCAAAGAAGAAGCAAGCATGAACATTATTGCACATAAGGACTACATCATATCAACTAACATCATTAAGCATTGCAACAGGTATCAAAAGTCCTCAATTACCGTCATGCTCAACAAGTACTGTAAAACATCATATATGAACCTAATCGAATCAAATTAGCAAGTTTCATCATAATCTTAGCTAATAACCAGTTCAGATTCTCGACATTTGCAGTTCACATTATAGGCAAGGAATTTAGATCATGCTTAGAAACTCGGAATATCATCACATCAAGTCATCAAGGCACATTAGGATAATAAGGCACCGAATCATATATATCATCATAGACATCGGATAATCAGGCAATAATCATTACCAAGTCATCACATCAACACGAAATTTTCAACATCAAGTCAGTGCAAATCAACATCAACAAGCTCGGAAAGGGTTAGCAATTCGAATAGAGGACGCTCCCACTTGCAAGTCATATCGTGCTCAACAATCGTAATCCTCAAAGCGAGCTTGTTCCGTCGACGTTATCGATCCTGAGGCCCGTGGGTTATGGGCCCACGCTTCCGCTTCGCTGCTCTATCGCTATTCGACTTCCCGTTCCCTTTTTCCATGTGGTCGCTCATCCAAGGTAACGCGTAGGAGTTTAAGTTAGCGGAGATAGGGGAGTGACAAGAGCGGACGACTCAATGTTTCTTTCGGAGATGGAATAGACCAAAGGTAAAGATGACATGACTAGAGACAAGACTCTGACTCGGGAATAGTAACGATGCCCTTAAGAAAGTCTATTAGGTTACGATTTGACAAACACGCACGAATTCATTATGGAGCATATCAATCACGTCAATCCACACTAACATGTACCTATCTCGGGGCAACACTCGTATTCATATCAAAGACACAGTCAAGTCCTACGCTGATGTTTGTAAAACAAGCTAACATTCTAGTATTCCATGGAACAGATATGCCTAGCATTCTTCAA
Source organism: Persicaria maculosa (assembly GCA_963922045.1). Classification (NCBI taxonomy): domain Eukaryota; kingdom Viridiplantae; phylum Streptophyta; class Magnoliopsida; order Caryophyllales; family Polygonaceae; genus Persicaria; species Persicaria maculosa. The sequence goes on along the minus strand of OY998261.1, from coordinate 22,719,013 downwards.
GCAAGATAGACGGGACCAGCAATAATCATATATGATTTGAAGTCATGCGGAATTTTAATGAAGATAACGAGCATCATGTATATGAACCATGTAGGAACAGGGTATACACATCAACAATTGAGTCCAAATACATCATGGCAATGTATATTATAACAATCAGATGAAGCGTTATACGAGAACACATAAGAGTAGAATAGCAATTATCACATATATGAACAATGTACAAGTTTGGTGTATGCATCATACGAGATCATATAAAGGGCAACATAGTAACTATCTCACAATGATCATATGTTAGGTCAAGAATGGCACGGAATTATATGACGAGATACATCTAGAGAGCATGGGTCCTATATGATGCTAGCGATATATAATGTGATACAAGCATAGACAAGAATCATTTAGAGAAGTTCAATCATAATATTCACGAAATATGAGGCACCACCAAAAGTAACAAGATGGACATCATGGATGCTAGGTTATAATCATGCTAAGAAAGAACCATCATAGAGTACATATATGGTACAATCGTTGTCACATCATAGAACAAGTACAACATGTGATCATTTAGCGGGTCATATTGGAAATCATAAGCCCTACATGATACTAATAGCACACATCGAACATGAGTACAACTAAAGTAATTCAACTAGGTTCGTTCCGATATTCATGCGTCAGGTATTTGCAAAATCAGGATATAGAGCGATGTGTAATCAAGCGAGGTGTCAAATCATACATTCATGGAAGCACGAGAGGATATCATAGAGTAATAGACATTTTAACCATGTAAACATGCTGGGTTTAACTATCACGGAAAGCTAGTCAATCATCAAATTCAACATTAAGCTAATCAGAACGAGTGAAACATGTTAAGAGAACAGAAAGAGGAAAGAACCACACTATCAGGTACCTAGCTCGAGAGAGAATCAACAATAGAGTAGGCAAGGCATAAATGTGCGTAAGTCATAACCAAGGATCCTACACGTTACTAATGGCTCAATATAACATGTGGTACATACATGCACTTGATCGATTACTCGGCACTAAGCAAGACTTCAATTCTATCACATTCCGATAATACAGAAACAGGAGAGGAGGTGTAGCGAGGTATAGTGCAAGTCTAAGCAACATGGCGACATGACTAGAATATGGGGACATGAGCTCGAATCAACACATAATATGACAAAACATGCATTCCTCAAGGTTCAATTATAACACATATTCTCCGTTCAACACAACTAATCACACACAATATTAACTTGTAAAATAATCAACAATAGTTAATCTGACGAATTCGGAATAGATGGGCATGATATAGATTCTTGTCACAAAATGAACGATAAGCATCGAGGCATCATCGGCTAGCATGCTAAAGAGCACATCTTAGGAGACATTCATATAAGGAAGAGTCGATCACACTATCATGAACCTATTCACAGAGAGGACATCAATTATACAACTTCATAGCATATGACATATTTATTCGTGCCCTAGTATGACAATGTAATATACTAAGTAGATCATGTTGGGATGATATGGATACGATAAATATAGCTCAAATTTATACAATAGTCATTATGAACATTAAAGCACATAAGCATAATTCCACACTAAGGATCAACTGTAGGTCAAGAAGTAGTGCATATAGAATCACACAATCATGAACAAGGCAATCAAGATAACCCGATAGAAGTCCATAAGGGCAACATTGACTCTTCCCAACTGACTCATTACCCATCTTTCCCGTGGGACTCAGATACGAATTTTTCGTGGTAAGAAGACACTAATGGATCGTCATAAGAATTGATAAGGACAACCTTGTAAACATTTCACTCTCTAACACGGAATTTCATCAGGGACCGTCTTCCAATACTCTCTCGGACAACCTTTATATTCTATCATGATTCCCGACACCATGTGTTTACCAACCCAATTCCCGTGGAAGACCGATATTCGAAGAGAGGACTCGATTGAATTGTCAAAAGGGTTCATAAGGAAAGGGGGCGGTTCCACAAAAGCTGAGCTTAATCATAGGAAAATAAGGGTACTCCCGCTACCTCGTTCACAGATCATCAATATTCATTCAATAGTTGGAACATACAATCAAATCTTTATCATATCAAGCACTCAACATATAATCAGTTAATGACCATTATAGGGATCTCCTTGAAGTCATCCCGATCCGTCTGTAAAGAACAAGCTAGTATTTCGCCTACCCATTTCCGACTACATCCAAAAGGGATGGTCTAACGCCGTTTCTACCCACTCGATCCCTTATTAGTCGGTTCTCCTCTTTTATAACAAGTCAAGTTCATTACTTAGTCCAATTGAGTTAGACATATTAAGTTCATTTTGCCCCTTTAAAACGCTTTCAATCTTTCGAAAACCATGGGCGGTTTTCCAAAACATACACTCGACCCTTGCGTATCCGAATTGCACAACCTGGCTCTGATACCAACTTTGTAACGGCCCGGATATAAATATCCGGGATACGTTTCGAAGGTCGGATACCTTCGTTCGGATGTTGCAATTCAGGTACGGGTCGAGGTTTCAAACCTCTAATCAGTCGAAGTTTCATAAATTCAGTTTAAACGAAAGTGAAAAGGAAATATGATTTAGATACAAAAGCCACGGCAAGGCCGGGTCAAAACCGAAACAAAATTCTAAAGTCGGATGGCCAGATTAGCGGGGTTAGACAGATTTCTTTGCAATCGCCGAGGGACTTTCCCACGCCATATAAACAGAGAGCAATCATACCTAAAAACAATGGGTGCGAGTGGGGTCAGACCGAGGCCCCAACACGCTCTGTCCAGCAAGCGAACATACACATACGCTAATAATAAAGATGATGCAGATGCGGAAATTAAATCACACTAGCATGATCCTAATTTACAATATGCGAGAAACAACTGTAAAGGCGCCCAAAGAATGCCAAGTGGCATGTCCCTCTCCTACCTCTGCACCCCTTTCCGTTAGTGCAGAGACCGGCCGGTTCGATGCTATAGCATATCATATCTCATCATCATATCTCATCATCATAACATAAATTAAAATAAATAAATCATGCCCGATGGTGCTGGGCTATCATCATGCTCATATCGACTCGATAGACTCAGGGCACCCGATGGGGCTGGGCTACCCTATGACCCTACCAAAGACTCTAGGACTATCACAGATACGGCCGTTCTGTTTCATACGCGTAAAGAAATAGAATGCTCAATCACAAGTGCAACCTAGCATGATACTACATGGCATGCTTTAATGCTTATGCAACACCTAGTATGTCATACATTCACAAGCCGGTAATCTCTTTCGAATCTGAGTAAGCCCATAAAGGAACTTACCTGAATAAGGCGAACAACAGAGAACAAGGCAGAGCAGAATCCAAGAAATGAATCACCGATAGCAAGCAACGTCCAACATTCACAAACACCTAATAACATATAAATGCATAAGTCTACCTATTTCACACAACGCGCCCCTAACTATCATTCATATCTCGTCTCATATCCCATTTCAGGTTATTCCATCTCATTTCATCACAAACCATATCTCATTTCATGTTCATCTCATCTCATCATCTCATTTTCAAAACAACCTCTCAAAGAACTCAACTTAGAAAATCAAACAACTCCTTTAAAATCGCTTATCTAAATCCCGACATTAAAAATTTAAACCTTAAGGCCCATTTTCCCAAAATCATGTTATAAAATAATTCCGAAATGTTTCTTATTTCAACACATTATATAAATAAACTCCAATGTCAAATCATCAAAATAATTTATATGCTCACAAATAATACTTATAAATCAAAATCAACAACTCAATTTAAAATTCCCCACTCTCATATTTAAATCCTCATGAAATGCATCAATTAAATAATCCAATAAATATTATTTTAAAACAATAAACAATATATATATGATGATTAATTTTTCATAATATATATTTATAACCAAATCCCAAAATAATAATAATATCCAATAATTTAACACTTACTATCCATAAAGTCTCAAAATAATAATCATAAATATATTTATAATCCCAATATCAAATAATATTACTTCATAAACCATCATATAAAACACTTCTCAAATAATTGAAATATATACATATCATAATATCTCAGAATATATTTCATAATTAGTTTAATAATAAGTAACACATAAGGAATTTATATAACATAACAACAACACTATATATATATATATATATAATCGACATCAACAATGACCCAGCCCGTAAGGAGATCCCAGCCCAAGGAAAACAAAGGGCCCAAGCCAGCAGCCCATACCCGGAAAACAATAGAGGAAGGAAGGGAAATAGCCCGACCCGGAAAACAATATAACCCGATAGGAGGAGGACCCGGCCCAGTCCAGAAATTAGGCCCAAGGAGGAAAGAAAAGGAGTGCGTCTCCTTCCTCAGGCAAAGGCAGGGCACGACGCCGGACGCAAGCGAAGGGGAAGGAAGGAGAGAGTTCAGGCCACCGGCAGGGTCCGTTCTGCCCCAAAACTCACCCAGACACTCGCTTTGAAATTCCGAACCCAACCCACTCAGTACAACGAAACGAAAGCAAGAAGGAAGGGAGGAAGAGGGGTTACCGAGGCGCGACGCGATTCCGACTCCGAGGAAAGCTCCGGCTGCAATGGCGGACTCCCGGCTGCGATTGACGAGGAAGGAGCCTTAGGAGGAGTAAGGGATGAGCAAAAGAAATGGTTTTGACAAGAGGGAACCAGAATCTAAAAACAAACGGAATCGACCTTATGAATCGGAACAGGGGAAGGTGGTGGTGGCGTCGGCGACTCCGGCTCTCCTGGGTGGATGCTCGGCTCAGGGGGTTTGCCGGAGGAGTTCGGCTTGCCGTTGAGGAGGAAGGAGCTTTGGTGGGAGCTCAACTCCTTAGCGCCGAAAACAGGGGAGGTGGAGTTGTTGGTGGCGGCAGGGGAGGCGAAGGTGACTGCGGCTCGGGTGAGACAGGGGAAGCAATGGGCTGAGCGTGGTGGTTTTGCAGAGAGACAAAGGAGGAGGGAGAGTGCTTCAGAAATGAAAAGAGGGAGGGAGAGAGGTTTGTGGGTTCTGCGGCAAAACAAAGGGGGAGAAGGAGAGTGAGGGTGCAAGGCAACTTGAGGAGGGAGTTGCTGCAGAATGGGGGGGGACCACTGCAATGTAACAGGAAGCCGGGGAGGGAGAGAGAGAGAGAGAGACAGAGAGAGAGAGAGAAGAAAAGAAAAAATAAAAAAAAGAAAACAATTGAATATGTATATATATATATATTTATGTGTGGTCCCAATAAGATATTTTGAACCCGATAAAATATCCCGAAACCCGCTCGCCCGAACGAATCCCGACTAAATCGAATTTAATTAAATTTTTAATTCAAGATAATCGAAAATTAAATAAAATTCAATCAATACTCGTAGCTCAATTTAATATTTTTATTAATACTCGGACTCGATGTCGAAAATCAAATCCCGTCAAAAATCCTAATTTAAATTGATGCCGGAATGATTTTAAATCGAAACTTGATGCTCGAGGACGGGTTTTTATTCCACTTTTACAAATTGAATAAAATAATAGTATATTTAATTAAATAATATTAAAATAATATAAAAATATATTCGGCCTTTACAGTTATTTAATCTAAATTGTTGAGAATGATTTGTATGAATAAACTAATTACTAGGTTTTGGTATTTGGAATGGGTAATTTGGGATATTGGAATAATTCATGGAAATAAGGATGTGATGAGATGACTAATGATGATGATGATGATATTATGATCGCATTGAGAAAGATATCGGATTATGAGAGATAATGAAACTAAATGGGAAATGGAGATGAATTGATAACGTTGATAATGATGAAATGGATGGGTTATGTTATTATGTGTATCTTATATGTTTCATATGTGACTTGTGTGCTTGTGTAAATTAGACTTAGACTTATTATATTATTTATGAAATTTCTAGGTGATTTCTGATCTGTTGGATTGCTCACTCCTGCTGCCTTATTTTGCTGCTCTGCGTTTCCAGGTAAGTCCTCCGGGGCTTACTCAAGTTAGAACCTCATGCCTGATGTGTCATATAGTATGTAGGCATTAAAATAGCATGTCATGTAGTAGCATACGTAGGTTCTGCATTAACAAATGAGCATACGTATTCTGAATGCGATTGGTAGAAACGGTCGTAAGTCGTGAGTGTAGGGTCTTTGCTAGGGTTATAGGACGACCCAGCCAAATCAGGTTCGTACCTAATCGAGTCTTGTCACACGAGTCTGATTATATGAGCATGATGATGGACATTATGGAGATATTTACATGAGCATGATATGGACATTACATGATCTCGGACATGACCTGGTCTCTACGCCTAGGTATGGGCGCAGAGTGGCCTCCACCCTAGGTATGGGAGTGGACGAGTCGCCACCCTAGGTATGGGCGTGGTTTTCGAGTGGGATATGCCGCTTGGCATTCTTTGGGCCATTTACCGCATTTTTTTGCATATTATATATATATCCTGCCAAATTGCTTGCGTGTTTAACATTCCAGTATTGCATTAGATCATTCTCATCTAGGATTAGAACGTATTATATGTCCTCAGCGAGGTCTTCAGGGCCCGCATGAGTGGCTCGACCTTGACTTCGTGGTTAGTTTCAGGTACCCGTACCTTTACTTGATCATGTGCTGTTGTGGCGGGGGTTATCTCATGGCGCAATGAGAGGGAGAGAAAGACCGACTTGAACTCCACACTTTTGCTACTTATTTCCTCGTATTTGGTTTTGACCCGGCCATGCCGTGGCAACTTGTATTATGATATTTCCTTCTTTATGCTTTCGAACTTAAAACGTTTTAGGGTGCGAAATCCCTTCCTTGATCATTAAAACTTTGTTTTAAAACTCAACCCGTACTCGAATTGCAAGATCCGAACGAAGGTATCCAATCCTTCGAAACGTAACCCGAATATTTATATTTGGGCCGTTACAAAGGTGGTATCAGAGCCAGGTTGCGCGATTCGAGTACAAATGAGTTGAAGTATGATTTTGAAAAACCACCCAATGTTTTAAAAGATTTTGAAGAGTTTTAAAGGGCAAAATGAATTTAATATGGCTAAATTAATGAACAAAGCTTAATAAACTTGACTTAAAATAAGAAAAATTGGAAAAAGGGAAATCGAGTGGGTAGAAAGGCGATAGACCATCCTATTGGATGTAGACTTGGGAAAGGGTAGGCAAAACTTAGCTTTGTACTTTACATAGGGCCTGGAAGACTCCAAGGAGTTTGCACCGTGGTGGTTGGAGCAGTGGGGTTAGAATGTAGAGGCCGAGAGGATAGTTGCCCCTCCGGTCAGGGCAGCTTCTAGATAGATTATGTGGTTTTATATAAATTGGGCCTGAGGGCGATCCCCCTCGAAGGGGATCTGATTATATATTGTTGAGTGCTTATGTGCTAGATGCCTTGTTTTGGCATTCCTCTTCATGTGTTCCTTCCCTCGGTCTAGGATTTTATTTGATACATTCTTAGGAGTGTGTTGAAATTCTGCAGCTAGGATAGCGAGACGTCCTTTCTTATCATTTGGTTGGGAAATGTAGACCATAGGGTGATCTTTCCACGTCCTTCATTCCTTGGCATCATGCTTCTTTGATTTTGCATTTTACCCTTTCCTACCTTCCTTCCATATTGAAAGTTGATATTTTTTTTTCAGTCTTCTTTTTCTTATGTTGGCAAAATCTTTCACGGGGAAATTGGGTTGATAATCGCACTACGTTCATGATTCTTGTTCGAGTGTGTTGATCCCTTGGGTATATGATGTGAGAGTTAGGTGAAGGTAGGAATGTGGGAGACTTGAGGATATTCTCTAGACTTGAGGATAGGATAGTATTGAAAGGTGCAGAATTTGTATTGAAAGTCTAAGGTACTAGGTTAAGAAAAAAAAAGCAGAGAGGTCAACTTAGTCAAATAGACGCACTACCGAATCTTGCTTTGGGATACGTGTAGGGATTAGGAATCTAAATTTTTGTGATTGGGGATACAGAATGAGAGGATGACACTTATAAGGTTGTAGTGGAAGATGATTCTTTAGAGGTGGATTAGCGATGTGAATGTATGCGGATATGGGGAGTAGAATAAGGGTATTGAAATAATTTTGGAAAATTTAGAATAGGACGACATGTAAGGATCGTAATCGTTTGGGATCGTAGCAGAGTTTTGAGTGATAGTTGGCGTTTTGAGTAAATATGTATGAAATTTGGGAAATGCGATTTGGTTCAGGAGTGCTCGTACGACTTACTTAGGCAAACCTCATGTGTGGATCAGTTGAGAAGAGATGTAGTAAGGGTTTTGCTAAAAGGTTCAAGATTGGGGAGCTTTCAGATCTTTGGGTGAGTTATTTAATGCTGGGAAAGAAAGGGGGTGAGGTTTTGGAATAATTGATCTTGATCTGTGATAATTGGGTAAAGTATTAATTTAAGGTTTTAAGTGAGTAAATAGGAAAATCGGGATCGTAATCTTGGGATCGTACTTGAGTAATTGGGGAAGTTGTTTGACTTGTGCAATTAGGTTCTTCATGATGAACTTTGGGTGAGCTGTAGGCCTTGAACTTTTGTGGCAGTCGGTGAGGGAAATAGAGGTTTGATTTTACGGAGAGTGAGACGCACCAGGACTTGGGATTCGGAATATAGCATGAGTCTTCTTGATGATCATTTACATCTTATTGAATACTTCTATGCTACGTGTTCAGCCGTTGCCTTCATTCCAGCAATCATGGTTGACACCCGACATGGACCGACCGGGCATGGAGACCCAGTGCGTAGAGGTAGAGGACGACCCCGTCGTAGGGCAACTACTGTTACGACCGACGCTGACACTCCGACACCTGAGGGTGGCGAGACTCAGGTCCCCATTCAGCAGACCACACCGGGGCAGATGGACCGAGCTGCGATCTTGGAGGTCTTGCGAGAGTTTCTTGGGGAGTCACAGTCTGCAGCACCCGGGGCCCAGGTCCCGATTGAGCCGCCTATAGCGCCTGAGCCCGCTCGAGCTATTCCTATGGCCGTTGCGCGACCCGAGAAGCGCATCGACTGGGTGAAGGTCATGGGGCAGTGTAGGCCACCGCAGTTCTCAGGAGGCGCTGGAGAGGATGTAGAGATGTGGTTCCGTCAGCTAGATGGGATCTTCGACCATATCGATGTGCCAGCTACAGAGCGACAGAGGCTAGCAGCAGGACATCTGCGGGAGGACGCCTTTGATCGCTGGTCCGTGTACAAGACGGAGCAGACCGAGTGGAGTTATGATGCCTTCCGGACTTTGATGCTGAAGGAGTATAGTCCCCCGGGGACTCAGATTGCTCACGAGGTGGCATTTTATCATGGGATCTACAACCCGTCCCTCCCTGTTGCTGATGTTGTCCGCCAGTTCAAGAAGGAGCTGGTTTACTGCGCACACCTATGTCCCACTGACGAGAGTCGTATCCGACTGTTGTCGATGAGGTTGTCGCCAGATGTACTACTGCATGCTTCTAGCCTGGGCGCAGTCTCGTTCGATCGTTTCTTGGAGGTCGTTCTTCTCTAAGATCAGCAACGTATCTTATCTGATGCAGCCTATGCATCCTCTCATTCCGACGGGAAGAGATCGAGACCTGTCGAGCCTAGATGGGATGAGGGGCCTAGAGGATATGGAGGAGGATTCAGAGGAGGTGTAACGAGGATGCCATCAGTATCGTCTGCTCCGAGTAGGGATGTTCGAGCTAGGATTGTTACATGCCATGGCTGTTACGAGGACGGACACACTCGAGGACACTGTCCGAGGAGAGCCGCTATATGCTTTGCATGCGGGGCCCGGGGACATCGATCACACCATTGCCCCCGGACTAGAGGGACTCCATCCACACAAGCTCTTCGACTTTTAGAGGCTCCTAGGCCACCGCCCCGTGTCCATCAGATGAGCGTAGAGGAGTATCCCGCCCCTCCTACTGCAGGTAGTGTGGTTCCGCATAATTGATTCCGTGTTCAATTTGTTGCTTGATTGTGCCTATCTGGTTGGTAATGATGTGCAGATTCCATGTTTTTTTTATGATCTGTTGATGATGTGTTCTATTGTGTTGATAATTGAGATTTGATGCTATGATGAATTTTTATAGGATGATGTTGATTATGTTGAAATATTGATGTGTAGTGATGTCTTTGAGCTGATCTGCCGAGATTGATCTTGAGAAAAGCACCTAGGAAATGGAATATGGGATTAGCCCTTAAAGGTGGATGTTGCCACCTCTTGAAATTCCTGAAACCTGATGGACTTAAATAAGAGAAATGACTTGGATTTTAAAAGACCGAACACGATTGAGAATTTGCTTGATTAACTTGAATTGAGAACCCTTTTGAAACTTTTTCGACCCAAGTTTACATTATAATGTCCCACGAAGTGGATACAAGCATTTATAGGGGCACTTATAGATTGTTTGCAAAGACCTAGTGGAGACGTTATGATTCTTTTGAGTTATAATGTAACCAAGAAGTCGGGGTAAGGTTGTGATAGGGGCCCATATCACATTCTTGCTACGACCAATTGGGAATATTATGATCATGACGAAGATTCTGTGAGGATCTCATGGGGGCACTTATGAGGTACTTACGGGATCAATGGCGTGATCATCGAACTCACCAATTTCGAACTTCATCCCCTTGCTTTAAAAAGGGATTTTAGTCATGAGGGCGAGACTTGTTTTTTAGAGGTGGATGATGTAAAGACCGAGATTTTTAAATAAATATTTTTATAGTTATAAATTTGATTTCGATAAGAATTTATTCATTTTCTGAGATTTCGAAAATTTTCAAAATCTCCGTTCTCGAGCCAATAACTAATTTAAATTCCTTCGAACAATTCCGGCATAAACTTGTGACTCAAATTTGAAAACGAATAATTCCGCTTTATTTTTCCAATGCTTAGGAATATTTTCGGCTTGCGTAATTTAATTCATATTCGATTAATTATTTTAAAACATGTCGGGTTAAGGTCGGAAAGCAGGTTTCGGGATTTATTACCGGGTATTATAGTTGACTTTTACCCTTAGTCACCCTAGACCCCTATCCAATAGCTCCTAGACCCCTCTTTTCCCACACATTTAAGCTACTCCTACCCCTGTTCACCCGACAATCCCTTCCCCTACACCTCCTCTTTACATCCTTCACCCTTCAACTCCAACCCTCCTTTCATTTTAGTCTGTATCCCCCTCTTCTTTCACTTCTTTCAGTTCATTTCATCACTGGCACCACCACCATCATCCTCTTTCCTTGCTTTCTTCGGTTCACTCGGCACTCCAACCCCCTGATTCACCACAATCATCACCACCACCAACGAGCCACTGCTCCAGAGGTTGCTCCTCACCCCAGCCTGTTCAACCTCGACGCCCACCAGTGCCCCGAGGCAGCTCAGAGGGCTCCCGACGCCACCACCAAGCCATCGAGGCTCCGTCGCCCCCGTTCGAACACAACCAACCTTCCGGTAAGCCGTTCTCCTTCATTTCCGATCCAAATCACTCTCGAGCCCTACCATCACACTCACACACATCCGACGCAGGTCCGAGGAGCCATCAAAAGCCTCCGACGACGCCCAGAATTCCGATCGGAGCTCTGACGTCCGCGAATACCTCGGTGAGCTTCGTTCCTTTCCTTCTGTAGCCATTCATTTCTTTTTTTTTAATTCTTCAAGGTCGGGAAGGGAGTGTGTGAGCTAAGTGCGAGCGTGGGCGAGCTCGAGAGCGCCGACGAGCTCGAGGGCGGTGAGGTCGAGCGCTACACCGCGAGCAGCGTATGTGAGCGAGGGAGCGGGTGCGAGGTCCGATGGGGTATGGGTGAGGTCGGAGGGGGAGGTTCGGGAGAGAAGCAGGCCGAGCCTGGGCTGAACGGCGAGGAGGCGAGGTTGGCTCGCCGACGGGACTCCGTCTCCTCCGGCGCCGATTGTAGCAGCAGATAGGCGGGAGTTTTGTTTGAGGTTGAAGGAGATGAAGCCGGTGTGGGACCCCCTCCTGCCCAGTCAGCACCATGGGTCCACCTCCATTTTTTTTAACGGATGAAAATGGGCTCGGGTTTGGGCCGGGAAGGGGATACGGGCTGGGCTTCGGGTTGGGCCTAGTTGGTTGATTATTTTTGGGTTATAAAATTATTATGTTGGTTATATATAAATGTTATTCTAAATATTATTAAATTTATTTTTCTAATTTATTTATTTATTTAATTTATTTATTATTTACTTATTCATTAAATTATTAAAATCTGAATTATTTGAATAATTAGTTGATTATATCATTTTAAGGTTATAATTCAACAACTTGTGAACTCTTTATTAATTACTAAATTATTCACTTATATTTTTCTAAATTTTTATTTTAATGTTATATGGAATAAATTGGAGTATTTAATTTTCTATTTTAATATATATTTAAAGTCTGATTTTTTTTAAAATAATATTGTTTAGTTGCTTGATTATATTATTTCAATGGGTAAAAGTTATTTAAATATTTTATGGATTGTGATCCTTTATATGGTTAAGTAATTGATTATCTTTCCTCGATCTATTTATTTAGTTATTTAATCTAAATTGTTGAGAATGATTTGTATGAATAAACTAATTACTAGGTTTTGGTATTTGGAATGGGTAATTTGGGATATTGGAATAATTCATGGAAATAAGGATGTGATGAGATGACTAATGATGATGATGATGATATTATGATCGCATTGAGAAAGATATCGGATTATGAGAGATAATGAAACTAAATGGGAAATGGAGATGAATTGATAACGTTGATAATGATGAAATGGATGGGTTATGTTATTATGTGTATCTTATATGTTTCATATGTGACTTGTGTGCTTGTGTAAATTAGACTTAGACTTATTATATTATTTATGAAATTTCTAGGTGATTTCTGATCTGTTGGATTGCTCACTCCTGCTGCCTTATTTTGCTGCTCTGCGTTTCCAGGTAAGTCCTCCGGGGCTTACTCAAGTTAGAACCTCATGCCTGATGTGTCATATAGTATGTAGGCATTAAAATAGCATGTCATGTAGTAGCATACCTAGGTTCTGCATTAACAAATGAGCATACGTATTCTGAATGCGATTGGTAGAAACGGTCGTAAGTCGTGAGTGTATGGTCTTTGCTAGGGTTATAGGACGACCCAGCCAAATCAGGTTCGTACCTAATCGAGTCTTGTCACACGAGTCTGATTATATGAGCATGATGATGGACATTATGGAGATATTTACATGAGCATGATATGGACATTACATGATCTCGGACATGACCTGGTCTCTACGCCTAGGTATGGGCGCAGAGTGGCCTCCACCCTAGGTATGGGAGTGGACGAGTCGCCACCCTAGGTATGGGCGTGGTTTTCGAGTGGGATATGCCGCTTGGCATTCTTTGGGCCATTTACCGCATTTTTTTGCATATTATATATATATCCTGCCAAATTGCTTGCGTGTTTAACATTCCAGTATTGCATTAGATCATTCTCATCTAGGATTAGAACGTATTATATGTCCTCAGCGAGGTCTTCAGGGCCCGCATGAGTGGCTCGAACTTGACTTCGTGGTTAGTTTCAGGTACCCGTACCTTTACTTGATCATGTGCTGTTGTGGCGGGGGTTATCTCATGGTGCAGTGAGAGGGAGAGAAAGACCGACTTGAACTCCACACTTTTGCTACTTATTTCCTCGTATTTGGTTTTGACCCGGCCATGCCGTGGCAACTTGTATTATGATATTTCCTTCTTTATGCTTTCGAACTTAAAACGTTTTAGGGTGCGAAATCCCTTCCTTGATCATTAAAACTTTGTTTTAAAACTCAACCCGTACTCGAATTGCAAGATCCGAACGAAGGTATCCAATCCTTCGAAACGTAACCCGAATATTTATATTTGGGCCGTTACATAGGGTTTATGCTTCCCTTGTCCTATGGTTTTAATTTGACAATGGTGACGATAATATCAATTGACAAATATGATGCCACATGAGTATTGTATTGACAATTTTCATAGAGAGTTAATCCATTGTCAAATTTTGGAAATAAGGGTTGTTGACAATATCTTGATGATAAATAGTTTGGTACTGACTGTTTTTTAATGTTACGATATCGTGGTGTCATGGTGTCGGTTTTTGTAGAGAGTTAACGATCAAATTTTGAAAATATGGATTGGTGACAGTATCTTAGTGCTAAATAGTGTGGTGGTGACAATTTTTGGAGGATACGATATTGTGTTTGCATTTTGTTGTTGAAATTGTATTATGGTGACAATTTTCAAGCAAAGCCGATGGTCAAAATTTGAAAATATGGGTTAGTGACAATATCTTGGTGATATTTAGTGTGGTGGTGGCAGTTTTTTTGTGGTTACATGGTTGTTGTTGCAAATATATGTTGAAATAATATTTTGGTGACAATTTCGGCTGAGAGAAACTAGTCAAACTTTTAAAATTTTATTTGGTGATAATATTTTGATAATATATAATGTGGTGGTGACACTTCTTGTGGAGATAGTATCATGGTTAGAGCTGGCAATTCGGGTCATCCGGTCGGGTTCGTGTCGATCACATTCGGGTCGGGTCACTGATGAGTCGGGTCAACTCGGTCAAAATTTCTGTGTCGGGCTTGGTCGGGTCGGGTCGGATCGGATTCGATCAAAATGAAATTCAGATTGGTCGGGTTTCGATCAGAATCGGGTTGGATCCATTCTGGTTTTCGGTCAGAATCGGGTCGGTCGCATTCGGGTTTCGGGTCGGTACTCGGGTCGGTCTCATTTAGGTTTCAAGTGGAAGCGGGTCTACGTTTCTTTCAAACTTTTAATTGTTTGGGTTGAATTTGTTGAATCATGTTCGTTCGGGACTTTCGGGTAGTCAATTTTATTAAATTGAATATGTAATTCATGTTATTTATGTATTTCAAAAATTATTTTTAGTAAAATTAAATATGATTCAATATATAATCTACTCATTGGCTCGTAAGCTAAAGCTCATTCTATTCATCATTAATTTCATTGAAATTTGGCAGTATATTGTTATCAAAATCATACTTGACTCCCTATCTAAAAGATAATTTACGTTATTTATGTGATTGTTATTTGTGTCTTTCAAAAAGTAGTTTTCAAAAGAAATTTCACTATGTATATGATTCAAGTTATAATATCCTCATTGTTCTCATCTTTTATTATTGAGAAATGAGAATTTTGAATTCAAGTCGATCATTCATCATTAAATGAGTAAACGAGTAACGATTTACATCAATCTATATGAATATACTATGAGTTGATGATTTTTGGAGTTTTGAGTAATCTAGTAAACCGACTCCTTTGTGATTTAATCTTAAATACTAATAAAGTAAACAAATTATTGCCTATATGAAAATAACTAAACAAGATTACCTTAATCCTCATATATAAATTCATCTCCGATTATTCGATGAATTAGAATATTCGATGGATTCGAAAATTCAATGCATTTAAAGTATTCCCTTCATCCCTCATCAAAATTTGGAAAATAAGGTAATATAAAATTACGAATACAACTTATAAAACTATCATATATTCATAATTCATAATTTCATATATTCATAAGGGTGGGCACAAATCCCGCAAATCCCGGTCCCGTCCCGGACCCGTCCCGGTCCCGGTGGGATTTAAGGAAAAAAAAAGTGAATCTCGTCCCGGTCCCGTCCCGCATATATATATATATATTATATAATTTATATATATATATATATAAATACAAATATATATTTATATTTATATTTATATTTATATTTATATTTATATTTATATTTATATTTATATTTATATTTATATTTATATTTATATTTATATTTATATTTATACGGGACAAGAGTTTTAATTTTGGTAGTACTAAATTTTTTAATAATTTAGTGATTTATATGATATATTTAGTTATTTTATACACAAGTTACAATAATACTGTAAGGCTTGTAAGCAATTTGAAAACAAAAAATTACTATGAGCTTGGGGGGTTAGGGATTTGGGCTCTAGGAGGCAAACAAAACAATTTATTCTCCATTTTGAAATTGTAAAATCTCTATTCAATTCTAATCGGTTAAGGTTACAGGAGGCTTGTGCTGCTGGCAATGTTTTTTTGTATGAAATTGTCCTGTTGGGAGTGTTAACATTATGGTGATATCATTCTATGAAGCATGAACTATGAAAATATTTTTTTATTTTTCAAGTTTTATAATATTTTATTATTTTTATTTGAAGGACAAGTCCTGTCCCGTCCCGGTCCCGTTCCGTCCCGTGTGGGATAAGGCCCGTGTGGGATTAAAAAAAAGGTAAATCCCGTTCCGATCCCGTCCCGGAAAAATTAAAGCGGGACGGGCCTCATCCCGGTCCCGTCCCGTTCCATCCCGTCCCACGCCCACCCCTATATATTCATATTCTCGTAATCTTTTTAAAAAAAAAACCATATTCAATTATTTATGTTTGATTATTAAGTATTTAAGTAGATGATATAAAATTCGTTATAGACAAATTATTATCTTTCATTTCTAAATAAAGTTATGATTTCATATTTTATTCATTTCAAGTGATTTGATCGATCATTTTATTTTTGATAATTTTACTTATGTGAGATAATATAAAATTCTAAATACAAGTATTAAAATTAAGTACACAACTTATAAAACTATCATTTATTCATATTCCGTAATCTTGTTTTTTTAAATATATTCAATTATTTATGTTAGATTATTAAGTATTTAAGTAGATGATATAAAATTCGTTATAAATAAATCATTATCTTTTACATCTAAATAAAGTTATGATTTTATATTTTATTCATTACAAATGATTTGATCAATCACTTTATTTTTTAAAGAAATTATTACATAAGTAAAATTTTATTTTTGTCTCGTTGAATTTTATTTTTGTTA
This sequence comes from Persicaria maculosa, assembly GCA_963922045.1. NCBI lineage: Eukaryota > Viridiplantae > Streptophyta > Magnoliopsida > Caryophyllales > Polygonaceae > Persicaria > Persicaria maculosa. The sequence continues at coordinate 22,702,089 of OY998261.1, read as the reverse complement.
ATTAGATTATTCTTTAAGAAAGAAATTTCATAAACTAGGAGGAAATGAAAATAAGAGGAAATGAAAATAAGAGGGAATGAAAATTTATTGGGAGGAAGTGAAATTTGAGGAGGGAAGGGAGAAAAATATAGGAGGGAAATGTAAAAGTAAAAAAAAATGTAAAATAGTAAAATGGTAAAAATATAGAAGGAAATTTTATTGTCTCATTGTTTTTTTTGGTTTTGTAGTGTAAATGAATAATAGATATATATTCAAGGATATTCGGGTCGGATTGGTTGGGAGTCGAGTCGAGTTGAGATTCGGGTCGGGTTGAGAGTCGGGTCGGGTCTTATTTGAGTCGGATCCGGGTTGAGTCGGGTTTGTATGTATTCGGATCACTTCGGGTTTCAGGTCAACATCAGTTGGGCCCGGTTTCGGGTTGAGGTTATGCATAATGCTAAATTTTTGGGTTCGGTCGGGTTTCAGTTCTGGTGAGTCGGTCGGGTTTCTCGGGTCGGATCAGATCTTGCCATCTCTAATCTTGGTGTTAGTTTTTTTTTGGATAAAATAGTGTTATGATGACATATTTTTGTGAGCGTTAATTGTTCAACACTTTAAAATATGGGTTGATGACAATACCTTGGGGATGTATAATATTATGCTGATAATATTTTAATGTTACAATATCGTGGTGACGTATATTATCATCAATCTCATCACTAACAGTTGTCAATAACTATCAACAAGAAAATCATCTGTTATGTAACGACCCAAATATGAATATTCGGGTTACGTTTTGAAGGATTGGATACCTTCATTCAGATCTTGCAATTCGAGTACGGGTTGAGTTTCAAAACAAAGTGTTTAGTACTCAAAAAAGGGATTCCGCACCCTAAGTTCGCGATAGGGCTGTTGGGTACCCCGAACCTGTCCTACTTGTCTAAACCGCTCAAAACGTTTTAAGTTCGAAAAGCATAAAGAAAGAAATCTCATAATACAACTTGCTACGGCTTGACCGGGTCAAAACAAAACACGAGGAAAATAAGTAGCAAAAGTGTGGAATTCATAGTCGGTCTTTCTCTCCCTCTCATTGCGCCATAGGATATCCTCTGCTATAACAGCACATGATCAAGCAAGGGTATGGGTACCTGAAACTAACCACGAAGTCAAGGTCGAGCCACTCATGCGGGCCCTGAAGACCTCGCTGAGGACATGTAGTATGCCTATACCTAAATAAAGGATGCTCTAATGCAGTGCGGAAATATTAAACACACAAGCATGCTAACAGTTTATATATATATATACATATATGCATAAAGCGATTAAATGGGATCCCGCACAGAATGCTAAGTGACATGTCCCTCTCCTACTCCCGCACCCATGCTCGTTAGTGCAGGAATCGGCCGCGTTTTTTACTCTCGCACCCATGCTCGTTAGTGCGGGAACCGGCCGCGTTCAATACCATAACATCATCAGTCGCATCAATAGTCATGCTCGTCAATAAATCTTACTCATCTCGTATTATAAAGTCTGACTCGATGAGGACAAAGCCCGATGAGACTGGACTGTCCTATGACCCTAGCAAATGACTCTAGGACTCACAATTTAATGGTCATTCTACCATACGCAAAGAGAATACGGATGCTCGGTTAATTAGTGCAACCTAAGCATGATACTATATGAATATGCAGGATGCAACACCTACACATTATATGACACATAAGGCATGAGGTTCTAACTTGAGTATGCCCCGGAGGACTTACCTGGAGGTGCAGAGCAGCAAAAGTGAAATCCCAGCAAGCAACACAATAATCAAATAGTATCACCTAGATATACATCAAAACACATATATAAGTCTACATCTAACCATTCAATCACTCAAAGCACACATCATTCAATAGAATCGTAAACACATCGTAATTGTCATTCCATTGCATCATATGTCCCATAAGACCACATCATTCTCCATATATCACTCGACCAATTCCGCATGCTCATATTCATCATATCCGCATATGCACCCCAACAGTTCATCAAAATCATAAAGTATAACTCGTGCGATAACATAGTCCTACTACCTCGTCATAATTATCTAACATTTTAATCCTCTTATAATTAATTATCTAACATTTTAATCCTCTTATAATAAATCACCACAAGTCATGCTATTAGTCACACATATCAGAACATCATGCTAGTCAGCCACCGATCAAGTCAGATTCTCAAGTTAGTTTCAAACTGTTTCAAAAACTGCGTCAACCAATTTACATGGGATACTGATAAAAGGTTTACTTTGGCTCGTAGGTAATGGTAAAACCATCAACGTCTGGTCTGACATCTGGGTAAAAGCGCAATATCTTGAAAACTATAGAAAGGATCGTAACCCTAACTTAAAAGTTTGTGATCTCTTCACAAACTCTAAAACATGGGATACTAATAAACTAAATAGTATTTTCCCGTCTCACATCACTCAAATGATCACAAATATTTACATTCCAAACATTGATATCTCAGACAGACTAATATGGATCCACAATAAAAATGGTATCTTTAGCGTCAAATCTACATCTTCTGTATTCAATACTAGAAACACTAACAACACCTCTGCGGAGTGGATTTGGAAACTCAATATCGCTCCAAATATCAAAAATTTCGTCTGGAAAATCATATTAGACATCTTACCTACTGCTGCACGATTAAATAGATATATAAATAGAGTTCCTAGTACCTGCTCTCTATGTAATAATGAGGCAGAAGACACTAATCACTTACTCTTCAATTGCCAAATAACTAAATCTCTTATCCATAACTTAAGCATTAAATTAAAGAAATCATTCGTCATACCAAACCTTACAAATAATATTTCAGAAAATATTCTTAACACTAAAACTCTTAACATAGACTTTACCGACCTATGCCACCTATGACACTCTATTTGGGATCTTCGAAACAAAATCATTTTCCAAAAAGGCTCAAACAAAAATATAAGCAATACCCTTACCCAGACCATTGACAATATCCTATGCTGGAAAAAGGAAGAAAAATTAACCAATTTGCCCAAACACATCAGGCCGCGTGATAAAATGATTTGGAAATATCCTCCAAAAGATATCGTGAAAATAAATGTAGACGCCTCTGTAAAAAATGGAATCCATTCTCAAATTGGTTGTATTATCAGAAATAATCAAGGACGTGTAATTCGTATACACAAAAATAACAGCAAAACAGACTATGTGCTCAAAACAGAATGCTTTGCAGTTCTTGCAGGTATAAGACTGGATACAGAACTCAGAATACAGAAGACCATTATTGAAAGCGACTCTATAACCGTTATCAATGCCATCAACCAGGTGAACGACACACCATGGAAAATTTCTCAAATAGTAGAAGAAATACAAGCACTGAGCAAGGACTTTGAACTTATCAAATTCCAGCATTGCTACAGAGAAGCGAACCGAGCAGCTGATTTTATTGCGAAATCGGAAAAGAGTTGTAACTTTATTTTAGATTATAGCTGCGAATTCCAGAACATCATCTTTCTTGATGATCATGGATACTTTTAGTATCCAAAATATTGCCTACTGTAAAAAAAAAAACTGCGTCAACCAGTTAAGAATTCCGACCTTTTAAAATGCTCGCAAACATTCCTTTTCAATTTATTTATTAAATCATTTTCCAACCTTGAGATTATTTTCCAAATTCTTTTTAAAACTTCAAGTCTCAAATAATATATTTTGAATCCCAATTAATATTATATAATATTTAAAATACCATTTATTAAATACTTTCGAAAATATTTCCAAATCCATTAAAGTCCCAATCGTTTTTATTTAATAAAACCGACCCTTTATAAAATCTCCAAAATAATATTTTATATTTCAATCCTCAAATAATATTATAATATTTTAAATACCGTTAAATAATTAAATAAATAAACGAATAAACCCGAAACAAACCAAACCCATTTAAACCGAATCGAACCGAACCGAAACGAACCCGCCTAAATCTAATCCAACCGGTTAAATATATAACAAAACAAGGAGGTGGGTCATAGGTGCTGACTGGGAAAGGGCCCACGCTGACTGGACATCTTCTTCCTCCCTCAAATTCAAAAGGAAGCTCCCGCCTACAATGCTCGACACCGGCCGCCTCGTCCTTCCTCTCAGCTCGCGTCTCGCACTCGTCAGCTTGCTCTCGTCCTCGCCCGCTCGCGCTCTCGCCCGAGCTCCCTTGCCTCACTCTCGGCGCTCGCCCGCTCACGCCTCTCGCACTCTCTCGACCTCGCTCTCGAGCTGTCGGAGCTCTTGAGCTCGCCCGACTCCCCGCACTCAGCTATCGCTCACCCCCCGAATACTCTAAGCATCGAAACAAAGCATGAAACTCACCGACGCGTTCGCGACTTCGGAGCGCTCGATCGGAGTCCTGGTCATCGTCGGAGGCTCTCGATGGTTCGTCGGACCTATGCCGGATATGGGTGAGCACGATGGTGAAGTCCGAGGTTGGTTTCGATCGAAAACAAAGGAGAACGGCTTACCGGAACGAGGCTCGTGTTAAACAGGGGAGACGACGGTTCGGTGGCTGGGCGGTGGTGCTAGGGGTCTCCGGCTGTTGCTGGTGGTTGTTGGAGGCTCTGGGAGGCGCCGAGGATGCTGCTGCTGCTGTCTCGGGTAGGAAGGACGATGGAGGGAGAGGTGGCTTGGGATCCCTTCCTCTCGGCAAAACAGGGGAGAAGTGGGAGCAGGGCTGCGGTTTGGACGAAGGTGGCTGACGATGGTGTTGACTGGAGATGGGAACGGGTGATGGTGGTGACGTGAGGATGGGAGCGGGAATGGTGAGGCATGGGTGAGGTGATGAAGAGAGCGGGAGTGATGGTGAATGATGGGAGAAGAGATGGATGATGATGGTAAAGGGTGAATGACCCGTACGGGGGAGGGTGATGATGTAGGATATAAGTATGGTGAGGGAGGGAGTTGGTGAGGGTTGAGTGTGGGAATGGGTAAAATAATTACCCGGATACGTGAATTTCGAATCCCGCAATTAGTCCCGAAATGTTAGTTTTTCCGAATTCCGCTTTCCCGATCGATTAGATTTTTAAAACCGAAAAAGGATATCACCATCCGATTTTATTTTAAATTCTTAAGGTGAAAGAACGAAATCGTTCGTCAAATTTTAAATTCATGACGGAATCCGCTAATGCGTTGAAAATTCGATTTAAATTTATTTTTAATTTCATTTTTCCGAAAAATTAAGATTAAAAAATCCAATCCTTTACATGTTAGTAGGAAAAAAATCATTTGTCACTGGAAAAGTGTTATTAGCAACTGACACCAAAAGAAAATCAACCGTCATAAAAAAAATTATCACCAGAAAAAATCTCCCCTAACTGTCACTAGAAAAAATAAAATGTCACCAAAAAAGTCAATTGTCATCAAAATAATTGTTACCGAAAAAATATATTCAACTGTCACCGGAAAAATTGTCACCAAATGTAGACATTGACTGAAATGATCAATGTTGACTAGTCAATAACTAAAAATGGTCAAAAGAAAAGTAAGGGGGGTTAATAATGGGGAAGGAAGGGTAAAATCATCAAAAATGGATATTTACTTAATTTATTTAAAAAGTGAACATTTGCTTAATTATGACAAGTTTTTTGGACATCCACTAAATTAAACAATTGAACTAAGGGTTTGTTTGGTATTGATATCTAGATATCAGATTTCAGGTATCAGTTCAGATATCTGATATTTAGTGTTTGGTATCTGATATCTAATGTTTGGTATTGACAGATATCGATATCACTTGATATCTAGATATTATATTTGGGTCTATTTCATATACTGATTTTGAGGGGATATCACTTGATTTCTAGATATCAACCAATATCGATATCTTGATATCGAGATATCACCGATATCGATATCTTGATACCGATATCAATATCTGATATCTAGATACAAATATCAAACGGGACCTAAGTGGTAACAAAAATTTTTATTTTACCTTATTTTAAACAAGATCATGATATTTTCAAGGCTCCATTGGCCCAACCAATTGATCATTAAATTACACTTTTGGAACATTGGAAATTTTGAAATGGGCAAGAAAAATGTGCAAATGAACAAATAGTGCTACCCTACTGGCTGCCTAAATATAACCCAAGTAGCTGTCCTATTTTACAAATTTGGCAGAATCTAAACCATAAGGTGGACGGTACAGACTACAGTTTAAACAGAGGACCCAACCATAGACCATTAGACCCAACCCAACTCCCCTCTCAGTTTCCACGAAAAATGCCAAAAAAACACATCCCCAAAAGCCGCAAACCAACTCCTGCACTTTAGATTGAATGGTCAAAAAGCTAGAATATTTAAAAACAGTTTTTAAATGACAAACATAGCATACTGGAACATTAGAGAGGTTCAAAAAATTAACCTTTGGGAAGACCTAGCTTACATTCGAAAAAGAAATAATCTAGATATTTTAGTTCTTACAGAAACAAAATCAAAAGAAGGACCTAATGAAACGTTCTATAAACGAGTAGGTTTGAATAACGCCCATTATATCCCTTCTAATAGAACCAAAGGTGGAATTTGGATCCTAATTAAAAACTCAAAATTTACAGAATCAATCAAAGAACTAACAAAAACAGATAACTACATTATATACCTTAGCAACATTAACAACTTTAAATTCGTAATCTGTTTCATTTATGCACCCTCCAATCAGAATGAAAAAAATACCTTCTGGACCGAACTAATAACAAACATTCAGAAACAAGCTTTACCATGTATGATCATGGGTGACTTCAATGAAATTGAATCTGCTCAAGAAAAAATAGGTGGAGCACCACCACATGTTAAAAGATTTCAAAGAATTGAACAAATCACAGAGGAATTTGATATCCATACAATTCCCTATACTGGAAGCCCAATAACATGGAGAAAAGGTGAAAACCGAATAAATAATACCTATGAACGATTAGATAGAGTTATGATCCACACTGATATCTCAAATCAATTTCAAAATTTATCAGTACACAACCACCCCTTTACAACCTCTGACCACTCATTAATATCTATATCTATTGGAACAAATAAATTAAGAGCAGGATCCCCCTTTAAATTCGAAATGTCCTGGACCAACAATGATAATTATAACAAACTAGTCAAATCAACTTGGGAAAATAAACTGCACGGATCATTCATGTTCACATTACTACAAAAAACAAAAACTTCTCAAAAAAATACGAAATTTTGGTGCAAATCACATCCTAATAACAATTTTCGTCAAATAAAAGAAATTGAAGACCAACTCCTTCTTTTACAAATAAAACAGACCAACGGAACTTCAACTGAAAATACAAATAACAAATATAACAGACTCTTAAAGAAACGGGAAGCCCTTATGGAATTTAATAACACTTTCTGGAAACAAAGAGCTAAATCAAACTTCTTGAAATTTGGAGACAGAAATACTAAATACTATCAATCCATATCAAAAATAAGAAATTCAAAAAATATTACTCGAAATTTTATAAATAAACATGGAACATTAATTGAAGACGAAGATCAAATAAGAGAAGAAATTACCAAAGAACTAGCTGAAAGATTCATCTTAAATAACCCGACAAACAATAACAACACATTCTTTCCTAACTTAATAAATCACACCATCACTAACTCTGAAAACCTTGCCTTAACAAAACCCTTCTCAGATCAAGAAATCAAAGACACTTTATTCTCAATGACAGATGACAAAAGCCCAGGCCCTGATGAATTCCCACCAGAATTCTACAAAAAGTACTGGGATATTGTAGGTAATCTCTTATGTAAGGCAATCAAATCCTTTTTCCATTCTGGAAACCTCCTGAAGGAAGTAAATACAACTTTCATTGCTCTTATTCCGAAAATAGACACACCTTCTAACATTAACCACTATCGACCAATCAGTCTGTGCAATACTATCTATAAAATCATCTCAAAATTACTAGCTAATCGTCTGAAACCGATCTTACCCCGTATCATAAATCCTTTTCAAGGAGCATTTACTCAAGATAGAAATATCAAAGACAATATACTAATTGCTCATGAAATCTTCCATTCTTTCCACAACAAAAAAGGAAAAATAGGATGGATGACATTAAAACTTGACATGGAAAAAGCCTATGATAAAATAAACTGGAACTTTATTGAAACAATTCTAAACAAATTTGGTTTTGACCCTAAATGGATTAATTGGGTTATGACTTGCCTTACCAAAACAAGCTTTTCCGTCCTAGTCAACAACTTACCAGGACATACATTCCAAACGCAAAGAGGAATAAGACAAGGAGATCCCCTTGCACCTTATATTTTCGTAATAGTAATGGAACTACTGGCAAGAATGCTACAACAAGAATCCCTAGAATGTGATCCTTTAATTGGTATTAAACTCACAAACAACAGCAGTCCTATCCCTTTCCTCTCCTTTGCCGATGATACACTAATCTTTGGACGCGCTGATGAACTAAGCTTATACACAATTAAAAATATCCTAAACAACTTTTCTAATTTATCTGGATTAACCATCAATTACAATAAAAGCTCCTTACAAGTCTCCAAAAATATACAACAAAATAAAGCACAATCACTCGCCCAACAACTAAATATTCCTATTACCAAAACAATGGAAAAATATTATCCTAGGTTCTTTCTGTTACAAGTTCCACACAGATATCCATGATCATCTAAAGAGATGATGTTTTGGAACTTGTAACAGAAAGAACCTAGGATAATATTACAATTTAAAGGAGATTTTACAAGGAAATCGGCTGCCTGATTTGCCTCTCTGTAGCAATGCTGAAAACTGATCGATTTGAAGTCTTCTTTGAGAGATTTGATTTCTTCAATTAATTGTGCTATCTCCCATGAGGTTTTGATTATGTGATTGATGGCATTGATGATGGTTGCGTTGTCGCTTTCAATAATGATTCTTCTAATCCCCAAGTCGTTTGCCTGTCTTATACCTGCATATATAGCCATAGCTTCTGCTGAAATAATAGAGCATTTTCTAATGTTGCTTTTGTATATATGAATTACCTGACCGTAGTTGTTTCTCAGAATGCAACCAATTTGAGTTTCATGATTAACTTTAACTGAGGCATCTACATTAATTTTGATCGTGTTAGGAGGTGGATGTTTCCAGAATAATTTATGTTGAGGTCTACTGATTTTAGATTTTATATAATTATTATTTTCTTTATTCCAGGAGGATATGTTGTCAATTGTTTGGTATAGCGTGTTGATGATGTTTTTGTTTTTGTTATTTCGGAAGATAATATTGTTTCTGAGTTCCCATATACTGTGCCATAAGTGACAAAGGTCAGAGAAGTCTTTATTGAGTGTTTTGGTGTTAATGATGTTTTCAGAGGCGTTGTCTGTTAGGTCCGGTATAATAAATAATTTTTTCTAAGAATCATACCCGTACTAAACAACTCTTCAATTTGCAGCTATGGCTTAACAGCCTATCTAATAGACTAAAATCAAGGCTTAACAGCCAGACTCTTTCTCAAAAAATTTGGTTCAGCAGCTTGGCTAATAGCCACCTTTCACCTTACATATTTCCATCTTTTACTTTACACAATATCAATTCCAACACTAATCCTAACGATTATGTTACTAATGATCTTAGGAAAGGGCCTTCACCCTCAAATCTAAATCAAAATCATAAATCAAGTTGCATCATTAGTTCAGATTGTCATACTAAACCTTACAACAAAATTTCTCAATCTGTTGATTCCAGGACAGTTACAGAGCTAAACAAATATAATCACAAAAACACTATAGCCAATCTCAATATCCTTAGTAGTCATCATACAACTAAAGCTTGTCATAATCAAACATTCTCTTCAAATTACCATTTCACTGTTAACATAAATGCTAATATACACCTCCCCTTATTGAAATCAAATAATTATCAAACAAACAGGACATTCTGTCATACACATATCAATAAGAGATTTCAACATTACAGTTCAATCAATTCCTTAGGCTGGCTCAACCCTTCATGTAATAAAACTAGTACCAACCAGAAATATAACTCAAACCATTATACCCACAGATTATGGTATATACCAATCAGTACACATAACTTTTATTATTACAGAAATATTCCCTGTAAATTTTATTCAAATGAAATTGACCTCAGCAAAAGAAGGAAACCTTCTCAAAGAGGAAAACTTAACACTAAAGATTGCGGCTGTAATCATTGCAATAGAGATTATTACACATTTAGTAAAAAATTAATTCATTACAAAACTTTGTGTGCTTGCCACGGTCAAAACAACACTACAACTGTCAGCCTTTGGAAATCTCAGGCTGTTAAAACTGAGTATACTTATCTTACATAGATAAATTATAAACTTAAGAATTACAGATGGTATAACCATTTCATTTCCTTTACTGTCACAACTGATTATCTCTCTAAGAAAAAACCTATGACTTCTTCTTACCTTTCAGCTGTTGTTCATGGAGACACCCAAAGCAATATGGACTTTATCTCATCACCTCCTGGCTTCCCCTGCACTGTGCCTCCAATCACTTCCACCACCAACACTTCCACTCAACCTAATCAATTAAATACTTCTCAACAAAACTTTGCTGCAGAAGATAACTCAGAGGACAACCTCAACACAGAAGAAGGGGAAATTCCAATAATCAGTGAGGTATACAACAAACTTCAAGACACAGCTTTGGTGGGGAGATTTGTGAACAGAGAGGTGGATTTCAAACAGGTTTTAACAAAGATGAGAGGTGAATGGAGGTACCTAAAAGGTCAGTGGTTTATTGATCTCATTGGTTATGACTGGCTCCTTTTTAGATTTGGAACAAATGAGGATAGATTGAAGGTTTGGAACAATAGACCCTATCATGTAGCTGGAGCTCTTCTAGCTTTATATCCTTGGACACCATCCTTTGACCCATCCATAGCTGACACCCTCACTGGAGAACTTTGGATCCGTATCCTCAACCTTCCCCCACAGCTGAACACAACTGAAATCCTAGCTGATATTGTAAAAACTTGCCATGTTGGAACCCTCTTTAAGGTTGATAAAGAAGCTTACTTCAAGAGTAACTTTAGATTTGTGCGCCTTTGTATCCATGTCTCCTTCCAAAACATGTTAATCTCTCACATCAAATGGAAGATGCCAACAGGAAATAAAATCTGTCTTAGAGTTTGGTATGAAGATTTCTCTATAGGATGTGGTTGTTGTGGAAAGAATGACCATCTCTACCCTGAGTGCCCAACCAATACTCCTAAGCCTAGACAATTCCAGCTTAGAATCCATGAAAGACCAGGAGTTAACCTCCTAGAGGAAAAACTACAACATGACAGAATTATCTTTCCTACTGAAGAAAATATTATCCCAACCACAGTTGATACAATGATGATGATGGGAAAACATTCTATCACTGAACCAGTTACTACCATCCATGTAGCCAAAGGAGATTATGGTATCCTCCCCATGTTCTCCATCCCTCCAAACACCACAGCCACCATCCAACCAACTGTAGGCAACACCAGCCATATGATCAGTCCTTATCTCTCTCAAGAACTGATCAATAAACTTATCATGCTCAACAATGCTCATGCCTCAATGCTCACAGCAGAAACCAGCATCCCACCTTTTCAAATATCACCTGCAATGCTACATACCATCTTCAACAACGAGCAAGATCATGCTTCTTCCTCAGTAGCTCCTGATCAGCATCTGAACAGCCTTTGCAATTAGATTAGCCCATTCATCAATCAAGCACACAATGGTGATCAAACCCTCTCCTCCTACCAATCCATGAACTCAGATACCTCAATGATTAGACACATGTCAGGAGTTCACATTTCTTCACAAGACCAACCCCAAGACAAGGAGATGACACACCACAAAGGCAAGGGCATTACAGAGGAACATGAAGTTGACTCTCATCACCACATTAACAAGAAGCAGAGGCAGTCCCCCTAACATGTTTATGATAATTACAACCACTAAGAGGGCGACTTGGTTCACTGGAAAAAATAAATACTTATCCCTCAAGTTTTGGTATTGTAATAATACTCTAAGTACTCTAACAAACTACTCTACTGTTATTCCTAGATACTCGGGGGCTTTGGATGTTTTTTCCACTTTGTATGCAGTTACAACTCCCAGGACATCCCTAATTTTGAATGTAAATGGGATTTCCTACTTTATACCTTGCTTCATTCTCACTTTTCAGGTCTTAAGAGGCACTTTCAAAGAAGAAGACTGTCGACTGTACTTAACCTCCTCACAATAGATTTCTGCAACTGTAACAGAAATAAAGACAGATGGACCAAATCTGTTAAAAAAAATTTAAGTCCGGCCCAAGAGCAATCGTGGCCCATTAAATATAGGCCGAAGCCTAACGGCAAGATTTTCGGGTTAGCACCCCCTCCAAACTGAGTATAATATACATATTTATATCACATATTGGATAAAATACTGCCAAAATTACATATCACATTCCTACAAAACAAACTTTAAATACAATAGACACCTTACAAATTTTGAACTTATAAAAAAAATCCTTCAGACAAATAAAACACTCTGATTCATTAAATAACCTTTATTTGTACACAAAAAAAGGTAGCACAACATTACGAAAAACTTTAAATTTCAAAAATATAGCCAAAACCCACAATCTTTCAAATAACAAATCCTTTTATACAAACCAAATATACAAAATAAATGTATTAAAAATTATAACCACTACAGCCACTAAATTTCTAAACTTAGAAATTAAACTTAAAATTGATCATAAAACTCACCTCACAAAATTTGACTTCATAAAAGCTTTTTGGCCAACACCCATTTTTCTTAATCTTATATATATTAATCTTATATACATTAAACCTCATTATAAAAAACAAATTTGTAAAACTTGGGAACGTACAAATATAAATATAGAAAAATTCCTTTACTTACTACCCACATCCAACTCCTCTACTCAAAAAATCATTAAGGAGAAAAATAAAGGAATCTCAAAATTCTTTACTTGTAACAATTACACTTACTTTTTAATAAACAAAAACCACAAAGACAAAATCAAATCCGTGTATAATTATAACAAACTAAGATAAAAAAATTACCTTCACAAAATTTTAGATTTATCAAACACTTATAAAAAGAGTAGTAACAACACCCACTCCATAAAATTATACCAATTAATATCATCAAAACAAATAATCCAAATCAACGACCACTTATTTACTAAAAAAAATACCATAAAATATTGAAATTGCTTAAAAAGCAGATGCACGCACATAAATTATTCAATAAATGACGAACATAGGATATTGGAACATTAGAGGTATAAGAAAACATAACATCTGGCAAGATCTTGCCTATATCCAAAAAAGAAATAACTTAGACATCCTAGTCTTATCCGAAACAAAAACAACTGACCCACCAGTAGAAAATTTATATAAAAAATCTGGATTTAATAAAGCCCATCACATTGCCTCAGATGGATTAAAAGGAGGACTTTGGATCCTTTTCAAAAACTCTAATTTTACAGATACAATACAACAACTAACTTCATCAGATAACTATGTTATGTACTTAGCTAACATCAACAACTTTAAATTTATTCTCAACTTCATTTATGCACCATCAAAGCAAGCAGATAAAAACAAATTTTGGGATAAAATAGTCACAATAACTCGACAATATAACTACCCATCCCTATTAATGGGAGACTTCAATGAAATAGAATCAAAAGACGATAAAATCGGAGGAACAAACCCTGAAAATAATAGATTTACCCGTATTCAGCAAATCAATGAAGAACTAGATATCCATACTATTTTTTATACTGGTAGCCCAGTCACCTGGAGGAAAAGACAAACTCCTACTAATAATATCTATGAAAGTCTGGATAGAGTTATGATCCATACAGAAATCTCTAATCAATTCCCTAACTTAACTGTCCATAACCACCCTTTTACAAGCTCAGATCATTCCCTAATATCCATCTCAATTGGAAAAAAATTAATCAGAGCAGGATCACCCTTTAAATTTGAGATGTCTTGGACAAATAATGACAACTACAATAAACTAGTCAAATCAACATGGGAGAATAAGCTTTGCGGCTCGTTCATGTTTACACTTTTACAAAAACAGAAACTGCTTAAGAAAAACACCAAAATGTGGTGTAAATCACATCCAAATAATAACCTCAGACAATTAAAAGACATTGAGGATCAACTTTTATTATTACAAACACAACAAATTAATGGAAACTATAATGATATCACGAATAATAAAAGACAAAGACTACTAAATAAATGTGAAGCATTCGTGAATTTTAACAATATTTTTTGGAAACAGAGAGCCAAATCTAACTTCCTTAAATTTGGAGACAGGAATACCAAATACTACCAATCTATAACTAAAATAAGAAATTCAAAAAACGTCACATGCAATTTCACAAATAAAAATGGATTAGTCATTGAAGATGAAAATCAAATCAGAAATGAAATAACGAATGAACTAGCTGAAAGATTCATCTCAAACAAACAAACAACTAATACTAACACATATTTTCTAAACTTGATAAATTGCACAATAACTGAGTCTGAAAACTTAACCCTAACCCGACCTTTCATAGATAAAGAAATTAAGGACACTTTATTCTCAATGAAAGAAGACAAATCTCCGGGGCCTGATGGCTTCCCACCCGAATTCTATAAAAAATACTGGAACATTGTGGGAAGTTAGCTTTGCAAGGCAATCAAATCATTTTTTCATTTAGGCATTCTTCTCAGCGAAATAAATACAAAATTCATTGCACTCATTCCGAAAATTGATAACCCAATCAATATCAACCATTACCGCCCTATTAGCCTTTGCAATACTATTTATAAAATCATCTCAAAACTTTTAGCTAACCGCTTAAAACCAATTTTACCCCGTATTATTAACCCATTTCAAGGAGCCTTTGTTCAGGGAAGAAATATTCAAGATAACATACTAATAGCCCACGAGGTTTTTCACTCATTCCATAACAAAAAAGGAAAAAACGGATGGATGACAATCAAACTAGACATGGAAAAAGCTTATGACAAAATAAACTGGGACTACATACGCATCATATTGACTAAATTCGGATTTCATCAGAAATGGATAAACTGGGTAATGACATGCTTAACCAAAACTAACTTTCCAGTCTTAGTTAATAACTTGCCTGGCAAGACATTCCAAACCTCTCGAGGTATACGACAAGGAGATCCTCTTGCACCATACATTTTTGTCATAGTCATGGAACTATTAGCCAGAATGATACAACAAGAATCATCAGAACTTGATCCGTTAATCGGAATCAAACTAACAAATAACAGTGATCCTATCCAATTTCTCTCCTTTGCAGACGATACACTCATTTTTGGAAACGCAAATGATCTAAGTCTTCACATGATTAAAAACCTTCTAAACAACTTCTGTAACATATCAGGTCTCTCTATAAATTACAATAAAAGTTCTCTACAAGTTTCTAAAAACATCTCCCTCCAAAAAGCCCAAAGCCTTGCTCAACAATTAAATATCCCTGTTACCAAAACACTAGAAAAATACTTGGGAATACCACTCATTAGTGGTAGAGTAAACAACAGTTTATTTGACGAAGCTATTACAAGCCTTAAAAAACAACTATCCAAATGGAAATCAAACACCCTCTCTCAAGCCGAAAGATCTGTCCTCATTCAAGCCAACCTCAATTCTAAAACAAACTATCTTATGCAATCCTTCCTTCTTCCAAAAGGAATTCTTGATAAAATTGACCAAATCAACAAAAACTTTTTCTGGAATAAACTTCAATCTGATAATTATCACCCTTTAATTAGCTGGGAACGGCTATGTACCCCTAAAAAGGATGGTGGACTAGGCTTCAAAACAGCTGAACAAATTAACTTAAGTATGCAAATGAAACTTCTTTGGAGAATTATAGCGAATCCTAATAACATTTGGTCAAAAATCATCACTGAAAAATATCTCTCAAAGGAACAATTAATGGAAAGAAGTAAAACTAAAACTTCCTGGCAATTTGGACGGCTCCTAAACATTAGAGATACTTTTTCCAAGGGATTACTTTGGCTAGTTGGCAATGGGAAAACTATTAATGTCTGGTCTGACATCTGGGTAAATGCACTAAAACTCGAAAACTTCAGAAATGACCACAACCCTAACCTAAAAGTTTGTGATCTACTTACAAACTCTAACACTTGGGACACTAAAAAACTAAACAGTATGTTCCCACCCCATATTGTTCAAATGATATCAAATATTTACATCCCCAGAATTGATATTGCAGACAGACTAATCTGGATTTACAATAAAAATGGAACATTTACGGTCAAATCTACCTCTTCTCTCTTTAATACAAGAAACAACAATAATATTTCTGGAGACTGGATTTGGAAACTAAACATCGCACCAAATATCAATAACTTTATTTGGAAAACTATATTAGACATCTTACCCACCACCGAGCATTTAAACAGATACATAAATAGAGTTCCCAGTACCTGTTCTCTTTGTAACCATGAACCAGAGAACGCAAATCACTTATTTTTTAACTGTCAGATCACCAGGTTGCTTATCCAAAACCTAGGCACCAAACTACATAAATCCTTTTATATTCCAAACCTAACGAATAATATTTCTGAAAATATTTTAAATACTAAAAGCCAAAACATAGATTTCACAGACCTTTTCCACTTATGGCACTCAATCTAGGAACTTCGAAATAAAATTATCTTCCACAAAAATTCTAACAACAGCATAGCTTACACTCTTACTCAAACTATTGATAAAATTTTATGCTGAAAAAAAGAGGAATTAACTAAAAATTCTCCTAAGCACACTAGATCTCGTCAGAAATTGAACTGGAAATACCCACCTAAAAATATTGTCAAAATAAACGTAGACGCCTCTGTTAAAAATGGGGTTCAATCTCAAATTGGTTGTATCATTAGAAACAACCAAGGAGAAATAATTCAAATATATAAATGTAACGGCAAAACCTATTTTGTCATCCAAACAGAATGCCTCGCAATTCTTACAGGTATAAGACTGGCAGCAGAGGAAGGAATACAAAAGACGATCATCGAAGGTGACTGTGCAATCATTATCAATGCCATCAACCAGGAAAACAACTCACCATGGGAAATTACACAAGTAGTCAGTGAAATTCAAACTCTTAGCAAAGACTTTGAATTCATCAAATTCCAACACTGCTACAGAGAGGCGAATAGAGCAGTAGACTTTATTGCAAAATCTCGACTGAGCTGTAATTCTATCTTAAACTATAGCTGTGAATTCCAGAACATCATCATGCTTGATGATCATGGATACTTAGAAGTATCCTAAACTTTGCCTACTGTAAAAAAAAAAAAAAAAAACTCCTGCACTTGCAGTTTTGCATTTCTGTAGCCTCTAATCACTGCCACTTACTCTACCCATATCAAACCTCATAGTCGCCCACCCATCTACAGATAATGCCATATGGGCAAGCTGCCACTTCCTCTCAACCCTTCAATGGCATCTACTATATGGTGCCCTAGGGATGTGATGGTGATGTTGATGTCCATTCGTTTGGTTATCTTGATTATTTTGTAGAATATTTCTTTGTGTTTAGGAGATTGCAACAAATGATAGATGAATAAATTGTCATGAAAATAGTCAAACTACCAAAAGAAAAAAAACATAAATAGAGAATAATGCCGAATAAACTAGAGATGATAGAAAGAAAATGTTATTTTAAGCCTTTAATCATTGTTTAGGAAAATTTTCAATTTAAATTTTATAGGGAATAATTCTTGGTGAATTGTTATGTTTGTTATTGAAAATTGCATATACTGAGACATTTTACAGAGAAACTTTAAGAATATTTATTTCTAACTAATAAGTGTATTGAAAACCAAAATGACATCTTTTAAATAATAGACTAAGTAATAAATATTAAAGCCTAGAAGCAAAATAAATATGAATACTCAATAAAATTTAAATGTGTTAAATTTCAACAGAATAATTTAGATCTTTTAAACTTTAAAAGTGATACCCACGAGAAAAAATGCAAAACCTGATAAGAAAAACAAGAAAAAAAAGATCCTTATTTGCTCTTTCTAGATACTTTGTCTAATGTTGCCTCCTATTTGAAAACATACCACTTATTATTATTTATATACGCTTTTTTAATATGATAAAAAAATTATTATAAAATAACAACCTTTTTAATTAATTTTTAAAAATAAATTCATACTTATTACTAAAAAATAGTTTTAAAAATTAATAAAAAAGTTAATATTTCATATAGTTTTTACTTTTTTAAAATGATATTTTTTTGAAAAAAAAACACATGTAATATAATTTTACATTTTAGGTTTCTACGAAAAACAAATATCTTTATACAATGGTAAATCATCTTCACTTAGTCTATCAAATAAAATATGTTATTTTAAATTATTATGTTTTTATTATACAAAAGATAGTATTATTCTAGATACTTTCATATTTATTTTATGCAATTATCCTTGTAATCGTTGTTAATATAATTTCCAAAAAATAAAAAAAGGTCATAAGTGATAATATAAAAATATAATGTATTTGTTAGTCTAATTAAAATGGTTCCATCTCATAGAGTTGATGAAAAACTCTATGCTTAGATTTTCCTACCTCCCTCACAAAATTTAACAAAAAAATAAATAACTTAGTAGGCTTAATTGAGAAAGATTCTCCTAAATTAAATTAGTTTAGTGTTTTTTAATATTGATTTTCTAAAATCGATACTTTATTTAATAAAAAAAAATCTTTTCTAATTAAAGTTTATGTTAGAAAAAACAATTTTTTTTATTGGAAAATAGGATTATTAGGAGTAAGGGTTGAAAGGAAGAGGCAGATCTAATTATCAATTTTTTTCATCGTCGATATATGTATAACTCCAAACTCTGCGGACTCTCAAAGCCATTCCTAAAGGCCTATTTCACACAAACTTTTTAGAGCGTTTTTTTTTTTCTTAACTCCTTCGAGTAGCTTCAAATTTTGCCCCATGTATGAATTTTTTGCCTTGGATTTTCTAAGAGTCGGGCTTTGTACTAGAAGAGAGGGGGCACAGTAGGTTGCTTCCATAAAACACTAGCCTAATGACAGAAATATAATGTCTCTAAAATTCAATTTATATATGTTGCTGTTTCCAACATTAGAGTTGGGTAAAAAGCTTTAACGATCCTGCAGATCTTAATACATTGGTTGCTCTCAAGTTCTCGGGTACTTGTTTCAGATTTTGTTCAGAGAGGGAGAGTTTATATTCCATGGTATTTCGACGTGCTTCTTTTATGGTGGTCACTCTCTTTTCTTTGTTGTGGCTCATTCTTTTCTTAATGTTATATTCTTGTAAAGATTCGGAATTTTAAAATATTAGTTTATAAATTAAGATTTAATTTTTGATTTAATATTGATTTAGTTCGATTTAATTCCCGAGTATTAGGAAAATTTTGAATAATTCCGTCCTCGAGCAAACGATTTGTTTGAATTCTTTCGACCAAATTCCGGCATAAATTTGTTATTCAAATTCGAAAATGAATTCTGAAGGTTCGATAATGTATAACAAAGTAGAATAAAGATACTATAGAAGGGGGGTTGAATAGAGTATGCCAACTTTTCGCAAATCTCAAGACTTTTGTAATGCTTTCCAAACCTCTGGGAGTAAACTCAATTCTTTCGATTGGGATACCTGAAGCACAACAAAGTTATACAATTCGAAACAAGTGCGGAAATAATGGTAAAACAATAAGTAAAGAACACGATAAATTGTTAACGAGGTTCAGCTCCTTTAAGGCTTAGTCACCGCCTAGGGTTCTTCCACAACCCTAGGATTCAACATGCTTTATTGATTCACAAAACTTAGGATCCTAATAGCTCACCGAGAAGCCTCTCTCCTATACAATTGCAATCTAGTCAACTCTCGTTCCCTTGGAGTCCTAGAGCAATCTAGAAGAGCCCCACCTCTCTCAGCTATCTAGTACAATCCTCTTACACTCGTGAATCAATAACCTAGTGCACACTTCTTGAGTTATAAACTCTCGAGTATAACACTCTCTCAGAATATATCCTATAAGCTTACTGTGTAACTCTCAAATGCTTTGAAACAAAAGATAAAACACTGAACACCTAGCAGAGAGTACACGTAGAAGAAAGATTGACTTGAGGGCTGAGTGTGCGATGTAGTTCAATGATCGTCAGTGTTCAACACCTCCTCTCTTCTTTCTTCTTCATCTCCTTTTATTCTTGATCAAATCGGCGCCAAGAATCTTTACCCAACGGCTACTTGAGATCATGGCTTAGGAAGGATCTTCGCAATCTTCTATTTTGGGAAACTGCGAAGCCACCATCCACCTGATTTGATCTTCATATCTTTCAGCTTTAAGGAAGGAGATTTCTTCGAAATCTTTGTTGTATGGTTAGTATAACATATGTATAATAATATTCGGAAACCATACATAGATAATATATATAAGACAATAACTAAAAATACAGGTTTTGAATTTCATCAATACAGCTTTGGCTTCAAGACCTTTGACACAAGCTTTGTGTCAAAGCCTTTGAAAACAGTTCCGATTTTCATCAAGGGAGTGGAGTTATCAATCTCCCCCTTGATGAAAGACAAAACCTGTGCATCCCTATAACTTATTCAAGCAAATATATCATATAAAAAAATCGGACTAAGTACCTGCAGGGGTTAGACAAATGTTGGATCGTATAAGTTCAAAACCAATGATAAACGCATCCAACAAAATAAGGCAAAATAAGGTCTTCCAAGACCCTATACTTCAAAGCGGCTTAAAGTTTTAAAGTCTAACCAAGTTTAAAGTCTTAACATCTAACCAATCTCCCCCTTTTTGTCTTTCAACAAAGGGAGGAGTATGACAACAGTCACCAAAAGTTTTGAAAACAGGGTCAGCAGTGTTAGAGAGTTAGATCAAGGGTCAGGATAGGGGTTCAGGGTTCATCGTCTTGAGCACCATCCTTGATCAGCATCTTCAACTTGTTTAACTGCTTGGCCATCTCTCTCATCTCAACCAACAACTCGTGGCGTAACTCCTTGACGTCCAGGCGAACTTCCTCCAAACCCAACTCCAGGTTCTCCATGCATTCATCGATGGCAGAGCTAGTGGGAAGAGCTTTTGAAGAAGAAGAGGCAAGGCTCCAAGTCCCTTGAGGGGTCTGAGTTATGCCGATCTTCTCAAAGCTCTTGGAGTCAAATTTTCCCGTATGATGTTGTTGTTCTTCATTTTCAAAATCAATTTTAGAAGCTTTGAAGACACGGGTCAAGAGGTTTGCGAATGGGAGGGGAGTTCCTTTTCTGGCTTTTTGGGTGTGAGCAATGGATCCTAAAATGGTATTGGCCAGATCAAGATCATGGCCATTCAATATGCGGTACAGGAGGACCATAGCATTGTCAGTGAGGAGGGAGCCAGAGTTGATTCGGGGTAAAAGACATCTCACAATAATGTTAAAGATGATTTTGGCTTCAAGTGTGAGGGACGAGTGGGTGAGTTGTTTGGAGGTGCTGCTTGATGCTTCAGGGAGCAAATATTTGGCACGGGCAAGAGTAACACACTGGTCTTTTGTGGGGGTTTGAGGGGAGGGTGGACTTGGTTTGGGAAGACCAAGGAGTTCAGCGAAGTCAAGGGAGTTGAACGTGATTCTAACCCCTTTGACGGCTGACTCCAGAGTCCAGCCTTCATCGGTGTGCTTGGCTTTGAGGTTTATGTAGAAGAGACGGGTGAGTTGGGGGTAGTACTCAGATTCAAAGTTCAGCAGGATGCAGGGGTTTGTTTGAGAAGGGAGATGCAGGGTAGGTTCAAAGCTTCTAAAAAATTAAAATCGATAAAATCAGAACAACAAATCCTACGAGTTTTGAACTCGTCTACCCATTTGCCAGCCATCTCAGCATTCTCAAACCAGGAGGAGGGTAAGTATTGGTTTACCTGGATAAGTGAAGGGGGATTGACGGCAGGCTCAGCGTTCTTTCTTCGGGCTTTTGTTGGAGCGGTCGACTTGACGGGCGCTTCAAATCTTTTGGGAGTGGCTTTCCTCGAGCGCTTGGGAGGTGGAGACGTCTTGGCTTTAGCGGCCTTGCGCTTCTTCGGGGACGGGGGAGGAGGAGTAGGAGTAGGAGATGGAACAGGTTCCGGCTCCTCTTCCTCTTCTTCCTCAGACCCCGAGCCCTCAGCAGACTCCTCAACCTCATCTCCCTCGGCCTCCTCGTCATCATCAACCTCGTCGTCCTCCTCAGCTTCCTCTTGTTCCTCTCCTGCGGGAACCTCCTTCTCCGCTTTTCTCTTGGCCTCTTCCTCGGCCTTTTTCTTTTCTTTCACAGCCTCTTCCTCAGCCTTTTTCTTTTTCTGGGCCTCTTCCTCAGCCTCTTTTTCAGCATCTCTCTCTAGAATCTCCTCAAGATCTTCCTCTTCCTCCTCTTCCTCAGCAATGACCTTTTTCTTTCCCTTAAGCTTCCTACTGAGGGGCGACTTTTTCAGGCGCTTCGTGGACTGTTTGATTTCGGCAAGGGTGATCTCAGGGACGGTGCTCGGGACAGTGGTCGCAGGGGTAGGTTCAGGTTGAGGGGAAGACACGAGGGGGATTTGACGACCTTTGGAGGTAGCGCCAAGTCTTTTGGGGGTGGAGGTTTTCTTGGATTTGGGTGCCATGGATACGAACGGTAAAAAAAAAAATTTCAGAGAAAGGATGAAGAAGATGGTCTAAAGGTCAGAGAGAATAGAGAGAAACGGTGGGCTCTGAAGATGTGAATAGTGGGGGTAAAGATTGTGTGGTTTAAAAAGGGAGCGGGTGAGGTAAGTTGATGGGACAAGTTGGTAGTTTCCAAGGTAATAACTCTAACTCATCATATCACTGCCATATTTTCAAAATCAGTTTTACCAAAACAATTTCAAAATTTGAACAAAGAGTCGTTTGAATCTTAATGGTTAAGGCAAGATGTTTATCCGATTTTAAAAAATTTCCACAAATAAAAAATATAATCGGATAACATGCAATAAAAAGATTTTCCTGAAGGTAATAATGAAGTAAAGATATTTAAACTTCCTCTTAAAAAAATATTTGATCAAATATCTAAAAAGATACCAACTAAATATATGATCCGTTATATGTGCTCTACTGTTTAGTTCACATCCTTTGAAACGAGGTTCAAAGGTCTTGACACTGAGTAGAAGTTTTTCTTTCGTAAAGGGAAAGCTCCCCCTACGAAAGTGCATCCCTGTTAAGCATTCCGATTTCACGTCTAATGAAGATGAACCTGTCCTCTGCCAATGGCTTAGTAAAAATGTCAGCCCATTGATAATCAGTTGATATAAATGATATTGACACATCACCTTTTTCGACATGGTCTCTAATGAAATGATGCCTCACATCAATATGTTTGGTCCTTGAATGCTGAACGAGATTCTTTGTAATGGAGATGGCACTTGTGTTGTCACACTTAATGGGAATGTTTTTGAGGTCGATGCCAAGATCTCTCATTTGTTGAGCAATCCAAAGGATTTGGGAGCAGCATGCTCCAGCGGCTATGTATTCGGCTTCGGCAGTGGAAAGAGCAACTGAGTTTTGTTTCTTTGAGTGCCAACTGATCAAGGATGCCCCTAAGAATTGGCAACATCCTGACGTGCTCTTCCTATCCACCTTATAGCCTACAAAGTCTGCATCAGAATACCCAATTAGTGTAAAATCTCTTTGCTTTGGGTACCAAAAGCCAAGCTCCTTGGTGCCATTTAGATATCGAAAGATCCTCTTCACAGCCACGAGCTGAGATTCTTTAGGGTCATCTTGAAACCTAGCACACATGAAAACACTAAACATGATGTCAGGTCTACTAGCAGTAAGATATAGTAAAGATCCAATTATCCCTCGATACTCCTTTTGATTGACACTCTTCCCGGTCTTGTCTTAATCTAAGGACAAGGTTGAACTCATGGGTGTCTTGGTTGCTTTGGATTGATCCATCTTAAACTTCTTCAAGAGATCCTTAGTATACTTGCTTTGGTTGACAAAGATCCCTCTCTTAGATTGATGAACTTGCAACCCCAAAAAGAAGTTGAGTTCTCCCATTAAGCTCATCTCAAATTCACTGCACATTATATCGGAAAATTCCTTGCACAAAGATGTGTTAGTAGCACCAAACAATATATCATCAACATATATTTGGATAACCAATATGTCCTTTCCTTTGGTCTTGATGAAAAGAGTCTTGTCGATCAACCCCCTTTTAAAATCATTTTCTAAAAGATATTTTGACAAGCGCTCATACCAAGCTCTTGGGGCTTGTTTCAAACCATATAGCGCTTTGTCTAGTTTGTAAACATGATTAGGAAATTCCAAACTTTCAAAACCAGGGGGTTGAGCCACATAAACTTCTTCTTCTAAGAAACCATTAAGAAATGCACACTTGACATCCATTTGATATAGTTTTATGCTCATAAAAGATGCAAATGCTAATAAAATGCGAATGGCTTCAAGCCTAGCTACGGGAGCAAAAGTCTCCTCGTAGTCTATACCTTCCTCTTGATTGTAGCCTTGAGCAACAAGCCTTGCTTTGTTCCTCACGACCTTACCATTCTCATCTAGCTTGTTTCGAAATACCCAACGTGTGCCAATGACTGATTGATGCTTTGGCCTAGGCTTCAAGGTCCAGACTTTGTTCCTTTTAAATTCGTTAAGCTCACTTTGCATAGCAATGATCCAGTCTGGCTCTTGAAGGGCCTCATGCACCTTCTTTGGTTCTACAAGTGAAACAAAAGCGTGAAAAGCACAAAGATTTTTAAGTTTAGAACGAGTTTGAACACTAGATGTAGGGTCAGATATGATATCCTGTAATGGGTGTGACGAGGAGTATTTGAACTTTCTCTTGCTAGTCTCAGCTCCCTGGTTCGTCATATCAACAGGATTTGTTTGAGGCCCGTCTGACTCCATGGATACATTGTGCTCAGTTACTGCAGTATCTGACGTCTCAATAGCTTTGGACTGAGCTTCAAGACCTTGAGCCAACTCCTCAGTGTTAAGAATCTGATCCTGCATGTTCCTCTTCTCTGTGTTCTTAGTAGCAATATCATCACCATCCTCATTCTTTGTATGGCTGTTAAGATCTAAATCTACAACACTTTCACTAAAAGAACCGTCATTGCATTCATCAAATATAACATGAATACTTTCATCAACCATCTTGGTCCTTTTGTTGAAGATTCTATATGCTTTGCTACTTGTGGAGTAGCCAAGAAATATACCTTCATCACTACGCGCATTAAATTTCCCAAGGTTATCTTTTCCATTGTTATGAACAAAACAAGTACAGCCAAAGGGTTTGAAATACGATATAAGGGGTTTGCGGCCTTTGAAAAGTTCATAAGAAGTTTTCTTTAAGATGGAACGAATAAGAAAACGATTCAAAATATAGTTAGCTGTGTTAACAGCTTCAGCCCAATAGGTTTTAGGTAGTGCATTTTCTAAAAGCATAGTCCTGGCCATGTCCTTTAGGGTGCGGTTCTTTCGTTCCACAACCCCATTCTGTTGAGGTGTCCTAGGAGCAGAAAAATTATGGGAGATGCCATATTTAGCACAAAATAAATCAAACTGAAGTTGATCAAACTCCCTACCATGATCACTTCGAATTGACACTATGGGCTCGTTTCTTAAAGTTTGCAACTCCTTACAAAGTTTTGAAAACTCAAATAAAGCCTCTGATTTTTCTTTTAAAAATGCAACCCAAGTATATCTCGAAAAATCATCAACAACAACAAGCATGTACTTTTTACCATTGGGAGATTTGACTCGCATAGGACCACATAAATCCATATGTAAAAGTTCAAGGGGTCTAGAAGTACATACAACCTTTTTGGGTTTGAAAGAGCTGCGTATTTGTTTACCTCGTGTGCATGCTTTGCACATCTCAATACCTTTGAAGTCCATCTCAGGTAGTCCTCTTACAAGCCCTTTAGACACAAGCTTTTGTAGTGTATATAGGCTTACATGACCGAGTCTCCTGTGCCAGAGCTTTGGTTCGTCCGTCAAAGCCTTTAGGCAGGTTAAGCTTCGTTGTGCCACTTGCTCAGCATTCACGACATAGATGTTGTTATAACGATAGGCAATTAGAACTATTTCACCTATATCTTCTCTACGCACTAAACATCTTTTCTTGTTAAATCCAACATCATTACCATTATCACATAGTTGAGAAACACTAAGCAAATTATACTTCAAACCATCAACAAGGTAAACATTTTTAATACTATGGTTAGGATCACTCCAAACACTACCGATACCAACGATGTCACACTTTCCTTTGTCACCAAGAGTGATTGTTCCAGTGGATTGCTTCTTCAGTTCATGGAAGAGAGACCTCTTCCTACTCATATGTCTAGAGCATCCACTATCAATAATCCATTTTTGCTCTTTCACCTTGGTGATCTCCTGCAAAACAAAAATCAACCTTTGTGGCTAGACCAATAAGCAAATTTAGATCCTTTATTGGGATAAACCATATTTGGTAAAATAGTGCCTTTGGGGACCCAAACTTGCGTTATCCGTTCTTTTCTCAAGTGAACAGGAAATGTATTGCGAATAATATGAGGATCCTTTCTTCTATAGGGGCAAGTCTCTCTTACATGTCCCTTTCTTGCACAGTGGTGACATACAGGAGAGGTTCTGCTTCCTTTTGCCTTCACAAAAGTGGTAATGTGTTGCTTCTTTAAAAACCTCGGGTTGTAACCAATACCACTTCTGTTTAGAGAACTTTGTTGCTCACCCAACATCCTATCAAGAGTGCCCTTGGACTTGGTAAAACTTATGAGGGCTGTCTGTTGGTCTTGAATCTTCTTATTCATGGAGATCTTCTCGCTCTCTAAGTCATGATGTTCACTTATTAGAGACGAGAGATCTTGCTTGAGTTCATATTTCTCTGAGTCAAGAGTCTTGACTTTAATGTCAAGACCCGAATAAGAGGTTTCAAGACTTTTGACCCTCATTGACAGTTCCTCAATAGTTCTTTCCTGGTCCACGGTTTTCTTAATAAGAGTGTTGGTTTGGGCAATAAGCTTCTCTTCATTGGCAATCATATTAGAAAGGAATTCCGATAGTACCTCTTTTGGACTTGCCATAAGTTCTCTTACAGTTACCTCAAGTTGCTCATTGTGGGATTCATCTCCTGAGGCCATGAGACAAATGTTGGCCTTCTCATCATCTGAATCCGAGTCACCTAAGTCAGAATCACTCCAAGCTGCAACCATGGCTTTCTTTTTCCATCTATCACCTTTCTTGAACTGGCTCTTCTTCTTTTGAGGGCAATCTTTCACTAGATGGTCTGTTTCACCACATTCAAAACAAGACAAAGGTTTAGTCTTCTTGTCATATTTGTTGTATTGAGAATTATCTCGAAATTTAGAAGACTCTGATCCATCTTTGTTGTTGAATTGCATCTTCATCTTGAGGATTCGAGAAAGACCCCTTGTAATGAGAGAAAAGGGATCATCCTCATCATCATCCTCATCTTCAGAATCAGACACATCTTTGGGCTCATCCTTCTTAGACTTGAGTGCCAAGTTCTTAGTGCTTATTGGGATTTCTCCATCGTCTTCATTGAGAATCATCTAATGTGTGATCAACTTCCCAAGCAAGTCATCAAGGGGTAGAGTGGTGAGATTTTGGGCTTCCTCTATGGCTGTCACTTTAGGGCCCCATTTGTCTTTTGGGAGGCACCTCAATATCTTCCTTACTTTCTCAACATTTTCAAAGGTCTTGCCGAGAGAGTCAAGGTTGTTCGTGATTTCCGTGAATCGTGTGAACATGGCCTTGATAGACTCATCAGGCTTCATTTTGAAAAGTTCATACTTTCGAAGGAAGATACTGATCTTGGTGTCCTTCACTTGACTGGTTCCTTCGTAGGTGACAACTAACTTGTCCCAAATCTCTTTAGCCGACCTACAAGATGAAATACGATTAAACTCATCAGTACTAAGACCACAATATAGTAAGTTAATGGCCTTATAGTTCTTGGAAACGAGTTCAAGATCCGCTTGGATATATTCGTCCTCAATCTTCGTGACTCTGCTTCCATTTGGTCCTTCTTTCTCAGGAATCTTTGGACCATTCTCTATAATGTTCCAAAGTTCCAGATCTTGATCTATAATGAACATTTTCATCAAGGACCTCCAGTGGACAAAGTTGTTTCCCACAAAGAGCGGTGGTCTATTGGTAGACCTCCCTTGTGCAAATCCTCCGCTTGCTTCACCAGACATGATCAAAACTCACAAGATTGTTAGATCAAAAGCAGTGAGTAAGGCTCTGATACCAATTGAAGGTTCGATAATGTATAACAAAGTAGAATAAAAATACTCTAGAAGGGGGGGTTGAATAGAGTATGCCAACTTTTCGCTGACAATCTCAAGACTTTTGAAATGCTTTCCAAACCTCTGGGAGTAAACTCAATTCTTTCGATTGGGATACCTGAAGCACAACAAAGTTATACAATTTGAAACAAGTGCGGAAATAATGGTAAAGCAATAAGTAAAGAACACGATGAATTGTTAACGAGGTTCAGCTCCTTTAAGGCTTAGTCCCCGCCTAGGGTTCTTCCACAACCCTAAGATTCAACAGGCTTTATTGATTCACAAAACATAGGATCCTAATAGCTCACCGAGAAGCCTCTCTCCTATACAATTGCAATCTAGTCAACTCTCGTTCCCTTGGAGTCCTAGAGCAATCTAGAAGAGCCACACCTCTCTCAGCTATCTAGTACAATCCTCTTATACTCGTGAATCAATAACCTAGTGCACACTTCCTGAGTTATAAACTCTCGAGTATAACACTCTCTCAGAATATATCCTATAAGCTCACTATGTAACTCTCAAATGCTTTGAAACAAAAGATAAAACACTTAACACCTAGCAGAGAGTACATGTAGAAGAAAGATTGACTTGAGGGCTGAGTGTGCGATGTAGTTCAATGATCGTCAGTGTTCAACACCTCCTCTCTTCTTTCTTCTTCATCTCCTTTTATTCTTGATCAAATCGGCGCCAAGAATCTTTACCCAACGGCTACTTGAGATCATGGCTTAGGAAGGATCTTCGCAATCTTCTATTTTGGGAAACTGCAAAGCCACCATCCACCTGATTTGATCTTCATATCTTTCAGCTTTAAGGAAGGAGATTTCTTCGAAATCTTTGTTGTATGGTTAGTATAACATATGTATAATAATATTTGGAAACCATACATAGATAATATGTATAAGACAATAACTAAAAATACAGGTTTTGAATTTCATCAATACAACTTTGGCTTAAAGACTTTTGACACAAGCTTTGTGTCAAAGCCTTTGAAAACAGTTCCGATTTTCATCAAGGGAGTGGAGTTATCAAATTCATTCCACTATATTATTCTAAGGCTTGGAAATATTTTCGGATTTCATTATTTAGCTCGAGTTCAAATGTTTATTTTAAATTTATTTTAATCGCATCCGGTTAAGGTCAAAAAGCGGGTTTCAGGATTTATTTTCGGGTATTAATTTTTACTTTTATCCACCCTTACACTCAATCTCACACACCCACTCTCTCACCTCACCCGGCCTCACCCCTACCCCTATTTCATTTGTCACCATCCTCCTACAATCTCCCCATCAACACTCCACCCTCATCACTACCACTCTCCCGCCCTCCTCAAACATCAGTCGATGCCATCACCCTCCCTGCCTTTGAACTCCTCCACCTTCAAATGCCACCACCATCATATGTTGAATTTTTTTTTTAAATTAGCCAAAAAATAAAAAAAATTTGGAAAATAGCTAAAGATCCAAAGTATTTTGGTAAATAGCCAAAACGGGGCTAATTCGCTGTTACAAACAGCGACTCTAGTCCAAATTTAAAAAAATAATAATAAAATAATAAAATCGCTGCTATAAACAGCGACTTAGGGGTATTTTTAGATTTTTTTTAAATTGTCAAATATTGATATAGTTAAAAATGCAAAAAAAAAAGAAACGCTGTTTGTAACAGCGGGTTTCTTTTGTCTTTTTCCTGTACCGTAGCCCCACCCCCCACTGCTTTCCTCTCCCTCTGCTTTTGCCCTTTTCCCGTACCCCCGTAGCCCGCCACCCCCTCTCTCTCATTCTCTCTCTTTCTCTCTCCATTCCCCCTTTTCTCATTCTTCACTTTTAAAAAAAATAATAGAATAACATAGAGTCGCGGTTTTAAACCGCGACTCTACTGTAGTTTTTTTCTTTTTTTTTAAAAAAAATATTTTTAACTAAATAAATACCCTACAAAAATAAAAAATATTTAAAAGTCGCGGTTTAAAACAGCGACTTTATTATTTTATTATTTTTTTATAATTGGGACTAAAGTCGTTGTTTGTAACAACGACTTAGCCCTGTTTTGGCTATTTACCAAAATACTTTGGATATTTGGCTATTTTCCAATTTTTTTATTTTTTGGCCAATTTAAAAAAAATTCTCATATGTCACACCTCTAACACCCCACGCCCCAACCAAACTCCACACCTCGTGCTCTCTATTTTCAAACCGAAGCACCACCGAGCACCTTCGCCACCTCCGTCCTCCTTCCTCCAAGGCTACAACAGCTCAGCTTCATCACCCCAAAATCCACAAGCACCCTACAGCAGCCCAGAAGGCCCTCAACACCACCCCTGAGCCACCGGAGCTCCATCGCCTCCGTTCGAGCGCGAACGACCTTCCGGTAAGCCGTTCTCATTCGATTTCGATCGAAATCACCATCGAGCTCCACCATCATACTCACCCACATCCGACGCAGGTCCGAGAAGCCATCGAGAGCCTCCGACGACCCCCAGAACTCCGATCAAAGCTCCGAAGCCCACGAACACCTTGGTGATCTTCGTTCCTTCCCTTCCTTATCCTCGTTTTGTTTCTTTTTCATGCTTTATGGCCGAAAAGAGTGAGTAAGAGCCGAGTGTAGGAAGCTTGGGCGAGATCGAGAGCTCCGGTGAGCTCGAGAGCGGCGAGCTCGAGCGCGAAGGTCGTGAGTGCGAGGGTTGAGCGAGAGTCCGAGCGACCAGAGTGAGTGCGAGGGAGCCGTGGGAGTGGGAGCATGGATGGGTACGTAGGTTAGTCCGAGTGAGCAGGGGATGAGGCGGAGTTGGGCGCGAGGCCAGAACGACGTCGGCGAGGGAGCTCCGAGCAAGGAGAATTGAAGACAATGATGGATGATGGTGTATGAACGTGTGGGCATTGTTTTCTTTTCTCTTTGTTTACTTATTTGTGTGTTTTAGAAACTTTGAAATCTGAGCTGACCAAAAAAAAAAGAAACTTTGAAATCTGAAGGGAAAAGAGTATTAAGGATTGGGCCGGTTTAGGATTAATGATTATGGGTTCGGTTTGGTTCGATTGGGTTTGAATGGGTTTGGTTCGGTTTGGGTTAAAATATTGGTTTGGTTCGGGATCCAGTTGGAAAAATTATTTTAAGGGTTTAATTAACTTATTTTATATATACGGAGTATTATTTAATTGTTATATAATTTGTTATTTAATTGTTATTATTATTTTATTCTATTTTATTTATTAGTTCATTAGTTAATTATTTATTATAAGTTATTTAAAATATGATTTATTTGAGTGTTTATTTAATTGTTATATATATTGTTTTGAGGTTGATAGTGTTATTAAAATAGTTCCTTAACTTATTAACTTGTTATTAATTATTAAATTATTTAAGTATATATTTTGATTATCTAGATGTTTTATTTAATATGATTTATAAGGAATTTACTTATGCGAATAATCTATTTGATAACTATTTGCATTTAAAATGTTAATTTTGAATTATTTAGATTGTTTGGAAAATATTTCTAAGTGTCGGAAATTTATTAGGATAATGTTTTGGACTAAAATTTACCAGGATTATTTTAATAATAATATAATTTTGGGAAATTTGTTTGAGGATTCAAATGTTTAATGTCAGGATTTGGCTAGGTATGATTTAAAAAGAATTGTTTGATTATTGAGTTGATTATGAGCATGATTATATATCATGATTTGTAAATGAGTTGCAACATGATTGATACACGGAATTATTTGAGAAATTATATGGTATGAGATATGAGTAAATGTGAATTGAAGGCATGATTTGATATTTTGGAATTTCGAGTTAATTTATGGAAATGATTGTGGAGGATGATGAAATGATATATGAAATGTTATATGATGATATATTATGAAAGGATATGAGACATGATGAGATGAGATGAAATGAGATAAGATGTTGAGATGATGTTGATGATGATGAAAATATGCCTAAGTTATGAAAAGAGATCTTTGACTTATGTGATTTATCTGAATGGCTATTATGTGCGTAGACTTAGACTTATGCATCATATGTATTGCTTACTAGGTGATATATGATCTGTTGGATCTGCTCGCTTACATTGATGTTCTTGCTTTTGGATTCTACGCTTCTCCAGGTAAGTTCCTTGAACTTACTCATGATGGGTGCTTTATGCACTGGGTGTTATATAGTAGGCTAGTGTTCATCCACCATACGACTTAGAATCAAGCTTAGGATCTAAAATGAAAACCATATTACTTGCTATCTGTCTTTGCTAGAAAACTGTCGTTATAGGTGTTTGCCTTCCTTTCATAGTTAGTAGGCTCATTGCGTGGGGTTGGCCTGCACCGTAGGGTGAGGTAGCTCCTTTGATGGTGAGTTGCTATAGGATTTCTTAGGAGCATAGAGGGACATGCTACTTGGCATTTCTTGTAACTGGCGCGCTTCTTTATCTATTTCTGCATTTACTTATCCACATACTTATCTGTTTAATTTTTGTTTTGCATTACGCATTTCATCTTAGGAATAGGATGCTTATTATATGCCTCTCAGAGTGTGTTTACACACGCGCATGAGTGACCTGATGATTGACTGTTCGTAGATGGGTTGTAAAGGGGAAGTGTATGTAAAATAGGAGAATAAAATAAAGCACAACTAGACTATCTCCCTGTCCCAAACAAATAATACAAGAATCCCCTCCGTTGTAGTAGTAGGGTAATTCAGGATCGAATCCACGAGGAGGTAGGTCAGCGCTTCCTTTGTTGTACTCACGATCAATGCTTTCGACCTCAGCAGACACTCGATATCGAGTATACTGGTCGATATCGACCTCAGTTCTGGTCGATTTCCTAGCGCAATTCCTGCAGAAGACAAAACAGCAAGTCGACGTCGAGCAGAGACCTCGATATCGATGTTAGTACTCGATATCGACCCTTAAGGTCGATTTCGATGCTTGTCACAGAAACTGTTTTTGTAACTAATTTGTCGGAAAAGGATCCGAAGAAAATAGAATGGAGAGGGAAGATGAACAGAAGCAAAACTAAGACTTTTATGAAGAATTTAATGAATTAAAAGGCTTCCAAAGTCGGGGTTTTATGCCACAACGATAACAATGCAAGTTTCATGCTAAAGATATGAACTTTAATGTCTTTCCGTCAAATAACTTTCGTTATCAACACTTAGGTGATTAGAGGCTCTCGCATAATTCCTAAGAGTTACTATCCAATTCGTGAGTAATTCAAGTTCGCAATATGAGTGGCTTTCGCTTCAATAATGCAAATAATGAATCTCCCTAACTTTCGCAAAGGATCATGCATGGGGTAGAAGACGGAATCGCATAAAAGTCATACCTTTGATGCACTTACCTCACATTGCTATCGTCGGGCTCACCCCGACCCTAGAAGTGGGTTGACTACTCGCTCCTCATCATGCACACCATTATCATTGTTATTGAAAGAAAGCTACTTTGAATTAAAACTCCGAAAGAAAGTACAACCGAACAAGCCACTCCGCTCTCGCTTTACAACTCCACTCGGCCACTCTCTCTCTCTCTTGCAACTAAATTCGGAATCCCTAATTGAATATTGAATGATAAATTGAATACCTAAACTCAGCCCTATTGGCTTCTATTTGTAGATGATGATAAGGACTCGAAACCTTATCTTTATTCTCTATGATAAATAAATAAATAAATAAATAAGTAAAAGCTAAAACTTCATGGTGAAATCAGCCTCCTCATGATAAAGCTGATGTTGATGATAGGAAATTTCGACCTTTGGATAGATATTGCAAGCATTGGATATAATTCTATCAGAATCGGAGTCGAATTCCTCTGCTGGCATGGTCGATATCGACCCTTCCACTCGATATCGACCCCTCCAAAATCTTATCTCGAGCTTCTCCTTCTCCTACTCGACTTCTATCAACTTGGTCGATCTGACATGATCGATATCGACCTCCAGACGTCGATATCTACCTCTTCTGTGTCGAGATGCTCTGTTTCCTTTCTGCTCGATTCCTATGTCTCGATGTACTCGATGTCGAGGTCTTCAGTCGATTTCGACCTCTTCAGAAGACTTCGAGTTCCTTTTCCGCTCTTCTGAAATCATCCATTTTCATCCTGTTTTCTGCGAAATCACATGGAAACTCGTGCAAACCCATATATTTGACATTTAAGCATAAACTACACTATTCCCATGTTTTCCCATTAATGTGTATGCAAAAGACAACAAAATGAATTCATATGTGCATAGAAAATATGGCAATTTGCGCGCACATCAAACACCCCATACTTAAGCTTGCTTGTCCCCAAGCAATACTCTTAATGGTCATTCAGGGGAAGAAAGTAAACTCTCAACATCATAGATTCATTTTTCATATGTCCCTACAATCAATTGCCATCCTCGAGAAGGTACTTATGTCAACCAAGTTCATGCCTGTGCATAAAAGCAATTTCATACTTATAAAGGAGGTAATATGCAAAAAACAATTCTAGCGACATTGCATTAATAATCAAGAGGACTTTCTTCAAGCTTGTGAGAAGTGGATTGGTAAAAGGCTAAAGGTGGGCTAATATTTGGCCATGTGGTGTTAAATCCGGGGAAGTACACTTTCTTTCCAAAATATTCCACATTACTCCTTCATAATGTCTCACCTTTCACTCATCGTTCAATGCTTTTTTCACTTTAATGCTTTTACCTCTCTAACCTTAGCACTGCCTTCTCGCGAGTCGCAAACATGGGTGTCATGAATGGCCCCGGATACTTAGTACTTCGGACTCCTCACCTTTGTGTCCCATCTCGCCGAACTATTATCTCAGCGAGCAGGGTCGACCTACCTTTATCTCCTGAGGTGATCGGATTTTTTTCTCGCTCATTTAATTTTCCATATTGTATCATTCCTGCCAACAACTTTATAAATGCACAACTCCAAAGATGTCATCCATTCAAAAAAACTTTGTCCCCGGATAGGGTATAAGGTAAAAAATGGACAATATGTATATGTGGAGCAACAATGATCATGATAAGTCTCATATATGGCTTTGTGAATATGCGTAGGTAAGGCTAGGATATGAACTTTGCTTGTATGGAATTTTTTTTAAAAAAATCCTCCATCATCTTATCATGCACATGTCAAAAGCAACTTCAAATTTTCATCTCCTTTATGA
This sequence comes from Persicaria maculosa, assembly GCA_963922045.1. Classification (NCBI taxonomy): domain Eukaryota; kingdom Viridiplantae; phylum Streptophyta; class Magnoliopsida; order Caryophyllales; family Polygonaceae; genus Persicaria; species Persicaria maculosa. The sequence goes on along the minus strand of OY998261.1, from coordinate 22,666,538 downwards.
TTTTCTCAAAAAAATTTGCACTTCATTGGGACTTCCCTTAACTAGGCAATCTCATGTTATATCTCTAATGAATCTAATTTTGCATCATAGAGCTCTTTTTTATACTTCCATGACTCTCTCTTCCAAAATTTTTGATGGGGGTCATTTAAAATAAATATGCATTGTCATTTTAAAATAAATATGCATTAAAATAAATATGCAACCCTAAACTAAGCATGAATATGCAAATAAGTCTTTCCCCCACCCCATACTTAAAATTCACAGTGTCCTCACTGTATTAGAACTAGGGTTAAGAAGAAGACTTACTAAACCGTCACAAATTTCAGGAGTCGAAGAAGACAGCAGGGAAGGTCGATATCGACCCTTTACATCGATATCGATGTCTCTCGATTTCTGCTCGGGCTTCAGGGTGATTCGGCCTCGATCACAAACCCTATCCATGTCGACCTTGAGGTCGATTTCGATGCCTTTTTGTGTGCTTTTCTCTCTCCTGCAATTTGAAAATTAAACACAAAATATGCAAAACAATAAAGTGTCTAAAACCAAAACAAAAGCTGTCTTAAAACCAAAACTAAGTCTTTGTTACAAGCTCTAGATTTTTAAGTCGCTAGGCCGACTTCTTCCTTTGCGCTTTTCAAGGTGGCATCTGCAGAGCCCATGTGGCTTGGGCCTCAAATATCACTCCTTTCTTGTCCCGCAGCTGCATTCCCCCGGGATTGATTTGATTCACCGTGAATGGACCTAAGCTCTTATCTTTGAATTTTGTAGGGAACCAATGGTCTTTAGATTTGGCAACATAGACCTTGTCTCCTATCTCATATTGGCTTGAACCATCATCGGATATCCTACATAAACGCACATGCCAAGGCACACCTCTTCCAAATAATGATAAGTCCTTAATTGTAATTGCACAAGAGGAATCCGTACCTTGACTTACCTTCTTCTCAGTCTGTGGCTCAGGTCGATGTCGATGTGCAGAGGTCGATATCGACCCCTGTTGTACACCTGTAGGATCAGTCGATTTGGGGAGTTTTGACTCGATATGATCAGGTCGATTTCGACCCTCAGAGGTCGATATCGAGGTCTCCTCGCCTCTCTTCTCAGCGCTGATGGTGGTCGATTTCGATAGGGTGTGGTCGATATCGACCCTTGACCCCGATTTCGATGCTTCCTCTTTTCCTCCGTCGACCCCATACTTATGACCTGTCACAGAATCTTGAACAATAGTGGTCGATATCGACTTACCTGGGTCGATTTCGATGTCCTGTTGAGCTCCTTCGTTCAAGATTGCTTCAACTTCCTCTACTTGGGATTCTTTGATGGCTTTTATCTCCATTGGCCCTTGACTTTGCACCATCTTATTGAAGGAATACTCTATTACTTCATCACTAATTGTGAGTGAGAGCAATCCTTTCTTCACGCTAATGTTGGCATCCACGGTTGCTAGAAATGGCCTACCTAAAATAATTGGACAAGCAGGGTCCTCCGCTATGTCAACAACTAGGAAATCAGCGGGGACAAAGAATTTGCCTACTTGTACTGGCACATCTGTCACTATCCCAGTTGGAATAACTACGGTATTGTTAGCCATGTATAATCTTGCATCCACGGGCTCTAGAGGACCAATCTTTACCTTGTGCCAAATGGTTAGTGGCATCATGCTAACGCTAGCGCCCAAGTCAACTAAAGCATTAAATTTGAATTGACCTAGACCTATAGCGATAGAAAACTTACCTGGGTCAGCCCGCTTTTGTGGTAGCTCCAATCTGTTGCATTCCTCTGCGATCTCAGAGAGCGATCACTTCTTTCCCAAGATATCCTTAAGGAACCTTACATAAGATGGCATCTCGTGAAGTGCCTCTGTGAATGGTATAGAGACATTAAGCCCTTGGAGCATCTTCACGAACCGTTGGAACTTCTTTTCCACTGGGTCCTTAGTCACCTTTCTAGTTGGAAAGGGCAACACCTTCTTCCTTCCTGCGGCTGTAGTGAGGTCGATATCGGCAGCAGTGGGGTCGATATCGACTGGAAGAGTCGATTTCTGTGGTGACGCAGAATTAGGGTCGACATCGACAGGAGGGTCGACATCGATGTCACCTTGGTCGATATCGACCGGGGGGGTCGATATCGACGTCTGTTCTGGCTCCTTCTCCTCCACCTTTTGCTCGGGCGTTTGTAATTGACGCCCACTCCTTAGGTTTACTGCCGCGATATGACCTGTGGTTTTGCCCTTTTGGTTGGGCACAGTGGATCCAGGGAGTGATCCGGACGCTTTGGGCATTGCTTCCGCCAATTGACTCATTTGAGTCTCCATGTTGCGCTTCCAAACGTCGATCTCCCCAAGTCTAGAATTGATGCCCTGCAGCTGAGTATGGACGGAGTTGTTGGCTTGTTTGAACTCAGCGTGGTTCCTCCGCATCTCATCAAGGATGATTTGCAGGTCATCTTTCTTAGTCTCCCGCTCAGGGTGCCCTGGTGCCCTATAGGTTGGGGGATCCCTTTGATAGAACCTTTGATCACCCCAATTTTGTTGATTGCCCCCTCCATAGGGGCCTCTCGTCCATTTGACCTCCTCATGTTGTTCCGCCATGGATACTTGCTCAGTATGTGGACAGGCACTGGTGTTATGCCTTATTGAACCACACTCTTGACAAGGTTGATTGTTGCTCAAGAACCTTACTTGCTTTTGAAGGCGGCGTGTTTGATCGTTATGGAATTGTTGCCGTACTTCAGGATCTATCTCCCTTGGAGGCTCATATAGTGGCATAGATGGGGCAGGCCTTGCATCATAGGCCGCAGCAGCCCCATAGGTGTTGTCAAAGTTCACAAGCCTCTCAATGGTCTCCCATGCCTCCGTTGGTGTAAGCTCAATGTACCGATAGGAGGTATATGAATTGATCCTCTCCTTATTCGGCGCATCAAGGGCATTATAAAAGATCTTTTGGATGACATATGGAAGTTGCCCATGCGTCGGGCATGATCTCAGCAAGTCTTTGAAGCGCTCCCACGCCTGTGCTAGGGTTTCACCTGGCTTTTGTTTGAAAGCCGTGATCCTTTGTCGTAGCATCGCCGTTTTAGAAGGTGGGAAGAATTTGTTCAAGAAGGCATCTTTCACTTCCGCCCATGTCCTTAGCGATCGTGGAGCCAAACTTTCAAGCCATTGTAATGCCTTTCCTGCCAAAGACCATCGAAAAGATTTTAGTCGCACATACTCTAGGTTTACTCCATCAGCAACTGTTTCACATAAATCCATAAAAGTAGAGATGTGTTGCAGGGGGCATTCATTATGTCTTCCTTCAAAAGTATTTCTTTTAATCTCAGATAGGAAGTTAATTTTCAGTTCATAATTGGAGTGAGGAATTATAATGGCAGATTCAGGAACATGAAGGGGCGGATGCATGTATTGCATCGCCGTCTGTGGATACTGATTTAGCCGCTCTTGGGCTTGTCTGCGCGCATCCTCCTCCCTATCAGCACGGGCTCGCTCCGCAGCAGCAGCGGCCCTTTCAGCAGCGATTGTAGCATTGTGGTCCTCGATTTCCTTTCTCAACCGCTCTATAATCTCAGCCTGCGTCTCGTTGTCAGCCATGATGCGAATTGCTTTGTTGCGAAGATGGTAGAAACGTTCAGGCTCGTCAATGGGTTCCAGGATAGGTCCGCGATCAGAACGTCGCATAAACCTGCAAAATAAGCTTAGAAAAAGATCGTGATTAACTTAGGTGGCGATTGATTGCCTCCCCAGCAACAGCGCCAATTTGTTCGTAGATGGGTTGTAAAGGGGAAGTGTATGTAAAATAGGAGAATAAAATAAAGCACAACTAGACTATCTCCCTGTCCCAAACAAATAATACAAGAATCCCCTCCCTTGTAGTAGTAGGGTAATTCAGGATTGAATCCACGAGGAGGTAGGTCAGCGCTTCCTTTGTTGTACTCACGATCAATGCTTTCGACCTCAGCAGACACTCGATATCGAGTATACTGGTCGATATCGACCTCAGTTCTGGTCGATTTCCTAGCGCAATTCCTGCAGAAGACAAAACAGCAAGTCGACGTCGAGCAGAGACCTCGATATCGATGTTAGTACTCGATATCGACCCTTAAGGTCGATTTCGATGCTTGTCACAAAAACTGTTTTTGTAACTAATTTGTCGGAAAAGGATCCGAAGAAAATAGAATGGAGAGGGAAGATGAACAGAAGCAAAACTAAGACTTTTATGAAGAATTTAATGAATTAAAAGGCTTCCAAAGTCGGGGTTTTATGCCACAACGATAACAATGCAAGTTTCATGCTAAAGATATGAACTTTAATGTCTTTCCGTCAAATAACTTTCGTTATCAACACTTAGGTGATTAGAGGCTCTCGCATAATTCCTAAGAGTTACTATCCAATTCGTGAGTAATTCAAGTTCGCAATATGAGTGGCTTTCGCTTCAATAATGCAAATAATGAATCTCCCTAACTTTCGCAAAGGATCATGCATGGGGTAGAAGACGGAATCGCATAAAAGTCATACCTTTGATGCACTTACCTCACATTGCTATCGTCGGGCTCACCCCGACCCTAGAAGTGGGTTGACTACTCGCTCCTCATCATGCACACCATTATCATTGTTATTGAAAGAAAGCTACTTTGAATTAAAACTCCGAAAGAAAGTACAACCGAACAAGCCACTCCGCTCTCGCTTTACAACTCCACTCGGCCACTCTCTCTCTCTCTTGCAACTAAATTCGGAATCCCTAATTGAATATTGAATGATAAATTGAATACCTAAACTCAGCCCTATTGGCTTCTATTTGTAGATGATGATAAGGACTCGAAACCTTATCTTTATTCTCTATGATAAATAAATAAATAAATAAATAAGTAAAAGCTAAAACTTCATGGTGAAATCAGCCTCCTCATGATAAAGCTGATGTTGATGATAGGAAATTTCGACCTTTGGATAGATATTGCAAGCATTGGATATAATTCTATCAGAATCGGAGTCGAATTCCTCTGCTGGCATGGTCGATATCGACCCTTCCACTCGATATCGACCCCTCCAAAATCTTATCTCGAGCTTCTCCTTCTCCTACTCGACTTCTATCAACTTGGTCGATCTGACATGATCGATATCGACCTCCAGACGTCGATATCTACCTCTTCTGTGTCGAGATGCTCTGTTTCCTTTCTGCTCGATTCCTATGTCTCGATGTACTCGATGTCGAGGTCTTCAGTCGATTTCGACCTCTTCAGAAGATTTTTTTGCGCTCTTCTGAAATCATCCATTTTCATCCTGTTTTCTGCGAAATCACATGGAAACTCGTGCAAACCCATATATTTGACATTTAAGCATAAACTACACTATTCCCATGTTTTCCCATTAATGTGTATGCAAAAGACAACAAAATGAATTCATATGTGCATAGAAAATATGGCAATTTGCGCGCACATCAAACACCCCATACTTAAGCTTGCTTGTCCCCAAGCAATACTCTTAATGGTCATTCAGGGGAAGAAAGTAAACTCTCAACATCATAGATTCATTTTTCATATGTCCCTACAATCAATTGCCATCCTCGAGAAGGTACTTATGTCAACCAAGTTCATGCCTGTGCATAAAAGCAATTTCATACTTATAAAGGAGGTAATATGCAAAAAACAATTCTAGCGACATTGCATTAATAATCAAGAGGACTTTCTTCAAGCTTGTGAGAAGTGGATTGGTAAAAGGCTAAAGGTGGGCTAATATTTGGCCATGTGGTGTTAAATCCGGGGAAGTACACTTTCTTTCCAAAATATTCCACATTACTCCTTCATAATGTCTCACCTTTCACTCATCGTTCAATGCTTTTTTCACTTTAATGCTTTTACCTCTCTAACCTTAGCACTGCCTTCTCGCGAGTCGCAAACATGGGTGTCATGAATGGCCCCGGATACTTAGTACTTCAGACTCCTCACCTTTGTGTCCCATCTCGCCGAACTATTATCTCAGCGAGCAGGGTCGACCTACCTTTATCTCCTGAGGTGATCGGATTTTTTTCTCGCTCATTTAATTTTCCATATTGTATCATTCCTGCCAACAACTTTATAAATGCACAACTCCAAAGATGTCATCCATTCAAAAAAACTTTGTCCCCGGATAGGGTATAAGGTAAAAAATGGACAATATGTATATGTGGAGCAACAATGATCATGATAAGTCTCATATATGGCTTTGTGAATATGCGTAGGTAAGGCTAGGATATGAACTTTGCTTGTATGGAATTTTTTTTAAAAAAATCCTCCATCATCTTATCATGCACATGTCAAAAGCAACTTCAAATTTTCATCTCCTTTATGATTTTCTCAAAAAAATTTGCACTTCATTGGGACTTCCCTTAACTAGGCAATCTCATGTTATATCTCTAATGAATCTAATTTTGCATCATAGAGCTCTTTTTTATACTTCCATGACTCTCTCTTCCAAAATTTTTGATGGGGGTCATTTAAAATAAATATGCATTGTCATTTTAAAATAAATATGCATTAAAATAAATATGCAACCCTAAACTAAGCATGAATATGCAAATAAGTCTTTCCCCCACCCCATACTTAAAATTCACAGTGTCCTCACTGTATTAGAACTAGGGTTAAGAAGAAGACTTACTAAACCGTCACAAATTTCAGGAGTCGAAGAAGACAGCAGGGAAGGTCGATATCGACCCTTTACATCGATATCGATGTCTCTCGATTTCTGCTCGGGCTTCAGGGTGATTCGGCCTCGATCACAAACCCTATCCATGTCGACCTTGAGGTCGATTTCGATGCCTTTTTGTGTGCTTTTCTCTCTCCTGCAATTTGAAAATTAAACACAAAATATGCAAAACAATAAAGTGTCTAAAACCAAAACAAAAGCTGTCTTAAAACCAAAACTAAGTCTTTGTTACAAGCTCTAGATTTTTAAGTCGCTAGGCCGACTTCTTCCTTTGCGCTTTTCAAGGTGGCATCTGCAGAGCCCATGTGGCTTGGGCCTCAAATATCACTCCTTTCTTGTCCCGCACCTGCATTCCCCCGGGATTGATTTGATTCACCGTGAATGGACCTAAGCTCTTATCTTTGAATTTTGTAGGGAACCAATGGTCTTTAGATTTGGCAACATAGACCTTGTCTCCTATCTCATATTGGCTTGAACCATCATCGGATATCCTACATAAACGCACATGCCAAGGCACACCTCTTCCAAATAATGATAAGTCCTTAATTGTAATTGCACAAGAGGAATCTGTACCTTGACTTACCTTCTTCTCAGTCTGTGGCTCAGGTCGATGTCGATGTGCAGAGGTCGATATCGACCCCTGTTGTACACCTGTAGGATCAGTCGATTTGGGGAGTTTTGACTCGATATGATCAGGTCGATTTCGACCCTCAAAGGTCGATATCGAGGTCTCCTCGCCTCTCTTCTCAGCGCTGATGGTGGTCGATTTCGATAGGGTGTGGTCGATATCGACCCTTGACCCCGATTTCGATGCTTCCTCTTTTCCTCCGTCGACCCCATACTTATGACCTGTCACAGAATCTTGAACAATAGTGGTCGATATCGACTTACCTGGGTCGATTTCGATGTCCTGTTGAGCTCCTTCGTTCAAGATTGCTTCAACTTCCTCTACTTGGGATTCTTTGATGGCTTTTATCTCCATTGGCCCTTGACTTTGCACCGTCTTGTTGAAGGAATACTCTATTACTTCATCACTAATTGTGAGTGAGAGCAATCCTTTCTTCACGCTAATGTTGGCATCCACGGTTGCTAGAAATGGCCTACCTAAAATAATTGGACAAGCAGGGTCCTCCGCTATGTCAACAACTAGGAAATCAGCGGGGACAAAGAATTTGCCTACTTGTACTGGCACATCTGTCACTATCCCAGTTGGAATAACTACGGTATTGTTAGCCATGTATAATCTTGCATCCACGGGCTCTAGAGGACCTATCTTTACCTTGTGCCAAATGGTTAGTGGCATCATGCTAACGCTAGCGCCCAAGTCAACTAAAGCATTAAATTTGAATTGACCTAGACCTATAGCGATAGAAAACTTACCTGGGTCAGCCCGCTTTTGTGGTAGCTCCAATCTGTTGCATTCCTCTGCGATCTCAGAGAGCGATCGCTTCTTTCCCAAGATATCCTTAAGGAACCTTACATAAGATGGCATCTCGTGAAGTGCCTCTGTGAATGGTATAGAGACATTAAGCCCTTGGAGCATCTTCACGAACCGTTGGAACTTCTTTTCCGCTGGGTCCTTAGTCACCTTTCTAGTTGGAAAGGGCAACACCTTCTTCCTTCCTGCGGCTGTAGTGAGGTCGATATCGGCAGCAGTGGGGTCGATATCGACTGGAAGAGTCGATTTCTGTGGTGACGCAGAATTAGGGTCGACATCGATAGGAGGGTCGACATCGATGTCACCTTGGTCGATATCGACCGGGGGGGTCGATATCGACGTCTGTTCTGGCTCCTTCTCCTCCACCTTTTGCTCGGGCGTTTGTAATTGACGCCCACTCCTTAGGTTTACTGCCGCGATATGACCTGTGGTTTTGCCCTTTTGGTTGGGCACAGTGGATCCAGGGAGTGATCCGGACGCTTTGGGCATTGCTTCCGCCAATTGACTCATTTGAGTCTCCATGTTGCGCTTCCAAACGTCGATCTCCCCAAGTCTAGAATTGATGCCCTGCAGCTGAGTATGGACGGAGTTGTTGGCTTGTTTGAACTCAGCGTGGTTCCTCCGCATCTCATCAAGGATGATTTGCAGGTCATCTTTCTTAGTCTCCCGCTCAGGGTGCCCTGGTGCCCTATAGGTTGGGGGATCCCTTTGATAGAACCTTTGATCACCCCAATTTTGTTGATTGCCCCCTCCATAGGGGCCTCTCGTCCATTTGACCTCCTCATGTTGTTCCACCATGGATACTTGCTCAGTATGTGGACAGGCACTGGTGTTATGCCTTATTGAACCACACTCTTGACAAGGTTGATTGTTGCTCAAGAACCTTACTTGCTTTTGAAGGCGGCGTGTTTGATCGTTATGGAATTGTTGCCGTACTTCAGGATCTATCTCCCTTGGAGGCTCATATAGTGGCATAGATGGGGCAGGCCTTGCATCATAGGCCGCAGCAGCCCCATAGGTGTTGTCAAAGTTCACAAGCCTCTCAATGGTCTCCCATGCCTCCGTTGGTGTAAGCTCAATGTACCGATAGGAGGTATATGAATTGATCCTCTCCTTATTCGGCGCATCAAGGGCATTATAAAAGATCTCTTGGATGACATATGGAAGTTGCCCATGCGTCGGGCATGATCTCAGCAAGTCTTTGAAGCGCTCCCACGCCTGTGCTAGGGTTTCACCTGGCTTTTGTTTGAAAGCCGTGATCCTTTGTCGTAGCATCGCCGTTTTAGAAGGTGGGAAGAATTTGTTCAAGAAGGCATCTTTCACTTCCGCCCATGTCCTTAGCGATCGTGGAGCCAAACTTTCAAGCCATTGTAATGCCTTTCCTGCCAAAGACCATCGAAAAGATTTTAGTCGCACATACTCTAGGTTTACTCCATCAGCAACTGTTTCACATAAATCCATAAAAGTAGAGATGTGTTGCAGGGGGCATTCATTATGTCTTCCTTCAAAAGTATTTCTTTTAATCTCAGATAGGAAGTTAATTTTCAGTTCATAATTGGACTGAGGAATTATAATGGCAGATTCAGGAACATGAAGGGGCGGATGCATGTATTGCATCGCCGTTTGTGGATACTGATTTAGCCGCTCTTGGGCTTGTCTGCGCGCATCCTCCTCCCTATCAGCACGGGCTCGCTCCGCAGCAGCAGCGGCCCTTTCAGCAGCGATTGTAGCATTGTGGTCCTCGATTTCCTTTCTCAACCGCTCTATAATCTCAGCCTGCGTCTCGTTGTCAGCCATGATGCGAATTGCTTTGTTGCGAAGATGGTAGAAACGTTCAGGCTCGTCAATGGGTTCCAGGATAGGTCCGCGATCAGAACGTCGCATAAACCTGCAAAATAAGCTTAGAAAAAGATCGTGATTAACTTAGGTGGCGATTGATTGCCTCCTCGGCAACGGCGCCAATTTGTTCGTAGATGGGTTGTAAAGGGGAAGTGTATGTAAAATAGGAGAATAAAATAAAGCACAACTAGACTATCTCCCTGTCCCAAACAAATAATACAAGAATCCCCTCCCTTGTAGTAGTAGGGTAATTCAGGATCGAATCCACGAGGAGGTAGGTCAGCGCTTCCTTTGTTGTACTCACGATCAATGCTTTCGACCTCAGCAGACACTCGATATCGAGTATACTGGTCGATATCGACCTCAGTTCTGGTCGATTTCCTAGCGCAGTTCCTGCAGAAGACAAAACAGCAAGTCGACGTCGAGCAGAGACCTCAATATCGATGTTAGTACTCGATATCGACCCTTAAGGTCGATTTCGATGCTTGTCACAGAAACTGTTTTTGTAACTAATTTGTCGGAAAAGGATCCGAAGAAAATAGAATGGAGAGGGAAGATGAACAGAAGCAAAACTAAGACTTTTATGAAGAATTTAATGAATTAAAAGGCTTCCAAAGTCGGGGTTTTATGCCACAACGATAACAATGCAAGTTTCATGCTAAAGATATGAACTTTAATGTCTTTCCGTCAAATAACTTTCGTTATCAACACTTAGGTGATTAGAGGCTCTCGCATAATTCCTAAGAGTTACTATCCAATTCGTGAGTAATTCAAGTTCGCAATATGAGTGGCTTTCGCTTCAATAATGCAAATAATGAATCTCCCTAACTTTCGCAAAGGATCATGCATGGGGTAGAAGACGGAATCGCATAAAAGTCATACCTTTGATGCACTTACCTCACATTGCTATCGTCGGGCTCACCCCGACCCTAGAAGTGGGTTGACTACTCGCTCCTCATCATGCACACCATTATCATTGTTATTGAAAGAAAGCTACTTTGAATTAAAACTCCGAAAGAAAGTACAACCGAACAAGCCACTCCGCTCTCGCTTTACAACTCCACTCGGCCACTCTCTCTCTCTCTTGTAACTAAATTCGGAATCCCTAATTGAATATTGAATGATAAATTGAATACCTAAACTCAGCCCTATTGGCTTCTATTTGTAGATGATGATAAGGACTCGAAACCTTATCTTTATTCTCTATGATAAATAAATAAATAAATAAATAAGTAAAAGCTAAAACTTCATGGTGAAATCAGCCTCCTCATGATAAAGCTGATGTTGATGATAGGAAATTTCGACCTTTGGATAGATATTGCAAGCATTGGATATAATTCTATCAGAATCGGAGTCGAATTCCTCTGCTGGCATGGTCGATATCGACCCTTCCACTCGATATCGACCCCTCCAAAATCTTATCTCGAGCTTCTCCTTCTCCTACTCGACTTCTATCAACTTGGTCGATCTGACATGATCGATATCGACCTCCAGACGTCGATATCTACCTCTTCTGTGTCGAGATGCTCTGTTTCCTTTCTGCTCGATTCCTATGTCTCGATGTACTCGATGTCGAGGTCTTCAGTCGATTTCGACCTCTTCAGAAGACTTCGAGTTCCTTTTCCGCTCTTTTGAAATCATCCATTTTCATCCTGTTTTCTGCGAAATCACATGGAAACTCGTGCAAACCCATATATTTGACATTTAAGCATAAACTACACTATTCCCATGTTTTCCCATTAATGTGTATGCAAAAGACAACAAAAGGAATTCATATGTGCATAGAAAATATGGCAATTTGCGCGCACATCATTGACCCAGATCCCCCTCTTTTTTTTTAGATTCAGATAACTGCTAGTCGCTATCTTTGCTTATATGGATGCTTGGCGGGTTTGGACTTTTGGCGTTAGATCAAGAGCTTGAGAGACCAATAAACTTCCTCTGTTTAAACTCTTTTGCGTCGTTTCCCGGCTCTGTCATGGCACCCTTTTGGTTTGTATTTCGATTTAAACTTTACTTCCGTTTCCGCTTGATTTCACGATTAGACTAAGGCAGGTACTTGGTCTCCAATGGACCAACGATCTTTATGGGTTCGAAATCCCTATTTCAAAACCTTGCTTCTTTTTATTGCAAAAACTTGCGACTCGTACTCGGGTTGTAAGATCTAATTGGAAGGTAACCTTGCCTTCTTAAATGTAACTTGGATAATTAGGTTTTCTTTCCTAGGCCCAAGGGAGGGGCAAATAGGGGAAAGAAGATCCTTATTTTCCGGGCCGTTACAATTGTCTTATCCTCTGAAAAGATTGCTTTAAGAGCTTCTCTGATTTCTGTATGTATAATTTTTGTATGTGTAATCCCATGTTGAATCTGTATGCGTAAAAAAAAATATTTACAACTTGGAACTTTTCCTTGCAAAGAGGAAATTTTTCTTGCAATAGTACGTGTACTGCATTATACCAGAAAAGATCTTCTAAAATCCCTATAATTGAAATTACTAGTTCGTTCAGATACGTAAAAGTTGTTTATGACACACACATATATATAGTTGCATTGCACAATATTTACAACTTGGAACTTTACTGAGTGCGTAGATAGTTAGATGCATTGCGCATTTGTAATTTGCATAGACTTTCTTCTTCTTTTTTCAGAAAATATAAATTATCATTGACCCAATCAAGCTTTTCATATCCATCTGCATTCATTCATTTCTAACCATGATTATTGGACCTTGATACAAATAGAAACAATCACGAAAGGACTCCATGAATCGAGATAAGCATGGACCATCTCATATCACTGGCCGAAAGTCATTTGCTGAAGTAAAATATGAGGTATATATTGCTGAGATTGTACCTTATTTTTCTGTTTCTATCTTAGTTTGAGTTGCATTTTATACTATTTTTTGTATTGATCAGTTGCAAAAAAGTGGGCAAACAGTCGATAAAATAAGTGTGTGGGTCAAATCTCAAAACGAAAATGACCCTGATGTTATTGCAACCATCGTAAGTTTGTCAATCCTTGCAGTTTTATACCTTTTTATTTGTATAATGTTTAAAGTATGTGACCATTGTATAATATTTTTGTCTTCATTTTTCATACTTAGAAGGACTACAACAATCTCTTGAGTGGGGAACCAGAGGATCAACGTGAACATACAATTATGAAAGACAAGATTTTCCATCAAGTTATTAGACCTGATGGTCATGGATATTGTCGCAAATATGGATGCAGTGTCCTTTCTCGGTTGATGTATCCAGAATCGTCTACCACACCTAATAGCAATGACGCCATGATCCGACATAAGCTTCAAGAGTTTGCTGAGCACCTATCAATGCAATTTGACCAAAAAAATCTAAGTGTTGAGATCGGAAATGTTGGGGACTACAGAGCGATAGCTGATGGGAAAAGTGCTCATTTACAAGCGCATGTTAGTCAATGCTTTTCTTTGAGGATAACCGTTGTGATTGTTTGTTTCTTAGTTTCCCCCACATCACCGATTTGCTCATAGTTTGTTTTTTCTTGCATTTTGCTGTGTCAAGTGCTTTTATTTGTTCCTTTTACTATCATGTGTTTATTTGTTCTACATTATGTGCTTTTATTTATTCATTTTATTGTCATGTGTTTATTTTCTATCATGTGCTTGTTTTCCATGCCATTCCAACATTTATTCAAGGATCTTGATTACCCACTCAACTTTCAAAATAACCAAATATATAGACCACATTTCAGCTCAAGTAATTTTAGTTTTGCTAATGCAATTATAAAGCTTGATTTGGTCTAGTAATTTGCAACATGCAGTCGAGCTTCAGCAACATGAAGTTCATACACTGCTTTGAGGAAGAAAACTCTTGTGTCAATTACATAGCTAGAGCTAGGAGTTATAATATGTTTTCAGAAAATAGCTAGCAAGATTCAATAATAGCATGTTCTATGACCTCTCTTATCATTATCCAATATGGGGACCCGACCAGTTTGATTCCTTTACTTGATTGAAACTACTATATATTTTTGCCTTAGTTAAAGTCAAGTCTATTACTCTCAATATACCTTACTTTTTCTATCCTTTTCTATTATATAGACAATAAGTGTCTAGCTCAAGGAATCTATAGGAGATGGAGTTATTCTCGTATCTCCCGAGGAATTAGGAGACACATCGACATAAGAAGATGATGATGTTTTTTCTGAAGAAGTTGAAAGATATTTCTCCACAAGCTGCTCGTTGAGATGGCAATATTTTAGCACCAAAAGAACAAGTATGATTTTGTTTGGCTCCATGTGTGTAAGTACACTCACACCTTTTTTCGGAATGCTAAAAATCCAGACTTGGGAATATTTTTTTTGTTATATACTTCAATCATCAATATATATGTACGTGTGATTCGAATGTTTATTCGAATGTTAAATCTATATATGTTATAGGGAAGATTTTATTATGACTGCAACCTATTTGAGAATTGGTTATTATTGATTACCAATATGTATATGTGATTAGAATTAAAACAGGGAGGATTGATCGAAATAGGTGAAACAGGGAAAAGGCTTTACCATTGGCCACGACATCTTGCCGTCGCAAAGAGAAAAAACAAATTAAGATATTTGTTAAGCTTAGCAACGGGTAGCTTGTCATCGCTAACAAGGGGAAAAAACCTTAAAATGCTATCCACGACATATTCCCATCTCATCCATACAAATAAACCGCCAAAATTTCAGCGGGAAAACTTTAATAGCCAAGACAGCCCCCACCGCAACTATTTTGGCCTAATTTGCTTCGACACCGTTTGTAGCACCGGCTCTGCCATGGCCTTTTAATCGAGCGACAACAAACCCCGTTGTTAGACTCTTTTCCACCAAATGTTTCGCCATGGTTGATTTTCCGTGGCTATAGCCCTTGCTACCACCCTTTTCCACCAAAGGTACCACAAATACCTGCAGTACAGACAAGACCGAGGAAAAAAATAACATTAAATGGGAACCCTCGACTAGAGGAGCCTACAAAATAATCTTTGATAGATCAAACTTACTTTGGGAGAGGCTACAACTGGATTTGTCATTCGTTACCATTGGGGTATGGTAGTGGCATGCACTGCCTCTTCGTGCAGGTCAACATCAGCGATTTATGTCGAAGTCCTCGCTCTTCACGCATGCGTTGTTGCTGCCAAGGAGATTGGTTTGCAACAAATAGTGGTGGAAGCAGATAAATTGACAATCATCAATGTCATCAAGGCACTTTGGAGGTGTCTATGGGAGATTGAAATGCTCATCTCTGACATCCTGCTCCAGCTCCAATCCTTCGAGATGGTAGGCTTTAGTCGTGTATTGGGGGAGATCAACACAGTGATGGACTGTATTGCACGACTTTGCATGCCTTTGCCAAATGGGGGACTCCGAACTGTTGGCAATGCATTCAAAATTCCTGGATCTTGTCCTTCGGGATGCTATTAGGTGGCATACTAGTTGAAGTTAATACCATCCAAATCTTAGCTTTGTAAAAAAATGTTTGGTTGCATAAAAAGTATGGGAATTACCTATTTTCACGAATGAATTAATTTGGATATATTAGTAAAGTACTCAAGGATTGAATATTAATAAAATCAAGTTTGTTGATGACAACTTCATAAGTAAAAGGTTCTACTGGATTATATGGTGAAATCGTCATGTTAAAAAACATAAGAAAATGCAATGAAAGTTTCATGATTAGGAGTAGTGTTGAATGGTGAAGAGGTGGGAACACTTGTGATGGATTATTGTGGAGGAGAAGAGGGTGTGTGTAACTTGTAAAAACTAAATAAGTGAAAATAATCTAAAATGTTGATCATATATTTTACTCAACAACAATGTTAATGTAAAAAACGCAAAAAATTTAAAGTGGAATTTGATGGGAAAAGGAGATGTTGCAATTGTTGGAGGAAGAGAGAAAGTGATTCGAATGTTTGAAAAAAGTAAATCCAATAGATATTTGAATTTTTGGGAAAGATTAAAAAAATAAGTTGATTTAAAAAAAAAACTCATTTGAACCTCAATTAGAGATAGACGATTCACCTATGTAGATGGAAACTCAATAAAAAGAAGGTGATAGATGGAATGAGTTACTTGTGAATGAATGAGGATCAGTTGTGAGTAAAGATGAATGCATTTGATCCATCACCCATAATCAATCTATCATCGGTTCAAATATCCTAACTATATTTAGGTATATATAAAGGGAAAAAATATTGTGTTTTTCATCGTTTTATTTTTATGTCTTCCTAAATGATGATAATTATCTATAAGCAAACAAAAATAAATAAGATGATCTGACTTTTCTTCTTTCCTCTCATTCTCTACTCTATTTTTTTTCATAGTTATACATTAAGTGGAATTGTTTTATAATCAAGTATAGTGGATATAAGTGGTTTATTTTCTCCTATGATGGACAATACAACTAACTTAGAATTGTAATTTCTCATCTAGCAAGATATTTTTGATTCGGACCTTCTATTCGTATGACAAAATATCTCCATCCGTACGGTGTCAATGCCAACTTCCTGGTTCGGTAAGCTAAGAGATGGGGTCGCGCTTCCTGGGTGAGTGTTATGAGTGGAGACACATACTTCCTAGGTCGGTGAGTCGGTGTTATGAGTGCCAACACAGACTTCTCAAGTCGGTGAGATGGGATGCTGACTTAGTAAGTCTGTATCGGCTCTTTTATAGTCGTCTCTAGCCAACTATGTCGTTGAATTGGAAGGTGAGTTCGGAAGTCGGCGATGGTACTATGTCGATGGCGAGAAAATGACTGTGTCCATAACAACACCTTTTTGATTGGACTACTTCATAGTTTAAACCTTCAAATTTCTTTTATGTTTTAAAAAAGTTTAATGCATATAAAATACTAATTTTTATGTATTTTGTTTTATGGGTGAACATAATCGAATAAAAATCTTCCCCATTTATTCATTTTAATCATATGTGAATCATGTATGGGTTAAATATTTGAGCAATGATAGATAGATCAAATGAGATGATTACTCAAACTATAAGACAAATAAGCCTATTGGGACTCAAGAGATTTGCAGTTATTGAAGAAATTCCATTTTCTATGCAAAACTAAAAATACCCTTTATTGATTAAAAAAAGAACATATTACTTGATTAACAATATATATTCCCCTATTATTAGAATACATTGAATTTGGGGGACTTGAAATAAGGAAAATCAAATATGTGAATAAAGTCTTACAAATGAAACTACTTTGGAAAATTCTCGCAGAGCCATAACACATGGGTACAAGTGATAGGATATAAATATCTTCACGATGCATATCTAGAGTATAAATGACATGGTCCATCTTCTTGGCAGTGATCGAAACTGTGCCCACTAATAGATAAATTCAAAAAGGGGCTTATTTAGTCCGTCGAAAATGGGAAGACAATCAAATTTTGGACAAATAATTTGTTGTCCAACGAACCACTTACAAACCTCACTACGTGCCTCACGTCTTCAATCTTTAGGGCTACTGTCAGTGAATTATATTGGGTGGCCAGTGGTGGCCAGACAAATTATGAACAATCCTTCCATAACTGACGATGCCATAGAAAATAGACCGATCAAATAGCACAAATATAACGTCATAAATAGGTCACCCAACGCAAGAAGACATCTGGCCCCACTGTAGGATCCATCGCGAGTAAAGTACTCGCTCACTTTCTCAACCAAACCCTCCTCGCGACCTAAATATTAACTATGCCCGCGTAACGACCAGGGAGGATCCTTTAAGTACCTCGTGGTTCTCCAGAACCCTAGCAAGTAGCTCACTGGTTCTATCACCTCAACTCTAAACAACGCCACGTGTATTACCTACACTCCTAAGCACGAGGGCATGCCTTACACGTGTCCTAGATAGAGCCACGAGGTCGCCAACCAGCAGCTCGCTTAGCCTTCCTATAAATGCCCCCTTCCAATCACAAATGCGGGATCCGATTCTAAAGATAAGAAAGAAGAGCTCTAATAATCCCCTGGATCTAAAACCCCCGGAGTTGAGTTCTTGAGATCTGTGATCGGAGAAGAATGTTCCTGGAATAAGAACATCATCTGACTTCCATTCGAGTCCGCGATAGAATAACTCAAATCCTCGCGAGCCGAATATAGCACCTCATCGCTTGGGTCAATAAACATATAATCTAATCATAAACCTTCTCGATCAAGGCTTGCAAGTATTTCTCGGTCATTCTGTCGTCATAATGAGGTAATAAGTAGAGATGAAATTCCACGAACGCTTCATTGGCGCCGTCTGTAGGAACCTTTCACGATGAGAGATTCCGCGTAGCAATACGCACCTTCGCATCTCATTTCCTTTAATACATTTCAACATATATTTTTTTTCATTCAGCTATTTACTACCTTTTTTCGTCATACATTAATCCTATCTAAAGTAATAAATGAATATTGTTCACTTCCCTTTTTAATACCAATAAAACTTGCAGGAAATCATGAATTTTACGCTGTTCGGGGAAGAATTTGGGAATCAACATCACGATGCCGAAGAGGCCAACCTCCTCAACCTCAACATACCTCCCAACGAGGTAGCTCAACATGACACTAACGAGGGCATTCCCCAACAACCTCCCTGGGACACCGCTCAACTACCCCCGTTCGCACCCTATGGAATGTGGGGTGGTTACCCCCCGTACTAAGTCTTCGCGGGGAACTATCTGCAGAATGCATATTTGAACCACCAGGCAGGCGGGGTACCGATCCAGCACGACCCTCGTGGCTACTACCAACAACATGGTCCTATACCTGTGACGGTCAACCATTTCCCTAACCCTACTGGTTACCCTCTCAACGTCGGCCCGGAACTCGATGAAAACACTAACAAAATCGCCCGTGTCTTCAGCCCCAGGGATGTATCGTCGCGTTCAAACTCCCCTGGAGCACCCAGACAAGCACGCAAAGATGAACCAACTTTCCCATCAGCTTTCTGCAGAGAAATACGCGAAGCACTGGTCCCCAAGAGGTGGAGGGATATCTCCATTGCCAAATACAAAGGAGATACCGATCCCAATGACCACCTCAACCAAATCACCACGGCAATGGGCATGAACGAAGACAATGACGCCATGTATTGTCGCTCGTTTCCATCCACACTGAGCGGGGTAGCATTGACATGGTTCACCAATTTGGCTCAATCCTCCATCAACAACTTCGCGCAGCTAGCAGGCACATTCGTCGCCCACTTCGACAGTGCTCGCACAAGGAAAAGAACCATCTTGGACCTCAATTCCATCAAACAAGGTGCGAATGAATCACTGGGAAACTTCTTCAGCAGATTCACCAACATGGTGGTTCAAATCCCGAGATTCAATCAAGAGTCCACGATCACGATACTAATGGGCAATTTTGTCGAGGGCGATTTCAAGATCTGCCTATTTCGAAAAGAGCCAAAAAACTACGATGTTCTGAGAGAGCTCGTAACCAAGCAGATCCACGCCATGGAAGCGACAAGCTCTAGCTCGCGACCCATCGAATCTAGGCTGCCAGCTTACCACCGAGCACCTAACAAACGTCAAGGAAGAGAGAATTTCGGGGATCAGCATCACCGCAATCTTCCCTGGCAATACCCGGTCATTCCCCCGCGACCTCAGGTCCAAGAAGTCCAATACAACCACAGGTCGGTTCCAGGACCTTTGGGTGCCCCAACAAATGCGATGATGGCTCATCCTGACTACATAGCACCTCCTGTATACGGGGTCCCTCCAACCCTCCCTCAGAAAGAAGTACCCCTTCAGATTTGTGCACCACCGATGAATCCCAGTCATCCCATCACAACGCCACCACAACGCCTACCCCCTGTGATTCCTCCCCAGCAATATAAACCACCGAATGCTCCACCAAGGCCTTATAATCCTCAATATGCCGCCAGAGGAAGGGGCAGGGGAACCTACCCCCGGAACAGGGGAGAGAGAAATGAAAACAGAGGCGGAGGCTACCGACCCCCTCCAAGGGACATGAGGAATGTCTAGGAAGCCAGGTCCTCATCAAACCGACATGATCACCCTAACCAAGATCATCGAAAGCCTCCCTCACCTAATGGGTGCATTAATACCATCACGGGGGGGGGGGGGGGGGGGGGCTGCAACATCTGGTGCCAGTAATCAAGAGAGGAAAAATTATGAAAGAGAAGCTAGATACCCTCCGTCTGAGGCCAGTATCAAGCAAGCATCCACCGCGCACGCGATACTCAGTTTTTCTGTTTCAGATACCCGTGATGCTCGCGACCTAAGAATGCCACACTCAGATCCTATGGTCATTCATGTGCAGATAGGAACCAGGACTGTTAAATGAGTCATGATCGATACAGGTTCATCTGTGGACGTCCTTTACTGGGACGCTTTTGAACAACTCGGGATCGCTGAAAGCGCCTTGTGCCGGTACGCAGGAAAACTGGTCTTCTTCTCTAGAGACGAAGTTGAGGTAGCTGGAACCATCAAATTGGCCCTGACACTAGGGACCGAGCCGAATAGGAGAACACACATGATCGAATTCACAGTGGTTCGACTACCATCCATCTACAACGCTATCATGGGGCGCGTAAGTCTATTCAAATTCCAAATAGCCTGCTCCAGACATCATTTCAGCATTAAATTTCCATGTACCAACGGAAAGGTGGGTGAAGCACGGGGAGAACAAGCAGAAAGAAGAGTCTGCTACTTGTCCTCGCTAAGAAAAGGCCACAACCGAATATTCGCGATTGAGACAGACGCCCAAGGGTCACTAAAGGAAGAAGCAATCGATGAATGCGAACAAGAGGCAACATCCGAACAACAGCATGCGGACTTAGAAGTTCGACCCGAAAAAGTAGCTGACAAAATTGTGGAGGAAAAAATCGCCTTCTTTCCTTTCCCAAACAAGGCCGAGGCCTTGTACCACGATCAAAGTTTGACTGGCCCCACCTTAGAGCGTCTCAAAGATATGTTAAAGAGATCACGTGATGTTTTTGCCTGGTCGCCGCAAGATCTTAAGGGACTCCCCCGAGAAATTACAGAGCATTCGTTAAGGTTAAATCACGATGCAAAGCCTGTATGCCAAAGAAAGAGGAAAATGGCCACCGAGAAGTCAGAGGCAGCGAAACAAGAGGTACATAAGCTTCTTCAAGCCGGATTTATTCGCGAGATTAACGATTCGAGTTGGTTATCGAATGTGGTGTTAGTCAGAAAGAGCAGTGGCAAATGGAGAATGTGCGTCGATTTCAAAGATCTGAACAAAGCCTGCCCAAAAGATAGCTACCCTTTGCCATCCATCGATGAGCTAGTCGACACAACGGCAGGGCATGCCACTCTAAGCTTTCTGGATGCTTATTCCGGCTACAATCAGATCAGAATGAGTCCTCGCGATGAAAAAAGCACCGCCTTCATCACCAACCAGGGAACTTTTTGCTATAAAGTAATGCCGTTTGGGCTAAAGAACGCGGGTGCAACCTTCCAGCGAATGATAGAAAAAGTGTTTGTTGCTCAAATAGGAAGAAACGTGGCGGTCTATGTCGATGATATCGTAATCAAGAGCTTCACCAAAGAGGACCATTGCAAAGATTTACAAGAAACCATCGACACACTAAGAAAAAATCGCGTCTGCCTGAATCCAGAAAAATGTGTTTTTGGAGTGGATTCAGGAAAATTCCTAGGTTTCATTATAAGCCATCGAGGAATAGATGTGAATCCTTCAAAGGTACAGATCATCATCGACATGGCCCCACCAAAGACGTTGAACGACATTCAAAAATTAAACGGATCAGTCAACTACTTAAGCAGGTTCTGTTCGCGATTGGCTGATCATTCCCTGTCGTTCTTCGAGCAGCTTAAAAAGAAGGGCCCGGTCGAGTGGACCGTCGTTTTGGATGAAGCCTTAAAAATCATGAAAGAATACTTAGCCACTTTGCCCACCCTTCATTTTCCGTACGAACATGAAACACTGCAATTATACCTCGCCGTCGGCTCTACAACTATTAGCACGGTGCTTACTAGGGAGTCCAAGCTTCCTATTTACTTCGCTAGTCGAGTCTTGCAACCCGCTGAATCCAGATATACCCCAATAGAAAAAAATGGCTCTATCTGTGGTTTTCGCTGCGCGAAGGTTGATGCCTTATTTTCAGGCTCACACCATTGAGGTGCTTTCGGATCTACCCCTCCATCAGATCCTACACTCACCATCACTCTCTGGAAGAATGGTCAAATGGGCAGTAGAGCTTTCTAAATTTGACATCCATTTCAGGCCCAGGAAGGCCCGTCTAGCTCAAGCCCTTGCCGATTTTGTAGTAGAAGCTGTCTTCACCGATTCTCAGGATCGCGATGGGGAAGATTGGGTCATAAATGTTGATGGATCAGTATCGACAGGAGGCTATGGAGTCGGGGTTACCATCACAAGCCCCAGTGGGGAGATAACCGATCTTTCTTTCCCGCTACTATTTGAGGCTATCAACAATGAAGCAGAGTATGAAGCTTTGATCGCAGGTATAGAGAAAGCACTGATCAACGGGGCTCGGCAAGTCCAGATTTTCACAGATTCGGAGGTAGTTGCACGACAGGTTAAAGATGAATATGAGGCAAAGACGGGAATGTTACCTGAATATCTGGCACGAGTGCAGACACTCACTGCCACCTTCGGAAAATGTTCCATTTCATCTATTCCTCGCAATCAGAGTGAACGCGCCGATACCTTGGCTAGAATGGGGGCTACTTTACCTTTGGGATTAAGCGATTGCGTAGTGATTGAACAAAAGCATGCTCGAGGAATCCACCAAGGGGTATTCAGAATATCCAACCTCGGAGACTGGCAAAAACCTATCCTATAATACATAACCAAAGGGGTTTTGTCAAGTGAATCACAAGAAGGCCAGAGCATCAGAAGGAGAGCAGCCCGTTTTCGAGTAAGAGACGGCCGACTGTACAAAAGAGGATTCAACCTTTCGGATCTCCTTTGTGTGTTAGACCAAGAGGGCCTTGACCTCGTCCGAGAGCTACACGCGGGACTCTGTGGCAACCACCAGGGGTGGAGAGCCGTTGCGTCCAAAATCACACGTCTAGGCTACTACTGGCCCTCTCTCAGAGCGGATGCTAAAATGATTATTCACATATGTGATCCTTGCCAGCGACACGCATCGCTCAATCATCGCCCTCCTCATCCTTTAAAGTGTATATCTGCACCTTGTCCGTTCGCAATGTGGGGAATGGACATTTTGGGACCATTCCCAACAACACCAGGCCAGCTGCGCTTCATCATCATAATTGTCGATTACTTCACAAAGTGGGTTGAGGCTGAAGCTATGGCGACCATCACGGCAGAAAAGGTACGCAAATTCCTCTGGAAAAACATGAACTGTCGATTCGGAGTCCCCCAGGAAATCATCACTAATCATGGTCCCCAGTTCGACTGTGAAGCATTTCGTGATTTCTGTGCCACCACATTCATGTGAATGACAGAAATTATGGAAGACACCGACGTATCACTTGATCAGCGCAATGCTTCCATAGGTATGGATCATCCCAAACGTAGAAGCGAGCATCATGGCGTATCTTGTCCTTTTGAGCCTTGGAAAAGTTGGGTGGAAACTCCTGCGAAACTAAAAAGTTCACCAAATTAGCGAACCAAGGGCGGGGAATAGAACTTACCTTCAAAAGAAGCTCAGCATCAGATTCTGCAGAGGCCGCGGGGCGGCCAGGGTCAGCCGCGGGGCGGCCAGTCCGGCGACGGGGCGGCTGGAGACGCTGAAAACCTACAGTAACTCTTCGTCGGGAAAACTCCCCAAGATATGTGATTGCTCGTCCTACCCATTCTTTCCCTGCAATATACGACTTAGATGATCTGCAACAAGGTTCTCCGCACCCTTTTTGTCCCTGATTTCGATGTCAAACTCGCTTAAAAGCAAGATCCATCTAATCAATCTTGGCTTGGCCTCTTTCTTCGTCAAAAGGTAACGAAGCGCTGCATGGTCAGTATACACAATAACTTTTGTACCAAGCAAATAAGATCTAAATTTCTCAAGGGCAAAAACAATAGCAAGAAGTTCCTTCTCTGTAGTTGAGTAGTTCCTTTGGGCGTCATTCAACGTCAGAGATGCATAGTAGATCACATGAGAGTTCTTCCCCTCTTTTTGTCCAAGCACGACTCCCACAGCGTAGTTACTAGCGTCACACATCAATTCGAAGGGTTGTGACCAATTTGGCGCTTGTATGATTGGTGCACTAGTAAGACAAGTCTTCAACTCATCAAACGCCATCCTGCACTTCTCATCAAAAGCAAAAGTGACCTCCTTCTTCAGTAGCTCGCACAAGGGTGAGGTGATCTTTGAGAAATCATTAATGAACCTGCGGTAGAATCCTGCATGGCCTAAAAAGGAATGCACTTCACGCACATTAGTAGGATAAGGCAATGATTGAATGATGTCTATCTTCGCCTTATCAACCTCAACAATGCCCTCCTCAACAATAAAGTTACACTTCTCTGAATTGAGCACTAAGTTAGTGTCAACACACCTTCTAAGCACAAGTGCCAAATGGTTTAAGCAAGCATCAAAACTATCACCATGTACAGTAAAGTCATCCATAAAAACCTCAATGAATTGCTCTATATATTCAGAAAAGATGCTTACCATACACCGTTGGAATGTCCCAGGAGCGTTGCACAAGCCAAAAGGCATCCTGCGATATGCAAAAGTGCCAAACGGACAAGTGAATGTCGTCTTTTCTTGATCATCCGGTGCGATGACTATCTGAAAGTAACCTGAATATCCATCTAAAAAGCAATAATATGGACGACCAGTGAGTCGTTCAAGCATCTGATCAATAAAAGGTAAGGGAAAGTGATCTTTTCGAGTTACCGCATTCAGCTTGCGATAATCGATCCAAACTCTCCAGCCTGATTGGACTCTGGTAGGGACCAACTCACCTTCTTTGTTCTCAACCACTGTTATGCCCCCCTTCTTTGGTACTACCTGCGTTGGACTAACCCATTGACTATTAGAGATGGGATAGATCATACCTCCCTGAAGGAGTTTCAGCACCTCCTTCTTTACTACCTCCATCATAGGTGGGTTGAGTCTCCGTTGAGGTTGCCTGGAAGGTTTGGCTCCCTCTTCTAACAAGATTCTGTGCATGCAAGTAGCTGGGCTGATTCCCTTGATGTCCCCTATGGTCCATCCCAGAGCGGTCTTATGTTCTTTGAGCACCGCCACCAACCTATCCTCTTGTTCCTTAGTAAGCTTGTTGGAGATGATGACAGGCAAGGTATCACCTTCCCCCACGAATGCATACTTCAAATGCTCAGGAAGTGGCTTGAGCTCAACAACGGGTGCCTGCACAACAGAAGGTAAGAGCTTCTCGCTCGAACCGGTTAGTTCCATAGGGGTACCTACCTGCAAATGAGTTGGGAGGGTGGACAAGTCTCTTATAGTCTCCTGCAGGTTAGTAGACAAAGCATAATTCAATTACAACTCCTCAATAGGAGCTTCTAAAGCAACCTGCATGTCATCTACACAACTCATGTCAAAAGTATCATGCATACAAGTATCAATGGCATCTACAAAGCATAAGGAAGGATCATCAGAAGGGAATTTCATTGCATCATAAATATTATATTCAACCTTCTCACCATCAAATTCCATAGTTAATGAGCCAGAATACACATCAATTTTTGTCTTAGCAGTCTTCAAAAAGGGCCTTCTAAGAGAATAGGGGCCTCTTGCTTACCATGCTCCATATCTAAGACAAAAAAGTCAGCAGGAAAGATCAAGTTGTCAACCATGACCAAAACATCCTCTACTCTGCCTCTAGGATAAGCATTTGAGCGGTCCGCTAGTTGGATCACCACTCTAGTCTCATGCAAAGGTCCTAAGCCTAATGATTCATATAAAGAATAAGGCAAGACATTAATAGATGCACCTAAGTCTAAAAAAGCTTTATCAAACTTAGTCTCACCTATCACACATGGGATTGTAAACATGCCAGGGTCGCTACATTTCTTAGGCATACGCTTTTGAAACACAGCAGACACATGTTCGCTTACCTTAATCTTCTGCTTCCCTTTCAACTTCTGATTCCTCTTTATGGTGCAAAGCTCCTTAAGAAATTTAGCATAACGAGGAATACTTTTAATCAATTTGAGTAAGGGAATGTTTACCTCGCACTTACTAAATGTCTCAAAGATCTCTTTGTCATTCTCAGGCCTCCTTGTATCTCTAAGAGCTTCAGGAAAAGGAGGAACAGGTTTGTAAGAATTTAAAGGAGGGAATTCAGGCCTTACATAGGAGTTGGCAGGTTCGTCAGTGGCAAGGCCGCGGGGCGGCTCAGGGAGGCGACGGGGCGGCTCGTCGAAATCTGCATCTGCAGAATCGCCATGGCCGCGGGGCGGCTCATGAGGGCGACGGGGCGGCTCGCCGAAATCTGCATCTGCAGAATCGCCTTGGCCGCGGGGCGGCTCATGGAGGCCGCGGGGCGGCTCGCGATTCCGCAACTCTCCTTCTCCTTTGTCTTTATGCATCTCAGGTTCTCCATAGTTTTCGTCATCCTGGTGAGTAGTAATCAGTTCCTTACCACTTCTTAGCGTTATTGCGCTGACGTTCTCCTTAGGATTCACCACCGTTTGAGATGGTAGCTTTCCTGAGTCCTTAGCCTGCAATTCACTTAGCGATTGAGCCAATTGGCCTACCTGTTTCTCAAGATTCTTTGAGTGCTCAACCTGGCTCATGAGTATCCTAATGAGGGTTTTGATAGGGTCCTCAGTTGATTGATCCCCTGCGGGGGGTGCTCTCTGCCTAGAATCGAATTGTTGTTGAGGCCTTTGTTGGTGTCCCCCTTGCGGATTGTAAGGGGCTTGGTTATTACCATAGCCATACCCCTGGTAACCTGCATTATAATTGTTATTGAATTGATTGGGGTTACCATAGTTACCATACCTGGGCTTCTGCGGGACAAAGTTTCCCATGGCGTTGAGCTCAACATTAGGATCCTGAAGTAGCGGGCACATATCGTTTGGATGTAAAGGATCAGCACATAGCCCACATGCTTTGAGTTCCTGAGGGGTCCCTTTGAGCATCATCCTTCTCATCATCTCCTTCATCTCCATCATATCAGCTTGCAAATTGGAGCTTGAAGAATCCACAGCTAGTACTCCACGGGGGTTTGCCCTCTTGCTATATTGTCTAGACCCTTCAGCAAGCTCTGAGAACAACTCCATAGCATCATTTGGGGTCTTGTTGAGAATGTTACCCCCACTAGCGGCATTCACCATTCGACGCTCATCATCAAGCAAACCTCCATGCAAATAGAGTACCAAGTCCTGTTGTGAGTAACCATGGTAGGGGCAACTTGAGCAGAGCTTTTTGAATTGCTCCACATACTCATACAGGGTCTCAGTTGCTAATTGCTCGATGTTGCTGATGGCCTTTTTGAGAAAGTTCAGCTTTGTCGCAGAGAAGTACTTCTCTAAGAAAAACCTTTTCATCTCTGTCCAGGTAGTAATGCTCCCTGCAGGCAAATAATAAAACCAATCATTAGCTGAATCTTTTAATGTGAAAGGAAAAGCTCGCAGCTTGATTTGGTCCTCTGTGACATCTGCGGGTCTCATGCTCTCAATGATAGCATGGAACTCCGCCAAATGTTTGTTGGGATCCTTGCCACTCAACCCATGGAACTTAGGTAGAAAGTGGATCCATTGAGCCTTAAACTCGAACTTGGTCCCATCAGCAAGCGCTGGAAACTGCATCGCCAATGGTTGTGTTTGAAGATTCGGTGCGGTGAGTTGCCTTAAGGTTTGGTTCGCGTTATCTAACGCGTTGTCACCCATCTCTGTAGTTCCTTCGGCTTCTTGATCAAAAGGTAATTCGCTAGAGTTGTTGCGAACCTCCCGCCTTAGGTTGGAAAGAGTCCTCTCAATCTCTGAATCAAAAGGAAGTAAAGATGGATTAGTAGCACGGGTGCGGACCATAAACGTGGTCCAC
This sequence comes from Persicaria maculosa, assembly GCA_963922045.1. Lineage (NCBI taxonomy): Eukaryota > Viridiplantae > Streptophyta > Magnoliopsida > Caryophyllales > Polygonaceae > Persicaria > Persicaria maculosa. The sequence goes on along the minus strand of OY998261.1, from coordinate 22,638,620 downwards.
ACCAAGGGTAGCGATTAAACAACACAAGAAATTAAAAAGATGTTCCCCGGCAACGGCGCCAAATTTGACACGAGGAAAACCTGTCGTTGTTCCTGCCAAAGAATTACTCAAACCTACAACTAGTATAGTTGGTAAGAAAGAGGTCAATCCACAGGGAAATCTAGTAAGTTCAAGTGCTAATCTAATCGCAAGTAACCAAAAAGAGAGTTTTTGTGAGAAAAAGATCCGCCTTTTGTCAAAGCGGAAACAAGCAAACAAGGTAAAGGAGGTTGTAGAATGCAATAGAGAGAATTAGGTTCACCTACAATTTGTCACTTTAATTGATGAATTTGATCCTTGTTTCAGCCTCTAGTTCTCTTCTTTTCCTATCAATGTCCTTGTCCAGATCTTAGGTAAATTACTAGTCCTACGAGTCCTAGCAATCCTTATCTCTAAATAACCCTAACACGGTTAAGATTAGAGATAGCATTAAGACTATGAATTAACCAAGGTATATGCAATATCAAGCTACGAGTCGATATTTAACATATATTCAACTTCCTACACATCCAATTAGTCCTACGAGTCCTAAAGGGATATGATTGCCACTTGGGTTAAGGTTCGCTACGAGGAATCTACAAAACCCTAGCAATTGAATGAATCTACTCTAACTAGTTGATCAGGCCAGAGAGAATAAAACACATTCAAGGAATTAAGCGCAAAGAAGTCAAAACATTCGAATAGGAATAAGAACTAGATTAAGAAACTCACAATTCAACAATCAAGATCCAAACTGTAGGCGAAACCTTCGAGAGTTTAGTTGCTCATGCTCAACGTGCTCTCAACAATTCTCAAAAGTGCCTAAGGTCAATAGTAGAATAACCTAAAAATGTCTTTTAAAGGCCTACAAAGGATCGGCCAAAAATAATACTAAAAACCCTAATTAAATTGAATAACTGAATCGGCGTTTCTGGACAGGCCGCGGGGCGGCTGGCTCAGGCGACGGGGCGGCCTGGCGATCAGCGAAGTCCTTCGATAGTCTTCGGGCCGCGGGGCGGCCAGCGATTTCTTCCGCTTCTCTCCACGTGATTTGCTATAGCTGATAATGCAATTCCTTTAGTTCTTTAACTCCCCTCAATTTCATTCCACCTTGAATCACGATTCCTGAAATAAACCATAAGGTTGTGTAGATTCCGCATCTTCCAACTCAACAAGTAATCATGTAAATGCAACTAAAATATGCAATATTTACACCCAAACTATACTAAATGCAATCTATTATGCAATACTAATAATGCTCTATCAAGGACCCTACGTCATCCATAAAGAAGTAGGTCAGGGTTCTTTCAAACTTCAAAACTCAGAAGGCGCCACACTCGCAAAAGCATGGAACGCCAAGAATCTCAAGGCTTATTTTGCATAATAGTTTAGGCATAGAAAGAAGCCTGATGATTTAGATTTTCTATGTATAGGGGTCATCAGGGTTCTCGATTGGGTACACCACTTCATATATCATAAATGAAAGTTCCAAACCCAACCTTATCGATTGCCAACACGCAAAAAATTTAGCTATCACGTGTGTTTTAAATACGGATATGCATGCAAGTAAGCCTCAAAGGAGAATAAATTTAGCTATCGCGTGTGTTTTAAACACGGATATGCATGCAAGTAAGCCTCCAAGGAGAATAAATTTAGCTATCGCGTGTGTTTTAAACACGGATATGCATGGAAGTAAGCCTCAAAGGAGAATAAATTTAGCTATCGCGTGTGTTTTAAACACGGATATGCATGCAAGTAAGCCTCCAAGGAGAATAAATTTAGCTATCGCATGTGTTTTAAACACGGATATGCATGCAAGTAAGCCTCCAAGGAGAATAAATTTAGCTATCGCGTGTGTTTTAAACACGGATATGCATGCAAGTAAGCCTCCAAGGAGAATAAATTTAGCTATCGCGTGTGTTTTAAACACGGATATGCATGCAAGTAAGCCTCCAAGGAGAATAAATTTAGCTATCGCGTGTGTTTTAAACACGGATATGCATGCAAGTAAGCCTCCAAGGAGAATAAATTTAGCTATCGCATGTGTTTTAAACACGGATATGCATGCATATAAGCCTCCAAGGAGAATAAATTTAGCTATCGCATGTGTTTTAAACACAGATATGCATACAAGTAAACCTCAAAGGAGAGTAAATCTAAATATCGTATACCTTTCGAACACAGGTTCACGAGGATGTTTCATTGACCTCTGAAAATTTAATAAAACCGATATATTTTATTCTACTTTGTTTACAACATGGGTTGTTCGTTTATTTTCTTCAAGTCTTAATCAAAAGGTTGTTTAAACTATTTTTTCAACCTTAATAAATTTTTAAGAGATTTCGACAAAGCACATATCCGAACCAGCATGCAATGAAGAACCCCAAAAGATATAAACGCAATACGTACCCTACAAACATTTCAAGAAACAAAAACGATTAAATATAACAGGAGTCGCACAAAGGGTGCAATAACGAGCAGGTAAACACAAGTTCTGAGCTAATTCTCGCAAGCTCATGTACGCGAACTCACTCATTTGCCTCTAGAACAATTATGGTAAAACGGCTACTCTCCTCATATTTGAAAATAATAAGAGACTCCCCTACGCGTAAACCACTGTCTACAGCAAAAGCACGCCAACCTTCAGTAAGGATATAATGATCTTGGCTATCTCGAAACAACCTTACTTGAAACTCTCGCCCAGTGGGAGACACCAAGCACACATGAGTCAATCCATCGCGAACGTACTGTGCGCCAAAAGATTCAGGCAAAAGCTGCAAGAAACCAAAATCAGATATCCAAAAAGCAAGAGAATCACAAACAGGAGAGTAGAAACAACTACCATATATTCCATCTTTTCCTCAGAATCGATAGAACGGAAAAAATCACGCCGACGAGGATGGGGAGAAGTCATAATTCCTCACTTCGGTTCACGAACAACTAAAACAAAGTACAAGTATGACGGCCCAGATTTTATCCAAACATTTGCTATTTATTAACAAAAAAGCAAATATAGTATTATCACATCACAAGAAAGTAATTCATATCCATCCAAAACAGTTTCTCAGAAGGAAATGCATGCCAAGCAAGTGGCAGAATCACAGAGTGCATCTCTGCAGCACGAAACCCCAGTATCAGGCCAGCAGTGGTCACATCTGGGACAGAAAGAGATACGGTAGGGAGACCCAAACCAAATACTTAAAACATTAAACAGAGAAATGATTACTTAAATCTTCGCGATTACACATAAACAAACCGAATGAATAAAGTTTACGAAAGCATAACGAAAGACCAAACATCTTATAACACCACCATTACAATTCAATCATACCCTACTCATCCTCATCCTCAAGAACAAGAACTTTGAAGCGATGCCATCCCATATATTGAAAAAATACGATCGATGCTCCAACCTTAATGTCATTATTGGTCGCAAATCTGTTCCAACCTTCAGACAGCCACCAACGATTCAAACCATCTTTAGAAACCTCGACATGAAAGTTTTCACCAACCGCAGAGACCAAACATACATGGTCAAAGAGGCTGCAGAACAAAAAAGCATTACTTCATAAACAATTCAAGCTCAAAGATACAGATCATAACCAATGTATACAACTTACAAGGCGATGCATCCTCCCCTCTACGTCAACACAACGGAAAAAATCTCGCATCACAGGGTTAGGAGACGCTATCTTTCTACCAGAATAATTGTAGTTAAATAAAACAAATGGATGACTGCAAATGTTGCAAACACCACACCTTCTTATATCCAAAAGAAGACTGTACACGCTTTGAAAATTCAATAAAGGCATTTATTACATACATCGGAACCAGACAGAGAATCTAAAACTAAAATTTCACGAGATACTCTGCATGTATTACACATGGCATCAGTCATCTCAAAACCCGACCAGATGCACAAACATTTCAAATCCAAAAACAGTCATTTATTACAAAATTTTGCCTACAAATCGATACCACAATAAAAGGATTTCTTCTCTACAACACAAAGGGCTCAACCTTTTTCTCATCAGAAATCTTTCCAAAAAGAATCATGGCAACGAATACTAGCGATCAAAATCCAAACAACCCCTTTATTTTTTATATCTATTTAGTAGGGAGCGAACAAAACATACGCATGATGTTGCCCTACGAGTTCGCCCAACATTTCCAACCTCATGTTCCCGATCAAATCTTATTGTCCACTCGCGTCGTTAAAGATTTCCCTGTCCACATCGTAGGGGGCAGTTACGGATCTCACTGGGTAGCACGCGGATGGAGGGACTTTGTCGAAACGCACGGACTCGAGTTGGAAACATCAATAAAGTTCACCTACCTAGGGGAAACAAGGTTTCAAGTCCATTTTTTCGACAAGGAAGGTTACTACATCGACGACGAACCCTACAATAATGATTACAACGGTCCAAGATCAAATGGTTTCCATTAGATCCCAGAAACGGTGTGGTAAGCAATGTTCTAAATGTATTTCCCTTTTTTCAATGAAACTCGGATTATCAATAAAAACCCATTTTCCCAGGATTTATATTATCGTTACTCTCTATTTAAAAATTTTGCCAGTAAAATCTTGCGTCCAAAAACGATGGAGATAGACAATTCTATATCGCGATCCATTCGCTGGAGATTACTTGATTATTAAATTAATCTCCTTGACGTCCAAATACGATGGAGATAGACGATTCTATATCGCGATCCATTCGCTGGAGATTACTTGATCATTAAATTAATCTCCTCAATGTCCAAAAACACTGGAGATAGACAATTCTATATCGCGATCCATTCGCTGGAGATTGTTTCATCTTTAATTTAATCTCCTTAGCGTCCAAAAACGCTGAAGATAGACGTCCCTATATCACGACCAATTACCTAAGGATTGTTTGATCTTTAATTTAATCTCCTCAGCGTCCAATAAACGCTAGAGATGGATATCCTACTATCGCGATCAATTAGCTGGAGATTGCTTTACATTTAATTGAATCTCCCCGGCATCTAGAAACAATGGGGAAGGACGTCCCTCTATCACAAATATCGCACCTAAGACTACTCAGCTTTTTTAACACCCCCCCGGCGCCCAAAGGCACTGGAGATTGCTAGGTAGGTCTCTCTATCACGAGCAGACATGTTACTCAGTTTCGCCTACGTCAAAGGATGTTAGAATTTAGTAAGAATATATCCCATCCGCGATCAACAAAGTAAAGATTGGTTCACACAAAAACCAATAACTAAAGAACTACAACTCTGTTCAACCACTCTTCACGACAAACTCAAGCAAGATATTGGTTTATTTATCATACACCAAGCAAAACTATCCAACAACAGGTAAACGATATAACCACAGGAAAAGTTACAACAACGAAAAGTTCAAACCCAAACTGTGAAATCTAAGTCACCATTTTGATCGGGACCATGATTCACAGCAACAACATCAAAACAAGAGTGTCCTTCATACTCAAAAAACAAGTGTGTTCCAATTCGAATTTCATTCGAAACGACAAACGCGGGCCACCCAGTGGTAAACCAATAGTTGTTGGGCCCTAACGGTTCCACCCTCACCACAAATTCCTCTTCAGCACGCGTCCATAAATGGACAAACCCAAGTGCATCATACCCATAATCATGATATATAGAGGGTAAGGGCTGCAACAAAAACAAATACATCACAAACGCTTTACTTATCAAGGAATAAAATTGCACGACATAGCTTACCAGCCTATATAAATGACCCTCGACAGCAATATCTCGAGAAAAACCTCTAACCCGACGAAATACTACACCTGGAATATTAACTGGTGTCGCAGCCATCATTTTCCGCAAGAAAAACTACAAGAAAGATTTACTCTTCTTACTTTTTTATATCGATCTATGCAAAGGAAGCAACAAAAAAGTACACCGCAGGTCTACCACGAGGTCAACATATATCAAAAAACACAACAAACAATGTCCAATAAGTACAACCTCTCACCAAGCGGTGAGGAAAATTACAAGAAAACCTCATACATCGACCTACGCGAACAACGTACTGATAGTATGCACCACCCTGCTTCGTAGTAATTCAGATGACGACGTAGAACAACATCCATATCCACAATATACAAAACTAGTATAAAATGAAAACATGAGGCAAGGTACAAACGAAATCAATCGGAGCATAATGCCAAGCTTTGACATGGCTTCAGGAGAGCTCTCTCCACCAAAAATCCCACCACCAACCTTCGTCATGAACACGATGTTTTTTCCAAATCCAAAATTCAACAAGACAATCCTTAGGGAAAGCCAATTACATAGACTCCCCCTACCATACATCTTTGTAGAGTTCGGGGAAGAAGTTCTACACCAAATCTTTCTATGCTCTCCTTCAAACCAAGAGTTCCTAGTGCTAGTCGAGAAAGATGAAGAGGATTGGTTCTCTCTCTCGGAAGGATGGAGATCATTCGCGAATTTTAACAACCTCATAATAGGGAGCCGGCTTACATTCGAATACCAAGGAGAATCCCACTTCGATGTAGCAATAGAGCAACCAGGCCCGGAAGAAAACGGAGATGTTTTGCCCGACTACCTATGCTACGAAGAAATATAACTACAGAAGATATAAATCCATCTCTAATATATTTCGTCGCTAAGAATTTATATCTTTGCCTATCATCCGCATAATATCTAATAAATCCGCGAACCCTACTTTTTGTCATCTCACGATTCATTTCATAAAACGATCAATGACAGGAGATGGGTAAGGGTATCGCGAATTCAACTATCCAGCAAAATAAACCATTAAGGAAAACAAGCGAAAGACAAGCAAAAATATGTCGCATGTTAAACATAAAATATTCACACCACAACAAGACATCGCTTGTCATGGGCCATAATGTCTAAAACATCCAAAATAAGCGCATACACAGACCGTGGCAGAGCACGAGGCTCTCACCACAGGTAAAAATGTTCGCAAATTTCCCAAGAACAAAATAAAACTTCGCAAAGTGTTCATAAGGCGGGGAGAGGTGGTCAATTAAGCATCCATACAAGGGTTGTCATCACGAGTTGGCTCAGGGGTCTTCTCACTAATAAAGGGAGGATCAAGGGCAGCGGCATCGTCAACTGAAGCATAAAAGGAGGTAGATGGTCCACGTTTAGGGTCTTTAAGTTTCATATCCTCGTTTTCATAACTAGGAGGAAAGACCCTTACGTCGTCACTAAGATGAGCGAAGTGATTGACACTTTGGACAATCCCACCTTCAACCCCCTCCATGTACGCGTCAGAAACCCTGTCGTAAAGGACATCCCACCCGTCCGTCTCAAGGTAATGATCTAACCAGTCTCGACCAGCGTCCCCTAGAAAATCAGATAGCCACCCCTGACCGTCATCACTGAGCATAAACTCGCGAAGTGACTTCCCGGAGAGAACAGCATCTTCCCCGGAAGTAAAGCGCTCCAACTGACTCTTCACGCAAGAAAGCTCTTCACGAACTCTTTCTAACTCACGCTCGACATCCACAAGCTGACCCCTCAAGCACAAGGCCTTTGATTCATGTTTAGCCCCTACCTCTTGGGCCTTCGCAAGTTCAACTCGCGACAGGTCCAACTCGCTCCTCGCTGCTTCTGCATCCTTCTAGGATTTCGTCAAAGCTTCTTTAAGACTCTCGATAGTTACTTCCTGAAGCTCCGCGTCCTTCAGCTTTTCCACTTTCACCTTCAAAGTAGTAACTATCCCTCTTAACTCCCTCACTTTGTCCTTATAATGTCTCAAACGTCCAGTCATTTCGGACCATTGTAAATTATCCTACAACAACGCACGAAGAGTAACAAAACATATGTAAAACAGGGAAAGTAAGAAAGAAAGAGAACATAGATCGCGAAGGAAATTACCCAGCCCCTGCTTTTTTGGCCTTGCTCCACTAATTCTTCATCCGTCAGATGATGAAGATAATCTCGTTCAACTGGACAGCTCTTCTTAGGGATCTCCAGTTTCTAAAAATCAATAGGGCCGAACCCAGGCAGCCGGTAATCCGTCATGGAAATCCCTGCCTGGGTAATTGGCTCAGAGCTTAAGAGCATAGTGGCCCCTGTCCCTTCCCTTGGTCGTTTCCGCCCGCGACGAGCCAGTGGCTGCTCATCCGATGATATGCTTTCCCGATCATCAACTGGCTCCTTCCCTTTAGAGCTCCTGTTTACAGGAGGAGATATGCGGGGAATGTTTTGACAACCATCACCCAATCGCGGGGCAACAGCAAGGGCAGGTCTGGATCCGCCTCGGGCAGCACTTTTCTTCTTCGCGAGCGCGGCAATCTTCGACTTATCAACTAACATATCTGCAGAAAAAAGGTTGAAACAATTCAAAATAAAAGAAAATCACGATTAAAACACCAAGAGACTTGAGAAAAACTCTTGGACACCGACCCGGTCGATATGGGAGACTAAGTCCGGCCATCTCCAAACGAACCGGAGTCACAACTGTCCTATAACCTCGTACCGATACAACCCCTTCCCCAAACGCGGCTCTCCATCTCTCCGCCTCAACATGCTTGACTTTAGGCGCGATGTACTTGCCAAGTTTAATCACAAAATTTAGAATAGTCTTTGAGGGATCGCGAACAAGAAACCATTTCCTTCTCCATCCCGGACTGCTGGACAACCTCTCGACAATCTTTCAGCCAAAGAAGCGGACACTAGTCCCTCACTATGTCTCAAAGAAAGAACAGAGAAAAGATGATCCAATGATGGCGTTTGATTAACAGTGGTACAATGCATGATGTATACCGCCAGGTACATCCATACGTTAAAAGCAAGCTGGGTTGGGCATTGGTTTATGTGTGCCAAAAAATCTGAGTATAATGGGGAAAGAGGAAGGCGAAATCCCTGAAGCAAACTGCCCAAATGAACAACAACATGGTCTTTGTATTCATTCAAACATCCCCCGTTCGCGGTAGCCAGACCTATCTCTATAACAACCGGCCATGGGTAAAGCCTCGCCACCTCCTCCAGATGTTTGGCGTTTAACATCGACTCCTCACCCAGTGTCTTGACTACGGTAGAAGCTACGCGTTCCAAAAAGATTGTTGAGAATGGAGGAGGTGCCGCAAAAGCATGACTTTCACAAAAACTGCAGTCATCTACCTCTGACCGGTTGTAAGGAGGCAAGGCAAAGTCACTCAGGACCACTCGGACCGATCTTTTAGCCTCTTTGGGTACGCGAGATGACTCGCCTTTTCCCAAATCGTTTATCGCCTCCGAGGTATGGCAGTACTCAGGGTTATCCTTCTTCAAAGGACGTTTATGATTCCTGCCATCTTCCGTTTCTTCGCAATTAAACCGACCTTAGGTTTCACTTTCTCTATTTTCTCATTGCGAGGTCTTTTACTCGGTGGGAGAGGAGCTAAACTTACTGAAGAATCGGAGTCAACATCGGCCCAGGATCTGGTTCGCGAAGAACTAACCTCTTCATACCTATAGCTCGCACTACGGTTCTGGCTATCACTCGCTTGCGACATCTTAATTCTAAAAACAAGAAGAAAACCCCTTGGAAAAAATGCAGCAAGAAGAAAAATCAGCAAGGGGGAACTACCTTTTCAACATCGCGATGAAGCAAAAATTGGCACCAAAAAGCCCTCTTATGGGCCCAAGTTGGCACCTCACGCGCCTCCCGAAGGGGCATTGAAAAGACATCTCCCCCCCCCCCCGCCGGATGACGTTTAAGAGACGCCTTTTCGTCTCCTCCATAAAGATTTCTCGATTTTCGAGAAATCGCCTTTGAAAAAGGCAAGAAGAGGAGACGAAAAGGTTTTTTCTGCCCTAGTCATCGGAGGTTTTTCATAAAAATCCAAATAAACCGCTGGAGGTTTTCCAGAAAAAACCCAAAAAAGCAACACTACCCCGTCCCAACACCGCCCCAATGTTACTAAATTTCCCTTACCCCTCCATAGAAACAGTTATGACTGAGAGAATAAAGGAGAAGGTAGGGGATGAAACGGTGGAGCAGTGGAGGAGGCGGGGAAGGAGGCACCGGAACACACCTCGGTCCCCACCCCTTAACCACCAAACACTTCACCTAGAGAGGGTAATTCCACCACTAGGTTTGGTGTCTCCGACTGCCCTAAAAAACCCCCAAAAGGAAAAACACAAACCCAGAAATTGAAAAGATCAGAAGAAAGGCCGAGAAAGACTCACTTGAGAAATATGGATGAAACACGCCGGTAAAAACTTGGAAAACTGAAGAACGAACCGCCACCAAGCTCCGATCTCATCTCTGAAAAACACAGAAAACCCTTGGACTCTCTCTCTCCTCTTTGTGTTCTCATAAATGTGGAATAAGAAGATGGTGAGTTAAAAAACCTCACTTATAGGTCTCTGTGGGACCACTCCGCCCAATGGGTCGAAAACGCACTTTAGGCCCAACTAAAGCCCACCCAAATAAACTGGTCTTTTAACAGGAAGCATCGTATTTATCAAAACCTAATCGCGAATGACGTATCACTCGCGACCTGGTTACGAAGAGATATGACGATGCCATAGAAAATAGACCTATCAAATAGCACAAATATAACATCATAAATAGGTCACCCAACGCAAGAAGACATCTGGCCCCACTGTAGGATCCATCGTGAGTAAAGTACTCGCTCACTTTCTCAACCAAACCCTCCTCGCGACCTAAATATTAACTATGCCCGCGTAACGACCAGGGAGGATCCTTTAAGTACCTCGTGGTTCTCCAGAACCCTAGCAAGCAGCTCACTGGTTCTAGCACCTCACCTCTAAACAATGCCACGTGTATTACCTAAACTCCTAAGCACGAGGGCATGCCTTACACGTGTCCTAGATAGAACCACGAGGTCGCCAGCCAGCAGCTCGCTTAGCCTTCCTATAAATACCCCCTTCCAATCACAAATGCGGGATCCGATTCTAAAGATAAGAAAGAAGAGCTCTAATAATCCCTTGGATCTAAAACCCCCGGAGTTGAGTTCTTGAGATCTGTGATCGGAGAAGAACGTTCCTGGAATAAGAACATCATCTGACTACCATCCGAGTCCGCGATAGAATAACTCAAATCCTCGCGAGCCGAATATAGCACCCCATCGCTTGGATCAATAAACATATAATCTAATCATAAACCTTCTCGTTCAAGGCTTGTAGGTATTTCTAGGTCATTCTGTCGTCATAATGAGGTAATAAGTAGAGATGAAATTCCACGAACGCTTCAATAACATATTGTCGACATGATCTTTTCTATACTTCTTCCAACCAACCAGATTGAAGACAGACTATATTGGTGGTCGACTTGATAATAATGGATGGTTTACAACAAAAATTGCATACTCCCCAGTAACCAATGAGAACAGAGCAGACACAAACGAAAATTCCTGGATTTGGAAAATCAACATGCCCCCCAAAATAAAAAAAACTTCTTATGGAAACTAACTCACAAGGGTCTCCCAACCACATCGAGATTAGCACAACGGAGCACCCCCTGTTCGGAAGAAGATAACATCCATCTATTCTTGGAATGTGTGGGTAGCTAAAGGAAATTTGGAATTATTCCAAATATACAAAACGACATAAAAAAACACAAACGACAGACATAAGACCAATTGTGGCTTTCTTAGGAAATTGTACTACAAATGAAGAGAAGCAAAAATTAGCGTTCACTTGGTGGACCACATGGTTGATTCGGAATCAAATTATGTTTCGAAACAGGGAATTACCATCTAAAACTTCCTTTAGCCACGTGATTGAAACACATGGCTACAATTGGAAAAAGGCATGGTCTCTCGACCTCGACAAAGTAAACAATGAAAATGTAACATTAATCAGCACATGTGCAGGATCCCAAGCTCGACACAAAACCAATCCCCTTTGGAAAAAATCGTTGGCAAGAACTTTCAATCTAAACTTCGACGGTTCAATAGTTCTAGACCAGTACAATTGGATTTATTATTCGTGATTGGTTAGGCCACCCTATATCAATTGGATATAGGCAAATTGGTAAACAAACACGGTTAGTGGATGAGACTCTAGCACTCAAGCATGGCGTCCAAGATGCTATATATTTCTCTTGGCATCAAAAAAATCCAAGTAGAAGACGACTCACTTATAATAATAAACTATTTACGAAACATAGTCAATGTCCTTGAGAAATTTAACTTATCATGATAGACATCAAAATACTTGTGTCCAAGTTAGGAGAAGTCACATTCTTTTATGTGCCCCGTGAAGATAACATAGTGGATTATAAGATTGCACATTTTTGTTGCTCTGTCTGAAGTAAAGAATTATACAATAATGTTGGTCTTTGTAACCTCATCTGTCATGATGCGTTTGGGTAAGATTACTACTCTTGATCGAATTCTTACCTTAAAAAAAAAATTGAATCTACAGAACGGGCTACCTCAAGGCCTCAAGTACTCACCAAAAGAGGCCTAAATCCAATTCTTGCCTTGGCATGACCCGAACCCGATTTAAGTAATTGGGTTGCCCCTTCGCAGTGCAGCTCATCTCCCTCAAGCGGTCAATCCCCCAGCCAAAAAAAAAAGCCCTAAACCAGAAACCTATTTCTCTCTCTCTTTCTTGCTGGCTGCGTAGTTCACCGCCGGTCGCCTCACGCCATGGGGAGCTTGGTGCGCGGACTCCTCCGAAAGTCGCCGCCTTTCCGAGTAGTCGCATCCCTTTCCTCCAGAAATACTAACCCTAGCCTGCAATCAATCCTCCCGCTACTCGCTCCTCCGCAACCTAATTCATCTGCTCCTGATCATTTGAACCCTAATCCATCGTCATTCGCAGATTCCTCGCCTCAATTCAAACTCCAATCCCCGATTTTCCCTAGCTTCCCGTTTGGCTTCTTCCCGGACCCGATCCATCCCTCCGGGCTACTTGATCCCGCTCCGGATGCTGTGAGCACTGACGACACGGCCACGATCTGGGCGGACAGTGTGAAGAAGAAGAGGAAGAAGAAGATGAACAAGCACAAGCTTAAGAAGCTCAGGAAGCGCCTTCGCCGGAAAACTTAGAATTTCGCTTTTGGTTCTCTCTCTATTTCTGCCTCTTAGATCCTTTTGATTTCTCATTCTGCACTTTCTCAAAGCATCTTGGTGAAGATGAATCGGTTTTTTGTTTATATGGATTAGATTGCGGATTAGTTGGTGCTTTCTAACAATTCCAAGTGTCCGAATCTGATGTTAAAGTTTCACATGCTTAATTTAAGGCTACATGAAATTTGAATGCTTGTTTATTGTCTGTATGATTTATAGCTAATGCATCATATGCAGGCTTGTCAATTGCAGTTGTCTTCATGTAACACATATAAAAGAGATCTTCAATTGATAGCTGATTAGATCTTGGTTAATGAACTGAAAAATCAGTTGGCATATCGATTTCAGGTTTGTTTAACATCCAGTGTGGCTCTTACTGTCAAATCTTTAGAGACTTTTGGAGATTCTTAGGGCTCAAGTTATAGTGTTGAATACTTGAATATAGGAATGAAAGAAGCTGCAGTTGTAGCCCTGTTAAGTCGAGTATAGGATGATTAGTGGCGTAATTAACATTATTCGAAATGTGGATGTGAATATGTTTGTTATGAATAGGAATAAGAGGGAGCAATATTCCCATTTTGATTTTCTTCTCTAAAACTTTAGTTGCATAATCCATGTCTATCTAATGGTGAATTGTGTGCTGGAAACTTGGACATATAGGCCAAGTGACTTTCTCTTGCAAACAATTCAATGAATTATCAGTGGATGGATCACCATTTCGAAAATTCTTGATAACTGTGTTCGAATACCTTTGGAAGATGTTATATGTTGGTGCAATAACAAAAGTGAATTACTTTGTATCTTTTGGAGTTCCTCTGGCCTGCTATTTGATATCCATTGTTTACCATTTTAACAACTCAATTGGTATTGTCCTTTAGACTAGTTGACAACAGTGCTTCAATATTTTTTTAAGCTCTTATTTCACTGAATTAGTATCAACCTTGCATTTTCATGAGACTCTACACTCGTGAAATCGGTGAATAATATCTGATTACTATTGTAATTTGGTTTTGTGTGTTTCTTGTGTTTCATTTGCTCATTAAGTCAGTTGATTCTTGCCAACATAGCATAGCCAGATGAATAACTGTAACTGTGTAAGTTAGTCCATTTTTTTAGCTATCTAATGCAGGCGCGGAGAACTAACTCATTTAATAGTTTCAAGATGTTAATTGAAGTTTCTAATTTGCTTTCCAACTTTTCCCCTAAAGCGAGTATGTAGCACCTCTTTCCTATTTGTTTTCCAAAGTTCTCTGTTCATCAGGGCATTTAAATCTCGTGACAACCCCAATCTAGAGACTTATGGGATGTTGAATGATATACCTTAGCAATGTGGGCTATGTAACTGCTATACCTTGTACGAAAACAGGAAGGGTAGAGGGTTCAGGAATGAAACATAAACAGGAGGAAATAAGTTTTTAGACTTTCACGGTGGCTCTTTTTTGGTGCTTAATATTTTCTGCATTTTGTTGTACGTCATTGTTTGAATTGGGAGAGTTAAGCTAGCATATTCACCAGTGGCCGATATTAGTTTGGAAGGGCAGGATAAAGTAAGGGATTGTTAAAGGTTCAGATTTATAGCCACGGTAGTTGCTTACGGACTTGTATAGGTAAGAAACTGTGAAGTTTTAGATGTTTTGCTTACTGACTTGTATAGGTAAGGAATTGTGAAGTTTTAGATGTTTTGCTGACATGAAATAAAGGATTGTTGTGTTTTTTTTCTGATGAATTATGAAGATGATGCGGTGTGGGTGATTGGATCTTGCCTGTGGACCAACAATATTTCCTGATTAACACTTAACGGACAATAGAGTCCCTTGTTTTTTCTTTCTGTTTATATACCTCGTTTGTTGCCGGGTAGGAAACGACTTTTGATCTTGTTTCATGGAGAATTGGAGAGGTATACTTGTAGGATGACAACAGATTTCTGGAAAGCTTCAACTAAGTAGCAGGGGAAGGTCATGAAAGTATTCATTAATCATTAGTGAATAGTTGTATCGATTAGCACCGAATCTTTGGAACATGCAATGTTTGCAAACAGCAAACTAGTGTTGATAGTAGATTAGTTCCTCGGAAATCCTTGCTAAGAACAAGCTGCAAATGTAGCCTGGAAAAGCCAAAGCTCATCCTACATGGAGCCTTATGAGATTTATCATATCAACTTAAGGCAGTGTGTGTTACTGAGTGCAGGGGAAGGTTGAATTAAAGAGGGAGAAAACTTAAGTACTTGGATAGATGAGATTTGGTAATTTAGGCAGCTTAAGTACTTGTTCATCTTCTTCTTTATTACCAGCTTCATTTGCTTCACACCATAGTTTTTCGGAAATAGCCTCAGATAAGCCGTTTGACTCCAGTTCAGGTATAGAGCGAGTTTCTTTGATGTTCATCTTAGCAGATAAATTTTGTAATTTCATAAGACCAACAGAGGAAACATACAGTGGGGGTTGTTTCAAGAAATAACATCAAATAGCTGCTACCCTTTTTTCACCACCACACCAAAAGTTGAGAGTAATGATCACCTAATACACAGTCTTGGTGGTGAATTTTGAGGTTGTGGAATGGAAAGACCCCAAAATTAACGATCTACATCGTCCAAGGCATGTAAAATGCCTTAAAGCTGGCAGTTAGTTAGGGAGAGAGGGATCCGACTTCCGAGCTTCCTCCACAAACAAACTGTCACCAAGCCAACGATGTAACCGGAAGAGAGTCTGGTTACGATTGCCAATTGCATATTAAAAACCTGCTGAGTTCCGCAGCTGGGAGCACCTTGTAGGAACATATCAAACCATCTCGACTCAGCAACAATAACCGGTCAATATATCTCGTGTGAGCAGGGTCTTGGGGATAGACGTGTGTACGTGGTGCTAATGTCTCTAAATCCCAAAACAACCTAGAAAAATCCAGAAAAATGCAATAGTTCCATTCACTAAAGGTGCATGTTGTCAACTTAAAAACTCAATGTAGGTTTATTTGTACACATCCATATCCTAAACTAGTCAGTCAGTCTTGATGATGTTTTCGAGTGACCGAGTTTTGTAGGATATCAGATTTCCATGAAAGGAAATCAAGAACACAGAAGAAGGAAGAAGAAACTTGATTTAGAAACCGAAAATCTGTTACAACTAACTCAAGCTGTAGCGTTACAGAGGAAGCCTTTATATAGGCAAGTAAACATGAAACGACGTCACTTATATCCTATTTATTGAGTATTTACATAAAATGACCCAAAGTATCTATATGCTTACATCCCCCCCTCAAGCTTGGACTGAGGGACTAAGACAATCCCAAGCTTGGAAGATAAGAACTGGTGTTGCTGGGCACCCGGTGGTTTAGTTAGAATATCAGCTAATTGCAGATGTGACTGGATGTGCTGTGTGCGAATGAATTGAGATTGTACCATTTCTCTTATGAAGTGACAGTCGATTCGTATATGCTTTGTTCTCTCATGGAACAAAGGATTTGCAGCCAAGCTTTGAGCAGCTTTATTGTCACAGTGCAATGGGATAGGCAACACAACATTAACTTGAAGATCCTTAAGTAAACCCTCAAACTAAACAATCTCACTTGCAGCAGCAGACATAGCTCGATATTCGCTTTCAGCAGAGGACTTACTCACAGTCTTCTGCTTTTTAGTTTTCCAGGAGACAAGAGCATCACCAATGAATATACAATACCCAGTAAGTGATCTACAAGTGAAGGGACATGTCCCCCAATCTGCATCACTATATGCCCTGAGAGAGAGGTTTGATGCTCGAGGGTAAAACAGAGCTTTATGAAAAGTTCCTTTGAGATAGCGAAGGAGAAAATGGGCAGCTTGTAAATGAGGAACTTTTGGTGAAGAAAGAAATTGGCTAAGCTGTTGAACTGTATATGAGATGTCAGGTCTGCTAAGGGTCAAGTATAAGAGGCGACCAATCAACCTTCTATACCGCTCAGGTGACTCTAGAGGGTCACCATCATCAGGTGATAATCGCAGCTTCTGTTGCATAGGAAAGCAAGCAGGCTTGCAATTTATCATGTCAGCATCAGCAAGTATATCCAGGATATACTTTCTTTGATTTAAAAGAATCCCAGATGAAGACCTAGCAAGTTCCATGCCCAGAAAGTAACGAGCCAATCCAAGATCCTTAATAGTGAAAGCTGAATCAAGAGCAGATTTTGTAGCTACAATTTCTGATGGAGAATCACAGTGAGAAGGAGATCATCGATGTAGACAAGAGCAACAGTAAACTGACCATTACGATTCACAGTAAACACAGAATTCTCATTAGACTGCAACTGTGACCGAGGCACAGCTGGATTTTTCAATCCCCTTTTCTACTTGGACTGTCATCTGATAGGCTTTGTTGAGAGAAGGCAATGGATCCATTGCCAAAATACTTCCTCTAACACTTTCAAAACCATCATTCAAACCAGCCAGAAACTGCATAAGCCTAAGATTAGCTTCTTTATCAATTATCCTCTTTAACAAACTGCAGCCATACCTACTCAATGCACCACAAGTGCAGGTTGGCATTCCTTCAAGAATCTGTATCTCATTCCACAAACGATTCATTTTGCTAAAATAGGTAGCAATTGGCAGATTATCCTGTTGAAAAGTACTTACTTCTCTCCGAAGCTGATAGATGAGAGGCGCATTTGTCTCTCCATATCGTTCACAAACCTCATTCCAAAGCTCTCTCGCAGAACCAGAGTACATGAAGTTCTCTGCAATCTCGATATTCATGGAATTTACTATCCAACTCATCACCATGAAATCACACCTAATCCATCGCTCATAATTTGCATCATTCTCATCAGGTTTACACAAGCTCCAGTAATAAACCCTAACTTCCATTTCGCGCCTAAAGCCATACGAATTCCTCTACTCCAGCTAGAAAAATTCATACCAGTAAGAGCATTCGACACCAGAGTCATACCTGGATGATCAAAATTGCTCAAGAATATCGGATCATTAGTATTCGCCGATGATCCACCATTTTCATTGGTCCTCTGATTGAAAAACTGATTTCCCTCCATTATACCTCAAACGGAGACAAACGAAGATCGATGAACACAAACGATCAATCAATGACAGAAAAAAACGTGGAAACAATCCTCGAACCACACAGTAGCTCTGATACCATGTAGAATATCAGATTTCCATGAAAGGAAATCAAGAACACAGAAGAAGGAAGAAGAAACTTGATTTAGAAACCGAAAATCTGTTACAACTAACTCAAGCTGTAGCGTTACAGAGGAAGCCTTTATATAGGCAAGTAAACATGAAACGACGTCACTTATATCCTATTTATTAAGTATTTACATAAAATGACCCAAAGTATCTATATGCTTACAAGTTTCGTTTCGGTAGAACCGCATGTATACAATCGAAGCCGGTTGTTGTAGACTTTTTTAACCTTGTCGTTTACCCTATTCAATAGTAGTTTCTTTTGTTCTTCCCTCTTACTAGGATCTTAACTTTGACCTTGTTATTATTAGAAGTCTATAAAAACATCTTCACTTTCCAAAAAGAGTATCAATTACGAGTGTACATGACATTGTCAAATCAGAAACTGGATCCGATAGATACCGAAAATCCACCTCAAGAACCACAACAAGCACATGAAGGGATCAGCTCCATTAGATCTTTCTTCAACACACTCAATGCTGTTTTAGGTATTTTTATTATGATGGGTTTTATTTTGCACTTTAATAAATTGGTCGGTCATCGAGTTTGGGTCATTTCGGATTTGATTTGATGTTGAATACGGTGACTATTCTACTCAAGTTACATCAGGTCGTGTTGATCCGGGTTTCGATGCGCTTGATAATATCATGGTTGGGTTGATAGAAAACTTGAGTTGTTTTGTTTGGTACTTTTGATCAGGTTTTGGCATTTTGGCAACCTCATTTGCTCTCTCAAAAGGAGGGTGGCTTAGCATAAGTGTCCTCTTCTTGGCAGCACTTATATGTTGCTACACCGGCTTGCTTCTCCAGCGTTGCTTCAACGCAAACCCGAACATCAAATCATACCCCGACATTGTTGAAAGAGCCTTCGGTGTGAAAACCAAAGTGTTGGTCTCCATATTCCTCTATCTCGAGCTCTACTTAGTCGCGGTTGAGTCGATCATACTCGAAGGGGACAATTTGGCAAAACTTTTCCCACATGGACTTCATACGGTCATAGGCACGAGACTTGGTGTTAAACAAGGTTTCATCATCATCACCACCCTTATTATCTTGCCAACAACATGGATGAGGAGTTTAGGACTTCTCGCTTACATCTCCGTTGGAGGCATCTTATCCTCTACGGTTGTGGTGGTTTCGATCGTGTGGTTAGGTGTCTTTGGCAGCGTTGGGCTCCATGAAAAGGGCAAGATTTTCGACGTCAAAGGCATGCCCATTTCGATGAGCTTGTTTATCTTTTGTTATGGCGGTCATCCGGTTTTCCCTACACTCTCCAACTCAATGAGACATAAACATGATTTCTCAAAGGCAAATTCTTGACATGATATCCCTTGTGCATAAATTTGATGTGAACTTTTCAGTTTCCTTTCTAAAATTCTTGGCCAACTAAATTCTTAACTGCAGGTCTTGGTACTGAGCTTCATGTTGAGCACCATTGCCTATGGATCAATAGCGATATTCGGGTACCTCATGTATGGAGACCAACTAGAGTCGCAAATCACTTTGAATCTCCCAAACGGAAAGATATGTTCGCAAATAGCGATATATGCAACATTGATCACCCCATTGACGAAATACGCATTGATAGTCAATCCAATATCGGTAGCCCTTGAGGAAAAGCTTCAGCTACATAAACAAGATCGTTACACGAGACTATTTAGTATACTTTTAAGAACAATACTTGTGATTAGCACCGCTATAGTTGCGTCGGTAGTCCCGTTATTCGGGTATGTTATGGCCTTTATTGGTTCATTCTTGATTGTCACACTTAGCATCTTGTTGCCTTGTCTTATCTACCTAAAGCTCAATTGGCTTGGGATGATTAGCTTGGAAAATATGATTGTGTTGGCAATTATAGGAATAGGATTTGTGGTTGGAGCAATTGGAACTTATAACTCACTTCGAGATATTATAAAAAATGTTTGATTAAGTTTTTCTTATTCAACATATATACTGGTGTTATCTGATTTGGGTAAATAGGCTTTCTTGTACCCATAATCAATTTAATTTTGTGTTATATAACTTCAATAGCATCACTTCGATCAGCTTTAACAATGAAAATCATGAATTATGGCATATTCTTTATATCATTCGAATATTCTGTTTGAATTGCTTTAAGTATAAAATTTATAAGATCAAATATCTATGTGACAATGCTACAAATTATAATTTCATACCATTTCTTTATTCAATGTGTGGATGAGTAACCATGTAACATATAACATCAATTATTTTTACGGAAAAAAACTGAATATTATATATAATTATCAAGTTATTAGAATTGGTTTTTTTAGGGTTACTCAATGTTGTCAGTCATGGTTATTGTTGGTCTTAGAAATGCTTACAAAGCAGGTATGTATAAAATATTTTATTAAATGACAAATATCGCATATTGGAATATTAGGGGTGTGAGAAAATCTAATCTGGGGTAAGACTTAGCTTATATTCAAAAAAGAAATAAACTGGATATCTTAGTTCTTGCTGAAACCAAATCAACTGACCCTCCGACTCAATCCCTCTATATTCGGGCAGGTTTTAACAATGCTCATCACATTGCCTCAATTGGAACAAAAGGGGGCTTTTGGATTTTATTCAAGACTTCGAAATTTACACAATCTTTTCAACAAATCTCAGCATCAGATAAGTACATTATTTATCGAGTTAATATTGATAACTTTAACTTTATTATTACTTTCATTTATGCTCCTTCAAATCAAGTAGATAAAAATAGGTTCTGGAATGAGTTATTCGTTGTTATTCATAACCAATCTCTCCTATGTTTGATTATGGGAGATTTCAATGAAATCGAATCAGTTTCTGACAAAATTGTCGGGCTAGTTCCGCAGGCTAATAGATTTATGCGAATTCGACATATTGTGGAAGAGTTAGATGTGCATACGATCCCTTGTACAAGTAGTCCAATAACGTGGAGGAAGAGTCAAAATCCTATTGATAATATCTATGAGCGATTAGATAGAGTAATGGTACATACAGATATCTTAACACAGTTCCCTAATTTATCAGTACACAATCATCCTTTTACGACTTCAGATCATTCTTTAATGTCTATGTCCATAGGAAGTACGAAAATTAGGGCTGGTTCACCGTTTAAATTTGAAATGTCTTGAACTAGTAATGATAACTATAATAGGTTAGTTAAATCAACTTGGCAGAATAAGCTTCATGGGTCATTTATGTTTACACTTCTACAAAAACAGAAACTGCTTTAAAAAAATACAAAGATCTGGTGTAAGTCTCACCCAAATAATAATTTCCGATAGATAAAAGATATTGAAGATCAGCTTCTGTTACTTCAAACACAAAAAATTAGTGGGAATTCAAATGACACCATAAATATTAGGTGTAATAGGTTGTTAAGTAAACGTGAAGCTCTTATGGACTTTAATAATACCTTCTGGAAACAACGAGCAAAATCAAATTTTTTAAGATTTGGAGATAGAAATACTAAATATTACCAATCAGTATCTAAAATAAGAAATTCTAAAAATATCACTCGTAATTTTACAAATAAAGATGGGTTAGTGATTGAGGAGGAGGATCAAATTAGAGATGAAATTACGACTGAATTGGCTGAAAGATTTATTATAAATAACGCACCAGTTAGTAGTAATCCATATTTTCTAAATTTAATTGATCAGACCATTACTGAATCTGAAAATAGAATTTTGACACAAGATGTTTCAGATGAAGAAATTAAGGATACCCTTTTTTCAATGACAAATGATAAGTCTCCAGGTCCTGATGGTTTTCCACCAGAGTTCTATAAAAAATATTGGGATATTGTCGGTAAATTAGTTTGTAAAGTTGTTAAATCCTTTTTTCATTCTGGAGTGCTACTCAATGAAGTAAATTCAGCCTTCATTGTACTTATTACTAAAATTAATACACCTAGTAATATTAACCATTACCGTCCAATTAGTCTGTGCAATACTATTTATAAGGTTATTTCGAAAATTTTGGCTAACCTTTTGAAGCCTATATTACCGCGTATTATTAATCCTTTTCAAGGAGCTTTTGTACAAGGTAGAAATATTCAAGATAATATACTAATAGCTCATGAGGTTTTCCACTCTTTTCATAACAAAAAAGGTAAAGCTGGGTGGATGGCATTAAAGTTAGATATGGAGAAAGCTTATGACAAAATAAGCTGGAGTTTGCATTATTCTAAATAAATTTGGTTTTGATTCTAGATGGATTGACAGGGTTATGACATGCCTAACTAAAACTAGCTTTTCAGTTTTAGTAAATAATTTGTCGGGCCGTACATTTCATACTCATAGGGGAATTCGACAAGGAGATCCTCTTGCACCATATATTTTTGTATTGGTTATGGAACTATTAGGGAGAATGTTACAACAAGAATCTTTGGAATGTGATGTAAAGACTCGGATTTTTAAATCCAAATTTTGTCGGAAAAAGAAAATTAAAATGAATTTTAATCGGATTTAAAACTCATTTAGCAGAACTCCGACCGGAATATAAAATTTGGCGAACGATTTCCGTCTTTTGACCTAAAAAATTTAAAATAATTATCGGTTGGCGATATCCTTGTCGATTTTAAAAATCTAATTGATCGAGTAAGCGAGATTCGGGAAAACTAACATTCGGGGACTAATTTCATGATTCGAAATTCGCGTATTCGGGATAGATTTTTGGGTATGGATTTAACCACTTCCACACACTACCCTCACCAACTCCCTCACCATACCTCTGCAAATTCATCCCTCACCCCGTCATTCACTCATTCATCATCACCCTCACATGTTCCTTTCTTCCAATTCATCCATCGATCATCACCATCACCACCATCACAGCCTTGGTTCCTCCCCTCGTCACCATCACCACGCACCTCGCCTCGGAGCCTCTTCATCGTCATTTTCACCCTCGCATCCTCCTCTTTCATCGAAGGGCAATCGCAGCCGCCTCCAGAGCTCTTGGCGTCATCGAGAGCTCCGAAGTCGCAAAAAATCCATCTCGGTAAGCTCCGAATTTATCCTCGTTTCGATTCGTTTCTGAGTCTTTTTCGATGCTTAGACTAGTCGGGAGTGTGTGTGAGCTGATTGCGGGGCATTTGGGTGAACTCGTGAGCTCAGACGAGTGCTCCGGCGAGCTCAAATCGGCGAGGAGCGAGCGTGTGAACGAGCTGAGAATAGGCGGAGGCAGCAGGGGCGATCACGGGCGAAGCAGCTGAGCATGAGAGGCGGCCAACGATGGGGTCTGGAGCCAGCGGGCGCGGGTGCGAGGAGGCTGGCTGGCGCGGGTGCGAGGAGGTCGACGGGAAATGCACAAGCGCGGGCGCGGGCTCTCCGTTTTGATTCCGGGAAGGAGATGGCCAGCTTGGCTTGGGGGAGGGGCCCACCTCTTTACTAATTTATATATATATGTTACATGTTATTTGTTAACCGGTTGGTTTTATATTAGCGGGTTTGGTTCGGTTCGGTTCGGGTTATCCATTTATTTATTTGACTAATTAGCGGAATTAAAATTATTATATATATATACAATATTATTTGAGGTTTTAAGAGATAAAATATTATTTTGGGAGAATTATAAGGGTTGGTTTATTAAATAAAAATGGTCGGGATTTTAGGAATTTGAAAAATAATTTCAAGGTTGGAAAGTAATTTAATAATTTAATAAATAAATTGAAAAAGGAATTTAGCGAGTATCTTCAAGGGTCGGAATTCTTAACTGTTTAATTCGGATTTGAAACGGTTTTGAAACTAACCTGAGAGTAAGACTTATTCGATGACTAACTAGCATGATAATATGATCGTTTGACTAACGGTATGATATGTGTGACTAATAGCATGATATTGTGGTGGTTTTTAGAAGAGATTAAATATTCGATAATTATGATGATGATGATATATATACATATATATATATATATATCTTTATGGAAAGTATAAGTATGATATGGTGGCTGTTTCAAACTGATGAGTTGACAAGTTATGGCGAATGGTATGAGATAAGAGATGGTTGATCATGATGAATTGGAAGTATGGTTGATGCGAGCTTGTTAATTATCTTCTTGTATGAATGTGTGAGATATGTGTTTGGAGTGACTATAGACGTATACTCAGTATATTCCCGTTATGTAATTAGGTGATATTCTGTGATCGTGACTACTGTGTGCTGGATTCTTCTTTTGCTGATCTTCTAGCTAGGTAAGTACCTCCAGGGCTTACTCAGTAACCAAGACCTCCTGCCTGATGTGCCATATAGTATGTAGGTGCTACATATGCATAAAAACATGTCATGTAGTATCATGCTTAGGAATTTCACTTACGAATGAGCATTCTTATTCTGTATGCGTTTGAATGCAGAACGGCCGTTATCTGTGAGTCCTAGAGTCGTTGTTAGGGTCATAGGACAGCCCAGCTTCATCGGGTGTTGTCCTCCTCGAGTCATATATATATATATATATATATATATATATATATATATATATATATATATATATACATATATATATATATATATCATGAGATACGAGATGAGCACGAGATACGATATGATGATGAGATGTGATATGCAATAGCATCGAACTGGCCAGTCTCCACCCTATCTGGAAGGGGGGTGGTGGTAGAAGAGGGATATACCACTTGGTATTATTTGTTAAGGCATTACTTCATATTCTGCATATATGAATTAGGAGCATGATAGTGTGGTTAGTATTTCAGTACTGCATGAAGGCATCTTTTATTCTAGGTATAGGCGTATTATATGTCCTCAGTGCAGTCAAAGGACCCGCAGGCGAACACTTGGCCTGACTTTGTGGTATAGTTTCAGGTACCCGTTCCATTGCTTGATTCTGTGTTGTTTTGACAAGGTCCATTCATATGGCGGAGAGTGAGTGTTTGAACCCTGACTTCACCAGATTCATACTTTTGAAATTTCTTCCTACTTATACACTGTTTTGACCCTGCTCTGCCGCGACACTGGTTATATCATTTCAGAATTTATGTCCTTGGCATGATAAAAGATTTTCTGCTTTGTAGACTTAGGATAGGTGCAGGGGTTACCCCGGGGTCTCCAGCAGACCTTCCGGATTTGGGTGCGAAATCCCGTTTTAAACTACAAATCCTTGATTTCAAACCCTCAACCTGTACTCGGGGCGCAAGATCCTAACGAGGGGTTTTATCCCTCGAAACGTAACTCGGAAATCATAATTCCGGGCCGTTACATGTGACCCTTTGGTTAGAATCAAACTTACAAATAATAGTGATCCTATTCCATTTCTTACCTTTGCAGATGACATCCTAATTTTTGGACGAGTTGATGATTTAAGTCTTCATACGATTAGAAATCTTCTAAATACTTTCTCCAATATGTCTGGATTAACTATAAATTATAATAAAAGTTATTTACAAGTTTCTAAAACTATTCCTGTCAGTAAAGCCCAGTCCCTTGCTCAACAGCTAAATATTCCAGTTACGAAGTCTATGGAAAAATACCTAGGTATTCCTCTTATTAGTCGTAGGGTTAGCAATGTCTTGTTTGATGAGGCGATTAATAGTCTTAAAAAGCAGTTGTCCAAGTGGAAATCTAACGCTCTCTCTCAAGCTGGTAGATCGGTACTAATTCAGGCGAATTGAAATTCTAAAACAAATTATTTAATGCAATCATTTCTTCTTCCAAAAGGAGTTCTACAAAAAATTGATCAGATCAACAAAAATTTCTTTTGGTATAAAATTCAATCTGATAATTATCATCCTCTAATTAGCTACGAACATCTGTGCACTCCTAAAAAAGATGGTGGGTTAGGTTTTAAATCGGCTGAGCAAATTAATATTGGTATGCAAATGAAACTTCTGTGGAGAATCATGGCTGATCCAGATAATATTTGGTCTAAGGTAATTATGAATAAATATCTCTCGATAGAATCTCTTATGGAAAGAGGTAGATTCAAAACTTCTTGCCAATTTGGTAGACTTCTTAATATTAGGGATCTTTTCTCTAATGGATTGCTCTGGTTAGTTAGTAATGGAAAAACCATTAATGTATGGTCTGACATTTGGGTAGATGCGTAACATCTTCATAGGTTTCGGAATGATCGTGATCCTAATTTAAAAGTATGCGATTTATTTACAAATACCAACTCTTGGGATACTAATAAGTTAAATTCTATCTTTCCTTCTCATATAGTTCAAGCAATTACTAATATCCATATTCCTGTAACTGATATTCCAGACAAGTTAATTTGGATTTACATTAATAATGGAAAATTCTCTGTTAAATCCACTTCCTTGCTTTATAAAACTAGGAATACGATGAAAATTCCAGTAGGTTGGATTTGGAAACTTAAAATCCCTCCGAATATTAAAAATTTTATTTGGAAAATTTTCTTGGATATCCTGCCCATGACTGTCCGGTTAAATAGATATATAAATAGAGTTCCTAATACTTGTTCTCTTTGTAATTCTGATATTGAAGATACAAATCATTTATTATTTAATTGTCAAATTACAAAATCCCTTATTCAAAATCTGGGTGTTAAGTTGAACAAATGTTTCATTATGCCAAATTTAACAACTGATGTTCAAGAAAATATTCTAAATACTAGGGCTCTTAATCTAGATTTTACAGATTTATGTCATTTATGGCATTCAATTTGGGAGCTCAGAAATAGAATTGTTTTTCGCAATTCTTCTGATACAGGTATGATCTATGCGTTAACTCGAGCTATTGATAATATCTCTTGTTGGAATAAAGGTCAAATTAAAACAAAATTACCTAAACGTGCTAGGCCTCCTGATAAAATGATGTGGAAATGTCCTCCAATAGATGTAGTTAAGATCAATGTTGATGCTTCGGTGAAAAGTGATACTCAACCACAGATTGGTTGTGTTGTGAGGAATAATGATGGTCAGGTTATTCGGATACATAAATGTAATGTTAGGACGAGTTCTCTCATTTTGGCAGAAGCTCTTGCTGTTTATACAGGTATAAGATTGGCAGCGGAGATGGGGATCCGTAGATTGATACTTGAGAGTGATTGTGCGATCATCATCGACGCCATCAATCATGCGAACAATAGTCCATGGGAGGTCACTCAAATTGTCCAAGAGATCCTTTCATTTAGAAGAGATTTTGAGAGCATCAATTTTCAACATTGCTATAGAGAGGCCAATGGTGCAGCTGATTTTATTGCCAAATCTCAGCTTAATTGTAATTTTATTTTGAGCGCTTGTTGTTGTGAGTTCCAGAACATCATCTTGCGAGATGATCATGGATGTCGTTAGTACATCCAACTTTTTGCCTACTGTAAAAAAAAACATATATACGGGTGTGTACTATTCATAAAACATCGACAGTCCTTGTACATTATGTTTAATGATTCAATAAAATCATGGATGTATCTAATATTGATAACCAGCAGCTAGACCTGTCAATCGGGTAATTCGGGTCGGGTTCGGGTCATTCAGATCCCGGGTAAATTGAGTTTCGGATCAATTGGGTTACCGGTCGTTCCGGGTCAAGCCAAACCGGGTTTGTCCCGGGTTCGAGTTGACCCACCGGGTCAAAAAATCGAATTTTTGAAGAATTTTTAAAACTATTAAATTAATATCAAAATTAAATTGTAATATAAATATGTCAAATTAAACTAAATAATAATATTATAATTAAATTTATAAATATTATAATAATAATATTATTATATTAATAGTTTAAGCATAAAAAATCATATTTATACAAATAAGTGTTATAAACGTACTATAATTATAAAATATATAAGTTATATAAGTTATATGACGAATCTGTGTGGGGACAATCGAGTGTCTGTGTGGCCTCTACAAGATGCTGACTCACCAGGTCAATTTTGACCCAACGGGTCACCGGGTCTTGACCTTAAAAGTCCTGGGTAATTCGGATTCGAGTCGATTTTGGGTCCCGGGTCTAAAACACCGGGTTTAAACCCGTAAAATTACCGGGCGTACGGGTCGGGTTTTTCGGATTGGGTCATGTTTTGATAGGTCTACCGACCAGCAGCATATTCAGCTATGTTAGCAAAACCATGTTTTATAAGCTATAATGCATAATATTGCATTATAATACATATTAATTATAATAAAATATTATGCATTATAAGTAGTGGTGGACCCAGGAATTTTCTTAGGTGATGCTGAACAAATTTTTGAAAAAAATTTTAACATGTATATATGAAAAATATTTTTTTTAAAAAAAATACATTAGAAAATCATTAAATTTGTTATTTAAATATTCATTTTACTAGAAAAATAAAATTATCAAAAAAATGAGAATTTTTTTATATGTATATGTAGAAAAAAAATTTGTTTAAATATATTGGAGAGAAATTTTAATTTTTTATTTAATTAGACATTTTTAATAGAAAAAAAAACTAAGAGAAACAAAGATTTTGAAAAAAGTGAAGCTAATGGGATTTGAACTCTAGTCTTTTTTAGTAGAAAAAATAAAAATTATCAAAAAATAAGAAATTTTTTTATATGTATATGTAGAAAAAAATATTTTTGTTTAAATATATTGGAGAGAAATTTTAATTTTTTATTTAATTATGTGTTTTTAGTAGAAAAAAAAAACTAAGAGAAACAAAAATAGGGCCGTGCCGATACTTTTGGGGGCCCTGTGCAAAAAAATAATTACACCTTATTCATATATAACGATTTTTTTAAATATAAATTGCTTTATGTAAATTGTTTTGCTATTATAAAAAAATATATAATTATGTTTTTATTTTTAAAAATCAACAAAGATCCTATTATATTTACAAAATGCATCAAAAGATGTCAAAATGATAAGGACTGTAGAACTATTGTAATTAAAAGTCAACTTTATGTTTATTAAATTAATCAAAATAGGAATAAAGTGAAAATGTGAAGCCTTTTAATATTCTTTTAAATATAAAATGGTTGTGAATGATTCTTTAAAAACCACAAATATGATTTTCTTAAAATTTTGATATGACTTTCGTAATAAATTCACTAATTTTTTTTATTATTAAGGAGAAAGTCCACTAATTTCTCTAAACAATGAGCTTGTATGTTTTCTAAAAAAAAAAGAGAAAGAGAATAATTTTTTTAATGATTAAAAAATAAATTAAAAGGTGGAAATTCCTTGAAAAAAGAGTCCCTTAATAAGTTAAAAATGAAAATAAATAATAAAAATCAGATATTTATATACTAGAGTAATATTATTGCTTATGATTTTATGAAAGAAAAAAAGGAGAGCAAATTATACAAAAAAAATTGAGAGACAGTGCTGCTGTTGTGAGTCGAACACTGGCAAAGGCAAAGGATGAAGATGCTTGTTGTGCAGCATGCCAGTAGACCAAGTTAATTACATGTTCATTGTCAGACCTTTTATTTTTAAACTAAAACTAAACATTATTGGTCCCCTATTCAGGTGGTCCACCTGAACATACCATTGGCACGGGCCTGAACAAAAATTATGAAAAAATTGAAGCTAATGGGATTTTGAAGTTGAACTCATGACACCAAGATAATGACTACACCTTCTTACCAACAAACTAAGTGGTCTTTGTAATTCTTTACTCTTTTTACACTCTTTTGTCCTTAAAATTAGTAAAAATTACCTATGAATTCGAAAAAAAAATTATATGGTTTTCTTCCGAGCTAGGGAGGGGGTTGAGGCACTCCGGACCCCCTAGGTCCGCCACTGATTATAAGTCATAAATCATAGCAATCCAAATATACCAGAATCACTATCATTTAGATCTAAGATAATATAAACTTAACAAAAGTTTGGATTCAATTTTTTTATTAGATAAGAATTCGAAATATCGTATAAATTACTGATAAATCAAAATGCCGTAAAACAAAGGTTGGGACATTCATACTTGTATAGAGTTATATCTGGTTTTGGCTCGGGCGAGATCTTGTGAATCCATGGGATCTCAAGTGCTTTTGGACATTAGTTGATTTCGTATGTTAGATTCTATTTATCAAAAGTATTTTGGCTGGACTTTTCCTATGTTTGTGCTTGAAATGTACGATTCATATGTATCGTGATATGCTGTCTAGCGGGCTCGCATAGGGTACATGAATTGTCAATCCATGGTCTATTAGACTATTACACAAGGAGACCTTTTATTTGGGGAGCATAATGTTGTGTACTTAGGTGGATCACAAGTGTGGGTCAAGCCCTTGCATAGGCCCATTGTAAGACGAGGCTACGGCCTATAAAAGGTCCTAAAGGGGATCTCATTCGGGCATGTTGAATGTAAGCCCAACTCCCTCTTGACTCACTCTCTCTGAGTTCTCATCACTCTCTTTGTAATCATCTTCCTCTCCTCTTCTTCTTCTTCACCTTCCTATCTCCTCTAGCTTCCCAATTCCGGTTCTCATAGCTTAGCTAAACCGTGGTACTCGTATACGTTCAGGATCATAACAAGTTTGGTATCAGAGCAGTACGATTGGCGCAACGAAATCATGGCAGAAGGTACAAGATCCAAGACCTCTGACGAGCAGTTTCAAGAATTCAGGGACGATGTTCGATCGTTCATGGCGGCAACAGCTAGATTCATGGAAGATTCCCAAAGACGACAGGATAAGCAGTCCAAGCAATTGGAGGATTTCCAGAAAACCACGGAGCAGCGAATGGAGCAGTTGACCAATTATATACGGAATCCTCCAAGGAGGGATCGAGTAATCGATGACACGGATCCAGGAAGTCGTACGGGAAGAGAGGGTCGCCAAGGGGATGCCGCTGGGGGATCGGCGGGTCGGACATCGCTGATGGGAGCCGGACCTGCAGATCGGGAAATTCACGGTGCAAGAAGGTCGTCGAATGGGCGAGGAGGTGGAAACGGAAATTCTTGGACGGGATCTGACAACAACAAGGGAGTAAGATTGCCGAAATTGGATTTTCCCACCTTTGAGGGCAAGAAACCACGACACTGGATCAGAAAGTGTGAGAAGTATTTTGGCATCTTTGCGATCGAGGAAGAACATAAAGTTCAAATTGCTGCAATGTATCTCAACGAAAAAGCTGATACATGGCTTCAGAGTTATTTGATGCAAAAGCCGGGGGTTAGGTGGAGTGAGTTCTGTGATGATCTTTGTGAAAGATTCGGGGATCGAAAGGAAACTGAGATTGTGGCGCAATTCAATAAGTTGCAGTAAGGGGAGGATCTTGAAGTGTACAACGAGACGTTTGAGGACTTGAGGGCAAGAATGTTGATTTTCAATCCTCATCTTTCTGAATCTTACTTTGTGTCAAGCTACATTAGCGGGCTCATGGAGGAGATCCGATCATTAGTGCAGTTGGGGAGACCAGCCACGATGGCAGTGGTAATGGAACAGTCGAGGCTTCACCATAACGCGATCCAGCCATTGATTCGAGTTACTAGAACGCCTTGGAAGCAGTTAACGGGTTCAACTCCTAACTTTTCTTCCAAGATTGGGGGGTGGACTAAGGAGGCGCCAAGCAAGGGAGATGTTGCCAAATCATTTCCAAGCCAAAAGACACCAACTCTGTCAAGTGGATCTGAGGCTAGTACAGGTAGATCTACAGATGCGAAAAAAGGGCTTTGTTATAGGTGCGGGGATAAGTTTTTTTTGGGCATAAATGCATATCACAGTCCTTGTTTAGCTTGGTGGCTCAAGAGCTACAAGATAGTGGCAATTCAGATGACATTGCAAGTCAAGAATTGAGCCGAGAATCAGAGCAGGCCGAGACAGAAGTTTATGTTCATGCTCTGTCGAGTGGGGATACTGGCAGCACAATCAGGGTGAAGGGTTCTGTTAATGGCAAGGAAATTACGATATTGATTGACAGCGGAGCGACGCACAGCTTTCTTGATACGAGGGTAGCTACAGAGGTTGGGTTCGAAATTGGTAAAGCGGGGTTAATGCAGGTGAATACTATTAATGGAACTGTGTTCAGTAACAAGATTTGCAAGAATTTTGTTTGGGAAATGCAGGGATGCAGTTACGAGTATTGCATACGATTGTTGAATATGGATGGAAGTGATATGATATTGGGAACTGATTGGTTGGTGGGATTCAATCCCGTTTTATTCGACTTTGTCAGGGTACAGATTTCTTTCGAAAGGGAAGGGAGACAAGTGGTGCTCAAAGGTATTAAGGATGACAAAGATCAGAGTATGGCTTGTGTACAGATGTTGACTGTCAGGCAAGTTCACAAGCTTTGGGTAAATAGAGAAGTGGAATTAGTGGCTCAGGTGGGGCAAGTTTGCAACCTGAGGGCAGCAACAGATCAGTGTCCAGCAGAGATTGAGGAAGTTTTGGGGGAATTTGAGGTGGTTTTTCAGGAACCAAAAGGATTACCTCCAGTCAGAGCTCATGAGCACGCGATTGTATTGAAGGAAGGAGCTCAACCTGTGGCCTCTCGACCTTACATGTACCCTTATTTTCAGAAATCAGAGATTGAAAAACAAGTATCCGAGATGCTGATGAGTGGTGTAATACGTCCTAGTCACAGCCCGTTTGCTTCCCCAACATTATTAGTTAAGAAAAAAGATGGCTCTTGGAGGTTTTGTGTGGATTACAGGAAATTGAATGAGCTAACTGTGAAGGACAAATTTCCTATTCCACACATTGATGATCTGTTGGATGAGTTGAGGGGGGCAACTCTGTTTTCTAAATTGGATCTGCGAGCTGGGTATCATCAAGTCCGGATGTTGGAAAGGGATGTGGCGAAGACAGCTTTTAGAACTCACCATGGGCATTACGAGTTTAGGGTGATGCCGTTTGGTCTCACAAACGCAGCAGCTACGTTTCAGGCCCTCATGAATGATATTTTCCAGGAGATGTTAAGAAGATATGTGTTAGTTTTCTTCGATGATATTCTGATATATAGTAAGGACATCCAGCAGCACGCAGAACACCTGAGAACTGTACTGAGAACCCTTAAGCAACACAATCTATTTGCTAAGAAATCCAAGTGTGAGTTTGCGCAGCCACAAGTGGAGTATTTGGGACAAATTATTTCGAGCGCAGGAGTGTCCACTGATCAGAGGAAAATAGAGGCAATGAAGGGGTGGCCAATTCCGTGTAATGTGAAGGCTTTAAAGGGATTTCTGGGTTTGACTGGCTACTATAGACGATTTATTAAAGGTTATAGTATGGTGGCTAAACCTTTAACGGATTTACTCAAGAAGGATGGGTTTCTATGGACGAAGGAAGCACAGGAGGCTTTCAGCAGACTTAAGGAGTTAATGACCTCTTCTCCAGTGTTGGCAATGCCGGATTTTGAATCTCCGTTTGTAGTTGAGACGAACGCGTGTGACACAGGGGTGGGGGCTGTGTTGATGCAACATGGTCGACCCATAGCTTTCCTTAGTCAAGCATTGCAAGGGAGGCATCTTCTTCTAGTAGTATACGAGAAGGAGTTATTGGCTTCGCTAATGTCGGTAGAAAAGTGGAGGCATTACCTGGAGGGTCGGAAGTTCATCATCAAGACCGACCATCAACCCCTACAGCACCTGTTGGAGCAAAGGTTGTCTACACAGCTTCAGAGGAAGGCTATCAGAAAGTTACTTGGGCTCAACTATGAGATTTCATATAAGAAGGGAATAGAGAATAAGGCAGCGGATGCCTTGTCCAGGTTACACGAGACCGCCAAGGAATCTTGTGCAGCTCTTATGACAGTGCAACCCACATGGGTTAAGGAAGTCATAGAGAGTTATGAAGGGGATAGTTTCATAAAAGAATTAGTGATGACAGCACTATCCAGCAACCTAGGGCACTACGCGATAAACTCAGGCCTGCTGAGGTACAAGGGAAGGTTGGTGGTTGGGTGTACTGGGTCGCTCAGAGATAAGTTGTTAGCAGCTTTGCATAATGAGCCGATTGGGGGCATTCAGGCATAAATGGAACCTACCAGAGGCTGAAGCAAATTTGTTATTGGCCTAATATAAAAGCGATAGTGACTACGTTTGTAAATGGGTGTGATGTCTGCCATAGAAGCAAGACGGAGAGTATTGCATGTCCGGGGTTATTGCAGCCTTTGGCCATTCCGGATCAAGCTTGGACCCACATTAGTATGGATTTCATCGAAGGTTTGCCAAAATCGCAAGGGAAGGACACAATTTTGGTGGTGGTCGACAGGTTAACCAAGTATGGACACTTCATTCCGCTTGCTCATCCTTTTACAGCTGCATCAGTGGCATTGGTGTTTATGGAAAATATTTTCAAGCTGCACGGATTGCCATTGAGCATTGTTTCCGACAAGGATAAGATTTTCTTGAGTAATTTTTGGCAACACCTGTTTAAGGCCCTGCATACGAGTTTGGATATGAGTACGACCTACCACCCTCAATCGGACGGGCAAACGGAAAGGGTGAATCATTGTCTGGAAACATATCTTCAGTGTATGACTTCTGACCACCCAAAGAAATGGGCGAGATGGGTGTTTTTAGCCGAGTGGGCGAGATGGGTGTTTTTCAGCCGAGTGGCTGTGTGATAGTTTGTATGGCTCGTCTCCTACTCAGATTGGAGCTAAGTGGACTGCGGGCACAGCTGCTCCAGTAGCAGAGTGGTTGGAGGAGTGGCAGACATTAATAAGGCAATTGAAGACTCACCTTCACCAGGCCCAGGCTCGAATGAAGTTGCTGGAGGATCGTCATCGATCAGATAGGTCCTTGCAGGTGGGGGATTTAGTATATGTGAAATTACAGCCTTACAGACAGACATCGGCGGCAATTAGGAGGAATCTTAAGCTGAGCTCAAAATTTTACGGGCCCTATCGGGTTTTGAGCAAAGTGGGGGTAGTAGCGTACAGGGTGGAGCTTCCACCAGGGTCTCTGATCCACCCAGTGTTCCATGTCTCACAGCTGAAGCCCAAAGCAATGGCGGGATGCCCGACTATTCCAGTTGTGCCAGACACATATGAGGAGGGCACCATTTTAGTTGAGCCAGAAGCGATCCTGGACAACAGGCTGCAAAGATCGTCAAGTGGCGATCCCATCACTGAGTGGCTTATTAAATGGAAGAATCTTAGCAGGGAAGAAGCCACCTCGGAGCACGCAGCTCACATCCTTACACAATTTCCTCAATTTCATTTGTAGAAGCTATGTGTGTAATGTTGTGTATTTAGGTGGATCACAAGCCTTGGGTCAAGGCTCTGAAAAGGGGGAGTAATGTTGTGTACTTAGGTGGATCACAAGTGTGGGTCAAGCCCTTGCGTAGGCCCATTGTAAGACGAGGCTACGGCCTATAAAAGGTCCTAAAGGGGATCTCATTCGGGCATGTTGAATGTAAGCCCAACTCCCTCCTGACTCACTCTCTCTGAGTTCTCATCTCTCTCTCTGTAATCATCTTCCTCTCCTCTTCTTCTTCTCCACCTTCCTATCTCCTCTAGCTTCCCAATTCCGGTTCTCATAGCTTAGCTAACCCGTGGTACTCGTATACGTTCAGGATCATAACACATAAATCATCGATTGCACAATCTCTAGTACAGTACTACTGTTATAATAATGCTTTGATTTAATTTTGTTCAATTTTATATTTTTCCATTTAAAGTTAAAATGTTTAATTCAGAAATTGGATCGGATGGGCACCCACGCCCCACCCATCCATACACAACAACATTAAGGGAGTGTTTGGCATGAGATGGGATGGGAGAGATGCTAGGAGATGTATCAAGTTTAGCATCGTGGTGTTTAGTATGAGATTAAGGGGATGATTAGTGGGGGATTAAGGGGTAGAGTTGAGATCCAGTTATGGGTAGATTGCAGGGATGTGGAGTTAATTATTGTCTTTTCTCTCTAACTACCCAATAATAATCACCATTCCGTCAAATACTAAGAGCAGCTGCATTAGAGAAACCCAAAATGGGTGTCTTAACATTAAAAAAAAAGTTAATTTTGAGTGTTTTGTTGGAAAACTTAGTTTGAGAAACAAGAAAACCTCTCCAATGGAGGGAGAGAGGTTGATGGATGGAAAATGTGTATGTGTGTATTCGAGTTGATGTCTTTTACACTTATATGATTTTGTAAAATGAAGACCGAATACATTGGGCCTATTCTATAAGCAAAGTATTGGGCTAGGCCCATACATGATCAAATACAGATACATTGATCACAGTTGATCTGGCTTGGTTTCCCTCTTCTTCCATCTCAACGTGTTTAAATGTCAGAATTAAGTTTCTAGCAGTAGAAACTTAATTCATTGAGATTAATTTCTATTTTAAAGTTAATTGACAATAAGAGTGATAGTTAGGATGACCATTTCACCCGCATCTGACTCAAACTTGAATCACCCGGCCCAAAAAGTGGGTGAAAATCTAAAAAAAGATGAATCTGGTCTTCATTGGATTGGGTCAAAGACAAGTCGGTTTATGGGTTGAATCGGATCGGGTTTGTCTATGTTTGAATCAAAATGGTTCGAGCTTGATCAGTTTCAGGTTCAGAACACGTTTTATGTTTAACACTAGATTTTAAAATTTGATCAGATTTAAATTCAGGTGAATGAGGTCGAGTTCTTGAGTCAAATCAGATTTTATAAGCTGACAAGCGATCTCATTTCATTCCACTCCAATTGGTGTGCCGCCTATGGAATTTAAGTGGTTCAATTAGTGGTTGGAATTTAACACTACGAATCATTGAGCACTTGAGATGCGCATATCGCACTTGTGGTCCACTATTATTATAGTGCATAATTAAAAAGGCAACAATCACAACAACTAAACCAATACAAATCATACTAATTAACAAAATCAACCGTTAATTATACATTAATTAAGTTGCTTAGAGCAAATCATATCACATTGCGTAATCGATTACGCATATATAATAATATACAAAAATTAAAGCTTGATGTATATACATTAGATGTGGGGGCTCGATACCAATTATAAAATTTTACTTGCACCATCAAATTTTATTATTATGTTTTGTAATTTAGCTAATTGCTTAGTGTAAGTGTAACCCACGTGATTTTACAAATTCCGGTTAATTTATCATAAAATTAAATACCACTAATCTATTAGATTAACTTTATAATGATATGATTTGAGCATTCTAAGAAGCCTTTTTGCCTCTCTTCAAAGATCGATCAGCAAAGGGCTTTCCGTGAAAGTGGGTATAATGTGCGTAATTGGCCCTAACCAAAAGTTTTCTGTTTGTCCTTTACCCTCTACATATAATGTCATAATATATACTTAATAAATTATATATTATACATTGCATTAATGATAGGGAAAATTTGGTAAATGTCCATATTTTGGGCAAAAATTAAGCCTTAAGACAAAAGGGGAATAAATTAGAAGGGTATCCAAAAATTCCAATTTTGCCCTTCCTTCCCATTTTTCTCCTTCCCATTTTTTAATTTGACCATTGACTAGTCAAAGGCATTGACTTTTGGTGACACATGTGTGGTGACATGTAAATTTTGTGATTACAGTTTCGTTTTTATAGTTTTTTTTACGGGGTCACTGTCACCACTCTTTGACAGTGGTGACACGTGTGTGGTCACATGAAATTTTTTTTATTACAGTTTCGTTTTTAGATTTTTTTACGGGGTCACTGT
Organism: Persicaria maculosa; assembly: GCA_963922045.1. Taxonomy (NCBI): domain Eukaryota; kingdom Viridiplantae; phylum Streptophyta; class Magnoliopsida; order Caryophyllales; family Polygonaceae; genus Persicaria; species Persicaria maculosa. The sequence continues at coordinate 22,600,888 of OY998261.1, read as the reverse complement.
CACCACTCTTTAACAATGGTGACACGTGTGTGGTGACATGAAATTTTTTTATTACAGTTTCGTTTTTAGGGTTTTTTTTACGGGGTCACTGTCACCACTCTTTAACAGTGGTGACATGAAATTTTTTTGATTACAATTTCGTTTTTAGAGTTTTTTTTACGGGGTCACTGTCACCACTCTCAAGTCACCACTCTTTGACAGTGGTGACACGTGTGTGGTGACATGAAATTTTTTTTATTCCAGTTTCGTTTTTTGAGTTTTTTTTACGGGGTCACTGTCACCACTCTTTGACAGTGGTGACAAGAAATTTTTTTTATTACAGTTTCGTTTTTAGAGTTTTTTTTACGGGGTCACTGTCACCACTCTTTGACAGTGGTCACAATGGTGACACGTGTGTGGTTTAGAGTTTTTTTTTACGGGGTCACTGTCACCACTGTCAAGTCACCACTCTTTGACAGTGGTGACACGTGTGTGGTGACATGAAATTGTTTTTTATTCCAGTTTCGTTTTTTGATTTTTTTACGGGGTCACTGTCACCACTCTTTGACAGTGGTGACACGTGTGTGGTGACAAGAAATTTTTTTATTACAGTTTCGTTTTTAGAGTTTTTTTTACGGGGTCATTGTCACCACTCTTTGACAGTGGTCACAATGGTGACACGTGTGTGGTGACATGAAATTTTTTTGATTACAGTTTCGTTTTTAGAGTTTTTTTTACGGAGTCACTGTCACCACTCTTTGACAGTGGTGATATGAAATTTTTTTTATTACAGTTTCGTTTTTAGAGTTTTTTTACGGGGTCACTGTCACCACTCTTTAACAGTGGTGACATGAAATTTTTTTTATTACAGTTTCATTTTTAGAATTTTTTTTAGGGGGTCACTGTCACCACTCTTTAACAGTGGTCACCACTTGTAACCAAAAGGAAAACCCTATGATTAGGGAAGCACACACCCTAAAGGGGCTAATGAGAAGCCAAAAGAACATGTGATGTACAGTATGGTTTAGGGTTTCGGGTTAAGTCTTTAGGGTTTAGGGCCAAGGCCCTAAACCCTAAATCCTAAACCCTAAACCCTAAAATGTTAAATACAGTACGTCATTAAGAGATGATTGTTGTCACCAAATGAAAAACCCTAGGACAATGTAAGCACAAACCCTAAAAGGGCTAATGAGAAGCCAGAAGACATTAGGTGGACAGTTCTCCTTCAATATATGAATGGGTAAGAGAGTCATAGGTACTGTCACCACTATAAAAATAGGGTCATAGACACTGTAACCAAAGGAAAATCCTAGGCCAAGTGAAGCACAAACCCAAAAGGGGCTAATGATAAGCAAAACAAAACATGAGGTGGACATATATGAATGAGTAAGAGGGTGACAAACGCTGTCACCACTATTAAAATGGGGTCATAGACATTGTCACCACTATTAAAACGGGGTCATAGATACTGCAACCAAAGGAAAACCCTAAGACAAACGAAGCACAAACCCTAGAGGGCTAATGTTAAGCAAAACCATTGTCACCAAAGCGAAAATTTAAAATAAGGACAAATATTGTAGTATCACCTAAAAAAAATGTAATCACAAACTTGTGAAGATAATACATCATAAAGATAAAGACTATGCATGTACATATAATGTATATACTGTATTGGTTACTCGCTAGTATGATGGAGTATATTTTAAATTAGAGATTTTATTAATGATCATCATTAATGAGTACTATATTGGTGTAAAAAGGAGTAACAAAAGTTAATGGGCTCAAAAAACTTCTGGGACAAAGGTAATGTTGTTACCTAATTTCCACTGTTGGGCAAGTGTTGGGGAACCTCTCCCGTAAAAAGATTAAATGGAAAAAAGAGGACCTCAATGTAAAGGCAATGACAGCAAGCAAAATCTTGAGGCTTGTAAAGGCCACCTTATCCACTCATATCATTCCTCAGTTGTGTGCTTCTGATGATAACAACTTCACTTTCTTTCCCAATTGAAACCAAAAAATGGCTTCAAATATCATGAAACCCCAAATCCACCCCATCAAATTCCCTTCCTCTTCAACTTCATTTCACTTCAAATCTCCCTTTCAATCCTTCACCCACCACCATCGGTTCTCAAATAATTAATAATGAACCTGATCAAATTCCAAATCTAACCAAATTCCAGATCTGACTATTTGTGCGAGGTGATGTCGGACAAAGGCGAGAGAAATGGCAGTGAGGAGAGCGAGAGAGATGAGGAAGATGATACACGATTGAAGATGGTGAATTCTTCTAAGCGCTTTCATCTAGAGCTAAACCTCTACAACACAACACTGTTCTTCCTACAACTAACCTCGACGGTCGATTGCGAACATAGCGCATCGAAGAAGGAGCCACCACCACCAAGCACTTCGTGATCGGTTGTGAGGGTCGCCATTGAGGGCGCTCCAACAAGCTCGGGCTTACAGCGAGGCTCCCAGCGGCATCCGATGTAACGGCCCGGATATAAATATCCGGGATACGTTTCGAAGGTCAGATACCTTCGTTCGGATGTTGCAATTCAGGTACGGGTCGAGGTTTCAAACCTCTAATAAGTCGAAGTTTCAGAAATACGATTTAGACGAAAGTAAAGCAGAAGCATGACTTAGATACAAAAGCCGCGGTAGAGCCGGGTCAAAACCAAACAAAGTGGGTGATTGTCATTTGTCAAGTTAGAATATATTAGCCAGATTCTTCGAGTCGCCAAAAGATTTCCCCGTCACAGAAGCATGGAGCAACAAGAGCGGTACCTAACACTATCCACAAAGTCAGGCCTGGTGATCGTCTGCGGGTCCTCTGACCGCGCTGAGGCCACATAACATGCCTATGCCTAAATAAAAGATGACTAATGCGGTACAAGATTTAAATCACACTATCATGCCCCTAGAATATATATAATATGCAGAAAAGAACTGTAATGGGCCCAAGACAATGCCAAGTGGTATATCCCTCTTCTACCTCTGCACCCCTTCCCGTTAGTGCAGAGAATGGCCAGTTCGGGCTATAGCATAGCACTCTCTTCGTGGTGGTGCACTCACCACGGTATCATCATATCATATCATATCTCATCATCATATCATATCTCATCATCATATCATAAAATAAATAAATCATGCCCGATGGTACTGGGCTAATCGTATCGTATCAATCATCTCATCTCTTGCCCGATAGTGCTGGGCTATCATATCATGCTCATATCGACTCGATAGACTCAGGGCACCCGATGGGGCTGGGCTACCCTATGACCCTAGCAAAGACTCTAGGACTATCACAGATAACGGCCGTTCTGTTTCAAACACACACAGTAAACACATGCTCAGTTCAATGCAATCCTAGCATGATACTACATGGCATGCTTTAATATGCAACAAAACTACACATTACATGACACATAAGGCAGGAGGTCCAGGTTACTGAGTAAGTCCCGTAGGATACTTACCTATTGATGCAGAACAACAAGATAACACAAGCAAGGGCCCAAATGCAAGTCCAAAGCAATCCAATAAGCAATATACACCTATCATCAAGCCATTTCCATAAGCTACCAGAGCAACATTCATACACACAAACCCAAGTTCTCAACATCCTCAAAACCGACCGATAGTAAAACCGTTTTCCAAAATCTTAAATCCAAATTAAGTCAACTCATATTCGAAATAATTCTCAAATCATACTTGGCCAAATTCCGACATTAAACACTTAAGCCTTAAAGTCAATTTCCCAAAAATCATAATACAAAACAATTCCGGCATGTTTCTTATTTCAAAACATTATATAAATAATTCTCAATACTAAATCATCAAAATAATTCTAAGCTCACAAATCATGCTTAAGTCAAAATCAACAATTTACTTTTTAAAATTCCAACTCCCATATTCAAATCTTCAAAAAAAGCATCAATCAAATAATCCAATCAATATTATTTTAAAACAATAAACAATATATATATATATATAACGATTAATTTCTAGAAATTATGATTATAACCAAAACCCAAAATAATAAAATATTCAAATAATTTAATACTTACTAATCATATCATCTCAAAACGATAACCATAATATATGCATAACCCAATATCAAATAATATCAGTTTTAAACATTTTAAATATATTAAAATTTCAGAATATATATATGTATTTATTTTCCCAATGTCCAAAATAACAATTAATATAACATATCATATATACATATATATAATAACATAACACAAAACTATAATTTAACACAAAACATATATATATATATACTACCGAAATGTAAAACATAACCCAATTCAGAATTTAAAACCAGCCCACACTCTTACCCGAATTGCCAAGCCCAAAACAGAAAAGAAAGAGACAGCCAACCCGGAAGCCAAACCCAGCCCAAGAGGAGAAGGAGGTGACCCGGATCTCTCAGCCCAAACCCGCATACATGCCCGGATCCCCTTTACCCAGCAGAAACAGGCCCACGAATAAAAAGGCCCAAGAAGACTCCTTGCCTTCAACCCCCAGCCGAAGCAGAGGAGGAGCAGGGAGCGACGCCGGAAATGGAGGAAGAAGGAGAGAGGGAGGAGCTCCTTGCCGGCGACTCCTCACCCGAGCACCCTCACGGACCTAGCCCGACCTCAGACAACCCAAACGGCTCGAAATGAACCAAAACAAAGGAAGAAGAACTCACCGAAATAGTTGGTTCGAAACACTCGAAATTGCCCGATTCGTCTCGCCGGAGGAACGATGTGGCCTCATCGGTGTCGGAAATCAAACAAGCTTAGCCTAGGACGATGAAAAGGGGTTAAAGGTGGACTTTTGCGTGGCTTCAACTCGGAAAACGGAGGATGGAAGCTTACCGTCCTTGGGTGTGCGAAACAGGGGAATCGGGGAAGGGGGAAGGAGCTTGCGCGACGTCGTGTCTCCGAGGCTCTCCTGGGCGGTTCTGGGCTCTCCTGGAGAAGAGCTGCAGCAGCTCAAGGTGGTGCTGCTACCAGCCGTCGAGGAGGAAAGGGCTGCAACAGCTTGAGCTTCGAAAACAGAGGGGAGGGAGCTCTGAGCTCTCGGCCTTGGCTTCCAATGGGGGGATCACGACGACGACTGTAGTGGTGGAGGTGTGGTGGTCCGGTGGAGCGCATCGGCGGTGAGAGGGGTGGTGTTGATGCCTCTACACTCGGAAAGAAAAAAAAAGGGTTTATGGTGAATAGAAGAGAGGGGAGGAGAGGCTGAGGGTTGTGTGTGGTGGTGGTCTCTGCAGAATCGAAAAAGAGAGGGGAAGAAGAGGTTTGTGGGTGCAGGTTTCAGGGAGAGGGAGGAGAGACTGAGGGAGTGCAATTAGGAGAGGGAGGGTGAGGCAGAGGGTGGAGTTCTGTGTGTGAATTGCAGAGGAGGGAGGGGGACCGCAGGGGAGAGAGAGAGAGTGAGAGAGAGAGAGCGAAAAATAATAGAATAAAAGAAAAGGGAAAGAAATAAAGAATCGGGTCCACTAAAGAATTCAAATTAGCGGAAAAGGCTCGAAACCCGCTCTCCCGAACGAATCCCGACTAAATCGAATTTAATTAAATTTTTAATTCAAGATAATCGAAAATTAAATAAATTTCAATCAATACTCGTAGCTCAATTTAATTTTTATTAATACTCGGACTCGATGTCGAAAATCAAATCCCGTCAAAAATCCTAATTTAAATTGATGCCGGAATGATTTTAAATCGAAACTTGATGCTCGAGGACGGGTTTTTATTCCACTTTTACAAATTGAATAAAATAATAGTATATTTAATTAAAATAATATTAAAATAATATTTAAAAATATATTCGGCCTTTACATTCATCCACCTCTAAAAACAAGTCTCGTCTCCGAGACCAAAATCATTTTAAAGCAAAGGGAAGAAGTTTGAAATCGGTGAGTCCGAGGACCATGTCCAAGGACCTTGTAATCATCTCGGTTGCGTCTTCCGGGATTCTCACAACATCCCGGTCACAGTCGTGACATCTCCAAATGGGTCTTGTGGAGTGTGTAATAAGCGCCCCTATCACATCCTCGCTTCGACCTTTCGGAAGTATCACAACTCCAAAAGTATTATAGCGCCCGACTAGGTCTTAGCAAGCAATCTATAAGCGCCCCTATAGAATGCTTGTATCCACTTTGTGAGACGTCATAATGTAAATCCAGTTCGTAAATCCTCGAAGCGTTTGTAAATGGAAAGGTTGTCGTCCAAATCATTGAAACTCTCAACTTCTTTAAAACCCCAAGTTGGCCATTTTTAAAACCGCTCAAAATCTTCAAATTCAATTTTTAATCAAGCAACTTTACACCAAAACAAGTCAAATCCTTTCAAATCAAGATTTCGTCAAAATCTTCCAAAAACCAAAACAGCTTCTCGCATACCAATCAGTCAAGTTCTGAAGGTAGGAGGTAGAGTCATCCACCTCTAAGGGCTAATCCCATATTCTCTTCCTAGGTTCCAAAATCATTCTATCATCATCCTCAACTCAATATGCACATGAATAATCAACTCATCGACTCATAACATCGTCAACCATTTCTCATATGGCAATCTCAACATCAATCATGATAATCTCAATCAATCATTACCGTAACCTCATAACATGTTTACCCATAGCATAAAGCATACCATTCTTCCAAACACATCAAAACAACAACAACGTCTCAACGTCATATCACGAGTCATAAAGTGTATCTATATCATACCGAAGGCATCACAAGTGTATCATCGAGTTCTCATAAATCATACCAGCACACAGGTCAAGAGATCAAAGAGGTTAGGTGTCATGGAGTCAGTACACTACTTCTAGTCAAATCTCACGATCGCATCTCAACATCGCACACTAGGGGAACCAGTCATAACAAGGGATCTCATGTAAAGCATAAGTTCACATAGTCATCCTATCCAATCTCTATCCAGCATTATCATAATATATTATCACATCAATCCGACAAAATCATGCTATTAAGATTCAAACAAAAGGGAAGATCAAGCAGTATATCAACATCAAAAGGTCATCATGCTTTCCAGACATCATCTTAGCTCATCACAATGTCATATAACGATTAATAGCAGTCATGCACCATCATCTTATATATACACATAAGTCATACCTATGCTCCAAGTCATATTCATCACTTACCTATTCATAATCGGGCTTATCAACCATATAGTATAACATCATGCTTTCACATAACAACGTATCATCATCTCATGATTCATTCAACACATTATAACATGCTTTTAGAACAACATAGTAGGATAACAATGGATCATTATATCATGTTCATAGTTGTCACTACAAATTTTAACTCAGTATTGCATATCAACATGTAATATCATGCCATACAGGTTTATCATGGTTGCTATCTAACATCATGCCAGTACATATTAACAAATCACGTAATCAAAAAGACCCTCACATCATACCAATCACTCAATTTCCTTAACCGCTCTCTAACCATTCTACCAAGGGACCTCACTCACACGTTTCAAGAAGAAGCAATCATTAACATTATTACACAGAAGGACTACATCATATCAATCAGCAATTATCAATAGCATCATTAGCTCATCATTAAGCATTGCAACTGCGCTTTTAAAGTCTCAATTTACTGTCATGCTCAATAAGTATTGCAAAACATCATATATGAACCTAATCAAGTCAAGCTAGCACATCTCGTCATAACCACATCTAATAAACAGTTCAGATTCTCAGCATTTGCAGTTCACATTATAGGCAAGGAATTTAGATCATGCTTGGCATCTCAGAGTAGTGTCACATTAAGTCATCAAGGCACATTAGGATTGTAAGGCATCGAATCATATCATCATAGTTAATAGACAATCAAGCAACAGTCATCACATCAACAAGCAGCTTTCAACATCAAGTCAGTGCAATATCCTCATCAACAAGCTTAGAAAGGGTTAGCAATTCGAATAGAGGACGTTCCCACCTGCAAGTCATATCGTACTCAACAATCGTGCTCCTCGAAACGAGCTTGTTCCGTCGACATTATCGATCCTGAGGCCCGTGGGTTATGGGCCCACGCTTTCGCTGCGCTGCTCTATCGCTATTCGACTTCCCGATCCCTTTTTCCATGCGGTCGCTCATCCAATGTAATTCGTAGGAGTTTAAGTTAGCGGAGATAGGGAAGTGACAAGAGCGGACGACCCAATGTTTCTTTCGGAGACGGAATAGACCAAAGCTAAAGACGACATGACTAGAGACAAGACTTCGACTCGGGAATAGTAACGATGCCTTTATGGGGTCCATTAGGTTACAACTTGTGACAAACAAGCATGAATTCATTATGGACCATATCAAGCGCATCAATCCACACTAACATGTACCTATCTCGGGGCAACATTCGTATTCATATCAAAGACACGATCAAGTACTACGCTGATGTTTGTGAAACAATCTAACATTCTAGTATTCCATGGGAACGGACATGCCTAGCAACTTTAAGCAAGATAGGCGGAACCAACAATGATCATGTATGATTCGAAGTCATGCGGAATTGAGTGAAGATAACGATCATCATGCATATGAACAAGGTAAAAGCATGGTATACACATCAACAAATGAGTCAAAATATATCATGGCAAGGTATATTATAATAATCAGATGAAACGTCATACGAGAACACATAAGAGTAGCATAGTAATTATCACATATATGAACAATGTACAAGTTTGGTGTATGCATCATACGGGATCATATAAAGAGCAACATAGTAACTATCTCACAATGATCATATGTTAGGTCAAGCATGGCACGGAATCATATGACGAGATATATCGAGAGAGCATGGGTCCTATATGATGCTAGCGATATATAATGTGATACAAGCATAGTCAAGAGTCATTTAGAGGAGTTCAACATAATATTCACGAAACATGAGGCATCATCAAAAGTACAAGAAGGACATCATGGGTGCTAGATTATAATCATGCTAGGTACGAACCATCATAGAGTACATATATGGTACGATAGCTGTCACATTATAGAACAAGCATGATACGAAATCATTCAGCATGTCATATTGGAAGTCATAAGCTCCACATGATACTAATAGCACACATCGAACATGAGTACCACTAGAGTAATTCAACTAGGTTCATTCCGATATTCATGCGTCATGCAGGTGCAAAATCATGCTATAGAGTGGTGTGTGATCAAGCGGGGTGTCAAGTCATAGGTTCATACAAGCACGAGAAGCCATCATAGAGTAATAGACATCTTTACCATGTAAGCATGCTAGGTTTAACTATCACGGAAAGCTAGTCAAACATCGAATTCAACATTAACTCATCAGGACGAGTGAAACATGTTAAGAGAATAGAAAGAGGAACAAGCCACACTATCAAGTACCTAGCTCGAGAGAGAATCAACAACAATGTAGGTAAAGTAGAACTCGCACAAGTCGCAACCAAGGGCCCAACATGTTACTAGTGGCTCAATATAACATGGGGTACATACATTCACTTGATCGATTACTCGGCACTACGCAAGACTTCAATTCAATCACATTCCAATAATACAGAAACAGGAGAGGGAGTGTGGCGAGGTATAGTGCAAGTCTAAGTAATGGCAACACTACCAGAATATGGGGACATGAGTTCAAGTTAATGTATACTGAGATAAACATGTATTGGTCAAGACTCACTTATACCAACATATTCTCACCTTAGCACAATTAACATATAACAATACTCATTTGCAAAATCATCAACAATAGTTAATCTGACGAATACAAAATAGGTGGGCATGTTATAGATTCTTGTCACAAGATGAATGATAAGCATCGAGGCATCATCGGCTAGCATGTTAAAGAGCACATCTTATGAGGCATTCATATAAAGAAGAGTCGATCACACTTTCATGGACCTAATTCAGAAAAGGTGGCAATCATATAGACTCATACCATGTGGTTCATGTTTCTAATCCATCATACGATCAATAGGCCAAATAGACATGTGATGACAACATATAATCATGAGAGAACGAAAGGCATAACACAGGACCTAAGCAATGGGCAAGCATGGGTACAGAATGTCATACAACTACGAATTCATATTAAAGATCATCATAATGTACCGAGGATTACGTAGCATAGGGGGCATGTTGACATGAAATTATAACATGTATCCATCAAGTAAGGGACTCACTCTATCATGATATTAGAACCGAACTATCACACTATCATGAACCTATTCGCAGGAAGGGCATCAGTTAGACGACATACTAGCATATGACATACTTATTCGTGCCCTAGTATGACGATGCAACATACTAAGTAGATCATGTCGGGATGATTTGGGTATGATAAATGTAGCTCGAACCCATACAATAGTCATTATGAACATTAAGGCACATAAGCACAATTTCAAACTAAAGATCAAACTGTTGATCAAGGAGTAATGCATATAGAATCACATAATCATGGACAGAGCAATCAAGATAACCCGATAGAAGTCCATAAGGGCAACATTGACTCTTCCCAACTGACTCATTACCCCTCTTTCCCGTGGGATTCGGATACGAATTTTCCGTGACAAAAGGACACTGATGGATCGTCATAAGAATTGATAACGACAGCCTCGTAAACATCTCACTCTCTAGCTCGGAATTTCATCAGGGACCGTCTTCCAATACTCTCTCGGACAACCTCTATATTCAATCATGATTCCCGACACCATGTGTTTATCAACCCAATTCCCGTGGAAGACCGATATTCGAAGGGAGGACTCGATTGAATTGTCAAAAGGGTTCATAAGGAAAGGGGCAGTTCCACAAAAGCTGAGCTTAATCATAGGGAAATAAGGGTACTTCCGCTATCTCGTTCACAGATCATCAATATTCATTCAATAGTTAGAACATACAATCAAATGTTTAACATATCAAGCACTCAATCATAGAATCAGTTAATGACAAATGCAATGGTCTCCTTGGAGTCTTCCCGACCCATCTGTAAAGAACAAGCTAGTATTTCGCCTACCCATTTCCGACTACATCCAATAGGGATGGTCTATCGCCTTTTCTACCCACTCGATCCCTTATTAGTTGGTTCTCCACTTTTATCATAAGCCAAGTTCATATTTAGTCCAATTTAGTTAGACATATTAAGTTCACTTTGCCCCTTTAAAACGCTTTCAAATCTTCGAAGTCCATGGGCGGTTTTCCAAAACATACACCCGACCCTTGCGTACCCGAATCGCATAACCTGGCTCTGATACCAACTTTGTAACGGCCCGGATATAAATATCCGGGATACGTTTCGAAGGTCAGATACCTTCGTTCGGATGTTGCAATTCAGGTACGGGTCGAGGTTTTAAACCTCTAATCAGTCGAAGTTTCAGAAATACGATTTAGACGAAAGTAAAGCGGAAGCATGACTTAGATACAAAAGCCGCGGCAGAGCCGGGTCAAAACCAAACAAAGTGGGTGATTGTCATTTGTCAAGTTAGAATATATTAGCCGGATTCTTCGATTCGCCAAAAGATTTCCCCGTCACAGAAGCATGGAGCAACAAGAGCGGTACCTAACACTATCCACGAAGTCAGGCCTGGTGATCGCCTGCGGGTCCTCTGACCGCGCTGAGGCCACATAACATGCCTATGCCTAAATAAAAGATGACTAATGCGGTACAAGATTTAAATCACACTATCATGCCCCTAGAATATATATAATATGCAGAAAAGAACTGTAATGGGCCCAAGACAATGCCAAGTGGCATATCCCTCTCCTAACTCTCAACCCCTTCCCGTTAGTGCAGAGAATGGCCAGTTCGGGCTATAGCATAGCACTCTCTTCGTGGTGGTGCACTCACCACGGTATCATCATATCATATCATATCTCATCATCATATCATAAAATAAAAAAATCATGCCCGATGGTACTGGGCTAATCGTATCGTATCAATCATCTCATCTCTTGCCCGATAGTGCTGGGCTATCATATCATGCTCATATCGACTCGATAGACTCAGGGAACCCGATGGGGCTGGCCTACCCTATGACCCTAGCAAAGACTCTAGGACTATCACAGATAACGGCCGTTCTGTTTCAAACACACAGTAAACACATGCTCAGTTCAATGCAATCCTAGCATGATACTACATGGCATGCTTTAATATGCAACAAAACTACACATTACATGACACATCAGGCAGGAGGTCCAGGTTACTGAGTAAGTCCCATAGGATACTTACTTGTTGATGCAGAACAGCAAGATAACACAAGCAAGGGCCCAAATGCAAGTCCAAAGCAATCCAATAAGCAATATACACCTATCATCAAGCCATTTCCATAAGCTACCAGAGCAACATTCATACACACAAACCCAAGTTCTCAACATCCTCAAAACCGACCGATAGTAAAACCGTTTTCCAAAATCTTAAATCCAAATTAAGTCAACTCACATTCAAAATAATTCTCAAATCATACTTGGCCAAATTCCGACTTTAAACACTTAAGCCTTAAAGTCAATTTCCCAAAAATCATAATACAAAACAATTCCGGCATGTTTCTTATTTCAAAACATTATATAAATAATTCTCAATACTAAATCATCAAAATAATTCTAAGCTCACAAATCATGCTTAAGTCAAAATCAACAATTTACTTTTTAAAATTCCAACTCGCATATTCAAATCCTCATAAAATGCATCAATCAAATAATCCAATCACTATTATTTTAAAACAATAAACAATATATATATATAACGATTAATTTCTAGAAATTATGATTATAACCAAAACCCAAAATAATAAAATATTCAAATAATTTAATACTTACTAATCATATCATCTCAAAACGATAACCATAATATATGCATAACCCAATATCAAATAATATCAGTTTTAAACCTTTTAAATATATTAAAATTTCAGAATATATATATGTATTTATTTTCCCAATGTCCAAAATAACAATTAATATAACATATCATATATACATATATATAATAACATAACACAAAACTATAATTTAACACAAAACATATATATATATATATACTACCGAAATGTAAAACATAACCCAATTCAGAATTTAAAACCAGCCCACACTCTTACCCGAATTGCCAAGCCCAAAACAGAAAAGAAAGAGACAGCCAACCCGGAAGCCAAACCCAGCCCAAGAGGAGAAGGAGGTGACCCGGATCTCTCAGCCCAAACCCGCATACATACCCGGATCCCCTTTACCCAGCAGAAATAGGCCCACGAAGAAAAAGGCCCAAGAAGACTCCTTGCCTTCAACCCCCAGCCGAAGCAGAGGAGGAGCAGGGAGCGACGCCGGAAATGGAGGAAGAAGGAGAGAGGGAGGAGCTCCTTGCCGGCGACTCCTCACCCGAGCACCCTCACGGACCTAGCCCGACCTCAGACAACCCAAACGGCTCGAAATGAACCAAAACAAAGGAAGAAGAACTCACCGAAATAGTTGGTTCGAAACACTTGAAATCGCCCGATTCGTCTCGCCGGAGGAACGATGTGGCCTCATCGGTGTCGGAAATCAAACAAGCTTAGCCTAGGACGATGAAAAGGGGTTAAAGGTGGACTTTTGCATGGCTTCAAGTCGGAAAACGGAGGATGTAAGCTTACCGTCCTTGGGTGTGCGAAACAGGGGAATCGGGGAAGGGGGAAGGAGCTTGCGCAGCTTCGTTTCTCCGGGGCTCTCCTGGGCGGTTCTGGGCTCTCCTGGAGAAGAGCTGCAGCAGCTCAAGGTGGTGCTGCTACCAGCCGTCAAGGAGGAAAGGGCTGCAGCAGCTTGAGCTTCGAACACAGAGGGGAGGGAGCTCTGAGCTCTCGGCCTTGGCTTCCAATGGGGGGATCACGACGACGACTGTAGTGGTGGAGGTGTGGTGGTCCAGTGGAGCGCATCGGCGGTGAGAGGGGTGGTGTTGATGTCTCTACACTCGGAAAGAAAAAAAAAAGGGTTTATGGTGAATAGAAGAGAGGGAAGGAGAGGCTGAGGGTTGTGTGTGGTGGTGGTCTCTACAGAATCGAAAAAGAGAGGGGAAGAAGAGGTTTGTGGGTGCAGGTTTCAGGGAGAGGGAGGAGAGACTGAGGGAGCGCAATTAGGAGAGGGAGGGTGAGGCAGAGGGTGGAGTTCTGTGTGTGAATTGCAGAGGAGGGAGGGGGACTGCAGGGGAGAGAGAGAGAGTGAGAGAGAGAGAGAGAGAAAATAAAAGAATAAAAGAAAAGGGAAAGAAATAAAGAATCGGGTCCACTAAAGAATTCAAATTAGCGGAAAAGGCTCGAAACCCGCTCGCCCGAACGAATCCCGACTAAATCGAATTTAATTAAATTTTTAATTCAAGATAATCGAAAATTAAATAAATTTCAATCAATACTCGTAGCTCAATTTAATTTTTATTAATACTCGGACTCGATGTCGAAAATCAAATCCCGTCAAAAATCCTAATTTAAATTGATGCCAGAATGATTTTAAATCGAAACTTGATGCTCGAGGACGGGTTTTTATTCCACTTTTACAAATTGAATAAAATAATAGTATATTTAATTAAAATAATATATAAAATATATTCGGCCTTTACATCCGAGAGAGAGAGGAGTCTCAGATCTGGAGAACAACGGTTTGAGATGTCCTTGTGTTCTCAGATCTGGAAAAAGCCGAAGGAAAGGGCAAAATTAAAAGGGAGGGTAAAAGTGGTATTATGAATTTTTTTTGGACAAATGCTAACAAATCCAAACACCCAGGACAAATGCTAAAGGGTGTTGCTATATACACCACAAATCCAAGGTTAAAATTGCACGTCCTTAAGGACGTGCAAGCCTTGTGACTAATTGACATTTAAAAAAAAATTAATTAACCCCTTTTAACCATGCACGTCCTTAAGGACGTGCATGATTTGGGGTGTATATAGCCACAACGATGCTAAATGGGCTGATAGAAAAGGGCATTTGGGCCAAATATCTTCTTAATTATATCACAATAGGTTTATTAATTATATATTTATACATTGCATTTAATTACTCCCTCCGATCCAAAATAAGTGTCGTTTTAGCTCTTGACACAATTTTTAAGTAAATTATTAATTATCATTGGTTTTATACATTTTTTCTAAATCTTATCATTTATTAAATACTTACCAATCTTTTCAACAAATAAGTGGAGAGTTTGAAAGAAAAAATAGTCAGTAAATACAATTTTCAATAACAATTTTCATTAATCAATCTATTAAATTGCCTAGAAAATATAAAACGATACTTATTTTGGATCAAATTTAAAAGTCTAAAACGACACTTATTTTGGATCGGAGGGAGTATATCACAACCAAACAGGTTGAGATATGATATCTATTCTATTTCGGGGTGCGAATCTCATGTCTCTAAATTTGTCCCCTTCTTCTATCACTTTTCATAAAACTCCATTTATTTTTTTATTGTTGAATTAAATATTTTTTTATTTTTATTTTCTTTTTAATTAACGTTTTTGAGGGAGGAACGGGGAGGGGACAGAGGATGTAACAATTATAAAAAAGAGTTTAAAGCTAGTATATGAACTCGATAAATTACTTTTTTTAATTGTTAATTAGTTTTAAAATGGAATCTCATTGTTGACTTATGTACTGATGTTCTAGTATTTGTGCACACAATTCTTATCATGAGTCATATCGATTGAACATTAATATGATTAATTGCACTTATGGGAGCATATTGAGATGTGTTGTTTGTAACGTTGCGTATGTAAATACAGTTACTCTCTCCAATCATCAGTTTTGTTGAACTTTGATGTATCACAAGTTTCATTTCTTTTTCATTACGTTGAATGAGATGAGGTTGGGTGGTGCTAAACTCTACTAATCTACCACCCAATAGCTATAATATGATGTATTTGAAATCTATTTCACTAAGGTTATAATATATACAATTATATATAAACTTAATGATTAGTATATTATTTGAGTTATACGTATTATAATACATTTATTTTAAACTCATTTGAATTTAAATACATTGTAAATCGTACTACTCAAACACCTCATTTATAATTTGCTCCAAACACACCCCTAATTACTTATAAAGCCCATGTGACTATGAAACTTGTCACGTGACATCAAACAACAAAAGCTATTATGCAATCAACACTAGCCTAGTTAATCATGCATATACCCACTAAATTTTATAAAATTCAATTATGATTTATGGTCCAACTTTAAAACTTAATAATGATTCGAATCCAGATTCAATTGTCTGCATAGGCTGACCGAGTGACTTTTTTTTTTGGTATAAAGGCTGACCGAGTGACTGATATCTACATACATGTATGATATATATTATATATATTAGTGTAGATCCTGGAAAGAAATTAATACAATATTATAAATAATCTAGATAGATGGCAATAAATAAATAAAATATAAATATAAATATATATAATTATTTCTCACAAAAAATAATATAGATATATAAAAAAATTATTTTGACATATCATATATAATCTAAATATCTTTTATTTAGATTCTCTCAAAATATAAATAAAACTAGTTCTATTGCATACATTTATAAATTAATTATTTGTTAAAGTTAAACACTTATTAATTTGAATTATTTCTATTATTTAATGTGATTGTTTAAAGATAAATAAAATTATTTGGTACGTGAGCAATATTTTCATAAATTTGGTTTATAAATTAATTATTTCTTAAAGATAAACACTTATTGATTTGAATTATCTCTATTGATTAATGTGATTGTTTAATAATTTAATACAATATATATATAATTAAATTGATTCTCTCTATATATAATTTAATCAATTTTCGTTAGTGATAAAACTAATCTAACCTTTTTTCATGTAAATTAATCTAATCGAGATTTTTTCTAGATAAAATATTTATAAAATAACTTAAGGTAAAATGATAAGATTTGTAAAATATGAGGTTGAATATTTATACTAAAAATTAATTTAATCATTAATTAAAATGGACACATAGGATGACACATGTATAAATAGATGTGGTTATTGTCTAACAAGACTTAAATTTATTAGATCATCATTAATTGACGTGGTAAAAAACACGGCCTAGATTGCAACAGAGAATGAAACGTAAGCGAATTCGACCAGAGTCTACCACATAGGATTTTCTTGTCTCTGTTTAGTATTATATATTGATTAACATTTATAAGTTAAAAGGTTTTTTTTTCTAATCTATTGTTAATTAAATCTCAATTGATAACTGATTTTTAAAAATATTTTAATATTTTTTTTATTAAATATGTAGTATATATTCGTTATTACTAAAATATTTATGCACTAATGGATTGTGGCTACATATTATGACTATATGATATTTTAATAATTTATTTTGGCCCCAAAAAATAATGTAGATATAAATAAAATAACAATTAGTAAATAATTAATTTTGATATAAATAATTATGTCCCCCAAAAAATAATATAGATATTAATAAAATAACACATGTCAAATACTACATCTTTATCTATTAATATTTTTGATAAATATAGATATAAAATAGTTTTGATTTATATTTATCAATTAAGTAAAATCTATATATATATATATATATATATATAAATATATATAAATAGGTTGTAGTTTATGATAACTTTCTATACACTATTACATAATAGGGGCAATTTGCGAAATGTCCATAAAATATGTACTAATTTGTGAAATATCCACTTTTTGGGACAAATTTGTGAAATGTCCACAATACAAACCTTCCCACGCGCTTTCTCTCTCCTACGCACTCTCCCTCTCCGCACGCTTTCTCTCTCTCTCACGCCCTGCTCAACGGCGATTTTGCAGAATTTGTTCCGATCATCTCTTCGATCTCATCAAAACAACCGATTTGAGCATCTCTTCTACGGAATCAAGTAAGTACAGCATTCGATTACAAACTACATCAAAAGCTGTGTTGAATTCATTGAAAATTAGCGCCAAAGGCACAAATTTTCATAGATTTTTGACGATTCTAAATTGATTCTGAATTATGCTGACGAAATTACTAATCTATCCATTAGAATCACATAAAATTTGCGCCTTCGGCGCAAATTTCCTTCAATTTTTGACTTATCGAACACGATTTTGAAAACAACAGAATCTGAGCTTGTTTTAGTTTGTTTTTGATATATCTGTATGAAATACAGTCGAATCTAGTGATTACTGCTATGGAATGCCTCAAAATTTGCGCCTTTGGCGCAAATTTTGATTGATTTTTGAAGCATCGATTACTGATTATGATCGTTTTTTTGCTATATGTGTCTGATTTTCAACTCTACAATCGAATCTGTGCTTGTTTATGCTTATTTATGGTCGTTAATATGTTACATTGGTAAATCTGTATCAAATACATTCGAATTCAAATGATTACTGCAATAAAATTACAAAAAAATTCATTTTTGATTTATTGGATGAGATTTTGAAGTCTCCTTTTGAATACATGCTTCTTTATGCTCATTTGAATTATGTGCTTGCACTTTAAAATGTAGCATTGCTATATCTAGTTCAAATACATTCGAATAATGTGCTTACACTTTGATTCCCCTCTTGTCATCACTGCACTTAAATCATAGAAAATTTGCACCTCCGGTGCAAATTTTGTAGGATTGTGTACATAACAGGTGTATTCTATTCATATAGTTAATTTAATGATATCCATTCTTCACTGTTGCATCCAATATTGCATTTGACAATATAATGAACTCCACATTCATTATTACACTTTGATTGCTCCATGTCAGCACTGCATTTGAATCATAGAAAATTTGCGCCAAAGGCGCAAATTTTGTTTGATTTTTGAACCATCAATTATTGATTATGATTGTTTTTTGCTATATGTGTCTTATTTTCAAGTCTACAATCGAATCTTTGCTTGTTTATGCTTATTTATGCTCATTAATATGTTACATTGGTAAATCTTTATCAAATACATTCGAATTCAAATGATTACTGCAATGAAATTACAGAAAATTTCATTTTTGATGTATTGGATGTGATTTTGAAGTCTCCTTTTGAATACATGCTTCTTTATGCTCATTTGAATTATGTGCTTGCACTTTAAATGTAGCATTGCTATATCTAGTTCAAATACATTCGAATAGTGTGCTTACACTTTGATCCCTCTCATATCATCACTGCACTTAAATCATAGAAAATTTGCACCGGAGGTGCAAGTTTTGTAGGATTGTGTTCATAACTGGTGTATTCTATTCATATAGTTGATTTAATGATATCCATTCCTCACTGTTGCATCGAATATTGCATTTGACAATATAGTGAACTCCACATTCATTATTACACTTTGATTGCTCCATATCAGCACTGTATTTGAATCATAGAAAATTTTGGTTCCTTGTGTCAACACTTCAATCAGATTGTGTTTGTTACTATTGCAATCTATTTATCCTCTTAAATTCATATTCTACAGATTACAATGGCAACCCACGTTATTACAGTTATATATGGTGGGAAATGGTTATTTGATGAATCAGGTCCAACCTTTGTCGGACACACTACTTCAAAAGTGTTCATACTTGATGACTCAATAACACTACAGGGTTTAAGTGAAAAAGTGCACAACAGATTCAATGTAGACAGTGCATTTGAATTAGAATTCAATCATTTGCACCCTTTCAAAGTCTTGAGAGCTCCTCTTAACGTTGAATGTGATGCTGATTTGAAAGAGTTTTTAGAGTTATTCAAACTAGAGGATGTTAAATTTGCTGTTGAGTTGTGTGTCAGCATTAAAACAGATATTGACAAAGAAGATCAACAGACATTCCCAGCTGATAGTTTGGAGTTGGTGACATGCAATCCAAATATAACCGACATTGTCACTGAAGAAAATAGCATGACATTGATCGGTGACAGCATGATGAAGGGTGTGTTGTTAGAAGATATTGGAGATGACATGTATTATGGAAACAGTGATACTCCCAGTGATGAAGATTCTGCAGCTGAAATATGGAGCACCCTATATTCTTCAGCACATAGGAGAGAGACTACACTAGAAGATTGGGATGCTGACAGCTCTACCATGCCTAATATGAATCTAAATTCAGAAAAATTGATTTACATAGGCAAAACCTTTGAATCCAGGAAAGCAGTTAAGAATGCTTTGAGAATCTTGTCGATAACAGAGATATTTGGTTTTTGTGTGGCAAAATCAAAACCCAGGTATTATAGGGTGCATTGTGTAGATCCTAATTGCAAATGGAAAGTGCATGTCAAAACTTTTGGTCAAACTTGGCATGAGGTTACAATATACGATGACATGCACACCTGCACGTGGGATATCAGAACAAAACACTGCAAAAAACCTTCATCATCAGTGGTTGCAAGCATCATCAAATCAAGGTGAGTAAATTTTGTAAGAAATAGTATTTAGATTTAATATTGCTTTTTAATATATTATTTATTCTAATTTCAATATAATTCAACAGCGTTGACACTGGATACAAACCAGTACAGATAATGGATAAGCTGAGAACAGAACAAAAGATGACAATTACCTACTGGATAGCATGGAAATCATCAAAAATTGCAAAAGAAATTGTCAAGGGAACACCAGAATCCAATTATGCAGATTTGCCATCATTTTGCCACATGCTTATGGAGAAAAACAATGGGACTATAGCATTGATTTCAACAGACAAAGAAGACAGGTTTAAGTACTTGTTCCTATCCTTTGGCCAATGCATCAGAGCATTCCCCTTCTTAAAGAAGGTATGTCTTACTCAGTGTCAGCATAAATTCTGTTCTCATTGAATTTCATAAATTCAATATAATTAGTAATTTCATTTATTTATCTACTAGGTTGTTGTTATTGATGGAACATTCTTAACTGGACAATATAGAGGCACATTGCTTGGAGCAGTTGCTCAAGATGCAAACATACATATTTATCCCCTTGCTTTTGGAATTGTTGACTCTGAAAACAACAGCTCTTGGGAATGGTTTTTGTACCGTCTGCTGAAGGTTGTGCCTCCCTCAAATGACTTAGTGTTTGTCTCTGATAGACATGCTAGCATTGCAAGGGCTATATCTTTAGTTTACCCAATAGCTACACACTGCATATGTATGTGGCACTTGAAACAAAACATCAAAGCGACATTCAAGAAAAAGCACCTGGGAAAAATGTTCAAGAAAGCAGCAGAGAGTTACACTATCCAAGAGTTCAACAACTGGCTCGCACAAATAGAAGCAACTTGTCCAAAACTATCAGAATATTTGGTGTCTGCACGTTTTGAAAAATGGGCCAGAGCACATGCAAAGTGCAATAGAGACAATATGATGACATCCAACAATGTAGAGAGCTTGAATTCCATTTTCAAAGGGAAAAAGGATTATCCTATTGTGGCACTTATGGAGTTTGCTAGGGAAAAGCTCACATCATGGTTCCAGGAGAGAAGAGAGAAAGCACTAGAAACCAATACAGAATAACTCCTGAAATCCTTAAGGTGATAAGGAAATCACAAGAGCAAGTTGGATTATACAGAGTAGAAAGGATGAATGCATCACAATTTGAGATCAAAGGCGAAGGACCTGTAGCTATAGTTGATCTATCAGCGAAGACATGTACGTGCAGGGTATTTGATGTAGAGAAAATACCTTGTGTACATGCTCTATCAGCCATTACACACGTAAAGGCAAATATATCTGATTTTGTTGCAAATTTTTACAGCAATGATGCTTGGTGTATGACATATGCAGAAACAATATATCCAGTGTTGGAAGAAGATGAAGGGAACGTCCCTGATGCGATAAAATCTATCAAATGTTACCCCCCTGTAGTAAGAAAGAGAGCAGGAAGACCTCCTTCAAATAGAAAGCTATCAATGGGAGAGTTCAAGAGGAGGATAAAGCATTCAAAATAAGGCTGTCAGCACAATTTCTGTCATCGGTATTATATAAAATTACTACTAGGAAAGAATACAACTTAGACATTATGAATGACATTTATGTTCCAAAATAAACATTAATTCAACATTATAGAATAAAATTTTAGATTTTATCATGTAATAATACAAGTTTATAAATTCTTTTCTCTATGTCAGCGCAATTTTGTCATCGGTACACATCAAATTTCAGATTTACATCATTGTTGTTAACTTAAAAAACAATACAATGTTGAGAAATAATCTAAAATATTAGTCTATAATATTTTAGATTAACCACCTCGTTCAACCCCATACACTTGAATATCAAAAAATACTAGCGTATTGTCATCACTACTTGTAACTAATATCAGTGTCAGCCCTACTTTGGGCCTTAACCACCTTGTGTCCCCACCACAATAGCTTCAATAACAAAGAACACCACGCTGGTGTCGCCACAATAACTATTGTTGAGCAAAAAAAAATAAGAGCATGTTGTGCAATTATAGGCTACTGGTGAGCAAAATTAAGACTGTGTTGAGCAAAAATAATAGCATGTTGAGCAAATTTTAAACAAACGCCGACGTTGTGCAATTATACTCTATTGTTGAGCAAAAATAAGACCATGTTGTGCAATTATCTATAGACAAACTATGAGAACACATTGAGAAAAAATAAGATCAAATTGAACACAATTTCACAAAGTCTTGATAATTGTGCAAATATAAACTATTGTCGAGCAAAAATAAGAGCATGTTGAGCAAAAATAAGAGCATGTTGAGGAAATTTCCACAAAATGCCCCATGTTGTGCAATTATAGGCTATTGATGAGCAAAAATAAGACTGTGTTGAGCAAAAATAAGAGCATGTTGACCAAATTTCCAACAAACGCCCATGTTGTGCAATTTTGTCACTTTGCTTTAAAAAATATGCATTCTTCCAAAAAAAAATCTGCATTCTTATTTAAATTATGAATCCACATATCTAGCAAGTATATTTGATGTATTATGACTGCATACTAAAAAATATGCACCTAGTTACTTTTCTGTCAAAATAGGTGATGTTAAACAATCTGCATTTTCTCACTTTGCTGGCAGAAATCTACATTCTTCTAAAAAATTCTGCAATCTTCTTCAAAGTATGAATAAACATATCTAGCAAGTATATTTGTTGCATTGTGACCACATCCTAAAAAACCTGCATCTGGTTGGTTTTCTGTCAAAATATTGGCTGTTACATACTCTGAATTTTGTCACTTTTCTGTAACAAATCTGCATGAGTGAATACCTTGACCTTAAAACATCTAAACTGTTCTACATCAGGTTGGCCTTGTTCATCCAACCTGAATGCAAAGCCAGGAGAACTGCTTCTCCTTGTCAATTTGTGACAATTTATCAACTGTCAAGAATAGCAAATTTATGGCCCTTTCTCCACGGTAATCACATAAACAATAGGAAATACATAGATCAGATGTATAGAGAGATGTAGATTTAGTTTCAATGCTATCATTCGACATTAGTTATTTTAGAAGAATGCAGAGGAATAAAGCATTTTTTATTTCAATTACCAGAAAAAAGGGAATACAAATTTATTTCAATTACCAGCAAAACAAATATGATTGAGTGAAAATTGTAAACAAATACGATCAAAACCAAATTCCATTCATATTATAAATTTCCTTACACTAAGTGCACAGAACAGGGAATACAAGTTTGCTTACACCAAGTCCCCAAAAGGTTGAAACTACATTGTCTTTTGCTAACATGTCAATCATGCACAAAAAGGGCTAACATGCCGATACTACACAAAAAGTAAGTGATGATTGCGTCGACTATGCAATCGACCTAACATGACCATCATACACAAAAAGTAAGATCTGATTGCGTCGACTATGCAATCAACCTAAGTTTACAATGCAAACCGACAAAGCGGACAAAAGCCTTCAACCCTAAGCCAATTTCGGAGACAATGTGGGTGGAAGAAATGTGAGCATGGCATGCCAAAGACAGGCATCGAAGCCAACATCGGGTCAAGACATATTGAACATGCATGTCCATCGAGCTCAAGATGATATACCTCTCGTAGGGCTTCAATAGCTTCTGTAGTGGCTGGATGATGTGGGTAGTCGACCTCCATGTCGGAGTCAGAGCTCGAATCGGATGAAGAGTTGGAAGTGTAGTACAAATTCAAGGTGATGTTAGGGCAGAGACCATATTCGACCAAATCAGCGTCTTGAGGAAACCAAGTACTCGTAAAATCCCTTAAGATTCGATTTGCTACCTGATTTCGAACAACAACCGGGATTCCCGCGTCACGTAAGATTTCATTGCAGCGCTGTAACCTCATTGGCAAACCATTCCAAACGTATACTTGATGAAGTATTAGAGGAAGGTTCACAGAGTGGATTGACACCAACATTTCACTCGACCCATACACAGACGACTCACTTGCTAACAGTTCAACTACAAACTCACCAACCATGTGATGATAACCTTGTCGAGTAACCGGTGGAAAAGCCATTGAAGAAGAGAAGAACTACAAAGAAAAAATAAACAGACATTAATATAGGATGCAATCACTTAATAATAGCAACAGAAACAAAAATTAAACATTACACTGATAGAAAAGCAATCAATGACTAACCGATCACTTGGATTTTCAGAGATTGAAGGGTACTCAGTAACTGCTACAGACAAGAAACTGATCGTCTCTTATAAACACCAAACCGTAATGGAGAAGATGTTGGAGGGAGCTGAAATGACACTGGATCGGATTGCTATAGGTTGAAAACGTGGGTAAGAGTTAACATTGGGCCGAACCCTTCCATTCATCAATTTTAAAATAAGCCCATTAACATTCTTCAGAATTTTATGAAGAGGGCCAACATATGTTGATAGGAGGCGTGACACATATGGAGCAAAATTCCACCCAACGCCCATGTTGTGCAATTATCTATAGAGAAACTATGAGAACATATTGAGCACAATTTCACAAAGTCTTGATAGTTGTGCACATATAAACTATTGTTGAGCAAAAATAAGAGCATGTTGACCAAATTTCAACCAAACACCCATGTTGTGCAATTATAGGCTATTGATGAGCAAAAATAAGACTATGTTGAGCAAAAATAAGAGCATGTTGAGCAAATTTCCAACAAACGCCCATGTTGTGCAATTATAGTCTATTTTGTTGAGCAAAAATAAGACCGTGTTGTGAAATTATCTATAGAGAAACTATGAAAACATATTGAGAAAAAATAAGATCATGTTGAACACTATTTCACAAAGTCTTATATAGTTGTGTAAATATAAACTATTGTTGAGCAAAAATAAGAGCATGTTGAGCAAATTTCCACCAAATGCCATGTTGTGCAATTATAGTCTATTGTTGAGCAAAAATAAGACCGTGTTGTGCAATTATCTATAGAGAAACTATGAGAACATATTGAGAAAAAATAACATCATGTTGAGCACAATTCGCAAAGTCTTGATAGTATTGCAAATATAAACTATTGTTGAGAAAAAATAAGAGCAAGTTGAGCAAAATTCCACCAAATACCCATGTTGTGCAATTATAGGCTATTGAGGAGCAAAAATAAGACCGTGTTGAGCAAAAATAAGAGCATGTTGACCAACTTTCCAACAAACGCCCATTTTGTGCAATTATAGGCTATTGATGAGCAAAAATATGACCATCTTGAGCGAAAATAAGAGCATGTTGAGCAAAATTCCAACAAACGCTCATGTTGTGCAATTATAGTCTATTGTTGAGCAAAAATAAGACTGTGTTGTGCAATTATCTATAGAGAAACTAAGAGAACATATTGAGAAAAATAAGATCATATTGACCACAATTTCACAAAGTCTTGATAGTTGTGCAAAAATAAACTATTGTTGAGCAAAAATAAGTGCATGTTGAGCAAATTTACACTAATCCCCCCCCCCCCCCATGTTGTGCAACTTTATTCTATGGGCACAAAATTCGCAACATAACATTAGAATTCCCAAAATAAAGGATCATATTGTGGAAAAATAAAGTGGTGTGTAAATACAAGCTAAAAAATAAGGAATAAATAAAGTACTAAACACTTACCGTATTTTTTACAAAAAAAAACAAAAAAAAACAAAAATTGTTTTCCGTGAAAAATTAGAAAAAGCAATAAATAAGGTATTAAAACACATTCTACAACACACAGTCGGTCATCGTCATTTCTTTCATCCTCCCCCCGAAATCTCCTCTCTCTTGCTCTGCAATTTTGCTTCATGTTTGATTATACGCTCATTGAGACCAGATCGGAAATCCCCTCTCTATTGCTCTACCATATACATCACCATGTCTTTAAAGCGGAAAGGTTTGATTTCCTATTCTCCGTTTATTACAGTTTAAATTAGAATGATTACGGTTTAGGGTTTAGCTCCCACGAAAAGCAGGAAATGGGAGTTATTCAAGTTATTCGACCTTCCACGAGCTGCCTTTGCTAATTTAAGGACTTCAGCATTATAATGTGTAGTTAATGTGATGGATTTATCGTTCAATTTTCAAATTTATATGGAATAAACTCCCTTCTTTTACAATGTCATTACATGCATTATTTGTAGAAGTTGATTTTCAATGCTCATTACATAGGTAAACACCCACAGAGATTGAGTGACTCACCTACTCTAGACAGTCAAAACTGAATTTCGAAGAGATCAAAAAGATCTGGGGTTAAACCTCCAGTAATTGATTTATCTAGGGATTCACCAGCTTTCAAGGATGAACTGTTTGAAGATACTCAGCTTGATAGAGCATATGAAACAGGGGTAGGTTCCCTGTCACTTGAATCTAAAGATTCACAACCGCTTGTTCGGAAAAACAGTAAGAAAGAGGTCCCCCATGAGACTGTTGTTCCTACTAGCACTTTTAGTTTAGAAGCCCTTGAAATTACAGTTTTGCAAGACGATTCGCCTAATGTAACGCTTGGTCAACCAGTGAACCCAATTGTGCATAACATCACATCTGATGAGCAAACAGAAGGCACTGAAATCCAACCTATCTCAGAAAACAGACAAATGATTGCGAAGACCGAGAGGGACAGCAGACAAAAATAATTCAACTCTTTGAAAACACGTTCAAGCCCCCGCCTGCTTGTGTCATCATTGCAGAAAATGAATGACAAGCAAAAGAAATTCATTAGAGATATTGAGTTTGGATGTTTGTTCGACTTGAACATTGTTTCCCTTCCACAATATCTTTCATATTGGTTAGTGGATCAGTTTGACCCTAACAAGTGTTGTTTGGTTATGGCTAATGGAGGAGAACTTGAAATTACTGAGATTGATGTTCATATCACATTGGGATTGCCTATGGGAAAGGTTTTAGTAGCAAGAAAAACAACGAAAGAGATTTTCCACCTTGTGAAAGATTGGAGAAACACATTTGAGGTTAAGGATAATATAACATCAGCTATGGTTATGGATAAATTGATAGCTGACACTGATTGTGGTGACCAATTCCTCGTGAACTTTATTGTTATATTAGACTCTTACTTGATTGATACTTTAGGAAATGGACATGCAAACCATAGTTTAGTAAGAGTTGTTCTGGAATTGGGTGACATGAAAGAGCTAAATTGGTGTGATCTTGTGTTAGAAAGTTTGGTTGATGCGAAAAAAAAGTTAGGAAAAGAACAAGGATGGACACTTCAGAGGGCCTATATTGTTCTTGGTTGTAAGTAGTTTTTCAAACCTTTCCTCTGATGTTAAATTAATTTATTTAACATGACTGTAGTACCCATGTCACCAGTGCCTATTTTAACTTTCATATCTACAATATTATTCATGTCAGCACTCCCCCCATCATCTTTCCTCTGTTGTTAAATTAATTTCTTTACCATGACTGTAGTACCCATGTCACCAGTGCCTATTTTAAGTTTCATATATACAATATTATTCATGTCAGCACTCCCCCACTCTATCATCTTTCATGTGATGTTAAATTAATTTCTTTACAATGTCTGTAGTACCCATGTCACCAGTGCCTATTTTTACTTTCGTATCTACAATATTATTCATGTCAGACTCCCCGCTCCATCATCTTTCTCTTTGATGTTAAATTAAGTTATTTACCATGTCTATAGTACCCATGTCACCAGTGCCTATTTTTACTTTCATATCTACAATATTATTCATGTCACCACTCCCCCCGCTTAATTTCATTACCATGTCTGTAGTACCCATGTCACCAGTGCCTATTTTTACTTTCATATATACAATATTATTCATGTCAGCACTCCCTTCCTCCATCATTATACTGATATATGTTTATCTCATTGATGTGTCAGTTGTTGTATATGGATAGGGTGAAACTGTTCACAAGCACAGCGCTTAGACGAATACCTCGTTCTTTGCCAGTGTTTTTTGGCATCAATTCCAAACTTTTACGCCAAAGAGAAACTGATGACATTAATAGTGGAGGCTTTGGCCGTGGCTCAATCCAACCTCGCCAAATCGTTCCTCCCCCTCAAGACATACCTCCTACATCTTGTCCCCAATCTACTACACACAATGAAGAATGCACCGAACACCCCGCTGGTCCAGAAAAACAACCACCTCCACTTCAGGTCTATATGAATTTTTTTAACCAATTCAATCTAAAATTGTGCAGTTTATCATGTTTTCTTATTTACTGGTGTTTTTTTTATTCTTATTTTATCATGTGCTCTTGTCTTCTAGAATTGGATACAGACTTTTGCTCAAAAGACTTCTGTGCTTGCATCTGCTATTTCTGAATTTGTGGAGTGGTCTACAAATATACCGCCTGAACTACAAAATGATGACAAGGTGACTTCACTTCTTCGTGGAGCCAACCAGCTCCTAGGGATGGGAGATGTGACCCCTGCGCCTGCTACAGATGCTGCTGACAGGTCATATATGAACGACTCTCCAAACACAATTTTTAACAACTCCCAACACCCATTCTGGTCAGACCCTGCTCTTATAGATTGCCTTACTCAGATTGAGGTTGTGTATCAGAATAAGCAAAAATTGAAATCAAATATCAAAGGAGATGGGCAATTTTCCTTTGATATATTTGTAAATGATCCTGTTTTGGGGGAAGATAAAGGGATACCACAGAACGTTGCAGATGCAACCAAGGATGGTAATGAGGCACACCAAGCTCTTGCATTCAGCCATGGTCATCCTCCAATACAACAGGATGTTCAAGCTAAAACTGCAGACACATTATGCACCCCTCCCAATCCCCTCCCCACTCAATTCCAAACTGATATTCCACCAGAGAAGCCTTTGGGGGATAAAAGAAAATCCAAGTCCCCTGCTCCATTGCCCCCCCCCGGAGGTCACCACGTGTCAACGCAGATCATGCGAATGCACCACAACAACTTCATGACACAAAGAGAGAAGAAGCTGCAATGAGAGCATATAAACCGTCTGCATCTTTGAGAAGCCCCTATTACTCCCGTGTTGTAGATATTAACGATCCTATCTCTGAAATTGAGCGGACTGTTTCAGCCTATTTAGCAATGACAACAACTCATAGCACGTAAAGTTCATTTTAATCTTAATTTACTTAATGTATGTTCAGTTACAAGTAAAAGATATTTTTTATTTAATACATCTTCATAATGTCTTGCATTTGCAGTGAAGTCTTATTTAAACACAAGTCTATTGAGGTGGTTAGAACAGACATGGGTACACTTGAAGATGAAACCCAACTGTCTAGTGTCATTATTGATGCATGGACAGCAGTCCTGAACAACAAGGAACAATATAAAAGTGCTCAGTCACCAGCAAGACTATTTGTCAATATCAACAAATCTGTAATATTTTTACTTATTCATCTTTCAATTACACTCCATTCTTTGTCATTATTACAATGGGTTTGTTTTTTTACTAATTTTTATTTTTGATCCAGTTTAATGTGGAGAGTGTATCATCAGGAGCTTGTGATGAACAGTTTCAGAGGTTTAACCTCCACCTTGATACTGCTTTGTCATTGTCACCACACATTTCTTTGAAAGATATAGACATGGTACTCCCTTCACAACCACAAGAATGAAAAGTTCTCTAAATACTGATTTTGAGATCAAAGTTAACAAACTCAATCCCTAATTTCTATCTGTTTAATATTATGTTCATTAGTTTGTTTTTGGAGTTCAACAAGAAGAGGTCTACATCATGGTTGTATTCAACTTGAAAAACAAAGTCACCCAAATCATTGATATCAACCCAACTTGCCCTGTTGAAACTTGCACCTTTGCATCCCCCTTTGAATGTTTGGTAAGTTTTATTAATGATACATAATATCTTCTTGAGTTGTATTAACTTCAATCTAATATCACCTCAGTTCCCAATTAACATTAAATGCTTTATAATTCAATCAATGCAGGGAGATATGCTGATTGTGTTTCTAACAGAGAAGGGGCTTGAAGCAAAGGCAGAAATAGTGTCGACTGCACCAACATCAATTGTCCCCATCGCGTGGGCTGGAGAAGAGAAAGTTCAGCATTCTGGGGTATGCCTCATGCGTCACATGGAGACTTTCTTTGGGTCAGAGAGAGGCTACAAGTGTGGATTTGAAAAGGGCAATTTCAAGAATATCCCAAAACTACGGGTGAAGTACCTAACAGATATTGTGTGCTCAGAGCTAAATGAAGTGAACAAAGAAGTTATGAAGGCAGCAAAATCCCATTCAAGAATGACTTCAAAGGGGATTCAAGGCCAAAAAATAAACCTTGGTTGAACAGCTACAACACAATTTCATGTTTTTGTTGCAAACTGTCAAATGTATTGGGGTGTAGACAGTTGTGTACTCTGCTTCTGAAAAGTTGTTTCATGAGCATTAAGACATTTGTTTTCCCTATGATTTTAACCTGGATTGTATTTGTCAATTTCATACAACTATAACTGCATCTGACCAGTTCTATATTCTTTTCTCTATGTCAACACAATTCTGTCACCGGTAGTAAAATATTTGATTTTTGTTTATAACTGGTGTATTTTATAAATATAGTTTATTTGATGATATCCATTCCTAACTATTGACAATACTTTGCAAGAGAAAGATTTCAATAGGAGAGTTCAAGAAGAGGGTAAAGCACACAAAATAAGTCTGTCAGCGCAATTCTGTCATCAACACTATACAAAAACACTACTAGGAAAAGAATATATCTTAGATATTAGGAAAAGAAGATACTATAAAAAATAATACCATGTTGTGCAATTATCTATTGAGAAAGTATAAAATTATATTAAAGAAAATAGGATTATTTTGGGCAAAATTTCACAAATCTCGTTTGTTGTGCAAATATAAACTATTGTTGAGCAAAACTAAGATGATGTTGAGCAAATTCACAATAACATAAAACCTTAGTTAAACAGTGTCAGCACTACTTTTGCCAAAACAATTCCCAAATTACTCTATGTGTCCGCAGTATCAACCAATGAAGACTTAAAACTTCAATAACAGTTTATAATATCAAATACGAGGTGCGAAATTACAAAATATCCATATAATTAATATGATATTAATAAGTTACATCATATCTTCATTATGAACACACATAGAAACTAAAATATATAAATAAGTTCCAATATTATCACTTATTAATATACAAGAACTACAGGCCTAAAAATTCATCAATCTTCCTCCTCCTTTCCATTTCTGCATCTAAAACTTCTTTAACGCACTGCATAAGGTTGTCCTTCGCCTCTTCCAACATCTGCCTTTGTTCACCAAGTTCTCGTTCCCCCTAGATAAAACATAAAATATAAGAGTTAACACTAGAGAGGGAAAAAAAAGTAAGGATAAAACTTCATATATCACCTTTGATAGTGCTTCAGCATCTTCATCTTTGGTTGCTCTGCGAATATGATGTTCGTTTGCTATTATTGATCTTTGTAATTCCTCATATAATGTATAATGAAACACAACGGCTTCCACCAACTCTACCCTGCGAGCCTCTTTGTTAGTCTCACATGCCTCATCAACGAGAGTCATGTGATACCCACGGTAAACAACACCATCCAGATCGTCCATCATTTGGTGGAATCTTGTGCAAAACTCAACAGTGTTGCCATAATTCATCTTTTTGGAGGGGGATGGTTAAGCAGTAAGAATACAAGTTCTGGTATTCTGATTTCTGTTAAAATCAGTTTGTAGACACCAATGGACACCAAAGAATTATTTCTGGATATATATAGCCAATAATTATACAGTTTTCTTCCTTATGACAGTTATTTAGGCCACTTCATTTCAGAGTACCTGTAAAAAACTGTAAAAAATGTAAAAATATAAACTGTAAACGGATTAAAGTTATTTGAGTTACAGTTATCAGTGTTGGACATTAACCACCTCGTGTCAGCACTACTTTGGGCCTTAACCACCTACTGTCACCATATAAACTTAAATAACAAAAAACACACAAGGCTAGTGTCACCAATACTTCCAACAACTCTAACCAACAGTGTCACACAAGACTTTGGGCCTTACCACCTCGTGCAACCACATACACTACAAAATCAAAAAAATACAAGCCTACTGTCGCCAATACTTGTAACTAATATCAGTGTCAGCACTACTTTGGGCATTACCCATCTACTGTCACCACATAAACTTCAATAACAGAAAATGTCACCCCATACACTTCAATATCAGAAAAAACAAGGGTAGTGTCACCACTACTTGTAACTAATATCATTGTCAGCCTTACTTTGGGCCTCAACCACCTAGTGTTACCACATACACTTCAAAATAAAAAAAATGCAAGACTAGTGTCACCACTACTTGTAACTAATATCAATGTCAGCACTACTTTGGACCTCAAACACCTAGTGTCACCACATAAACTTCAATATCAGAAAACACCAGACTGGTGTCATCACTATTTGTAACTAATAACAGTGTCAGCACTACTTTGGGCCTCAAACACCTAGTGTCACCACATAAACTTCAATATCAGAAAACACCAGACTGGTGTCACCACTATTTCTAAGTACTGTAACCATCTACTGTCACAACATAAACTTCAATAACAGAAAATGTCACCCCATACACTTCAATATCAGAAAAAACAAGGGTAGTGTCACCACTACTTGTAACTAATATCATTGTCAGCCTTACTTTGGGCCTCAACCACCTAGTGTTACCGCATACACTTCAAAATAAAAAAATGCAAGACTGGTGTCACCACTACTTGTAACTAATATCAGTGTCAGCACTACTTTGGACCTCAAACACCTAGTGTCACCACATAAACTTCAATATCAGAAAACACCAGACTGGTGTCACCACTATTTGTAACTAATAACAGTGTCAGCACTACTTTGGGCCTCAAACACCTAGTGTCACCACATAAACTTCAATATCAGAAAACACCAGACTGGTGTCACCACTATTTCTAAGTACTGTAACCATCTACTATCACCACATAAACTTCAATAACAGAAAATGTCACCTCATACACTTCAATATCAGAAAAAACAAGGGTAGTGTCACCACTACTTGTAACTAATATCATTGTCAGTCTTACTTTGGGCCTCAACCACCTAGTGTTACCACATACACTTCAAAATAAAAAAATGCAAGACTAGTGTCACCACTACTTGTAACTAATATCAGTGTCAGCACTACTTTGGACCTCAAACACCTAGTGTCACCACATAAACTTCAATATCAGAAAACACCAGACTGGTGTCGCCACTATTTGTAACTAATAACAGTGTCAGCACTACTTTGGGCCTCAAACACCTAGTGTCACCACATAAACTTCAATATCAGAAAACACCAGACTGGTGTCACCACTTTTGTTATAGCATGGTAAATATGTACCCATGCCCCCCACATTATTAATACAAATTCAAATAAAACATTGTCATTGCAGAAACAGATAACTTAATAAACATTAATAAAAGTTAAAATGTACAATCATTACAGATTCAAAGTCACACCCAAATACAGGGCATCCAAAAAATATCCCATAAAATCCATTACCTACAAATATACATACATGTCCACCAAATTAACAATTTGAGCACATAGGTTGTCATATTACATCCAAAATACCCCATATATGCACCAACTACATATCTAAACAATTGTTTTAAAACCTAAAACTCCAGGTCTCCTTGATCAGATCTGAGCACATGAGTTCTCTGTATCGAAAGAGCTTCTCGTTGTTGAATCGTTTCACATCTCCCCCAAAGACAGATGCTTCAATTGCTTTTAATGTAAAGACGCCGCATGAAGCCCTGCAATCACAAAAAGACCACATGTAATGTGAGCACATAAATAACAAGTATCTTAGGCTAAACGACAAACAATACAAGATATAAAATACATACCCAGTAGAATCATGCATTAACCCATCAACCATATTTAGCTGGAAAGGAGAGGAAGTAATGTTTTGATAGAGCCCAACCTTTACCAAATGAATTGGGAACCAAATAGCAAACAGTTGCAATTGTTCTTCAAGTACACCAGCCTTAACAGCAGTCACATTGCAATCGTACACGTTGATTACCCTCTCCTCAAGCATAATCTCCAACGCCACCCAATGCTTGTTTACAACATTGAATATTGTGTAGATTTTCTTTCCAGAGTCCCATGGTTTCCCATACTCAGCAGGGCACATACCAACAAAATACTCCTTAGTGTTGACTTCAAGAGGCAAATCTTCCCCATAATTTGCAGCATAATCAGGCAGGTACTTTAAGTAAAATAGCCAATCAAGAACAAGAACCTCTCGATATTTCACAGGGTCTTCAGAAATGCGCCTCCTAAAGTGAATCAAACCTGCTTCTAGATGCTACACAACATAGTAAAAAAAAAAGATGTCAACAATCAACAAACACAATAGAATCCAATCCACACACATATATATATTTCAAAAACAAGCAGATATTACCTGACAATCAAGCTACATATTCTTTGATATGATGTGCTGGAAAAACTTTTTGTCCCACCTTGATATTGGACCAGCAACAGAAAAATTCCTAACCAAAATTACACAAGATGAATATAAATATATATAGAATGAGGTGCTGTAACTAATACAATGACAACATTCCATAAAAAAAGATTGAAGAAAAAAATAAAGCATACCTTTGCTTCTTTACAAGTCCATACATAAATTCATGATCTTCAAAGCTGATCAATGACTTGTTAGGGACGTGCTTTAAGATCCTCACCTTCTTTTCAATCTCAGCTGGGCCATACAAGAATGTACTGGTTGACGGGATAAGATTCGAAGCCTTTAATTTTTCAACTTCATTTATAATTTCAGTATCCTTGGCTACCGAATCCCAATCAACACCTGCAACCGTGTCATAATCATCATCAGACAGAGATATTTCCAACGATGAGTGCCCTCCAACTGCACCGACATCAGCATCACCACCTTCAACCTCACACTTGGCAGATCGAGCAACTTCAGCAGAAGTTGATGGAATTCCAAACTCATCTGCACTCCTTTTGGCATCATCAACTTCATTCTTAGTTAATGAAATATCACCTTCCAAATCCTTCAAACCTTTCACATATGCACCTACATCCTCACCCTCAGTGTCAGCGACAACAGTTGGGAACACAGGAGGAATTTCAATAGACAGAATCTCCTTATCCAAAGTTGGGCCCTCTGCTCTTATTGAGGGCAAGGACGCGTCCTCAACATTGACAGAAGGGGGTGATGATTTCACCATTTCCTCATCAGTAGAGAAACACTTCTGAAGATCAGCTATAACATCATTGACAATTTTTGTGCTGACATCTTCATCAACAACCTTCACAGGAGTGCCCTGGGGCTTACCACCTATATGCTTATCATCAGGATTCCCAGGATTTACCTGCGACCTGGCAAACATAGCCTCATAATTAGCAACCCTAACCTCAAGCTCATAATACCTCATCGCCATCTCACCAACAACTCCAAGCATCCCAGCCATCTCTGCAATCTTTGATTCAAGAGCATCAACCCTCGCAGCCAACACATCCATATGCTGAGGTACCTCTTCAAGCTTCTCAATCCTCTTAAAAATCTCCTTCACCCAATCAGGATAAGATGGGGTAGAAGAAGCAAAACCATCACCATGTGTTTTTGGAGGCAACTCCCCCGTTGAATCATTTTTGGCCTCCATTTGGGGAGATACACCTTTAGTACCTACAACTTTATCTCCCTCGCCTCCCATTTTAGCAGCATCAAAACTTGAATCACGAATTTCTTCATTCCCACCAGCATTAGATGTTTGACCCTCTCCTCGCCTGTCACCAGAAGATGTCTCACCTCCTTCAACCTTGTCAGCACAACCAACCACATATGCAACCTCCGCCAAAACAGAAAGCCTAGCAGTAGGAAGAGCAGCCAACTCATCAGATCCACAAGAATGGGTGTCAGCAGTAAAATCATCAACCTTGTCATCGCCATCGCTGCCTTCACCACCAGATTTAAAGACTGCAGCATGAATTTCTTCGTTCTCCACTCCATGATACTCTGATTATCACCAAGAGAAATTGAAGGAAGAACCGAAGACCTGCCAGCAGTACAATCATCACCCTTGTCATCACCATTGCTGCCTTCACCACCAGATTTAGAGACTGCAACATGAATATCTTCGTTGTCCACTCCTCGAGCACTCTGATTATCAACAACAGAAACTAAAGGAAGAACAGAAGACATGTCAGCAGTACTATCATAAAACGGCCTCCCACTACCTAACCCAGCTTTCTTCATCTTATACCTCCGCTGAAAGACAAATTTCAGTGGGGTATCATCATCTAATAAATCACATAAATTAGTAACCAACCGACCTCTCTTGGAAGGTGAAGCAACCACATCACCCTCCTCATGCAGATTTGTGTCAGCATTAACTCTCTTCACATTCTTAGAAGGAACAACTCTACCACATTCCCTAACTGCTGAAGCCTTCTGTCTAATCTTCTTTACTTTACTTTTGACACGGCTAGCAGAACGACCCCTCCTCACATACACCAATCCCTCAGCAGTATCGCTGGACGCCACCTTCTTTTTATTTTTACCAGCCATCCCTCCACTCTCAGATTTCCTCTTCTTTGAGGGCTCTACAACATCTTTGTTTTCTACCTCAGGGAAAACTTGAAAAGCAGTTTCAAAGGACATCCCATCCTGTTTCTTTCCAGCAGCTTTGCCTCTCTTCACAGGTGTCTTCTTCTTTGAGGTCTCTGCTTCATCACCCTTCTCCAAGATATTAGCTTCTTCACCACCAGCTTGTACAACTTTGTTTGAAAACCTAGCTTCATATGCCCTTTGACGAAAACGGCGGCTGTCATATAATGCATCATCAACAGCTCCACCACATACTTCTTCAAGTGATGCATCAACTACTGGATCATCTTTTTCATCAGCAAACCCCATCCTTGTTGTGCGTGCAAACTCCCCATAAGTAGGGAACAACGGAGTCTGCACAAAATGCAAGTATAAAAATATGTTTAAAAAAAAAACCAAAGATGCATCAACTAAAAATGGTCTTAAAGATAAATAACATAAAAATAATACCAAATCACCATGAAACAAATGCTCAGCTTCAACATACGAATGGCTAAACTCGCATACCCAGTGCAATGAGTATGGATCTCTATCAGACATCATAAAGTTACAGTCAATTTTAGCAGAGAGGGCTGGGAACGCTTCTAATATCCAAGACTGTTACAAAATAAAACGCATAAAGAAATTACAAAACAATATTAGACAAAAATCCTAACATACACAATAAAGTTGTGCTGACACAGACAGTAATTGATGAGAAAAGTGATTCAAGCACTAAAACAGAATACCTGGAATGCAAGGCAATACCCATATATTTGATAAGAGCCCCTAACACCAGCACGGTCTGCAACAGAAGAACTCTTCAAAGACTTCAACAAACGGGTGTACGACTCTCTACCCCAAGGATATAATTCAAATTCCTTCTTATTACATGCAAGAAAAAGGAATTGTGCACTGACAACCTCTGACCTCCTATATACAATTAACCTCTCAATCAACAACAACTTTGCCATGATCAACTTCTTCTTTGACTTCGGGCTCTCATATATGAAACGAGCAACTAAATCATCATGAGTCATCTTCTTCTGCCCAAAAATTCAGATATTGACACTTTCTTTGAGATATTACAAACACGTTCTTCACAAGGAAGGCTAGTGATGACATGAAACTCAAAAATTGAAAAGCGTGCAAGATATCCACCAACTCTAAACCACAACTCATTCTCCTTCTGAGTTTGGACTTGACGAAGTACCATTTGATGCATAAGCTGAAAATTGGTAGCCATTTTTGTGCCCTGCATCAGCACCCATCCCACACAACTTTCCCGCAGAATATTGTAATCAGAAGGAAATAAATGCTTCTCAATCAGATCGCAAACAGAAGGATATGAATATATATGTTGGACCTACAATGGAATCGTTCAGAAACAGGAATGCAATATTCCAAGCCCTGATCAATCACATACAAAGTACCCAAAAACACAACATCAGATTAGGAAAAAATCAAAACTTGCTCATCAACAAAAAAATTCCAAATGGAAAAACAAAATAACTTACATCAGAACCCCTATGAGATGTGGATGCATCACCAGATTGAGCCGCTACTAAAAACAAAATAAAGAATAATATAAAAATACAATAACAGAATCCATGATAAACCAAATAACCATAAAAAGAACAAAAAAAAACAATAAAATGACACCACCATATAATAAAAGAACATAAACATCACAAAGACAACACAGAATACCCAATCCAAGTACACACATTGTTGAAACTACCAAAACAAACACAACCATGTATAAAAACAGACAGTGTCAGCGCCCTTACACATGAGCATACCTACAGATATCTACAATATGAACAACACAAACAATACCAATCAAGTACACACATTGTTGAAACTACACGAATAACGCTAAAAAAGCACATACAAAGTGCCGCATCACAAAAATTGAAGCGCACAAACAGTTAAAATAAACGGATTTAACACATACAAATTACTTAAACTACCTACAACACTCAAAATCGCACACATTTATGCATATCAAGCATCGATTTACCCATAGATGATCAAAACTGAAAGCAGAAATCAATAAAATCAACATAAATCAACTTCTTCCAAAACCCTAGCACGAAACATTTAGCAAAAACAAGCGAAATCGATACCTGAAGAGTTGCTAGATGACGACATTGAAGAAGATAGCACAACAACGAACAGAAATCGGCCGAAATCTCACTACTTACGCACAGATTGAAGGAACGAGAACGAAGAAAACCGATGAAAACTGACGAACGCGAGAAGAGAGTTTGGAAGAGAGTAAACACGAGAATATGTCCGTACAATTGAGAATAAGTATTTATAGTGGATGTTTTGCTAATTTGTCCAAAAAGGTGGACAATTCCCCAATTTGTCGAAATAAAGTGCCTGTTTTGCAAATTTTTTCTACATAATATGTCACATAGGATGTTGTGTATCAATTTTAATAGATGTATATGGAAGATATGTATAACCGCCCATGGGTGAAGTTAACTATTAGGCATGTTATAGTTATGATTATAAAGTTTTACCAAAAAACTATATATTAGGCATGTTATTGTTATGATTATAAAGTTCTACCAAAAATATTACTCCGTATATTATAAAAGCCCTAGCTAGGTTCCATGATAGGTGCATATGCATGCATGTTTCTAGCTCAAGCTTAATTTAATTAAGTAATTAGCCCACAACAGCTACTTACCACTTTAATTATTGAACATTAGTGCTTTAAGTGAGGTCCTGATGCGACTGACAAAGCAATTAACAATTTATAATTAGTGCTAATTAAGTTTATTATTTTGAGAAGGTTGTCGCTCTCCGATCCTCTTATTGATGGAAAATCGAACTGTTGATTTGATCGATCAACCAATGCAACCACTCACATAAGATCGTCATTTTTATTAGCACTTTTAAGATCGCAATTGCATTCTCAAGTTTGATAGTTTTTTAATTTTTATGAGAAACTAATTAAATATTTTTTGTTTTAAGTCGAAGCTAATGGGCCGGTGAGAAGTGTAATGCATCAGCTGGCCGGTTGGTGTTTGTGTGATGAGGGTGGGTAATTACTGCCATTGTTTTCATCATATATTGATGATAGATTGAGCTTGAGAAACAATCAAGATCAACCTCAAGATGAATTACAGATGAAGAACAGAAGAGCTAACGAAAACAGAGAGAGGGAAAATTTTGTATTGCTTTCATTTGTAATTCATTACAATTGTAAAACTGAAGAAGATAGTACTGAGACTCAATGTATATATATACACAGTTACACGTGTTGAATGAATGAATCTCAACAACTAGTTTCTAACCAACTTGTAACAGATGACAGATGCATCAGCTGTATCTTTAACACTCCTCCTCAAGCTCAGGAGTGGACAAACTGATTAACAACTCTGAGCTTGCCCAGTAGCTTTGTGTGTTGAATCTGACTTACTACTTTGGTAAAAATATCTGCTG
Source organism: Persicaria maculosa (assembly GCA_963922045.1). NCBI lineage: Eukaryota > Viridiplantae > Streptophyta > Magnoliopsida > Caryophyllales > Polygonaceae > Persicaria > Persicaria maculosa. The sequence continues at coordinate 22,560,511 of OY998261.1, read as the reverse complement.
GCTGCTCTTTGGTTGATACATACTTGTTGTCAACTTCTCTGTTCATCAGCAAAGTTCGAACCAAGTGACAATAAAATTCTATGTGCTTAGTTCTCTCATGGAATATAGGATTTCTAGATATATGCAGAGCAGCTTGGTTATCACAAAATAGTTCAACAACTTGAGTTTGCTCAACACCCAAGTCCTGAAGAACTCTAACTAACCAGATCAATTCACAGCAGGTCATTGCCATTGCTCTATACTCTGCTTCTGCAGTTGGCATTGCAACAAAGGATTGTTTCTTGGTGCGCCATGAAATCAATGCATCTCCCAGTAAGAAACAATACCCAGTAAGGGATTTTCTGGTCATCGGGCATGCTTGCCAGTCAACATCACAGAATCCCTTCAATCTCAAATCAGATTTACTTGAAAGCAAAATTCCTTGCCCTGGAGCCTTCTTTATGTACCTCAGAAGATGCTTGGTGGCCTGCCAGTGCCCTATACAAGGTCTCTGCATGAACTGACTTAGAATATGCACAGAATATGTAATATCTGGCCTTGTAACAGTTAGATAGATCAACTTCCCAACTATCTTTCTGTACAGTTTTGGCTTATCAAACACCTCTCCTTCACTTGTCAATTTGCAGTGAACATCCAGAGGTGTGGACATTGGTTTTGCATTTTCCATTCCAGATTCCTCAAGCAATTCCATGGCATATTTTCTCTGATTCAGCCAACTTCCTTCTTGAGTTCTGTCAATCTCAATGCCCAGAAAGTATCTAGTATGTCCTAGATCTTTAATCTGGAAATGAGTGTGAAGATGCTTCTTTAGTTTATTAATCTCTTCTTTGCTGTTGCCAGTAATGATCATGTCATCCACATAGACAAGAAGAGCTGTGAACGCTCCTCCATTCTGCTTGGTGAACAATGCATGATCTGCCTCAGATTGCACATAATCTGATATCTTGATGACTTGAGCAAATTTGTTGAACCATTGTCTTGGAGCCTGCTATAATCCATACAAGGATTTATTGAGCTTGCACACCATCTTGGTTTTGTGCTCATACTTCCCACACTCCTCCTGAGCACAAGAGCTATCAGTAGGACAAGAAGAAGTGATCTGAAGAGCTTTTAGAGTATCATACTTAGGAGGTAAAGACATAAAAACCTCCTCCTCAAGATCACCATGTAGGAAAGCATTGGTGACATCCATCTGAACTGTTTGCCATCCCTTAGCAGCAGCCACAACAAGAAGAGTTCTAGCAGTGACAAGTCTAGCAACAGGAGAAAAAGTCTCTGAATAATCAAGTCCTTCAATTTGACTAAAGCCACGAGCTACCAACCTGGCTTTATGCCTTTCAAGAGTACCATCTGCCTTGAATTTCAACTTGAATAACCATTTGCAAGTTACAAACAGAATGCCCTTCAGGAAGTGGCACTAGTGACCATGTGTTATTTCTTTCCAAGGCATTTAATTCAACCAACATTGCATCACACCAAGCAGGGCTTCTAATGGCTTCATGAATGGATGAGGGTTCTTTAAGTGAAATAACATTGTTTATGAAGGCATGATAAGAGGGAGAAACAGAAGAATAGCACATGAGAGAAGTAATAGGGTAAGGAGAAGTAACCTTGCCAGAATCAGATAATGCATTAGTATCCATCATTGAGGCCATATTGACATAATCCTTCATCCATACAGGAGGGTTATGAGTTCTGTTAGAGTGTCTGGTTGCCACTTTAGTTGTGTTCGCAAGAGGGGTAGAGTGTAGGAGATTCAAATATCTAAAATAAACAATGCACAACTAGGCTAACTCCCTGTCCCAAACAAATAATACAAGAATCCCCTCCCTTGTAGTAGTAGGGTAATTCAGGATCAAATCCAGGACGAGGTATGTCAACGCTTCCCTTGTTGTACTCACGATCAAAGCTTTTGGCCTCAGAAGACACTCGATATCGAGTAATCTGGTTGATATCGACCTCAGTTCTAGTCGATTTCCTAGCGCAGTTCCTGCAGAAGACAAAAGCAGCAAAGTCGACATCGAGCAGAGACCTCGATATCGATGTTAGACCTCGATATCGACCCTTACAGTCGATTTTGACGATTATCACAGAAACTGTTTTCGTAACCAATTTGTCGGAAAAGAGTCCGAAGAAAATATAATGGGAAGGGAGGATGATCAGAAACTAAACTAAAACTTTTATGTTGAATTCAATTAATTAAAAATCTTCCAAAGTCGGGGTTTCATGCCACAACGATAACAATGCAAGTTTTATGCTAAAGTTATGAAATTTAATGCCTTTCCGTCAAATAACTTTCGTTATCAACACTTAGGTGATTAGAGGCTCTCGCATAGTTCCTAAGAGTTACTATCCAATTCATGAGCAATTCAAGTTCACAATATGAGTGGCTTTCGCTTCAATAATGCAAATAATGAATCTCCCTAACTTTCACAAAGGATCATGCATGGGATAGAAGACGGAATCACATAAAAGACATACCTTTGATGCACTTACCCTACATCGTTATCATCGGGCTCACCCCGACCCTAGAAGTGGGTTGACTACTCGCTCCTCATCATGCACATCATCATCATCATTAAAGGAAAACTACTTTGAATTAAACTTTGCAAGAGAAAGTACAACCGAACAAGCCACTCCGCTCTCGCTTTACAAACTTCACTCGGCCTCCTCTCTCTCTCTCTCTAACTCGTCACTACTGTAATTGGAACTGTATTGAATGTAAAATTGAATGCCTAAACTCAGCCCTATTGGCCTCTATTTATAGATGTCGATAAAGACACGAAACTTTATCTTTATTCTCTAAGATAAAACTTAAATAAAAGTAAAAACTAAAACTCTTATGGTAAATCAGCCTTCTCATGATAGATCTGGTGTTGAAGATAAGAAATCTCGACTTTAGGATAGAATTGCAAGCTCTGGATAGAATTCTATCAAAATCTGAGTCGGATTCTTCTGCTGGCATGGTCGATATCGACCTTGAACATCGATATCGAGGCATGTGAAACTTTATCTCGAGCTCTCCTTCTCCTACTCGGACTAGCACTCGACTTTTATCATTTAGCTCGATCTGGCAATATCGATATCGACCTCTAGACGTTGATATCGACCTCTCTGTGTCAACATGCTCTGTTTCATTTCCTGCTCGATTCCTATGTCTCTGATGCACTCGATGTCGAGGTCCCCAGTCGATTTCGACCTCTTCAGAAGACTTCGAGTTCTTTTTCCGCTCTTCCAAATTCGTCCATTTTTATCCTGTTTTCTGTGAAATCACATAGAAACTCGTGCAGACCCATATATTTGACAATTAAGCATAAACTACACTAAACCCACATTTTCCCATTAATATACATGCAAAAGACGATAAAATAGACTTTTATGTGCATAGAAAATATGGCTATTTGCGCGCACATCAAACACCCCATACTTAAGCTTGCTTGTCCCCAAGCAATACCTTTAATGGTCATTCAGGGGAAGAAAGTAAACCATCAACATCATAGATTCATTTTTCATATGTCCCTACAATCAATTACCATCCTCGATAAGGTACTTATGTCAACCAAGTCCATGCATGTGCATAAAAGCAATTTCATATTCATAAAGGAGGTAATATGCAAAAACAATTTTAGCGACATAGCATTAATAATCAAGAGGACTTTTGCAAGCTTGTGAGAAATAGATTGGGAAAAGGTTAAATGTGGGCTAATATTTGGCCATGTGGTGTTAAATCCGGGGAAACATACTTTCTTTCCAAAACTTCCACATTCCTTCTTCATGATGTCTCACCTTTCACTCATCGCTCAATGCTTTTATTCAATATATGCTTTTACCTCTCTAACCTTAGCACTGCCTTCTCGCGAGTCGCAAACATGGGTGTCATGAATGGCCCCGGATACTTAGTACTTCGGACTCCTTACCTTGTGTCCCATCTCGCTGAACTAACATCTCAACGAGCAGGGTCAATCTACCTTTATCTCCTGAGGTGATCGGATTTTTTCTCGCTCATTAAATTTTCTATAATTCATAATTCTTCATTCCTGCCAACAACTTCATAAATAATGCACAACTCCATATAACTCCAAAGATGTCATCCATTCTCAAACTTGTCCCCGGATAGGGTATAAAGTATAAAATGGGCAATATGTGTATATGTGGAGCAATAATCATCATGATAGGGCTCATATATGGCTTTGTGACTTTTGCAAATATGCATAGGTAGGGCTAGGATATGAACTTGTATAATCACTTGTATGGAAATTTTATAAAAAGTCCTCCATCATCTTATCATGCATATGTCAAAAGCAACTTTAAATTTTCATCTCCTTTATTTTTTCTTTTTTTGCACTTCATTGGGACTTCCCTTAACTAGGCAATTTCATGTTATATCTCTAATGAATCTAATTTTGCATCGTAGAGCTCTTTTTTATACTTCCATGACTATTTCTTCTTTTCAAATTTTTGATGGGGGTCATTTTTTGTCTTTTTTTTTCGAAAAAACTTAAATATGCATTAAAATAAATATGCAAATCTAAACTAAGTATGAATATGCAAGTAAGCCTTTCCCCCACCCCATACTTAAAATTTACAATGTCCTCACTGTATTAGAACTAGGGTTAAGAAGAAAACTTACTAAACCGTCACAAATTTCAGGAGTCGAAGAAGAAAGCAGGGATGGTCGATATCGACCCTTAACATCGATATCGATGTTTCTCCTCGATTTCTGGCTCAGGCTTCAGGGTGATCCGGCCTCGATCACAAACCCATCTATGTTGACCTTGAGGTCGATGTCGATCTTGGACATCGATTTCGATGTCTTTTCTGTGTCCGTTTTCTCTCTCCTGTAACTTGTTAATAAACATAAAACCAAATATGCAAAACAATAAAATGGCTTAAACCAAAGAAAATGCTGTCTAAAAATCAAAACTAAGTCTTTGTTACAAGCTCTAGACTTTTAAGTCGCTAGGCCGACTTCTTCCTTTGCGCTTCTCAAGGCGGCATCTGCAGAGCCCATGTGGCTTGGGCCTCAAATATCACTCCTTTCTTGTCCCGCAGTTGCATTCCGCCAGGATTGATCTGATTTACCGTGAATGGTCCTAAGTTCTTATCCTTGAATCTTGTAGGGAACCAATGGTCCTTGGATTTGGCAACATAGACCTTGTCTCCTATCTCATATTGGCTCGAATCATTATCGGATACCCTACATAAGCGCACATGCCAAGGCACACCTCTTCCAAATAATGATAAATCCTTAATTGAAATGGAACAAGAGGAATCCGTACCTTGACTTACCTTTTTCTCAGTCTGTGGCTCAGGTCGATGTCGATGTTCAGAGGTCGATATCGACCCCTGTTGTACTCTTGGAGGATCAGTCAATTTGGAGAGTTTCTGCTCGATATGGTCAGGTCGATTTCGACCCCCAGAGATCGATATCGAGGTCTCTATTCCTCCCTTCTCAGCGCTGATGGTGGTCGATTTCGGTAGGGTATGGTCGATATCGACCCTTGACCCCGATTTCGATGTTTCTTTTTCTCCTCCGTCGACCCCATACTTATGACCTGGCACACAATTCTGAACATTTTTAGTCGATATCAACTTACTTGGGTCGATTTCGATGTTCTGTTGGGCTCCTTTGTTCAAGATTGCCACAACTTCCTCCACTTGAGCTTCTATGGCCCTCTTTTCAAGCTCCTCTGGTGTCATACTTCTTACCTTGGCTTCTCCACAAGCAATGTAGACACCATTAATGGCTTTTATCTCCATTGGCCCTTGATTTTTCACTGTCTTGTTGAAGGCATACTCAATCACTTCATCACTAATTGTGAATGAGAGCAATCCTTTCTTCACGCTAATGTTGGCATCGACGGTTGCTAGGAATGGCCTACCTAAAATAATGGGACAAGTAGGGTCCTCCGCTATATCAACAACTAGGAAATCAGTAGGGACAAAGAATTTACCTACTTGTACTAGCACATCCGTCACTATCCCAGTTGGAATCACTACCGTATTATTGGCCATGTACAGCCTTGCATCTACGGGCTTCAGAGGACCTATCTTTACCTTGTGCCACATGGTTAGTGGCATCATGCTAACGCTAGCGCCCAAGTCAACTAAAGCATAAAATTTGAATTGACCTAGACCTATAGCGATAGAAAACTTACCTGGGTCCGCCCGCTTTTGTGGTAGCTCCAACCTATTGCACTCCTCTACGATCTCAGAGAGCGATCGCTTCTTACCTAAGATGTCTTTAAGGAACCTTACATAGGATGGCATTTCGTGAAGTGCCTCTGTGAATGGTATAGAGACATTAAGTCCTTGGAGCATCTTCACGAACCGCTGGAACTTCTTTTCCATTGGGTCCTTAATCATCTTTCTAGTTGGGAATGGCAACATCTTCTTCCTTCTCGCGGCTGCAGTGAGGTCGACATCAACATTAGTAGGGTCGATATCGACTGGAGGAGTCGATTTCTGTGGTGACTCAGCTTCAGGGTCGACATCGACTGGAAGGTCGACATCGATTGGAAGGTCGACATCGACGTCACCTTGGTCGATATCGACAGGGGGGTCGATATCGACGTCTGTTCTGGCTCCTTCTCCTCCGTTTTTTGCTCAGGCATTTGTAATTGAAGCCCACTCCTTAGGTTTAATACCGCAATATGACCAGTGGTTTTGCCCTTTTGGTTGGGCACAGTGGATCCAGGGAATGATCCTGACGCTTTGGGTATTGCTTCCGCCAATTGACTCATTTGAGTTTCCATGTTGCGCTTCCAAACGTCGATCTCCCTAAGCCTAGAATTGATGCCCTGCAGCTGAGTATGGACAGAGTTGTTGGCTTGTTTGAACTCAGCATGGTTCCTCCGCATCTCATCAGGAATGATTTGCAGGTCATCTTTCCTTGTTTCCCGCTCAGGGTGCCCTGGTGCCCTATATGGTGGGGGATCCCTTTGTTGATAGAATCGTTGATCACCCCAATATTGTTGATTGCCCCCTCCATAGGAGCCTCTCGTCCATTTAACCTCCTCATGTTGTTCCGCCATGGATACTTGCTCAGTATGTGGACAGGCACTAGTGTTATGCCTTGTTGAGCCACACTCCTGACAAGTTTGATTGTTGCTCAGGAACCTGACTTGCTTTTGAAGGCGGCGTGTTTGATCGTTGTGGAATTGTTGCCGCACATCAGGATCTATCTCCCTTGGAGGCTCATATAGTGGCATCGATGGGGCAGACCTTGCATCATAGGCCGCAGCAGCCCCATAAGTATTGTCAAAGTTCACCAGCCTCTCAATGGTCTCCCATGCCTCCGTTGGTGTAAGCTCAATGTACCGATAGGAGGTATATGAATTTATCCTCTCCTTATTCGGCACATCAAGGGCGTTGTAGAAGATCTCCTGGATGACATATGGAAGTTGCCCATGCGTTGGGCATGATCTCAGCAAGTCCTTAAATCGCTCCCACGCTTGTGCTAGGGTTTCACCTGGCTTTTGTTTGAAAGCCGTGATCCTTTGCCGTAGCATCGCCGTTTTAGAAGGTGGAAAGAACTTATTCAAGAATGCATCCTTCACCTCCGCCCATGTCCTCAGCAAGCGTGGAGCCAAACCTTCAAGCCATTGTAATGCCTTCCCTGCCAAAGACCATCGAAAAGATTTTAATCGCACATACTCTAAATTCACTCCATCAGCAACTGTCTCACATAAGTCCATAAAAGTAGAGATGTGTTGCAGGGGGCATTCATTAGGTCTTCCTTCAAAAGTATTTTTTTTTTATCTCAGATAGGAAGTTAATTGTTATTTCATAGTTGGAGTGAGGAATTAAAATAACGGATTCAGGAACATGAAACGGCGGATGCATGTATTGCATTGCTGTTTGTGGATACTGATTTAGCCGCTCTTGGGCTTGTCTGCACGCATCCTCCTCCCTATCAGCACGGGCTCGCTCTGCAGCAGCGGCGACCCTTTCAGCAGCGATTGTAGCATTGTGGTCGTCGATTTCCTTCCTCAACCGCTCTATGGTTTCGGCCTGCGTCTCGTTGTCAGCCATGATGCAAATTTCTTTGTTACGAAGATAGTAGAAACATTCAGGCTCGTTAATTGGTTCAAGGATAGGTCCGTGATTAGAACGTCGCATAAACCTGCAAAATAAGCTCAGAAAAGATCGTGATTAAACTTAGGTGGCGATTGATTGCCTCCCCGGCAACGGCGCCAATTTGTTCGCAAGAGGGGTAGAGTGTAGGAGATTCAAATATCTAAAATAAACAATGCACAACTAGGCTAACTCTCTATCCCAAACAAATAATACAAGAATCCCCTACCTTGTAGTAGTAGGGTAATTCAGGATCGAATCCACGAGGAGGTATGTCAGCGCTTCCCTTGTTGTACTCACGATCAAAGCTTTCGACCTCAGAAGACACTCGATATCGAGTAATCTAGTCGATATCAACCTCAGTTCTGGTCGATTTCCTAGCGCAGTTCCTGCAGAAGACAAAAGCAGCAAAGTCGAAGTCGAGCAGAGACCTCGATATCGACGTTAGACCTCGATATCGACCCTTACAGTCGATTTTGACATTTGTCACAAAAACTGTTTTCGTAACCAATTTGTCGAAAAAGAGTTCGAAGAAAATAGAATGGGAACAGAGGATGATCAGAAACAAAACTAAAACTTTTATGTTGAATTCAATTAATTAAAAATCTTCCAAAGTCGGGGTTTCATGCCACAACGATAACAATGCAAGTTTTATGCTAAAGTTATGAAATTTAATGCCTTTCCGTCAAATAACTTTCGTTATCAACACTTAGGTGATTAGAGGCTCTCGCATAGTTCCTAAGAGTTACTATCCAATTCATGAGCAATTCAAGTTCACAATATGAGTGGCTTTCGCTTCAATAATGCAAATAATGAATCTCCCTAACTTTCGCAAAGGATCATGCATGGGATAGAAGACGGAATCGCATAAACGACATACCTTTGATGCACTTACCCTACATCGTTATCGTCGGGCTCACCCCGACCCTAGAAGTGGGTTGACTACTCGCTCCTCATCATGCACATCATCATCATCGTTAAAGGAAAACTACTTTGAATTAAACTTTGCAAAAGAAAGTACAACCGAACAAGCCACTGCGCTCTCGCTTTACAAACTTCACTCGTCCTCCTCTCTCTCTCTCTCTCTAACTCATCACTACTGTAATTGGAACTGAATTGAATGTAAAATTGAATGCCTAAACTCAGCCCTATTGGCCTCTATTTATAGATGTTGATAAAGATTCGAAACTTTATCTTTATTCTCTAACATAAAACTTAAATAAAAGTAAAAACTAAAACTCCTATGGTAAATCAGCCTTCTCATGATAGATCTGGCGTTGAATATAAGAAATCTCGACTTTAGGATAGACGTGCAAGCTCTTGATAGAATTCTATCAAAATCTGAGTCGGATTCTTCTGCTGGCATGGTCGATGTTGACCTTGAACATCGATATCGACCCCTGTGAAACTTTATCTCGAGCTCTCCTTCTCCTACTCGAACTAGCACTCGACTTTTGTCATTTAGCTCGATCTGGCAACATCGATATCGACCTCCAGACGTCGATATCGACCTCTCTGTGTCGACATGCTCTGTTTCATTTCCTGCTCGATTCCTATGTCTCTAATGCACTCGATGTCGAGGTCCCCAGTCGATTTCGACCTCTTTAGAAGACTTCGAGTTCTTTTTCCGCTCTTCCAAATTCGTCCATTTTTATCCTGTTTTCTGTGAAATCACATAGAAACTCGTGCAGACCCATATATTTGACAATTAAGCGTAAACTACACTAATCCCACGTTTTCCCATTAATATGCATGCAAAAGACGATAAAATAGACTTTTATGTGCATAGAAAATATGGCTATTTGCGCACACATCAAGTTGGCTCAGATGATAGGGAGGATTCAAAATCCACAAAGTCCAGTGGATCAATATCAGTAACAGGTGAGGGTTGGTTGACCAGTTTTGCAGGGGTAGAAGCTGGTTATGCAGCTTGTTGAGATTGATCAATGTGATCAAGATCTATAGAAGATGGGGTTACCAGTTCTGCAGGGGCAGTAGCTGGTTGAGCAACATGATCAGATTCATTAGACATTAAATAATCATAAGGGAAACACTGATCAATGACAGTAGAAATGGATTGATCAGGTACAATGGCCTTTTGAGTATGTAATTGAGAATAGGGAAAGATATGTTCAAAGAACACCACATCTCTGCTGATTTGTATCTTACCAAGTCTCACATTGTAAACTTTGTATCCTTTTTTAGCATAAAGGTATCCCAAGAAAATCCAAGGATGAGCACGAGGGTGAAACTTTTTGGTTGAGGGATCTGTAGCAGTAGAGATGTAACAGAGACATCCAAAGGCTTTGAGATGGGAGTAATCAAGTGGAGAACCATAAAGGATATCATGAGGAGTTTTGTTGTTCAGTAAAGGGTTGGGGAGACGATTGATTATGTATGTGGTTGTAAGAATGCAATCCCCCCCAAAAGTAGATAGGTAAAGAGGATTGGATCATAAGAGATCTAGCAATATCCAGGATATATCTATGTTTCCTTTCCACCCGGGCATTTTGCTGTGGAGTATCTTTGCAAGAGCTTTGATGGACAATTCCCTTGGATTGTAAAAAGGTATTAACATTGTCATTGAAGAATTCAGATCCCAAATCACTTCCTACAGTTTTGACAGAGGCAGTGAACTGGTTTTTAACAAGAGTGATGAAGGCTTGAAGATGATGATAGACTTCATTTTTGTGTTTCATGAGGAAAGTCCACACCCCACGACTTTTATCATCAACAATTGTGAGGAAGTATCTAATCCATGTTGGGTTTGATGCTCATATGGCCCCCAAACATCACAATGCAAAACTTGAAAGTTTGAATCAGCATGAGATGTACTATAAGAGAAAGAATTTCTTGTTTGCTTGGCCATAGGACATACAGAACATATATGATCAAAAGCAATATTAATGTCATTCTGAATAGAGAAAATGTGTTTCAACTTGACATAAGGGGCATGCCCAAGTCTGAGGTGCCACAAGGCAGTAGTGCTTGGAATACAATCATTGGTTTTAGGTAGAAAAATAGGCAATGGGTTAAAATCTATGTATGGTTTAGCAGCTGCACTATACTTTTTGTTTTGAGGGAATGGTATGTCAGGATCCATGTAGTAAAGTCCTCCATTCTGATTACCAAATGCAATTATCTTCATCTTTTCTCGGTCCTGAATAAGACAAGTATGAGGCTGTAAGATGACATTGCAGTTAAGCTCAGTGCAGACTTTGCTAAGAGAAAAAAGATTGTATTTGAAATTTGGAATACACATAACATTGTGTAATGTCAAATTGGCTAGTTGCAGTGTACCTTTATGAGAAATAAGTGAGGTACTACCATCAGGAAGATGAATAAAGGTATTAAAGAGAGGAATCAGATTGGTAAAAAGAGAGATATCATAGGCCATGTGATCAGTGGCACCACTGTCCATGATCCAGAGTTTAGAGGTTTTAGAAGCATGTAGACAAAGCTTACATGCTAGGTGTGACTCATGACTAGTTGCATTAGAATTGCCAAGGAAAGAGATGAAATTGGTCACCAGCTGTTGATGATCTACAGAGAGTTTGCAGTCTTGAAATGAGCTAAGAAGACCTTAAGATGATGATGTTGCAGATCCAGTGGCATTGGCTTTGTATGATCCTTTTGAATCACTAGTCTTTCTATAATCTTTCTTCTTTTGATCTTGCCCTTTACCCAGCTGCGGCTTGTCCTTGCTCTTTGAATGCCATTCTGGGTAGCCAATAATTTCCCAGCACCTTTCCATTTTGTGGTTTCAATTGCAATGACCATAACGCTCCTTCCTTGTCTTGGTGTCCCCAGAATTAGCCATAAGAGCAGTGCTATCTTGAGATGATTGAATCATCTTGAGAGGTTTCCTGCTTAGATCATCTTGCAAAAGAAGAGAGGGAGCAATACTGAAATTGGGCAAGGGAACTGTGAGCAAGATTTGACGACGCCCATTGTCATATTTCTCATTTAATCCCATGAGAAAAGTCATCAATTTCGCCTCATGATCAGCTTCCTCCTGTTGTTTCTGCAAATCACAGGCACAACCTCCAACTTGCACACAATTGGACTAGAGATGGATGCCAATTGTTGCCAAAATCCTTTAAGCTGAGTAAAGTACTCTGTTAGAGTAGAGTTTCCTTGAACACAATCTGAAATCTGTTTCTTGATTTGAAAAATCAATGGTCCATTCTTTTGACCATAGCTTTCCTCCAGATCTTTCCACATTTCAAAAGCAGTTTCATATTCATCAATCGAATTGTAAATCTCCTTAGAAACAGTATTTAGTATCCAGGAACAAACAATGTCATTGCACTTGTTCCACTGCATCAAATTTTCTTCAGATCTCACAACAGAGCCATCAAGAATCCATACCTTATTCTTGATAGACATTGCTTTGAGCATCGATCGCCTCCATCGTCGGTAATTATCTCTTGTGAGCTGAATCGTGGAAAGAACAAGCCCTGAGTTATCTGATGGATGTATGAACATCGGACTTTGCAGATCAGCAGTTGTGATGCTTACTCCCCGTCGTCGATCACCAGATCTCTCACCAGGAGGAGTTGCCATGGAAGCATATCAACAATTCTTCAAGGTTTGCGGAAAATGAATCAGATCGTGAAGTTTTGAATCAGGGAAGAATCAAAACGCAACACCGCTCGAGAGCAAGAAAGGCTCTGATACCATGATGACAGATTGAGCTTGAGAAACAATCAAGATCAACCTCAAGATGAATTACAAATGAAGAACAGAAGAGCTAACGAAAACAGAGAGAGGGAAAATTCTGTATTGCTTTCATTTGTAATTCATTACAATTGTAAAACTAAATAAGATAGTACTGAGACTCAATGTATATATATACACAGTTACACGTGTTGAATGAATGAATCTCAGCCACTAGTTTCTAACCAACTTGTAACAGATAACAGATGCATCAGCTGCATCTTTAACATATATTTCTATAGGGAAAGCAGATGTGGTAATCGGGAAGGTCGGGTCGGGTCGAGTTTAAATTCGGACATTCGAGTTATTAGGCGGTCTTTTAAGTTCCAGTTAATTTCAAATGACTGGGTCATTTGAATTGAGTTGGATTGAGTTAAGTGGAATTGTGTTATGTCCATTTCGAGTTTTGGTTATTTCGAGTTTCAATTATGTCGATTGGGTTTTGGTTATTTCGTATTTTGACTATTTCAATACTCATATTTAAAATTTTACTAAGAAGCATCTAGCGTAAAGTTCATGTTATTTCGGGTTTTGGTTATAATGAGTTTGAGACTTATTAGATTTCAGCTAGATTGAGTTCGTTTCATTTGGATTTGGACCAGTTATAGTTATCGAGTTATTTGGATGCCATCTTAAAATGTATCAACTCGATTTGATTTATTATTATTATTATTATTATTAATGTACTATACTGTGTTTTTTAGGATTTGAATTGGGTAAATGGATTTTTGAAGAGTTTGATTGCATTTTCTTCTTTTGAGGGTTCAAAAAAAAAATACAAAACTAAATTTTTAATGAAACAATAAATTTAAATGATATATGAAGTGTAAACTCCAAACAAAAAATAATAAAAATATTTTAAATTATAAATTCATATACAAATCTTGCCACAAAAAATCACGCATTTACGAACTCTGATCATTGCCAAATCAATATTGAATTAGGTGATAACCATCGGCCAAAACTTCAACCTTTCAAATTCGAATTGGCTTGAACTAATTGGTTTGGGTATGAAAATATTGTTAAAAATGTCTGGCGTATCAACCCCCGAGATCCCAACTTTTTAAATTGACAAAGAAACTTCATGAGCATAAAAAGCAAAGCAAATGCTGGAGAAAAAACACTTACGGGAATATCTTTCGCCAAATCTCCTTGGTGGAAACCAACCTTCAGGACTTACAATAACACCTTTACCAACACTATACACCTAGTCTTGATGAGAAACATAAGAGACTCGCTAAGCAGCATGCTAAACTAGTCAATTTCCAAAAATCCTAATGGGGTCAAAGAGCTAAACGCTTCCACCTAAAGTCAATCAATACAAACACAAAGTACTTCCACCGTATAGCGACGGAGAGAAGAAATAGGAATATTATTAAAAACATACAAACCACAACCGACATCTCTCTTTGCTAAGACTAGGAAATCAGAAAAGCTATTAAAGATGATTTTGTCAAACACTTCTCCAACCCACGCAGACCTCATATAACAAGCAACCTACTTGATCTCATCACCCCAGAAATTACCCCGCAGGACAACGATTGCCTCACGAAACAAGTCACCAACTGCGAGGTTAAATGCGCCTTATTTAGTCCGGACCTGATGGTTTCCCGGCTAGGTTTTTCAAGAAATATTGGCACATTGTTGGACCAACTGTAACAAAAGTTGTTAAGAGTTTCTTCCTCAGTGGAAGAATTCTCAAAAAAATAAACCACACCTTCATAACACTTATTCCTAAATCTGAAAACCCGAAAACCATAAACCATTATAGACCTATCCACCTCTGCTCCACTACTTATAAGATCATATCCAAAATCCTTTCAACAAGACTCAAGAAAATTGTCCCTAAAATCACACACCCCCTTCAAAGCGCCTTCACATCTGATAGAGCTATTCAAGACAATGTCATAATAGCCAATGAAATTTTCCACTCTTTCCATAAGAAAAAGGGAAAGGATGGCGATCGAACTGGATATGGAAAAGGATTTTGACATGGTTGACTGGCAATTCTTATTCACTATCCTTGACAAATTTGGTTTTGACCCTTGGTTCGTAAACTGGATTAGACAATGTATAACCACGGTTTCCTACTCTATCCTCGTTAACAATGAACCTACTGAAATTTTTACCCCTAAACACGGCATTAGCCAATGAGACCCTCTTTCTCTGTACCTCTTCTTATTAGTATATGAAGTTCTTGCGTACGTGTGGTATTGCCCATGAATCAACCCTCCCTCATAGTCAGATTGGTATCTCAATTACACGATCAAGGATTAGGATCCCTTTTCTTGCCTTTGCTGATAACATTTTCATCTTTGCCTCCTCCACAAAGCAGGCATGTGACCAACTAAATAGAGTAATTCACGAATATTGTACATTTTCTGGGCAAATGATGAACAGGAATAAATCTCTTTTCCAGACTACTCCAAACACAAATTCGCATCTTAAAAATACAATACATAATGAATTAGGTATCCCATCTGCTACCAACCTTGGTAAATACCTCGGCTGCCCCAATTATCTCCGGTAAGGCTACCCGATCCACCTTTAGTGACATACTGGACTCAACCAAAACCCAACTTCACAAATGGAAAGCTAATGGTCATTCTCGGCAAGGGCATTGCACTTTAATTAAATTAAACCTTGCGGCCAAACTGCTACATCTCATGCAGTTTTTTCTGCTCCCTACTTCCATTCACAATGAGTTAGATAGAATCAACCGAAACTTTCTTTGGAACAAAGGAACAAAGCACAAACCGCTTATTAACTGGTTTGAAATATGTAAATCAATATCTAATGGGGGTCTGGGCCTCCGTAGCTCTGAAGAAATGAACATATCTAAAGAAACAACATATCCTCCAATATAAAAGAAAAGACTCCTCTTCCTAGAAGTGGACTAAACTCTCGAATCTCCTTCCCATTTTCAAAAGAGGTCTGAGATGGTCCATTGGTAACGGTGAAGCTATCAACTTCTGGAAGGACCTCTGGTTTGAAGATCAATCCCTTTCTAATTTAGCATCTAACCCATCAGCCATTCATACTACAATAACCGTAAAACTATTTCTATACAACGACAAAACTTGGAATACCCAAAAAATCCATGATTACACCAAAGAGCAACTTGATGACTCCATAATAAACTCCATCCTATCCCTAGAAATATTAACGAAGATAGGCTTTATTGGAAATGGAGAAAGAATGGGTGGTACTCAACACAATTAGCTATCGAAATGATTCATATTGAAAAGCAGCACACGAAATCAGATCTTTGCTAGATCTGGCATCTTCACACCTTGCCCAAAGTTAAGGATTTTCTTTGGCGCCTATAAAAAAATGGCATTCCTTCTTCGGCCAAATCGGTTGTTGATAGAGCATTATTAGTATTGCATAATAGACTGCATTTAGTATAGTTTGGGTGTAAATATTGCATATTTTAGTTGCATTTACATGATTACTTGTTGAGTTGGAAGATGCGGAATCTACACAACATTATGGTTTATTTCAGGAATCGTGATTCAAGGTGGAATGAAATTGAGGGGAGTTAAAGAACTAAAGGAATTGCATTGTCAACTACAGCAAATCACGTGGAGAGAAGCGGAAGAAATCGCTGGCCGCCCCGCGGCCTAGCTAGCCGCCCCGCGGCCCGAAGACTATCGAAGGACTTCGCTGATCGCCAGGCCGCCCCGTCGCCTGAGCCAGCCGCCCCGCGGCCTGTCCAGAAACGCCGATTCAGTTATTCAATTTAATTAGGGTTTTTAGTATTATTTTTGGCCGATCCTTTGAAGGCCTTTAAAAGACATTTTTAGGTTATTCTACTATTCACCTTATGCACTTTTGAGAATTGTTGAGAGCACGTTGAGCATGAGCAACTAAACTCTCGAAGGTTTCGCCTACAGTTTGGATCTTGATTGTTGAATTGTGAGTTTCTTAATCTAGTTCTTATTCCTATTTGAATGTTTTGACTTCTTTGCGCTTAATTCCTTGAATGTGTTTTATTCTCTCTGGCCTGATCAACTAGTTAGAGTAGATTCATTCAATTCCTAGGGTTTTGTAGATTCCTCGTAGCGAACCTTAACCCAAGTAGCAATCATATCCCTTTAGGACTCGTAGGACTAATTGGATGAGTAGGAAGTTGAATATATGTTAAATATCGACTCGTAGCTTGATATTGCATATACCTTGGTTAATTCATAGTCTTAATGCTATCTCTAGGTTAAATCTTAACCGTTTTAGGGTTATTTAGAGATAAGGATTGCTAGGACTCGTAGGACTAGTAATTTACCTAAGATCTAGACAAGGACATTGATAGGAAAAGAAGAGAACTAGAGGCTGAAACAAGGATCAAATTCATCAATTAAAGTGACAAATTGTAGGTGAGCCTGTTTCTCTCTATTGTATTCTACAACCTCCTTTACCTTGTTTGCTTCTTTCCGCTTTGACAAAAGGCGGATCTTTTTCTCACAAAAACTCTCTTTTTGGTTACTTGCAATTAGATTAGCACTTGAACTTAATAGATTTCCCTGTGGATCGACCTCTTTCTTACCACTTATACTAGTTGTGAGTTTGAGTATTCTTTGGCAGGAACAACGATAGGTTTTCCTCTTGTCAAATTTGGCGCCGTTGCCGGGGAAATCTTTTTAATTTCTTGTGTTGTTTAATCGCTACCCTTGGTGTGGACCACGTTTATGGTCCGCACCCGTGCTACTAATCCATCTTTACTTCCTTTTGATTCAGAGATTGAGAGGACTCTTTCCAACCTAAGGCAGGAGGTTCGCAACAACTCTAGCGAATTACCTTTTGATCAAGAATCCGAAGGGACTGCAGAGATGGGTGACAACACGTTAGATAACGCGAACCAAACCTTAAGGCAACTCACCGCACCGAATCTGCAAACACAACCATTGGCGGTGCAGTTTCCAGCGCTTGCTGATGGGACCAAGTTCGAGTTTAAGGCTCAATGGATCCACTTTCTACCTAAGTTCCATGGGTTGAGTGGCGAGGATCCCAACAAACATTTGGAGGAGTTCCATGCTATCATTGAGAGCATGAGACCCGCAGATGTCACAGAGGACCAAATCAAGCTGCGAGCTTTTCCTTTCACATTAAAAGATTCAACTAATGATTGGTTTTATTATTTGCCTGCAGGGAGCATTACTACCTGGACAGAGATGAAAAGGTTGTTCTTAGAGAAGTACTTCCCTGCGACAAAGCTGAACTTTCTCAAAAAGGCCATCAGCAACATCGAGCAATTAGCAACTGAGACCCTGTATGAGTATGTGGAGCGATTCAAAAAGCTTTGCTCAAGTTGCCCCTACCATGGTTACTCACAACAGGACTTGGTACTCTATTTGCATGGAGGTTTGCTTGATGATGAGCGTCGAATGGTGAATGCCGCTAGTGGGGGTAACATTCTCAACAAGACCCCAAATGATGCTATGGAGTTGTTCTCAGAGCTTGCTGAAGGGTCTAGACAATATAGCAAGAGGGCAAACCCTCGTGGAGTACTGGCTGTGGATTCTTCAAGCTCCAATTTGCAAGCTGATATGATGGAGATGAAGGAGATGATGAGAAGGATGATGCTCAAAGGGACCCCTCAGGAACTCAAAGCATGTGGGCTATGTGCTGATCCTTTACATCCAAACGATATGTGCCCGCTACTTCAGGATCCTAATGTTGAGCTCAACGCCATGGGAAACTTTGTCCTGCAGAAGCCCAGGTATGGTAACTATGGTAACCCCAATCAATTCAATAACAATTATAATGCAGGTTACCAGGGGTATGGCTATGGTAATAACCAAGCCCCTTACAATCCGCAAGGGGGACACCAACAAAGGCCTCAACAACAATTCGATTCTAGGCAGAGAGCACCCTCCGCAGGGGATCAATCAACTGAGGACCCTATCGAAACCCTCACTAGGATACTCATGAGCCTGGTTGAGCACTCAAAGAATCTTGAGAAACAGGTAGGCCAATTGGCTCAATCGCTAAGTGAATTGCAGGCTAAGGACTCAAGAAAGCTACCATCTCAAACGGTGGTGAATCCTAAGGAGAACGTCAGCGCAATAATGCTAAGAAGTGGTAAGGAACTGATTACTACTCACCAGGATTACGAAAACTATGGAGAACCTGAGATGCATAAAGACAAAGGAGAAGGAGAGCTGCGAAATCGCGAGCCGCCCCGCGGCCCCCATGAGCCGCCCCGCGGCCCCCATGAGCCGCCCCGCGGCCCCCATGAGCCGCCCCGCGGCCAAGGCGATTCTGCAGATGCAGATTTCGGCGAGCCGCCCCGTCGCCCTCATGAGCCGCCCCGCGGCCATGGCGATTCTGTAGATGCAGATTTCGGCGAGCCGCCCCGTGGCCTTGCCCCTGACGAACCTTCCGACTCCTATGTAAGGCCTGAATTCCCTCCTTTAAATTCTTACAAACCTGTTCCTCCTTTTCCTGAAGCTCTTAGAGATACAAGGAGGCCTGAGAATGACAAAGAGATCTTTGAGACATTTAGTAAGTGCGAGGTAAACATTCCCTTACTCAAATTGATTAAAAGTATTCCTCGTTATGCTAAATTTCTTAAGGAGCTTTGCACCATAAAAAGGAATCAGAAGTTGAAAGGGAAGCAGAAGATTAAGGTAAG
Organism: Persicaria maculosa; assembly: GCA_963922045.1. Classification (NCBI taxonomy): domain Eukaryota; kingdom Viridiplantae; phylum Streptophyta; class Magnoliopsida; order Caryophyllales; family Polygonaceae; genus Persicaria; species Persicaria maculosa. The sequence goes on along the minus strand of OY998261.1, from coordinate 22,541,085 downwards.
CAAACATGTGTCTGTTGTGTTTCAAAAGCGTATGCCTAAGAAATGTAGCGACCCTGGCATGTTTACAATCCCACGTGTGATAGGTGAGACTAAGTTTGATAAAGCTTTGTTAGACTTAGGTGCATCTATTAATGTCTTGCCTTATTCTTTATATGAATCATTAGGCCTAGGACCTTTGCATGAGACAAGAGTGGTGATCCAACTAGCGGACCGCTCAAATACTTATCCTAGAGGCATAGTAGAGGATGTTTTGGTCATGGTTGACAACTTGATCTTTCCTGCTGACTTTTTTGTCTTAGACATGGAGCATGGTAAGCAAGAGGCCCCTATTCTCTTAGGAAGGCCCTTTTTGAAGACTGCTAAGACAAAAATTGATGTGTATTCTGGCTCATTAACTATGGAATTCGATGGTGAGAAGGTTGAATATAATATTTATGATGCAATGAAATTCCCTTCTGATGATCCCTCCTTATGCTTTGTAGATGCCATTGATACTTGTATGCAGGATACTTTTGACATGAGTTGTGTAGATGACTTGCAGGTTGCTTTGGAAGCTCCTATTGAGGAGTTGTCATTGAATTATCCTTTGTCTACTAACCTGCAGGAGACTATAAGAGACTTGTCCACCCTCCCAACTCATTTGCAGGTAGGTACCCCTATAGAAGTAACCGGTTCAAGCGAGAAGCTCTTACCTTCTGTTGTGCAGGCACCCGTTGTTGAGCTCAAGCCACTTCCTGAGCATTTGAAGTATGCATTCATGGGGGAAGGTGATACCTTGCCTGTCATAATCTCCAACAAGCTTACTAAGGAACAAGAGGATAGGTTGGTGGCGGTGCTCAAATAACATAAGACTGCTCTGGGATGGACCATAGCGGACATCAAGGGAATCAGCCCAGCTACTTGCATGCACATAATCTTGTTAGAAGAGGGAGCCAAACCTTCCAGGCAACCTCAACGGAGACTCAACCCACCTATGATGGAGGTAGTAAAGAAGGAGGTGCTGAAACTCCTTCAGGCAGGTATGATCTATCCCCTCTCTGATAGTCAATGGGTTAGTCCAACGCAGGTAGTACCAAAGAAGGGGGGCATAACAGTGGTTGAGAACAAAGAAGGTGAGTTGGTCCCTACCAGAGTCCAATCAGGTTGGAGAGTTTGTATCGATTATCGCAAACTGAATGCGGTAACTCGAAAAGATCACTTTCCCTTACCTTTTATTGATCAGATGCTTGAACGGCTCGTTGGTCGTCCATATTATTGCTTTTTAGATGGATATTCAGGTTACTTTCAGATATCCATCGCACTGGAGGATCAAGAAAAGACGACATTCACTTGTCCGTTTGGCACTTTTGCATATCGCAGGATGCCTTTTGGCTTGTGAAACGCTCCTGGGACATTCCAACGGTGTATGGTAAGCATTTTTTCTGAATATATAGAGCAATTCATTGAGGTTTTTATGGATGACTTTACGGTACATGGTGATAGTTTTGATGCTTGCTTAAACCATTTGGCACTTGTGCTTAGAAGGTGTGTGGACACTAACTTAGTGCTCAATTCAGAGAAGTGTCACTTTATGGTTGAGGAGGGCATTGTTTTAGGTCACATTGTCTCACATAAAGGGATTGAGGTTGATAAGGCAAAGATAGACATCATTCAATCATTGCCTTATCCTACTAATGTGCGTGAAGTGCGTTCCTTTTTAGGCCATGCAGGATTCTACCGCAGGTTTATTAAGGATTTCTCAAAGATCACCTCACCCTTGTGCGAGCTACTGAAGAAGGAGGTCACTTTTGCTTTTGATGAGAAGTGCAGGATGGCGTTTGATGAGTTGAAGACTTGTCTTACTAGTGCACCAATCATACAAGCGCCAAATTGGTCCCAACCCTTCGAATTGATGTGTGACGCTAGTGACTACGCCGTGGGAGCCGTGCTTGGACAAAAAGAGGGGAAGAGCTCTCATGTGATCTACTATGCATCTCTGACGTTGAATGGCGCCCAAAGGAACTACTCAACTACAGAGAAGGAACTTCTTGCTATTGTTTTTGCCCTTGAGAAATTTAGATCTTATTTGCTTGGTACAAAAGTTATTGTGTATACTGACCATGGAGCGCTTCGTTACCTTTTGACGAAGAAAGAGGCCAAGCCAAGATTGATTAGATGGATCTTGCTTTTAAGCGAGTTTGACATCGAAATCAGGGACAAAAAGGGTGCGGAGAACCTTGTTGCAGATCATCTAAGTCGTATATTGCAGGGGAAGAATGGGCAGGACGAGCAATCACATATCTTGGGGAGTTTTCCTGATGAAGAGTTACTGCAGATTTTCAGCGTCTCAAGCCGCCCCGTCGCCAGACTGGCCGCCCCGCGGCCTCCCCTGGCCGCCCCGCGGCCTCTGCAGAATCTGATATTGAGCTTCTTTTGAAGGTAAGTTCTATTCCCCGCCCTTGGTTCGCTAATTTGGTGAACTTTTTAGTTTCGCAGGAGTTTACACCAAACTTTTCCAAGGCTCAAAAGGACAAGATACGCCATGATGCTCGCTTCTACGTTTGGGATGATCCATACCTATGGAAGCATTGCGCTGATCAAGTGATACGTCGGTGTCTTCCCGACGATGAGGTACAATCTGTCCTTAATTTCTGTCATTCACATGAATGTGGTGGGCACTTTGGACCACAAAAGATAGCAAGAAAGGTACTTGAGGCAGGGTTCTTTTGGCCGCATATATTTCGTGATTCATATGCTTTTTGTAAATCCTGTGATCGCTGTCAGAGAGTTGGGAATCTTTCTAAGAGGAATGAGATGCCACAAACTCGCATGATATTTTGTGAGATTTTTGATGTTTGGGGCATTGACTTCATGGGACCATTCCCTAGCTCGTTTGGGAACTTGTATATTTTGCTTGTGGTGGACTACGTCTCCAAGTGGGTGGAGGCGAAGGCCACCAGGACTGATGATTCAAAAGTTGTTGCAGGTTTCCTCAAAGAGCTATTCTCTAGATTCGGAGTGCCGAAAGCATTGATCAGTGATAAAGGGACTCATTTCTGCAATAAGATGGTAATTGCTTTATTAAAGAAATATCATGTTACGCAGAGAGTATCTACTGCATACCACCCCCAGACTAATGGGCAAGCTGAGGTGTCTAATCGCGAGATTAAGACGATCTTGGAGAAGACTGTTGCCCCAAACAGGAAGGATTGGAGTGTAAGACTTGATGATGCTCTGTGGGCTTATCGAACGGCTTACAAGACTCCCATTGGGATGTCTCCGTTTCGATTAGTTTATGGAAAGGCTTGCCATCTTCCTGTCGAGCTCGAACATAAGGCATACTGGGCGGTGAAACAATGCAATATGCAAATGGATGAAGTAGGGGAGTTCAGGAAACTTCAGCTGCAGGAGCTGGAAGAGTTGAGACTGGATGCCTATGACAACTCCGTCACTTATAAGGAGAAGACTAAGGCATGGCACGACAAGCATATTTTGCGAAAGGACCTCAAAGTTGGGGACAAGGTCCTTCTATTCCAATCGCGCCTTCAACTCTTCCCAGGTAAGCTTCGCTCTAGATAGGCAGGGCCATATGTGATTACTAATGTCTTTTCTCATGGTGCAATAGAGCTACTCAATGAGAGGAATGGAGACATTTTCAAAGTAAATGGTCATCGCGTGAAGCCATATTATGAGAACTTTGTCAAAGAAGATGGTGATATGTTGGTTCTCCGTGAACCAAGCAATGAGGATCACTAGGGAGTAATGACGTCGAGCCAACGACGTTAACTAAAGGCGCTGCTTGGGAGGCAACCCAAGGTAAGTAGTTTAGATGTTATTTTCTTATTACATTTAGTTACTTTCTTTTAGTTTAGTTGTGGTGTTTTCGGCATACTAACCCCGCAGGGTAAAAAGAAGTAGAGATGGTCAAAAAAGGGGCGGGCCGCCCCGTCGCCCTCATGAGCCGCCCCGCGGCCGCGACAGGGAGCGAAATCTCTTCGCAATCGCAAGCCGCCCCGTCGCCAGCCCTGGCCGCCCCGCGGCCCCTGACGGATGACAAAAAAAATATTGGGACCCGTGTGGGCCCCATATTCCACCCCCTTTAACCCCATCCACCACAATCATCTTTCCCATTATCCCTAGCCGCCCCCACACCTCTATCTTCCACCATCTCCTTTACCTTCATCTTCCTCATTCAACCTACAACCAAAACCCCAACCTCCGTTAAAGCTCTCCTTCAAAAGCTTCAAATCTTCACAAAACTCATCCTTTTCTTCAATATCTCCCATTGTCCACCTATATCTTTCACAAAACCACCCACAATCTCCTCATTCTTCCTAGATCTAAACCAAAAACACCCGATTTGAAGGATCTTCAAGGTTTTGGGAGAAATCCAACAACGGAGGGAGGAATTTGAGACGTCGGAGGTGTAGATCCGGCGGTTTTTCTGAGGCCGCCCCGTCGCCATACCAGCCGCCCCGTCGCCAGCCTTGCCGCCCAGCGGCCACCTGTCGCCGGCCACCCCGTCGCATACCCTCGCCGCCCCGCGGCCACTGCAGAAACATCCATTTTCGTGAGTTTTTACTTCGAACTTTTTCTTGGGTTAATTTCATAGCTTTAAGCAAACATGTCTAGACCCCATGGAATGAGTAGGAGTCAGAAGGAGAGATGGAACGCGCTGAATACTAGGAATTTCTTTCAAACCAAGTTTTTTCACGAACCTACCCTTCAGATGTTAGAAATGGATGTATGCACTAGGCAGTTGTTAGTACATGGAAGCCTAGGGGATTTCTTAGATAAGAATGCTCCGACCTATTCGGGTTTAGTTAAGGAATTCCTGGCTACGTTGAGTGTGCGGTCTACATCTATCGAGTTTAGGTTATTGGGACGGGAGTTCACGAGGACAAAGGAGAGAGTGGGACAGCTTTTTGGACTGACAGCCGCACCCACCGCAGGTTGGTTTGATGTGTCAAAGGGAGAGGGACCTGTTGCATTTTGGCTTGCGGCGACTAGGGTGTCGTTTGAGGCCAAGAAGGGCCAATACAACTCGAGTATTCGGCACCCTGCATTACGGCTGATCCATAAGGTTTTAGCCAATACCTTCTTTGCCCAGGCTGAGGTCAACAAGATCTCACTTCGGGATATGTCATATTTGTGGTGTCTGACGCCAGAGAGCCCAGTTATTCCAGGTTGGGTAGATTTGTTCCTTTTCAACTGCAAGGACATCATAGACAAGCGCAAGACAGCGACGATTAGCTTTGGGGGTCTCATCACTCTCACAGCACGGGATTGTATTGATTTGAGCGTTGTCCCTGATGCCCTGCATGGTTCATTTCTGTATGATGAGGCCCAGCTGAGGAAAGCTGGCCATTTGGAGGGGAGAGCACCGATGTGGGTCTGGAGGACAGGCCATCTTGGGGTGATTCAGCTTAGATTACCCCGGCCGCTTCCCTTTGGTCCTACGGCGGAGGATTTCTTCATGGGCAATGAGGAGGAGGATGATGAGGATGAGGATGAGGATGGTGGAGATGATGATGATCAGGACGATGATGGTGGTGTTCTTGAGATGCAGACGGATGTAGGAGGTGGAGATGCTGGACCTTCTGGCACATCTGGGGTAGGTGTTGGTCCAGATTATTATGAGTTGCAGCAGAGGATGGCGGCGATGTCTCTGCGACAAGATACTATGTGGGAGCAGCAGCAGCAGATGGCTGTCCTCCAGGACACCATGTGGCAGCATCAGCAGATGATTTCCCGTCGTCAGGATGATATGTGGGATAATCAGCAGCAGCTCTATGTTGATATAGGAGACATCCGTCGCAATGTACGTGGACTGACCACTAGCATGGCGGATATGGTTGAGAGCCAGGCTGAGATGCGACGCTTACAGGAGCAGGTGCTCCAACGACAGCAGGCTGCATGGGAGGCTCAAGAGCTGCAGAGACAGAGACAGGAGGAGTTCTTCCGATTTGCATATCCTCAGTTCCCACCTTATCCACCACCACCTCCACGGTGATCATGTTAGTTTTTTCTTTTTCTTTTCTTTTCCCTTTCAGTTTATTTTGATGTTTTTGCCATTGAGGACAATGTCAGAATTAAGTGTGGGGGGAAGACTTGCATGACATGTACTTTATCTTTATGTTGCATTTTGACTTTAGATTGCATGTTGGAATATTTTAGTTGATGTTAGTCTTGATGTTAGTCTATGTTATTCGCAAAACAAAATCCGAAAATTATATTATTTATGTTATTATATTTATGCATTAGCTAGGATTAGGTCTTATTTTCCCATATGGATGCCACTTGTCCTCTAATTTATTTATTAAACTTATGCCCCATGATGTGCTTGGATTGTTGAAAACCTTTGATATCTGATTTCCACACTATTTGGTGAGCATAATTGGTTGATGATTGAGCACATAAGATATTTGATTTTGGGTGATCTTGAAGTTCTAGACATGACCTGGTGAGCTATTTTGGCCTATATTTGGACAAAATATATTATGTCCTCTTGCTTGTTGAGTGTACTCTCTTTAATTGCTTCCTCTTTGGCTTGCATTTAGATATCTTATTCAAGGCTGCATATTATGATTTCTGCACATGACTTAAAAATGATTGAGGCACCTTTATTAGCCCTATATGAACCTATTACCACCTTGCATATTATCCTCTACTTGAAGCCAATATTAATCCTAATTGCCTATTCTTTTGAGCTCCACAAGATTTTTCCATAGCCAATTATAGCCTGACCCATCCGGGAATTACGAATAGTTGGTGAATATTCATATTGTGGATGATGGTTTGAGTGATGGATTGTATGTTGGGAGTACTTTTATGAGATGTTTTGATTCTTGCTAGTAGTTTACACATTACTTGGGACCTAAGGAGGATAAAATTCACTTAGGGGTAAAAGTCAAGGAAAATCACTTGATATAGCATGAAGAAGAGCATATGAAAAAAAAGAATAAAAAAAAAGAAAAAAAAAGAATAAGAAAATGAGTTGAGTATGGTTTGTAAAGTTTGATGCTTGAGATTGGAGTTGTATACATTGTAGAGTTATGGTATGATCTTGTGAGTGGTATTGTAATTTGGTTGCATCCTTAGTTCCCGGATTATGAGCACCACATGGCCTAAATTGTTCCATACCTTATGTTTTCTACCTTGGCCCCATTACAACCCAATTGAAAGACCTCATGATTTTTGTTGTGTGTAGAGTCACCAGCGGTGGAGAGCTAGAACACTGGTGCAAGACTATTGTAGCTAAGCTTTTAAAGATTGAGTTTGAGCGTAAATATTTAACCCTAAACACTTGAGTGAGAGTGAAAAACATATTCCTTGTGAGGTCTAGAATGGATATGGTTGCTTGATTTCATTAATCATGAATATTATGTGCTATGATGTTGTTAATCTATTGTATTTGCTAGTTTTTCCTACACTTAAAGAATATTGAGGTTGATACATGAATGGCTATTCTGTGGGGTTGCAAGTTACTTTTTCTATTGCTTGAGGACAAGCAAAGGTTCAAGTGTGGGGGAATTTGATAGAGCATTATTAGTATTGCATAATAGACTGCATTTAGTATAGTTTAGGTGTAAATATTGCATATTTTAGTTGCATTTACATGATTACTTGTTGAGTTGGAAGATGCGGAATCTACACAACATTATGGTTTATTTCAGGAATCGTGATTCAAGGTGGAATGAAATTGAGGGGAGTTAAAGAACTAAAGGAATTGCATTGTCAGCTACAGCAAATCACGTGGAGAGAAGCGGAAGAAATCGCTGGCCGCCCCGCGGCCTAGCTAGCCGCCTCGCGGCCCGAAGACTATCGAAGGACTTCGCTGATCGCCAGGCCGCCCCGTCGCCTGAGCCAGCCGCCTCGCGGCCTGTCCAGAAACGCCGATTCAGTTATTCAATTTAATTAGGGTTTTTAGTATTATTTTTGGCCGATCCTTTGTAGGCCTTTAAAAGACATTTTTAGGTTATTCTACTATTCACCTTATGCACTTTTGAGAATTGTTGAGAGCACGTTGAGCATGAGCAACTAAACTCTCGAAGGTTTCGCCTACAGTTTGGATCTTGATTGTTGAATTGTGAGTTTATTAATCTAGTTCTTATTCCTATTTGAATGTTTTGACTTCTTTGCGCTTAATTCCTTGAATGTGTTTTATTCTCTCTGGCCTGATCAACTAGTTAGAGTAGATTCATTCAATTGCTAGGGTTTTGTAGATTCCTCATAGCGAACCTTAACCCAAGTAGCAATCGTATCACTTTAGGACTCGTAGGACTAATTGGATGAGTAGGAAGTTGAATATATGTTAAATATCGACTCGTAGCTTGATATTGCATATACCTTGGTTAATTCATAGTCTTAATGCTATCTCTAGGTTAAATCTTAATCGTGTTAGGGTTATTTAGAGATAAGGATTGCTAGGACTCGTAGGACTAGTAATTTACCTAAGATCTGGACAAGGACATTGATAGGAAAAGAAGAGAACTAGAGGCTGAAACAAGGATCAAATTCATCAATTAAAGTGACAAATTGTAGGTGGACCTATTTCTCTCTATTGCATTCTACAACCTCCTTTACCTTGTTTGCTTCTTTCCGCTTTGACAAAAGGCGGATCTTTTTCTCACAAAAACTCTCTTTTTGGTTACTTGCGATTAGATTAGCACTTGAACTTAATAGATTTCCCTGTGGATCGACCTCTTTCTTACCACTAATACTAGTTGTGAGTTTGAGTATTCTTTGGCAGGAACAACGACAGGTTTTCCTCTTGTCAGTTGTAGAGGAATCGGGATCCCCACAGACTGCCCTATGTGTGACTCCCACTATGAGATTTAGAGCACCTTCTGCTCCAGTGCCCTATTTCCCTTGCTTCAATCCATGAGTAGAACCCCACACTTATACCAAAGTTAAGGACTTTTCGTCTACATTCACACAACATCAATGAATTCCTAACTAAAACAAAAGAAAACCTTGGAAAGCAGACCTTCACAAACATGGCTACTGTCTGGTGAAGTATCTGGTTCTTCCGAAACGAAGCCTTGTTCAACAACATCAAGCCCGACTACAGGGCTATTACGTCATTCGCTGCTGAACAAAATTTTAACTGGAACATGACAAAACAGATTGATGATGACCCTAGTACAACCAAAACCATCACCAACAGTAATAACAAACGACCTACCGCAAAATGGAACAAGCCTCCACTAAACTGGCATAAAATAAATTTCGATGGTGCTTTCTCCCCCTCGAATAAGGGTCATTTTGGCTTTAATATACGAGACTCTGCTGGCTCCCTTGTTTCATATGGAGCTGGTCCATCACCTCTACATTCTGTACTTGGCTCCGAGGCCTGCGCACTCTGGAAAGGCATTCTTGTTGCCTCTGATCTTCATCTTAGCCACATCATGATATAAGGAGACAATCTTACGATTATTAACAGTCTCCAGTGATACGGGGTTAGCCGTAGGATGGCCCGATCTTCGACAATCAAGACTCAAAGACAAGAACGGAAGCAAAGACTCTAGAACAAGAACAAGGACTCTAAAATTCAGCAACTCTAGACTCAACAAAACAATGAAATAAAGACCTATAGAAGGGTGATTCGAACTAAGGTAGAACGAGATAAAGACCTCAGGCCTCCTAAGAGGGTACGAACCAATTACCAACGACTATAAAGCCCGCCTCTACAACCTTACACAACCAAACGGACAACTTGGAGGCATAAGGAGGGGACTTGTGATTACCTGGATCACCAAGCTCTCGCGAGGTTGACGAACTCAAAGCAAACCAAGCAAGATCTATAACCCATTTGCAATCGAATTAGCAACGCTTCGAATCGATTGACTTCCTCACACTTGTGTTTTACACAAAGAATGAAATTTTCATAAAAATTGAACGTAAGTTTCTACAATGAAGATGGCAGCCTATATTAAACCCTAACAAGGCTGATTTTCGGCAAAAAAAATAAATAAAAAAGAAATAATTAAAATACCCTAAATTTCCTAAAATAACTTAAGTAGAAAAGTTACTAAAATAGGAAATAGGGTAATGGGAATTTCGGCCTATACATGTGTCTAAGGTGGTTCGAGACTCTTGACCCCAATGCACATGTAGGTCTTCAATGTAGGCTCGGGGAGTTGAACTGTGCTCGAGAATAAGGCGTGACTCACAAACATGAATGAGTCTCTCTGCAATTTCTTGGCTCGGGCTCGAGTCATAGGTCCGTCTCCTAAGATGATCGGCGTGTCCAGAGGTGTAGAAGATGGTCCCGCATCAACCTCCCCTTCTTGGAAAGGATTCGACCACGAATCCAAGTCCTCGTCCACGGCTAAGTATGGAATAAGATCCGCGACGTTGAAGGTAGCAATCACGCCATATGTTCCAGGAAGCTCCAGCTTGTAGGCATTGTCGCCCACCTTCTCCAGAACCTTGAAAGGTCCATCTCCTCGCGGTGCAAGCTTGCTCTCCGCTTGTTGGGAAACCTCTCCTTCCTCAGGTGCACCCACACAAGATCCCCTGGCTAGAATGTCACCAATCTGCTCCCCTTGTTGGCCTTATTGGCGTTGTACTCAGCCTTCCGCATGAGCTGCTGACACGTCCGTTCGTGTAGCTCCTTGACGAACTCAACATGCTTACCTGTGTCAAAAGACTCATTCTCTCTCATAGGATATGGAGTAAGATCAAAAGGGGTTAGTGGATTAACACCATATACACATTCAAAAGGAGTTATCTTAGTTGAGGAATGCATTGTCCTATTGTAAGCAAACTCCACATGAGTAAGGCTTCTTCCTAAAGCTTTAAATTTTTCCTTAAAATGGCTCTAAGGATAGTGGTTAAGGTCCTATTGGTCACCTCAGTTTGGCCATCTGTTTGGGGGTGACTAGAGATAGAGAATAACAATCTAGTTCCCAATTTATTCCATAAAGTCTGCCAAAAATGACTAAGAAACTTAACATCCCTATCACTCACAATTGTCTTAGGCACACCATGCAACCTAACTACTTCCTTAAAGAACAAATTCACAACATTTGTAGCATCATCAGTCTTATGGCATGCTATAAAGTGAGCCATCTTAGAAAACCTATCTACCACCACAAATATAGAATCCCTCCCCTTCTTAGTTCTAGGAAATCCCACAATAAAGTCCATAGATATGTCTTCCCAACGGGCTGAGGGTATAGGGAGTGGTGTGTATAATCCATGGGGCATGAGCTTAGACTTGGCCTTTAAACAGTCAATACATCTCTTAAGCCAATGTTCTACATCCCTAAGCATATGTGGCCAATAAAAGTGTGACTTAAGTGTATGATAGGTCTTATCTCTCCCAAAATGACCCATTAATCCTCCGCTATGGGCTTCATTAACTAATAATAATCGAAGAGAACAACTAGGTATGCACACTTGGTCTTTCCTAAACAAGAATCCATCAAAGATATAGAATTGGTAGGTAGGACCCTTATCTAGGCACTTTCGAAAGATAGCCCCAAAATCAGCATCATTCTCATACAATTCCTTAATGTATACAAAGCCTAAGACTCTAGAATCCAAAGTGGTTAAAAGAACATGTCTCCTAGATAAAGCATCAGCAACCACATTGTCTTTCCCTTTCTTATACTTTATAACATAAGGAAATGTCTCAATAAATTCCATCCATCTACCATGTCTCCTATCAAGTTTATCTTGGCTCTTAAAATGTTTGAGAGATTCATGATCAGTCCTAAGTATAAACTCTCTAGGCCAAAGGTAATGGGACCATGTCTTAAGGACTCTAAACAATGCATAAAGTTCTTTGTCATACGTAGAGTAATTAAGACATGCACCTTTTAACTTCTCATAAAAGAAAGCTATAGGCTTACCTTCTTGCATGAGAACTCCTCCTATCCCAACTCCGCTAGCATCACATTCAACCTCGAAAGGTCGAGTAAAGTCAGGCAGAGCAAGCAATGGCGCCTGAGTGAGCTTCTCCTTGAGCATGCAGAAGGCCTCCTCCTGAGCTGCGCCCCACTTGAACTCGCAACGCTTCTTTGTGAGCTCGGTGAGAGGGGCTGAGATGGTGCTGAAGTCGCGCACAAACCGCCGGTAGAAGCTCGCCAATCCTTGGAAACTGTGCACATGGCCGATGGTGGTGGGTGTCGGCCACTCTTGGATTGCTTTGATCTTTGCCTCATCGACACGCAGTCCATTCGAGATCACTACAAATCCAAGAAAAGACACTTGATCATGACATAGTTCACATTTCTTCAAATTTGCATACAAGTGTTCTAATCTTAGAGTAGAAAGTACTTCCCTTAAATGTGCTTCATGTTCCTTAGGTGATTTGCTATAGATAAGAATGTCATCAAAATATACAACAACAAATTTACCTATGAAATTTCGAAGCACATGATTCATTAATCGCATGAAAGTACTAGGAGCGTTAGTCAAGCCAAAAGGCATAACCAACCATTCATAGAGTCCAAATTTGGTTTTAAAGGCTGTTTTCCATTCATCGCCTTCCTTCATCCTAATCTGATGGTAACCGCTTTTTAAATCAATTTTAGAAAAGATAGAAGAACCATGCAACTCATCTAACATGTCATCTAAGCGGGGTATAGGATGGCGATATTTAACAGTTATGTTGTTAATGGCCCTACAATCGACACACATTCTCCAAGAACCATCTTTCTTTGGGACTAACAACATAGGCACAACACATGGACTCAAACTTTCCCTAATGTATCCCTTATCCAACAGTTCCTGGACTTGGGATTGAACCTCTTGGGTTTCAGTGGGATTCATTCTATAAGCAGGCCTATTAGGCAAAGAAGCCCCTGGAATGAGATCAATTTGATGCTCAATTCCTCTAATAGGGGGTAGACCTACTGGTACGTCCTCGGGGAAGACATCCTTATACTCTTCAATAAGAGATAGGATGCGAGGAGGGAGGGTAGCTCGAAGCTCCTCACTCAACATATTCAACCCTTTGCATAGAAGCATAAGGGTTGTTTCCCCATCCTCAAACTCGTCTAAATATGCACTTTTGGAAGCCAAAAATACACTTTTAGGCCGAGTAGGGGTAGACACTTGGCTCGACTGAGCCTCCTTAACTAACTCACCTTTACTTACCTTCCGCTTCTCAATCTCGTCGGCCACCTGGGTTGGCGTCATAGGCTTGAGAACGACATTCTTGCCCTGAAAAGTAAAGGAATATCTGTTAGTAAAGCCGTCATGCAAGACCTTACGATCAAATTGCCAAGGACGTCCTAATAAAATATGACAGGCTTGCATAGGTACTATATCACATAACACATCATCTTCATAATGTCCTAGTTTGATATGCACTTTAACTTGCCTATTCACCTTTAAATTACCACAGTCATTCATCCAATGCAATCTATAAGGCCTAGGATGCTGAATAGTAGGGAGTTGTAATTTATCAACCATCTCCTGACTAGCTAAGTTACAACAACTTCCCCCATCAATGATCACATCAACAACCTTACCCTTAACTAAGCATCTAGTATGAAACAGATTCTCACGTTGATTGTAATCAGAAGGTGCAGGAACAACACTTAAGACTCTCCTAACAATCAGTGATTCACCATGTTCATAATCAATGCCATCATCATCTTCATCATAAGTAAGAAGGTTGAGATTCTGATCATTTTCATTAACAGGCTCTTCATGTTCATCACAAGAGTTTTCAGATTCATATTCGCCTAAGTGATTAATCATGAGAGTCTTTTTATTGGGACAATCCTTCATAGTATGACCTCTACCCTGACATTTAAAGCACACAATGTCCCTAGATCTAGTAGTAGAGGGGTTAGGATTACTCCCTTTGGGGCCAGTAGATACCCCAAACGAATCTCGTCCAGTCCAAGGCGCCTTGCCTATGTCGGAGGGCTGCTGGGCTATTCGGCCTTCCCCTTTTCCTTGGCCTTGGTTTGGCCAAGAGTTGTAGCCTCCTTCAGGCCGCCCTTGGGGCTGCTGTGGCCGGCTTTGGTGCCATGGTTGGGGCTGCCCACTCGTCATCCTTCCGCCTTGGTTCCTGTATCTAGCTCCACGTTCAACTTTAATAGCCAAATGTAATAATTCCGTAGGAGTAGAGTAAGGAAAATAATCGATCTCATGAGCTAAGGCGGGATGCAAAATACGAAGAAATCTAGCATTTGTATCCTCATAGTGTTTCACTACATTGGCTCTAGCCATGGTTTCTTGCATAAGATTAAAGGTTTCCTCAACAGATTTGTTACCTTGTTTAAGGTTTTCTAGGCGTTGCCTAAGCTCTCTAGCATAATGTTGAGGGACAAACCTACTTCTCATTAAGGCTTTCAATTGGTTCCAAGAAGCGATAGGCACATCAAGGGCTCTTCTTCTTTCCTTAATCAAATTATCCCACCAAATAAGAGCAAACCCTTGAAATTCTAAAGAAGCCAATTGTACTTTCTTAGGTTCAGAAAAATTGTGACAGTTCCAGATTTGTTCCATTTTAGTTTCCCAGTCTATATATGCATCTGGATCTGTCTTACCATCAAAAGAAGGAATTGTTACCTTGACCTTACCTATCGTCTTGATCATGATCTCTAGGCTCACGGTATTGGTAACGGCCTCCTCTGTCGTTCCTCCTTGGGCGTTGCTCCCAATCGTCCTCATCTTGGAAGTCATCATCACGCTCCGAATAGTAGAACTCTTCCTGGAAGCCACGGCCTCTTCCTCTTCCCCGTCCTTGCCCCTGCGCATTAACAAATCCGTTATTTCTACCATATCTCTCCCCTCGTGGAGAGTTGTTCTCTTCAAACAAAGGATTAATGAAATTAGGGTTAGGATTAGGATTAGGATTTCGGACTTCCCTATCATCATTAAGCGTTCATCACGCCTGTGATTACCTTGACCACCAAGGTTATTAAAACTCGTTGGTCTAGCCTCCAAGGGTGTCAACCTATCCATCATTGCCGCCAAGGTGGTGTTGAGAGTGTTCATTGTGTTGTTGAACACCGCGACGGATACAGTTGCTTCGGAATTGGTGTCATCGTTGCCATTGTTGGCATTGTGCCCGTTGTTACCCTGAATGTTAGACATTGCAAATAAAGACAACACGATGTCAAGATTAGCAAAAGATAAACAAACTCACAATGTGTTTCTCTCACACACTTCTCTCTAATTGGTTATGACAAGCTTGTTGGGGCAATCCGCTTTGGGCAAATCAACGCTCAAGCAAGGACTTAACAATCAAAAGAGAGTAATCAAGGGAAAGGACAAAGAAACAAGCAACAAGGGACCCGAAAATAACAAGAACCACTCGACAAAAGCTGGAGAAGAAAGGTCGAAATCGACCGAGGGCCACGAAATCGACCCAAAACAGAGTCGACAGAACCTGTACCAAGGCTGGGGGGGTCGGTATTGGGTCGGTATGGGCACTGCAGGACTCGACACACTCGACAGAACCTGTACCGAGGCTGGGGGGTCGGTATGGGCACTACAGTACTCGACACACTCGACAGAACCTGTACCGAGGCTGGGGGGGTCGGTATGGGGTCGGTATGGACACTGCAGTACTCGACACACCAAAATAGGAAAAGAAAATGAAGGAAAAGAAAGAAAAACTTGGATTTTTACCTCTTTTTTATTCAAACCCTTAGCAAGGACGTTGTAGTTGCAAGGTAGGGCTTAAAAAAAAATTTTGTGTTTTGGGAGGTATGTGTTTGAGAATTTTGAACTAGGGCTATGAAATTTCACCAAAATTGGTCCTTGAAGCTTCTTGCACTAGACTCGACAATCCTCTTTTTTTTTTTGAAGCCTACTTTTGCCCCTAGTGAATTTCATCCTCCTAGGGCAAAGCTTTGAATGTATTCTTTTATTTTTTTTTTGAATTTTTCGGACTCTTTTTTTTTTTACTAATGCAAGAAACTATATATGAAATAAAAGGACTCTTTGAAAATTTAAACTATGGTGAAAGAAAAATAAAATTTATGTAGCCCTAATGAAATATATATAGGTGATGGCTTGGCTAATATGGTAAGTATATCTATGTAAGGCCTTCTTTATAATCTATGATAGATAATGTGAATAAATCTATCACAAATTTGATAAGCAAATAAGGCAAGTATAGATAAAACAATTAGGCTAAGATAGAAAGCAATTAGGGTTAGGAAACCTCTTTGTGTTTGGCCTGAAGGTGCCGATAGACTAAGTGCAACCACAAGATGTCGGCTGAGCAAAGCACCACTTCAACAATTTGGTCGGCTGAACAAGGTGCTAATTGGATCCAACGTGGCTATGGTCTCGGCTTAGGATGTGTTTAGGGCTAAAGGCAACCACAACAATCACAAACAAAGGTTAATGCAATCAAATTCAAAAATTCAAGAAGTAAAAACCAAGAACAAAGAGACTCTATATTTTTTTTTAGGGTTTTGTGTTTATGAATAACAAAAGACACAATTGATGTCGGAAACCTAAGCTCTGATGCCAATTTGATACGGGGTTAGCCGTAGGATGGCCTGATCTTCGACAATCAAGACTCAAAGACAAGAACGGAAGCAAAGACTCTAGAACAAGAACAAGGACTCGAAAATTCAGCAACTCTAGACTCAACAAAACAATGAAATAAAGACCGATAGAAGGGTGATTCGAACTAAGGTAGAACGAGATAAAGACCCCAGGCCTCCTAAGAGGGTAGGAACCAATTATCAACGACTATAAAGCCCGCCTCTACAACCTTACACAACCAAGCGGACAACTTGGAGGCACAAGGAGGGGACTTGTGATTACTTGGATCACCAAGCTCTCGCGAGGTTGACGAACTCAAAGCAAACCAAGCAAGATCTATAACCAATTTGCAATCGATGAGCAACGCTTCGAATCGATTGACTTCCTCACACTTGTGTTTCACACAAAGGATGAAATTTTCATAAAAACTGAATGTAAGTTTCTACAATGAAGATGGCAGCCTATATTAAACCCTAACAAGGCTGATTTTCGGCAAAAAAAATAAATAAAAAAGAAATAATTAAAATACCCTAAATTACCTAAAATAACTTAAGTAGAAAAGTTACTAAAATAGAAAATAGGGTAATGGGAATTTCGGCCTATACATGTGTCTAAGGTGGTTCGAGACTCTTGACCCCAATGGACATGTAGGTCTTCAATGTAGGCTCGGGGAGTTGAACCGTGCTCCAGAATAAGGCGTGACTCACAAACATGAATGAGTCTCTGCAACTTCTTGGCTCGGGCTCGAGTCATAGGTCCGTCTCCTAAGATGATCGGCGTGTCCGGAGGTGTAGAAGATGGTCCCGCATCATCCAGTCTCCTAGGACATTGGTCTGTCCCTGGTGAGATCGATATGCTCATCTCAGATTCCACTTTCACTCTCCAGTCTTTTGCTTCTGTCCAGATTCGTCACGTGTTCAGGGAAGCTAACCAGGTTGCTGATCGTCTATCGCACCTTGACTTTATCTGTGCTGGATCTTCGATCCCTGACGATTCTGATCTTGTCCTTCTCATCCGCAAGGTTGCTCTTGGCTAGAAAGGGTCACCGTTCTGCCAAATTTTTTCCGGTTCAATATATATATATATATATATAGTTTCAAAAGTCAAATCAAAATTTTGGCAAAAATGATGTGTGATCAATTGAACAATTGAAAAATTATGTTGGACTAAAAAATCAACCCAAATTTGAAACTACTGAGGTTTGGAATTGCTTGTGATCAATTTGAGCCAAAAATAATATTTGGGAGCTTTCATATTAGCATTTTGCCCTGAATACTGATCAAATATGATTTGAAATACCATATTAATTTTTTAATAAGAAAATATTTTGTATAAGAATTTATACTTTCTAAACTTTGGATTAGTTTTTTTCATATCATTCATATTCATTTTTTAAATCTATATAAGGAAACAAAAGTATTTTTAAAAAAATCAAATCAAACCTTAAAATTATGCTTTAAACAAGTCATTTTTATTAAACATTACTAAATTCTCTATTTTTATAAAAAAAATTGTAAAAAATAATGTCCAAAAAGACGACAATAAGGATTGAACCCTTGACCTTCTTAATGCAACTAATGCTATGTCCTCACCAACTAAACTGAGATAAGTTCTATATATAATTTCTCAGCAAAATTGTAGAAAACTACTATTTAAATAGGGTGTTTTATGGAAAACCAACCTTTAAAACTAAAATGGTAGAAAATAACCAATTTAATTTTAAACCATTTTCTTAGCAAAATCAGACACATCACCCAATTTTTGTTAATTGAATGTTAAAGTGTGTGAAAAGTCAACTATAACCCTTGTTTTTATGCCGACCAAAAAATAACCCTTGTTTTTATTATTAGTTTACTCCATCCAATTAATATTAGTTGATATTTAACTTTTTGAGATATTTTTCAAAAGTAAAAAACTTTATAAATATAAAAAAAATTATTTTTTCAAAATAATTTCATACTCGTAGAAAAACTCTATAAAAAAAAATTGGGGTGTAATTTATGTTTTATACATTTAAAAAAATTTGTATTACTAAAGGGTTACTAGAAGAAAATAAAATTTTAAAAAAGTAATGTTTCGCATAGTTATTATTATTCTAAAAATATGTGTGGAATAGTGAACATATTTTTAGAATAATAAAAACTATATGAAATGTCATTTTTAAAAAATTTCTTTTCTGCAAGTAGCCCTTTAGTAATATATACTTTTTAAAATATATAAAACATCAATTATATCTACTTTTAATAGAGTGTTTTTATTAATAAGTACTCGTATGAAATTATAAAAAAAAATTGATATTTTGTAAAGTTTTTTACCTTTGAAAAACATGTTAAAAAGTTAAAAATTAAGTAATACCGATTGGATGGAGTAAAAGAATGATTAAAAAGGGATATAAATGACTTTTCATGCACTTTAACATTCAATTAACGAAAATTGGGTGATGAGGGAGACTTTGTTAAGAAAATGGTTTTAACGGGTGATTTTCTGTAAAACAACCTATTTAAGGGGTGCTTAAGTACTTTTATGCAATTTTGCCTAATTTCTTTATTGGGTTGGGGTGGGCGCGAGCCCTAAACCTTGAATTTGCCGGTGTCTATGGTGCATGTTCAAAACATATAGGGAGCTAAGAGTCGATCTCTTCTGTGGTTTGCAAAAATGAGTGGGAAAACAGTGGAGGAGTTGTTTGGTACAACTTTTTGAAAGTTTATTGGAGGTTATTGAATTTTTTTTCGAAATGGCAAAAAAGGGAAAGTTTTTAGTGAAATAGCCAAGATCTGAAACATTTTAGGGATTTAGCCAAAACAGAGTAAAGTCGTTGTTTCAAACAGCGACTTTACCCAAGGTTTTTTTTAAAATAATAAAAAAGTAAGTCGCTGTTACAAACAACGACTTACTTGCTTTTATTTAATTTTGGTTTAATATTTAATATAAAAATACTGAAAAGCCAAAAAAATATAGGTAGAGTCGTTGTTTTGAACAGTGACTCTACCTTATTTTATAAAAAAGTTGAAAAAGGAGATAGAAGGAGAGGAAAAAGGCTGAGAAGGAGAGAGAATGAGAGAAAGAAAAAGAGGAGAGAGAGAGGGGGAGAGGGAGAGGGGCGGGGGAATTGAAAGTTTGACAAAAGGGAGAAAGGGAGAGAGAAGAGAGAGGGAGGGAGGGAGGGGGGGGGGGGGGGTTGGCACGGGAGGGAGTCTGCCTACATGTATATCATGAATTTGATCTATTTCAAGTAGCTCCATAACATGTTTTCTCTAATTCAACCATATGCCTTCTTGAGTTCGATCTATTTCAATTCCTATAAAATACCTAGTGTGTCCCAAGTCTTTGATCTGAAAGTGCTTGTGCAGGTGAGATTTTACCTTTTCACTTGCTTCCTTGCTATTCTCTATGATAATCATATCATCTACATAGACTAGAAGAGCTATAAAATTCTCATCAGTTTGCTTAGTGAACAATGCATGATCAGCTTCAGATTGCTC
Source organism: Persicaria maculosa (assembly GCA_963922045.1). NCBI lineage: Eukaryota > Viridiplantae > Streptophyta > Magnoliopsida > Caryophyllales > Polygonaceae > Persicaria > Persicaria maculosa. Next base: position 22,521,151 of record OY998261.1, on the reverse strand, counting down.
AAAATTTGCCAATTTTATCACTTGAGCAAACTTATTGATCCACTGCATGGGTGCTTGCTTTAACCCATATAAAGATTTATTCAACTTGCACACTAGATTGATCTTGTGCTCACTCTGACCATACTCCTCATGAGTACCATGATCAGAAGCCAGTGACTTGCTATATTGCAAAGTCTTCAAACGAGCATATTCAGGAGGAAGAGCCATAAAAACCTCCTTCTGAAGTCACCATGTAGGAAAGCATTTGTGACATCCAACTAAGTAGTGTGTCATCCTTTAGCAACTGCAACAGCTAGGAGAGTACGAGTAGTAACTAACCTTGCAAATAGGTGCAAACGTTTAAGAGTAGTCCAGACCTTCAATCTGAGAGAAACCACGAGCCATAAGCCTCGCTTTGTGACATTCTAGAGAGCCATCAGCCTTGAACTTCAACTTGAAAAGCCATTTACATGTCACCACTGAATGACCATCAGGAAGAGGCATGAGTGTCCAAGTATCATTCCTTTCAAGGGCATTCAGTTCAACTAGCATAGCCTCACACCAAGCAGGACTTTGTATAGCCTCATGAACAGATGTGGGCTCTTTGTGTGAAACAACATTATTAATGAAAGCATGATAAGCGGGATAGATAGATGAGTAGTACATAAGGGAGGTAATAGAGTGAGGATGGTTAATTAATTTTGTAGGATGATGACAAAGCATTGGTACTCTTCATGGAGGCCATATTGACATAATCTTTCATCCACATAGGTGGGTGATGGGTTCGAGATGAATGCCTAGGAGCCAAAGTTTCAGTGGGCTCAAAGGACAAAGATGTTTCAAAATCCATAAACTCTGTTGGATTAACCTCAAGAGTTTCAGGTGGTTTAGGTAAGGGAGATGGTTGAGGAATAGGATCCAACTCTGTAGGGGCAGATGATGGTTGTGCAGCATGCTCAGTTGGATTATAGTAACAAGGAAAAAAATTATCTATCACCTCTGAGATAGATGGTGATGGATTCTGAAAAACACTATGTACGTGTTTGCAGTTGAGAGTAAGGGAAGATGTGTTCAAAAAATACAACATCTTTCCTAATTTGGCATTTTCCAAGTTTCACATTGTATACTTTGTAACCCTTTTGAGCATAAGGATAACCCAAGAATATGCAAGGATGTGATCTGGGTTGAAACTTTTTGATATCTGGTTCAGTGGCAATAGATATTTAACATAGACCCAAATGTTCTTAAATGAAAATAATCCAAAGAGGTTTCATACATGACTTTCATTTTTTAGAAGTGGATTAGGAAGTTTGTTTATGATTTTGGTGGCAGTAAGGATGCAATCACCCCAGAAGTGAATAAGTACAACAGATTGAATCATTAAAGAAAGTGAATAAGTACAACAGATTGAATCATTAAAGATCGAGCAATGTCAAGGATGTACCTATGTTTTCTTTCAACACGAGCATTTTGTTGTGGGGTGGCTTTGCAAGACTTCTGATGGATAATGTCTTTGTCATGAAGAAAGAAGTCAACAAAGGCATTGAAGAGCTTAGAGCCCATATCACTTTGAACAATTTTGATAATAGCATGAAATTGAGTTTCAACATGCTTGATGAAGTTCTGAAGAAGAGTAAAAACTTCAGTTTTATGTTTCATAAAGAAAGCCCATACACCTCTACTTTTGTCATCAACAATGGTTAAGAAATAACGAAAACCATGGTGTGTTTGTTTCTCATAAGGACCCCACACATGACAATGAAAAACTTGAAATATGCAATCAGCATGAGAAGTAATATAACTGAAAGGGTTTCTGGTTTGCTTTGCCATAGGGCATACAAAGCATACATGATCACAAGAAACATCAATGTCATTCTATAAAGAAGAAATATGTTTAAGCTTAACAAAAGAAGTACGTCTAAGCCTAAGATGCCACAAGGCAATAGTGATTGAAATGCAGTTATTGTGTTTAGGTAAGAAAATGGGCAAAGGATTAAAAGCTATATGAGGTATAACAACTGCACTATATTTGAATGTTGTGGAGGATGGAGAAATGTCAGGATCCATGTTGTATAGCCTACCAATTTGATTACCAAATTCAATTATCTTCATCTTTGCTCGATCCTTGACAAGACAAGAATTAGGTTGCAAAACTACATTGCAATTTAGATCAATGCATATTTTGCTGAGAGACGAGATTATATTTGAATTTTGGAATGCAAAGAACATTGTGTAGAGTAAGGTTGGATATTTTTAAGGTTCCCTTTGTGAGATATGGGTGAAGTGCTACCTTAAGGAAGATGAATGAAAGTGTTAAAGAGAGGTTGTAAATTGGTGAAAAGGGATATATCATAGGCCATGCGATCAATGGCACCACTATCCATGATCCAAAGCTTCGAAAGTTTAGAGGCATGAAGACAAAGTTTACCTGCTAGATGAGATTCATGACTAGCTGAATTTGAATTTCTAAGAAAGGATATGAAATTGTTCACTAGTTGTTGATGGTCTGCAGAGAGCCGAGCCATCTTCATGAAGCCCGGATCTTGAAATGCACTTAATAACCCTTGTGAGGAGGTGGCTGCAGATCTAGTAGCATTTGCTTTGTGATAACTCTTGCTATCTCCAAATTTCTTAAACTCGTTCTTCTTTGATTCTTGACCTTTGCTTAGTTGGAATTTTTCTTTGCTTTTGGAGTACCATTCATGGTAGCCAATCAACTCCCAACACTTCTCCATCTTGTGGTTGCCATTGTAGTGAACACACTTATCTTGATGAGCTTTTGTATCTCCAGAGTTGGCCATGAGAGCAGTACCCTCTGTGATACTCTCGACTTGATTGATCTTCTGCTCAGATCATCTTGAAGCAAAAGAAAATGTGCAGTGCTTACATTTGGTAATGGCACAGTAAGCAAGATCTGGCGTCGACCATTATCATATTTCTCATTTAGTCCCATGAGAAATGTCATCAACTTTGCCTCTTGAGCAGCTTCCTCTTGCTGCTTCTGCAAATCGCACACACAACCACACATTTGCAGACAATCGGATCTAAGATCGAAGCCAGTTGCTGCCAGTAGCCCTTCAGCTGAGTTAAGTATACAGTTAGATGAGCAGTTCCTTGCTCACAATCAGTGCTTTGTTTCTTGGTCTGATACATCAAAGGACCATTTCTCTTTCCAGAGATATCTTCGAGATCTTTCCACATCTCCAGTGTTGTCTCATAATCATCAATGAAATTATAGATTTCTTTTAAAACCGTATTCAAGTTCCATTGTAAGAAATTTTCATCAGTTTTCGCAATTGAGTCATCAACGATCCATACCTTATTCTTGATTGAGAGCACTTTCAACATCGATCTTCTCCAACGACGATGGTTGTCACCATTCAGCTAAATTGTGGAGAGCACAAGGCTAGAGTTGTCCGAAGGATGGATAAGCATTGGACTATAAAGATCAGCCGATGTAATTCCATCACTTCGTCGTCTTTCTCCGGATCGCTCACCGTTTGGTGTCGCCATGAAAGACTAGATTGAAGAACATCAAAAAATGTGAAAATAGAGTGCAAGAGATGATTGATTTCAGAGTAAGAAATTGACCAACACACTTTCACATATTGAGAAATTGTGGCTTTGATACCATATTGACAATTCAATCATGAATTTGAGAGAGATTCATGATGAATCTGATGAATGTGAATGAAGAAGAACAAACAGCAAAGACGAGAGAGAGGGTTGAATCTGTTCACATTCACTTACAATCTGAAAAATCTGTTCTTACAACATAGTGTTTAATCCCTTTATATTATTCAACACTCATACACGTGGCACACTTAATTATCACCTCTAATCTCTAACAACTTCTAACTAACCAGCTAACTATCTTAACTCTCCAACAACTTATGGAAAATTATGATAGCCTTTTTACCTTCAACTATGCAACCCAATTTGAACAAAAAAAATAAAATGTTGGCCTATTTCTAAAATAAAGGCCAAATTTGGCTTGAAGTTTTGGAAGATCAATGTGAATTTCACCTTTTCATTTTTAATTTTTAATTTTTTAATATCAATATAAATTGATAAATTATATAATTAAATATATATACATAAACTATCTAATTACATTTTTTTTTATCAAAACTAAAAGTTATAGTATTGTAAAGATATTAACGAGTTTTTCGATATGACTATAAAATTTAACATGCTTAGATTATCTTTGCATAAATAATATCTTTATAAAAACACATTCATTTTTTATCATTATATCTTCATCAAAATCATACATCATCAATACATATCGAGTTGCATAAACTACTATATTTGAAAGAAATAAAAAAATCCTAAGAACACATCAAAACTATAATCATATATTCTAAACTAAACTAAATAGATCTCAATTGAGAATGAACCTTCTGCCATTGAAACCGAAATCAAAGCTCTAAAGCAGTCGACAAAGAACAAAACAGATCACAGGAGCGTCTTGTGCTTTGATACCATGTAAACTAAACAAAACATATCTCAATTGAGAACCGGAAAGTTGCGTCAGAGAGAGCAACCATGAATGAATTGTAACAAATGTGAAGATGAGTATGTTACAACTAAAAACTTAACACTCCAACAGAGGCGGGCTCCTATGTTTATATAGCTCATGAGTAGGAGTAAAACGATGTCGTTCTGTTCTAACTGTATTCTGTTTACAGAATATGACTAAAGTTTCTAATAATAACACAAGCTACAATACATGCTTACATTTGGTGTCGCCATCATATATCTAATATTCTGGTAAATCAGTACCACTCTCTTCAAAATGATTCCTTGTTCTAAAATCACCACTTTAATTGTCTTAAGACACAAAATTTCCATTCCTTGTTCCAAAGTTACTACTTAGAAATTGTGAATAGTTATCGAAATTTTCATAATGACATACAATTTGTTATTCATTTTGAAATTGGCTAAAGTTAACATAGCCAAATGTAGTAGAGGTCATGACGGATGTGAAGAATCAATGAAAATATTCATAAATTAGATTTTACCAAAATAATACTTGTTGGTAAGGCACAAAACTAGCGATTGTAAAACTCGTATAACAATCGTGTTACACTCTATATAATATTATTTGAATTAGCTTCAAGAGTTTAATTATTAGTAGTTTAAAGCTTATAATTGAGTGTGTGGCGAATAGGAGCTTTCGAATGAATTCTAATTTTGGGTACTTCTCATTCACCGAATATGGAACTCTATATATTATAGAAAATCGTATAATTATTGAAGAATCGAGTACTTAAAGTAAAAGACAATAATATAAATACTCTAGAAAAGGGAGGGGGGGTTGAATAGAGTATGACAGATTTTCGCAAAGTCTTCTGCAGCAGCAACTTCAAGGGCTTTATCTTGAATCTCAAGGCCTTGAACTCGGTCTCAAAGTCTTGAACTTGATTTCAAGGTCTTGAACTGAACTTAAAGGGTCTTGAGATAGCTGTAGTGTTCTGTTTGTCTCACGAAAGCAATAAGTTAAATATGAATGCGAAAATGATAAATAATAACACTTGACTTGTTAACAAAGTTCGGCTCTTAACCAGCCTACGTCTCCGCCTAGGGTTATCCAACCCGTAGGATTTAAACAAATTTTATTCCTCTTTCCTTATGAGTCCTAGATACAACCTAGAAGAACTTCCTCTCTTCTATATCTCGAAGCCTACCTTGCTTCTATCTAGTTAACCCAAAAACAGAGAAATAAAAGTCCCCTTAACCACACCAAAGTGTGATACGTTTGAGTATATGATACTCTTAGTATAAAAGGGATTAACTTATACTATGTAGCTCAAGTTCTTCCTAAATCTAAAAAAATATAAAGTAATTACACTAAGAGAGATAAAGGAACAGTAGATCAACGGACGATGATGAGGAGCAGAGATGAGAGCCTTTTGTTTGCCAATGAATGCTTGTCAAGATGTGTACTTGAATTACTGAGAGGCTCTGTATTTATAGTCTCGGACCTACTTCTCTCGGCTGAACTAGCTCCACGAAATTCTCCTTGTTTGAACTTCCTTTTGAATTTAAACCTTAGAGCCGTTTTAATTGAATGATGATCAGGAACCTTTGCTGATCTTGTTGCGTCAATTTCTCACCAAGCTGGAGCGGCACTATTCGAATCTCATTCTGAATTATTCCCAAAATTTCGCTTCTTGTTGCAGGGAGATCTTCAGCTTAATATTCGGACTAAAGGATAACCTCAAATCTTCCTGTAGTCATGTTAGTTCTAGAATATAAAATAGCATAGATAATCCATCAATATTACCGAATATATTAGATTTAAACTAATTTTGATCAAATCTGCAAATAATATATTGAATAATATATCCAATTTGTCTAAGCTATAAAACCTTATACCTTTGTCTTTCATTATCCTGCAAATAAAGATATCATAACTTATGTATTTCATCAAGGGAGTTATCAATCTCCCCCTTGATGAAAGACAAAACAAATTGGATTCTTGAATTCGCTCAGACCTGCAGATTAGTTAACACAATATAGCACATACCATGTTGGATCAACATAGCTAGTTTTAAACCATAAAACCAGTTAAACCATAAAACATAAAACATAAAACCATGTCCAAACAAACCATCAGAGGACCACAAAAACCGCAAAAACCCCGGATCATTCTCCCCCTTTTTATGTCTTTCGACAAGGGAGAATTAAGTTCAACAGTCTAACCAGTAAAACCAACAAAGTTCAAAACATGATTAAAACAGTTCAAAAGAGATCCAGACAGAAAGAGATAGGGTCTTGAAATCACTCGTCGTGCCACTTCCCATAGCATGTATCTTCTCCATCCTTCTCGCGCTTCTTTGCCTGAATATCCTTCTCAGCCTTCCTCTTCCATCGCCTATGAGCTTGATTGACCTTTTGATCCTTGACCATCTCATCAATGTAACGATGTTCAGCATCCTCTCTCCTATAGCGTTTGATGACATCGTAAGCTTAGACGGTGATGACAGATGGTTTAGGAACAACATGGGAGAAGGATGGGCCGGTTATGAACTGATTGCTCACAATTGAAGATCACGTTGGTGGCCTTGGCTTTGCAGTGCTTAGCAGCGTCATCGGCGAGGGGAAGGATGTTGCTATTGCAGGTGAAAGTCAAAGCGTTCAGATGGAACATATTGTTGATCTTCGCATTCACCTTGGCAAGGAGCTCATGGGTCTGATCCAGTTTGTCCGACATCTCAAATTGGAAGTCGATCACGTCCCTTCGTAATGCATCAAGTCCCAACTCCAGGTCCTCTAGGTGTGTCTCGGACAGAGATGGGGAAGGAGCCGATTTGATGTGAAGGCTAGGAGTCATCGCCAATTCTTCTGGAGTGAGATCGCCCTTCAACTTCCAACCGCCATCAGCAACTCTGACAATTCCAATTCTTTGGAAGCAACTCACATCCACTTTGCTAGGATGGCTCAATTTTTCCTCAAGAAAGGTGTCAAGACGAAAATAGCGGAATATGTGAGGGAGGAGGTTATCGTAAGGTAGAGGGATGGAACGGGAGGAAGATATTGTGTGGATAATATGGTTCAGAATCAAATTGGGCACATCTACCTCAAACCCAGACATAACAAGATACAGAAGTTCCAGTAGTTGGTCAGTGAAGAGTTCGCGGGAATGGCCTCGAGGGATAACACATCTAGCGAGGATGGTGAAGATGACCTTGGCTTCTAGATTAAGGACATTGTGGGTTAATTGACGGGCAGTGTTTGAAGAGGATGAAGGAAGAAAGAACTTACCTTTCACCAGAGAAACACACTGAGGCCGGGAGGGATGTCCGTCAGTGCAGATGTCTTGGGGGAGGCCAAAGATTTTGGCGATTACAGTGGAGGTAAGGACAATTTTGGTGTTGCACACTGTGGTTTCTAGGGTTAGGTTTCCACGGTCTCTTTTGAAGACAAGATTCACAAAGAAGAGCCTTGTGAGACGGGAAAATAAACAATGCCAAGGTTCAAGATAGGCCACAAGGCGGTAGCTTTCAAAAGTAGGATATAGGGGAGGTTGAGAGACTCAAGAAAAGTCGGGTCAATAGAATCGCAAAGGCAAAGTTTTCGTGAACTGAAAGTATCAAGCCACCTACATGCTACTTCAAAGTTTTGGAACCAGGACACCAGAAGACTGGGTACAAGCATCTCTGCTTCTAGGGGAGAGGGAGCTTCTGGGGAAGAGGGAGCTTCAACAGATGAACTACAGTGGATGCTCAAAGTCTCCTCCTCCTCGATTTCCTTGCACTTCTTTGAAATTGGACGCTTTCCCTTAGCAGATGAGTCGGGATTACCTTGAGAATTGTTAGGTGCCAGGGAAGTGGAAGCTTGAAGGTCAGAGAAGTGGAGAGGAAGACAGAAAACTAGGGAAACGGAAAGAGTAGAAGATAGTGTGATGAGACGGGATTTGTGTCAGAGATTTAAAGGGGAAGAGATGGGAGCCGAAGGGTTTTCCTGGAAAAACTGAAGTGAAATCATGATCCCCTTAAGATCGGACCAAATTCATCGAATTGAAACTAAAATCAAACCCCGGGAATAACACTGTACTTTTTCAAATTTAAAAAATAAAATCTTTGAAATCCGAAAACAGATTTTAATAAATTAAAATCTTAACAACCAATATTTATACAAATCTGAACATCCAGTATATAAGTAAATCGTATCAAGTAAAATCAAGGTTAAAAAAATAAATTAAAATCCTATAACTATAATTTACAAAAATAACGGCCATAAGATATGATCCAAATACTGTATGGTATTCATTTCAAGGTCTTGACATGATCTGTCAAGGTCTTGAAATGATGACCGAAGTCTTACTCCCCCTAAAACAATGCATCCTTATTTAGCATTCCAAGTTCTAATCAAATAAAGTTAAAATGATCCTCAGATAAGGGCTTAGTAAAGATATTCGCAAGTTGTAAATCAGTAGAGATAAAAGGGATGGATATATCACCTTTCTCAACATGATCCCGAATAAAGTGATGTCTCACATCAATATGCTTGGTTCGTGAATGTTGCACATGATTTTTAGTAATAGACAATGTTCCAAAAAACGCTTGGCGGATGCTCGGCGACTAGATAGGGTCAAGGGTCTAGGCGGATTGTGCGGGGTCTAGGCGGATTTACTATTTTGAGATGTATTTTTAATCCTAGGCCATATTCAATACGTATATAAAATAATAAAGTTTAATTCATAACATATATAAACAAATAAACTTTAATTAATAGTTTAGGTATTAACAATGGGAGTTAGGTCGCGAGTTAGAGGACTATGGGAGTGAGGGATCAAGAGTAAGAGAGAGTATAGAGGTTGAGAACTAAGAGAGAGATCGACATGTGGGGGTTTTAGGAGTTAAATCCTCAAAATGGTTTTTTCACTAACTCGCCAAACCCGCAAGGCCGCCAAGACCTTGCGGGTGACCTTCAAGGGTCTGGGCGGCTAAACTCAAAGGTGGGGGACCTTCAAGGGTCTAGGCGGGGTCTAGGCGGAGGCCCAAGCCTTTTTTTGGAACAATAGTAATAGATATGGCACTTGTATTATCGCACTTAATAGGAATACCTTTCAAATTAAAGCCAAGATCACGCAATTGTTGAGCTATCCATAATACTTGAGAGCAACAAGCTCCTGCTGCTATTTATTCGGCCCCTGCAGTTGAAAGTGCAACAAAATTTTGCTTCTTTGAGTGCCAACTTATTAGGGAAGACCCTAATAGTTGACAACACCCTGAAGTGTTTTTTCTATCAACTTTGTAACCTTCAAAATCTGCATCTGAATAGCCAACAAGGTGAAAATTGCTTTGCTTTGGATACCAAAGACCAAGGTCTTGAGTTCCATTTAAGTAACGAAAAATCCTTTTGACCGCAATAAGATGTGATTCCTTTGGGTCTGCCTGAAACCTTGCACACATGCATACACTAAACATGATATCGGGTCTACTTGCGGTGAGATAGAGGAGTGAATCAATCATACCTCGATACTCCTTTTGGTTCACACTCTTACCATTCTTATCCTGATCTAGAGAAAGGGTTGAGCTCATAGGGGTCTTGGCAACTTTTGATTGATCCATCTTGTATTTTTGAGTAAATTTCTAGTATACTTCCCTTGATTGAGGAAAATTCCCTTCTTGACTTGATGTACTTGGAGTCCAAGGAAGAACCTTAATTCTCCTATAAGGCTCATCTCAAATTCCTTTCACATAATATCAGAAAATTCCTTGCAAAGAGAATTGTTAGTAGCACCAAATAATATATCATCTACATAAATTTGGACAACTATCAAATCTTTACCCTTAGTTTTGATAAACAAAGTCTTCTCAATCAAACCATGTTGAAAACCATTTTCAAGAAGATATTTGGACAATCTCTCATATCATGCCCTAGGGGATTGTTTAAGACCATAAAGGGCCTTGTCCAACTTATAAACATGATTTGGAAAATCCTCATTTTCAAAACCTGGAGGTTGTGCAACATACACTTCTTCTTCTAAAATACCATTTAGAAATGCACATTTAACATCCATTTGAAAAAGTTTAATACCCATGTAAGATGCGAAAGAAAGTAACATACGGATAGCTTCTAACCTTGCTACGGGAGCAAAGGTCTCCTCGTAGTCAATGCCTTCTTCTTGATTATATCCTTGAGCCACAAGCCGAGCTTTGTTGCGAATGATTTTTCCATCTTCATCTACCTTGTTCTGAAAAACCCATCTTGTTCCAATTACGGATTGATGTGTGGGTTTCGGAGTGAGCTTCCATACTTTGTTTCTTTCAAACTCATTGAGTTCACTTTGCATTGCCATAATCAAATCCGGGTCTTGAAGTGCTTCACTAGGATTCTTTGGTTCTACAGTAGACACAAAATCATAAAAAGCACACAAATTTTTCAATCTCGATCTAGTTTGAATACCGAATATTGGATCGGAAATGATGTTCTTCAAGGGATGTGAAGAGGACTGATGGAATCTCCATCTATTGGGCTCTTGAGATGTTGAGGCTTCTTCAAGACCTTGAGGCTCATTTTCAATAATTAGTTCCTGCTCGGCACCTCCTAAATTAAGGCCTTGGAATCTCTGTTCAAGGTCTTGCATTTGTAGGTCAAGGTCTTGAGCCTGCTCAGAAGTGTCTTGAATCAGCTTCTGCATGTTCCGATGTTGAGGTTTCTCCTTTACTTCTTCTACATCGGAGCCTTGATCCTCATGCTGATTCAAATTCAAGTCTGCAAAGCTATCACTCAATACACCGTTATTGCTATCATCAAATATTACATGAATACTTTCCTCGACAAGTCTAGTGCGTTTATTATAAACTCGATATGCTTTTCTATTTAAAGAATAACCAAGAAAAATACCTTCATCGCTACGTGCATCAAACTTCCCAAGATTATCTTTGCCATTGTTGTGAACAAAACATTTGCATCCAAAAGATTTGAAATAGGAAACACTAGGTTTTATCCCATAAAAAAGCTCATATGGGGTTTTCTTTGAAATGGGGCGAATTAAGCATCTATTTAAAATGTAGTTTGTCGTGTCAACGGCTTCAGCCCAAAGAGATTTTGCTAAATCATTTTCTAAGAGCATAGTCCTAAACATATCCTCCAAGGTGCGGTTCTTTCGTTCCAGAACCCCGTTTTGTTGAGGTGTTCTAGGAGCCGAAAAATTGTGAGAAATTCCATATTTTGAACAAAACAAATCAAATTTAAGTTGAAAAAATTCGCGCCCATGATCACTTCTAATGGATACAATCGGTAAGTTTTTTAAAGTTCATAATTCTTTGCAAAGTTTTAAAAACTCATATAAAGCTTCTGATTTTTCTCTTAAAAAGGAAACCCAAGTAAAACGAGAATAATCATCAACAATGACAAGAATATATTGCTTACCTTTGGGAGATTTGACACGCATAGGACGACACAAATCGATATGTAACAACTCAATGGGACGAGAAGTACTTACTACCTTTTTGGGTTTGAATGACCCTCGAGTTTGCTTACCTCGTGAGCATGCATTGCATAGCTCATCTACCTTGAAATTTAAATTGGGAAGACCATGAACCAAGTCCCTTGAACGAAGCTTGTTCATCATGTGCATACTCACATGTCCAAGTCGCCTATGCCAAAGCCTTGGATCATTTGTTGTGACCTTGAGACACTTTAAGTTTGCTCCTACAACTCGGTTAGTACTCATAGAATATACGTGTTACAACGAGGGGCAGTGAGTACAATGTTCCCAGTTTTCTTATCTTTAACTAATCATTTCTCGGAGTCAAACAAAACAATGTTGCCCTTGTCACAAAGTTGGGAGATGCTAAGAAGATTATATCTTAATCCTTCTACAAGATAAACATTATCAATATAATTAGTTGGATCCTTACCGATCTTACCTATACCAATTATGTTACATTTTCCTTTATCATCAAGAGTAATTGTGCCAGTCGATTTCTTCTTCAAATCTGAGAATAGTGAGCTTTTACCACTCATATGTCTTGAGCAACCGCTATCGAGTATCCACTTGTGTTCTTTGGTCTTGGTAATATCCTACAAAACAACCAAATTCAACCTTTCCGGCTAGTTCAAATTACAAATTTAGATTCATAATCGGGATGAACCATGTTTGGTGGTCTAGTCCCCTTAGGAACCCAAATTTGTTTTACATGTTCTCTTAAACGCAATGGAAATGTATTACGAATTATATAAGGATCATTTCTACGATAAGGACAAGTGGTTTTAACATGACCTTTCCTACAACAAAAATGACATGTGGGTGAACGCCGAATTATATAAGGATCATTTCTACGATAAGGACAAGTGGTTTTAACATGACCTTTTTCGGAAAATTTTTGTTATATCCAATACCACTTTTGTTTAGGGACGATTGATGCTCACCTAACATCCTATCAAGATTGGCCTTGGATTGGGTGAAACGCACGAGTGATGTCTGCTGGTCTCGACATTTCTCAGTCAACGAGATCTTCTCTCTCTAATTCCTTGGTGTGAAGACTTAGAGAGGAGAGATCTTTCTTCAAGACAGAGTTTTCTGTCTCCAAGGCCTTGACTTTACTGTCAAGGGCTGACTGAGAGTATTTGATATTTCTCATTTCCAGCGACATTTCATTCATGTATTTTTCCTGTTCCAAGAGCCTATCCTTCGAGGTGTTAGGTTCATTAACAAAATGCTCTTCATTCAAAATTAAATTTTGAAGAAATTCATATAGTACTGTTGTAGGGCTCGAAATTAGATCTCTTACAATGGTTCCAAGATGCTTCTTAGGAGTTTCTTCATGGTCGGCCATTAGGCATAGATTTGCTTGCTCGTTCTCGGACTCCGAGTCACTTGATGAATCAGAATCGCTCCATGCAGCCATCATAGCTTTCTTCTTTCAGTTGTCCTTCTTGAACTTATTTTTCTTCTTTTGTGGAAAGTCCTTGACTAAGTGTTCTGTATCACCATACTCAAAGCAAGCCATTGGTTTAGTTTTCTTATTTCAATTATATGACTTACCTTTGTACTTAGGGGAGTCACTATAATCTCGATTGGCGAACTGCTTTTTCATTTTGAGTATCCGTGCTAGCCCTCTTGTGATGAGTGCGAATGGATCCTCTTCATTTCACTTTCGTCGTCTGAGGGGACTTCTTCCTTCTTAGCTTTTAGGGCCAAATTTTTCACACCAGAGGCTACTTCCCTATATTCCTCACCAAGGATCATCTCGTGGGTAATAAGCTTATCAAGGAGATCATCCAGTGGCAAAGTTGATAAGTTTTGAGCTTCCTCTATTGCGGTTACCTTTGGACCCCACTTTGCTTTAAGCAAGCTCCTCAAGATCTTCCTTACCTTTTCTTCATTGGTGAAGATTTTGCCGAGAGAATCCAGGTTGTTCACGATTTGTGTGAATCTGGTGAACATTTCTTTCAAAATTTCCATGGGTAGCATTCTGAACAGTTCATATTGTCGAAGCTAGATATATACTGATTTTGGTCTCCTTGACTTGGCTTGTTCCTTCATAGGTGACCACTAGTTTATCCCATATTTCTTTAGCACTCCTGCAAGATGAGATACGATTAAATTCATCAGCGTTTAAGCCACAATATCATAGGTTCATGGCCTTATAGTTTTTGGACACATTCTCCAAATCTGTTTGATTGAATTTGCTTTCTTCCTTAGCGACTTCTCTAGCAGCAGTGGTCTTCTTTGGCACGTGAGGTCCTTTCTTGATGAGCTCCCAAAGCTCCATGTCTTGATCAATGATAAACATTTGCATCAATGACCTCCAATGCATGAAATTGTCTCCACATAAGAGAGGTGGATGATTAGCTGATCGTCCTTGTGTGAATCCTCCTTCACCTACAGTACTCATGATCGATCTCACAGATTGTTAAATCAAATAAATGTGAGTTAAGCTCTAATACCAATTGAAGAATCGAGTACTTAAAGTAAAATACAATAATGTAAATACTCTAGAGGTGGGGTTGAATAGAGTATGACAGATTTTCGCAAAGTCTTCTGCAACAGCAACTTCAAGGGCTTTATCTTGAATCTCAAGGCCTTGAACTAGGTCTCAAAGTCTTGAACTTGATCTCAAGGTCTTGAATTGAACTTAAAGGGTCTTGAGATAGCTGCAGTGTTCTGTTTGTCTCACGAAAACAATAAGTTAAATATGAATGCGAAAATGATAAATAATAACACTTGACTTGTTAACGAAGTTCGGCTCTTAACTAGCCTACCTCTCCGCCTAGGGTTATCCAACCCGTATGATTTAAACAACTTTTATTCCTCTTTCCTTATGAGTACTAGATACAACATAGAAGAAATTCCTCTCTTCTATATCCCGAAGCCTACCTTGCTTCTATCTAGTCAACCCAAAACAGAGAAATAAAAGTCCCCTTAACCACACCAAAGTGTGATACGTTTGAGTATATGATACTCTTAGTATAACAGGGATTAACTTATAGTATGTAGCTCAAGTTCTTCCTAACTCTAAACAATATAAAGTAAATACACTAAGAGAGATAAAAGAGCAGTAGATCAGCAGATGATAATGAGGAGCAGAGATGAGAGCCTTTTGTTTGCCAATGAATGCTTGTCAAGATGTGTACTTGAATTACTGAGAGGCTCTGTATTTATAGTCTCGAACCTACTCTCTCTCGGCTGATCTTGCTCCAAGAAATTCTCCTTGCTTGAACTGCCTTTTGAATTTCAACCTTGGAGCCGTTTTAATTCAATGATTATTAGGAACCCTTGCTGATCTTGTTGCGTCAATTTCTCACCAGGCTGGAGCGGCACTATTCGAATCTCATTCTAAATTATTCCCAGAATTTTGGTTCTTGTTGCAGGGAGATCTTCAGCTTGATTTTCGGACTAAAGGATAACCTCAAATCTTCTTGTAGTCATGTTAGTTCTAGAATATATAATAGCATAGATAATCCATCAATATTACCGAATATATTAGATTTAAAATAATTTTGATCAAATCTGCAAATAATATATTGAATAATATATCCAATTTGTCTAAGTTATAAAACCTTATACCTTTGTCTTTCAACATCCTGCAAATAAAGATATCATAACTTATGTATTTCATCAAGGGAGTTATCAATTATTTTCCTACTCAAATCACAAACACTAGAGTAATAGCTTTTTTGAAAATTTATTTTGAATAAATAAAAGACATTTTCTTCAAAAAAATTTTGTTCAAACGTAACAACTTTCTTATGTCGAAGATTTGAAAAAAAAATTAGTTTTAAAAAATAATGCAGATTTGAGAAAGATTCTCTATTTTTTCCTGTTGTTTTTCTATTTTGGATAACAAGATAAAAAAATCTATAAAACCAACAAATTCCTAAATTTTTACAAAAGTTTCAAAGATTATAAAATTGAGAAGAGGTTATGAATGATCTAATGCCGAAGAATTGACATCGTTGATCTTTTGACACCTTTTTGTTTTTTTGTTAACATAAAATTCCGAAGAGCGTCATCCCACCTTTCACCAAAAATTACTATATTCTGAGAGATATGTAGAGACCAAAAAATTCCATGTTTAAAAATATCAAGTGAATATATTTGAATGCATAAGCCAGTGAGATACTTGTTTTATTGTCAATTGATTTTAGGTAGAGCCTCACTTACACTGCTAGAAACACGCGAGATTGCCACAAATCGTTGGCCTCGGAATATTTCGAGGGTAAATTCGTGACTCTTATCCTCGATTTTGCATCCAAAACTTTTTTCGATTCAATTTAGAATCGAAATATTCTCGAGGCTAAATTTTTAGGCTAATTGTCAACAAATACAAATTCGAGACTTTCTTTGAGTCCATATAGCAACGATAAATATTCACGGCCATCTCCGAGGCCTGATTCGAGGGCGATTAGCCTCAAACCAAGATTGAGGCTATTTTGAATGCTAGGTTCGTGCGTAGTTTAACAACTAATGTCATTTTCGAGGTTAAGTTCAATGTTAGTACTTGAATGCATAATCGGAGGGTAAAATCGTAACCATTTTTTAAGCTAAAATGTGGTGTGAATGTTTGAGAGCAAATACGAGGCTTCCACTAACCTCATTTAATGCTACACCGGACTTTTCCATCCGCATTTATTTCTTACCATCCCCTTTACTCTTTACACAACCCATTCCAAAACTTCATTTGTAGATTCAAACAACCCACCAATCCAAACACTCTCTTCTTTGCCAATATTTTCAAAAGGAGATTTGATTCTCTTGCCCTCCAATAAGTGAGATTTGAAGCTTTTGTTTGTTTGAGGTTTATGACAATCGGTTAATCACATTAATTGGTAAGTATATCATCATATTATTATTTTTTAATGTTTAATCATATATTTTCATGTGTGTGTGTTTGATTTATTATGGTTCTTAATTAAATCATTATTGTTAAGTAGCTAGATCTAACTTAAAATGAAGTGTTGAGAAATATTATGTGATATGATTTAATTTCAAATTTTCAAAATAATATCTTGAATTAAAGTTATGAAAAAGGAAGAAAACGAAATGTGTGGGGAAATAATTGGTGAATAGCCTTGAAAGTAAGAACTTTATGGTATATTCAAAGCTAGTAGCATCGAATATAGCCTCAAGTTCTTTGTTTCGAGGCTATGTGTTCTAGTTTAGGGTATCGAGGGCAAATCCGAGGGAAAATTTGAGGGCAATGCTATCCTCTAACCCTTAACCTTCGATCTCATAGATATTTTTTATGCCAAAATCAAGGCTGTTTAAACTTAATTAAACCATAGTTTTGGGTACCTTTAAGACTAATTTTATTGTTATTTAATTCAAAACTCTAAATCATTTTTGTTATATAATTTTGTAATTTTTTGTAATTTTTTTAGAGGCCAAATGAATAATCGCAATTGGATGTACAATGAACGTCTATAATGTGGGGTTGAATGGAATCAAGAATTTCTTGATGGTGTTGATAATTTCATTAAATTTGCAACATCACAAGTTCAATTGATGGATGGGGAGAAGATCAGATGCCCTTGTGTGATATGCAAGAATGGGAAATTTGAGACCGAGGATAACGTTCGTTATCATCTATTTTGAAGGGGTTTTGTTGACAACTATTACGAGTGGACTGAACATGGAAAGATGTCGTTGGCCCACATAATGCCTCGTTCAGAGGAACCGTCTGGTTTGAACTTCTTTGGGATCGGAATGCATATGTTTGAGCATTTGAATCCTTCTCAGAGAATGGTTTTTGATGCAGTCGGGCCCAGCTTTATTTCTCCTTCTAAATCATTCAATTTTGGCACTTTAATAGATCGTATTGATAAAGTAAGTTGTCCGACATAGCTGTACGAGAATCTCATGGAACTCGGAGAAGAAAGAAGTAGACCACAATCAACTTCTTTTGGCCATGGAAATTAAGATATTTCGTTGCTATCGAATCGATTCTTCGATGTGTTGAGGGCAGCAAATGAGCCATTATATCCAGGGTTTTCCACTTCATTATTGTCAACAATGGCTAAATTTTTTAGGCATAAGACCAAGCAAATTTTTCTCAAGCAGGGTTCAATGAACTTCTTCAAGATGTGGGAGATGTGTTGCCGTCAAACAACAACCTTCCTCGAAGCTTTTAAGAGACTAAGAGGTTGCTTCAAGATTTGGGATTGCCGGAGAAGAGGATAAACATTTGTCCTAACGGGTGTATGCTATTTTGAAAAGATGATGCTAGTGCTGTTGAGTGCAAATTTTGTAAGATCCCAAGGTATAAGCAGCGACTGACAAAGAAAGGAAACTGATCCCATTGAAAGTATTTATATACTTTCCCTTGATCCCACACATGCAACGATGATATGTCATGGATGACATGTACATCATCCTCACACATGCGTTGGCATGTCGAGCATTAACCTATGGATGGAGCCGTGAGCCACCCTTCAGACGCAGAGGCTTGGAAGCATCTTGATTGTACCTTTCATGACTTTGCATCAGAGGTACGTAATGTGAGATTAGTTTTATTCTTAGATGGGTTTGCTCATTTTCATCAAACTGGTAGAAAATACTCTGCATGGCTAGTGATTGTTACCCCATATAATCTGCCACCCATTATGTGTATGCAATCTCCCTATTTGTTCTTAGTTGGCATCATTCCAGGTCCAGAGAACTCGAAGAGGCTAATAGATATTTGCTTACAGCCTTTAATCGATGAGCTACTAGTGTTATAGAATGAAGGTGTCCCGACATTTGACGCAAATGCATAGGAAAACTTCATAATGCATGCGGCTCTTATGTGGACCGTGAGTGACTTTCCTGCACTTGGGATGTTGGGTGGATGGAGTACACATGGAAATTTAGCATGTCCTCATTGCATGGAGCAAACAAGAGCCTTTCAACTACACTATGGAAAAAAGGCTTCATGGTTTGATGAGCATAGACGTTTTTTTTCCAGAAGATCACCCCTTCAGGATGGATTGAACAAGCTTTTACAAAGAGAGGATTGAGACTAGAGGACCTCCTTCGTACTTATCTAGTCACCAGGTGTGGGAGCGTGTTAAGAATATTCCAACTGCCATGGAGTCTCCTTTGAATTTACCAGATGGTTACGGTGATTATAAGTTCACAAAGCAGAGTATTTTCTGGATTCTTCCTTATTGGAAATATCTTCTGCTTCATCACAACCTCGACGTTAGGCATATAAAAAAGAATGTATTTGACAATGTATTTAATATAGTTATGGATGTCAAGGATAAGACAAAGGATAACTTGAAAGCAAGGCAAGATCTTCGATTGTATTGTAATTGACGAGAGCTTGAAGTGGAGGATATTCATAAGGGTCCAAAACCCAAAGCATTGTACACCTTGAGTAGAGAGAAGCGAATAGAGATGTTGAATTGGCTCAGGGGTTTGAGGTTTCTAGATGGATATGTTTCTAATATTGGTCGGTGTGTGCATTCTCAAGAGGGTAGGCTCATCGGGATGAAGAGTCATGATTGTCATGTATTTATGCAAAGACTTATACCAATAGCTTTTAAGGAGCCTCTCCCAGTGAGAGTGTGGGGACCATTGACAGAGTTGAGCTTGTTCTTCCAATCCTTATGCACAAATTAAATATTAATTTGTCTTTGTATTTTTATTGACTCGAACTAAATACTAATTTGCCTTTGTCTTTGTATTTGTAGAAAAAGGATGGTACAAAGCCAATGATATCAGATATGGTGCGCAAGCTATTTATAACATCAGATGGAGAATGGACTGGGTCTCGACCTAAAGCATATGTGGTAAGTTTTTTCTTTGATTCATATGTTCTTTTGAACCAATTCAGTTTGTATTTCTTATCAATTTCCTTCCTCATGCTTAATTACTGTTGTTCTATTTGCAATGCAACTTGTACTTTTGTAGGTTTTTTATCTGTTTGTAATTCAATTCTATTGTTACAGTTACTGTTGTTCAACCGACATATTTGTGGGTTTTTTATGTCTCTGCATTTCTATTAGGTGTTGTTTAATTTTGCTATCATATTTGTTGCTCTATTTTGTTGTTTAGTTTTGCAATGTAGTTGATATTCTGTTCAGTTTTATTGTTATTCTGTATTGCTTAGATTCAGTTTTAAATTAGTTTTTCCTGCTGTTCTGTTTTGCTTAGATACAATTGATATTCCGTTCAACCTTATCATCATCTTGCTGTTGTTGATGTTGCTTTAATTTTGTTTTTGTTGGAATTAAAACCAAAGCCTTCTAATCATTTGATTTCTGCTGTTTTAAAATTTTAATTTAGTTTTTATTGTTGTTGTTTTACTGAAACCCAAAACCCATGCAACCTTGTATCATTTTCTTATAAGGAGTTTGAATGCTTAGTTGCTGAACAATTTCCTTCCTCTGCCACTAAGGATGCTTACAATGGTGAATCTAGACTGGAGCTAGCGAGGAACTTGAGAAAGAGATATAGATCAAATCATCTGAAGGACCCAACATGGAAGGATTTACGGTTTAGGGGAAGAGGGCGCAACCATTATTCACAATGGAATGGTAAATACTCGCCTCCCTAACAACAATACCTCAAATTCATCACAAATCATTTGAAGAGTCTCAAGTTCAACCACTTAAGGAGGAGATGAAAGTGATTCAGTCAACATTGCAAGAATTCATGCAACAACAAAACCAACATAAAGAGTTCATGCAACAAATCATGCAACAATTGGTTCAACTTCAAGGAAGCCAAGTAGTGTTGTCTACTTCAAATGGTTCAAGTCCCAATCCCGCTCCCTAACTACTTGTTGCTATTGCGTCTAACTACTGTTTTTTTACAGCCATATGAGATGATTATTTTGTGCACTTTTGCTCATCTCATGTCATATATACTATGGCACATGGAAGTAGTATTTTACTTGGGCATTAACAAGTTATATTTTGTGCATATTTAGGAAAGCTAATGAGTCAATTAGATGGGTATATGTGAATGCCAGATTAGGTAATTATGTGAAGTGACTTGGCTGAATGTGTGTCTTTGAAGGTATATTTTGTGGATTGGAATTGCCTACTATTTTATGGTTAGACTACTCTTTTATAGTTGTATGAAATTTTTCTCCTTTGAATGATCAAAGCTTAATTTAAGATTTTCTTTTGATATGATGAATATTAGGTACAAAGAAAAGTGCGAGTAAATATGTGGCTAGATTCGGGGGAAACAACTTCGTATTTAGCCTCGGGTTTAACAATGAATTTTGGAAAATAAAGATGTATTTTTAATAAAAAAAATTTGAGGTTGTTTTCTTATTTTTCGATATTAAATTCAATAGCAAACCCTCGAAGTTTACCTTCGAATAAATTCGTAGTAACATTCGATGCAGTTTAACCTCGAAACATTGAACTTTGAATAATGTCTCGCAATTTATTTGATCCTAAATTCGAGGTTGAAGGCTTGAAATTAGCCTCTAAAAGGCTCCAAAAGGCTCGAGGTTTGGGCCATGAAAATTACCCTCGAAAGTAATATTCGAGACTATTTAACTCCGAATAATAATTTCGAGATCAATTATTCGAAACTAAATTTAACCTCGCGTTTATTGGATCGGATTTTGTTTCAAGGTTAAATCTGAGGCCATATCTGGGAGTAATAGTTTTTGATGTTACTCTCGATGTTACCTCCGTGGCTAAATTTATAGCAATAACGCGTGTTTCTAGCAGTGAATTTATATACTAAGCGACTAAAACATGTGTGTTCGTGCAAATAATGAAAATATTATTAGGTTCATTTGATACGTACAATCACACATGCATGGCAAATGAAGAAACCTGACCTTTGAAAATCGTCAATCAATCCTACAAACAAATCCGTGTATCCATCTATAATCGTGTGTACGTTTCAATTCAGCGATCTATATATATGACGCCAACTTGACATCATCCTCCCCATCATAAACCGTCACTTGCCACAACTTCACCTCCCCGCCAATGGTACCACTAACCACCGAAACGACGCCGAACGAGCGATCCTCCTCCTTGACAGCCACCAGCGACCTCACCGGCCTCCTGTGCCCCTCCAATACCCCCAAGCAACAAAGCCCCCTCCCACACTCCCCCCAAATCCTGACCGTCCGATCCGCTGACCCGCTCGCGAACATCCCCCGATCAACGGCCACGATGCAAAGCACCGCTCCCACGTGCCCCGACGAAGCTGATCTCGCCCGCATCCTATCCGGCCCCTCCCCTCTCTCCCTCCCCCACAAAACCACCTCCCCGTCGCAACTGCCCGATAACAACGTCATCCCATCACGCGCCAGTGCCAGCGCGTTCACTGCAGACGCGTTATCCCGGCTCAATTCGGCCACCAGAGCGAGGCGGCGGGAATCACTGTTGGCTCCTCTCTTCCATACCTTGATCTTTCCATCTGCCGAGGCCGTGTAGACGGCTCCGTCTCCCGCTGCAGAGACCTCCACGGCGTTGACTGCGTCGTCGTGTGCCCCTAACACTGACTCTATACACTTGGATTCCGACGTTTTCCAAACCTGCATTCAATAACCATGTAAACATACCTATATGAATATCTTTTTTTCAAAAACATATCAAGAACATGCCTATATGGCTATATGCTAGCTTGCAATAATAATAATAATAATAATAATAATAATAATAATAATAATTAATATTATCATGATCAATGATCGATGATATATAGGTAGGTTTTATTTTATATCACATGAATAATATATCTACCTAAGATTCGTTTATGTTGATTCAAATATGTGTACATTCTTTGAACCTCGTCATTGTATTTTATGTTTAATTAACCTTTGTTTATTCTGGTTTGAAAATTATTAAGTCATTTTTAATATGTTTATAAATTTACATTGTTGATTTTGATTTTCACCAAACAAGTATTGGCGATATACATCAATAACAATTGAACTCCAATCCTTTGTTTTTTAATCGTTAACAATTAATATATTTTGGATTTTAATTAACAAACCTTGAGAGTCCTATCCCAAGACACGGAATATAGCAACCCATCATTAGCGGCAAGGCCCGAAACGGCGTCGTTGTGCTCGATCCACATCCGTCGCTTATGCCGTCGGACGACGACGTAGTTCTTGGGGAGGGCAAAGCGGCGAAGGCAGTCGGTCAAAGTCGGAAGCGCAGTAACCAAACGGTGTCGTTTCGACCGTTTGAGCTTCCACACGCGGATCCTACCGTCCTGGTGGGCCGTGAAAACCTTCCTACCGTCCCCGTCGAACGTGATTGATTTCACCATCCCCGAGGTCGGCAATCCGTTGACTCGATCGCCGCCGTTGAACCTGTCGACCAGGGATAATGTGGCGAGATCGTAGACGTCAATCCTCCCGCCGGAGGCCGCGTACAGGAGCGTACCGTGGGCTGCGAGGCAGCTGATCATGTGCTCCCCGCTGCTTGCCAGCGTGGCCACGCACCGGGCGGAGAAGTAGTGTTTGCTTGTTACCGTAGCATGGTTTGCGCATTGGATCGGGCGCGGTACGACGTCGTTTACTGAGTTTTGGTCCGAGAGGGATGAACTGCTTGTGTTGCTTCTAAAACTCATCGTTTTGGTGCTTGCTGAAGAGATACTCATCGTTGGAATATCTCTGCGGGAGGTTGGAAGGGAGGGATATATATAGAGAGAGAGAGATTCATGAACCAAACCTCAACTCTGTTGGAGGGATTTTTATAAAGGCAAGGATTAATTTATAAATAAATATTTTAATTTATCTTAAGAATAAATTTAATAGAAAAAGAATAGTATAAATTTGAAGTTGTGACCACATGGAGGCAGGGTAGAAGAGGGAGAGATCTTCAAGTGATATTTTGATTTGGCCATGTGGCAACTGCTGGAGTACTGAGATCATTAGTTATTTAGTTAGATGGGTAAATGGGCCCATTCATCCTTTTCATTTTAAAAAAAAAAACCCATTTATATGTGCGTGGAATTTTTCTTGAAATTATTTAGATGCACATATATTTGATTTAATGTCAGAATGTCAGTACGTGGTTGAATTCTAATGTTATAGGAGTATTCAACACATATGATATGGTATACTATAAAATTATTTTTAAGTATATGTACTGAAGTCCGTTGGGACTCGAAATTGGGGTCGTGTGAACACGTGCGCCCTTGCGTTAATAGCCTAGCACATAGGCCGAGCGGGGTTCCATCCTAAAAACCAATTGGCATTAGGTTGGGGTAGCCTACTAGGCTATATACTAATGCTTGTTTGTTCATATTACCAATGTGGGACTCTTTTGGTCTCTTCACATTGTTCACTCTCAACACGCCCCTGCAAGTGCAACTAGCTAGGGTCATTTTTCGCCTCTAGTTGACACTTGGACAATGGGTCTAACATCTCATTCTCTTTTTAGCTAGCCCAGGATCGAGAGTCGGGTCGTTTGGCTTTTCCGCTATGATACCATACTGAAGTCCGTTGGGACTCGGGATCGGGGGTCGTGTGCACACGTGCGCTCATGCGCTAATAGCCTAGTACATAAGCCGAGCGGGGTTTCATCATAAAACCAATTGGCCTTAGGTGGGGGTAGCCCACTAGGTTATATGCTAATGATTGTTTATTCATATTATCAATGTTGGACTCTTTTGGTCTTGTGGCATGTACGTGGTTCATAAATATTGCTATATATATATGTGTATATAATGTATATATATATATATATATATATATATATAAGGTGTGGTTCAGGTGTACACACCCCTTAAAGTGTACCTTGTTCACAAATATTATTCGGTGAAATGTAAAACATTATTCGGTGAAATTTGAAGCATTATTCGGTGAAATGTGAAACATTCTACCGAATACTGTTATGTTACAAATTATTCAGTGTAATTGGAACGTTTTCATCTGAACTGAACGGAAAAAAAAACAAAACAGTATTCGGTAGAATGTTTCACATTTCACCGAATAATGCTTCAAATTTCACCGAATAATGTTTCACATTTCACCAAATAATATTTGTGAACAAGGTACACTTTAATGGCTGTGTACAAATGATCCATACACTATATATATATATATATATATATATATATATATATATATATATATATATATATGTATATATATATAGCTTTATTTAAAAATTATAATGTATCGCACTACAAATCGATAATTTCATTTGAAGTAGGTAATACCCTTTTTCTTGATTGCACATATAATTAATCTTCCATAATAAGGGAGTTTAACGAATATTGCTAAACTTTGATAGTATCGTGTGAAACCGAAATCATATCGGAATTATTTTTATTTTTAATTATAAAGATGAGATTCACTTTTTTTAACAAAAAGTTTAATTTTTTAAGGTAAGGTTTCACCCTTTTTTTACAGAGTAGCTATAGTAACCCATACCACGTTAAAATCCCCACTTCCTTACTCCTACCCGGCCGCCGCCTCACTATGCCATCTTCTTCCCACATACAGTTGCAGACCAGCCTTGAGCAACCCTCGACCAGCCCTAACCCGGCTATCTTAGTCCCCTTGGAGGTACCTCCCTCCACTTGGCCCACTAAAAAGCCTTCGGATCAATTCAGGACGAAAAGTCCTTTGATTTCGCAACTTGTGCTCCAGTTGTATGCGTGTTCCTACTCGAAATCCGAGTGAGTTCGTCACTTCACCTGGGCTGGCTCCAATTTGATGGGTTTTCTGAGGTCTCAGGGCGATAGCGGTGTGGTCGGCGTTCATTTCGTCCGTCGGTTCAGGCGGTGGTTTGGTTGGATCTTCAATGTTCGCACTCCGCTGAGTTCGAATCGACTAACACTACATTACTGCTCTATCACGGCCTGGTGTTAGGTTCGTCTAACACTATTTATACCATGTTTTTTTCGATAAGTATGATTATCGCCTTCCTACTGCTTCTTCACGGATGTTCAGATCACCTTCTTACCTTCTGGGTTTTAAATTGCTTTGTGATTGCCCCGCTGCTGTCGTGCTTTTGGCTGAGCATACTAAGTCCTTTCAGGACCTTGTTATTGACAATCTTTCTCCTAACGTGGGTTTGGGTACCTATCCCAATTCATGTGCACCTAACCACCGGCTTACAACCATATTTCTACATCTTTTTATGCCTTCGGAAACCCCGAGTGGCGGCTTGTTTTGTAACACACGGTTATGGTTGGGTTACATTACATTACTATTTATTGATTTTCTAACAAAAATTTCCTCTCAAGTTTATCTTATCCGACCTTGTCGACATTGGTACGATTGTTCTGATTATTACTCTCAAATATGCTGCTTGTTTGTATATGTTGCTCTGCTGCGTTTGCTTGCTTCTACTTGCAGGATTATCCTCCGACAGTCTCCTTCGCCCACTCACTTAGACTGGCACTATTGCTCCTTGGGTCAACTGCCTTCTGCGTTGCTCGTTTGCTTATAGATCAGCCATACCATGGCAGTACTCTCCCTCCTTTTGGCCTTACAAGCCCTCGTTTACACTTACCAAAATATAAGTTACGCTTACCACTTATATTCACCATGTACTCTTGTATTCAATTGTTGATCTCCTATCTAATTGGTGCTAGTACCATGCTACGACAACATCAATTGCTACTGTCAAAAAGCTACCAAGCTATCAACAACACTTCATATACTCTCATCTACTTGGGTTCACAAAAACTATATATCCAGTATCAATACTCTTATAAGCCTTACAAGGCAAAACTTGTACATCATGACTCTTGTATACAAACTCTAAAAGTTGTTTATACACACTTTGCGTACTTTCAGTGCTTACCACTGTATTATGGTTTCAGTATTGCGAATAAGACCTATCTATCCAACACACTTGGTATTCTAAACCACAACACTGCGCTGCTCAGGCCTCATTTCCAAACAAAACAAATACCATGCTTTTACTTAATCTGCATTACTAATAACATCTCGAGTGGGCTCAATGGTCCTTGGTACATCAGTGATACTACGAAAATAAGAATTATTCATATAAGCTTTTCGTTTGTTACACCAACTGTGAGGTACAAATCTAGACTCTGGCGATCATAGAATTGTTTCCAAACAAATGCACAACGGGTACAACCAGATACTAAATCATAGTCTATCCATGAATATATGTTCTTGGAATTGTAGAGGGACGAAAAAAAGAAACTTCTGGACTGACACTTGTTTTGCAAAAACAATTATATAAACGTCGTAGCACTACTAGAGACAAAAACAAACAAATTACCTCCTGAAGGGGTTTGGAAAAAATGTGGCTTCACTAATATCGCTTTCGACCCCGCCAGGGGCTTCTCGGGCGGTATCTGTTTGTTATGGAAAGACCTACCGGGGCGAAATAACGCTCATTTTAGTTAATCATAGACTAATCCACATAAATTATCACGACAGTAATATCAATAAAACTATCGCCTTCCTTTTGGTGTATGCTCCTTCGGACCGTTAGTCAAAGGACGCTTTTTGGGATAATATTACCACTTATGCCTCAACACTACTCATTCCCTTTTGTATCTTAGGAGATCTAAACGAAATCGCTATACCGGATGACAAATTAGGGGACATCACTCCAGCTCCCGCACGATTCAAAAGACTACAAGAAGTCAAACATTTACTACAGATGTCTGATATCCCAACCCATAGGGGAAGCTATACATGGCAGAAAAGAAAAAGGGACTTGCCAAACAACAGCTTCGCCAAACTAGACCGTTTGATGGCGCAAAATGAAGTCATATCGGCTTTTGACGACATTCGAGTGAAAATTCACCCATTTACTACATCTGACCATGCCCCAATCTCAGTTGATCTTCGGTCTCCGACGCAGATTAACAAAAAGCCTTTCCGCTTTGAAATGGCGTGGACGACAAAACCTGAATTCACAAACTTGGTTCGACAGGCTTGGAGACTCAATCCCTCAGGGTCATACATGTTTACACTAGTTAAGAAAACTGCTCTTATAAAAAACCTAGCAAAGAGTTGGCATAAACGCACTTTTAACAATATCCATAAACAAATCTTTGAAACAGACGAAAAACTGCTACAGTTACAGAAAACTATAATTGGTACTCCTAACCACTCCCATAATGAACAAAATAAGAGATTGCTAAATAAAAGGGAACGGATGCTTGATTTTCAACGTCGTTACTGGAATCAGAGAGCAAAGGTTAAACACATAAAACTAAACGACACGAACTCCAGGTATTTCCACCGTATAGCTTCGGCAAAACGTGGCAGGAAGATCATAAAATTCCTTACAACGGACTCGGGTCTCATTCTGTCAGACCATAACATGATCAGAAATGAATTTGTCGAAAGCTTTTCTAAATGTTTTAAGTCATCTTACAACCACGCACTTTCCTTTGAAGAGGATCTTCGCGTCATTGACCATGAAATCTCGGCTGATCAAAACCAGCTGCTCACGGCGCCAATCTCAAACGCCGAAATTAAGACGACACTATTCTCGATAAAATCAGATAAGACACCAGGGCCGGATGGCATGCCAGCAGGTTTCTACCAAACTTATTGGGACATAGTCGGTCCGTCTATGATCCAAAAGAGGTAGGATGTTGCGACAAGTTAACCACACTTTCATAACTATGATCCAAAAGAGGGACAATCCAGAGACCGTCAATCACTTTAGGCCAATCAGTCTCTGCTCTACTGTTTACAAAATTATCTCAAAAATATTGACAGCAAGACTTTCAAATGTTTTCGACACACTTATTCACCCATTACAAAGCGCGTTTACTAAAGGAAGGCCGATCCAAGACAATATACTTATTGCTCACGAGATATTCCACTCGTTTCGATTAACTAAAGCAAAGTGCGGCTATATGGCTGTTAAACTAGATATGAAAAAGGCCTACGATAGAGTAGAGTGGCCCTTCCTTTTTTCTATTTTGACAAAGTTCGGTTTCGACACAAAGTTCATTCACTGGATAAAGGATGTGTACAAACGGTTTCTTACTCTGTGCTTATAAATGACGAACCATCAACACCTTTTATCCTGTCAAGGGGTCTAAGGCAGGGGGACCCGCTATCACCGTTCCTATTTATCCTCACATTAGAGGTACTGGCAAGAACCTTGCAACGACGATCAACTGACTCAAAAGACTTAGGCTTCACCCTAGGCAGGGGAGGGGTTAAAGTCCCTTTCCTCGCTTTCGCTGATGATATCATGCTTTTTGGGAAGGCAAACCAGACTACTTGTAGTCATCTCTCCAATATAATCCAACGTTTCTGTCTAATTTCGGGTCAGAAAGTAAATCTGCATAAATCCAGTGTTCAAGTATCTCCTAACACTTCAGCTACAACCATACAAACTGTTATGACAACTCTGGGTATGTCAAAGTCCAATAACCTAGAAAGGTATCTAGGATGCCCTATTATCAATGGTCGTATTAACAACGAAACTTTCGCGGATTTTGTCCTCAAGACAAAATAACAACTGTCCAAGTGGAAAGCTTCCTCCCTCTCAGCGGAGGGACGAAAAGTCCTAATCAAAGCGAATTTAAGCGCCTAGCCTTTGTTCCTTATGCAAGCCTTTCTGCTGTCAATTCTTCATGAACTAGAAAAGATTTATAGACAATTTTTTTGGAATAAAGAATCGGGGAATACTCCACTTATCAGTTGGGACAAAATTTGCACAGATACCCTTTCGGGAGGGCTTGGCATTCATAATGCAGAGCCTATGAATATTACGCTACAAATGAAATTACTTTGGAAAATAATCGCTGAACCGGACAACATCTGGATTAAAGTTATAACAGGCAAATACCTCAGAGGGGAACCCTTGCTTAAGTATGAAAAAAAGGGGTGCACTTCATGGCAGTGGTCAAAACTAATCTCTATCAGACACTTGTTCAAGACAGGACTACGTTGGTCAATCGGAAATGAGAGAGCCGTGAATTTCTGGACTGACATCTGGGCCATCAATAAACCTTTGATTACCATGACTCTACAACCACTTCTGGATGGGATTCCGGATTGGTCGGTCGACAGATTCATTAATAGCGATAACAGGTGGAACATTACAAAACTTAAGACAGACTTACAAGGGTTACTTAGCACGGAAATCATTTCACAAATTTCCACTGTACATCTACCGGAAAATAACTTCTTGGATAGGCTCTTCTAGGGGTCTAGTAGAGATGGTTGGTTCTCCACTTCCTCGGCAACAACACTAATCCCAAATCACGCGGGTGACCAAAACTTCGGCTGCAACTGGATCTGGAAATTGGACATCCCATATAAGATTCGACATTTTCTTTGGAAGATTTCTCGCGATGGACTTCCTACTTCTGATAGGTTGCAACGTTCTCATGTTTCGGTCCCTTCGGGCTGCAACTTCTGTGGGTGTACGGTTGAATCTACCAGCCATCTTCTTTTACAATGCCCCACGACGGTTTCACTAACTACAGCTGTGGGCATATGCCATCCACCGACTAATGATATTGACACGAATATTAAACCTAACCACCTTCTCAGTAGTATCTACACCAAGATGGGTAAAATTTCTTTCACAAAGTTGGCTTTTGCTTGGTGGGGGGTTTGGTACTTTCGTTATCAGCTCGCCTTTCAGCATATACCTACGGCTTCTATACAGGCTATTGCCTTATTCTGAAACTCTACATTCCAGACCTGGAATGCCAGAATGGAAGATACGGATACACCGGGTGCGATGCAGGCAAGGAAAAATATTAATGGTACCCCTCTAGATTATTCCTCTAACAACAATTTGACTCCTAGAAGCAAGAGATGGAAACGCCCCCCGCCTGGATACTACAAACTGAAGTTTGATGGTTCTTACTGTCAGTCGGAGGTTGGCACCTACAGTTTCGTTATTAGGGACCATATTGGGGACATCCTCTCCTTAGGTTCTGGACCCTGTAACAATAGCTCCGTTGTGTTCGCCGAAGCTCTGGGCCTCCGAAAGGGTGTCTCAAAGGCTAAATCACTGGGAATTCAAAACCTTCTGATCGAAGGAGATTGTTTGGTCGTCATAAAGGCTCTACTGGGTGACTGGGCTAGCCCCTGGAATATCGAGCTGCTGATGGCCGATACGACTGTTGACTTAAATTCCTTTTCTCATGTTGCTATTCGTCATATTTTCAGCGAGTCGAATGCTGTGGCTGACAGGATTGCACGTCTGGCCTACAGTATCCCTGCCGATGATAACGTCGCTGATGATCCAGAACTCCGTGTTCTCGTCCTTTCGGACGCGCTAGGAAAGAAGTCGGGTCATCTGCGGCTGTCCTGTCCTAATTCTTATCCTGCTTCCAAAAAAAAAAATAGTAACCCATACCACATACCTTTTGCAAAGTTGGCATCGTATAATATTCATCGAAACTTCTAAATGTCAAAACTCTTTTTATACAAAATAAATTATTTATCAGCCCAAATAACACTTTCAAATTAATATATAGATACCTAATTTAGCACCCATACTATGTATCGTATTTTTTACATATTAATTTGTTTTAACATTAAACGACATATAAAATATATCTATATAAAATACTAAAACAGAGGTCTGAAACGGTATCTGGTGCGATTTGCTTACGTGTAATTTTCTGGATTAAAACGGGATTATTTTTGCATACGTGTCATTTTCTAAATTAAAATTGTATTATATTTTTAGGTCACATCAATTAATAATTAATAAGTCAATATAGTTACATAAAAAAGTTATTTTTTAAATCAAACAATCTATCAGATATAACCTTATATCTTAATTAGATAAATTATATATTAAATAGTTTAAATAAATAGTACGTATAAAGATTTAAGAGATTTATATATATTCCTATCTTAATTAGATACTTGATAGATTTTCAATTAACTAAATGAAAATCGCTAAGCGAATTTAATTAATATATCTAATATTATGAATACCGGCAAATTTTGATCACTATATATCCATGCCGTCAGAATAGCATCATTCATTCTAGCTTTTAATTTGCATCATTCATTGTATGCATGCCTTTGTTATATAAAATATATATATGTATGGATATATATCTAATAAGACAATATCATGTCAATTCATATATCTAATAAGACAATATCATGCACAATTGACAGATTATATATTTACTTTCTATATTTATATTAATTTAAAGATGGTTTATATAATAAAATTTATTATCAAATTGCGCAACGGGCGTGTAATAAAACTAATTTATAAATAAATCTTAAATCCTAACTAAAACTATGAAATATAATATATAGATTTTTTTCAAATTTTTTTGAATTTGAATCGATTTAGTACTAACATCTGTTCAACTAAATAATTCCTTTTAATATTTGTTAATTATTATATCAGGATAAAGATAACAATCAAAGGAGAAGAATATATATATATATATATATATATATATATATATATATATATATATATATATATATATATATATATATATATATAAGAGAAGAGGAAATAAAAATACTATTAATAAAAACTATATATGTTTTAAATATAACTAGTTCTTTTCCCGAACCATGTTCGGATTTTTTCAGTATTATTCGGTTGAACGTTAATTTTCAATTAACACACTGTTTTCTCATACTTTTCGCCTTGCTATTCTTTGAAAACTTCGGTTGTCATGGTGAAGTCTTTTATCTAGAAAATCGATAAAAAAAAAAAATGTGACAAAAAATTGTAGATTGGTCGGTTCCACACTTGTCCTGACATGCACTCTACTTGGAAGTAAATAATAGGAGCCTTACACTAATTGACATAAGAAAACCAAGTCTGGATTCTCATTGAAACTTTCAATGTTACATAACGTATTACACCTCTCAAATTGATCTAAATTATAAACCAATTTGAAGAAAAAAAAACAATAAGTTTAAAAGTATAAACCCTATAAAACCAAAGTATAAAAAATATGATATTTAGTGTGTGTTTATAATGTTTTAATCCATTAACTAAAAATAGATAACACTATGTTTAAGTTCATAAACAATATTTGAATCAAAATATAAGTTATTTTACATTTTGCGCGCATTTTAATGTGTTAGAACTCTATAAAATATTAACCTTTTTTCAAAAAAATTCTAAAATAATTTCAAACTTATTATTCTAAAATAATTTCAAATTTATTACTAATAAGTTTGAAATTATTTTAAAATTTTAAAAATAAATAAATATTTTATAGAGTTGTTAACAACTTAAAAAATGTGTAAAAAAATAAAATGACTTATATTTATTAAATCAAGCTTGCTTACAATTTGTACGTGGTGGAGCACAAATAAAGAAAAGGGATAATATAGTGGAAACCAATAAAAATGGGAGTAAATCACAATCTTAACTCAATACGGAGTACTTGTTAGTCTCCTAAATTATATACTCCGTAATTATTGAAATCAAATTTACCATCTATCCAACCATTAGTTTGAGTCTTTTTTTATGACGTTTTCTAAAAAAAATAAAAAAAATTGGTTGCTTAGCTGTCTGCACAATTCTGGCCTCCCCTTCATCCCCGGGATGGGATCACCTCCTAATTAGAGATCTCTTTATATCTTCCTATTCAAAATAAATGGTCCAAATTTTCTTTTATTAATTAACCCATTAACTACAGTAAAAAAAAACCAATTGATATTCCATTTCAGCAATTTCTCAAAGACGAATCCATAACTTTCCAACTTTTTCCATTGAAGAGCAAAGTATTAAAATACTTGCCATTATGTCCACCAAAAAAAATAAATTACTTGCCATTATCCTCCAAATCCTTCTCCAGAGACCTAATCGTGCAATCAACGGCCACATTACAGCTTCCTTCAAAGATTATGAACCAACCTTCCCTTCTCTGAATTCCAACTCTGCCATAACCTCCATCAAATTTAGAAGTCTCTCTGAAACATCTCCACTACTAAACTTTGACTGGATACTTCGGACGGCAAAGGAAGTTTCGCTACAAGTTCGTTCGTACACCGTCCGCTAGGGATGACAATGGGTCGAGTGGTGGGTGGATGATCCGATTATTCACCCGACCCGCCATCCAAAAGTTCCCACCCGACCTGATCCACCACCCGTCTACCTTATCACCTGCCCCATTTCACCCATAATCCACCGGGTAATCGGGTGGATCGGGTGAATATTCAGGTGAAATGAATTCAGCCAAAAAAGCGCTAACAAAATTAAATTTTAATATATTTTTTTTTAAGTAGGCAAGAGTTTGGATACTAGCAGTATCCATGATCATCAGACATGATGATGTTTTGAAATTCACAGTTAAAGTCTAGAATGGAGTTACAACTGAGATGCGATTTTGCAATGAAGTCAGCCGCTTTATTCGCCTCTCTGTAGCAGTGTTCGAACTTGATAAATTCAAACTTTTTGCTTAAAGTTTGTATTTCTTCTACCATTTGTATGATTTCTCATGGTGCTTTCTCTATCTCGTTAATGGAGTTGATAACGATAGCACAGTCACTTTCAATAATGGTCTGTTGTATACCTAATTCCTCTGCCAATCTTGTACCTGCAAGAACTGCAAAGCATTCTGTTTGGGTAATAGAGTATGTTTTTCCATTGCTCTTGTGAATTTTAATTATTTGGCCATTATTATTCCTGATAATGCATCCTATTTGGGATTGAATGCCAGTTTTGACAGAAGCGTCTACATTAATTTTGAAGATATTTTTCGCTGGATATTTCCAAGCTAATTTGTCACGGGGCCTGGTATGTTTGGGTAGGGCATGCATTTTTTCTTCTTTTTTCCAACTTAAAATTTTGTTTATGGTTTGAAATAAGGTGTTAGTAATATTTTTATTTGAATTTTTTTGGAAGATTATTTTATTTCGGAGTTCCCATATTAAGTGCCATAAATGACAGAGGTCGGTGAAGTCTTTATTTATTTCTTTGGTGTTTATAATATTTTCAGAGATATCATTTGTTAGTATTGGTATAATAAATGATTTTTTTAAGTTAATACCCAGGTTATGAATGAGGGATTTGGTGATAGGGCAAATGAAGAATAAATGGTTCGCATCTTCTAGATCATAGTTGCAGAGAGAGCAGGTATTAGGGACTCTATTTATGTGTTTATTTAAATGTGCACTTGTGGGTAAAATATCTACAATAATTTCCCAAAGGAAATTTTTTATATTAGGAGCAATATTGAGCTTCCAGATCCAGTCAGCATGTATTTGATTATTATTTCTAGTGTTAAAGAGTGAAGAAGTAGATTTGACAGTAAAGGTTCCATTTTTATTGTAGATCCAAATGAGTCTGTCAGGTATATCAATCTTCGGGATGTATATGTTAGAGATCATTTGTACAATATCCGTGGGAAAGATGTTGATTAGTTTTTCAATATCCCAATTATTTTGGTTTGTGAAGAGGTCACAGACTCAGAGGTTAGGGTTTCGATCCTGTCTAAAGTTTTTAAGTCTTTTTGCATTTACCCAGATGTCAGACCAGACGTTGATGGTTTTGCCATTACCTACTAGCCATAAGAGGCCTTTAGAGAAGAGATCTCTAATGTTCAGGAGTCGTCCAAATTGCCAAGAAGTTTTGTTTTACTTCTTTCCATTAGAGGTTCCTTAGAGAGATATTTTTCAGTAATTACTTTTGACCAAATATTACTCGGATTTGCTATGATTCTCCATAGAAGTTTCATCTGCATTCCTATATTGATTTGTTCAGCTGTTTTGAATCCCAGTCCTCCGTCCTTTTTAGGGGTGCAGAGACGTTCCCAGCTAATTAGGGGGTGATAATTATCAGATTGTATTTTGTTCCAGAAGAAGTTTTTGTTGATTTGATCGATTTTATCAAGGATTCCTTTCGGAAGAAGAAATGATTGCATTAGGTAGTTTGTTTTAGAATTTAGATTTGCCTGAATGAGAACAGATCTTCCAGCTTGGGAGAGAGTATTCGATTTCCACTTGGACAATTGTTTTTTTAGATTTATGAGTGCCTCGTCAAAAAGGCTGTTGTTGACTCTACCACTAATGAGAGGTATTCCTAAGTATTTTTCCATGGTTTTGGTAACGGGAATGCTTAATTGTTGGGCAAGATTTTGTGCTTTTTGAATCGGAATGTTTTTTGAGACTTGTAAGGAACTTTTGTTGTAGTTTATGGAAAGGCCTGATATATTGCAAAAATTGTTTAAGAGATTTTTAATAGTGTGTAGGCTTAGATCATTTGCGTTTCCAAAAATTAGTGTGTCATCTGCAAAGGAGAGGAAAGGGATAGGGCTACTATTGTTTGTAAGTTTGATTCCAATAAGAGGTTCATATTCTAGTGATTCTTGTTGAATCATTCTTCCTAGTAGTTCCATGACAATTACGAAAATATATGGTGCAAGGGGGTCACCTTGTCGAATACCTCTAGAAGTTTGGAATGTCTTACCTGGTAGGTTATTGACAAGTACTGAGAAATTAGTTTTGGTAAGGCATGTCATGACCCAATTTATCCACTTTTGGTGGAATCCGAATCTATTGAGAATAGTACGTATGTAATTCCAGCTTATTTTGTCATAGGCTTTTTCCATGTCTAGTTTTATTGACATCCATCCAGCCTTTCCTTTTTTATTATGGAATGAGTGGAAAACTTCGTGAGCTATTAGGATGTTGTCTTGAATGTTTCTGCCTTAAACAAAGGCTCCTTGAAATGGGTTAATAATTCTGGGTAAAAAGGGTTTAAGACGATTGGCTAAAAGTTTCGAAATAATTTTATAAATAGTATTACATAAACTTATTGGACGATAATGGTTAATATTGGTAGGTCTATCAATTTTAGGAATAAGTGCGATAAATGTTGTATTTACCTCGCTGAGAAGAGTACCAGAACGGAAGAAAGATTTAATGGCTTTACAGAGTAGACTTCCTATAGTGTTCCAGTATTTTTTGTAGAATTCCGGTGGGAAGCCATCGGGTCCCGGAGATTTATCTTCTGTCATAGAGAATAGAGTTTCTTTTATTTCTTTATCTGTAAAAGCTTGAGTTAGGGTAATGTTTTCAGATTCAGTAATAGTGTGATTAATTAAGTTTAAAAATTCTAAGTTATTGTTGGTTGGTTCGTTGTTTGATATGAATCTCTCAGCTAATTCATTTGTGATTTCGTCTCTTATTTGTTTCTCGTCTTCAATGATTAACCCATTTTTATTTGTGAAGCTACGAGTTATGTTTTTTGAGTTTCTTATTTTGGTTATAGATTGGTAGTATTTGGTGTTTCTGTCTCCAAATCCGAGGAAGTTAGATTTGGCTCTTTGTTTCCAGAAAGTATTATTGAAGTCCATGAGTATTTCACGCTTATTTAATAATCTTTGTCTTTTGTTATTTATTTTATCATTATAGTTTCCAGTGACTTGTTGTGTTTGTAAAGATAGGAGTTGGTCCTCAATATTTTTTAATTGTCTGAAATTATTGTTTGGATGTGTTTTACACCAGATTTTTGTGTTTTTCTTGAGGAGTTTTTGTTTTTGCAAAAGTGTAAACATGAACGATCCATGAAGTTTGTTCTGCCAAGTTGATTTAACTAGGTTATTGTAGCTGTTATTATTGGTCCATGACATTTCGAATTTGAATGGTGATCCTGCTCTTATTATTTTTGTTCCAATAGAGATGGAAATCAGAGAGTGATCTGAGCTGGTAAATGGATGGTTATGGACAGTTAGATTGGGGAAATGATTACAAATGTCTGTATGGGTCATGACTCTGTCAAGACGTTCATAGATATTGTCTATTGGTGTTTGTCTTTTTTTCCAGGTGACTGGACTTCCGGTGTAAGGGATAGTGTGAATATCTAATTCTTCCTTGATTTGTTGGATACGGATGAATCTGTTTTTATGTGGAGTAGTACCTCCTATTTTATCATTTATGGATTCTATTTCGTTAAAGTCTCCCATTATGATAGACGGAATATTGTGTTCTCGAGTTGTAGAAATTATATCGTTCCAGAAGTTGATTTTCTCAATTTGGTTTGAGGGTGCGTAAATGAAGTTAAGAGTGAATCTAAAGTTGTTGATGCTAGCTAGGTATATAACATAATTTGTAGAGGTAGTAATTTGTTGGCATGAATCGGTAAAATTTGAGGTTTTGAATAGGATCCAAAGTCCGCCTTTTGTACCTACTGAAGCTATATGATGTGCTTTATTAAAGCCAGATCTTTTGTAACAATTTTCATTTGGTGGTTCACTCGTTTTTGTTTCTGCTAGTACTAAGATATCTAAGTTATTTCTTTTTTGGATATAGGCTAGGTCTTGCCATAGGTTAGGTTTTCTTACCCCTCTTATATTCCAGTAGGCTATATCCGTCATTTAAAATTATATTTTCTATTTAAGGGTCTTTTGGGCAATCTTGGTATATGGTAAGGATAGTTTTTGTTTTTGGCTATGTAAATTTTAAATACGGAGTATATAGTTAGTATTTGATAAGTAAGTGATTGCCGTTTTTTTAATGTTTGTTATTGATTTGTAAGTGTTTGGGTTTTGGTTGGGTGTTCGGCCCAAATGTTAATATGTTGAACAATCCAAGTTCAACTACGATAAAAACCTCCAAAAATACAAAAAAAAATATGCTCTGCAAGCTAGCAAAACAACTTCAAATTCAGCAGAGAGATTACACTACACATTGTGCAAAATAAAGTCTTAGAAGCAAAACAATATTCCAACACTCACAGAGACTTGTTTGTCTTAGAAACAAAATGACATTCCAGCAAAACAGCCCCAAATAGTCTTCAATAATCAAGGCCCGCAAAAGATTGATCTTCCCCTGTCAGATTCATATAACACAACATATTAATCAAACTGAATTTTCTTCACCTTATGTCCTTATGCTTCTATTGGTATATTTGCTGAACAGAAGACACAAGACAATAAAAGCTTAAAAGATAAGGATAATCAGTAACATATTTAGAGCTTTAGATTTCTATTTTTGTGATTTAGGTGCATACAATATGCCAATATGTAATATGACCTTTACAATTTAAACACAATAGACAAATATAAGGTGACACTGACTTGTATCATAAGCTTGACCTCTAACTTCCAATGGTATTAATCGCAGTTATAATAGATTTTTGATGGAAAGTAGTTATAATAGATGAATACACATGAAATGGCAAAATCCCTGTTTAAATCAGCTAAATTCATAATGCTAGTTCTCAGTCCAATATTAAATCACTAAAAATATCCATGTATCCATATGATCCGATTGAATAACACTACAACGGAACTATAAAGTATAAACCCAAATGGCAAAATCCAGTGGAAAAAGAAAACCATGAATCAATTTTCTAACAAAATTATATATATATATATATATCGTATAGGTAGCTAGGCAATTGGTAGCTAATCCAAAAATTATATAATCAACAATGAGTAACAAACTATGAATTGATATTTGATTTGTGTTAAGCACCAAACTTTAACACAGATATAACACATTAAGCACCAAGCAAATTTTCCATCTCAGTTGCCGACTTCCACCCACAAAGAGAGAGAGAGAGGATACCTAGTGCAATAGCGTAGCGATTACCGTCGTCGATTAGGGGTTTGGACATACAATTGGACTTTGGAGATCTCAATCGAGGGCTCGATGCAACCCAGAGAGCAGAGGAAGCGGCATCAGCTATTTGGGACAGAGGGAGTGAAAAGGGAATTTAGGGTTTGGAGAGTATATATACTTATATAGTAAAATTGATAGAGAGAGGGGGTATCGATGGTGGTCTGGTGGGGCCATGGTGATGGTGGTCTGATGGAGGGCTCAACGTCACCGAATCTGATGGAGATGGTGGTCTGATGGAGGCGACGTCACCGAATCATCTGGTGGAGATGCCAGCGGCGGCTGGTGGTCAAGGGGAGATGCCGGCGGCTGGAGCCTGGAGGTTGTGAGTAGGTTCCAAGTTCCAACTGAGAAGAGGCGAGGAGATTGCCACCCCTACCGCCCGCCCTGACCCCCCTTTTCAGTTTCACCCCTGCAAAACCCTCATCATCTCCACACTCCACGACTCCACCTACTCCATCTCCTTCCAACCCGGTAATTAATTCCCCCGCCACCAAATCTTCACCCGCCTCGATTTTTCACCGTCGTCGATCCTATCTCCGGCAAGACCCTTGCTTTCTTCCTCGAAACTCCCCAATTTTGCCCCACGACGTCATCCGCTCCGGGGAACACCAAAGCCTAATCCGCCGCCCGAATTTCGCCCTCGGATCCACTGTTTCCCTCCGTGACCGTACGCTCGACGTTCTTAACGCCCTCTCCTCCCTCCCCTTCGGTGCCGCCTGCGATGCCCCCACTGCAAGCCCTAGCCGCCGCCACCGTTGGTTGGAATGGTAGAGTAAAGAGTTAATTTGTTTCTGGGTTGTTTTATGAAAGTTTGAATGAGATTTTTGAGGGAGTTTTGGTTGATTAATCTGGCAAAGCGTTGCCTCTCTTCCGGCCTCC
Source organism: Persicaria maculosa (assembly GCA_963922045.1). Lineage (NCBI taxonomy): Eukaryota > Viridiplantae > Streptophyta > Magnoliopsida > Caryophyllales > Polygonaceae > Persicaria > Persicaria maculosa. Next base: position 22,480,871 of record OY998261.1, on the reverse strand, counting down.
TAACCCCCTCAATCTCTGCCATTCTCTTTCACATACACCAGAGAAAGAGAAAGAGAAAGAAGAGAGAGCAACAGTGGTGAGAGAACGTGGGGTTTTAATTTTCAAGAAGAAAGAAAAATAAAAAAATAATTCTAACCGAAAAGATTCTTACCTTGTTCAGTGAATGATACGTGAAAGAGACTTTGCTTCTGATTTCATAAGTATTAGGGGTGGATATAATTAGTTTAAATAGGAATAGTTATTGTATAAGAAGAAGAGTTGGAGGCGATCCAGTTGAATGGCCCCAACTCCCTTTTGGAAGTTGGATTTTGCTTGGCAAATTAATAAAAGTCCATTCCATGTTAAAATCCCAATAGGCCTATACCCATTCCACTTCGTAGCTCCAATTCTCTAATTGCTCCCTTTTGGAAGTTGGATTTTGCTTGGCAAATTAATAAAAGTCCATTCCATGTTAAAATCCCAATAGGCCTATACCCATTCCACTTCGTAGCTCCAATTCTCAAAATTAGCTCAAAATTACTCGTAATCTCTCCGTTAAACATTCTTTTTATTATCTGATTTTTTTATTATATATTCTAAGGGCATATAATAAAATTTCAAATTGGAAAAGATTTTCCAACTTATTACTTATATCCTTGTCATTGAGGTATATGATATAAAAAATCATTTATTATATTTTTAAGATGCTATAAAATCTATAAAATATCAAATTTTATTTATTTTAAAATAATTTTAGCTTTATTAATAATAGAGAAAATTTAGTCTTTTGTACACCTACAAGCTTTTAGTTAAGTGATTAGCCCCTTTAAATATTTTTTTAGCCATTGTAACCCTCATTAAATATTTTTTAGGTCAGTTAGATCCCTTCTGCCCTTCTGATTCCTGTAGCTCAATTCCGATACCCTTCTCCTCCTTCCGACGATTTCTCATTTGTTCTTCCTCCGTTTCTTCGTCTTCTTCTTCCTTCCATCTCCTGTGCTTTTTTCCTTTCCTCCTCCTTCCTTTTCTGGCTTCGTCGTCATCACTGTCATATTTTCTTCCTGTTTTTTTGTGTTTTCGTTCAAATCGTTTCTAATGGCAGAGCCTCCAGGTATCTAATTCATATTTTAATCTTATTTTTGTTATAATCTCTTATCTGTTTTCCTTTTGTGCTTCCTATTGTTTGTTGATTTTTTCTGTTTTTGAAATCGGGTGTACTTTGTGCTTCTAGTTAGGGTTTCGAAATTACGGGTCCTATGTGGGTAAATCGATGTTTAGGGGTTGGACTCTATAATTTGTTGTTGATGACGTCTAGTTTCTTCTATTCTTGTTGATTCATTTTAGATGTTTCCATTCAATTCTCATATGTGTTTGATTTATTTTTTTTGTCATCGTTTCTGAGTTTTTTCAATGGTTTCATTCTATCTTCAATTTTTTTAATTGATTCCATTCTGTTTGTGTTGACGTATATATCTTGTTGATTTTTCATTCTGTTGTACCTTTTGAACTTATTGGAATTTATTTGAATCCTGTGTTAGTTCTTTACAATTGTTGTCATCCTTTTAGGTTGACGCTATCTAGTTGCTTCCTTTTTCACATTTTTGCATTTGATTAACTGATGGCATTGTTGTTGTTGGATTCATTGTCCCTATTTTTTTATTAATGCAATTGTTGTTATCCTTTTGATTTATATGCTAAATAGTTGCTTCCAACATACTTACCTTTGTTGTCATCCTTTTATGTTGTCAACATTTTTTATTGATGCAATCTACTTGATTCCAGTCTGTTTGCCCCCATTTAGTTGGTTCCATTCAGTTCACATAGTTGTATTTGGTGAAATGTCTTCAACATTGTCTTTGATGGAATCGGCACCATTGTGTGTGCTTGATTCCATTTTGTGTGCTTGATTAACTGATGAAATATTTTTGCATTATGATGTTCTCTGTTCCTATATTTAGAGTTGCAACTTTTTGTTTATCTTAGGGGAAATTAGGTGAAACATGTGCTATTTTGAATTTACTTTTCTATCTTTACTTTCACAAATGATGTATTTCATTTCATTTTTTGATGTTGATTGTATTGTTCCCATTTTGTGTAATTGATTCCTTTTTCTTTGTGTGTCTATATACAACTTTTCTTCTTACTGATAGTGATGCCACTAAGGACTTGCCTTGTCCGGTTTATAAACCTCATTTGCCTTTCCCCCCTTTGTTTTATTTTTTTTTCTTATTTATAATGTTTAATTGTTTATCTTGTTCATTATATTTTTCTATTTTGTTGGTTCTGGTAGGTGTTTGATTATATTCGGGAAGATCGGTACACTTTTTATAGGAAGTATAATCTATACTCCCGTGTTGATGTCATTTCCGTTATTGAAAGGGAGTTGTGTCCTGCTGACTGGTCTTCTTTGTTTTCTTTTTTTCTGCTTCGTGTTTTGTGGTTTGGTGACAAGTTAAAATTTGCACAACAACTTGTCAACCATTTCGTGGTTCATGAATTGAAAACATCCAAAAACTAGAGAAATGTGGTTTCAGTTGAAATCTTCTCACCCTTCTAGGTTTTCCATGGCTGAATTTGCTGATGTTATTGGGTTAACATGTGTCTCTGATCATCCTGTTGACATCCCTTCAGTTGATGTTAAATCTTTAATTGGGGTAGATAAGATTAAGTATGATGATTTGGTCGATCTTTTCTGTAAGACATCCAAGAAGTCGCCCAATAAACTCATTATTGCTTATGTTTTGGTGCTTGATGGAGTTTTGTTACCTCATCGCGGTGGGTTTGTTAGGAATGAGATTGTGTGTCTAGCTTTTGATATGAGTCGCTTTATTGATTATCCATGGGGTAGATTAGTTTATGTAGAAACTATTACCTCGCTTATGAAGGTGAATCGTCTATCTGAATGTAAATTAGCTAAGCAATTAAAGAAAAGTAAGAAAAGGAGTGTTGATAAGTCATCAAAGGCAAGGAGCGATTTTAACTTGTTAAGTTTTCCACTTGCTTTTCAGGTTATACTACTTGCTTATTTGTGTTATTTTTTGTTTTTATATTATTATATATTATTTGTCTTACATATGTGTTTGTTGTTTTTGTTTCTGTTGTTGTGATTCCAGTTCTGGATCTTGGGGGCTTTTCCCATGATCCCACCAATTGTACATTGCAAGTGTACATCTGAAAGATCATTCTTTCATGAAATGGGGGAGTATATATTCTAATCGGGCTGTGACTTCTCGCCATCTTCAGCTTGAATTTGTTAAGATCCATATGGCAATTTGTTTCTTCTTTTTTGTTTCAAATTTTATTCCTTTTTCGAATAATCACTATGTTTGTGTTTCTTCTCTTTTTTTTTATTAATGTGATTAGTGTTATTGATGATTCTTTTGTTTTTCTTTGAAGGATAAATTTATCCTACTTATGGGAAATATTTGGATTCCCCTTTGATGGCCTTTTCAAATGAATCGGATGATTCCAATGTTGTTGCTTTTCTCTCTTGGTTGTCACACAAAGCTCCTGCAAGGTTATCCACCCAACTGATGCACCAACCACTGACTTGACTCAACAAATCTTGCCTTCTCTTGGCCTTCTTGTTCAAGTTGTGCAGGTTTCAAGTAACAAAGTTGTTGCTTCGTCTCCTCCATCTATAGCTACAAGGACAAGGTCCAAGGTTGCATCTCCTGATTTATCTCTTTCATTGGTGCATCAACCTATGAAGAGGAAGCTTGATGCCTCCCCTTCCTTTATTTGAGAACTCTGCCCCACATGTGTCTCCTCCAAAGTTATCTTGCCATAGTGGGAAATTTAGTCTTAAGCATGCAATTGCTTCTAATAAATTGAAGGAGAAGGCTCGTACTGGCTTTAGTGTTCCTTCCGAAGGTGTCCCAGCGAAAGAAACTGAATGTTCATAAAAAAAAGTAGCTGGAGTTTTGCAAGATAAAGGGGTTGAAGTGGCAGCTGTTGAGAAGGAACCGGTTGTTGATAATGCAGGGATCAATCCAGTGGAGACAGGTTGTCTAATAAGATTTATACAACATTTGGCCTTGATCGTTGACTCTGTTGTACGTGTTAAAGCGAGAGTTATGAAAATGCACTCAATGCTTAGATCTCTGTTTGCCAATTATGAGTCCCTCCAATCCAATTATGATTCCCTCCATCTGAAGGTTGATTCCATCCATTCAAAGATTGATGCCAAAGATGCTACTCCTTTAGGTTCATCATCACATGGAGGTACCGATTCCATGAAATTTGCCCATATGAATTTGGATGACCTTGATGCTTCCATCTAGGATGTTCTAAGGGGTATTCGAGACAACTGCTCACAGTTGTCTGATCATGAACACCTTTTCCGTACTAGTGTCCTCACTCCTGATCCTACACCACATAATTCTCCTTGTTCATGATCATTGCCCTCTAATATTCCCTTGAGTCAGCCAAATCCTTCCTTGCCCTCTGATCTTCCGTTGGATCTCCCTTCCCACTCAATCCAGAAATCTCCTAAGTATTTGGATATTGATGTACATATTTATATCTCCTTTTATTGCATCGTTTGACTTCATATTTCATTCGATCTCCAAAGAAAAGGTTCAAAAGAATATAAACTTGTGTAAGAATGAGCTAAAGTACAAGAAATAGGGTCTGCACAAGTTTTGAGCTAACCATGCAGGAATTCGAGCAAAATCGGAGTCAAAACGGAGAAGCCCAGTGAAGCTGAGCAGAGGTAGAAATCGACCTTAGACCCAGATATCGACCTCTGGTGTCGATATCGACCCCCATATCGACCTCAACATAGACATCGACCAGAGCTGAACAAGTCGAGCAGGAACAGAGACCTCGATATCGACCTCTGGTGTCGATATCGACCCCTTATCTCGACATAAGATAGACTCGGTTTCGAGATACGGATTGGAATTATATCTTCAAGGAGGGACGGAATTATCACATACTTTCAAGATAGATGGCAGCTGAAGTTTTATTTCTCTTTTACCTTTAAGTTTTTATCAAAATAAAAGACATATCCTAATTGTTTGGATAAAGTTCATAGTTTAGATAGAAGTTACAATCCTTAGATAGCGAGGATTAGTAGCCTATAAATAAAGCCCTAGGGGGCTGGCATTCATTCATTCAATTAATCAACAAGCAAGTAATACCATCAATAGAGTTAGAGTTAGAGAGAAGTTTTAGGGTTTGACGTTTGCGAAAGTTGACGTTGAGTTGTAAAGCTTCGGAGTTTATTTTAATGCAAGTTTCTTTTCTTCAATCAACAATGAGTTCCATGATGAGAAGCGAGTAGTTCCCCAAAGCTCTTAGGGTCGGGGTGAGCCCAACGTTAGCCATGCGCGCTTGAGGTAAGTATTTGATGTCGATATCGTTGTGTCTATCTCTCCTCCTACGATTCTATGTTTAGTCCTAATCGAAAGAAAAGGGATTCATGCTAACAACTTGAGTTATAAACATAAAATTAGTAGAGACAATTAGGTTTATTTGCAAGAGTAATCCTAAGAGTTGGTGTACGGCGAAAGCTTGTCCCTCGGGTGAAATAGCGCAATTGTCCGTCTTATTTATCTTATCGCATGCATTGGTTAACATTGTGGGAAACTCTAATCCTAGGAGTTGCCTTTTACATAGTTTATATTCATCCAAACAACTGTTATTTCTGTTCATCCCTTCTCATCCATTCTCAATTCTTCGGCCTTTCTTTGCCGACGAATAACTAACCCACTGCAGGAAGACATCGATATCGACCCCAGACGTCGATATCGACCACTGAGTTCGTCGACAGTTTTCTGAGTCGACAACGATCATTCTGCGAAGTTTGCTTGACATCGATATCGACCCCCTAGCATCGATATCGACCCTACTGTATCAACTGGCAGTCTTCTGAGCCAGTCGATTTCGTGACTGACATCGATATCGACCCTTTCTAGTCGATATCGACCACTTGTTTTTGTTTCTGCAGGTCTTCTGTTGCAGAGAACATCGAGGCACCAAGGTCGAAATCGAGGCTTCTGGTCGACGCAGACTTGAGACTCCCACGCTACTAGGATCCATCTGACACGCCTCCTCGTGGATCGATCCTAACTACCCTTCCACTACAACGGGAGGAAGTCTTGTAATTATTTGCTTAGGCTAGGAGTTGGTTTACATTTATTTACATCTTTATATTTGCTATTTATTTAACTCGACTACACCTCCTTAACAAATTGGCGCCGTTGCCGGGGAGGCAATCAATCGCGCCCTAGTAGTCTATCTCACGTCTCTACCTAGTTTGCTTTTGCAGGTGTATGCGACGCGCTGATCGCCCACCTGAATTTGAAGGAGTAGACGACCCTGAGCGTTATTTCCATCTAAGGGCCCAAGCTCAAAGAATCATGGCGGACAACGCGAACCAGGCTGAACTTATTGAGCAACTAAGAAAGTAGGTTGAGGACCTAACAACTAGAGAGGCGGCACTTAAGGAGCGTGCGGATAGGGAGGAGGAAGGCCGGAGGCAAATAGAAGCCCAAATCAATGCCCTCCCTAGGAATGACAAGCAATATATGCACCCCACTCTCACAGTGCCTGAATCGGCAATTCTTATCCCTGCCTCTAATTTTGAAATAAAACCTAACTTCCTAACTGAGATTAGAAGGCACCAATATGAAGGAAAACCTAACGAATGCCCTATGGCACATATTTCAACCTTCTTAGACCTTTGTGATACTATTGCTGATGGACGAAGTCTTGAATATGTCCAACTAAAAGCCTTTCGATGGTCTCTTACAGGGAAAGCATTGCAGTGGTTGGAAAGCTTAGCCCCAAGATCACTCCGCACCTGGAATGAAGTCAAGGACGCGTTCCTCAATAAGTTCTTTCCTCCTTCTAAGACGGCATTGATCCGATAGCAAATCACGACTTTCAAACAAAAGCCTGGTGAGGCTCTGGCGACGGTTTGGGAAAGGTTTAAGGACCTACTACGATCATGCCCGACGCATGGCCAACCACCGTATATAATTCAGGAGATCATATACAATGCTCTTGACGCTGCAACTAAGGAGAGGATCAACACCTACACCTCCTATAGCTACCTTGAACTCGCTCCACAAGAGGCTTGGGAAACCATAGAGAGGTTGGTGGAATTTGACAACACATATGGGACTCCTGAGGCTTCCGACACATCATCATCATTGAGGCCTGCCCCATCTATGCCCTTATATGAACCCTCCAATGTAATCGATCCGGATGTAAAGGAGCAATTTCATAGGGATCAACTTCGAAAGCTCCAAAAGCAAGTAAGGTTCCTTTCAACGAACCAAGATTGCATTGAATGCGGATCGCAGCGGCACACCACCATCGAGTGCCCCCATGCTGAACAAGTACACCTAGCGGAGACTCACCAAGAGGCGTGCTACATGAGGGGTCCCAATCACCAATATTGGGGAGACCAAAGATTCCATCAACCACAAAGGAACCAGGTTAACCCTGGGGACCCTCCGCCTTATAGAGCTCCTGGGCACCCAGAGAGAGACCAAAAGAAGGATAATATTCAACTTGTACTGGATGAGATAAGGAGGAATCAAGCTAAGAATGATCAATCCAACAATGCCATCCATTCTCAACTCAATCACCTTACCACAAGGATTGGGGAGATGGATATATGGAAAAGGAACGTAGAGACCCAACTGGGTCAATTGGCGGCACAAATCCCTAGACCGTCCGGAACACTCCCTGGGCAACCCACTATAAATCCTAAGGGACAATCCGGGACGGGCCATGTCGCAGCCATACAATTGAGGAGTGGCACTGTTGAACAAAAAATGCGCAAATAATTGAACAACACATTTTATTTGATTTTTTTTAATATTTGAGTTCGACCCCTTTTGGTTATCCTCTTGATTCGAAGTCGTATCGATACCAAGGTTTGAGTGGTTTTGGTGATTTGGGCTGCACCCGAATTTTAACGGGTTGCCTACGTATCTCTTGAAAGAGAATCAAGCCTCACGTAGTTCATAGTGTTTAGAATTTGTGTTTGGTTTGAATTTGTGTTTGGTTGTGAGTTTCCTACGTACCCCTTTTGGAAGGGATCAAATTACACGTAGTTCTTGATCATGACAAATTTGAATGTGGTACTTAGGTTTTTGAATTTTTGGCCGTGATCGAACTCGACGAGCGGAAGCTTTATATCGAGTCGGAGGAGACACTTTGGATCTGATGAGAATTTGATTTTGGTTTTTGGTGACCGAACTCAACAAGCGAAAGCTTTGTTTCGAGTTAGATGGACACTTTGGTTTTGATAGAAAATTTGATATTTAAGACGACTTAGAGTCGAAGAATAAATTTGAGGAGATTTGATTGAAAGTTTGGATGTGACTGGACTCGGTGAGAATTTGATTTACACCGGGTTTCCTACGTATCCATTTATTTGGTGGAATCAAGTCATCGTAGTTCTAACGGAAAACCAATTTGACTTTTTGGATTGGCGATTGTACCCGACGAGCTTAAGCTTTATGTCGAGCTACCTACGTACCCGTTTGAACGGGATCAAATCATTCGTAGTTCCGCATGAAATTGATTTGAATTTGAGGAAATTTGATTTAACTTGGGAAGGACGACTGGATCCGATATATATCAAATTTGATACCGAATTTCCTACGTAACTCGTAAAAGAGTATCAAGTCTTTACGTAGTTCTTTATGGAAACCAGTTTGATTTGATTTTGACCTCATATTCATTTAAAAGTGAATTTAGAGGTTGACGACTGTACCCGATATATTTTTAGGATTTAATATCGGGTTACCTACGTAGCCGATATGAGGCGTCAAGTCTTTACGTAGTTCTATCCGGAACCGATTTAATTTTTATTTCGGTTTGGCGATTGAACTCGACGAGCTTGACTTTATGTCGAGCTTCCTACGTACTCGATTCAACGAGATCAAATCATTCGTAGTTCTTTCTATAAACCGAGTATATATTTGGTGAAACCCGATTTGAGGTTTTGACTCCGTTTTTATTGAAGTCGATTTGAGGTTGACACACTAGACTAAATTGACAAAGAATATTTGACGAGTTTAATTTTATGTTTTGATCAAACTCGAATTCTTAATTTGTGCCAAAAATATTTTTTCTATTTTTGTGGGTCAATTTCGTAATTAAACCCACACATTTTTTACTAAGCCGAAGGCATGTACATGTGTACATGTATTTTACTTTCGGATAGCTTGATATGGGGGTCCACTAATTGTTTGGAATCCAATTCCAATTAGTTTCCCAAGTGAGCTCGGCCCAAAAAAAATTTAATTCCCTTTTCATCGAGCAAGCCCTGATTGCTGGTCGGCAACTTTGAAGCGTCTTCTCCACTTGATCTCCGGGAACAGGTGACACTTACACGAACGCCTGGAAATCGCCGGTAGCCTTGCAATTTCCGGCCTGAGCATTCGGAAGAGAGGAAAGCGGACACGTCGACGCAAAGATCTGAAACGCCCTAGCTATCTCAACTCAGGGCACCTCTCAGTAAGTTCGTTCTAGGTGTTTTTTTTCTTTTTGACAATTTCCAAACCCCAATCTGCTATTTGATTTAAGGTTTCGATGATTTGAACTCTAAATTTCAAGTTCTCTCTTACATCTACTTCCAATCAAATGCTCAATTTCGAAAGTTGACCGATTTCGGTTTCAATTTCTAGGGTTTTAGTTTGTGTCATTTGGAGCACTTTGGTTGAAGTGATTGAAAGAGGAGGCTAATTTGAGGTTTGGGGCGGCTAAGAATGAACAAGCCGAGAGAATACCGATTAACCAAGAACTATCAATCAGGTATGTGGACCTCTGAAAATTTTACTTCTCTTTTTTTTTCTTTGTTAATCGTTCAGCTCCAATGCCTGAATTAATCTTGATTAAACCGACACTTTCTACTTTAACTGGAACTTTTCCTTTTTTGTAATCTTTCATTTTGGCTGCCTTCATATGTCCGCCAGTTTTGACAAATTTGGACAAACTTTCAGGAACTTTTAGTTTAATAATTTTGCCCGCTGATTTTAGTTCCGTTTGTGTGAATTAATTGAGTTCATTTGTTAGAACTCCATTTAGGGGAATTTTAACAGAACTTAGCCCTCAATTAGGACAATTTTCTGGCTGGAATTTTTTTCTTGTATGAGATTGCTAGTTGGCCTCCTGTTTAGGAAAATTGGACAGCATTTTGCCTTGACTTAAGGCGATTTATCGGTCCCGAAACCAGGCCCAAGAGATTCCCGCAGGCCTCTCAAGGGTGGGGTTCCGGGTAGGGATGACAATTTCACCCGCACCCGACTCGAACCCGAATCACCCGACTCGAAAATGTGGGTGAAAACCCGAAAAAAAGCGGGTGAAAAGTGGATATGGGTGAAGTGGATATGGGTGGTGGGTCGGGTGGGGTGAGATTTTTTCCACTCACACCCGATCCACCACCCGACCCATCATCCACCACCCGACCCGATCCACCATCCATCTACATTATAAAAGTATTATTTATATATTTTATATAAAAAACATATAAACTTTCTAATTTCCTAAACGACAACTTTCTAATCGGCACTTCGTTTTACAAATCCCTTGCCCTCTTCGTCCTCTACCACTCTTGTCTTAATGTTGCTAGACGGATAATTTTGTTAAGACAATGCTATTTAAACTCTCGTTTGTGTTTACAACTTATGATCATATGTTTAAGACAATGTGATTTAAACTTAGGATGACTTATTTAAGACTTAATGTGCAAGATGATGTTATTTTAGCCACTGTTTTCTCTACATGTTTTACTGGAATTCAATGATGTGTATTTAGCAAAAATCACCCATATGTCATCCATATTTCACCCATTTCACCCGCTCACCCGATGGATATGGGTGAAAGTGGATATGGGTGAAGTGGATATGGGTGGTGGATCGGGTGGGGTGATGGGTCATCCACGGTGGGTCGGGTGAAATGGGGGTCCATCCACCCACCACCCGACCCATTGCCATCCCTAGTTCCGGGAGCGATTTTCTGGGCATTAATTTGGTAGCATTTTGCCCTTGTGTAGGGCAGTTTATCAGTCCCGAAACTGGTCCCAAGAGATTCCTGCAGGCCTCTCAAGGGTGGGGTTTCAGGACTTCATATGTATTAACCCTGAGTTAATACCTTCTCTCTTCTTGCTTTGTTTCTTTTTGCTTTTGCTTTTGCTGACGTATTGGGTGTTTGCTTGTGTGGTCTGTAAAAAAAAAACTCAGACCCTATTTCCTTTGGTTTTTATAGGGAGGAATATGTGCAGGCAGTTACTTCACAGTTACCATTCTCCCCACTCTCCCTTGTATGGTTTCTTTTAAACTGTTGTACAGTTTCTTTTAAACTGCATATATGAGCAGTTTTGTTTTTATTAATTTTCAATTTTCTGCCTTTTTCCTCTCCGGACAGTAACTATCCTTTTGTTTTAATTGGGCTGGGCTTGGGCATTTCAGCTCTTAGTTCATTAATGTCCAACTTTAAGCCTCCTACATTAAGGTCCAATTTCATAAGCCTTGCATTAATTTTGATTTTAATCATTCTCAACTTGCATTTGCAGCTGAAAATTCTCTACAAGGGCTTGAACCAGGAGATTTGCTTTGGAGGGAGAGACTTCCGTCAAGGCCGTTGAACTTGTGATCTTGACGAGTGTTGCTAACAAGAAACGGTGAGATGCCCATATGCGTGCTCATCTATTGCACCATTTTTTTTAATGCTTTAGGTTATGAGCTTGTAATTACACATTTGAGATGTAATACACCTAGTATGTAATTGTTTGTAATTACTGCCATAAACTTTGTTTTCAATTTTCTTTGTATATGAGCTACCACTTTGATATTTTATGGTGAATAATTTCATGTGTATTTAGCCATTTTGACAATTCATGAAATTTCACCCCGAAACAGGCACCAAAGTACATAAGCCACGAACGGAATCGGAGGAGAAAGTAGCAGATCCAGTCGACATCGACAGACCAGTCGATGTCGAGGATAAGGTCGATATCGACCCCCATGTCGACCCCCTGGTCGACGTCAATGACACTGCAGAGCCTAAGAAGTCACAACAGAGGTTGAAATCGACCATTCCAGTCGATATCGATTAGAGCCCAGTCGACATCGATGTCCAGCAGGCCCCTCCGACTACCGTTTTGGCCCCTCCACCAAAGAAGACGTTGTCATTCCCCTCCAAAGCATTGGAGGATCCCACCAAAGGTAAGTTTAGGCGCTTCGTAAGAATACTTCAAGGACTTAACGTTACTATCCCTCTTACAGAAGCCCTAAGCGAGATGCCTGCCTATGTGCGATTCCTCAAAGACATCCTTAGCAAGAAGAGATCCATGACAGAGATCGCAGAGGAGTGCTCAAAGATGGACTTCCCTGAGAAGAGGAGTGATCTAGGGATGTTTGCAATCACCATGGGACTTGGCCAACATCGCTACAAAGCCCTATGTGACCTAGGGGCAAGTGTAAGTCTCATGCCTCTCTCTATTTGGTAAAAGGTGAACATTGGTGCACTTGAACCTGTGGACATGAAACTCTATATGGCTGACAACTCATTCGTCAGGCCCACAGGTATAGTTGATGACGTTCTTGTAAAGGTAGGTAAGTTCTTTGTGCCTACTGATTTCATTGTATTGGAGATGCCTGAAGATCCTGTAGTGCCTATTATCCTTGGTAGGCCTTTCTTAGCTACTGTTGATGTCAATATCAATGTACGTCGAGGATTACTAACCTTTACTATAGGGAACGAAGTGATAGAATTCTCTTTCAACCCAACCATGAGCGAAACAAAGCACCTGGAGCAAGTAGTCCGCTCGCCGGCTAAAGAGAAGTTTAGAAAATTTCTGTTGGCGAGAACGGAAACAACAAGCAGGGTCGACATCGACTGGAACCAGTCGATATCGACTAAAAACATCGAAATCGACCCCCCTTGGTCGAAATCGAGTATGCCAGATTGTTGTCAGGAGCTTAAGTATGGGGTCACAGAGGTCGATATCGACCCCCACATATCGATATCGACCCCAGCACTCGACATCGACCCTCCAAGGTCGAAATCGACCACCCCTCAGCCCGAAGATTTCTGTTTCGGGCCCGAACAGGTAAGCCCAGGTATAAGTCCTAACCCTCCTCCGTCCATTATTGATAAATCAATTAAGCCGATTATTGATAAATCTACTAATGAGAGTGTCAAAGCTCCATGGTTTGCCTATATTGCTAAAGTTAGGTCAAGAAAGAGAAGGAAAGAGCCCAAAGAAGAACCTAACATCAAAGAAGCCTTGGTCGCCGAGCTTAGCTACTACCAAAAGGACCTAGATGATCCAGGAGAAGGCTCATACTCAAAGGGTCCCTACATAAAAGGCTCATTGAAGGAGAAGTCGGCCTAGCGACTCAAAACTCTAGAGCTTGTACATAAAACTTGATTTTTTTAAAAATTGGGTTTTTAGGATTTAACTTTTGTTTTTTTTTTAACTTTTAAAACTGAGATAATTCGTGCTTTATCTATATATCTAACAAAGATTTCAGGTTATCAAGCAAAAGGAACGACGAAAAAGAAAAGAAGCTTCTGCAGAGTTAGTCGAAATCGACCAGGCCAGTCGAAATCGACCCCCCCAGGGTCAAGCCACCTCTTGGAGTCGACATCGAGGACTCAGGAGCGAAAAAGAAGAGGTCGATATCGACCCTAATACTCGATATCGACCCCAATTAGGCAGCCCTTGTCTTCATTTTCTTCCTCGACTTCGATAGATGCAGTCGACATCGACCACTGTACCCGATATCGACCTCTGGCATCGACCCAACCTGAAATCGACCTGAATCCGCAGGTTGCGCTGTGAGTTTCTCTCTACCCTTGTTCTTCTTTTTAATACAGTGAGGACACTGTATATTTTAAGTATGGGGCGGGGGAAAGACATGTCTTATGGTCTTAACTTGGTTTTCTTCTTCGCATTGCATTCATGTTTAAATTTTTGTTCTTAGTTTTACTTTTATAAAATGTCAAAAAAATCCAAAAAAAAAGAAAAATGTCAAAATTACAAAAAAAGGGCATGTTTATTCTTAAGTTTAAGTTTATTTTTGAACCCTACTTAGATGTCCTTTGATGAAATCTCAATAGCTGACTTGATCATGTAAATCCTATGGCATATTTGGATGGTTTAGGCTAAGTCCTTAAAATTTTTATGTAGAGTGTGAACTTGTGATGAAATTGAGCACATATGATCCTAGGCTAAAAAGCAAATCCAACACAAATTGTCCTTGTGAGAATTTTGGCATATAGGGAGAACATCAAAAATTACTCCGCTTTCTTGAGTGAATTTACTCTTCCTATGCATCTCTAAATGTTGTGATAGTTATTCAAAACCAATGCATATATATGTTTATGTTTACGAGAATTAAATGATGGAGGCATCTTTTAAGCCATTTTTATCCTCTCTTTACCTACCCTGCATTATCCCTACTTGAAGTCAGAATAATAGCCTGAGCATGAAATTGCAAACTCCACAAAATTATCCCTAGCAGAATTGAGCCTGACCCCCATTTGGGAATTGAGACTTAGATTGGCTGGACTAATGCCTTGTGGATAGAAAAGAGCATAATGTCCAGTTTTGAGCAAGCAAATTATGGGTTGGTGCATATTTACATTTTGTCATATTTTGTAAAATGATTTTTTTTGGCTCACCATATAAATGCACATATCTTTAGTATTTATTTATTATTTCCGAAAAAAAATATCCGAAAAAAAGAGATGTATATATATATATATACAGTGCATGAGCCAAAATCCTTAAAGTCTTTTATTCATACAAGTGTTATATTTTTGAGAGGTATATTAGAGTTCGAAAGAAGGGTTGATAGTATGGTTTACATCTTTTAGTGCATCTTTAGAGCATATTATATAAAGATGAGTTGGGAAAGAGCATTATAGGAGATTGAGCTTGGAAAGTGCAACATTGAAGAGTCATGGTTTGGATATTGCAAGTGTTGAAATTTAGGAGTCTTGATTCCCAAATTATATAAGCACCACATAGCCAAATAATTCCATACCTTTTATTTCATACCAAGCCCCATTACAACCCCGTCGAATGGAGTCTTCTTTGAAGTCTTCCATTGAGCGAAAGTCCTCCAGATAGTTCTTATTGCATTTTCATAATTGGTTATGAAGTGGATTTTTATAAATTGCAATGTTTATGAGATTGTATATGGAATTAAGTTGAGAGTTGATCTTTATAGCCTAAACACATGAGAGTTGAGTGCAAACACATTATCCCTGTGAGGTTGGATCAAAATTGCATATGCCTATGGATCGCCAAAATATGTGCTATGACTTTAAATTCACTTGCTTTGCTTTGCTACCGCTTATGATGTTGCTTTTGACAAGGGCGAAGACTTGAAGGGTGTGTTGTAGGTGTTGGTTATTGCTTGGCTATTGCTTGAGGACAAGCAAGTCTAAGTATGGGGTGTTTTGATGTACATATTTATATCTCCTTTTATTGCATCGTTTGACTTCATATTTCATTCGATCTCCAAAGAAAAGGTTCAAAAGAATATAAACTTGTGTAAGAATGAGCTAAAGTACAAGAAATAGGGTCTGCACAAGTTTTGAGCTAACCATGCAGGAATTCGAGCAAAATCGGAGTCAAAACAGAAAAGCCAAGTGAAGCTGAGCAGAGGTAGAAATCGACCTTAGACCCAGATATCGACCTCTGGTGTCGATATCGACCCCCATATCGACCTGAACATAGACATCGACCAGAGCTGAACAAGTCGAGCAGGAACAGAGACCTCGATATCGACCTCTGGTGTCGATATCGACCCCTTATCTCGACAGAAGATAGACTCAGTTTTGAGATACGGATTGGAATTATATGTTCAAGGAGGCACGAAATTATCTCATACTTTCAAGATAAATGGCAGCTGAAATTTTATTTATCTTTTACCTTTAAGTTTTTATCAAAATAAAAGACCTATCCTAATTGTTTGGATAGAGTTCATAGTTTAGATAGAAGTTACAATCCTTGGATAGCGAGGATTAGTAGCCTATAAATAAAGCCCTAGGGGGCTGGCATTCATTCATTCAATTAATCAACAAGCAAGTAATACGATCAATAGAGTTAGAGTTAGAGAGAAGTTTTAGGGTTTGACGTTTGCGAAAGTTGACGTTGAGTTGTAAAGCTTCGGAGTTTATTTTAATGCAAGTTTCTTTTCTTCAATCAACAATGAGTTCCATGATGAGAAGCGAGTAGTTCCCCAAAGCTCTTAGGGTCGGGGTGAGCCCAACGATAGCCATGCGCGCTTGAGGTAAGTATTTGATGTCGATATCGTTGTGTCTATCTCTCCTCCTACGATTCTATGTTTAGTCCTAATCGAAAGAAAATGGATTCATGCTAACAACTTGAGTTATAAACATAAAATTAGTAGAGACAATTAGGTTTATTTGCAAGAGTAATCCTAAGAGTTGGTGTACAGCGAAAGCTTGTCCCTCGGGTGAAATAGCGCAATTGTCCGTCTTATTTATCTTATCGCATGCATTGGTTAACGTTGTGGTAAACCCTAATCCTAGGAGTTGCCTTTTACATAGTTTATATTCATCCAAACAACTGTTATTTCTGTTCATCCCTTCTCATCCATTCTCAATTCTTCGGCCTTTCTTTGCCGACGAATAACTAACCCACTGCAGGAAGACATCGATATCGACCCCAGACGTCGATATCGACCCCAGACGTCAATATCGACCACTGAGTTCGTCGACAGTTTTCTGAGTCGACAACGATCATTTTGCGAAGTTTGCTTGACATCGATATCGACCCCTTAGCATCGATATTGACCCTACTGTATGAACTGGCAGTCTTCTGAGCCAGTCGATTTCGTGACTGACATCGATATCGACCCTTTCTAGTCGATATCGACCACTTGTTTTTGTTTCTGTAGGTCTTCTGTTGCAGAGAACATCGAGGCACCAAGGTCGAAATCGAGGCTTCTGATCGACGCAGACTTGAGACTACCACGCTACTAGGATCCCACTGACACGCCTCCTCATGGATCGATCCTGACTACCCTTCCACTACAACGGGAGGAAGTCTTGTAATTATTTGCTTAGGCTAGGAGTTGGTTTACATTTATTTACATCTTTATATTTGCTATTTATTTAACTCGACTACACCTCCTTAACAGATATAGTTGTTCCAACAAGGAAATCAACTCGTATTGGTAAAGTTGATGTAGCTTTGGAGACTCCATACACTCAAGGTGGGAAGAAGAAGCCTATAATGCCTAGGAGGCCTAAATATTCATTTTTTGAATTTGATGACCGGAAATGCTTTTATGATTGGATCTATTCTGACGAGTAAGTTGTGCTACTTTCTTGTCTTTTTACATATTTGTTCTATCTGCTTTTATTTTACATTCTACTGTATCTTTATTTCTTTCATTCTTTATTGTTTATTTGTTTTATGATTGCTTTTATATGGGTTTTTATTTAATTTATGCATCTTTTTTTGGTAGGGATCATTATACTCAGCTTGCAAGCAACGAGGTTATGCTGGATAAGAAGTTCTTCTATGAACTTGTTGGAAAGCGCCAATGGCTTCGTGATGATGTACGTTCACTCTATTATAACTTGCATCATGTGTTTTTCCCCCTATTTTAGGGTGTTCTCAATTTTAACTTCCCTTGGTTATTCGTTTTAGCATATAGGAGAGGCCTTGTCCCACTTTAGGAAGTATATTGCTGACAATCGGGAGAAATTCAGTGATATTGTAATAATGGATTAAGTTTGGGCTGGAAAATTCACTTAAAGTTATTTCAAGAAGTTTCAGTTGGGGAAAATTTTGTTTGGCAAGGTATTTTTCCAGTATCTTGATGGTCTGCTGCCAAAGTTCTATGTGAAATCATGGCTTGCTGCAAAAACTGTCTACACACCCTTCAATATCAAAAACACACATTGAGTTGCATTAGAGATTGACTTGGTTCAAGTATAAGTGAACGTGTGTGATTCTAGTATCTACCTTAACGATAATGAGAAGCCGTAGACAGTTTTGGATCCTTTTTGCAATATGTTACCGACGCTATTGAAGGAATCATGCCGCTTTTCACATTTGGGACAAAGCATTGAATCGCCTTTTAAAGTTGAAAGATTTCGTGATCTTCCTCAAAACATTGATGTTTATGTTTATGAATTTAGTTTATAAAACTTTTATATGTGTATTTTTGTCTTATAATGTTATAATATGATAATTTGATTGAATTCCATTTTTTGTGTTTTTGTTTATTGGATTTTAGGGGTAGTTGTGATGTTTATACCATCAAAGATATTGAAGAATTAGCATTTAGGGGAGATATTTGTGAAATCAACGATAACCATGTCCAAGCCTACCGTGAGAAGATGGCGATTGAACTTTCCCATATATGTTGGAATGTCAACACATTTGGTTGATGTTTGTTGTTAGGTTCGGATTGGACTTTTGTTCTTTAGGTTGATACTAGTATATTTAGAGCTTGCATGCTCCCATTTTGTGACTACGTCTGTTATGTCTATTTTGATTGTAACTAGCACTTGTTTATCCTTTATCAATTTGGTCTTAAGAGTTTGCATGCTCTCCTTTTCCCTGTTAGGTTGCTGTTTATCTATAACTTTCAAAACTATGTATGCTGGGATCTTCATATATGGTGCAAAATGAACTTTTTGATCTGAATTCATGGTGGCTATTTTCTGAATTTAAGGTGGCTACTTGTGATGAACAATGTGTTTGTGCAGTCCCCACGTTGATGTATTTTTTATTTATCTTATTGTGATTTATAATGTCAATCATCTTTATATCTAGCCTTATGTCAAATGAGAAATAGATGATGCGAGATATCGAGATACAATCACTAAATCCTTACGGGATGGACTCCGCTCAAAATTGTCCTCCCATCACAACCTTTGGTCTTGACGCAAACCCAAACCCCTCTATATTGTACTAGTCCCCGTTTTCATCAAATTGGTTTAATTCATCTCATCTCATTTTTCCAATACTTTGTTTGATTATCTTTGATGCATGACATTAGTTGCATCACATGAGTTGCGTCAAATCAAACGACTTCACATGAGTCGCATCAAATGAACGGTATCACCCGAACCACAACTCTTATGCATTTAATTATTATTGAGATTCAAGATAAATTTGTTGGAATCAAGATGACAACTCAACAACCCTTATCTTATACATTTTAGTATCACTAAAATTGGCCTCAAATTTGTAAGATGTGTGATGCAAACTGTCATACAGTTGATAACAACTTCCACTTATGTATATGTACTATCATCTTTTGTGCTACTGCATACTCATCTTTATGAGACCTCCCACCTATAATCCCATTCATTTTTTGATTCCAACATACCTTATCTAACATATGCTTTCAATTATATATTCAAGTTGTTAATCCATGTAAATCCAATGTATATATGACAAAAAAATAGAGATTCCATGTATTTTCTTAAATTTCGTAACTTGTCTCTCTATGCAAAAATTTAAAAAAATAAAAAATAGACATTGACATAGTTTCTGTATTCCCTAAAAGGCTTCATGATTCTGCTTGTGTGTTTATGCTGCTTGATGCTTTGTTTGGGCATGTTAGCGTGATGTGTCCTTTCTTCTCGCAAGTGCCACACTTGTATGTGATTGTTCTTTTCTTCGTTTGTCCTTCACCAACTGATGGAATCCGACATTTTCTTGGTCTCCCACTCTTTTTACACACTATTGGAGGACGACATTTGGTTGTTCTGATATCCTCTGGTACATACCAGTTATCTTCACAAGGCACCGGGCATATGGTTTCTTGGTATGCCATGTACCAAGACTGAATTTTGTAGTATTCACTTACAAAATCAGTGATATTGAGCTTCAATCTCTGAATCACAGCAATAGCATGGACACATGGCATATGATTCAAATCAAATACCCTACAGCTGCATGTCTTTCATGCCAAATCAACTACTCCAGTAAACTTCCCACCAACTACGTGACATTGTGTATCATTCAACACCTTCACTTCATATCTTCCTGAACGCTTATATCTTTTCTGCAAAATTCCTTTCACTGTAGACGGTACATCATTGATCTTTGCTGCCTGCCCTCTACGGTCATAGAACTACTCCACCATTTTATTCCTAATATGCGCCCAAACAGTGCAACAATTGGGTATCCTCGAGCTTCTTTCAAAATTTCATTTATACACTCTGCATTATTCGTTGTCATAAGGTTGTACGTGTCACCTTGGAAGTGAGCCCTTGACCATTTTTGAAAGTCTGCATCTTCAACGTATTTCCCAATCTCCTTGTTGATGTCACAAATGCTTTTGAATAGCCTTCAAATTCTGTTACAATGTAGCATTCGGATGCTTTGGTGACAAAGTGGCTGACCCCTCTGTGTTTGTATCTTGCCTTTATGTTTTGTTTCAAGTGGTGGGTGCAGATTACATGCTTTGCAGAACTGTATACATTCTCCACAGCCTTGCTGATGCTCACATACCGATCAGATGCAAATACGAGCTCATTTGTATCTGGAATCACAAGAGCTAATCTATGAAGAAACCACTTCCATGCATTATCATTCTCTGAGTTCGCCACTCCAAAAGCTAGAGGGTACACATGTCTGTCAGCATCTTCTGTTGTTGCTCTAATGAGGATTCTTCTGTACTTCCCATGTAGAAAAGCAGCATCTACCATGATAACCTATATTATGCAATTTATAGGTGCCAAACTAGTTTTATTATACACTCTTTTATCAAACGAAATTATGTAGTTAATACCTTTCTCATCTTGTGAAATCCCTTAATGGATGCTCTGAAAGATAGAAATGCATACTTGAAACGGTTATATCCATCAATCTAAATGCATGCATATGTCCCTGGGTTTACTTGTTGCATCATGTGGAAGTATGATGACAACATTTCATAGTTTCCCTCTAGAGACCTCTTATCATGTCTTGTGCAACCTCTTTTGCTTTCCATGCTTTCCAGTAGCTCACACTGTGCCTAAACTCTTTTTGCATTGCATTTTTAATCTGTATAGGATATGGTCATCTTGTCACACCTTCATACCTTCATTCATTATATGTAACAAGTAAGCAATTGTATTCAAGAGTCATATGTAAGCAAAGTTGCACAAAATTTATTAAATGGGAAAACAAATTTAACCATACAACTATACTGCAGTAGCTGTTTTTATTTTTATCTATTATATTGAAAATGTAAGCACACACCAATTGTCATCCTTATTCATATAACTGATATCATATAAATAACATAATTCTCATTAATCATACCTTATCTTTATCTTTTCCGCTATAACTTGATATGATGGTTTCCGATGTTCTCTGCACCTAACTGAAAATGAACAAGTGTGTCTTCATTCACCCTTCTATTCTCAAAGTAACTCGAATTCTTCACACATGTAGCTAGTACTGTCCACTTGCAGCTGGCATTAATACAAATGACCTTGTACCTTTGTGTTGTTGATTTCTTCACTCGAAATTGGAAGTTCTCCTTAACTGCCATGTTAGCCACTACAGTCCTTAGTTGATTTTTTGAGCTGAAAATCTATCCAACATAGATGAAATCAATCTTCTCTCTCATTCTCACTAAGGGCTTCATTTTGAGCTTTATCATCGTTGGTATGCATATCTTCTGATGCAAAAATAGTAGTATTGAGAGCCAATGTGTCATCAACACTTGTTTCTTGAATGTACATATCAGACTCTGTCACCACACTTGTTTGTTGAACAGTTTTTGTTATCTGAGTGTCATTCATCTTTTTTTTTTCCTACAACATGCAAGATCAAAGACCATACAATCTGAGGTGCATCATTTATATCTATGAATGTTTTGAGATCATAATTTTTCCTGATTGTAAAAGGAGCTTTCAATTTGTAAAGAATGTAAGTGGCAGCTCATATGTTTCTAGGCAAATGCATGTCAAACCTATCACTAATCATATTTGTCAATGATTTCAATTCAATATTGTCTTGAATCACAAATGCCTTAGGTTCAAGTTCACCAACATACTCACAATAACCATTTGTCAACTTTAATTTTCCTCCAAAACAGACTCTCATAATTTTGAGATCCATCTCTTAACATAAACGGAATCTGTATTTTACACCTATGCAAATTTCATCATATTATTACTCACAACTAGATTCCAATGACAAATCACAATCGTTCGGGTAAAAAGTACTACTTGGATGTAACCCTAGGTTATCGAATTGAGAATTGAGAATTGCAAATGATATTTAGAAATTGAAATTTAGGTAAAATATTTGCGTCTGACCTTGATTAGATATCAAATTGTGGCTCTTTTTCTTGTTTCTGATTCCATATTGCATTGATTTTTGACCATTGGTGATATCTTTCGAGAATTTTGGAAGATTGATTTCGTAGGTTACATAAAAATGTTCGGATTCGCTATTGAGTTGGAATCACTATCTAGAATCACGATCTCGAGCCTGAAACTGAGATTTTCGTGGGTTGAGCTTGATTTTGGATTCTCGGGATTTGAGATTTGCAGGGGATGTGGAGCTCCATTGAAGAAGCTTTGATGAAATTGGAGCCGCGCTGAAAGAGACGAATGAGGCGCGGGTGTGAAGGAGACGCGCGTGTTTTATTGGAAATGTCTACCCAACCTAATTAAATAAGTTTATGGTCTAATCACCTAATTAAAGATTCAAAATAGACTACTTGCCTAAATCACCCTTAATAATAAGTATAAAAGTATTATAAAAAAGTAATTAAAAATAAATATTTTATATAATTTTTAGATTTTTAAAAAATGTGCATGAATAGTAAAATTAATTGGGATGACCAACTATTTACCTAGATATCTTTATTTGCCAAGAACAAACTTGTTGTGTAGGTTGAAGTGCTTTGAATCCTACGTAAGATGATAGGATGAAGCTCAAGGAAAAATGACTAAAGAGCCCCTAACGGGGTGCTTAGTGGTGTGGAGTAAGAGGGGAGGTTAGACGGTCCCGGATTCGATTCATGCCCCCGCCCTTTTCATTAGGTGAAATCTAAGGTTTGCCTTACTTTCTACTAGTGGATCGAACAAGTTGGCACAAGCCGATGTACCTGGTGCATGGATCTTGTCGGTTGGGTTACACACCCAGGGTTTGCTAACAAATGGTGGGTTTCCTCATCATAAAAAAAATGATTGAAGATCAAATTTGTTCCTAGATGATGTACATATAGGTAGGACAACTAACACTTTAGAGGATCTTGGATAATGGAATGTTTATTTAGATCGAGATCGTGGCATGTGTGGTTAGGGAATTCTTGTTGATGCATGATATGGAGATAAAGTTGATGCACGAAGATCAAAAAAGAGTTTGGATAAAATTATATTTTTTTTGAAGCAATGAAAGCAATTAGGAAGAACACTAGCGTTGAATCGTCTGTTTTGCTTAGAGCATCCTTCTAGATGAGAACATCAAGCTTTGGATCAGCCTTGAAAGCTTTGTTAGCAGAGATATTGTACACAAGATGAGCGATCCTGTCTGCAATAACATTAAATTATCTGACAATATGACAAAAAGCAACATTAGAGAAACCACAAAGATCAAATTTTGTATTTGATAGTAAAAGCTCTATGTTTCAAGGATACTTCCATTCACTTTAGATTGCTTTTACTACCACCATATTGTCCTCCTCAATAAGAAGGTTAATCAGACCCAACTAGGCCAACTCCTTAGCCCGTAGAACCCCTTGTCGAAGGCCTATAGCTTTCACAAAGTTTACAGAAATCCCGGCACAGGTGCCTCCCCATGTGAGATAACCTTTCCTAAAGAATCCCGGATTACGAACCCATAAGTTGCCTCTCTCGAAAAACGTTTTGATCCATCAAAATTAAACTTTTCTTAGCCAGTCAGAGGTGTATCCCACACTCCATTTCTCATAACAATTTTGGTATTTCTACCTTTCAAACATGATGTATCTATGTTGAATGGTTGGAGAACGCATTACTGTCGTCATCTTCCTCATTAAACTTACACACCTCCGAACAAGTCTATCGACTAGTTAGGACGAATACCCTTATAGCATTCACCTTGAAGTCCGACATAGACCAAACACTAACTGGTTGCTAAAAAACCAGATTTTCCACCAACAATATGCAATATCAGCCATCCGTTTAAGACCAACTTGTTTCCGAATTTATTGAGAGTGTTATATTGTTTACACCCCTTCTTATTAAACTGAAGGAATGTTGCAGCACCAGCAATTACTTAGACTTTAATGTCATTGTAACCGCCTTAGGCTTTTGGGACATGCAACCATGCTCCAATAAATAAGATGATAGCAAACAAATGCATAATAAATATTGAATAATCGGAAGACTTAAATATAAAACATTATTCTAAAATAAAGTTAACCAAAACAAGGGGTCGAAATATAATAACCAAAATAATGAAATAGTAGCCACATAAATAATGTTCAAATAGTTGCATCGGAAATAAATAAACTTTGATACAATAAAATTTTAGAAATTAGTACCTTAAAACAAAATACTAGAAATAAAAAAAAATTAGATTTCTTTATTCTTTAGAAATAAACAAAATTAGATCGTTTACCTTAAACCTACGGATTAGTGGTTGATGTATAGTATGCAAACCAGGGACCTCAAACGTCCAAAGGAAGAAAAATAATACGGTTAGTCTTTTTACATCTAACAAGTATCAGAAAGTAAAATATTCAAGACTCCATCTACCACACATTGACCATAAAAAGGTATTGGTGATTGTTGACTAAAGTAAAAATAGAGAGTTAATATTTATGTAGAACCTGACTCGTTTGATTAAATTAAAATAGAAAAAGAAGGATGATCCAAAAGAACCGAGTGTTTGAATAGGATGTATATCGGAAGACCCTAAGGAATCATAATCCGAGTACGGAAAGAATATGATATAACGTCATTGAAAATGGGTCACCCATTGGTGAAATAATTTACAACACAATAACAATACAATTATAAATAACATTATCGTTTATTTAAAGGACAAGTGATACTGGTCTCGGCCGCATAGAACGGGCGGTTGACCTACTACTCGTAGGTACATGTACCCATTCGAGAGATTTGCAATTTCGAAGGGGCATTTCATGAGACGTTTATTGAGTAAGGTATAACTGAACCTTGACCTGACTTTACCATTTTCCATTAATTAAGACACACGTCATAATAAGAAATAATAATAATAATACACACTTTACGATTACTAATTCACAATTCAATCCTAGGTGATCACAAAAAGCATAATGTACACTTTAGATTTATAAAGTGCACGAAATAATATAACTGACAAGCATGGATATTCAAAACAAATAATATACCATACTTAACTAGCATGAATGAAATAAAATGAACAAATCATGCTTTTTAGGAAGTTCGATCGGGTATTTAATATAATTTTCCCAAATCATGGGATCAAATTATAATTATTCGAGTTGTCATGCTATGTGAGATTAAGGAGTTGATAAATAGAAATAAACTGATCTAACTTGCATATTTATCACACATTCATAGTATGAAATTCAAAAGAGACATGGAAAGCAATAATTGCAAAAAGGCACAAAATTTGCAAAAATGCACTGATTGAACCAAAACCACTTGCCTTAATCCAACGAAATGTTTAATCGTGGTTAGACCTGTCAAAACATGATCTGACTCGAAAAACCTGACCCGTACGCCCGGTAATTTTACGGGTTTGAACCCGATATTTTAGACCCGGGATCCGAAATCGACCCAAACCCGAATTACTCGGGACTTAGGGTCAAGACCCGGTGACCAGTTGGGTCAAAATTGACCCGGTGAGTCAGCACTATGTAGATGCCATACATGCACCAGATTGACCTCACACAAATTCGTTATGCAATTGTTTTCGTTAAGGTCACTAATAATTTAAATAACTTATATATTTTATAATTATAGTATGTTTATAACACTTATTCATATAAATGTAATTTTTTTATGCTTAAAATATTAATATAATATTATAATAATAATAATAATTATAAATTTAATTATAATATTATTATTTAGTTTAATTTGAGATATTCATATTACAATTTAATTTTGATATTATTTTCATATTTTTAAAAATTATTCAAAAAGATCGAGTTTTTTGACCCGGTGGGTCAACCCGAACACGAGACAAACCCGGTTTGGCTTGACCCGGAAGGACTGGTAACCCGATTGCTCTGAAACCCGATTTACCCAAGACCCGAATGACCCGAACCCAAACCCGACCCCACCCCGAATGACCCGATTGACAGGTCTAATTGCGATTGAGGAAAATAATTTGATATTGGACCTGAGATTTTACTGAATTTTCTGTTATACGTTATTACTTTTAAGGGGAACCTAAAAGGCATTGGTTATTTTTCATAAATTACGAAACGACCCCATAACTTTTAAAAAGTACAACACTTACCCTAATATTTCTCAAAAGCCCACCCAATTCTGTACCCCTAAATCTCAAGAGCAATACAGGCTATAAAATGTTCCAAAATAGTGTATAGATTAGAATAACATCGAATATTTAATCGAAACTCGATAAATTGCGATGAACGGAGCGGATGGGTCCGAATTTCGAGTCTACAATCCCTTGGTATGGTATGAATCTGAAAAGAAAGGATTTTTATGAGTCAACAGCCCTTGGATCAAAGGAATGAAGAAAACGTACTAAAAACCATGTTTTTT
Source organism: Persicaria maculosa (assembly GCA_963922045.1). Lineage (NCBI taxonomy): Eukaryota > Viridiplantae > Streptophyta > Magnoliopsida > Caryophyllales > Polygonaceae > Persicaria > Persicaria maculosa. Next base: position 22,454,189 of record OY998261.1, on the reverse strand, counting down.
CTGCACAGACTAGAAACTTCTCACCAGTCAACATCGGGGTTGTGGTGTAAGCGCCTCAAAGTATTTCCGAGCAAGGGAGAAGTTGGGCTCAATAGAGGGTTATGCAGTGTGTACGCAGAAGTTCAAATTGGACGCTTTTGATCACTGTGGTGGTGGTGGTGAAGCCCGACATGTAAGCCGTCGATCACACTCATGTAGAATCTTCTGACTGCGATTCCGGGCACTTTCCGGCGAGCTTTCGTGTCAGGGCGTTCAAGATTGTATCCTGAGTGGTTGTAGAGCGTGTGGGTGCTGTTCGTTGCCCTTGGCGTCGTCGGATTGTGATCGAACGCAATTGGAGCGGGCGGAGCAACGTGTGCTTGGATGAATATTTTGAGTGGCTAAAGAGGATAATTGGGAGAGGAATATGGTGTGTGTGATATGTATGGGAAGCCTGCAATTCCCTCTTGAATTTGCCCTCATAACATCTCTTAATTTGAGGATTATACGCTCCATCAGTGGCGGAGCCAGAACTCGAAGAGAGTGGGGGCACACTGGTGATAAACAACAATGAATAACACAAACTCATACAATACATAACGTTCAATGATACAAAATAGCGATAAAACATAAAAGAGTTCACTAGTACAAAAAATTCTTCATTGCTAATTCGAGTTTTATAATGAAATAGTTCAACTCGATGGGGGTAAAACCATTTTACGAGTTTCCATACCATAAAAATGTTGAATGATAACCTCATTATCAATGCGCTTGAAACCATTTTTTTCAACCTAGCAGACAACAAAACTCCCAGAGAGAAAATCTTTTTTTGTTGCGCAAATATGGATTGATAATATCCATTGCAAAGAAAGTTAGCCTTTTCCACTTTAGTTTTTGCAATCGGTAACACAAAAACTAGCTCAATGAGACGATATACCAAATCAAAAGCTCTATGAATTCGTACCTCGATCATATTTTTAGAAACATCACTAATATCTTGCAAATCAGAAAATCTGACATTTTTCCTCATTTAAACTTCCATATTGATTTCTTACCTAATTGTCAAAATGAATAATATAACCTCTCATTTCAAAGATATCAAGATAAAGTATAGTATAGAAATGTCAATCTAAATAAAATATAAAAGCATTGTGGGTTATTTAAATAAGATTTAACCAATGAGTATGCCTTCAATTTTCAAACATTCATAACTTTTTACTCGGTTATCGGATTAATGCGTATTATATATCAAAACGAAACTATCGAAGAGAAGAATACATATATGGTGTTCGTCGGATGAGGGTGGGGGCACGTGCCCCCACATGCCCCCGTTTGGATCCGCCTCTGCGCTCCATAATTCATTCAACCCGTATCTTCCTCGATGACTTAGGATAATTAAGGTTGAAGGAAACTAAATAAAAAAAAACGTGAACAGAAGCTTGCACTTGCTACACGTTGGGGCCGGTTGGGCTGAGTAAGAGTGGGCCGTTGCTTGACGGGAAATGGGTTGCACTATGGGTGTATAATGTATACCTATATACTTATACTGAACACTTTAATTTAATTTAAAATTACATAAATTAAATATTGATATTTTATCTATCTAAATTAATTCTTTTTTATTTTACTTCGAATAGTATAATTTATATTATATATATTTTATGTGAACTAATCAAGTTAACTTCAACCTATTTTCACCCAATTTAGTACAAAGAGACTTAATTATTTTATTTTATTAAAATCGAAATACCCAAAAGTATTTTGGGGTATTTCAGTTATTCCCAGCTTGAGAAACAATTATTTTGTAAGAATGCAATTTAATAACAAATTATCCGAATCTTCCTATACATTGTTACAAAAGACGCAAATTGTGAAAATTGAAATATGCGATCTATGCAACCATTCTTTCGTTGCAAGGCCATCCCTAGAAATTTTCATAGGAAAATATGGACCTTAGGCTATACGTCGAGCATCCAAATCCACTCGAAGTCAAAATCAAATACACTCGCTCCGTTTGGAACCAACATGATCGCCAATTTTGTCCAGAACCAGCCATCCAAATTAGGTCCCTAATAAAGGCGATTTGGAAACTATTACTGGGAATCGTTGTATTTAAAATTTGATCGATAACCCTCTGGGATAGTTTCCCCGCTAGTTCAAATTGTAACCGATTCGAATCCCACTTTCTCTTTGATAGAATGTAATTACTAACCTTAATCTGACGTTAAGAAACATCCAATGGCACTGTTAAAAGTGACATGAGCAGTTTCTCAAATAGTTAGCTGTCAACCCAGAACTTCACTGTATTCCTATCTTCGATTCTCCAGCGAAGCCCTTAGGTAAATAAATCTTTAATGGACCTATTTTTTACCATTGCCATGATGAGTTGTTCTTCCTTTAATAGTCCAATAACGGAGGGGTTTTCAAATATTTTTATGTGATAACTCGAACCCAGATATTCGAAGGTTCAACCAGAATCTTCCAAAGAAATTTCATTTATAAAGTCATATTCATAGTTTCAGCTTTATAGATTCCTAATCCCTCATTCTGAACATTCGAATAAATGTTGTCCCAGCTGATCATAAGAGTAAAGTTCTCCCCTTTATTCCAATTTTTTTTTGTAAATATTATCTAATTCTAGTAGAATATATTTTAGAAACATAAAAGACTGCATAAGGGACAGGGGTTGGGCATTAAGATTTTCCTTAATTAAAATCAGGCACCCTACCGTAGATAAACGGTTGGCTTTTCACTTGGTAAGTTGATTTCTAGTTTTCATAATCACATCTTCAAAAGTATATTTATTAACTTTAACATTAATAATTGGGCATTTGAGATACTTGTCCAGGTTATTTGTTGGGGGTATACACAAAACTGGTGTTAAAGATCTCACAGTGGTAGCTGTAGAGTTAGATGAAACTTGAATCCAACAGAGACAGTGGGCCCCTTAACAGAATCCAACGGGATCTAACGTCTACGAAGGTAAGAAATGAGATTTTCATACCTTTTGTGAGCAACAGAATCCAACATCCTTTTATGAGCAACAGAATCCAACGGAGACAGTGGGCCCCTTAACGTAGTCCTCGTGTAGGGAGAAACTGTTGGGTTGGTTCATTATTTAGGAGCATTGAATTTGAGATTGTCGTAAAGAAATCTTTTAGCCAGGCGATAAATTGGTCAAAAAACTCGAATTTCCTTAGTACATTAAGCATGAAAGACTATTCGATTCGGTCATACGCCTTTTTCATATCTAACGTAATTGCTACATGGCCTACCGTATCTTTCTAGGTCCTACACTTGTGAAGAACTTCGTGGGTAATAAGAATATTGTTCTGTATGGATCTTTCTTCTGTGAAGGCTCCCTGTAGGGGATGGATAAGTTTGTCGAAAATCTTACCCAATCTGTTGGTAAGAATTTTGGAAATGATCTTGTAAATAGTAGAGCATATGCTAATTGGTTTGTAGTGTCTAATTGAGGACGGGTTGTCCCGTTTGAGAAGTAAAGTGATAAAAGTACAATTCAGTTGTTTCAACAACCTACATGACCTGAAAGAAAGCTGTGGGTAAACTATCAGGGCCACGAAACTTATCCGCATCAATTGAGAAAAGAGCAACCTTAATTTTGGGATAAGAAACAGGGTTGACAAGCATCCTATTATCCTTTGTGTTGATTTTCGAAGAGATGACCTCCAAATCCGTGTCAATCATAGTAACAGGATTGGTGTTAGCTCGAAATCTGTTCTTAAAGTCCCGCTCAAACTCTTGTTTGATAAGGTCGTTGTTCGTTATTTGGATCTCATATCAAGATTAATGGACTTCATAAGTTTCCTATTTCTTTTAATCGTTGTTATCTTGTGGAAATACCCAGAGTTAGAGTTGTTCAATTTAGTGTGTTTTCGTTTTGCTCGTTCGCTTAAATATCATCTTTGGAAATCCAATATATGCTCTCGTTTGTTGAAAAGGTTCCTTTGTTTGACAAGGTTTTCAGGATTGCAATTAATCAGAAGTTGTGATGGAATCAGTGTAAGCACATCGTTCATTGTTTAAATTTGATTATTGATGTTGCGAAATGTACGCTTATGTCAAGCCTTAGCCAGATTTTTAAGAAGCTTCATTTTCTTAATTAGAGTGAACATTGGCGAGCCAACTGTATGCACCCTCCATGCTTGTTTGACTTTGTTATCAAACTCAGACCGTTGTGTTCATGCCATTTCAAAACGAAACGACCGGTTAATGAAACTAATCGTATTGTTGACTTGAACCGATATAGGTGCATGATCTGAGTTTGTGAAGGGGTGTACTTGCACCCTGGATATCAGGAAAGTGTTTCAGAGTTATGGACCAGCACACGATCAAGTTTAGCAAAACTGTTGAGAGGGCCATCTTTCCTCTTCCTTTTTTCAAGTAAATTAGCCACCAAACGTTGGTACATTACTCAATTGTAGCGTATTTTTTATATATAATGGAGTCATGTGAACCTAGCCGGGTTAGGTTTGATACCACCAAAGTTATCAGTCATGCATATGATATCATTTAGGTCCCCCATGACACAGAATGGAATATTCAAAGATGTCCTATAAGCAATCACCCTATCCTAGAAAATTGTCTTTAGCCGATTATTTGGAGGAACTTAAACAATGATAAAAACAGTAGAAGTATTTGTGGGTACGTCCAAGTAGTTGAAATGAATGAATTTGTGTTGGATGGATATAGAATGAGCTTGTTCTACTGCTAGCAATGTTCTAAAAAGCGCTAGACGCTTAGGCGGGTGGCTAGGCGGACTTAGAACAAATTGATTATTTTCTTATATTTTAACGTATAACACATCTCAGTAATTCATATAATATAATAGTAATCCATAATATCACTCATAAACCTAAATTTATGGTACTTAAATAACACTAAAGTAAATAAATGCAAAAGTATGCATCAGACTAGCAACTCTAAACCTCACAAAATCTTAAACCATAGGTTTGACGTACTCAAAATAAAATATATCCGGATATGGGGCATAAAAAAACCTAAGTCGACTAAATCACTTACCTAAACACTAAAACTGAACAATCGTTGAACTAGATGGGCCTAGGCATTGCCTAGGCGAGACTAAGCGCACCTAGGCGGGTCTAGGTGGGGTCTAGGCAGCTCCGAGGTGGTGCTTGGGCGGATTTCCGCCTAGAGACCCGCCTAGGCTTGAAATTCCTAGGTCCCGTCCCGCCTAGAGCTTAGGCTGTGCCTAGGCGCGATTTTTAGAACGCTGACCGCTGGTACTAAGTCTTTCCACAGAAGACAGATACCACCTGCAAAACCGCAAGCTAGATCGAAAGCAATGTTAGAAACCCATATTTCTTCCATAATTTGTCGTCTGGTGCAATATCAGTTTTTGTTTCAATAAGCGCGATAGCGTTAATTGAATGATTTTTGTAGAAAACATCGATATTGGTCCAAAAGTTTAAACTCTAATACCCCTACAATTCCAAGTACATAGATTCATAAAAATAAACTATGATTAAATAGTTAAGATTGATAGAAATATATAGTTAATTGAGAACCGTTGTGTAATTACGAATCGTTGTTGCAAATAGGTAGACCATGCCATAAAATTCATCTGAAATGAACGTCGAGTGCCCAACACTTAAAAGTAGTCCATCATCTACGACAATCGCATTACGGATAAGTCTATTGTGTACGCACGTGTGATGACACAAGCATAATATATGTGTAAAGGTTTTGTAGTATTTTGTTGATAGAATACACCAGCTCGGGCACACCGAGATCCTAAGATAATATGTATCTATCATTGTCAAATGTATCGTGTGAGTGGGTAATGAGTTGGTGTATTTGACTAACCCCCAAGGAGTAGTCATATTGGTGAAATTCACTGCAACCTAGAAAAGGTAGGCAACATAGTTAACCAAACCGAAAGACGTGCACACACGAGCAAAGCTCTATGCACAGAGAAGACAACCAAAACATCAGAGACAAACCACCCACCCTGCAAACTGTGTTAGGAGAAAGCGGCACCAAAACGTAAGAAGCAAAAAAAAATTGACACAATCCAACATAAGAACGTTGAACACCACAACTTGGAATGAAACAACGTAAATCCGAATGATGCTAATAGACAGAACCTTCCTAAATAAAAAAAAACAACACCAGTCGGCCAAATAAGTAAACAAATACAAGAAAAGTGTAAGGTAGTTACAAAAGTAAACACATATATACGAAACATAGCACTCCTACTCGGGTTTACCGAGCTCCATAGATTTTGAGTTCGGTTACTTGGTGAGCAAATGAGTATGCTCTATGCAAGTTTTGTGAGAAATTGGAAACATGATGTTAACCTCCATCCACACACGTACCACACGACCCCGGCCTGCAACACATGGTAGTCTACTAAGCAGCCCCAAGTAGGGAGGCCCTCCCTAAACCTGCACAAAGAAGTAACACAAGCAACAAAGAACCCAAAAAACCAACACTGGACACTATGCAAAGTAAAAGAACCGCTACAAAAAATGTAAAAACAAGCAAAACCACCTTCGAAGGAAGGAACAAATAGGTTACTCAAACGAAGGTATACATAGCTATAAATATGCAAACCCACAACCCACATGTAACTTGTATATAAACACCATTGCAACTTGATTACATCAATCTTAAAACACTAAGAAACCTAGCCAAATCTACCCAAAAAATGCAAAGCCCAGCTTTCATTCCCCCACTAGACCAAGGAAAGTATGTCAATAGCGCCAAAAACCCTCGAGTAGGTATAGCTTGAACAGTGAGATAACCAAAAATTTAAGGTACCCTAAACATATTATATTTTATGCTTCTTTAGTTTGGATGACGCAGAGTCATCCAACGGTTTGTCGGCCCAATGCTTACACTACCAGAAAAATGCAATTTGACATCTGTTGTGAACAGATGTCTTTTAAAAAAATTTTCCATCTTATTGTGCATGTAGTAAACGATCAGCTTTTCCATATCGGTTTTAAGCAGATGTCTTTTCTTTGTTAAAACATCTATTTTATTTTCAATACAGATATAAATCAGCCACTCAAATTTATTTTTGACATATTCACTTGTTGTTAAAGCCTAATTATTTTCATTTCTAAGCTTTTAAAGAGATCCACACGAAGCCTAAATTTTACATTTACATCAGTTTTTTTAAAATAGTTAATGTATTAAAACAAAATAGACATCTTTTTTATTATATTGATTTTGTGTATATTCATTTCATATATATAATTTGTGATTTTTTATTGTTTTAAAATAATCTATCGTATAAAATATGTACATAACTGATGTATTAATATGATATGGACATCATTTTAGATTTTTCTAAATATGTTGTTAGCAATATATATCAATTTATATTAACATTGTGATGGAAAAATATATGTTACACATTGATTTATAGATTATTTAGACGATGTCTATAATGACACTAGCACGGTAGCATCTGTTTTTATGTAATGGTTCAATTTCATATCTATTAAGACACATCACTTTTCATTTACAATTCGATACTTTTTCATTTGATACACAACACCCTTTGCTCGATATAAAATAAGATTTTGTAAACAAGGGATACTTTAATGAACATATACATTAAAATAAACTCAATGTATTCAATTGTTCCGTTCACATCTACATCAGCCTGGAAGATATGCATTTAACATTAACTAGAACGCACTTGCTAAGCAACAAAACCACATATCACACACATCCATAAATTCTCAAATGTTTGATAGATGAAACAAATTGAGTTTTTAGGTTGATGCTGGCAATAACGACATACCTGCAAAAAAAAATGAAAAAAATTAAATGAATATGCCAATTAACATCCTGCCAAACCTATTTCATCAGTAGATATTCTACAAGCAAAAAGCTTTACACAAATGTTTTAGCATTAAAACATCAATCCATAAAAGCCCGTCATAGAAGTGCACTGAGCTTAAGTATGCCAACATATCACATATAAGCTCCAGGTATTACAATTTACAACTAAACTAAACTGTAAAACAGCTAGACGTAGAAAGATATTAAGAAAATAAAGAAACAGAACATACCTATGGTGATCTAGCTGAGCATCTTTTCCATATAAGATGACATATCTTTATACGTATTGTATGCCTTCAAATATATTTTGTACAGATAAGGAGCACCATCCATGCCGACCTTTAAAACTAAGGCACCTGATCCAACTTCTTCTTCAACTCAAGATAAGAAATTATCATGCATGAAGAAGAGCTAATGATTCACAACTATGACTTTTCTAAAGATAAACTCGTTTACTTTAAGCAAAATTAAAACAAACTGAAAAAAAAATTACCATGTTGATAACACTAACACTAATGACAATGTCTCATTCTAACAGTACATAACCCTTACTGAATATCATGATAACCACTTTCTAATTTTTATGAGATATTAACATATAAATGAACATGTTTTTTCAAATAAAAGTTCAAGTTACTGACCAGGCAAAGCGAATGGCTTATTTCATCCAAAGATCTCTTTGGTTTTTGATGTGCAACACTCTTAAATCTTATAGGAAAGTTGCTTAGAAGGATCATTTATTAAGTTTTAATCTAAAGTGGAAAATTAACATGATTATGTTTATCAACTTGTCATAACCAACAATTATTACCTTAGTCCAATTAACTTGATTATGTGCTTTCTACAGTTCTACTTTCTTAATGAAATGAATGCACACACCTTGAATCTCTTTATTTGAGAAACTTACAATCCTATTTGAGCGTATAGATAATTCATCTCACTTTTTATCAAGGAGATGACCGCCAAACAACCCCAAACCTACACTATATAGAGAGCAAAATAAGTTCCCAAAGCTTAAATTAATTGTGCAAAACAATCAACAATCGACTCTATGGTATCCCATCATTGCAAACAAGTCAAGAAGTGCAGAAATAAAACTCCAACATCCCAGTAACCAGCAAGTTCAGCACAAGAAACCAACCCCGTCATTCCCGTCAATAGAAAAAACAACCCCCGAGTAATGTGTACAAATTCTGAAAAATTCAGCAAGCACCCTCTTCAATTGCTTTTGTTCACAAAAGCACACAAACATTGAAACTGAACAAGAGAAATCATAAATAAAAGGCAGATGAAAGGCATTTGCAAACAAGCCGGTGCAATCAAAATCTAAGAGCACAAACAAAAGAAGTTGTAAGGTGCCCATAACTAATAAAAATTGCAAGCAATAAAGTTTGTAATCATCCAATAACAAAAACATTTCAGATTATTGCAATACCAGTAACAAGATACTTGTTTGACGTATTCGTGCTAAAAAGTAAATTGACCAGTTAAATGTCAAATAAGAAGCATTATATGTGAAAAAAGTACCAAAGATATATTACCTTCTCCGATAGGAAATAGCCATATATGGTAAATTGGATTTAATCTAAAATGACCATCTTTGTTCCATGATGGTAGAGTTGCCTTGGTCCAAACAAGCACTTGATCAACAAGTCCAGTTGAGATGCTCAAAGAGAACCAATATGCCTGGTTTTCCCAATGATCAAAGGAGCGGTATAGTATGATGCTCAATGCTGCAACAGTTAAAATCTTGTACATTTCATTCCCAAAACCAGCTTCTGATGCCTTTACTATGACAAAATTGTGTCTATAGAACTGGTCATGAGGAAGGCTTGAAACTCTTGAAGCACCTATATTGAAGTAAAGTATGTGAGGGGTGACAATACAATTTCACATGGTGTATATATGAGGAAGTGACGTAATATCTATAAAAAAACTCTAGACAACTGCCAAGTGCCAGCAATCAAGCCACGAAGACAACAAGTTATGTAAAGACCCAATCAACTATAAATGAACCATATAGGAATCACTTACAAGAAAGTGCAACCCCTCAATAAAAATTCTGCTTAATTAAATGCTAGTATTTCATTCTCAACCCATCTCCAAGATTAAGAAGCCAACTTTTAAACATGTATCCATTACACTTAATCAAATGGAAACAAGTAAGTACCCAATGTTATTAACAAGTAAATATATGTACTTTGGATCTTGAGATGCACAGGTCGATATCATGTAAATAATCATTGTAGCATTTTAAATCAAAACTCAAGCCATAATAGAAACAAAACAAGTTCAATTGGTGTAATTTGTAAAATCTGTAAAATTTGTAAGTACCCACTAGTATTATTCTTGATTGACACACAAACAAGTTTGTATTCAGTTTAACCCCATTCTCTTCAAACAAGTTTAATTGAAGAAACCATTTTCCATCATTAGTAGTAAACCTGAGGAACATGGGAAAAACAAGAAATAAATCAATGGATGCCTTTAAATATCTCAACCAAATATTTAACTCTAAAGTTCTACAAATAATTGAAATCAAATTAAGGTATCTTTGCATCAAATTGGAGTTGGCTGAAACAACAAGTGGACCCATTAAGCCTAATGTCCACACATAACAACCGGAATCCAAATCAAATGCTCAAAGGAAACCCTAAACGTACAAATTTCTCACCAATCAATAAACGAATCATACTAATCTCCCCTATGACCTATCAAGTGACACAACATGACCCGCAGTGGCTAGATCTAGCAATCAAAAACCCTAAAAGAGACAGCAATAAAGAGAGGTAGAGACTCACATGAATCTGCTACCAAAAGACTTTAGATCTAGAACTTGGACAACCAACTCCGGAACATCAGAGGACGAATCCGGCAATGGCTTTGACAAAATAGTCACAATATCAATTTGAGTCCGAGTGACTGCCATCTCCTTGTCTCTCGTTGTCGGTGTGGAACAAGAACGAAGAAAGGTGAACAGGGGTGTAGGCGAGATGAACGACGAGGGAGTGAAATGGGGAGAAGCTAGGGTTTGTTTTTGTAGAAGGTGAGTGTCCGGAGGAAGTAGGGAAGGAGGTCAGTGGTGGCTACGAGGCAAGAGCGCGGAGATTTTTTTGTTTTGTTTTTTTAGTTAAAGAGAACGGAGAGCCTGCCTTTGGATGAAATGATTCAATCTGTTCACTAGCTTTTGTTTTGATCAAGTATGGGCGGGTGTTTAAAAAATATTTCTAAGTATGGGTGGGCGTTCAAAACAATTAGAAAATTTCATTGGGCGCGCGTTTATTTTTTTTTAAATTAACCATTTAACATCTGTCAAAAAATTTAACTGTTGTCTTAAGTTTTTTTAATAACACAAATTTATTATTTGATGTAATAGAGGAATTTAACATCGGTTGCTTTGTTGACAGACTTAAATCATATGATATCTAATTGCAGTATTATAGTATTGTTACCAGGCTCAGAAGAGTTACCTTTGTCATGAATCACAAGAGTGCCATCACGCTTGGTGACTGAATGTGACGAACCCATGGTCTTAGTTGTATGGTAGGATTCCTCCGAACTTGCGAGCAAAGAAACAATCGAGGACTCAAACCTAGTATCAGAAGAGTCAGGTTGAATAGCCGAAGCCAAGGGTACACAAATGCGACCAATATCAATTTCAAGATTAGTTTCACCCAAGCCAAGAACCTTCTGAATTGACAAAACATCAGAGTTAGACTTCACTGTGGTCTCCTTCTTGCACCACCCTAACAGGGCCCTCCACCACCTCCCATCCATAATTGATTCGATGATACAATTGATAAGATGACACCAAGTGGGCAAAACTCTGCTGGAGAAGGTCAAATCAGATGTCACCACGTCGACAAACAATCAGCCAACATCCGAACTAGGATGTAGACAAAGCAAGCAAGGGGAGGAAGGTATGTAATTGAACCAGAGGTGATCATTCTGCACCTGGCAGAGGTTGCAGAGGGTTGACAGGTGGGCGAGCGGATATCCATATGCATGTGGGCAAGTGGGATATAAGGTTTTCGAAATTCGGATAGGCTTCAAAAGGGGAAGAAGAAGGTCGTGCATGGATGCGTGTTCTTAAACGTTGGGAAGGGTTTTCATTTTTGGATAAAATTTTGTTAATTTATACAATATTATTTTATACACATAATAGTCATTTCGTGTATTTCTCGTTATTATTAGAGATTAAATTAGGATTATATATTCTCTATAGATGTGTGCCAAGTGCTCTTGTATTGTTGTGTGCATTATGAAGGTTCGGTGTTCGTTATCTTCGTTGACGGGCCAGTTTGTTTGGATTAGTTATGTTTTAGATATTTTTATAATAATACAAGTACACATATAAAAAAAATCCTCCTCGTGGAAAATGGAGATCGTAATTTTCATCCCACACTATTGGTTGCTAGTTTGAGAGTTTTTATCCGAAAATAACTTCATTTAGTACTTTTTCTGCCTAAGCTTATTTAGACTATGTGCACAGGTGAACACTTCTCTTGGACCCTTAATTAACCCACATTTTCTCCGCCACATCAATATAAGAACACTCAGGTAGTTTTTTTTTTTCAATTTCACCCACATTCGTGCATCCTACTTCCATGCCTTTCAACAACTTTATTAACATTTTCTTTTTTTTTTCTTATTACCCGAAATTATAAATTCATTTGTTTATTACATTTTTTAGCTTTAATTGAACTTATTTTATACTTAATCTCTATTAGTAATTATAAAGACTGAAATTTTAAATAAGTATTTAATTGCTAAAGTTGGAAAGTTTCGAAAAACCCATCCCCGAGCTTATTTCTAAAAATGGAAAGTCTTTGGAAATCATCCTGGTATGTTTTAAAACATAGAGTGTCGTGCTAAATTCCGCTATTTTATTTGAATTTAAAACATGGAGTCTTGTGAGTCGTTTGAAACGGATTTAAAACACGAGTCATATATCGGGATAGTTAGCCGGACTTAAGGTCGGATGAGTGAAATCTCTCTCTCTCTCTCTCTCTCTCTCTCTCTCTCTCTCTCTCTCTCTCTCTCTCTCTCTCTCCAGCCGGCCTCACACACAGTCTCTCTCCCACTCATTCTCTCTCATCTTTCCACTACCACCATTATTGTTTTGTCCTTATCTCCATAAAACCCTAAATGTGCCACTATATATAAAAAGCACCATTCCCCAACATTCTCAGAAAATCTTTATAAAAATCTGAGCCTCTATCCTCTCTCTCTCACTTCATCATCCATTTCAAAAATCAAAACCCTAAAATCCAAATTTTTAACTTTTATTCCCTTCAATTTTTCTCCCTCACTCTCCACCCTTCATTTCTTGTTTCCCCTGCACAAAATAACCCTAAAACACCTTTAAGAAGACCTCCTCTCAAGATCTAACCCAAAAATTAGAGTTGGAACGCAAATTCCCTTGAAAAACCCACCTTCTGTCCATTTCGTCGCCGCGAGACTCACAGTCACCGCCGCGAGTTCTAACTCACCACTGCGAGTTCTTGGTCGCCGCCACAGAACTTGAGCCCAAAAGCAGAAGTTCCTACTCGCGGCCGCGAAACCCCCTTTTCGCCGCCGCAACTGGAGCCCAGTTTACGCCGTTGGCTCGGTAAATCGACTCGTTCTCCCTCATCTTAACTCCTTTCTCTTCTTCGTTTGTTCTCGCTTGTTCCTCACTATCTCCTCTATCTTTCAAGGTCAAGAAACATCGGATATAACCCCTTGTGAAGCGGATTCGAGCTCATTTCTTCCCCTTTCTCCTGTTTTTGAGCAAGGTAAACTCTCCTCCTCCCACCCTCTCGTTTTGGATCTAGATCTTCGTAAAAGTTCTCTTTTAACCAAGATCTATCCCTCTTAGGCCTTGCCGTAGCAAGATCTCATTGAATCGGAGCCCTAGGTCTCACCTCTTTTAAGTTTTTTGAAGAAAGCCTCAAGGAGGCTACGTAATCCCTCTTCCGATCTCCCCTCTAGTCCACGTTTGAGTCATATGTGGTTGTTTGGTGCCGGTTTGGTGTTAGAAATGTTTTGAAACAAGTTTGAGTTAAAATGATTTTAAAACAAAGCAAAACGAGTGTGATTTGAAGCAAAAATGAGCATCCAGGTTTGAATCTCGCCGCGGCGGAACCATGGTAGACGCGGCGATTTAGAACACAGGCAGAGGAAGAAGGTGCCCTTTCGCGGCTGCGACCGTGGGTTTCGCTGAGGCGAAATCCTTGTCTGCGGCCAGTGAGGGCGCTTCTTGCATGGGAACCTGGGGAGGATTCCTTGGCCGCGACTGGCCCTCTCGCCGCCGTGAAATTCCCCTGGTGGCTTGGCCGAGCCACCCCTAGACCCCTTTGGACTTAAGTGTTGGTTTTTGATTTCGATCCTTTTTAATCAAATCTGAGTTTGAGATTATTTCAAAAATGGGATTTTGGAATATTAATTTAATAATGGGATTTTGGAATAATAATGATTATTTTAATATTAAAAAAGGGGTTTTCACGGAGTTTGAAATGTCGGATGGAATGATCAACTTGAGTATTGTAAGTTTATTCGAATGACTTGGCTCTTGAAGTTTCTGCTTTGAGAATGATTTGAGAATGGTTGAAATTCGGACTGGTTTTGGAAATGGTTTTAGGACTTAGTCTTTGAGTGTGTGTGTGTGACTAGTAGTCTTGTGCCTTATCGCTTTCATACTATTATCATAGGTTCTTGTTGATTGAGTTGCTTGAGTAGATTGGTTGATCGAGTAGAATCTACTTGTACTATGCTTTGCTATTTGGCTTATGAGGTAAGTTCCTTTATAGACTTACTCAGACTGATCAGACACACCCTCCTACATGTAGTTGTATGACATACAAGGTAATGCATAAGCATTGAAGCATGCCATGTAGTATCATGCTTAGGTTGCACACCTAAATGAGTATCTGTTTACTTATTGCGTATAAAAGAGAACGACCGTGATCTGCGTGTCCTAGAGTCGTTGCTAGGGTCTTAGGACGGTCCAGTCCCATTGGGCTTGTCCTCCATCGAATCAGATTAGAGTTGAGCTTGTGGGCTATTCTCACCATATGAGCATGATTACGAGACTCTTAATGCGCACATATACCATCTGCAGATGGCGATTGCTATGCTGTAGCCCGTACTGGTCAGGCACCACCCTAACGGGAAGGGCGGTGGAGGTAGGAGAGGGATATGCCACTTGGCATTCTTTGGGCCTTTTACCGCATTTCTGCACATATATATATATATATATATATATATATATAAACTATCAGCATGCTTGAGTGTTTAATATTTCGGACTGCATTAGAAGCTTCTTTATTAGGTATAGCGTATGTATATGCCTGCTTGTGGGAATAGAGTGCGATAGGGCCTCGGTCTGATCCCATGCCCTGCATATATTTTTTTAGGTTTGTTTGCAGATCATGTATGCTCCATGCTTTTATGGCGGGGATTTGCTCGGGCGATCGAATCAAACTCACCTTATCACTTGGCTGATGTATTTTGCTTGCCGAAGATTTCATGTTTTGGTTTTGACCCGGCCTCGCCATGACAAGTTGTACTCTATTTCTGTTTTCCAAAAATTTACACAAAACGAATTTAGCGATATAGTCTCATAGGACAGGTTAAGGGTACCCAACGGCCCTACGCTTCATTTGGGGTTTGAAATCCCCACTTTAAACGCACTCACTTGAGGTTTTGAAACCTCGACCCGTACCTGGATTGCAAGATTCAAACGAAGGTATCCAACCTTCGAAACGTAACCCGAATATTTATATTTGGGCCATTACAAAGTTGGTATCAAAGCCATGTTGTGTAATTCGGGTACCAAAGGGTCTAGCGTATGTTTTGAACACTGCCCATGAATTTAAAATGGTTTTGACAATGTTTTAAAAGAGAGAAAAATGAATTTAATATGGCTAGAATAATAAAATGACTCAACCTAATGAACTTGACTTAGGAAAATAAAATTGGAAAGGGAAACTCGAGTGGGTAGAAAGGCAATAGACCATCCCTATTGGATGTATACTTTGGGAAACGGGTAGGCAAAACTTAGCTTGAACTTTACATACGGGCCTAGAAGACCCCATTGAGTTTGCACCGTGGTAGTTGGAGTAGCGGAGGATGTATTGGGAGAGATGAACCGAGCGACACTGATCGAGATGTTGAGAGGACTTGTTGGAGACCCTTTACTACAGGCTCAGATTCCCGTTGAGCAGCAAATTAGAACAGAGGACGAGATCCCCATCGCACATCCAGCTAAGCCCATTGTCGTGGATGCGCGCCCTAAGAAGTGCGTCGATTGGGTACGAGCACTTGGACACTGCGACCCGCCCCACTTCCTTGGAGCGACCAGAGAGGACGTCAAGGCTTGGCTTAGATAGATCGAAAGAATATTCGACTTCATTGGTGCTCCTACTTCCGAGCAACAGAGGCTGTCCGCATGACTTCTGCGGAAATACGCCTTTGACCGGTGGTCTATCTATAAGGCGGACCGAGCTGAGTGGCGCTATGAGGACTTTCGTGCTTTGCTACTTCGAGAGTATTGTCCACCTGGGACAAATACTGCCCGAGAGGTCACCTTCATGCGGACGACTTATGACACTTTGTGCTCCATATCTTAGATCATCTATTAGTTCAAAAGGGAGCTAATCTACTGTACGTGCTCACCTCTGTGCCATGGACGAGAGTCGCATTAGGAGGCTATCTATGAGGCTGCCACCCGTAGTTCTTCTTCACGCTTCGAGCTTAGAAGCTGTATCGTTCGACAAATTTTTGGAGGTCATACTTCTATACGACTAGCAGAGGATTCTCTTTGAGACTGTTTATGCTCCCTCTCACTCTGAGACGAAGAGGTCAAGGCCATCGGACCACCGAGAGGATGTACGACATCGAGGAGCTTTCCGCGGAGGATTTAGAGGAGGACTATCAAGAGCACCACCACCACCAGTAACATCAGTTGATAGATGACAGATTAGCATTCGAAGCATCATGTGCCATGGCTACTTTGAGCGAGGACATTACATTAGAGATTGCTCAGACAGATCTACCGTATGCTTTTCATGTGGAGGTACCGGACATCAAGCTGCTCGTTGTCCTCAAGATGGTATGACCCCGCCGGCTATAACTGCACCGAGACTTCCCACATCTCCCCATCCCCCACTTCTAACTTATCCTTAGGGAAAGGGGAGAGGAGCCACATCAGCTAGAGGTAGATCTGGAGGTCGAGGCAAAGGCTCGGGTATAGGAGGCCGCGGACCATCTGGGTCCGGAGTGGGTAGATGATCATTATTAACAAGACCATATGGGTCTACTTTGAAGTGAGGATAGACTTATAGAGGATCTGCTTCTGCATTGTCCTCACTGCCCCGCGCCTTCCAAATGAGAGTCGAGGATCGATCCGCTCCAAGTGCCTCATGTATTATATTTCTCTGTGATGAGTGCTTGAGTATTCTTTTTTACACGGGTGCCACACACTGATTCATAGTAGAGTCGTGCGTCTCTAGGCTGAGCATGAGCTGCGCGAGGGGTCCGTCCTTGACTTTGGGTCTGCCGGATGGGGCTAGGATTAGGACAAGTTGTGAGATCCTAGGTTGCTCCATCCGTATAGGTGAGCGAGAGTGGCCCACCAATTTGATCGTGATGACCTTGGGGACCCACGACTTGATTCTTGGCATGGATTTCATTGACCGTAACAATTCTAGCAAATGATGGCACCGAGCACTAGGTTTGGGGTAGTGACCCCAAAAGGAATGAGGCACTGATTAGCGCAGTTCGAGCAGCGAGACTTCTTGATCAGGGTTGCATGGGATATTGGTGTTATGCCTTAGAGGTGGATCGAGGCCGACCCAGCATGACCAAGGTGCTCGTGGTTCGAGACATCACCGATGTCTTCCCCGATGAGCTATCTGGATTACCCACCGCAGAGAGAGGTCGACTTCGCTATCGAGTTGGAGCCGGGCACCAGGCCCATTTCCTGAGTACCCTACATGATTTACCCATAGAGATGGCCGAGCTTAAAGCTCAGCTTTAGGAGTTGGCTGAGAAGGGCTATATTCGTTCGAGTGCATCACCATGGGGAGTTCCACTACTGTTCGTCAAGAAGAAAGATGGTTCGTTGAGATTGTGCATTGATAACCGCGAGCTGAACCGGGCGACGGTGAAGAAACGTTATCCGCTTTTGAGGATCGACGACTTGATAGACCAGCTTCAGGGTGCAGTGATCTATTCAAAGTTCGACTTGAGATCGGGATATCATCAGCTCAAAGTGAGAGCAGAGGACATTCAGCAGACCACTTTCAAGATGCGGTATGGGCACTATGAGTTCGTGGTCATGCCTTTCGGGCAGACCAACGCACCAACAACCTTCATTGGGCTTATGAACAGGGAGTTCATAGACTATATGGATAGATTCGTCGTGGTATTCATCGATGATATCCTAGTATACTTGAGGAGCCATGAGGAGCATGAGCAACACCTGAGGATTGTTCTGGAGACTTTGAGGAGGCATATACTATTCGGCAAGTACAACAAGTGCGAGTTTTGGATTCCAGAGGTGACCTTCTTAGGTCGTGTGATCTCAGCAGCAGGAGTCACCATGGATCCGGCGAAGATTGATGCCATCGTTGCTTGGGAGGTGCCCAAGAACGTACGAGACATTTGTTCTTTTCTAGGATTGGCTAGCTACTACCGTAGCTTTGTTCAGGACTTCTCGAGGATTGCCCGACCGATGGCACAACTAACACAGAAGGATGTTCCTTTCTTTTGGATTGAGGAGTGCCAGGCCGGTTTTGAGCTTCTCAAGGAGAGGCTGACGAACGCACTAATGTTGGCTCTACCTGACGGGACATAGGACTTCGTGATCTACACTGATGCTTCGTGAGCTAGTTTGGGTTATGTTCTGCACCAGAGGGATCAGGTTATCGCTTATACTTCACGCTAGTTGAAGCCTGAAGAGGAGAGTTACCCTACACATGATCTTAAGCTGGCAGCTGTAGTCCATGCTCTGAATATCTGAAGACACTATCTGTACGGTACTTCATGCAGAGTGATGACAGATCACAAGAGCTTGAAGTACATCTTCACACAGAAAGAGCTCAACATGAGACAGAGGCGTTGGTTGGAGCTTTTGAATGACTATGACCTAGACAACGTCTATCATTTTGGGAAGGGCAATGTGGTGGCAGATGCGCTCATCAGGAAGACCCATCAAGAGGTGGCCTTAGCTAGACTGGCAGTGTAGAGCAGATTGCAGGCAAAGTTGATGCCTTATGGCATTGAGGTGTGGCTTCAGAGAGAGAGAGTGGCCAGTTTTTATTCATAGAGATTCAGTCGGAGCTGATAGAGGAGATCCGTAGAGAGCAGACATAGTGTCTAGAGATAGCATCTTTGAGAGAGTGTATGGCTCAGGGACGAGCGGGTGAGCTCGCAGAGAGAGCAGATGGGATACTGATCTTCCAGAGCAGGATCGTGGTGTCTTCCACTTCAGATTTGAGACAGAGGATCATGCAAGAGGCTCACACTACCCCTTATTCTGTCCATCCACGGATGAATAAAATGTATCAGGATTTGAGGAGATCCTATTGGTGGTAGAGGATGAGAGCGAACATTATAGATTTCGTCGCCAGATGTCACGTTTGTCAACAGGTCGGAATTGAGCACTAGAGACCAGGTGGGCTCGTGAGATCACTTCCACTTTCTGAGTGGGAGTGGATAGACATCTCCATGGACTTTGTCACTGGGTTGAGGAGAGACATCAGAGGATTTGATGATATCTGGGTTGTGGTCGATCAGTTGACCAAGTCGGCCCACTTCATCGCCATTCAGGTGACATGGCCGGTCTCGAGGCTAGCAGATGAGTTCGTCAGACAGATTGTGAGGCTTCACGGAGTGCCTGAGAGGATAGTTTCTGATAGAGATGGATGTTTCACATCGTGATTCTGGCAGCACATTCATGAGGCTCTAGGGACCCGACTAGAATTCAGCACAACTTATCACCCCTAGACCGACAGCCAGAGTGAGAGGACGATTCAGACATTAGAGGACATTCTGAGATCCTGTGTGTTAGATTTGGGCGACCTTTGGGTGAGATTCCTACCATTGGTGGAGTTGTCCTACAACAACATCTACCATTCGTCGATTAAGATGGCTCCATTTGAGGCACTATATGGGAGGCGATGCAAGTCGCCCGTCTATTGGAATGAGCCCACTGACACCGCCACTTCGCTACCTGAGATGGTCAGAGAGACAGTTGACTAGGTCGGACGCATCCGAGAGCATATGAGGGTTGCCTAGGATCGACAAAGGAAGTATGCTGATCGGAGATGGACTGAGATCGAGTTCGAGGTTGGATCGCATGTATGGCTTAGAGTATCACCGACTAAAGGGGATTGTCGCTTTGGCATCAAGGGCAAGCTGAGCCCTAGATTTGTGGGTCCCTTTGAGATTCCTGAGAGGGTTGGCGAGGTAGCTTATTGTCTAGCCTTACCCCCATAGTTGGTCGGCGTGCACGATGTGTTCCATGTCTCCCAGCTTTGACAGTATGTCCCCGATCAGAGTCATATCCTTGACCATTCCGACCTTCGGATAGAGCCTGACCATACCTTCGTAGAGAGTCCAGTTAGGGTGCTTGACCGTCGAGTCAAGAAGTTGAGGACCAAGGAGGTTCCTCTTCTTTTAGTACAGTGGGCTAGGAGGAGTCCTGAGGAGGCGACATGGGAGACTGAGGATAGGCTACGGGCGAGTTATGGCAGTGTCATAGATGAGCTTTTAGCTTCTTATGTCGAGCCGAGTGTTGACCTATCTTTGACCTCGTGAGCTAATGGTGAGTCTTGGTAGTCTTTATTTTGGGATGTTGGTTATCTCTGTGATTTTGTGCTTATGTGTGATTACTCTTTGCAGATTCCATGATGATGTGATAAGGATGGAGATGGATTCTCTTGGCATGCGTGCTAGCTATGGTTGTTGTGATGGTCCGTCTATGCTTGTGATGCTTTCCCCTATGATGATGTAGAGATACTTTATGACTCGTAGTATTGTGTTGAGACTTTGGTAGTACCTTGTCATGTTTTGAGATGCATCATATTACACATGGTTCATGTTATGCGGTTGTGACATTTTTGGATATTTTGAGACTATGGTTGTGTTTTGTGAGGCTTGCCACACGCGATGTGGTTAAAGATATGATGGTTACTATATATGAGTTGATGCATTTTGGTTGATTATTCCTAATGAGTTGAGATTGGTAGATGATGTACATATTTGTACCTCTTTTTATTGCATCTTTTGACTTCATATTTCATTCGATTTTCAAAGAAAAGGTTCAAAAGAATATAATCTTGTGTAAGAATGGGCTAAAGTACAAGAAATAGAGTCTGCACGAGTTTTGAGTTAACCATGCAGAAATTCAAGCGAAATCGGAGTCAAAACGGAGAAACCAAGGAGAGCAGAAGGGAGGTCGATATCGACCTTACAACGTCGACATCGACTACAGAGCATCGACACAGAAATGAGTGTCGAGACAGACCATCACACAGCAGAGAAAAGCACTCGATATCAAACTCTATACATCGATATCGACCTCAACCCAGGAATCGAGAGAAGCTGGACAAGTCGAGCAAAAACCCAGACATCGATATCGACCTTACTGGTCGATATCGACCACATCTCGACAGAAGATAGATACGATTTCGAGACTCGGATTGTGAATTTTATCCTCAAAACCACGAACTATCTTGTAACAATTAGATAGATAGCAGCTGATATTTATTTATCTTTACCTTTAAGTTTTATCAAGTTATTTAGAGTTTTATCAAAATAAAAGATCTATCCTACTTGTTTGGATATATTCTATAGTTTAGATATAAGATACTATCATTGGATAGCAATGATTAGTAGCCTATAAATAAAGCCCTAGGGGGCTGGCATTCAAGGATCCATCAATCCATACACACAGACACACAATCAATAGCAATAAAGTTAGAGAGAAGTTTTAAGGTTTGGCATTTGCGAAAGCCGACGTTGAGTTGTAAAGCTTCGGAGTTTATAGTTTAATGCAAGTTTATTTCTTTCAATAAAAGATGAGTTCCATGATGAGGTGCGAGTAGTCCCCCAAAGCTCTTAGGGTCAGGGTGAGCCCGACGTTAGCCATGCGTGCTTGAGATAAGTGTTACATGTTGATATCGTTGTGTCTATATCATCTCCTACGATTCTATGTTTAGTCCTAATTGAAAGAAAAGGGATTCATGTTAACAACTTGAGTTATAAACATAAAATTTGTAGAGAGAATTAGGTTTATTTGCAAGAGTAATCCTAAGAGTTAGTGTACAGCGAAAGCTTGTCCCTCGGATGAAATAGCGCAATTGTCCGTCTTATTTATCTTATCACATGCATTGGTTAACGTTGTGGTAAACCCTAATCCTAGGAGTTGCTGTTCGCAGAGGGGAGGGGGATCGTGCAATTCAAATATTCAAAGATAATTCAAAACTATGCTAACTCCCTGTACCAAACAAATAATACAAGAATCCCTCCCGATGTAGTGGTAGGGTAATTCAGGATCGAATCCACGAGGAGGTATGTCAGCGCTTCCCTTGTTGTAATCACGATCAAGCTTTCGACCTCAGAAGACACTCGATATCGATGTGTCTGGTCGATATCGACCTCAGTTCTGGTCGATTTCCAGTAGAGTTCCTACAGAAGACAAAAGCAGTAAAGTTGACTTCGAGACAGACCTCAATATCGACGTTAGACCTCGATATCGACCTATACAGTCGATTCCGATGTTTGGCACAGAAACTGTTTTGCGTATCCTATTGTCGGAAAAGTGTCTGAAGAACGTAGAATGGTAAAGAAGGATGGTCAGAAATCAAAACTTAAACTTTTAGATGAATTCAATAAACTTAAAGCTTCCAAAGTCGGGGTTTCATGCCACAACGAAAACAATGCAAGTTTGATGCTAAAGTTATGAAGTTTTATGCCTTTCCGTCAAATAACTTTCGTTACCAACACTTAGGTGATTAGAGGCTCTTGCATAGTTCCTAAGAGTTACTATCCAATTCATGAATAATCCAAGTTCACAATACGAGTGGCTTTCGCTTCAATAATGCAAATAATGAATCTCCCTAACTTTCGCAAGGAATCATGCATATGATAGAAGACGAAATCGCATAAAAGTCATACCTTTGATGCACTTACCCTACATCGCTATCGTCGGGCTCACCCTGACCCTAGAAGTGGGTTGACTACTTGCTTCTCATCATGCAACTCATCATCATCATTGAAAGAAAACTACTTCGAATTAAACTATGAAAGAAATTACAACCGAACAAAGCCAAATCTCCACTCTCGCTTCCACCAAACTCAATTCGGCTCTCCTCTCTCTCTCTCTCTCTCTAGAAATTCTCTGCGTTCTATGTGTTTGAATAACTGAAACTGGATGTGTGTGGATGCCTAAACTCAGCCCTAATGGCCTCTAGATATAGATATCGAACTTTGCTATCCAAAGGCTCGAAACTTTATCTTTATTCTCTAAGATAAAACTTAAATAAAGTAAAAACCAAAAATTCTATGGTAAATCAGCTCATATGATAGCTCTGACGTTGAAGATAAGAAATCTCGACTTTTGGATAGACGTACAAGCTTCGGATAGAATTCCATCAAAATCTGAGTCGGATTCCTCTGCTGGGCAACATCGATATCGACCTTCAGACGTCGATATCGACCTCTGTGAAACTCTATCTCGAGCTATCCTTCTCCTACTCGGATTTGCACTCGACTTTTATCTTTTATCTCGATCTGGGCACTCGATATCGACCATCATCCTCGATATCGACCTTTGTGTGTCGACATGCTTTGTTTCGTTTCCTTGCTCGATTCCTATGTCTCTGCTACACTCGATGTCGAGGTCTCCAGTCGATTTCGACCTCTTCAGAAGACTTTGAGTTCTTTTTCCGCTCTTCCAAATCTGTCCATTTTTGTCCTGTTTTCTGCGAAATCACATAGAAACTCGTGCAGACCCATATATTTGACAATAAAGCATAAACTACAGTAATCCCATGTTTTCCCACTAATATGCATGCAAATGAATGATAAAATGGACTTATATGTGCCTAGAAAATATGGCAATTTTTGCGCACATCAAACACCCCATACTTAAGCTTGCTTGTCCCCAAGCAATACTTTTAATGGTCATTCAGGGGAAGAAAGTAAACCCTCAACATCATAGATTCATTTTTCATATGTCCCTACAATTAATTGTCATCCTCGATAAGGTACTTATGTCAACCAAATCCATGCCTGTGCATAAAGCAAATTCATACTCATAAAAGGAGGTTTATATGCAAAAACAATTTAGCGACATAGCGTTAATAATCAAGAGGACTTTTGCAAGCTTATGGAAGAGTAGATTGGTAAAAGGCTAAAGGTGGGCTAATATTTGGCCATGTGGTGTTAAATCCGGGGAAATAACTTTCTTTCCAAAACATTCCACATTCCTTCTTCATAATGACTCACCTCTCACTCATTGCTCAATGCTTTTTATTCAATATAATGTTTTTATCTCTCTAACCTTAGCACTGCCTTCTCGTGAGTCGCTAACATGGGTGTCATGAATGGCCCCGGATACTTAGTACTTCGGACTCCTCACCTTGTGTCCCATCTCGCTGAACTAATATCTCAACGAGCAGGGTCGACCTACCTTTATCCCCTGAGGTGATTGGATTTTTTCTCGCTCATTAAATTTTCCATAATTCATAAATTCTTTCATTCCTGCCAACAACTTCATAAATATTGCACAACTCCATATAACCACTCCAAAGATGACATCCATTCTCAACATAGTCCCCGGATAGGGTATAAGGTATAAAATGGGCAATATGTAATATATGTGGAGCAATAATGATCATGATAAGGCTAATATATGGCATTGTGACTTTTGCAAATATGCAAAGGTAGGGCTAGGATATCAACTTGTATATGTACGCATTTGTATGGAATTTCATAAAAAGTCCTCCATCATCTTATCATGCATATGTCAAAAGCAACTTCAAATTTTCATCTCCCTTATTTTGTTCTTTTTGCACTTCATTGGTGTTAATAGGAGGAATGTCGAGTATCTCAAATACAAATATAAAGATATGTAAATGCGAATCCGAATCCTAGCCTATGCAAATGATTACAAGACTTCCTCCCATTGTAGTAGAAGGGTAGTCAGGATCGATCCATGAGGAGGCATGTGAGCGGGATCCCAGTAGCGTCGGAAATCTCACGTCTTTCTTCGACCAGAAGCCTCGATTTCGACCTTGGTGCTCGATGTCGACCTCGGCTGTCGCTCATCTCTGCAATAGAAGACCTGCAGAGACAAAAACAAGTAGTCGATATTGACTAGGGAAGGTCGATATCGATGTCAGCAGACGGAATCGACTAGCTCAGAAGACTGCCAGTCGACACAGGTGATCGATATCGACGTTGGCAGGTCGATATCGAGGTTCAGTAACTTTTGCAGAGATGCTCGTCGTCGACTCAGAAAACTGTCAACGAACTCAGTGGTCGATATCGACGTTGGAGGTCGATATCGATGTCTTTTCCTGCAAAGTTGTTAGCTTTTGTCGGTGAAGAAAGGCCGAAGACTTTAGGATGGATGAGGATGCGATGAATAGAAATAAAACAAGGTTTTATGTATATCAACTATGTAAAAAGCAACTCCTAAGATTAGGGTTTACCACAACGTTAACCGATGCATGCGATAAGGTAAATAAGACGGACAATTGCGCTATTTCATCCGAGGGACAAGCTTTCGTTGTACACCAACTCTTAGGATTACTCTTGCAAATAAACCTAATTGTCTCTACCAATTTTATGTTTATAACTCAAGTTGTTAGCATGAATCCCTTTTCTTTCGATTAGGACTAAACATAGAATCGTAGGAGATGATGTAGACACAACAATATCAACATCTAACACTTACCTCAAGCACGCATGGCTAACGTCGGGCTCACCCCGACCCTAAGAGCTTTGGGGGACTACTCGCTTCTCATCATGGAAGTCATCATTGATTGAAAGAAATAAACTTGCATTAAACTATAAACTCCGAAGCTTTACAACTCAACGTCGGCTTTCGCAAACGCCAAACCTTAAACTTCTCTCTAACTCTATTGAATGTAATTGAACTCTAAAATTGGATGATCATATGCCAACCCCCTAGGGCTTTATTTATAGGCTACTAATCCTTGCTACCAAGGATTGTAACTTCTATCTAAACTATGAACTCTATCCAAACAATTAGGATAAGTCTTTTATTTTGATAAAATTCTACTAACTTGATAAAACTTAAAGGGTAAAAAGTAGTTAAATCCCAGCTGCTATCTATCTATATGTTACAAGAAAAATTCGTGCCTCCTTGAAGATAAAGTTTCCAATCCACGTCTCGAAATCGAATCTATCTTCTGTCAACATAAAGTCGATATCGACAAGGAAGGTCGATATCGATGTCTCTGTTCCTGCTCGACTTGTCCATCTCCACTCGATGTCTATGTTATGGTCGATATCGATGATGTAAGGTCGATATCGAGTACTTTTCTCTGCTGTGTGATGGTCTATCTCGACACTCAGTTATGTGTCGATGTACTGTAGTCGATGTCGATGTTTAAGGTCGATATCGACCTGATGCGGGACCATCCAAGACACCATCCAAGACACTTTCGGACACATCTATGCTTGGGGATGGACCTATGATTCGAGCTCGTGAGAAGGAAGTCATCCTCAAGAGGAAGAAGAAGGCTCCACCATGGGAGAAGGTCCAAAGGTGCAAGCTTGATCAAATGACGTTTTAGACTCTCGTGCAGAATTTTGACAGCTTTTCGACGTCTCTGTAAAATGGGTCGTACGGATTCAATATTTATGGGATTGAGGCGTGCCATACCTTGTTGGAACGAGGACGAAGAGATCTACAACTTTGCTGTTGAAGGTTTTTCTAGATTCGACCTAGAGCTTGGCCGAAATCCACATTATTTGAGCTGTCTCTGGTTTTGACGGGATTTTAATTAAGTCTTAAACATTATATTTATTTCCTATTTTTAGTATTATTTTTACTTAAGTTATTTTAGGAAACTTTAGGGTAATTTTATTAATTCCTTTAAGTTGTTATTTTATCTCCTTTAGTTAGATAAAACCGGCCCAATAAGCCCTTTTAGGGTTATAAATGCCGATTCCAGCATTGTAGAGAAGGAACGTCTATCTTTGAATGAAAAATCAGATTTGTGTTAAACACATTGAGTGAAAGTCAATCGATTCGAAGCATTGCTCATCGATTGCAAATTGGTTCTTGTCTCAGCTTGGTTTGCTTTGTGTTCGTCAACTTCGCAAGACTTGGTGATCCTAGTATCCACAAGCCCCCTCCTTGTGCCTCCAAGTTGTCCGCTTGGTTGTGTAGGGTTGTAGAGGCGGGTTATATAGTCATTGGTATTGGTTCCTACCCTCTAAGGAGGCCTGGGGTCTTTATCTTGTTCTATATAGATCGACTCAGTCCTTATCGGTCGTGTCTTTCCATTATCGCTGCGTTTCTTTGAGTCTTTTGCTTCCGTTCTTGTCTTTGAGTCTTGATTGTCGAAGATCGGGCCATCCTACGGCTAACCCCGTATCAAATTGGCATCAGAGCTTTGGTTTCCGACATCAATAGTGTCTTTTACTTCTCATAAACACAAAAAAAAAACCCACAAAAAGAGTCTTTTCTTGTTTTGGTCTTTTACTTCTTAATTTCTGAATTTTGATTATTGCACTAATCTTTTGTTTGTGATTGTTGTGGTTGCATAGCCTAAACACAAAGCCTAGCCGAGACCGTGGAGTCGACCAACCCGTGAGCACATCTCCTTGTGCAAACCCTAGCCGACGGCACCTTGTGTCCCCATAGTTGAAGCTTGGTCGATTTCAGCCTCCACACAAAACCCTAGTTTGTTCTATCTTTGGAACTTTTAATCTATCTATTTCATTGCCTTATTTAAAATCTGATTTTATTTGGTAGATTTAATTCATTATATCTATCATATATCTTTAAAGGCTTAGATAGATCCAATTACCAAAATTAGCCAATTTCACCTATATATCTATCTTTAGGGCTACAAATTTTATCTTTTCACCATTATTTTTCAGATTTTCGAGTCATTTACATTGTTTTTAAGTCTTTCTTGCATTAGGTCAAAAAAAAAAAACAGTTTCGAAATTCTTCAAAAAAAAAAAAGAGATTGAACTTGGACCTAGGAGGATAAAATTCACTAGGGGCAAGAGTAAGTCAAAAAAAAAAAAAGAGTTTGTTGATTCAATCTAGTGCAAGAAAGCTCCCAAAGGACCAACCTTGGTGATCTACCTAGCCCTAGTCGACACACCTCAATCCTAAACACATTACCTCCACAAAAATCACAAAATTGAAACCCTACCTTGCAACTACAACATCATAACTTAAAGGTTTTCAATCAAAAAGAGGTAAATTTCCATACTTTCTTTGTTTTCTTTCTTTTTGAAGTTTGTCGAGCACTGCAGAGTCCATACCGACCCTGTACCGACCCTGTACCGACCCCCCTCAGCCTCGGTACAGCCCCTGTCGAAGTCTGTCGAGTACCACAGCCCCTGTACCGACCCCATACCGACCCTGTACCGACCCCCCTGCCTCGGTACAGCTTCTGTCGAGCCTACTTTTGGTCGATTTCGAGGCCCTTGGTCGATTTCGACCTTCTTCTTTTTCTATTTTGTGTGATCCTTGCTGCTGATTGAGTCCTATACTTGCTTGGATCGAGTCCTTTGTTGGTGTCGAGTCATCTTTTGCTTTATACTCTCATATCTATACTTTGATTATTAGGTTTTTGCTTGAGTGTTGGTTCGGCCAAAGCGGATTGCCCTAGCAAGCGTGATATACCAATCGGAGAGAAGAGTGTGAGCGAAACACAATTGCGAGGTTGTTTATATTTTTCTAACTTTTACATAGTTCTTTGTTTGTTGCTTTGAGATGTCTAATAGCCAGGGCAATGACTGGTACACTACCTTCATGGAGAACATGGCTAAGACGAATGCAAGCATAGCTAAGATAAATGTGGGAATGAAGGCGATAGAGTTTCAGTGTCCTCACAATGAAAGGGAAGTAACTAATCCTAACCCCCTTCCTAATCTTAATGCAAATCAGTACCATATTGTTAATCCTCATATAGCTAAACCTTTATTTGATAAGAACATCTCTCCACAAAGGGAGAGACATGGTAGGTATAATGCGTTTGCTAATATGCAGGGACGAGGGAAAGGACGATGGCAACAAGAAGAGTACTACTTCTCAGAGGACGACGACGACTTCCAAGAGGATGATTATTGGGAGCAACGTCCTAGACGAAATGATAGAGGAGGTCGATACCACTATCGAGCACCTAGAGAGCCTGCGCAAGATGGCATAGGTAAGGTAAAGGTAGAGATCCCTCAATTTTATGGTACCACCGATCCAGATGCATATATTGATTGGGAAACTAAAATGGATCGAATATGGATTTGTCATAACTTCTCTGAACATAAAAAGGTGCAACTAGCTTCCCTAGAATTTCAAAGTTTTGCTTTAATCTGGTGGGATAATCTAGTAAAGGAAAGAAGAAGAAATCTTGATGCACCTGTTGCTTCTTGGATTCAATTAAAAGCACTTATGAGAAGTAGGTTTGCTCCTCCACATTATGCTAGCAAGCTTAGACAACGATTAGAAAATCTTAAGCAAGGTAGCAAAACTGTTGAGGAAACCTTTTATGCAATGCAAGAAACCATGGCTAGAGCTAATGTAGTTGAACCTTATGAAGATACAAATGCTAGGTTTCTTAGAATATTGCACCCCGCCTTAGCTCATGAAATTAATTACTCTCCTTATTCTACGCCTACTGAACTTTTATATTTAGCTATGAAAGTAGAAAAGAATGCTAGATACAGGAGCCAAGGTGGTAGAATGTCGAGTGGGCAACCCCAAAGGTGGCACCAAGGCCATGTGCAGCAGCCCCAAAGGAGGTTTGATGGCGGTTCAACGGAGAGAGCAAGTCAACCCCAAGGAAGGAGTGAAGGCCGAATGCCTCAGGAGCCCATCGACAAAGGCAAAGCGCCTTGGAACGGACGTGATTCGTCTGGGGCATCTACTGGCCCTAAAGGGAGTAATCCTAACTCTTCTACTCTTGAACCTATGTACATTCCTTGCTTTATATGTCAAGGTAGTGGACATGTTATGAAGGATTGCCCAAATAAGAAGCCTCTCATGACTAATCACCTAGACAAAAATGAATCTGAAAATTCTAGTGATACACATGATGAGCATGTTCATAATGATCAAGATATTAGTTTACTTGCCTCTAAAGATGATTGCCTTGAACATGAGCATGTTGATTCTTTGATTGATTTAAATGTTCAACCTATACCCTGTGCTGATAATCAAAGCAAAGATTTGTGTCAAACTACATGCTTAGAAGAAGGCATAGTTTCTAATATGATCATTGATGATGAAACTTCTTCTACTATTGCTAGCATTGAGTTAATTGAAAATTCAGCCTTGGAAAAGGATGAAAACTTGCTAGCATTGGATGGAAACTTAGGGATTAATGACCAAGCTAAAGTGCATATTACGTTAGAACATCATGACGATAACATGAAATATGAATTATGCACTAATAAAGTTTCTTTTCTTGATTTTGTAGCTGAGACAATAACCATCAAGGAGTGGTGCCCTACAACAATCGGTCTTGCGAGGAGTTTTCATGGACATGATGTTTTCGATCCAGGAGCTCGTGTGGATGCAGTTACGGAATCATATGCGACCTTGGATTCGAGGACGAATCCTTTTCAAGAAAGGGAGATTGATGCGGGACCATCCAAGACACCATCCAAGACACTTTCGGACACATCTATGCTTGGGTATGGACCTATGATTCGAGCTCGTGAGAAGGAAGTCATCCTCAAGAGGAAGAAGAAGGCTCCACCATGGGAGAAGGTCCAAAGGTGCAAGCTTGATCAAATGACGTTTTAGACTCTCGTGCAGAATTTTGACAGCTTTTCGACGTCTCTGTAAAATGGGTCGTACGGATTCAATATTTATCGGATTGAGGCGTGCCATACCTTGTTGGAACGAGGACGAAGAGATCTACAACTTTGCTGTTGAAGGTTTTTCCAGATTCGACCTAGAGCTTGGCCGAAATCCACATTATTTGAGCTGTCTCTGGTTTTGACGGGATTTTAATTAAGTCTTAAACATTATATTTATTTCCTATTTTTAGTATTATTTTTACTTAAGTTATTTTAGGAAATTTTAGGGTAATTTTATTAATTCCTTTAAGTTGTTATTTTATCTCCTTTAGTTAGATAAAACCGGCCCAATAAGCCCTTTTAGGGTTATAAATGCCGATTCCAGCATTGTAGAGAAGGAACGTCTATCTTTGAATGAAAAATCAGATTTGTGTTAAACACATTGAGTGAAAGTCAATCGATTCGAAGCATTGCTCATCGATTGCAAATTGGTTCTTGTCTCAGCTTGGTTTGCTTTGTGTTCGTCAACTTCGCAAGACTTGGTGATCCTAGTATCCACAAGCCCCCTCCTTGTGCCTCCAAGTTGTCCGCTTGGTTGTGTAGGGTTGTAGAGGCGGGTTATATAGTCATTGGTATTGGTTCCTACCCTCTAAGGAGGCCTGGGGTCTTTATCTTGTTCTATATAGATCGACTCAGTCCTTATCGGTCGTGTCTTTCCATTATCGCTGCGTTTCTTTGAGTCTTTTGCTTCCGTTCTTGTCTTTGAGTCTTGATTGTCGAAGATCGGGCCATCCTACGGCTAACCCCGTATCAAATTGGCATCAGAGCTTTGGTTTCCGACATCAATAGTGTCTTTTACTTCTCATAAACACAAAAAAAAAACCCACAAAAAGAGTCTTTTCTTGTTTTGGTCTTTTACTTCTTAATTTCTGAATTTTGATTATTGCACTAATCTTTTGTTTGTGATTGTTGTGGTTGCATAGCCTAAACACAAAGCCTAGCCGAGACCGTGGAGTCGACCAACCCGTGAGCACATCTCCTTGTGCAAACCCTAGCCGACGGCACCTTGTGTCCCCATAGTTGAAGCTTGGTCGATTTCAGCCTCCACACAAAACCCTAGTTTGTTCTATCTTTGGAACTTTTAATCTATCTATTTCATTGCCTTATTTAAAATCTGATTTTATTTGGTAGATTTAATTCATTATATCTATCATATATCTTTAAAGGCTTAGATAGATCCAATTACCAAAATTAGCCAATTTCACCTATATATCTATCTTTAGGGCTACAAATTTTATCTTTTCACCATTATTTTTCAGATTTTCGAGTCATTTACATTGTTTTTAAGTCTTTCTTGCATTAGGTCAAAAAAAAAAAACAGTTTCGAAATTCTTCAAAAAAAAAAAAGAGATTGAACTTGGACCTAGGAGGATAAAATTCACTAGGGGCAAGAGTAAGTCAAAAAAAAAAAAAGAGTTTGTTGATTCAATCTAGTGCAAGAAAGCTCCCAAAGGACCAACCTTGGTGATCTACCTAGCCCTAGTCGACACACCTCAATCCTAAACACATTACCTCCACAAAAATCACAAAATTGAAACCCTACCTTGCAACTACAACATCATAACTTAAAGGTTTTCAATCAAAAAGAGGTAAATTTCCATACTTTCTTTGTTTTCTTTCTTTTTGAAGTTTGTCGAGCACTGCAGAGTCCATACCGACCCTGTACCGACCCTGTACCGACCCCCCTCAGCCTCGGTACAGCCCCTGTCGAAGTCTGTCGAGTACCACAGCCCCTGTACCGACCCCATACCGACCCTGTACCGACCCCCCTGCCTCGGTACAGCTTCTGTCGAGCCTACTTTTGGTCGATTTCGAGGCCCTTGGTCGATTTCGACCTTCTTCTTTTTCTATTTTGTGTGATCCTTGCTGCTGATTGAGTCCTATACTTGCTTGGATCGAGTCCTTTGTTGGTGTCGAGTCATCTTTTGCTTTATACTCTCATATCTATACTTTGATTATTAGGTTTTTGCTTGAGTGTTGGTTCGGCCAAAGCGGATTGCCCTAGCAAGCGTGATATACCAATCGGAGAGAAGAGTGTGAGCGAAACACAATTGCGAGGTTGTTTATATTTTTCTAACTTTTACATAGTTCTTTGTTTGCAGCATCAAGAGCATTGTAAATAATCTCCTGAATCACGTACGGTGGTTGGCCATGCGTCGGGCATGATCGTAGTAGGTCCTTAAACCTTTCCCAAACAGTCGCCAGAGCCTCACCAGGCTTTTGTTTTAAAGCCGTGATTTTCTGTCGGATCAACGCCGTCTTAGAAGGAGGGAAGAACTTGTTGAGGAACGCGTCATTGACTTCATTCCAGGTGCGGAGCAATCTTGGGGCTAAGCTCTCCAACCACTGCAATGCTTTTCCTGTAAGGAACCAACGAAAAGCTTTTAGTTGGACATATTCAAGACTCTGTCAATCAGCAATAGTATCACAAAGGTCTAAGAAGGTTGATATATGTGCCATAGGGCATTCATTAGGTTTTCCTTCATATTGACGCCTTCTTATTTCAGTAAGGAAGTTAGGTTTAATTTCAAAATTAGAGGCAGGGATAAGAATCGCCGATTTAGGCACTGTGAGCGTGGGGTGCATGTATTGCTTGGCGTTCCGAGGGAGGGTATTGATTTGGGCTTCTATTTGCCTCCGACCTTCCTCCTCCCTATCCGCGCGCTCCTTAAGTTCTGCCTCTCTAGTTCTTAGGTCCTCCACCTGCTTCCTTAGTTGCTCAATCAACTCAGCCTGGTTTGTGTTGTCTACCATGATTCTTTGAGCTTGGGCTCTTAGATGGAAATAGCGCTCAGGGTCGTCTACTCCTTCAAATTCAGGTGGGCGATAAGCGCGTCACATACACCTGCAAAGCCAAACTAGATAGAAACGTGAGATAGACTAATAGGGTGCGATTGATTGCCTCCCCGGCAACGACGCCAAATTGTTAATAGGAGGAATGTCGAGTATCTCAAATACAAATATAAAGATATGTAAATGCAAATCCGAATCCTAGCCTATGCAAATGATTACAAGACTTCCTCCCGTTGCAGTATAAGGGTAGTCAAGATCGATCCACGAGGAGGCGTGTCAGCGGGATCATAGGAGCATCGGAAATCTCACGTCTTTCTTCGACCAGAAGCCTCGATTTCGACCTTGGTGCTCGATGTCGACCTCGGCTGTCACTCCTCTGTGCAACAGAAGACCTGCAGAGACAAAAACAAGCAGTCGATATCGACTAGGGAAGGTCGATATCGATGTCAGCAGACGGAATCGACTGGCTCAGAAGACTGCCATTTGACACAGGTGGTCGATATCGACGTTGGCAGGTCGATATCGAGGTTCAGTAAATTCTGCAGAGATGCTCGTCGTCGACTCAGAAAACTGTCAACGAACTCAGTGGTCGATATCGACGTTGGAGGTCGATATCGATGTCTTTTCCTCCAAAGTTGTTAGCTTTTGTCGGCGAAGAAAGGCCGAAAACTTTAGGATGGATGAGGATGTGATAAACAGAAATAAAACAAGGTTTTATGTGTATAAACTATGTAAAAAGCAGCTTCTAGGATTAGGGTTTACCACAACGTTAACCAATGCATGCGATAAGGTAAATAAGACGGACAATTGTGCTATTTCATCCGAGGGACAAGCTTTCGTTGTACACCAACTCTTAGGATTACTTCTGCAAATAAACCTAATTGTCTCTACCAATTTTATGTTTACAACTCAAGTTGTTAGCATGAATCCCTTTTCTTTCGATTAGGACTAAACATAGAATCGTAGGAGATGATATAGACACAACAATATCAACATCTAACACTTACCTCAAGCACGCATGGCTAACGCCGGGCTCACCCCGACTCTAAGAGCTTTAGGGGACTACTCACTTCTCATCATGGAACTCATCATTGATTGAAAGGAAATAAACTTGCATTAAACTATATACTCCGAAGCTTTACAACTCAACGTCGGCTTTCGCAAACACCAAACCTTAATCTTCTCTCAAACTCCATTGAATGTAATTGAACTCTAAAATTGGATGATCATATGCCAGCCCCCTAGGGCTTTATTTATAGGCTACTAATCCTTGCTACCATGGATTGTAACTTCTATCTAAACTATGAACTCTATCCAAAAAATTAGGATAGGTCGTTTATTTTGATAAAATTCTACTAACTTGATAAAACTTAAAGGGTAAAAAGTAGATAAATCCCAGCTGCTATCTATCTATATGTTACAAGATAAATCCGTGCCTCCTTGAAGATAAAGTTTCCAATCCGTGTCTCGAAATCGAATCTATCTTCTGTCGAGATAAGGTCGATATCGACCAGGAAGGTCGATATCGATGTCTCTGTTCCTGCTCGACTTGTCCATCTCCACTTGATGTCTATGTTATGGTCGATATCAATGATGTAAGGTCGATATCGAGTACTTTTCTCTGCTGTGTGATGGTCTATCTCGACACTCAGTTCTGTGTCGATATACTGTAGTCGATGTCGATGTTTAAGGTCGATATCGACCTCTCTTCTGCTCTCCTTGGTTTCTTCGTTTTGACTCCGATTTCAATCGAATTCTTGCATGGTTAGCTCAAAACTCGTGCAGACTCTATTTCTTGTACTTTAGCCCATTCTTACACAAGTTTATATTCTTTTGAACCTTTTCTTTGGAAATCGAATGAAATATGAAGTCAAAATATGCAATAAAAAGAGGTACAAATATGTACATCAAAACACGCCATACTTAGAATTGCTTGTCCTCAAGCAATAACCAAGCAATAACCAATACCTACAACACACCCTTCAAGTCTTCTCCCTTGTCAAAAGCAACATCATAAGCGGTAGCAAAGCAAAGCAAGTGAATTTAACGTCATAGCACATATTTAGGCGATCCATAGGCATATGCAATTTTTTATCCAACCTCACATGGATAATGTGTCTGCACTCAACTCTCATGTGTTTAGGCTATGAAGATCAACTCTCAACTCAATTCCATACACAAATTCATAAACATTGCAATTTATAAAAATCCACTTCGCAACCAATTATGAAAATGCAATAAGAATCATCAGGAGGACTTTCTCTCAATGGAAGACTTCAAAGAAGACTTTATTAGGCGGGGTTGTAATGGGGCTTTGTAAGGAATTAAGGGTATGGAATTATTTGGCTATGTGGTGCTCTTATAATTCGGGAATCAAGACTCCTAAATCTCAACACTTGTAATATCCAAACCATAACTCTTCAACGTTGCACTTTCCAAGCTCAATCTCCCATAATGCTCTTTTCAAACTCATCTTTCCGTAATATGCTCCAAAGATGCACTAAAAGATGTAACCCATACTATCAACCCTTCTTTCAAACTCTTATATGCCTCTAAAAAAAATAACACTTGTAAGAAACAAATAAAGGACTTAATGATTTTGGCTCATGCACTATGTATATATATATCTTTTTCTTTTTTTTTCAGATTTTTTTTACGAAAATAATAAATACTAAAAAATATGTGCATTTATATGGTGAGCCAAAAATCCTTTTACAACATATGACAAGATGAAAATATATACCAACCCATAATTTCCTTGCTCAAAACTGAATATATGCACTTTTCTTTCCACAAGGCATTAGTCAAGCCAATCTAAGTCTCAATTCCCAAATGGGGGTCAGGCTTAATTTGACTAGGAATAATTTTGTGGAGTTTGCAATTTTAGACTCAGGCTAATTTTTCGGCTTCAAGCAGAGATAATGCAGGTTAGATAAAGAGAGGATATAAATGGCTTAAAAGATGCCTCAATCATTTAATTCTCGTAAACATAGACATATTTATGTATTGGTTTTGAATAACTATCACAGCATTTAGAGATGCATAGGAAGAGTAAATTCACTCAAGAAAGCGGAGGGATTTTTGATGTTCTCCCTATATGCCAAAAATTCTCACTAGGACAATTTTTGTTGGATTTGCTTTTTAGCCTAGGATCATATGTGCTCAATTTCATCACAAGTTCACAATCTACATAAAAATTTTAAGACATAGGCTAAACCATCCAAATATGCCATAGGATTTACATGATCAAGTCAGCTATTGAGTTTTCATCATAGGACATCTAAGTAGGGTTTAAAAATAAACATGCATTTTTTTGTATTTTTGACATTTTATAAAAGTAAAACTAAGAACAAAAATTTAAACATGAATGCAATGTGAAGAAGAAAACCAAGTTAAGGCCATAAGACATGTTTTTTCCCCCACCCCATACTTAAAATATACAGTGTCCTCACTGTATTAAAAAGAAGAACAAGGGTAGAGAGAAACTCACAGCGCAACCTGCAGATTCAGGTCGATTTCCAAGTTAGGTCGATGCCAGAAGTCGATATCTATGTCAGTGGTCGATGTCGACTGCATCTGTCGAAGTCGAGGAAGAAGATGAAGTCAAAGCATGCCTGTGGATGGTCGATATCGATGATTATGGTCGATATTGACCTCTACTTTTCGCTCCTGAGTCCTCGATGTCGACTCTAGGAGATGGCTTGACCCTGGGGGGGTCGATTTCGACTGGCCTGGTCGATTTCGACTGCCTCTGCAGTAGCTTCTTTTCTTCTTCGTCATTTCTTTTGCTTGGTAACTTGAAATCTTGGTTAGATTGATAGATAAAGCCACGAATTATCTCAGTTATAAAAGTTTTAAAAAGCCAAAAGTCAAAATCCTAAAAACACATTATTAAAGGAAATCAAGTTTTATGTACAAGCTCTAGAGTTTTGAGTCGCTAGGCCGAATTCTCCGTCAATTCTTTATGAGCCTTTAATGCAGGGACCCTTTGACCTCGAGCATTCTCCTGGGTCATCTAGGTCCTTTTGGTAGTAGCTAAGTTCGGCGACCAAGGCTTCTTTGATGTTAGGTTCTTGTTTGGGTGCTTTCCTTCTCTTTCTTGACCTAACTTTATCAATATAGGCAAACCATGGAGCTTTGACCCTCTCTTTAGTTGAATTATCAATAATTGGCTTAATTGATTTATCAATAAGGCACAGAGGAGGGTTAGGAGTCGTACCTGGGCTTACCTGTCTGGGCCCGAAACAGAAGTGTTCGGGCTGAGGGGTGGTCGATTTCGACCGAGGTGGGTCAATTTCGAGTGCTTTGGTCGATACCGACATGTGGGGGTCGATATCGACCTCTGTAACCCCATGCTTAAGCTCCTGGCAACAATCTGGCATACTCGATTTCGACCAAGGGGGTC
This sequence comes from Persicaria maculosa, assembly GCA_963922045.1. Classification (NCBI taxonomy): domain Eukaryota; kingdom Viridiplantae; phylum Streptophyta; class Magnoliopsida; order Caryophyllales; family Polygonaceae; genus Persicaria; species Persicaria maculosa. The sequence goes on along the minus strand of OY998261.1, from coordinate 22,416,106 downwards.
GATTTCGATGTTTTTAGCCGATATCGACGGGTTCCAGCCGATGTCGACCCTGCTTGTTGTTTCCGTCCTCTCCAACAAAAATTTTATAAGCTTTTCCTTAGCTGACGAGAGGACAACTTGCTCCAGATGCTTCGTTTCGCTCATGGTTGGGTTGAAAGAGAATTCTATCAATTCGTTTCCTATAGTAAAGGTTAGTAATCCTTGACGTACATTGATATTGGCATCAGCAGTAGCTAAGAAAGGCCTACCAAGGATAATAGGCACTACAGGACCTTCAGGCATCTCCAATACAATGAAATCAGTAGGCACAAAGAAGTTACCTACCTTTACTAACGTCATCAACTATACATGTGGGCCTAACGAATCAGTTGTCAGCCATATAGAGTTTCATGTCCACAGGTTCAAGAGCGCCAATGTTCACCTTTTGCCGAATAGAAAGAGACATAAGACTTACGCTTGCCCCTAGGTCACATAGGGCCTTGTAGCGATGTTGGCCAAGTCCCACGGTGATTGCAAACTTCCTTAGATCACCCCTCTTCTCAGGGAAGTCCATCTTTGAGCACTCCTTTGCGATCTCTGCCATGGATCTCTTCTTGCCAAGGATGTCTTTCAGGAATCGTACATAGGAGGGCATCTCGCTTAGGGCTTCTGTAAGAGGAATGGTAACGTTAAGACCTTACAGAATTTTTACAAAGCGCTTAAACTTACCTTTGGTGGGATCCTCCAATGCTTTGGATGGGAATGGCAACGTCTTCTTTGGTGTAGGGGCCAAAACGGAGGTCGGAGGGGCCTGCTGGACATCGACATCGATTGGGACGTGGTCAATATCGACCGGAATGGTCGATGCCGACCTCTGTTGTGGCTCCAGAGGCTCTGTAGTGGCATCGACGTCGACTAGTGGGTCGACCTGGTGGTCAATATCAACCTATTCCTTGACATCGACTGGGCTGTCGATGTTGACTGGATCTACTGCTTTCTCCGATTCTGTTCGTGGCTTTTGTACTTTGTTGCTACTCCTTAATTGCATGGCTGTGACATGGCCCATCCCGGATTGCCCCTTAGGATTTGTAGTGGGTTGCCCAGGGAATGATCCGAACGGTCTAGGGATTTGTGCCGCCAATTGACCCAGTTGGGTCTCTACATTCTTTTTCCAAATATCCATCTCCCCAATCCTTGTGGTAAGGTGATTGAGTTGAGAATGGATGGCATTGTTGGATTGATCATTCTTAGCCTGATTCCGCCTGATTTCATCCAGCACAAGTTGTAGATCATCCTTCCTTTGGTCCCTCTTCGGGTGGCCAGGAGCTCTATAAGGCGGGGGGTCCCTAGGGTTAACCGGGTTCCTTTGTGGTTGATGGAACCTTTGGCCTCCCCAATAGGGGTGATTGGGACCCCTCATGTAGCGCGCCTCCTGGTGAGTCTCCACTAGGTGTACTTGTTCATCATGGGGGCACCCGATGGTGGTGTGCCGCTGCGATCCGCATTCAATGCAATCTTGGTTCGCTGAAAGGAACCTCACTTGCTTTTGGAGCTTCCGAAGTTGATCTCTATGGAATTGCTCCTTCACGTCTGGATCGATTACCTTGGAGGGTTCATATAAGGGCATGGATGGGGTAGGCCTTGACGATGATGATGTGTTGGAAGCCTCAAGAGTCCCATATGTGTTGTCGAACTCCACCAACCTCTCTATGGTCTCCCAAGCCTCTTGTGGAGCGAGTTCAAGGTAGCCATAGAAGGTGTAGGTGTTGATCCTCTCCTTGGTTGCAGCATCAAGAGCATTGTATATAATCTCCTGAATCATGTACGGTGGTTGGCCATGCGTCGGGCATGATCGTAGTAGGTCCTTAAACATTTCCCAAACAGTCACCAGAGCCTCACCAGGCTTTTGTTTGAAAGTCGTGATTTTCTGTCGGATCAACGCCGTCTTAGAAGGAGGGAAGAACTTGTTGAGGAACGCGTCCTTGACTTCATTCCAAGTGCAGAGTGATCTTGGGGCTAAGCTCCCCAACCACTGCAATGCTTTTCCTGTAAGGGACCAACGAAAAGCTTTTAGTTGGACATATTCAAGACTCTGTCCATCAGCAATAGTATCACAAAGGTCTAAGAAGGTTGATATATGTGCCATAGGGCATTCATTAGGTTTTCCTTCATATTGACGCCTTCTTATTTCAGTAAGGAAGTTAGGTTTAATTTCAAAATTAGAGGTAGGGATAAGAATCACCGATTCAGGCACTCTGAGCGTGGGGTGCATGTATTGCTTTGCGTTCCGAGGGAGGGCATTGAATTGGGCTTCTATTTGCCTCCGGCCTTCCTTCTCCCTATCCGCGCGCTCCTTAAGTGCCGCCTCTCTAGTTGTTACATCCTCCACCTGCTTCCTTAGTTGCTCAATCAACTCAGCCTGGTTCGCGTTGTCTGTCATGATTCTTTGAGCTTGGGCTCTTATATGGAAATAGCGCTCAGGGTCGTCTACTCCTTCAAATTCAGGTGGGCGATTAGCACGTCGCATAAACCTGCAAAGCCAAACTAGATACAAACGTGAGATAGACTACTAGGGCGCGATTGATTGCCTCCCTGGCAACGGCGCCAATTTGTTAATAGGAGGAATGTCGAGTATCTCAAATACAAATATAAAGATATGTAAATGCGAATCCGAATCCTAGCCTATGCAAATGATTACAAGACTTCCTCCCGTTGTAGCAGAAGGGTAGTCAGGATAGATCCACGAGGAGGCGTGTCAGCGGGATCCTAGTAGCGTCGGAAATCTCACGTCTTTCTTCGACCAGAAGCCTCGATTTCGACCTTGGTGCTCGATGTCGACCTCGACTGTCGCTACTCTCTACAACAGAAGACCTGCAGAGATAAAAACAAGCAGTCGATATCGACTAGGGAAGGTCGATATCGATGTCAGCAGACGGAATCGACTGGCTCAGAAGACTGCCAATCGACACAGGTGGTCGATATCGACGTTGGGAGGTCGATATCGAGGTTCAGTAACTTTTGCAGAGATGCTCGTCGTCGACTCAGAAAACTGTCAACAAACTCAGTGGTCGATATCGACGTTGGAGGTCGATATCGATGTCTTTTCCTGCAAAGTTGTTAGCTTTTGTCGGCGAAGAAAGGCCGAAGACTTTAGGATGGATGAGGATGCGATGAACAGAAATAAAACAAGGTTTTATGTGTATAAACTATGTAAAAAGCAACTCCTAGGATTAGGGTTTACCACAACGTTAACCAATGCATGCGATAAGGTAAATAAGATGGACAATTGCGCTATTTCATCTGAGGGACAAGCTTTCGCTGTACACCAACTCTTAGGATTACTCTTGCAAATAAGCCTAATTGTCTCTACCAATTTCATGTTTATAACTCAAGTTGTTAGCATGAATCCCTTTTATTTCGATTAGGACTAAACATAGAATCGTAGGAGATAATATAGACACAACAATATCAACATCTAACACTTACCTCAAGCACGCATGGCTAACGTCGGGCTCACCCCGACCCTAAGAGCTTTGGGGGACTACTCGCTTCTCATCATGGAACTCATCATTGATTGAAAGAAATAAACTTGCATTAAACTATAAACTCCGAAGCTTTACAACTCAACGTCGGCTTTCGCAAACGCCAAACCTTAAACTTCTCTCTAACTCTATTGAATGTAATGGAACTCTAAAATTGGATGATCATATGCCAGCCTCCTAGGGCTTTATTTATAGGCTACTAATCCTTGCTACCAAGGATTGTAACTTCTATATAAACTATGAACTCTATCCAAACAATTAGGATAGGTCTTTTATTTTGATAAAATTCTACTAACTTGATAAAACTTAAAGGGTAAAAAGTAGATAAATCCCAGCTGCTATCTATCTATATGTTACAAGATAAATCCGAGCCTCATTGAAGATAAAGTTTCCAATCCACGTCTCGAAATCGAATCTATCTTCTGTCGAGATAAGGTCGATATCGACCAGGAAGGTCGATATCGATGTCTCTGTTCCTGCTCGACTTGTCCATCTCCACTCGATGTCTATGTTATGGTCGATATCGATGATGTAAGATCGATATCGAGTACTTTTCTCTGTTGTGTGTTGGTCTGTCTCGACACTCAGTTCTGTGTCGATGTACTGTAGTCGATGTACTGTAGTCGATGTCGATGTTTAAGGTCGATATCGACCTTTCTTCTGCTCTCCTTGGTTTCTTCGTTTTGACTCCGATTTCGCTCGAATTCCTGCATGGTTAGCTCAAAACTCGTGCAGACTCTATTTCTTGTACTTTAGCCCATTCTTACACAAGTTTATATTCTTTTGAACCTTTTCTTTGGAAATCGAATGAAATATGAAGTCAAAAGATGCAATAAAAAGAGGTACAAATATGTACATCAATTGGGACTTCCCTTAACTAGGCAATTTCATGTTATATCTCTAATGATCTAATTTTGCATCATAGAGCTCTTTTTTATACTTCCATGACTCTTTCTTTATTTTTAATTTTTTTTATGGGGGTCTTTTTTATCATTTTTTTTTCGAATTTATATAAAACTTAAAATAAATATGACTAACTATGTAATATGCATGAACTATATGCATAGGTAAGGCTATGATATGAACTTGTATATGTAAGCATTTGTATGGAATTTCATAAAAAGTCCTCCATCATCTTATCATGCATATGTCAAAAGCAACTTCAAATTTTCATCTCCTTTATTTTTTTCTTTTTGCACTTCATTGGGACATCCCTTAACTAGGCAATTTCATGTTATATCTCTAATGAATCTAATTATGCATCATAGAGCTCTTTTTTATACTTCCATGACTCTTTCTTTATTTTCAATTTTTTTATGGGGGTCATTTTTTTCATTTTTTTTTGAATTTATATAAAACTTACAATAAATATGACTAACTATGTAATATGCATGAACTATATAAATAAATATGCAATAACTTATAAAATATGCTAGAACATGTAAGTAAGCCTTTCCCCCACCCCATACTTAAAGTTTACAGTGTCCTCACTGTATTAGAACTAGGGTTAAGAAGAAAACTTACTAAACCGTCACAAATTTCAGGAGTCGAAGAAGACAACAGGCATGGTCAATATCGACCTTAAACATCGGAATCGACCTCTGTATGTCGATTTCTGGCTCAAGCTTCAGGGTGATCCGGCCTCGACCACAAGCCCATCTAAATCGACCATAAGGTCTATGTTGATCTTCAACATCGATTTCGATGTCTTTTTTGTGTGCTTTTCTCTTTCCTGCAACTTGTTAAAAAACAAAACCAAACAAAAACAATGTAATTTAAATGTAACAAAACCAAAGATGTCCAAAACCTTAAACTAAGTGTATTTTACAAGCTGTAGACTTTTAAATCGCTAGGCCGACTTCTTCCTTTGCGCTTATCAAGGCGGCATCTGCAGAGCCCATGTGGCTTGGGTCTCAAATACCACTCCTTTCTTGTCACACAGCTGCATTCCGCCGGGATGGATCTGGTTCACCGTGAATGGTCCCAAATTCTTATCTTTGAATCTCGTAGGGAACCAATGGTCCTTGGATTTGGCTACATAGACTTTGTCTCCTATATCATACTGTCTCGAATCATCATCGGATACCCTACATAAGCGCACATGCCAAGGCACACCACTTCCAAATGATGATAAATCTTTAATTGTAATGGAACAGGAGGAATCCGTACCTTGACTTACCTTCTTATCTGTCTATGGTTCAGGTCGATATCGATGTGCGGTCCTCGATATCGAGGTTTGTTGTACTCGTGGAGGATCAGTCGATTTGGAGAGTTTCTGCTAGATATGACCAGGTCAATTTTGACCCTCAGAGATCGATATCGAGGTCTCTGTTCCTCCCTCCTCTGCTTCAATGGTGGTCGATTTCGGCTCTATGGTATCGTCGATATCGACCTTGCCCATCGATTTCGATGTTCCTTCTTCTGCTCCGTCGACCCCATACTTATAACCTGACATAGAATCTTGAACATTATTAGTCGATATCGACTTACCTGGGTCGATTTCGATGTTCTGTTTGGCTCCTTCGTTCAAGATTGCCACAACCTCCTCCACTTGGGCTTCTATGGCCCTCTTTTCTAGCTCTTCTGGTGTCATACTCCTTACTTTGGCTTCTCCACATGCAATGTAGACACCATTGATGGCATTTATCTCCATTGGCCCTTGATTTTTCACTGTCTTGTTTAAGGCATACTCTATCACCTCGTCACTAATTGTAAATGAGAGCAATCATTTCTTCACGCTAATGTTGGCATCGACGGTTACTAGGAATGGCCTACCTAAAATAATGGGACAAGCAGGGTCCTCCGCTATATCAACAACTAAGAAATCAGCAGGGACAAAGAACTTACCTACTTGTACTGGCACATCCGTTACCATCCCTGTTGGAATTACTACCGTATTGTTTGCCATGTATAACCTTGCATCCACGGGCTCCAAAGGACCTATCTTTACCTTATGCCAAATGGTTAGTGGCATCATGCTAACGCTAGCGCCCAAGTCAACTAAAGCATTAAATTTGAATTGACCTAAACCTATAGCGATAGAAAACTTACCTGGGTCCGCCCGCTTTTGTGGTAGCTCCAACCTGTTGCACCCCTCTGCGATCTCAGAAAGCGATCACTTCTTACCCAATATGTCCTTAAGGAACCTTACATATAATGGCATCTCATGAAGTGCATTTGTGAATGGTATAGAGACATTGAGTCCTTGAAGCATCTTCACGAACCGCTGGAACTTCTTTTCCGCTGGGTCCTTAATCACCTTTCTAGTTGGGAATGGCAACACCTTCTTCTTCCATGCAGCTGTAGTTAGGTCGACATCTACATTAGTAGGGTGGACATCGACTGGAGGAGTCGATTTTTGTGGTGACTCAGTATCAGGGTTGACATCGATTGGAAGGTCGACATCGACATCACCTTGGTCGATATCGACAAGGGGGGTCGATATCGATGTCTGTTCTGGCTCCTTTTCCTCCGCTTTTTACTCGGGTGTTTGTAATTGACGCCCACTCCTTAGGTTCACGGCCGCAATATGTCTAGTGGTTTTGCCCTTTTGGTTGGGCATAGTGGATCCAGGGAATGATCCTGACGCTTTGGGTATTGCTTCCGCAAATTGACCCATTTGGGTCTCCATGTTGCGCTTCCAATATGGTTGATTGCCCCCCCCCCATAGGAGCCTCTCGTCCACTTGGCTTCCTCATGTTGTTCCGCCATGGATACTTGCTCAGTATGTGGACAGGCACTAGTGTTATGCCTTGTTGAGCCACATTCCTGACAAGATTGATTGTTGCTCAGGAACCTGACTTGCTTTTGAAAGCAGCGTGTCTGATCGTTCTGGAATTGTTGCCGTACATCAGGATCTATCTCCCTTGAAGGCTCATATAGTGGCATTGATGGGGCAGGCCTTGCCTCATAGGCCGCAGCAGCCCCATAGGTGTTGTCAAAGTTCACGAGCCTCTCAATGGTCAACCATGCCTCCGTTGGTGTAAGCTCAATGTACCGATAGGAGGTATATGAATTGATCCTCTCCTTATTCGGCGCATCGAGGGCATTGTAGAATATTTCCTGGATGACATATGGAAGTTGCCCATGCGTCGGGCATGATCTCAACAATTCCTTAAATCGCTCCCATGCATGTGATAGTGTTTCACCTGGCTTTTGTTTGAAAGTCATGATCCTTTGTCGTAGCATCGCCGTTTTAGAAGGTGGAAAGAACTTATTCAGGAATGCATCCTTCACCTCAGCCCATGTCCTCAGCGAGCGTGGAGCCAAACTCTCAAGCCATTGTAATGCCTTCCCTACCAAAGACCATCTAAAAGATTTCAGTCTCACATACTCTAAATTTACTCCATCAGCAACTGTTTCACATAAATCCATAAAAGTAGAGAGGTGTTGCAGAGGGCATTCATTAGGTCTTCCTTCAAAAGTATTTCTTTTACTTTCAGAAAGAAAGTTAATTTTAATTTCATAATTGGAATGAGGAATTAAAATAGCGGATTCAGGAACGTGGAGCGGCGGATGCATGTATTGCATTGCCGTCTGTGGATACTGATTGAGCCGCTCTTGGGCTTGTCTGTGCGCATCCTCCTCCCTATCAGCACGGGCTCACTCTGTAGCAGCGGCGGCCCTCTCAGCAGCGATTGTAGCATTGTGGTCCTCCATCTTCTTCCTCAATCACTCTATGGTCTCAGCCTGCGTCTCGTTGTCAGCCATGATGCGAATTGCTTTGTTGCGAAGATGGAAGAAACGTTCAGGCTCGTTGATGGGTTCCAGGGTTGGTCCGTTATCTGAACGTCGCATAAACCTGCAAAATAAACTCTAAAAGATCGTGAGAAAACTTAGGTGGCGATTGATTGCCTCCCCGGCAATGGCGCCAATTTGTTCGCAGAGGGGAGGGGGATGGCGCAATTCAAATATTCAAAGATAATTCAAAACAATGCTAACTCTCTGTCCCAAACAAATAATACAAGAATCCCTCCCGATGTAGTGGTAGGGTTATTCAGGATCGAATCCACGAGGAGGTATGTCAGCGCTTCCCTTTTTGTAATCACGATCAAGCTTTCGACCTTAGAAGACACTCGATATCGATGTGTCTGGTCGATATCGACCTCAGTTCTAGTCGATTTCCAGTAGAGTTCATGCAGAAGACAAAAGCAGCAAAGTCCACTTCAAGACAGCCCACGATATCGACGTTAGACCTCGATATCGACCTTTATAATCGATTTGGATGTTTGTCACAGAAACTGTTTTGCGTATCCTATTGTCGGAAAAGTGTCCGAAAACGTAGAATGGTAAAGAAGGATGGTCAGAAATCAAAACTTAAACTTTTAGATGAATTCAATAAACTTAAAGCTTCCAAAGTCGGGGTTTCATGCCACGACGATAACAATGCAAGTTTGATGCTAAAGTTATGAAATTTAATGTCTTTCCCTCAAATAACTTTCGTTACCAACACTTAGGTGATTAGAGGCTCTCGCATAGTTCCTAAGAGTTACTATCCAATTCATGAATAATCCAAGTTCACAATACGAGTGGATTTCGCTTCAATAATACAAATAATGAATCTCCCTAACTTTAGCAAGGAATCATGCATAGGATAGAAGATGGAATCGCATAAAAGTCATTCCTTTGATGCACTTACCCTACATCGCTATCGTCGGGCTCACCCCGACCCTAGAAGTGGGTTGACTACTCGCTTCTCATCATGCAACTCATCATCATCATTGAAAGAAAACTACTTCGAATTAAACTATGAAAGAAATTACAACCGAACAAAGCCAAATCTCCGCTCTCGCTTCCACCAAACTCTATTCGGCTCTCCTCTCTCTCTACAAATTCTCTACGTTCTATGTGTTTGAATAACTGAAATTGGATGTGTGTGGATGCCTAAACTCAGCCCTAATGGCCTCTAGATATAGATATTGAACTTTTCTATCCAAAGGCTCGAAACTTTATCTTTATTCTCTAAGATAAAACTTAAATGAAGTAAAAACCAAAAGTTCTATGGTACGTCAGCTCATATGATAGCTCTAACGTTGAAGATAAGAAATCTCGACTTTTGGATAGACGTGCAAGCTTCGGATAGAATTCTATCAAAATCTGAGTCGGATTCCTCTACTGGGCAACATCGATATCGACCTTCAGACGTCGATATCGACCTCTGTGACACTCTATCTCGAGCTCTCCTTCTCCTACTCGGATTAGCACTCGACTTCTATCTTTTATCTCGATCTGGGCACTCGATATCGACCATCATCCTCGATATCGACCTTTGTGTATCGACATGCTTTGTTTCATTTCCTTGCTTGATTACTATGTCTCTGCTGCACTCGATGTTGAGGTCTCCAGTCGATTTCGACCTCTTCAGAAGACTTCGAGTTCTTTTTCTGCTCTTCCAAATCTGCCCATTTTTGTCCTGTTTTCTGCGAAATCACATAGAAACTCGTGCAGACCCATATATTGGACAATAAAGCATAAACTACACTAATCCCATGTTTTCCCACAAATATGCATGCAAATGAATGATAAAATGGACTTATATGTGCCTAGAAAATATGGCTATTTGCGCGCACATCAAACACCCCATACTTAAGCTTGCTTGTCCCCAAGCAATACTTTTAATGGTCATTCAGGGGAAGAAAGTAAACCCTCAACATCATAGATTCATTTTTCATATGTCCCTACAATCAATTGCCATCCTCGATAAGGTACTTATGTCAACCAAATCCATGCCTGTGCATAAAGCAAATTCATACTCATAAAAGGAGGTTTATATGCAAAAACAATTCAGCGACATAGCGTTAATAATCAAGAGGACTTTTGCAAGCTTATGGAAGAGTAGATTGGTAAAAGGCTAAAGGTGGGCTAATATTTGGCCATGTGGTGTTAAATCCGGGGAAATAACTTTCTTTCCAAAACATTCCACGTTCCTTCTTCATAATGTCTCACCTCTCACTCATTGCTCAATGCTTTTATTCAATATAATGCTTTTACGTCTCTAACCTTAGCACTACCTTCTCGCGAGTCGCAAATATGGGTGTCATGAATGGCCCCGGATACTTAGTACTTCGGACTCCTCAACTTGTGTCCCATCTCGCTGAACTAACATCTCAACGAGCAGGGTCGACCTACCTTTATCTCCTGAGGTGATCGGATTTTTTCTCGCTCATTAAATTTTCCATAATTCATAAATTCTTTCATTCCTGCCAACAACTTCATAAATATTGCACAACTCTATATAAACACTCTAAAGATGACATCCATTCTCAACATAGTCCCCGAATAGGGAATAAGGTATAAAATGGGCAATATGTAATATATGTGGAGCAATAATGATCATGATAAGGCTCATATATGGCTTTGTGACTTTTGCAAATATTCATAGGTAAGGCTATGATATGAACTTGTATATGTAAGCATTTGTATGGAATTTCATAAAAAGTCCTCCATCATCTTATCATGCATATGTCAAAAGCAACTTCAAATTTTCATCTCCTTTATTTTTTTCTTTTTGCACTTCATTGGGACATCCCTTAACTAGGAAATTTCATGTTATATCTCTAATGAATCTAATTATGCATCATAGAGCTCTTTTTTATACTTCCATGACTCTTTCTTTATTTTCAATTTTTTTATGGGGGTCATTTTTTTCATTTTTTTTGAATTTATATAAAACTTACAATAAATATGACTAACTATGTAATATGCATGAACTATATAAATAAATATGCAATAACTTATAAAATATGCTAGAACATGTAAGTAAGCCTTTCCCCCACCCCATACTTAAAGTTTACAGTGTCCTCACTGTATTAGAACTAGGGTTAAGAAGAAAACTTACTAAACCGTCACAAATTTCAGGAGTCGAAGAAGACAACAGGCATGGTCGATATCAACCTTAAACATCGGAATCGACCTCTGTATGTCGATTTCTGGCTCAAGCTTCAGGGTGATCCGGCCTCGACCACAAGCCCATCTAAATCGACCATAAGGTCTATGTTGATCTTCAACATCGATTTCGATGTCTTTTTTGTGTGCTTTTCTCTTTCCTGCAACTTGTTAAAAAACAAAACCAAACAAAAACAATGTAATTTAAATGTAACAAAACCAAAGATGTCCAAAACCTTAAACTAAGTGTATTTTACAAGCTGTAGACTTTTAAATCGCTAGGCCGACTTCTTCCTTTGCGCTTATCAAGGCGGCATCTGCAGAGCCCATGTGGCTTGGGTCTCAAATACCACTCCTTTCTTGTCACACAGCTGCATTCCGCCGGGATGGATCTGGTTCACCGTGAATGGTCCCAAATTCTTATCATTGAATCTCGTAGGGAACCAATGGTCCTTGGATTTGGCTACATAGACTTTGTCTCCTATCTCATATAAGCTCGAATCATCATCGGATACCCTACATAAGCACACATGCCAGGGCACACCTCTTCCAAATAATGATAAATCTTTAATTGTAATGGAACAGGAGGAATCCGTACCTTGACTTACCTTCTTATCTGTCTGTGGTTCAGGTCGATATCGATGTTCAGTCCTCGATATCGAGGTTTATTGTACTCCTAGAGGATCAGTCGATTTGGAGAGTTTCTGCTCGATATGACCAGGTCGATTTCGACCCTCAGAGATCGATATCGAGGTCTCTGTTCCTCCCTCCTCTGCTTCAATGGTGGTCGATTTCGGCTCTAGGGTATGGTCGATATCGACCTTGCTAATCAATTTCGATGTTCCTTTTTCTCCTCCGTCGACCCCATACTTATAACCTACTCTACTAGAATTGTGTTAATAGACATCGGGTCTTTTATATCGGTTAGAAAAACGCCTGATGTTAAAAATAGGTATAACATCGTTTTGAAAATTATTGATGTTATTGAGATTTGATACTTCGGTCATACTTGTTGGACAATGTTAAAAGTCCGTTTTAAAATAAAATTCAAAGCGCGCGTATAACACTTAGTCAAAATTTGAAGCGGTAAAAGAATTAGCTCCAAGCGCTTTTTCCCAACACTTAAATTCACTTTATAAAAATTTCCACTCAGTAGTTCCCACCAACACTTGATAAAATTTCAAAAATTCCCCAAATTGAAATTTGAAATCCCTAGTTCTCCTCCAGTCTCCTCATTCAATTTCTTTGGTCTCTTATCCTCACCCTTCCCCCCATGGCAGGTCTCCTTCCTGTACTCCTCTCAGCCATGAAGAATCCCGACCCTTTGTCTATGCTTCTGTCCCTCCAGACGGTGAAGAAGAAGATTCCTCGCCCTCAGATCTGGCGCCTTGTCTTTCTCTTCCTAAATCTATGTTCAGATCTACAACCATGGCAAGCTACTAGCAAATCCAGAGTGAGCTTCAAGCTCGTCGAGTGATGAATACGATGACGACTTCAACCATTACAACAAGTCTTTGCATAACCGGAGGAGGAAGGTTCTAGAAGATGACAACGACGACGAGACTGAGGTGGGAGTAGAGCATGACGAAGGAGAATACACTAATTCTGAGGGCAACGAGGATGAAGAAGAGGAAGGAGATGAGGATGTAGGGGCGGTGATACCGATTGAATACGTCGTTAGGGTTTCTAGTTCGGGAGAACGAAAGGTCAGACAATAGAAAGCTTTTGAGTATGTCGGTTGCTACTTTAAGCCGGTGAGCTTTTCGATTTCCTTAGGTTTTCATGCAATTTTGGTTTCCTCCTTGTTATTGAATTCTATCGTTTCTATGCGTATGTATTATTGATTTCTTGATTAGCCCATGAACATTAGGATTAACCATCCAAGCTCTCGTTTCCTCCTTGTTATTGGTTTCTTCCTTGTTATTGAACTGTCTCGTTTCTATTCTTTTTGGTGGTTGAAGTGAAATTTTTTAGCAGTGTTTGTTTAATGCTGAAATTAGTGGACTAGGGTTTCTTGTGTAGCATGTTTATTGGAGTTTTTTTCCTCACAAACAAAAGCTCAGATTTCTTTTTGTTTAGTTTGCTTGTGGGTTTGTGCTAATGGCTTGCTTTCACCCAAAGGGGTCAACTATGAAGGTAAATTTGACTTTTACTTTCATAAAACTTGATTTTCTCACATGGGTAGTTTCTACAAGTTCCAGAAAATTAATTGAAGATGGTAAATTTTTCTTTTCAGTACAATTGATATTTTCCGATCTTCCAGATAATTTGTGATACTTCTGAACTTACCAACTGCATTATATTTAATGGTCATAGATTTTTGATGAGGGACCATCCGAGCCTAGACCTCCTCCAAATGCACCAATGATGACGGATGGGCCAATGACTCGAGCTCGTGCCAAGAAGCTTCACCAAGCTCTTCTCAATCTCGTGAGTCATGCCTTAGCTAAAGAGGACTCGGAATCAACGCAGCCCAAGCTACGGACCCTTGTGCGGATTAGTGCCGAGGCTGTACCGAGCACCACGCAGCCCATTATAACCACTAACGGCTAGTTGTCCTAGTCTTTAGGCTTGTCCTAGATTTTAGGGATTCTATTTGCCATTTTCTGAATTTCTTTTAAGTTGCTGAATTTCTTTTAATTGTCATTTATTTTCAGCTTTTCTATTCCCATCTAAGGCTATAAATAGCCCCTAGGCCGGTTGTAATCACACACAACATTGATCATTTTTATTCATCTTATGAGCATTGCTTTGCAAGCCAAATTGTCTTGAGTGTTTCAAGATTGCCGAGAGTTCTTGGTGTTGAATCCGCTTGGTTTGTCTTGTGTGTGTCGATCTTCGCTAGTTGATTGGTGCTATCAAGCTTTCACGAGCCCCTTTCTTGTGCTCCTAGGATACGTCCTAGGTTGTGTAAGATCGTAGAGATTGGTTAGCTAGTCGTTGGTTTAGGACTTTGTTCAATTGGGATCAAGGGTCTATTCGCTCGTTCTACCTAGACTTTCTCCTGCCCTATCTATCTTTTTCATTACTATTGTCGAGTCCTTTGAGTCTTTGTTGAGTCATTATTGTCTAACTTGTGTTCTTTGTTTGTTTTGTGCTTGTTGTCGAAAGATCGGGACATCCACGGCTAATCCCCGTATCAAATTGGTATCAGAGCTTCGGCTACCGACATCAAGTGTCTCATCTCCATTGTCATCATCAAAAAAAACTCAAAAACTCCATTGGAGTGCAAGGTTTGATCATCTCTTCTTTTGTTTGATTTTTCTTACTATTAGCATTGGTTGTTGTTGGTTTGCTTAGGCATTACCTTCTGCCGACCCCATCACCAAGTCATCACCACCATACCGCCACCCTATCACCACCATCAGACCACCATTCGACCACCCTTTCATCACCACCAAGAAAAATCAGATTTTTGGTCTTCTATTTTTGCTATTTTCTGAAATTCAAAGGAAAAGTCAAAAAAAAATCCCTACATTTTAGCCATACCATTTCCAGCTCCTATTTTTTAGCCACACTTCCATCCCAACAGCTCTATTAGTTACAAGGTCTCTTTTATTTTCATTTTCAGATTTTTCATTTGTTATTTAATTGCTGAAAGTCAAAAAAAAAAAAATCAGACTTCAAAAAAAAAAAAAAGAAAGAGAAGTCGACAGTGAAAAAAAAAAGAGAAGAAAGAAAGAAAAAGAATTTAAAAAAAAAAAAATCAGATTTGAGTTGCATTATTGTTGATTGTTCTAAGTGTACAAGAGAAGTGCAAGAGTAAGCATTGCAAGTGAGCAAGAGCCATTGTGAGCCAAGAAAGCCTAAACACCATCTTACCATTCAACCTATCCTTAGCCTACCAACAACTATCTTGCTTGTAGTTTGAAGGTTAGACAAGGTTGATTTGATCAAGTTTTGTGCTTAGTCCTTTCTTACCATTTTATTCTTGTCCTTTGTTTCTATTATCTCTTGATCTCACTTTCTTTGATTCATTTCTGAAATTTTCAGCTTGGACCCTTATCATTGATTGTCTAGCTAATCTCTTTTGGTTAGAGGATTTTTGATTGTCCTTTTGACTAGCTTGAGTGATTGACTATCGTAAGACAAATTGCAACAACAAGCATTTCAGCACCAAAGGGAGAGGAGTGTCGAGAGCAAACACTTTTGAGGAAGTTTTTGTTTTGTCTAACCTTAACCTATTTACGTGTTTGTTTGAGTTGTGATGACTATAGGTAACAAATCCCCAAGGTCGGAGACTTCCGAGCCCATTTCCCCGGAGTTGTTCAACATGTTGAACAAAATGAACAACAACATCACGACGTTGATGGAAAGGATGGCAGCCCTAGAGGCACGCCCTTCGACGTCCACGGAGATGCCTAGGGCACCCCAAGGCCAGCCTTCGGCTTCCGGACATCACAGCCGCGTTCCACCCCCGGAGCACACCCAAGACAACCGGGAAGGTCCTCCTAGAACTCCTATTTATGCACGAAATACTCCACCGGAAGAGAACCCACCTCCTCGTGAGAGGCGTGGTCGTTTTAATCATTTTCGTGATGTGCAGGATGACTTTGAGCCCTATGAACACTTTGAGGGTTTCCAAGAAGAAGAGGATCAATGGGAGCGCCAATCGAGAAGGCATGAACAAGGACCCCGTCCACGGAGGCCCCGAGAGCCCGAGCAAGACGGAGTTGGCAAGGTCAAGGTCACAATCCCACCTTTTGAGGGAAAGTGCGATCCGGACACTTACCTCGAATGGGAGACCAAGATCGAGCACATTTGGAGCTGCCACAACTTCACCGATTACAAGAAGGTACAACTAGCCACCCTTGAATTTAGCGGTTTTGCACTAATATGGTGGGATACCCTTGTGAAGGAAAGGAGAAGAGCCCTAGACGCACCCGTAGCCACGTGGGAACAAATGAAGGCACTCATGAGGGCACGATTCATCCCTCAACACTACGCTAGGGAACTCAAGCAGCGGCTTGAGAACCTCAAGCAAGGTTCCATGAGTGTGGAGGAAGCATTCAATGCCATGCAATTGGCTATGGCAAGGGCAAACGTGGTAGAAGATGAGGAAGACACCAATGCTCGGTTCTTAAGAATCCTACACCCTTACTTGGCTAGAGAAGTTGATTGTTATCCTTATAATACTAGCATTGATCTCTTACATTTAGCCGTGAAGGTTGATAGGAAATTGAAGGCAAGAAGCTTAGGAGCTCAAGGAAACCGGAGCTCGGGAAGCCAAAGCTATCAAGGCCGCCGAGTCACACCACCCTACGGGAGAGAGCCCTCGGTACCGAGGCAAGGCCCCGGGCATGGGGGAGAAGCAAGGACCGGGAGTGGATACCGCGGGACGCCAAATCACGCAGCCGCGAGCGCGGGAGCGACGAATGGCACTCGGACCCCGAGTAACACCACCGGTAACACCAAGGGAGGTAACCCTAACCCTTCCGCCTCTAGAAATAGGGAAATTGTGTGTTTCAAGTGCCAAGATAGAGGCCATATGATGAAGGATTGCCCAAATAGGAAAACTCTTATACTAGATCACCAAGGCAACACTTGTGAAGATGATATTGAGCATGATGAAGTTGATGAGTGTTTGCATGATGATTGTGATGCTAATGTGAATTCCTATGATGACTATGATGATAATGACTGCATTGAGTATGAACATGGTGAATGTTTGATTGCTAGGAGAGCCTTGCATGCTAAACCAACCCCATGTGATGATAACCAAAGAGAAAACTTATTTCATACAAGATGTTTAGTCAAAGGCAAGGTTTGTGATGTAATTGTTGATGGAGGTAGTTGTTGCAATATTGCTAGTGTAGAAATGGTTGAAAAGTTACAACTTCCTACTATACATCACCCTAGGCCTTATAAGTTGCATTGGATGAACGATTGTGGTGCATTGAAAGTAAACAAGCAAGTTAAGGTTTCTATTAAACTAGGACATTATGAAGATGATGTGTTATGTGATATAGTGCCCATGCAAGCTTGTCATATTCTTCTTGGTCGTCCATGGCAATTTGATCGCAAGGTCTTACATGATGGTTTCACTAACCGCTATTCTTTTGTGCATAAGGGAAAGAACATCACTCTCAAGCCCATGACACCCACGCAAGTGGCCGACGAGTTTGAGAAGAAGAAGGTAAGTGAAGGTAAGACACAAGGGCCGGCTCCATCGAGCCAAAACACAAGCCCTCGAGCCCCAAATGTTCTCTTTGCATCAAAGGGAGGATTTGAGGACGAGTACTTGGATGGGGAAACGACACTCATGCTCTTATGCAAAGAGTTGAGTTTGTTAAGTGAGGAGCTTCGAGCCACCTTACCCCCACGGATCTTGGCCCTACTTGAGGAATATAGGGATGTATTCCCCGAAGAGATCCCAACCGGCCTGCCCCCTATCCGAGGGATTGAGCATCAAATTGATCTCATGCCTGGGGCTTCTTTGCCTAATAGGCCGGCTTATAGGATGAATCCTACCGAGACCCAAGAGGTCCAATCCCAAGTTCAAGAATTGTTGGACAAGGGATACGTACGAGAGAGCAAGAGTCCTTGTGCCGTTCCGGTGTTGCTAGTGCCGAAGAAAGACAACACATGGAGAATGTGCGTCGATTGTCGAGCCATTAACAACATCACGGTCAAGTATAGACACCCCATCCCTCGTCTAGATGACATGCTAGATGAACTACATGGTGCTACTCTATTTTCTAAGATAGATTTGAAGAGTGGATACCATCAAATAAGGATGAGAGAAGGGGATGAGTGGAAAACAGCCTTCAAGACCAAATTTGGTCTATATGAATGGCTTGTTATGCCATTCGGTCTAACTAATGCTCCAAGTACATTTATGCGTCTTATGAATCATGTGCTTAGGAATTTTATAGGGAAATTTGTTGTTGTATATTTTGATGATATTTTGATTTACAGCAAGTCTTCCGAAGAACATGAAGCACATTTAAGGGAAGTACTCTCTACACTTCGATTAGAGCACTTGTATGCTAATTTAAAGAAATGTGAATTGTGCACTAATCAAGTCTCTTTTCTTGGTTTTGTAGTGAACAGCAAAGGACTACAAGTGGATGAGGCCAAGATCAAGGCAATACAAGAATGGCCTACACCTAGCACAATCGGCCAAGTTAGGAGCTTCCATGGCCTTGCAAGCTTCTATAGACGATTTGTGAAGGATTTCAGCTCAATTGCCGCCCCTCTCACTGAAGTAACCAAGAAAAGGAGTGAGTTTCATTGGGGAACAGCTCAAGAAAAAGCGTTTTACACCCTCAAGCAAAGGTTGACCGAGGCACCACTCTTAGCCCTTCCGGACTTCACCAAGCCATTTGAAGTGGAATGTGATGCTAGTGGAGTTGGAATAGGTGGCGTGCTCATGCAAGAAGGTAAACCCATTGCTTATTTTTCAGAGAAGCTAAAAGGTGCTAGTCTTAATTATTCTACATATGATAAGGAACTTTATGCCCTTTTTAGAGTACTTAAGACTTGGCAACACTACCTATGGCCTAGAGAGTTTGTTTTGAAAACAGATCATGAATCTTTGAAACATTTTAAGAGCCAAGACAAGCTTGATAGGAGACATGGTAGATGGATGGAGTTTATTGAAACATTTCCTTATGTGATTAAATATAAGAAGGGTAAAGACAATATAGTTGCCGATGCCCTATCTAGGAGATACACCTTGTTAACTACCTTAGACTCTAGAGTATTAGGCTTTGCTTATATTAAAGAGTTATATGTGGATGACTTGGATTTTGGAGATGTTTTCAATAAGTGTGCCGAAAAGGGTTCATTTGAGAGCTTTTATGTCTTTGAGGGATTTTTGTTTAGAAAGGATAAAGTTTGTATCCCTAGATGTTCCCTTAGGCTATTGTTAGTTGATGAAGCACACCGTGGAGGACTTATGGGACACTTTGGCCGAGATAAGACATACCACACCCTTAGGAATCATTTCTATTGGCCACATATGTTAAGGGATGTAGAGCATTGTCTTAAGAGATGCCTTGAGTGCCTTAGAGCCAAATCTAGGTTAATGCCCCATGGATTGTATACCCCTTTGCCTACACCTACAGCCCCTTGGGAAGACATATCGATGGATTTTATTGTGGGGTTACCTAGGACTAAGAAGGGGAGAGATTCGATCTTTGTGGTTGTTGATCGTTTCTCTAAAATGGCACATTTTATAGCTTGTCATAAAACCGATGATGCCTCTAATGTAGCTGATTTGTTCTTTAGAGAAATTGTTAGGTTACATGGCATTCCGAGGACCATAGTTAGTGACCGTGACACTAAGTTCCTAAGTTGTTTTTGGAAGACATTATGGCATAAAATGGGAACTAAGTTGTTATTTTCTACCTCTAGCCACCCTCAAACCGATGGGCAAACCGAGGTCACCAATAGAACGCTAACTACCATCCTTAGAGCTATAATCAAGAAAAACCTTAGGTTGTGGGAGGAAGCTTTGCCACATGTGGAATTTGCTTATAATCGAACCATGCATTCATCTACTAAGCTTACTCCATTTGAATGTGTTTATGGCACTAACCCACTAACCCCACTAGATCTAGCCCCATATCCTATGAGGGAAAAGGAGTCTTTTGACGCAGGTAAGCATGTGGAGTTCATCAAGGAGTTGCACGAACGTACGAGGCTAAAGCTTGTGCAAAAGGCCGAGTACAATGCCACAAGAGCTAACAAGGGACGGCGTCAAGTGATCTTCCAACCCGGAGATCTTGTGTGGGTTCACCTAAGGAAGGAGAGGTTCCCGGAGCGTAGAAAGAGCAAGTTGTCACCACGTGGAGATGGACCTTTCAAGGTGCTTCAACGAATTGGAGACAATGCATACAAATTGGAGCTCCCGGGAGAGTATGGTGTGAGTGCCACCTTCAATGTGGCTGATTTGGTGCCTTATCTAGCTATTGATGAAGACTTAGGTTCGTGGTCGAACCCTTTTCAAGAAGGGGAGGATGATGAGGGACCATCCGAGCCTAGACCTCCTCCAAATGCACCAATGATGACGGATGGGCCAATGACTCGAGCTCGTGCCAAGAAGCTTCACCAAGCTCTTCTCAATCTCGTGAGTCATGCCTTAGCTAAAGAGGACTCGGAATCAACGCAGCCCAAGCTACGGACCCTTGTGCGGATTAGTGCCGAGGCTGTACCGAGCACCACGCAGCCCATTATAACCACTAACGGCTAGTTGTCCTAGTCTTTAGGCTTGTCCTAGATTTTAGGGATTCTATTTGCCATTTTCTGAATTTCTTTTAAGTTGCTGAATTTCTTTTAATTGTCATTTATTTTCAGCTTTTCTATTCCCATCTAAGGCTATAAATAGCCCCTAGGCCGGTTGTAATCACACACAACATTGATCATTTTTATTCATCTTATGAGCATTGCTTTGCAAGCCAAATTGTCTTGAGTGTTTCAAGATTGCCGAGAGTTCTTGGTGTTGAATCCGCTTGGTTTGTCTTGTGTGTGTCGATCTTCGCTAGTTGATTGGTGCTATCAAGCTTTCACGAGCCCCTTTCTTGTGCTCCTAGGATACGTCCTAGGTTGTGTAAGATCGTAGAGATTGGTTAGCTAGTCGTTGGTTTAGGACTTTGTTCAATTGGGATCAAGGGTCTATTCGCTCGTTCTACCTAGACTTTCTCCTGCCCTATCTATCTTTTTCATTACTATTGTCGAGTCCTTTGAGTCTTTGTTGAGTCATTATTGTCTAACTTGTGTTCTTTGTTTGTTTTGTGCTTGTTGTCGAAAGATCGGGACATCCACGGCTAATCCCCGTATCAATTTTAATGATTAGAGCATAAAAATACAATTTGTAATTGAAAGAAACAATGATTGTGTTATCATCAGGTTTATCTTCTTCCATGCCACATGACTGAACTAACTGAAGATATGTATCTCCATAAAGTTACACTTAATATCATCCTATTTTTGACAGATTTGGGATTGCAAGATCCCTTCTTGATGGCGAGGAGTACCTTGCAGTTATTGTTGAATTTATGGAGACAGTTTATACACGATGGCCACATGTTATCGTACAGGTTAGTGCAATTATTTGTGCTATTCCTTACTAAACACTTAGGTATTTTTGAACTTTTACTGTAGATAATTAATATATGCAGTGCAGTTTAAAGATTTCCAAAGCAAATGGGCATGCAAGTTGCCTGAACGCTATAGGTGTAACTATAGAATGTTTAACGATGATATACAGGTAACAACCTTTTGCTAACTAAGGCTGTGCTGATTTTACGTTTACCTTAATGCTTGTTTAAGATTACAACTTTTGTCCTTGGATCATCTATTAGTACACTTCAGGTTTTATTTTCTTTTTAACCATTGGAGCGTTGTTGAACTAAAATGCAGGGTACAGCAGGTGTTGCAATTTTTGCCCTTCCGGGGGCCGTGAGGGCCCAAGGAAGACCAATGACCGACTTCCCAAAGCAAAAAGTAGTTGTTGCTGGGGCAGGGAGGTTTGAAACTTGTCCTAGCTATTGCTTCAAATTGATAATCTTGACTTCGATCTGCTTATGGAGTCTGACATGTCCTATCAAAACATGCTCGGCCAACACTACACATTCACTTCTCATTACCCTTCTTGGAAAGCTCTCATTCTCCCCATCAAACATCACATTTAATCCACCAGAACTATTTATGTACTTGTAGTTAAGAAGTGGTTTTTGCTTAACCATCTCAAAGACTCAAACAATGAATAAGGATGTCACAAGTAGATGTGTAAAATGCCTCTCTAAGCATCTTTATTTTTTTTTATAAAAAAATCGATCACTTGGCAATTATGTGTTTGAAGTGATTATGTGTTGATTTTGAGGCTGATCATTTTTGTTGGGGGCTTTGTTCTACCTTTTCTGGTGCTCATCAACTTTGTAGGTGTGTGATGTTACTGACTGGGAACTTGTTTTATTAGTAATTAACGTGTGATGGCTTGATGGGTCATGGTTCTATAGGGTCTATGATACCTTTGGAACTTATTTGGATAGTATAATGGAATTAAGGCAATTTTATATAATGCATATCATTTGAATATAGTTTTCATGTAATATAGTTCCTTGTGAAGTTCAGTAAAATATTTTGATACTGATTTATTGCTATTAGTTAGCCTTACTTATGTTTTCTTGTGATTTGGCTTTCTAGCGGTAGGTTTATGGAGCCTAATGGTAGCAGGAGAGTAAAGATGAAGGTTCTACACCATGAAAACGGTGATTCCAAATCATCGGATGTTGATGATGAACTTGACCCTAGCTTGGACAGCTTGTGCATACATGCCTCGTACTATTACCCTCTTACTTGTTGGTGCATGTCATCTAATGTGAGTTACTAACCTTCCTTTATTTTGGTGTAGTAGAGTAGCTTTAATAGCATTTATTGGGTTTTTCTCCTTTGCTAAGTTTGTTGATCTGCATTAGTGTCCATATTAAGGTTGATTTGATTCCCTACGTTCTTTTTTTTGGTGGGGTCCCTGCGTTCTTTATAGAGTTGGATCCTTCTCTATTGATTCCCAATTTATTTTTCTGGCTGCAAATTGAGTACAACTATTCTGATATGATTCCTTTACTCTTAAAATGGATCAATCAGATTAATTTAATGAAGGACATTTTTCTGGCTGTAAATTGAGTACAAATGTTCTGATATGATCTTATTGTACATGCTTTGCTTGTTCCCTTTGACATTGTAAATCTTTTCAAGTAATGTGTAACTGGAGAGTGATTTTTTTAGTAGAAATGTATAGACACTGCCAGTCTATATTTTTGAAAAAATGGACGTCACCATTGAGGAAACAGTGATAATCTGCTCCAGATGATCTATAATCATACAAAATTATTGAATAATTGCCTCTTAGACTGGTAGTGTCATCTATTGAGAAAAGCATGGGATGCTTTTGTGAAACCAATAGTAAATATCACAGAGTATGTTTTTAATTTTTGAAATCCTTGTGCATTCAGTTTGGTGATGCTTTCTTGTTTATGTCTTACACTTTCCTAGGTGGGCTAGTAGAGTTCTTAATCCAGAAAACACTTCAAGTGGTGTTATAGAGACTTCAGTTAAGAGGTATGCTATTCTTTTGTCAGACATATTGGCATTTACAGGTTTTTTTAGCTTATATGAACTTGAAGAATTGCTTATCAAATCCTCCCAATTTGTAGAGGTGTCTGGGGAATGATTATTGTCTTCCTTTCTTACTGTTTGCTGCAAGAGCCTTCAACGTAAGTTACTACTTCTCTCAAAATACTTGTTAGATAAATTGCTTATGGGTTTTCCTAAACATGTTCGATGTAGTTATATAAGATTTGTACCTGAGTGAGAGAGAAAACTGAATTTTTTATAGGCCTTTTGTTTTTCATGCTTGTGTTGTCTTGGTGAAAGTGAAATCGATGAGCTTATTAGATGAAGCTCTTCCCTTTTCTTCTATTTTTATCAAGTGAAATTGAGCATGAGATGAAGCCCTTCCTGAGCTGCTGTGACTTGTGCTGCTAGGGAGGATTTGTTGATGGAAAATTTTCAGTTAGTGTAACTCATGAGTTGTGGGGATTTGGATGCAAGGATTTGAGTGTGCTCTTTGTTGTGCTTGGCAAACTCTCATGCTGCTTGCCTTCTATTTCTTTCATTCATACTTTCTCTGCAGTTCTAATTTTGACATTTAATCTTTACCAATGGAGCATGTCTAAAAAGTTAACTATTTTTGCCTAAACGATTTGGATCTTCTTTATCTCAAGATTTTAATGCTTAAATGGATTGTGTTCATCTTGTACTTCTCTGTATTTCTACTAGGTAAATTGGATCAGAACAGTAGCTCTGAATTATTTACATGATGCTGGAATTCAGTGGGGAGCAACACATCCAGTACGTCAGGGTATTTAATGCTTAAACTAGTACAGTGCCCGCGCCATTGCGCGGTTTTTTTAAAACTATAATAATATAACAAATTAATATTATAAAATTTTAATAAAAGTTAGCATAAGATTAAAAATGTATAATTTGATTGATTGAAATTACTATAATTAATGTGATTATAACACCTCATTAAAAATTGTTGATATCAATAAAAGAAGTATATAAATATATATTTTAAAATAATCTTATTGGAATGAAATAAAAATTACTATCATTGTAATATTGTTTAAAAGATTTAACTAAATATAATTTTATAAAAAATCAATTAGCTAAAAGAGATAATATATAAAATGTGATATTCTCATGCTTTTAATTTAATATAGTATATAAAGATCGAACTACATAATTTTATAAAAATCAATTAGCTAAAAGAGATAATATATAAGATGTGATATTCTCATGCTTTTAATTTAATATAGTATATAAAGATCGAACTACATATAGGTATAGATTTATATATTAATTCAATATTTTTAATTAAACCCATCGGTTAGAAAAATATATAATATATTGAGGAAAAAACTATAATTAATGTGATGATGTCACCCCATTAAAATTATTTTTTATTAAAATTCTATATTAGCATTAACAGTAATATTAATTCAATATTTTAAAAACCACTAATTAGAAAATGGAGTATATAATGAATTGAAAAAATGACCAAAAATATCTTTGCATAAGGAGATGACACATGGTTGTAAGATTATTAGTTATATCTATAATTCAATTTGCATAGATGAATGAATTTGATTAATTCAAAAAAAAAGACACAACTTCTATTATTTTATTTAACACGTTAATTTTTTAATTTAATTTTATTTTCTCAAAAACTAATTAGGTTATAAGTTGGATTGATATAGAAAGGAATTAAGGTAATAAAATAAAAATCTTGTATTTTTTAAAAAATGAGATAGTAAATGAAAACTTTAACCTATAATCATAAAATAAATATCCTACTTTGCATAATTAAATAAGATCTTTATATTTTGATGGATATAACCAAATTTTGATTTTTTAATGTGTATATATATAATAATAATAAATTTTAATAGGTATATATATATCCAATTATGCCTTAAAAATATTATCTAAATTTAAATAGAATAACCTATAATAAATTATTGATATATATATATGGATAGATAATAAAATATATAAAACAAAGGGAAAGTAATTGATAGACTAAGTAATTTACCTTAATTAATTAGATTATTATGAAAATAAACTAACCATAAATAACTTGGCATAAATTGATGACACATGACATAATTGCTTCTCATTTATATATATATATATATATATATATATATATATAGATGGTTATATATATAATTCAATTTGCATAGATGAATGAATTTGATTAATTAAAAAAAAAGAAAAAAAAAAGACACAACTTCTATTATTTTATTTAACACGTTAATTTTTTAATTTAATTTTATTTTCTCAAAAACTAATTAGATTATAAGTTGGATTAATATAGAAAGGAATTAAGGTAATAAAATAAAAATCTTGTATTTTTTAAAAAATGAGATGGTAAATGAAAACTTTAACCTATAATCATAAAATAAATATCCTACTTTGCATAATTAAATAAGATCTTTATATTTTGATGGATATAACCAAATTTTGATTTTTTAATGTGTATATATATAATAATAATAAATTTTAATGGGTATATATATCCAATTATGCCTTAAAAATATTATCTAAATTTAAATAGAATAACCTATAATAAATTATTGATATATATATATAGATAGATAATAAAATATATAAAACAAAGGGCAAGTAATTGATAGACTAAGTAATTTACCTTAATTAATTAGATTATTATGAAAATAAACTAACCATAAATAACTTGGCATAAATTGTTGACACATGGCATAATTGCTTCTCATTTAATATATATATAGATGGGTTGTGCATCTTGCATCTAGAGCAGAACAAGATGAGGGATTGGAGCAGTCTTTATAACTAGTATAGCTTATGAAGGATCGCTGTGCCTTTGATAATGATATGTTGTGCCTTTGAATCCATTCACTTTTTTTTCAAGTGATATTATGACTAGCTTAGAATCAGACTATTGATGTATTTTGTTTTGTATTTAGCCCTGTTGTCATCTTGTATTTGACTCTATGGTCATTATTTAATGTGTTGGTTATGGTCTTTTGCATTGTTTAATTTTCTATTTGTCAAAACAGTGTCACAATATAGATTAGTAGGTTTATTTGATGAAACACATCAAACTTGAGAGCGAAAAACGATGTCTACGTTTGTAAATACGTCTACCATTACAATACAGATTGATTTCTAAACCCAGCATATATGAAAATTATAACAAAAACAGATGTGTATATGTAGCACTTACATCATTAAAAATATATAAAATGATGTTGTAAATAATCATAACATCATTTTAAAAGAAAAAACTGATTTGAAAATATATAAATAACATTGACTTTAAAAATATTCAATATGATATATTATATTTATATAAAATAATATCACAAATTACAAATGAAAAAAGAGTATTCACAAATTGAATAATAAATAACCGATGTGTGTAGCAATATAAGACATCAGGTTTATAAAAAATAGCGATGCTAATTTGAAATTTTGTATTACCCTACATACCTCCAAATGACTAGAAATGAAAAATAATAATGGTTTAACATTAGATGAATCAATCAAAAAGTAATTATATCCATGCATTTAAGTCATTATTAAAATGAAAAACGATTTTATAAATTATTAAAGACATCGGTTATAAACCGATGTGGTAAAGTTGGGATCCTTAACACCACCCACTAACACGTCGAATTTTTTTTTATTAACATCGGTTTATACCCGATATCTATGGACATAATTCTAGTAGTGCTAACATAGAATCTTGAACATTATTAGTCGATATCGACTTACCTGGGTCGATTTCGATGTTCTGTTTGGTCCTTCGTTCAAGATTGCAACAACCTCCTCCACTTGGGCTTCTATGGCCCTCTTTTCTACCTCTTCTGGTGTCATACTCCTTACTTTGGCTTCTCCACATGCAATGTAGACACCATTGATGGCTTTTATCTCCATTGGCCCTTGATTTTCCACTGTCTTGTTGAAGGCATACTCTATGACCTCGTCACTAATTGTGAATGAGAGCAATTCTTTCTTCACGCTAATGTTGGCATCGACGAAAGGTGACGCCGATATGGTCAATTTTGGTCCGAAAATTTCACGGAAAGCTTTCCGCGCACAAAGCTCCCATTATGACCTATAAACCATATAAACATGTTTGGGACACATTTGAGCGAAAACATCACAGTTTTGGTGGATAAAGAAAGTTGACCCCGATAAGGTCACTTTTGGTCCGAAAATTTCACGGAAAGTTTTTGGCGCAGAAAGCTCCCATTATGACCTATAGACCATATAAACATTTTTGGGACACATTTGTGCGAAAACAACACAATTTTGGTGGATAAAGAAAGGTGACGCCGATATGGTCACTTTTGGTCCGAAAATTTCACGAAAGCTTTTCGCGCAGAAAGCTCCCATTATGACCTATAAACCATATAAACATGTTTGGGACACATTTGAGCGAAAACAACACAGTTTTGGTGGATAAAGAAAGGTGAAGTCGATATGGTCACTTTTGGTCCGAAAATTTCACGGAAAGCTTTTCGCGAACAAAGCTCCCATTATGACCTATAAACCATATAAACAAGTTTGGGACGCATTTGAGCGAAAACAACACAGTTTTGTGGATAAATAAAGGTGAAGCCGATATGGTCACTTTTGGTCAGAAAATTTCACGGTAAGCTTTTCACGCACAAAGCTCCTATTATAACCTATAAACCATATAAACATGTTTGGGACACATTTGAGCGAAAAGAACACAGTTTTGGTGGATAAAGAAAGATGACGCCTATATTGTCACTTTTGTTACGAAAATTTCACAAAAAGCTTTTGTCGCACAAAGCTCCCATTATGACCAGTAAACTATATAAAAATGTTTGGGACGCATTTGAGCGAAAACAACACAGTTTTTGTGGATAAAGAAAGGTGACGCCGATATGGTCACTTTTGGTCCGAAAATTTCACGAAAAGCTTTTCGCGCACAATGCTCCCATTATGACCTATAAACGATATAAACATGTTTGGGACGCATTTGAGCGAAAACAACACAATTTTGTGGATAAAGAATGGTGAAGCCGGTATGGTCACTTTTGGTCCGAAAATTTCACGGAAAGCTTTTCGCGCACAAAGATCCCATTATTACCTATAAACCATATAAACATGTTTGGGACACATTTGAGCGAAAACAACATAGTTTCGGTGAATAAAGAAAGGTGACGCAGATATGGTCATTTTTTGTCTGAAAATTTCACGGAAAGCTTTTCGCGCAGAAAGCTCCCATTATGACCCATAAACCATATAAACATGTTTGGGACACATTTGAGCGAAAACAACATAGTTTTGGTGGATTTAGAATGGTGAAGCCGATATGGTCACTTTTGGTCCGAAAATTTCACGGAAAGCTTTTCGCGAACAAAGCTCCCATTATGACCTATAAACCATATAAACAAGTTTGGGACGCATTTGAGCGAAAACAACACAGTTTTGTGGATAAATAAAGGTGAAGCCGATATGGTCACTTTTGGTCAGAAAATTTCATGGAAAGCTTTTCACGCACAAAGCTCCTATAATAACCTATAAACCATATAAACATGTTTGGGACACATTTGAGCGAAAATAACACAGTTTTGGTGGATAAAGAAAGGTGACGCTTATATTGTCACTTTTGGTTCGAAAAGTTCACAAAAAGCTTTTGTCGCACAAAGCTCCCATTATGACCTGTAAACCATATAAAAATGTTTGGGACGCATTTGAGCGAAAACAACACAGTTTTGGTGGATAAAGAAAGGTGACGCCGATATGGACACTTTTGGTACGAAAATTTCACGGAAAGCTTTTCGCGCAGAAAGCTCCCATTATGACCCATAAACCATATAAACATGTTTGGGACACATTTGAGCGAAAACAACACAGTTTTGTGGATAAAGAAAGGTGAAGCCGATATGGTCACTTTTGGTCCGAAAATTTCACCTAAAGCTTTTCACGCACAAAGCTCCTATTATAACCTATAAACCATATAAACATGTTTGGGACACATTTGAGCGAAAACAATACAGTTTTGGTGGATAAAGAAAGGTGACGCCTATATTGTCACTTTTGGTACGAAAATTTCACGAAAAGCTTTTGTCGCACAAAGCTCCCATTATGACCTATAAACCATATAAACATGTTTAGGACACATTTGAGCGAAAACAATACAGTTTTTGTGGATAAAGAAAGGTGACGCCGATATGTTCACTTTTGTTCCGAAAATTTCACGGAAAGCTTTTTACGCAGAAAGCTCCCTTTATGACCTATAAACCATATAAACATGTTTCGGACACATTGGAGCGAAAACAACACAGTTTTGGTGGATAAAGAAAGGTGACGCCGATATGGTCAATTTTGGTCCAAAAATTTCACGGAAAGCGTTCCGCGCACAAAGCTCCCATTATGACCTATAAACCATATAAACATGTTTGGGACACATTTGAGCGAAGACATCACAGTTTTGGTGGATAAAGAAAGTTGACCCCGATAAGGTCACTTTTGGTCCGAAAATTTCACGGAAAGTTTTTGGCGCAGAAATCTCCCATTATGACCTATAGACCATATAAACATGTTTGGGATACATTTGTGCGAAAACAACACAATTTTGGTGGATAAAGAAAGGTGACGCCGATATGGTCACTTTTGGTCCGAAAATTTCACGGAAAGCTTTTCGCGCAGAAAGCTCTCATTATGACCTATAAACCATATAAACATGTTTCGGACACATTTGAGCGAAAACAACACAGTTTTGGTGGATAAAGAAAGGTGAAGTCGATATGGTCACTTTTGGTCCGAAAATTTCACGGAAAGCTTTTCGCGAACAAAGCTCCCATTATGACCTATAAACCATATAAACATCTTTGAGACGCATTTGAGCGAAAACAACACAGTTTTGTGGATAAAGAAAGGTGACGCCGATATGGTCAATTTTGGTCCGAAAATTTCACGGAAAGCTTTTTGCGCACAAAGATCCCATTATGACCTATAAACCATATAAACATGTTTAGGACACATTTGAGCGAAAACAACACAGTTTTGGTGGATAAAGAAAGGTGACACTGATTTGGTCACTTTTGGTCCGAAAATTTCACGGAAAGTTTTTGGCGCAGAAAGCTCCCATTATGACCTATAGACCATATAAACATGTTTGGGACACATTTGTGCGAAAACAACACAATTTTGGTGGATAAAGAAAGGTGACGCCGATATGGTCACTTTTGGTCCGAAAATTTCACGGAAAGCTTTTCGCGCAGAAAGTTCCCATTATGACCTATAAACCATATAAACATGTTTGGGACACATTTGAGCGAAAACAACACAGTTTTGGTGGATAAAGAAAGGTGACACCGATTTGGTCACTTTTGGTCCGAAAATTTCACGGAAAGTTTTTGGCGCAGAAAGCTCCCATTATGACCTATAGACCATATAAACATGTTTGGGACACATTTGAGCGAATACAACACAGTTTTGGTGGATAAAGAAAGGTGAAGTCGATATGGTCACTTTTGGTCCGAAAATTTCACGGAAAGCTTTTCGCGAACAAAGCTCCCATTATGACCTATAAACCATATAAACATGTTTGAGACGCATTTGAGCGAAAACAACACAGTTTTGTGGATAAAGAAAGGTGACGCCGATATGGTCACTTTTGGTCCGAAAATTTCACGGAAAGCTTTTCGCGCACAAAGCTCCTAATATATCCTATAAACCATATAAACATGTTTGGGACACATTTGAGCGAAAACAACACAGTTTTGGTGGATAGAGAAAGGTGACGCCGATATGGTCACTTTTGGTACGAAAATTTCACGGAAAGCTTTTCGAGCACAAAGCTCCCATTATGACCTATAAACCATATAAACATGTTTGGGACGCATTTGAGTGAAAACAACACAGTTTTTGTGGATAAAGAAAGGTGACGCCGATATGGTCACTTTTGGTCCGAAAATTTCACGGAAACATTTTCGCGCACAAAGCTCCCATTATGACCTATAAACCTTATAAACATGTTTGGGACGCATTTGACCGAAAACAACACAGTTTTTGTGGATAAAGAAAGGTGACGCAGATATGGTCATTTTTGGTCCGAAAATTTCACGGAAAGCTTTTCGCGCAGAAAGCTCACATTATGACCCATAAACCATATAAACATGTTTGGGACACATTTGATCGAAAACAACACAGTTTTGGTGGATTTAGAATGGTGAAGCCGATAAGGTCACTTTTGGTCCGAAAATTTCACGGAAAGTTTTTCGCGAACAAAGCTCCCATTATGACCTATAAACCATATAAACATGTTTGGGACGCATTTGAGCGAAAACAACACAGTTTTGTGGATAAAGAAAGGTGAAGCCGATATGGTCACTTTTGGTCCGAAAATTTCACCTAAAGCTTTTCACGCACAAAGCTCCTATTATAACCTATAAACGATATAAACATGTTTGGGACACATTTGAGCGAAAACAATACAGTTTTGGTGGATAAAGAAAGGTGACGCCTATATTGTCACTTTTGGTAAGAAAATTTCACAAAAAGCTTTTGTCGCACAAAACTCCCATTATGACCTGTAAACCATATAAAAATGTTTGGGACGCATTTGAGCGAAAACAACACAGTTTTGGTGGATAAAGAAAGGTGACGCCGATATGGTCACTTTTGGTACGAAAATTTCACGGAAAGCTTTTCGCGCAGAAAGCTCCCATAATGACCCATAAACCATATAAACATGTTTGGGACACATTTGAGCGAAAACAACACAGTTTTGGTGGATAAAGAAAGGTGACGCCGATATGGTCAATTTTGGTCCGAAAATTTAACGGAAAGCTTTCCGCGCATAAAGCTCCCATTATGACCTATAAACCATATAAACATGTTTGGGACACATTTGAGCGAAAACAACACAGTTTTGGTGGATAAAGAAAGGTGACGCCTATATTGTCACTTTTGGTACGAAAATTTCACGGAAAGCTTTCCGCGCACAAAGCTCCCATTATGACCTATAAACCATATAAACATGTTTGGGACACATTTGAGCGAAAACATCACAGTTTTGGTGGATAAAGAAAGTTGACCCCGATAAGGTCACTTTTGGTCCGAAAATTTCACGGAAAGTTTTTGGCGCAGAAATCTCCCATTATGATCTATAGACCATATAAACATGTTTGGGACACATTTGTGCGAAAACAACACAATATTGGTGGATAAAGAAAGGTGACGCCGATACGGTCACTTTTGGTCCGATAATTTCACGGAAAGCTTTTCGCGCAGAAAGCTCCCATTATGATCTATGAACCATATAAACATGTTTGGGACACATTTGAGCGAAACCAACACAGTTTTGGTGGATAAAGAAAGGTGAAGTCGATATGGTCACTTTTGGTCCGAAAATTTCACGGAAAGCTTTTCGCGAACAAAGCTCCCATTATGACCTATAAACCATATAAACATCTTTGAGACGCATTTGAGCGAAAACAACACAGTTTTGTGGATAAAGAAAGGTGACGCCGATATGGTCAATTTTGGTCCGAAAATTTCACGGAAAGCTTTTCGCGCACAAAGCTCCTATTATAACCTATAAACCATATAAACATGTTTGGGACACATTTGAGCGAAAACAACACAGTTTTGGTGGATAGAGAAAGGTGATGCCGATATGGTCACTTTTGGTACGAAAATTTCACGGAAAGCTTTTCGCGCACAAAGCTCCCATTATGACCTATAAACCATATAAACATGTTTGAGACGCATTTGAGTGAAAACAACACAGTTTTTGTGGATAAAGAAAGGTGACACCGATATGGTCACTTTTGGTCCGAAAATTTTACGGAAAGATTTTCGCGCACAAAGCTCCCATTATGACCTATAAACCTTATAAACATGTTTGGGACGCATTTAACCGAAAACAACACAGTTTTTGTGGATAAAGAAAGGTGACGCCCATAAGGTCACTTTTGGTCCGAAAATTTCACCTAAAGCTTTTCACGCACAAAGCTCCTATTATAACCTATAAACCATATAAACATGTTTGGGACACATTTGACCGAAAACAATACAGTTTTGGTGGATAAAGAATGGTGACGCCTATATTGTCACTTTTGGTACGAAAATTTCACAAAAAGCTTTTGTCGCACAAAGCTCCCATTATGACCTGTAAACCATATAAAAATGTTTGGGACGCATTTGAGCGAAAACAACACAGTTTTGGTGGATAAAGAAAGGTGACGCCGATATGGTCACTTTTGGTCCGAAAATTTCACGGAAAGATTTTCGCGCAGAAAGCTCCCATTATGACCTATAAACCATATAAACATGTTTGGGACACATTTGAGCGAAAACAACACAGTTTTGGTGGATAAAGAAAGGTGAAGTCGATATGGTCACTTTTGGTCCGAAAATTTCACGGAAAACTTTTCGCGAACAAAGCTCCCATTATGACCTATACACCATATAAACATGTTTGAGACGCATTTGAGCGAAAACAACACAGTTTTGTGGATAAAGAAAGGTGACGCCGATATGGTCACTTTTGGTCCGAAAATTTCACGGAAAGCTTTTCGCGCACAAAGCTCCTATTATAACCTATAAACCATATAAACATGTTTGGGACACATTTGAGCGAAAACAACACAGTTTTGGTGGATAGAGAAAGTTGACGCCGATATGGTCACTTTTGGTACGAAAATTTCACAGAAAGCTTTTCGCGCACAAAGCTCCCATTATGACCTATAAACCATATAAACATGTTTAGGACACATTTGAGCGAAAACAATACAGTTTTTGTGGATAAAGAAAGGTGACGCCGATATGTTCACTTTTGTTCCGAAAATTTCACGGAAAGCTTTTTGCGCAGAAAGCTCCCATTATGACCTATAAACCATATAAACATGTTTGGGACACATTTGAGCGAAGATATCACAGTTTTGGTGGATAAAGAAAGTTGACCCCGATAAGGTCACTTTTGGTCCGAAAATTTCACGGAAAGTTTTTGGCGCAGAAATCTCCCATTATGACCTATAGACCATATAAACATGTTTGGGATACATTTGTGCGAAAACAACACAATATTGGTGGATAAAGAAAGGTGACGCCGATATGGTCACTTTTGGTCCGAAAATTTCACGGAAAGCTTTTCGCGCAGAAAGCTCCCATTATGATATATGAACCATATAAACATGTTTGGGACACATTTGAGCGAAAACAACACAGTTTTGGTGGATAAAGAAAGGTGAAGTCGATATGGTCACTTTTGGTCCGAAAATTTCACGGAAAGCTTTTCGCGAACAAAGCTCCCATTATGACCTATAAACCATATAAACATCTTTGAGACGCATTTGAGCGAAAACAACACAGTTTTGTGGATAAAGAAAGGTGACGCCGATATGGTCAATTTTGGTCCGAAAATTTCACGGAAAGCTTTTTGCGCACAAAGCTCCTATTATAACCTATAAACCATATAAACATGTTTGGGACACATTTGAGCGAAAACAACACAGTTTTGGTGGATAGAGAAAGGTGATGCCGATATGGTCACTTTTGGTACGAAAATTTCACGGAAAGCTTTTCGCGCACAAAGCTCCCATTATGACCTATAAACCATATAAACATGTTTGAGACGCATTTGAGTGAAAACAACACAGTTTTTGTGGATAAAGAAAGGTGACACCGATATGGTCACTTTTGTTCCGAAAATTTTACGGAAAGATTTTCGCGCACAAAGCTCCCATTATGACCTATAAACCTTATAAACATGTTTGGGACGCATTTGACAGAAAACAACACAGTTTTTGTGGATAAAGAAAGGTGACGCCCATAAGGTCACTTTTGGTCCGAAAATTTCACCTAAAGCTTTTCACGCACAAAGCTCCTATTATAACCTATAAACCATATAAACATGTTTGGGACACATTTGACCGAAAACAATACAGTTTTGGTGGATAAAGAATGGTGACGCCTATATTGTCACTTTTGGTACGAAAATTTCACAAAAAGCTTTTGTCGCACAAAGCTCCCATTATGACCTGTAAACCATATAAAAATGTTTGGGACGCATTTGAGCGAAAACAACACAGTTTTGGTGGATAAAGAAAGGTGACGCCGATATGGTCACTTTTGGTCCGAAAATTTCACGGAAAGATTTTCGCGCAGAAAGCTCCCATTATGACCTATAAACCATATAAACATGTTTGGGACACATTTGAGCGAAAACAACACATTTTTGGTGGATAAAGAAAGGTGAAGTCGATATGGTCACTTTTGGTCCGAAAATTTCACGGAAAACTTTTCGCGAACAAAGCTCCCATTATGATCTATGAACCATATAAACATGTTTGGGACACATTTGAGCGAAAACAACACAGTTTTGGTGGATAAAGAAAGGTGACGCCTATATTGTCACTTTTGGTACGAAAATTTCACGGAAAGCTTTCCGCGCACAAAGCTCCCATTATGACCTATAAACCATATAAACATGTTTGGGACACATTTGAGCGAAAACATCACAGTTTTGGTGGATAAAGAAAGTTGACCCCGATAAGGTCACTTTTGGTCCGAAAATTTCACGGAAAGTTTTTGGCGCAGAAATCTCCCATTATGATCTATAGACCATATAAACATGTTTGGGACACATTTGTGCGAAAACAACACAATATTGGTGGATAAAGAAAGGTGACGCCGATACGGTCACTTTTGGTCCGATAATTTCACGGAAAGCTTTTCGCGCAGAAAGCTCCCATTATGATCTATGAACCATATAAACATGTTTGGGACACATTTGAGCGAAACCAACACAGTTTTGGTGGATAAAGAAAGGTGAAGTCGATATGGTCACTTTTGGTCCGAAAATTTCACGGAAAGCTTTTCGCGAACAAAGCTCCCATTATGACCTATAAACCATATAAACATCTTTGAGACGCATTTGAGCGAAAACAACACAGTTTTGTGGATAAAGAAAGGTGACGCCGATATGGTCAATTTTGGTCCGAAAATTTCACGGAAAGCTTTTCGCGCACAAAGCTCCTATTATAACCTATAAACCATATAAACATGTTTGGGACACATTTGAGCGAAAACAACACAGTTTTGGTGGATAGAGAAAGGTGATGCCGATATGGTCACTTTTGGTACGAAAATTTCACGGAAAGCTTTTCGCGCACAAAGCTCCCATTATGACCTATAAACCATATAAACATGTTTGAGACGCATTTGAGTGAAAACAACACAGTTTTTGTGGATAAAGAAAGGTGACACCGATATGGTCACTTTTGGTCCGAAAATTTTACGGAAAGATTTTCGCGCACAAAGCTCCCATTATGACCTATAAACCTTATAAACATGTTTGGGACGCATTTAACCGAAAACAACACAGTTTTTGTGGATAAAGAAAGGTGACGCCCATAAGGTCACTTTTGGTCCGAAAATTTCACCTAAAGCTTTTCACGCACAAAGCTCCTATTATAACCTATAAACCATATAAACATGTTTGGGACACATTTGACCGAAAACAATACAGTTTTGGTGGATAAAGAATGGTGACGCCTATATTGTCACTTTTGGTACGAAAATTTCACAAAAAGCTTTTGTCGCACAAAGCTCCCATTATGACCTGTAAACCATATAAAAATGTTTGGGACGCATTTGAGCGAAAACAACACAGTTTTGGTGGATAAAGAAAGGTGACGCCGATATGGTCACTTTTGGTCCGAAAATTTCACGGAAAGATTTTCGCGCAGAAAGCTCCCATTATGACCTATAAACCATATAAACATGTTTGGGACACATTTGAGCGAAAACAACACAGTTTTGGTGGATAAAGAAAGGTGAAGTCGATATGGTCACTTTTGGTCCGAAAATTTCACGGAAAACTTTTCGCGAACAAAGCTCCCATTATGACCTATACACCATATAAACATGTTTGAGACGCATTTGAGCGAAAACAACACAGTTTTGTGGATAAAGAAAGGTGACGCCGATATGGTCACTTTTGGTCCGAAAATTTCACGGAAAGCTTTTCGCGCACAAAGCTCCTATTATAACCTATAAACCATATAAACATGTTTGGGACACATTTGAGCGAAAACAACACAGTTTTGGTGGATAGAGAAAGTTGACGCCGATATGGTCACTTTTGGTACGAAAATTTCACAGAAAGCTTTTCGCGCACAAAGCTCCCATTATGACCTATAAACCATATAAACATGTTTAGGACACATTTGAGCGAAAACAATACAGTTTTTGTGGATAAAGAAAGGTGACGCCGATATGTTCACTTTTGTTCCGAAAATTTCACGGAAAGCTTTTTGCGCAGAAAGCTCCCATTATGACCTATAAACCATATAAACATGTTTAGGACACATTTGAGCGAAAACAATACAGTTTTTGTGGATAAAGAAAGGTGACGCCGATATGTTCACTTTTGTTCCGAAAATTTCACGGAAAGCTTTTTGCGCAGAAAGCTCCCATTATGACCTATAAACCATATAAACATGTTTGGGACACATTTGAGCGAAGATATCACAGTTTTGGTGGATAAAGAAAGTTGACCCCGATAAGGTCACTTTTGGTCCGAAAATTTCACGGAAAGTTTTTGGCGCAGAAATCTCCCATTATGACCTATAGACCATATAAACATGTTTGGGATACATTTGTGCGAAAACAACACAATTTTGGTGGATAAAGAAAGGTGACGCCGATATGGTCACTTTTGGTCCGAAAATTTCACGGAAAGCTTTTCGCGCAGAAAGCTCCCATTATGACCTACAAACCATATAAACATGTTTGGGACACATTTGAGCGAAAACAACACAGTTTTGGTGGATAAAGAAAGGTGAAGTCGATATGGTCACTTTTGGTCCGAAAATTTCACGGAAAGATTTTCGCGAACAAAGCTCCCATTATGACCTATAAACCATATAAACATCTTTGAGACGCATTTGAGCGAAAACAACACAGTTTTGTGGATAAAGAAAGGTGACGCCGATATGGTCAATTTTGGTCCGAAAATTTCACGGAAAGCTTTTCGCGCACAAAGCTCCTATTATAACCTATAAACCATATAAACATGTTTGGGACACATTTGAGCGAAAACAACACAGTTTTGGTGGATAGAGAAAGGTGATGCCGATATGGTCACTTTTGGTACGAAAATTTCACGGAAAGCTTTTCGCGCACAAAGCTCCCATTATGACCTATAAACCATATAAACATGTTTGGGACGCATTTGAGTGAAAACAACACAGTTTTTGTGGATAAAGAAAGGTGACGCCGATATGGGCAGTTTTGGTCCGAAAATTTCACGGAAAGATTTTCGCGCACAAAGCTCCCATTATGACCTATAAACCTTATAAACATGTTTGGGACGCATTTGACCGAAAACAACACAGTTTTTGTGGATAAAGAAAGGTGACGCCGATATGGTCATTTTTTGTCCGAAAATTTCACGGAAAGCTTTTCGCGCACAAAGATTCCATTATGACCTATAAACCATATAAACATGTTTAGGACACATTTGAGCGAAAACAACACAGTTTTGGTGGATAAAGAAAGGTGACACTGATTTGGTCACTTTTGGTCCGAAAATTTCACGGAAAGTTTTTGGCGCAGAAAGCTCCCATTATGACCTATAGACCATATAAACATGTTTGGGACACATTTGTGCGAAAACAACACAATTTTGGTGGATAAAGAAAGGTGACGCCGATATAGTCACTTTTGGTCCGAAAATTTCACGGAAAGCTTTTCGCGCAGAAAGTTGCCATTATGACCTATAAACCATATAAACATGTTTGGGACACATTTGAGCGAAAACAACACAGTTTTGGTGGATAAAGAAAGGTGACACCGATTTGGTCACTTTTGGTCCGAAAAATTCACGGAATGTTTTTGGCGCAGAAAGCTCCCATTATGACCTATAGACCATATAAACATGTTTGGGACACATTTGAGCGAATACAACACAGTTTTAGTGGAT
The DNA here is from genome assembly GCA_963922045.1 of Persicaria maculosa. Classification (NCBI taxonomy): domain Eukaryota; kingdom Viridiplantae; phylum Streptophyta; class Magnoliopsida; order Caryophyllales; family Polygonaceae; genus Persicaria; species Persicaria maculosa. Next base: position 22,376,674 of record OY998261.1, on the reverse strand, counting down.
AAAGAAAGGTGAAGTCGATATGGTCACTTTTGGTCCGAAAATTTCACGGAAAGCTTTTCGCGAACAAAGCTCCCGTTATGACCTATAAACCATATAAACATCTTTGAGACGCATTTGAGCGAAAACAACACAGTTTTGTGGATAAAGAAAGGTGACGCCGATATGGTCAATTTTGGTCCGAAAATTTCACGGAAAGCTTTTCGCGCAGAAAGCTCCTATTATAACCTATAAACCATATAAACATGTTTGGGACACATTTGAGCGAAAACAACACAGTTTTGGTGGATAGAGAAAGGTGATGCCGATATGGTCACTTTTGGTACGAAAATTTCACGGAAAGCTTTTCGCGCACAAAGCTCCCATTATGACCTATAAACCATATAAACATGTTTGAGACGCATTTGAGTGAAAACAACACAGTTTTTGTGGATAAAGAAAGGTGACGCCTATATTGTCACTTTTGGTACGAAAATTTCACGGAAAGCTTTCCGCGCACAAAGCTCCCATTATGACCTATAAACCATATAAACATGTTTGGGACACATTTGAGCGAAAACATCACAGTTTTGGTGGATAAAGAAAGTTGACCCCGATAAGGTCACTTTTGGTCCGAAAATTTCACGGAAAGTTTTTGGCGCAGAAATCTCCCATTATGATCTATAGACCATATAAACATGTTTGGGACACATTTGTGCGAAAACAACACAATATTGGTGGATAAAGAAAGGTGACGCCGATATGGTCACTTTTGGTCCGAAAATTTCACGGAAAGCTTTTCGCGCAGAAAGCTCCCATTATGATCTATAAACCATATAAACATGTTTGGGACACATTTGAGCGAAAACAACACAGTTTTGGTGGATAAAGAAAGGTGAAGTCGATATGGTCACTTTTGGTCCGAAAATTTCACGGAAAGCTTTTCGCGAACAAAGCTCCCATTATGACCTATAAACCATATAAACATCTTTGAGACGCATTTGAGCGAAAACAACACAGTTTTGTGGATAAAGAAAGGTGACGCCGATATGGTCACTTTTGGTCCGAAAATTTCACGGAAAGCTTTTCGCGCATAAAGCTCCTATTATAACCTATAAACCATATAAACATGTTTGGGACACATTTGAGCGAAAACAACACAGTTTTGGTGGATAGAGAAAGGTGATGCCGATATGGTCACTTTTGGTACGAAAATTTCACGGAAAGCTTTTCGCGCACAAAGCTCCCATTATGACCTATAAACCATATAAACATGTTTGAGACGCATTTGAGTGAAAACAACACAGTTTTTGTGGATAAAGAAAGGTGACACCGATATGGTCACTTTTGGTCCGAAAATTTTACGGAAAGATTTTCGCGCACAAAGCTCCCATTATGACCTATAAACCTTATAAACATGTTTGGGACGCATTTGACCGAAAACAACACAGTTTTTGTGGATAAAGAAAGGTGACGCCCATAAGGTCACTTTTGGTCCGAAAATTTCACCTAAAGCTTTTCACGCACAAAGCTCCTATTATAACCTATAAACCATATAAACATGTTTGGGACACATTTGACCGAAAACAATACAGTTTTGGTGGATAAAGAATGGTGACGCCTATATTGTCACTTTTGGTACGAAAATTTCACAAAAATCTTTTGTCGCACAAAGCTCCCATTATGACCTGTAAACCATATAAAAATGTTTGGGACGCATTTGAGCGAAAACAACACAGTTTTAGTGGATAAAGAAAGGTGACGCCGATATGGTCACTTTTGGTCCGAAAATTTCACGGAAAGATTTTCGCGCAGAAAGCTCCCATTATGACCTATAAACAATATAAACATGTTTGGGACACATTTGAGCGAAAACAACACAGTTTTGGTGGATAAAGAAAGGTGAAGTCGATATGGTCACTTTTGGTCCGAAAATTTCACGGAAAACTTTTCGCGAACAAAGCTCCCATTATGACCTATACACCATATAAACATGTTTGAGACGCATTTGAGCGAAAACAACACAGTTTTGTGGATAAAGAAAGGTGACGCCGATATGGTCACTTTTGGTCCGAAAATTTCACGGAAAGCTTTTCGCGCACAAAGCTCCTATTATAACCTATAAACCATATAAACATGTTTGGGACACATTTGAGCGAAAACAACACAGTTTTGGTGGATAGAGAAAGGTGACGCCGATATGGTCACTTTTGGTACGAAAATTTCACGGAAAGCTTTTCGCGCACAAAGCTCCCATTATGACCTATAAACCATATAAACATGTTTGGGACGCATTTGAGTGAAAACAACACAGTTTTTGTGGATAAAGAAAGGTGACGCCGATATGGTCTCTTTTGGTCCGAAAATTTCACGGAAAGATTTTCGCGCACAAAGCTCCCATTATGACCTATAAACCTTATAAACATGTTTGGGACGCATTTGACCGAAAACAACACAGTTTTTGTGTATAAATAAAGGTGACGCAGATATGGTCATTTTTGGTCCGAAAATTTCACGGAAAGCTTTTCGCTCAGAAAGCTCCCATTATGACCCATAAACCATATAAACATGTTTGGGACACATTTGAGCGAAAATAACACAGTTTTGTGGATATAGAAAGGTGAAGCCGATATGGTCACTTTTGGTCCGAAAATTTCACCTAAAGCTTTTCACGCACAAAGCTCCTATTATAACCTATGAACCATATAAACATGTTTGGGACACATTTGAGCGAAAACAATACAGTTTTGGTGGATAAAGAAAGGTGACGCCTATATTGTCACTTTTGGTATGAAAATTTCACAAAAAGCTTTTGTCGCACAAAGCTACCATTATGACCTGTAACCATATAAAAATGTTTGGGACGCATTTGAGCGAAAACAACACAGTTTTGGTGGATAAAGAAAGGTGACGCCGATATGGTCACTTTTGGTACGAAAATTTCACGGAAAGCTTTTCGCGCAGAAAGCTCCCATTATGACCCATAAACCATATAAACATGTTTGGGACACATTTGAGCAAAAACAACATAGTTTTGGTGGATAAAGAAAGGTGACGCCGATATGGTCAATTTTGGTCCGAAAATTTAACGGAAAGCTTTCCGCGCACAAAGCTCCCATTATGACCTATAAACCATATAAACATGTTTGGGACACATTTGAGCGAAAACAACACAGTTTTGGTGGATAAAGAAAGGTGACGCCTATATTGTCACTTTTGGTACGAAAATTTCACGAAAAGCTTTTGTCGCACAAAGCTCCCATTATGACCTATAAACCATATAAAAATGTTTAAGACACATTTGAGCGAAAACAATACAGTTTTAGTGGATAAAGAAAGGTGACGCCGATATGTTCACTTTTGTTCTTAAAATTTCACGGAAAGCTTTTTGCGCAGAAAGCTCCCTTTATGACCTATAAACCATATAAACATGTTTCGGACACATTGGAGCGAAAACAACACAGTTTTGGTGGATAAAGAAAGGTGACGTCGATATGGTCAATTTTGGTCCGAAAATTTCAAGGAAAGCTTTCCGCGCACAAAGCTCCCATTATGACCTATAAACCATACAAACATGTTTGGGACACATTTGAGCGAAAACATCACAGGTTTTGTGGATAAAGAAAGGTGACCCCGATAAGGTCACTTTTGGTCCGAAAATTTCACGGAATGTTTTTGGCGCAGAAAGCTCCCATTATGACCTATATAGACCATATAAACATGTTTGGGACACATTTGAGCGAAAACAACACAATTTTGGTGGATAAAGAAAGGTGACGCCGATATGGTCACTTTTGGTCCGAAAATTTCACGGAAAGCTTTTCGTGCAGAAAGCTCTCATTATGACCTATAAACCATATAAACATGTTTGGGAAGCATTTGAGCGAAAACAACACAGTTTTTGTGGATAAAGAAAGGTGACGCCGATATGGTCACTTTTGGTCCGAAAATTTCACGGAAAGATTTTCGCACACAAAGCTCCCATTATGACCTATTGATGCGGGACCATCCAAGCTAAGGCCTTACACTCTTGTGAGCTATGCCCTAGCTCAAGAACCGACGAGGCCTCAAGGAATCAACGCAGCCCAAGCCACGGACCCTTGTTTGGATTGATGCCGAGGTTGTACCGAGCACATGTGCCTACCTTGCTCCGTGAAGACCGGGTCCAAATACTAGCCGTTGACAGCCTTGCTAAGTGCTCAAGTGGCCAGCCATGAAGACCTATTCTTTAGGAGCCATGATTGAAGAAGTCAAGGCCACTTCCTATCTTTTAGGGATTTTATTTGCAATTTCTGAATTTGTTTTAATTTCCATTTAATTTTATGAATTTCTTGCAATTTTCTGAATTTCTTTTGTTGTCATTTATTTTCAGCCTTTCCTATTTCCATCTAAGGCTATAAATAGCCTCCTAGGCCGGTTGTATTAGGCAACAAACCCATATTTGATTAATGAAAAGCATTGCTTTGCAAACACATTGTTTCTTGAGGATTCAAGAGAGAGACCGAGAGGATTCTTGGTGAATTGATCTTGCTTGGTTTGTCTTGTGTGTGTCGATCTTCGCTAGTTGATTGGTGCTATCAAGCTTTCACGAGCCCCTTTCTTGTGCTCCTAGGATACGTCCTAGGTTGTGTAAGATCGTAGAGATTGGTTAGGTAGTCGTTGGTTTAGGACTTTGTTCAATTGGGATGAAGGGTTTATTCGCTCGTTCTACCTAGACTTTCTCCTGCCCTATCTATCTTTTTCATTACCATTGTCGAGTCCTTTGAGTCTTTGTCAAGTCATTATTGTCTAACTTGTGTTCTTTGTGTTTTTGTGCTTGTTGTTGGAAGATCGGGACATCCACGGCTAATCCCCGTATCAAATTGGTATCAGAGCCAGGTTACCGACATCAAGTGTCTCATCTCCATTGTCATCATCAAAAAGCTCAAAAACTCCATTGGAGTGCAAGGTTTGATCATCTCTTCTTTTGTTTGATTTTTCTTACTATTAGCATTGGTTGTTGTTAGTTTGCTTAGGCATTACCTTCTGCCGGCCCCTTCACCATTTCATCACCACCATACCGCCACCCTATCACCACCATCAGACCACCATTCGACCACCCTTTCATCACCACCAAGAAAAATTAGATTTTTGGTCTTCTATTTTTGCTATTTTCTGAAATTCAAAAGAAAAAGTCAAAAAAAAAATCCCTACATTTTAGCCATACCATTTCCAGCTCCTATTTTTTAGCCACACTTCCATCCCAACAGCTCTATTAGTTACAAGGTCTCTTTTATTTTCATTTTCAGATTTTTCATTTGTTATTTAATTGCTGAAAGTCAAAAAAAAAAATCAGACTTCAAAAAAAAAGAAAGAGAAGTCGACAGTGAAAAAAAAAGGAGAAGAAAGAAAGAAAAAGAATTAAGAAAAAAAAATCAGATTTGAGTTGCATTGTTGTTGATTGTTCTAAGTGTACAAGAGAAGTGCAAGAGTAAGCATTGCAAGTGAACAAGAGCCATTGTGAGCCAAGAAAGCCTAAACACCATCTTACCATTCAACCTATCCTTAGCCTACCAACAACTATCTTGCTTGTAGTTTGAAGGTTAGACAAGGTTGATTTGATCAAGTTTTGTGCTTAGTCCTTTCTTACCATTTTATTCTTGTCCCTTGTTTCTATTATCTCTTGATCTCACTTTCTTTGATTCATTTCTGAAATTTTCAGCTTGGAACCTTATCATTGATTGTCTAGCTAATCTCTTTTGGTTAGAGGATTTTTTATTGTCCTTTTGACTAGCTTGAGTGATTGACTATCGTAAGACAATTTGCAACAACAAGCATTTCAGCACCAAAGGGAGAGGAGTGTCGAGAGCAAACACTTGTGAGGAAGTTTTTGTTCTGTCTAACCTTAACCTATTTACGTGTTTGTTTGAGTTGTGATGACTATAGGTAACAAATCACCAAGGTCGGAGACTTCCGAGCCCATTTCCCCGGAGTTGTTCAACATGTTAAACAAAATGAACAACAACATCACGACGTTGATGGAAAGGATGGCAGCCCTAGAGGCACGTCCTTCGACGTCCACGGAGATGCCTAGGGCACCCCAAGGCCAGCCTTCGGCGTCCGGACATCACAGCCGCGTTCCACCCCCGGAGCACACCCAAGACAACCGGGAAGATCCCCCTAGAACTCCTATTTATGCACGAAATACTCCACCTGAAGAGAACCCACCTCCTCGTGAGAGGCGTGGTCGTTTTAATCATTTTTGTGATGTGCAGGATGACTTTGAGCCCTATGAACACTTTGAGGGTTTCCAAGAAGAAGAGGATCAATGGGAGCGCCAATCGAGAAGGCATGAACAAGAACCCCGTCCACGGAGGCCCCGAGAGCCCGAGCAAGACGGAGTTGGCAAGGTCAAGGTCACAATCCCACCTTTTGAGGGAAAGTGCGATCCGGACACTTACCTCGAATGGGAGACCAAGATCGAGCACATTTGGAGCTGCCACAACTTCACCGATTACAAGAAGGTACAACTAGCCACCCTTGAATTTAGCGGTTTTGCACTAATATGGTGGGATACCCTTGTGAAGGAAAGGAGAAGAGCCCTAGACGCACCCGTAGCCACGTGGGAACAAATGAAGGCACTCATGAGGGCACGATTCGTCCCTCAACACTACGCTAGGGAACTCAAGCAGTGGCTTGAGAACCTCAAGCAAGGTTCCATGAGTGTGGAGGAAGCATTAAATGCCATGCAATTGGCTATGGCAAGGGCAAACGTGGTAGAAGATGAGGAAGACACCAATGCTCGGTTCTTAAGAATCCTACACCCTTACTTAGCTAGAGAAGTTGATTGTTATCCTTATAATACTAGCATTGATCTCTTACATTTAGCCGTGAAGGTTGATAGGAAATTGAAGGCAAGAAGCTTAGGAGCTCAAGGAAACCGAAGCTCAAGCACGCAGCACTATGGCCGAGATGCCCTAGCACCAAGGGAGAAGCCTAGTCTCGGTAATGGAGGAGAGCAAGGGAATCGAGGAGGAGTTCAAGCCATATCGAGTGCCAAGCCACCTAACCCTCTCGGTAACCCTTTGGAGGTACCCCTAACCCTTCTAATTTGCGCAATAGGGAAGTTGTGTGTTTTAAGTGCCAAGATAGAGGACACATGATGAAAGATTGCCCACATAGGAAAGCTCTCATGGTTGATCACTTAGGCCACACCAATTCTGAAATTGAGCATGAAAATGATGAGTGTTTGCATGTTGATTGTGATCCTATCTTAAATTCCTATGATGATTGTGATGATGAAGGCATTGAGTATGAACATGGTGAAAGTTTGATTGTGAGGAGAGCTTTGCATGTCAATCCAACTCCATGTGATGATAACCAACGAGAGAACTTATTTCATACTAGATGCTTAGTAAAGGGTAAGGTTTGTAATGTCATTATTGATGGTGGAAGTTGTTGTAATCTTGCTAGCATTGAATAGGTTGAAAAACTACAACTTTCCACTATACACCACCCTAGGCCCTATAAATTGCATTGGATGAATGATTGCGGCGCATTAAAAGTGAATAAGCAAGTTAAGGTTTCTTTTAAGCTAGGACATTATGAAGATGATGTTTTGTGTGATATAGTACCTATGCAAGCTTCTCACTTACTTTTTGGTCGTCCATGGCAATTTGATCGAAAAGTCTTATATAATGGTTTAACTAACCGCTATTCCTTTGAGTATAAGGGCATGAACTTCACTCTAAAGCCAATGACCCCTACTCAAGTAGCCGGGGAGTTTGAGAAGAAGAAGGAAAGTGGAGGGTCAGTGCCATCAAAAGTGTTCCTTGCCGCCAAGAGGGAGTTCGTGGACAAGAACTTGGATTCATGGTCGAATCCTTTCCAAGAAGGGGAGGTTGATGCGGGACCATCCAAGCTAAGGCCTTACACTCTTGTGAGCTATCCCCTAGCTCAAGAACCGACGAGGCCTCAAGGAATCAACGCAGCCCAAGCCACGGACCCTTGTTTGGATTGATGCCGAGGTTGTACCGAGCACATGTGCCTACCTTGCTCCGTGAAGACCGGGTCCAAATACTAGCCGTTGACAGCCTTGCTAAGTGCTCAAGTGGCCAGCCATGAAGACCTATTCTTTAGGAGCCATGATTGAAGAAGTCAAGGCCACTTCCTATCTTTTAGGGATTTTATTTGCAATTTCTGAATTTGTTTTAATTTCCATTTAATTTTATGAATTTCTTGCAATTTTCTGAATTTCTTTTGTTGTCATTTATTTACAGCCTTTTCTATTTCCATCTAAGGCTATAAATAGCCTCCTAGGCCGGTTGTATTAGGCAACAAACCCATATTTGATTAATGAAAAGCATTGCTTTGCAAACACATTGTTTCTTGAGGATTCAAGAGAGAGACCGAGAGGATTCTTGGTGAATTGATCTTGCTTGGTTTGTCTTGTGTGTATCGATCTTCGCTAGTTGATTGGTGCTATCAAGCTTTCACGAGCCCCTTTCTTGTGCTCCTAGGATACGTCCTAGGTTGTGTAAGATCGTAGAGATTGGTTAGCTAGTCGTTGGTTTAGGACTTTGTTCAATTGGGATCAAGGGTCTATTCGCTCGTTCTACCTAGACTTTCTCCTGACCTATCTATCTTTTTCATTACCATTGTCGAGTCCTTTGAGTCTTTGTCGAGTCATTATTGTCTAACTTGTGTTCTTTGTGTTTTTGTGCTTGTTGTCGGAAGATCGGGACATCCACGGCTAATCCCCATATCACCTATAAACCTTATAAACATGTTTGGGACGCATTTGAGCGAAAACAACACAGTTTTTGTGGATAAAGAAAGGTGACACGGATATGGTCAATTTTGGTCAGAAAATTTTACGGAAAGATTTTCGCGCACAAAGCTCACATTATGATCTATAAACCTTATAAACATGTTTGGGACGCATTTGAGCGAAAACAACACAGTTTTTGTGGATAAAGAAAGGTGACGCCGATATGGTCATTTTTTGTCCGAAAATTTCACGGAAAGCTTTTCGCGCACAAAGGTCCCATTATGACCTATAAACCATATAAACATTTTTGGGACACATTTGAACGAAAACAACACAGTTTTGGTGGATAAAGAAAGGTGACACCGATTTGGTCACTTTTGGTCCGAAAATTTCCCGGAAAGCGTTTCGCGCACAAAGCTCCCTTTATGACCTATAAACCATATAAACATGTTTAGGACATATTTGAGCGAAAATAACACAGTTTTGGTGGATAAAGAAAGGTGACGCCTATATTGTCACTTTTGGTACGAAAATTTCACAAAAAGCTTTTGTCGCACAAAGCTCCCATTATGACCTGTATACCATATAAAAATGTTTGGGACGCATTTGAGTGAAAACAACACAGTTTTAGTGGATAAAGAAAGGTGACGCCGATATGGTCACTTTTGGTACGAAAAATTCACGGAAAGCATTTCGCGAACAAAGCTCCCATTATGACCTATAAACCATATAAAATGTTTGGGACGCATTTGAGCGAAAACAACACAGTTTTAGTGGTTAAAGAAAGGTGACGCCGATATGGTCACTTTTGGTCCGAAAATTTCACGGAAAGCTTTTCGCGCAGAAAGCTCCCATTATGACCTATAAACCATATAAACATGTTTGGGAAGCATTTTAGCGAAAACAACACAGTTTTTGTGGATAAAGAAAGGTGACGCCGATATAGTCACTTTTGGTCCGAAAATTTCACGGAAAGATTTTCGCGCACAAAGCTCCCATTATCACCTATAAACCTTATAAACATGTTTGGGACGCATTTGAGCGAAAACAACACAGTTTTTGTGGATAAAGAAAGGTGAAGCGGATATGGTCACTTTTGGTCCGAAAATTTCACGGAAAGATTTTCGCGCACAAAGCTCACATTATGACCTATAAACCTTATAAACATGTTTGGGACGCATTTGAGCGAAAACAACACAGTTTTTGTGGATAAAGAAAGGTGACGCCGATATGGTCATTTTTGGTCCGAAAATTTCACGGAAAGCTTTTCGCGCACAAAGTTCTCATTATGACCTATAAACCATATAAACATTTTTGGGACACATTTGAGCGAAAACAACACAGTTTTGGTGGATAAAGAAAGGGGACGCCTATATTGTCACTTTTGGTACGAAAATTTCACAAAAAGCTTTTGTCGCACAAAGCTCCCATTATGACCTGTAAACCATATAAAAATGTTTGGTACGCGTTTGAGCGAAAACAACACAGTTTTGGTGGATAAAGAAAGGTAACGCCGATATGGTCACTTTTGGTACGAAAAATTCAGGGAAAGCTTTTCGAACACAAAGATCCCATTATGACCTATAAACCATATAAACATGTTTGGGACACATTTGAGCGAAAACTACACAGTTTTGGTGGATTAAGAAAGGTGACGCCGATATGGTCATTTTTGGTCCGAAAATTTCACGGAAAGCTTTTCGCGCACAAAGCTCCCATTATGACTTATAAACCATATAAACATGTTTGGGACACATTTGAGCGAAAACATCACAGTTTTGGTGGAGAAAGAAAGGTGACGCCGATATGGTCACTTTTGGTCCGAAAATTTCACGGAAAGCTTTTCGCGCACAAAGCTCCCATTATGACCTATAAACCATATAAACATGTTTGGGACGCATTTGAGTGAAATCAACACAGTTCTTGTGGATAAAGAAAGGTGACGCCGATATGGTCACTTTTGGTCCGAAAATTTCACGGAAAGATTTTCGCGCACAAAGCTTCCATTATGACCTATAAACCTTATAAACATGTTTGGGACGCCTTTGAGTGAAAACAACACAGTTTTTGTGGATAAAGAAAGATGATGCCGATATGGTCAATTTTGGTCCGAAAATTTCACGGAAAGCTTTTCGCGCACAAAGCTCACATTATGACCTATAAACCATATAAACATGTTTGGGACACATTTGAGCGAAAAAATCACAGTTTTGGTGGATAAAGAAAGGTGACGCCGATATGGTCACTTTTGGTCCGAAAATTTCACGGAAAGCTTTTCGCGCACAAAGGTCCCATTATGACCTATAAACCATATAAACATGTTTGGGACACATTTGAGCGAAAACAACACAGTTTTGGTGGATAAAGAAAGGTGAAACCGATTTGGTCACTTTTGGTCCGAAAATTTCACGGAAAGCTTTTCGCGCAGAAAGCTCCCATTATGACCCATAAACCATATAAACATGTTTGGGACACATTTGAGCGAAAACAACACAGTTTTGGTGGATAAAGAAAGGTGAAGCCGATATGGTCACTTTTGGTTCGAAAATTTCACGGAAAGCTTTCCGTGCAGAAAGCTCCCATTATGACCCATAAACCATATAAACATGTTTGGGACATATTTGAGCGAAAACAACACAGTTTTTGTGGATAAAGAAAGGTGACGGCGATATGGTCTATTTTGGTCCGAACATTTCACGGATAGCTTTTTGCGCACAAAGCTCCCATTATGACCTATAAACCATATAAACATGTTTGGGACACATTTCAGCAAAAACATCACAGTTTTGGTGGATAAAGAAAGGTGACGCCGATAAGGTCACTTTTGGTCCGAAAATTTCACGGAATGCTTTTGGCGCAGAAAGCTCCCATTATGACCTATAGACCATATAAACATGTTTGGGACACATTTGAGCGAAAACAACACAGTTTTGGTGGATAAAGAAAGGTGACGCCGATATGGTCACTTTTGGTACGAAAATTTCACGGAAAGCTTTTCGCGCACAAAGCTCCCATTATGACCTTTAAACCATATAAACATGTTTGGGACGCATTTGAGTGAAAACAACACAGTTTTTGTGGATAAAGAAAGGTGACGCCGATATGGTCACTTTTGGTCCGAAAATTTCACGGAAAGATTTTCGCGCACAAAGCTCTCATTATGACCTATAAACCATATAAACATGTTTGGGACGCATTTGAGCGAAAACAACACAGTTTTTGTGGATAAAGAAAGGTGACGCCGATATGGTCACTTTTGATCCGAAAATTTCACGGAAAGCTTTTCGCCCACAAAGCTCCCAATATGACCTATAAACCATATAAACATGTTTGGGACACATTTGAGCGAAAACAACACAGTTTTGGTGGATAAAGAAAGGTGAAGCCGATATGGTCACTTTTGGTCCGAAAATTTCACGGAAAGATTTTCGCGCACAAAGCTCCCATTATGACCTATAAACCTTGTAAACATGTTTGGGACGCATTTGAGCGAAAACAATACAGTTTTTGTGGATAAAGAAAGGTGACGCCGATATGGTCACTTTTGGTCCGAAAATTTCACGGAAAGCTTTTCGCTCACAAAGCTCCTATTATAACCTATAAACCATATAAACATGTTTGGGAGACATTTGAGCGAAAACAACACAGTTTTTGTGGATAAAGAAAGGTGACGCCGATATAGTCACTTTTGTTACGAAAATTTCACGGAAAGCTTTTCGTGCACAAAGCTCCCATTACTACCTATAAACCATATAAACATGTTTGGGACGCATTTGAGTGAAAATAACACAGTGTTGGTGGATAAAGAAAGGTGACGCCGATATGGTCACTTTTGGTACGAAAATTTCAAGGAAAGCTTTTCGCGCACAAAGCTCCCATTATGACCTATAAACCATATAAACATGTTTGGGACGCATTTGAGCGAAAACAACACAGTTTTTGTGGATAAAGAAAGGTGACGCCGATATGGTCACTTTTGGTCCGAAAATTTCACGGAAAGCTTTTCGCGCACAAAGCTCCCATTATGACCTATAAACCATATAAACATGTTTGGGACACATTTGAGCGAAAACAACACAGTTTTGGTGGATAAAGAAAGGTGACGCCTATATTGTCACTTTTGGTACGAAAATTTCACAAAAAGCTTTTGTCGCACAAAGCTCCCATTATGACCTGTAAACCATATAAAAATGTTTGGGACGCATTTGAGCGAAAACAATACAGTTTTTGTGGATAAAGAAAGGTGCCGCCGATATGGTCACTTTTGGTCCGAAAATTTCACGGAAAGATTTTCGCACACAAAGCTCACATTATGACCTATAAACCATATAAACATGTTTGGGACACATTTGAGCGAAAACAACACAGTTTTGGTGGATAAAGAAAGGTGACGCCTATATTGTCACTTTTGGTACGAAAATTTCACAAAAAGCTCTTGTCGCACAAAGCTCCCATTATGACCTGTAAACCATATAAAAATGTTTCGGACGCATTTGAGCGAAAACAACACAGTTTTTGTGGATAAAGAAAGGTGACGCCGATATGGTCACTTTTGGTCCGAAAATTCACGGAAAGCTTTTCGCGCATAAAGCTCCTATTATAACCTATAAACCATATAAACATGTTTGGGACACATTTGAGCGAAAACAACACAGTTTTTGTGGATAAAGAAAGGTGACGCCGATTTGGTCACTTTTGGTCCGAAAATTTCACGGAAAGCTTTCCGCGCACAAAGCTCCCCTTATGACCTATAAACCATATAAACATGTTTGGGACACATTTGAGTGAAAACAACACAGTTTTGGTGGATAATGAATTGTGAAGCCGATATGGTCACTTTTGGTACGAAAATTTCACGGAAAGCTTTTGGCGCAGAAAGCTCCCATTATGACCTATAGACCATATAAACATGTTTGGGACACATTTGAGCGAAAACAACAAAGTTTTGGTGGATAAAGAATGGTGACGCCGATATGGTCACTTTTGGTCCGAAAATTTCACGGAAAGCTTTTCGCGCAGAAAGCTCCCATTATGACCTATAAACCATATAAACATGTTTGGGACACATTTGAGTGAAAACAACACAGTTTTGGTGGATAAAGAAAGGTGAAGCTGATATGGTCACTTTTGGTCCGAAAATTTCACGGAAAGCTTTTCGCGCAGAAAGCTCCCATTATGACCCATAAACCATATAAACATGTTTGGGACACATTTGAGCGAAAACAACACAGTTTTGGTGGATAAAGAAAGGTGAAGCCGATATGGTCACTTTTGGTTCGAAAATTTCACGGAAAGCTTTCCGTGCAGAAAGCTCCCATTATGACCCATAAACCATATAAACATGTTTGGGACATATTTGAGCGAAAACAACACAGTTTTTGTGGATAAAGAAAGGTGACGGCGATATGGTCTATTTTGGTCCGAACATTTCACGGATAGCTTTTTGCGCACAAAGCTCCCATTATGACCTATAAACCATATAAACATGTTTGGGACACATTTCAGCAAAAACATCACAGTTTTGGTGGATAAAGAAAGGTGACGCCGATAAGGTCACTTTTGGTCCGAAAATTTCACGGAATGCTTTTGGCGCAGAAAGCTCCCATTATGACCTATAGACCATATAAACATGTTTGGGACACATTTGAGCGAAAACAACACAGTTTTGGTGGATAAAGAAAGGTGACGCCGATATGGTCACTTTTGGTACGAAAATTTCACGGAAAGCTTTTCGCGCACAAAGCTCCCATTATGACCTTTAAACCATATAAACATGTTTGGGACGCATTTGAGTGAAAACAACACAGTTTTTGTGGATAAAGAAAGGTGACGCCGATATGGTCACTTTTGGTCCGAAAATTTCACGGAAAGATTTTCGCGCACAAAGCTCTCATTATGACCTATAAACCATATAAACATGTTTGGGACGCATTTGAGCGAAAACAACACAGTTTTTGTGGATAAAGAAAGGTGACGCCGATTTGGTCACTTTTGGTCCGAAAATTTCACGGAAAGCTTTCCGCGCACAAAGCTCCCCTTATGACCTATAAACCATATAAACATGTTTGGGACACATTTGAGTGAAAACAACACAGTTTTGGTGGATAATGAATTGTGAAGCCGATATGGTCACTTTTGGTACGAAAATTTCACGGAAAGCTTTTGGCGCAGAAAGCTCCCATTATGACCTATAGACCATATAAACATGTTTGGGACACATTTGAGCGAAAACAACAAAGTTTTGGTGGATAAAGAATGGTGACGCCGATATGGTCACTTTTGGTCCGAAAATTTCACGGAAAGCTTTTCGCGCAGAAAGCTCCCA
Organism: Persicaria maculosa; assembly: GCA_963922045.1. Classification (NCBI taxonomy): domain Eukaryota; kingdom Viridiplantae; phylum Streptophyta; class Magnoliopsida; order Caryophyllales; family Polygonaceae; genus Persicaria; species Persicaria maculosa. Next base: position 22,361,624 of record OY998261.1, on the reverse strand, counting down.
TTATGACCTATAAACCATATAAACATGTTTGGGACACATTTGAGTGAAAACAACACAGTTTTGGTGGATAAAGAAAGGTGAAGCTGATATGGTCACTTTTGGTCCGAAAATTTCACGGAAAGCTTTTCGCGCAGAAAGCTCCCATTATGACCCATAAACCATATAAACATGTTTGGGACACATTTGAGCGAAAACAACACAGTTTTGGTGGATAAAGAAAGGTGAAGCCGATATGGTCACTTTTGGTTCGAAAATTTCACGGAAAGCTTTCCGTGCAGAAAGCTCCCATTATGACCCATAAACCATATAAACATGTTTGGGACATATTTGAGCGAAAACAACACAGTTTTTGTGGATAAAGAAAGGTGACGGCGATATGGTCTATTTTGGTCCGAACATTTCACGGATAGCTTTTTGCGCACAAAGCTCCCATTATGACCTATAAACCATATAAACATGTTTGGGACACATTTCAGCAAAAACATCACAGTTTTGGTGGATAAAGAAAGGTGACGCCGATAAGGTCACTTTTGGTCCGAAAATTTCACGGAATGCTTTTGGCGCAGAAAGCTCCCATTATGACCTATAGACCATATAAACATGTTTGGGACACATTTGAGCGAAAACAACACAGTTTTGGTGGATAAAGAAAGGTGACGCCGATATGGTCACTTTTGGTACGAAAATTTCACGGAAAGCTTTTCGCGCACAAAGCTCCCATTATGACCTTTAAACCATATAAACATGTTTGGGACGCATTTGAGTGAAAACAACACAGTTTTTGTGGATAAAGAAAGGTGACGCCGATATGGTCACTTTTGGTCCGAAAATTTCACGGAAAGATTTTCGCGCACAAAGCTCTCATTATGACCTATAAACCATATAAACATGTTTGGGACGCATTTGAGCGAAAACAACACAGTTTTTGTGGATAAAGAAAGGTGACGCCGATTTGGTCACTTTTGGTCCGAAAATTTCACGGAAAGCTTTCCGCGCACAAAGCTCCCAATATGACCTATAAACCATATAAACATGTTTGGGACACATTTGAGCGAAAACAACACAGTTTTGGTGGATAAAGAAAGGTGAAGCCGATATGGTCACTTTTGGTCCGAAAATTTCACGGAAAGATTTTCGCGCACAAAGCTCCCATTATGACCTATAAACCTTGTAAACATGTTTGGGACGCATTTGAGCGAAAACAATACAGTTTTTGTGGATAAAGAAAGGTGACGCCGATATGGTCACTTTTGGTCCGAAAATTTCACGGAAAGCTTTTCGCTCACAAAGCTCCTATTATAACCTATAAACCATATAAACATGTTTGGGAGACATTTGAGCGAAAACAACACAGTTTTTGTGGATAAAGAAAGGTGACGCCGATATAGTCACTTTTGTTACGAAAATTTCACGGAAAGCTTTTCGTGCACAAAGCTCCCATTACTACCTATAAACCATATAAACATGTTTGGGACGCATTTGAGTGAAAATAACACAGTGTTGGTGGATAAAGAAAGGTGACGCCGATATGGTCACTTTTGGTACGAAAATTTCAAGGAAAGCTTTTCGCGCACAAAGCTCCCATTATGACCTATAAACCATATAAACATGTTTGGGACGCATTTGAGCGAAAACAACACAGTTTTTGTGGATAAAGAAAGGTGACGCCGATATGGTCACTTTTGGTCCGAAAATTTCACGGAAAGCTTTTCGCGCACAAAGCTCCCATTATGACCTATAAACCATATAAACATGTTTGGGACACATTTGAGCGAAAACAACACAGTTTTGGTGGATAAAGAAAGGTGACGCCTATATTGTCACTTTTGGTACGAAAATTTCACAAAAAGCTTTTGTCGCACAAAGCTCCCATTATGACCTGTAAACCATATAAAAATGTTTGGGACGCATTTGAGCGAAAACAATACAGTTTTTGTGGATAAAGAAAGGTGCCGCCGATATGGTCACTTTTGGTCCGAAAATTTCACGGAAAGATTTTCGCACACAAAGCTCACATTATGACCTATAAACCATATAAACATGTTTGGGACACATTTGAGCGAAAACAACACAGTTTTGGTGGATAAAGAAAGGTGACGCCTATATTGTCACTTTTGGTACGAAAATTTCACAAAAAGCTCTTGTCGCACAAAGCTCCCATTATGACCTGTAAACCATATAAAAATGTTTCGGACGCATTTGAGCGAAAACAACACAGTTTTTGTGGATAAAGAAAGGTGACGCCGATATGGTCACTTTTGGTCCGAAAATTCACGGAAAGCTTTTCGCGCATAAAGCTCCTATTATAACCTATAAACCATATAAACATGTTTGGGACACATTTGAGCGAAAACAACACAGTTTTTGTGGATAAAGAAAGGTGACGCCGATTTGGTCACTTTTGGTCCGAAAATTTCACGGAAAGCTTTCCGCGCACAAAGCTCCCCTTTTGACCTATAAACCATATAAACATGTTTGGGACACATTTGAGTGAAAACAACACAGTTTTGGTGGATAATGAATTGTGAAGCCGATATGGTCACTTTTGGTACGAAAATTTCACGGAAAGCTTTTGGCGCAGAAAGCTCCCATTATGACCTATAGACCATATAAACATGTTTGGGACACATTTGAGCGAAAACAACAAAGTTTTGGTGGATAAAGAATGGTGACGCCGATATGGTCACTTTTGGTCCGAAAATTTCACGGAAAGCTTTTCGCGCAGAAAGCTCCCATTATGACCTATAAACCATATAAACATGTTTGGGACACATTTGAGTGAAAACAACACAGTTTTGGTGGATAAAGAAAGGTGAAGCTGATATGGTCACTTTTGGTCCGAAAATTTCACGGAAAGCTTTTCGCGCACAAAGCTCCTATTATAACCTATAAACCATATAAACATGTTTGGGATACATTTGAGCGAAAACAACACAGTTTTGTTGGATAAAGAAAGGTGACGCCGATATGGTCACTTTTGGTACGAAAATTTCACGGAAAGCTTTTCGTGCACAAAGCTCCCATTATACCTATAAACCATATAAACATGTTTGGGACGCATTTGAGTGAAAACAACACAGTTTTTGTGGATAAAGAAAGGTGACGCCGATATGGTCACTTTTGGTCCGAAAATTTCACGGAAAGATTTTCGCGCACAAAGCTCCCATTATGACCTATAAACCTTGTAAACATGTTTGGGACGCATTTGAGCGAAAACAACACAGTTTTTGTGGATAAAGAAAGGTGACGCCGATATGGTCACTTTTGGTCCGAAAATTTCACGGAAAGATTTTCGCGCACAAAGCTCCCATTATGACCTATAAACCATATAAACATGTTTGGGACACATTTAAGCGAAAACAACACAGTTTTGGTGGATAAAGAAAGGTGACGCCTATATTGTCACTTTTGGTACGAAAATTTCACAAAAAGCTCTTGTCGCACAAAGCTCCCATTATGACCTGTAAACCATATAAAAATGTTTGGGACGCATTTCAGCGAAAACAACACAGTTTTTGTGGATAAAGAAAGGTGACGCCGATATGGTCACTTTTGGTCCGAAAATTCACGGAAAGATTTTCGCGCACAAAGCTCCTATTATAACCTATAAACCATATAAACATGTTTGGGACACATTTGAGTGAAAACAACACAGTTTTGGTGGATAAAGAAAGGTTACGCCTATATTGTCACTTTTGGTCCGAAAATTTCACGAAAAGCTTTTGTCGCACAAAGCTCCCATTATGACCTATAAACCATATAAACATGTTTAGGACACATTTGAGCGAAATTAATACAGTTTTTGTGGATAAAGAAAGGTGACGCCGATATGGTCACTTTTGGTCCGAAAATTTCACGGAAAGCTTTTCGCTCACAAAGCTCCTATTATAACCTATAAACCATATAAACATGTTTGGGACACATTTGAGCGAAAACAACACAGTTTTGGTGGATGAAGAAAGGTGACGCCGATATGGTCACTTTTGGTCCGAAAATTTCACGGAAAGCTTTTCGCGCACAAAGGTCCCATTATGACCTATAAACCATATAAACATGTTTGGGACACATTTGAGCGAAAACAACACAGTTTTGGTGGATAAATAAAGGTGAAGCCGATATGGTCACTTTTGGTCCGAAAATTTCACGGAAAGCTTTTCGCGAACAAAGCTCCCATTATGGCCTATAAACCATATAAACATGTTTGGGACGCATTTGAGCAAAAACAACACAGTTTTGTTGGATAAAGAAAGGTGACGCCGATATGGTCACTTTTGGTACGAAAATTTCACGGAAAGCTTTTCGTGCACAAAGCTCCCATTATACCTATAAACCATATAAACATGTTTGGGACGCATTTGAGTGAAAACAACACAGTTTTTGTGGATAAAGAAAGGTGACGCCGATATGGTCACTTTTGGTCCGAAAATTTCACGGAAAGATTTTCGCGCACAAAGCTCCCATTATGACCTATAAACCTTGTAAACATGTTTGGGACGCATTTGAGCGAAAACAACACAGTTTTTGTGGATAAAGAAAGGTGACGCCGATATGGTCACTTTTGGTCCGAAAATTTCACGGAAAGCTTTTCGCGCACAAAGCTCCCATTATGACCTATAAACCATATAAACATGTTTGGGACGCATTTGAGCGAAAACAACACAGTTTTTGTGGATAAAGAAAGGTGACGCCGATATGGTCACTTTTGGTCCGAAAATTTCACGGAAAGCTTTTCGCGCAGAAAGTTGCCATTATGACCTATAAACCATATAAACATGTTTGGGACACATTTGAGCGAAAACAACACAGTTTTGGTGGATAAAGAAAGGTGACGCCTATATTGTCACTTTTGGTACGAAAATTTCACAAAAAGCTTTTGTCGCACAAAGCTCCCATTATGACCTGTAAACCATATAAAAATGTTTGGGACGCATTTGAGCGAAAACAATACAGTTTTTGTGGATAAAGAAAGGTGCCGCCGATATGGTCACTTTTGGTCCGAAAATTTCACGGAAAGATTTTCGCACACAAAGCTCCCATTATGACCTATAAACCATATAAATATGTTTGGGACACATTTGAGCGAAAACAACACAGTTTTGGTGGATAAAGAAAGGTGACGCCTATATTGTCACTTTTGGTACGAAAATTTCACAAAAAGCTCTTGTCGCACAAAGCTCCCATTATGACCTGTAAACCATATAAAAATGTTTGGGACGCATTTGAGCGAAAACAACACAGTTTTTGTGGATAAAGAAAGGTGACGCCGATATGGTCACTTTTGGTCCGAAAATTCACGGAAAGATTTTCGCGCACAAAGCTCCTATTATAACCTATAAACCATATAAACATGTTTGGGACACATTTGAGCGAAAACAACACAGTTTTGGTGGATAAAGAAAGGTTACGCCTATATTGTCACTTTTGGTCCGAAAATTTCACGAAAAGCTTTTGTCGCACAAAGCTCCCATTATGACCTATAAACCATATAAACATGTTTAGGACACATTTGAGCGAAAACAATACAGTTTTTGTGGATAAAGAAAGGTGACGCCGATATGGTCACTTTTGGTCCGAAAATTTCACGGAAAGATTTTCGCGCACAAAGCTCCCATTATGACCTATAAACCTTGTAAACATGTTTGGGACGCATTTGAGCGAAAACAATACAGTTTTTGTGGATAAAGAAAGGTGACGCCGATATGGTCACTTTTGGTCCGAAAATTTCACGGAAAGCTTTTCGCTCACAAAGCTCCTATTATAACCTATAAACCATATAAACATGTTTGGGAGACATTTGAGCGAAAACAACACAGTTTTTGTGGATAAAGAAAGGTGACGCCGATATAGTCACTTTTGGTACGAAAATTTCACGGAAAGCTTTTCGTGCACAAAGCTCCCATTACTACCTATAAACCATATAAACATGTTTGGGACGCATTTGAGTGAAAATAACACAGTGTTGGTGGATAAAGAAAGGTGACGCCGATATGGTCACTTTTGGTACGAAAATTTCATGGAAAGCTTTTCGCGCACAAAGCTCCCATTATGACCTATAAAACATATAAACATGTTTGGGACGCATTTGAGTGAAAACAACACAGTTTTTGTGGATAAAGAAAGGTGACGCCGATTTGGTCACTTTTGGTCCGAAAATTTCACGGAAAGCTTATGGCGCAGAAAGCTCCCATTATGACCCATAAACCATATAAACATGTTTGGGACACATTTGAGCGAAAACAACAAAGTTTTGGTGGATAAAGAAAGGTGACGCCGATATGGTCACTTTTGGTCCGAAAATTTCACGGAAAGCTTTCCGCGCACAAAGCTCCCATTATGACCTATAAACCATATAAACATGTTTGGGACACATTTGAGTGAAAACAACACAGTTTTGGTGGATAATGAATTGTGAAGCCGATATGGTCACTTTTGGTACGAAAATTTCACGGAAAGCTTTTGGCGCAGAAAGCTCCCATTATGACCTATAGACCATATAAACATGTTTGGGACACATTTGAGCGAAAACAACAAAGTTTTGGTGGATAAAGAATGGTGACGCCGATATGGTCACTTTTGGTCCGAAAATTTCACGGAAAGCTTTTCGCGCAGAAAGCTCCCATTATGACCTATAAACCATATAAACATGTTTGGGACACATTTGAGTGAAAACAACACAGTTTTGGTGGATAAAGAAAGGTGAAGCTGATATGGTCACTTTTGGTCCGAAAATTTCACGGAAAGCTTTTCGCGCACAAAGCTCCTATTATAACCTATAAACCATATAAACATGTTTGGGATACATTTGAGCGAAAACAACACAGTTTTGTTGGATAAAGAAAGGTGACGCCGATATGGTCACTTTTGGTACGAAAATTTCACGGAAAGCTTTTCGTGCACAAAGCTCCCATTATACCTATAAACCATATAAACATGTTTGGGACGCATTTGAGTGAAAACAACACAGTTTTTGTGGATAAAGAAAGGTGACGCCGATATGGTCACTTTTGGTCCGAAAATTTCACGGAAAGATTTTCGCGCACAAAGCTCCCATTATGACCTATAAACCTTGTAAACATGTTTGGGACGCATTTGAGCGAAAACAACACAGTTTTTGTGGATAAAGAAAGGTGACGCCGATATGGTCACTTTTGGTCCGAAAATTTCACGGAAAGCTTTTCGCGCACAAAGCTCCCATTATGACCTATAAACCATATAAACATGTTTGGGACGCATTTGAGCGAAAACAACACAGTTTTTGTGGATAAAGAAAGGTGACGCCGATATGGTCACTTTTGGTCCGAAAATTTCACGGAAAGCTTTTCGCGCAGAAAGTTGCCATTATGACCTATAAACCATATAAACATGTTTGGGACACATTTGAGCGAAAACAACACAGTTTTGGTGGATAAAGAAAGGTGACGCCTATATTGTCACTTTTGGTACGAAAATTTCACAAAAAGCTTTTGTCGCACAAAGCTCCCATTATGACCTGTAAACCATATAAAAATGTTTGGGACGCATTTGAGCGAAAACAATACAGTTTTTGTGGATAAAGAAAGGTGCCGCCGATATGGTCACTTTTGGTCCGAAAATTTCACGGAAAGATTTTCGCACACAAAGCTCCCATTATGACCTATAAACCATATAAATATGTTTGGGACACATTTGAGCGAAAACAACACAGTTTTGGTGGATAAAGAAAGGTGACGCCTATATTGTCACTTTTGGTACGAAAATTTCACAAAAAGCTCTTGTCGCACAAAGCTCCCATTATGACCTGTAAACCATATAAAAATGTTTGGGACGCATTTGAGCGAAAACAACACAGTTTTTGTGGATAAAGAAAGGTGACGCCGATATGGTCACTTTTGGTCCGAAAATTCACGGAAAGATTTTCGCGCACAAAGCTCCTATTATAACCTATAAACCATATAAACATGTTTGGGACACATTTGAGCGAAAACAACACAGTTTTGGTGGATAAAGAAAGGTTACGCCTATATTGTCACTTTTGGTCCGAAAATTTCACGAAAAGCTTTTGTCGCACAAAGCTCCCATTATGACCTATAAACCATATAAACATGTTTAGGACACATTTGAGCGAAAACAATACAGTTTTTGTGGATAAAGAAAGGTGACGCCGATATGGTCACTTTTGGTCCGAAAATTTCACGGAAAGATTTTCGCGCACAAAGCTCCCATTATGACCTATAAACCTTGTAAACATGTTTGGGACGCATTTGAGCGAAAACAATACAGTTTTTGTGGATAAAGAAAGGTGACGCCGATATGGTCACTTTTGGTCCGAAAATTTCACGGAAAGCTTTTCGCTCACAAAGCTCCTATTATAACCTATAAACCATATAAACATGTTTGGGAGACATTTGAGCGAAAACAACACAGTTTTTGTGGATAAAGAAAGGTGACGCCGATATAGTCACTTTTGGTACGAAAATTTCACGGAAAGCTTTTCGTGCACAAAGCTCCCATTACTACCTATAAACCATATAAACATGTTTGGGACGCATTTGAGTGAAAATAACACAGTGTTGGTGGATAAAGAAAGGTGACGCCGATATGGTCACTTTTGGTACGAAAATTTCATGGAAAGCTTTTCGCGCACAAAGCTCCCATTATGACCTATAAAACATATAAACATGTTTGGGACGCATTTGAGTGAAAACAACACAGTTTTTGTGGATAAAGAAAGGTGACGCCGATTTGGTCACTTTTGGTCCGAAAATTTCACGGAAAGCTTATGGCGCAGAAAGCTCCCATTATGACCCATAAACCATATAAACATGTTTGGGACACATTTGAGCGAAAACAACAAAGTTTTGGTGGATAAAGAAAGGTGACGCCGATATGGTCACTTTTGGTCCGAAAATTTCACGGAAAGCTTTCCGCGCACAAAGCTCCCATTATGACCTATAAACCATATAAACATGTTTGGGACACATTTGAGTGAAAACAACACAGTTTTGGTGGATAATGAATTGTGAAGCCGATATGGTCACTTTTGGTACGAAAATTTCACGGAAAGCTTTTGGCGCAGAAAGCTCCCATTATGACCTATAGACCATATAAACATGTTTGGGACACATTTGAGCGAAAACAACAAAGTTTTGGTGGATAAAGAATGGTGACGCCGATATGGTCACTTTTAGTCCGAAAATTTCACGGAAAGCTTTTCGCGCAGAAAGCTCCCATTATGACCTATAAACCATATAAACATGTTTGGGACACATTTGAGTGAAAACAACACAGTTTTGGTGGATAAAGAAAGGTGAAGCTTATATGGTCACTTTTGGTCCGAAAATTTCACGGAAAGCTTTTCGCGCACAAAGCTCCTATTATAACCTATAAACCATATAAACATGTTTGGGATACATTTGAGCGAAAACAACACAGTTTTGTTGGATAAAGAAAGGTGACGCCGATATGGTCACTTTTGGTACGAAAATTTCACGGAAAGCTTTTCGTGCACAAAGCTCCCATTATACCTATAAACCATATAAACATGTTTGGGACGCATTTGAGTGAAAACAACACAGTTTTTGTGGATAAAGAAAGGTGACGCCGATATGGTCACTTTTGGTCCGAAAATTTCACGGAAAGATTTTCGCGCACAAAGCTCCCATTATGACCTATAAACCTTGTAAACATGTTTGGGACGCATTTGAGCGAAAACAACACAGTTTTTGTGGATAAAGAAAGGTGACGCCGATATGGTCACTTTTGGTCCGAAAATTTCACGGAAAGATTTTCGCGCACAAAGCTCCCATTATGACCTATAAACCATATAAACATGTTTGGGACACATTTGAGCGAAAACAACACAGTTTTGGTGGATAAAGAAAGGTGACGCCTATATTGTCACTTTTGGTACGAAAATTTCAAAAAAGCTCTTGTCGCACAAAGCTCCCATTATGACCTGTAAACCATATAAAAATGTTTGGGACGCATTTGAGCGAAAACAACACAGTTTTTGTGGATAAAGAAAGGTGACGCCGATATGGTCACTTTTGGTCCGAAAATTCACGGAAAGATTTTCGCGCACAAAGCTCCTATTATAACCTATAAACCATATAAACATGTTTGGGACACATTTGAGTGAAAACAACACAGTTTTGGTGGAAAAAGAAAGGTTACGCCTATATTGTCACTTTTGGTCCGAAAATTTCACGAAAAGCTTTTGTCGCACAAAGCTCCCATTATGACCTATAAACCATATAAACATGTTTAGGACACATTTGAGCGAAATTAATACAGTTTTTGTGGATAAAGAAAGGTGACGCCGATATGGTCACTTTTGGTCCGAAAATTTCACGGAAAGCTTTTCGCTCACAAAGCTCCTATTATAACCTATAAACCATATAAACATGTTTGGGACACATTTGAGCGAAAACAACACAGTTTTGGTGGATAAAGAAAGGTGACGCCGATATGGTCACTTTTGGTCCGAAAATTTCACGGAAAGCTTTTCGCGCACAAAGGTCCCATTATGACCTATAAACCATATAAACATGTTTGGGACACATTTGAGCGAAAACAACACAGTTTTGGTGGATAAATAAAGGTGAAGCCGATATGGTCACTTTTGGTCCGAAAATTTCACGGAAAGCTTTTCGCGAACAAAGCTCCCATTATGGCCTATAAACCATATAAACATGTTTGGGACGCATTTGAGCAAAAACAACACAGTTTTGTTGGATAAAGAAAGGTGACGCCGATATGGTCACTTTTGGTACGAAAATTTCACGGAAAGCTTTTCGTGCACAAAGCTCCCATTATACCTATAAACCATATAAACATGTTTGGGACGCATTTGAGTGAAAACAACACAGTTTTTGTGGATAAAGAAAGGTGACGCCGATATGGTCACTTTTGGTCCGAAAATTTCACGGAAAGCTTTTCGCGCACAAAGCTCCCATTATGACCTATAAACCATATAAACATGTTTGGGACACATTTGAGCGAAAACAACACAGTTTTGGTGGATAAAGAAAGGTGACGCCTATATTGTCACTTTTGGTACGAAAATTTCACAAAAAGCTTTTGTCGCACAAAGCTCTCATTATGACCTGTAAACCATATAAAAATGTTTGGGACGCATTTGAGCGAAAACAATACAGTTTTTGTGGATAAAGAAAGGTGCCGCCGATATGGTCACTTTTGGTCCGAAAATTTCACGGAAAGATTTTCGCACACAAAGCTCCCATTATGACCTATAAACCATATAAACATGTTTGGGACACATTTGAGCGAAAACAACACAGTTTTGGTGGATAAAGAAAGGTGACGCCGATATGGTCACTTTTGGTCCGAAAATTCACGGAAAGATTTTCGCGCACAAAGCTCCTATTATAACCTATAAACCATATAAACATGTTTGGGACACATTTGAGCGAAAACAACACAGTTTTTGTGAATAAAGAAAGGTTACGCCTATATTGTCACTTTTGGTCCGAAAATTTCACGAAAAGCTTTTGTCGCACAAAGCTCCCATTATGACCTATAAACCATATAAACATGTTTAGGACACATTTGAGCGAAAACAATACAGTTTTTGTGGATAAAGAAAGGTGACGCCGATATGGTCACTTTTGGTCCGAAAATTTCACGGAAAGATTTTCGCGCACAAAGCTCCCATTATGACCTATAAACCTTGTAAACATGTTTGGGACGCATTTGAGCGAAAACAATACAGTTTTTGTGGATAAAGAAAGGTGACGCCGATATGGTCACTTTTGGTCCGAAAATTTCACGGAAAGCTTTTCGCTCACAAAGCTCCTATTATAACCTATAAACCATATAAACATGTTTGGGAGATATTTGAGCGAAAACAACACAGTTTTTGTGGATAAAGAAAGGTGACGCCGATATAGTCACTTTTGGTACGAAAATTTCACGGAAAGCTTTTCGTGCACAAAGCTCCCATTACTACCTATAAACCATATAAACATGTTTGGGACGCATTTGAGTGAAAATAACACAGTGTTGGTGGATAAAGAAAGGTGACGCCGATATGGTCACTTTTGGTCCGAAAATTTCACGGAAAGCTTTTCGCGAACAAAGCTCCCATTATGACCTATAAACCATATAAACATGTTTGGGACGCATTTGAGCGAAAACAACATAGTTTTTTGGATAAAGAAAGGTGACGCCGATATGATCACTTTTGGTCCGAAAATTTCACGGAAAGCTTTTCGCGCACAAAGCTCCTATTATAACCTATAAACCCTATAAACATTTTTGGGTCACATTTGAGCGAAAACAACACAGTTTTGGTGGATAAACAAAGGTGACGCCGATATGGTCACTTTTGGTACGAAAATTTCACGGAAAGCTTTTCGCGCACAAAGCTCCCATTATGACCTATAAACCATATAAACATGTTTGGGACGCATTTGAGTGAAAACAACACAGTTTTTGTGGATAAAGAAAGGTGACGCCGATATGGTCACTTTTGGTCCCAAAATTTCACGGAAAGATTTTCGCGCACAAAGCTCCCATTATGACCTATAAACCTTCTAAACATGTTTGGGACGCATTTGAGCGAAAACAACACAGTTTTTGTGGATAAAGAAAGGTGACGCTGATATGTTCACTTTTGTTCAGAAAATTTCACGGAAAGCTTTTCATGCAGAAAGCTCCCATTATGACCTATAAACCATATAAACATGTTTGGGACGCATTTGAGCGAAAACAACACAGTTTTGGTGGATAAAGAAAGTTACGCCTATATTGTCACTTTTGGTACGAAAATTTCACGAAAAGCTTTTGTCGCACAAAGCTCCCATTTTGACCTATAAACCATATAAACATGTTTAGGACACATCTGAGAGAACAGTTTTTGTGGATAAAGAAAGTTGACGCCGATATGTTCACTTTTGTTCCGAAAATTTCACGGAAAGCTTTCCGCGCACAAAGCTCCCATTATGACCTATAGACCATATAAACATGTTTGGGACACATTTGAGCAAAAACAACACAATTTTGGTGGATAAAGAAAGGTGACGCCGATATGGTCACTTTTGGTCCGAAAATTTCACTGAAAGCTTTTCACGCAGAAAGCTCCCATTATGACCTATAAACCATATAAACATGTTTGGGACACATTTGAGCGAAAACAACACAGTTTTGGTGGATAAAGAAAGGTGAAGCCGATATGGTCACTTTTGGTCCGAAAATTTCACGGAAAGCTTTTCGCGAACAAAGCTCCCATTATGACCTATAAACCATATAAACATGTTTGGGACGGATTTGAGCGAAAACAACACAGTTTTGTGGATAAAGAAAGGTGACCCCGATAAGGTCACTTTTGGTCCGAAAATTTCACGGAAAGTTTTGGCGCAGAAAGCTCCCATTATGACCTATAGACCATATAAACATGTTTGGGGCACATTTGAGCGAAAACAACACAATTTTGGTGGATAAAGAAAGTTGACGCCGATATGGTCACTTTTGGTCCGAAAATTTCACGGAAAGTTTTTGGCGCAAAAAGCTCCCATTATGACCTATAGACCATATAAACATGTTTGTGACACGTTTGAGCGAACACAACACAATTTTGGTGGATAAAGAAAGGTGACGCCGATATGGTCACTTTTGGTCCGAAAATTTCACGGAAAGTTTTTGGCGCAGAAAGCTCCCATTATGACCTATAGACCATATAAACATGTTTGGGACACATTTGAGCGAACACAACACAATTTTGGTGGATAAAGAAAGGTGACGCCGATATGGTCACTTTTGTTCCGAAAATTTCACGGAAAGTTTTTGGCGCAGAAAGCTCCCATTATGACCTATAGACCATATAAACATGTTTGGGACACATTTGAGCGAAAACATCATAGTTTTGGTGGATAAAGAAAGGTGACGCCGATATGGTCACTTTTGGTCCGAAAATTTCACGGAAAGTTTTTGGCGCAGAAAGCTCCCATTATGACCTATAGACCATATAAACATGTTTGGGACACATTTGAGTGAAAACATCACAGTTTTGGTGGATAAAGAAAGGTGACGCCGATATGGTCACTTTTGGTCCGAAAATTTCACGGAAAGCTTTCCGCGCACAAAGCTCCCATTATGACCTATAGACCATATAAACATGTTTGGGACACATTTGAGCAAAAACAACACAATTTTGGTGGATAAAGAAAGGTGACGCCGATATGGTCACTTTTGGTCCGAAAATTTCACGGAAAGTTTTTGGCGCAGAAAGCTCCCATTATGACCTATAGACCATATAAACATGTTTGGGACACATTTGAGCGAACACAACACAATTTTGGTGGATAAAGAAAGGTGACGCCGATATGGTCACTTTTGGTCCGAAAATTTCACGGAAAGTTTTTGGCGCAGAAAGCTCCCATTATGACCTATAGACCATATAAACATGTTTGGGACACATTTGCGTGAAAACATCACAGTTTTGGTGGATAAAGAAAGGTGACGCCGATATGGTCACTTTTGGTCCGAAAATTTCACGGAAAGCTTTCCGCGCACAAAGCTTCCATTATGACCTATAGACCATATAAACATGTTTGGGACACATTTGTGTGAAAACAACAAAATTTTGGTGGATAAAGAAAGGTGACGCCGATATGGTCACTTTTGGTCCGAAAATTTCACGAAAAACTTTTCACGCAGAAAGCTCCCATTATGACCTATAAACCATATAAACATGTTTGGGACACATTTGAGCGAAAACAACACAGTTTTGGTGGATAAAGAAAGGTGAAGCCGATATGGTCACTTTTGGTCCGAAAATTTCACGGAAAGCTTTTCGCGAACAAAGCTCGCATTATGACCTATAAACCATATAAACATTTTTGGGACGCATTTGACCGAAAACAATATAGTTTTTTGGATAAAGAAAGGTGACGCCGATATGGTCACTTTTGTTCCGAAAATTTCACGGAAAGCTTTTCGCGCACAAAGCTCCCATTATGACCAATACACCATGTAAACATGTTTGGGACACATTTGAGCGAAAACAACACAGTTTTTGTGGATAAAGAAAGGTGACGCCGATATGGTCACTTTTGGTCCGAAAATTTCACGGAAAGCTTTTCGCGCACAAAGCTCACATTATAACCTATAAACCATATAAACATGTTTTGGACACAATTGAGCGAAAACAACACAGTTTTTTGGATAAAGAAAGGTGACGCCGATATGGTAACTTTTGGTCCGAAAATTTCACGGAAAGATTTTCGCGCACAAAGCTCCCATTATGACCTATAAACCTTATAAACATGTTTGGGACAAATTTGAGCGAAAAAAACACAGTTTTTGTGGATAAAGAAAGGTGACGCCGATATGGTCATTTTTGGTCCGAAAATTTCACGGAAAGCTTTTCGCGCACAAAGGTCTTGACCTATAAACCATATAAACATGTTTGGGACACATTTGAGCGAAAACAACACAGTTTTGTGCATAAAGAAAGGTGAAGCCGATATGGTCACTTTTGGTACGAAAATTTCACGGAAAGCTTTTCGAGCACAAAGCTCCCATTATGACCTATAGACCATATAAACATGTTTGGGACACATTTGCGTGAAAACATCACAGTTTTGGTGGATAAAGAAAGGTGACGCCGATATGGTCACTTTTGGTCCGAAAATTTCACGGAAAGCTTTCCGCGCACAAAGCTTCCATTATGACCTATAGACCATATAAACATGTTTGGGACACATTTGTGTGAAAACAACAAAATTTTGGTGGATAAAGAAAGGTGACGCCGATATGGTCACTTTTGGTCCGAAAATTTCACGAAAAACTTTTCACGCAGAAAGCTCCCATTATGACCTATAAACCATATAAACATGTTGGGGACACATTTGAGCGAAAACAACACAGTTTTGGTGGATAAAGAAAGGTAAAGCCGATATGGTCACTTTTGGTCCGAAAATTTCACGGAAAGCTTTTCGCAAACAAAGCTCCCATTATGACCTATAAACCATATAAACATGTTTGGGACGCATTTGAGCGAAAACAATATAGTTTTTTGGATAAAGAAAGGTGACGCCGATATGGTCACTTTTGTTCCGAAAATTTCACGGAAAGCTTTTCGCGCACAAAGCTCCCATTATGACCTATACACCATATAAACATGTTTGGGACACATTTGAGCGAAAACAACACAGTTTTTGTGGATAAAGAAAGGTGACGCCGATATGGTCACTTTTGGTCCGAAAATTTCACGGAAAGCTTTTCGCGCACAAAGCTCACATTATAACCTATAAACCATATAAACATGTTTTGGACACATTTGAGCGAAAACAACACAGTTTTTTGGATAAAGAAAGGTGACGCCGATATGGTCACTTTTGGTCCGAAAATTTCACGGAAAGATTTTCGCGCACAAAGCTCCCATTATGACCTATAAACCTTATAAACATGTTTGGGACAAATTTGAGCGAAAACAACACAGTTTTTGTGGATAAAGAAAGGTGACGCCGATATGGTCATTTTTGGTCCGAAAATTTCACGGAAAGCTTTTTGCGCACAAAGGTCTTGACCTATAAACCATATAAACATGTTTGGGACACATTTGAGCGAAAACAACACAGTTTTGTGCATAAAGAAAGGTGAAGCCGATATGGTCACTTTTGGTACGAAAATTTCACGGAAAGCTTTTCGAGCACAAAGCTCCCATTATGACCTATAAACCATATAAACATGTTTGGGACACATTTGAGTGAAAACAACACAGTTTTTGTGGATAAAGAAAGGTGACGCCGATATGGTCACTTTTGGTCCGAAAATTTCACGGAAAGATTTTCGTGCACAAAGCTCCCATTATGACTTATAAACCATATAAACATTTTTGGGACGCATTTGAGCGTAAACAACATAGTTTTTGTGGATAAAGAAAGGTGACGCCGATATGGTCATTTTTTGTCCGAAAATTTCACGGAAAGCTTTTCGCGCTCAAAGGTCCCATTATGACCTATAGACCATATAAACATGTTTGGGACACATTTGAGCAAAAACAACACAATTTTGGTGGATAAAGAAAGGTGACGCCGAAATGGTCACTTTTGGTCCGAAAATTTCACAGAAAGCTTTGCACGCAGAAAGCTCCCATTATGACCTATAAACCATATAAACATGTTTGGGACACATTTGAGCGAAAACAACACAATTTTGTTGGATAAAGAAAGGTGAAGCCGATATGGTCACTTTTGGTCCGAAAATTTCACGGAAAGCTTTTCGCGAACAAAGCTCCCATTATGACCTATAAACCATATAAACATGTTTGGGATGGATTTGAGCGAAAACAACACAGTTTTGTGGATAAAGAAAGGTGACGCCGATATGGTCACTTTTGGTCCGAAAATTTCACGGAAAGCTTTTCGCGCACAAAGCTCCCATTATGACCTATACACCATATAAACATGTTTGGGCCACATTTGAGCGAAAACAACACAGTTTTTTTGGATAAAGAAAGGTGACGCCGATATGGTCACTTTTGGTCCGAAAATTTCACGGAAAGTTTTTGGCGCAGAAAGCTCCCATTATGACCTATAGACTATATAAACATGTTTGTGACACATTTGAGCGAAAACAACACAATTTTGGTGGATAAAGAAAGGTGACGCCGATATGGTCACTTTTGTTCCGAAAATTTCACGGCAAGCTTTTCGCGTAGAAAGCTCCCATAATGACCTATAAACCATATAAACATGTTTGGGACACATTTGAGCGAAAACATCACAGTTTTGGTGGATAAAGAAAGGTGACGCCGATATGGTCACTTTTGGTCCGAAAATTTCACGGAAAGCTTTCCGCGCACAAAGCTCCCATTATGACCTATACACCATATAAACATGTTTGGGACACATTTGAGCGAAAACAACACAATTTTGGTGGATAAAGAAAGGTGACGCCGATATGGTCACTTTTGGTCCGAAAATTTCACGGAAAGATTTTCGCGCACAAAGCTCCCATTATGACCTATAAACCTTATAAACATGTTTGGGACAAATTTGAGCGAAAAAAACACAGTTTTTGTGGATAAAGAAAGGTGACGCCGATATGGTCATTTTTGGTCCGAAAATTTCACGGAAAGCTTTTCGCGCACAAAGGTCTTGACCTATAAACCATATAAACATGTTTGGGACACATTTGAGCGAAAACAACACAGTTTTGTGCATAAAGAAAGGTGAAGCCGATATGGTCACTTTTGGTACGAAAATTTCACGGAAAGCTTTTCGAGCACAAAGCTCCCATTATGACCTATAGACCATATAAACATGTTTGGGACACATTTGCGTGAAAACATCACAGTTTTGGTGGATAAAGAAAGGTGACGCCGATATGGTCACTTTTGGTCCGAAAATTTCACGGAAAGCTTTCCGCGCACAAAGCTTCCATTATGACCTATAGACCATATAAATATGTTTGGGACACATTTGTGTGAAAACAACAAAATTTTGGTGGATAAAGAAAGGTGACGCCGATATGTTCACTTTTGGTCCGAAAATTTCACGAAAAACTTTTCACGCAGAAAGCTCCCATTATGACCTATAAACCATATAAACATGTTGGGGACACATTTGAGCGAAAACAACACAGTTTTGGTGGATAAAGAAAGGTAAAGCCGATATGGTCACTTTTGGTCCGAAAATTTCACGGAAAGCTTTTCGCAAACAAAGCTCCCATTATGACCTATAAACCATATAAACATGTTTGGGACGCATTTGAGCGAAAACAATATAGTTTTTTGGATAAAGAAAGGTGACGCCGATATGGTCACTTTTGTTCCGAAAATTTCACGGAAAGCTTTTCGCGCACAAAGCTCCCATTATGACCTATACACCATATAAACATGTTTGGGACACATTTGAGCGAAAACAACACAGTTTTTGTGGATAAAGAAAGGTGACGCCGATATGGTCACTTTTGGTCCGAAAATTTCACGGAAAGCTTTTCGCGCACAAAGCTCACATTATAACCTATAAACCATATAAACATGTTTTGGACACATTTGAGCGAAAACAACACAGTTTTTTGGATAAAGAAAGGTGACGCCGATATGGTCACTTTTGGTCCGAAAATTTCACGGAAAGATTTTCGCGCACAAAGCTCCCATTATGACCTATAAACCTTATAAACATGTTTGGGACAAATTTGAGCGAAAACAACACAGTTTTTGTGGATAAAGAAAGGTGACGCCGATATGGTCATTTTTGGTCCGAAAATTTCACGGAAAGCTTTTCGCGCACAAAGGTCTTGACCTATAAACCATATAAACATGTTTGGGACACATTTGAGCGAAAACAACACAGTTTTGTGCATAAAGAAAGGTGAAGCCGATATGGTCACTTTTGGTACGAAAATTTCACGGAAAGCTTTTCGAGCACAAAGCTCCCATTATGACCTATAAACCATATAAACATGTTTGGGACACATTTGAGTGAAAACAACACAGTTTTTGTGGATAAAGAAAGGTGACGCCGATATGGTCACTTTTGGTCCGAAAATTTCACGGAAAGATTTTCGTGCACAAAGCTCCCATTATGACTTATAAACCATATAAACATTTTTGGGACGCATTTGAGCGTAAACAACATAGTTTTTGTGGATAAAGAAAGGTGACGCCGATATGGTCATTTTTTGTCCGAAAATTTCACGGAAAGCTTTTCGCGCTCAAAGGTCCCATTATGACCTATAGACCATATAAACATGTTTGGGACACATTTGAGCAAAAACAACACAATTTTGGTGGATAAAGAAAGGTGACGCCGAAATGGTCACTTTTGGTCCGAAAATTTCACAGAAAGCTTTGCACGCAGAAAGCTCCCATTATGACCTATAAACCATATAAACATGTTTGGGACACATTTGAGCGAAAACAACACAGTTTTGTTGGATAAAGAAAGGTGAAGCCGATATGGTCACTTTTGGTCCGAAAATTTCACGGAAAGCTTTTCGCGAACAAAGCTCCCATTATGACCTATAAACCATATAAACATGTTTGGGATGGATTTGAGCGAAAACAACACAGTTTTGTGGATAAAGAAAGGTGACGCCGATATGGTCACTTTTGTTCCGAAAATTTCACGGAAAGCTTTTCGCGCACAAAGCTCCCATTATGACCTATACACCATATAAACATGTTTGGGACACATTTGAGCGAAAACAACACAGTTTTTTTGGATAAAGAAAGGTGACGCCGATATGGTCACTTTTGGTCCGAAAATTTCACGGAAAGTTTTTGGCGCAGAAAGCTCCCATTATGACCTATAGACTATATAAACATGTTTGTGACACATTTGAGCGAAAACAACACAATTTTGGTGGATAAAGAAAGGTGACGCCGATATGGTCACTTTTGTTCCGAAAATTTCACGGCAAGCTTTTCGCGTAGAAAGCTCCCATAATGACCTATAAACCATATAAACATGTTTGGGACACATTTGAGCGAAAACATCACAGTTTTGGTGGATAAAGAAAGGTGAAGCCCATATGGACACTTTTGGTCCGAAAATTTCACGGAAAGCTTTTCGCGAACAAAGCTCCCATTATGACCTATATAAACCATATAAACATGTTTGGGACACATTTGAGCGAAAACATCACAGTTTTGGTGGATAAAGAAAGGTGACGCCGATATGGTCACTTTTGGTCCGAAAATTTCACGGAAAGCTTTTCGCGAACAAAGCTCCCATTATGACCTATATAAACCATATAAACATGTTTGGGACACATTTGAGCGAAAACAACACAATTTTGGTGGATAAAGAAAGGTGACGCCGATATGGTCACTTTTGGTCCGAAAATTTCACGGAAAGATTTTCGCGCACAAAGCTCCCATTATGACCTATAAACCTTATAAACATGTTTGGGACAAATTTGAGCGAAAACAACACAGTTTTTGTGAATAAAGAAAGGTGACGCCGATATGGTCACTTTTGTTCCGAAAATTTCACGGAAAGCTTTTCGCGCACAAAGCTCCCATTATGACCTATACACCATATAAACATGTTTGGGACACATTTGAGCGAAAACAACACAGTTTTTTTGGATAAAGAAAGGTGACGCCGATATGGTCACTTTTGGTCCGAAAATTTCACGGAAAGCTTTTCGCGAACAAAGCTCCCATTATGACCTATAAACCATATAAACATGTTTGGGATGGATTTGAGCGAAAACAACACAGTTTTGTGGATAAAGAAAGGTGACGCCGATATGGTCACTTTTGATCCGAAAATTTCACGGAAAGCTTTTCGCGCACAAAGCTCCCATTATGATCTATACACCATATAAACATGTTTGGGACACATTTGAGCGAAAACAACACAGTTTTTGTGGATAAAGAAAGGTGACGCCGATATGGTCACTTTTGGTCCGAAAATTTCACGGAAAGCTTTTCGCGAACAAAGCTCCCATTATGACCTATAAACCATATAAACATGTTTGGGACGCATTTGAGGGAAAACAACATAGTTTTTTGGATAAAGAAAGGTGATGCCGATATGGTCACTTTTGTTCCGAAAATTTCACGGAAAGCTTTTCGCGCACAAAGCTCCCATTATGACCTATACACCATATAAACATGTTTGGGACACATTTGAGCGAAAACAACACAGTTTTTTTGGATAAAGAAAGGTGACGCCGATATGGTCACTTTTGGTCCGAAAATTTCACGGAACGTTTTTGGCGCAGAAAGCTCCCATTATGACCTATAGACTATATAAACATGTTTGTGACACATTTGAGCGAAAACAACACAATTTTGGTGGATAAAGAAAGGTGACGCCGATATGGTCACTTTTGTTCCGAAAATTTCACGGCAAGCTTTTCGCGTAGAAAGCTCCCATAATGACCTATAAACCATATAAACATGTTTGGGACACATTTGAGCGAAAACATCACAGTTTTGGTGGATAAAGAAAGGTGAAGCCCATATGGACACTTTTGGTCCGAAAATTTCACGGAAAGCTTTTCGCGAACAAAGCTCCCATTATGACCTATATAAACCATATAAACATGTTTGGGACACATTTGAGCGAAAACATCACAGTTTTGGTGGATAAAGAAAGGTGACGCCGATATGGTCACTTTTGGTCCGAAAATTTCACGGAAAGCTTTCCGCGCACAAAGCTCCCATTATGACCTATACACCATATAAACATGTTTGGGACACATTTGAGCGAAAACAACACAATTTTGGTGGATAAAGAAAGGTGACGCCGATATGGTCACTTTTGGTCGGAAAATTTCACGGAATGATTTTCGCGCACAAAGCTCCCATTATGACCTATAAACCTTATAAACATGTTTGGGACAAATTTGAGCGAAAACAACACAGTTTTTGTGGATAAAGAAAGGTGACGCCGATATGGTCATTTTTGGTCCGAAAATTTCACGGAAAGCTTTTCGCGCACAAAGGTCTTGACCTATAAACCATATAAACATGTTTGGGACACATTTGAGCGAAAACAACACAGTTTTGTGCATAAAGAAAGGTGAAGCCGATATGGTCACTTTTGGTACGAAAATTTCACGGAAAGCTTTTCGAGCACAAAGCTCCCATTATGACCTATAAACCATATAAACATGTTTGGGACTCATTTGAGTGAAAACAACACAGTTTTTGTGGATAAAGAAAGGTGACGCCGATATGGTCACTTTTGGTCCGAAAATTTCACGGAAAGATTTTCGTGCACAAAGCTCCCATCATGACTTATAAACCATATAAACATTTTTGGGACGCATTTGAGCGTAAACAACATAGTTTTTGTGGATAAAGAAAGGTGACGCCGATATGGTCATTTTTTGTCCGAAAATTTCACGGAAAGCTTTTCGTGCTCAAAGGTCCCATTATGACCTATAGACCATATAAACATGTTTGGGACACATTTGAGCAAAAACAACACAATTTTGGTGGATAAAGAAAGGTGACGCCGATATGGTCACTTTTGGTCCGAAAATTTCACAGAAAGCTTTGCACGCAGAAAGCTCCCATTATGACCTATAAACCATATAAACATGTTTGGGACACATTTGAGCGAAAACAACACAGTTTTGTTGGATAAAGAAAGGTGAAGCCGATATGGTCACTTTTGGTCCGAAAATTTCACGGAAAGCTTTTCGCGAACAAAGCTCCCATTATGACCTATAAACCATATAAACATGTTTGGGATGGATTTGAGCGAAAACAACACAGTTTTGTGGATAAAGAAAGGTGACGCCGATATGGTCACTTTTGTTCCGAAAATTTCACGGAAAGCTTTTCGCGCACAAAGCTCCCATTATGACCTATACACCATATAAACATGTTTGGGACACATTTGAGCGAAAACAACACAGTTTTTGTGGATAAAGAAAGGTGACGCCGATATGGTCACTTTTGGTCCGAAAATTTCACGGAAATTTTTTGGCGCAGAAAGCTCCCATTATGACCTATAGACGATATAAACATGTTTGTGACACATTTGAGCGAAAACAACACAATTTTGGTGGATAAAGAAAGGTGACGCCGATATGGTCACTTTTGTTCCGAAAATTTCACGGCAAGCTTTTCGCGTAGAAAGCTCCCATAATGACCTATAAACCATATAAACATGTTTGAGACACATTTGAGCGAAAACATCACAGTTTTGGTGGATAAAGAAAGGTGAAGCCAATATGGACACTTTTGGTCCGAAAATTTCACGGAAAGCTTTTCGCGAACAAAGCTCCCATTATGTCCTATATAAACCATATAAACATGTTTGGGACACATTTGAGCGAAAACATCACAATTTTGGTGGATAAAGAAAGGTGACGCCGATATGGTCACTTTTGGTCCGAAAATTTCACGGAAAGCTTTCCGCGCACAAAGCTCCCATTATGACCTATACACCATATAAACATGTTTGGGACACATTTGAGCGAAAACAACACAATTTTAGTGGATAAAGAAAGGTGACGCCGATATGGTCACTTTTGGTCCGAAAATTTCACGAAAAGCTTTTCACGCAGAAAGCTCCCATTATGACCTATAAACCATATAAACATGTTTGGGACACATTTGAGCGAATACAACACAGTTTTGGTGGATAAAGAAAGGTGAAGCCGATATGGTCACTTTTGGTCCGAAAATTTCACGGAAAGCTTTTCGCGAACAAAGCTCCCATTATGACCTATAAACCATATAAACATGTTTGGGACGCATTTGAGGGAAAACAACATAGTTTTTTGGATAAAGAAAGGTGATGCCGATATGGTCACTTTTGGTCCGAAAATTTCACGGAAAGCTTTTCGCGCACAAAGCTCCTATTATAACCTATAAACCATATAAACATGTTTGGGACATATTTGAGCGAAAACAACACAGTTTTGGTGGATAAAGAAAGGTGACGCCGATATGGTCACTTTTGGTACGAAAATTTCACGGAAAGCATTTCGCGCACAAAGCTCCCATTATGACCTATAAACCATATAAACATGTTTGGGATGCATTTGAGTGAAAACAACACAGTTTTTGTGGATAAAGAAAGGTGACGCCGATATGGTCACTTTTGGTCCGAAAATTTCACGGAAAGATTTTCGTGCACAAAGCTCCCATTATGACCTATAGACCATATAAACATGTTTGGGACACATTTGAGCAAAAACAACACAATTTTGGTGGATAAAGAAAGGTGACGCCGATATGGTCACTTTTGGTCCGAAAATTTCACTGAAAGCTTTTCACGCAGAGAGCTCCCATTATAACCTATAAACCATATAAACATGTTTGGGACACATTTGAGCGAAAACAACACAGTTTTGGTGGATAAAGAAAGGTGAAGCCGATATGGTCACTTTTGGTCCGAAAATTTCACGGAAAGCTTTTCGCGAACAAAGCTCCCATTATGACCTATAAACCATATAAACATGTTTGGGACGGATTTGAGCGAAAACAACACAGTTTTGTGGATAAAGAAAGGTGACCCCGATAAGGTCACTTTTGGTCCGAAAATTTCACGGAAAGTTTTGGCGCAGAAAGCTCCCATTATGACCTATAGACCATATAAACATGTTTGGGGCACATTTGAGCGAAAACAACACAATTTTGGTGGATAAAGAAAGTTGACGCCGATATGGTCACTTTTGGTCCGAAAATTTCACGGAAAGTTTTTGGCGCAAAAAGCTCCCATTATGACCTATAGACCATATAAACATGTTTGTGACACGTTTGAGCGAACACAACACAATTTTGGTGGATAAAGAAAGGTGACGCCGATATGGTCACTTTTGGTCCGAAAATTTCACGGAAAGTTTTTGGCGCAGAAAGCTCCCATTATGACCTATAGACCATATAAACATGTTTGGGACACATTTGAGTGAAAACATCACAGTTTTGGTGGATAAAGAAAGGTGACGCCGATATGGTCACTTTTGGTCCGAAAATTTCACGAAAAGCTTTCCGCGCACAAAGCTCCCATTATGACCTATAGACCATATAAACATGTTTGGGACACATTTGAGCGAAAACAACACAATTTTGGTGGATAAAGAAAGGTGACGCCGATATGGTCACTTTTGGTCCGAAAATTTCACGGAAAGTTTTTGGCGCAGAAAGCTCCCATTATGACCTATAGACCATATAAACATGTTTGGGACACATTTGAGCAAACACAACACAATTTTGGTGAATAAAGAAAGGTGACGCCGATATGGTCACTTTTGGTCCGAAAATTTCACGGAAAGTTTTTGGCGCAGAAAGCTCCCATTATGACCTATAGACCATATAAACATGTTTAGGACACATTTGCGTGAAAACATCACAGTTTTGGTGGATAAAGAAAGGTGACGCCGATATGGTCACTTTTGGTCCGAAAATTTCACGGAAAGCTTTCCGCGCACAAAGCTTCCATTATGACCTATAGACCATATAAACATGTTTGGGACACATTTGTGTGAAAACAACAAAATTTTGGTGGATAAAGAAAGGTGACGCCGATATGGTCACTTTTGGTCCGAAAATTTCACGAAAAACTTTTCACGCAGAAAGCTCCCATTATGACCTATAAACCATATAAACATGTTTGTGACATATTTGAGCGAAAACAACACAGTTTTGGTGGATAAAGAAAGGTGACGCCGATATGGTCACTTTTGGTACGAAAATTTCACGGAAAGCTTTTCGCGCACAAAGCTCCCATTATGACCTATAAACCATATAAACATGTTTGGGATGCATTTGAGTGAAAACAACACAGTTTTTGTGGATAAAGAAAGGTGACGCCGATATGGTCACTTTTGGTCCGAAAATTTCACGGAAAGATTTTCGTGAACAAAGCTCCCATTATGACCTATAGACCATATAAACATGTTTGGGACACATTTGAGCAAAAACAACACAATTTTGGTGGATAAAGAAAGGTGACGCCGATATGGTCACTTTTGGTCCGAAAATTTCACTGAAAGCTTTTCACGCAGAGAGCTCCCATTATAACCTATAAACCATATAAACATGTTTGGGACACATTTGAGCGAAAACAACACAGTTTTGGTGGATAAAGAAAGGTGAAGCCGATATGGTCACTTTTGGTCCGAAAATTTCACGGAAAGCTTTTCGCGAACAAAGCTCCCATTATGACCTATAAACCATATAAACATGTTTGGGACGGATTTGAGCGAAAACAACACAGTTTTGTGGATAAAGAAAGGTGACCCCGATAAGGTCACTTTTGGTCCGAAAATTTCACGGAAAGTTTTGGCGCAGAAAGCTCCCATTATGACCTATAGACCATATAAACATGTTTGGGGCACATTTGAGCGAAAACAACACAATTTTGGTGGATAAAGAAAGTTGACGCCGATATGGTCACTTTTGGTCCGAAAATTTCACGGAAGGTTTTTGGCGCAAAAAGCTCCCATTATGACCTATAGACCATATAAACATGTTTGTGACACGTTTGAGCGAACACAACACAATTTTGGTGGATAAAGAAAGGTGACGCCGATATGGTCACTTTTGGTCCGAAAATTTCACGGAAAGTTTTTGGCGCAGAAAGCTCCCATTATGACCTATAGACCATATAAACATGTTTGGGACACATTTGAGTGAAAACATCACAGTTTTGGTGGATAAAGAAAGGTGACGCCGATATGGTCACTTTTGGTCCGAAAATTTCACGAAAAGCTTTCCGCGCACAAAGCTCCCATTATGACCTATAGACCATATAAACATGTTTGGGACACATTTGAGCGAAAACAACACAATTTTGGTGGATAAAGAAAGGTGACGCCGATATGGTCACTTTTGGTCCGAAAATTTCACGGAAAGTTTTTGGCGCAGAAAGCTCCCATTATGACCTATAGACCATATAAACATGTTTGGGACACATTTGAGCGAACACAACACAATTTTGGTGGATAAAAAAAGGTGACGCCGATATGGTCACTTTTGGTCCGAAAATTTCACGGAAAGTTTTTGGCGCAGAAAGCTCCCATTATGACCTATAGACCATATAAACATGTTTGGGACACATTTGCGTGAAAACATCACAGTTTTGGTGGATAAAGAAAGGTGACGCCGATATGGTCACTTTTGGTCCGAAAATTTCACGGAAAGCTTTCCGCGCACAAAGCTTCCATTATGACCTATAGACCATATAAACATGTTTGGGACACATTTGTGTGAAAACAACAAAATTTTGGTGGATAAAGAAAGGTGACGCCGATATGGTCACTTTTGGTCCGAAAATTTCACGAAAAACTTTTCACGCAGAAAGCTCCCATTATGACCTATAAACCATATAAACATGTTTGGGACACATTTGAGCGAAAACAACACAGTTTTGGTGGATAAAGAAAGGTGAAGCCGATATGGTCACTTTTGGTCCAAAAATTTCACGGAAGCTTTTCGCGAACAAAGCTCGCATTATGACCTATAAACCATATAAACATGTTTGGGACGCATTTGAGCGAAAACAATATAGTTTTTTGGATAAAGAAAGGTGACGCCGATATGGTCACTTTTGTTCCGAAAATTTCACGGAAAGCTTTTCGCGCACAAAGCTCCCATTATGACCTATACACCATGTAAACATGTTTGGGACACATTTGAGCGAAAACAACACAGTTTTTGTGGATAAAGAAAGGTGACGCCGATATGGTCACTTTTGGTCCGAAAATTTCACGGAAAGCTTTTCGCGCACAAAGCTCACATTATAACCTATAAACCATATAAACATGTTTTGGACACAGTTGAGCGAAAACAACACAGTTTTTTGGATAAAGAAAGGTGACGCCGATATGGTCACTTTTGGTCCGAAAATTTCACGGAAAGATTTTCGCGCACAAAGCTCCCATTATGACCTATAAACCTTATAAACATGTTTGGGACAAATTTGAGCGAAAAAAACACAGTTTTTGTGGATAAAGAAAGGTGACGCCGATATGGTCATTTTTGGTCCGAAAATTTCACGGAAAGCTTTTCGCGCACAAAGGTCTTGACCTATAAACCATATAAACATGTTTGGGACACATTTGAGCGAAAACAACACAGTTTTGTGCATAAAGAAAGGTGAAGCCGATATGGTCACTTTTGGTACGAAAATTTCACGGAAAGCTTTTCGAGCACAAAGCTCCCATTATGACCTATAGACCATATAAACATGTTTGGGACACATTTGCGTGAAAACATCACAGTTTTGGTGGATAAAGAAAGGTGACGCCGATATGGTCACTTTTGGTCCGAAAATTTCACGGAAAGCTTTCCCCGCACAAAGCTTCCATTATGACCTATAGACCATATAAACATGTTTGGGACACATTTTTGTGAAAACAACAAAATTTTGGTGGATAAAGAAAGGTGACGCCGATATGGTCACTTTTGGTCCGAAAATTTCACGAAAAACTTTTCACGCAGAAAGCTCCCATTATGACCTATAAACCATATAAACATGTTTGGGACACATTTGAGCGAAAACAACACAGTTTTGGTGGATAAAGAAAGGTAAAGCCGATATGGTCACTTTTGGTCCGAAAATTTCACGGAAAGCTTTTCGCGAACAAAGCTCCCATTATGACCTATAAACCATATAAACATGTTTGGGACGCATTTGAGCGAAAACAATATAGTTTTTTGGATAAAGAAAGGTGACGCCGATATGGTCACTTTTGTTCCGAAAATTTCACGGAAAGATTTTCGCGCACAAAGCTCCCATTATGACCTATAAACCATATAAACATGTTTGGGACACATTTGAGTGAAAACAACACAGTTTTTGTGGATAAAGAAAGGTGACGCCGATATGGTCACTTTTGGTCCGAAAATTTCACGGAAAGATTTTCGTGCACAAAGCTCCCATCATGACTTATAAACCATATAAACATTTTTGGGACGCATTTGAGCGTAAACAACATAGTTTTTGTGGATAAAGAAAGGTGACGCCGATATGGTCATTTTTTGTCCGAAAATTTCACGGAAAGCTTTTCGCGCTCAAAGGTCCCATTATGACCTATAGACCATATAAACATGTTTGGGACACATTTGAGCAAAAACAACACAATTTTGGTGGATAAAGAAATGTGACGCCGATATGGTCACTTTTGGTCCGAAAATTTCACAGAAAGCTTTGCACGCAGAAAGCTCCCATTATAACCTATAAACCATATAAACATGTTTGGGACACATTTGAGCGAAAACAACACAGTTTTGTTGGATAAAGAAAGGTGAAGCCGATATGGTCACTTTTGGTCCGAAAATTTCACGGAAAGCTTTTCGCGAACAAAGCTCCCATTATGACCTATAAACCATATAAACATGTTTGGGATGGATTTGAGCGAAAACAACACAGTTTTGTGGATAAAGAAAGGTGACGCCGATATGGTCACTTTTGTTCCGAAAATTTCACGGAAAGCTTTTCGCGCACAAAGCTCCCATTATGACCTATACACCATATAAACATGTTTGGGACACATTTGAGCGAAAACAACACAGTTTTTGTGGATAAACAAAGGTGACGCTGATATGGTCACTTTTGGTCCGAAAATTTCACGGAAAGCTTTTCGCGCACAAAGCTCACATTATAACCTATAAACCATATAAACATGTTTTGGACACATTTGAGCGAAAACAACACAGTTTTTTGGATAAAGAAAGGTGACGCCGATATGGTCACTTTTGGTCCGAAAATTTCACGGAAAGATTTTCGCGCACAAAGCTCCCATTATGACCTATAAACCTTATAAACATGTTTGGGACAAATTTGAGCGAAAAAAACACAGTTTTTGTGGATAAAGAAAGGTGACGCCGATATGGTCATTTTTGGTCCGAAAATTTCACGGAAAGCTTTTCGCGCACAAAGGTCTTGACCTATAAACCATATAAACATGTTTGGGACACATTTGAGCGAAAACAACACAGTTTTGTGCATAAAGAAAGGTGAAGCCGATATGGTCACTTTTGGTACGAAAATTTCACGGAAAGCTTTTCGAGCACAAAGCTCCCATTATGACCTATAGACCATATAAACATGTTTGGGACACATTTGCGTGAAAACATCACAGTTTTGGTGGATAAAGAAAGGTGACGCCGATATGGTCACTTTTGGTCCAAAAATTTCACGGAAAGCTTTCCGCGCACAAAGCTTCCATTATGACCTATAGACCATATAAACATGTTTGGGACACATTTGTGTGAAAACAACAAAATTTTGGTGGATAAAGAAAGGTGACGCCGATATGGTCACTTTTGGTCCGAAAATTTCACGAAAAACTTTTCACGCAGAAAGCTCCCATTATGACCTATAAACCATATAAACATGTTTGGGACACATTTGAGCGAAAACAACACAGTTTTGGTGGATAAAGAAAGGTAAAGCCGATATGGTCACTTTTGGTCCGAAAATTTCACGGAAAGCTTTTCGCGAACAAAGCTCCCATTATAACCTATAAACCATATAAACATGTTTGGGACGCATTTGAGCGAAAACAATATAGTTTTTTGGATAAAGAAAGGTGACGCCGATATGGTTACTTTTGTTCCGAAAATTTCACGGAAAGATTTTCGCGCACAAAGCTCCCATTATGACCTATAAACCATATAAACATGTTTGGGACACATTTGAGTGAAAACAACACAGTTTTTGTGGATAAAGAAAGGTGACGCCGATATGGTCACTTTTGGTCCGAAAATTTCACGGAAAGATTTTCGTGCACAAAGCTCCCATCATGACTTATAAACCATATAAACATTTTTGGGACGCATTTGAGCGTAAACAACATAGTTTTTGTGGATAAAGAAAGGTGACGCCGATATGGTCATTTTTTGTCCGAAAATTTCACGGAAAGCTTTTCGCGCTCAAAGGTCCCATTATGACCTATAGACCATATAAACATGTTTGGGACACATTTGAGCAAAAACAACACAATTTTGGTGGATAAAGAAATGTGACGCCGATATGGTCACTTTTGGTCCGAAAATTTCACAGAAAGCTTTGCACGCAGAAAGCTCCCATTATAACCTATAAACCATATAAACATGTTTGGGACACATTTGAGCGAAAACAACACAGTTTTGTTGGATAAAGAAAGGTGAAGCCGATATGGTCACTTTTGGTCCGAAAATTTCACGGAAAGCTTTTCGCGAACAAAGCTCCCATTATGACCTATAAACCATATAAACATGTTTGGGATGGATTTGAGCGAAAACAACACAGTTTTGTGGATAAAGAAAGGTGACGCCGATATGGTCACTTTTGTTCCGAAAATTTCACGGAAAGCTTTTCGCGCACAAAGCTCCCATTATGATCTATACACCATATAAACATGTTTGGGACACATTTGAGCGAAAACAACACAGTTTTTGTGGATAAAGAAAGGTGACGCCGATATGGTCACTTTTGGTCCGAAAATTTCACGGAAAGCTTTTCGCGCACAAAGCTCACATTATAACCTATATAAACCATATAAACATGTTTTGGACACATTTGAGCGAAAACAACACAGTTTTTTGGATAAAGAAAGGTGACGCCGATATGGTCACTTTTGGTCCGAAAATTTCACGAAAAGATTTTCGCGCACAAAGCTCCCATTATGACCTATAAACCTTATAAACATGTTTGGGACAAATTTGAGCGAAAACAACACAGTTTTTTTGGATAAAGAAAGGTGACGCCGATATGGTCATTTTTGGTCCGAAAATTTCACGGAAAGCTTTTCGCGCACAAAGGTCTTGACCTATAAACCATATAAACATGTTTGGGACACATTTGAGCGAAAACAACACAGTTTTGTGCATAAAGAAAGGTGAAGCCGATATGGTCACTTTTGGTACGAAAATTTCACGGAAAGCTTTTCGAGCACAAAGCTCCCATTATGACCTATAAACCATATAAACATGTTTGGGACGCATTTGAGTGAAAACAACACAGTTTTTGTGGATAAAGAAAGGTGACGCCGATATGGTCACTTTTGGTCCGAAAATTTCACGGAAAGATTTTCGTGCACAAAGCTCCCATCATGACTTATAAACCATATAAACATTTTTGGGACGCATTTGAGCGTAAACAACATAGTTTTTGTGGATAAAGAAAGGTGACGCCGATATGGTCATTTTTTGTCCGAAAATTTCACGGAAAGCTTTTCGCGCTCAATGGTCCCATTATGACCTATAGACCATATAAACATGTTTGGGACACATTTGAGCAAAAACAACACAATTTTGGTAGATAAAGAAAGGTGACGCCGATATGGTCACTTTTGGTCCGAAAATTTCACAGAAAGCTTTGCACGCAGAAAGCTCCCATTATGACCTATAAACCATATAAACATGTTTGGGACACATTTGAGCGAAAACAACACAGTTTTGTTGGATAAAGAAAGGTGAAGCCGATATGGTCACTTTTGGTCCGAAAATTTCACGGAAAGCTTTTCGCGAACAAAGCTCCCATTATGACCTATAAACCATATAAACATGTTTGGGATGGATTTGAGCGAAAACAACACAGTTTTGTGGATAAAGAAAGGTGACCCCGATAAGGTCACTTTTGTTCCGAAAATTTCACGGAAAGTTTTGGCGCAGAAAGCTCCCATTATGACCTATAGACCATATAAACATGTTTGGGACACATTTGAGCGAAAACAACACAATTTTGGTGGATAAAGAAAGGTGACGCCGATATGGTCACTTTTGGTCCGAAAATTTCACGGAAAGCTTTTGGCGCAGAAAGCTCCCATTATGACCTATAGACTATATAAACATGTTTGTGACACATTTGAGCGAAAACAACACAATTTTGGTGGATAAAGAAAGGTGACGCCGATATGGTCACTTTTGTTCCGAAAATTTCACGGCAAGCTTTTCGCGTAGAAAGCTCCCATAATGACCTATAAACCATATAAACATGTTTGGGACACATTTGAGCGAAAACATCACAGTTTTGGTGGATAAAGAAAGGTGAAGCCCATATGGACACTTTTGGTCCGAAAATTTCACGGAAAGCTTTTCGCGAACAAAGCTCCCATTATGACCTATATAAACCATATAAACATGTTTGGGACACATTTGAGCGAAAACATCACAGTTTTGGTGGATAAAGAAAGGTGACGCCGATATGGTCAATTTTGGTCCGAAAATTTCACGGAAAGCTTTCCGCGCACAAAGCTCCCATTATGACCTATACACCATATAAACATGTTTGGGACACATTTGAGCGAAAACAACACAATTTTGGTGGATAAAGAAAGGTGACGCCGATATGGTCACTTTTGGTCCGAAAATTTCACGAAAAGCTTTTCACGCAGAAAGCTCCCATTATGACCTATAAACCATATAAACATGTTTGGGACACATTTGAGCGAAAACAACACAGTTTTGGTGGATAAAGAAAGGTGAAGCCGATATGGTCACTTTTGGTCCGAAAATTTCACGGAAAGCTTTTCGCGAACAAAGCTCCCATTATGACCTATAAACCATATAAACATGTTTGGGACGCATTTGAGGGAAAACAACATAGTTTTTTGGATAAAGAAAGGTGATGCCGATATGGTCACTTTTGGTCCGAAAATTTCACGGAAAGCTTTTCGCGCACAAAGCTCCTATTATAACCTATAAACCATATAAACATGTTTGGGACATATTTGAGCGAAAACAACACAGTTTTGGTGGATAAAGAAAGGTGACGCCGATATGGTCACTTTTGGTACGAAAATTTCACGGAAAGCTTTTCGCGCACAAAGCTCCCATTATGACCTATAAACCATATAAACATGTTTGGGATGCATTTGAGTGAAAACAACACAGTTTTTGTGGATAAAGAAAGGTGACGCCGATATGGTCACTTTTGGTCCGAAAATTTCACGGAAAGATTTTCGTGCACAAAGCTCCCATTATGACCTATAGACCATATAAACATGTTTGGGACACATTTGAGCAAAAACAACACAATTTTGGTGGATAAAGAAAGGTGACGCCGATATGGTCACTTTTGGTCCGAAAATTTCACTTAAAGCTTTTCACGCAGAAAGCTCCCATTATGACCTATAAACCATATAAACATGTTTGGGACACATTTGAGCGAAAACAACACAGTTTTGGTGGATAAAGAAAGGTGAAGCCGATATGGTCACTTTTGGTCCGAAAATTTCACGGAAAGCTTTTCGCGAAGAAAGCTCCCATTATGACCTATAAACCATATAAACATGTTTGGGATGGATTTGAGCGAAAACAACACAGTTTTGTGGATAAAGAAAGGTGACCCCGATAAGGTCACTTTTGTTCCGAAAATTTCACGGAATGTTTTGGCGCAGAAAGCTCCTATTATAACCTATAGACCATATAAACATGTTTGGGACACATTTGAGCGAAAACAACACAATTTTGGTGGATAAAGAAAGGTGACGCCGATATGGTCACTTTTGGTCCGAAAATTTCACGGAAAGTTTTTGGCGCAGAAAGCTCTCATTATGACCTATAGACCATATAAACATGATTGGGACACATTTGAGCGAAAACAACACAATTTTGGTGGATAAAGAAAGGTGACGCAGATATGGTCACTTTTGTTCCGAAAATTTCACGGAAAGCTTTTCGCGTAGAAAGCTCCCATAATGACCTATAAACCATATAAACATGTTTGGGACACATTTGAGCGAAAACATCACAGTTTTGGTGGATAAAGAAAGGTGAAGCCCATATGGACACTTTTGGTCCGAAAATTTCACGGAAAGCTTTTCGCGAACAAAGCTCCCATTATGACCTATAAACCGTATAAACATGTTTGGGACACATTTGAGCGAAAACATCACAGTTTTGGTGGATAAAGAAAGGTGACGCCGATATGGTCACTTTTGTTCCGAAAATTTCACGGAAAGCTTTTCGCGCACAAAGCTCCCATTATGACCTATAGACCATATAAACATGTTTGGGACACATTTGAGCGAAAACAACACAGTTTTGGTGGATAAAGAAAGGTGATGCGGGACCATCCAAGACACCTTCGGACACATCTATGCTTGGGAATAGACCTATGATTCAAGATCGTGAGAAGGAAGTCATCCTCAAGAGGAAGAAGAAGGCTCCACCATGGGAGAAGGTCCAAAGGTGCAAGCTTGATCAAATGACGTTTTAGACTCTCGTGCAGAATTTTGACAGCTTTTCGACGTCTCTGTAAAATGGGTCGTACGGATTCAATATTTATCGGATTGAGGCGTGCCATACCTTGTTGGAACGAGGACAAAGAGATCTACAACTTTGCTGTTGATGGTTTGTCCAGATTCGACCTAGAGCTTGGCCGAAATCCACATTATTTGAGCTGTCTCTGGTTTTGACGGGATTTTAATTAAGTCTTAAACATTATATTTATTTCCTATTCTTAGTATTATTTTTACTTAAGTTATTTCAGGAAACTTTAGGGTTAATTGCTCCTTTTATTATTTTCGGCCCATAAGCCCATATTAGGGTTATATAATGCTGATTTCAGCCTTTGTAAAGAGGACGTTCAATTCTCTTATGAAATTTCAGATTTGTGTTAAACACATTGAGTGAAAGTCAATCGATTCGAAGCATTGCTCATCGATTGCAAATTGGTATCTATCTCAGCTTGGTTTGCTTTGTGTTCGTCAACTTCGCAAGACTTGGTGATCCTAGTATCCACAAGCCCCCTCCTTGTGCCTTCAAGTTGTCCGCTTGATTGTGTAGGGTTGTAGAGGCGGGTTGTGTAGTCATTGATATTAGTTCCTACCTTCTACGGAAGCCTGGGGTTTCTATCTTGTTCTACATAGATCGTTTCAGTCCTTATCGGTCGTGTCTTTCCATTATCGCTGCGTTTCTTTGAGTCTTTTGCTTCCGTTCTTGTCTTTGAGTCTTGATTGTCGAAGATCGGGCCATCCTACGGCTAACCCCGTATCAAAAGGTGAAGCCGATATGATCACTTTTGGTCCGAAAATTTCACGGAAAGCTTTTCGCGAACAAAGCTCCCATTATGACCTATAAACCATATAAACATGTTTGGGATTGATTTGAGCGAAAACAACACAGTTTTGTGGATAAAGAAAGGTGACCCCGATAAGGTCACTTTTGTTCCGAAAATTTCACGGAAAGTTTTGGCGCAGAAAGCTCACATTATGACCTATAGACCATATAAACATGTTTGGGACACATTTGAGCGAAAACAACACAATTTTGGTGGATAAAGAAAAGTGACGCCGATATGGTCACTTTTGGTCCGAAAATTTCACGGAAAGTTTTTGGCGCAGAAAGCTCCCATTATGACCTATAGACTATATAAACATGTTTGGGACATATTTGAGCGAAAACAACACAATTTTGGTGGATAAAAAAAGGTGACGCCGATATGGTCACTTTTGTTCCGAAAATTTCACGGAAAGCTTTTCGCGTAGAAAGCTCCCATAATGACCTATAAACCATATAAACATGTTTGGGACACATTTGAGCGAAAACATCACAGTTTTGGTGGATAAAGAAAGGTGAAGCCCATATGGACACTTTTGGTCCGAAAATTTCACGGAAAGCTTTTCGCGAACAAAGCTCCCATTATGACCTATAAACCATATAAACATGTTTGGGACACATTTGAGCGAAAACATCACAGTTTTGGTGGATAAAGAAAGGTGACGCCGATATGGTCACTTTTGGTCCGAAAATTTCACGGAAAGCTTTCCGCGCACAAAGCTCCCATTATGACCTATAGACCATATAAACATGTTTGGGACACATTTGAGCGAAAACAACACAATTTTGGTGGATAAAGAAAGGTGACGCCGATATGGTCACTTTTGGTCCGAAAATTTCACGAAAAGCTTTTCACGCAGAAAGCTCCCATTATGACCTATAACCCATATAAACATGTTTGGGACACATTTGAGCGAAAACAACACAGTTTTGGTGGATAAAGAAAGGTGAAGCCGATATGGTCACTTTTGGTCCGAAAATTTCACGGAAAGATTTTCGCGAACAAAGCTCCCATTATGGCCTATAAACCATATAAACATGTTTGGGACGCATTTGAGCAAAAACAACACAGTTTTGTGGATAAAGAAAGGTGACACCGATATGGTCACTTTTGGTCCCAAAATTTCACGGAAAGATTTTCGTGCACAAAGCTCCCATTGTGACCTATAAACCTTCTAAACATGTTTGGGATGCATTTGAGCGAAAACAACACAGTTTTTGTGGATAAAAAAAGGTGACGCTGAAATGTTCAATTTTGTTCCGAAAATTTCACGGAAAGCTTTTCACGCAGAAAGCTCCCATTATGACCTATAAACCATATAAACATGTTTGGGACGCATTTCAGCGAAAACAACACAGTTTTGGTGGATAAAGAAAGGTGACGCCGATATGGTCACTTTTGGTACGAAAATTTCACGGAAAGCTTTTCACACACAAAGCTCCCATTATGACCTATAAACCATATAAACATGTTTGGGACGCATTTGAGTGAAAACAACACAGTTTTTGTGGATAAAGAAAGGTGACGCCGATATGGTCACTTTTGGTCCGAAAATTTCACGGAAAGATTTTCGTGCACAAAGCTCCCATTATGACTTATAAACCATATAAACATTTTTGGGACGCATTTGAGCGTAAACAACACAGTTTTTGTGGATAAAGAAAGGTGACGCCGATATGGTCATTTTTTGTCCGAAAATTTCACGGAAAGCTTTTCGCGCACAAAGGTCCCATTATGACCTATAGACCATATAAATATGTTTGGGACACATTTGAGCAAAAACAACACAATTTTGGTGGATAAAGAAAGGTGACGCCGATATGGTCACTTTTGGTCCGAAAATTTCACTGAAAGCTTTTCACGCAGAAAGCTCTCATTATGACCTATAAACCATATAAACATGTTTGGGACACATTTGAGCGAAAACAACACAGTTTTGGTGGATAAAGAAAGGTGAAGCCGATATGATCACGTTTGGTCCGAAAATTTCACGGAAAGCTTTTCGCGAACAAAGCTCCCATTATGACCTATAAACCATATAAACTTGTTTGGGATGGATTTGAGCGAAAACAACACAGTTTTGTGGATAAAGAAAGGTGACCCCGATAAGGTCACTTTTGTTCCGAAAATTTCACGGAAAGTTTTGGCGCAGAAAGCTCACATTATGACCTATAGACCATATAAACATGTTTGGGACACATTTGAGCGAAAACAACACAATTTTGGTGGATAAAGAAAGGTGACGCCGATATGGTCACTTTTGGTCCGAAAATTCCACGGAAAGTTTTTGGCGCAGAAAGCTCCCATTATGACCTATAGACTATATAAACATGTTTGGGACATATTTGAGCGAAAACAACACAATTTTGGTGGATAAAGAAAGGTGACGCCGATATGGTCACTTTTGTTCCTAAAATTTCACGGAAAGCTTTTCGCGTAGAAAGCTCCCATAATGACCTATAAACAATATAAACATGTTTGGGACACATTTGAGCGAAAACATCACAGTTTTGGTGGATAAAGAAAGGTGAAGCCCATATGGACACTTTTGGTCCGAAAATTTCACGGAAAGCTTTTCGCGAACAAAGCTCCCATTATGACCTATAAACCATATAAACATGTTTGGGACACATTTGAGCGAAAACATCACAGTTTTGGTGGATAAAGAAAGGTGACGCCGATATGGTCACTTTTGGTCCGAAAATTTCACGGTAAGCTTTCATCGCACAAAGCTCCCATTATGACCTATAGACCATATAAACATGTTTGGGACACATTTGAGCGAAAACAACACAATTTTGGTGGATAAAGAAAGGTGACGCCGATATGGTCACTTTTGGTCCGAAAATTTCACGAAAAGCTTTTCACGCAGAAAGCTCCCATTATGACCTATAACCCATATAAACATGTTTGGGACACATTTGAGCGAAAACAACACAGTTTTGGTGGATAAAGAAAGG
Source organism: Persicaria maculosa (assembly GCA_963922045.1). Classification (NCBI taxonomy): domain Eukaryota; kingdom Viridiplantae; phylum Streptophyta; class Magnoliopsida; order Caryophyllales; family Polygonaceae; genus Persicaria; species Persicaria maculosa. The sequence goes on along the minus strand of OY998261.1, from coordinate 22,322,251 downwards.
TGAAGCCGATATGGTCACTTTTGGTCCGAAAATTTCACGGAAAGCTTTTCGCGAACAAAGCTCCCATTATGGCCTATAAACCATATAAACATGTTTGGGACGCATTTGAGCAAAAACAACACAGTTTTGTGGATAAAGAAAGGTGACACCGATATGGTCACTTTTGGTCCCAAAATTTCACGGAAAGATTTTCGCGCACAAAGCTCTCATTGTGACCTATAAACCTTCTAAACATGTTTGGGATGCATTTGAGCGAAAACAACACAGTTTTTGTGGATAAAAAAAGGTGATGCTGAAATGTTCACTTTTGTTCCGAAAATTTCACGGAAAGCTTTTCACGCAGAAAGCTCCAATTATGACCTATAAACCATATAAACATGTTTGGGACGCATTTGAGCGAAAACAACACAGTTTTGGTGGATAAAGAAAGGTGACGACCATATGGTCACTTTTGGTACGAAAATTTCACGGAAAGCTTTTCGCGCACAAAGCTCCCATTATGACCTATAAACCATATAAACATGTTTGGGACGCATTTGAGTGAAAACAACACAGTTTTTGTGGATAAAGAAAGGGGACGCCGATATGGTCACTTTTGGTCCGAAAATTTCACGGAAAGATTTTCGTGCACAAAGCTCCCATTATGACTTATAAACCATATAAACATTTTTGGGACGCATTTGAGCGTAAACAACACAGTTTTTGTGGATAAAGAAAGGTGACGCCGATATGGTCATTTTTTGTCCGAAAATTTCACGGAAAGCTTTTCGCGCACAAAGGTCCCATTATGACCTATAGACCATATAAACATGTTTGGGACACATTTGAGCAAAAACAACACAATTTTGGTGGATAAAGAAAGGTGACGCCGATATGGTCACTTTTGGTCCGAAAATTTCACTGAAAGCTTTTCACGCAGAAACTCCCATTATGACCTATAAACCATATAAACATGTTTGGGACACATTTGAGCGAAAACAACACAGTTTTGGTGGATAAAGAAAGTTGAAGCCGATATGATCACTTTTGGTCCGAAAATTTCACGGAAAGTTTTCGCTAACAAAGCTCCCATTATGACCTATAAACCATATAAACATGTTTGGGATGGATTTGAGCGAAAACAACACAGTTTTGTGGATAAAGAAAGGTGACCCCGATAAGGTCACTTTTGTTCCGAAAATTTCACGGAAAGTTTTGGCGCAGAAAGCTCCCATTATGACCTATAGACCATATAAACATGTTTGGGACACATTTGAGCGAAAACAACACAATTTTGGTGGATAAAGAAAGGTGACGCCGATATGGTCACTTTTGGTCCGAAAATTTCACGGAAAGTTTTTGGCGCAGAAAGCTCCCATTATGACCTATAGACTATATAAAAATGTTTGGGACATATTTGAGCGAAAACGACACAATTTTGGTGGATAAAGAAAGGTGACGCCGATATGGTCACTTTTGTTCCGAAAATTTCACGGAAAGCTTTTCGCGTAGAAAGCTCCTATAATGACCTATAAACCATATAAACATGTTTGGGACACATTTGAGCGAAAACATTACAGTTTTGGTGGATAAAGAAAGGTGAAGCCCATATGGACACTTTTGGTCCGAAAATTTCACGGAAAGCTTTTCGCAAACAAAGCTCCCATTATGACCTATAAACCATATAAACATGTTTGGGACACATTTGAGCGAAAACATCACAGTTTTGGTGGATAAAGAAAGGTGACGCCGATATGGTCACTTTTGGTCCGAAAATTTCACGGAAAGCTTTCCGCGCACAAAGCTCCCATTATGACCTATAGACCATATAAACACGTTTGGGACACATTTGAGCGAAAACAACACAATTTTGGTGGATAAAGAAAGGTGACGCCGATATGGTCACTTTTGATCCGAAAATTTCACGAAAAGCTTTTCACGCAGAAAGCTCCCATTATGACCTATAACCCATATAAACATGTTTGGGACACATTTGAGCGAAAACAACACAGTTTTGGTGGATAAAGAAAGGTGAAGCCGATATGGTCACTTTTGGTCCGAAAATTTCAAGGAAAGCTTTTTGCGAACAAAGCTCCCATTATGGCCTATAAACCATATAAACATGTTTGGGACGCATTTGAGCATAAACAACACAGTTTTGTGGATAAAGAAAGGTGACGCCGATATGGTCACTTTTGGTCCCAAAATTTCACGGAAAGATTTTCGCGCACAAAGCTCCCATTGTGACCTATAAACCTTCTAAACATGTTTGGGATGCATTTGAGCGAAAACAACACAGTTTTTGTGGATAAAAAAAGGTGACGCTGAAATGTTCAATTTTGTTCCGAAAATTTCACGGAAAGCTTTTCACACAGAAAGCTCCCATTATGACCTATAAACCATATAAACATGTTTGGGACGCATTTGAGCGAAAACAACACAGTTTTGGTGGATAAAGAAAGTTACGCCTATATTGTCACTTTTGGTACGAAAATTTCACGAAAAGCTTATCACGCAGAAAGCTCCCATTATGACCTATAAACCATATAAACATGTTTGAGACACATTTGAGCGAAAACAACACAGTTTTGGTGGAGAAAGAAAGGTGAAGCCGTTATGGTCACTTTTGGTCCGAAAATTTCACGGAATGCTTTTCGCGAACAAAGCTCCCATTATGACCTATAAACCATATAAACATGTTTGGGACGGATTTGAGCGAAAACAACACAATTTTGTGGATAAAGAAAGGTGACCCCGATAAGGTCACTTTTGGTCCGAAAATTTCACGGAAAGTTTTGGCGCAGAAAGCTCCCATTATGACCTATAGACCATATAAACATGTTTGGGACACATTTGAGCGAAAACAACACAATTTTGGTGGATAAAGAAAGGTAACGCCGATATGGTCACTTTTGGTCCGAAAATTTCACGGAAAGTTTTTGGCGCAGAAAGCTCCCATTATGACCTATAGACCATATAAACATGTTTGGGACACATTTGAGCGAATACAACACAATTTTGGTGGATAAAGAAAGGTGACGCCGATATGGTCACTTTTGGTCCGAAAATTTCACGGAAAGTTTTTGGCGCAGAAAGCTCCCATTATGACCTATAGACCATATAAACATGTTTGGGACACATTTGAGCGAACACAACACAATTTTGGTGGATAAAGAAAGGGGACGCCGATATGGTCACTTTTGGTCCGAAAATTTCACGGAAAGTTTTTCGCGCACAAAGCTCACATTATAACCTATAAACCATATAAACATGTTTTGGACACATTTGAGCGAAAACAACACAGTTGTTGTGGATAAAGAAATGTGACGCCGATATGGTCATTTTTTGTCCGAAAATTTCACGGAAAGCTTTTCGCGCACAAAGGTCCCATTATGACCTATAGACCATATAAACATGTTTGGGACACATTTGAGCAAAAACAACACAATTTTGGTGGATAAAGAAAGGCGACGCCGATATGGTCACTTTTGGTCCGAAAATTTCACGAAAAGCTTTTCACGCAGAAAGCTCCCATTATGACCTATAACCCATATAAACATGTTTGGGACACATTTGAGCGAAAACAACACAGTTTTGGTGGATAAAGAAAGGTGAAGCCGATATGGTTACTTTTGGTCCGAAAATTTCACGGAAAGCTTTTCGCGAACAAAGCTCCCATTATGGCCTATAAACCATATAAACATGTTTGGGACGCATTTGAGCAAAAATAACACAATTTTGTGGATAAAGAAAGGTGACACCGATATGGTCACTTTTGGTCCAAAAATTTCACGGAAATATTTTCGCGCACAAAGCTCCCATTGTGACCTATAAACCTTCTAAACATGTTTGGGATGCATTTGAGCGAAAACAACACAGTTTTTGTGGATAAAAAAAGGTGACGCTGAAATGTTCACTTTTGTTCCGAAAATTTCACGGAAAGCTTTTCACGCAGAAAGCTCCCATTATGACCTATAAACTATATAAACATGTTTGGGATGCATTTGAGCGAAAACAACACAGTTTTGGTGGATAAAGAAAGTTACGCCTATATTGTCACTTTTGGTATGAAAATTTCACGAAAAGTTTTGTCGCACAAAGCTCTCATTATGACCTATAAACCATATAAACATGTTTTGGACACATTTGAGAGAAAACAACACAGTTTTTGTGGATAAAGAAAGGTGACGCCGATATGGTCACTTTTGGTCCGAAAATTTCACGGAAAGCTTTTCGCGCACAAAGCTCCCATTATGACCTATACACTATATAAACATGTTTGGGACACATTTGAGCGAAAACCACACAGTTTTTGTGGATAAAGAAAGGTGACGCCGATATGGTCACTTTTGGTCCGAAAATTTCACGGAAAGCTTTTCGCGCACAAAGCTCCTATTAAAACCTATAAACCATATAAACATGTTTGGGTCACATTTGAGCGAAAACAACACAGTTTTGGTGGATAAAGAAAGGTGACGCCGATATGGTCACTTTTGGTACGAAAATTTCACGGAAAGCTTTTCACGCCCAAAGCTCCCATTATGACGTATAAACCATATAAATATGTTTGGGACCCATTTGAGTGAAAAGAACACAATTTTTGTGGATAAAGAAAGGTGACGCCGATATGGTCACTTTTGGTCCAAAAATTTCACGGAAAGATTTTCGCGCACAAAGCTCCTATTATGACCTATAAACCTTATAAATATGTTTGGGACGCATTTGAGCGAAAACAACACAATTTTGTGGATAAAGAAAGGTGACCCCGATAAGGTCACTTTTGGTCCGAAAATTTCACGGAAAGTTTTGGCGCAGAAAGCTCCCATTATGACCTATAGACCATATAAACATGTTTCGGACACATTTGAGCGAAAATAACACAATTTTGGTGGATAAAGAAAGGTGACGCCGATATGGTCACTTTTGGTCCGAAAATTTCACGGAAAGTTTTTGGCGCAGAAAGCTCCCATTATGACCTATAGACCATATAAACATGTTTGGGACACATTTGAGCGAATACAACACAATTTTGGTGGATAAAGAAAGGTGACGCCGATATGGTCACTTTTGGTCCGAAAATTTCACGGAAAGCTTTTCGCGCACAAAGCTCCTATTAAAACCTATAAACCATATAAACATGTTTGGGTCACATTTGAGCGAAAACAACACAGTTTTGGTGGATAAAGAAAGGTGACGCCGATATGGTCACTTTTGGTACGAAAATTTCACGGAAAGCTTTTCACGCCCAAAGCTCCCATTATGACTTATAAACCATATAAATATGTTTAGACCCATTTGAGTGAAAAGAACACAATTTTTGTGGATAAAGAAAGGTGACGCCGATATGGTCACTTTTGGTCCAAAAATTTCACGGAAAGATTTTCGCGCACAAAGCTCCCATTATGACCTATAAACCTTATAAATATGTTTGGGACGCATTTGAGCGAAAACAACACAGTTTTTGTGGATAAATAAAGGTGACGCAGATATGGTCATTTTTGGTCCGAAAATTTCACGGAAAGATTTTCGCGCACAAAGGTCTTGACCTATAAACCATATAAACATGTTTGGGACACATTTGAGCGAAAACAGCACAGTTTTGGTGGATAAAGAAAGGTGAAGCCGATATGGTCACTTTTGGTCCGAAAATTTCACGGAAAGCTTTTCGCGAACAAAGCTCCCATTATGACCTATAAACCATATAAACATGTTTGGGACGCATTTGAGCGAAAACAACACAGTCTTGTGGATAAAGAAAGGTGACCCCGATAAGGTCACTTTTGGTCCGAAAATTTCACGGAAAGTTTTTGGCGCAGGAAGCTCCCATTATGACCTATAGACCATATAAACATGTTTGGGACACATTTGAGCGAAAACAACATAATTTTGGTGGATAAAGAAAGGTGACGCCGATATGGTCACTTTTGGTCCGAAAATTTCACGGAAAGCTTTCCGCGCACAAAGCTCACATTATGATCTATAGACCATATAAAATGTTTGGGACACATTTGAGCGAAAACAACACAGTTTTGGTGGATAAAGAAAGGTGACGCCGATATGGTCACTTTTGGTCCGAAAATTTCACGGAAAGCTTTTTGCGCAGAAAGCTCCAATTATGACCTATAAACCATATAAACATGTTTGGGACACATTTGAGCGAAAACAACACAGTTTTGGTGGATAAAGAAAGGCGAAGCCTATATGGTCACTTTTGGTCCGAAAATTTCACGGAAAGCTTTTCGCGAACAAAGCTCCCATTATGACCTATTAACCTTATAAACATGTTTGGGACGCATTTGAGCGAAAACAACATAGTTTTTGTGGATAAAGAAAGGTGACCCCGATAAGGTTACTTTTGGTCCGAAAATTTCACGGAAAGTTTTTGGCGCAGAAAGCTCCCATTATGACCTATAGACCATATAAACATGTTTGGAACACATTAGAGCGAAAACAACACAATTTTGGTGGATAAAGAAAGGTGACGCCGATATGGTCACTTTTGGTACGAAAATTTCACGGAAAGTTTTTGGCGCAGAAAGCTCCCATTATGACCTATAGACCATAAAAACATGTTTGGGACACATTTGAACGAAAACAACACAATTTTGGTGGATAAAGAAAGGTGACGCCGATATGGTCACTTTTGGTCCGAAAATTTCACGGAAAGCTTTTCGCGCAGAAAGCTCCCATTATGACCTATAAACCATATAAACATTTTTGGGACGCATTTGAGTGAAAACAACACAGTTTTTTTGGATAAAGAAAGGTGACGCCGATATGGTCACTTTTGGTCCGAAAATTTCACGGAAAGATTTTCGCGCACAAAGCTCCCATTATGACCTATAGACCATATAAACATGTTTGAGACACATTTGAGCGAAAACAACACAATTTTGGCGGATAAAGAAATGTGACGCCGACATGGTCACTTTTGGTCCGAAAATTTCACGGAAAGCTTTTTGCGCAGAAAGCTCCCATTATGATCTATAAACCATATAAACATGTTTGGGACACATTTGAGCGAAAACAACACAGTTTTGGTGGATAAAGAAAGGTGAAGCCTATATGGTCACTTTTGGTCCGAAAATTTCACGGAAAGCTTTTCGCGAACAAAGCTCCCATTATGACCTATAAACCATATAAACATGTTTGGGATGCATTTGAGCGAAAACAACATAGTTTTTTGGATAAAGAAAGGTGACGCCGATATGGTCACTTTTGGTCCGAAAATTTCACGGAAAGCTTTTCGCGCACAAAGCTCCTATTATATAACCTATAAACCATATAAACATGTTTGGGTCACATTTGAGCGAAAACAACACAGTTTTGGTGGATATAGAAAGGTGACGCCGATATGGTCACTTTTGGTACGAAAATTTCATGGAAAGCTTTCCGCGCACAAAGCTCCCATTATGACCTATTGATGCGGGACCATCCAAGCTAAGGCCTTACACTCTTGTGAGCTATGCCCTAGCTCAAGAACCGACGAGGCCTCAAGGAATCAACGCAGCCCAAGCCAACAAGCTAAGGCCTTACACTCTTGTGAGCTACGCCCTAGCTCAAGAACCGACGAGGCCTCAAGGAATTAACGCAGCCCAAGCCACGGACCCTTGTTTGGATTGATGCCGAGGTTGTACCGAGCACATGTGCCTACTTTGCTCCGTGAAGACCGGGTCCAAATACTAGCCGTTGACAGCCTTGTTAAGTGCCCAAGTGGCCAGCCATGAAGACCTATTCTTTAGGAGCCATGATTGAAGAAGTCAAGGTCACTTCCTATCTTTTAGGGATTTTATTTGCAATTTCTGAATTTGTTTTAATTTCCATTTAATTTTCTGAATTTCTTGCAATTTTCTGAATTTCTTTTGTTGTCATTTATTTTCAGCCTTTTCTATTTCCATCTAAGGCTATAAATAGCCTCCTAGGCCGGTTGTATTAGAAAAAAACCCATATTTGATTAATGACAAGCATTGCTTTGCAAACACATTGTTTCTTGAGGATTCAAGAGAGAGACCGAGAGGATTCTTGGTGAATTGATCTTGCTTGGTTTGTCTTGTGTGTGTCGATCTTCGCTAGTTGATTGGTGCTATCAAGCTTTCACGAGCCCCTTTCTTGTGCTCATAGGATACGTCCTAGGTTGTGTAAGATCGTAGAGATTGGTTAGCTAGTCGTTGGTTTAGGACTTTGTTCAATTGGGATCAAGGGTCTATTCGCTCGTTCTACCTAGACTTTCTCCTGCCCTATCTATCTTTTTCATTACTATTGTCGAGTCCTTTGAGTCTTTGTCGAGTCATTATTGTCTAACTTGTGTTCTTTGTTTATTTTGTGCTTGTTGTCGAAAGATCGGGACATCCACGGCTAATCCCCGTATCACCTATAAACCATATAAACATGGTTGGGACGCATTTGAGTGAAAACAACACAGTTTTTGTGGATAAAGAAAGGTGACGCCGTTATGGTCACTTTTGGTCCGAAAATTTAACGGAAAGATTTTCACGCACAAAGCTCACATTATGACCTATAAACCTTATAAACATGTTTGGGACGCATTTGAGCGAAAACAACACAGTTTTTGTGGATAAAGAAAGGTGACGCCGATATGGTCATTTTTTGTCCGAAAATTTCACGGAAAGCTTTTCGCGTACAAAGGTCTTGACCTATAAACCATATAAACATGTTTGTGACACATTTGAGCGAAAACAACACAGTTTTGGTGGATAAAGAAAGGTGAAGCCGATATGGTCACTTTTGGTCCGAAAATTTCACGGAAAGCTTTTCGCGAACAAAGCTCCCATTATGACCTATAAACCATATAAACATGTTTGGGACGCATTTGAGCGAAAAGAACACAGTTTTGTGGATAAAGAAAGGTGACCCCGATAAGGTCACTTTTGTTCCGAAAATTTCACGGAAAGTTTTTGACGCAGAAAGCTCCCATTATAACCTATAGACCATATAAACATGTTTGGGACACATATGAGCGAAAACAACACAATTTTGGTGGATAAAGAATGGTGACGCCGATATGGTCACTTTTGGTCCGAAAATTTCACGGAAAGTTTTTGGCACAGAAAGCTCCCATTATGACCTATAGACCATATAAACATGTTTGGGACACATTTGAGCGAAAACAACACAATTTTGGTGGATAAAGAAAGGTGACGCCGATATGGTCACTTTTGGTCCGAAAATTTCACGGAAAGCTTTTTGCGCAGAAAGCTCCCATTATGACCTATAGACCATATAAACATGTTTGGGACACATTTGAGCGAAAACAACACAATTTTGGTGGATAAAGAAAGGTGAAGCCGATATGGTCACTTTTGGTCCGAAAATTTCACGGAAAGCTTTTCGCGAACAAAGCTCCCATTATGACCTATAAACCATATAAACATGTTTGAGACACATTTGAGCGAAAACAACACAGTTTTGGTGGATAAAGAAAGGTGAAGCCGATATGGTCACTTTTGGTCCGAAAATTTCACGGAAAGCTTTTCGCGAACAAAGCTCCCATTATGACCTATAAACCATATAAACATGTTTGGGACGGATTTGAGCGAAAACAACACAATTTTGTGGATAAAGAAAGGTGACCCCGATAAGGTCACTTTTGGTCCGAAAATTTCACGGAAAGTTTTGGCGCAGAAAGCTCCCATTATGACCTATAGACCATATAAACATGTTTGGGACACATTTGAGCGAAAACAACACAATTTTGGTGGATAAAGAAAGGTGACGCCGATATGGTCACTTTTGGTCCGAAAATTTCACGGAAAGTTTTTGGCGCAGAAAGCTCCCATTATGACCTATAGACCATATAAACATGTTTGGGACACATTTGAGCGAATACAACACAATTTTGGTGGATAAAGAAAGGTGACGCCGATATGGTCACTTTTGGTCCGAAAATTTCACGGAAAGTTTTTGGCGCAGAAAGCTCCCATTATGACCTATAGACCATATAAACATGTTTGGGACACATTTGAACGAACACAACACAATTTTGGTGGATAAAGAAAGGGGACGCCGATATGGTCACTTTTGGTCCGAAAATTTCACGAAAAGTTTTTCGCGCACAAAGCACACATTATAACCTATAAACCATATAAACATGTTTTGGACACATTTGAGCGAAAACAACACAGTTTTTGTGGATAAAGAAAGGTGACGCCGATATGGTCACTTTTGGTCCGAAAATTTCACGGAAAGCTTTTCGCGCACAAAGCTCCCATTATGACCTATACACTATATAAACATGTTTGGGACACATTTGAGCGAAAACCACACAGTTTTTGTGGATAAAGAAAGGTGACGCCGATATGGTCACTTTTGGTCCGAAAATTTCACGGAAAGCTTTTCGCGCACAAAGCTCCTATTAAAACCTATAAACCATATAAACATGTTTGGGTCACATTTGAGCGAAAACAACACAGTTTTGGTGGATAAAGAAAGGTGACGCCGATATGGTCACTTTTGGTACGAAAATTTCACGGAAAGCTTTTCACGCCCAAAGCTCCCATTATGACGTATAAACCATATAAATATGTTTGGGACCCATTTGAGTGAAAAGAACACAATTTTTGTGGATAAAGAAAGGTGACGCCGATATGGTCACTTTTGGTCCAAAAATTTCACGGAAAGATTTTCGCGCACAAAGCTCCCATTATGACCTATAAACCTTATAAATATGTTTGGGACGCATTTGAGCGAAAACAACACAATTTTGTGGATAAAGAAAGGTGACCCCGATAAGGTCACTTTTGGTCCGAAAATTTCACGGAAAGTTTTGGCGCAGAAAGCTCCCATTATGACCTATAGACCATATAAACATGTTTGGGACACATTTGAGCGAAAATAACACAATTTTGGTGGATAAAGAAAGGTGACGCCGATATGGTCACTTTTGGTCCGAAAATTTCACGGAAAGTTTTTGGCGCAGAAAGCTCCCATTATGACCTATAGACCATATAAACATGTTTGGGACACATTTGAGCGAATACAACACAATTTTGGTGGATAAAGAAAGGTGACGCCGATATGGTCACTTTTGGTCCGAAAATTTCACGGAAAGTTTTTGGCGCAGAAAGCTCCCATTATGACCTATAGACCATATAAACATGTTTGGGACACATTTGAGCGAACACAACACAATTTTGGTGGATAAAGAAAGGTGACGCCGATATGGTCACTTTTGGTCCGAAAATTTCACGGAAAGTTTTTGGCGCAGAAAGCTCCCATTATGACCTATAGACCATATAAACATGTTTGGGACACATTTGAGCGAATACAACACAATTTTGGTGGATAAAGAAAGGTGACGCCGATATGGTCACTTTTGGTCCGAAAATTTCACGGAACGCTTTTTGCGCAGAAAGCTCCCATTATGACCTATAGACCATATAAACATGTTTGGGACACATTTGAGCGAAAACAACACAATTTTGGTGGATAAAGAAAGGTGAAGCCGATATGGTCACTTTTGGTCCGAAAATTTCACGGAAAGCTTTTCGCGAACAAAGCTCCCATTATGACCTATAAAGCTTATAAACATTTTTGGGACGCATTTGAGCGAAAACAACACAGTTTTGTGGATAAAGAAAGGTGACCCCTAAAGGTCACTTTTGGTCCGAAAATTTCACGGAAAGTTTTTGGCGCAGAAAGCTCCCATTATGACCTATAGACCATATAAACATGTTTAGGACGAATTTGAGCGAAAACAACACAATTTTGGTGGATAAAGAAAGGTGACGTCGATATGGTCACTTTTGGTCTGAAAATTTCACGGAAAGTTTTTGGCGCAGAAAGCTCCCATTATGACCTATAGACCATATAAACATGTTTGGGACACATTTGAGCGAAAACAACACAATTTTGGTGGATAAAGAAAGGTGACGCCGATATGGTCCCTTTTGGTCCGAAAATTTCACGGAAAGCTTTTCGCGCAGAAAGCTCCCATTATGACCTATAAACCATATAAACATGTTTGGGACACATTTGAGCGAAAACAACACAGTTTTGGTGGATAAAGAAAGGTGAAGCCGATATGGTCACTTTTGGTCCGAAAATTTCACGGAAAGCTTTTCGCGCAGAAAGCTCCCATTATGACCTATAAACCATATAAACATGTTTGGGACACATTTGAGCGAAAACAACACAGTTTTGGTGGATAAAGAAAGGTGAAGCCTATATGGTCACTTTTGGTCCGAAAATTTCACGGAAAGCTTTCCGTGCACAAAGCTCCCATTATGACCTATAGACCATATAAACATGTTTGGGACACATTTGAGCGCAAACAACACGGTTTTGGTGCATAAAGAAAGGTGACGCCGATATGGTCACTTTTGGTCCGAAAATTTCACGGAAAGCTTTTCGCGCAGAAAGCTCCCATTATGACCTATAAACCATATAAACATGTTTGGGACACATTTGAGCGAAAACAACACAGTTTTGGTGGATAAAGAAAGGTGACGCCGATATGGTCACTTTTGGTCCATAAATTTCACGGAAAGATTTTCGCGCACAAAGCTCCCATTATGACCTATAAACCATATAAACATGTTTGGGACACATTTGATTGAAAACAACACAGTTTTGGTGTATAAAGAATGGTGAAGCCGATATGTTCACTTTTGGTCCGAAAATTTCACGGAAAGCTTTTCGCGAACAAAGCTCCCATTATGACCTATAAACCATATAAACATGTTTGGGACGCATTTGAGCGAAAACAACACAGTATTTGTGGATAAAGAAAGGTGACGCCGATATGGTCACTTTTGGTCCGAAAATTTCACGAAAAGCTTTTCGCGAACAAAGCTCCCATTATGACCTATAAACCATATAAACATGTTTGGGATGCATTTGAGCGAAAACAACACAGTTTTGTGGATAAAGAAAGGTGAAGCCGATATGGTCACTTTTGGTCCGAAAATTTCACGGAAAGATCTTCGCGCACAAAGCTCCCATTATGACCTATAAACCATATAAACATGTTTGGGATGCATTTGAGCGAAAACAACACAGTTTTGTGGATAAAGAAAGGTGACGCCGATATGGTCACTTTTGGTCCGAAAATTTCACCGAAAGCTTTTCGCGAACAAAGCTCCCATTATGACCTATAAACCATATAAACATGTTTGGGACGCATTTGAGCGAAAACAACAGAGTTTTGGTGGATAAAGAAAGGTGAAGCCGATATGGTCACTTTTGGTCCGAAAATTTCACGGAAAGCTTTTCGCGAACAAAGATTTCATTATGACCTATTGATACGGGGATTAGCCATGGATGTCCCGATCTTCCGACAACAAGCACAAAAACACAAAGGTCACAAGTTAGATGTGAAAGAACTCAATAAAGACTCAAATGACTCAAAAAGCAAGGATAAATGGATGAGAAAGTCTAGGTAGAACGAGCGAATAGACCCTTGATCCCAATTGAACAAAGTCCTAAACCAACGACTAGCTAACCAATCTCTACAATCTCACACAACCAGGGACGTATCCAAGGAGCACGAGAAGGGGGCTCGTGGGAGCTTGATAGCACCAATCAACTAGCGAAGATCGACACACACAAGACAAACCAAGCAAGATCAATTCACCAAGAATCCTCTCGGTCTCTCTCTTGAATCCTCAAGAAACAATGTGTTTGCAAAGCAATGCTTTTCATTAATCAAAGATGGGTTTGTTCCTAATACAACCGGCCTAGGAGGCTATTTATAGCCTTAGATGGAAATAGAAAAGGCTGAAAATAAATGACAACAAAAGAAATTCAGAAAATTGCAAGAAATTCAGAAAATTAAATGGAAATTAAAACAAATTCAGAAATTGCAAATAAAATCCCTAAAAGATAGGAAGTGGCCTTGACTTCTTCAATCCTGGCTCCTAAAGAATAGGTCTTTATGGCTGGCCACTTGAGCACTTAGCAAGGCTGTCAACGGCTAGTATTTGGACCCGGTCTTCGCGGAGCAAGGTAGGCACATGTGCTCGGTACAGCCTCGGCATCAATCCAAACAAGGGTTCGTGGCTTGGGCTGCGTTGATTCCTTGAGGCCTCGTCGGTTCTAGAGCTAGGGCATATCTCACAAGAGTGTAAGGCCTTAGCTTGGATGGTCCCGCATCAACCTCCCCTTCTTTGAAAGGATTCGACCACGAATCCAAGTTCTTGTCCACGAACTCCCTCTTGGCGGCAAGGAACACTTTTGATGGCACCGACCCTCCACTTTCCTTCTTCTTCTCAAACTCCCCGGCTACTTGAGTAGGGGTCATTGGCTTTAGAGTGAAGTTCCTGCCCTTATACTCAAAGGAATAGCGGTTAGTTAAACCATTATGTAAGACTTTTCGATCAAATTGCCATGGACGACCAAAAAGTAAGTGAGAAGCTTGCATAGGTACTATATCACACAAAACATCATCTTCATAATGTCCTAGCTTAAAAGAAACCTTAACTTGCTTATTCACTTTTAATGCACCGCAATCATTCATCCAATGCAATTTATAGGGCCTAGGGTGGTGTATAGTGGAAAGTTGTAGTTTTTCAACCAATTCAGTGCTAGCAAGATTACAACAACTTCCACCATCAATAATGACATTACAAACCTTACCCTTTACTAAGCATCTAGTATGAAATAAGTTCTCTCGTTGGTTATCATCACATGGAGTTGGATTGACATGCAAAGCTCTCCTCACAATCAAACTTTCACCATGTTCATACTCAATGCCTTCATCATCATAATCATCATAGGAATCTGGAATAGGATCACAACCAACATACAAACACTCATCATTTTCATGCTCAATTTCAGAATTGGTGTTGCCTAAGTGATCAACCATGAGAGCTTTCCTATGTGGGCAATCTTTCATCATGTGCCCTCTATCTTGACATTTGAAACACACAATTTCCCTATTTCTCAAATTAGAAGGGTTAGGGGTACCTCCTTTAGGGTTACTGAGAGGGCTAGGTGGCTTGGCACTCGATATGGCTTGAACTCCTCCTCGATTCCCTTGCTCTCCTCCATAACCGAGACTAGGCTTCTCCCTTGGTGCTAGGGCATCTCGGCCATAGGGCTGCGTGCTTGAGCTTCGGTTTCCTCCTCTAGCTCCTCCTTGGTCTCTTGCCTTTAACTTCCTATCAACCTTCACGGCTAGATGTAAAAGATCAATAACGGAAGTATAAGGATAACAATCAACTTCTCTAGCCAAGTAAGGGTGTAGGATTCTTAAGAACCGAGCATTGGTGTCTTCCTCATCTTCTACCACGTTTGCCCTTGCCATAGCCAATTGCATGGCATTGAATGCTTCCTCCACACTCATGGAACCTTGCTTGAGGTTCTCAAGGCGCTGCTTGAGTTCCCTAGCGTAGTGTTGAGGGATGAATCGTGCCCTCATGAGTGCCTTCATTTGTTCCCACGTGGCTACGGGTGCGTCTAGGGCTCTTCTCCTTTCCTTCACAAGGGTATCCCACCATATTAGTGCAAAACCGCTAAATTCAAGGGTGGCTAGTTGTACCTTCTTGTAATCGGTGAAGTTGTGGCAGCTCCAAATGTGCTCGATCTTGGTCTCCCATTCGAGGTAAGTGTCCGGATCGCACTTTCCCTCAAAAGGTGGGATTGTGACCTTGACCTTGCCAACTCCGTCTTGCTCGGGCTCTCGGGGCCTCCGTGGACGGGGTCCTTGTTCATGCCTTCTCGATTGGCGCTCCCATTGATCCTCTTCTTCTTGGAAACCCTCAAAGTGTTCATAGGGCTCAAAGTCATCCTGCACATCACGAAAATGATTAAAACGACCACGCCTCTCACGAGGAGGTGGGTTCTCTTCAGGTGGAGTATTTCGTGCATAAATAGGAGTTCAAGGAGGATCTTCCCGGTTGTCTTGGGTGTGCTTCGGGGGTGGAATGCGGCTGTGATGTCCGGAAGCCGAAGGCTGGCCTTGGGGTGCCCTAGGCATCTCCGTGGACGTCGAAGGACGTGCCTCTAGGGCTGCCATCCTTTCCATCAACGTCGTGATGTTGTTGTTCATTTTGTTCAACATGTTGAACAACTCCGGGGAAATGGGCTCGGAAGTCTCCGACCTTGGTGATTTGTTACCTATAGTCATCACAACTCAAACAACACGTAAATAGGTTAAGGTTAGACAAAACAAAAACTTCCTCACAAGTGTTTGCTCTCGGCACTCCTCTCCCTTTGGTGCTGAAATGCTTGTTGTTGCGATTTGTCTTACGATAGTCAATCACTCAAGCTAGTCAAAAGGACAATAAAAAATCCTCTAACCAAAAGAGATTAGCTAGACAATCAATGATAAGGTTCCAACCTGGAAATTTCAGAAATGAATCAAAGAAAGTGAGATCAAGAGATAATAGAAACAAGGGACAAGAATAAAATGGTAAGAAAGGACTAAGCACAAAACTTGATCAAATCAACCTTGTCTAACCTTCAAACTACAAGCAAGATAGTTGTTGGTAGGCTAAGGATAGGTTGAATGGTAAGATGGTGTTTAGGCTTTCTTGGCTCACAATGGCTCTTGTTCACTTGCAATGCTTACTCTTGCACTTCTCTTGTACACTTAGAACAATCAACAACAAACTCACTTCTTTTCTTTCTTTCTCTTTTTTTTTTCACTTTCGACTTCTTTTTTTTTTTTGAAGTCTGATTTTTTTTTTTTTGAATCTCAGCAATTAACTTAATAAAGATAGAAAATAACTAAAACAAAATGAAAAATTAAAATCTGGGGAGAGAATAGAGCCGTTGGAGGGTGGTTAGGGTGATGATGAGAGTGTGGCTAAAATATAGGAGATGGTAAGGTGTATGGCTAGAATGTAGGAAATTTTTTGACTTTTTTTTTTTTTTGATTTCTGAAAATAGAACTAAGCAAAATAACAAAATCTGATTTTTCTTGAAATGGAAAAGATGGTGGCCGAGTGGTGGTTGTATGGTGGTGATATGGTGGCCGAATGTATGGTAGGGTAGGCTAGGACAAGCAAACCAACAATAACCAATGCTAATAGTAAGAAAAATCAAACAAAAGAAGAGATGGTCAAACCTTGCACTCCAATGGAGTTTTTGAGCTTTTTGATGATGACAATGGAGATGAGACACTTGATGTCGGTAGCCGAAGCTCTGATACCAATTTGATACGGGGATTAGCCGTGGATGTCCCGATCTTCCGACAACAAGCACAAAAACACAAAGGTCACAAGTTAGATGTGAAAGAACTCAATAAAGACTCAAATGACTCGAAAAGCAAGGATAAATGGATGAGAAAGTCTAGGTAGAACGAGCGAATAGACCCTTGATCCCAATTGAACAAAGTCCTAAACCAACGACTAGCTAACCAATCTCTACAATCTCACACAACCAGGGACGTATCCAAGGAGCACGAGAAGGGGGCTCGTGGGAGCTTGATAGCACCAATCAACTAGCGAAGATCGACACACACAAGACAAACCAAGCAAGATCAATTCACCAAGAATCCTCTCGGTCTCTCTCTTGAATCCTCAAGAAACAATGTGTTTGCAGAGCAATGCTTTTCATTAATCAAAGATGGGTTTGTTCCTAATACAACCGGCCTAGGAGGCTATTTATAGCCTTAGATGGAAATAGAAAAGGCTGAAAATAAATGACAACAAAAGAAATTCAAAAAATTGCAAGAAATTCAGAAAATTAAATGGAAATTAAAACAAATTCAGAAATTGCAAATAAAATCCCTAAAAGATAGGAAGTGGCCTTGACTTCTTCAATCCTGGCTCCTAAAGAATAGGTCTTTATGGCTGGCCACTTGAGCACTTAGCAAGGCTGTCAACGGCTAGTATTTGGACCCGGTCTTCGTGGAGCAAGATAGGCACATGTGCTCGGTACAGCCTCGGCATCAATCCAAACAAGGGTCCGTGGCTTGGGCTGCGTTGATTCCTTGAGGCCTCGTCGGTTCTAGAGCTAGGGCATAGCTCACAAGAGTGTAAGGCCTTAGCTTGGATGGTCCCGCATCACCTATAAACCATATAAACGTGTTTGGGACGCATTTGAGCGAAAACAACACAGTTTTGTGGATAAAGAAAGGTGACCCCGATAAGGTCACTTTTGGTCCGAAAATTTCACGGAAAGTTTTTGGCGCAGAAAGCTCCCATTATGACCTATAGACCATATAAACATGTTTAGGACACATTTGAGCGAAAACAATACAATTTTGGTGGATAAATAAAGGTGACGCCGATATGGTCACTTTTGGTCCGAAAATTTCACGGAAAGTTTTTGGCGCAGAAAGCTCCCATTATGACCTATCGACCATATAAACATGTTTGGGACACATTTGAGCGAAAACAACACAATTTTGGTGGATAAAGAAAGGTGACGCCGATATGGTCCCTTTAGGTCCGAAAATTTCACGGAAAGCTTTTCGCGCAGAAAGCTCCCATTATGACCTATAAACCATATAAACATGTTTGGGACACATTTGAGCGAAAACAACACAGTTTTGGTGGATAAAGAAAGGTGAAGCCTATATGGTCACTTTTGGTCCGAAAATTTCACGGAAAGCTTTTCGCGAACAAAGCTCCCATTATTACCTATAAAGCATATAAACATGTTTGGGACACATTTGAGCAAAAACATCACAGTTTTGGTGGATAAAGAAAGGTGAAGCCTATATGGTCACTTTTGGTCCGAAAATTTCACGGAAAGCTTTTCGCGCAGAAAGCTCCTTTTATGACCTATATACCATATAAACATGTTTCGGACACATTGTAGCGAAAACAACACAGTTTTGGTGGATAAAGAAAGGTGACTTTGATATGGTCAATTTTGGTCCGAAAATTTCACGGAAAGCTTTCCGCGCACAAAGCTCCGATTATGACCTATAAACCATATACACATGTTTGGGATACATTTGAGCAAAAACATCACAATTTTGGTGGATAAAGAAAGGTGACGCCGATAAGGTCACTTTTGGTCCGAAAATTTCACGGAAAGCTTTTGGCGCAGAAAGCTCCCATTATGACCTATAGACCATATAAACATGTTTGGGACACATTTGAACGAAAACAACACAATTTTGGTGGATAAAGAAAGGTGACGCCGATATGGTCACTTTTGGTCCGAAAATTTCACGGAAAGCTTTTCGCGCAGAAAGCTCACATTATGACCTATAAACCATATAAACATGTTTGGGACGCATTTGAGTGAAAACAACACAGTTTTTGTGGATAAAGAAAGGTGAAGCCTATATGGTCACTTTTGGTCCGAAAATTTCACGGAAAGCTTTTCGCGCACAAAGCTCCTATTATAACCTATAAACCATATAAACATGTTTGGGATACAATTGAGCGAAAACAACACAGTTTTGGTGGATAAAGAAAGGTGACGCCGATATGGTCACTTTTGGTACGAAAATTTCACGGAAAGCTTTTCGCGCACAAAGCTCCCATTATTACCTATAAACCGTATAAACATGTTTGGGACGCATTTGAGTGAAAACAACACAGTTTTTGTGGATAAAGAAAGGTGACGCCGATATGGTCACTTTTGGTCCGAAAATTTCACGGAAAGATTTTCGCGCACAAAGCTTCGATTATGACCTATAAACAATATAAACATGTTTGGGACACATTTGAGCGAAAACAACACAGTTTTGGTGGATAAAGAAAGGTGACACCGATTTGGTCACTTTTGGTCCGAAAATTTCACGGAAAGCGTTTCGCGCACAAAGCTCCCATTATGACCTATAAACCATATAAACATGTTTAGGACACATTTGAACGAAAACAATACAGTTTTTGTGGATAAAGAAAGGTGACGCCGATATGTTCACTTTTGTTCCGAAAATTTCACGGAAAGCTTTTCGCGTAGAAAGCTCCTTTTATGACCTATATACCATAAAAACATGTTTCGGACACATTGTAGCGAAAACAACACAGTTTTGGTGGATAAAGAAAGGTGACGCCGTTATGGTCACTTTTGGTCCGAAAATTTCATGGAAAGCTTTTCGCGCAGAAAGCTCCCATTATGACCTATAAACCATATAAACATGTTTGGGACACATTTGAGTGAAAACAACACAGTTTTGGTGGATAAAGAATGGTGAAGCCGATATGTTCACTTTTGGTCCGAAAATTTCACGGAAAGCTTTTCGCGAACAAAGCTCCCATTATGACCTTTAAACCATATAAACATGTTTGGGACGCATTTGAGCGAAAACAACACAGTTTTGTGGATAAAGTGATACAGGGATTAGCCGTGGATGTCCCGATCTTTCGACAACAAGCACAAAAACACAAAGGTCACAAGTTAGATGTGAAAGAACAAATGATCAATGTTGTGTGTGATTACAACCGGCCTAGGGGCTATTTATAGCCTTAAATGGAAATAGAAAAAGCTGAAAATAAATGACAATTAAAAGAAATTCAGCAAATTAAAAGAAATTCAGAAAATGGCAAGTAGAATCCCTAAAATCTAAGACAAGCCTAAAGACTAGGACAACTAGCCGTTAGTGGTTGTAATGGCTGCGTGGTGCTCGGTACAGCCTCGGCACTATTCCGCACAAGGGTCCGTAGCTTGGGCTGCGTTGATTCCGAGTCCTCTTTAGCTAAGGCATGACTCACGAGATTGAGAAGAGCTTGGTGAAGCTTTTTGGCACGAGCTCGAGTCATTGGCCCATCCGTCATCATTGGTGCATTTGGAGGAGGTCTAGGCTCGGATGGTCCCTCATCATCAAGAAAGGTGAAGCCGATATGGTCACTTTTGGTCCGAAAATTTCACGAAAAGATTTTCGCGCACAAAGCTCCCATTATGACCTATAAACCTTATAAACATGTTTGGGACGCATTTGAGCGAAAACAACACAGTTTTTGTGGATAAAGAAAGGTGACGCCGATATGGTCACTTTTGGTCCGAAAATTTCACGGAAAGCTTTTCGCGCACAAAGCTCCCATTATGACCTGTAAACCATAAAAAAATGTTTGGGACGCATTTGAGCGAAAACAACACAGTTTTTGTGGATAAAGAAAGGTGACGCCGATATGGTCACATTTGATCCGAAAATTTCACGGAAAGCTTTTCGCGCACAAAGCTCCTATTATAACCTATAAACCATATAAACATGTTTGGGATACATTTGAGTGAAAACAACACAGTTTTGGTGGATAAAGAAAGGTGACGCCGATATGGTCACTTTTGGTACGAAAATTTCACGGAAAGCTTTTCGCGCAAGAACTCCCATTATTACCTATAAACCATATAAACATGTTTGGGACGCATTTGAGTGAAAACAACACAGTTTTTGTGGATAAATAAAGGTGACGCCGATATGGTCACTTTTGGTCCGAAAATTTCACGGAAAGATTTTCGCGCACAAAGCTTCGATTAAGACCTATAAACCATATAAACATGTTTGGGACACATTTGAGCGAAAACAACACAGTTTTGGTGGATAAAGAAAGGTGACACCGATTTGGTCACTTTTGGTCCGAAAATTTCACGGAAAGCGTTTCGCGCACAAAGCTCCCATTATGACCTATAAACCATATAAACATGTTTAGGACACATTTGAGCGAAAACAATACAGTTTTTGTGGATAAAGAGAGGTGACGCCAATATGTTCACTTTTGTTCCGAAAATTTCACGTAAAGCTTTTCGCACAGAAAGCTCCTTTTATGACCTATATACCATATAAACATATTTCGGACACATTGTAGCAAAAACAACACAGTTTTAGTGGATAAAGAAAGGTGACGCCTATATCGTCAATTTTGGTCCGAAAATTTCACGGAAAGCTTTCCGCGCACAAAGCTCCCATTATGACCTATAAACCATATAAACATGTTTGGTACACATTTGAGCGAAAACAACACAGTTTTGGTGGATAAAGAAAGGTGACGCCTATATTGTCACTTTTGGTACGAAAATTTCACGAAAAGCATTTGTCGCACAAAGCTTCCATTATGACCTATAGACTATATAAACATGTTTGGGACACATTTGAGCGAAAACAACACAGTTTTGGTGGATAAAGAAAGGTGACGCCGATATGGTTACTTTTGGTCCGAAAATTTCACGGAAAGCTTTTCGCGCAGAAAGCTCCCATTATGACCTTTAAACCATATAAACATGTTTGGGACACATTTGAGCGAAAACAACACAGTTTTGGTGGATAAAGAAAGGTGAAGCCTATATGGTCACTTTTGGTCCGAAAATTTCAAGGAAAGCTTTTCGCGCACAAAGCTCCTATTATAACCTATAAACCATATAAACATGTTTGGGATACATTTGAGTGAAAACAACACAGTTTTGGTGGATAAGAAAGGTGTCGCCGATTTAGTCACTTTTGGTACGAAAATTTCACGGAAAGCTTTTCGCGCACAAAGCTCCCATTATTACCTATAAACCGTATAAACATGTTTGGGACGCATTTGAGTGAAAACAACACAGTTTTTGTGGATAAAGAAAGCTGACGCCGATATGGTAACTTTTGGTCCGAAAATTTCACGGAAAGATTTTCGCGCACAAAGCTTCGATTATGACCTATAAACCATATAAACATGTTTGGGACACATTTGAGTGAAAACAACACAGTTTTGGTGGATAAAGAAAGGTGACACCGATTTGGTCACTTTTGGTCCGAAAATTTCACGGAAAGCGTTTCGCGCACAAAGCTCCCATTATGAACTATAAACCATATAAACATGTTTAGGACACATTTGAGCGAAAACAATACAGTTTTTGTGGATAAAGAAAGGTGACGCCGATATGTTCACTTTTGTTCCGAAAATTTCACGGAAAGCTTTTCGCCCAGAAAGCTCCTTTTATGACCTATATACCATATAAACATGTATCGGACACATTGTAGCGAAAACAACACAGTTTTGGTGGATAAAGAAAGAAGACGCCGATATGGTAAATTTTGGTCCGAAAATTTCACGGAAAGCTTTCCGCGCAAAAAGCTCCCATTATGACCTATAAACCATATAAACATGTTTGGGACACATTTGAGCAAAAACATCACAGTTTTGGTGGATAAAGAAAGGGGACGCCGATAAGGTCACTTTTGGTCCGAAAATTTCAGGAAAGATTTTCGCGCACAAAGCTTCCATTATGACCTATAAACCTTATAAACATGTTTGGGACGCATTTGAGCGAAAACAACACAGTTTTTGTGGATAAAGAAAGGTGAAGCCGATATGGTCACTTTTGGTCCGAAAATTTCACATAAAGATTTTCGCGCACAAAGCTCCCATTATGACCTATAAACCTTATAAACATGTTTAGGATGCATTTGAGCGAAAACAACACAGTTTTTGTGGATAAAGAAAGGTGGCGCAGATATGGTCACTTTTGGTCCGAAAATTTCACGGAAAGCTTTTCGCCCACAAAGCTCACATTATGACCTGTAAACCATATAAAAATGTTTGGGACGCATTTGAGCGAAAACAACACAGTTTTTGTGGATAAAGAAAGGTGACGCCGATGTGGTCACATTTGATCCGAAAATTTCACGGAAAGCTTTTAGCGCACAAAGCTCCTATTATAACCTATAAACCATATAAACATGTTTGAGATACATTTGAGCGAAAACAAAACAGTTTTGGTGGATAAAGAAAGGTGACGCCGATATGGTCAATTTTGGTACGAAAATTTCACGGAAAGCTTTTCGCGCACAAAGCTCCCATTATGACCTATAAACCATATAAACATGTTTGGGACACATTTGAGCGAAAACAACACAGTTTTGGTGGATAAAGAAAGGTGACGTTGATATGGTCACTTTTGGTCCGAAAATTTAACGGAAAGCTTTTCGCGCAGAATGCTCTAATTATGACCTATAAACCATATAAACATGTTTAGGACACATTTGAGCGAAAACAACACAGTTTTTGTGGATAAAGAAAGGTTACGCCGATATGGTCACTTTTGGTCCAAAAATTTCACGGAAAGCTTTTCGCGCAGAAAGCTCCCATTATGACCTATAAACCATATAAACATGTTTGGGACGCATTTGAGCGAAAACAACACAGTTTTTGTGGATAAAGAAAGGTGACGCCGATATGGTCACTTTTGGTCCGAAAATTTCACTGAAAGCTTTCCGCGCACAAAGCTCACATTATGACCTATAAACCATATAAACATGTTTGGGACGCATTTGAGCAAAAACAACACAGTTTTTGTGGATAAAGAAAGGTGACGCCGATATGGTCACTTTTGGTCCGAAAATTTCACGGAAAGCTTTTCTCGCAGAAAGCTCCTATTATGTCCTATGAACCATATAAACATGTTTGGGACACATTTGACCGAAAACAATACAGTTTTTGTGGATAGAGAAAGGTGACGCCGATGTGGTCACATTTGATCCGAAAATTTCACGGAAAGCTTTTAGCGCACAAAGCTCCTATTATAACCTATAAACCATATAAACATGTTTGAGATACATTTGAGCGAAAACAAAACAGTTTTGGTGGATAAAGAAAGGTGACGCCGATATGGTCAATTTTGGTCCGAAAATTTCACGGAAAGCTTTTCACGCAGAAAGCTCCCATTATGACCTATAAACCATATAAACATGTTTGGGACACATTTGAGCGAAAACAACACAGTTTTGGTGGATAAAGAAAGGTGACGTTGATATGGTCACTTTTGGTCCGAAAATTTAACGGAAAGCTTTTCGCGCAGAATGCTCTAATTATGACCTATAAACCATATAAACATGTTTAGGACACATTTGAGCGAAAACAACACAGTTTTTGTGGATAAAGAAAGGTTACGCCGATATGGTCACTTTTGGTCCAAAAATTTCACGGAAAGCTTTTCGCGCAGAAAGCTCCCATTATGACCTATAAACCATATAAACATGTTTGGGACGCATTTGAGCGAAAACAACACAGTTTTTGTGGATAAAGAAAGGTGACGCCGATATGGTCACTTTTGGTCCGAAAATTTCACTGAAAGCTTTCCGCGCACAAAGCTCACATTATGACCTATAAACCATATAAACATGTTTGGGACGCATTTGAGCAAAAACAACACAGTTTTTGTGGATAAAGAAAGGTGACGCCGATATGGTCACTTTTGGTCCGAAAATTTCACGGAAAGCTTTTCTCGCAGAAAGCTCCTATTATGTCCTATGAACCATATAAACATGTTTGGGACACATTTGACCGAAAACAATACAGTTTTTGTGGATAGAGAAAGGTGACGCCGATATGGTCACTTTTGGTCCGAAAATTTCACGGAAAGCTTTTCGCGCACAAAGCTCCCATTATGACCTATAAACCATATAAACATGTTTGGAATTAATCTGAGCTAAAACAACACAGTTTTGGTGGATAAATAAAGGTGACGCCGATATGGTCACTTTTGGTCCGAAAATTTCACGGAAAGCTTTTCGCGCATAAAGCTCCTATTATGACCTATGAACCATGTCAACATGTTTGGGACACATTTGAGCTAAAACAACACAGTTTTTGTGGATAGAGAAAGGTGACGCCGATATGGTCACTTTTGGTCCGAAAATTTCACGGAAAGCTTTACGCGCACAAAGCTCCAATTATGACCTATAAACCATATAAACATGTTTGCGACACATTTGATCGAAAACAACACAGTTTTTGTGGATAAAGAAAGGTGACGCCGATATGTCACTTTTTGTCCAAAAATATCACGGAAAGCTTTTCGCGCAGAAAGCTCCCATTATGACCTATAAACCATATAAACATGTTTAGGACATATTTGAACGAAAACAATACAGTTTTTGTGGATAAAGAAAGGTGACGCCGATATGGTCACTTTTGGTGCGAAAATTTCACGGAAAGCTTTTCGTGCACAAAGCTCCAAATATGACCTATAAACCATATAAACTTGTTTGGGACACATTTGAGCGAAAACAACACAGTTTTTGTGGATAAAGAAAGGGGACGCCTATATGGTCACTTTTGGTCCGAAAATTTCAGGGAAAGCTTTTCTCGCAGAAAGCTCCTATTATGTCCTATGAACCATATAAACATGTTTGGCACACATTTGAGCGAAAACAACACAGTTTTTGTGGATAGAGAAAGGTGACGCCGATATGGTCACTTTTGGTCCGAAAATTTCACGGAAAGCTTTTCGCGCACAAAGCTCCCATTATGACCTATAAACCATATAATCATGTTTGGGACGCATTTGAGCGAAAACAACAAAATTTTTGTGGATAAAGAAATGTGACGCCGATATGTCACTTTTTGTCCAAAAATATCACGGAATGCTTTTCGCGCAGAAAGCTCCCATTATGACCTATAAACCATATAAACATGTTTAGGACATATTTGAACGAAAACAATAAAGTTTTTGTGGATAAAGAAAGTTGACGCCGATATGGTCACTTTTGGTCCGAAAATTTCACGGAAAGCTTTTCGTGCACAAAGTTCCAAATATGACCTATAAACCATATAAACTTTTTTGGGACACATTTGAGCGAAAACAACACAGTTTTTGTGTATAAAGAAAGGGGACGCCGATTTGGTCACTTTTGGACCGAAAATTTCAGGGAAAGCTTTTCTCGCCGAAAGCTCCTATTATGTCCTATTAACCATATAAACATGTTTGACACACATTTGAGCGAAAACAACACAGTTTTTGTGGATAGAGAAAGGTGACGCCGATATGGTCACTTTTGGTCCGAAAATTTCACGGAAAGCTGTCCGCGCACAAAGCTCCCATTATAACCTATAAACCATATAATCATGTTTGGGACGCATTTGAGCGAAAACAACACAATTTTTGTGGATAAAGAAAGGTGACGCCGATATGGTCACTTTTGGTCCGAAAATTTCATGGAACGCTTTTCGTGCACAAAGCTCCCAATATGACCTATAAACAATATAAACATGTTTGGGACCCATTTGAGCGTAAACAACACAGTTTTTGTGGATAAAGAAAGGTGACGCCGATATGGTCACTTTTGGTCCGAAAATTTCACGGACAGCTTTTCGCGCAGAAAGCTCTCATTATGACCTATAAACCATATAAACATGTTTGGGACACATTTGAATGAAAAGAACACTGTTTTGGTGGATAAAGAAAGGTGACGCCGATATGGTCACTTTTGGTCCGAAAATTTCACGGAAAGCTTTTCGCGCAGAAACCTCCCATTATGACCTATAAACCATATAAACATGTTTGGGACACATTTGAGCGAAAGCAACACAGTTTTGGTGGATAAAGAAAGGTGACGCCGATATGGTCACTTTTGGTCCGAAAATTTCATGGAAAGCTTTCCGCGCACAAAGCTCACATTATGACCTATAAACCATATAAACATGTTTGGGACGCATTTGAGCAAAAACAACACAGTTTTTGTGGATAAAGAAAGGTGACGCCGATATGGTCACTTTTGGTCCGAAAATTACACGGAAAGCTTTTCTCGCAGAAAGCTCCTATTATGTCCTATGAACCATAAACACATGTTTGGGACACATTTGACCGAAAACAACACAGTTTTTGTGGATGGAGAAAGGTGACGCCGATATGGTCACTTTTGGTCCGAAAATTTCATGGAAAGCTTTTCGCGCACAAAGCTCCCATTATGACCTATAAACCATATAAACATGTTTGGAATAAATTTGAGCTAAAACAACACAGTTTTGGTGGATAAAGAAAGGTGACGCCGATATGGTCACTTTTGGTCCGAAAATTTCACGGAAAGCTTTCCGCACAAAAATCTCCCATTATTACCTATAAACCATATAAAAATGTTTGGGAAGCATTTGAGCGAAAACAACACAGTTTTTGTGGATAAAGAAAGGTGACGCCGATATGGTCACTTTTGTTCCGAAAATTTCACGGAAAGCCTTTCGCGCAGAAAGCTCCAATTATGACCTATGAACCATATAAACATGTTTGGGACAGATTTGAGCGAAAACAATACAGTTTTTGTGGATAAAGAAAGGTGACGCCGATATGGTCACTTTTGGTCCGAAAATTTCACGGAAAGCTTTTCGCGCAGAAAGCTCCTATTATGACCTATGAACCATGTAAACATGTTTGGAACACATTTGAGCTAAAACAACACAGTTTTTTTGTGGATAGAGAAAGGTGACGCTGATATGGTCACTTTTGGTCCGAAAATTTCACGGAAAGCTTTTCGCGCACAAGGAACTAAGTTGTTATTTTCTACCTCTAGCCACCCTCAAACCGATGGGCAAACCGAGGTCACCAATAGAACGCTAACTACCATCCTTAGAGCTATAATCAAGAAAAACCTTAGGTTGTGGGAGGAAGCTTTGCCACATGTGGAATTTGCTTATAATCGAACCATGCATTCATCTACTAAGATTACTCCATTTGAATGTGTTTATGGCACTAACCCACTAACCCCACTAGATCTAGCCCCATATCCTATGAGGGAAAAGGAGTCTTTTGACGCAGGTAAGCATGTGGAGTTCATCAAGGAGTTGCACGAACGTACGAGGCTAAAGCTTGTGCAAAAGGCCGACTACAATGCCACAAGAGCTAACAAGGGACGGCGTCAAGTGATCTTCCAACCCGGAGATCTTGTGTGGGTTCACCTAAGGAAGAAGAGGTTCCCGGAGTGTAGAAAGAGCAAGTTGTCACCACGTGGAGATGGACCTTTCAAGGTGCTTCAACGAATTGGAGACAATGCATACAAATTGGAGCTCCCGGGAGAGTATGGTGTGAGTGCCACCTTCAATGTGGCTGATTTGGTGCCTTATCTAGCTATTGATGAAGACTTAGGTTCGTGGTCGAACCCTTTTCAAGAAGGGGAGGATGATGAGGGACCATCCGAGCCTAGACCTCCTCCAAATGCACCAATGATGACGGATGGGCCAATGACTCGAGCTCGTGCCAAGAAGCTTCACCAAGCTCTTCTCAATCTCGTGAGTCATGCCTTAGCTAAAGAGGACTCGGAATCAACGCAGCCCAAGCTACGGACCCTTGTGCGGATTAGTGCCGAGGCTGTACCGAGCACCACGCAGCCCATTACAACCACTAACGGCTAGTTGTCCTAGTCTTTAGGCTTGTCCTAGATTTTAGGGATTCTATTTGCCATTTTCTGAATTTCTTTTAAGTTGCTGAATTTCTTTTAATTGTCATTCATTTTAAGCTTTTTCTATTCCCATCTAAGGCTATAAATAGCCCCTACGCCGGTTGTAATCACACACAACATTGATCATTTTTATTCATCTTATGAGCATTGCTCCCATTATGACCTATAAACCAACACAGTTTTGGTGGATAAAGAAAGGTGACGCCGATATGGTCACTTTTGGTCCGAAAATTTCACGGAAAGCTTTTCACGCACAAAGCTCCCATTATGACCTATAAACCATATAAACATGTTTGGGACATATTTGAGCGAAAACAACACAGTTTTGGTGGATAAAGAAAGGTGACGCCGATATGGTCACTTTTGGTTCGAAAATTTCACGGAAAGCTTTTCGCGCAGAAAGCTCCCATTATGACCTATACACCATATAAACATGTTTGGGATGCATTTGAGTGAAAACAACAAAATTTTTGTGGATAAAGAAAGGTGACGCCGATATGGTCACTTTTGGTCCGAAAATTTCATGGAAAGCTTTCCGCGCACAAAGCTCCCATTATGACCTATAAACCATATAAACATGTTTGGGACGCATTTGAGCGAAAACAACACAGTTTTTGTGGATAAAGAAAGGTGACGCCGATATGGTCACTTTTAGTCCGAAAATTTCACGGAAAGCTTTTCTCGCAGAAAGCTCCTATTATGTCCTATGAACCATATAAACATGTTTGGGACACATTTGACCGAAACAACACAGTTTTTGTGGATAGAGAAAGGTGACGCCGATATGGTCACTTTTTGTCCGAAAATTTCACGGAAAGCTTTTCGCGCACAAAGCTCCAAATATGACCTATGAACCATATAAACATGTTTGGAATGAATTTGAGCGAAAACAACACAGTTTTGGTGGATAAAGAAAGGTGACGCCGATATGGTCACTTTTGGTCCGAAAATTTCACGGAAAGCTTTCCGCGCACAAAGCTCCAATTATGACCTATAAACCATATAAACATGTTTGGGACGCATTTGAGCGAAAACAACATAGTTTTTGTGGATAAAGAAAGGTGACGCCGATATGGTCACTTTTGGTCCGAAAATTTCACGGAAAGCTTTTCGCGCACAAAGCTCCCATTATGACCTATAAACCATATAAACATGTTTGGAATTAATTTGAGCTAAAACAACACAGTTTTGGTGGATAAAGAAAGGTGACGCCGATATGGTCACTTTTGGTCCGAAAATTTCACGGAAAGCTTTTCGCGCAGAAAGCTCCCATTATGACCTATACACCATATAAACATGTTTGGGACGCATTTGAGTGAAAACAACACAATTTTTGTGGATAAAGAAAGGTGACGCCGATATGGTCACTTTTGGTCCGAAAATTTCATGGAAAGCTTTCCGCGCACAAAGCTCCCATTATGACCTATAAACCATATAAACATGTTTGGGACGCATTTGAGCGAAAACAACAAAGTTTTTGTGGATAAAGAAAGGTGACGCCGATATGGTCACTTTTAGTCCGAAAATTTCACGGAAAGCTTTTCTCGCAGAAAGCTCCTATTATGTCCTATGAGCCATATAAACATGTTTGGGACACATTTGACCGAAAAAACACAGTTTTTGTGGATAGAGAAAGGTTACGCCGATATGGTCACTTTTTGTCCGAAAATTTCACGGAAAGCTTTTCGCGCACAAAGCTCCCATTATGACCTATGAACCATATAAACATGTTTGGAATGAATTTGAGCGAAAACAACACAGTTTTGGTGGATAAAGATAGGTGACGCCGATATGGTCACTTTTGGTCCGAAAATTTCACGGAAAGCTTTTCGCGCACAAAGCTCCAATTATGACCTATAAACCATATAAACATGTTTGGGACGCATTTGAGCGAAAACAACATAGTTTTTGTGGATAAAGAAAGGTGACGCCGATATGGTCACTTTTGGTCCGAAAATTTCACGGAAAGCTTTTTGCGCACAAAGCTCCCATTATGACCTATGAACCATATAAACATGTTTGGAATTAATTTGAGCTAAAACAACACAGTTTTGGTGGATAAAGAAAGGTGACGCCGATATGGTCACTTTTGGTCCGAAAATTTCACGGAAAGCTTTTCACGCACAAAGCTCCCATTATGACCTATTAACCATATAAACATGTTTGGGACACATTTAAGCGAAAACAACACAGTTTTGGTGGATAAAGAAAGGTGACGCCGATATGGTCACTTTTGGTTCGAAAATTTCACGGAAAGCTTTTCGCGCAGAAAGCTCCCATTATGACCTATACACCATATAAACATGTTTGGGACGCATTTGAGTGAAAACAACACAATTTTTGTGGACAAAGAAAGGTGACGCCGATATGGTCACTTTTGGTCCGAAAATTTCATGGAATGCTTTCCGCGCACAAAGCTCCCATTATGACCTATAAACCATATAAACATGTTTGGGACGCATTTGAGCGAAAACAACACAGTTTTTGTGGATAAAGAAAGGTGACGCCGATATGGTCACTTTTGGTTCGAAAATTTCACGGAAAGCTTTTCGCGCTGAAAGCTCCCATTATGACCTATACACCATATAAACATGTTTGGGACGCATTTGAGCGAAAAGAACACAGTTTTTCTGGATAAAGAAAGGTGACGCCGATATGTTCACTTTTGGTCCGAAAATTTCATGAAAAGTTTTCCGCGCACAAAGCTCCCATTATGACCTATAAACCATATAAACATGTTTGGGACGCATTTGAGCGAAAACAACATAGTTTTTGTGGATAAAGAAAGGTGACGCCGATATGGTCACTTTTGGTCCGAAAATTTCACGGAAACCTTTTCGCGCACAAAGCTCCCATTATGACATATAAACCATATAAACATGTTTGGAATTAATTTGAGCTAAAACAACACAGTTTTGGTGGATAAAGAAAGGTGACGCCGATATGGTCACTTTTGGTCCGAAAATTTCACGGAAAGCTTTTCACGCACAAAGCTCCCATTATGACCTATAAACCATATAAACATGTTTGGGACATATTTGAGCGAAAACAACACAGTTTTGGTGGATAAAGAAAGGTGACGCCGATATGGTCACTTTTGGTTCGAAAATTTCACGGAAAGCTTTTCGCGCAGAAAGCTCCCATTATGACCTATACACCATATAAACATGTTTGGGATGCATTTGAGTGAAAACAACACAATTTTTGTGGATAAAGAAAGGTGACGCCGATATGGTCACTTTTGGTCCGAAAATTTCATGGAAAGCTTTCCGCGCACAAAGCTCCCATTATGACCTATAAACCATATAAACATGTTTGGGACGCATTTGAGCGAAAACAACACAGTTTTTGTGGATAAAGAAAGGTGAGGCCGATATGGTCACTTTTAGTCCGAAAATTTCACGGAAAGCTTTTCTCGCAGAAAGCTCCTATTATGTCCTACGAGCCATATAAACATGTTTGGGACACATTTGACCGAAAAAACAAAGTTTTTGTGGATAGAGAAAGGTTACGCCGATATGGTCACTTTTTGTCCGAAAATTTCACGGAAAGCTTTTCGCGCACAAAGCTCCAAATATGACCTATGAACCATATAAACATGTTTGGAATGAATTTGAGCGAAAACAACACAGTTTTGGTGGATAAAGAAAGGTGACGCCGATATGGTCACTTTTGGTCCGAAAATTTCACGGAAAGCTTTCCGCGCACAAAGCTCCCATTATGACCTATAAACCATATAAACATGTTTGGGATGCATTTGAGCGAAAACAACATAGTTTTTGTGGATAAAGAAAGGTGACGCCTATATGGTCACTTTTGGTCCGAAAATTTCACGGAAAGCTTTTCGCGCACAAAGCTCCCATTATGACATATAAACCATATAAACATGTTTGGAATGAATTTGAGCGAAAACAACACAGTTTTGGTGGATAAAGATAGGTGACGCCGATCTGGTCACTTTTGGTCCGAAAATTTCACGGAAAGCTTTCCGCGCACAAAGCTCCAATTATGACCTATAAACCATATAAACATGTTTGGGATGCATTTGAGCGAAAACAACATAGTTTTTAGGGATAAAGAAAGGTGACGCCGATATGGTCACTTTTGGTCCGAAAATTTCACGGAAAGCTTTTCGCGCACAAAGCTCCCATTATGACCTATAAACCATATAAACTTGTTTGGAATTAATTTGAGCTAAAACAACACAGTTTTGGTGGATAAAGAAAGGTGACGCCGATATGGTCACTTTTGGTCCGAAAATTTCACGGAAAGCTTTTAGCGCAGAAAGCTCCCATTATGACCTATACACCATATAAACATGTTTGGGACACATTTGAGCGAAAACAGTACAGTTTTTGTGGATAAAGAAAGGGGACGCCGATATGGTCACTTTTGGTCCGAAAATTTCACGGAGAGCTTTTCGTGCAAAAAGCTCCAAATATGACCTATAAACCATATAAATATGTTTGGGACACATTTGAGCGAAAATAACACAGTTTTTTTGGATAAAGAAAGGGGACGACGATATGGTCACTTTTGGTCCGAAAATTTCACGGAAGGCTTTTCTCGCAGAAAGCTCCTATTATGTCCTATGAACCATATAAACATGTTTGGGACACATTTGAGAGAAAACAACACAGTTTTTGTGGATAGAGAAAGGTGACGCCGATATGGTCACTTTTTGTCCGAAAATTTCACGGAAAGCTTTTCGCGCACAAAGCTCCCATTATGACCTATAAACCATATAAACATGTTTGTGACACATTTGAGCGAAAACAACACAGTTTTGTGGATAAAGAAAGGTGACGCTGATGTGGTCACGCGTTCCGCGCACAAATCTCCCATTATGACCTATAAACCATATAAACATGTTTGCGACACATTTGAGTGAAAACAACACAGTTTTGGTGGTTAAAGAAAGGTGACGCCGATATGGTCACTTTTGTTCCGAAAATTTCACGGAAAGCTTTTCGCGCAGAAAGCTCCCATTATGACCCATACACCATATAAAAATGTTTGGGACACATTTGAGCGAAAACAACACAGTTTTTGTGGATAAAGAAAGGTGACGCCGATATGGTCACTTTTGGTCCGAAAATTTAACGGAAAGCTTTTCGCGTAGAAAGCTCCCATTATGACCTATAAACCATATAAACATGTTTAGGACATATTTGAACGAAAACATTACAGTTTTTGTGGATAGAGAAAGGTGACGCCGATATGGTCACTATTGGTCCGAAAATATCACGGAAAGCTTTTCGCGCACAAAGCTCCCATTATGACCTATAAACCATATAAACATGTTTGGAATAAATTTGAGCGAAAACAACACAGTTTTGGTGGATAAAGAAAGGTGACGCCGATATGGTCACTTTTGGTCCGAAAATTTCACGGACAGCTTTTTGCGCAGAAAGCTCTCATTATGACCTATAAACCATATAAATATATTTGGGACACATTTGAATGAAAAGAACACTGTTTTGGTGGATAAAGAAAAGGTGACGCCGATATGGTCACTTTTGATCCGAAAATTTCACGGAAAGCTTTTCGCGCAGAAAGCTCCCATTATGACCTATAAACCATATAAACATGTTTGGGACGCATTTGAGCGAAAACAACATAGTTTTTGTGGATAAAGAAAGGTGACGCCTATATGGTCACTTTTGGTCCGAAAATTTCACGGAAAGCTTTTCGCGCACAAAGCTCCCATTATGACATATAAACCATATAAACATGTTTGGAATGAATTTGAGCGAAAACAACACAGTTTTGGTGGATAAAGATAGGTGACGCCGATATGGTCACTTTTGGTCCGAAAATTTCACGGAAAGCTTTCCGCGCACAAAGCTCCAATTATGACCTATAAACCATATAAACATGTTTGGGATGCATTTGAGCGAAAACAACATAGTTTTTAGGGATAAAGAAAGGTGACGCCGATATGGTCACTTTTGGTCCGAAAATTTCACGGAAAGCTTTTCGCGCACAAAGCTCCCATTATGACCTATAAACCATATAAACTTGTTTGGAATTAATTTGAGCTAAAACTACACAGTTTTGGTGGATAAAGAAAGGTGACGCCGATATGGTCACTTTTGGTCCGAAAATTTCACGGAAAGCTTTTAGCGGAGAAAGCTCCCATTATGACCTATACACCATATAAACATGTTTGGGACACATTTGAGCGAAAACAATACAGTTTTTGTGGATAAAGAAAGGGGACGCCGATATGGTCACTTTTGGTCCGAAAATTTCACGGAGAGCTTTTCGTGCAAAAAGCTCCAAATATGACCTATAAACCATATAAATATGTTTGGGACACATTTGAGCGAAAATAACACAGTTTTTTTGGATAAAGAAAGGGGACGACGATATGGTCACTTTTGGTCCGAAAATTTCACGGAAGGCTTTTCTCGCAGAAAGCTCCTATTATGTCCTATGAACCATATAAACATGTTTGGGACACATTTGAGAGAAAACAACACAGTTTTTGTGGATAGAGAAAGGTGACGCCGATATGGTCACTTTTTGTCCGAAAATTTCACGGAAAGCTTTTCGCGCACAAAGCTCCCATTATGACCTATAAACCATATAAACATGTTTGTGACACATTTGAGCGAAAACAACACAGTTTTGTGGATAAAGAAAGGTGACGCTGATGTGGTCACGCGTTCCGCGCACAAATCTCCCATTATGACCTATAAACCATATAAACATGTTTGCGACACATTTGAGTGAAAACAACACAGTTTTGGTGGATAAAGAAAGGTGACGCCGATATGGTCACTTTTGGTCCGAAAATTTCACGGAAAGCTTTTCACGCACAAAGCTCCCATTATGACCTATAAACCATATAAACATGTTTGGGACATATTTGAGCGAAAACAACACAGTTTTGGTGGATAAAGAAAGGTGACGCCGATATGGTCACTTTTGGTTCGAAAATTTCACGGAAAGCTTTTCGCGCAGAAAGCTCCCATTATGACCTATACACCATATAAACATGTTTGGGATGCATTTGAGTGAAAACAACACAATTTTTGTGGATAAAGAAAGGTGACGCCGATATGGTCACTTTTGGTCCGAAAATTTCATGGAAAGCTTTCCGCGCACAAAGCTCCCATTATGACCTATAAACCATATAAACATGTTTGGGACGCATTTGAGCGAAAACAACACAGTTTTTGTGGATAAAGAAAGGTGAGGCCGATATGGTCACTTTTAGTCCGAAAATTTCACGGAAAGCTTTTCTCGCAGAAAGCTCCTATTATGTCCTATGAGCCATATAAACATGTTTGGGACACATTTGACCGAAAAAACAAAGTTTTTGTGGATAGAGAAAGGTTACGCCGATATGGTCACTTTTTGTCCGAAAATTTCACGGAAAGCTTTTCGCGCACAAAGCTCCAAATATGACCTATGAACCATATAAACATGTTTGGAATGAATTTGAGCGAAAACAACACAGTTTTGGTGGATAAAGAAAGGTGACGCCGATATGGTCACTTTTGGTCCGAAAATTTCACGGAAAGCTTTCCGCGCACAAAGCTCCCATTATGACCTATAAACCATATAAACATGTTTGGGACGCATTTGAGCGAAAACAACATAGTTTTTGTGGATAAAGAAAGGTGACGCCTATATGGTCACTTTTGGTCCGAAAATTTCACGGAAAGCTTTTCGCGCACAAAGCTCCCATTATGACATATAAACCATATAAACATGTTTGGAATGAATTTGAGCGAAAAAAACACAGTTTTGGTGGATAAAGATAGGTGACGCCGATATGGTCACTTTTGGTCCGAAAATTTCACGGAAAGCTTTCCGCGCACAAAGCTCCAATTATGACCTATAAACCATATAAACATGTTTGGGATGCATTTGAGCGAAAACAACATAGTTTTTAGGGATAAAGAAAGGTGACGCCGATATGGTCACTTTTGGTCCGAAAATTTCACGGAAAGCTTTTCTCGCACAAAGCTCCCATTATGACCTATAAACCATATAAACTTGTTTGGAATTAATTTGAGCTAAAACAACACAGTTTTGGTGGATAAAGAAAGGTGACGCCGATATGGTCACTTTTGGTCCGAAAATTTCACGGAAAGCTTTTAGCGCAGAAAGCTCCCATTATGACCTATACACCATATAAACATGTTTGGGACACATTTGAGCGAAAACAATACAGTTTTTGTGGATAAAGAAAGGGGACGCCGATATGGTCACTTTTGGTCCGAAAATTTCACGGAGAGCTTTTCGTGCAAAAAGCTCCAAATATGACCTATAAACCATATAAATATGTTTGGGACACATTTGAGCGAAAATAACACAGTTTTTTTGGATAAAGAAAGGGGACGACGATATGGTCACTTTTGGTCCGAAAATTTCACGGAAGGCTTTTCTCGCAGAAAGCTCCTATTATGTCCTATGAACCATATAAACATGTTTGGGACACATTTGAGAGAAAACAACACAGTTTTTGTGGATAGAGAAAGGTGACGCCGATATGGTCACTTTTTGTCCGAAAATTTCACGGAAAGCTTTTCGCGCACAAAGCTCCCATTATGACCTATAAACCATATAAACATGTTTGTGACACATTTGAGCGAAAACAACACAGTTTTGTGGATAAAGAAAGGTGACGCTGATGTGGTCACGCGTTCCGCGCACAAATCTCCCATTATGACCTATAAACCATATAAACATGTTTGCGACACATTTGAGTGAAAACAACACAGTTTTGGTGGTTAAAGAAAGGTGACGCCGATATGGTCACTTTTGGTCCGAAAATTTCACGAAAAGCTTTTCGCGCAGAAAGCTCCCATTATGACCCATACACCATATAAAAATGTTTGGGACACATTTGAGCGAAAACAACACAGTTTTTGTGGATAAAGAAAGGTGACGCCGATATGGTCACTTTTGGTCCGAAAATTTAACGGAAAGCTTTTCGCGTAGAAAGCTCCCATTATGACCTATAAACCATATAAACATGTTTAGGACATATTTGAACGAAAACATTACAGTTTTTGTGGATAGAGAAAGGTGACGCCGATATGGTCACTATTGGTCCGAAAATATCACGGAAAGCTTTTCGCGCACAAAGCTCCCATTATGACCTATAAACCATATAAACATGTTTGGAATAAATTTGAGCGAAAACAACACAGTTTTGGTGGATAAAGAAAGGTGACGCCGATATGGTCACTTTTGGTCCGAAAATTTCACGGACAGCTTTTTGCGTAGAAAGCTCTCATTATGACCTATAAACCATATAAATATATTTGGGACACATTTGAATGAAAAGAACACTGTTTTGGTGGATAAAGAAAAGGTGACGCCGATATGGTCACTTTTGATCCGAAAATTTCACGGAAAGCTTTTCGCGCAGAAAGCTCCCATTATGACCTATAAACCATATAAACATGTTTGGGACACATTTTAGCGAAAACAACACAGTTTTGGTGGTTAAAGAAAGGTGACGCCGATATGGTCACTTTTGGTCCGAAAATTTCACGGAAAGCTTTTCGCCCAGAAAGCTCTCATTATGACCTATGAACCATATAAACATGTTTGGGACAGATTTGAGCGAAAACAAAGTTTTTGTGGATAAAGAAAGGTGACGCCGATATGGTCACTTTTGGTCCGAAAATTTCATGGAACGCTTTTCGTGCACAAAGCTCCCAATATGACCTATACACAATATAAACATGTTTGGGACACATTTGAGCGAAAACAACACAGTTTTTGCGGATAAAGAAAGGTGACGCCGATATGGTCACTTTTGGTCCGAAAATTTCACGGACAGCTTTTTGCGCAGAAAGCTCTCATTATGACCTATAAACCATATAAACATATTTGGGACACATTTGAATGAAAAGAACACTGTTTTGGTGGATAAAGAAAGGTGACGCCGATATGGTCACTTTTGGTCCGAAAATTTCACGGAAAGCTTTTCGCGCAGAAAGCTCCCATTATGACCTATAGACCATATAAACATGTTTGGGACACATTTGAGCGAAAACAACACAATTTTGGTGGATAAAGAAAGGTGACGCCGATATGGTTACTTTTGGTCCGAAAATTTCACGGAAAGCGTTCCGCGCACAAAGCTCTCATTATGACCTATAAACCATATAAACATGTTTAGGACACATTTGAGCGAAAACAACACAGTTTTGGTGGATAAAGAAAGGTGACGCCGATATGGTCACTTTTGGTCCGAAAATTTCACGGAAAGCTTTTCGCGCAGAAAGCTCCCATTATGACCTATACACCATATAAACATGTTTGGGATGCATTTGAGCGAAAACAACACAGTTTTTGTGGATAAAGAAAGGTGACGCCGATTTGGTCACTTTTGGTCCGAAAATTTCATGGAAAGCTTTCCGCGCACAAAGCTCCGATTATGATCTATAAACCATATAAACATGTTTGGGACGCATTTGAGCGAAAACAACACAGTTTTTGTGGATAAAGAAAGGTGACGCCGATATGGTCACTTTTGGTCCGAAAATTTCACGGAAAGCTTTTCGTGCTGAAAGCTCCAAATATGACCTATAAACCATATAAACATGTTTGGGACACATTTGAGCGAAAACAACACAGTTTTTGTGGATAAAGAAAGGTGACGCCGATATGGTCACTTTTGGTCCGAAAATTTCACGGAAAGCTTTTCACGCAGAAAGCTCCTATTATGACCTATTAACCATGTAAACATGTTTGGGACACATTTGAGCTAAAACAACACAGTTTTTGTGGATAGAGAAATGTGACGCCGATATGGTCACTTTTGGTCCGAAAATTTCACGGGAAGCTTTCCGCGCACAAAGCTCCCATTATGACCTATAAACCATATAAACATGTTTGGGACACATTTAATCGAAAACAACACAGTTTTTGTGGATAAAGAAAGGTGACGCCGATATGTCACTTTTTGTCCAAAAATATCACGGAAAGCTTTTCGCGCAGAAAGCTCCCATTATGACCTATGAACCATATAAACATGTTTGGGACACATTTGAAAGAAAACAACACAGTTTTGGTGGATAAAGAAAGGTGACGCCGATATGGTCACTTTTGGTCCGAAAATTTCACGGAAAGCATTTCGTGCACCAAGCTCCCATTATGACCTATAAACCATATAAACATGTTTGTGACACATTTGAGCGAAAAAAACACAGTTTTGTGGATAAAGAAAGGTAACGCTGATGTGGTCACGCGTTCCGAGCACAAAGCTCCCATTATGACCTATAAACCATATAAACATGTTTAGGAC
The DNA here is from genome assembly GCA_963922045.1 of Persicaria maculosa. Lineage (NCBI taxonomy): Eukaryota > Viridiplantae > Streptophyta > Magnoliopsida > Caryophyllales > Polygonaceae > Persicaria > Persicaria maculosa. Next base: position 22,281,986 of record OY998261.1, on the reverse strand, counting down.
ACATTTGAGCGAAAACAACACAGTTTTGGTGGATAAAGAAAGGTGACGCCGATATGGTGACTTTTGGTCCGAAAATTTCACGGAAAGCTTTTCGCGCAGAAAGCTCCCATTATGACCTATACACCATATAAACATGTTTGGGACACATTTGAGCGAAAACAACACAGTTTTTGTGCATAAAGAAAGGTGACGCCGATATGGTCACTTTTGGTCCTAAAATTTAACGGAAAGCTTTTCGCGTAGAAAGCTCCCATTATGACCTATAAACCATATAAACATGTTTAGGACACATTTGAACGAAAACAATACAGTTTTTGTGGATAAATAAAGGTGACGCCGATATGGTCACTTTTGGTCCGAAAATTTCACGGAAAGCTTTTCGTGCACATAGCTCCAAATATGACTTATAAACCATATAAACATGTTTGGGACACATTTGAGTGAAAACAACACAGTTTTTGTGGATAAAGAAAGGGGACGGCGATATGGTCACTTTTGGTCCGAAAATTTCACAAAAAGCTTTTCTCGCAGAAAGCTCCTATTATGTCCTATGAACCATATAAACATGTTTGGGACACATTTGAGCGAAAACAACACAGTTTTTGTGAATAGAGAAAGGTGACACCGATATGGTCACTTTTGGTCCGAAAATTTCACGGAAAGCTTTTCGCGCACAAAGCTCCCATTATGACCTATAAACCATATAAACATGTTTGGTATGAATTTGAGCGAAAAGAACACAGTTTTGGTGGATAAAGAAAGGTGACGCCGATATGGTCACTTTTGGTCCGAAAATTTCACGGACAGCTTTTCGCGCAGAAAGCTCTCATTATGACCTATAAACCATATAAACATATTTGGGACACATTTGAATGAAAAGAACACTGTTTTGGTGGATAAAGAAAGGTGACGCCGATATGGTCACTTTTGGTCCGAAAATTTCACGGAAAGCTTTTCGCGCAGAAAGCTCTCATTATGACCTATAAACCATATAAACATGTTTGGGACACATTTTAGCGAAAACAACACAGTTTTGGTGGATAAAGAAAGGTGACGCCGATATGGTTACTTTTGGTCCGAAAATTTCACGGAAAGCGTTCCGCGCACAAAGCTCCCATTATGACCTATAAACCATATAAACATGTTTAGGACACATTTGAGCGAAAACCACACAGTTTTGGTGGATAAAGAAAGGTGACGCCGATATGGTCACTTTTGGTCCGACAATTTTACGGAAAGCTTTTCGCGCAGAAAGCTCCCATTATGACCTATAAACCATATAAACATGTTTAGGACACATTTGAACGAAAACAATACAGTTTTTGTGGATAAATAAAGGTGACGCCGATATGGTCACTTTTGGTCCGAAAATTTCACGGAAAGCTTTTCATGCACAAAGCTCCAAATATGACTTATAAACCATATAAACATGTTTGGGACACATTTGAGCGAAAACAACACAGTTTTTGTGGATAAAGAAAGGGGACGGCGATATGGTCACTTTTGGTCCGAAAATTTCACAGAAAGCTTTTCTCGCAGAAAGCTCCTATTATGTCCTATGAACCATATAAACATGTTTGGGACACATTTGAGCGAAAACAACACAGTTTTTGTGGATAGAGAAAGGTGACGCCGATATGGTCACTTTTGGTCCGAAAATTTCACGGAAAGCTTTTCGCGCACAAAGCTCCCATTATGACCTATAAACCATATAAACATCTTTGGAATGAATTTGAGCGAAAAGAACACAGTTTTGGTGGATAAAGAAAGGTGACGCCGATATGGTCAATTTTGGTCCGAAAATTTCATGGAACGATTTTCGTGCACAAAGCTCCCAATATGACCTATAAACTATATAAACATGTTTGGGACACATTTGAGCGAAAACAACACTGTTTTGGTGGATAAAGAAAGGTGACGTCTTATGGTCACTTTTGGTCCGAAAATTTCACGGACAGCTTTTCGCGCAGAAAGCTCTCATTATGACCTATAAACCATATAAACATATTTGGGACACATTTGAATGAAAAGAACACTGTTTTGGTGGATAAAGAAAGGTGACGCCGATATGGTCACTTTTGGTCCGAAAATTTCACGGAAAGCTTTTCGCGCAGAAAGCTCTCATTATGACCTATAAACCATATAAACATGTTTGGGACACATTTTAGCGAAAACAACACAGTTTTGGTGGATAAAGAAAGGTGACGCCGATATGGTTACTTTTGGTCCGAAAATTTCACGGAAAGCGTTCCGCGCACAAAGCTCCCATTATGACCTATAAACCATATAAACATGTTTAGGACACATTTGAGCGAAAACAACACAGTTTTGGTGGATAAAGAAAGGTGACGCCGATATGGTCACTTTTGGTCCGAAAATTTCACGGAAAGCTTTTCGCGCAGAAAGCTCCCATTATGACCTATACACCATATAAACATGTTTGGGACGCATTTGAGCGAAAACAACACAGTTTTTGTGGATAAAGAAAGGTGACGCCGATATGGTCACTTTTGGTCCGAAAATTTCATGGAAAGCTTTCCGCGCACAAAGCTCCGATTATGATCTATAAACCATATAAACATGTTTGGGACGCATTTGAGCGAAAACAACACAGTTTTTGTGGATAAAGAAAGGTGACGCCGATATGGTCACTTTTGGTCCGAAAATTTCATGGAAAGCTTTCCGCGCACAAAGCTCCGATTATGATCTATAAACCATATAAACATGTTTGGGACGCATTTGAGCGAAAACAACACAGTTTTTGTGGATAAAGAAAGGTGACGCCGATATGGTCACTTTTGGTCCGAAAATTTCACGGAAAGCTTTTCGTGCTCAAAGCTCCAAATGATGCGGGACCATCCAAGCTAAGGCCTTATACTCTTGTGAGCTATGCCCTAGCTCAAGAGCCGACGAGGCCTCAAGGAATCAATGCAGCCCAAGCCAACAAGCTAAGGCCTTACACTCTTGTGAGCTATGCCCTAGCTCAAGAACCGACGAGGCCTCAAGGAATCAACGCAGCCCAAGCCACGGACCCTTGTTTGGATTGATGCCGAGGTTGTACCGAGCACATGTGCCTACCTTGCTCCGTGAAGACCGGGTCCAAATACTAGCCGTTGACAGCCTTGCTAAGTGCTCAAGTGGCCAGCCATGAAGACCTATTCTTTAGGAGCCATGATTGAAGAAGTCAAGGCCACTTCCTATCTTTTAGGGATTTTATTTGCAATTTCTGAATTTGTTTTAATTTCCATTTAATTTTCTGAATTTCTTGCAATTTTCTGAATTTCTTTTGTTGTCATTTATTTTCAGCCTTTTCTATCTCCATTTAAGGCTATAAATAGCCTCCTAGGCCGGTTGTATTAGGGAACAAACCCATATTTGATTAATGACAAGCATTGCTTTGCAAACACATTGTTTCTTGAGGATTCAAGAGAGAGACCGAGAGGATTCTTGGTGAATTGATCTTGCTTGGTTTGTCTTGTGTGTGTCGATCTTCGCTAGTTGATTGGTGCTATCAAGCTTTCACGAGCCCCTTTCTTGTGCTCCTAGGATACGTCCTAGGTTGTGTAAGATCGTAGAGATTGGTTAGCTAGTCGTTGGTTTAGGACTTTGTTCAATTGGGATCAAGGGTCTATTCGCTCGTTCTACCTAGACTTTCTCCTGCCCTATCTATCTTTTTCATTACTATTGTCGAGTCCTTTGAGTCTTTGTCGAGTCATTATTGTCTAACTTGTGTTCTTTGTTTGTTTTGTGCTTGTTGTCGAAAGATCGGGACATCCACGGCTAATCCCCGTATCAAATTGGTATCAGAGCTTCGGCTACCGACATCAAGTGTCTCATCTCCATTGTCATCATCAAAAAGCTCAAAAACTCCATTGGAGTGCAAGGTTTGATCATCTCTTCTTTTGTTTGATTTTTCTTACTATTAGCATTGGTTGTTGTTGGTTTGCTTGTCCTAGCCTACCCTACCATACATTCGGCCACCATATCACCACCATCCAACCACCACTCGGCCACCATCTCTTCCATTTCAAGAAAAATCAGATTTTTGGTCTTCTATTTTTGCTATTTTCTGAAATTCAAAAGGAAAAGTCAAAAAAAAATCCCTACATTTTAGCCATACCATTTCCAGCTCCTATTTTTTTGCCACACTTCCATCCCAACAGCTCTATTAGTTACAAGGTCTCTTTTATTTTCATTTTCAGATTTTTCATTTGTTATTTAATTGCTGAAAGTCAAAAAAAAAAAAATCAGACTTCAAAAAAAAAAAAAAAAAGAAAGAGAAGTCGACAGTGAAAAAAAAAAAGAGAAGAAAGAAAGAAAAAGAATTTAGAAAAAAAAATCAGATTTGAGTTGCATTGTTGTTGATTGTTCTAAGTGTACAAGAGAAGTGCAAGAGTAAGCATTGCAAGTGAACAAGAGCCATTGTGAGCCAAGAAAGCCTAAACACCATCTTACCATTCAACCTATCCTTAGCCTACCAACAACTATCTTGCTTGTAGTTTGAAGGTTAGACAAGGTTGATTTGATCAAGTTTTGTGCTTAGTCCTTTCTTACCATTTTATTCTTGTCCCTTGTTTCTATTATCTCTTGATCTCACTTTCTTTGATTCATTTCTGAAATTTTCAGCTTGGAACCTTATCATTGATTGTCTAGCTAATCTCTTTTGGTTAGAGGATTTTTGATTGTCCTTTTGACTAGCTTGAGTGATTGACTATCGTAAGACAAATTGCAAAAACAAGCATTTCAGCACCAAAGGGAGAGGAGTGTCGAGAGCAAACACTTTTGAGGAAGTTTTTGTTTTGTCTAACCTTAACCTATTTACGTGTTTGTTTGAGTTGTGATGACTATAGGTAACAAATCCCCAAGGTCGGAGACTTCCGAGCCCATTTCCCCGGAGTTGTTCAACATGTTGAACAAAATGAACAACAACATCACGACGTTGATGGAAAGGATGGCAGCCCTAGAGGCCCGTTCTTCGACGTCCACGGAGATGCCTAGGGCACCCCAAGGCCAGCCTTCGGCTTCCGGACATCACAGCCGCGTTCCACCCCCGGAGCACACCCAAGACAACCGGGAAGATCCTCCTAGAACTCCTATTTATGCACGAAATACTCCACCGGAAGAGAACCCACCTCCTCGTGAGAGGCGTGGTCGTTTTAATCATTTTCGTGATGTGCAGGATGACTTTGAGCCCTATGAACACTTTAAGGGTTTCCAAGAAGAAGAGGATCAATGGGAGCGCCAATCGAGAAGGCATGAACAAGGACCCCGTCCACGGAGGCCCCGAGAGCCCGAGCAAGACGGAGTTGGCAAGGTCAAGGTCACAATCCCACCTTTTGAGGGAAAGTGCGATCCGGACACTTACCTCGAATGGGAGACCAAGATCGAGCACATTTGGAGCTGCCACAACTTCACCGATTACAAGAAGGTACAACTAGCCACCCTTGAATTTAGCGGTTTTGCACTAATATGGTGGGATACCCTTGTGAAGGAAAGGAGAAGAGCCCTAGACGCACCCGTAGCCACGTGGGAACAAATGAAGGCACTCATGAGGGCACGATTCATCCCTCAATACTACGCTAGGGAACTCAAGCAGCGGCTTGAGAACCTCAAGCAAGGTTCCATGAGTGTGGAGGAAGCATTCAATGCCATGCAATTGGCTATGGCAAGGGCAAACGTGGTAGAAGATGAGGAAGACACCAATGCTCGGTTCTTAAGAATCCTACACCCTTACTTGGCTAGAGAAGTTGATTGTTATCCTTATACTTCCGTTATTGATCTTTTACATCTAGCCGTGAAGGTTGATAGGAAGTTAAAGGCAAGAGACCAAGGAGGAGCTAGAGGAGGAAACCGAAGCTCAAGCACGCAGCCCTATGGCCGAGATGCCCTAGCACCAAGGGAGAAGCCTAGTCTCGGTAATGGAGGAGAGCAAGGGAATCGAGGAGGAGTTCAAGCCATATCGAGTGCCAAGCCACCTAGCCCTCTCGGTAACCCTAAAGGAGGTACCCTTAACCCTTCTAATTTGCGAAATAGGGAAGTTGTGTGTTTTAAGTGCCAAGATAGAGGACACATGATGAAAGATTGCCCACATAGGAAAGCTCTCATGGTTGATCACTTAGGCAACACCAATTCTGAAATTGAGCATGAAAATGATGAGTGTTTGCATTTTGATTGTGATCCTATCTTAAATTCCTATGATGATTGTGATGATGAAGGCATTGAGTATGAACATGGTGAAAGTTTGATTGTGAGGAGAGCTTTGCATGTCAATCCAACTCCATGTGATGATAACCAACGAGAGAACTTATTTCATACTAGATGCTTAGTAAAGGGTAAGGTTTGTAATGTCATTATTGATGGTGGAAGTTGTTGTAATCTTGCTAGCACTGAATTGGTTGAAAAACTACAACTTTCCACTATACACCACCCTAGGCCCTATAAATTGCATTGGATGAATGATTGCGGTGCATTAAAAGTGAATAAGCAAGTTAAGGTTTCTTTTAAGTTAGGACATTATGAAGATGATGTTTTGTGTGATATAGTACCTATGCAAGCTTCTCACTTACTTTTTGGTCGTCCATGGCAATTTGATCGAAAAGTCTTACATGATGGTTTCACTAACCGCTATTCCTTTGAGTATAAGGGCAGGAACTTCACTCTAAAGCCAATGACCCCTACTCAAATAGCCGGGGAGTTTGAGAAGAAGGAAAGTGGAGGGTCGGTGCCATCAAAAGTGTTCCTTGCCGCCAAGAGGGAGTTCGTGGACAAGAACTTGGATTCGTGGTCGAATCCTTTCAAAGAAGGGGAGGTTGATGCGGGACCATCCAAGCTAAGGCCTTACACTCTTGTGAGCTATGCCCTAGCTCAAGAGCCGACGAGGCCTCAAGGAATCAATGCAGCCCAAGCCAACAAGCTAAGGCCTTACACTCTTGTGAGCTATGCCCTAGCTCAAGAACCGACGAGGCCTCAAGGAATCAACGCAGCCCAAGCCACGGACCCTTGTTTGGATTGATGCCGAGGTTGTACCGAGCACATGTGCCTACCTTGCTCCGTGAAGACCGGGTCCAAATACTAGCCGTTGACAGCCTTGCTAAGTGCTCAAGTGGCCAGCCATGAAGACCTATTCTTTAGGAGCCATGATTGAAGAAGTCAAGGCCACTTCCTATCTTTTAGGGATTTTATTTGCAATTTCTGAATTTGTTTTAATTTCCATTTAATTTTCTGAATTTCTTGCAATTTTCTGAATTTCTTTTGTTGTCATTTATTTTCAGCCTTTTCTATCTCCATTTAAGGCTATAAATAGCCTCCTAGGCCGGTTGTATTAGGGAACAAACCCATATTTGATTAATGACAAGCATTGCTTTGCAAACACATTGTTTCTTGAGGATTCAAGAGAGAGACCGAGAGGATTCTTGGTGAATTGATCTTGCTTGGTTTGTCTTGTGTGTGTCGATCTTCGCTAGTTGATTGGTGCTATCAAGCTTTCACGAGCCCCTTTCTTGTGCTCCTAGGATACGTCCTAGGTTGTGTAAGATCGTAGAGATTGGTTAGCTAGTCGTTGGTTTAGGACTTTGTTCAATTGGGATCAAGGGTCTATTCGCTCGTTCTACCTTGACTTTCTCCTGCCCTATCTATCTTTTTCATTACTATTGTCGAGTCCTTTGAGTCTTTGTCGAGTCATTATTGTCTAACTTGTGTTCTTTGTTTGTTTTGTGCTTGTTGTCGAAAGATCGGGACATCCACGGCTAATCCCCGTATCACCAAATATGACCTATAAACCATATAAACATGTTTGGGACACATTTGAGCGAAAACAACACAGTTTTTGTGGATAAAGAAAGATGACGCCGATATGGTCACTTTTGGTCCGAAAATTTCACGGAAAGCTTTCCGCGCACAAAGCACTCATTATGACCTATAAACCATATAAACATGTTTGGAACGAATTTGAGTGAAAACAACACAGTTTTTGTGGATAAAGAAAGGTGACGCCAATATGGTCACTTTTGGTCCGAAAATTTCATGGAACGCTTTTAGTGCACAAAGCTCCCAATATGACCTATAAACCATATAAACATGTTTGAAACACATTTGAGCGAAAACAACACAGTTATTGTGGATAAAGAAAGGTGACGCCGATATGGTCAATTTTGGTCCGAAAATTTCACGGACAGCTTTTCGCGCCGAAAGCTCTCATTATGACCTATAAACCATATAAACATGTTTGGGACACATTTGAATGAAAAGACCATTGTTTTGGTGGATAAAGAAAGGTGACGCCGATATGGTCACTTTTGGTCCGAAAATTTCACGGACAGCTTTTCGCACAGAAAGCTCTCATTATGACCTATAAACCATATAAACATGTTTGGGACACATTTGAGCGAAAACAACACAGTTTTGGTGGATAAAGAAAGGTGACGCCGATATGATCACTTTTGATCCGAAAATTTCACGGACAGCTTTTCGCGCCGAAAGCTCTCATTATGACCTATAAACCATATAAACATGTTTGGGACACATTTGAATGAAAAGACCATTGTTTTGGTGGATAAAGAAAGGTGACGCCGATATGGTCACTTTTGGCCCGAAAATTTCACGGACAACTTTTCGCACAGAAAGCTCTCATTATGACCTATAAACCATATAAACATGTTTGAGACACATTTGAGCGAAAACAACACAGTTTTGGTGGATAAAGAAAGGTGACGCCGATATGATCACTTTTGATCCGAAAATTTCACGGAAAGCTTTTCGCGCAGAAAGCTCCCATTATGACCTATGAACCATATAAACATGTTTGGGACAGATTTGAGCGAAAACAACACAGTTTTTGTGGATAAAAAAGGTGACGCCGATATGGTCACTTTTGGTCCGAAAATTTCACGGAAAGCTTTTCGCGCAGAAAGCTCCCATTATGACATATACACCATATAAACATGTTTGGGACATATTTGAGCGAAAACAACACAATTTTTGTGGATATAGAAATGTGACGCCGATATGGTCACTTTTGGTCCGAAAATTTAACGGAAAGCTTTTCGCGCATAAAGCTCCTATTATGACCTATGAACCATGTAAACATGTTTGGGACACATTTGAGCTAAAACAACACAGTTTTTGTGGATAGAGAAAGGTGACGCCGATATGGTCACTTTTGGTCCGAAAATTTCACGCAAAGCTTTTCGCGCACAAAGCTCCCATTATGACCTATAAACCATATAAACATGTTTGGAACACATTTGAGTGAAAACAACACAGTTTTGGTGGATAAAGAAAGGTGACGCCGATATGGTCACTTTTGGTCCTTAAATTTCACAGGAAGATTTCCGCGCACAAAGCTCCCATTATGACCTATAAACCATATAAACATGTTTGGGACACATTTGATCGAAAACAACACAGTTTTTGTGGATAAAGAAAGGTGATGCCGATATGTCACTTTTTGTCCAAAAATATCACGGAAAGCTTTTCGCGCAGAAAGCTCCCATTATGACCTATGAACCATATAAACATGTTTGGGACATATTTGAAAGAAAACAACACAGTTTTGGTGGATAAAGAAAGGTGACGCCGATATTGTCACTTTTGGTCCGAAAATTTCACGGAAAGCTTTTCGTGCACCAAGCTCCCATTATGACCTATAAACTATATAAACATGTTTGTGACACATTTGAGCGAAAACAACACAGTTTTGTGGATAAAGAAAGGTAAAGCTGATGTGGTCACGCGTTCCGAGCACAAAGCTCCCATTATGACCTATAAACCATATAAACATGTTTAGGACACATCTGAGCGAAAACAACACAGTTTTAGTGGATAAAGAAAGGTGACGCCGATATGGTCACTTTTTGTCCGAAAATTTCACGGAAAGCTTTCTGGGCACAAAGCATCCATTATAACCTATAAACCATATAAACATGTTTGGGAAGCATTTGAGGGAAAACAACACAGTTTTTGTGGATAAAGAAAGGTGACGCCGATATGGTCTCTTTTGGTCCGAAAATTTCACGGAAATCTTTTCGCGCACAAAGCTCCCATTATGACCTATAAACCATATAAACATGTTGGGGACACATTTGAGTGAAAACAACACAGTTTTGGTGGATAAAGAAAGGTGACGCCGATATGGTCATTTTTGGTCCGAAAATTTCACGGAAAACTTTTCGCGCAGAAAGCTCCCATTATGACATATACACCATATAAACATGTTTGGGACACATTTGAGCGAAAACAACACAGTTTTTGTGGATAGAGAAAGGTGACGCCGATATGGTCACTTTTGGTACGAAAATTTCACGGAAAGCTTTCCGCGCACAAAGCACTCATTATGACCTATAAACCATATAAACATGTTTGGAACGCATTTGAGCGAAAACAACACAGTTTTTGTGGATAAAGAAAGGTGACGCCGATATGGTCACTTTTGGTCCGAAAATTTCATGGAACGCTTTTAGTGCACAAAGCTCCCAATATGACCTATAAACCATATAAACATGTTTGAAACACATTTGAGCGAAAACAACACAGTTATTGTGGATAAAGAAAGGTGACGCCGATATGGTCAATTTTGGTCCGAAAATTTCACGGACAGCTTTTCGCGCCGAAAGCTCTCATTATGACCTATAAACCATATAAACATGTTTGGGACACATTTGAATGAAAAGACCATTGTTTTGGTGGATAAAGAAAGGTGACGCCGATATGGTCACTTTTGGTCCGAAAATTTAAAGGACAGCTTTTCGCACAGAAAGCTCTCATTATGACCTATAAACCATATAAATATGTTTGGGACACATTTGAGCGAAAACAACACAGTTTTGGTGGATAAAGAAAGGTGACGCCGATATGATCACTTTTGATCCGAAAATTTCACGGAAAGCTTTTCGCGCAGAAAGCTCCCATTATGACCTATGAACCATATAAACATGTTTGGGACAGATTTGAGCGAAAACAACACAGTTTTTGTGGATAAAAAAGGTGACGCCGATATGGTCACTTTTGGTCCGAAAATTTCACGGAAAGCTTTTCGCGCAGAAAGCTCCCATTATGACCTATACACCATATAAACATGTTTGGGACATATTTGAACGAAAACAATACAGTTTTTGTGGATAAAGAAAGGTGACGCCGATATGTCACTTTTTGTCCAAAAATATCACGGAAAGCTTTTCGCGCAGAAAGCTCCCATTATGACCTATGAACCATATAAACATGTTTGGGACATATTTGAAAGAAAACAACACAGTTTTGGTGGATAAAGAAAGGTGACGCCGATATGGTCACTTTTGGTCCGAAAATTTCACGGAAAGTTTTTCGTGCACAAAGCTCCCAATATGACCTATAAACCATATAAACATGTTTGGGACACATTTGAGCGAAAACAACACAGTTTTTGTGGATAAAAAAAGGGGACGCCGATATGGTCACTTTTGGTCCGAAAATTTCACAGAAAGCTTTTCTCGCAGAAAGCTCCTATTATGTCCTATGAACCATATAAACATGTTTGGGAAACATTTGAGCGAAAACAACACAGTTTTTGTGGATAGAGAAAGGTGACGCCGATATGGTCACTTTTGGTCCGAAAATTTCACGGAAAGCTTTTCGCGCACAAAGCTCCCATTATGACCTATAAACCATATAAACATGTTTGGAATGAACTTGAGCGAAAAGAACACAGTTTTGGTGGATAAAGAAAGGTGACGCCGATATGGTCACTTTTGGTCTGAAAATTTCACGGAATGCTTTCCGCGCACAAAGCTCCCATTATGACCTATAAACCATATAAACATGTTTGGGACGCATTTGAGCGAAAACAACACAGTTTTTGTGGATAAAGAAAGGTGAAGCCGATGTGGTCACTTTTGGTCCGAAAATTTCACGGAAAGCTTTTCGCGCAGAAAGCTCCCATTATGACCTATACACCATATAAACATGTTTGGGACACATTTGAGCGAAAACAACACAGTTTTTGTGGATAAAGAAAGGTGACGCCGATATGGTCACTTTTGGTCCGAAAATTTAACGGAAAGCTTTTTGCGTAGAAAACTCCCATTATGACCTATAAACCATATAAACATGTTTAGGACATATTTGAACGAAAACAATACAGTTTTTGTGGATAAAGAAAGGTGACGCCGATATGGTCACTTTTAGTCCGAAAATTTCACGGAAAGCTTTTCGTGCACAAAGCTCCCATTATGACCTATAAACCATATAAACATGTTTGTGACACATTTGAGCGAAAACAACACAGTTTTGTGGATAAAGAAAGGTGACGCTGATGTGGTCACGCGTTCCGCGCACAAAGCTCCCATTATGACCTATAAACCATATAAACATGTTTGGGACACATTTGAGTGAAAACAACACAATTTTGGTGGATAAAGAAAGGTGACGCCGATATGGTCATTTTTGGTCCGAAAATTTGACGGAAAGCTTTTCGCGCAGAAAGCTCCCATTATGACCTATAAACCATATAAACATGTTTGGGACACATTTGAATGAAAAAAACACTATTTTGGTGGATAAAGAAAGGTGACGCCGATATGGTCACTTTTGGTCCGAAAATTTCACGGAAAGCTTTACGCGCAGAAAGCTCCTATTATGACCTATAAACCATATAAACATGTTTGGGACACATTTGAGCAAAAACAACACAGTTTTGGTGGATAAAGAAAGGTGACGCCGATATGGTCACTTTTGGTACGAAAATTTCACGGAAAGCTTTCCGCGCACAAAGCACTCATTATGACCTATAAACCATATAAACATGTTTGGAACGCATTTGAGCGAAAACAACACAGTTTTTGTGGATAAAGAAAGGTGACGCCGATATGGTCACTTTTGGTCCGAAAATTTCACGGACAGCTTTTCGCGCCGAAAGCTCTCATTATGACCTATAAACCATATAAACATGTTTGGGACACATTTGAATGAAAAGACCATTGTTTTGGTGGATAAAGAAAGGTTACGCCGATATGGTCACTTTTGGTCCGAAAATTTCACGGAAAGCTTTTCGCACAGAAAGCTCCCATTATGACCTATAAACCATATAAACATGTTTGGGACACATTTGAGCGAAAACAACACAGTTTTTGTGGATAAAGAAAGGTGACGCCGATATGGTCACTTTTGGTCCGAAAATTTCACGGAAAGCTTTTCGCGCACAAAGCTCCCATTATGACCTATAAACCATATAAACATGTTTGGAACACATTTGAGCGAAAACAACACAGTTTTGGTGGATAAAGAAAGGTGACGCCGATATGGTCACTTTTGTTCCGAAAATTTCACAGGAAGCTTTCCGCGCACAAAGCTCCCATTATGACCTATAAACTATATAAACATGTTTGGGACACATTTGATCGAAAACAACACAGTTTTTGTGGATAAAGAAAGGTGATGCCGATATGTCACTTTTTGTCCAAAAATATCACGGAAAGCTTTTCGCGCAGAAAGCTCCCATTATGACCTATGAACCATATAAACATGTTTGGGACACATTTGAAAGAAAACAACACAGTTTTGGTGTATAAAGAAAGGTGACGCCGATGTGGTCACTTTTGGTCCGAAAATTTCACGGAAAGCTTTTCGCGCAGAAAGCTCCCATTATGACCTATACGCCATATAAACATGTTTGGGACATATTTGAGCGAAAACAACACAGTTTTTGTGCATAAAGAAAGGTGACGCCGATATGGTCATTTTTGGTCCGAAAATTTCACGGAAAGCTTTTCGCGCAGAAAGCTCCCATTATGACATATACACCATATAAACATGTTTGGGACACATTTGAGCGAAAACAACACAGTTTTTGTGGATAGAGAAAGGTGACGCCGATATGGTCACTTTTTGTCCGAAAATTTCACGGAAAGCTTTCCGTGCACAAAGCTTCCATTATAACCTATAAACCATATAAACATGTTTGGGAAGCATTTGAGGGAAAACAACACAGTTTTTGTGGATAAAGAAAGGTGACGCCAATATGGTCTCTTTTGGTCCGAAAATTTCACGGAAATCTTTTCGCGCACAAAGCTCCCAATATGACCTATAAACCATATAAACATGTTGGGGACACATTTGAGTGAAAACAACACAGTTTTGGTGGATAAAGAAAGGTGACGCCAATATGGTCATTTTTGGTCCGAAAATTTTCACGGAAAGCGTTCCGCGCACAAAGCTCCCATTATGACCTATAAACCATATAAACATGTTTGGGACACATTTGAAAGAAAACAACACAGTTTTTGTGGATAAAGAAAGGTGACGCCGATATGGTCACTTTTGGTCCGAAAATTTCATGGAACGCTTTTAGTGAACAAAGCTCCCAATATGACCTATAAACCATTTAAACATGTTTGAAACACATTTGAGCGAAAACAACATAGTTATTGTGGATAAAGAAAGGTGACGCCGATATGGTCACTTTTGGTCCGAAAATTTCACGGACAGCTTTTCGCGCCGAAAGCTCTCATTATGACCTATAAACCATATAAACATGTTTGGGACACATTTGAATGAAAAGACCATTGTTTTGGTGGATAAAGAAAGGTGACGCCGATATGGTCACTTTTGGTCCGAAAATTTCACGGAAAGCTTTTCGCACAGAAAGCTCCCATTATGACCTATAAACCATATAAACATGTTTGGGACACATTTGAGCTAAAATAACACAGTTTTGGTGGATAAAGAAAGGTGACGCCGATATGGTCACTTTTGGTCCGAAAATTTCACGGAAAACTTTCCGCGCACAAAGCTCCCATTATAACCTATAAACCATATAAACATGTTTGGGAAGCATTTGAGCGAAAACAACACAGTTTTTGTGGATAAAGAAAGGTGACGCCGATATGGTTACTTTTGGTTCGAAAATTTCACGGAAAGCTTTTCGCGCAGAAAGCTCCCATTAGGACCTATGAACCATATAAACATGTTTGGGACAGATTTGAGCGAAAACAACACAGTTTTTGTGGATAAAGAAAGGTGACGCCGATATGGTCACTTTTGGTCCGAAAATTTCACGGAAAGTTTTTCGCGCAGAAAGCTCCCATTATGACATATACACCATATAAATATGTTTGGGACACATTTGAGCGAAAACAACAAAGTTTTTGTGGATAAAGAAAGGTGACGCCGATATGGTCACTTTTGGTCCGAAAATTTCATGGAAAGCTTTCCGCGCACAAAGCTCCCATTATGACCTATAAACCATATAAACATGTTTGGGACGCCTATGAGCGAAAACAACACAGTTTTTGTGGATAAAGAAACGTGACGCCGATATGGTCACTTTTGGTCCGAAAATTTCACGGAAAGCTTTCCGCGCACAAATCTCCCATTATAACCTATAAACCATATAAACATGTTTGGGAAGCATTTGAGTGAAAACAACACAGTTTTTGTGGATGAAGAAAGGTGACGCCGATATGGTCACTTTTTGTCCGAAAATTTCACGGAAAGCTTTTCGCGCAGAAAGCTCCCATTATGACCTATGAACCATATAAACATGTTTGGGACAGATTTGAGCGAAAACAACACAGTTTTTGTGAATAAAGAAAGGTGACGCCGATATGGTCACTTTTGGTCCGAAAATTTCACGGAAAGTTTTTCGCAGAAGAAAGCTCCCATTATGACATATACACCATATAAACATGTTTGGGACACATTTGAGCGAAAAAAACAAAGTTTTTGTGGATAAAGAAAGGTGACGCCGATATGGTCACTTTTGGTCCGAAAATTTCACGGAAAGCTTTTTGCGCACAAAGCTCCCATTATGACCTATAAACCATATAAACATGTTTGGGACACATTTGAGTGAAAACAACACAGTTTTGGTGGATAAAGAAAGGTGACGCCGATATGGTCATTTTTGGTCCGAAAATTTCACGGAAAGCTTTTCTCGCAGAAAGCTCCTATTATGTCCTATGAACCATATAAACATATATGGGACACATTTGAGCGAAAACAACACAGTTTTTGTGGATAGAGAAAGGTGACGCCGATATGGTCACTTTTGGTCCGAAAATTTCACGGAAAGCTTTTCGCGCAGAAAGCTCCCATTATGACCTATAAACCATATAAACATGTTTGGAACGCATTTGAGCGAAAACAACACAGTTTTTGTGGATAAAGAAAGGTGACGCCGATATGGTCACTTTTGGTCCGAAAATTTCATGGAAAGCTTTCCGCGCACAAAGCTCCCATTATGACCTATAAACCATATAAACATGTTTGGGACGCCTATGAGCGAAAACAACACAGTTTTTGTGGATAAAGAAACGTGACGCCGATATGGTCACTTTTGGTCCGAAAATTTCACGGAAAGCTTTCCACGCACAAAGCTCCCATTATAACCTATAAACCATATAAACATGTTTGGGACACATTTGAGTGAAAACAACACAGTTTTGGTGGATAAAGAAAGGAGACGCCGATATGGTCATTTTTGGTCCGAAAATTTCATGGAAAGCTTTTCGCGCAGAAAGCTCCCATTATGACCTATACACCATATAAACATGTTTGGAAAACATTTGAGCGAAAACAACACAGTTTTTGTGGATAAAGAAAGGTGACGCCGATATGGTCACTTTTGGTCCTAAAATTTAACGGAAAGCTTTTCGCGTAGAAAGCTCCCATTATGACCTATAAACCATATAAACATGTTTAGGACATATTTGAACGAAAACAATACAGTTTTTGTGGATAAAGAAAGGTAACGCCGATATGGTCACTTTTGGTCCGAAAATTTCACGGAAAGCTTTTCGTGCACAAAGCTCCAATATATGACCTATAAACCATATAAACAGGTTTGGGACACATTTGAGCGAAAACAACACAGTTTTTGTGGATAAAGAAAGGGGACGCCGATATGGTCATTTTTGGTCCGAAAATTTCACGGAAAGCTATTCTCGCAGAAAGCTCCTATTATGTCCTATGAACCATATAAACATATATGGGACACATTTGAGCGAAAACAACACAGTTTTTGTGGATAGAGAAAGGTGACGCCGATATGGTCACTTTTGGTCCGAAAATTTCACGGAATGCTTTTCGCGCAGAAAGCTCCCATTATGACCTATAAACCATATAAACATGTTTGGGAAGCATTTGAGCGAAAACAACACAGTTTTTGTGGATAAAGAAAGGTGACGCCGATATGGTCACTTTTGGTCCGAAAATTTCACGGAAAGCTTTTCGCGCAGAAAGCTCACATTATGACCTATGAACCATATAAACATGTTTGGGACAGATTTGAGCGAAAACAACACAGTTTTTGTGGATAAAGAAAGGTGACGCCGATATGGTCATTTTTGGTCCGAAAATTTCACGGAAAGCTTTTCTCGCAGAAAGCTCCTATTATGTCCTATGAACCATATAAACATATATGGGACACATTTGAGCGAAAACAACACAGTTTTTGTGGATAGAGAAAGGTGACGCCGATATGGTCACTTTTGGTCCGAAAATTTCACGGAAAGCTTTCCGCGCACAAAGCTCCCATTATGACCTATAAACATTATAAACATGTTTGGGAAGCATTTGAGCGAAAACAACACAGTTTTTGTGGATAAAGAAAGGTGACGCCGATATGGTCACTTTTGGTCCGAAAATTTCACGGAAAGCTTTTCGCGCAGAAAGCTCCCATTATGACCTATGAACCATATAAACATGTTTGGGACAGATTTGAGCGAAAACAACACAGTTTTGTGGATAAAGAAAGGGGACGCCGATATGGTCACTTTTGGTTCGAAAATTTAACGGAAAGCTTTTCGCGCACAAAGCTCCCATTATGACCTATAAACCATATAAACATGTTTGGGACACATTTGAGTGAAAACAACACAGTTTTGGTGGATAAAGAAAGGTGACGCCGATATGGTCATTTTTGGTCCGAAAATTTCATGGAAAGCTTTTCGCGCAGAAAGCTCCCATTATGACCTATGAACCATATAAACATGTTTGGGACAGATTTGAGCGAAAACAACACAGTTTTTGTGGATAAAGAAAGGTGACGCCGATATGGTCACTTTTGGTCCGAAAATTTCACGGAAAGTTTTTCGCGCAGAAAGCTCCCATTATGACATATACACCATATAAACATGTTTGGGACATATTTGAGCGAAAACAACAAAGTTTTTGTGGATAAAGAAAGGTGACGCCGATATGGTCACTTTTGGTCCGAAAATTTCACGGAAAGTTTTTCGCGCAGAAAGCTCCCATTATGACATATACACCATATAAACATGTTTGGGACACATTTGAGCGAAAACAACAAAGTTTTTGTGGATAAAGAAAGGTGACGCCGATATGGTCACTTTTGGTCCGAAAATTTCACGGAAAGCTTTTCGCGCAGAAAGCTCCCATTATGACATTTAAACCATATAAACATGTTTGGGACACATTTGAGCAAAAACAACATAGTTTTTGTGGATAAAGAAAGGGGACGCCGATATGGTCAGTTTTGGTTCGAAAATTTAACGGAAAGCTTTTCGCGCACAAAGCTCCCATTATGACCTATAAACCATATAAACATGTTTGGGACACATTTGAGTGAAAACAACACAGTTTTGGTGGATAAAGAAAGGAGACGCCGATATGGTCATTTTTGGTCCGAAAATTTCATGGAAAGCTTTTCGCGCAGAAAGCTCCCATTATGACCTATACACCATATAAACATGTTTGGAAAACATTTGAGCGAAAACAACACAGTTTTTGTGGATAAAGAAAGGTGACGCCGATATGGTCACTTTTGGTCCTAAAATTTAACGGAAAGCTTTTCGCGTAGAAAGCTCCCATTATGACCTATAAACCATATAAACATGTTTAGGACATATTTGAACGAAAACAATACAGTTTTTGTGGATAAAGAAAGGTAACGCCGATATGGTCACTTTTGGTCCGAAAATTTCACGGAAAGCTTTTCGTGCACAAAGCTCCAATATATGACCTATAAACCATATAAACAGGTTTGGGACACATTTGAGCGAAAACAACACAGTTTTTGTGGATAAAGAAAGGGGACGCCGATATGGTCATTTTTGGTCCGAAAATTTCACGGAAAGCTATTCTCGCAGAAAGCTCCTATTATGTCCTATGAACCATATAAACATATATGGGACACATTTGAGCGAAAACAACACAGTTTTTGTGGATAGAGAAAGGTGACGCCGATATGGTCACTTTTGGTCCGAAAATTTCACGGAATGCTTTTCGCGCAGAAAGCTCCCATTATGACCTATAAACCATATAAACATGTTTGGGAAGCATTTGAGCGAAAACAACACAGTTTTTGTGGATAAAGAAAGGTGACGCCGATATGGTCACTTTTGGTCCGAAAATTTCACGGAAAGCTTTTCGCGCAGAAAGCTCACATTATGACCTATGAACCATATAAACATGTTTGGGACAGATTTGAGCGAAAACAACACAGTTTTTGTGGATAAAGAAAGGTGACGCCGATATGGTCACTTTTGGTCCGAAAATTTCAAGGAAAGCTTTTCGCGCAGAAAGCTCCCATTATGACCTATGAACCATATAAAAATGTTTGGGACAGATTTGAGCGAAAACAACACAGTTTTTGTGGATAAAGAAAGGAGACGCCGATATGGTCACTTTTGGTCCGAAAATTTCACGGAAAGTTTTTCGCGCAGAAAGCTCCCATTATGACATATACACCATATAAACATGTTTGGGACACATTTGAGCGAAAACAACAAAGTTTTTGTGGATAAAGAAAGGTGACGCCGATATGGTCACTTTTGGTCCGAAAATTTCACGGAAAGCTTTTCGCGCAGAAAGCTCCCATTATGACCTATAAACCATATAAACATGTTTGGGACACATTTGAGCGAAAACAATACAGTTTTTGTGGATAAAGAAAGGGGACGCCGATATGGTCACTTTTGGTTCGAAAATTTAACGGAAAGCTTTTCGCGCACAAAGCTCCCATTATGACCTATAAACCATATAAACATGGTTGGGACACATTTGAGTGAAAACAACACAGTTTTGGTGGATAAAGAAAGGTGACGCCGATATTGTCATTTTTGGTCCGAAAATTTCATGGAAAGCTTTTCGCGCAGAAAGCTCCCATTATGACCTATACACCATATAAACATGTTTGGGACACATTTGAGCGAAAACAACACAGTTTTTGTGGATAAAGAAAGGTGACGCCGATATGGTCACTTTTGGTCCTAAAATTTAACGGAAAGCTTTTCGCGTAGAAAGCTCCCATTATGACCTATAAACCATATAAACATGTTTAGGACATATTTGAACGAAAACAATACAATATTTGTGGATAAAGAAAGGTGACGCCGATATGGTCACTTTTGGTCCGAAAATTTCACGGAAAGCTTTTCGTGCACAAAGCTCCAAATATGACCAATAAACCATATAAACAGGTTTGGGACACATTTTAGCGAAAACAACACAGTTTTTGTGGATAAAGAAAGGGGACGCCGATATGGTCACTTTTGGTCCGAAAATTTCACGGAAAGCTTTTCTCGCAGAAAGCTCCTATTATGTCCTATGAACCATATAAACATATATGGGACACATTTGAGCGAAAACAACACAGTTTTTGTGGATAAAGAAAGGTGACGCCGATATGGTCACTTTTGGTCCGAAAATTTCACGGAAAGCTTTCGCGCAGAAAGCACCCATTATGACCTATGAACCATATAAACATGTTTGGGACAGATTTGAGCGAAAACAACACAGTTTTTGTGGATAAAGAAAGGTGACGCCGATATGGTCACTTTTGGTCAGAAATTTTCATGGAACGCTTTTCGTGCAAAAAGCTCCCAATATGACCTATAAACAATATAAACATGTTTGGGACACATTTGAGCGAAAACAACACAGTTTTTGTGGATAAAGAAAGGTGATGCCGATATGGTCACTTTTGGTCCGAAAATTTCACGGAAAGCTTTTCGCGCAGAAAGCTCCCATTATGACCTATAAACCATATAAACATGTTTGGGACACATTTGAGCGAAAACAACACAGTTTTTGTGGATAAAGAAAGGGGACGCCGATATGGTCACTTTTGGTCCGAAAATTTCACGGAAAGCTTTTCTCGCAGAAAGCTCCTATTATGTCCTATGAACCATATAAACATATATGGGACACATTTGAGCGAAAACAACACAGTTTTTGTGGATAGAGATAGGTGACGCCGATATGGTCACTTTTGGTCCGAAAATTTCACGGAAAGCTTTCCGCGCACAAAGCTCTCATTATGACCTATAAACCATATAAACATGTTTGGGAAGCATTTGAGCGAAAACAACACAGTTTTTGTGGATAAAGAAAGGTGACGCCGATATGGTCACTTTTGGTCCGAAAATTTCACGGAAAGCTTTTCGCGCAGAAAGCTCACATTATGACCTATGAACCATATAAACATGTTTGGGACAGATTTGAGCGAAAAAAACACAGTTTTTGTGGATAAAGAAAGGTGACGCCGATATGGTCACTTTTGGTCCGAAAATTTCATGGAAAGCTTTTCGCGCAGAAAGCTCCCATTATGACCTATGAACCATATAAACATGTTTGGGACAGATTTGAGCGAAAACAACACAGTTTTTGTGGATAAAGAAAGGTGACGCCGATATGGTCACTTTTGGTCCGAAAATTTCACGGAAAGCTTTTCGCGCAGAAAGCTCCCATTATGACATATACACCATATAAACATGTTTGGGACACATTTGAGCGAAAACAACAAAGTTTTTGTGGATAAAGAAAGGTGACGCCGATATGGTCACTTTTGGTCCGAAAATTTCACGGAAAGCTTTTCGCGAAGAAAGCTCCCATTATGACCTATAAACCATATAAACATGTTTGGGACACATTTGAGCGAAAACAACACAGTTTTTGTGGATAAAGAAAGGGGACGCCGATATGGTCACTTTTGGTTCGAAAATTTAACGGAAAGCTTTTCGCGCACAACGCTCTCAATATGACCTATAAACCATATAAACATGGTTGGGACACATTTGAGTGAAAACAACACAGTTTTGGTGGATAAAGAAAGGTGACGCCGATATTGTCATTTTTGGTCCGAAAATTTCATGGAAAGCTTTTCGCGCAGAAAGCTCCCATTATGACCTATACACCATATAAACATGTTTGGGACACATTTGAGCGAAAACAACACAGTTTTTGTGGATAAAGAAAGGTGACGCCGATATGGTCACTTTTGGTCCTAAATTTAACGGAAAGCTTTGCTCTTAGAAAGCTCCCATTATGACCTATAAACCATATAAACAGGTTTGGGACACATTTGAGCGAAAACAATACAGTTTTTGTGGATAAAGAAAGGGGACGCCGATATTGTCACTTTTGGTCCGAAAATTTCACGGAAAGCTTTTCTCGCAGAAAGCTCCTATTATGTCCTATGAACCATATAAACATATATGTGACACATTTGAGCGAAAACAACACAGTTTTTGTGGATAGAGAAAGGTGACGCCGATATGGTCACTTTTGGTCCGAAAATTTCACGGAAAGTTTTTCGCGCAGAAAGCTCCCATTATGACATATACACCATATAAACATGTTTGGGACACATTTGAGCGAAAACAACAAAGTTTTTGTGGATAAAGAAAGGTGACGCCGATATGGTCACTTTTGGTCCGAAAATTTCACGGAAAGTTTTTCGCGCAGAAAGCTCCCATTATGACATATACACCATATAAACATGTTTGGGACACATTTGAGCGAAAACAACAAAGTTTTTGTGGATAAAGAAAGGTGACGCCGATATGGTCACTTTTGGTCCGAAAATTTCACGGAAAGCTTTTCGCGCAGAAAGCTCCCATTATGACATTTAAACCATATAAACATGTTTGGGACACATTTGAGCAAAAACAACATAGTTTTTGTGGATAAAGAAAGGGGACGCCGATATGGTCAGTTTTGGTTCGAAAATTTAACGGAAAACTTTTCGCGCACAAAGCTCCCATTATGACCTATAAACCATATAAACATGTTTGGGACACATTTGAGTGAAAACAACACAGTTTTGGTGGATAAAGAAAGGAGACGCCGATATGGTCATTTTTGGTCCGAAAATTTCATGGAAAGCTTTTCGCGCAGAAAGCTCCCATTATGACCTATACACCATATAAACATGTTTGGAAAACATTTGAGCGAAAACAACACAGTTTTTGTGGATAAAGAAAGATGACGCCGATATGGTCACTTTTGGTCCTAAAATTTAACGGAAAGCTTTTCGCGTAGAAAGCTCCCATTATGACCTATAAACCATATAAACATGTTTAGGACATATTTGAACGAAAACAATACAGTTTTTGTGGATAAAGAAAGGTAACGCCGATATGGTCACTTTTGGTCCGAAAATTTCACGGAAAGCTTTTCGTGCACAAAGCTCCAATATATGACCTATAAACCATATAAACAGGTTTGGGACACATTTGAGCGAAAACAACACAGTTTTTGTGGATAAAGAAAGGGGACGCCGATATGGTCATTTTTGGTCCGAAAATTTCACGGAAAGCTATTCTCGCAGAAAGCTCCTATTATGTCCTATGAACCATATAAACATATATGGGACACATTTGAGCGAAAACAACACAGTTTTTGTGGATAGAGAAAGGTGACGCCGATATGGTCACTTTTGGTCCGAAAATTTCACGGAATGCTTTTCGCGCAGAAAGCTCCCATTATGACCTATAAACCATATAAACATGTTTGGGAAGCATTTGAGCGAAAACAACACAGTTTTTGTGGATAAAGAAAGGTGACGCCGATATGGTCACTTTTGGTCCGAAAATTTCACGGAAAGCTTTTCGCGCAGAAAGCTCACATTATGACCTATGAACCATATAAACATGTTTGGGACAGATTTGAGCGAAAACAACACAGTTTTTGTGGATAAAGAAAGGTGACGCCGATATGGTCACTTTTGGTCCGAAAATTTCAAGGAAAGCTTTTCGCGCAGAAAGCTCCCATTATGACCTATGAACCATATAAAAATGTTTGGGACAGATTTGAGCGAAAACAACACAGTTTTTGTGGATAAAGAAAGGTGACGCCGATATGGTCACTTTTGGTCCGAAAATTTCACGGAAAGTTTTTCGCGCAGAAAGCTCCCATTATGACATATACACCATATAAACATGTTTGGGACACATTTGAGCGAAAACAACAAAGTTTTTGTGGATAAAGAAAGGTGACGCCGATATGGTCACTTTTGGTCCGAAAATTTCACGGAAAGCTTTTCGCGCAGAAAGCTCCCATTATGACCTATAAACCATATAAACATGTTTGGGACACATTTGAGCGAAAACAATACAGTTTTTGTGGATAAAGAAAGGGGACGCCGATATGGTCACTTTTGGTTCGAAAATTTAACGGAAAGCTTTTCGCGCACAAAGCTCCCATTATGACCTATAAACCATATAAACATGGTTGGGACACATTTGAGTGAAAACAACACAGTTTTGGTGGATAAAGAAAGGTGACGCCGATATTGTCATTTTTTGTCCGAAAATTTCATGGAAAGCTTTTCGCGCAGAAAGCTCCCATTATGACCTATACACCATATAAACATGTTTGGGACACATTTGAGCGAAAACAACACAGTTTTTGTGGATAAAGAAAGGTGACGCCGATATGGTCACTTTTGGTCCTAAAATTTAACGGAAAGCTTTTCGCGTAGAAAGCTCCCATTATGACCTATAAACCATATAAACATGTTTAGGACATATTTGAACGAAAACAATACAATATTTGTGGATAAAGAAAGGTGACGCCGATATGGTCACTTTTGGTCCGAAAATTTCACGGAAAGCTTTTCGTGCACAAAGCTCCAAATATGACCAATAAACCATATAAACAGGTTTGGGACACATTTTAGCGAAAACAACACAGTTTTTGTGGATAAAGAAAGGGGACGCCGATATGGTCACTTTTGGTCCGAAAATTTCACGGAAAGCTTTTCTCGCAGAAAGCTCCTATTATGTCCTATGAACCATATAAACATATATGGGACACATTTGAGCGAAAACAACACAGTTTTTGTGGATAAAGAAAGGTGACGCCGATATGGTCACTTTTGGTCCGAAAATTTCACGGAAAGCTTTCGCGCAGAAAGCACCCATTATGACCTATGAACCATATAAACATGTTTGGGACAGATTTGAGCGAAAACAACACAGTTTTTGTGGATAAAGAAAGGTGACGCCGATATGGTCACTTTTGGTCAGAAAATTTCATGGAACGCTTTTCGTGCAAAAAGCTCCCAATATGACCTATAAACAATATAAACATGTTTGGGACACATTTGAGCGAAAACAACACAGTTTTTGTGGATAAAGAAAGGTGATGCCGATATGGTCACTTTTGGTCCGAAAATTTCACGGAAAGCTTTTCGCGCAGAAAGCTCCCATTATGACCTATAAACCATATAAACATGTTTGGGACACATTTGAGCGAAAACAACACAGTTTTTGTGGATAAAGAAAGGGGACGCCGATATGGTCACTTTTGGTCCGAAAATTTCACGGAAAGCTTTTCTCGCAGAAAGCTCCTATTATGTCCTATGAACCATATAAACATATATGGGACACATTTGAGCGAAAACAACACAGTTTTTGTGGATAGAGAAAGGTGACGCCGATATGGTCACTTTTGGTCCGAAAATTTCACGGAAAGCTTTCCGCGCACAAAGCTCTCATTATGACCTATAAACCATATAAACATGTTTGGGAAGCATTTGAGCGAAAACAACACAGTTTTTGTGGATAAAGAAAGGTGACGCCGATATGGTCACTTTTGGTCCGAAAATTTCACGGAAAGCTTTTCGCGCAGAAAGCTCACATTATGACCTATGAACCATATAAACATGTTTGGGACAGATTTGAGCGAAAAAAACACAGTTTTTGTGGATAAAGAAAGGTGACGCCGATATGGTCACTTTTGGTCCGAAAATTTCATGGAAAGCTTTTCGCGCAGAAAGCTCCCATTATGACCTATGAACCATATAAACATGTTTGGGACAGATTTGAGCGAAAACAACACAGTTTTTGTGGATAAAGAAAGGTGACGCCGATATGGTCACTTTTGGTCCGAAAATTTCACGGAAAGCTTTTCGCGCAGAAAGCTCCCATTATGACATATACACCATATAAACATGTTTGGGACACATTTGAGCGAAAACAACAAAGTTTTTGTGGATAAAGAAAGGTGACGCCGATATGGTCACTTTTGGTCCGAAACTTTCACGGAAAGCTTTTCGCGAAGAAAGCTCCCATTATGACCTATAAACCATATAAACATGTTTGGGACACATTTGAGCGAAAACAACACAGTTTTTGTGGATAAAGAAAGGGGACGCCGATATGGTCACTTTTGGTTCGAAAATTTAACGGAAAGCTTTTCGCGCACAACGCTCTCAATATGACCTATAAACCATATAAACATGGTTGGGACACATTTGAGTGAAAACAACACAGTTTTGGTGGATAAAGAAAGGTGACGCCGATATTGTCATTTTTGGTCCGAAAATTTCATGGAAAGCTTTTCGCGCAGAAAGCTCCCATTATGACCTATACACCATATAAACATGTTTGGGACACATTTGAGCGAAAACAACACAGTTTTTGTGGATAAAGAAAGGTGACGCCGATATGGTCACTTTTGGTCCTAAATTTAACGGAAAGCTTTGCTCGTAGAAAGCTCCCATTATGACCTATAAACCATATAAACAGGTTTGGGACACATTTGAGCGAAAACAATACAGTTTTTGTGGATAAAGAAAGGGGACGCCGATATTGTCACTTTTGGTCCGAAAATTTCACGGAAAGCTTTTCTCGCAGAAAGCTCCTATTATGTCCTATGAACCATATAAACATATATGTGACACATTTGAGCGAAAACAACACAGTTTTTGTGGATAGAGAAAGGTGACGCCGATATGGTCACTTTTGGTCCGAAAATTTCACGGAAAGGTTTTCGCGCAGAAAGCTCCCATTATGACATATACACCATATAAACATGTTTGGGACACATTTGAGCGAAAACAACAAAGTTTTTGTGGATAAAGAAAGGTGACGCCGATATGGTCACTTTTGGTCCGAAAATTTCACGGAAAGTTTTTCGCGCAGAAAGCTCCCATTATGACATATACACCATATAAACATGTTTGGGACACATTTGAGCGAAAACAACAAAGTTTTTGTGGATAAAGAAAGGTGACGCCGATATGGTCACTTTTGGTCCGAAAATTTCACGGAAAGCTTTTCGCGCAGAAAGCTCCCATTATGACATTTAAACCATATAAACATGTTTGGGACACATTTGAGCAAAAACAACATAGTTTTTGTGGATAAAGAAAGGGGACGCCGATATGGTCAGTTTTGGTTCGAAAATTTAACGGAAAACTTTTCGCGCACAAAGCTCCCATTATGACCTATAAACCATATAAACATGTTTGGGACACATTTGAGTGAAAACAACACAGTTTTGGTGGATAAAGAAAGGAGACGCCGATATGGTCATTTTTGGTCCGAAAATTTCATGGAAAGCTTTTCGCGCAGAAAGCTCCCATTATGACCTATACACCATATAAACATGTTTGGAAAACATTTGAGCGAAAACAACACAGTTTTTGTGGATAAAGAAAGATGACGCCGATATTGTCATTTTTGGTCCGAAAATTTCATGGAAAGCTTTTCGCGCAGAAAGCTCCCATTATGACCTATACACCATATAAACATGTTTGGGACACATTTGAGCGAAAACAACACAGTTTTTGTGGATAAAGAAAGGTGACGCCGATATGGTCACTTTTGGTCCTAAAATTTAACGGAAAGCTTTTCGCGTAGAAAGCTCCCATTATGACCTATAAACCATATAAACATGTTTAGGACATATTTGAACGAAAACAATACAATATTTGTGGATAAAGAAAGGTGACGCCGATATGGTCACTTTTGGTCCGAAAATTTCACGGAAAGCTTTTCGTGCACAAAGCTCCAAATATGACCAATAAACCATATAAACAGGTTTGGGACACATTTTAGCGAAAACAACACAGTTTTTGTGGATAAAGAAAGGGGACGCCGATATGGTCACTTTTGGTCCGAAAATTTCACGGAAAGCTTTTCTCGCAGAAAGCTCCTATTATGTCCTATGAACCATATAAACATATATGGGACACATTTGAGCGAAAACAACACAGTTTTTGTGGATAAAGAAAGGTGACGCCGATATGGTCACTTTTGGTCCGAAAATTTCACGGAAAGCTTTCGCGCAGAAAGCACCCATTATGACCTATGAACCATATAAACATGTTTGGGACAGATTTGAGCGAAAACAACACAGTTTTTGTGGATAAAGAAAGGTGACGCCGATATGGTCACTTTTGGTCAGAAATTTTCATGGAACGCTTTTCGTGCAAAAAGCTCCCAATATGACCTATAAACAATATAAACATGTTTGGGACACATTTGAGCGAAAACAACACAGTTTTTGTGGATAAAGAAAGGTGATGCCGATATGGTCACTTTTGGTCCGAAAATTTCACGGAAAGCTTTTCGCGCAGAAAGCTCCCATTATGACCTATAAACCATATAAACATGTTTGGGACACATTTGAGCGAAAACAACACAGTTTTTGTGGATAAAGAAAGGGGACGCCGATATGGTCACTTTTGGTCCGAAAATTTCACGGAAAGCTTTTCTCGCAGAAAGCTCCTATTATGTCCTATGAACCATATAAACATATATGGGACACATTTGAGCGAAAACAACACAGTTTTTGTGGATAGAGATAGGTGACGCCGATATGGTCACTTTTGGTCCGAAAATTTCACGGAAAGCTTTCCGCGCACAAAGCTCTCATTATGACCTATAAACCATATAAACATGTTTGGGAAGCATTTGAGCGAAAACAACACAGTTTTTGTGGATAAAGAAAGGTGACGCCGATATGGTCACTTTTGGTCCGAAAATTTCACGGAAAGCTTTTCGCGCAGAAAGCTCACATTATGACCTATGAACCATATAAACATGTTTGGGACAGATTTGAGCGAAAAAAACACAGTTTTTGTGGATAAAGAAAGGTGACGCCGATATGGTCACTTTTGGTCCGAAAATTTCATGGAAAGCTTTTCGCGCAGAAAGCTCCCATTATGACCTATGAACCATATAAACATGTTTGGGACAGATTTGAGCGAAAACAACACAGTTTTTGTGGATAAAGAAAGGTGACGCCGATATGGTCACTTTTGGTCCGAAAATTTCACGGAAAGCTTTTCGCGCAGAAAGCTCCCATTATGACATATACACCATATAAACATGTTTGGGACACATTTGAGCGAAAACAACAAAGTTTTTGTGGATAAAGAAAGGTGACGCCGATATGGTCACTTTTGGTCCGAAAATTTCACGGAAAGCTTTTCGCGAAGAAAGCTCCCATTATGACCTATAAACCATATAAACATGTTTGGGACACATTTGAGCGAAAACAACACAGTTTTTGTGGATAAAGAAAGGGGACGCCGATATGGTCACTTTTGGTTCGAAAATTTAACGGAAAGCTTTTCGCGCACAACGCTCTCAATATGACCTATAAACCATATAAACATGGTTGGGACACATTTGAGTGAAAACAACACAGTTTTGGTGGATAAAGAAAGGTGACGCCGATATTGTCATTTTTGGTCCGAAAATTTCATGGAAAGCTTTTCGCGCAGAAAGCTCCCATTATGACCTATACACCATATAAACATGTTTGGGACACATTTGAGCGAAAACAACACAGTTTTTGTGGATAAAGAAAGGTGACGCCGATATGGTCACTTTTGGTCCTAAATTTAACGGAAAGCTTTGCTCGTAGAAAGCTCCCATTATGACCTATAAACCATATAAACAGGTTTGGGACACATTTGAGCGAAAACAATACAGTTTTTGTGGATAAAGAAAGGGGACGCCGATATTGTCACTTTTGGTCCGAAAATTTCACGGAAAGCTTTTCTCGCAGAAAGCTCCTATTATGTCCTATGAACCATATAAACATATATGTGACACATTTGAGCGAAAACAACACAGTTTTTGTGGATAGAGAAAGGTGACGCCGATATGGTCACTTTTGGTCCGAAAATTTCACGGAAAGTTTTTCGCGCAGAAAGCTCCCATTATGACATATACACCATATAAACATGTTTGGGACACATTTGAGCGAAAACAACAAAGTTTTTGTGGATAAAGAAAGGTGACGCCGATATGGTCACTTTTGGTCCGAAAATTTCACGGAAAGTTTTTGGCGCAGAAAGCTCCCATTATGACATATACACCATATAAACATGTTTGGGACACATTTGAGCGAAAACAACAAAGTTTTTGTGGATAAAGAAAGGTGACGCCGATATGGTCACTTTTGGTCCGAAAATTTCACGGAAAGCTTTTCGCGCAGAAAGCTCCCATTATGACATTTAAACCATATAAACATGTTTGGGACACATTTGAGCAAAAACAACATAGTTTTTGTGGATAAAGAAAGGGGACGCCGATATGGTCAGTTTTGGTTCGAAAATTTAACGGAAAACTTTTCGCGCACAAAGCTCCCATTATGACCTATAAACCATATAAACATGTTTGGGACACATTTGAGTGAAAACAACACAGTTTTGGTGGATAAAGAAAGGAGACGCCGATATGGTCATTTTTGGTCCGAAAATTTCATGGAAAGCTTTTCGCGCAGAAAGCTCCCATTATGACCTATACACCATATAAACATGTTTGGAAAACATTTGAGCGAAAACAACACAGTTTTTGTGGATAAAGAAAGATGACGCCGATATGGTCACTTTTGGTCCTAAAATTTAACGGAAAGCTTTTCGCGTAGAAAGCTCCCATTATGACCTATAAACCATATAAACATGTTTAGGACATATTTGAACGAAAACAATACAGTTTTTGTGGATAAAGAAAGGTAACGCCGATATGGTCACTTTTGGTCCGAAAATTTCACGGAAAGCTTTTCGTGCACAAAGCTCCAATATATGACCTATAAACCATATAAACAGGTTTGGGACACATTTGAGCGAAAACAACACAGTTTTTGTGGATAAAGAAAGGGGACGCCGATATGGTCATTTTTGGTCCGAAAATTTCACGGAAAGCTATTCTCGCAGAAAGCTCCTATTATGTCCTATGAACCATATAAACATATATGGGACACATTTGAGCGAAAACAACACAGTTTTTGTGGATAGAGAAAGGTGACGCCGATATGGTCACTTTTGGTCCGAAAATTTCACGGAATGCTTTTCGCGCAGAAAGCTCCCATTATGACCTATAAACCATATAAACATGTTTGGGAAGCATTTGAGCGAAAACAACACAGTTTTTGTGGATAAAGAAAGGTGACGCCGATATGGTCACTTTTGGTCCGAAAATTTCACGGAAAGCTTTTCGCGCAGAAAGCTCACATTATGACCTATGAACCATATAAACATGTTTGGGACAGATTTGAGCGAAAACAACACAGTTTTTGTGGATAAAGAAAGGTGACGCCGATATGGTCACTTTTGGTCCGAAAATTTCAAGGAAAGCTTTTCGCGCAGAAAGCTCCCATTATGACCTATGAACCATATAAAAATGTTTGGGACAGATTTGAGCGAAAACAACACAGTTTTTGTGGATAAAGAAAGGTGACGCCGATATGGTCACTTTTGGTCCGAAAATTTCACGGAAAGTTTTTCGCGCAGAAAGCTCCCATTATGACATATACACCATATAAACATGTTTGGGACACATTTGAGCGAAAACAACAAAGTTTTTGTGGATAAAGAAAGGTGACGCCGATATGGTCACTTTTGGTCCGAAAATTTCACGGAAAGCTTTTCGCGCAGAAAGCTCCCATTATGACCTATAAACCATATAAACATGTTTGGGACACATTTGAGCGAAAACAATACAGTTTTTGTGGATAAAGAAAGGGGACGCCGATATGGTCACTTTTGGTTCGAAAATTTAACGGAAAGCTTTTCGCGCACAAAGCTCCCATTATGACCTATAAACCATATAAACATGGTTGGGACACATTTGAGTGAAAACAACACAGTTTTGGTGGATAAAGAAAGGTGACGCCGATATTGTCATTTTTTGTCCGAAAATTTCATGGAAAGCTTTTCGCGCAGAAAGCTCCCATTATGACCTATACACCATATAAACATGTTTGGGACACATTTGAGCGAAAACAACACAGTTTTTGTGGATAAAGAAAGGTGACGCCGATATGGTCACTTTTGGTCCTAAAATTTAACGGAAAGCTTTTCGCGTAGAAAGCTCCCATTATGACCTATAAACCATATAAACATGTTTAGGACATATTTGAACGAAAACAATACAATATTTGTGGATAAAGAAAGGTGACGCCGATATGGTCACTTTTGGTCCGAAAATTTCACGGAAAGCTTTTCGTGCACAAAGCTCCAAATATGACCAATAAACCATATAAACAGGTTTGGGACACATTTTAGCGAAAACAACACAGTTTTTGTGGATAAAGAAAGGGGACGCCGATATGGTCACTTTTGGTCCGAAAATTTCACGGAAAGCTTTCCGCGCACAAAGCTTCCATTATAACCTATAAACCATATAAACATGTTTGGGAAGCATTTGAGGGAAAACAACACAGATTTTGTGGATAAAGAAAGGTGACGCCGATATGGTCACTTTTGGTCCGAAAATTTCACGGAAAGCTTTTCGCGCACAAAGCTCCCATTATGACCTATAAACCATATAAACATGTTCGGGACACATTTGAGTGAAAACAACACAGTTTTGGTGGATAAAGAAAGGTGACGCCGATATGGTCATTTTTGGTCCGAAAATTTCACGGAAAGCTTTTCGCGCAGAAAGCTCCCATTATGACCTATACACCATATAAACATGTTTGGGACAAATTTGAGCGAAAACAACACAGTTTTTGTGGATAAAGAAAGGTCACGCCGATATGGTCACTTTTGGTCCGAAAATTTAACGGAAAGCTTTTCGCGTAGAAAGCTCCCATTATGACCTATAAACCATATAAACATGTTTAGGACATATTTGAACGAAAACAATACAGTTTTTGTGGATAAAGAAAGGTGACGCCGATATGGTCACTTTTGGTCCGAAAATTTCACGGAAAGCTTTTCGTGCACAAAGCTCCAAATATGACCTATAAACCATATAAACATGTTTGGGACACATTTGAGCGAAAACAACACAGTTTTTGTGGATAAAGAAAGGGACGCCGATATGGTCACTTTTGGTCCGAAAATTTCACGGAAAGTTTTCCGCGCACAAAGCTCTCATTATGACCTATAAACCATATAAACATGTTTGGGAAGCATTTGAGCGAAAACAACACAGTTTTTGTGGATAAAGAAAGGTGACGCCGATATGGTCACTTTTGGTCCGAAAATTTCACGAAAAGCTTTTCGCGCAGAAAGCTCACATTATGACCTATGAACCATATAAACATGTTTGGGACAGATTTGAGCGAAAAACACACAGTTTTTGTGGATAAAGAAAGGTGACGCCGATATGGTCACTTTTGGTCCGAAAATTTCATGGAAAGCTTTTCGCGCAGAAAGCTCCCATTATGACCTATGAACCATATAAACATGTTTGGGACAGATTTGAGCGAAAAC
Organism: Persicaria maculosa; assembly: GCA_963922045.1. NCBI lineage: Eukaryota > Viridiplantae > Streptophyta > Magnoliopsida > Caryophyllales > Polygonaceae > Persicaria > Persicaria maculosa. The sequence continues at coordinate 22,248,310 of OY998261.1, read as the reverse complement.
AACACAGTTTTTGTGGATAAAGAAAGGTGACGCCGATATGGTCACTTTTGGTCCGAAAATTTCACGGAAAGCTTTTCGCGCAGAAAGCTCCCATTATGACATATACACCATATAAACATGTTTGGGACACATTTGAGCGAAAACAACAAAGTTTTTGTGGATAAAGAAAGGTGACGCCGATATGGTCACTTTTGGTCCGAAAATTTCACGGAAAGCTTTTCGCGCAGAAAGCTCCCATTATGACCTATAAACCATATAAACATGTTTGGGACACATTTGAGCGAAAACAACACAGTTTTTGTGGATAAAGAAAGGGGACGCCGATATGGTCACTTTTGGTTCGAAAATTTAACGGAAAGCTTTTCGCGCACAAAGCTCCCATTATGACCTATAAACCATATAAACATGGTTGGGACACATTCGAGTGAAAACAACACAGTTTTGGTGGATAAAGAAAGGTGACGCCGATATTGTCATTTTTGGTCCGAAAATTTCATGGAAAGCTTTTCGCGCAGAAAGCTCCCATTATGATCTATACACCATATAAACATGTTTGGGACACATTTGAGCGAAAACAACACAGTTTTTGTGGATAAAGAAAGGTGACGCCGATATGGTCACTTTTGGTCCTAAAATTTAACGGAAAGCTTTTCGCGTAGAAAGCTCCCATTATGACCTATAAACCATATAAACATGTTTAGGACATATTTGAACGAAAACAATACAGTATTTGTGGATAAAGAAAGGTGACGCCGATATGGTCACTTTTGGTCCGAAAATTTCACGGAAAGATTTTCGCGCACAAAGCTCCCATTATGACCTATAAACCATATAAACATGTTTGGGAAGCATTTGAGCGAAAACAACACAGTTTTCGTGGATAAAGAAAGGTGACGCCGATATGGTCACTTTTGGTCCGAAAATATCACGGAAAGCTTTTCGCGCAGAAAGCTCCCATTATGACCGATGAACCATATAAACATGTTTGGGACAGATTTGAGCGAAAACAACACAGTTTTTGTGGATAAAGAAATGTGATGCCCATATGGTCACTTTTGGTCCGAAAATTTCACGGAAAGCTTTTCGCGCAGAAAGCTCCCATTATGACCTATAAACCATATAAACATGTTTGGGACACATTTGAGCGAAAACAACACAGTTTTTGTGGATAAAGAAAGGGGACGCCGATATGGTCACTTTTGGTTCGAAAATTTAACGGAAAGCTTTTCGCGCACAAAGCTCCCATTATGACCTATAAACCATATAAACATGTTTGGGACACATTCGAGTGAAAACAACACAGTTTTGGTGGATAAAGAAAGGTGACGCCGATATTGTCACTTTTGGTCCGAAAATTTCACGGAAAGCTTTTCGCGCACAAAGCTCCCATTATGACCTATAAACCATATAAACATGTTCGGGACACATTTGAGTGAAAACAACACAGTTTTGGTGGATAAAGAAAGGTGACGCCGATATGGTCATTTTTGGTCCGAAAATTTCACGGAAAGCTTTTCGCGCAGAAAGCTCCCATTATGACCTATACACCATATAAACATGTTTGGGACAAATTTGAGCGAAAACAACACAGTTTTTGTGGATAAAGAAAGGTGACGCCGATATGGTCACTTTTGGTCCGAAAATTTAACGGAAAGCTTTTCGCGTAGAAAGCTCCCATTATGACCTATAAACCATATAAACATGTTTAGGACATATTTGAACGAAAACAATACAGTTTTTGTGGATAAAGAAAGGTGACGCCGATATGGTCACTTTTGGTCCGAAAATTTCACGGAAAGCTTTTCTCGCAGAAAGCTCCTATTATGTCCTATGAACCATATAAACATATATGGGACACATTTGAGCGAAAACAACACAGTTTTTGTAGATAGAGAAAGGTGACGCCGATATGGTCACTTTTGGTCCGAAAATTTCACGGAAAGCTTTCCCCGCACAAAGCTCTCATTATGACCTATAAACCATATAAACATGTTTGGGAAGCATTTGAGCGAAAACAACACAGTTTTTGTGGATAAAGAAAGGTGACGCCGATATGGTCACTTTTGGTCCGAAAATTTCACGGAAAGCTTTTCGCGCAGAAAGCTCACATTATGACCTATGAACCATATAAACATGTTTGGTACAGATTTGAGCGAAAAAAACACAGTTTTTGTGGATAAAGAAAGGTGACGCCGATATGGTCACTTTTGGTCCGAAAATTTCATGGAAAGCTTTTCGCGCAGAAAGCTCCCATTATGACCTATGAACCATATAAACATGTTTGGGACAGATTTGAGCGAAAACAACACAGTTTTTGTGGATAAAGAAAGGTGACGCCGATATGGTCACTTTTGGTCCGAAAATTTCACGGAAAGCTTTTCGCGCAGAAAGCTCCCATTATGACATATACACCATATAAACATGTTTGGGACACATTTGAGCGAAAACAACAAAGTTTTTGTGGATAAAGAAAGGTGACGCCGATATGGTCACTTTTGGTCCGAAAATTTCACGGAAAGCTTTTCGCGCAGAAAGCTCCCATTATGACCTATAAACCATATAAACATGTTTGGGACACATTTGAGCGAAAACAACACAGTTTTTGTGGATAAAGAAAGGGGACGCCGATATGGTCACTTTTGGTTCGAAAATTTAACGGAAAGCTTTTCGCGCACAAAGCTCCCATTATGACCTATAAACAATATAAACATGGTTGGGACACATTTGAGTGAAAACAACACAGTTTTGGTGGATAAAGAAAGGTGACGCCGATATTGTCATTTTTGGTCCGAAAATTTCACGGAAAGCTTTTCGCGCACAAAGCTCCTAATATATCCTATAAACCATATAAACATGTTTGGGACACATTTGAGCGAAAACAACACAGTTTTGGTGGATAGAGAAAGGTGACGCCGATTTGGTCACTTTTGGTACGAAAATTTCACGGAAAGCTTTTCGAGCACAAAGCTCCCATTATGACCTATAAACCATATAAACATGTTTGGGACGCATTTGAGTGAAAACAACACAGTTTTTGTGGATAAAGAAAGGTGACGCCGATATGGTCACTTTTGGTTCGAAAATTTAACGGAATGCTTTTCGCGCACAAAGCTCCCATTATGACCTATAAACCATATAAACATGGTTGGGACACATTTGAGTGAAAACAACACAGTTTTGGTGGATAAAGAAAGGTGACGCCGATATTGTCATTTTTGGTCCGAAAATTTCATGGAAAGCTTTTCGCGCAGAAAGCTCCCATTATGACCTATACACCATATAAACATGTTTGGGACACATTTGAGCGAAAACAACACAGTTTTTGTGGATAAAGAAAGGTGACGCCGATATGGTCACTTTTGGTCCTAAATTTAACGGAAAGCTTTGCGCGTAGAAAGCTACCATTATGACCTATAAACCATATAAACAGGTTTGGGACACATTTGAGCGAAAACAACACAGTTTTTGTGGATAAAGAAAGGGGACGCCGATATGGTCCCTTTTGGTCCGAAAATTTCACGGAAAGCTTTTCTCGCAGAAAGCTCCTATTATGTCCTATGAACCATATAAACATATATGTGACACATTTGAGCGAAAACAACACAGTTTTTGTGGATAGAGAAAGGTGACGCCGATATGGTCACTATTGGTCCGAAAATTTCACGGAAAGCTTTCCGCGCAAAAAGCTCCCATTATGACCTATAAACCATATAAACATGTTTGGGAAGCATTTGAGCGAAAACAACACAGTTTTTAGGGATAAAGAAAGGTGACGCCGATATGGTCACTTTTAGTCCGAAAATTTCATGGAAAGCTTTTCGCGCAGAAAGCTCACATTATGACCTATGAACCATATAAACATGTTTGGGACAGATTTGAGCGAAAACAACACAGTTTTTGTGGATAAAGAAAGGTGACGCCGATATGGTCACTTTTGGTCCGAAAATTTCACGGAAAGCTTTTCGCGCAGAAAGCTCCCATTATGACCTATGAACCATATAAATATGTTTGGGACAAATTTGAGCGAAAACAACACAGTTTTTGTGGATAAAGAAACGTGACGCCGATATGGTCACTTTTGGTCAGAAAATTTCATGGAACGCTTTTCGTGCAAAAAGCTCCCAATATGACCTATAAACAATATAAACATGTTTGGGACACATTTGAGCGAAAACAACACAGTTTTCGTGGATAAAGAAAGGTGATGCCGATATGGTCACTTTTGGTCCGAAAATTTTACGGACAGCTTTTCGCGCAGAAAGCTCTCATTATGACCTATAAACCATATAAACATATTTGGGACACATTTGAATGAAAAGAACACTGTTTTGGTTGATAAAGAAAGGTGACGCCGATATGGTCACTTTTGGTCAGAAAATTTCACGGAAAGCTTTTCGCGCACAAAGCTCCCATTATGAACTATAAACCATATAAACATGTTTGGGACACATTTGAGCGAAAACAACACAGTTTTTGTGGATAAAGAAAGGGGACGCCGATATGGTCAATTTTGGTCAGAAAATTTCATGGAACGCTTTTCGTGCAAAAAGCTCCCAATATGACCTATAAACAATATAAACATGTTTGGGACACATTTGAGCGAAAACAACACAGTTTTTGTGGATAAAGAAAGGTGATGCCGATATGGTCACTTTTGGTCCGAAAATTTCACGGAAAGCTTTTCTCGCAGAAAGCTCCTATTATGTCCTATGAACCATATAAACATATATGGGACACATTTGAGCGAAAACAACACAGTTTTTGTGGATAGAGAAAGGTGACGCCGATATGGTCACTTTTGGTCCGAAAATTTCACGGAAAGTTTTCCGCGCACAAAGCTCTCATTATGACCTATAAACCATATAAACATGTTTGGGAAGCATTTGAGCGAAAACAACACAGTTTTTGTGGATAAAGAAAGGTGACGCCGATATGGTCACTTTTGGTCCGAAAATTTCACGAAAAGCTTTTCGCGCAGAAAGCTCACATTATGACCTATGAACCATATAAACATGTTTGGGACAGATTTGAGCGAAAAACACACAGCTTTTGTGGATAAAGAAAGGTGACGCCGATATGGTCACTTTTGGTCCGAAAATTTCATGGAAAGCTTTTCGCGCAGAAAGCTCCCATTATGACCTATGAACCATATAAACATGTTTGGGACAGATTTGAGCGAAAACAACACAGTTTTTGTGGATAAAGAAAGGTGACGCCGATATGGTCACTTTTGGTCCGAAAATTTCACGGAAAGCTTTTCGCGCAGAAAGCTCCCATTATGACCTATAAACCATATAAACATGTTTGGGACACATTTGAGCGAAAACAACAAAGTTTTTGTGGATAAAGAAAGGTGACGCCGATATGGTCACTTTTGGTCCGAAAATTTCACGGAAAGCTTTTCGCGCAGAAAGCTCCCATTATGACCTATAAACCATATAAACATGTTTGGGACACATTTGAGCGAAAACAACACAGTTTTTGTGGATAAAGAAAGGGGACGCCGATATGGTCACTTTTGGTTCGAAAATTTAACGGAAAGCTTTTCGCGCACAAAGCTCCCATTATGACCTATAAACCATATAAACATGGTTGGGACACATTCGAGTGAAAACAACACAGTTTTGGTGGATAAAGAAAGGTGACGCCGATATTGTCATTTTTGGTCCGAAAATTTCATGGAAAGCTTTTCGCGCAGAAAGCTCCCATTATGATCTATACACCATATAAACATGTTTGGGACACATTTGAGCGAAAACAACACAGTTTTTGTGGATAAAGAAAGGTGACGCCGATATGGTCACTTTTGGTCCTAAAATTTAACGGAAAGCTTTTCGCGTAGAAAGCTCCCATTATGACCTATAAACCATATAAACATGTTTAGCACATATTTGAATGAAAACAATACAGTATTTGTGGATAAAGAAAGGTGACGCCGATATGGTCACTTTTGGTCCGAAAATTTCACGGAAAGATTTTCGCGCACAAAGCTCCCATTATGACCTATAAACCATATAAACATGTTTGGGAAGCATTTGAGCGAAAACAACACAGTTTTTGTGGATAAAGAAAGGTGACGCCGATATGGTCACTTTTGGTCCGAAAATATCACGGAAAGCTTTTCGCGCAGAAAGCTCCCATTATGACCGATGAACCATATAAACATGTTTGGGACAGATTTGAGCGAAAACAACACAGTTTTTGTGGATAAAGAAATGTGACGCCCATATGGTCACTTTTGGTCCGAAAATTTTACGGACAGCTTTTCGCGCAGAAAGCTCTCATTATGACCTATAAACCATATAAACATGTTTGGGACACATTTGAATGAAAAGAACACTGTTTTGGTGGATAAAGAAAGGTGACGCCGATATGGTCACTTTTGGTCCGAAAATTTCACGGAAAGCTTTCCGCGCACAAAGCTTCCATTATAACCTATAAACCATATAAACATGTTTGGGAAGCATTTGAGGGAAAACAACATAGATTTTGTGGATAAAGAAAGGTGACGCCGATATGGTCACTTTTGGTCCGAAAATTTCACGGAAAGCTTTTCGCGCACAAAGCTCCCATTATGACCTATAAACCATATAAACATGTTCGGGACACATTTGAGTGAAAACAACACAGTTTTGGTGGATAAAGAAAGGTGACGCCGATATGGTCATTTTTGGTCCGAAAATTTCACGGAAAGCTTTTCGCGCAGAAAGCTCCCATTATGACCTATACACCATATAAACATGTTTGGGACAAATTTGAGCGAAAACAACACAGTTTTTGTGGATAAAGAAAGGTCACGCCGATATGGTCACTTTTGGTCCGAAAATTTAACGGAAAGCTTTTCGCGTAGAAAGCTCCCATTATGACCTATAAACCATATAAACATGTTTAGGACATATTTGAACGAAAACAATACAGTTTTTGTGGATAAAGAAAGGTGACGCCGATATGGTCACTTTTGGTCCGAAAATTTCACGGAAAGCTTTTCGTGCACAAAGCTCCAAATATGACCTATAAACCATATAAACATGTTTGGGACACATTTGAGCGAAAACAACACAGTTTTTGTGGATAAAGAAAGGGACGCCGATATGGTCACTTTTGGTCCGAAAATTTCACGGAAAGTTTTCCGCGCACAAAGCTCTCATTATGACCTATAAACCATATAAACATGTTTGGGAAGCATTTGAGCGAAAACAACACAGTTTTTGTGGATAAAGAAAGGTGACGCCGATATGGTCACTTTTGGTCCGAAAATTTCACGAAAAGCTTTTCGCGCAGAAAGCTCACATTATGACCTATGAACCATATAAACATGTTTGGGACAGATTTGAGCGAAAAACACACAGTTTTTGTGGATAAAGAAAGGTGACGCCGATATGGTCACTTTTGGTCCGAAAATTTCATGGAAAGCTTTTCGCGCAGAAAGCTCCCATTATGACCTATGAACCATATAAACATGTTTGGGACAGATTTGAGCGAAAACAACACAGTTTTTGTGGATAAAGAAAGGTGACGCCGATATGGTCACTTTTGGTCCGAAAATTTCACGGAAAGCTTTTCGCGCAGAAAGCTCCCATTATGACATATACACCATATAAACATGTTTGGGACACATTTGAGCGAAAACAACAAAGTTTTTGTGGATAAAGAAAGGTGACGCCGATATGGTCACTTTTGGTCCGAAAATTTCACGGAAAGCTTTTCGCGCAGAAAGCTCCCATTATGACCTATAAACCATATAAACATGTTTGGGACACATTTGAGCGAAAACAACACAGTTTTTGTGGATAAAGAAAGGGGACGCCGATATGGTCACTTTTGGTTCGAAAATTTAACGGAAAGCTTTTCGCGCACAAAGCTCCCATTATGACCTATAAACCATATAAACATGGTTGGGACACATTCGAGTGAAAACAACACAGTTTTGGTGGATAAAGAAAGGTGACGCCGATATTGTCATTTTTGGTCCGAAAATTTCATGGAAAGCTTTTCGCGCAGAAAGCTCCCATTATGATCTATACACCATATAAACATGTTTGGGACACATTTGAGCGAAAACAACACAGTTTTTGTGGATAAAGAAAGGTGACGCCGATATGGTCACTTTTGGTCCTAAAATTTAACGGAAAGCTTTTCGCGTAGAAAGCTCCCATTATGACCTATAAACCATATAAACATGTTTAGGACATATTTGAACGAAAACAATACAGTATTTGTGGATAAAGAAAGGTGACGCCGATATGGTCACTTTTGGTCCGAAAATTTCACGGAAAGATTTTCGCGCACAAAGCTCCCATTATGACCTATAAACCATATAAACATGTTTGGGAAGCATTTGAGCGAAAACAACACAGTTTTTGTGGATAAAGAAAGGTGACGCCGATATGGTCACTTTTGGTCCGAAAATATCACGGAAAGCTTTTCGCGCAGAAAGCTCCCATTATGACCGATGAACCATATAAACATGTTTGGGACAGATTTGAGCGAAAACAACACAGTTTTTGTGGATAAAGAAATGTGATGCCCATATGGTCACTTTTGGTCCGAAAATTTTACGGACAGCTTTTCGCGCAGAAAGCTCTCATTATGACCTATAAACCATATAAACATGTTTGGGACACATTTGAATGAAAAGAACACTGTTTTGGTGGATAAAGAAAGGTGACGCCGATATGGTCACTTTTGGTCCGAAAATTTCACGGAAAGCTTTCCGCGCACAAAGCTTCCATTATAACCTATAAACCATATAAACATGTTTGGGAAGCATTTGAGGGAAAACAACACAGATTTTGTGGATAAAGAAAGGTGACGCCGATATGGTCACTTTTGGTCCGAAAATTTCACGGAAAGCTTTTCGCGCACAAAGCTCCCATTATGACCTATAAACCATATAAACATGTTCGGGACACATTTGAGTGAAAACAACACAGTTTTGGTGGATAAAGAAAGGTGACGCCGATATGGTCATTTTTGGTCCGAAAATTTCACGGAAAGCTTTTCGCGCAGAAAGCTCCCATTATGACCTATACACCATATAAACATGTTTGGGACAAATTTGAGCGAAAACAACACAGTTTTTGTGGATAAAGAAAGGTGACACCGATATGGTCACTTTTGGTCCGAAAATTTAACGGAAAGCTTTTCGCGTAGAAAGCTCCCATTATGACCTATAAACCATATAAACATGTTTAGGACATATTTGAACGAAAACAATACAGTTTTTGTGGATAAAGAAAGGTGACGCCGATATGGTCACTTTTGGTCCGAAAATTTCACGGAAAGCTTTTCGTGCACAAAGCTCCAAATATGTCCTATGAACCATATAAACATGTTTGGGACACATTTGAGCGAAAACAACACAGTTTTTGTGGATAAAGAAAGGGGACGCCGATATGGTCACTTTTGGTCCGAAAATTTCACGGAAAGTTTTCCGCGCACAAAGCTCTCATTATGACCTATAAACCATATAAACATGTTTGGGAAGCATTTGAGCGAAAACAACACAGTTTTTGTGGATAAAGAAAGGTGACGCCGATATGGTCACTTTTGGTCCGAAAATTTCACGAAAAGCTTTTCGCGCAGAAAGCTCACATTATGACCTATGAACCATATAAACATGTTTGGGACAGATTTGAGCGAAAACAACACAGTTTTTGTGGATAAAGAAAGGTGACGCCGATATGGTCACTTTTGGTCCGAAAATTTCACGGAAAGCTTTTCGCGCAGAAAGCTCCCATTATGACATATACACCATATAAACATGTTTGGGACACATTTGAGCGAAAACAACAAAGTTTTTGTGGATAAAGAAAGGTGACGCCGATATGGTCACTTTTGGTCCGAAAATTTCACGGAAAGCTTTTCGCGCAGAAAGCTCCCATTATGACCTATAAACCATATAAACATGTTTGGGACACATTTGAGCGAAAACAACACAGTTTTTGTGGATAAAGAAAGGGGACGCCGATATGGTCACTTTTGGTTCGAAAATTTAACGGAAAGCTTTTCGCGCACAAAGCTCCCATTATGACCTATAAACCATATAAACATGGTTGGGACACATTCGAGTGAAAACAACACAGTTTTGGTGGATAAAGAAAGGTGACGCCGATATTGTCATTTTTGGTCCGAAAATTTCATGGAAAGCTTTTCGCGCAGAAAGCTCCCATTATGATCTATACACCATATAAACATGTTTGGGACACATTTGAGCGAAAACAACACAGTTTTTGTGGATAAAGAAAGGTGACGCCGATATGGTCACTTTTGGTCCTAAAATTTAACGGAAAGCTTTTCGCGTAGAAAGCTCCCATTATGACCTATAAACCATATAAACATGTTTAGGACATATTTGAACGAAAACAATACAGTATTTGTGGATAAAGAAAGGTGACGCCGATATGGTCACTTTTGGTCCGAAAATTTCACGGAAAGATTTTCGCGCACAAAACTCCCATTATGACCTATAAACCATATAAACATGTTTGGGAAGCATTTGAGCGAAAACAACACAGTTTTTGTGGATAAAGAAAGATGACGCCGATATGGTCACTTTTGGTCCGAAAATATCACGGAAAGCTTTTCGCGCAGAAAGCTCCCATTATGACCGATGAACCATATAAACATGTTTGGGACAGATTTGAGCGAAAACAACACAGTTTTTGTGGATAAAGAAATGTGACGCCCATATGGTCACTTTTGGTCCGAAAATTTTACGGACGGCTTTTCGCGCAGAAAGCTCTCATTATGACCTATAAACCATATAAACATGTTTGGGACACATTTGAATGAAAAGAACACTGTTTTGGTGGATAAAGAAAGGTGACGCCGATATGGTCACTTTTGGTCCGAAAATTTCACGGAAAGCTTTTCGCGCACAAAGCTCCCATTATGACCTATAAACCATATAAACATGTTCGGGACACATTTGAGTGAAAACAACACAGTTTTGGTGGATAAAGAAAGGTGACGCCGATATGGTCATTTTTGGTCCGAAAATTTCACGGAAAGCTTTTCGCGCAGAAAGCTCCCATTCAAAAACAGGTATAGATCCAATGTCACATTCCGTAAAGATTTATGATACATGTATAGGATGTACTCAATGTGTCCGAGCCTGCCCCACAGATGTATTAGAAATGATACCTTGGGACGGGTGTAAAGCTAAACAAATAGCTTCCGCCCCAAGAACAGAGGACTGCGTTGGTTGTAAGAGATGCGAATCCGCCTGTCCAACCGATTTTTTGAGTGTTCGGGTTTATTTGTGGCATGAAACAACTCGCAGTATGGGTCTAGCTTATTAATACGTTCCAGAAAACTCCAATCGAATCCTTTTGATTTTTTTATCGACAAAAACCCATACACCATATAAACATGTTTGGGACAAATTTGAGCGAAAACAACACAGTTTTTGTGGATAAAGAAAGGTGACGCCGATATGGTCACTTTTGGTCCGAAAATTTAACGGAAAGCTTTTCGCGTAGAAAGCTCCCATTATGACCTATAAACCATATAAACATGTTTAGGACATATTTGAACGAAAACAATACAGTTTTTGTGGATAAAGAAAGGTGACGCCGATATGGTCACTTTTGGTCCGAAAATTTCACGGAAAGCTTTTCGTGCACAAAGCTCCAAATATGACCTATAAACCATATAAACATGTTTGGGACACATTTGAGCGAAAACAACACAGTTTTTGTGGATAAAGAAAGGGGACGCCGATATGGTCACTTTTGGTCCGAAAATTTCACGGAAAGCTTTTCTCGCAGAAAGCTCCTATTATGTCCTATGAACCATATAAACATGTATGGGACACATTTGAGCGAAAACAATACAGTTTTTGTGGATAGAGAAAGGTGATGCCGATATGGTCACTTTTGGTCCGAAAATTTCACGGAAAGCTTTCCGCGCACAAAGCTCCCATTATGACCTATAAACCATATAAACATGTTTGGGAAGCATTTGAGCGAAAACAACACAGTTTTTGTGGATAAAGAAAGGTGACGCCGATATGGTCACTTTTGGTCCGAAAGTTTAACGGAAAGCTTTTCGCGTAGAAAGCTCCCATTATGACCTATAAACCATATAAACATGTTTAGGACATATTTGAACGAAAACAATACAGTTTTTGTGGATAAAGAAAGGTGACGCCGATATGGTCACTTTTGGTCCGAAAATTTCACGGAAAGCTTTTCGCGCAGAAAGCTCCCATTATGACCTATGAACAATATAAACATGTTTGGGACAGATTTGAGCGAAAACAACACAGTTTTTGTGGATAAAGAAAGGTGACGCCGATATGGTCACTTTTGGTCCGAAAATTTCACGGAAAGCTTTTCGCGCAGAAAGCTCCCATTATGACCGATGAACCATATAAACATGTTTGGGACAGATTTGAGCGAATACAACACAGTTTTTGTGGATAAAGAAAGGTGACGCCGATATGGTCACTTTTGGTCCGAAAATTTTACGGACAGCTTTTCGCGCAGAAAGCTCTCATTATGACCTATAAACCATATAAACATGTTTGGGACACATTTGAATGAAAAGAACACTGTTTTGGTGGATAAAGAAAGGTAACGCCGATATGGTCACTTTTGGTCTGAAAATTTCACGGAAAGCTTTCCGCGCACAAAGCTTCCATTATAACCTATAAACCATATAAACATGTTTGGAAGCATTTGAGGGAAAACAACACAGTTTTTGTGGATAAAGAAAGGTGACGCTGATATGGTCACTTTTGGTCCGAAAATTTCACGGAAAGCTTTTCGCGCACAAAGCTCCCATTATGACCTATAAACCATATAAACATGTTGGGGACACATTTGAGCGAAAACAACACAGTTTTGGTGGATAAAGAAAGGTGACGCCGATATGGTCACTTTTGTCCGAAAATTTCACGGAAAGCTTTTCTCGCAGAAAGCTCCTATTATGTCCTATGAACCATATAAACATGTATGGGACACATTTGAGCGAAAACAACACAGTTTTTGTGGATAGAGAAAGGTGACGCCGATATGGTCTCTTTTGGTCCGAAAATTTCACGAAAGCTTTCCGCGCACAAAGCTCCCATTATGACCTATAAACCATATAAACATGTTTGGGAAGCATTTGAGCGAAAACAACACAGTTTTTGTGGATAAAGAAAGGTGACGCCGATATGGTCACTTTTGGTCCGAAAATTTCACGGAAAGCTTTTCGCGCAGAAAGCTCCCATTATGACCTATGAACCATATAAACATGTTTGGGACAGATTTGAGCGAAAACAACACAGTTTTTGTGGATAAAGAAAGGTGACGCCGACATGGTCACTTTTGGTCCGAAAATTTCACGGAAAGCTTTTCGCGCAGAAAGCTCCCATTATGACCGATGAACCATATAAACATGTTTGGGACAGATTTGAGCGAAAACAACACAGTTTTTGTGGATAAAGAAAGGTGACGCCGATATGGTCACTTTTGGTCCGAAAATTATACGGACAGCTTTTCGCGCAGAAAGCTCTCATTATGACCTATAAACCATATAAACATGTTTGGGACACATTTCAATGAAAAGAACACTGTTTTGGTGGATAAAGAAAGGTGACGCCGATATGGTCACTTTTGGTCCGAAAATTTCACGGAAAGCTTTTCGCGCAGAAAGCTCCCATTATGACCTATAAACCATATAAACATGTTTGGAACACATTTGAGCGAAAACAACACAGTTTTGGTGGATAAAGAAAGGTGACGCCGATATGGTCACTTTTGGTCCGAAAATTTCACGGAAAGCTTTTGGCACAGAATGCTCCCATTATGACCTATACACCATATAAACATGTTTGGGACGCATTTGAGCGAAAACAACACAGTTTTTGTGGATAAAGAAAGGTGACGCCGATATGGTCACTTTTGGTCCGAAAATTTCACGGAAAGCTTTTCGCGCACAAAGCTCCCATTATGACCTATAAACCATATAAACATGTTTGGGACGCATTTGAGCGAAAACAACACAGTTTTGGAGGATAAAGAAAGGTGACGCCGATAAGGTTACTTTTGGTCCGAAAATTTCATGGAAAGTTTTTCGCGCAGAAAGCTCCTAACCATATAAACATGTTTAGGACACATTTGAGCGAAAACAACACAGTTTTGTGGATAAAGAAAGGTGACGCTGATGTGGTCACGCGTTCCGCGCACAAAGCTCCCATTATGACCGATGAACCATATAAACATGTTTGGGACAGATTTGAGCGAAAACAACACAGTTTTTGTGGATAAAGAAAGGTGACGCCGATATGGTCACTTTTGGTCCGAAAATTTCACGGAAAGCTTTTCGCGCAGAAAGTTCCCATTATGACCTATACCCCATATAAACATGTTTGGGACACATTTGAGCGAAAACAACACAGTTTTTGTGGATAAAGAAAGGTGTCGCCGATATGGTCACTTTTGGTCCGAAAATTTCACGGAAAGCTTTTCGTGCACAAAGATCCAAATTTGACCTATAAACCATATAAACATGTTTGGGACACATTTGAGCAAAAACAACAAAGTTTTTGTGGATAAAGAAAGGGGACGCCGATATGGTCACTTTTGGTCCGAAAATTTCACGGAAAGCTTTTCTCGCAGAAAGCTCCTATTATGTCCTATGAACCATATAAACATGTATGGGACACATTTGAGCGAAAACAACACAGTTTTTGTGGATAGAGAAAGGTGACGCCGATATGGTCACTTTTGGTCCGAAAATTTCACGGAAAGCTTTCCGCGCACAAAGCTCCCATTATGACCTATAAACCATATAAACATGTTTGGGAAGCATTTGAGCGAAAACAACACAGTTTTTGTGGATAAAGAAAGGTGACGCCGATATGGTCACTTTTGGTCCGAAAATATCACGGAAAGCTTTTCGCGAAGAAAGCTCCCATTATGACCTATGAACCATATAAACATGTTTGGGACAGATTTGAGCGAAAACAACACAGTTTTTGTGGATAAAGAAAGGTGACGCCGATATGGTCACTTTTGGTTCGAAAATTTTACAAAAAGCTTTTCGCGCAGAAAGCGCACATTATGACCTATGAACCACATAAACATGTTTGGGACAGATTTGAGCGAAAACAACACAGTTTTTGTGGATAAAGAAAGGTGACACCGATATGGTCACTTTTGGTCAGAAAATTTCATGCAACGCTTTTCGTGCACAAAGCTCCCAATATGACCTATAAACTATATAAACATGTTTGGGACACATTTGAGCGAAAACAACACAGTTTTGGTGGATAAAGAAAGGTGACGCCGATATGGTCACTTTTGGTCCGAAAATTTCACGGAAAGCTTTTTGCGCACAAAGCTCCCATTATGACCTATAAACCATATAAACATGTTTGGGACGCATTTGAGCGAAAACAACACAGTTTTGGAGGATAAAGAAAGGTGACGCCGATAAGGTTACTTTTGGTCCGAAAATTTCACGGAAAGCTTTTCGCGCAGAAAGCTCCCAACCATATGAAAATGTTTGGGACACATTTGAGCGAAAACAACACAGTTTTGTGGATAAAGAAAGGTGACGCTGATGTGGTCACGCGTTCCGCGCACAAAGCTCCCATTATGACCGATGAACCATATAAACATGTTTGGGACAGATTTGAGCGAAAACAACACAGTTTTTGTGGATAAAGAAAGGTGACGCCGATATGGTCACTTTAGGTCCGAAAATTTCACGGAAAGCTTTTCGCGCAGAAAGCTCTCATTATGACCGATGAACCATATAAACATGTTTGGGACACATTTGAATGAAAAGAACACTGTTTTGGTGGATAAAGAAAGGTGACGCCGATATGGTCACTTTTGGTCCGAAAATTTCACGGAAAGCTTTTCGCGCAGAAAGCTCCCATTATGACCTATACCCCATATAAACATGTTTGGGACACATTTGAGCGAAAACAACACAGTTTTTGTGGATAAAGAAAGGTGTCGCCGATATGGTCACTTTTGGTCCGAAAATTTCACGGAAAGCTTTTCGCGCAGAAAGTTCCCATTATGACCTATACCCCATATAAACATGTTTGGGACACATTTGAGCGAAAACAACACAGTTTTTGTGGATAAAGAAAGGTGTCGCCGATATGGTCACTTTTGGTCCGAAAATTTCACGGAAAGCTTTTCGTGCACAAAGATCCTAATTTGACCTATAAACCATATAAACATGTTTGGGACACATTTGAGCAAAAACAACAAAGTTTTGTGGATAAAGAAAGGGGACGCCGATATGGTCACTTTTGGTCCGAAAATTTCACGGAAAGCTTTTCTCGCAGAAAGCTCCTATCATGTCCTATGAACCATATAAACATGTATGGGACACATTTGAGCGAAAACAACACAGTTTTTGTGGATAGAGAAAGGTGACGCCGATATGGTCACTTTTGGTCCGAAAATTTCACGGAAAGCTTTCCGCGCACAAAGCTCCCATTATGACCTATAAACCATATAAACATGTTTGGGAAGCATTTGAGCGAAAACAACACAGTTTTTGTGGATAAAGAAAGGTGACGCCGATATGGTCACTTTTGGTTCGAAAATATCACGGAAAGCTTTTCGCGAAGAAAGCTCCCATTATGACCTATGAACCATATAAACATGTTTGGGACAGATTTGAGCGAAAACAACACAGTTTTTGTGGATAAAGAAAGGTAACGCCGATATGGTCACTTTTGGTTCGAAAATTTTACAAAAAGCTTTTCGCGCAGAAAGCGCACATTATGACCTATGAACCACATAAACATGTTTGGGACAGATTTGAGCGAAAACAACACAGTTTTTGTGGATAAAGAAAGGTGACGCCGATATGGTCACTTTTGGTCAGAAAATTTCACGGAAAGCTTTTCGCGCAGAAAGCTCTCATTATGACCGATGAACCATATAAACATGTTTGGGACACATTTGAATGAAAAGAACACTGTTTTGGTGGATAAAGAAAGGTGACGCCGATATGGTCACTTTTGGTCCGAAAATTTCACGGAAAGCTTTTCGCGCAGAAAGCTCCCATTATGACCTATACCCCATATAAACATGTTTGGGACACATTTGAGCGAAAACAACACAGTTTTTGTGGATAAAGAAAGGTGTCGCCGATATGGTCACTTTTGGTCCGAAAATTTCACGGAAAGCTTTTCGTGCACAAAGATCCAAATTTGACCTATAAACCATATAAACATGTTTGGGACATATTTGAGCGAATCAACAATGTTTTTGTGGATAAAGAAAGGGGACGCCGATATGGTCACTTTTGGTCCGAAAATTTCACGGAAAGCTTTTCTCGCAGAAAGCTCCTATTATGTCCTATGAATCATATAAACATGTATGGGACACATTTGAGCGAAAACAACACAGTTTTTTTGGATAGAGAAAGGTGACGCCGATATGGTCACTTTTGGTCCAAAAATTTCACGGAAAGCTTTCCGCGCACAAAGCTCCCATTATGACCTATAAACCATATAAACATATTTGGGAAGCATTTGAGCGAAAACAACACAGTTTTTGTGGATAAAGAAAGGTGACGCCGATATGGTCACTTTTGGTCCGAAAATTTCACGGAAAGCTTTTCGCGCAGAAAGCTCCCATTATGACCTATGAACCATATAAACATGTTTGGGACAGATTTGAGCGAAAACAACACAGTTTTTGTGGATAAAGAAAGGTGACCCCGATATGGTTACTTTTGGTCCGAAAATTTTACAAAAAGCTTTTCGCGCAGAAAGCTCACATTATGACCTATGAACCACATAAACATGTTTGGGACAGATTTGAGCGAAAACAACAAAGTTTTTGTGGATAAAGAAAGGTGACGCCGATATGGTCACTTTTGGTCAGAAAATTTCATGCAACGCTTTTCGTGCACAAAGCTCCCAATATGACCTATAAACAATATAAACATGTTTGGGACACATTTGAGCGAAAACAACACAGTTTTTGTGGATAAAGAAAGGTGACGCCGATATGGTCACTTTTGGTCCGAAAATTTCACGGAAAGCTTTTGGCGCAGAAAGCTCCCATTATGACCTATACACCATATAAACATGTTTGGGACGCATTTGAGCGAAAACAACACAGTTTTTGTGGATAAACAAAGGTGACGCCGATATGGTCACTTTTGGTCCGAAAATTTCACGGAAAGCTTTTTGCGCACAAAGCTCCCATTATGACCTATAAACCATATAAACATGTTTGGGACACATTTGAGCGAAAACAACACAGTTTTGGAGGATAAAGAAAGGTGACGCCGATAAGGTTACTTTTGGTCCGAAAATTTCACGGAAATCTTTTCGCGCAGAAAGCTCCCAACCATATAAAAATGTTTGGGACACATTTGAGCGAAAACAACACAGTTTTGTGGATAAAGAAAGGTGACGCTGATGTGGTCACGCGTTCCGCGCACAAAGCTCCCATTATGACCGATGAACCATATAAACATGTTTGGGACAGATTTGAGCGAAAACAACACTGTTTTTGTGGATAAAGAAAGGTGACGCCGATATGGTCACTTTTGGTCCGATAATTTCACGGAAAGCTTTTCGCGCAGAAAGCTCCCATTATGACCTATACCCCATATAAACATGTTTGGGACACATTTGAGCGAAAACAACACAGTTTTTGTGGATAAAGAAAGGTGTCGCCGATATGGTCAATTTTGGTCAGAAAATTTCACGGAAAGCTTTTCGTGCACAAAGATCCAAATTTGACCTATAAACCATATAAACATGTTTGGGACACATTTGAGCGAAAACAACAATGTTTTTGTGGATAAAGAAAGGGGACGCCGATATGGTCACTTTTGGTCCGAAAATTTCACGGAAAGCTTTTCTCGCAGAAAGCTCCTATTATGTCCTATGAACCATATAAACATGTTTGGGACACATTTGAGCGAAAACAACACAGTTTTTGTGGATAGAGAAAGGTGACGCCGATATGGTCACTTTTGGTCCGAAAATTTCACGGCAAGCTTTTCGCGCAGAAAGCTCCTATTATGACCTATGAACCATATAAACATGTATGGGACACGTTTGAGCAAAAACAACACAGTTTTTGTGGATAGAGAAAGGTGACGCCGATATGGTCACTTTTGGTCCGAAAATTTCACGGAAAGCTTTCCGCGCACAAAGCTCCCATTATGACCTATTAACCATATAAACATGTTTGGGAAGCATTTGAGCGAAAACAACACAGTTTTTGTGGATAAAGAAAGGTGACGCCGATATGGTCACTTTAGGTCCGAAAATTTCACGGAAAGCTTTTCGCGCAGAAAGCTCTCATTATGACCGATGAACCATATAAACATGTTTGGGACACATTTGAATGAAAAGAACACTGTTTTGGTGGATAAAGAAAGGTGACGCCGATATGGTCACTTTTGGTCCGAAAATTTCACGGAAAGCTTTTCGCGCAGAAAGCTCCCATTATGACCTATAAACCATATAAACATGTTGGGGACACATTTGAGCGAAAACAACACAGTTTTGGTGGATAAAGAAAGGTGACGCCGATATGGTCACTTTTGTCCGAAAATTTCACGGAAAGCTTTTCTCGCAGAAAGCTCCTATTATGTCCTATGAACCATATAAACATGTATGGGACACATTTGAGCGAAAACAACACAGTTTTTGTGGATAAAGAAAGGTGACGCCGATATGGTCACTTTTGGTCCGAAAATTTCACGGAAAGCTTTTCGCGCAGAAAGCTGCCATTATGACGTATAAACCATATAAACATGTTTGGAACACATTTGAGCGAAAACAACACAGTTTTGGTGGATAAAGAAAGGTGACGCCGATATGGTCACTTTTGGTCCGAAAATTTCACGAAAAGCGTTCCGCGCACAAAGCTCCCATTATGACCTATAAACCATATAAACATGTCTGGGACACATTTGAGCGAAAACAACACAGTTTTGGTGGATAAAGAAAGATGACGCCGATATGGTCACTTTTGGTCCGAAAATTTCACGGAAAGCTTTTGGCGCAGAAAGCTCCCATTATGACCTATACACCATATAAACATGTTTGGGACGCATTTGAGCGAAAACAACACAGTTTTTGAGGATAAAGAAAGGTGACGCCGATATGGTCACTTTTGGTCCGAAAATTTCACGGAAAGCTTTTCGCGCACAAAGCTCCCATTATGACCTATAAACCATATAAAAATGTTTGGGATGCATTTGAGCGAAAACAACACAGTTTTGGAGGATAAAGAAAGGTGACGCCGATAAGGTTACTTTTGGTCCGAAAATTTCACGGAAAGCTTTTCGCGCAGAAAGCTCCCAACCATATAAACATGTTTGGGACACATTTGAAAGAAAACAACACAGTTTTTGTGGATAGAGAAAGGTGACGCCGATATGGTCACTTTTGGTCCGAAAATTTCACGGAAAGCTTTTCGTGCACAAAGCTCCCATTATGACCTCTAAACCATATAAACATGTTTGTGACACATTTGAGCGAAAACAACACAGCTTTGTGGATAAAGAAAGGTGACGCTGATGTGGTCACGCGTTCCGCGCACAAAGCTGCCATTATGACCTATAAACCATATAAACATGTTTGGGACACATTTGAGTGAAAACAACACAGTTTTGGTGGATAAAGAAAGGTGACGCCGATATGGTCATTTTTGGTCCGAAAATTTCACGGAAAGCTTTTCGCGCAGAAAGCTCCCATTATGACCTATACACCATATAAACATGTTTGGGACACATTTGAGCGAAAACAACACAGTTTTTGTGGATAAAGAAAGGTGACGCCGATATGGTCACTTTTGATCCGAAAATTTAACGGAAAGCTTTTCGCGTAGAAAGCTCCCATTATGACCTATAAACCATATAAACATGTTTAGGACATATTTGAACGAAAACAATACAGTTTTTGTGGATAAGGAAAGGTGACGCTGATATGGTCACTTTTGGTCCGAAAATTTCACGGAAAGCTTTTCGTGCACAAAGCTCCAAATATGACCTATAAACCATATAAACATGTTTGGGAAGCATTTGAGCGAAAACAACACAGTTTTTGTGGATAAAGAAAGGTGACGCCGATATGGTCACTTTTGGTCCGAAAATTTCACGGAAAGCGTTTCGCGCAGAAAGCTCCCATTATGACCTATGAACCATATATACATGTTTGGGAAGCATTTGAGCGAAAACAACACAGTTTTTGTGGATAAAGAAAGGTGACGCCGATATGGTCACTTTTGGTCCGAAAATTTCACGGAAAGCTTTTCGCGCAGAAAGCTCCCATTATGACCTATGAACCATATAAACATGTTTGGGACAGATTTGAGCGAAAACAACACAGTTTTTGTGTATAAAGAAAGGTGACGCCGATATGGTCACTTTTGGTCCGAAAATTTCACGGAAAGCGTTCCGCGCACAAAGATCCCGTTATGACCTATAAACCATATAAACATGTCTGGGACACATTTGAGCGAAAACAACACAGTTTTGGTGGATAAAGAAAGGTGACGCCGATATGGTCACTTTTGGTCCGAAAATTTCACGGAAAGCTTTTCGTGCACAAAGCTCCCATTATGACCTATCAACCATATAAACATGTTTGTGACATATTTGAGCGAAAACAACACAGCTTTGTGGATAAAGAAAGGTGACGCTGATGTGGTCACGCGTTCCGCGCACAAAGCTACCATTATGACCTATAAAGCATATAAACATGTTTGGGACACATTTGAGTGAAAACAACACAGTTTTGGTGGATAAAGAAAGGTGACGCCGATATGGTCATTTTTGGTCCGAAAATTTCACGGAAAGCTTTTCGCGCAGAAAGCTCCCATTATGACCTATACACCATATAAACATGTTTGGGACACATTTGAGCGAAAACAAAACAGTTTTTGTGGATAAAGAAAGGTGACGCCGATATTGTCACTTTTGATCCGAAAATTTAACGGAAAGCTTTTCGCGTAGAAAGCTCCCATTATTTACCTATAAACAATATAAACATGTTTAGGACATATTTGAACGAAAACAATACAGTTTTTGTGGATAAAGAAAGGTGACGCTGATATGGTCACTTTTGGTCCGAAAATTTCACGGAAAGCTTTTCGTGCACAAAGCTCCAAATATGACCTACAAACCATATAAACATGTTTGGGAAGCATTTGAGCGAAAACAACACAGTTTTTGTGGATAAAGAAAGGTGACGCCGATATGGTCACTTTTGGTCCGAAAATTTCACGGAAAGCTTTTCGCGCAGAAAGCTCCCATTATGACCTATGAACCATATAATCATGTTTGGGAAGCATTTGAGCGAAAACAACACAGTTTTTGTGGATAAAGAAAGGTGACGCCGATATGGTCACTTTTGGTCCGAAAATTTCACGGAAAGCTTTTCGCGCAGAAAGCTCCCATTATGACCTATGAACCATATAAACATGTTTGGGAAGCATTTGAGCGAAAACAACACAGTTTGTGTGGATAAAGAAAGGTGACGCCGATATGGTCACTTTTGGTCCGAAAATTTCACGGAAAGCTTTTCGCGCAGAAAGCTCCCATTATGACCTATGAACCATATAAACATGTTTAGGACACATTTGAGTGAAAACAACACAGTTTTGGTGGATAAAGAAAGGTGACGCCGATATGGTCACTTTTGGTCCGAAAATTTCACGGAAAGCTTTTCACGCAGAAAGCTCCCATTATGACCGATGAACCATATAAACATGTTTAGGACACATTTGAGCGAAAACAACATGGTTTTTGTGGATAAAGAAAGGTGACGCCGATTTGGTCACTTTTGGTTCGAAAATTTCACGGAAAGCTTTCCGCACAAAAAGCTCCCATTATGACCTATAAACCATATAAACATGTTTGGGACACATTTGAGTGAAAACAACACAGTTTTGGTGGATAAAGAAACGTGACGCCGATATGGTCATTTTTGGTCCGAAAATTTCACGGAAAGCTTTTCGCGCAAAAAGCTCCCATTATGACCTATACACCATATAAACATGTTTGGGACACATTTGAGCGAAAACAACACAGTTTTTGTGGATAAAGAAAGGTGACGCCGATATGGTCACTTATGGTCCGAAAATTTAACGGAAAGCTTTTCGCGTAGAAAGCTCCCATTATGACCTATAAACCATATAAACATGTTTAGGACATATTTGAACGAAAACAATACAGTTTTTGTGGATAGAGAAAGGTGACGCCGATATGGTCACTTTTGGTCCGAAAATTTCACGGAAAGCTTTTCGCGCACAAAGCTCCCATTATGACCTCTAAACCATATAAACATGTTTGTGACACATTTGAGCGAAAACAACACAGTTTTGTGGATAAAGAAAGGTGACGCTGATTTGGTCATGCGTTCCCCGCACAAAGCTCCCATTATGACCTATAAAGCATATAAACATGTTTGGGACACATTTGAGGGAAAACAACACAGTTTTGGTGGATAAAGAAAGGTGACGCCGATATGGTCATTTTTGGTACGAAAATTTCACGGAAAGCTTTTCGCGCAGAAAGCTCCCATTATGACCTATACACCATATAAACATGTTTGGGACACATTTGAGCGAAAACAACACAGTTTTTGTGGATAAAGAAAGGTGACGCCGATATGGTCACTTTTGGTCCGAAAATTTAACGGAAAGCTTTTCGCGTAGAAAGCTCACATTATGACCTATAAACCATATAAACATGTTTAGGACATATTTGAACAAAAACAAACCAGTTTTTATGGATAAAGAAAGCTGATGCCGATACGGTCACTTTTGGTCCGAAAATTTTACGGAAAGCTTTTCGTGCACAAAGCTCCAAAAATGACCTATAAACCATATAAACATGTTTGGCACACATTTGAGCGAAAACAACACAGTTTTTGTGGATAAAGAAAGGGGACGCCGATATGGTCACTTTTGGTCCGAAAATTTCACGGAAAGCTTTTCTCGCAGAAAGCTCCTATTATGTCCTATGAACCATATAAACATGTTTGGGACACATTTGAGCGAAAACAACACAGTTTTTGTGGATAGAGAAAGGTGACGCCGATATGGTAACTTTTGGTCCGAAAATTTCACGGAAAGCTTTCCGCGCACAACGCTCCCATTATGACCTATAAACCATATTAAACATGTTTGGGAAGCATTTGAGCAAAAACAACACAGTTTTTGTGGATAAAGAAAGGTGACGCCGTTATGGTCACTTTTGATCCGAAAATTTAACGGAAAGCTTTTCGCGTAGAAAGCTCCGATTATGACCTATAAACCATATAAACATGTTTAGGACATATTTGAACGAAAACAATACAGTTTTTGTGGATAAAGAAAGGTGACGCCGATATGGTCACTTTTGGTCCGAAAATTTCACGGAAAGCTTTTCGTGCACAAAGCTCCAAATATGACCTATAAACCATATAAACATGTTTGGGACACATTTGAGCGAAAACAACACAGTTTTCGTGGATAAAGAAAGGGGACGCCGATATGGTCACTTTTGGTCCGAAAATTTCACGGAAAGCTTTTCTCGCAGAAAGCTCCTATTATGTCCTATGAACCATATAAACGTGTTTGGGACACATTTGAGCGAAAACAACACAGTTTTTTTGGATAGAGAAAGGTGACGCCGATATCGTCACTTTTGGTCCGAAAATTTCACGGAAAGCATTCCGCGCAGAAAGCTCCCATTATGACCTATAAACCATATAAACATGTTTGGGAAGCATTTGAGCGAAAACAACACAGTTTTTGTGGATAAAGAAAGGTGACGCCGATATGGTCACATTTGGTCCGAAAATTTCACGGAAAGCTTTTCGCGCAGAAAGCTCCCATTATGACCTATGAACCATATAAAAATGTTTGGGACAGATTTGAGCGAAAACAACACAGTTTTTGTGGATAAAGAAAGGTGACGCCGATATGGTCACTTTTAGTCAGAAAATTTCATGGAACGCTTTTTGTGCAAAAAGCTCCCAATATGACCTATAAACAATATAAACATGTTTGGGACACATTTGAGCGAAAACAACACAGTTTTTGTGGATAAAGAAAGGTGACGCCGATATGGTCACTTTTGGTGTGAAAATTTCACGGAAAGCTTTTCGCACACAAAGCTCCCATTATGACCTATAAACCATATAAACATGTTTGGGACACATTTGAGGGAAAACAACACAGTTTTGGTGGATAAAGAAAGGTGACGCCGATATGGTCATTTTTGGTCCGAAAATTTCACGGAAAGCTTTTTGTGCAGAAAGCTCCCATTATGACCTATACACCATATAAACATGTTTGGGACACATTTGAGTGAAAACAACACAGTTTTGGAGGATAAAGAAAGGTGACGCCGATATGGTCACTTTTGGTGTGAAAATTTCACGGAAAGCTTTTCGCACACAAAGCTCCCATTATGACCTATAAACCATATAAACATGTTTGGGACACATTTGAGGGAAAACAACACAGTTTTGGTGGATAAAGAAAGGTGACGCCGATATGGTCATTTTTGGTCCGAAAATTTCACGGAAAGCTTTTTGTGCAGAAAGCTCCCATTATGACCTATACACCATATAAACATGTTTGGGACACATTTGAGTGAAAACAACACAGTTTTGGAGGATAAAGAAAGGTGACGCCGATATGGTCATTTTTGTTCCGAAAATTTCACGGAAAGCTTTTCGCGCAGAAAGCTCCCATTATGACCTATAAACCATATAAACATGTTTGGGACACATTTGAGCGAAAACAACACAGTTTTTGTGGATAAAGAAAGGTGACGCCGATATGATCACTTTTGGTCCGAAAATTTAACGGAAAGTTTTTCGCGTAGAAAGCTCCCATTATGACCTATAAACCATATAAACATGTTTAGGACATATTTGAACGAAAACAATACAGTTTTTGTGGATAAAGAATGGTGATGCCGATATGGTCACTTTTGGTCCGACAATTTTACGGAAAGCTTTTCGTGCACAAAGCTCCAAATATGACCTATAAACCATATAAACATGTTTGGGACACATTTGAGCGAAAACAACACAGTTTTTGTGGATAAAGAAAGGGGACGCCGATATGGTCACTTTTGGTCCGAAAATTTCACCGAAAGCTTTTCTCGCAGAAAGCTCGTATTATGTCCTATGAACCATATAAACATGTTTGGGACACATTTGAGCGAAAACAACACAGTTTTTGTGGATAGAGAAAGGTGACGCCGATATGGTCACTTTTGGTCCGAAAATTTCACGGAAAGCTTTCCGCGCACGAAGCTCCCATTATGATCTATAAACCATATAAACATGTTTGGGAAGCATTTGAGCGAAAACAACACTGTATTTGTGGATAATGAAAGGTGACGCCGATATGGTCACTTTTGGTCCGAAAATTTCACGGAAAGCTTTTCGCGCAGAAAGCTCCCATTATGACCTATGAACCATATAAACATGTTTGGGACAGATTTGAGCGAAAACAACACAGTTTTTGTGGATAAAGAAAGGTGACGCCGATATGGTCACTTTTGGTCCGAAAATTTCACGGAAAGCTTTTCGCGCAGAAAGCTTCCATTATGACCTATAAACCATATAAACATGTTTGGGACACATTTGAGCGAAAACAACACAGTTTTGGTGGAAAAAGAAAGGTGACGCCGATATGGTCACTTTTGGTCCGAAAATTTCATGGAAAGCGTTCCGCGCACAAAGCTCTCATTATGACCTATAAACCATATAAACATGTTTGGGACACATTTGAGCGAAAAAACACAGTTTTGGTGGATAAAGAAAGGTGACGCCGATATGGTCACTTTTGGTCCTAAAATTTCACGGAAAGCTTTTCGCGCAGAAAGCTCCCATTATGACATATACACCATATAAACATGTTTGGGACGCATTTGAGCGAAACAACACAGTTTTTGTGGATAAAGAAAGGTGACGCCGCTATGGTCACTATTGGTCCGAAAATTTCACGGAAAGTTTTTCGCGCACAAAGCTCCCATTATGACCTATATACCATATAAATATGTTTGGGACACATTTGAGCGAAAACAACACAGTTTTTGTGGATAAAGAAAGGTGACGCCGATATGGTCACTTTTGGTCCGAAAATTTAACGGAATGTTTTTCGCGTAGAAAGCTCCCATTATGACCTATAAACCATATAAACATGTTTAGGACATATTTGAACGAAAACAATACAGTTTTTGTGGATAAAGAAAGGTGATGCCGATATGGTCACTTTTGGTCCGACAATTTTACGGAAAGCTTTTCGTGCACAAAGCTCCTAATATGACCTATAAACCATATAAACATGTTTGGGACACATTTGAGCGAAAACAACACAGTTTTTGTGGATAAAGAAAGGGGACGCCGATATGGTCACTTTTGGTCCGAAAATTTCACGGAAAGCTTTTCTCGCAGAAAGCTCGTATTATGTCCTATGAACCATATAAACATGTTTGGGACACATTTGAGCGAAAACAACACAGTTTTTGTGGATAGAGAAAGGTGACGCCGATATGGTCACTTTTGGTCCGAAATTTTCACGGAAAGCTTTCCGCGCACGAAGCTCCCATTATGATCTATAAACCATATAAACATGTTTGGGAAGCATTTGAGCGAAAACAACACAGTTTTTGTGGATAATGAAAGGTGACGCCGATATGGTCACTTTTGGTCCGAAAATTTCACGGAAAGCTTTTCGCGCAGAAAGCTCCCATTATGACCTATGAACCATATAAACATGTTTGGGACACATTTGAGCGAAAACAACACAGTTTTGGTGGAAAAAGAAAGGTGACGCCGATATGGTCACTTTTGGTCCGAAAATTTCATGGAAAGCGTTCCGCGCACAAAGCTCTCATTATGACCTATAAACCATATAAACATGTTTGGGACACATTTGAGCGAAAAAACACAGTTTTGGTGGATAAAGAAAGGTGACGCCGATATGGTCACTTTTGGTCCTAAAATTTCACGGAAAGCTTTTCGCGCAGAAAGCTCCCATTATGACATATACACCATATAAACATGTTTGGGACGCATTTGAGCGAAACAACACAGTTTTTGTGGATAAAGAAAGGTGACGCCGCTATGGTCACTATTGGTCCGAAAATTTCACGGAAAGTTTTTCGCGCACAAAGCTCCCATTATGACCTATATACCATATAAATATGTTTGGGACACATTTGAGCGAAAACAACACAGTTTTTGTGGATAAAGAAAGGTGACGCCGATATGGTCACTTTTGGTCCGAAAATTTCACGGACAGCTTTTCGCGCAGAAAGCTTCCATTATGACCTATAAACCATATAAACATGTTTGGGACACATTTGAGCGAAAACAACACAGTTTTGGTGGAAAAAGAAAGGTGACGCCGATATGGTCACTTTTGGTCCGAAAATTTCACGGAAAGCGTTCCGCGCACAAAGCTCTCATTATGACCTATAAACCATATAAACATGTTTGGGACACATTTGAGCGAAAAAACACAGTTTTGGTGGATAAAGAAAGGTGACGCCGATATGGTCACTTTTGGTCCTAAAATTTCACGGAAAGCTTTTCGCGCAGAAAGCTCCCATTATGACATATACACCATATAAACATGTTTGGGACGCATTTGAGCGAAACAACACAGTTTTTGTGGATAAAGAAAGGTGACGCCGCTATGGTCACTATTGGTCCGAAAATTTCACGGAAAGTTTTTCGCGCACAAAGCTCCCATTATGACCTATATACCATATAAATATGTTTGGGACGCATTTGAGCGAAAACAACACAGTTTTGGTGGATAAAGAAAGGTGACGCCAACAAGGTTACTTTTGGTCCGAAAATTTCACGGAAAGCTTTTCGTGCAGAAAGCTCCCAACCATATAAACATGTTTGGGACACATTTGAAAGAAAACAACACAGTTTTTGTGGATAAAGAAAGGTGACGCCGATATGGTCACTTTTGGTCCGAAAATTTCACGGAAAGCTTTTCGCGCACAAAGCTCCCATTATGACCTATAAACCATATAAACATGTTTGGGACACATTTGAGTGAAAACAACACGGTTTTGGTGGATAAAGAAAGGTGACGCGGATATGGTCACTTTTGGTCCGAAAATTTCACGGAAAGCTTTTCGCGCAGAAAGCTCCCATTATGACCTATGAACCATATAAACATGTTTGGGACAGATGTGAGCGAAAACAACACAGTTTTTGTGGATAAAGAAAGGTGACGCCGATATGGTCACTTTTGGTCCGAAAATTTCACGGAAAGCTTTTCGCGTAGAAAGCTCCCATTATGACCTATAAACCATATAAACATGTTTAGGACATATTTGAACGAAAACAATACAGTTTTTGTGGATAAAGAAAGGTGATGCCGATATGGTCACTGTTGGTCCGAAAATTTTACGGAAAGCTTTTCGTGCACAAAGCTCCAAATATGACCTATAAACCATATAAACATGTTTGGGACACATTTGAGCGAAAACAACACAGTTTTTGTGGATAAAGAAAGGGGACGCCGATATGGTCACTTTTGGTCCAAAAATTTCACGGAAAGCTTTTCTCGCAGAAAGCTCCTATTATGTCCTATGAACCATATAAACATGTTTGGGACACATTTGAGCGAAAACAACACAGTTTTTGTGGATAGAGAAAGGTGACGCCGATATGGTCACTTTTGGTCCGAAAATTTCACGGAAAGCTTTCCGCGCACAAAGCTCCCATTATGATCTATAAACCATATAAACATGTTTGGGAAGCAATTGAGCGAAAACAACACAGTTTTTGTGGATAAAGAAAGGTGACGCCGATATGGTCACTTTTGGTCCGAAAATTTCACGGAAAGCTTTTCGCGCACAAAGCTCCCATTATGACCTATGAACCATATAAACATGTTTGGGACAGATTTGAGCGAAAACAACACAGTTTTTGTGGATAAAGAAAGGTGACGCCGATATGGTCACTTTTGGTCCGAAAATTTCACGGACAGCTTTTCGCGCAGAAAGCTCCCATTATGACCTATGAACCATATAAACATGTTTGGGACAGATTTGAGCGAAAAGAACACAGTTTTTGTGGATAAAGAAAGGTGACGCCGATATGGTCACTTTTTGTCCGAAAATTTCACGGAAAGCTTTCCGCGCACAAAGCTCTCATTATGATCTATAAACCATATAAACATGTTTGGGAAGCATTTGAGCGAAAACAACACAGTTTTTGTGGATAAAGAAAGGTGATGCCGATATGGTCACTTTTGGTCCGAAAATTTCACGGAAAGCTTTTAGCGCAGAAAGCTCCCATTATGACCTATGAACCATATAAACATGTTTGGGACAGATTTGAGCGAAAACAACACAGTTTTTGTGGATAAAGAAAGGTGACGCCGATATGGTCACTTTTGGTCCGAAAATTTCACGGAAAGCTTTTCGCGCAGAAAGCTTCCATTATGACCTATAAACCATATAAACATTTTTGGGACACATTTGAGCGAAAACAACACAGTTTTGGTGGAAAAAGAAAGGTGACGCCGATATGGTCACTTTTGGTCAGAAAATTTCACGGAAAGCGTTCCGCGCACAAAGCCCATTATGACCTATAAACCATATAAACATGTTTGGGACACATTTGAGCGAAAACAACACAGTTTTGGTGGATAAAGAAAGGTGACGCCGATATGGTCACTTTTGGTCCTAAAATTTCACGGAAAGCTTTTCGCGCAGAAAGCTCCCATTATGACATATAAACCATATAAACATGTTTGGGACACATTTGAGCGAAAACAACACAGTTTTTGTGGATAAAGAAAGGTGACGCCGATATGGTCACTTTTGTCCGAAAATTTAACGGAATACTTTTCGCGTAGAAAGCTCCCATTATGACCTATAAACCATATAAACATGTTTAGGACATATTTGAACGAAAACAATACAGTTTTTGTGGATAGAGAAAGGTGACGCCGATATGGTCACTTTTAGTCCGAAAATTTCACGGAAAGCTTTTCGCGCACAAAGCTCCCATTATGACCTATAAACCATATAAACATGTTTGGGACACATTTGAGCGAAAACAACACAGTTTTGGTGGATAAAGAAAGGTGACGCCGATATGGTCACTTTTGGTCCGAAAATTTCACGGAAAGCTTTTCACGCAG
The DNA here is from genome assembly GCA_963922045.1 of Persicaria maculosa. Taxonomy (NCBI): domain Eukaryota; kingdom Viridiplantae; phylum Streptophyta; class Magnoliopsida; order Caryophyllales; family Polygonaceae; genus Persicaria; species Persicaria maculosa. The sequence goes on along the minus strand of OY998261.1, from coordinate 22,217,189 downwards.
AAAGCTCACATTATGACATATACACCATATAAAACTGTTTGGGACACATTTGAGCGAAAACAACACAGTTTTTGTGGATAAAGAAAGGTGACGCCGATATAGTCACTTTTGGTCCGAAAATTTCACGGATAGCTTTTCGCGCACAAAGCTCACATTATGACCTATAAACCATATAAACAGGTTTTGGACGCATTTGAGCAAAAACAACACAGTTTTGGTGGATAAAGAAAGGTGACGCCGATAAGGTTACTTTTGGTTCGAAAATTTCACGGAAAGCTTTTCGCGCAGAAAGCTCCCAACCATATAAACATGTTTGGGACACATTTGAAAGAAAACAACACAGTTTTTGTGGATAGAGAAAGGTGACGCCGATATGGTCACTTTTGGTCCGAAAATTTCACGGAAAGCTTTTCGTGCACAAAGCTCACATTATGACCTATAAACCATATAAACATGTTTGTGACACATTTGAGCGAAAACAACACAGTTTTGTGGATAAAGAAAGGTGACGCTGATTTGGTCACGCGTTCCCCGCACAAAGCTCCCATTATGACCTATAAACCATATAAACATGTTTGGGACACATTTGAGTTAAAACAACACAGTTTTGGTGGATAAAGAAAGGTGACGCCGATATGGTCATTTTTGGTCCGAAAATTTCACGGAAAGGTTTTCGCGCAGAAAGCTCCCATTATGACCTATACACCATATAAACATGTTTGGGACACATTTGAGCGAAAACAACACAGTTTTTGTGGATAAAGAAAGGTGACGCTGATATGGTCACTTTTGTTCCGAAAATTTAACGGAAAGCTTTTCGCGCACAAAGCTCCCATTATGACCTTTAAACCATATAAACATGTTTGGGACACATTTGAGCGAAAACAACACAGTTTTGGTGGATAAAGAAAGGTGATGCCGATATGGTCACTTTTGGTCCGAAAATTTCACGGAAAGCTTTTCGTGCAGAAAGCTCCAAATATGACCTATAAACCATATGGTCACTTTTGGTACGAAAATTTCACGGAAAGCTTTTCGCGCAGAAAGCTCCCATTATGACCTATGAACCATATAAACATGTTTGGGACAGATTTGAGCGAAAAGAACACAGTTTTTTGTGGATAAAGAAAGGTGACGCCGATATGGTCACTTTTGGTCAGAAAATTTCATGGAACGCTTTTCGTGCACAAAGCTCCCAATATGACCTATAAACAATATAAACATGTTTGGGACACATTTGAGCGAAAACAACACAGTTTTTGTGGATAAAGAAAGGGGACGCCGATATGGTCACTTTTGGTACGAAAATTTAACGGAAAGCTTTTCGCGCAGAAAGCACCCATTATGACCTATATGATACGGGGATTAGCCGTGGATGTCCCGATCTTTCGACAACAAGCACAAAACAAACAAAGAACACAAGTTAGACAATAATGACTCGACAAAGACTCAAAGGACTCGACAATAGTAATGAAAAAGATAGATAGGGCAGGAGAAAGTCTAGGTAGAACGAGCGAATAGACCCTTGATCCCAATTGAACAAAGTCCTAAACCAACGACTAGCTAACCAATCTCTACGATCTTACACAACCTAGGACGTATCCTAGGAGCACAAGAAAGGGGCTCGTGAAAGCTTGATAGCACCAATCAACTAGCGAAGATCGACACACACAAGACAAACCAAGCAAGATCAATTCACCAAGAATCCTCTCGGTCTCTCTCTTGAATCCTCAAGAAACAATGTGTTTGCAAAGCAATGCTTGTCATTAATCAAATATGGGTCCTTAATACAACCGGCCTAGGAGGCTATTTATAGCCTTAAATGGAGATAGAAAAGGCTGAAAATAAATGACAACAAAAGAAATTCAGAAAATTGCAAGAAATTCAGAAAATTAAATGGAAATTAAAACAAATTCAGAAATTGCAAATAAAATCCCTAAAAGATAGGAAGTGGCCTTGACTTCTTCAATCATGGCTCCTAAAGAATAGGTCTTCATGGCTGGCCACTTGAGCACTTAGCAAGGCTGTCAACGGCTAGTATTTGGACCCGGTCTTCACGGAGCAAGGTAGGCACATGTGCTCGGTACAACCTCGGCATCAATCCAAACAAGGGTCCGTGGCTTGGGCTGCGTTGATTCCTTGAGGCCTCGTCGGTTCTTGAGCTAGGGCATAGCTCACAAGAGTGTAAGGCCTTAGCTTGTTGGCTTGGGCTGCATTGATTCCTTGAGGCCTCGTCGGTTCTTGAGCTAGGGCATAGCTCACAAGAGTGTAAGGCCTTAGCTTGGATGGTCCCGCATCAACCTCCCCTTCTTTGAAAGGATTCGACCACGAATCCAAGTTCTTGTCCACGAACTCCCTCTTGGCGGCAAGGAACACTTTTGATGGCACCGACCCTCCACTTTCCTTCTTCTCAAATTCCCCGGCTATTTGAGTAGGGGTCATTGGCTTTAGAGTGAAATTCCTGCCCTTATACTCAAAGGAATAGCGGTTAGTGAAACCATCATGTAAGACTTTTCGATCAAATTGCCATGGACGACCAAAAAGTAAGTGAGAAGCTTGCATAGGTACTATATCACACAAAACATCATCTTCATAATGTCCTAGCTTAAAAGAAACCTTAACTTGCTTATTCACTTTTAATGCACCGCAATCATTCATCCAATGCAATTTATAGGGCCTAGGGTGGTGTATAGTGGAAAGTTGTAGTTTTTCAACCAATTCAGTGCTAGCAAGATTACAACAACTTCCACCATCAATAATGACATTACAAACCTTACCCTTTACTAAGCATCTAGTATGAAATAAGTTCTCTCGTTGGTTATCATCACATGGAGTTGGATTGACATGCAAAGCTCTCCTCACAATCAAACTTTCACCATGTTCATACTCAATGCCTTCATCATCACAATCATCATAGGAATTTAAGATAGGATCACAATCAAAATGCAAACACTCATCATTTTCATGCTCAATTTCAGAATTGGTGTTGCCTAAGTGATCAACCATGAGAGCTTTCCTATGTGGGCAATCTTTCATCATGTGTCCTCTATCTTGGCACTTAAAACACACAACTTCCCTATTTCGCAAATTAGAAGGGTTAGGGGTACCTCCTTTAGGGTTACCGAGAGGGCTAGGTGGCTTGGCACTCGATATGGCTTGAACTCCTCCTCGATTCCCTTGCTCTCCTCCATTACCGAGACTAGGCTTCTCCCTTGGTGCTAGGGCATCTCGGCCATAGGGCTGCGTGCTTGAGCTTCGGTTTCCTCCTCTAGCTCCTCCTTGGTCTCTTGCCTTTAACTTCCTATCAACCTTCACGGCTAGATGTAAAAGATCAATAACGGAAGTATAAGGATAACAATCAACTTCTCTAGCCAAGTAAGGGTGTAGGATTCTTAAGAACCGAGCATTGGTGTCTTCCTCATCTTCTACCACGTTTGCCCTTGCCATAGCCAATTGCATGGCATTGAATGCTTCCTCCACACTCATGGAACCTTGCTTGAGGTTCTCAAGCCGCTGCTTGAGTTCCCTAGCGTAGTGTTGAGGGATGAATCGTGCCCTCATGAGTGCCTTCATTTGTTCCCACGTGGCTACGGGTGCGTCTAGGGCTCTTCTCCTTTCCTTCACAAGGGTATCCCACCATATTAGTGCAAAACCGCTAAATTCAAGGGTGGCTAGTTGTACCTTCTTGTAATCGGTGAAGTTGTGGCAGCTCCAAATGTGCTCGATCTTGGTCTCCCATTCGAGGTAAGTGTCCGGATCGCACTTTCCCTCAAAAGGTGGGATTGTGACCTTGACCTTGCCAACTCCGTCTTGCTCGGGCTCTCGGGGCCTCCGTGGACGGGGTCCTTGTTCATGCCTTCTCGATTGGCGCTCCCATTGATCCTCTTCTTCTTGGAAACCCTCAAAGTGTTCATAGGGCTCAAAGTCATCCTGCACATCACGAAAATGATTAAAACGACCACGCCTCTCACGAGGAGGTGGGTTCTCTTCCGGTGGAGTATTTCGTGCATAAATAGGAGTTCTAGGAGGACCTTCCCGGTTGTCTTGGGTGTGCTCCGGGGGTGGAACGCGGCTGTGATGTCCGGAAGCCGAAGGCTGGCCTTGGGGTGCCCTAGGCATCTCCGTGGACGTCGAAGGGCGTGCCTCTAGGGCTGCCATCCTTTCCATCAACGTCGTGATGTTGTTGTTCATTTTGTTCAACATGTTGAACAACTCCGGGGAAATGGGCTCGGAAGTCTCCGACCTTGGGGATTTGTTACCTATAGTCATCACAACTCAAACAAACACGTAAATAGGTTAAGGTTAGACAAAACAAAAACTTCCTCAAAAGTGTTTGCTCTCGACACTCCTCTCCCTTTGGTGCTGAAATGCTTGTTGTTGCAATTTGTCTTACGATAGTCAATCACTCAAGCTAGTCAAAAGGACAATCAAAAATCCTCTAACCAAAAGAGATTAGCTAGACAATCAATGATAAGGGTCCAAGCTGAAAATTTCAGAAATGAATCAAAGAAAGTGAGATCAAGAGATAATAGAAACAAAGGACAAGAATAAAATGGTAAGAAAGGACTAAGCACAAAACTTGATCAAATCAACCTTGTCTAACCTTCAAACTACAAGCAAGATAGTTGTTGGTAGGCTAAGGATAGGTTGAATGGTAAGATGGTGTTTAGGCTTTCTTGGCTCACAATGGCTCTTGTTCACTTGCAATGCTTACTCTTGCACTTCTCTTGTACACTTAGAACAATCAACAACAATGCAACTCAAATCTGATTTTTTTTTTTTTCTAAATTCTTTTTCTTTCTTTCTTCTCTTTTTTTTTTTTCACTGTCGACTTCTCTTTCTTTTTTTTTTGAAGTCTGATTTTTTTTTTTTTGACTTTCAGCAATTAAATAACAAATGAAAAATCTGAAAATGAAAATAAAAGAGACCTTGTAACTAATAGAGCTGTTGGGATGGAAGTGTGGCTAAAAAATAGGAGCTGGAAATGGTATGGCTAAAATGTAGGGATTTTTTGACTTTTTCTTTTGAATTTCAGAAAATAGCAAAAATAGAAGACCAAAAATCTGATTTTTCTTGGTGGTGATGAAAGGGTGGTCGAATGGTGGTCTGATGGTGGTGATAGGGTGGCGGTATGGTGGTGATGAATTGGTGATGGGGTCGGCAGAAGGTAATGCCTAAGCAAACCAACAACAACCAATGCTAATAGTAAGAAAAATCAAACAAAAGAAGAGATGATCAAACCTTGCACTCCAATGGAGTTTTTGAGTTTTTTTTGATGATGACAATGGAGATGAGACACTTGATGTCGGTAGCCGAAGCTCTGATACCAAATTTGATACGGGGATTAGCCGTGGATGTCCCGATCTTTCGACAACAAGCACAAAACAAACAAAGAACACAAGTTAGACAATAATGACTCGACAAAGACTCAAAGGACTCGACAATAGTAATGAAAAAGATAGATAGGGCAGGAGAAAGTCTAGGTAGAACGAGCGAATAGACCCTTGATCCCAATTGAACAAAGTCCTAAACCAACGACTAGCTAACCAATCTCTACGATCTTACACAACCTAGGACGTATCCTAGGAGCACAAGAAAGGGGCTCGTGAAAGCTTGATAGCACCAATCAACTAGCGAAGATCGACACACACAAGACAAACCAAGCAAGATCAATTCACCAAGAATCCTCTCGGTCTCTCTCTTGAATCCTCAAGAAACAATGTGTTTGCAAAGCAATGCTTGTCATTAATCAAATATGGGTCCTTAATACAACCGGCCTAGGAGGCTATTTATAGCCTTAAATGGAGATAGAAAAGGCTGAAAATAAATGACAACAAAAGAAATTCAGAAAATTGCAAGAAATTCAGAAAATTAAATGGAAATTAAAACAAATTCAGAAATTGCAAATAAAATCCCTAAAAGATAGGAAGTGGCCTTGACTTCTTCAATCATGGCTCCTAAAGAATAGGTCTTCATGGCTGGCCACTTGAGCACTTAGCAAGGCTGTCAACGGCTAGTATTTGGACCCGGTCTTCACGGAGCAAGGTAGGCACATGTGCTCGGTACAACCTCGGCATCAATCCAAACAAGGGTCCGTGGCTTGGGCTGCGTTGATTCCTTGAGGCCTCGTCGGTTCTTGAGCTAGGGCATAGCTCACAAGAGTGTAAGGCCTTAGCTTGTTGGCTTGGGCTGCATTGATTCCTTGAGGCCTCGTCGGTTCTTGAGCTAGGGCATAGCTCACAAGAGTGTAAGGCCTTAGCTTGGATGGTCCCGCATCACTATAAACCATATAAACATGTTTGGGACACATTCGAGCGAAAACAACACAGTTTTGGTGGATAAAGAAAGGTGATGCCGATATGGTCACTTTTGGTCCGAAAATTTCACGGAAAGCTTTTCGTGCACAAAGCTCCAAATATGACCTATAAACCATATGGTCACTTTTGGTACGAAAATTTCACGGAAAGCTTTTCGCGCAGAAAGCTCCCATTATGACCTATGAACCATATAAACATGTTTGGGACAGATTTGAGCGAAAAGAACACAGTTTTTTGTGGATAAAGAAAGGTGACGCCGATATGGTCACTTTTGGTCAGAAAATTTCATGGAACGCTTTTCGTGCACAAAGCTCCCAATATGACCTATAAACAATATAAACATGTTTGGGACACATTTGAGCGAAAACAACACAGTTTTTGTGGATAAAGAAAGGGGACGCCGATATGGTCACTTTTGGTACGAAAATTTAACGGAAAGCTTTTCGCGCAGAAAGCACCCATTATGACCTATAAACCATATAAACATGTTTGGGACACATTCGAGCGAAAACAACACAGTTTTGGTGGATAAAGAAAGGTGACGCCGATATGGTCACTTTTGGTCCGAAAATTTCACGGAAAGCTTTTCGCGCACAAAGCTCACATTATGACCTATGAACCATATAAACATGTTTGGGACGCATTTGAGCGAAAACAACACAGTTTTTGTGGATAAAGAAAGGTGACGCAGATATGGTCACTTTTGGTCCAAAAATTTCACAGAAAGATTTTCGCGCAGAAAGCTCACATTATGACATATACACCATATAAACATGTTTGGGACACATTTGAGCGAAAACAACACAGTTTTTGTGGATAAAGAAAGGTGACGCCGATATGATCACTTTTGGTCCGAAAATTTCACGGATAGCTTTTCGCGCACAAAGCTCACATTATGACCTACAAACCACATAAACAGGTTTTGGACGCATTTGAGCGAAAACAACACAGTTTTGGTGGATAAAGAAAGGTGACGCCGATAAGGTTACTTTTGGTCCGAAAATTTCACGGAAAGCTTTTCGCGCAGAAAGCTCCCAACCATATAAACATGTTTGGTACACATTTGAAAGAAAACAACACAGTTTTTGTGGATAGAGAAAGGTGACGCCGATATGGTCACTTTTGGTCCGAAAATTTCACGGAAAGCTTTTCTTGCACAAAGCTCACATTATGACCTATAAACCATATAAACATGTTTGTGACACATTTGAGCGAAAACAACACAGTTTTGTGGATAAAGAAAGGTGACGCTGATGTGGTCACGCGTTTCGCGCACAAAGCTCCCAAATATGACCTATAAACCATATAAACATGTTTGGGAAGCATTTGAGCGAAAACAACACAGTTTTTGTGGATAAAGAAAGGAGACGCCGATATGGTCACTTTTGGTACGAAAATTTCACGGAAAGCTTTTCGCGCAGAAAGCTCCCATTATGACCTATGAACCATATAAACATGTTTGGGACAGATTTGAGCGAAAACAACACAGTTTTCGTGGATAAAGAAAGGTGACGCCGATATGGTCACTTTTGGTCCGAAAATTTCACGGACAGCTTTTCGCGCAGAAAGCTCCGATTATGACCTATGAACCATATAAACATGTTTGGGACAGATTTGAGCGAAAAGAACACAGTTTTTGTGGATAAAGAAAGGTGACGCCGATATGGTAACTTTTGGTCCGAAAATTTCACGGACAGATTTTCGCGCAGAAAGCTCTCATTATGACCTATAAACCATATAAACATGTTTGGGACACATTTGAATTAAAAGAACACTGTTTTGGTGGATAAAGAAAGGTGAAGCCGATATGGTCACTTTTGGTCCGAAAATTTCACGGAAAGCTTTTCGCGCAGAAAGCTCCCATTATGACCTATAAACCATATAAACATGTTTGGGACACATTTGAGCGAAAACAACACAGTTTTGGTGGATAAAGAAAGGTGACGCCGATATGGTCACTTTTGGTCCGAAAATTTCACGGAAAGCGTTACGCGCACAAAGCTCCCATTATGACCTATAAACGATATAAACATGTTTGGGACACATTTGAGCGAAAACAACATAGTTTTGGTGGATAAAGAAAGGTGACGCCGATATGGTCACTTTTGGTCCGAAAATTTCACGGAAAGCTTTTCGCGCAGAAAGCTCACATTATGACCTATACACCATATAAACATGTTTGGGACGCATTTGAGCGAAAACAACACAGTTTTTGTGGATAAAGAAAGGTGACGTCGATATGGTCACTTTTGGTCCGAAAATTTCATGGAAAGCTTTCCGCGCACAAAGCTCCCATTATGACCGATAAACCATATAAACATGTTTGGGACGCATTTGAGCGAAAACAACACAGTTTTTGTGGATAAAGAAAGTTGACGCTGATATGGTCACTTTTGGTCCGAAAATTTCACGAAAAGCTTTTCGTGCACAAAGCTCAAAATATGACCTATAAACCATATAAACATGTTTGGGACACATTTGAGCGAAAATAACACATTTTTTGTGGATAAAGAAAGGTGACGCCGATATGGTCACTTTTGGTCCGAAAATTTCACGGAAAGCTTTCCACGCACAAAGCTCCCATTATGACCTATAAACTATATAAACATGTTTGGGACACATTTGAGCGAAAACAACATAGTTTTGGTGGATAAAGAAAGGTGACGCCGATATGGTCACTTTTGGTCCGAAAATTTCACGGAAAGCTTTTCGCGCAGAAAGCTCCCATTATGACCTATGAACCATATAAACATGTTTGGGACAGATTGGAGCGAAAACAACACAGTTTTTGTGGATAAAGAAAGGTGACGCCGATATGGTCACTTTTGGTCCGAAAATTTCACGGACAGCTTTTCGCGCAGAAAGCTCCCATTATGACCTATGAACCATATAAACATGTTTGGGACAGATTTGAGCGAAAAGAACACAGTTTTTGTGGATAAAGAAAGGTGACGCCGATATGGTAACTTTTGGTCCGAAAATTTCACGGACAGATTTTCGCGCAGAAAGCTCTCATTATGACCTATAAACCATATAAACATGTTTGGGACACATTTGAATTAAAAGAACACTGTTTTGGTGGATAAAGAAAGGTGAAGCCGATATGGTCACTTTTGGTCCGAAAATTTCACGGAAAGCTTTTCGCGCAGAAAACTCCCATTATGACCTATAAACCATATAAACATGTTTGGGACACATTTGAGCGAAAACAACACAGTTTTGGTGGATAAAGAAAGGTGACGCCGATATGGTCACTTTTGGTCCGAAAATTTCACGGAAAGCGTTACGCGCACAAAGCTCCCATTATGACCTATAAACCATATAAACATGTTTGGGACACATTTGAGCGAAAACAACATAGTTTTGGTGGATAAAGAAAGGTGACGCCGATATGGTCACTTTTGGTCCGAAAATTTCACGGAAAGCTTTTCGCGCAGAAAGCTCACATTATGACCTATACACCATATAAACATGTTTGGGATGCATTTGAGCGAAAACAACACAGTTTTTGTGGATAAAGAAAGGTGACGTCGATATGGTCACTTTTGGTCCGAAAATTTCATGGAAAGCTTTCCGCGTACAAAGCTCCCATTATGACCGATAAACCATATAAACATGTTTGGGACGCATTTGAGCGAAAACAACACAGTTTTTGTGGATAAAGAAAGTTGACGCTGATATGGTCACTTTTGGTCCGAAAATTTCACGAAAAGCTTTTCGTGCACAAAGCTCAAAATATGACCTATAAACCATATAAACATGTTTGGGACACATTTGTGCGAAAATAACACATTTTTTGTGGATAAAGAAAGGTGACGCCGATATGGTCACTTTTGGTCCGAAAATTTCACGGAAAGCTTTCCACGCACAAAGCTCCCATTATGACCTATAAACTATATAAACATGTTTGGGACACATTTGAGCGAAAACAACATAGTTTTGGTGGATAAAGAAAGGTGACGCCGATATGGTCACTTTTGGTCCGAAAATTTCACGGAAAGCTTTTCGCGCAGAAAGCTCACATTATGACCTATACACCATATAAACATGTTTGGGACGCATTTGAGCGAAAACAACACAGTTTTTGTGGATAAAGAAAGGTGACGTCGATATGGTCACTTTTGGTCCGAAAATTTCATGGAAAGCTTTCCGCGCACAAAGCTCCCATTATGACCGATAAACCATATAAACATGTTTGGGACGCATTTGAGCGAAAACAACACAGTTTTTGTGGATAAAGAAAGTTGACGCTGATATGGTCACTTTTGGTCCGAAAATTTCACGGAAAGCTTTTCGTGCACAAAGCTCAAAATATGACCTATAAACCATATAAACATGTTTGGGACACATTTGAGCGAAAATAACACATTTTTTGTGGATAAAGAAAGGTGACGCCGATATGGTCACTTTTGGTCCGAAAATTTCACGGAAAGCTTTCCACGCACAAAGCTCCCATTATGACCTATAAACTATATAAACATGTTTGGACACATTTGAGCGAAAACAACATAGTTTTGGTGGATAAAGAAAGGTGACGCCGATATGGTCACTTTTGGTCCGAAAATTTCACGGAAAGCTTTTCGCGCAGAAAGCTCCCATTATGACCTATGAACCATATAAACATGTTTGGGACAGATTGGAGCGAAAACAACACAGTTTTTGTGGATAAAGAAAGGTGACGCCGATATGGTCACTTTTGGTCCGAAAATTTCACGGAAAGCTTTTCGCGCAGAAAGCTCACATTATGACCTATACACCATATAAACATGTTTGGGACGCATTTGAGCGAAAACAACACAGTTTTTGTGGATAAAGAAAGGTGACGTCGATATGGTCACTTTTGGTCCGAAAATTTCATGGAAAGCTTTCCGCGCACAAAGCTCCCATTATGACCGATAAACCATATAAACATGTTTGGGACGCATTTGAGCGAAAACAACACAGTTTTTGTGGATAAAGAAAGTTGACGCCGATATGGTCACTTTTGGTCCGAAAATTTCACGAAAAGCTTTTCGTGCACAAAGCTCCAAATATGACCTATAAACCATATAAACATGTTTGGGACACATTTGAGCGAAAATAACACATTTTTTGTGGATAAAGAAAGGTGACGCCGATATGGTCACTTTTGGTCCGAAAATTTCACGGAATGCTTTCCACGCACAAAGCTCCCATTATGACCTATAAACTATATAAACATGTTTGGGAAGCATTTGAGCGAAAACAACACAGTTTTTGTGGATAAAGAAAGGTGACGCAGATATGGTCACTTTTGGTCCGAAAATTTCACGGAAAGCTTTTCGCGCAGAAAGCTCCCATTATGACCTATGAACCATATAAACATGTTTGGGACAGATTGGAGCGAAAACAACACAGTTTTTGTGGATAAAGAAAGGTGACGCCGATATGGTCACTTTTGGTCCGAAAATTTCACGGAAAGCTTTTCGTGCACAAAGCTCCAAATATGACCTATAAACCATATAAACATGTTTGGGACACATTTGAGCGAAAATAACACATTTTTTGTGGATAAAGAAAGGTGACGCCGATATGGTCACTTTTGGTCCGAAAATTTCACGGAAAGCTTTTCTCGCAGAAAGCTCCTATTATGTCCTATGAACCATATAAACATGTTTGGGACACATTTGAGCGAAAACAACACAGTTTTTGTGGATAGAGAAAGGTGAGGCCGATATGGTCACTTTTGGTCCGAAAATTTCACGGAAAGCTTTTCGCGCACAAAGCTCACATTATGACCTATATAAACCGTATAAACATGTTTGGAAGGAATTTGAGCGAAAACAACACAGTTTTGGTGAATAAAGATAGGTGACGCCGATATGGTCACTTTTGGTCCGAAAATTTCACGGAAAGCTTTTCGCGCACAAAGCCCCCATTATGACCTATAAACCATATAAACATGTTTGGAACGCATTTGAGCGAAAACAACACAGTTTTTGTGGATAGAGAAAGGTGACGCCGATATGGTCACTTTTGGACCGAAAATTTCACGGGAAGCCCTCCGCGCACAAAGCTCCCATTATGACCTATAAACCATATAAACATGTTTGGGACACATTTGAGTGAAAACAACACAGTTTTGGTGGATAAAGAAAGGTGACGCCGATATGGTCATTTTTGGTCCGAAAATTTCACGGAAAGCTTTTCGCGCAGAAAGCTCCCATTATGACCTATACACCATATAAACATGTTTGGGACACATTTGAGCGAAAACAACACAGTTTTTGTGGATAAAGAAAGGTGACGCCGATATGGTCACTTTTGGTCCGAAAATTTCACGGAAGGCTTTTCTCGCAGAAAGCTCCTATTATGTCCTATGAACCATATAAACATGTTTGGGACACATTTGAGCGAAAACAACACAGTTTTTGTGGATAGAGAAAGGTGACGCCGATATGGTCACTTTTGGTCCGAAAATTTCACGGAAAGCTTTCCGCGCACAAAGCTCCCATTATGACCTATAAACCATATAAACATGTTTGGGAAGCATTTGAGCGAAAACGACACAGTTTTTGTGGATAAAGAAAGGAGACGCCGATATGGTTACTTTTGGTACGAAAATTTCACGGAAAGCTTTTCGCGCAGAAAGCTCCCATTATGACCTATGAACCATATAAACATGTTTCGGACAGATTTGAGCGAAAACAACACAGTTTTTGTGGATAAAGAAAGGTGACGCCGATATGGTCACTTTTGGTCCGAAAATTTCACGGACAGATTTTCGCGCAGAAAGCTCTCATTATGACCTATAAACCATATAAACATGTTTGGGACACATTTGAATTAAAAGAACACTGTTTTGGTGGATAAAGAAAGGTGACGCCGATATGGTCACTTTTGGTCCGAAAATTTCACGGAAAGCTTTTCGCGCAGAAAGCTCACATTATGACCTATAAACTATATAAACATGTTTGGGACACATTTGAGCGAAAACAACACAGTTTTGGTGGATAAAGAAAGGTGACGCCAATATGGTCACTTTTGGTCCGAAAATTTCACGGAAAGCGTTACGCGCACAAAGCTCCCATTATGACCTACAAACCATATAAACATGTTTGGGACATATTTGAGCGGAAACAACATAGTTTTGGTTGATAAAGAAAGGTGACGCCGATATGGTCACTTTTGGTCCGAAAATTTCACGGAAAGCTTTTCGCGCAGAAAGCTCACATTATGACCTATACACCATATAAACATGTTTGGGACGCATTTGAGCGAAAACAACACAGTTTTTGTGGATAAAGAAAGGAGACGTCGATATGGTCACTTTTGGTCCGAAAATTTCATGGAAAGCTTTCCGCGCACAAAGCTCTCATTATGACCGATAAACCATATAAACATGTTTGGGACGCATTTGAGCGAAAACAACACAGTTTTTGTGGATAAAGAAAGTTGACGCCGATATGGTCACTTTTGGTCCGAAAATTTCACGAAAAGCTTTTCGTGCACAAAGCTCCAAATATGACCTATAAACCATATAAACATATTTGGGACACATTTGAGTGAAAATAACACATTTTTTGTGGATAAAGAAAGGTGACGCCGATATGGTCACTTTTGGTCCGAAAATTTCATGGAAAGCTTTCCACGCACAAAGCTCCCATTATGACCTATAAACTATATAAACATGTTTGGGACACATTTGAGCGAAAACAACATAGTTTTGGTGGATAAAGAAAGGTGACGCCGATATGGTCACTTTTGGTCCGAAAATTTCACGGAAAGCTTTCCACGCACAAAGCTCCCATTATGACCTATAAACTATATAAACATGTTTGGGACACATTTGAGCGAAAACAACATAGTTTTGGTGGATAAAGAAAGGTGACGCCGATATGGTCACTTTTGGTCCGAAAATTTCACGGAAAGCTTTTCGTGCACAAAGCTCCCATTATGACCAATAAACCATATAAACATGTTTGTGACACATTTGAGCGAAAACAACACAGTTTTGTGGATAAAGAAAGGTGACGCTGATGTGGTCACGCGTTCCGCGCACAAAGCTCCCATTATGACCTATAAACCATATAAACATGTTTGGGACACATTTGAGTGAAAACAACACAGTTTTGGTGGATAAAGAAAGGTGACGCCGATATGGTCACTTTTGGTCCGAAAATTTCACGGAAAGCTTTTCGTGCACAAAGCTCCCAATATGACCTATAAACAATATAAACATGTTTGGGACACATTTGAGCGAAAACAACACAGTTTTGGTGGATAAAGAAAGGTGACGCCTATATGGTAACTTTTGGTCCGAAAATTTCACGGAAAGCTTTTCGCGCAGAAAGCTCCCATTATGACCTATACACCATATAAACATGTTTGGGACACATTTGAGCGAAAACAACACAGTTTTTGTGGATAAAGAAAGGGGACGCCGATATGGTGACTTTTGGTCCGAAAATTTCACGGAAAGCTTTTCCCTCAGAAAGCTCCTATTATGTCCTATGAACCATATAAACATGTTTGGGACACATTTGAGCGAAAACAACACAGTTTTTGTGGATAGAGAAAGGTGACGCCGATATGGTCACTTTTGGTCCAAAAAATTTCATGGAAAGCTTTCCGCGCACAAAGCTCCCATTATGACCTATGATACGGGGATTAGCCGTGGATGTCCCGATCTTTCGACAACAAGCACAAAACAAACAAAGAACACAAGTTAGACAATAATGACTCAACAAAGACTCAAAGGACTCGACAATAGTAATGAAAAAGATAGATAGGGCAGGAGAAAGTCTAGGTAGAACGAGCGAATAGACCCTTGATCCCAATTGAACAAAGTCCTAAACCAACGACTAGCTAACCAATCTCTACGATCTTACACAACCTAGGACGTATCCTAGGAGCACAAGAAAGGGGCTCGTGAAAGCTTGATAGCACCAATCAACTAGCGAAGATCGACACACACAAGACAAACCAAGCGGATTCAACACCAAGAACTCTCGGCAATCTTGAAACACTCAAGACAATTTGGCTTGCAAAGCAATGCTCATAAGATGAATAAAAATGATCAATGTTCTGTGTGATTACAACCGGCCTAGGGGCTATTTATAGCCTTAGATGGGAATAGAAAAGCTGAAAATAAATGACAATTAAAAGAAATTCAGCAACTTAAAAGAAATTCAGAAAATGGCAAATAGAATCCCTAAAATCTAGGACAAGCCTAAAGACTAGGACAACTAGCCGTTAGTGGTTATAATGGGCTGCGTGGTGCTCGGTACAGCCTCGGCACTAATCCGCACAAGGGTCCGTAGCTTGGGCTGCGTTGATTCCGAGTCCTCTTTAGCTAAGGCATGACTCACGAGATTGAGAAGAGCTTGGTGAAGCTTCTTGGCACGAGCTCGAGTCATTGGCCCATCCGTCATCATTGGTGCATTTGGAGGAGGTCTAGGCTCGGATGGTCCCTCATCATCCTCCCCTTCTTGAAAAGGGTTCGACCACGAACCTAAGTCTTCATCAATAGCTAGATAAGGCACCAAATCAGCCACATTGAAGGTGGCACTCACACCATACTCTCCCGGGAGCTCCAATTTGTATGCATTGTCTCCAATTCGTTGAAGCACCTTGAAAGGTCCATCTCCACGTGGTGACAACTTGCTCTTTCTACGCTCCAGGAACCTCTCCTTCCTTAGGTGAACCCACACAAGATCTCCGGGTTGGAAGATCACTTGACGCCGTCCCTTGTTAGCTCTTGTGGCATTGTACTCGGCCTTTTGCACAAGCTTTAGCCTCGTACGTTCGTGCAACTCCTTGATGAACTCCACATGCTTACCTGCGTCAAAAGACTCCTTTTCCCTCATAGGATATGGGGCTAGATCTAGTGGGGTTAGTGGGTTAGTGCCATAAACACATTCAAATGGAGTAAGCTTAGTAGATGAATGCATGGTTCGATTATAAGCAAATTCCACATGTGGCAAAGCTTCCTCCCACAACCTAAGGTTTTTCTTGATTATAGCTCTAAGGATGGTAGTTAGCGTTCTATTGGTGACCTCGGTTTGCCCATCGGTTTGAGGGTGGCTAGAGGTAGAAAATAACAACTTAGTTCCCATTTTATGCCATAATGTCTTCCAAAAACAACTTAGGAACTTAGTGTCACGGTCACTAACTATGGTCCTCGGAATGCCATGTAACCTAACAATTTCTCTAAAGAACAAATCAGCTACATTAGAGGCATCATCGGTTTTATGACAAGCTATAAAATGTGCCATTTTAGAGAAACGATCAACAACCACAAAGATCGAATCTCTCCCCTTCTTAGTCCTAGGTAACCCCACAATAAAATCCATCGATATGTCTTCCCAAGGGGCTGTAGGTGTAGGCAAAGGGGTATACAATCCATGGGGCATTAACCTAGATTTGGCTCTAAGGCACTCAAGGCATCTCTTAAGACAATGCTCTACATCCCTTAACATATGTGGCCAATAGAAATGATTCCTAAGGGTGTGGTATGTCTTATCTCGGCCAAAGTGTCCCATAAGTCCTCCACGGTGTGCTTCATCAACTAACAATAGCCTAAGGGAACATCTAGGGATACAAACTTTATCCTTTCTAAACAAAAATCCCTCAAAGACATAAAAGCTCTCAAATGAACCCTTTTCGGCACACTTATTGAAAACATCTCCAAAATCCAAGTCATCCACATATAACTCTTTAATATAAGCAAAGCCTAATACTCTAGAGTCTAAGGTAGTTAACAAGGTGTATCTCCTAGATAGGGCATCGGCAACTATATTGTCTTTACCCTTCTTATATTTAATCACATAAGGAAATGTTTCAATAAACTCCATCCATCTACCATGTCTCCTATCAAGCTTGTCTTGGCTCTTAAAATGTTTCAAAGATTCATGATCTGTTTTCAAAACAAACTCTCTAGGCCATAGGTAGTGTTGCCAAGTCTTAAGTACTCTAAAAAGGGCATAAAGTTCCTTATCATATGTAGAATAATTAAGACTAGCACCTTTTAGCTTCTCTGAAAAATAAGCAATGGGTTTACCTTCTTGCATGAGCACGCCACCTATTCCAACTCCACTAGCATCACATTCCACTTCAAATGGCTTGGTGAAGTCCGGAAGGGCTAAGAGTGGTGCCTCGGTCAACCTTTGCTTGAGGGTGTAAAACGCTTTTTCTTGAGCTGTTCCCCAATGAAACTCACTCCTTTTCTTGGTTACTTCAGTGAGAGGGGCGGCAATTGAGCTGAAATCCTTCACAAATCGTCTATAGAAGCTTGCAAGGCCATGGAAGCTCCTAACTTGGCCGATTGTGCTAGGTGTAGGCCATTCTTGTATTGCCTTGATCTTGGCCTCATCCACTTGTAGTCCTTTGCTGTTCACTACAAAACCAAGAAAAGAGACTTGATTAGTGCACAATTCACATTTCTTTAAATTAGCATACAAGTGCTCTAATCGAAGTGTAGAGAGTACTTCCCTTAAATGTGCTTCATGTTCTTCGGAAGACTTGCTGTAAATCAAAATATCATCAAAATATACAACAACAAATTTCCCTATAAAATTCCTAAGCACATGATTCATAAGACGCATAAATGTACTTGGAGCATTAGTTAGACCGAATGGCATAACAAGCCATTCATATAGACCAAATTTGGTCTTGAAGGCTGTTTTCCACTCATCCCCTTCTCTCATCCTTATTTGATGGTATCCACTCTTCAAATCTATCTTAGAAAATAGAGTAGCACCATGTAGTTCATCTAGCATGTCATCTAGACGAGGGATGGGGTGTCTATACTTGACCGTGATGTTGTTAATGGCTCGACAATCGACGCACATTCTCCATGTGTTGTCTTTCTTCGGCACTAGCAACACCGGAACGGCACAAGGACTCTTGCTCTCTCGTACGTATCCCTTGTCCAACAATTCTTGAACTTGGGATTGGACCTCTTGGGTCTCGGTAGGATTCATCCTATAAGCCGGCCTATTAGGCAAAGAAGCCCCAGGCATGAGATCAATTTGATGCTCAATCCCTCGGATAGGGGGCAGGCCGGTTGGGATCTCTTCGGGGAATACATCCCTATATTCCTCAAGTAGGGCCAAGATCCGTGGGGGTAAGGTGGCTCGAAGCTCCTCACTTAACAAACTCAACTCTTTGCATAAGAGCATGAGTGTCGTTTCCCCATCCAAGTACTCGTCCTCAAATCCTCCCTTTGATGCAAAGAGAACATTTGGGGCTCGAGGGCTTGTGTTTTGGCTCGATGGAGCCGGCCCTTGTGTCTTACCTTCACTTACCTTCTTCTTCTCAAACTCGTCGGCCACTTGCGTGGGTGTCATGGGCTTGAGAGTGATGTTCTTTCCCTTATGCACAAAAGAATAGCGGTTAGTGAAACCATTATGTAAGACCTTGCGATCAAATTGCCATGGACGACCAAGAAGAATATGACAAGCTTGCATGGGCACTATATCACATAACACATCATCTTCATAATGTCCTAGTTTAATAGAAACCTTAACTTGCTTGTTTACTTTCAATGCACCACAATCGTTCATCCAATGCAACTTATAAGGCCTAGGGTGATGTATAGTAGGAAGTTGTAACTTTTCAACCATTTCTACACTAGCAATATTGCAACAACTACCTCCATCAACAATTACATCACAAACCTTGCCTTTGACTAAACATCTTGTATGAAATAAGTTTTCTCTTTGGTTATCATCACATGGGGTTGGTTTAGCATGCAAGGCTCTCCTAGCAATCAAACATTCACCATGTTCATACTCAATGCAGTCATTATCATCATAGTCATCATAGGAATTCACATTAGCATCACAATCATCATGCAAACACTCATCAACTTCATCATGCTCAATATCATCTTCACAAGTGTTGCCTTGGTGATCTAGTATAAGAGTTTTCCTATGTGGGCAATCCTTCATCATATGGCCTCTATCTTGGCACTTGAAACACACAATTTCCCTATTTCTAGAGGCGGAAGGGTTAGGGTTACCTCCCTTGGTGTTACCGGTGGTGTTACTCGGGGTCCGAGTGCCATTCGTCGCTCCCGCGCTCGCGGCTGCGTGATTTGGCGTCCCGCGGTATCCACTCCCGGTCCTTGCTTCTCCCCCATGCCCGGGGCCTTGCCTCGGTACCGAGGGCTCTCTCCCGTAGGGTGGTGTGACTCGGCGGCCTTGATAGCTTTGGCTTCCCGAGCTCCGGTTTCCTTGAGCTCCTAAGCTTCTTGCCTTCAATTTCCTATCAACCTTCACGGCTAAATGTAAGAGATCAATGCTAGTATTATAAGGATAACAATCAACTTCTCTAGCCAAGTAAGGGTGTAGGATTCTTAAGAACCGAGCATTGGTGTCTTCCTCATCTTCTACCACGTTTGCCCTTGCCATAGCCAATTGCATGGCATTGAATGCTTCCTCCACACTCATGGAACCTTGCTTGAGGTTCTCAAGCCGCTGCTTGAGTTCCCTAGCGTAGTGTTGAGGGATGAATCGTGCCCTCATGAGTGCCTTCATTTGTTCCCACGTGGCTACGGGTGCGTCTAGGGCTCTTCTCCTTTCCTTCACAAGGGTATCCCACCATATTAGTGCAAAACCGCTAAATTCAAGGGTGGCTAGTTGTACCTTCTTGTAATCGGTGAAGTTGTGGCAGCTCCAAATGTGCTCGATCTTGGTCTCCCATTCGAGGTAAGTGTCCGGATCGCACTTTCCCTCAAAAGGTGGGATTGTGACCTTGACCTTGCCAACTCCGTCTTGCTCGGGCTCTCGGGGCCTCCGTGGACGGGGTCCTTGTTCATGCCTTCTCGATTGGCGCTCCCATTGATCCTCTTCTTCTTGGAAACCCTCAAAGTGTTCATAGGGCTCAAAGTCATCCTGTACATCACGAAAATGATTAAAACGACCACGCCTCTCACGAGGAGGTGGGTTCTCTTCCGGTGGAGTATTTCGTGCATAAATAGGAGTTCTAGGAGGACCTTCCCGGTTGTCTTGGGTGTGCTCCGGGGGTGGAACGCGGCTGTGATGTCCGGAAGCCGAAGGCTGGCCTTGGGGTGCCCTAGGCATCTCCGTGGACGTCGAAGGGCGTGCCTCTAGGGCTGCCATCCTTTCCATCAACGTCGTGATGTTGTTGTTCATTTTGTTCAACATGTTGAACAACTCCGGGGAAATGGGCTCGGAAGTCTCCGACCTTGGGGATTTGTTACCTATAGTCATCACAACTCAAACAAACACGTAAATAGGTTAAGGTTAGACAAAACAAAAACTTCCTCAAAAGTGTTTGCTCTCGACACTCCTCTCCCTTTGGTGCTGAAATGCTTGTTGTTGCAATTTGTCTTACGATAGTCAATCACTCAAGCTAGTCAAAAGGACAATCAAAAATCCTCTAACCAAAAGAGATTAGCTAGACAATCAATGATAAGGGTCCAAGCTGAAAATTTCAGAAATGAATCAAAGAAAGTGAGATCAAGAGATAATAGAAACAAAGGACAAGAATAAAATGGTAAGAAAGGACTAAGCACAAAACTTGATCAAATCAACCTTGTCTAACCTTCAAACTACAAGCAAGATAGTTGTTGGTAGGCTAAGGATAGGTTGAATGGTAAGATGGTGTTTAGGCTTTCTTGGCTCACAATGGCTCTTGCTCACTTGCAATGCTTACTCTTGCACTTCTCTTGTACACTTAGAACAATCAACAATAATGCAACTCAAATCTGATTTTTTTTTTTTTTTAAATTCTTTTTCTTTCTTTCTTCTCTTTTTTTTTTCACTGTCGACTTCTCTTTCTTTTTTTTTTTTTTGAAGTCTGATTTTTTTTTTTTGACTTTCAGCAATTAAATAACAAATGAAAAATCTGAAAATGAAAATAAAAGAGACCTTGTAACTAATAGAGCTGTTGGGATGGAAGTGTGGCTAAAAAATAGGAGCTGGAAATGGTATGGCTAAAATGTAGGGATTTTTTTTTGACTTTTCCTTTGAATTTCAGAAAATAGCAAAAATAGAAGACCAAAAATCTGATTTTTCTTGGTGGTGATGAAAGGGTGGTCGAATGGTGGTCTGATGGTGGTGATAGGGTGGCGGTATGGTGGTGATGACTTGGTGATGGGGTCGGCAGAAGGTAATGCCTAAGCAAACCAACAACAACCAATGCTAATAGTAAGAAAAATCAAACAAAAGAAGAGATGATCAAACCTTGCACTCCAATGGAGTTTTTGAGTTTTTTTTGATGATGACAATGGAGATGAGACACTTGATGTCGGTAGCCGAAGCTCTGATACCAATTTGATACGGGGATTAGCCGTGGATGTCCCGATCTTTCGACAACAAGCACAAAACAAACAAAGAACACAAGTTAGACAATAATGACTCAACAAAGACTCAAAGGACTCGACAATAGTAATGAAAAAGATAGATAGGGCAGGAGAAAGTCTAGGTAGAACGAGCGAATAGACCCTTGATCCCAATTGAACAAAGTCCTAAACCAACGACTAGCTAACCAATCTCTACGATCTTACACAACCTAGGACGTATCCTAGGAGCACAAGAAAGGGGCTCGTGAAAGCTTGATAGCACCAATCAACTAGCGAAGATCGACACACACAAGACAAACCAAGCGGATTCAACACCAAGAACTCTCGGCAATCTTGAAACACTCAAGACAATTTGGCTTGCAAAGCAATGCTCATAAGATGAATAAAAATGATCAATGTTCTGTGTGATTACAACCGGCCTAGGGGCTATTTATAGCCTTAGATGGGAATAGAAAAGCTGAAAATAAATGACAATTAAAAGAAATTCAGCAACTTAAAAGAAATTCAGAAAATGGCAAATAGAATCCCTAAAATCTAGGACAAGCCTAAAGACTAGGACAACTAGCCGTTAGTGGTTATAATGGGCTGCGTGGTGCTCGGTACAGCCTCGGCACTAATCCGCACAAGGGTCCGTAGCTTGGGCTGCGTTGATTCCGAGTCCTCTTTAGCTAAGGCATGACTCACGAGATTGAGAAGAGCTTGGTGAAGCTTCTTGGCACGAGCTCGAGTCATTGGCCCATCCGTCATCATTGGTGCATTTGGAGGAGGTCTAGGCTCGGATGGTCCCTCATCAACCTATAAACCATATAAACATGTTTGGGACGCATTTGAGCGAAAACAACACAGTTTTTGTGGATAAAGAAAGGTGACGCCGATATGGTCACTTTTGGTCCGAAAATTTCATGGAAAGCTTTCCGCGCACAAAGCTCCCATTATGACCTATAAACCATATAAACATGTTTGGGACGCATTTGAGCGAAAACAACACAGTTTTTGTGGATAAAGAAAGGTGACGCCGATATGGTCACTTTGGTCCGAAAATTTCATGGAAAGCTCTCCGCGCACAAAGCTCCCATTATGACCTATAAACCATATAAACATGTTTGGGACACATTTGATCGAAAACACACAGTTTTTGTGGATAAAGAAAGGTGACGTCGATATGTCACTTTTTGTCCGAAAATTTCACGGAAAGCTTTTCGCGCAGAAAGCTCCCATTATGACCTATACACCATATAAACATGTTTGGGACACATTTGAGCGAAAACAACACAGTTTTTGTGGATAAAGAAAGGTGACTCCGATATGGTCACTTTTGGTCCGAAAATTTAACGGAAAGCTTTTCGCGCAGAAAGCTCCCATTATGACCTATAAACCATATAAACTTGTATAGGACACATTTGAACGAAAACAATACAGTTTTTGTGGATAAAGAAAGGTGACGCCGATATGGTCACTTTTGGTCCAAAAATTTCACGGAAAGCTTTTCGTGCACAAAGCTCCAAATATGACCTATAAACCATATAAACATGTTTGGGACACATTTGAGCGAAAACAACACAGTTTTTGTGGATAAAGAAAGGGGACGCCGATATGGTCACTTTTGGTCCGAAAATTTCACGGAAAGCTTTTCCCGCAGAAAGCTCCTATTATGTCCTATGAACCATATAAACATGTTTGGGACACATTTGAGCGAAAACAACACAGTTTTTGTGGATAGAGAAAGGTGACGCCGATATGGTCACTTTTGGTCCAAAAAATTTCATGGAAAGCTTTCCGCGCACAAAGCTCCCATTATGACCTATAAACCATATAAACATGTTTGGGACGCATTTGAGCGAAAACAACACAGTTTTTGTGGATAAAGAAAGGTGACGCCGATATGGTCACTTTTGGTCCGAAAATTTCATGGAAAGCTTTCCGCGCACAAAGCTCCCATTATGACCTATAAACCATATAAACATGTTTGGGACGCATTTGAGCGAAAACAACACAGTTTTTGTGGATAAAGAAAGGTGACGCCGATATGGTCACTTTGGTCCGAAAATTTCATGGAAAGCTCTCCGCGCACAAAGCTCCCATTATGACCTATAAACCATATAAACATGTTTGGGACACATTTGATCGAAAAGACACAGTTTTTGTGGATAAAGAAAGGTGACGCCGATATGTCACTTTTTGTCCAAAAATATCACGGAAAACTTTTCGCACAGAAAGCTCCCATTATGACCTATATGAACCATATAAACATGTTTGGGACACATTTGAAAGAAAACAACACAGTTTTGGTGGATAAAGAAAGGTACCGCCGATATGGTCACTTTTGGTCTAAAAATTTCACGAAAAGTTTTTCGTGCACAAAGCTCCCATTATGACCAATAAACCATATAAACATGTTTGTGACACATTTGAGCGAAAACAACACAGTTTTGTGGATAAAGAAAGGTGACGCTGATGTGGTCACGCGTTCCGCGCACAAAGCTCCCATTATGACCTATAAACCATATAAACATGTTTGGGACACATTTGAGTGAAAACAACACAGTTTTGGTGGATAAAGAAAGGTGACGCCGATATGGTCACTTTTGGTCCGAAAATTTCACGGAAAGCTTTTCGCGCAGAAAGCTCCCATTATGACCTATACACCATATAAACATGTTTGGGAAACATTTGAGCGAAAACAACACAGTTTTTGTGGATAAAGAAAGGTGACTCCGATATGGTCACTTTTGGTCCGAAAATTTAACGGAAAGCTTTTCGCGCAGAAAGCTCCCATTATGACCTATAAACCATATAAACATGTATAGGACACATTTGAACGAAAACAATACAGTTTTTGTGGATAAAGAAAGGTGACGCCGATATGGTCACTTTTGGTCCGAAAATTTCACGGAAAGCTTTTCGTGCACAAAGCTCCAAATATGACCTATAAACCATATAAACATGTTTGGGACACATTTGAGCGAAAACAACACAGTTTTTGTGGATAAAGAAAGGGGACGCCGATATGGTCACTTTTGGTCCGAAAATTTCACGGAAAGCTTTTCTCGCAGAAAGCTCCTATTATGTCCTATGAACCATATAAACATGTTTGGGACACATTTGAGCGAAAACAACACAGTTTTTGTGGATAGAGAAAGGTGACGCAGATATGGTCACTTTTGGTCCGAAAATTTCACGGAATGTTTTTCGCGCACAAAGCTCATATTATGACCTATAAACCATAAAAACATGTTTGGGACGCATTTGAGCGAAAACAACACAGTTTTTGTGGATAAAGAAAGGTGACGCCGATATGGTCACTTTGGTCCGAAAATTTCATGGAAAGCTTTCCGCGCACAAAGCTCCCATTATGACCTATAAACCATATAAACATGTTTGGGACACATTTGAGCGAAAACAACACATTTTTTGTGGATAAAGAAAGGTGACGCCTATATGGTCACTTTTGGTCCGAAAATTTCACGGAAAGCTTTCAGCGCACAAAGCTCCCATTATGACCTATAAACCATATAAACATGTTTGGGAAGCATTTGAGCGAAAACAACACAGTTTTTGTGGATAAATAAAGGGGACGCCGATATGGTCACTTTTGGTCCGAAAATTTCATGGAAAGCTTTTCTCGCAGAAAGCTCCTATTATGTCCTATGAACCATATAAATATGTTTGGGACACATTTGAGCGAAAACAACACAGTTTTTGTGGATAGAGAAAGGTGACGCCGATATGGTCAATTTTGGTCCGAAAATTTCACGGAAAGTTTTTCGCGCACAAAGCTCACATTATGACCTATAAACCATATAAACATGTTTGGAATGAATTTGAGCGAAAACAACACAGCTTTGGTGGATAAAGAAAGGTGACGCCGATATGGTCACTTTTGGTCCGAAAATTTCACGGAAAGCTTTTCGCGCACAAAGCCCCCATTATGACCTATAAACTATATAAACATGTTTGGAACGCATTTGAGCGAAAAAAACACAGTTTTGGTGGATAAAGAAAGGTGATGCCGATATGGTTACTTTTGGTCCGAAAATTTCACGGGAAGCCCTCCGCGCACAAAGCTCACATTATGAACTATAAACCATATAAACATGTGTGGGACACATTTGAAAGAAAACAACACAGTTTTGGTGGATAAAGAAAGGTGACGCCGATATGGTCACTTTTGGTCCGAAAATTTCACGGAAAGCTTTTCGCGCAGAAAGCTCCCATTATGACCTATTAACCATATCAACATGTTTGGAACAGATTTGAGCGAAAACAACACAGTTTTTGTGGATAAAGAAAGGTGACGCCGATATGGTCACTTTTGGTCCGAAAATTTCACGGAAAGCTTTTCGCGCAGAAAGCTCCCATTATGACATATACACCATATAAACATGTTTGGGACACATTTCAGCGAAAACAACACAGTTTTTGTGGATAAAGAAAGGTGACGCCGATATGGTCACTTTTGGTCAAAAAATTTAACGGAAATTTTTTCGCGCACAAAGCTCCCATTATGACCTATGAACCATATAAACATGTTTGGGACACATTTGAGCGAAAACAACACAGTTTTTGTGGATAGAGAAAGGTGACACCGATATGGTCACTTTTGGTCCGAAAATTTCACGGAAAGCTTTTCGCGCACAAAGCTCCCATTATGACCTATAAACCATATAAACATGTTTGGGACGCATTTGAGCGAAAACAACACAGTTTTTGTGGATAAAGAAAGGTGACGCCGATATGGTCACTTTTGTTCCGAAGATTTCACGGAAAGCTTTTCTTGCAGAAAGCTCCTATTATATCCTATGAACCATATAAACATGTTTGGGACACATTTGAGAGAAAACAACACAGTTTTTGTGGATAGAGAAAGGTGACGCCGATATGGTCACTTTTGGTCCGAAAATTTCACGGAAAGCTTTTCTCGCAGAAAGCGCCGATTATGTCCTATGATGCATATAAACATGTTTGGGACACATTTGAGCGAAAACAACACAGTTTTTGTGGATAGAGAAAGGTGACGCCGATATGGTCACTTTTGGTCCGAAAATTTCACGGAAAGTTTTTCGCGCACAAAGCTCACATTATGACCTATAAACCATATAAACATATTTGGGACGCATTTGAGCGAAAACAACACAGTTTTAGTGGATAAAGAAAGGTGACGCCGATATGGTCACTTTGGTCCGAAAATTTCATGGAAAGCTTTCCGCGCACAAAGCTCCCATTATGACCTATAAACCATATAAACATGTTTGGGACACATTTGAGCGAAAACAACACAGTTTTTGTGGATAAAGAAAGGTGACGCCGATATGGTCACTTTTGGTCCGAAAATTTCACGGAAAGCTTTTCGCGCAGAAAGCTCCCATTATGACATATACACCATATAAACATGTTTGGGACACATTTCAGCGAAAACAACACAGTTTTTGTGGATAAAGAAAGGTGACGCCGATATGGTCACTTTTGGTCAAAAAATTTAACGGAAATTTTTTCGCGCACAAAGCTCCCATTATGACCTATGAACCATATAAACATGTTTGGGACACATTTGAGCGAAAACAACACAGTTTTTGTGGATAGAGAAAGGTGACACCGATATGGTCACTTTTGGTCCGAAAATTTCACGGAAAGCTTTTCGCGCACAAAGCTCCCATTATGACCTATAAACCATATAAACATGTTTGGGACGCATTTGAGCGAAAACAACACAGTTTTTGTGGATAAAGAAAGGTGACGCCGATATGGTCACTTTTGGTCCGAAGATTTCACGGAAAGCTTTTCTTGCAGAAAGCTCCTATTATATCCTATGAACCATATAAACATGTTTGGGACACATTTGAGAGAAAACAACACAGTTTTTGTGGATAGAGAAAGGTGACGCCGATATGGTCACTTTTGGTCCGAAAATTTCACGGAAAGCTTTTCTCGCAGAAAGCGCCGATTATGTCCTATGATGCATATAAACATGTTTGGGACACATTTGAGCGAAAACAACACAGTTTTTGTGGATAGAGAAAGGTGACGCCGATATGGTCACTTTTGGTCCGAAAATTTCACGGAAAGTTTTTCGCGCACAAAGCTCACATTATGACCTATAAACCATATAAACATATTTGGGACGCATTTGAGCGAAAACAACACAGTTTTAGTGGATAAAGAAAGGTGACGCCGATATGGTCACTTTGGTCCGAAAATTTCATGGAAAGCTTTCCGCGCACAAAGCTCCCATTATGACCTATAAACCATATAAACATGTTTGGGACACATTTGAGCGAAAACAACACATTTTTTGTGGATAAAGAAAGGTGACGCCTATATGGTCACTTTTGGTCCGAAAATTTCACGGAAAGCTTTCCGCGCACAAAGCTCCCATTATGACCTATAAACCATATAAACATGTTTGGGAAGCATTTGAGCGAAAACAACACAGTTTTTGTGGATAAAGAAAGGGGACGCCGATATGGTCACTTTTGGTCCGAAAATTTCATGGAAAGGTTTTCTCGCAGAAAGCTCCTATTATGTCCTATGAACCATATAAACATGTTTGGGACACATTTGAGCGAAAACAACACAGTTTTTGTGGATAGAGAAAGGTGACGCCGATATGGTCACTTTTGGTCCGAAAATTTCACGGAAAGTTTTTCGCGCACAAAGCTCACATTATGACCTATAAACCATATAAACATGTTTGGAATGAATTTGAGCGAAAACAACACAGCTTTGGTGGACAAAGAAAGGTGACGCCGATATGGTCACTTTTGGTCCGAAAATTTCACGGAAAGCTTTTCGCGCACAAAGCCCCCATTATGACCTATAAACTATATAAACATGTTTGAAACGCATTTGAGCGAAAAAAACACAGTTTTGGTGGATAAAGAAAGGTGATGCCGATATGGTTACTTTTGGTCCGAAAATTTCACGGGAAGCCCTCCGCGCACAAAGCTCACATTATGACCTATAAACCATATAAACATGTGTGGGACACATTTGAAAGAAAACAACACAGTTTTGGTGGATAAAGAAAGGTGACGCCGATATGGTCACTTTTGGTCCGAAAATTTCACGGAAAGCTTTTCGCGCAGAAAGCTCCCATTATGACCTATTAACCATATCAACATGTTTGGGACAGATTTGAGCGAAAACAACACAGTTTTTGTGGATAAAGAAAGGTGACGCCGATATGGT
Source organism: Persicaria maculosa (assembly GCA_963922045.1). Classification (NCBI taxonomy): domain Eukaryota; kingdom Viridiplantae; phylum Streptophyta; class Magnoliopsida; order Caryophyllales; family Polygonaceae; genus Persicaria; species Persicaria maculosa. The sequence continues at coordinate 22,188,398 of OY998261.1, read as the reverse complement.
CACTTTTGGTCCGAAAATTTCACGGAAAGCTTTTCGCGCAGAAAGCTTCCATTATGACATATACACCATATAAACATGTTTGGGACACATTTGAGCGAAAACAACACAGTTTTTGTGGATAGAGAAAGGTGACGCCGATATGGTCACTTTTGGTCCAAAAAATTTCATGGAAAGCTTTCCGCGCACAAAGCTCCCATTATGACCTATAAACCATATAAACATGTTTGGGACGCATTTGAGAGAAAACAACACAGTTTTTGTGGATAGAGAAAGGTGACGCCGATATGGTCACTTTTGGTCCGAAAATTTCACGGAAAGCTTTTCTCGCAGAAAGCTCCGATTATGTCCTATGATGCATAAAAACATGTTTGGGACACATTTGAGCGAAAACAACACAGTTTTTGTGGATAGAGAAAGGTGACGCCGATATGGTTACTTTTGGTCCAAAAATTTCACGGAAAGCTTTTCGCGCACAAAGCTCCCATTATGACCTATAAACCATATAAACATGTTTGGAATTAATTTGAGCTAAAACAACACAGTTTTGGTGGATAAAGAAAGGTGACGCTGATATGGTCACTTTTGGTCCGAAAATTTCACAGAAAGCATTTCGCGCACAAAGCTCCCATTATGACCTATAAACCATATAAACATGTTTGGGACGCATTTGAGCGAAAACAACACAGTTTTTGTGGATAAAGAAAGGTGACGCCGATATGGTCATTTTTGGTCCGAAGATTTCACGGAAAGCTTTTCTCGCAGAAAGCTCCTATTATGTCCTATGAACCATATAAACATGTTTGGGACACATTTGAGAGAAAACAACACAGTTTTTGTCGATAGAGAAAGGTGACGCTGATATGGTCACTTTTGGTCCGAAAATTTCACGGAAAGCTTTTCGCGCACAAAGCTCTCATTATGACCTATAAACCATATAAACATGTTTGGAATGAATTTGAGCGAAAACAACACAGTTTTGGTGGATAAAGAAAGGTGACGCCGATATTGTCACTTTTGGTCCGAAAATTTCACGGAAAGCTTTTCGCGCAGAAAGCTCCCATTATGACCTATGAACGATATAAACATGTTTGGGACAGATTTGAGCGAAAACAACACAGTTTTTGTGTATAAAGAAAGGTGACGCCGATATGGTCACTTTTGGTCCGAAAATTTCGCGGAAAGCTTTTCGCGCACAAAGCTCTCATTATGAGGCATAAACCATATAAACATGTTTGGAATGAATTTGAGCGAAAACAACACAGTTTTGGTGGATAAAGAAAGGTGACGCCGATATGGTCACTTTTGGTCCGAAAATTTCACGGAAAGCTTTCCGCGTACAAAGCTCCCATTATGACCTATAAACCATATAAACATGTTTGGGACGCATTTGAGCGAAAACAACACAGTTTTTGTGGATAAAGAAAGGTGACGCCGATATGGTCACTTTTGGTCCGAAAATTTCACGCAAAGCTTTTCGCGCAGAAAGCTCCCATTATGACCTATAAACCATATAAACATGTTTAGGACACATTTGAACGAAAACAATATAGTTTTTGTGGATAAAGAAAGGTGACGCCGATATGGTCACTTTTGGTCCGAAAATTTCACGGAAAGCTTTTCTCGCAGAAAGCTCCTAATATGTCCTATGAACCATATAAACATGTTTGGGACACATTTGAGCGAAAACAACACAGTTTTTGTGGATAGAGAAAGGTGACGCCGATATGGTCACTTTTGGTCCGAAAATTTCACGGAAAGCTTTTCTCGCAGAAAGCTCCGATTATGTCCTATGAAGCATATAAACATGTTTGGGACACATTTGAGCGAAAACAACACAGTTTTTGTGGATAGAGAAAGGAGACGCCGATATGGTTACTTTTGGTCCAAAAATTTCACGGAAGGCTTTTCGCGCAGAAAGCTCCCATTATGACCTATAAACCATATAAACATGTTTGGGACACATTTGAGTGAAAACAACACAGTTTTGGTGGATAAAGAAAGGTGACGCCGATATGGTCACTTTTGGTCCGAAAATTTCACGGAAAGCGTTCCGCGCACAAAGCTCCTATTATGACCTATAAACCATATAAACATGTTTGGGACACATTTGAGCGAAAACAACACAGTTTTGGTGGATAAATAAAGGTGACGCCGATATAGTCACTTTTAGTCCGAAAATTTCACGGAAAGATTTTCTCGCAGAAAGCTCCTATTATGTCCTATGAACCATATAAACATGTTTGGGACACATTTGAGCGAAAACAACACAATTTTTGTGGATAGAGAAAGGTGACGCCGATATGGTCACTTTTTGTCCGAAAATTTCACGGAAAGCTTTTCGCGCAGAAAGCTCCCATTATGACCTATAAACCATATAAACAGTTTTGGGACACATTTGAATGAAAAGAACACTGTTTTGGTGGATAAAGAAAGGTGACGCCGATATGGTCACTTTTGGTCCGAAAATTTCACGGAAAGCTTTTCGCGCAGAAAGTTCCCATTATGACCTATAAACCATATAAACATGTTTGGGACACATTTGAGCGAAAACAACACAGTTTTGGTGGATAAAGAATGGTGACGCCGATATGGTCACTTTTGGTCCAAAATTTCACGGAAAGCGTTCCGCGCACAAAGCTCCCATTATGACCTATAAACCATATAAACATGTTTGGGACACATTTGAGCGAAAACAACACAGTTTTGGTGGATAAATAAAGGTGACGCCGATATGGTCACTTTTGGTCCGAAAATTTCACGGAAAGCTTTTCTTGCAGAAAGCTCCTAGTATGTCCTATGAACCATATAAACATGTTTGGGACACATTTGAGCGAAAACAACACAGTTTTTGTGGATAGAGAAAGGTGACGCCGATATGGTTACTTTTGGCCCAAAAATTTCACGGAAAGCTTTTCGCGCAGAAAGCTCCCATTATGACCTATAAACCATATAAACATGTTTGAGACACATTTGAGCGAAAACAACACAGTTTTGGTGGATAAAGAAAGGTGACGCCGATATGGTCACTTTTGGTCCGAAAACTTCACGGAAAGCGTTCCGCGCACAAAGCTCCCATTATGACCTATAAACCATATAAACATGTTTGGGACACATTTGAGCGAAAACTACACATTTTTGGTGGATAAATAAAGGTGACGCCGATATGGTCACTTTTGGTCCGAGAATTTCACGGAAAGATTTTCTCGCATAAAGCTCCTATTATGTCCTATGAACCATATAAACATGTTTGGGACACATTTGAGCGAATACATCACAGTTTTTGTGGATAGAGAAAGGTGACGCCGATATGGTCACTTTTGGTCCGAAAATTTCACGGAAAGCTTTTCGCGCAGAAAGCTCCCATTATGACCTATAAACCATATAAACATGTTTGGAACACATTTGAATGAAAAGAATACTGTTTTGGTGGATAAAGAAAGGTGACGCCGATATGGTCACTTTTGGTCCGAAAATTTCACGGAATGCTTTTCGCGCAGAAAGCTCCCATTATGACCTATAAACCATATAAACATGTTTGGGACACATTTGAGCGAAAACAACACAGTTTTGGTGGATAAAGAAAGGTGACGCCGATATGGTCACTTTTGGTCCGAAAATTTCACGGAAAGCGTTCCGCGCACAAAGCTCCCATTATGACCTATAAACCATATAAACATGTTTGGGACACATTTGAGCGAAAACAACACAGTTTTTGTGGATAAAGAAAGGTGACGCCGATATGGTCACTTTTGGTCCGAAAATTTCACGGAATGCTTTTCGCGCAGAAAGCTCCCATTATGACCTATAAACCATATAAACATGTTTGGGACACATTTGAGCGAAAACAACACAGTTTTGGTGGATAAAGAAAGGTGACGCCGATATGGTCACTTTTGGTCCGAAAATTTCACGGAAAGCTTTTCGCGCAGAAAGCTCCCATTATGACCTATGAACCATATAAACATGTTTGGGACACATTTGAGCGAAAACAACACAGTTTTTGTGGATAAAGAAAGGTGACGCCGATATGGTCACTTTTGGTACGAAAATTTCACGCAAAGCTTTTCGCGCAGAAAGCTCCCATTATGACCTATAAACCATATAAACAAGTTTGGGACACATTTGAATGAAAAGAACACTGTTTTGGTGGATAAAGAAAGGTGACGCCGATATGGTCACTTTTGGTCCGAAAATTTCACGGAAAGCTTTTCGCGCAGAAAGCTCCCATTATGACCTATAAACCATATAAACATGTTTAGGACACATTTGAACGAAAACAATATAGTTTTTGTGGATAAAGAAAGGTGGCGCCGATATGGTCACTTTTGGTCCGAAAATTTCACGGAAAGCTTTTCTCGCAGAAAGCTCCTAATATGTCCTATGAACCATATAAACATGTTTGGGACACATTTGAGCGAAAACAACACAGTTTTTGTGGATAGAGAAAGGTGACGCCGATATGGTCACTTTTGGTCCGAAAATTTCACGGAAAGCTTTTCTCGCAGAAAGCTCCGATTATGTCCTATGAAGCATATAAACATGTTTGGGACACATTTGAGCGAAAACAACACAGTTTTTGTGGATAGAGAAAGGTGACGCCGATATGGTTACTTTTGGTCCAAAAATTTCACGGAAAGCTTTTCGCGCAGAAAGCTCCCATTATGACCTATAAACCATATAAACATGTTTGGGACACATTTGAGCGAAAACAACACATTTTTGGTGGATAAATAAAGGTGACGCCGATATGGTCACTTTTGGTCCGAGAATTTCACGGAAAGATTTTCTCGCATAAAGCTCCTATTATGTCCTATGAACCATATAAACATGTTTGGGACACATTTTAGCGAAAACATCACAGTTTTTGTGGATAGAGAAAGGTGACGCCGATATGGTCACTTTTGGTCCGAAAATTTCACGGAAAGCTTTTCGCGCAGAAAGCTCCCATTATGACCTATAAACCATATAAACATGTTTGGGACACATTTGAATGAAAAGAACACTGTTTTGGTGGATAAAGAAAGGTGACGCCGATATGGTCACTTTTGGTCCTAAAATTTCACGGAAAGCTTTTCTCGCAGAAAGCTCCTAATATGTCCTATGAACCATATAAACATGTTTGGGACACATTTGAGCGAAAACAACACAGTTTTTGTGGATAGAGAAAGGTGACGCCGATATGGTCACTTTTGGTCCGAAAATTTCACGGAAAGCTTTTCTCGCAGAAAGCTCCGATTATGTCCTATGAAGCATATAAACATGTTTGGGACACATTTGAGCGAAAACAACACAGTTTTTGTGGATAGAGAAAGGTGACGCCGATATGGTTACTTTTGGTCCAAAAATTTCACGGAAAGCTTTTCGCGCAGAAAGCTCCCATTATGACCTATAAACCATATAAACATGTTTGGGACACATTTGAGCGAAAACAACACAGTTTTGGTGGATAAAGAAAGGTGACGCCGATATGGTCACTTTTGGTCCGAAAATTTCACGGAAAGCGTTCCGCGCACAAAGCTCCTATTATGACCTATAAACCATATAAACATGTTTGGGACACATTTGAGCGAAAACAACACAGTTTTGGTGAATAAATAAAGGTGACGCCGATATAGTCACTTTTAGTCCGAAAATTTCACGGAAAGATTTTCTCGCAGAAAGCTCCTATTATGTCCTATGAACCATATAAACATGTTTGGGACACATTTGAGCGAAAACAACACAATTTTTGTGGATAGAGAAAGGTGACGCCGATATGGTCACTTTTTGTCCGAAAATTTCACGGAAAGCTTTTCGCGCAGAAAGCTCCCATTATGACCTATAAACCATATAAACAGTTTTGGGACACATTTGAATGAAAAGAACACTGTTTTGGTGGATAAAGAAAGGTGACGCCGATATGGTCACTTTTGGTCCAAAATTTCACGGAAAGCGTTCCGCGCACAAAGCTCCCATTATGACCTATAAACCATATAAACATGTTTGGGACACATTTGAGCGAAAACAACACAGTTTTTGTGGATAGAGAAAGGTGACGCCGATATGGTTACTTTTGGCCCAAAAATTTCACGGAAAGCTTTTCGCGCAGAAAGCTCCCATTATGACCTATAAACCATATAAACATGTTTGAGACACATTTGAGCGAAAACAACACAGTTTTGGTGGATAAATAAAGGTGACGCCGATATGGTCACTTTTGGTCCGAAAACTTCACGGAAAGCGTTCCGCGCACAAAGCTCCCATTATGACCTATAAACCATATAAACATGTTTGGGACACATTTGAGCGAAAACAACACATTTTTGGTGGATTAAATAAAGGTGACGCCGATATGGTCACTTTTGGTCCGAGAATTTCACGGAAAGATTTTCTCGCATAAAGCTCCTATTATGTCCTATGAACCATATAAACATGGTTGGGACACATTTGAGCGAAAACATCACAGTTTTTGTGGATAGAGAAAGGTGACGCCGATATGGTCACTTTTGGTCCGAAAATTTCACGGAAAGCTTTTCGCGCAGAAAGCTCCCATTATGACCTATAAACCATATAAACATGTTTGGGACACATTTGAATGAAAAGAACACTGTTTTGGTGGATAAAGAAAGGTGACGCCGATATGGTCACTTTTGGTCCGAAAATTTCACGGAATGCTTTTCGCGCAGAAAGCTCCCATTATGACCTATAAACCATATAAACATGTTTGGGACACATTTGAGCGAAAACAACACAGTTTTGGTGGATAAAGAAAGGTGACGCCGATATAGTCACTTTTGGTCCGAAAATTTCACGGAAAGCGTTCCGCGCACAAAGCTCCCTTTATGACCTATAAACCATATAAACATGTTTGGGACACATTTGAGCGAAAACAACACAGTTTTTGTGGATAAAGAAAGGTGACGCCGATATGGTCACTTTTGGTCCGAAAATTTAACGGAAAGCTTTTCGCGCACAAAGCTCTCATTATGACCTATAAACCATATAAACATGTTTGGAATGAATTTGAGCGAAAACAACACAGTTTTGGTGGATAAAGAAAGGTGACGCCGATATGGTCACTTTTGGTCCGAAAATTTCACGGAAAGCTTTTCGCGCAGAAAGCTCCCATTATGACCTATGAACCATATAAACATGTTTGGGACAGATTTGAGCGAAAACAACACAGTTTTTGTGTATAAAGAAAGGTGACGCCGATATGGTCACTTTTAGTCCGAAAATTTCACGGAAAACTTTTCTCGCAGAAAGCTCCTATTATGTCCTATGAACCATATAAACATGTTTGGGACACATTTGAGAGAAAACAACACAGTTTTTGTCGATAGAGAAAGGTGACGCCGATATGGTCACTTTTGGTCCGAAAATTTCACGGAAAGCTTTTCGCGCACAAAGCTCTCATTATGAGGCATAAACCATATAAACACGTTTGGAATGAATTTGAGCGAAAACAACACAGTTTTGGTGGATAAAGAAAGGTGACGCCGATATGGTCACTTTTGGTCCGAAAATTTCACGGAAAGCTTTCCGCGTACAAAGCTCCCATTATGACCTATAAACCATATAAACATGTTTGGGACGCATTTGAGCGAAAACAACACAGTTTTTGTGGATAAAGAAAGGTGACTCCGATATGGTCACTTTTGGTCCGAAAATTTCACGGAAAGCTTTTCGCGCAGAAAGCTCCCATTATGACCAATGAACCATATAAACATGTTTGGGACACATTTGAGCGAAAAAAACACAGTTTTTGTGGATAAAGAAAGGTGACGCCGATATGGTCACTTATGGTACGAAAATTTCACGCAAAGCTTTTCGTGCAGAAAGCTCCCATTATGACCTATAAACCATATAAACAAGTTTGGGACACATTTGAATGAAAAGAACACTGTTTTGGTGGATAAAGAAAGGTGACGCCGATATGGTCACTTTTGGTCCGAAAATTTCACGGAAAGCTTTTCGCGCAGAAAGCTCCCATTATGACCTATAAACCATATAAACATGTTTAGGACACATTTGAACGAAAACAATATAGTTTTTGTGGATAAAGAAAGGTGACGCCGATATGGTCACTTTTGGTCCGAAAATTTCACGGAAAGCTTTTCGCGCAGAAAGCTCCCATTATGACCTATAAACCATATAAACATGTTTGGGACACATTTGAGCGAAAACAAAACAGTTTTGGTGGATAAAGAAAGGTGACGCCGATATGGTCACTTTTGGTCCGAAAATTTCACGGAAAGCGTTCCGCGCACAAAGCTCCCATTATGACCTATAAACCATATAAACATGTTTGGGACACATTTGAGCGAAAACAACACAGTTTTTGTGGATAGAGAAAGGTGACGCCGATATGGTCACTTTTGGTCCGAAAATTTCACGGAAAGCTTTTCTCGCAGAAAGCTCCTATTATGTCCTATGAACCATATAAACATGTTTGGGACACATTTGAGCGAAAACAACACAGTTTTGGTGGATAAATAAAGGTGACGCCGATATGGTCACTTTTGGTCCGAAAATTTCACGGAAAGCTTTTCTCGCAGAAAGCTCCTATTATATCCTATGAACCATATAAACATGTTTGGGACACATTTGAGCGAAAACAACACAGTTTTGGTGGATAAATAAAGGTGACGCCGATATGGTCACTTTTGGTCCGAAAATTTCACGGAAAGCTTTTCTCGCAGAAAGCTCCTATTATGTCCTATGAACCATATAAACATGTTTGGGACACATTTGAGCGAAAACAACACAGTTTTTGTGGATAAAGAAAGGTGACGCCGATATGGTCACTTTTGGTCCGAAAATTTCACGGAAAGCGTTCCGCGCACAAAGCTCACATTATGACCTATAAACCATATAAACATGTTTGGGACACATTTGAGCGAAAACAACACAGTTTTGGTGGATAAATAAAGGTGACGCCGATATGGTCACTTTTGGTCCGAAAATTTCACGGAAAGCTTTTCTCGCAGAAAGCTCCTATTATGTCCTATGAACCATATAAACATGTTTGGGACACATTTGAGCGAAAACAACACAGTTTTTGTGGATAGAGAAAGGTGACGCAGATATGGTCACTTTTGGTCCGAAAATTTCACGGAAAGCTTTTCGCGCACAAAGCTCACATTATAACCTATAAACCATATAAACATGTTTGGAATGAATTTGAGCGAAAACAACACAGTTTTCGTGGATAAAGAAAGGTGACGCCGATATGGTCACTTTTGGTCCGAAAATTTCACGGAAAGCTTTCCGCGCACAAAGCTCACATTATGACCTATAAACCATATAAACATGTTTGGGACGCATTTGAGCGAAAACTACACAGTTTTTGTGGATAAAGAAAGGTGACGCCGATATGGTCACTTTTGGTCCGAAAATTTCACGGAAAGCGTTCCGGGCACAAAGCTCCCATTATGACCTATAAACCATATATACATGTTTGGGACACATTTGAGCGAAAACAATACAGTTTTGGTGGATAAAGAAAGGTGACGCCGATATGGTCACTTTTGGTCCGAAAATTTCACGGAAAGCTTTTGGCGCAGAAAGCTCCCATTATGACCTATACACCATATAATCATGTGTTGGACACATTTGAGCGAAAACAACACAGTTTTTGTGGATAAAGAAAGGTGACGCCGATATGGTCACTTTTGGTCCGAAAATTTAACGGAAAGCTTTTCGCGCAGAAAGCTCCCATTATGACCTATAAACCATATAAACATGTTTAGGACACATTTGAACGAAAACAACACAGTTTTTGTGGATAAAGAAAGATGACGCTGATATGGTCACTTTTTGTTCGAAAATTTCACCGAAAGCTTTTCGTGCACAAAGCACCAAATATGACCTATAAACCATATATACATGTTTGGGACACATTTGAGCGAAAACAACACAGTTTTTGTGGATAAAGAAAGGGGACGCCGATATGGTCACTTTTGGTCCGAAAATTTCACGGAAAGCTTTTCGCGCAGAAAGCTCCTATTATATCCTATGAACCATATAAACATGTTTGGGACACATTTGAACGAAAACAACACAGTTTTTATGGTTAGAGAAAGGTGACGCCGATATGGTCACTTTTGGTCCGAAAATTTCACGGAAAGCTTTTCGCGCACAAAGCTCCCATTATGACCTATAAACCATATAAACATGTTTGGAATGAATTTGAGCGAAAACAACACAGTTTTGGTAGATTAAGAAAGGTGACGCCGATATGGTCACTTTTGGTCTGAAAATTTCACGGAAAGCTTTCCGCGCACAATGCTCTCATTATGACCTATAAACTATATAAACATGTTTGGGACGCATTTGAGCGAAAACAACACAGTTTTTGTGGATAAAGAAAGGTGACGCCGATATGGTCACTTTTGGTCCGAAAATTTCACGGAAAGCTTTTCGCGCAGAAAGCTCTCATTATGACCTATGAACCATATAAATATGTTTGGGACAGATTTGAGCGAAAACAACACAATTTTTGTGGATAAAGAAAGGTGACGCCGATATGGTCACTTTTGGTCCGAAAATTTTACGGAAAGCTTTTCGCGCAGAAAGCTCCCATTATGACCTATAAACCATATAAACATGTTTGGGACACATTTGAGCGAAAACAACACAGTTTTGGTGGATAAAGAAAGGTGACGCCGATATGGTCACTTTTGGTCCGAAAATTTCACGGAAAGCGTTCCGCGCACAAAGCTCCCATTATGACCTATAAACTATATAAACATGTTTGGGACACATTTGAGCGAAAACAACACAGTTTTGGTGGATAAAGAAATGTGACGCCGATATGGTCACTTTTGGTCCGAAAATTTAACGGAAAGCTTTTCGCGCAGAAAGCTCCCATTATGACCTATAAACCATATAAACATGTTTAGGACACATTTGAACGAAAACAACACAGTTTTTGTGGATAAAGAAAGATGACGCTGATATGGTCACTTTTTGTTCGAAAATTTCACCGAAAGCTTTTCTCGCAGAAAGCTCCTATTATGTCCTATGAACCATATAAACATGTTTGGGACACATTTGAGCGAAAACAACACAGTTTTGGTGGATAAATAAAGGTGACGCCGATATGGTCACTTTTGGTCCGAAAATTTCACGGAAAGCTTTTCTCGCAGAAAGCTCCTATTATGTCCTATGAACCATATAAACATGTTTGGGACACATTTGAGCGAAAACAACACAGTTTTGGTGGATAAATAAAGGTGACGCCGATATGGTCACTTTTGGTCCGAAAATTTCACGGAAAGCTTTTCTCGCAGAAAGCTCCTATTATGTCCTATGAACCATATAAACATGTTTGGGACGCATTTGAGCGAAAACAACACAGTTTTTGTGGATAAAGAAAGGTGACGCCGATATGGTCACTTTTGGTCCGAAAATTTCACGGAAAGCGTTCCGGGCACAAAGCTCCCATTATGACCTATAAACCATATAAACATGTTTGGGACACATTTGAGCGAAAACAACACAGTTTTGGTGGATAAATAAAGGTGACGCCGATATGGTCACTTTTGGTCCGAAAATTTCACGGAAAGCTTTTCTCGCAGAAAGCTCCCATTATGTCCTATGAACCATATAAACATGTTTGGGACACATTTGAGCGAAAACAACACAGTTTTTGTGGATAAAGAAAGGTGACGCAGATATGGTCACTTTTGGTCCGAAAATTTCACGGAAAGCTTTTCTCGCAGAAAGCTCCTATTATGTCCTATGAACCATATAAACATGTTTGGAATGAATTTGAGCGAAAACAACACAGTTTTCGTGGATAAAGAAAGGTGACGCCGATATGGTCACTTTTGGTCCGAAAATTTCACGGAAAGCTTTCCGCGCACAAAGCTCACATTATGACCTATAAACCATATAAACATGTTTGGGACACATTTGAGCGAAAACAACACAGTTTTGGTGGATAAAGAAAGGTGACGCCGATATGGTCACTTTTGGTCCGAAAATTTCACGGAAAGCGTTCCGGGCACAAAGCTCCCATTATGACCTATAAACCATATATACATGTTTGGGACACATTTGAGCGAAAACAACACAGTTTTGGTGGATAAAGAAAGGTGACGCCGATATGGTCACTTTTGGTCCGAAAATTTCACGGAAAGCTTTTGGCGCAGAAAGCTCCCATTATGACCTATACACCATATAATCATGTGTTGGACACATTTGAGCGAAAACAACACAGTTTTTGTGGATAAAGAAAGGTGACGCCGATATGGTCACTTTTGGTCCGAAAATTTAACGGAAAGCTTTTCGCGCAGAAAGCTCCCATTATGACCTATAAACCATATAAACATGTTTAGGACACATTTGAACGAAAACAACACAGTTTTTGTGGATAAAGAAAGATGACGCTGATATGGTCACTTTTTGTTCGAAAATTTCACCGAAAGCTTTTCGTGCACAAAGCACCAAATATGACCTATAAACCATATAAACATGTTTAGGACACATTTGAACGAAAACAATATAGTTTTTGTGGATAAAGAAAGGTGACGCCGATATGGTCACTTTTGGTCCGAAAATTTCACGGAAAGCTTTTCGCGCAGAAAGCTCCCATTATGACCTATAAACCATATAAACATGTTTGGGACACATTTGAGCGAAAACAAAACAGTTTTGGTGGATAAAGAAAGGTGACGCCGATATGGTCACTTTTGGTCCGAAAATTTCACGGAAAGCGTTCCGCGCACAAAGCTCCCATTATGACCTATAAACCATATAAACATGTTTGGGACACATTTGAGCGAAAACAACACAGTTTTGGTGGATAAATAAAGGTGACGCCGATATGGTCACTTTTGGTCCGAAAATTTCACGGAAAGCTTTTCTCGCAGAAAGCTCCTATTATGTCCTATGAACCATATAAACATGTTTGGGACACATTTGAGCGAAAACAACACAGTTTTGGTGGATAAATAAAGGTGACGCCGATATGGTCACTTTTGGTCCGAAAATTTCACGGAAAGCTTTTCTCGCAGAAAGCTCCTATTATGTCCTATGAACCATATAAACATGTTTGGGACACATTTGAGCGAAAACAACACAGTTTTGGTGGATAAATAAAGGTGACGCCGATATGGTCACTTTTGGTCCGAAAATTTCACGGAAAGCTTTTCTCGCAGAAAGCTCCTATTATGTCCTATGAACCATATAAACATGTTTGGGACACATTTGAGCGAAAACAACACAGTTTTTGTGGATAAAGAAAGGTGACGCCGATATGGTCACTTTTGGTCCGAAAATTTCACGGAAAGCGTTCCGCGCACAAAGCTCACATTATGACCTATAAACCATATAAACATGTTTGGGACACATTTGAGCGAAAACAACACAGTTTTGGTGGATAAATAAAGGTGACGCCGATATGGTCACTTTTGGTCCGAAAATTTCACGGAAAGCTTTTCTCGCAGAAAGCTCCTATTATGTCCTATGAACCATATAAACATGTTTGGGACACATTTGAGCGAAAACAACACAGTTTTTGTGGATAGAGAAAGGTGACGCAGATATGGTCACTTTTGGTCCGAAAATTTCACGGAAAGCTTTTCGCGCACAAAGCTCACATTATAACCTATAAACCATATAAACATGTTTGGAATGAATTTGAGCGAAAACAACACAGTTTTCGTGGATAAAGAAAGGTGACGCCGATATGGTCACTTTTGGTCCGAAAATTTCACGGAAAGCTTTCCGCGCACAAAGCTCACATTATGACCTATAAACCATATAAACATGTTTGGGACGCATTTGAGCGAAAACTACACAGTTTTTGTGGATAAAGAAAGGTGACGCCGATATGGTCACTTTTGGTCCGAAAATTTCACGGAAAGCGTTCCGGGCACAAAGCTCCCATTATGACCTATAAACCATATATACATGTTTGGGACACATTTGAGCGAAAACAACACAGTTTTGGTGGATAAAGAAAGGTGACGCCGATATGGTCACTTTTGGTCCGAAAATTTCACGGAAAGCTTTTGGCGCAGAAAGCTCCCATTATGACCTATACACCATATAATCATGTGTTGGACACATTTGAGCGAAAACAACACAGTTTTTGTGGATAAAGAAAGGTGACGCCGATATGGTCACTTTTGGTCCGAAAATTTAACGGAAAGCTTTTCGCGCAGAAAGCTCCCATTATGACCTATAAACCATATAAACATGTTTAGGACACATTTGAACGAAAACAACACAGTTTTTGTGGATAAAGAAAGATGACGCTGATATGGTCACTTTTTGTTCGAAAATTTCACCGAAAGCTTTTCGTGCACAAAGCACCAAATATGACCTATAAACCATATATACATGTTTGGGACACATTTGAGCGAAAACAACACAGTTTTTGTGGATAAAGAAAGGGGACGCCGATATGGTCACTTTTGGTCCGAAAATTTCACGGAAAGCTTTTCGCGCAGAAAGCTCCTATTATATCCTATGAACCATATAAACATGTTTGGGACACATTTGAACGAAAACAACACAGTTTTTATGGTTAGAGAAAGGTGACGCCGATATGGTCACTTTTGGTCCGAAAATTTCACGGAAAGCTTTTCGCGCACAAAGCTCCCATTATGACCTATAAACCATATAAACATGTTTGGAATGAATTTGAGCGAAAACAACACAGTTTTGGTAGATTAAGAAAGGTGACGCCGATATGGTCACTTTTGGTCTGAAAATTTCACGGAAAGCTTTCCGCGCACAATGCTCTCATTATGACCTATAAACTATATAAACATGTTTGGGACGCATTTGAGCGAAAACAACACAGTTTTTGTGGATAAAGAAAGGTGACGCCGATATGGTCACTTTTGGTCCGAAAATTTCACGGAAAGCTTTTCGCGCAGAAAGCTCTCATTATGACCTATGAACCATATAAATATGTTTGGGACAGATTTGAGCGAAAACAACACAATTTTTGTGGATAAAGAAAGGTGACGCCGATATGGTCACTTTTGGTCCGAAAATTTTACGGAAAGCTTTTCGCGCAGAAAGCTCCCATTATGACCTATAAACCATATAAACATGTTTGGGACACATTTGAGCGAAAACAACACAGTTTTGGTGGATAAAGAAAGGTGACGCCGATATGGTCACTTTTGGTCCGAAAATTTCACGGAAAGCGTTCCGCGCACAAAGCTCCCATTATGACCTATAAACTATATAAACATGTTTGGGACACATTTGAGCGAAAACAACACAGTTTTGGTGGATAAAGAAATGTGACGCCGATATGGTCACTTTTGGTCCGAATATTTCACGGAAAGCTTTTCGCGCAGAAAGCTCCCATTATGACCTATACACCATATAAACATGTTTGGGACACATTTGAGCGAAAACAACACAGTTTTTGTGGATAAAGAAAGGTGACGCCGATATGGTCACTTTTGGTCCGAAAATTTAACGGAAAGCTTTTCGCGCAGAAAGCTCCCATTATGACCTATAAACCATATAAACATGTTTAGGACACATTTGAACGAAAACAATACAGTTTTTGTGGATAAAGAAATGGGACGCCGATATGGTCACTTTTGGTCCGAAAATTTCACGGAAAGCTTTTCATGCACAAAGCTCCAAATATGACCTATAAACCATATAAACATGTTTGGGACAAATTTGAGCGAAAACAACACAGTTTTTGTGGATAAAGAAAGGTGACGCCGATATGGTCACTTTTGGTCCGAAAATTTAACGGAAAGCTTTTCGCGCAGAAAGCTCCCAATATGACCTATAAACCATATAAACATGTTTAGGACACATTTGAACGAAAACAATACAGTTTTTGTGGATAAAGAAATGGGACGCCGATATGGTCACTTTTGGTCCGAAAATTTCACGGAAAGCTTTTCGTGCACAAAGCTCCCATTATCACCTATGAACCATATAAACATGTTTGGGACACATTTGAGCGAAAACAACACAGTTTTGGTGGATAAAGACAGGTGACTCCGATATGGTCACTTTTGTTCCGAAAATTTAACGGAATCCTTTTCGAGCAAAAAGCTCCCATTATGACCTATAAACCATATGATGCGGGACCATCTTCTACACCTCCAGACACGCCAATCATATTTGGAGATGGACCAATGACTCGAGCCCGAGCTAAGAAGTTTCAACGCGACTCATTCATGTTTGTGAGTCATGCCTTGTTCTCGAGCACGGTTCAACTCCCGGAGCCTACTTTGAAGACCTACATGTGTATAGGGCTTAATGAAACCGAGCCACTTTAGGCCTTTTTAGAGCTGAAATTCTCTAAGTGTTGGAACATTACCTTATTTCCTATTTTAATAACTTTTCTACTTAAGTTATTTTAGGTAATTTAGGAAGTGTTCTAAAAATCGCGCCTAGGCGCCGCCTAGGCGCTAGGCGGGATGGGACCTAGGAATTTTTAAGCCTAGGCGGCCCTCTAGGCGGAAATCTGCCTAGTCACCACCTAGGCGCCGCCTAGACCCGCCTAGGCGCCGCCTAGTCCCGCCTAGGCGCCGCCTAGCCCCGCCTAGCCCGACAATTATTTAATTTTAGCTTTTGGGCATGTAATTAGTCAAATTAGGGTTTTTTATTCCCCAAGTCGACATATATTTGCTTTTGAGTCAAACCCATGGTTTTGAATTTTAGGAGTTTTAGAGTTGTTAGTCGGACGCATACTTTTGCGTTTATTTACTTAAATGTTAGTTAAGCACCGCAAATTTGGGTTTATGAGTGATATTATGGATTACTATTACACTATATGAATCATTGACATGTGTTATACGTTAAAAGATGGGAAAATAATCAAGTTTGTTCTAAGTCCGCCTAGGCACCGCCTAGGCACTCGCCTAGCCGCCTAGGCGCTAGGCGGTCACCCGCCGCCTAGCGGCCGCCTAGCGCCTTTTAGAACATTGAATTTAGGGGTATTTTAATTAATTCTTTTATTTACTTAATTTTGGCCGAAAATCAAATGTTAGGGTTTAATATAGTCGGCCTTCTTCTTTGTAGAGAACTCACGTACAATTTGATGAAACTTTCTCTTGTGTGAAACACATTGAGCGTTCTAAGTCAATCGATTCGAAGCCAGGCTCATCGATTGCACGAATTGGTATAGATCTTGCTTGGTTTGCTTTGAGTTCATCAACCTCGCGAGAGCTTGGTGATCCAGGTAATCACAAGTCCCCTCCTTGTTCCTCCATGTTGTCCGCTTGGTTGTGTAAGGTTGTAAAGGCGGGCTTTGTAGTCGTTGATACTTGGTTCCTACCCTCTTAGGAGGCCTGGGGTCTTTATCTCGTTCTACTTTAGTTCGAATCAACAAACTATCGTCGAGTCCTTTTGTTTCTTATTGCTGTCGACATTGAGATCTTAAGGATCTTGGTGTTTTATCGAGTCTTGTGTCTTTCTTGTTGAATCTTGCTGCGTTTCTTTAAGTGTTATTGAGTCTTGTTCAAATCTTGCTTCCGTTCTTGTCTTTGAGTCTTGTTTGTCGAAGATCGGGCCATCCTGCTGCTAACCCCGTATCAAATTGGTATAAGAGCTTTGGTTTCCGACATCAATTGAGTTTTTTGTTATTCATAAACACAAAACCCTACAAAAATAGAGTCTTTTCTTTGTTTCTTGGTCTTTACTTCTTGAATCTTGATTTGTTGCAACTAACCTTTTCTTGTTTGTGATCGTTGTGGTTGCTAGCCTTAAACACTAAGCCAGCCGAGACCCTTACAAGTGCAGCTGGCGCCAATTGCATCAAGCCTTCCATCCGGCCGCACCTTGTTCTCTCACAAACCCTAAATTGTTGTTGCTTCTATCTTGTTCTATCCTAGATCTATCTATTTTGTTGCCTTAGTTAATTACTGATTTTTGTGGTAGATTTATTCATATTATCTACCATAGATTATAAACAAAAGGCTTAGATAGATATACCTTCCATACTTAGCCAAGCATCATCTTTAAATATTGCATAAGGGCTACAAATTTTATTTTCTTTCACCTTAGCATACATTTTCGAGTCCTTCATTGTTATTGTTAGTTTTCTTGCATAAGTAAAAAAAAAAAGAGATTGAACTTGGACCTAGGAGGATAAAATTCACTGGGGGCAAGAGTAAGCTTCAAAAAAAAAAAAAAGAGGATTGTCAAGTCTAGTGCAAGAAGCTTCAAGGACCATTTTTGGTGAACTTCCATAGCCCTAGTCAAAAATCGCAAACACATTCCTCCCAAAACACGAATTTGAAACCCTACCTTGCAACTACAACATCCTAACTTGAGGTTTTCAAATCAAAGAGGTAAACATCCTAAAATTTCTTTCTTTTTCCACAAAATCAGTCTTACATTGTTCCAAATTGCTGTGTTGAGTGCTATTCCTTGAGCATTGGAGTTGAAGTGTCATTGTCGAGTTGATCCTTGCACGTTTCAGGAGATTACTTGACATACCGAGTCGGCACACACACATACCGAGTCGATACCCCACATACCAAGTCGAAACCCATACATACCGAGTCGATATTCCCTTGTATCGAGTCGATACTTTGCTACTGTTGTGGTATCTCGTTGCGTTGTTTCTTGTTCATTCCCTTAGCCTCTTACCTTGAGTTGCTAGGTTTTTGCTTGAGTGTTGATTTGCCCAAAGCGGATTGCCCCAACAAGCCTAGACATACCAATTAGAGAGGAGAGTGAGAGAAACACTTGGTGAGGTTGTTTATAATTTTCACTAACTTTTACATAGTTCATTGTTTCTTTTCTTTGTGATGTCTAATCCGGAGAACAGCGCCAACCATGGCAATAACAACAACTCCAGCACCACCGTGACACCCGAGATGTTCAATAATATGATGAATACCATGAACACCAACATGGCTACCATCACGGAAACCCTGGCTGCGTTGGGAGCAAAAGTGGCGGCATTGGAGTCCAGGCCGAGTGGTTCTAACACTATTGGAGGCCGAGGTGATCAAAGGCGTGACGATACACCTCGGAATGAAAGGGAAGTCTATAATCATAACCCTAATCCTAACCCTGATATCAATAACCCTTTATTTGAAGAAAACAACTCTCCACGAAGGGAGAGATATGGTAGGAATAATGGGTTTGGTAATGTGCAGGGGCAAGGGAGAGGAAGAGGGAGAGGCCGAGGCTTCCAAGAGGAGTTCTACCAGACGGAGGACGATGATGACTTTCAAGAAGAGGAGTATTGGGAGCAACGTCCTAGGCGCCATGATAGAGGAGGTCGTTACCAACACCGAGCACCTAGAGAGCTTGAGCAGGACGGCATAGGTAAGGTTAAGGTAAAAATCCCTCAATTTGATGGTAAGACAGATCCAGATGCATATATTGACTAGGAGACTAAAATGGAACAAATCTGGAACTGTCACAATTTCTCTGAACCTAAGAAAGTCCAATTGGCTTCTTTAGAATTTCAAGGGTTTGCTCTAATTTGGTGGGATAACTTGGTTAAGGAGAGGAGAAGAGCCCTTGATGTGCCTATCGCTTCTTGGAACCAATTGAAAGCCTTAATGAGAAGTAGGTTTGTCCCTCAACATTATGCTAGAGAGCTTAGGCAACGCCTAGAAAACCTTAAACAAGGTACTAAAACTGTTGAGGAAACTTTTAATGCAATGCAAGAAATCATGGCTAGAGCTAATGTCGTTGAACCCGATGAGGATACCAATGCTAGATTTCTTAGGATATTAAAAAGAATTTAAAAAAAAAAAATCAGATTTGAGTTGCATTGTTGTTGATTGTTCTAAGTGTACAAGAGAAGTGCAAGAGTAAGCATTGCAAGTGAACAAGAGCCATTGTGAGCCAAGAAAGCCTAAACACCATCTTACCATTCAACCTATCCTTAGCCTACCAACAACTATCTTGCTTGTAGTTTGAAGGTTAGACAAGGTTGATTTGATCAAGTTTTGTGCTTAGTCCTTTCTTACCATTTTATTCTTGTCCTTTGTTTCTATTATCTCTTGATCTCACTTTCTTTGATTCATTTCTGAAATTTTCAGCTTGGACCCTTATCATTGATTGTCTAGCTAATCTCTTTTGGTTAGAGGATTTTTGATTGTCCTTTTGACTAGCTTGAGTGATTGACTATCGTAAGACAAATTGCAACAACAAGCATTTCAGCACCAAAGGGAGAGGAGTGTCGAGAGCAAACACTTTTGAGGAAGTTTTTGTTTTGTCTAACCTTAACCTATTTACGTGTTTGTTTGAGTTGTGATGACTATAGGTAACAAATCCCCAAGGTCGGAGACTTCCGAGCCCATTTCCCCGGAGTTGTTCAACATGTTGAACAAAATGAACAACAACATCACGACGTTGATGGAAAGGATGGCAGCCCTAGAGGCACGCCCTTCGACGTCCACGGAGATGCCTAGGGCACCCCAAGGCCAGCCTTCGGCTTCCGGACATCACAGCCGCGTTCCACCCCCGGAGCACACCCAAGACAACCGGGAAGGTCCTCCTAGAACTCCTATTTATGCACGAAATACTCCACCGGAAGAGAACCCACCTCCTCGTGAGAGGCGTGGTCGTTTTAATCATTTTCGTGATGTGCAGGATGACTTTGAGCCCTATGAACACTTTGAGGGTTTCCAAGAAGAAGAGGATCAATGGGAGCGCCAATCGAGAAGGCATGAACAAGGACCCCGTCCACGGAGGCCCCGAGAGCCCGAGCAAGACGGAGTTGGCAAGGTCAAGGTCACAATCCCACCTTTTGAGGGAAAGTGCGATCCGGACACTTACCTCGAATGGGAGACCAAGATCGAGCACATTTGGAGCTGCCACAACTTCACCGATTACAAGAAGGTACAACTAGCCACCCTTGAATTTAGCGGTTTTGCACTAATATGGTGGGATACCCTTGTGAAGGAAAGGAGAAGAGCCCTAGACGCACCCGTAGCCACGTGGGAACAAATGAAGGCACTCATGAGGGCACGATTCATCCCTCAACACTACGCTAGGGAACTCAAGCAGCGGCTTGAGAACCTCAAGCAAGGTTCCATGAGTGTGGAGGAAGCATTCAATGCCATGCAATTGGCTATGGCAAGGGCAAACGTGGTAGAAGATGAGGAAGACACCAATGCTCGGTTCTTAAGAATCCTACACCCTTACTTGGCTAGAGAAGTTGATTGTTATCCTTATAATACTAGCATTGATCTCTTACATTTAGCCGTGAAGGTTGATAGGAAATTGAAGGCAAGAAGCTTAGGAGCTCAAGGAAACCGGAGCTCGGGAAGCCAAAGCTATCAAGGCCGCCGAGTCACACCACCCTACGGGAGAGAGCCCTCGGTACCGAGGCAAGGCCCCGGGCATGGGGGAGAAGCAAGGACCGGGAGTGGATACCGCGGGACGCCAAATCACGCAGCCGCGAGCGCGGGAGCGACGAATGGCACTCGGACCCCGAGTAACACCACCGGTAACACCAAGGGAGGTAACCCTAACCCTTCCGCCTCTAGAAATAGGGAAATTGTGTGTTTCAAGTGCCAAGATAGAGGCCATATGATGAAGGATTGCCCACATAGGAAAACTCTTATACTAGATCACCAAGGCAACACTTGTGAAGATGATATTGAGCATGATGAAGTTGATGAGTGTTTGCATGATGATTGTGATGCTAATGTGAATTCCTATGATGACTATGATGATAATGACTGCATTGAGTATGAACATGGTGAATGTTTGATTGCTAGGAGAGCCTTGCATGCTAAACCAACCCCATGTGATGATAACCAAAGAGAAAACTTATTTCATACAAGATGTTTAGTCAAAGGCAAGGTTTGTGATGTAATTGTTGATGGAGGTAGTTGTTGCAATATTGCTAGTGTAGAAATGGTTGAAAAGTTACAACTTCCTACTATACATCACCCTAGGCCTTATAAGTTGCATTGGATGAACGATTGTGGTGCATTGAAAGTAAACAAGCAAGTTAAGGTTTCTATTAAACTAGGACATTATGAAGATGATGTGTTATGTGATATAGTGCCCATGCAAGCTTGTCATATTCTTCTTGGTCGTCCATGGCAATTTGATCGCAAGGTCTTACATAATGGTTTCACTAACCGCTATTCTTTTGTGCATAAGGGAAAGAACATCACTCTCAAGCCCATGACACCCACGCAAGTGGCCGACGAGTTTGAGAAGAAGAAGGTAAGTGAAGGTAAGACACAAGGGCCGGCTCCATCGAGCCAAAACACAAGCCCTCGAGCCCCAAATGTTCTCTTTGCATCAAAGGGAGGATTTGAGGACGAGTACTTGGATGGGGAAACGACACTCATGCTCTTATGCAAAGAGTTGAGTTTGTTAAGTGAGGAGCTTCGAGCCACCTTACCCCCACGGATCTTGGCCCTACTTGAGGAATATAGGGATGTATTCCCCGAAGAGATCCCAACCGGCCTGCCCCCTATCCGAGGGATTGAGCATCAAATTGATCTCATGCCTGGGGCTTCTTTGCCTAATAGGCCGGCTTATAGGATGAATCCTACCGAGACCCAAGAGGTCCAATCCCAAGTTCAAGAATTGTTGGACAAGGGATACGTACGAGAGAGCAAGAGTCCTTGTGCCGTTCCGGTGTTGCTAGTGCCGAAGAAAGACAACACATGGAGAATGTGCGTCGATTGTCGAGCCATTAACAACATCACGGTCAAGTATAGACACCCCATCCCTCGTCTAGATGACATGCTAGATGAACTACATGGTGCTACTCTATTTTCTAAGATAGATTTGAAGAGTGGATACCATCAAATAAGGATGAGAGAAGGGGATGAGTGGAAAACAGCCTTCAAGACCAAATTTGGTCTATATGAATGGCTTGTTATGCCATTCGGTCTAACTAATGCTCCAAGTACATTTATGCGTCTTATGAATCATGTGCTTAGGAATTTTATAGGGAAATTTGTTGTTGTATATTTTGATGATATTTTGATTTACAGCAAGTCTTCCGAAGAACATGAAGCACATTTAAGGGAAGTACTCTCTACACTTCGATTAGAGCACTTGTATGCTAATTTAAAGAAATGTGAATTGTGCACTAATCAAGTCTCTTTTCTTGGTTTTGTAGTGAACAGCAAAGGACTACAAGTGGATGAGGCCAAGATCAAGGCAATACAAGAATGGCCTACACCTAGCACAATCGGCCAAGTTAGGAGCTTCCATGGCCTTGCAAGCTTCTATAGACGATTTGTGAAGGATTTCAGCTCAATTGCCGCCCCTCTCACTGAAGTAACCAAGAAAAGGAGTGAGTTTCATTGGGGAACAGCTCAAGAAAAAGCGTTTTACACCCTCAAGCAAAGGTTGACCGAGGCACCACTCTTAGCCCTTCCGGACTTCACCAAGCCATTTGAAGTGGAATGTGATGCTAGTGGAGTTGGAATAGGTGGCGTGCTCATGCAAGAAGGTAAACCCATTGCTTATTTTTCAGAGAAGCTAAAAGGTGCTAGTCTTAATTATTCTACATATGATAAGGAACTTTATGCCCTTTTTAGAGTACTTAAGACTTGGCAACACTACCTATGGCCTAGAGAGTTTGTTTTGAAAACAGATCATGAATCTTTGAAACATTTTAAGAGCCAAGACAAGCTTGATAGGAGACATGGTATGATACGGGGATTAGCCGTGGATGTCCCGATCTTTCGACAACAAGCACAAAACAAACAAAGAACACAAGTTAGACAATAATGACTCGACAAGGACTCAAAGGACTCGACAATAGTAATGAAAAAGATAGATAGGGCAGGAGAAAGTCTAGGTAGAACGAGCGAATAGACCCTTGATCCCAATTGAACAAAGTCCTAAACCAACGACTAGCTAACCAATCTCTACGATCTTACACAACCTAGGACGTATCCTAGGAGCACAAGAAAGGGGCTCGTGAAAGCTTGATAGCACCAATCAACTAGCGAAGATCGACACACACAAGACAAACCAAGCAAGATCAATTCACCAAGAATCCTCTCGGTCTCTCTCTTGAATCCTCAAGAAACAATGTGTTTGCAAAGCAATGCTTTTCATTAATCAAATATGGGTTTTTTTCCCTAATACAACCGGCCTAGGAGGCTATTTATAGCCTTAAATGGAGATAGAAAAGGCTGAAAATAAATGACAACAAAAGAAATTCAGAAAATTGCAAGAAATTCAGAAAATTAAATGGAAATTAAAACAAATTCAGAAATTGCAAATAAAATCCCTAAAAGATAGGAAGTGGCCTTGACTTCTTCAATCATGGCTCCTAAAGAATAGGTCTTCATGGCTGGCCACTTGAGCACTTAGCAAGGCTGTCAACGGCTAGTATTTGGACCCGGTCTTCACGGAGCAAGGTAGGCACATGTGCTCGGTACAACCTCGGCATCAATCCAAACAAGGGTCCGTGGCTTGGGCTGCGTTGATTCCTTGAGGCCTCGTCGGTTCTTGAGCTAGGGCATAGCTCACAAGAGTGTAAGGCCTTAGCTTGTTGGCTTGGGCTGCATTGATTCCTTGAGGCCTCGTCGGCTCTTGAGCTAGGGCATAGCTCACAAGAGTGTAAGGCCTTAGCTTGGATGGTCCCGCATCAACCTCCCCTTCTTTGAAAGGATTCGACCACGAATCCAAGTTCTTGTCCACGAACTCCCTCTTGGCGGCAAGGAACACTTTTGATGGCACCGACCCTCCACTTTCCTTCTTCTCAAACTCCCCGGCTATTTGAGTAGGGGTCATTGGCTTTAGAGTGAAGTTCCTGCCCTTATACTCAAAGGAATAGCGGTTAGTGAAACCATCATGTAAGACTTTTCGATCAAATTGCCATGGACGACCAAAAAGTAAGTGAGAAGCTTGCATAGGTACTATATCACACAAAACATCATCTTCATAATGTCCTAACTTAAAAGAAACCTTAACTTGCTTATTCACTTTTAATGCACCGCAATCATTCATCCAATGCAATTTATAGGGCCTAGGGTGGTGTATAGTGGAAAGTTGTAGTTTTTCAACCAATTCAGTGCTAGCAAGATTACAACAACTTCCACCATCAATAATGACATTACAAACCTTACCCTTTACTAAGCATCTAGTATGAAATAAGTTCTCTCGTTGGTTATCATCACATGGAGTTGGATTGACATGCAAAGCTCTCCTCACAATCAAACTTTCACCATGTTCATACTCAATGCCTTCATCATCACAATCATCATAGGAATTTAAGATAGGATCACAATCAAAATGCAAACACTCATCATTTTCATGCTCAATTTCAGAATTGGTGTTGCCTAAGTGATCAACCATGAGAGCTTTCCTATGTGGGCAATCTTTCATCATGTGTCCTCTATCTTGGCACTTAAAACACACAACTTCCCTATTTCGCAAATTAGAAGGGTTAAGGGTACCTCCTTTAGGGTTACCGAGAGGGCTAGGTGGCTTGGCACTCGATATGGCTTGAACTCCTCCTCGATTCCCTTGCTCTCCTCCATTATCGAGACTAGGCTTCTCCCTTGGTGCTAGGGCATCTCGGCCATAGGGCTGCGTGCTTGAGCTTCGGTTTCCTCCTCTAGCTCCTCCTTGGTCTCTTGCCTTTAACTTCCTATCAACCTTCACGGCTAGATGTAAAAGATCAATAACGGAAGTATAAGGATAACAATCAACTTCTCTAGCCAAGTAAGGGTGTAGGATTCTTAAGAACCGAGCATTGGTGTCTTCCTCATCTTCTACCACGTTTGCCCTTGCCATAGCCAATTGCATGGCATTGAATGCTTCCTCCACACTCATGGAACCTTGCTTGAGGTTCTCAAGCCGCTGCTTGAGTTCCCTAGCGTAGTGTTGAGGGATGAATCGTGCCCTCATGAGTGCCTTCATTTGTTCCCACGTGGCTACGGGTGCGTCTAGGGCTCTTCTCCTTTCCTTCACAAGGGTATCCCACCATATTAGTGCAAAACCGCTAAATTCAAGGGTGGCTAGTTGTACCTTCTTGTAATCGGTGAAGTTGTGGCAGCTCCAAATGTGCTCGATCTTGGTCTCCCATTCGAGGTAAGTGTCCGGATCGCACTTTCCCTCAAAAGGTGGGATTGTGACCTTGACCTTGCCAACTCCGTCTTGCTCGGGCTCTCGGGGCCTCCGTGGACGGGGTCCTTGTTCATGCCTTCTCGATTGGCGCTCCCATTGATCCTCTTCTTCTTGGAAACCCTCAAAGTGTTCATAGGGCTCAAAGTCATCCTGCACATCACGAAAATGATTAAAACGACCACGCCTCTCACGAGGAGGTGGGTTCTCTTCCGGTGGAGTATTTCGTGCATAAATAGGAGTTCTAGGAGGACCTTCCCGGTTGTCTTGGGTGTGCTCCGGGGGTGGAACGCGGCTGTGATGTTCGGAAGCCGAAGGCTGGCCTTGGGGTGCCCTAGGCATCTCCGTGGACGTCGAAGGGCGTGCCTCTAGGGCTGCCATCCTTTCCATCAACGTCGTGATGTTGTTGTTCATTTTGTTCAACATGTTGAACAACTCCGGGGAAATGGGCTCGGAAGTCTCCGACCTTGGGGATTTGTTACCTATAGTCATCACAACTCAAACAAACACGTAAATAGGTTAAGGTTAGACAAAACAAAAACTTCCTCAAAAGTGTTTGCTCTCGACACTCCTCTCCCTTTGGTGCTGAAATGCTTGTTGTTGCAATTTGTCTTACGATAGTCAATCACTCAAGCTAGTCAAAAGGACAATCAAAAATCCTCTAACCAAAAGAGATTAGCTAGACAATCAATGATAAGGGTCCAAGCTGAAAATTTCAGAAATGAATCAAAGAAAGTGAGATCAAGAGATAATAGAAACAAAGGACAAGAATAAAATGGTAAGAAAGGACTAAGCACAAAACTTGATCAAATCAACCTTGTCTAACCTTCAAACTACAAGCAAGATAGTTGTTGGTAGGCTAAGGATAGGTTGAATGGTAAGATGGTGTTTAGGCTTTCTTGGCTCACAATGGCTCTTGTTCACTTGCAATGCTTACTCTTGCACTTCTCTTGTACACTTAGAACAATCAACAACAATGCAACTCAAATCTGATTTTTTTTTTCTAAATTCTTTTTCTTTCTTTCTTCTCTTTTTTTTTTTTTTCACTGTCGACTTCTCTTTCTTTTTTTTTTTGAAGTCTGATTTTTTTTTTTTTGACTTTCAGCAATTAAATAACAAATGAAAAATCTGAAAATGAAAATAAAAGAGACCTTGTAACTAATAGAGCTGTTGGGATGGAAGTGTGGCTAAAAAATAGGAGCTGGAAATGGTATGGCTAAAATGTAGGGATTTTTTTGACTTTTTCTTTTGAATTTCAGAAAATAGCAAAAATAGAAGACCAAAAATCTGATTTTTCTTGGTGGTGATGAAAGGGTGGTCGAATGGTGGTCTGATGGTGGTGATAGGGTGGCGGTATGGTGGTGATGAATTGGTGATGGGGTCGGCAGAAGGTAATGCCTAAGCAAACCAACAACAACCAATGCTAATAGTAAGAAAAATCAAACAAAAGAAGAGATGATCAAACCTTGCACTCCAATGGAGTTTTTGAGTTTTTTTTGATGATGACAATGGAGATGAGACACTTGATGTCGGTAGCCGAAGCTCTGATACCAAATTTGATACGGGGATTAGCCGTGGATGTCCCGATCTTTCGACAACAAGCACAAAACAAACAAAGAACACAAGTTAGACAATAATGACTCGACAAGGACTCAAAGGACTCGACAATAGTAATGAAAAAGATAGATAGGGCAGGAGAAAGTCTAGGTAGAACGAGCGAATAGACCCTTGATCCCAATTGAACAAAGTCCTAAACCAACGACTAGCTAACCAATCTCTACGATCTTACACAACCTAGGACGTATCCTAGGAGCACAAGAAAGGGGCTCGTGAAAGCTTGATAGCACCAATCAACTAGCGAAGATCGACACACACAAGACAAACCAAGCAAGATCAATTCACCAAGAATCCTCTCGGTCTCTCTCTTGAATCCTCAAGAAACAATGTGTTTGCAAAGCAATGCTTTTCATTAATCAAATATGGGTTTTTTTCCCTAATACAACCGGCCTAGGAGGCTATTTATAGCCTTAAATGGAGATAGAAAAGGCTGAAAATAAATGACAACAAAAGAAATTCAGAAAATTGCAAGAAATTCAGAAAATTAAATGGAAATTAAAACAAATTCAGAAATTGCAAATAAAATCCCTAAAAGATAGGAAGTGGCCTTGACTTCTTCAATCATGGCTCCTAAAGAATAGGTCTTCATGGCTGGCCACTTGAGCACTTAGCAAGGCTGTCAACGGCTAGTATTTGGACCCGGTCTTCACGGAGCAAGGTAGGCACATGTGCTCGGTACAACCTCGGCATCAATCCAAACAAGGGTCCGTGGCTTGGGCTGCGTTGATTCCTTGAGGCCTCGTCGGTTCTTGAGCTAGGGCATAGCTCACAAGAGTGTAAGGCCTTAGCTTGTTGGCTTGGGCTGCATTGATTCCTTGAGGCCTCGTCGGCTCTTGAGCTAGGGCATAGCTCACAAGAGTGTAAGGCCTTAGCTTGGATGGTCCCGCATCATGGTAGATGGATGGAGTTTATTGAAACATTTCCTTATGTGATTAAATATAAGAAGGGTAAAGACAATATAGTTGCCGATGCCCTATCTAGGAGATACACCTTGTTAACTACCTTAGACTCTAGAGTATTAGGCTTTGCTTATTGATGAGGGACCATCCGAGCCTAGACCTCCTCCAAATGCACCAATGATGACGGATGGGCCAATGACTCGAGCTCGTGCCAAGAAGCTTCACCAAGCTCTTCTCAATCTCGTGAGTCATGCCTTAGCTAAAGAGGACTCGGAATCAACGCAGCCCAAGCTACGGACCCTTGTGCGGATTAGTGCCGAGGCTGTACCGAGCACCACGCAGCCCATTATAACCACTAACGGCTAGTTGTCCTAGTCTTTAGGCTTGTCCTAGATTTTAGGGATTCTATTTGCCATTTTCTGAATTTCTTTTAAGTTGCTGAATTTCTTTTAATTGTCATTTATTTTCAGCTTTTCTATTCCCATCTAAGGCTATAAATAGCCCCTAGGCCGGTTGTAATCACACACAACATTGATCATTTTTATTCATCTTATGAGCATTGCTTTGCAAGCCAAATTGTCTTGAGTGTTTCAAGATTGCCGAGAGTTCTTGGTGTTGAATCCGCTTGGTTTGTCTTGTGTGTGTCGATCTTCGCTAGTTGATTGGTGCTATCAAGCTTTCACGAGCCCCTTTCTTGTGCTCCTAGGATACGTCCTAGGTTGTGTAAGATCGTAGAGATTGGTTAGCTAGTCGTTGGTTTAGGACTTTGTTCAATTGGGATCAAGGGTCTATTCGCTCGTTCTACCTAGACTTTCTCCTGCCCTATCTATCTTTTTCATTACTATTGTCGAGTCCTTTGAGTCTTTGTTGAGTCATTATTGTCTAACTTGTGTTCTTTGTTTGTTTTGTGCTTGTTGTCGAAAGATCGGGACATCCACGGCTAATCCCCGTATCAAATTGGTATCAGAGCTTCGGCTACCGACATCAAGTGTCTCATCTCCATTGTCATCATCAAAAAGCTCAAAAACTCCATTGGAGTGCAAGGTTTGATCATCTCTTCTTTTGTTTGATTTTTCTTACTATTAGCATTGGTTGTTGTTGGTTTGCTTGTCCTAGCCTACCCTACCATACATTCGGCCACCATATCACCACCATCCAACCACCACTCGGCCACCATCTCTTCCATTTCAAGAAAAATCAGATTTTTGGTCTTCTATTTTTGCTATTTTCTGAAATTCAAAAGGAAAAGTCAAAAAAAAATCCCTACATTTTAGCCATACCATTTCCAGCTCCTATTTTTTTGCCACACTTCCATCCCAACAGCTCTATTAGTTACAAGGTCTCTTTTATTTTCATTTTCAGATTTTTCATTTGTTATTTAATTGCTGAAAGTCAAAAAAAAAAAAAATCAGACTTCAAAAAAAAAAAAAAAAGAAAGAGAAGTCGACAGTAAAAAAAAAAAAGAGAAGAAAGAAAGAATAAGAATTTAAAAAAAAAAAAAAATCAGATTTGAGTTGCATTGTTGTTGATTGTTCTAAGTGTACAAGAGAAGTGCAAGAGTAAGCATTGCAAGTGAACAAGAGCCATTGTGAGCCAAGAAAGCCTAAACACCATCTTACCATTCAACCTATCCTTAGCCTACCAACAACTATCTTGCTTGTAGTTTGAAGGTTAGACAAGGTTGATTTGATCAAGTTTTGTGCTTAGTCCTTTCTTACCATTTTATTCTTGTCCTTTGTTTCTATTATCTCTTGATCTCACTTTCTTTGATTCATTTCTGAAATTTTCAGCTTGGACCCTTATCATTGATTGTCTAGCTAATCTCTTTTGGTTAGAGGATTTTTGATTGTCCTTTTGACTAGCTTGAGTGATTGACTATCGTAAGACAAATTGCAACAACAAGCATTTCAGCACCAAAGGGAGAGGAGTGTCGAGAGCAAACACTTTTGAGGAAGTTTTTGTTTTGTCTAACCTTAACCTATTTACGTGTTTGTTTGAGTTGTGATGACTATAGGTAACAAAAACCCATATTTGATTAATGACAAGCATTGCTTTGCAAACACATTGTTTCTTGAGGATTCAAGAGAGAGACCGAGAGGATTCTTGGTGAATTGATCTTGCTTGGTTTGTCTTGTGTGTGT
This sequence comes from Persicaria maculosa, assembly GCA_963922045.1. Lineage (NCBI taxonomy): Eukaryota > Viridiplantae > Streptophyta > Magnoliopsida > Caryophyllales > Polygonaceae > Persicaria > Persicaria maculosa. Next base: position 22,157,737 of record OY998261.1, on the reverse strand, counting down.
CGATCTTCGCTAGTTGATTGGTGCTATCAAGCTTTCACGAGCCCCTTTCTTGTGCTCCTAGGATACGTCCTAGGTTGTGTAAGATCGTAGAGATTGGTTAGCTAGTCGTTGGTTTAGGACTTTGTTCAATTGGGATCAAGGGTCTATTCGCTCGTTCTACCTAGACTTTCTCCTGCCCTATCTATCTTTTTCATTACTATTGTCGAGTCCTTTGAGTCTTTGTCGAGTCATTATTGTCTAACTTGTGTTCTTTGTTTGTTTTGTGCTTGTTGTCGAAAGATCGGGACATCCACGGCTAATCCCCGTATCAAATTGGTATCAGAGCCCATTTCCCCGGAGTTGTTCAACATGTTGAACAAAATGAACAACAACATCACGACGTTGATGGAAAGGATGGCAGCCCTAGAGGCCCGTTCTTCGACGTCCACGGAGATGCCTAGGGCACCCCAAGGCCAGCCTTCGGCTTCCGGACATCACAGCCGCGTTCCACCCCCGGAGCACACCCAAGACAACCGGGAAGATCCTCCTAGAACTCCTATTTATGCACGAAATACTCCACCGGAAGAGAACCCACCTCCTCGTGAGAGGCGTGGTCGTTTTAATCATTTTCGTGATGTGTAGGATGACTTTGAGCCCTATGAACACTTTAAGGGTTTCCAAGAAGAAGAGGATCAATGGGAGCGCCAATCGAGAAGGCATGAACAAGGACCCCGTCCACGGAGGCCCCGAGAGCCCGAGCAAGACGGAGTTGGCAAGGTCAAGGTCACAATCCCACCTTTTGAGGGAAAGTGCGATCCGGACACTTACCTCGAATGGGAGACCAAGATCGAGCACATTTGGAGCTGCCACAACTTCACCGATTACAAGAAGGTACAACTAGCCACCCTTGAATTTAGCGGTTTTGCACTAATATGGTGGGATACCCTTGTGAAGGAAAGGAGAAGAGCCCTAGACGCACCCGTAGCCACGTGGGAACAAATGAAGGCACTCATGAGGGCACGATTCATCCCTCAATACTACGCTAGGGAACTCAAGCAGCGGCTTGAGAACCTCAAGCAAGGTTCCATGAGTGTGGAGGAAGCATTCAATGCCATGCAATTGGCTATGGCAAGGGCAAACGTGGTAGAAGATGAGGAAGACACCAATGCTCGGTTCTTAAGAATCCTACACCCTTACTTGGCTAGAGAAGTTGATTGTTATCCTTATAATACTAGCATTGATCTCTTACATTTAGCCGTGAAGGTTGATAGGAAATTGAAGGCAAGAAGCTTAGGAGCTCAAGGAAACCGGAGCTCGGGAAGCCAAAGCTATCAAGGCCGCCGAGTCACACCACCCTACGGGAGAGAGCCCTCGGTACCGAGGCAAGGCCCCGGGCATGGGGGAGAAGCAAGGACCGGGAGTGGATACCGCGGGACGCCAAATCACGCAGCCGCGAGCGCGGGAGCGACGAATGGCACTCGGACCCCGAGTAACACCACCGGTAACACCAAGGGAGGTAACCCTAACCCTTCCGCCTCTAGAAATAGGGAAATTGTGTGTTTCAAGTGCCAAGATAGAGGCCATATGATGAAGGATTGCCCACATAGGAAAACTCTTATACTAGATCACCAAGGCAACACTTGTGAAGATGATATTGAGCATGATGAAGTTGATGAGTGTTTGCATGATGATTGTGATGCTAATGTGAATTCCTATGATGACTATGATGATAATGACTGCATTGAGTATGAACATGGTGAATGTTTGATTGCTAGGAGAGCCTTGCATGCTAAACCAACCCCATGTGATGATAACCAAAGAGAAAACTTATTTCATACAAGATGTTTAGTCAAAGGCAAGGTTTGTGATGTAATTGTTGATGGAGGTAGTTGTTGCAATATTGCTAGTGTAGAAATGGTTGAAAAGTTACAACTTCCTACTATACATCACCCTAGGCCTTATAAGTTGCATTGGATGAACGATTGTGGTGCATTGAAAGTAAACAAGCAAGTTAAGGTTTCTATTAAACTAGGACATTATGAAGATGATGTGTTATGTGATATAGTGCCCATGCAAGCTTGTCATATTCTTCTTGGTCGTCCATGGCAATTTGATCGCAAGGTCTTACATGATGGTTTCACTAACCGCTATTCTTTTGTGCATAAGGGAAAGAACATCACTCTCAAGCCCATGACACCCACGCAAGTGGCCGACGAGTTTGAGAAGAAGAAGGTAAGTGAAGGTAAGACACAAGGGCCGGCTCCATCGAGCCAAAACACAAGCCCTCGAGCCCCAAATGTTCTCTTTGCATCAAAGGGAGGATTTGAGGACGAGTACTTGGATGGGGAAACGACACTCATGCTCTAATGCAAAGAGTTGAGTTTGTTAAGTGAGGAGCTTCGAGCCACCTTACCCCCACGGATCTTGGCCCTACTTGAGGAATATAGGGATGTATTCCCCGAAGAGATCCCAACCGGCCTGCCCCCTATCCGAGGGATTGAGCATCAAATTGATCTCATGCCTGGGGCTTCTTTGCCTAATAGGCCGGCTTATAGGATGAATCCTACCGAGACCCAAGAGGTCCAATCCCAAGTTCAAGAATTGTTGGACAAGGGATACGTACGAGAGAGCAAGAGTCCTTGTGCCGTTCCGGTGTTGCTAGTGCCGAAGAAAGACAACACATGGAGAATGTGCGTCGATTGTCGAGCCATTAACAACATCACGGTCAAGTATAGACACCCCATCCCTCGTCTAGATGACATGCTAGATGAACTACATGGTGCTACTCTATTTTCTAAGATAGATTTGAAGAGTGGATACCATCAAATAAGGATGAGAGAAGGGGATGAGTGGAAAACAGCCTTCAAGACCAAATTTGGTCTATATGAATGGCTTGTTATGCCATTCGGTCTAACTAATGCTCCAAGTACATTTATGCGTCTTATGAATCATGTGCTTAGGAATTTTATAGGGAAATTTGTTGTTGTATATTTTGATGATATTTTGATTTACAGCAAGTCTTCCGAAGAACATGAAGCACATTTAAGGGAAGTACTCTCTACACTTCGATTAGAGCACTTGTATGCTAATTTAAAGAAATGTGAATTGTGCACTAATCAAGTCTCTTTTCTTGGTTTTGTAGTGAACAGCAAAGGACTACAAGTGGATGAGGCCAAGATCAAGGCAATACAAGAATGGCCTACACCTAGCACAATCGGCCAAGTTAGGAGCTTCCATGGCCTTGCAAGCTTCTATAGACGATTTGTGAAGGATTTCAGCTCAATTGCCGCCCCTCTCACTGAAGTAACCAAGAAAAGGAGTGAGTTTCATTGGGGAACAGCTCAAGAAAAAGCGTTTTACACCCTCAAGCAAAGGTTGACCGAGGCACCACTCTTAGCCCTTCCGGACTTCACCAAGCCATTTGAAGTGGAATGTGATGCTAGTGGAGTTGGAATAGGTGGCGTGCTCATGCAAGAAGGTAAACCCATTGCTTATTTTTCAGAGAAGCTAAAAGGTGCTAGTCTTAATTATTCTACATATGATAAGGAACTTTATGCCCTTTTTAGAGTACTTAAGACTTGGCAACACTACCTATGGCCTAGAGAGTTTGTTTTGAAAACAGATCATGAATCTTTGAAACATTTTAAGAGCCAAGACAAGCTTGATAGGAGACATGGTAGATGGATGGAGTTTATTGAAACATTTCCTTATGTGATTAAATATAAGAAGGGTAAAGACAATATAGTTGCCGATGCCCTATCTAGGAGATACACCTTGTTAACTACCTTAGACTCTAGAGTATTAGGCTTTGCTTATATTAAAGAGTTATATGTGGATGACTTGGATTTTGGAGATGTTTTCAATAAGTGTGCCGAAAAGGGTTCATTTGAGAGCTTTTATGTCTTTGAGGGATTTTTGTTTAGAAAGGATAAAGTTTGTATCCCTAGATGTTCCCTTAGGCTATTGTTAGTTGATGAAGCACACCGTGGAGGACTTATGGGACACTTTGGCCGAGATAAGACATACCACACCCTTAGGAATCATTTCTATTGGCCACATATGTTAAGGGATGTAGAGCATTGTCTTAAGAGATGCCTTGAGTGCCTTAGAGCCAAATCTAGGTTAATGCCCCATGGATTGTATACCCCTTTGCCTACACCTACAGCCCCTTGGGAAGACATATCGATGGATTTTATTGTGGGGTTACCTAGGACTAAGAAGGGGAGAGATTCGATCTTTGTGGTTGTTGATCGTTTCTCTAAAATGGCACATTTTATAGCTTGTCATAAAACCGATGATGCCTCTAATGTAGCTGATTTGTTCTTTAGAGAAATTGTTAGGTTACATGGCATTCCGAGGACCATAGTTAGTGACCGTGACACTAAGTTCCTAAGTTGTTTTTGGAAGACATTATGGCATAAAATGGGAACTAAGTTGTTATTTTCTACCTCTAGCCACCCTCAAACCGATGGGCAAACCGAGGTCACCAATAGAACGCTAACTACCATCCTTAGAGCTATAATCAAGAAAAACCTTAGGTTGTGGGAGGAAGCTTTGCCACATGTGGAATTTGCTTATAATCGAACCATGCATTCATCTACTAAGCTTACTCCATTTGAATGTGTTTATGGCACTAACCCACTAACCCCACTAGATCTAGCCCCATATCCTATGAGGGAAAAGGAGTCTTTTGACGCAGGTAAGCATGTGGAGTTCATCAAGGAGTTGCACGAACGTACGAGGCTAAAGCTTGTGCAAAAGGCCGAGTACAATGCCACAAGAGCTAACAAGGGACGGCGTCAAGTGATCTTCCAACCCGGAGATCTTGTGTGGGTTCACCTAAGGAAGGAGAGGTTCCCGGAGCGTAGAAAGAGCAAGTTGTCACCACGTGGAGATGGACCTTTCAAGGTGCTTCAACGAATTGGAGACAATGCATACAAATTGGAGCTCCCGGGAGAGTATGGTGTGAGTGCCACCTTCAATGTGGCTGATTTGGTGCCTTATCTAGCTATTGATGAAGACTTAGGTTCGTGGTCGAACCCTTTTCAAGAAGGGGAGGATGATGAGGGACCATCCGAGCCTAGACCTCCTCCAAATGCACCAATGATGACGGATGGGCCAATGACTCGAGCTCGTGCCAAGAAGCTTCACCAAGCTCTTCTCAATCTCGTGAGTCATGCCTTAGCTAAAGAGGACTCGGAATCAACGCAGCCCAAGCTACGGACCCTTGTGCGGATTAGTGCCGAGGCTGTACCGAGCACCACGCAGCCCATTATAACCACTAACGGCTAGTTGTCCTAGTCTTTAGGCTTGTCCTAGATTTTAGGGATTCTATTTGCCATTTTCTGAATTTCTTTTAAGTTGCTGAATTTCTTTTAATTGTCATTTGTTTTCAGCTTTTCTATTCCCATCTAAGGCTATAAATAGCCCCTAGGCCGGTTGTAATCACACACAACATTGATCATTTTTATTCATCTTATGAGCATTGCTTTGCAAGCAAAATTGTCTTGAGTGTTTCAAGATTGCCGAGAGTTCTTGGTGTTGAATCCGCTTGGTTTGTCTTGTGTGTGTCGATCTTCGCTAGTTGATTGGTGCTATCAAGCTCCCACGAGCCCCCTTCTCGTGCTCCTTGGATACGTCCCTGGTTGTGTGAGATTGTAGAGATTGGTTAGCTAGTCGTTGGTTTAGGACTTTGTTCAATTGGGATCAAGGGTCTATTCGCTCGTTCTACCTAGACTTTCTCATCCATTTATCCTTGCTTTGTCTAGTCATTTGAGTCTTTATTGAGTTCTTTCACATCTAACTTGTGACCTTTGTGTTTTTGTGCTTGTTGTCGAAAGATCGGGACATCCACGGCTAATCCCCGTATCACATATGCTTAGGGATGTAGAACATTGCCTTAAGAGATGTATTGACTGTTTAAAGGCCAAGTCTAAGCTCATGCCCCATGGATTATACACACCACTCCCTACACCCTCAGCCCCTTGGGAAGACATATCTATGGATTTTATTGTGGGATTGCCTAGAACTAAGAAGGGGAGGGATTCTATATTTGTGGTGGTAGATAGATTTTCTAAGATGGCTCACTTTATAGCATGCCATAAGACCGATGATGCTACGAATGTTGCGAATTTGTTCTTTAGGGAATTAGTACGGTTGCATGGTGTACCGAAAAGTATAGTAAGTGATAGGGACGTTAAATTCTTAAGTCATTTTTGGCGAACCTTATGGAGTAAATTGGGAACTAGATTGCTATTCTCTACTTCTAGCCACCCCCAAACTGATGGCCAAACTGAGGTGACTAATAGAACCCTTACAACCGTCCTTATAGCCATTATAAGAAAGAATTTGAAGCTTTGGGAAGAAGCCTTACCTCATGTGGAGTTTGCTTATAATAGGACCATGCATTCCTCAACCAAGATATGACCTATAAACCATATAAACATGTTTGGGACACATTTGAGCGAAAACAACACAGTTTTTGTGGATAAAGAAAGGGGACGCCGATATGGTCAGTTTTGGTCCGAAAATTTCACGGAAAGCTTTTCTCGCAGAAAGCTCCTATTATGTCCTATGAACCATATAAACATGTTTGAGACACATTTGAGCGAAAACAACTCAGTTTTTGTGGATAGAGAAAGGTGACGCCGATATGGTCACTTTTGGTCCGAAAATTTCACGGAAAGCTTTTCGCGCACAAAGCTCCCATTATGACCTATAAACCATATAAACATGTTTGGAATGAATTTGAGCGAAAACAACACAGTTTTGGTGGATAAAGAAAAGTGACGCCGATATGGTCACTTTTGGTCCGAAAATTTCACAGAAAGCTTTCCGCGCACAAAGCTCCCATTATGACCTATAAACCATATAAACATGTGTTGGGACGCATTTGAGCGAAAACAACACAGTTTTTATGGATAAAGAAAGGTGACGCCGATATGGTCACTTTTGGTCCGAAAATTTCACGGAAAGCTTTTCGCGCAGAAAGCTCCCATTATGACCTATGAACCATATAAACATGTTTGGGATAGATTTGAGCGAAAACAACACAGTTTTTGTGGATAAAGAAAGGTGACGCCGATATGGTCACTTTTGGTCCGAAAATTTAACGGAAAGCTTTTCGCCCAGAAAGCTCCCATTATGACCTATAAACCATATAAACATGTTTAGGACACATTTGAACGAAAACAATACAGTTTTTGTGGATAAAGAAAGGTGACGCCGATATGGTCACTTTTGGTCCGAAAATTTCACGGAAAGCTTTTCGTGCACAAAGCTCCAAATATGACCTATAAACCATATAAACATGTTTGGGACACATTTGAGCGAAAACAACACAGTTTTTGTGGATAAAGAAAGGGGACGCCGATATGGACACTTTTGGTCCGAAAATTACACGGAAATCTTTTCTCGCAGAAAGCTCCTATTATGTCCTATGAACCATATAAACATGTTTGGGACACATTTCAGCGAAAACAACACAGTTTTTGTGGATAGAGAAAGGTGACACCGATATGGTCACTTTTGGTCCGAAAATTTCACGGAAAGCTTTTCGCGCACAAAGCTCCCATTATGACCTATAAACCATATAAACATGTTTGGGACACATTTGAGCGAAAACAACACAGTTTTTGTGGATAAAGAAAGGTGACACCGATATGGTCACTTTTGGTCCGAAAATTTCACGGAAAGCTTTTCGCGCAGAAAGATCCCATTAAGACCTATAAACCATATAAACATGTTTGGGACACATTTGAATGAAAAGAACACAGTTTTGGTGGATAAAGAAAGGTGACGCCGATATGGTCACTTTTGGTCCGAAAATTTCACGGAAAGCTTTTCGTGCACAAAGCTCCTAATATGACCTATAAACCATATAAACAAGTTTGGGACACAATTGAGCGAAAACAACACAGTTTTTGTGGATAAAGAAAGGTGACACCGATATGGTCACTTTTGGTCCGAAAATTTCACGGAAAGCTTTTCGCGCAGAAAGCTCCCATTAAGACCTATAAACCATATAAACATGTTTGGGACACATTTGAATGAAAAGAACACAGTTTTGGTGGATAAAGAAAGGTGACGCCGATATGGTCACTTTTGGTCCGAAAATTTCACGGAAAGCTTTTCGCGCAGAAAGCTCCCATTAAGACCTATAAACCATATAAACAAGTTTGGGACACAATTGAGCGAAAACAACACAGTTTTTGTGGATAAAGAAAGGTGACGCCGATATGTTCACTTTTGGTCCGAAAATTTCACGGAAAGCTTTTCGCGCAGAAAGCTCCCATTAAGACCTATAAACCATATAAACATGTTTGGGACACATTTGAATGAAAAGAACACAGTATTGGTGGATAAAGAAAGGTGACGCCGATATGGTCACTTTTGGTCCGAAAATTTCACGGAAAGGTTTTCGCGCAGAAATCTCCCAATATGACCTATAAACCATATAAACAAGTTTGGGACACAATTGAGCGAAAACAACACAGTTTTTGTGGATAAAGAAAGGTGACGCCGATATGGTCACTTTTGGTCCGAAAATTTCACGGAAAGCTTTCCGCGCATGAAGCTCCCATTATGACCCATAAACCATATAAACATGTTTAGGACACATTTGAGCGAAAACAATACAGTTTTTGTGGATAAAGAAAGGTGACGCCGATATGGTCACTTTTGGTCCGAAAATTTCACGGAAAGCTTTTCACGCAGAAAGATCCCATTAAGACCTATAAACCATATAAACATGTTTGGGACACATTTGAATGAAAAGAACACAGTTTTGGTGGATAAAGAAAGGTGATGCCGATATGGTCACTTTTGGTCCGAAAATTTCACGGAATGGTTTTCGTGCAGAAAGCTCCCAATATGACCTATAAACCATATAAACAAGTTTGGGACACAATTGAGCGAAAACAACACAGTTTTTGTGGATAAAGAAAGGTGACGCCGATATGGTCACTTTTGGTCCGAAAATTTCACGGAAAGCTTTTCGCGCAGAAAGCTCCCATTAAGACCTATAAACCATATAAACATGTTTGGGACACATTTGAATGAAAAGAACACAGTTTTGGTGGATAAAGAAAGGTGACGCCGATATGGTCACTTTTGGTCTGAAAATTTCACGGAAAGCTTTTCGTGCACAAAGCTCCCAATATGACCTATAAACCATATAAACAAGTTTGGGACACAATTGAGCGAAAACAACACAGTTTTTGTGGATAAAGAAAGGTGACGCCGATATGGTCACTATTGGTCCGAAAATTTCACGGAAAGCTTTTCGCGCAGAAAGCTCCCATTAAGACCTATAAACCATATAAACATGTTTGGGACACATTTGAATGAAAAGAACACAGTTTTGGTGGATAAAGAAAGGTGACGCCGATATGGTCACTTTTGGTCCGAAAATTTCATGGAAAGGTTTTCGCGCAGAAATCTCCCAATATGACATATAAACCAAATAAACAAGTTTGGGACACAATTGAGCGAAAACAACACAGTTTTTGTGGATAAAGAAAGGTGACGCCGATATGGTCACTTTTGGTCCGAAAATTTCACGGAAAGCTTTTCGCGCAGAAAGCTCCCATTAAGATCTATAAACCATATAAACATGTTTGGGACAGATTTAAGCGAAAACAACACAGTTTTTGTGGATAAAGAAAGGTGACGCCGATATGGTCACTTTTGGTCTGAAAATTCTACGGAAAGCTTTTCGCGCAGAAAGCTCACATTATGACCTATACACCATATAAACATGTTTGGGACACATTTGAGCGAAAAAAACACCGTTTTGGTGGATAACGAAAGGTGACGCCGATATGGTCACTTTTGTTCCGAAAATTTAACGGAAAGCTTTTCGCGCAGAAAGCTCCCATTATGACTTATAAACCATATAAACATGTTTGGGACACATTTGAGTGAAAAAATACAGTTTTTGTGGATAATGAAAGGTGACGCCGATATGGTCACTTTTGTTCCGAAAATTTAACGGAAAGCTTTTCGCCCAGAAAGCTCCCATTATGACCTATAAACCATATAAACATGTTTAGGACACATTTGAACGAAAACAATACAGTTTTTGTGGATAAAGAAAGGTGACGCCGATATGGTCACTTTTGGTCCGAAAATTTCACGGAAAGCTTTTCGTGCACAAAGCTCCAAATATGACCTATAAACCATATAAACATGTTTGGGACACATTTGAGCGAAAACAACACAGTTTTTGTGGATAAAGAAAGGGGACGCCGATATGGTCACTTTTGGTCCGAAAATTACACGGAAAGCTTTTCTTGCAGAAAGCTCCTATTATGTCCTATGAACCATATAAACATGTTTGGGACACATTTCAGCGAAAACAACACAGTTTTTGTGGATAGAGAAAGGTGACATCGATATGGTCACTTTTGGTCCGAAAATTTCACGGAAAGCTTTTCGCGCAGAAAGATCCCATTAAGACCTATAAACCATATAAACAAGTTTGGGACACAATTGAGCGAAAACAACACAGTTTTTGTGGATAACGAAAGGTGACACCGATATGGTCACTTTTGGTCCGAAAATTTCACGGAAAGCTTTTCGCGCAGAAAGCTCCCATTAAGACCTATAAACCATATAAACATGTTTGGGATACATTTGAATGAAAAGAACACAGTTTTGGTGGATAAAGAAAGGTGACGCCGATATGGTCACTTTTGGTCCGAAAATTTCACGGAAAGCTTTTCGTGCACAAAGCTCCCAATATGACCTATAAACCATATAAACAAGTTTGGGACACAATTGAGTGAAAACAACACAGTTTTTGTGGATAACGAAAGGTGACACCGATATGGTCACTTTTGGTCCGAAAATTTCACGGAAAGCTTTTCGCGCAGAAAGCTCCCATTAAGACCTATAAACCATATAAACATGTTTGGGATACATTTGAATGAAAAGAACACAGTTTTGGTGGATAAAGAAAGGTGACGCCGATATGGTCACTTTTGGTCCGAAAATTTCACGGAAAGCTTTTCGTGCACAAAGCTCCCAATATGACCTATAAACCATATAAACAAGTTTGGGACACAATTGAGCGAAAACAACACAGTTTTTGTGGATAAAGAAAGGTGACGCCGATATGGTCACTTTTGGTCCGAAAATTTCACGGAAAGCTTTTCGCGCAGAAAGCTCCCATTAAGACCTATAAACCATATAAATATGTTTGGGACACATTTGAATGAAAAGAACACAGTTTTGGTGGATAAAGAAAGGTGACGCCGATATGGTCACTTTTGGTCCGATAATTTCACGGAATGGTTTTCGTGCAGAAAGCTCCCAATATGACCTATAAACCATATAAACAAGTTTGGGACACAATTGAGCGAAAACAACACAGTTTTTGTGGATAAAGAAAGGTGACGCCGATATGGTCACTTTTGGTCCGAAAATTTCACGGAAAGCTTTTCGCGCAGAAAGCTCCCATTAAGACCTATAAACCATATAAACATGTTTGGGACACATTTGAATGAAAAGAACACAGTTTTGGTGGATAAAGAAAGGTGACGCCGATATGGTCACTTTTGGTCCGAAAATTTCACGGAAAGCTTTTCGCGCAGAAAGCTCCCATTAAGATCTATAAACCATATAAACATGTTTGGGACACATTTGAATGAAAAGAACACAGTTTTGGTGGATAAAGAAAGGTGACGCAGATATGGTCACTTTTGGTCCGAAAATTTCACGGAAAGCTTTTCGCGCAGAAAGCTCCCATTATGACCTATGAACCATATAAACATGTTTGGGACAGATTTAAGCGAAAACAACACAGTTTTTGTGGATAAAGAAAGTTGACGCCGATATGGTCACTTTTGGTCCGAAAATTCTACGGAAAGCTTTTCGCGCAGAAAGCTCACATTATGACCTATACACCATATAAACATGTTTGGGACACATTTGAGCGAAAAAAACACAGTTTTGGTGGATAACGAAAGGTCACGCCGATATGGTCACTTTTGTTCCGAAAATTTAACGGAAAGCTTTTCGCGCAGAAAGCTCCCATTATGACTTATAAACCATATAAACATGTTTGGGACACATTTGAGTGAAAAAATACAGTTTTTGTGGATAATGAAAGGTGACGCCGATATGGTCACTTTTGTTCCGAAAATTTAACGGAAAGCTTTTCGCCCAGAAAGCTCCCATTATGACCTATAAACCATATAAACATGTTTAGGACACATTTGAACGAAAACAATACAGTTTTTGTGGATAAAGAAAGGTGACGCCGATATGGTCACTTTTGGTCCGAAAATTTCACGGAAAGCTTTTCGTGCACAAAGCTCCCAATATGACCTATAAACCATATAAACAAGTTTGGGACACAATTGAGCGAAAACAACACAGTTTTTGTGGATAAAGAAAGGTGACGCCGATATGGTCACTTTTGGTCCGAAAATTTCACGGAAAGCTTTTCGTGCACAAAGCTCCCAATATGACCTATAAACCATATAAACAAGTTTGGGACACAATTGAGCGAAAACAACACAGTTTTTGTGGATAACGAAAGGTGACACCGATATGGTCACTTTTGGTCCGAAAATTTCACGGAAAGCTTTTCGCGCAGAAAGCTCCCATTAAGACCTATAAACCATATAAACATGTTTGGGATACATTTGAATGAAAAGAACACAGTTTTGGTGGATAAAGAAAGGTGACGCCGATATGGTCACTTTTGGTCCGAAAATTTCACGGAAAGCTTTTCGTGCACAAAGCTCCCAATATGACCTAGGAACCATATAAACAAGTTTGGGACACAATTGAGCGAAAACAACACAGTTTTTGTGGATAAAGAAAGGTGACGCCGATATGGTCACTTTTGGTCCGAAAATTTCACGGAAAGCTTTTCGCGCAGAAAGCTCCCATTAAGACCTATAAACCATATAAACATGTTTGGGACACATTTGAATGAAAAGAACACAGTTTTGGTGGATAAAGAAAGGTGACGCCGATATGGTCACTTTTGGTCCGAAAATTTCACGGAATGGTTTTCGTGCAGAAAGCTCCCAATATGACCTATAAACCATATAAACAAGTTTGGGACACAATTGAGCGAAAACAACACAGTTTTTGTGGATAAAGAAAGGTGACGCCGATATAGTCACTTTTGGTCCGAAAATTTCACGGAAAGCTTTTCGCGCAGAAAGCTCCCATTAAGACCTATAAACCATATAAACATGTTTGGGACACATTTGAGCGAAAACAACACAGTTTTTGTGGATAAAGAAAGGTGACGCCGATATGGTCACTTTTGGTCCGAAAATTTCACGGAAAGCGTTTCGCGCACAAAGCTCCCAATATGACCTATAAACCATATAAACATGTTTGGGACACATTTGAGCGAAAACAACACAGTTTTTGTGGATAAAGAAAGGTGACGCCGATATGGTCAATTTTGGTTCGAAAATTTCACGGAAAGCTTTCCGCGCACAAAACTCCCATTATGACCTATAAACCATATAAACATGTTTGGGATGCATTTGAGCGAAAACAACACAGTTTTTGTGGATAAAGAAAGGTGACACCGATATGGTCACTTTTGGTCCGAAAATTTCACGGAAAGCTTTTCGCGCAGAAACCTCAAATTATGACCTATACACCATATAAACATGTTTGGGACACATTTGAGCGAAAACAACACAGTTTTGTTGGATAAAGAAAGGTGACGCCGACATGGTCACTTTTGTTCCGAAAATTTAACGGAAAGCTTTTCGCGCAGAAAGCTCCCATTATGACTTATAAACCATATAAACATGTTTGGAACACATTTGAGCGAAAAAATACAGTTTTTGTGGATAATGAAAGGTGACGCCGATATGGTCACTTTTGTTCCGAAAATTTAACGGAAAGCTTTTCGTGCACAAAGCTCCCAATATGACCTATAAACCATATAAACATGTTTGGGACACATTTGAGCGAAAACAACACAGTTTTTGTGGATAAAGAAAGGTGACGCCGATATGGTCACTTTTGGTCCGAAAATTTCACGGAAAGCATTCCGCGCAGAAAGCTCCCATTAAGACCTATAAACCATATAAACATGTTTGGGACACATTTGAGCGAAAACAACACAGTTTTTGTGGATAAAGAAAGGTGACGCCGATATGGTCACTTTTGGTCCGAAAATTTCACGGAAAGCGTTTCGCGCACAAAGCTCCCAATAAGACCTATAAACCATATAAACATGTTTGGGACACATTTGAATGAAAAGAACACAGTTTTGGTGGATAAAGAAAGGTGACGCCGATATGGTCACTTTTGGTCCGAAAATTTCACGGAATGGTTTTCGTGCAGAAAGCTCCCAATATGACCTATAAACCATATAAACAAGTTTGGGACACAATTGAGCGAAAACAACACAGTTTTTGTGGATAAAGAAAGGTGACGCCGATATGGTCACTTTTGGTCCGAAAATTTCACGGAAAGCTTTTCGCGCAGAAAGCTCCCATTAAGACCTATAAACCATATAAACATGTTTGGGACACATTTGAATGAAAAGAACACAGTTTTGGTGGATAAAGAAAGGTGACGCCGATATGGTCACTTTTGGTCCGAAAATTTCACGGAAAGCTTTTCGTGCACAAAGCTCCCAATATGACCTATAAACCATATAAACAAGTTTGGGACACAATTGAGCGAAAACAACACAGTTTTTGTGGATAAAGAAAGGTGACGCCGATATGGTCACTATTGGTCCGAAAACTTCACGGAAAGCTTTTCGCGCAGAAAGCTCCCATTAAGACCTATAAACCATATAAACATGTTTGGGACACATTTGAATGAAAAGAACACAGTTTTGGTGGATAAAGAAAGGTGACGCCGATATGGTCACTTTTGGTCCGAAAATTTCACGGAAAGGTTTTCGCGCAGAAATCTCCCAATATGACATAAACCATATAAACAAGTTTGGGACACAATTGAGCGAAAACAACACAGTTTTTGTGGATAAAGAAAGGTGACGCCGATATGGTCACTTTTGGTCCGAAAATTTCACGGAAAGCGTTTCGCGCACAAAGCTCCCAATATGACCTATAAACCATATAAACATGTTTGGGACACATTTGAGCGAAAACAACACAGTTTTTGTGGATAAAGAAAGGTGACGCCGATATGGTCAATTTTGGTTCGAAAATTTCACGGAAAGCTTTCCGCGCACAAAACTCCCATTATGACCTATAAACCATATAAACATGTTTGGGATGCATTTGAGCGAAAACAACACAGTTTTTGTGGATAAAGAAAGGTGACACCGATATGGTCACTTTTGGTCCGAAAATTTCACGGAAAGCTTTTCGCGCAGAAACCTCAAATTATGACCTATACACCATATAAACATGTTTGGGACACATTTGAGCGAAAACAACACAGTTTTGTTGGATAAAGAAAGGTGACGCCGACATGGTCACTTTTGTTCCGAAAATTTAACGGAAAGCTTTTCGCGCAGAAAGCTCCCATTATGACTTATAAACCATATAAACATGTTTGGAACACATTTGAGCGAAAAAATACAGTTTTTGTGGATAATGAAAGGTGACGCCGATATGGTCACTTTTGTTCTGAAAATTTAACGGAAAGCTTTTCGTGCACAAAGCTCCCAATATGACCTATAAACCATATAAACATGTTTGGGACACATTTGAGCGAAAACAACACAGTTTTTGTGGATAAAGAAAGGTGACGCCGATAGGGAACTTTTGGTCCGAAAATTTCACGGAAAGCATTCCGCGCAGAAAGCTCCCATTAAGACCTATAAACCATATAAACATGTTTGGGACACATTTGAGCGAAAACAACACAGTTTTTGTGGATAAAGAAAGGTGACGCCGATATGGTCACTTTTGGTCCGAAAATTTCACGGAAAGCGTTTCGCGCACAAAGCTCCCAATAAGACCTATAAACCATATAAACATGTTTGGGACACATTTGAATGAAAAGAACACAGTTTTGGTGGATAAAGAAAGGTGACGCCGATATGGTCACTTTTGGTCCGAAAATTTCACGGAATGGTTTTCGTGCAGAAAGCTCCCAATATGACCTATAAACCATATAAACAAGTTTGGGACACAATTGAGCGAAAACAACACAGTTTTTGTGGATAAAGAAAGGTGACGCCGATATGGTCACTTTTGGTCCGAAAATTTCACGGAAAGCTTTTCGCGCAGAAAGCTCCCATTAAGACCTATAAACCATATAAACATGTTTGGGACACATTTGAATGAAAAGAACACAGTTTTGGTGGATAAAGAAAGGTGACGCCGATATGGTCACTTTTGGTCCGAAAATTTAACGGAAAGCTTTTCGTGCACAAAGCTCCCAATATGACCTATAAACCATATAAACATGTTTGGGACACATTTGAGCGAAAACAACACAGTTTTTGTGGATAAAGAAAGGTGACGCCGATATGGTCACTTTTGGTCCGAAAATTTCACGGAAAGCATTCCGCGCAGAAAGCTCCCATTAAGACCTATAAACCATATAAACATGTTTGGGACACATTTGAGCGAAAACAACACAGTTTTTGTGGATAAAGAAAGGTGACGCCGATATGGTCACTTTTGGTCCGAAAATTTCACGGAAAGCGTTTCGCGCACAAAGCTCCCAATAAGACCTATAAACCATATAAACATGTTTGGGACACATTTGAATGAAAAGAACACAGTTTTGGTGGATAAAGAAAGGTGACGCCGATATGGTCACTTTTGGTCCGAAAATTTCACGGAATGGTTTTCGTGCAGAAAGCTCCCAATATGACCTATAAACCATATAAACAAGTTTGGGACACAATTGAGCGAAAACAACACAGTTTTTGTGGATAAAGAAAGGTGACGCCGATATGGTCACTTTTGGTCCGAAAATTTCACGGAAAGCTTTTCGCGCAGAAAGCTCCCATTAAGACCTATAAACCATATAAACATGTTTGGGACACATTTGAATGAAAAGAACACAGTTTTGGTGGATAAAGAAAGGTGACGCCGATATGGTCACTTTTGGTCCGAAAATTTCACGGAAAGCTTTTCGTGCACAAAGCTCCCAATATGACCTATAAACCATATAAACAAGTTTGGGACACAATTGAGCGAAAACAACACAGTTTTTGTGGATAAAGAAAGGTGACGCCGATATGGTCACTATTGGTCCGAAAACTTCACGGAAAGCTTTTCGCGCAGAAAGCTCCCATTAAGACCTATAAACCATATAAACATGTTTGGGACACATTTGAATGAAAAGAACACAGTTTTGGTGGATAAAGAAAGGTGACGCCGATATGGTCACTTTTGGTCCGAAAATTTCACGGAAAGGTTTTCGCGCAGAAATCTCCCAATATGACATAAACCATATAAACAAGTTTGGGACACAATTGAGCGAAAACAACACAGTTTTTGTGGATAAAGAAAGGTGACGCCGATATGGTCACTTTTGGTCCGAAAATTTCACGGAAAGCGTTTCGCGCACAAAGCTCCCAATATGACCTATAAACCATATAAACATGTTTGGGACACATTTGAGCGAAAACAACACAGTTTTTGTGGATAAAGAAAGGTGACGCCGATATGGTCAATTTTGGTTCGAAAATTTCACGGAAAGCTTTCCGCGCACAAAACTCCCATTATGACCTATAAACCATATAAACATGTTTGGGATGCATTTGAGCGAAAACAACACAGTTTTTGTGGATAAAGAAAGGTGACACCGATATGGTCACTTTTGGTCCGAAAATTTCACGGAAAGCTTTTCGCGCAGAAACCTCAAATTATGACCTATACACCATATAAACATGTTTGGGACACATTTGAGCGAAAACAACACAGTTTTGTTGGATAAAGAAAGGTGACGCCGACATGGTCACTTTTGTTCCGAAAATTTAACGGAAAGCTTTTCGCGCAGAAAGCTCCCATTATGACTTATAAACCATATAAACATGTTTGGAACACATTTGAGCGAAAAAATACAGTTTTTGTGGATAATGAAAGGTGACGCCGATATGGTCACTTTTGTTCTGAAAATTTAACGGAAAGCTTTTCGTGCACAAAGCTCCCAATATGACCTATAAACCATATAAACATGTTTGGGACACATTTGAGCGAAAACAACACAGTTTTTGTGGATAAAGAAAGGTGACGCCGATATGGTCACTTTTGGTCCGAAAATTTCACGGAAAGCATTCCGCGCAGAAAGCTCCCATTAAGACCTATAAACCATATAAACATGTTTGGGACACATTTGAGCGAAAACAACACAGTTTTTGTGGATAAAGAAAGGTGACGCCGATATGGTCACTTTTGGTCCGAAAATTTCACGGAAAGCGTTTCGCGCACAAAGCTCCCAATAAGACCTATAAACCATATAAACATGTTTGGGACACATTTGAATGAAAAGAACACAGTTTTGGTGGATAAAGAAAGGTGACGCCGATATGGTCACTTTTGGTCCGAAAATTTCACGGAATGGTTTTCGTGCAGAAAGCTCCCAATATGACCTATAAACCATATAAACAAGTTTGGGACACAATTGAGCGAAAACAACACAGTTTTTGTGGATAAAGAAAGGTGACGCCGATATGGTCACTTTTGGTCCGAAAATTTCACGGAAAGCTTTTCGCGCAGAAAGCTCCCATTAAGACCTATAAACCATATAAACATGTTTGGGACACATTTGAATGAAAAGAACACAGTTTTGGTGGATAAAGAAAGGTGACGCCGATATGGTCACTTTTGGTCCGAAAATTTAACGGAAAGCTTTTCGTGCACAAAGCTCCCAATATGACCTATAAACCATATAAACATGTTTGGGACACATTTGAGCGAAAACAACACAGTTTTTGTGGATAAAGAAAGGTGACGCCGATATGGTCACTTTTGGTCCGAAAATTTCACGGAAAGCATTCCGCGCAGAAAGCTCCCATTAAGACCTATAAACCATATAAACATGTTTGGGACACATTTGAGCGAAAACAACACAGTTTTTGTGGATAAAGAAAGGTGACGCCGATATGGTCACTTTTGGTCCGAAAATTTCACGGAAAGCGTTTCGCGCACAAAGCTCCCAATAAGACCTATAAACCATATAAACATGTTTGGGACACATTTGAATGAAAAGAACACAGTTTTGGTGGATAAAGAAAGGTGACGCCGATATGGTCACTTTTGGTCCGAAAATTTCACGGAATGGTTTTCGTGCAGAAAGCTCCCAATATGACCTATAAACCATATAAACAAGTTTGGGACACAATTGAGCGAAAACAACACAGTTTTTGTGGATAAAGAAAGGTGACGCCGATATGGTCACTTTTGGTCCGAAAATTTCACGGAAAGCTTTTCGCGCAGAAAGCTCCCATTAAGACCTATAAACCATATAAACATGTTTGGGACACATTTGAATGAAAAGAACACAGTTTTGGTGGATAAAGAAAGGTGACGCCGATATGGTCACTTTTGGTCCGAAAATTTCACGGAAAGCTTTTCGTGCACAAAGCTCCCAATATGACCTATAAACCATATAAACAAGTTTGGGACACAATTGAGCGAAAACAACACAGTTTTTGTGGATAAAGAAAGGTGACGCCGATATGGTCACTATTGGTCCGAAAACTTCACGGAAAGCTTTTCGCGCAGAAAGCTCCCATTAAGACCTATAAACCATATAAACATGTTTGGGACACATTTGAATGAAAAGAACACAGTTTTGGTGGATAAAGAAAGGTGACGCCGATATGGTCACTTTTGGTCCGAAAATTTCACGGAAAGGTTTTCGCGCAGAAATCTCCCAATATGACATAAACCATATAAACAAGTTTGGGACACAATTGAGCGAAAACAACACAGTTTTTGTGGATAAAGAAAGGTGACGCCGATATGGTCACTTTTGGTCCGAAAATTTCACGGAAAGCTTTTCGCGCAGAAAGCTCCCATTAAGACCTATAAACCATATAAACATGTTTGGGATACATTTGAATGAAAAGAACACAGTTTTGGTGGATAAAGAAAGGTGACGCCGATATGGTCACTTTTGGTCCGAAAATTTCACGGAAAGCTTTTCGTGCACAAAGCTCCCAATATGACCTATAAACCATATAAACAAGTTTGGGACACAATTGAGCGAAAACAACACAGTTTTTGTGGATAAAGAAAGGTGACGCCGATATGGTCACTTTTGGTCCGAAAATTTCACGGAAAGCTTTTCGCGCAGAAAGCTCCCATTAAGACCTATAAACCATATAAACATGTTTGGGACACATTTGAATGAAAAGAACACAGTTTTGGTGGATAAAGAAAGGTGACGCCGATATGGTCACTTTTGGTCCGATAATTTCACGGAATGGTTTTCGTGCAGAAAGCTCCCAATATGACCTATAAACCATATAAACAAGTTTGGGACACAATTGAGCGAAAACAACACAGTTTTTGTGGATAAAGAAAGGTGACGCCGATATGGTCACTTTTGGTCCGAAAATTTCACGGAAAGCTTTTCGCGCAGAAAGCTCCCATTAAGACCTATAAACCATATAAACATGTTTGGGACACATTTGAATGAAAAGAACACAGTTTTGGTGGATAAAGAAAGGTGACGCCGATATGGTCACTTTTGGTCCGAAAATTTCACGGAAAGCTTTTCGTGCACAAAGCTCCCAATATGACCTATAAACCATATAAACAAGTTTGGGACACAATTGAGCGAAAACAACACAGTTTTTGTGGATAAAGAAAGGTGACGCCGATATGGTCACTATTGGTCCGAAAACTTCACGGAAAGCTTTTCGCGCAGAAAGCTCCCATTAAGACCTATAAACCATATAAACATGTTTGGGACACATTTGAATGAAAAGAACACAGTTTTGGTGGATAAAGAAAGGTGACGCCGATATGGTCACTTTTGGTCCGAAAATTTCACGGAAAGGTTTTCGCGCAGAAATCTCCCAATATGACATAAACCATATAAACAAGTTTGGGACACAATTGAGCGAAAACAACACAGTTTTTGTGGATAAAGAAAGGTGACGCCGATATGGTCACTTTTGGTCCGAAAATTTCACGGAAAGCTTTTCGCGCAGAAAGCTCCCATTAAGATCTATAAACCATATAAACATGTTTGGGACACATTTGAATGAAAAGAACACAGTTTTGGTGGATAAAGAAAGGTGACGCAGATATGGTCACTTTTGGTCCGAAAATTTCACGGAAAGCTTTTCGCGCAGAAAGCTCCCATTATGACCTATGAACCATATAAACATGTTTGGGACAGATTTAAGCGAAAACAACACAGTTTTTGTGGATAAAGAAAGGTGACGCCGATATGGTCACTTTTGGTCCGAAAATTCTACGGAAAGCTTTTCGCGTAGAAAGCTCACATTATGACCTATACACCATATAAACATGTTTGGGACACATTTGAGCGAAAAAAACACAGTTTTGGTGGATAACGAAAGGTCACGCCGATATGGTCACTTTTGTTCCGAAAATTTAACGGAAAGCTTTTCGCGCAGAAAGCTCCCATTATGACTTATAAACCATATAAACATGTTTGGGACACATTTGAGTGAAAAAATACAGTTTTTGTGGATAATGAAAGGTGACGCCGATATGGTCACTTTTGTTCCGAAAATTTAACGGAAAGCTTTTCGCCCAGAAAGCTCCCATTATGACCTATAAACCATATAAACATGTTTAGGACACATTTGAACGAAAACAATACAGTTTTTGTGGATAAAGAAAGGTGACGCCGATATGGTCACTTTTGGTCCGAAAATTTCACGGAAAGCTTTTCGTGCACAAAGCTCCCAATATGACCTATAAACCATATAAACAAGTTTGGGACACAATTGAGCGAAAACAACACAGTTTTTGTGGATAAAGAAAGGTGACGCCGATATGGTCACTTTTGGTCCGAAAATTTCACGGAAAGCTTTTCGTGCACAAAGCTCCCAATATGACCTATAAACCATATAAACAAGTTTGGGACACAATTGAGCGAAAACAACACAGTTTTTGTGGATAACGAAAGGTGACACCGATATGGTCACTTTTGGTCCGAAAATTTCACGGAAAGCTTTTCGCGCAGAAAGCTCCCATTAAGACCTATAAACCATATAAACATGTTTGGGATACATTTGAATGAAAAGAACACAGTTTTGGTGGATAAAGAAAGGTGACGCCGATATGGTCACTTTTGGTCCGAAAATTTCACGGAAAGCTTTTCGTGCACAAAGCTCCCAATATGACCTAGGAACCATATAAACAAGTTTGGGACACAATTGAGCGAAAACAACACAGTTTTTGTGGATAAAGAAAGGTGACGCCGATATGGTCACTTTTGGTCCGAAAATTTCACGGAAAGCTTTTCGCGCAGAAAGCTCCCATTAAGACCTATAAACCATATAAACATGTTTGGGACACATTTGAATGAAAAGAACACAGTTTTGGTGGATAAAGAAAGGTGACGCCGATATGGTCAGTTTTGGTCCGAAAATTTCACGGAATGGTTTTCGTGCAGAAAGCTCCCAATATGACCTATAAACCATATAAACAAGTTTGGGACACAATTGAGCGAAAACAACACAGTTTTTGTGGATAAAGAAAGGTGACGCCGATATGGTCACTTTTGGTCCGAAAATTTCACGGAAAGCTTTTCGCGCAGAAAGCTCCCATTAAGACCTATAAACCATATAAACATGTTTGGGACACATTTGAATGAAAAGAACACAGTTTTGGTGGATAAAGAAAGGTGACGCCGATATGGTCACTTTTGGTCCGAAAATTTCACGGAAAGCTTTTCGTGCACAAAGCTCCCATTATGACCTATAAACCATATAAACATGTTTGGGACGCATTTGAGCGAAAACAACACAGTTTTTGTGGATAAAGAAAGGTGACGCCGATATGGTCACTTTTGGTCCGAAAATTTCACGGAAAGCTTTTCGCGCAGAAAGCTCCCAATATGACCTATACACCATATAAACATGTTTGGGACACATTTGAGCGAAAAAAACACAGTTTTGGTGGATAACGAAAGGTGACGCCGATATGGTCACTTTTGTTCCGAAAATTTAACGGAAAGCTTTTCGCGCAGAAAGCTCCCAATATGACCTATAAACCATATAAACATGTTTGGGACACATTTGAGCGAAAACAACACAGTTTTTGTGGATAAAGAAAGGTGACGCCGATATGGTCACTTTTGGTCCGAAAATTTCACGGAAAGCGTTTCGCGCACAAAGCTCCCAATATGACCTATAAACCATATAAACATGTTTGGGACACATTTGAGCGAAAACAACACAGTTTTTGTGGATAAAGAAAGGTGACGCCGATATGGTCAATTTTGGTTCGAAAATTTCACGGAAAGCTTTCCGCGCACAAAACTCCCATTATGACCTATAAACCATATAAACATGTTTGGGATGCATTTGAGCGAAAACAACACAGTTTTTGTGGATAAAGAAAGGTGACACCGATATGGTCACTTTTGGTCCGAAAATTTCACGGAAAGCTTTTCGCGCAGAAACCTCAAATTATGACCTATACACCATATAAACATGTTTGGGACACATTTGAGCGAAAACAACACAGTTTTGTTGGATAAAGAAAGGTGACGCCGACATGGTCACTTTTGTTCCGAAAATTTATCGGAAAGCTTTTCGCGCAGAAAGCTCCCATTATGACTTATAAACCATATAAACATGTTTGGAACACATTTGAGCGAAAAAATACAGTTTTTGTGGATAATGAAAGGTGACGCCGATATGGTCACTTTTGTTCCGAAAATTTAACGGAAAGCTTTTCGTGCACAAAGCTCCCAATATGACCTATAAACCATATAAACATGTTTGGGACACATTTGAGCGAAAACAACACAGTTTTTGTGGATAAAGAAAGGTGACGCCGATATGGTCACTTTTGGTCCGAAAATTTCACGGAAAGCATTCCGCGCAGAAAGCTCCCATTAAGACCTATAAACCATATAAACATGTTTGGGACACATTTGAGCGAAAACAACACAGTTTTTGTGGATAAAGAAAGGTGACGCCGATATGGTCACTTTTGGTCCGAAAATTTCACGGAAAGCGTTTCGCGCACAAAGCTCCCAATAAGACCTATAAACCATATAAACATGTTTGGGACACATTTGAATGAAAAGAACACAGTTTTGGTGGATAAAGAAAGGTGACGCCGATATGGTCACTTTTGGTCCGAAAATTTCACGGAATGGTTTTCGTGCAGAAAGCTCCCAATATGACCTATAAACCATATAAACAAGTTTGGGACACAATTGAGCGAAAACAACACAGTTTTTGTGGATAAAGAAAGGTGACGCCGATATGGTCACTTTTGGTCCGAAAATTTCACGGAAAGCTTTTCGCGCAGAAAGCTCCCATTAAGACCTATAAACCATATAAACATGTTTGGGACACATTTGAATGAAAAGAACACAGTTTTGGTGGATAAAGAAAGGTGACGCCGATATGGTCACTTTTGGTCCGAAAATTTCACGGAATGGTTTTCGTGCAGAAAGCTCCCAATATGACCTATAAACCATATAAACAAGTTTGGGACACAATTGAGCGAAAACAACACAGTTTTTGTGGATAAAGAAAGGTGACGCCGATATGGTCACTTTTGGTCCGAAAATTTCACGGAAAGCTTTTCGCGCAGAAAGCTCCCATTAAGACCTATAAACCATATAAACATGTTTGGGACACATTTGAATGAAAAGAACACAGTTTTGGTGGATAAAGAAAGGTGACGCCGATATGGTCACTTTTGGTCCGAAAATTTCACGGAAAGCTTTTCGTGCACAAAGCTCCCATTATGACCTATAAACCATATAAACATGTTTGGGACGCATTTGAGCGAAAACAACACAGTTTTTGTGGATAAAGAAAGGTGACGCCGATATGGTCACTTTTGGTCCGAAAATTTCACGGAAAGCTTTTCGCGCAGAAAGCTCCCAATATGACCTATACACCATATAAACATGTTTGGGACACATTTGAGCGAAAAAAACACAGTTTTGGTGGATAACGAAAGGTGACGCCGATATGGTCACTTTTGTTCCGAAAATTTAACGGAAAGCTTTTCGCGCAGAAAGCTCCCAATATGACCTATAAACCATATAAACATGTTTGGGACACATTTGAGCGAAAACAACACAGTTTTTGTGGATAAAGAAAGGTGACGCCGATATGGTCACTTTTGGTCCGAAAATTTCACGGAAAGCGTTTCGCGCACAAAGCTCCCAATATGACCTATAAACCATATAAACATGTTTGGGACACATTTGAGCGAAAACAACACAGTTTTTGTGGATAAAGAAAGGTGACGCCGATATGGTCAATTTTGGTTCGAAAATTTCACGGAAAGCTTTCCGCGCACAAAACTCCCATTATGACCTATAAACCATATAAACATGTTTGGGATGCATTTGAGCGAAAACAACACAGTTTTTGTGGATAAAGAAAGGTGACACCGATATGGTCACTTTTGGTCCGAAAATTTCACGGAAAGCTTTTCGCGCAGAAACCTCAAATTATGACCTATACACCATATAAACATGTTTGGGACACATTTGAGCGAAAACAACACAGTTTTGTTGGATAAAGAAAGGTGACGCCGACATGGTCACTTTTGTTCCGAAAATTTATCGGAAAGCTTTTCGCGCAGAAAGCTCCCATTATGACTTATAAACCATATAAACATGTTTGGAACACATTTGAGCGAAAAAATACAGTTTTTGTGGATAATGAAAGGTGACGCCGATATGGTCACTTTTGTTCCGAAAATTTAACGGAAAGCTTTTCGTGCACAAAGCTCCCAATATGACCTATAAACCATATAAACATGTTTGGGACACATTTGAGCGAAAACAACACAGTTTTTGTGGATAAAGAAAGGTGACGCTGATGCGGGACCATCCAAGCTAAGGCCTTACACTCTTGTGAGCTATGCCCTAGCTCAAGAGCCGACGAGGCCTCAAGGAATCAATGCAGCCCAAGCCAACAAGCTAAGGCCTTACACTCTTGTGAGCTATGCCCTAGCTCAAGAACCGACGAGGCCTCAAGGAATCAACGCAGCCCAAGCCACGGACCCTTGTTTGGATTGATGCCGAGGTTGTTCCGAGCACATGTGCCTACCTTGCTCCGTGAAGACCGGGTCCAAATACTAGCCGTTGACAGCCTTGCTAAGTGCTCAAGTGGCCAGCCATGAAGACCTATTCTTTAGGAGCCATGATTGAAGAAGTCAAGGCCACTTCCTATCTTTTAGGGATTTTATTTGCAATTTCTGAATTTGTTTTAATTTCCATTTAATTTTCTGAATTTCTTGCAATTTTCTGAATTTCTTTTGTTGTCATTTATTTTCAGCCTTTTCTATCTCCATTTAAGGCTATAAATAGCCTCCTAGGCCGGTTGTATTAGGGAACAAACCCATATTTGATTAATGAAAAGCATTGCTTTGCAAACACATTGTTTCTTGAGGATTCAAGAGAGAGACCGAGAGGATTCTTGGTGAATTGACCTTGCTTGGTTTGTCTTGTGTGTGTCGATCTTCGCTAGTTGATTGGTGCTATCAAGCTTTCACGAGCCCCTTTCTTGTGCTCCTAGGATACGTCCTAGGTTGTGTAAGATCGTAGAGATTGGTTAGCTAGTCGTTGGTTTAGGACTTTGTTCAATTGGGATCAAGGGTCTATTCGCTCGTTCTACCTAGACTTTCTCCTGCCCTATCTATCTTTTTCATTACCATTGTCGAGTCCTTTGAGTCTTTGTCGAGTCATTATTGTCTAACTTGTGTTCTTTGTGTTTTTGTGCTTGTTGTCGGAAGATCGGGACATCCACGGCTAATCCCCGTATCAAATTGGTATCAGAGCTTCGGCTACCGACATCAAGTGTCTCATCTCCATTGTCATCATCAAAAAAAAACTCAAAAACTCCATTGGAGTGCAAGGTTTGATCATCTCTTCTTTTGTTTGATTTTTCTTACTATTAGCATTGGTTGTTGTTGGTTTGCTTAGGCATTACCTTCTGCCGACCCCATCACCAATTCATCACCACCATACCGCCACCCTATCACCACCATCAGACCACCATTCGACCACCCTTTCATCACCACCAAGAAAAATCAGATTTTTGGTCTTCTATTTTTGCTATTTTCTGAAATTCAAAAGAAAAAGTCAAAAAAATCCCTACATTTTAGCCATACCATTTCCAGCTCCTATTTTTTAGCCACACTTCCATCCCAACAGCTCTATTAGTTACAAGGTCTCTTTTATTTTCATTTTCAGATTTTTCATTTGTTATTTAATTGCTGAAAGTCAAAAAAAAAAAAAAATTCAGACTTCAAAAAAAAAAAGAAAGAGAAGTCGACAGTGAAAAAAAAAAGAGAAGAAAGAAAGAAAAAGAATTTAGAAAAAAAAAAAATCAGATTTGAGTTGCATTGTTGTTGATTGTTCTAAGTGTACAAGAGAAGTGCAAGAGTAAGCATTGCAAGTGAACAAGAGCCATTGTGAGCCAAGAAAGCCTAAACACCATCTTACCATTCAACCTATCCTTAGCCTACCAACAACTATCTTGCTTGTAGTTTGAAGGTTAGACAAGGTTGATTTGATCAAGTTTTGTGCTTAGTCCTTTCTTACCATTTTATTCTTGTCCTTTGTTTCTATTATCTCTTGATCTCACTTTCTTTGATTCATTTCTGAAATTTTCAGCTTGGACCCTTATCATTGATTGTCTAGCTAATCTCTTTTGGTTAGAGGATTTTTGATTGTCCTTTTGACTAGCTTGAGTGATTGACTATCGTAAGACAAATTGCAACAACAAGCATTTCAGCACCAAAGGGAGAGGAGTGTCGAGAGCAAACACTTTTGAGGAAGTTTTTGTTTTGTCTAACCTTAACCTATTTACGTGTTTGTTTGAGTTGTGATGACTATAGGTAACAAATCACCAAGGTCGGAGACTTCCGAGCCCATTTCCCCGGAGTTGTTCAACATGTTGAACAAAATGAACAACAACATCACGACGTTGATGGAAAGGATGGCAGCCCTAGAGGCACGCCCTTCGACGTCCACGGAGATGCCTAGGGCACCCCAAGGCCAGCCTTCGGCTTCCGGACATCACAGCCGCGTTCCACCCCCGGAGCACACCCAAGACAACCGGGAAGATCCTCCTAGAACTCCTATTTATGCACGAAATACTCCACCGGAAGAGAACCCACCTCCTCGTGAGAGGCGTGGTCGTTTTAATCATTTTCGTGATGTGCAGGATGACTTTGAGCCCTATGAACACTTTGAGGGTTTCCAAGAAGAAGAGGATCAATGGGAGCGCCAATCGAGAAGGCATGAACAAGGACCCCGTCCACGGAGGCCCCGAGAGCCCGAGCAAGACGGAGTTGGCAAGGTCAAGGTCACAATCCCACCTTTTGAGGGAAAGTGCGATCCGGACACTTACCTCGAATGGGAGACCAAGATCGAGCACATTTGGAGCTGCCACAACTTCACCGATTACAAGAAGGTACAACTAGCCACCCTTGAATTTAGCGGTTTTGCACTAATATGGTGGGATACCCTTGTGAAGGAAAGGAGAAGAGCCCTAGACGCACCCGTAGCCACGTGGGAACAAATGAAGGCACTCATGAGGGCCCGATTCATCCCTCAACACTACGCTAGGGAACTCAAGCAGCGGCTTGAGAACCTCAAGCAAGGTTCCATGAGTGTGGAGGAAGCATTCAATGCCATGCAATTGGCTATGGCAAGGGCAAACGTGGTAGAAGATGAGGAAGACACCAATGCTCGGTTCTTAAGAATCCTACACCCTTACTTGGCTAGAGAAGTTGATTGTTATCCTTATACTTCCGTTATTGATCTTTTACATCTAGCCGTGAAGGTTGATAGGAAGTTAAAGGCAAGAGACCAAGGAGGAGCTAGAGGAGGAAACCGAAGCTCAAGCACGCATCCCTATGGCCGAGATGCCCTAGCACCAAGGGAGAAGCCTAGTCTCGGTAATGGAGGAGAGCAAGGGAATCGAGGAGGAGTTCAAGCCATATCGAGTGCCAAGCCACCTAGCCCTCTCGGTAACCCTAAAGGAGGTACCCCTAACCCTTCTAATTTGCGAAATAGGGAAGTTGTGTGTTTTAAGTGCCAAGATAGAGGACACATGATGAAAGATTGCCCACATAGGAATTTAAGATAGGATCACAATCAAAATGCAAACACTCATCATTTTCATGCTCAATTTCAGAATTGGTGTTGCCTAAGTGATCAACCATGAGAGCTTTCCTATGTGGGCAATCTTTCATGTTTCCTATGATGATTGTGATGATGAAGGCATTGAGTATGAACATGGTGAAAGTTTGATTGTGAGGAGAGCTTTGCATGTCAATCCAACTCCATGTGATGATAACCAACGAGAGAACTTATTTCATACTAGATGCTTAGTAAAGGGTAAGGTTTGTAATGTCATTATTGATGGTGGAAGTTGTTGTAATCTTGCTAGCACTGAATTGGTTGAAAAACTACAACTTTCCACTATACACCACCCTAGGCCCTATAAATTGCATTGGATGAATGATTGCGGTGCATTAAAAGTGAATAAGCAAGTTAAGGTTTCTTTTAAGTTAGGACATTATGAAGATGATGTTTTGTGTGATATAGTACCTATGCAAGCTTCTCACTTACTTTTTGGTCGTCCATGGCAATTTGATCGAAAAGTCTTACATGATGGTTTCACTAACCGCTATTCCTTTGAGTATAAGGGCAGGAACTTCACTCTAAAGCCAATGACCCCTACTCAAATAGCCGGGGAGTTTGAGAAGAAGGAAAGTGGAGGGTCGGTGCCATCAAAAGTGTTCCTTGCCGCCAAGAGGGAGTTCGTGGACAAGAACTTGGATTCGTGGTCGAATCCTTTCAAAGAAGGGGAGGTTGATGCGGGACCATCCAAGCTAAGGCCTTACACTCTTGTGAGCTATGCCCTAGCTCAAGAGCCGACGAGGCCTCAAGGAATCAATGCAGCCCAAGCCAACAAGCTAAGGCCTTACACTCTTGTGAGCTATGCCCTAGCTCAAGAACCGACGAGGCCTCAAGGAATCAACGCAGCCCAAGCCACGGACCCTTGTTTGGATTGATGCCGAGGTTGTACCGAGCACATGTGCCTACCTTGCTCCGTGAAGACCGGGTCCAAATACTAGCCGTTGACAGCCTTGCTAAGTGCTCAAGTGGCCAGCCATGAAGACCTATTCTTTAGGAGCCATGATTGAAGAAGTCAAGGCCACTTCCTATCTTTTAGGGATTTTATTTGCAATTTCTGAATTTGTTTTAATTTCCATTTAATTTTCTGAATTTCTTGCAATTTTCTGAATTTCTTTTGTTGTCATTTATTTTCAGCCTTTTCTATCTCCATTTAAGGCTATAAATAGCCTCCTAGGCCGGTTGTATTAGGGAACAAACCCATATTTGATTAATGAAAAGCATTGCTTTGCAAACACATTGTTTCTTGAGGATTCAAGAGAGAGACCGAGAGGATTCTTGGTGAATTGACCTTGCTTGGTTTGTCTTGTGTGTGTCGATCTTCGCTAGTTGATTGGTGCTATCAAGCTTTCACGAGCCCCTTTCTTGTGCTCCTAGGATACGTCCTAGGTTGTGTAAGATCGTAGAGATTGGTTAGCTAGTCGTTGGTTTAGGACTTTGTTCAATTGGGATCAAGGGTCTATTCGCTCGTTCTACCTAGACTTTCTCCTGCCCTATCTATCTTTTTCATTACCATTGTCGAGTCCTTTGAGTCTTTGTCGAGTCATTATTGTCTAACTTGTGTTCTTTGTGTTTTTGTGCTTGTTGTCGGAAGATCGGGACATCCACGGCTAATCCCCGTATCAGACGCCGATATGGTCACTTTTGGTCCGAAAATTTCACGGAAAGCATTCCGCGCAGAAAGCTCCCATTAAGACCTATAAACCATATAAACATGTTTGGGACACATTTGAGCGAAAACAACACAGTTTTTGTGGATAAAGAAAGGTGACGCCGATATGGTCACTTTTGGTCCGAAAATTTGACGGAAAGCGTTTCGCGCACAAAGCTCCCAATAAGACCTATAAACCATATAAACATGTTTGGGACACATTTGAATGAAAAGAACACAGTTTTGGTGGATAAAGAAAGGTGACGCCGATATGGTCACTTTTGGTCCGAAAATTTCACGGAATGGTTTTCGTGCAGAAAGCTCCCAATATGACCTATAAACCATATAAACAAGTTTGGGACACAATTGAGCGAAAACAACACAGTTTTTGTGGATAAAGAAAGGTGACGCCGATATGGTCACTTTTGGTCCGAAAATTTGACGGAAAGCTTTTCGCGCAGAAAGCTCCCATTAAGACCTATAAACCATATAAACATGTTTGGGACACATTTGAATGAAAAGAACACAGTTTTGGTGGATAAAGAAAGGTGACGCCGATATGGTCACTTTTGGTCCGAAAATTTCACGGAAAGGTTTTCGCGCAGAAATCTCCCAATATGACATAAACCATATAAACAAGTTTGGGACACAATTGAGCGAAAACAACACAGTTTTTGTGGATAAAGAAAGGTGACGCCGATATGGTCACTTTTGGTCCGAAAATTTCACGGAAAGCTTTTCGCGCAGAAAGCTCCCATTAAGATCTATAAACCATATAAACATGTTTGGGACACATTTGAATGAAAAGAACACAGTTTTGGTGGATAAAGAAAGGTGACGCAGATATGGTCACTTTTGGTCCGAAAATTTCACGGAAAGCTTTTCGCGCAGAAAGCTCCCATTATGACCTATGAACCATATAAACATGTTTGGGACAGATTTAAGCGAAAACAACACAGTTTTTGTGGATAAAGAAAGGTGACGCCGATATGGTCACTTTTGTTCCGAAAATTTAACGGAAAGCTTTTCGCCCAGAAAGCTCCCATTATGACCTATAAACCATATAAACATGTTTAGGACACATTTGAACGAAAACAATACAGTTTTTGTGGATAAAGAAAGGTGACGCCGATATGGTCACTTTTGGTCCGAAAATTTCACGGAAAGCTTTTCGTGCACAAAGCTCCAAATATGACCTATAAACCATATAAACATGTTTGGGACACATTTGAGCGAAAACAATACAGTTTTTGTGGATAAAGAAAGGGGACGCCGATATGGTCACTTTTGGTCCGAAAATTACACGGAAAGCTTTTCTCGCAGAAAGCTCCTATTATGTCCTATGAACCATATAAACATGTTTGGGACACATTTCAGCGAAAACAACACAGTTTTTGTGGATAGAGAAAGGTGACATCGATATGGTCACTTTTGGTCCGAAAATTTCACGGAAAGCTTTTCGCGCAGAAAGATCCCATTAAGACCTATAAACCATATAAACAAGTTTGGGACACAATTGAGCGAAAACAAAACAGTTTTTGTGGATAACGAAAGGTGACACCGATATGGTCACTTTTGGTCCGAAAATTTCACGGAAAGCTTTTCGCGCATAAAGCTCCCATTAAGACCTATAAACCATATAAACATGTTTGGGATACATTTGAATGAAAAGAACACAGTTTTGGTGGATAAAGAAAGGTGACGCCGATATGGTCACTTTTGGTCCGAAAATTTCACGGAAAGCTTTTCGTGCACAAAGCTCCCAATATGACCTATAAACCATATAAACAAGTTTGGGACACAATTGAGCGAAAACAACACAGTTTTTGTGGATAAAGAAAGGTGACGCCGATATGGTCACTTTTGGTCCGAAAATTTCACGGAAAGCTTTTCGTGCACAAAGCTCCCAATATGACCTATAAACCATATAAACAAGTTTGGGACACAATTGAGCGAAAACAACACAGTTTTTGTGGATAACGAAAGGTGACACCGATATGGTCACTTTTGGTCCGAAAATTTCACGGAAAGCTTTTCGCGCAGAAAGCTCCCATTAAGACCTATAAACCATATAAACATGTTTGGGATACATTTGAATGAAAAGAACACAGTTTTGGTGGATAAAGAAAGGTGACGCCGATATGGTCACTTTTGGTCCGAAAATTTCACGGAAAGCTTTTCGTGCACAAAGCTCCCAATATGACCTAGGAACCATATAAACAAGTTTGGGACACAATTGAGCGAAAACAACACAGTTTTTGTGGATAAAGAAAGGTGACGCCGATATGGTCACTTTTGGTCCGAAAATTTCACGGAAAGCTTTTCGCGCAGAAAGCTCCCATTAAGACCTATAAACCATATAAACATGTTTGGGACACATTTGAATGAAAAGAACACAGTTTTGGTGGATAAAGAAAGGTGACGCCGATATGGTCACTTTTGGTCCGAAAATTTCACGGAATGGTTTTCGTGCAGAAAGCTCCCAATATGACCTATAAACCATATAAACAAGTTTGGGACACAATTGAGCGAAAACAACACAGTTTTTGTGGATAAAGAAAGGTGACGCCGATATGGTCACTTTTGGTCCGAAAATTTCACGGAAAGCTTTTCGCGCAGAAAGCTCCCAATATGACCTATACACCATATAAACATGTTTGGGACACATTTGAGCTAAAAAAACACAGTTTTGGTGGATAACGAAAGGTGACGCCGATATGGTCACTTTTGTTCCGAAAATTTAACGGAAAGCTTTTCGCGCAGAAAGCTCCCAATATGACCTATAAACCATATAAACATGTTTGGGACACATTTGAGCGAAAACAACACAGTTTTTGTGGATAAAGAAAGGTGACGCCGATATGGTCACTTTTGGTCCGAAAATTTCACGGAAAGCGTTTCGCGCACAAAGCTCCCAATATGACCTATAAACCATATAAACATGTTTGGGACACATTTGAGCGAAAACAACACAGTTTTTGTGGATAAAGAAAGGTGACGCCGATATGGTCAATTTTGGTTCGAAAATTTCACGGAAAGCTTTCCGCGCACAAAACTCCCATTATGACCTATAAACCATATAAACATGTTTGGGATGCATTTGAGCGAAAACAACACAGTTTTTGTGGATAAAGAAAGGTGACACCGATATGGTCACTTTTGGTCCGAAAATTTCACGGAAAGCTTTTCGCGCAGAAACCTCAAATTATGACCTATACACCATATAAACATGTTTGGGACACATTTGAGCGAAAACAACACAGTTTTGTTGGATAAAGAAAGGTGACGCCGACATGGTCACTTTTGTTCCGAAAATTTAACGGAAAGCTTTTCGCGCAGAAAGCTCCCATTATGACTTATAAACCATATAAACATGTTTGGAACACATTTGAGCGAAAAAATACAGTTTTTGTGGATAATGAAAGGTGACGCCGATATGGTCACTTTTGTTCCGAAAATTTAACGGAAAGCTTTTCGTGCACAAAGCTCCCAATATGACCTATAAACCATATAAACATGTTTGGGACACATTTGAGCGAAAACAACACAGTTTTTGTGGATAAAGAAAGGTGACGCCGATATGGTCACTTTTGGTCCGAAAATTTCACGGAAAGCATTCCGCGCAGAAAGCTCCCATTATGACCTATATACCATATAAATATGTTTGGGACACATTTGAGCGAAAACAACACAGTTTTTGTGGATAAAGAAAGGTGACGCCGATATGGTCAGTTTTGGTCCGAAAATTTCACGGAAAGCTTTCCGCGCACAAAACTCCCATTATGACCTATAAACCATATAAACATGTTTGGGACGCATTTGAGCGAAAACAACACAGTTTTTGTGGATAAAGAAAGGTGACGCCGATATGGTCACTTTTGGTCCGAAAATTTCACGGAAAGCTTTTCGCGCAGAAACCTCACATTATGACCTATACACCATATAAACATGTTTGGGACACATTTGAGCGAAAACAAAACAGTTTTGTTGGATAAAGAAAGGTGACGCCGATATGGTCACTTTTGTTCCGAAAATTTAACGGAAAGCTTTTCGCGCAGAAAGCTCACATTATGACTTATAAACCATATAAACATGTTTGGGAAACATTTGAGCGAAAAAATACAGTTTTTGTGGATAATGAAAGGTGACGCCGATATGGTCACTTTTGTTCCGAAAATTTAACGGAAAGCTTTTCGTGCACAAAGCTCCCAATATGACCTATAAACCATATAAACATGTTTGGGACACATTTGAGCGAAAACAACACAGTTTTTGTGGATAAAGAAAGGTGACGCCGATATGGTCACTTTTGGTCCGAAAATTTCACGGAAAGCGTTCCGCGCAGAAAGCTCCCATTATGACCTATATACCATATAAATATGTTTGGGACACATTTGAGCGAAAACAACACAGTTTTTGTGGATAAAGAAAGGTGACGCCGATATGGTCACTTTTGGTCCGAAAATTTCACGGAAAGCTTTCCGCGCACAAAACTCCCATTATGACCTATAAACCATATAAACATGTTTGGGACGCATTTGAGCGAAAACAACACAGTTTTTATGGATAAAGAAAGGTGACGCCGATATGGTCACTTTTGGTCCGAAAATTTCACGGAAAGCTTTTCGCGCAGAAACCTCACATTATGACCTATACACCATATAAACATGTTTGGGACACATTTGAGCGAAAACAACACAGTTTTGTTGGATAAAGAAAGGTGACGCCGATATGGTCACTTTTGTTCCGAAAATTTAACGGAAAGCTTTTCGCGCAGAAAGCTCCCATTATGAATTATAAACCATATAAACATGTTTGGGACACATTTGAGCGAAAAAATACAGTTTTTGTGGATAATGAAAGGTGACGCCGATATGGTCACTTTTGTTCCGAAAATTTAACGGAAAGCTTTTCGTGCACAAAGCTCCCAATATGACCTATAAACCATATAAACATGTTTGGGACACATTTGAGCGAAAACAACACAGTTTTTGTGGATAAAGAAAGGTGACGCCGATATGGTCACTTTTGGTCCGAAAATTTCACGGAAAGCGTTCCGCGCAGAAAGCTCCCATTATGACCTATATACCATATAAACATGTTTGGGACACATTTGATCGAAAACAACACAGTTTTTGTGGATAAAGAAAGGTGACGCCGATATGGTCACTTTTGGTCCGAAAATTTCACGGAAAGCGTTCCGCGCACAAAGCTCCCAATATGACCTATAAACCATATAAACATGTTTGGGACACATTTGAGCAAAAACAACACAAATTTGGTGGATAAAGAAAGGTGACGCCGATATGGTCACTTTTGGTCCGAAAATTTCACGGAAAGCGTTCCGCGCACAAAGCTCCCAATATGACCTATAAACCATATAAACATGTTTGGGACACATTTGAGCGAAAAAATACAGTTTTTGTGGATAATGAAAGGTGACGCCGATATGGTCACTTTTGTTCCGAAAATTTAACGGAAAGCTTTTCGCGCAGAAAGCTCCCAATATTACCTATACACCATATAAACATGTTTGGGACACATTTGAGCGAAAAAAACACAGTTTTGGTGGATAACGAAAGGTGACGCCGATATGGTAACTTTTGTTCCGAAAATTTAACGGAAAGCTTTTCGCGCAGAAAGCTCCCAATATGACCTATAAACCATATAAACAAGTTTAAGACACAATTGAGCGAAAACAACACAGTTTTTGTGGATAAAGAAAGGTGACGCCGATATGGTCACTTTTGGTCCGAAAATTTCACGGAAAGCTTTTCGCGCAGAAAGCTCCCATTATGACCTATACACCATATAAACATGTTTGGGACACATTTGAGCGAAAACAACACAGTTTTGTTGGATAAAGAAAGGTGACGCCGATATGGTCACTTTTGTTCCGAAAATTTAACGGAAAGCTTTTCGCGCAGAAAGCTCCCATTATGTTATAAACCATATAAACATGTTTGGGAAACATTTGAGCGAAAAAATACAGTTTTTGTGGATAATGAAAGGTGACGCCGATATGGTCACTTTTTTTCCGAAAATTTAACGGAAAGCTTTTCGTGCACAAAGCTCCCAATATGACCTATAAACCATATAAACATGTTTGGGACACATTTGAGCGAAAACAACACAGTTTTTGTGGATAAAGAAAGGTGACGCCGATATGGTCACTTTTGGTCCGAAAATTTCACGGAAAGCGTTCCGCGCAGAAAGCTCCCATTATGACCTATATACCATATAAATATGTTTGGGACACATTTGAGCGAAAACAACACAGTTTTTGTGGATAAAGAAAGGTGACGCCGATATGGTCACTTTTGGTCCGAAAATTTCACGGAAAGCTTTCCGCGCACAAAACTCCCATTATGACCTATAAACCATATAAACATGTTTGGGACGCATTTGAGCGAAAACAACACAGTTTTTATGGATAAAGAAAGGTGACGCCGATATGGTCACTTTTGGTCCGAAAATTTCACGGAAAGCTTTTCGCGCAGAAACCTCACATTATGACCTATACACCATATAAACATGTTTGGGACACATTTGAGCGAAAACAACACAGTTTTGTTGGATAAAGAAAGGTGACGCCGATATGGTCACTTTTGTTCCGAAAATTTAACGGAAAGCTTTTCGCGCAGAAAGCTCCCATTATGAATTATAAACCATATAAACATGTTTGGGACACATTTGAGCGAAAAAATACAGTTTTTGTGGATAATGAAAGGTGACGCCGATATGGTCACTTTTGTTCCGAAAATTTAACGGAAAGCTTTTCGTGCACAAAGCTCCCAATATGACCTATAAACCATATAAACATGTTTGGGACACATTTGAGCGAAAACAACACAGTTTTTGTGGATAAAGAAAGGTGACGCCGATATGGTCACTTTTGGTCCGAAAATTTCACGGAAAGCGTTCCGCGCAGAAAGCTCCCATTATGACCTATATACCATATAAACATGTTTGGGACACATTTGATCGAAAACAACACAGTTTTTGTGGATAAAGAAAGGTGACGCCGATATGGTCACTTTTGGTCCGAAAATTTCACGGAAAGCGTTCCGCGCACAAAGCTCCCAATATGACCTATAAACCATATAAACATGTTTGGGACACATTTGAGCGAAAAAATACAGTTTTTGTGGATAATGAAAGGTGACGCCGATATGGTCACTTTTGTTCCGAAAATTTAACGGAAAGCTTTTCGCGCAGAAAGCTCCCAATATTACATATACACCATATAAACATGTTTGGGACACATTTGAGCGAAAAAAACACAGTTTTGGTGGATAACGAAAGGTGACGCCGATATGGTCACTTTTGTTCCGAAAATTTAACGGAAAGCTTTTCGCGCAGAAAGCTCCCAATATGACCTATAAACCATATAAACAAGTTTAAGACACAATTGAGCGAAAACAACACAGTTTTTGTGGATAAAGAAAGGTGACGCCGATATGGTCACTTTTGGTCCGAAAATTTCACGGAAAGCTTTTCGCGCAGAAAGCTCCCATTAAGACCTATAAACCATATAAACATGTTTGGGACACATTTGAATGAAAAGAACATAGTTTTGGTGGATAAAGAAAGGTGACGCCGATAAGGTCACTTTTGGTCCGAAAATTTCACGGAAAGCTTTCCGCGCATAAATCTCCCATTATCACCCATAAACCATATAAACATGTTTAGGACACATTTGAGCGAAAACAATACTGTTTTTGTGGATAAAGAAAGGTGACGCCGATATGGTCAATTTTGGTCCGAAAATTTCACGGAAAGCTTTCTGCGCACAAAGCTCCCATTATGACCTATAAACCATATAAAATGTTTGGGACGCATTTGAGCGAAAACAACACAGTTTTTGTGGATAAAGAAAGGTGACGCCGATATGGTCACTTTTGGTCCGAAAATTTCACGGAAAGCTTTCCGCGCACAAAACTCCCATTATGACCTATAAACCATATAAACATGTTTGGGACGCATTTGAGCGAAAACAACACAGTTTTTGTGGATAAAGAAAGGTGACGCCGATATGGTCACTTTTGGTCCGAAAATTTCACGGAAAGCTTTCCGCGCACAAAACTCCCATTATGACCTATAAACCATATAAACATGTTTGGGACGCATTTGAGCGAAAACAACACAGTTTTTGTGGATAAAGAAAGGTGACGCCGATATGGTCACTTTTGGTCCGAAAATTTCACGGAAAGCTTTTCGCGCAGAAAGCTCCCAATATGACCTATACACCATATAAACATGTTTGGGACACATTTGAGTGAAAAAACACAGTTTTGGTGGATAACGAAAGGTGACGCCGATATGGTCACTTTTGTTCCGAAAATTTAACGGAAAGCTTTTCGCGCAGAAAGCTCCCAATATGACCTATAAACCATATAAACAAGTTTGGGACACAATTGAGCGAAAACAACACAGTTTTTGTGGATAAAGAAAGGTGACGCCGATATGGTCACTTTTGGTCCGAAAATTTCACGGAAAGCTTTTCGCGCAGAAAGCTCCCATTAAGACCTATAAACCATATAAAAATGTTTGGGACACATTTGAATGAAAAGAACACAGTTTTGGTGGATAAAGAAAGGTGACGCAGATATGGTCACTTTTGGTCCGAAAATTTCACGGAAAGCTTTCCGCGCAGAAATCTCCCATTATGACCTATAAACCATATAAACATGTTTGGGACACAATTGAGCGAAAACAACACAGTTTTTGTGGATAAAGAAAGGTGACGCCGATATGGTCACTTTTGGTCCGAAAATTTCACGGAAAGCTTTTCGCGCAGAAAGCTCTCATTAAGACCTATACACCATATAAACATGTTTGGGACACATTTGAGCGAAAACAACACAGTTTTGGTGGATAAAGAAAGGTGACGCCGATATGGTCACTTTTGGTCCGAAAATTTCACGGAAAGCTTTCCGCGCATAAAGCTCCCATTATGACCCATAAACCATATAAACATGTTTAGGACACATTTGAGCGAAAAAATACAGTTTTTGTGGATAATGAAAGGTGACGCCGATATGGTCACTTTTGTTCCGAAAATTTAACGGAAAGCTTTTCGTGCACAAAGCTCCCAATATGACCTATAAACCATATAAACATGTTTGGGACACATTTGAGCGAAAACAACACAGTTTTTGTGGATAAAGAAAGGTGACGCCGATATGGTCACTTTTGGTCCGAAAATTTCACGGAAAGCGTTCCGCGCAGAAAGCTCCCATTATGACCTATATACCATATAAACATGTTTGGGACACATTTGATCGAAAACAACACAGTTTTTGTGGATAAAGAAAGGTGACGCCGATATGGTCACTTTTGGTCCGAAAATTTCACGGAAAGCGTTCCGCGCACAAAGCTCCCAATATGACCTATAAACCATATAAACATGTTTGGGACACATTTGAGCGAAAACAACACAGTTTTGGTGGATAAAGAAAGGTGACGCCGATATGGTCACTTTTGGTCCGAAAATTTCACGGAAAGCGTTCCGCGCACAAAGCTCCCAATATGACCTATAAACCATATAAACAAGTTTGGGACACATTTGAGCGAAAAAATACAGTTTTTGTGGATAATGAAAGGTGACGCCGATATGGTCACTTTTGTTCCGAAAATTTAACGGAAAGCTTTTCGCGCAGAAAGCTCCCAATATTACCTATACACCATATAAACATGTTTGGGACACATTTGAGCGAAAAAAACACAGTTTTGGTGGATAACGAAAGGTGACGCCGAAATGGTCACTTTTGTTCCGAAAATTTAACGGAAAGCTTTTCGCGCAGAAAGCTCCCAATATGACCTATAAACCATATAAACAAGTTTAAGACACAATTGAGCGAAAACAACACAGTTTTTGTGGATAAAGAAAGGTGACGCCGATATGGTCACTTTTGGTCCGAAAATTTCACGGAAAGCTTTTCGCGCAGAAAGCTCCCATTAAGACCTATAAACCATATAAACATGTTTGGGACACATTTGAATGAAAAGAACATAGTTTTGGTGGATAAAGAAAGGTGACGCCGATATGGTCACTTTTGGTCCGAAAATTTCACGGAAAGCTTTCCGCGCATAAATCTCCCATTATCACCCATAAACCATATAAACATGTTTAGGACACATTTGAGCGAAAACAATACTGTTTTTGTGGATAAAGAAAGGTGACGCCGATATGGTCAATTTTGGTCCGAAAATTTCACGGAAAGCTTTCTGCGCACAAAGCTCCCATTATGACCTATAAACCATATAAAATGTTTGGGACGCATTTGAGCGAAAACAACACAGTTTTTGTGGATAAAGAAAGGTGACGCCGATATGGTCACTTTTGGTCCGAAAATTTCACGGAAAGCTTTCCGCGCACAAAACTCCCATTATGACCTATAAACCATATAAACATGTTTGGGACGCATTTGAGCGAAAACAACACAGTTTTTGTGGATAAAGAAAGGTGACGCCGATATGGTCACTTTTGGTCCGAAAATTTCACGGAAAGCTTTCCGCGCACAAAACTCCCATTATGACCTATAAACCATATAAACATGTTTGGGACGCATTTGAGCGAAAACAACACAGTTTTTGTGGATAAAGAAAGGTGACGCCGATATGGTCACTTTTGGTCCGAAAATTTCACGGAAAGCTTTTCGCGCAGAAAGCTCCCAATATGACCTATACACCATATAAACATGTTTGGGACACATTTGAGTGAAAAAAACACAGTTTTGGTGGATAACGAAAGGTGACGCCGATATGGTCACTTTTGTTCCGAAAATTTAACGGAAAGCTTTTCGCGCAGAAAGCTCCCAATATGACCTATAAACCATATAAACAAGTTTGGGACACAATTGAGCGAAAACAACACAGTTTTTGTGGATAAAGAAAGGTGACGCCGATATGGTCACTTTTGGTCCGAAAATTTCACGGAAAGCTTTTCGCGCAGAAAGCTCCCATTAAGACCTATAAACCATATAAAAATGTTTGGGACACATTTGAATGAAAAGAACACAGTTTTGGTGGATAAAGAAAGGTGACGCAGATATGGTCACTTTTGGTCCGAAAATTTCACGGAAAGGTTTTCGCGCAGAAATCTCCCATTATGACCTATAAACCATATAAACATGTTTGGGACACAATTGAGCGAAAACAACACAGTTTTTGTGGATAAAGAAAGGTGACGCCGATATGGTCACTTTTGGTCCGAAAATTTCACGGAAAGCTTTTCGCGCAGAAAGCTCTCATTAAGACCTATAAACCATATAAACATGTTTGGGACACATTTGAATGAAAAGAACATAGTTTTGGTGGATAAAGAAAGGTGACGCCGATATGGTCACTTTTGGTCCGAAAATTTCACGGAAAGCTTTCCGCGCATAAAGCTCCCATTATGACCCATAAACCATATAAACATGTTTAGGACACATTTGAGCGAAAACAATACTGTTTTTGTGGATAAAGAAAGGTGACGCCGATATGGTCAATTTTGGTCCGAAAATTTCACGGAAAGCTTTCTGCGCACAAAGCTCCCATTATGACCTATAAACCATATAAAATGTTTGGGACGCATTTGAGCGAAAACAACACAGTTTTTGTGGATAAAGAAAGGTGACGCCGATATGGTCACTTTTGGTCCGAAAATTTCACGGAAAGCTTTTCGCGCAGAAAGCTCCCATTATGACCTATGAACCATATAATCATGTTTGGGGCAGATTTGAGCGAAAACAACACAGTTTTTGTGGATAAAGAAAGGTGACGCCGATATGGTCACTTTTGGTCCGAAAATTTCACGGAAAGCTTTTCGCGCAGAAAGCTCCCAATATGACCTATACACCATATAAACATGTTTGGGACACATTTGAGCGAAAAAAACACAGTTTTGGTGGATAACGAAAGGTGACGCCGATATGGTCACTTTTATTCCGAAAATTTAACGGAAAGCTTTTCGCGCAGAAAGCTCCCAATATGACCTATAAACCATATAAACATGTTTGGGACACATTTGAGCGAAAACAACACAGTTTTTGTGGATAAAGAAAGGTGACGCCGATATGGTCACTTTTGGTCCGAAAATTTCACGGAAAGCGTTCCGCGCACAAAGCTCCCAATATGACCTATAAACCATATAAACATGTTTGGGACACATTTGAGCGATAACAACACAGTTTTGTTGGATAAAGAAAGGTGACGCCGACATGGTCACTTTTGTTCCGAAAATTTAACGGAAAGCTTTTCGCGCAGAAAGCTCCCATTATGACTTATAAACCATATAAACAAGTTTCGGACACATTTGAGCGAAAAAATACAGTTTTTGTGGATAATGAAAGGTGACGCCGATATGGTCACTTTTGTTCCGAAAATTTAACGAAAAGCTTTTCGTGCACAAAGCTCCCAATATGACCTATAAACCATATAAACATGTTTGGGACACATTTGAGCTAAAACAACACAATTTTTGTGGATAAAGAAAGGTGACGCCGATATGGTCACTTTTGGTCCGAAAATTTCACGGAAAGCTTTCCGCGCAGAAAGCTCCCATTATGACCTATATACCATATAAATATGTTTGGGACACATTTGAGCGAAAACAACACAGTTTTTGTGGATAAAGAAAGGTGACGCCGATATGGTCACTTTTGGTCCGAAAATTTCACGGAAAGCTTTCCGCGCACAAAACTCCCATTATGACCTATAAACCATATAAACATGTTTGGGACGCATTTGAGCGAAAACAACACAGTTTTTGTGGATAAAGAAAGGTGACGCCGATATGGTCACTTTTGGTCCGAAAATTTCACGGAAAGCTTTCCGCGCATAAAGCTCCCATTATGACCCATAAACCATATAAACATGTTTAGGACACATTTGAGCGAAAAAATACAGTTTTTGTGGATAATGAAAGGTGACGCCGATATGGTCACTTTTGTTCCGAAAATTTAACGGAAAGCTTTTCGTGCACAAAGCTCCCAATATGACCTATAAACCATATAAACATGTTTGGGACACATTTGAGCGAAAACAACACAGTTTTTGTGGATAAAGAAAGGTGACGCCGATATGGTCACTTTTGGTCCGAAAATTTCACGGAAAGCGTTCCGCGCAGAAAGCTCCCATTATGACCTATATACCATATAAACATGTTTGGGACACATTTGATCGAAAACAACACAGTTTTTGTGGATAAAGAAAGGTGACGCCGATATGGTCACTTTTGGTCCGAAAATTTCACGAAAAGCGTTCCGCGCACAAAGCTCCCAATATGACCTATAAACCATATAAACATGTTTGGGACACATTTGAGCAAAAACAACACAGTTTTGGTGGATAAAGAAAGGTGACGCCGATATGGTCACTTTTGGTCCGAAAATTTCACGGAAAGCGTTCCGCGCACAAAGCTCCCAATATGACCTATAAACCATATAAACATGTTTGGGACACATTTGAGCGAAAAAATACAGTTTTTGTGGATAATGAAAGGTGACGCCGATATGGTCACTTTTGTTCCGAAAATTTAACGGAAAGCTTTTCGCGCAGAAAGCTCCCAATATTACCTATACACCATATAAACATGTTTGGGACACATTTGAGCGAAAAAAACACAGTTTTGGTGGATAACGAAAGGTGACGCCGATATGGTAACTTTTGTTCCGAAAATTTAACGGAAAGCT
The DNA here is from genome assembly GCA_963922045.1 of Persicaria maculosa. Classification (NCBI taxonomy): domain Eukaryota; kingdom Viridiplantae; phylum Streptophyta; class Magnoliopsida; order Caryophyllales; family Polygonaceae; genus Persicaria; species Persicaria maculosa. Next base: position 22,113,166 of record OY998261.1, on the reverse strand, counting down.
TTTCGCGCAGAAAGCTCCCAATATGACCTATAAACCATATAAACAAGTTTAAGACACAATTGAGCGAAAACAACACAGTTTTTGTGGATAAAGAAAGGTGACGCCGATATGGTCACTTTTGGTCCGAAAATTTCACGGAAAGCTTTTCGCGCAGAAAGCTCCCATTATGACCTATACACCATATAAACATGTTTGGGACACATTTGAGCGAAAACAACACAGTTTTGTTGGATAAAGAAAGGTGACGCCGATATGGTCACTTTTGTTCCGAAAATTTAACGGAAAGCTTTTCGCGCAGAAAGCTCCCATTATGTTATAAACCATATAAACATGTTTGGGAAACATTTGAGCGAAAAAATACAGTTTTTGTGGATAATGAAAGGTGACGCCGATATGGTCACTTTTGTTCCGAAAATTTAACGGAAAGCTTTTCGTGCACAAAGCTCCCAATATGACCTATAAACCATATAAACATGTTTGGGACACATTTGAGCGAAAACAACACAGTTTTTGTGGATAAAGAAAGGTGACGCCGATATGGTCACTTTTGGTCCGAAAATTTCACGGAAAGCGTTCCGCGCAGAAAGCTCCCATTATGACCTATATACCATATAAATATGTTTGGGACACATTTGAGCGAAAACAACACAGTTTTTGTGGATAAAGAAAGGTGACGCCGATATGGTCACTTTTGGTCCGAAAATTTCACGGAAAGCTTTCCGCGCACAAAACTCCCATTATGACCTATAAACCATATAAACATGTTTGGGACGCATTTGAGCGAAAACAACACAGTTTTTATGGATAAAGAAAGGTGACGCCGATATGGTCACTTTTGGTCCGAAAATTTCACGGAAAGCTTTTCGCGCAGAAACCTCACATTATGACCTATACACCATATAAACATGTTTGGGACACATTTGAGCGAAAACAACACAGTTTTGTTGGATAAAGAAAGGTGACGCCGATATGGTCACTTTTGTTCCGAAAATTTAACGGAAAGCTTTTCGCGCAGAAAGCTCCCATTATGAATTATAAACCATATAAACATGTTTGGGACACATTTGAGCGAAAAAATACAGTTTTTGTGGATAATGAAAGGTGACGCCGATATGGTCACTTTTGTTCCGAAAATTTAACGGAAAGCTTTTCGTGCACAAAGCTCCCAATATGACCTATAAACCATATAAACATGTTTGGGACACATTTGAGCGAAAACAACACAGTTTTTGTGGATAAAGAAAGGTGACGCCGATATGGTCACTTTTGGTCCGAAAATTTCACGGAAAGCGTTCCGCGCAGAAAGCTCCCATTATGACCTATATACCATATAAACATGTTTGGGACACATTTGATCGAAAACAACACAGTTTTTGTGGATAAAGAAAGGTGACGCCGATATGGTCACTTTTGGTCCGAAAATTTCACGGAAAGCGTTCCGCGCACAAAGCTCCCAATATGACCTATAAACCATATAAACATGTTTGGGACACATTTGAGCGAAAAAATACAGTTTTTGTGGATAATGAAAGGTGACGCCGATATGGTCACTTTTGTTCCGAAAATTTAACGGATAGCTTTTCGCGCAGAAAGCTCCCAATATTACATATACACCATATAAACATGTTTGGGACACATTTGAGCGAAAAAAACACAGTTTTGGTGGATAACGAAAGGTGACGCCGATATGGTCACTTTTGTTCCGAAAATTTAACGGAAAGCTTTTCGCGCAGAAAGCTCCCAATATGACCTATAAACCATATAAACAAGTTTAAGACACAATTGAGCGAAAACAACACAGTTTTTGTGGATAAAGAAAGGTGACGCCGATATGGTCACTTTTGGTCCGAAAATTTCACGGAAAGCTTTTCGCGCAGAAAGCTCCCATTAAGACCTATAAACCATATAAACATGTTTGGGACACATTTGAATGAAAAGAACATAGTTTTGGTGGATAAAGAAAGGTGACGCCGATATGGTCACTTTTGGTCCGAAAATTTCACGGAAAGCTTTCCGCGCATAAATCTCCCATTATCACCCATAAACCATATAAACATGTTTAGGACACATTTGAGCGAAAACAATACTGTTTTTGTGGATAAAGAAAGGTGACGCCGATATGGTCAATTTTGGTCCGAAAATTTCACGGAAAGCTTTCTGCGCACAAAGCTCCCATTATGACCTATAAACCATATAAAATGTTTGGGACGCATTTGAGCGAAAACAACACAGTTTTTGTGGATAAAGAAAGGTGACGCCGATATGGTCACTTTTGGTCCGAAAATTTCACGGAAAGCTTTCCGCGCACAAAACTCCCATTATGACCTATAAACCATATAAACATGTTTGGGACGCATTTGAGCGAAAACAACACAGTTTTTGTGGATAAAGAAAGGTGACGCCGATATGGTCACTTTTGGTCCGAAAATTTCACGGAAAGCTTTCCGCGCACAAAACTCCCATTATGACCTATAAACCATATAAACATGTTTGGGACGCATTTGAGCGAAAACAACACAGTTTTTGTGGATAAAGAAAGGTGACGCCGATATGGTCACTTTTGGTCCGAAAATTTCACGGAAAGCTTTTCGCGCAGAAAGCTCCCAATATGACCTATACACCATATAAACATGTTTGGGACACATTTGAGTGAAAAAAACACAGTTTTGGTGGATAACGAAAGGTGACGCCGATATGGTCACTTTTGTTCCGAAAATTTAACGGAAAGCTTTTCGCGCAGAAAGCTCCCAATATGACCTATAAACCATATAAACAAGTTTGGGACACAATTGAGCGAAAACAACACAGTTTTTGTGGATAAAGAAAGGTGACGCCGATATGGTCACTTTTGGTCCGAAAATTTCACGGAAAGCTTTTCGCGCAGAAAGCTCCCATTAAGACCTATAAACCATATAAAAATGTTTGGGACACATTTGAATGAAAAGAACACAGTTTTGGTGGATAAAGAAAGGTGACGCAGATATGGTCACTTTTGGTCCGAAAATTTCACGGAAAGCTTTCCGCGCAGAAATCTCCCATTATGACCTATAAACCATATAAACATGTTTGGGACACAATTGAGCGAAAACAACACAGTTTTTGTGGATAAAGAAAGGTGACGCCGATATGGTCACTTTTGGTCCGAAAATTTCACGGAAAGCTTTCCGCGCACAAAACTCCCATTATGACCTATAAACCATATAAACATGTTTGGGACGCATTTGAGCGAAAACAACACAGTTTTTGTGGATAAAGAAAGGTGACGCCGATATGGTCACTTTTGGTCCGAAAATTTCACGGAAAGCTTTCCGCGCATAAAGCTCCCATTATGACCCATAAACCATATAAACATGTTTAGGACACATTTGAGCGAAAAAATACAGTTTTTGTGGATAATGAAAGGTGACGCCGATATGGTCACTTTTGTTCCGAAAATTTAACGGAAAGCTTTTCGTGCACAAAGCTCCCAATATGACCTATAAACCATATAAACATGTTTGGGACACATTTGAGCGAAAACAACACAGTTTTTGTGGATAAAGAAAGGTGACGCCGATATGGTCACTTTTGGTCCGAAAATTTCACGGAAAGCGTTCCGCGCAGAAAGCTCCCATTATGACCTATATACCATATAAACATGTTTGGGACACATTTGATCGAAAACAACACAGTTTTTGTGGATAAAGAAAGGTGACGCCGATATGGTCACTTTTGGTCCGAAAATTTCACGGAAAGCGTTCCGCGCACAAAGCTCCCAATATGACCTATAAACCATATAAACATGTTTGGGACACATTTGAGCGAAAACAACACAGTTTTGGTGGATAAAGAAAGGTGACGCCGATATGGTCACTTTTGGTCCGAAAATTTCACGGAAAGCGTTCCGCGCACAAAGCTCCCAATATGACCTATAAACCATATAAACAAGTTTGGGACACATTTGAGCGAAAAAATACAGTTTTTGTGGATAATGAAAGGTGACGCCGATATGGTCACTTTTGTTCCGAAAATTTAACGGAAAGCTTTTCGCGCAGAAAGCTCCCAATATTACCTATACACCATATAAACATGTTTGGGACACATTTGAGCGAAAAAAACACAGTTTTGGTGGATAACGAAAGGTGACGCCGAAATGGTCACTTTTGTTCCGAAAATTTAACGGAAAGCTTTTCGCGCAGAAAGCTCCCAATATGACCTATAAACCATATAAACAAGTTTAAGACACAATTGAGCGAAAACAACACAGTTTTTGTGGATAAAGAAAGGTGACGCCGATATGGTCACTTTTGGTCCGAAAATTTCACGGAAAGCTTTTCGCGCAGAAAGCTCCCATTAAGACCTATAAACCATATAAACATGTTTGGGACACATTTGAATGAAAAGAACATAGTTTTGGTGGATAAAGAAAGGTGACGCCGATATGGTCACTTTTGGTCCGAAAATTTCACGGAAAGCTTTCCGCGCATAAATCTCCCATTATCACCCATAAACCATATAAACATGTTTAGGACACATTTGAGCGAAAACAATACTGTTTTTGTGGATAAAGAAAGGTGACGCCGATATGGTCAATTTTGGTCCGAAAATTTCACGGAAAGCTTTCTGCGCACAAAGCTCCCATTATGACCTATAAACCATATAAAATGTTTGGGACGCATTTGAGCGAAAACAACACAGTTTTTGTGGATAAAGAAAGGTGACGCCGATATGGTCACTTTTGGTCCGAAAATTTCACGGAAAGCTTTCCGCGCACAAAACTCCCATTATGACCTATAAACCATATAAACATGTTTGGGACGCATTTGAGCGAAAACAACACAGTTTTTGTGGATAAAGAAAGGTGACGCCGATATGGTCACTTTTGGTCCGAAAATTTCACGGAAAGCTTTCCGCGCACAAAACTCCCATTATGACCTATAAACCATATAAACATGTTTGGGACGCATTTGAGCGAAAACAACACAGTTTTTGTGGATAAAGAAAGGTGACGCCGATATGGTCACTTTTGGTCCGAAAATTTCACGGAAAGCGTTCCGCGCACAAAGCTCCCAATATGACCTATAAACCATATAAACATGTTTGGGACACATTTGAGCGAAAACAACACAGTTTTGGTGGATAAAGAAAGGTGACGCCGATATGGTCACTTTTGGTCCGAAAATTTCACGGAAAGCGTTCCGCGCACAAAGCTCCCAATATGACCTATAAACCATATAAACAAGTTTGGGACACATTTGAGCGAAAAAATACAGTTTTTGTGGATAATGAAAGGTGACGCCGATATGGTCACTTTTGTTCCGAAAATTTAACGGAAAGCTTTTCGCGCAGAAAGCTCCCAATATTACCTATACACCATATAAACATGTTTGGGACACATTTGAGCGAAAAAAACACAGTTTTGGTGGATAACGAAAGGTGACGCCGAAATGGTCACTTTTGTTCCGAAAATTTAACGGAAAGCTTTTCGCGCAGAAAGCTCCCAATATGACCTATAAACCATATAAACAAGTTTAAGACACAATTGAGCGAAAACAACACAGTTTTTGTGGATAAAGAAAGGTGACGCCGATATGGTCACTTTTGGTCCGAAAATTTCACGGAAAGCTTTTCGCGCAGAAAGCTCCCATTAAGACCTATAAACCATATAAACATGTTTGGGACACATTTGAATGAAAAGAACATAGTTTTGGTGGATAAAGAAAGGTGACGCCGATATGGTCACTTTTGGTCCGAAAATTTCACGGAAAGCTTTCCGCGCATAAATCTCCCATTATCACCCATAAACCATATAAACATGTTTAGGACACATTTGAGCGAAAACAATACTGTTTTTGTGGATAAAGAAAGGTGACGCCGATATGGTCAATTTTGGTCCGAAAATTTCACGGAAAGCTTTCTGCGCACAAAGCTCCCATTATGACCTATAAACCATATAAAATGTTTGGGACGCATTTGAGCGAAAACAACACAGTTTTTGTGGATAAAGAAAGGTGACGCCGATATGGTCACTTTTGGTCCGAAAATTTCACGGAAAGCTTTCCGCGCACAAAACTCCCATTATGACCTATAAACCATATAAACATGTTTGGGACGCATTTGAGCGAAAACAACACAGTTTTTGTGGATAAAGAAAGGTGACGCCGATATGGTCACTTTTGGTCCGAAAATTTCACGGAAAGCTTTCCGCGCACAAAACTCCCATTATGACCTATAAACCATATAAACATGTTTGGGACGCATTTGAGCGAAAACAACACAGTTTTTGTGGATAAAGAAAGGTGACGCCGATGTGGTCACTTTTGGTCCGAAAATTTCACGGAAAGCTTTTCGCGCAGAAAGCTCCCAATATGACCTATACACCATATAAACATGTTTGGGACACATTTGAGTGAAAAAAACACAGTTTTGGTGGATAACGAAAGGTGACGCCGATATGGTCACTTTTGTTCCGAAAATTTAACGGAAAGCTTTTCGCGCAGAAAGCTCCCAATATGACCTATAAACCATATAAACAAGTTTGGGACACAATTGAGCGAAAACAACACAGTTTTTGTGGATAAAGAAAGGTGACGCCGATATGGTCACTTTTGGTCCGAAAATTTCACGGAAAGCTTTTCGCGCAGAAAGCTCCCATTAAGACCTATAAACCATATAAAAATGTTTGGGACACATTTGAATGAAAAGAACACAGTTTTGGTGGATAAAGAAAGGTGACGCAGATATGGTCACTTTTGGTCCGAAAATTTCACGGAAAGGTTTTCGCGCAGAAATCTCCCATTATGACCTATAAACCATATAAACATGTTTGGGACACAATTGAGCGAAAACAACACAGTTTTTGTGGATAAAGAAAGGTGACGCCGATATGGTCACTTTTGGTCCGAAAATTTCACGGAAAGCTTTTCGCGCAGAAAGCTCTCATTAAGACCTATAAACCATATAAACATGTTTGGGACACATTTGAATGAAAAGAACATAGTTTTGGTGGATAAAGAAAGGTGACGCCGATATGGTCACTTTTGGTCCGAAAATTTCACGGAAAGCTTTCCGCGCATAAAGCTCCCATTATGACCCATAAACCATATAAACATGTTTAGGACACATTTGAGCGAAAACAATACTGTTTTTGTGGATAAAGAAAGGTGACGCCGATATGGTCAATTTTGGTCCGAAAATTTCACGGAAAGCTTTCTGCGCACAAAGCTCCCATTATGACCTATAAACCATATAAAATGTTTGGGACGCATTTGAGCGAAAACAACACAGTTTTTGTGGATAAAGAAAGGTGACGCCGATATGGTCACTTTTGGTCCGAAAATTTCACGGAAAGCTTTTCGCGCAGAAAGCTCCCATTAAGACCTATAAACCATATAAAAATGTTTGGGACACATTTGAATGAAAAGAACACAGTTTTGGTGGATAAAGAAAGGTGACGCAGATATGGTCACTTTTGGTCCGAAAATTTCACGGAAAGCTTTCCGCGCAGAAATCTCCCATTATGACCTATAAACCATATAAACATGTTTGGGACACAATTGAGCGAAAACAACACAGTTTTTGTGGATAAAGAAAGGTGACGCCGATATGGTCACTTTTGGTCCGAAAATTTCACGGAAAGCTTTCCGCGCACAAAACTCCCATTATGACCTATAAACCATATAAACATGTTTGGGACGCATTTGAGCGAAAACAACACAGTTTTTGTGGATAAAGAAAGGTGACGCCGATATGGTCACTTTTGGTCCGAAAATTTCACGGAAAGCTTTCCGCGCATAAAGCTCCCATTATGACCCATAAACCATATAAACATGTTTAGGACACATTTGAGCGAAAAAATACAGTTTTTGTGGATAATGAAAGGTGACGCCGATATGGTCACTTTTGTTCCGAAAATTTAACGGAAAGCTTTTCGTGCACAAAGCTCCCAATATGACCTATAAACCATATAAACATGTTTGGGACACATTTGAGCGAAAACAACACAGTTTTTGTGGATAAAGAAAGGTGACGCCGATATGGTCACTTTTGGTCCGAAAATTTCACGGAAAGCGTTCCGCGCAGAAAGCTCCCATTATGACCTATATACCATATAAACATGTTTGGGACACATTTGATCGAAAACAACACAGTTTTTGTGGATAAAGAAAGGTGACGCCGATATGGTCACTTTTGGTCCGAAAATTTCACGGAAAGCGTTCCGCGCACAAAGCTCCCAATATGACCTATAAACCATATAAACATGTTTGGGACACATTTGAGCGAAAACAACACAGTTTTGGTGGATAAAGAAAGGTGACGCCGATATGGTCACTTTTGGTCCGAAAATTTCACGGAAAGCGTTCCGCGCACAAAGCTCCCAATATGACCTATAAACCATATAAACAAGTTTGGGACACATTTGAGCGAAAAAATACAGTTTTTGTGGATAATGAAAGGTGACGCCGATATGGTCACTTTTGTTCCGAAAATTTAACGGAAAGCTTTTCGCGCAGAAAGCTCCCAATATTACCTATACACCATATAAACATGTTTGGGACACATTTGAGCGAAAAAAACACAGTTTTGGTGGATAACGAAAGGTGACGCCGAAATGGTCACTTTTGTTCCGAAAATTTAACGGAAAGCTTTTCGCGCAGAAAGCTCCCAATATGACCTATAAACCATATAAACAAGTTTAAGACACAATTGAGCGAAAACAACACAGTTTTTGTGGATAAAGAAAGGTGACGCCGATATGGTCACTTTTGGTCCGAAAATTTCACGGAAAGCTTTTCGCGCAGAAAGCTCCCATTAAGACCTATAAACCATATAAACATGTTTGGGACACATTTGAATGAAAAGAACATAGTTTTGGTGGATAAAGAAAGGTGACGCCGATATGGTCACTTTTGGTCCGAAAATTTCACGGAAAGCTTTCCGCGCATAAATCTCCCATTATCACCCATAAACCATATAAACATGTTTAGGACACATTTGAGCGAAAACAATACTGTTTTTGTGGATAAAGAAAGGTGACGCCGATATGGTCAATTTTGGTCCGAAAATTTCACGGAAAGCTTTCTGCGCACAAAGCTCCCATTATGACCTATAAACCATATAAAATGTTTGGGACGCATTTGAGCGAAAACAACACAGTTTTTGTGGATAAAGAAAGGTGACGCCGATATGGTCACTTTTGGTCCGAAAATTTCACGGAAAGCTTTCCGCGCACAAAACTCCCATTATGACCTATAAACCATATAAACATGTTTGGGACGCATTTGAGCGAAAACAACACAGTTTTTGTGGATAAAGAAAGGTGACGCCGATATGGTCACTTTTGGTCCGAAAATTTCACGGAAAGCTTTCCGCGCACAAAACTCCCATTATGACCTATAAACCATATAAACATGTTTGGGACGCATTTGAGCGAAAACAACACAGTTTTTGTGGATAAAGAAAGGTGACGCCGATGTGGTCACTTTTGGTCCGAAAATTTCACGGAAAGCTTTTCGCGCAGAAAGCTCCCAATATGACCTATACACCATATAAACATGTTTGGGACACATTTGAGTGAAAAAAACACAGTTTTGGTGGATAACGAAAGGTGACGCCGATATGGTCACTTTTGTTCCGAAAATTTAACGGAAAGCTTTTCGCGCAGAAAGCTCCCAATATGACCTATAAACCATATAAACAAGTTTGGGACACAATTGAGCGAAAACAACACAGTTTTTGTGGATAAAGAAAGGTGACGCCGATATGGTCACTTTTGGTCCGAAAATTTCACGGAAAGCTTTTCGCGCAGAAAGCTCCCATTAAGACCTATAAACCATATAAAAATGTTTGGGACACATTTGAATGAAAAGAACACAGTTTTGGTGGATAAAGAAAGGTGACGCAGATATGGTCACTTTTGGTCCGAAAATTTCACGGAAAGGTTTTCGCGCAGAAATCTCCCATTATGACCTATAAACCATATAAACATGTTTGGGACACAATTGAGCGAAAACAACACAGTTTTTGTGGATAAAGAAAGGTGACGCCGATATGGTCACTTTTGGTCCGAAAATTTCACGGAAAGCTTTTCGCGCAGAAAGCTCTCATTAAGACCTATAAACCATATAAACATGTTTGGGACACATTTGAATGAAAAGAACATAGTTTTGGTGGATAAAGAAAGGTGACGCCGATATGGTCACTTTTGGTCCGAAAATTTCACGGAAAGCTTTCCGCGCATAAAGCTCCCATTATGACCCATAAACCATATAAACATGTTTAGGACACATTTGAGCGAAAACAATACTGTTTTTGTGGATAAAGAAAGGTGACGCCGATATGGTCAATTTTGGTCCGAAAATTTCACGGAAAGCTTTCTGCGCACAAAGCTCCCATTATGACCTATAAACCATATAAAATGTTTGGGACGCATTTGAGCGAAAACAACACAGTTTTTGTGGATAAAGAAAGGTGACGCCGATATGGTCACTTTTGGTCCGAAAATTTCACGGAAAGCTTTTCGCGCAGAAAGCTCCCATTATGACCTATGAACCATATAATCATGTTTGGGGCAGATTTGAGCGAAAACAACACAGTTTTTGTGGATAAAGAAAGGTGACGCCGATATGGTCACTTTTGGTCCGAAAATTTCACGGAAAGCTTTTCGCGCAGAAAGCTCCCAATATGACCTATACACCATATAAACATGTTTGGGACACATTTGAGCGAAAAAAACACAGTTTTGGTGGATAACGAAAGGTGACGCCGATATGGTCACTTTTATTCCGAAAATTTAACGGAAAGCTTTTCGCGCAGAAAGCTCCCAATATGACCTATAAACCATATAAACATGTTTGGGACACATTTGAGCGAAAACAACACAGTTTTTGTGGATAAAGAAAGGTGACGCCGATATGGTCACTTTTGGTCCGAAAATTTCACGGAAAGCGTTCCGCGCACAAAGCTCCCAATATGACCTATAAACCATATAAACATGTTTGGGACACATTTGAGCGATAACAACACAGTTTTGTTGGATAAAGAAAGGTGACGCCGACATGGTCACTTTTGTTCCGAAAATTTAACGGAAAGCTTTTCGCGCAGAAAGCTCCCATTATGACTTATAAACCATATAAACAAGTTTGGGACACATTTGAGCGAAAAAATACAGTTTTTGTGGATAATGAAAGGTGACGCCGATATGGTCACTTTTGTTCCGAAAATTTAACGAAAAGCTTTTCGTGCACAAAGCTCCCAATATGACCTATAAACCATATAAACATGTTTGGGACACATTTGAGCTAAAACAACACAGTTTTTGTGGATAAAGAAAGGTGACGCCGATATGGTCACTTTTGGTCCGAAAATTTCACGGAAAGCTTTCCGCGCAGAAAGCTCCCATTATGACCTATATACCATATAAATATGTTTGGGACACATTTGAGCGAAAACAACACAGTTTTTGTGGATAAAGAAAGGTGACGCCGATATGGTCACTTTTGGTCCGAAAATTTCACGGAAAGCTTTCCGCGCACAAAACTCCCATTATGACCTATAAACCATATAAACATGTTTGGGACGCATTTGAGCGAAAACAACACAGTTTTTGTGGATAAAGAAAGGTGACGCCGATATGGTCACTTTTGGTCCGAAAATTTCACGGAAAGCTTTCCGCGCATAAAGCTCCCATTATGACCCATAAACCATATAAACATGTTTAGGACACATTTGAGCGAAAAAATACAGTTTTTGTGGATAATGAAAGGTGACGCCGATATGGTCACTTTTGTTCCGAAAATTTAACGGAAAGCTTTTCGTGCACAAAGCTCCCAATATGACCTATAAACCATATAAACATGTTTGGGACACATTTGAGCGAAAACAACACAGTTTTTGTGGATAAAGAAAGGTGACGCCGATATGGTCACTTTTGGTCCGAAAATTTCACGGAAAGCGTTCCGCGCAGAAAGCTCCCATTATGACCTATATACCATATAAACATGTTTGGGACACATTTGATCGAAAACAACACAGTTTTTGTGGATAAAGAAAGGTGACGCCGATATGGTCACTTTTGGTCCGAAAATTTCACGGAAAGCGTTCCGCGCACAAAGCTCCCAATATGACCTATAAACCATATAAACATGTTTGGGACACATTTGAGCGAAAACAACACAGTTTTGGTGGATAAAGAAAGGTGACGCCGATATGGTCACTTTTGGTCCGAAAATTTCACGGAAAGCGTTCCGCGCACAAAGCTCCCAATATGACCTATAAACCATATAAACAAGTTTGGGACACATTTGAGCGAAAAAATACAGTTTTTGTGGATAATGAAAGGTGACGCCGATATGGTCACTTTTGTTCCGAAAATTTAACGGAAAGCTTTTCGCGCAGAAAGCTCCCAATATTACCTATACACCATATAAACATGTTTGGGACACATTTGAGCGAAAAAAACACAGTTTTGGTGGATAACGAAAGGTGACGCCGAAATGGTCACTTTTGTTCCGAAAATTTAACGGAAAGCTTTTCGCGCAGAAAGCTCCCAATATGACCTATAAACCATATAAACAAGTTTAAGACACAATTGAGCGAAAACAACACAGTTTTTGTGGATAAAGAAAGGTGACGCCGATATGGTCACTTTTGGTCCGAAAATTTCACGGAAAGCTTTTCGCGCAGAAAGCTCCCATTAAGACCTATAAACCATATAAACATGTTTGGGACACATTTGAATGAAAAGAACATAGTTTTGGTGGATAAAGAAAGGTGACGCCGATATGGTCACTTTTGGTCCGAAAATTTCACGGAAAGCTTTCCGCGCATAAATCTCCCATTATCACCCATAAACCATATAAACATGTTTAGGACACATTTGAGCGAAAACAATACTGTTTTTGTGGATAAAGAAAGGTGACGCCGATATGGTCAATTTTGGTCCGAAAATTTCACGGAAAGCTTTCTGCGCACAAAGCTCCCATTATGACCTATAAACCATATAAAATGTTTGGGACGCATTTGAGCGAAAACAACACAGTTTTTGTGGATAAAGAAAGGTGACGCCGATATGGTCACTTTTGGTCCGAAAATTTCACGGAAAGCTTTCCGCGCACAAAACTCCCATTATGACCTATAAACCATATAAACATGTTTGGGACGCATTTGAGCGAAAACAACACAGTTTTTGTGGATAAAGAAAGGTGACGCCGATATGGTCACTTTTGGTCCGAAAATTTCACGGAAAGCTTTCCGCGCACAAAACTCCCATTATGACCTATAAACCATATAAACATGTTTGGGACGCATTTGAGCGAAAACAACACAGTTTTTGTGGATAAAGAAAGGTGACGCCGATATGGTCACTTTTGGTCCGAAAATTTCACGGAAAGCTTTTCGCGCAGAAAGCTCCCAATATGACCTATACACCATATAAACATGTTTGGGACACATTTGAGTGAAAAAAACACAGTTTTGGTGGATAACGAAAGGTGACGCCGATATGGTCACTTTTGTTCCGAAAATTTAACGGAAAGCTTTTCGCGCAGAAAGCTCCCAATATGACCTATAAACCATATAAACAAGTTTGGGACACAATTGAGCGAAAACAACACAGTTTTTGTGGATAAAGAAAGGTGACGCCGATATGGTCACTTTTGGTCCGAAAATTTCACGGAAAGCTTTTCGCGCAGAAAGCTCCCATTAAGACCTATAAACCATATAAAAATGTTTGGGACACATTTGAATGAAAAGAACACAGTTTTGGTGGATAAAGAAAGGTGACGCAGATATGGTCACTTTTGGTCCGAAAATTTCACGGAAAGGTTTTCGCGCAGAAATCTCCCATTATGACCTATAAACCATATAAACATGTTTGGGACACAATTGAGCGAAAACAACACAGTTTTTGTGGATAAAGAAAGGTGACGCCGATATGGTCACTTTTGGTCCGAAAATTTCACGGAAAGCTTTTCGCGCAGAAAGCTCTCATTAAGACCTATAAACCATATAAACATGTTTGGGACACATTTGAATGAAAAGAACATAGTTTTGGTGGATAAAGAAAGGTGACGCCGATATGGTCACTTTTGGTCCGAAAATTTCACGGAAAGCTTTCCGCGCATAAAGCTCCCATTATGACCCATAAACCATATAAACATGTTTAGGACACATTTGAGCGAAAACAATACTGTTTTTGTGGATAAAGAAAGGTGACGCCGATATGGTCAATTTTGGTCCGAAAATTTCACGGAAAGCTTTCTGCGCACAAAGCTCCCATTATGACCTATAAACCATATAAAATGTTTGGGACGCATTTGAGCGAAAACAACACAGTTTTTGTGGATAAAGAAAGGTGACGCCGATATGGTCACTTTTGGTCCGAAAATTTCACGGAAAGCTTTTCGCGCAGAAAGCTCCCATTATGACCTATGAACCATATAATCATGTTTGGGGCAGATTTGAGCGAAAACAACACAGTTTTTGTGGATAAAGAAAGGTGACGCCGATATGGTCACTTTTGGTCCGAAAATTTCACGGAAAGCTTTTCGCGCAGAAAGCTCCCAATATGACCTATACACCATATAAACATGTTTGGGACACATTTGAGCGAAAAAAACACAGTTTTGGTGGATAACGAAAGGTGACGCCGATATGGTCACTTTTATTCCGAAAATTTAACGGAAAGCTTTTCGCGCAGAAAGCTCCCAATATGACCTATAAACCATATAAACATGTTTGGGACACATTTGAGCGAAAACAACACAGTTTTTGTGGATAAAGAAAGGTGACGCCGATATGGTCACTTTTGGTCCGAAAATTTCACGGAAAGCGTTCCGCGCACAAAGCTCCCAATATGACCTATAAACCATATAAACATGTTTGGGACACATTTGAGCGATAACAACACAGTTTTGTTGGATAAAGAAAGGTGACGCCGACATGGTCACTTTTGTTCCGAAAATTTAACGGAAAGCTTTTCGCGCAGAAAGCTCCCATTATGACTTATAAACCATATAAACAAGTTTGGGACACATTTGAGCGAAAAAATACAGTTTTTGTGGATAATGAAAGGTGACGCCGATATGGTCACTTTTGTTCCGAAAATTTAACGAAAAGCTTTTCGTGCACAAAGCTCCCAATATGACCTATAAACCATATAAACATGTTTGGGACACATTTGAGCTAAAACAACACAGTTTTTGTGGATAAAGAAAGGTGACGCCGATATGGTCACTTTTGGTCCGAAAATTTCACGGAAAGCTTTCCGCGCAGAAAGCTCCCATTATGACCTATATACCATATAAATATGTTTGGGACACATTTGAGCGAAAACAACACAGTTTTTGTGGATAAAGAAAGGTGACGCCGATATGGTCACTTTTGGTCCGAAAATTTCACGGAAAGCTTTCCGCGCACAAAACTCCCATTATGACCTATAAACCATATAAACATGTTTGGGACGCATTTGAGCGAAAACAACACAGTTTTTGTGGATAAAGAAAGGTGACGCCGATATGGTCACTTTTGGTCCGAAAATTTCACGGAAAGCTTTTCGCGCAGAAACCTCATATTATGACCTATACACTATATAAACATGTTTGGGACACATTTGAGCGAAAACAACACAGTTTTGTTGGATAAAGAAAGGTGACGCCGATATGGTCACTTTTGTTCCGAAAATTTAACGGAAAGCTTTTCGCGCAGAAAGCTCCCATTATGACTTATAAACCATATAAACATGTTTGGGACACATTTGAGCGAAAAAATACAGTTTTTGTGGATAATGAAAGGTGTCGCCGATATGGTCACTTTTGTTCCGAAAATTTAACGGAAAGCTTTTCGTGCACAAAGCTCCCAATATGACCTATAAACCATATAAACATGTTTGGGACACATTTGAGCGAAAACAACACAGTTTTTGTGGATAAAGAAAGGTGACGCCGATATGGTCACTTTTGGTCCGAAAATTTCACGGAAAGCGTTCCGCGCAGAAAGCTCCCATTATGACCTATATACCATATAAACATGTTTGGGACACATTTGAGCGAAAACAACACAGTTTTTGTGGATAAAGAAAGGTGACGCCGATATGGTCACTTTTGGTCCGAAAATTTCACGGAAAGCGTTCCGCGCACAAAGCTCCCAATATGACCTATAAACCATATAAACATGTTTGGGACACATTTGAGCGAAAACAACACAGTTTTGGTGGATAAAGAAAGGTGACGCCGATATGGTCACTTTTGGTCCGAAAATTTCACGGAAAGCGTTCCGCGCACAAAGCTCCCAATATGACCTATAAACCATATAAACATGTTTGGGACACATTTGAGCGAAAAAATACAGTTTTTGTGGATAATCAAAAGGTGACGCCGATATGGTCACTTTTGTTCCGAAAATTTAACGGAAAGCTTTTCGTGCACAAAGCTCCCAATATGACCTATAAACCATATAAACATGTTTGGGACACATTTGAGCGAAAACAACACAGTTTTTGTGGATAAAGAAAGGTGACGCCGATATGGTCACTTTTGGTCCGAAAATTTCACGGAAAGCTTTCCGCGCACAAAACTCCCATTATGACCTATAAACCATATAAACATGTTTGGAACGCATTTGAGCGAAAACAACACAGTTTTGTTGGATAAAGAAAGGTGACGCCGATATGGTCACTTTTGTTCCGAAAATTTAACGGAAAGCTTTTCGCGCAGAAAGCTCTCATTATGACTTATAAACCATATAAACATGTTTGGGACACATTTGAGTGAAAAAATACAGTTTTTGTGGATAATGAAAGGTGACGCCGATATGGTCACTTTTGTTCCGAAAATTTAACGGAAAGCTTTTCGTGCACAAAGCTCCCAATATGACCTATAAACCATATAAACATGTTTGGGACACATTTGAGTGAAAACAACACAGTTTTTGTGGATAAAGAAAGGTGACCCCGATATGGTAACTTTTGGTCCGAAAATTTCACGGAAAGCGTTCCGCGCACAAAGCTCCAAATATGACCTATAAACCATATAAACATGTTTGGGACACATTTGAGCGAAAACAACACAGTTTTTGTGGATAAAGAAAGGTGACGCCGATATGGTCACTTTTGGTTCGAAAATTTCACGGGAAGCTTTCCGCGCACAAAACTCCCATTATGACCTATAAACCATATAAACGTGTTTGGGACGCATTTGAGCGAAAACAACACAGTTTTTGTGGATAAAGAAAGGTGACGCCGATATGGTCACTTTTGGTCCGAAAATTTCACGGAAAGCTTTTCGCGCAGAAACCTCACATTATGACCTATACACCATATAAACATGTTTGGGACACATTTGAGCGAAAACAACACAGTTTTGTTGGATAAAGAAAGGTGACGCCGATATGGTCACTTTTGTTCCGAAAATTTAACGGAAAACTTTTCGCGCAGAAAGCTCCCATTATGACTTATAAACCATATAAACATGTTTGGGACACATTTGAGCGAAAAAATACAGTTTTTGTGGATAATGAAAGGTGACGCCGATATGGTCACTTTTGTTCCGAAAATTTAACGGAAAGCTTTTCGTGCACAAAGCTCCCAATATGACCTATAAACCATATAAACATGTTTGGGACACATTTGAGCGAAAACAACACAGTTTTTGTGGATAAAGAAAGGTGACGCCGATATGGTCACTTTTGGTCCGAAAATTTCACGGAAAGCTTTCCGCGCACAAAACTCCCATTATGACCTATAAACCATATAAACATGTTTGGGACGCATTTGAGCGAAAACAACACAGTTTTTGTGGATAAAGAAAGGTGACGCCGATATGGTCACTTTTGGTCCGAAAATTTCACGGAAAGCTTTTCGCGCAGAAAGCTCACATTATGACCTATACACCATATAAACATGTTTGGGACACATTTGTGCGAAAAAAACACAGCTTTGGTGGATAAAGAAAGGTGACGCCGATATGGTCACTTTTGTTCCGAAAATTTAACGCAAAGCTTTTCGCGCAGAAAGCTCCCATTATGACTTATAAACCATATAAACATGTTTGGGACACATTTGAGTGAAAAAATACAGTTTTTGTGGATAATGAAAGGTGACGCCGATATGGTCACTTTTGTTCCGAAAATTTAACGGAAAGCTTTTCGTGCACAAAGCTCCCAATATGACCTATAAACCATATAAACATGTTTGGGACACATTTGAGCGAAAACAACACAGTTTTTGTGGATAAAGAAAGGTGACGCCGATATGGTCACTTTTGGTCCGAAAATTTCACGGAAAGCGTTCCGCGCACAAAGCTCCAAATATGACCTATAAACCATATAAACATGTTTGGGACACATTTGAGCGAAAACAACACAGTTTTTGTGGATAAAGAAAGGTGACGCCGATATGGTCACTTTTGGTTCGAAAATTTCACGGAAAGCTTTCCGCGCACAAAACTCCCATTATGACCTATAAACCATATAAACATGTTTGGGACGCATTTGAGCGAAAACAACACATTTTTTGTGGATAAAGAAAGGTGACACGGATATGGTCACTTTTGGTCCGAAAATTTCACGGAAAGCTTTTCGCGCAGAAACCTCACATTATGACCTATACACCATATAAACATGTTTGGGACACATTTGAGCGAAAACAACACAGTTTTGGTGGATAAAGAAAGGTGACGCCGATATGGTCACTTTTGTTCCGAAAATTTAACGGAAAGCTTTTCGCGCAGAAAGCTCCCATTATGACTTATAAACCATATAAACATGTTTGGGACACATTTGAGCGAAAAAATAAAGTTTTTGTGGATAATGAAAGGTGACACCGATATGGTCACTTTTGTTCCGAAAATTTAACGGAAAGCTTTTCGTGCAGAAAGCTCCCAATATGACCTATAAACCATATAAACTTGTTTGGGACACATTTGAGCGAAAACAACACATTTTTGTGGATAAAGAAAGGTGACGCCGATATGGTCACTTTTGGTCCGAAAATTTCACGGAAAGCGTTCCGCGCACAAAGCTCCCAATATGACCTATAAACCATATAAACATGTTTGGGACACATTTGAGCGAAAACAACACAGTTTTTGTGGATAAAGAAAGGTGACGCCGATATGGTCACTTTTGGTCCGAAAATTTCACGGAAAGCATTCCGCGCACAAAACTCCCATTATGACCTATAAACCATATAAACGTGTTTGGGACGCATTTGAGCGAAAACAACACAGTTTTTGTGGATAAAGAAAGGTGACGCCGATATGGTCACTTTTGGTCCGAAAATTTCACGGAAAGCTTTTCGCGCAGAAACCTCACATTATGACCTATACACCATATAAACATGTTTGGGACACATTTGAGCGAAAACAACACAGTTTTGTTGGATAAAGAAAGGTGACGCCGATATGGACACTTTTGTTCCGAAAATTTAACGGAAAGCTTTTCGCGCAGAAAGCTCTCATTATGACTTATAAACCATATAAACATGTTTGGGACACATTTGAGTGAAAAAATACAGTTTTTGTGGATAATGAAAGGTGACGCCGATATGGTCACTTTTGTTCCGAAAATTTAACGGAAAGCTTTTCGTGCACAAAGCTCCCAATATGACCTATAAACCATATAAACATGTTTGGGACACATTTGAGTGAAAACAACACAGTTTTTGTGGATAAAGAAAGGTGACCCCGATATGGTAACTTTTGGTCCGAAAATTTCACGGAAAGCGTTCCGCGCACAAAGCTCCAAATATGACCTATAAACCATATAAACATGTTTGGGACACATTTGAGCGAAAACAACACAGTTTTTGTGGATAAAGAAAGGTGACGCCGATATGGTCACTTTTGGTTCGAAAATTTCACGGGAAGCTTTCCGCGCACAAAACTCCCATTATGACCTATAAACCATATAAACGTGTTTGGGACGCATTTGAGCGAAAACAACACAGTTTTTGTGGATAAAGAAAGGTGACGCCGATATGGTCACTTTTGGTCCGAAAATTTCACGGAAAGCTTTTCGCGCAGAAACCTCACATTATGACCTATACACCATATAAACATGTTTGGGACACATTTGAGCGAAAACAACACAGTTTTGTTGGATAAAGAAAGGTGACGCCGATATGGTCACTTTTGTTCCGAAAATTTAACGGAAAACTTTTCGCGCAGAAAGCTCCCATTATGACTTATAAACCATATAAACATGTTTGGGACACATTTGAGCGAAAAAATACAGTTTTTGTGGATAATGAAAGGTGACGCCGATATGGTCACTTTTGTTCCGAAAATTTAACGGAAAGCTTTTCGTGCACAAAGCTCCCAATATGACCTATAAACCATATAAACATGTTTGGAACACATTTGAGCGAAAACAACACAGTTATTGTGGATAAAGAAAGGTGACGCCGATATGGTCACTTTTGTTCCGAAAATTTAACGGAAAGCTTTTCGCGCAGAAAGCTCCCATTATGACTTATAAACCATATAAACATGTTTGGGACACATTTGAGTGAAAAAATACAGTTTTTGTGGATAATGAAAGGTGACGCCGATATGGTCACTTTTGGTCCGAAAATTTCACGGAAAGCTTTTCGCGCAGAAAGCTCACATTATGACCTATACACCATATAAACATGTTTGGGACACATTTGAGCGAAAAAAACACAGTTTTAGTGGATAAAGAAAGGTGACGCCGATATGGTCACTTTTGTTCCGAAAATTTAACGGAAAGCTTTTCGCGCAGAAAGCTCCCATTATGACTTATAAACCATATAAACATGTTTGGGACACATTTGAGCGAAAAAATACAGTTTTTGTGGATAATGAAAGGTGACGCCGATATGGTCACTTTTGTTCCGAAAATTTAACGGAAAGCTTTTCGTGCACAAAGCTCCCAATATGACCTATAAACCATATAAACATGTTTGGGACACATTTGAGCGAAAACAACACAGTTTTTGTGGATAAAGAAAGGTGACGCCGATATGGTCACTTTTGTTCCGAAAATTTAACGGAAAGCTTTTCGCGCAGAAAGCTCCCATTATGACCTATGAACCATATAAACATGTTTGGGACAGATTTAAGCGAAAACAACACAGTTTTTGTGGATAAAGAAAGGTGACGCGATATGGTCACTTTTGGTCCGAAAATTTCACGGAAAGCTTTTCGCGCAGAAAGCTCACATTATGACCTATACACCATATAAACATGTTTGGGACACATTTGAGCGAAAAAAACACAGTTTTGGTGGATAAAGAAAGGTGACGCCGATATGGTCACTTTTGTTCCGAAAATTTAACGGAAAGCTTTTCGCGCAGAAAGCTCCCATTATGACTTATAAACCATATAAACATGTTTGGGACACATTTGAGTGAAAAAATACAGTTTTTGTGGATAATGAAAGGTGACGCAGATATGGTCACTTTTGTTCCGAAAATTTAACGGAAAGCTTTTCGTGCACAAAGCTCCCAATATGACCTATAAACCATATAAACATGTTTGGGACACATTTGAGCGAAAACAACACAGTTTTTGTGGATAAAGAAAGGTGACGCCGATATGGTCACTTTTGGTCCGAAAATTTCACGGAAAGCGTTCCGCGCACAAAGCTCCCAATATGACCTATAAACCATATAAACATGTTTGGGACACATTTGAGCGAAAACAACACAGTTTTTGTGGATAAAGAAAGGTGACGCCGATATGGTCACTTTTGGTTCGAAAATTTCACGGAAAGCTTTCCGCGCACAAAACTCCCATTATGACCTATAAACCATATAAACATGTTTGGGACGCATTTGAGCGAAAACAACACAGTTTTTGTGGATAAAGAAAGGTGACACGGATATGGTCACTTTTGGTCCGAAAAATTCACGGAAAGCTTTTCGCGCAGAAACCTCACATTATGACCTATACACCATATAAACATGTTTGGGACACATTTGAGCGAAAACAACACAGTTTTGGTGGATAAAGAAAGGTGACGCCGATATGGTCACTTTTGTTCCGAAAATTTAACGGAAAGCTTTTCGCGCAGAAAGCTCCCATTATGACTTATAAACCATATAAACATGTTTGGGACACATTTGAGCGAAAAAATACAGTTTTTGTGGATAATGAAAGGTGACGCCGATATGGTCACTTTTGTTCCGAAAATTTAACGGAAAGCTTTTCGTGCACAAAGCTCCCAATATGACCTATAAACCATATAAACATGTTTGGGACACATTTGAGCGAAAACAACACATTTTTGTGGATAAAGAAAGGTGACGCCGATATGGTCACTTTTGGTCCGAAAATTTCACGGAAAGCTTTTCGCGCAGAAAGCTCCCATTATGACCTATAAACCATATAAACATGTTTGGGACACATTTGAGCGAAAACAACACAGTTTTTGTGGATAAAGAAAGGTGACGCCGATATGGTCACTTTTGGTCCGAAAATTTCACGGAAAGCGTTCCGCGCACAAAGCTCCCAATATGACCTATAAACCATATAAACATGTTTGGGACACATTTGAGCGAAAACAACACAGTTTTTGTGGATAAAGAAAGGTGACGCCGATATGGTCACTTTTGGTCCGAAAATTTCACGGAAAGCTTTCCGCGCACAAAACTCCCATTATGACCTATAAACCATATAAACATGTTTGGGACGCATTTCAGCGAAAACAACACAGTTTTTGTGGATAAAGAAAAGTGACGCCGATGTGGTCACTTTTGGTCCGAAAATTTCACGGAAAGCTTTTCGCGCAGAAAGCTCCCATTATGACCTATGAACCATATAAACATGTTTGGGACAGATTTAAGCGAAAACAACACAGTTTTTGTGGATAAAGAAAGGTGACGCCGATATGGTCACTTTTGGTCCGAAAATTTAACGGAAAGCTTTTCGCGCAGAAAGCTCACATTATGACCTATACACCATATAAACATGTTTGGGACACATTTGAGCGAAAAAAACACAGTTTTGGTGAATAAAGAAAGGTGACGCCGATATGGTCACTTTTGTTCCGAAAATTTAACGGAAAGCTTTTCGTGCACAAAGCTCCCAATATGACCTATAAACCATATAAACATGTTTGGGACACATTTGAGCGAAAACAATACAGTTTTTGTGGATAAAGAAAGGTGACGCCGATATGGTCACTTTTGGTCCGAAAATTTCACGGAAAGCGTTCCGCGCACAAAGCTCCCAATATGACCTATAAACCATATAAACATGTTTGGGACACATTTGAGCGAAAACAACACAGTTTTTGTGGATAAAGAAAGGTGACGCCGATATGGTCACTTTTGGTCCGAAAATTTCACGGAAAGCGTTCCGCGCACAAAGCTCCCAATATGACCTATAAACCATATAAACATGTTTGGGACACATTTGAGCGAAAACAACACAGTTTTTGTGGATAAAGAAAGGTGACGCCGATATGGTCACTTTTGGTTCGAAAATTTCACGGAAAGCTTTTCGCGCAGAAACCTCACATTATGACCTATACACCATATAAACATGTTTGGGACACATTTGAGCGAAAACAACACAGTTTTGGTGGATAAAGAAAGGTGACGCCGATATGGTCACTTTTGTTCCGAAAATTTAACGGAAAGCTTTTCGCGCAGAAAGCTCCCATTATGACTTATAAACCATATAAACATGTTTTGGACACATTTGAGCGAAAAAAAACAGTTTTTGTGGATAATGAAAGGTGACGCCGATATGGTCACTTTTGTTCCGAAAATTTAACGGAAAGCTTTTCGTGCACAAAGCTCCCAATATGACCTATAAACCATATAAACATGTTTGGGACACATTTGAGCGAAAACAACACATTTTTGTGGATAAAGAAAGGTGACGCCGATATGGTCACTTTTGGTCCGAAAATTTCACGGAAAGCTTTTCGCGCAGAAAGCTCCCATTATGACCTATAAACCATATAAACATGTTTGGGACACATTTGAGCGAAAACAACACAGTTTTTGTGGATAAAGAAAGGTGACGCCGATATGGTCACTTTTGGTCCGAAAATTTCACGGAAAGCGTTCCGCGCACAAAGCTCCCAATATGACCTATAAACCATATAAACATGTTTGGGACACATTTGAGCGAAAAAATACAGTTTTTGTGGATAATGAAAGGTGACGCCAATATGGTCACTTTTGTTCCGAAAATTTAACGAAAAGCTTTTCGTGTACAAAGCTCCCAATATGACCTATAAACCATATAAACATGTTTGGGACACATTTGAGTGAAAACAACACAGTTTTTGTGGATAAAGAAAGGTGACGCCGATATGGTCACTTTTGGTCCGAAAATTTCACGGAAAGCGTTCCGCGCACAAAGCTCCCATTATGACTTGAAGTGGTAAAGATATTTCAAAATGCGTAACCTCAGTTACATAAAAACGCAGACCATACAGCGGGTCTCTTGTAAAAGAAATGCACTAAAACTTGGCCTCGCAGGGCCTCTAATCACTCAAAAAGAGATGTCTCTATTCAGCCCCCTACACATGTTTCCCATCATGAGCTCCCATTATGACTTATAAACCATATAAACATGTTAGGGACACATTTGAGCGAAAACAACACAGTTTTGGTGGATAAAGAAAGGTGACGCCGATATGGTCACTTTTGTTCCGAAAATTTAACGGAAAGCGTTCCGCGCACAAAGCTCCCATTATGACTTATAAACCATATAAACATGTTTGGGACACATTTGAGCGAAAAAATACAGTTTTTGTGGATAATGAAAGGTGACGCCGATATGGTCACTTTTGTTCCGAAAATTTAACGGAAAGCTTTTCGTGCACAAAGCTCCCAATATGACCTATAAACCATATAAACATGTTTGGGACACATTTGAGCGAAAACAACACAGTTTTTGTGGATAAAGAAAGGTGACGCCGATATGGTCACTTTTGGTCCGAAAATTTCACGGAAAGCGTTCCGCGCACAAAGCTCTCAATATGACCTATGAACCATATAAACATGTTTGGGACAGATTTAAGCGAAAACAACACAGTTTTTGTGGATAAAGAAAGGTGACGCCGATATGGTCACTTTTGGTCCGAAAATTTCACGGAAAGCGTTCCGCGCACAAAGCTCCCAATATGACCTATAAACCATATAAACATGTTTGGGACACATTTGAGCGAAAACAACACAGTTTTTGTGGATAAAGAAAGGTGACGCCGATATGGTCACTTTTGGTCCGAAAATTTCACGGAATGCTTTCCGCGCACAAAACTCCCATTATGACCTATAAACCATATAAACATGTTTGGGACGCATTTCAGCGAAAACAACACAGTTTTTGTGGATAAAGAATGGTGACGCCGATATGGTCACTTTTGGTCCGAAAATTTCACGGAAAGCTTTTCGCACAGAAAGCTCCCATTATGACCTATGAACCATATAAACATGTTTGGGACAGATTTAAGCGAAAACAACACAGTTTTTGTGGATAAAGAAAGGTGACGCCGATATGGTCACTTTTGGTCCGAAAATTTAACGGAAAGCTTTTCGCGCAGAAACCTCACATTATGACCTATACACCATATAAACATGTTTGGGACACATTTGAGCGAAAAAAACACAGTTTTGGTGAATAAAGAAAGGTGACGCCGATATGGTCACTTTTGTTCCGAAAATTTGACGGAAAGCTTTTCGCGCAGAAAGCTCCCATTATGACTTATAAACCATATAAACATGTTTGGGACATATTTGAGCGAAAAAATACAGTTTTTGTGGATAATGAAAGGTGACGCCGATATGGTCACTTTTGTTCCGAAAATTTAACGGAAAGCTTTTCGTGCACAAAGCTCCCAATATGACCTATAAACCATATAAACATGTTTGGGACACATTTGAGCGAAAACAACACAGTTTTTGTGGATAAAGAAAGGTGACGCCGATATGGTCACTTTTGTTCCGAAAATTTAACGGAAAGCTTTTCGCGCAGAAAGCTCCCATTATGACCTATGAACCATATAAACATGTTTGGGACAGATTTAAGCGAAAACAACACAGTTTTTGTGGATAAAGAAAGGTGACGCAGATATGGTCACTTTTGGTCCGAAAATTTCACGGAAAGCGTTCCGCGCACAAAGCTCCCAATATGACCTATATACCATATAAACATGTTTGGGACACATTTGAGCGAAAACAACACAGTTTTTGTGGATAAAGAAAGGTGACGCCGATATGGTCACTTTTGGTCCGAAAATTTCACGGAAAGCGTTCCGCGCACAAAGCTCCCAATATGACCTATAAACCATATAAACATGTTTGGGACACATTTGAGCGAAAACAACACAGTTTTTGTGGATAAAGAAAGGTGACGCCGATATGGTCACTTTTGGTTCGAAAATTTCACGGAAAGCTTTCCGCGCACAAAACTCCCATTATGACCTATAAACCATATAAACATGTTTGGGACGCATTTGAGCGAAAACAACACAGTTTTTGTGGATAAAGAAAGGTGACACCGATATGGTCACTTTTGGTCCGAAAATTTCACGGAAAGCTTTTCGCGCAGAAACCTCACATTATGACCTATACACCATATAAACATGTTTGGGACACATTTGAGCGAAAACAACACAGTTTCGGTGGATAAAGAAAGGTGACGCCGATATGGTCACTTTTGTTCCGAAAATTTAACGGAAAGCTTTTCGCGCAGAAAGCTCCCATTATGACTTATAAACCATATAAACATGTTTGGGACACATTTGAGCGAAAAAATACAGTTTTTGTGGATAATGAAAGGTGACGCCGATATGGTCACTTTTGTTCCAAAAATTTAACGGAAAGCTTTTCGTGCACAAAGCTCCCAATATGACCTATAAACCATATAAACATGTTTGGGACACATTTGAGCGAAAACAACACAGTTTTTGTGGATAAAGAAAGGTGACGCCGATATTGTCACTTTTTGGTCCGAAAATTTCACGGAAAGCGTTCCGCGCACAAAGCTCTCAATATGACCTATGAACCATATAAACATGTTTGGGACAGATTTAAGCGAAAACAACACAGTTTTTGTGGATAAAGAAAGGTGACGCCGATATGGTCACTTTTGGTCCGAAAATTTCACGGAAAGCTTTTCGCGCAGAAATCTCACATTATGACCTATACACCATATAAACATGTTTGGGACACATTTGAGCGAAAACAACACAGTTTTTGTGGATAAAGAAAGGTGACGCCGATATGGTCACTTTTGGTCCGAAAATTTCACGGAAAGCTTTTCGCGCACAAAACTCCCATTATGACCTATGAACCATATAAACATGTTTGGGACGCATTTAAGCGGAAACAACACAGTTTTTGTGGATAAAGAAAGGTGACGCCGATGTGGTCACTTTTGGTCCGAAAATTTCACGGAAAGCGTTCCGCGCACAATGCTCCCAATATGACCTATAAACCATATAAACATGTTTGGGACACATTTGAGCGAAAACAACACAGTTTTTGAGGATAAAGAAAGGTGACGCCGATATGGTCACTTTTGGTCCGAAAATTTCACGGAAAGCGTTCCGCGCACAAAGCTCCCAATATGACCTATAAACCATATAAACATGTTTGGGACACATTTGAGCGAAAACAACACAGTTTTTGTGGATAAAGAAAGGTGACGCCGATATGGTCACTTTTGGTTCGAAAATTTCACGGAAAGCTTTCCACGCACAAAACTCCCATTATGACCTATAAACCATATAAACATGTTTGGGACGCATTTGAGCGAAAACAACACAGTTTTTGTGGATAAAGAAAGGTGACACCGATATGGTCACTTTTGGTCCGAAAATTTCACGGAAAGCTTTTCGCGCAGAAACCTCACATTATGACCTATACACCATATAAACATGTTTGGGACACATTTGAGCGAAAACAACACAGTTTTTGTGGATAAAGAAAAGGTGACGCCGATATGGTCACTTTTGGTTCGAAAATTTCACGGAAAGCTTTCCGCGCACAAAACTCCCATTATGACCTATAAACCTTATAAACATGTTTGGGACACATTTGAGCGAAAACAACACAGTTTTTGTGGATAAAGAAAGGTGACGCCGATATGGTCACTTTTGGTCCGAAAATTTCACGGAAAGCTTTTCGCGCACAAAACTCCCATTATGACCTATGAACCATATAAACATGTTTGGGACGCATTTAAGCGAAAACAACACAGTTTTTGTGGATAAAGAAAGGTGACGCCGATATTGTCACTTTTGGTCCGAAAATTTCACGGAAAGCTTTTCGTGCACAAAGCTCCCAATATGACCTATAAACCATATAAACATGTTTGGGACACATTTGAGCGAAAACAACACAGTTTTTGTGGATAAAGAAAGGTGACGCCGATATGGTCACTTTTGGTCCGAAAATTTCACGGAAAGCTTTCCGCGCACAAAACTCCCATTATGACCTATAAACCATATAAACATGTTTGGGACGCATTTGAGCGAAAACAACACAGTTTTTGTGGATAAAGAAAGGTGACACCGATATGGTCACTTTTGGTCCGAAAATTTCACGGAAAGCTTTTCGCGCAGAAACCTCACATTATGACCTATACACCATATAAACATGTTTGGGACACATTTGAGCGAAAACAACACAATTTTGGTGGATAAAGAAAGGTGACGCCGATATGGTCACTTTTGTTCCGAAAATTTAACGGAAAGCTTTTCGCGCAGAAACCTCCCATTATGACTTATAAACCATATAAACATGTTTGGGACACATTTGAGCGAAAAAATACAGTTTTTGTGGATAATGAAAGGTAACGCCGATATGGTCACTTTTGTTCCGAAAATTTAACGGAAAGCTTTTCGTGCAC
The DNA here is from genome assembly GCA_963922045.1 of Persicaria maculosa. Classification (NCBI taxonomy): domain Eukaryota; kingdom Viridiplantae; phylum Streptophyta; class Magnoliopsida; order Caryophyllales; family Polygonaceae; genus Persicaria; species Persicaria maculosa. Next base: position 22,084,358 of record OY998261.1, on the reverse strand, counting down.
AAAGCTCACAATATGACCTATAAACCATATAAACATGTTTGGGACACATTTGAGCGAAAACAACACAGTTTTTGTGGATAAAGAAAGGTGACGCCGATATGGTCACTTTTGGTCCGAAAATTTCACGGAAAGCGTTCCGCGCACAAACCTCTCAATATGACCTATGAACCATATAAACATGTTTGGGACAGATTTAAGCGAAAACAACACAGTTTTTGTGGATAAAGAAAGGTGACGCCGATATGGTCACTTTTGGTCCGAAAATTTCACGGAAAGCTTTTCGCGCAGAAATCTCACATTATGACCTATACACCATATAAACATGTTTGGGACACATTTGAGCGAAAACAACACAGTTTTTGTGGATAAAGAAAGGTGACGCCGATATGGTCACTTTTGGTCCGAAAATTTCACGGAAAGCTTTTCGCGCACAAAACTCCCATTATGACCTATGAACCATATAAACATGTTTGGGACGCATTTAAGCGAAAACAACACAGTTTTTGTGGATAAAGAAAGGTGACGCCGATGTGGTCACTTTTGGTCCGAAAATTTCACGGAAAGCGTTCCGCGCACAATGCTCCCAATATGACCTATAAACCATATAAACATGTTTGGGACACATTTGAGCGAAAACAACACAGTTTTTGAGGATAAAGAAAGGTGACGCCGATATGGTCACTTTTGGTCCGAAAATTTCACGGAAAGCGTTCCGCGCACAAAGCTCCCAATATGACCTATAAACCATATAAACATGTTTGGGACACATTTGAGCGAAAACAACACAGTTTTTGTGGATAAAGAAAGGTGACGCCGATATGGTCACTTTTGGTTCGAAAATTTCACGGAAAGCTTTCCGCGCACAAAACTCCCATTATGACCTACAAACCATATAAACATGTTTGGGACGCATTTGAGCGAAAACAACACAGTTTTTGTGGATAAAGAAAGGTGACACCGATATGGTCACTTTTGGTCCGAAAATTTCACGGAAAGCTTTTCGCGCAGAAACCTCACATTATGACCTATACACCATATAAACATGTTTGGGACACATTTGAGCGAAAACAACACAGTTTTTGTGGATAAAGAAAAGGTGACGCCGATATGGTCACTTTTGGTTCGAAAATTTCACGGAAAGCTTTCCGCGCACAAAACTCCCATTATGACCTATAAACCATATAAACATGTTTGGGACACATTTGAGCGAAAACAACACAGTTTTTGTGGATAAAGAAAGGTGACGCCGATATGGTCACTTTTGGTCCGAAAATTTCACGGAAAGCTTTTCGCGCACAAAACTCCCATTATGACCTATGAACCATATAAACATGTTTGGGACGCATTTAAGCGAAAACAACACAGTTTTTGTGGATAAAGAAAGGTGACGCCGATATGGTCACTTTTGGTCCGAAAATTTCACGGAAAGCTTTTCGTGCACAAAGCTCCCAATATGACCTATAAACCATATAAACATGTTTGGGACACATTTGAGCGAAAACAACACAGTTTTTGTGGATAAAGAAAGGTGACGCCGATATGGTCACTTTTGGTCCGAAAATTTCACGGAAAGCTTTCCGCGCACAAAACTCCCATTATGACCTATAAACCATATAAACATGTTTGGGACGCATTTGAGCGAAAACAACACAGTTTTTGTGGATAAAGAAAGGTGACACCGATATGGTCACTTTTGGTCCGAAAATTTCACGGAAAGCTTTTCGCGCAGAAACCTCACATTATGACCTATACACCATATAAACATGTTTGGGACACATTTGAGCGATAACAACACAGTTTTGGTGGATAAAGAAAGGTGACGCCGATATGGTCACTTTTGTTCCGAAAATTTAACGGAAAGCTTTTCGCGCAGAAACCTCCCATTATGACTTATAAACCATATAAACATGTTTGGGACACATTTGAGCGAAAAAATACAGTTTTTGTGGATAATGAAAGGTGACGCCGATATGGTCACTTTTGTTCCGAAAATTTAACGGAAAGCTTTTCGTGCACAAAGCTCACAATATGACCTATAAACCATATAAACATGTTTGGGACACATTTGAGCGAAAACAACACAGTTTTTGTGGATAAAGAAAGGTGACGCCGATATGGTCACTTTTGGTCCGAAAATTTCACGGAAAGCGTTCCGCGCACAAAGCTCTCAATATGACCTATGAACCATATAAACATGTTTGGGACAGATTTAAGCGAAAACAACACAGTTTTTGTGGATAAAGAAAGGTGACGCCGATATGGTCACTTTTGGTCCGAAAATTTCACGGAAAGCTTTTCGCGCAGAAATCTCACATTATGACCTATACACCATATAAACATGTTTGGGACACATTTGAGCGAAAACAACACAGTTTTTGTGGATAAAGAAAGGTGACGCCGATATGGTCACTTTTGGTCCGAAAATTTCACGGAAAGCTTTTCGCGCACAAAACTCCCATTATGACCTATGAACCATATAAACATGTTTGGGACGCATTTAAGCGAAAACAACACAGTTTTTGTGGATAAAGAAAGGTGACGCCGATGTGGTCACTTTTGGTCCGAAAATTTCACGGAAAGCTTTTCGCGCAGAACTCTCACATTATGACCTATACACCATATAAACATGTTTGGGACACATTTGAGCGAAAACAACACAGTTTTTGTGGATAAAGAAAGGTGACGCCGATATGGTCACTTTTGGTCCGAAAATTTCACGGAAAGCTTTTCGCGCACAAAACTCCCATTATGACCTATGAACCATATAAACATGTTTGGGACGCATTTAAGGGAAAACAACACAGTTTTTGTGGATAAAGAAAGGTGACGCCGATATGGTCACTTTTGGTCCGAAAATTTCACGGAAAGCTTTTCGCGCAGAAAGTTCCCATTAAGACCTATGATCCATATAAACATGTTTGGGACAGATTTAAGCGAAAACAACACAGTTTTTGTGGATAAAGAAAGGTGACGACGATATGGTCACTTTTGGTCCGAAAATTTCACAGAAAGCTTTTCGCGCAGAAAGCTCACATTATGACCTATAAACCATATAAACATGTTTGGGACACATTTGAGCGAAAACAACACAGTTTTGGTGGATAAAGAAAGGTGACGCCGATATGGTCACTTTTGGTTCGAATATTTCACGGAAAGCTTTCCGCGCACAAAACTCCCATTATGACCTATAAACCATATAAACATGTTTGGGATGCATTTGAGCGAAAACAACACAGTTTTTGTGGATAAAGAAAGGTGACGCCAATATGGTCACTTTTGGTCCGAAAATTTCACGGAAAGCGTTCCGCGCACAAAGCTCTCAATATGACCTATGAACCATATAAACATGTTTGGGACAGATTTAAGCGAAAACAACACAGTTTTTGTGGATAAAGAAAGGTGACGCCGATATGGTCACTTTTGGTTCGAAAATTTCACGGAAAGCTTTCCGCGCACAAAACTCCCATTATGACCTATAAATCATATAAACATGTTTGGGACGCATTTGAGCGAAAACAACACAGTTTTTGTGGATAAAGAAAGGTGACACCGATATGGTCACTTTTGGTCCGAAAATTTCACGGAAAGCTTTTCGCGCAGAAACCTCACATTATGACCTATACACCATATAAACATGTTTGGGACACATTTGAGCGAAAACAACACAGTTTTGGTGGATAAAGAAAGGTGACGCCGATATGGTCACTTTTGTTCCGAAAATTTAACGGAAAGCTTTTCGCGCAGAAAGCTCCCATTATGACTTATAAACCATATAAACATGTTTGGGACACATTTGAGCGAAAAAATACAGTTTTTGTGGATAATGAAAGGTGACGCCGATATGGTCACTTTTGTTCCGAAAATTTAACGGAAAGCTTTTCGTGCACAAAGCTCCCAATATGACCTATAAACCATATAAACATGTTTGGGACACATTTGAGCGAAAACAACACAGTTTTTGTGGATAAAGAAAGGTGACGCCGATATGGTCACTTTTGGTCCGAAAATTTCACGGAAAGCGTTCCGCGCACAAAGCTCTAAATATGACCTATGAACCATATAAACATTTTTGGGACAGATTTAAGCGAAAACAACACAGTTTTTGTGGATAAAGAAAGGTGACGCCGATATGGTCACTTTTGGTCCGAAAATTTCACGGAAAGCTTTTCGCGCAGAAATCTCACATTATGACCTATACACCATATAAACATGTTTGGGACACATTTGAGCGAAAACAACACAGTTTTTGTGGATAAAGAAAGGTGACGCCGATATGGTCACTTTTGGTCCGAAAATTTCACGGAAAGCTTTTCGCGCACAAAACTCCCATTATGACCTATGAACCATATAAACATGTTTGGGACGCATTTAAGCGAAAACAACATAGTTTTTGTGGATAAAGAAAGGTGACGCCGATGTGGTCACTTTTGGTCCGAAAATTTCACGGAAAGCGTTCCGCGCACAATGCTCCCAATATGACCTATAAACCATATAAACATGTTTGGGACACATTTGAGCGAAAACAACACAGTTTTTGAGGATAAAGAAAGGTGACGCCGATATGGTCACTTTTGGTCCGAAAATTTCACGGAAAGCGTTCCGCGCACAAAGCTCCCAATATGACCTATAAACCATATAAACATGTTTGGGACACATTTGAGCGAAAACAACACAGTTTTTGTGGATAAAGAAAGGTGACGCCGATATGGTCACTTTTGGTTCGAAAATTTCACGGAAAGCTTTCCGCGCACAAAACTCCCATTATGACCTATAAACCATATAAACATGTTTGGGACGCATTTGAGCGAAAACAACACAGTTTTTGTGGATAAAGAAAAGTGACACCGATATGGTCACTTTTGGTCCGAAAATTTCACGGAAAGCTTTTCGCGCAGAAACCTCACATTATCACCTATACACCATATAAACATGTTTGGGACACATTTGAGCGAAAACAACACAGTTTTGGTGGATAAAGAAAGGTGACGCCGATATGGTCACTTTTGTTCCGAAAATTTAACGGAAAGCTTTTCGCGCAGAAAGCTCCCATTATGACTTATAAACCATATAAACATGTTTGGGACACATTTGAGCGAAAAAATACAGTTTTTGTGGATAATGAAAGGTGACGCCGATATGGTCACTTTTGTTCCGAAAATTTAACGGAAAGCTTTTCGTGCACAAAGCTCCCAATATGACCTATAAACCATATAAACATGTTTGGGACACATTTGAGCGAAAACAACACAGTTTTTGTGGATAAAGAAAGGTGACGCCGATATGGTCACTTTTGGTCCGAAAATTTCACGGAAAGCGTTCCGCGCACAAAGCTCTCAATATGACCTATGAACCATATAAACATTTTTGGGACAGATTTAAGCGAAAACAACACAGTTTTTGTGGATAAAGAAAGGTGACGCCGATATGGTCACTTTTGGTCCGAAAATTTCACGGAAAGCTTTTCGCGCAGAAAGCTCCCATTATGACCTATGAACCATATAAACATGTTTCGGACAGATTTGAGCGAAAACAACACAGTTTTTTTGGATAAAGAAAGGTGACACCGATATGGTCACTTTTGGTCCGAAAATTTCACGGAAAGCTTTTCGCGCAGAAAGCTCACATTATGACCTATACACCATATAAACATGTTTGGGACACATTTGAGCGAAAACAACACAGTTTTTGTGGATAAAGAAAGGTGACGCCGATATGGTCACTTTTGTTCCGAAAATTTCACGGAAAGCTTTTCGTGCACAAAGCTCCCAATATGACCTATAAACCATATAAACATGTTTGGGACACATTTGAGCGAAAACAACACAGTTTTTGTGGATAAAGAAAGGTGACGCCGATATGGTCACTTTTGGTCCGAAAATTTCACGGAAAGCGTTCCGCGCACAAAGCTCCCAATATGACCTATATACCATATAAACATGTTTGGGACACATTTGAGCGAAAACAACACAGTTTTTGTGGATAAAGAAAGGTGACGCCGATATGGTCACTTTTGGTCCGAAAATTTCACGGAAAGCTTTCCGCGCACAAAACTCCCATTATGACCTATAAACCATATAAACATGTTTGGAACGCATTTGAGCGAAAACAACACAGTTTTTGTGGATAAAGAAAGGTGACGCCGATATGGTCACTTTTGGTCCGAAAATTTCACGGAAAGCTTTTCGCGCAGAAAGTTCCCATTATGACCTATGATCCATATAAACATGTTTGGGACAGATTTAAGAGAAAACAACACAGTTTTTGTGGATAAAGAAAGGTGACGACGATATGGTCACTTTTGTTCCGAAAATTTCACGGAAAGCTTTTCGCGCAGAACTCTCACATTATGACCTATACACCATATAAACATGTTTGGGACACATTTGAGCGAAAACAACACAGTTTTTGTGGATAAAGAAAGGTGACGCCGATATGGTCACTTTTGGTCCGAAAATTTCACGGAAAGCTTTTCGCGCAGAAATCTCACATTATGACCTATACACCATATAAAAATGTTTGGGACACATTTGAGCGAAAACAACACAGTTTTTGTGGATAAAGAAAGGTGACGCCGATATGGTCACTTTTGGTCCGAAAATTTCACGGAAAGCTTTTCGCGCACAAAACTCCCATTATGACCTATGAACCATATAAACATGTTTGGGACGCATTTAAGCGAAAACAACACAGTTTTTGTGGATAAAGAAAGGTGACGCCGATGTGGTCACTTTTGGTCCGAAAATTTCACGGAAAGCTTTTCGCGCAGAACTCTCACATTATGACCTATACACCATATAAACATGTTTGGGACACATTTGAGCGAAAACAACACAGTTTTTGTGGATAAAGAAAGGTGACGCCGATATGGTCACTTTTGGTCCGAAAATTTCACGGAAAGCTTTTCGCGCACAAAACTCCCATTATGACCTATGAACCATATAAACATGTTTGGGACGCATTTAAGCGAAAACAACACAGTTTTTGTGGATAAAGAAAGGTGACGCCGATATGGTCACTTTTGGTCCGAAAATTTCACGGAAAGCTTTTCGCGCAGAAAGTTCCCATTATGACCTATGATCCATATAAACATGTTTGGGACAGATTTAAGCGAAAACAACACAGTTTTTGTGGATAAAGAAAGGTGACGCCGATATGGTCACTTTTGGTCCGAAAATTTCACGGAAAGCTTTTCGCGCAGAAAGCTCACATTATGACCTATACACCATATAAACATGTTTGGGACACATTTGAGCGAAAACAACACAGTTTTTGTGGATAAAGAAAGGTGACACCGATATGGTCACTTTTGGTCCGAAAATTTCACGGAAAGCTATTCGCGCACAAAACTCCTATTATGACCTATGAACCATATAAACATGTTTGGGACGCATTTAAGCGAAAACAACACAGTTTTTGTGGATAAAGAAAGGTGACGCCGATATGGTCACTTTTGGTCCGAAAATTTCACGGAAAGCTTTTCGTGCACAAAGCTCCCAATATGACCTATAAACCATATAAACATGTTTGGGACACATTTGAGCGAAAACAACACAGTTTTTGTGGATAAAGAAAGGTGACGCCGATATGGTCACTTTTGGTCCGAAAATTTCACGGAAAGCGTTCCGCGCACAAAGCTCCCAATATGACCTATATACCATATAAACATGTTTGGGACACATTTGAGCGAAAACAACACAGTTTTTGTGGATAAAGAAAGGTGACGCCGATATGGTCACTTTTGGTCCGAAAATTTCACGGAAAGCTTTTCGCGCAGAAAGCTCACATTATGACCTATGAACCATATAAACATGTTTCGGACAGATTTGAGCGAAAACAACACAGTTTTTTTGGATAAAGAAAGGTGACGCCGATATGGTCACTTTTGGTCCGAAAATTTCACGGAAAGCTTTTCGCGCAGAAAGCTCACATTATGACCTATACACCATATAAACATGTTTGGGACACATTTGAGCGAAAACAACACAGTTTTTGTGGATAAAGAAAGGTGACACCGATATGGTCACTTTTGGTCCGAAAATTTCACGGAAAGCTTTTCGCGCACAAAACTCCCATTATGACCTATGAACCATATAAACATGTTTGGGACGCATTTAAGCGAAAACAACACAGTTTTTGTGGATAAAGAAAGGTGACGCCGATATGGTCACTTTTGGTCCGAAAATTTCACGGAAAGCTTTTCGTGCACAAAGCTCCCAATATGACCTATAAACCATATAAACATGTTTGGGACACATTTGAGCGAAAACAACACAGTTTTTGTGGATAAAGAAAGGTGACGCCGATATGGTCACTTTTGGTCCGAAAATTTCACGGAAAGCGTTCCGCGCACAAAGCTCTCAATATGACCTATGAACCATATAAACATTTTTGGGACAGATTTAAGCGAAAACAACACAGTTTTTGTGGATAAAGAAAGGTGACGCCGATATGGTCACTTTTGGTCCGAAAATTTCACGGAAAGCTTTTCGCGCAGAAAGCTCCCATTATGACCTATGAACCATATAAACATGTTTCGGACAGATTTGAGCGAAAACAACACAGTTTTTTTGGATAAAGAAAGGTGACGCCGATATGGTCACTTTTGGTCCGAAAATTTCACGGAAAGCTTTTCGCGCAGAAAGCTCACATTATGACCTATACACCATATAAACATGTTTGGGACACATTTGAGCGAAAACAACACAGTTTTTGTGGATAAAGAAAGGTGACACCGATATGGTCACTTTTGGTCCGAAAATTTCACGGAAAGCTTTTCGCGCACAAAACTCCCATTATGACCTATGAACCATATAAACATGTTTGGGACGCATTTAAGCGAAAACAACACAGTTTTTGTGGATAAAGAAAGGTGACGCCGATATGGTCACTTTTGGTCCGAAAATTTCACGGAAAGCTTTTCGCGCAGAAAGCTCCCATTATGACTTATAAACCATATAAAAATGTTTGGGACACATTTGAGCGAAAAAATACAGTTTTTGTGGATAATGAAAGGTGACGCCGATATGGTCACTTTTGTTCCGAAAATTTAACGGAAAGCTTTTCGTGCACAAAGCTCCCAATATGACCTATAAACCATATAAACATGTTTGGGACACATTTGAGCGAAAACAACACATTTTTGTAGATAAAGAAAGGTTACGCCGATATGGTCACTTTTGGTCCGAAAATTTCACGGAAAGCTTTTCGTGCAGAAAGCTCCCATTATGACCTATAAACCATATAAACATGTTTGGGTCACATTTGAGCGAAAACAACACAGTTTTTGTGGATAAAGAAAGGTGACGCCGATATGGTCACTTTTGGTCCGAAAATTTCACGGATAGCGTTCCGCGCACAAAGCTCCCAATATGACCTATATACCATCTAAACATGTTTGGGACACATTTGAGCGAAAACAACACAGTTTTTGTGGATAAAGAAAGGTGACGCCGTTATGGTCACTTTTGGTCCGAAAATTTCACGGAAAGCTTTCCGCGCACAAAACTCCCATTATGACCTATAAACCATATAAACATGTTTGGGACACATTAGAGCGAAAACAACACAGTTTTTGTGGATAAAGAAAGGTGACGCCGATATGGTCACTTTTGGTCCGAAAATTTCACGGAAAGCGTTCCGCGCACAAAGCTCCCAATATGACCTATCAACCATATAAACATGTTTGGGACACATTTGAGCGAAAACAACACAGTTTTTGTGGATAAAGAAAGGTGACGCCGATATGGTCACTTTTGGTCCGAAAATTTCACGGAAAGCGTTCCGCGCACAAAGCCCCCAATATGACCTATAAACCATATAAACATGTTTGGGACGCATTTGAGCGAAAACAACACAGTTTTTGTGGATAAAAAAAGGTGACACCGATATGGTCACTTTTGGTCCGAAAATTTCACGGAAAGCTTTTCGCGCAAAAACCTCACATTATGACCTATACACCATATAAACATGTTTGGGACACATTTGAGCGAAAACAACACAGTTTGGGTGGATAAAGAAAGGTGACGCCGATATGGTCACTTTTGTTCCGAAAATTTAACGGAAAGCTTTTCGCGCAGAAAGCTCCCATTATAACTTATAAACCATATAAAAATGTTTGGGACACATTTGAGCGAAAAAATACAGTTTTTGTGGATAATGAAAGGTGACGCCGATATGGTCACTTTTGTTCCGAAAATTTAACGGAAAGCTTTTCGTGCACAAAGCTCCCAATATGACCTATAAACCATATAAACATGTTTGGGACACATTTGAGCGAAAACAACACATTTTTTTGGATAAAGAAAGGTGACGCCGATATGGTCACTTTTGGTCCGAAAATTTCACGGAAAGCTTTTCGCGCAGAAAGCTCCCATTATGACCTATAAACCATATAAACATGTTTGGGACACATTTGAGCGAAAACAACACAGTTTTTGTGGATAAAGAAAGGTGACGCCGATATGGTCACTTTTGGTCCGAAAATTTCACGGAAAGCGTTCCGCGCACAAAGCTCCCAATATGACCTATATACCATCTAAACATGTTTGGGACACATTTGAGCGAAAACAACACAGTTTTTGTGGATAAAGAAAGGTGACGCCGTTATGGTCACTTTTGGTCCGAAAATTTCACGGAAAGCTTTCCGCGCACAAAACTCCCATTATGACCTATAAACCATATAAACATGTTTGGGACACATTTGAGCGAAAACAACACAGTTTTTGTGGATAAAGAAAGGTGACGCCGATATGGTCACTTTTGGTCCGAAAATTTCACGGAAAGCGTTCCGCGCACAAAGCTCCCAATATGACCTATCAACCATATAAACATGTTTGGGACACATTTGAGCGAAAACAACACAGTTTTTGTGGATAAAGAAAGGTGACGCCGATATGGTCACTTTTGGTCCGAAAATTTCACGGAAAGCGTTCCGCGCACAAAGCCCCCAATATGACCTATAAACAATATAAACATGTTTGGGACGCATTTGAGCGAAACAACACAGTTTTTGTGGATAAAAAACGGTGACACCGATATGGTCACTTTTGGTCCGAAAATTTCACGGAAAGCTTTTCGCGCAGAAACCTCACATTATGACCTATACACCATATAAACATGTTTGGGACACGTTTGAGCGAAAACAACACAGTTTGGGTGGATAAAGAAAGGTGACGCCGATATGGTCACTTTTGTTCCGAAAATTTAACGGAAAGCTTTTCGCGCAGAAAGCTCCCATTATAACTTATAAACCATATAAAAATGTTTGGGACACATTTGAGCGAAAAAATACAGTTTTTGTGGATAATGAAAGGTGACGCCGATATGGTCACTTTTGTTCCGAAAATTTAACGGAAAGCTTTTCATGCACAAAGCTCCCAATATGACCTATAAACCATATAAACATATTTTGGGACACATTTGAGCGAAAACAACACATTTTTGTGGATAAAGAAAGGTGACGCCGATATGGTCACTTTTGGTCCGAAAATTTCACGGAAAGCTTTTCGCGCAGAAAGCTCCCATTATGACCTATAAACCATATAAACATGTTTGGGACACATTTGAGCGAAAACAACACAGTTTTTGTGGATAAAGAAAGGTGACGCCGATATGGTCACTTTTGGTCCAAAAATTTCACGGAAAGCGTTCCGCGCACAAAGCTCCCAATATGACCTATATACCATCTAAACATGTTTGGGACACATTTGAGCGAAAACAACACAGTTTTTGTGGATAAAGAAAGGTGACGCCGTTATGGTCACTTTTGGTCCGAAAATTTCACGGAAAGCTTTCCGCGCACAAAACTCCCATTATGACCTATAAACCATATAAACATGTTTGGGACACATTTGAGCGAAAACAACACAGTTTTTGTGGATAAAGAAAGGTGACGCCGTTATGGTCACTTTTGGTCCGAAAATTTCACGGAAAGCTTTCCGCGCACAAAACTCCCATTATGACCTATAAACCATATAAACATGTTTGGGACACATTTGAGCGAAAACAACACAGTTTTTGTGGATAAAGAAAGGTGACGCCGATATGGTCACTTTTTTTCCGAAAATTTAACGAAAAGCTTTTCGTGCACAAAGCTCCAAATATGACCTATAAACCATACAAACATGTTTGGGACACATTTGAGCGAAAACAACACAGTTTTTGTGGATAAAGAAAGGTGACGCCGATATGGTCACTTTTGGTCCGAAAATTTCACGGAAAGCGTTCCGCGCACAAAGCTCACAATATGACCTATAAACCATATAAACATGTTTGGGACACATTTGAGCGAAAACAACACATTTTTTGTGGATAAAGAAAGGTGACACCGATATGGTCACTTTTGGTCCGAAAATTTCACGTAAAGCGTTACGCGCACAAAGCTCCCATTATGACTTGAAGTGGATAAGATATTTCAAAATGCGTAACCTCGGTTACATAAAAACGCAGACCATACAGCGGGTCTCTTGTAAAAGAAATGCACTAAAACTTGGCCTCGCAGGACCTCTAATCACTCAAAAAGAGATGTCTCTATACAGCCCCCTACACATGTTTCCCATCATGAGCTCCCATTATGACTTATAAACCATATAAACATGTTAGGGACACATTTGAGCGAAAACAACACAGTTTTGGTGGATAAAGAAAGGTGACGCCGATATGGTCACTTTTGGTCCGAAAATTTCACGGATAGCGTTCCGCGCACAAAGCTCTCAATATGACCTATAAACCATATAAACATGTTTGGGACACATTTGAGCGAAAACAACACAGTTTTTGTGGATAAAGAAAGGTGACGCCGATATGGTCACTTTTGGTCCGAAAATTTCACGGAAAGCGTTACGCGCACAAAGCTCCCATTATGACCTATACACCATATAAACATGTTTGGGACACATTTGAGTGAAAACAACACATTTTTGTGGATAAAGAAAGGTGACGCCGATATGGTCACTTTTGGTCAGAAAATTTCACGGAAAGCTTTTCGCGCAGAAAGCTCCCATTATGACCTATGAACCATATAAACATGTTTGGGACAGATTTGAGCGAAAACAACACATGTTTGGTGGATAAAGAAAGGTGACGCCGATATGGTAACTTTTGTTCCGAAAATTTAACGGAAAGCTTTTCGCACAGAAAGCTCCCATTATGACTTATAAACCATATAAACATGTTTGGGACACATTTGAGCGAAAAAATACAGTTTTTGTGGATAATGAAAGGTGACGCCGATATGGTCACTTTTGATCCGAAAATTTAACGAAAAGCTTTTCGTGCACAAAGCTCCCAATATGACCTATAAACCATATAAACATGTTTGGGACACATTTGAGCGAAAACAACACAGTTTTTGTGGATAAAGAAAGGTGACGCCGATATGGTCACTTTTGGTCCGAAAATTTCACGGAAAGCGTTCCGCGCACAAAGCTCCCAATATGACCTATAAACCATATAAACATGTTTGGGACACATTTGAGCGAAAACAACACAGTTTTTGTGGATAAAGAAAGGTGACGCCGATATGGTCACTTTTGGTCCGTAAATTTCACGGAAAGCTTTCCGCGCACAAAACTCCCATTATGACCTATAAACCATATAAACATGTTTGGGACGCATTTGAGCGAAAACAACACAGTTTTTGTGGAGAAAGGTGACGCCGATATGGTCACTTTTGGTCCGAAAATTTCACGGAAAGCTTTTCGCGCAGAAAGCTCCCATTATGACCTATACACCATATAAACATGTTTGGGACACATTTGAGCGAAAACAACACAGTTTTGGTGGATAAAGAACGGTGACGCCGATATGGTCACTTTTGGTCCGAAAATTTCACGGAAAGCTTTTCACGCACAAAGCTCCCATTATGACCTATAAACCATATAAACATGTTTTGGACACATTTGAGCGAAAATAACACAGTTGTTGTGGATAGAGAAAGGTGACGCCGATATGGTCACTTTTGGTCCAAAAAATTCACGGAAAGCTTTTCGCGCCGAAAGCTCCTATTATGACCTATGAACCATATAAACATATTTGGGACACATTTGAGCGAAAACAACACAGTTGTTGTGGATAGAGAAAGGTGACGCCGATATGGTCACTTTTGGTTCGAAAATTTCACGGAAAGCTTTTAGCGCCGAAAGCTCCCATTATGACCTATAAACCATATAAACATGTTTGGGACACATTTGAGTGAAAACAACACAGTTTTGGTGGAGAAAGAAAGGTGACGCCGATATGGTCACTTTTGGTCCGAAAATTTCACGGAAAGCTTTCCGCGCATAAAGCTCCCATTATGACCCATAAACCATATAAACATGTTTGGGACACATTTGAGCGAAAACAATACAGTTTTTGTGGATAAAGAAAGGTGACGCCGATATGGTCACTTTTGGTCCGAAAATTTCACGGAAAGCTTTTCCCACAGATAGCTCCCATTATGACCTATAAACCATATAAACATATTTGGGACACAATTGAGCGAAAACAACACAGTTTTGGTGGATAAAGAAAAGTGACGCCGATATGGTCACTTTTGTTCCGAAAATTTAACGGAAAGCTTTTCGCGCAGAAAGCTCCCATTATGACCTATAAACCATATAAACATGTTTAGGACATATTTGAACGAAAAAATACAGTTTTTGTGGATAATGAAAGGTGACTCCGATATGGTCACTTTTGGTCCGAAAATTTCACGGAAAGCTTTTCGCGCAGAAAGCTCCTATTATAACCTATGAACCATATAAACATGTTTCGGACACATTTGAGCGAAAACAACACAGTTTTTGTGGATAGAGAAAGGTGACGCCGATATGGTCACTTTTGGTTCGAAAATTTCACGGAAAGCTTTTAGCGCAGAAAGCTCCCATTATGACCTATAAACCATATAAATATGTTTGGGATACATTTGAGTGAAAACAACACAGTTTTGGTGGAGAAAGAAAGGTGACGCCGATATGGTCACTTTTGGTCCGAAAATTTCACAGAAAGCTTTTCACGCAGAAAGCTCCCATTATGACCTATAAACCATATAAACATGTTTGGGACACATTTGAGCAAAAACAACACAGTTTTTGTGGATAAAGAAAGGTGACGCCGATATGGTCACTTTTGGTCCGAAAATTTCATGGAAAGCTTTTCGTGCACAAAGCTCCCAATATGACCTATAAACCATATAAACATGTTTGGGATGCCTTTGAGCGAAAACAACACAGTTTTTGTGGATAAAGAAAGGTGACGCCGAGATGGTCACTTTTGGTCCGAAAATTTCACGGAAAGCTTTTCGCGCACAAAGCTCCCATTATGACCTGTAAACCATATAAACATGTTTGCACAAAGCTCCCATTATGACCTTTAAAACATATAAACATGTTTTGAATGCCTTTGAGCGAAAACAACACAGTTTTTGTGGATAAAGAAAGGTGACGCCGATATGGTCACTTTTGGTTCGAAAACTTCACGGAAAGCTTTTCGCGCAGAAAGCTCCCATTATGACCTATAAACCATATAAACATGTTTGGGACACATTTGAGTGAAAACAACACAGTTTTGGAGGAGAAAGAAAGGTGACGCCGATATGGTCACTTTTGGTCCGAAAATTTCACGGAAAGCTTTCCGCGCATAAAGCTCCCATTATGACCCATAAACCATATAAACATGTTTGGGACACATTTGAGCGAAAACAATACAGTTTTTGTAGATAAAGAAAGGTGACGCCTATATGGTCACTTTTGGTCCGAAAATTTCACGTTGGTTCGAAAACTTCACGGAAAGCTTTTCGCGCAGAAAGCTCCCATTATGACCTATAAACCATATAAACATGTTTGGGACACATTTGAGTGAAAACAACACAGTTTTGGAGGAGAAAGAAAGGTGACGCCGATATGGTCACTTTTGGTCCGAAAATTTCACGGAAAGCTTTCCGCGCATAAAGCTCCCATTATGACCCATAAACCATATAAACATGTTTGGGACACATTTGAGCGAAAACAATACAGTTTTTGTAGATAAAGAAAGGTGACGCCTATATGGTCACTTTTGGTCCGAAAATTTCACGGAAAGCATTTCGCGTAGAAAGCTCCAATTATGACCTATAAACCATATAAACATGTTTGGGACACATTTGAGTGAAAACAACACAGTTTTGTTGGAGAAAGAAAGGTGACGCCGATATGGTTACTTTTGGTCCGAAAATTTCACGGAAAACATTTAGCGCACAAAGCTCCCATTATGACCTTTAAAACATATAAACATGTTTTGAATGCCTTTGAGCGAAAACAACACAGTTTTTGTGGATAAAGAAAGGTGACGCCGATATGGTCACTTTTGGACCGAAAATTTCACGGAAAGCTTTTCGCGCAGAAAGCTCCCACTATGACCTATAAACCATATAAACATGTTTAGGACAAATTTGAGTGAAAACAACACAGTTTTGTTGGAGAAAGAAAGGTGACGCCGATATGGTCACTTTTGGTCCGAAAATTTCACGGAAAGCTTTCCGCGCATAAAGCTCCCATTATGACCCATAAACCATATAAACATGTTTGGGACACATTTGAGCGAAAACAATACAGTTTTTGTGGATAAAGAAAGGTGACGCCGATATGGTCACTTTTGGTCCGAAAATTTCACGGAAAGCTTTTCGCGCAGAAAGCTCCCATTATGACCTATAAACCATATAAACATATTTGGGACACAATTGAGCGAAAAAAACACAGTTTTGGTGGATAAAGAAAAGTGACGCCGATATGGTCACTTTTGTTCCGAAAATTTCACGGAAAGCTTTTTGCGTAGAAAGCTCCAATTATGACCTATAAACCATATAAACATGTTTGGGACACATTTGAGTGAAAACAACACAGTTTTGTTGGAGAAAGAAAGGTGACGCCGATATGGTCACTTTTGGTCCGAAAATTTCACGGAAAGCTTTCCGCGCATAAAGCTCCCATTATGACCCATAAACCATATAAACATGTTTGGGACACATTTGAGCGAAAACAATACAGTTTTTGTGGATAAAGAAAGGTGACGCCGATATGGTCACTTTTGGTTCGAAAATTTCACGGAAAGCTTTTCGCGCAGAAAGCTCCCATTATGACCTATAAACCATATAAACATATTTGGGACACAATTGAGCGAAAACAACACAGTTTTGGTGGAGAAAGAAAGGTGACGCCGATATGGTCACTTTTGGTCCGAAAATTTCACAGAAAGCTTTCCACGCAGAAAGCTCACATTATGACCTATAAACCATATAAACATGTTTGGGACACATTTGAGCAAAAACAACACAGTTTTTGTGGATAAAGAAAGGTGACGCCGATATGGTCACTTTTGGTCCGAAAATTTCATGGAAAGCTTTTCGTGCACAAAGCTCCCAATATGACCTATAAACCATATAAACATGTTTGGGATGCCTTTGAGCAAAAACAACACAGTTTTTGTGGATAATGAAAGGTGACGCCGATATGGTCACTTTTGTTCCGAAAATTTAACGGAAAGCTTTTCGTGCACAAAGCTCCCAATATGACCTATAAACCATATAAACATGTTTGGGACACATTTGAGCGAAAACAACACATTTTTTTGGATAAAGAAAGGTGACGCCGATATGGTCACTTTTGGTCCGAAAATTTCACGGAAAGCTTTTCGCGCAGAAAGCTCCCATTATGACCTATAAACCATATAAACATGTTTGGGACACATTTGAGCGAAAACAACACAGTTTTTGTGGATAAAGAAAGGTGACGCCGATATGGTCACTATTGGTCCGAAAATTTCACGGAAAGCGTTCCGCGCACAAAGCTCCCAATATGACCTATATACCATCTAAACATGTTTGGGACACATTTGAGCGAAAACAACACAGTTTTTGTGGATAAAGAAAGGTGACGCCGTTATGGTCACTTTTGGTCCGAAAATTTCACGGAAAGCTTTCCGCGCACAAAACTCCCATTATGACCTATAAACCATATAAACATGTTTGGGACACATTTGAGCGAAAACAACACAGTTTTTGTGGATAAAGAAAGGTGACGCCGATATGGTCACTTTTGGTCCGAAAATTTCACGGAAAGCGTTCCGCGCACAAAGCTCCCAATATGACCTATCAACCATATAAACATGTTTGGGACACATTTGAGCGAAAACAACACAGTTTTTGTGGATAAAGAAAGGTGACGCCGATATGGTCACTTTTGGTCCGAAAATTTCACGGAAAGCGTTCCGCGCACAAAGCCCCCAATATGACCTATAAACAATATAAACATGTTTGGGACGCATTTGAGCGAAACAACACAGTTTTTGTGGATAAAAAACGGTGA
This sequence comes from Persicaria maculosa, assembly GCA_963922045.1. Taxonomy (NCBI): domain Eukaryota; kingdom Viridiplantae; phylum Streptophyta; class Magnoliopsida; order Caryophyllales; family Polygonaceae; genus Persicaria; species Persicaria maculosa. Next base: position 22,066,038 of record OY998261.1, on the reverse strand, counting down.
CACCGATATGGTCACTTTTGGTCCGAAAATTTCACGGAAAGCTTTTCGCGCAGAAACCTCACATTATGACCTATACACCATATAAACATGTTTGGGACACGTTTGAGCGAAAACAACACAGTTTGGGTGGATAAAGATAGGTGACGCCGATATGGTCACTTTTGTTCCGAAAATTTAACGGAAAGCTTTTCGCGCAGAAAGCTCCCATTATAACTTATAAACCATATAAAAATGTTTGGGACACATTTGAGCGAAAAAATACAGTTTTTGTGGATAATGAAAGGTGACGCCGATATGGTCACTTTTGTTCCGAAAATTTAACGGAAAGCTTTTCATGCACAAAGCTCCCAATATGACCTATAAACCATATAAACATATTTTGGGACACATTTGAGCGAAAACAACACATTTTTGTGGATAAAGAAAGGTGACGCCGATATGGTCACTTTTGGTCCGAAAATTTCACGGAAAGCTTTTCGCGCAGAAAGCTCCCATTATGACCTATAAACCATATAAACATGTTTGGGACACATTTGAGCGAAAACAACACAGTTTTTGTGGATAAAGAAAGGTGACGCCGATATGGTCACTTTTGGTCCAAAAATTTCACGGAAAGCGTTCCGCGCACAAAGCTCCCAATATGACCTATATACCATCTAAACATGTTTGGGACACATTTGAGCGAAAACAACACAGTTTTTGTGGATAAAGAAAGGTGACGCCGTTATGGTCACTTTTGGTCCGAAAATTTCACGGAAAGCTTTCCGCGCACAAAACTCCCATTATGACCTATAAACCATATAAACATGTTTGGGACACATTTGAGCGAAAACAACACAGTTTTTGTGGATAAAGAAAGGTGACGCCGTTATGGTCACTTTTGGTCCGAAAATTTCACGGAAAGCTTTCCGCGCACAAAACTCCCATTATGACCTATAAACCATATAAACATGTTTGGGACACATTTGAGCGAAAACAACACAGTTTTTGTGGATAAAGAAAGGTGACGCCGATATGGTCACTTTTTTTCCGAAAATTTAACGAAAAGCTTTTCGTGCACAAAGCTCCAAATATGACCTATAAACCATACAAACATGTTTGGGACACATTTGAGCGAAAACAACACAGTTTTTGTGGATAAAGAAAGGTGACGCCGATATGGTCACTTTTGGTCCGAAAATTTCACGGAAAGCGTTCCGCGCACAAAGCTCACAATATGACCTATAAACCATATAAACATGTTTCGGACACATTTGAGCGAAAACAACACATTTTTTGTGGATAAAGAAAGGTGACACCGATATGGTCACTTTTGGTCCGAAAATTTCACGTAAAGCGTTACGCGCACAAAGCTCCCATTATGACTTGAAGTGGATAAGATATTTCAAAATGCGTAACCTCGGTTACATAAAAACGCAGACCATACAGCGGGTCTCTTGTAAAAGAAATGCACTAAAACTTGGCCTCGCAGGACCTCTAATCACTCAAAAAGAGATGTCTCTATACAGCCCCCTACACATGTTTCCCATCATGAGCTCCCATTATGACTTATAAACCATATAAACATGTTAGGGACACATTTGAGCGAAAACAACACAGTTTTGGTGGATAAAGAAAGGTGACGCCGATATGGTCACTTTAGGTCCGAAAATTTCACGGATAGCGTTCCGCGCACAAAGCTCTCAATATGACCTATAAACCATATAAACATGTTTGGGACACATTTGAGCGAAAACAACACAGTTTTTGTGGATAAAGAAAGGTGACGCCGATATGGTCACTTTTGGTCCGAAAATTTCACGGAAAGCGTTACGCGCACAAAGCTCCCATTATGACCTATACACCATATAAACATGTTTGGGACACATTTGAGTGAAAACAACACATTTTTGTGGATAAAGAAAGGTGACGCCGATATGGTCACTTTTGGTCCGAAAATTTCACGGAAAGCTTTTCGCGCAGAAAGCTCCCATTATGACCTATAAACCATATAAACATGTTTGGGACACGTTTGAGCGAAAACAACACAGTTTTTGTGGATAAAGAAAGGTGACGCCGATATGGTCACTTTTGGTCCGAAAATTTCACGGAAAGCGTTCCGCGCACAAAACTCCCATTATGACCTATAAACCATATAAACATGTTTGGGACGCATTTGAGCGAAAACAGCACAGTTTTTGTGGAGAAAGGTGACGCCGATATGGTCACTTTTGGTCCGAAAATTTCACGGAAAGCTTTTCGCGCAGAAAGCTCCCATTATGATCTATGAACCATATAAACATGTTTCGGACAGATTTGAGTGAAAACAACACAGTTTTTGTGGATAAAGAAAAGTGACGCCGATATGGTAACTTTTGGTCCGAAAATTTCACGGAAAGCTTTTCGCGCAGAAAGCTCCCATTATGACCTATACACCATATAAACATGTTTGGGACACATTTGAGCGAAAACAACACAGTTTTGGTGGATAAAGAACGGTGACGCCGATATGGTCACTTTTGGTCCGAAAATTTCACGGAAAGCTTTTCACGCACAAAGCTCCCATTATGACCTATAAACCATATAAACATGTTTGGAATGAATTTGAGCGAAAACAACACAGTTTTGGTGGATAAAGAAAGGTGACGCCGATATGGTCACTTTTGTTCCGAAAATTTCACGGAAACCTTTCCGCGCACAAAACTCCCATTATGAACTATATACCATATAAACATGTTTGGGACGCATTTGAGCGAAAACAACACAGTTTTTGTGGATAAAGAAAGGTGACGCCGATATGGTCACTTTTGGTCAGAAAATTTCACGGAAAGCTTTTCGCGCAGAAAGCTCCCATTATGACCTATGAACCATATAAACATGTTTGGGACAGATTTGAGCGAAAACAACACATGTTTGGTGGATAAAGAAAGGTGACGCCGATATGGTAACTTTTGTTCCGAAAATTTAACGGAAAGCTTTTCACACAGAAAGCTCCCATTATGACTTATAAACCATATAAACATGTTTGGGACACATTTGAGCGAAAAAATACAGTTTTTGTGGATAATGAAAGGTGACGCCGATATGGTCACTTTTGATCCGAAAATTTAACGAAAAGCTTTTCGTGCACAAAGCTCCCAATATGACCTATAAACCATATAAACATGTTTGGGACACATTTGAGCGAAAACAACACAGTTTTTGTGGATAAAGAAAGGTGACGCCGATATGGTCACTTTTGGTCCGAAAATTTCACGGAAAGCGTTCCGCGCACAAAGCTCCCAATATGACCTATAAACCATATAAACATGTTTGGGACACATTTGAGCGAAAACAACACAGTTTTTGTGGATAAAGAAAGGTGACGCCGATATGGTCACTTTTGGTCCGTAAATTTCACGGAAAGCTTTCCGCGCACAAAACTCCCATTATGACCTATAAACCATATAAACATGTATGGGACGCATTTGAGCGAAAACAACACAGTTTTTGTGGAGAAAGGTGACGCCGATATGGTCACTTTTGGTCCGAAAATTTCACGGAAAGCTTTTCGCGCAGAAAGCTCCCATTATGACCTATACACCATATAAACATGTTTGGGACACATTTGAGCGAAAACAACACAGTTTTGGTGGATAAAGAACGGTGACGCCGATATGGTCACTTTTGGTCCGAAAATTTCACGGAAAGCTTTTCACGCACAAAGCTCCCATTATGACCTATAAACCATATAAACATGTTTTGGACACATTTGAGCGAAAATAACACAGTTGTTGTGGATAGAGAAAGGTGACGCCGATATGGTCACTTTTGGTCCAAAAAATTCACGGAAAGCTTTTCGCGCCGAAAGCTCCTATTATGACCTATGAACCATATAAACATATTTGGGACACATTTGAGCGAAAACAACACAGTTGTTGTGGATAGAGAAAGGTGACGCCGATATGGTCACTTTTGGTTCGAAAATTTCACGGAAAGCTTTTAGCGCCGAAAGCTCCCATTATGACCTATAAACCATATAAACATGTTTGTGACACATTTGAGTGAAAACAACACAGTTTTGGTGGAGAAAGAAAGGTGACGCCGATATGGTCACTTTTGGTCCGAAAATTTCACGGAAAGCTTTCCGCGCATAAAGCTCCCATTATGACCCATAAACCATATAAACATGTTTGGGACACATTTGAGCGAAAACAATACAGTTTTTGTGGATAAAGAAAGGTGACGCCGATATGGTCACTTTTGGTCCGAAAATTTCACGGAAAGCTTTTCCCACAGATAGCTCCCATTATGACCTATAAACCATATAAACATATTTGGGACACAATTGAGCGAAAACAACACAGTTTTGGTGGATAAAGAAAAGTGACGCCGATATGGTCACTTTTGTTCCGAAAATTTAACGGAAAACTTTTCGCGCAGAAAGCTCCCATTATGACCTATAAACCATATAAACATGTTTAGGACATATTTGAACGAAAAAATACAGTTTTTGTGGATAATGAAAGGTGACTCCGATATGGTCACTTTTGGTCCGAAAATTTCACGGAAAGCTTTTCGCGCAGAAAGCTCCTATTATAACCTATGAACCATATAAACATGTTTCAGACACATTTGAGCGAAAACAACACAGTTTTTGTGGATAGAGAAAGGTGACGCCGATATGGTCACTTTTGGTTCGAAAATTTCACGGAAAGCTTTTAGCGCAGAAAGCTCCCATTATGACCTATAAACCATATAAATATGTTTGGGATACATTTGAGTGAAAACAACACAGTTTTGGTGGAGAAAGAAAGGTGACGCCGATATGGTCACTTTTGGTCCGAAAATTTCACAGAAAGCTTTTCACGCAGAAAGCTCCCATTATGACCTATAAACCATATAAACATGTTTGGGACACATTTGAGCAAAAACAACACAGTTTTTGTGGATAAAGAAAGGTGACGCCGATATGGTCACTTTTGGTCCGAAAATTTCATGGAAAGCTTTTCGTGCACAAAGCTCCCAATATGACCTATAAACCATATAAACATGTTTGGGATGCCTTTGAGCGAAAACAACACAGTTTTTGTGGATAAAGAAAGGTGACGCCGAGATGGTCACTTTTGGTCCGAAAATTTCACGGAAAGCTTTTCGCGCACAAAGCTCCCATTATGACCTGTAAACCATATAAACATGTTTGCACAAAGCTCCCATTATGACCTTTAAAACATATAAACATGTTTTGAATGCCTTTGAGCGAAAACAACACAGTTTTTGTGGATAAAGAAAGGTGACGCCGATATGGTCACTTTTGGTTCGAAAACTTCACGGAAAGCTTTTCGCGCAGAAAGCTCCCATTATGACCTATAAACCATATAAACATGTTTGGGACACATATGAGTGAAAACAACACAGTTTTGGAGGAGAAAGAAAGGTGACGCCGATATGGTCACTTTTGGTCCGAAAATTTCACGGAAAGCTTTCCGCGCATAAAGCTCCCATTATGACCCATAAACCATATAAACATGTTTGGGACACATTTGAGCGAAAACAATACAGTTTTTGTAGATAAAGAAAGGTGACGCCTATATGGTCACTTTTGGTCCGAAAATTTCACGTTGGTTCGAAAACTTCACGGAAAGCTTTTCGCGCAGAAAGCTCCCATTATGACCTATAAACCATATAAACATGTTTGGGACACATTTGAGTGAAAACAACACAGTTTTGGAGGAGAAAGAAAGGTGACGCCGATATGGTCACTTTTGGTCCGAAAATTTCACGGAAAGCTTTCCGCGCATAAAGCTCCCATTATGACCCATAAACCATATAAACATGTTTGGGACACATTTGAGCGAAAACAATACAGTTTTTGTAGATAAAGAAAGGTGACGCCTATATGGTCACTTTTGGTCCGAAAATTTCACGGAAAGCATTTCGCGTAGAAAGCTCCAATTATGACCTATAAACCATATAAACATGTTTGGGACACATTTGAGTGAAAACAACACAGTTTTGTTGGAGAAAGAAAGGTGACGCCGATATGGTTACTTTTGGTCCGAAAATTTCACGGAAAACATTTAGCGCACAAAGCTCCCATTATGACCTTTAAAACATATAAACATGTTTTGAATGCCTTTGAGCGAAAACAACACAGTTTTTGTGGATAAAGAAAGGTGACGCCGATATGGTCACTTTTGGACCGAAAATTTCACGGAAAGCTTTTCGCGCAGAAAGCTCCCACTATAACCTATAAACCATATAAACATGTTTAGGACAAATTTGAGTGAAAACAACACAGTTTTGTTGGAGAAAGAAAGGTGACGCCGATATGGTCACTTTTGGTCCGAAAATTTCACGGAAAGCTTTCCGCGCATAAAGCTCCCATTATGACCCATAAACCATATAAACATGTTTGGGACACATTTGAGCGAAAACAATACAGTTTTTGTGGATAAAGAAAGGTGACGCCGATATGGTCACTTTTGGTCCGAAAATTTCACGGAAAGCTTTTCGCGCAGAAAGCTCCCATTATGACCTATAAACCATATAAACATATTTGGGACACAATTGAGCGAAAAAAACACAGTTTTGGTGGATAAAGAAAAGTGACGCCGATATGGTCACTTTTGTTCCGAAAATTTCACGGAAAGCTTTTTGCGTAGAAAGCTCCAATTATGACCTATAAACCATATAAACATGTTTGGGACACATTTGAGTGAAAACAACACAGTTTTGTTGGAGAAAGAAAGGTGACGCCGATATGGTCACTTTTGGTCCGAAAATTTCACGGAAAGCTTTCCGCGCATAAAGCTCCCATTATGACCCATAAACCATATAAACATGTTTGGGACACATTTGAGCGAAAACAATACAGTTTTTGTGGATAAAGAAAGGTGACGCCGATATGGTCACTTTTGGTTCGAAAATTTCACGGAAAGCTTTTCGCGCAGAAAGCTCCCATTATGACCTATAAACCATATAAACATATTTGGGACACAATTGAGCGAAAACAACACAGTTTTGGTGGAGAAAGAAAGGTGACGCCGATATGGTCACTTTTGGTCCGAAAATTTCACAGAAAGCTTTCCACGCAGAAAGCTCACATTATGACCTATAAACCATATAAACATGTTTGGGACACATTTGAGCAAAAACAACACAGTTTTTGTGGATAAAGAAAGGTGACGCCGATATGGTCACTTTTGGTCCGAAAATTTCATGGAAAGCTTTTCGTGCACAAAGCTCCCAATATGACCTATAAACCATATAAACATGTTTGGGATGCCTTTGAGCGAAAACAACACAGTTTTTGTGGATAAAGAAAGGTGACGCCGATATGGTCACTTTTGGTCCGAAAATTTCACGGAAAGCTTTTCGCGCACAAAGCTCCCATTATGACCTATAAACCATATAAACATGTTTGCACAAAGCTCCCATTATCACCTTTAAAACATATAAATATGTTTTGAATGCCTTTGAGCGAAAACAACACAGTTTTTGTGGATAAAGAAAGGTGACGCCGATATGGTCACTTTTGGTTCGAAAACTTCACGGAAAGCTTTTCGCGCAGAAAGCTCCCATTATGACCTATAAACCATATAAACATGTTTGGGACACATTTGAGTGAAAACAACACAGTTTTGGAGGAGAAAGAAAGGTGACGCCGATATGGTCACTTTTGGTCCGAAAATTTCACGGAAAGCTTTCCGCGCATAAAGCTCCCATTATGACCCATAAACCATATAAACTTGTTTGGGACACATTTGAGCGAAAACAATACAGTTTTTGTAGATAAAGAAAGGTGACGCCTATATGGTCACTTTTGGTCCGAAAATTTCACGTTGGTTCGAAAACTTCACGGATAGCTTTTCGCGCAGAAAGCTCCCATTATGACCTATAAACCATATAAACATGTTTGGGACACATTTGAGTGAAAACAACACAGTTTTGGAGGAGAAAGAAAGGTGACGCCGATATGGTCACTTTTGGTCCGAAAATTTCACGGAAAGCTTTCCGCGTATAAAGCTCCCATTATGACCCATAAACCATATAAACATGTTTGGGACACATTTGAGCGAAAACAATACAGTTTTTGTAGATAAAGAAAGGTGACGCCTATATGGTCACTTTTGGTCCGAAAATTTCACGGAAAGCTTTTCGCGTAGAAAGCTCCAATTATGACCTATAAACCATATAAACATGTTTGGGACACATTTGAGTGAAAACAACACAGTTTTGTTGGAGAAAGAAAGGTGACGCCGATATGGTCACTTTTGGTCCGAAAATTTCACCGAAAGCTTTCCGCGCATAAAGCTCCCATTATGACCCATAAACCATATAAACATGTTTGGGACACATTTGAGCGAAAACAATACAGTTTTTGTGGATAAAGAAAGGTGACGCCGATATGGTCACTTTTGGTCCGAAAATTTCACGGAAAGCATTTCGCGCAGAAAGCTCCAATTATGACCTATAAACCATATAAACATGTTTGGGACACATTTGAGTGAAAACAACACAGTTTTGTTGGAGAAAGAAAGGTGACGCCGATATGGTTACTTTTGGTCCGAAAATTTCACGGAAAACATTTAGCGCACAAAGCTCCCATTATGACCTTTAAAACATATAAACATGTTTTGAATGCCTTTGAGCGAAAACAACACAGTTTTTGTGGATAAAGAAAGGTGACGCCGATATGGTCACTTTTGGACCGAAAATTTCACGGAAAGCTTTTCGCGCAGAAAGCTCCCACTATAACCTATAAACCATATAAACATGTTTAGGACAAATTTGAGTGAAAACAACACAGTTTTGTTGGAGAAAGAAAGGTGACGCCGATATGGTCACTTTTGGTCCGAAAATTTCACGGAAAGCTTTCCGCGCATAAAGCTCCCATTATGACCCATAAACCATATAAACATGTTTGGGACACATTTGAGCGAAAACAATACAGTTTTTGTGGATAAAGAAAGGTGACGCCGATATGGTCACTTTTGGTCCGAAAATTTCACGGAAAGCTTTTCGCGCAGAAAGCTCCCATTATGACCTATAAACCATATAAACATATTTGGGACACAATTGAGCGAAAAAAACACAGTTTTGGTGGATAAAGAAAAGTGACGCCGATATGGTCACTTTTGTTCCGAAAATTTCACGGAAAGCTTTTTGCGTAGAAAGCTCCAATTATGACCTATAAACCATATAAACATGTTTGGGACACATTTGAGTGAAAACAACACAGTTTTGTTGGAGAAAGAAAGGTGACGCCGATATGGTCACTTTTGGTCCGAAAATTTCACGGAAAGCTTTCCGCGCATAAAGCTCCCATTATGACCCATAAACCATATAAACATGTTTGGGACACATTTGAGCGAAAACAATACAGTTTTTGTGGATAAAGAAAGGTGACGCCGATATGGTCACTTTTGGTTCGAAAATTTCACGGAAAGCTTTTCGCGCAGAAAGCTCCCATTATGACCTATAAACCATATAAACATATTTGGGACACAATTGAGCGAAAACAACACAGTTTTGGTGGAGAAAGAAAGGTGACGCCGATATGGTCACTTTTGGTCCGAAAATTTCACAGAAAGCTTTCCACGCAGAAAGCTCACATTATGACCTATAAACCATATAAACATGTTTGGGACACATTTGAGCAAAAACAACACAGTTTTTGTGGATAAAGAAAGGTGACGCCGATATGGTCACTTTTGGTCCGAAAATTTCATGGAAAGCTTTTCGTGCACAAAGCTCCCAATATGACCTATAAACCATATAAACATGTTTGGGATGCCTTTGAGCGAAAACAACACAGTTTTTGTGGATAAAGAAAGGTGACGCCGATATGGTCACTTTTGGTCCGAAAATTTCACGGAAAGCTTTTCGCGCACAAAGCTCCCATTATGACCTATAAACCATATAAACATGTTTGCACAAAGCTCCCATTATGACCTTTAAAACATATAAATATGTTTTGAATGCCTTTGAGCGAAAACAACACAGTTTTTGTGGATAAAGAAAGGTGACGCCGATATGGTCACTTTTGGTTCGAAAACTTCACGGAAAGCTTTTCGCGCAGAAAGCTCCCATTATGACCTATAAACCATATAAACATGTTTGGGACACATTTGAGTGAAAACAACACAGTTTTGGAGGAGAAAGAAAGGTGACGCCGATATGGTCACTTTTGGTCCGAAAATTTCACGGAAAGCTTTCCGCGCATAAAGCTCCCATTATGACCCATAAACCATATAAACTTGTTTGGGACACATTTGAGCGAAAACAATACAGTTTTTGTAGATAAAGAAAGGTGACGCCTATATGGTCACTTTTGGTCCGAAAATTTCACGTTGGTTCGAAAACTTCACGGATAGCTTTTCGCGCAGAAAGCTCCCATTATGACCTATAAACCATATAAACATGTTTGGGACACATTTGAGTGAAAACAACACAGTTTTGGAGGAGAAAGAAAGGTGACGCCGATATGGTCACTTTTGGTCCGAAAATTTCACGGAAAGCTTTCCGCGTATAAAGCTCCCATTATGACCCATAAACCATATAAACATGTTTGGGACACATTTGAGCGAAAACAATACAGTTTTTGTAGATAAAGAAAGGTGACGCCTATATGGTCACTTTTGGTCCGAAAATTTCACGGAAAGCTTTTCGCGTAGAAAGCTCCAATTATGACCTATAAACCATATAAACATGTTTGGGACACATTTGAGTGAAAACAACACAGTTTTGTTGGAGAAAGAAAGGTGACGCCGATATGGTCACTTTTGGTCCGAAAATTTCACCGAAAGCTTTCCGCGCATAAAGCTCCCATTATGACCCATAAACCATATAAACATGTTTGGGACACATTTGAGCGAAAACAATACAGTTTTTGTGGATAAAGAAAGGTGACGCCGATATGGTCACTTTTGGTCCGAAAATTTCACGGAAAGCTTTTCGCGCAGAAAGCTCCCATTATGACCTATAAACCATATAAACATATTTGGGACACAATTGAGCGAAAAAAACACAGTTTTGGTGGATAAAGAAAAGTGACGCCGATATGGTCACTTTTGTTCCGAAAATTTTACGGAAAGCTTTTCGCGTAGAAAGCTCCAATTATGACCTATAAACCATATAAACATGTTTGGGACACATTTGAGTGAAAACAACACAGTTTTGTTGGAGAAAGAAAGGTGACGCCGATATGGTCACTTTTGGTCCGAAAATTTCACGGAAAGCTTTCCGCGCATAAAGCTCCCATTATGACCCATAAACCATATAAACATGTTTGGGACACATTTGAGCGAAAACAATACAGTTTTTGTGGATAAAGAAAGGTGACGCCGATATGGTCACTTTTGGTTCGAAAATTTCACGGAAAGCTTTTCGCGCAGAAAGCTCCCATTATGACCTATAAACCATATAAACATATTTGGGACACAATTGAGCGAAAAAAACACAGTTTTGGTGGATAAAGAAAAGTGACGCCGATATGGTCACTTTTGTTCCGAAAATTTAACGGAAAACTTTTCGCGCAGAAAGCTCCCGTTATGACCTATAAACCATATAAACCTGTTTAGGACACATTTGAACGAAAAAATACAGTTTTTGTGGATAATGAAAGGTGACGCCGATATGGTCACTTTTGGTCCGAAAATTTCATGGAAAGCTTTTCGTGCACAATGCTCCCAATATGACCTATAAACCATATAAACATGTTTGGGACACATTTTAGCGAAAACAACACAGTTTTTGTGGATAAAGAAAGGTGACGCCGATATGGTCACTTTTGGTCCGAAAATTTCACGGAAAGCTTTTCGCGCAGAAAGCTCCTATTATGACCTATACACCATATAAACATGTTTGTGACACATTTGAGCGAAAACAACATAGTTTTGGAGGATAAAGAAAGGTGACGCCGATATGGTCACTTTTGTTCCGAAAATTTAACGGAAAGCTTTTCGCGCAGAAAGCTCCCATTATGACTTATAAACCATATAAACATATTTGTGACACATTTGAGTGAAAAAATACATTTTTTGTGGATAATGAAAGGTGACGCCGATATGGTCACTTTTGTTCCGAAAATTTAACGAAAAGCTTTTCGTGCACAAAGCTCCCAATATGACCTATAAACCATATAAACATGTTTGGGACACATTTGAGCGAAAACAACACATTTTTTGTGGATAAAGAAAGGTGACACCGATATGGTCACTTTTGGTCCGAAAATTTCACGTAAAGCGTTACGCGCACAAAGCTCCCATTATGACTTGAAGTGGTAAAGATATTTCAAAATGCGTAACCTCGGTTACAAAAAAACGCAGACCATACAGCGGGTCTCTTGTAAAAGAAATACACTAAAACTTGGCCTCGCAGGACCTCTAATCACTCAAAAAGAGATGTCTCTATTCAGCCCCCTACACATGTTTCCCATCATGAGCTCCCATTTTGACTTATAAACCATATAAACATGTTAGGGACACATTTGAGCGAAAACAACACAGTTTTGGTGGATAAAGAAAGGTGACGCCGATATGGTCACTTTTGGTCCGAAAATTTCACGGAAAGCGTTCCGCGCACAAAGCTCACATTATGACCTATAAACCATATAAACATGTTTGGGACACATTTGAGCGAAAACAACACAGTTTTGGTGGATAAAGAAAGGTGACGCTGATATGGTCATTTTTGGTCCGAAAATTTCACGGAAAGCTTTTCGCGCAGAAAGCTCCCATTATGACCTATACACCATATAAACATGTTTGGGACACATTTGAGCGAAAACAACACATTTTTGTGGATAAAGAAAGGTGACGCCGATATGGTCACTTTTGGTCCGAAAATTTCACGGAAAGCTTTTCGCGCAGAAAGCCCCCATTATGAGCTATAAACCATATAAACATGTTTGGGACACATTTGAGCGAAAACAACACAGTTTTTGTGGATAAAGAAAGGTGACGCCGATATGGTCACTTTTGGTCCGAAAATTTCACGGAAAGCGTTCCGCGCACAAAGCTCCCAATATGACCTATAAACCATATAAACATGTTTGGGACACATTTGAGCGAAAACAACACAGTTTTTGTGGATAAAGAAAGGTGACGCCGATATGGTCACTTTTGGTCCGAAAATTTCACGGAAAGCGTTACGCGCACAAAGCTCCCATTATGACTTGAAGTGGTAAAGATATTTCAAAATGCGTAACTTCGGTTACATAAAAACGCAGACCATACAGCGGGTCTCGTGTAAAAGAAATGCACTAAAACTTGGCCTCGCAGGACCACTAATCACTCAAAAAGAGATGTCTCTAATCAGCCCCCTACACATGTTTCCCATCATGAGCTCCCATTATGACCTATAAACCATATAAACATGTTAGGGACACATTTGAGCGAAAACAACACAGTTTTGGTGGATAAAGAAAGGTGACGCCGATATGGTCACTTTTGGTCCGAAAATTTCACGGAAAGCGTTCCGCGCACAAAGCTCCCATTATGACCTATAAACCATATAAACATGTTTGGGACACATTTGAGCGAAAACAACACAGTTTTGGTGGATAAAGAAAGGTGACGCCGATATGGTCACTTTTGGTCCGAAAATTTCACGGAAAGCTTTTCGCGCAGAAAGCTCCCATTATGACCTATAAACCATATAAACATATTTGGGACACAATTGAGGGAAAACAACACAGTTTTGGTGGATAAAGAAAAGTGACGCCGATATGGTCACTTTTGATCCGAAAATTTAACGGAAAGCATTTCGCGCAGAAAGCTCCCATTATGACCTATAAACCATATAAACAATATAAACATGTTTAGGACATATTTGAACGAAAAAATACAGTTTTTGTGGATAATGAAAGGTGACGCCGATATGGTCACTTTTGGTCCGAAAATTTCACGGAAAGCTTTTCGTGCACAAAGCTCCCAATATGACCTATAAACCATATAAACATATTTTGGAAACATTTCAGCGAAAATAACACAGTATTTGTGGATAAAGAAAGGTGACGCCGATATGGTCACTTTTGGTCCGAAAAATTCACGGAAAGCTTTTCTCGCCGAAAGCTCCTATTATGACCTATGAACCATATAAACATATTTGGGACACATTTGAGCGAAAACAACACAGTTTTTGTGGATAGAGAAAGGTGACGCCGATATGGTCACTTTTGGTCCGAAAATTTCACGGAAAACTTTTCGCGCAGAAAGCTCCCATTATGACCTATGAACCATATAAACATGTTTGGGACACATTTGAGCAAAAACAACACAGTTGTTGTGGATAGAGAAAGGTGACGCCGATATGGTCACTTTTGGTTCGAAAATTTCACGGAAAGCTTTTAGCGCTGAAAGCTCCCATTATGACCTATAAACCATATAAACATGTTTGGGACACATTTGAGTGAAAACAACACAGTTTTAGTGGAGAAAGAAAGGTGACGCCGATATGGTCACTTTTGGTCCGAAAATTTCACGGAAAGCTTTCCGCGCATAAAGCTCCCATTATGACCCATAAACCATATAAACATGTTTGGGACACATTTGATCGAAAACAATACAGTTTTTGTGGATAAAGAAAGGTGACGCCGATATGGTCACTTTTGGTCCGAAAATTTCACAAAAAGCTTTTCCCACAGAAAGCTCCCATTATGACCTATAAACCATATAAACATATTTGGGACACAATTGAGCGAAAACAACACAGTTTTGGTGGATAAAGAAAAGTGACGCCGATATGGTCACTTTTGTTCCGAAAATTTAACGGAAAGCTTTTCGCGCAGAAAGCTCCCATTATGACCTATAAACCATATAAACATGTGTTAGGACATATTTGAACGAAAAAATACAGTTTTTGTGGATAATGAAAGGTGACTCCGATATGGTCACTTTTGGTCCGAAAATTTCACGGAAAGCTTTTCGTGCACAATGCTTCCAATATGACCTATAAACCATATAAACATGTTTGGGACACATTTGAGCGAAAACAACACAGTTTTTGTGGATAAAGAAAGGTGACGCCGATATGGTCACTTTTGGTCCGAAAATTTCACGGAAAGCTTTCCGTGCAGAAAGCTCCTATTATGACCTATGAACCATATAAACATGTTTGGGACACATTTGTGCGAAAACAACACAGTTTTTGTGGATAGAGAAAGGTTACGCCGATATGGTCACTTTTGGTCCGAAAATTTCACAGAAAGCTTTTCACGCACAAAGCTCCCATTATGACCTTTAAAACATATAAACATGTTTTGAATGCCTTTGAGCGAAAACAACACAGTTTTTGTGGATAAAGAAAGGTGACGCCGATATGGTCACTTTTGGTCCGAAAACTTCACGGAAAGCTTTTCGCGCAGAAAGCTCCCATTATGACCTATAAACCAAATAAACATGTTTGGCACACATTTGAGCGAAAACAACACAGTTTTGGTGGATAAATAAAGGTGACGCCGATATGGTCACTTTTAATCCGAAAATTTCATGGAAAGCTTTCCGCGCATACAGCTCCCATTATGACCCATAAACCAAATAAACATGTTTGGGACACATTTGAGCGAAAACAATACAGTTTTTGTGGATAAAGAAAGGTGACGCCGATATGTCACTTTTGGTCCGAAAATTTCACGGAAAGCTTTCCGCGCAGAAAGCTCCCATTATGACATATAAACCATATAAACACGTTTGGGACATAATTGAACGAAAACAAAACAGTTTTGGTGGATAAAGAGAGGTGACGCCGATATGGTCACTTTTGGTACAAAAATTTCACGGAAAGCTTTTCGCGCACAAAGCTCCCATTATGACCTTTAAAACATATAAACATGTTCTGAATGCCTTTGAGCGAAAACAACACAGTTTTTGTGGATAAAGAAAGGTGACGCCGATATGGTCACTTTCGGTCCGGAAATTTCACGGAAAGCTTTTCGCGCAGAAAGCTCCAATTATAACCTATGAACCATATAAACATTTTTGGGACACATTTGAGCGAAAACAACACAGTTTTTGTGGATAGAGAAAGGTGACGCCGATATGGTCACTTTTGGTCCGAAAATTTCACGGAAAGCTTTCGCGCACAAAGCTCCCATTATGACATTTAAAACATATAGACATGTTTTGAATGCCTTTGAGCTAAAACAACACAGTTTTGTGAATAAAGAAAGGTGACGCCGATATGGTCAATTTTGGTATGAAAATTTCACGGAAAGCTTTTCGCGCAGAAAGCTCCCATTATGACCTATAAACCATATAAACATGTTTAGGACACATTTAAAGAAAACAATACAGTTTTTGTTGATAAAGAAAGGTGATGCCGATATGGTCACTTTTGGTCCGAAAATTTCACGGAAAGCTTTTCGTGCACAAAGCTCCCAATATGACCTATAAACCATATAAACATGTTTGGGACACATTTGAGCGAAAACAACACAGTTTTTCTGGATAAAGAAAGGTGACGCCGATATGGTGATGAGGGACCATCCGAGCCTAGACCTCCTCCAAATGCACCAATGATGACGGATGGGCCAATGACTCGAGCTCGTGCCAAGAAGCTTCACCAAGCTCTTCTCAATCTCGTGTGTCATGCCTTAGCTAAAGAGGACTCGGAATCAACGCAGCCCAAGCTACGGACCCTTGTGCGGATTAGTGCCGAGGCTGTACCGAGCACCACGCAGCCCATTACAACCACTAACGGCTAGTTGTCCTAGTCTTTAGGCTTGTCCTAGATTTTAGGGATTTTATTTGCCATTTTCTGAATTTCTTTTAAGTTGCTGAATTTCTTTTAATTGTCATTTATTTTCAGCTTTTTCTATTTCCATCTAAGGCTATAAATAGCCCCTAGGCCGGTTGTAATCACACACAACATTGATCATTTTATTCATCTTATGAGCATTGCTTTGCAAGCCAAATTGTCTTGAGGGTTTCAAGATTGCCGAGAGTTCTTGGTGTTGAATCCGCTTGGTTTGTCTTGTGTGTGTCGATCTTCGCTAGTTGATTGGTGCTATCAAGCTCCCACGAGCCCCCTTCTCGTGCTCCTTGGATACGTCCCTGGTTGTGTGAGATTGTAGAGATTGGTTAGCTAGTCGTTGGTTTAGGACTTTGTTCAATTGGGATCAAGGGTCTATTCGCTCGTTCTACCTAGACTTTCTCATCCATTTATCCTTGTTTTGTCAGGTCATTTGAGTCTTCATTGAGTTCTTTCACATCTAACTTGTTACCTTTGTGTTTTGTGCTTGTTGTCGAAAGATCGGGACATCCACGGCTAATCCCCGTATCATATTGGTATCAGAGCTTCGGCTACCGACATAAAGTGTCTCATCTCCATTGTCATCATCAAAAAGCTCAAAAACTCCATTGGAGTGCAATGTTTGATCATCTCTTCTTTTGTTTGATTTTTTTTACTATTAGCATTGGTTGTTGTTGGTTTGCTTGTCCTAGCCTACCCTACCATACATTCGGCCACCATATCACCGCCATACAACCACCACTCGGCCACCATCTCTTCCATTTCAAGAAAAATCAGATTTTGTTATTTTGCTTATTTCTATTTTCATAAAGCAAAAAAAAAAAGTCAAAAAATTTCCTACATTCTAGCCATACACCTTACCATCTCCTATATTTTAGCCACACTCTCTTCATCACCCTAACCACCCTCCAACGGCTCTATTCTCTCCCTAGATTTCAATTTTTCATTTTGTTTTAGTTATTTTCTATCTTTATTAAGTTAATTGCTGAGATTCAAAAAAAAAAAATTCAGACTTCAAAAAAAAAAAAAAGAAAGAAGTCGAAAGTGAAAAAAAAAGAGAAGAAAGAAAGAAAAAGAATTCAAAAAAAAAATCAGATTTGAGTTGCATTGTTGTTGATTGTTCTAAGTGTACAAGAGAAGTGCAAGAGTAAGCATTGCAAGTGAACAAGAGCCATTGTGAGCCAAGAAAGCCTAAACACCATCTTACCATTCAACCTATCCTTAGCCTACCAACAACTATCTTGCTTGTAGTTTGAAGGTTAGACAAGGTTGATTTGATCAAGTTTTGTGCTTAGTCCTTTCTTACCATTTTATTCTTGTCCCTTGTTTCTATTATCTCTTGATCTCACTTTCTTTGATTCATTTCTGAAATTTTCAGCTTGGAATCTTATCATTGATTGTCTAGCTAATCTCTTTTGGTTAGAGGATTTTTTATTGTCCTTTTGACTAGCTTGAGTGATTGACTATCGTAAGACAAATTGCAACAACAAGCATTTCAGCACCAAAGGGAGAGGAGTGCCGAGAGTAAACACTTGTGAGGAAGTTTTTGTTTTGTCTAACCTTAACCTATTTACGTGTTGTTTGAGTTGTGATGACTATAGGTAACAAATCATCAAGGTCGGAGACTTCCGAGCCCATTTCCCCGGAGTTGTTCAACATGTTGAACAAAATGAACAACAACATCACGACGTTGATGGAAAGGATGGCAGCCCTAGAGGCACGCCCTTCGACGTCCACGGAGATGCCTAGGGCACCCCAAGGCCAGCCTTCGGCTTCCAGACATCACAGCCGCGTTCCACCCTCAGAGCACACCCAAGACAACCGGGAAGATCCTCCTAGAACTCCTATTTATGCACGAAATACTCCACCTGAAGAGAACCCACCTCCTCGTGAGAGGCGTGGTCGTTTTAATCATTTTCGTGATGTGCAGGATGACTTTGAGCCCTATGAACACTTTGAGGGTTTCCAAGAAGAAGAGGATCAATGGGAGCGCCAATCGAGAAGGCATGAACAAGGACCCCGTCCACGGAGGCTCCGAGAGCCCGAGCAAGACGGAATTGGCAAGGTCAAGGTCACAATCCCACCTTTTGAGGGAAAGTGCGATCCGGACACTTACCTCGAATGGGAGACCAAGATCGAGCACATTTGGAGCTGCCACAACTTCACCGATTACAAGAAGGTACAACTAGCCACCCTTGAATTTAGCGGTTTTGCACTAATATGGTGGGATACCCATGTGAAGGAAAGGAGAAGAGCCCTAGACGCACCCGTAGCCACGTGGGAACAAATGAAGGCACTCATGAGGGCACGATTCATCCCTCAACACTACGCTAGGGAACTCAAGCAGTGGCTTGAGAACCTCAAGCAAGGTTCCATGAGTGTGGAGGAAGCATTCAATGCCATGCAATTGGCTATGGCAAGGGCAAACGTGGTAGAAGATGAGGAAGACACCAATGCTCGGTTCTTAAGAATCCTACACCCTTACTTAGCTAGAGAAGTTGATTGTTATCCTTATAATACTAGCATTGATCTCTTACATTTAGCCGTGAAGGTTGATAGGAAATTAAAGGCAAGAAGCTTAGGAGCTCAAGGAAACCGGAGCTCGGGAAGCCAAAGCTATCAAGGCCGCCGAGTCACACCACCCTACGGGAGAGAGCCCTCGGTACCGAGGCAAGGCCCCGGGCATGGGGGAGAAGCAAGGACCGGGAGTGGATACCGCGGGACGCCAAAACACGCAGCCGCGAGCGCGGGAGCGACGAATGGCACTCGGACCCCGAGTAACACCACCGGTAACACCAAGGGAGGTAACCCTAACCCTTCCGCTTCTAGGAATAGGGAAATTGTGTGTTTCAAGTGCCAAGATAGAGGCCATATGATGAAGGATTGCCCACATGATACGGGGATTAGCCGTGGATGTCCCGATCTTTCGACAACAAGCACAAAACAAACAAAGAACACAAGTTAGACAATAATGACTCGACAAAGACTCAAAGGACTCGACAATAGTAATGAAAAAGATAGATAGGGCAGGAGAAAGTCTAGGTAGAACGAGCGAATAGACCCTTGATCCCAATTGAACAAAGTCCTAAACCAACGACTAGCTAACCAATCTCTACGATCTTACACAACCTAGGACGTATCCTAGGAGCACAAGAAAGGGGCTCGTGAAAGCTTGATAGCACCAATCAACTAGCGAAGATCGACACACACAAGACAAACCAAGCAAGATCAATTCACCAAGAATCCTCTCGGTCTCTCTCTTGAATCCTCAAGAAACAATGTGTTTGCAAAGCAATGCTTGTCATTAATCAAATATGGGTTTGTTCCCTAATACAACCGGCCTAGGAGGCTATTTATAGCCTTAAATGGAGATAGAAAAGGCTGAAAATAAATGACAACAAAAGAAATTCAGAAAATTGCAAGAAATTCAGAAAATTAAATGGAAATTAAAACAAATTCAGAAATTGCAAATAAAATCCCTAAAAGATAGGAAGTGGCCTTGACTTCTTCAATCATGGCTCCTAAAGAATAGGTCTTCATGGCTGGCCACTTGAGCACTTAGCAAGGCTGTCAACGGCTAGTATTTGGACCCGGTCTTCACGGAGCAAGGTAGGCACATGTGCTCGGTACAACCTCGGCATCAATCCAAACAAGGGTCCGTGGCTTGGGCTGCGTTGATTCCTTGAGGCCTCGTCGGTTCTTGAGCTAGGGCATAGCTCACAAGAGTGTAAGGCCTTAGCTTGTTGGCTTGGGCTGCATTGATTCCTTGAGGCCTCGTCGGCTCTTGAGCTAGGGCATAGCTCACAAGAGTGTAAGGCCTTAGCTTGGATGGTCCCGCATCAACCTCCCCTTCTTTGAAAGGATTCGACCACGAATCCAAGTTCTTGTCCACGAACTCCCTCTTGGCGGCAAGGAACACTTTTGATGGCACCGACCCTCCACTTTCCTTCTTCTCAAACTCCCCGGCTATTTGAGTAGGGGTCATTGGCTTTAGAGTGAAGTTCCTGCCCTTATACTCAAAGGAATAGCGGTTAGTGAAACCATCATGTAAGACTTTTCGATCAAATTGCCATGGACGACCAAAAAGTAAGTGAGAAGCTTGCATAGGTACTATATCACACAAAACATCATCTTCATAATGTCCTAGCTTAAAAGAAACCTTAACTTGCTTATTCACTTTTAATGCACCGCAATCATTCATCCAATGCAATTTATAGGGCCTAGGGTGGTGTATAGTGGAAAGTTGTAGTTTTTCAACCAATTCAGTGCTAGCAAGATTACAACAACTTCCACCATCAATAATGACATTACAAACCTTACCCTTTACTAAGCATCTAGTATGAAATAAGTTCTCTCGTTGGTTATCATCACATGGAGTTGGATTGACATGCAAAGCTCTCCTCACAATCAAACTTTCACCATGTTCATACTCAATCCCTTCATCATCACAATCATCATAGGAATTTAAGATAGGATCACAATCAAAATGCAAACACTCATCATTTTCATGCTCAATTTCAGAATTGGTGTTGCCTAAGTGATCAACCATGAGAGCTTTCCTATGTGGGCAATCTTTCATCATGTGTCCTCTATCTTGGCACTTAAAACACACAACTTCCCTATTTCGCAAATTAGAAGGGTTAAGGGTACCTCCTTTAGGGTTACCGAGAGGGCTAGGTGGCTTGGCACTCGATATGGCTTGAACTCCTCCTCGATTCCCTTGCTCTCCTCCATTACCGAGACTAGGCTTCTCCCTTGGTGCTAGGGCATCTCGGCCATAGGGCTGCGTGCTTGAGCTTCGGTTTCCTCCTCTAGCTCCTCCTTGGTCTCTTGCCTTTAACTTCCTATCAACCTTCACGGCTAGATGTAAAAGATCAATAACGGAAGTATAAGGATAACAATCAACTTCTCTAGCCAAGTAAGGGTGTAGGATTCTTAAGAACCGAGCATTGGTGTCTTCCTCATCTTCTACCACGTTTGCCCTTGCCATAGCCAATTGCATGGCATTGAATGCTTCCTCCACACTCATGGAACCTTGCTTGAGGTTCTCAAGCCGCTGCTTGAGTTCCCTAGCGTAGTGTTGAGGGATGAATCGTGCCCTCATGAGTGCCTTCATTTGTTCCCACGTGGCTACGGGTGCGTCTAGGGCTCTTCTCCTTTCCTTCACAAGGGTATCCCACCATATTAGTGCAAAACCGCTAAATTCAAGGGTGGCTAGTTGTACCTTCTTGTAATCGGTGAAGTTGTGGCAGCTCCAAATGTGCTCGATCTTGGTCTCCCATTCGAGGTAAGTGTCCGGATCGCACTTTCCCTCAAAAGGTGGGATTGTGACCTTGACCTTGCCAACTCCGTCTTGCTCGGGCTCTCGGGGCCTCCGTGGACGGGGTCCTTGTTCATGCCTTCTCGATTGGCGCTCCCATTGATCCTCTTCTTCTTGGAAACCCTTAAAGTGTTCATAGGGCTCAAAGTCATCCTGCACATCACGAAAATGAGTAAAACGACCACGCCTCTCATGAGGAGGTGGGTTCTCTTCCGGTGGAGTATTTCGTGCATAAATAGGAGTTCTAGGAGGATCTTCCCGGTTGTCTTGGGTGTGCTCCGGGGGTGGAACGCGGCTGTGATGTCCGGAAGCCGAAGGCTGGCCTTGGGGTGCCCTAGGCATCTCCGTGGACGTCGAAGAACGGGCCTCTAGGGCTGCCATCCTTTCCATCAACGTCGTGATGTTGTTGTTCATTTTGTTCAACATGTTGAACAACTCCGGGGAAATGGGCTCGGAAGTCTCCGACCTTGGGGATTTGTTACCTATAGTCATCACAACTCAAACAAACACGTAAATAGGTTAAGGTTAGACAAAACAAAAACTTCCTCAAAAGTGTTTGCTCTCGACACTCCTCTCCCTTTGGTGCTGAAATGCTTGTTGTTGCAATTTGTCTTACGATAGTCAATCACTCAAGCTAGTCAAAAGGACAATCAAAAATCCTCTAACCAAAAGAGATTAGCTAGACAATCAATGATAAGGGTCCAAGCTGAAAATTTCAGAAATGAATCAAAGAAAG
Source organism: Persicaria maculosa (assembly GCA_963922045.1). Taxonomy (NCBI): domain Eukaryota; kingdom Viridiplantae; phylum Streptophyta; class Magnoliopsida; order Caryophyllales; family Polygonaceae; genus Persicaria; species Persicaria maculosa. The sequence continues at coordinate 22,043,269 of OY998261.1, read as the reverse complement.
TGAGATCAAGAGATAATAGAAACAAAGGACAAGAATAAAATGGTAAGAAAGGACTAAGCACAAAACTTGATCAAATCAACCTTGTCTAACCTTCAAACTACAAGCAAGATAGTTGTTGGTAGGCTAAGGATAGGTTGAATGGTAAGATGGTGTTTAGGCTTTCTTGGCTCACAATGGCTCTTGTTCACTTGCAATGCTTACTCTTGCACTTCTCTTGTACACTTAGAACAATCAACAACAATGCAACTCAAATCTGATTTTTTTTTTTTTTAAATTCTTTTTCTTTCTTTCTTCTCTTTTTTTTTTTCACTGTCGACTTCTCTTTCTTTTTTTTTTTTTTTTTTGAAGTCTGATTTTTTTTTTTTGACTTTCAGCAATTAAATAACAAATGAAAAATCTGAAAATGAAAATAAAAGAGACCTTGTAACTAATAGAGCTGTTGGGATGGAAGTGTGGCAAAAAAATAGGAGCTGGAAATGGTATGGCTAAAATGTAGGGATTTTTTTTTGACTTTTCCTTTTGAATTTCAGAAAATAGCAAAAATAGAAGACCAAAAATCTGATTTTTCTTGAAATGGAAGAGATGGTGGCCGAGTGGTGGTTGGATGGTGGTGATATGGTGGCCGAATGTATGGTAGGGTAGGCTAGGACAAGCAAACCAACAACAACCAATGCTAATAGTAAGAAAAATCAAACAAAAGAAGAGATGATCAAACCTTGCACTCCAATGGAGTTTTTGAGCTTTTTGATGATGACAATGGAGATGAGACACTTGATGTCGGTAGCCGAAGCTCTGATACCAATTTGATACGGGGATTAGCCGTGGATGTCCCGATCTTTCGACAACAAGCACAAAACAAACAAAGAACACAAGTTAGACAATAATGACTCGACAAAGACTCAAAGGACTCGACAATAGTAATGAAAAAGATAGATAGGGCAGGAGAAAGTCTAGGTAGAACGAGCGAATAGACCCTTGATCCCAATTGAACAAAGTCCTAAACCAACGACTAGCTAACCAATCTCTACGATCTTACACAACCTAGGACGTATCCTAGGAGCACAAGAAAGGGGCTCGTGAAAGCTTGATAGCACCAATCAACTAGCGAAGATCGACACACACAAGACAAACCAAGCAAGATCAATTCACCAAGAATCCTCTCGGTCTCTCTCTTGAATCCTCAAGAAACAATGTGTTTGCAAAGCAATGCTTGTCATTAATCAAATATGGGTTTGTTCCCTAATACAACCGGCCTAGGAGGCTATTTATAGCCTTAAATGGAGATAGAAAAGGCTGAAAATAAATGACAACAAAAGAAATTCAGAAAATTGCAAGAAATTCAGAAAATTAAATGGAAATTAAAACAAATTCAGAAATTGCAAATAAAATCCCTAAAAGATAGGAAGTGGCCTTGACTTCTTCAATCATGGCTCCTAAAGAATAGGTCTTCATGGCTGGCCACTTGAGCACTTAGCAAGGCTGTCAACGGCTAGTATTTGGACCCGGTCTTCACGGAGCAAGGTAGGCACATGTGCTCGGTACAACCTCGGCATCAATCCAAACAAGGGTCCGTGGCTTGGGCTGCGTTGATTCCTTGAGGCCTCGTCGGTTCTTGAGCTAGGGCATAGCTCACAAGAGTGTAAGGCCTTAGCTTGTTGGCTTGGGCTGCATTGATTCCTTGAGGCCTCGTCGGCTCTTGAGCTAGGGCATAGCTCACAAGAGTGTAAGGCCTTAGCTTGGATGGTCCCGCATCACCACATAGGAAAACTCTTATACTAGATCACCAAGGCAACACTTGTGAAGATGACATTGAGCATGATGAAGTTGATGAGTGTTTGCATGATGATTGTGATGCTAATGTGAATTCCTATGATGACTATGATGATATTGACTGCATTGAGTATGAACATGGTGAATGTTTGATTGCTAGGAGAGCCTTGCATGCTAAACCAACCCCATGTGATGATAACCAAAGAGAAAACTTATTTCATACAAGATGTTTAGTCAAAGGCAAGGTTTGTGATGTAATTGTTGATGGAGGTAGTTGTTGCAATATTGCTAGTGTAGAAATGGTTGAAAAGTTACAACTTCCTACTATACATCACCCTAGGCCTTATAAGTTGCATTGGATGAACGATTGTGGTGTATTGAAAGTAAACAAGCAAGTTAAGGTTTCTATTAAACTAGGACATTATGAAGATGATGTGTTATGTGATATAGTGCCCATGCAAGCTTGTCATATTCTTCTTGGTCGTCCATGGCAATTTGATCGCAAGGTCTTACATGATGGTTTCACTAACCGCTATTCTTTTGTGCATAAGGGAAAGAACATCACTCTCAAGCCCATGACACCCACGCAAGTGGCCGACGAGTTTGAGAAGAAGAAGGTAAGTGAAGGTAAGACACAAGGGCCGGCTCCATCGAGCCAAAACACAAGCCCTCGAGCCCCAAATGTTCTCTTTGCATCAAAGGGAGGATTTGAGGACGAGTACTTGGATGGGGAAACGACACTCATGCTCTTATGTAAAGAGTTGAGTTTGTTAAGTGAGGAGCTTCGAGCCACCTTACCCCCACGGATCTTGGCCCTACTTGAGGAATATAGGGATGTATTCCCCGAAGAGATCCCAACCGGCCTGCCCCCTATCCGAGGGATTGAGCATCAAATTGATCTCATGCCCGGGGCTTCTTTGCCTAATAGGCCGGCTTATAGGATGAATCCTACCGAGACCCAAGAGGTCCAATCCCAAGTTCAAGAATTGTTGGACAAGGGATACGTACGAGAGAGCAAGAGTCCTTGTGCCGTTCCGGTGTTGCTAGTGCCGAAGAAAGACAACACATGGAGAATGTGCGTCGATTGTCGAGCCATTTACAACATCACGGTCAAGTATAGACACCCCATCCCTCGTCTAGATGACATGCTAGATGAACTACATGGTGCTACTCTATTTTCTAAGATAGATTTGAAGAGTGGATACCATCAAATAAGGATGAGAGAAGGGGATGAGTGGAAAACAGCCTTCAAGACCAAATTTGGTCTATATGAATGGCTTGTTATGCCATTCGGTCTAACTAATGCTCCAAGTACATTTATGCGTCTTATGAATCATGTGCTTAGGAATTTTATAGGGAAATTTGTTGTTGTATATTTTGATGATATTTTGATTTACAGCAAGTCTTCCGAAGAACATGAAGCACATTTAAGGGAAGTACTCTCTACACTTCGATTAGAGCACTTGTATGCTAATTTAAAGAAATGTGAGTTGTGCACTAATCAAGTCTCTTTTCTTGGTTTTGTAGTGAACAGCAAAGGACTACAAGTGGATGAGGCCAAGATCAAGGCAATACAAGAATGGCCTACACCTAGCACAATCGGCCAAGTTAGGAGCTTCCATGGCCTTGCAAGCTTCTATAGACGATTTGTGAAGGATTTCAGCTCAATTGCCGCCCCTCTCACTGAAGTAACCAAGAAAAGGAGTGAGTTTCATTGGGGAACAGCTCAAGAAAAAGCGTTTTACACCCTCAAGCAAAGGTTGACCGAGGCACCACTCTTAGCCCTTCCGGACTTCACCAAGCCATTTGAAGTGGAATGTGATGCTAGCGGAGTTGGAATAGGTGGCGTGCTCATGCAAGAAGGTAAACCCATTGCTTATTTTTCAGAGAAGCTAAAAGGTGCTAGTCTTAATTATTCTACATATGATAAGGAACTTTATGCCCTTTTTAGAGTACTTAAGACTTGGCAACACTACCTATGGCCTAGAGAGTTTGTTTTGAAAACAGATCATGAATCTTTGAAACATTTTAAGAGCCAAGACAAGCTTGATAGGAGACATGGTAGATGGATGGAGTTTATTGAAACATTTCCTTATGTGATTAAATATAAGAAGGGTAAAGACAATATAGTTGCCGATGCCCTATCTAGGAGATACACCTTGTTAACCACCTTAGACTCTAGAGTATTAGGCTTTGCTTATATTAAAGAGTTATATGTGGATGACTTGGATTTTGGAGATGTTTTCAATAAGTGTGCCGAAAAGGGGTCATTTGAGAGTTTTTATGTCTTTGAGGGATTTTTGTTTAGAAAGGATAAAGTTTGTATCCCTAGATGTTCCCTTAGGCTATTGTTAGTTGATGAAGCACACCGTGGAGGACTTATGGGACACTTTGGCCGAGATAAGACATACCATACCCTTAGGAATCATTTCTATTGGCCACATATGTTAAGGGATGTAGAGCATTGTCTTAAGAGATGCCTTGAGTGCCTTAGAGCCAAATCTAGGTTAATGCCCCATGGATTGTATACCCCTTTGCCTACACCTACAGCCCCTTGGGAAGACATATCGATGGATTTTATTGTGGGGTTACCTAGGACTAAGAAGGGGAGAGATTCGATCTTTGTGGTTGTTGATCGTTTCTCTAAAATGGCACATTTTATAGCTTGTCATAAAACCGATGATGCCTCTAATGTAGCTGAATTGTTCTTTAGAGAAATTGTTAGGTTACATGGCATTCTGAGGACCATAGTTAGTGACCGTGACACTAAGTTCCTAAGTTGTTTTTGGAAGACATTATGGCATAAAATGGGAACTAAGTTGTTATTTTCTACCTCTAGCCACCCTCAAACCGATGGGCAAACCGAGGTCACCAATAGAACGCTAACTACCATCCTTAGAGCTATAATCAAGAAAAACCTTAGGTTGTGGGAGGAAGCTTTGCCACATGTGGAATTTGCTTATAATCGAACCATGCATTCATCTACTAAGCTTACTCCATTTGAATGTGTTTATGGCACTAACCCACTAACCCCACTAGATCTAGCCCCATATCCTATGAGGGAAAAGGAGTCTTTTGACGCAGGTAAGCATGTGGAGTTCATCAAGGAGTTGCACGAACGTACGAGGCTAAAGCTTGAGCAAAAGGCCGAGTACAATGCCACAAGAGCTAACAAGGGACGGCGTCAAGTGATCTTCCAACCCGGAGATCTTGTGTGGGTTCACCTAAGGAAGGAGAGGTTCCCGGAGCGTAGAAAGAGCAAGTTTTCACCACGTGGAGATGGACCTTTCAAGGTGCTTCAACGAATTGGAGACAATGCATACAAATTGGAGCTCCCGGGAGAGTATGGTGTGAGTGCCACCTTCAATGTGGCTGATTTGGTGCCTTATCTAGCTATTGATGAAGACTTAGGTTCGTGGTCGAACCCTTTTCAAGAAGGGGAGGATGATGAGGGACCATCCGAGCCTAGACCTCCTCCAAATGCACCAATGATGACGGATGGGCCAATGACTCGAGCTCGTGCCAAGAAGCTTCACCAAGCTCTTCTCAATCTCGTGTGTCATGCCTTAGCTAAAGAGGACTCGGAATCAACGCAGCCCAAGCTACGGACCCTTGTGCGGATTAGTGCCGAGGCTGTACCGAGCACCACGCAGCCCATTACAACCACTAACGGCTAGTTGTCCTAGTCTTTAGGCTTGTCCTAGATTTTAGGGATTTTATTTGCCATTTTCTGAATTTCTTTTAAGTTGCTGAATTTCTTTTAATTGTCATTTATTTTCAGCTTTTTCTATTTCCATCTAAGGCTATAAATAGCCCCTAGGCCGGTTGTAATCACACACAACATTGATCATTTTATTCATCTTATGAGCATTGCTTTGCAAGCCAAATTGTCTTGAGGGTTTCAAGATTGCCGAGAGTTCTTGGTGTTGAATCCGCTTGGTTTGTCTTGTGTGTGTCGATCTTCGCTAGTTGATTGGTGCTATCAAGCTCCCACGAGCCCCCTTCTCGTGCTCCTTGGATACGTCCCTGGTTGTGTGAGATTGTAGAGATTGGTTAGCTAGTCGTTGGTTTAGGACTTTGTTCAATTGGGATCAAGGGTCTATTCGCTCGTTCTACCTAGACTTTCTCATCCATTTATCCTTGTTTTGTCAGGTCATTTGAGTCTTCATTGAGTTCTTTCACATCTAACTTGTTACCTTTGTGTTTTGTGCTTGTTGTCGAAAGATCGGGACATCCACGGCTAATCCCCGTTATGACCTATAAACCATATAAACATGTTTAGGATGCATTTAACGAAAACAACAAAGTTTTGGTGGATAAAGAAAGGTGATGCCGATATGGTCACTTTTGGTTTGAAAATTTCACGGAAAGCTTTTCGTGCAAGAAGCTCTCATTATGACCTATAAACCATATAAACATGTTTGGGGTACATTTGAGCGAAAATAACACAGTTTTTGTGGATAAAGAAAGGTGACGCCGATATGGTCACTTTTGGTCCGAAAAATTCACGGAAAGCTTTTCGCGCAGAAAGCTCCTATTATGACCTATGAACCATATAAACATGTTTGGGACACATTTGAGCGAAAACAACACAGTTTTTGTGGATAGAGAAAGGTGACGCCGATATGGTCACTTTTGGTCCGAAAATTTCACGGAAATCTTTTCGCGCACAAAGCTCCCATTATGACCTATAAACCATATAAACATGTTTTGAATGCCTTTGAGCGAAAACAACACAGTTTTTGTGGATAAAGAAAGGTGACGCCGATATGGTCAATTTTGGTCCGAAAATTTCACGGAAAGCTTTTCGCGCATAAAGCTCCCATTATGACCTATAAACCATATAAACATGTTTGGGACACATTTGAGCGAAAACAACACAGTTTTTGTGGATAAAGAAAGGTGACGCCGATATGGTCACTTTTGGTCCGAAAATTTCATGGAAAGCTTTCCGTGCACAAAGCTCCCAATATGACCTATAAACCATATAAACATGTTTGGGACACATTTGAGCGAAAACAACACAGTTTTTGCGGATAAAGAAAGGTGACGCCGATATGGTCACTTTTGGTCCGAAAATTTCACGGAAAGCTTTTCGCGCAGAAAGCTCCTATTATGACCTATGAACCATATAAACATGTTTGGGAAACATTTGAGCGAAAACAACACAGTTTTTGTGGATAGAGAAAGGTGACGCCGATATGGTCACTTTTGGTACGAAAATTTAACGGAAAGCTTTTCGCGCACAAAGCTCCCATTATGACCTATAAACCATATAAACATGTTTTGAATGCCTTTGAGCGAAAACAACACAGTTTTTGTGGATAAAGAAAGGTGACGCCGATATGGTCACTTTTGGTCCGAAAATTTTACGGAAAGCTTTTCGCGCAGAAAGCTCCAATTATGACCTAGAAACCATATAAACACGTTTGGGACACATTTGAGTGAAAACAACACAGTTTTGTTGGAGAAAGAAAGGTGACGCCGATATGGTCACTTTTGATCCGAAAATTTCACGGAAAGCTTTCCGCGCAAAAAGCTCCCATTATGACCCATAAACCATATAAACATGTTTGGGACACATTTGAGCGAAAACAATACAGTTTTTGTTGATAAAGAAAGGTGACGCCGATATGGTCACTTTTAGTCCGAAAATTTCACGGAAAGCTTTTCGCGCAGAAAGCTCCCATTATGACCTATAAACCATATAAACATATTTGGGACACAATTGAGCGAAAACAACACAGTTTTGGTGGATAAAGAAAAGTGACGCCGATATGGTCACTTTTGTTCCGAAAATTTAACGGAAAACTTTTCGCGCAGAAAGCTCCCGTTATGACCTATAAACCATATAAACCTGTTTAGGACACATTTGAACGAAAAAATACAGTTTTTGTAGATAATGAAAGGTGACGCCGATATGGTCACTTTTGGTCCGAAAATTTCACGGAAAGCTTTTCGTGCACAATGCTCTCAATATGACCTATAAACCATATAAACATGTTTGGGACACATTTGTGCGAAAACAACACAGTTTTGGTGGATAAAGAGAGGTGACGCCGATGTGGTCACTTGTGGTACAAAAATTTCACGGAAAGCTTTTCGCGCAATCCTATTATGACCTATACACCATATAAACATGTTTGGGATGCATTTGAGCGAAAACAACATAGTTTTGTGGATAAAGAAAGGTGACGCGATATGGTCACTTTTGGTCAGAAAATTTCACGGAAAGCTTTCCGCGCACAAAGCTCACATTATGACCTATAAACCATATAAACATGTTTGGGATGCATTTGAGTGAAAACAACACGGTTTTGGTGGATAAAGAAAGGTGACGCCGATATGGTCACTTTTAGTCCGAAAATTTCACGGAAAAGCTTTTCGTGCACAAAGCTCCCATAATGACCTATAAACCATATAAACATGTTTGGGACAAATCTGAGCGAAAACAACACAGTTTTGGTGGATAAAGAAAGGTGATGCCGATATGGTCACTTTTGGTCCGAAAATTTTACAGAAAGCTTTTCGCTCACAAAGTTCGCATTATGACCTATAAACCATATAAACATGTTTGGGATGCATTTGATCGAAAACAACAATGTTTTGGTGGATAAAGAAAGGTGATGCCGATATGGTCACTTTTGGTCTGAAAATTTCACGGAAAGCTTTTCGCGCAGAAAGCTCCTATTATAACCTATGAACCATATAAACATGTTTGGGACACATGTGAGCGAAAACAACACAGTTTTTGTGGATAGAGAAAGGTGACGCCGATATGGTCACTTTTGGTCCGAAAATTTCACGGAAAGCTTTCGCGCACAAAGTTCCCATTATGACCATTAAAACATATAAACATGTTTTGAATGCCTTTGAGCGAAAACAACACAGTTTTTGTGGATAAAGAAAGGTGACGCCGATATGGTCACTTTCGGTCCGAAAATTTCACGGAAAGCTTTTCGCGCAGAAAGCTCCTATTATAACCTATGAACCATATAAACATGTTTGGGACACATGTGAGCGAAAACAACACAGTTTTTGTGGATAGAGAAAGGTGACGCCGATATGGTCACTTTTGGTCCGAAAATTTCACGGAAAGCTTTCGCGCACAAAGTTCCCATTATGACCATTAAAACATATAAACATGTTTTGAATGCCTTTGAGCTAAAACAACACAGTTTTTGTGGATAAAGAAAGGTGACGCCGATATGGTCACTTTTGATATGAAAATTTTACGGAAAGCTTTTCGCGCAGAAAGCTCCCATTATGACCTATAAACCATATAAACATGTTTAGGACACATTTAACGAAAACAATACAGTTTTTGTGGATAAAGAAAGGTGATGCCGATATGTTCACTTTTGGTCCGAAAATTTCACGGAAAGCTTTTCGTGCACAAAGCTCCCAATATTACCTATAAACCATATAAACATGTTTGGGACACATTTTAGCGAAAACAACACAGTTTTTGTGGATAAAGAAAGGTGACGCCGATATGGTCACTTTTAGTCCGAAAATTTCACGGAAAGCTTTTCGCGCAGAAAGCTCCTATTATGACCTATGAACCATATAAACATGTTTGGGACACATTTGAGCGAAAACAACACAGTTTTTGTGCATAGAGAAAGGTGACGCCGATATGGTCACTTTTGGTCCGAAAATTTCACGGAAAGCTTTTCGCGCACAAAGCTCCCATTATGACCTATAAACCATATAAACATGTTTTGAATGCCTTTGAGCGAAAACAACACAGTTTTTGTGGATAAAGAAAGGTGACGCCGATTTGGTCACTTTTGGTCCGAAAATTTCACGGAAAGCTTTTCGCACAGAAAGCTCTCATTATGACCTATAAACCATATAAGCATGTTTGGGACACATTTGAGCGAAAACAACACAGTTTTTGTGGATAAAGAAAGGTGACGCCGATATGGTCACTTTTGGTCCGAAAATTTCAAGGAAAGCTTTTCGCGCAGAAAGCTCCCAATATGACCTATGAACCATATAATCATGTTTGGGACAGATTTGAGCGAAAACAACACAGTTTTTGTGGATAGAGAAAGGCGACGCCGATATGGTCACTTTTGGTCCGAAAATTTCACGGAAAGCTTTTCGCGCAGAAAGCTCCCAATATGACCTATGAACCATATAATCATGTTTGGGACAGATTTGATCGAAAACAACACAGTTTTTGTGGATCAAGAAGGGTGACGCCGATATGGTCACTTTTGGTCCGAAAATTTCATGGAAAGTTTTTCGTGCACAAAGCTCCCAATATGACCTATAAACCATATAAACATGTTTGGGACACATTTGAGCGAAAACAACACAGTTTTTGTGGATAAAGAAAGGTGACGCCGATATGGTCACTTTTGGTCCGAAAATTTCACGGAAAGCTTTTCGCGCAGAAAGCTCCCATTATGACCTATAAACCATATAAACATGTTTAGGACACATTTAACGAAAACAATACAGTTTTTGTGGATAAAGAAAGGTGATGCCGATATGGTCACTTTTGGTCCGAAAATTTCACGAAAAGCTTTTCGTGCACAAAGCTCCCAATATGACCTATAAACCATATAAACATGTTTGGGACACATTTGAGCGAAAACAACACAGTTTTTGTGGATAAAGAAAGGTGACGCCGATATGGTCACTTTTGGTCCGAAAATTTCACGGAAAGCTTTTCGCGCAGAAAGCTCCTATTATGACCTATGAACCATATAAACAGTTTTGGGACACATTTGAGCGAAAACAACACAGTTTTTGTGCATAGAGAAAGGTGACGCCGATATGGTCACTTTTGGTCCGAAAATTTCACGGAAAGCTTTTCGCGCACAAAGCTCCCATTATGACCTATAAACCATATAAACATGTTTTGAATGCCTTTGAGCGAAAACAACACAGTTTTTGTGGATAAAGAAAGGTGACGCCGATATGGTCACTTTTGGTCCGAAAATTTCACGGAAAGCTTTTCGCGCAGAAAGCTCCTATTATGACCTATGAACCATATAAACATGTTTGGGAGATATTTGAGCGAAAACAACACAGTTTTTGTGGATAGAGAAAGGTGACGCCGATATGGTCACTTTTGGTCCGAAAATTTCACGGAAAGCTTTTCGCGCACAAAGCTCCCATTATGACCTATAAACCATATAAACATGTTTTGAATGCATTTGAGCGAAAACAACACGGTTTTGGTGGATAAAGAAAGGTGACGCCGATATGGTCACTTTAGTCCGAAAATTTTACGGTAAGCTTTTCGCGCACAAAGCTCCCATTATGACCTATCAACCATATAAACATGTTTGGGACACATTTGAGCGAAAACAACACAGTTTTGGTGGATAAAGAAAGGTGACGCCGATATGGTCACTTTTGGTCCGAAAATTTCACGGAAAGCTTTCCGCGCACAAAGCTCCCATTATGACCTATAAACCATATATACATGTTTGGGACGCGTTTGAGCGAAAACAACACAGTTTTTGTGGATAAAGAAAGGTGACGCCGATATGGTCACTTTTGATCCGAAAATTTCACGGAAAGCTTTCCGCGCATAAAGCTCCCATTATGACCCATAAACCATATAAACATGTTTGGGACACATTTGAGCGAAAACAATACAGTTTTTGTGGATAAAGAAAGGTGACGCCGATATGGTCACTTTTGGTCCGAAAATTTCACGGAAAGATTTTCGTGCAGAAAGCTCACATTATGACCTATACACCATATAAACATGTTTGGGACACATTTGAGCGAAAACAACACAGATTTGGTGGATAATGAAAGGTGACGCCGATATGGTCACTTTTGGTCCGAAAATTTCACGGAAAGCTTTCCGCGCACAAAGCTCCCATTATGACCTATAAACCATATAAATATGTTTGGGACGCATTTGAGCGAAAACAACACAGTTTTTGTGGATAAAGAAAGGTGACGCCGATATGGTCACTTTTGGTCCGAAAATTTCACGGAAAGCTTTTCGCGCAGAAAGCTCCCAATATGACCTATGAACCATATAATCATGTTTGGGACAGATTTGAGCGAAAACAACACAGTTTTTGTGGATAAAGAAAGCTGACGCTGATGTGGTCACTTTTGGTCCGAAAATTTCATGGAAAGCTTTTCGTGCACAAAGCTCCCAATATGACCTATAAACCATATAAACATGTTTGGGACACATTTGAGCGAAAACAACACAGTTTTTGTGGATAAAGAAAGGTGACGCCGATATGGTCACTTTTGGTCCGAAAATTTCACGGAAAGCTTTTCGCGCAGAAAGCTCTCATTATGACCTATAAACCATATAAACATATTTGGGACACAATTGAGCGAAAACAACACAGTTTTGGTGGATAAAGAAAAGTGACGCCGATATGGTCACTTTTGTTCCGAAAATTTAACGGAAAGCTTTTCGCGCAGAAAGCTCACATTATGACCTATAAACCATATAAACATGTTTGGGACATATTTTAGTGAAAACAACACAGTTTTGGTGGAGAAAGAAAGGTGACGCCGATATGGTCACTTTTGGTCCGAAAATTTCACGGAAAGTTTTCCGCGCATAAAGCTCCCATTATGACCCATAAACCATATAAACATGTTTGGGACACATTTGAGCGAAAACAATACAATTTTTGTGGATAAAGAAAGGTGACGCCGATATGTTCACTTTTGGTCCGAAAATTTCACGGAAAGATTTTCGCGCAGAAAGCTCCCAATATGACCTATGAACCATATAATCATGTTTGGGACAGATTTGAGCGAAAACAACACAGTTTTTGTGGATAGAGAAAGGCGACGCCGATATGGTCACTTTTGGTCCGAAAATTTCACGGAAAGCTTTTCGCGCAGAAAGCTCCCAATATGACCTATGATCCATATAATCATGTTTGGGACAGATTTGAGCGAAAACAACACAGTTTTTGTGGATAAAGAAAGGTGACGCCGATATGGTCACTTTTGGTCCGAAAATTTCACGGAAAGCTTTTCGCGCAGAAAGCTCCTATTATGACCTATGAACCATATAAACATGTTTGGGAGATATTTGAGCGAAAACAACACAGTTTTTGTGGATAGAGAAAGGTGACGCCGATATGGTCACTTTTGGTCCGAAAATTTCACGGAAAGCTTTTCGCGCACAAAGCTCCCATTATGACCTATAAACCATATAAACATGTTTTGAATGCATTTGAGCGAAAACAACACGGTTTTGGTGGATAAAGAAAGGTGACGCCGATATGGTCACTTTAGTCCGAAAATTTTACGGTAAGCTTTTCGCGCACAAAGCTCCCATTATGACCTATCAACCATATAAACATGTTTGGGACACATTTGAGCGAAAACAACAAAGTTTTGGTGGATAAAGAAAGGTGACGCCGATATGGTCAGTTTTGGTCCGAAAATTTCACGGAAAGATTTTCGCGCAGAAAGCTCCTATAATGACCTATGAACCATATAAACATGTTTGGGACATATTTGAGCGAAAACAACACAGTTTTGGTGGATAAAGAAAGGTGACGCCGATATGGTCACTTTTGGTCCGAAAATTTCACGGAAAGCTTTCCGCGCACAAAGCTCCCATTATGACCTATAAACCATATATACATGTTTGGGACGCGTTTGAGCGAAAACAACACAGTTTTTGTGGATAAAGAAAGGTGACGCCGATATGGTCACTTTTGATCCGAAAATTTCACGGAAAGCTTTCCGCGCATAAAGCTCCCATTATGACCCATAAACCATATAAACATGTTTGGGACACATTTGAGCGAAAACAACACAGTTTTTGTGGATAAAGAAAGGTGACGCCGATATGGTCACTTTTGATCCGAAAATTTCACGGAAAGCTTTCCGCGCATAAAGCTCCCATTATGACCCATAAACCATATAAACATGTTTGGGACACATTTGAGCGAAAACAACACAGTTTTTGTGGATAAAGAAAGGTGACGCCGATATGGTCACTTTTGGTCCGAAAATTTCACGGAAAGATTTTCGTGCAGAAAGCTCACATTATGACCTATACACCATATAAACATGTTTGGGACACATTTGAGCGAAAACAACACAGATTTGGTGGATAATGAAAGGTGACGCCGATATGGTCACTTTTGGTCCGAAAATTTCACGGAAAGCTTTCCGCGAACAAAGCTCTCATTATGACCTATAATCCATATAAATATGTTTGGGACGCATTTGAGCGAAAACAACACAGTTTTTGTGGATAAAGAAAGGTGACGCCGATATGGTCACTTTTGTTCCGAAAATTTCACGGAAAGCTTTTCGCGCAGAAAGCTCCCAATATGACCTATGAACCATATAATCATGTTTGGGACATATTTTAGTGAAAACAACACAGTTTTGGTGGAGAAAGAAAGGTGACGCCGATATGGTCACTTTTGGTCCGAAAATTTTACAGAAAACTTTTCGCTCACAAAGTTCGCATTATGACCTATAAACCATATAAACATGTTTGGGATGCATTTGATCGAAAACAACAAAGTTTTGGTGGATAAAGAAAGGTGATGCCGATATGGTCACTTTTGGTCTGAAAATTTCACGGAAAGCTTTTCGCGCAGAAAGCTCTCATTATGACCTATACACCATATAAACATGTTTGGGACACATTTGAGCGAAAACAACACAGTTTTGGTGGATAAAGAAAGGTGACGCCGATATGGTCACTTTTGGTCCGAAAATTTCACGGAAAGATTTTCGTGCAGAAAGCTCACATTATGACCCATAAACCATATAAACATGTTTGGGACACATTTGAGCGAAAACAATACAGTTTTTGTAGATAAAGAAAGGTGACGCCTATATGGTCACTTTTGGTCCGAAAATTTCACGGAAAGCTTTTCGCGTAGAAAGCTCCAATTATGACCTAGAAACCATATAAACATGTTTGGGACACATTTGAGTGAAAACAACACAGTTTTGTTGGAGAAAGAAAGGTGACGCCGATATGGTCACTTTTGATCCGAAAATTTCACGGAAAGCTTTCCGCGCAAAAAGCTCCCATTATGACCCATAAACCATATAAACATGTTTGGGACACATTTGAGCGAAAACAATACAGTTTTTGTTGATAAAGAAAGGTGACGCCGATATGGTCACTTTTAGTCCGAAAATTTCACGGAAAGCTTTTCGCGCAGAAAGCTCCCATTATGACCTATAAACCATATAAACATATTTGGGACACAATTGAGCGAAAACAACACAGTTTTGGTGGATAAAGAAAAGTGACGCCTATATGGTCACTTTTGTTCCGAAAATTTAACGGAAAACTTTTCGCGCAGAAAGCTCCCGTTATGACCTATAAACCATATAAACCTGTTTAGGACACATTTGAACGAAAAAATACAGTTTTTGTAGATAATGAAAGGTGACGCCGATATGGTCACTTTTGGTCCGAAAATTTCACGGAAAGCTTTTCGTGCACAATGCTCCCAATATGACCTATAAACCATATAAACATGTTTGGGACACATTTGTGCGAAAACAACACAGTTTTTGTGGATAAAGAAAGATGACGCCGATATGGTTACTTTTGGTCCGAAAATTTCACGGAAAGCTTTCCGCGCAGAAAGCTCCTATTATGACCTATGAACCATATAAACATGTTTGGGACACATTTGAGCGAAAACAACACAGTTTTTGTGGATAGAGAAAGGTGACGCCGATATGGTCACTTTTGGCCCGAAAATTTCACAGAAAGCTTTTCACGCACAAAGCTCCCATTATGACCTTTAAAACATATAAACATGTTTTGAATGCCTTTGAGCGAAAACAACACAGTTTTTGTGGATAAAGAAAGGTGACGCCGATATGGTCACTTTTGGTCCGAAAACTTCACGGAAAGCTTTTCGCGCAGAAAGCTCCCATTATGACCTATAAACCATATAAACATGTTTGGCACACATTTGAGTGAAAACAACACAGTTTTGGTGGATAAAGAAAGGTGATGCCGATACGGTCACTTTTAGTCCGAAAAGTTCACGGAAAGCTTTCCGCGCATAAAGCTCCCATTATGACCCATAAACCAAATAAACAAGTTTGGGACATATTTGAGCGAAAACAATACAGTTTTTGTGGATAAAGAAAGGTGACGCCGATATGTCACTTTTGGTCCGAAAATTTCACGGAAAGCTTTCCGCGCAGAAAGCTCCCATTATGACCTATAAACCATATAAACACGTTTGGGTCATAATTGAACAAAAACAACACAGTTTTGGTGGATAAAGAGAGGTGACGCCGATATGGTCACTTTTGGTACAAAAATTTCACGGAAAGCTTTTCGCGCACAAAGCTCCTATTATGACCTATACACCATATAAACATGTTTGGGATGCATTTGAGCGAAAACAACATAGTTTTTGTGGATAAAGAAAGGTGACGCGATATGGTCACTTTTGGTCAGAAAATTTCACGGAAAGCTTTCCGCGCACAAAGCTCACATTATGACCTATAAACCATATAAACATGTTTGGGATGCATTTGAGTGAAAAAAACACGGTTTTGGTGGATAAAGAAAGGTGACGCCGATATGGTCACTTTTAGTCCGAAAATTTCACGGAAAAGCTTTTCGTGCACAAAGCTCCCATAATGACCTATAAACCATATAAACATGTTTGGGACAAATCTGAGCGAAAACAACACAGTTTTGGTGGATAAAGAAAGGTGATGCCGATATGGTCACTTTTGGTCCGAAAATTTTACAGAAAGCTTTTCGCTCACAAAGTTCGCATTATGACCTATAAACCATATAAACATGTTTGGGATGCATTTGATCGAAAACAACAAAGTTTTGGTGGATAAAGAAAGGTGATGCCGATATGGTCACTTTTGGTCTGAAAATTTCACGGAAAGCTTTTCGCGCTGAAAGCTCTCATTATGACCTATACACCATATAAACATGTTTGGGACACATTTGAGCGAAAACAACACAGTTTTGGTGGATAAAGAAAGGTGATGCCGATATGGTCACTTTTGGTCCGAAAATTTCACGGAAAGCTTTTCGCGCAGAAAGCTCCTATTATGACCTATGAACCATATAAACATGTTTGGGACACATTTGAGCGAAATAAACATAGTTTTTGTGGATAGAGAAAGGTGACGCCGATATGGTCACTTTTGGTCCGAAAATTTCAAGGAAAGCTTTTCGCGCACAAAGCTCCCATTATGACCTTTAAAACATATAAACATGTTTTGAATGCCTTTGAGCGAAAACAACACAGTTTTTGTGGATAAAGAAAGGTGACGCCGATATGGTCACTTTCGGTCCGAAAATTTCACGGAAAGCTTTTCGCGCAGAAAGCTCCTATTATAACCTATGACCCATATAAACATGTTTGGGACACATGTGAGCGAAAACAACACAGTTTTTGTGGATAGAGAAAGGTGACGCCGATATGGTCACTTTTGGTCCGAAAATTTCACGGAAAGCTTTCGCGCACAAAGCTCCCATTATGACCATTAAAACATATAAAGATGTTTTGAATGCCTTTGAGCTAAAACAACACAGTTTTTGTGGATAAAGAAAGGTGACGCCGATATGGTCACTTTTGATATGAAAATTTTACGGAAAGCTTTTCGCGCAGAAAGCTCCCATTATGACCTATAAACCATATAAACATGTTTAGGACACATTTAACGAAAACAATACAGTTTTTGTGGATAAAGAAAGGTGATGCCGATATGTTCACTTTTGGTCCGAAAATTTCACGGAAAGCTTTTCGTGCACAAAGCTCCCAATATGACCTATAAACCATATAAACATGTTTGGGACACATTTGAGCGAAAACAACACAGTTTTTGTGGATAAAGAAAGGTGACGCCGATATGGTCACTTTTGGTCCGAAAATTTCACGGAAAGCTTTTCGCGCAGAAAGCTCCTATTATGACCTATGAACCATATAAACATGTTTGGGACACATTTGAGCGAAAACAACACAGTTTTTGTGCATAGAGAAAGGTGACGCCGATATGGTCACTTTTGGTCCGAAAATTTCACGGAAAGCTTTTCGCGCACAAAGCTCCCATTATGACCTATAAACCATATAAACATGTTTTGAATGCCTTTGAGCGAAAACAACACAGTTTTTGTGGATAAAGAAAGGTGACGCCGATATGGTCACTTTTGGTCCGAAAATTTCACGGAAAGCTTTTCGCACAGAAAGCTCTCATTATGACCTATAAACCATATAAACATGTTTGGGACACATTTGAGCGAAAACAACACAGTTTTTGTGGATAAAGAAAGGTGACGCCGATATGGTCACTTTTGGTCCGAAAATTTCACGGAAAGCTTTCCGCGCACAAAGCTCCCATTATGACCTATAAACCATATAAATATGTTTGGGACGCATTTGAGCGAAAACAACACAGTTTTTGTGGATAAAGAAAGGTGACGCCGATATGGTCACTTTTGGTCCGAAAATTTCAAGGAAAGCTTTTCGCGCAGAAAGCTCCCAATATGACCTATGAACCATATAATCATGTTTGGGACAGATTTGAGCGAAAACAACACAGTTTTTGTGGATAGAGAAAGGCGACGCCGATATGGTCACTTTTGGTCCGAAAATTTCACGGAAAGCTTTTCGCGCAGAAAGCTCCCAATATGACCTATGAACCATATAATCATGTTTGGGACAGATTTGAGCGAAAACAACACAGTTTTTGTGGATAAAGAAGGGTGACGCCGATATGGTAACTTTTGGTCCGAAAATTTCATGGAAAGTTTTTCGTGCACAAAGCTCCCAATATGACCTATAAACCATATAAACATGTTTGGGACACATTTGAGCGAAAACAACACAGTTTTTGTGGATAAAGAAAGGTGACGCCGATATGGTCACTTTTGGTCCGAAAATTTCACGGAAAGCTTTTCGCGCAGAAAGCTCCCATTATGACCTATAAACCATATATACATGTTTGGGACGCGTTTGAGCGAAAACAACACAGTTTTTGTGGATAAAGAAAGGTGACGCCGATATGGTCACTTTTGGTCCGAAAATTTCACGGAAAGCTTTTCGCGCAGAAAGCTCCCATTATGACCTATAAACCATATAAACATGTTTAGGACACATTTAACGAAAACAATACAGTTTTTGTGGATAAAGAAAGGTGATGCCGATATGGTCACTTTTGGTCCGAAAATTTCACGAAAAGCTTTTCGTGCACAAAGCTCCCAATATGACCTATAAACCATATAAACATGTTTGGGACACATTTGAGCGAAAACAACACAGTTTTTGTGGATAAAGAAAGGTGACGCCGATATGGTCACTTTTGGTCCGAAAATTTCACGGAAAGCTTTTCGCGCAGAAAGCTCCTATTATGACCTATGAACCATATAAACAGTTTTGGGACACATTTGAGCGAAAACAACACAGTTTTTGTGCATAGAGAAAGGTGACGCCGATATGGTCACTTTTGGTCCGAAAATTTCACGGAAAGCTTTTCGCGCACAAAGCTCCCATTATGACCTATAAACCATATAAACATGTTTTGAATGCCTTTGAGCGAAAACAACACAGTTTTTGTGGATAAAGAAAGGTGACGCCGATATGGTCACTTTTGGTCCGAAAATTTCACGGAAAGCTTTTCGCGCAGAAAGCTCCTATTATGACCTATGAACCATATAAACATGTTTGGGAGATATTTGAGCGAAAACAACACAGTTTTTGTGGATAGAGAAAGGTGACGCCGATATGGTCACTTTTGGTCCGAAAATTTCACGGAAAGCTTTTCGCGCACAAAGCTCCCATTATGACCTATAAACCATATAAACATGTTTTGAATGCATTTGAGCGAAAACAACACGGTTTTGGTGGATAAAGAAAGGTGACGCCGATATGGTCACTTTAGTCCGAAAATTTTACGGTAAGCTTTTCGCGCACAAAGCTCCCATTATGACCTATCAACCATATAAACATGTTTGGGACACATTTGAGCGAAAACAACACAGTTTTGGTGGATAAAGAAAGGTGACGCCGATATGGTCACTTTTGGTCCGAAAATTTCACGGAAAGCTTTCCGCGCACAAAGCTCCCATTATGACCTATAAACCATATATACATGTTTGGGACGCGTTTGAGCGAAAACAACACAGTTTTTGTGGATAAAGAAAGGTGACGCCGATATGGTCACTTTTGATCCGAAAATTTCACGGAAAGCTTTCCGCGCATAAAGCTCCCATTATGACCCATAAACCATATAAACATGTTTGGGACACATTTGAGCGAAAACAATACAGTTTTTGTGGATAAAGAAAGGTGACGCCGATATGGTCACTTTTGGTCCGAAAATTTCACGGAAAGATTTTCGTGCAGAAAGCTCACATTATGACCTATACACCATATAAACATGTTTGGGACACATTTGAGCGAAAACAACACAGATTTGGTGGATAATGAAAGGTGACGCCGATATGGTCACTTTTGGTCCGAAAATTTCACGGAAAGCTTTCCGCGCACAAAGCTCCCATTATGACCTATAAACCATATAAATATGTTTGGGACGCATTTGAGCGAAAACAACACAGTTTTTGTGGATAAAGAAAGGTGACGCCGATATGGTCACTTTTGGTCCGAAAATTTCACGGAAAGCTTTTCGCGCAGAAAGCTCCCAATATGACCTATGAACCATATAATCATGTTTGGGACAGATTTGAGCGAAAACAACACAGTTTTTGTGGATAAAGAAAGCTGACGCTGATGTGGTCACTTTTGGTCCGAAAATTTCATGGAAAGCTTTTCGTGCACAAAGCTCCCAATATGACCTATAAACCATATAAACATGTTTGGGACACATTTGAGCGAAAACAACACAGTTTTTGTGGATAAAGAAAGGTGACGCCGATATGGTCACTTTTGGTCCGAAAATTTCACGGAAAGCTTTTCGCGCAGAAAGCTCTCATTATGACCTATAAACCATATAAACATATTTGGGACACAATTGAGCGAAAACAACACAGTTTTGGTGGATAAAGAAAAGTGACGCCGATATGGTCACTTTTGTTCCGAAAATTTAACGGAAAGCTTTTCGCGCAGAAAGCTCACATTATGACCTATAAACCATATAAACATGTTTGGGACATATTTTAGTGAAAACAACACAGTTTTGGTGGAGAAAGAAAGGTGACGCCGATATGGTCACTTTTGGTCCGAAAATTTCACGGAAAGTTTTCCGCGCATAAAGCTCCCATTATGACCCATAAACCATATAAACATGTTTGGGACACATTTGAGCGAAAACAATACAATTTTTGTGGATAAAGAAAGGTGACGCCGATATGTTCACTTTTGGTCCGAAAATTTCACGGAAAGATTTTCGCGCAGAAAGCTCCCAATATGACCTATGAACCATATAATCATGTTTGGGACAGATTTGAGCGAAAACAACACAGTTTTTGTGGATAGAGAAAGGCGACGCCGATATGGTCACTTTTGGTCCGAAAATTTCACGGAAAGCTTTTCGCGCAGAAAGCTCCCAATATGACCTATGATCCATATAATCATGTTTGGGACAGATTTGAGCGAAAACAACACAGTTTTTGTGGATAAAGAAAGGTGACGCCGATATGGTCACTTTTGGTCCGAAAATTTCACGGAAAGCTTTTCGCGCAGAAAGCTCCTATTATGACCTATGAACCATATAAACATGTTTGGGAGATATTTGAGCGAAAACAACACAGTTTTTGTGGATAGAGAAAGGTGACGCCGATATGGTCACTTTTGGTCCGAAAATTTCACGGAAAGCTTTTCGCGCACAAAGCTCCCATTATGACCTATAAACCATATAAACATGTTTTGAATGCATTTGAGCGAAAACAACACGGTTTTGGTGGATAAAGAAAGGTGACGCCGATATGGTCACTTTAGTCCGAAAATTTTACGGTAAGCTTTTCGCGCACAAAGCTCCCATTATGACCTATCAACCATATAAACATGTTTGGGACACATTTGAGCGAAAACAACAAAGTTTTGGTGGATAAAGAAAGGTGACGCCGATATGGTCAGTTTTGGTCCGAAAATTTCACGGAAAGATTTTCGCGCAGAAAGATCCTATAATGACCTATGAACCATATAAACATGTTTGGGACATATTTGAGCGAAAACAACACAGTTTTGGTGGATAAAGAAAGGTGACGCCGATATGGTCACTTTTGGTCCGAAAATTTCACGGAAAGCTTTCCGCGCACAAAGCTCCCATTATGACCTATAAACCATATACACATGTTTGGGACGCGTTTGAGCGAAAACAACACAGTTTTTGTGGATAAAGAAAGGTGACGCCGATATGGTCACTTTTGATCCGAAAATTTCACGGAAAGCTTTCCGCGCATAAAGCTCCCATTATGACCCATAAACCATATAAACATGTTTGGGACACATTTGAGCGAAAACAACACAGTTTTTGTGGATAAAGAAAGGTGACGCCGATATGGTCACTTTTGGTCCGAAAATTTCACGGAAAGATTTTCGTGCAGAAAGCTCACATTATGACCTATACACCATATAAACATGTTTGGGACACATTTGAGCGAAAACAACACAGATTTGGTGGATAATGAAAGGTGACGCCGATATGGTCACTTTTGGTCCGAAAATTTCACGGAAAGCTTTCCGCGAACAAAGCTCTCATTATGACCTATAATCCATATAAATATGTTTGGGACGCATTTGAGCGAAAACAACACAGTTTTTGTGGATAAAGAAAGGTGACGCCGATATGGTCACTTTTGGTCCGAAAATTTCACGGAAAGATTTTCGTGCAGAAAGCTCACATTATGACCCATAAACCATATAAACATGTTTGGGACACATTTGAGCGAAAACAATACAGTTTTTGTAGATAAAGAAAGGTGACGCCTATATGGTCACTTTTGGTCCGAAAATTTCACGGAAAGCTTTTCGCGTAGAAAGCTCCAATTATGACCTAGAAACCATATAAACATGTTTGGGACACATTTGAGTGAAAACAACACAGTTTTGTTGGAGAAAGAAAGGTGACGCCGATATGGTCACTTTTGATCCGAAAATTTCACGGAAAGCTTTCCGCGCAAAAAGCTCCCATTATGACCCATAAACCATATAAACATGTTTGGGACACATTTGAGCGAAAACAATACAGTTTTTGTTGATAAAGAAAGGTGACGCCGATATGGTCACTTTTAGTCCGAAAATTTCACGGAAAGCTTTTCGCGCAGAAAGCTCCCATTATGACCTATAAACCATATAAACATATTTGGGACACAATTGAGCGAAAACAACACAGTTTTGGTGGATAAAGAAAAGTGACGCCTATATGGTCACTTTTGTTCCGAAAATTTAACGGAAAACTTTTCGCGCAGAAAGCTCCCGTTATGACCTATAAACCATATAAACCTGTTTAGGACACATTTGAACGAAAAAATACAGTTTTTGTAGATAATGAAAGGTGACGCCGATATGGTCACTTTTGGTCCGAAAATTTCACGGAAAGCTTTTCGTGCACAATGCTCCCAATATGACCTATAAACCATATAAACATGTTTGGGACACATTTGTGCGAAAACAACACAGTTTTTGTGGATAAAGAAAGATGACGCCGATATGGTTACTTTTGGTCCGAAAATTTCACGGAAAGCTTTCCGCGCAGAAAGCTCCTATTATGACCTATGAACCATATAAACATGTTTGGGACACATTTGAGCGAAAACAACACAGTTTTTGTGGATAGAGAAAGGTGACGCCGATATGGTCACTTTTGGCCCGAAAATTTCACAGAAAGCTTTTCACGCACAAAGCTCCCATTATGACCTTTAAAACATATAAACATGTTTTGAATGCCTTTGAGCGAAAACAACACAGTTTTTGTGGATAAAGAAAGGTGACGCCGATATGGTCACTTTTGGTCCGAAAACTTCACGGAAAGATTTTCGTGCAGAAAGCTCACATTATGACCTATACACCATATAAACATGTTTGGGACACATTTGAGCGAAAACAACACAGATTTGGTGGATAATGAAAGGTGACGCCGATATGGTCACTTTTGGTCCGAAAATTTCACGGAAAGCTTTCCGCGCACAAAGCTCCCATTATGACCTATAAACCATATAAATATGTTTGGGACGCATTTGAGCGAAAACAACACAGTTTTTGTGGATAAAGAAAGGTGACGCCGATATGGTCACTTTTGGTCCGAAAATTTCACGGAAAGCTTTTCGCGCAGAAAGCTCCCAATATGACCTATGAACCATATAATCATGTTTGGGACAGATTTGAGCGAAAACAACACAGTTTTTGTGGATAAAGAAAGCTGACGCTGATGTGGTCACTTTTGGTCCGAAAATTTCATGGAAAGCTTTTCGTGCACAAAGCTCCCAATATGACCTATAAACCATATAAACATGTTTGGGACACATTTGAGCGAAAACAACACAGTTTTTGTGGATAAAGAAAGGTGACGCCGATATGGTCACTTTTGGTCCGAAAATTTCACGGAAAGCTTTTCGCGCAGAAAGCTCTCATTATGACCTATAAACCATATAAACATATTTGGGACACAATTGAGCGAAAACAACACAGTTTTGGTGGATAAAGAAAAGTGACGCCGATATGGTCACTTTTGTTCCGAAAATTTAACGGAAAGCTTTTCGCGCAGAAAGCTCACATTATGACCTATAAACCATATAAACATGTTTGGGACATATTTTAGTGAAAACAACACAGTTTTGGTGGAGAAAGAAAGGTGACGCCGATATGGTCACTTTTGGTCCGAAAATTTCACGGAAAGTTTTCCGCGCATAAAGCTCCCATTATGACCCATAAACCATATAAACATGTTTGGGACACATTTGAGCGAAAACAATACAATTTTTGTGGATAAAGAAAGGTGACGCCGATATGTTCACTTTTGGTCCGAAAATTTCACGGAAAGATTTTCGCGCAGAAAGCTCCCAATATGACCTATGAACCATATAATCATGTTTGGGACAGATTTGAGCGAAAACAACACAGTTTTTGTGGATAGAGAAAGGCGACGCCGATATGGTCACTTTTGGTCCGAAAATTTCACGGAAAGCTTTTCGCGCAGAAAGCTCCCAATATGACCTATGATCCATATAATCATGTTTGGGACAGATTTGAGCGAAAACAACACAGTTTTTGTGGATAAAGAAAGGTGACGCCGATATGGTCACTTTTGGTCCGAAAATTTCACGGAAAGCTTTTCGCGCAGAAAGCTCCTATTATGACCTATGAACCATATAAACATGTTTGGGAGATATTTGAGCGAAAACAACACAGTTTTTGTGGATAGAGAAAGGTGACGCCGATATGGTCACTTTTGGTCCGAAAATTTCACGGAAAGCTTTTCGCGCACAAAGCTCCCATTATGACCTATAAACCATATAAACATGTTTTGAATGCATTTGAGCGAAAACAACACGGTTTTGGTGGATAAAGAAAGGTGACGCCGATATGGTCACTTTAGTCCGAAAATTTTACGGTAAGCTTTTCGCGCACAAAGCTCCCATTATGACCTATCAACCATATAAACATGTTTGGGACACATTTGAGCGAAAACAACAAAGTTTTGGTGGATAAAGAAAGGTGACGCCGATATGGTCAGTTTTGGTCCGAAAATTTCACGGAAAGATTTTCGCGCAGAAAGCTCCTATAATGACCTATGAACCATATAAACATGTTTGGGACATATTTGAGCGAAAACAACACAGTTTTGGTGGATAAAGAAAGGTGACGCCGATATGGTCACTTTTGGTCCGAAAATTTCACGGAAAGCTTTCCGCGCACAAAGCTCCCATTATGACCTATAAACCATATATACATGTTTGGGACGCGTTTGAGCGAAAACAACACAGTTTTTGTGGATAAAGAAAGGTGACGCCGATATGGTCACTTTTGATCCGAAAATTTCACGGAAAGCTTTCCGCGCATAAAGCTCCCATTATGACCCATAAACCATATAAACATGTTTGGGACACATTTGAGCGAAAACAACACAGTTTTTGTGGATAAAGAAAGGTGACGCCGATATGGTCACTTTTGGTCCGAAAATTTCACGGAAAGATTTTCGTGCAGAAAGCTCACATTATGACCTATACACCATATAAACATGTTTGGGACACATTTGAGCGAAAACAACACAGATTTGGTGGATAATGAAAGGTGACGCCGATATGGTCACTTTTGGTCCGAAAATTTCACGGAAAGCTTTCCGCGAACAAAGCTCTCATTATGACCTATAATCCATATAAATATGTTTGGGACGCATTTGAGCGAAAACAACACAGTTTTTGTGGATAAAGAAAGGTGACGCCGATATGGTCACTTTTGGTCCGAAAATTTCACGGAAAGATTTTCGTGCAGAAAGCTCACATTATGACCCATAAACCATATAAACATGTTTGGGACACATTTGAGCGAAAACAATACAGTTTTTGTAGATAAAGAAAGGTGACGCCTATATGGTCACTTTTGGTCCGAAAATTTCACGGAAAGCTTTTCGCGTAGAAAGCTCCAATTATGACCTAGAAACCATATAAACATGTTTGGGACACATTTGAGTGAAAACAACACAGTTTTGTTGGAGAAAGAAAGGTGACGCCGATATGGTCACTTTTGATCCGAAAATTTCACGGAAAGCTTTCCGCGCAAAAAGCTCCCATTATGACCCATAAACCATATAAACATGTTTGGGACACATTTGAGCGAAAACAATACAGTTTTTGTTGATAAAGAAAGGTGACGCCGATATGGTCACTTTTAGTCCGAAAATTTCACGGAAAGCTTTTCGCGCAGAAAGCTCCCATTATGACCTATAAACCATATAAACATATTTGGGACACAATTGAGCGAAAACAACACAGTTTTGGTGGATAAAGAAAAGTGACGCCTATATGGTCACTTTTGTTCCGAAAATTTAACGGAAAACTTTTCGCGCAGAAAGCTCCCGTTATGACCTATAAACCATATAAACCTGTTTAGGACACATTTGAACGAAAAAATACAGTTTTTGTAGATAATGAAAGGTGACGCCGATATGGTCACTTTTGGTCCGAAAATTTCACGGAAAGCTTTTCGTGCACAATGCTCCCAATATGACCTATAAACCATATAAACATGTTTGGGACACATTTGTGCGAAAACAACACAGTTTTTGTGGATAAAGAAAGATGACGCCGATATGGTTACTTTTGGTCCGAAAATTTCACGGAAAGCTTTCCGCGCAGAAAGCTCCTATTATGACCTATGAACCATATAAACATGTTTGGGACACATTTGAGCGAAAACAACACAGTTTTTGTGGATAGAGAAAGGTGACGCCGATATGGTCACTTTTGGCCCGAAAATTTCACAGAAAGCTTTTCACGCACAAAGCTCCCATTATGACCTTTAAAACATATAAACATGTTTTGAATGCCTTTGAGCGAAAACAACACAGTTTTTGTGGATAAAGAAAGGTGACGCCGATATGGTCACTTTTGGTCCGAAAACTTCACGGAAAGCTTTTCGCGCAGAAAGCTCCCATTATGACCTATAAACCATATAAACATGTTTGGCACACATTTGAGTGAAAACAACACAGTTTTGGTGGATAAAGAAAGGTGATGCCGATACGGTCACTTTTAGTCCGAAAAGTTCACGGAAAGCTTTCCGCGCATAAAGCTCCCATTATGACCCATAAACCAAATAAACAAGTTTGGGACATATTTGAGCGAAAACAATACAGTTTTTGTGGATAAAGAAAGGTGACGCCGATATGTCACTTTTGGTCCGAAAATTTCACGGAAAGCTTTCCGCGCAGAAAGCTCCCATTATGACCTATAAACCATATAAACACGTTTGGGTCATAATTGAACAAAAACAACACAGTTTTGGTGGATAAAGAGAGGTGACGCCGATATGGTCACTTTTGGTACAAAAATTTCACGGAAAGCTTTTCGCGCACAAAGCTCCTATTATGACCTATACACCATATAAACATGTTTGGGATGCATTTGAGCGAAAACAACATAGTTTTTGTGGATAAAGAAAGGTGACGCGATATGGTCACTTTTGGTCAGAAAATTTCACGGAAAGCTTTCCGCGCACAAAGCTCACATTATGACCTATAAACCATATAAACATGTTTGGGATGCATTTGAGTGAAAAAAACACGGTTTTGGTGGATAAAGAAAGGTGACGCCGATATGGTCACTTTTAGTC
Source organism: Persicaria maculosa (assembly GCA_963922045.1). Classification (NCBI taxonomy): domain Eukaryota; kingdom Viridiplantae; phylum Streptophyta; class Magnoliopsida; order Caryophyllales; family Polygonaceae; genus Persicaria; species Persicaria maculosa. The sequence goes on along the minus strand of OY998261.1, from coordinate 22,015,283 downwards.
CGAAAATTTCACGGAAAAGCTTTTCGTGCACAAAGCTCCCATAATGACCTATAAACCATATAAACATGTTTGGGACAAATCTGAGCGAAAACAACACAGTTTTGGTGGATAAAGAAAGGTGATGCCGATATGGTCACTTTTGGTCCGAAAATTTTACAGAAAGCTTTTCGCTCACAAAGTTCGCATTATGACCTATAAACCATATAAACATGTTTGGGATGCATTTGATCGAAAACAACAAAGTTTTGGTGGATAAAGAAAGGTGATGCCGATATGGTCACTTTTGGTCTGAAAATTTCACGGAAAGCTTTTCGCGCTGAAAGCTCTCATTATGACCTATACACCATATAAACATGTTTGGGACACATTTGAGCGAAAACAACACAGTTTTGGTGGATAAAGAAAGGTGATGCCGATATGGTCACTTTTGGTCCGAAAATTTCACGGAAAGCTTTTCGCGCAGAAAGCTCCTATTATGACCTATGAACCATATAAACATGTTTGGGACACATTTGAGCGAAATAAACATAGTTTTTGTGGATAGAGAAAGGTGACGCCGATATGGTCACTTTTGGTCCGAAAATTTCAAGGAAAGCTTTTCGCGCACAAAGCTCCCATTATGACCTTTAAAACATATAAACATGTTTTGAATGCCTTTGAGCGAAAACAACACAGTTTTTGTGGATAAAGAAAGGTGACGCCGATATGGTCACTTTCGGTCCGAAAATTTCACGGAAAGCTTTTCGCGCAGAAAGCTCCTATTATAACCTATGACCCATATAAACATGTTTGGGACACATGTGAGCGAAAACAACACAGTTTTTGTGGATAGAGAAAGGTGACGCCGATATGGTCACTTTTGGTCCGAAAATTTCACGGAAAGCTTTCGCGCACAAAGCTCCCATTATGACCATTAAAACATATAAAGATGTTTTGAATGCCTTTGAGCTAAAACAACACAGTTTTTGTGGATAAAGAAAGGTGACGCCGATATGGTCACTTTTGATATGAAAATTTTACGGAAAGCTTTTCGCGCAGAAAGCTCCCATTATGACCTATAAACCATATAAACATGTTTAGGACACATTTAACGAAAACAATACAGTTTTTGTGGATAAAGAAAGGTGATGCCGATATGTTCACTTTTGGTCCGAAAATTTCACGGAAAGCTTTTCGTGCACAAAGCTCCCAATATGACCTATAAACCATATAAACATGTTTGGGACACATTTGAGCGAAAACAACACAGTTTTTGTGGATAAAGAAAGGTGACGCCGATATGGTCACTTTTGGTCCGAAAATTTCACGGAAAGCTTTTCGCGCAGAAAGCTCCTATTATGACCTATGAACCATATAAACATGTTTGGGACACATTTGAGCGAAAACAACACAGTTTTTGTGCATAGAGAAAGGTGACGCCGATATGGTCACTTTTGGTCCGAAAATTTCACGGAAAGCTTTTCGCGCACAAAGCTCCCATTATGACCTATAAACCATATAAACATGTTTTGAATGCCTTTGAGCGAAAACAACACAGTTTTTGTGGATAAAGAAAGGTGACGCCGATATGGTCACTTTTGGTCCGAAAATTTCACGGAAAGCTTTTCGCACAGAAAGCTCTCATTATGACCTATAAACCATATAAACATGTTTGGGACACATTTGAGCGAAAACAACACAGTTTTTGTGGATAAAGAAAGGTGACGCCGATATGGTCACTTTTGGTCCGAAAATTTCACGGAAAGCTTTCCGCGCACAAAGCTCCCATTATGACCTATAAACCATATAAATATGTTTGGGACGCATTTGAGCGAAAACAACACAGTTTTTGTGGATAAAGAAAGGTGACGCCGATATGGTCACTTTTGGTCCGAAAATTTCAAGGAAAGCTTTTCGCGCAGAAAGCTCCCAATATGACCTATGAACCATATAATCATGTTTGGGACAGATTTGAGCGAAAACAACACAGTTTTTGTGGATAGAGAAAGGCGACGCCGATATGGTCACTTTTGGTCCGAAAATTTCACGGAAAGCTTTTCGCGCAGAAAGCTCCCAATATGACCTATGAACCATATAATCATGTTTGGGACAGATTTGAGCGAAAACAACACAGTTTTTGTGGATAAAGAAGGGTGACGCCGATATGGTAACTTTTGGTCCGAAAATTTCATGGAAAGTTTTTCGTGCACAAAGCTCCCAATATGACCTATAAACCATATAAACATGTTTGGGACACATTTGAGCGAAAACAACACAGTTTTTGTGGATAAAGAAAGGTGACGCCGATATGGTCACTTTTGGTCCGAAAATTTCACGGAAAGCTTTTCGCGCAGAAAGCTCCCATTATGACCTATAAACCATATATACATGTTTGGGACGCGTTTGAGCGAAAACAACACAGTTTTTGTGGATAAAGAAAGGTGACGCCGATATGGTCACTTTTGATCCGAAAATTTCACGGAAAGCTTTCCGCGCATAAAGCTCCCATTATGACCCATAAACCATATAAACATGTTTGGGACACATTTGAGCGAAAACAATACAGTTTTTGTGGATAAAGAAAGGTGACGCCGATATGGTTACTTTTGGTCCGAAAATTTCACGGAAAGATTTTCGTGCAGAAAGCTCACATTATGACCTATACACCATATAAACATGTTTGGGACACATTTGAGCGAAAACAACACAGATTTGGTGGATAATGAAAGGTGACGCAGATATGGTCACTTTTGGTCCGAAAATTTCACGGAAACCTTTTCGCGCAGAAAGCTCTCATTATGACCTATAAACCATATAAACATATTTGGGACACAATTGAGCGAAAACAACACAGTTTTGGTGGATAAAGAAAAGTGACGCCGATATGGTCACTTTTGTTCCGAAAATTTAACGGAAAGCTTTTCGCGCAGAAAGCTCACATTATGACCTATAAACCATATAAACATGTTTGGGACATATTTTAGTGAAAACAACACAGTTTTGGTGGAGAAAGAAAGGTGACGCCGATATGGTCACTTTTGGTCCGAAAATTTCACGGAAAGCTTTCCGCGCACAAAGCTCCCATTATGACCTATAAACCATATAAATATGTTTGGGACGCATTTGAGCGAAAACAACACAGTTTTTGTGGATAAAGAAAGGTGACGCCGATATGGTCACTTTTGGTCCGAAAATTTCACGGAAAGCTTTTCGCGCAGAAAGCTCCCAATATGACCTATGAACCATATAATCATGTTTGGGACAGATTTGAGCGAAAACAACATAGTTTTTGTGGATAAAGAAAGCTGACGCTGATGTGGTCACTTTTGGTCCGAAAATTTCATGGAAAGCTTTTCGTGCACAAAGCTCCCAATATGACCTATAAACCATATAAACATGTTTGGGACACATTTGAGCGAAAACAACACAGTTTTTGTGGATAAAGAAAGGTGACGCCGATATGGTCACTTTTGGTCCGAAAATTTCACGGAAAGCTTTTCGCGCAGAAAGCTCTCATTATGACCTATAAACCATATAAACATATTTGGGACACAATTGAGCGAAAACAACACAGTTTTGGTGGATAAAGAAAAGTGATGCCGATATGGTCACTTTTGTTCCGAAAATTTAACGGAAAGCTTTTCGCGCAGAAAGCTCACATTATTACCTATAAACCATATAAACATGTTTGGGACATATTTTAGTGAAAACAACACAGTTTTGGTGGAGAAAGAAAGGTGACGCCGATATGGTCACTTTTGGTCCGAAAATTTCACGAAAGTTTTCCGCGCATAAAGCTCCCATTATGACCCATAAACCATATAAACATGTTTGGGACACATTTGAGCGAAAACAATACAGTTTTTGTGGATAAAGAAAGGTGACGCCGATATGGTCACTTTTGGTCCGAAAATTTCACGGAAAGATTTTCGCGCAGAAAGCTCACATTATGACCTATACACCATATAAACATGTTTGGGACACATTTGAGCGAAAACAACACAGATTTGGTGGATAATGAAAGGTGACGCCGATATGGTCACTTTTGGTCCGAAAATTTCACGGAAAGCTTTCCACGCACAAAGCTCTCATTATGACCTATAAACCATATAAACATGTTTGGGACACATTTGAGCGAAAACCACACAGTTTTGGTGGATAAAGAAAGGTGACGCCGATATAGTCACTTTTGGTCCGAAAATTTCACGGAAAGCTTTTTGTCCACAAAGCTCCCAATATGACCTATAAACCATAGAAACCTGTTTGGGACACATTTGAGCGAAAACAACACAGTTTTTGTGGATAAAGAAAGGTGACGCCGATATGGTCACTTTTGGTCCGAAAATTTCACGGAAAGCTTTTCGCGCAGAAAGCTCCTATTATGACCTATGAACCATATAAACATGTTTGGGAGATATTTGAGCGAAAACAACACAGTTTTTGTGGATAGAGAAAGGTGACGCCGATATGGTCACTTTTGGTCCGAAAATTTCACGGAAAGCTTTTCGCGCACAAAGCTCGCATTATGACCTATAAACCATATAAACATGTTTTGAATGCATTTGAGCGAAAACAACACGGTTTTGGTGGATAAAGAAAGGTGACGCCGATATGGTCACTTTAGTCCGAAAATTTTACGGTAAGCTTTTCGCGCACAAAGCTCCCATTATGACCTATCAACCATATAAACATGTTTGGGACACATTTGAGCGAAAACAACACAGTTTTGGTGGATAAAGAAAGGTGACGCCGATATGGTCACTTTTGGTCCGAAAATTTCACGGAAAGCTTTTCGCGCAGAAAGCTCCTATAATGACCTATGAACCATATAAACATGTTTGGGACACATTTGAGCGAAAACAACACAGTTTTGGTGGATAAAGAAAGGTGACGCCGATATGGTCACTTTTGGTCCGAAAATTTCACGGAAAGCTTTCCGCGCACAAAGCTCCCATTATGACCTATAAACCATATATACATGTTTGGGACGCGTTTGAGCGAAAACAACACAGTTTTTGTGGATAAAGAAAGGTGACGCCGATATGGTCACTTTTGATCCGAAAATTTCACGGAAAGCTTTCCGCGCATAAAGCTCCCATTATGACCCATAAACCATATAAACATGTTTGGGACACATTTGAGCGAAAACAACACAGTTTTTGTGGATAAAGAAAGGTGACGCCGATATGGTCACTTTTGGTCCGAAAATTTCACGGAAAGATTTTCGTGCAGAAAGCTCACATTATGACCTATACACCATATAAACATGTTTGGGACACATTTGAGCGAAAACAACACAGATTTGGTGGATAATGAAAGGTGACGCCGATATGGTCACTTTTGGTCCGAAAATTTCACGGAAAGCTTTCCGCGAACAAAGCTCTCATTATGACCTATAATCCATATAAATATGTTTGGGACGCATTTGAGCGAAAACAACACAGTTTTTGTTGATAAAAGAAAGGTGACGCCGATATGGTCACTTTTGTTCCGAAAATTTCACGGAAAGCTTTTCGCGCAGAAAGCTCCCAATATGACCTATGAACCATATAATCATGTTTGGGACATATTTTAGTGAAAACAACACAGTTTTGGTGGAGAAAGAAAGGTGACGCCGATATGGTCACTTTTGGTCCGAAAATTTTACAGAAAGCTTTTCGCTCACAAAGTTCGCATTATGACCTATAAACCATATAAAAGTGTTTGGGATGCATTTGATCGAAAACAACAAAGTTTTGGTGGATAAAGAAAGGTGATGCCGATATGGTCACTTTTGGTCTGAAAATTTCACGGAAAGCTTTTCGCGCAGAAAGCTCTCATTATGACCTATACACCATATAAACATGTTTGGGACACATTTGAGCGAAAACAACACAGTTTTGGTGGATAAAGAAAGGTGACGCCGATATGGTCACTTTTGGTCCGAAAATTTCACGGAAAGCTTTTCGCGCAGAAAGCTCCTATAATGACCTATGAACCATATAAACATGTTTGGGACACATTTGAGCGAAAACAACACAGTTTTGGTGGATAAAGAAAGGTGACGCCGATATGGTCACTTTTGATCCGAAAATTTCACGGAAAGCTTTCCGCGCATAAAGCTCCCATTATGACCCATAAACCATATAAACATGTTTGGGACACATTTGAGCGAAAACAACACAGTTTTTGTGGATAAAGAAAGGTGACGCCGATATGGTCACTTTTGGTCCGAAAATTTCACGGAAAGATTTTCGTGCAGAAAGCTCACATTATGACCTATACACCATATAAACATGTTTGGGACACATTTGAGCGAAAACAACACAGATTTGGTGGATAATGAAAGGTGACGCCGATATGGTCACTTTTGGTCCGAAAATTTCACGGAAAGCTTTCCGCGAACAAAGCTCTCATTATGACCTATAATCCATATAAATATGTTTGGGACGCATTTGAGCGAAAACAACACAGTTTTTGTTGATAAAAGAAAGGTGACGCCGATATGGTCACTTTTGTTCCGAAAATTTCACGGAAAGCTTTTCGCGCAGAAAGCTCCCAATATGACCTATGAACCATATAATCATGTTTGGGACATATTTTAGTGAAAACAACACAGTTTTGGTGGAGAAAGAAAGGTGACGCCGATATGGTCACTTTTGGTCCGAAAATTTTACAGAAAGCTTTTCGCTCACAAAGTTCGCATTATGACCTATAAACCATATAAAAGTGTTTGGGATGCATTTGATCGAAAACAACAAAGTTTTGGTGGATAAAGAAAGGTGATGCCGATATGGTCACTTTTGGTCTGAAAATTTCACGGAAAGCTTTTCGCGCAGAAAGCTCTCATTATGACCTATACACCATATAAACATGTTTGGGACACATTTGAGCGAAAACAACACAGTTTTGGTGGATAAAGAAAGGTGACGCCGATATGGTCACTTTTGGTCCGAAAATTTCACGGAAAGCTTTTCGCGCAGAAAGCTCCTATAATGACCTATGAACCATATAAACATGTTTGGGACACATTTGAGCGAAAACAACACAGTTTTGGTGGATAAAGAAAGGTGACGCCGATATGGTCACTTTTGATCCGAAAATTTCACGGAAAGCTTTCCGCGCATAAAGCTCCCATTATGACCCATAAACCATATAAACATGTTTGGGACACATTTGAGCGAAAACAACACAGTTTTTGTGGATAAAGAAAGGTGACGCCGATATGGTCACTTTTGGTCCGAAAATTTCACGGAAAGATTTTCGTGCAGAAAGCTCACATTATGACCTATACACCATATAAACATGTTTGGGACACATTTGAGCGAAAACAACACAGATTTGGTGGATAATGAAAGGTGACGCCGATATGGTCACTTTTGGTCCGAAAATTTCACGGAAAGCTTTCCGCGAACAAAGCTCTCATTATGACCTATAATCCATATAAATATGTTTGGGACGCATTTGAGCGAAAACAACACAGTTTTTGTGGATAAAGAAAGGTGACGCCGATATGGTCACTTTTGTTCCGAAAATTTCACGGAAAGCTTTTCGCGCAGAAAGCTCCCAATATGACCTATGAACCATATAATCATGTTTGGGACATATTTTAGTGAAAACAACACAGTTTTGGTGGAGAAAGAAAGGTGACGCCGATATGGTCACTTTTGGTCCGAAAATTTTACAGAAAACTTTTCGCTCACAAAGTTCGCATTATGACCTATAAACCATATAAACATGTTTGGGATGCATTTGATCGAAAACAACAAAGTTTTGGTGGATAAAGAAAGGTGATGCCGATATGGTCACTTTTGGTCTGAAAATTTCACGGAAAGCTTTTCGCGCAGAAAGCTCTCATTATGACCTATACACCATATAAACATGTTTGGGACACATTTGAGCGAAAACAACACAGTTTTGGTGGATAAAGAAAGGTGACGCCGATATGGTCACTTTTGGTCCGAAAATTTCACGGAAAGATTTTCGTGCAGAAAGCTCACATTATGACCCATAAACCATATAAACATGTTTGGGACACATTTGAGCGAAAACAATACAGTTTTTGTAGATAAAGAAAGGTGACGCCTATATGGTCACTTTTGGTCCGAAAATTTCACGGAAAGCTTTTCGCGTAGAAAGCTCCAATTATGACCTAGAAACCATATAAACATGTTTGGGACACATTTGAGTGAAAACAACACAGTTTTGTTGGAGAAAGAAAGGTGACGCCGATATGGTCACTTTTGATCCGAAAATTTCACGGAAAGCTTTCCGCGCAAAAAGCTCCCATTATGACCCATAAACCATATAAACATGTTTGGGACACATTTGAGCGAAAACAATACAGTTTTTGTTGATAAAGAAAGGTGACGCCGATATGGTCACTTTTAGTCCGAAAATTTCACGGAAAGCTTTTCGCGCAGAAAGCTCCCATTATGACCTATAAACCATATAAACATATTTGGGACACAATTGAGCGAAAACAACACAGTTTTGGTGGATAAAGAAAAGTGACGCCTATATGGTCACTTTTGTTCCGAAAATTTAACGGAAAACTTTTCGCGCAGAAAGCTCCCGTTATGACCTATAAACCATATAAACCTGTTTAGGACACATTTGAACGAAAAAATACAGTTTTTGTAGATAATGAAAGGTGACGCCGATATGGTCACTTTTGGTCCGAAAATTTCACGGAAAGCTTTTCGTGCACAATGCTCCCAATATGACCTATAAACCATATAAACATGTTTGGGACACATTTGTGCGAAAACAACACAGTTTTTGTGGATAAAGAAAGATGACGCCGAAAGCTCCTATTATGACCTATGAACCATATAAACATGTTTGGGACACATTTGAGCGAAAACAACACAGTTTTTGTGGATAGAGAAAGGTGACGCCGATATGGTCACTTTTGGCCCGAAAATTTCACAGAAAGCTTTTCACGCACAAAGCTCCCATTATGACCTTTAAAACATATAAACATGTTTTGAATGCCTTTGAGCGAAAACAACACAGTTTTTGTGGATAAAGAAAGGTGACGCCGATATGGTCACTTTTGGTCCGAAAACTTCACGGAAAGCTTTTCGCGCAGAAAGCTCCCATTATGACCTATAAACCATATAAACATGTTTGGCACACATTTGAGTGAAAACAACACAGTTTTGGTGGATAAAGAAAGGTGATGCCGATACGGTCACTTTTAGTCCGAAAAGTTCACGGAAAGCTTTCCGCGCATAAAGCTCCCATTATGACCCATAAACCAAATAAACAAGTTTGGGACATATTTGAGCGAAAACAATACAGTTTTTGTGGATAAAGAAAGGTGACGCCGATATGTCACTTTTGGTCCGAAAATTTCACGGAAAGCTTTCCGCGCAGAAAGCTCCCATTATGACCTATAAACCATATAAACACGTTTGGGTCATAATTGAACAAAAACAACACAGTTTTGGTGGATAAAGAGAGGTGACGCCGATATGGTCACTTTTGGTACAAAAATTTCACGGAAAGCTTTTCGCGCACAAAGCTCCTATTATGACCTATACACCATATAAACATGTTTGGGATGCATTTGAGCGAAAACAACATAGTTTTTGTGGATAAAGAAAGGTGACGCGATATGGTCACTTTTGGTCAGAAAATTTCACGGAAAGCTTTCCGCGCACAAAGCTCACATTATGACCTATAAACCATATAAACATGTTTGGGATGCATTTGAGTGAAAAAAACACGGTTTTGGTGGATAAAGAAAGGTGACGCCGATATGGTCACTTTTAGTCCGAAAATTTCACGGAAAAGCTTTTCGTGCACAAAGCTCCCATAATGACCTATAAACCATATAAACATGTTTGGGACAAATCTGAGCGAAAACAACACAGTTTTGGTGGATAAAGAAAGGTGATGCCGATATGGTCACTTTTGGTCCGAAAATTTTACAGAAAGCTTTTCGCTCACAAAGTTCGCATTATGACCTATAAACCATATAAACATGTTTGGGATGTATTTGATCGAAAACAACAAAGTTTTGGTGGATAAAGAAAGGTGATGCCGATATGGTCACTTTTGGTCTGAAAATTTCACGGAAAGCTTTTCGCGCTGAAAGCTCTCATTATGACCTATACACCATATAAACATGTTTGGGACACATTTGAGCGAAAACAACACAGTTTTGGTGGATAAAGAAAGGTGATGCCGATATGGTCACTTTTGGTCCGAAAATTTCACGGAAAGCTTTTCGCGCAGAAAGCTCCTATTATGACCTATGAACCATATAAACATGTTTGGGACACATTTGAGCGAAATAAACATAGTTTTTGTGGATAGAGAAAGGTGACGCCGATATGGTCACTTTTGGTCCGAAAATTTCAAGGAAAGCTTTTCGCGCACAAAGCTCCCATTATGACCTTTAAAACATATAAACATGTTTTGAATGCCTTTGAGCGAAAACAACACAGTTTTTGTGGATAAAGAAAGGTGACGCCGATATGGTCACTTTCGGTCCGAAAATTTCACGGAAAGCTTTTCGCGCAGAAAGCTCCTATTATAACCTATGACCCATATAAACATGTTTGGGACACATGTGAGCGAAAACAACACAGTTTTTGTGGATAGAGAAAGGTGACGCCGATATGGTCACTTTTGGTCCGAAAATTTCACGGAAAGCTTTCGCGCACAAAGCTCCCATTATGACCATTAAAACATATAAAGATGTTTTGAATGCCTTTGAGCTAAAACAACACAGTTTTTGTGGATAAAGAAAGGTGACGCCGATATGGTCACTTTTGATATGAAAATTTTACGGAAAGCTTTTCGCGCAGAAAGCTCCCATTATGACCTATAAACCATATAAACATGTTTAGGACACATTTAACGAAAACAATACAGTTTTTGTGGATAAAGAAAGGTGATGCCGATATGTTCACTTTTGGTCCGAAAATTTCACGGAAAGCTTTTCGTGCACAAAGCTCCCAATATGACCTATAAACCATATAAACATGTTTGGGACACATTTGAGCGAAAACAACACAGTTTTTGTGGATAAAGAAAGGTGACGCCGATATGGTCACTTTTGGTCCGAAAATTTCACGGAAAGCTTTTCGCGCAGAAAGCTCCTATTATGACCTATGAACCATATAAACATGTTTGGGACACATTTGAGCGAAAACAACACAGTTTTTGTGCATAGAGAAAGGTGACGCCGATATGGTCACTTTTGGTCCGAAAATTTCACGGAAAGCTTTTCGCGCACAAAGCTCCCATTATGACCTATAAACCATATAAACATGTTTTGAATGCCTTTGAGCGAAAACAACACAGTTTTTGTGGATAAAGAAAGGTGACGCCGATATGGTCACTTTTGGTCCGAAAATTTCACGGAAAGCTTTTCGCACAGAAAGCTCTCATTATGACCTATAAACCATATAAACATGTTTGGGACACATTTGAGCGAAAACAACACAGTTTTTGTGGATAAAGAAAGGTGACGCCGATATGGTCACTTTTGGTCCGAAAATTTCACGGAAAGCTTTCCGCGCACAAAGCTCCCATTATGACCTATAAACCATATAAATATGTTTGGGACGCATTTGAGCGAAAACAACACAGTTTTTGTGGATAAAGAAAGGTGACGCCGATATGGTCACTTTTGGTCCGAAAATTTCAAGGAAAGCTTTTCGCGCAGAAAGCTCCCAATATGACCTATGAACCATATAATCATGTTTGGGACAGATTTGAGCGAAAACAACACAGTTTTTGTGGATAGAGAAAGGCGACGCCGATATGGTCACTTTTGGTCCGAAAATTTCACGGAAAGCTTTTCGCGCAGAAAGCTCCCAATATGACCTATGAACCATATAATCATGTTTGGGACAGATTTGAGCGAAAACAACACAGTTTTTGTGGATAAAGAAGGGTGACGCCGATATGGTAACTTTTGGTCCGAAAATTTCATGGAAAGTTTTTCGTGCACAAAGCTCCCAATATGACCTATAAACCATATAAACATGTTTGGGACACATTTGAGCGAAAACAACACAGTTTTTGTGGATAAAGAAAGGTGACGCCGATATGGTCACTTTTGGTCCGAAAATTTCACGGAAAGCTTTTCGCGCAGAAAGCTCCCATTATGACCTATAAACCATATATACATGTTTGGGACGCGTTTGAGCGAAAACAACACAGTTTTTGTGGATAAAGAAAGGTGACGCCGATATGGTCACTTTTGATCCGAAAATTTCACGGAAAGCTTTCCGCGCATAAAGCTCCCATTATGACCCATAAACCATATAAACATGTTTGGGACACATTTGAGCGAAAACAATACAGTTTTTGTGGATAAAGAAAGGTGACGCCGATATGGTTACTTTTGGTCCGAAAATTTCACGGAAAGATTTTCGTGCAGAAAGCTCACATTATGACCTATACACCATATAAACATGTTTGGGACACATTTGAGCGAAAACAACACAGATTTGGTGGATAATGAAAGGTGACGCAGATATGGTCACTTTTGGTCCGAAAATTTCACGGAAACCTTTTCGCGCAGAAAGCTCTCATTATGACCTATAAACCATATAAACATATTTGGGACACAATTGAGCGAAAACAACACAGTTTTGGTGGATAAAGAAAAGTGACGCCGATATGGTCACTTTTGTTCCGAAAATTTAACGGAAAGCTTTTCGCGCAGAAAGCTCACATTATGACCTATAAACCATATAAACATGTTTGGGACATATTTTAGTGAAAACAACACAGTTTTGGTGGAGAAAGAAAGGTGACGCCGATATGGTCACTTTTGGTCCGAAAATTTCACGGAAAGCTTTCCGCGCACAAAGCTCCCATTATGACCTATAAACCATATAAATATGTTTGGGACGCATTTGAGCGAAAACAACACAGTTTTTGTGGATAAAGAAAGGTGACGCCGATATGGTCACTTTTGGTCCGAAAATTTCACGGAAAGCTTTTCGCGCAGAAAGCTCCCAATATGACCTATGAACCATATAATCATGTTTGGGACAGATTTGAGCGAAAACAACATAGTTTTTGTGGATAAAGAAAGCTGACGCTGATGTGGTCACTTTTGGTCCGAAAATTTCATGGAAAGCTTTTCGTGCACAAAGCTCCCAATATGACCTATAAACCATATAAACATGTTTGGGACACATTTGAGCGAAAACAACACAGTTTTTGTGGATAAAGAAAGGTGACGCCGATATGGTCACTTTTGGTCCGAAAATTTCACGGAAAGCTTTTCGCGCAGAAAGCTCTCATTATGACCTATAAACCATATAAACATATTTGGGACACAATTGAGCGAAAACAACACAGTTTTGGTGGATAAAGAAAAGTGATGCCGATATGGTCACTTTTGTTCCGAAAATTTAACGGAAAGCTTTTCGCGCAGAAAGCTCACATTATGACCTATAAACCATATAAACATGTTTGGGACATATTTTAGTGAAAACAACACAGTTTTGGTGGAGAAAGAAAGGTGACGCCGATATGGTCACTTTTGGTCCGAAAATTTCACGAAAGTTTTCCGCGCATAAAGCTCCCATTATGACCCATAAACCATATAAACATGTTTGGGACACATTTGAGCGAAAACAATACAGTTTTTGTGGATAAAGAAAGGTGACGCCGATATGGTCACTTTTGGTCCGAAAATTTCACGGAAAGATTTTCGCGCAGAAAGCTCACATTATGACCTATACACCATATAAACATGTTTGGGACACATTTGAGCGAAAACAACACAGATTTGGTGGATAATGAAAGGTGACGCCGATATGGTCACTTTTGGTCCGAAAATTTCACGGAAAGCTTTCCACGCACAAAGCTCTCATTATGACCTATAAACCATATAAACATGTTTGGGACACATTTGAGCGAAAACCACACAGTTTTGGTGGATAAAGAAAGGTGACGCCGATATAGTCACTTTTGGTCCGAAAATTTCACGGAAAGCTTTTTGTCCACAAAGCTCCCAATATGACCTATAAACCATAGAAACCTGTTTGGGACACATTTGAGCGAAAACAACACAGTTTTTGTGGATAAAGAAAGGTGACGCCGATATGGTCACTTTTGGTCCGAAAATTTCACGGAAAGCTTTTCGCGCAGAAAGCTCCTATTATGACCTATGAACCATATAAACATGTTTGGGAGATATTTGAGCGAAAACAACACAGTTTTTGTGGATAGAGAAAGGTGACGCCGATATGGTCACTTTTGGTCCGAAAATTTTCACGGAAAGCTTTTCGCGCACAAAGCTCGCATTATGACCTATAAACCATATAAACATGTTTTGAATGCATTTGAGCGAAAACAACACGGTTTTGGTGGATAAAGAAAGGTGACGCCGATATGGTCACTTTAGTCCGAAAATTTTACGGTAAGCTTTTCGCGCACAAAGCTCCCATTATGACCTATCAACCATATAAACATGTTTGGGACACATTTGAGCGAAAACAACACAGTTTTGGTGGATAAAGAAAGGTGACGCCGATATGGTCACTTTTGGTCCGAAAATTTCACGGAAAGCTTTTCGCGCAGAAAGCTCCTATAATGACCTATGAACCATATAAACATGTTTGGGACACATTTGAGCGAAAACAACACAGTTTTGGTGGATAAAGAAAGGTGACGCCGATATGGTCACTTTTGGTCCGAAAATTTCACGGAAAGCTTTCCGCGCACAAAGCTCCCATTATGACCTATAAACCATATATACATGTTTGGGACGCGTTTGAGCGAAAACAACACAGTTTTTGTGGATAAAGAAAGGTGACGCCGATATGGTCACTTTTGATCCGAAAATTTCACGGAAAGCTTTCCGCGCATAAAGCTCCCATTATGACCCATAAACCATATAAACATGTTTGGGACACATTTGAGCGAAAACAACACAGTTTTTGTGGATAAAGAAAGGTGACGCCGATATGGTCACTTTTGGTCCGAAAATTTCACGGAAAGATTTTCGTGCAGAAAGCTCACATTATGACCTATACACCATATAAACATGTTTGGGACACATTTGAGCGAAAACAACACAGATTTGGTGGATAATGAAAGGTGACGCCGATATGGTCACTTTTGGTCCGAAAATTTCACGGAAAGCTTTCCGCGAACAAAGCTCTCATTATGACCTATAATCCATATAAATATGTTTGGGACGCATTTGAGCGAAAACAACACAGTTTTTGTTGATAAAAGAAAGGTGACGCCGATATGGTCACTTTTGTTCCGAAAATTTCACGGAAAGCTTTTCGCGCAGAAAGCTCCCAATATGACCTATGAACCATATAATCATGTTTGGGACATATTTTAGTGAAAACAACACAGTTTTGGTGGAGAAAGAAAGGTGACGCCGATATGGTCACTTTTGGTCCGAAAATTTTACAGAAAGCTTTTCGCTCACAAAGTTCGCATTATGACCTATAAACCATATAAAAGTGTTTGGGATGCATTTGATCGAAAACAACAAAGTTTTGGTGGATAAAGAAAGGTGATGCCGATATGGTCACTTTTGGTCTGAAAATTTCACGGAAAGCTTTTCGCGCAGAAAGCTCTCATTATGACCTATACACCATATAAACATGTTTGGGACACATTTGAGCGAAAACAACACAGTTTTGGTGGATAAAGAAAGGTGACGCCGATATGGTCACTTTTGGTCCGAAAATTTCACGGAAAGCTTTTCGCGCAGAAAGCTCCTATAATGACCTATGAACCATATAAACATGTTTGGGACACATTTGAGCGAAAACAACACAGTTTTGGTGGATAAAGAAAGGTGACGCCGATATGGTCACTTTTGATCCGAAAATTTCACGGAAAGCTTTCCGCGCACAAAGCTCCCATTATGACCTATAAACCATATATACATGTTTGGGACGCGTTTGAGCGAAAACAACACAGTTTTTGTGGATAAAGAAAGGTGACGCCGATATGGTCACTTTTGATCCGAAAATTTCACGGAAAGCTTTCCGCGCATAAAGCTCCCATTATGACCCATAAACCATATAAACATGTTTGGGACACATTTGAGCGAAAACAACACAGTTTTTGTGGATAAAGAAAGGTGACGCCGATATGGTCACTTTTGGTCCGAAAATTTCACGGAAAGATTTTCGTGCAGAAAGCTCACATTATGACCTATACACCATATAAACATGTTTGGGACACATTTGAGCGAATACAACACAGATTTGGTGGATAATGAAAGGTGACGCCGATATGGTCACTTTTGGTCCGAAAATTTCACGGAAAGCTTTCCGCGAACAAAGCTCTCATTATGACCTATAATCCATATAAATATGTTTGGGACGCATTTGAGCGAAAACAACACAGTTTTTGTGGATAAAGAAAGGTGACGCCGATATGGTCACTTTTGTTCCGAAAATTTCACGGAAAGCTTTTCGCGCAGAAAGCTCCCAATATGACCTATGAACCATATAATCATGTTTGGGACATATTTGAGCGAAAACAACACAGTTTTGGTGGAGAAAGAAAGGTGACGCCGATATGGTCACTTTTGGTCCGAAAATTTCACGGAAAGCTTTTCGCTCACAAAGTTCGCATTATGACTTATAAACCATATAAACATGTTTGGGATGCATTTGATCGAAAACAACAAAGTTTTGGTGGATAAAGAAAGGTGATGCCGATATGGTCACTTTTGGTCTGAAAATTTCACGGAAAGCTTTTCGCGCAGAAAGCTCTCATTATGACCTATACACCATATAAACATGTTTGGGACACATTTGAGCGAAAACAACACAGTTTTGGTGGATAAAGAAAGGTGATGCCGATATGGTCACTTTTGGTCCGAAAATTTCACGGAAAGCTTTTCGCGCAGAAAGCTCCTATTATGACCTATGAACCATATAAACATGTTTGGGACACATTTGAGCGAAAACAACATAGTTTTTGTGGATAGAGAAAGGTGACGCCGATATGGTCACTTTTGGTCCGAAAATTTCAAGGAAAGCTTTTCGCGCACAAAGCTCCCATTATGACCTTTAAAACATATAAACATGTTTTGAATGCCTTTGAGCGAAAACAACACAGTTTTTGTGGATAAAGAAAGGTGACGCCGATATGGTCACTTTCGGTCCGAAAATTTCACGGAAAGCTTTTCGCGCAGAAAGCTCCTATTATAACCTATGAACCATATAAACATGTTTGGGACACATGTGAGCGAAAACAACACAGTTTTTGTGGATAGAGAAAGGTGACGCCGATATGGTCACTTTTGGTCCGAAAATTTCACGGAAAGCTTTCGCGCACAAAGCTCCCATTATGACCATTAAAACATATAAACATGTTTTGAATGCCCTTGAGCTAAAACAACACAGTTTTTGTGGATAAAGAAAGGTGACGCCGATATGGTCACTTTTGATATGAAAATTTCACGGAAAGCTTTTCGTGCACAAAGCTCCCAATATGACCTATAAACCATATAAACATGTTTGGGACACATTTGAGCGAAAACAACACAGTTTTTGTGGATAAAGAAAGGTGACTTCGATATGGTCACTTTTGGTCCGAAAATTTCACGGAAAGCTTTTCGCGCAGAAAGCTCCTATTATGACCTATGAACCATATAAACATGTTTGGGACACATTTGAGCGAAAACAACACAGTTTTTGTGCATAGAGAAAGGTGACGCCGATATGGTCACTTTTGGTCCGAAAATTTCACGGAAAGCTTTTCGCGCTTAAAGCTCCCATTATGACCTATAAACCATATAAACATGTGTTTGAATGCCTTTGACCGAAAACAACACAGTTTTTGTGGATAAAGAAAGGTGACGCCGATATGGTCACTTTTGGTCCGAAAATTTCACGGAAAGCTTTTCGCACAGAAAGCTCACATTATGACCTATAAAACATATAAACATGTTTGGGACACATTTGAGCGAAAACAACACAGTTTTTGTGGATAAAGAAAGGTGACGCCGATATGGTCACTTTTGGTCCGAAAATTTCACGAAAAGCTTTTCGTGCACAAAGCTCCCAATATGACCTATGAACCATATAATCATGTTTGGGACAGATTTGAGCGAAAACAACACAGTTTTTGTGGATAAAGAAGGGTGACGCCGAAATGGTCACTTTTGGTCCGAAAATTTCATGGAAAGTTTTTCGTGCACAAAGCTCCCAATATGACCTATAAACCATATAAACATGTTTGGGACACATTTGAGCGAAAACAACACAGTTTTTGTGGATAAAGAAAGGTGACGCCGATATGGTCACTTTTGGTCCGAAAATTTCACGGAAAGCTTTTCGCGCAGAAAGCTCACATTATGACCTATAAACCATATAAACATGTTTAGGACACATTTAACGATAACAATACAGTTTTTGTGGATAAAGAAAGGTGATGCCGATATGGTCACTTTTGGTCCGAAAATTTCACGAAAAGCTTTTCGTGCACATAGCTCCCAATATGACCTATAAACCATATAAACATGTTTGGGACACATTTGAGCGAAAACAACACAGTTTTTGTGGATAAAGAAAGGTGACGCCGATATGGTCACTTTTGGTCCGAAAATTTCACGTAAAGCTTTTCGCGCAGAAAGCTCCTATTATGACCTATGAACCATATAAACATGTTTGGGACACATTTGAGCGAAAACAACACAGTTTTTGTGCATAGAGAAAGGTGACGCCGATATGGTCACTTTTGGTCCGAAAATTTCACGGAAAGCTTTTCGCGCAGAAAGCTCCTATTATGACCTATGAACCATATAAACATGTTTGGGACACATTTGAGCGAAAACAACACAGTTTTTGTGCATAGAGAAAGGTGACGCCGATATGGTCACTTTTGGTCCGAAAATTTCACGGAAAGCTTTTCGCGCACAAAGCTCCCATTATGACCTATAAACCATATAAACATGTTTTGAATGCCTTTGAGCGAAAACAACACAGTTTTTGTGGATAAAGAAAGGTGACGCCGATATGGTCACTTTTTGTCCGAAAATTTTACGGAAAGCTTTTCGCGCAGAAAGTTCCCATTATGACCTATAAACCATATAAACATGTTTGGGACACATTTGAGCGAAAACAACACAGTTTTTGTGGAAAAAGAAAGGTGACGCCGATATGGTCACTTTTGGTACGAAAATTTCACGGAAAGCTTTCCGCGCACAAAGCTCCCATTATGACCTATAAACCATATAAATATGTTTGGGACGCATTTGAGCGAAAACAACACAGTTTTTGTGGATAAAGAAAGGTGACGCCGATATGGTCACTTTTGGTCCGAAAATTTCACGGAAAGCTTTTCGCGCAGAAAGCTCCCAATATGACCTATGAACCATATAATCATGTTTGGGACAGATTTGAGCGAAAACAACACAGTTTTTGTGGATAAAGAAAGGTGACGCCGATGTGGTCCCTTTTGGTCCGAAAATTTCATGGAAAGCTTTTCGTGCACAAAGCTCCCAATATGACCTATAAACCATATAAACATGTTTGGGACACATTTGAGCGAAAACAACACAGTTTTTGTGGATAAAGAAAGGTGACGCCGATATGGTCACTTTTGGTCCGAAAATTTCACGGAAAGCTTTTCGCGCAGAAAGCTCTCATTATGACCTATCATCCATATAAACATATTTGGGACACAATTGAGCGAAAACAACACAGTTTTGGTGGATAAAGAAAAGTGACGCCGATATGGTCACTTTTGTTCCGAAAATTTAACGGAAAGCTTTTCGCGCAGAAAGCTCCCATTATAACCTATAAACCATATAAACATGTTTGGGACATATTTTAGTGAAAACAACACAGTTTTGATGGAGAAAGAAAGGTGACGCCGATATGGTCACTTTTGGTCCGAAAATTTCACGGAAAGTTTTCCGCGCATAAAGCTCCCATTATGACCCATAAACCATATAAACATGTTTGGGACACATTTGAGCGAAAACAATACAGTTTTTGTGGATAAAGAAAGGTGACGCCGATATGGTCACTTTTGGTCCGAAAATTTCACGGAAAGATTTTCGCGCAGAAAGCTTACATTATGACCTATACACAATATAAACATGTTTGGGACACATTTGAGCGAAAACAACACAGATTTGGTGGATAATGAAAGGTGACGCCGATATGGTCACTTTTGGTCCGAAAATTTCACGGAAAGCTTTCCACGCACAAAGCTCTCATTATGACCTATAAACCATATAAACATGTTTGGGACACATTTGAGCGAAAACCACACAGTTTTGGTGGATAAAGAAAGGTGACGCCGATATAGTCACTTTTGGTCCGAAAATTTCACGGAAAGCTTTTCGTCCACAAAGCTCCCAATATGACCTATAAACCATAGAAACCTGTTTGGGACACATTTGAGCGAAAACAACACAGTTTTTGTGGATAAAGAAAGGTGACGCCGATATGGTCACTTTTGGTCCGAAAATTTCACGGAAAGCTTTTCGCGCAGAAAGCTCCTATTATGACCTATGAACCATATAAACATGTTTGGGAGATATTTGAGCGAAAACAACACAGTTTTTGTGGATAGAGAAAGGTGACGCCGATATGGTCACTTTTGGTCCGAAAATTTCACGAAAAGCTTTTCGCGCACAAAGCTCCCATTATGACCTATAAACCATATAAACATGTTTTGAATGCATTTGAGCGAAAACAACACGGTTTTGGTGGATAAAGAAAGGTGACGCCGATATGGTCACTTTTGATCCGAAAATTTCACGGAAAGCTTTCCGCGCATAAAGCTCCCATTATGACCCATAAACCATATAAACATGTTTGGGACACATTTGAGCGAAAACAACACAGTTTTTGTGGATAAAGAAAGGTGACGCCGATATGGTCACTTTTGGTCCGAAAATTTCACGGAAAGCTTTCCGCGCATAAAGCTCCTATTATGACCTATGAACCATATAAACATGTTTGGGAGATATTTGAGCGAAAACAACACAGTTTTTGTGGATAGAGAAAGGTGACGCCGATATGGTCACTTTTGGTCCGAAAATTTTACGGAAAGCTTTTCGCGCACAAAGCTCCCATTATGACCTATAAACCTTATATACATGTTTGGGACGCGTTTGAGCGAAAACAACACAGTTTTTGTGGATAAAGAAAGGTGACGCCGATATGGTCACTTTTGGTCCGAAAATTTCACGGAAAGATTTTCGTGCAGAAAGCTCACATTATGACCTATACACCATATAAACATGTTTGGGACACATTTGAGCGAAAACAACACAGATTTGGTGGATAATGAAAGGTGACGCCGATATGGTCACTTTTGGTCCGAAAATTTCACGGAAAGCTTTCCGCGAACAAAGCTCTCATTATAACCTATAATCCATATAAATATGTTTGGGACGCATTTGAGCGAAAACAACACAGTTTTTGTGGATAAAGAAAGGTGACGCCGATATGGTCACTTTTGTTCCGAAAATTTCACGGAAAGCTTTTCGCGCAGAAAGCTCCCAATATGACCTATGAACCATATAATCATGTTTGGGACATATTTTAGTGAAAACAACACAGTTTTGGTGGAGAAAGAAAGGTGACGCCGATATGGTCACTTTTGGTCCGAAAATTTCACGGAAAGTTTTCCGCGCACAAAGTTCCCAATATGACCCATAAACCATATAAACATGTTTGGGACACATTTGAGCGAAAACAATACAGTTTTTGTGGATAAAGAAAGGTGACGCCGATATGGTCACTTTTGGTCCGAAAATTTCACGGAAAGATTTTCGCGCAGAAAGCTCACATTATGACCTAAAAACCATATAAACATGTTTGGGACACATTTGAGCGAAAACAACACAGTTTTGGTGGATAAAGAAAGGTGACGCCGATATGGTCACTTTTGGTCCGAAAATTTCACGGAAAGCTTTTCGCGCAGAAAGCTCCTATAATGACCTATGAACCATATAAAAATGTTTGGGACACATTTGAGCGAAAACAACACAGTTTTGGTGGATAAAGAAAGGTGCCGCCGATATGGTCACTTTTGGTCCGAAAATTTCACGGAAAGCTTTCCGCGCACAAAGCTCCCATTATGACCTATAAACCATATATACATGTTTGGGACGCGTTTGAGCGAAAACAACACAGTTTTTGTGGATAAAGAAAGGTGACGCCGATATGGTCACTTTTGATCCGAAAATTTCACGGAAAGCTTTCCGCGCATAAAGCTCACATTATGACCCATAAACCATATAAACATGTTTGGGACACATTTGAGCGAAAACAACACAGTTTTTGTGGATAAAGAAAGGTGACGCCGATATGGTCACTTTTGGTCCGAAAATTTCACGGAAAGATTTTCGTGCAGAAAGCTCACATTATGACCTATACACCATATAAACATGTTTGGGACACATTTGAGCGAAAACAACACAGATTTGGTGGATAATGAAAGGTGACGCCGATATGGTCACTTTTGGTCCGAAAATTTCACGGAAAGCTTTCCACGGACAAAGCTCTCATTATGACCTATAAACCATATAAACATGTTTGGGACACATTTGAGCGAAAACCACACAGTTTTGGTGGATAAAGAAAGGTGATGCCGATATAGTCACTTTTGGTCCGAAAATTTCACGGAAAGCTTTTCGTCCACAAAGCTCCCAATATGACCTATAAACCATAGAAACCTGTTTGGGACACATTTGAGCGAAAACAACACAGTTTTTGTGGATAAAGAAAGGTGACGCAGATATGGTCACTTTTGGTCCAAAAATTTCACGGAAAGCTTTTCGCGCAGAAAGCTCCTATTATGACCTATGAACCATATAAACATGTTTGGGAGATATTTGAGCGAAAACAACACAGTTTTTGTGGATAGAGAAAGGTGACGCCGATATGGTCACTTTTGGTCCGAAAATTTCAAGGAAAGCTTTCCGCGCACAAAAGTTCACATTATGACCTATAAACCATATATACATGTTTGGGACGCGTTTGAGCGAAAACAACACAGTTTTTGTGGATAAAGAAAGGTGACGCCGATATGGTTACTTTTGATCCGAAAATTTCACGGAAATCTTTCCGCGCATAAAGCTCCCATTATGACCCATAAACCATATAAACATGTTTGGGACACATTTGAGCGAAAACAATACAGTTTTTGTGGATAAAGAAAGGTGACGCCGATATGGTCACTTTTGGTCCGAAAATTTCACAGAAAGATTTTCGTGCAGAAAGCTCACATTATGACCTATACACCATATAAACATGTTTGGGACACATTTGAGCGAAAACAACACAGATTTGGTGGATAATGAAAGGTGACGCCGATATGGTCACTTTTGGTCCGAAAATTTCACGGAAAGCTTTCCGCGCACAAAGCTCCCATTATGACCTATAAACCATATAAATATGTTTGGGACGCGTTTGAGCGAAAACAACACAGTTTTTGTGGATAAAGAAAGGTGACGCCGATATGGTCACTTTTGGTCCGAAAATTTCACGGAAAGCTTTTCGCGCACAAAGCTCACATTATGACCTATGAACCATATAATCATGTTTGGGACACATTTGAGCGAAAACAACACAGTTTTTGTGGATAAAGAAAGCTGACGCCGATGTGGTCACTTTTGGTCCGAAAATTTCATGGAAAGCTTTCTGTGCACAAAGCTCCCAATATGACCTATAAACCATATAAACATGTTTGGGACACATTTGAGCGAAAACAACACAGTTTTTGTGGATAAAGAAAGGTGACGCCGATATGGTCACTTTTGGTCCGAAAATTTCACGGAAAGATTTTCGCGCAGAAAGCTCACATTATGACCTATACACCATATAAACATGTTTGGGACACATTTGAGCGAAAACAACACAGTTTTGGTGGATAAAGAAAGGTGCCGCCGATATGGTCACTTTTGGTCCGAAAATTTCACGGAAAGCTTTCCGCGCACAAAGCTCCCATTATGACCTATAAACCATATATACATGTTTGGGACGCGTTTGAGCGAAAACAACACAGTTTTTGTGGATAAAGAAAGGTGACGCCGATATGGTCACTTTTGGTCCGAAAATTTCACGGAAAGCTTTTCGCGCATAAAGCTCCCATTATGACCCATAAACCATATAAACATGTTTGGGACACATTTGAGCGAAAACAACACAGTTTTTGTGGATAAAGAAAGGTGACGCCGATATGGTCACTTTTGGTCCGAAAATTTCATAGAAAGCTTTTCGCGCAGAAAGCTCACATTATGACCTATAAACCATATAAACATATTTGGGACACAATTGAGCGAAAACAACACAGTTTTGGTGGATAAAGAAAACTGACGCCGATATGGTCACTTTTGGTCCGAAAATTTCACGGAAAGCTTTCCACGCACGAAGCTCTCATTATGACCTATAAACCATATAAACATGTTTGTGACACATTTGAGCGAAAACCACACAGTTTTGGTGGATAAAGAAAGGTGACGCCGATATAGTCACTTTTGGTCCGAAAATTTCACGGAAAGCTTTTCGTCCACAAAGCTCCCAATATGACCTTTAAACCATAGAAACCTGTTTGGGACACATTTGAGCGAAAACAACACAGTTTTTGTGGATAAAGAAAGGTGACGCCGATATGGTCACTTTTGGTCCGAAAATTTCACGGAAAGATTTTCGTGCAGAAAGCTCACATTATGACCTATACACCATATAAACATGTTTGGGACACATTTGAGCGAAAACAACACAGATTTGGTGGATAATGAAAGGTGACGCCGATATGGTCACTTTTGGTCCGAAAATTTCACGGAAAGCTTTCCACGGACAAAGCTCTCATTATGACCTATAAACCATATAAACATGTTTGGGACACATTTGAGCGAAAACCACACAGTTTTGGTGGATAAAGAAAGGTGATGCCGATATAGTCACTTTTGGTCCGAAAATTTCACGGAAAGCTTTTCGTCCACAAAGCTCCCAATATGACCTATAAACCATAGAAACCTGTTTGGGACATATTTGAGCGAAAACAACACAGTTTTTGTGGATAAAGAAAGGTGACGCCGATATGGTCACTTTTGGTCCAAAAATTTCACGGAAAGCTTTTCGCGCAGAAAGCTCCTATTATGACCTATGAACCATATAATCATGTTTGGGACATATTTTAGTGAAAACAACACAGTTTTGGTGGAGAAAGAAAGGTGACGCCTATATGGTCACTTTTGGTCCGAAAATTTCACGGAAAGCTTTTCGCGCAGAAAGCTCCTATAATGACCTATGAACCATATAAACATGTTTGGGACACATTTGAGCGAAAACAACACAGTTTTGGTGGATAAAGAAAGGTGCCGCCGATATGGTCACTTTTGGTCCGAAAATTTCACGGAAAGCTTTCCGCGCACAAAACTCCCATTATGACCTATAAACCATATATACATGTTTGGGACGCGTTTGGGCGAAAACAACACAGTTTTTGTGGATAAAGAAAGGTGACGCCGATATGGTCACTTTTGATCCGAAAATTTCACGGAAAGTTTTCCGCGCATAAAGCTCACATTATGACCCATAAACCATATAAACATGTTTGGGACACATTTGAGCGAAAACAACACAGTTTTTGTGGATAAAGAAAGGTGACGCCGATATGGTCACTTTTGGTCCGAAAATTTCACGGAAAGCTTTTCGCGCAGAAAGCTCCTATAATGACCTATGAACCATATAAACATGTTTGGGACACATTTGAGCGAAAACAACACAGTTTTGGTGGATAAAGAAAGGTGCCGCCGATATGGTCACTTTTGGTCCGAAAATTTCACGGAAAGCTTTCCGCGCACAAAGCTCCCATTATGACCTATAAACCATATATACATGTTTGGGACGCGTTTGAGCGAAAACAACACAGTTTTTGTGGATAAAGAAAGGTGACGCCGATATGGTCACTTTTGATCCGAAAATTTCACGGAAAGCTTTTCGCGCATAAAGCTCCCATTATGACCCATAAACCGTATAAA
This sequence comes from Persicaria maculosa, assembly GCA_963922045.1. NCBI lineage: Eukaryota > Viridiplantae > Streptophyta > Magnoliopsida > Caryophyllales > Polygonaceae > Persicaria > Persicaria maculosa. Next base: position 21,989,353 of record OY998261.1, on the reverse strand, counting down.
CATGTTTGGCACATATTTGAGCGAAAACAACACAGTTTTTGTGGATAAAGAAAGGTGACGCCGATATGGTCACTTTTGTTCCGAAAATTTCACGGAAAGATTTTCGTGCAGAAAGCTCACATTATGACCTATACACCATATAAACATGTTTGGGACACATTTGAGCGAAAACAACACAGATTTGGTGGATAATGAATGGTGACGCCGATATGGTCACTTTTGGTCCGAAAATTTCACGGAAAGCTTTCCGCGCACAAAGCTCCCATTATGACCTATAAACCATATAAATATGTTTGGGACGCGTTTGAGCGAAAACAACACAGTTTTTGTGGATAAAGAAAGGTGACGCCGATATGGTCACTTTTGGTCCGAAAATTTCACGGAAAGCTTTTCGCGCACAAAGCTCACATTATGACCTATGAACCATATAATCATGTTTGGGACACATTTGAGCGAAAACAACACAGTTTTTGTGGATAAAGAAAGCTGACGCCGATGTGGTCACTTTTGGTCCTAAAATTTCATGGAAAGCTTTCTGTGCACAAAGCTCCCAATATGACCTATAAACCATATAAACATGTTTGGGACACATTTGAGCGAAAACAATACAGTTTTTGTGGATAAAGAAAGGTGACGCCGATATGGTCACTTTTGGTCCGAAAATTTCACGGAAAGATTATCGCGCAGAAAGCTCACATTATGACCTATACACCAAATAAACATGTTTGGGACACATTTGAGCGAAAACAACACAGATTTGGTGGATAATGAAAGGTGACGCCGATATGGTCACTTTTGGTCCGAAAATTTCATGGAAAGCTTTCCACGCACAAAGCTCTCATTATGACCTATAAACCATATAAACATGTTTGGGACACATTTGAGCGAAAACCACACAGTTTTGGTGCATAAAGAAAGGTGACGCCGATATGGTCACTTTTGGTCCGAAAATTTCACGGAAAGCTTTTCGCGCATAAAGCTCCCATTATGACCCATAAACCGTATAAACATGTTTGGCACATATTTGAGCGAAAACAATACAGTTTTTGTGGATAAAGAAAGGTGACGCCGATATGGTCACTTTTGGTCCGAAAATTTCACGGAAAGCTTTCCACGCACAAAGCTCTCATTATGACCTATAAACCATATAAACATGTTTGGGACACATTTGAGCGAAAACCACACAGTTTTGGTGGATAAAGAAAGGTGACGCCGATATAGTCACTTTTGGTCCGAAAATTTCACGGAAAGCTTTTCGTCCACAAAGCTCCCAATATGACCTATAAACCATAGAAACCTGTTTGGGACACATTTGAGCGAAAACAACACAGTTTTTGTGGATAAAGAAAGGTGACGCCGATATGGTCACTTTTGGTCCGAAAATTTCACGGAAAGATTTTCGTGCAGAAAGCTCACATTATGACCTATACACCATATAAACATGTTTGGGACACATTTGAGCGAAAACAACACAGATTTGGTGGATAATGAAAGATGACGCCGATATGGTCACTTTTGGTCCGAAAATTTCACGGAAAGCTTTCCACGCACAAAGCTCTCATTATGACCTATAAACCATATAAACATGTTTGGGACACATTTGAGCGAAAACCACACAGTTTTGGTGGATAAAGAAAGGTGACGCCGATATAGTCACTTTTGGTCCGAAAATTTCACGGAAAGGTTTTCGTCCACAAAGCTCCCAATATGACCTATAAACCATAGAAACCTGTTTGGGACACATTTGAGCGAAAACAACACAGTTTTCGTGGATAAAGAAAGGTGACGCCGATATGGTCACTTTTGGTCCGAAAATTTCACGGAAAGCTTTTCGCGCAGAAAGCTCCTATTATGACCTATGAACCATATAAACATGTTTGGGAGATATTTGAGCGAAAACAACACAGTTTTTGTGGATAGAGAAAGGTGACGCCGATATGGTCACTTTTGGTCCGAAAATTTCACGGAAAGCTTTTCGCGCACAAAGCTCCCATTATGACCTATAAACCATATAAACATGTTTTGAATGCATTTGAGCGAAAACAACACGGTTTTGGTGGATAAAGAAAGGTGACGCCGATATGGTCACTTTAGTCCGAAAATTTTACGGTAAGCTTTTCGCGCACAAAGCTCCCATTATGACCTATCAACCATATAAACATGTTTGGGACACATTTGAGCGAAAACAACACAGTTTTGGTGGATAAAGAAAGGTGACGCCGATATGGTCACTTTTGGTCCGAAAATTTCACGGAAAGCTTTTCGCGCAGAAAGCTCCTATAATGACCTATGAACCATATAAACATGTTTGGGACACATTTGAGCGAAAACAACACAGTTTTGGTGGATAAAGAAAGGTGACGCCGATATGGTCACTTTTGGTCCGAAAATTTCACGGAAAGCTTTCCGCGCACAAAGCTCCCATTATGACCTATAAACCATATATACATGTTTGGGACGCGTTTGAGCGAAAACAACACAGTTTTTGTGGATAAAGAAAGGTGACGCCGATATGGTAACTTTTGATCCGAAAATTTCACGGAAAGCTTTCCGCGCACAAAGCTCACATTATGACCTATAAACTATATAAACATGTTTGGGACACATTTGAGTGAAAACAACACAGTTTTTGTGGATAAAGAAAGGTAACCCCGATATGGTCACTTTTGGTCCGAAAATTTCACGAAAAGCTTTTCGCGCCGAAAGCTCCCATTATGACCTATGAACCATATAAACATGTTTGGGACAGATTTGAGCGAAAACAACACAGTTTTTGTGGATAAAGAAAGGTGACGCCGATATGGTCACTTTTGGTCCGAAAATTTCACGGAAAGATTTTCGCGCAGAAAGCTCACATTATGACCTATACACCATATAAACATGTTTGGGACACATTTGAGCGAAAACAACACAGATTTGGTGGATAATTAAAGGTGACGCCGATATGGTCACTTTTGGTCCGAAAATTTCACGGAAAGCTTTCCACGCAGAAAGCTCCCATTATGACCTATAAACCATATAAACATGTTTAGGACACATTTGAACGAAAAAATACAGTTTTTGTGGATAATTAAAGGTGACGCCGATATGGTCACTTTTGGTCCGAAAATTTCACGGAAAGCTTTTCGTCCACAAAGCTCCCAATATGACCTATAAACCATAGAAACCTGTTTGGGACACATTTGAGCGAAAACAACACAGTTTTTGTGGATAAAGAAAGGTGACGCCGATATGGTCACTTTTGGTCCGAAAATTTCACGGAAAGCTTTTCGCGCAGAAAGCTCCTATTATGACCTATGAACCATATAAACATGTTTGGGAGATATTTGAGCGAAAACAACACAGTTTTTGTGGATAGAGAAAGGTGACGCCGATATGGTCACTTTTGGTCCGAAAATTTCACGGAAAGCTTTTCGCGCACAAAGCTCCCATTATGACCTATAAACCATATAAACATGTTTTGAATGCATTTGAGCAAAAACAACACGGTTTTGGTGGATAAAGAAAGTTGATGCCGATATGGTCACTTTAGTCCGAAAATTTTACGGTAAGCTTTTCGCGCACAAAGCTCCCATTATGACCTATCAACCATATAAACATGTTTGGGACACATTTGAGCGAAAACAACACAGTTTTGGTGGATAAAGAAAGGTGACGCCGATATGGTCACTTTTGGTCCGAAAATTTCACGGAAAGCTTTTCGCGCACAAATCTCCCATTATGACCTATAAACCATATAAACATGTTTTGAATGCATTTGAGCAAAAACAACACGGTTTTGGTGGATAAAGAAAGTTGACGCCGATATGGTCACTTTAGTCCGAAAATTTTACGGTAAGCTTTTCGCGCACAAAGCTCCCATTATGACCTATCAACCATATAAACATGTTTGGGACACATTTGAGCGAAAACAACACAGTTTTGGTGGATAAAGAAAGGTGACGCCGATATGGTCACTTTTGGTCCGAAAATTTCACGGAAAGCTTTTCGCGCAGAAAGCTCCTATAATGACCTATGAACCATATAAACATGTTTCGGACACATTTGAGCGAAAACAACACAGTTTTGGTGGATAAAGAAAGGTGACGCCGATATGGTCACTTTTGGTCCGAAAATTTCACGGAAAGCTTTCCGCGCACAAAGCTCCCATTATGACCTATAAACCATATATACATGTTTGGGACGCGTTTGAGCGAAAACAACACAGTTTTTGTGGATAACGAAAGGTGACGCCGATATGGTCACTTTTGATCCGAAAATTTCACGGAAAGCTTTCCGCGCACAAAGTTCCCATTATGTCCTATAAACTATATAAACATGTTTGGGATACATTTGAGCGAAAACAACACAGTTTTTGTGGATAAACAAAGGTGACGCCGATATGGTCACTTTTGGTCCGAAAATTTCACGGAAAGCTTTTCGCGCAGAAAGCTCCCATTATGACCTATGAACCATATAAACATGTTTGGGACAGATTTGAGCGAAAACAACACAGTTTTTGTGGATAAAGAAAGGTGACGCCGATATGGTCACTTTTGGTCCGAAAATTTCACGGAAAGATTTTCGCGCAGAAAGCTCACATTATGACCTATACACCATATAAACATGTTTGTGACACATTTGAGTGAAAACAACACAGATTTGGTGGATAATGAAAGGTGACGCCGATATGGTCACTTTTGGTCCGAAAATTTCACGGAAAGCTTTTCGCGCAGAAAGCTCCTATTATGACCTATGAACCATATAAACATGTTTGGGAGATATTTGAGCGAAAACAACACAGTTTTTGTGGATAGAGAAAGGTGACGCCGATATGGTCACTTTTGGTCCGAAAATTTCACGGAAAGCTTTTCGCGCACAAAGCTCCCATTATGACCTATAAACCATATAAACATGTTTTGAATGCATTTGAGCGAAAACAACACGGTTTTGGTGGATAAAGAAAGGTGACGCCGATATGGTCACTTTAGTCCGAAAATTTTACGGTAAGCTTTTCGCGCACAAAGCTCCCATTATGACATATCAACCATATAAACATGTTTGGGACACATTTGAGCGAAAACAACACAGTTTTGGTGGATAAAGAAAGGTGACGCCGATATGGTCACTTTTGGTCCGAAAATTTCACGGAAAGCTTTTCGCGCAGAAAGCTCCTATAATGACCTATGAACCATATAAACATGTTTGGGACACATTTGAGCGAAAACAACACAGTTTTGGTGGATAAAGAAAGGTGACGCCGATATGGTCACTTTTGGTCCGAAAATTTCACGGAAAGCTTTCCGCGCACAAAGCTCCCATTATGACCTATAAACCATATATACATGTTTGGGACGCGTTTGAGCGAAAACAACACAGTTTTTGTGGATAAAGAAAGGTGACGCCGATATGGTAACTTTTGATCCGAAAATTTCACGGAAAGCTTTCCGCGCACAAAGCTCACATTATGACCTATAAACTATATAAACATGTTTGGGACACATTTGAGTGAAAACAACACAGTTTTTGTGGATAAAGAAAGGTAACCCCGATATGGTCACTTTTGGTCCGAAAATTTCACGAAAAGCTTTTCGCGCAGAAAGCTCCCATTATGACCTATGAACCATATAAACATGTTTGGGACAGATTTGAGCGAAAACAACACAGTTTTTGTGGATAAAGAAAGGTGACGCCGATATGGTCACTTTTGGTCCGAAAATTTCACGGAAAGATTTTCGCGCAGAAAGCTCACATTATGACCTATACACCATATAAACATGTTTGGGACACATTTGAGCGAAAACAACACAGATTTGGTGGATAATTAAAGGTGACGCCGATATGGTCACTTTTGGTCCGAAAATTTCACGGAAAGCTTTCCACGCAGAAAGCTCCCATTATGACCTATAAACCATATAAACATGTTTAGGACACATTTGAACGAAAAAATACAGTTTTTGTGGATAATTAAAGGTGACGCCGATATGGTCACTTTTGGTCCGAAAATTTCACGGAAAGCTTTTCGTCCACAATGCTCCCAATATGACCTATAAACCATAGAAACCTGTTTGGGACACATTTGAGCGAAAACAACACAGTTTTTGTGGATAAAGAAAGGTGACGCCGATATGGTCACTTTTGGTCCGAAAATTTCACGGAAAGCTTTTCGCGCAGAAAGCTCCTATTATGACCTATGAACCATATAAACGTGTTTGGGAGATATTTGAGCGAAAACAACACAGTTTTTGTGGATAGAGAAAGGTGACGCCGATATGGTCACTTTTGGTCCGAAAATTTCACGGAAAGCTTTTCGCGCACAAAGCTCCCATTATGACCTATAAACCATATAAACATGTTTTGAATGCATTTGAGCAAAAACAACACGGTTTTGGTGGATAAAGAAAGTTGATGCCGATATGGTCACTTTAGTCCGAAAATTTTACGGTAAGCTTTTCGCGCACAAAGCTCCCATTATGACCTATCAACCATATAAACATGTTTGGGACACATTTGAGCGAAAACAACACAGTTTTGGTGGATAAAGAAAGGTGACGCCGATATGGTCACTTTTGGTCCGAAAATTTCACGGAAAGCTTTTCGCGCACAAATCTCCCATTATGACCTATAAACCATATAAACATGTTTTGAATGCATTTGAGCAAAAACAACACGGTTTTGGTGGATAAAGAAAGTTGACGCCGATATGGTCACTTTAGTCCGAAAATTTTACGGTAAGCTTTTCGCGCACAAAGCTCCCATTATGACCTATCAACCATATAAACATGTTTGGGACACATTTGAGCGAAAACAACACAGTTTTGGTGGATAAAGAAAGGTGACGCCGATATGGTCACTTTTGGTCCGAAAATTTCACGGAAAGCTTTTCGCGCAGAAAGCTCCTATAATGACCTATGAACCATATAAACATGTTTCGGACACATTTGAGCGAAAACAACACAGTTTTGGTGGATAAAGAAAGGTGACGCCGATATGGTCACTTTTGGTCCGAAAATTTCACGGAAAGCTTTCCGCGCACAAAGCTCCCATTATGACCTATAAACCATATATACATGTTTGGGACGCGTTTGAGCGAAAACAACACAGTTTTTGTGGATAAAGAAAGGTGACGCCGATATGGTCACTTTTGATCCGAAAATTTCACGGAAAGCTTTCCGCGCACAAAGCTCCCATTATGTCCTATAAACTATATAAACATGTTTGGGATACATTTGAGCGAAAACAACACAGTTTTTGTGGATAAACAAAGGTGACGCCGATATGGTCACTTTTGGTCCGAAAATTTCACGGAAAGCTTTTCGCGCAGAAAGCTCCCATTATGACCTATGAACCATATAAACATGTTTGGGACAGATTTGAGCGAAAACAACACAGTTTTTGTGGATAAAGAAAGGTGACGCCGATATGGTCACTTTTGGTCCGAAAATTTCACGGAAAGATTTTCGCGCAGAAAGCTCACATTATGACCTATACACCATATAAACATGTTTGTGACACATTTGAGTGAAAACAACACAGATTTGGTGGATAATGAAAGGTGACGCCGATATGGTCACTTTTGGTCCGAAAATTTCACGGAAAGCTTTCCACGGACAAAGCTCTCATTATGACCTATAAACCATATAAACATGTTTGGGACACATTTGAGCGAAAACCACACAGTTTTGGTGGATAAAGAAAGGTGATGCCGATATAGTCACTTTTGGTCCGAAAATTTCACGGAAAGCTTTTCGTCCACAAAGCTCCCAATATGACCTATAAACCATAGAAACCTGTTTGGGACACATTTGAGCGAAAACAACACAGTTTTTGTGGATAAAGAAAGGTGACGCCGATATGGTCACTTTTGGTCCGAAAATTTCACGGAAAGCTTTTCGCGCAGAAAGCTCCTATAATGACCTATGAACCATATAAACATGTTTGGGACACATTTGAGCGAAAACAACACAGTTTTGGTGGATAAAGAAAGGTAACGCCGATATGGTCACTTTTGGTCCGAAAATTTCACGGAAAGCTTTTCGCGCAGAAAGCTCCCATTATGACCTATGAACCATATAAACATGTTTGGGACAGATTTGAGCGAAAACAACACAGTTTTTGTGGATAAAGAAAGGTGACGCCGATATGGTCACTTTTGGTCCGAAAATTTCACGGAAAGATTTTCGCACAGAAAGCTCACATTATGACCTATACACTATATAAACATGTTTGTGACACATTTGAGCGAAAACAACACAGATTTGGTGGATAATGAAAGGTGACGCCGATATGGTCACTTTTGGTCCGAAAATTTCACGGAAAGCTTTCCACGCACAAAGCTCTCATTATGACCTATAAACCATATAAACATGTTTGGGACAGATTTGAGCGAAAACCACACAGTTTTGGTGGATAAAGAAAGGTGACGCCGATATGGTCACTTTTGGTCCGAAAATTTCACGGAAAGCTTTCCACGCAGAAAGCTCCCATTATGACCTATAAACCATATAAACATGTTTAGGACACATTTGAACGAAAAAATACAGTTTTTGTGGATAATTAAAGGTGACGCCGATATGGTCACTTTTGGTCCGAAAATTTCACGGAAAGCTTTTCGTCCACAAAGCTCCCAATATGACCTATAAACCATAGAAACCTGTTTGGGACACATTTGAGCGAAAACAACACAGTTTTTGTGGATAAAGAAAGGTGACGCCGATATGGTCACTTTTGGTCCGAAAATTTCACGGAAAGCTTTTCGCGCAGAAAGCTCCTATTATGACCTATGAACCATATAAACATGTTTGGGAGATATTTGAGCGAAAACAACACAGTTTTTGTGGATAGAGAAAGGTGACGCCGATATGGTCACTTTTGGTCCGAAAATTTCACGGAAAGCTTTTCGCGCACAAAGCTCCCATTATGACCTATAAACCATATAAACATGTTTTGAATGCATTTGAGCAAAAACAACACGGTTTTGGTGGATAAAGAAAGTTGATGCCGATATGGTCACTTTAGTCCGAAAATTTTACGGTATGCTTTTCGCGCACAAAGCTCCCATTATGACCTATCAACCATATAAACATGTTTGGGACACATTTGAGCGAAAACAACACAGTTTTGGTGGATAAAGAAAGGTGACGCCGATATGGTCACTTTTGGTCCGAAAATTTCACGGAAAGCTTTTCGCGCACAAATCTCCCATTATGACCTATAAACCATATAAACATGTTTTGAATGCATTTGAGCAAAAACAACACGGTTTTGGTGGATAAAGAAAGTTGACGCCGATATGGTCACTTTAGTCCGAAAATTTTACGGTAAGCTTTTCGCGCACAAAGCTCCCATTATGACCTATCAACCATATAAACATGTTTGTGACACATTTGAGCGAAAACAACACAGTTTTGGTGGATAAAGAAAGGTGACGCCGATATGGTCACTTTTGGTCCGAAAATTTCACGGAAAGCTTTTCGCGCAGAAAGCTCCTATAATGACCTATGAACCATATAAACATGTTTCGGACACATTTGAGCGAAAACAACACAGTTTTGGTGGATAAAGAAAGGTGACGTTTTATGGTCACTTTTTGTCCGAAAATTTCACGGAAAGCTTTCCGCGCACAAAGCTCCCATTATGACCTATAAACCATATATACATGTTTGGGACGCGTTTGAGCGAAAACAACACTGTTTTTGTGGATAAAGAAAGGTGACGCCGATATGGTCACTTTTGATCCGAAAATTTCACGGAAAGCTTTCCGCGCACAAAGCTCCCATTATGTCCTATAAACTATATAAACATGTTTGGGATACATTTGAGCGAAAACAACACAGTTTTTGTGGATAAACAAAGGTGACGCCGATATGGTCACTTTTGGTCCGAAAATTTCACGGAAAGCTTTTCGCGCAGAAAGCTCCCATTATGACCTATGAACCATATAAACATGTTTGGGACAGATTTGAGCGAAAACAACACAGTTTTTGTGGATAAAGAAAGGTGACGCCGATATGGTCACTTTTGGTCCGAAAATTTCACGGAAAGATTTTCGCGCAGAAAGCTCACATTATGACCTATACACCATATAAACATGTTTGTGACACATTTGAGTGAAAACAACACAGATTTGGTGGATAATGAAAGGTGACGCCGATATGGTCACTTTTGGTCCGAAAATTTCACGGAAAGCTTTCCACGGACAAAGCTCTCATTATGACCTATAAACCATATAAACATGTTTGGGACACATTTGAGCGAAAACCACACAGTTTTGGTGGATAAAGAAAGGTGATGCCGATATAGTCACTTTTGGTCCGAAAATTTCACGGAAAGCTTTTCGTCCACAAAGCTCCCAATATGACCTATAAACCATAGAAACCTGTTTGGGACACATTTGAGCGAAAACAACACAGTTTTTGTGGATAAAGAAAGGTGACGCCGATATGGTCACTTTTGGTCCGAAAATTTCACGGAAATCTTTTCGCGCAGAAAGCTCCTATTATGACCTATGAACCATATAAACATGTTTGGGAGATATTTGAGCGAAAACAACACAGTTTTTGTAGATAGAGAAAGGTGACGCCGATATGGTCACTTTTGGTCCGAAAATTTCACGGAAAGCTTTTCGCGCACAAAGCTCCCATTATGACCTATAAACCATATAAACATGTTTGGAATGCATTTGAGCGAAAACAACACGGTTTTGGTGGATAAAGAAAGGTGACGCCGATATGGTCACTTTAGTCCGAAAATTTCACGGTAAGCTTTTCGCGCACAAAGCTCCCATTATGACCTATCAACCATATAAACATGTTTGGGACACATTTGAGCTAAAACAACACAGTTTTGGTGGATAAAGAAAGGTGACGCCGATATGGTCACTTTTGGTCCGAAAATTTCACGGAAAGCTTTTCGCGCAGAAAGCTCCTATAATGACCTATGAACCATATAAACATGTTTGGGACACATTTGAGCGAAAACAACACAGTTTTGGTGGATAAAGAAAGGTAACGCCGATATGGTCACTTTTGGTCCGAAAATTTCACGGAAAGCTTTTCGCGCAGAAAGCTCCCATTATGACCTATGAACCATATAAACATGTTTGGGACAGATTTGAGCGAAAACAACACAGTTTTTGTGGATAAAGAAAGGTGACGCCGATATGGTCACTTTTGGTCCGAAAATTTCACGGAAAGATTTTCGCACAGAAAGCTCACATTATGACCTATACACCATATAAACATGTTTGTGACACATTTGAGCGAAAACAACACAGATTTGGTGGATAATGAAAGGTGACGCCGATATGGTCACTTTTGGTCCGAAAATTTCACGGAAAGCTTTCCACGCACAAAGCTCTCATTATGACCTATAAACCATATAAACATGTTTGGGACAGATTTGAGCGAAAACCACACAGTTTTGGTGGATAAAGAAAGGTGACGCCGATATGGTCACTTTTGGTCCGAAAATTTCACGGAAAGCTTTCCACGCAGAAAGCTCCCATTATGACCTATAAACCATATAAACATGTTTAGGACACATTTGAACGAAAAAATACAGTTTTTGTGGATAATTAAAGGTGACGCCGATATGGTCACTTTTGGTCCGAAAATTTCACGGAAAGCTTTTCGTCCACAAAGCTCCCAATATGACCTATAAACCATAGAAACCTGTTTGGGACACATTTGAGCGAAAACAACACAGTTTTTGTGGATAAAGAAAGGTGACGCCGATATGGTCACTTTTGGTCCGAAAATTTCACGGAAAGATTTCCGCGCACAAAGCTCCCATTATGACCTATAAACCATATAAACATGTTTGGGACACATTTGAGCGAAAACAACACAGTTTTTGTGGATAAAGAAAGGTGACGCCGATATGGTCACTTTTGGTCCGAAAATTTCACGGAAAGATTTTCGCACAGAAAGCTCACATTATGACCTATACACCATATAAACATGTTTGTGACACATTTGAGCGAAAACAACACAGATTTGGTGGATAATGAAAGGTGACGCCGATATGGTCACTTTTGGTCAGAAAATTTCACGGAAAGCTTTCCACGCACAAAGCTCTCATTATGACCTATAAACCATATAAACATGTTTGGGACAGATTTGAGCGAAAACCACACAGTTTTGGTGGATAAAGAAAGGTGACGCCGATATGGTCACTTTTGGTCCGAAAATTTCACGGAAAGCTTTCCGCGCATAAAGCTCCCATTATGACCCATAAACTATATAAACATGTTTGGGACATATTTGAGCGAAAACAATACAGTTTTTGTGGATAAAGAAAGGTGACGCCGATATGGTCACTTTTGGTCCAAAAATTTCACAGAAAGCTTTTCGCGCAGAAAGCTCCCATTATGACCTATAAACCATATAAACATATTTGGGACACAATTGAGCGAAAACAACACAGTTTTGGTGGATAAAGAAAACTGACGCCGATATGGTCACTTTTGTTCCGAAAATTTAACGGAAAGCTTTTCGCGCAGAAAGCTCCCATTATGACCTATAAACCATATAAACATGTTTAGGACATATTTGAACGAAAAAATACAGTTTTTGTGGATAATGAAAGGTGACGCCGATATGGTCACTTTTGGTCCGAAAATTTCACGGAAATCTTTTCGCGCAGAAAGCTCCTATTATGACCTATGAACCATATAAACATGTTTGGGAGATATTTGAGCGAAAACAACACAGTTTTTGTAGATAGAGAAAGGTGACGCCGATATGGTCACTTTTGGTCCGAAAATTTCACGGAAAGCTTTTCGCGCACAAAGCTCCCATTATGACCTATAAACCATATAAACATGTTTGGAATGCATTTGAGCGAAAACAACACGGTTTTGGTGGATAAAGAAAGGTGACGCCGATATGGTCACTTTAGTCCGAAAATTTCACGGTAAGCTTTTCGCGCACAAAGCTCCCATTATGACCTATCAACCATATAAACATGTTTGGGACACATTTGAGCTAAAACAACACAGTTTTGGTGGATAAAGAAAGGTGACGCCGATATGGTCACTTTTGGTCCGAAAATTTCACGGAAAGCTTTTCGCGCAGAAAGCTCCTATAATGACCTATGAACCATATAAACATGTTTGGGACACATTTGAGCGAAAACAACACAGTTTTGGTGGATAAAGAAAGGTAACGCCGATATGGTCACTTTTGGTCCGAAAATTTCACGGAAAGCTTTTCGCGCAGAAAGCTCCCATTATGACCTATGAACCATATAAACATGTTTGGGACAGATTTGAGCGAAAACAACACAGTTTTTGTGGATAAAGAAAGGTGACGCCGATATGGTCACTTTTGGTCCGAAAATTTCACGGAAAGATTTTCGCACAGAAAGCTCACATTATGACCTATACACCATATAAACATGTTTGTGACACATTTGAGCGAAAACAACACAGATTTGGTGGATAATGAAAGGTGACGCCGATATGGTCACTTTTGGTCCGAAAATTTCACGGAAAGCTTTCCACGCACAAAGCTCTCATTATGACCTATAAACCATATAAACATGTTTGGGACAGATTTGAGCGAAAACCACACAGTTTTGGTGGATAAAGAAAGGTGACGCCGATATGGTCACTTTTGGTCCGAAAATTTCACGGAAAGCTTTCCACGCAGAAAGCTCCCATTATGACCTATAAACCATATAAACATGTTTAGGACACATTTGAACGAAAAAATACAGTTTTTGTGGATAATTAAAGGTGACGCCGATATGGTCACTTTTGGTCCGAAAATTTCACGGAAAGCTTTTCGTCCACAAAGCTCCCAATATGACCTATAAACCATAGAAACCTGTTTGGGACACATTTGAGCGAAAACAACACAGTTTTTGTGGATAAAGAAAGGTGACGCCGATATGGTCACTTTTGGTCCGAAAATTTCACGGAAAGATTTCCGCGCACAAAGCTCCCATTATGACCTATAAACCATATAAACATGTTTGGGACACATTTGAGCGAAAACAACACAGTTTTTGTGGATAAAGAAAGGTGACGCCGATATGGTCACTTTTGGTCCGAAAATTTCACGGAAAGATTTTCGCACAGAAAGCTCACATTATGACCTATACACCATATAAACATGTTTGTGACACATTTGAGCGAAAACAACACAGATTTGGTGGATAATGAAAGGTGACGCCGATATGGTCACTTTTGGTCAGAAAATTTCACGGAAAGCTTTCCACGCACAAAGCTCTCATTATGACCTATAAACCATATAAACATGTTTGGGACAGATTTGAGCGAAAACCACACAGTTTTGGTGGATAAAGAAAGGTGACGCCGATATGGTCACTTTTGGTCCGAAAATTTCACGGAAAGCTTTTCGCGCATAAAGCTCCCATTATGACCCATAAACTATATAAACATGTTTGGGACATATTTGAGCGAAAACAATACAGTTTTTGTGGATAAAGAAAGGTGACGCCGATATGGTCACTTTTGGTCCAAAAATTTCACAGAAAGCTTTTCGCGCAGAAAGCTCCCATTATGACCTATAAACCATATAAACATATTTGGGACACAATTGAGCGAAAACAACACAGTTTTGGTGGATAAAGAAAACTGACGCCGATATGGTCACTTTTGTTCCGAAAATTTAACGGAAAGCTTTTCGCGCAGAAAGCTCCCATTATGACCTATAAACCATATAAACATGTTTAGGACATATTTGAACGAAAAAATACAGTTTTTGTGGATAATGAAAGGTGACGCCGATATGGTCACTTTTGGTCCGAAAATTTCACGGAAAGCTTTTCATCCACAAAGCTCCCAATATGACCTATAAACCATAGAAACCTGTTTGGGACACATTTGAGCGAAAACAACACAGTTTTTGTGGATAAAGAAAGGTGACGCCGATATGGTCACTTTTGGTCCTAAAATTTCACGGAAAGCTTTTCGCGCAGAAAACTCTTATTATGACCTATGAACCATATAAACATGTTTGGGAGATATTTGAGCGAAAACAACACAGTTTTTGTGGATAGAGAAAGGTGACGCCGATATGGTCACTTTAGTCCGAAAATTTTACGGTAAGCTTTCCGCGCACAAAGCTCCCATTATGACCTATAAACCATGTAAACATGTTTGGAATGCATTTGAGCGAAAACAACACAGTTTTTGTGGATAAACAAAGGTAACCCCGATATGGTCACTTTTGGTCCGAAAATTTCACGGAAAGCTTTTCGCGCAGAAAGCTCCCATTATGACCTATGAACCATATAAACATGTTTGGGACAGATTTGAGCGAAAACAACACAGTTTTTGTGGATAAAGAAAGGTGACGCCGATATGGTCACTTTTGGTCCGAAAATTTCACGGAAAGATTTTCGCGCAGAAAGCTCACATTATGACCTATACACCATATAAACATGTTTGGGACACATTTGAGCGAAAACAACACAGATTTGGTGGATAATGAAAGGTGACGCCGATATGGTCACTTTTGGTCCGAAAATTTCACGGAAAGCTTTCCACGCACAAAGCTCTCATTATGACCTATAAACCATATAAACATGTTTGGGATGCATTTTAGCATAAACAACACAGTTTTGGTAGATAAAGAAAGGTGACGCCGATATGGTCACTTTTAGTTCGAAAATTTTACGGAAAGTTTTTCGCGCACAAAGCTCCCATTATGACCTATAAACCATAAGTGTATGGGACATATTTGAGCGAAAACAACACAGTTTTTGTGGATAGGGAAAGGTGACGCCGATATGGTCACTTTTGGTCCGAAAATTTCACGGAAAGCTTTCCGCGCACAAAGCTCCCATTATGACCTATAAACCATATAAACTTGTTTGGGACACATTTGAGCGAAAACAACACAGTTTTGGTGGATAAAGAAAGGTGAAGCCGATATGGTTACTTTTGGTCCGAAAATTTTACGGAAATTTTTCCGCGCACAAAGCTCACATTATGACCTATAAACCATATAAACATGTTAGGGACACATTTGAGCGAAAACAACACAGTTTTGGTGGATAAAGAAAGGTGACGCCGATAAGGTCACTTTTGGTCCGAAAATTTCACGGAAAGCTTTTCGCGCACAAAGCTCCCATTATGATATATACACCATATAAACATGTTTGGGACGCATTTGAGCGAAAACAACACAGTTTTGGTGGATAAAGAATGGTGACGCCGATATGGTCACTTTTGGTCCGAAAATTTCACGGAAAGTTTTTCGCGCACAAAGCTTCCATTATGACCTATACACCATATAAACATGTTTGGGATGCATCTGAACAAAAACAACACAGTTTTGGTGGATAAATAAAGGAGACGCCGATATGGTCACTTTTGGTCCGAAAATTTCAAGGAAAGCTTTCCGCGCACAAAGCTCCCATTATCACCTATAAACCATATAAACATGTTTGGGACACATTTGAGCAAAAACAACACAGTTTTGGTGGATAAAGTAAGGTGACGCCTATATGGTCACTTTTGGTCCGAAAATTTCACGTAAAGCTTTTCGCGCGAAAGCTCCCATTATGACCTATGAACCATATAAACATGTTTGGGAAACATTTGAGGAAAAAAAACACAGTTTTTGTGGATAGAGAAAGGTGACGCCGATATGGTCGCTTTAGGTACGAAAATTTCACGTAAAGCTTTTCGCGCACAAAGCTCTCATTATGACCTTTACAGCATATAAACATGTCTGGGACGCATTCGAGCGAAAACAACACAGTTTTGGTGGATAAAGAAAGGTGACGCCAATATGGTCACTTTTGGTCCGAAAATTTCACGGAAAGCTTTTCGCGCACAAAGCTCCCATTATGACCTATAAACCATATAAACATGTTTGGGACACACTTGAGCGAAAACAACACAGTTTTGGTGGATAAAGAAAGGTGACGCCGATATGGTCACTTTTGGTCCGAAAATTTCACGGAAATATTTCCGCGCACAAAGCTCATATTATGACCTATAAACCATATATACATGTTTGGGACACATTTGAGCAAAAACAACACAGTTTTGGTAGATAAAGAAAGGTGACGCCGATATGGTGACTTTTGGTCCGAAAATTTCACGGAAAGCTTTTCGCGCACAAAGCTCCCATTATGACCTATAAACCATATAAACATGTTTGGGACACACTTGAGCGAAAACAACACAGTTTTGGTGGATAAAGAAAGGTGACGCCGATATGGTCACTTTTGGTCCGAAAATTTCACGGAAATATTTCCGCGCACAAAGCTCATATTATGACCTATAAACCATATATACATGTTTGGGACACATTTGAGCAAAAACAACACAGTTTTGGTAGATAAAGAAAGGTGACGCCGATATGGTCACTTTTGGTCCGAAAATTTCACGGAAATATTTCCGTGCACAAAGCTCCCATTATGACCTATAAACCATATAAACATGTTTGGGACACACTTGAGCGAAAACAACACAGTTTTTGTGGATAGAGAAAGGTGACGCCGATATGGTCACTTTTGGTCCGAAAATTTCTCTATCCACAAAAACTCGCTTTTGGTCCGAAAATTTCACATAAAGCTTTTCGCGCACAAAGCTCCCATTATGACCTATACAGCATATAAACATGTTTGGGACGCATTTGAGCGAAAACAACATAGTTTTTGTGGATAAAGAAAGGTAACGCCGATATGGTCACTTTTGGTCCGAAAATTTCACGGAAATATTTCCGCGCACAAAGCTCATATTATGACCTATAAACCATATATACATGTTTGGGACACATTTGAGCAAAAACAACACAGTTTTGGTAGATAAAGAAAGGTGACGCCGATATGGTCACTTTTGGTCCGAAAATTTCACGGAAAGCTTTTCGCGCACAAAGCTCCCATTATGACCTATAAACCATATAAACATGTTTG
The DNA here is from genome assembly GCA_963922045.1 of Persicaria maculosa. NCBI lineage: Eukaryota > Viridiplantae > Streptophyta > Magnoliopsida > Caryophyllales > Polygonaceae > Persicaria > Persicaria maculosa. Next base: position 21,971,476 of record OY998261.1, on the reverse strand, counting down.
GGACACACTTGAGCGAAAACAACACAGTTTTGGTGGATAAAGAAAGGTGACGCCGATATGGTCACTTTTGGTCCGAAAATTTCACGGAAATATTTCCGCGCACAAAGCTCATATTATGACCTATAAACCATATATACATGTTTGGGACACATTTGAGCAAAAACAACACAGTTTTGGTAGATAAAGAAAGGTGACGCCGATATGGTCACTTTTGGTCCAAAAATTTCACGGAAAGCTTTTCGCGCACAAAGCTCCCATTATGACCTATAAACCATATAAACATGTTTGGGACACACTTGAGCGAAAACAACACAGTTTTTGTGGATAGAGAAAGGTGACGCCGATATGGTCACTTTTGGTCCGAAAATTTCTCTATCCACAAAAACTCGCTTTTGGTCCGAAAATTTCACATAAAGCTTTTCGCGCACAAAGCTCCCATTATGACCTATACAGCATATAAACATGTTTGGGACGCATTTGAGCGAAAACAACATAGTTTTTGTGGATAAAGAAAGGTAACGCCGATATGGTCACTTTTGGTCCGAAAATTTCACGGAAATATTTCCGCGCACAAAGCTCATATTATGACCTATAAACCATATATACATGTTTGGGACACATTTGAGCAAAAACAACACAGTTTTGGTAGATAAAGAAAGGTGACGCCGATATGGTCACTTTTGGTCCGAAAATTTCACGGAAAGCTTTTCGCGCACAAAGCTCCCATTATGACCTATAAACCATATAAACATGTTTGGGACACACTTGAGCGAAAACAACACAGTTTTGGTGGATAAAGAAAGGTGACGCCGATATGGTCACTTTTGGTCCGAAAATTTCACGGAAATATTTCCGCGCACAAAGCTCATATTATGACCTATAAACCATATATACATGTTTGGGACACATTTGAGCAAAAACAACACAGTTTTGGTAGATAAAGAAAGGTGACGCCGATATGGTCACTTTTGGTCCGAAAATTTCACGAAAAGCTTTTCGCGCACAAAGCTCCCATTATGACCTATAAACCATATAAACATGTTTGGGACACACTTGAGCGAAAACAACACAGTTTTTGTGGTTAGAGAAAGGTGACGCCGATATGGTCACTTTTGGTCCGAAAATTTCGCTATCCACAAAAACTCGCTTTTGGTCCGAAAATTTCACATAAAGCTTTTCGCGCACAAAGCTCCCATTATGACCTATACAGCATATAAACATGTTTGGGACGCATTTGAGCGAAAACAACATAGTTTTTGTGGATAAAGAAAGGTAATGCCGATATGGTCACTTTTGGTCCGAAAATTTCACGGAAATATTTCCGCGCACAAAGCTCATATTATGACCTATAAACCATATATACATGTTTGGGACACATTTGAGCAAAAACAACACAGTTTTGGTAGATAAAGAAAGGTGACGCCGATATGGTCACTTTTGGTCCGAAAATTTCACGGAAAGCTTTTCGCGCACAAAGCTCCCATTATGACCTATAAACCATATAAACATGTTTGGGACACACTTGAGCGAAAACAACACAGTTTTGGTGGATAAAGAAAGGTGACGCCGATATGGTCACTTTTGGTCCCAAAATTTCACGGAAATATTTCCGCGCACAAAGCTCATATTATGACCTATAAACCATATATACATGTTTGGGACACATTTGAGCAAAAACAACACAGTTTTGGTAGATAAAGAAAGGTGACGCCGATATGGTCACTTTTGGTCCGAAAATTTCACGGAAAGCTTTTCGCGCACAAAGCTCCCATTATGACCTATAAACCATATAAACATGTTTGGGAAACACTTGAGCGAAAACAACACAGTTTTTGTGGATAAAGAAAGGTGACGTCGATATGGTCACTTTTGGTCCGAAAATTTCACGGAAAGCTTTTCGCGCAGAAAGCTCCCATTATGATCTATGAACCATATAAACATGCTTGGGATACATTTGAGCAAAAACAACACAGTTTTTGTGGATAGAGAAAGGTGACGCCGATATGGTCGCTTTTGGTACGAAAATTTCACGTAAAGCTTTTCGCGTACAAAGCTCCCATTATGACCTTTACAGTATATAAACATGTTTGGGACGCATTTGAGCGAAAACAACACAGTTTTGGTGGATAAAGAAAGGTGACGCCGATATGGTCACTTTTGTTCCGAAAATTTCACGGAAAGCTTTTTGCGCACAAAGCTCCCATTATGACCTATAAACCATATAAACATGTTTGGGACACACTTGAGCGAAAACAACACAGTTTTGGTGGATAAAGAAAGGTGACGCCGATATGGTCACTTTTGGTCCGAAAATTTCACGGAAAGATTTCCGCGCACAAAGCTCCCATTATGACCTATAAACCATATAAACATGTTTGGGACACATTTGAGCGAAAACAACACAGTTTTTGTGGATAAAGAAAGGTGACGCCGACATGGTCAATTTTGGTCCGAAAATTTCACGGAAAGTTTTCCGCGCACAAAGCTCCCATTATGACCTATAAACCATAAAAACATTTTTGGGACACATTTGAGCGAAAACAACACAGTTTTGGTGGATAAAGAAAGGTGACGCCGATATGGTCACTTTTGGTCCGAAAATTTCACGGAAAGCTTTTCGCGTACAAAGCTCCCATTGTGACCTTTACAGCATATAAACTTGTTTGGGACGCATTTGAGCGAAAACAACACAGTTTTGGTGGATAAAGAAAGGTGTAGCCGATATGGTCACTTTTGGTCCGAAAATTTCACGGAAACCTTTTCGCGCACAAAGCTCCCATTATGACCTATAAACCATATAAACATGTTTGGGACACACTTGATCGAAAACAACACAGTTTTGGTGGATAAAGAAAGGTGACGCCGATATGGTCACTTTTGGTCCGAAAATTTCACGGAAAGATTTCCGCGCACAAAGCTCCCATTATGACCTATAAACCATATAAACATGTTTGGGACACATTTGAGCGAAAACAACACAGTTTTTGTGGATAAAGAAAGGTGACGCCGACATGGTCAATTTTGGTCCGAAAATTTCACGGAAAGTTTTCCGCGCACAAAGCTCCCATTATGACCTATAAACCATAAAAACATTTTTGGGACACATTTGAGCGAAAACAACACAGTTTTGGTGGATAAAGAAAGGTGACGCCGACATGGTCAATTTTGGTCCGAACATTTCACGGAAAGCTTTTCGCGCAGAAAGCTCCCATTATGATCTATGAACCATATAAACATGCTTGGGACACATTTGAGCAAAAACAACACAGTTTTTGTGGATAGAGAAAGGTGACGCCGATATGGTCGCTTTTGGTACGAAAATTTCACGTAAATCTTTTCGCGTACAAAGCTCCCATTATGACCTTTACAGCATATAAACATGTTTGGGACGCATTTGAGCGAAAACAACACAGTTTTGGTGGATAAAGAAAGGTGACGCCGACATGGTCACTTTTGGTCCGAAAATTTCACGGAAAGCTTTCCGCGCACAAAGCTCCCATTATGACCTATAAACCATATAAACATGTTTGGGACGCATTTGAGCGAAAACAACACAGTTTTGGTAAATAAAGAAAGGTGACGCCGATATGGTCACTTTTGGTCCGAAAATTTCACGGAAAGCTTTTCGCGCACAAAGCTCCCATTATGACCTATAAACCATATAAACATGTTTGGGACACACTTGAGCGAAAACAACACAGTTTTTGTGGATAGAGAAAGGTGACGCCGATATGGTCACTTTTGGTCCGAAAATTTCTCTATCCACAAAAACTCGCTTTTGGTCCGAAAATTTCACATAAAGCTTTTCGCGCACAAAGCTCCCATTATGACCTATACAGCATATAAACATGTTTGGGACGCATTTGAGCGAAAACAACATAGTTTTTGTGGATAAAGAAAGGTAACGCCGATATGGTCACTTTTGGTCCGAAAATTTCACGAAAATATTTCCGCGCACAAAGCTCATATTATGACCTATAAACCATATATACATGTTTGGGACACATTTGAGCAAAAACAACACAGTTTTGGTAGATAAAGAAAGGTGACGCCGATATGGTCACTTTTGGTTTGAAAATTTCACGGAAAGCTTTTCGCGCACAAAGCTCCCATTATGACCTATAAACCATATAAACATGTTTGGGACACACTTGAGCGAAAACAACACAGTTTTGGTGGATAAAGAAAGGTGACGCCGATATGGTCACTTTTGGTCCGAAAATCCACGGAAATATTTCCGCGCACAAAGCTCATATTATGACCTATAAACCATATATACATGTTTGGGACACATTTGAGCAAAAACAACACAGTTTTGGTAGATAAAGAAAGGTGACGCCGATATGGTCACTTTTGGTCCGAAAATTTCACGGAAAGCTTTTCGCGCACAAAGCTCCCATTATGACCTATAAACCATATAAACATGTTTGGGACACACTTGAGCGAAAACAACACAGTTTTTGTGGATAAAGAAAGGTGACGTCGATATGGTCACTTTTGGTCCGAAAATTTCACGGAAAGCTTTTCGCGCAGAAAGCTCCCATTATGATCTATGAACCATATAAACATGCTTGGGACACATTTGAGCAAAAACAACACAGTTTTTGTGGATAGAGAAAGGTGACGCCGATATGGTCGCTTTTGGTACGAAAATTTCACGTAAAGCTTTTCGCGTACAAAGCTCCCATTATGACCTTTACAGTATATAAAAATGTTTGGGACGCATTTGAGCGAAAACAACACAGTTTTGGTGGATAAAGAAAGGTGACGCCGATATGGTCACTTTTGGTCCGAAAATTTCACGGAAAGCTTTTTGCGCACAAAGCTCCCATTATGACCTATAAACCATATAAACATGTTTGGGACACACTTGAGCGAAAACAACACAGTTTTGGTGGATAAAGAAAGGTGACGCCGATATGGTCACTTTTGGTCCGAAAATTTCACGGAAAGATTTCCGCGCACAAAGCTCCCATTATGACCTATAAACCATATAAACATGTTTGGGACACATTTGAGCGAAAACAACACAGTTTTTGTGGATAAAGAAAGGTGACGCCGACATGGTCAATTTTGGTCCGAAAATTTCACGGAAAGTTTTCCGCGCACAAAGCTCCCATAATGACCTATAAACCATAAAAACATTTTTGGGACACATTTGAGCGAAAACAACACAGTTTTGGTGGATAAAGAAAGGTGACGCCGATATGGTCACTTTTGGTCCGAAAATTTCACGGAAATATTTCCGCGCACAAAGCTCATATTATGACCTATAAACCATATATACATGTTTGGGACACATTTGAGCAAAAACAACACAGTTTTGGTAGATAAAGAAAGGTGACGCCGATATGGTCACTTTTGGTCCGAAAATTTCACGGAAAGCTTTTCGCGCACAAAGCTCCCATTATGACCTATAAACCATATAAACATGTTTGGGACACACTTGAGCGAAAACAACACAGTTTTTGTGGATAAAGAAAGGTGACGTCGATATGGTCACTTTTGGTCCGAAAATTTCACGGAAAGCTTTTCGCGCAGAAAGCTCCCATTATGATCTATGAACCATATAAACATGCTTGGGACACATTTGAGCAAAAACAACACAGTTTTTGTGGATAGAGAAAGGTGACGCCGATATGGTCGCTTTTGGTACGAAAATTTCACGTAAAGCTTTTCGCGTACAAAGCTCCCATTATGACCTTTACAGTATATAAAAATGTTTGGGACGCATTTGAGCGAAAACAACACAGTTTTGGTGGATAAAGAAAGGTGACGCCGACATGGTCACTTTTGGTCCGAAAATTTCACGGAAAGCTTTCCGCGCACAAAGCTCCCATTATGACCTATAAACCATATAAACATGTTTGGGACGCATTTGAGCGAAAACAACACAGTTTTGGTAAATAAAGAAAGGGGACGCCGATATGGTCACTTTTGGTCCGAAAATTTCACGGAAAGCCTTTCGCGCACAAAGCTCCCATTATGACCTATAAACCATATAAACATGTTTGGGACACACTTGAGCGAAAACAACACAGTTTTTGTGGATAGAGAAAGGTGACGCCGATATGGTCACTTTTGGTCCGAAAATTTCTCTATCCACAAAAACTCGCTTTTGGTCCGAAAATTTCACATAAAGCTTTTCGCGCACAAAGCTCCCATTATGACCTATACAGCATATAAACATGTTTGGGACGCATTTGAGCGAAAACAACATAGTTTTTGTGGATAAAGAAAGGTAACGCCGATATGGTCACTTTTGGTCCGAAAATTTCACGGAAATATTTCCGCGCACAAAGCTCATATTATGACCTATAAACCATATATACATGTTTGGGACACATTTGAGCAAAAACAACACAGTTTTGGTAGATAAAGAAAGGTGACGCCGATATGGTCACTTTTGGTCCAAAAATTTCACGGAAAGCTTTTCGCGCACAAAGCTCACATTATGACCTATACACCATATAAACATGTTTGGGACACATTTGAGCGAAAACAACACAGTTTTGGTGGAAAAAGAAAGGTGACGCCGATATGGTCACTTTTGGTCCGAAAATTTAACGGAAAGCTTTCCGCGCACAAAGCTCCCATTATGACCTATAAACCATATAAACATGTTTGGGACACATTTGAGCGAAAACAACACAGTTTTGGTGGATAAAGAAAGGTGACGCCGATATGGTCACTTTTGGTCCGAAAATTTCACGGAAAGATTTCCGCGCACAAAGCTCCCATTATGACCTATAAACCATATAAACATGTTTGGGACACATTTGAGCGAAAACAACACAGTTTTTGTGGATAAAGAAAGGTGACGCCGACATGGTCAATTTTGGTCCGAAAATTTCACGGAAAGTCTTCCGCGCACAAACCTCCCATTATGACCTATAAACCATAAAAACATTTTTGGGACACATTTGAGCGAAAACAACACAGTTTTGGTAGATAAAGAAAGGTGACGCCGATATGGTCACTTTTGGTCCGAAAATTTCACGGAAAGCTTTTCGCGCACAAAGCTCCCATTATGACCTATAAACCATATAAACATGTTTGGGACACACTTGAGCGAAAACAACACAGTTTTGGTGGATAAAGAAAGGTGACGCCGATATGGTCACTTTTGGTCCGAAAATTTCACGGAAATATTTCCGCGCACAAAGCTCATATTATGACCTATAAACCATATATACATGTTTGGGACACATTTGAGCAAAAACAACACAGTTTTGGTAGATAAAGAAAGGTGACGCCGATATGGTCACTTTTGGTCCGAAAATTTCACGGAAAGCTTTTCGCGCACAAAGCTCCCATTATGACCTATAAACCATATAAACATGTTTGGGACACACATGAGCGAAAACAACACAGTTTTTGTGGATAAAGAAAGGTGACGTCGATATGGTCACTTTTGGTCCGAAAATTTCACGGAAAGCTTTTCGCGCAGAAAGCTCCCATTATGATCTATGAACCATATAAACATGCTTGGGACACATTTGAGCAAAAACAACACAGTTTTTGTGGATAGAGAAAGGTGACGCCGATATGGTCGCTTTTGGTACGAAAATTTCACGTAAAGCTTTTCCCGTACAAAGCTCCCATTATGACCTTTACAGTATATAAAAATGTTTGGGACGCATTTGAGCGAAAACAACACAGTTTTGGTGGATAAAGAAAGGTGACGCCGATATGGTCACTTTTGGTCCGAAAATTTCACGGAAAGCTTTTTGCGCACAAAGCTCCCATTATGACCTATAAACCATATAAACATGTTTGGGACACACTTGAGCGAAAACAACACAGTTTTGGTGGATAAAGAAAGGTGACGCCGATATGGTCACTTTTGGTCCGAAAATTTCACGGAAAGATTTTCGCGCACAAAGCTCCCATTATGACCTATAAACCATATAAACATGTTTGGGACACATTTGAGCGAAAACAACACAGTTTTTGTGGATAAAGAAAGGTGACGCCGACATGGTCAATTTTGGTCCGAAAATTTCACGGAAAGTCTTCCGCGCACAAACCTCCCATTATGACCTATAAACCATAAAAACATTTTTGGGACACATTTGAGCGAAAACAACACAGTTTTGGTGGATAAAGAAAGGTGACGCCGATATGGTCACTTTTGGTCCCAAAATTTCACGGAAAGCTTTTCGCGTACAAAGCTCCCATTATGACCTTTACAGCATATAAACATGTTTGGGATGCATTTGAGCGAAAACAACACAGTTTTGTTGGATAAAGAAAGGTGTAGCCGATATGGTCACTTTTGGTCCGAAAATTTCACGGAAACCTTTTCGCGCACAAAGCTCCCATTATGACCTATAAACCATATAAACATGTTTGGGACACACTTGATCGAAAACAACACAGTTTTGGTGGATAAAGAAAGGTGACGCCGATATGGTCACTTTTGGTCCGAAAATTTCACGGAAAGATTTCCGCGCACAAAGCTCCCATTATGACCTATAAACCATATAAACATGTTTGGGACACATTGGAGCGAAAACAACACAGTTTTTGTGGATAAAGAAAGGTGACGCCGACATGGTCAATTTTGGTCCGAAAATTTCACGGAAAGTTTTCTGCGCACAAAGCTCCTATTATGACCTATAAACCATAAAAACATTTTTGGGACACTTTTGAGCGAAAACAACACAGTTTTGGTGGATAAAGAAAGGTGACGCCGATATGGTCACTTTTGGTCCGAAAATTTCACGGAAAGATTTTCGCGCAGAAAGCTCCCATTATGATCTATGAACCATATAAACATGCTTGGGACACATTTGAGCAAAAACAACACAGTTTTTGTGGATAGAGAAAGGTGACGCCGATATGGTCGCTTTTGGTACGAAAATTTCACGTAAAGCTTTTCGCGTACAAAGCTTCCATTATGTCCTTTACAGCATATAAACATGTTTGGGACGCATTTGAGCGAAAACAACACAGTTTTGGTGGATAAAGAAAGGTGACGCCGATATGGTCACTTTTGGTCCGAAAATTTCACGGAATGCTTTCCGCGCACAAAGCTCCCATTATGACCTATAAACCATATAAACATGTTTGGGACGCATTTTAGCGAAAACAACACAGTTTTGGTAAATAAAGAAAGGTGACGCCGATATGGTCACTTTTGGTCCGAAAATTTCACGGAAAGCTTTTCGCGCACAAAGCTCCCATTATGACCTATAAACCATATAAACTTGTTTGGGACACATTTGAGCGAAAACAACACAGTTTTCGTGGATAAAAAAAGGTGACGTCGATATGGTCACTTTTGGTCCGAAAATTTCACGGAAAGCTTTTCGCGCAGAAAGCTCCCATTATGATCTATGAACCATATAAACATGCTTGGGACACATTTGAGCAAAAACAACACAGTTTTTGTGGATAGAGAAAGGTGACGCCGATATGGTCGCTTTTGGTACGAAAATTTCACGTAAAGCTTTTCGCGTACAAAGCTCCCATTATGACCTTTACAGTATATAAACATGTTTGGGACGCATTTGAGCGAAAACAACACAGTTTTGGTGGATAAAGAAAGGTGACGCCGATATGGTCACTTTTGGTCCGAAAATTTCACGGAAAGCTTTTCGCGCACAAAGCTCCCATTATGACCTATAAACCATATAAACATGTTTGGGCCACACTTGAGCGAAAACAACACAGTTTTGGTGGATAAAGAAAGGTGCCGCCGATATGGTCACTTTTGGTCCGAAAATTTCACGGAAAGATTTCCGCGCACAAAGCTCCCATTATGACCTATAAACCATATAAACATGTTTGGGACACATTTGAGCGAAAACAACACAGTTTTTGTGGATAAAGAAAGGTGACGCCGACATGGTCAATTTTGGTCCGAAAATTTCACGGAAAGTTTTCCGCGCACAAAGCTCCCATTATGACCTATAAACCATAAAAACATTTTTGGGACACATTTGAGCGAAAACAACACAGTTTTGGTGGATAAAGAAAGGTGACGCCGACATGGTCAATTTTGGTCCGAACATTTCACGGAAAGCTTTTCGCGCAAAAAGCTCCCATTATGATCTATGAACCATATAAACATGCTTGGGACACATTTGAGCAAAAACAACACAGTTTTTGTGGATAGAGAAAGGTGACGCCGATATGGTCGCTTTTGGTACGAAAATTTCACGTAAATCTTTTCGCGTACAAAGCTCCCATTATGACCTTTACAGCATATAAACATGTTTGGGACGCATTTGAGCGAAAACAACACAGTTTTGGTGGATAAAGAAAGGTGACGCCGACATGGTCACTTTTGGTCCGAAAATTTCACGGAAAGCTTTCCGCGCACAAAGCTCCCATTATGACCTATAAACCATATAAACATGTTTGGGACGCATTTGAGCGAAAACAACACAGTTTTGGTAAATAAAGAAAGGTGACGCCGATATGGTCACTTTTGGTCCGAAAATTTCACGGAAAGCTTTTCGCGCACAAAGCTCCCATTATGACCTATAAACCATATAAACTTGTTTGGGACACATTTGAGCGAAAACAAGACAGTTTTGGTGGATAAAAAAAGGTGACGTCGATATGGTCACTTTTGGTCCGAAAATTTCACGGAAAGCTTTTCCGCGCACAAAGCTCCCATTATGACCTATAAACCATATAAACATGTTTGGGATGCATTTGAGCGAAAACAACACAGTTTTGGTGGATAAAGAATGGTGACGCCGATATGGTCACTGTTGGTCCGAAAATTTCACGGAAAGCTTTCCGCGCACAAAGCTCCCATTATGACCTATAAACCATATAAACATGTTTGGGATGCATTTGAGCGAAAAAAACACAGTTTTGGTGGATAAAGAAAGGTGACGCCGATATGGTCACTTTTGGTACGAAAACTTAACGGAAAGCTTTTCGCGCAGAAAGCTCCCATTATGACCTGTACACCATATAAACATGTTTGGGACACATTTGAGGAAAAACAAAACAGTTTTTGTGGATAGAGAAAGGTGACGCCGATATGGTCGCTTTTGGTACGAAAATTTCACGTAAAGCTTTTCGCGCACAAGGCTCTCATTATGACCTTTACAGCATATAAACATATTTGGGACGCATTTGGGTGAAAACAACACAGTTTTTGTGGATAAAGAAAGGTGACGCCGATATGGTCGCTTTTGGTACGAAAATTTCACGTAAAGCTTTTCGCGTACAAAGCTCCCATTATGACCTTTACAGTATATAAACATGTTTGGGACGCATTTGAGCAAAAACAACACAGTTTTGGTGGATAAAGAAAGGTGACACCGTTATGGTCCCTTTTGGTCCGAAAATTTCACGGAAAGCTTTTGCCGCACAAAGCTCCCATGATGACCTATACACCATATAAACATGTTTGGAACACATTTGAGCGAAAACAACACAGTTTTGGTGGATAAAGAAAGGTGACGCCGATATGGTCACTTTTGGTCCAAAAATTTCACGGAAAGCTTTTCGCGCACAAAGCTCACATTATGACCTATACACCATATAAACATGTTTGGGACACATTTGAGCGAAAACAACACAGTTTTGGTGGAAAAAGAAAGGTGACGCCGATATGGTCACTTTTGGTCCGAAAATTTAACGGAAAGCTTTCCGCGCACAAAGCTCCCATTATGACCTATAAACCATATAAACATGTTTGGGACACATTTGAGCGAAAACAACACAGTTTTGGTGGATAAAGAAAGGTGACGCCGATATGGTCACTTTTGGTCCGAAAATTTCACGGAAAGATTTCCGCGCACAAAGCTCCCATTATGACCTATAAACCATATAAACATGTTTGGGACACATTTGAGCGAAAACAACACAGTTTTTGTGGATAAAGAAAGGTGACGCCGACATGGTCAATTTTGGTCCGAAAATTTCACGGAAAGTTTTCCGCGCACAAAGCTCCCATTATGACCTATAAACCATAAAAACATTTTTGGGACACATTTGAGCGAAAACAACACAGTTTTGGTAGATAAAGAAAGGTGACGACGATATGGTCACTTTTGGTCCGAAAATTTCACGGAAAGCTTTTCCGCGCACAAATCTCCCATTATGACCTATAAACCATATAAACATGTTTGGGATGCATTTGAGCAAAAACAACAATGTTTTTGTGGATATAGAAAGGTGACGCCGATATGGTCACTTTTAGTTCGAAAATTTCACGGAAAGCTTTTCGCGCACAAAGCTCCCATTAAGACCTATAAACCATATCAACATGTTTGGGACATATTTGAGCGAAAACAACACAGTTTTTGTGGATAGAGAAAGGTGACGCCGATATGGTCACTTTTGGTCCGAAAATTTCATGGAAAGCTTTTCGCGCACAGAGCTCCCATTAAGACCTATAAACCATATCTACATGTTTGGGACATATTTGAGCGAAAACAACACAGTTTTTGTGGATAGAGAAAGGTGACGTCGATATGGTCACTTTTGGTCCGAAAATTTGACGGAAAGCTTTCCGCGCACAAAGCTCCTATTATGACCTATAAACCATATAAACATGTTTGGGACACATTTGAGCAAAAACAACACAGTTTTGGTGGATAAAGAAAGGTGACGCCGATATGGTCACTTTTGGTCCGAAAATTTCACGGAAATTTTTCCACGCACAAAGCTCACATTATGACCTATAAACCATATAAACATGTTTGGGACACATTTGAGCGAAAACAACACAGTTTTGGTGGATAAAGAAAGGTGACGACGATATGGTCACTTTTGGTCCGAAAATTTCACGGAAAGCTTTTCCATGCACAAAGCTCCCATTATGACCTATAAACCATATAAACATGTTTGGGATGCATTTGAGCAAAAACAACAATGTTTTGTGGATAAAGAAAGGTGACGCCGATATGGTCACTTTTAGTTCGAAAATTTCACGGAAAGCTTTTCGCGCACAAAGCTCCCATTAAGACCTTTAAACCATATCAACATGTTTGGGACATATTTGAGCGAAAACAACACAGTTTTTGTGGATAGAGAAAGGTGACGCCGATATGGTCACTTTTGGTCCGAAAATTTCATGGAAAGCTTTTCGCGCACAAAGCTCCCATGATGACCTATACACCATATAAACATGTTTGGAACACATTTGAGCGAAAACAACACAGTTTTGGTGGATAAAGAAAGGTGACGCCGATATGGTCACTTTTGGTCCAAAAATTTCACGGAAAGCTTTTCGCGCACAAAGCTCACATTATGACCTATACACCATATAAACATGTTTGGGACACATTTGAGCGAAAACAACACAGTTTTGGTGGAAAAAGAAAGGTGACGCCGATATGGTCACTTTTGGTCCGAAAATTTAACGGAAAGCTTTCCGCGCACAAAGCTCCCATTATGACCTATAAACCATATAAACATGTTTGGGACACATTTGAGCGAAAACAACACAGTTTTGGTGGATAAAGAAAGGTGACGCCGATATGGTCACTTTTGGTCCGAAAATTTCACGGAAAGATTTCCGCGCACAAAGCTCCCATTATGACCTATAAACCATATAAACATGTTTGGGACACATTTGAGCGAAAACAACACAGTTTTTGTGGATAAAGAAAGGTGACGCCGACATGGTCAATTTTGGTCCGAAAATTTCACGGAAAGTTTTCCGCGCACAAAGCTCCCATTATGACCTATAAACCATAAAAACATTTTTGGGACACATTTGAGCGAAAACAACACAGTTTTGGTAGATAAAGAAAGGTGACGACGATATGGTCACTTTTGGTCCGAAAATTTCACGGAAAGCTTTTCCGCGCACAAATCTCCCATTATGACCTATAAACCATATAAACATGTTTGGGATGCATTTGAGCAAAAACAACAATGTTTTTGTGGATATAGAAAGGTGACGCCGATATGGTCACTTTTAGTTCGAAAATTTCACGGAAAGCTTTTCGCGCACAAAGCTCCCATTAAGACCTATAAACCATATCAACATGTTTGGGACATATTTGAGCGAAAACAACACAGTTTTTGTGGATAGAGAAAGGTGACGCCGATATGGTCACTTTTGGTCCGAAAATTTCATGGAAAGCTTTTCGCGCACAGAGCTCCCATTAAGACCTATAAACCATATCTACATGTTTGGGACATATTTGAGCGAAAACAACACAGTTTTTGTGGATAGAGAAAGGTGACGTCGATATGGTCACTTTTGGTCCGAAAATTTGACGGAAAGCTTTCCGCGCACAAAGCTCCTATTATGACCTATAAACCATATAAACATGTTTGGGACACATTTGAGCAAAAACAACACAGTTTTGGTGGATAAAGAAAGGTGACGCCGATATGGTCACTTTTGGTCCGAAAATTTCACGGAAATTTTTCCACGCACAAAGCTCACATTATGACCTATAAACCATATAAACATGTTTGGGACACATTTGAGCGAAAACAACACAGTTTTGGTGGATAAAGAAAGGTGACGACGATATGGTCACTTTTGGTCCGAAAATTTCACGGAAAGCTTTTCCATGCACAAAGCTCCCATTATGACCTATAAACCATATAAACATGTTTGGGATGCATTTGAGCAAAAACAACAATGTTTTGTGGATAAAGAAAGGTGACGCCGATATGGTCACTTTTAGTTCGAAAATTTCACGGAAAGCTTTTCGCGCACAAAGCTCCCATTAAGACCTTTAAACCATATCAACATGTTTGGGACATATTTGAGCGAAAACAACACAGTTTTTGTGGATAGAGAAAGGTGACGCCGATATGGTCACTTTTGGTCCGAAAATTTCATGGAAAGCTTTTCGCGCACAAAGCTCCCATTATGACCTATACACCATATAAACATGTTTGGGACACATTTGAGCGAAAACAACATAGTTTTTGTGGATAAAGAAAGGTGACGTCGATATGGTCACTTTTGGTCCGAAAATTTCACGGAAAGCTTTTCGCGCACAAAGCTCTCATTATGACCTATAAACCATATAAACATGTTTGGGATGCATTTGAGCGAAAACAACACAGTTTTGGTGGATAAAGAAAGGTGACGACGATATGGTCACTTTTGGTCCGAAAATTTCACGGAAAGCTTTTCGCGCACAAAGCTCTCATTATGACCTATACACCATATAAACATGTTTGGGACACATTTGAGTGAAAACAACATAGTTTTTGTGGATAAAGAGAGGTGACGTGATATGGTCACTTTTGGTCAGAAAATTTCACGGAAAGCTTTCCGCGCACAAAGCTCACATTATGACCTATAAACCATATAAACATGTTTGGGATGCATTTGAGATAAAACAACACAGTTTTGGTGGATAAAGAAAGGTGACGCCGATATGGTCACTTTTAGTTCGAAAATTTCACGGAAAGCTTTTCGCGAACAAAGCTCCCATTAAGACCTATAAACCATATAAACATGTTTGGGACACATTTGAGCGAAAACAACATAGTTTTGGTGGATAGAGAAAGGTGACGCCGATATGGTCACTTTTGGTCCGAAAAATTAACGGAAAGCTTTCCGCGCACAAAGCTTCCATTATGACCTATAAACCATATAAACATGTTTGGGACACATTTGAGCAAAAACAACACAGTTTTGGTGGATAAAGAAAGGTGACGACGATATGGTCACTTTTGGTCCGAAAATTTCACGGAAAGCTTTTCCATGCACAAAGCTCCCATTATGACCTATAAACCATATAAACATGTTTGGGATGCATTTGAGCAAAAACAACAATGTTTTTGTGGATAAAGAAAGGTGACGCCGATATGGTCACTTTTAGTTCGAAAATTTCACGGAAAGCTTTTCGCGCACAAAGCTCCCATTAAGACCTTTAAACCATATCAACATGTTTGGGACATATTTGAGCGAAAACAACACAGTTTTTGTGGATAGAGAAAGGTGACGCCGATATGGTCACTTTTGGTCCGAAAATTTCATGGAAAGCTTTTCGCGCACAAAGCTCCCATTATGACCTATACACCATATAAACATGTTTGGGACACATTTGAGCGAAAACAACATAGTTTTTGTGGATAAAGAAAGGTGACGTCGATATGGTCACTTTTGGTCCGAAAATTTCACGGAAAGCTTTTCGCGCACAAAGCTCTCATTATGACCTATAAACCATATAAACATGTTTGGGATGCATTTGAGCGAAAACAACACAGTTTTGGTGGATAAAGAAAGGTGACGACGATATGGTCACTTTTGGTCCGAAAATTTCACGGAAAGCTTTTCGCGCACAAAGCTCTCATTATGACCTATACACCATATAAACATGTTTGGGACACATTTGAGTGAAAACAACATAGTTTTTGTGGATAAAGAGAGGTGACGTGATATGGTCACTTTTGGTCAGAAAATTTCACGGAAAGCTTTCCGCGCACAAAGCTCACATTATGACCTATAAACCATATAAACATGTTTGGGATGCATTTGAGATAAAACAACACAGTTTTGGTGGATAAAGAAAGGTGACGCCGATATGGTCACTTTTAGTTCGAAAATTTCACGGAAAGCTTTTCGCGAACAAAGCTCCCATTAAGACCTATAAACCATATAAACATGTTTGGGACACATTTGAGCGAAAACAACATAGTTTTGGTGGATAGAGAAAGGTGACGCCGATATGGTCACTTTTGGTCCGAAAAATTAACGGAAAGCTTTCCGCGCACAAAGCTTCCATTATGACCTATAAACCATATAAACATGTTTGGGACACATTTGAGCAAAAACAACACAGTTTTGGTGGATAAAGAAAGGTGACGCCGATATGGTCACTTTTGGTCCGAAAATTTCACGGAAATTTTTCCGCGCACAAAGCTCACATTATGACTTATAAACCATATAAACATGTTTGGAACACATTTGAGCGAAAACAACACAGTTTTGGTGGATAAAGAAAGGTGACGACGATATGGTCACTTTTGGTCCGAAAATTTCACGGAATGCTTTTCCGCGCACAAAGCTCCCATTATGACCTATAAACCATATAAACATGTTTGGGATGCATTTGAGCAAAAACAACAATGTTTTTGTGGATAAAGAAAGGTGACGCCGATATGGTCACTTTTAGTTCGAAAATTTCACGGAAAGCTTTTCGCGCACAAAGCTCCCATTAAGACCTATAAACCATATCAACATGTTTGGGACATATTTGAGCGAAAACAACACAGTTTTTGTGGATAGAGAAAGGTGACGCCGATATGGTCACTTTTGGTCCGAAAATTTCATGGAAAGCTTTTCGCGCACAAAGCTCCCATTATGACCTATACACCATATAAACATGTTTGGGACACATTTGAGCAAAAACAACATAGTTTTTGTGGATAAAGAAAGGTGACGTCGATATGGTCACTTTTGGTCCGAAAATTTCACGGAAAGCTTTTCGCGCACAAAGCTCTCATTATGACCTATAAACCATATAAACATGTTTGGGATGCATTTGAGCGAAAACAACACAGTTTTGGTGGATAAAGAAAGGTGACGACGATATGGTCACTTTTGGTCCGAAAATTTCCCGGAAAGCTTTTCGCGCACAAAGCTCCCATTATGACCTATACACCATATAAACATGTTTGGGACACATTTGAGTGAAAACAACATAGTTTTTGTGGATAAAGAGAGGTGACGAGATATGGTCACTTTTGGTCAGAAAATTTCACGGAAAGCTTTCCGCGCACAAAGCTCACATTATGACCTATAAACCATATAAACATGTTTGGGATGCATTTGAGATAAAACAACACAGTTTTGGTGGATAAAGAAAGGTGACGCCGATATGGTCACTTTTAGTTCGAAAATTTCACGGAAAGCTTTTCGCGCACAAAGCTCCCATTAAGACCTATAAACCATATAAACATGTTTGGGACACATTTGAGCGAAAACAACATAGTTTTGGTGGATAGAGAAAGGTGACGCCGATATGGTCACTTTTGGTCCGAAAAATTAACGGAAAGCTTTCCGCGCACAAAGCTCCCATTATGACCTATAAACCATATAAACATGTTTGGGACACATTTGAGCAAAAACAACACAGTTTTGGTGGATAAAGAAAGGTGACGCCGATATGGTCACTTTTGGTCCGAAAATTTCACGGAAATTTTTCCGCGCACAAAGCTCACATTAGGACTTATAAACCATATAAACATGTTTGGAACACATTTGAGCGAAAACAACACAGTTTTGGTGGATAAAGAAAGGTGACGACGATATGGTCACTTTTGGTCCGAAAATTTCACGGAATGCTTTTCCGCGCACAAAGCTCCCATTATGACCTATAAACCATATAAACATGTTTGGGATGCATTTGAGCAAAAACAATAATGTTTTTGTGGATAAAGAAAGGTGACGCCGATATGGTCACTTTTAGTTCGAAAATTTCACGGAAAGCTTTTCGCGCACAAAGCTCCCATTAAGACCTATAAACCATATCAACATGTTTGGGACATATTTGAGCGAAAACAACACAGTTTTGGTGGATAAAGAAAGGTGACGCCGATATGGTCACTTTTGGTCCGAAAATTTCACGGAAAGCTTTCCGCGCACAAAGCTCCCATTATGACCTATAAACCATATAAACATGTTTGGGACTCATTTAAGCGAAAACAACACAGTTTTGGTGGATAAAGAAAGGTGACGCCGATATGGTCACTTTTGGGCCAAAAATTTCACGGAAAGCTTTCCGCGCACAAAGCTCCCATTATGACCTATAAACCATATAAACCTGTTTGGGACACATTTGAGCGAAAACAACACAGTTTTGGTGGATAAAGAAAGGTGACGCCGATATGGTCACTTTTGGTATGAAAATTTCACGGAAAGCTTTTCGCGCAGAAAGCTCCCATTATGATCTATGAACCATATAAACATGTTTGGGACACATTAGGGCAAAAACAACACAGTTTTTGTGAATAGAGAAAGGTGACGCCGATATGGTCGCTTTTGGTACGAAAATTTCACGTAAAGCTTTTCTCGCACAAAGCTCCCATTATGACCTTTACAGCATATAAACATATTTGGGACGCATTTGAGCGAAAACAACACAGTTTTGGTGGATAAAGAAAGGTGACGCCGATATGGTCACTTTTGGTCCGAAAATTTCACGGAAAGCTTTTCGCGCACAAAGCTCACATTATGACCTATACACCATATAAACATGTTTGGGACGCATTTGAGCGAAAACAACACAGTTTTGGTAAATAAAGAAAGGTGACGCCGATATGGTCACTTTTGGTCCGAAAATTTCATGGAAAGCTTTTCGCGCACAAAGCTCCCATTATGACCTATACACCATATAAACATGTTTGGGACACATTTGAGCGAAAACAACACAGTTTTTGTGGATAGAGAAAGGTGACGCCGATATGTTCACTTTTGGTCCGAAAATTTAACGGAAAGCTTTCCGCGCACAAAGCTCCCATTATGACCTATAAACCATATAAACATGTTTGGGACACATTTGAGCGAAAACAACACAGTTTTGGTGGATAAAGAAAGGTGACGCCGATATGGTCATTTTTGGTTCGAAAATTTCACGGAAATTTTTCCGCGCACAAAGCTCACATTATAACCTATAAACCATATAAACATGTTTGGGACACATTTGAGCTAAAACAACACAGTTTTGGTGGATAAAGAAAGGTGACGACGATATGGTCACGTTTGGGCCGAAAATTTCACGGAAAGCTTTTCCGCGCACAAAGCTCCCATTATGACCTATAAACCATATAAACATGTTTGGGATGCATTTGAGCAAAAACAACAATGTTTTGGTGGATAAAGAAAGGTGATGCCGATATGGTCACTTTTAGTTCGAAAATTTCACGGAAAGCTTTTCGCGCACAAAGCTCCCATTAAGACCTATAAACCATATCAACATGTTTGGGACACATTTGAGCGAAAACAACACAGTTTTTGTGGATAGAGAAAGGTGACGCCGATATGGTCACTTTTGGTCCGAAAATTTCACGGAAAGCATTCCGCGCACAAAGCTCCCATTATGACCTATAAACCATATAAACATTTTTGGGACACATTTGAGCGAAAACAACACAGTTTTGGTGGATAAAGAAAGGTGACGCCGATATGGTCACTTTTGGTCCGAAAATTTCACGGAAAGCTTTCCGCGCACAAAGCTCCCATTATGACCTATATACCATATAAATATGTTTGGGACTCATTTGAGCGAAAACAACACAGTTTTGGTGGATAAAGAAAGGTGACGCCGATATGGTCACTTTTGGTCCGAAAATTTCACGGAAAGCTTTCCACGCACAAAGCTCCCATTATGAACTATACACCATATAAAAATGTTTGGGACACATTTTAGCGAAAACAACACAGTTTTGGTAAATAAAGAAAGGTGACGCCGATATGGTCACTTTTGGTCCGAAAATTTCACGGAAAGCTTTTCGCGCACAAAGCTCCCATTATGACCTATACACCATATAAACATGTTTGGGACACATTTGAGCAAAAACAACACAGTTTTTGTAGATAGAGAAAGGTGACGCCGATATGGTCGCTTTTGGTACGAAAATTCCACGTAAATCTTTTCTCGCACAAAGCTCCCATTATGACCTTTACAGCATATAAACATGTTTGGGACGCATTTGAGCGAAAACAACACAGTTTTGGTGGATAAAGAAAGGTGACGCCGATATGGTCTCTTTTGGTCCGAAAATTTCACGGAAAGCTTTTCGCGCACAAAGCTCCCATTATGACCTATACACCATATAAACATGTTTGGGACGCATTTTAGCGAAAACAACACAGTTTTGGTAAATAAAGAAAGGTGACGCCGATATGGTCACTTTTGGTCCGAAAATTTCACGGAAAGCTTTTCGCGCACAAAGCTCTCATTATGACCTATAAACCATATAAACATGTTTGGGATGCATTTGAGCGAAAACAACACAGTTTTTGTGGATAAAGAAAGGTGACGCCGATATGGTCACTTTTAGTTCGAAAATTTCACGGAAAGCTTTTCGCGCACAAAGCTCCCATTAAGACCTATAAACCATATAAACATGTTTGGGACAAATTTGAGCGAAAACAACACAGTTTTTGTGGATAGAGAAAGGTGACGCCGATATGGTAACTTTTGGTCCGAAAATTTAACGGAAAGCTTTCCGCGCACAAAGCTCCCATTATGACCTATAAACCATATAAACATGTTTGGGACACATTTGAGCGAAAACAACACAGTTTTGGTGGATAAAGAAAGGTGACGCCGATATGGTCACTTTTGGTCCGAAAATTTCACGGAAATTTTTCCGCGCACAAAGCTCCCATTATGACCTATAAACCATATAAACATGTTTGGGACACATTTGAGCGAAAACAACACAGTTTTGGTGGATAAAGAAAGGTGACGACGATATGGTCACTTTTGGTCCGAAAATTTCACGGAAAGCTTTTCCGCGCACAAAGCTCCCATTATGACCTATTAACCATATAAACATGTTTGGGATGCATTTGAGCAAAAACAACAATGTTTTGGTGGATAAAGAAAGGTGACGCCGATATGGTCACTTTTAGTTCGAAAATTTCACGGAAAGCTTTTCGCGCACAAAGCTCCCATTAAGACCTATAAACCATATAAACATGTTTGGGACACATTTGAGCGAAAACAACACAGTTTTTGTTGATAGAGAAAGGTGACGCCGATATGGTCACTTTTGGTCCGAAAATTTCACGGAAAGCTTTCCGCGCACAAAGCTCCCATTATGACCTATAAACCATATAAACATGTTTTGGACACATTTGAGCGAAAACAACACAGTTTTGGTGGATAAAGAAAGGTGACGCCGATATGGTCACTTTTGGTCCGAAAATTTCACGGAAAGCTTTTCGCGCACAAAGCTCCCATTAAGACCTATAAACCATATAAACATGTTTGGGACAAATTTGAGCGAAAACAACACAGTTTTTGTGGATAGAGAAAGGTGACGCCGATATGGTCACTTTTGGTCCGAAAATTTCACGGAAAGCTTTCCGCGCACAAAGCTCCCATTATGACCTATAAACCATATAAACATGTTTGGGACACATTTGAGCGAAAACAACACAATTTTGGTGGATAAAGAAAGGTGACGCCGATATGGTAACTTTTGGTCCGAAAATTTAACGGAAAGCTTTCCGCGCACAAAGCTCCCATTATGACCTATAAACCATATAAACATGTTTGGGACACATTTGAGCGAAAACAACACAGTTTTGGTGGATAAAGAAAGGTGACGCCGATATGGTCACTTTTGGTCCGAAAATTTCACGGAAATTTTTCCGCGCACAAAGCTCACATTATGACCTATAAACCATATAAACATGTTTGGGACACATTTGAGCGAAAACAACACAGTTTTGGTGGATAAAGAAAGGTGACGACGATATGGTCACTTTTGGTCCGAAAATTTCACGGAAAGCTTTTCCGCGCACAAAGCTCCCATTATGACCTATTAACCATATAAACATGTTTGGGATGCATTTGAGCAAAAACAACAATGTTTTGGTGGATAAAGAAAGGTGACGCCGATATGGTCACTTTTAGTTCGAAAATTTCACGGAAAGCTTTTCGCGCACAAAGCTCCCATTAAGACCTATAAACCATATAAACATGTTTGGGACACATTTGAGCGAAAACAACACAGTTTTTGTTGATAGAGAAAGGTGACGCCGATATGGTCACTTTTGGTCCGAAAATTTCACGGAAAGCTTTCCGCGCACAAAGCTCCCATTATGACCTATAAACCATATAAACATGTTTTGGACACATTTGAGCGAAAACAACACAGTTTTGGTGGATAAAGAATGGTGACGCCGATATGGTCACTTTTGGTCCGAAAATTTCACGGAAAGCTTTCCGCGCACAAAGCTCCCATTATGACCTATAAACCATATAAACATGTTTGGGACTCATTTGAGCGAAAACAACACAGTTTTGGTGGATAAAGAAAGGTGACGCCGATTTGGTCACTTTTGGTCCGAAAATTTCACGGAAAGCTTTCCACGCACAAAGCTCCCATTATGAACTATACACCATATAAATATTTTTGGGACGCATTTTAGCGAAAACAACAGAGTTTTGGTAAATAAAGAAAGGTGACGCCGATATGGTCACTTTTGGTCCGAAAATTTCACGGAAAGCTTTTCGCGCACAAAGCTCCCATTATGACCTATACACCATATAAACATGTTTGGGACACATTTGAGCGAAAACAACACAGTTTTGGTGGATAAAGAAAGGTGACGCCGATATGGTCTCTTTTGGTCCGAAAATTTCACGGAAAGCTTTTCGCGCACAAAGCTCCCATTATGACCTATACACCATATAAACATGTTTGGGACACATTTGAGCAAAAACAACACAGTTTTTGTGGATAGAGAAAGGTGACGCCGATATGGTCGCTTTTGGTACGAAAATTTCACGTAAAGCTTTTCTCGCACAAAGCTCCCATTATGACCTTTACAGCATATAAACATGTTTGGGACGCATTTGAGCGAAAACAACACAGTTTTGGTGGATAAAGAAAGGTGACGCCGATATGGTCTCTTTTGGTCCGAAAATTTCACGGAAAGCTTTTCGCGCACAAAGCTCCCATTATGACCTATAAACCATATAACATGTTAGGGATGAATTTGAGCGAAAACAACACAGTTTTTGTGGATAAAGAAAGGTGACGTGATATGGTCACTTTTGGTCCGAAAATTTCACGGAAAGCTTTCCGCGCACAAAGCTCCCATTATAACCTATAAACCATATAAACATGTTTGGGATGCATTTGAGCAAAAACAACAATGTTTTTGTGGATAAAGAAAGGTGACGCCGATATGGTCACTTTTAGTTCGAAAATTTCACGGAAAGCTTTTCGCGCACAAAGCTCCCATTAAGACCTATAAACCATATAAACATGTTTGGAACACATTTGAGCGAAAACAACACAGTTTTGTTGTTAGAGAAAGGTGACGCCGATATGGTCACTTTTGGTCCGAAAATTTCACGGAAAGCTTTTTGCGCACAAAGCTCCCATTATGACCTATAAACCATATAAAGATGTTTGGGACACATTTGAGCGAAAACAACACAGTTTTGGTGGATAGAGAAAGGTGACGCCGATATGGTCACTTTTGGTCCGAAAATTTCACGGAAAGCTTTCCGCGCACAAAGCTCCCATTATGACCTATAAACCATATAAACATGTTTGGGACTCATTTGAGCGAAAACAACACAGTTTTGGTGGATAAAGAAAGGTGACGCCGATTTGGTCACTTTTGGTCCGAAAATTTCACGGAAAGCTTTTTGCGCACAAAGCTCCCATTATGACCTATAAACCATATAAACATGTTTTGGACACATTTGAGCGAAAACAACACAGTTTTGGTGGATAAAGAAAGGTGACGCCAATATGGTCACTTTTGGTCCGAAAATTTCACGGAAAGCTTTCCGCGCACAAAGCTCCCATTATGACCTATAAACCATATAAACATGTTTGGGACTCATTTGAGCGAAAACAACACAGTTTTGGTGGATAAAGAAAGGTGACGCCGATTTGGTCACTTTTGGTCCGAAAATTTCACGGAAAGCTTTCCACGCACAAAGCTCCCATTATGAACTATACACCATATAAATATTTTTGGGACGCATTTTAGCGAAAACAACAGAGTTTTGGTAAATAAAGAAAGGTGACGCCGATATGGTCACTTTTAGTTCGAAAATTTCACGGAAAGCTTTTCGCACACAAAGCTCCCATTAAGACCTATAAACCATATAAACATGTTTGGAACACATTTGAGCGAAAACAACACAGTTTTGTTGTTAGAGAAAGGTGACGCCGATATGGTCACTTTTGGTCCGAAAATTTCACGGAAAGCTTTTTGCGCACAAAGCTCCCATTATGACCTATAAACCATATAAAGATGTTTGGGACACATTTGAGCGAAAACAACACAGTTTTGGTGGATAAAGAAAGGTGACGCCGATATGGTCACTTTTGGTCCGAAAATTTCACGGAAAGCTTTTTGCGCACAAAGCTCCCATTATGACCTATAAACCATATAAACATGTTTTGGACACATTTGAGCGAAAACAACACAGTTTTGGTGGATAAAGAAAGGTGACGCCGATATGGTCACTTTTGGTCCGAAAATTTCACGGAAAGCTTTCCGCGCACAAAGCTCCCATTATGACCTATAAACCATATAAACATGTTTGGGACTCATTTGAGCGAAAACAACACAGTTTTGGTGGATAAAGAAAGGTGACGCCGATATGGTCACTTTGGGTCCGAAAATTTCACGGAAAGCTTTTTGCGCACAAAGCTCCCATTATGACCTATAAACCATATAAACATGTTTTGGACACATTTGAGCGAAAACAACACAGTTTTGGTGGATAAAGAAAGGTGACGCCGATATGGTCACTTTTGGTCCGAAAATTTCACGGAAAGCTTTCCGCGCACAAAGCTCCCATTATGACCTATAAACCATATAAACATGTTTGGGACTCATTTGAGCGAAAACAACACAGTTTTGGTGGATAAAGAAAGGTGACGCCGATTTGGTCACTTTTGGTCCGAAAATTTCACGGAAAGCTTTCCACGCACAAAGCTCCCATTATGAACTATACACCATATAAATATTTTTGGGACGCATTTTAGCGAAAACAACAGAGTTTTGGTAAATAAAGAAAGGTGACGCCGATATGGTCACTTTTGGTCCGAAAATTTCACGGAAAGCTTTTCGCGCACAAAGCTCCCATTATGACCTATACACCATATAAACATGTTTGGGACACATTTGAGCGAAAACAACACAGTTTTGGTGGATAAAGAAAGGTGACGCCGATATGGTCTCTTTTGGTCCGAAAATTTCACGGAAAGCTTTTCGCGCACAAAGCTCCCATTATGACCTATACACCATATAAACATGTTTGGGACACATTTGAGCAAAAACAACACAGTTTTTGTGGATAGAGAAAGGTGACGCCGATATGGTCGCTTTTGGTACGAAAATTTCACGTAAAGCTTTTCTCGCACAAAGCTCCCATTATGACCTTTACAGCATATAAACATGTTTGGGACGCATTTGAGCGAAAACAACACAGTTTTGGTGGATAAAGAAAGGTGACGCCGATATGGTCTCTTTTGGTCCGAAAATTTCACGGAAAGCTTTTCGCGCAGAAAGCTCCCATTATGACCTATACACCATATAAACATGTTTGGGACGCATTTTAGCGAAAACAACACAGTTTTGGTAAATAAAGAAAGGTGACGCCGATATGGTCATTTTTGGTCCGAAAATTTCACGGAAAGCTTTTCGCGCACAAAGCTCTCATTATGACCTATAAACCATATAACATGTTAGGGATGAATTTGAGCGAAAACAACACAGTTTTTGTGGATAAAGAAAGGTGACGTGATATGGTCACTTTTGGTCCGAAAATTTCACGGAAAGCTTTCCGCGCACAAAGCTCCCATTATAACCTATAAACCATATAAACATGTTTGGGATGCATTTGAGCAAAAACAACAATGTTTTTGTGGATAAAGAAAGGTGACGCCGATATGGTCACTTTTAGTTCGAAAATTTCACGGAAAGCTTTTCGCGCACAAAGCTCCCATTAAGACCTATAAACCATATAAACATGTTTGGAACACATTTGAGCGAAAACAACACAGTTTTGTTGTTAGAGAAAGGTGACGCCGATATGGTCACTTTTGGTCCGAAAATTTCACGGAAAGCTTTTTGCGCACAAAGCTCCCATTATGACCTATAAACCATATAAAGATGTTTGGGACACATTTGAGCGAAAACAACACAGTTTTGGTGGATAGAGAAAGGTGACGCCGATATGGTCACTTTTGGTCCGAAAATTTAACGGAAAGCTTTCCGCGCACAAAGCTCCCATTATGACCTATAAACCATATAAACATGTTTGGGACACATTTGAGCAAAAACAACACAGTTTTGGTGGATAAAGAAAGGTGACGCCGATATGGTCACTTTTGGTCCGAAAATTTCACGGAAATCTTTCCGCGCACAAAGCTCACATTATGACTTATAAACCATATAAACATGTTTGGGACTCATTTGAGCGAAAACAACACAGTTTTGGTGGATAAAGAAAGGTGACGCCGATATGGTCACTTTTGGTCCAAAAATTTCACGGAAAGCTTTCCGCGCACAAAGCTCCCATTATGACCTATAAACCATATAAACCTGTTTGGGACACATTTGAGCGAAAACAACACAGTTTTGGTGGATAAAGAAAGGTGACGCCGATATGGTCACTTTTTGTATGAAAATTTCACGGAAAGCTTTTCGCGCAGAAAGCTCCCATTATGATCTATGAACCATATAAACATGTTTGGGACACATTAGAGCAAAAACAACACAATTTTTGTGGATAGAGAAAGGTGACGCCGATATGGTCGCTTTTGGTACGAAAATTTCACGTAAAACTTTTCTCGCACAAAGCTCCCATTATGACCTTTACAGCATATAAACATGTTAGGGACGCATTTGAGCGAAAACAACACAGTTTTGGTGGATAAAGAAAGGTGACGCCGATATGATCACTTTTGGTCCGAAAATTTCACGGAAAGCTTTTCGCGCACAAAGCTCCCATTATGACCTATACACCATATAAACATGTTTGGGACGCATTTGAGCGAAAACAACACAGTTTTGGTAAATAAAGAAAGGTGACGCCGATATGGTCACTTTTGGTCCGAAAATTTCATGGAAAGCTTTTCGCGCACAAAGCTCTCATTATGACCTATACACCATATAAACATGTTTGGGACACATTTGAGTGAAAACAACATAGTTTTTGTGGATAAAGAAAGGTGACGTGATATGGTCACTTTTGGTCAGAAAATTTCACGGAAAGCTTTCCGCGCACAAAGCTCACATTATGACCTATAAACCATATAAACATATTTGGGATGCATTTGAGATAAAACAACACAGTTTTGGTGGATAAAGAAAGGAGACGCCGATATGGTCACTTTTAGTTCGAAAATTTTACGGAAAGCTTTTCGCGCACAAAGCTCCCATTATGACCTATAAACCATATAAACCTGTTTGGGACACATTTGAGCGAAAACAACACAGTTTTTGTGGATAGAGAATGGTGACACCGATATGGTCACTTTTGGTCCGAAAATTTAACGGAAAGCTTTCCGCGCACAAAGCTCCCATTATGACCTATAAACCATATAAACATGTTTGGGACACATTTGAGCGAAAACAACACAGTTTTGGTGGATAAAGAAAGGTGACGCCGATATGGTCACTTTTGGTCCGAAAATTTCACGGAAATTTTTCCGCGCACAAAGCTCACATTATGACCTATAAACCATATAAACATGTTTGGGACACATTTGAGCGAAAACAACACAGTTTTGGTGGATAAAGAAAGGTGACGACGATATGGTCACTTTTGGTCCGAAAATTTCACGGAAAGCTTTTCCGCGCACAAAGCTCCCATTATGACCTATAAACCATATAAACATGTTTGGGATGCATTTGAGCAAAAACAACAATGTTTTTGTGGATAAAGAAAGGTGACGCCGATATGGTCACTTTTAGTTCGAAAATTTCACGGAAAGCTTTCCGCGCACAAAGCTCCCATTATGAGCTATAAACCATATAAACATGTTTGGGACACATTTGAGCGAAAACAACACAGTTTTTGTGGATAAAGAAAGGTGACGCCGATATGGTCACTTTTGGTCCGAAAATTTAACGGAAAGCTTTCCGCGCACAAAGCTCCCATTATGAGCTATAAACCATATAAACATGTTTGGTACACATTTGAGCAAAAACAACACAGTTTTGGTGGATAAAGAAAGGTGACGCCGATATGGTCACTTTTGGTCCAAAAATTTAACGGAAAGCTTTCCGCGCACAAAGCTCCCATTATGACCTATAAACCATATAAACATGTTTGGTACACATTTGAGCAAAAACAACACAGTTTTGGTGGATAAAGAAAGGTGACGCCGATATGGTCACTTTTGGTCCGAAAATTTCACGGAAATTTTTCCACGCACAAAGCTCACATTATGACCTATAAACCATATAAACATGTTAGGGACACATTTGAGCGAAAACAACACAGTTTTGGTGGATAAAGAAAGGTGACGACGATATGGTCACTTTTGGTCCGAAAATTTCACGGAAAGCTTTTCCACGCACAAAGCTCCCATTATGACCTATAAACCATATAAACATGTTTGGGATGCATTTGAGCAAAAACAACAATGTTTTTGTGGATAAAGAAAGGTGACGCCGATATGGTCACTTTTAGTTCGAAAATTTCACGGAAAGCTTTTCGCGCACAAAGCTACCATTAAGACCTATAAACCATATAAACATGTTTGGGACACATTTGAGCGAAAACAACACAGTTTTTGTGGATAGAGAAAGGTGACGCCGATATGGTCACTTTTGGTCCAAAAATTTAACGGAAAGCTTTCCGCGCACAAAGCTCCCATTATGACCTATAAACCATATAAACATGTTTGGAACTCATTTGAGCGAAAACAACACAGTTTTGGTGGATAAAGAAAGGTGACGCCGATATGGTTACTTTTGGTCCGAAAATTTCACCGAAAGCTTTTCACGCACAAAGCTCCCATTATGACCTATACACCATATAAACATGTTTGGGACGCATTTTAGCAAAAACAACACAGTTTTGGTAAATAAAGAAAGGTGACGCCGATATGATCGCTTTTGGTACGAAAATTTCACGTAAAGCTTTTCTCGCACAAAGCTCCCATTATGACCTTTATAGCATATAAACATGTTTGGGACGCATTTGAGCGAAAACAACACAGTTTTGGTGGATAAAGAAAGGTGACGCCGATATGGTCTCTTTTGGTCCGAAAATTTCACGGAATGCTTTTCGCGCACAAAGCTCCCATTATGACCTATACACCATATAAACATGTTTGGGACGCATTTTAGCGAAAACAACACAGTTTTGGTAAATAAAGAAAGGTGACGCCGATATGGTCACTTTTGGTCCGAAAATTTCACGGAAAGCTTTTCGCGCACAAAGCTCTCATTAGGACCTATAAACCATATAAACATGTTTGGGATGCATTTGAGCGAAAACAACACAGTTTTTGTGGAGAAAGAAAGGTGACGTGATATGGTCACTTTTGGTTAGAAAATTTGACGGAAAGCTTTCCGCGCACAAAGCTCACATTATGACCTATAAACCATATAAACATGTTTGGGATGCATTTGAGCAAAAACAACACTGATACGGGGATTAGCCGTGGATGTCCCGATCTTTCGACAACAAGCACAAAACAAACAAAGAACACAAGTTAGACAATAATGACTCGACAAAGACTCAAAGGACTCGACAATAGTAATGAAAAAGATAGATAGGGCAGGAGAAAGTCTAGGTAGAACGAGCGAATAGACCCTTGATCCCAATTGAACAAAGTCCTAAACCAACGACTAGCTAACCAATCTCTACGATCTTACACAACCTAGGACGTATCCTAGGAGCACAAGAAAGGGGCTCGTGAAAGCTTGATAGCACCAATCAACTAGCGAAGATCGACACACACAAGACAAACCAAGCAAGATCAATTCACCAAGAATCCTCTCGGTCTCTCTCTTGAATCCTCAAGAAACAATGTGTTTGCAAAGCAATGCTTGTCATTAATCAAATATGGGTCCTTAATACAACCGGCCTAGGAGGCTATTTATAGCCTTAAATGGAGATAGAAAAGGCTGAAAATAAATGACAACAAAAGAAATTCAGAAAATTGCAAGAAATTCAGAAAATTAAATGGAAATTAAAACAAATTCAGAAATTGCAAATAAAATCCCTAAAAGATAGGAAGTGGCCTTGACTTCTTCAATCATGGCTCCTAAAGAATAGGTCTTCATGGCTGGCCACTTGAGCACTTAGCAAGGCTGTCAACGGCTAGTATTTGGACCCGGTCTTCACGGAGCAAGGTAGGCACATGTGCTCGGTACAACCTCGGCATCAATCCAAACAAGGGTCCGTGGCTTGGGCTGCGTTGATTCCTTGAGGCCTCGTCGGTTCTTGAGCTAGGGCATAGCTCACAAGAGTGTAAGGCCTTAGCTTGTTGGCTTGGGCTGCATTGATTCCTTGAGGCCTCGTCGGTTCTTGAGCTAGGGCATAGCTCACAAGAGTGTAAGGCCTTAGCTTGGATGGTCCCGCATCAAACACAGTTTTGGTGGATAAAGAAAGGTGACGCCGATATGGTCACTTTTAGTTCGAAAATTTTACGGAAAGCTTTTTGCGCACAAAGCTCACATTATGACCTATAAACCATATAAACATGTTTGGGACACATTTGAGCGAAAACAACACAGTTTTGGTGGATAAAGAAAGGTGACGCCGATATGGTCACTTTTGGTCCGAAAATTTCACGGAAATTTTTCCGCGCACAAAGCTCACATTATGACCTATAAACCATATAAACATGTTTGGGACACATTTGAGCGAAAACAACACAGTTTTGGTGGATAAAGAAAGGTGACGACGATATGGTCACTTTTGGTCCGAAAATTTCACGGAAAGCTTTTCCGCGCACAAAGCTGCCATTATGACCTATAAACCATATAAACATGTTTGGGATGCATTTGATCAAAAACAACAATGTTTTGGTGGATAAAGAAAGGTGACGCCGATATGGTCACTTTTAGTTCGAAAATTTCACGGAAAGCTTTTCGCGCACAAAGCTCCGATTAAGACCTATAAACCATATAAACATGTTTGGGACACATTTGAGCGAAAACAACACAGTTTTTGTGGATAGAGAAAGGTGACGCCGATATGGTCACTTTTGGTCCGAAAATTTCACGGAAAGCTTTCCGCGCACAAAGCTCCCATTATGACCTATAAACTGATGCGGGACCATCTTCTACAGCTCCAGACACACCCATCATTCTTGGAGAAGGACCTATGACTCGAGCCCGAGCTAAGAAGCTTCAACGAGACTCATTCCTATTTGTGAGTCATGCTTTGTTCTCGAGCAAGGTTCAACTTCCCGAGCCTACATTGAAGACCTATATGTGCATAGGGATTCAAGATGAAGAGCCACCTTGAACATAAGGGCTGCCGAATTAGCCTAAGTGTTGGGGCTCCCACTTATTTCCATTTTTAGTATTAATTTTACTTAAGTTATTTTAGGAAACTTTAGGGTTATTTTATTAATTCCTTTAAGTTGTTATTTTATCTTCTTTTATCTATTTTAACCTAGAAAAACCGGCCAAGAACAGCCTTGTAGGCTATATATGCCGTGTGCCCTCATTAGAATCAGTTGGAACATTATTGAATGAAATTGCTTTCTCTTAAACGTGTGAAACACTTAGAGAGTTGTCGATTGAATAGAGCAGCGCTCTTCAATTGTCGAATTGATAATCTCAGCTTGGTTTGCTTTGCCGTTCATCAACTTCGCAAGACTTGGTTATCCTAGTATCCACAAGCCCCCTCCTTGTGCCTTCAAGTTGTCCGCTTGATTGTGTAGGGCTGTAGAGGCGGGTTGTGTAGTCATTGATATTAGTTCCTACCTTCTACGGAAGCCTGGGGTTTCTATCTTGTTCTACATAGATCGTTTCAGTCCTTATCGGTCGTGTCTTTACATTATCGCTGCGTTTCTTTGTCTTTTGCTTCCGTTCTTGTCTTTGAGTCTTGATTGTCGAAGATCGGGCCATCCTACGGCTAACCCCGTATCATAAACCATATAAACATGTTTGGGACACATTTGAGCGAAAACAACACAGTTTTGGTGGATAAAGAAAGGTGACGCCGATATGGTCACTTTTGGTCCGAAAATTTCACGGAAAGCTTTCCGCGCACAAAGCTCCCATTATGACCTATATACCATATAAACATGTTTGGAACTCATTTGAGCGAAAACAACACAGTTTTGGTGGATAAAGAAAGGTGACGCCGATATGGTCACTTTTGGTCCGAAAATTTCACGGAAAGCTTTCCACGCACAAAGCTCCCATTATGAACTATACACCATATAAACATGTTTGGGACGCATTTTAGCGAAAACAACACAGTTTTGGTAAATAAAGAAAGGTTACGCCGATATGGTCACTTTTGGTCCGAAAATTTCACGGAAAGCTTTTCGCGCACAAAGCTCCCATTATGACCTATACACCATATAAACATATTTGGGACACATTTGAGCAAAAACAACACAGTTTTTGTGGATAGAGAAAGGTGACGCCGATATGGTCGCTTTTGGTACGAAAATTTCACGTAAAGCTTTTCTCGCACAAAGCTCCATTTATGACCTTTACAGCATATAAACATGTTTGGGACGCATTTGA
Source organism: Persicaria maculosa (assembly GCA_963922045.1). Taxonomy (NCBI): domain Eukaryota; kingdom Viridiplantae; phylum Streptophyta; class Magnoliopsida; order Caryophyllales; family Polygonaceae; genus Persicaria; species Persicaria maculosa. Next base: position 21,938,139 of record OY998261.1, on the reverse strand, counting down.
GCGAAAACAACACAGTTTTGGTGGATAAAGAAAGGTGACGCCGATGTGGTCTCTTTTGGTCCGAAAATTTCACGGAAAGCTTTTCGCGCACAAAGCTCCCATTATGACCTATACACCATATAAACATGTTTGGGACGCATTTTAGCGAAAACAACACAGTTTTGGTAAATAAAGAAAGGTGACGCCGATATGGTCACTTTTGGTCCGAAAATTTCACGGAAAGCTTTTCGCGCACAAAGCTCTCATTATGACCTATAAACCATATAAACATGTTTGGGATGCATTTGAGCGAAAACAACACAGTTTTTGTGGATAAAGAAAGGTGACGCCGATATGGTCACTTTTAGTTCGAAAATTTCGCGGAAAGCTTTTCGCGCACAAAGCTCCCATTAAGACCTATAAACCATATAAACATGTTTGGGACACATTTGAGCGAAAACAACACAGTTTTTGTGGATAGAGAAAGGTGACGCCGATATGGTCACTTTTGGTCCGAAAATTTCACGGAAAGCTTTCCGCGCACAAAGCTCCCATTATGACCTATAAACCATATAAACATGTTTGGGACACATTTGAGCGAAAACAACACAGTTTTGGTGGATAAAGAAAGGTGACGCCGATATGGTCACTTTTGGTCCGAAAATTTAACGGAAAGCTTTCCGCGCACAAAGCTCCCATTATGACCTATAAACCATATAAATATGTTTGGGACGCATTTGAGCGAAAACAACACAGTTTTGGTGGATAAAGAAAGGTGACGCCGATATGGTCTCTTTTGGTCCGAAAATATCACGGAAAGCTTTTCGCGCACAAAGCTCCCATTATGACCTATACACCATATAAACATGTTTGGGACGCATTTTAGCGAAAACAACACAGTTTTGGTAAATAAAGAAAGGTGACGACGATATGGTAACTTTTGGTCCGAAAATTTCACGGAAAGCTTTTCCGCGCACAAAGCTCCCATTATGACCTATAAACCATATAAACATGTTTGGGATGCATTTGAGCAAAAACAACAATGTTTTGGTGGATAAAGAAAGGTGACGCCGATATGGTCACTTTTAGTTCGAAAATTTCACGGAAAGCTTTTCGCGCACAAAGGTCCCATTAAGACCTATAAACCATATAAACATGTTTGGGACACATTTGAGCGAAAACAACACAGTTTTTGTGGATAGAGAAAGGTGACGCCGATATGGTAACTTTTGGTCCGAAAATTTCACGGAAAGCTTTCCGCGCACAAAGCTCCCATTATGACCTATAAACCATATAAACATGTTTGGGACACATTTGAGCGAAAACAACACAGTTTTGGTGGATAAAGAAAGGTGACGCCGATATGGTCACTTTTGGTCCGAAAATTTCACGGAATGCTTTCCGCGCACAAAGCTCCCATTATGACCTATAAACCATATAAACATGTTTGGGACTCATTTGAGCGAAAACAACACAGTTTTGGTGGATAAAGAAAGGTGACGCCGATATGGTCACTTTTGGTCCGAAAATTTCACGGAAAGCTTTCCACGCACAAAGCTCCCATTATGAACTATACACCATATAAACATTTTTGGGACGCATTTTAGCGAAAACAACACAGTTTTGGTAAATAAAGAAAGGTGACGACGATATGGTCACTTTTGGTCCGAAAATTTCACGGAAAGCTTTTCGCGCACAAAGCTCCCATTATGACCTATACACCATATAAACATGTTTGGGACACATTTGAGCAAAAACAACACAGTTTTTGTGGATAGAGAAAGGTGACGCCGATATGGTCGCTTTTGGTACGAAAATTTCACGTAAAGCATTTCTCGCACAAAGCTCCATTTATGACCTATAAACCATATAAACATGTTTGGGACGCATTTGAGCGAAAACAACACAGTTTTGGTGGATAAAGAAAGGTGACGCCGATATGGTCTCTTTTGGTCCGAAAATTTCACGGAAAGCTTTTCGCGCACAAAGCTCCCATTATGACCTATACACCATATAAACATGTTTCGGACGCATTTTAGCGAAAACAACACAGTTTTGGTAAATAAAGAAAGGTGACGCCGATATGGTCACTTTTGGTCCGAAAATTTCACGGAAAGCTTTTCGCGCACAAAGCTCTCATTATGACCTATAAACCATATAAACATGTTTGGGATGCATTTGAGCGAAAACAACACAGTTTTTGTGTATAAAGAAAGGTGACGTGATATGGTCACTTTTGGTCAGAAAATTTCACGGAAAGCTTTCCGCGCAGAAAGCTCCCATTATGACCTATAAACCATATAAACATGTTTGGGATGCATTTGAGCAAAAACAACACAGTTTTGGTGGATAAAGAATGGTGACGCCGATATGGTCACTTTTAGTTCAAAAATTTTACGGAAAGCTTTTCGCGCACAAAGCTCCCATTATGACCTATAAACCATATAAACATGTTTGGGACACATTTGAGCGAAAACAACACAGTTTTTATGGATAGGGAAAGGTGACGCCGATATGGTCACTTTTGGTCCGAAAATTTCACGGAAAGCTTTCCGCGCACAAAGCTCCCATTATGACCTATAAACCATATAAACATGTTTGTTGGGACACATTTGAGCGAAAACAACACAGTTTTTGTGGATAAAGAAAGGTGACGCCGATATGGTTACTTTTGGTCCGAAAATTTTACGGAAATTTTTCCGCGCACAAAGCTCAAATTATGACCTATAAACCATATAAACATGTTAGGGACACATTTGAGCGAAAACAACACAGTTTTGGTGGATAAAGAAAGGTGACGACGATATGGTCACTTTTGGTCCGAAAATTTCACGGAAAGCTTTTCCGCGCACAAAGCTCCCATTATGACCTATAAACCATGTAAACATGTTTGGGATGCATTTGAGCGAAAACAACACAGTTTTTGTGGATAAAGAAAGGTGACGTGATATGGTCACTTTTGGTCAGAAAATTTCACGGAAAGCTTTCCGCGCACAAAGCTCCCATTATGACCTATAAACCATATAAACATGTTTGGGATGCATTTGAGCAAAAACAACACAATTTTGGTGGATAAAGAAAGGTGACGCCGATATGGTCACTTTTAGTTCGAAAATTTTACGGAAAGTTTTTCACGCACAAAGCTCCCATTATGACCTATAAACCATATAAACATGTTTGGGACATATTTGAGCGAAAACAACACAGTTTTTGTGGATAGGGAAAGGTGACACCGATATGGTCACTTTTGGTCCGAAAATTTCACGGAAAGCTTTCCGCGCACAAAGCTCCCATTATGACCTATAAACCATATAAACTTGTTTGGGACACATTTGAGCGAAAACAACACAGTTTTGGTGGATAAAGAAAGGTGACGCCGATATGGTTACTTTTGGTCCGAAAATTTTACGGAAATTTTTCCGCGCACAAAGCTCACATTATGACCTATAAACCATATAAACATGTTAGGGACACATTTGAGCGAAAACAACACAGTTTTGGTTGATAAAGAAAAGTGACGACGATGTGGTCACTTTTGGTCCGAAAATTTCACGGAAAGCTTTTCCGCGCACAAAGCTCCCATTATGACCTATAAACCATATAAACATGTTTGGGATGCATTTGAGCGAAAACAACACAGTTTTTGTGGATAAAGAAAGGTGACGCCGATATGGTCACTTTTGGTCCGAAAATGTCACGGAAACCTTTTCGCGCAGAAAGCTCCCATTATGACCTATGAACCATATAAACATGTTTGGGACACATTTGAGAAAAAACAACATAGTTTTTGTGGATAGAGAAAGGTGACGCCGATATGGTCGTTTTTGGTCTGAAAATTTCTCTATCCACAAAAACTCGCTTTTGGTCCGAAAATTTCACGGAAAGCTTTTCGCGCACAAAGCTCCCATTATGACCTATAAACGATATAAACATGTTTGGGATGCATTTGAGCGAAAACGACACAGTTTTTGTGGATAAAGAAAGGTGACGTGATATGGCCACTTTTGGTCAGAAAATTTCACGGAAAGCTTTCCGCGCACAAAGCTCCCATTATGACTTATAAACCATATAAACATGTTTGGGATGCATTGGAGTGAAAGGAAGCTACTATAGGAAGCAACTGCTAGCCCGAACTTCAAATATCATCCGAGATGCAAGCAACTAGAGTTGACTCACCTTGCCTTTGCAGATGACCTTTTGCTCTTCTGTCATGCTGATTTGAGATCTGTGGGGATCCTGAAGAGCTATTTAGATAGATTCTTCGCGGTTTCGGGGTTGAGAGCAAACAATGAGAAAAGTACAGTTTTCATCTCTGGGGTTTCTGACAGTGTGTCTTGTTCCATTGTGCATCAACTTGGATTTGTTCAGGGCACTCTACCGATCAGATACTTGGGTATTCCCCTCCACTCAAAGACAGTTGCGGTTCATGAATATGGGGATCTCTTTAGTTGGATTGAGAAGCAGATTCGATGCTGGGCCACGAGGAAGCTTTCTTACGCTGGTCGTCTGCAGCTGGTTAAATCTGTATGTACCGGTGTGTTCACCTTCTGGAGTCAAGTCCTTATTCTGCCCAAGGGTGTTGTGCATAGAGTTGAGAGCATGTGCAGACGTTTCCTGTGGATTGGTAGTGATGTTAGTGGCAAGCACCTCGTTGCGTGGAGCAATGTGACTAAACCACTAGCAGAGGGTGGTTTGGATATTAGGGAGGTGCTAGCTTGGAATAGGAGTGTCCAAGCTAAGTTATTAGGGGACCTCGCTCTCCACTCCCCCAGTATTTGGCATCGATGGTGTTACCAGAACCATCTGAGGGGTGAAGAGATTTGGGACATCTCCCCGAAAGTGGATGATACTTGGGTGTGGAAGAGCATTTTGGCTACCAGAACAGAGCTGAGATATGCGCTACAGGTAGATAGCAGCTCTCCCCTCTCCCTTGGACCACTTCTGACTTCGAGGGGAGGTATATCTTTCTCCAAAGTCTATGAGCTCCTACGTGATAAGGGGGATGAGACTGCTTGGGGGGAGTTACTTTGGAAGAGACTTCAATGCAAGAAATGGGCGTTCATTGTATGGCTAGCAGCCAGAAACCGACTTCAGACGGGGAATAGAGTTAAACAATGGAAGGGTCCTGAATCTGCGATCTGTGTTCTGTGCTAGCGGGAGGAGGAGACCGTTAACCACCTTTGGTTCGGTTGTCCGGCTATTATGCTCGTTCTTCAGAAGGTGTTGGATTGGGTAGGCGTTGGATGCAGATTCCGTACCATTACAGAGTGGCTTCACTGGTTCGCAGCTGAACCCCAGCTAATACAGAGATCCTTACTTTTTCAGTCCAAGCTGTTAGCATTTGAAGCGCTAGTGTACTACACTTGGATTGCTAGGAACAAGCTTATTTTTGGTAATGACCGATTCGATCCTAAGGTTTATACAAAGCTTATTATAGATAGTTGCAAATCCCGAATCTCCGTGAAGTGGAAGTGCAAGTCACTCATGGATAATGCGTGGAGGAGCCACTTGCTGGGTAGATAGTCTTTGAGTTAGCATGATTAGTAGTTTTTGGAGTGGTTGATGTACATGAGTTTGGCGAGTATTTTGCGTAGATTGGTGGGTACATGGGGCCTTTTTGGGTATACGGTCCCCCTTTTTTCATGAGACTCTTGGTTTAGTCTCATCTTTTGTATCTCTGGTGTTTATCACCCTATCTCTATATTTACCTTTTCAAGCGAAAACAACATAGTTTTGATGAATAAAGAAAGGTGACGCCGATATGGTCACTTTTAGTTCGAAAATTTCACGGAAAGCTTTTCGCGCACAAAGCTCCCATTATGACCTATAAAACATATAAACATGTTTGGGACGCATTTGAGCGAAAACAACACAGTTTTGGTGGATAAAGAAAGGTGACGCCGATATGGTCACTTTTGGTCCGAAAATTTCACGGAAAGCTTTTTGCGCACAAAGCTCCCTTTATGACCTATACACCATATAAACATGTTTGGGACACATTTGAGCGAAAACAACACAGTTTTGGTGGATAAAGAAAGGTGACGCCGATATGGTCACTTTTGGTCCGAAAATTTCACGGAAAGCTTTTCGCGCACAAAGCTCCCATTATGACCTATACACCATATAAACATGTTTGGGACACATTTGAGCGAAAACAACACAGTTTTGGTGGATAAATAAAGGTGACGCCGATATGGTCACTTTTGGTCCGAAAATTTAACGGAAAGCTTTCTGTGCACGAAGCTCCCATTATGACCTATAAACCATATAAACATGTTTGGGACATATTTGGGCGCAAACAACACGGTTTTTGTGGATAAAGAAAGGTGACGCCGATATGGTCGCTTTGCGCACCCATTATGACCTATACACCATATAAACATGTTTGGGACACATTTTAGCGAAAACAACACAGTTTTGGTGTATAATGAAAGGTGACGCCGATATGGTCACTTTTGGTCCGAAAATTTCACGGAAAGTTTTTCACGCACAAAGCTCCCATTATGACCTATAAACCATATAAACATGTTTGGGACGCATTTGAGCGAAAACAACACAGTTTTGGTGGATAAAGAAAGGTGACGCCGATATGGTCAGTTTTGGTCCGAAAATTTCACGGAAAGCTTTTCGCGCACAAAGTTCCCATTATGACCTATAAACCATATAAGAATGTTGGGGACACATTTGAGCGAAAAAAACACAGTTTTGCTAGATATAGAAAGGTGACGTCGATATGGTCACTTTTGGTCCGAAAACTTCACGGAAAGCTTTTCGCACACAAAGCTCCCATTATGACCTATACACCATATAAACATGTTTGAAACACATTTGAGCGAAAACAACACAGTTTTTGTGGATAAAGAAAGGTGACGTCGATATGGTCACTTTTGTTCCGAAAATTTCACGGAAAGCTTTTCACGCACAAAGCTCCCATTATGACCTATAAACCATATAAACATGTTTGGGACGCATTTGAGCGAAAACAACACAGTTTTGGTGGATAAAGAAAGGTGACACCGATATGGTCACTTTTGGTCCGAAAATTTCACGAAAAGCTTTTCGCGCACAAAGCACCCATTATGACCTATAAACCATATAAACATATTTGGACCCATTTGAGCGAAAAAAACATAATTTTTGTGGATAAAGAAAGGTGACGCCGATGTGGTCACTTTTGGTCCGAAAATTTCACGGAAAGCTTATCGCGCACAAAGCTCCCATTATGACCTATACACCATATAAACATGTTTGGGACCCATTTGAGTGAAAACAACACGGTTTTGGTGGATAAAAAAAGGTGACGCCGATATGGTCACTTTTGGTCCGAAACTTTCACGGAAACCTTTTCGCGCACAGAGCTCCCATTATGACCTATACACCATATAAACATGTTTGGGACACATTTGAGCTAAAACAACACAGTTTTGGTGGATAAAAAAAGGTGACGCCGATATGGTCAGTTTTGTTCCGAAAATTTCACGGAAAGCTTTTCGCGCACAGAGTTCCCATTATGACCTATGAACCATATAAGCATGTTGGGGACACATTTTTTTTGGATAAAGAAAGGTGACGCCGATATGGTCACTTTTGATCCGAAAATTTCACGGAAAGCTTTTCGCGCACAAAGTTCCCATTATGACCTATAAACCATATAAGCATGTTTTGGACACATTTGAGCGAAAACAACACAATTTTTTTGGATAAAGAAAGGTGACGCCGATATGGTCACTTTTGGTCCGAAAATTTCACGGAAAGCTTTTTGCGCACAGAGCTCCCATTATGACCAATACACCATATAAACATGTTTGAAACACATTTGAGCGAAAACAACACAGTTTTGTGGATAAAGAAAGGAGACGTCGATATGGTCACTTTTGGTCCGAAAATTTCATGGAAAGCTTTTCGCGCATAAAACTCCCATTATGACCTATAAACCATATAAACATGTTTTGGACACATTTGAGCGAAAACAACACAATTTTTTTGGATAAAGAAAGGTGACGCCGATATGGTCACTTTTGGTCCGAAAATTTCACGGAAAGCTTTTTGCGCACAGAGCTCCCATAATGACCTATACACCATATAAACATGTTTGGGACACATTTGAACTAAAACAACACAGTTTTGGTGGATAAAAAAAGGTGGCGCCGATATGGTCAGTTTTGGTCCGAAAATTTCACGGAAAGCTTTTCGCGCACAAAGTTCCCATTATGACCTATAAACCATATAAGCATGTTGGGGACACATTTGAGCGAAAAAAACACAGTTTTGGTGGATATAGAAAGGTGACGTCCATATGGTCACTTTTGGTCCGAAAATTTCACGGAAAGCTTTTCACGCACAAAGCTCCCATTATGACCTATAAACCATATAACATGTTTGGGATGCATTTGAGCGAAAACAACACAGTTTTGGTGGATAAAGAAAGGTGACACCGATATGGTCACTTTTGGTCCGAAAATTTCACGGAAAGCTTTTCGCGCACAAAGCTCCCATTATGACCTATAAACCATATAAACATGTTTGGACCCATTTGAGCGAAAAAATCATAATTTTTGTGGATAAAGAAAGGTGACGCCGATGTGGTTTCTTTTGGTCCGAAAATTTTACGGAAAGCTTTTCGCACACAAAGCTCCCATTATGACCTATACACCATATAAACATGTTTGGGACACATTTTAGCGAAAAACAACACAGTTTTGTGGATAAAGAAAGGTGACGTCGATATGGTCGCTTTGCGCACCCATTATGACCTATACACCATATAAACATGTTTGGGACACATTTTAGCGAAAACAACACAGTTTTGGTGTATAATGAAAGGTGACGCCGATATGGTCACTTTTGGTCCGAAAATTTCACGGAAAGCTTTTCACGCACAAAGCTCCCATTATGACCTATAAACCATATAAACATGTTTGGGACGCATTTGAGCGAAAACAACACAGTTTTGGTGGATAAAGAAAGGTGACACCGATATGGTCACTTTTGGTCCGAAAATTTCACGGAAAGCTTTTCGCGCACAAAGCTCACATTATGACCTATAAACCATATAAACATGTTTGGACCCATTTCAGCGAAAAAAACATAATTTTTGTGGATAAAGAAAGGTGACGCCGATGTGGTCAGTTTTGTTCCGAAAATTTCACGGAAAGCTTTTCGCGCACAGAGTTCCCATTATGACCTATGAACCATATAAGCATGTTGGGGACACATTTTTTTTTTTTTAAAGAAAGGTGACGCCGATATGGTCACTTTTGGTCCGAAAATTTCACGGAAAGCTTTTCGCGCACAAAGTTCCCATTATGACCTATAAACCATATAAGCATGTTGGGGACACATTTGAGCGAAAAAAACACAGTTTTGGTGGATATAGAAAGGTGACGTCGATATGGTCACTTTTGGTCCGAAAACTTCACGGAAAGCTTTTCGCACACAAAGTTCCCATTATGACCTATACACCATATAAACATATTTGAAACACATTTGAGAGAAAACAACACAGTTTTATGGATAAAGAAAGTAGACGTCGATATGGTCACTTTTGGTCCGAAAATTTCATGGAAAGGTTTTCGCGCACAAATCTCCCATTATGACCTATAAACCATATAAACATGTTTGGGATGCATTTGAGCGAAAACAACACGGTTTTGGTGGATAAAGAAAGGTGACGCACATATGGTCACTTTTGGTCCGAAAATTTTACGGAAACCTTTTCGCACAGAAAGCTCACATTATGACCTATGAACCATATAAACATGTTTGAGACACATTTGAGCAAAAACAACACAATTTTTGTGGATAGAGAAAGGTGACGCCGATATGGTCACTTTTGGTCCGAAAATTTCACGGAAAGTTTTTCGCGCATAGAGCTCCCATTATGACCTATACACCATATAAACATATTTGGGACTCATTTGAGCTAAAACAACACAGTTTTGGTGGATAAAAAAAGGTGACGCCGATACGGTCACTTTTGGTCCGAACATTTCACGGAAAGCTTTTCGCGCAGAAAGCTCACATTATAACCTATACACCATATAAACATGTTTGGGATACATTTGAGCGACAACAACACATTTTTGGTGTATAATGAAAGGTGACGCCGATATGGTCACTTTTGGTCCGAAAATTTCACGGAAAGCTTTTCGCGCACAAAGCTCCCATTATGACCTATACACCATATAAACATGTTTGGGACACATTTTAGCGAAAAACAACACAGTTTTTTGGATAAAGAAAGGTGACGCCGATATGGTCACTTTTGGTCCGAAAATTTCACGGAAAGCATTTCATGCACAAAGCTCCCATTATTACCTATTAACTATATAAACATGTTTAAGACGCATTTGTATGAAAACAACAATGTTTTTGTGGATAGAGAAAGGTGACGCCGATATGGTCACTTTTGGTCCGAAAATTTCACGGAAAGCTTTTCACGCACAAAGCTCCCATTATGACCTATAAACCATATAAACATGTTTAGGACCCATTTGAGCAAAAAAAACATAGTTTTGGTGGATAAAAAAAGGTGACGCCGATATGGTCACTTTTGGTCCGAAAATTTCATGGAAAGCTTTTCGCGCATAAAGCTCTCATTATGACCTATAAACCATATAAACATGTTTTGGACACATTTGAGCGAAAACAACACAATTTTTTTTGGTAAAGAAAGGTGACGCCGATATGGTCACTTTTGGTCCGAAAATTTCACGGAAAGATTTTCGCGCACAGAGCTCCCATTATGACCTATACACCATATAGACATGTTTGGGACAAATTTGAGCTAAAACAACACAGTTTTGGTGAATAAAAAAAGGTGACGCCGATATGGTCAGTTTTGGTCCGAAAATTTCACGGAAAGCTTTTCGCGCACAAAGTTCCCATTATGACCTATAAACCATATAAACATGTTTTGGACACATTTGAGCGAAAACAACACAATTTTTTTGGATAATGAAAGGTGACGCCGATATGGTCACTTTTGGTCCGAAAATTTCACGGAAAGATTTTCGCGCACAGAGCTCCCATTATGACCTATACACCATATAGACATGTTTGGGACACATTTGAGCTAAAACAACACAGTTTTGGTGGATAAAAAAAGGTGACGCCGATATGGTCAGTTTTGGTCCGAAAATTTCACGGAATGCTTTTCGCGCACAAAGTTCCCATTATGACCTATAAACCATATAAGCATGTTGGGGACACATTTGAGCGAAAAAAACACAGTTTTGCTGGATATAGAAAGGTGACGTCGATATGGTCACTTTTGGTCCGAAAACTTCACGGAAAGCTTTTCGCACACAAAGCTCCCATTATGACCTATACACCATATAAACATGTTTGAAACACATTTGAGCGAAAACAACATAGTTTTTGTGGATAAAGAAAGGTGACGTCGATATGGTCACTTTTGTTCCGAAAATTTCACGGAAAGCTTTTCACGCACAAAGCTCCCATTATGACCTATAAACCATATAAACATGTTTGGGACGCATTTGAGCGAAAACAACACAGTTTCGGTGGATAAAGAAAGGTGACACCGATATGGTCACTTTTGGTCCGAAAATTTCACGGAAAGCTTTTCGCGCACAAAGCTCCCATTATGACCTATAAACCATATAAACATGTTTGGACCCATTTGAGCGAAAAAAATATAATTTTTGTGGATAAAGAAAGGTGACGCCGATGTGGTCACTTTTGGTCCGAAAATTTCACGGAAAGCTTTTCGCGCACAAAGCTCCCATTATGACCTATACACCATATAAACATGTTTGGGACACATTTGAGCGAAAACAACACAGTTTTGGTGGATAAAGAAAGGTGACGCCGATATGGTCACTTTTGGTCCGAAAATTTAACGTAAAGCTTTCTGCGCACAAAGCTCTCATTATGACCTATAAACCATATAAACATGTTTGGGACATATTTGGGCGCAAACAACACGGTTTTTGTGGATAAAGAAAGGTGACGCCGATATGGTCGCTTTGCGCGCCCATTATGACCTATACACCATATAAACATGTTTGGGACACATTTTAGCGAAAACAACACAGTTTTGGTGTATAATGAAAGGTGACGCCGATATGGTCACTTTTGGTCCGAAAATTTCACGGAAAGCATTTCGCGTACAAAGCTCCCATTATGAGCTATACACCATATAAACATGTTTGGGACGCATTTTAGCGAAAACAACACAGTTTTTGTGGATAAAGAAAGGTGACGTCGATATGGTCACTTTTGGTCCGAAAATTTCACGGAAAGCATTTCGCGCACAAAGCTCCCATTATGACCTATAAACCATATAAACATGTTTGGGACGCATTTGAGCGAAAACAACACAGTTATTGTGGATAGAGAAAGGTGACGCCGATATGGTCACTTTTGGTCCGAAAATTTCACGGAAAGCTTTTCACGCACAAAGCTCCCATTATAACCTATAAACCATATAAACATGTTTGGAGCCCATTTGAGTGAAAACAACACAGTTTTGGTGGATAAAAAAAGGTGACGCCGATATGGTCACTTTTGGTCCGAAAATTTCACGGAAACCTTTTCGCGCACAGAGCTCCCATTATGACCTATACACCATATAAACATTTTTGGGACACATTTGAGCTAAAACAACACAGTTTTGGTGGATAAAAAAAGGTGACGCCGATATGGTCAGTTTTGTTCCGAAAATTTCACGGAAAGCTTTTCGCGCACAGAGTTCCCATTATGACCTATGAACCATATAAGCATGTTGGGGACACATTTTTTTTGGATAAAGAAAGGTGACGCCGATATGGTCACTTTTGGTCCGAAAATTTCACGGAAAGCTTTTCGCGCACAAAGTTCCCATTATGACCTATAAACCATATAAGCATGTTGGGGACACATTTGAGCGAAAAAAACACAGTTTTGGTGGATATAGAAAGGTGACATCGATATGGTCACTTTTGGTCCGAAAACTTCACGGAAAACTTTTCGCACACAAAGCTCCCATTATGACCTATACACCATATAAACATGTTTGAAACACATTTGAGCGAAAACAACACAGTTTTGTGGATAAAGAAAGGAGACGTCGATATGGTCACTTTTGGTCCGAAAATTTCTTGGAAAGCTTTTCGCGCACAAATCTCCCATTATGACCTATAAACCATATAAACATGTTTGGGATGCATTTGAGCGAAAACAACACGGTTTTGGTGGATAAAGAAAGGTGACGCACATATGGTCACTTTTGGTACGAAAATGTTACGGAAACCTTTTCGCACAGAAAGCTCACATTATGACCTATGAACCATATAAACATGTTTGAGACACATTTGAGCAAAAACAACACAATTTTTGTGGATAAAGAAAGGTGACGCCGATATGGTCACTTTTGGTCCGAAAATTTCACAGAAAGCTTTTCGCGCACAGAGCTCCCATTATGACCTATACACCATATAAACATGTTTGGGACTCATTTGAGCTAAAACAACACAGTTTTGGTGGATAAAAAAAGGTGACGCCGATACGGTCACTTTTGGTCCGAACATTTCACGGAAAGCTTTTCCCGCAGAAAGCTCACATTATGACCTATACACCATATAAACATGTTTGGGAAACATTTGAGCGAAAACAACACAGTTTTGGTGTATAATGAAAGGTGACGCCGATATGGTCACTTTTGGTCCGAAAATTTCACGGAAAGCTTTTCGCGCACAAAGCTCCCATTATGACCTATAAACCATATAAACATGTTGGGGACACATTTGAGCGAAAACAACACAGTTTTGGTGGATATAGAAAGGTGACGTCGATATGGTCACTTTTTGTCCGAAAACTTCACGGAAAGCTTTTCGCACACAAAACTCCCATTATGACCTATACACCATATAATCATGTTTGAAACACATTTGAGCGAAAACAACACAGTTTTTGCTGATAAAGAAAGGTTAAGTCGATATGGTCAGTTTTGGTCCGAAAATTTCACGGAAAGCTTTTCGCGCACAAAGATCCCATTATGACCTATAAATCATATAAACATGTTTGGGAAGCATTTGAGCGAAAACAACACGGTTTTGGTGGATAAAGAAAGGTGACGCACATATGGTCACTTTTGGTCTGAAAATTTTACGGAAACCTTTTCGCACAGAAAGCTCACATTATGAGCTATGAACCATATAAACATGTTTTGGAGACATTTGAGCAAAAACAACACAATTTTTGTGGATAGAGAAAGGTGACGCCGATATGGTCACTTTTGGTCCGAAAATTTCACGGAAATCTTTTCGCGCACAGAGCTCCCATTATGACCTATACACCATATAAACATGTTTGGGACTCATTTGAGCAAAAACAACACAGTTTTGGTGGATAAAAAAAGGTGACGCCGATACGGTCACTTTTGGTCCGAACATTTCACGGAAAGCTTTTCGCGCAGAAAGCTCACATTATGACCTATACACCATATAAACATGTTTGGGACACATTTGAGCGAAAACAACACAGTTTTGGTGTATAATGAAAGGTGACGCCGATATGGTCACTTTTGGTCCGAAAATTTCACGGAAAGCTTTTCACGCACAAAGCTCCCATTATGACCTATACACCATATAAACATGTTTGGGACACATTTTAGCGAAAAACAACACAGTTTTGTGGATAAAGAAAGGTGACGCCGATATGGTCACTTTTGGTCCGAAAATTTCACGGAAAGCATTTCACGCACAAAGCTCCCATTATGACCTATAAACTATATAAACATGTTTAAGACGCATTTGAGCGAAAACAACAATGTTTTTGTGGATAGAGAAAGGTGACGCCGATATGGTCACTTTTGGTCCGAAAATTTCACGGAAAGCTTTTCACGCACAAAGCTCCCATTATGACCTATAAACCATATAAACATGTTTGGGACCCATTTGAGCGAAAACAACACAGTTTTGGTGGATAAAAAAAGGTGACGCCGATATGGTCACTTTTGGTCCGAAAATTTCACGGAAAGCTTTTCGCGCACAAAGTTCCCATTATGACCTATAAACCATATAAGCATGTTGGGGACACATTTGAGCGAAAAAAACACAGTTTTGGTGGATATAGAAAGGTGACGTCGATATGGTCACTTTTGGTCCGAAACTTCACGGAAAGCTTTTCGCACACAAAGCTCCCATTATGACCTATACACCATATAAACATGTTTGAAACACATCTGAGCGAAAACAACACAGTTTTTGTGGTTAAAGAAAGGTGACGTCGATATGGTCACTTTTGGTCCGAAAATTTCACGGAAAGCATTTCGCGCACAAAGCTCCCATTATGACCTATAAACTATATAAACATGTTTGGGACCCATTTGAGCGAAAACAACACAGTTTTGGTGGATAAAAAAAGGTGACGCCGATATGGTCACTTTTGGTCCGAAAATTTCAGGGAAAGCTTTTCGCGCATAAAGCTCCCATTATGACCTGTAAATCATATAAACATGTTTGGACACATTTGAGCGAAAACAACACAATTTTTTTGGATAAAGAAAGGTGATGCCGATACGGTCACTTTTGGTCCAAAAATTTCACGGAAAGCATTTCGCGCACAAAGCTCCCATTATGACCTATAAACTATATAAACATGTTTGGGACCCATTTGAGCGAAAACAACACAGTTTTGGTGGATAAAAAAAGGTGACGCCGATATGGTCACTTTTGGTCCGAAAATTTCAGGGAAAGCTTTTCGCGCATAAAGCTCCCATTATGACCTGTAAACCATATAAACATGTTTGGACACATTTGAGCGAAAACAACACAATTTTTTTGGATAAAGAAAGGTGATGCCGATACGGTCACTTTTGGTCCGAAAATTTCACGGAAAGCTTTTCTCGCACAAAGCTCCCATTATGACCTATAAACCATATAAACATATTTGGGATGCATTTGAGCGAAAACAACAATGTTTTGGTGGATAAAAAAAGGTGACGCCGATACGGTCACTTTTGGTCCGAAAATTTCACGGAAACCTTTTCTCGCACAAAGCTCCCATTATGACCTATACACCATATAAACATGTTTGGGACACATTTGAGCGAAAACAACACAGTTTTGGTGTATATTGAAAGGTGACGCCGATATGGTCACTTTTGGTCCGAAAATTTCACGGAAAGCTTTTCGCGCACAAAGCTCCCATTATGACCTATACACCATATAAACATGTTTGGGACACATTTTAGCGAAAAACAACACAGTTTTGTGGATAAAGAAAGGTGACGCCGATATGGTCAGTTTTGGTCCGAAAATTTCACGGAAAGCATTTCGCGCACAAAGCTCCCATTATGATCTATAAACTATATAAACATATTTAAGACGCATTTGAGCGAAAACAACAATGTTTTTGTGGATAGAGAAAGGTGACGCCGATATGGTCACTTTTGGTCTGAAAATTTCACGGAAAGCTTTTCACGCACAAAGCTCCCATTATGACCTATAAACCATATAAACATGTTTGGGACCCATTTGAGCGAAAACAACACAGTTTTGGTGGATAAAAAAAGGTGACGCCGATATGGTCACTTTTGGTCCGAAAATTTCATGGAAAGCTTTTCGCGCATAAAGCTCCCATTATGACCTGTAAACCATATAAACATGTTTGGACACATTTGAGCGAAAACAACACAATTGTTTTGGATAAAGAAAGGTGATGCCGATATGGTCACTTTTGGTCCGAAAATTTCACGGAAAGCTTTTCGCGCACAGAGCTCCCATTATGACCTATACACCATATAAACATGTTTGGGACCCATTTGAGCAAAAACAACACAGTTTTAGTGGATAAAAAAAGGTGTCGCCGATATGGTCACTTTTGGTCCGAAAATTTCATGGAAAGCTTTTCGCGCATAAAGCTCCCATTATGACCTATAAACCATATAAACATGTTTGGACACATTTGAGCGAAAACAACACAATTTTTTTGGATAAAGAAAGGTGACGCCGATATGGTCACTTTTGTTCCGAAAATTTCACGGAAAGCTTTTCGCGCACAGAGCTCCCATTATGACCTATACACCATATAAACATGTTTGAGACACATTTGAGCAAAAACAACACAATTTTTGTGGATAGAGAAAGGTGACGCCGATATGGTCACTTTTGGTCCGAATATTTCATTGAAAGCTTTTCGTGAACAGAGCTCCCATTATGACCTATACACCATATAAACATGTTTGGGACTCATTTGAGCTAAAACAACACAGTTTTGGTGGAAAAAAAAGGTGACGCCGATATGGTCAGTTTTGGTCCGAAAATTTCACGGAAAGTTTTCGCGCACAAAGTTCCCATTATGACCTATAAACCATATAAGCATGTTGGGGACACATTTGAGCGAAAAAAACACAGTTTTAGTGGATATAGAAAGGTGACGTCGATATGGTCACTTTTGGTCCGAAAACTTCACGGAAAGCTTTTCGCACACAAAGCTCCCATTATGACCTATACACCATATAAACATGTTTGAAACACATTTGAGTGAAAACAACACAGTTTTTGTGGATAAAGAAAGGTGACGTCGATATGGTCACTTTTGGTCCGAAAATTTCACGGAAAGCTTTTCACGCACAAAGCTCCCATTATGACCTATAAACCATATAAACATGTTTGGGATGCATTTGAGCGAAAACAACACTGTTTTGGTGGATAAAGAAAGGTGACGCAGATATGGTCACTTTTGGTCCGAAAATTTTACGGAAACCTTTTCGCACAGAAAGCTCACATTATGACCTATGAACCATATAAACATGTTTGGGACACATTTGAGCAAAAACAACACAGTTTTTGTGGATAGAGAAAGGTGACGCCGATATGGTCACTTTTGGTCCGAAAATTTCACGGAAAGCTTTTCTCGCACAAAGCTCCCATTATGACCTATAAACCATATAAACATATTTGGGATACATTTGAGCGAAAACAACACAGTTTTGGTGTATAATGAAAGGTGACGCCGATACGGTCACTTTTGGTCCGAAAATTTCACGGAAAGCTTTTCGCGCACAAAGCTCACATTATGACCTATAAACCATTATAAACATGTTTAGGACACATTTGAGCGAAAACAACACAGTTTTAGTGGATAAAGAAAGGTGACGTCGATATGGTCACTTTTGGTCCGAAAACTTTACGGAAAGCTTTTCGCGCACAAAGCTCCCATTATGACCTGTACACCATATAAACATGTTTGGGACACATTTGAGCGAAAACAACACAGTTTTTGTGGATAAAGAAAGGTGACGTCGAAATGGTCACTTTTGGTCCGAAAATTTCACGGAAAGCTTTTCGCGCACAAAGCTCCCATTATGACCTATAAACCATATAAACATGTTTGCGACGCATTTGAGCGAAAACAACACAGTTTTGTTGGATAAAGAAAGGTGACGCCGATATGGTCACTTTTGGTCCGAAAACTTCACGGAAAGCTTTTCGCGCACAGAGTTCCGATTATGATCTATAAACCATATAAACAGGTTTGGGACACATTTGAGCGAAAACAACACAGTTTTGGTGGATAAAGAAAGGTGACGCCGATATGGTCACTTTTGGTCCGAAAATTTCACGGAAAGCTTTTCGCGCACAAACCTCCCAATATGACCTATAAACCATATAAACATGTTTGGGACACATTTTAGCGAAAAACAACACAGTTTTGTGGATAAAGAAAGGTGACGCCGATATGGTCACTTTTGGTCCGAAAATTTCACGGAAAGCATTTCACGCACAAAGCTCCCATTATGACCTATAAACTATATAAACATGTTTAAGACGCATTTGAGCGAAAACAACAATGTTTTTGTGGATAGAGAAAGGTGACGCCGATATGGTCACTTTTGGTCCGAAAATTTCACGGAAAGCTTTTCACGCACAAAGCTCCCATTATGACCTATAAACCATATAAACATGTTTGGGACCCATTTGAGCGAAAACAACACAGTTTTGGTGGATAAAAAAAGGTGACGCCGATATGGTCACTTTTGGTCCGAAAATTTCACGGAAAGCTTTTCGCGCACAAAGTTCCCATTATGACCTATAAACCATATAAGCATGTTGGGGACACATTTGAGCGAAAAAAACACAGTTTTGGTGGATATAGAAAGGTGACGTCGATATGGTCACTTTTGGTCCGAAACTTCACGGAAAGCTTTTCGCACACAAAGCTCCCATTATGACCTATACACCATATAAACATGTTTGAAACACATCTGAGCGAAAACAACACAGTTTTTGTGGATAAAGAAAGGTGACGTCGATATGGTCACTTTTGGTCCGAAAATTTCACGGAAAGCATTTCGCGCACAAAGCTCCCATTATGACCTATAAACTATATAAACATGTTTGGGACCCATTTGAGCGAAAACAACACAGTTTTGGTGGATAAAAAAAGGTGACGCCGATATGGTCACTTTTGGTCCGAAAATTTCAGGGAAAGCTTTTCGCGCATAAAGCTCCCATTATGACCTGTAAACCATATAAACATGTTTGGACACATTTGAGCGAAAACAACACAATTTTTTTGGATAAAGAAAGGTGATGCCGATACGGTCACTTTTGGTCCGAAAATTTCACGGAAAGCATTTCGCGCACAAAGCTCCCATTATGACCTATAAACTATATAAACATGTTTGGGACCCATTTGAGCGAAAACAACACAGTTTTGGTGGATAAAAAAAGGTGACGCCGATATGGTCACTTTTGGTCCGAAAATTTCAGGGAAAGCTTTTCGCGCATAAAGCTCCCATTATGACCTGTAAACCATATAAACATGTTTGGACACATTTGAGCGAAAACAACACAATTTTTTTGGATAAAGAAAGGTGATGCCGATACGGTCACTTTTGGTCCGAAAATTTCACGGAAAGCATTTCGCGCACAAAGCTCCCATTATGACCTATAAACTATATAAACAAGTTTGGGACCCATTTGAGCGAAAACAACACAGTTTTGGTGGATAAAAAAAGGTGACGCCGATATGGTCACTTTTGGTCCGAAAATTTCAGGGAAAGCTTTTCGCGCATAAAGCTCCCATTATGACCTGTAAACCATATAAACATGTTTGGACACATTTGAGCGAAAACAACACAATTTTTTTGGATAAAGAAAGGTGATGCCGATACGGTCACTTTTGGTCCGAAAATTTCACGGAAAGCATTTCGCGCACAAAGCTCCCATTATGACCTATAAACCATATAAACATATTTGGGATGCATTTGAGCGAAAACAACAAAGTTTTGGTGGATAAAAAAAGGTGACGCCGATACGGTCACTTTTGGTCCGAAAATTTCACGGAAACCTTTTCTCGCACAAAGCTCCCATTATGACCTATACACCATATAAACATGTTTGGGACACATTTGAGCGAAAACAACACAGTTTTGGTGTATATTGAAAGGTGACGCCGATATGGTCACTTTTGGTCCGAAAATTTCACGGAAAGCTTTTCGCGCACAGAGCTCCCATTATGACCTATACACCATATAAACATGTTTGGGACCCATTTGAGCAAAAACAACACAGTTTTACTGGATAAAAAAAGGTGTCGCCGATATGGTCACTTTTGGTCCGAAAATTTCATGGAAAGCTTTTCGCGCATAAAGCTCCCATTATGACCTATAAACCATATAAACATGTTTGGACACATTTGAGCGAAAACAACACAATTTTTTTGGATAAAGAAAGGTGACGCCGACATGGTCACTTTTGTTCGGAAAATTTCACGGAAAGCTTTTCGCGCACAGAGCTCCCATTATGACCTATATACCATATAAACATGTTTGAGACACATTTGAGCAAAAACAACACAATTTTGGTTGGATAGAGAAAGGTGACGCCGATATGGTCACTTTTGGTCCGAAAATTTCATTGAAAGCTTTTCGCGAACAGAGCTCCCATTATGACCTATACACCATATAAACATGTTTGGGACTCATTTGAGCTAAAACAACACAGTTTTGGTGGAAAAAAAAGGTGACGCCGATATGGTCAGTTTTGGTCCGAAAATTTCACGGAAAGCTTTTCGCGCACAAAGTTCCCATTATGACCTATAAACCATATAAGCATGTTGGGGACACATTTGAGCGAAAAAAACACAGTTTTAGTGGATATAGAAAGGTGACGTCGATATGGTCACTTTTGGTCCGAAAACTTCACGGAAAGCTTTTCGCACACAAAGCTCCCATTATGACCTATACACCATATAAACATGTTTGAAACACATTTGAGTGAAAACAACACAGTTTTTGTGGATAAAGAAAGGTGACGTCGATATGGTCACTTTTGGTCCGAAAATTTCACGGAAAGCTTTTCACGCTCAAAGCTCCCATTATGACCTATAAACCATATAAACATGTTTGGGATGCATTTGAGCGAAAACAACACTGTTTTGGTGGATAAAGAAAGGTGACGCAGATATGGTCACTTTTGGTCCGAAAATTTTACGGAAACCTTTTCGCACAGAAAGCTCACATTATGACCTATGAACCATATAAACATGTTTGGGACACATTTGAGCAAAAACAACACAGTTTTTGTGGATAGAGAAAGGTGACGCCGATATGGTCACTTTTGGTCCGAAAATTTCACGGAAAGCTTTTCTCGCACAAAGCTCCCATTATGACCTATAAACCATATAAACATATTTGGGATACATTTGAGCGAAAACAACACAGTTTTGGTGTATAATGAAAGGTGACGCCGATACGGTCACTTTTGGTCCGAAAATTTCACGGAAAGCTTTTCGCGCACAAAGCTCACATTATGACCTATAAACCATTATAAACATGTTTAGGACACATTTGAGCGAAAACAACACAGTTTTAGTGGATAAAGAAAGGTGACGTCGATATGGTCACTTTTGGTCCGAAAACTTTACGGAAAGCTTTTCGCGCACAAAGCTCCCATTATGACCTGTACACCATATAAACATGTTTGGGACACATTTGAGCGAAAACAACACAGTTTTTGTGGATAAAGAAAGGTGACGTCGAAATGGTCACTTTTGGTCCGAAAATTTCACGGAAAGATTTTCGCGCACAAAGCTCCCATTATGACCTATAAACCATATAAACATGTTTGCGACGCATTTGAGCGAAAACAACACAGTTTTGTTGGATAAAGAAAGGTGACGCCGATATGGTCACTTTTGGTCCGAAAACTTCACGGAAAGCTTTTCGCGCACAGAGTTCCGATTATGATCTATAAACCATATAAACAGGTTTGGGACACATTTGAGCGAAAACAACACAGTTTTGGTGGATAAAGAAAGGTGACGCCGATATGGTCACTTTTGGTCCGAAAATTTCACGGAAAGCTTTTCGCGCACAAACCTCCCAATATGACCTATAAACCATATAAACATGTTTGGGACACATTTTAGCGAAAAACAACACAGTTTTGTGGATAAAGAAAGGTGACGCCGATATGGTCACTTTTGGTCCGAAAATTTCACGGAAAGCATTTCACGCACAAAGCTCCCATTATGACCTATAAACTATATAAACATGTTTAAGACGCATTTGAGCGAAAACAACAATGTTTTTGTGGATAGAGAAAGGTGACGCCGATATGGTCACTTTTGGTCCGAAAATTTCACGGAAAGCTTTTCACGCACAAAGCTCCCATTATGACCTATAAACCATATAAACGTGTTTGGGACCCATTTGAGCGAAAACAACACAGTTTTGGTGGATAAAAAAAGGTGACGCCGATATGGTCACTTTTGGTCCGAAAATTTCACGGAAAGCTTTTCGCGCACAAAGTTCCCATTATGACCTATAAACCATATAAGCATGATGGGGACACATTTGAGCGAAAAAAACACAGTTTTGGTGGATATAGAAAGGTGACGTCGATATGGTCACTTTTGGTCCGAAACTTCACGGAAAGCTTTTCGCACACAAAGCTCCCATTATGACCTATACACCATATAAACATGTTTGAAACACATCTGAGCGAAAACAACACAGTTTTTGTGGATAAAGAAAGGTGACGTCGATATGGTCACTTTTGGTCCGAAAATTTCACGGAAAGCATTTCGCGCACAAAGCTCCCATTATGACCTATAAACTATATAAACATGTTTGGGACCCATTTGAGCGAAAACAACACAGTTTTGGTGGATAAAAAAAGGTGACGCCGATATGGTCACTTTTGGTCCGAAAATTTCAGGGAAAGCTTTTCGCGCATAAAGCTCCCATTATGACCTGTAAACCATATAAACATGTTTGGACACATTTGAGCGAAAACAACACAATTTTTTTGGATAAAGAAAGGTGATGCCGATACGGTCACTTTTGGTCCGAAAATTTCACGGAAAGCATTTCGCGCACAAAGCTCCCATTATGACCTATAAACTATATAAACATGTTTGGGACCCATTTGAGCGAAAACAACACAGTTTTGGTGGATAAAAAAAGGTGACTCCGATATGGTCACTTTTGGTCCGAAAATTTCAGGGAAAGCTTTTCGCGCATAAAGCTCCCATTATGACCTGTAAACCATATAAACATGTTTGGACACATTTGAGCGAAAACAACACAATTTTTTTGGATAAAGAAAGGTGATGCCGATACGGTCACTTTTGGTCCGAAAATTTCACGGAAAGCTTTTCTCGCACAAAGCTCCCATTATGACCTATAAACCATATAAACATATTTGGGATGCATTTGAGCGAAAACAACAAAGTTTTGGTGGATAAAAAAAGGTGACGCCGATACGGTCACTTTTGGTCCGAAAATTTCACGGAAACCTTTTCTCGCACAAAGCTCCCATTATGACCTATACACCATATAAACATGTTTGGGACACATTTGAACGAAAACAACACAATTTTGGTGTATATTGAAAGGTGACGCCGATATGGTCACTTTTGGTCCGAAAATTTCACGGAAAGCTTTTCGCGCACAAAGCTCCCATTATGACCTATACACCATATAAACATGTTTGGGACACATTTTAGCGAAAAACAACACAGTTTTGTGGATAAAGAAAGGTGACGCCGATATGGTCACTTTTGGTCCGAAAATTTCACGGAAAGCATTTCGCGCACAAAGCTCCCATTATGACCTATAAACTATATAAACATATTTAAGACGCATTTGAGCGAAAACAACAATGTTTTTGTGGATAGAGAAAGGTGACGCCGATATGGTCACTTTTGGTCCAAAAATTTCACGGAAAGCTTTTCACGCACAAAGCTCCCATTATGACCTATAAACCATATAAACATGTTTGGGACCCATTTGAGCGAAAACAACACAGTTTTGGTGGATAAAAAAAGGTGACGCCGATATGGTCACTTTTGGTCCGAAAATTTCATGGAAAGCTTTTCGCGCATAAAGCTCCCATTATGACCTGTAAACCATATAAACATGTTTGGACACATTTGAGCGAAAACAACACAATTGTTTTGGATAAAGAAAGGTGATGCCGATATGGTCACTTTTGGTCCGAAAATTTCACGGAAAGCTTTTCGCGCACAGAGCTCCCATTATGACCTATACACCATATAAACATGTTTGGGACCCATTTGAGCAAAAACAACACAGTTTTAGTGGATAAAAAAAGGTGTCGCCGATATGGTCACTTTTGGTCCGAAAATTTCATGGAAAGCTTTTCGCGCATAAAGCTCCCATTATGACCTATAAACCATATAAACATGTTTGGACACATTTGAGCGAAAACAACACAATTTTTTTGGATAAAGAAAGGTGACGCCGATATGGTCACTTTTGTTCCGAAAATTTCACGGAAAGATTTTCGCGCACAGAGCTCCCATTATGACCTATACACCATATAAACATGTTTGAGACACATTTGAGCAAAAACAACACAATTTTTGTGGATAGAGAAAGGTGACGCCGATATGGTCACTTTTGGTCCGAAAATTTCACGGAAAGCTTTTCGCGCACAAAGCTCCCATTATGACCTATACACCATATAAACATGTTTGGGACTCATTTGAGTGAAAACAACACAGTTTTGGTGGATAAAGAAAGGTGACGCCGATATGGTCACTTTTGGTCCGAAAATTTCACGGAAAGCTTTTCGCGCACAAAGCTCCCTTTATGACCTATAAACCATATAAACATGTTTGGGACACATTTGAGCGAAAAGAACATAGTTTAAGTGGATAAAGAAAGGTGACGCCGATATGGTCACTTTTGGTCCGAAAATTTCACGGAAAGTTTTTCGCGCACAAATCTCCCATTATGACCTATAAACCATATAAACATGTTTGGGACACATTTGAGCGAAAACAACACAGTTTTGTTGGATAAAGAAAGGTGACGCCGATATGGTCACTTTTGGTCCGAAAATTTCACGGAAAGCTTTTCACGCTCAAAGCTCCCATTATGACCTATAAACCATATAAACATGTTTGGGATGCATTTGAGCGAAAACAACACTGTTTTGGTGGATAAAGAAAGGTGACGCAGATATGGTCACTTTTGGTCCGAAAATTTTACGGAAACCTTTTCGCACAGAAAGCTCACATTATGACCTATGAACCATATAAACATGTTTGGGACACATTTGAGCAAAAACAACACAGTTTTTGTGGATAGAGAAAGGTGACGCCGATATGGTCACTTTTGGTCCGAAAATTTCACGGAAAGCTTTTCTCGCACAAATCTCCCATTATGACCTATAAACCATATAAACATATTTGGGATACATTTGAGCGAAAACAACACAGTTTTGGTGTATAATGAAAGGTGACGCCGATACGGTCACTTTTGGTCCGAAAATTTCACGGAAAGCTTTTCGCGCACAAAGCTCACATTATGACCTATAAACCATTATAAACATGTTTAGGACACATTTGAGCGAAAACAACACAGTTTTAGTGGATAAAGAAAGGTGACGTCGATATGGTCACTTTTGGTCCGAAAACTTTACGGAAAGCTTTTCGCGCACAAAGCTCCCATTATGACCTGTACACCATATAAACATGTTTGGGACACATTTGAGCGAAAACAACACAGTTTTTGTGGATAAAGAAAGGTGACGTCGAAATGGTCACTTTTGGTCCGAAAATTTCACGGAAAGCTTTTCGCGCACAAAGCTCCCATTATGACCTATATATCATATAAACATGTTTGCGACGCATTTGAGCGAAAACAACACAGTTTTGTTGGATAAAGAAAGGTGACGCCGATATGGTCACTTTTGGTCCGAAAACTTCACGGAAAGCTTTTCGCGCACAGAGTTCCGATTATGATCTATAAACCATATAAACAGGTTTGGGACACATTTGAGCGAAAACAACACAGTTTTGGTGGATAAAGAAAGGTGACGCCGATATGGTCACTTTTGGTCCGAAAATTTCACGGAAAGCTTTTCGCGCACAAAGCTCCCATTATGACCTATACACCATATAAACATGTTTGGGACTCATTTGAGTGAAAACAACACAGTTTTGGTGGATAAAGAAAGGTGACGCCGATATGGTCACTTTTGGTCCGAAAATTTCACGGAAAGCTTTTCGCGCACAAAGCTCCCTTTATGACCTATAAACCATATAAACATGTTTGGGACACATTTGAGCGAAAAGAACATAGTTTAAGTGGATAAAGAAAGGTGACGCCGATATGGTCACTTTTGGTCCGAAAATTTCACGGAAAGTTTTTCGCGCACAAATCTCCCATTATGACCTATAAACCATATAAACATGTTTGGGACACATTTGAGCGAAAACAACACAGTTTTTGTGGATAAAGAAAAGTGACGCCGATATGGTCACTTTTGGTCCGAAAATTTCACGGAAAGCTTTTCGCGCACAAAGCACCCATTATGACCTATAAACCATATCAACATTTTTGGGACACATTTCAGCGAAAACAACAATGTTTTGGTGGATAGAGAAAGGTGACGCCGATATGGTCACTTTTGGTACGAAAATTTCACGGAAAGCTTTTCGCGCACAAAGCTCCCATTATGACCTATATAAACCATATAAATATGTTCGGGACACATGTGAGCGAAAACAACACAGTTTTAGTGGATAAAGAAAGGTGACGCCGATATGGTCACTTTTGGTCCGAAAATTTCACGGAAAGCTTTTCGCGCACAAAGCTCCCATTATGACCTATACACCATATAAACATGTTTGGGACACATTTGAGCGAAAACAACACAGTTTTTGTGGATAAAGAAAGGTGACGCCAATATGATCACTTTTGGTCCGAAAATTTCACGGAAAGCTTTCCGCGCACAAAGCTCCCATTATGACCTATAAACCATATAAACATGTTTGGGACTCATTTGAGTGAAAACAACACAGTTTTGGTGGATAAAGAAAGGTGACGCCGATATGGTAACTTTTGGTCCGAAAATTTCACAGAAATTTTTCGGCGCACAAAGCTCCCATTATGACCTATAAACCAGATAAACATGTTTGGGACACATTTGAGTGAAAACAACACAGTTTTGGTGGATAAAGAAAGGTGATGCCTATATGGTCACTTTTGTTCCGAAAATTTCACGGAAAGCTTTTCGCGCACAAAGCTCCCATTATGACCTATACACCATATAAACATGTTTGGGACACATTTGAGCGAAAAGAACATAGTTTAAGTGGATAAAGAAAGGTGACGCCGATATTGTCACTTTTGGTCCGAAAATTTCACGGAAAGCTTTTCGCGCACAAAGCTCCCATTATGACCTATAAACCATATAAATATGTTTGGGACACATGTGAGCGAAAACAACACAGTTTTAGTGGATAAAGAAAGGTGACGCCGATTTGGTCACTTTTGGTCCGAAAATTTCACGGAAAGCTTTTCGCGCACAGAGCTCCCATTATGACCTATACACCATATAAACATATTTGGGATACATTTGAGCGAAAACAACACATTTTGGTGGATAAAGAAATGTGATGCCGATATGGTCACTTTTGGTCTTAAAATTTCACGGAAAGCTTTTCGCGCACAAAGCTCCCATTATGACCTATAAACCATATAAACATGTTTGGGACACATTTGAGCGAAAACAACACATCTTTTGTGCATAAAGAAAGGTGACGCCGATATGGTCACTTTTGGTCCGAAAATTTCAAGGAAAGCTTTTCGCACACAAAGCTCTCATTATGACTTATAAACCATATAAACATGTTTGAGACACATTTGAACGAAAACAACACAGTTTTGGTGGATATAGAAAGGTGACGCCGATATGGTCACTTTTGGTCCGAAAATTTCACGGAAAGCTTTTCGCGCACAAAGCTCCCTTTATGACCTATACACCATATAAACATGTTTGGGACACATTTGAGCGAAAAGAACATAGTTTAAGTGGATAAAGAAAGGTGACGCCGATATGGTCACTTTTGGTCCGAAAATTTCACGGAAAGTTTTTCGCGCACAAAGCTCCCATTATGACCTATAAACCATATAAACATGTTTGGGACACATTTAAGCGAAAACAACACAGTTTTTGTGGATAAAGAAAAGTGACGCCGATATGGTCACTTTTGGTCCGAAAATTTCACGGAAAGCTTTTCGCGCACAAAGCTCCCATTATGACCTATAAACCATATCAACATTTTTGGGACACATTTCAGCGAAAACAACAAAGTTTTGGTGGATAGAGAAAGGTGACGCCGATATGGTCACTTTTGGTACGAAAACTTTACGGAAAGCTTTTCGCGCACAAAGCTCACATTATGACCTATATAAACCATATAAACATGTTCGGGACACATGTGAGCGAAAACAACACAGTTTTAGTGGATAAAGAAAGGTGACGCCGATATGGTCACTTTTGGTCCGAAAATTTCACGGAAAGCTTTTCGCGCACAAAGCTCCCATTATGACCTATACACCATATAAATATGTTTGGTATTCATTTGAACGAAAACAACAAAGTTTTGGTGGATAAAGAAATGTGACGCCGATATGGTCACTTTTGGTCTGAAAATTTCACGGAAAGCTTTTCGCGCACAAAGCTCCCATTATGACCTATAAACCATATAAACATGATTGGGACACATTTGAGCGAAAACAACACATTTTTTGTGCATAAAGATAGGTGACGCCGATATGGTCACTTTTGGTCCGAAAATTTCACGGAAAGCTTTTCGCGCACAAAGCTCCCATTATAACCTATACACCATATAAACATGTTTGGGACACATTTGAGCGAAAAGAACATAGTTTAAGTGGATAAAGAAAGGTGACGCCGATATGGTAACTTTTGGTCCGAAAATTTCACGGAAAGCTTTTCGCGCACAAAGCTCACATTATGACCTATAAACCATATAAACATGTTTGGGACACATTTGAGCGAAAACAACACAGTTTTGGTGGATAAAGAAAGGTGACGCCGATATGGTCCTTTTTGGTCCGAAAATTTCACGGAAAACTTTTCGCGCAGAAAGCTCACATTATGACCTATACACCATATAAACATGTTTGGGACACATTTAAGCGAAAACAACACAGATTTGGTGTATAATGAAAGGTGACGCCGATATGGTCACTTTTGGTCCGAAAATTTTACGGAAACCTTTTCGCGCACAAAGCTCACATTATGACCTATAAACCATTATAAACATGTTTAGGACATATTTGAGCGAAAACAACACAGTTTTAGTGGATAAAGAAAGGTGACATCGATATGGTCACTTTTGGTCCGAAAACTTTACGGAATGCTTTTCGCGCACAAAGCTCCCATTATGACCTGTACACCATATAAACATGTTTGGGACACATTTGAGCGAAAACAACACAGTTTTTGTGGATAAAGAAAGGTGACGTCGAAATGGTCACTTTTGGTCCGAAAATTTCACGGAAAGCTTTTCGCGCACAAAGCTCCCATTATGACCTATAAACCATATAAACATGTTTGCGATGCATTTGAGCGAAAACAACACAGTTTTGTTGGATAAAGAAAGGTGACGCCGATATGGTCACTTTTGGTCCGAAAATTTCACGGAAAGCTTTTCGCGCACAGAGTTCCCATTATGATCTATAAACCATATAAACAGGTTTGGGACACATTTGAGCGAAAACAACACAGTTTTGGTGGATAAAGAAAGGTGACGCCGATATGGTCACTTTTGGTCCGAAAATTTCACGGAAAGCTTTTCGCGCACAAAGCTCCCATTATGACCTATACACCATATAAACATGTTTGGGACACATTTGAGCGAAAACAACACAGTTTTGGTGAATAAATAAAGGTGACGCCGATTTGGTCACTTTTGGTCCGAAAATTTCACGGAAAGCTTTCCCCGCACAAAGCTCCCATTATTACCTGTAAACCATATAAACATGTTTGGGACTCATTTGAGTGAAAACAACACAGGTTTGGTGGATAAAGAAAGGTGACGCAGATATGGTCACTTTTGGTCCGAAAATTTCACGGAAAGCTTTTCGCGCACAAAGCTCACATTATGACCTATAAACCATATAAACATGTTTGGGACACATTTGAGCGAAAACAACACAGTTTTGGTGGATAAAGAAAGGTGACGCCGATATGGTCCTTTTTGGTCCGAAAATTTCACGGAATGCTTTTCGCGCAGAAAGCTCACATTATGACCTATACACCATATAAACATGTTTGGGACATATTTGAGCGAAAACAACACAGATTTGGTGTATAATGAAAGGTGACGCCGATATGGCCACTTTTGGTCCGAAAATTTTACGGAAAGCTTTTCGCGCACAAAGCTCACATTATGACCTATAAACCATTATAAACATGTTTAGGACACATTTGAGCGAAAACAACACAGTTTTAGTGTATAAAGAAAGGTGACATCGATATGGTCACTTTTGGTCCGAAAACTTTACGGAAAGCTTTTCGCGCACAAAGCTCCCATTATGACCTGTACACCATATAAACATGTTTGGGACACATTTGAGCGAAAACAACACAGTTTTTGTGGATAAAGAAAGGTGACGTCGAAATGGTCACTTTTGGTCCGAAAATTTCACGGAAAGCTTTTCGCGCACAAAGCTCCCATTATGACCTATAAACCATATAAAAATGTTTGCGACGCATTTGAGCGAAAACAACACAGTTTTGTTGGATAAAGAAAGGTGACGCCGATATGGTCACTTTTGGTCCGAAAATTTCACGGAAAGCTTTTCGCGCACAGAGTTCCCATTATGATCTATAAACCATATAAACAGGTTTGGGACACATTTGAGCGAAAACAACACAGTTTTGATGGATAAAGAAAGGTGACGCCGATATGGTCACTTTTGGTCCGAAAATTTCACGGAAAGCTTTTCGCGCACAAAGCTCCCATTATGACCTATACACCATATAAACATGTTTGGGACACATTTGAGCGAAAACAACACAGTTTTGGTGAATAAATAAAGGTGACGCCGATATGGTCACTTTTGGTCCGAAAATTTCATGGAAAGCTTTCCCCGCACAAAGCTCCCATTATTACCTGTAAACCATATAAACATGTTTGGGACTCATTTGAGTGAAAACAACAAAGTTTTGGTGGATAAAGAAAGGTGACGCAGATATGGTCACTTTTGGTCCGAAAATTTCACGGAAATTTTTCGGCGCACAAAGCTCCCATTATGACCTATAAACCAGATAAACATGTTTGGGACACATTTGAGTGAAAACAACACAGTTTTGGTGGATAAAGAAAGGGGACGCCGATATGGTCACTTTTGGTCCAAAAATTTCACGGAAAGCTTTTACGCGCACAAAGCTCCCATTATGACCTATAAACCATATAAACATGTTTAGGACACATTTGAGCGAAAACAACACAGTTTTTTTGGATAAAAAAAGGGGACGCCGATATGGTCACTTTTGGTCCGAAAATTTCGCGGAAAGCTTTTCGCGCACAAAGCTCACATTATAACCTATAAACCTCCGAAAATTTCACGAAAAGATTTTCGCGCACAAAGCTCCCATTATGACCTATAAACCATATAAACATGTTTGGGACTCATTTGAGAGAAAACAACACAGTTTTGGTGGATAAAGAAAGGTGACGCCGATATGGTCACTTTTGGTCTGAAAATTTCACGGAAAGCTTTTTGCGCACAAAGCTCCCTTTATGACCTATAAACCATATAAACATGTTTGGGACACATTTGAGCGAAAAGAAAATAGTTTAAGTGGATAAAGAAAGGTGACGCCGATATGGTCACTTTTGGTCCGAAAATTTCACGGAAAGTTTTTCGCGCACAAAGCTCCCATTATGACCTATAAACCATATAAACATGTTTGGGACACATTTGAGCGAAAACAACACAGTTTTTGTATATAAAGAAAAGTGACGCCGATATGGTCACTTTTGGTCCGAAAATTTCACGGAAACCTTTTCGCGCACAAAGCTCCCATTATGACCTATAAACCATATCAACATTTTTGGGACACATTTCAGCGAAAACAACAAAGTTTTGGTGGATAGAGAAAGGTGACGCCGATATGGTCACTTTTGGTACGAAAATTTCACGGAAAGCTTTTCGCGCACAAAGCTCACATTATGACCTATATAAACTATATAAACATGTTCGGGACACATGTGAGTGAAAACAACACAGTTTTAGTGGATAAAGAAAGGTGACGCTGATATGGTCACTTTTGGTCCGAAAATTTCACGGAAAGCTTTTCGCGCACAAAGCTCCCATTATGACCTATACACCATATAAACATGTTTGGGACACATTTGAGCGAAAACAACACAGTTTTTGTGGATAAAGAAAGTTGACGCCAATATGATCACTTTTGGTCCGAAAATTTCACGGAAAACTTTCCGCGCACAAAGCTCCCATTATGACCTATAAACCATATAAACATGTTTGGGACTCATTTGAGTGACAACAACACAGTTTTGGTGGATAAAGAAAGGTGACGCCGATATGGTCACTTTTGGTCCGAAAATTTCACAGAAATTTTTCGGCGCACAAAGCTCCCATTATGACCTATAAACCAGATAAACATGTTTGGGACACATTTGAGTGAAAACAACACAGTTTTGGTGGATAAAGAAAGGTGATGTCGATATGGTCACTTTTGGTCCGAAAATTTCACGGAAAGCTTTTCGCGCACAAAGCTCCCTTTATGACCTATAAACCATATAAACATGTTTGGGACACATTTGAGCGAAAAGAACATAGTTTAAGTGGATAAAGAAAGGTGACGCCGATATGGTCACTTTTGGTCCGAAAATTTCACGGAATGTTTTTCGCGCACAAAGCTCACATTATGACCTATAAACCATATAAACATGTTTGGGACACATTTGAGCGAAAACAACACAGTTTTTGTGGATAAAGAAAAGTGACGCCGATATGGTCACTTTTGGTCCGAAAATTTCACGGAATGCTTTTCGCGCACAAAGCTCACATTACGACCTATAAACCATATCAACATTTTTGGGACGCATTTGAGCGAAAAGAACATAGTTTAAGTGGATAAAGAAAGGTGACGCCGATATGGTCACTTTTGGTCCGAAAATTTCACGGAAAGCTTTTCGCGCACAAAGCTCCCATTATGACCTATACACTATATAAACATGTTTGGGACACATATGAGCGAAAACAACACAGTTTTTGTGGATAAAGAAAGGTGACGCCAATATGATCACTTTTGGTCCGAAAATTTCACGGAAAGCTTTCCGCGCACAAAGCTCCCATTATGACCTATAAACCATATAAACATGTTTGGGACTCATTTGAGTGAAAACAACACAGTTTTGGTGGATAAAGAAAGGTGACGTCGATATGGTCACTTTTGGTCCGAAAATTTCACAGAAATTTTTCGGCGCACAAAGCTCCCATTATGACCTATAAACCAGATAAACATGTTTGGGACACATTTGAGTGAAAACAACACAGTTTTGGTGGATAAAGAAAGGTGATGCCGATATGGTCACTTTTGGTCCGAAAATTTCACGGAAAGCTTTTCGCGCGCACAAAGCTCACATTATGACCTATACACCATATAAACATGTTTGGGACACATTTGAGCGAAAAGAACATAGTTTAAGTGGATAAAGAAAGGTGACGCCGATATGGTCACTTTTGGTCCGAAAATTTCACGGAAAGCTTTTCGCGCACAAAGCTCCCATTATGACCTATAAACCATATAAATATGTTTGGGACACATGTGAGCGAAAACAACACAGTTTTAGTGGATAAAGAAAGGTGACGCCGATTTGGTCACTTTTGGTCCGAAAATTTCACGGAAAGCTTTTCGCGCACAGAGCTCCCATTATGACCTATACACCATATAAACATATTTGGGATACATTTGAGCGAAAACAACACATTTTGGTGGATAAAGAAATGTGATGCCGATATGGTCACTTTTGGTCTTAAAATTTCACGGAAAGCTTTTCGCGCACAAAGCTCCCATTATGACCTATAAACCATATAAACATGTTTGGGACACATGTGAGCGAAAACAACACAGTTTTAGTGGATAAAGAAAGGTGACGCCGATATGGTCACTTTTGGTCCGAAAATTTCACGGAAAGCTTTTCGCGCACAAAGCTCCCATTATGACCTATACACCATATAAATATGTTTGGTATTCATTTGAACGAAAACAACAAAGTTTTGGTGGATAAAGAAATGTGACGCCGATATGGTCACTTTTGGTCTGAAAATTTCACGGAAAGCTTTTCGCGCACAAAGCTCCCATTATGACCTATAATCCATATAAACATGATTGGGACACATTTGAGCGAAAACAAGACATTTTTTGTGCATAAAGATAGGTGACGCCGATATGGTCACTTTTGGTCCGAAAATTTCACGGAAAGCTTTTCGCGCACAAAGCTCCCATTATGACCTATACACCATATAAACATGTTTGGGACACATTTGAGCGAAAAGAACATAGTTTAAGTGGATAAAGAAAGGTGACGCCGATATGGTCACTTTTGGTCCGAAAATTTCACGGAAAGCTTTTCGCGCACAAAGCTCACATTATGACCTATAAACCATATAAACATGTTTGGGACACATTTGAGCGAAAACAACACAGTTTTGGTGGATAAAGAAAGGTGACGCCGATATGGTCCTTTTTGGTCCGAAAATTTCACGGAAAGCTTTTCGCGCAGAAAGCTCACATTATGACCTGTACACCATATAAACATGTTTGGGACATATTTGAGCGAAAACAACACAGATTTGGTGTATAATGAAAGGTGACGCCGATATGGCCACTTTTGGTCCGAAAATTTTACGGAAAGCTTTTCGCGCACAAAGCTCACATTATGACCTATAAACCATTATAAACATGTTTAGGACACATTTGAGCGAAAACAACACAGTTTTAGTGGATAAAGAAAGGTGACATCGATATGGTCACTTTTGGTCCGAAAACTTTACGGAAAGCTTTTCGCGCACAAAGCTCCCATTATGACCTGTACACCATATAAACATGTTTGGGACACATTTGAGCGAAAACAACACAGTTTTTGTGGATAAAGAAAGGTGACGTCGAAATGGTCACTTTTGGTCCGAAAATTTCACGGAAAGCTTTTCGCGCAAAAAGCTCCCATTATGACCTATAAACCATATAAACATGTTTGCGACGCATTTGAGCGAAAACAACACAGTTTTGTTGGATAAAGAAAGGTGACGCCGATATGGTCACTTTTGGTCCGAAAATTTCACGGAAAGCTTTTCGCGTACAGAGTTCCCATTATGATCTATAAACCATATAAACAGGTTTGGGACACATTTGAGCGAAAACAACACAGTTTTGATGGATAAAGAAAGGTGACGCCGATATGGTCACTTTTGGTCCGAAAATTTCACGGAAAGCTTTTCGCGCACAAAGCTCCCATTATGACCTATACACCATATAAACATGTTTGGGACACATTTTAGCGAAAACAACACAGTTTTGGTGAATAAATAAAGGTGACGCCGATATGGTCACTTTTGGTCCGAAAATTTCATGGAAAGCTTTCCCCGCACAAAGCTCCCATTATTACCTGTAAACCATATAAACATGTTTGGGACTCATTTGAGTGAAAACAACAAAGTTTTGGTGGATAAAGAAAGGTGACGCAGATATGGTCACTTTTGGTCAGAAAATTTCACGGAAATTTTTCGGCGCACAAAGCTCCCATTATGACCTATAAACCAGATAAACATGTTTGGGACACATTTGAGTGAAAACAACACAGTTTTGGTGGATAAAGAAAGGGGACGCCGATATAGTCACTTTTGGTCCAAAAATTTCACGGAAAGCTTTTACGCGCACAAAGCTCCCATTATGACCTATAAACCATATAAACATGTTTAGGACACATTTGAGCGAAAACAACACAGTTTTTTTCGATAAAAAAAGGTGACGCCGATATGGTCACTTTTGGTCCGAAAATTTCGCGGAAAGCTTTTCGCGCACAAAGCTCACATTATAACCTATAAACCTCCGAAAATTTCACGAAAAGATTTTCGCGCACAAAGCTCCCATTATGACCTATAAACCATATAAACATGTTTGGGACTCATTTGAGTGAAAACAACACAGTTTTGGTGGATAAAGAAAGGTGACGCCGATATGGTCACTTTTGGTCTGAAAATTTCACGGAAAGCTTTTCGCGCACAAAGCTCCCTTTATGACCTATAAACCATATAAACATGTTTGGGACACATTTGAGCGAAAAGAACATAGTTTAAGTGGATAAAGAAAGGTGACGCCGATATGGTCACTTTAGTCCGAAAATTTTATGGTAATCTTTTCGCGCACAAAGCTCCCATTATGACCTATAAACCATATAAACATGTTTGGGACACATTTGAGCGAAAACAACACAGTTTTTGTATATAAAGAAAAGTGACGTAGATATGGTCACTTTTGGTCCGAAAATTTCACGGAAACCTTTTCGCGCACAAAGCTCCCATTATGACCTATAAACCATATCAACATTTTTGGGACACATTTCAGCGAAAACAACAAAGTTTTGGTGGATAGAGAAAGGTGACGCCGATATGGTCACTTTTGGTACGAAAATTTCACGGAAAGCTTTTCGCGCACAAAGCTCCCATTATGACCTATATAAACCATATAAACATGTTCGGGACACATGTGAGCGAAAACAACACAGTTTTAGTGGATAAAGAAAGGTGACGCCGATATGGTCACTTTTGGTCCGAAAATTTCACGGAAAGCTTTTCGCACACAAAGCTCCCATTATGACCTATACACCATATAAACATGTTTGGGACACATTTGAGCGAAAACAACACAGTTTTTGTGGATAAAGAACACTGTTTTAGCGAAAACAACACAGTTTTATAAAGAAAGGTGACGCCGATTTGGTCACTTTTGATCCGAAAATTTCACGGAAAGCTTTTCGCGCACAGAGCTCCCATTATGACCTATACACCATATAAACATGTTTGGGATACATTTGAGCGAAAACAACACATTTTGGTGGATAAAGAAATGTGATGCCGATATGGTCACTTTTGGTCTTAAAATTTCACGGAAAGCTTTTCGCGCACAAAGCTCCTATTATGACCTATAAACCATATAAACATGTTTGGGACACATTTGTGCGAAAACAACACATTTTTTGTGAATAAAGAAAGGTGACGCCGATATGGTCACTTTTGGTCCGAAAATTTCAAGGAAAGCTTTTCGTGCACAAAACTCTCATTATGACTTATAAACCATATAAACATGTTTGGGACACATTTGAACGAAAACAACACAGTTTTGGGGGATATAGAAAGGTGACGCCGATATGGTCACTTTTGGTCCGAAAATTTCACGGAAAGCTTTTCGCGCACAAAGCTCCCTTTATGACCTATACACCATATAAACATGTTTGGGACACATTTGAGCGAAAAGAACATAGTTTAAGTGGATAAAGAAAGGTGACGCCGATATGGTCACTTTTGGTCCGAAAATTTCACGAAAAGTTTTTCGCGCAAAAAGCTCCCATTATGACCTATAAACCATATAAACATGTTTGGGACACATTTGAGCGAAAACAACACAGTTTTTGTGGATAAAGAAAAGTGACGCCGATATGGTCA
Source organism: Persicaria maculosa (assembly GCA_963922045.1). Classification (NCBI taxonomy): domain Eukaryota; kingdom Viridiplantae; phylum Streptophyta; class Magnoliopsida; order Caryophyllales; family Polygonaceae; genus Persicaria; species Persicaria maculosa. The sequence continues at coordinate 21,900,158 of OY998261.1, read as the reverse complement.
CTTTTGGTCCGAAAATTTCACGGAAAGCTTTTCGCGCACAAAACTCCCATTTTGACCTATAAACCATATCAACATTTTTGGGACACATTTCAGCGAAAACAACAAAGTTTTGGTGGATAGAGAAAGGTGACGCCGATATGGTCACTTTTGGTACGAAAATTTCACGGAAAGCTTTTCGCGCACAAAGCTCCCATTATGACCTATATAAACCATATAAACATGTTCGGGACACATGTGAGCGAAAACAACACAGTTTTAGTGGATAAAGAAAGGTGACGCCGATATGGTCACTTTTGGTCCGAAAATTTCACGGAAAGCTTTTCGCGCACAAAGCTCCCATTATGACCTATACACCATATAAATATGTTTGGGATTCATTTGAGCGAAAACAACAAAGTTTTGGTGGATAAAGAAATGTGACGCCGATATGGTCACTTTTGGTCTGAAAATTTCACGGAAAGCTTTTCGCGCACAAAGCTCCCATTATGACCTATAAACCATATAAACATGATTGGGACACATTTGAGCGAAAACAACACATTTTTTGTGCATAAAGATAGGTGACGCCGATATGGTCACTTTTGGTCCGAAAATTTCACGGAAAGCTTTTCGCGTACAAAGCTCCCATTATGACCTATACACCATATAAACATGTTTGGGACACATTTGAGCGAAAAGAACATAGTTTAAGTGGATAAAGAAAGGTGACGCCGATATGGTCACTTTTGGTCCGAAAATTTCACGGAAAGCTTGTCGCGCACAAAGCTCACATTATGACCTATAAACCATATAAACATGTTTTGGACACATTTGAGCGAAAACAACACAGTTTTGGAGGATAAAGAAAGGTGACGCCAATATGGCCCTTTTTGGTCCGAAAATTTCACGGAAAGCTTTTCGCGCACAAAGCTCCCATTATGACCTATAAACCATATAAACATGTTTGGGACACATTTGAGCGAAAACAACACAATTTTTGTGGATAAAGAAAGGTGACGCCGATATGGTCACTTTTGGTCCTAAAATTTCATGGAAAGCTTTTTGCGCACAAAGCTAACATTATGACCTATAAACCATATAAACATGTTTGGGACAAATTTGAGCGAAAACAACACAGTTTTGGTCTTAAAATGTAAATATATAGCTGAGGTTTTTAACCGAGAAACAAAAGGTGAGGCCAAGCAAAGGGTCTCACGTAAAAGTGGGGGTGCCCTATACAACCGTCCCCGCTATACCATCTCCCCAAAAAACTACTCTAACATCCTACCACACAAAACCCCTATCCAACTAACTACTTTCTACTATCCACGGTGTGACCGATCTGGGCCCTCTATAAGTGTATTGCACTTCCACTTTATGGAGAGCCGAGATCGGCAACTAGCTATAATAAGTTCTGCACATCTGACAACATCAAAGGGATCCTGGTGGTAGATAAGTTTATTTCGACCATACCAGGTAAAATAAATAACCGCTTGTAAACACAAAAGCTTACATTGATAAACTCGTTTCTTTCGATTCTTCACGGGCTCCCGAGCAAACCAATGTAGCCAGTCACTATCGAGTCAAATCTGCAATGTATACCACACCAGTCGAATACAACCTGCTGAACTGCTTTGATCTTCTGACATCCAAACCATAAATGATCCACCGTTTCTTCAGCCCTATGACAAAGAGCACAAGTAGCAGCTTCGTCACCAAGCCAATGTTTAGTAATATGCCCGGTCTGGAGCCTTTTCCTCGCTGCAAGCCAAGTAATAAAAGCCCAATTTTTACATTGGGGCTTTTGCCAAATGAGCTCTCCCCAATCAACTTCTGGACCTCTAAGTATGAGCCAATTATACACCTTAGAGCAAGCCAAGCTTCCATTGTTGTTCAGCAACCCATCCAGCGCTAGTGTGGAGCTACTGGCTGCAGCATCCATGGTTCGGAGCCACAGTTTTGGTGGATAAAGAAAGGTGACACCGATATGGTCACTTTTGGTCCGAAAATTTCACGGAAAGCTTTTCGCGCACAAAGCTCCCATTATGACCTATAAACCATATAAACATGTTTGGGCCACATTTGAGCGAAAACAACACAGTTTTGGTGGATGAAGAAAGGTGACGCCGATATGGTCGCTTTTGGTCCAAAAATTTCACGGAAAGCTTTTCGCGCACAAAGCTCCCATTATGACCTATAAACCATAAAAAGCTCCCATTATGACCTATAAACCATATAAACATGTTTGGGGCACGTTTGAGCGAAAACAACACAGTTTTAGTGGATAAAGAAAGGTGACGCCGATATGGTCACTTTTGGTCCGAAAATTTCACGAAAAGCTTTTTGCGCACAAAGCTCCCATTATGACCTACACACCATATACACATGTTTGGGACACATTTGAGCGAAAAACAACACAGTTTTTGTGGATAAAGAAAAGTTACGTCGATATGGTCACTTTTGGTCCGAAATTTCACGGAAAGCTTTTCGCGCACAAAACTTCCATTATGACCTATAAACCATATAAACATGTTTGGGACGCATTTGAGCGAAAACAACACAGTTTTTGTGGATAAAGAAAGGTGACGCCGATATGGGCACTTTTGGTCCAAAAATTTCACGGAAAGCTTTCCGTGCACAAAGCTCCCATTATGACTTATAAACCATATAAACATGTTTGGGACACATTTGAGTGAAAACAACACAGTTTTGGTGGATAAAGAAAGGTGACGCCGATATGGTCACTTTTGGTCCGAAAATTTCACGGAAAGCTTTTCACGCAGAAAGCTCCCATTATGACCTATAAACCATATAAACATGTTTGGGACACATTTGAGCGAAAAGAACACAGTTTTGGTGGATAAAGAAAGGTGACGCCGATATGGTCACTTTTGGTCCGAAAATTTCACGGAAAGCTTTTCGCGCACAAAGCTCCCATTATGACCTATACACCATATAAACATGTTTGGGACACATTTGAGCGAAAACAACACAGTTTTAGTGGATAAAGAAAGGTGACGCCGATATGGTCACTTTTGGTCCGAAAATTTCACGAAAAGCTTTTCGCGCACAAAGCTCCCATCATGACCTATACACAATATAAACATGTTTGGGACACATTTGAGCGAAAACAACACAGTATTTGTGGATAAAGAAAAGTGACGTCGATATGGTCACTTTTGGTCCGAAAATTTCACGGAAAGCTTTTCGCGCACAAAGCTCCCATTATGACCTATAAACCATATAAACATGTTTGGGACGCATTTGAGCGAAAACAACACAGTTTTTGTGGATAAAGAAAGGTGACGCCGATATGGTCACTTTTGGTCCGAAAATTTCACGGAAAGCTTTTCGCGTAGAAAGCTCCCATTATGACCTATAAACCATATAAACATGTTTGGGACACATTTGAGCGAAAAGAACGCAGTTTTGGTGGATAAAGAAAGGTGACGCCGATATGGTCACTTTTGGTCCGAAAATTTCACGGAAAGCTTTTCGGGCACAAAGCTCCCATCATGACCTATACACCATATAAACATGTTTGGGACACATTTGAGCGAAAACAACACAGTTTTGGTGGATAAAGAAAGGTGACGCCTATATGGTCACTTTTGGTCCGAAAATTTCACGGAAAGCTTTCCGCGCACAAAGCTCCCATAATGACCTATAAACCATATAAACATATTTGGGGCACATTTGAGCGAAAACAACACAGTTTTGGTGAATAAAGAAAGGTGACGCCGATATGGTCACTTTTGGTCCGAAAATTTCACGGAAAGCTTTTCGCGCAGAAAGCTCCCATTATGACCTCTAAACCATATAAACATGTTTGGGACACATTTGAGTGTTAAAATGTGATAAAATCCAATATTTCGGGGCAAAAATGTAAAATACGCCCGGGATATTAGATGTAATATCCCGAAAAAATATTCCGGATTGAAAAATCGGAATATTAGGGTGATGTTTCGTAATTTCTAATTTTCTACCCCTTTGTCTCGTCTTTCTCACCGTACCACACATGAGTCCACACTTCGCCAGTTCGTCTCTCTCATCTCATGCTCTCACCATACCGGTCTCTCCCTAGCCTCTCTCGGCTCGTCGTCCTCGTCTCTCTCTCATCTCGCCAGAGGTGATTTCACCCTTGATGAATTGAACCTCCGGTCGCCAGCGTCTCTCTCCCTTCGCATGGCGATTTCGCACCTCCTTCAATCTCGCTCACGACTCGCTTCCTATGTCTCTCCACCTCCCTCAATTTGCCACCTCCTGCAACCTATCCACCACCTCCACCTCTGGTCCTACAACATCTCCAGTTTTTGGATATATAAGTAAATCTCGATTCAATCTCCGGTTAGGGTTTTTCCGGTTAGGGCTTAAGTGCAACTGCTTTCCTCCTTGAATTATTTTCTAATCTGGAATGATTTTCTTAAGCAACTTTACTGGTGTAAAGAGAGTTTTCATTGTGTTGTCCAAGATGTGAAACCGAATTGTGTTTGTCCAAGATGTGAAACCAAATTGCTGTTATTATTGGTTTGTGTGGTGTTATCGTTTAGTTCTTTCCCGATCTATTTGAATTAGGTTGAGACAAAGCTCAAAAAAATTTCAATCGATCACTAGTTTGGACCACTTTTAAAAAAAAAAATTAGACCAACTGATGAGTTAACTATTTGCTTGTGTTTGGGTATTTTTTTGTCTGCCTCGGTTTTGCTATGCAAATCATAGAAGTCACAACTATTATAGATCATAGAAGTGGATAAGCATTGAAATGGAAGTCCAACACACTGATAATCCACACACTGAGAACAAATGTGATGAAAATCGTCATCAAATTGGATTGAACAAAAAAAAATCAAATTCCTTTCTATCGTTATTAATGAGATTTTAGGTTGGCAATGCTCTTGTGTTTAATCTTTTTATTGTTGTTATTGTCTTGGGTTTAATTTGGAAATTAGACACTCCTTGTAGTTAGAGAATTGGAGTAAATCCCATGCCTAGTGTTTATGTTACGAGGAACTTTTGAATTTTTTTACATACATGTCTAATAATCAATGGAAAGTTCTATATATGCATTGTCCTGGATATGTTGAAAGATTCTTTCGTGCTTGTTATATTTATGACAATGGTTTGTATTACATTCAACTTATCATCAATGGTAGCTTATTATTCCCAAAGGGAAAGGTGTGTTTTTCTATTGTGTGTGAATTCTTGTTGTGATCATATTATTACCGAGATTCTGTGTCATTGATACTCTTTTGAGGTTTGTTCGTTAATTATTTCCTTTTTGTGGATGTCTTTGCAGGATTTGCAACAAACCCACTCGTGTATGTGAATCACAAAGGTAGAAATCCATATCCCCTATTTCCTCTCTCCCTCTCTGCGAAACCCTAACCCTAATAGGTAAAGGCCCCTAAAATCTTGCTCATCTCCTCCGATTTGTTTGTTTCCCTTGGTTCTGTTCGTTTCTAGTGTCGTTGTTTGCCTATTTGTTGCAAGATCTGTTATTTCAGTGTTTCCCCTAAGGTTCTGGATTCGTGTTGATGTTCTATTGAGTTATTGAAGTTTTTAGATTTTTGGTGAAGAAGGCTCAAAGAAAGGAGACCAAGGATCTGAACAAGCCGAAAAGAGGCTTTCGAGTGCCTTCTTTGTTTTCATATATGTTTCTGGTTGGTTTGTTGTTGTTTTTGTAGTTTTTGAGTTGGTTTTAAGATCTGAATTTCAATAAGTTTCAGTCTTTGTTCTTTTGACGTCTTATTTTTGATGTTTTGCTCCTTGGATTTGTGATTGTTGTTTTTCGTTTTGGTAGATGTTGATGAGTTCCAGCACTGTGCAACTGTGCTACCATGGTTAGCACACTCTTTTTCTCTACTTTTGTCTATTGCACTCTCCTCTCTTTTTAGGATTTTTTTTCTTGTTCTTATTTTGATATTGAATCTTGTATGTTTATGAATTTGTTTTGTTTTGACAACTCAAATGTTTTTCAGTTCTCTTATGCAAGCCCTGAACAAATGAGTGAGCATCATTTTCAATTGTGCAAGGAGATGCTCTCCCTGCATCATTTTCTTTGATGAGATGTGCATCTGTAGGCTTCTCTTTGCCCTGTCTTCAGCTTCCTAACATAGTTCTTGACCTTTTATGCATTTTAGTGTAATGCTTGCTATACATCTCAAACTAAGTATATATCTCTTTGTTTACTTGTTTGATCGAAGACAAGGCAAAGAGCATCTCCTTTCGAAATTGATGAGATGTGTAGTTGTACGTTGGTCTTTATCCATGTTATGCAGGTCTTATATTTTCCTTGTAAATTGCAGGTTAGTGTAATGTACGTTGGTCTTTCATGCAGTTGCACAGTTGTATATTACTCTCCAACCCATATTTGTTTTAGGCATGTTTTAGCCTTGTATTTTACATTATTTTTCATCCCCCTAAATCATTTTATAGGGTATTAAATGTAAAAAAATATTTTTTAATTTTTGTGCTCAAGTAAAAAATATCAAACATTTTAGATTGGAAGGAATATGTTATATTAAATTGTTTATGAGCTATTAAAGTGTTTTGTAACTCTAGCTAATAGAGTAGCAAATGAGAAAGGAGAGAAAAATAGTTTTCTGAGGAATATAAAAACAAAAGCTTTGAAAAGCTTGGGATGAATAACTAATGAAAATTCAATTCCAAAAACTAATTAAACTATATATAATCTTAGTTTTGCATTTTTAAAAACTATGTAATATTAAAACAAAGAACTTTCAAAAATTGATAGTGTTACTAAATGAAACTTTAGTATGATGGAATGCATAGATAGTAGTTTGAACAATTAAAAATATTTGGGTGGATAAAGTACGTAATACTTCATCTGTCTCAAAATATAGGTCATTTGGCTTTATAATATATGTTTTAAAAAGCTAAAAACTCTATAAAATATTAAATTTTTAATTGATTTTTTTAAAATTATTTCACACTCATTACTAAGAAGTATGACTTTATATAAAAAAATTGTAAATTTTTTAAATATTTGATAGAGTTTTTACTTTCTAAAAAATTTGTTGAAAACTCAAATTACTATGTAGTACATATTAATACGGAGGGAGTAGTAATAACATTTAAAATGTACTCGTGAATTTCAGGTGTCAAAATCGAACTTCCAAACGGATGACTGGGATGATCAGTTTAATACAAGGGATGGGATTTGAATAATCGTACCACATGGCCTAAGCGACGTATAAGGAATACCAGATGGGAAAATCTTCCACCTAATTCGTTCAAACTGAATTTTGATGGCTCAAAACTGTCGTGTGACAAGGCCTAGCTCATTTGGATTTGTAATCCGTGACCCAGATGCTCAGCCAGTTTCTTTAGGCAGAGGCCTATGCGATGGGAGGCCTACGATCTTCGCTGAAGCACTTTGTCTTCGTAACGGACCGTTGCCAGCAAAAAAATAAGCTCTTCACAACATTCTCGTAGAGGGTGATAACCTCTCTGTAATCAATGCATTATTGGATGATTAGAGTTATCTTTGGAATTTTGAAATTCTGGTGACAGACACAAAACATTTATTAAGTTTCTTTAACTCAGTTTCTATTCGTCATATTTTCAAGGAAGCGAATACGGTTACAGATAGGTTCGTGCAGTTGACTTATTGTATCCTTGCTGATGATATATGATTTGAAGAAAGATTCAGAACTTAATTAAGGTTTTTGTTCGGAAGGATGCGCTAGGATGAATTTAAAACGACTGTGGTATACTCTCTTAAATTATTTCCTTGTATCCATGGAAAAAAAGCGTACTCTATCATGAAGTAAGCAAGATAATCTTTCAGACAGTTGTAACCTATATATGAAGTAAAGTCATGAGTCCGTGCCTAAATTGGGTCTTTTCCCATTTAAATCAAAGTTGAAAATAAGATCCATGGAAAAAAAGCGTACTCTATCATGAAGTAAGCAAGATAATCTTTCAGACAGTTGTAACCTATATATGAAGTAAAGTCACGAGTCCGTGCCTAAATTGGGTCTTTTCCCATTTAAATCAAAGTTGAAAATAAGCTATCTTTGGGTCAGCATTTGTATGCTAATTTGCTCACAACAACAAAGCTTCATATAAAGATATAATATGTATGTATCCTTTAACAAGCATTTCAGGGATAAATCTTAATTATTTCCAAGTTAATTACATTGGTAATTTCACGGATAAATCTTATTTCCAAGTTACGTACGTTGGTACTTTGGGTATATTGAGTCGAAAAGTCAAAAGTGTACGTGGACTGACCGGAACTAATACTTATTTATTTGCTAATTGTTTGCAAGTTTTATGGTTGTCCATTAGGGTTACATTACATATAACACTGGACATAAGTCTCAAACCACTTGATTTTACTTTTTGCCACATAGAGTATATTTTAAGATACTACTCCCGCTGCTCGGCAGAAAATGTTGTTTATTATATACACACGTTTTTTTAAATTGATAAAAAAATATATATAAAACATCCGTGTTTTATAAATTTTTTAAAATAATTTCATAATTGTTAATAATAATGATGAAACTGTTAAAAAAAATATAAAAGAAGAATATTTAGGTCGTTTGACTATTAAAAAATATGAAGTATTACTTTTCTAAACAATTTCAGATTTATTAATATTAATGAAAGAACAAATATTTTGAAGTGTCGACGTATGTGACGGTTGGAGACAGATACCTTACCTTCCTATAGAGTATGTGTGCTACATAGGTACGTAGGAAGTGATACCTGTGTAACTAGATATATCAAAATTCATATGCATTTGATGGGATATATTATTTGGTAGATTTGGTAATTTGGGAAAAAAATTGAATAATTTTGGTGTTAATTGGTTGATCGAAAATAGGTTGATAATAGTGTTGGGTGATCAATTTGATTCCAATTATTTGAATAGAAAATTTGCGACCCAGCGCAAATTTTGGCTCAAATTAGGGGAGTGTCCCATGTTTGGGACAATTTAGCAAAATGTTCATCTATTATAACCCGTTCCCTTTCTCCTTCCTTCAGATCTCTATCTCCTTCGCTTCCTCAGGTAGCTCCTCCTCCCCTCCTTCTACGTTGTCGCTCTTCGTCCCCCGCTCTTCCTCCCTGCGCCACCGGTTCGTGGCCAGATCCGGCACCGGTGTGATTCAAGGAAACTCTTGTGGCCGGATCTCGCTGGCCGGATTCCGCCTTCGGCCTTGGATCTCGTTGGCCGGATTCCTGCTCTTGTAAATCCGAATTCCGCTTGGATTTCACCGATCGAAGATCCGCGCTATGAAGGTCTGGATCTGGATCTACCAGTTCTCCAACCTCCAAATCTACCAGTTCCGCCGAAAATAGGCCTTCTCCGAGCCTATTAAGAGCTTCTTTTCTTGGTTTCGAAGCCTCGCATCTTTACGCCTCTTATTCAGTCGCCGCCTCCGCCGAGACTTCTGGTCTCGCCCTTTGCTTCGCTCTCTTCCAACGCCACCGGTTCTCCTATATCGCCGAGGAAAGATCCTCCAACGCGCACACCCCTCAAGGTCGACCAGCGATGGCGCACATGCTTGGCGGGATGGCCTGATTGGAGAGCTTGCAACTGGCGACCGCCTGGTTGGCCAGATCGCCAAGAGGCAGGCGGTGGTCAACCCCGAGAACACCTTCTTCTCCGTAAACAATTTATTGGGAGGAAGATGTCGGAGGTTGATGATGAGTCCAAGAAAGTCTCTTACAGAGTCATCACGGATGATAACGGCAATGTCAAGCTCGATTGCCCCACCATCGGTAAGCAGTTCGTTGCCAAAGAGATCTCCGCTCAGGTGAGAATTTATGGTTTTCTCATTCTCTTTCTTAATTGATTAGTGAATTGGATCAAACGGATGATCAATTTAGTATGATCATGCTGACAGTAGACTATATTTGATGAATTGATCAAACGGATGATCAATTTAGGGTTTTCTCGCTTAATTGGGTGTTGAATTGGATCAAATGGATGATCAATTTTGGTATGATCATGCTGACAAGAGATAAAATTTGATGTGAATTGGCACTCTGTTCTTTCACTCCTATTTGTTTAGTCATACAGAAACAAGACGATTTTTTTAATAAAAAAGAGCTTTGGCTTCATGAACACATTCTAGCATCATAAATTTGTTGGCCATGTACTTTGCTTTGAGATTTATATAGAACAGGCGGGTGAGTTGGGGATAATAGACGATTTCAAGATTGAGAAGGGTCCAGGCTGGGGATTTTTTTAAGAATAGCAATGCACAGTAAATTCAAAGCTTCAAAGAACGCAATATCTAAAAAATCAGAACAGCAGATCCTACGAGTTGGGGATAATCATCTACCCACTTACCAGCCATTTCAGCATTTTCAAACCATGAAGAGGGGAGGGATTGATTTACCTGAATGAGAGCGGGAGGATCAGCGTTCTTCCTTCTAGCCTGTGTTGGAGCAGACCTCTTGGCAGGCGCCTCAAGGCTTCTGAGGGTGCCCTTCCTGGTGCGCTTGGGAGAAGGAGGCTTGTTGAACTAGATTGTTGGTTGGGTTGGTTGGGATATTGTCGGTATAGACCAAGGAGGCAATAGAGAATGGAAAATGTAGAGTTTTTTTTTTAATATTCACTTAAAAATAATTATTTAACATAATATTCACATATTCATCTTGACATCTTAGGTCTTGATCCAGAGGAAGAACAACCAGAAGAAAAGAACGAGAAGAGAGATAACCAAAGAGGAAATGAAAATGCTATATGTACGTATTACCGTGTAACTGAATATTAATTTGTTACATTGCTCTTCCTATTTATAGAGGAAGGTGGCATGAGCTATACAATATCCTCAAGTTAGGAGTTTTAACTAGCTTCAAACGTATTTACAACTCCTAACAAGTTGTTGCATAACGTACATATGTCTGACCTTGTGTGTAAGACCCGGGGTTTTAAGAGGCGTCAACCCATACTATCTAGCCTTCTCAAGTGCGTTGTTATCACTTGAAGCCTGAAAAGGAAGAGCTCTTGTAATATGGGTAGGGCTTGAATCACTTATAAACCACTCACGGTCACAACTGGATGAATGACAGACAGGAGTTCACAACTTAGCCGATACAAAGCTATATGATAGCACCTAGATCCACTGGATCTAATCCTGAAGGAATTCTTTTAAAAGAAAAAAGACCCAGTCAGTGAAAGGTTCTGGCTTATCTTTCATATTATTTTCAAAGGTTGTTTTGGAATGTTGAAGGATGATATGTTGTATGCAGAAAAGATCTTTGTCTAATCAATTGTATCATGTTCCTCTTCCTGAATCAGATTGATCGTAGAAGTTGTATTTTTGCTCGTCTGACTGATTTGTGCTCTAACTTGTTGCTGTTCTTCTTGCAGTATTCAGCACGGATTTAGTGTTCTTCAAGGTCTCCAGAATGAGACTAAAAGCTTGAAGAAGTCACTGAAGGTAGCATGTTCATAGATCAAATAATGACCTGTCCATAAATTAAGACCAGTACACTTTCAATAAATTGAAAGGTTCCTTGATCAAAATATGAAGAATATTATCTGAACAGAAGGTGTTCATAACCTTGGAGCATGTATCCTTGTAGGATGTCGTCACTGAGAATGAATTCGAAAAGAAACTTCTTGGGGATGTTATTCCACCAAATGACATTGGAGTCTCATTTGATGATATTGGAGCTTTGGAGAATGTCAAAGATACATTGAAAGAACTGGTTATGCTGCCTCTTCAAAGACCAGAGCTCTTTACTAAAGGCCAATTGATGAAGGTCGATTGTTCGCTCCTTCCCCTCTCTCTCTTGCTAACTTTTTGGTTTTTTTTGTATTTTTAATATGATTCTTGTTCACTTCTATAGCCTTGCAAGGGTATACTTCTTTTTGGGCCTCCTGGCACTGGCAAAACTATGCTTGCTAAAGCTGCTGCTACTGAAGCTGGGGCTAACTTCATCAACATATCAATGTCTAGCATTACATCAAAGGTCCTTTACATTTCCATCTTGGATTGCCTCTCACTTTAGAGACCTTTCTAACTCTTTACATGCCTTGGTTACAGTGGTTTGGTGAAGGAGAGAAATATGTCAAGGCAGTGTTTTCTTTGGCAAGCAAAATTGCTCCCAGTGTCATTTTTGTTGATGAGGTAGGTCCTTTGTAATCGATATTTGGTGGCACGGGCACCTGTGCATTTGCAAAATGTACCCCTCCTCTCTAAAGGTCGACTAACAACTACCTATGAATTATTATGCATTTCATGTTGCAGGTTGATAGCATGTTGGGAAGACGTGAAAATCCTGGTGAGCATGAAGCAATGAGAAAAATGAAGAACGAGTTCATGATGAACTGGGATGGTTTGCGCACGAAGGATAAAGAACTTGTACTCGTGCTTGCTGCCACCAATAGACCTTTTGACCTGGATGAGGCTGTAATCAGGCGACTTCCTCGTAGGTAAATATCTGTTCCATTCTGGACAACTTTTTTTATCTGCTTGCGTAGGATATAATGGTTCAAAATTTTACTTCAATATGGTGCAGATTGATGGTTGGCTTGCCAGATGCACCTAATCGGCAAAAAATTTTGAGCATAATTTTGACAAAAGAGGAATTAGGGTCTGATGTTGAGCTTGAAGCAATTGCCAGTATGACTGATGGGTACTCTGGAAGTGATTTGAAGGTCACAACTCTTTAATTTCTATGCAGATGACGATCTCTCTCTTTTTTTTTTCCCTGCAAACATGGCACCTTGTCTGACTTTGTTTTAAATTTCAGAACCTCTGCGTAGCTGCAGCCCACCGCCCCATTAGAGAATTGTTAGAAAAAGAGAAGAAGGTTGTGTTTCGAATCGGCTCTAATTAAATACTTTTTGTTGTAGTTTACAAGCCAATTTCATTTAAATATTCATGATAAACACTCTTCTTTACAGGAGAAGGCTCAAGCATTAGCTGAGAACGAACCATCACCCAAATTGTACAGCAGCGCAGACATAAGACCATTGAATATGGAAGACTTCAAGACTGCGCACGAACAGGTAAATACTGGGGTTTCCCTTTTAGGAGGCTTGTGTATCTCTTGTCCATATTTGCTGATTTCGCGTATGGCGGTACAGGTCTGTGCCAGTGTGTCATCAGAGTCTTCCAACGCAAACGAGCTCGTCCAATGGAATGATCTATACGGGGAAGGCGGGTCCAGGAAAAAGAGCTCACTCAGCTACTTCATGTAATCGTGCAGCATCATTCATATGTATAGCTTCTCGCCAAGGTAAATTTAACTTATTCTCCCGCCCTCCTGATCTGCAAGCCGACCATTTTGTTTACTATCGAAGAACTTCAAAGAGGAAGGTCAGTGGTTCAAATTTAGAAGTCACGAGGCTTCATGAAACTTTTCCGGGCTTGAGATGCCTCAGTACTGTACATACAATTTTAGTAATTTAATTAATAAACAAAAATGTATCATTAGGAATTGGGGTTTACTTGCAACCAGCAAAACCCCAATTCCCATTCCCGACCCTAGACACCATGAAGATGGTATCTTTGGGTTCAATGGGATCTCCTTTCACCCTTCTGCCACTGTTTTCGTGCTTGTTCCGAAACTTATCGGAGCTGCTTCAGTGGCGGGTACTTTGAAGTTTGAAAGGTGGAAACGACGGCGTATTAGCTCAAAAAAATGTCATGTCTCAATCTGGTCCACACGGTAAGTTCTAATATGTGGGCTCGATGAGATTTTATTAGGCCCGTTTTATTCATCTTGTGAAATTGACACAAAAATCACCGGTCTTGTTGCCCCGCAAAGAAACCACCCAATAGCCTTATTAATGAAGATTTTTAATTATCTAGTTTCATTAACCGAACATATTGAACGCATGTTATAAACCATAAAAGAAAATCGGTTGAATATTGAAAAGAAACCATAAAAGAAAATGGGTAGAATGTAGAATAATATTAAAAAAGACAAATTGGTGAATTGGTATCCGTTATAATATATATGAAAAAGTGGTATATTAAGATTTTATTAATGGACAACGCATACAAGGGATGTGTTGGTCTAATCGGGGAGTTAGAGTACTTGTTTGTTTAGAGTACTTAAAATCTACGACTTTGATGAGGATGACTTCTGTGAAATCGGACTCGAATGTAAAAAAAAAAAAATTTCCATCGGTTTGTGATTTGGATAAATTGTTGGCTTTTTAAAAAGGGGTTATTCCACTAAAAAAATCACAAAATTTTAGACTTTTTCAAAGGGTAGTCCACGAAAAAATCGTGAAATCTTAAAAAATAAAATCCAAAATTTATTATACTAGGTAAGATGTGATGCGATTCAGGACATATGTTCACAAAACGCCCACCCGGGATGTCCAACTAGCCCCAAAATTACAATAATGTGTCTTAAAACAAGAGATACGAAGACATGCTTGGTATTTTTGGCAAAACGAGAGTTGTGTTTGTCCGATTGGAGCATTTGAGCAATTGTTGGAAAACTAACCTAGAGAGCCACAACTTTACCGTTTTCTGTTAAATCCTCCCATAAAATTGCCAAAAAAGTAATAATTTTTTAAAGGTTTGAAATCTTGATAAATATAAGACTTTTTCCGAAGTGGGTTGTCTACGACAACATCTCAAAATCTCAATAAATAAGAATAAAAAATCCTTTGCACCAGGCAATGTGTGAAGCTATTCAGGCGATATGTCCACAAAATGTCCACCTGAGATGTCCAAATAGCCCCGAAAGTTCAATAATGTACCTTACAACAGAAGTAATGGACACGTGCTCGGTATTTTTGGCAAAACGAGAGTTTCGTTGGTCTGATTGGGACATTTGAGCACTCGTTGGAAAGATAACTTCTAGAGCTACGACTTTACTTAAGGTGTTTTCTGATAAATCCTCCTCAAAAAGGCCAAAAATATCATTTTTCTAAGGTTTGAAATCTTGATAATTTTTTGACTTTTTCCAAGGGGTAGTAGTCCACGAAAAAAATCTCAAAATTATAAAAAATGAAAATCCAAAAAACTTTGCACTAAGCAAGGTGTGATACTATTCAGGCTATACGTGCAAAAAACGCCCACCCAGGATGTCCAAATAGCCCCGGAATTAAAATAATGTGCCTTACAAAAGGAGTTACGGACACACGCTTGGTATTTATGGCATAACGAGAGTTGCGTTGGTCCGATCGGGGCATTTGAGCACTCTTTAGAAAGCTAACTGCAAGAGCTACGACTTTACTGAGGATGCTTTCTGAGAAATCCTCCTAAAAAATGGCCAAAAAAATCATTTTTCCTAGGTCTAAAATCTGGACACATTTTAGACTTTTTTCAAAGGGGATAGTCCACGAAAAAATCTCAAAATCATAAAAAATGAAAATCCAAAATCCTTTGCACTAGGCAAGGTGTGATGCTATTTAGGCTATACGTGCCGAAAACGCCCACCCGAGATGTCCAAATAGCCTCGGAATTACAGTAATGTGGCTTACAATAGGGGTTACGAACACACGCTCGGTTGTTTTGGCATAACGAGAGTCGCGCTGGTCATATCGGGGCATTTGAGCACTCTTTAGGAAGCTAACTGCAAGAGCTACGACTTTACAGAGGATATTTTCTGAGAAATCCTCCTAGAAAATGGCCAAAAAAATCATTTTTCCTAGGTCTGAAATCAGGACACATTTTGGACCTTTTCCAAAGGGGGTAGTCCACGAAAAAATCTCAAAATCATAAAAAATGAAAATCCAAAATCATTTGCAATAGGCAAGGTGTGATGCTATTCAGGGTATACGTGCCGAAAACGCCCACCCGGGATGTCCAAATAGCCTCGGAATTACAGTAATGTGCCTTACAATAGGGGTTACAGACACACGCTCGGTATTTATGGCATAACGAGAGTTGCGTTGGTCCGATCGGGACATTTGACCACTCTTTAGAAAGCTAACTTCAAGAGCTATGACTTTACTCAGGATGTTTTATAGGAAATCTTCCTGGAAAATGGCAAAAAAAAATCATTTTTCCTAGGTCTAAAATCAGGACACATTTTGGACTTTTTCCAAAAGGGGTAGTTCACGAAAAAATCACAAAATCATAAAAAATAAAAATCCAAAATCATTTGCACTAGGCAAGGTGTGATGCAATTCAGTATATACGTGCAGAAAACGCCCACCCGGGATGTCCAAATAGTCTTGAACTTACAATAATGTGCGTTACAAAAAGAGTTACGGAGACACGCTCGGTATTTCTGGCATAACGAGAGTTGCGTTGGTCCGATCGGGGCATTTGAGCACTCTTTAGAAAGCTAACTTCAAGCGCTATGACTTTACTGAGGATGTTTTTTGAGAAATCCTCCTCGAAAATGGCCAAAAAAATAATTTTTCCTAGGTATGAAATCTGGACACATTTTAGACTTTTTCCAAAGGGTGTAGTCCACGAAAAAATCTCAAAATCATAAAAAATTAAAATCCAAAATCCTTTGCACTAGGCAAGGTGTGATGCTAGTCAGGCTATACGTGCACAAAACACCCACCCGGGATGTCCAAATAGCCCCGGAATTACAGTAATGTGCCTTACAAAAGGAGTTACGGACAGACGCTCGATATTTTTGGAATAAAGAAAGTTGCGTTGGTCTGATCGGGGCATTTGAGAACTCTTTATAAAGCAAACTTCAAGAGCTACGACTTCACTGAGGATGGTTTCAGAGAAATCCTCCTCGAAAATGGCCAAAAAAATGATTTTTCCTAGGTCTGAAATCTGGACACATTTTGGAGCTTTTCCAAAAAGGGTTGTCCACGAAAAAATCTCAAAATCATAAAAAATCAAAATCCAAAATCCTTTGCACTCAGCAAGGTGTGATGCCGTTCAGGCTATACGTGAAGAAAACGCCCACCCGGGATGTCAAAATAGCCCCGGAATTACGGTAATGTGCGTTACAAAAGAAGTTTCGAACACACACTCAGCTTTTTTGGCATAACGAGAGTTGTGTTGGTCCGATCGGGGCATTTGAGCACTCTTTAGAAAGCTAACTTCAAGCGCTATGACTTTACTGAGGATGTTATATGAGAAATCCTCCTCTAAAAAGGCCAAAAAAAATCATTTTTCCTAGGTCTGATATTTGGACACATTTTGGACGTTTTCCAAAGGGGGTAGTCCATGAAAAAATCTCAAAATCAGAAAAACTGAAAATCCAAAATCCTTTGCACTAGGCAAGGTGTGATGCTGTTCAGGCAATACGTGCACAAAACGCCCACCTGAGATGTCCAAATAGCCCCGGAATGACAGTAATGTGCGTTACAAAAGGAGTTACGAACACACGCTCGATATTTTTTGCATAACGAGAGTTGCGTTGGTCCGATAGGGGAATTTGAGCACTCTTTAGAAAGCTAACTTCAACCGCTACGACTTTAGTGAGGATGTTTTCTGAGAAATCCTCCTCAAAAATGCCAAAAAATCATTTTTCCTAGGTTTTAAATTTGGACACATTTTGAACTTTTTCCAAAGGGAGTAGTCCACGAAAAAATCTCAAAATCATAAAAAATGAAAATCCAAAATCCTTTGCACTAGGCAAGGTGGGATGCTATTTAAGCTATACGTGGACAAAACGCCCACCCGAAATGTCCAAATAGCCCCGGAATGACAGTAATGTGCGTTACAAAAGGGGTTTCGGACACATGCTCGGTATTTTTGGCATAACGAGGGTTGCGTTGGTCCGATCGGGGCATTTGAGAACTCTTTAGAAAGATAACTTCAAGCGCTATGACTTTACTGAGGATGTTTTCTGAGAAATCCTCCTCGAAAATGGCCAAAAAAATCATTTTTCCTAGGTCTGAAATCTGGACACATTTTGGACGTTTTCCAAAGAGGGTAGTCAACGGAAAAAATCTCAAAATCATAAAAAATGAAAATCTAAAATTCTTTGCACTACGCAAGGTTTGATGCTATTCAGGCAATACGTGCCGAAAATGCCTACCCGGGATGTCCAAATAGCCTTGGAATTACAGTAATATGCCTTACAATAGGGGTTACGGACACACGCTCAGTAGTTTGGCATAACGAGAGTCGTGCTGGTCCGATCGGGGCATTTGAGCACTCTTTAGAAAGCTAACTTCAAGAACTACGACTTTATAGAGGATATTTTCTGAGAAATCCTCCTCGAAAATGGCCAAAAAAATCATTTTTTCTAGGTCTGAAATCAGGACACATTTTGGACCTTTTCCAAAGGGGGTAGTCCACGAAAAAATCTCAAAATCATAAAAAATAAAAATCCAAAATCCTTTGCACTAGGCAAGGTGTGATGCTATTCAGGATATACGTGCCGAAAACACCCACACGGGATGTCCAAATAGCCTCCGAATTACAGTAATGTGCCTTACAATAGGGGTTACGGACACTCGCTCGGTATTTATGGCATAACGAGAGTTGCGTTGATCCGATCGGGGCATTTGAGCACTCTTTAGAAAGCTAACTTCAAGCGCTATGACTTTACTGAAGATGTTTCTGAGAAATCTTCCTCAAAAATGGCCAAAAAAATCATTTTTCCTAGGTCTGAAATCTGGACACATTTTGGACTTTTTCCAAAGGGGATAGTTCACGAAAAAATCTCAAAATTATAAAAAATGAAAATCCAAAATCATTTGCACTAGGCAAGGTGTGATGCTATTTAGGATATACGTGCAGAAAACGCCCACACGGGATGTCCAAATAGCCCTGGACTTACAGTAATGTGCGTTACAAAAGGAGTGACGGACACACGCTCGGTATTTCTGGCATAACGAGAGTTGCGTTGGTCCGATCGGGGCATTTGAGCACTCTTTAGAAAGCTAACTTCAAGCGCTATGACTTTACTGAGGATGTTTTTTGAGAAATCCTCCTCGAAAATGGCCAAAAAAATTATTTTTCCTAGGTCTGAAATCAAGACACATTATGGACTTTTTCCAAAGGGTGTAGTCCACGAAAAAATCTCAAAATCATAAAAACTGAAAATCCAAAATCCTTTGCACTAGGCAAGGTGTGATGCTGTTCAGGCAATACGTGCACAAAACGCCCACCTGAGATGTCCAAATAGCCCCGGAATGACAGTAATGTGCGTTACAAAAGGAGTTACGAACACACGCTCGATATTTTTTGCATAACGAGAGTTGCGTTGGTCCGATAGGGGAATTTGAGCACTCTTTAGAAAGCTAACTTCAACCGCTACGACTTTACTGAGGATGTTTTATTAGAAATCCTCCTCGAAAATGCCAAAAAAATCATTTTTCCTAGGTTTTAAATTTGGACACATTTTGAACTTTTTCCAAAGGGAGTAGTCCACGAAAAAATCTCAAAATCATAAAAAATGAAAATCCAAAATCCTTTGCACTAGGCAAGGTGTGATGCTATTTAAGCTATACGTGGACAAAACGCCCACCCGAAATGTCCAAATAGCCCCGGAATGACAGTAATGTGCGTTACAAAAGGGGTTTCGGACACATGCTCGGTATTTTTGGCATAACGAGAGTTGCGTTGGTCCGATCAGGGCATTTGAGAACTCTTTAGAAAGATAACTGAAGGTTCGATAATGTAAAACAAAGTAATATAGAAATACTCTAGAAGGGGGGGGGGGATGTTGAATAGAGTATGCCATTTTTTCGCAGATTCTCAAGACTTTTGAAGCTCGTGCAAAATCCTTTGAGATTAGACTTAGTCTTTTCTCTGAAAACCTGAATCACAAAGTTAAACAGTCGAACCAAGTGCGGAAATAAGGTAAAGCAATAAGTAAAGGACTCGATGAGTTGTTTACGAGGTTCGGCACGAACTTGGCCTACGTCCCCGCCTAGGGTTCTTCCACAACCCTAGGATTCAACCGGCTTTTATTGATTCACAAGACTTAGGATCCTAGTAGCTCCCCGAGAAGCCTCTCTCCTATACAATTGCAATCTAGTCAACTCACGTTCCCTTGGAGTCCTAGACCAATCTAGAAGAGCCCCACCTCTCTATGCTATCTAGTACAATCATCTTACACTTAGTGAATCAATCGCCTAGTGTCTACTTCCCGAGTTACAAACTCTTGAGTATAACACTTTCTCGAAATATATCCTATAAGCTCACAGTGTAACTCTCAAATGCTTTGAAATGAAATTACAGACTCTTAAGGACTAGCAGAGAGCACACGAAGAAGACAGATCTCGCTTGAAGGCTTGAGTGTATGAAAGCTTGTGTTCAACAGGTGTCCGGCTGTCTTCTTCTTCCTTTTCTTTTTATTGAAACAAATCGGCGCCTAAGGATCTTCACCAACGGCTAGAGAGGATCATGGCTTGAGCTGGATCTTCTATCTTTGGAAACTTTCAGAGGCCATGATCTTCCGATTTGAATCTTCTCAATTTACAACATAAGGAAGGAAATAATATTCGAAAATACTTCCTGAAAGGTTAGTGTATATATAATAATATAATGGAAGCATATAATAAAATAATATTCGAACATAATATCATATAGAACAGGTTTTGTGTTTCATCAATACTGTTAAAGCTTCAAGACCTTTGACGCAAACAGACTGTCAAGGCCTTTGAAACTTATTCCGATTTTCATCAAGGGAGTGGAGTTATCAATCTCCCCCTTGATGAAAGACAAAACCTGTGCATCCCTGCAACTTAGTCAAGCATATATAATATAAGTAAAATCAGACTAAGTACCTGCATGGGTTAGACAAATGTTGGATCAAAATTTTAAAGCAAGAAGACCATCCAACTAAAAATAAAACCAAGGTCTTCCAAGACCTTTAAATCGCAACAGTTTTAAAAAGTCTAACACCACCACAGAAAAGTCTAACACCACCACAGATCATCTCCCCCTTTTTGTCTTTCAACAAAGGGAGGAGGTAAAACAGTCACCAAAAGTTTTAAAACAGTTTCCCAAAACCAGCAATGTTTCAGATTTGGGGTTAGGGTAGGGTAGGATAGGGTTAAGCTTCATCGTCCGGAACATCATCAGTGAGCCGCGACCACAGACCTTGCAACAGCTTGGTTACCCCGCTCATCTCCTTCATAAACTCCTTGTGCAGCTCCTTGATATCCAGGCGAACTTCCTCCAAGCCCAACTCCAGGTTGTCCATGCGTTCATCAACGGCTGAGGCAGTGGGAAGAGCTTTTGAAGGAGAGGCAAGACTCCAAGTCCCTTGGGGGGACCGAGTGATGCCAATCTTTTCAAGGCTCTTGGAGTCGAACTTACCCATATGACACTGCTGTTCCTCCTTCTTCTCCTTGGACTGGCACTCGACTTTTATCAATAAGCTCGATCTAGGCCACTTGATACGACCTCCAGACATCGATATCGACCTTGTTTCTGTGTCGACATGCTCTGTTCTTCTCTTGCTCGATTCCTGCCTGCTCTGCTTCACTCGATGTCGAGGTTCATAGTCGATTTCGACCTCTTCAGAAGAATACGAGTTCTTTTTCCACTCTTCCAAATCTGTCTATTTCCGTGCCTATTTTTTGCGAAATCACATAAAAACTCGTGCAGACCCATATATTTAACAATAATGCATAAACTACACTAATCTCTTGTATTCCCACTAATATGCATGCAAAAGATTGATAAAATGGACTTAAATGTGTAAAGAAAATATGACAATTTGCACGCACATCACTGAGATCAAGAGACATACTTTTGAGGGGAAACCCACTAAATGCCCTATGGCACATATTTCTATTTATCTTGATTTATGTGATACTATTGTTGACAGAGCTAACTTAGAATATATGCGTATGAAGGCTTACAGGTGGTCGCCTACAGGAAAGGCACTACAATGGTTAGAAAGCTTATCCCCACAATCCATCTGTTTGTCAGTTGAGCTTAGGGACTTGTTCCTAAACAATTTCTTTCCACCATCGAATACGGCACAAATTGGGCAGAAGATCATGTCTTTCAAGCAAAAGCCTAATGAGATGCTAGCACAAGTATGGGAGAGGTACAAGGAGTTGCTGAGATCTTGTGCTACTCATAGGCAACCACCGTACGTGATTTAAGAGGTCATCAAAAATGCTCTAGATGTGGTGACCAAGGAAAGAACCAACACATATACTTCTTATGGGTATCTTGAGCTCACTCCACAATGAGCTTGGGATACTATTGAGAGACTGGTGGATTTGGACAACACATATGAGACTCCTGTGGCTTTTGACGTGAGGCCTGCCCCATCCATGCCACTATATGAGCCATCCGGTGAGATCGATCTAAATGTCAAGAGTCAATTCTTAAGGGATCAAATGTACAAGCTACAAAAGCAAGTAATGTTTCTGTCTACCAATCAACCCTGTATTGAATGTGGCTTAGAGAAACACATCACCAGGGCATGCCCATATACAAAGTAAGTGCAGCTTACGGAGACCCATGAAGAATCGAGCTTTGTTATGGGTCCTAACCGCAGAGGATATCAAGGGAATTAGGGAAATCAACAACCATAACGCAACCCTATGGACCCCCTCACCCTATAAAGCTTCTGAACATCCAAAGAGGGATCAACGGAAAGATGTTCTGCAGCTTATCATAGACAAGATGAGAAGGAACCAAGCTGAGAGCAAGCAATCCAATAATGCCATCTATACTCAGCTCCATGGCTTTAAGGCAAGATTTGGAGAGATGGATATATGGAAGAAGAATGTGGAGACGTAACTAGGACAACTAGCGGCATAAATCCCAACGTCATCTGAAATGATCCCAGGTCAAGTAGAGACATCCTAAGGGGTAGCAATCTGGTCACATAGCTGATATTCACTTGAGAAGTGGACGTAACTTACAAGCGCTTGAGAACAAGACAGGAGAGGAAAAGGGCGATAGAGCAGTCGACATTTATCACCCCTTAGTCAATGTCGAGGATAATACATCCCAGAAGCCTAACTGCCAAGTTGATGTTGACAACCCCCTAGTCGATGTCGACCAGTCTACTACACCTCCCAAGACCATTTTGGTTTTGAAGCGAAAGAAGACACTCCATTTTTCCCTCCAAGGCATTAAAGGATCCAACTGATGGTATGTTTTGGCGTTTTGTAAAGATGCCTCAGGGTTTAAATATCACTATTCCTTTTATAGAAGCTCGACACGAGATGCCAACATATGTAAAGTTCCTCAAAAATATCTTGAGCAATAAGATATCTATGG
Organism: Persicaria maculosa; assembly: GCA_963922045.1. Taxonomy (NCBI): domain Eukaryota; kingdom Viridiplantae; phylum Streptophyta; class Magnoliopsida; order Caryophyllales; family Polygonaceae; genus Persicaria; species Persicaria maculosa. Next base: position 21,877,101 of record OY998261.1, on the reverse strand, counting down.
TTGAAATCGCTGAGGAATGCAGAAAGATGGACTTTAAGTAGAAAAAAACACTTTTTAGCCCGGATGTTTTTGGGAATATAGCCCGGATATAGGCACAATAAGGTCCGGGCAACAGGTCTTCGCGATATTAGGTATATAGCCCGGACAAAAAAAAAACACGCCCGGGCTATTTGGTCCAACGAAGATACATGGAAATAGATTATACAGCCCGGAGATTTTGGGATCGGGGCTATTTGACCCATCATTAAACCCAAGGAAACAGGTCATATAACCCCTAGTTTATTAGGTCCGGGCTACTTGGTCCATCATTATTCACAAAAAAAATACTAAGAACCCAGTCAATTTTGATCCGGGCTATTTGGTGTGTTTTTTTTTTAATGACCATTTTATTTTCTTAATAATCCACCTGTTTTTACAAACCACAAGCATAAATTCCATACATTATCAGCGCAAAAACTTTGAAAACCACAAGCATAAACCAAATGCAATTCCAGATAATTACATCAGTTTCCTTGAACACTAAAAATTACGATAAAGTATTCCATTACTCCAATAATAATATAAAGAACCCCACATTTCCAAAAATGCAGTTACACATTCAAGGTTGGGACTGACTTGCTTCCATAAATTTTATCTTTTAACAAATGAAGTTTGGAAAGGCCATGAATTCAGATATGCATGAAAGACCTTTAGATAGATGGTCGAATTCATAAGAGCGTCCAAACGATCCTTGCTATCCACATCTTCAATGATCAGTTTATGCATGCTTCCAAGCTTGAAGAAAGAACCAACAAAGGTATTAATAATGAATTCATAAGAGTTGTGTTCATTTTTAAAATCTGTAAAAATAGCAAGTTGTAGATTTATAAATTCAATTTTAAAATCAGTATTAGGTACCCTTCTTATACCCCAAAACTAAATGATGTGGTGTATTTAGGATTATAAACCGATGAAATTAAAATTAAAATCATAAATTAGATGTGTGTACTTTGGATTATAAACTGATCAAGTTGAAATAAAAAATCATAAACTAGATGCCCTGTCAAATCATGTTAATTAGAAACTTGAGGCTTAACGCAAAAAATAGGCATGCTCACAACAAAGAGACTATAAATATGCAATTGTACTAATCCACAGTCTAAGGCAAAGAATCTAAAGTGAGGGTTGGCAACATGCTGAAAAGTGTGATGCTGGTGCAGTGGTCCGTATGACAGCTAATGCACTATGAAAATTGAAAACCAAAAAGTAAAGAATAATGCAAAAAAAAGGACGATGGATGTGCGAGTGCGATGTTTAACCTTTCCACTAGCTAAGCCAACAGCGAGATCTGCAATAAAGTTGTCCTCTGTCTCACCACTGCGGTGGCTAACCATAACACACCATCCAACGGCTCTAGAGTCCAAAGCTGCTTGAATTGATTTAGTTATTGTTCCAATTTGGTTTACCTGCAATCCAATGGCTTAGTGCAATGAGTAAGTAGTACTCGAAATAAAAATAATCTAAACATTTCCAGAGGGATATTATATTAGCATGGCTTTAGCTTTTCCCTTGATATTTCACTTAAGTCTCTATAACTATTCATCAAAACCACAAGCTGGCGTTGTGAATCAATTCATTCATAGCAAAACAGGATATTAATAGTGTCCAAAAGGGCCAGAAAAGGGATAAAACCTTCAATAGCAAAGCATTGCAAGCCTCCTCACCAAAAAGCAAATATCTAAACCCATTTCTAGTGAAAGATATTTACCTTAAATGTCTAAGTGTTGTAGTTCATTACCTTAGGTACTTCATGCCTCAAACATGGGAAATACACATGTCAAGCCATCCATTTATGAACATGTTATGATAATTACAAAAACGTTAGCAATATTATACTTTAGGAAAATCTGGAAAAAAATTAGAAGAATTAAGAAACAACCACATTCTGGAAAAAAAAAATATGAGGGAGATAATAACATGTAGAAGCTGCAATCATTTTGTCGAAACTCTCCAGAACTAAATAGATGGAATGCAGCAGAAAACCAAAACATATAAAAGATCAATTATATCCTGAATAATTTTATCCACAACTAAAAGTGAATAATTTTATCCAATTCATTTTAAGAACAAAAAACATCGGTTCCTAATATCCCTTACACATTCTACAAATTAAAGGAGCCAACAAAACTTACAGTAGGGGACTCTTTTTCGCTTCTCTCCTCAGTACCAGGAGTGTAAACAACAAGATATCACAAGCAAGCAACTCGACTGAACTCAACAACAAGACCAATATGCTTAACCGCCTTGATGTTCAACCTAAGACTCAACATGAAACAAGGAAGAGCTTCGGGTAAGACAAACAACAAGAGATGCAGATGAATACTAGTTCGTTTCTTAATTCATAATTTTATGGAAAGATTCCAAACCAATTCGAGAAATCGTCATCTAAAGTCATGTGACATATTTCAATCGCAGATTCGCAATAAATTATGACATCATTCTGGCTAATATAGAAATGTTATCCAGTCACCTATTACAATCTGGGAGGCTTGTTTAATATATGTGAGAGAAAACCTACTTTAATGGTCATATTCATTCGATTTTAAGGTCAAATTCAGAGACAGAAGAACCCAATAGTTTTGGCAAATAACAGGTAAATATATGTTAATTGAAAGAGACATTAGATATATGTAAGATTAAGACCGGACCGGATCAATTAGATAGTGTTTAATAGAGAGAGTTAGTTTTCTACTGTTTTGAGGTAAAGGTGGCAAAATTGGGAGACTTAAGCTGCATTTATCAGAGAGAGCTACTAGCATTTTAAATTCTCCAAGGCATGTGAAGAAAGCTTACCAAGACATAAATAGAGGCCAATATCTCCATGATGTTGAACTAAGCCAGAGCCAGCTCTCATAAGGAAACCACACTACAAGATTGAACTTAGTATAAGAGTCGTATCAAGAAAAGGCAAGTCGAAGAAGCAGGAGGTAGAAATTTGATATCAAATAAAAGGTATAAAAAGTAAAACCTTCATAAGATTTTCATTATTTGTTTGATGTTTACAGCAATGAGTAATACTATACAAAGGTTCTAAATCGGCTAATATACAAAGGTTGAAGAGACCCTGTAGACTTTGAAATCCAAATTTCAAATTATCAAGTAAGTACATCAAGTAAAGGTGAACCAATTGAAAAGATTTATGGCTATATGAAGGTAGAAAATATCTTTTAATCTTAACTTGATCATACACTTAATGCACATCCCAATTTCGAACAGAAACAAAAACAAACAAAAAAATCGGTGTAAACTAACAAATTGAAAGAGAAGAAGAAGGGATCGAGATTATTTGTTGATTTGCATTGCTTAAGATTAAATTAAAGGGAAATAAAGGACAGATTCAAATTAAAGGGATTCTAGGGTTAGGGATTTACAGGAAATCAAATTAAACGGATTCTAGGGTTAGGGATTTACTGGAGAATCGACCTGAGGTGGAAGCGGTGGCCATTGGTGAAAGAAATGGAAACCAACGACGGTGGTGCTTGATGGCGTGTGCAATGGAGAAGGGCCTTCACCTCTAATTTTGCTCCGTCCTCGGCTGGTGCTGGTTGTTCTCGTCCTCGACTGGACAACACCGATAATGGTATCCTTTGCCCAGGCTGCGCGATTCTGATTATATGTGGAAGCAGGGAGAAGGTAATGGCGAGAGGAAGCATAAGGTAGAGGAGAGGCGATGGAGAGGAGATCGATTGAGGGGCGACTCAGATTGTGTGGAAGAAGGACTGAGGAGGAAGGTCGAAGGAGTAGATCTGGGGTTTAATTTTTTTTTGTTTATTTTAATATATGGAGTATATAATATATCACGGTCTTTGGATACGGGTCATTTGAAAAAGGTTAGACTAGCCGACCTGGCATTAAAATTCTGTTCTTAGCTTTTGCAGATGATATCCTGATTTTCTGTAAAGCATCACAGTCTGCATGTACCACTATTCTTTCCATTTTAGACAGATATTGTCTCATTTCAGGACAGAAGGTCAATCTACATCAGTCAAGCTTCCAAGCTTCGCCAAACTCGACTACCACAGCCATTTCATCTACAACAGCTGTGCTTGGTATCCCTCAAGCAAATAATTTTGATAAATACCTTGGCTGCCCGGTGGTCAATGGGAAAACCAATAGGGACACGTTCGCGGACGTGGTCCTCAAGACTAAAAATCAATTAACCAAATGGAAAGCTTCAAACCTGTTCGCTGAAGGACGTCGGGTTCTCATAAAAGCCAATCTTAGTGCCAAACCAATTTTCCTTATGCAAGCTTTCTTACTACCGTCACATATTCTTAATGAGCTTGACAAGGTATACAGACAATTCTTTTGGAACAAAAACTCCAAAGCGCCTCCTCTGGTCAGTTGGGACAAAATTTGTTCAGACACAATGAAAGGTGGATTGGGAATCCATAAAGCGGAATCTATGAACATTGCACTTCAGATGAAACTGCTATGGAAAATTATATCTCAACCAGAAAATATCTGGGTCCGTGTGGTATCACACAAATACCTTAAGGGGCATGATCTGTTCAGCTACTGCAGGAGGGGTCATTCCTCTTGGCAGTGGTCGCGGCTTATGTCCATTAAACCACAGTTTCTGACTGCGCTACAGTGGAATGTCGGTAATGGCCAAACTATCGATTTTTGGACCCATAACTGGGCCTCCCATAAACCGTTGGATTCCAAAACAATTAATCCGATCCCCAACTCTCTCAAGGGGATTAGGGTTGCCCATTTCATCAACAATGAACGTCAGTGGAATAGGCCTTTGTTAAATGCCTCCTTAACAAACATTTTACCAGCGGTGGAGATTGACCATATCATGGGAATAATTTTGCCAAACAATCCGTTAACAGATCGTCTGTATTGGGGCCCCAACAAGAATGGCTGGTTCTCGACTGGTTCTGCGAACGCTTTTCTAACAGAAAATGTTGGGTTGTCTGATTTCGATTGCGGTTGGATTTGGGATCTCGACGTACCACCTAAGGTTAGGCACTTTCTTTGGAAAATATCCCGCGATGGTCTTCCGACCAAATCAAGACTTCAAAGATCGCATGTGTCAGTACCCTCTGGCTGTGCCTATTGTGGAAACACCAATGAATCTGCACACCACCTCTTTTTCCACTGTCCCATGGCGAATGACCTTCTGCAAGCTTTACGAATTCGCCTGCCAAGGTACATAACTATAAACTCTGGATCGGACTCCGTGCTCCCTCTGAATGAGATCAAATGTGCAATCGACAGCTCTAAGTTTGCAGATCTGGCGTCTGCTTGGTGGGCACTATGGTTCTTTCGAAATCAAATCGTTTTCAACCACACAAACAAGGTGACAACCAACGAAATTCTTCTATTCCACAACACCAGTATCCATTGTTGGAAACAAGCTAAGGCTATGGTGGATGATCCTTGTGGGACTATTCCCGGTCAGCATGCTACTAGCAGTAAAGCCAACTCGGGCCACGAGGGTGGGGCTAAGCAGCGTTTGGGGCTCCGTCGATCTGGGTTTTGGGATAAACCTCCCAGTAATTGCTATAAGCTTAATTTTGATGGTTCTGTCATCCCGGGAGGTTCTGCCTCCTTCGGTTACGTCATCCGTGACTCGGTTGGCGTGGTCGTTGCGCTTGGCAGATCCCTTTGCACAAACATCTCAGTGGTCTATGCTGAAAACCTTGGTCTCAAACTGGGCATTTTGCGTGCTAAGTTGCTACAAATTTCAAATCTTCTAATCGAAGGGGACAACTTAATAGTCATAAAGGCTCTCCTGGGAGATTGGAAATGCCCCTGGACGATCGAGTTGCTACAAGCGGATATTTTGTCTGACATTTCGTCCTTTTCTTATATTGCTATTCGTCATATTTTCAGGGAATCAAATGCGGTGGCCGACTACCTTGCTCGTAGTGCCCATGCATCCTCTGCCGACGTCAGCTGTGAGGATGATCCAGAACTGCATGTTCTCGTCCGAAAGGATGCGCTAGGAAGGGCTTCTGCTGCGGCCGACCCGACCTAAACTTTATCTAGCGTCAAAAAAAAAAGGTTAGACTACCATACGTAATAGCCCGAAGGTAACACAGCTCTACACGCCCGGGTCATTAACTATATATAATAACCCGGGTTTTTGAGATCCGGGGTATTTGATAAGATGTAAAATGAGCTTCCCAACCTATAATAGGCCGGGCGCATATTCAGATCCGGGTTATATAATTATTTTCTTCTTTTTTTTAAAGAAAAATATGTATTTATCAATTTTAATCCTGTTAGAGCTCAGATATTTTACATCCCGGCTGTTTAATAGTGTGTTAAAATGTAGTTTTTGTACTAGTTCCCTGAGAAGAAAGGAAACCTTGAAAAGTTTGCCATCACTATGGAACTTGGTCAACATCGCTTCAAAGCCCTATGCGATCTAGGGACCAGCGTGAGTCTAATGCCTTTGTCAATATGGTCAAAGATACAAATAGGAGCTTTGGAGCCAATAGATATGAAGTTATACATGGCCAACAACTCATGAGTAAAACCCACATGGATAATCAATGATGTCCTTGTCCAAGTAGGCAAATTCTTTGTACTAACTGAATTTATTGTCTTAGATATAGAAGAGGATCTTTTGGTGCTCATTATCCTTGGAAGGCGATTCCTAGCTACGGCGGACGCTAAACGTTAGGAGGGAACAACTCACATTCATCATTGCTAATGAGGTAATTGAATTTTCTTTTAACCTCACTATGATAGAAGTCAACGGGATGGAAGTCAAGTTGGTGTATGCAAGAATAGATGTCATCAATTGCAAGTAACCAACGGAAAGAGCTATGACCTAAGAAGAACGCTTGGCCAAGGAAGAAACTTAGCTAGATGAGATGGAACCTGAAGATATTCTGGCTGCATAAGAGAGCATGGAAGAGGACTTCGATGATGCTTTATCAACCGAGTTTGAGAATCAGTCAACATCGACCACACTGGTCGACATTACAGTCAACATCGACCACATCCAGCCGACGTCGATTCCCATAGAGGCCAAAGTAAGTACATGAACAGGTTCGGTCGATGTCGATCACATCTAGTCAACAACAATAATTAGAGGCCCAGGTATATACAGATTCTATAGTCGATGTCGACCATACCCTGCCGACGTCGACCACCCTAGAGGCACAGGTAAGTGAATATTTTACAGTCGATGTCGACCACTCTGAGTCGATGTCGACTACATTTTTTTAAAATGCTAACGATGAAGCCTAGTAAGTGTTGACGTCGATGTATGCATGGTCATTGCCAACTCTTGTAGCTGACTTCGAAGCATCAGTCATGAGGATTGAGACAGACTACCTTGGGGAGATCATGAGGGTGGAGGAGGTAGAGCCAATCTTTATACCATAAGACCCTTCTCCGGTGTTGAAACCATTGCCAGACACCCTAAGGTGTGAGTTTCTCAGTCCCAATGCTACCTATCCTGTGATTATCAATGCATCACTAACCACACAGGAGGTAGGGAAGCTCATGGAGGTGCTTTGTGCTCATAAAAAGGCCATTGGGTACTCATTGGAACACATTAAAGGCATTTCACCCACTACTTGCATGCATCGAATAATTTTAGAGGAAGATCACAAGGCCACCATTGAGCATTAGCGGAAGCTCAACCCAAACATGAAGGAGATCATGAAGAAGGAGATCCTGCACATGCTAGAAACAGGAATCATCTATAACATCTCCGACAGCAAATAGGTGAGCCCAGTTCACGTGGTGCACAAGAAGGGTAAAGTCACCATTGAGGAACATGAGAAGGGAGAAATAGTGCCCAAAAAGATCACCACTAGTTGGCGGATGTGCATAGACTATCAAAAGTTCAACACCGCCACTAGGAAGGACCATTTTCCCCTTCCATTCATTGATCAGGTATTGGAGAAACTAGCTGAACATGATTACTTTTATTATCAGGATGGATATTCTGGCTTTTGGCAGGTTTCCATTCATCCAGAGGATCAAGAGAAGACAACCTTTACATGTCCGTACAGAACTTTCGCTTATAGTAGGATGCCATTTCGACTCTACAATGCCATCGCACTACTACAGAATTGGGTATATAACCCGGACGTTTCTCACTTTATAACCCGGATATGGTCTGGGTTAAAAGTCAGCGGTGTATATAGTCATGGCACTATATAACCCGGATCCAACATCCGGATTATTTTCTTTTGGATATTCGGTTATCCAACTACTTTATACATCGAATGTCCGGGTTATTTGGATAGCTATATAACCCGGATATTTGACTTGTTCGAGTTATATAACATGGAATATATAACCCGGATATATGACATGTCCGGATTATATAACAATGACTATATAACTCGGACACCATAAAGTTACCTTATATAACCCAGACATTTGTAGGTCCGGGTTATATTCGATTTTTAAAATATAAAAAGGGTCCCACTCAGTTCATAAAATTGAACCCGGGAGAGCCTGGTTCCCTACTGGCTAGGAAATCCCTTTTAATTGGTAAAAAAAAACAAATGATCAAATGATAAATGAAACACTTAATTATCACATCAAAATATAAATGGAAGCACATTTTTTACATTACAAAACTGGCTAAGCCAAACATATGCCTAGACAACGAGCAAACAATAACAAATTTATGCAACTATGGTTCATCACCTAAGTAGCCAACAAAAGATGATAGTTCCTCCATTATCAAACTATAGGTCATCAACAAAGCATCCAACAAAACATGACAGTTGCTCCACTTTTAAATATCCTTAAAAGTATGTTCTTGTCTTCTAGGATTCTTCCCTGTGTGTAATCATATCGCTGCTCAATACCAACCGAGCCTTCCTGCAAGGGTTTGGTTCACACTTGGCTGTTATACCTAAAATATGATATGAATCATAAAACTTGAAACATTTCACTATTTTATCAAACCCTAAAACATAAAAGTTATTCAATACTTGAAAATAATAATTAAGAGAACACAAGTAACTCACATTGATCTTCTTGCTAGGAGCAGTAGCAATCCCAGGTCAGCGAATTCCTACAGTGGGTTCCCACAAAAGATCACATCTACAATATGACCAATTACAAGGAAACCATTTTTCAAGTTTCTACTCCAAGGTTGTGTAAATCTAGAAGAAGCTCGATCAATCCAACCAGACCAAAACATTCATTTGGCCTATTGAGTTAGTGTTGTTCCCAGAGTTCCATTTAGATTCTTCTCCATCTGAAAAATGCAGAATTCAAATAATAATAAAAAGATTCATTTGTATACATAAATCTTACAATTATTTTTATCATCAGCAAAACTTATACAAATATAAAAGTGAATCCATTGCCCCCAAAAAATTAAACTAAAAGGAGTTACCTATGTAATCATATTGCAGGTAGTTCCTTTTACCCCATGTGCTGGAGTTATTGAGTGGGTAGATGGTACTCTCCCTCTGGGTGAGTATCTTATAGGAAGGTGAGTGTTCACTTGCTTCTATCTGGGTTCTGCAGAAGGTTTTGCAATGTCATCACCTAAAGTTTTTAATGATCAGTACAAGGAATGGAGGAGCACATGGACGATATGGTGTTGCAGACTGGTCATTCCCGAAATGCAGAGAGCACATGGCAAATGCAAGTTCCTCCTGCTTATATATATATATATATATATATATATATATATATATATATATATATATATATATATATATATATATATATATATATATATATATATATATATATATATATATATAGGGTTGCGCTTTGGTGAAAACCAAAATTGCGGTAAAAACCTGTGAGAACCGGCTTTTTAGCCCGGTTCACTAGCTTTATAGCCCGGTTATGAATAGAACCGATCTATAAAGTCACATATTTTAGCCCGGTCTTGAATAAAACCGAGCTATAAAGTCACTAATGTAATTTTAAAACATGAGTTTTCAGCACGGTTTTTAGGTTTAACTAAGATATAAAGTCATGTGTTATTTTAAAACTGGAGTTTTTAGCACGGTTTTTAGGTTGAACTGAGTTGTAAAGTCAATGTGTAAATGAGGTTTTTAGCACAGATTTCAAATAAACCAAGCTATAAAGTAGTTCTCACGGTTTTTACCACAATTTGAGGTTTTCACCGGAGTCAATCCCTATATATATATATATATATATATATATATATATATATATATATATATATATATAATGCGGTTCAAATGTTAACAGCTCTTACGGTGTTAAATGTTAACAAATCAATATTCGGCAAAATTTATCAAATATTCATCACAGTCACTCAATTATTCATCAAAGCTTTTGTTAAAATTAATCAAATATTCATCACAGTCACTCAAATATTCATCACAGTCACTCAATTATTCACAATTTCCCAAATATTCGGCAACATTTAAGAAATATTCATCACAGTAACACAATTACAGGATTGGGAGTGGATATTGTGAATAATTGAGTGACTGTGATGAATATTTGAGTGACTGTGATGAATATTTGGGAAATTTTGAATAATTGAGTGACTGTGATGAATATTTGAGTGACTGTGATGAATATTTGATTAATTTTAACAAAAGCTTTGATGAATAATTGAGTGACTGTGATGAATATTTGATAAATTTTGCCGAATATTGATTTGTTAACATTTAACACCGTAAGAGTTGTTAACACATGACCCAACCTCTATATATATATATATTTCCCATGTATTCTAAAGTTATGGAGTGGAACTTTAAAATTGTTTCCAGCCCCTTTTTTCTATATAGATTATAGATTATCTTTTGAAGGGTGATCAGTTTGGTATTTGATAGGCGAAAAATAAACGCAAGGCATTTCAAGAAGTGTGTGACAACTTCATGTATATATTTGTGGGCTTTGGGATCTCCTAGATAATACTCCAGTATACTCCGTATTATATTTCTTAAATTTATATTCTCCTTTTCCAATTATCGTTCAGAGGTTTCTAACTACTTCATATTTTCTTCCATCTCCTAACTTATTTAAGGACTAAAAGTAGTTATTTGATAAAATGTAATATTGTCTTAATGTAGTTTACTGAAATTTATAGGTCTTTTAGAATTGACCAAATATAAAGATTGTTGTTTTTTTATAAAATGTAATTTTATTTTTTAGAAATTAGTTTACTTCGATCTGCTTATTCTAGATTGTTGTTTTATCAAGGTTTTTGCTTTTTGTCTTTTTGAATTTGTCATTTTCTAAACTATTGTGTTGTTAAGAAAGTTGACAAGGAAACCTTGGCAGGCCTTGCATCAACAACTATTGAAGACAAAAAAGAGGACCAACATAACTAGAAAACTAGAGACATTATGTTCTGTATGTAATATGTGCAATCCTGAGCTTCACAGAGAAAGACACTTACATGAACACTATGTTCTGTAAGTTCAGATTTGATTAGAAAGACACTTACATGAACACTATGAACAATATGTGCAATCCTGACTATAACAGACATTATGTTCTGTATGTGTGCATCTTTTGAATTAGATTAGCTTACCAGCTTATCAACCCAAATACACTTACATGAAGACAAATTCAGCACGAAGACACTTATATCAACCAAAATTTTGGCACAAATACCCTAATATCTACAAATATTCAACCCGAAATAACCCTAATTTCAACTAAATCTGAACAAAAGAGTAATAAAAACATTAAAAAACATACCTTTGTATTCTCAATGCTTCAATTGAGGCAACAAAAAAGAGAAACTTATTCTGTTCTTGGTGGTGGCAGTTCCAAAGAAAGAGCGACTCCGTTCCTGGTGGCTGCAACAGAGAGAGAACGTCGATTAGGGAAGATTGTAGAGGACATTGAGCAGAAACACCAAAAGGATTGAGAAGGGAAAAGACCGAGCAGCAGTAACAAATCAGACGACGACGAGAGAAGAGGGAATTTGCCTACCCGACGCCGAATAGCAGTTGCATAAGATAAAGAGCGAGTTGGTTAGGGATACAGGACACTGAGTAGAAACCCAAAGAATTAAGAAGAGATCGAACAACAATGATGAATCAGACGCCGATGAGAGAAGTGGGACTTCGTGAACCCAACGCCGAACACCAGTTGTGAAAGAGACGAGGGATTGTCGCCAAACACCAGTTGTGAAAGAGATGATGGATTGACGCCGAACACCAATCGGTTAGGGATAGAAGACACTATACATGACCGGTTCACTTTTATTCTATCTTCAAATTAGATAATTGGGTCTAATAACCCAGATATATGGAAAGATTTTTTTTACTAATATAACCCGGGCGTGCCTGCATAGGGTTATTTGAATAAAAATGGTACTTTTATACACCGGACATTACAATATCCGATATATAAAGGTAATCCGAATCTATTATTTTCGGTTTCACCACTTTATACTTCGTATATGGCACGCCCGGGTTATATTCTATTGGTTATTTTCCTAATTTTGTAGTAGTGTCGCTAACTTTCAATGTTGCATGATGGCCCTCTTCTCTAACATGATAGAGGACATCATCGAGGTATTCATGGATGATTTTTTCTGTATATGGCACTACATTCGATGTTTGTCTTGCAATCCTTTGCAGGGTGCTTGAGAGATGCGAAGAGACAAACTTGGTACTAAATTTGGAGAAGTGCCACTTCATGGTAAGAGAGGGAGTCGTGCTAGGGCACAAAGTATCCAAGAGGGGCATTAAGGTGGATAAGGCAAAGATTGAGCTAATGGAGAAGTTGCCACCGCCTTCGAACATAAAAGATGTTAGGAGCTTCCTAGATCATATAGGTTTCTAAAAGAGGTTTATTCAAGATTTTTCTAAGATTGCAAAACCTCTAACAAATCTACTAAGGAAGGATGTTAAGTTTGAATTTTCTTTAGAATGTCTTGAAGCTTTTAACAGGTTGAAGGAAGCTCTGGTGTCAGCCCCTATCATTCAATCGTTTGATTGCCCACTCCCATTCGAGATCATGTGCGACGCCAACTGGTGCTGCTTTTTAACCAAGTGTAATATTGTCGCTGGTTTTTGGTCCACCAAATGCAAATTATATCCTAACGCAATGCTAAACAAAAGATTAGTATAGCAGAAAAGTAAGGAGTCGATCCTACAGAGAAGACTGATCCGTAGTTCTTATGAGGATTCTCAAGCAAATAGCAATAAAATTGTAGCAAACAATTGAAACAAACAAATAAGCAAAAGAAGTAATGATTGCAAGGTAATAATATTATGAGGAAAACGCTTCACCTGCAATTCTTGACAATGGTTGGAGTTCATGATCCTTGGAATGATTTAATTGTTATTCTTAAAGTTATGCCGACTTGTCTTATATCGATTGATCCATAATAAAAAAAATCACTTATATACAATGTAACACTACAAAGAACAGCATAAAGACCCAAGTGCTTTGGCCAATTAGCAATATAAATTCAATGCAATTAGGAATCAAAAGATTGTCAATGCTAGAGCTTGTAACTCTAATCTCATAGAATCAGTACAAACCAATAGTAAGCATCCTACAAAGACAATTGGTGCTTTCACGGGATCAATTTCCCTTGCATGCTACAACAAAACCAATCTAATGAAAGGAATCGCTAGCAAATATGCAGTTTATGTGTAGATGATCAGTCATTGAGAGAATATGTGAAAATACTTAATCAACGAAGAACAAAGATAATGAATAAAATTATCAATAACAATATGAAATAAAATCCTCATAATTCATCCAACCATGTCTTCAAATTATAGGCGAAACTATGAGTTTAGCAACTCATAGCCAAAGTATCTCTCTCAATTGTTTCTCTCTCAATACTCACGTCTCTCAAAATGGTTGAAAACAATAGAAATATAACCTCAAAGAGTAGTGGAAAAACCTATAAAACTAAATAATAATAAACTAATAATAATAATATCTTCGGAAGAAATGGTAATCACTGAATGCACAGGACCAGCGGGTACCGCTATTACAGTGTCGCGATTCTTCTTTGTCTTCCACATTATGCTCCTTAGCTCCCTTGGTGATCCTTTCTTAGCCTCTCTTATGCTCCAAAATCACCTCTTCTGAATCTCTCAAGCCTCCCTTCATGATCAAATTATAAAACTGCAGAATAAACACAAGATAGCGTAGATTCCGAACTCAAATACTCTAAATGCAAGACAATGTAAATAAGACAAAACATATGCAATATGAATACTTAAATGCAATAAAACCTATTTATAATGTCTATCTAAAATATGCATTATCAAATCCCCCCACACATAAGCTCTTGGTTGTCCTCAAGCAAATGAAGAATAAACATAAATCAATGCACCCCATAGGAGATTCCTTGATAATTTCACCTCATCAAAAGCAACATCAAACCAAGTGCAAATATGAATAAAGCACATAAACATCATAACATGTGTTTGGATGATCAAATAGCCCGCATGCTTATCAGTCTAACCTCACAAGGGAAAATATGTATTTCTCTCACTCTCATGTGTTTAGGCTTTAAGCATACACTCAACTCAATTCCATATGCAAACATCACCTCAAATATTGACACTTATATCACAAAATCTCCATCGGATACATCAAAGCAAAATAAGAAACATCAAAAGGACTTTCGCTCAATGGAAGTCTTCAAAGAAGACTCCATTCGACAGGGTTGTAATGGGGCTTGGTAGAACATAAGGGCAAGGAATTGTATTTGGTCATGTTAGTGCTTTCAATTCCGAGAACTAAGATTCCTAAAACTCCCAACATAACTCAAACAACTCAAAAATACATCAAGCTCACATAAGAACATAAACTCTCAAAATATAAACAATACTCTCAAAATATAAACAATAAGCTCTCAAAATATAAACTCTCAACCAAACATTTATCCAATCTCATATGCAAGATAAGTAAATAAGGCTCTTTATTTCTTTTCTTTTTTTCCTCTTCGTTTTTTTTTTCGATTTTTTTTCTCTTTTTCTTTTCTTTTCGGCATTTTTTTCTTTTCTCTTTTTTCTTTTGAGCCATATGCATTAAATACAAATATGAGGAATAAATCACATAACATTACATCTTACTCAAAATCATAAAAAATAAGCACTCACTTCAACTTTTCTCTCAAAACTCAAAATAGCATCCATAACCAACTCTAAATCCTAATTCCCGGAAGGGTAAGGCTTATCATAGGCTAGGAAACAAGAATTTTGTGGAGCTTCAAAAAAAAGACTAAAGGCTCAATTGGCTTTAAAGAAATGATGCGGGACCATCCAAGACACCATCCAAGACACTTTCGGACACATCTATGCTTGGGGATGGACCTATGATTCAAGCTCGTGAGAAGGAAGTCATCCTCAAGAGGAAGAAGAAGGCTCCACCATGGGAGAAGGTCCAAAGGTGCAAGCTTGATCAAATGACGTTTTAGACTCTCGTGCAGAATTTTGACAGCTTTTTGACGTCTCTGTAAAATGGGTCGTACGGATTCAATATTTATCGGATTGAGGCGTGCCATACCTTGTTGGAACGAGGACGAAGAGATCTACAACTTTGCTGTTGAAGGTTTTTCCAGATTCGACCTAGAGCTTGGCCGAAATCCACATTATTTGAGCTGTCTCTGGTTTTGACGGGATTTTAATTAAGTCTTAAACATTATATTTATTTCCTATTTTTAGTATTATTTTTACTTAAGTTATTTTAGTAAACTTTAGGGTAATTTTATTAATTCCTTTAAGTTGTTATTTTATCTCCTTTAGTTAGATAAAACCGGCCCAATAAGCCCTTTTAGGGTTATAAATGCCGATTCCAGCATTGTAGAGAAGACGTCTATCTTTGAATGAAAAATCAGATTTGTGTTAAACACATTGAGTGAAAGTCAATCGATTCGAAGCATTGCTCATCGATTGCAAATTGGTATCTATCTCAGCTTGGTTTGCTTTGTGTTCGTCAACTTCGCAAGACTTGGTGATCCTAGTATCCACAAGCCCCCTCCTTGTGCCTCCAAGTTGTCCGCTTGGTTGTGTAGGGTTGTAGAGGCGGGTTATATAGTCATTGGTATTGGTTCCTACCCTCTAAGGAGGCCTGGGGTCTTTATCTTGTTCTATATAGATCGACTCAGTCCTTATCGGTCGTGTCTTTCCATTATCGCTGCGTTTCTTTGAGTCTTTTGCTTCCGTTCTTGTCTTTGAGTCTTGATTGTCGAAGATCGGGCCATCCTACGGCTAACCCCGTATCAAATTGGTATCAGAGCCAGGTTTCCGACATCAATAGTGTCTTTTACTTCTCATAAACACAAAAAAAAAACCCACAAAAAGAGTCTTTTCTTGTTTTGGTCTTTTACTTCTTAATTTCTGAATTTTGATTATTGCACTAATCTTTTGTTTGTGATTGTTGTGGTTGCATAGCCTAAACACAAAGCCTAGCCGAGACCGTGGAGTCGACCAGCCCGTGAGCACATCTCCTTGTGCAAACCCTAGCCGACGGCACCTTGTGTCCCCATAGTTAAAGCTTGGTCGATTTCAGCCTCCACACAAAACCCTAGTTTGTTCTATCTTTGGAACTTTTAATCTATCTATTTCATTGCCTTATTTAAAATCTGATTTTATTTGGTAGATTTAATTCATTATATCTATCATATATCTTTAAAGGCTTAGATAGATCCAATTACCAAAATTAGCCAATTTCACCTATATATCTATCTTTAGGGCTACAAATTTTATCTTTTCACCATTATTTTTCAAATTTTCGAGTCCTTTACATTGTTTTGAGTCTTTCTTGCATTAGGTCAAAAAAAAAGTTTCGAAATTCTTCAAAAAAAAAGAAAAGAGAGAGATTGAACTTGGACCTAGGAGGATAAAATTCACTAGGGGCAAGAGTAAGTCAAAAAAAAAAGAGAGAGTTTGTTGATTCAATCTAGTGCAAGAAAGCTCCCAAAGGACCAACCTTGGTGATCTACCTAGCCCTAGTCGACACACCTCAATCCTAAACACATTACCTCCACAAAAATCACAAAATTGAAACCCTACCTTGCAACTACAACATCATAACTTAAAGGTTTTCAATCAAAAAGAGGTAAATTTCCATACTTTCTTTGTTTTCTTTCTTTTTGAAGTTTGTCGAGCACTGCAGAGTCCATACCGACCCTGTACCGACCCTGTACCGACCCCCCTCAGCCTCGGTACAGCCCCTGTCGAAGTCTGTCGAGTACCGCAGCCCCTGTACCGACCCCATACCGACCCTGTACCGACCCCCCCTGCCTCGGTACAGCTTCTGTCGAGCCTATTTTTGGTCGATTTCGATTATCGCTGCGTTTCTTTGAGTCTTTCCATTATCGCTGCGTTTCTTTGAGTCTTTTGCTTCCGTTCTTGTCTTTGAGTCTTGATTGTCGAAGATCGGGCCATCCTACGGCTAACCCCGTATCAAGAAAGATATGATGTAAGGTAGATATGGATAAATATAGGCTAAAAACATGTTTCTATCATATGCAACTCATAAGCAATGATCATGTATATAATCGGCCTAAAAAATAGATACCATGTCAATACTCATAGATAGATGCATAGAAAGAGTAAATCACACAAAAAAAGCGAAAGGGAAATATAAATGCAATCCCTTATAAGGCCAAAAATTCTCACTAGGACAAATTTATTTTGGATTTCAAACATGCATAGAAACTTAGATCATACATGTTCAATTACATATGCCAAATCTCATCTCACAAAAAAAAAACAATTTTACAAAACAAGGTTAATTCATCCACAATTCCATGGGACTTATATGATCATACCAAAATGAAATAGAGGATAAAATAAGCTAGATGGGTATTTGAATAACATATATATATTGTAACACCCCCTTTTAAATCCCAAGGGAGGATTACAGCGCCAGTGAATCCGCAGACTTTAATCACTTTGCATTCACCTGAGGCTTATAGGGACATGCCACCATTCTCCCATAAACAAGACGGTACTTCAAGCAGTTGAATCAAATGATGCGGAAATCAATTAAATAGCATAGTTTAAAATATCCAATCCCAATAACATAGCTAAAATACCAAAACCATAAATTGTAAATAAACTCCAAAATAGCTAAAACCAACGTAGCATTGCGGAAAGTTTAATGGTTTAGAAATTGTAGTTTAAAAGTACGTGGATGATAGTCCTCTCTTTAGCTCTCTCCTGCTCCAGCTCCTCTGCTCTTACTAGACCTGTGGAATTTGGTCTGGTGTTTTGTGAGTACGAAGGACACCAGCCAACCAATAAATAGGATGGTTAAAACAATTAAGACTAGCAAATGATAGGGAAAATGTTCAGACTTTAACCATATAGTGACCATAAACCGGTATGTCATAGGTTAAGGGATAGGCACGAGTATTTAAAGTGGAAACTAAATAAGAAATAAAGATTCGTAACATGACTCAAATGATCATAATGATCGATTATATGATAAGAAAAGGAATCATACCTCGAATAAGACTGACGTATAATATAACTGAATTGATCACCTATTAATAATCTTGATAATAAAAATAATGTAAATATGTATATAACCCAATATAAAACGTAGTGTCACGGGTCCAAACTCAACTAGGACTACAACATGAGACTTTGAAGTCTAATCGTACGTAGGGACACGGGTCCAGACTCAACTAGGACTGCGACCTGAGACTGTTTGAAGTCTAGCTATTCCATGGAACCTTTTAGACTGGGCTTTACACTATTCCCAACCTGTGAGCTAGCCCTCGCAACTGACTTTAAGTCAATCCGCACCACATGAGATGCACACTTTAACTATAACAGCTTTAACATTAAATACTAGGTGATCATAATAACGACATTAAACCAACAAGGACGTACAAGCACATATATTTCAAAGGAACTTAATGTCACATGCTATTAATTTGCATGAAAGAAACAAGCAGAATTTCATGTAATTCGGAAGATGAAAATATGCAATTTTTCCTAATCTTGAGTTATAAACAAATAATATATTGAATACAGATATCACTATATTTAAATCAATAATTGCCCATTAATTTATACTCATGCCAATTTATGAATAAGGAGATAAATTATATCAAGCAGATGGACATGTAGTTTATCGAAACTGCCAAGGAAATTGGCCACAGGGCCGCATTCGACACAGAAGAATAAAAAGGCATGCCAAAAGAAAATCACGAAACATGCAAACAGCATTGAACGAAATCACTTACCTTAACCTTCGATGATTGGTTGACGACAACAAGACGAGATTTTAGCACCTATTGAATCCAACGAAAAAGGAATATTTAATATTGATATTTGATACAATTAACCTTATTTAACTCAATTTGAAATTGAATTAATTTTATAAAGTTAAGAATCTATACCAATATAAATTCCTCGGGGAGCGGGATCCGGCGTGGGTGCTTCGAGATTGCTTGGCGTTGCTGAAACGGGCAAGAATCGAATAGTTTAGAAATATTGACCGCTTAATTAATAAATAAATAACTTAGGGCCAGAAACGAGAATAGCCTAAATAAGAGGGGAGTTTCTGCAATTTTTTTATAAAGAGATTAAAACTCCGCTTCGCCTCAATGGAGTTCGTACCTACTGAGAAGAAGCACGGGGTGCAGGGGCGGCTCTTCCTCCGGCAGGCAAGGGCTAGCAATTTAAGATAACGATTAGGAGTAGATGATAGCGATTAGGAGTAGATGATAGATTTTTAAGGGAAATAAATAAAAGAAGCGGATAAAGAGGGAGATAGAAGATAGGTTTCTCCACTTTAACGAAATGAATATTATTTAATTTAACTTTATAAATTAAGTAATAAGAGTATTTAGAGGATTATTTCTCTTTAGTAGAATTTAATTATTCTAATTCATACAATATATCTTAGGTGAATTTATTAAATGTCCAAATTCACAAGATATAGACTATAGTTTAATATAATATAGATTTATTTAATTAAATAAAAATAAGAAATAGCCTAAAAATAATTTGGGGTATTTCATATATATATATACACACACAATGCATGATATTTTTGGATTTTTGACATTTTTGCTTTTTTTTTTCATTTTTGACAATAAACCATAAACACGATGCATGTCAACAAACTAAAAAATAAAAAATAAAACATAAACAAATAAACCAAACATAAATCAACATGAAATTGGAATCATAAACATGAAGTAAACTAACATAAACCACTCCCCCCACACTTAAATGTTGCATTGTCCTCAATGCATAAACACAAAGAACAATGAAATAAACTCAGGGTGAAGGATGGGATACTGACCTATCACTGGGAAGGCGGAGGATGGGATCCAGACTGATGGCGAAGATCAACAAGTATGCGCGCCAAAAGAGTCAGGATATTAGTAATTCTGTAATTCTGGTAGAGATAGTCAAGAGATCTTCCTTGTGCTTCATTTCTAGCTCTATCAAATGACACTCAAATCCATCCAAAGCAACATAAACAGGGTCAGCGTCTGCAGCAGCAAAATTTTCATCTTCATCTTCAGCGTGATAATTTCCTTCTGTCGAACCTTC
Source organism: Persicaria maculosa (assembly GCA_963922045.1). Taxonomy (NCBI): domain Eukaryota; kingdom Viridiplantae; phylum Streptophyta; class Magnoliopsida; order Caryophyllales; family Polygonaceae; genus Persicaria; species Persicaria maculosa. Next base: position 21,856,627 of record OY998261.1, on the reverse strand, counting down.
TGATTCAGAATTGTCCCTCTTTGAAGGGATCTCAAGTGGCATAAGATAGCTATTATCATTGAGCTTAAAATTAGCAAGCTTGAAGCAAAACGGTAGCTCCAAAGGAAGGTGCAGATGGTGCTCTCCAAGTTCTCCTGCAATCCATTTGAAGCGCTTCTTTGTATGAGGGTACTAAATCTTCACAATAATGCCAGACCAAGTTAGAGTGGCAATATCATATGAAAAGTCACCATGCATAGGCTGCACTCCATCCAAACTAACACCAAGATGATGAGCAATCACTGATATCAATCCTCCGAAGACAATAGTGCGATCTGCGCGCTCAGATGCGGTACTGATCATCTCCGTTCAACTCCCCAAAAACAAATGAACCCAATCTAGAGTTCTCATGGCTTCAGGAGTCAAACAGTAAGTATAAGTCCAGCCTCTCATAGATACTAACTCATGAACAACCATGCCAAAGAAAGCAAGACTCAGTACCCTATAGCATAATCTCTACGTAGTATGAGTGATCATGTAGTCAAAATAGTTAGCATCTTTCCCAAATGGCCATACAGTGGATACATCCCAAGTCTCATGCGGTTGTGGGTCCACTGATGCAGTGACCCAAGAATCAGAACACTTCCTGATGACTCCAAAAGCTTGAGCAATGACATCCTTAGTCACTAAGAATGTAAAGACCAGGAATTTTAAATTATTAGTAGATTATTATTGCTATTATTATATATTACTTTCTTAGGTGGTGAGATAATATATATTTTCTGAAAATATTATACATATTATAAATGGTTTTAAAAGTAACATTAATTGAGATGGGTTATTATATTATGTTTTATAAGGTGATTTTAAGATGGTGGTTTTAAAATAAAGTAGGTTATGCCGGAATTATTTTGAATGGTATGATTTTATAAATTGGTCAAGAGGTTAATGTTTATAAATGAGATTGACTAAATATGATTTTTGAAAGAATAGGTTGACTATCGAATTGACTTACTTGATTTAGCTTATTGAATGGTTTGATGATTTGTAAGAGTATTTGGTGTCTAAATTATTGGCATGATTATATATATGTTATATGAAAACTATGACATGTTCCTATTCCTATGATTTAGTATGATGTATTATCTTTGATGAGGATATGAAGATGCCATAGAGTATGAATATGAGTTGCAAGTATTATGAGATATTTTATAATGAGATGATAGATGAAATATAGGAGATGATATATATATGAGATGATAGGGGATGTTATGTGATGATATATGTTGAGATTATATATGTTGAGACGATATATGAGCTACTATATGATGATGATGATGGTGATAATTATGATGATGATGATGATAATATGGATAAGATGTGATGATGAGTTCTATGACTATGTGAAGATTATGTGTGTGATATTAATTATGCTTTGTGTAACTTAGACATAGACTTATATTTATGTCCATTCATATCTGTTAGGTGATCTGTGAGCATTTGGCTATTATCTCAATTGCTGCTTTGCTTTGCTGTTATGCAATTCCAGGTAAGTTCCCTTGGGAACTTACTCAGGTTGGACTCTCATGCCTGTTGTTGCATTTTATGTTAGGTGTTGCATATGCATAAAAGCATGATCATGTAGTATCCTGTTTAGGTTGCACTAATTAAATGAGCATCTGCTTACTTTGTGCGTTTGAAAAAAGAACGACTGTGATTTGTGAGTCGTAGAGTCTTTGCTAGGGTCATAGGACAGCCCAACACCATCGGGTTGTTCTGATATAGTCGGTGAGGGCACAGCCTGATCCCATTCATACTATGTACTCCGACCTCGATGTTAGGTGCGGACGATGCGTTACATAGACCCCACTCACCCTATGTACTCCGACCTCAATGTTAGGTACGGACAGTGCATTATATAGAAGTTGTGTACTCCGACCTCGATGTTAGGTGCGGACGTTGCGTTACATATGCCTCGCACTGATTGGGGCGGTCATCCCACGAGCGAGATTCAAGACATGCCACTTGGCATTCTATGTGGGCCCATTTAATGCATTTCTACATATATGAACTCTTAGCATGCTTTGTGTGTTTAATTCTCGTACTACATTAGAGCATCTTTATTAGGTATAGCACTACTATGTGGCCTCAGCGAGGACTTTAGGTCCCGCATGCGTGGCTTGATATGATTCCTTTCCCCGTTCTTCTTTTAAAGGTATTTTCTGTAGATTCTGATTGCTCGATGTCTATATGGCGGGGTTTCCCCTTTTTGGCGATTTTTAGACCGAGAGACCGACTTTCAACTTATAAACTTGGATGATTTCGATACTCGTATTTATCGTGTTTTGGTTTTGACCCGGCTCTGTCGTGGTAAGTTGTACGTTGATTTTTGTTTTGTCATGCTTGAACTTCAAAAGGTTTTGAGCGACTTAGTTAGCTAGGACAGGTTCTGGGTACCCAATGACCCTTTGCGCATTTTGGGGTTCCAAATCCCCACTTTAAAACACTCATTTGAGGTTTTGAAACCTCAACCCGTGCCTGGATTGCAAGATCCGAACGAAGGTATCCAACCTTCAAAACGTAACCCAAATATTTATATTTGAGCCGTTACAAAGTTGGTATCAGAGCGAGGTTGTGCAATTCGGGTACCAACGGGTCTAGTGTATGTTTTGAAAACCGCCCGTAGATTTCAAAGGATTTTGACAAGTTTTAAAGGGAAAAATGAATTTAATATGGCTAGTATCATGAACTAAACCTAATAAACTTGACTTAGGAGATTAAAACTGGAAAGGGAAACTCGAGTGGGTAGAAAGGCGTTAGACCATCCCTATTGGATGTAGAATTTGGGAATGGGTAGGCAAAAATTAGCTTGAACTTTACAGATGGGCCTAAAAGACTCCAAGGAGGTTGCACCGTGGTGGTTGGAGTAGTGTGGTAGGACATTGAGATCGGAAGGTAGTTGCCCCTTTCAGTCAGTCGCTCCTCAAAGAGCGGCTTCTAGATAGCTTTTGTGTATATATAACTGGGCCCGAAGGCGATCCCCCTCGAAGGGGATTAGATTATATCGCGATGGGGCCTAGTACGCCGAGTTAGAGGACGACCTCGTCGAGCAGTTGTGGGTGAGGCAGATGACGGGGTACAGACCCCCACGGTTGCAGATATCCCGGCTCTTCAACCGGAGGCTGTATTTGGACATATTGATCGGGCGAAATTGATTGAGATGATGAGAGAACTCGTCGGAGACCCTTCGCGAGCTGCACCAGAGGTCCAAATTCCCGTTGAGCAGCCAGCTGCACCAAAGGTCCAGATTCCCGCTGAGCAGCCAGCTAGACCAGAGGTTCAGATTCCCACTGAGCAGCCAGCTAGACCAGAGGTAAAGATCCCCATCCGACAGCCAGTTGAGCCCGTCGTTTTCAGTGCGCGCCCCGAGAAGCGCATCGACTGGGTTAGTGATGTACATATTTATATCTCCTTTTATTGCATCGTTTGACTTCATATTTCATTCGATTTCCAAAGAAAAGTTTCAAAAGAATATAAACTTGTGTAAGAATGGGCTAAACTGTAAGAAATAGGGTCTGCACAAGTTTTGAGCTAACCATGCAGGAATTCAAGCGAAATCGGAGTCAAAACGGAGAAGGCAAGTGAAGCTGAGCAGAGGTAGATATTGACCTTAGACCCAGATATCGACCTCTGGTGTCGATATCGACCCCCATATCGACCTCAACATAGACATCGACCAGAGCTGAACAAGTCGAGCAGGAACAGAGACCTCGATATCGACCCTCTGGTGTCGATATCGACGCCTTATCTCGACAGAAGATAGATTCGATTTCGAATGCGGATTGGAACTATATCTTCAAAGAGGCACGGAATTATCTTACACTTTCAAGATCGATGGCAGCTGAAGTTTTATTTATCTTTTACCTTCAAGTTTTATCAAAATAAAAGACCTATCCTAATTCTTTGGATAGAGTTCATAGTTTAGATAGGAGTTACAATCCTCGGATAGCAAGGATTAGTAGCCTATAAATAAAGCCCTAGGGGGCTGGCATTCAAGCATCTTTCAACAAGCAAGTAAGACAATCAATAGAGTTAGAGTTAGAGAGAAGTTTTAGGGTTTGACGTTTGCGAAAGTTGACGTTGAGTTGTAAAGCTTCGGAGTTTATTTTAATGCAAGTTTCTTCTTTTCAATCAACAATGAGTTCCATGATGAGAAGCGAGTAGTTCCCCAAAGCTCTTAGGGTCGGGGTGAGCCCGACGTTAGCCATGCGCGCTTGAGGTAAGTATTTGATGTTGATATCGTTGTGTCTATCTCTCCTCCTACGATTCTATGTTTAGTCCTAATCGAAAGAAAAGGGATTCATGCTAACATCGACCCTATGTTCAGCAGGCCCCTCCGACCACCGTTTTGGCCCGTCCACCAAAGAAGACGTTGCCCTTTCCATACAAAGCATTGGAGGATCCCACCAAAGGTAAGTTTAGGCACTTTATAAAAATACTTCAAGGACTTAATGTTACCATCCCTCTTACAGAAGCCCTAAGCGAGATGCCCGCCTATGTGCGATTCCTCAAAGACATCCTTAGCAAGAAGAGATCCATGGCAGAGATCGCAGAGGAGTGCTCAAAGATGGACTTCCCTGAGAAGAAGAGTGATCCAAGGAAGTTTGCAATCACCGTGGGACTTGGCCAACATCGCTATAAAGCCCTATGTGACCTAGGGGCAAGTGTAAGTCTCATGCCTCTCTCTATTTGGCAAAAGGTGAACATTGGCGCACTTGAACCTGTGGACATGAAACTCTATATGGCTGACAACTCATTCGTCAGGCCCACAAGTATAGTTGATGATGTTCCAGTAAAGGTAGGTAAGTTCTTTGTGCATACTGATTTCATTGTATTGGAGATGCCTGAAGATCCTGTAGTGCCTATTATACTTGGTAGGCCTTTCTTAGCTACTGCAGATGCCAATATCAATGTACGTCGAGGATTACTAACCTTTACTATAGGGAACGAAGTAATAGAATTCTCTTTCAACCCAACCATGAGTGAAACGAAGCACCTGGAGCAAGTAGTCCTCTCGCCAGCTAAGGAGAAGCTTAGAAAATTTTTATTGGCGAGGACAGAAACAGCAAGCAGGGTCGATATCGACTAAAAACATCGAAATCGACCCCCCTTGGTCGAAATCGAGTAGGCCAAATCACTGCCAGGAGCTTAAGTATGGGGTCACAGAGGTCGATATCGACCCCCACATATCGATATCGACCACAGAACTCGAAATCGACCCTCCTTGGTCGATAACGACCACTCCTCAGCCCGAAGATTTCTGTTTCGGGCCCAAACAGGTAAGCCCAGGTATGACTCCCAACCCTCCTCTGTCCCTTATTGATGAAACAATTAAGCCAATTATTGATAATTCTACTAATAAGAGGGTCAAAGCTCCATGGTTTGCCTATATTGCAAAAGTTAGGTCAAGAAAGAGAAGGAAAGCGCCCAAAGAAGAACCTAATGATGAAGAAGCCTTGGTCGTCGAGCTTAGATACTACCAAAAAGACCTAGATGACCCAGGAGAAGGCTCAAGCTCGAAGGGTCCCTACATAAAAGGGTCGTGAAGCATTGACGGAGAAGTCGGCCTAGCGACTAAAAAATCTAGAGCATGTACATAAAACCTTTAAATTTTTTTCATAGATGGTTCTTAGGATTTAACTTTTGGCTTTTTGAAACTTTTGAAACTGAGATAATTCATTGCTTTATCTATATTACTAACAAAGATTTCAGATTATCAAGCAAAAGGAACGACGAAGAAGAAAAGAAGCTTCTGCAGAGGCAGTTGAAATCGACCTGGTCAGTTGGAATCGACCCCCCCAGGATCAAGCCACCTCCTGGAGTCGACATCGAGGACTCAGGAGCGAAAAAGAGAGGTCGATATCGACCATTATACTCGATATCGACCCCAATCAGGCAGCCCTTGTCTTCACTTTCTTCCTCGACTTTGACAGATGCAGTCGACATCGACTACTGACATAGATATCGACTTCTGGCATCGACCTAACCTGAAATCGACCTGAATCCGCAGGTTGCGCTGTGAGTTTCTCTCTACCCTTGTTCTTCTTTTTAATACAGTGAGGACACTGTATATTTTAAGTATGGGGTGGGGGGAAACATGTCTTATGGTCATAACTTGGTTTTCTTCTTCGCATTGCATTCATGTTTTAAATTTTTTGTTCTTAGTTTTACTTTTATAAAATATCAAAAAATCCAAAAAATAGAAAAATGTCAAAAATACAAAAAAAAATAAAAATACAAAAAAAAAATACAAAAAAATGCATGTTTATTTTTAAGTTTGTTTTTAAACCCTACTTAGATGTCCTATGATGAAAACTCAATAGCTGACTTGATCCTGTAAACCCTATGGCATATTTGGATGGTTTAGCCTAAGTCCTTAAAATTTTTATATAGATTGTGAACTTGTGATGAAATTGAGAACATATGATCCTAGGCTAAAAAGCAAATCCAACAAAAATTGTCCTTGTGAGAATTTTGGCCTATGGGGAGAACATCAAAAATCCCTCCGCTTTCTTGAGTGAATTTACTCTTCCTATGCATCTCTAAATGTTGTGATAGTTATTCAAAGCCAATGCATATATATGTTTATGTTTACGAGAATTAAATGTTGGAGGCATCTTTTAAGCCATTTTTATCCTCTCCAAATCAAATCCCCAAAGGCAAAATATGGGCGGGCTTAGCAACGTCCATTTTGACGTTGTCACAACGTTAGATATGACGTTGTCACAACGTCATATTTGACGTTGTTACTACTTCCAAATTTCCCCCAATCAGCCACCCCTATAAAAGGAAATGAGGACCGAATTTGAAAAATTCAACGCAACAAATCAACATTCTCATTCCTTCCACATTTTCATTCCGTCCACATTTTCAATCCTTCCATGGAGCCGGTTACATCTGGAATAGAAGGCACCACGTCCAGCATTGATGTTGTAATCACAAGGGCTCGGTACCCAATGCCCCCAGAGGAGTCCAAATGTGCTTGTAGCAGTCCAGAATACAGTGGCATGCATCCATGCGCGCTCTTTCTGTAAAGGCTCGGATTTTCAAATCCTAATTTTTTGGAAAAAGACGATTAAAAATGAATTTAAGTCGAATTTAAAGCTCGTTTAGCGGATTCCGATTGTAATATAAAATTTGACGAACGGTTTCCGTCCTTTTACCTCGAAAATTCAAAATAATTATCGGATAATGATATCCTCTTCGATTTTAAAAATCTAATTGATCGAGAAAGTGGGATTCGAGGAAACTAACATTTGGAAACTAATTTCGGGATTCAAAATTCACGTATTTGTAATTTAACTCCGGATATTTATTAAACCAAATCCACACTCCACCCTCACCATACCTTTCACCGTACCTTTCAGATTCAACCCATACCCCGTCACTCCCGCCTTCAAATCACCCTTACCCTCGTCACTCTCAACATCTCCAACACGCTTCACCATCGCCTCCAACACTGCACCGAAGCTCACCTCACATCTCTCGTTCCCTCTCCATTGTCATGGTCGCCGATGACCAAACACAAGAACCCAACCTTCCCTGTCTCCTTTCGAAGCATCACCGACCCCCACATCTCCATCGCCGAACACCTCCCGAGCGCCCCTGTTTTCGAGTTCAAGAGGCCGAGCATCTCCAGCGCCCACCTCCTCTCCTTCACTCCTCTCCCTCGCTTCTTCAAACGAGCAGCAGCAGCGGCCTCAACGTCACCCTCGAGTCACCCAGAAGCAGCAGCCCGGAGCCCCACGTCCTTCCCCTGTTCGAGCGCACTACGCCGCTTCTGTAAGTCGTTCTCCTTCGATTCCGATCCAAACCATTCTCGAGCCCTACCATCACGGTCACCCATGTCCCACGCAGGTCCGATGAGTCATCGCGAGCCTCCGACGATGCTCAGACCTCCAATCGAGAGCTCCGAAGTCGCGAACTTCCTCGGTGAGTCCCGCCTTTTCCTTCCTCTGTTTCGATTCGTTTCTGACTTGGGTCGGGCTGTGGGTAAGTGTCGAGTGTGCGTGAGCTGAGTGCGGGGCGCCGGGTGAAGCTCGAGAGCTCCGATGAGCTCGAGAGAGGCGTGAGCGAGAATGTCGAGCGTGAACGGTGCGAGAAGCCGGAGGGTGAACGAGCGTGTGTAAGGGCGAGACGTCGAGAGTGCGAGCGAGGTGAGGATGAGGGAGCTGCGAGGCTGAGAGAGAGCCAAGGCCGAGGCGAGGCTGGGCGAGGCAGAGCCGGCGTGTCTCAGCGTCGCTCAGTTGCAGGCGGGGCAGGATTCATTTTGAATCGGAGGTAGGAGAGGGTTTGTGGGGCCTTGCAAATTCTATATTTAATATTCAGCCAGTTTGGGGATTTATAATTATGGGTTCGGTTCAGTTCGTTTCGGTCCGGTTCGGTTCGGTTCGGTTGGATTTAAATGGGTTTGGTTCGGTTTGGGTTTATCCACTTATTTAATTATTTAATGGTATTTAAATGTTATTGGGGGTTCAAAATATATTATTTAGACTTGGAGATTTAAAAAGAATTTGGAAAAGAATTTCAAGGTTAGAAAGTGATTTAATATATAAATTGAAAAAGGAATTTTACGAGTATTTTCAAGGGTCAGAATTCTTAACTATTTGACTCGGATATTGAAATGGTTTTGAAACTAACTTGGGAATAAGACTTATTCGATGATTAACTAGCATGATAATATGAGTGTTTGACTAACGACATGATATGTGTGACTAATAGCATGACTTGCGGTGATTTACTACATAAGATTAAATGTTAGATATTATGATGTTGATGATATATCTGTATGCCAAGTGTGAGTATGAAACGGTAATATGTGAAATTGGCTAAGTATGATATGGAGGTTGTCATGGGATGATGAGGATGATGTTATGATCGAATTGAGAAAGATGTTAATTTATGAGATATGATGAGACAAGATGAGAATTGAAGATGAGATGATAATGTAAATAATGACAAGATGGTTGAGTTATCATATGTGTGTGTATCTTATATGTTTCATATGTGACTTGTGTGCTTTGTGTAAATTAGACTTAGACTTATTATGTTATTTATGGGATTACTAGGCGATCTCTGATATGTTGGATTACTTGCCATTGCTGATCATTGTTTGGATTTCGCGCTTCTCCAGGTAAGTCTCTTCGGAGCTTACTCAGATTGAAATAGAGATATTCCCTGCTTTAGGTGCATGATATACTAGGTGCTTGCATTCATGATCAGCATGCCATGTAGTACCGTGCTAGGTTGCATTGACCGTTGAGCATTCTATTTCTTTATGCGTATGTAAACAAAACGGTTGTTATCTATGAAGTAATTACAGTCTTTGCTAGGGTCGTAGGACGACCCAGTCCCATCGGGTCCCGTCCTAAGTCAATCGAGTCATATGGAACTTCCTTTACTTATATTATGAGTATGATTGCGAAAGCTGCCTGCGGGCTTTATTGTGGGGCGGGTTGGGCATGCGTGCCGCCCGATTATTTGGGATGCATTCACGAACTGGCCAGTTTCCGCCCTATCGGAAGGGGGTGGAGGTAGGAGAGGGATATACCACTTGGTATTATGTGCTATGGCTTTATTATTATTATTATTATGCACTTGATCTTAGGAGCATATTAGTGTGTTAATATTCCGTCATGCATCTAGAAGCATCTTTATTAGGCATAGCGTATATGTGTGCTTAGGGCCGGGATGCAGAGCCAAAGGCCCAAAGTGGGCATCGATCTGATCCCGCCCACTATCAATTTTTTTAGGTATCCGTTATGCTTACTACTATTGATGTTGATTTGACTCCATGACCGCTGGGTCTAACATGTTGGAAAGAGAGAGTTGAGATTCCGACTTCACCAATTTAATTACGGCTCAAATTTGAATGGTTGATCATGTTTTTACCCGGCTCTGCCGTGGCACCCCCCTTTGTATTATGCTTTACTTCCGCTATTTGTGGGACCATTGGTTTTCCACGCTTAGACTTACGACAGGTACAGGGGACTTCCCCGGGGATTCCAACGATCCCTTCAAACTTGGGTATGAAATCCCACTTTGAAAACGTTAGTTTGGAATTTCAAACCTTCAACCTGTACTCGGGGCACAAGATCCTAACGAGGGGTTTTATCCCTCGAAACGTAACCATCGGCTCCGCCCTCCCTCCACCCTCCTGTTTATGGTTGTTGCGGCCTGGTGTTGTGCTTTGCCGCCCCTATGTGTTCTACTGTTCATCTTGATTGCTGCTCTCAAGGGCCTATATTTTGTGCAAAATGCGAAAAGCTTTCTATGCTTTATATTTCTACCTCATTACTTAACAGCAATTTTGCTTTCAGTTTTTGTTTCATAGAAAAACATTGCTGTCCCTTTTTGCATGTCTCATATTTTTTTTGATTCGCCTTTTCGTTTAGTTTTACTTTTTAATTTTTTTTTCTTAATTTTGGGGTGAGAAGACAAATGCTATTCTCACCCATCAAGTCCCACAAAGATATTAGTATATCCTTAAATTAATATTAAAAATATTAAAAATAGTATATTTATCTTCTTTTTTTTAAATCTCAAAAAATCATTTTACAAAAACTATGATAATTAAAAAAGAGAGGGTCAAAACACTAGCAAATTAAAACTAGGGAAGACCGTTACAGATGATGTTAGATATGATTTTATAAGAGCGTATCTAATGAGAAATGCAAACAGAGAAACTCTCTCCTCTCTCTATTTCTTCTAGAGAGAGGGAGCTATAACCTCCGGCTCCGGTCGGCATATATACCTCGGCTTCGGCTGCCTTACCCGGCTTCGGCCACCTTAATCCGTCTCCACCAACCTCCACACGTGGTGCGGCTTTGCCTTGCTCCGATGTGTTTACCTGTTGTGGAACAAGATCAAGAAAAACCCCTAGTCTGAAAGTCCTTCTGCATTTTTTGTTCAAAACCCAATTTCTTGTTGGGGCTTTCGTTGATACTAGGCTCATGTCCCCAATTTCATCATTTTTAAATCCCAATTTCAATTGTACACCCAGATTGCATCCAATTTGGTGCTGTTGGAGTGGCGATTTCCACTTCTCCTCACTCCTCATCACCATCTGCGCTTGGGGGCGCCGCTGGGTCTTGCTGCTCCGGCTTGGTGCTCAGTGGCTGTCCTTCGGCATCCGAAACCATTCTTTCGGCTCGCGGTTTCGGGTTGCGAGGGACTCTAGTCTCTTCCTCGGTGACCTTGGTCCTTCCTCTCGTTGTCTGGCTTGTACGGGTTGTCGAAGACCTATACCCGTTCTTTTTTCCCATTCTCTAGGCGCGCTGTACGACTCCATTCGTTTTCGGCTGTTGTTGCGGTGTTCCGGTTGCCTCCCCCTTGCTTCACCGGTGTGGTTGTCGTCATGTGTGCCTCCTTCTTCGCCTGCGAGCCGTCCTCATCCTGGGCTGCGTCGCTTTCGGCTGGCTCGGAACTGCTTCTGACATTTCGTGGCGTGCAAGTGGTTTTGCCGTACACGCCATTGCCTACTGTTTCTTGGCTATCCTTGCACGTCACTCATTGAGAATAATAATTCATTCATTAAAAAAATGGTATATATTATATATATTTATATATTTATATATATATATATACACACACTCACCCGTAAGGGTTTTTTAAATCCCAAAAGTGTTTGAGTAAACCCACCCGAAAGAGTTTTTTTAAATCCCGAAAGGGTTTGACTAAACCCACCCGAAAGGGTTTGAGTAAATCCCGCAAGGGCTTGACGATATTCTTGTAGGTTAAATCTTGTTGGTGTTTTGTTCGAGCAGCTTGCGGCTCTGCTTCCGATGTTTCTTGGAGGTCTTCTGCTTGGTTGGGGGTGTGGAGTCTAGAGTCGGGACTGGCTGGGGTCGAGGTGGTGCGCTCAGGGCGTCTCCGTATCTAGGATTGAGTTTCCTTGGAGTTCGTCTGCACTACCCCCAGGAGATAGAGTCATATTGTACCGCTGGCCCGCGGTGCCACTGTTTGGTGGTGCTTGGCTTCATTCTTCGGCGGCTTCCTCGACTTTCTTGGAGTTAGTCTTTTTGGATCGTCTTGTTGTAGAGTTTATTTCTGCCTGTTTCATTTCACTCGTTATTTGTATTTCTATATTTTAGGTTGTATACGCTTGACGGTTCGCCGTCTGCCGACTTTGTCGGCCTCTCGATGAGTCAGGCCTGTCTGACCTTCGAATTTTTACCTAATAAAAAAAAACTAGGGAAGACCTAAACGATCTCTTTTGAGAGGTTTTGGGCACCGCCGCCCTCCTCTAGCTCCAAACTTTCCTTTGCCCTGCTGTAACATGGCTCATCATTCTCCGGTGCCCGCAACCGCCACTGATCACCTCGGCCCTCCTCCTCCCATCGTCTTCGGTCTGCTGCTTCTCCGACAGTTTGTGGGGCTTTATGTTCCCACTCCTTCTGCCGCCGCCGCCTTGCCCGTCACCGCTGCAAACTCCGACCGAGCCCTTCTTCCGAAGCCAATCACTTTGGCCCTCTGTCACCTACCTTCGTTTGCCTCCTCGCCTTGCTAGTTCTCTGGCGGTCCCTCTTTGGCTCCGCCCTTGGGTTCCGGTCACCGTGAGGTCACCCTAGGCTCCGCCCTCCCACGCTGTTATGCTCCTACAAGTTTTGCTACCTGGTGTTGGTAGCCGCTTCTGCTGGCTTCTTTTTTTGAGGAAAAAATTTCTTAATGGGGTTTTTGTTTGTTAGCTCGTTCATTCACCCACTTTCTTGTTCATTTTTGCTCTTTTTTGCTTCCTAGTCTCGTTTTTTATCGCCTCTATTTGGGTTTATCCTTGTGGTAGCCTGCTTACGATTTTGTTATCGTGAAATCTCAGTGAAATTATCAGAACATAGAGAAATTGTTCATGTAATATTTTTAATATAAGTGAAAATGATCATAACTTACAGAAATTTTCAGAACTTAAAGGTATTACAAGTAACATTTTTAATATAACTAGTCCAAGTCTCCAATTACACTTAAATTTTGATAGATATTTAAAATGTTATAGTTATCAATAGAAATCAGATAAGTGTAAAAAAAAGAAGACGGAAGAGAACACATTTATCTAACTAATCTAAGTATTCATGTAATTATAAGTATTCATCAGAACTTAGATAAATTATCTAATCTTATATATTTATTGAAATGTATAGAACCTTATATTTATAAAAAATTTAACCACTTAAAATTTTTAGAATCAGAGTAAAACTTGAATTAGAAAGAGTATATACCTAGCTTTAAGGTCACATTCGAGTGAAGGGCACTGAAATGCTTTAATTTGGTTTGCACTGAGGTTGAATATTATACAAACAAGGCAGAAGTTATCAACATAGGAAACATTTGTTGTCTCAAACACAATTTAAAATGTCGCATATGGGACCCTTAATTCAAGCAACAAACATAGATATTTGTTCGTTGCTAGAGTAAAGTGCATGCCAACTAGCTTCTACATTCGGGCAACGTACTTTATATTTGTTCGTTGCTTGAATATTAACATTGTTAGACAAGCGTTAAAAGATTCTTGTAATCAAGTTCCAGCAACGAACATTGGAAACTTGTTCATCGCCTGAATACTCCCTACTTTTGGTCAACGTTCGACTTTTTTTTAGGTGACCATTTACAACATGTTCGTTGCCTGAGTAGCATTCCAGCAACGAACATTTCCATTATGTTTGTTGCCTGAGTACTATCTATTTTTTGTCACCCCTCAACATTTGTTCAGGTAACCATTTTCAATATGTTCGTTGCCTGAGTCGATTCAGGCAACGAACATTGTTCTATGTTCGTTGCTTCAACCTCATCCAAAATAGAAGTTGCCTTGGGGTTGTTTGGGGTGACGATACGAACTTTGACCGTTGCCTGAACCTGTTTCTAGCGACGAACCTAAGTATGTTTGTTGCCTAACTTGCGCCATGGTATAGTGTGTTATATTTGCACGACAAAATGTAAAAAAAATAGAGTTGGGAAGGGGATGGACATTTTTCGAATCTGTCCAATAGTTAGGACACTCTACCAATTAGTCCATGGAATATGGACATTTTTTGTATAATGTCCCTTATTTGAATTTGTGTAATTTAAGTAGTCAAAATTTATATATATGAAACTCTCCCCGGCCAACTAACTCCTATTATAAAGATTATATATAAACCTCCTTAATTAATTTGTAAAATAATAAAGAAAAACTATCGGATCCTTTTTCAAAGAAGCATCCCCTTTTATCCTCCTTTTAGAAGAAAAAGTTGCACAATAAGATACTATTTTTCGCATGCGGACATCTGACATTTTAGGGTTCCACACACTGTTCTTGCGTGCACCACATTCCCTCCTCTCTCTCTCTCTCTGTCATATGAATTCAAGCCACACTTCCTCATAGCTCATACACAAATTATCTCTCTTCGTCTCCGTCTTTAAATACTCCATCGGTTTGGGTCTCCTCGTTCTCCTTAAACCTCCCAATGACAGCCACATTGTCTCCGACTGTCCACAAGAGGCTCCTGTGGCTTCGGCCCTTGGCGAATCTGAAACGCTCTCCAATGGCTCCAACAAGTGTTAGCTCTTCTATCCTCGTCCGAAGCGATTGTATGGACCGTCCTTCAGGCTATTCTTACATAGCTCTCGCCGGTGTGTTCGAGCACTAGTGTTGATCGGTGGTTGCTCGTTTGCCCGTCGACAATATCGTCCGGAGGATGGAGCTAGGAAATTGTGCATACATGTATTGATGCATGGTTTAGGGGAATTAAGCGTTCTTGGTCTGATATGAATCAGAGATTATTATTACTTATCTAGTTATTAATTACTCCGTATTTATATATATATATATTGGTTGCATTAATTTTCACTGTATTTTGTTCATTATTATTTTTAATTTTAGGGTTTTATATGTGAGTTGCAGGATCGAGTTAATTGATATATATATATATAGTGTATCGATCATTTGTGCACATGTCTTAGGGTGTGCACTGTGCACAAATATTATTCGGTGAAATGTGAAATATTATTCGATAGAATGTTATAAATTATTCAGTGGAATTGAGACGTTTTCATCTGAACTAAATGGAAAAAAACATAACAATATTCGGTAGAATGTTTCACATTTCACCGAATAATGCTTCAAATTTCACCGAATAATGTTTCTCATTTCACCGAATAATATTTGTATATAGTGCACACCGTGAGGGGTGTGCACACCCGAACCACACCCTATATATATATATATATTATAGATTTTATATGCATTTGCTGAAGTGATGATAGTTTGCTAGTGTTATAGTGAGGGATTTCATTGGTGCGTCCCTATTTTTATATGTGATTTATTTCTAGCGCTTTTTTTTTTACATTTATTTTTAATATGTGGTATATGTAATTTTTGTCATCTTGTCTAAAATAATACTAATAAAATGCGGATCCCTTCTTAATTTTGTACAAAAATTCAAGTCATAAATAAAAAATTCAAAATATTTGTGTGTAGCCGAGTGCCTTAATTCTCCTGGTACATAATGTCTGTCTCTCAGAGAATGTTATTGATTTGAAGCTTAAAAAGGTAGAATAATTTTACCTTTTACCCAAATTTATTCTTAGGTAAGAAAATACAATGGTTAACTATGAATCTGATCTACTTTTAAGTTCAATGAACTCTCATTCCCTAATTTTCCATACAAAATTTATTTCCTTTTTCTTCATTTAATTACCTAATTTGAACACCGTGTAACCATATCCTTTGAATGTTCTAAACTTTTAATCATTTCCCCCTCCCTCCTTCTCTAGACTCACAAATAAGTGATGATCATACAAATTTTACACATAAAATTTGATTCGTTCCCCTTCTATTCCCTCTTACTTAAACAAATAAAGCCTTAATTTATAAGCCACTGTATTATATACTATATATATACTCATACCTTATAAGGGTCACACATTCACACATTCAGTGACAGATCCAAGTTTTTTGTCTAGGGGACTAAAAGCTACAAAGAACGGCAATAAAATTCAACTTGAGAGTACAATGTTACAAAATATAAATATGTTCAATACTAAAAATAGGTTTAATACTAGACATAAGTTCAATACTACAAATAGGTTCAATACTTTTTTTTTATTAGGTAATAATTCGAGGACCAGAGAAACCTGACTTCTCGAGATGCCGACAAAGTCGGCAGACGGTGAACCATCAAACATACAATGTAAAATAAAAACGGTGCAATACAATAAGCGACAATCAAACCGCCTTAGTTGAACTAACGAGCCTAATCCACAAAAGTTAGGGACAACATAGACTAAACCCGAAGCCAAGCGTCGCCAAGCGATGACACTGCTAGCCAGCAGTACATCATACACCAGAACTCCAACTCAGACAGACCTCAGCCAGACCGCCACGACCCCAGCCAGACCCGACACCAGATGCCAGAGCTCCAACTCAGACATAGACCGCCAAAAACAACTGAAAACGCATCCGAAAACCACCCTTGTAAAAATAATGCACCAGAAAACCCTTTTGGGATTTTATCAAGACTCTTACGGGATTTTTAAGCCCCGTTCGGGATTTTGGTCCATCCCTCGAGATTTTTGTCGAACCCTTTCGAGATTTATTCTATATTTTACAGCCAGTTTGGTATGAAAATATATATATATATATATATATATACATAGAAAAATATATATATATAGAAAATATTTATATATAGAAAATATATATATATATATATAGAAAATATTTATATATATATAGAATATATATATATATAGAAAAAATATATATACATAGAGAATATATATATATATATATAATCTCAATTTTGTTATAATAACTAGTTAATTTAGTGGATGTTTCACCTCCTATAAACTCCTACAATTATAGCTCCATTTACTTGTCTCTTCCTACCTTGCCTATATAAGGCCTTTGTATGTTCATTTGAGAATACACAAGCATTGAGTTGATCTCCTTTCTCATTGTTATTATCTCACGTTATCAGCACGATCGACTCACTCGAGATGTCAAACCTTGCACGTTTGGAGTTCACCACACTCGATGCTTCCGGAAAAAACTACCTCACATGGGTACCCGATGCAGAACTTCACTTGATTAGCCAGAATTTAGGGGACACTATCAAGCCTGACACAAGCGCATCCCAGCAGGATTGTGCTAAGGCAATGATCATGCTACGTCAACACCTTCACGAGAGCCTCAAAGTTCAATATTTGACAGTGAAAAGTCTATCTGAACTATGGACAAATCTCAAGGAGTGTTTTGAGCACCAAAAGACTGTCATCTTACCTCGTGCAAGCCTGCAAGGTATGAGTGGATGCACTTGAGGCTGCAAGATTTCAAAAAGGTTTTGGACTACAATTCTGAAATACATTGTATTGCATCAAAATTGAAATTGTGTGGAGAAAACATACAAGATGCTGATATGTTGGAGAAAACTTTCTCAACTTTCCATGCATCAAACCTGGTGCTCCAACAGCAGTACAGGGACCGCGGGTTCACAACATTTACCCAGCTCATCTCAAGTCTGCTCGTAGTAGAAGAAAATAATCAGTTGCTTATGAACAACCATGAAAAACAATCTCCGGGTTCAGCCGCACTTCCCGACAACAATCAAGATACACCTGAAGCGAATGCTACCTCCTCCCGAAGAGGACGTGGATGTGGGCGTGGTTGTGGTCACGGATATGACCAAGGTTGTAATTCAACAAGGATCAACCCCGATATCTAGAAGAATATTGGGAAAAAGTCAAAGAAACAACAAGACAAACTGGCATCGAAAACGGAAAGCCCTTATTATAGATGTGAAGTAACTGGTCATTGGTCACGTACCTATCATATGACACCACGCCTTGTGAAACTATATCAAGATTTTTTTTTAAATCCAAGGGTAAAGATGCAGAGACCAATCTTGTTGAAGGAGGGAGCCCCTCCGACTCTTTCTTTGACGGACTTGAGAACATATATCTTGAGGCATCTGATTTTCTCCAACAAGATGGAAGTGAAAAGGTCTTGCCCGGGTTTGAGCCCGCGGATGGAAATCCCCAAGATGACGACACCACCCTCTTTTATTAAATCTATGACTATATATCTATTTTAATATTTTAGTTTTGCATCCTATCTCTAAATAAGGTTTGCTTGGTTGTTATTTCTTTTCAAATGTAATGACATCTTTTCATTTGAATAAAGTTTTGCATGGCATCGTTTCATTTATACATGCTTATTTATTTGTATAGAATGGACCTACCAAGTGGAAAATTCAATGGATGGGAGCTTTCTCTCACAGATAGAGCCACAACTCATTTTGAAAAACCCAAAGTTTTTCTGAAACATGAAAATGGCAAAAACCAGTGTGAATACAATAGCCGGCACAAGCAACCTCATATAAGGTTTCGGAAGAGCCTCCATCTTGTTACCCGAAGGAACAAGAATTAATGTCAAAGATGCTTTGTATTCAAGCAACTCGCAATGGAATTTTTTGGGTTTCAAAGATATTAGACTAAATGGTTATCACATGGAAACCATGAATGAGGATGATATTGAATAACTATTTCTTACATCCTTTGAGACGGGCTAGAAGACAATCATAGAAAAGATGAGAACATCAACACCTGGTTTATATGGCACAATTATATACCCCATTGAGAGTTACAATGTCACAAACTAGAAGTTAGTGGATAATGCAAAATTTTCTTTGTGGCATGACAGACTTGGTCACCCAGGTGATACAATGATGCGTAGGATCATTGAAAATTCATATGGACACCTAGTAAAGGACTTGAAGTTCTTATCAAGGGGTGACTTGACATGTACGGCTTGTTCTCTTGGAAAATTAATAACAAGGCCGTCAATGACAAAGGTAAACGCAGAATCTCCTATGTTCCTTGACCGAATTCAAGGTGACATATGCGAACCAATCACACCGCCATGTGTACCATTTAAATATTTTATGGTGTTGATAGATGCTTCAACACGATGGTCACACGTAAGCTTACTATCAACACGAAATGTTGCATTTTCAAGGCTATTGGCCCAGATTGTTAAATTAAGGGCTCACTTTCCTGATTATTCGATTAAAAGAATCAGGTTAGACTATACGGGAGAATTTACATCAAAGTCTTTTAATGACTATTGCCAATCAATTGGTATCGCAGTTGAGCACCTAATGGCTCATGTTCATACCCGAAATAGCCTAGCAGAGTCGTTAATCAAGCGGTTATAGATAATAGCTAGACCAATGCTAATGAAAGCTAGATTACCTTCATCAGCTTGGGGCCATGCAATTTTTCATGCTGCATCTTTGCTTTGTCTTCAACCAACCGCTGATAATAAGTTCTCCCCATTACAACTTATCTCCGGAAGAGAGCCCGATATTTCTTATTTGAAAATTTTTGGGTGCGCGGTGTATGTCTCTATTCCTCCTCCTCAACGAACTAAAATGGGACCACAAAGAAGTTTGGGAATATAAATGGGGTTTGAGTCCCCATCAATTATTAAATACCTAGAGCCTATGACTGGTGATCTATTTATAGCTCGGTATTTAGATTGTCACTTTGATGAAACAAAATTTCCAACTCTAGGGGGAAAAGATAGGGAGATAATTAAGAAAGAGATTATGTGGAATCAGTGGCGGACCCAGGATTTTTCCAAGGGGGGCTGAACACTATACGGAACGATAACAAAATTCATCTTGCAAGTTCAACACCACAAACAAATCGTGATACTACAAATACGTTCAATACTATAAATAAGTTTAATACTATAAATAAGTTCAATACTATAAACAAATTCACTTTGACAATAGAGGAGGTAAACCCATCTTGCGAGTTTTCATATTTTGAAAATGTTTCAAAATAACTTCGTTGTCAATGCCCTTGAAAACATCACTCTCGATGTAGCATACCAATGGATCATTAAGAAACTCATCGCCCATCCTATTATGCAAATCTGTCTTCACAAAACTCATTGCAGAAAAGGCTCTTTCAACGGTGGCGGTTGCGACAGGAAGCACCAAAACCAACTCAATAAGACGATATACCAAGGGAAAACATTTGCTAATTCCGCCCTCAACCATCTTCTTAGCAACATGATGTCATCATAGTTTGCATTATTTAGGACATGCATTTAGCATAGGTTTGTGTCTTTTGTCATGTGGTTTATGTGTTTTTAGAGGTTTTTCGTTTAGTTTCTAGGATAGAGATCTACTGTCTATATGGTGGTGTTTTCAGGAGTTTTCGGGAGCTAAGCGAAGATCGCTAGAGGACATCTTAGATGGGTACAGAAGCTAAGAAGAACCGAGCGGAAATCATATAGGAGGAACGAGGATAAAAGGCAAAGAAGCAAAAGCATAAGGAGCAAGGCGGTCGTACATCATGTGCTTCACGGCAAAACAGAAGTGCACGGGCGTGCACCTTGGCCGCACGGGCGTGCAAAAGCTTGACCAGAGAAAAAAGCCATCAGAGGATATGTGCGCGCGCGTGCACCAGAGGCGCGCGGGCGTGCACCCTTCAGCTCGGACAGATTCGGCTGATTTCGACCCGGTTGCTTTTGGCATTACTTGATTATTATTTTATGGGTTTAATAATATGATATTAGGGGTTTGTCTCGGACTATTTAAGGGGGCGGAAACATTTCTTTGGGGCTCTCTCGAAACCCTCGTTTGGACGCTCCCTTTGTAAGACCCTTTGTTGAGTTAGATTTGGAGAATTTTAGACAGATTTGCTGGGAGATTACATTGTTTCAATTCAAGATTAGTATTTCCACTTTAGTCTTTGCTTTTCTATCTATTTCCATGTTTCAATTTATTGATTTGATGATGAATTCTTCCATGCTTGGCTAAATTCTCCGTTCTAGGGTTCGGGTGAACCCGACAATGTTGCAAATTGTTTGATCTCGATGGTTGTTTGAACTTTGTCTGAATTTTATGAATTGATTCGATCCTAGTTGCTTAACCTAATTGATGTGAATCGATTAGAATCCTTTTTAGATTCAAGATGCTACCGCTGAGAATTAAAATTGGATATTTGGATGGATTTCATGAACCCGAAAGGGGAATTGTGTCTATTTGAACCCTAGGATTGAACTTGAGGAATCAACAATTGTTATTGTGACATTTAAATGATTGTTGAGGGCTCTTGAAGAATAATAAATTATCGTAGATTCTTAAGTTTGAATCGGTTAGGCGGAACGCGACAGCGAAAGTTTAATTGATTTTCTCCTAAGGTCTATAAAGAACTTAAAGGGTCTAGATTTTGTTGATTTAGACACAGTCACTACAACATGCGACAGCTGAGTAGTGATGACTTTAGATAATTTACCTTCAATTTGACATATTAAGAAGACGAAGTTCGAGTGAATATCGGGTTGAATTCTTTGTGGCATTGTCGTGGGAATCCTTAACCTTGGAATTACCACATATATATTTTCTTCATAATCTTTGCTTGTTTTTCTTAGTTTAGTTGAAAATCAAATCCATCTTTCTTGGCTTAGCTTATTAGTTCTAGATAACAATTTATACATATATATAATCCCCGTGATCGATATCCGTATACTGCAATTGATCTCGTATTCTTGCGAGGTTGGTTCAGGCTATACTATTCTTGTGTTGGTAGAGACCACATCAAGTTTTGGCGCCGTTGCCGGGGATTGTTGATAGTATTGATTGTTTCTACGGACTAGTTCTGCTAGGCCCGTTTTTTTTTGTTTGATTTGTTTCTTGCTTGTTGGTGATTTCAAGTGACTCTTGAAGTCTATGCGAAGAGGATTACGTTCTAGCAAACTCAACGATTTCGATCCCGAGCCTGAACGTACCTTTCATAGGAGACTAAGAGAAAATCTTGTGATTGCTAGACAAGAAATGGCGGATGATAACGATGATGTTGCTCAGCTGCGCCAACAGTTGAATGATCTTACTGCTGAACTCCAACGTCAACGTGATAATCAAGGGCAAGGTGTGCCTGCTCTTGAGTATGCTCCCCAAACTCTAGGGGACTATATGATGCCGCCATGCTCTGGTCCACTTTCTGGTGTGGTCCTCCCGGCATTGCAAGCTCGTAACTTTGAGCTAAAGTCTGGACTGCTTAATTTGATCCAGTCTAATCAGTTTGGTGGATCGCCATCAGAAGATCCTCACCAACACATGGAGACGTTCCTCGATCTAATGAGCACAGTGCATATGGAGAATGTTTCTCAGGAGGCCATCCGTCTATATGCATTCCGTTTCTCTCTTCACGGGAAGGCTAAAGCATGGTATCGATCCTTACCTGAGAACTCCATTACAACATGGAACCAACTATATGAGGCATTCATGAGCAAATACTTTCCACCCAAGAAGATATCTGAGATGAGGGCGAAGATCAATGCCTTTGCCATGCAACATGGGGAGACCTATCATGAAGCCTGGGAGAGGTTCAAGGATTTGCTGATTCAGTGCCCACATCACGGGCAAACCAAGTATGTTCTCCTTCAAATCTTCTATCAAGGAGTTAATGATGCTACTAGACTGCTTATAGACACCTCTTCTAATGGAGGATTTATGGAGATGAGTTTAGATGATGCTTGGGCTTTGATTGAGAAGACTGCTCTTCATGCTGCGAGGTACTCTAATCCCCGCTCTTCTATTTCTGCTACTAAGAGGTCTGCAGGTCTCTATGAGGTTAATGCTGAAACTCACAAATCAGCCCAGTTGGAAGCTCTACAGCGTGACATTGCATCATTAAGGAAGGAGTTTCTTGCTAAGCCGCTCTCATCTAGTGCGGCAGGAGTGCCTCCCCCCGTTGTTGAATGTCAATATTGTGGTATGCTGAACCACACATTATCCAGTTGCCTTGCTTTTCTAGAAACACAACCGGGCACGGCTCAAGGGGAGGTAAACTTCACTAGAGACAACTACAGAAACCCCAGGAACGACCCATTCTCCTCTACTTACAATCCTGGTTGGAGGAATCACCCGAACTTCAGGTATGGGAACAATTCTAATGTGCAGAATCCACAATTATTCCAGAACCAAGCATCATATGGGAATGGAGTCCCACCTGGATTTCAGAATGCACCAAATCAGGGATACCAGAATAGGGCGAATCAGCCTCCGCCCGTAGGTCCTAAGAAATCACCTGAACTTATTGCTATTGAGAATCTGGTTTCTGAATTCAAAGCTATGGGTACCAAGATACAAATGATTGAGCAGGAACAAAAGATTCAAGCTAATCAGTTGGCTCAACAAGCTGTCAATGCTCCTAGACCGTCAGGTCAACTTCCCGGCAAACCTGATGAGAACCCAAAAGGACAAATTTCTGATATGTCCTTGAGGAATGGTAAATAGTTAGAGGAGGTAAAGAAGCCTGAACCTCCTAAAGCTAAAGGGCAAGCTGCTCCACCAGAGGTTGAGACTGAGGCAACAGATGAGCCTGAGAAGGACACGGTATATGTTCCCCCACCGCCATATCAGCCTCCTCTTCCGTTCCCACAAAGGAAGAATCAGGCAATGTTGGAGAAGAAGTTTGGGAATTTCGTAGAGATCTTGAAGAAGCTGCACATAAACATCCCATTCACCAAAGCTCTCAAGGAGATGCCGGCATATGTCAAGTTCTTGAAGGAAATCCTCTCCAACAAGAGGAAGCTTGATGAATGCCATACAATAGTTCTTAGTAAGGAGTGCAGCGCTTTAATCCAAAACAAGCTACCACCTAAGCTCGAGGATCCAGGTAGTTTCTGTATCCCTATTAACTTTGGCAATCAGCATGATTACAACGCTCTTTGTGATTTGGGAGCTAGTGTAAGCTTGCTTCCTCTCTCAATTTGCAATAAGCTTGATTTAGGAGAGCTTAGGCCAGTGAGGATGCAACTATTTATGGCGAGCAGGTCCATTGCCCACCCAGCTGGTATTTTAGAGGATATCCCTATTAGAGTGGGAAAATTTTTTGTGCCAGTAGACTTTGTAGTGTTGGATATGGATGCGAATATGTCTGTCCCTATTATTCTTGGAAGGCCTTTCTTGGCCACTGCAGGTACTGTGATTGATGTACGAAAGGGGACTCTCTCCTTCGACATTGGAGATGAGAAAATAGAATTTAACCTTCCTAAATCTATGAAAACCCCCTCTTTTGAGAATGATTATTTCAGGGAAGATGTGATGGAAAGGACATCCCAGGAGCAAATGATGTCTATTGTCATTAGGGACCCCTTGGAGCTTTGCTTGACTACTAGTGTGATGACGAGGGGAGAATGTCCACCACTTGCTGAAGTTGTTGCTGATTTGGAGTTGTCGCCAGAAGCTTCCACCTTCCCTAAGTCCAGGGTCGAACTCCTAACCACGGATGATGATCCTGAAGCACCTAAGCTGGAGATGAAGGCACTCCCTTCTTCTTTGAGGTATGAATTCCTTGGACCCAACTCTACATGGCCTGTGATTGTGAATGCTAATTTGAGTGATGATCAAGTTGAGAAACTTTTAATTGTCATTCGGAAACATAAAAAGGCCATAGGGTATTCGATAGATGATTTGAAAGGGATTTCACCTTCTTTGTGCATGCATCGTATTTTCATGGAAGATGACCACAAACCCACCATAGAACACCAAAGGAGACTTAACCCAAACATGAAAGAGGTAGTGAAAAAAGAAGTCCTAAAATTGTTAGATGCAGGGATTATTTTTCCTATTTCCGATAGTAAGTGGGTAAGTCCGGTCCACGTTGTGCCTAAGAAGGGTGGGTTAACGGTTGTAAGAAATGAAAATAATGAATTAATTCCCACTAGAACAGTCACCGGGTGGAGAATGTGCATAGACTATAGAAAGTTGAACACCGCCACTAGGAAAGACCACTTCCCTCTTTCATTTATTGATCAAGTGCTAGAAAGGTTGGCTAAGCATTCATATTTTTGCTATCTAGATGGGTATAGTGGATTTTGGCAAATTCCTATTCACCCCGATGATCAGGAGAAGACTACATTCACTTGCCCTTATGGCACCTTTGCATACAGAAGGATGCCTTTTGGCTTATGTACTGCTCCTGCAACTTTTCAACGATGCATGATGGCCATATTTTCTGATATGATTGAGGAGATTGTGGAGGTGTTTATGGACGATTTCTCCGTCTATGGCACTACTTTTGATGCTTGCTTGTCTAATCTTGAAAGAGTGTTAATGAGATGTGAAGAGACTAATCTTGTGCTAAATTGGGAAAAATGTCATTTCATGGTTAATGAAGGAATTGTGCTGGGGCATCTAGTTTCTAATAGAGGAATTGAGGTAGATAAAGCTAAAATTGAGATAATTGAGAAGATGCCACCTCCTACCTCTATAAAAGGGATTAGAAGTTTTCTAGGACATGCTGGTTTTTATAGAAGATTCATCAAGGATTTTTCTAAAATTGCCAAGCCTTTGACTAACCTATTATTGAAGGATGTAGCCTTCGATTTTTCCACAGATTGTCTTGAGTATTTTTGCAGGCTAAAACAAGCACTAGTGTCAGCCCCCATCATGCAATCACCAGATTGGGATCTCCCTTTCGAAATTATGTGTGATGCAAGTGATTTTGCCGTGGGCGCTGTTCTTGGGCAAAGAAGGGAAAAGAAGCTCCATGCTATTTACTATGCCAGCAAGACACTTGATGAGGCTCAAATGAACTACACCAAAACGGAAAAGGAGTTGTTTGCAGTGGTGTTTGCCTTTGAGAAGTTTCGGTCATACCTTGTGGGTTCTAAGGTAATTGTCTTTTCTGACCATGGTGTTGTGCGTTACTTGATGCAGAAAAAGGATGCAAAGCCACGCCTTATCCGTTGGATTCTATTGCTGCAAGAGTTTGACTTGGAAATTAGAGACAAGAAAGGGGTCGAGAATGTTGTTGCTGATCACCTTTCTAGGCTTCCTCAAGAGCAGATTGAGAAGGGAAAAGAAGGTTTGCATGTTGATAATTTTTTCCCAGATGACCACTTGTTCCAAGCCACAACCTCTGCCATCTCTCATGTCACCGAAGAGTTCCTAAACTTCTCCATTGAGGGCCTTCCTTGGTATGCTGATTTTGTGAACTACCTGGTTTGCAAAGAGTTGCCCCCTGGACTGTCATTCCACCAGAGGAAGAAATTCCTCCATGATGTTCAACAATATTATTGGGATGAACCGCTGCTCTTCAAGCTAGGTAATGATGGGATTTATAGACGGTGTGGCCCGGATGATGAGATTGAAGGTGTGATTAAGCATTGTCATAACTTGCCTGCTGGAGGACATGCTAAAGGTTTCAAGACTACCGCTAAGATCTTACAATCCGGTTTCTTTTGGCCCACCATGTTTAAGGATGTGCAGAGGTATGTAACTTCTTGTGATGAATGTCAACGCTCAGGGAACATATCTTGGAGGAATGAAATGCCACTCACCAAATTCCAAGAGGTGGAACTTTTTGATATGTGGGGGATCGATTTCATGGGTCCTTTCCCGAGTTTTGGAGTCTACAAGTACATCTTGGTTGCTGTAGATTATGTGTCGAAGTGGGTGGAAGCAATCGCCACACCCACTAACGACTCTAAAGTGGTAGCAAAGTTCTTAAAGTCTACTATCTTTCCAAGGTTTGGGGTTCCGCGAGTGCTTATTAGTGATGGAGGATCACACTTTATTGAGCGGAAGTTTGAAGCTCTTTTGAAGAAGTACGGGGTGAACCACCGAATTGCTACTCCATATCACCCCCAAACTAGTGGTCAAGTCGAGGTATCCAGTAGAGAAATCAAGAGTATTTTGGAGAAAACTGTTTCTCGAACAAGGAAAGATTGGGCACAAAAGCTTGATGATGCTTTGTGGGCATACAGAACGGCGTACAAGAATCCATTAGGAACTACACCGTACCGGCTTGTATATGGGAAATCTTGTCATTTACCGGTTGAGTTGGAGCACAAGGCATTTTGGGCTATCAAGGCGCTGAATTATGACTTGAAAGAAGCCGGTGAGAAGAGAATGCTACAACTTCATGAGCTTGAAGAGTTGAGACTTGAGGCATATGAGAATGCCCGGATTTACAAGGAGAGAACAAAGCGATGGCATGACAAGAGGATTGTCCCTAAAGACATTTTTTAAGGTGATTTGGTCTTGCTCTATAATTCTCGCCTAAAGCTATTTCCAGGTAAGTTGAAGTCTCGATGGAGTGGTCCTTTTGAAGTCCAAAAGGTTCATCCCCACGGTGCAATAACAATTTGGAACGAAAAGTGGGGTGAATTCAAGGTGAATGGACATCGTTTGAAGAGGTACTATAGTGGAAACCCGATTGAGAAGGTGAGTCCTACTCACCTCAAGGATCCAAGTGCTTAGGAAGAAGTGAAAGTCCGGCTCAAGACTCTAAAGAAGCGCTTCTCGGGAGGCAACCCGAGGTAAGTTTTCTTTTCATGCTTAATAGAATAGACTTGTAAATATTTTTGTTTAATTTCTTTAGAAAAAAAAACGCACCTAAGTTGAGCAATCTCAGCGCACAGGTGAGCGGGCGTGCACTTTTAAAAAAAATTTTTTCTTAAAACGTTAACAGATGGGTTTCTTCTCCCCGTCATTCACACACTTTCACAAGCCTTCACCCTAACCCCTCGCACCGAGCCCACCACTAGCGCACCACCACCGGCCGACCGCTGCACCACCACACCGCCGAGCACGCCACCGGACCCACCGCCAGTGCCACCCAACAGCCAGCAGCGCTGCAGCCGCTTCTCACTTCCCCCGTTTGCCTTCTCTTGTCTTAATCATCATTCTCCCCCTTGAACTTGAAGAAAATTGGTATGTTTCATTACCTCTTATCTCTTTTACTTCAAGTTTCTTTATCAATTGATAATTTTGTTGGTTGATTTAGAGATTTTGAAATTCTAGGGTAAGTTGATGGACTTGATTTGGGGAAATCTTGAGTTGTATATATTGGGGGTGACCTCGCATCACATTGTGTCAAGTTGATGATTATTGATGCTCATGAAATATAGTTGATGGGTATGGTTGTGATTCATGAGGTGGAATTGAATTTTTGGGAATTTTTTGTATATGTTCTTATGGGAGATATGCATAATTCCTAAATAATTTGTTCTATTTGGTTGATTGCTTGGCTTTGTGGTGGTGATAGCTCCTTGAAATTTTTGCAAGTGAAGCTTGAAACTTTGATATTTATAACTTCTTTCAAATTTCAAGTATGGGGTTATTTGGGGTTGAATTCATGATGGTATTTGAATTGAGCATATTGCTTTTGTTTGTGTGATGAGATGGGTTGCTTTTCTATGCGATGTCTATGAGTTTTGCATATTGGTTAGATTTTGATAAACTTGTGGACTTGGTGAACTTCTAAGTATGGGGTGGTTGTAGCGGAGGCTTGTGTTAGTTCTTTGGGAGATTTCTTACTTGATATGTGTGTTGTTTGGATTTGAAGGTTCTTGGAATTCATAATTAACTCTTGTGCTTGCTTGTGTTCGTTCTTGGTTTCTTTTGTGGATTTGTAGTTCCATTGTGCAAGGTGGAGCTACTATGGCTAAAGGTAGTGCATCCCGAAAGCGGCGGATAACTCAAATTATGGACAAGGTAGTATGTGTAGGAGGTCAGCAGGATCTCTTTACAAACTTCGTTGCTCGGACGCATCTTAGCACTCGATGGCCTAGTCATGTTTCTCTAACCCTATTGGATTTATATGATGAGATCGAGAAATTGTGCTCAAGGATTGGTGCTACATCTTTGCTCCATTTTAGTTGGCATTCTTATCCTGCTATCACTTCTGAGTTTCTGAGCTCTTATAAAGTTGAGAAAGGTGCTGATGAAGGCTCAGGGACGCTAACATTCCGGATAGGGAACCAAGCTCGGAAAATGACCGTCGCGGAACTCAATGAAGCCCTTGGCTTTCCTGCTCATAAAGGGATAGTAACGCTCTCCAGTGATACCCATAACGCCTTTTGGTACAATCTCACGGGTTATTGGCCTTATAGATCACAGAATGCAACCGCTACCGGTATAGTCCATCCTTGCTTCTGGATCCTCCATCGCATCATGGGAAACACTATCTTTGCTCGGGATGAACCTTCTAAGGTGAACAAGGGAGAGCTCAAGATGCTCTATGCCATAGCCTATGATCATCCTTTTGACCTTGGTTATGAGTTGGCTCGCAAGATGGAGGGAGTAGCTGAAAGTACATCTGGTGTAATTTGCATTGGAGGAATGATCACCCCGCTAGCACATCATTTTGGGGTTGACTTGGAGAGGTACACGCCAATTGAGACGGAAAGAGTGATTGATGCGAAGCATCTCCTTACTAGTCACACTCTTAAGAAGGAGCGAGGAAGCTCTTGCTATTATCTCTCTCAGATTTCCGCCACTCGCCCGCTCTTTGGTTCACCGTATATAAGCACAGATGTGGAAGCCAACTAGTATGAGGCTTGGATTGGTGCTCCCCGTCCACTACTCCCCACTGCTGAAAATGTGGAAGAGGATGAGACTCTTCCCGACGCAGCGCCTACCCATATCTATGAGCAGGGGGACTCTTCCGACTGAGCCTATTCTTCTGATGACAGAGCTTACTTTCAGGGCCAGTTTGACAGTTTGTCATCTCAGTTATCTGCCCTCTCCATTCGACAAGACGCTTTGCAGACTCAGATTGCGGAACACATCTCTAGTGTGTCCTAACGCTTCTCATCTTGGGATACTCAGCAGCAACAAGATCGTCTACAGCTCCAGCATATTATGGTGATGTCCCAGCGCAACTATTATCATCTCCATGGACACCACTTCGATCCTTGCGCCCCGTATCCTCCCCCACCATCTTCACAGTAGTAGTGTCTTTGTGAGTACCTTCTCATCTTTTATTTATTTTCTACATTGGGGACAATGTAGAGGTTAAGTATGGGGTGGGATGTCATTCTTGTGTGTCTGCATTTGTCATTAGTGTCTTGAGTCTTTCTTTTGGCTTTTTGATGTATTTTGGTAGTCTAGGTTGATGACAGGTGTCCCCTGAACTTGTTCTGTAGGCCACAACGATGGGATAATTGTCTAGGATGCTAATATTCGCCATAATCTCTATGTGTCATGTCTTGAGACAAATTGCCTAGCATGAAGTTCTTGAATGAGTTTGCATGATTAAGTCCCTAGACAATAACCTTGTGAGATTCTGAGCCTTATGGATAAATCTTGATGAATCCTTTCATTTCCTATATTGTGTGACACTCACTTTGTGCTTGATCTCTAGAACTTGCTTTAGACTCTTTATTGAGGCCGCATCACTTGATCTGTGCACAGAGCTTAAAGATGATTGAGGCAACACTTTTCGTTAACCATGTCTCCCCATGCCTATCCTTATATATGATCCTATGCTTGAAGCAAATTTGAGATTTATTAGTCTATTCATTTGATAAACTCCACAAAATCTTCATAGCCAATTATTAGCCTTTGACCCATCCGGGAATTAGGAAATAATGTTGCTTATTTTTATGAGTGGAGATGCTTTGAGTGTCTGGTAATGTTTGGTTTGGCATGCTCTATGAGATCTTGAGACCTGGGGAGGATAAAATTCACTCAGGGGCTAAAGTCAAGAAAAAAAAATACGGTTAGTAACCGATCCTTCTTGTGGAGAATAAAATTCACACAAGGAGGAAGATATACATGTAAGGAGGCTGAGACACTTAGTAACCGGGTGCATTCATCACAAATGTTTGTATTCGCGCAAAACGGTGTTGAAGCTAGAAAAAAAAAAAGAAAAAAAGAAAAAAAAAGGGAGATCGAATGTGGTTCACAAAAGTTGAGAACGAAAACACTATTGTGATGGAGTTGTATGGTGGTTTGGTATGAGTTTCTGTGAAGTGGTTATTTTTCTGGTTGGTTCCTAACCCTTTTTCCCGGATTTTAGCACCACAAGCTCAAAATTTTCCATACCTTGTTTTTTTTCCACCTTGGCCCCATCACAACTTTATAGAAGGCCCTCATGATTTCTGTTATGTGCATGATCCTCAACGGTGGAGATTTAGAACGCTATTGCAAGCCTATGGTAGATGAAGTGAAATGGTTGATACCGAGCATAATTCTATACCTTAAACACATTTGAGTGAGTGTTTCATTAAGAAAAAAATCCTTGTGAGGTTTAGGGGCTTTTGATTGCTGTGTATTAATGATAATGAGCAAACATGTGATGACGGCAATTGTCTTAAGGTTCTGATGACAAAATATCATTTCAAAAGGGGCTTAAATAAGTTGAGACAATGATCCTATCGTACACTTGTGGTTTATTACTTAGTGAGTCTTGCTTGGGGACAAGCAAGGTTCAAGTATGGGGTATTTTGATGTCATCATAGTTTGCAATATTTAGGACATGCATTTAGCATAGGTTTGTGTCTTTTGTCATGTGGTTTATGTGTTTTTAGAGGTTTTTCGTTTAGTTTCTAGGATAGAGATCTACTGTCTATATGGTGGTGTTTTCAGGAGTTTTCGGGAGCTAAGCGAAGATCGCTAGAGGACATGTGAGATGGGTACGGAAGCTAAGAAGAGCCGAGCGGAAATCATATAGGAGGAACGAGGATAAAAGGCGAAGAAGCAAAAGCATAAAGAGCAAGGCGGTCGTACATCATGTGCTTCACGGCAAAACAGAAGTGCACGAGCGTGCACCTTGGCCGCACGGGCGTGCAAAAGCTCGACCAGAGAAAAAAGCCATCAGAGGATATGTGCGCGGGCGTGCACCCTTCAGCTCGGACAGATTCGGCTGATTTCGACCCGGTTGCTTTTGGCATTACTTGATTATTATTTTATGGGTTTAATAATATGATATTAGGGGTTTGTCTCGGACTATTTAAGGGGGCGGAAACATTTCTTTGGGGCTCTCTCGAAACCCTCGTTTGGACGCTCCCTTTGCAAGACCCTTTGTTGAGTTAGATTTGGAGAATTTTAGACAGATTTGCTCGGAGATTACATTGTTTCAATTCAAGATTGGTATTTCCACTTTAGTCTTTGCTTTTCTATCTATTTCCATGTTTCAATTTATTGATTTGATGATGAATTCTTTCATGCTTGGCTAAATTCTCCATTCTAGGGTTCGGGTGAACCCGACAATGTTGCAAATTGTTTTATCTCGATGGTTGTTTGAACTTTGTCTGAATTTTATGAATTGATTTGATCCTAGTTGCTTAACCTAATTGATGTGAATCGATTAGAATCCTTTTTAGATTCAAGATGCTACCGCTGAGAATTGAAATTGGATATTTGGATGGATTTCATGAACCCGAAAGGGGAATTGTGTCTATTTGAACCCTAGGATTGAACTTGAGGAATCAACAATTGTTATTGTGACATTTAAACGATTGTTGAGGGCTCTTGAGGAATAATAAATTATCGTAGATTCTTAGGTTTGAATCGGTTAGGCGGAACGCGACAGCGAAAGTTTAATTGATTTTCTCCTAAGGTCTATAAAGAACTTAAAGGGTCTAGATTTTGTTGATTTAGACACAATCACTACAACATGCGACAGCTGAGTAGTGATGACTTTAGATAATTTACCTTCAATTTGACATATTAAGAAGACGAAGTTCGAGTGAATATCGGGTTGAATTCTTTGTGGCATTGTCGTGGGAATCCTTAACCTTGGAATTACCACATATATATTTTCTTCATAATCTTTGCTTGTTTTTCTTAGTTTAGTTGAAAATCAAATCCATCTTTCTTGGCTTAGCTTATTAGTTCTAGATAACAATTGATACATATATATAATCCCCGTGATCGATATCCGTATACTGCAATTGATCTCGTATTCTTGCGAGGTTGGTTCAGGCTACACTATTCTTGTGTTGGTAGAGATCACATCACAACATCTCCAAGATCTTCCAACGCAGAATATACTTCGTTTCCCCTCATAGATGTAATCCAAACTTCTAATTCTTACTCAAGTGCATATCTTTCAATGTCTGAAAAAGTCTTGTGGATATAGCTCTGCAAGTTGAAGTAGCTTAGTCTGACTGTAATTGGAAAACGAATTCTTGGGATTAAGGCTTGCACTACATGTGAGTAATGTAGTGTTTGTCTCGTTGAAATGATTCTCCATCTCCTGATTAATTTGGTCAATAACCTACAAATGTGTCGTTATATTAATTATACTTGTAATAATAACAATCTATTCAAAACTTAATCAATCAATAAATAATACATTACTCTAGACCTGTCAAAACACAACCCGATCCGGAAAACCCGACCCGTACGCCCGGTTAATTTAGGGTCAAGACCCGGTTTTTTTAGACCCGGAATTTTTTTTGACCCGAACCCGAAATACCCGGTAAATTTCTAGGTCAAACGGGTCCGGGTCCGGGTCGACCCGGTCAGGTCGGATTTTTTAATGGGTTGCTAATTTGCCATCGATGGCTGCTTTCTTCTAACCTACAGAGAACACCTTGCAAGTTACAATCGGTCCCCAACTTGGTAGAGTAGAGCCGTAGGGTGCGATTTCAACCCATCCTCGCCGCCGTGGTTCCTGTCACCGGCCGCCGTCGTCACTCCGACCTTCTTGCCGTCGTCTTCATCGAGTGCAAGCCCAGATCTGTTGTCGTGTTGTCCTACTCTCGCTATCGTTCAGTTTCGCTACCAAAGTGTTCTTCGTCCAGATTTTCCTTCAATTGGTAAGTGCTAATGCAGTGTTCCTCTTCCAGATCTTACTAGGTTTTCTATTTCGTTCAGTTTTGTTCAGATTC
The DNA here is from genome assembly GCA_963922045.1 of Persicaria maculosa. Classification (NCBI taxonomy): domain Eukaryota; kingdom Viridiplantae; phylum Streptophyta; class Magnoliopsida; order Caryophyllales; family Polygonaceae; genus Persicaria; species Persicaria maculosa. The sequence goes on along the minus strand of OY998261.1, from coordinate 21,822,972 downwards.
GTTCTGTTTCTCTCCGATTCGCTCAATTTCGTTCAAACCCTAGGTCAGCTAATCTTACTTGCTTCATTCAGATCTTGTTTTTTGTTCACATCTTACTTCGTTCAAACCCTAGGCCTTCTCTATTCGAAATTAAAGGGCTGTGATTGTGAGTCTGTGATGCCCCATTAAAATCAAGATGATTAGTGAACTAATGAACACCAACAGTAAGTACTAACAGTCTGTGTCGCCCCATCTTCTTAATTCAAAAAATAAAATAAAAAATACAGTAGTCAACTTCCAAATTGATAGAACATAGCTTTAAATTCTGCCTTTAATTTCAACAGTAGAAATTATAACATTCTTACTTTGTAGCTTCAACTTCAAGTATAGTAATGATGTTTTAGTTAGTTGTTGATGTTTATATATTTTTGTTAGGATCTTATAGTAAACATGCCACCACGAGCACGTCCTCTGGTCAAGAAAGGTTTGACGAAAAAACCAAGCGGACCTTTGTTCCCAATGCCATTTCGAGCTGGATTTGGTATCGAATCTACTATCATGTCATCCTCATCCCCATCATCACTACCGGTTCCATATCAAGGTAGTTAATTTTATATAAGAACTAACTTTATTTGCAATTTGAAAGTGTATTATGAATAATTTGTTTAAATATTTACTTAAACATGTAATTGCAATTTTTTTTGTAGGAAGTGTCTTATCATCTTCGAGTCAAAGTCTTACTCATGAACATATGGAAGATTGTGCCTCGCCAACTACTCCTACACCTCTAACTCCATTGGAAGATATAGCAAGTAGGACTGACACATCTGAAACTTCTTAGAGTTCTCAAGCGTCTGGGAAAAAAAGGAGATGGAATGCGGACTTGTGGGATGAATATGAGTTATATGATGGATATGTATTTGAAGATGGCATTGATAGGGCTGTTTGCAAGTATTGCAAAAAAGGACCCTTGTTGGCAGATTCTGATATGGGTACCTCGAATTTTACACGCCATACTGCCAACTGCAAAGCACGGTTAGCTGCACTTGATAAAGATGGGCTAACATTGAAGGATGGGAAGGTAACCACTAAATTTGATCAAGCTCTCTATAAAGAAATGATTTCACTTGCTATCATTCAACATGCATACTCTTTTACTTATGCGGAGCATCAGGGAAATAGGGATCTTCATGAGTTCTTGAATGCAGATTGCAAACCAATATGTAGAAACACTGCTAAAAATCATGTTATGAAGATTCATGATAGAGAGAAAAAAAGACTTAGGCATATCATGATGAATCTTTCTGGAAAAATATGCTTGACTTCAGATATGTGGACTTCTGTTGTTGGTCAAGGCTACCTCTGTTTGACTGCTCATTATATTGATGATGATTGGAATCTGCATGTCAAACTTTTGAATTTCTGTCATGTTGAACCCCCTCACACTGCACATGTGCTGCATGATATAGTGTTGGACCTCTTGAAGGAATGGGGAATTCATAAGAAAGTGTTTTCTATAACATTGGATAATGCTAGATGCAATGACAATATGCAAGAGTTGCTATCAGATAGTCTAACATTTTATTGTCCTTTCCCTTGTGGTGGTGACTACTTCCATGTGCGTTGTAGTGCTCATGTTTTGAATTTAATTGTTCAAGATGGCTTGAAAGTAATTGTTGATGAGGTGAAGAAGGTCGGGAGGTTGGTGGGGTACAATGTTGCTTCAGAGGGAAGAACATTGAAATTTTTAGAAGTTGCTTCTACTGCTAATGTGGATTGTTCTAAGAATTTGTGCTTGGATTGCCCTACTAGATGGAATTCTACGTATAAAATGCTTGAGAGAGCGCTGATATATCGTGTTCCTCTTTCAAGGAGAACCGATAGAGACTATCCTAGCATTCCAAGTGAGGAGGAATGGTGTAGAATAGAAAAGATGTGTGCACTTCTGAAGCCATTTGATGAATTGACAACTCTTATATCAGGAAAGAAGTATCCAACATCCAATCTCTATTTGAAAACAGTGTGGAGAATTGAGCTTCTATTACTTGAGTATGCATCTTCTGGAGACCCGATCTTGAGAGACATGGCAGTGCTCATGAAAGAGAAGTTTGACAAATATTGGGAATTTTACCGAGTAGTTTTCTCCTTTGCTGCGATATTGGATCCTCGTTACAAATTTCAGTTTGTGCTATATTGTTTCCAAGAACTAGATAAAGTGTTGAATACAGAAACTGCTGCAATGAGGGCAGGACATGTGAAGGAAGAATTTTACAAGTTGTTTAACAAGTATGCAACCCATAATGTTGAGCAAGCAACCAGAGGAAGCATGAATGCAAACCAAGATCACGGTGGTGATTATATGGCGGTAAATTAATCTAAATTTTGGCTTTGGATTTCCTATTGCATATATTTGTTTTATTGATAGCATAAGTTTTTACTATTGGTATTACTTATATTGCTCATTACAATATTAGTTATTGACTTCTTGTGCTTAATTGAATATTATTTTGGATACTTTCAACTTGTTTTTACCATGTACTAATGTATATTTTTTAATGTTTGATGTTCTCTTGTTAGGCATTTGCTAATTTTGATAGTTTTTCTGAAGAAAAAACTGAGATAGAAACGTATCTAGAGGCGGTGAGGTTAAATCATAACTCTGATCTAGATGTACTCGTGTGGTGGAAGGAAAATTCAACCAAATATCCCACACTTGCTCGTATGGCACGAGATATCTTAGCAATTCCCATAACTGCTGTGGCCTCAGAGTCCTCTTTTAGTATGGGAGCCCGAGTTCTCACGAAATGGAGATCCTCCCTACATCCATATACTGCAGATGCACTTCTGAGTACTCGCACTTGGCTATTCGGATTTCATGTGGAAGAAGGTAAGTTTACTTTATGTGGCACTAATTGATACTTTCAATTGTATAGTTGATTACAATTTTGATGAAATATGTTTTACCATACAGAGCTGAATGAACACCAAGATTTGTAAGGGATTGAGTATCAGTTGTCACAGTTGAAGATCTGACTTGATTGAGAGTTCGACACTTGGGTTTTGTGGCTGTCTATGTGGACCTTTTGTTGACTTTTTTGTGCTATTTCTATTCGAACATGTAATCAGAACTGTTCTTTTTGAACTATTTCTATTTCTATTATGTTTCAATGTATGAACTTATTGCGATTTGGGAAGATAAGTTTACTTTTTTGTTGGATGTTATAATTGGATCTTATTCTTATCGTCATGAATCCATTTCATATTTCAGAAGTAATGAGTTTGCCTTCTTTTGTGAAAATACAGAATTCTTATACTGTGTAAGTGATTTATTGTACCCTTTCATAGTCAATATTCTATTTTCAAATTTTTTTATTTTTGTAGAATTTGATTGCAAAGAATTTAAATTGACGAACCCGAATTCGACCCGAAATGACCCGAAACCCAGTCAAGCCCGGGTTCAAGTCAACCCGGATATACCCGGGACCCGTTTTACCCGGGACCCGAAGTGACCCGACCCGAACCCGACCCGAATGACCCGTTTGACAGGTCTACATTACTCTAATTACCTGGCAGAATATGTTGACGTGGAAATAGTGATAGTTTGTCATCTGAACCACTTCTCCTGCACATCTAGAACGAAATCGACTTGACACATGATCTTCCATTTTGAGAATGATAACATTATTCTTGACACAGAACTGATTAACCACTTGTACAAGACCATCCCATCCATTCTCCCTCATATTTTGAAACTTCTCTTTTACGGTTTGAACTTGACTCATAGCTGCAATGATATTTTGATCTCTTTGTTGAAACAATTGAGACAAAAAATTTGTCCATCCCAGCACAAGCTGCATCAAATGAGCAATAAAAACAAACAAATAACTTTCTATCTTTTCACCCAAGCTGGCAGCATTTCCTTGAATGGTTGAAGTAGCTCCATCATCAACTAAATTTTCCAACACCTCGGTGGTGGATTTCCATAACATAAGAAGACAAAGAATGGTGGTATAGTGTGACCCCCAACGAGTTGCTCCTGGCTGAGTTAAAGTGCTTTCTTGATGCAATCCTTTTTCGGATAAAATTTCTCCCTTTTCTAGCATCTCCACCATGTTATCATGTTGACTCTGATGGAACTCGTCTCTTCTTTTGCAAGAAGCTCCAACCATGTTCATAATCAACATCAAATAGTTAAAGAAATCTGCGACATCCCAATTTGTGTTTGCACACCCCACAATAACTAGTTGAAGCTGGTGAGCAAAACAATGGATATACCTTGCATATGGATGTTTCTTCAAAATAAGAGTCTTCAGCCCATTATGCTCACCACGCATATTTGAAGCTCCATCATATCTTTGGCCTCTCAGTTTAGAGAATGATAATCCATGCTGAGCAAAGAACGCATCAATACCACTTTTCAAACATGTTGCAATAGTCTCATGAACATGAACTATCCCAAGAAACCGCTCTACAACTACTCCTTGGTAGTCAACATATCTAATAACAATAGCCATCTACTCTTTCACAGAAACATCACGAGCCTCATCAATCAATATTGAAAAGAATTTATCACCAAGTTCTCGAAGAATGACATTTATCGTCTCTGATGCACATGCCTTAGCAATATCTTTTTGAATTTTCGGACTAGTAAGATGATGATTTGTTGGGGCATTACTCAACACAACCTTTTCAATATCTTGATTTACAGACCCCATAAGGCGAAGCAATTCCAAGAAACACCCTCTATTCTTGGAAGTAATTTGCTCATCATGCCCGCGAAAAGGCATCATGTTCAAGTAGATATCTAGTTGCTTTCAAACTCGTAGTCAAACCCAGACGGTAAGCAGCACTTTGTGCTTCAGTCGAAGTAAATAAGCATCTTGAAATACTCTGAGCTTGATTTCTGAAACTTACAAACAATGTTTTTCATCATTGTGTTGACTACTTGCATGCCCCACATGTTCTTCAAATTTCTCAAGAGCCTTCTTCCAATTAGAGCACCTCTCCTTGACAAACACCCCATGTTGAAGGGTAAATTTTCATGAATTTTATTTATTCATGATTGTATAAATAATATGATCACTTTCATTTAAAAAAAAAATGTGTGATGGGTTACATCCATTTAAGCATGAAGCTTGGAAATTAAACAAGAAAGAAAGCCTTAGGCCCGATACAAATCAAAAGGGCCAACAAGCCCAAACCCAATCAGCCCAATCAAATGAAAGGCTGAATTGGGAGCTGACTGACATGCTATTGTTTTCATTTACAGTTGAAAACAAAGAAAAAAAATAATAATACACAAAAGATAAAAAAAAATGATGGCAGTTGAGAGATGGGATGCAACTGGCAAGGGTAGTACGTGGGTGAGAGGCAAATAACAGCCCAGTTCAGCCTATAAAGATGTTGCAGCGGCAGTTTCCTGGGCTTTCCTCTTGAAAAGGTCCACCTGCGAACACAGCAACAACAAAAGAAGGGTTGGCTTTTCCTCCTCCTGGGTGCGCCTGCAACAACGTACAAAACAAACAAAAAAATTAGAAAGAAGAAGAAACTGCAGAACAAAAAAAAAAGCAGAACTCTTCAAAGGCCAAAACAGAGGGTAGAAGTCCATCCTCTTTTCTTTTCTTTGTTTTGCAGGTAAAATTAAGCAGTGCAATGGAGAAGACCCGGGCTCGGGTTCACATGCTCTCACCTAGTGTTTGGGCTCGTCATAGGCTTGAAAGTATTTTCTTTCGCCTAAAGACCATCACGTCATAGGTTGAGAGCATCCACTCTCGTAGTTGGCTTGAAAGTATATTCTTTCGCCACTACATTCGATCCCGGCGTGGATCGGTTTATCGGGTCGAAGTGCTGCCGGATTTTCCCCGGAATTCACAAGCAAATTAATTGCTGAATTCCATCAACTATCAAAAAGTAAACTGAAGTGGGACAAGTTCTGTTTTGTTAAACAACAACACAAAACCAGCAACTGGAAGGCACTCAAATTGTGAACAAAAAAATGTTGCCTACGGCAGTCCCAATTGAACAAACACCAAACAAATAAAATTGGGTGTACCCAAAAAAATAAAATCAGAATCCTTAACAAATTCATGTCGAACTGTATCGGAGGCATAGAAAAAAATGCAGGCATGCATTGGGTATAAAAAAAAATCAATCAGAAACCACCAAAAGGCAAACTGATATACCCTAATCAAAATTAGGCTATGCCTACCACAGATTGAGATTCCAATTCAGGAGGAGGAAAAAGGAGAAGGTGAACATACCCAGTTGAACAGAGAAGCCAGGGTCGCCACTTCCTGAGTTGCAGTGAGATTCGTCAAGAGTTTAGACCGGTCCTTGCCGGACTGATTTTCCCCAAGTGCTTAGATTCGGACATCTTCCGGCCTTTGTTAGATTCCCCGAACCTCTAATTAGCCTCCTCTACCCAAATCGGAAATCTCAAATTAAACCAGCTCTAATTTTCTTAAAACCCAAAACATCCAAATTAAGGGTAAATTGCAAGGGAAAGGAGGAAAACAAACCTATTGCCCCCTTTCTTCAGACAAATTCTCGACGTCTTCGATCAGCAGAGACTCGTTCTGGGTTGTCGGAACTCGCCCCGCTCCGCCCTTGCTTGGTCTTCCTCCGTTTCAGTCACCTAAGTTCGAAGCTCCAGGGCGCCGTGCTACAAGCTCCTGCAGTCGACCTTGGAGTTTTCCACCGGCTGTGGCTTTCCCTCTGCGATTCACGTTGCAGAGCTTCACTAAAGGCTCTGCTATGTGATTAGGGTTCAGCCGATTAAAATTTTGTGCTGAACGAATTGGGTTGACTTTTCATGTGAAAAGAAAAAAAACTGGGCTCGGGTTAATTAATTGGGTGGAGTGGGCTTTGGCCTTCCTTTGGCGCTATGATAAAAAAAACAAACCGAGGCAAGCCATCGACATACATCTATATCTATGTATATAAAAGGCAAGGTTTGCCAAAAGTCGAGTTACGAAATTGCCCCTGTCTTTTCAATGCGCTTTCAAATATTTACAACATTGCCCTAATTACCTTTTCGTCTCCGCCTCTCTCCTCTCCTCTCAACTTTTGCCTCTGGCGGTTGTTCCGTCTCATTGCCGTCAAGGATAAATCCGAGGTTATGGAGAAACACGTACACGATTCGCTTGTGACCATACCTCCGAGCCCTCAAGTGGCGCTGAATTCGTTGATCCACCGTCGTCTGGTTCTGCAGCGGCCACCATCACCGTCACCACCACACCTCCTCTTCCTCCCTGCCGCCCACCACTACTGCTAAACCCTAATTCTCCCTTCAAAAAAATCTATGTAGGGAGCCGAAGGATCACAGCTCCTCCGCTCCTACGAACTCCGCCTCCTCTGCTGCTCCCTCCCTTCTCCGTCCCCGTCAAGATTCGACCTCCCTTGCCTAGCCACTCCGTCTCCCTGCCCGATAGCCGCCACATTCATCCTCTGATTGATGGCGTTCTCACGTTGATCGAGTCAGGGTGCTACGTCGAAGCTCTGTCCTCCGACGCTGCTCAATTGGCTTTCCAGCGGCTACCTGGCTCGTTGCTTTCAGGGGATTCGATCTCGTTGCTTTCAGGGGATTCGGTGGAAGCCGGCTGAGTTCTATGCCGAATTGGAGTTAGCAGTTGAGACATTCTTGGAGGATAATGATGCTGATGGTTGTTCTGATCATGTCGATTGCTGTTGCTTCCTTTTTCGCTTTCGTTCAGTGAAATGTCACCGGGTGAGTGAAAATTGAATGTCTATTAGCATCGTGATGTATTGGTTTTGAAATTTGAATGTAGTAGTAGTTTTGCCCTTTGATTCGCAGCCCTGTTATAGAGTTGCCTTCATGCCCTTTGATATCTTTATGTAGTTGATGGCATTTGTAGATAGTTTGTTAGTGTAAATCAGTTCTAATGGACAAAAAGAGCATTTCCTCTTCTGTGTTTTTGGATTTACTCTTCTGTTGCACATCTAGCATATTTCTTCTTTGTCCATTAGAACTAATTTAGTTTTATCTCCTAATTTTATAGGCGATGAGACAACAATATCTTCAACAATAAACAACACATAATTGACAGGATTTGTCACTTATAGAATGGGCCATTGCTTGATTAATCTCTGCTTTTGTATTACTGTATTATGAATAAATCAAGCTAAATCAGTTATGTATTTATATATAGTTACAGGACAATTTAAATGAAAAGTTCATCTAGGTTTCAATGGCATATGCATTTGTAATAAACTGCATATTATGAATATAGATAATGATGTGTGCTTGAAAAAAAAAGGTCCATTTGGAGGGAAAATTTTATCAGCTTGATGAAATAATTCAATTTTAAAATATGCATAAATTAAAATAATTGCATTAATACGTGGGGGCTTACCTGATCAACAACAAACTGCCTAAGATTTGTTATATCATCTCTAACTTACTTTGGAGTGGACAATTCAGCCATGGAGACACCCTCTATCTTTATCTTTGGCCTCCCAGACTTGATCCTAGCACCATGTTCAAAATTTTCTTGACCTCTCATTTGATTCGTACTATTACGGAATCAAGTTCATTACCAATGTATGAAATGGATAAATCTTTATTAAATGATTAAAAGATCACAATGTTAGCTTCGTATTGATCTTGAATTCATCTCAGGCCAAATGAATCTCCCATCAGTTGGATTTTCTTTTCCATAACTCAAGTAACTGAAATTCCATTACTTTGATCTAATTTCGAATTAAGAATTCTTACTAAGTGCCTAAAATTAGAAGTTTGAACTAATTAACAACATGTAAGGATAAATTATTATCATTTCTTTTCTTCTCAGGTATGCAATGGAAGGGTCATGATTTGTTGATCATCTGGAACTCAACAAGTTCATATGCAATTGACAATTTAAAGACAAATCAGAAGGTAAGATTTGCAATGAATTGTCTTCGGGGGATGAATTTGTTTTGGTTGTAAGAATCGTTTTGTTGGAAGCTCTAGATAAAGCATTCAACTTCATCTTTCTTTTGTCTTTCACTCTTCATTGTTTTGTGGTTCACCTTACACTTATAATATGAATTAATGTGAAATCCATCAATAGAATCACAGTTTTTTAGTATTATAGTAACTTGTTGTACCCACTGCATAATTCTATGATAGAATGTTTTATTTTCGAATTGAATCTGAACCACAACTAAAGATATTTGGTACAATCCTCTATAATACACTTCAGGTAGTATATAAGTTCACCTAATTCTTACCCAAACTAAAGATATTTGATACAATCTCCTATAATACACAGAGAATCAACAAAACTCTTATTTAAAGTATTAGGTCTAACTTACTTCCAAATTCCCTAAACCCACTGCCTAAACAAGTTAGCTCAAGAATGGAGTGTAGAAGGGTAATTGTTGATCTTGGAACATCATCCACTCTGCCTAAAACAAAACTGTGGTAATCATTAATTTCACTTTAGAACAGAAAAATATTTTTATAACCAAGAAATTTTGGTAAATAATATCATCTGTTCTACCCAAAGATTATGGAGCTATTTGTTACTGTTGTTTAAAGGTAGGCCAATACTATTCTTCAAATCAATTGAGAGGAAAAATCATATTGAGTTCTGAACACATTCAATCTGTCTTGTGACTAGAGTGGATAAAATATACTTGAAAAACTTAATTGATTGCTAAATACAATGTTAGGTATTAAAGCTTGTTAGTTATTGTTGGAAGTAATTTTGAAGGTTTCGGCTTATGACTAATGCTTATCCTATTAGTTTCTTTAAAATTGATACTCGGAAAGCAATGATGGAATCTTCTACAATAAATTTCAAAAATCTATTTTCAGATCAAATTTGGGATCTAGGTTGGCAATTCTGATTGAAGCTTTGATCTGCTTCTTGTATTTGATTTTCTGTTATAAAATGTTAACATTGAGCAATTTTTTTGCATACTAGAGAACACAAATTCTTCTGCCAAAGAAAGAGCCTTCAATGGAAGAGCTGGAGATACATCTGAGGTTGCAGGAGCATCAATATTGACATCCATGTCAAATCTACGCTCGCTTCTCCTCCCTTCATCAATAAGTAATGAATTGAGAGACATTGAAATTGAATTGTACAGGAAGTTTGGGAACAAAATTACTTGTACTAAAGCTCTTATGCCTAATGTATATTTATTCAAGGACTAGGGTATTAAGCTTTCGTATAAATATGTTGAGAGACATGACACAAAAAGGTTAAGTTCCCACGTGCGAAGCACGTGGGGATGCAACTAGTATTATATAAGTATGTAATATGTATACGTCTTAAGCTTTAAAGGAAAATGTGTTTAATTACACAATTCACCCACTTAAATATAAGAATTATAATTGGCACAAATTAACAATTCGAGTTTGTTCAAAATATAAAATTAAACTCGTTGAATATTCTTTGTCAATTAATTGAAGTGGGTCAATCTCAAATCGGCTCCTAAATAAAAACGGAGTTAAAATCTTAAACCGGATTTAACCAAAATCAAATCGGTTTCTTGGAAGAACTACGTGAAGACTTGATACTCTTTTATGAGTTACGTAGGAAATCCGGTATCAAATTCAATATATATCGGATTCAGTCGCCCATCTCAAATTAAATCAAATTTTCTCAAATTCAAATCAATTCCATGTAGAACTACGGGTGATTTGATCCCGTTCAAGCGGGTACGTAGGTAGCTCGACATAAAGCCTAAAACTCGTCGGGTACAATCGCCAATCAAAAAAATCAAACTGTCATTTCGGATAGAACTACGTAAAGACTTGACGCCTCATATCGGCTATGTAGGTAACCCGTTATTAAATTCTAAAAATATATCGGGTACAGTCGTCAACCTCTAAATTCACTCCTAAATGAATATGAGGTCAAAACCAAATCAAACTGTTTTTCTTAAGAACTACATAAGATTTGATTCCGCTTCGTCGGATATGTAGGAAACTCGATGTCAAGCAAAAGCCCGTCGGGTTCAATCACAAATTCTAAAAAGATTTTCTTCGGTTCCAAATGAAGTTAAGTCAATCAGGCAAAATCAGTTCGTTTTAGAACTACGTAACGACTTGATACTCTTTTATGAGTTACGTAGGAAATCCGGTATCAAATTCAATATATATCGGATTCAGTCACCCACCTCTAAATTCCCTTTAAATGAATATGAGGTCAAAACCAAACAAATTAAATTGGTCCGGGCAGAACTACGTAAAGACTTGACGCCTCATAACGGCTACGTAGGTAACTCCATATTAAACTCTAAAAGTATATCGGGTACAGTCGTCCACCTCCAAATTCGCGCTTAAATGAATCGGAGGTCAATGTCCAACCAAATTAAATTATTTCATATTTTGAACTACGGGTGATTTGATTTTCTTCTAAGAGATACGTAGGACACTCGATGCAAAGCTAAGGCTCGTCGAGTTCAATCGCCAAAAACAAATTCAAATTGTCCATTCCGACTCGATATAAAGCTTCCGCTAGTCGAGTTCAATCACCATTCACAAATGATCTCACGATCAAACCCAAATACAAAATCCATTTTTGTCTCGAACTACGGTGACTTGATTCCGCCATAAAGTGGATACGTAGGAAACTCGGTGTAAATCAAACTATCACCGAAGCCAGTCACACCCAAACTTTCAATCAAATATCCTAACTCATTTGTCGACTCTATGTCGTCCCAAATATATATCAAATTTCCATTAAAATCAAAGTGTCCACTCTAACTCGATACAAAGCTTCCGCTCATCGAGTTCAGTCACCAAAATCAAAAATCAAATTCCCATGAAATTCAAAATGTCTCCTCAGACTCGATACAAAGCTTCCGCTCGTCGAGTTTGATCATGACAAATCAAAACCAAATTCCACCAAATTCAAATTTGTCTTTTTCAAGAACTACGTGTGATTTGATCCCTTCCAAGAGGGTACGTAGGAAACTCACAAACGAGTTCAATCACAACCCCCAAATTGACCTTTAAGTCAAAACAAGTCAAAGCTCAAATCAAAAACAAATCAAACTCCACATCAACACCACACCAAATCGTTCTCTATGCAAATGATAGGCGGGTTATTTGAGTTACCCTTCCGAGAAGGTGGACTCAGGTTACTCGGGTGGAGTGTCGTTCGAGTTACCCTTCGTAGAAGGTGGGCTTGAACTTCATCCTATGATGCATATAAGAAAACGAAACCAAATCCAAACCAAACCAAACACAAAATCCAAAGCTATGAACTACGTAAGGCTTGATTCTCTTCCAAGAGATACGTAGGCAACCCGCTAAATTTCGGGTGCAGCCCAAATCACCAAAACCACTCAAATCTTGGTATCGATATGACTTCGAATCAAGAGGATAACCAAAAGGGGTCGAACTCAAATATTAAAAAATTAAATAAAATGTGTTGTTCAATTATTTGCGCATTTTTGTCCGACATATTTTTGGCACGCCCAGTGGGACCCTTTTTGCCTTTTCATCTCTTAGTTGTATTTATACTAATATATGGTTATATCTTTTTGGAAGGTACAAATGGCACCTCAAGTGATTGTCAACTTCAACGAGCTTCCAACAACCTTCATCATCAAAGGAGACCGCTGGATCAAGAAACGATCATTTGAAGCTCACTTTGACATCACCTGGGACTCGATGTCTGCAATGATCCCAGCCAACAACATCTTTGGAGCTCTTCAAGTTCCGGAGAACAAGAACATTGCCAAGTGGGTGTTGAAGTCTCCTGCGAAGCTCTCAAGGAAAGGGGGCATGAAGCCTAAAGCACTTCCAAGCCATGGGGGCAGGAAGCTCAATTACACCCGACTCGGCGACAACAAGCTCAATAACCAACCGGACTGCCAAAAGATCAAAGTGCAGGAGGGTGGTTACAGCGGCACCAAGCCTACCAAAGAAGTTCAAGGGCCAATCATTCGTGTCAACAAAATGAATGAGAGGTCAAGCACAACATCTGCACAACCTGTCTCTATTGCCAAGAAGGCACCCAAATCCATGAAGAGAAGGGGACGCAAGTGTGAATCTCAACGCGACAAGACAAGACCTCTTCTTATGCTAGCTCGTTCATCAACTTTAGAGAGAGCCAATACAACCCTTGCTAAAGATCTTCTTAACTCGCAGGGGGCAAAAGAAACTCCCCTAGTGGCTTCTCCAAGAGCGGTCCTCATTGGGTCTATACCCATTTATCCGAAAGAGGTTACACAAGTCAACATGACCTCATACGTGGAAGAGACGGAGCCCAAGGTTGCAAAGGTTAAGCCTTTAAGAGCCAAGAAGGGCAAGGAGGTTCATGAAATATGTCAAGTCTCCAAATATGATGCGAGAGAAGTAAGCATCTCACAAGACGGACTAGATGTGATGCAAGTATTGACTACCAGCACATCAAGTGTCGAAGAGCAACTTCAAGAGTTGCAAAGGAAGCTTGATGAGAAAGATGCTCAAATTGCATCACTTCTTTCTCAAATCAATATTCAAGCTCAAGAAAAAAGACAAGAGCAAACAAGGCCAAATAGTGAAGGCTCAAGCGGTAGCACATCCATCTCTCCACAAGAAATCAGAGAGATGATCGCTCAAGGGATAAAAGAAGCTTATGCATCACAAAATCGGAAAGTGCTCGGGTATAGAAAACCATATCCAACACACTATGATTTGATGCCATTTCCCCCGGGCTACCAAAGACCGAGCTTTGACAAGTTCGATGGCCTTCACGGTTCACCCCACGAGCACTTAGCTCATTTTTGTTCTGCTTGTGGTGAAACTGCCTTAAACGATGCCTTATTAGTTAGACAATTTGTCCAATCTTTGAAGGGATCGGCATTCACTTGGTACAGTCAACTTCAACCAGGGTCGATTAAAACATGGAACGATCTACAAAGAGAGTTCCTAACTCAGTTTGTGAGCTCGAAAGCAAGAGTTTCTATTTTGGATCTCACAAATACCTATCAAAGGTCTAATGAGCTCGCCAACGACTTCATCGCCCGATGGAGGAGTATAAGACTCCAATGCCATGAAAAATTAAGTGAACAAGCATGTGTACAGATGTGCACCAACAATTTAATACCGGAATTAGCGGTACATGTTGGGAGTGCCGAACCTCGTTCATTTGATGAGTTGGTATCGAAAGCGTGCAACGTTGAAAAGCAACTCGCACGAGGATCCAATTGGTCTCAAAATAGTGAGACTAATGAACATGATGGCGATGAGCTACAAGATAAAGAAGAGTCTATGGCAACTTTCGCCAAACATGATCGAGAGTCCGGTAACGGGAATGGTTCTAAAGCCCAAAGAAAAGGGAAAGCCAATGAACCCGCCAATAGACTCACCCTTCATGAAAGAAGGCATAAGAAATATCCTTTTGATGATGACGATGTACAAGGGATATTCGATGAATTGGTGAGTGCTAAACTCTTAACACTCCCGGAGCCAAAAAGGCCAAAACAAGTTGGAATGACGAGCAATCCAAAATATTGCTCGTACCACCAGCTCATTAGTCATCCAATCAAAGATTGCTATGTCTTCAAAGACATTATAGAGGAGATGATTAACAAAGGAGAAATTGAAATCGAGGGGGCAACATCCTCAACTCAAACAGCTTCATCAAATACCATCTCAATGGTAGACGTTGCAGAGTCCACCCCCTCACTCCAAGTATCTTCTCAAACAGAAAAAGCGTCTTCTATGGCTATTAAAACTGGGGGCAGCCCCACGGTTTCATTGCCTCTTAAAGCGTTGGTGAAAAATAACCCTTCAAAAGAAGAGCTTTTAAAAGAGAAAGAAATCGCTCAATGTTGTATGGTTTCATAGACCAATGACATGGACGAAAAGAAAGCGAGAGTTGACAAGATTACTCTTCGCTCCAAGAAGCAAATTCTCTCCTCAAAATCAAAAGAGAAATCAAAGGGAATGAAACCAAGCTTCATGGAAGTTTCAAAAATGCACAAGAAGCATAAAGTTCAAGTGCAAAAGCTAAAACCCTCTTTTGAGGGTAAAGCTCCACAAAAACTTGTCGATGAGACTTTCGTCAAAAATTTCCAAGTCTCATACGAAGAGGGTGTTATAACTACAAGTGTGATAGAGCCTAGAGTGTCCGCATTTAAAAGGCTTGAGAAAGCTTCAGTTGGAGCTCTCAAATCTTCGGTGTTTAACAGGCTTGATCTAGCCTCTACATGTGAAGCACCGAAATCTTCAGTATTCGAAAGACTCGAGCTAGCCTCAAGAAATGAAGCATCAAAATCTTCAATGTTTCAAAGGCTTGATATGGCCTTGGCAAGTGGAGAATTTAAACCTTCGGTGTTTCAAAGGCTAAATATAGCCTTGACAAGTGGAGAATCTAAAGCTCCAATATTTGAAAGGCTCGGAAAAGTTGACGAGTCTAAAAACAAGAAGGTCCAAATGAAAAGGACTAAAATCAAGAGCTCCGGAAGAGGCAGTCAAAAGTTCTTGTCCACAAGCTCAAGCAAATCAGGGACACCTAAAATCAAGTAAGGGTGTCAAAAAGATCAAGTAGTTTCCAAGGCAGGAAAACAAATATTTCCGCCTAGAACTACGTAAGGACTTGATCCCCAACAAGGGGTACGTAGGAAATTTGGCATCAAAAAAAATATGTGTCAAATTCAGTCGCACACACACACAAAAAAAAAGTTTCCGGGTTCGCAAATGATAGTCAGGTTATTCGGGAAACCTTTCTTAGAAGGTGGGCCCGAATGATTTGATTGATGCGGTAAAAAAAAAGAAAGAAAAAAAAAAAGAAGGAAAAATCCCGGTTTGCAAATGATAGTCGAGTTATTTGGGAAACCCTTCCTAGAAGGTGTGCTCAAGTAATTCGAGTGATGCATATTATAAAAAAAAAGGACTTGAAGTTGTCCAAAAATCAAACAACCCGGAAGCATAAGAAAAATGGGTTCAAAAAGAACTACGAGCGGCTTGATCCCTCAAAAAGGGGGTACGTAGGCAATCTAGCTAGTCAAAGTGCTAGGTGCAGCCACAAAAACAAACAAAACATCTTCTTTTCTCAACAATGAAGAGAAAGAAGATCAAATCCTCTTCCTTTTGTAGTCATATGAGTATTGTCTCGACTATAAGGAGAAAAATCAAGTATGGTCCAAAGACTTGCACATTTTGTGCATATATTGAGTATGGGGCAAAGGAAAAGAGAGAGAAAGAAATTGTCTTTCAAAGGCATTCTCACGAAGAGAAAAAAATAAAATTCTTATGCCTAAATTTCCCAACTTTGATTATCATGTCTATATGTGATACTCAATTCAAGTCTCATAAATCAAATTTTCCTTCCAAGGAACCCTAAACCAAAAGTTGCCTTCAAACTTGACTAACCAAATGGTCAATATTTTCTTCTCTCTCAAAGCCAAAAAGGCCTAAGCCTCTCAAAACTCTTCAAACCCTCCAAACAAAAATTGGCCTACATCATTTATATATGTATGGTCATCTAAAGCCCCTAAAGCTCAAAACCAAAACTCAAAGAAAAAGCCACCAAATGTCTTGGCTTCAAATGGTATGGGTATTCTATTTCAAAATCATCTCATATGATGGTTTGATCACAAAGCTTCAACCACAAAGGTTACAAAAGTTCAAGTCAACGACACCTAGTCGTTAAAACCAAATTTAGTCTAAGACCGAAAATCAAAATGAAATTGGTCAAAAGGCAAAAGCTCAAAGCAACGACACCAAGTCGTCAAAGCCAAATTCTTGTTCCTCACAAGAAAACTCTCAAATCCAAATTCAAGCTTAAAGTCACAATTTTCGACCAAAAGCCAAAAACAACTAAATTAGCTCAAAAGCCAAAGACCAAATCGACAAAAAGTCAAAACCAAAATTGACTCAAAGCCGAAAATCCAATATTGACTCAAAGCTCAAAAGCCAAACTGGTTCAAAGGCCAGAAAAGCATAAATCAAATTTCGAGAAGGAAAATCTTTCCGACTCTCATATACCCATACCAAATTACATCTTATTGGTCATAAGCAAATTCTAAGTAGGATTGCTTTTCATTTGTGATCAATTTCTCATATAAATAACAACACAAGTTGTAATGTTCTTTGGACTACTAATCAAACAAAAATGCTTTCTAAAGAAAGGTTCTCTTGAAACAAAAGCATGGTGCATAAATAGCACAATAACGAACTTTGAACGTGTTCAATATCTCACACGCACAAAGTTCGGGGGACAACTGTTGGAGGGTAAATTTTCATGAATTTTATTTATTCATGATTGTATAAATAATATGATCACATTCATTTTTTTTTTTAAAAAATGTGTGATGGGTTACATCCATTTAAGCATGAAGCTTGGAAATTAAACAAGAAAGAAAGCCTTAGGCCCGATACAAATCAAAAGGGCCAACAAGCCCAAACCCAATCAGCCCAATCAAATGAAAGGCTGAATTGGGAGCTGTCAGTACATGCTATTGTTTTCATTTACAGTTGAAAACAAAGAAAAAAAATACGGAATTTTCGTCTGGCGACCCTGAGGTAAGGGCAAATTCGCCAGGTATACAAAAGTTTTGAAAAATTCGCCCAACACCCCTGAGTTTTGTGTGTATTTCGCCCCGTGCCCCTGGCGAGTGAAAACTAACTGTGTCGTTAGTCCATCATTCTATCAGAAGGGAAGGGAAGAGAGGGGAGGAGAAGCGCCCGAGGCACGAATCGTCACCGAGCCCGAGGCAACCGGAAGGAGAGGTGGAGAAGGAGGTGACCCGACCTGGAGGAGGACTTGGAGAAGAGGGCTCGATGAAAAAAAACGAAGGAGAAGGAGATTTAATCGATGCCCGACCTGGAGAAGAAGGGGGAGGCCCATCTTTTAATCGATGATAAACAAGGCAGTCGTCAGAGCCGTCGCTAGAGGTGGTGGAGGCACCGCTCGACTCGCTGGAAGTGGGGGTGGAGCCGCCAGCCAGGTAAGTTGATTTAGGGTTTGCAAATTGGGGATTCAATTTGTGTTTGCAATTTGGGACTTTGAATTGGGTTTTGATTTGTCATTAGTTCGAATTAAGGTTGAGAATTTGAGATTGAAAAATTGCTGAACTTGTAAATTCATTCACTGATTGATTCATGGATGAAACTGGGTGGAGCTGAACATTCGTCCCATGGAGGAGAAGCACCCCCAATTGGATCGAATTGCGGGTGGCAACTGATCTTGCTTACTTCCATTGGAGAGGGACTGCAGATATGGAGGAGAAGCAACCTAGGGTTAGTGTAGTGTTTAATTTTACCTCACTTCTCTCAATCTGTTTAAAGATCGTAACTTTATTTGTGTGAATTTTGGTTCTGTTTCTCTTTTTTCTTCTGATTATCATTTTATGTCACATTACATTTCACCGGGACCGAAATTGGGTTACTGATACTATATGGATATCAGTTCATTTTCAATTTTACTTGAATGTAGTCCGGTGATAACTATTCCTAGGTTGATGAATTGGGATTCCAATTTGGGGATTTTAAGAATTGTGTAGTTTGATTGTTATTTAATTCTCCAAATATCCGAATGATGAATCCGAGTATGTCAGAATTTGGAGCGATTCAGTTCTTAGACATTGTCTGATCTTATTGTTTATGGAAATCAATCGATTATCTGCTAAGTTCAATGCTGAATTTGGAAAGGATGCAAATACTTGGTCACTTTCGTCATGTCATTGAGGCATATCTAAAGGTTTTCGTGTTGATGGTCATTCTAACATCTGAGTTAACTTCCTATTAGCTTCGCATTTAATCATTCCAATGAATAATCCATTCTAAATTTTGGCCTTGTCAATACAACTGATGTTGGTTAAAGTCTAAAAATAATATTTGTATTTTTTTGTTGGTTTGCTGTCAGAAAATCAGAAACTGATCTGTACAGATCAGGGGCTGGGGTTTTTTCCTACATTTGTGGGATTAATTGAAACTTATGACAATAAGTGTGTTGTTTTAGCCTATTAGCTCAAACGAAAGAGCATTGTACTCGTGCACAAGGACGTGAGTTCAAATCCCACATAGGCTTATTGAATTCTCTAACCATTTAAGTAATTTGTTCACTTAATTTGAGAAAATAATTTGACATTCTTTCCCATATGATTATTAAAGAAATGATTGTGATTTAAGTTGTCATTCATCTCAGATACAATACATTCCCCCATTGTACATCAATGAAAAAAATGCATTGCTTGTGAATTCAGTAATTTCACTTTCCATAAATTTTTACAGTCATTTAACAGTTCTGCTAGAGTTGGAGTGGTTATTCCTACCAAGCTAAGGTATTTCGCATGGAGGTAACAGCTAAATATTCAGTTCAATGCAAAATATTCAGTTCCATCGATAAGAATAAAATGGAGGTTCTTAATGAATGTCAATTGCAAGTATAAACAAAAGTAAAGATTTGTAACCTATGTGGGATTCGAACCCACATCGATGTGTACAACACATTACTCTTCCATTTGAGCTAATAGGCTAATATAAACCAATATTTAAGTTGTATACATACATCCAAGTATATATAGTCATTAAACTTTGAAGCCACTATATCAGGAACAAAACTGAGACTAATTAGCTAGCATCAGTTTGCTTCTTCATTTCTTTTATTTACAAATAACTATCAAGTGCGTGTATAAGGCTTTTAAGCCAATCTATTAGGATAAAACTGAGATTAAACTCATTAGCTAGCATTAGTCATTAAACTCAATATGTTGTGTTTGCCTTTTTAGTCTCACTAGCTAAAAATGGAATACCTGAAAATGGAATAGCTGTGCCTTTTCAGACATTAAACTCATGCTAGAGCTTGCAGTAGGACTGTAGGAGTGTCTAAACTCAGATGAATTTTAATTCATTCTAACTTCAAAGTTAGAATGCTAAAAAAATGTAGAATATGTGGTTCATGTGTTCCTTTTGGACATGGACAGGAGCACTGCAGCAAAGGGAAAAGGGATGATGTCAAGAGCAATCAGATGATTTGGGTGCCAAAACAGAAGGGGGAGGACTACAAAGAATGTGGAGTTGTATCTGTCACAGACATGGAAAAAGAAGCTGAGTATAACAAGAACCGAAGGAGATGAGCAGAGAGCAGGAAAGAAAACTCATGCAAACCTGCTAAGAATGAGGTGAATGGTTTTCATACTCCCCCATTGTTGTGTAAAAGTGAACAAAGCAAAGGAAAGCAAGGAGAGAGTGCAGATGGGTGAACAAAGAGCACTGGTAGAAAAGCGAAAAAAAAGCCAATACTGATATTTATGAAGACCAAATCAACCTCCATGACAGTAGTAGCATATAAAAATACTCATGTGGTGCTTCATCTTGTGATTAACATATAAAATATAATTGTTGATACTCATGTGGTGCACCATCTCCCTCCATGACAGTAGTAGCAAATCAAAATGGAATACCCCATTACAATGACACTTAACCACTAAAGAATTAATACAAATGTAGCCTAAGCAAATCAAAGCATCAAATCCTAGAAATAAGTCATCAAAATCGATAGAGTAATTTACCCAAAAGTCGTGGAGTGTGATCTTGCAACTTGCAACCACTGTAAACGAGCAATTCATTCAAAGAAAAATTCACGACCTAAATGAAATTAGGATTTAGAATGCAAGAAAGGACGCAGGAGTATCATGATGAAAACACGAATTTCTTAATCGACTCAATCAAACTAAGAGCAAACATTCAACGACGAGAAATCGATAAAATCCCATAATTCAGAAGGGACTCGAAATCATACCATGAGAGAAAATTAGATACCTTATTGTCCATAAAATCATCCACCAAACCATAATTTGAAGATCTTACAACGATAATTCCAAAAAATTCCCAAATCGAAAACCCTAAGTCGTGAACTTTTGTAAATCCCTAAATTTCAAATGGAGAGGAGGGACTTACCTCAAGAGGAATTGTGTCGAAGCCTCGAAGCCCTCTCTCTCTCCCTTCGGTTCAATGGTGTTGAAGCGCTCTTTCTCCCCCTTCGGTTCAACGGTGTCGAAGCGCTCTCTCTCTCTGAGCACTTCTATCGAGCGTCTGATCTCCTCCTTTTTGTTCTTTCTTTTAAGTTTAACGTCGTTTTAACTGTTGTGGTAAAGAAACCAACCGAGGGGCACGATGCGAAAAAAATTACAAACCTCAGGGGCATTTCGCGAATTATGTAAAACTTTCGTATACCCGGCGAATTTGACCTTATCTTAGGGATACCAGGCGAAAATTCCGAAAAAAATAATAATACACAAAAGATAAAAAAAAAATGATGGCAGTTGAGAGATGGGATGCAACTGGTAAGGGTAGTACGTGGGTGAGAGGCAAGTAACCGCCCAGTTCAGCCTATAAAGATGTTGCAGCGGCAGTTTCCTGGGCTTTCCTCTTGAAAAGGTCCACCTGCGAACACAGCAACAACAAAAGAAGGGTTGGCTTTTCCTCCTCCTGGGTGCGCCTGCAACAACGTACAAAACAAACAAAAAAATTAGAAAGAAGAAGAAACTGCAGAACAAAAAAAAACGCAGAACTCTTCAAAGGCCAAAACAGAGGGTAGAAGTCCATCCTCTTTTCTTTTCTTTGTTTTGCAGGTAAAATTAAGCAGTGCAATGGAGAAGACCCGGGCTCGGGTTCACATGCTCTCACCTAGTGTTTGGGCTCGTCATAGGCTTGAAAGTATTTTCTTTCGCCTAGAGACATTACGTCATAGGTTGAGAGCATCCACTCTCGTAGTTGGCTTGAAAGTATATTCTTTCGCCACTACATTCGATCCCGGCGTGGATCGGTTTATCGGGTCGAAGTGCTGCCGGATTTTCCCCGGAATTCACAAGCAAATTAATTGCTGAATTCCATCAACTATCAAAAAGTAAACTGAAGTGGGACAAGTTCTGTTTTGTTAAACAACAACACAAAACCAGCAACTGGAAGGCACTCAAATTGTGAACAAAAAAATGTTGCCTACGGCAGTCCCAATTGAACAAACACCAAACAAATAAAATTGGGTGTACCCAAAAAAATAAAATCAGAATCCTTAACAAATTCATGTCGAACTGTATCGGAGGCATAGAAAAAAATGCAGGCATGCATTGGGTATAAAAAAAAAAATCAATCAGAAACCACCAAAAGGCAAACTGATATACCCTAATCAAAATTAGGCTATGCCTACCACAGATTGAGATTCCAATTCAGGAGGAGGAAAAAGGAGAAGGTGAACATACCCAGTTGAACAGAGAAGCCAGGGTCGCCACTTCCTGAGTTGCAGTGAGATTCGTCAAGAGTTTAGACCGGTCCTTGCCGGACTGATTTTCCCCAAGTGCTTAGATTCGGACATCTTCCGGCCTTTGTTAGATTCCCCGAACCTCTAATTAGCCTCCTCTACCCAAATCGGAAATCTCAAATTAAACCAGCTCTAATTTTCTTAAAACCCAAAACATCCAAATTAAGGGTAAATTGCAAGGGAAATGAGGGAAACAAACCTATTGCCCCCTTTCTTCAGACAAATTCTCGACGTCTTCGATCAGCAGAGACTCGTTCTGGGTTGTCGGAACTCGCCCCGCTCCGCCCTTGCTTGGTCTTCCTCCGTTTCAGTCACCTAAGTTCGAAGCTCCAGGGCGGCGTGCTACAAGCTCCTGCAGTCGACCTTGGAGTTTTCCACCGGCTGTGGCTTTCCCTCTGCGATTCACGTTGCAGAGCTTCACTAAAGGTTCTGCTATGTGATTAGGGTTCAGCCGATTAAAATTTTGTGCTGAACAAATTGGGTTGACTTTACATGTGAAAAGGAAAAAAACTGGGCTCGGGTTAATTAATTGGGTGGAGTGGGCTTTGGCCTTCCTTTGGCGCTATGATAAAAAAAACAAACCGAGGCAAGCCATCGACATACATATTATATAAGTATGTAATATGTATACGTCTTAAGCTTTAAAGGAAAATGTGTTTAATTACACAATTCACCCACTTAAATATAAGAATTATAATTGGCACAAATTAACAATTCGAGTTTGTTCAAAATATAAAATTAAACTCGTTAAATATTCTTTGTCAATTAATTCAAGTGGATCAATCTCAAATCGGCTCCTAAATAAAAACGGAGTTAAAATCTTAAACCGGGTTTAACCAAAATCAAATCGGTTTCTTGGAATAACTACGTGAAGACTTGATACTCTTTTATGAGTTACATAGGAAATCCGGTATCAAATTCAATATATATCGGATTCAGTCGCCCATCTCAAATTAAATCAAATTTTCTCAAATTCAAATCAATTCCATGTAGAACTACGGGTGATTTGATCCCGTTCAAGCGGGTACGTAGGTAGCTCGACATAAAGCCTAAAACTCGTCGGGTACAATCGCCAATCAAAAAAATCAAACTGTCATTCGGATAGAACTACGTAAAGACTTGACGCCTCATATCGGCTACGTAGGTAACCCGTTATTAAATTCTAAAAATATATCGGGTACAGTCGTCAACCTCTACATTCACTCCTAAATGAATATGAGGTCAAAACCAAATCAAACTGTTTTTCTTAAGAACTACATAAGATTTGATTCCGCTTCGTCAGATATGTAGGAAACTCGATGTCAAGCAAAAGCCCGTCGCATTCAATCACAAATTCTAAAAAGACTTTCTTCGGTTCCAAATGAAGTTAAGTCAATCAGGCAAAATCAGTTCGTTTTAGAACTACGTAACGACTTGATACTCTTTTATGAGTTACGTAGGAAATCCGGTATCAAATTCAATATATATCGGATTCAGTCACCCACCTCTAAATTCCCTTTAAATGAATATGAGGTCAAAACCAAACAAATTAAATTGGTCCAGGCAGAACTACGTAAAGACTTGACGCCTCATAACGGCTACGTAGGTAACTCGATATTAAACTCTAAAAGTATATCGGGTACAGTCGTCCACCTCCAAATTCGCGCTTAAATGAATCGGAGGTCAATGTCCAACCAAATTAAATTATTTCATATTTTGAACTACGTGTGATTTGATTTTCTTCTAAGAGATACGTAGGACACTCGATGCAAAGCTAAGGCTCGTCGAGTTCAATCGCCAAAAACAAATTCAAATTGTCCATTCCGACTCGATATAAAGCTTCCGCTAGTCGAGTTCAATCACCATTCACAAATGATCTCACGATCAAACCCAAATACAAAATCTATTTTTGTCTCGAACTACGGTGACTTGATTCCGCCATAAAGTGGATACGTAGGAAACTCGGTGTAAATCAAACTATCACCGAAGCCAGTCACACCCAAACTTTCAATCAAATATCCTAACTCATTTGTCGACTCTATGTCGTCCCAAATATATATCAAATTTCCATTAAAATCAAAGAGTCCACTCTAACTCGATACAATGCTTCCGCTCATCGAGTTCAGTCACCAAAATCAAAAATCAAATTCCCATGAAATTCAAAATGTCTCATCAAACTCGATACAAAGCTTCCGCTCATCGAGTTTGATCATGACAAATCAAAACCAAATTCCACCAAATTCAAATTTGTCTTTTTCAAGAACTACGCGTGATTTGATCCCTTCCAAGAGGGTACGTAGGAAACTCACAAACGAGTTCAATCACAACCCCCAAATTGACCTTTAAGTCAAAACAAGTCAAAGCTCAAATCAAAAACAAATCAAACTCCACATCAACACCACACCAAATCGTTCTCTATGCAAATGATAGGCGGGTTATTTGAGTTACCCTTCCGAGAAGGTGGACTCAGGTTACTCGGGTGGAGTGTCGTTCGAGTTACCCTTCGTAGAAGGTGGGCTTGAACTTCATCCTATGATGCATATAAGAAAACGAAACCAAATCCAAACCAAACCAAACACAAAATCCAAAACTATGAACTACGTAAGGCTTGATTCTCTTCCAAGAGATACGTAGGCAACCCGCTAAATTTCGGGTGCAGCCCAAATCACTAAAACCATTTAAATCTTGGTATCGATACGACTTCGAATCAAGAGGATAACCAAAAAGGGTCGAACTCAAATATTAAAAATCAAATAAAATTTGTTGTACGATTATTGCGCATTTTTGTCCAACACCCCATCTCCATATTTTGGTCCTAAATCACCTTTGAAAAGATAACACCAAAAGCAATAAGCAGCATCTTTAGAAACAATATATTCCAACCATTCTCTATCTTTGAACCACTTCTTCTGGAAACTTCTCTTTTGTTTTCCAAAGAAACGTTATGGGAAATCATGTGACATAGGTTGACAAGGACCACTAAGAACATAATCTCTCAAAATGTCATCTCTAATCAAAGGATCATATTCCTGGATAGGTTTTCGTAGTCCAGAATCACTAATAATCATCCACTCTTTCTCCAATCGAGCTCTTTTTTCACTCCTTACATAATCTCTACGATTACTAGTAACATCATCTCTGCTCACAACCACTTCAACATTCGGAGATGGATAAGGGAGAGGATTGACCGAAGGAGTTGAAGATCCGGTAGGAATAGATGATTTAGAGCGAATAACAAATTTGTCCATGTTATATATTCCTATAAAACAACAATCCCAAATTACAAATTCAATTCACCACAAACCCGGAAATTCAATTCACAAATCACAAGCCCTAATCAATATCATAATATGTCACAAAATTGATTCCAAAAACCACAAGCCCTAACTAAAATATCACAAAATTGAATTTCAAATCAAAATATAGAGTACAAATTGACAAAAGTATAATCTTTAAGGTAAAAAAGAACCAACCTTTTAATTCGGAATGGGAGCGGGACCAGGCTGTAGTCTGAGTCAGCAGCAGCAAGCCGGGCCGCCGGGGTGCGGTGCAGACCGTGTGGTGGTGGCGTGGTGCAGTGGAGGACTGGAGCGGGGAGCGGCCGAGTAGGTCCTGTCCGACCGATCTTCTCTTCGGCTTCGCCCTAACTGCGTGTAAAAAAATGCAATTGTCTTTGTAAAAAAAAATCGTAACTATTAATTTGTTGGGAAGGCAAGAAAAATAAAAACGGGAGTATTGAGACTCGAACTCGGGTCTGCTGTACAGCCGTGAGCCGCCCCTTCCTTCCCTTTCAAACAACCATTGTGCCAAGGGGAATTATTGATTCACTTCACATTTTAGTTATACTTAATACATAAATATTAAATACCAATATACCACATATATATTTTTTTACTCCCGATTCCAGGGGGACTAGAGCCACCCCGAGCCCCCCCATTGATCCGCCACTGTGTGGAATTCCACTTCTCTATCATTTCTAGATCCAAGGACAAATGAAAGTGAACTTGAAGTTCAAAGGATCATACATTTGCAAAGTGTTGCAAATAGATTACCAGATGCATTTACAGATGCCAAGAAGGTAACGATGTCACGTATACCAGCTGAAAATGCACCAGCTCGATTGGAGATTCCTATAGTAACTCCAAACCAACAAATAACAAGTGGTTTTCAAGTACGTCGGAAGCGTGGGAGACCACTAGGCTCTAAAGATACAATTCCCCAGAAGAAGAAAGAGACAATAACAACACATAAAGGTGTTGATATGCCAAACACTAAAATCCATGAAGATATACTCCCATAAGAGATATTATCTAAGGACCCCGAAAGCAAAGAAAAGGATGTCGAGGATAATTTTGAGATGTCAAATAACTATGCAACCACCGATATGAGGTGGCACCGAAATGACATAGTCCTAGATGAAATATTTGCTTTTACAGTGGAAATAGAAGTCATGGATGAAGATGACAATGATCCTCAAAAAATGATGGAATGTCAAAATCGAAATGATTGGGAGAGTTGGAAAGGTGCAATCAAAGTAGAGCTGGATTCATTAAACAAACGCGGTGTTTTTGGACCAGTAGCTCCAACACCAAAGGTCGTTAAACCAGTCGGCTTTAAGTGGGTGTTCATACAAAAACGCAATGAGCGTAATGAAGTATTAAGATATAAAGCCAGACTCGTTGCACAAGGCTTTTCACAAAAGCCAGGAGTGGATTATATAGAAACATATTCACCTGTAGTTTATGCAACAACACTTAGATTCATAGTTGGCTTTGCAGTTGTTCAAAAACTTCAAATGCAACTTATGGATGTAGTAAGTGCTTACCTTTACGAATCATTAGATACAAATATATACATGAAAATCCCCGAAGGATTAGAAATGCCTGAAGCATTAAGATCTAAACCTCGTCACACGTACTCCATCAAGTTAAAGAGGTCCTTATATAGATTGAAGCAATCGGGTCGCATGTGGTATAACCGCCCTAGTGAGTTCCTACTAAGACATGGCTTTATAAATAACCAAGTAAGCTCTTGTGTCTTTATAAAGAGGACAAAGTCGGGCTATGTAATTATAGCAATTTATGTTGATGACCTAAACATTATTGGGACTCCAAAAGAGATTCAACAAACAGCTAATTACATGAAAAAGAAATTTGAAATGAAAGATCTTGGAATAACCAAGTATTGCCTCGGCCTGCAGTTCAAGTATACAAAAAATGGAATTTTTATCCATCAATCAACTTATGTTGAAAAGGTCCTAAAACGCTTTAACATGGACAAAGCATATCCATTGAGTACACCTATGGTTTTACGATCACTTGATGTCGACAAGGACCCCTTTCGGCCTCGATTAAACAATGAAGAGATATTAGGTCCTAAAGTACCCTATCTTAGTGCAGTTGGTGCGCTTATGTATCTTGCTACAAATACCCGACCAGATATAGCTTTTGTAGTTAATCATCTAGCAAGATATAGCTCAACACCAACAAAAAGACATTGGAATGATGTCAAGCATATTCTACGTTATTTACGTGGAACAAGTGACATGGGGTTGTATTTTGAAAGATTAAAAGGAGTTCATGGTGCAGAATTAGTTGGTTATTCTGATGCAGGTTATTTGTCTAATCCCCACAAGGTCATCTCACAAACAGGGTACTTATTTATGTATGGTAGAACCGCCATTTCATGGCGTTCAACAAAGCAGTCTCTTGTAGCCACGTCATCAAATCACGCAGAGCTTATCGCATTGTATGAAACTGGAAGAGAAAGTGTTTGGCTCAGATCACTTATCCAACATGTCCAAGAATCATGCGGGTTAGAGTTTGTTGCAAAACACCTAACAGTGTTGTATGAAGATAATGCAGCTTGCATCGCCCAAATCAAAGAAGGATACATTAAAGGTGATAAGACGAATCATATATTCCCTGAATTATTCTCCACTCATGAACTCCAAGTTGAAGACAAGACTGATGTTCAGAAGATTGCATCGAGTAAAAATCTAGCAGATTTATTCACTAAAGCTTTGCCTACAACGGTATTCAAGCGACTCGTACACAACATGTGGATGCGTTGTTTGAAGGATGTATGCAAAGTTGAGGGGGAGCGTAGTTTACACTAGTATTGTACTCTTTTTCCCTTGATCTTGGTTATTGTCCCAAATGGGTTTTTCAAGACAATTTTTGTAACAAGGCAATACATAGACTACGAGGTGCACATCCAAGGGCGAGTGTTATAATAACTAGTTAATTTAGTGGATGTTTCACCTCCGATAAAATCCTACAATTATAGCTCCATTTACTTGTCTCTTTCTACCTTGCCTATATAAGACCTTTGTATGTTCACTTGAGAATACACAAGCATTGAGTTGATCTCCTTTCTCATTGTTATTATCTCAAATATATATAATTTTATTCACTCCAATTGAGGAGCTTGGTGTGTATGAAAATCACAAGCTTCAGACAGTACCCAAGGAGGCGTGCAGGACAACGGTGGGAGGGCTTGCACGCCAAGGTAGTACCCATCGCTGGGACAGCTGGAGGCCGGAGGCGGAATGGCAATCATCGCATCCCAGTACGAAGCCGGCGACGAAACAGGCTAGAGCGACACAAGGTGGGCGAAGTGTGGGAGCGGCGACGGACACTACGAGGAGGAACCATAGGATGGCCGCTGCCGACAAGGAAAAGGATGATCGGAAGACTCGAAGGAGGCAAACCAAAATCCGAACCGTGTAGGAGGTGAGCCACAACCCACGCCCGAGGAAGGCAATTACAGGTGAACCTAGGTTGACGATGATGAGTCAAGGGGTCGAATGGCGAAATCCAAAACCCAAAAATCGAGCCTCAACTCGACAAAATCCCAAATTGATGGAGGGATCTGGGGGTGGGGGGAGGAGACTTAAGGACAACAGCGATCGGGGTACAGAATGCCCCTGGCCTTCCCTTCCCTCCTTTTCCCCTTATGCTGAAATTTTTATGCTGACAAATAGACTACTGAGATTCTAACTTCATCAAAATTTTATGTTGACAAATGAATTGTTGAGATTCTAACTTCATCGAAATTTTTATGTTCACAAAAAGACTGCTAAAATTCTAACTTCATCAAAAAATTTATGCTGACAAACGGACTGTTGCGATTCTAACTTCATCGAAATGTTTATGCTAACAAATGGACTACTGAGATTCTAACTTAAATGTTGATATTTTTACTATTATTGAAATTGACTACTGATAAATTAATTTTTACTATTGAAATTTTATGCTGACAATTTAACTTTTTTATACACAATATACTCCAAGAAAAGCACAAAAAGGTCAATGTGTTAGACATAAATCAATACCTAAAAGCTCAAAGATAAAAAAAAATATATGGTGAACAACATATAGCGACAAGATTTTTGTCACTTTGCAGCTGTCATTATTCGACCCTCTCGGAGCTATCCGATCTGCCTTGCTTTTGCTGGATGACTCGATTTTGTCAGCCCCTCACTCATGGAATGTTTTAGAAAGACCGTCTCATGTATGAACTGAGTTTTCATCCCCTTCCATCTTCATTTTCTTGAGCCGAGTTTGAAACCCCATTGTCATTGTAAAGTGTTGAAATCAAACAGATCTCCCACTTGAAATAGTTAACTAGTATTAGTAATTTTAAGTAAAAACAGGACAAAAGAGTGCAGACATTGAGAATCGAATGTTATCGACAACGACGAAGATGTACATATCCTTGTATGGTTCAACAATGAGCTTAATGGTGCCCTTGAAAGCATTGTGATCCAGAAGCATATCAGTTATATCCTTTGTCTGATCTCCCCTTTGTCCACTTTACAAAAACAACATGAAATAAATCAATACACAGTGAGTGATGGGCAAATACTCGATGTCCACTCCTTCGAGAGAGGGGCTCACACAACAGAGAGACGCAAGCGAAGGAGGATGTAGGAGGACCTACCCTTGAAGAGCTTCAATCGACCTGAGAGAAACGGAAGGACACAAGCAAGTGGACTTGTCTCCACCTTCGATTTTTGCTTCCTCAGCAACCATTGGTGAGGGGAGAAGAAAGATCGAAGAAAGAGGAAGTGGATCTCGTCGACGCTTCGATCCTCACCGGCTGCGGCAGAGGTAAAGATGGATCGAAAGATGGAACTGGGAGGACGGAAGCAGATGAATCGTGAAAAAAGAAGGAGGAGATAAGATCAATTAGGTTAGGGATATTTTAATTTTGGTATTAAAAAAAAAGTGGACAATTATCTAAATAAATCTAAAATATGGACATTCACTTAATTAGGTCATTGAATGTGGACTCAAAACTAATTTTGTCTTTATTTTTCCATTTCCTTTTTACCTTTTCTTTTTTCCCCTTTATGTTCTTTTTCCTTTTATTTTTTTTAAATTTTTTTGCTGATAATAATTATTAATAATTTTGCGTCCGTTGACAAAATCGATTGCTAACATTTTCACTACTGGTGACAAAATTTATTTCGTACACTTTTACGATTTTGATATATTTCCAACTACTAACAAAATTGATTACTGGCATTTTCACGACTGCTGCCAAATTGACTTCAGACTTTTTTATGATGTTAATATTTTTTTTAGTGCTGACAAATTTGACTGTTGACATTTTTACAACTGTTTACGAAATTGATGTAGACAACATTTTCATTGTTAAAAAAAATTAATTCACCTTATATTGTTGACATTTTATTGTTGTTAAAATCTTTTATTGTTGAAATTTTACCATTGCGGAAAATTTACTATTGTTTAAATAAGAATACTTAATCTTACTAAAGCAATATTGTATACGTTAGCAAAAACAAGTTTGAAGGCTTCAACACATACATAGCAACACTTAAAAATGTTTTAAATTCACAAAGAGAGACGCTATATGTTTCAAATTCATTGACGATAATTATCACAATCACTAATATAACTTTAAAAAACCATTTAATTTATCAGCAACTTTACAACTAAACATATAATTGTTGACAAATAAATAGATAGTTATTGACAAATACTAAAAATTCATCCTAAATTGTGGACATTTTACTAATTTTGAAATCTTACTATTGTGGAAATATTATCACTGCGGAAAATTTACTATATTTAGTTTATCATTTTTAAATAGTAAATTAAAAATATCA
The DNA here is from genome assembly GCA_963922045.1 of Persicaria maculosa. Lineage (NCBI taxonomy): Eukaryota > Viridiplantae > Streptophyta > Magnoliopsida > Caryophyllales > Polygonaceae > Persicaria > Persicaria maculosa. Next base: position 21,791,667 of record OY998261.1, on the reverse strand, counting down.
GTAGTATCTTTTTGGTTTTAAAAAATGTCAATAGTATCTATCAAGTCAAAAAAATTAAATTCATTTTAAGTTGTTGACATATTACTATTTTGGACAAATTCAATAAAGATTTTGATATCATAATTCAATCATAGGCAATGTTCTAAAAACACTTGGTGGGTGCTTGGCGGTAGGGCAGGGTCAAAGGTCTAGGCTGGATCTAGGCGAATTTCATGGGGGGGGGGGGGGTTTTGTGGTCTAGGCGAGTCTTGGCGACCTTGACAGCCTTGGCGGAAGGGCGAGGTCAATGGTTTAGGCGGGGGTCTAGGCAGGTCTTAAGGGGTTTTTTAGAACAGTATTTGTAGCTATCTTCTTTTGAAACGGAAAGAATTCGACTCATCAGACATGTCAGGTATGTCGAGAGGCCAAAAATGGCAGACAGACTAACTATCATGATGCAAAAATGAAACCAAGAATATAAAAAGCAAAAAAAGAGCCCGCTCACATCTGATCACAATAAGAAAGCAGCCCAGCTAGCATGGAAGTCGAGAAGGTCTATCCAGGGATAGACTGCGAATGCCGAGAGAATAGGAGAGTCTATGGACTAACACGGTGTCTTGACGTCGGGAAGACGATAACTAAAGCCCACCAAGGGAAAGAGACATCACCTAGGGAAGTGTGGATCACCGATGTTCCCCTCACCTGGATGAGGGATCTTTGAAAACCACGAACACTGTCGCAATCAACTCGATGAACAGGATGCTCGAGACTGAACCTCATCTGGAACTAAACACAGCTACAATGGAGAACGACCTCAAATGAAAGAGCAACACCAATCTTGATAAAAAAAAAAGGCAAACGAGTAGGAGGCTATCCCAAAGATTAAAATTAGGGAGGTTATCCCATAAATTTTTTAAGGGAGATTATCCTGATTTTTTTTTATTTTTTAGAGGGAGATTATCCTATTCTTTATTGGTGGGGTAATCCCAATAGCTTTATGGATCAAAAAGAACCAAAATACGGTTTATACCATTGGTGGTGGCAAATACATAGATATATACTCCGTATATATTATTTTTTTTATTTTTTTGGCACTGGCCTAGTAGGCCTGCAGGAAGCCTAAGCAATTGAAGGCCGCCCACAATCGAAGAGATCGAGAGGTTGGCGGGGAGGCGATCGACCACGGAGAGGAAGGCGGTGATGACGAACGACCACGACTGGCTCCCTCGGAATTTAAGGCGACGATTCAATTTCATCTACTTCTTCGTTGCAATTTCATCTCTTAAAAAACAAGCTTTTGTCCTTCCATTGATTTTGGTTAAGGGTTAGGGTTGCGGGAGGGAAAGAGAAAATTTTGGGGTTTTTGATTCGGGGTGTTCGGGTAAAATTATTTGGGTTTGTCGATTGAGATTCGGAACTTGTCAAAGAGGTAGTAGAATGGGATGCCCCTGGAGGATCCTGAAAGCCTGGCGATCGAGATGGAGTGTGAACCCGTGGCTAAGGATTGTAGGGCCTCAGATTCCTGCTTGATGATGGTGGAATCTGGTTTGGTATGTAGGATAGAAATCCATCGTATTTATAGAAGGAATTCAAAAACAAACAGGAAAAAACAGGGAATAAAATTCAGTTTTATGGTGTTTTATGTAGACTGGTGCCTCAAACCGAGGTAAGGGAGGTGAGCAGATGATCTCAATGGAGTGCATGGTCCTGGAAGAATCCAGATCCAACCCATCGGATGGCTTGGATATGGGTTGATTGTTGGGTAACAAAAAAAAAGAGGTTATCTCTATTTAAGGTTGAGATTGTTGTTGTTATATGAAAGGGGTTGAGATTTAATCTCGATTGTTCCCCATCTTGAATTTGTTGTTGTTATGAAGTTGTAGATGTTGTGCTGGTGGTCGGATAGTGGTAGTTGATGGTGGATTTTTGGTGGTACTGGTGGTGGAGATGAGTTTGAGGGTGGACGATTATATTTATATGGTAACTCTACTTCTCTCATTAGTGTTTTAGAGTAGTATAGATCTTCTACGACACAATGTGAGACCTTGTGTGTGACACTTTATTATTTGTGCTATAAAATTATATTTAAAAAAATTTCAAAAATTATATGTATCTTTTAAATAACTACAAGTATATATTTATAAAAAAAATTGATGAAAAATCATGTTTAAAATTTTATATAAATGAAAGATCGATTATTTTGCAATATGAATTTATTAAAATTCTAAGTCATGATTTTTCATCAATTTTTTTTATAAATATATATTTATAGTTCTGTAAAAGATAAATATAATTTTTGAAATTTTTTAAAATATAATTTTATAGCATAAATAATACAGTGTCACACACAAGGTCACACCTTGTGTTGTAGAGAATCTCTGCTCGTTTTAGAGATAAGGCAGAGCATTTGGGGTTTTTTATGTTGGCCAGACTGTATTAATGAGTATATTATATGATTGTATAATATGAGGGCTGATATTGTAATTATTGTAATAATAGGGAACTGTTGTAATATAAGTTAAATAGAGGGAAACGGCTATAAATAGCCATGTCTGTAACAAACCAATATACCACTGTAACAGATCTTCTTCTTCCTCTTAGTTCAATCAATCTGGTTTTGATTTCTCTTCCGTTTCTCATGGTATCAGAGCAAAAGGTTTAGGGTTCTCGAATTTGGGTGATTAGTTAGATCTTTGGTTGGATCTTTGTGTGATTCTGAGTGAGGTCTGTGTGATCAGTAAGCTTGGTGCTTAGCAATGGCGACGATGGAATTTCCGAATCTTGGAGAGGCACATGGGACACAACAATCGGGCGATCCGTTGATGTTGTCAAACTCGGATAATCCGGGAGCGCAATTGGTTGCGGTTTAGTTTTCAGGAGCCAGTTTCTTGGGATGGAACAGAGGAATTCGAATGGCGCTCGGAGCAAAGAACAAGTTGGGGTTCATAGATGGATCTTGTACAAGACCAGCTCCAGGAACGGTGGATCGGGAGCGATGGGTGCGTGCAGACTACATGGTACGTTGTTGGATATTAAATTCAATGGTTCCTTCGATTTCTGAAAGTTTTATGTACGTTGATTCTACAAAGAATCTGTGGGATGAGTTCTGTGAGAGATATGGGGAATCAAATGCGCCCTTGATCTTCCAACTTAAGAAAGAACTGCATGTTATAACCAGGGATGGGAAGACAATTGCAGAATATTTCGCAAAGTTGAAGAGAATTTGGGATGAACTTCAAAGTGTTGAAGGATTTCCTGAGTGCACATTTGGTGCAGCTTGTGTCTGTCATATGTCCAAGAAAGTGGCTGATCAGGAATCAAGGAATCGAGTTATGCAATTCTTGATGGGTTTAGGGGATGGTTATGAATCAGTAGTGCACAATATTCTGTCGACAGATCCATTCCCAACCATTAACAGGGCATATTTCTTGGTACGACAGTTTGAGAGTGGGAAAGGGGTTGCATCTGACAGCAACACCAATCAATCATCTGAGAATATGGCTTTGGTGGCATCAAGAAGGGGCTCAGTGCAAGGTGATAAGAAAGATTACAAGAAAGATAAGGATAAAATCTGTTATCATTGTAGGGGAAAAGGACACATCATGGAGAATTGCTTCAAGCTTCATGGGTACCCAGATTGGTTCAAAGGACCAAAAGAAGGGAAGAATGTGTCTGCTCATAATGCTGCTTTTGAAGTTGATGAGGAGGTTGATAATCCTCTGGCTGATGCAGATAGGAGTGTTGGGTTCAATGGGAAGGTTGATCAGTCATTGGTGAATGCTGTATGTCAGGAAGTGCTCAAGGCAATGCAGAGCTCTAGCCAAGTCAATTGCTCTGCTGTAACTAACATGGCAGGTAATGAATCCTTTTATAACATGTCTTTTCTTGCAAATGTGTCAAAAGACACAGATTGGATAATAGATACGGGGGCAACTAACCATATGACAGCTTATTCTCATTTGTTAATTGAGAAAAGAAAACTGTCATGCCCCATTCAGGTGGGAATGCCTGATGGAAGTTTAGCAGTAGTATCTCAGATTAGCACTTTGAATTTAATTCCTGGTATTGTGTTAAAGAATGTGTTGTTAGTTCCTAGTTTTAAACATAACTTGCTGTCAGTTCCAAGGTTGGTAGAGGATTCACAGCTAGCTGCTATATTCACTGCTCAAAATTGGTTTTTTCAGGACCTTGGAACTAGCAAGGTTATTGGATCAGGGTTGAAGCAGCATGGACTCTACAGGCTACAAGCTGAAAGTGTTGTTCATGGTGCTTTACCCTTTAAGATCAATCATGGTGTGAATAATAGTGATGTGCTTAAGGTGGTTTCAAATCTGTCTTGTAAAGCATCTGATGAACAAGTACATCAGTTGCATGTTAGATTAGGACATGCTTCTATTGGCAAGATGATGCATTTAGATTCTGTTGGTTCAAAGTCTTTGCCACCTTGTGAAACTTGTGTCTTAGCCAAAATGCATAGACTTCCTTTTCCTTCTAGTGGATCTATATCTGAGAATTGTTTTGATCTGTTACATCTTGACATATGGGGACCTTATAAGACTAAGAGTCTTTTAGGTGCTTCCTATTTTCTTACAATTGTTGATGATAAAAGCAGGGTCACCTGGACTTTTTTGATGAATGATAAGACATGTGTGTACTCTATCATTTCTGATTTTTTTGCTTATGTTTCTACACAATTTAAATCTGTTATTAAATGTATAAGAAGTGACAATGGTATGGAGTTTTTACAGTCAAGTTGTGCAAAGTTATTTGCAAAATTTGGTATTATCCATCAAAGAAGTGCTCCATATTCCCATCAACAGAATGGTAAGGTTGAGAGGAAGCATAGGCACTTGATAGAAACTGCAAGAGCATTAAGGTTACATGCTCAATTACCTATAGAGTTTTGGGGTGACTGTGTGCTTGCAGCTACACATATCATAAACAAGCTTCCTATTGTCATCTTGGAATGGAGGTCACCAAATGAAGTATTGTTTGGTAAGAAATCTTCTATTGATGATTTAAGGACTATTGGTTGTTTGTGTTTTGCCTGGGATCCTCTTTCTAAGAAAGATAAGTTTGGTCCAAAAGCAAAGAAATGTATCCTAGTGGGATATCCTTTTGCTCAAAAGGCATATAAGTTGTATTGCCTGGAAACAAAGAAGTATGTCATCAGTAGAGATGTCCAATTCTTTGAAAATCAGTTTCCTTTCAAAGAATCTAAAGGTAAAGTATCTCAGGTTTGTCCTTCTGAAATTCATTTTCCTTTAGTAAATCCTGCAGATGTATCTGATTTACTTCCTCAAAATATTGATGATTCACATTTAAGTCAACAGTTGGTTGAGGATTCAGTGTTAGATAGTTCTAGTGATCATCAGGTTTTATCTGAGGATTCTGTATCATCCATGGTGCATGTGGTGACCACCCATCAACCAAGGAGATCAGGAAGGGTACATAATCCTCCAGTAAAGCTAAATGATTTTGTGTGTTCTACAATTCCAAATAATTCCATGTCTCAGTCTTTTCTGTCAGTAGCATTGGATGATATTACATCCTATTCTAATGAATTTGTGAAGTCTTTTGTGAATTTAGCACAGATTCCTGAGCCATATACTTACTCTCAAGCAAATAAGGATCCTAATTGGATTGAGGCCATGAACAAGGAGCTAGAAGCCTTAGAAAAGAACAAGACATGGGAGGTAACTGCACTGCCTGCAGGGAAGGTACCAATTGGATCCAAATGGGTGTTCAAGTTGAAGCACAAGCCAGATGGATCCATAGAAAGGTATAAGGCATGATTGGTAGCAAAAGGGTATAATCAGGTGAAGGATAAAGATTTTAAACATACTTTTTCTCCTGTTGCAAAATTTACAACTGTTAGATGCTTGCTTGCCTTAGCCACTATTAGACATTGGCCTTTACATCAACTTGATATAAATAATGCTTTCTTACATGGTTATTTGGATGAGGAAATTTATATGAAACCTCCTGAGGGTTATAAGAACATATTGCCTGGTCAAGTTTGTTTGTTAAAAAGGTCATTGTATGGTTTAAAGCAAGCTAGCCGACAGTGGAATGTTGAGTTAACAAAATTTCTTGTATCTCTTGGTTTTTTACAATCTAAACATGATTATTCTTTATTTATTAAACATGTTTCTAATGGGATTGTTGTAGCCTTGGTCTATGTAGATGATTTACTCCTTACAGGTGATGATGAGTCTGTCATTATTCATACCAAGGAGCTGCTGCATTCAAAGTTCACCATCAAGGACCTTGGACAAGCAAGGTACTTTTTGGGAATGGAAATAGCAAGGTCATCTACAGGGATGATGATTCATCAAAGAAAATATATCCTTGATCTTCTCAAGGATACCAACATGATGGACACAAAAGAAGCAATGTTTCCTCTTCCTCATGGACTCAAGCTTTCACCAGAAGAAGGAGAGCCTCTGCAGGAACTAGAGAGTTATAGAAGACTGATTGGGAGGTTGCTTTTCCTCAACCTTACAAGACCTGACTTATCCTATGCAATCCAACACTTATCACAGTTCATAAATGCTCCCAAACTCCCACATTATCAAGCAGCCACACATGTTCTGAGGTATTTGAAAGGTACCTTAAATGCTGGTTTGTTTTATTCAGCATCTTCATCAGAGAAGCTGTCAGCATTTACAGATGCAGACTGGGGGTCATGTGTCTTCTCTGCAAGGTCTTTGTCTGGGTATTGCATGTTACTTGGGGATTCTCTCATTTCGTGGAAGACAAAGAAGCAGAAGACAGTATCCAAGTCCTCTGTTGAGTCAGAATATAGAGCCATGTCATATGCATCAAGTGAAATGGTGTGGCTTGATGGTTTGTTTCATGATCTTCAGCTGCAGATACCTCATCCTATACCTCTGTTTTGTGACAACAAAGCAGCTCAGCACCTTGCGGTAAACCCAGTATTTCATGAGAGAACAAAACACCTCAGGATAGACTGTCACTTTGTTAGAGAAAAGCTGCATGAAGGGTTCTTAGTTACTCACAATGTAGCTTCATCTCTTCAATTGGCTGATCTGATGACTAAGGCATTGGGTGAACAACAGCACAGATTTTTAATTCTCAAGTTGGGCATGGTGTTTAATACCCCATCTCCAACTTGAAGGGGGGGTAATGAGTATATTATATGATTGTATAATATGAGGGCTGATATTGTAATTATTGTAATAATAGGGAACTGTTGTAATATAAGTTAGATAGAGGGAAACGGCTATAAATAGCCATGTCTGTAACAAACCAATATACCACTGTAACAGATCTTCTTCTTCCTCTTAGTTCAATCAATCTGGTTTTGATTTCTCTTCCGTTTCTCATGTATTCATAGCTATCTTTAAACAACAAAACAATAAGGAGATAAAAAAATTTCCCCAAATAAACTAGCTATCTTTTACCTGTCAACAAGGGGAAAACATAACATTCCACTTAGTCTGACTTCAAAATTTGCCATCTCCAACATTTGTTACAAAATATGAAAACAAAAAGTAATGGAAAACATAAGCACCATACCAGTGGAATGTTATGTTTATATGTATTGATGGATTTTGATGTATACATGTGAACACTAGCCTATTTACCCCTTTATCAGTAAATGACAACAAGATTTTTGATATTGGTCTATATACCATAGTTAAGCAGCCCTATTGCAGACAAAATGATCTAAAATAAAAAAAAATTAGATCGAAAATATCCAATTGGTCCCTGCCATAGCATTGCGAAACACAGAAAAATAGATCTATTGGAGAAATTATAACCAAACCTTTTTTGCTCTGTAGCATTCATCTTAGCTTCAAGCGGCTGACACTAATTTGTAGAATTGTTGTGAAGATCGCAAAACAATGTACGTACAACGCAATATGAATCTTAATTTGCTTAGCCAATTTAGATGTTAATGCCCATTTAACCATTCAAATGAAACTTTATGGGTTATTTCTCAACAATTTAATAACTTTCAATCCTCATGCTTAGGTCCGACTTCTCTCTACAAGTTTAGAAAGAGGAGGAATACCCTAACTCTTTCTGGCCAATTCCTCTTACAATCGTTAGGCAACCCCTAATAAAATAGCAATTCATAACTGTGTTCTATAAACAAAGCAACATCGCTCTACCAGCACTACCACACAAACAACACATGATTTGGGGAATAATTAAGAGTTAAAACTCTCAACCCTAAACCTACAAATAGTCAACAATAACATTTATAGGGAAAAGCTCCCTCCTTTTTCTAATCAGCATCTCAGTAAGCAATGGAGTGACCCCCTAATACCAAAACTCACCATCCCTATGGGTATACCCTGTTCATCCATCTTCATTACTATAAATCACAAGAGATCAATCCCCTAATCCATATAACTTCTATTCCACTAGCTACTTTTGTAAAGTCATTCGAAATATAATTCCACCAACTAGGCTTCCCCTGTGTAAGCCGCCGTCCATTCGGTCCACCACCTAGATAAGAAAAGCCATCACCACAACACCACTAAATCTCTCTCCACTGCTTATCAAGCTCAAGCCATATGATCACCTTGCTACTCCAAAAACTATCACCTTGGTTGCACAAACGGTACGTGACTAATTTTTATTTTTAAATATATCTATTAATATATCTCTTCATTGCTACTTTGATAAATTTTTATTTAAAAATATATCTATTACTAATTTAATTAAATAGATCAAAAGTCAAAAGATTTTTCTCTCTCCAAATGTCTCTCTTCCACCATTCTTGCCTAAGTAACTAATTTTTCTCTCCTCAAATCAAAATTGTGTGACTAATTTTGTATATTTATATCTATTCATATTCATATGTGTGAATATATGCATATTCATATATTCATATGAATATAAGTTGTTAAATATGAATAATAAAATCATTAAAAAAAAGTAAAGAATTTTATTTTAAATGATCTTTTCACTCCATAAATAATATTTTAAACTTAGATTCATATTGATATACCAAGTAAATCTTCTATTTTGAATATATGATTATACATTATTCAGCTAAATATTCATTTGAATATTATCCGAATATTTATTTGAATAGTAAAACGTTGGAAATGATATTACCAGTGAACAACCGTTTACCTTTTGATTAATTAGTATGAGGAAAATAAGTGATATGAAGAGAGAAAATATTTTTCTTGCTTTCTTTATATTTATTTTTATCTCTTTTTAATTCTTAAATGGAGATTATTTAAAAATCTAGCTATGGTTGATTTCCATAATTCACTTTTAAATCCAACCATTAATTCATTATCATCCTACGGTTTAAGAGTGGACTCATGAATGCATTTTGGGAGATGAATGCACTTGAAAGCATTGTAAGAGGTGAATGCTTAAATTGGTTGTGGCGACCATTTGGCATCTGGTCGTTGCAACCATGACAAAAATACCCCTTCAATCAAATTACCTTTTAGAGCAAGATAAAATTATTTTTTAGAGCATGATAAAAAATACTCCTTTAATTAAATAAAATTACCCCTTACCCCACCCCATCTCACCTCACGTCATTCTCTCTTTCCCTTCTTTTAGATTTCCATTTGGGGTTTCTCAACGCATTGCCATGGTTGTGCTCAAATGCACCTCCAAAACTATACAATTGGCAACATCTTCCTAATTGAAAACCAAACCATTCAATCCTCAAAGTAAGGGTCTTTATCCAAAGAAATCTTGGATGCCCTTGCCAGCGAAGACTCAGTTGTAGAGCTCGGTGAGAATGGCGTTGATAGTAAGAGTTGTAAAGGCCGGAAGATTTTAAAATTATATTTTCTATTTATAATTGCAATTTATAATGGATAAAGTTTGATATTCGAAAATTTTTGAGAACTTCCGTCCCCGAGATTTCGTATTATTTAAAACCTTCTAAAATGAGTCCGGCATTGTTTTGAACAGGTTTTTTTTCGACGAATTCCAATTCCGCTATTTCAACTTGAGATTTGAGTATGCGGGCTAGATTTTATCGAACTAATTTTCTCGAGTTTGGAAATTCGATTAATAAATTTTTAGTCGGGTTTGGATTAAGCGAGCGTGTTTCAGGTTTTATTTTCGGGTATTGAAAATTTTAGACATTGGGACCACTCCCAATTTTCTTTTCTTTTCCTCTCTCTCTCTCCCCCTCAGATCCCTTCCACGCCACTGCCAATTCAATCCAGCCCCAAGGTAATGCCTTTGTGTTGAATTGAATCAAGGAAGCATCCTCCCTCTTTCCTCATTTTACTTTTGGATAAAACACCAACCCACCATCTCTACTCCTTCTCCTCCATGTCTCCCCTAAAATGGAAAACAAACAAAGACAGCTCCTTGAATCCTCTTCTACTCCATTCCCTCCTCATCTTCTCTGTTTCACTAAACACAAAACCCACCTGTATCTTCTCCTTTGGTTCCCCTTCCCTCTTTCTGATTTGAGCAGCAACTGAATAAATAGAAAAAGAAACAAACACAAAACAAAACCACCAAAGCTCCCTCCTTTCCTCCATGTCTTCTACAACCATCATCACCACCACCGTTTCAGTCACCTCCACTGTCCACCTCCGTCTCCTTTGTTTCACCCGAGCCCCTGTAGCGCCTCCAAGCTCCGGTCGGCCACCTTCTTCCTTTTCCCTTCTCCACTCTCGCCAGTAGCAACGTCTCCCTCATTCTCCATTTTTGGAAGAACCAGACGCCGAGAAATACCACACTCTTCCTCCTCCGTCGAACGACAACCCCAGCAGCACCACGAAGATCCTGGACGCCGCCCCTTTTTCTTCATCTCATCCCCTGTTTCCCATTCGAGAATCCTGGTAGGCTTCCATCTCTCTTTTTCCGATCTAATAACTCATAAAGCTCCGCATTTATGACCTTTAACTTCGATCTAGGCTGAGAAACGTAGCCCCGAGTCTCCGGCGAGCCTATTCGAAGCCCGGCTATTCTCCGGCGAAGTTTCTAAACCCCTCGGTGAGCGTTCAATCTTCTTTCCTTCCTCCGTGGGTTCGTGTGTTTCCTTTCTTGTCCTTAAATTGTCAAAGAGAGAGAGAGAGAGGCTGAGTCGGGGAGGGAGCAGTGAGAATAGAGGGCAGGGGAGCGGGGGGGGGGGGGGGGAAGAAGAAGACTGGCAGGTCGGGCGGGTCTTCCCTTCTTCTTTTATTTTATTTTAGGGTTGAACCGGGTTTGGGCTAGAGTGATGGACTGAATTTGGGAAATGGGCTGTCAGTTTCGGGTCTGGGCTGGATCCGGGGCCTTCATTCGGGTTTCCTCGTTCAGATTTGGGTTTGGGCCTGCTGGGTTGTTTTGGTTAATGGGTTGTTATTTCTAAATTGTGTTGTGTATTATATTATATGTTATGTTATATGGGTATGTTGGTATATGGTTTTATATAATTTTTATTTATTAGATTATTATTGTATTATTATTCTGACCTCGTGATAAAAAATATATTCTCTGAAAATCATTATATATTATTTAATAATATATTATTAAATGACATGAGTATATTATATACAATATTTTGACTCTAAAATGTTTTAGATTTAAAATATATTACTTGGACTTGGATTTGAGAAAATTTTGGAAAAGTTTTCAAAAGTTGGAATTTGATTTAATTAAATTAAAAAGGGGACTTTTGGAAATATTATAACCTTGTCGGAATCATTTCATACTATAATATCATAAAGTTGGCCTAAAGATTTAAATATTTTATGATCGGATTTGGCATGGTATGGCTTTAAGGAATCGTTTTAAGATATTGAGTCGATTTAATTGAGACTAGATGGCTTTCGAAAACTTTGACACTAATCTACTTGAACTTGACTTGATGATTTGATCAATGAACTTGTTTGAGCACTTATGTGAGTTGATTATGGCTTGAAATATATGGAGTGTGTGAATAAGATATGAATATACGTAAATTAAAGCATGATTGATATTCGAATGTTAAGTTATTTATGATCATGATTAGATTGAAACGTTAAGTTGATTATGAGAATAAGTGTGAAGCATGATGTATGATATATGAGTATTATATAATGATGAAAGAGATATTATGATGAAATGTTATATGATAAATATGGAGGTGGTTATGAGATATGATATGTTGAGACGAGTTGATGTATGATGATATATGAGATGAGTTGAGAAGAATGATGAATTGAGATGATGATGTTGATGTGGAATATGTGATGAGATGAGACTATGTGATGGGATAGCTTAATAATGACAATGAGTTATTTGCCTTACTTAGTTGATGTGTAGAGGTTAATGGGTCCCTTTGTGCTTTAGACTTATAATTGTTGCTTATTAAACTATTAAGTGATCTATGACGTGGTTTGGCTTGCTTATATTGGTTATTGCTTTTGTTGTTCTGCAATTCCATGTAAGTTCCTTTATGGGCTTACTCAGATTCGAAAGAGAATACCTGCTTGTGAATATATGACATACTAGGTGTTGCATAAGCATTAAAGCATGCCATGTAGTATCATGCTTGGATTGATGAATGAGCATTTGGTTACTTTGTGTGTTTGAATACAGAACGGCCGTTATCTGTGATAGTCCTAGAGTCTTTGTTAGGGTCATAGGGTAGTCCAGCCCCATCGGGTGCCCTGAGTCTATCGAGTCGATATGAGCATGATATGATAGCCCAGCACCATCGGGCAAGATATGAGATTATATGATATGATATTGTAGCCCAACACCATCGGGCAAGAGATGAGATGATATGATATGATATGATGATGCCGTGGTTAGTGCACCACCACGAGGAAATTGCTATGCTATAGCACCGAACTGGCCAATCTCTGCACTAACGGGAAGGGGTGCAGAGGTAGGAGAGGGATATGCCACTTGGCATTCTTTGGGCGCCTTTACAGTTCTTTTCCGCATATTGTAAATTAGGATCATGTTAGTGTGATTTAATTTCCGCATTTACATCATCTTTATATTAGCGTATGTGTATATTTACTTGCGGGACAGGGTGTGTTGGGGTCTCGGTCTGATCCCGCTCGCACCGCTCGTATGTGTATATACGACTTTAGAATATATGTTTTGGTTTTGACCCCGTTCTGCCGTAGCTCTTGTATCTAAATCTTACTTCCGCTTTACTTTCGTTTAAATGGAATTTCCGTGACTTCGATTGATTGGGGTTCAAAATCCCCGCTTTGAATACTGATTGATCTTTAGAGGTTTGAAACCTCGACCCGTACCTGAATTTCAACATCCGAACGAAGGTATCCAACCTTCGAAGCGTATCTCGGATATTTATATCCGGACCGTTACAAAGTTGGTATCAAAGCCAGGTTGTGCAATTCGGGTACGCAAGGGTCGGGTGTATGTTTTGGAAAATTGCCCATGAATTTCAAAGGATTTGAAGATGTTTTAAAGGGGCAAAATGAATTTAATATGTCTAACTCAATTGGACTAAATATGAATTCGGCTTATTGAATATGATGGATCAAACCAAAGGGATCGAGTGGGTAGAAAAGGGGTTAGACCATCCCTATTGGATGTAGTTGGGAACGGCTAGGCGAAGTATTAGCTTATTCTTTACAGCTGGGTTGGAAGACTCCAAGGAATTGCACCGAGGTGGTTGGAGTGGCGAGTTAGGTAGAGATCGTGAGGTTTTTGCCCCTCCGGTCAGTCGCTCCTCGAAGAGCGGCATTAGATAGCTTGATGTGCTTTATGTATTAATTGGACCTGAGGGCGATCTCCCTCGAAGGAGATCATTATAATTGTCACTGACTGATTCTGTGTTGAGTGCTATTATGGTAGAACCAGAAATCTGTTGATATACTTAGACTGAGTGTTGCATCTCTATGTGAGCGAGATAAGCGAAGGATTCTTTCCTTTCAGTATAGTCGGAATTTCTGTCTTATAGAGCGGGGTTCTCCATGATTCATTCGTTTGTGTCTTTCCCTTTCGTTTTGCCTCTGGTTCGACAGATTCGGTTAAAGGTTGGTGATGGTCGAGAGATGTCTATTCCTTTCGTTCTGATTTCCTCCCCTTCTATCTTCTTCCATGTCTCAATTGGTATTCTGATCGAGTCGTTCTTTATGGTATCGACGTCTTTTCATGGAAATGGGATTGGTAATCTAATCTTGGTCGGGAATTTGGTTCGGGAACGTTGACAACTTGAGCGTGTGATGGAGTATGGTACTTGACACCATAGGTCATGCCACAAGATGGTCATCTTCCTCGATTCTCGTAGTGATCAACCGATGTCTCCTTGTCATTAACTTCTATCCGAACTCCGCCATCTTCTTTCGGGAGTAATTTGAGTACCCTTTTATGTTCTCGAAATGAGTCACATACTCATTCCATGGGAAATGAGGTTTTGAGTCTTTGGGGATAAGTCGATATCACCCTTGGAAATCTCTGTTTGGTTATAATGGTAGCCCTATCTGTGTTTAAATGATTTGCTACCTTACTAAGTTGAATGACTTGATGCATTACTATATGAATGACTTGATACATTACTGAGTTAAATACATGATGTGTACTGATATTTATTGACTCGTATCCATGTACATATGTCCTTTATATCCATATAGTGTTATACTATCTTAGGCTCATGTCGTTCCCCTCTATCTTTCTTCCTTGTTCCCATATGGTTGCATTATGATTGGCTTGGCCTCTTGTGTATATTGGCGCTAAGTTTTTTTAAATGTATATGTGTCGTATGCTGCATATCTACGCCTTCATCGAGACATTAGTATCCTATTAGACCCATGACTTGTGGCTTGTGTAAATTCATGCCTTACTTGCTTTATGATATGCTCCTACTTAGAATAGGTCCCCGATAGTATCGACATTCGTTCTTTATGTCCTTGAAATATGAATTGTGTTACACCTCGATACTCATTATACCTTATGTGATTCCAACTAGTATCATGCCTATGTACTTGTCTCATGATGTGTTCCTTCATGCCCCATGAATTCTTTTATGCTTTTAAGAATGAATAGACTGACACCTTGCATGTGCACACACCACATTGAATTTAGATTCCATGTATGCTATTAGTATCAGATAGGATGTATGTCTTCTAAAATGTAACTTACCATGAGAAAATGTGCTCTAATTGTCTCCTTTTATGTACGCAAACATTGCATTCGTGACGTTATGTTGGACCCTGTATCTTATAATCTAGTAGCACCTTAGATGATCGTCTTGCCATCATTGATCTTATACTCTAATGATCTCAATATGACCATGACATGTTACATCCCTTATTACACCCTTGCTTGAGATGACATCTTTGCACGTGTAGAGATCTTGACCTTTGCATGAACACACCCGCCACGATAGTTGTAAGATACTCGCCTCATTACTTTTATGTATATGAATATAGTTATATATATATATAGCGTATTGTTCTCTTGTAATATGATACCTTAAGAGCATTATCTTATTCTGCATTATGACGTGCGTATGATTCACATGTTGTACTTGCGTGTATTCCCCTTATATGCATTGATGCTCGTTGTAATGGTAGCCTTGCTTAAGCCTCTATGACTCACCATGCCATTATGTGAAGTTATTCAATGCACTTTATTCTCACCTATCCATGACTTGTCATGCACTATTGTATCATGTGAACAGCATTGGAACCAGCGATGACATCGAGAAAAACATCGGTACTCCCTAACACCTTTCGAAATTCGGCCACTCGATCTCCCAAATCTCATCCGTGAATGAAGAAATCTCCACCTTCTCCCCCCTCCTCCTTGCTCTCTCAATCCTTGATCATTTTCTTAATCTATGCTCCCACATCCGATAGCTCCACCGCACCGGAATCGTCCGGAGCTTCTAGGTCGATTGTGCTCGTGTGGCCACTAGTTCCCTGGAGGTCTTTGAGCCATCTTTGGCTCCTCTTACTAAGACCCTGCGTAGCATACTGTGCGGTGTGAAAAGTGGTCGTTGTGACCAATGTCCACCAAAAAAAAATGTGGTTGCAACAACCACTAGCCATATTGGTTGTTGCGACCAGTTTGACAATGGTTGTTGCGACTGGTGTAGGATTTTTTTAAAAAAATGCTCACAACCACCACATGCTAATGGGTCGTGATGACCATTTGGCATCTGGTCGTTGCGACCTTACGCTAAATTGAAAATTAACCATATATATATATATATATATATATATATATATATATATATATATATATATATATATATATATATATAAGTTGGATGAAGGATTCCCTCGTATTTTGATGGGAATGAAATTTGCCCCAAAATGGAGAATGAATGATTCCCATGAATCATTATGATTTCAAATGTTTATCATATCAAATACTTAAATCGGTAGTCATCCATTCTGATTCCCAATTTTTGATTCCCGTGAATGCATACCAAATAGATCCTAAAGTAATTAAAATGATGAGTTTGGTCTTGTTTAGGTCAGTTATGTCTGTGTTCATGTCCATTCGTACATGAGGTCAAAAATGGGTCATGCTTAGATTTGAGTTAGATACGAGCAAATGTGAGCGCATGCTGAGCTTGGGACGAGTTGTACCTAAGATATTGTCCCGGTGTTGCGGACGTGGGTTGGGCTAAGCCCACTTAACGGGTTGGACGTCGTGTCCAAACTCATCCGGTATTGCGAGCGCGGGCTACCTACGGGTACCCGCAAATCTAACCACCAATGTGTACATTCGACACACAAAAAAAAAAATAATGTAGAACAACGCTAAAACTGTTGTTGTTGTACTTCAACCAAAAAGTTCATGTCTTGTTAGTTGATTAATGAAGAGCTACAAATGTATATACATATACTAAAACCGATGCATATCGTACTATGTGGCACATTATGGTTGATTCTAGAATAAAAAATCTTATGTCGCGCGTTGTTGTTGATTCTAAGATAAAAAAAAACAATAAAATAATATGTTTCCATAACTTATAGAAAGTTATATAAGCCACCATCTATCTATCTGTATATTTTAGTTGAATGACAAAAATAAAAATAAAAAATATTTCATAGCCATACTTACCAAAAATATTAATAGATAAATATGTAGTATTTGATAAATGTTATTTTATTTATATCAATATTATTTTTGGTGAAAAGAATTATGTATATAAAAAATAATTATTTAATAATTGTTATTTTATTTATATCTAGATTATTTTTTTAGTCTAAAATGTTTTATAAAAATATTATGTAGCTACAATCCATCTGTGAATAGCTATTTTAGTAAACTAAAATAATAAATATATCATATATATTTAATAAAAAAATATTAAAATATTTTTAAAAAATTAGTAATCTATTAAATTACACGAGATTCAATTAATGTTAGATTAGAAAAAAAAAATATTACTTTATAAATGTGAAATTTGTTTATATTTTGAGAGAATCTAAATAAAAGATATTTAGATTATATATAATCTATCGAACTAATTTTATTTATATCTATATTATTTTAAGTGGAAAAAATTATTTATATTTATATTTAGATTATTATGTTATTTATTTATTGAAATCTATCTAAATTATTTATAATATTGTATTAATGTATTCTCTATACACGGGACGTGACCTGCACTAGTTATAGAATAAAAAAATGTTCTGATCTAATTAGGGGCATGGATTTTTTTCCTGTATTTTTTTCTTTTAAAAATTAATATTACTTATTATATATATTAATAAAAAATAGCGGATATCTGATACATGTCTAGCGAACCGTAATGGATATATTTGTTTTCTCAATCTCGTACCCGCTACGGTTGCGGGCCGGACTTAGCGACCCGCTTGGACTTTGCCCCTTATCCATGCCTATCCAAAATAGCGGGCAGACGGGATAGGCCCAGCAGATTGACCCACATTTACCCAGGTCTTATTTGCGTTTAGGTTGCATGACGCTAGATTTTCATATTCGATTGGATCTGACTTGAGTTGGTTAGGTCTGATCTTGACGGCTTTAAAACACGCCCTTATTTTATTAATATCCATCTCTTCTATGCTTTATGTTTTCATCGACAGTCCAAGGCCCAAGTACGTTTGGGCCACCTTCGGGACTCTTTGAACCGTGAGGGGAAATTGGAAAACGCCTTGTAAGCCAACACGATGTCTTGCACTTCCGGTCGGTGTGTATAAGGTGGTCGTTATCGCTACATTGTTCAAACCCACTTTCTGCTCTTCGTGCCACCACCCCCCGATCATGAATCATGATCCAGAGTTCTGCCTTCTTCATCACGAAATCCAACCCTTGTCAATTGTCATGCGGAGGAACACAATAGGCTGTGGGACTGGCGTTTCAGGGAGGGAGGGAGGTGGAAAGGTCCGAGGCGACTAAATTCATCTTTGGAAATTGAAATGTAGTCACTGAGGGAGTTTGTTATGCTGTGGTTGGATTCAAATCAGGACTGTGCGACTTAGAACGTGGTTGTTGTGCTGGGGCATCTGATCTTACTGCAGTAGATTCAAGTTTGTGAGGATGGAGGGTAATTCGCTTTGCCGAGGGGAGGAGGAAAACTCATTGAGAGGCTTGGAAGCTGAGTTTGCAACACCAGAAGGTTTGAAGATGAACATAACATCCATGTTATAGCTTTGAAGATGAACATAACAGCCAACAAACATCTGAAATGTAAAATGATGAAAAAATGTAAACAAGAGCAGTGCATTGCTATGCACTGCGTCCAACAAACAGTTCGACGTGGAGAAATCCCTAGCAGGCAAAAGGGCCAACATTCAATCCATGGAAAACAATACATACATTCTTTAAGATGCAATTAGAGCTAAAGTTGGGGATCTCAATTTTGACAACAAATTTCCTCAATGCTACAAAAAGTCAAAAACACTACCAGTTTGTTTCCTGAACCTCTAGTATTAGATTAACTACTTGCATCATATCAATGCAGGCAGAGGTCGCATCCAAGTCTCTAACTAGCAGTACTGTGGGATGCGCTACTTTGGTGGCTAACCAAGATGGAAACCATCAAATAAAGCACAAAGAACTGCAATCCCAAATGCAGATTGTACATAAGTCCAGTAGCTCATTCAGGGAGCTCAATTCAAATGGGTTCAACTTCAGATGATCAAAACACAGTAGAGCATCATAAACAAAGTTCAGTTAATCAAGCAAGCAAACAAACGAACTTACGCAGGCGAATTCATAAATGTATTGAAGGTGTAATTTCAATTGCACAATAGACAGAACATCAAGTTTCCATAGAAACAGGTACTAAAATCCCAAACAAGAAGAGGCAAAATGAAGGGCCTTTTACCGCTCTGCCCTGAGTCTTTAGCATCATCTTAATTCATCAGATCATCATCCCTCAAAACACAAAAAATTGAACAAACTACAAAAACATGAAAAAAAAAAAACTAAGGGAAGTCCACTATTCAATAATCTTGCCAATGACACCAGCTCCAACAGTCTTCCCACCTTCTCTTATGGCGAACCTCATCCCCTGCTCGCAAGCCACGGGCACAATCAGCTCCACCACCATCTTCACACGGTCACCCGGCATAACCATCTTAGACTCCTCATCCTTATCATTCATGATCTGGGTCACCTTGCCCGTCACATCCGTCGTCCTCATGTAAAACTGCGGCCTGTAGCCGGCAAAGAACGGCGAGTGCCTCCCACCCTCTTCCTTCTTCAACACATACACAACCGCCTCGAACTTGGTGTGGGGAGTAATCGTCCCCGGCTTCGCCAAAACCATACCCCTCTGAACATCAATCTTCTGAATTCCTCTCAACAACAATCCCACATTGTCACCAGCCATCGCATCATCTAGAATCTTCTGGAACATTTCGACACCAGTGACAGTGGTGGTTCTTGTCTCCCTCAAACCCACGATTTCGACAGTGTCCCCTACCTTAACAAGCCCTCTCTCAATCCTCCCGGTGGTGACAGTCCCACGCCCGGTGATTGAAAACACATCCTCAATTGCAAGCAAGAAGGGGAGATCGGTCTGTCGCTGGGGGATCGGAATGTAGCTGTCGACGGAATCCATTAGCTCGTAAATCTTATCAACCCACTGGTTATCGCCTCTCTTGATGCTAGGGTTTGCCATTAGGGCTTCGAGGGCGAGCAATGCGGAGCCGGAGACGATTGGGACATCATCGCCGGGGAATTCGTAGGAGGAGAGCAGCTCGCGGACCTCCAATTCGACGAGCTGGAGGAGCTCCTCGTCGTCGACCTGGTCCTGCTTGTTGAGGAAGACGACGATGTTGGGGACGCCGACCTGCTTGGCGAGGAGGATGTGCTCCTTGGTCTGGGGCATAGGGCCGTCGGCGCCGGAGCAGACGAGGATGGCGCCGTCCATCTGGGCAGCGCCGGTGATCATGTTCTTGACGTAGTCGGCGTGGCCGGGGCAGTCGACGTGGGCGTAGTGGCGGCTCTCCGTCTCGTACTCAACGGTGGCGGTGTTGATGGTGATACCGCGGGCGCGCTCCTCGGGGGCGGCGTCAATCTCGTCGTACTTCTTTGGGGCGGAACCGCCGAGGGAGGCGAGGGCCATGGTGAGCGCGGCGGTTAGGGTTGTCTTGCCGTGGTCGACGTGGCCGATTGTGCCGATGTTGACATGGGGCTTGTTGCGCTCGAACTTGCCTCGGGCGGCGCGGACTGTGAGGCGGCGGAGGCGGTGTCCCGGGAGGCGGTGGCTGGAGGGGGTTGTGGGGGAGAAATTGGGGGTGAAAGAGGAGGAAAGGGTGAGTCTTGGGGCGGCGGCGGCGGTTTTGGGGGCGGTGGAGATGAGGAGGGAGTTGGAGGTGGTGGGGGAAGCGGCGGAGGGGAGGGGTCTTAGGGCGGGAGTGGAGGCGGAGAGAGCCATTGCCATGGGAGGAGGAGCTTGAGAGAGAGAGAGATGGATGAGGTGAGGGGAGATATCTAATCCTGAAATGGGGGGAGGGGATTGGGTGGGTGTAAAGAGAGACTCGTATCGGCTTCACCCTTCACAAGTGCCTCTATCTATCCATTTGAGGATGAGGGGATCCCTCCCGGAATTACTATGGTGTGTGCGCCTCCATACAGGGTATTGTGGATCCCCTCGTTGAGTAGTCGCCACGTGGCATCTCACTCCTAGTTGGACTTGGATTGGGCCGTCTCTGGTGGTGGCTGTTGGGCGGGCGGGTTCGGCCTTGTAAGGCTGGAAAACACCTTTATAAAATGGAATTTCAATTTCTTCCATTAATCAAGTTTATGTGGTAACGGAACGGTTTTGCAAATGGGACGTGTTTATTTATTTCAACTGAAATGACCCTAAAAAAAGGATTAGGCTACAAATTATCCAGTCCACTGGTACAAGTGAAGTGTGGGTATGGACAAACGTTTAGAGGTACAGCCACAAACAGGCTCAAAGCTAATCTTTGGGAAATTCCTTTAAATAGGTCGTCCTCGTGTTTCATTACCTGGCACTAGACAGATTGGTTTTAGCTTCACTCAAGAAAATGTGTGCTTTTATATAATGTAACATTGTTGACAACTTGATATGACACACAAAGTTGATTACACTAGAGACGCATGACATTTGTGCACGGGTTCGAAACTATCAACACTCGGTATCATCACAGTTTTTAACTTACAAGTTCACCATATTTGAATATGCAGTGCGAAGTGTCAAGTGCTGACGTCTCAACAAAAATGTGAACTAATGTGACATAAAAATGGGCAAATCGCAAGTTTGGGGTCCTTGATGCTCAGGGGTCGTCTCAGGATATCATGAGACAACTCTTACTCTCTGCCATAACCAACTAATACCAGTGTATATAAACAGACAGACAGACATATGTGATAGTGTTAATGAAAATTTGATAGGACCACTATATATTTCAGAGACAGAGAGTATTAATACAGCAAAATAAAGGAGCATGTTTGGCATACGGGGGTGGTATTCTACCACCCCTGCTACGTCATCAAATTGAAAAAAAAAGTAATGAATATCATCAGTAAAAAAAATAAAAACGTAATTAATGTGATCCACAAAGCCTGCAATACATGGGTAATTACCCCCAACTAATTTAAACCGGTAGCTTTAATCTTTAAACTCTTAATTAATTATCTTCCCATCCCCCAACTAATCTAAACTCCTTAGACCATGTTGATCGGTAGAGGTGACAATTCCGGTCATTCAGTCGAGTTCGGGTTCGGTGAGTGATAAGTCGGGTCAACTCGGGTAAAATTTCTATGTCAGGCTTGGTCGGGTTGGGTCAGATCGGATTTGGTCAAAATGAATCTCAAATTGGTGGGGTTTCGGTCTGAATCAGGTTGGACTCATTCGGGTTTTCGGTCAAATTGGATCGGGCTCGTTCGGGTTTCGGGTCATATTCGGTCGTTCTCATTCAGGTTTCAAGTAGAAGCGAATCTATGTTTGTTTCAAACTTTCAATTGTTTGGGTTGAAATTGTTTTATCATTTTTGTTCGGAACTTTCGGGTAATCAATCGGGTCAATCGGGTCAAAATTGTCGGGTCAATCGGGTTCAATCAGGTCAAAATTGCCGGGTCAATCAGGTTACCGGGTCTAATTGTCTAAACCCAGATGACCTGAAAAATTACCGGGTTTTCAGGTTCGGGTTGGAAAAAATTTTCGAGTCAAAATTTTCGAGTCTTGTACCAAAATTTTTCGAGCGTTCGGGTCGGGTCGGGTTTCGACATGTCTAATTTTAAGTGATTTGATCGATCATTTTATTTTTGGCAATACTTATGTGAGATAATATAAAACTCTAAATACAAGTATTAAGTATACAACTTCTAAAACTATCATATATTCATATTGCAGTAATCTTTTTTTTAAAAAAACCATATTCAATTATTTGTGTTTGATTATTAAGTATTTAAGTAGATGATATAAAATTCGTTATAAATAAATTATGGCCGAAAAGACAAATAGGTATATTAAATGACCCCCCTAAGACATATTGGTATATTAAAAGACTCAAGAGACAAATAGGTATATTAAAAGTGTTCATATGGACAAATTGGTATATTAAAAGACTCTAGTGGACAAATAACCTTTTTTTTACATCATTAGACTTCCTTTTCATTTTATTTTAATAATAAAATCATTTTAATATATTTTTATAATGATTAATTGGTTACATACTCATATAATCTTATTCATTTGATTGTATAATCATAAAAAAAAAAAATTTTGCATATATTTCTATCAAATTATAAAACTATTGGATTTTTATCATTATTTGTCACTAATAATATTTATTATATAAATTTAATAAATAAATATTTTATTACAATGGTTGTTTATATAAATTGCACAAATTAAATTATCCTGCAAAATATGAGCTAATATTTGTTTAGAAACCACAAAAAAATGTTTAATAAAATAAAAATGAAATAGGAGAATTTTTATAAAACCTTGCAGAATAAAATAAGTTAAAATTATATTTCATATGCTATTTTTATTTTTATTATTATTATTATTATTATTATTATTATTATTTATTTTCTAAAAATAAGCAATAAGTGTTTTAACTTGCAATTTGTAAACCAACTATTAAATAAGCGTTTTTTTTTTTGTAATTTATACAAATGTTTATGTAATAAGATTTTATACAACATTATTAGTTACAAACATATGGCAAAAAAAATAGTTTTATAATTTTATAGAAATATATCCAAATTTTTATTTTTTTATGAATATATATTCAAATGAATAAGAGTTAAATAAAGAATTAATTATTTAAAAATATATGAAAATTTTTTGTCAAGAAAAATCAAATGACATGAAGCCAAATGAGGCAAAAGGGCTATTTGTCCCTTAGAGTTTTTTAATATACCAATTTGTCCATATGAACACTTTTAATATACCTATTTATCTCTTGAGTCTTT
Organism: Persicaria maculosa; assembly: GCA_963922045.1. Lineage (NCBI taxonomy): Eukaryota > Viridiplantae > Streptophyta > Magnoliopsida > Caryophyllales > Polygonaceae > Persicaria > Persicaria maculosa. The sequence goes on along the minus strand of OY998261.1, from coordinate 21,767,892 downwards.
TAATATACCAATATGTCTTAGGGGGGTTATTTAATATACCTATTTGTCTTTTCGGCCAATAAATTATTATCTTTTATGAATAAATAACATTATGATTTTATATTTTATTCATTACAAATGATTTGATTGATCATTTTATTTTTTTAATTAGATTATTACAAGTAAAATTTCATTTAATTATATTTTTACCTCGTCGAATTTTATTTTTGTTAATTAGATTATTCATTACAAATGAAATTTCATAAAATAGGAGGGAATGAAAATCAAAGGGAATAAAATTTTATTGAGAGAGAATGAAAATGAGATTTTTTTTATTCACGGCTCATCCCATTTTAATATAGAAAATGAGATTTTTTTTACATTAAAAATATAAAATTAAAAATTAAAAAAATACTTGCTATTTTAGTTTTTATTTATTTACTTACTTCAAACTTTTAACATTAGATACCAATTCACTAATTTTCGACTAGTAATTATTACGGAGTATTTACAAAACACTCCACCTACCGTATTAATTAGATACCAATTCATACCTGAGACAAGTAATACTCCGTATTAATCACACTGGAATACTGATATTTTGATTTTCCCAACACAAATTAAGCAATTAAAGTAATTAATAAAAGTTAAAAATTAGGGGTGGGTATGGGACGGGACGGGGGTCGTCCCGCGTCCCGTCCAGCGTAATTTTTGCGGGACGGGACCGGGACGGGCCTTGTCCCTCAAATAAAAACATTATAAAAAAAATTCTAAAATTTATATATATTTTGCGATTTTCAAAGGGATAACATTTTTTTATATAATTTTACGATTTTCCTTAAATATATACACATTAAACACATTATACGTATAATTACACAATATATATATATATATATATATATATATATATATATATATATATATATATATATATATATATATATATATATATATATATATATATATATGAAAAACGTATACAAATGATAATATATACAAATTTATACATACACACTGTATGTGTTATACAGTGTAAAAGTGTATATATACACTATACACTTTATACCAAAAACAGTATATATACACTGTAAATTGTAAAATATATATATATATATAGTTATTTATATACTGTAAAAGTATATATATATATATATATATATATATATATATATATATATATATATATATATATATATACACACACAAAGTGTATATGTGTACACTGTATAATACTATGTATATATTTATATATTATATTATATTATATATATGCGGGATGGGACGGGATTTGCGGGATAAGAAATCTTCGTCCCGCGTCCCGTCCCGCATAATTTTTGCGGGACGGGATTCACTATTTTTTTTTCAAATCCCATCAGGATCGGGACGGGCCCGTCCCGGGCCCGGGATTTGCGGGATTTGTGCCCACCCCTATTAAAAATAGAAGGAGGTGGACTACCACTGTGGTATACTAAACATTTTCCCAAAATAAAGGATAGGAACCACGTCAATGACTGCTAAAGATTGAGGATCCCCAGACCTGCATTTCTAATGCACAAAAACAAAAGGCCCTCAAAATGCTGAGGTTGATATCATGCATGGGATCCTTCTCTTTCTTGTGAGCATGCACAAATAAATAACGAACAAAAAACCAAACACTGAATTTCCCCATATACAAACACAAAAAATGCAACAAAAGCAAGAGATATTGATTCCATTTTTATTTATTGCAGAATCCGAAATCACTCTATCTAGCAAGCCAGTATGTTCACGGTTGGAAACTTGGAATATGGAATAATAGACAATAGTTCGTACACAAGGGGCACAGCAAAATTTTATGCTAATAAAATTGCTTGTTTTGAAGATGCTTAACCAAGGAATAAGAATTCATAGGTGGCACACCTTACTAAAGACCTGGCCTTCTTAACCCACTACATTCAGTTTCAATACCCAATCTGAGACCAGTTCAAAAGAAAAAAGCATCGCATGGCACCTCCAAAGTTTGTACAATGAAAGGTGATCCTGCCCCAATTATCATCAAAAAGGCATTTCCAACTTACCATGAATTTAAAAAAGAGCGATGTAAGAGAACATTTATGGATTCTATTACGAAAGGGGGTTCAGCTCTTCTGCCGAGCTGTACAGAACAAGCTACTACTTCTTGAGTGGATTCATCTTTTCTCGGAGATAGTAAAGCTTGGCCCTTCTGACCTTCTTCTTGTCAAGCACTTTAACCTCTTTGATGTTGGGCGAGTACCTTCCACCATATAAAGACATCAATAAATGGATTGAAGTGTAACCATATTTAGCATGCTTACATGCTTAATTCTCCAGTTACTGTTTATCATATATCATCCGGATGCTTAGCATTCAGCTAAACAGATACGCTTCATTATACACACTTAGCTAAGAGCTTCAGATTGCTCAAGATAGAATCAGCACGAGGCAGAAAATAACTTGATTTTGAAGAGACAGATGTACAAGTTCACTTACAGTGGAAAAAGAGATTCAACCCCAACTCCAGCCACTAGCCTCCTCAACCTAAAAGTTGTGTTTAGACCAGCATTCCTTCTTGCTATGACGATACCTTTTATTGTTGTAATACGTCGCTTATTCTCAGGGGATTCCTATAATTAAAAAAAAAAAAAAAACAAGATAATAACGACTATTGAAAGTCCACTAATAGCATCCATTCCAAGAGAAGAGGACTATTACTATACATTCAAGGAAATCAATATACCACTTTCATCTGGATGATATAACCAGGCTTTATGTCGGGAACTTCTCTCTGAGACTTCACTTCTGATACAGCTTCTCTATCCAGAATCTGTTTAGACAATTCTAGAAGAATGAGCCAAATTTTCTTTGTATATAGAAGAGAACAACCATAGAGTACTATCATACCTGCATTATATTTCTGGCAGTTTTATCAAGCCTTTTGAATTTTATCCGTGGGGCAATTGGTAGTGCAGGATCAGATGCATTTTCAGCGACTGTTGACATTGTCCTCTGGCTAAAACGTGTCAAGGGAGAAGAAGCACAATGACGAACTTCTTCCCCAACTTTGCAGTTCAATGATGAAGGCATCTGATTGTCACAAAATTGTAGACATTGAGAAAGGCGACTTCTTTCCACCAATAGATTATTTAAACTTGTAAATGGTAGAAACCACAAAAGTAAACTTAAAAAGGAATATGATGGAGCTAAAAGAGCACACAAAACAAAATCATACAGAAATGATACTCCCTCTAATCTAAAATACATGGTCTTTAGCTGATTTTTTTAATCAATAACATATGGTCTTAAATGTAGTAAAATCTTATGACTGGTAAAATGTGTAGTGGGGATTTAAAAGTAGTAATGTTTATGAAAAGGTTAGTAGAATGATGATGTTTTAAGAGAAGTAAAATATTTTCTTAAAACTCGTGCTAGTTACTACAAAACCATCTATTTTAGATCAGAGGGAGTACTAACTTAGGGAAATCAAGAATTCCCCCTGGACAAACATTCAAATATGTCCACCTAATAAGTAAAACCTTCTCATCTAAGCTAAAGCCTTACAAAATACTCTGTAAATGATAGGGTCCCTAGAAAGAGGCCGATTGCCCTTTTTATGCTAGTATACTTCGCTTACAAAGTACTCTGTAAGCTAGCCTTGTCTCCTGATTGTTTCAGCTATACCCAAATTCATAAATGTAATAGAATACAAACATTCTACACTTGTGAAAATGTTGCCTTCTCCAAAAACTATGTGAAAGAAATTAAAAACTGGAAAAGAGACATGAAACCACGCCCAAAAAATAATATCCTCCCGATCCAGTGTCATGTTATTAAGTCCCTGAACCACTACAGCAAGTTGGTAGAGGCAAGCTAATGGATCTATATCTTCAAACCAACACATCTGAAAGGACAAGAGATAGATTTGCACGAGTCCCTTTTTTTTTGTTTCCTTTCTTAAAATTTTAGCCAAATAAAGGCAGTGAACTTCTTCTATTACCGTCTCTCCCACCATTAATTTTTTTTGAAACTTTATTAGGTCTAACAAGCTTCTGACATTTCAGGTTTTAAGGTCAGTTCCAATGACACCATGGGTTGAAAGTTTCAGCTGAATGGGAGTATATGCAATGTATATAACAATGTGACGATCTCAACTGCATATTGCTATACACCTATACCTACAAAACCACCGAATCAATTTATAAGTTTTAATATTCAGCTGCGAAATTTTCATCTTCAGATTGCTCAACTTACATGTCTTAATCAAAACCTGGACATTAATCCGAAAGTTCCAAGAGAAAACCTCATAAATATGAACTTCATACATATCTCGCATTCAATGTGCAGAAACAAAAAGCACTCTTCCAATTCAAACACTCTCTGGCAGCAACAGCCCATTAATAATCTTAACATTTGGAGACTAAAACAAGGATTCAAACACATCAAGAAGAAAAGCATACTACATGAAATTCACTTTTCGAAAAAAGCACGCATCAGGAAAAAAAATTAATTGGAAATAAAATACTTACGGAAACCATGGAATGGAGTGAAGAAGCGAAGACGTGAAGCAAAGAACAACTGGAACCATTTCCAGATCCACCGAATCCCAAACTAACCCTAACTGAACTCAAATCAGGAACATTTGAGCTGGAATAGCATCGCGTACGAGCCGATCGAGCGGCCCCGAGGAGAGATTGCATACTCGTTCCTCCCTTTTTCGCGAGAAATGTCCTGCCGGTGGCCGGAAACCACAAAACCCTACTTGTAATTTCAGTTGCTTTGGGATTTTCAGTTGAAAGTTACCGAGACGATGTATCTAATTTCCGATTTTACGACCATCGGCGGCCTTGGGCTTCTCCGTTATGTGTGCTTGTAATTGGGCCAAAATGGGCCTGCTTGCCTTTTTCAAATTGGGCTCGCGTAAAGTTGAATAATACTTCCTCGATGGGACAAAACATGTCATAAATATTCATTTGTATTATTTTTAATTTCGTACATATTAATAGTAACTACGAAATTATTAAAAAAATAAAAAATAGATATTTTATATAGTTTTTATCATTCTAAAAATAATGTTAAACAGTAAACTATTATAAATTGGGATAAGAATAAAAGAGAGAGAAAATGGGATTGTATTCAACTGATGTGCCTTGTGGGGAATCCACCAATACAATATACTAGTTCAGTACCCGCACTGTGTACGGTTTTTTTAATTCAAATAAATTTAATAATAAAACTTATTTATTCAATTAATTAATTTCTTCCATAATTCTGATTTCTCAAATCCGAATGAATTTATACTTAATTAGTATAAAAGTTAATTCCTCCTTACTCCGGTCTTACTCCTTAATTCTTGCTAGTTAGTGCATATTAGTGGAAACAACATATGAAAAGCTATAATTTCTCAAATCTGAATGAATTTATACTATATTGACAATTATGAAACAACATGTGAAAAGCTAGTAAATATTAGTGGAAACAACAAAATAACATACATTGTAACCAATCAGCACATTATTTCGAAAAGCTTACAAAGGAAATCGTAAACAAAGTCGTAAATAACCTGCAATAACAACACCAAAAAGAAGGGAAAAGACATCAACATTTTTGAAATAACATTAACAATCTAAACTATATATAGGTCAAAATCTAAAAATCTATCCATAATTATATATGTATAAAATCCAAAAATATATCTCATAAATATATCAATACCTTCAAGATATATAGGAAAATTTTATTTCTTATTGAATTCCATAAGTTGATAACTTTTACACAGCTAAGTATTATTTTTTCAATTTACCCAAAATCTTTTATCTTATTCATATTGATAAATTTATTGATAAATTTATTTAATTATTATGACCATACTAAGTGTTATTTCAATTTCACCAAAACTTTTTATCTGCTAAAAATATTTTCATATTGATGAAGTTATTGATAAAGTTATTTAATTAGCATGTCCATGTAATATATTGATAAAGTCATTATCTTCTAAAAATATGTTCATATATAGTGAAAATAGGTAAAATCTTATCTTATATAATAGTCTTTAAAATTAGTTAATACGGAATATCTTCTAAAAATATATCCATATCTAATCAAATTGGGTCAAATTTTAACTTATGCTTATATAGATATATTAATTAAATAGAGTTAGAATAAAAATTTATCTTATGGATATATTTTAAAATTAGTTAATATCTTCTAAAAATATATCCATATTTAATCAAATTGGGTCAAATTTTATCTTAGGCATATATAGATATATTGATTAAATAGAGTAAGAATAAAATTTTATCTTATGCATATATTGATTAATTCAAAAATTTGTGATTGGTTCATACGACAATATATAGGAGTCAAGTATAAGATAAATCTATCTAAAAAAGGTAAAACTCTATCTAAGTAAAGTGTATATCTTTGAACATCCACATAATAATATTATAATACTCCCCCTTGGATGTACAATCTTTATTCCACCAACTTCCTCGTTAAAAACCTAGCTAGGAAAACCCAATGGTACAAAACCATAGCTTAGGGAAAAGGAGTGCAACCTTCTAGGTACACTCTTGTTGTTCTGCCTCATTAAAAACCTTGTCAAGAAAAATCCATTGCGATAAAAACCTGATCGAAGGGAAAAAGAGTGCAGTGCGTATAATGCTTCCCCTGAGTTCAATATGTTGGACGTCTGGCTCTTCAAACTTCTTGGGATATCTTCAATTTTCATCGGAGGTAGTAGCTTCGTAAATATTGGATCATCATTTGATCGAATTTATAAAGTATCGACACCGCGACACCATCTTTGATGAATTCTTCATTGAATTTGGGATATACAATGTATCCTTATGAGAGGAATTGCCTCGTTAAAAGCCTTGATTTGAAAAAACCCAAATGGGACAAAAACCAAAATTAATGAAAAGAGTACAACTTTTCTCCCCCTCAATTTAACATATAAATCACCAATTTTATAAGAACATGGTACTTCTGGACCTAAGATCATTTCACAATCTAATCATAGATGAAAATGCCGTTTGTCTTCATTTTGTAATATATCTCTCTTTATACACTCGAACTACAAGTCAAGATATTTCTAGACCTTTCAACTAACTTTCAACCAATTCTCTACTTATTGGATATCTTATGAATTGTTCAATAAACCAATTCCATTACGCACTCAGCGTTTTGTAAGGACATTAATTACTAATCAAATGATTTCACATCTACAATATTGGAGCTACGGGTACATAATTGTAGGGTTTAACTTATCTAAGAATCCAATTAAACTAATCATTTTAATGTAGATATACTTCTATTCAGAAGCTCTAATTATTCTTATCAAACACTTCAAGTGCAAATTTAGATCTGTGCCATCAACGATAATGAAGGACATGGTCATTTCAAGACAACCCATAATCAATTCTAACATTGTCAACGTTTATGAAATCTCACCAGGAGTTTTATACTTGTGGACATATCACCATTGTTCGAAGTTACTACTAGAACCTAGATCTAAATCATGATAGTGCATTATTTGTTATAAATGTGACTTTTGTCACTATCTTTTGAATTTACTAATGCGGCATTAGTAAAGGCGCCTTTACTAGCTTGTTTGCTATATAGTTCATCAAACTTTTGGTTCACTTCTAGTCCTTGCAACATATTACTTCTTGATCTCCTTTTCATCTCCCCCTAAATACCGAGTATTTTATCATTTATGATAAACTCTACATATTTGTTCATCTATGGGGACTCAATCCTCCATATACATCATCTTTCTTGGTTTACAACAACTAAGTGTAATCTAGGGAGATTTCGGTGCCCCTACCGAATATTGAAAAACTTGTAAATATAAAGCTCTCTCCTTGAGATAAATTAGAAAGGAGAATTGATTCTATTGTTGACCAACTGAATCAAACTCTTGATATTCATGCTTGCTTGGTAGCTATTATTGATGACTCTACTGGGCATTCCATGTGTTAGCATTATCCTAAATGATAATCTTCTAAATAACGACTTCACTTGGTCGATTTAATCGTTAGCTTCTCAATGCTCATGTATCCAACATATCAATTTCATTGATAGAATTTTCATATTACATCAATATTGTCAACATGAGTAATCTATTTATTATGTCGGATCCCCTTTTTGACATTCTCAACTAGAGAAAAATCACTGCTTCTGGCAAGGCTTTCACGATCCCAATTTATCTGTCATCACTCTTTCCCTTTAGAGTGTTTTGACGCTCTTCTAGAGCCATTTTCTCATATGAGTTTACTACTTGATTACATCAACAAGCCTTCGAGGACTAATTTTGATGCTCTTCTGGAGCTATGTATAAGGTTTAATTATGCCAAGTATAGACTTTATACAAATACTCATTAGTTATTTCATCCCAAAAACTTTAGGTTTTTGATACGGTCGCGCGCACCGTATCCTCTTTATGCCCTCTGCTAGAGGTAACAATATATATTGCATTTGGTAATAAGAAATGTTGTTATGAACCATAGGTCATTTAGCTAGCTATTTATTTGAGTTTTATCATACCCAAGTAGATTAAGAACAAGATTCCAAAATAAAGAGTCTTCGGGCTCTCATGAACTAATTTTATCAATTTCACACAATTTAACAAGGATATGCTTCAAACTCTTTTCCCAAATCATCATTTGTTGAATAAAATTGGCATTATCTACCCATAATTGTTTCTTCAAGAAACATTTTCAATGCATATTTATATACATAAAATGCAAATCAAATCAAACAGATAAATAAAATAAAGATTCCATGTACCTTAAAATAGCCAATTTGAACTAATAACAAACCAAAAATGGCAGAGTACATAATCAAAGGTGTTGGATCATTTAGGCTTCTTTATTCAATATGTAGCTTTTATTAACACTAATGACACAAATAATCATTGTCAATATAAAACCACATATGTTTATGGCATAAAAACTCTTAACAAGTTGTTTCTTCTTGAAACAGTTTGAGTTTTGAATTTATATTGCAAAAAGTAAATTGAAATATATACACCTCACAAGTAAATAACAAAAGTAATCTTAATAAAAATAAATACACTAAACATAATTAAAATTTATTTGGCCACTTCAGGTGGATATCAATTCCGATATTTATCATTTGTTTCAATAAACAATATTATTCACAAATAGATTAATATGTCAACTTAAAGTGATAGGTTCAATAACTATCTCAAATTTCAATTTCATTAATTTCATCATCATCTATGAGAGACGATATTTCTTTTCTTATTTGCATGCAATTTCTTATATGGAATTACTTTAGGGAATATCATTTACGTTATATACAAATCAACTTCATGACACATAAATAATGGAATTTTTTTTTCAAAATATTCATTAAAAAATAAAAATTTACGGATAAATTCACACATTTAAACTATTTACACAAATATTCAAAATTTGCAGATATGTCAGAAAAACGCGGCTTCAGACCGCGTTTTATGTGTTAATTGGGTATTTATCGTCTGAACTGGAAAAAAAATTAAATTTCTTATAAAAACGCGGTTTTAAACCGCGTTTCTTTCCTAAAACGCGGTTTAAAACCGCGTTTCTTTACCAATTTTATTTCTAAATTTTAAAAAACAAAAAAAAAATATGCAAACGTAAAACACGGCCTCAGGCCGCGTTTTACTTAAAAAAAAAAGAAAGAAAAGAAGAAGAATTAAACGAAGAAGCAGCTGCTGCAATTGAACGTCGGAAGAAGAAGCAGCGCGCATCAGCTTCTCCAATTGAAGGCCGGAGCGGGGTTCTTGAAGGCCGAATAGGACAATGCCGGAGCGGGGTTCTTCAATGCCGGAGTGGAAGCTTGAACGCCGGAGCGGCGCGGCGGCGGTGGCCATGGTTGCGAAGAGCGCGGAGGAGTGGTGGTGCGGTGCGGTGGCGGTCGGAAGAGCACAGCCTGGAGGAGTGGTGGAGCATCAAGCCGCACAGCCCATGGCTGCTTCTTCTTCGTTCTTTTCTTTCTTCATTCTTCATTCTTCTTCGTTCTTTTCTTTCTTCATGCTTCTTCTTCTTCTTCGTTCTTCTTTTTCTTTTCTTTTTTTTTTAAGTAAAACACGGCCGGTGGCCGCGTTTTACGTTTACATATTTTTTTTGTTTTTTAAAATTTAGAAATAAAATTGGTAAAGAAACGCAGTTTTAAACCGCGTTTTAGGAAAGAAACGCGGTTTAAAACCGCGTTTTTATAAGAAATTTAATTTTTTTCCAGTTCCGACGATAAATACCCAATTAACACATAAAACGCGGTCTGAAGCCGCGTTTTTCTGACATATCTGCAAATTTTGAATATTTGTGTAAATAGTTTAAATGTGTGAATTTATCCATAAATTTTTATTTTTTAATGAATATTTTGAAAAAAAATTCTAAATAATGTCCAATTCTGGTGACTAGGAATCAAACAAGTTTAATCACTTCAAGAGTTTATATTTCACCTTCTATGAAACAAATAATATATGAAACAAATAAGTTACAAGTACAAGATGGAATCAATAACATCACTTTAGCTCATCACTACAAAGATGAGGCTAATATTTTAATCGATGCATGATGACATTTTTATTTATTTATCAACTTATCAATGTATCAATTCATTTAGATATCATTTATGATGTATCCGTCCAATATATGATCAATTTACCCAATAACCATATCTGTATATGCATCATCAACCCCCAATCGTACTGATTTGTCAATGCTATAAATTCTTATATATCAAAGTATATTATCACTATAACATTATTTATGATATAAAATATATATGTGGAATCAATAACGTCATTTTGCAATTAGCCACTAAATTAAAACATGATAATCCATATTTAATGTACGAGATCAACTCATAACACACACACACACATATATATAATCACTTATGATCGAGAGGCACAAAAATCATAACTCAAATATATGATGTTTAGGCTTACTTGACCGCAAGCTCGATCGCATATACGTATACCAAGATTAAGAAATCGTCTCAACTCCATCACAAGCCTTAAAGTTGAGCCAAACATAAATAGACTCACTACCAAGTAGAGTTTAATCTTATAAGATTCGCCTTCTTTTACTACGATATCTTGGTACGGATCCGTGGACAAACCACTCGCATGACACCACCCATCACCAAATCAAAATATTAATAAATTATAATCAGGGTTTATTTAAAACACATATCATATAACATAATTTTATCCATCCTTATGTATCATGCCTTAAACCCTTTGAAATCCTAATTAATTAAGGAAGGAAAGTCAACGTACCTCTTATGTGAGCAACACTTACATAATCACACTCCGAAACAAATTTACAATATTATCAAAAAACTTTATTTTAATTAACTTTCCAATTGGCGATAATCTATCTTTATTCACTATCTCAAAAACAAATATGAGCATATCCTCAATTAAAACGAATGAACGGACATATGCGAATTTAAGATGTAGCATTATGAACCCTGATCTTTATTCAATATATAAGGTTGTAAATCGATAACAATAAAGCAGTAATCATATGTATGAGTTAATATAGGGATAGATAGACAAAATCCAAAACAAGGCATAAAATATGTGTTTTTATCTATTTTGGGAGATACGTCTTTTCATCTATTTCGGGAGATGAATGATATAAGAAAACAAAACAAAACAATAATATTTGCTCATCGCTATATGGAAGATATTTGTTGTTTTATCACTACGAGGATGAAATTTATCCATCACATCAAGTGATTTATAATATCAATTTCTTTACTTTCATCCACTTTGAGAGATTTAATATTTTCTACTTCGGGAGACCGATTAAATTATTTATAAAGATTGTTATATATATATATATATATATATATATATATTATAATATAACATGGTTACCTTCGAAGCATGTACGAAGTATAAGTTAATTTAGGTAATCTAATAACTAAACAAAATAATTGGGCTCATGTATAACTAAGTTTTAATTAGAAAAATCAAATTGTATTTACCTCCACGACGACGCAGAACTCTAGGGCCAATTCATTAGTTTGTAATTCTCGGCTAATTGAATAGACTCACCACTTCGGGGATTGATATAATTTACGTATACATCCTCTTCGGAGGATGGGTTTACCTTCTTCACTCGCTAAATCTCATCGCTTACGGGAAGAGATTTTTCACTCATCGGAACCGTCACTAGGGACAAAACTTGTAACCTTAGGGGTCTTTTCTGTCATTTATCAGAAATGTTCATGTCAATCCGCAATTTTAATAATTTCAGGGTTGGTTTTCTAATTAATACAAAATAGCTCCATCTTATTCTTCGTTCTAAATTTGCAGAGAGCGGCGGCTCGGGACTCTACTTCCTCGATCACTTTGGACTAGTGGCAAAGGTGGACAGCTTCAACCCAATAGCAACGAGGAATCCTCGACTTCACATCCAACCATCGATGCAGTCTCCGTGGAAGACAACGTGCGAGCAGTGCAACTTTGTCGCCGCTCCTCTCGCTCGGAACTCTGCCCAACACACCTCTTCTGCTTCTCGTCGCCCCTAATCATAACCCTCTCAATTAATTAATCGATTGAAAGGAATATGCTGCAACGACAACAAGATCGAATTTCGACTCCGCCGCTTTCACCACCTCATCGGAAACGGCTTCAGATTGGTTGTGCAATGGCGCCGCCTTGGTGGCCTTAGGGGCCCTCTTTGAAGGAGGTGTTCCTGCCAGCTTCTTCGTTCTTGGAGGCATCGTCAGAGGGGGTAACAGGAGGGGATTGGTCGAGGTTCTAGAGGGGGCTTCAATGGAGGATAGAAATTGAAGGGGCTAAAAATGAGATCGGAGAGAACAAGTCAGATGTCAATAAAGGCGAAATTAAGGTTATTTTCTAGAGCAAAACTCGTGCTGATAACGTATTGTAAATTGGGGTAAGAATAAAAGGGGAGAATATGAGATCGTGTTCATATCTTTGGGCTCCAAATATAAGATAAATCTATTTAAAAAGGTAAAACTCTATCTAAGTAGAGTGTATATCTTTGTATATCCACATAATAATATTATAACATAAATGACATATTTTTCAAACAGAGAGAGTAACTTTTAGGCAACAATTCATCTGTGGAGAGTAGTTCATGTGAAGTCTGTTGACAAGGAAAATTTTTACACATTTGATATGCTTCTTCAACGAGTTATTCGCAGTTATATATATATATATATGGAAGAGTTAAAATGTAAAATTGTCATAGGGTGTAAAATCCTTAAAGTGTAAAATTTTGTGAAACTAACACACGCGCCCCCCATTTTCAAAGACAACAGCGCGCTCAGGAACCTTCACTCTCGGCCTCCCACACCCACACCCACGTCGAGTCACCTCCAGCCACCAGCGCCTAGCCCCACTCGAGCCCACCCCTGTGCGTGTAAAGACTAAGATTTTCAACTATTATTTTTATAATTATAGATTCTATTCCAATTTAAAGTTTATTTAATTTCTAAGACTCCGAAAAGTTTGAATAATTTCGTCCTCGAGCAATCGATTTATTTATATTCCTTTGAATAAATTCTAGCAAACTTGTTATTGGATTTGAAAACAAATTTATTCCGCTTTAATTATTCCAAGGCTTGGAAATACTTTGATGTTTCGTTATTTAATTCAGATTCCAGTATCTATTTTAAATTTATTTTAATTATGTCGGGTTAAGGTCGGAAAGCGGATTTCAGAATTTATCCCCGGGTGTTAAATTTGACTTTCGATCACATTAATTACCCCAGCCACCCTAACCCCATAAAGCACCTCACCCCTACCCCTGTCACTCCCTCCGACCTACCTGCTACACTTCACCCTACCCCTATTACCACTGCAAAACCCCATTCCTCCTTTTATTGAATTCCATTAACCCATATATACCACACTCTCACCCCCACCATTTCCGTTGGGATTCTTCTCCCTCCTTGAGCTTCCCCGTTCGACCAGCACCGAGCCAAGTCACCCTGTTTGAGTTCCCCTATTTCATACCATAGCAAGCACCAACACCGAGCCACCCTGATGATGTGCGCGCAAATTGCCATATTTTCTATGCACATAAAAGTCCATTTTATCATCTTTTGCATGCATATTAATGGGAAAACATGGGATTAGTGTAGTTTACGCTTAAATATCAAATATATGGGTCTGCACGAGTTTCTATGTGATTTCGCAGAAAACAGGATAAAAATGGACGGATTTGGAAAAGCGGAAAAAGAACTCGAAGTCTTCTGAAGAGGTCAAAATCGACCGGGGACCTCGACATCGAGTACAACAGAGACATAGGAATCGAGCAGGAAATGAAGCAGAGCATGTCGACATAGAGAGGTCGATATCGACGTCTGAAGGTCGATATCGATGTTGCCAGATTGAGCTAAATTATAGAAGTCGAGTGCCAGTCCGAGTAGGAGAAGGAGAGCTCGAGATAGAGTTTTACAGAGGTCGATATCGATGTTCAAGGTTGATATCGATGTTGCCCAGCAGAGAAATCCGACTCAGATTTTGATAGAATTCTATCCGAAGCTTGCACGTCTATCCTAAAGTCAAGATTTCTTATCTTCAACACTAGAGCTATCATATGAAGCTGATTTACCATAGAAGTTTTAGTTTTTACTTTATTTAAGTTTTATCTTAGAGAATAAAGATAAAGTTTCGAGTCTTTGGATAGCAAAGTTCGATATATATATATAGAGGCCATTAGGGCTGAGTTTAGGCATTCAACACACATTCATTTTACATCCAAACACATACAATTCCAGTTTTCATTGAGTTTTAGCGAATTAGGAGAGAGAGAGAGAGAGCCGAATTTGTTTGGAGAGAAGCGAGAGCGGAGTTTGGCTTGTTCGGTTGTACTTTCTTTTAAAGTTTAATTCAAAGTAGTTTTCTTTCAACAATGATGATGATGTGCATGATGAGGAGCGAGTAGTCAACCCACTTCTAGGGTCGGGGTGAGCCCGACGATAACGATGTAGGGTAAGTGCATCAAAGGTATGACTTTTATGCGATTTCGTCTTCTATCCTATGGATGATCCTTTGCGAAAGTTAGGGAGATTCATTATTTGCATTATTAAAGCAAAATCCACTCATATTGTGAACTTGGATTACTCATGAATTGGATAGTAACTCTTAGGAACTATGCGAGAGCCTCTAATCACCTAAGTGTTGATAACGAAAGTTATTTGACGGAAAGGCATTAAATTTCATAACTTTAGCATAAAACTTGCATTGTTATCGTTGTGGCATGAAACCCCAACTTTGGAAGCTTTTTAATTAATTGAATCAATATAAAAGTTTTAGTTTTGTTCCTAATCATCCTTCTTAACCATTCTAATTTCTTCGGACTCTTTTCCGACAATTGGTTACGAAAAAACAGTTTCTATGAAAAACATCGGAATCGACTGTAAAGGTCGATATCGAGGTCTAACGCCGATATCGAGGTCTCTGCTTGACGTCGACTTTGCTGCTTTTGTCTTCTACAGAAACTATACTAGAAATCGACCAGAACTGAGGTCGATATCGACCAGACACATCGATATCGAGTGTCTTTTGAGGTCGAAAGCTTGATCATGAGTACAACAAGGGAAGCACTGACATACCTCCTCGTGGATTCGATCCTGAATTACCCTACTACTACAAGGGAGGGGATTCTTGTATTATTTGTTTTAGACAGGGAGTAGCCTAGTTGTGAATTGTTTATTTGAATTATTTGAATCCCTACACTCATCCTCGAGGCGAACAAATTGGCGGCGTTGCCGGGGAGGCAATCAATCACCACCTAAGTTTAATCACGATCTTTTTCAAGCTTATTTTGCAGGTTTATGCGATGTTCTGATCGCGGACCTATCCTGGAACCAATCAACGAGCCTGAACATTTCTACCATCTTCGCAACAAAGCAATTCGCATCATGCGAGACACAGGTTGAGACCATAGAGCTGTTGAGGAAGGAAATCGAGGACTACAATGCTACAATTGCTGCTGAGAGGGCCGCCGCTGCTACAGAGCAAGCCCGTGCTGATAGGGAGGAGGATGTGCAGACAAGCCCAAGAGCGGCTAAATCAGTATCCACAAACGGCGATGCAATACATGCATCTGCCGCTTCATGTTCTTGAATCCGCTATTTTAATTCCTCACTCCAACTATGAAATAAAAATTAACTTCCTATCTGAGATAAAAAGAAATACTTTTGAAGGAAGACCTAATGAATGCCCCCTGCAACACATCTCTACTTTTATGGACTTATGTGAAATAGTTGCTGATGGAGTAAATTTAGAGTATGTGCGATTAAAATCTTTTAGATGGTCTTTGGCAGGGAAGGCATTATAATGGCTTGAGAGTTTGGCTCCACGCTCGCTGAGGACATGGGCGGAGGTGAAGGATGCATTCCTGAATAAGTTCTTTCCACCTTCTAAAACGGCGATGCTGCGGCAAAGGATCACGACTTTCAAACAAAAGCCAGGAGAAACATTAGCACAGGTGTGGGAGCGATTTAAGGACTTGCTGAGATCATGCCCAACGCATGGGCAACTTCCATATGTCATCCAGGAGATCTTCTACAACTCCCTCGATGCGCCAAATAAGGAGAGGATCAATTCATATACCTCCTATCGGTACATTGAGCTCACACAAACGGAGGCCTAGAAGACGATTGAGAGGCTCGTGAACTTCGATAACACCTATGGGACTGCTGCGGCCTATGACTCAAGGCCTGCCCCATCAATGCCACTATTTGAGCCTCCAAAGGAGATAGATCCAGATGTGCAGCAACAATTCCACAACGATCAGACACGCCGCCTTCAAAAGCAAGTCAGGTTCTTGAGCAACAATCAAACTTGTCAGGAATGTGGTTCAACAAGGCATAACACTAGTGCCTGTCCACATACTGAGCAAGTATCTATGGCGGAACAACATGAGGAAGCCAAATGGACGAGGGGCCCCTATGGAGGGGGCAATCAACAATATTGGGGAGATCAAAGATTCAATCAACAAAGGGATCCCCCAACATATAGAGCACCAGGGCACCCTAAGCGGGAAACAAGGAAAGATGACCTACAAATCATTCTTGATGAGATGCGAAGGAATCATGTTGAGTTCAAACAAGCCAACAACTCCATCCATACTCAGCTGCAGGGCATCAATTATAGGCTTGGGGAGATCGACGTTTGGAAGCGCAACATGGAGACTCAAATGAGTCAGTTGGTGGAAGCAATACCCAAATCGTCAGGATCATTCCCTGGATCCACTATGCCCAACCAAAAGGGAAAAACCACTGGTCATGTTGTGGCGGTGAACCTAAGGAGTGGGCGTCAATTACAAACGCCCGAGCAAAAAGCGGAGGAGAAGGAGCCAGAACAGACGTCGATATCGACCCCCCTGTCGATATCGACCAAGGTGACGTCGATGTCGACCTTCCTGTCGATGTCGACCCTGATGCAACATCACCACAGAAATCAACTCCTCCAGTCGATGTCGACCCTACTAATCTCGATGTTGACCTCACTGCAGCCGCGGGAAAGAAGAAGGTGTTGCCATTCCCAACTAGAAAGGTGATTAAGGACCCCGCGGAAAAGAAGTTCCAACGGTTCGTGAAGATGCTCCAAGGACTTAATGTCTCTATACCATTCACAGAGGCACTTCATGAGATGCCATCCTATGTAAGGTTCCTTAAGGACATCTTAGGTAAGAAGCGATCGCTCTCTGAGATCACAGAAGAGTGCAACAGGTTGGAGCTACCACAAAAGGGGGCGGACCTAGGTAAGTTTTCTATCGCTATAGGTCTAGGTCAATTCAAATTTAATGCTTTAGTTGACTTGGGCGCTAGCGTTAGCATGATGCCACTAACCATTTGGAACAAGGTAAAGATAGGTCCTCTGGAGCCCGTGGATGCAAGACTATACATGGCTAACAATACGGTAGTTATTCCAACTGGGATAGTGACGGATGTGCCAGTACAAGTAGGTAAATTCTTTGTCCCTACGGATTTCTTAGTTGTTGATATAGCGGAGGACCCTGCTTGTCCAATTATTTTAGGTAGGCCATTCCTAGCAACCGTCGATGCCAACATTAGCGTGAAGAAAGGATTGCTCTCATTCACAATTAGTGACGAGGTGATAGAGTATGCCTTCAACAAGACGGTGAACAATCAAGGGCCAATGGAGATAAAAGCCATCAATGGTGTCTACATTGCATGTGGAGAAGCCAAAGTAAGAAGTATGACTCCGGAGGAGCTTGAGAAGAGGGCCATAGAAGCCCAAGTGGAGGAAGTTGTGGCAATCTTGAACGAAGGGGCCCAACAGAACATCGAAATCGACCCAGGTAAGTCGATATCGACTATTGATGTTCAAGATTATGTGCCAGGTCATAAGTATGGGGTCGACGGAGGAGAAGAGGAAACATCGAAATTGGGGTCTAAGGTCGATATCGACTATACCCAGCCGAAATCGACCACCATCAGCGCTGAGAAGAGAGGAACGGAGACCTCGATATCAATCTCTGAGGGTCGAAATCGACCTGATCATATCGAGCAGAAACTCTCCAAATCGATTGATCCTCCAGGAGTACGACAGAGGTCGATATCGACCTCTAAACATCGACATCGACCTGAGCCACAGACAGATGAGAAGGTAAGTCAAGGTACGGATTCCTCTTGTTCCATTACAATCAAGGATTTATCATTATTTGGAAGAGGTGTGCCTTGGCATGTGCGCTTATGTAGGGTATCCGATGATGATTCGAGCCAATATGAGATAGGAGACAAAGTTTATGTTGCTAAATCCAAGGACCATTGGTTCCCTGCGAGATTCAACGATAAAAATTTGGGACCATTCATGGTGAATCGAATCCATCCTGGCGGAATGCAGCTGCGTGATAAGAAAGGAGTCATATTTGAGGCCCAAGCCACATGGGCTCTGCAGATGCCGCCATGAGAAGCGCAAAGGAAGAAGTCGGCCTAGCGACTTAAAAATCTAGAGTGTGTAACAAAGACTTAGTTTTGGTTTTAGACAGCTTTTATTTTGGTTTGAGACATTTTATTGTTTTGCATATTTGGTTTTATGTTTTTTTAACAAGTTGCAGGAGAGAGAAAAGCACACAGAAAAGACATCAAAATCGATGTCCAAGATCGACATCGACCTTAAGGTCGACTTAGATGGGCTTGTGGTCGAGGCCGGATCACCCTGAAGCCTGAGCTAGAAATCGATGAGAAACATCGATATCGATGTTGAAGGTCGATATCGGCCATGGCTGCTTTCTTCTTCGACTCCTGAAATTTGTCACGGTTTAGTAAGTTTTCTTCTTAACCCTAGTTCTAATACAGTGATGACACTGTAAATTTTAAGTATGGGGTGGGGGAAAAGCTTACTTGCATATTCATACTTAGTTTAGATTTGCATATTTATCTTAATGCATATTTAGTTTTATTTTCGGAAAAAAAGGAAAAAAAATGACCCCCATCAAAAATTTGAAAAAAAAAGAAAGAGTCATGGAAGTATAAAAAAGAGCTCTATGATGCAAAATTAGATTCATTAGAGATATAACATGAAATTGCCTAGTTAAGGGAAGTCCCAATGAAGTGCAAAAAGAAAAAAATAAAGGAGATGAAAAACTTGAAGTTGCTTTTGACATGTGCATGATAAGATGATGGAGGACTTTTTATGAAAATTTCCATACAAAGTGCTTACATATACAAGTTCATATCATAGCCTTACCTATGCATATTTGCAAAAGTCACAAAGCCATATATGAGCCTTATCATACATCATTATTGCTCCACATATATACATATTGCCCATTTTATACCTTATACCCTATCCGGGGACAAGTTTGAGAATGGATGTCATTTTTGGAGTTATATGGAGTTGTGCATTATTTATGAAGTTGTTGGCAGGACTGATAAAATTTATGAAATATGGAAAATTTAATGAGCGAGAAAAAATTCGATCACCTCAGGAGATAAAGGTAGGTCGACCCTGCTCGTTGAGATGTTAGTTCAGCGAGATAGGACACAAGGTGAGGAGTCCGAAGTACTAAGTATCCGGGGCCATTCATGACACCCATGTTTGCGACTCGCGAGAAGGCAGTGCTAAGGTTAGAGAGGTAAAAGCATTATATTGAATAAAAGCGTTGAGCGATGAGTGAAAGGTGAGACATTATGAAGAAGGAATGTGGAATGTTTTGGAAAGAAAGAATGTTTCCCCAGATTTAACACCACATGGCCAAATATTAGCCCACCTTTAGCCTTTTACCAATCTACTTCTCACAAGCTTGCAAAAATCCTCTTGATTATTAATGCTATGTCGCTAAAATTGTTTTTGCATATTACCTCCTTTTATGAGTATGAAATTGCTTTTATGCACAGGCATGGACTTGGTTGACAAAAATACCTTATCGAGGATGGCAATTGATTGTAGGGACATGAAAAATGAATCTATGATGTTGATGGTTTACTTTCTTCCCCTGAATGACCATTAAAGGTATTGCTTGGGGACAAGCAAGCTTAAGTATGGGGTGTTTGATGTGCGTGCAAATTGCCATATTTTCTATGCACATAAAAGTCCATTTTATCGTCTTTTGCATGCATATTAATGGGAAAACATGGAATTAGTGTAGGTTACACTTAAATATCAAATATACGGGTCTGCACGAGTTTCTATGTGATTTCGCAGAAAACAGGATAAAAATGGACGGATTTGGAAGAGCAGAAAAAGAACTCGAAGTCTTCTGAAGAGGTCGAATTTGATTGGGGATCTCGACATCGAGTACAGCAGAGACATAGGAATCGAGCAGGAAATGAAGTAGAGCATGTCGACCTAGAGAGGTCAATATCGACGTCTGAAGGTCGATATCGATGTTGCCAGATCGAGCTAAATGATAGAAGTCGAGAGCCAGTCTGAGTAGGAGAAGGAGAGCTCGAGATAGAGTTTCACAGAGGTCGATATCGATGTTCAAGGTCGATATCGATGTTGCCCAGCAGAGGAATCCGACTCAGATTTTGATAGAATTCTATCCGAAGCTTGCAAGTCTATCCTAAAGTCGAGATTTCTTATCTTCAACACCAGAGCTATCATATGAAGCTGATTTACCATAGAAGTTTTAGTTTTTACTTTATTTAAGTTTTATCTTAGAGAATAAAGATAAAGTTTCGAGTCTTTGGATAGCAAAGTTCGATATCTATATATAGAGGCCATTAGGGCTGATTTTAGGCATTCAACACACATTCATTTTACATCCAAACACATACAATTCCAGTTTTACATTGATTTTTAGCAAATTAGGAGAGAGAGAGCCGAATTTGTTTGGAGAGAAGCGAGAGCGGAGTTTGGCTTGTTCGGTTGTACTTTCTTTCAAAGTTTAATTCAAAGTAGTTTTCTTTCAACAATGATGATGATGTGTATGATGAGGAGCGAGTAGTCAACCCACTTCTAGGGTCGGGGTGAGCCCGACGATAACGATGTAGGGTAAGTGCATCAAAGGTATGACTTTTATGCGATTCCGTCTTCTATCCCATGCATGATCCTTTGCGAAAGTTAGGAAGATTCATTATTTGCATTATTGAAGCGAAAGCCACTCATATTGTGAACTTGGATTGCTCATGAATTAGATAGTAACTCTTAGGAACTATGCGAGAGCCTCTAATCACCTAAGTGTTGATAACGAAAGTTATTTGACGGAAAGGCATTAAATTTCATAACTTTAGCATAAAACTTGCATTGTTATCGTTGTGGGATGAAACCCCGACTTTGGAAGCTTTTTAATTAATTGAATCAATATAAAAGTTTTACTTTTGTTTCTGATCATCCTTCTTAACCATTCTAATTTCTTCGGACTCTTTTCCGACAATTGGTTACGAAAAAACAGTTTTTGTGACAAACATCGGAATCGACTGTAAAGGTCGATATCGAGGTCTAACATCGATATCGAGGTCTCTGCTCGACGTCGACTTTGCTGCTTTTGTCTTCTGCAGTAACTGTATTGGAAATCGACCAGAACTGAGGTCGATATCGACCAGACACATCGATATCGAGTGTCTTCTGAATTACCCTACTACTACAAGGGAGGGGATTCTTTTATTATTTGTTTGAGACAGGGAGTAGCCTAGTTGTGAATTGTTTATTTGAATTATTTGAATCCTTACACTCATCCTCGAGGTGAACACCTGACTTCACCTCCTCGTCTCCCTCTGATGAATTTCGACGCCGCCAATCACCACAACACCACCACCATACCGTCACCCCCTGTTCTCCAAGCACCTCCCCTATTTCCCGAACTCCGACATCGCCGTTTGGGTCAAAACCTCCGATCGAGAGTACGCAGCCCCACCTCCGAAGAAGCATGAACGAACTTTGACGAGCTTGAACGAGTCTCCGACAGAGCCAATCGAACCTCCGATGAATCGAAGAATCCAAAGATCCCTCGGTGAGCACTCGAACCTCCTCCCTTTCTTGCTTCGATCCCGGGGTCCTTCTTTCTTTCTTGTTCAATCAGTCAGTGAGAGAGGGCGAGAGCGGTCGAGTGCGAGAGCGGCCAGAGTGAGTGAGGGAGCTGCGAGAACGAGAGTGAGCGAGGGTGAATCGGGAGCGAGCGAGAGCAGGCGACAGAGGAGCTGGGTGAGGGGCTTCCGGCGGTGAAGGGGCAAGGATTCAGTTGAAGGAGATGAATAGGGTTGGGTGAGCTGGGGATGTGGGACCGGCTTCCCTTTCGTGTGGGCCCGGGTTGGATTTTTGTTTATTTATTTATTTTGGAAACGGGTGGGCCTACCCTTCTTTCTTTCTTTTGGATCCGGGTTTAAAGAGTGGGCTGGGTTGTTGTTGGGCCGATTTCTTTTATTTTGGTTGGGATCCGGATTGCCTAAAGAAAATTTTGAGTCTGTTTTTGTTAATTCCTTATTTATTTATTTATTTACTTGCTACTTTATTTAATTATTAAATATCTATTACCTATTTATCTTCTGATTTTTTATTTGTTTAGTTAATTAATTAATTAATTGGTTAAGATATATAAATTAATATATATTATTTTGGAATATTTATCAAAGTGTCGGAATTGTCAAACTTAAGAATAATGATTTTAAAGTGAAATGAGTTATGCCGGAATTATTTTAATGATGTGGCTTAATAAAGATGGTTTGAAAAGGTTTAAATGTTATTAATACGATTATTAGCTATATGATTATATGCTTATGTGATATTGTGATGTTTAAAGTGTTGAGTCTTTTAAAGGGTATTACTTGTGCTATGTGAACTTGAGATTAAATTACTTTTGGAACTTTGAAACCGATTTAATTCGATTTGACTTGGTGAATTGGTTGGTGAATCCTACTTGTGAAGTTATTTGGATTGGAAGCATGATTTGAGATGTTGAAATTCGAGATGAATTATGGAAATGAGAATGGATTGAGATGATATAAGATTTCGGAGTTAAGTTGAGATAAATGATGATGATGATGATGATGATGATGATGATGTTATGGCTAATTATCGATGGATAGATTTTGTGTAGCGGTAAATGGGTCCTCTATGCTTTAGACTTGTATTTTGCATCTATTAAAATCTTTAGGTGATCCGTGACATGGTTGGCTTGTTTACTGCTGGTTTATTGCTTCTGCTGATCTGCTACTCCAGGTAAGTCCTCCGGGGCTTACTCAAGTTAGAACCTCATGCCTGATATGTCATATAGTTTGTAGGCATTATAATATCATTTTATGTAGTAGAATGCCTAGGTTCTGCATTAACATATGAGCATACGTATTCTGAATGCGATTGGTAGAAACTACCGTAAGTTGTGAGTCTAGAGTCGTTGCTAGGGTTATAGGATAAGCCAGCTCCATCGGGTTTGTCCTGATAGAGTCATCTGAGAGCATGATTTACTGAGTTATATATATGACTGCGGCGTTGACCGAGTGTCCTACCCCGGCTGAGGTGTGGACTGAGGTATGAGATATACTGCGGCACCGACCGAGTCGTCTGGCCCCGGTGAGGCAGACATCTGACCCCGGCTGAGGTACGGATATGAGAGAGATACCCGTCCCGACTAAGGCATGGGTTTTGAGAGATTGGGACATGCCACTTGGCATTCTGTGTGGGCCTATTTACTGCATTTCTGTCATTATATATAAGCTGTCAGCATGCTTGTGTGCTTAATATTCCAGTATTGCATTAGATCATTCTCATCTAGGCTTAGAGCGTATTATATGTCCTCAGCGAGGTCTTCAGGGCCCGCATGAGTGGCTCGACCTTGACTTCGTGGTTAGTGTCAGGTACCCGTACCCTTGCTTGATCATGTGCTGTCATGGCGGGGGATATCTTATGGCGCAGTGAGAGGGAGAGAAAGACCGACTTTAACTCCACACTTTTGCTACTTATTTCCTCATATTTGGTTTTGACCCGGCTCTGCCGAGGCAACTTTTATCGTCGATTTCCTTTTATTATGTTTTGAATTAAAAGAATGGTTTTGAGCGACTTAGTCATGTAGGACAGGTTCTGGTCCCCATTGGACCTCTCGCGAATTTGGGGTACGAAATCCCTTCTTTGAGCACTAAACACTTTGTTTTAAAACTCAACCTGTACTCGAATTGCAAGATCCGAACGAAGGTATTCAATCCTTCGAAACGTTACCCGAATATTTATATTTGGGCCGTTACAAAGGTAGTATCAGAGCTTGGGTTGTGCGATTCGAGTACAAATGGGTTGAAGTATGATTTTGAAAATTTCCCAATGTTTTTGAAAGATTTTGAAGAGTTTCAAAGGGCAAAATGAATTTAATATGGATAAATTAATGAACAGAGCTTAATAAATTTGACTTAAAATAAGGAAAATCAGAAAAGAGAAATCGAGTGGGTAGAAAGGCGATAGACCATCCTTAGTGGATGTAGAGTTGGGAAAGGGTAGGCAAAACTTAGCTTTGTACTTTACAGAGGGCCTGGAAGACTCCAAGGAGTTTGCACCGTGGTGGTTGGAGTAGCAGTGTTAGGATATAGAGGCCGAGAGGATAGTTGCCCCTCCGGTCAGTTGCCCCTCGAAGGGTAGCTTCTAGGTAGATTCTGTGACTTTATATAAATTGGGCCCGAGGGCGATCCCCCTTGAAGGGTATCAGATTAATTATTGCTGATTGATTCTGTGCTGAGTGCTAACTTCCATGAGCAAGAATTCTATTGTTAACTTCTTTGATACCTGTTGGCTATGAATTGAACTTATGTGCGAATGAGATAGCGGGGGAGCCCTTCTTTACTCTATAATCGAGATTTCAGTTCTTGTGAAACATTCTTTTCCGTTATTCAACAGTTTATGTCATTTTTCTTCCATTTCGCCTTATGTTCAACATATTTCTAGTTAAGGTTGAGGATTGTTGATGAGTGTCTATTCTTTTCATTCCACTTTTCTCTTCTCCTATCTCTTCCGATGTCCTTAAATGATGTGTTATCGATCCTTTCCTTTTCCTTCTTTTTCCTTCCGTTTCCTTTCTTTCCTTTCCTCTCCTTTACTATTATTTTCTTCTTCTTCTTCTCTTTCTTTTATCCTCTTCCATAGGTATTCTTATTGAGTCTTCTTGATGGTATTGCTGTCTTTCCACGGGAAATTGGGTCGGGACCTTGTTCCTAGTCTCGATGCCTTCAATCTTGGCCCATAATTGACTCCGTAAGTATTCTGGGTTGTCCGCTTGTGTCTCTCCCCTATCTTTGTTAATTTAGAACCTATGTGTTATCTCTTTGGAACGAACGACGACATGTAGGAAGGAATAACTAGCTGGGCAACACTAGAGCGGCGCAGCGGAAGTGTGGTGGACTCATAACCTACAAGTCTTAGAACTGACGTCATCAGCAGCATTGAAGGACGAGTACGTAGAAAATTCATAGATATGCCTTAGTAAGAGGGCGTTTCCCATTTGAGCTACTGATCTTCTTCGAGACGATTAGGAATGATGTGTGCAATAGGCCTAGATTGACTAAATGGACTGATGTTCTTAATGCTTGAATCATGTTTTGGTGGTTATTGATGATAATGATGTGGTGGTTACCGATGCTGACGATTTGATAGTTGTTAATATGCTAGTTATAACATAGTGGGTATACTTGATGACTTTCTTTCCTTCCTTCTCTTTTGTTTTCTCTTCCTATTCATGATGGTTGAGGTTCTTTTGTGGGATGGTCTGGAGAGTGATAGGAGAATTAGGAGTCATAGGTTTCGATCGATGTTGGTGTAGGATAGTCATAGGAAGGAGACATTGAATTAGGCAGGATCGAGTGAGTTTCTAGGACTGATAGGAGATGGTGGTTAGGGATCTTCAGACGAGCCTTCTAGGTAGGTCTTAGATGACGCATAGGATGAGAATGGCAAGATTTGTGGGAATGAGGTTGTATTATAGGTGAGCAATTTTGGATAAAGGTTAGGGTGAACCGTTAGGCATGAATGTGAAAGGTATGAGGGAACTAGACATGATGATTCTGGTAGGGAAGATGCGAGTTTAGATAAGTTATTTGTGTTATGGGCAAAAAGCGGTGTTGTTAAGGAAAGAATTGCGGATGACGTTAATGTTGAGAGAGTGGGATTGCTTGATGAGTTGTAGACCTTGGGGCTTAGGTTATTCGTACTATAAGCAAGAATGACTTTGGTAAAGAATGGATTATGGATATCGTTAAGGATTCAGTGACTAGGACTGCTTGGAAATTTATCGATCTTGGAATTCAAGTTGTTTATATGACAAGGGACAGAGTGTGAGATCTGCACTTAGGTATTGCTCGAGTAATATTGAGGTTGCTTGCTAGGGTTGTAATTGGAGAAATTCTAAAGGCGTTATTGGAAGATTTTAACATAGGGAAGAATTGAAATTGGTATGTGTGGAATTGATTCGAATCTTGAGGTGATTAGGGAATGAACGATAAGTCTTTGAGGAAATGCCTTAAGCTAAGTAAATGACATCGTTAGTAGTACTTATGAGAGTGATTGCTTGGCTGTATAGGTAGAAAGACTGTGAATGACAAATATGAAAACTAGTGCAGGTGAAGGATATGATGCTACTAATGGTCGTAGGAATTCGAAAATTCAAATAATTTATGATGCCTTGAGTGAATTTGAATAAGAATGGTATAGAATTTCTATTGGAAAGAGGGTTGGTGGTTAAAGTCATTAAGAGATAAGATGTCGTTGTTGAGGATTGTAGTCTAAGGCGAGTGAGAAGTATGTGACAATAAGGAGCTAGTATAAGATGGCTTGAGAGCTTGTAATTTGTTAAGGCTATAGTGAGATTTCGAATGGTGAATTAGTATTATGAGTAAATGGAAATGTTATGACCTTATGGAAATGTAGAAATACGATTCGGTCTGGAGATAATCTAGTGAGTTAGATGGATAAGACATTTGTTGACTATTTGGGTATTGGTGCGGTTGAGGAGGTTGGATGGTTCATGTTACGGGTTTAGCACTAGTTGTCTCTCTGGCTTAGAATCTGGTGAATGTAGACGATTGAGTATTACTAGGACTCTCCGACATGGCTGAGTGAGGTAATTGTGTTGTTCGGGATGCGTAAGTAGCTTAGGAGATGAACCTTTGCTTGCGAAATATTGAGGATATATGATGCAATGATACCCTCGTATGAGGTTGGGAATAGGAGTTGATTCTTTAGAGGTGGATTAGGAGTGAGTTTTCTTAATATTATGGGAAATGAGATCATGGTATGTAAGCAATTGAGGAGATCTCTAGTAGGGATATTAATGGGATGGATTGTTAAGGACATAGGTAGGATGAACAAATTTGGGAAGAAGCTCCTAGATTATTCGTGCACTTGATAGAGGTTTTGATGGGAGTATGTAATATTGGGCTCGATTTATGATTCCTTAGAGAGTTATGAGTTCCGATATATGGGCTTAGCTTGGTTAGATGGAAAGTTGGGATTGTGAGTTGAGATCTTGTGTGAGATGATTCTTGGAGAACTTATTGGCCCGAGAATTTAGGGATATAGTGAATGAATTGGGACTAGATTTTGACCTTGCGACTTTCGTGAATGAAATTAAGGAAGATGCCTATGAGTTTTTTTCTAAAGGGAGCGAGATGCGGTTGTATTTGAAAACTGTAGCATGTTTGAGTTACTGAACCTAGCTTAGACTTGACCTTGACTTCGGGAGTTGGTGGTGTCGTCTTGTTCTGATTAATGACGATATACAAATTTCATGATTTTCTTTGTATTTGTTGATGATGTTACCCTTGTGATGAGATGGAAATCCTAATGGAACTAAGGCTGTCACACTGATTTTCTGTTAAGAACGATGGTTGCAATATTGACATTCGACGCTTGAACTTTGATTGGTAGTTATGAACAGATTTCGTGATGAGATGATATGATATGCCCCTTTTTGTATGATGATGTGATGGTATTTTGCTATATTCGACATGGTTCTTGTTAAGATGTACCCTCTGGATTGATTAGTTATCTGGTATACGAGATTATGTATTTTGCTAACTTATGATCCATGACATGATTGAGACTGATAGAATTAACGGTGACTTTGCAAACGAAAATTAGGAAGAAAATATGGGATTAGCCCTTAGAGGTGGATGACTCCACCTCTTGAGTTCTAAGACTTGTTTGACTAACTTAAGATTTTGAAAGATTTTGGGTTGGTTCAAAAGAAAGAAAGTTTGGCTTGGTTTTAAAATGGTTTTAGTCTCGGGGACGAGACTTGTTTTTAGAGGTGGATAATGTAAAGACTAAGATTTTTCAACTATTATTTTTATAATTATAGATTCTATTCCAATTTAAAGTTTATTTAATTTCTAAAACTCCGAAAATTTTGAATAATTTCGTCCTCGAACAATCGATTTATTTATATTCCTTTGAATAAATTCTAGCAAACTTGTTATTGGATTTGAAAACAAATTTATTCCGCTTTAATTATTCCAAGGCTTGGAAATACTTTGATGCTTCGTTATTTAATTCAGATTCGAGTATCTATTTTAAATTTATTTTAATTATGTCGGGTTAAGGTCAGAAAGCGGATTTCAGAATTTATCCCCGGGTGTTAAATTTGACTTTCGATCACATTAATTACCCCAGCCACCCTAACCCCATAAAGCACCTCACCCCTACCCCTGTCACTCCCTCCGGCCTACCTGCTACACTTCACCCTACCCCTGTTACCACTGCAAAACCCCATTCCTCCTTTTATTGAATTCCATTAACCCATACATACCACACTCTCACCCCCCACCATTTCCGTTGGGATTCTTCTTCCTCCTTGAGCTTCCCCGTTCGACCAGCACCGAGCCAAGTCACCCTGTTTGAGTTCCCCTGTTTCATACCATAGCAAGCACCAACATCGAGCCGCCCTGACTTCACCTCCTCGTCTCCCTCTGATGAATTTCGACGCTGCCAATCACCACAACACCACCACCATACCGTCACCCCCTGTTCTCCAAGCACCTCCCTTATTTCCCGAACTCCAAAGTCGCCGTTTGGGTCAAAACCTCCGGTCGAGAATACGCAGCCCCACCTCCGAAGAAGCACGAACGAACTCTGACGAGCTTGAACGAGTCTCCGACAGAGCCCAATCGAACCTCCGATGAATCGAAGAATCTAAAGATCCCTCGGTGAGCACTCGAACTTCCTCCCTTTCTTGCTTCGATCCCGGGGTCCTTCTTTCTTTCTTGTTTAATCGGTCAGTGAGAGAGGGCGAGAGCGGTCGAGTGCGAGAGCGGCCAGAGTGAGTGAGGGAGCTGCGAGAACGAGAGTGAGCGAGGGTGAATCGGGAGCGAGCGAGAGCAGGCGACGGAGGAGCTGGGTGAGGGGCTTCCGGTGGTGAAGCGGCAAGGATTCAGTTGAAGGAGATGAACAGGGTTCGGTGAGCTAGGGATGTGGGACCGGCTTCCCCTTCGTGTGGGTCCGGGATGGATTTTTGTTTATTTATTTATTTTGGAAACGGGTGGGCCTACCCTTCTTTCTTTCTTTTGGATCCGGGTTTAAAGAGTGGGCTGGGTTGTTGTTGGGCCGATTTCTTTTATTTTGGTTGAGATCCGGATTGCCTAAAGAAAATTGAGTCGTTTTTGTTAATTCCTTATTTATTTATTTACTTGCTACTTTATTTAATTATTAAATATCTATTACCTATTTATCTTCAGATTTTTTTATTTGTTTATTTAATTAATTAATTAATTGGTTAAGATATATAAATTAATATATATTATTTTGGAATATTTATCAAAGTGTCGGAATTGTCAAACTTAAGAATAATGATTTTAAAGTGAAATGAGTTATGCCGGAATTATTTTAATGATGTGGCTTAATAAAGATGGTTTGAAAAGGTTTAAATGTTATTAATACGATTATTAGCTATATGATTATATGCTTATGTGATATTGTGATGTTTAAAGTGTTGAGTCTTTTAAAGGGTATTACTTGTGCTATGTGAACTTGAGATTAAATTACTTTTGGAACTTTGAAACTGATTTAATTCGATTTGACTTGGTGGATTGGTTGGTGAATCCTACTTGTAAAGTTGTACGGATTGGAAGCATGATTTGAGATGTTGAAATTCGAGGTGAATTATGGAAATGAGAATGGATTGAGATGATATAAGATTTCGGAGTTAAGTTGAGATAAATGATGATGATGATGATGTTATGGCTAATTATCGATGGATAGATTTTGTGTAGCGGTAAATGGGTCCTCTATGCTTTAGACTTATATTTTGTATCTATTAAAATCTTTAGGTGATCCGTGACGTGGTTGGCTTGTTTACTGCTGGTTTATTGCTTCTACTGATCTGCTACTCCAGGTAAGTCCTCTGGGGCTTACTCAAGTTAGAACCTCATGCCTGATGTGTCATATAGTATGTAGGCATTATAATATCATGTCATGTATTAGCATGCCTAGGTTCTGCATTAACATACGAGCATACGTATTCTGAATGTGATTGGTAGAAACGGCCGTAAGTTGTGAGTCTAGAGTCGTTGCTAGGGTCATTGGACAACCCAGCTCCATCGGGTTTGTCCTGATAGAGTCATCTGAGAGCATGATTTACTGAGTTATAAATATGATTGCGGCGGTGACCGAGTGTCCCACCCTGGCTGAGGTGTGGACTGAGGCATGAGATATACTGCGGCACCAACCGAGTCGTCGTGCCCCAGTTGAGGCAGACATCCGACCCCGACTGAGGTACGGATATGAGAGAGATACCCGCCCCGACTGAGGCATGGGTTTTGAGAGATTGGGACATGCCACTTGGCATTCTGTGTGGGTCATTTACTGCATTTCTGTCATTATATATAAACTGTCAGTATGCTTGTGTGCTTAATATTCTAGTATTGCATTAGATCATTCTCATCTAGGCTTAGAGCGTATTATATGTCCTCAGCGAGGTCTTCAGGGCTCGCATGAGTGGCTCGACCTTGACTTCGTGGTTAGTGTCAGGTACCCGTGCCCTTGCTTGATCATGTGCTGTCGTGGTGGGGGATATGTTATGGCGCAGTGAGAGGGAGAGAAAGACCGACTTGAACTCCACACTTTTGCTACTTATTTCCTCGTATTTGGTTTTGACCCGGCTCTGCCGAGGCAATTTGTATCGTCGATTTCCTTTTATTATGTTTTGAATTAAAAGAATGGTTTTGAGCGACTTAGTCAAGTAGGACAGGTTATGGTCCCCATTGGACCTCTCGCGAATTTGGGGTACGAAATCCCTTCTTTTAGCACTAAACACTTTGTTTTGAAACTCAACCTGTACTCGAATTGCAAGATCCGAACGAAGGTATTCAATCCTTCGATACGTAACCCGAATATTTATATTTGGGCCGTTACAGTGCGCACCCCCCGAGCCCTGACTTGGCTTGGTTCGAGCCCAGTTGCACCATTACCGAACCCATTCCCCCTTGTTCGATCCACCACTTTCTCGGCCTCCCACGCCACCCACGAGCCACCTCCGGCCACCAGCCCCCACCCGCTCGAACCACCCCGCTCAGGCGCACCCCCCGAAACCGGTGTAAAGACCAAATATATTCTATATTATATGATTATTATTACTTGAAATACGACTATTTTATTCGTGTGATTGGAAGAAAACTTGTCCCCGAGCAAGGTCATATTTTATAAATCCTTCCGACTTCATTTTAAATTTGGATTTTTACGGAATTGAATTCCGTTTTTGAGTATTCGAGAATTATTAAAATTAATTTTATTATCCGAAATGATTTTGTTTTGATTTAAATTTTTAGCGTCGGGATTCCGTTTTATGAGCGGAAATTGGGAATTTAGCGTCGGGAATTCGAATTGTTAGACGTGTGGGGCTCATTCTAATTATTCTATTTTATTTTATCCTTTTATATATTTATCTCTCTCTCTCTCTCTCTCTCTCTCCCCCTTCCCTCCCGTTCTGTTACAGCGAAATGGTCCCCTCCCCCCTGCTATACTCCTCTCTGCACCAACTCTCCCTCCTCACACATTGCCTCCCCTCTATATAGCTACACACCCTCATTTTGCCTCTCACCTCACCCTCATTTCACCACCAACATCTCTCTCCCCCCCTCATCCTCTCTTCTGCCGACAAACCCAGGAGGAATAACCCACAGGAAGCCCCATTGTCGTGGCCAATTCGCCCCAAGCTATCACCTTTTCACATCCAAACTCCTCCTCCAGGCAGCCAGCAACATCCTCTTCCATCTCCGGAGCTCAGGGGAAGCATCGGACGCCGTCAGAGCCGCCGCCGCGCCGCTGAAGTGTCCCCCCTCCTCTGTTCGGTTCAACCTCGGTAAAGCACCTCCCCTCTCCCATCTTCGTTTCTAGCCTCAAAACCAATCCCTTACTCGTCCTTCTTCCTTCCTAGGCAGCGAAGGGACCCTTACGGACACGGAGGAGCCATCGTCGGAGCCGTCGCCCCTTCTCTCCCCTGTTTTTGAAGCCGACAAGGTAGCTCATTCAATCTTCGTCCCTTGACTTCGATTAGTGTATTAGTCGCTCTTTTGACCCTCTTTTCCCGTCGTCCTAGGCCGGAGTTGGTAACTTCTCCATTGTTGCACCACGAGCCACCCAGAGCGCTTCGTCGGAGCGGAGATTCGAGCTCGGTAATCTTCTACTCTCCCCCCTCTGCTGTCGCTTTGTCCCTCTCGAGTCGTTGGTGGTCGGAATCTTATTCCGACCTCCGTGGTGGAAGAACGGAGGCCAATGGGCCGCCGGAGGCCAGTGCTCTCCCTCCCTCTCTTCCCCGTCGCTCTCCGCTTCCTCCTCTGCTTCGACTAAAGGTTGAAGACAAGGAGAAGCCTCCCTTTGGGCCTGTTTTCGTGGGCCGGGTTTGGCTCATACGGGTCATACCACTTCCATTTCCGGATCTCCCCACTTCAGCTATTTTTCACCTTTGGGTTGGGCCGGGTTTTGTGTCAACAGGTTATTTTATTTTAAACCCGGATCCTTTTTCTTTCCCTTGCCTGGCTTAGAAACCCGGACCCGGACCCTATTCTTGCTTCACTTTTATTTCGGGTTGGGTTCTGGGCTCATGTTGGTCTGCTGGGCTGGGCCGGCCGGGTTGGGCCCTTTTTTCTGTTGCCCATCTGTGTATCTATATGTTATATATATGTATATATTATCTAGCTACGTTATTCTATTTATTATTACTATTATTATTATTATTATTATATTTATTATTATTATTAATTTGATTTTGTGAAAATAAAGTTGGAAAGTGTTATATTATAAAATAAATTGCATACATGCCTTTGTGATGAATTTAATGTGTTCTAGTTGGGAAGCTTAAAAGGATTTAATTATAAAATTGGAGGGTATTACTTTAGTTATTATTATATTATAGTAATTGTTTAAAAAGGAGTTTCTATGTTTTGGAAATGTTCTTTTGAGAATTTGGTCGAAAAACAAGGTGTTAGAAACTTTATAATTGCAACTTTGACCGGGTTTGACCAAGCTTTGAATATTTCGGATATTTTCTCGGAATCTAGTTATTTTCCTTTTGTGATTAGCTTGTGAAAAGATTTCCATGTGTTAAATAGTAGAATAGTATCTTATGGCGCTTTTATCGCTTATATATTAGGTGATTGTTGATATTTCTTGGATTCCACTTCTACCGTGTCTTTTGCTGTTCGGCTTGTTCAGGTAAGTTCCTTTATGGGCTTACTCAGACTCGAAAGAGTATACCTGCTTGTGAATATATGACATACTAGGTGTTGCATAAGCATTAAAGCATGCCATGTAGTATCATGCTAGGATTGCACTTATGAATGAGCATTTGGTTACTTTGTGTGATTGAAAACAGAACGGCCGTTATCTGTGAGTCTTAGAGTTTTGCTAGGGTCATAGGGTAGCCCAGCTTCATCGGGTGCCCTGAGTCAGTTGTCGATATATGAGCATGATGATAGCCCAGCACCATCGGGCATGAGTGTGATTTATGATATAATGACGAGACATGATATGACATGATATGCTATAGCATCGAACTGGCCAGTCTCTACACTAACGGAAAGGGGTGCAGAGGTAGGAGAGGGATATGCCACTTGGCATTCTTTGGGCGCCTTTACAGTTCATTTCCGCATATTGTAAACTAGGATCATGTTAGTGTGATTTAATTTCCGCATTTGCATCATCTTTATATTAGCGTATGTGTATGTTTGCTTGCGGGACAGGGTGCGTTGGGGTCTCGGTCTGATCCCGCTCGCACCACTTATTTTTAGGTATGATTGCTCTCTGTCTCTATGACGTGGGAAAACCCCCGAGCGCTTGCAAAGAATCTGCCTAACCCCGCTAACTTGGCCTTACGATTTCAGAATCTGTGTTTTGGTTTTGACCTGGCCTCGCCGTGGCAAGTTGTACTTTACTTCCGCTTTCCCTTAGTTTGCAAACGAATTTCCGCAACATAGCCTTAGGACAGCTTGAAGATTCCACGTGGCCCTCCGGCTATTTTGGGGTCCGAAATCCCCACTTTAAAATACTAATCTTGAGCTTTAAAACCTCGATCCGTACTCGAATTGCAAGATCCGAATGAAGGTACCCAACCATCGAAACGTAACCCGGGTATCTATATCCGGACCATTACAAAGTTGGTATCAGAGCCAGGTTTTGCAATTTGGGTACCAAAAGGTCGAGTGTATGTCTTGAAAACCGCCCACGAATTTCAAAAGATTTGAAAGAGTTTTCAAGGGGCAAAATGAACTTAATATGTCTAACTCAAATGAACCTAATATGAACTTGGCCTTAAAATGGAGTAAAATCAAACAATGGGGATCGAGTGGGTAGAATGGCGTTAGACCATTCCTATTGGATTTAGATCGGGAACGGGTAGGCAAAACATAGCTTACTCTTTACAGATGGGCTTGGAAGACTCCAAGGAATTGCACCGCGGTGGTTGGATTGGCGAGTTAGGTAGAGGCCGTGAGGTATTTGTCCTCCGGTCAGTCGCTCCTCGAAGAGCGACCTTAGATAGCTTGACGTGTTTTATGTATATCAATTGGGCCTGAGGGCGATCTCCCTCGAAGGAGATCATTGTAATCATACTTGAGTGCTTATAAGCTGAGTGATAACTCTGGATATGCAACAGTATGGTCGATACACGACGTGGGACAGTCGGGCGTGGGGGCCCAGCACGTAGGGGTAGAGAACGACCTCGTCGAGTTGTGGCCGACAGGACAAATGATGACGTTCAGGATCTCGGGGGTGCGGAGGTTCCCGCCCCCCAACTAGAGGAGATACTGAGACAGATGGATAGGGTGACATTGATCGAGATGCTGCGAGGGCTGGTCGGAGATTCTCCACCGGATACACCTGATATACAGATTCCCGTTGAGCAGCCAGTTGAGCCAGCTATAGAGATCCCCGTTGGACAGCCAGTCGCACCAGCCCCCGTCGATGTGCGCTCGGAGAAGCACATCAACTGGGTTCGATCTTTGGCACTCTGCAACCCACCACACTTCTTGGGAGAGGACGGAGCGGATATCGAGGCATGGCTGTGACAGATCGATAGCATATTTGACTTCATCGGCGCTCCTACTTTCAAGCGTCAGAGGTTGGCCGAAAGACTTCTGCGAGAGGACGCATTTCTTCGCTGGACCGTCTGTAAGACGGGCCAAACAGAGTGGAGCTATGAGGAGTTTCGAGCACTGATGCTTCGGGAGTATTGTCCGTCAGGGACACAGACGGCTAGGGAGGTCACCTTCATGCGCGCTGCTTACGACCCATCCCGCCTTGTATCGGAGGTCATTCGCCAGTTCAAGAGGGAGCTGATCTACTGCGCTCACCTCTGCCCCACTGATGAGAGTCGTATCCGCTTGCTGTCTATGAGGCTGCCACCAGAGATTCTTCTACACGCATCTAGTTTGGGAGCTGTTCTGTTTGACCGCTTCCTGGAGGTCGTGATGATGTATGAGCAGCAGAGGATCCTGACTACTACTGTGTGTGCCCCCTCTCGCCACGAGGCGAAGAGGCCGAGGCCCGCTGGCACGAGATGGGATGTGAGTTCCCGAGGAGCCTTCCGTGGAGGATACAGAGGAGGGATGCCGAGAGTTATGCCACCCCCATCACCACTAGTGGCTCGTCGAGGTGCTAGCGTCCGGAGCATCACATGCTATGGTTGTTCTGAGCCCGGTCATTACCAGAGAGATTGCCCTGATAGATCGACTAGATGTTACACTTGTGGAGGTATGGGACACAGAGCTGCTCATTGCCCCCAGGGTGGTAGGACCCCACCAGCTACACCCGCACCGAGACTTCCCGCCGCTCCTCAGCCCCCGCTTCTGACTTATTCCCCGGGGCAGGGGAGAGGCAGCACAGCTGTTAGAGGACGACCCGGAGGACGTGCAGAGGTTCAGTTAGCGGGGGCCGTGGGCCATCTGGGCCCGGGACAGGCAGAGGATCGTCTTCCGCAGGACCGTTTGGGTCAGGTTATGGGAGAGGACATACATCTGGAGCTTCTGGTTCTACATTGCCCCCACTGCCCCGCGTTTTCCAGATGAGAGTTGAGGATCGATCCGCTCCGAGTGCCTCAGGTACTATATTTCTCCGAGATGAGTGCTTGAGTATTCTTTGTGACACGGGTGCCACACACTGCTTTATAGCAGAGTCATGCGTCTCTAGGCTCAGCCTGAGCTGCACGAGGGGTCCGCTCCTGACTGTGGGTATGCCGGATGGGGCTAGGATTAGGACGAGTCGTGAGATCCTAGGTTGCCCCATCCGTATAGAAGAGCGAGAGTGGCTCGTCGATCTGATCGTGATGGCCTTGAGGACCCACGACTTGATTCTTGGCATGGATTTCATAGACCACTATGCGGCGATCATCGACTTACGGACGAGGACCGTGTCGATTCTAGCAGAGGATGGCACCGAGCACCAAGTTTGGGGTAGTGACCCCAAGAGGAATGGGGCACTGATTAGCGCAGTTCGAGCAGTGAGACTTCTTGACCAGGGTTGTATGGGATATTGGTGTTATGCTTTGGAGGTGGATCGAGGCTGACCCACCATGTCTGAGGTACCCGTTGTTCGAGACTTCACCGATATCTTCCCCGATGAGTTACCCGGATTACCCCCGCAAAGAGAGGTTGACTTCGCTATCAAGTTGGAGCCGGGCACCAGGCCCATTTCCCGAGTACCCTACAGGATGGCACCCACAGAGATGGCCGAGCTTAAGGCTCAGCTTGAAGAGTTAGCCGAGAAGGGCTACATTCGTCCGAGTGCATCGCCATGGGGAGCTCCGGTGCTGTTCGTCAAGAAGAAGGATGGTTCATTGAGGTTGTGCATCGATTACCGCGAGCTGAACCTGGCGACGGTGAAGAACCGCTACCCGCTTTCGAGGATTAAAGACCTGATGGACCAGCTTCAGGGTGCAGTGATCTTTTCGAAGATCGACTTGAGATCGAGATATCATCAGCTCAGAGTGCGAACAGAGGACGTCCAGAAGACCGCCTTTAGGACGCGGTATGGGCACTATGAGTTTGTGGTCATGCCTTTCGGGTTGATCAACGCGCCAGCAGCCTTCATGGAGGTTATGAACAGGGTGTTCATAGACTATCTGGACAGATTTGTCATGGTATTCATCGATGATATCCTAGTATACTAGCGGAGCCACGAGGAGCATGAGCAGCATCTGAGGATTGTTTTGGAGACGTTAAGGAGGCATCAGCTGTTCGGCAAGTACAACAAGTGCGAGTTCTGGATTATCGAGGTGACCTTCCTAGGTCATGTGATCTCAGCAGTTGGAGTCGCCGTTGATCCGGCGAAGATTGATGCTATCGTTGCTTGGGAGGTGCCCAAGAACGTTCGAGACATCCATTCCTTCCTAGGATTGGCCAGCTACTACCGTCGCTTTGTTCAGGATTTCTCGAGGATCGCTCGACCGATGACACAGCTGACACGGAAGGACGTTCCTTTCGTTTGGAGTGAGGAGTGTCAGGCCAGTTTTGAGCTTCTCAAGGAGAAGCTGACGACCGCACCAGTGTTAGCTCTACCTGATGGGACCGAGGACTTCATGATCTATACAGATGCTTCGCGAGCTGGTTTGGGTTGCGTTCTGCATCAGAGAGATTGAGTAATTGCTTATGCTTCACGCCAGTTGAAGCCTGGAGAGGAGACCTACCCCACACATGATCTTGAGCTGGCAGCTGTAGTGCATGCTCTGAAGATCTGGAGACACTATCTGTATGGTACTTCATGCAAGGTGATGACGGATCACAAGAGCTTGAAGTACATCTTCACCCAGAAGGAGCTCAACATGAGACAGAGATGCTAGCTAGAGCTCCTGAAGGATTATGATTTGGAGATCATCTATCATCCCGGGAAGGCCAATGTGGTGGCCGATGCGCTCAGTCGGAAGACTCATCAGGAGGTGGTTGTGGCCAGATTGACAGCGCATCGTAGATTGCAGGTAGAGTTGATGTCTTGTGGCATAGAGGTATGGATTCAGCGAGAGAGAGGTCAGCTATCCTTCCCTGAGATTCACTGAGAGCTGACAGATAAGATTCGTAGAGGTCAGGCGGACTGCCCTGAGGTGGCAGCACTGAGAGAGCGGATGGCACAGGGATGAGCTGGAGAGCTTATGGAGAGAGCCGATGGATTGCTGACTTTCCAGAGGAGTGATGTGCATATTTGTACCTCTTTTTATTGCATCTTTTGACTTACTATTTCATTCGATTTCCAAAGAAAAGGTCCAAAAGAATATAAACTTGTGTAAGAATGGGCTTTTTTAATACAAGAAATAGAGTCTGCACAAGTTTTGAGCTAACCATGCAGGAATTCGAGCGAAATCGGAGTCAAAACGGAGAAGCCAAGTAAAGCTGAGCAGAGGTCGATATCGACCTTAAACATTGATATCGACCATAGTTGTCGACACGCCTTTTGAGTGTCGAGATAGACCACACAGACCAACCAAGAAGGTACTCGATATCGACCTTCATCATCGATATCGACCTCAATATAGACATCGACTAGAGCTGGACAAGTCGAGCAGAAACACAGACATCGATATCGACCTCCAACGTCGATATCGACTTTATCTCGACAAAAGATAGATCCAATTTCGAGACTCGGATTATGGATTCTATCATCAAGGCCATGGATTATCTTGTTCTTCTAGATAGTTAGCAGCTGAATTTATCTTTTTCTTTAAAGTTTTATCAAAATAAAAGACCTATCCTAATTGTTTGGATAGAGTTCATAGTTTAGATAGAAGTTACAATCCTTGGATAGCGAGGATTAGTAGCCTATAAATAAAGCCCTAGGGGCTGGTTTGTTAGATCATTCAAGCAAGAAAGATAATAGCAATAGGCAATAGAAAGTTAGAGTTTTAGTTTTGAGCTTTAAAGTTTCAAGTGCTTACGATAGTTGGCATTGAGATTGTAAAGATTCGAAATTTTCCATTTATGCAAGTTATTTCAATTCAAAGTATGTCTACATTCAACATGAGCGAGTAGTCGCCCTTTCTTCTAGGGTCGGGGTGAGCCCGACGATAGCCATGGTGGTAAGGTTTGTACGTCGCTAAAAAGGTATCTTTTATCTCGCTCTACCTTGTGCTTCATCTTTAAATGCGAATTTAAGGAACTCATGTTGTAAAACTTGGGTAGTAATTAGGGTTTCTATTCGAAAGATTATAAACTCAATTATGACAAAGGTAGACACAAATTAGGTTAAGTAATTGCAAGATCTCTTTTCCTATTTGTCGGTTTAGGTGAAAGCCTTTTCCTTTATGATAAAAGCACGCATCTTTAGTGGATTCTTACTTATTCTATCATGGTTGTCATCGTGTTAATCCTTGGCTTTGGAAGATCTTTTCTTTCTTAAGTTTACATTCATATTTGCCCGTCGTTCGTTGAGTCATCGAAAAACCCAACACCTTTGTTTAATTTTGTTCATTACTTCTTTCCCATTCTTAAATCTTCGGCCTTTCTTTGCCGACAAAGAACTAACCCACTGCAGGAGGACATCGATATCGAGGTTGAACATCAATATCGACCACACTGATAGAACGACAGTCTTCTGAGTCGATCTCGAGACACCTGGGTCACTGCTGCAAACATCAAAATCGACCCCC
Organism: Persicaria maculosa; assembly: GCA_963922045.1. NCBI lineage: Eukaryota > Viridiplantae > Streptophyta > Magnoliopsida > Caryophyllales > Polygonaceae > Persicaria > Persicaria maculosa. The sequence continues at coordinate 21,727,405 of OY998261.1, read as the reverse complement.
AACGTCGAAATCGACCCTCTGTATCGACTGGCGGACTTCTGAGCCAGTCGATTTCATGGACTAACATCGATATCGACCTTTCCAGTCGATATCGACTCCCGTTTTTGTCTCTGCAGGTCTTCTGTTGCAGAAAGCATCGACAGCCAAGGTCGACATCGAGGTCTGAGCTCGAGATCGAGGCTTCTGGTCAAAATATTCAAGCCGTGTCTTCAACGCTACTGGGATCCCGCTGACTCGCTTCCTCGTGGATCGAACCTGATTCCCTACTACTATAGCGGGGAGTCTTGAATTTATTTATAGAGGCTAAAGAGTTGTATTGCTTTATATTTTATTATATATTTCGATTCAATTCTCCCCACGTCAAGCAGAGTGGTAGTACCCTCTACGTTAGATCTGAGGCAGAGAATTATGCAGGAGGCCCATACCACCCCTTATTCGGTCCATCCAGGGATGAATAAGATGTACCAGGACTTGAGGAGATCCTACTGGTGGCAGAGGATGCGAGCCGATATTAAAGATTTCGTCGCCAGATGTCAGATTTGTCAGCAGGTCAGGATTGAGCATCAGAGACCGTGTGGCTTGGTCAGATCACTTTCGGTTCCCGAGTGGAAGTGGATAGATATCTCCATGGATTTCTTCAATGGGTTGGGGAGAGATGTTAGAGGGTTCGATGCTATTTGGGTCATGGTCGACAGACTGACCAAGTCGGCCCATTTCATTGCCATCCAGGAGACATGGCCGGTTTCGAGACTCGCAGACGAGTTCATCCGACAGATTGTGAGACTCCACGGGGTTCCCGAGAGGATAGTTTCCGATAGAGATGGCCATTTCACATCGAGGTTCTGGCAGTAGATTCATGATGCTTTGGGGACTCGTTTGCGTTTCAGCACTGCTTATCATCCGCAGATGGACGGACAGAGTGAGCGGACGATCCAGACTCTGGAGGATATTTTGAGATCCTGCGTGTTAGAGTGGGGCGACCGTTGGGTCAGATTCTTACCGTTGGTCGAGTTCTCGTACAACAACAGCTACCATTCGTTGATCGAGATGGCACCACATGAGGCGTTGTATGCGAGGCACTGCAAGTTGCCAGTATGTTGGGACGAGCCCGTCGACACCACAGCTTCGTTGCTGGAGATGGTTCGAGAGACAGTCGACCAGGTCGGATGCATACGGAAGCATATGAGGGTCACTCAGGACCGGCAGAAGAAGTATGCAGATCACCGGCGGACAGAGATCGAGTTTGAGGTTAGATCGCATGAATGGCTTAGAGTGTCGCCGACCAGAGGAGTTCGCCGCTTTGGCATCAAGGGAAAGCTGAGCCCTAGATTTGTAGGACCGTTTGAGATTCTCGAGAGGGTCGGCGAGGTCGCATACCGTTTAGCCCTACCCCCATCGTTAGCCGGAGTGCACGACGTGTTTCATGTGTCCCAGCTTCAGCGATATGTTCCCGACCCGAGCCATATCCTTGACCATTCCGATCTTCGAATAGAGCCCAATCACACCTATGTAGAGAGCCCAGTTAGGGTGCTTGACCGTCGAGTCAAGAAGTTGAGGACCAAGGAGGTTCCTCTTCTTCTGGTCCAGTGGTCTAGAAGGAGTCCCGAAGAGGCGACTTGGGAGACGGAGGATAGCCTCCGGTCGAGTTATGGGAGTGTCGTAGACGAGCTCTTAGCATCTTATGTTGAGCCGAGTGTTGACCTATCATTGACCTCGCGAGCTAGTGGTGAGCCTTAGTAGTCTTTATTTTGGGAATGGGCATTTCTGTGATTGTGTGCTTATGATTGCTTTCTCTGTGCAGATTCTATGCTGAGATGATGTAGCTAGAGATCGGTTCTCATGGCTTGCGTGCTGATGTGCTTGATGTGACGTCCATTGGGACTTGTGATGCTTTTGTAGGATGTCGAGATACTTTATGACTCGTAGTATGTTGAGACCTTGTCGCCATTTTGGCACGTTTTGAGATACTAGCACTCCTCATGTTATGTTTTAGACCGTTTATGCGTTGAGCTGTTTGACTTGTTGAGACTATCTCCTTGATGTCTGAGACTTACCACGTGAGAAGTGGTTGATATTATGGTAGCTATCTATATATGAGTTGATGAGATTATGACTTTATGATCCTTGATGAGTTGGAAATGGTGATTGAATGACTTGGAACATTGGAAGAGAATTTGGGATTAGCCCTTAGAGGTGGATGATTCCACCTCTCGCAATCTGAAATTTCTTGATTTGGCATCGAATTTGAAAACTTTGAGCAGTTTTGAATATGACCATTTTGGGGTTTTATTAAAGAGATAACGCTACCTAGAGCTCCATGTTTTCGAGGTCAAACTTTCCCTTTAAAACGCTTTTGAACCCTCTCAAGCCATATTTATATGCTTTTGAGTTATGATACAACCGAGAAGTCGGGGCAGGGATGGGATAAGGGCCCATATCCCATACTTCCTCCAACCGATTGGGAGTAAAATGATCACGTCAAGGATACTGCGAGAATCTCATATGGGCCTTATGAGATACTTACGGGATCGATGGCATGATCCTCGGACTCACCCCTTTCAACTTCTTCCTGTTGCTTTAGAATGATTTTAGTCTCGGGGACGACACTTGTTTTTAGAGGTAGATGAATGTAAAGACCAAATATATTCTATATTATATGATTATTATTACTTGAAATACGACTATTTTATTCGTGTGATTGGAAGAAAACTTGTTCCCGAGCAAGGTCAACTTTTATAAATCCTTCAGACTTCATTTTAAATTTGGATTTTGACGGAATTGAATTCCGTTTTTCAGTATTCGAGAATTATTAAAATTAATTTTATTATCCGAAATGATTTTGTTTCGATTTCAATTTGTAGCGTCGGGATTCCGTTTTATGAGCGGAAATTGAAAATTTAGCGTCGGGAATTCGAATTGTTAGGCTTGTGGGGCCCATTCTAATTATTCTATTTTATTTTATCCTTTTATATATTTAGCCCTCCCTCCTCACACATTGCCTCCCCTCTATATACCCACACACCCTCATTTTGCCTCTCACCTCACCCTCATTTCACCACCAGCATCTCTCTCTCTCCTTCATCCTCTCTTCTGTCGACAAACCCAGGAGGAAAAACCCACAGGAAGCCCCATTGCCGTGGCCAATCCGCCCCAAGCTATCACCTTTCCACCTCCAAACTCCTCCTCCAGGAAGCCAACAACATCCTCTTCCATCTCCGGAGCTCAAGGGAAGCATCGGACGCCGCCGGAGCTGCCGTCGTGCCGCTGAAGTGTCCCCCCTCCTCTGTTCGGTTCAACCTTGGTAAAGCACCTTCCCTCTCCCATCTTCGTTTCTAGCCTCAAAACCAATCCCTTACTCGTCCTTCTTCCTTCTTAGGCAGCGAAGCGCCCCTTACGGACACGGAGGAGCCATTGTCGGAGCCACCGCCCCTTCTCTCCCCTGTTTTTGAAGCCGACAAGGTAGCTCATTCAATCTTTGTCCCTTGACTTTGATTAGTGTATTAGTTACTCTTTTGACCCTCTTTTCCCGTCGTCCTAGGCCGGAGCTGGTCACTTCTCCATTGCTGCACCAGGAGCCACCCAGAGCGCTTCGTCGGAGCGGAGATACGAGCTCGGTAATCTTCACCTCTCCCCCCTCTGCTGTCGCTTTGTCCCTCTCGAGTCATTGGTGGTCGGAATCTTATTCCGACCTCCGTGGTGGAAGAACGGAGGCCAATGGGCCGCCGGAGGCCAGTGCTCCCCCTCCCTCTCTTCCCCGTCACTCTCCGCTTCCTCCTCTGCTTCGGCTGATGGTTGAAGACAAGGAGAAGCCTCCCTTTGGGCCTGTTTTCGTGGGCCGGGTTTGGCTCATACGGGTCATACCACTTCCATTTCCGGATCTCCCAACTTCAGCTATTTTTCAGCTTTGGGTTGGGTCGGGTTTTGTGTCAACAGGTTATTTTATTTTAAACCCGGATCTTTTTTCTTTCCCTTGCCTGGCTTACAAACCCGGACCCGGACCCTATTCTTGCTTCACATTCATTTCGGGTTGGGTTCTGGGCTCATGCTGGTCTGCTGGGCTGGGCTGGCCGGGTTGGGCCCTTTTTTCTGTTGCCCATCTGTGTATCTATATGTTATAGATATGTATATATTATCTAGTTACGTTATTCTATTTATTATTATTATTATTATATTTATTATATTTATTATTATTAATTTGATTTTGTGAAAATAAAGTTGGAAAGTGTTATATTATAAAATGAATTGTATACATGCCTTTGTGATGAATTTAATGTGTTCTAGTTGGGAAGCTTAAAAGGATTTAATTATAAAATTGGAGGGTTTAACTTTAGTTATTATTATATTATAGTAATTGTTTAAAAAGGAGTTTCTATGTTTTGGAAATATTATTTTGAGAATTTGGTCGGAAAACAAGGTGTTAGAAACTCTATAATAGCAACTTTGACCGGGTTTGACCAAGCTTTGAATATTTCGGATATTTTCTCGGAATCTAGTTATTTTCCTTTTGTTATTAGCTTGTGAAAAGATTTCCATGTGTTAAATAGTAGAATAGTATCTTATGGCACTTTTATCGCTTATATATTATATGATTGTTGATATTGCTTGGATTCCGTTTCTACCGTGTCTTTTATTGTTCAGCTTGTTCAGGTAAGTTCCTTTATGGGCTTACTCAGACTCAAAAAAGTATACCTGCTTGTGAATATATGACATACTAGGTGTTGCATAAGCATTAAAGCATGCCATGTAGTATCATGCTAGGATTGCAGTTATGAATGAGCATTCGGTTACTTTGTGTGATTGAAAACAGAACGACCATTATCTGTGAGTCTTAGAGTTTTGCTAGGGTCATAGGGTAGCCCAGCTTCATCGGGTGCCCTGAGTCAGTTGTCAATATATGAGCATGATGATAGCCCATCACCATCGGGCATGAGTATGATTTATGATATGATGACGAGACATGATATGACATGATATGTTATAGCATCGAACTGGCCAGTCTCTGCACTAACGGAAAGGGGTGCAGAGGTAGGAGAGGGATATGCCACTTGGCATTCTCTGGGCGCCTTTACAGTTCATTTCCGCATATTGTAAATTAGGATCATGTTAGTGTGATTTAATTTCCGCATTTGCATCATCTTTATATTAGCGTATGTGTATGTTTGCTTGTGAGACAGGGTGCGTTGGGGTCTCGGTTTGATCCCGCTTGCACCACTTATTTTTAGGTATGATTGCTCTCTGTCTCTATGACGTGGGAAAACCCCCGGGCGCTTGCAAAGAATCTGCCTAACCCCGCTAACTTGACCTTACGATTTCAGAATTTGTGTTTTGGTTTTGACCCGGCCTCGTCGTGGCAAGTTGTACTTTACTTCCGCTTTCCCTTAGTTTGCAAACGAATTTCCGCGACATAGCCTTAGGACAGCTTGAAGATTCGACGTGGCCCTCCGGCTATTTTGGGGTCCGAAATCCCCACTTTAAAATACTAATCTTGAGCTTTAAAACCTCGACCCGTACTCGAATTGCAAGATCCGAACGAAGGTACCCAACCTTCGAAACGTAACCCAGGTATCTATATCCGGGCCGTTACAACCGGAACCCCTTTGGTTTGTGCCCAGTCGATCTCACATCGAGCCCATCTCCCCCAACAGTGCTGGTCAGCCTTTTTGGCTCGAAACCATTCGAAATCCCGATTTTTATCCTTGTTTCAACTCGAATTTGGTATGATTTCTAACCATAAACTTGTGTATTACAATTATTTAGATTGTTTGAATGATTTAGATTGAGAATGAAAACCTAGGGTTTGATTTAGGAGCGAAATCTGGGGTTTTTTGCCAAAAGCCAAATTGATTGAAATTGATGATATGGTTGTGTTGTTGGGTTGATTTTGAGCTAATTTCATGTTCATAGCATTGTCAAATTGTTTATGGATCATGAGCTAATTGGATTTTAGAATTTTATTGCAATATGCTTTAGAATTTGGGGTTTTTTTTCCAAAAGCCAAATTGACTGAAATTGATGATATGGTTGTGTTGTTGGGTTGATTTGGAGCTAATTTCATGTTCATAACATTGTTAAATTGTTTATGAATCATGAGCTAATTGGATTTTAGAATTTTATTGCGATATGCTTTAGAATTTGGGGTTTTTTTTTTGCCAAAAGCCAAATTGATTGAAATTGATGATATGGTTGTGTTGTTGGGTTGATTTGGAGCTAATTTCATGTTCATAGCATTGTCAAATTGTTTGTGAATCTTGAGCTAATTGGATCGATTTTAGAATTTTATTGCGATATGCTTTAGGTCGATTAGGTTCTTCTATTTTCGCATGAAAATCATAATTTAGCCTATTAGCTCAATTTGTAGAGCAATGTGCGTTTGCCCAAAGATGTGGGTTCAAATCCCACATAGGTTACATAATAGACAAGAGCGCAACAATCGCAAAATGCTAATCATGCACATCATAATCTTAGTTATGCAATTTTTAACCTTAATTATGCACATTTTAATCTTATTTATGCACTTTAATTTAAAAGCCTATTATATATGCACACCATAATGTTATATTTGCACAACATAACATTATATTTGTACATTTTAATCTTATTTATGCACTTTAAGTTAAAAGCCTATTATATATGCACACCATAATGTTATATTTGCATAACATAACAGTATATTTGCACATTTTAATCTTATGTATGCACTTTAATTTGAAATTGTTATACGTAAAAAACAGATAGACGATAAGTCCGTTTAAAATAAACATTGCATATCGTAAAGGCGGGGTGGGGCTGCCCCCCCTCCCCCCCCCCCCCCCGCCAGGGGCACGTAGCCCCCTAGACCCTTGACTCGCTGACCGGTTAGCTAGACCACCGCCTAGGCGCTCCGCCCCTGGACCCCCCAATGCGACGCCGGTGAAAAATGATTCAAGACACATTAAAAATAATCTTAATTGTGCACTTCATATTATTATTCATACACGTCGTCATTTTATTCTTGCACTTTATCATTTTATTTATACACTTTATATTTGCACAACAAAAAGTGTTGGAAACGGGAAAAAAATGCATTTACCCATAAAATTAGACATATTTACCTATTTACCCATAAAATTAGGCATTTACCCAAAATTAAGCATATTTCAATTATAAATTTTTATAATTGAAATAGACCCATTTACCTATAAGAAATTATTATGTCTGCACAACATAAAGTTGTATTTGCACAACATAATATTATATGTGCACAACATCAAGTTATATTTGCACAACAGAAAGTGTTGACACGAAAAAAAAATCCTGCGGTGTAAAAAAAAATTACCCGATAAGGGGGGCACAGTGGGGGGGGGGGGGTGGGCACAGGGGCAAGGGGGGCACATGAGGTTAACATTTTTTACTAATTAAATTAGGCCCATTTACTTATAAATTAGGCCTATTAGCAATTTACTTACAAAAATTAGGCCCATTAAGAGAATTTTACACCTTAAGCATTTTACACCCTATGACAATTTTACATTTGATCCAATCCCTATATATATATATATATATGTGTGTGTGTGTGTGTAATGGTTCAAATGTAAAATGTCCTTAAAGGTGTAAAATTCCTTAAGGTGTAAAATTATGAATTTTTTTCAAATTAGTCAAAAAAAAAAAAATTTACTAAATGGCCAATACCCGAAACTATTTTGGGATTTAGCCAAAGTAGGGTAAAGTCGCTGTTAGCCAAAGTGAGTGAGTGAATTGATTGAAAAAAAAAAATAAGAAGGGAGAGTCACTCACTCCTACTAAATACTGTACCCCACCCTCTTTCTCACTCACTCCCCCTCTCTCTCCTAATATACCCCACCGGCCCACCCTCACCCTATCTCTCCCATCATGCTTTAAAAAAAAAACTCTCTCTCACTCACTCCCCCTCTCTCTCCTAATATACCCCACCGACCCACCCTCTCCCTCTCTCTCCCATCATGCTTTAAAAAAAATAAAAAGGGAGAGTCGCTCTTACAAACAACGACTCTCCCGGTATATTTTTTTTTATGTTTTTCATCCTTTTTAATATGTAATTAATATTTAAAAAAAAATACAAAGTCGCTGTTTTAAACAGCGACTTTGTTATTTTAATAATTTTTTTTTTAAAATTGGGGTAAAGTCGTTGTTTCAAACATCGACTTTACCCTATTTTGACTAAATCCCAAAATAGTTTCGGATTTTGACCATTTTGTAATTTTTTTTGATTTTTTGACTAATTTAAAAAAAACTCTAAAATTCTCTGAATGTGTCTAATTATAAGTAAATAGGCCTAATTTTTATGAGTAATGAGTAAATGAGCCTAATTTATAAGTAAATTGGCCTAATTTAATTAGCAAACTATCTTCCCCAATGTACCCGCTTTGCCCCATGCGTGTGCCCCCTGCCCCCCCCAATGTGCCCCCCTTCGGGTCATTTTTTTTATTTTTTTTTCGCACATGCAATTTTTTTTCCGTGTAAGCACTTTTTGTTGTGCAAATATAACTTGAGGTTGCGCACATCTCCACTACTACAAAAGCAACATGTTTTTATAAAACTCAGACTCATTGTGGGCTGAAGATAGTGATTTTGTTAAAATTTGGAAGGCCCATATTGACTGACATCCAGTTTCCTTTTTTGCCCTAGAGAGTTTCAATTTAAAAATATTTATTTTTTCCTTTGAGTGCCCTTTGTGGTCTTTTGGTTTAATGGTTCTTACCTGCTCTGCGCTCCTCATCACTCTCCATCTCATTATCGTCTTCGTTCTTCCCTTCCTCTTCAATGGTCGAACTCTAACCTCGCACCTTCGTTCCCGATTCGATTCTCCTTCCTCAACTGCCTTGCTTCCATGGCCGCCGGTGGGTCCCTGGCTTCCATTTCGTCGGGTTCGGCCTTCTTTTTCGGGGTTCGGCGCTTCTGTGGCTTTTGATTAAAGCTCCTGCCTCCGGCCATGGTTCGTCCGACTTGCTTCCTCGGCGTCTCGCTCCCAATCTCGGCTTCTCCGGCCTGCTTATATGGCCGCCTTCTTTTCCTCCTCTACAGCCGGATTGTTTTCTGCTTCTCTTTCTTCTTGAATGGGAAGTTTTCCATCCCTTGCCCTTGCCTCCTCACGAAAACTGCAGCATTCCACTCTCTCTTCTTCAAGCAATTTTCGAGCTAAAGGAAGCGATTCTTCACGGAAGTGCTTCGATTTAGCAAATCCAGGTTAAATCCCTCTCTCTTCTTCTTCTTCTCCGCTCTATCTTCCAAGTTGTATTGAAGTTGTCTGGTATTCTAATAGCTCATAGAGCCGAGATTTTGAGTTGTCGAAACCTAGGGTTAGGGTTTAATGTTACGGCCAAATTTTTGATTGAATTTGATTGTTGCGCTTATAGTTGTGTGCTTCATTCGCTTAAGGTTGTTGGCCATGGATTTGTTATTCTATTGGTCTATCTTCCTTTGTTGTAATTTTATCTTCTTTCGAGATATATCTCTGAATTATTCCCCACCATCCTCATGTTTTTGCTGAATTTGGGGACATTAATTTTTCATTGCTTTTCCGATTCGGGTATAAAACCCAGGCTCTAGGATTTAGGCTTGAGTTTGAAATTATTGATTTTAGAGTTGTAAGTGCCTTTGGGAACGAGTCAATTTAACCAATGTTTAAGGAGTCACTGAGCCTAATTAGGATTATAAAAGTTAGATATTGAACTTTGCCTTTTGAGGTTTCTTGATCAGTATTGAAGAAAATTGAAAGCATGTATAGATAAATAGGGAATTTACACAAGTGAGTAGTTTAATGCAAAATCAAGATAGAAACCTTTTCGGATTCGATATTTGTAGGTCTGGCCGTTTCTAACTTATAGTGATTTTTATGTTTGGAAGTGTTAGAGGTGAGAGTTATTCAATTTAAGTTCTTGCTCCTTTTGCTTTTAGAGGAAGATGAGTGCAGTTATCAGGCCTTTTTCTGGCGGAGTGCATGCGTTTGTTGCCTCTTTGCCGACTCTTCTTTGTTGTTTGTCTTCCCATTATTATTGCTTAAAGAGTTCAAGATCACCTTGCACTTATCTTCTTCTATTCATCAAGGTAGCTTGTTTAAGCATAGCTGCATAGGATTTGGGTGAGTGTAAATTGCTATGATCTTCTTGATCTACTCAGGAATATTTAGATTATATAGAATAAACAATCCCCCTTGCAGTTTCTCTTTTCCTGCTATATTTGAACGGTTTGTTTGGTGACTTTGGTAGATGTAAATTAGAGCTGTTAACATGGTATTTCGAGACTTGGTAGTTCCAAACATTTTCCCCTTTTCTGGTTTTATACCAACAAAAATTTTCTCCGTGGAAATTTCTGATTTTAGAGCTTTAAGTGCCCTTGTGAACGAGTCTCATTTAACCAGGGTGTTTAAGGAGTGCTACTAGGCAGCTAATTCGATGTTGGAAAGTATAATCTTGTTAGCAATTTAAAGTATAATCTTGTCATCCCCTTTTATTCCGGCCGATCTCATCTGCCCTTTTGTTAATCCCTCGTGATCTCTTCCCTGCCATCCCCTGCTCATTCTTGCTGAGATTTGGGTTTGTAATTTTTTTTATGGGTTAGATTTGTAGTTGGAATTGTTTGTGATCAATTTCAGAAGCGTGGTCTTTAAATTAATGATTTGTGCCTTAAAATGGAGATTTATGGCCTTGAAATTGAGGATTGAGATGTTGAATTTGAGGGTTATGGCATGGCCTTGTATGATAATTTTTGCTACATGCTCATTCTCTAAAGACTTGCTCATCAGGTTGAATGTGCATCTTTAAATCAAGAATTTCAAGATATGGAGGCGCTCATGTTTATCGAGGACAGAAAAAATCTCCTGAAGATTCTAATCAAGTGATCTAGGTATGCAATTAACACTAAACGGGATATATACTCATGATTGGATAAAATGCTCGTTCCTCTAAAATCTTAAAATCTATCAGGCATCAACTGTTTTTTTTTTGTGAAAAAAATTGTTGACTAGATGTCAAATAAAAGTTGGTTGCTAGGGTTGCTGGGTCAGCATCTGAAAAGACTTACATCTATTGGGCACAGACCTATTTATGGCAAATTGGGGCCTATTTTGTTAATTTAGTTCTCCGTGAAATAACCTAAAGTCCTCTCATCTTCTAATTAACAATAGGCCCATTGAAGTGCCCAGGTTCAATTGAGTTGCTGTGCAGAAAGGGAGGTATACATGGAACATGTAGGGAAATGAAAAGAGATTATCTCAAAGAAATAATATAGAATGTATGAAGCTTCTAGGAAGTGATACTTGGTTATTTTGGCATAGGTACTGTACCATGAGGTATATGTTCTAGGGTTGATTTACACTTGTTTCTCTGTTGATGATGAAATTCACTTGAGTACCAAAAGACAGGGTTGAAAAAAAAAAGACACTAAACGAGAAAATAACACAGGTGTACCCTTCATGATGCATAAAAAATTGCGTGTAAAATTTACGTTCACAGACTGACTTTTATGTTCGATAGTGAAGATACATGCATGGCAGGAGGAAGTTGAACGTGCTCCATGGGCAGAAAGATGCTGAAAGCAAGCTTTGTTCTCTTGAAGCAAGTTATTTTAGCTTTGAAACTTTTAGTGAGTTTTTACCTGTTGTTTTGGCTAGAACCTAAAATTTTATCTTCATTATTTATGTTCACAGGCTGAATTACAAAAGATGAGAGTTGAAATGGCTGCCATGAAGAGAGATGCAGAGCATTATTCACATCAGGTGTTGCTAATTTGTCCTCTTTTTTTCCTTTTTTTTAATGGAAGGTGTGGCTAATTGTTGCTATTACTATCAGTGTGCTATGCATTGGCTATTTGCGTGATAGAGATAAATCCTTTTCCTTTTGGCATTACTACTTTTTGACTTCAAGGCTTGAAGTTAATTGTAACTCTTTTATATATATTGTTGGAAATGATTGAACAAGATATATGTTTCATTGTTTGCATGATTGCTTGGCAAATCATCACTGATGTTCAGGGGCTTCTGTGCATAGGAATTTTCTAATCAAACATGTTCCTATACAATTGACATTCTTAAATAAAGCTTGATTTGATATTTGTAGACATCAAAATGGGTTAGTTTGTACGGTAATGATTAGGACCAGTTTCTTGATTGGCATGTTCTTTTCTTCTTTTGGACTTCCAGTCTCAAATAGATTGACCTAATACGTTGTATTGAGACTGCAAACTCAGTATTTTAAGATTATGTTTTTATCAAATAAAAAAAATTCTTGGACCTTTATAGTTTATACTATCTATATGTCTTTGTTTATTTGTAACGGCCCGGATATAAATATCCGGGATACGTTTCGAAGGTCGGATACCTTCGTTCGGATGTTGCAATTCAGGTACGGGTCGAGGTTTCAAACCTCTAATCAGTCGAAGTTTTATAAATTCAGTTTAACGAAAGTAAAGCGGAAATATGATTTAGATACAAAAGCCACTGCAAAGCCGGGTCAAAACCAAACCAAAGTGGGTGATTTGCCATTTGTCAAGTTAGAATATATTAGCCGGATTCTTCGATTCGCCAAAAGATTTCCACGTCACAGAAGTATGGAGCAACAAGAGCGGTACCTAACACTATCCACGAAGTCAGGCCTGGTAATCGACTGCGGGTCCTCTGACCGCGCTGAGGCCACATAACATGCCAATGCCTAAATAAAAGATGACTAATGCGGTACAGGATTTAAATCACACTATCATGCCCCTAGTATATATAATATGCGGAAAAGAAGTGTAAAGGCCCAAGACAATGCCAAGTGGCATATCCCTCTCCTACCTCTGCACCCCTTCCCGTTAGTGCAGAGACTGGCCAGTTCGTTGCTATAGCATAGCATATCCTCGTGGTGGTGCACTCACCCACGGTATCATCATAACATATATAAAATAAATACGTAAATCTTGCCCGATGGTGCTGGGCTATAATATCATGCTCATATCGACTCGATAGACTCAGGGCACCCGATGGGGCTAGGCTACCCTATGACCCTAGCAAAGACTCTAGGACTATCACAGATAACGACCGTTCTGTTTCAAACACACAAAGTAAACACATGCTCAGTTCAATGCAATCCTAGCATGATACTACATGGCATGCTTTAATATTCAACAAAACTACACATTACATGACACATCAGGCAGGAGGTCCAGGTTACTGAGTAAGTCCCGTAGGATACTTACCTGTTGATGCAGAACAGCAAGATAACACAAGCAAGGGCCCAAATGCAAGTCCAAAGCAATCCAAAAGCAATACACACCTATCATCAAGTCATTTCCATAAGCTACCAGACCAACATTCATACACACGAACCCAAGTTCTCAACATTCTCAAAACCGACCGATAGTAAAACCGTTTTCCAAACTCTTCCCGATACGATCAAATCGATCAAAATCATTCTTCAATTAAACCCATTGATAAAATCATACCAACCATATTTTCAAACTCGTAAATCCCAAATTAAGTCAACTCATGTTCAAAATACTTTCTCAAATCATACTTGGCCAAATTCCGACATTAACGTTTAAGCCTTAAAACTAGTCTCTCAAAATCACATTATAGAAATTATTCCGGCATGTTTCTTATTTCAAAAACATTATATAAATAAATTCCAATATTAAATCATCAAAATAACCTATGCTCAAAATCATATTTATAATTCAAAACCAACAATTCACTTTAAAATTCCTAACTCACATGTTTAAATCCTCATAAAATGCATCAATTAAATAATCCAATTAATATTATTTTAAAACAAATAAACAATAAATAACGATTAATTTTCAGAATTTATAATTATAACCAAAACTCAAATAATAATAATATTCAAATAATTACACTTACTATAAACATAATCTCCAAACAATAAGCATAAATATATTTATAACCCCATATCAATTAATATCACTTTTAAAACCTTTTTTTAAATATAAATATTAATAATTTCAGAACATATAATTATATATATACCTTTTCCTAAAATCAGAAATAATAATTAATATCACATACAATATATAATATAACATACATTTAACACATAATATATATATATATATATATATATATATACAGCCCATCCAAAAAAACAAACCCCAGCCCACAACCCAAACCCGGATACAAAGAAGAAAAGAAGAGCCCAGCCCATCAGAAAAGAAGAATGGAGAGGGGGCCCGGGTGAGGTGGCGGTGATGTGGCAAGGCCCACCTGGTCTTCTTCCCCCTTTCCCATTGTCGACAGAGGAATAGGAAAAAGAGGGCTGCTGCACTCGGAAGGGAGGAGGAGGCTCCCTCCGGCGGCGACCCCTCCCCGACTGCCCTCACAGAACTCTCTCCGACACCCACCAACGAAAGGACATCAAACGGAACGAAAAGGGAAGGAACGAAGAGCTCACCGAAATCTTTGACTCGCTGGAACACGATCGTCGGGGTTCGATTGGCTTCATCGGAGACTCGAGAAAGCGCGTGAGGCCCTGGATCGAAGGAATGGGTCATAAAGGTGGAGCTTTATGATATCCCAATGCGACAGAGGAGAAGGAGATGGCTTACCGCTCGAAATTGAAAAGGAAACAAGGGAGCGAGGAGGAGGTGGCGGCGACGGTGCTCAGCTTGGCCTCCGGGTTGTTGCTCCTGCTTGGAGGTCGAGGGGTACGTGATGGAGGAGGTGGTTGTTGCTGCTCAGATGAAGGCGGGGTAGGCCGGCGGTTTCTCTCCGTAAAACAGAGGAACTTGGTAGCTTCAGTGGTGCTCGGCGGCTATCACAACGGAGGACGAGGAGTGTGCTTGGTGGTGGCGGGGTGCATCTCGGTGGCTGCTGCTGTTGAATGAACCGAGAAAGAGGGAAAGGGGAGGGTGGAGCTGCTCAGTGCTCGGGTTGGCTTGCCCGAAACAAGGGAGCTGCGCCTAGAGCTTCTCGGCTCAACTAGAGGAGGAAAAGGGGAGGAAGAAGAAGAAGAAGGGGGATGGTGGTGCTGCAGCATTCCTAGGGTAGTGGTGACATAAGGAGGAGAAAAGGATAGTCTTTTTTGGGGTAGCTGTGTGTGTGTGTTTTTGGGCATCCGATAGCAAAGAGGGAGAGGGGTACAGTGGGTTTGTTTGACAATGCAAAAGAGAGGATAAGAAAATGGGGTTTCAGAAGGTGGTTTTGGCTTTTTGCCAAAATTAGAGAAACAGGAGAGTGAGGGGTAGAGGAGAGGAGGGTGTTGCTGCAATGAGGAAGAGGAGGAAATGGACAAAAGGGGCTGAGCTGCTACTGTAACAGTGGTGCGGCAAGAGGGGGAGAGAGAGAGAGAGAAAATAAAAGGAAAATGATTAAAAATAGAATTGGTCCCCACAAGATATTTTGAATACCCGACAAATATCTCGAAACTTGCTCGCCCGATCGAATCCCGACTAAATCGAATTTAAATAAAATTTCAATGACTAATTTCAACATAACGGAATTAAATAAATTTTTTGATACCCGGAGCTTAAATAAATTTTATTAATACTCGATCTTGAAAGCGAAAATCGAATCCCGTCAAAATCCGAAATTTAAATGATGCCGGAATAACTTAAAATCCAAAACTTACGCTCGAGGACGGGTTTTATTCCACTTTTACAAATTGAATTTAATAATAATTTATTTAGTTAAAATAATCATAATATATAAATATACTCGGTCTTTACATTTATCCACCTCTAAAAACAAATCTCGTCCCTGAGACTAAAATCATTTAAAACAATGGGGCGAAGTTTGAAATCGGTGAGTCCGAGGACCATGTCCAAGGATCTTGTAATCGTCTCGGTTGCGTCTTTCGGGATTCTCACAACATCCTAGTCACGGTCGTGACATCTCCAATTGGTCTTGTCAAGTGTGTAATAAGCGCCCTTATCACATCCTCGCTTCGACCTTTTGGAAGTATCACAACTCTAAAAGCATTATAGCGTTTGACTAGGTCTTAGCAAGCAATCTATCAGCGCCCATATACAATGCTTGTATCCACTTCGTGAGACGTCATAATGTAAATCCAGTTTGTAAATCCTCAAAGCGTTTAGTAAACGGAAAGATTGTCATCCAAATCATTGAAATTCTCAACTCCTTTAAAACCCCAAGTTGGCCATTTCTAAAACCGCTCAAAATCTTCAAATCCGATGTTTAATCGAGCAACTTTACACCAAAACAAGTCAATTCCTTTCAAATCAAGATTTCGTCTAAATCTCCCAAAACCAAATCCAATTCAGAATGTAGGAGGTGGAATCATCCACCTCTAAGGGCTAATCCCGTATTCTCTTCCTAGTTTTCAGAATCGAATCAATCTATCAGTCTCAATTCAAGAAAGATGCATAAGCCATAAGAAATGCATAACTATATAACCATCCAATCTCCAATCCATACATCAGACAACAAGTCTCAACATATACCAGAAGTCATAAAAGTATCCCTCATCACAGAATCAATGAACCAAAATCCATTGTCAACACATCAACACAACAAGGTCAAGCTATTAAGGTTCAGCATAGGGGAAGTTCAATCAATATATATCAATCACCAAAATATCCGCATACTCACAACATCATCTCCACTCATACAATGTCATATAACGATCACTTAGCAATCACGCACCACTATCTCATATATATATACAAGTCATATTCATGCTTCAAGTCATATTCATTACTTACCTATTCATAATCATGCTTATCAACCATGTAGCATAACATCAGGTTTTCACATAATCAACATATCACCATCTCATGATTCATACAACACATCATAACATGCTTCTAGAACAACATAGTAGGATAGCAATGTATCATTATATCAGGATTATAGTTGTTACTGCTAACTGGATTTCAATATTACATATCAACATGTAATATCAGGTCATATCAGGTTTATCATGGTCGCTATCTAACATCATGCCAGTTCATAATCACATCATCAAGAAAGTTTTGCACAATATTTCAGTTATAATAAAAGGCAAACCCCGCTCGCTCGTCCCCAACTCTCAAGCCAAAATCAATCCTCATCTAAACTCACCAACTCAAATAATATCCCCAAAGAACCCCAACTCATTTTGATACTCCCGTCTCACCCCTCATTTCACCAGGCGCTCTCACTAGCAATCCACCTCTAAGAATCCAACCCTCATCTCTGTTTTCACACCCGAGCACCCCTGCATACTATGTCCTCGATACCCCCAAAGGTTATTTCTTACATTTCTCACTCTTCCCAAGATATCATAAAGTAGAACCCTTCTAACCACGCATCTTCAATAAAAATTCCTCGGTCACTACCTAACCAGCCTATCCCTAACCATACCCTTATCCGAGATTCACCTAGGAGCTCGTCCAAAATCATCAAGCATTACCTCTTAAAATTTTCGAACCCACTCGGTCCAACCTAAGTCAACACCTCTCTTCGGCAACTTCCCTTTACCACTATCGATCATTCTAATCGCTCAAAACCTTTCTCCACTCTTCGACCTCTCTACCAAAGGACCTCACTGACATGTTCAAAGAAGAAGCATTCATGGACATTATTACACATAATGATCACATCATATCAACTCGCATTTATAACAACATCATTAGTTCATCATTAAACATTGCAACATGCATCAAAAGTCTTAATTTACCGTCATGCTCAACAAGTATTGCAAAACATCATATATGAACCTAATCAAATCTAGCTAGCACGTTTCATCATAACCATATCTAATAAACAATTCAGGTTCTCAGCATTTGCAGTTCATACTATATAAGAAATGAATTTAGATCATGCTTAGCAACTCAGAGTTACATCACGTCAAGTCATCATGGCACATTAGGACTGTAAGGCATCGAATCATATCATCACATCAACAAGCAACTTTCAACATCAAGTCAGTGCAATATCATCATCAACAAGCTCAGAAAGGGTTAGCAATTCGAATAGAGGACGCTCCCACCTGCAAGTCATATCGTGCTCAACAATCGTAATCCTCAAAGCAAGCTTGCTCCGTCGACATTATCGATCCTGAGGCCCGTGGGTTACGGGCCCACGCTTCCGCTGCGCTGCTCTATCGCTATTCGACTTCCCGTTCCCTTTTTCCATGCGGTCGCTCATCCAAGGTAACGCGTAGGAGTTTAAGTTAGCGGAGATAGGGGAGTGACAAGAGCGGACGACCCAATGTTTCTTTCGGAGAAGGAATAGGCCAAGGCTAAAGACGACATGACTAGAGACAAGACTCCGACTCGGGAATAGTAACGATGCCTTTATGGAAGTCCATTAGGGTACAATTGTGACAAACAAGCATGAATTCACTATGGAGCATATCCATCACATCAATCCATACTAACATGTACCTATCTCGGGGGAAACATTCATATTCATATCAAAGACACAATGAAGTCCTACGCTGATGTAGGTGAAACAAGCTAACATTCTAGTATTCCATGGAAACAGATCTGCCTAGTAACTTCGAGCAAGATAGGCGGAACCAACAATGATCATATATGATTCGAAGTCAAGTGGAATTTAGTGAAGATAACGATCATCATGCATATGAACAATGTAAAAGCATGGTATACAAATCAACAAATGAGTCAAAATATATCATGGCAAGGTATATTATAACAATCGGATGACGCGTCATACAAGGACACATAAGAGCAGCATAGTAACTATCACATCTAACAACAATGATCACATATTAGGTCAAGCATGGACGGAATCCTATGACGAGATCCATTTAGAGAGCATAGATCCTACATGATACTAGCGATACATAATGCGATACAAGCATAGTCAAGATTCATTAAGAGGAGTTCAACATAATATTCACGAAACATGAGGCATCATCAAAAGTAACAAGATGGACATCATGGATGCTAGGTTATAATCATGCTAAGAAAGAACCATCATAGAGTACATAGACATCTTTACCATGTAAGCATGCTAGGTTTGATCGTCACGGAAAGCTAGTCAATCATCGAATTCAACATTAAACTCATCAGGATGAGTGAAACATGTTAAGAGAACAGAAAGAGAAAAGAGCCACACTATCAGGTACCTAGTTCAAGAGTGGATCAACAATAACGTAGGCAAAGTAGAATTCGCACAAGTCACAACCAAGGGCCCAACATGTTACTAGTGGTTCAATATAACATATGGTACATACATGCACTTGACTGGTTAATACGACGGTATGCAAGAGTTCATTCAATCACATCTCAACGACATAGTGGCACGAGAGGAAAACGCAACGAGGTATAGAGCAAGTCTAAGCAACATGGCTAGAATATGAGGACATGAGTTCAAATTGATGTATACTAGGGTAGAACATGTATTTATCAAGACTCGTTCACACTGCCATATTCTCACTTAGCACAATTAACGCATAGCAGTTACTAGAATAATCAACAACAGTAAATCACAGAATAGGTGGGCATGCTAAAGAGTACAATCTTCTGAGGCATTCGTATAAAGAAGAGTCGATCACACTATCATGAACCTATTCATGGGGAGTACATCAATTGTACAACTTCCAAACATATGACATCTATAATCGTGCCATAGTATGACAATGTAATATACTAAGCAGATCATGTCGGGATGATATGGACATAATAAATGTAGTTCGAACCTATACAAGGGTCATCATGAGCATCAAGGCACATAAGCACAAATTCACACTAAGGATCAATTGTAGGTCAAGGAGTAATGCATATAGAATCACACAATCATGAACAGGGTAATCAAGATAACCCGATAGAAGTCCATAAGGGCAACATTGACTCTTCCCAACTGACTCATTACCCATCTTTCCCGTGGGACTCGGATATGAATTTTTCCGTGACAAGAGGACACTGATGGATCGTCATAAGAATTGATAACGACAGTCTCGTAAACATCTCACTCTCTAGCTCGGAATTTCATCAAGGACCGTCTTCCAATACTCTCTCGGACAACCTCTATATTCAATCACGATTCCCGACACCATGTGTTTACCAACCTAATTCCCGTGGAAGACCGATATTCGAAGTGAGGACTCGATTGAATTGTCAAATGGGTTCATAAGGAAAGGGGCGGTTCCACAAAAGCTGAGCTTAACCATATAAGAAGGAGGGTACTCCCGCTATTCCGTTCGCACAACTCGTTCAATATTCATCAAACAGTTAGGACATACCAATCAATCTGTAGCATATCAAGCACTCAACATAGAATCAGTTAATGACAATTATAATGATCTCCTTAAAGTCATCTCGACCCATCTGTAAAGAACAAGCTAGTATTTCGCCTACCCGTTTCCGACTACATCCAAAAGGGATGGTCTAACGCCGTTTCTACCCACTCGATCCCTTATTTGGTCGGTTTTTTCCTCTTTTATAACAAATCAAGTTCATATTTAGTCCAATTGAGTAAGGCATATTAAATTCATTTTGCCCCTTTAAAATACTTTCAAATCTTTTGAAATTTATGGGCGGTTTTCCAAAACATACACTCGACCCTAGCGTACCCGAATTGCACAACCTGGCTCTGATACCAACTTTGTAATGGCCCGGATATAAATATACGGGATACGTTTCGAAGGTCGGATACCTTCGGTCGGATGTTGCAATTCAGGTACGGGTCGAGGTTTCAAACCTCTAATCAGTCGAAGTTTTATAAATTCAGTTTAACGAAAGTAAAGCGGAAATATGATTTAAATACAAAAGCCACGGCAGAGCCGGGTCAAAACCAAACCAAAGTGGGTGATTTGCCATTTGTCAAGTTAGAATATATTAGCCGGATTCTTCGATTCGCCAAAAGATTTCCCCGTCACAGAAGCATGGAGCAACAAGAGCGGTACCTAACACTATCCACGAAGTCAGGCCTAGTGATCGCCTGCGAGTCCTCTGACCGCGCTAAGGCCACATAACATGCCTATGCCTAAATAAAAGATGACTAATGCGGTACATGATTTAAATCACACTATCATGCCCCTAGTATATATAATATGCGGAAAAGAACTGTAAAGGGCCCAAGACAATGCCAAGTGGCATATCCCTCTCCTACCTCTGCACCCCTTCCCGTTAGTGCAGAGACTGGCCAGTTCCTTGCTATAGCATAGCATATCCTCGTGGTGGTGCACTCACCCACGGTATCATCATAACATATATAAAAAAAATACGTAAATCTTGCCCGATGGTGCTGGGCTATCATATCATGCTCATATCGACTCGATAGACTCAGGGCACCTGATGGGGCTAGGCTACCCTATGACCCTATCAAAGACTCTAGGACTATCACAGATAACGGCCGTTCTGTTTCAAACACACAAAGTAAACACATGCTCAGTTCAATGCAATCCTAGCATGATACTACATGGCATGCTTTAATATGCAACAAAACTACACATTACATGACACATCAGGCAGGAGGTCCAGGTTACTGAGTAAGTCCCGTAGGATACTTACCTGTTGATACAGAACAGCAAGATAACACAAGCAAGGGCCCAAATGCAAGTCCAAAGCAATCCAAAAGCAATACACACCTATCATCAAGTCATTTCCATAAGCTACATGACCAACATTCATACACACGAACCCAAGTTCTCAACATTCTCAAAACCGACCGATAGTAAAACCGTTTTCCAAACTCTTCCCGATACGATCAAATCGATCAAAATCATTCTTCAATTAAACCCATTGATAAAATCATACCAACCATATTTTCAAACTCGTAAATCCCAAATTAAGTCAACTCATGTTCAAAATACTTTCTCAAATCATACTTGGCCAAATTCCGACATTAATGTTTAAGCCTTAAAAATAGTCTCTCAAAATCACATTATAGAAATTATTCCGGCATGTTTCTTATTTCAAAAACATTATATAAATAAATTCCAATATTAAATCATCAAAATAACCTATGCTCAAAATCATATTTATAATTCAAAACCAACAATTCACTTTAAAATTCCTAACTCACATGTTTAAATCCTCATAAAATGCATCAATTAAATAATCCAATTAATATTATTTTAAAACAAATAAACAATAAATAACGATTAATTTTCAGAATTTATAATTATAACCAAAACCCAAATAATAATAATATTCAAATAATTACACTTACTATCCACATAATCTCCAAACAATAAGCATAAATATATTTATAACCCCATATCAATTAATATCACTTTTAAAACCTTTTTTTAAATATAATATTAATAATTTCAGAACATATAATTATATATATACCTTTTCCTAAAATAAGAAATAATAATTAATATCCCATACAATATATAATATAACATACATTTAACACATAATATATATATATATACAGCCCATCCAAAAAAACAAACCCCAGCCCAACCCGTTATCAACCCAGCCTACAACCCAAACCCGGATACAAAGAAGAAAAGAAGAGCCCATCCCATCAGAAAAGAAGAATGGAGAGGGGGCCCGGGTGAGGTGGCGGTGATGTGGCAGGGCCCACCTGGTCTTCTTCCCCCTTTCCCATTGTCGACAGAGGAATAGGAAAAAGAGGGCTGCTGCACTCGGAAGGGAGGAGGAGGCTCCCTCCGGCGGCGACCCCTCCCCGACTGCCCTCACAGAACTCTCTCCGACACCCACCAAAGAAAGGACATCAAACGGAACGAAAAGGGAAGGAACGAAGAGCTCACCGAAATCTTTGACTCGCTGGAACACGATCGTCGGGGTTCGATTGGCTTCATCGGAGACTCGAGAAAGCGCGTGAGGCCCTGGATCGAAGGAATGGGTCATAAAGGTGGAGCTTTATGATATCCCAATGCGACAGAGGAGGAGGAGATGGCTTACCGCTTGAAATTGAAAAGGAAACAGGGGAGCGAGGAGGAGGTGGCGGTGACGGTGCTCAGCTTGGCCTCCGGGTTGCTGCTCCTGCTTGGAGGTCGAGGGGTACGTGATGGAGGAGGTGGTTGTTGCTGCTTAGATGAAGCCGGGGTAGGCCGGCGGTTTCTCTCCAGAAAACAGAGGAACTTGGTAGCTTCAGTGGTGCTCCGCGGCTATCAAAACGGAGGACGAGGAGTGTGCTTGGTGGTGGCGGGGTGCATCTCGGTGGCTGCTGCTGTTGAATGAACCGAGAAAGAGGGAAAGGGGAGGGTGGAGCTGCTCAGTGCTTGGGTTGGCTTGCCCGAAACAGGGGAGCTGCGCCTAGAGCTTCTCGGCTCAACTAGAGGAGGAAAAGGGGAGGAAGAAGAAGAAGAAGGGGGATGGTGGTGCTGCAGCATTCCTAGGGTGGTGGTGACATAAGGAGGAGAAAAGGATAGTCTTTTTTGGGGTAGTTGTGTGTGTGTTTTTGGGCATCCGATAGCAAAGAGGGAGAGGGGTACAGGGGGTTTGTTTGACAATGCAAAAGAGAGGATAAGAAAATGGGGTTTCAGAAGGTGGTTTTGGCTTTTTGCCAAAATTAGAGAAACAGGAGAGTGAGGGGTAGAGGAGAGGAGGGTGTTGCTGCAATGAGGAAGAGGAGGAAATGGACAAAAGGGGCTGAGCTGCTACTATAACAATGGTGCGGCAAGAGGGAGAGAGAGAGAAAATAAAAGGAAAATGATTAAAAATAGAATTGGTCCCCACAAGATATTTTGAATACCCGACAAATATCTTGAAACCTGCTCGCCCGATCGAATCCCGACTAAATCGAATTTAAATAAAATTTCAATGACTAATTTCAAGATAACGGAATTAAATAAATTTTTCGATACCCGGATCTTAAATTAATTTTATTAATACTCGATCTTGAAAGCGAAAATCGAATCCCGTCAAAATCCGAAATTTAAATGATGCCGGAATAACTTAAAATCCAAAACTTACGCTTGAGGACGGGTTTTATTCCACTTTTACAAATTGAATTTAATAATAATTTATTTAGTTAAAATAATCATAATCTATAAATATACTCGGTCTTTACATTATTTATGATGAATAGTTGCACTTATAACTCTTTTCGTGTGGATTCAATTGCATATATCAATGTGGTGAAGTTAGACTACAGAAATATGGATCATATTTTATCATATTTGGTCTGTTGGCCAGGGTGGAGAATGCATAAGAATACATAGAGAGCATCCTATTGGCCAGAGTGCAATCACCGAGCAAAGTATATCACAATAGCTAACAAGTTCGTGAAAGGTATGTGATGTTTTTCATGAGACACAAAAGAAAGTCGATATGCTTCAGAACATAAATGATGCTAATGGGTATTTTAATGTCATTTCTCTTATTGAGTTCATGTTTCTCAGCCTACCGATTTTTTTTTTACATTTTGGAATTGTGTTGAATTCAATTCTGGGTGTCGATAATTAAGTAAGACCTCACTTGACTTTACATCTCGTCATTTGTGAGGTTTACCTTAAGATTTTGTGGTTGCAAGTTTACTTTTGTTTGGAGGTTCTTCATTTCTTTTAATTTGATTGGATTTACTTCGAATTTTGGACTTGCATATTTATTTCATGGTTTGGTTTGTTCCTCCCTCAAGCTTGCTTCTTCCCTCTCTTCCCAACTCTTTTTTATTTCATTTGTGATTAACTGTTTTTCCCCTTTTCATGTTTCTTCTTTTTTACCCATTTGTCTATGAATGTAGATGTTTCTTTATATCATTGCTTGGTCATCTTAGGTAAATCTTCCTTTCCATACTTAATAAATCCTTTCATTAGTTCATTTTTTTACTATGTACTTTTTTTCAATTAGTTAATCCTCCCAAGATCCAACATAATGTCCTTTCTTGTTCACATGTTCTTTACTGCGAGGTTCTGTTTTCTTTGCTGTGTATATGATTCGGGTCATACTCTTTTCAGTCTTTTGCTTGGTCTTGTAGGAGTTGTAGCTATGGAGCATTACTTCCAAATAAGTTAGACCAAATCAGCTGGTATACTCTTTCCAGTAAGAAAGCCAAATATAATCGAAAAACAAAATGAAACGCATGATCAGGAGCATTTCTTTTTCTTTCACGTCAATTGGGAGGGATTTGCTTCTTATCCCTGTTGCCTGATCAATGACAGCAATGTAAGCGGGTTCAACAATGTCGTTTATAAGCCAAATCAAGATAAGGAGGCGATACAGGTTGTTCAAGCTCATTATGGAACGTTGTACTTTAAACACTTCCAAGTTGTTAGATCATAATAGAATGTTAAAATAGGCATTAGGCACTGTGTATCTACGTGAGCTGATTGAGATGGCCACTTGTTTGCGATAAAGATAAATGAACAAAGTGAGGCTACAAAGCAAGAAGAAGCTTCACATTGTATTCTCCGAAAGGTTTGCACACCAATTGTCATACAAGTAAAAGATCAAATGACTTCTTTTGTTCCTTGGTATGACATGCTGTATGTAAAATTTGTTGTGTGATTTATAAGAAGTTAACAAAAGCGGTTACTATACAGCGCCGTGTAAAGCACGACCACTACTCCTAGTATACCATTATGTTGTGCAAATATAACTTTATGTTGTGCAAATATAATAATTTCTTATGGGTAAAAAGGTAAATGGGCCTATTCAATTATAAAAATTTATAATTTTTATAATTGAAATATAAGATTATGAAGTGCACAATTAAAATTATAAAGTGCATGAATGAGACACAAGATGGCTTTTGAAATCGATGTTTAAATTTTATTTTTTTATTTTTAAGAATTTGGATTCACCTCTTGCATAATTTAGGCTGATAGATTTCAAATGATTTTTTTCCGTAAAATAATTTCAAATTAAAGTGCATAAATAAAATGATAAAGTACAAGAATAAAATGACAAAGTGTAAGAATAAAATGATGAAGTGCATGAATAAGATTATGAAGTGTACAATTAAGATTATAAAGTGCATAATTAAAATGATAAAGTGCAAGAATAAAAAAGTAAGATACAATTGTGCAAATTTAGAATATAAGTGTGCATACAACAATTACTAAAAAAGAGTGAAGGAATCTGACAGATCTTATCTCAATCAATTGTGCAAAAGTAAGATACAATTGTGCAGATTTAGAATACAATTGTGCAAAAATAAGATACAATTGTGCCATGAAGATCAACCGTCAATTTAGATTGAAACATGAAACTCACTTCAATGTGATAAACTGCCTGGTGCGATATTACTTCATATAGCCTTGACTTCATATGGCCTTAAGGTAAGAAAAGTGATAAATTGATAATATCTATTATTCAAGTGTAGAAAGAAACTTTGGTAATTTAAATTGAAACATCAAAGGAATAATCTTCCACTGAATCGCTTCCTCATCGCCTGGGGCAATTGCATCAAGAATAAGGTTAGAGAATGAGAAACCCATGTAGGAAAATTAGATGCGCAGTGGAATTGTAGAAAACTATTTTCTAACATCTAATTCGGGATCTCATGCATGAATTGATATGAACAATATAGAAGGGAAAAGTCGTACCTTTCTTGTGCGGAACCTTGATTCGAAATCACCCTTTGGAGAATAGAGCCTCAAACGTGACTCCTCTACTTGGTCCACACGAGCAAGGAATTGGATCTCCTTGTCTCCGTGTGCTAGAACGAACGATCAAAAGATTGCGACTCACGCTTAACACTTTAGGGATGCTATTGGTTTTGGTGGGAGAAGAAAAGATGCACAATTGACAAAAACTAGGTTAAGACTTATTCCCAATAAGTCTCCTTATATAGTGCACAAATTAGGTCAAACGTATTCATAATAAGTTACCTATTTATCTTTTATCTTCTATCCATAATATCTTTCTATAAAGATATTATATTAACAATAATAACTTATTATTATCATTAATCAATTATCCAATTCCTAATACTCTTTTGTGTGTGACCTTATAGGACCCGAATAAAATAGCAATAGATTAAATCCAATTTAATCCATAAATTATAGTTGACTTCTAGCAAAGCACTATAATTACCTAGATTATTCAGATTATAAATCTCCATTTTAATCCTATTATATCCTTAGTATTTTACACATCAATTAAAGGACACATATTCCTTCAATCTCCCACTTGTCCTTAAGTGGATGTGCAATTTCAATTCCTTTGTCACTTAATGTTCAATTTGATGATATGATAGCATCTCATGTTATCCATATCAATTCAAATTATTTCTCGATCCCGAGCTAGAGGTGTCAAATAAACAAATGATTACTTATTAATCCATTTGAGCATGGCCATGCATTTTACAACTCTTACTCTTCGAGTGGCCAGAACACTATTCCTACTCAGATATCCACGTATCCAGAATAGGAGGACTTCTCCAATCTTGTGTGACTATAACTCCCACTTAAATTTTAGCAATCCCAATCACTGCCTTTTACGGATCAGCGATTGACAGTGTCAAAGACTACCAATCATCAAATGAGAGTGATATCATACTCATGTTTGATGAATCTACTAAGAATATTTTAACCTTAAATTCTTCAACTTATTTGAAAAATCTTAAGGCAGGTCTGCCCAACAAGTATCCACCATACTTGTTCATGCAATTGATTAGACATCTCCATGTCCCTATAGCCCGTGAAACTTGGCGCTATCACTCAACTTGCATGATAGCCTATATTAAATCATTTATGTCCCGTTTAATGATTCAGGCTACGGCAAAACATAATTCATAATATCAGTTCACTTAATAGGGTTTCGACCACCACGACTTTCGCAACGATCCTATTTGATAACTATAAATTATTAGGACATTTTATTAATTCTAAACAATAATCGAATAATAATGAATTTTTATTTCAAACAAACATGATGCAAATATGTTTCAACAATCTTGATCAAATATAACATCAAAACTCAAAGTCATTCATCAATGGACTTGAGTCCTTTGGCCCTAGTTTGACTATCATGCTTGGGCCTAGGGAGGGGTTTAGCCAATGGATTTGCAATGTTGTTGTCCATGTGTATCTTGCACGACTTCATATCATCTTACTAGACCTAGTCTCCTATGATATGATACTTTTGGGTACCTGTCTGGATTTGGGAATTAGAGCTAGGTTCTTGGAATAAACAATGACACCAAGCTCATCAATGATCGTCCTTACCTAAACAACTTCCTTAACAACATCTAATGTTGCAATGTACTCAATCTTTATTGTAGAATCAACTACTGTGTCATGCTTTGAGCTCATCTAGCTCACAACTCCTCCAACAAGAACAAAGACATATTCGGATTGAGATCGAAAGTCATCTCTGTTTGTTTGGAAGCTCACATTAGTATATGCTTCAACAATTAACTCATCATGTCCTTCATACACCAAAAACTAATCCTTAGTCCTTCTTAAGTACTTGAGGATGTTCTTAGCTGTATTCCAGTGTGCTTCACCTGGATTCGGTTGGTATCTGCTGCACACACTTAAGGCCAATGCAACATCTGGGCGAATACATATCATGGCATACATAATGGATCCTATTGCTGACGCATAAGGGATCGGACTATCCAGCACAGCATGTGTTACTGGACACATCTTCTTGCTTAGATATATGCCATGTTGCATGGGCAAAAATTCCTTTTTGGAATCTTTCATGTTGAACCTGTCCAGAGCCTTATCTATATAAGTTTACTAACTTAGTTCAATGAGTCTCTTGGATCTATCCCTATAGATCTTGATGCCTAAAATGTACTCGACCTCTCCAAGGTCTTTCAATGAGAAATGCTTCTTGAGCCAGTCTTTTACAGACTCAAGCATTTGAATGTCATTCCCAATGAGTAGTATGCCATCCACATACAAAACCAAGAAACCAACTTTGTTCACACTAAACTTTTTGTAAACACAAAGGTCTTCTTCAAATTTGATGAATTCAAACTATTTGGTCACTTCATCAAATTGAATGTTCCAACTTCATAATGCTTGCTTAAGTCCATAAATAGACTTTTTAAGCTTGCATACATTCCTAGGATTCTGTGGATCT
The DNA here is from genome assembly GCA_963922045.1 of Persicaria maculosa. Classification (NCBI taxonomy): domain Eukaryota; kingdom Viridiplantae; phylum Streptophyta; class Magnoliopsida; order Caryophyllales; family Polygonaceae; genus Persicaria; species Persicaria maculosa. The sequence goes on along the minus strand of OY998261.1, from coordinate 21,698,536 downwards.
TCAAAACCCTTCAGATTGTGTCATGTACACATCCTCTTCTAAGTATCCATTTAGAACGTGGTCTTGAAGTCCATTTACCATATCTCATCATCATAAATGAGCTGCAATTGCTAGGAGTATCTGAATAGTTCTAATCACAATGACTGGAGAAAACGTTTCATCATAGTCAATACCGTGAATCTCTTTAAATCCCTTTACTACCAGTCTTGCTTTGAATAGATTTACCGTTTCATTATTGTCTGTCTTGAGTTTGTAAACTCATTTGCACCCAATGGGCACTATCTCATCGGGTAGATCTATCAAGTCTCATACTTGATTTTCAAACATAGAATCCATTTCAGACACCATGGCACCATGCCATTTTTCAGAGTCTGGACCCATCATAGCTTGCTTATATGTAGTAGGCTAGTTGATTTCTAACATCAGAATGTCCAGACATGTAGTCAAAATGAAATCATCAAACCTATTTGGCAACGATATTTGCCTATCTAATCTACGTGTGGGTTGAGCAACTGGAGGTTCTACCACAATGTTTTGTGGACTAGTAGGTGTGTGTTCTTGTAATTTCAATGCCTCCAGTATATGATTTTGAGTTCTTTCTTCTTGTGGAATTAAGTCCTCAAAATACATCGTTTTGGACAGGGAGTTATCCATGTCCTCTTGTTGCTCGGTTTGTTGCTTCTCTCGAACTTTTTCGAGATTAATATTTCTCCCACTTGACTTGTTGGAAACAAACTCTTTTTCCATAAAGACACTATCTCTAGCAACAAACGCTTTGTGCTTAGTGGGATTGTATAAGTAGTACCCTTTGGTTTCCTTATGGATACCCTACAAAGAAGCATTTATTTGATTTGGTTGCGAGCTTATCTGCTAGTAAAGGTTTTACATATGCTTCACATACCCAAACCTTGAGAAAAGACAAACTTGGAAGTCTTCCACTCCATAACTCATATGGTGTCTTTTCTATAGCCTTAGATGAAGTCCTGTTTACTGTGAACATTGCGGTTGTGAGAGTATACCCCGGAAAGATATAGAGGATTATCAAAACTCATCATTGATTAGACCATGTCCAACAAGGTCATATTTCTCCTTTGAGAGACACTGTTAATTTGTGGGGTTCTAGGTGGAGTTACTTGTGAGCCAATCCCACAACTCTTAAAATGATGATCAAATTCTTAACTCAAATATTTATCACCACGATCCGATTGTAGTGTCTTAATTTTGTTGCCAAGCTGGTTTTCAACTTCATTCTAAAACTCCTTGAACTTTTCAAAAGGATTCAGATTTATGCTAATTCATTCAGTAAATACAATTGTATCTACTTAAATCATCAGTAAAAGTTATGAAGTATTGTACTCACCTCTAGCATTTGTGCTCATAGGCCCAGTTACATCTATATGTATTAGTGTAAAAAACTCAGTTGCCCAGGTGACCTTGTCATTTTTTTATATTAGACATAACTCACATGTGTCAAATGATTCACAATCAGTTGATATCAAAAGTCCATAATTATGGAATTTTCCATGCAATTTAAGTCTAAGTGACACAACTGACAATGTCATAGATAGGTATTTTCACCTGCATTTGATTTTTTTTTCGCTTTTTGGTACTTATGTTGTAAACATCAGATGTTTGATGGAGTCATTACTCCTCACAACAGTAGATTTTGTACCAGAAGAACTCACAGTTCCATCCCTTTTATCTTTCAAATACATTGGGCAGTTTCTCTTCCAGTGACCCTTAGTATGGAAGTAGAAACAATCATGGTCAGCAGCTACTTTAGCTTTCTCAAAATAGTTTTTGGGTTGGGTAACTGGTTTACCCTTCCATATGCGTTCTTCTGCTGCTCAGATGCCCCTTTCTTGAACCCTTTTCCGTTTCGGACCATCAAGAGCTCCTTCTTGTTGCCCAAAGTTAGATTTTGCTCAGTGGTCTTAAGCATCCCATGCAACTCTTCAAGCGTTTTTACAACTCCATTCATATTGAAGTTTAGCTTGAACTGAGTAAATCCATCATGCAGAAAATGAACTATGATGTTTGTAGCCTACTCTTGGCTATAAGGGTGGCCAAGTCTCTCCGTGTTTTCAAAATGACCAATCATTTCAAAGATATGAGGACCAACTGGCTTGCCTTTCTCAAGTTTGCAATCGAGTATTGCCTTATGAGTCTCATACCTCTCCATCCTCGCTTGTTCCTGAAACATGACTTTCAAGGTGCGAATGATGGTGCAAGCATCCACCTTTTCGAACCTCTTTTATAGGCTCGACTCCATGGAAGCCAGCATAAGACGTGTGACAATCACTGATTTTTCTCTAATTTGTCTTTCCTGATCCTTCTCAGCTTGAATAGAGGCATCAGCCAATTTTGGGATCGGGGTGTCAAGTATACTCTCTTTTCCTTTAAACCTTAGAACAATCCTTAGATTTCTTTCCCAATCGAGGAAATTATTTTCGTTCAACTTATTCTTCTCAAAAATTAAACGCAAATTGATGATTGTTGGGTTATCGTTTCTATTCATGATATCTACAACATAGAACATGCAAAATATGAATCATGTTTGTCATGCAAAAGATTAAAATTTAAGCATGCATGCTTTGAATGTAAAAGCTAATACCATTTTATCCTTAAAATAAATTTCTCTTTGAATAAAATGATTCCAAGATCCTATTACAGATAAGACAGTAGCGTGCTTTGGCACTACCTTAACTCTTATGTGACAAGGTAAGTAACTTTTACTAGTTATAACATTTATAACTCTTGGTTGATAGATCACATCTTATGTAAATCTATCCCATGCCTCAAAATCCAAAACTTTATCTTTTGGTCTTTTGTTGAGTAGAACCAATTCAAGGCTATAAATCCCTTATATAGATTTACCCGTACTATCCCAAGGTCAAAGCATGGACACCTTGATTTGGCAAAACCTATCCATCAAAGTCCAAGGGCCTCATAGGTTATAAATTGGAAAGACATACTCTCAATTTTCATTTAAGGGAACTAGGTTTGTCATGCAAGTCTAATTATCAAGTGAACAACCAACATAATCAAACATGCAAGCATAAATCACACACATGCACGAAAATAAATTGTGATCCTAGTATGACCCCTAATGAAAAGAAAACCTAAAAAGATAAATCTTCAAGGTTCTTCTTGCTCCTTGAATCATCATCCTTGATTCTCCTTTTGGATCTCCATCCTAAAATCGCCTTTTGGAACTCCATCCTTGATTCTTGTAGCATCTTCTTTTGTACAATGTATAAATAAATTTACTTTAGAAAATTAAATTACAAAAATATATAACGATACGCAGATCGTGTACAAAAATACATAACGATACTCAGATCGTATTTTCTATGCTAATTAGGCCATACTAGTCACCGCATGCAATAATATCAAATATTAAAAATAGTAATCACAGTTATATAACATCAAAATATATTAATCGAATTAATATGAACAAGAAAGAGAATATTAATCATATTAATAAACTATTTAACTCAAATCAATTAAATTATCTAATAACTAATTTAATATTCTTGATATTTAATTCAAAATTAGCAATTATATGTATGGAATAAATTTTATGGTAACTATTACCTTGTATAATTGGATAGAATATTTCATTAGGGATAAAATATCTATCATATCTAATTAAGGTAATTTAGGATCTTCCGCTAAAACCCTAATATACCTTTCATAACCCTAATTGTCGCCGATGTCAATTCATCCACGTACTCCCACTCAAATTTTATAACAATTACAAACTTTTGACAATTGTAGGAATTAAGATCGAATGTTGTCATAAAACTTAAAACTTTGAGAAATTAATGTACGAATCAAATTCACACCAAATTTGTCAACTTTAATTCAGACATCAAAATAATGAAATTCTCAATTTTTTAGATTAAATCAATTTATACTTTTATGAAATCAAATATTCCATAATTTGTACAAGAAATCATATCTCTTGTATAAGTTACATCAATTTACTGTGTGGACCATTATTTTTTTTTTGAAAAAAACCCTTTTTTTCGAAATAAAAAAAATAAAACAATTTGATATAAGTCCTTATGTTCCACTACAATTAATTGCCAAGTATATATTGAAGTGAACGAATTGACGATGTTTGACCGACCATTACCGATTGTCGATTCCAATAATCCCTAATCACATACAATTGCCGATTCAATGCGCACACAATCAATTATTGGAAGCGGTGAGTTAATTTATATATCCAATTCGCCAAAATCATATTTTTAATTATACAAATTATTCCATATATCTATTATATTGCTAATTTGAATCAAAACTAATAAGAAAATCAATCAATCAATCATATCAATTTATGCAAGAGGCTCTGATACCACTGTAGGAAAATTAGATGCGCAGCAGAATTGTAGAAAACTATTTTCTAACATCTAATTCGGGATCTCATGCATGAATTGATATGAACAATATAGAAGGGAAAAGTCATACCTTTCTTGTGCGAAACCTTGATTCGAAATCACCATTTGGAGAATAGAGCCTCAAACGCAACTCCTCTGCTTGGTCCACACGAGCACGGAATTGGATCTCCTTGTCTCCATTTGCTAGAACGAACGATCAAAAGATTGCAACTCACGCCTAACACTTTAGGGATGCTATTGGTTTTGGTGGGAGAAAAAAGATGCACAATTGCCAAAAACTAGGTTAAAACTTATTCCCAATAAGTCTCCTTATATAGTGCACAAATTAGGTCAAACTTATTCATAATAAGTTACCTATTTATCTTTTATCTTCTACCCATAATATCTTCTATAAAGATATTATATTAACAATAATAACTTATTATTATCATTAATCAATAATCCAATTCCAATTCCTAATACTCTGTTGTGTTTGACCTCATAGGACCCGAATAAAATAGCAATAGATTAAATCCAATTTAATCCATAAATTATAGTTGGCTTCTAGCAAAGCACTATAATTACCTAAATTATTCATATTATAAATCTCCATTTTAATCCTATTATATCATTAGAATTTTACACATAAATTAAAGGACACATATTCCTTCAACCCATACCTTCAATATCACTAAATTTCACGTTACAAAACTATGTGAACTACACAAAACCAAACATCTTAATCATAAATTTGGTTCCAATCTACCGTAATACCTTCAAAATCCGACTCTTCATTTCAAGCTTAATCAAATTTACAACCAAATTCCTGATACCAACACCAGCACCATGACGAGACTTGCCAAGTAACCGGAGACGTTCTGGCGAACCCACAGGTCGGCAATAGCGGTAGAGGAGCTGATAAGCGAGAGCTTGTCATTAAGGGACGAGGTCGGCTGGCGGGATCCTCAGGGAGATGAACGACATTGCCGGCAGGCGGCGCTTCCGCAGTGGAATCGACTTCGGAATCACCGCCATGGAAAACGTCAAAGCTTCAGGAACCAAATCAGTAATCGGGATCAAATCATTAAAGCAATCGATCACCAAATCAACAATGCTTAACTTCAAACAATCAATTGCAATAGTTCAGATCCCTAATTGAATCACGAAATTAAAACCTTACCCGTTTAAAATTGAGGCACTGAGCAATGATAACCAAAGGAATCGCCAGAAAGAGAACGAACAGCTCCGTTCCGAGAAATACCTCTTGGAAATTCTGCAGCCTCTACCTCAAAGCACCACATCGCACCTTCAAAACCAGCCCTAGCTCCGATTTCTTCCTCAGCGACAACGACGACATGTTGTGCACTGTCCGCCCCGGCCCGATCTCCTTGCTTGAGCCCTTGAGCAACGACGCCATCACAATGCCGCCGTTCTCCATCGCACCTTCGACATGGCCGCCATTCTCCATCGCACCTTCTTCTCTCTACAATCGTTGAAGAAGACGGTAGAGGCTAGAGGGTTTTATTTTTTTTGGGCCGGTCCTGCCCCGGTTCATTTTATTAAAACTAGGCCCTCGTGTCCGGTTTTGCACTAAATGACAAAATTTTACACCTTAAAGAATTTTACACCTTAAAACCATTTTACACTTTAAACTCTATATATAGGATAGAGTTCGGGTGAGAACACCCCGATCCAGTGAGAACGAAAGAAGCATTTGATTGGTGGATACGAATCTATATTTTAAAGGAAAAAAAACCCTCAAGCGCCTATCTCCCCCTCTTCTTCTTCTGTGTTTTCACTCTCGTTCTCCGATCTCACTCTCCTAGCCAGATCTATGCTCCAAACCTCCAGATTCGCCGCTCTTCCACCGACTCTGAATCTTCCCTGCCGCCCTTCTCATCTCATCTTCTTGTGCCGACGAAGCCATGTCCTCCCTCTTTTTTCTTGCCCATCATTCTACTTCTTTGGAGAACGCCATGGAACCTCAACAGCGGACAAGGCCGACGAAAACAAAGACCCGTTGGGACCAGTCGGCGATGGCCTATCTCCATCCGGAGACCTCCAATTCACCATATGTTCTCTCTCTCTTTCTCAGTCATGACAAAGAAGTCGAAGAGAAAAAAGGGTGAATTAGGAGGCTCTGATTAGAAATATCAAGAGGGATTTTGTTTATTTCAAACACAACTAAAAGGCTCAAATTTAAGGGTTTAAACAATATAGAGAAAAGTTTACAAGGTTAGGGTTTACCTCGACAACAACTGTAACGACCCGGATATAAATATCTGAGATACGTTTCGAAGGTTGGGTACCTTCGTTCGGATATTGCAATTCAGGTACGGGTCGAGGTTTGAACCTCTAAAGATCAGTGTTTAAAGCGGGGATTTCGAACCCCAAGCAATCGAAGTCGCGGAAATTCAATTCAAATGAAGGTAAAGAGGAAGCAAAGTTTAGATACAAATCCCACGACAGAGCCGGGTCAAAACCAAAACATATATTCTGAAGTCATATAGCCAAATTAGCGGGGTTAGGCAGGTTCTTTGCAATCGCCCGAGGGGATTTTCTCACGCCATAGAGACAGGGAGCAATCATACCTAAAAACAAGTTGTGCGAGCGGGATCAGACCGAGACCCCAACGCACTCTGTCCCGCAAGCAAATATACACATACGCTATAATAAAGATGCTTCGATGCAATGCGGAAATTAAATCACACTAACATGTTCCTAAATTATAATATGCGAAAAAGAACTGTAAAGGCGCCCAAAGAATGCCAAGTGGCATATCTCTCTCCTACCTCTGCACCCCTTCCCGTTAGTGCAGAGACTGGCCAGTTCGATGCTATAGCATATCATATCTCATCATCATATCATATCTCATCATCATTTCATATATCATCATCATATCATATATCATGCTCATGCCCGATGGTGCTGGGTCATCATATCATATATCATGCTCATGCCCGATGGTACTGGGCTATCTCATCATCATATCATATCGACTCGATAGACTCAGGGCACCCGATGGGGCTGGGCTACCCTATGACCCTAGCAAAGACTCTAGGAATATCACAGATAACGACCGTTCTGTATTCAAACACACAAAGTAATCGAATGCTCATTCATAAGTGCAATCCTAGCATGATACTACATGGCATGCTTTAATGCTTATGCAACACCTAGTATGTCATATATTCACAAGCAGGTATTCTCTTTCGAATCTGAGTAAGCCCATAAAGAAACTTACCTGAATAAGCCGAACAGCAGAGAAACAAGGCAGAAGCAGAGTCCAAGTAATGAATCATCCAATAGTAAGCAATGTCCAACATATCACAATCACCTAATAACATACAAATACATAAGTCTATCTAATTCATACAAGGCGCCCCTAACTGTCATCCATATTTCTAACATCTTATTTCATATTATTCCATCTTATCTCGTCACAATTCATATATAATTTCATGTTCATCTCATCTCATCATCTCATTTCAAAAACAATCTCTCAAAGAACTCAACATAGAAAATCAAACAATTCTTTTAAAATCGCTTATCCAATTCCCGACATTAAACACTTAAGCCTTAGAACTCATTCCAGCATTTTTTTCTCTTTAAAATCCTCATATTAAAATCACCTTATAAATCATTATATAATAACACTTCTCAAATATTACTTTAAAACTCCATTTCTAAACAACATCTAATACACACTCCAACTAATATTTAAATATAATAAATTATCAAAATCAATCCATTTTAATAATCTGCATTTATAAATCAAAACACTAAAATACTTTATCATTTCTAAAACATATAATAACACCATATCATACCATAAAAAAAAATATATATCACATAATACCATTTTTAAAGAAATATTTTTTTTTATAATATATACAAATTCCAAAAAATATACTCCTCACTATAATAATAATATTCCAATAAATAATACTTTATAACTATAACCAACATCATATCACACATATCATATATTATATAGTAATAAGATATAATTTCATAAAACACAACAACCAACACAGCCCACCCTTACCCGGATTTCCAACCCAACCCGAGCCCAAGAGAAGGGCCCAACCCGAAAGCCCCAACCCGGATACATTAAAACCCAAAACCCATTTCCCAGTTTGATAAATTTCTGACCTTACCAGGCCCCACACTCATCCCCGTCGTCATCTTCTTCCCCCGCTCGTGCCTCCCTCTACTCGCTCCTCGCGCTCCTGCCTCGATCCCATCTGCTCGCTTCAGTCCTCGCCTCTCTGGCTCTTGCTCGCTCCTCCTCGACTCGAACCTCCCTCGCTCGCCCTCTCGCGTCTCACACACTCCCGTCCCCGCTCCTCGCCCGGCCTCACCATCTTCGATGCTCTCGATCTGACCGGACCTCTCTCCAACTCGCCCTCACTCTACTCTCCGACCAGTTAAAACAAAAGGAAGCACGAGATCAAAAGAGAGGATTGAAAGGGGTTCGAAAAGCTTACCGAGGTGCGGTTTTTGACTTCGCCGGAAAGTGGTCATCGGGAATCCTTCTTTGTCGGAGGCTCAAGCTGTGTTCCTTGGACCTGGGTCAGGACGCTTGGTCAAGGGTGGAGTTTTTAAGGGGGTTTTGACCAGAAAAGGGCAAGACGAGCTTACCGGAGTGTTCGATCCTAAAACAGGAGAGAAGAGTAGGCAGCCTCGACGGCGGGGTGCTCTCGGCTGTGGCTCGGCCCACCGAACGCCGGAGGAAGTGGCTGAAGGCGCTCATAGGTGCTCTAACTTCAGATGAGGAGGAGGATGAAGGTGGGAGTGCTTGGGCTGATTTTTGAAAACGGAAACAAGGGGTCGAGGGAGGTGCCCTGGTGCTGTTCGGTTTGAAATGAAAGGAAGAGGAGGTGCCCTGGTGGGGCTCGGTTGCTGCTGCTGCTGCTCAGAGGCACAAGGAAGAAGAGGGTAAGGATGGGTTTGTGAGTGTGTGGGAATTGGGTGAGGGAGGAAGCCTATAAAGAGGATGTTTGTGGCTTTGGATTGGAATGAAAGTAAAGGAGAAATGGGGGTTGTTTGTGCTGGGTTTGAGTAAGAATAGGGGGATACTTTGGGTTGTCTGGGTTCAAAATGCAGAGGGGACCAATGTGAGTCAAACATAATAAAAAAATGTAGCAAGTTGGCGTGGGGAGGACAGCAAAGGGAGATGATGATGTGGTATTGGCATTTTGCCAAAAATGGAGGGTCAAGGTGGGTAAGGGAGGAGAAATGAGGGGAACCTGCTAGACTGAAAATGGAAGAGGATGGATGGAGGAGAGAGGACTACTGTTGCTGAGTGAAAAAAAAGGAGCGAGTGATCTCAACGGGAGGAGAGAGAGAGAGAAAAGAAAGAAAGAAAAAGGAAAAGAAATGATTATAAATGTGGTCCCAACATAAAATGCAAGGAGAATATACCCGACATTCAAATTCGAAACCCGCTAATCCCAATCGAATCCCGACAAAATCAAATTTAATTTAAATTTAATTTACTAATTACAAGATAACGGAATAAAATTAATTTTATCAAAACTCGGAGCTCGAAGGCGGAATTAAATCCGTTAAAATCTAAATTCTTAAAACGATGCCGGAATGTCTTTAAAATCAAACTTACGCTCGAGGACGGGTTTTCTCACATTTCTACTGATTGAATAAAATAATAATTTATTTACTCAAATATAATAATATAATAATATAAAATACATTCAGTCTTTACATTTATCCACCTCTAAAAACAAGTCTCGTCCCCGAGACTAAAATCATTTTAAAGCAAAGGGGATGAAGTTTTAAAATCAGTGAGTCCGAGGACCATGTCGAAAGATGTTGTAATCGTCTCGGTTGCGTCTTCGGGGATTCTCACAACATCCTAGTCACGGTCGTGACATCTCCAATTGGTCTTGTCAAGTGTGTAATAAGCGCCCTTATCACATCCTCGCTTCGACTTTTCGGAAGTACCACAACTCTAAAAGTATTATAGCGTCCCGACTAGGTCTTAGCAAGCAATCTATAAGCGCCCCTATAAAATACTTGTATCCACTTCGTGAGACGTCTATAATGTAAATCCAGTTCGTAAATCCTCAAAGCGTTTTGTAAATGGAAAGATTGTCATCCAAATCATTGAAACTCTCAATTTCTTTATAACCCCAAGTTGGCCATTTTTTTTAAAACCGCTCAAAATCTTCAAATCCAAGGTTTAATCAAGCAATTTTACACCAAAACAAGTGAAATCCTTTCAAATCAAGATTTCGTCAAAATCTCCCTAAAAACCAAATCAGCTTTTCGCAAACCAATCAATCAAATTCAGAAGGTAGGAGGTGAAATCATCCACCTCTAAGGGCTAATCTCATATTCTCTTCCTAGTTTCCAGAATCGAATCAATCTATCAGTCTCAATTCAAGCAAGATGCATAACTGTATAACCATCCAAACTCCAATCAGCACATCACACAGCAAGTCTCAACATATACCAAAGTAGTGCCACAAGGTCACATCAACATCTCCATATCTTACTAAAGGTCGTAATATGCATCTCAACGATATAACAAAAATCATAACAAATGTCACGACATCACACCAGAAGTCATAAAAGTATCTCCTCATCACATAGTCAACGACCCAAAATCCATTGTCAATACATCCCCACAACCAAGGTCATGTTATTAAGATTTAGCAAAATGGAAAATCAATCAGTATATCAATCTTCAACCATTAGCATGCTCAATAGACATCATCTTAACTCATCACAATACTATACAACGATCATTAGCAGTCATGCACCATCATCTCATATATAAATATAAGTCATATTCATGCTCCAAGTCATATCCATCACTCACATGTTCATAATCATACTTATCAACCATATAGTATAACATCATGCTTTCACATAGCAACATATCATTATATCATGATTCATACAACACATCATAACATGCTTCTAGAACAACATAGTAGGATAGCAATGTATCAATATATCATGATCACAATTGTCACTACCAATTAGATTTCAGTATTGCATATCAACATGTAATATCATGCCATATCAGGTTTATCATGGTCGCTATCTAACATCATGCCAGTTCATAATCACATAATCAAGAAAGTTTTGCGCATTATACCAGTCACAATAAAACGCAATCCCCGCTCGCTCGTCTCCAACTCTCAAGCCAAAACCAATCTTCATCTAGACTCACTAACATCAACTCGAATAATATCCCATAGAAGAAGTCCTAATTCATTCCGACACTCCAATCTCATACCGCTTTCCACCAAGCTCTCTCACAAGGAAGAAGAGGGTAAGGATGGGTTTGTGAGTGTGTGGGAATTGGGTGAGGGAGGAAGCCAATAAAGAGGATGTTTGTGGCATTGGATTGGAATGAAAGTGAAGGAGAAATGGTGGTTGTTTGTGCTGGGTTTGAGTAAGAAATGGGGGATACTTTGGGTTGTCTGGGTTCAAAATGCAGAGGGGACCAATGTGAGTCAAACATAATAAAAAAATGTAGCAAGTTGGCATGGGGAGGACATCAAAGGGAGATGGTGGTGTGGTATTGGCATTTTGCCAAAAATGGAGGGTCAAGGTGGGTAAGAGAGGAGAAATGAGGGGAACCTGCGAGACTGAAAATGGAAGAGGATGGATGAAGGAGAGAGGACTACTGTTGCTGAGTAAAAAAAAAGGAGGGAGTGAACTCAACGAGAGGAGAGAGAGAGAAAAGAAAGAAAGAAAAAGGAAAAGAAATGATTAGAAATGTGGCCCCAACATAAAATGCAAGGAGAATATACCCGACATTCAAATTCGAAACCCGCTAATCCCAATCGAATCCCGACTAAATCAAATTTAATTAAAATTTAATTTACTAATAACAAGATAACAGAATTAAATTAATTTTATCAAAACTCGGAGCTCGAAGGCCGAATTAAATCCGTTAAAATGTAAATTCTTAAAACGATGCCGGAATGTCTTTAAAATCAAACTTACGCTCGAGGACGGGTTTTCTCACATTTCTACCGATTGAATAAAATAATAATTTATTAACTCAAATATAATATTATAATAATATAAAATACATTCAGTCTTTACATTTATCCACCTCTAAAAACAAGTCTCGTCCCCGAGACTAAAATCATTTTAAAGCAAAGGGGATGAAGTTTTAAAATCGGTGAGTCCGAGGATCATGTCCAAGGATCTTGTAATCGTCTCGGTTGCGTCTTCCGAAATTCTCACAACATCCTAGTCACGGTCGTGACATCTCCAATTGGTCTTGTCAAGTGTGTAATAAGCGCCTTATCACATCCTCGCTTCGACTTTTTGAAAGTACCACAACTCTAAAAGTATTATAGCGTCCCGACTAAGTCTTAGCAAGAAATCTATAAGCGCCCCTATAAAATACTTGTATCCACTTCGTGAGACATCTATAATGTAAATCCAATTCGTAAATCCTCAAAGAATTTTGTAAATGGAAAGATTGTCATCCAAATCATTGAAACTCTCAACTTCTTTAAAACCCCAAGTTGGCCATTTTTTTAAAACCACTCAAAATCTTCAAATCCGAGGTTTAATCAAGCAACTTTACACCAAAACAAGTCAAATCCTTTCAAATCAAGATTTCGTCAAAATCTCCCTAAAAAACCAAATCAGCTTTTCGCAAACCAATCAATCAAAATAAGAAGGTAGGAGGTGAAATCATCCACCTCTAAGGGCTAATCTCATATTCTCTTCCTAGTTTCCAGAATCGAATCAATCTATCAGTCTCAATTCAAGCAAGATGCATAACTGTATAACCATCCAAACTCCAATCAACACATCACACAACAAGTCTCAACATATACCAAAGTAGTGCCACAAGGTCACATCAACATCTCCATATCATACTAAAGGTCGTAATATGCATCTCAACGATATAACAAAATCATAACAAATGTCACGACATCACACCAGAAGTCATAAAAGTATCTCCTCATCACATAGTCAACGACCCAAAATCCATTGTCAATACATCCCCACAACCAAGGTCATGTTATTAAGATTTAGCAAAAGGGAAAATCAATCAGTATATCAATCATCAACCATTAGCATGCTCAATAGACATCATCTTAACTCATCAAAATACTATACAACGATCATTAGCAGTCACGCACCATCATCGCATATATAAATATAAGTCATATTCATGCTCCAAGTCATATTCATCACTTACATGTTCATAATCATTCTTATCAACCATATAGTATAACATCATGCTTTCACATAGCAACATATCATTATCTCATGATTCATAGAACACATCATACCATGCTTCTAGAACAACATAGTAGGATAGCAATGTATCAATGTATCATGATCACAATTGTCACTACCAATTAGATTTTAGTATTGCATATCAACATGTTATTATCATGCCATATCAGGTTTATCATGGTCGCTATCTAACATCATGCTAGTTCATAATCACATAATCAAGAAAGTTTTGCGCATTATACCAGTCACAATAAAACGCAATCCCCACTCGCTCGTCTCCAACTCTCAAGCCAAGACCAATCTTCATCTAGACTCACTAACATCAACTAGAATAATATCCAATAGAAGAAGTCCTAATTCATTCCGACACTCCAATCTCATACCGCTTTCCACCAAGCTCTCTCACAAGGAAGAAGAGGGTAAGGATGGGTTTGTGAGTGTGTGGGAATTGGGTGAGGGAGGAAGCCAATAAAGAGGATGTTTGTGGCTTTTGATTTGAATGAAATTGAAGGAGAAATGGGGTTATTTGTGCTGGGTTTGAGTAAGAAAAGGGGGATACTTTGGGTTGTCTGGGTTCAAAATGCAGAGGGGACCAATGTGAGTCAAACATAATAAAAAAAATGTAGCAAGTTGGCGTGGGGAGGACAGCAAAGGGAGATGGTGGTGTGGTATTGGCATTTTGCCAAAAATGGAGGGTCAAGGTGGGTAAGAGAGGAGAAATGAGGGGAACCTGCTAGACTGAAAATGGAAGAGGATGGATGGAGGAGACAGGACTACTGTTGCTGAGTGAAAAAAAAAGGAGGGAGTGATCTCAACGGGAGGAGAGAGAGAAAAGAAAGAAAGAAAAAGGAAAAGAAATGATTATAAATATGGTCCCAATATAAAATGCAAGGTGAATATACCCGACATTCAAATTCGAAACCCGCTAATCCCAATCGAATCCCGACTAAATTAAATTTAATTAAAATTTAATTTACTAATTACAAGATAACGGAATTAAATTAATTTGATCAAAACTCGGAGCTCGAAGGCGGAATTAAATCCGTTAAAATCTAAATTCTCAAAACGATGCCGGAATGTCTTTAAAATCAAACTTACGCTCGAGGACGGGTTTTCTCACATTTCTACTGATTGAATAAAATAATAATTTATTTACTCAAATATAATAATATAATAATATAAAATACATCCAGTCTTTACATTTATCCACCTCTAAAAACAAGTCTCGTCCCCGAGACTAAAATCATTTTAAAGCAAAGGAGATGAAGTTTTAAAATCAGTGAGTCCGAGGACCATGTCGAAGGATGTTGTAATCGTCTCGGTTGCGTCTTCGGGGATTCTCACAACATCCTAGTCATGGTCGTGACATCTCCAATTGGTCTTGTCAAGTGTGTAATAAGCGCCCTTATCACATCCTCGCTTCGACTTTTCGGAAGTACCACAACTCTAAAAGTATTATAGCGTCCCGACTAGGTCTTAGCAAGCAATCTATAAGCGCCCCTATAAAATGCTTGTATCCACTTCGTGAGACGTCTATAATGTAAATCCAGTTCGTAAATCCTCAAAGCGTTTTGTAAATGGAAAGATTGTCATCCAAATCATTGAAACTCTCAACTTCTTTAAAACCCCAAGTTGGCCATTTTTTTAAAACCGCTCAAAATCTTCAAATCCGAGGTTTAATCAAGGAACTTTACACCAAAACAAGTCAAATCCTTTCAAATCAAGATTTCGCCAAAATCTCCCTAAAAAACCAAATCAGCTTTTCGCAAACCGATCAATCAAATTAAGAAGGTAGGAGGTGAAATCATCCACCTCTAAGGGCTAATCTCATATTCTCTTCCTAGTTTCCAGAATCGAATCAATCTATCAGTCTCAATTCAAGCAAGATGCATAACTGTATAACCATCCAAACTCCAATCAGCACATCACACAACAAGTCTCAACATATACCAAAGTAGTGCCACAAGGTCACATCAACATCTCCATATCATACTAAAGGTCGTAATATGCATCTCAACGATATAACAAAATCATTACAAATGTCACGACATCACACCAGGAGTCATGAAAGTATCTCCTCATCACATAGTCAACGACCCAAAATCCATTGTCAATACATCCCCACAACCAAGGTCATGTTATTAAGATTTAGCAAAAGGGAAAATCAATCAGTATATCAATCATCAACCATTAGCATGCTCAATAGACATCCTCTTAACTCATCAAAATACTATACAACGATCATTAGCAGTCACGCACCACATCGCATATATAAATATAAGTCATATTCATGCTCCAAGTCATATTCATCACTTACATGTTCATAATCATGCTTATCAACCATATAGTATAACATCATGCTTTCACATAGCAACATATCATTATCTCATGATTCATACAACACATCATACCATGCTTCTAGAACAACATAGTAGGATAGCAATGTATCAATATATCATGATCACAATTGTCACTACCAATTAGATTTCAGTATTGCATATCAACATGTAATATCATGCCATATCAGGTTTATCATGGTCGCTATCGAACATCATGCTAGTTCATAATCACATAATCAAGAAAGTTTTGCGCATTATACCAGTCACAATAAAACGCAATCCCCGCTCGCTCGTCTCCAACTCTCAAGCCAAGACCAATCTTCATCTAGACTCACTAACATCAACTAGAATAATATCCAATAGAAGAAGTCCTAATTCATTCCGACACTCCATTCTCATACCGCTTTCCACCAAGCTCTCTCACAAGGAAGAAAAGGGTAAGGATGGGTTTGTGAGTGTGTGGGAATTGGGTGAGGGAGGAAGCCAATAAAGAGGATGTTTGTGGCTTTTGATTTGAATGAAAGTGAAGGAGAAATGGGGTTATTTGTGCTGGGTTTGAGTAAGAAAAGGGGGATACTTTGGGTTGTCTGGGTTCAAAATGCAGAGGGGACCAATGTGAGTCAAACATAATAAAAAAAATGTAGCAAGTTGGCATGGGGAGGACAGCAAAGGGAGATGGTGGTGTGGTATGGGCATTTTGCCAAAAATGGAGGGTCAAGGTGGGTAAGAGTGGAGAAATGAGGGGAACCTGCTAGACTGAAAATGGAAGAGGATGGATGGAGGAGAGAGGACTACTGTTGCTGAGTGAAAAAAAAAGGAGGGAGTGATCTCAACGGGAGGAGAGAGAGAGAGAAAAGAAAGAAAGAAAAAGGAAAAGAAATGATTATAAATATGGTCCCAATATAAAATGCAAGGTGAATATACCCGACATTCAAATTTGAAACCCGCTAATCCATATCGAATCCCGACTAAATTAAATTTAATTAAAATTTAATTTACTAATTACAAGATAACGGAATTAAATTAATTTGATCAAAACTCGGAGATCGAAGGCGGAATTAAATCCGTTAAAATCTAAATTCTCAAAACGATGCCGGAATGTCTTTAAAATCAAACTTACGCTCGAGGACGGGTTTTCTCACATTTCTACTGATTGAATAAAATAATAATTTATTTACTCAAATATAATAATATAATAATATAAAATACATTCAGTCTTTACATTTATCCACCTCTAAAAACAAGTCTCGTCCCCGAGACTAAAATCATTTTAAAGCAAAGGGGATGAAGTTTTAAAATCAGTGAGTCCGAGGACCATGTCGAAGGATGTTGTAATCGTCTCGGTTGCGTCTTCGGGGATTCTCAACACATCCTAGTCACGGTCGTGACATCTCCAATTGGTCTTGTCAAGTGTGTAATAAGCGCCCTTATCACATCCTCGCTTCGACTTTTCGGAAGTACCACAACTCTAAAAGTATTATAGCGTCCCGACTAGGTCTTAGCAAGCAATCTATAAGCGCCCCTATAAAATGCTTGTATCCACTTCGTGAGACGTCTATAATGTAAATCCAGTTCGTAAATCCTCAAAGCGTTTTGTAAATGGAAAGATTGTCATCCAAATCATTGAAACTCTCAACTTCTTTAAAACCCCAAGTTGGCCATTTTTTTAAAACCGCTCAAAATCTTCAAATCCGAGGTTTAATCAAGGAACTTTACACCAAAACAAGTCAAATCCTTTCAAATCAAGATTTCGCCAAAATCTCCCTAAAAAACCAAATCAGCTTTTCGCAAACCAATCAATCAAATTAAGAAGGTAGGAGGTGAAATCATCCACCTCTAAGGGCTAATCTCATATTCTCTTCCTAGTTTCCAGAATCGAATCAATCTATCAGTCTCAATTCAAGCAAGATGCATAACTGTATAACCATCCAAACTCCAATCAGCACATCACACAGCAAGTCTCAACATATACCAAAGTAGTGCCACAAGGTCACATCAACATCTCCATATCATACTAAAGGTCGTAATATGCATCTCAACGATATAACAAAATCATTACAAATGTCACGACATCACACCAGAAGTCATAAAAGTATCTCCTCATCACATAGTCAACGACCCAAAATCCATTGTCAATACATCCCCACAACCAAGGTCATGATATTAAGATTTACCAAAAGGGAAAATCAAGCAGTATATCAATCATCAACCATTAGCATGCTCAATAGACATCATCTTAACTCATCACAATACTATACAACGATCATTAGCAGTCACGCAACATCATCGCATATATAAATATAAGTCATATTCATGCTCCAAGTCATATTCATCACTTACATGTTCATAATCAACGGGAGGAGAGAGAGAGAAAAGAAAGAAAGAAAAAGGAAAAGAAATGGTTATAAATGTGGTCCCAACATAAAATGCAAAGAGAATATACCCGACATTCAAATTCGAAACCCGTTAATCCCAATCGAATCCCGACTAAATCAAATTTAATTAAAATTTAATTTACTAATTACAAGATAACGGAATTAAATTAATTTTATCAAAACTCATAGCTGGAAGGCGGAATTAAATCCGTTAAAATCTAAATTCTCAAAACGATGCCGGAATGTCTTTAAAATCAAACTTATACTCGAGGACGGGTTTTCTCACATTTCTACCTATATAAAGAATACAATAATAATTTATTTACTCAAATATAATAATATAAAATACATTCAGTCTTTACATTTCCGAAATTCCTCTTTTCATTTATTAAATCAATTCCCTTTTACTAAATCAACTTCTAACCTTTAAAACCCTTTGTCCAAATCCTTTCCTTTTTAAAGTCCATATATCATAATATTATACTTTTAAGGGTAAATTGCAACTAATATCCCAACCTTTAGGGATAGTTGCTTTCAATACCCTAACCTTGTAAAATTTCGCAAAATATCCTAACCTATACCATTAGTTGCAATTAATACCCCAAATGAGTTTCTTAAATTAAAAAACTACCCACATCAAACAAAAATTACAAAAAATCACCCCTATTCATAAAATATTTTCAATGAACCCCTAATACATTTAAAAACAAATGAGAATTAAATAAATCTTTTACAATTTAACCCCACCCGACCCACCATCCAAAAATAATTATAATAGATATATATATATATATATATATATAAAATATACTCCTTTAAAATATAATATAATTACTTTAGCATCTACTCATTTAAAATTTTAATATAATCAATCAAAATAATTAATTATTTATCTAAAAACATACATTATAATTAAAATCTAAATTTATATAAGTCTGTCTCGATACATGCCGATTTGTGCATCTATTATTCCCTGTATATTATTTGATACGATATATAATGTCTTTTTGGTTAATATTATGTTATATATACTAAAACTAATACATAACATCTTATAATGTATCACACATAAATTTCATGGTATTAAAAAAAAATTGATTCTATAAGAAATGTTTAACATAATAGTTTTACAAAAATAAAATAAAGTAGATTTAAAAAAATAAATGGTAAAATATATGATAACCATTTGCAATAAATAATTATATAATAAAGCTATATTAAAAATAATATGGTAAAAAATAATAATTTTACCATATTATTTTTAATATATCTTTATTATGTAACTATTTATTACAAATGGTTATCATATCTCATACCATTTATTTATTAAAATCTACATTATTTTATTTTTGTAAAAGTATTATGTTTAAGATAAATAATTCATTATTTTGAGTAATTATATTAAAATATTAAATGAGTAAATGCTAAAATGATTATATTATATTTTTAATGGAGTAGATTTTATATACCTGTTAAAATTATTTTTGGATGGTGGGTTGGGTGGGCTTAAATTGTAAGAGATTTTTTTAATTTCAAATTTTGAAATATATTAGGAGTTTATTGAAAACATTTTATGAATATGGGTGATTTTTTGTAATTTTTGTGTGATGTGGGCAATCTTTAAAATTTAAGAATCTCATCTAGGGTGTTAAGTGCAACTAATGGTATATGTTAGGATATTATGTGAAATTTTACAAGGTTAGGGTATTAAAAGCAACTATCCCTAAAGGTTGGGATATTAGTTGCAATTTACCCTACTTTTAAACCTCAAAATATAATAGTACTTATATTCCACTTATTCAATATATTATATATCGAATATATATAAGAGTTAGAAATTCTTTTTAAAACTCAAGTCCGATTAATAATATATCTTAATTCCCAATAATTTTAAAAGTCATAAATTTATATAATATATAGTCTACTTATTTAATAATTAAGTAAATAACCGAAATACCCCAAAATAAGTTTTTTTTAAATATACTATGTATTTGATCACATTTTAATACACATTTCAAAATCAAAATATAACACATAATATACCCCAACAATCTATTTATAAAACAATATATATAATATATATTAAATTTCTAGAAAATATTATTTATTCAAATCTTAGAATAATATAATAATAATAATAATAATCTTTTAATCAAATAACATTTATATACTAACCACATGATATATCATAATATATATCACAATTAATAACCCTTAAACACCCAAAGGCCAGCCCAACCAAAAGGAAATCAGAGGCCCAACCCGAGTCCAATCCATTTTATAAAATCCGGATCCAAACCCTTACCCAGATTTTGAGTAGTGAACCAGAATATTAAAATAAAGCCCGAACCAGACCCATTCTTTAAAAAAAAAAACAGAAAACCCAACCCGCCCCTGTTCATCGCCCCTAACCCATCTACTACGCTGGAATCAGGAAAGAAGGAGAAAGAGAATGAAGCTCGCCGGCGTCTTCCTCCTCCTCCGTCCTCGCCGACGCTCATTCCCCGACCACCCTCTAGTACCAAAGGACAACCAATTTGAATCTAAGGAAAGGAGATAAGGAAGGGTCGAAGCGCTCACCGAGGTCGACATTTTCGTCGGGAAAAGCTTTGATTCGGCTCGCCGGAGACCCGAACTGCTTTTGCTTTGCCTGGTACATGGTAGAAGTGAATAAAAGTTCACCTTTATGAGGTTTCTAAGTCGGAAAAGGAAACAGGAGCGAAAACCGACCTTCGGAACGGAACAGAGAAAGAGGGCTCGTGTTTTGGGGCTCCGGTGGGCGGTTGGCTCTTCCTCGGCGTCTCGGTTTTCTAGGGACGAAGGTGGATGCTGGAGGTGAACAAAGGTGGGCTCGGCTGCGAATGGGGGTCCTCTTCTTCTCCTTTCTTCTTGACGTGCAAACAGGGGAGGTTGTCGTGTATTTCTGGGCAGCTCGGCGACTGCGAGGGGGAGCTGGACGGGATGGTGGTGCCGCATCTGTAGCTGCTGCTACTTGAAGAGAATGAGGGGAAAGCAAGGGGGTTATTGGGCTGTGCTGGCGGCAAAATGGAGGTGATGAGGGTGGGTGTGGTATTCTCTGTACAACAAGGAAGAGCAAAGGAGGAGGAATGGAGGAAATTTTGGGTGTGCTTGGAGGCAGCGAATCAGATAGAGGAGGGGGATGTTGTGAGGGTTTGCTGTGATTCAAATAGAAGGGGAAAGGTAGGACAGATTTCTGAAATCAAAAAGGAGAGGGCGGGGTGGTGTTGGCGTGGGTAAGGCTTGAAATGGTGTGGGGTGTTACTGCAGTTCTGCAAGGCAGACCGAGAGAGAGAGAGAGGTGTGGTCCTAAAAATTTTGAATACGCGGAATATATCCCGAAAACTAATCCCAAAACCCACTCACTTGATCTTATCCCGACTCAATTAAATTTACCCAAAGTTTCAATCCGAATAATAACAATAATAATGAAATCCGAACGATATCTTCGATATCGGTATAAGAAATCAGAAATAAAACCCATTTTTTTTTATCAAATTCAAATTTATGCCGGAATCCGCTCCAAAAGAATTAAAATAAAATTGTTCTGCTCGAGGTCGGAATTTTCAAAATTTTTCAAAATCTTAGAATTTAAATCCCCATTAAATCAATATTAAATTGAAATAATTTCTTAATTTATAAAATAATCTTTTAAAATTCCGAGTCTTTACATCATCCACCTCTAAAAACAAGTCTAGTCCCAGAGACTAAAATTCTTTTTCAAAACCAATCAAGCTTTCTTAAAACATAGAACCCTAGAAATCATTCCAAACCCGGGCCAAACCATTTTCAAAACCTCAAATCCTAGAAAATATTTCAAAAGATCAAGTTAATCCTTCCTATGTCATTCAATCAAGTTTCAGAACTCAGGGGGGGTGGAATAATCCACCTCTAAGGGCTAATCCCATATTCTCTTCCTAGGTTCCTCTTTCAAAGATCAATTTCATGCTATCATTCTAGATATATCATCGTGCTCATCGGCAACTATCTCGAATTATCCCAGAATCTCATATAGATCACAATAATCAAGCCAAGCTATCAACTTTTATCATACGAACAAGCATATCAAGGGTTGTATCCTACCAGTATCAAGCTAGCAAGCCATTACACATCAAGAGGCTCATCGCCAATCACATCATATCATCATATATTTGCACATAACTATCAATCATATAAGCTCAACGACATAAAGATAAACATCAAAGCACACATCTCAAAACAAGGCATTAGGGTATACTCACCACTAGGTCAAGAGTTCAAGGTAATGTCTACACTAGGCTCCATATAAACGCAAGTAGCTCACCTGAAATATCTCCATAACATGCCCGAATACTCTCCTCAGGATGCTCTAACAAGGAATGATCGACCTCAACATGGAGGTCAGAAACATATCGACAAAGTTGAGACAAGAAAGACATCGTGCACTCCAGCTAAGAACATGGATAAAGCCAAGCGATAAGCCATCTCTCAAGAATCTCAAAAGGATCAACAAACCTAAGGCTCAGTTCGCCTATGATGTCAAAACGTCGAACCCCTCAGGAGATGATACTCTCGGCCATACATGTGCTCCCACATCAAAGAGAATCTCGATCCTTGTCAATGCCTCGGAACTCGTTAACATGCTGTCAGAATCTTAAAGTGAACTGCCCACCTCTGCCGGGAACTATCCTCTCAAGAACCCCATAGAGCCTCGAAACATGCCAAGCCTCTTGAATAGCGATGAAGTGCGCCTCTCATGTAATTCTCTGCCTCAAGCCCTGAGACCGGTGGGTTATGGGCCCACCATGCTTCCGCTGCGCAGCTCGAGTACTATCCAGCTGATCGTTCTCTTCTCCAAGTCTTCGCTCGTCGAAAGTATGCAAGGATACTAAGTTAATGGAGGTAGAGGAGAAGTAAAGGCGGACA
The DNA here is from genome assembly GCA_963922045.1 of Persicaria maculosa. Taxonomy (NCBI): domain Eukaryota; kingdom Viridiplantae; phylum Streptophyta; class Magnoliopsida; order Caryophyllales; family Polygonaceae; genus Persicaria; species Persicaria maculosa. The sequence continues at coordinate 21,675,271 of OY998261.1, read as the reverse complement.
ACTCGGATTCTCTACGGAACCAAACATAGACCAGAACTGACGACGATGAGAATGAAAGACAAGATCCCAACCCGAGAACGACAATAGTGCCCTTATGGAATTCTATGAGGTTATAATTGCGGCAAGAAAATCACATATCAATCAATCATGAAGCATACTAGTCACATCAATACACACTAACATGTACCTATCTCGATGAACAACGACAACATATATTGATAATAAAGAACATGAGCGAGTTCTACATGGACTTACATATAAGACAATCTAGTCACCTATCATCTCAAGTAGTAGACGAGCTCAACATGTTTAAGAAACAAGGATGCATGATTTCAACAATAAACTTATGTGGCACAAAGCTATGCAAAACATAGTAGTATCACAACATCACATATATGGTTAAATACTCATGTTCAACAAAATCCCAGAACATCATATATACCTATCATCATAACTAATTCAAGTCCAAATCCGTATAAATCATGGAATCATAAATCATTTTTAAACCCCTTTTTCATCAAATTATATAGCATCACATAAGAATTTAAATCACATAGATAGAATAACCCAAACCGGGTCTAAACCAAACCCGAGTCAACGACCAAAGAAAGGAGAGAACCGGCTCAGGGCCAAGAGCCCAGATCTGATTTTCGTCGTAACGAATTGGCCGCTTGCCACAGCGAAATCCAGTTCTTCGTCCCTTGCGAGTGATGCCTCTCGCTACGCACGACAAGCATCATTCTCTTCCTTTGTTCCTTGTCCTTGTTCGTCGCGACGACCATGGTTACGTTGCAGCAAAACAAGCGACTGTGAGCTCGCTTCTGATCTAAACTCGATCTTTTTTTCCTAACTAATCTAACCCTTTTCGACACCCTTCCCTAACCTCAATCAACATTTAAATAATAGTCCCGAATAATAATACAACTAACAATTTGATAACCCCTTAAAACCACAATTTTAAATACGTCAAGGTTTAATATAGGATATTCAAATAACAATTAATTACCCATGTCGGATACACACATAGACAAGTCATATCAATATAGAATCCGATACTAAGATGCCCAAACACATCATATCACTATAAAAGGAACACATAAGGGGCATAATAACTATCAAATCATACAACAACAAGGTCTACATGATGGGATAAGTATGATACGTAATCATATGATGAGTTATAATAGGAAAGCATGTCCTACATGGTACTAGGCGGTCATGACGTGGCACAAGTACAACCAAAGATGATCACTGAGGAACAAGTTTAACACTAAAAAGCATATTTCATGTATACTTGCATCCATCATGTCGTAGTATATAACATGCAATGTGGCACCCAATTATTAATTAACATATGATTCACAAATATATGAGTTCAACAAGACAAGTGTTGATCGACGATATATTCTAAGCAAAATTATAAGGTGTGAACCTGGGCATGATCTTAACTATAATACGGGGCATGGAGTCGGATGAAGTACAAGCTACCAGAATACAATAAGCATCACAAGAGCATCATGTGGTAAGAGCAATAATTTGTATGAGACACTCACATAAACACGTCATTAGTCATATTAAGCATGCTACTAAGTTGTTGAGGCATAACATGATAACTAGATTACCAACATAAAACATGCTCAGCTAGTCATAAGATCATATAAAGGGGAACATCATGGCTATCACAACCTATGGCAAGTGTAACTGAATGATGATACAAGGTGGGCATGGGATTTTACATATCATATTTCTAAGGGCTTAAAATTCACATGATACAATGGTGCATGACAAGTCATGGATAGGTGAGAATAAGGTGCATCGAATAACTTCACATAATAACGTAGGGAGTCATAGAGGCTTAGGCAAGGCTACCATCATAATGAGCATCAATGCATATAAGGAGAATACAAGCAAGTACAACAGGTGAATCATCCGCACATCATAATGCAGAACAAGACAATGCTCTTCAGATATCATGTTACAAGAGAACAATACGCTATATTCATATTCATAACTATATTCATATACATAAAAGTAATCATGCGAGTAGCTTACAACTATCGTGGTGGGTGTGTTCATGCAAAGGTCAAGATCTCCACACGTGTAAAGATATCGTCTCAAGCAAGGGTGTAATAAGGGATGTAACATTTCATGGTCATATAGAGGTCATTAGAGTATGAGATCAATGATGGCAAGACGATCATCTAAGGTGCTACTAGATTCTAAGATACAGGGACCAACAAAACGTCATGAATGCTATGTTCGTATACATAAAAGGAGACAATTAGAGCACATATTCTCATGATAAGTTGCATTTTAGAAGACATACATCCTATATGATACTAATAGCATGCACGGAATCTAAATACAATGTGGTGTGTGCATATGCAAGGTGTCAGTCTATTCATTCTTAAAAGCATAAAAGAATGTCATGGGCCATGAAGGAACAACATCATGAGACAAGTACATAGGCATGATACTAGTTGGAATCACATAAGGTATAATGAGTATCGAGTTGTAACATCAATCATATCTCAATGACATAAGGGACGAATGCCAACACAATCAGGGACCTATTAAGTAGAAGGAGATCATAAAGCAAGTAAGGCATGAATTTACACAAGCCACAAGTCATGGGTCCTACAGAATACTAAAGTCTCGAAGAAAGGCGTAGATGTGCATCATATGACATATGCACATTAAACAACTTTGCACCAACATATGCAAGAAGTCAAGACGACAATAACACAATCATATGGAACAAGGAGGAAACATAGAAGGGGACAACACGAGCCTAAGATAGTGTGACTTCACATGAACATAGGGGATACATGTACATGGGTATAAATCAATAAGTATATGTACGACATGTATTTAACACAATGATATATCAAGTCATGCATCAAGTCACATAATCACATATAGGGCTACCGCTATAACCAAAAGAGATTTCCAAGGGCAATATCGACTTATCCCCACAGACTTAAAAGCTCATTTCTCGTGGAATACGTGTAACTCATTTCGAGAACATAGAAGGGTGCTTATATTACTCCCGAAAGAAGATGGCGGAGTCGGAGAGAAGTTAATGAAAAGTAGACATCAGTTGACCACTACAAGAATCGAGGAGGATGACTCCACAAAAAAACTCGTCCTATAGACTCAGAACTATTCAAGGTTGATATTCTAGTACACTAACCACCCCAAGGCATGACCTATGGTGTCAAGTACCATACTCCATCATACGCTCACAACGTTCCCGAACCAATCTCCCGGACATGATTAGATTCCCAATTCCATTTCCCATAAAAGACATCGATACCATAAGGAACGACCCGATCAGACTACCTATTGAGACATGGAAGAAGAGAGAAGGGGAGGAGATCAGAATGAAGGGAATATACATCTCTCGACCATCACCAACCTTTAACCAAACATGTCGAACCAGAGGCAAAACGAAAGGGAAAGACAGATACAAGTGAATCATGGAGGAGACTGCTCTATAAGACAGAAATTCTGACTATACAGAAGAAAGGGCTCCCTCGCTTATCCCACTCACATAGAGATGCAACACTCAGTCTAAGTATATCAACAGATTTCTAGTTCTAGCATTATAGCACTCAACACAGAATCAGTCAGTGACAACTATAATGATCTCCTTCGAGGGAGATCGTTCACATGCCCAATTAATACATAAAGCACATCAAGCTATCTAATGCCGCTCTTCGAGGAGCGACTGACCGGAGGGGCAAAACCTCACGATCTCTATCTAACTCTCCACTCCAACCACCTCGGTGCAATTCCTTGGAGTCTTCCAACCCATCTGTAAAGAATAAGCTAATATTTCGCCTAGTCGTTCCCAACTACATCCAATAGGGATGGTCTAACGCCTTTTCTACCCACTCGATCCCTTTGGTTTGATCCATCATATTTAATAAGCCGAGTTCATATTTAGTCCAATTGAGTTAGGCATATTAAATTCATTTTTCCCCTTTAAAGCATCTTCAAATCCTTTGAAATTCATGGGTAATTTTCCAAAATATACACCCGACCCTTGCGTACCTGAATTGCACAACCTCGCTCTGATACCAACTTTGTAACGGCCCGGATATAAATATCCGAGATACGTTTTGAAGGTTGGGTACATTAGTTCGGATGTTGCAATTCAGGTACAGGTCGAGGTTTGAACCTCTAAAGATCAGTGTTTAAAGTGGGGATTTCGAACCCCAAGCAATCGAAGTCACGGAAATTCAATTCAAATGAAGGTAAAGCGGAAGCAATGTTTAGATACAAATGCCACGACAGAGCCGGGTCAAAACCAAAACATATATTCTGAAGTCGTATAGCAAAATTAGCGGGGTTAGGCAGGTTCTTTGCAATCGGCCGGGGGGATTTTCCCACGCCATAGAGACATGGAGCAATCATACCTAAAAACAAGTTGTGCGAGCAGGATCAGACCGAGACCCCAACGCACTCTGTCCCGCAAGCAAATATACACATACGCAATAATAAAGATGCTTCGATGCAATGCGGAAATTAAATCACACTAACATGTTCCTAAATTATAATATGCGGAAAAGAACTGTAAATGCGCCCAAAGAATGCCAAGTGGCATATCCCTCTCCTACCTCTGCACCCCTTTCCGTTAGTGTAGAGACTGACCAGTTCGATGCTATAGCATATCATATCTCATCATAGCATATCATATCTCATCATCATATCATATATCATGCTCATATATCGACAACTGACTCAGGGCACCCGATGAAGCTGGGCTACCCTATGACCTTAGCAAAGACTTTAAGACTCACAGATAACGGCCGTTCTGTTCTCAATCACACAAAGTAACCGAATGCTCATTCATAAGTGCAATCCTAGCATGATACTACATTGCATGCTTTAATGCTTATGCAACACCTAGTATGTCATATATTCACAAGCAGGTTTTCTCTTTCAAATCTGAGTAAGCCTATAAATGAACTTACCTGGATAGGCAGAACAACAAAAGGCAGAATCCATATATACAGCAAGTCATACATCACAGATGATAACCTATCATATATAAGTAATGTATATGAGTCTACTTCTAATTTACACTAAGCATATCTCAATCACACAAGGCGCCCCTACTATCACATATAAGTTCACGAAATCATAAAATATCGCATCTTAACATTAATTCATCATTATCATCTCAAATCATCTCGACATGCATCGTATACCATCTCACATCTTATCTCATCTCAATATCTAACATCCCATAATCTCAACATTTGATCATTTCAACTCATCATTTAGAAATCATGCACCATTATTATAAATATAAGTCATATTCATGCTCTAAGGTATATTCATACTGTAATCGTCATATAACATATCATACTTCAACATTTAAGAACTTATCATACTTCTTAATCTTATACTATAACATCATGCTTTCATATGTACGACAACACATCACGATATCATATTTAAGGACATATATCAACATCTCCTAGCATGCTTCATAATCAACCCATAACACATCAATATCACATATCATAATTTACAAGTCATACAAGCAAGTCAATTTCCCAGAATTCCCGAAGCTCTTAAATCTCAAGTTAGATCAATCTTTATTTAAAACATCTTTTCCAAATCACACTTGACCCAAAAATCCTTTTATAAACCATTGCGCTTTAATTAACTTATATTATTATTTTATTAAAATAAATCCGACAAGATAAGGATATTTCCAAAATTCCTCTTTTCATTTATTAAATCAATTCCCTTTTACTAAATCAACTTCTAACCTTTAAAACCCTTTGTCCAAATCCTTTCCTTTTTAAAGTCCATATATCATAATATTATACTTTTAAACCTCAAAATATAATAGTATTTATTTTCCACTTATTCAATATATTATATATCGAATATATAAGACTTCGAAATTCTTTTTAAAACTAAAGTCCGATTAATAATATATCTTAATTCCCAATAATTTTAAAAGTCATAAATTTATATAATATATAGTCTACTTATTTAATAATTAAGTAAATAACCAAAATACCCCAAAATAAGTTTTTTTTAAATATACTATGCATTTGATCACATTTTAATACACATTTCAAAATCACAATATAACACATAATATACCCCAACAATCTATTTCTAAAACAATATATATATAATATATATTAAATTTCTAGAAAATATTATTTATTTCAAATCTCAGAATAATATATAATAATAATAATAATCTTTTAATCAAATAACAATTATATACTAACCACATAATATATCATAATATATATCACAATTAATAACCCTTAAACACCCAAAGGCCAGCCCAACCAAAAGGAAATCAGAGGCCCAACCCGAGTCCAATCCATTTTATACAATCCGGATCCAAACCCTTACCCGGATTTTGAGTAGTGAACTTGAATAATAAAACAAAGCACGAACCGGACCCATTCTTTTAAAAAAATAGAAAACCCAACCCGCCCCTGTTCATCGCCCCTAACCCATCTACTGCGCTCGAATCAGGAAAGAAGGAGAAATAGAATGAAGCTCGCTGGCGTCTTCCTCCTCCTCCGTCCTCGCCGACGCTCACTCCCCGACCACCCTCTAGTACCAAAGGACAACCAATTTGAATCTAAAGAAAGGAGAGAAGGAAGGGTCGAAGCACTCACCAAGGTCGACGTTTTCGTCGGGAAAAGCTTCGATTCGGCTCGCCGGAGACCCGAACTGCTTTTGCTTGGCCTGGTACATGGTAGAAGTGAATAAAAGTTCACCTTTATGAGATTTCTAAGTCGGAAAAGGAAACGAGAGCGGAAACAGACCTTAGGAACGGAACAGAGAAAGAGGGCTCGTGTTTTGGGGCTCCGGTGGGCAGTTGGCTCTTCTTCGGCGTCTTTCGTTTTCCAGGGACGGAGGTGGATGCTGGAGGTGAACACAGGTGGGCTCGACCGCGAATGGGGTCGTCTTCTTCTCCTTTCTTCTTCACGTGCAAACAGGGGAGGTTGTTGTGTATTTCTGGGCAGCTCGGCGACGGCGAGGGGGAGCTGGACGGGGTGGTGGTGCCACATCTGTAGCTGCTGCTACTTGAAGAGAATGAGGGGAAAGCAAGAGGGTTATTGGGCTGTGCTGGCGGCAAAATGGAGGTGATGAGGGTGGGTGTGGTATTCTCTGTACAATAAGGAAGAGCAAAGGAAGAGGAATGAGGGAAGTTTTGGGTGTGCTTGGAGGCGGCGAATCAGAGAGAGGAGGGGGATGTTGTGAGGGTTTGCTGTGATTCAAATAGAAGGGGAAAGGTAGGACAGATTTCTGAAATCAACAAGGAGAGGGAGGGGTGGTGTTGGAGTGGGTAAGACTTGAAATGGTGTGGGGTGTTACTGCAGTTCTGCAAGGCAGACCGAGAGAGAGAGAGACGGAGAGAGAGAGAGAGAGACAGAGAGAGAGAGAGAGGTGTGGTCCTAAAAATTTTGAATACGCGGAATATATCCCGAAAACTAATCCCAAAACCCGCTCACTCGATCTTATCCCGAATCAAGTAAATTTACCCAAAGGTTCAATCCGAATAATAACAATAATAATGAAATCCAAACGATATCTTCGATATCGGTATAAGAAATCAGAAATGAAACCCATTTTTTTTTTTATCAAATTCAAATTTATGCCGAAATCCACTCCAAAAGAATTAAAATAAAATTGTTCTGCTCGAGGTCGGAATTTTTAAAATTTTTCGAAATCTTAGAATTTAAATCCCCATTAAATCAATATTAAATTGAAATGATTTCTTAATTTATAAAATAATCTTTTAAAATTTTGAGTCTTTACAACAACCATGCATGCAACATACCAGAATCATAGAAAGGATCATGCTTTATCATCAAAAAGAAAACTTTCGCAATTGTAACAAATAGATTATAGAGGCTCTCGCATAAAAACCTATTTCTCATAATTAGGGTTTAATAGACTTTCGTAAAACAATCTTAATTACTATGCAAATTTACAATTAATTCACTTTCACTTCATAATCGCAAACAAGGAATTTCCTTAACTTTCGTAAAGGGTTAAGCACGAGATATTGATGATAATCACACAAAAGCATCATCGACTCAAGCATATATACATGGCTATTGTCGGGCTCACCTCGAACCTAGAAGTCGGATGACTACTCACACATCATCGTAAGACCACCAGCATTGGCTATTTTTAAAGAGTTTTTAAGATGTAAAAATTAATATAATATATAGGAGAGAGAAACTTGGGCTAAAAAACTCATGGCAGAGTTGCTTCATACCAAACTTCTCTAAAAAACTCAAAAAACCCATTCCAGCCAAAATATACATAAGAAAGTGGGGCCCTTTTTCTAAAAAAAAATTGGGGAGTGATTCTTGTGATTTGACATTGCATACATGAATCCATTTTTGCATGCCATTTTGGCATTTTATGTTCACATGAGGTGTTTTAATAATTATAGAAAATAAAAATAATAAATGTAATGCATATAAATAAAAATGGAAGAAAATGAATTTTTTTATTAAATTTGATAATTTGTAAAATCATATTTTAATTTTATCTACATATTGACCCTAATATTGTATATATTTTCTTTGATTAATTTTTTTTAAAATAAATAAGAATAAGTTTATTGGTAAAAAAGATGTTTCCCTATAAATATGACTTTCTCTATTTACATCTTTCACCCCATCATCCCCCATCTGCTCATTTTCCAGCTTCCTCTCTCTCTCTCATCTATCTTACCATCGTTTTCTTATTGAGATGGATCCAAATGACCCAAACCGTCCTTACAGTTTTATAAATTTGTTTACGAGTATTGGAGATTCTCCAAATCCAAACACTCAAAATTTCTCTTATCTGAACATGAATTCATCACAATCACCAATTACCCCAACATCCCATGGGAGCTCTTTTGGAAATAATTTGTGGCCACAAGTTGAGGAAGTAGCAAGCCTCGATGAGATTCAAGAATCACCACTCGAGGGTTCCCAGCGAGAGCTCCCTTCTCGCTGGAGCACTGGGATGGTTTTCGCGGGCACGAATAGCTCTCTCTCCGCCACGAAAACCACCCAAGAAGCTTTGGCCGAGCTGCTCCCTTATCCTTTGGAAGATTTGTTGGTTTTTGGTTCCATCTTTGAGTCGAATTTTGGTCAAAGGTCGATTTGAAAATGTGAGTTTTGAAAATATTAATTAATGATTATTTTAATATTAAAAGGGGATTTTAATGGAATTTGAAATATCGATTCATTGAGTTGAATAATTGAGAAACGTTTTGAAGCTTTCATTTCAAGTGCGGAAATTCTTTATACTTGACTAAGATTGAATGATTGATACCTGGAAACGAACTTGAGTATTAATGGATTTGGGTTATTTGGATGGCTTGGCTTTTGACGTTTTCCCGATTTGGAATGGTTCGAAATGGTTTGACTTCGAATTAATTTTAAAGACGTTTTGGGAAAATGGTCTTGATATGTGTGATTATTGGTCTTGTGCCTTATCGCTTTCTTATTAATAATAGGTAAGTGGATTCTGCTTTGCTATACTTTGCTATTTGGCTTTTTTGGTAAGTTCTCTTATGGACTTACTCAGATTGATCAGATAAACCCTCCTACATGTAGTCGTATGACATACTAGGTGTTGCATAAGCATTGAAGCATGCCATGTAGTATCCTGCTTAGGTTGCACAGTTGATTGAGCATTTATTTACTTTATGCATATGAAAAGAGAACGGTCATGATATATGTGTCCTAGAGTCGTTGCTCGGGTCATAGGACAGCCCAGTCCCATCGGACTTGTCCTCAGTCGAGTATGTTTAGAGTCGAGCTTACGGGCTCGATTCACCATGTGAGCATGACTATGAGATTATTGATGCGCACATATACCACTTACGGGTGAAATTTCTATGCTATAGCCCGAGGTGGTCAGCATTCACCCTAACGGGAAGGGGGGCGGAGGTAGGAGAGTGATAGGCCACTTGGCATTCTTTGGGCCATTTATCGTATTTCTTTATATTATATCCTGATAAGTATGACTTGTGTGTTTAAATTCTGTACTGCATTAGAAGCATCTTTATTAGGTATAACGTATGTGTATGCTTGCTTGTGGGAACAGAATGCAATAGGGCCTCGGTCTGATCCCATGCCCTGCATATATTATTTTAGGTTTGTTTGCAGATTATATTTACTCCATGCTTCTATGGCTGGGAATTCCTTGGGTGATCGCAATCGAAAGTCGCTTTGTCTTAATATTTCACAACTCCGAGATTTCTTGTTTTGGTTTTGACCCGGCCTCTCCGTGGCAAGTTGTACTCTACTTTCTGTTTTCGCCTTTTTACATAAAACAAATTTGGCGATTTAGTCTTCTAGGACAGGTTAAGGGTACCCAATGGCCCTTCGATGGTTTTAGGGTTCGAAATCCCCACTTTAAAATGCTATTATATGAGTTTTGAAACCTCGACTTGTTCCTGGATTGCAACATCCGAACGAAGGTATCCAACCTTCGAAACGTAACCCGAATATTTATATTTGGGCCATTACAAAGTTGGTATCAATGCCAGGTTGTGCAATTCGGGTATTAAAGGGTTGAGTGTATATTTTGAAAACCGCCCATAGATTTCAAAGGATTTTGACAAGTTTTACAGGGCAAAATGAATTTAATATGGCTAGTATAATGAACTCAACTTAATAAACTTGACTTAGGGTAATAAAATCGGATAATGGGTAATCGAGTGGGTAAAAAGGGGTTAGACCAACTCTATTGGATGTAGTCCTTGGGAACGGGTAGGCAAAACTTAGCTTGAACTTTACAGATGGGCCCGGAAGACTCAAAGGAGTTTGCACCGTGGTAGTGGGAGTAGAGGGGTTAGGACATAGAGATCGGGAGGTAGTTGCCCCTTTCGGTCAGTCGCCCCATCGAAGGGCGGCCTTAGGTAGCTTGCTTGTGATTTTATAAACTGGTCCCGAGAGCGATTCCCCTCGAAGGGGATCAGATTATTATTGATGATTGCTTCCATGCTGATTGCTGTTATGATTAGTATAGAGATCTGGTTGGTATGTCCTGACTGTGAAATATATATTGACCGATCCGTGCAAACGAGATAGCGGGGGTAACCTTATGCTTATATTGTCAAAGTTCAGGTTGGGTGGAACGGTCCCTTTCACTATGTTAACCTCTTTAATTACCCTACCTATCGAGTCCTTTGTTCGTAGGGGAAGGTAGATTCGCTTAAACAAAAAATCATAAATATCACAACTAAGCCAACTCCCTGTTCAAGCAAACAAAATACAAGAATCCCTCCCGATGCAGTGGTAGGGTAATTCAGGATCGAATCCACGAGGAGGTATGTCAGCGCTTCCTAAGTTGTAATCACGATCAAGCTTTCGAGTCCAGGAGACACTCGATATCGAGGTGTTTGGTTGATATCGACCTCAGTTCTGGTCGATTTCCAGTGAGTTTCCTGCAGAAGACCTGCAGAAGACAAAAGCAAAGCAGTCGATGTCGAGATGGACCTCGATATCGATGTTAGTGCTCGATATCGACCTTGCCAGTTGATTTTGATGTTTGTAACAGAACTGTATACGTAACCTATTTGTCAGAAAAGTAGTCCGAAGAATTTAGAATGGTGATGGAAAGATGGACAGAATAAAAACTCAAACTTTTTATAAGAATTCAATAAACTAAAGGCTTCCAAGGTCGGGGATTCATGTCACAACGATATTTATGCAAGTATGATGCTAAAGTTATGAAATTTAATGTCTTTCCGTCAAATAACTTTCGTTACCAACACTTAGGTGATTAGAGGCTCTTGCATAATTCCTAAGAGTTACTATCCAATTCACGAGTAATCCAAGTTCACAATATGATTGACTTTCGCTTCAATAATGCAAATAATGAATCTCCTCAACTTTCGCAAAGGATCATGCATAGGGTAGAAGACGGAATTTCATAAAAATCATACCTTTCATGCACTTACCCTACATTGCTATCGTCGGGCTCACCCCGACCCTAAAAGTGGGTTGACTACTCGCGCTTCATCGTTGAACTCATCATCATAATGTAAAAGAAACTACTTTGTATTGCAAAAGAAAGAAAGTACAACTGAATAAAGCCAAATCTCCACTCTCGCTTCCCTCCAACCTCAATCGGCCTCTCTCTTTCTCTCTCTACAAATTCTCTGCGATAAAACTAAAAACTCTTGCTGTCCTTGGATCATTAAACTCAGCCCTAATGGCCTCTAATTATAGATCTCAAATCTTGCTAGCCAAGGATTCGAAAACCTATCTTTATTCTCTAAGATAAAACTTAATAAAAGTAAAAACTAAAAATTCCTTGGTAAATCTCATAAAGTGATAAGTCTGGTGGTAGAAGATAAAAGATCTCAACTTTTGGATTATCTCGAACGCTTCGGATAGAATTCTATCAAAAACTGAGTCGAATCTTTTCTGTAGCAACATCGATATCGACCTTGGGACCTCGATATCGACCTCCCTTTATCTCTGTCTCGAGCAGTCCTTCTCTTCCTCGGATTGACACTTGACTTCTATCTATATCCTCGATTTAGGCCACTCGATATCGACCTTGGGACATCAATATCGACCTCTTCTGTGTCGACATGCTCTGTTTTCCTCTGCTCGATTCCTGGTGCTCTGTTCACTCGATGTCGAGGTTAATCATCGATTTCGACCTCTTCAGTAGACTTCGAGTTCTTTTTCCGCTATTCTTCTCTTGTCCAAATTTGTCCATTTTCGCCTTGATTTCTGCGAAATCACATAAAAACTCGTGCAGACCTCTATATTTGACAATAGTGCATAAACTACACTAGTCTTATGTTTACCCACTAATATGCATGCAAATGATGATAAAATGGACATAAATGTGCATAGAAAATATGGTAATTTGCGCGCACATCAAACACCCCATACTTAAGCTTGCTTGTCCCCAAGCAATACTTTTAATGGTCATTCAGGGGAAGAAAGTAAACCCTCAATATCATAGATTCCTTTTTCATATGTCCCTACAATCAATTGCCATCCTCAAAAAGGTACTAATGCCAACCAAATCCACGCATGTGCATAAAAGCAACATCATACTCATAAAAAGAGGTTTATATGCATAAAACAATTTCGTAATATAGCATTAATAATCAAGAGGACTTTTGCAAGCTTGTGAGAAGTAGATTGGTAAAAGGCTAAGGGTGGGCTAATTTTTGGGCCATGTGGTGTTAAATCAGGGGAAATAAAACTTTCCTTCCAAAATATTCCACATTCCTTCTTCATAAGGTTTCTCATTTTTCACTCATCGCTTAATGCTTTTTTCTTTATAATGCTTTTACCTCTCTAACCTTAGCACTGCCTTCTCGCGAGACGTAAAGATGGGTGTCATGAATTGCCCCAAATACTTAGTACTTCGGACTCCTCACCTTGTGTCCCATCTCACTGAACTAACATCTCAACGAGCAGGGTCGACCTACCTTTATCTCCTGAGGTGATCGGATTTTTTCTCACTCATTAAATTTTCCATATTTCAAAAATTATTTCACTCCTGCCAACAACTTCAATAATAATGCACAAACTCCATATAACAACTCCAAAGATGACATCCATTCTCAAACTTGTCCCCGGATAGGGTATAAGTTATAAAAAATGGGCAATATGTAATATATGTGGAGCAATAATGATAATGTATGATGAGGCTCATATATGGCTTCTGACTTTTTCAAATATGCATAGGTAAGGCTAGGTGACGGAGGGAAAACCTGTCGTTGATCCGTCAAAGTAAACTCGAACCTATAACTAGTACAACAATAAGTAAGAGGTCGATCCACAGGGAGATTTGTTGCTCTAGTATGATTTAAATGCCGATTTAGTAACCAATTGGGGGTGTTTGTGAAAGCAAAGCGAATTAGCGAAAACAGAAGTAAATGGTTGTGATTCAAACAAATGAGAGAAGTAGTTCTACCTACAATTTTCCACTTTATTTGGTTGAAGCGATCCTTGTAACTTCTTCTCGTCCTATTAAGTTTCCTATGAATGCCTTTGTCCCGACCTAATATAGTTACTAGTCCAATCAGTCCTAGCAACCCTTATCAATCGAACAGTCCCTAAAGAAGGATTTAACCTGATTGATAGCTTTAAGTTAAGAGATTAGCCAAGCTATTTGCAGTCCCTAAGGAGTGATTTAACAACACATCCAACTTCCTACCTATCCAATTAGTTCAATCAGCCCTAAAGGGATAAGTTTTCTACTTGGGTTAACGTTCGCAATCAGGAATCTACAAAACCCTAGCAATTGAATTGACTCTAACTAGTTGCGCTGGCTAGATAGAACAAAACAATAATTCAATAAGCGTAAAGAAGTTGAAGCATTCAATAGCGGAATTAAGGAACGAGAATTAGAAACTCACAATCAATCCAAATACAGCTTCAAATTGCAGGCAGAACCGATGAGTTTAGTTCCTCATGGTAAACATCGCTCAATCTCTAATTTTTCTGATAGAATGTAGAATAATAATGAAGTGTTTGAAAACTAATAACACTCGGCCTTTTAAAAGTCTAAGCCGAACCAAAATGAAATAACAAATAACTAGGGTTTCACTAATCGAAACGCGACATTCAGATGACCAATGCGGCGGCCGCGGCATAGGTGTCGCGGTCGCTGCACGCGTGTTCCACTCAGGTTGCCGCTCCAGCTCCTTGCGGGGGCCGCTGCATGTATGCTGCGGCCGCAGCATATGTCCCGCTGCATCATCTCGCTTCCAGAAGCTTAAGGCAGCTCTATTTCCTTGCTTCTTCTTTCTTCAAGTCTCCAAGATCATGCATCCCAATAGTGTTCGAATCTAACTCTGTAAAAATACTCACAAATTTGCACAAAATCTGAACTCTTCCAAAATAATCGTCAGATGCACTTTAACTCCAATTCATTAACTAACTGCAACCTAACTAGCGTAAGAATGCATATAATGCCTATCTAGGATATGCATGATCAAATTCCCCCACAGTTAGCCTTTTCTTGTCCTCAAGCAATCATAGAGTGAACATAAATCAATGCATCCCACAGGAAATACCTTCAAGTCTCAACCTCATCAAAAAGCAACATTATAGCTAGTGTAACCACAAACCAAGCAAACAAACGTCATAGCATGTATCCAAGTGATCAAAGCTTATAAGTAGAAATCATCCAACCTCACCAGAAATATGTGTTTCACTCATGCTCTCATGTGTTTAGGCTTTAAAATACAACTCTCAACTCAATCCAAAATGCACTAAGCTCATAGACATTGACCTCAATATCACCAAATCTTCACCGAATTTCCATTACTTGCGTGACTCAATAAAGAAAAAGAATAAGCAAAATGTGACTCTTTTTTTCCTTTTTTTTTCTTTTTTTTTCTATTTATTTGTTCTGGTGCTTTCCTTACGCGAGTCGCAAACATGGTTGTCATGAATGACCCCGGTCTATCAACACCTCAACTTCCTAAAATGAAGTCCACTTGAACATCTTTTGACGCGAGTTGCAAACATGGGTGTCATGAATGAACCTGGTTACTCAATGATCAAGCTTCCTTTCTTAGTGGGTAGTTTTCAACACTGTTTTGCGCGAATCATACACATGGGTGTCATGCATAGACCCGGTTACTAAGTGTATCCACCATTGCCACTTTATTTCCTTAAGTATGCACAAACTAGAATAAAAAGACTCAAGATTTAACATAAACTCCGCAAGAAACAACTATGTGAGTCGGTCTTGAAAAATAGATACTGAAGTCAATGCCAAGAGGTAGCAACACAAGGAGAGTAAATCATACAATTGAGCAAAAGAACTATAAATGATTCCAAATAAGGCTAACATTCTCACAAGAGTCATGTTCATAGGATTTCAATCATACTTTAGCTCAATCATACATGCTCAATTATATTTGCAAGGTCATGCTTCATATAAAATAAAGAATATAGACAAGGCCAAAACATCCAGAACTCCATGGGATTTATATGATCATGCTGAAATTTAAATTAGAGGACAAACTAAGCCAGATGGGTATTTGAATAACACATATGGATGCAATGCATGATGTTTTTTGATTTTTTTTTTCAATGCATAAGTAAACAGAAAATGTAAATATGAAATGATTCAAAAATAAAAAATGTGTGCAGAAATTTAAACATGATCTAACTAAATGCACTATATAAACTAAACTCACCTATATACACTAAATTTCCTTCCCCCACACTTAAATCTTTCATTGTCCTCAATGAAATATCAAAGATAACAAAACTAAGTCAAATAAACGCGAGGTGAGGGTAAAGAAAACTAACTGCTCACTGAGGCGGTGACGGCTGGTAGGGTGGAAACTGGGGCCACCCCAAGCCATAGTAGTACTCCTGCTGCCTCCTCATGTCCTCTATAGAAGAGGCCATATCACGAACGTTGCGACCCAAGTCGCTGAGCTCGTACTGAAAAGGAGTCCTGGCAGATCGAAAGTTGGTGCATCTGTACAAACATGTCCTCACGCCAAATGGACTCATCATAAGAAGAACTAGGCCCAGCAGAAGGGCCTGCAGCAAACTGCGCACCACCCCCATGAGAGTCAGGCATAGGGTGATCATGTGCATCCGCCTGCTCCTCCTCCTCATCAGCATCATCATCATCATCTGCATCAGCTAACAGGTAAAAAGCATCATCAGTAGGGCCATAAGGAAGGACCCTAGGTAGCCTCAGTCTGTGGACTCCCCCTGATCCTGCCTTCTATATAAAACCACTCGCCTCTGAGCCCTCAAGCAAATAGGCCCTCCGCAGCTGGTCCTCCGTGTAAGTGAACCCACCAGACATAAGGACCCCGCTCTGAGTGTGATCAATGAAACGTCGAGCGATCAGACTGATCATGCCTCCTAGCCCCACTCTACCTGACGTCTTCCTCTGAATCCGCAGACAGCTGTCTAGAAAGATCTCAACCCAATCCGGAATGATATCGGACTAGGGAGAAAAACTCCACAACTAGGGTAGGTTTCAAGCCGGCACCTTGTTCACATCGCCCTGGCCACTGAAAGCCATTGCCAGGACCTTGTGAACTAACCGCAAACAGGGATGGATGAACTTACAGTTATACTCTCCTCGATGTCCATCAAAAGCAGAGCCCGTCGCTGCATACCAAAAATCGTGGACCTGCTGATCTGGCACGTGAGTAGCCCAATCCTCAGTGGGCTCTTGAGTAATACCAACAGCCGCCCTCAATTGAGCAAAAGTGCAATAATAAACCTGGTCCAACAGATGGAACTGAACCCGATCATCAGACACCTCGAGCGTAGTGAGAAACTCCTTGGCCAACTCAGGATAGGTGGGGGCACTATAATTCAGAAAAGCACCTAGGCCCCCACGAGTAAGCATCTGCTGGGTAACCTGTAACATCCCCAACCTTTGTAATGTCGGAATATCGAAGAACTTCGTTTGCACGAATCTCTTCGAATCAAAACTCTCCCAAATCTTCCTCTGTCCTCTAGATAAGTTTCTCAATTGACGAACCATATTCAATAGATCTCAAACCCGCAATAAGCAACAATCAACAACTCAGAGAAACAAACCAACACAAGTCTCAAATCCACAAGAACCAATCAAACAAACCTAATCCTCCAAACTAACCACAAATCTCAATAGCACAAAGCACCTAAAAACCGAGCACCAAGCAGTCAATAAACAAAGTGGAGCAACCGGACATAAGCTACAACAAACATGGTGGCGGGGGATGCGGCGGCCGTGGCAAGATGCGGCGGGTGCAGTAGGCAGCGGTGGGCGCGGCTTTATGCGGCGGCCATAGCACGTTCGGGGCTGCTCCTTCGGTTGATCAACAATGGCGGCCCAAGGAACCCGGATTTGATCTCGATTCGGCGCGGGGTGAAGGTGGACGGTGAGGGTCGGTTGGGGAGGATGATTTGAAGAAGGTGATGGGTTGGTTGGAGGGGATGAAGGTTGGAGGAGAAAGGTTGAAGATGACAATGGAGAAGATGAAGGTGGGGATTTTGAAGAGGGTATGGTATGGTGATAGGATAGTGACGACAAGATGTAGGGTTAAAAAGATAGATTCCGGTTTTGGTTTTTTTTTTCAGAACTCAGAAAAAAGGGACAGAGGTCATGGGCCCGATATGCGGCGGCCGCTGGATGAAACATATTGCTGCGGGTTGTATGCGGCGGCCACGACATTAATCTGCGGCTGCTGCATTTGTGCTGTAGTGCCTCTCCTTCTTCGATTTGCACGAATCCGATTCCGCTTTTTCCTGAGTTGTTAGTCCCATTTCCAAACAAAACAAAAGCAAAACAACAAGAAAACCTACCTAATGATGATTAAATGAAAAGGAAAGAAAAACTTACCTCGGGTTGCCTCCCGAGAAGCGCCTTTGTTTCAAGTCGTTGGCTCGACGCAATGGCCCTTGAGTGGCATAATTGGTTGGTTCAGCAAGCACCAACTCCTCCTCGTCATTCTGGGAGATGTTCTCAAAGTATGGTTTAACTCAATGACCATTGACCTTAAAGAGCTCATGAGACTTAGGGTCATAGAGTTCTATTGCTCCATGAGGGAATATCCTAGAGATTGTGTAGGGTCCTTCCCACTTTGATCGAAGCTTTCCAGGGAAGATTTCATGCGTGATTGATATAGGACAACCTTGTCTCCTGGCTTTAATTCCTTCCGCAGGATATGTTTGTCATGCAAAGCCCTTGTCTTCTCCTTATAGATTAGTGCATTGTAATAGGTATCCAAGCGCAGTTCCTCTAGCTCTTGCAATTGAAGCTTCCTGAACTCACCCACTTCATTCATCCTCATATTGCGATTCTTTACAGCCTAGTATACCTTATGTTGAAGTTCCACAGGAAGATGACAAGCCTTTCCAAACACAATTCGATAAGGAGACATACCAATGGGAGTCTTATAGGCCGTCCGATAGGCCCACAGAGCATCGTTCAACCTTAGACTCCAATCCTTTATGTTAGGTACCAGAGTTTTCTCCAAAATGGTCTTAATTTCCCGATTTGATATCTCAGCTTGACCATTGGTCTGAGGATGATAAGCAGTGGACACTCTCTGCTTGACATGGTACTTCTTTAACAAGGTAGTGATAGTCCTATTGCAAAAATGTGTCCCTCTGTCACTAATTAGCGCCTTAGGCACCCCAAATCTTACGAAAATGGTATCCTTTAGGAAATCTGCAACAACTTTGGAATCATCAGTTTTGGTGGCCTTTGCCTCCACCCACTTGGAGACATAGTCCACCGCAAGCAAAATATAGATATTTCCAAAAGAACTAGGGAAAGGACCCATAAAATCAATGCCCCAAACATCAAAAATTTCACAGAATATGATCTTATTTTGTGTCATTTCATTTCTGGCTCATATGTTCCCAACTCTTTGACATCTATCACAAGATCTACAGAAAGCATTAGCATCCCTAAACAAGTGAGGCCAATAGAAACCTGCTTCTAAAACCTTCCTAGCAGTCTTTTGAGGACCAAAGTGGCCTCCACATTCATGAGCATGACAAAAAGTAAGGATAGATTGTATCTCATTGTCTGGCAAACACCTCCTAATTACCTGATCAGCATAATGTTTCCAAAGGTAGGGGTCATCCCAAACATTGAAGTGAGCGTCGTGTCGAATTTTGTCCTTCTGAGCTTTCGTGAACTTAGGTGGAAATTCTCCTGTGACCAAGAAATTCACCATATTGGCAAACCAAGGTCGAGGAGTATGGACACCCATCAGCAATTCAGAGGCATCGGGGCTTCCCTCGTCAAAACAAAGCAAAGGTGTCGAACTGGCCACATGCGGCGGTCGCGGCATAGGTGCTGCGGCCGCTGCTTCAGTGTCCTGCGGCAGCCGCGACATAGGTGCTGCGGCCGCTGCATTCTCCGTGACTTCCTGCAGCTGCATAGACGAAAGATGATTTAAGAAAAAGAGCGTATCATCAGGAAACTCACCGTGAATGGGGCTTTGACTGTCCAGCTTGTCCTCTCCTTGGACAAGTCATGTCTGCTGAGGTGGTCCGCTACTAAGTTCTCTGCACCTTTCTTATCTTTGATTTCAATATCAAACTCGCTCAAGAGCAAGATCCATCGAATCAATATGGGTTTCGCTTCTTTTTTAGTTAATAAATAGCGAAGAGCAGCGTGATCAGTGAAGACAATTACCTTAGCTCCTAGGAGATAGGAGCGAAACTTGTCCAATGCAAAGACCACGGCCATAAGCTCTTTCTCTGTGGTTGAGTTGTTCCTTTGCGCTCCTGATGGAATGCATTTAGGTAGGCATAATAGGTTGCATTTAGCTTAGTTATGATGCATATCATGCATGGTTTAAGTACAATTTGCATATTTGCTCTCTATGTTGGTGGAGTCGGAATCTACACACTTTTATTGATTATTTCAGGTAGTCGTGGATCCGATGATGAGACATGGGTTGATAACGCATTGGATGATGATGTTTAGTCGATTGAAGAAGCTTACATGAAGATTTAAAGAGGTCCTGAGAAGAAGAAACGAGCCTAAACGAAGAACAAGTCTGCAGAAGTTGTCGTCAGACATGCTGAACTTGTTTTGCACTTTCTGGAGGCCTCGTTTGTCCGATTGACTATTATGACCATGTGTTCGAAAGCTCTTTCAGAGAGCTACAACTTTCCTGTTGACGTCGAGAGCTGATTCGACCGGAATTTTGCGTAAAAGACTGATGCAGCGGGCACCGCCATATGCTGCGGGCGCAGCAATATGCTGCAGCCGCGGCCGCCGCATGTTCCAGCAGTTTTCCAGCAGCGATAGTTTGCCTATCAAAACCCTATTTATCTTTGTCTTTTGGCCGACTCTTTGGGCACGAAATTAGAGAGGGCGATGTTCGCCATGGGCGACTAAACTATCTTCGTTCTACTTGCAATTTGAAGCTTTGTTTGGATTGAGTTGTGAGTTTCTAAATCTTGATCCTTATTTCCTATATTGAATGTTTCGACTTCTTTGTGCTTGAATGTTTGATTGTTTTATTCTATCTTGCCTGATCAACTTGGTAGAATCAATTCAATTGCTAGGGTTTTGTAGATTCCTGATTGCGAACCTTAACCCAAGTAGCAAACTTATCCCTTTAGGGCTGATTGAACTAATTGGATAGGTAGGAAGTTGGATGTGTTGTTAAATCCCTCTTTAGGGACTGCAAATACCTTGGTTAATCTCTGAACTTAAAGGTATCAATTAGGTTAAATCCTTCTTTAGGGACTGTTCAATTGATAAGGGTTTCTAGGACTGATTGGACTAGTAACTATATTAGGTTGGGACAAGGGCATTCATAGGAAACCTAAAAGAACAAGAGGAAGTTACAATATCAATTCAACAAAATAAAGTGGATAGTTGTAGGTAGAGCGATCTTCTCTAAATTGTTTTGCATCAACTTGTTTATAGTTTATTTTGTTTTCTTTCTTATTTCAATCACCCAAAAACCCCCTTTTCACTAATTGGTAAATACACATTGCAAAGGAATACTTGATTCTCTGTGGGATCGACCTCTTACTTACTTGCTATACTAGTTTGTAGGTTTGAGTTTTATTTTGATAAGGTTTACGCGACTAAAAAACCGTCCATCAAATTGGTGCCGTTGCCGGGGAATCAAGTTTATTTCTTTGTTTTGTGTATTTATTGATTTTTGTGCATATACCTAACTCGTTGTGAACCTATCTTACGGTTCACGACACCCTTGCTACTAACTTTTTCAAGATGTTGAGGTTAGCGCAGTTTGAAGGTGAGAACTTTCACCAATACTTCACTAGATTGCATGAGTATGTTGACGACCTTGGTTCATGGGGTTATCAATTCAGCATCCGAGATATGATTATGTGCATAATTGATGGGATGACTGTTGAGACGCGAGCGCTTGCTGAGTACATGAGTAACGGAGGCCTGAAGCGGTTAGGAGGATTGTCGGGGTTGTGGGATTTTTTCTGTTATATGGATTACCATGCTGCACAGGAAGAATTGCTCGCCAAGTCTTCTCCACCAATGGAGGACTCTATCACACATATAGAGGATCCATTCCAGAGCCTTACACAATTAGTGCAGCAGCTAGATGAGCGCAATAGGAATTTGGAAAATCAGATGGCTCAGCGAAACCAGACCTTGGAGGAACTAATGAGCCGAATTGGAAAAATAATTGTTGGTCCCCAAGATAAGGAAGAAAGGGGCTTAGAAGAAGAAGAAGATGAAGTCGTAACTGAGGGTGAAAGATCTGAGGAGCAGCGACCGCCGCAGTGCTACTGAGGAGCCCCCAACGTCTTCTTCTCTTGATTTTGAGAAACCCATCCCACCATCCCTTGAAGAATTGAAGGATGAAAGGGTTGGGGATCCTATCGAAGTCATTGTGCTGAATTCATTCCCTCCTAGGTGGTTTCGACATAATAAGGATGTTCAAAAGGAGGAGGAATTGTTTGATGACAACGATAGTTTCTTTGACGATGGAGATGGTCTAATGCTTCCTGACTTGGAATCTCATGAGTCAACGCATGAGGTTTCATGTGTTTTGGTTCCAACTCCATCTGACACATCCATTCTAAGCTCGCCCATTGATGAACCAAGTCTAGAGCCATCAGCTGAGGCTCAAGAGGTAATAAAGGTAAACTTTTGCAATTTTGAAGGTAATGGTGATTATGTTGATCCTTTTGATTGCTATTTTGAAAAGCCACCAGCAGAACTGTGCTGGTGGTATCATATTCCTTCTGTAGAGAGTCATGCTAGACTCTTTGATAGAATGAAAGGGTTCTTGAGTTCCACATTTTATGCTTTCAATTTATTGTGCTATGATGTTCTTTGTAAGATTTGTGCACAGGAATATGATAGGTTACTGAGGGCCTTGACGATGTCTGATAGATAAGATCTTTAGATTGAGAATAAGTCAGGCCAATGACATTAAAGAAAGGCGCTTCTCGGGAGGCAACCCGAGGTAAGTTTTCTAATTTAGTTATTTCAATTCCTCATTAGTTAGTTTGTTTTTCAATAAATTAGGTTTTCCATTAGATATTGGATAATTGTTTTGGTTTGGGATAGACTAACCTCTCAGGAAAGGCCGCTGCAATGCTCAGATCCGACCTATAAAGACCCATCCACCACATTGTGAGTATTTCATTCATTTCTTCCTCTATGTTTTTTTGTTGTCTTTTATGTTTCATTGAGGACAATGAAAAGATTAAGTGTGGGGGGGGGGGGGGGGGATTGCATTGCATATAGATAGAGTTTGCATATCATGTTTATTTATGTTATCATGTTTATTTATGTCTTCATATTTATTTTTATACTTATATTGCACTTGAAAAAAACTCCAAAAAAAAATATCATGCATATACATAGATTTCAAATACCCACCTTATTTAGCGAAACTCTACATTTTTATGGCATGAACTTGTAAATCCTACGATAAACTTGAATTGCTTAGCTTAATCGCCTTGAAATGTTTTCTTATGAAGCATGATTTTGTGATGTAATTGAGCATGTATGATTGAGCTAAAGTATGATTGAAATCCCACAAACATGACCCTTGTGAGAATGTTTTTAGCCTTATTAGAATCATTTATAATTATCTTGCTCAATTGTGTGATTTACTCTCCTTATGTTGCTACCTCTTGGCATTGATTGCAGTATCTATTTTTCAAGACCGACTCACATGATTGTTGCTTGCGGAGTTTCTGTTTATGTTTCGAGTCTTTTGTTTGAATTTGTGCATATTTAGTGAAATAAGGTGGCAATGGTTGATGCACTTAGTAATCGGGTCTACGCATGACACCCATGGGTATGATTCGCGCAAAAAGGTATTGAAAACTAACCACTAGGAAAGAAAGCTTGATAATTGAGTAACCAGGTTCATTCATGACACCCATGTTTGCAACTTGCGTCAAAAGATGTTCAAGTGGACTTCATTTTAGTAGGTTGAGGTGTTGATAGACCAGGGTCATTCATGACATCCATGTTTGCGACTCGCGTAAGTAAGACACCAAGGCAAGAAAATAAATAGATAAACGAAAAAAAAGGGAAGAAAAAAAAATCGAAAATGAAAACAAAAAAAATGAATTACTAGAGTCAATTTTGCTTATTTTCTTTATTGTGTCCCGCAAGTAATAGCATTTCGGTGGAGATTTGGTGATATTGTGGTCAATGTCTATGAGCTTAGTGCATTTTGGATTGAGTTGAAAGTTGAACCTTAAAGCCTAAACACATGAGAGCATGAGCGAAACACATATTCCTGGTGAGGTTGGATGATTTCTACTTCTATGCTTTGATCGCTAAATACATGCTATGATGTTTATTCACCTGGTCTTGTGTTCATTTAAAATTGATGTTGCTTTTGATTTGGGCTAATGCATAAAGAAGGAAAACGTAGGTATAGGTTGCTTTTATATTGTTCGCTCGAGGACTAGCGAAGCTTAAGTGTGGGGGAGTTTAATGGCATGCATTTAGGTAGGCATAATAGGTTGCATTTAGCTTAGTTAGGATGCATATCATGCATGGTTTAAGTACAATTTGCATATTTGCTCTCTATGTCGGTGGAGTCGGAATCTACACACTTTTATTGATTATTTCAGGTAATCGTGGATCCGATGATGAGACATGGGTTGATAATGCATTGGATGATGATGTTTAGTCGATTGAAGAAGCTTACATGAAGATTTAAAGAGGTCCTGAGAAGAAGAAGCGAGCCTAAACGAAGAACAAGTCTGCAAAAGTTGTCGTCAGACATGCTGAACTTGTTTTGCACTTTCTGGAGGCCTCGTTTGTCCGATTGACTATTATGACCAAGCGTTGGAAAGCTCTTTCAGAGCGCTACAACTTTCCTGTTGACGTCGAGAGCTGATTCGACCTGAATTTTCCGTAAAAGACTGATGCAGTGGGCACCACCATATGCTGCGGGCGCAGCAATATGCTGCGGCCGCGGCCGCCGCATGTTCCAGCAGTTTTCTAGCAGCGACAGTTTGCCTATCAAAACCCTATTTATCTTTATCTTTTGGCCGACTCTTTGGGCACGAAATTAGAGAGGGCGATGTTCGCCATGGGCGACTAAACTATCTTCGTTCTACTTGCAATTTGAAGCTTTGTTTGGATTGAGTTGTGAGTTTCTAAATCTTGTTCCTTATTTCCTATATTGAATGTTTCGACTTCTTTGTGCTTGAATGTTTGATTGTTTTATTCTATCTTGCCTGATCAACTTGGTAGAATCAATTCAATTGCTAGGGTTTTGTAGATTCCTGATTGCGAACCTTAACCCAAGTAGCAAACTTATCCCTTTAGGGCTGATTGAACTAATTGGATAGGTAGGAAGTTGGATGTGTTGTTAAATCCCTCTTTAGGGACTGCAAATACCTTGGTTAATCTCTGAACTTAAAGCTATCAATTGGGTTAAATCCTTCTTTAGGGACTGTTCAATTGATAAGGGTTTCTAGGACTGATTGGACTAGTAACTATATTAGGTTGGGACAAGGGCATTCATAGGAAACCTAAAAGAACAAGAGGAAGTTACAATATCAATTCAACAAAATAAAGTGGATAATTGTAGGTAGAGCGATCTTCTCTAAATTGTTTTGCATCAACTTGTTTATAGTTTATTTTGTTTTCTTTCTTATTTCAATCACTCAGAAACCCCCCTTTTCACTAATTGGTAAATACACATTGTAGGTTTGAGTTTTATTTTGATAAGGTTTACGCGACTAAAAAAACCGTCCATCAGCTCCATTCAGAGTCATGGAGGCATAATAGATGACATGAGAGCTCCTTCCTTCCTTTTGTCCCAAAACAGCACCCACTGCAAAGTCGCTAGCGTCGCACATAATCTCAAAAGGTTGAGACCATATGGGTGCCTGAATTATAGGGGCGCTTGTCAGGCGACCTTTTAGCTCATGAAAGGCTGCCCTACACCTGTCATCAAAGTCAAAAGCTACTTCCTTCTGGAGTAAATCACAAAGAGGTGCAGAAATCTTAGAAAAATCCTTAATAAACCTGCGATAGAACCCTGCATGGCCTAAAAAGGAACGAATCTCGCGCACATTGGTGGGGTAAGGCAGAGACTGAATGACATCAATCTTAGCCTTGTCCACCTCAAGACCCCTGCTAGACACAATATGACCCAAAACAATGCCTTGCTCAACCATAAAATGACACTTTTCAGAATTAAGAACTAAGTTGGTGTCTACACACCGCCTAAGAACAAGTGACAAATGGTGCAAGCAAGTATCAAAGTCATCTCCATGCACAGTAAAGTCATCCATGAATACCTCTATGAAATGCTCAACATACTCAGAAAATATGCTTACCATACACCGTTGGAAGGTCCCAGGTGCGTTACATAGCCCAAAAGGCATTCTGCGATATGCAAAGGTGCCAAAGGGGCATGTAAATGTCGTTTTCTCTTGATCCTCCGGTGCTATGGGTACCTGAAAATAGCCTGAGTAGCCATCTAAGAAGCAATAAAAAGAGCGACCGGCAAGGCGCTCAAGCATTTGATCAATAAAGGGTAAAGGAAAGTGGTCTTTGCGAGTTACCACATTTAGCTTACGATAATCAATACATACCCCCCATCCAGTTTTGACCCTGCTAGGGACCAACTCACCATCTTGATTCTCAACGACAGTGATACCCCCCTTTTTAGGAACAACCTGAGTAGGACTCACCCACTTGCTATCAGATATGGGAAAGATCATACCTGCCTGAAGGAGCTTCAGCACCTCCTTCTTTACCACTTCCATCATCGGCGGGTTGAGTCTCCGCTGAGGTTGCCTAGATGGCTTTGCATCATCCTCCAGAAGTATTCTGTGCATGTAGAGGGTGGGACTGATGCCCTTAATATCTGCAATCGTCCATCCTAACGCCTCCTTATTCTCCTTCAGAACAGTCACCAAACGCTCCTCCTGCTCATAAGTGAGTTTGTTAGAAATAATGACAGGCAAAGTATCATTCTCACCAAGAAAAGCATATTTAAGGTGACTAGGGAGTTGTTTCAATTCGATATCAGGTGCCTGGACAATGGATGGGAGAAGCTTTTCACTTGGCATGGTCAGCTCGATGCGTTCTCCCCTTGATGGAACATAAGTGGGTGATCGATGGTCCAAAGCCAATACAACCTCCTGCAGATTAGATGACAAAACATAATCTCTAGAAATTTCATCTATAGGGGCCTGTAAAGCGACCTCCATCTCATCAACACACTCTAAATCAAAGCAATCTTGTGCCATAGTATCAATGACATCCATAAAGCACAAAGAAGGATAATCAGATGGAAATTTCATGGAATCATAGATATTATACTCAACTCTTTGACCATCAAATTCCATAGTAAGAGACCCTGAATAGACATCTATCTTGGTCCTAGCAGTTTTTAGAAAAGGTCTGCCGAACAGAATAGGGCCTTCATTGTTACCAGGACCCATATCAATCACAAAGAAGTCAGCAGGGAATATCAAGTTGTCGACCATAACCAAGACATCCTCAACAATCCCTTTCGGGTAGATAGTAGATCGATCAGCAAGTTGAATTACTACCCGAGTATCATTCAAAGGTCCCAATCCCAAAGCATGATAAACATGAGAAGGCAAGACATTAATAGATGCTCCTAGATCTAACATTGCTTTATCAAATTTAGTATCACCTATCACACGTAGAATTGCAAACATACCAGGGTCACTACACTTCTCAGGCAAACGCTTTTGAAACACAGCTGTGACATGTTCGCTTACCTTTACCTTTTGCTTACCTTTCAACTTCTGATTCCGCTTGATAGTGCAAAGTTCCTTAAAAAATTTAGCATATCTAGGAATGCTTTTAATCAAATTAAGCAAAGGAATGTTTACCTCGCACTTACTGAACGTCTCAAAGATCTCCTTATCGTTCTCATACCTTCGTGTATCCTTCAGGGCTTCTGGAAAGGGTGGAACCGGCTTTGGAGTCTCCAGAGGTAAGGCATAAGGAGGAGGAGAAGAAGAAGAAGGAGAGAAAGAAGATAATGAAGCAAGGGAACTAGAGGGCATACCTTTTGCTTGGGTGCCGTCTGAGACAGGGGCGGCGGGCGCAGTAGGGTGCTGCGGCCGCTGCTCCTCGGATCTTGCCGTGGCCGCTGCATCCCCGGCAACGGCGCCAAATTTAACGGAGGGAAAACTTGTCGTTGATCCGTCAAAGTAAACTCGAACCTATAACTAGTACAACAATAAGTAAGAGGTCGATCCACAAGGAGATTTGTTGCTCTAGTATGATTTAAATGCCGATTTAGTAACCAATTGGGGGTGTTTGTGAAAGCAAAGCGAATTAGCGAAAACAGAAGTAAATGGTTGTGATTCAAACAAATGAGAGAAGTAGTTCTACCTACAATTTTCCACTTTATTTGGTTGAAGCGATCCTTGTAACTTCTTCTCGTCCTATTAAGTTTCCTATGAATGCCCTTGTCCCGACCTAATATAGTTACTAGTCCAATCAGTCCTAGCAACCCTTATCATCGAACAGTCCCTAAAGAAGGATTTAACCCAATTGATAGCTTTAAGTTCAGAGATTAGCCAAGGTATTTGCAGTTCCTAAAGAGGGATTTAACAACACATCCAACTTCCTACCTATCCAATTAGTTCAATCAGCCCTAAAGGGATAAGTTTGCTACTTGGGTTAAGGTTCGCAATCAGGAATCTACAAAACCCTAGCAATTGAATCGACTCTAACTAGTTGCGCGGGCTAGATAGAACAAAACAATAATTCAATAAGCGCAAAGAAGGTGAAGCATTCAATAGCGGAATTAAGGAACGAGAATTAAAAACTCACAATCAATCCAAATAAAGCTTCAAATTGCAGGCAGAACTGATGAGTTTAGTTCCTCATGGTAAACATCGCGCAATCTCTAATTTTTTTGATAGAACGTAGAATAATAATGAAGTGCTTGAAAACTAATAACACTCGGCCTTTTAAAAGTCTAAGCCAAACCAAAATGAAATAACAAATAACTAGGGTTTCACTAATCAAAACGTGGCATTCAAATGACCAATGCGGCGGCCGCGGTATAGGTGTCGCGGCCGCTGCACGCGTGTTCCACTCAGGTCGCCGCTCCAGCTCCTTGCGGGGGCCGCTGCATGTATGCTGCGGCCGCAGCATATGTCCCGCTGCATCATCTCGCTTCCAGAAGCTTAAGGCAGCTCTAATTCCTTGCTTCTTCTTTCTTCAAGTCTCCAAGATCATGCATCCCAATAGTGTTCGAATCTAACTCTGTAAAAATACTCACAAATTCGCACAAAATCCGAACTCTTCCAAAATAATCGTCAGATGCACTTTAACTCCAATTCATTAACTAAATGCAACCTAACTAGCCAAAGAATGCCTATAATGCCTATCTAGGATATGCATTATCACTAGGATATGAACTTTATAAGCACTTGTATGGAAATTTCTAAAGTCTTCCATCATCTTATCATGCACATGTCCAAAGCAATTTCGAATTTTACCTCTCTTTCATGGTTTTTTTCTAAAGAATTGCACTTCATTGTGACTTCCTTTAACTAGGCAATTTCATGTTATATCTCTAATGAATCTACTTTTGCATCGTAGAGTTCCTTTTTATGCTTCCATGACTGTTTTTTTTATTTTCACAATTTTTTTTTGATGGGGGTCATTTTTCCCTTTTTTTTCGAAAATAAACTATGTATGCATAAATATGATGCACTAAAGATAAATATGCTTAAAGATAAAAGTAACTAAATTATCTAAGTATGAACATGTAAAAACTATGCAATAACTTATGACAAATTTCAAAACATGCTAAAAATATGCAAGTTAGCCTTTCCCCCACCCCCATACTTAAAGATTACAGTGTTCTCACTGTATTAGAACTAGGGTTAAGAAAGAAACTTACTAAAACGTCATGAATTCCAGGAGTCGAAGAATCTGCAGTGGTGGTCGATATCAACCTTTAACATCGAAATCGGCTAGTTTCATCGATTTCTGGCTCTGAGCTTTAGAGTGGTCCGGCCTCGACCACAAGCCTCTCGGAACTGACCTTAAGGTCGATATCGAGCTTCTTAGTCGATTTCGATGTCTGTTTTTCTCTCCTTCTTTCATACAACTTGTTAAAAACTAAAACCAAAACATGCATAATGTAAAGTTTCAAAGCAAAGTAAAAACTATCCAAAACCAAAAACTAATTGTCTTTGTTACAAGCTCTAGACTTTAAAGTCGCTAGGCCCACTTCTTCCTTTACGCTCTTCAAGGCGGCATCTGCAAAGCCCATGTGGCTTGGGCCTCAAATAATACTCCTTTCTTATCTCTCAGCTGCATTCCGCTTGGATGTATTTGATTCACCGTGAATGGTCCCATCCTCTTGTCTTTGAATCTGCTAGGTAACCAATGATCTTTTGATTTGGAGACAAACACCTTATATCCTACTTCATAATGGCTCGAATCATCATTGGATACCCTACACAAACGCACATGCCAAGGCAAACCTCTTCCAAATAATGATAAATCTTTAATAGAGATGGAAAATGAGGAGTCCGTACCTTGGTTTACCTTTTCGGAGCTTTTTTATGTCTTAGGGTTGGGTCGATATGGATCATCAGTCATCGATATCAAGCTCTGTTGTGCTCCCGGAGGTTCAGTCGATTCGGAGGATTTCTTCTCGACATGATTAGGTCGATTTCGACCCTCAAAGACCGATATCGAGGTCTTTGCTCCTTTTTCTACTTCTATGGCAGTCAATTTCGGCATTGGTTCATGGTCGATCTCGACCTTTATGCTCGATTTCGAGGTTCCTTCTCCTCCGTCGACCCCATACTTATGACCTGGCATATAATCTTGAACTTTGTTAGTCGATATCAACTTACCTGGGTCGATTTTGATGTTCTTTCTGGCTCATTCGTTCAAGATTGCCATGACCTCCTCCACTTGGGCTTCTATGGCCCTCTTTTCAAGCTCTTCCAGTGTCATACTCCTTACCTTAGCTTCTCCGCATGTGATGTAGACACCATTGATGGTGAACGAGAGCAATCCTTTCTTTACACATATGTTGGCATCGACGGTTTCTAAGAATGATCTACCTAAAATAATGAGACAAGCAGGGTCCTCTGCCATATCAACAACTAAGAAATCAGCAGGGACAAAGAACTCACCTACTTGTACTGCACATCATCTACCATCCCTGTTGGAATCACTACCGTATTGTTCGCCATATATAACTTTGCATCCACGGGCTCCAGGGGACCTATCTTTACCTTTTTCCATATGGTTAGTGGCATCATGCTAACGCTAGCGCCCAAATCAACTAAAGGTTTAAAGCAATGTTGACCTAAGCCTATAGCGACAGAAAACTTACCTGGGTCCGCCCGCTTCTGTGGTAGCTCCTGTTGCACTCCTCTGCGATCTCAATAATTGATCGCTTCTTACCCAATATGTCCTTAAGGAACCTTACATATGATGGCATCTCATGAAGTGCTCCGGTGAATGGTATTGAGACATTAAGTCCTTGAAGGATCTTCACGAACCGCTGGAACTTCTTTTCCGCCAGGTCCTTAATCACCTTCTTTAATGGGAATAGCAACACATTCTTCTTCCTTGTGGCTGGAGTTAGATCGACATCGACTGGATGGGGGTTGATATCGACTGGAGGAGTCAATTTCAATGGTGATTTAGCAGCAGTGTCAACATCGAGCTCAGGAGCCTCGACATCGATATCACCTTGGTCGATATCGACAGGGGGGTCGGTATCGACGTCTGTTCTGGGGCCTTCTCCTCCGCTTTTTGCTCGGGCGTTTGTAATTGACACCCACTCCTTAAGTTCATGGCCGCTATGTGTCAAGTAGTTTTGCCCTTTTGGTTGGGCACAGTTGATCCAGGCAATGTTACTGACGGTTTGGGTATTTGTTCAGCCAATTGACCCATTTGGGTCTCCATATTGCGCTTCCAAACGTCTCTCTCCCCAAGCCTAGAGTTGATGCCCTGCAGCTGAGTATGGAAGGAGTTATTGGCTTGTTTGAACTCGGCATGGTTCCTCTGCGTCTCATCAAGAATGATCTGCAGGTCATCCTTCCTTGTTTCCCGCTCAGGGTGCCCTAGTGCTCTATATGGTGGGGGATCCCTTTGTTGATAGAATCGTTGATCTTTCCAATACTGCTGATTGCCCCCTCCATAGGGGCCTCTCATCCATTTGGCTTCGTTATGTTGTTCCGCCATAGATACTTGCTCAAGATGTGGGCAGGCACTAGTGTTATGCCTTGTTGAGCCACATTCCTGGCAAGGTTGATTGTTGCTCAGGTACCTGACTTGCTTTTAAAGGCGGCGTGTTTGATCGTTGTGGAATTATTGTCGTACATCAGGATCAATCTCCTTTGGAGGCTCATAAAGTGGCATAGATGGGGCAGGCCTTGAGTCATAGGCCGCAACAGTCCCATATGTGTTATCAAAGTTTACGAGCCTCTCAATTGTCTTCCAGGCCTCCGTTGGTGTGAGCTCAATGTACTGATAGGAGGTGTATGAATTGATTCTCTCCTTTTTCTTCGCATCGAGGGAGTGGTAGAAGATCTTCTGGATGACATATGGAAGTTGCCCATGCGTCGGGCATAATCTCAACAAGTCCTTAAAGCGCTCCCATGCTTGTGCCAATGTCTCACCAAGCTTTTGTTTGAAAGTCGTGATCCTTTGCCGCAGCATCGCCATTTTAGATTGAGGAAACAACTTGTTTAGGAATGCATCCTTCACCTATGCCCATGTCCTCAGCACACGTGGAGCCAAACTCTCTAGCCATTGTAATGCCTTCCCTGCCAAAGACCATCGGAAAGACTTTAGTCTCACATACTCTAAGTTCACACCATCAGAAATAGTTTCACATAAGTCCATGCAAGTAGAGATATGTTGCAATGGGCACTCATTAGGTCTTCCTTCAAAAGTATTTCTTTTAATCTCGGATAGGAAGTTAATTTTAATTTCATAATTGGAAGGAGGAATTAAAATAGCGGATTCAGGAACATGTAGCGGCGGATGCATGTATTGCATTGCCGCCTGTGGATACTGATTGAGCCGCTCTTGGGCTAGTCTGCGCGCATCCTCCTCCCTATCAGCACGGGTTCGCTCTACAGCAGCGGCGACCCTCTCAGCAGCGATTGTAGTGTTATGATCCTCAATTTCCTTCCTCAACCGCTCAATGGTCTCAGCATGCGTCTCGTTATTCGCCATGATTTGAATAGCTTTGTTGCGAAGATGGAAAAAACGTTCAGGCTCGTCTATGCTTTCCAGGATAGGTCCGCGATCAGAGCGTCACATAAACCTGCAAAATAAGCACTAAAGAAGATCGTGAGAAAACTTAGGTGGCGATTGATTGCCTCCCCGGCAACGGCGCCAATTTGTTCGTAGGGGGAGGTAGATTCACTTAAAACAAAATACTCCCTCCGTTCGGCAAAACTTGTCATTTTAGGGTGTTATTTTTGTTCAAAAAAACTTGTCATTTGAGGTATTTTGCCATTCACTTTACAAAAATGCCCTTGATATGATTGATGGTTTGTTAGTTGTAGTTTTCGATAAAGTAAAAAAGGAGGGTAATAATTGAGGGTAAATTAGTACATTTGTTAATTCCCTTAAAAGTTGTGAAATAAGCTAAAATGACAAGTTTTGCCGAACGGAGGGAGTATCAAATAAATATCACAACTAAGCCAACTCCTTGTTCAAGCAAATAAAATACAAGAATCCCTCCCGATGCAATGGTAGGGTAATTCAGGATCGAATCCACGAGGAGTTATGTCAGCGCTTCCTAAGTTGCAATCACGATCAAGCTTTCGACTCTAGGAGACACTCGATATCGAGGTGTCTAATTGATATCGACCTCAGTTTTGGTCGATTTCCAGTGAGTTTCCTGTAGAAGACAAAAGCAAAGCAGTCGACGTCGAGATGGACCTCGATATTGATGTTAGTGCTCGATATCGACCTTGCCAGTCGATTTTGATGTTTGTAACAGAAACTGTATATGTAACCTATTTATCGGAAAAGTAGTCCGAAGAATTTAGAATGGTGATGGAAAGATGGATAGAAATAAAAACTCAATTTTTTATAAGAATTCAATAAACTAAAGGCTTCCAAGGTTGGGGATTCATGCCACAACGATATTTATGCAAGTATGATGCTAAAGTTATGAAATTTAATGTATTTCCATCAAATAACATTCGTTACCAACACTTAGGTGATTAGAGGCTCTCGCATAATTGCTAAGAGTTACTATCCAATTCATGAGTAATCCAAGTTCACAATATGATTGACTTTTGCTTCAATAATGCAAATAATGAATCTTCTCAACTTTCGCAAAGGATCATGCATAGGATAGAAGACAGAATGGCATAAAAGTCATACCTTTGATGCACTTACCTTACATTGCTATCTTCGGGCTCACCCCGACCCTAAAAGTGGGTTGACTACTCGCGCTTCATCGTTGTACTCATCATGATAATGTAAAAGAAACTACTTTGTATTGCAAAAGAAAAAAAGTACAATCGAACAAAGCCAAATCTCCGCTCTTGCTTCCCTCCAACCTCAATTGGCCTTCTCTCTCTCTCTCTCTCTCTCTACAAATTCTCTGCGATAAAACTAAAAACTCTTGTTGTTCTTGAATCATTAAACTCAGCCCTAATGGCCTCTAATTATAGATCTCAAATCTTGCTAGCCAAGGATTCGAAAACCTATCTTTATTCTCTAAGATAAAACTTAATAAAGGTAAAAACTAAAAATTCCTTGGTAAATCTCATAAAGTGATAAGTCTGGTGGTAGAAGATAAAAGATATCAACTTTAAGATTATCTCGAACGCTTCGGATAGAATTCTATCAAAAATTGAGTCGAATCTTTTCTGCAGCAACATCGATATCGACCTTGGGACCTCGATATCGACCTCTCTTTAACTCTATCTCGAGCAGTCCTTCTCTTCCTCGGATTGGCACTCGACTTCTATCTATATCCTCGATTTAGGACACTCGATATCGACCTTGGGACATCGATATCGACCTCTTCTGTGTCGACATGCTCTATTTTCCTCTGCTCGATTCCTGGTGCTCTGTTCACTCGATGTCGTGATTAATCATCGATTTCGACCACTTCAGTAGACTTTGAGTTCATTTTCCGCTCTTCTTTTCTTGTCCAAATCTGTCCATTTTTGCCTTGATTTCTGCGAAATCACATAAAAACTCGTGCAAACCTCTATATTTAACAATTATGCATAAACTACACTAGTCTTATGTTTTCCCACTAATATGCATGCAAATGATGATAAAATGGACATAAATGTGCATAGAAAATATGGTAATTCGCGTGCACATCATCCTTCTCCTAGATATCGGTCTCCTCCACGGGAAATTGGGTTGGTAAACACATTGTCTTCGGGGATCATGTTTGGATATGATGGTTACTTGAGTGAGTATTGGAAGATGGTCTTGACAAATTCCTAGTTTAGAGAATAAGGTGTTTTTGGGGCTGTCATTCTCAACTCTTACGATGATCAACCAGGGTCGTCTTGCCACAAAGAGTCGTACCAAAGTCCCACGGGAAAGAGGGATGATGAGTCAGTTGGGATAAGTTGATGGTTGCCCTTAAGGATCCCTGTCCGGTTATAATGATGACCCTCTCTGAAATTGTATGTGTTCACCAGCATGTACCTCGTGAACAACCATTAGTGAAAAGTTACACATGTCATTACATCTATGTTTAGTCACACTATGTATGTCTCGTGTTGTACTTTGCGATCTTTCTATCATGATCCTATGTCGTCACAACATGTCTACTTGGCCTATTGTACTTATCGTGCTAATGGTTGATTTGAAGCATCAACCGCATGATATAAATTCACATGATTGTTGTTCTCTCCTGAATTAGGTTCATGATAGTGTGATCAACTTTCTTTGTATGAATGCCTCGTAAGATTATCTCCTTAGCATGTTGTTGTCCTCAATTTTGTTGGCTATCATCGTAGCTCCAAATGTGATCACGTGATTTGATGTAATACCTTTATAAATGCATATCTTAATCAGGCATCTATTGATTTGAACAATATCCCGTATTTTAGTCATAGTGCGGAGTGCCCATTACGTAGACTCGTATTATACATCGCTACATTTCCTCCCATGCTTCTATATCATTGGAATATGATTGATTTGACTCCTTGCATATCATCATGTTAATCGATTAAATGCATGTATATATCGTATGTTATGATGAGCTATTAGTATCATGTAGGACCCTTGGCTGTGACTTGTGCGAATTTATACATTGCCTACATTATTGTTGATTATCTCTTGAGCTAGGTCCCTAGCAGTGTTGTCCATTCCTCTCTATATCCTCTAAAAAATGTTTTACTTATCATGATCTGATTAATATTGAACTCGATAATCGATTTGCTTTCCGTGATGGCTAATCCTAGCATGCTTACAAGTTATCACTTGGCGGTGTTTCCCCTATTACTCTATGATATCCTCTCATGGTTGCATAAACGTATGACGTGACACCTCACATGATCACACACCACGCTATATTATGACTTCGCATACGCATGACATATGAGTGTTAGGTTGAATCTCGTTGAATTGCCTTGATTGTATTCATGTTTTGATATGTGCTATTAGAATATCCTGTAGGGTTTAAGCCTTCTAATATGACTCACTAAATGGTTATATGTCTTACTTGCCCTAGTACATAAATATGGTGCTTGGACATAGTGTCCTTGGACATGGTGCTCGGACATGGTGTCCTTGGACAAGGTGCTCGGCATGGTGTCCTTGGACATGGTGCTTGGACATGGTGCTCGGACATGGTGCTCGGACAAGGTGTCGTTGGACATGGTGCTCGGACATGGTGTCCTTCGACATGGTCCTTGGACATGGTGTCCATGGACATGGTGCTCGGACATGGTGCTCGACATGGTGCTTGGACATGGTGCCTGGTCATGGTGTCCTAGGACATGGTGTCCTTGGACATGGTGCTCGGACTTGGTGCTCGGACAAGGTTTCCTTGGACATGGTGCTCAGACATGGTGTCCTTGGACATGGTGTCCTTGGACATGGTGCTTGGACTGGTGCTCGAACATGGTGCCCGGTCATGGTGTCCTGGGACATGGTGACTTTGGACATGGTCCCTTCTATATGCCCCTATGACAGTTCATTCTAGCATGCTTATAACCGATCACCTTTGATGTTCTCTTTGTTACTCTATGATGATCCCTTATGATCTCATGAACGTTATGTTTAACTCATTTGAATCACTTTTGACTGTGCCCATGTCTTGTCATGTATCACTAGTATCATGCCTATCTACTTGTCTCGTGATGTTGCCCCCCATGCCCCATGACATTCTTTTATGCTTTTAAGCATGAATAGTCTGACACTTTGCATGAATACACACACCACGATAGTTGCAAGACCCTCGCATGATCACCTTGTATGTATATGAATATAGCGTATTGCTCTCTCGTAACATGACATCTTAGGAGCATTATCCTATTTTGCATTATGACACACGTATGATTCTCCTGTCACACTTGCTTGGATCCCTTTTATGTACATTAATGCGGGTTGTGATGGTAGTCTTACTTCAGCTACTATAACTCCCCATGCTATTATGTGAAGATTACTCGATGCATCCTCTTTCATATATTATGACTTGTGATCGCATGCTCGGCTTGTATCATCTTCCAGTACTATTGCCGTAGGTTATGATAGCCTTGCTATGCCCCCTCATATGATCCTATAACTATCTAAGTATGTTAGATGTTGCTAATCTAGTTGTCGTGATATGCCTCAACAATCTTATATCATGCTTAATATGACTAATGACGTGCTTATGTGTGTGTCTCATATAATTTGTTGGTCTTACCATATGATGCTCTTGTGATGCTTATTGTGTTCTAGTAGCTTGTACCTCGCGCGACTACGCACCCCCTATTATAGCTAAAGTCATGTCCAGGGTCACATGTTATAGTTTCGCCTAGGACATATCGTAAATCCATGCTTATCTTGTTGAGCACGTATAATTGCGAGTCTTGTGTTAATTAGTAATTGGGTGCCACCTTGCATGTTACATACTACGACATGTACAAATGCACATATATATGAAATATGATCTGATGTTGAATTTGTACCTCAGTAGTCATCTTGGGTTATAGTTATGCCACGTCATGACCAGTTAGAGTTATGTAGGACATGCCTTTTGATTATTAGCTCATCGTATGATTACATTCCATACTTATCCTATCTTGTAGACCTCAATGTTGTATGATGTGATAGTTACTATGCCGCCCTCACGTGTTCTTGCATGGCACTTAGTCTAATTGTTATGATATACCTCGACATGATGTATTTGACCTCTTTCGTTGATGTGTATACCACAATTGTGCAGTTGTTCATATATGTAATACTTGCTATACTTATTAAATCTCATATGACCATTACTGGTTTCCGCACAACTTGCTTCAAATTTCTAGGTATATCTGTTTCATTGAATGATAGACTACTAGTTTGTCTCACATGCACCTCAGTGTAGGAATTGATTGTGTCTTTTGAAATAAATGCATATGTCTTTGTTCCTTGAGATAGGTACATGTTAGTGTGGATTAATATGATTGATGTGCTTCATGATGAATTCATGTGTGCTTGTCACAATTGTAACCTCATAGGCTTCCATAAGGGCATCGTTTCTATTCTTGGGTCAGAGTCTTGTCTTTAGTCTTGTCATCTTTAGCTTTGGATCGTGTTTATTTCCGAAAGGAACTTGGGGTTGTCCGCCCTTGTCATTCCCCTATATCCGCTGACTTGGTAATGAATAATGTCTGATTGTCCATTGGCTATGATGAGATGATTCGATGCCCTACAGTTTCATGCACCATGATGTCTTGATGAGTTGTTACTCTGAGATACTAAGCATGACCTTAATTCATTTGCCTATAAAATGTGAACCACAAATGCTGAAAAACCTGAATTGCTGACTAGATGAAGTTATGATGAAACTCGATAGCTCGATTTGATCATGTCTATATTTTGTTTCTACAATGATTATTGAGAACCCTGGTAAATTGAGATTATTCGACAATGTTGCAATGTTTGATGATTTGATGATTGCTACAATTATAAATGCTAGTCGATATGATGTAGGCCTTATGTGTGATTATTTCCATAATTGCTTCCTCTTTGAACATATGGGTGAGGTCCTTTGTAGAATGGTCGAAGAGTGGTGAAAGGATTTTGAGCCATTATGTTGATCATTAATGGTGGTACGAGGTGGAATTGCAGGAAAGGGGTGTTAGCTTACGTAAGATCGAGCGAGATTTAGGACTTATAAGAGGTAATGCTTGGTGGTTCCAATGCCTTATGGACTTATAAGAGTATGACACTTGAGTTAGATATGGCTTGAGATATATAGGTTGAGGTGCTTAATGCACTTGGTTATTTGTCTTGTGGATGACTATATTTTCATGTGATATATGATGTGAGGATTGTGATAGAAGATGTGATTGTTGTGATTCGATATGTATGTTTTTAGCTAGGGGTACAAGGATATGTCTAGCCACATCCTCACATGGTTCCACAAGCGAACCTAGTGTACCCCAATTATTTAATTATTTTATTTTTTCCTTCAATACAATATGATGAGGATTGGATAAGATTGGATGAGGATCAGGCCTGTGTCCAGAGATGCATGGTGAATATTTTGTAGTTATTCGCGAATATTATTAGAGATGGCTTTGAGTTAGAACCTGAACCAATATTGTGAAGATGCGTCTTTGGAATATTTGGTGGATATGTAATTAATTTTAGTCTAATTAAAATAATCTTGTCTCTATATATAGTCAATAAAATTAGACTTTCAAGCGTGTGCTTTGTGGTGTTTTGAGTGATGATGAATTAAGCTTGAATAAGATGAGAATCAAGCTTAATGCCATAGAATGCAAGTGAAGAACTCAATCAGAGAAGGAGAGAGAAATTGAGAGTGAATGTATCTTGCATTCTGTAAAACTGAAAATCTGAGTTTACAACTAAATAGAGAAAGGGTATTTAACCCAATTACAAAACTGACATGGACACTTAATGACCATTAGATCCTAACTGCATTCTAACAGCTTTTTATTAGTTGATTTAACTTGTAACATATTTCAACACTCCTCCTCAAGCTTAGAGTTAGGCAAATTGATTTCTAACTCCAAGCTTGCTCAATAATTTCATATGCTGCACTTGGCTCGCCACCTTGGTGAAGATGTCTGCAGGTTGGTCTTTAGTAGAGATGTATCTAGTGTCAACTTCTTTGTCCATTACCATGTTTCTGACTAAGTGACAATCTGCCTCTATGTGCTTAGTCCATTCATGAAACATTGGATTCCTGGAGATATGCAGTGCAGCTTGATTATCACAGAACAGCTCCACAGCTTGAGGTTGGTCAATTTGCAAGTCCTTGAGCAGCCTAATCAACCAGATTAACTCACAACATGTCATAGCCATTGCCCTATATTCTGCTTCAGCAGTAGACATGGCAACAAACGATTGCTTCTTAGTTCTCCATGAGATCAATGCATCACCCAACAAGAAGCAATATCTAGTGAGAGATTTTCCTATCATAGGACAAGCTTGCCAATCTGCATCACAGAATCCTCTGAGCTTAAAGTCAGATTTGCTTAGAAGAAATATTCCCTGACCTGGAGCTTGCTTGATGTACCTCAATAGATGTTTTGCTGCTTGCCAATGCACCGTGGTTGGTTTCTGCATAAACTGACTTAGGATGTGAACAGAGTAGGTAATATCTGGCCTTGTGATAGTTAGGTAGATTAGCTTTCCAACTACCCTCCTGTACAGCTTTGGCTTGTCAAATATCTCTCCTTCACTAGTCAGTTTGCAGTGCACATCTAGAGGTGTGGAGAGTGGCTTTGCATTTTCCATTCCAGCTTCCTATAGTAACTCTATGGCATATTTCCTTTGATTCAGCCATATTCCTTCTTGATTTCTATCAACTTATATTCCCAGAAAGTACCTTGTATGCCCCAGATCCTTGATCTGAAAATGCTTGTGCAAATGCTCCTTTAGTTTCCTTATCTCATCTTTGCTATTTCCTGTGACGATCATATCATCAACGTATACTAGTAAAGCTGTAAATGTACTCCCCTCTTGCTTAGTGAACAAAGATCGATCAGCCTCAGATTGGACAAACATGGCCAGCTTTATCACTTGAGCAAATTTGGTGAACCACTTCCTTGGAGCCTGCTTCAACCCATACAACGATTTGTTTAGCTTGCATACCCTCTTGATCTTGTGATCATGATCATTCATACCACACTCCTCCTGAGTACAAGCATCAAGTTTAAGCTTCTGCCTTTGAAGAGCTTTAAGTCTGTTATATTCAGGGGGTAGAGCCATAAACACCTCCTTCTTAAGCTCACCATGGAGAAAGGCATTGGTGACGTCCATCTGAACAGTGTGCCA
Organism: Persicaria maculosa; assembly: GCA_963922045.1. NCBI lineage: Eukaryota > Viridiplantae > Streptophyta > Magnoliopsida > Caryophyllales > Polygonaceae > Persicaria > Persicaria maculosa. Next base: position 21,633,838 of record OY998261.1, on the reverse strand, counting down.
ACCCTTAGCAGAAGCCACAACAAGAAGAGTTCTAGTAGTCACAAGCCTTGTAACTGGAGCAAATGTCTCTGAATAATCCAGTCCTTCAATTTGAGAGAAACCCCGAGCTACCAGCCTTGCCTTGTGTCTCTCAAGAGAGCCATCATCTCTAAACTTGAGCTTGAATAACCATTTACATGTGACCACAGATTGATCAACAGGCAATGGCATTAGTGTCCAGGTTTCATTCCTTTCAAGGGCATTCAATTCCACTAGCATAGCATCACACCAATCAGGACTTTGAATGGCCTCATGAATAGAAGAAGGTTCTTTATGGGACACAACATTGTGAATAAAGGCATGATAAGATGAAGAAATAGAAGAGTAACACATAAGAGAGGTAATGGGATATAGAGGAATAACCTTGTTAGAATCAGACCATGCATTTGATGTCTCCATGGAAGCCATATTTACATAGTCTTTCATCCATATGGGTGGGTTATGAGCTCGAGAGTAATGTCTCTAAATGACTTCAGTGGGTTCAGGTGAGACAGAAGTTTCAAAATCCACAATATTAAATGGATCAAGGTCAGAAGAAGAAGATTCAGGCGGGTCAGGTGGGACAGCAGTTGGTTGTACAGTCTTCTCATCAAAGGTTGGAGGAGTTTGGATGTAGTCAAAAGGGAAGTAATGATCAATAACATCAGATAAAGATGTATGTGGCACATGAGCTCTCTGAATTGTGTATTGAGAGTAAGGAAAAATGTGCTCAAAGAAGATCACATCCCTGCTGACTTGACATTTTCCAAGCTTTACATTGTAGACCTTGTAACCCTTTTGAGCATAAGGATATCCCAGAAAGATACAGGGATGAGAAAGTGGATGAAATTTCTTGTTGTGAGGTTCAGTAGCTGTAGAGATGTAACAAAGACAGCCAAAAGTTTTGAGATGAGAGTAATCAGGTGAAGTTCCATAGATGACTTCATGTGGAGATTTGTTTTGAAGAAGAGGATTGGGGAGTTTGTTTATAATGTAGGTAGCTATAAGAATACAGTCACCCCAAAAATACATGGGAAGAGAGGATTGAATCATGAGAGAACGAGCTATTTCAAGGATATACCTATGTTTTCTTTCAACTCTAGCATTTTGTTGTGGAGTGTCTTTGCAGGAACTTTGGTGGATAATGCCCTTGTCTTGAAGAAAAGAGTTGACAGTGGCATTGAAGAATTCAGTCCCTAGATCACTCCTAACAACTTTGATAGTGGCATTGAACTGTGTTTCAACAAGTTTGATGAAGGATTGTAGGTGATGAGACACCTCATGCTTATGTTTCATGAGGAAAGCCCATACACCCCTACTCATGTCATCAACTATTGTTAGAAAATAACGAAAGCCATGATAGGTTGAATGCTCATAAAGGCCCCAAACATCACAGTGTAAAACTTCGAAAATACATTCAGCATGTGATCTACTGTAGGCAAATGAGTTTCTTGTCTGTTTTGCCATGGGACAAACAGAACATACATGCTCAGAAGAGCCATCAATATCACTATGTATAGCAGTAATGTGTTTAAGCTTGACAATAGGAGCATGTCCAAGTCTAAGGTGCCACAAGGCAGTATTACTTGGAATGCTTTTATTGTGTTTAGGTAAGAATATAGGAAAGGGATTGAAATCTATAGAGGTATGAGCAGCTGCACTGATTTTGAAATCTGAGGGAGCTATGTCAGGATCCATGTAATACAGCCCCCCACTTTGACTACCAAATGCAATGATCTTCTTCTTTGCTCAGTCCTGGACAAGACAATTGTCAGGTTGCAAGATTACATTGCAATCCAAGTCAATGCAAACTTTACTCAAGGACAGTAAGTTGTATTTGAAACTGGGAATGCACAAAACATTATGAAGAGTAAGATTGGCTATATGTAATGTGCCTTTATGAGAGATGTGTGAAGTACTCCCATCTGGTAGATGAATGAAAGTATTTTGTAAAGGGGTAAGGTTTGTGAATAGAGAAATATCATAGGCCATGTGGTCAGTTGCCCCACTATCCATAATCCAAAGTTTAGATGTTTTGGATGCATGAAGGCAAAGATTACCTGCTAGATGAGATGCATGACTAGAAGCATTTGAGTTTCCAAGAAAGGATATGAAATTGTTCACCAGTTGCATATGATCAGGTGAAAGCTGAACAAATCTTTCACCATTGTTGACTGGAGCTGACCCCAATAATCCCTGAGATGAGGATGTGGAACCAGTTGCATTTGCTTTGTGATTTCCCTTCTGATCTCCATATTTCTTGAACTCTTTCTTCTGCTCACCATATCTCTGATCACTGTATTTCTGTCCCTTACCCAGCTAAGGCTTGTCTTTGCTTTTGGAATGCCACTCAGGATATCCTATCAATTCCCAGCATTTCTCCATCTTGTGGTTGCCATTGCAATGACCACAATGCTCCTTTCTAGTCTTTGAATCACTAGAATTGTTAGCCATAAGAGCAGTGCTCTCAGATTGACCAATTTTCGAGGAAGGTTTCCTGCCTAGATCATCCTGCAACAATAGAGAGTGAGTTGTACTAACATTTGGCAAAGGGACAGTAAGCAAGATCTGACGTCTGCCATTGTCATATTTCTCGTTGAGCCCCATGAGAAACTTCATGAGCTTTGCCTCTTGATCAGCCTCTTCTTGTTGCTTCTGCAGATCACACACACAACCTCTATACTTGCAGACAATAGGGCTCGAAATTGAAGCTAGCTGCTGCCAGTAACCATTAAGCTGTGTCAAGTATTCAGTCAATTGAGCATTTCCTTGCTCGCAATCAGAGATCTGCTTCTTGATTTGATAGATCAAAGGTCCATTCTTTTGACCGTAACTCTCTTCTAGATCTTTCCACATTTCAGATGCAGTTTCATATTCATCGATTGAATTATAGATTTCCTTTGAAACCGTGTTCAAGATCCATGAGCACACAATATCATTGCATCTATTCCATTGCATAAGATTCTCATCAGTTCTAGCAATGGAATCGTCAAGAATCCATACCTTGTTCTTCACCGAGGGGGCCTTCAACATTGACCTCCTCCATCGTCTGTAATTGTCCCCTGTAAGCTGGATTGTGGACAGAATTAGACTTGAACTGTCTGATGGATGGATGAACATCGGACTTTGCAAATCTGCAGCAGTGATTCCTTCGCCTCGTCGACGTTCTCCAGTTCTCTCGCCATTTGGAGTCGCCATAGATGCAAGAATCACAATATCAAAGCTTAGAGCACCAAAATCAGAATCGTGGAAACGAGTAGAGCAAATCACATATCACAGACGTGACGCTATGATACCATGATGATGAATTGAGCTTGAATAAGATGAGAATCAAGCTTAAATCCACAGAATGCAAGTGAAGAACTCAATCAGAGAAGGAGAGAGAAAGAGAGAGTGAATGTATCTTGCATTCTGTAAAACTGAAAATCTGAGTTTACAACTGAACAGAGAAAGGGTATTTAACTCAATTACAAAACTGATGTGGACACATAATGACCATTAGATCCTAACTGCATTCTAACAGCTTTTTATCAGTTGATCTAACTTGTAACATATTTCAACATTGAGTCATGCTTTTTCCAGAAGAGGAACAACTCATACATTGAAGAAAAGACTTAGCTTCGTTGTACGTTTAGGTAGGCTCTCCCTGAGGGACGAACAACAACGAGAAGATTCCTTGTGTAGGACGAGAGGTTTTTGTCTTCGACGAACAACGACGAAGCATCGTTCTTTATGCGTGTTTTGTGTTTTATCCTGTCTATAATTCTTTAGTATCATTAACACATCATTCGATCAACATTCAACGTTCTTCCTTGGAATTTGCCAAATTCATTGATCAGTATAAATAGAGATAATACACGTATTTATCTATCTATCTTTGTATAATATCGTATTAACATATTATGTGCTCCTTGCCAAAAAATAAAAACATATTCACCTACTCGAAACAAGACATGCACTAGTTAATTGATAAATGAAACGATATGATTTATAAATAGCGGCCATGTATCTTTATAAAACAAAATAAATGATATGAACTAGTATACATGTGAAAATTATAGAGCTTAAATTTTTCATAGGGAAAATGCCACTTTATTATACTTGGACAAGAAGTGAACGTACATATCAAAGTTGATTTAATAAACACACCCTATTACATCCTGATCACCATCAACCTTTATTGCTGAAAACACTTACTTTTATTAAACACTAATTAAAACATGACATTGCAACCATTGATCGATCTCCACCAGTACCACGCGATCTGGATCTGCTAAGGAAGTCACTACTTATTTTTCTTGTAGACTTATTAATATTTTATGATGCATTATATATTTAATGCCCCAATGGTGACCTCCAGCTTCCCGATATATATATATAAAGCTAATGTACGTGCATCTGTAGATCGATGAAGCTGCTTAATCGATCAATTACATCGGAACGGAATCGATGTATAAAGTCTTTAGGTAATGCTTCATGTTTTCGTTAATTAAAGTGAATCCATCCTCACCATCATCGTAGATAATTTCTGTCAGACGAGACATGTTTAAGACACAATTGACAACTACCCTCGGCACCTCAGTTGGCCAGATCATACACTCGTTTACATCCTTCCACAACTCTTTGGTTTTCTCGTAGAGCTCGTCGCATGCTTTTTCATATGAGAGACCGTATTCCTTCATGTAACACTCTAGGAACAAGGTTGAACTCCCCCTGTTCTCATCAAACTACGTACGTACAACACAAGGTGCATGTCAAAATGAGATTTGATCAGTCATGTATATTTCCCAATTAATTACTTGGCAGTTTAAATACCAATTTATCAGAAAAGGATATATGAACATATAGACGTACATTTTTGCCGCCAATGTCATCAAGAATCCTCAAGAGATAGCACATTGATTTGATGGGCTTTGGGAGGCTGCCGAGCCATTCATATTCATGCTCAGTGACGACATCCAACCCAAGGATGATGTAAGCAGCCGCTGCGACATAGGCCATGTTCCTATACATGTCATTCGCTATATACTCATCAAGTGTTGGGATGTATTTGTCGTTCCTCCATCTTGCTTCAGTCAGGTAGGTTCGGACTAAGGCTTTTATCTACATTCATTCGTGTGGTGTGTAATATAAAACGATTAATGATGGATTAACATATAATACTCCCTAATAAATTAATTAAACAATATTTATAACAATATAATTACGTACTTCTTCCTTTGCATAGTGCACATATTGCGATCTTCCAATAGGAGCGAGAAGACGCTCCATTTCTTCATGTGCATCCAAAATGACGTTTTGATAGAACCGCATTAGTTCTCCAGAGAGTTTGTCCAAGCCAGATTGGTCCCACCTAATTGCATACATCGATCGATACACATATGTACATATATATATTTATATGCTTCATAATCATCAATAAATTAAATAAAATACATAAGTTATCCAACATATATATAACGTAATAGAGATTACCTATAGATCGCTTCAGTAAAAATCTCAAGTTCTTCAAGCGTTGCATACGAATCATAGATATCATCAATTGAAGTAATAATCTGGGATCCCATAGCGGCTGTCGTCCTTGTTATTGAATACTTGGGAGCAATGTACAAACTTGTAGCCCAAAAGTGTGATTCCACAATTCTATCCCTTATTGGCAGTTTGTCAAGTATTTCTATCTTCTTTCCCCACCTAATTAATCAACAAGTATATAATGACAGATATTTTATAGAATCGTTAAAATCGAAAACAAAAAAAATCGGGATCTTTTTTTCATTTTTGAATCATAAAATCGGTTTTACATTTAACAACATTGGTCTGTACTTTTATATAGGTAAAAAAGTGGGTTTACCTGCAAAGTTCACGAAGTTCTTCTTTATGAAGGGATTGAAGCAAGTTGAAATCAACTTTTGCAAATTCTAATAGAGTTTTGTTGTGCGAAGGGTCATCTTCCTCGTAGACACGCATATAATGTACACACTCAACGCGTGTTACTCTCTTGTGGAGAGCCATTTTTAGGGCATGTGTTATGCGCTCTTTGAGCGACGGTTCGCTGACTTGAGCCTTTATAGAATTGAGCTTGGAAATGGTAAGTGGAAGGACTTCATCCAGTATGTCCTCCCCATGAACCCTAACATGACAAGCTTCGTACAGGCTTAGCAGGCTCTGTACGTCACTCCCTACCTCCTCCTTTAAGCAACAATCAGAGCTTACCAAGTTCTTGAACACATCTACATGTATACATTTTTTAACAATAATGATTGGTTGATCAATTTGTTTGTTTTATATATAAGAAACTGGGAATACTCAATATATACATGACATACCGGACGATACTTTGAAGCCAAGTTGTCTCAAGAGTCGAAAGCGAATCGAAGAGAGACACAAATCATTGGAAGATGGGTCGGTGGGCATTTGATGGATGCGTTGTAGAGCAGCTTAAATCTCCCCCTCAAAGTGATTTGCTACTCCAAGTCGTTCAATTGCGTCAATGAAACGCAACTGATCTATCAATGGCTTGGCTAAAACCGAAAGCAGCTCCCTTTTAATCTTATAGTTGAGTTCCTTAGCTACCTCTTGTTGGCCTTCAATCACCTGCACACAGTGGCCGGGCCTGAAACTTTTTAGCGGGAGATGCGATTATATATGTGCGGTGTTGTTGTTTTAGATTGAGTAATATAACGATCTCTATGTAATATGATAATAAATGATGTTAATTTAAGATAATACGACTTTCATTTATGATAACAATTCTGTTATTTGTTTTCCATTCAAAAAATAAATAAATTAAATAGCCGAAGAAAATAAAACTAACAAAATAAGGATAGAAAACGCAACGCAATAAGCACTGACTCAATATTTAACTTGTGGGATTCTTAACATGCATGTAATAGTGACCAAATATTAAAAATTTAAGCTTGCATAACTTTTTATAACTGAATGATCAAAATAAGTAATATAACATATTGTTTCAAAGCTCTCGAGATGAATTATAATAAGTGAATGTTAATTTAAGTAAAATATAAAAGTATTATAGTTTATATAAATAAAAAAAGTGATTAATACACCTATATTTTTCAAATATTCATATATTTTTACTTAGATATCGAATTATAGCGCATTATATATTAAAACGAAGATATCGATGGGGTGAATAACAGAAAGACAATTTATCGGATGAGAGAGGAGGAACATTCTCCCACATCCCCTTGGCTCCGCCCCTGCATGCACATATTATATACAAAAGATAAGAGTAAAAGATGTATATATATATATATGCCTTGGTATCGGGGGTGTAATCGAGGAATCGGTCGCCCCATGGGCTTGGTGCGAAATTTGGGGCGACTGGACGATTGACAATCGGATGGGGTATCGGTTGCCCCATGTGGTTGGAAGGATCTACTGCCATGGTCATAGGATGCATGATATCTAACTGAACGCTTGGAGTCGAAAAGAAAGTCAATGGATGGATTGATCGAGCTAGAGTCGGCTGAACCGGTGGAGTTGGATGGATGGAGGTTTCTCAAGCGTCGAACACTATTGATAGGGGAGCTAGTAGACTAGTAGTAGTGTGATAGCGCTAATTACCCTTGTCCATTGTCCGCTATACGTTTAGAAAATTCTTCAGTTTGAATTTTAGGCCCCTTGCAGAAATTAATCACAGAGTATCTTCATATTTTCCACATAACACGTGAAAAGGAAATACGGAGTAAAAATTTGATCAATACGAACAAAATGCACATAAAAGTCTAAAAAACATTTGGGTGGATTTAAACTGCCAATTTAAATACGAGAAAGCTAAATACACCGCTAATTTTTACTGGATACACCGCTAATATTCGCATCAAACTGCGGAACTTGTTCTGCAACACGATGCGAAGCGCACCTTGCATCAGCCCAAACACGCCCTAACCACCCCACGCCAAACATTCCGTGACGGAATGCGAAACGTGGTACGCGGAAGAATGCGGAATGTCTGGGAATCAAACCAAACGCGGCATAAGGAAATACGAAAGGACTCCGCATCGAGTTGCGTAATATGGTATTTGAAATTCAAAACGAGTTGCGCATCGGGGTGTGGAGAACGGGGTGTACGAAGTACCGCATAGTAACCGCAATCGGTGGTACGACTTTCGAACTCCGATTCCGAGAGCGACGATGATTTGTGATTCAGACAAAGAGTGCGAGATAGAGTGATCGGCGGAGAAGAAAATGGCGGGTGAAAGGCGCGGCGGAGAGAGGGGTACAGGAGGCGAGGGCGCGGTGGAGCCCCGGTTGGTACGCCGGTGGTGCTGGCAGCCAGTAACGAGCCGACGGTAGAGGAACTCTTTGAGTCGTTGGACTGGAGAGACGGGGAGAGGGCGGCGATGGAGGCGGCGGAGTTAGGCAGGGCGGCGGAGCAGGTGAGGACGACGTCGCCGGGGGAATTAGAAGTCGAGAGCGAGAGGCCGGCGGATGCGACGGAGGGGGAGGACGGGGTGGAGGCGGCGGCGTTGTTAACACAATTAGGTGGCGGGGATTCGGTCGGTGATGGGGGCCGGGGTAGGGAGGGTGGAGAAGGGATTCGGCCGGGGGTCCTGGAGGTGTCGTTTGAGACGGCGTGTGCGGTGATGGAGCGGGAGGAGGAGGAAGATGCGTACATTAACCGGGCAGCGGAGGAGGAAAGGGCGGCGGAGGAAGAAAGGGCTCGGGAGAGGGCAGTGGATGAGGAAAGGGGCGCGGCGGCTGCGGCGGAGGCGGATAGGGTTTCAGCGAGGGCGGAGGAGGCATCCAGGGCGGAGGCGGCGGCGGAGACGGACATGGTTGCAGCGGAGGAGACAGCGAGGGTGGCCGCGCCGGAGGCGGCGAGGGCGGCAGCGGTAGAAGGGAAGAGAGTGTTGCGTCCGCGACCAAGAAAGGCATTACTGGCGGAGGTAAGTATTACGTTGATGATTGTTTTTACTTTTCATTACTCTTCAATTATGCCTAAGTTTGAGTGTTATGTAAAGTGTAATTTGAGAAAACAATATGTTAGTATGTCTTACCTTAAGGTACCAACTAGAGGAAGAAAGAGCAGAATATGGGAAATATAGTGGTCGGAAAATAGAGAATTAAAATAATCGTTAGAAATTAGAGATACATACATTGTAAGTATATAAAGTTGAGCTGTAATTACATATGCGGAACAGAAAGCAAAGAATTCTATGACAAAATGGATAGTACAAATACATAAATTACAATTCTGGAAAACGTTATAGTAAACAGAGTGAAATATACATTATAAGTAGAACACTTTGAAGAATAAAAAATAATTATAAACAATGAGAACGATTAAAATGACAGGAGAGGGGCAAGTTCGTAGCGGAGTTGCACGAAAGCCATAAGCGTGGGCTTGAGGGTGCCGAAGAAGGAGATCGGACTACTGGACGAATTGTTTCAGCCTCAGCGCGTGGGAAGTTTGAGAAGAAGCTGAAGAGAGTTGTTGCAGTGACGACAGCTATTGCGGTGGTGGAGTCGGAGATGGTGGACGCGGAGTCGCCTGCGGATGGCGACCAGCCTGACCTTGCACGAGTGGGAGAGTTGGTGGGACAGTTGCAGGCTTGTATGAGTTCTGGAGCGTAGGGGCCAAACCTAGAGATGATGTTGCCGATGGAGCCTCCTCCATGGGCGCCGCCGTCCTCACTGAGAGCGCGCCGAAAAGGTTGGGTGGTTGTGGGGGACCTTCCGCAAGGCGGGGACGACAGTCCGGAGAGGTCCCCTGAAGTGGGTTCTGTGTGCAGATCCGCATCAGAAGCGAGGACGTCTACGTCTGTTGCGAGGGAGGGTGCGGTCGGGGAGGAGGACCATGCTCCCCACGATCAGGTTGCTCCCCATGAGCAGGATGCTCACCAGGAGCCGGATGGCCCGTAGGATCAGCATGACAGCGATGGTAGTGAGCAGGGTGGAGGCAGTTCGTCTGAGGAGGATGACCCGGATGAGGTGTTTGGCGGGGGGCCGGAAGATAAGTCGTTGCTGTTGAGCTTTGGCGCTCATGTGGCGCGGAGGATTTGGGCGGCTCCGGACGACCCACCGGTACTGTTGGACGTGCATAGGCGGGGTAAGACGATTAGTTGGTTGCGGGAGGCCTTGGAGCACGGAAGGGAGACATGGGTTCCCTTAGTCGCGCAGAGCGGGCTGGTGGGGTTGTTGGATCTCAGTTGGAGCCACGTTGACCATGGGCTGTGTCAGATTTTCATGGAGCGGTGGCAGCCGGAGATGAACTCGTTTTACATCGAGTGGGGTGAGATGACGATTACTCTGCACAATGTGCAATTGTTGTTTGGGCTGGCTATAGAGGGTGCGCAGGTGATGATGGACGTAGACGTGTTGGGGGCCGCTCAGTGGGTGGCGGAGAGCTTTGGGTGGTCGCTGCCTCGCATGAACAAGTGGAGGACGATGGGTGGGATCCCAGAGTCGCAGTTGAAGGCGAAGATAGCTGCGTACATCGACGCAGTCCCCCCGGAGGATGGGGTCGGCCGCCAGAGGGTCGCGACGTTGTGGTTGACGTACCTTTTATCGTCGACGTTGATGATCGACAAGTCGAAGGATAGGATATGTGTGCCATTGATCTACATGTGCAGAGACCCTGCAGCGACGGGGGGATATGCATGGGGGGCTGCGGCGTTGGCGTACCAATACAGAGCCATGAGGAAGGGAACGCGAAGGAGGGCGAAAGGGATGGACGGCTGCCCGCTCCTGTTGCAGGTAATGGACATGATCATCGTAACGGGTCAAGTGTCTTTACAATGAAATGTAAGATGTTAGATAGTGACTGACTTTGATTAAAATGAGTTTTCATGCAGGCCTAGATATACAACTATTTCCCTGTGTAGCATGGCACACTTGCGCCGACGATGGAGATGAGGGTTGATGCGAGGTACGCGGCCCGGTTCGTCACGACTGCGACCCCGAGGCGGGAGCAAGGGCGGATTAGAGCCCTACACCGGGACATTGACCAGTGCGGACCCCGAGCGGTATGTGGACGTTGGAGTGTGAATTATATATAATCGTTGACTATCAACGTCGTAACAATGTTATTGTGTAACCTGTAACTATACATTATGATCGCAGGTATGTTGGATGCCGTACGGGGACGACCTGGATCTTCAGGGGGTCCACAGAGTGTCGGCCTACCGCGGGACGATAACATGGGCGGAGGGGGTAGAGCCGTACATGCCTGATAGGGTGGTACGACAGTTCGGCCGCATGTAGGGCATCCCGATAGACCCCTTCATTCCTGTACGAGCGGTACGGGATGCGCGACCACACCGCCCGTATGAGCTGGTGATGCCGGGGGAGGCGAACCACTGGGCTGACCGCCATGCGCACTTGGTTGACCTCGAGGCCACACCGATGGCTGCTGCAGAGCGTCCATGGGCGTCAATGGAAGGGTACCTGGAGTGGTTTCGCCCGAGGTTACACATCTGCATCCTACCTTCGTCCGTCATCCCTCCAGAACCGGAGCCGATTGTTCCGGAGGGGCCGCCGCCCATTCCGGAGGAGGCGCAGCCCATTCCGGCGGAGGGCCCATCTGCGACTGTCATCCTTCCACCACGTGCCTCTGATGTGGCGGCTCGATATGATGCTGTGGGGGTTGAGTTGACCCGTCTTCTATCGGAGCCGGATGAGACACGGAGGGCGGAGATTATGTGCATTTTAGGGCGGTACTACACTAGTGATCCGTCGTTTGTGCAGACGCAGTGACGTATGTGTACGCATACATTTCTTTTGTTCTGTGTTGACTTTTGTGTTGATCTGTTTCGGAATTGGGATTTTGCAGAACTGTAGTTGGATGTCTGTTTGTATGGCGGGTTTGAACTTTCGTACATACGTGTGGTTGGTTTTGAATGGAATTGAAACCGTGGTCATGCTTTCGATGGATGTGAATGCGTGGTTATGTTTGATACTTATATTAGATCGAGCGTATCGAAGTAACTTCAACATACTGCTTGTCGCCATTTGATTGTATTCGGAAAGTCGTGGTTATTATCGAAGATCTATTTGCATGTGACAATGACAATTGAAACTTAACATACAACAAAATGAATGATGATATTTCAGATTTTCTAACGACTACAATATAAACGACTACAATGTTATACGAATCGCTTAAAAACGTTGTTTTATAAATAGACAATGTAGTAAAGCAAATAACTTTGTTGTGCAAAGTGCTTCCATTATCTCAACAGTTTGTGCGAACAAGAACATGCGAGTTACGCTGTTTACCGCGTTATGTTCCGCGGCTACACACGGTAATGTCCGCACTAACATGCGGAGAGCAGTAAAATGCGAAACTTTCCGCATTAAACTGCGTAATTAATATCCGCATGTAGATGCTGAACTCAGACGTCTATACAAGGCAGGCATCGTCAGAACGAGATGCTCCACCTCAGTGAACTCAGACGTCTATACAAGGCAGGCAGCGTCAGAACGAGATGCTCCACCTCAGTAGTGTGAGGCGTGAAAATGGTGTAGAGCTGATAAGGCGAGTGTCTGGTGACCTGTAATCTCCACATCTACATAAGGGTTGTAATCTGAAAATCTCCATAAGGGGTGAAATTGGTGTAGTTGATTTCAATGTTTGTGTGCTTGCAATATGTTTTTTGTTTGCAGTTAGTATGTGGGGGTCGCTAACTTTTATGAAGAACGAGTGGACTTGATTGTAGTTGATTTCAATGTTTGTATGGTTGCAATATGTTTCTTGTGTGCAGTTAGTTGATTACAAAATATATCCTTGTAGACTGCTACATACAGTATGCAGTATGGACATGGCCACTTCCAGTGCTACATGTGATAATAGAAACAATTACAGAAAAAATTACAGAATAGACACTTCATATGTGTAGACCAGTGCTAAATGTGATAATAGAAACAATTACATAAAAAATTACAAAATGGACACTTCATTTGTGTAAATGTCTCTTTTGCTTAGTAAAGTTTGGTCGGGGTTCGAACATTGGGTTCAAACCTCCATTCTCATTTGCTTAGTAAGCCTAGGTCCTGGGTTCGCGTGACCACATTCACTCGCGAGTCGGCCATGACGGGATTGACGCAGAGCACTCAACTTTCCTCTCGATGTGGCTGTGGAATTTCATGAGTCTGCCCTACCAGTCCATGATTGAGTCGATCATGTTGGGATTGATGTAGTGCATGCGTTGGTTTCCTCTCGCCGTGGATATGGAGATCCACGAGCCTGCCCTCCACTTCCTCTTATGATGTTGCGGATCATTGCGGAGGCAAACGGCGCAGGCTGGAGAGAGTGTTGGGCCCCTCCGTGAACGTCTCCTCCCGTCATTTCAATCGAGTGAGTTCCACGAAACCCTAACCAAACCCCAAATAAACAATTGTCTTCAAAGTGCTTCCATGACCCTTACATAACTTATATTTGGGGGATTGCACTCCCTGTTGAACCCTTGAAAATAACCCATTGACCCTAACATGTACCGAACCTATGATACCGACAATGGCTCAGTGCTTCACTATACAATCGTCGGGTATTTATAATGGGGGAGCAATAGTTTGGTAACGCTGAGTATGTGCATAGCCATACGCATAGACATGCGTATTAATCCGCAATATGTTGCGTACATATATCAGCGGGCCCTTTAAGGTGCAAGCGTGCACGACCCGGTGTAGGTGGCGGGCGGTGAGCTACGCATGAAGCTGCGTATCTACTGAGATAAAGTCCGACACAAGCGTGCACTGGCTCGGATCAGGCCCGTCAGATTTGTGTCGGGGGATCAAGTGGGTAAGCTACGCATGAAGCTGCGTATGTAGTGAAACTCTGACACAATATGCATGAAGCTGCGTAGTTACTGAGATAAAGTCCGACACAAGCGTGGACTGGCCCGGGTCAGGCCTGTCAGATTTGTGTCGGGTGTTCAGGTGGGTGAGCTACGCAAAATGGTGCGTACCATTGGGGAGTTGTATATAAAAACCAGCACTGACATACTGTTACTTCATCAACCATGACATACCATACGCAAGACCAATGAACAACATATGTGGTGGTGTAGGGGTGGGCAACTCACTTCGCTCTACAAAGTGGATGTATATGAACTTGTACGAAAGTCCAATTTTTTCATCTCCAAAAATCAACATGGGAAAAGATCGGTGTGACACTTTCATTTGGGCAGTCTTTGAGGTGGGTACTTCGTATTCCGGTAACTGATAGTTGGTTAACATTATTTCGTTTCAAGTATTGGTGAACTAAGTTATTTGGTGTTTGTAGGTACGTTATGCAGAACAAGATACATTATCCATATGAAGACCCCCACCAATTCCGCCAACAACCAACGGTGATCCAGTTCCGCCAACAATCTCGTCCTTTAGTAGGTTACCAAGTAGACATAACATAGGGTTGAAAATGTAACGTACGGAACACACATGATGTATGACGTTGTATTGTAACCTATTGCCTAATGACAGAATATAACACAATCTCATTAACGACTGAAATCATTACAATATTTGCCTTTAACAATAATGCTCTGTAACAATAACAACGAGAACCAATTGTTTCCTGTAGCGACCTACAAACGGAAATACATTCTGATAGGGGTTATCAGCATGGATGTTGTAAGCCGGAACGTGTTCGTGACAAAGTGCTTCCATGACCCTTACAACACTTGTAAATGGGGAATAAAATCAACTGACGAATGGCTGAATAACAACATTGACTTGAATTTTATGTAACCTACAATTCCGAAACAAACATCGTTCGTCACTCCTAAATATGTAGGGGAGACCTACGGCATCTACAACTCCGCATGTCATTTCGGTAGGGTCCGCCTTACATTGCGGATATGTACACATATCTATGTGTTGGTTTCTGCGATATGTTGCGGATCATTCATCGATGGGACTACTCCCCCACGCCAGGGGAACTACCACGCCAGAGCCATCCGCAACTAGGTGCGGAAAAGTCCGCAAGAAGGTGCGGAGGCATCTGCAACTAGGTGCGGAGGAATCCGCAAATAGGTGCTGAGGCATCCGGGTCCTGGGGCTTATCGTAGCTCGTTCGGAGGATGTCGTCATTTCACCCTATAAATAGAGTCGGTCGTGCTCCGGAAGTTGTACCCATTTCTCGAAATGGTTGTTTCATACTCGTCCGAAATATTTGTTGTTTCATACTCATTCCAAATGGTATTTCAAACAGGAAAGTGCTGAAGGATCGGTGAAACACTATGAGTGCAATAATAGAAAACTCCCGTCGCAGAGGGCGAAGTCATCTAGTCGTCGTTACAGCTTTGAGGATCCAATGAGCTGTGATTACGACGTGACTTCGTCCGACAGGATTGGGAGGCTGAAATATCCCTGGGTGAGCACAGTTTCACCCCTAACGCCGCCATGTGTAAATGTTGGCGTCTACCTGGATCAACAATGGCGGTTCAACAACAACCGGGTGAACCTCGTGCCTAGTCGTTGGTGTATCTGATGAGTGTGTGATAGAAACACGTTTGTTATATTTGTACTAATATTGTCAAAATCCATTAACTTTTGTTGTAGAATGAGTTTGATTGAATAAACTGTACTGTACGACGATTTGAATTGAATGCACTTGATTAATTGGAGACGCAGGCTACGTTCTGTTGTGGTCCGCATCCACCAACGACTACATACGTCGATTTTGTAATTTACATTCGATATGACGTGTGTACAACAACATTGTAAGGATGGACATGAAATTTACTAAATAACAAAAGTAGTTAGTATGAGAACTCTTTAGCGTCTATCGCACGAATTGAGTGGCATTATCCAGGGGAGACGAGGAATTCGTCGTAGATACGTTTAGTTACGCATGAATATGCGTAATTCCTGTGCAGGTCAAATGCACTGTTAGTCAGGGCATGCTGATTTGTGTCGACCGTTTAGTTACGCATGGTGATGCGTAACTAAAAACCAACACCTCTGGGAATGGTAGGTGGCAGACTGGACGCCTATTAACAAGCAACTAGTTGGGCAACTAGTTGGGCAACTAGTTACGCACATACCTGCGTAACAAGGCACCTCGTTGCGCACCTAGCTGCGCAAATATGTTGGACGGCTATAAATACGGCACGGACCAACCGTATCCTCAAATCATGGCTCAATCTACGGTATATTTCTCACCCATCTCTAATATGTATTCATACATTAACTATCAAAAGATCACGGAATCACTTTGATTTTGATGGATATGAAGCTGCTGGTGATGGAAATGAATCAGCTGGTTAGGGAGCTGCAGTAATCTCTCTTGGGATCCATACGAAATTGCGGTTCCAAGTGCGATTCAAGCTATCTTACACCTGCTGGTTCTCCATCCGCCTTGTCAAGTGAAGTGCTATTATGGTATGTTAAATCCATAGTTTAAGAATAGTGAAGTGTTTGTTGATGACATATATTATGTGTTGTTTCTTTAATTTCCTGTATGCAATACTTTAAATGGTAATTGAGGTATGGACTAGTTCGTATTTACATCAATGTATTAATAATTTGTAACAAATGTTATTTATTTTTTGTATTGATTACTTTATAGTATTTATTTTTTGACTGTAACAATGTAACTCATATCGAAATATAATTACCTGTTGACTTCCGCAACTTGAGATGTCAATACAGATTACTTTCAATTTGATTGTACTCATAACTTCCGTCACAGTTTGTGAGATTTATTTTGCAATGTTACAAACGTCGAAAGATTTCACATTGTAAATGATATATTTAGAACAACTTTGTAAGGGTATACATGAAATTAAGTAAATGAAAAATTATCTAGTATGACTTCCACATCATAATGCGAAGTGAATGGACTTGGTGATCGGAAGATGCCTTCACTCCGCATCTTCATGCGTAGCTATGGTTTCACATGGCGCTGCGTAACATGTGAATATTCGGGTACTTCCCCTATAAATGAGGTATCATGGGGGCACACATCATCTACAATGGAATGAAGGTTGCAAATGAATTCTCGCAATGTCAAATACATGTGGTCAAAGAGAGATCGGTGAAGCACTTTGCCATATAAATGCTCTGTACATCCAATTCAACGAAGGTGAAATTTTCTCGTCGAATACGACAACAATGAAAACCAGAACTGTCGGAGATCGGTGTAACACTTTGATTTCAGATACACCACTAGAGGCGTGTTACGTTAGTTCAAATTTGTCAGGTCAGTTCCAACTCGGGACTGTTCGCCGTGTATAATCATGAAGACAGAGGTTTGTGTATTTGTAGGAAATCGTGTTAAGCGTATTTTCAATTAGATTATACACATACAAAATGGGATTGTAAGGGTCGATCGAATACATTGCATGACAAAAAATGAAGTTTGTGATATGTTTTTGTATCTCCCACTACAAAACGGCATGTTTCGCATCATCCACTACAAAACGGCCCTTGATCGATGTATCTTGCACGCATCCACTTTCCCGCTTCAGGCCAGTGTTTTCTATGTCAACAAGGTAATTACGCATAACACTGCGGAACATGTGGAATGTACCTATTCGGCTGTTCGATGGATGCACGCAATATGATGCGGGGTTACGCATAACACTGCGGATCAGATGACGTGTACCCGGTCGGCTGGTCGATGGATGCATGCCCTGTCCTAGTTCAGGCCGGTGGGAAAGTCACGCGTACGTACTGCTACGCAATACGTTACGGAGCAACTCAAGTGTTTCCCCTCGATCGTTGCATGCATGCACTGTTTCAGATCCGCAAAATGGTATTTGGGAAGTAGTCGTTAGAATCGATGATGTATTGGGTTGTGACAATGAGAATTGAAACAAAACATACCACAAAATGATGTGAATTGCAACGACTACGAGATAAACGACTACAATATAATACACACCTATTGTAAACGTTACTTGGTTACGTTACATACGTAGATTAAATCGAGCGATTCGCAGTTGTTTCGAAACACCATCTCGGGGTGAGCGTCAATGGTGACACAAGTGATCTGAGACATTCTGGGATGAGGGATCCAAGAATGCAAACCGACGGTTTCTTTTTGTCACCATAATGTTAAAGTGCTTCCATGATCTTCACACCGGGTTGCTGGACTTTACAAATGTGGCGAGCATTGTGATTGAAAGAATGATAGTATGAAAATGATTGCTTGTGTAAGTGCCTAGCAACCAAGTGACCCTATTTATATGCAGCTACGAAACAGTGGTGCGCAACTAAGTTCCACGGCGGGTTCCGGCGGTATGCGTGGTAAATTCCGCATTAACATGCGGAGATGAAACTCAAAAAAATGCGAAATGATCCGCATTAAAATGCGCAATGCATATCCGCATGTAGGTGCGGAACATAGACGTCTATAAAAGGCAGCGGATGGGGATGCTCGACCTCATAAGCATATAGTGGAATTGTGTAATTCCCATACAGTGATGCTTTACAAACCTTATATCTCCCATATGAAATAAACACTTTAAAGATCATGGAAGTACTTTGATTTTAGATATGCGGGGTGGAGTGGAAGAGTTGCGGAGGGGTAGTGGACAGGTTGCGGAGGGGAGCGGACAGGTGGGGTATCTGTAAGGTACAGTTGGTGTTTTCCTAACTTGGGAAATACCAGCTTAGCCAAGTCAGTATCCAGCTCGGTAGTGGCGGCAGTGGCGGCCGCTGATTGTCTACGTAGGGGTTGGAGGGAAGGTGGTGGCCGGACGCAAGACGTTGGGTGTCTGGTGGCTATTAGACTAGCTTCGTCCCTCCGACCACGACATGTAAGCGGCCCAGAAGATCTTCGTCCCTCCGGCCACCACATGTAAGTGGCAAGACGGGTGTTTGGCGACGATGAGGCGGGTGTCTCCTCTCCTCCGTCTCGTCTCGAGTCCTCTCTCTCTTCAGATCTGCCCTCTCGAGCCTCGCTTCAGATCTGACGCTCGCGGTCGCTCTCGCTCGAAGCTCGCTTCAGATCTGCCCTCTTTTCTCCTCTCGCTCGCCCTCTCCTCTAAAATACTACCCCAATCCCCTCCACAATTGAAACAAGACCTTTTCTTTCATTGGATCTAGGCTGAAATTGAATATGAAGCATATCTTGTTTATGGAGTTTTGTTGTCTATCGATGTAGTTTGATTTGATGACAGTAGATAGTACACAACTGTTCGAACATTGTTCATTTTGAAGAAATTGAATAAATATCTATCAGTCGAGTTCGTGTATCCAACATATCTACCAGTTTTCGACACCGGTTTCGGTGTCGGATACCCGGTACTCAGTCGTGTTCGTGTATCCGACATATCTATCAGTTTTAAAATTTTAATTATTCAATCGGGCTTCAGCTTTCGAATCAATTTACCAAACTAACCCTGAACCTCTATTAAATTACTAAACTAAACACTATTCCCAACTCCACGTCCTCTAATTACTAGCGTCGCACCGTATTGCCTAACTGTACGGGGGACACAATTCCCAGCGGCCTGAACTGGGATAGGGTATGCAGGCACGCATCGAAAATCATCACAATTTCACCAAAATCAAGTACAGCTAGAGTAGGGTGAAATTACACCTATGAAAGAACGACCTAAGTTACGCAATGGGATGCGGATATAACCGCGGTTTCTCGCGGATGTCTCCGCACTTACTTGCGAAACATGTAAGCATGCATATGCGTAACTCCTGGTGAGTACAATAATCCCTATAAATATGTGTCCATTTGCTCTTGATCCTCACATCCACACAAATGTGTCATTGGCAACAGCATTTCATTATATGTATGGTTTGAAGTCAATTTACGTGTCGAAGTCTGTAGAGATCGGTGGAACACTTTAGAATTGAATAGACTAAGCGGCGCAGAATGTTGTAGCAGACTGGTCGTATTCTAGTTCCCGCTGCGAGGTTAGGCAGATGTAGAGCTCAAATGGTGTGGACGTCGAGTTTGGCTGCACATATATAACCAGCAGCAGACGCGCTTTCGGTGGATACCACAAAAGAGTAGACACGTTACAATTGTATTAACTGTAGATTGTTTTTATGTTGTTTCAGTCATAATGTAACGTAATTGTTTCAATGTAATGTACACGTATTTGTGATATGTGTCGTTAAAATTATATGGACTGTATATTGTTTTTATGTTTCGGTCATAATGTTCTGAATTGTTTTAATGTAATGTACACGTATTTGTGATATGCGTCTTTATTCTCCCGTCATCGAACAAGTATTTCATTTCGATGAAAGTCAGACTGTTGTATTGTTTCAAAAGAATAGAAACATGAGGGTTCGTTTGATTTAGTTTGTAGACAGCACCCCGAATGTTCCACAACCGGTTGCGGATCTTTAGCAGATTTCTACGTAAGTGTTCTGCATGAAGTCGTGGTAGGCTCCGCATTGTCGTGCGGAGCCTATAGCAGAAGTACGCAATGTTTTGCAGATTTACCATTGCCTGATGACGCGTGCAGTTGAAATGAAAATCGTCAACACATGTTGTGGAGCTTTAAGAAAACAGGCAACATAACGACATGGTGAAATCAAAACACCAAAATATGGTGTTAACAGCCCCACTTTCTTACAACTGGAAAGATGTAAATAAACAAAGTTTCACACACACAAAGGCAACTACAAATAATGACCGCCTATGACTTAGACCTTGTCGGAATGTTTGGTAGTGATGTGCCTCTTCAAATGTCCGTACTGTAGATTATTCGTCACTTTGTAGCGGTGGCCACAATGACGACACGTTACGTGGAAGGCGCCACCTCCTACCACCTCCTTCTCGTAGTGACGGGTGAACAAGTGCTCCCGCGGAATTTCAACGTCGTTAGAAGACATTGTCGGAAAATTACGTCGTTGCAGATGTGAATGTGTATCGGCGTTAAATGCCCTGGTAGTGGTGGGAGGCTATGGTGTAAGTTTGGACTGCACTTCCCGCATGTGGGTCTTTATATAGGCAAATGAAGGTGCTAATGTAGTTCCGCATCCGGTTGCGGAGTGTATGAGAATTGAATGTAATGCATGGAACTCGGTGCACGGACGATGGCTACACTGTGCATCGGCATGCGGAACAATGTTTGTCGTGCCACGTATCGATGCATGCACCACAGCTCGCCCGATGCATGCACCCAAAAATTACATCCACGAATCGACGCATGCACTATCCAAGTCCAGAGCGCCGTGTTCAAATGCTAGGTTACGCATGGAGGTGCGGAATGCCAGTGATCCAATAACTACGCAGTTAGTTGCGGAGGTCGTGGTGGGGACCATGGAATCGCCCTTTAAAATTGCCATCAACGGTCCACACATAGACATCACCAACAAGGTAGTGAGATATGTATCCTGGAAGCTCGCTCACGATTGATAAACCCGGCGAGTGCACTGATGGAACCCGTTTCATCGTTACGGTGGACAAACACCATCGTCTACCTGAAAATTGCGCATGCAACTGCAAACACAACCAATATGACCATTCTTTCCCGTGCAGCCTACTGGCCGTGCGTGGTGTTCAGATGTCTTTATCATCAACGCCATTGATGTTTGGCTGCAAGGAGTGTGAGGACGACCCTGCGAATTACTTCCGATCTATCCACAAGAAGATAAAGAATATGCTGGCCGTTTTGTACAACGACGTTTCTGTATCTCGAATTCGAGACGTTGCATCTTTTGCAGTTGATTTAGTGGTACGCCCGGCCCAAGAAGAGATGACGACGTACGCGTTCCAATAGATACAAATTCAGATCTACCCAAAGCCCCAGAAGAGTCAGTCGGGAGCTGCTCTGTTGGATACACCAACCCGTATTGAACTTCCATGTCCCGCATCGAAAACGACAATGTTATTTCAATTTTTATGCGATATCCCGCATACAAAATAAAATTGTACGGGATACCTTTACATCAATTAATTTTGAAGTATGTCGTATTTGAAATATTGTTGTGTCTAACGTTCGCATGATTTCGAACTATTGAGAGTCGTCGCTACTTGAAGCCTTGTGACATTGTCGTTGGGAGATTTTGAACTATTGAGAGTAGGCACTGTCCCGGCTCATGCCCTTCTTGTATGTTTCGGCGGGTTTTTTACGCATGTACATGCATATCGAATACAGAGGTCGTGGCCGCTTGTACACGTATGTGTAGGCCGTTCTGTTACGCATTTATATGCGTAACATATACAGAGGTCGTCGCCCCCCTTTTAATGCAACCATGCAGTGTCCCGGGTCAGGACCTTCAGGTTTTTGTACGCCGGTTTGTTACGCAAGTAGATGCGTAACGTGTAAAGAGGTAGGGCCCCCTTTTGACGCAAGCATGCAGTGTCCCGGGGCAGAACCTTCCGTTTTTTCTAGGCCGTATATATACGCATGCCGTTGCGCAATTGGTCACGGAGCTATCCCCATCGAAAGTAGGTGTGGAGCCAAATACGTAGTTTCCTACGCACGTCGGTGCGGAGCAACACGTATATATCCGCATCCTGCTGCGTAGCGTACCTCGTATGTAGGCATGTTTATGCGTAAGAATACATACTCCTCACAAAGCGTACCTCGTACGTAGCGTACCTCCATCTTCTCCGTCCCAGAAGTGTGCTTGCAGGTACATGAACAATCGGAGAATGGACGACCCCCGTAGGTTTGGTTAAGAATACGTACTCCTCAAAAATCGAGACCATTTTTCTTATCTAGCATGAGAATCACAGTGCTTCACCGATCGTTAAACAACTTGGTACAACTTCGTAACATCTTGATGGTGAAACTTGGGGAAATAAAACGCTACATGAAAGAACAATTAATACAATAGCAATACGACAGTTGTGTACACGTTTATTAGGAAAGGTTCGGGGGTGCGGGGTCACACGATAGGGGAGGCTCCTCCAAAGGTTACGCACGTACATGCGTAATATGTACACGTGGGGATGCGTATCTGTTACGCATGTAATTGCACAGCTATTCCGCAAAATTTAGGGACACATTGTCCCAACGTGTCCCCTATTGTGTAGGAGGAAGAGCCATTCGTCGGCGGTACGCACTCACATGTTAGTGCCCAACAGGCTATCTCGCTTCTTCCAGCACCCGAAGAGTCCACCACATCGACTGGTCGACCCAACCCCGACAGGGCGCGAGTTGGAAGTTACACAACCGACGGTGTATTTTCATCGTCCTTACCTCAAAGAGCTTCCATGATCTTTACATTCGTAAGTATGACTTTAGAAGGTGAGAGAATATAGCAGTGTAGTACATGTGAGTGACTGTTAGAGCATATGCTCAGGATGAATGGTGATGCATTTATATCGATATAAGGGACCCACGACGAAGTGGCAGATTCCGTTTATATGCGTCTACGCGGAGGTATGCGAAGCAGAATCTGCATATATCCGCGACTACATGCATATATATATATGAAATGTACTGCGTATATATCAGACTGTCCCGGTTCTGCAATCAAACGTGTAACTTCACTGTAACGCACCATCCGAAGAACGCGTAACTACACTATATATGAGTTACTATTTTACCGCGGAGGATTCCGCGATCTACCGCGTAACTACACGCGTCAGCATGCGGATATATCCACTTCGAATTGCGGATTTACCCGCACATGCGGTATCTCGCACAACACAGCGCATGCTATCTCCCCCGGGCCCCTATAAATACTTCCACTCCCCACCTCACTTCGTTGCACCCTCTGCTTTCTCTCTCACTAATTTCTATCTTCAATCGTCGTTTATGGATTCCCGTAAACTATCAAACTACTTCCATGATCTTTATATAATCTCTTTGAAGATTAGTCGAAGATCATGGAATACTTTGATAGATTATCCGGTTATCCAATTGACCAACTTTATCGGCGGTTTTCATAGAACTCAAAATATTCATCCAAAATGGGTATATGTTGTCGAATATCAATATATTATCAATGTGTTTCACCGATCTATTGTTACAATTCCTTTGATAGATTATCCGGTTATCCAATTGACCAACTTTATCGGTGGTTTTCATAGAACTCAAAATATTCATCCACAATGGGTATACGTTGTCGAATATCAATATATTATCAAAGTGTTTCACCGATCTTTTGTTACAATTCCTACGAATTTAAGTAAAGATCGGTGAACATTTTGATGACATATCCGATTATTCGTTCAAATATCGTCAATTCTACTTGCATGGTTGCGTTGCATCCACCACATCGCCTCTCACCGTATACGATACAAACTTTGTTCGTTTGCGCCCTATTACGAATACTTGTGAACTGTCTTACTG
Source organism: Persicaria maculosa (assembly GCA_963922045.1). Taxonomy (NCBI): domain Eukaryota; kingdom Viridiplantae; phylum Streptophyta; class Magnoliopsida; order Caryophyllales; family Polygonaceae; genus Persicaria; species Persicaria maculosa. Next base: position 21,609,632 of record OY998261.1, on the reverse strand, counting down.
TTGTTTTATTATCTTGACTTTATCTCCTCCATTATTAGTGTAAGTTGGTCAATACATGTTGGTCATTCGTGAAATACACTACCGTAATATTGTTTTTCATCGATCTTTTACTAACATTTCTATACATTTGTTACAGATCTATGATGAAATTGATAACATTTTTGCTTAGTCTTTTCGACGGTTTGTATTAATGCGTTATACAGTGCAAATATTTACATTGCGATGTTCTGCAATGTTCAATCCCACGCGGTTTGTCCTCAATTTCCAGAACTACCACATGGCGCATCTGTATGAATGACATATAAAACATATATAACTGTTTATCCATTATATGTCTACTATTTTGCATAATATGATGAACCCACTTTAATAACATATATCTACAAAATACACAACAATTACAAAATACTAATCAATTATGGACATTTTCTCAAATGTTTTTAGTTATTCATTATCCATCGCCGTATCGATATTCACCATTGACAATCTGCACCGGTATTATTAACTTGTTGTATCTGTGTCACGTATGGAAAATTCCTCCTATAATACAAACTCACTACGTTGCGGACCATTTTAGCCGTTCAAATTTCAAATTTGTCCAGCGGCAACGGCCGAATTCGTTACGCATGATGATGCGTTACAGCACGCGCTTTCGCAACGGTCGACTTCCGTCCGCACCGTCATGCGGAGAATGGCCGTTGGTGCATAACGGCTCGGCGAGGCTCCATGGATCCGCTCTTTCCCGCGTAATATTACGCAATCTGCTCCGTACTGCATTCCCACAATTACGCTAGGGGTTGTGGAACTACACGCGCCTTTCAACGGTCCTATCGCATCATGTGGGCCCTTCATCACGCGTCGGTCCTCTCCGCAAGACGTTGCGGAGTAATTAGGCCCACTGACACATTCTATAATTGTCGATTACAACTGACAACAAATAGTAAGCGTCGCTTGGTTCCCCAATCCTCAAACCCTTTCCCTCCTCGTCTCTCAAATCCTTTCCCCCCTCATCTCCTCTTTCTTTGCGTCGCCATGTCGAGTTCTTCTGGCGATCCCGTCGATGACGTCCCAATAGAACAGTTATCCGTCGATGAGGTATGCTTCGTTTCCTATCATTTTCATTTCATTTACAACAAAAAAAATTGTTATTCCCCCTCTCACATATGCACGCAAATCAAAAAATTGAATAGGACGCAGATGTCGACGCCTCAGTAGAAGTGCCGGATTTCACAGATATTTTTACAACCAACCGGGAGTGGACAAATCGCGAAGTGATGGTTCGGACATTGCAAGAAGCAGCCGCTACCCATCTAAAAATGGTGCTAGTGATCAAGAGATCGTGGCCGTCAACCGAACGGCTCCTCGGTAGCGTACTCCTCGCGTGTGAAAAATTCGGCATCTATGAACCGAGAAAGAAGGTGAGAGAACGTAGGGAGTGTGGCGAGGCAACGAAGAAGGGTAACACGAAACTCACAAACTGTCCATTCTCTTTAATGGGTCAGGAATTCGAATGCGGAAAGTGGCACATGTACGTTTTATCTGGAACGCACAACCACGACCTTCCAGATATTCTACTAGGTCACGCCTACCGTGGGCGTATCCTCCCGCAGGCATTGGAGGTCGTGAAGATGTTATCGTCGCATGGGACACCGCCAAAGCCGATATACTCGTTGCTATACTCAGAAGAGGGATGTGTTACATCACGACGTCAGTTGTATAACGCCAAGGCCAAGCTTAAGTCCAAGGCTCGAGGTGACAGAACCATCACACAAGATGTACTACACCAGATGAACGCCAAACGGTACTTCTACGTTGTAAGGAGGAAGCCAAACTCCGACGTGGTAGGAGGTCTTTTCTTCACCCACCCAGACACCCTGCATTTGCTGAAACTATTTCCGTATGTCGTCGAAATCGACAGTACGTACAAAACCAACCAGTACGTATGTGGTAGGAGGTCTTTTCTTAACTGTTGTTGTTGTTGCAATTTGTTCTAAATTTCATCTAATATTTGTCGCCTGAGTTTCACCTAACAATTTTTTTTGGCTGCCACATCTTAAGGTACAAAATGCCCTTGGTTGAGTTCATCGGCTTCACATGCACGGGGATGAACATCAGCATAGCATTCGCTTTCCTCTGGGATGAGACCGCAGAGTCTTACGCTTGGGCCCTCAACCATCTCCGCTTCCTGTACGGAGACAAGACACCGGAGGCTATCGTCACTGATAGGGAGCTTGGTCTAATTAGTGTGATTGTCGCTTCCTTCCCCACTGTCAACCATATATTATGTTGGGTCCACGTTTTGCGGGGGTGCGAGCAAGCGACCTTCGAACGGACGCGCGACTTAGAAACAGCGCGAAAGTTCAAGAACGACTGTAGAGCTGTGTTCGATTCGAGATCCCCCGAGTCATACGACAGTCGCCGCCGGTGGATATATGCCAAGTGGAACCACATCCCCGGATTGATGCAGTACCTCTCCTCCACGTAGCTACTGCATCACCGAAATAAAATTTTCAGAGCTTGGGTGGACACCAGCCTTCACTTAGGGACGAGGACCACAAACAGGTTTTACATCCACTGCCCTCCTCAATCTATACCTTTACGTGCTCACGTTTATATTTTATGCTAAGCTGGACAAAATGGAATTTTCCTTTAAGGGTCGAGTCCGCACACTCAGTACTGAAAAACGCGTTGCAGTCCCCCATTGGAGACTTCGGTTGCGTGTTCGCAGCCATCGACTTATTGATGAAGGATCAAATTTTAGAGGTCAGAGCGTCACTAAACATGAACCGCAACACGTGGTGCACCGGCATGCACAACGTTGACATTTTTTGCAGGGTCCGAGATAGGATCTCAACGCGATGCTACGACCTCCTCAACGCACTATACCAGAAGGTTAAAGACACTCCACCGACCCAAGAATGCACCGACCAGTTTTGGAGAGTCACGTACGGGATACCATGTACTCACGACATATATCGTTGCATCCAAGATAGTACGCCTATTATGCCAAGCCAGATTCACACGTTTTGAAAGCAGTTGAATTGGAAGGGCATTCAGCAGGACTCATCGTCGGAATCCGTCCCCATGACCGAGGCTCATATCGCCATCAAAGACTTCTTGCAAAGGTACCAACACGGTGAAGTGCCCCAGGACGAGTTGGCTAGAGTGGCAACTATGTTGGCGGACGACCAGTTCACTACTACCACCAACCTAGTTCCACCCAATCCCCCTGAGCTATCGAGGGGCAGACCTCGGGGACGAGGGCGCCGTAACCCCTTTCAAACTAACCCCTTGGCATGGGAGAGAACGCAATCGGCTGAACAACGCCGCCAGGAGCGGGCACAGGCACCGCGTCCACACGGAAGAGGCCGCGGGCGTGGCCGCGGCCGTGCCCAGAACGACTCCACAGATGTGTTGCGCGACGAAGAGGCGGCTTCCAACATAGCCGACACGGAGGCCCCACCTACCGTACCGGTAGTGCAGACCCATTTCCCCTGGGCAGATGATGACATCGACCCATTCATGCCAATCTTCATCGACAGAGTCAAGAACGTCGGTTCTGACGGCCATTGCGGATATCGAGCTTTTGCTGAGCTCCTTGGTATGGGCGAGAATGAGTGGAAACAAGTTCGCCTCACCCTCGCACAGGAGATGATTGAGCAATGACACGTTTATAGCCACGAACCGCGACTGGACGACTACATTTATGAATGTACCTTCACTGGCCCCATTGCTGACCGAGAGTACTAGATGGAGTGCCCTATGATGGGTTTCGTCTTTGCCACAAGATTCCAGACGCCCTTGGTCATCCTCAGTAGGAACTATCCGATGCTTCTACTCCCTCTTGATGCACGCGACCCTCCCCCAAAGAAAGCAAACTTGGCAATCTGCATCATCAACAACAGAACCCATTGGGTGCCGGTGAGCTACCAATTACCTGACATATTTTTTTATGACTTCACAGCCACAAACACTGACGTATTCATTTTACTCTTTCCACAGGTATGGTTGCATGACGACTCATTGCTCCCACCTATATACCCTGAGTGGTATCGGCACCGACAACAGAGCGTTTTTGGATGGGATCAACCGTTTATGGCAAAAATCAACCAATACCGTCCCTTCCGACATCGAGATGGACCCCCCCTGTTCTACCTGTGATTTTCCGATGTGTTACTTGTGTCACTATCTTTTGTTTATTACAACTACAATTCAAAACAAACACTTATTCCGAGGATTATTTATGATTTTCTATGAATGTGTCACGTTGTCAACAAATTATTCTTTAACTAACATAACTGAAGTTATTATACCAAGCATAAAGAGTACGGTGCTTGTCATACGGCAAAACACTGTTGCCTTAGTTCTGCATCGGATTGCGGAGAAACATCGGGTACCATAAGACGTTGTTTGGCAGACTTGTAAACAGTGCCCCCTAGTTCCGCAACCTTATGCGTAATAACACTGTATCAAACACCCTATTTGGCCTGACGCCCGCCGATGTACGCACGATGTTGCATAGCGAGTTCCGCAGCTTGATGTGAAAATTAGCGGTGTACCCAGTAAAAATGAGCGGTGTATCGAACAACCCCCTTTAAATATGGACAACGATCATAATTATTCGATTAATTTAAAATTTCTTTTTTATTAAGTAAAATCAAATTCCATCATTCCGTAATCATCAATTCCGGGCAAAATTCACATAAAGGTCAAATAGAGGTTAGTTTGAAAAACATTTTAATTTGGTGGATTTAACTACCAATTTAAATAGGGGTAGTTTGAAAAATGTCCATATTTTGTACCTTAATTTGCAATCCATCCACCATCCTAATTTAATTAGCAAAATGTTCATCCTGATTTAATTAGCAAAATGTCCACCCATGTTCCTCTACACTTGCGTATGCCCCATCTGCCCCCGTTCCCTCCCACTGTGCCCCCCTTCAGATGTCAGTTTGTTTGTTTGTTTTTTGCACCAACACTTTTATTTGGTATTAGCACTTTTTGTTGTGCAAATATATCTTTATGTTGTATACATATAACATTATGTTGTGCAAATAAAATAAATTTTTTTTTTTGCGTCAGCACTTTTTTTTTTCATTTCAGTACTTTTTGTTGTGGAAATATAACTCTATATTGTGCACATATAACATTAAATTGTGCAAATATAACTTTTTGTTGTGCAAATATAATAATTTTTTTTCATGCCAACACTTTGTTTTTTCATTTCAGCACTTTTTGTTGTGCAAATATAACTTTATGGCTTGCACATATAACATTATGTTATGCAAATATAACTTTATGTTTTGCAAATATAATTTTATTTTTTTTCGCGCAAGCACTATTTTTTTCGTGTCAGCACTATTTTTTTCATGTCAGCACTGTTTTTTTTTTGTGGAAAATATAAAATTATGTTATGCACATATAACATTATGTTATGCAAATATAACGTACATAATGTTATATTTGCACAACATAGTGTTATATTTGCACAACAAATTGTTATATTTGCACATGATATTATTATTAGTGCACAATAAATTGTTATATGCACAACATAAACATATATTACTTTTGATTACAATTGAGCATATATGATTTTAGGTAGAGGTGATTGAAATCCAAATCTATGTCCTAGTGAGATAATTTTTTGGCCTTATAGGGAATGTTCTTCGAATCCTTATATTTCCTTTTGCTTTCTTGTATGATTTACTCTCCTTATGTTATTACCTCTTGACATTGATGTAGTTATCTATTTCTTGAGACCGATTATCAGATACTAGTTCATTGCTTATTAAAATTAGATGATGGAGGACTTATATTTTTCTTAGCCATATTTTACCCATTCATTTATCTACCTTGCATATTATCTTTGCTTGAAGCCCTTTGAGCCTTGACCTATTCTTTGTTAGCTCCACAAAATTGATTCCTAGCCGATTATAAGCTTGACCCCCTTATATGGGAATTAAAATTTAGAGTTGGTTGGAGGTTGATTGAGTTAAGAGTTTATGAAGAATAAGCTAAGTTGTTGAGTCTATTGAGATGCTTTAAGTGAAATTATGTAAGATGTGCTTTATTCCTCACATTGTTTTTATGTTTTAGAGGCTCTGAAAATTTATGTGTGTATGATTGCCGAAAGAAGAAAAAGAAAAAAATGTCGGCCAAAGAAAATAAACAAATAAAAAGTGTTTATTAAGAGCCTAGTTTATATTATAGGTGAGAATTGGATGAAATTGTTGGTTGAGAAGTATGCTTATATGCTAATTTGAGTGTTGATGAGCATTGGTAGATGTGCTAATTTTGAGAGAGTTGTTTGGAAGAAGTGGAGTTGGAAGTTTAGGAGTCTTGATTACCAGATTTTTAGCACCACTTTGCCTAAATAATTCCATGCCTTATATTTCTTACCATATCATATTACAACCCGACCGAATGGAGTCTTCTTCGAAGTCTTTCATTGAGCCATAAGTCCTCTTAATGATTTTGATTGCTTTGACATCTTCGGTCGAGAGATTGGTGATATAAATAACAATGTCTATGTAACTTTTTGCATTAAGGGTTGAGTTGATAGATGATATTCCTAGCCTAAACACATTGATTGTTGAGCGAAACACATATATCCTTGTGAGGTTGGATTCCAACTGCTTTTGCTTAGAGTTGCCTATATATGTGTGATGACGTTTGATTGCTTGATTCTTTTATACCACTTGCACTTATGATGTTTATTTTTTACAAAGGCGAAGACTTGAAGGATGTGTTGTAGGTAGTGGTTAGTTTGGTTGTTGCTTGAGGACAAGCAAGCCTAAGTATGAGGTGTTTTGATATCTGCATTTTTAGTCATATTTTACATCGTGTTTATAGTCTTAATTGAGTCTTTTAAGCATATTTTATATTGGGAAACGATGGAAATACTGTAGTTGTTGATTTATTGCAAGATATGGAGTCGTCACAAAGTTGGTGTGGTTTTGAGGTATATATAGCTGATTTGAAGAGGTTTGGATGCAACTTTGAGCTTAACGGAAAGTCATGAAGACATGGGAGATGATAAAGAAGAGCGCAGGATGGTGCAGCTGGAGAAAATCCCACTTTTCACCATTCATCGTTTTGAATCATGTTCTGATGCCTTCATGAGAGTTGTAGTTCTCGAAAAGAGCTTTTCAGCGCATATTCATATGCGTCAATCGGACAAATGAGGACTCAGGAAAGTGTGTTTCAAGACAGCTGAATGCTGAAAAAACTGAAAAGAGCTCGACATCAACCATTTCTCGATGTCGACCACCTTATGTCGACCATCTCGAGATCAACCACAGCTGATGAGTGCTCAATGTCAACCACTTTGGTCGATGTTGACTGGAAATGCAGAAGTGCGGCCGCTGACGAGAGTGGATTAGGCCGAATCTTTCAAGGATAATCATGCACAAGATATTTTATCTATCTTTCCATCTTTTATCCATCTTTCCTTATGATTTAGATAAACTTCTTAGATAGATAAGATTTAGATAAAAGATAAATATATTTTTATTATTTTTATTGTTAGTTGTCCTTGGCTAGCAAGGATTAGTCTACTATAAATAAAGGCATTAGGCCAGTCATCTTCAGATGCAAGTAGTTAGGAGGGAGAGAGGAGAGGATCGAGAGGAGAGAGGAGAGAGGAGAGAGAGAGAGGAAGAGAGGAGATGATTGGAAGGTTTTGTAAATTTAAGTTTTTAGTTTAATGTTAAAGTTGTTTTCTTTCATCATGCATTGTTTCTAATTCCCATCTTTTAGGGTTGGAGTGAGCCCAACAATAGATGTGTGCTTAATTTATGAATTCATGATTATGAATGTTTTCATCATCTGATATCTTAGGTGTTTAGTCCTTTAACGAAAGTAAAAGGGATTCATGTTAACAACTTGGATTATAATCACTTAGAAGGTAGAGACAACTTAGGTTTATTTGCGAAAGTCTATATATCTAGTTGTTGGGATATGTGAAAGTTTATTACTTGATATGAAAGCATGCATCTTTATGTGATTCATGAGTTACACATATTTTTTTATTGTTGTGGTGATCCCTTTCCTTGGAAGTTTGCACATTTATTTGTTTTATTTCGTTATTATTATCTTGCACAGTTACCCGACACCGACCCCCACTCCTTTCTCCATCCCTCGACATCGACCAATTCTCCACGACAACGACTGCTACCGCTCGACATCGACCATATTTTCCCACTAATCCCCGAACCCCGAAACACTAAACTAGAACCGCTGACTTCTCTCCTGAGGAAAAACCTGAATCCAGTATCCTATAGCGGGGTCTTGACTACAAATTTATTTGGTCGAGAACTCGTCTCATTAAACCCTCCTACTCAAATCCAAACTCCGAAATCCTAATTCCTTGAGTTTCAATAAAAGGCTGATTTTTCCTTATCCACCATCACCCATTCATCCCATCTTCAACCCCAAATCACAAATTTTTTCACTTACTATCCTTCATATATCAATTTCAAACCCAATTCCTTAAACCCCACAAATTTGATCCTTTTCATCATCACACTCATCCTTTTCACAAAAGAGGGGTTTGGAACTAAGTTTTGTACTTTAAGAAAGCATTTGGAAGGGATTTCAATCTGTGGACATCGATATTGAAAATCGGATTTTGGAGATCACCGTCGAACACCGCCCGCCGCTCTAAGACCGACGCCCGCTGTCGTTGCAAAGAGGTTATTTCTCTGTTTTTTGTGAGTTCTCTTGTGTTCTTCGGTTGTCTCGCACACTCTGTCTTTCACTTTTGGTATGGCACAACTAGTGTATTTGACTGAAGAGCAGGAGGATTGTTGGATTAACCTTGGAAGTAGGAATTATTGCTCGATGTTATTCTTTAATGTGGAGACTTTACATCGTCTTGGCTTATTCAAGCATGTTTCTGAGCTTCTTGACAAGGGTAGATTGGGTGATTTTGTTGAGCTTAGTGCAACCATATATTGTGCCTTGGTGAGAGAATTCTTGGCTACCCGGGATTATCGTTCTAACAAGGATATTCACTTTTGTATGAGAGAGAAGGAGTTCTTCGTAATGACCTAAATATAAATATTCGAGTATGTTTCGAAAGTTGGATACCTTCGTTCGGATCTTGCAATCCAGGTACGGATCGAGGTTTCAAAACCTCAAATGAGTGTTTTAAACTGGGGATTTTAAACCCCAAAATGCGAATAGGGCCGCCGTTGGGTATCCAAAACCTGTCCTATCTAACTAAGTCGCTCAAAACCTTTTGAATTTCAAGCATGAAAAAACAGAAATAAACGTACAACTTGCCACAGCAGAGCCGGGTCAAAACCAAAACATGATAAATACGAGTATCGAAATCATCCAAGTTTATAAGTTTATAAGTCGCTCAAAACCTTTTGAAGTGCAAGGGAGGCTCCAACGGCCTGGAGAGAGAGAGAGAGGGGGAGAGAGAGAGAGTTAGAGAGAGAGAAGAAAAAGAAAATAGGAAGAGGAGTGGGCCCCACAACGACAAATTTAAATCCTGCAATTCGAGACTCGAACCCGCTAATTCCGACTTATAACGAAATAAATTAGAATTTAATTCAACTTCTGAAAACGAGCTAAAATGATAAACTCTAATTTATATTTCCAATTCTCATTATTTGTAAGTAAAATTAAAATCCATTTTTAAAGTCTGATTCAAACTATGCCGGAATTTACTTCGAAAAGATTTAGAGTAAAACATGTTGCTCAAAGACGGAATTTTTTAAAAAATTTCCGAATCTCCAAATCTAATCAAATATAGTTAATTACTTTTCCAAAATAATAATTTTAAAAATTCCCGTTCTTTACATCATCCACCTCTAAAAACAAGTCTCGTCCCCGAGACTAAAATCATTCTAAAGCAAGGGGATGAAGTTTGAAATTGGTTAGTCCAAGGATCTTGTCGTTGATCCCGTAAGCACCTCATAAGGGCCCATATGAGATTCTCACATTATCCTTGCCGTGATCATAATATTCCCAATTGGTCATAGCAAGTATGTGATATGGGCTCCTATCACATCCCTGCCCCGACTTCTCAGTCATATCATAACTCAAAATCCTTGAAATTCTCGATAGCGCTCACTCTTTCAAAATACAAGCTATTCCTTTTCAAAACCTTTTCAAATCCTTCAAATCCGACGTTAGTCAAACAATTTCATAACACAGGAGGTAAAAGCATCCACCTCTAAGGGTTAATCTCATATTCTCTTCCTAGGTTCCAGTCTTAGATTCAATGCTATCAATGTCATATCTCAACATGAATCATAAGTCTCCTAAATGCACATAATATCATATATCAGAAATAACTAAGGCAACTCTACAGATCATATCATGCTAAGGATCACGCAAAGTTTCTCAACATACCATCATAACTATCACACTAGTACATACCAATAGGCTAAATCTCAATCGTATCATCGGGCATTCAGCACACAATCATCAATCATGCAAGCTCAATTTCATGGAGGTAAACAATCAGAGCACCCATCATATAGTAGTATCATACCTGTCGCGGTGGGAGCGGAGTAGTCGTCCGCTCGCATCAAAAACACGTGGGGCGATGAGGGCAGATCAGTGTCACGGTCACTAGAAGTTCGGCCTCTCTCATATCCTATCACAGATGATCCTCTATCTCCTCTACCTCTAGCAGTATCCCCTCTCCTCTATGCATGGGGATGGGTCAGAAACGGGGGACGAGGTGCCTCGGGGAGCCTCAAGGTCGGTGCAAAATGGGTCCTTCTAGATTGAGGGCAATAGAAGGACCTGTGCCCCCGGGTCCCACAAGCATAACACATCGTATCTCTCCTAGGGAATCGTGGCCAAACGTGTCCCTCCTCATGGCATCCCAGACAAGAAGTGGCGAGAACTCTGATCTCTCTACCCTGAATGGGTGGTGCGGATGGCACCCTCTGGGTGTGTCCTTGAAAATCTCCACTACATCTTCTCCTACAGGGTCGTGCATCCCATCGTGAATCAGCAGGTCTCGTCCTCTTCCCTCGGGATGAGAGGTAGCATAAAAAGTCTCCGAGAGAATCCGCTGCTGGTCGTAGAGAAGTATAACCTCCAGAAACCTCTCGAACGGTAAAGCTCTTAAGCTCAAGGCATGAAGAACATCGGGTGGCAGCCTCATAGACAACATCCTAATGCGGCTCTCAGCTGTGGGACATAGGTGAGCACAGTAGATCAACTCCCTCTTGAACTGACAGATGATCTCAGATACAGACAGTAAAGAGTCATAGGTCACTCACATGAATGCCGCCTCTCGAGCATTCTGGGTCCAAGTTGGACAAAACTCGCATAGCATCAGTGCTCTAAAGTCCTCAGAGCTCCACTCCGCTCGATTCTCCTTATAGACGGACCATCGATCGAAGGCGTCCTTCTACAAGAGACCCACGGATAGCCTCTGGCGCTTAGAAGCGGGGGCGCCGATGAAGTCAAAGATACTGTCAATCTGTTGGAACCAAGCCTCAATATCCTCTCTGGCCTCTCCAAGAAAGTGTGGCGGGTCGCAGTGCCCTAATGACCTAACTGTTAAGGATGTAAGTCGAGTTCTTAGATTACAAATAATAAAGATGTAAATAAAGGTAAATCGACTCCTAGCCTAAGCAAATAATTACAAGACTTCATCCCATTGTAGTGGAAGGGTAGTCAGGATCGATCCACGAGGAGGCGTGTCAGCGGGATCCTAGTAGCTTTGGAAATCTCAAGTCTGTGTCGACCAGAAGCCTCGATTTCGAACTTTGAGCTCGATGTCGACCTCGGTTGTCGATGCTTTCTGCAACAGAAGACCTGCAGAGACAAAAACAAGTGGTCGATATCGACAGGAAAGGGTCGATATCGATGTCAGTCCACGAAATCGACTGGCTCAGAAGACTGCCAGTCGATACAAATGGGTCAATATCGATGCTAGGGGGTCGATATCGATGTCAAGCAAACTCCGCAGTGATGATCGTCGTCGACTCAGAAAACAATCAACGAACTTAGTGGTCGATATCGAAGTCTAGGGTCGATATCGATGTCTTCCTGCAGTGAGTTAGTTCTTCGTCGGCAAAGAAAGGCCGAAGATTTAAAATGGATGAGAAGGGATGAACAGAAATAACAATGGTTTATGTGAATTAAACTATGTAAAAGAAACAACTCCTAGGATTAGGGTTTACCACAACGTTAACCAATGCATGCGATAAGATAAATAAGACGGACAATTGCGCTATTTCACCCGAGGGACAAGCTTTCGTTGTACACCAACTCTTAGGATTACTCTTGCAAATAAACCTAATTGTCTCTATCAATTTTATGTTTATAACTCAAGTTGTTAGCATGAATCCCTTTTCTTTCGATTAGGACTAAACATAGAATTGTAGGAGGAGAGATAGACACAACGATATGAACATCAAATACTTACCTCAAGCGCGCATGGCTAACGTCGGGCTCACCCCAACCCTAAGAGCTTTAGGGAACTACTCGCTTCTCATCATGGAACTCATTGTTGATTAAAAAGAAGAAACTTGCATTAAAATAAACTCCGAAGCTTTACAACTCAACGTCAACTTTTGCAAACGTCAAACCCTAAAACTTCTCTCTAACTCTAACTCTATTGATTGTCTTACTTGCTTGTGGAAAGATGCTTGAATGCCAGCCCCCTAGGGCTTTATTTATAGGCTACTAATCCTTGCTATCCGAGGATTGTAACTCCTATCTAAACTATGAACTCTATCCAAACAATTAGGATAGGTCTTTTATTTTGATAAAACTTGAAGGTAAAAGATAAATAAAACTTCAGCTGCCATCTATCTTGAAAGTGTAAGATAATTCCGTTCCTCTTTGAAGATATAGTTCCAATCCGCATTCGAAATTGAATCTATCCTTTGTCGAGATAAGGGGTCGATATCGACACCAGGGGGTCGATATCGAGGTCTCTGTTCCTCCTCGACTTGTTCAGCTCTGGTCGATGTCTATGTTGAGGTCGATATGGGGGTCGATATTGACACCAGAGGTCGATATCTGGGTCTAAGGTCGATATCTACCTCTGCTCAGCTTCACTTGGTGATGTACATATTTGCACCTTCTTTTATTGCATCTTTTGACTTCGTATTTCATTCGATCTCCAAAGAAAAGGTTCAAAAGAATATAAACTTGAGTAAGAATGGGCTAAAATGCAAGAAATAGAGTCTACACAAGTTTTGAGCTAACCATGCAGGAATTCGAGCGAAAAAGGAGTCAAAACGAAGAAGCCAAGTGAAGCTGAGAAGAGGTAGATATCGACCCCCAGTGTCGATATCGACCCCCATATCGACCTCAACATAGAAATCGACCAGAGCTGAACAAGTCGAGCAGGAACAGAGACCTCGATATCGACCTCTGGTGTCGATATTGACCCCTTATCTCGACAGAAGATAGACTCGATTTCGAATGCGGATTGGCACTATATCTTCAAGGAGGCACGGGATTATCTCATACTTTCAAGATTGATGGCAGCTGAAGTTTTATTCATCTTTTACCTTTAAGTTATTTAAGTTTTATCAAAATAAAAGACCTATCCTAATTGTTCGGATAGAGTTATTAGTTTAGATAGAAGTTACAATCCTTGAATAGCGAGGATTAGTAGCCTATAAATAAAGCCCTAGGGGCTGATTTGTTAGAAGATCTTTCATACCATCAATTAACAAAGACATAGACAATAGAGTTAGAGTTAGAGAGAAGTTTTAGGGTTTGACGTTTGCGAAAGTTGACGTTGAGTTGTAAAGCTTCGAAGTTTAGTTTAATGCAAGTTTCTTCCTTTCAATTGACAATGATGAGTTCCATGATGAGAAGCGAGTAGTTCCCCAAAGCTCTTAGGGTCGGGGTGAGCCCGACGTTAGCCATGCGCGCTTGAGGTAAGTATTTGATGTTCATATCGTTGTGTCTATCTCTCCTCCTACAATTCTATGTTTAGTCCTAATCGAAAGAAAAGGGATTCATGCTAACAACTTGAGTTATAAACATAAAATTAGTAGAGACAATTAGGTTTATTTGAAAGAGTAATCCTAAGAGTTGGTGTACGGCGAAAGCTTGTCCCTCGGGTGAAATAGCGCAATTGTCCGTCTTATTTATCTCATCGCATGCATTGGTTAACGTTGTGTTAAACCCTAATCCTAAGAGTTGCCTTTTTACATAGTTTATACACACAAAAACCCTCTGTTATTTCTATTCATTGCTTCTCTCTCCATCCTTGATTCTTCGGCCTTTTCTTTGCCGACGAAGTACTAACCCACTGCAGGGAGACATCGATATCGACCCCAGACGTCGATATCGACCACTGAGTTCGTCGACAGTTTTCTGAGTCGACGACGAACATCGCTGCGGAGTTTTGCTGACATCGATATCGACACCACACATCGATATCGACCCTTCTGTATCGACTGGCAGTCTTCTGAGCCAGTCGATTTCGTGGACTAACATCGATATCGACCACTACTAGTCGATATCGTCCACTTGTTTTTGTCTTTGCAGGTCTTCTGTTGCAGAGAACATCGACAACCGAGGTCGACATCGAGGCCCAAGGTCGAAATCGAGGCTACTGGTCGACGCAGACGTGAGATTTCCAACGCTACTAGGATCCCGCTGACACGCCTCCTCGTGGATCGATCCTGACTACCCTTCCACTACAACGGGAGGAAGTCTTGTAATTATTTGCTTAGGCCAGGAGTTGGATTACGTTTATTACATATTATTATTTGTAATTACTTGACATATCAAGCCTCCTGCAACAACAAATTGGCGCGGTTGCCGGGGAAGGCAATCAATCGCGCCCTAGTAGTCTATCTCACGTCTTTTTCTAGTTTGGTCTTGCAGGTGTATGCGACGCGCTGATCGCCCACCTGAATTTGAAGGAGTAGACGACCCTGAGCGTTATTTCCATCTAAGGGCCCAGGCTCAAAGAATCATGGCGGAAAACGCGAACCAAGCAGAACTTATTGAACAACTAAGGAGGCAGGTCGAAGACCTAACGACTAGAGAGGCGGCACTTAAGGAGTGTGCGATAGGGAGGAGGAAGGCCGAAGGCAAATAGAAGCCCAAATCAATGCCCTCCCTAGGAATGCCAAGCAATATATGCACCCCGCTCTCACAGTGCCTGAATCGGCAATTCTTATCCCTGCCTCTAATTTCGAAATTAAACCTAACTTCTTAACTGAGATTAGAAGACACCAATATGAAGGAAAACCTAATGAATGCCCTATGGCACATATATCAACCTTGTTAGACCTTTGTGATACTATTGCTGATGGACGAAGTCTTGAATATGTCCAACTAAAAGCATTTCGCTGGTCTCTTACAGGAAAAGCATTGCAGTGGTTAGAAAGCATAGCCCCAAGATCGCTCTGCACCTGGAATGAAGTCAAGGACGCGTTTCTCAACAAGTTCTTTCCTCCTTCTAAGACGGCGCTGATCCGACAGAAAATCACGGCTTTCAAACAAAAGCCTGGTGAGGCTCTGGCAACTGTTTGGGAGAGGTTTAAGGACCTCCTACGATCATGCCCGACGCATGGCCAACCACCGTACGTCATTCAGAAGATCATATACAATGCTCTTGACGCTGCCACCAAGGAGAGGATCAACACATACACCGCCTATGGCTACCTTGAACTCGCTCCTCAAGAAGCTTGGGAAACCATTGAAAGGTTGGTGGAATTTGACAATACATATGGGACTCCTGAGGCTTCCGACGCACCATCATTGTCGAGGCCTGCCCCATCTATGCCATTATACGAACCCTCTAAGGTGATCGATCCGGATGTAAAAGAACAATTTCATAGGGATCAACTTAGAAAGCTCCAGAAACAAGTGAGATTCCTATCGGCAAACCAAGACTGCATCGAATGTGGATCACAGCGACATACTACCATTGAGTGCCCTCATGCTGAGCAAGTGCAACTAGCGGAGACTCATGAGGAAGCCAACGTCATGAGGGGTCCCAATCGCCAATATTGGGGAGACCAAAGGTTCCAACAACCATAAAGGAACCAGGTTAACCCTAGGGACCCCCTACCCTATAGAGCTCCTGGGCACCCTGAGAGAGACCAAAAGAAGGATGATCTTCAACTTGTATTGGACGAGATAAGGCGGAACCAAGCTAAGAATGATCAATCCAACCATGCAATCCACTCTCAACTCAATCACCTTACCACAAGGATTGGAGAGATGGACATTTGGAAGAAGAACGTAGAGACCCAACTGGGTCAATTGGCGGCACAAATCCCTAGACCGTCCGGAACATTCCCTGGGCAACCAACTACCAATCCTAAGGGGCAATCCGGGTCAGGACACATTGCAGCCATGCAACTAAGGAGTGGCACCAAAGATCATAAGCCACAAAAGGCGACGGAGGAAGAAGTAACAGAGCCTGTCGACATCGACAACCCAGTCGATGTCGACCGATATCGACACCACTGTCGACCCCTTGGCCGACGTCAATGACACTGCAGAACCTGAGAGAGAACAACATAGGTCGAAATCGACCCTACCGGTCGATATCGACCACCCTCCTGTCGACATCGAGGTTCAGCAGGCTCCTCCGACCACCGTTTTGGCTTCTCCGCCAAAGAAGACGCTACCCTTCCCTTTCAAAGCATTAAAGGACCCCACTCAAAGTAAGTTTAGGCGCTTTGTAAAGATTCTCCAAGGACTGAACATTACTATCCCTCTTACAGAAGCCCTAAGCGAGATGCCCGCCTATGTTCGGTTCTTAAAAGACATCCTTAGCAAGAAGCGATCCATGGCAGAGATCGCAGAGGAATGCTCAAAGATGGATTTCCCTGAGAAGAGGAGCGATCTAGGGAAATTTGCAATCACCGTGGGACTTGGCCAACATCGCTACAAAGCCCTATGTGACCTAGGGGCAAGCGTAAGTCTCATGCCTCTCTCTATTTGGCAAAAGGTGAACATTGGTGCACTTGAACCTGTGGACATGAAACTCTACATGGCTGACAACTCATTCGTCAAACCCACAGGTATAGTTGATGACGTTCCGGTAAAGGTAGGTAAGTTCTTTGTGCCTACTGATTTCATTGTATTGGAGATGCCTGAAGATCCTGTAGTGCCTATTATACTTGGTAGGCCTTTCTTAGCTACTGCAGATGCCAATATCAATGTACGTCGAGGGTTACTAACCTTTACTATAGGGAACGAAGTGATAGAATTCTCTTTCAACCCAACCATGAGCGAAACAAAGCACCTGGAGCAAGTAGTCCTCTCGTTGGCCAAAGAAAAGCTTAGAAAATTCTTGTTGGCGAGGACGGAAATAGCAAGCAGGGTCGACATCGACTGGAACCAGTCGATATCGACTAAAAACATCGAAATCGACCCACCTTGGTTGAAATCGAGTATGCCAGATCGCTGCCAGGAGCTTAAGTATGGGGTCACAGAGGTCGATATCGACCCCCGCATGTCGACATCGACCACAGCACTCGAAATGGACCCTCCCTGGTCGAAATCGACCACCCCTCAGCCCGAAGATTTCTGTTTCGGGCCCAAACAGGTAAGCCCAGGTATGACCCCTAACCTTCCTCTGTCCCCTATTGATGAATCAATCAAGCCAATTATTGATAAATCTACTAAAGAGAGGGTCAAAGCTCCATGGTTTGCCTATATTGCTAAAGTTAGGTCAAGAAAGAGAAGAAAAGCACCCAAAGAAGAACCTAATGATGAAGAAGCCTTGGTCGCCGAACTTAGATGCTACCAGAAGGACCTAGATGATCCAGGAGAAGGCTCACGCTCGAAGAGTCCCTACATAAAAGGGTCATGAAGAATTGACGGAGAAGTCGGCCTAGCGACTCAAAAATCTAGAGCATGTACATAAAACATTTAAATTTCGCATGGATGGTTTTTAGGATTTAACTCTTGGCTGTTTGAAACTTTTAAAACTGAGATAATTCGTGCTTTATCTATATTCCTAACAAAGATTTCAGGTTGTCAAGCAAAAGGGACGACGAAGAAGAAAAGAAGCTTCTGCAGAGGCAGTCGAAATCGACCAGGCCGGTCGAAATCGACCCCCCAGGGTCAAGTCATCTCCTGGAGTCGACATCGAGGACTCAGGAGCGAAAAAGAGAGGTCGATATCGACCATAATACTCGATATCGACCCCAATCAGGCAGCCCTTGTCTTCATCTTCTTCCTCGACTTCGACAGATGCAGTCGACATTGACCACTGACCTAGATATCGACTTCTGGCATCGACCAAACCTGAATCGACCTGAATCCGCTGTAAGTCTCTCTCTACCCTTGTTCTTCTTTTTAATACAGTGAGGACACTGTATATTTTAAGTATGGGGTGGGGGGAAAGACATGTCTTATGGTCATAACTTGGTTTCTTCTTCGCATTGCATTCATGTTTAAATTTTTTTTCTTAGTTTTACCTTTATAAAATGTCAAAAATCCAAAAAAATAGAAAAATGTCAAAAATACAAAAAAAAATGCATGTTTATTTTTAAGTTCGTTTTTTAAACCCTACTTAGATGTCCTATGATGAAAACTCAATAGCTGACTTGATCATGTAAATCCTATGGCATGTTTGGATGGTTTAGCCTAAGTCTTTAAATTTTTATATAGATTGTGAACTTGTGATGAAATTAAGCACATATGATCCTAGGCTAGAAAGCAAATCCAACAAAAATTGTCCTTGTGAGAATTTTGACCTATAGGGAGAACATCAAAAATCCCTCTGCTTTCTTGAGTGAATTTACTCTTCCTATGCATTTCTAAATGTTGTGATAGTTATTCAAAACCAATGCATATATATGTTTATGTTTACGAGAATTAAATGATGGAGGCATCTTTTAAGCCCTTTTTATCCTCTCTTTACCTACCCTACATTATCCCTGCTTGAAGCCAGAACATTAGCCTGAGCCTGAATTGCAAACTCCACAAAATTATCCCTAGCCGAATTGAGCCTGACCCCCATTTGGGGATTGAGACTTAGATTGGTTGGAACTAATGCCTTGTGGAAAGAAAAGAGCATAATGTCTAGTTTTGAGCGAGGAAATTATAGGATGGTATATATTTACATTTTGTCATATTTTGTAAAAGGATTTTTTGGCTCACCATATAAATGCACATAGTTTTAGTATTATTTCCAAAAAAAAAAAATCCGAAAAAAAATATATATAGTGCATGAGCCAAAATCCTTAAGTCCTTTATTCATACAAGTATTATATTTTTGAGAGCATATAACGGAAAGATGAGTTGGAAAAGAGCATTATAGACAACATCCTAATGCGGCTCTCAGCCGTGGGACATAGGTGAGCACAGTAGATCAACTCCCTCTTGAACTGACAGATGATCTCAGATACAGACAGTAAAGAGTCATAGGTCACTCACATGAATGCCGCCTCTCGAGCATTCTGGGTCCAAGTTGGACAAAACTCGCATAGCATCAGTGCTCTAAAGTCCTCAGAGCTCCACTCCGCTCGATTCTCCTTATAGACGGACCATCGATCGAAGGCGTCCTTCTACAAGAGACCCGCGGATAGCCTCTGGCGCTTAGAAGCGGGGGCGCCGATGAAGTCAAAGATACTGTCAATCTGTTGGAACCAAGCCTCAATATCCTCTCTAGCCTCTCCAAGAAAGTGTGGCGGGTCGCAGTGCCCTAATGACCTAACTGTTAAGGATGTAAGTCGAGTTCTTAGATTACAAATAATAAAGATGTAAATAAAGGTAAATCGACTCCTACCCTAAGCAAATAATTACAAGACTTCATCCCATTATAGTGGAAGGGTAGTCAGGATCGATCCACGAGGAGGCGTGTCAGCGGGATCCTAGTAGCTTTGGAAATCTCAAGTCTGTGTCGACCAGAAGCCTCGATTTCGAACTTTGAGCTCGATGTCGACCTCGGTTGTCGATGCTTTCTGCAACAGAAGACCTGCAGAGACAAAAACAAGTGGTCGATATCGACAGGAAAGGGTCGATATCGATGTCAGTCCACGAAATCGACTGGCTCAGAAGACTGCCAGTCGATACAAAAGGGTCGATATCGATGCTAGGGTGTCGATATCGATGTCATGCAAACTCCGCAGTGATGATCGTCGTCGACTCAGAAAACAGTCAACGAACTTAGTGGTCGATATCGACGTCTAGGGTCGATATCGATGTCTTCCTGCAGTGAGTTAGTTCTTCGTCGGCAAAGAAAGGCCGAAGATTTAAAATGGATGAGAAGGGATGAACAGAAATAACAATGGTTTATGTGAATTAAACTATGTAAAAGAAACAACTCCTAGGATTAGGGTTTACCACAACGTTAACCAATGCATGCGATAAGATAAATAAGACGGACAATTGCGCTATTTCACCCGAGGGACAAGCTTTCGTCGTACACCAACTCTTAGGATTACTCTTGCAAATAAACCTAATTGTCTCTATCAATTTTATGTTTATAACTCAAGTTGTTAGCATGAATCCCTTTTCTTTCGATTAGGACTAAACATAGAATTGTAGGAGGAGAGATAGACACAACGATATCAACATCAAATACTTACCTCAAGCACGCATGGGTAACGTCGGGCTCACCCCAACCCTAAGAGCTTTAGGGAACTACTCGCTTCTCATCATGGAACTCATTGTTGATTAAAAAGAAGAAACTTGCATTAAAATAAACTCCGAAGCTTTACAACTCAACGTCAACTTTTGCAAACGTCAAACCCTAAAACTTCTCTCTAACTCTAACTCTATTGATTGTCTTACTTGCTTGTTGAAAGATGCTTGAATGCCAGCCACCTAGAGCTTTATTTATAGGCTACTAATCCTTGCTATCCGAGGATTGTAACTCCTATCTAAACTATGAACTCTATCCAAACAATTAGGATAGGTCTTTTATTTTGATAAAACTTGAAGGTAAAAGATAAATAAAACTTCAGCTGCCATCTATCTTGAAAGTGTAAGATAATTCCGTGCCTCTTTGAAGATATAGTTCCAATCCGCATTCGAAATTGAATCTATCCTTTGTCGAGATAAGGGGTCGATATCGACACCAGGGGGTCGATATCGAGGTCTCTGTTCCTCCTTGACTTGTTCAGCTCTGGTCGATGTCTATGTTGAGGTCGATATGGGGGTCGATATCGACACCAGAGGTCGATATCTGGGTCTAAGGTCGATATCTACCTCTGCTCAGCTTCACTTGGTGATGTACATATTTGCACCTTCTTTTATTGAATCTTTTGACTTCGTATTTCATTCGATCTCCAAAGAAAAGGTTCAAAAGAATATAAACTTGAGTAAGAATGGGCTAAAATGCAAGAAATAGAGTCTACACAAGTTTTGAGCTAACCATGCAGGAATTCGAGCGAAAAAGGAGTCAAAACGAAGAAGCCAAGTGAAGCTGAGAAGAGGTAGATATCGACCCCCAGTGTCGATATCGACCCCCATATCGACCTCAACATAGAAATCGACCAGAGCTGAACAAGTCGAGCAGGAATAGAGACCTCGATATCGACCTCTGGTGTCGATATCGACCCCTTATCTCGACAAAAGATAGACTCGATTTCGAATGCGGATTGGCACTATATCTTCAAGGAGGCACGGGATTATCTCATACTTTCAAGATTGATGGCAGCTGAAGTTTTATTCATCTTTTACCTTTAAGTTATTTAAGTTTTATCAAAATAAAAGACCTATCCTAATTGTTCGGATAGAGTTATTAGTTTAGATAGAAGTTACAATCCTTGAATAGCGAGGATTAGTAGCCTATAAATAAAGCCCTAGGGGCTGATTTGTTAGAAGATCTTTCATACCATCAATTAACAAAGACATAGACAATAGAGTTAGAGTTAGAGAGAAGTTTTAGGGTTTGACGTTTGCGAAAGTTGACGTTGAGTTGTAAAGCGTCGAAGTTTAGTTTAATGCATGTTTCTTCCTTTCAATTGACAATGATGAGTTCCATGATGAGAAGCGAGTAGTTCCCCAAAGCTCTTAGGGTCGGGGTGAGCCCGACGTTAGCCATGCGCGCTTGAGGTAAGTATTTGATGTTCATATCGTTGTGTCTATCTCTCCTCCTACAATTCTATGTTTAGTCCTAATCGAAAGAAAAGGGATTCATGCTAACAACTTGAGTTATACACATAAAATTAGTAGAGACAATTAGGTTTATTTGAAAGAGTAATCCTAAGAGTTGGTGTACGGCGAAAGCTTGTCCCTCGGGTGAAATAGCGCAATTGTCCGTCTTATTTATCTCATCGCATGCATTGGTTAACGTTGTGGTAAACCCTAATCCTAAGAGTTGCCTTTTTACATAGTTTATACACACAAAAACCCTCTGTTATTTCTATTCATTGCTTCTCTCTCCATCCTTGATTCTTCGGCCTTTTCTTTGCCGACGAAGTACTAACCCACTGCAGGGAGACATCGATATCGACCCCAGACGTCGATATCGACCACTGAGTTCGTCGACAGTTTTCTGAGTCGACGACGAACATCGCTGCGGAGTTTTGCTGACATCGATATCGACACCACACATCGATATCGACCCTTCTGTATCGACTGGCAGTCTTCTGAGCCAGTCGATTTCGTGGACTAACATCGATATCGACCACTACTAGTCGATATCGACCACTTGTTTTTGTCTTTGCAGGTCTTCTGTTGCAGAGAACATCGACAGCCGAGGTCGACATCGAGGCCCAAGGTCGAAATCGAGGCTACTGGTCGACGCAGACGTGAGATTTCCAACGCTACTAGGATCCCGCTGACACGCCTCCTCGTGGATCGATCCTGACTACCCTTCCACTACAACGGGAGGAAGTCTTGTAATTATTTGCTTAGGCCAGGAGTTGGATTACGTTTATTACATATTATTATTTGTAATTACTTGACATATCAAGCCTCCTGCAACAACACTTGGCTTCTCCGTTTTGACTCCGATTTCGCTCGAATTCCTGCATGGTTAGCTCAAAACTTGTGCATACCCTATTTCTTGCAGTTTAGCCCATTCTTTAGCAAGTTTACATTCTTTTGAAACTTTTCTTTGGAAATCGAATGAAATATGAAGTCAAACGATGCAATAAAAGGAGATACAAATATGTACATCAAAACACCCCATACTTAGACTTGCTTGTCCTCAAGCAGTAACCAAGCAATAACCAACACCTACAACACAGCCTTCAAGTCTTCGCCCTTGTCAAAAGCAACATCATACGAGGTAGCAAAGCAAAGCAAGTGAATTTAACGTCATAGCACATATTTAGGCGATCCATAGGCATATGCAAATTTGATCCAACCTTACAGGGATAATATGTTTGCACTCAACTCTCATGTGTTTAGGTTATGAAGATCAACTCTCAACTCAATTCCATATACAATCTCATAAACATTGCAATTTATAAAAATCCACTTCGCAACCAATTATGAAAATGCAATAAGAACTATCAGGAGGACTTTCGCTCAATGGAAGACTTCAAAGAAGACTCCATTCGGCGGCGTTGTAATGGAGCTTGGTATGAAAATAAAAGGTATGGAATTATTTGGCTATGTGGTGCTTTTATAATTTGGGAATCAAGACTCCTAAATCTCAACACTTGCAATATCCATACCATAACTCTTCAATGTTGCTCTTTCCAAGCTTGCTCTCCTATAATGCTCTTTCCCAACTCATCTTTAAATAATATGCTCTAAAGATGCACTAAAAGATGTAAACCATTCTATCAACCCTTCTTCCAAACTCTAGTATACCTCTAAAAAATATAACACTTGTATGAATAAAAGACTTAAGGATTTTGGCTCATGCACTATATATATACATCTTTTTTTTCGGAAATAATAAGTAAATACTAAAGATATGTGCATTTATATGGTGAGCCAAAAATCCTTTTACAAAATATGACAAAATGTAAATATGCACTAACCCAATATATCCTTGCTCAAAACTGGACATTATGCTCTTTTATTAGTCCAGCCAATCTAAGTCTCAATTCCCAAATGGGGGTCAGGCTCAATTCGGCTAGGGATAATTTTATGGAAATTGTAATTTCAGGCTCAGGCTGATATTCTGGCTTCAAGCAGGGATAATGCAGGGTAGGTAAAGAGAGGATAAAAATGGCTTAAAAGATGCCTCCATCATTTAATTCTCGTAAACATAAACATATATATGCATTGGCTTTGAATAACTATCACAACATTTAGAGATGCATAGGAAGAGTAAATTCACTCAAGAAAGCGGAGGGAATTTTTATGTTCTCCCCATAGGCCAAAATTCTCACAAGGACAATTTTTGTTGGATTTTCTTTTTAGCCTAGGATCATATGTGCTCAATTTCATCACAAGTTCACAATCTACATAAAAATTTTAAGGACTTAGGCTAAACCATCCAAATATGCCATAGGGTTTACTTGATCAAGTCAGCTATTGAGTTTTCATCATAGGACATCTAAGTAGGGTTTAAAAACAAACTTAAAAATAAACATGCATTTTTTTGTATTTTTATTTTTTTTTGTATTTTTAATTTTTTTTGTATTTTTGACATTTTTCTATTTTTTTGGATTTTTTTATATTTTATAAAAGTAAAACTAAGAACAAAAAATTTAAAACATGAATGCAATGCGAAGAAGAAAACCAAGTTATGACCATAAGACATGTTTTCCCCCACCCCATACTTAAAATATACAGTGTCCTCACTGTATTAAAAAGAAGAACAAGGGTAGAGAGAAATTCACAGCGCAACCTGCGGATTCAGGTCGATTTCAGGTTAGGTCGATGCCAGAAGTCGATAGCTATGTCAGTAGTCGATGTCGACTGCATCTGTCAAAGTCGAGGAAGAAAGTGAAGACAAGGGCTGCCTGATTGGGGTCGATATCGAGTATAATGGTTGATATCGACCTCTCTTTTTCGCTCCTGAGTCCTCGATGTCGACTCCAGGAGGTGGCTTGATCCTGGGGGGGGGTCGATTCCGACTGGCCAGGTCGATTTCGACAGCCTCTTCAGAAGCTTCTTTTCTTCTTCGTCGTTCCTTTTGCTTGATAACCTGAAATCTTTGTTAGTAATATAGATAAAGCAATGAATTATCTCAGTTTCAAAAGTTTCAAAAAGCCAAAAGTTAAATCCTAAGAACCATCTATGAAAAAAAATTTAAAGGTTTTATGTACATGCTCTAGAGTTTTGAGTCGCTAGGCCGACTTCTCCGTCAATGCTTCACGACCCTTTTATGTAGGGACCCTTCGAGCTTGAGCCTTCTCTTGGGTCATCTAGGTCTTTTTGGTAGTATCTAAGCTCGACGACCAAGGGTTCTTCATCATTAGGTTCTTCTTTAGGCAAACCATGGAGCTTTGACCCTCTTATTAGTAGAATTACCAATAATTGGCTTAATTGATTCATCAATAAGGGACAGAGGAGGGTTGGGAGTCATACCTGGGCTTACCTGTTTGGGCCCGAATCAGAAATCTTCGGGCTGAGGGATGGTCGTTATCGACCAAGGAGGGTCGATTTCGAGTTATGTGGTCGATATCGACCTCTGTGACCCCATACTTAAGCTCCTGGCAGCGATTTGGCCTACTCGATTTCGACCAAGGGGGGTCGATTTCGATATTTTTAGTCGATATCGACTGGTTCCAATCGATGTCGACCCTGCTTGCTGTTTCCGTCCTCGCCAATAAAAATTTTCTAAGCTTCTCCTTAGCTGGCGAGAGGACTACTTGCTCCAGGTGCTTCGTTTCGCTCATGGTTGGGTTGAATGAGAATTCTATTACTTCGTTCCCTATAGTAAAGGTTAGTAATCCTCGACGTACATTGATATTGCCATCTGCAGTAGCTAAGAACGACCTACCAAGTATAATAGGCACTACAGGATCTTCAGGCATCTCCAATACAATGAAATTAGTAGGCACAAAGAACTTACCTACCTTTACTAGAACATCATCAACTATACATGTGGGCCTGACGAATGAGTTGTCAGCCATATAGAGTTTCATGTCCACAGGTTCAAGTGCGCCAATGTTCACCTGTTGCGAAATAGAGAGAGGCATGAGACTTACACTTCCCCCTAGGTCACATAGGGCTTTATAGCGATGTTGGCCAAGTCCCACGGTGATTGCAAACTTCCCTGGATCACTCTTCTTCTCAGGGAAGTCCATCTTTGAGCACTCCTCTGCGATCTCTGCCATGGATCTCTTCTTGCTAAGGATGTCTTTAAGGAATCGCATATAGGCAGGCATCTCGCTTAGGGCTTCTGTAAGAGGGATGGCAACATTAAGTCCTTGAAGTATTTTTATAAAGCGCCTAAACTTACCTTTGGTGGGATCCTCCAATGCTTTGTATAGAAAGGGCAACGTCTTCTTTGGTGGAGGGGCCAAAACGGTGGTCGGAGGGGCCTGCTGAACATCGATGTCGACTGGAGTTGGGTTGATATCGACTGGTAGGGTCGATATCGACTGGTAGGGTCGATGTCGACCTCTGTTGTGATTTCTCAGGCTCTGCAGTGTCATCGACGTCGACCAGGGGGTCGACATGGTGGTCGATATCGACCTCTGGGTCGACATCGACTGGGTCTGTTGCTTTCTCCTCCGTTTCCATTCGTGGTTCATGTACTTTGTTGCCACTCCTTAATTGCATGGCTGCGACATGGCCCGTCCCGGATTGTCCCTTAGGATTTGTAGTGGGTTGCCGAGGGAGTGTTCTGAACGGTCTAGGGATTTGTGCCGCCAATTGACCCAGTTGGGTCTCTACGTTCCTTTTCCATATATCCATCTCCCCAATCCTTGTGGTAAGGTGATTGAGTTGAGAATGGATGGCATTGATGGATTGATCATTCTTAGCTTGATTCCTCCTTATCTCATCTAGCACAAGTTGAAGATCATCCTTCTTTTGGTCTCTCTCTGGGTGCCCAGGAGCTCTATAGAGTGGCGGGTCCCTAGGGTTAACCTGGTTCCTTTGTGGTTGGTGGAACCTTTGGTCTCCCCAATATTGGTGATTGGGGCCCCTCATATAGCGTGCCTCTTGGTAAGTCTCCGCTATTTGTACTTGTTCGGCGTGTGGGCACTCGATGGTTGTGTGCCACTGCGATCCGCATTCAATGCAATCTTGGTTCGCTGAAAGGAACTTTACTTGCTTTTGGAGCTTTCGAAGTTGATCTCTATGGAATTGCTCCTTCACATCCGGATCGATTACATTGGAGGGTTCATATAAGGGCATAGATGGGGCAGGCCTTGACGATGATGGTGTGTCGGAAGCCTCAGGAGTCCCATATGTATTGTCGAACTCCACCAACCTCTCTATGGTCTCCCAAGCCTCTTGTGGAGCGAGTTCAAGATAGCCATAGGAGGTGTAGGTGTTGATCCTCTCCCTAGTTGCAGCGTCAAGAGCATTGTATATAATCTCCTGAATTACATACGGTGGTTGGCCATGCGTCGGGAATGATCGTAGTAGGTCCTTAAACCTTTCCCAAACAGTCGCCAGAGCCTCACCAAGCCTTTGTTTGAAAGCCGTGATTTTCTGTCGGATCAACGCCGTCTTAGAAGGAGGAAAGAACTTGTTGAGGAACGCGTCCATGACTTTATTCCAGGTGCGGAGCGATCTTGGGGCTATGCTCTCCAACCACTGTAATGCTTTTCCTGTAAGAGACCAGCGAAAGGCTTTTAGTTGGACATATTCAAGACTTCGTCCATCAGCAATAGTATCACAAAGGTCTAAGAAGGTTGAAATATGTGCCTTAGGGCATTCGTTAGGTTTTCCTTCATATTAGTGCCTTCTAATCTCAGTTAGGAAGTTAGGTTTTATTTCAAAATTAGAGGCAGGGATAAGAATTACCGATTCATGCACTGTGAGAGCGGGGTGCATATATTGCTTGGTATTTCTAGGGAGGGCATTGATTTGGGCTTCTATTTGCCTCCGACCTTCCTCCTCCCTATCTGCACTCTCCTTAAGTGCTGCCTCTCTAGTCGTTAGGTCCTCAACCTGCTTCCTTAGTTGCTCAATAAGTTCAGCTTGGTTCGAGTTGTCCGCCATGATTCTTTGAGCTTGGGCCCTTAGATGGAAATAACGCTCAAGGTCGTCTACTCCTTCAAATTCAGGTGGGCGATCAGCACGTCGCATACACCTGCAAAAAACAAGACGTGAGATAGACTACTAGGGCGCGATTGATTGCCTCCCCGGCAACGGCGCCAATTTGTTAAGGAGGTAAGTCGAGTTCTTAAATTCCAAATAATAAAGATGTAAATAAAGGTAAATCGACTCCTAGCCTAAGCAAATAATTACAAGACTTCCTCCCATTGTAGTGGAAGGGTAGTCAGGATCGATCCACGAGGAGGCGTGTCAGCGGGATCCCAGTAGCTTTGGAAATCTCAAGTCTGTGTCGACCAGAAGCCTCGATTTCGACCTTTGAGCTCGATGTCGACCTCGGCTGTCGATGCTTTCTGCTACAGAAGACCTGTAGAGACAAAAACAAGTGGTCGATATCGACAAGAAAGGGTCGATATCGATGTCAGTCCACGAAATCGACTGGCTCAGAAGACTGTCAGTCGATACAGAAGGGTCGATATCGATGCTAGTGGGTCGATATCGATGTCAAGCAAACTCCGCAGTGATGATCGTCGTCGACTCAGAAAACTATCAACGAACTTAGTGGTCGATATCGACGTCTAGGGTCGATATCGATGTCTTCCTGCAGTGAGTTAGTTCTTCGTCGGCAAAGAAAGGCCAAAGATTTAAGAATGGATGAGAAGGGATGAAAAGAAATAACAGTGGTTTATGTGAATTAAACTATGTAAAAGAAACAACTCCTAGGATTAGGGTTTACCACAATGTTAACCAATGCATGCGATAAGATAAATAAGACGGACAATTGCGCTATTTCACCCGAGGGACAAGCTTTCGCTGTACATCAACTCTTAGGATTACTCTTGCAAATAAACCTAATTGTCTCTATCAATTTTATGTTTATAACTCAAATTGTTAGCATGAATCCCTTTTCTTTCGATTAGGACTAAATATAGAATCGTAGGAGGAGAGATAGACACAACGATATCAACATCAAATACTTACCTCAAGCACGCCTGGCTAACGTCGGGCTCACCCCGACCCTAAGAGCTTTGGGGAACTACTCGCTTCTCATCATCGAACTCATTGTTTATTGAAAAGAAGAAACTTGCATTAAAATAAACTCCAAAGCTTTACAACTCAACGTCAACTTTCGCAAACGTCAAACCCTAATACTTCTCTCTAACTCTAACTCTATTGATTGTCTTACTTGCTTGTTGAAAGATGCTTGAATGCCAGCCCCCTAGGGCTTTATAGGCTACTAATCCTTCCTATCCGAGGATTGTAACTGCTATCTAAACTATGAACTCTATCCAAACAATTAGGATAGGTCTTTTATTTTGATAAAACTTGAAGGTAAAAGATAAATAAAACTTCAGCCGCCATCTATCTTGAAAGTGTAAGATAATTCCGTGCCTCTTTGAAGATATAGTTCCAATCTGCATTCGAAATCGAATCTATCTTCTGTCGAGATAAGGGGTCGATATCGACACCAGGGGGTCGATATCGAGGTCTCTGTTGCTGCTCGACTTGTTCAGCTCTGGTCGATGTCTATGTTGAGGTCGATATGGGGGTCGATATCGACACCAGAGGTCGATATCTGGGTCTAAGGTCGATATCTACCTCTGCTCAGCTTCACTTGGCTTCTCCGTTTTGACTCCGATTTCGCTCGAATTCCTGCATGGTTAGCTCAAAACTTGTGCAGACCCTATTTCTTGCAGTTTAGCCCATTTTTACACAAGTTTATATTCTTTTGACACTTTTCTTTGGAAATCAAATGAAATATGAAGTCCTCAAGCAATAACCAAGCAATAACCAACACCTACAACACACCCTTCAAGTCTTCGCCCTTGTCAAAAGCAACATCATACGAGGTAGCAAAGCAAAGCAAGTGAATTTAACGTCATAGCACATATTTAGGCGATCCATAGGCATATGCAATTTTGATCCAACCTTACAGGGATAATGTGTTTGCACTCAACTCTCATGTGTTTAGGCTATGAAGATCAACTCTCAACTCAATTCCATATACAATCTCATAAACATTGCAATTTATAAAAATCCACTTCGCAACCAATTATGAAAATGCAATAAGAACTATCAAGAGGACTTTCGCTCAATGGAAGACTTCCAAGAAGACTCCATTCGGCGGGGTTATAATGGGGCTTGGTTTAAAAATAAAAGGTATGGAATTATTTGGCTATGTGGTGCTTTTATAATTTGGGAATCAAGACTCCTCAATCTCTACACTTGCAATATCCAAACCATAACTCTTCAATGTTGCTCTTTCCAAGCTTGATCTCCTATAATGCTCTTTCCCAACTCATATTTATATAATATGCTCTAAAGATGCACTAAAAGATGTAAACCATTCTATCAACCCTTCTTTCAAACTCTAGTATACCTCTCAAAAATATAACACTTGTATGAATAAAAGACTTAAGGATTTTGGCTCATGCACTATATATATACATCTTTTTTTTTTCGGATTTGTTTTTCAGAAATAATAAGTAAATACTAAAGATATGTGCATTTATATGGTGAGCCAAAAATCCTTTTACAAAATATGACGAAATGTAAATATGCACCAACCCAATATTTCCTTGCTCAAAACTGGACATTATGCTCTTTTATTAGTCCAGCCAATCTAAGTCTCAATTCCCAAATGGGGGTCAGGCTCAATTCAACTAGGGATAATTTTGTGGAGTTTTTAATTTCAGGCTCAGGCTAATATTCTGGCTTTAACAGGGATAATGCAGGGTAGGTAAAGGGAGGTCGATATCGATGATGAAGGTCGATATCGATGTTGCCAACAGAGGAAGTCCGACTCAGATTTTGATAGAATTCTATCCGAAGCATGCACATCTATCCAAAAGTCGAAATCTTCTATCTTCAATACCAGACTTCATCCTTTACTAGTTTTACCATGGAGATTTTAGTTTTTACTTTATTATGTTTTATCTAGAGGCCATTGGGGCTGAGTTTAATCATTCAATTACAGGAAGTTTTAGTCATACATCGCAAAGAATTTGTAGAGCGAGAGAGAGAGGGAGGGCCGAGTGAGTTGGGTGTCAAGCGAGAGCGGAAATTTGGCTTGGTTAGGTTGTAACTTTCTCTTTAGTTTAATTCAAAGTAGTTTTCTTTTCAATGATGATGATAAGTTCCATGATTAGACGCGAGTAGTCAACCCACTTCTAGGGTCGGGGTGAGCCCGACAATAGCAATGTAGGGTAAGTGCATCAAAGGTATAATTTTTATGTGATTCCGTCTTCTATCCTATGCATGATCCTTTGCGAAAATTAGGGAGATTCATTATTTGCATTATTGAAGCGAGAGCCAATCATATTATGAACTTGGATTTTTCATGAATTGGATAGTAACTCTTAGGAATTATGCGAGAGCCTCTAATCACCTAAGTGTTGGTGACGAAAGTTATTTGACAGAAAGACATTAAATTTCATAACTTTAGCATCATACTTGCATCGTTATCGTTGTGGCGTTAATCCCCGACTTTGGAAGCTTTTAGTTAATTGAATTTGATATTAAGTTTAAGTTTTGATTTTTGATCATCTTCCCTTTACCATCCTAAACTCTTCGGACTACTTTTCCGACACGTAGGTTACGTTACACAATTTCTGTAACAGACATCGACATCGACTGTAAAGGTCGATATCGAGCACTAACATCGATATCGAGGTCTGTCTCGACGTCGACTGTGTTTGCTTTTGTCTTCTGCAGGAATTCACTAGAAATCGACCAGAACTGAGGTCGATATCGGCCAGACACCTCGATATCGAGTGTCTCTTGAGGTCGAAAGCTTGATAGTGATTACAACAAAGGAAGCGCTGACATACCTCCTCGTCGATTCGACCCTGAATTACCCTACCACTCCATCGGGAGGGATTCTTGTATTTATTTGCTTGAACAGGGAGTTAGCATAGTTGTGATATATATTTAAATACTTGAATCGCACCTCCCCTAAACGAACAAAATTGGTGCCATTGCCGGGGAGGCAATCAATCGCCACCTAAGTTTTCTAACGATCTTTTAGAGCTTATTTTGCAGGTTTATGCGACATTCTGATCGCGGACCTATCTTGGAAATCATTGACGAGGCTGAACGTTTCTTCCATCTTCGTAACAAAGCTATTCAAATCATGGTGGACAACGAGATGCAGGCTGAGACCATAGAGCGGTTGAGGAAAGAGATTAAGGACCATAATGCTATAATCGCTGCTGAGAGGGCCGCCGCTGCTGCAGAGCGAGCCCATGTTGATAGGGAGGAGGATGCGTGCAGACAAGCGCAAGAGCGGCTCAATCTGTATCCACAGACGGCGATGCAATACATGCATCCGTCGCTTCACGTTCCTGAATCCGCTATACTTATTCCTCCTTCCAATTATAAAATAAAAATTAACTTCCTGTCTGAAATTAAAAGAAACACTTTTGAAGGAAGACCAAATGAATGCCCACTGCAACACATCTCTACTTTTATGGAGTTATGTGAAACTATTGCTAATGGTGTAAATCTAGAGTATGTGAGACTAAAATCTTTTCGATGGTCTTTAGCAGGGAAGGCATTACAATTGCTTGAGAGTTTCGCTCCACGCTCGCTGAGGACATGGGCAGAGGTGAAGGATGCATTCATAAACAAATTCTTTCCTCCCTCTAAAACGGCGATGCAGCGACAAAGCATCACGACTTTCAAACAAAATCCAGGTGAAACACTAGCACAAGCGTGGGAGCGTTTTAAGGACTTGTTGAGATCATGCCCGATGCATGGGCAACTTCCATATGTCATCCAGGAGATCTTCTACAACTCCCTCGATGCGCCGAATAAGGAGAGGATCAATTCATATACCTCCTATCGGTACATTGAGCTCACACCAACGGAGGCCTAGAAGACGATTGAGAGGCTTGTGAACTTCGATAACACCTATGGGACTGCTACGGCCTATGACTCAAGGCCTGCCCCATCAATGCCACTATTTGAGCCTCCAAAGGAGATATATCCAGATGTGCAGCAACAATTCCACAACGATCAGACACGCCGCCTTCAAAAGCAAGTCAGGTTCTTGAGCAACAATCAAACTTGTCAGGAATGTGATTCAATAAGGCATAACACTAGTGCCTGTCCACATACTGAGCAAGTATCTATGGCGGAACAACATGAGGAAGCCAAATGGACAAGGGGCCCCTATGGAGGGGGAAATAAACAATATTGGGGAGATCAAAGATTCTATCAACAAAGGGATCCCCCACCATATAGAGAACCAGGGCACCCTGAGCGGGAGACAAGGAAGGATGACATGCAGATCATTCTTGATGAGATGTGGAGGAACCATGCTGAGTTCAAATAAGCCAACAACTCCGTTCATACTCAGCTGCAAAAAGAATGATGAAGAAGGAAAGAAGCTTCTGCATAGGTAGTCGAAATCGACCACGCCAGTCAAAATCGACCCCCAGGGTCAAGCCATCTCTTGGAGTCGACATCGAGGACTGAGGAGCAAAAAGCATAGGTCGATATCGACCATAATCATCGATATCGACCCAAATCTGGCAGCCCTCGACTTCACTTTCTTCCTCGACTTCGACAGATGCAGTCGACATGGACCACTGACATAGATATCGACTTCTGGCATCGACCTAACCTGAGATCGACTTGAATCCGCAGGTTGCGCTGTGAGTTTCTCTCTACCCTTGTTTTTCTTTTAATACAGTGAGGACACTGTATATTTGAAGTATGGGGTGGGGGAAAAACATGTCTTATGGTCATTAATTGGTTTTCTTCTTCGCATTGCATTCATGTTTAAATTTTTGTTCTTAGTTTTCACTTTTATAAAATATGTCAAAAAATCCAAAAAAAATAGAAACATGTCAAAAATACCAAAAAAATGCATGTTTACTTAATTAGTTTGTTTTTAAACCCTACTTAATGTCCTATGATGAAAACTCAATAGCTGACTTGATCATGTAAATCCTATGGCATATTTGGATGGTTTAGCCTAAGTCCATAAAAAATTTTGGTATTCTTATTCGCATTGCATTCATAATTAAATTTTTGTTCTTAGTTTTCACTTTCATAAAAAATGTCAAAAATCCAAAAAAATAGAAACATGTCAAAAATACCAAAAAATGCATGTTTACTTAATTAGTTTGTTTTTAAACCCTACTTAGATGTCCATTGATGAAAACTCAATAGGTGACTTGATCATGTAAATCCTATGGCATATTTGGATGGTTTAGCCTAAGTCCTTAAAATTTTTATATAGATTGTGAACTTGTGATGAAATTGAGCACATATGATCCTAGGCTAAAAAAGCAAATCCAACAAAAATTATCCTTGTAAGAATTTTGGCCTATAGGGAGAACATTAAAAATCTCTCCGCTTTCTTGAGTGAATTTACTCTTCCTATGCATCTCTAAATGTTGTGATAGTTATTCAAAGCCAATGCATATATATGTTTATGTTTACGAGAATTAAATGATGGATGCATCTTTTAGGCCATTTTTATCCTCTCTTGACCTACCCTGCATTATCTCTGCTTGAAGCCGGAATATTAGCCTGAGCCTGATATTGTAAACTCCACAAAATTATCCCTAGCCAAATTGAGCCTGACCCCCAATTTGGAATTGAGACTTAGAATGGCTGGACTAATGCCTTGTAGAAAGAAAGGTGCATATTGTCCAGTTTTGAGCAAGAAAATTATGGGTTGGTACATATTTGCATCTTGTCATATTTTGTAAAAGGATTTTTGGCTTACCATATAAATGCACATATTTTTTAGTATTTATTTATGATTTTCGCTCAAAAAAAATCCGAAAGAAGAAAAAAAAAGAGATATATATACATTGTGCATGAGCCAAATTCCTTAAGTCCTTTATTTATTTCATAAAAGTGTTATATTTTTGAGAGGCATATTAAGGGTTGGAAAGAAGGGTTGATGTTATGGTCTATATCTTTAGAGCATATTAGAGCACATTATGGAAAGATGAGCTTGGAAAGAGCATTATGGGAGATTGAGCTTGAAAAGTGCAACATTGATAAGAGTTATGGTTTGGATATTGTAAGTGTTGAGATTTAGGAGTCTTGATTCCCGAATTATATAAGCACTTACCTTTTAATTCATACCAAGCCCCATTACAACCCCGCCGAATGGAGTCTTCTTTGAAGTCTTCCATTGAGAGAAAGTCCTCCTGATGGTTCTTATTGCATTTTCATAATTGGTTGCGAAGTGGATTCTTATAAATTGCAATGTTTATGCGTTTGTATATGGAATAGAGTTGAGAGTTGATCATCATAGCCCAAACAAATGAGAGTTGAGTGGAAACACATTATCCCTATGAGGTTGGATCAAAATTGCATATGCCTATGGATCGCCTAAATATGTGTTATGACGTTAAATTCACTTGCTTTGCTTTGCTACCTCTTATGATGTTTCTTTTGACAAGGGCAAAGACTTGAAGGGTGTGTTGTAGGTGTTGGTTATTGCTTGGTTATTGCTTGAGGACAAGCAAGTCTAAGTATGGGGTGTTTTGATGTACATATTTGTACCTCTTTTTATTG
The DNA here is from genome assembly GCA_963922045.1 of Persicaria maculosa. Classification (NCBI taxonomy): domain Eukaryota; kingdom Viridiplantae; phylum Streptophyta; class Magnoliopsida; order Caryophyllales; family Polygonaceae; genus Persicaria; species Persicaria maculosa. The sequence goes on along the minus strand of OY998261.1, from coordinate 21,574,082 downwards.
CATCTTTTGACTTCATATTTCATTCGATTTCCAAAGAAAAGGTTCAAAACAATATAAAATTGTGTTAGAATGAGCTAACGTGCAAGAAATAGAGTCTGCACAAGTTTTGGTCTAACTATGTAGGAATTCGAGCGAAATCGGAGTCAAAACGGAGAAACCAAGGAAAGCTGAACAGAGGTCGAAATCGACCCACAACGTCGATGTCGACTACAGATATATCGACACAGAACTGAGTGTCGAGACAGACAACAACACAACAGAAGAAAAGCACTCAATATCGATCTCCATACCTCGATATCGACCTGAACCTAGGAATCGAGAGAACCTGAGCTTGTCGAGCAGAAACAGAGACATCGAAATCGACCTTCCTGGTCGATATCGACCATACTTTGACACAAGATAGACACGCTTTTCGAGACGCGGATTGGCTATTCTATCTTCAAAGGCACGAAATTATCTTGTAATTTTAGATAGATTGCAGCTGGATTTAATTACTTTTTACCTTAAAGATTTATCAAGTTTTATCAAAATTAAAGACCTATCCTAATTGTTTGGATAGAGTTCATAGTTTAGATAGAAGTTACAATCCTTGGCTATCAAGGGTTAGTAGCCTATAAATAAAGCCCTAGGGGGTTGGCATTCAATCATCCATCAACACATCGAATTACATACAATAGAGTTAAAGTAAGAAGAAGCTTTAGGGTTTGGCGTTGCGAGAGCCAACGTTGAGTTGTAAATTTTCGATAGTTTTAATGCAAGTTTTCTCTTTTACATCAATGATGAGTTCCATGATGAGGTGCGAGTAGTCCCCCAAAGCTCTTTGGATCGGGGTGAGCCCGACGTTAGCCATGCGTGCCTGAGGTAAGTGTTCGATGTTGATATCGTTGTGTCTATATAATCTCCTACGATTCTATGTTTAGTCCTAATCGAAAGAAAAGGGATTCATGCTAACAACTTGAGTTATAAACATAAAATTGGTAGAGACAATTAGGTATATTTGCAAGAGTAATCCCAAGAGTTGGTGTACAGCGAAAGCTTGCCCCTCGGGTGAAATAGCGTAATTATCCGTCTTATTTTTCTTATCGCATGCATTGGTTAACGTTGTGGTAAACCCTAATCCTAGGAGTTGTCTTTTTATATACTTTATATTCATCAAAACACTGCCTTTATTCTATTCATCGCTCCTCATTCATCCTTAAGTCTTCGACCTTTCTTTGCCGACAAAAAGTTAACAACTTTGCAGGAGAAGACATCGATATCGACCCCTGAGATCGATATCGACCACTGGGTTTCGTCGATGGTTTTCTGAGTCGACAACGATCATCCTGCATAAGTTTCTGAGCTCGATATCGACATTCCAACCTCGATATCGACCATACTGTGTCGACTGGCAGTCTTCTGAGCCAGTCGATTTCTGGAACTGACATCGATATCGACCTACCCTAGTCGATATTGACTGCTTGTTTTTGTCTCTGGAGGTCTTCTGTTGCAGAAAGAAATCGACAGCCGAGGTCAAAATCAAGCACCAAGGTCGAGATCGAGGCGTCTGGTCGACTAATGACGTGAGCTTTTCAACGCTACTAGGATCTCGCTGACACGCCTCCTCGTGGATCGATCCTGACTACCCTTCCACTACAACGGGAGGAAGTCTTGTAATTATTTGCATAGGATAGGAATCGGATTGCATTTATATTTCATATATTTGTATTCTAAGAACTCGATTTCCTCATACTATCAAATTGGCGCCGTTGCCGGGGAAGCTATCAATCGCGCCCTAGTAGTTTATTTTCGCGGTCCTTTTTAGTGTTTTTTTATAGGTGTATGCGACGTGCTGATCGCCCACCTGAATTTGAAGGATTAGACGATCCAAAACGCTTTCTCCATCTAAGGGCTCGAGTTCAAAGAATCATGGCGGACAACGAGACCCATGCGCAACAGATTGAACGCTTAAGGAAGCAAGTAGGGGATTTCACCACCAAACAAGCGTCACTAAGGGAGTGTGCTGAAAGGGAGGAGGAAGCTAGGAGACGATATGAAGCTCAAATCAATGCCCTCCTGCGGAATGCAAAGCAATACATGCATCCATCGCTCACCGTGCCTGAATCGGCGATTCTAATCCCTACTTCTAATTTTGAAATTAAACCAAATTTTCTTACTGAAATTAGAAGACACGAATATGAAGGAAAACCTAATGAATGCCCTATGGCACATATATCAACCTTCTTAGATCTCTGTGATACTATTGCTGATGGACAAAGTCTGGAATATGTCCAACTAAAAGCTTTTCGTTGGTCCCTTACAGGTAAAGCATTGCAGTTGTTGGAAAGCTTAGCCCCAAGATCGCTCCGCACCTAGAATGAAATCAAGGATGCGTTCCTCAATAAGTTCTTCCCTCCATCCAAGACGGCGTTGGTCCGACAGAAAATCACGGCTTTCAAACAAAAGCTTGGTGAGGCTCTGGCGACTGTTTGGGAAAGGTTTAAGGACCTACTACGATCATGCCCGACGCATGGCCAACCACCGTAGTGATTCAAGAGATTATATACAATGCTCTTGATGCTGCAACCAAGAAGAGGATCAACACCTACACCTCTTATGGCTACCTTGAACTCGCTCCACAAGAGGCTTGGGACACCATAGAGAGGTTGGTGGAGTTCGATAACACATATGGGACTCCTGAGGCTTCCGACACATCATCGTCGTCGAGGCCTGCCCCATCTATGCGATTATATGAACCCTCCAAGGTAATCGATCCGGACGCGAAGGAGCAATTCCATAGAGATTAACTTCGAAAGCTCCAAAAGCAAGTGAGGTTCCTTTCAGCGAACCAAGATTGCATCGATTGCGGATCGCAGCGGTACACCCCCATCGAGTGCCCCCATGCTGAGCAAGTACAACTAGTGGAGACCCACCAAGAGACGCGCTACATGAGGAATCCCAATCGCCAGGGGTATCAAAACTGGGGAAATCAACCACCCCAATACAACCCCAGGGATCCTCCGCCTTATAGAGCTCTTGGGCACCCGGAGAGGGACCAACGGAAGGATGATCTACAACTTGTATTAGATGAGATTAGGCAGAACCGGGCTAAGAATGATCAATCCAACAATGCAATCCATTATCAACTCAATCACCTTACTACAAGGATTGGGGAGATGGATATTTGGAAAAAGAATGTGGATACCCAACTGGGTCAATTGGAGGCACAAATCCCTAGACCGTCCGGAACGTTCCCTGGGCAACCAACTACAAATCCTAAGGGGCAATCCGGAACGGGCCACATCGCAGCCATGCAACTAAGGAGTGGCAATAAAGTACAAAAGCCATGAACGGAATCGGAGGAGAAAGCAGCAGAACCAGTCGACATCGACAGACCCGTCGATGTCGACGAAGACGTCGAAATCGACCCCTAGGTCGACCCACTGGTCGATGTCGAGGCCACTGCAGAGCCATCAGAGCCACAACAAAGGTCGACATCGACCATCTCGGCCGATATCGACCACGTCCCAGTCGATGTCGATGCCCAACAGGCCCCTCCGACCACCGTTTTTGCCCCTCCGCCAAAGAAGACGTTGCCATTCCCATCCAAAGCATTGGAGGACCCCACCAAAAGTAAGTTTAGGCGCTTTGTAAAGATTCTTCAAGGACTTAACATTACTATTCCTCTTACAGAAGCCGTAAGCGAGATGCCCGCCTATGTGCGATTCCTCAAAGACATCCTAGCAAGAAGAGGTCCATGGCAGAGATCGCAGAGGAGTGCTCAAAGATGGACTTCCCTGAGAAGAGAAGTGATCCAGGGAAGTTTAAAATCACTATGGGGCTTGGCCAACATCGCTGCAAGGCCCTATGTGACCTAGGGGCAAGCGTAAGTCTTATGCCTCTCTCTATTTGGCAAAAGGTCAACATCGGAGCACTTGAACTTGTGGATATGAAACTCTATATGGCTGACAACTCATTCATCAGGCCCATAGGTATAGTTGATGACGTTCTGGTAAAGGTACGTAAGTTCTTTATGCCTACTGATTTCATTGTATTGGAGATGCCTGAAGATCCTATTGTACCTATCATCCTTGGTAGGCCTTTCTTAGTTACTGCTGATGCCAATATCAATGTACGTCGAGGATTACTAACCTTTACTATAGGGAACGAAGTAATAGAGTTCTCCTTCAACCCAACCATGAGCGAAACGAAGCAACTGGAGCAAGTTGTCCTCTCGCCGGCTAAGGAGAAGCTTCGAAGGTTTTTGTTGGCGAGGACGGAAACAGCCAGCAGGGTCGACATCGACTGGAGCCAGTCGAAATCGACTGATGATGTCTGCATTTTTGGTCATATTTTGCATCATGTTTTCATCTCATTTAAGTCATTTTATTTGCTTTTGTGTTGGGAAAGTGTGTCGTTTGTGTTAGTTTTCGTATTATTCAAGATATGGAGTCTACACAAGTTTTGGTGGTGTTTTGTATGTTTTGAAGCTAAAAAGAGGCAATTCTAGAGCTTAAGTTTGAGTGAAGAAGGATGGAAAAAGGGCACAAAAAGATTGCCAATCGAACAAGTAAAGATGGAGAAGAAGTGTGCAAAAAAAGCCTCGGCGCCGACCTTTGCACCCTCGATGCCAACACCCAGCGAATTCCAGTAGTACTGTTTTTTAACAGACCCTCAACGCCGACACCTTGACCCTCGATGCCGAAGTACCTGCGCACCAGGAGAAGTTTCTGCGGGCTGATTTTATTACTTAATGGGCTTTTTAATTAGGATTTTCATCTAAATCTCTTTTAGGATCTTTTAGTTAGATAGACTTGGGATATTTTATCCCTCCTTAGATGGATTTTATTATTTTCCGAAGATAAAATCTCTTTTCCTTGGAGGTTAAGTCTGAATTTTCTATCTTTAAAATAAAGCCAGTTAGAGGCTAATTAGGGAGACATTTGACAGCTGAATTCACAGCAGAAGGAGGGCACGTTTTGGAGTTTTAGGGTTGAAGAAAATTGAACGTGAATTTAAGGTTTGGTTTTATGCAATTTGAGATTATGAATTCTTCCATTGTTTTTGAGTTTTTCTTTGTAATGAGTGAGTAGTTCTCCCTTCTTCTAGGGTTAGGGTGAACCCAACATTAAGCATATGTGTGAATGAATGAATCTATACTTATGTGATGTTTTTTATCTACTTATACCTATGTGCTTAACCCTTGATGAAAGTCTAGGGCATTCATTGTTGCAATTGAATTTACCAAAGAAGATTGTTAACATTGATAGTAATTAGGGATTTTTGGTGAAAGTTAAAAAGACCTAATTAAGAAAAGGTATAGTCAAATAAGTCTCTTATGCGAAAGTGAATTGATTTGTTTGATTGAGATAAAAGCATGATTTCTCATATGATTCATTCATTTATACATGTGTTTGTTGTTGTGGTAAGCCCTAATCTTGGAAGTTCTTTCTCATATATTGCATTCATATTAGTTACTTGTTACTTGAGATGAATTAAGTGTGTTTCGCCCTACTTTACAGCCGCTACTTGTGCCCTTAATTCCCCTATTTTTGACCATAAAAAAAACTAGGATAGAACCGCTGACATACTCCCTTGGATCGACCTTGATTTCCACTATACTATAGAGGGATTCGAGCATAAATTTATTTGATTGGAGTGAGCATAGGCATCGATTGTTATTGCAGGAGGGAGGTCAAGTATCTTAAATACAAATATAAAGATGTAAATAAATGTAAACCAACTCCTAGCCTATGCAAATAATTACAAGAGTTCCTCCCGATGTAGTGGAAGGGTAGTCAGGATCGATCCACGAGGAGGCGTGTCAGCGGGATCCTAGTAGCTTTGGAAATCTCAAGTCTGCGTCGACCAGAAGCCTCGATTTCGACCTTGTGCCTCGATGTCGACCTTGGCTGTAGATGTTTTCTGCAATAGAAGACCTGCAAAGACAAAAAAACAAGTGGTCGATATCGATGCTAGGTTGTCGATATCGATGTCAAGCAAACTTCGTAGAATGATCGTCGTCGACTCAGAAAACTGTCGACGAACTCAGTGGTCGATATCGACGTCTGGGGTCGATATCGATATCTTCCTGCAGTGGGTTAGTTCTTCGTCGGCAAAGAAAGGCCGATGATTTGAGAATGGAGAGAGAAGCAATGAACAGAAATAAAACAGAGGGTTTTGGGTGTATAAAATATGTAAAAAGCAACTCCTAGGATTAGGGTTTACCACAACGTTAACCAATGCATGTGGTAAGATAAATAAGATGGACAATTGCGCTATTTCACCCGAGGGACAAGCTTTCGCTGTACACCAACTCTTAGGATTACTCTTGCAAATAAACCTAATTGTCTCTACCAATTTTATGTTTATAACTCAAGTTGTTAGCATGAATCCCTTTTCTTTCGATTAGGACTAAACATAGAATCGTAGGAGGAGAGATAGACACAACGATATCGACATCAAATACTTACCTCAAGCGCGCATGGCTAACGTCGGGCTCACCCCGACCCTAAGAGCTTTGGGGAACTACTCGCTTCTCATCATGGAATTCATTGTAGATTGAAAAGAAGAAACTTGCATTAAAATAAACTCCGAAGCTTTACAACTCAACGTCAACTTTCGCAAACGTCAAACCCTAAAACTTCTCTCTGACTCTATTGTATGTAATTGAACTCTAAGATTGGATTCGTTCTTGGATGATTGAATACCAGCCCCCTAGGGCTTTATTTATAGGCTACTAATCCTCGTTATCCAAGGATTGTAACTCCTATCTAAACTATGAACTCTATCCAAACAATTAGGATAGGTCTTTTATTTTGATAAAAATTAAATAACTTAAAGGTAAAAAGATAACTAAGTCTTCAACTGTCATCTATCTTGAAAGTGTAAGATAATTCCGTGCCTCCTTGAAGATAAAGTTCCAATCCGCATTCGAAATCGAGTCTATCTTCTGTCGAGATCAGGGGTCGATATCGACACTAGAGGGTCGATATCGAGGTCTTTGTTCCTGCTCGACTTGTTCAGCTCCGATCGATGTCTATGTTGAGGTCGATATGGGGGTCGATATCGACACCAGAGGTCGATCTCTATGTTGGGGGTTGATTTCTACCTCTGCTCAGCTTCACTTGGCTTCTCCGTTTTGACTCCGATTTCATCGAATTCCTGCATGGTTAGCTCAAAAGTTGTGCAGACCCTATTTCTTGCACTTTAGCCCATTCTTACACAAGTTTATATTCTTTTGAACCTTTTCTTTGGAGATCGAAGGAAATAAGAAGTCAAACGATGCAATAAAAGGAGATATAAATATGTACATCAAAACACCCCATACTTAGACTTGCTTGTCCTCAAGCAACAACCAAGCAATAACCAACACCTACAACACACCCTTCAAGTCTTCGCCCTTGTCAAAAGCAACATCATAAGCGGTAGCAAAGCAAAGCAAGTGAATTTAACGTCATAGCATATATTTTGGCAATCCATATGCATATGCAATTTTGATCCAACCTCACAGGGATAATGTGTTTGCTCTCAACTCTCATGTGTTTAGGCTATGAAGATCAACTATCAACTCAATTCCATATACAATCTCATAATCATTGCAATTTATAAAATCCACTTCGCAACCAATTATAAAAATGCAATAAGAAACATCAGGAGGACTTTCGCTCAATGGAAGACTTCAAAGAAGACTCCATTCGGCGGGGTTGTAATGGGGCTTGGTATGAAATAAAGGGTGTGGAATTATTTGGCTATGTGGTGCTTTTATAATTCGGGAATCAAGACTCCTAAATTTCAACACTTGCAATGTCCAAACCATGACTCTTCAATGTTGCACTTTCCAAGCACAATCTCCTATAATGCTCTTTCCCAACTCATCTTTATATAATGTGCTCTAAAGATGCACTAAAAGATGTAAACCATACTATCAACCCTTCTTTCGAACTCTAATATACCTCTCAAAAAATATAACACTTGTATAAATAAAGGACTTAAGGATTTTGGCTCATGCACTATATATATATACCTCTATTTTTTTTCATTTTTTTTCTTTTTTTTTGAAGAAAATAATAAGTAAATACTTAAAATAATATGTGCATTTATATGGTGAGCCAAAAATCCTTTTACAAAATATGACAAAATGTAAATATGCACCAACCCAAAATTTCCTTGCTCAAAACTGGACATTATGCTCTTTTCTTTCCACAAGGCATTAGTCCAGCCAATCTAAGTCTCAATTCCCAAATGGGGGTCAGGCTCAATTTGGCTAGGGATAATTTTGTGGAGTTTGTAATTTCAGGATCAGGCGAATGTTCTGGCTTCAAGCAGGGATAATGCAGGGTAGGTAAAGAGAGGATAAAAATGGCTTAAAAGATGCCTCCATCATTTAATTCTCATAAACATAAACATATATATGTATTGGCTTTGAATAACTATCACAACATTTAGAGATGCATAGGAAGAGTAAATTCACTCAAGAAAGCGGAGGGATTTTTGCTTTTTAGCCTAGGATCATATGTGCTCAATTTCATCACAAGTTCACAATCCACATAAAAATTTTAAGGGCTTAGGCTAAACCATCCAAATATGCCATAGGATTTACATGATCAAGTCAGCTATTGAGTTTTTATCATAGGGCATCTAAGTAGGGTTTAAAAACAAACTTTATACTAAACATGCATTTTTTTTGTATTGTTGACTTTTTTTCTATTTTTTTTATTTTGACATTTTATAAAAGTAAAACTAAGAACAAAAATTTAAACATGAATGCAATACGAAGAAGAAAACCAAGTTATGACCATAAGACATGTTTTTCCCTCACCCCATACTTAAAATATACAGTGTCCTCACTGTATTAAAAAGAAGAACAAGGGTAGAGAGAAACTCATAGTGCAACCTGCGGATTCAGGTCAATTTCAGATTTGGTCGATGCCAAAAGTCGATATCTAGGTCAGTGGTCGATGTCGATTGCATCTGTCGAAGTCGAGGAAGAAAGTGAAGACAAGGGCTGCCTGATTGGGGTTGATATCGAGTATAATGGTTGATATTGACCTCTCTTTTTCGTTCCTGAGTCCTCGATGTGGACTCCAGGAGGTGGCTTGACCATGGGGGGGTTGATTTCGACTGGCCTGGTCGATTTCGACTGCCTCTGCAGAAGCTTCTTTTCTTCTTCGTCATTCCTTTTGCTTGATAACCTGAAATCTTGGTTAGAAATATAGATAAAGCCACGAATTATCTCAATTTTAAAAGTTTCAAAAAGCCAAAAGTCCAAATCCTAAAAAACATCTATGAAAAATTTAAAGGTTTTATGTACAAGCTCTAGAGTTTTGAGTCGCTAGGCCGACTTCTCCGTCAATTCTTCACGAGCCTTTTATGTAGGGACCCTTCGAGCTCGAGCGTTCTCCTGGATCATCTAGGTCCTTTTGATAGCATCTAAGTTTGGCGACCAAGGCTTCTTCGATGTTAAGTTCTTCTTTGGGCCCTTTTTTTCACTTTCTTGACTTAACTTTAGCAATATAGGCAAACCATTGAGCTTTGACCCTCTCTTTAGTAGAATTATCAATAATGGGCTTAATTGATTCATCAATAAGGGACAGAGGAGGGTTAGGAGTCATACATGGGCTTACCTGTTTGGGCCCGAAACAGAAATCTTCGGGCTGAGGGGTGGTCGATTTCGACCAAGGAGGGTCGATTTCGAGAGCTTTGGTTGATGTCGATATGAGGGGGTCGATATCGACCTCTATGACCCCATACTTAAACTCCTGGTAGCGACCTGGCATACTCGATTTCGACGAAAGGGGGTCGATTTCAATGTTTTTAGTCGATATCGACTGGTTCAGGTCGATGTCGACCCTACTTGTTGTTTCCGTCCTCGCCAGCGAGAGGACTACTTGCTCCAGGTGCTTTGTTTCCCTATAGTAAAGGTTAGTAACCCTCGACGTACATTGATATTGGCATCTGCAGTAGCTAAGAAAGGCCTACCAAGTATAATAGGCACTACAGGATCTTCAGGCATCTCCAATATAATGAAATCAGTAGGCACAAAGAACTTACCTACCTTTATCGAAACGTCATCAACTATACATGTGGGTCTGACGAATGAGTTGTCAGCCATATAAAGTTTCATGTCCACAGGCTCAAGTGCGTCAATGTTCACCTTTTGCCAAATAGAGAGAGGCATGAGACATACACTTGCCCCTAGGTCACATAGGGCTTTATAGCGATGTTGGCCAAGTCCCACGGTGATTGCAAACTTCCCTGGATCACTCTTCTTCTCAGGGAAGTCCATCTTTGAGCACTCCTCTATGATCTCTGCCATGGATCTCTTCTTGCTAAGGATGTCTTTGAGGAATCGCACATAGGCAGGCATCTCGCTTAGGGCTTCTGTAAGAGGGATAGTAACGTTAAGCCCTTGAAGTATTTTTACAAAGTGCACAAACTTACCTTTGGTGGGATCCTCCAATGCTTTGGAAGGGAATGACAACGTCTTCTTTGGTGGAGGGGCCAAAACGGTGGTCAGAGGGGACTTCTGGACATCGACATCGACTGGGATATAGTCGATATCGACTGGGATATAGTCGATATCGACTAGGATATAGTCGATATCGACTGGGATGGTTGATTTCTACCTCTGTTGTGGTTTTGATGGCTCTGCAGTGGCCTCGATATCGACCTGTGGGTCGACCTGGGGGTCAATATCGACCTCATCCTCGACATCGATTGGTCTGTCGATGTCGACTAGATCTGCTGCTTTCTCCTATTCCGTTCGTGGCTTATGTACTTTGGTGCCACTCCTCAATTGTATGGCTGCGACATGGCCCGTCCCGGATTGTCCCTTAGGATTTGTAGTGGGTTGCCCAGGGAGTGTTCCAGACGGTCTAGGGACCCCTCATGTAGCGCACCTCTTGGTGCGCTACATGTAGCGCACCTCTTGGTGAGTCTCCGCTAGGTGTACTTGTTCGGCATGTGGGCATTCGATGGTGGTGTGTCGCTGCGATCCGCATTCAATGAAATCTTGGTTCGCTGAAAGGAACCTTACTTGCTTTTGGAGCTTTTGAAGTTGATCCCTATGAAATCGCTCCTTTACATCCGGAACGATTACATTGGAGGGTTCATATAAGGGCATAGATGGGGCAGGCCTCTACGATGATGATGTGTCGGAAGCCTCAGGAGTCCCATATGTATTGTCGAACTCCACCAACCTCTCTATGGTCTCCCAAGCCTCTTGTGGAGCGAGTTCAAGGTAGCCATAGGAGGTGTAGGTGTTGATCCTCTCCTTGGTTGCAACATCAAGAGCTTTGTAAATGATCTCCTGAATTACATACGGTGGTTGGCCATACGTCGGGCATGATCGTAGTAGGTCCTTAAACCTTTCTCAAACAGTCGCCAGAGCCTCACCAGGCTTTTGTTTGAAAGCCGTGATTTTCTGTCGGATCAGCGCCGTCTTAGAAGGAGGAAAGAACTTGTTGAGGAACGCGTCCTTGACTTCATTTCAGGTGCGGAGCGATCTTGGGGCTAAGCTTTCCAACCACTGCAATGCTTTCCCTGTAAGAGACCATCGAAAGGCTTTTAGTTGGACATATTCCAGACTTTGTCCATCAGCAATAGTATCACAAAGGTCTAAGAAGGTTGAAATATGTGCCATAGGGCATTCGTTAGGTTTTCCTTCATATTGATGCCTTCTAATCTCAGTTCGGAAGTTAGGTTTTATTTCAAAATTAGAGGCAGGGATAAGAATTTCCGATTCAGGCACTGTGAGAGAGGGGTGCATATATTGCTTGGCATTCCTAGGGAGGGCATTGATTTGGGCTTCTAACTGCCTCCGGCCTTCCTCCTCCCTATCCGCGCGCTCCTTAAGTGCCGCCTCTCTAGTCGTTAGGTCCTCAACCTGCTTTCTTAGTTGCTCGATAAGTTCAGCCCAGTTTGCGTTGTCCACCATGATTCTTTGAGCTTGGGCCCTTAGATGGAAATAACGTTCAGGGTCGTCTACTCCTTCAAATTCAGTTGGGCGATCAGCGTGTCGCATACACCTGCCAAACCAAACTAGGTATAGACGTGAGATAGACTACTAGGGCGCGATTGATTGCCTCCCCGGCAACGACGCCAATTTGTTATTGCAGGAGGGAGGTCAAGTATCTTAAATACAAATATAAAGATGTAAATAAACATAAACCAACTCCTAGCCTATGCAAATAATTACAAGACTTCCTCCCGTTGTAGTGGAAGGGTAGTCAGGATCGATCCACGAGGAGGCGTGTTAGCGGGATCCTAGTAGCTTTGGAAATCTCAAGTCTGCGTTGACCAGAAGCCTCGATTTCGACCTTGTTCCTCGATGTCGACCTTGGCTGTCGATGTTCTCTGCAACATAAGACCTGCAGAGACAAAAAAACAAGTGGTCGATATCGATGCTAGGGGGTCGATATCGATGTCAAGCAAACTTCGCAGAATGATCGTCGTCGACTCTGAAAACTGCCGACGAACTCAGTGGTCGATATCGACGTCTTCGTCGGCAAAGAAAGGCCGAAGATTTGAGAATGGAGAGAGAAGCAATGAACAGAAATAAAACAGAGGGTTTTTGGTGTATAAAATATGTAAAAAGCAACTCCTAGGATTAGGGTTTACCACAACGTTAACCAATGCATGCGGTAAGATAAATAAGACGGACAATTCCGTGCCTCCTTGAAGATAATTCCGTGCCTCCTTGAAGATAAAGTTCCAATCCGCATTCGAAATCGAGTCTATCTTCTGTCGAGATCAGGGGTCGATATAGACACCAGAGGGTCGATATCGAGGTCTCTCTTCCAGCTTGACTTGTTCAGCTCTTGTCGATGTCTATGTTGAGGTCGATATGGGGGTCGATATCGACACCAGAGGTCGATATCTACATTGGGGGTCGATTTCTACCTCTGCTCAGCTTCACTTGGCTTCTCCGTTTTTACTCCGATTTCATCGAATTACTGCATGGTTAGCTCAAAACTTGTGCAGACCCTATTTCTTGCACTTTAGCCCATTTTTACACATGTTTATATTCTTTTGAACCTTTTCTTTGGAGATCGAAGGAAATAAGAAGTCAAACGATGTAATAAAAGGAGATATAAATATGTACATCATCGATCTCCCCTCACGCACGTCAATTGAAAAGCTCGAGATCGACCATACACCATCGATGTCGAGCAAGTCAGTTGATGGCCAGGAGCTTAAGTATGGGGTCACAAACGTCGATATCGACCCCCACATATCGACATCGACCAAAGCACTCGATATGGACCCACCTTGGCCGAAATCGATCTCGCCTCAGCCCGAAGATTTCTGTTTCGGGCCTGAAGAGGTAAGCCCAGGTATAACTCCTAACCCTCATTTGTCCATTATTGACAATTCAACTAACGGGAGGGTCAAAGCTCCATGGTTTGCCTATATTGCAAAAGTTAGGTAAAAAAAGAGAAGGAAAGCGCCCGATAGAGAAGAACCTAACAAAGAAGAAGCCTTGGTTGCCGAACTTAGCTATTACCAAAAGGACCTAGATGATCCTGGAGAAAGCTCAAGCTTGAAGGGTCCCTACATTAAAGGCTCATGACGAATTGACAGAGAAGTCGGCCTAGCGAATCAAAATTCTAGAGCGTTTATGATAGCACACATTTAGGTAGGCATATTAGGTTGCATTTAGCATGATTTAGATGTTTACAATGCATGATTTAGGCTAGATTTGCATTTCTGCTTCTTTTGAGAATAAGTCATGACGATGACATAAAAAAAAAGGCGCTGCTTGGGAGGCAACCCGAGGTATATAGTTTTAGATTTTATTAATTGCGTCAATTTATTATAGTTTAGGTTTTTGTTTCGTGGGGAACTAACACAGCAAGGCTGAAAGTTGAAAAGGGAAAAGGCCGCCCTGCGGCTTGTACGGGCCGCCCCGCGGCCATGTCACTGATGTACATATTTATATCTCCTTTTATTGCATCTTTTGACTTCATATTTCATTCGATTTCCAAAGAAAAGTTTCAAAAGAATATAAACTTGTGTAAGAATGGGCTAAAATGCAAGAAATAGGGTCTGCACAAGTTTTGAGCTAACCATGCAAGAATTCGATGAAATCGGAGCCAAAACGGAGAAGCCAAGTGAAGCTGAGCAGAGGTAGAAATCGACCCCTGACATAGATATCGACCTCTGGTGTCGATATCGACCCCCATATCGACCTCAATATAGACATCGACCAGAGCTGAACAAGTCGAGCAGGAACAGAGACCTCGATATCGACCCCTGGTGTCGATATCGACCCCTTATCTCGACAGAAGATAGACTCGGTTTCGAGATGCGGATTGGAACTATATCTTCAAGGAGGCACGAAATTATCTTACACTTTCAAGATAGATGGTAGCTGAAGACTTAGTTATCTTCTACCTTTAAGTTTTATCAAAATAAAAGACCTATCCTAATTGTTTGGATAGAGTTCACAATTTAGATAGAAGTTACAATCCTTGGATAGCGAGGATTAGTAGCCTATAAATAAAGCCCTAGGGGGCTGACATCCAAGATCAATTCAATTCATAAGCAAATAATACCATCAATAGAGTTAGAGTTAGAGAGAAGTTTTAGGGTTTGACATTTGCAAAAGTTGACGTTGAGTTGTAAAGCTTCGGAGTTTGTTTTAATGCAAGTTTCTTCTTTTCAATCAAAGATGAGTTCCATGATGAGAAGCGAGTAGTTCCCCAAAGCTCTTACGGTTGGGGGTGAGCCCGACGTTAGCCATGCGCGCTTGAGGTAAGTATTTGATGTCGATATCGTTGTGTCTATCTCTCCTCCTACGATTCTATGTTTAGTCCTAATCGAAAGAAAAGGGATTCATGCTAACAACTTGAGTTATAAACACAAAATTGCTAGAGACAATTAGGTTTATTTGCAAGAGTAATCCTAAGAGTTGGTGTACGGCGAAAGCTTGTCCCTCGGGTGAAATAGCGCAATTGTCCGTCTTATTTATCTTATCGCATGCATTGGTTAACGTTGTGGTAAAACCTAATCCTAGGAGTTGCTTTTTACATTTTTTATACACCCAAAAACCCACTGTTTTATTTCTGTTCATTTCTCCTCTCTCCATTCTCAATTCTTCGGCCCTTCTTTGCCGACGAAGAACTAACCCACTGCAGGAAGACATTGATATCGACCCCAGACGTCGATATCGACCACTGAGTTCATCGAAAATTTTCTGATTCGACGACGAACATCACTGCAAAGTTTGCTGAGCATCGATATCGACCCCTAGCATCGATATCGACCCTTCTGTATCGACTGGCAGTCTTCTGAGCCAGACGATTTCGTGGACTAATATCGATATCGACCCCTTCCAGTCGATATCGACCACTTGTTTTTGTCTCTGAAGGTCTTCTGTTGCAGAGAACATCGACAGCCGAGGTCGACATCGAGCACTAAGGTCGAAATCGAGGCTTCTGGTCGACGCAGACTTGAGATTTCCAAAGCTACTAGGATCCCGCTGACACGCCTCCTCGTGGAACGATCCTGACTACCCTTCCACTACAACAGGAGGAAGTCTTGTAATTATTTGCATAGGCTAGGAGTCGGTTTACATATTTACATCTTTATTATTTGTAATTACTCGACATATCATCCTCCTGCAATAACAAATTGGCGCTGTTGTCGGGGAGGCAATCAATCGCGCCCTAGTAGTCTATCTCACGTTTCTACCTAGTTTGATTTTGCAGGTGTATGCGACGCGCTGATCGCCCACCTGAATTTAAAGGAGTAGACGACCCTGAGCGTTATTTCCATCTAAGGGCCCAAGCTCAAAGAATCATGGCGGATAACGCGAACCAGGCTGAACTTATTGAGCAACTAAGGAAGCAGGTTGAGGACCTAACGACTAGAGAGGCGGCACTTAAGGAGCATGCGGATAGGGAGGAGGAAGGCCGGAGGCAAATAGAAGCCCAAATCAATGCCCTCCCTAGGAATGCCAAGCAATATATGCACCCCGCTCTCACAGTGCCTGAATCGGCAATTCTTATCCCTGCCTCTAATATTGAAATTAAACCTAACTTCCTTATTGAGATTAGAAGGCATCAATATGAAGGAAAACCTAACGAATGCCCTATGGCACATATTTCAACCTTCTTAGACCTTTGTGATACTATTGCTGATGGACGAAGTCTTGAATATGTCCAACTAAAAGCTTTTCGCTGGTCTCTTACAGGAAAAGCATTGCAGTGGTTGGAAAGCTTAGCCCCAAGATCGCTCCGCACATGGAATGAAGTCAAGGACGCGTTCCTCAACAAGTTCTTTCCTCCTTCTAAGACGGCGTTGATCCGACAGAAAATCACGGCTTTCAAACAAAAGTCTGGTGAGGCTCTGGCAACTGTTTGGGAAAGGTTTAAGAACCTACTACGATCATTCCCGACGCATGGCCAACCACCATATGTAATTCAGGAGATCATATACAATGCTCTTGACGCTGCAACTAAGGAGAGGATCAACACCTACACCTCCTATGGCTACCTTAAACTCGCTCCACAAGAGGCTTGGGAGACCATAGAGAGGTTGGTGGAGTTCGACAACACATATGGGACTGCTGAGGCTTCCGACACATCATCATCATCGAGGCCTGCCCCATCTATGCCCTTATATGAACCCTCCAATGTAATCGATCCGGATGTAAAGGAGCAATTTCATAGGGATCAACTTCGAAAGCTCCAAAAGCAAGTGAGGTTCCTTTCAGCGAACCAAGATTGCATAGAATGCGGATCGCAGCGGCACACCACCAAAAGAAGGATGATCTTCAACTAGTGCTGGATGAAATCAGGCGGAATCAGGCTAAGAATGATCAATCCAACAATGCCATCCATCTCAACTCAATCACCTTACCACAAGGATTGGGGAGATGGATATTTGGAAAAAGAACGTAGAGACTCAACTGGGTCAATTGGCGGCACAAATCCCTAGACCGTCCCGAACACTCCCTAGGCAACCCACCACCAATCCTAAGGGATAATCCGGGATGGGCCATGTCGCAGCCATGCATTTGAGGAGTGGCAACAAAGTACAAAAGCCACGAATGGAAACGAAGGAGAAAGCAACAGACCCAATCGACATCGACAGACTAGTTGATGTCGATCCAGAGGTCGATATCGACCACCATGTCGACCCCCTGGTCGATGTCGATGACACTGTAGAGCCTGATAAGTCACAACAGAGGTCGAAATCGACCATACCAGTCGATGTCGACCAGATCCCAGTCGACATCGATGTCCAACAGGCTCCTCCGACCACCATTTTGGCCCCTACACCAAAGAAGACGTTGCCATTCCCTTCCAAAGCATTGGAGGATCCCACCAAAGGTAAGTTTAGGCGCTTCATAAAGATACTTCAAGGACTCAACATTACTATCCCTCTAACAGAAGCCCTAAGCGAGATGCCCGCCTATGTACGATTCCTCAAAGACATCCTGAGCAAGAAGAGATCCATGGCAGAGATCGCAGAGGAGTGCTCAAAGATGGATTTTCCTGAGAAGAAGAGTGATCCAGGGAAGTTTGCAATCACCGTGGGACTTGGCCAACATCGTTATAAAGCCCTATGTGACCTAGGGGCAAGCGTAAGTCTCATGCTTCTCTCTATTTGGCAAAAGGTGAACATTGGCGCCCTTGAACATGTGGACATGAAACTTTATATGGCTGACAACTCATTCATCAGGCCCACATGTATAGTTGATGACGTTCCGGTAAAGGTAGGTAAGTTCTTTGTGCCTACTGATTTCATTGTAATGGAAATGCCTGAAGATCCTGTAGTGCCTATTATCCTTGGTAGGCCTTTCTTAGCTACTGCAGATGCCAATATCAATGTACGTCGAGGGTTACTAACCTTTACTATAGGGAACGAAGTGATAGACTTTTCTTTCAACCCGACCATGAGCGAAACAAAGCACCTGGAGCAAGTAGTCCTCTCGTCGGCTAAGGAAAAGCTTAGAAAAATTTTGTTGGCGAGGACGGAAACAGCAAGCAGGGTCGACATCGACTGGAACCAGTCGATATCGACTAAAAACATCAAAATCGACCCCCCTTGGTCGAAATCCATTATGCCAGATCGCTGCCAGGAGCTTAAGTATGGGGTCAACGAGGTCGATATCGACCCCCACATGTCGACATCGACCAAATCACTCGAAATCGACCCTCCTTGGTCGAAATCGACTGCCCCTCAGCCCGAAGATTTCGTTTCAGGCCCAAACAGGTAAGCCCAAGTATGACTCCTAACCCTCCTCCGTCCATTATTGATGAATCAATTAAACCCATTATTGATAATTCTACTAAAAAGAGGGTCAAAGCTCCATGGTTTACCTATATTGCAAAAGTTAGGTTAAGAAAGAGAAGGAAAGCGCCCAAAGAAGAACCTAACAACAAAGAAGCCTTGGTCGCTGAGCTTAGATACTACCAAAAGGACCTAGATGATCCAGGGGAAGGCTCAAGCTCAAAGGGTCCCTACATAAAAGGCTCGTAAAGAATTGACGGAGAAGTCGGCCTTGCGACTCAAATATCTAGAGCGTGTACATAAAACCTTTAAATTTTTTCGCATTAGATGGTTTTTAGGGTTTAACTTTTGGATTTTGAACTTTTAAAACTGATATAATTCGTGCTTTATCTATATTTCTAACAAAGATTTCAGGTTTCTAAGCAAGAAGAAACGACGAAGAAGAAAAGAAGCTTCTGCAGAGGCAGTCGAAATCGACCAGGCTAGTCGAAATCGACCCCCCCAGGGTCAAGCCACCTCCTGGAGTCGACATCGAGGACTCAGGAGAAAAAATGAGTGGTCGATATCGACCATTATACTCGATATCGACCCCAACCTGGCAGCCCTTATCTTCATTTTTTCTTCCTCGACTTCGACAGATGCAGTCGACATCGACCACTGACCTAGATATCGACTTCTGGCATCGACCAAATCTGAAATCGACCTAAATCCGCAGGTTGCGCTGTGAGTTTCTCTCTACCCTTGTTCTTCTTTTTAATACAGTGAGGACACTGTATATTTTAAGTATGGGGTGGGGGAAAACCATGTCTTATGGTCATAACTTGGTTTTCTTCTTTGCATTGCATTCATGTTTAAAATTTTTGTTCTTAGTTTTACTTTTATATAATGTCAAAAAAATTCAAAAAAAAAAGAAAAAAAAAAGAGAAAAAAAAATAATAGAAAAAAAATGTCAAAAACAAAAAATGCATGTTTATTTTGAAGTTTGTTTTTAAACCCTACTTAGATGTCCTATGATGAAAACTCAATAGCTGACTTGATCATGTAAACCCTATGGCATATTTGGATGGTTTAGCCTAAGTCCTTAAAATTTTTATGTAGATTGTGAACTTGTGATGAAATTGAGCACATATGACCCTAGGCTAAAAAGCAAATCCAACAAAAATTGTCCTTGTGAGAATTTTGGCCTATAGGGAGAACATAAAAAATCCCTCCGCTTTCTTGAGTGAATTTACTCTTCCTATGCATCTATAAAGGTTGTGATAGTTATTCAAAACCAATGCATATATATGTTTATGTTTACGAGAATTAAACGATGGAGGCATCTTTTAAGCCATTTTTATCCTCTCTTTACCTACCCTGCATTATCCCTGCTTGAAGCCAGAACATTAGCCTGAGCCTGAAATTGCAAACTCCACAAAATTATCCCTAGCCGAATTGAGTCTGACCCCCATTTGGGAATTGCGACTTAGATTGGCTGGACTAATGCCTTGTGGAAAGAAAAGAGCATAATGTCCAGTTTTTAGCAAGGAAATTATGGGTTGGTATATATTTTCATTTTGCCATATTTTGTAAAAGGATCTTTTGGCTCACCATATAAATGCACATATCTTTAGTATTTACTTATTATTTTCGTAAAAAAAAAATTTCGAAAAAATGCACATATCTTTAGAGCTTGGAAGAAGGGTTGATAGAATGGTTTACACCTTTTAGTGCATCTTTAGAGCATATTGTAGGAAGATGAGCTGGGAAAGAGCATGATGGGAGATTTAGCTTAGAAAGTGCAACATTGAAGAGTTATGGTTTGGATATTGCAAGTGTTGAGATTTAGGAGTCTTGATTCCCGAATTATAAAAGCACCACATAGCCAAATAATTCCATACCATTTATTTCATACCAAGCCCCATTACAAGCCCGCCGAATGGAGTCTTCTTTGAAGTCTTCCATTGAGCGAAAGTCCTCCTGATGGTTCTTATTGCATTTTCATAATTGGTTGCGAAGCGGATTATTATAAATTGCAATGTTTATGAGATTTTGTATGGAATTGAGTTGAGAGTTGATCTTCATAGCCTAAACACATGAGAGTTGAGAGCAAACACATTATCCCTGTGAGGTTGGATCAAAATTGCATATGCCTATGGATCGCCAAAATATGTGATATGACGTTAAATTCACTTGCTTTGCTTTGCTACCGCTTATGATGTTGCTTTTGACAAGGGCGAAGACTTGAAGGGTGTGTTGTAGGTGTTGGTTATTGCTTGGTTATTGCTTGAGGACAAGCAAGTCTAAGTATGGGGTGTTTTGATGTACATATTTATATCTCCTTTTATTGCATCTTTTGACTTCATATTTCATTCGATTTCCAAAGAAAAGTTTCAAAAGAATATAAACTTGTGTAAGAATGGGCTAAAATGCAAGAAATAGGGTATGCACAAGTTTTGAGCTAACCATGCAAGAATTCGATAAAATCGGAGCCAAAACGGAGAAGCCAAGTGAAGCTGAGCAGAGGTAGAAATCGACCCCTGACATAGATATCGACCTCTGGTGTCGATATCGACCCCCATATCGACCTCAAAATAGACATCGACCAGAGGTGAACAAGTCGAGCAGGAACAGAGACTTCGATATCGACCCCTGGTGTCGATATCGACCCCTTATCTCGACAGAAGATAGACTCGATTTCGAGATGCGGATTGGAACTATATCTTCAAGGAGGCACGGAATTATCTTACACTTTCAAGATAGATGGCAGCTGAAGACTTAGAGATCTTCTACCTTTAAGTTTTATCAAAATAAAAGACCTATCCTAATTTATTGGATAGAGTTCACAGTTTAGATAGAAGTTACATTCCTTGGATAGCGAGGATTAGTAGCCTATAAATAAAGCCCTAGAGGGCTGGCATCCAAGATTAATTCAATTCACAAGCAAGTAATACCATCAATAGAGTTAGAGTTCGAGAGAAGTTTTAGGGTTTGACGTTTGCGAAAGTTGACGTTGAGTTGTAAAGCTTCGGAGTTTGTTTCAATGCAAGTTTCTTCTTTTCAATCAAAGATGAGTTCCATGATGAGAAGCGAATAGTTCCCCAAAGCTCTTAGGGTCGGGGGTGAGCCCGACGTTAGCCATGCGCGCTTGAGGTAAGTATTTGATGTCGATATCGTTGTGTCTATCTCTCCTCCTACGATTCTATGTTTAGTCCTAATCGAAAGAAAAGGGATTCATGCTAACAACTTGAGTTATAAACATAAAATTGCTAGAGACAATTAGGTTTATTTGCAAGAGTAATCCTAAAAGTTGGTGTACGGCGAAAGCTTGTCCCTCGGGTGAAATAGCGCAATTGTCCGTCTTATTTGTCTTATCGCATGCATTGGTTAACGTTGTGGTAAACCCTAATCCTAGGAGTTGCTTTTAAAATTTTTTATACACCCAAAAACCCACTGTTTTATTTCTGTTCATTGCTCCTCTCTCCATTCTCAATTCTTCGGCCCTTCTTTGCCGACGAAGAACTAACCCATTGTAGGAAGACATCGATATCGACCCCAGACGTTGATATCGACCACTGAGTTCATCGACAGTTTTCTGATTCGACGACGAACATCGCCGCGGAGTTTGTTTAGCATCGATATTGATCCCTAGGATTGATATCGACCCTTCTGTATCGACTGGCAGTCTTCTGAGCCAGACGATTTCGTGGACTAACATCGATATCGACCCCTTCCAGTCGATATCGACTACTTGTTTTTGTCTCTGCAGGTCTTCTGTTGCAGAGAACATCGACAGCCGAGGTCGACATCGAGCACTAAGGTCGAAATCGAGGCTTCTAGTCGACGCAGACTTGAGATTTTCAAAGCTACTAGGATCCCGCTGACACGCCTCCTCGTGGATCGATCCTGATTACCCTTCCACTACAACGGGACGAAATCTTGTAATTATTTGCATAGGCTAGGAGTCGGGTTACATATTTACATCTTTATTATTTGTAATTACTCGACATATCATCCTCCTGCAATAACAGTCACTTTCCCAGCTGCCCCGCGGCCTCTGATGGGAGTCCATGAATCCACCTTTCTACCAAATTGTGAGTATTCCATTTATCTTTTCCTCTATGTTTTTATAATTTTTTTGTCTTTAATTTTCATTGAGGACAATGAAAGATTTAAGTGTGGGGGAGGGATTGCATTACATATAGATAGATTTTGCATATGATGTCTATTTATGTTCTCATGTTTATTTTTTTCATATATTGCATTTGTTTAAAAAAAATCAAAAAATTATCATACATTTCATATACTTTAGGTCTTATTTTCCCATCTAGGCTACTTGTCCTCTATATTTATATTTTGTTCTTATCATGTGCCCCATGACATGCTTGAAGTGTTTGAAACTTTGAATTGTTTTATAGACTTTTTGGGAACATGATTGATGAGATAATTGAGTATGTATAGTCTTTGGAATTTAAGTAGTATTGAAGATTGATGTGCATGTGTTTAGTTATATTTTCCCATATGTTTTGATGTCAATTTGAGTCATTTTCATAGGGTTTTGCATTGGGTTTAATGTCTTTTGCATGTGTTTTCATATTTCATGAGAAATAGATGTCTTCACTAGCTTTTGTGTGTTTTACAGAATTTTGGGAGCTGTTTTGGAAGAAACTTTTAACTATGAAAAGAAGCGGAAGAGAATAAGGAGCGCATAGGAAAAAGAACGGAAGCAATCGGAGTTCAAACGAAGGAGATATAGGCATTTTTCCGAGCCGTACTGACCCTGTACCGACCCCACCTGGGTCGGTACCGAGGCCTGATCTGGACAAGCGAGCAACAGTGGCCATACCGACCCTAGGGGGGTCGGTACCGAGGTCCTCCGCTTCGGTATAGGTCCCAGCGGAGCTTATTTACCCGGATTTAATTATTTTTACCTTTTTTTCCTTAGATAGACTTTAGATAAAATTCATATATTTGTTATTTCCTAATTAGGTTTATGGGCTATTAAGTATAAATAGGATTTTTAGGGTTTGGAAGACTCTCTCTCTTCTTTATACCACTTTTAGCCTACGTTAGATTTCTCAGCACACGTTGAGAGAGCGTTTGTGAGCGGAATTGAGAGCTTTTTGAAGCGATTTCTTCGGCGACGGTTGGAGAACGTTTTGTGAGGCTTTTGTGACGCTTTGTTGACATTATTCTCAGGTTTTTATGCAATTTAATTTTCTGATTTTTATTTATTTCATGAATTTTGCAATGTCTACCATGTTTATGCGTGAGTAGTTGCCTTTTCTAGGGTTGGGGTGATCCCAACGCTAGTTATGCTTGCAATTTTGCTATGAATTGATGAATTAATTGGTTTTATCTATTTTATGTGCTTAAGTACCTAATGAAAGTTGGGGAAAATTCCTTTTTGCAATTAAATTGAAAGATTGAATTGTGAATTGGATAGTAATTAGGGTCTTGAACGCAAGTTTGATAACCTAATTAAGATTGATAGTAAAGTTTATTAATTTGTGAAAATAAATTGATTGCTTTGCTAGGGTTGATGCAAGTTGACCTCTTTAATAGATAAAAACATGATTTTTATATGATCCATTGCAATGCTAGTATGATTATCGTTGTGGTGATCTCTATGCCCTAGACTTTTATTATTATTGATTTTTCCTAAAAATTCCAGCAGCCCACAAACCCCCAAAATTCTATAATTTTCCATCTTTTCTTGCTATTTCTTGCTCTTTGGTAACTAGAATTGAGTCACTGACTTTCTCCCTGTGGACGAACTTGACCCTACTATACTATAACGGGGTTTCGATCTTATAAATTTATTTGATTGAAATAAACCCTTCATCAAATTTGCGTCGTTGCCGGGGAGATTTCAATAGTGCCAAGGTTTTAGTTACTATTAGGGTTTGGGAATAGCCCATCCCCCTTTGCTTTTGATTGTGGTGTCTTTGTTTTTGTTTTTGTTCTCAGTTTATGTGATCAGGGCGACGCAGGCTTGATTTCGATTTTGTTATCGATCCCGAACCAGAACGCTCTTTTCATCACAGACGACGAGAAGCTAGGACAATGAGCAACACAGACAACAATGGCAACAATGGCAACAATGTTGACGTTGCTGCGCAGATGGCTGACCTCCGTCGTCAGATGGAGCAATTTCGGCTCACTGCGGAAAGAGAAAGGGAGGCTGCAGCGAGAGAAAGGGAAGCGACTGCTCTTCTGCAACAGCAGTTGGATGCTATCCCAAGGAATGCAAAGCAATACATGCACCCAGAACTGAGGGTGCCCGAATCTGCAATCGTCCTCCCCGAGATTGAGCGAAATTTTGAGATTAAATCCCACTTTATTTCTTTAATTAAAAGATCTCAATTTGAGGGCAAAGCTCATGAATGCCCTATGCTTCATATTAAGAACTTTATTGATTTATGCGATACAATTGCTGCTGATGATGTATCGTTGGAATATGTGCAACTAAAGGCATTTAAATGGTCTCTTTCAGGAAAGGCTCTGAATTGGTTGGAGAGTTTGGCGCCCAGGTCCATCACTACATGGAAGGCTTTGTATGACTTGTTCATGACAAAGTTCTTTCCACCGGCAAAGACAACGGAGCTTAGGAAGAAAATCACCTCCTTTCACCAATTGCCAGGAGAGACATTTTTGGAGACTTGGGAGAGATTCAAGGAGTTGCAGAGACAATGCCCTACCCACGGGCAACCTGAGTATGTCCTCCAAGAAATGTTCTTCCAAGGAATCAATGCGGAGACTAAGACTCGATTGAACCTACACACCGATTGTGGGTTCCTCGAGATGAATCCAACTGATGCATGGGCTCTATTGGACAAGCTAACGGAGTACGACCCTATGTATGGCACCCCAGTGGCTAGACCGTCAGGTAAGAAACTTTATGAGCCTGCTAATTAATTTGACCCAGATGTGCGTAGGCAATTCCATGAGGATGAGACCCGACGCCTCAAGAAACAAGTAAGTTTTCTATCTAGAAATCAACCTTGTTTAGAATGCGGTTCTCTAGCTCATAATACTATAGATTGCAATAATATTAGCCAGGTACAAAGGGCAGAACACTACGAAGAGGTAAGTTATATGAGGGCTCCTTATAGGAACCCCAATAATAATAATTATGCGGGTAATTAAAATAACAATTATGCAGGGAGGAACAACAATTACCCTAATTGGGGTAACTATGGACAAGGACAAGGGAGTTAACCTCCTCCGCAACAAGATCAAAGGGTTCCCCCATATAGGCCCCTTGGGTATCAAGAACCACCATCATGGGTACAAGAGCTTAAGGAAGGATTCAATGGGCTTCGTGCCGATGTGAATTCCCAATTTAAGGGAGTTCATGCACAACTAGGAGAGTTAGAAACTTGGAAGAAGGGAGTGGAGTCCCAACTAGGTAATCTCACGGCACAAATCCCACGGCCTCAACGGAAGCTCCCAGGCCACACCGACGAGAACCCTAGGGGGCAAATAGCTGCAATACTCCTAAGAAGTGGAAAGGATGTGCCTGGTCGAGAAAGCACGCCAAACGAGGAAGAAAACGGGGACAACAGTGTCCATACCGAGGCCGTACCGACCCCCACAGCCTCGTTACCGACCCCCCCAGCAGGTACGATCTCTTCTTCTCCCGTTTCTCCTAATTCCAGTAGCCATACCGAGGCTGTAACGACCCCCTCAGGGTCGGTACCGACCCCCCCCCCAGCAGCGACGGATTCTTCTACAGGGCCTATTTCAGCCCCGAATCCGATGAAAGTGCTCCCATATCCTCCGAAAAAGGTAAAGGACACAGCGGAAGGTAAGTTTCAAAAGTTTGTGAAGATGCTTCAGAGTTTGAATATATCTATTCCTTTCAATGACGCTTTGAGTGAGATGCCAGCTTACACTAAGTTTTTGAAAGACATCTTAGCTAAGAAGAGATCCATGTCTGAGCTTGCTGACGAGGTCCGTTCAGTGAAGCTCCCTGAGAAACTTGGAGAACTAGGTAAGTTTGCCATTACAATTGGTTTAGGATCTTACCGTTTCAAGGCTTTGTGTGATTTAGGTGGAAGTGTAAGCCTTCTCCCCCTTTCGATATGGTCTAAGACAAGCTTGGGAGCCCTAGAGCCGGTCAACATGAGAGTATCCATGGCAAATGGAGCGGTTGTATCACCAACTGGGGTGATTGATGATGTGCCTGTCCGTGTAGGTAAGTTTTTCGTCCCCACTGATTTTATTGTTATGGATATGCCAAAGGATCCAGTGGTGCCTATCATTCTTGGAAGGCCCTTCTTAGCCACCGCTGGAGCAATAATTGATGTTAGGAAGGGACTCCTAACATTTGAGATTGGGGAGGACATCGTTGAGTTTCGCTTCAATCCAACGATGAAGGAAACCACAGACATGGTAGAGGTAAGCTATTTTGATTGTCTTGAGTCTGCAGGCCCAGTCTCAGGTCTTCTGGCAGGTCAGGAGGAAGTGTATTCTTTGGAGGTCCTGGAAGCGATATTGAAGACGGAGGAGGAAGAGCCCAATCTTATTCCAATTGAGTCTTCTCTAGAGCTTAAGCCGCTTCCAGAAGGTTTGAGGTATGTTTTCTTGGGACCCAATTCCACTCTTCCTGTGATCATTAATACGAAATTGAATGAGGAAGAAGTTGATAAATTACTTGATGTGCTTAGGACCCATAGAAAAGCTATTGGTTATTCTTTGGATGATATCACTGGAATTTCACCCTCTTTATGCATGCATCGAATATTCATGGAGGATGATCATAAGCCAACCATAGAACATCAGCGTAGGCTTAACCCAAATATGAAGGAAGTAGTAAAATCTGAAATCTTGAAAATGTTGGATGCTGGAATTATTTATGCTATTTCTGATAGTAAATGGGTGAGTCCTGTTCATGTTGTCCCTAAGAAAGGTGGAATGACTGTGATTGAGAATGAGAAAGGTGAGTTGGTACCTACGAGGACCACTACTAAATGGCGCATGTGCATTGATTATAGGAAGTTGAATAGTGCTACTAGGAAATATCATTTTCCTCTTCCTTTTATTGATCAAGTTCTAGAGCGTCTAGCCCAGCACGATTATTTTTGCTATTTGGATGGCTATAGTGGTTTTTGGCAGATTCCTATTCATCCGGATGATCAAGAGAAGACCACTTTTACTTTTCCTTATGGAACTTTTGCTTACAGAAGGATGCCATTTGGGCTCTGCAATGCCCCTGCAACTTTTCAAAGGTGTATGATGGCTATTTTTTCTGACATGATTGAGGATATAGTAGAAGTGTTTATGGATGATTTTTCTGTTTATGGTTCTTCTTTTGATTCATGTCTTGCCAACTTGAGTAGGGTGCTACAAAGATGTGAAGAAACTAATTTAGTGCTTAATTGGGAAAAATGTCACTTCATGGTTCAAGAGGGAATTGTTCTTGGGCATTTGGTTTCAAAAAGGGGAATTGAGGTAGATCGTGCTAAAATTGAATTGATTGAAAAATTACCTCCTCCCACTAATGTTAAGGATATTAGGAGCTTTCTAGGACATGCATGCTTTTATAGGAGATTCATTCAAGACTTCTCAAAAATTGCTAAACCTTTAACTAACTTGCTTATGAAGGATGTAGCTTTTGAGTTTTCTGCTGAGTGTCTTGAAGCATTCAACAAATTGAGAGAAGCCCTTGTCTCCGCTCCTATTATGCAATCACCCGATTGGAACCTACCCTTTGAGATCATGTGTGATGCTAGTGACTATGTCGTAGGTGCTGCGCTTGGGCAAAGGAAGGACAAGAAGCTTCATGCCATCTACTATGCAAGTAAGACACTTGACGAAGCGCAGAGTAAGTACACCACGACGGAGAAGGAATTCCTCGCCGTGGTATTTTCCTTTGAAAAGTTTCGTACTTATTTAGTAGGTTCTAAAGTCATTGTCTATACGGATCATGCTGCGGTAAGATATTTGATGACTAAGAAGGATGCCAAGCCTAGGCTCCTTCGTTGGATGCTTTTGTTGCAGGAATTCGATTGTGAAATTAGGGACAAGAAAGGAGCAGAGAACTTGGTGGCTGACCATCTGTCTAGGTTGCCCTTGGACCACCTCATGGAGTCCGAAAATCATGTTCCAATCAATGACTCCAGGCCGGACGAAAACCTCATGAGAAACGATTCGGTAAGTTCCGGTGAGGACTCCTTTTATACCCCTCCTTCTTCTCCTAGTTCTCATCATATTTGTGCTATTAGAGGGTCGAGGAACCCTTGGTTTGCGGATTTTGCTAATTATATTGTAGGGGGAGAAATCCCTAAGGATTTGACTTCGCAAGCCAAGAAGAAGTTCCTCCACGACGTCAAGCAATACTATTGGGATGATCCCTACTTATTCAAGCAGGGGAGCGACCACATCTTTAGACGTTGTGTACCAGATGAAGAGATTGAGAGCATAATCAAGACCACGGCGGCCACGCAAAAAGTTTCAAGACCACGGCGAAGATTCTTCAAAGTTGCTTCTATTGGCCTACTTTGTTCAAAGATGTGCATGCTTACATTGAAAGTTGCGATGAGTGCCAAAGAGCGGGGAACATCACTTGGAGGCATGAGAACCCTCTTACCGGTATCCTAGAGGTTGAACTTTTTGACATTTGGGGTATTGATTTTATGGGGCCCTTCCCTTCATCAGGGCCCTATAAATATATTTTGGTAGCGGTAGATTATGTTTCTAAATGGGTTGAAGCTATAGCCACTCGTACTAATGATTCTAAAGTTGTAGCTAGATTTATGAAGACTAATATTTTTCCCCGTTTTGGTGTCCCACGAGTTCTTATTAGCGATGGAGGATCTCACTTCATAGAGAGGGGCTTTGAAGCTCTTATGGCTAAGTATGGGGTGTCTCATAGGATGGCAACACCCTACCACCCCCAAACTAGTGGCCAAGTTGAGGTTTCCAATCAACAAATCAAGAGTATCTTAGAGAAGACGGTGTCACGCTCGAGGAAGGATTGGGCATCTAAGCTAGATGATGCGTTGTGGGCTTATAGGACAGCGTACAAGACACCATTGCGCACAACTCCCTACAACTTGGTTTACGGTAAGTCTTGTCATTTGCCCGTCGAGCTTGAGCATAAAGCATTATGGGCTCTTAAGGAGCTCAACATGGACCTCGACGCGGCCGGAGCAAAGAGATTCATGGTCTTGCAAGACTTGGAGGAGTTGAGGCTCAAAGCTTATCAAAACGCCGAAATCTACAAAGAGCGCACCAAGAAGTGGCATGACAAGAAGTTGGTACCAAAGACATATGAGGTAGGTGATAAGGTTCTTCTTTTCAATTCTAGATTGCGTTTGTTCCCAGGGAAGCTTAGATCACGATGGAGTGGACCATTCGTGGTTCATCATATCTATCCCCACGGAGCGATGGATCTAGTTGATGAAGGAGGAGCCATATTCAAGGTCAATGGTCACCGACTCAAGAAGTACTATGATAGAGTGGACCCGGAGGAAGAAATAAGAGTTACTTGGGCTCTTACAATATTGGAATGAAGATGAGGTAACCACGTCAAGCTAACGACGTTAAAGGTAGCGCTTACGGGAGGCAACCCGCTTTATTTCTTTTTCTTTCTAAGTTTTATTTTTAGTTTTTAAATTTGAGGATAGGTAGGACAGTTGGGGTGAGCGTATTGCACTAACCATGCAGGTCTTAGGAGGGAACCACTGCAAAAACGGGCGAAAAACGGAAAAAGAAGCTCAACAGCAGCTGTACCGAGGCCGTACCGAGGGCTCTAGGCTCGGTACCGACCCTTTTGACGGACAGGTAAGTGAATCTCGGAAAACCGAGAAATTCCATAGCTGTACCGAGGTTGTACCGAGGCCCCTAGAGTCGGTACCGACCCTCCTGACGGACAGGTAAGTGAATCTCGGAAAACCGAGAAATTCCAGTAGGCATACCGAGGCCATACCGACCCCCCTTCTCTCGGTACCGACCCCACCCAAAAAAAAAATTTAATTAATTCTTTTTTTATTTTACCTTTTTCTTTTATTCCTTTTTCTTTCTTTTCTTTTTCTTTCCTTTTTCTTTTCTTTCTTTCCTTTTTTTTCTTCTCTCCTCTTTCTTTCTCTTTCAACTGGCCTCGTTTCACCAGCCCAGCTCCCTCTTCCGAAGCCACCCATCACCAGCCCAGCTCCCTCTTCCGAAGCCACCCACCACCAGCCCGAGCCACCTCCGGCCACACCACCACCACATCCCGACCCCCCCTCCTTGGCGCACCCCCTGACCCCTGAACCACCCTTGTTCGAGCCCAAGCGAGCCCCCACCGAACCACTTTGCCAAAAATCACTGTTCATCCTTTAGGTTCGTTACAAGTTCAAAAATCCAAATTTTTCTTCTTCGTTCAACTCAATTGTTGTATGAATTCTAACCCTAAACTTGTTTATTTCAATTATTTTGATTGATTTGATGATTTTGGTTGAGATTGAAAACCTAGGGTTTGATTTAGAAGCGGAATTTGGGGCTTTTTGCCAAAAGCCAAATTGGTCAAAATTGATGACATGGTTGTGTTGTTGGGTTGATTTAGAGTTACTTTCATGTTCATGGCAATGTCAAATTCTTTATGGATTGCGAGCTAATTAGATTTTAAGATTTCATTGCGACCCGTTTCAGGCTTTGATTTTGGATTTGATTTTTATGCTTTTTGGTTGATTAGCTTCTTCTATTCTAGCATAAAATCTATTCCCTTGCATGATTTGACATTGCAAACAAGTTATATGTCCATTGTATATTTGTTTGACTTGTTTTGAACTTAAGTATGGGGTTGTCATGGTTGGTTTGTGCATATTGAGTTTTGCATTACTTATGTTACCTTCATGAGTATATGGTTTTATGATTAGGTGTTGCATTATAGTGACCTTACATGATGACTATATTGTCTATATTGTTTTCCCTATTCATATAGTCTATGTAGAGCTTATGGTTACATATATGGGTAATGCATTCTATTCTGCATGATGGTGATTTTATATGCATTGGAGCTTATTTTATATTGTTTATATGCAATTATTTCTTTAGGTGGTATCTTTTGCGCTTGGCTATTTATATGCACTCAGGCTTTATGTGTTTATATGTTTTTCTAGTGCATATTATCATTCTTAATTTGCATGGTTAGATGTTAGCTTCTTTTGAGTTTAGTTGATTTGGTTTGGTTTCACTGTTTTAGAAAAGGATTTTAGTTTTCAATTGGTTTGACTTGTCCAGGAAAATGTTCAGTCGTCAGCGTAGCAAGAGGGCTAGGGAGTCATCCGCTACAGTTCCGTTGGATAATGTCATCATCTCTGACTCCCGTTTGAAGAAGGATTACAAGGAGTTCCACAAGAAGGGCAATCTGAAGGCCCGATGGTATAGCCCTGATGATGGAGAGCGCCTTGGTGTACATGATGACTTATTGGAGGCCTTCTCTTACTTAGGCGCCACTAGTCTTCTGGATCATGTCCACCACCACTACCCCGCTCTTACTGCAGAGTTCACGGCTACATTGGCAAGCGATATGGCTAGCCCAGATTTGGTGGGCCCTATTACATTCCAGCCGGGGAATGTTCAACACTCCTTCACTTTGCAGCAATTTAATGCATTGCTGGGATTTCCTAACCCACTGGCATCATACAATCATCTCAGCTGCAAGGCCCTTCAGACCTGGACTCTAATTACGGGCAATCCCTATTGGCCTTCTCGAGGAGCACTTCAGGGTAAGGACATTGCGAACCCTCTTTTCCGTATTATTTTAAGAATTTTTGGTAGCACTATATGGGCCAAGAAGGAATTATCTAGACCGACTAGAAATGAGGTGGCTTGTTTGAGAGGGGTACTATTTGAGATGCAGACACCCCTGAACTTGGGGTTTGAGTTCATTATGCATGTCTTGGCCTATAGAGCACGCACGGAAGAAATCTGGTATGGAGGCCTGGTGGCGCTGTTGGCCAGGCGCCTTGAGGTTGACTTCACCAGATACAAGGTTGTGCCCACTCTGATGATTGACAATGCATACTTGATTGGTGCTAATGTGATCAAGCGCAACGGAGACAAGCTTCTGTCAGTTTTTTATGATCACGAGGTGGAGATTACCAAGCCGAATATGGACTTGTTGTACGTCCCTAACTGGATTATCACTTGGGCTTCTGAACCTTCACCGACTCCAGAGGATATTCTGAATGATCCTTTGAGACGACAAAGACCATCGAGATACCCCAGCCTGGAGAGCACTTTTGCCTTGGTGGTGCCTCCACCTAGTTTATTTGACGGTTTTGGATCCTTTGGGCAAGGATCCTACCATGAGCATAGGCAGCAAGAGCATGACACTGACTATATGGATCATGACACTAGGCCTAGTAGCCGCCCCTTTTCTGACGGGGCTGGCCCGAGCAGATCTGCGCCTCAGTATTCTCCTAGCCTTACTGACGTCATGGATGAGCTTAGATCTCTGAGACTGGGCCAGGAAGCCGTACAGAATGGGCAGGGTGCTCTTATGGAGGAGTTTACACGCTTGAACAAGAGGATGGACAAGCATGAAACGCACCAGTATTCCTTCATGGCCTGGGCATCTTCTTTGTTTCCACATCATCGATTACCGCCACCACCTTCTCCGTAGAGTTTATGAATGTCTTCAGCAGCTTCTGAATTTCCTTTGTGAGTTTCTGAGTCTTTTCCCTTTTACTTTGATTTTTCTTTTGACAGTGGGGACACTGTCTATTTTTAAGTATGGGGTGGGGGATTCAGAAACTATGTTTAGGTGTTTTGTATTATATTTATGTTTATGTGTTACATTTTACCTTATTTGGATTATGTTATGCATTCATGTTTAAGTTTTTTTATGCATTTGAGTCTTTTGTCATATTTTAGTCACTTGAGTCTTGCTTTTAGTTTCAAAAAAAAAAAATGTGTCGAAAAAGAAAGAAAAAATGCATCGTTATTTTTGTTTGGTTTTAGTGTGTTTATACCCTAACTTAGATGTCCTATGATGATACATAATGATTGACTTGATCATGTAAATCCTATGGCATGTTTGGAAGGTTTAGCCTAAGTCCTTGAAAATATTTTTTTTATGTGGATTGTGAACTTGTGATGAAATTGAGCACATATGATCCTAGGATAAAGGTTGAAATCCAACAAAATTTGTCCTAGTGAGAATTTTGGCCTTATAGGGAGAACATTAAAAATCCCTCTGTGTTTTTTGAGTGTATTTACTCTTCCTATGCATCTCTAAATATTGTGATAGTTATTCAAAGCCAATGCATTTATATGTTTATCTGAATGAGAAATAAATGATGGAGGCATCATTTAAGCCAATTTTATCCTCTCTTTACCTACCCTGTATTATCTCTGCTTGAAGCCGGAACATTAGCCTGAGACATTTATTTATAAGCTCCACAAAATTATTTCCTAGCCGAATTGAGCCTGACCCCATTTGGGAATTAAGACTTAGAGTTGGTTGGAATGATGGTTTATGGAAGGAATGAGCTTGTGTTTGATTTCAAGTGAGAAGGATTTTCGAGTTTATTGAGTTATGGGTTGGTTTGATATTTTTATCTTGCTATGCATATTATGTAAAAGAATATTTGGCTCACATTATAAATGCACTATTTTTATTTTATTTTATTTTATTTTCGTTCTAAAAAAAAAGGTTAAGTTATTAGTAGTTGAATAAAGTGCATGAGCCAAATAGTTCTTAGTTATTTCCTTTTGTGCATGAGTTATATTATTGAGAGGTATCTAGAGTTGGGAAAAGGGTTGAGTTCTTCACGAGATATATTGATGAGTTTGGTTGATTCATATGATTGAGAGTTATGGTTTGGTTGAGTTGTGTTGGAAATTTAGGAGTCTTGATTCCCGAATTTTATTAAGCACCACGTAGCCAAATAATTCCATGCCCTTTTATTTCTTACCAAGCCACATTACAACCCCGCCAAATGGAGTCTTCTTTGAAGTCTTCCATTGAGCGAAGTCCTCCTGATGGTTCTTGTTTGCATTTACATAATTGGTTGTGAAGTGGATCTACATTTAAATTGCAATGTTTATGAGTTTGTATGTGGAATTGACTTGAGAGTTGATCTTCATAGCCTAAACACATTGAGAGTTGAGTGTAAACACATTACCCTTGTGAGGTTGGATTTATAATGCCTATGCCTATGGATCGCTCATATATGTGTGATGACGTTAAATTCACTTGCTTTGCTACAACTTTATGATGTTGCTTTTGACAAGGGCGAAGACTTGAATGATGTGTTGTAGGTATTGGTTATTGCTTGGTTATTGCTTGAGGACAAGCAAGTTTAAGTATGGGGTATTTTGATGTGCATGTGTTTAGTTATATTTTCCCATATGTTTTGATGTCAATTTGAGTCATTTTCATAGGGTTTTGCATTGGGTTTAATGTCTTTTGCATGTGTTTTCATATTTCATGAGAAATAGATGTCTTCACTAGCTTTTGTGTGTTTTAAAGAATTTTGGGAGCTGTTTTTGAAGAAACTTTTAACAATGAAAAGAAGCGGAAGAAAATAAGGAGCGCAGAGGAAAAAGAACGGAAGCAATCGGAGTTCAAACGAAGGAGATATAGGCATTTTTCCGAGCCGTACCGACCCTGTACCGACCCCACCTGGGTCGGTACCGAGGCCTGATCTGGACAAGCAAGACGAGATGAGCAACAGTGGCCATACCGACCCTAGGGGGGGTCGGTACCGAGGTCCTCCGCTTCGGTATAGGTCCCAGCGGAGCTTATTTACCCGGATTTAATTATTTTTACCTTTTTTTCCTTAGATAGACTTTAGATAAAATTCATATATTTGTTATTTCATAATTAGGTTTATGGGCTATTAAGTATAAATAGGATTTTTAGGGTTTGGAAGACTCTCTCTCTTCTTCATACCAATTTTCAGCCTACGTTAGATTTCTCAGCACACGTTGAGAGAGCGTTTGTGAGCGGAATTGAGAGCTTTTTGAAGCGATTTCTTCGACGACGATTGGAGAACGTTTTGTGACGCTTTTGTGACGCTTTTTTGACATTATTCTCAGGTTTTTATGCAATTTAATTTTCTGATTTTTATTTATTTCATGAATTTTGCAATGTCTACCATGTTTATGCGTGAGTAGTCGCCTTTTCTAGGGTTGGGGTGATCCCAACGCTAGTTATGCTTGCAATTTTGCTATGAATTGATGAATTAATTGGTTTTATCTATTTTATGTGCTTAAGTACCTAATGAAAGTTGGGGAAAATTCCTTTTTGCAATTAAATTGAAAGATTGAATTGTGAATTGGATAGTAATTAGGGTCTTGAACGCAAGTTTGATAACCTAATTAAGATTGATAGTAAAGTTTATTAATTTGTGAAAATAAATTGATTGCTTTGCTAGGGTTGATGCAAGTTGACCTCTTTAATAGATAAAAACATTATTTTTATATGATCCATTGCAATGCTAGTATGATTATCGTTGTGGTGATCTCTATGCCTTAGACTTTTATTATTATTGATTTTTCCTAAAAATTCCAGCAGCCCACAAACCCCCTAAATTCTATAATTTTCCATCTTTTCTTGTTATTTCTTGCTCTTTGGTAACTAGAATTGAGTCACTGACTTTCTCCCTGTGGACGAACTTGACCCTACTATACTATAGCGGGGTTTCGATCTTATAAATTTATTTGATTGAAATAAACCCTTCATCAAAGTTCTAACAAATTGACCTTGTGAGTTATTTTGGCCTTATTGGGACTACACATTCATAAGTCCTCTAGTTTCTTTGTGTGTGAATACTCTCCTTGATTACTTCCTATTTAAATTGCGTTTAGATATTTTTATTGAGGCTGCATTTATATGAGTTTTGCATGTAACCTTAAAGTGATTGAGAGATGATTTTCTTTTAGCCATATTATACTCTATCCACCCGTACACATTATCCTTTGCTTAAAGCCAATTTGGGCCTTATAAGCCTATTTTGTTAGCTCCATAAAATCTTTCTAGCCAATTATTAGCCTGACCCATCCGAGAATTAGGAGAAGAGTTGGTTAATATATATCTTGATATGTTGATGGAGTTGCTTTGAGTGGAGAAATTATGTTGGGTGATTCATTTGTACTTCATAGAGATGGTTTTTATGTGCTTATTACTTGGGACCTAAGGAGGATAAAATTCACTTAGGGGTAAAAGTCAAGAAAAAAAAGAAAAAAAAATCATAATAAAAAGCAAAAATGAATGAGTTTGTGTGGACATTTGAAGATTGTGTGCGAATTTGTATTGTGAAGGAGTACATGTTATTGGAATGGTATATGAAGTGTTTTGGTGTTGGTGTTTTTCTGGTTGTTTACTAACCCTTTTTCCCGGATTTTTAGCACCACAAGGCCTAAATATTTTCCATACCCTGTGTTCCTACCATGGCCCCATTACAACCTATTCAAAAGACCTCATGATTTCGGTTACATGTGAAGTCACTAGCGGTGGAGATTTAGACCACTGACGCAATTTTGTTGTAGCTAAGTTTTCAAGGATTGAGTTTGAGCGCGAATGATTAGCCTAAACACATGAGCGAGAGTGAAAACACATTTGCATTGTGAGGTTGGATAGATGTACTTGCTTTATTCCTTGGATTGCACATATACATGTTATGACGTTATTTGTCAATCTTTGTTTCCCTATTTTTGAGCTTAAGCGTTTTACCAAAGAGATTACATGGATTGCTTGTCTGTGGGGTGTTGCTTTGATTTTGATTTTCATTGCTTGAGGACAAGCAACAACTCAAGTGTTGGGGAATTTGATAGCACACATTTAGGTAGGCATATTAGGTTGCATTTAGCATGATTTAGATGTTTACAATTCATGATTTAGGCTAGATTTGCATTTATGCTTGTTTTGTTGGTAGAGTCGGAATCTACACGGTTTTATGGATTATTTCAGGTAGATGTGAATCCGACGAAAAATGAGAAAGCTCATGGATGAAGGAAGTGTGAAGAGGAGGAGTAAAAGTAAAGAGCATGGGAGCGGAATCGAATTTTGAGAGCCTAAGTGAATAAAAAGTCAGCAGAAGTTGTCGCCAGACATGCTGAACTTGTAATGCACTTTCTGGAGGCCTCGGTGGTCCAATTGACTATTATAAGCATGCGTTGGAAAGCTCTCTCCGAGATGTACAACTTTCGTGTTGACATGGAGACCAAATTCGCAGTGGAAAAAGTCCTGTGAACAGTAAGGCCGCCCCGCGGCTCGAAGCTCTGACGAATGATTTCGCAATCGCCTGGCCGCCCTGCGGCCTGGGTCAGCTGCCCCGCGGCTCCTGTTGAACGTGCAGACTTGTTATCTCTTCAATTAGGGTTTTTACATTAATTATTTTGGCCGACTTTGTTATGTTTATTTAAGGACTATTAGAGTTATTTTCTTATACATCTAAGTCATCATTTAATACACTTTAGAGATTATCAATTAAGAGAACCCTAGAGGGAAGCCTCCATGGCCATGGAGTGCTAAACTCTTCCGTTTCGTCTATGGATTGATGCTTTGGTTTGATAAAGTTGTGAGATTTCTATTCTTGTTCTATTCCTATTGATTCTTTTGCGAATATTGTTGATTTCTTCTAGTATGTACAACTAGTTGAGATTATTGCTAGGATTTTATAGATTCCTCGTAGCGAACCTTAATCCATAGTAGCAAGCATGCCTTTTTAGGACTCGTAGGACTAAATTGGTGTGTAGAGAATCAATTATATGTTAAATATTGACTCGTAGATTGGTGTTGCATGTATCCTGGTTAATCCTTAATCTTAATGCTACTATTAGGTTAAATCTTGACCGTGTTAGGGTTATCTAATTAGTAAGGGTTACTAGGACTCGTAGGACTAGTAATTTACACAAGAACATTAGAGGAACAATAATAGGATGAAAAGAGAACTTGAAGAAGAATCGAGGATCAACTAATCAAACTAAAGTGGATATTTATAGATGAAACTATTTTCTCTATTGTTATCTATACTAACTTGTTTATAGTTTCCGTTATCTACTTCAATCACCAAATCCATCTTTTCTACTAATTGGTAAATATAAATTGCTTAGAAATACTTGATTCTCTGTGGGATCGACCTCTTACTTGCTTGCTATACTAGTTTGTGCGTTTGAGTTATACTTTGATAGGAACAACGATAGTTTCCTCCTTTGAGTTTACATAAAACTTTAATTTTCATAGATAGTTTTTAGGATTTTGATTTTTGGATTTTGAACTTTTAAAACTGTGATAATTCGTGGCTTTATCTATAATTCTAACAAAGATTTCAGGTTTCCAAGCAAAAAGAACGATGAAGAAGGAAAGAAGCTTCTGCAGAGGTAGTCAAAATCGACCAGGCCATTCGAAATCGACCCCCTAGGGTCAAGCCATCTCCTGGAGTCGACATCGAGGACTCAGGAGCAAAAAGCATAGGTCGATATCGACCATAATCATTGATATCGACCCAAATCTGGCAGCCCTCGACTTCACTTTCTTCCTCGACTTCGACAGATGCAGTCGACATTGACCACTGACTTAATTAGTTTGTTTACTTAATTAGTTTGTTTTTAAACCCTACTTAGATGTCCTATGATGAAAACTCAATAGCTGACTTGATCATTTAAATCCTATGGCATATTTGGATGGTTTAGATTAAATACTTGAAATTTTTATGTAGATTGTCAACTTGTGATGAAATTGAGCACATATGATCCTAGGCTAAAAAAGCAAATCCAACAAAAATTATCCTTGTGAGAATTTTGGCCTATAGGGAGAACATTAAAAATCCCTCCGCTTTCTATAGTGAATTTACTCTTCCTATGCATCTCTAAATGTTGTGATAGTTATTCAAAGCCAATGCACATATATGTTCATGTTTACGAGAATTAAATGATGGAGGCATCTTTTAAGCCATTTTTATCCTCTCTTTACCTACCCTGCATTATCTCTGCTTGAAGCCGGAATATTAGCCTGAGCCTGATATTGCAAACTCCACAAAATTATCCCTAGCCAAATTGAGCCTAACCCCCATTTGGGAATTGGGACTTAGAATGGCTGGACTAATGCCTTGTGGAAAGAGAAGTACATATTATCCCCAGTGGAGTTGTAAAGTTTTGATAGTTTTAATGCAAGTTTTCTCTTTTACATCAATGATGAGTTCCATGATGAGGTGCGAGTAGGCCCCCAAAGCTCTTAGGGTCGGCGTGAGCCCGACGTTAGCCATGTGTGCCTGAGGTAAGTGTTAGATGTTGATATTGTTGTGTCTATATCATCTCCTACGATTCTATGTTTAGTCCTAATCGAAAGAAAAGGGATTCATGCTAACAACTTGAGTTATAAAAATAAAATTGGTAGAGACAATTAGGTTTATTTGCAAGAGTAATCCTAAGAATTTGTGTACAGCGAAAGCTTGTCCCTCGGGTGAAATAGCGCAATTCTCCGTCTTATTTATCTTATCGCATGCATTAGTTATCATTTTGGTAAACCCTAATCCTAGGAGTTATCTTTTTATATAGTTTACATTCATCAAAACATTGCCTTTATTTTGTTCATCGCTCCTCATTCATCCTTAAGTCTTCGGACTTTCTTTTTCCGACAAAAAGCTAACAACTTTGCAGGAGAAGACATCGATATCGACCCCTGAGATCGATATCGACCACTGAGTTTCATCAACGGTTTCCGAGTCGACGAAGATCATCATGCATAAGTTTCTGAGATCGATATCGACCCTCCAACCTCGATATCGACCATACTGTGTCGACTGGCAGTCTTCTGAGCTAGTCGATTTCTGGAACTGACATCGATATCGAACTACCCTAGTCGATATCGACTGCTTGTTTTTATCTCTGGAGGTCTTCTGTTGCAGAAAGAAATCGACAGCCGAGGTCGAAATCGAGCACCAAGGTCGAGATCGAGGCTTCTGGTCGACT
This sequence comes from Persicaria maculosa, assembly GCA_963922045.1. Taxonomy (NCBI): domain Eukaryota; kingdom Viridiplantae; phylum Streptophyta; class Magnoliopsida; order Caryophyllales; family Polygonaceae; genus Persicaria; species Persicaria maculosa. The sequence goes on along the minus strand of OY998261.1, from coordinate 21,533,972 downwards.
AAAGACGTGATCTTTTCAACGCTACTAGGATCTCGCTGACACGCCTCCTCGTGGATCGATCCTGACTACTCTTCCACTACAACGGGAGGAAGTCTTGTAATTATTTGCATAGGCTAGGAATCGGATTGCCATTATATTTCGTATATTTGTATTCTAAGAACTCGATTTCCTCCTACTATCAGTTGTAAAGATTCAAAGAGTTATTTAATGCAAGTTTCCTTATTTCCCATCGAGAAGTTTGTTGCGATGAAGCGCGAGTAGTTCTCCAAAGCTTCTAGGGTCGGGGTGAGGCTGACGTTAGCCATGCATGCGTGAGGTAAGTACTTGATGTTAACATCGTTGTGTCTTGATCATCTCCTACACTTCTATTTTTAGTCCTTATCGCAAGAAAAGGGATTCATGTTAACAATTTAAGTTATAAACATAAAATTGGTAGAGAAATTTAGGTTTATTTGCAAGAGTATTCCTAATCGTTGGTGTACGGCAAAAGCTTTTCCCTCGGGTGAGATAGCGCAATTGTCCGTCTTATTTACCTTATGCATGTTTTGGTTAACGTTGTGGTAAACCCTAGCATTAGGAGTTGCCTTTTTATATATTTTATTCATACAAAAACCATGTTTACTTCTGTTCATACTCCTTTATCCATCCTATTATCTTGGACCTTCTTTGCCGACAAACCCTAACTTTCTGCAGGAATCACTCGAGATCGACCACCTAGGTCGATATCGACATATTAGTCTACGTCGATGGTCTTCTGTGTCGATGCTACTCTTGCCTGCATCTGAGCTCAATATCGAGTACCTATCTAGACATCGAGTACCCCTGTGTCGACCGATAGTCTTCTGCATCGGTCGACGTTGCTACTGACATATCGATATCGACACCCTAGGTCGATATCGACTTCTTGATTTTGTCTTTGTAGGTCTTCTATTATAGTAGAAATTGACAACAAGGTTTACGTATAGTGAACGACTCGAGATCGAGGCTTCTTGTCGATACAAACATGTGATTTCAAGGCTATCTAGGATCCCGCTGACACGCTTCCTCGTGGATCGATCCTGATTCCCTACCACTACAGCGGGAGAGATTCTTATATTTATTTGCTTGGACAAGGAGTTGGTTAATTTTATATTCAATATTATTTATTCACTAGTTTCCCTCCTAACAAATTTTGGCGCCGTTGCCGGGGAAGCTATCAATCGCGCCCTAGTAGTCTACCTCACGTTTTTTTTTCTAGATTTGTTGTATAGGTGTATGTGATGCGCTAATCGCATACCTGAATTCGAAGGAGTAGAAGACCCCGAGAGTTATCTCCACCTTCGTTCTAGAGTCCTAAGAGCTATGACCAATGCAGAAGACCAGGCTCAAGATATTGAGTGCTTAAAAAAGCAAATCGAGGACTTCACCACTAGAGAGGCGGCACAAAGAGAGCGTGGTGACAAGGAGAAGGAGGTAAGAAGGCGATATAAAGCCTAAATCAATGCCCTCCCTCAGAATGCAAAGCAATACATGCACCCTGTGCTCTCAGTGCCTGAATCGGCCATTCTTATCCCTCACTCCAATTTTGAGATTAAAACTAGCTTCTTAAATGAAATTAGGCGACATTAATTTGAGGGAAAACCTAATGATTGCCCTCTAGAGCATATTACAACTTTTCTCGATGGACAAAGCCTTGAGTATGTAAAACTAAAGGATTTTCGTTGGTCTCTTGCAGGGAAAGCACTAGCATGGTTGGAGAGGCTAGCCCCAAGATCGCTCCACACGTGGGATGATGTCAACGATGCCTTTCTCAAAAAGTTTTCCCCCCATCTAAGACAGCGGTTATACGTTAGAAGATCATGGCTTTCAAGCAAAAGCCTCTTGAAACCCTGGCGCAAGTGTGGGAGCGATTCAAGGAGCTTCTGAGGTCTTGCCCCACGCATGGGCAATCACCTTACGACATCCAGGAGATCATTTCAAATGCCCTGGACGTAGCAACTAAGGAGAGGATAAACACCTACACCTCCTATGGGTATCTTGAGCTCTTACCACAACAAGCTTGGGATACTATAGAGAGGTTGGTAGAATTTGACAACATATATGGGACTCATGCAGCCTCCGACTCAAGGCCTGCCCCATCAATGCCACTCTACGAGCACTCCAAGGAGATTGATCCTGACGTCAAAGAACAATTCATGAAAGATCAACTCAGGAGGCTTAAGAAACAAGTCAAATTCCTCTCCGCCAACCAACCCTGGACCGAATATGGCTCCGAAAGGCTCATCACCACCGCTTGCCCCCACACGGAGCAAGTAGATCTAGCGGAAACTCATTAGGAGGTGAGGTACATAAGGAATCCCAATCGCTAGGGATACCAAAACTGGGGAAATCAACCACCCCAATACAATTCTAGGGATCCTCTACCTTACCGAGATCCAGGCCACCCGGAGAGAGAGCCAAGAAGAGATAATGTCCAACGCATCCTTGATGAGTTAAGGAGGAACCAAGCGACGAGTCAACAATCGAGAAATGCCATCCAGAACCAACTTCAGTGGCTTAATGCCTGCATGAGGGAGATGGATACTTGGAGGAAGAACATGAAGACCCAACTAGGTCAATTAGCGGCTCAAATTCCAAAGCCACTCGGCAAGCTCCCAGGACAACCACATGAAAATCTAAAGGGGCAAGCCGGGCACATTACCGTTGTCAATCTTAGGAGTGGACGTCAATTGGATGAGCCACGGAGCAAAGGAGAAGTCGCTGAAGAGGCAGTCGATGTCGATACCTCAGTCGAAGTCAAGGGCTCTATTGACGTCGAACACCAACTCGATGTCGAGCCTACCACTGTAGCACCCAAGGATCCAGAGGACAAATCGATCTCGAGTGACCAACTCGATATCGACCAGCATGTCAAAGTTGATACCTCTGCATCTCGACCATAACTTCAGACTCCTTTGAGGTCGACTAACCCAGTCGATATCGACCCCCTATCGATGTCGACCAGTCCAGAAAGCAAAAGTTGACCACTTTGGCTCCGAAGCCGACCAAAGGACTTCTATTTCCCTCCAACGCGCTGAAGGACCCGGCGAACACCAAGTTTTGGTGCTTCGTGAAGATCTTGAAAAGACTCAATGTCACCATCCCACTCACGGAAGCACTGAACGAGATGCCAGCATACATGAGGTTCCTAAAGGACATCTTATCCAAAAAGAGGTCCATCATTGAGATCGCCGGTGAATGAAACTCCATAGAATTCCCTGAAAAGCGCGGCGATCCAGGCAAGTTTGATGTGATTGTAGGAACTGTTCTAAAAAACACTTTTGGCGTCCGCTTAGAGACCGCTAAGACGCTTGGCGTAGGCTAGCCGCCAAGACACCGCCAAGGTGCTTGGCATTTGGAACTTTGATGGTTTGTTTAGAATTTGAGATTGATTTTTGTTGTTTTATTTTGTTAATGTATAAATTATGGATTGTGATGTTTATTTGAACATGTTTATGAGATTTTATATTTGATTTTATGTTTAAATCTAACAATGGTTAAACTGATCATGATGTTTATTTGATTTGTACGATGTTTTTTATTTAAAGATTTAATGACTTTGAAAATACATATTTTATTACATTATATGAGTTTTAAATATGCTTTAGAGTTGAATATAAGAAAATAACCAAAAAATGTTTTATCCGCCAATAAGGCTACCAAACCGTCTTGGCGCTTGATGGTACCTTACCGTCAAGCATCCGCCAAGGGTATTTTAGAACATTGACGATAGGGGTAGGTAAGCATCAATTTAAAGCCCTTGTGACCTTGGGGCTAGTGTAAGTTTGATGCCCCTATCGATATGGCAACAAGCGGGCGTAGGAGCATTGGAGCCAGTCGACATGAAGCTATACATGGTGGACAACTTCTTCGTGAGACCAACAGGGGTTGTGGATGATGTTCCAGTCAAGGTGGGAAAGTTCTTTATACCCACGTACTTCATCGTGTTGGACATGCCAGAAGATCCCATTGTGCCTATCATCCTTGGTAGATCATTCTTAGCAACTGTAAATGCCAACATCAATGTGAGGAATGGCACCCTCACATTCACAATCGGTAATGAAGTCATCGAGTTCCGCTTCAACCCGATGATGAGCGAGACAAAGAGGATAGAAGAAGTTGGGCTCACAACTGTGAGGTAGAAGCTTCGCAAATACTTGTTGACAAAGATAGAAGCTGCAAAGAGAGTCGAGATCGACTTCATCCAGTCGAGATCGACCAAGGTACTCTGTCGACCCACCTAACTCGATATCGACTGCCACTGATGATCAACCGAGTTGCCATGAGCTTAAGTGTGGGGTTGTCACTGTTGACGTTGACCACACCCACTCGATGTCGATGGTAGAGCTCGAGATCGACACCACCCTGTGGAGATCGACTGACCCTCATCCCGAAGATCACTGTTTCAGGCACGAAAAGGTAAGCTCAGGTATGATCCCTAACCCACCTTTGTCCATTACTGATGATTATACTAATTGGAGGGTCAAAGCTCCATGGTTTGCTCGTATTAGCAAGATTAGGTCGAGGAAGAGAAGGAAAGCACCCAATAAAGAACCTAATGGAGATGAAGTCCTAATTGCGGAGCTTGGGTACTATCAAAAGGACCTAGAATATCCAGGAGAAGGAGAAAGCTTGAAGGGACCCTACCTTAAAGGGTCGTGATGCATTGACGAAGAAGTCGGTCTAGCGACTAAAAAATCTACAGTGTGTACATAAAACTTTTAAATTTTTCGCTCAGATGGGTTTTAGGATTTAAGTTTTGGGATTTGGATTTGGAAACATTGATATATCATGGCTGTATCTTTTATGATATAACAAGAATTTCTGGTTTCAAAGCAAAAGCCGATGAAGAAGAAAAGAAGTATCTGCAGAGGCAGTCGATGTCGACTGGCTAGGGTCGAGTCATCTCCTGTGATCGACATCGATCACTCAGGAGCCACAGAAAGTAGTCGATATCGAGTAGGCCCCTCGATATCGACACCTACTGGCGACCCTCGACTTCGAATTATTCTTCAACACACTGATGTAGTCGACATAGACCCCCTGAATTAACATCGACTACTGGCATCGACATAACCTAAAATCGACCTCCATCCGTAGGTTTCTTTGTAAGTTTCTCTCTTCACCCTTGTTTTTCTTATAATACAGTGAGGACATTGTATATTTTAAGTATGGGGTGCGGATGAAATATGTCTGACTTGGCTTACTTTTATTACTCGCATTGCATTCATGTTTAAGTTTATGTTCTTAGTACTTCAGTTTTATAAAAATATAAACACTAAAAAGAAATTATTAGAAAATGTCAAAAAGAAACAAAAAAAATGCATATTTACCTTATTAGTTTGGTTTAAGCCCTATTTAGATGTCCAATGATGAAAACTCAATAGCTGACTTGATCATGTAAATCCTATCGCAGATGGTTTAGCCTAAGACCTTAAAATTATTTTTATGTAAATTGTGACCTTTTGATGAAATTGAGCACATATGATCCTAGGCTAAAAAGAAAAATCCAACAAAATAGTCCTAGTGAGAATTTTGGCCTATAGGGACAACATTAAAAATTCCTCTGCTTTCTTCAGTGTATTTACTCTTCCTATGCATCTCTAAATATTGTGATAGTTATTCAACGCGAATGCATATATATGTTTATGTTTATGAGAATTAAATGATGGAGGCATCTTTTAAGCCATTTTTATCCTCTCTTTACCTACCCTGCATTATCTCCGCTTGAAGCCAAAACATTAGGATGAGCCTAGATATTGCAAACTCCACAAAATTATCCCTAGTCGAATTGAGCCTGACCCCCATTTGGGAATTGAGATATAGAATGGTTAGAATAATGCCTTGTGGAAAGAAAGTGCATATTGTTTAGTTTTGAGTAAAGAAAATTTATGGGTTGGTAAATATTTGCATCTTGTCACATATTGTAAAAGGATTTTTGGCTCACCACATAAATGCACATATATATTTAGTATGTAATTTTCGTCCAAAAAAATAATTATTATATTTAGTGCATGAGCCAATTATTCCTTAGTTCTTTTATTTCTTGCAAGATTTATATTTTTTTTGAGAGGTTGATTAGGTTTGAAAGAAAGTTTGAAGTTCTTCATGATAAAGTAAGTTTGGAAAGTGCATTATTTTGGGAGATATAGTTTGGATAAGTTGGTTGAAGTTTAGGAGTCTTGATTCCCAAATTTTATAAAGCACCGCATAACCAAATAATTCCATACACTTTATTCTTTACCAAGCCCCATTACAATCCTGTCAAATGAAGTCTTCTTTGAATTCTTCCATTGAGCGAAAGTCCTCCTGATGGTTCTTGTTGCATTTACATAATTGGTTGCGAAGTGGATTATTATAAATTGCAATGTTTATGAGTTTGTATATGGAATCGAGTTGAGAGTTGATCTTCATAGCCTAAACACATTGAGAGTTGAGTGAAACACATTATCCATGTGAGGTTGGATTCAAAGTTGCCTATGCCTATGGATCGCTCATATATGTGTGGTGATGTTAACTTCACTTGCTTGACTTTGCTACCACTTATGATGTTGCTTTTGACAAGGATGGAGACTTGAAGGATGTGTTGTTGGTGTTAGTTATTGCTTGGTTATCAATTGCTTGAGGACAAGCAAGTCTAAGTATGGGGTGTTTTGATGTACATATTTATAGTCTTTTTAATTGCATATTTTGACTTCAGATTCCATTCAATTCCTAAAGTAAAGATTGAAAATAATGCAAATTTGTGTAGAATGAGCTAACGTGCAAGAAATAGAGTCTCCACAAGTTTTGGTCTAAATGTATTGGAATTGGAGCAGAATCGGAGTCAAAATGAGAAAGCCAAGTGAAGCAAAAAAGAGGTCGAGATCGAGTGGAGAACTCGAGATCGACTACATGACTCAACGTGGACACTGAGCGTCGAGCCAAGACAACACAATCCTACTGGAGCACTCGACATGACTTATGATCGAGTGGACACATCGACATCAACTGGACACCAGAGCTCAAGTGAAGTGAAGAAGATCGAGCCGAAAGGAAGCACCCGATATCGAGTGACCATGTCGATATCGAGTAGAAGCCATGGATTGGATGTGGTTTCAAGACGCAGATTGAGGATCTATCCAATCTAGCCACAATTTATCTTTCCTTTGTAGATAGATTATTTCTTAGGGTGTTTTCTTTTTACCCTATGATATTTATTAGGATATTTTATATTTACCATAATAATAATTCATCCTACTTGTTATGGATAGAATTTACAATAGGAGTTTTAGTTGGATTAGGACTATTTTACTTGGCTAACAAGGATTAGTAGGCTATAAATAAAGCCCTAGGGGCTGGTTTTTATTCATTCAATTTCATAGATTCATATCTCACCATAGATAGAGAGTAGGAGAAGCTTTAGGGTTTGGGGTTTACGAAAGCCGACGTTGAGTTGTATAGTTTGAAAGAGTTATTTAATGCAAATTTCCTTATTTCCAATCAAGAAGTTTGTTGTGATGAAGTGCGAGTAGTTCCCCAAAGCTTCTAGGGTTGGGGTGAACCCGATGTTAGCCATGCATGCCTGAGGTAAGTATTTGATGTTGATATTGTTGTGTCTTAATCATCTCCTACGATTCTGTGTTTTGTCCTTATCGCAAGAAAAAGGATTCATGTTAACAACTTGAGCTATAAACATAAATTGGTAGAGACAATTAGGTTTATTTGCAAGAGTATTCCTAATCGTTGGTGTACAGTGAAAGCTTGTCCCTCGGGTGAGATAGCGCAATTGTCTATCTTATATACCTTATGCATGTTTTGGTTAACATCGTAGTAAACCCTAGCCTTAGGAGTTGCCTTTTTATATATTTTATTCATACAAAAACCTTGTTTACTTCTGTTCGTACTCCATTATCCATCCTATTATCTTCGGCCTTCTTTGCCGACAAACCCTAACTTTCTGCAAGAATCACTCGAGATCGACCACTTGGGTCAATATCGATATACTCAGTCTATGTCGACGGCCTTCGGTGTCGACGCTACTCTTGCTTGCATTTGAGCTCGATATCGAGTGCCTATCTCGACATCGAGTGCCCTTGTTTCGATCGACAGTCTTCTGAGTCGATCGTTGTTGCTACTGACATATCGATATCGACACCCTAGGTCGATATCGACTGCTTGTTTTTGTCTCTACAGGTCTTCTGTTACAGTAGAAATCGACACCCAAGATCGACATCGACTGAACCACTCTAGATCGAGGCTTCTGGTCGATACAGACGTGTGATTTCAAAGCTATCTAGGATCCTGCTGACACACTTCCTCATGGATCGATCTTTATTCCCTACCACTACAGCGGGAGAGATTCTCGTATTTATTTGCTTGGACAGGGAGTTGGTTGAGTTCATATTTTATATTATTTATTCAATAGTTTCCCTCCTAACAGTTGTGTTGTTGGATGATTGGATGATTCAAACCCTAGCCCTAATGTCTTAATTTATAATCAGCAAAACTTAACCTGTAATGAAAAATATAATAAATCTATCTAAGGAAGTCTATCTAATGTTGAAAAGATAGATAGAATATCGTGGTTAATAATCCTCTTGAGATATGGAATTATCCAACTGCATCCACTGCTTGTGTATGTTCAGTCGATGTGGAACAGAGTGGTCGACATTGAGCACTTGATGTGTGCTCATTTCACCATGTTTTATGCCTATCTTTTATGCCAATTTTTATGTTATATTTGCATTCTAGGATGGGATTATTAGGAATTTGTGTAGTTAAGCTTAATATTGCAAGATATGGAGTCTACACAAAGTTTTATTCGATTTTGAGGAGTTTAGAGATGATTTAGATAAGTTTGGATGCACTTTGGGGCTTAAAGAAAAGTCATGAAGACGTAGGAGAAGCTAAGGAAGAGCACAAGATGGTGCAGCTGGAGAAAATGCCACGTTTCGCCATTCATCATTTTGAATCAAGTTCTGATGTCTTCACATGTAACCCTCAAAAAGAGCTTTCCAACGCATATTCATATGCATCAATCAGACTAATGAGGACTCGGGAAAGTGCGTTTCAAAACGGTGACAGTGAGTCGATATGGACTCTTTGACTCGATATTGAGTGATCTAAAGAAGCTATCCGATGCGTTCTTGGAGTCCGAATTCAAGGGAGATTACTTAAGCATGAAGTTAAAAATCTTTTATCACTTAGAAGACTTCTATTCTCTTGGGTTAATTCCTGTTTTACCTAGGGGAATTTTATTTCTTTCATATTTATTTATTAGGAAAGATTTATCTTTACATAGATATAGATAGATGATAGATATATGCTTTCCTTGGGTAGCAAAGATTGAGCCCTATAAATAATGCCCTAGGGGGCTGATTTTGAATTCATTCAAGCAAAGTCGTCTTCTGATGCAAGTAGAGAGAGTAAGAGAGAGGAGGAGGAAGAGATTGAGAAAGGTTGTAAGTTTAAAGTTTTAGTTTTTATGATAAAGTTAGTTTCTTTTATTATGTCTTGTTTCTAATTTCCATCTTCTAGGGTTGGAGTGATCCCAACATAGATGTGTGTGTTTGATTTATGAATTCATGATCACATATGTCTTTATCATCATCTACCTAGGTGCTTAATCCTTTGCGAGAGTTAAGGAAATTCCTTATTTCTGATATTGAAGCAAAAGCGATCTTATTATGAATTTGGGTAGTAATTAGGTTTTGCTTGCGAAAGTTGACTAAACCATAATTATGAAAAGATAGGAACACTTAGGGTTTATGCGAAAGCCTCTATATTCCTACTTGATAATAACGAAAGTTATTTGATGAAAAGCATGCTCTTTTATGTGACTTATAATCTACACATGTGTTTATTGTTGTGGTAATCCCTAACCTTGGAAGTTTGCATTTTTATTATTTGTTATTTCTTTTATGATTTTTAAGTTTTCACAGATACCATAAAATCGACCAAAGCTTCTCGATCCATCCCCTTGACGTTGACCCATCTAGTCGACATCGACTGCACAAATCGACGTCGACCTCTTGTTCATAGTCGACATCCACCCCTCCCTCTACTCCGTGAACCCTGAACCAAATGAACTAGAACTGCTGACTTCTCTCCTGAGGACGAACCTGACTCCCTTATACTATAGCGGGGGTCTTGACTATAAATTTATTTGGTCGAGAAACCCCCTTGTCAAATTGGCGCCATTGCCGGAGAGATATCAATCACGCCTAGTTTAGTTTTGTTTAAATTTTAGGAGTAGCCCATCCCTTGTTTCTTACCCTACCACCACCTACCTTATCGGTACCCACTAGGTGCCGATCTTTTGCTACTAATTTGTGTTCTTTATTTTGATTTCAAATGTTAGGTACAAAGATGCAAGAAGTATACGATATCGAATGGGAAAGACAGGTCAAAGATTTGAGATGATGAAATAGGCTCGCAGAGGAGGAGGCACGATTAAGGGAAATAGCCCGGTTAGAAGACTTAATCTGAAGGCTTGAAGCTTCCTATCATTCTCCTCCCGACAAGCTAATTGACCCACCTCCAGCAGAAAAAGGTTGGCTCGACAACCTCCCTTTCTATGAGCCATTCAACGTCGACTACCCTTCAGTCGATATCGACCACCTGGACTCGACATATATACAATTTAGAGGAACCGATCCAAAGAAATCTGTTGATGTCGAGTGCACCTTAATCGATGTCGACCGAAACACAGTCGATGTCGATTGTACTTCAATCGATGTCGACTGCTGTTCGTGAAGGGGAGAGGTATCGCTTAAATAAAATATTCAATTAAAACTAAGCTAACTCCCTTATTGAAGCAAATAAAATACAAGAATCCCCCCCGATGTAGTGGTAGGGTAATTTAGGATCGAATCCACGAAGAGGTATGTCAGCGCTTACTAAGCTTGCAATCACGATCAAATTCTGACTCCATAAGACCACTCGATATCAAGGTGTCTAGTTGATATCGACCTCAATTCTGGTCGATTTCCAGCTAAGTACCTGCAGAAGACAGAAGGAACGAGTCGACGTCGAGTTGGGTACTCGATATCGATGTTAGCACTCGATATTTACCTCTGCAGTCGATTTTGAGTCTTCAAACAGAAACTGTAAAATGTACCTAATTTATCGAAAAAGATGTCTGAAGAACGTAGAATGGTGATGGAAGTATGGACAGAATAAAAACACAAACTTTTTATATGAATTCAATAAACTTAAAGCTTCAAAGGTCGAAGATTAATGCCACAATGATAATCATGCAAGTATGATGCTAAAGTTATGAACTTTAATATCTTTCCGTCAAATAACTTTCGTTACCAATTGTTAGGTGATTAGAGGCTCTCGCATAAAACCTAAGAGTTACTATCCAATTTCATGACAAATCCAAATTCACAATATGATTGGCTTTCACTTCAATAATGCAAATAATGAATCTCCTCAACTTTCGCAAAAGATCATGCATAGGATAGAAGACGGAATCGCATAAAAATCATACCTTTGATGCACAAACTTACATTGCTATCGTCGGGCTCACCCCGACCCTAGAAGTGGGTGAACTACTCGCGTTTCATCATTGAACTCATCATCATCATGTAAAAGAAACTACATTGATTAAACATCAAAAGAAAGATTACACCGAACAAAGCCAACTCTCCGCTCTCGCTTCCCTCCAACTCACTCGGCTCTCTCTCTCTCTCTAACTCGATACTACTGTAAAACTTATTTCTTCGATGTTAAACTTAATTCCATAAACTCAGCCCTAATGGCCTCTAATTATAGATCTCTCACATCGCTAACAAAGGATTCAAATTCTATCTTTATTCCTAAGATAAAACTTTATAAAGGTAAAATAACTAAAATCCTTAGTAAATAACATAAAGGATAAAATGTTTGGTGTAGATGTGATAGAAGATCTTGACTTTAGGATAAACTTGAATGCTTCAGATAAAATTGTATCAAAAATAGCGTCAGATCTGTTCTGCAGTAGCGGTCGATATCGACCTCAGACCTCGATATCGACCTCATCTCTTCTCTATCTCGAGCAGTCCTACATGACCTCGGATTGGAACTCGACTTCTATCAATTTGCTCGATCTCGGCCACTCGATATCAACCTTTTAACATCGATATCGACCTTCTCATGTCGACATGCTCTGTTCTCTGCTCTGCTCGATTTCTGGTTGCTCTGTTTCACTCGATGTCGAGTTATTAGGTCGATTTCGACTCTTCAGTAGACTTTCGAGTTCTTTTTCCACTCTTCTTCTCTTGTCCAAATTCGTCCATTTTCGTCTCGATTTCTGCGAAATAACAAAAAAACTCGTGTAGACCTCTATATTTGACAAATAAGCATAAACTACACTAATCTTATGATTTCCCAACCAATATGCATGCAAATAATGTGAAAATGGACATAAATGTGCATAGAAAATAAGAAAATTTGCGCGCACATCAAACACCCCATACTTAAGCTTGCTTGTCCCCAGGCAATACTTTTAATGGTCATTTAGGGGATGAAAGTAAACCCTCAACATCCTAGATTCATTCTCATATGTCCCTACAATCAATTGCCATCCTCGAAAAGGTACTAATGTCAACAATATCCATGCCTGTAAATAAAAGCAACATCATACTCACAAAAGGAGGGTTATACGCATAAAACAATTTCAGGCAACATAGCATTAATAATTAAGAGGACTTTTGCAAGCTTGTGAGAAGTAGATTGGTAAAAGGCTAAAGTTGGGCTAATTTTTGGCCATGTGGTGTTAAATCCGGGGAAATAAACTTTCTTTCCAAAACATTCCACATTTCTTCTTCACAATGTTTCTCACCTTTCACTCATCGCTCATTGCTTTTTTCACTATAATGCTTTTACCTCTCTAACCTTAGCACTGCCTTCTCGCGAGTCGCAAACATGGGTGTCATGAATGGCCCCGGATACTTAGTAGTTCAGACTCCTCACCTTGTGTCCCATCTCGCTGAACTAACATCTCAACGAGCAGGGGCGACCTACCTTTATCTCCTGAAGTCATCGGATTTTTTCTCACTCATTAAATTTTCCATAATTCAAAATTTGTTTCATTCCTGCCAACAACTCCAAAATATGCACATACTCCATAACAACTCCAAAGATGACATCCATTCTCAACACTGTCCCCGGATAGGGTATAAGGTATAAAAAATGGGAAATATATAATATATGTGGAGCAATAAGAATAATAATGTAAGGCTCATATATGGCTTGTGTATTTGCAAATATGCATAGGTAAGGCTAGGGTATGAAATTGAGCACATGTATAGAAATTATAAAGTCCTCCATCATCTTATCATGCATATGTCAAAAGCAACTTCAAAATTTACCTCACTTTCATGGCTTTCTCTAAAAAATCGCACTTCATTGTGACTTCCCTTAACTAGGCAATTTCATGTTATATCTCTAATGAATCTACTTTTGCATCGTCGAGTTCAATAAAAGCTTCCATGACTCTTTTCTTTATTTTTCAAAATTTTTTATGGGGGTCATTTTTTTTTCGAAAATTAAACATGCTAAAGATAAATATGATATGCTTTGATTAAACTTCAAAAGAAAGATTACACCGAACAAAGCCAACTCTCCGCTCTCGCTTCCCTCCAACTCACTCGGCTCTCTCTCTCTCTCTAACTCGCTACTACTGTAAAACTGATATCTTCGATGTCAAACTTAATTCCATAAACTCAGCCCTAATGGCCTCTAATTATAGATCTCTCACCTTGCTATACAAGGATTCAAAACTCTATATTTATTCCTAAGATAAAACTTTATAAAGGTAAAATAACTAAAATCCTTATAAAGGATAAAATGTCTGGTGTAGATATGATAGAAGTTCTCGACTTTAGGATAAACTTGAATGCTTCGGATAGAATTCTATCAAAAATAGCGTCGGATCTATTCTGCAGCAGCGGTCGATATTGACCTCATACCTCGATATCGACCTCATCTCTTCTCTATCTCGAGTAGTCCTAGTGGACCTCGGATTGGCACTCGACTTATATCAATTTGCTCGATCTCGGCCACTCGATATCGACCTTTCAACATCGATATCGACGTTCTCTTGTCGGCATGCTCTGTTCTCTGCTCTGCTCGATTTCTGGTTACTCTGTTTCACTTGATATCGAGTCTTTAGGTCAATTTTGACTCTTCAGTAGACTTTCGAGTTCTTTTTCCGCTCTTCTTCTCTTGTCCAAATTTGTCCATTTTCGTCTCGATTTCTGCGAAATAACAAAAAAAACTCGTGTAGACCTCTATATTTGACAAATAAGCATAAATTACATTAATCTTATGATTTCCCAACCAATATGCATGCAAATAACGTTAAAATGGACATAAATGTGCATAGAAAATATGACAATTTGCGTGCACATCAACTGCCTCACATGACCCCAGGTAATCTTATGATTTCCTCGATTTCGATTACATCTTTGTTGCGTATCTTTGATGAACCATTTGAAGGATCCTGAGAAAAGGAAGATCTAGAAACGAATAAGTCGGATGTCATTGCCCAAGGTGTTACAAGGACGCTTTTACCTTAAAAGGTGAAGGCCATCCCCGATGATTTTGAGCAACCGATGTTCTTGTTCAAGTATGGGGTCCTCGCAAAGTGGCACAATGAAGAAGATAAAGCTCCGCGAGAGGAGGTGGAAGTCTTTATTTCCACTCCACCGTTCTACTGTGGTGGAGACGCATAAACGAATCAACCAATGAATCGGAAGAGAGACATGTATGAGGTATGTGAGTTTTTTATGTGTCTTCCATTATGTAGGCTAGCTCGGGGCCAGGAAGACGAATGGGTGAAGCCATAGAGCGTTCACTCGGGGAGGTTTAAACTTCTTCACATGATACCCCCAGATGACATTCCACGCTTCCCACCACAGGAGGAACCACCCGATCTACCTATACCTCCGGAAAAGGATGAGCCAGGCTAGGGGTTAAAGGGAAGTAGGTCGAGCTAGCGACTTAAACCCTAGTGCTTACGGGAGGCAACTCGCTATTTTTTATTTTTCCTTTAATAAATCTGTTTTTATTTTCTTTACTTCGTGAAAGGTTTTCTCCTTTATGACTTTAGGCAACTCGGAAAACTGGAGGTCTACTCGACCTCAACTAGTCCACTCGAGGTCTACTGAATTTGCTAGCAGACAAAGGGGCAAAGAAGCTGCAAACCTACTCGACATCGAGTTAGGGAGTCGACATCGACTGAGCAAGTCGATTGGGAGAAGCTGTGATCGACTAAGGATCATCTTGAAGCTTGGACACACCAGGAATCGAGTGAACCCAGTCGATATCGACTGGTTCACTGGATATTGACTGACCCTGTAACCATCTACAACACCTATTTCGAGCGTCTGCACTACTGTCTTGTAAGTTTCTTCCTTTACCCTTGTTTTTATATAGTGAGGACACTGTAATCTTCAAGTATGGGGTGGGGGAAAGACTTACTTTAACGATATTTATGATTATTTTTCCATATTGCTCTTTACATGGTACTTTGGATATGTCTTTTACCTATATGCTTCAATTCTTTATCCAAAGTTTATTTTTATCACCCCCATTTAAAAATTGAAAAGTGTCATGGAAGTAGTTACAGGACTCGATGATCCAAAAGTAGATCCGTTAGAGATATAGCAATTATATTGCCTAGTAAAGGGAAGTCTCAATGAAGTGCAATTTTTAGGAAAACCATGAAAGGAGTAAAATTTGAAGTTGCTTTTGACATATGCATGATAAGAGGAAGGAGGACTTTATTTTCCATTCATGCTTCATTATTCACCCTTATCCATTATCCATGCTTATTGCCTTTACTTCATATTCTAAGCCATATGTGCTTAATGTCATATTTGCTCCACAAGTTCTTAAATTGCCCATTTTTATACCTTTTTACCCATCTAGGGAATTATGTTATGAAATGGACGTTATATTATGGAGTTTTTGTATGGTTTGATATGTTGTGAAGTTATAATAAAGTTGATGGTAGGAGAATGATATTTATGGAAAATTTAATGAGTGAAAGAAAATCCGATATCCTAGGAGTTTAGGATGATCGACCCTACTTGCGGAGGATAAAATTCACGCGAGATTGGACACAAGGTGAGGAGTCCGGGGCCATTCATGACTCCCATGTTTGCGAATCGCAAGAAGGCAGCATTAAGGTTAGAGAGGTAAAAGCATATAAGTGAAAAAACCAAAGATCATTATGAGGACAGGAATGTGGAAATCATAATGGAGAAAGTGCATCAAAGAAAGAATTTTGAATGTTTCCCCCTGGATTAGCACCACATTGCCAAATATAGCCCACCACTATACCTTTTACCCACTCTTCACCATTGTGCATATAAGTCCTCTTGATTATTAATGTTATATTTCTTATGAAATTATTTTTGCATAACCCTCCTTTTGTGAGAGATGTTGCTTTTCATTCACATGCATGAATTTGATGGCATTAGTACCTTTGCGAGGATGGTAATTGATTGTAGGGATATATAAGAATGGATCTATAATATTGAGAGTTTATGTCCTTCCTCTGAATGACCATTAAAAGTATTGATTGAGGATAAGCAAGCTTAAGTATGGAGTGTAGGAGGAAATCAAGTCTAATAAATAAAAGATAGATATCAAACCGAATCCTAGTTGACACAAATAAATTACAAGACTTTCTCCCGCTGTAGTAGAAGGGAATCAGGATTGATCGACAAGGAGGCGGGTCAGCGATGCCTGGATAGTCTCTAGAGCTTCTGCGCAAGTCGACAAGTAGCCTCGATATCTAGTTGGAGAGTCGATATCGACAGGGGCAATCGATTCCTGGTGAGTGACATCAATCTTTAAAGAACTTGCGATGGAGAGAAAACAACATAGGAACTCGATATTGACTGAAGTGGTCAAAATCGAGTAGTCAGTAGCTCCTATTGACTCAAAAAACGATCGACGTAGGAATCGCTTGATTGCAGGGGGTCGATATCGACTATATAGATCAAAATCGAGTAGTTCACAGATGATGTCGAGTGCAGGAAATAAAGAAATAAAGAAAATAAAAGAAAGTAAAGACAACATATTTTTTAAGTCTTCCATCAATAAACTAAAAGGCTCCTAGGATAAGGATTTACCACGACGATAACCATGCATGTATTATGACTTAATTCACAAAAAAGATTAAGCTTTTCTCATCACCAATTAGGAATATAGAGGCTTTCGCAAAAAAAACCTAATTGTTTCTACCTTTTCATAATTAGGGTTTATGTCAACTTTCGCAGGCAAAACCTAATTAATATCTAAATTCACATGTATAATCCACTTTCGCTTCATATAAGGTAAATAAAGAATGATCCTAAACTTGCATAAAGGATTGAGCACTGGGTAGAAGAAGAGATCGCATAATCAAATAGGGAATAAGCGTACTTACATGGCTACCGTCGGGCTCACCCTGACCCTAGAAGTGGGACGACGGCTTTCGCAAACGCCAAACCCTAAAGCTTCTCTCTAACTCTCTAGCTATTGTGAGCTATGATCTCTGTGATTGAATCAATAAAAACTAGCCCCTAGGGCTTTATTTATAGCCTACTAATCCTTGCTAGCCAAGGAAAGTAGTTCTAATCTTCTATCTAAAATATATCCTTAACAAGTAGGATGAATCTTTATTATGGTAAACATCTAAATAACTAATAAAAATCTTAGGGTAAAAAGGCAATTCCCTTAAGACATAACATATCTAAATAAGAGATAAAACCGTGCCATAATGATAGAACTTGCAATCTGCATCTCGAAAAGCGCGTCCAGTGCACGTCGATTTCCAGTGAATATCGATCAGTCAAGTCGAAATCGAGGTCTCTATTTTTGTGCTGACAATCTTCTCTTCACTCGATCTCTGAAGTGAAGTCTATGTCGACATATCTGCTCGATCTCGAGTTGTCCTCAATGGTTCTTTGTGGTCTGTCTCGACACTCAGGGTTTACGTCGATCTCTTTAGTCGATATCGACCAGTGAAGTCGATTTCGACCTCCTGTCTCCTTCACTTAGCTTCTTTGTTTTGACTCCGATTCTGCTCCAAATCCTACATATTTAGACCAAAACTTGTGCAGACTCTATTTCTTGCACGTTAGCTCATTTTACACAAATTTGCATTATTTTCAACCTTTACTTTAGCAATCGAATGGAATATGAAGTCAAAATATGCAAATAAAAAGACATTAAATATGTACATCAAAACACCCCATACTGAGACTTGGTTGTCCTCAAGCAATAACCAAGCAATAATCAATACCTATGACACACCCTTCAAGTCTTTGCCCTTGTCAAAAGCAACATCATAGGTGGTAGCAAAGCAAAGCAAGTGAATTTCACGTCATTACACATATATGAGTGATCCATAGGCATATGCAATTTTAATCTAACCACACCGAGATAATGTGTTTGCACTCAACTCTCATGTGTTTAGGCTATGAAGATCAACTCTCAACTCAATTCCATATACAAACTCATAAACATTGTAATTTATAATAATACACTTCGCAACCAATTATGTAAATGCAACAAGAACCATCAGGAGGACTTTCGCTCAATGGAAGGCTTCAAAGAAGACTCCATTCGGTGGGTTTATAATTGGGCTTGGTAAGGAATAAAAGGTATGTAATTATTTGGCTATGTGGTGCTTATAAAATTTGAGAATCAAGACTCCTAAAATTTAACACAACTATATCCAAACCATATCTCAAAATAATGCTCAACCCAAACTTCCTTTCCATAATGCTCATCAACCTTCTTTCAAACCCTAATAGGCTCTCAAAAATATAATCTTGCAAGAAATAAAAAAACTAAGGAATAATTGGCTCATGCACTAAATATAATAATATTTTTTTCATTTTTCCGGATTTTTTTTCTCGAATAAATGTGGATTTATATGGTGAGCTAAAAATCCTTTTACAATATGTGAGAAGATGCAAATATGTACCAACCCATAAATTTTCCTTGCTCAAAACTAAACAATATGCGCTTTCTTTCCACAATGCATTATTCTAACCAATATAAGTCTCATTTCCGAATTGGGGGTCAGGCTCCATTCGGCTAGGGATAATTTTGTGGAGTTTGCAATATAAGGCTCAGGCTAATGTTTTTGGTTCCAAGCGGATATACTTCAGGGTAGGTAACGAGAGGATAAAAATGGCTTAAAAGATGCGTCCATCATTTAATTCTCATAAACATAAACATATATATGTATTGGCTTTGAATAACGATCACAACATTTAGAGATGCATAGGAAGAGTAAATACACTCAAGAAAGCAGAGGGATTTTTAATGTTCTCTCTATAGGCCAAAATTCTCTCTAGGAATATTTTTTTGGATTTTGCTTTTTAGCCTAAGATCATATGTGCTCAATTTCATCACAAGTTCACAATCTAATAAAAAAATATTTAAGGACTTAGGCTAAACCATTCAAATATGCCATAGGATTTACATGATCAAGTCAGCTATTGAGTTTTCATCATAGGACATCTAAGTAGGGTCTTAAACAAACTTAAAAAGTAAATATGCAATTTTTTTGTTCTTTTTGACATTTTCTAATTTTTTTTTTATTTTTGTATTTTTATGAAAGTATGAACTTAAACATGGATGCAATGCAGAAAAATAAAAGAAAGCCAAGTTGTGATCATAAGACCTATTTCATCCCCACCCCATACTTAAAATATACAGTGTCCTCATTATATTAAAAGAAAAACAAGGGTGAAGAGAAACTCACAGAGAAACCTACGGATTTATTTCGATTTCAGGTTAAGTTGATGCCAGAAGTCGATGGTGAGTGTGGTAGTCGATGTCGACTGCAGCACTCTTCCACTTCAGTCGATGTCAGGCAGTGGTCGACATAAGGTGGTCGATGTTGAGCATAGGTCGACGCAAGTGTTGAATTTTGACCACTCTTCACTTCATTTAAGTAGCTTCACATTTTCATCCTTCATAATAGGCAGTCAATATCGAGCAATTTTGGTCTAGGTCGAGCACTTTCTTTTCGTGGACTCCTTGGAAATTGCTTCAATTCAGCTCCAAATCCTGCAAAATTAAACCAAACTTTGTGTAGACCTCTATATCTTGCAATTTATAACATTCCATATGAATTTCTATGATTCCCAACCCAGAATATAAATAAAAGACATAATTTTGAGTAAAAGTAAGCAGAAAATATGTTGAAAAACATGGACATCACCTGCTATTCATATACTCATCTAGCTCCTCAATTACCCTTTTCTAATGCTCTTAAGTTGGCTCTGATGGTTGTCCTGTAATCACAATAGCCTGCATGCTATCTGAAAATAATTTCTCATAAGGGAAAAGTATAGGCTTTTATGTTTCCTTAAAGCTCTCAATGCTAGGATCAACGCTTTCCCCCAAAGATAACTCTTGCATGCTGTTAGTTCGAACAAATTTGGGAGGGTCCTCAACATGAAGAGCCTCTAAAGTAACCTGCGAGCCACTGCTGAAATCAATAGCTTTAATATCTTACATATCCACCATTTTCAACGGGCAGTCATCATCAGAAGAAATTATAGAATAAAAAAGAGAATATTGAACCTTCCTATTGTCAAACTTCATGGTTGAGAAGCCTTCACAACAATCAATTTTTATCTTAGAAGTCTTCAAGAATGGCCTACCTATGATGATTAGCGTCTCTAGTACTCCCTTTCCATATCTAAGACAAAGAAGTCTGCAGGGAATATTAATTCATCAACCATAACCAATACGTCCTCTACAATGCCTCTTGGCTGAATTTGCGAGCGATATACAGGTTTCACTACGACTCTTGTTTCATTCATAACACCAAGACAAAAAAAACTTGTAAAGATTATAAGACATAACATTGATTGAAGCACCTAGATCTAACACATATTGTTTGAATCTGGTGTTTCCAATCATACATGGAATAGTAAATATACCTGGATCTCTGCACTTTTCAGGTAAGCGCTTTTGAAGTACAACGGACACATGCACTCAAATTTACCTTTTATATGGTTTTCATCCATTTTCTCTTGATAGTGCATAACTCTTTCAAGAATTTAGTGTAGCGAGGAACATATTTGACGGGGTTGAGAAGTGGAATATTTAGCTGGCATTTGGGGAATGTATCATAGAGCTTTTTCTCGTTGTCCCACTTCCTATGTTCCTTCAGAGCATTGGGGAATGGTGGTTCGGGTTTATAATTGTTAAGGGACCACTCCTTCGAAATGTTTTTTGGGCTGTCTATAGATGTAACGATGGCTGCTAGTTGAGCAGCTAATGTGCGCGCAAATTGCCATATTTTCTATGCACATATGAGTCCATTTTATCATTCTTTTGCATGCATATTAATGGGAAAACATGGGATTAGTGTAGTTTATGCTTAATTGTCAAATATATGGGTCTGCACGAGTTTCTATGTGATTTCACAGAAAACAGGATAAAATTGGACAGATTTGGATGAGCGGAAAAAGAACATGAAGTCTTCTGAAGAGGTCGAAATCGACTGGGGACCTCGACATCGAGTACAGCAGAGACATAGGAATCGAGCAAGAAAAGAGGACAGAGCACGTCGACACTAGAGAGGTCGATATCGAGGATTGAAGGTCGATATCGAGTGCCCAGATCGAGATAAAAGATAGAAGTCGAGTGCCAATCCGAGTAGGAGAAGGAGAGCTCGAGATAGAGTTTTAGAGAGGTCGATATCGACGTCTGAAGGTCGATATCGATGTTGACAGCAGAAGAATCCGACTCAGATTTTGATAGAATTCTATCCGAAGCTTGCACGTCTATCCAAAAGTCGAGATTTCTTATCTTCAACGTCAGAGCTATCACTTTAGCTAATTTTACCATAGAAGTACTATTGGTTTTTACTTTATTTAAGTTTTATCTTAGAGAATAAAGATAATGTTTCGAGTCTTTGGATAGCAAAGTTCGATATCTATATCTAGGGGCCGTTAGGGCTGAGTTTAGGCATCCAATTACATCCACTCACACAGAGAATTTAGTTTTGAATACAGAGAATTAGTAGAGAGAGAGAGGAGAGCCGAGTGAGTTTGGTGGAAGCGAGAGCGGAGATTTGGCTTGTTCGGTTGTAATTTCTTTCTTTTGCAAATACAAAGTAGTTTTCTTTCAATGATGATGATGAGTTGCATGATGAGAAGCGAGTAGTCCACCCACTTCTAGGGTCGGGGTGAGCCCGACAATAGCGATGTAGGGAATTGCATCAAAGGTATGACTTTTATGCGATTCCGTCTTCTATCCTATGCATGATTCCTTGCGAAAGTTAGGGAGATTCATTATTTACATTATTGAAGCGAAAGCCACTCATATTGTGAACTTAGATTACTCATGAATTGGATAGTAACTCTTAGGAACTATGCGAGAGCCTCTAATCACCTAAGTGTTGGTAACGAAAGTTATTTGACGGAAAGGCGTTAAATTTCATAACTTTAGCATCAAACTTGCATTGTTATCGTTGTGGGATGAAACCCCGACTTTGGAAGCTTTTTAATTAATTGAATTCATATAAAAATTTTAGTTTTGATTTCTGATCATCCTTCTTTACCATTCTACATTCTTCGGACTCTTTTCCGACAATAGGTTACGAATTACAGTTTCTATGACAAATATCAGAATCGACTGTAAAGGTCGATATCGAGGTCTAACGTCGATATCGAGGTATGTCTCAACATCGACTTTGCTGCCTTTGTCTTCTGCAGGAACTCTACTGGAAATGGACAAGAACTGAGGTTGATATCGACCAGACACATCGATATCGAGTGTCTTCTGAGGTCGAAATCTTGACCGTTATTGCAACAAGGGAAGCGCTGACATACCTCCTCGTGGAATCGATCCTAAATTGCCCTACCACTACATTGGGAGGGATTCTTGTATTATTTGTTTGGGACAGGGAGTTAGCCTAGTTGTGAATTATCTTTGGATATTTGAATTGCACGATAGAGTTTATATTGAATATTTGAATCTACCTTCCGCTTACAACAAATTGGCGCCGTTACCGGGGAGGCAATCAATCGCCACCTAAGCTTTCTCATGATCTTTTAGAGTTTATTTTGCAGGTTTATGCGACATTCTGATCGCGGACCTATCCTGGAACCCATCAACGAGCCTGAACATTTCTTCCATCTTCGCAGCAAAGCAATTCGCATCATGGCTGACAACGAGACGCAGGCTGAGACCATAGAGCGGTTGAGGAAGGAGATCGAGGACCACAATGCTACAATCGCTGCTGAGAGGGCTGCCGCTGCTGCAGAGTGAGCCCGTGCTGATAGGGAGGAGGATGCGTGCAGACAAGCCCAAGAGGGGCTCAATCTGTATCCACTGACGGCGATGCAATACATGCATCCGCCGCTTCATGTTCCTGAATCCGCTATCTTAATTCCTCACTCCAATTATGAAATTAAAATTAACTTCCTTTCTGAAATAAAAAGAAATACTTTTGAAGGAAGACCTAATGAATGCTCTATGAAACACATCTCTACTTTTATGGATTTATGTGAAACAGTTGCTGATGGAGTAAATTTATAGTATGTGAGACTGAAATCTTTTCCATGGTCTTTGGCAGGGAAGGCATTGCAATGACCTGTGAGTTTGGCTCCACGCTCGCTGAGGACATAGGCGGAGGTAAAGGATGCATTCCTAAATAAGTTCTTTCCACCTTCTAAAACGGCGATGCTGCGGCAAAGGATCACGACTTTCAAACAAAAGCCAGGTGAAACACTAGCACAGGCGTGGGAGCGACTTAAGGACTTGTTGAGATCATGCCCAACACATGGGCAACTTCCATATGTCATCCAGGAGATATTCTACAATGCCCTTGATGCACCGAATAAGGAGAGGATCAATTTATATACCTCCTATCGGTACATTGAGCTTACACCAACGGAGGCATGGGAGACCATTGAGAGGCTCGTGAGCTTTGACAACACCTATGGGGCTGATGCGGCCTATGATGCAAGGCCTGCCTCATCAATGCCATTATATAAGCCTCCAAGGGAGATATATCCTGATGCGCGGCAACAATTCCACAACGATCAGATGCGCCATCTTCAAAAGCAAGTCAGGTTCCTGAGCAACAATCAAACTTGTCAGGAATGTGGCTCAACAAGGCATAACACTAGTGCCTGTCCACATACTAAGAAAGTATCCATGGCGGAACAACATGAGGAAGCCAAGTGGACGAGAGGCTCCTATGGAGAGGGCAATCAACAATATTGGGGCGATCAAAGGTTTTATCAAAGGGATCCCCCACCATATAGAGCACCAGGGCACCCTGAGCCGGAGACAAGGAAGGATGACCTGCAAATCACTCTTGATGAGATGCGGAGGAACCATGCTGAGTTCAAACAAGCCAACAACTCCATCCATACTCAGCTGCAGGGCATAAATTCTAGACTTGGGGAGATCGACGTTTGGAAGCGCAACATGGAGACCCAAATGGGTCAAATGGCGGAAGCAATACCCAAAGCGTCAGGATCATTCCCTGGATCCACTGTGCCCAACCAAAAGGGCAAAACCACTGGACATATTGCGGCAAGAAAACCTAAGGAGTGGGCGTCAATTTCAAACGCCCGAGCAAAAAGCGGAGGAAAAGGAGCCAGAACAGACATCGATATCGACCCCCCCTGTCGATATCGACCACGGTGACGTCGATGTCGACCTTCCAATCGATGTCGACCCTGATGCTGCGTCACCACAGAAATCGACTCCTCCAGTCGATATCGACCCTACTGATGTGGATGTTGACCTCACTACAGCCGCGGGAAGGAAGAAGGTGTTGCCATTCCCAATTAGAAAGGTGATTAAGGACCCAGCGGAAAAGAAGTTCCAGCGGTTCGTGAAGATGCTTCAGGGACTTAATGTCTCTATACCATTCACAGAAGCACTTCATGAGATGCCATCCTATGTAAGGTTCCTTAAGGACATATTAGGTAAGAAGCGATCGCTTTCTGAGATCGCAGAGGAGTGCAACAGGTTGGAGCTACCACAAAAGCGGGCGAACCCAGGTAAGTTTTCTATCGCTATAGGTTTAGGTCAATTCAAATTTAATGTTTTAGTTGACTTGGGCGCTAGCGTTAGCATGATGCCACTAACCATATGGCACAAGGTAAAGATAGGTCCTATGGAGCCCATGGATGCAAGACTATACATGGCAAACAATACGGTAGTAATTCCAACTGGGATAGTGACGGATGTGCCAGTACAAGTAGGTAAATTCTTTCTCCCTGCTGATTTCTTAGTTGTTGATATAGCGGAGGACCCTGCTTGTCCCATTATTTTAGGTAGGCCATTCCTAGCAACCATCGACGCCAACATTAGCGTGAAGAAAGGACTGCTCTCATTCACAATTAGTGACGAGGTGATAGAGTATGCCTTCAACAAGACGGTAAAAAATCAAGGGCCAATGGAGATAAAAACCATCAATGGTGTCTACATTGCATGTGGAGAAGCCAATGTAAGAAGTATGACACCGGAAGAGCTTGAGAAGAGGGCCATAGAAGCCCAAGTGGAGGAGGTTGTGGCAATCTTGAAAGAAGGGGCCAAACAAAACATCGAAAGTGACCCAGGTAAGTCGATATCGACTAATAATGTTCAAGATTCTGTGTCAGGCCATAAGTATGGGGTCGACGAAGGAGAAAGAGGAACATCAAAATCGGGGATCGAGGTCAATATCGACCATACCATAGAGCCAAAATCGACCACAACTGGAGCTGAGGAGGGAGGAACAGAGACCTCGATATCGACCACTGAGGGTCAAAATTGACCTGGTCATATCGAGTAGAAACACTCCAAATCGAATGATCCTCCAAGAGTACAACAGACCTCGATATCGAGGACTGAACATCGATATCGACCTGAACCACAAACAGATAAGAAGGTAAGTCAAGGTACGGATTCCTCCTGTTCCATTACAATTAAAGATTTATCTTTATTTGGAAGAGGTGTGCCTTGACATGTGCGCTTATGTAGGGTATCCGATGATGATTCAAGCCAATATGAGATAAGAGACAAGGTTTTTGTTGCCAAATCCAAGGACCATTTGTTCCATACGAGATTCAAAGATAAGAATTTGGGACCATTCACGATGAATCAAATCCATCCCGGCGGAATGCAGCTGCGTGACAAGAAAGGAGTAATATTTGAGGCCCAAGCCACATGGGCTCTACAGATGCCGCCTTGAGAAGCGCGAAAGGAAGAAGTCGGCCTAGCGACTTAAAAGTTTAGAGCATGTAACAAAGACTTAGTTTTGGTTTTAGACAGTTTTACTTTGGTTTGAGACACTATACTTTATTGTTTTACATATTTTTGTTTTGGTTTTTAACAAGTTGCAGGAAAGAGAAAAGCACACAGAAGAGACATCGATTTCAATGATGAAGATCGACATCGACCTTATGGTCGATTTAGATGGGCTTGTGGTCGAGGCCGGATCACCCTGAAGCTTGAGCCAGAAATCGATGAGAAACATTGATATCGATGTTGAAAGGTCGATATCGACCATGCCTACTGTCTTCTTCGACTCCTGAAATTTGTGACGGTTTACTAAGTTTTCTTCTTAACCCTAGTTCTAATACAGTGAGGACACTGTAAACTTTAAGTATGGGGTGGGGGAAAGCCTTACTTGCATTTTTAACATATTTCGAAATATTGCATACTTTACTTACATGTTTTAGCATATTTTATAAGTTATTGCATATTTATTATATAGTTCATGCATATTAAACAGTTAGTCATATTTATCTTTAAGCATTGTCATACATATTACATATTCGAAAAAAAGAAAAGAAAAAAAAATGACCCCCATCAAAAATTTAAAATAAAGAAAGAGTCATGGAAGTATAAAAAAGATCTCTATGATGCAAAATTAGATTTATTAGAGATATAACATGAAATTGCCTAGTTAAGGGAAGTCCCAATGAAGTGCAAAAAGAAAAAAATAAAGGAGATGAAAAGTTGAAGTTGCTTTTGACATGTGCATGATAAGATGATGGAGGACTTTTTATGAAATTTCCATACCAAGTGCTTACATATACAAGTTCATATCCTAGCCTTACCTATGCATATTTGCAAAAGTCACAAGCCATATATGAGCCTTATCATGATCATTAGTGCTCCACATATATATCATATTGCCCATTTTATACCTTATACCCTATCCGGGGACAAGTTTGAGAATGGATGTCATCTTTGGAGGCATTATATGAAGTTGTGCATTATTTATGAAGTTGTTGGCAAGAATGAAAGAATTTATGAATTATGGAAAATTTAATGAGCGAGAAAAACTCCGATCACCTCAGGAGATAAAGGTAGGTCGACCCTGCTCGTTGAGATGTTAGTTCAGCGAGATGGGACACAAGGTGAGGAGTTCGAAGTACTAAGTATCCGGGGCCATTCATGACACCCATGTTTGCGACTCGCGAGAAGACATTGCTAAGGTTAGAGAGGTAAAAGCATTAAAGTGAATAAAAGCATTGAGCGATGAGTGAAAGGTGAGACATTATAAAGAAGGAATGTGGAATGTTTTGGAAAGAAAGTTTTGTTTCCCCGGATTTAACACCACATGGCCAAATATTAGTCAACCTTTAGCCTTTTACCAATCTACTTCTCACAAGCTTGAAAAAGTCCTCTTGATTGTTAATGCTATGTCGCTAAAATTGTTTTTGCATATAAACCTCCTTTTATGAGTATGAAATTGTTTTATGCACAGGCATGGACTTGGTTGACATAAGTACCTTATCGAGGATGGCAACTGATTGTAGGGACATATGAAAAATGAATCTATGATGTTGAGAGTTCACTTTCTTCCCCTGAATGACCATTGATGTACATATTTGCACCTTCTTTTATTGCGTCTTTCGACTCCTTATTTCATTCGATTTCCAAAGAAAAGGTTCAAAAGAATATAAACTTGTGTAAGAATGGGCTAAAATTCAAGAAATAGGGTCTGCACAAGTTTTGAGCTAACCATGCAGGAATTCGAGCGAAATCGGAGTCGAAACGAAGAAGCCAAGTGAAGCTGAGCAGAGGTAGATATCGACCCCCGACATAGATATCGACCTCTGGTGTAGATATCGACCTTCAACATAGATATCGACCTCAACATAGACATCAAGTGAAGCTGAGAAGAGGTAGATATCGACCTTGGACCCAGATATCGACCCCCGGTGTCGATATCGACCCCCGGTGTCGATATCGACCCCCATATCGACCTCAAGATAGAAATCGACCAGAGTTGAACAAGTCGAGCAGGAACAGAGACCTCGATATCGACTCCTGGTGTCGATATCGACCCCTTATCTCGACAGAAGATAGACTCGATTTCGAATGCGGATTGCAACTATATCTTCAAGGAGGCACGGAATTATCTCATACTTTCAAGATAGATGGTAGCTGATGTTTTATTTATCTTTTACCTTTAAGTTTTTATCAAAATAAAAGACCTATCCTAATTGTTCGGATAGAGTTCATAGTTTAGATAGGAGTTACAATCCTTGGATAGTGAGGATTAGTAGCCTATAAATAAAGCCCTAGGGGCTGATTTGTTAGATCATCCATTAATCCAATCCAAGAGACAAACAAGCAAGTAAGACAATCAATATAGTTAGAGTTAGAGAGAAGGTTTAGGGTTTGACGTTTGCGAAAGTTGACGTTGAGTTGTAAAGCTTCGAAGTTTATTTTAATGCAAGTTTCTTCTTTTCAATCAACAATGAGTTCCATGATGAGAAGCGAGTAGTTCCCCAAAGCTCTTAGGGTCGGGGTGAGCCCGACGTTAGCCATGCGCGCTTGAGGTAAGTATTTGATGTCGATATCGTTGTGTCTATCTCCCCTCTTACGATTCTATGTTTAGTCCTAATCGAAAGAAAAGGGATTCATGCTAACAACTTGAGTTATAAACATAAAATTGGTAGAGACAATTAGGTTTATTTGCAAGAGTAATCCTAAGAGTTGGTGTATGGCGAAAGCTTGTCCCTCGGGTGAAATAGCGCAATTGTCCGTCTTATTTATCTCATTGCATGGATTGGTTAACGTTGTGGTAAACCCTAATCCTAGGAGTTACTTTTTACATATTTTATACACACAAAAAGCCCTGTTTTATTTCTGTTCATTGCTTCTCTCCCCATTCTTAAATCTTCGGTCTTTCTTTGCCGACGAAGAACGAACCCACTACAGGAAGACATCGATATCGACCCCAGACGTCGATATCGACAACTGAGTTCGTCGACAGTTTTCTAAGTCGACGACGAACATCGCTGCGGAGTTTGCTAAGCATCGATATCAACCCCAAGCATCGATATCGACCCTTCTGTATCGACTGGCAGTCTTTTGAGCCAGTCGATTTCGTGAACTGACATCGATATCGACCCCTTCTAGTCGATATCGACCACCTGTTTTTGTCTCTGCAGGTCTTCTGTTGCAGAGAACATCGACAGCCGAGGTCGACATCGAGGCCCAAGGTCGAAATCGAGGCTTCTGGTCGACGCCGACTTCAGATTTCCAAAGCTACTAGGATCCCGCTGACACGCCTCCTCGTGGATCGATTTTGACTACCCTTCCACTACGACAGGAGGAAGTCTTGTAATTATTTGCTTAGGCCAGGAGTTGGTTTACATTTATTTACATCTTTATATTTGTAATTACTCGACATATCAAGCCTCCTGCAACAACAAATTGGTGCCGTTGCCGGGGATGTAATCAATCGCGCCTTAGTAGTCTATCTCACATCCCTACCTAGTGTGGTTTTGCAGGTGTATGCGACGCGCTGATCGCCCACCTGAATTTGAAGGAGTAGACGACCCTGAACGTTATCTCCATCTAAGGGCCCAAGCTCAAAGAATCATGGCGGAAAACGCGAACCAGGCTGAACTTATTGAGCAACTAAGGAAGCAGGTTGAGGATCTAACGACTAGAGAGGCGGCACTTAAGGAGCGTGCGGATAGAGAGGAGGAAGGCCGGAGGCAAATAGAAGCCCAAATCAATGCCCTCCCTAGGAATGCCAAGCAATATATGCACCCCGCTCTCACAGTGCCTGAATCGGCAATTCTTATCCCTACCTCCAATTTTGAAATAAAACCTAACTTCCTTACTGAGATTAGAAGGCACCAATATGAAGGAAAACCTAATGAATGCCCTATGGCACATATTTCAACGTTCTTAGACCTTTGTGATACTATTGTTGATGGACGAAGTCTTGAATATGTCCAACTAAAAGCCTTTCGCTGGTCTCTTACAGGAAAAGCATTGCAGTGGTTGGAGAGCTTAGCCCCAAGATCGCTCCGCACCTGGAATGAAGTCAAGGACGCGTTCCTCAACAAGTTCTTTCTTCCTTCTAAGACGGCGTTGATCCGATAGAAAATCACGGCTTTCAAACAAAAGCCTGGTGAGGCTCTGGCGACTGTTTGGGAAAGGTTTAAGGACCTACTACGATCATGCCCGACGCATGGCCAACCACCATATGTAATTCAGGAGATCATATACAATGCTCTTGACGCTGCAACTAAGGAGAGGATCAACACTTACACCTCCTATGGCTACCTTGAACTCGCTCCACAAGAGGCTTGGGAGAACATAGAGAGGTTGGTGGAGTTCGACAATACATATGGGACTCCTGAGGCTTCTGACACACCATCATCATCGAGGCCTGCCCCATCTATGCCCTTATATGAACCCTCCAATGTAATCGATCCGGATGTGAAGGAGCAATTTCATAGGGATTAACTTCGAAAGGTCCAAAAGCAAGTAAGGTTCCTTTCAGCGAACCAAGATTGCATTGAATGCGGATCGCAGCGGCACACCACCATCGAGTGCCCCCATGCTGAACAAGTACACCTAGCGGAGACTCAACAAGAGGCGCGCTACATGAGGGGTCCCAATCACCAATATTAGGGAGACTAAAGGTTCCATCAACCACAAAGGAACCCGGTTAACCCTAGGGACCCTCCACCTTATAGAGCTCCTGGGCACCCGGAGAGAGACCAAAGAAGGATGATCTTCAACTAGTACTGGATGAAATCAGGCAGAATCAGGCTAAGAATGATCAATCCAACAATGTCATCCATTCTCAACTCAATCACCTTACCACAAGGATTGGGGAGATGGATATATGGATAAAGAACGTAGAGACCCAGCTGGGTCAATTGGCGGCACAAATCCCTAGACCGTCCGGAACACTCCCTGGGTAACCCACTACAAATCCTAAGGGACAATCCGGGACGGGCCATATCACAACCATGTAATTGAGGAGTGGCACCAAAGTACACAAGCCACGGATGGAAACGGAGGAGAAAACAGACCCAGTCGACATCGACAGACCAGTCGATGTCGACCCAGAGGTCGATATCGACCACCATGTCGACCCCCTGGTCGATGTCGATTGCACTGCAGAACCTGAGAAATCACAGCAGAGGTCGAAATCGACTCTACCAGTCGATATCGACCCAACTCCAGTCGACATCGATGTTCAGTAGGCCCCTCCGACCTCCGTTTTGGCCCCTACTCCAAAGAAGACGTTGACATTCCCTTCCAAAGCATTGAAGGATCCCACCAAAGGTAAGTTTAGGCGCTTCGTAAAGATACTTCAAGGACTCAACATTACTATCCCTCTTACAGAAGCCCTAAGCGAGATGCCCGCCTATGTACGATTCCTCAAAGACATCCTGAGCAAGAAGAGATCCATGGCAGAGATCGCAGAGGAGTGCTCGAAGATGGACTTCCCTGAGAAGAAGAGTGATCCAGGGAAGTTTGCAATCACCGTGGGACTTGGCCAACATCGTTACAAAGCCCTATGTGACCTAGGGGCAAGTGTAAGTCTCATGTCTCTCTCTATTTGGCAAAAGGTGAACATTGGTGCCCTTGAACCTGTGGATATAAAGCTTTATATGGCTGACAACTCATTCGTCAGACCCACAGGTATAGTTGATGACGTTCCAGTAAAGGTAGGTAAGTTCTTTGTGCCTACTGATTTCATTGTATTGGAGATGCCTGAAGATCCTGCAGTGCCTATTATACTTGGTAGGCCCTTCTTAGCTACTACAGATGCCAATATCAATGTACGTCGAGGGTTACTAACCTTTACTATAGGGAACAAAGTGATAGAATTCTCGTTCAACCCGACCATGAATGAAACAAAGCACCTGGAGCAAGTAGTCCTCTCGCCGGCTAAGAAGAAGCATAGAAAATTTTTGTTGGCGAGGACGGAAACAGCAAGGAGGGTCGACATCGACTGGAACCAGTCGATATCGACTAAAAACATCGAAATCGACCCCCATTGGTCGAAATCGAATATGCCAAATCGCTGCCAGGAGCTTAAGTATGGGGTCACGGAGGTCGATATCGACCCTCACATATTGATATCGACCAAAGCTCTCGAAATCGACCCTCCTTGGTCGAAATCGACTGCCCCTCAGCCGAAGATTTCTGTTTCGGGCCCAAACAGGTAAGCCCAAGTATGACTCCTAACCCTCCTCTGTCCATTATTGATAAATCAATTAAGCCGATTATTGATAATTCTACTAAAGAGAGGGTCAAAGCTCCATGGTTTGCCTATATTGCTAAAGTTAGGTCAAGAAAGAGAAGGAAAGCTCCCAAAGAAGAACCTAACATCAAAGAAGCCTTGGTCGCTGAGCTTAGCTACTACCAAAAAGACTTAGATGATCCAGGAGAAGGCTCGAGCTCGAAGGGTCCCTAAATAAAAGGCTCGTGAAGAATTGACGGAGAAGTCGGCCTAGCGACTCAAAACTCTAGAGCTTGTACATAAACCTTTAAGTTTTTTTCGCATAGATGGTTTTTAGGATTTAATTTTTAGCTTTTTGAATTTTTAAAACTGAGATAATTTGTGCTTTATCTATATTTCTAACAAAGATTTCAGGTTATCAAGCAAAAGGAACGACGAAGAAGAAAAGAAGCTTCTGCAGAGGCAGTCGAAATCGACCAGGCCAGTCGAAATCGATCCCCCCAGGGTCAAGCCACCTCCTGGAGTCGACATCGAGGACTCAGGAGCAAAAAAGAGAGGTCGATATCGACCCTAATACTCGATATCGACCCCAATCAGGCAGCCCTTGTCTTCATCTTCTTCCTCGAACTCGACAGATGCAGTCGACATCGACCACTGACCTAGATATCGACTTCTGGCATCGACCAAACCTGAAATTGACCTGAATCCGCAGGTTACGCTGTGAGTTTCTCTCTACCCTTGTTCTTCTTTTTAATACAGTGAGGACACTGTATATTTTAAGTATGGGGTGGGGGAAAGACATGTCTTATGGTCATATCTTGGTTTACTTCTTCGCATTGCATTCATGTTTAAAATTTTTGTTCTTCGTTTTACTTTTATAAAATGTGAAAAAAGAAAAAATAAAAAATACAAAAATGTCAAAAATACAAAAAAAATGCATGTTTATTTTTAAAGTTTGTTTTTTTCCCTACTTAGATGTCCTATGATGAAAACTCAATAGCTGACTTGATCATGTAAACCCTATGGCATATTTGGATGGTTTAGCCTAAGTCTTTACATTTTTATGTAGATTGTGAACTTGTGATGAAATTGAGCACATATGATCCTAGGCTAAAAACCAAATCAAACAAAAATTGTCATTGTGAGAATTTTGACCTATAGGGAGAACATCAAAAATCCCTCCGCTTTCTTGAGTGAATTTACTCTTCCTATGCATATCTAAATGTTGTGATAGTTATTCAAAACCAATGCATATATATGATTATGTTTACGAGAATTAAATGATGGAGGCATCTTTTAAGCCATTTTTATCCTCTCTTTACCTACCCTGCATTATCCCTGTTTGAAGCCAGAACATTAGCCTGAGCCTGAAATTGCAAACTCCACAAAATTATCCCTAGCCGAATTGAGCCTGACCCCCATTTGGGAATTGAGACTTAGATTGGTTGAACGAATGGCTTGTGGAAAGAAAAGAGCATAATGTCCAGTTTTGAGCAAGGAAATTATAGGATGGGGCATATTTACATTTTGTCATATTTTGTGAAAGGATTTATGGCTCAACATATAAATGCACATATTTACTTATTATTTTCGAAAAAAAAATCCGAAAAAAAATAAATAAAGATATCTATATATAGTGCATGAGCCATAATCCTTAAGTCTTTTATTCATACAGGTGTTATATTTTTGAGAGGTATATTAGAACTTGGAAGAAGGGTTGATGGAATACATCTTTAGAGCATATTATGAAGAGTTATGGTTTGGATATTGCAAGTGTTGAGATTTAGGAGTCTTGATTCCCGAATTTTAAAAGCACCACATAGCCAAATAATTCCATACCTTTTATTTCATACCAAGCCCCATTACAACCCCGCCGAATGGAGTCTTCTTTGAAGTCTTCCATTGAGCGAAAGTCCTCCTGATAGTTCTTATTGCATTTACATAATTGGTTGCGAAGTGGATTTTTATAAATTGCAATGTTTATGAGATTGTATATGGAATTGAGTTGAGAGTTGATCTTCATAGCCTAAACAGATGAGAGTTGAGTGCAAACACATTATCCCTGTGAGGTTGGATCAAAATTGCATATGCCTATGGATCGCCAAAATATGTGCTATGACGTTAAATTCACTTGCTTTGCTTTGCTACCGCATAAGATGTTGCTTTTGACAAGGGCGAAGACTTGAAGGGTGTGTTGTAGGTGTTGGTTATTGCTTGGTTATTGCTTGAGGACAAGCAAGTCTAAGTATGGGGTGTTTTGATGTACATATTTGCACCTTCTTTTATTGAATCTTTTGACTCCTTATTTCATTCGATTTCCAAAGAAAAGGTTCAAAAGAATATAAACTTGTGTAAGAATGGGCTAAAATTCAAGAAATAGGGTCTCCACAAGTTTTGAGCTAACCATGCAGGAATTCGAGCAAAATCGGAGTCGAAACGAAGAAGCCAAGTGAAGCTGAGCAGAGGTAGATATCGACCACGGACATAGATATCGACCTCTGGTGTAGATATCGACCTTCAACATAGATATCGACCTCAACATAGACATCAAGTGAAGCTGAGAAGAGGTAGATATCGACCTTAGACCCAGATATCGACCCCCGGTGTCGATATCGACCCCCATATCGACCTCAACATTGAAATCGACCAGAGCTGAACAAGTCGAGCAGGAACATAGACCTCGATATCGACCCCTGGTGTCGATATCGACCCCTTATCTCGACAGAAGATTGACTCGATTTCGAATGCGGATTGGAACTATATCTTCAAGGAGGCACGGAATTATCTCACACTTTCAAGATAGATGGCAGCTGATGTTTTATTTATCTTTTACCTTTAAGTTTTTATCAAAATAAAAGACCTATCCTAATTGTTCGGATAGAGTTCATAGCTTAGATAGGAGTTACAATCCTTGGATAGCGAGGATTAGTAGCTTATAAATAAAGCCCTAGGGGCTGATTTGTTAGATCATCCATTAATCCAATCCAAGAGACAAACAAGCAAGTAAGACAGTCAATATAGTTAGAGTTAGAGAGAAGGTTTAGGGTTTGACGTTTGCGAAAGTTGACGTTGAGTTGTAAAGCTTTGAAGTTTATTTTAATGCAAGTTTATTCTTTTCAATCAACAATGAGTTCCATGATGAGAAGCGAGTAGTTCTCCAAAGCTCTTAGGGTCGGGGTGAGCCTGACGTTAGCCATGCGCGCTTGAGGTAAGTATTTGATGTCGATATCATTGTGTCTATCTCTCCTCCTACGATTCTATGTTTAGTCCTAATCGAAAGAAAAGGGATTCATGCTAACAACTTGAGTTATAAACATAAAATTGGTAGAGACAATTAGGTTTATTTGCAAGAGTAATCCTAAGAGTTGGTGTACGGCGAAAGCTTGTCCCTCGGGTGAAATAGCGCAATTGTCCGTCTTATTTATCTCATTGCATGCATTAGTTAACGTTGTGGTAAACTCTAATCCTAGGAGTTGCTTTTTACATATTTTATACACACAAAAACCCCTGTTTTATTTCTGTTCATTGCTTCTCTCCCCATTCTTAAATCTTCAACCTTTCTTTGCCGACGAAGAACTAACCCACTGCATGAAGACATCGATATCAACCCTAGACGTCGATATCGACAACTGAGTTCATCGACAGTTTTCTGAGTCGACGACGAACATCGCTGCGGAGTTTGGTGAGCATCGATATCGACCCCAAGCATCGATATCGACCCTTCTGTATCGACTGGCAGTCTTCTGAGCCATTCGATTTCGTGAATTGACATCGATATCGACCCCTTCCAGTCGATATCGACCACCTGGTTTTGTCTCTACCGGTCTTCTGTTGCAAAGAACATCGACAGCCGAGGTCGACATCGAGGCCCAAGGTCGAAATCGAGGCTTCTGGTCGACGCCGACTTGAGATTTCCAAAGCTACTAGGATCCCGCTGACACGCCTCCTCGGGGATCGATCCTGACATATCAAGCCTCCTGCAACAACAACCATTAAAAGTATTGCTTGGGGACAAGCAAGCTTAAGTATAAGGTGTTTGATGTGCGCGCAAATTGCCATATTTTCTATGCACATATGAGTCCATTTTATCATTCTTTTGCATGCATATTAATGGGAAATCATGGGATTAGTGTAGTTTATGCTTAATTGTCAAATATATGGGTCTGCATGAGTTTTTATGTGATTTTGCAGAAAACAGGATAAAATGTACAGATTTGGAAGAGCGGAAAAAGAACTCGAAGTCTTCTGAAGAGGTCGAAATCGACTGGGGACCTCGTCATCGAGTACAGCAGAGACATAGGAATCGAGCAAGAAAAGAGGACAGTACATGTCGACACCAAAGAGGTCGACATCAAGGATTGAAGGTCGATATCGAGTGCCCAGATCGAGATAAAAGATAGAAGTCGAGTGCCAATCCGAGTAGGAGAAGGAGAGCTTGAGATAGTGTTTTAAAGAGGTCGATATCGACGTCTGAAGGTTGATGTCGATGTTGCCAGTAGAGGAATCCGACTCAGATTTTGATAGAATTCTATCCGAAGCTTGCACGTCTATCCAAAAGTCGAGATTTCTTATCTTCAACGTCAGAGCTATCACTTTAGCTAGTTTTACCATGGAAATTTTGGTTTTTACTTTATTTAAGTTTTATCTTAGAGAATAAAGATAAAGTTTCGAGTCTTTGGATAGCAAAGTTCGATATCTATATCTAGAGGCCGTGAGGGGTGAGTTTAGGCATCCAATTACATCCACACACGCAGAGAATTCAGTTTTCAATAAAGAGAATTAGTAGAGAGAGAGGAGAGCCGAGTGAGTTTGGTGGAAGCGAGAGCAGAGATTTGGCTTGTTCGGTTGTAATTTCTTTCTTTTGCAAATACAAAGTAGTTTTCTTTCAATGATGATGATGAGTTGCATGATGAGAAGCGAGTAGTCCACCCACTTCTAGGGTCGGGGTGAGCCCGACAATAGCGATGTAGGGTAAGTGCATCAACGGTATGACTTTTATGCGATTCCGTCTTCTATCCTATGCATGATTCCTTGCGAAAGTTAGGGCGATTCATTATTTGCATTATTGAAGTGAAAGCCACTCATATTGTAAACTTGGATAACTCATGAATTGGATAGTAACTCTTAGGAACTATGCGAGAGCCTCTAATCACCTAAGTGTTGGTACCAAAAGTTATTTGATGGAAAGGCATTTAATTTCATAACTTTAGCATCAAACTTGCATTGTTATCGTTGTGGCACGAAACCCCGACTTTGGAAGCTTTTTAATTAATTGAATTCATATAAAAGTTTTAGTATTGATTTCTGATCATCCTTCTTTACCATTCTACATTCTTCGGACTCTTTTCCGACAATATGTTACGAATTACGGTTTTTGTGACAAACATCGGAATCGAATGTAAAGGTCGATATCGAGGTCTAACGTCGATATCGAGGTCTATCTTGACGTCGACTTTGCTGCTTTTATCTTCTACAGGAAGTCTACTGGAAATCGACCAGAATTGAGGTCGATATCGACCAGACACATCGATATCAAGTGTCTTCTGAGGTCGAAAGCTTGATCGTGATTGCAACAAGGGAAGCGCTGACATACCTCCTCGTGGATTCGATCCTGAATTACCCTACCACTACATTGGGAGGGATTCTTGTATTATTTGTTTGGGACAGGGAGTTAGCCTATTTGTGAATTATCTTTGAATATTTGAATTGCACGATAGAGTTTATATTGAATATTTGAATCTACCTTTCGCTTACAGCAGCAGCGGGTGCCGGTTGTGTGGCGAGTGCCGATTCAGAGGCAAGCGTTGGTTTCTCCGCATAAGCTTCATCTTGCTTGCTTTGCCCAACCACTTCCTTTCTTTCTTCGTTCTCTTCAAGGACATTTTCTTGTTGGAGTTCTTACCTCTTTTGGTCTTCTAAGCACCAGTACTAGCTGATCCCTTATCTTAACAGAATCTCTTTGGCCGAATCTGGCCTATTAGGTTTTGCTTCTAACTTTAGTTAGCCGACTCCTAGGGTTTCATAAGCCTATAAATACAACTCTCATCTTATCCATTTAAGTCAAATCTCACGCACCATTTCACTATATTTCTCTCTTTTCCCTTTTCTTCATTTTTGGTAACTCATGCTTGGCTAAACCTTTTCTATTGTTTTTTTTATATTCTATGAATTGGTTAAGGACATTTGAGGGTTGTTTGAATACTATGTTATTGTTATATTTGGTTTATGTATATTTGGTTATTCATTAGTGTTGTTCTTTACATGTTTATGTTGTTTATTGGTCTTAACTGGCCACTAGAATAGATAAACAACATGCTAAGTGATTATAACTAAATACGCTATTGTGGGCCTTAATCTGATAAAGTAGTAAATACATCTTGATGAACAGGTTGAAATTCATGCATATGAAAGAGTAATGACAGGTAATTGAATATTAGTCTTAGCAGATGTGATAGTTAGGTTAAAAAACAGGTGACAAGTCAAATATGCAGGAATTACATGAATTATATGCTTATGTAATTAGGGACTTTTTGCTTCTTGAACCCCATGCAAGAGTTTAAGGAATTGATGGAGATGAAATTAGGAAGCTATACAACTATATGCACAAACTGACACTAAGATAGCGAAGAATAAACAACCTATAGGGGCTAATGAGAAGCCAAAATACAAGTGCTGACAGTTCTCCTCTAATATATGAATGGGTAAGAGGGTCATATGTAACGACCCAAATATAAATATTCGGCTTACGTTTCGAAGGATTGGATACCTTCGTTCGGATCTTGAAGTTCGAGTACGGGTTGAGTTTCAAAACAAAGTGCTAGTACTAAAAGGAGGAATTTTGTATCCTAAATTCGGGAGAGGCCCATTAGGGACCATAACCTGTCCTACTTTCTAAATCGATCAAAACCATTTTAAGTTCAAGTCACATAACGAAAGGAAATCAAATATACAACTTGCCTTGATAGAGCCGGGTCAAAACCAAAATAAATGGGTATAAAACATCCAAAGTGCCAAGTCTGGGGGTAAGTCAATCTCTCGGACAGCTGAACGTCCCAAAAGAAACCCTCGTCACAAAAGCACGGAACAAGCAAGGATCAAATACCTGCAACTAACCACGAAGTTAAGGCCAAGAGACGCATGCGGGCCTTAAAGACCTCGTTGAGGACATATAATATGCCTATACCTAAAATAAAGGATGTTCTAATGCAGTACTGAAATTTAAATCACTAAAGCATGCTGACAATTTATATATGCAAAAAGAGATAAAATGGATCCACATAGAATGCAAAGTGGCAAAGACTGGCCAGTTCAGTTAGTGCAAAGACTGGCCAGTTCAGTGCTATAGCATATCATATCATATCTCATCATGTCTCATCATCATATCGTATATCATACTCATCTCATATCTTTTGATATATAAATAATTTGAGGAGGACAAAACCCGATGAAGCTGGGCCGTCCTATGACCCTAGCCAAGACTCTAGGACTCATAGATAACGGTCGTTCTGTTTCACATGCATAGAGAATAGGGATGCTCATTCATATGTGCAAGTCCTAAGCATGATACTACATGACATGCTTTTATGCATATGCAACACCTACATACTATATGACACATCAGGCATGAGGTCCTGGTTACTGAGTAAGCCCCGGAGGACTTACCTGGAGTAGCAAATCAGCAAAAGCAATAATCTAGTAGTAAGCAAGTCAATCACGTCACGGATCACCTAACAATTTTAATAGATATAGAATATAAGTCTAAAGCATAAATGACCCATTTAATACTACACAGAATCTATCCATCGATAAGAAGTCATAACATCATCATCATCATTATCTCAAACATCTCATAACATCAATTTCCAAAACCTCTATGTTAATGTATTAAGTAAATTCCGACACATGGATAAACACTATCAATTAATATATTATTAAATCTAACCATTAAAGTATCACATTTAACCAATCAAATAATTACATAATTAAATAGTTAATAATTCGAAAACAATTAAATACTAAATAATTAGGAAATAAATAATTCAGCAGTAAATAAATAATAATAATAATTGAACAAACAAAACAGATAAGTAAAACACAAAATCGGACCAAAATAATTTTAACCCCAAATCAAACCGGACCAAAGCCGAACCCCTAAAATCCAACCCAATCCGTTTCGGCCCAACTCTCCTTTTTTAAAAGAAAAACTGATTTTCTAAAAAAAAAAAGCCCAAATCACACTTAGCCAAATCCCGAATAATCCAGGCCCATCTCCCTCTTTCTTAGATTTTTGCTTTTCAAACAACAGATAAACTCAATTAAATTAAATAAAGAAGGGAGAGCGAGACCCACTATGCCATCTTCTTAAACCTTTGTCCCGTTCCTCTACTCGCCGGCGCCAAGCCCCGCCCTCGCCCTCACCTCACTTGCTCGATCTCGTTCTCTCCTCGCACTCACGACTCACCTCCCGCTCGTGTTCTCCCTCGTACCCACGCTCCCGCCCTCGCATTCTCGCTGCCCTCTCCTTCTCTCTAACCATTCCGTTTGCTCTTGCTTGTACCCGCAACTCATTCGCTCGACCTCGCCGTTCTCGCTTGCTGCTCCCACCCCCGGAGTCAAGGTTGCAATGACACAATGAATCTGGGAAATAAAGTTAAAATGAAGGGCTCACCGGGGTGGGGATCGAGGCTTGCCAGAGGTTCGATTAGTGTAATTCGGGGCTCGACGAGAGCTTCTCCTTCAGCTGTTGGCTGCTGCTCTTGGGCGGATCTATTGCCTGGGATATCGAGGGGAAGATGCTTGGGCCGCTCGATATAAGAGGAGGAAGGAGGAAGGTGTCGGTGGCGTGGTTGTGGTGTGGAGGCGCCACGGAGGAGATGGGGTGGGAGTTTGGTGGCCGACTATACACAGAACCGAGAAGAGTGGAGGTGGTGTTTGGAAGCAAAGCAGAGAGAAAGAAGGATGGTTTGAAGGAGAAAGGAAAATGGAGAATGTAGGTGGGTGAGTGTGTGGTGGTGGCGACATGGTGATGGTGTGGCTGGGTCTGTGGTGGCTTGCAATAACAAGGGTAAAGGGGGTGCTTTGAAGTAAAAGAAGGGGTGAGAAGGCTTGTGCCTCTGAGCAAAACAGAGAATTATGTACGAGATCCTAACTACCATAACCAATCATCATAATAAGAATAACAACGTACGAGATCCTAACTAACATAACCAATCATCATCCATCGGAATATCGACATAGCAGAATTCTTCGTAACAGGGATGTCATTCTATCAAAAGGGCAACATATCAACACATCAAATCTCGTCTTCCAACAAATCATAAAATCAGAGAATTATGTACATTATTACTAGTCAGAATAGGACACAACCATCATACTGACACATCGCCATCAAGCTCCCGAAGCTAAGGTGAAGTCTATGTTAGGTCCACCAACTCAATTCAGGTCAAAATATCAAAATACAACAATATCTCGCTTCTCTTAAACCAGAACCGATGGATGTTCTCTTCAATTCTATGCATAATAGTCCAAGGATCAAGCCTATCCCAAATTCATCCAACATATTCCTCAAGCTCAGGTCAAAAAGTCCTCTAAGGATAAATCAACTCAAGATCCCAAGCTCTCCAGTCTGAACTCCTATCTAACCACTCAAAGCTCATGCGTCGGCACTCACAACTCTCTAAGAAATCATAAATCAAGCCCAATACGCTAACTCTCAGTAAAACCTCTATCAAGCGCGTGAGCAATCTAGGTGTTTCCTTTCGAATTCATTTATTCTACCTATGTCCTTAAGATTCCATCCGATCAATATCCCTACCAAAGAACTCTCAAGTTGCTTATATACCCTGATCTCACTTCACATACCCACAAGCACACTCAATTCTAATCCACCTCTAAAGAACCAACTCCTATTCCCAACCTCATACAAAGGCATCACTACATCCTATATCCTCAATCTGTCGCAAGCAAAGGTTCATCTCCTAAGCTACTTATGTATCTCGAACAACACAAACACCTCACTCAACTATTTCGGAAAGTCCTATCACTACTCAATCGTCTGCATTCACCAGATTCTAAGTCAGAGAGCCAACTAGTGCTAAACCCAAAACACAACTCATCTAGTTTTCTCAATCGCACCTATACCTAAGTGGTCAACAACATACCTTACTTATCTAACTCATCAGAATATCTTCAAACCGAATCGTATCTCTACATTCCCCAAAAGGTCATAGAAATTTCACCCATTCACAATACTAATTTACCATTTAGAGTCCCACTATAGCATAAATCAATCGCGAGCCCTCAAGCCATCTTATACTAGCTCCTTATTGCCACATACTCATAACTCGCCTTAGACTACAATCCTCAAACAACGATACCTTACTTCTTAATGACATTTATCACTATCCAACTTTATAAGAAGTTCTAGGTCCTCCTTATCCGAATTTACCCAAGGGTTCATAATTTACTCAAAATTCCATAATCTCATTACCATTAGTATCATCATGTCCTCCACCTGGACTAGTTCCCATACTTGTCACTCAAAATCTTCCTATCTCTAAACCCAATCGATGAAACTC
Organism: Persicaria maculosa; assembly: GCA_963922045.1. Classification (NCBI taxonomy): domain Eukaryota; kingdom Viridiplantae; phylum Streptophyta; class Magnoliopsida; order Caryophyllales; family Polygonaceae; genus Persicaria; species Persicaria maculosa. Next base: position 21,490,922 of record OY998261.1, on the reverse strand, counting down.
ATGATCAACCTTCGCGATACCCTTTTCACTACTATAGGCCTTTCCTCAAATCTCATTTTTCTTCTCCTAGCACCTCAATATTCAAATCATTGTCATGCATACAAATTACGATTTCTTCCTATTTTAAAAATCTTCCAATCTTGCCTCTATTGTTCTTCCAATTACAATTATAACAAGAATCCTAAATTCCAAAGAGCAAACCTCAATATCGATCTCACATCTTGTCCCTTATCATATAAACAACTCGAATCCCAAGATCCACAAATTTCCAAGCAATCCTAGTCACTCATATTAACGTTATCCACATTTGACTCCTTGGCAACATTGCTACCACTTCTAGTACGATAACCTACCTATCATCACATCCTCAATCAAGTGTGCCTAGTCTACTCATATCTTCCCTCAAGAATACTGATGTACACATTTGCACCTTCTTTCATTGCATCTTTTGACTTCATATTTCATTCGATCTCCAAAGAAAAGGTTCAAAAGTATATAAACTTGAGTAAGAATGGGCTAAAATGCAAGAAATAGAGTCTACACAAGTTTTGAGCTAACCATGCAGGAATTCGAGCGAAAATAGAGTCAAAACTGAGAAGCCAAGTGAAGCTGAGCAGAGGTAGATATCGACCCTAGACCCAGATATCGACCTCTGGGGTAGATATCGACCTTCAACATAGATATCGACCTCAACATAGACATCAAGTGAAGCTGAGAAGAGGTAGATATCGACCTTAGACCCAGATATCGACCCCCAGTGTCGATATCGACCCCCATATCGACCTCAACATATAAATCGACCAGAGCTGAACAAATCGAGCAGGAACAGAGACCTCGATATCGACCTCTGGTGTCGATATCGACCCCTTATCTCGACAGAAGATAGACTCGATTTCGAATGCGGATTGGAACTATATCTTCAAGAAGGCACGGGATTATCTCACACTTTCAAGATAGATGGCAGCTGAAGTTTTATTCATCTTTTACCTTTAAGTTATTTAAGTTTTATCAAAATAAAAGACCTATCCTAATTGTTCGGATAGAGTTCATAGTTTAGATAGGAGTTACAATCCTTGGATAGCGAGGATTAGTAGCCTATAAATAAAGCCTTAGGGGCTGATTTGTTAGATCATCCAATCTTTCATACAATCAATTAACAAGACATAGACAATAGAGTTAGAGTTAGAGAGAAGTTTTAGGGTTTGACGTTTGCGAAAGTTGACGTTGAGTTGTAAAGCTTCGAAGTTTATTTTAATGCAAGTTTCTTCCTTTCAATTGACGATGAATTCCATGATGAGAAGCGAGTAGTCCCCCAAAGCTCTTAGGGTCGGGGTGACCCCACGTTAGCCATTGGCGCTTGAGGTAAGTATTTGATGTTGATATCGTTGTGTCTATCTCTCCTCCTACGATTCTATGTTTAGTCCTTATCGAAAGAAAAGGGACTCATGCTAACAACTTGAGTTATAAACATAAAATTAGTAGAGACAATTAGGTTTATTTGCAAGAGTAATCCTAAGAGTTGGTGTACGGTGAAAGCTTGTCCCTCGGGTGAAATAGCGCAATTGTCCGTCTTATTTATCTTATCGCATGCAATGGTTAACGTTGTGGTAAACCCTAATCCTAGGAGTTGCTTTTTAAATAGTTTATATACATAAAACAGTTGTCTTTATTTCTGTTCATTACTTCTCTCTCCATCCTTGATTCTTCGGCCTTTCTTTGCCGACGAACAACTAACACACTGCAGGGAGACATCGATATCGACCCCAGACGTCGATATCGACCACTGAGTTCGTCGACAGTTTTCTGAGTCGACGACGAACATCGCTGCGGAGTTTGCTGAGCATCGATATCGACACCAGACATCGATATCGACCATTCTGTATCGACTGGCAGTCTTCTGAGCCAGTCGATTTCGTGGACTGACATCGATATCGACCCCCACCAGTCGATATCGACCACTTGTTTTTGTCTTTGCAGGTCTTCTGTTGCAGAGAACATCGACAGCCGAGGTCGACATCGAGGCCCAAGGTCGAAATCGAGGCTTCTGGTCGACACAGACGTGAGATTTCCAACGCTACTAGGATCCCGCTGACACGCCTCCTCGTGGATCGATCCTGACTACCCTTCCACTACAACGGGAGGAAGTCTTGTAATTATTTGCTTAGACCAGGAGTTGGATTACATTTATTTACATCTTTATATTTGTAATTACTCGACATATCAGCCTCCTGCAACAACAAATTGGCGCCATTGCCGGGGAGGCAATCAATCGCGCCCTAGTAGTCTATCTCAAGTCTTTTTCTAGTTTGGTCTTGCAGGTGTATGCGACGCGCTGATCGCCCACCTGAATTTGAAGGAGTAGCGACCCTGAGCGTTATTTCCATCTAAGGGCCCAAGCTCAAAGAATCATGGCGGAAAACGCGAACCAAGCAGAACTTATTGAACAACTAAGGAAGCAGGTTGAGGACTTAACAACTAGGGAGGCGGCACTTAAGGAGCGTGCGGATAGGGAGGAGGAAGGCCGGAGGCAAATAGAAGCACAAATCAATGCCCTCCCTAGGAATGCCAAGCAATATATGCACCCCGCTCTCACAGTGCCTGAATCGGCAATTCTTATCCCTGCCTCTAATTTTGAAATAAAACCTAACTTCCTTACTAAGATTAGAAGGCACCAATATGAAGGAAAACCTAACGAATGCCCTATGGCATATATTTCAACCTTCTTAGACCTTTGTGATACTATTGCTGATGGACGAAGTCTTGAATATGTCCAACTAAAAGCCTTTCGATGGTCTCTTACAGGTAAAGCATTGCAGTGGTTGGAAAGCTTGAGCCCCAAGATCACTCCGCACATGGAATGAAGTCAAGGACGCGTTCCTCAACAAGTTCTTTCCTCCTTCTAAGACGGCGTTGATCCGACAGAAAATCACGGCTTTCAAACAAAAGCCTGGTGAGGCTCTGGCGACTGTTTGGGAAAGGTTTAAGGACCTCCTACGATCATGCCCGACGCATGGCCAACCACCATATGTAATTCAGGAGATCATTTACAATGCTCTTTACGCTGCAACAAAGGAGAGGATCAACACCTACACCGCTTATGGCTACCTTGAACTCGCCCCACAAGAGGCTTGGGAGACCATAGAGAGGTTGGTGGAGTTCGACAACACATATGGGACTCCTGAGGCTTCCGACGCACCATCATCATCAAGGCCTGCCCCATCTATGCCCTTATATGAACCCTCCAATGTAATCGATCCGGACGTGAAGGAGCAATTCCATAGAGATCAACTTAGAAAGCTCCAAAAGCAAGTGAGGCTCCTTTCAGCGAACCAAGATTGCATCGAATGTGGATCGCAGCGGCACACCACCATCGAGTGCCCACATGCCGAACAAGTACACCTAGCGGAGAGTCACCAAGAGGCGCGCTACATGAGGGGTCCCAATCACAAATATTGGGGAGACCAAAGGTTCCATCAGCCACAAAGGAACCAGGTCAACCCTAGGGACCCTCCGCCTTATAGAGCTCCTGGGCACCCAGAGAGAGACCAAAAGAAGGATGATCTTCAACTAGTACTGGATGAAATCAGGCGGAACCAAGCTAAGAACGATCAATCCAACAATGCTATCCACTCTCAACTCAATCACCTTACCACAAGGATTGGGGAGATGGATATATGGAAGAAGAACGTAGAGACCCAACTGGGTCAATTGGCGGCACAAATCCCTAGGCCGTCCGGAACACTCCCTGGGCAACCCACCACAAATCCTAAGGGACAATCCGGGATGGGCCATGTCGCAGCCATACAATTAAGGAGTGGCACCAAAGTACAAAAGCCACGGACGGAAACAGAGGAGAAAGCAGCAGACCCAGTCGACGTCGACAGACCAGTCGATGTCGACCCAGAGGTCGAAATCGACCCCCATGTCGACCCCCTGATCGACGTCGATGACACTGCAGAGCCATCAGAGCCACAACAGAGGTCGAAATCGACCCTACCAATCGATATCGACCCAACTCCAGTCGACATCGATGTTCAACAGGCCCCTCCGACCTCCGTTTTGGCCCCTACTCCAAAGAAGACGTTGCCATTCCCTTCCAAAGCATTGGAGGATCCCACCAAAGGTAAGTTTAGGCGCTTCATAAAGATACTTCAAGGACTCAACATCACTATCCCTCTAACAGAAGCCCTAAGCGAGATGCCCGCCTATGTGCGATTCCTGAAAGACATCCTCAGCAAGAAGAGATCCATGGCAGAGATCGCAGAGGAGTGCTCAAAGATGGACTTCCCTGAGAAGAAAACTGATCCAGGGAAGTTCGCAATCACCGTGGGACTTGGCCAACATCGCTATAAAGCCCTATGTGACCTAGGGGCAAGTGTAAGTCTCATGCCTCTCTCTATTTGGCAGAAGGTGAACATTGGTGCCCTTGAACCTGTGGACATGAAGCTTTACATGGCTGACAACTCATTCGTCAGACCCACAGGTATAGTTGATGACGTTCCGGTAAAGGTAGGTAAGTTCTTTGTACCTACTGATTTCATTGTATTGGAGATGCCTGAAGATCCTGTAGTGCCTATTATCCTTGGTAGGCCATTCTTAGCTACTGCAGATGCCAATATCAATGTACGTCGAGGATTACTAACCTTTACTATAGGGAACGAAGTAATAGAATTCTCTTTCAACCTGACCATGAGCGAAACAAAGCACCTGGAGCAAGTAGTCCTCTCACCGGCTAAGGAAAAGCTTAGAAAATTCTTGTTGGCGAGGACGGAAACCGCAAGCAGGGTCGACATCGACTGGAACCAGTCGATATCGACTAAAAGCATCGAAATCGACCCCCCTTGGTCGAAATCGAGTATGCCAGATCACTGCCAGGAGCTTAAGTATGGGGTCACAGAGGTCGATGTCGACCTCCACATGTCGATATCGACCACAACACTCGAAATCGACCCTCCTTGGTCGAAATCGACCACCCCTCAGCCCGAAGATTTCTGTTTCAGGCCCAAACAGGTAAGCCCAGGTATGAGTCTAACCCTCCTCTGTCCCTTATTGATGAATCAATTAAGCCAATTATTGATAAATCTACTAAAGAGGGGGTCAAAGCTCCATGGTTTGCCTATATTGCTAAAGTTAGGTCAAGAAAGAGAAGAAAAGCACACAAAGAAGAACCTAATGATGAAGAAGCCTTGGTCGCCGAACTTAGATGCTACCAAAAGGACCTTGATGATCCAGGAGAAGGCTCAAGCTCAAAGGGTCCTTACATAAAAGGGTCATGAAGAATTGACGGAGAAGTCGGCCTAGCGACTCAAAAATCTAGAGCATGTACATAAAACATTTAAATTTCGCATGGATGGTTTTTAGGACTTATGTTTTGGCTGTTTGAAACTTTTAAGACTGAGATAATTCGTGCTTTATCTATATTACTAACAAAGATTTCAGGTTATCAAGCAAAAGGAACGACGAAGAGGAAAAGAAGCTTCTGTAGAGGCAGTCGAAATCGACCCCCCCAGGGTCAAGCCATCTCCTGGAGTCGACATCGAGGACTCAGGAGCGAAAAAGAGAGGTCGATATCGACCCTAATACTCGATATCGACCCCAATCAGGCAGCCCTTGTCTTCATCTTCTTCCTCGACTTCGACAGATGCAGTCGACATCGACCACTGACCTAGATATCGACTTCTGGCATCGACCTCACCTGAAATCGACCTGAATTCGCAGGTTGCACTGTAAGTCTCTCTCTACCCTTGTTTTTCTTTTTAATACAATGAGGACACTGTATATTTTAAGTATGGGGTGGGGGAAAGACATGTCTTATGGTTTTAACTTGGTTTCTTCTTCGCATTGCATTCATGTTTAAATTATTGTTCTTAAGTTTTACTTTTATAAAATGTCAAAAATCCAAAAAAATAGAAAAATGTCAAAATACAAAAAAAAAATGCATGTTTAATTTTAAGTTTATTTTTAATCCCTACTTAGATGTCCTATGATGAAAACTCAATAACTGACTTGATCATGTAAATCCTATGGCATATTTGGATGGTTTAGCCTAAGTCCTTAAAATTTTTATGTAGATTGTGAACTTGTGATGAAATTGAGCACATATGATCCTAGGCTAAAAAGCAAATCCAACAAAAATTGTCCTTGTGAGAATTTTGACCTATAGGGAGAACATCAAAAATCCCTCCGCTTTCTTGAGTGAATTTACTCTTCCTATGCATCTCTAAATGTTGTGATAGTTATTCAAAACCAATGCATATATATGTTTATGTTTACGAGAATTAAATGATGGAGGCATCTTTTAAGCCATTTTTATCCTCTCTTTACCTACCCTGCATTATCCCTGCTTGAAGCCAGAACATTAGCCTGAGCCTGAATTGCAAACTCCACAAAATTATCCCTAGCCGAATTGAGCCTGACCCCCATTTGGGAATTGAGACTTAGATTGGTTGGACTAATGCCTTGTGGAAAGAAAAGAGCATAATGTCCAGTTTTGAGAAAGGAAATTGTAGGATGGTACATATTTACATTTTGTCATATTTTGTAAAAGGGTTTATGGCTCAACCTATAAATGCACATAGCTTTAGTATTACTTCCGAAAAAAAAAATCCGAAAAATATATATATATAAAGTGCATGAGCCAAAATCCTTAAGTCTTTTATTCATACAAATCTTATATTTTTGAGAGGTATATTAAAACGTGGAAGAAGGGTTGATGGAATGCATCTTTAGAGCATTACATTGAAGAGTTATGGTTTGGGTATCGCAAGTGTTGAGATTTAGGAGTCTTGATTCCCGAATTATAAAAGCACCACATAGCCAAACAATTCCATACCCTTTATTTCATGCCAAGCCCCATTACAACCCCGCCGAATGGAGTCTTCTATGAAGTCTTCCATTGAGCGAAAGTCCTCCTGATGATTCTTATTGCGTTTTCATAATTGGTTGCGAAGTGGATTATTATAAATTGCAATGTTTATGAGATTGTATATGGAATTGAGTTGAGAGTTGATCTTCATAGCCTAAACACATGAGAGTTGAGTGCAAACACATTATCCCTGTGAGGTTGGATCAAAATTGCATATGCCTATGGATCGCCAAAATATGTGCTATGACGTTAAATTCACTCGCTTTGCTTTGCTACCGCTTATGATGTTGCTTTTGACAAGGGCAAAGACTTGAAGGGTGTGTTGTAGGTGTTGGTTATTGCTTGGTTATTGCTTGAGGACAAGCAAGTCTAAGTATGGGGTGTTTTGATGTACACATTTGCACCTTCTTTCATTGCATCTTTTGACTTCATATTTCATTCGATCTCCAAAGAAAAGGTTCAAAAGTATATAAACTTGAGTAAGAATGGGCTAAAATGCAAGAAATAGAGTCTACACAAGTTTTGAGCTAACCATGCAGGAATTCGAGCGAAAATAGAGTCAAAACGGAGAAGCCAAGTGAAGCTGAGCAGAGGTAGATATCGACCCTAGACCCAGATATCGACCTCTGGGGTAGATATCGACCTTCAACATAGATATCGACCTCAACATAGACATCAAGTGAAGCTGAGAAGAGGTAGATATCGACCCCCAGTGTCGATATCGACCCCCATATCGACCTCAACATAGAAATCGACCAGAGCTGAACAAATCGAGCAGGAACAGAGACCTCGATATCGACCTCTGGTGTCGATATCGACCCCTTATCTCAACAGAAGATAGACTCGATTTCGAATGCGGATTGGAACTATATCTTCAAGGAGGCACGGGATTATCTCACACTTTCAAGATAGATGGCAGCTGAAGTTTTATTCATCTTTTACCTTTAAGTTATTTAAGTTTTATCAAAATAAAAGACCTATCCTAATTGTTCGGATAGAGTTCATAGTTTAGATAGGAGTTACAATCCTTGGATAGCGAGGATTAGTAGCCTATAAATAAAGCCTTAGGGGCTGATTTGTTAGATCATCCAATCTTTCATACAATCAATTAACAAGACATAGACAATAGAGTTAGAGTTAGAGAGAAGTTTTAGGGTTTGACGTTTGCGAAAGTTGACGTTGAGTTGTAAAGCTTCGAAGTTTATTTTAATGCAAGTTTCTTCCTTTCAATTGACGATGAATTCCATGATGAGAAGCGAGTAGTCCCCCAAAGCTCTTAGGGTCGGGGTGACCCCACGTTAGCCATTGGCGCTTGAGGTAAGTATTTGATGTTGATATTGTTGTGTCTATCTCTCCTCCTACGATTCTATGTTTAGTCCTTATCGAAAGAAAAGGGACTCATGCTAATAACTTGAGTTATAAACATATAATTAGTAGAGACAATTAGGTTTATTTGCAAGAGTAATCCTAAGAGTTGGTGTACGGCGAAAGCTTGTCCCTCGGGTGAAATAGCGCAATTGTCCGTCTTATTTATCTTATCGCATGCAATGGTTAACGTTCTGGTAAACCCTAATCCTAGGAGTTGCTTTTTAAATAGTTTATATACATAAAACAACTGTCTTTATTTCTGTTCATTACTTCTCTCTCCATCCTTGATTCTTCGGCCTTTCTTTGCCGACGAACAACTAACACACTGCATGGAGACATCGATATCGACCCCAGACGTCGATATCGACCACTGAGTTCGTCGACAGTTTTCTGAGTCGACGACGAACATCACTGCGGAGTTTGCTGAGCATCGATATCGACACCAGACATCGATATCGACCCTTCTGTATCGACTGGCAGTCTTCTGAGCCAGTCGATTTCGTGGACTGACATCGATATCGACCCCCACCAGTCGATATCGACCACTTGTTTTTGTCTTTGCAGGTCTTCTGTTGCAGAGAACATCGACAGCCGAGGTCGACATCGAGGCCCAAGGTCGAAATCGAGGCTTCTGGTCGACACAGACGTGAGATTTCCAACGCTACTAGGATCCCGCTGACACGCCTCCTCGTGGATCGATCCTGACTACCCTTCCACTACAACGGGAGGAAGTCTTGTAATTATTTGCTTAGACGAGGAGTTGGATTACATTTATTTACATCTTTATATTTGTAATTACTCGACATATCAGCCTCCTGCAACAACAAATACTTAAATGAATTTACTCTATCCTTCATCCAAATTTACTCACTATACTACAACCTTATTCCCTCAAATCTTGCCATTCTCATCTTATGCCCAATCTAAGGCGTACCTAGAAGGCTCATCTGAAAAACCTTAACCACAATCTCCTATCAACCTTATAAACTCACTCAGTCCTGCCTAAGCCAATGTCTCCTTCCTATGACTCTATCCCATGCCATCATCGAAGCAAACGTAAACTCTCATTTTACTCCCCAAACTATTCCACAAAAGAACCTAAATCCACATAAATAGGAAATGAAAGAAAAGGAATGGGAAAGAAGGGGCAGAAAAGGAAAAGAAAGGGAAAGAAGGAAAATGAATGAAAAGAAAAGAAAATCATCAGATTAGGAATCCAGCATTAACACATATCCTATAGGAAAAAGCAGCCAGGTAGTACTCACTAATAGCTCAAAGTATCAAAATGCCAACCTATCGAAATTCATCATCGTACCAATCCTTGGTCTATCACACGACATCATTATCAATCATCACAGAAAAGATCAATAGCTCAAATGAAGGACGCCCATTGTTCCCATAACATATCAATGAATCAAATCTACTCGATGCAACCTTTAAGACATACTCGTCCTTCAATGTTGCTGATGATGTAGGTCATGGGACCCGTGGGTTATGAGCCCACTACGCTTCTGTTGCGCAGCTCTCATGCTATTCAGTCAGTTTCTCTTTTCCTCATGTCGACATTGCCTTCATAAGATGACACATGGGGTCCCAAGTTAGCAGAGATAGGGGAGAGACAAAAGTGAATAACCCGGATTCTTTACGGAGTTAAATACGAACCGAGACTGAGGATAACGACACTAAAGACAAGGTCTCAACCGGAGAATGACAACGATATATGGACACATGTTCAAATGAACAATTATCTAAATAGGACATGTATTTAATATAATGTTATATCAGGTCATGTAATCACAGATGGGACTACAATTATAACCAAACAAAAATCTCAAAGGCAACATCACTCACTGAATCAAGAGCCCATTTCCCGTGGAATGCTTGTATGACTCATTTGGGTAAGGGAGAAGAGTACTCGATTTGTTTCCCATAAGAAGGATGATCGAGCTCTGAACAAGGTATTAAGACAAGAAGACACATGTTGACCATGGCAAGAGTCAAGAGGAATGACTCGACAAAACAACCTATTCCCTTAGACTCAGAATCATGTCGGAAATCCTAAATCATTCAAGGTTTTACATTCTAGTGCATTAATTAACTCATGGCATTACCTATGGCATCAAGTACCATACTACGTCACACTCTCGAGTAATCGTTGCACTAGAAAAGAAATTCTGAATATGATTAGATGTCCAACCGAATAACATGTGGAGGATGCAGATACCTAATAGAAGACTTGATAAGAACGTCTCTGGAAGAAGATAAAAGAAAGGAAAGAAGGAGAAAAGAATAGTATATGATAGGAAAGAAAGGAAAGAAAAAGGAAGAAAAAGGAAAGAATCGATAAGACATCATTTAAGGACATGAGGGAAGATAGGAGAAGAGAAATGTGAAATGAAAAGAATAGACACTCTCAACAATCCTCAGCCTTAACTAGAAATCTGTTTAACAGGAGGCAAAATGGAGAGAAAATGACACAGATAATTGAATAATGGGAAAGATTGCTTCATAAGAACTGAAATCCCGACTATAGAGTAAGGAAGGACTCCCCCGCTATCCCATTCACACAAAAGTGCAATCTATAACCAACAGATATCAAAGAAGTTAACAAATAAAATTCTTGCTCAAGGAAGGCAACACTCAGCAGAAAATCAATCAGCAACAATTAATCAGATCCCCTTTCGAAGGGGGTCGCCCTCAGACCCGATTTATATAAAGTCACTGATAGCTCCCTCGCTTCTCCTTGATGAAATACATATGCTATATTACTAATTTTGCAGGTTGATGAAAGGCAAAGTATAAGGTATTATATCTTGATACAAATTGGATATTTATGTATTGCAGATTATATGTTTTGATTAGATTTAATGATTGTTTCAAATCTAAGTCTCAGTTATATTTCAGGTTAAGATGTATTTGGATTTAGATAAAATAATTTATGAATCAAATATGATTGCGTGTTCTAGAACTTACCTGCAGCATAGGTTTTGAATTTAAAATAAATCGACCGAGATTCTAGCAACAAGAAGATCTCAGCAGCTGTTCGATATTCTGTAGAAAGATTAGAAGAAATCCATAATGTTCCCAGTATTTTAAAATTGAAAGGAGCGTTAGATTGTTGAGAGAATCTAGGAATGAAATCAGTAGTGACGGAAGAGGAGCAAGGCTATAAAAACAGAAGACGGATATGCTCATCGACACACATCTTCACCGAGTCTTCTCTGCATCAAAAAGCGCTCTCCAATCTCCATTGCCATCTACTGTTCTACAATTCTTCTTTCTCGTATTTGTAAACACTTTATATTTTTTAGAGTTAGGAAGAACGTGAGCTACATAGTATAAGTTTATCCCTGTTATACTAAGAGGACTTTTATTTCACACTTCGGTTTGGCAAGGGGACTTTTATTTCTCGGTATCTTGGGTTCACTAAATAGAAGCGAGGTAGGCTTCGGGATATAGAAGAGAGGAAGTTCTTCTAAGTTGTATCTAGGACTTATAAGGAAAGAGGAATAAAAGTTGTTTGAATCCTATGGGTTGGATAACCCTAGGCGGAGACGTAGACTGGTTAAGATCTGAACTTCGTTAACAATTCACGTGTTTATTATTTGTATTTCCACACTTATAATTAACATTTCTTTTCGTGAGACAAACAGATTCCTGCAGCTATCTCAAGACCCTTTAAGTTCTGTTCAAGACCTTAAGATCATGTTCAAGACATTGAGGTCGAGTTCAAGGCCTTGAGATTCGTTATGAAGCCATTGAAGTTGCTGATGTAGGATACTTTGCGAAAATCTTCTATACTCTATTCAACCCCCCCCCCCCCCCCCCCTTTCTAGAATATTTGTCTTATCGTTATTTACTTTAAGTACTCAATTCTTCAATTGGTATCAGAGCTTAACTCACATTTATTTGATTTACCAATTTGTGAGATTGATCATGAGTACTGTAGGTGAAGGAGGATTCGCACAAGGACGATCTGCAAATTGTCCACCTCTCTTCAGTGGAGACAACTTTGTGCATTGGAGGTCCCTTATGCAAATGTTTGTCATTGATCAAGACATGGAGCTTTGGGAGCTCATCAAGAAAGAACCTCATATTCCAAAGAAGAACACTGCTACTGGAGAAGTCGCTAAAGTGGAGAGCGAATTCAATCAAACGGACTTGGAAAAAGTGGCCAAGAACTACAAGGCCATGAACTTGCTTTATTGTGGTTTAAATGATGATTAGTTTAACCGTGTTTCTTCTTGCAGGAGTGCTAAGGAAATCTGGGATAAGTTATTAGTAACTTATGAAGGAAGAAGCCAGGTGAAGGAAACAAAGATAAGCATTCACCTGTGTTAATTTGAATTGTTCAAAATGCTGCCCACAGAAACAGTGAAGGAGATGTTCACAAGATTCACACAGATTGTGAACAACCTGGATTCTCTCGGCAAAATCATTACCAATGAAGAAAAGGTAAGGAAGATTTTGAGGAGCTTGCCTAAAGCTAAGTGGGGACCAAAAGTAACCGCAGTAGAGGAAGCTCAAAATATGTCAACTTTACCTCTAGATGATCTTCTCGGTAAATTGATTACCCACGAGATGATCCTCGGTGAAGAAGATGGAGAAGTAGCATCTACTGTGAAGAACTTGGCACTGAAAGCTAAAAGGGAAGAAGCCACCTCGGATGACGACGAAAGTGAAGATGAAGAGGATCAATTTGCACTCATTACAAGAGGGCTAGCAAGAATACTCAAAATGAAGAAGCAGTTTGCTAATCAACATTACAGTGGCTCCTCAAAGTACAAAGGTAAGTCATATAATTCAAATAAAAATTCTAAACCAATGGCTTGCTTTGAGTGTGGTGATACAGAATACTTAGTCAAGGATTGTCCACAAAAGAAGAAGAATAAGTTCAAAAGGAAAACTGAAAGAAGAAGGCTATGATGGTTGCATGGAGTGATTCCGATTCATCAAGTGACTCTGAGTTCGAGAATGAGCAGGCTAATATATGCTTGATGGCCGATCAGGAAGAGACTCCAAAGAAACATCTTGGAACCATTGTAAGATATTTAATTTCAAGTCCTACTGCAGTGCTTTATGAATTTCTTCAAAACTTGATTTTAAATGAAGAACATTTTGTACATGAAACTAACACCTTGAAAGAGAGGCTCTTGGAACAGGAAAAAGGCTTGAGTGAAATGTCACTGGAAATGAAAAATCTCAAGGCTTCTCAGTCAGCCCTTGACAGTAATGTCAAGGCCTTGGAGACAGAAAATTCTGTTTTGAAGCAAGATCTCTCTTCTCTAAATCTTTACACCAAGGAGTTAGAGAAAGAGAAGATCTCGTTGACTGAAAAGTGTATAGACCAGCTGCTGACATCACTCGTACATTTTACCCAGTCCAAGGCCAATCTCGATAGGATGTTGGGTGAGCATCAATCATCCCTAAACAAAAGTAGTATTGGATATAACAAAAAGTTTCCAAAAAAGGCCCCTACCACTTTTGTGAAAGCTAAAGGGAATTGGCGTTCACCCACATGTCATTTTTGTTGAAAGAAGGGTAATGTCAAAGCTACTTATCCTTATCGTAGAAATGATCCTTATATAATTTGTAATACTTTTCCATTATGCTTAAGAGAACAGGTAAAGAAAATTTGGGTTCCTAAAGGGACTAGACCACCAAACATGGTCAATCCTGACTATGAATCTAAATTTGTAATTTGGTCTAGTCGGAAAGGTTGAATTTGGTTGTTGTGCAGGATACTACCAAGACCAAAGAACACAAGTGGATACTCGACAGTGGGTGCTCAACTGTGTAGATGGATTAAGATATAATCTTCCTAGTATCTCTCAACTGTGTGACAAGGGCAACATCGTTTTATTTGACTTCGAGAAATGTTTAGTTAAAGATAAGAAAACGGGGAAAATCGTTCTCACTACCCCTCGTTGTAACAATGTATATTCTATGAGCACTATCCAAGTTCTAGGACCAAGTTTGAAGTGTCTCAAGGCCTTGACTGAAGATCCAAGGCTTTGGCATAGACGTCTTGAACATGTAAGCATGCACACGATGAACAAGCTACGATCATGGGACTTGGTTCGTGGTCTTCCCGATTTAAATTTCAAGGTAGATAAGTTATGAAATGCATGCTCACGAGATAAGCAAACTCGAGGGTTATTCAAACCCAAAAAGGTAGTAAGTACTTCTCGCCCTATTGAAATGTTACATATGGATTTGTGTGGTCCTATACGTGTCAAATCTCCCAAAGGTAACCAATATATCCTTGTCATTGCCGATGATTACTCATGTTTTACTCGGGTTTCCTTTTTAAGAGAAAAACCTGAGGCTTTATACGAGTTTTCAAAACTTTGCAAAGAATTACAAGCTTTGAAAAACCTGACGATTGTATCCATTAGGAGTGAACATGGGTGCGAATTTAATCAACTTAAATTTTATTTGTTTTGTTCAAAATATGAGATTTCTCACAATTTTTCGGCTCCTAGAGCACCTCAACAAAACGGGGTTGTGGAACCAAAGAACCGTACCTTGGAAGATATCTCTAGAACTATGCTTTTAGAAAATGCTTTAGCAAAATCTTTTTGGGCCGAAGCCGTTAACACGACAAATTACATTTTAAATAGATGTCTAATTCACCCCATTTTCAAGAAAACAATATATGAGCTTTTCGATGGGAGAAAACCTAGTGTTTCTTATTTCAAATTTCTTATTTCAAATCCTTTGGATGCAAATGATTTGTGCACAACAATGGCAAAGATAATCTTGGGAAGTTTGATGCACGTAGCGATGAAGGTATTTTTCTTGGTTATTCTCTAACCATTAAAGCTTATTGTGTTTATAATAAACGCACTAAGGTTGTTGAGGAAAGTATTCATGTAATATTTGATGAAAGCAATAACAGTGTGTTGAGTAATAGTTTTGCAGACTTACATCTGAATCAACATAAAGATCAAGGCTCCGATGTAGAAGAAGAAAAGGAAAAACCAAAACGACGAAACATGCAAGAGCTAATTCAAGACACTTCTGAGCAGGCTCAAGACCTTGATCTAAAAATGCAAGACCTATAAAAAAGATTCCAAGGCCTTGATTTAGGAAATGACGAGCAGGAACCAGTTATTAAAACTGAGCCTCAAGGTCTTGAAGAAGCCTCAACATCTCAAGAGCCCGATACACGGAGATTCTAGTGATGTGCGCGCAAATTGCCATATTTTCTATGCACATAAAAGTCCATTTTATCGTCTTTTGCATACATATTAATGGGAAAACATGGGATTAGTGTAGTTTACGCCTAAATGTCAAATATATGGGTCTGCATGAGTTTCTATGTGATTTCGCAGAAAACAAGATAAAAATGGAAAGATTCGGAAGAGTGGAAAAAGAACTCGAAGTCTTCTGAAGAGGTCGAAATCGACTGGGGACCTCGACATCGAGTGCAGCAGAGACATAGGAATCGAGCAGGAAATGAAACAGAGCATGTCGACACAAAGAGGTCGATATCGACGTCTGAAGGTCGATATCGATGTTGCCAGATCGAGCTAAAAGATAGAAGTCGAGTGCCAGTCCGAGTAGGAGAAGGAGAGCTCAAGATAGAGTTTCACAGAGGTCGATATCGATGTTCAAGGTCGATATCGATGTTTCCCAAGAGAGGAATCCGACTCATATTTTTGATAGAAATCTATCCGAAGCTTGCACGTCTATCCTAAAGTCGAGATTTCTTATCATCAACACCAGAGTTATCATATGAGCTAATTTACCATAAGGGTTTTAGTTTTTACTTTTATTTAAGTTTTATCTTAGAGAATAAAGATAAAGTTTCGAGTCTTTGGATAGCAAAGTTCGATATCTATATCTAGAGGCCATTAGGGCTGAGTTTAGACATCCAATTTCAGTTCTTCAAACACACATACACGCAGAGAATTAGTAACGAGAGGGAGAGAGAGGGCCGAGTGAGTTGGAGAGAAGCGGGAGCGGAGTTTTGGCTTGTTCGGTTGTACTTTCTTCCAAAGTTTAATTCAAAGTAGTTTTCTTTCAATAATATTGATGATGATGTGCATGATAAGAAGCGAGTACTCAAGCCACTTCTAGGGTCGGGGTGAGCCCGACTATAACGATGTAGGGTAAGTGCATCCAAGGTATGACTTTTATGCGATTCCGTCTTCTATCCTATGCATGATCCTTTGCGAATGTTAGGGAGATTCATTATTTGCATTATTAAAGCGAAAGCCACTCATATTGTGAACTTGGATTGCTCATGAATTGGATAGTAACTCTTAGGAACTATGCGAGAGCCTCTAATCACCTAAGTGTTGATAAAGAAGGTTATTTGACGGAAAGACATGAAATTTCATAACTTTAGCATAAAACTTGCATTGTTATTGTTTTGGCATGAAACCCCGAGTTTGGAAGCTTTTAAGATTATTGAAATCAATATAAAAGTTCTAGTTTTGTTTCTGATCATCCTTCTTTACCATTCTACTTTCTTCGGACTCTTTTCCGACAATTGGTTACAAATTGTAGTTTCTGTGACAAACATCGGAATCGACTGTAAAGGTCGATATCGAGGTCTAACGTCGATATCAAGGTCTTTGCTCAACGTCGACTTTGCTGCTTTTATCTTCTACAAGAACTGTACTGGAAATCGACCAGAACTGAGGTCGATATCGACCAGACACATCGATATCGAGTGTCTTCTGATGTCGAAAGCTTTGATCGTGAGTACAACAAGGGAAGCGCTGACATACCTCCTCGTGGATTTGATCCTGAATTACCCTACTACTACAAGGGAGGGGATTCTTGTATTATTTATTTGAGCCAGGGAGTAGTCTAGTTGCGAATTATATTTGAATTATTTTAATCCCTATACACTCACCCCCCTAGTGCGAACAAATTGGCGCCGTTGCCAGGGAGGCAATCAATCGCCACCTAAGTTTAATCACGGTCTTTTTCAAGCTTAATTTGCAGGTTTATGCAACGTTCTGATCCCGGACCTATCCTGGAACCAATCAACAAGCTTGAACATTTCTACTATCTTCGCAACAAAGCAATTCGCATCATGGCTAACAACGAGACGCAGGCTGAGACCATAGAGCGGTTGAGAAAGGAGATAGAGGACCACAATGCTATAATCACTGCTGAAAGGGCCACCGCTTCTACAGAGCGAGCCCGTGCTGATAGGGAGGAGGATGCACCCAGACAAGCCCAAGAGCGGCAAAATCAGTATCCACATACGGCGATGCAATACATGCATCCGCCGCTTCATGTTCCTGAATCCGCTATTTTAATTCCTCACTCCAATTATGAAATAAAAATTAACTTCCTATCTGAGATAAAAGAAATACTTTTGAAGGAAGACCTAATGAATGCCCCTTGCAACACATCTCTACTTTTATGGACTTATGTGAAACAGTTGGTGATGGAGTAAATTTAGAGTATGTGTGTTTAAAATTTTTTCGATGTTCTTTGGCAGGGAAGGCATTACAATGGCTTGAGGGTTTGGCTCCACGCTCTCTGAGGACATGGGCGGAGGTGAAGGATGCATTCTTGAATAAGTTCTTTCCACCTTCTAAAATGGCGATGCTGTGACAAAGGATCACGGCTTTCAAACAAAAGCCAGGTGAAACACTAGCACAGGCGTGGGAGCGATTTAAGGACTTGTTGAGATCATGTCCAACGCATGGGAAACTTCCATATGTCATCCAGGAGATCTTCTACAACGCTCTTGATGCACCAAATAAGGAGAGGATAAATTAATATACCTCCTATCGGTACATTGAGCTTACACCAACGGAGGCCTGGGAGACCATTGAGAGGCTCGTGAACTTTGACAACACTTAGGGGGCTGCTGCGGCCTATGATGCAAGGCCTGCCCCATCAATGCCACTATATGAGCCTCCAAGGGAGATAGATCCTGATGTGCGACAACAATTCCACAACGATCAAACATGCCGCCTTCAAAAGCAAGTCAGGTTCCTGAGCAACAATCAAACTTGTCAAGAGTGTGGCTCAACAAGGCAGAACACTAGTGCCTGTCCATATACTGAGCAAGTATCCATGGCGGAACAACATGAGGAGGTCAAGTGGACGAGAGGCTCCTATGGAGGGGGCAATTAACAATATTGGGGCGATCAAAGGTTCTATCAACAAAAAGATCCCCCACCATATAGAGCACCAGGGCACCCTGAGCGGGAGACAAGGAAGGATGACCTGCAAATCATTCTTGATGAGATGTGGAGGAACCATGCTGAGTTCAAACAAGCCAATAACTCCATTCACACTCATCTGCAGGGCATCAATTCTAGACTTGGGGAGATCGACGTTTGGAAGCACAACATGGAGACTCAAATGAGTCAGTTGGCGGAAGCAATACCCAAAACATCAGGATCATTCCCTGGATCCACTGTGCCTAACCAAAAGGGCAAAACCACTGGACATATTGCGGCAGTAAACCTAAGGAGTGGGCGTCAATTACAAATGCCCGAGCAAAAAGCAGAGGAAAAGGAGCCAGAATAAATGTCGATATCGACCCCCCTATCGATATCGACCACGGTGACGTCAATGTCGACCTTCCTGTCGATGTCGACCCTGATGCAACGTCACCACAGAAATCGACTCCTCCAGTCGATGTCGACCCTACTAATGTCGATGTCGACCTCACTACAGTCACGGGAAGGAAGAAGGTGTTACCATTCCCAACTAGAAAGATGATTAAGGACCCAGCGGAAAAGAAGTTCCAGCAGTTCGTGAAGATGCTCCAAGGACTTAATGTCTCTATACCATTCATAGAGGCACTTCACGAGATGCCATCCTATGTAAGGTTCCTTAAGGACATCTTAGGAAAGAAGCGATCGCTCTCTGAGACCGCAGAGGAGTGCAACAGGTTGGAGCTACCACAAAAGCGGGCGGACCCAGGTAAGTTTTCTATCGCTATAGGTCTAGGTCAATTCAAATTTAATGCTTTAGTTAACTTGGGCGCTAGCGTTAGCATGATGCCACTAACCATTTGGCACAAGGTAAAGATAGGTCCTCTGGAGCCCGTTGATGCAAGGTTGTACATGGCAAACAATATGGTAGTTATTCCAACTGGGATAGTGACGGATGTGCCAGTACAAGTAGGTAAATTCTTTGTCCCTGCTGATTTCATAGTTGGTTATATAGCGGAGGACCCTGCTTGTCCAATTATTTTAGGTAGGCCATTCCTAGCAACCGTCGATGCCAACATTAGCATAAACAAAGGATTGCTCTCATTCACAATTAGTGACGAGGTGATAGAGTATGCCTTCAACAAGACGGTGAAAAATCAAGGGCCAATGGAGATAAAATCCATCAATGGTGTCTACATTGCATGTGGAGAAGCCAAAGTAAGGAGTATGACACCGGAGGAGCTTGAGAAAAGGGCCATAGAAGCCCAAGTGGACGAAATTGTGGCAATCTTGAAGGAAGGGGGCCAACAGAACATCGAAATCGACCCAGGTAAGTCGATATCGACTAAAAATGTTCAAGATTATGTGCCAGTCATAAGTATGGGGTCGACGGAGGAGGAAAAGAAACATCGAAATCGGGGTCTAAGGTCGATATTGACCATACCCAGCCGAAATCGACCACCATCAGCGCTGAGAAGGGAGGAACGGAGACCTCGATATCGATCTCTGAGGGTCGAAATCGACCTGATCATATCGAGCAGAAACTCTCCAAATCGACTGATTCTTTAGGAGTACAATAGAAGTCGATATCGACCTCTGAACATCGACATCGACCTGAGCCACAGACTGAGAAGAAGGTAAGTCAAGGTACGGATTCCTCTTGTTCCATTTCAATTAAGGATTTATCATTATTTGGAAGAGGTGTGCCTTGGCATGTGCGCTTATGTAGGGTATTCGATGATGATTCGAGCCAATATGAGATAGGAGACAAGGTTTATGTTGCTAAATCCAAAGACCATTGGTTCCCTACAAGATTCAAGGATAAGAATTTAGGACCATTCACAGTAAATCAGATCCATCCTGGCGGAATACAGCTGCGGGATAAGAAAGAGTCATATTTGAGGCTCAAGCCACATGGGCTCTGCTGATGCCGCCATGAGGAGCGCAAAGGAAGAAGTCGGCCTAGCGACTTAAAAATCTAGAGCGTGTAACAAAGACTTAGTTTTGATTTTAGGCACTTTTACTTTGGTTTGAGACATTTTGTTGTTTTGCATATTTTGTTTTGGTTTTATTTTTTTTACAAGTTGCAGGAAAGAGAAAGGCACACAGAAGAGACATCGAAATCGATGTCCAAGATCGACATCGACCTTAAGGTCGACTTAGATAGGCTAAGGTCGAGGTCGGATCACCCTGAAGCCTGAGCCAGAAATCGATGAGAAACATCGATATCGATGTTAAAGGTCGATATCGACCATGGCTGCTGTCTTCTTCGACTCCTGAAAGTTATGACAGTTTAGTATGTTTTCTTCTTAAACCTAGTTCTAATACAGTGAGGACACTGTAATTTTAAGTATGGGGTGGGGGAAAGGCTTACTTGCATATTCATACTTAGTTTAGATTTGCATATTTATCTTAATGCATATTTAGTTTTATTTTTGAAAAAAAAAATAAAATGACCCCCATCACAAATTTGAAAAAAAAAAAGAGTCATGGAAGTATAAAAAAGAGCTCTATGATGCAAAATTAGATTCATTAGAGATATAACATGAAATTGCCTAGTTAAGAGAAGTCCCAATGAAGTGCAAAAAGAAAAAAATAAAGGAGATGAAAAAATTTGAAGTTGCTTTTGACATGTGCATGATAAGATGATGGAGGACTTTTTATGAAATTTCCATACAAATGCTTACATATACAAGTTCATATCCTAGCCTTACCTATGCATATTTGCAAAAGTCACAAAGCCATATATGAGCCTTATCAGGATCATTATTGTTCCACATATATATCATATTGCCCATTTTATACCTTATACCCTATCCGGGGACAAGTTTGAGAATGGATGTCATCTTTGGAGTTATTATATGAAGTTGTGCATTATTTATGAAGTTGTTGGCAAGAATGAAAGAATTTATTAATTATGGAAAATTTAATGAGCGAGAAAAAATCCGATCACCTCAGGAGATAAAGGTAGGTCGACCCTGCTCGTTGAGATGTTAGTTCAGCGAGATGGGACACAAGGTGAGGAGTCCGAAGTACTAAGTATCCGGGGCCATTCATGACACCCATGTTTGCGACTCGCGAGAAGACAGTGCTAAGGTTAGAGAGGTAAAAGCATTAAAGTGAATAAAAGCATTGAGCGATGAGTGAAAGGTGAGACATTATAAAGAAGGAATGTGGAATGTTTTGGAAAGAAAGTTTTGTTTCCCCGGATTTAACACCACATGGCCAAATAGTAGTCCACCTTTAGCCTTTTACCAATCTACTTCTTACAAGCTTGAAAAAGTCCTCCTGATTGTTAATGCTATGTCGCTAAAATTGTTTTTGCATATAAACCTCCTTTTATGAGTATGAAATTGCTTTTATGCACATGCATGGAATTGGTTGACATAAGTACCTTATCGAGGATGGCAACTGATTGTAGGGACATATAAAAAATGAATCTATGATGTTAAGGGTTTACTTTCTTCCCCTGAATGACCATTAAAGGTATTGCTTGGGGACAAGCAAGCTTAAGTATGAGGTGTTTGATGTGCGCGCAAATTGCCATATTTTCTATGCACATAAAAGTCCATTTTATCGTCTTTTGCATATATATTAATGGAAAAATATGGGATTAGTGTAGTTTACGCCTAAATGTCAAATATATAGGTCTGCACGAGTTTCTATGTGATTTCGCAGAAAATAGGATAAAATGGACAGATTCGGAAGAGTGGAAAAAGAACTCGAAGTCTTCTGAAGAGGTCAAAATGGACTGGGGACCTCGACATCGAGTGCAGCAGAGACATAGGAATCGAGGAGGAAATGAAACAGAGCATGTCGACACAGAGAGGTCGGTATCGACGTCTGAAGGTCGGTATCGATGTTGCCAGATCGAGCTAAAAGATAGAAGTCGAGTGCCAGTCCGAGTAGGAGAAGGGGAGCTCGAGATAGAGTTTCACAAAGGTCGATATCGATGTTCAAGGTCGATATCGATGTTTCCCAGGAGAGGAATTCGACTCGGATTTTGATAGAATTCTATCCGAAGCTTGTACGTCTATCCTAAAGTCGAGATTTCTTATCATCAACACCAGAGTTATCATATGAGCTAATTTACCATAAGGGTCTCCTGTCAGTGTTTCAGCCGCCTCAGGCGGCGGCGCCCGACGCCGGAGCTCCGCTACTCTCCCCTTACCTCAAATCGACCTTCCCTTCGCTGTCCGTACTGACCCAAACTAGCCGTTACTCACAGCAACGGTTATTTTCTGTTACTTTTTCAAAAAAAAAGTTTTGACCGTTATACAGGTTTGACCCGTTTTTGACCAAAGTTTCAGAAACCGGTTCACGACTGAAGGGTCCCCTTTCGGTTGCCGGAAACACCTGCATGCTCCGGTTCCGACCTCCTCCCTCCCTGACGACCTCTCCTTCCTACCCTCTTCCATTTTGAGCTAATTTCGGAACTTCTCCAACTGTTGCATCCTGTTCTACACGACGATGAACTGCGGTTGAAGGTTTTCTGCTAATGGGGTCTCTGTTACAGCTGATCTTCCCAAATTGAAGTCTCCTCTGTCTTTCTCCTACCTCTGTGATGCTACAGCCTTACCAATTTGATGCTTTGACAAGCTCTGAAAAAAGCCCTCTTTTCTAGGGTTCCTGCAAGTGGGTGTTCGTGTAGGTCGGCCCTCTTTCGATTAGGGGGTCACCTTCTCTGCAGCTCCCTCAAAATTGAGCCCTTCCCCAACCTCCGCACCCTCCCCCGTCCCTCCAACCTTACCAATTTCCCATTTGGTTCACAAATGGTGAAAGCCCCCCTTTTCTAGGGTCCCTACTGTCCGACGATAAACCAGCTCGACCCTCTTTTGTTCAGGGGGTTACCAACCTCGATCCTTCTCCTCAATTGACCTCTTCACCAGATTTCTCTGGCCCTCCCGCTCCCCCTCCCCCCCTTACCAATTTCACGATTTGCAAAGGTTTCAGAAAACCCCCAAATACTAGGGTTCTTCACCGTCGGGGTACCATGTAGATCCTGGGGTTACCTACCACCTCCGTAAGAAGAAATTGACCATCCTCCATGACTAGTTTACATCTACACTGACTACAGCCTTCAGAATTCCTACTCTGAGCCTGCTGTGAGGAAAACCCTCTCCTGAGGGTCGAAGATGGCAGACAAAAGTCGGTCCCCTTGTCCTATTGCTGATGTTGCAAAGACGTCGTCCACACCAAAAATGACTGTCTTAGGTAAGCTGCCCAAGGTGCCTCCTGTTACTCATCAGCTCCAACAACAACCAGGTGATTCACACAGCAAACCTTCCACCTTCGCTTCTACTAGTGCTCAGGTAAGTCTTTCTTCCTCCCTCCCCCCGGATCTTGCCGGGTCCTCTAGGGTAGAATTTGATTTGCAGAAGATCCCAAGGAAGGGACATGATGTGCTGTTAGATGCTCAGAAGACCCCAATGGAGGGGCAAAATGTTATTCTTGCTCAGAAGACCCCAAAGGAGGGGCAAAATGTGTCTCTTACTTGTTCCCCTCTTCCTGCTCAATCTGATAAACATTGTTTCACTTAAAGTCTTACCCCCGTAGTTGTGAATGCTACTGCTGCTGTAAATGCCTCTAGTGACCCTCCTAGCCTGTCTGAACTGAATGGTGCTCCTGGGAGGCCCCCTACGTCTTTGACAGAGACAGTGCCTCCTAGTTCTTCCTCTTCTGCTACACAAGACACCCAACCCCTCCCTCCCCCCTCTGATCCTACAACTGCCACTCCCTCTTCCAACTGGCCTGGCTCCCAACCTCCATCTACCCCTCCCCCCAACTTGGAACCTATGGATCAAGCACCTACCCCGGCTGAAGCCTATAAGAAGGCCCCTGAACAAGCTAACCAGACCCCTCCTCCCACTCTGAATCCTAGTGGTACTCCTTCCTTACAGGGCGTGTGGGCTTTAAACCACAACCTCACTGGCAAAACTAAAAAAGCTAGAGGTTACAAACTGGAATCTGAGTCTTCTGGATCTGGAGAGACAATAAAAGCATCTAGGAAAGATTGCTTCACTCTTGAAGAGGCTTGGGGTTTCTCTCTGGTGGGCTATGTAGTTGGAAGGTTCCCAGGTCTACATGCCATTGGAAAAATCAAAGAAAATTGGCCCAAACATCTCTTCAATAACCAGGGAGGTTGGTTTATGTTCAAGTTTTTCACTGAAGAGGATAGGGATCTTGTCTTACTCAAAGGTCCCGTTATAGGTCCAGGGTACACACTACTACTTAAATGTGTTCCTGAAAGATTTACCTTTGATAAGGCTCTTTTCTCCAAACTCCCAATATGGATTAGGATCCATAAGTTTCCAACTGAATTTTGGACTCCCACCATGCTACAAAGAATTGCAACAAAAATAAGAGACCCTCTGATGACTTACTCGTACACTGAACAGAGAACTAAGCAATTATATGCTAGGGTTTTAGTGGAAATGGACTGCTCAGTTGAACTCAAGAGAGCTATTCATAGAGAATTTGATGATGCTCCTGACCACACTTGTTTCATTGAGTATGAAAACCTCCCTCTAAGATGTAATAATTGTACCACATATAGGCATGAAACTACCAAGTGTCCTGCTGCCAAAAATACTGTGAACACAAGAGGAAAAAATGTAGTTCAGGATGGTCCCCCATCTTCAAGAGCACAAATTCACCCTGTGGGTCCACAATCTTCTAGACCTCCCCTCCTTTCAACCCCTCCTTCTTCTGGTGAGACCAACCTATGCACTTCCTCTGGGACTTTACCCAACTCCCATCATCCCCCTCCTGATTCCTCTGTTAAGTCAGATGCTTCAAGACATCAGACCCCCCCACCCTCCACTGCTCCTGGCTCTCTAAGCTCAGATAACCCTCCTCCTGTTACCTCCTCCTCCTATTCTCCTCCCCTACTTCCACTAGAACAAAGTGCTGCTGCTCCTAGCTCTACCTTGACTCACCCCCCCCCCCTCCTCCCCACCCTCTGCCTCTTCTTCTCCTCTGTTGCAACACTCTGTTTCCTCCTCCTCTGCCCAGCTTTGCCCCTCCTCCTCAAGCACCCCAACTGCTATTTCCAAATCTACCCGATCCGTTGTCAAATCTTCCCTCTTCTCTTCTATTGACACGATTAACAAAGCCTACCAAAAGAAAAAAGCCTCCCCTCCCCCTCCCCCTAAAGCTGTGGACTTCCAGGGAACCCAGAATTTCTACATTGAATGTTCAGAGAGAGTGAATAAGTAAATACAACAGATTGAAATGAATAAAAGGTTACAGAAAAAAGTAGAAGACAAAAGTTTGAAAAAGGTTTCTTTTGCTGACCAAAACAGCTTCCAAGTCCTTGAATACATGGAGCAACAAGTGGAGAATACAGATTTGGAAATGGACAGTTGTGAGAATCCTGAGTCTGCCCTTGTTTGTTTCAAAGATGCTCAACATAAGGAAAATAAGCTTCCTAAGAATACTCCTCATGGTAAACATCTACAGGAAGTTAGAAGAAGGTGCATATTACATAAGAATGAACAAAGCAGTCAAAAGGAACAAGGACTCCTCTCGGATTCTAAGCAGAGTGAGGGTGACAGTTATGTGGTCCATGAAGGTAGAGAAGGGAAAGAGGTGGTTCTAGGACTCAAATCCTGGCCAACCTCTAACATAGAAGGGCAAACACAAACTGAAAAAGGGCCTAGCACCCTGATAAAGAGAGCTCAATGATCATAGCCTCTTGGAACATAAGGGGTCTTAGCAGCATCCCCAAACAAAAAGCTGTCAGGGAGTTTTTAAGGGAACAGAATATTGTCTTCTTGGGAATTCTGGAAACAAAGCTAAATGCGAACAAGCTCAATGCTATCATGAACAAAGGTTTCAACTAGTGGAGGTTTATGCATAATTTTCAACACAGTGATGCTGGTAGGATAGTGATCTTATGGGATCCTCAAAGAGTTGATTTCTCTCATCACACAAGTACTGAACAGATGATCAGTGGGGTTATCAGATGTA
The DNA here is from genome assembly GCA_963922045.1 of Persicaria maculosa. NCBI lineage: Eukaryota > Viridiplantae > Streptophyta > Magnoliopsida > Caryophyllales > Polygonaceae > Persicaria > Persicaria maculosa. Next base: position 21,464,579 of record OY998261.1, on the reverse strand, counting down.
AAAGTACAGGAAAAACTTTCAATTTGGCTCAAGTTTATGGCCTGCACACAATTGTAAAAAGAAGAGGACTTTGGAATGAACTCAAAAATGAATTTAACTGCAGAAATGGCCCTTGGTTAGTCCAAGGTGATTTTAATGCCATTATGAGATCTTGTGAGAGAAAGAATGGAGCTACGGTCACAGCTTATGAAATTGTTGATCTATGGGACACATGTGCTGAACTCGACCTGCATGATGCTTTGTGTCAAGGACTTGACCATACATGGTTCCAGGGAAACAAATCCTCGAAAATTGATAGATTAATGATCAATGGCATATGGGACTCCCTGAACCTTCACTGCAAGGCCTCTTTCCTACTACCTAAATCTTATTGTGATCATGTGCAAGTGGTAGTTGAGGTTTTTGACAATCATACAAAGAAGAAGGCCCCTTTCAAATATTTTAATATGTGGAGTCAACATGAGCTTTTCTAGCAATACATTACTGAGAACTGGATTTATAATGGAAGTGGTTCTGATCAGTTTGTCTTCTGTAAGCTACTACAAGGCCTAAAAAAACCTCTGCAACTGCTAAACAAGACTCAGTTCTTAAACATCAAACAGAGAGCTCTGACTGCTGAAAAAGAATATGAAACTGCATTTCAAGAGGTAAGAAATGACCCTCACTCCTCTGTGCTCCTACAGACTATGGAACTAGCAAAAAAGAAAGCTAACAGGCTCAAGGAAGCCGAGCACAAGTTCAACTCCCAACTGGAAAAGATAAAACACACCTTTGAAGGGGATAGATGCACAGCTTACTTTCATGGGATAATGAAAAAGAATATGAAAAGAAATCATGTGAGTTCACTGATAAAGGAGGATGGTACTGAGACTCTCTCTGAATTGGAGGTTGCTATCCAATTTGAAACCTTTTACAAAGGCTTGTTAGGAGAAGACGGAGACACTACAGAGGTTAACAGAAGATATATTATTAATGGTGGATCCCTTTTAAGAAGTGACAAACATGAGCAGCTTATCAGACCTATCACATATGAGGAAATAAAGGACACCTTGTGGAGCATTGGTGATGAGAAATCCCCCGGCCGAGATGGATACACTTCTAAATTTTTTAAAGACACTTGGGGGACTACAGGGACTCATCTTACTAAGGCCATTAAAGAATTTTTTAGATCTGGTAGACTTCTTAAGCAATCAAACCACACTTCTATTGCTCTTATTGCTAAACATGCTAATGCTAACTGTGTAAGTGACTTTAGACCTATCTCCTGCTGCAATGTGAGATATAAAGTTATTACAAAAATCCCAGCAGCTAGACTTGGTCCTGTTCTCAAAGATATTATCTCCCCCTCTCAAATTGGTTTCATTGAAGGTAGATTGATGGGTGAAAATATTGTAGTGTTGCAAGAACTCATCAGAAAATACAGCCGCAAGAGAATTAGCCCTAGATGTATACTAAACCTTGATCTTAAGAAGGCTTATGATACAATTTCCTGGAAATTCATTGCTCAAATGCTTGAACACCTAAATTTCCCTCCCACCTTTTATCACTGGATTCTTGAATGTATCTGTTCTCCCTCCTTCTCTATAAATGTCAATGGAAACTTGCAGGGGTTCTTCAATGGTAAGAGGGGCTTAAGACAAGGGGACACTATCTCCCCTCTTGTCTTTGTTCTTTCTGTGGAATATCTGTCTTGTGTACTTCGATGTAAAACCAGGCTGCCTGAATTTAAATTTCACCCTAAATGTGACCATTTACAACTATCTCCCCTAGCCTATGCAGATGACATAATCCTTTTATCTAGAGGAGATAAAGCTTCAATGGGCATCCTGTTGGACACTTTAGATCACTTCTCTGTAGTCTCTGGTTTGGACATAAACCCTTCTAAGTCTGCTTTCTTTACTGCAGGGGTTAAGAGGGAGGACTTGGAGTTTTTAGCCCACAGATCTGGGTTCTCCCAAGGAACATTCCCATTCAGATACCTTGGGATACCCATCTCCTCTGGGAAACTTACTCTCTCACAGTTTACTCCTTTTTTTAGATAAGATGTTAACAAATATTAGTTATTGGAATACAAAAGCTCTTTCATATGCAGGTAAAGTGGAGCTCATAAGATCTGTCCTACAAGGAATCCAAGGATTTTGGTTCTCTGTCCTGCCCTCTCCTTCTACTCTCTTTAGCAGAATTAACTCCCTTTGTGCAAAATTCTTATGGAAGTCTCACAGGATTAGGTGGAAAGATGTTTGTCTCCCAAAAGAAGAAGGAGGCTTGGGCTTAAAAGATTTGAGAACCTGGAACACAGCTTTTCTGTCAAGAATTCTTTGGGACATCATCAACAAAAAAGATAGTTTATGGATTAGATGGGTTCACCATCAATACATCCAACAAGGGAGTGTGTGGTCCTGGCAAGTGCATCCCAAGAATGACTCTCCCCTTATTAAAAAAATCTTATCTATTAGGGATAGTATACTAACCTCTGCAGGGTCAACTGAAGAAGCTTACCACCTCATGCAAAACTGGTGCCTTGGAGGGAAATTCAGCATTAGCCGAGCTTACAATTTTTTCAGAAGAAGGTCTCCTAAACCACCTTGGAGCACTATTGTGTGGGATAAAAACATAGCACCCAAACATTCCTTCATCCTTTGGCTAGCAGCTAGGAGGAGATTGGCTAAAAATGATCTCATAAAAACAAGGGAAGTTGATCTACTTTGTCACTTCTGTCATCTTACAAATGAATCCAATGAACATCTCTTTTTTGCTTGTAATTTCTCCTCCTCTGTGTGGTCCCGGGTGAAATCTTGGCTGGGCATTTGGAGAGGGATGAATACCATGAAGAGTGGTCTGAAATGGCTCAAGAAAGAAGCTCGTGGAAATGGATGGCCATCCAAAGCAAAGAGAGTTGCTTTCGCTACTACTGTGTATTACATCTGGAAGACTCGGAATGAAAAACTCTTTGACAGCACAAGCAAAAGCGTCAAGGAAGTTGTTCATCTCATCAAGCTACAGGTCTACAAAATGCTACATCATGACTACTCACTACATTTTACCTCGTCCACACAACTGATGGAATACCACACAAACATGGACTCACATTGATGAACTGACGTCTACAGCCCCTTAAATGGCCGCAGGATTGGGTGGTTTTTTGACTTTGATCTGTTATACACAACTAATGTTTAGCTTGTGGTTTCCATTAGGTTCTCTTACTTCCCCTGGATTGTAACCTAACTCGTGGGACTTAGTCTTTTTACTCTCTTGTAGTGGATCCTATAGGGTACTTAGAAATGGGATCTTAGGTGTGCTAAGATTGTGATGTTTTAAATCTCTTGATGGCCGAGCCGAAGGGAGATTTAAAGTGTCACAATCTTAGGGTGTGGGTCCGATCTCTGATAGCTTAGGCTTGAAGAAACTGGAGTTGCACTGAACCTCGAGTTCAACACACCTCTTGGTTTGGAACCACTTAAGGTGGTGCCATGATTATGGGTTATATGCCTACACAGCCTACGGGCAACTAGGTCAATTTTTTGCGTACCATGTAATTATTCCCCTTTTTCATTTCAATATATTTACCCTTAAAATAAAAAAAAAAAAGGTATGACTTTTATGCGATTCCGTCTTCTATCCTATGCATGATCCTTTGCGAAAGTTAGGGAGATTCATTATTTGCATTATTGAAGCGAAAGCCACTCATATTGTGAACTTGGATTGCTCATGAATTGGACAGTAACTCTTAGGAACTATGCGAGAGCCTCTAATCACCTAAGTGTTGATAACGAAGGTTATTTGACGAAAAGACATTAAATTTCATAACTTTAGCATAAAACTTGCATTGTTATCGTTGTGGCATGAAACCCCGACTTTGGAAGCTTTTAAGTTTATTGAAATCAATATAAAAGTTCTAGTTTTGTTTCTGATCATCCTTCTTTACCATTCTACTTTCTTCGGACTCTTTTCCGACAATTGGTTACAAATTGCAGTTTCTGTGACAAACATCGGAATCGACTGTAAAGGTCGATATCGAGGTCTAACGTCGATATCGAGGTCTCTGCTCGACGTCGACTTTGCTGCTTTTGTCTTTTGCAGGAACTGTACTGGAAATCGACCAGAACTGAGGTCGATATTGACCAGACACATCGATATCGAGTGTCTTCTGAGGTCGAAAGCTTTGATCGTGAGTACAACAAGGGAAGCGCTGACATACCTCCTCGTGGATTCGATCCTGAATTACCCTACTACTACAAGGAAGGGGATTCTTGTATTATTTGTTTGAGCCAGGGAGTAGTCTAGTTGCGAATTATATTTGAATTATTTGAATCCCTATACACTCACCCCCCTAGTGCAAACATCCAGCAGTCCACTTCACATCCCTTGGAGAACATCATTTCTGATCCAAAATCTGTTATTCAAACTCGATCTAAAATAAGAAATTTGTGTGTTTTTTACGCGTTTGTTTCTCTCGTAGAACCAAAGAATCCAAAGGAAGCACTTCAAGACCCGAATTGGATCATGGCAATGCAAAGTGAGCTCAATGAGTTGGAAAGAAACAAGGTTTGGACTCTCACGCCAAGACCCGAGCATCAATCCGTCATTGACTCATTGGTAACAGATGGGTCTTTCGAAATAAGTTGGATGAGGACGGGAAGATAACTCGCAACAAAGCTAGACTCGTAGCACAATGATACAATCAAGAAGAAGGTATTGACTACAAGGAGACATTTGCTCCTATAGCAAGGTTAAAAGCTATCTGTATGTTAATTGCTTTTGCAGCTTACATGGGTATTAAACTTTTTCAAATGGATGTTAAATGCTTTTTTCTAAATGGTATTTTAGAAGAGGAAGTGTATGTTGCACAAGCTTCGGGTTTTGAAAACGAGGATTTTCCAAATCATATTTATAAGTTGGACAAGGCACTTTATGGTCTCAAACAAGCTCCTAGGGCATGGTATGAGAGATCATCCAAATATCTCCTTGAAAATGGTTTTAAACGTGGTTTGATTGACAAGACTTTGTTTATCAAAAATCGAGGTAACGATTTGTTAGTTGTCCAAATTTATGTAGATGATATATTATTCGGTGCTACTAACCATTCTCTTTGCAAGGAATTTTCTGACATTATGTGTAGGGAATTTGAAATGAGCCTTATGGGAAAATTGATGTTCTTTCTTGGACTACAAGTCCATCAAGCAAAGAAAGGACTTTTCTTGAATTAAGGAAAGTATACGAGGTATCTACTCAAGAAATACAAGATGGATCAAGAAAAGGTCGGCAAGACCACTATGAGCTCAACACTATCCTTAGATCAAGATAAGAATGGTAAGAGTGTGAACCAAAAGGAGTATTAAGGTATGATTGTTTCACTCCTCTATCTCACCGCAAGTAGACCTGATATTATGTTTAGTGTATGCATGTGTGCAAGGTTTCAGGCTGACCCAAAAGAATGGCATCTCATTGCGGTTAAGAGGATTTTTTGCTACTTAAATAGAACTCAAGACCTTGGTCTTTGGTATCCAATGCAAAGAAATTTTCACCTCGTTGGCTATTTAGATGTAGATTTTGCAGGTTACAATGTTGATAGAAAGATTACCTCTAGATACTGTCAGCTATTAGGATCGTCCCTAATAAGTTGGCACTCGAAGAAGCTAAATTTTGTTGCACTTTTGATGTGCGCGCAAATTGCCATATTTTCTATGCACATGTACGTCCATTTTATCATTCTTTTGCATGCATATTAGTGGGAAAACATGAGATTAGTGTAGTTTATGCATAATTGTCAAATATACGGGTTTGCACGAGTTTCTATGTGATTTCGCAGAAAACAGGATGAAAATGGACAAATTTGGAAGAGCGGAAAAAGAACTCGAAGTCTTCTGAAGAGGTCGAAATCAACTAAAGGACCTCGACATCGAGTACAACAGAGAGTCAGGAATCGAGCAGAGAAGAACAGAGCATGTCGACATACAAAGGTCGATATCGATGATCCATGGTCGATATCGAGTGCCTAGATCGAGCTAAATCATAGAAGTCGAGTGCCAGTTCGAGGAGAAGAAGGAGTGCTCGAGATAAGATAAAAGAGAGGTTGATATCGATATCATTAGGTCGATATCGATATTGTTCAGCAGAGAAGTCCGACTCAGATTTTGATAGAATTATATCCGAAGCTTGCACGTCTATCCTAAAGTCGAGATTTCTTATCATCAACACCAGACTACATCCTTTACTAGTTTTTCCACGAAGTTTTTAGTTTTCCTTTATTTAAGTTTTATTTTAGAGAATAAAGATAAAGTTTCGAGTCTTTGGATAGCAAAGTTGGATATCTATATCTAGAGGCCGTTAGGACCGATTTTAATCAATCCACACACGCAGAGAATTTCAGTTTTCAATAGAGAATTTGTAGAGAGATAGAGAGGAGGTCGAGTTGAGGTTGGTGGAAGTGAGAGCGGAATTGGCTTGGTTCGGTTGTAATCTTTCTTTCGTAGTTTAATACAAAGTAGTTTTCTTTCAATGATGATGATGAGTGCAATGATGAGAAGCAAGTAGTCAACCCACTTCTAGGGTCGGGGTGAGCCCGATGATAGCAATGTAGGGTAAGTGCATCAAAGGTATGACTTTTATGCGATTCCGTCTTCTATCCTATGCATGATCCTTTGCGAAATTTAGGGAGATTCATTATTTGCATTATTGAAGCAAAAGCCACTCATATTGTGAACTTGGATTACTCGTGAATTGGATAGTAACTCTTAGGAGTTATGCGAGAGCCTCTAGTCACCTAAGTGTTGGTAACGAAAGTTATTTGACGGAAAGACATTAAATTTCATAACATTAGCATCAAACTTGCATTGTTATCGTTGTGGCATGAAACCTCGACTTTGGAAGCTTTTAATTAATTGAATTTCATATAAAAGTTTAAGTTTTGTTTCTGTTCATCTTTTCTTAACCATTCTACGCTCTTTGAACACTTTTCCGACAATAGGTTATGCTTTGCAGTTTCTGTGACAAACATCGAAATTGATTGTAAAGGTCGATATCGATCACTAACATCGAAATCGAGGTTCCACTCGACGTTGATCTGTGTTGCTTTTATCTTCTACAGGAATTGCTGGAAATCGACCAGAACTGAGATCGATATCGACCAAACAACCTCGATATCGAGTGTCTTCTGAGGTCGAAAGCTTGATCGTGATTACAACAACGGAAGCACTGACATACCTCCTCGTGGATTCGATCCTGAATTACCCTACCACTGCATCGGGAGGGATTCTTGTATTATTATCGCAGAAGCCGAATACATAGCTGTTGGAGCATGTTGCTCATAAGTATTATGGATAGCTCAACAACTAAGAGATCTTGGCTTTGATTTAAAAGGTATTTCTATTAAGTGCGATAATACAAGTGCCATATCTATCACTAAAAATCCTGTGCTGCATTTGCGAACCAAGCATATCGATGTGAGTAATCATTTTATTCGAGATCATGTTGAAAAAGGTGACGTATCCATATCCTTCATCTCAACAGATTTACAACTTGCTGATATTTTTACTAAACCATTGCCTGAGGATAGATTTAATTTCATTCGATTAGAACTCGGTATGTTAAATAAAGATGCATTGATTTAGGGGGAGCATAGACGACTAAGATCTCAATGCCTCGAAAATTCATTTCAAGACCTTGATGATCTATATCTCATACAGAAATTATATTGGATCAATTCTTATGGCTATTAATTTTATAAGTACTATCCATTAAGATTTTTTTACAACCACTTTTGAAAAGAATTTTATTGTTCAGATTTTATAGTTTATATATATATATATATATATATATATTTTAAAACTACATTCTCAAGATTTGGTGAAAAAAAAAATCTTGCAACCGGTTTTCACTGTTCAAATCTTTTCATATCTTTTTTAAATTGGAAAATTAATCTTTTTCATTCCCGGAGTACATCCCCTATTTCTCTCTATTTGATGTAACCGTACTGATTTCCCCCTTCTGGAACTATCCATCGACGTTTCGTCTCTCTCTCTCTTTATTAAAACGTCTGTTGTCACTTCCCTCACACAGCTCAACGCTCAATCTTCTCTCTCTCTGTTCATCCACTTTCTCTCCCCTCTCTAGAGCTTCAATCGTCCGCTCTCATGGCTCCCAAGATTGCTATTGGGAATCCTAGATCTTCTGGCAAAGGAAAGCGCCCCGTTACAAGAAGGCAAAAAGAAATCAAAAAAGAAGACACCATCAGCCTCCATTCTTGCTCATCTGAAGATGCCCCCTCTCGGACCGAGACACAGATGCCCAGGCCTAGTCTTCCGGTGTGCTGGTTCCAGAACTTCAAAGTGGCAGGTAAGTGGCTCGACACCTTCAGTTCTCGAAAGCTTTGCTTGTGTGATTTTGTCAATCCTGCTTTCTTTGAGTCTCTTCATCTCCCTTGTATCATTCTCCTGAAAGGTACTGCCTTGTGGCCTATTCTGAACCCCGGAGATGTTCATTACCCTCGCCTCACCCGTCTTTTCTTTGTTAATCTGACATTCAAGAGAGATCGAGGTAATCTAACCCTAAACACTACCGTCTGCAATACCAAAATAGAACTTACCCCTAGAGTCATAGCCGACATCTTTGGCCTTCCTAAAGAAATCTCCACTGCTGGTCATCCTTTCCGTGATGAGTGCATCTCTCTTGCCAAAGGAAAATTCTTTCTTCCATCTTCGTCTTCAAACATCTCTTATCAATTGACCAATAATGTCCTAAACATGGAAGCGAAAATTATATTCACAGTTCTCGCAAGATGTGTCATCCCTCGTTCTTACTCCAGAGAACTGGTCACCGATCAGCTCGTCGCTCTTGTCTATCTAGTGATGTCCGGATACGAATTCGACGTTCCAAACCTAATCTTGAACCAGATGATACATTCAATCTCTTATGCTCGCGATCCTTACGGCAATCTGCTCCCCCACATTTTCAAGTATTTCCGCCCTGACACCTCCCTTGAGGAAAAGGCAGGTCATTCAGGAAAAGTAGATGCGAACATGTTCCAAAGGATTGGAATTGTTAAGGTTGACGAAGACACTTGGAAACTGAAGGGCGAACTTACTCCCGAGGAAATAGCAGCAACTCCCGGACTTCATCTTCAACTGAAATCGGCTCCTTCATCTTCCTTGGCTGATGAGCGTCTAGAGGAACTGGAATTGGGCCCTGTTGCACTGAGGAGAGACGTGATCGACCTTCAATTTGAGATGACAGACAAGCTAGATCACACGCATGAGCTTCTCGCCATGGTGAATGCAAATATTAACAACATATTTCATTTTAACACCCTTACATTCACCTGCGCCGGTAACATTCTCCCTCTCACTGATAACGTTGTAGAGCTGTGTAAAGCTAAGGCCTCCAATGTCACATTCAACTGTCAATAGTCTGTGCGCAACCAGAAAATTCTTCGCCCAGTCGTCCCTGAGCCGGCCATCATATCTGTTGAAGCCTATGACATCATCAAACGCTATCGAAGAGAGGAGCAAAGAAGCATTGATGAAATGGTCAAGGATCAAAAGGTCAATCAAGCTCATAGGCACTGGAAGAGGAAGGCTGAGAATGATATGAAAGCAAAGAAGCACGAGAAGTATGGAGAAGACACTGGCTTTGGGAAGTGGCGAGACGAGTGATTTAAAGACCTTATTTATCTGGGTATTTTGAACTGGTTTTATGGTGTTTTGAACATTTATGTCTATGCTTTGAACTTGGTTTTAAACCTGTTTGTGACTCTCCCTTGTCGAAAGACAAAAAAGGGGGAGACTTGGTATTGTTTTTTTTGTTGGTATGTTTTTTGCTGGTTGTCAAGTACCGTTGGTTGTTTTTCAAACTTATGCTATGATCCAACATAGTATCACACTTCGGTGTGGCAAGGAGACTTTTATTTCTCTATATCTTGGGTTGACTAGATAGAAGCGAGGCAATCTTCGGGATATAGAAGAGAGGAAGTTCTTCTAAGTTGTATCTAGGACTCATAAGGAAAGAGGAATAAAAGTTGTTTGAATCCTATGGGTTGGATAACCCTAGGCGGAGACGTAGGGTGGTTAAGAGCCGAACTTCGTTAACAATTCACGTGTTTATTATTTGTATTTCTGCACTTATAATAATAATTTGTTTTCGTGAGACAAACAGATTACTGCAGCTATCTCAAGACCTTTTAAGTTCTGTTGAAGACCTTGAGATCAAGTTCAAGACTTTGAGGTCGAGTTCAAGGCCTTGAGATTCGTTATAAAGCCCTTGAAGTTACTGTTGCAGGAGACTTTGCAAAAATGTTCCATACTCTATTCAAACCCCCCCCCCCCTTCTAGAGTATTTATCTTATTTTTGTTTACTTTAAGTAGTCGATTCTTTAGTCACAAAATCTGTCTAGAAGCTACCCTTTGCGGGGCAACTCACCAGAGGGGCAACTATCCTCTCGGCCTCTATATCCTAACCCCGCTACTCCAACCACCACGGTGCAAACTCCTTGGAGTCTTCCAAGCCCTCTGTAAAGTACAAAGCTATCTTTTGCCTAACCTTTCCCAAATCTACATCCAATAGGGATGGTCTATTGCCTTTCTACCCACTCTGTTTTCCCTTTTTCGATTTCCTCACTTTAAGTCCAATTTATTGAGTTATGTTCATTATGTTAGACCCATTGAATTAATTTTTCCCTTTAAAATTCTTCAAAACCCTTTAAAAACATTGGGCTGTTTTCAAAATCATACTTTAACCCATTTGTACTTGAATTGCGCAACCAAACCTATGATACCACCTTTGTAATGGCCCAAATATAAATATTCGGGTTAGGATTCGAATGATTGGATACCTTCGTTCGGATCTTGCAATTCGAGTACGGGTTGAGTTTCAAAACAAAGTGTTAGTACTGAAAGGAGGGGTTTCGTACCCTAAATTCGCGAGAGGCCCATTAGGGACCATAACCTGTCCTACTTTCTAAGTCACTCAAAACTATTTTAATTTCAAGTCACATAACGAAAGGAAATCAAAGATACAACTTGCCTCGGCAGAGCCGGGTCAAAACCAAAATCAACGTGTATAAACAATCTAAAGTGCCAAGTCTGGGGGTAAGTTAGTCTCTCGGACAGCTGAACATCCCAAAAGAAACCCTCGTCATGGAAGAATGGAATAAGCAAGGATCAAATACCTGAAACTGACCACGAAATCAGGCCAAGAGACACATGCGAGTCCTAAAGACCTCGCTGAGGACATATAAAACGCTTATACCTAAAATAAAGGATGCTCTAATGCAGTACTCAAATTTAAATCACTCAAGCATGTTGATAGTTTATATATGCAAAAAGCGATAAAATGGATCCATATAGAATGCCAAGTGGCATATCCCTCTCCTACCTCTGCACCCCTTCCCGTTAGTGTAGAGACTGGCCAGTTCAGTGCTATAGCATATAATATCTCATCATGTCTCCTCGTGTCTCATCACCATATCGTATATCATGCTCATCTCATATCTCGTGATATATAAATGACTCGAGGAGGACAACACCTGATGAAGCTGGGATGTCCTATGACCCTAGCAAAGACTGTAGGACTCACTGATAACGATCGTTGTGTTTCAAACGCATAAAGAATAGGGATGCTCATTCATATGTGCAAGTCCTAAGCATGATACTACATGGTATGCTTTTATGCATATGCCACACCTACATACTATATGACACATCAGGCATGAGGTCCTGGTTATTGAGTAAGCCCCGGAGGTCTTACATGGAGTAGCAGATCAGCAAAAGCAATAATCCAACAGTAAGCAAGTCAATCATGTCACCGATCACCTAACAATTTTAATAGATACATAATATAAGTCTAAAGCATAAAGGACCCATTTAATGCTACACAGAATCTATCCATCGATAATAAGTCATAACATCATCATCATCATTATCTCAAACATCTCATAACATCAATTTCCTTAACCACTTCCATCATTCATCTCAAGGTTCCAACATATCATGACATGCTTTAAATTCATATTTTACTCATGCTTCCACTCTTATTAAATCTCAAGTAAGTTCATAAATAAATTTATCAAACCCAATTTCGAACAAATCACTTCATAGTTTCTAAAACCCATTAAATAAAATAGCACTTAGACAAAGTCCGACATTAACCATTTAAGCCGTCAAACCAATTTTTACAAGGTCATATTGTCAAAAAGTTCCGGCACAAGTTAGTTTTATCTCAAAACCTTAAACTAACCTTATAATATAATATCATCAAAACAATTAATCAAAATAACCAAATTCCGGCGTTAGAGTATTAAATCTTTTAAACCAACTTTACATCATACTTGCAATAATATATTATTAAAATAATTTCGACATAAGGTAGGATGTTTTAAAACATCTATGTTAATGTCTTAAGTAAATTCCGACACATGGATAAAAACTATCAATTAATATATTTTTAAATCTAACTATTAAAGTATCACCATTAACCAATCAAATAATAACATAATTAAATAGTTAATAATTCGAAAACAATTAAATACTAAAAAATTAGGGAATAAATAATTCAGCAGTAAATAAATAATAATAATAATAATTGAACAAATCAATATATAATACTAAAACAGAGACGTGAAAATCCTATGTGGAGGGCTCTGGTGCGATTCGCTTATGTGTCGTACTCTGGTGCAATCTAGCCGAGTTTTTGACACGTCAATTAATGATGAACCAATATATTTAAGCCACGTCATATAACGACTCAATCTATTTACCTACATGTTATCCTATGTGTCTACTTTAATTGATGAATAAATATTTAATATCATTTTTAATTAGTTATAAAACCTATCATTTTTGTTTATTGCAATTAAAATTATTTTACCTTTATTATTTTTAATATAAATATTCAAATTCATATCTTGAATCATTACAAAATCTATTATTTTACTTTTATTTATTTTATATTTGGTAATCAAGATTGATTATATTAGTTGATCTAATGATAAGATTTTATATATATACATATAATTTTATCATTTGGATTATTAAACTACCCGTATTTTATGGATATACAATTGGATTAGTAATATACAATTAAATTTTTATGGGTACATACCACACATATTTAAGCATTTCAACAAAAAAAACACATATTTAATCTACCACGTATTTTGGAAAATATAGTTTACCAAATTAATTATAAATTCTATCATTTGGATTAGAATTAATTTGTATATTTGAAGTGATTATAAACTATATTATTTATATTCTTAAACTGATATAATAAAATATACTTTATTAAACAATTGTTACCACGCATTTAGGGTTGAATATGATGCATGCCACATAACTTATCATAGTAATAATATTTGTAAATAAGACAATTGCAAGACAATCAAAGTATATATTCAAGGTAATGATTTTTTATTTTAGTTTTTAGTTACGTCATTATTATCAATTTAGTCGAAAGTCAAAAGAAAATCTAATATATTTAAGCTACGTCACATAACAACCCTATTAAAAAACATTTTAAATAATTAACTATTAATTTAATCTTTTATATCTTATGATATAAAATTTCATCTGCTAACATTTGACTACCACCAAGAAATAAATATCTGATATTTTATTGTGATTTACGAAGTATATAATTTTATATTTTCAAATAATAAATAAAATAAAGATATTTTATTTTATTGTGTACTCTTTATTAGGCAAATAAGTGATAAAATAATAAAGATAATGTAAATAAAATTACTCACTTTAATGAGATATAATAAATTATAATTAATTGACAAAACGTGTAAGAACGCGGGTAATAAATATGATGTTATTATAGTTTATTTTTGAATATATATATATATAATAATAAAGTAAACCCTTGCTATAAATCCATTTATTCCTAATTTCTATAATTTGCAAAGTTACATAGATGCGTTGAGATCTATTAAATATATATAGCCTATATTAAATAGCCGCGTATTTCATTTTTAATAACAAGTGCTTGTGCTACGTAAATAAATATTCCTAATTGAAAACACGGCTAGGGAGGAATTAGATAATTTTTTAAGTTTATCTCATACACTTTTATCATTTTGAATTCAATATATACCTATCTTTTTGTCAACACTATCGAAAAGAAATAATTAGTTATATACATACTCCATTGAAAATATCATATAAAATAATCTTTAGTTATAATTTATAATCTAAAATGTTGGGTTAACGAATAGGGTGAGCTATGTACTCTCTAGAAAGCAAGTTAGTATACTCTAGATCAAAATTCTAATTATAAACAATGGACAACTCTAAAATCTATGTTCATATGTATTAGTGATTGATTTTTTTGTATTGTGAAATCAAATTTTATAATAATGTAAGAGCGATTTGCACAATCTAACCCACTATCCGAACACCTTTGTGCCCATAACCCACTATCCGAACCAATTTCAAAGCATAACCCTCCACCTAAAAACATTTGCACTCCATCCGGTAAAATGCAACCGGGACAGAGGAGAGAGAGAGTGAATGTGGAGAGAGAGAGTAACCGGGGGAAGTTAATGAGCAGAGAGAGTGAGAGAGGGAGGAAACAGTTTTTTAAATAAACTGTACCTCACGGGCCTACAAAAGAGGAAAAGAAAAAGAGAAGGAAGAAGAGGAAGAAGAAAAAGAAAAAGAGAGAGGGCAACAGTCGCTCATGCAAACCTGAGGAAAAGAAAAAGAGAAGGAGGAAGAGGAAGAAGCCGACAGTGCAGTGCAAGAGAGGTTCGAAGAAGGTGAGCCGACATTGAACAGGGCGATTTTGAAGTAAGTAAACCTTAACTCGATCGATTAATTACCAATTGCTTGGATTCGTAGGGGAGGAACCGATTGGAAGAACCTAAACTGTTTTTTATTGTGTGAAAATGGGATAAAGGGGTCGAATGGGTTGACAGTTTGCAATTTTCCCTGTCATGTAGGAAGTAACCGGCGTCACGTTAAAACCAAAGGGTGGAAAGTTTGGGAACTGCGGTGTGCGGAGAGAAGGGAATTATTGGGAAAGGGAAAATTGGGGAACGTTTATGTCGAATTCGAATTTTCAGGAGTAGGGTAGCTGTAGATACGTTCAGTTTAGGGGGAAATTGGCCGGAATGGGGCGAATTAGGGTTAGGGGAAATGTTACAAAGGGTGAGTTTTCATATGTGTAGATTGATTGAAATTGGACAGGGGAACTGAATATTAATGTCAGTAGGTCGAGATTTCTGATGAAAAATTTTGACACTCGTGTGCAATTTAGAGATGTACAAATTGAATAAGTCCAGTCCACTGTCATGTATAAATAATTAGGTGTCATGTATAAATATTAACGTGTCATGTATAAATGTTTAGGTGTCATGTAAGATAGACTGCAGGCATGAATATGGAACCACTATGTGCATTCAATCTTAAGATGAATAAGTAACTGTCATGTACATATTGAACCATTGGGTGCATTCAATATTGACACTTGATATGCATAGGTTCTGAATGAGTAATTGTCATGTACATATTGAATTCTACAATGTTTGTGGGACTGATGAGAAGGGAACTATGGGCTGGGGGACGCGAATTGATTTCGAGATTACTGATATTTAGTCTCCCAACATGCAGGATATCTGCTAAATATAAAAAATGTCGCAGCGGCGGAGTGGAAAGAAGATTGTCGACCCTGCATCGCAAACCTCCGGCGCGGTATGATGGGCATTCGTTGAGTAATGTAAGTTGTGATTGTCGTGGTGCAGCATTTCTCACTTGTTGAAGTCTGTGCAGGCTGTGTACGCTGTCGAGGAAGACAGACACATCAAAGCGCGATGTAACCAATACTGTCGGTTGCCCCTCCTAGTAAACATTGACAACCGGTTGAGCGAGTCCCAGTGGAAGCGCCTTATGGACAGCCCGTTGGGGGGCGTTGCAAGACTGGGCATAAGCACAAGGGTCCAGTTCTCAGGGCAGCTTGTACACTACGTTCTCCAACGACAACTGAAGACGAAGAAGAAGCATGAAACATGGTACAAGATCCATGATGCGGTTGTGAGGTTCTCAATAACTGAGTTCGCCCTTGTCACCGGTCTCAACTGCGGCTATGTCGACGAACCTGAGAACGACTCGGCGTGCGAGACGGCAGTGTATGATTTCTTTGGAGTTACCAAGTTGAAGATGTCCGAGTTCGAGGTGATGTTCCAAGTGGCAATGGCATCTGAGAAATCGTCTGCCATGAAGTTTAAATATGTCCTGCTGATGCTGGTGGAGGGCGTGTTGTTCGCGAAGGAACCCCGAAACTACATTCAGGGGTGGGTGGTCAACCTCGTCTCGGACATTGAAAGGTTCCTGGCCTGTCCATGGGGTCGGCTTTCCTACGAGCGAACGAACGAGTTCCTGAACCATGCAATCGAGAGGAAGCTCCAACACACTGGCAGCAGCCCCACTGCACCACGTCCGTCGTACGTGCTGATGAGATTCCCCCTAGCCTTCCAGGTTCGTTAACAAACCTCACTGGACGACTAATAAATTAATACTAGTCATTCATATACTTTATACTGGACAACAATTGACCTTGTACTGGACAAGCGTTGTTTGCAGATCTGGGTGTACGAAGCCCTCCCTCCAATGGGCGTCCAATGTGCGAGCATCATAGATGAGAACCTGTACCCTAGGTGTCTGCGATACGAGTCTAAGGAAGGGAACCTCGACTATTCCGCCATCGAAACCCGACTGCGGGAGGCTGTGGAGCTCGGGTATTTCAATGACCCTAACGATGTGAGGCTGGTTCTCATTCCCGACGAAGTGGAGGAAGCTACCCGTTTGTACCGCGATGCCCGATATGGTCACGATAAACGGGACCACTTCTTCGACGACATTGTCCGGGCGTTCTTAGCAGCAAATGCGAAACCCACACGGAAGGAACAACCACAGGAAGCACCTGGGTCAACGCCAGAATCAGAGGAGGGTACGCAGACAAAAGCTACCATCTTAGAGATTGAGTAAAGATTACTGGCAAAGTTGGACGACATGGCGAGGAGCATAACCGCGGAGTTAGGATCGAAGATGGCGACGCTTGAGGAGTCGATTGAAGACTTGAAGAGGGCATTGAGGGGGAAGGGGACTAGGGAGTCGGAGGAGCAAGGGGAGGTGCTGCCAAAGAAGGAGGTAAGGCTTTTGGTGTGTCATGGCATCATATTGAGCGTCATGTAATTATATATCACTGTCATGTCAATATTGGTAGGTGTCATGTTAATGTCAGCACATGTCATGAAACTATCAGTTTCTATCAATTTAATTTGATGTCATGCGGATAGGTTCATGGAGCAGTGAAGGAAAAGGAAAAGTACAAGGAAGAGGAGGAGATACAGCCGACCAAGGAGGACAATCAGTCGAAGAAACCTACTCTGAAAATCGGCGAGGTATGGACATTTGACTGTCCTGTCAAATTAACTATTTGTCATGTTATATGCACTATGGTGTGCTGGGTGCAGGTTGATGTTGAGGCGGAGGTGCCCCTCCAACGGCGCGGTAGGAGGACCCGTCTACATCCTGATACATTCTCCCCGGGGGAAGTAAAGCAGCCAGCGAAGAAGCCGCGTGTGGGCAAGAAGGCATCGCAAGCAGTGGATGCCGTGGACCTAGGCATGACCATGAGGGCAGACGTTGATGCGTTTTCATCCTGGATGAAGGACGGAACTGACCCTGTCCGGTCGGTTGAAGGCAGCCTACTGCATATGGAGTTCTTCACGGTACTCTAATCACCGACAAGTTGGGTCACATCCGAGGTTAGGTTCCCACAACGTGATTCTATGAATTTCCTTCCTCGTCATATGCTCTTCCATATGAATGGTTTTCCGTGCGTGCAGCATATCGAGCAGGCATGCGCCCTTCTGCGGAAGGACATCAAGGACGACGACAAGTACGAAGATGTCGCCGTCCTTCATTTCTTCTGGGGGTATCTACTGCAGAAGCATTTTGCGGATGCGAAGGGGAAACTTGATGTGGTCAAGGGGGACGAGAAGCTGTCCCACTACTTCGACGGCAAGTCACCGGAGAGGTTTGCAACAGAGTGGGCCGTTGTCGACCGGCTGTTGGTGCCTTGGAATGTCAAGAACGAGCACTGGGTGGCGCTAGAGATCAATCTCGCGGAGTGGACAGTGAACGTCTACGATCCCGACATCAACCTAGTCGTCGAGCGCCACATGGCGGGCTTTCTAAAGCCGGTGACCCTCCTCCTCCCCATTCTGATGGACAGCCATCCCGAACTTCGGGTTAAATGGGTCGGCAAAGTCCCGAAACCCTTTGCATACAAGAGGGTGAAAGGGATTCCCCAAAACAAACAATCTTAAGTAATATTTCCACTTGTTCCAAATATAAACAATTGTCGCAGGTTGGGTAAACATGTTTCGCTGTCGTGATGTAGGGGCAACTGTGGTCCATACGCCATCCGCTTCATGCAGCTCCTCGCGGCCGGAGACACCACGTTCCGTGGCCTTGACGGTGTACCGCCAATTCCTTTTTTGCTGCCATCTTTCACGGACGTCTTACACCCCCATCCGACTCTTAAAAGTACTTCCCGATTGGTTTTAGACTGTTGTGTTTGGTTTTAGACTGTTATTGGTTGGTTTTAGACTGTTGTGATGGGCATTCGTTGAGTAATGTAAGTTGTGATTGTCGTGGTGCAGCATTTCTCACTTGTTGAAGTCTGTGCAGGCTGTGTACGCTGTCGAGGAAGACAGACACATCAAAGCGCGATGTAACCAATACTGTCGGTTGCCCCTCCTAGTAAACATTGACAACCGGTTGAGCGAGTCCCAGTGGAAGCGCCTTATGGACAGCCCGTTGGGGGGCGTTGCAAGACTGGGCATAAGCACAAGGGTCCAGTTCTCAGGGCAGCTTGTACACTACGTTCTCCAACGACAACTGAAGACGAAGAAGAAGCATGAAACATGGTACAAGATCCATGATGCGGTTGTGAGGTTCTCAATAACTGAGTTCGCCCTTGTCACCGGTCTCAACTGCGGCTATGTCGACGAACCTGAGAACGACTCGGCGTGCGAGACGGCAGTGTATGATTTCTTTGGAGTTACCAAGTTGAAGATGTCCGAGTTCGAGGTGATGTTCCAAGTGGCAATGGCATCTGAGAAATCGTCTGCCATGAAGTTTAAATATGTCCTGCTGATGCTGGTGGAGGGCGTGTTGTTCGCGAAGGAACCCCGAAACTACATTCAGGGGTGGGTGGTCAACCTCGTCTCGGACATTGAAAGGTTCCTGGCCTGTCCATGGGGTCGGCTTTCCTACGAGCGAACGAACGAGTTCCTGAACCATGCAATCGAGAGGAAGCTCCAACACACTGGCAGCAGCCCCACTGCACCACGTCCGTCGTACGTGCTGATGAGATTCCCCCTAGCCTTCCAGGTTCGTTAACAAACCTCACTGGACGACTAATAAATTAATACTAGTCATTCATATACTTTATACTGGACAACAATTGACCTTGTACTGGACAAGCGTTGTTTGCAGATCTGGGTGTACGAAGCCCTCCCTCCAATGGGCGTCCAATGTGCGAGCATCATAGATGAGAACCTGTACCCTAGGTGTCTGCGATACGAGTCTAAGGAAGGGAACCTCGACTATTCCGCCATCGAAACCCGACTGCGGGAGGCTGTGGAGCTCGGGTATTTCAATGACCCTAACGATGTGAGGCTGGTTCTCATTCCCGACGAAGTGGAGGAAGCTACCCGTTTGTACCGCGATGCCCGATATGGTCACGATAAACGGGACCACTTCTTCGACGACATTGTCCGGGCGTTCTTAGCAGCAAATGCGAAACCCACACGGAAGGAACAACCACAGGAAGCACCTGGGTCAACGCCAGAATCAGAGGAGGGTACGCAGACAAAAGCTACCATCTTAGAGATTGAGTAAAGATTACTGGCAAAGTTGGACGACATGGCGAGGAGCATAACCGCGGAGTTAGGATCGAAGATGGCGACGCTTGAGGAGTCGATTGAAGACTTGAAGAGGGCATTGAGGGGGAAGGGGACTAGGGAGTCGGAGGAGCAAGGGGAGGTGCTGCCAAAGAAGGAGGTAAGGCTTTTGGTGTGTCATGGCATCATATTGAGCGTCATGTAATTATATATCACTGTCATGTCAATATTGGTAGGTGTCATGTTAATGTCAGCACATGTCATGAAACTATCAGTTTCTATCAATTTAATTTGATGTCATGCGGATAGGTTCATGGAGCAGTGAAGGAAAAGGAAAAGTACAAGGAAGAGGAGGAGATACAGCCGACCAAGGAGGACAATCAGTCGAAGAAACCTACTCTGAAAATCGGCGAGGTATGGACATTTGACTGTCCTGTCAAATTAACTATTTGTCATGTTATATGCACTATGGTGTGCTGGGTGCAGGTTGATGTTGAGGCGGAGGTGCCCCTCCAACGGCGCGGTAGGAGGACCCGTCTACATCCTGATACATTCTCCCCGGGGGAAGTAAAGCAGCCAGCGAAGAAGCCGCGTGTGGGCAAGAAGGCATCGCAAGCAGTGGATGCCGTGGACCTAGGCATGACCATGAGGGCAGACGTTGATGCGTTTTCATCCTGGATGAAGGACGGAACTGACCCTGTCCGGTCGGTTGAAGGCAGCCTACTGCATATGGAGTTCTTCACGGTACTCTAATCACCGACAAGTTGGGTCACATCCGAGGTTAGGTTCCCACAACGTGATTCTATGAATTTCCTTCCTCGTCATATGCTCTTCCATATGAATGGTTTTCCGTGCGTGCAGCATATCGAGCAGGCATGCGCCCTTCTGCGGAAGGACATCAAGGACGACGACAAGTACGAAGATGTCGCCGTCCTTCATTTCTTCTGGGGGTATCTACTGCAGAAGCATTTTGCGGATGCGAAGGGGAAACTTGATGTGGTCAAGGGGGACGAGAAGCTGTCCCACTACTTCGACGGCAAGTCACCGGAGAGGTTTGCAACAGAGTGGGCCGTTGTCGACCGGCTGTTGGTGCCTTGGAATGTCAAGAACGAGCACTGGGTGGCGCTAGAGATCAATCTCGCGGAGTGGACAGTGAACGTCTACGATCCCGACATCAACCTAGTCGTCGAGCGCCACATGGCGGGCTTTCTAAAGCCGGTGACCCTCCTCCTCCCCATTCTGATGGACAGCCATCCCGAACTTCGGGTTAAATGGGTCGGCAAAGTCCCGAAACCCTTTGCATACAAGAGGGTGAAAGGGATTCCCCAAAACAAACAATCTTAAGTAATATTTCCACTTGTTCCAAATATAAACAATTGTCGCAGGTTGGGTAAACATGTTTCGCTGTCGTGATGTAGGGGCAACTGTGGTCCATACGCCATCCGCTTCATGCAGCTCCTCGCGGCCGGAGACACCACGTTCCGTGGCCTTGACGGTGTACCGCCAATTCCTTTTTTGCTGCCATCTTTCACGGACGTCTTACACCCCCATCCGACTCTTAAAAGTACTTCCCGATTGGTTTTAGACTGTTGTGTTTGGTTTTAGACTGTTATTGGTTGGTTTTAGACTGTTGTGATGGGCATTCGTTGAGTAATGTAAGTTGTGATTGTCGTGGTGCAGCATTTCTCACTTGTTGAAGTCTGTGCAGGCTGTGTACGCTGTCGAGGAAGACAGACACATCAAAGCGCGATGTAACCAATACTGTCGGTTGCCCCTCCTAGTAAACATTGACAACCGGTTGAGCGAGTCCCAGTGGAAGCGCCTTATGGACAGCCCGTTGGGGGGCGTTGCAAGACTGGGCATAAGCACAAGGGTCCAGTTCTCAGGGCAGCTTGTACACTACGTTCTCCAACGACAACTGAAGACGAAGAAGAAGCATGAAACATGGTACAAGATCCATGATGCGGTTGTGAGGTTCTCAATAACTGAGTTCGCCCTTGTCACCGGTCTCAACTGCGGCTATGTCGACGAACCTGAGAACGACTCGGCGTGCGAGACGGCAGTGTATGATTTCTTTGGAGTTACCAAGTTGAAGATGTCCGAGTTCGAGGTGATGTTCCAAGTGGCAATGGCATCTGAGAAATCGTCTGCCATGAAGTTTAAATATGTCCTGCTGATGCTGGTGGAGGGCGTGTTGTTCGCGAAGGAACCCCGAAACTACATTCAGGGGTGGGTGGTCAACCTCGTCTCGGACATTGAAAGGTTCCTGGCCTGTCCATGGGGTCGGCTTTCCTACGAGCGAACGAACGAGTTCCTGAACCATGCAATCGAGAGGAAGCTCCAACACACTGGCAGCAGCCCCACTGCACCACGTCCGTCGTACGTGCTGATGAGATTCCCCCTAGCCTTCCAGGTTCGTTAACAAACCTCACTGGACGACTAATAAATTAATACTAGTCATTCATATACTTTATACTGGACAACAATTGACCTTGTACTGGACAAGCGTTGTTTGCAGATCTGGGTGTACGAAGCCCTCCCTCCAATGGGCGTCCAATGTGCGAGCATCATAGATGAGAACCTGTACCCTAGGTGTCTGCGATACGAGTCTAAGGAAGGGAACCTCGACTATTCCGCCATCGAAACCCGACTGCGGGAGGCTGTGGAGCTCGGGTATTTCAATGACCCTAACGATGTGAGGCTGGTTCTCATTCCCGACGAAGTGGAGGAAGCTACCCGTTTGTACCGCGATGCCCGATATGGTCACGATAAACGGGACCACTTCTTCGACGACATTGTCCGGGCGTTCTTAGCAGCAAATGCGAAACCCACACGGAAGGAACAACCACAGGAAGCACCTGGGTCAACGCCAGAATCAGAGGAGGGTACGCAGACAAAAGCTACCATCTTAGAGATTGAGTAAAGATTACTGGCAAAGTTGGACGACATGGCGAGGAGCATAACCGCGGAGTTAGGATCGAAGATGGCGACGCTTGAGGAGTCGATTGAAGACTTGAAGAGGGCATTGAGGGGGAAGGGGACTAGGGAGTCGGAGGAGCAAGGGGAGGTGCTGCCAAAGAAGGAGGTAAGGCTTTTGGTGTGTCATGGCATCATATTGAGCGTCATGTAATTATATATCACTGTCATGTCAATATTGGTAGGTGTCATGTTAATGTCAGCACATGTCATGAAACTATCAGTTTCTATCAATTTAATTTGATGTCATGCGGATAGGTTCATGGAGCAGTGAAGGAAAAGGAAAAGTACAAGGAAGAGGAGGAGATACAGCCGACCAAGGAGGACAATCAGTCGAAGAAACCTACTCTGAAAATCGGCGAGGTATGGACATTTGACTGTCCTGTCAAATTAACTATTTGTCATGTTATATGCACTATGGTGTGCTGGGTGCAGGTTGATGTTGAGGCGGAGGTGCCCCTCCAACGGCGCGGTAGGAGGACCCGTCTACATCCTGATACATTCTCCCCGGGGGAAGTAAAGCAGCCAGCGAAGAAGCCGCGTGTGGGCAAGAAGGCATCGCAAGCAGTGGATGCCGTGGACCTAGGCATGACCATGAGGGCAGACGTTGATGCGTTTTCATCCTGGATGAAGGACGGAACTGACCCTGTCCGGTCGGTTGAAGGCAGCCTACTGCATATGGAGTTCTTCACGGTACTCTAATCACCGACAAGTTGGGTCACATCCGAGGTTAGGTTCCCACAACGTGATTCTATGAATTTCCTTCCTCGTCATATGCTCTTCCATATGAATGGTTTTCCGTGCGTGCAGCATATCGAGCAGGCATGCGCCCTTCTGCGGAAGGACATCAAGGACGACGACAAGTACGAAGATGTCGCCGTCCTTCATTTCTTCTGGGGGTATCTACTGCAGAAGCATTTTGCGGATGCGAAGGGGAAACTTGATGTGGTCAAGGGGGACGAGAAGCTGTCCCACTACTTCGACGGCAAGTCACCGGAGAGGTTTGCAACAGAGTGGGCCGTTGTCGACCGGCTGTTGGTGCCTTGGAATGTCAAGAACGAGCACTGGGTGGCGCTAGAGATCAATCTCGCGGAGTGGACAGTGAACGTCTACGATCCCGACATCAACCTAGTCGTCGAGCGCCACATGGCGGGCTTTCTAAAGCCGGTGACCCTCCTCCTCCCCATTCTGATGGACAGCCATCCCGAACTTCGGGTTAAATGGGTCGGCAAAGTCCCGAAACCCTTTGCATACAAGAGGGTGAAAGGGATTCCCCAAAACAAACAATCTTAAGTAATATTTCCACTTGTTCCAAATATAAACAATTGTCGCAGGTTGGGTAAACATGTTTCGCTGTCGTGATGTAGGGGCAACTGTGGTCCATACGCCATCCGCTTCATGCAGCTCCTCGCGGCCGGAGACACCACGTTCCGTGGCCTTGACGGTGTACCGCCAATTCCTTTTTTGCTGCCATCTTTCACGGACGTCTTACACCCCCATCCGACTCTTAAAAGTACTTCCCGATTGGTTTTAGACTGTTGTGTTTGGTTTTAGACTGTTATTGGTTGGTTTTAGACTGTTGTGTTTGGTTTTAGACTGTTATTGGTTGGTTTTAGACATTTCTGTTGGTTCGTTTTAGACTGTTGTTGTTTCGTTGTAGACGTTTCACTTTGTCATTGTTATTGGTTTGTGGACTTGGTTAGTTAGTCTTAATGTCATGTAGAATTTTATGGATGTCATGTCAAATATATTATATGTCATGCTATGTTCATTGTCTGTCATGTGAACCAAAGGTACGAATTGGGGTAACCACACAAAGTATAACAAAGTAGGGCAGACCAAACCAAAGGTACAAACTGGAATAGCTACATACTGAATTGCAAAAGGTGGACTTGGTCAGTCACAATGTCAAGTGAAGTGCATCTTCTGTCATGTCAAATTTCGTAGATGTCATGTCAAATTTATGATATGTCATGCCAAGTTCATTGTCTGTCATGTTTACCAAAGGTACATATTGGGGTAACCACACAAAGTAGAACAAAGTAGGACAGACCAAACCAAAGGTACAAACTGGGATAGCTACATACTGAATTGCACAAGGTGAACTTGGTGAGTCACAATGTCAAGTGAAGTGCATCTTATGTACACCCGCCCACTCTATTGGTTCACTTTTGACAGTTGTCGGAAATGCTTTAGACTTCCCTTTTGCGCGTTGGTATGCTTCCTCTACTTCCCTCACCGCTCACTCCGCCTCGTGATCCCATGGGCTGACTACATCTTCGACGTCACTGCTGACACAAATTACATGCTTCCCACATGGCTCCAACTAGACACGTGAATCTTCTACCTGGACAGATGGATATTCTAACTGGACGAGCTGAGTTTCTAACTGGACATCAGTTGGTTGTCCACCAACACCTTGTGCTCCCACAACTTCCACTTCTTCATCCCCTGCCAAGCGGGGGTCCGTATGTGGGTGATCTTCTTGGGTCACGGGTGGCCCACCCCCGACTGAATGGGCCATTGTGGATCCTTCTGTAGTGGCCACTTCTCCACCAAACTTGCGTATCAGGGAGACATGGAGGTCGATATGCCACGATCGTTCTCCAGATAGACCATTTAAAAACTTGAAGGCATGCAGGTCTTCGTCATCCCCAATGGAAAAACGTCTGCACCCTTCCTTTTGCGGCTTTGCATATGTGAGCTGGACGTCATGCCTCCTCCCATCGACATTAAACTTGGCCATCAGCTGTTTCTTCAGGGAGACGTAGTCAATACTTTCGTCTACCAGGACAGCCTTCTCGCTCCTGTACCCCTCCACGACCCAAGTATCCTGTTCACATACCCACCATCCTCCAAACACTACAGTCATACAGACGAACGATTTGTCCCCTGATCCATTAGTTAGAGGGGGGACACATTCAGTTTTACAAGAAGATGAATATATTTTATGTAGAAACGTATCGCATAACCTAAAAAGAAGGAATACTTACTCATTTTCTATCAGATGTCGGTGGTTGTC
This sequence comes from Persicaria maculosa, assembly GCA_963922045.1. NCBI lineage: Eukaryota > Viridiplantae > Streptophyta > Magnoliopsida > Caryophyllales > Polygonaceae > Persicaria > Persicaria maculosa. The sequence goes on along the minus strand of OY998261.1, from coordinate 21,438,675 downwards.
CAGTAAACCCCAATAGATGTCAGGTGCTTGAATGGGGTTAAACTCTTCCCATCCTCCCTCCTCTCCCTCTTATTCCCTTTTGGCGCTATTGCCTGGGCGGGAAACGGTCTCTCTCTCCCGCTCTCACTCTCACTCTCTCTCTCTCTGTCTCTCTCTCTCTCTCTATCTCTCTCTCTCCCCCTGTCTTATCCACTGTCCTGTCTGACAGTTTCTCTCTCCTCTGCAGGATGCCCTTGCTTTTCTATCCCTCTCTCTTTGATTTTTTTTTGGTCAAATTGTATTCATTGGTTTGAACTTCTTATCGTTTCAATATTGCTGATTGCTACATTTTCCTACAGATTTGCATTTAATGAGTATGAAGTGTGAGTGGGAAACCCAGTTTTATACCTAGGTCAAACATTGAATAAAACGCACCGACAATATGTCCAGTACAAAACCATTTTATGGCATGTCAACAATGACACGTGTCATGTATATACCAACACACTGCCATGTTAAAGGTCACATGCTGAACAGTGTCCCTACTCACCCAAATTCGGTGAAGTTAAATCCCCATTGCCATTTCACCACCTCTCCAACACCCCTTCAACGAAATGGTATCCTCATCACACCACCTTGCTTCCTCATCTGGCCTCCCTCCCCGACCAGTGCCCATCGTTATATCATCCGACAGCTCGGACGATGGGAATGAGGTTGCAGGTTTGTCAAGCATTTCATTGGTTTAGATTTGTGCTACTTGTATGATTATACTACCGTATTTTTATTTTTTTTATGCAGGACCAATGCCGCCGCCTTACCGACGAAATCAAAAGGTAGAGATCGTCGGCGGTGAGGCTGGGATGCTCGGGTCATTCTACGAGGCGACCCTTGTACGCAAAGTGGATCCTGGCCAGTGGTTGGTGGAATATGTGACCCTCCTATGGAACAACAGAAGAGAACTGCTGAAGGAAATCATACCGGTTTTACGAATTCGTCCCCGTCCGCCTCGTATTTCATATGACGCCTACGCAGTCGACGACCGTGTGGCCTGTCACGTCAACGATGGGTATTGGTCCGACAGGGTCGTTCGTGTGTCCGGTTATGGGAATGACCGAACTTTCTCGGTCCACTTCCCACTGAGCAGGGAGACAACTGATCATCGTGCCCGCGATATGCGCCCACACTTCAAGTGGAATGGGTGCAGATTCACCACGCAACCGCATTTTCGCTACCTGTTACCGTAATTTTCGATTTCAATGTCGTGTATTTTTCTACTATTTGCTACTGTCTTTTAAATGTTTGCTCCGATGTTGTATTTGTTTAATGCTAGTGAATCTGTCTCCCATATATTATGTCCAGTATATCTCAATATGTGACATGTCATATTCCATTGACTGTCCAGTTTAAACGAACAGCTTACACGTCAACCTACAAATTACCTCCCACCCACCTTCTTCTTCAATGGTTTTTCTCTGAAACTTAAGATTTAATTACAAGTATATTTCTGCCCCCTCAATTTCACCCTCACTATGACTCTTACACTTGGACCAGTCACATTAAAGCATAGTAGTGTCGACATGAGAGAACAAAATCATGGCATCAAACTATGGGTAAATATTAAATCAAACACATGCCATGTTATTTACCATGGAATTTTTAATTTTTACTTATTTAAGTTTTATCTTAGAGAATAAAGATAGTTTTTCGTATCCTTGGCTAGCAATATTTGAGATCTATATCTAGAGGCCATTAGGGCTGAGTTTAATCATCCAAGCAATCAGTTTACATTATAGAACGCAGAGAATTAGGAGAGAGAGAGAGAGAGAGGAGAGCCGAGTGAGGTTGGAGAGAAGCGAGAGCAGAGATTTGGCTTGGTTCGGTTGTAATTTCTTTCTTTTGTAATTCAAAGTAGTTTTCTTTTCAATGATGATGATGAGTTCAATGATAAGAAGCGAGTAGTCAACCCACTTATGGGGTCGGGGTGAGCCCGACGATAGCAATGTAGGGTAAAGTGCATAAAAGGTATGATTTTTGTGCGATTCCGTCTTCTATCCTATGCATGATCCTTTGCGAAAGTTAGGGAGATTCATTACTTGCATTATTGAAGTGAAAGCCAATCACATTGTGAACTTGGATTACTCATAAATTGGATAGTAACTCTTAGGAATTATGCGAGAGCCTCTAATCACCTAAGTGTTGGTAACGAAAGTTATTTGACGGAAAGACATTAAATTTCATAACTTTAGCATCATACTTGCATTGTTGTTGTTGTGGCATTAATCCCCGACTTTGGAAGCTTTTAATTAATTGAATTTGATATAAAGTTTAAGTTTTGATTTCTGACCACAGTTTCTTTACCATCCTAAGCTCTTCGGACACTTTTCCGACACATAGGTTACGCAAAGGTCGATATCCAGCACTAACGTCGATACCGAGGTTTCTATAACGGACATCGAAATCGACTGTAAAGGTCGATATCCAGCACTAACGTCGATACCGAGGTTCCACTTGACGTTGATTTGGCTTGCTTTTGTCTTATGCAGGAACTTTCCTGGAAATCGACCAGAACTGAGGTCGATATCGACCAGACACCTCGATATCAAGTGTCTTCGGAGGTCGAAAGCTTGATCGTGATTGCAACAAAGGAAGCGCTGACATACCTCCTCGTGGATTCGATCCTGAATTACCCTACCACTGCATCGGGATGGATTCTTGTATTTATTTGTTGAACAGGGAGTTAGCATAGTTGAGATAGATATTTGAATATTTGAATCGCACCTCCCCTAAACGAACAAATTGGCGCCGTTGCCGGGGATGAAATCAATCCCCACCTAAGTTTTCTCACGATCTTTTAGAGCTTATTTTGCAGGTTTATGCGACGTTCTGATCGCGAACCTATCCTGGAAACCATTGATGAGCCTGAATGTTTCTTCCATCTTTGCAACAAAGCTATTCAAATCATGGCGGATACCGAGATGCAGGCTGAAGCCATAGAGCGGTTGAGGAAAGAGATTGAGGACCATAACGCAACAATCGCTGCTGAGAGGGCCGTCGCTGCTGTAGAGCAAGCCCGTGCTGATAGGGAGGAGGATACGCGTAGACAAGCCCAAGAGCGGCTCAATCAGTATCCACAGACGGCGATGCAATACATGCATCCGCCGCTTAATGTTCCTGAATCCGCTATACTTATCCCTCCTTCTAACTATGAAATTAAAATAAACTCCCTCTCTGAAATTAAAAAAAAATTTGAAGGAAGATCTAATGAATGCCCACTGCAACATATCTCTACTTTTATGGATTTATGTGAAACTATTGCTGATGGTGTAAATTTAGAGTATATGAGACTAAAATCTTTTAGATGGTCTTTGGCAGGGAAGGCATTACAATAGCTTGAGAGTTTGGCTCCACGCTCGCTGAGGACATGTGCAGAGGTGAAGGACGCATTCCTAAACAAATTCTTTCCTCCCTCTAAGACGGCGATGTTGTGACAAAGGATCACGACTTTCAAACAAAAGCCCGGTGAAACACTAGCACAGGTGTGGGAGCGTTTTAAGGACTTGCTGAGATCATGCCCGACGCATGGGCAACTTCCATTCGTCATCCAGGAGATATTCTACAATTCCTTTGATGCGCCGAATAAGGAGAGGATCAATTCATATACCTCCTATCGGTACATTGAGCTCACACCAACGGAGGCCAGGGAGACGATTGAGAGGCTCGTAAACTTTGATAACACCTATTGGACTCCTGCGGCCTATGATTCAAGGCCTGCCCCATCGATGCCACTATATGAGCCTACAAAGGAGATAGACCCTGATGTGCGGAAACAATTCCATAACGATCAAACACGCCTCCTTCAAAAGCAAGTCAGGTTCCTGAGCAACAATCAAACTTGTCAAGAATGTGGTTCAATAAGGCATAACACTAGCGCCTGTCCACATACCGAGCAAGTATCCATGGCGGAATAACATGAGGAAACCAAGTGGACGAGAGACTCCTATAGAGGGGGCAATCAACAATACTGGGGAGATCAAAGATTCTATCAGCAGAGGGATCCCCCACCATATAGAGCACCAGGGCACCCTGAGCGGGAAACAAGGAAGGATGACCTGCAGATCATTCTTGATGAGATACAGAGGAACCACGTTGAGTTCATACAAGCCAATAACTCCATCCATACTCATCTGCAGGGCATCAATTCTAGGCTTGGGGAGATAGGCGTTTGAAAGCGCAACATGGAGACCCAAATGGGTCAATTGGCGAAAGCAATACCCAAAGCGTTAGGATCATTCCCTGGATCAACTATGCCCAACCAAAAGGGCAAAACCACTGGACACATAGCGGCTATGAACTTAAGGAGTGGGCCTCAATTGCAAACGCCCGAGAAAAAAGCAGAGGAGAAGGCCCCAAAACAGACGTTGATATCGACCCCCCTGTCGATATCGACCAAGGTGACATCGACATCGACCCCACTATAGTCGATGTCGACCCTGATGCTGAGTTACCATAGAAATCGACTCCTCCAATCGATGTCAACCCTCATCCAGTCGATGTCGACCTAACTCCAGCCACATGGAATAAGAAGGTGTTGCCATTCCCAAGGAAGATGATTAAGGACCCGACGGAAAAGAAGTTCCAGCGGTTCATGAAGATGCTTCAAGGACTCAATGTCTCAATACCATTCACAGAAGCACTTCATGAGATGCGATCTTATGTAAGGTTCCTTAAGGATATATTGGGTAAGAAGCGATCACTTTTTGAGATCGCAGAGGAGTGCAACAGATTGGAGCTACCACAAAAGCGGGCGGACCCAGGTAAGTTTTCTATCGCTATAGGTTTAGGTAGATATCGCTTTAATGCTTTAGTTGATTTGGGCGCTAGCGTTAGCATGAGGCCACTAACCATATGGCACAAGGTAAAGATAGGTCCTCTAGAGCCCGTGGATGCAAGGTTATACATGGCAAATAATACGGTAGTGATTCCAACAGGGTTGATAACTGATGTGCCAGTACAAGTAGGTAAATTCTTTGTCCCTGCTGATTTCTTAGTTGTTGATATAGCGGAGGACCCTGGTTGTCCCATTATTTTCGGTAGGCCATTCCTAGCAACCGGTGATGCCAACATCAGCGTGAAGAAAGGATTGCTCTCATTCACAATTAGCGACGAGGTGATAGAGTATGCCTTCAACAAGATGGTAAGGAACAATGAAGGGCCAATGGAGATTAAGGCCATCAATGGTGTCTACATCGCATGTGGAGAAGCAAAGGTAAGAAGTATGACACCGGAAGAGCTAGAAAAGAGGGCCATAGAAGCCCAAGTGGAGGAGGTTGTGGCAATCTTGAACGAAGGAGCCGGAAAGAACATCGACATCGACCCAGGTAAGTCGATATCGACTAATATAGTTCAAGATTATGTGCCAGGTCATAAGTATGGGGTCGTCGGAGGGGAAGGAACCTCGAAATCGAGCAACAAGGTCGATATCGATCATGCCCATATCACGAAATCGACCACCATTGACGCTAAGAAAGGAGAAGCAAAGTCCTCGATATCGATCTCTGAAGGTCGAAATCAACCTGATCATATCGAGAGTAACCACTCCAAATCGAATGCACCTCCAGGAGCACAACAGAGCCCGATATCGACCACTGAATATCGATGTCGACCTGAGCCACGGATAGAGAAGAAGGTAAGTCAAGGTACGGATTTCTCCTGCTCCATTTCAATTAAAGATTTATCATTATTTAGAAGAGGTGTGCCTTGGCATGTGTGCTTGTGTAGGGTATCCGACGATGATTCGAGCCAATATGAGATAGGAGACAAGGTGTATGTCGCCAAATCAAAGGATCAATGGTTCCTTACTAGATTCAAAGACAAGATGATGGGACCATTCACGGTGAATCAAATTCATCCAGGCGGAATGCAGCTACATGACAAGAAAGGAGTTTTATTTGAGGCCCAAGCCTCATGGGCTCTGCAGATGCTGCCTTGAGAGTGCAAAGGAAGAAGTCGGCATAGCGACTTAAAATTCTAGAGCGTGTAACAAAGACCTAGTTTTTAGTTTTGAACAGCTTTTTATTTTGTTTTAAGACTTTATTATATTGCATTGTTTTTGTTTTTGTTTTGGTTTTAACAAGCTGCAGGAAAGAGGAAAGAAAAGAGCACAAAACAGAGACATCGAAATCGATGTTAAAGCTCGATATCGACCTTAAGGTCGATTCCGAAGGGCTTGTGGTCAAGGCTGGATCACCCTGAAGCTTGAGCCAGAAATCAATGAAAGAGATCGATTCCGATGTTTAAGGTCGATATCGACCATCACTGCAGTCTTCTTCGACTCCTGAAATTTGTGACGGTTTAGTAAATTTATTTCTTAACCCTAGTTCTAATACAGTGAGGACAGTGTAAAATTTAAGTATGGGGTTGGGGAAAGGCTTACTTGCATATTTTAGTATATTTTGAGCATTTTTCATAAGTTATTGCATACATTAGTTACATGTTCATGCATAATACATAGTTATTTTAGAACTGCATCTTTATCTTTAAGCATTGCATTCATACTTAGTCATATTTTTAGCATGTTTATATTTAAAAAAAAAGAGAGAAGAAATGACCCCCATCAAAAATTGAAAAATAAAGAAAAGAGTCATGGAAGTATAAAAAAGAGCTCTACGATGCAAAATTAGATTCATTAGAGATATAACATGAAATTGCCTAGTTAAGGAAAGTCCCAATGAAGTGCAAAAAGAAGAAAAAAATAAAGGAGGTAAAAATTTGAAGTTGCTTTTGACATGTACATGATAAGATGATTGAGGACTTTTTATATATTTCCATACAAGTGCTTACAAAAGTACATATCCTAGCATTACCTATGCATATTTGCAAAAGTCACAAGCCATATATGAGCCTTACTATATTTATCATTATGGCTCCACATATATTACATATTGCCCATTTTTTATACCTTATACCCTATCCGGGGACTAGTTTGAGAATGGATGTCATCTTTGGAGTTGCTGTATGGAGTTTGTGCATTATTATAAAGTCGTTGGCAGGAATGAAAGAATATTTATGAATTATGGAAAATTTAATGAGTGAGAAAAAATCCGATCACCTCAGGAGATAAAGGTAGGTCGACCCTGCTCGTTGAGATGTTAGTTCAGCGAGATGGGATACAAGGTGAGGAGTCTGAAATACTAAGTATATAGGGCCATTCATGACACCCATGTTTGCGACTCCCAAGAAGGCAGTGCTATGGTTAGAGAGGTAAAAGCATTATATTGAAAAAAGCATTGAGCGATGAGTGAAAGGTGAGAAACATTATGAAGAAGGAATGTGGAATGCTTTGGAAAGAAAGTTTATTTCCCCGGATTTAACACCACATGGCCAAATATTAGCCCACCTTTAGCCTTTTGCCAATCTACTTCTCTAAAGCTTGAAAAAGTCCTCTTGATTATTAATGTTATGTCGCTAAAATTGTTTTATGCATATAAACCTCCTTTTATGAGTATGAAATTTTTTTAATGCACATGCATGGATTTGGTTGACATTAGTACCTTATCGTGGATGGCAATTCATTGTAGGGACATATGAAAAATGAATCTATGATGTTGAAGGTTTACTTTCTTCCCTTGAATGACCATTAAAGGTATTGCTTGGGGACAAGTAGGCTTAAGTATGGGGTGTTTGATGTGCGCGCAAATTGCCATATTTTCTATGCACATTTAAGTCCATTTTATCATTCAATCGCATGTATATTAGTGGGAATACATGAGATTACTGTAGTTTATGCTTTATTGTCAAATATATGGGTCTGCACAAGTGTCTATGTGATTTCGCATAAAACAGGGAAAAAATGGACAGATTTGGAAGAGCGGAAAAAGAACTCGAAGTCTTCTGAAAACGTCGAAATCGACTAATGAACCTAGACATCGAGTACAGCAGAGGAGACAGGAATCGAGCTGAGGAGAGAACAGAGCATGTCGACACAACAAAGGTCGATATCGATGTCTGATGGTCGATATCGAGTGCCTAGATCGAGCTTATTGATAGAAGTCGAGTGCCAATCCGAGGAGAAGAAGGAGTGCTCGAGATAAGATAAAAGAGAGGTCAATATCCAACAGAGAAGTCTGACTCAGATTTTGATAGAATTCTATCCAACGCTTGCATGTCTATCCAAAAGTCGAGATCTTCTATCTACAATACCAGACTTCATCTTTTGAGTTATTTACCATGGAATTTTTAGTTTTTACTTATTTAAGTTTTATCTTAGAGAATAAAGATAGTTTTTCGAATCCTTGGCTAGCAAGATTTGAGATCTATATCTAGAGGTCGTTAGGGATGAGTTTAATCATCCAAGCAATCAGTTTACATTATAGAACGCAGAGAATTAGGAGAGAGAGAGGAGAGCCGAGTGAGGTTGGAGAGAAGCGAGAGCGGAGATTTGGCTTGGTTCGGTTGTAATTTATTTCTTTTGCAATTCAAAGTAGTTTTTTTTTTCAATGATGATGATGAGTTCATTGATGAGATGCGAGTAGTCAACCCACTTCTAGGGTCGGGGTGAGCCCGAACGATAGCAATGTAGGGTAAAGTGCATCAAATGTATGATTTTTATGCAATTTCGTCTTCTATCCTATGCATGATCCTTTGCGAAAGTTAGGGAGATTCATTATTTGCATTATTGAAGCAAAAGCCAATCATATTGTGAACTTGGATTACTCATAAATTGGATAGTAACTCTTAGGAATTATGCGAGAGCCTCTAATCACCTAAGTGTTAGTAACGAAAGTTATTGGACGGAAAGACATTAAATTTCATAACTTTAGCATCATACTTGCATTGTTATCGTTGTGGCATTAATCCCCAACTTTGGAAGCTTTTAATTAATTGAATTTGATGGAAAGTTTAAGTTTTGATTTCTGACCACAGTTTCTTTACCATCCTAAGCTCTTCGAACACTTTTCCGACACATAGGTTACATAAAACAGTTTCTGTAACGAACATCGAAATCAACTGTAAAGGTCGATATCGAGCACTAATATCTATATCGAGGTTCCACTCGACGTCAATTTGTCTTGCTTTTGTCTTCTGCAGGAACTTTGCTGGAAATCGACAAGAACTAAGGTCGATATCGACTAGACACCTCGATATGGAGTGTCTTCTGAGGTCGAAAGCTTGATCGTGATTGCAACAAAGGAAGCGCTGACATACCTCCTCGTGGATTCGATCCTGAATTACCCTACCACTACATCGGGAGGGATTCTTGTATTTATTTGGTTAAACAGGGAGTTAGCATAGTTGAGATAGATATTTGAATATTTGAATCACACCTCCCCTAAACGAACACTGCACAAGTGCAAATACCAAGGCAAACCTCTTCTAAAAAGTGATAAATCCTTTATTGAAATAGAGAAACAGGAATATGTACCTTGGCTCACCTTTTCTCTCTCTGAGTCTAGTCAATATCGATCAACTTCACTCGATATCGACCTCTGTTCAGCTCCTGGAGGTCCTGTCGATGTGGAGGATTTCTGCTCGACATGATCAGGTCGATGTCGACCTTCTGACCTCGATATCGAGGTTTCTTTTCCTCTTTCAAGTTCTGGGTAGTCGATTTCGGCATACCCAGTCGATATCGACCAAGGGAATCGAAAGGAGTGACTATGATCGATGCTGAGATCACCCTGAGTCAAAGTAGAAGACCGATATCGACATACCCAATCGATATCCACACCATCACTCGATCTCGACCTCCCCTGCAAACGTACCTGATTTGAGTCGTTACGACGTTTTCTAGTAAGTTCTCTTTTATTCCACTTCTTATTTTGTTTTTACAGTGAGGTAACTATCGGATCTAAGTATGGGGTGGAGTAAAAGCATACTTACCTTATTTCAATTGCTCATAATTTTTAGTTTAATGCATAAAGTCTTGTTTTTCCACACATGGTTAGTTCTTACACATTAGCATCATATACATATTCTCTCATATAAGCATAAAGGATTATTCAGATTTTAAGAAAAAGTACCCCCATTGAAAAATTGAAAAGTGTCATGGAAGTAGTTACAAAGCCCTGCAAAAGTAGATTTGTTAGAGGTATAGCAATTAAATTGCCTAGTAAAGCGGAGTCTCAATGAAGTGCATTATTTCTAGAAAACCATGAAAGGAGTAAAACTTGAAGTTGCTTTTGACATATGCATGATAAGAGGACGAAGGACTTTATTTTCCATTCATGCTTCATTATTCACTCTTACTATTACCCATGCTTATTGCCTTTACTTCATCTTTTAACCCATATGTGCTAATGTCATATTTGCTCCAGAAGTCTCAAATTGCACATTTTTATACCTTTTTACCTATCCGAGAGATTATGTGATAGAATGGATGTCATATTATAGAAATGTTATACGGTTTGGTATGTTGTGAAGTTATTATGAAGTTGACGGCAAGAATTTTAAATGGAAAATTTAATGAGAGAAAAGAAAATCTGGTCAACTAGTAGTTAGGTGAATCGACCCTGCTTGCGGAGGATAAAATTCACGGGAGATGGGACACAAGGTGAGGAGTCCGAAGCGCTAAGTATTCGGGGCTATTCATGACACCCATGTTTGCGACTGCTGATGTGCGCGCAAATTGCCATATTTTCTATGAACATTTATGTCCATTTTTGACATTATTTGCATGCATATAGGTGGGAAATCATAAGATTAGTGTAGTTTATGCATAATTGTCAAATATAGAGGTCTACACAATTTTTTATGATATTTCGCAGAAATCAAGACGAAAATGGACAGAATTTGGACAAGTGAAGAAGAGCGGAAAAAGAACGCGAAGTATACTAATGGGTCAAAATCGACGACGAACCTCGACATCGAGTGAAACAGAGCAACCAGGAATCGAGTAGTGGAGAAACAGAGCAGGTCGACACAGAAAAGGTCGATATCGATGTCCAAAGGTCGATATCGAGTGGCCTAAATTGAGATAAAAGATAGAAGTCGAGTGCCAATATGAGGTCGAGAAGGACTGCTCGAGATAGAGATGGAGAAGGTCGATATCGAGGTGTGGAGGTCGATATCGATGTTTGCTGCAGAAAGATTTGACTCGGTTTTTGATAGAATTCTATCCGAAGCGTTTGAGATAATCCTAAAGTCGAGATCTTCTATCATCTACCACCAGACTTATTAGTTTTGAGTTTTACCTAAGTAATTTAGATGTTTTACCTTATTTAAGTTTTATCTTAGAGAATAAAGATAGGTTTTCGAATCCTTGAATTGCGAGGTTTGAGATCTATAATTAGAGGCCATTAGGGCTGAGTTTAATCATTCAAAAACAGAAAGGAAAACACATAGAACGCAGAGAACAGTTAGAGAGAGAGGCCGAGTAGGGTGGTGAAGCGAGAGTGGAGTGGCTTTGTTCGGTTGTACTTTCTTTCTCTGAAATTTTAATCAAAGTAGTTTCTTTTCAATGATGATGATGAGTTTCATGATGAAGCGCGAGTAGTCAACCCACTTCTAGGGTCGGGGTGAGCCCGACGATAGCAATGTAGGGTAAGTGCATCAAAGGTATGATTTTTATGCGATTCCGTCTTCTATCATATGCATGATCCTTTACGAGAGTTGAGGAGATTCATTATTTGCATTATTGAAGCGAAAGCCAATCATATTGTGAACTTGGATTACTCATGAATTGGATAGTAACTCTTAGGTTTTATGCGAGAGCCTCTAATCACCTAAAACTTGGTAAAGAAGGTTATTTGACGGAAAGACATTAAATTTCATAACTTTAGCATCATACTTGCATGATTATCGTTGTGGCATGAATCCCCGAGCTTGGAAGCCTTCAGTTTATTTAATTTTATAAAAAGTTTGAGTTTTTAATTGTTTCCATCTTTCCATAACCATTATACTTTCTTCGGACAACTTTTCTGACAAATAGGTTACTTTTACAGTTACTGTTGTTGACATCGAAATCGACTGACAAGGTTGATATCGAGCACTAACATCGATATCGAGGTTCTATCTCAACGTCGACTGCTTTGCTTCTGTCTTCTGCAGGAAACTATTGGAAATCAACCAGAACTGAGGTCGATATCGACTAGGCAGCTCGATATCGAGTGTCTCCTAGAGTCGAAACTTGATCGTGATTGCAACTTAGGAAGCGCTGACATACATCCTCGTGGATTCGATCCTGAATTACCCTACCACTACATCGGGAGGGATTATTGTATTTTATTTGCTTGGATAAGGGAGTTAACTTAGTTTGATATTTGAATATTTTGTCTGAGCGAATCACCTCCCCTTACGAACAACTGCGAGAAGGCAACGTTAAGGTTAGAGAGGTAAAAGCATATAAGTGAAAAAGCAAAACATTATGAGTAAAGGAATGTGGAAATCACAAAGGAGAAAGTGCATTAAAGAAAGAAGTTTAGAAATTTCTCCCCGGATTAAGGACCACATTGCCAAATAAAGCCCAAAACTATACCTTTTACCCTCTCTTCACCATTGCTCATAAAAGTCCTCTTGATTATTAATGTTATGTTATAAATTGTGTTTTTGATAACCCTCCTTTTGTGCGAGATGTTGCTTTTCATTCACATGCACGAATTTGAAGGCATTAGTACCTTTGCGAGGATGGTAATTGATTGTAGGGTTATATGAGAATGGATCTATAATGTTGAGAGTTTAGTCCTTCCCCTGAATGACCAATACGAGTATTGCTTGAGGACAAAGCTTAAGTACGGGGTGTTTTGATGTGCGCATATTTCACCATGTTCTATGCTTACATCTATTCCGTTTTTGTGCATATTTTATACATTTGGGTTGGGAAAGTAGCGAATTTGTGTAGTTTGAATTCATTTGCAAGATATAGAGATCTACACAAGTTTTTGTTTGATTTTGCAGAAAACGGAGCATTTTAGAGAAGAAACAAGACAATGAAGAAGAGCTTGATCTCGTGCTGAAAGTACTCGATCTCGACACATGTACTTGATATCGACCAGATGAACCGAGATTGACTGAGGAGAAAAGATGAAGATTGAGCCAAAGCCATGAAGACAACAATCAACCAACTCGACTCGACATAGGTCACTCGATATCGACCTGTCCACTCGACATCAACTAGTGCAACAGACGTGTGAGAGATGCGGATTGGATCGAATCTTTGGAGGATATTATTTAGTCATGAAGACTTCTATCATCTACCAAGATTCATCTATCTTAGGGTTATATTCCAAGCATGTTAGGAAATATTACCTATTTTAATTAATATTTCATTTTAGGATATAATTTAGTTTAGATAAACTTTCCATATACCAATCTTAGTAGGATTAGGACACCAATCCTTGGCTAGCAAGGGTTAGCATGCTATAAATAAAGCCCTAGGGGGCTGGCTTTAAGGATTCAACCAACCAAAGATCATTCGATCACAAGAAGAGAGAGAAGGAGAAAGGCGAGAGAGATAAAAAGAGAGAAGGTGGTTGTAAGAGTTAAGTTCTTTTTAGAGTTTTAATGCAAAGTTTCTATTTTTATGCAAAGATGTTTTCCCCAATGAAGAGTGAGTAGTCGTCTTACTTCTAGGGTTATGGTGAGCCCGACGATAGCCATGTAAGTATGTTTTATTCCATATTTGGTTTTGCGATTTCATCTTCTACCTTGCGCTCAATCCTTTATGCGAGTTTAGGATCATTCTTTATTTACCTTATATGAAGCGAAAGTGGATTATATGTGAATTTGGATAGTAATTAGGTTTTGCCTGCGAAAGTTGACTAAACGGTACCCTAATTATGAAAACATAGAAACAATTAGGTTTTTTTATGCGAAAGCCTCTATATTCCTCATTGGTGATGACACAAGCTTAATCTTTTATGTGCTTAAAGTAATAATGCATGCATGGTTATCATCGTAGTAAATCCTTACGTTAGGAGGTTTCAGTTTATATTAAACAAAAAACCCAAAAAAGATTCTGTTTTTATTTACTTTCTTCATTTTATTGCTTTTTTGCATTCGTTACTGTCTGTGAAAGTACTCGATTTCGAACTTCCCACTCGATATCGACCACCCTGCATCGAGAGACCCACATTGACAGTCTTCTGAGTCGACAGAAACCCACTCACCCACTCGAGATCAACCTTCCTAGTTGATATCAAGTGCTTTTGTTTTCTGTTCTCTTCTGCATATTGCACAGATCGACGTCTGACACTAGGAATTGACTGCCCCTGACGATATCGAATCCCCAACTCGATATCAAGGCTACTGGTCGACATTGCGTAGAGTTTTGAAGGCTATTCAGGAAATCGCTGACCCGTCTCCTCGTGGATCGATCCTGATTCCCTTCCACTACAGCGGGAGGAAGTCTTGTATTTTATTTGCGTAGATTAGGATTCTGTTTGATTTTTATCTTTTATTTATTAGACTCGATTTCCTCCTACATCAAATAGCCGCCGCCGAGTTCTTTCTCCAAGATCGCTCGCAATCAACACCTGCCGACCTTAAAATGACAAAACCCCAAATCTCCGACCAAATCGCTCGCAATCAACAGCCGCCGAGTTCTTTCTCCAAGATGGAACTTGACTCTGTTTGTTCCTCCATCGCCAACCTCAAGAAGCTCCTCGCAGAGAACTCGTACCACCTTCCCTCCTATAAAGTCCACGCATCGCTCCAAACGGTGTCGTATTTTGAAGGATTCGCTAGACCATCTCTCGGCACTACTCTTCCCGAGGAAGAAATTCACGCGAATCCTATCGCTATTGAGAAACTCGAATCGAAAAATTCAAAATCGGAGTCGGGGAGAGAGAACGTGTTTTCCGGGAGAGAGAATCTGTTACGTGAGGAAGAAACATTGGAGGTGGCGATTGTAAAGGCTCGGACTTTCAGATCCTAATTTTTTCGGGAAAAGGAAATTAAAAATGAATTTAAATCGGATTGGAAACTCGTTTAGAGGATTCCAACATGAATTTAAAATTTGATGAATGATTTTGTCCTTTCACCTCGAGGATTTAAAATGATTATCAAATGGCGATATCCTTTTCGGTTTTCAAAATTAAATTTCGATCGAGAAAGCAGGATTCGGGGAAACTAACATTCGGGAACTAATTTCGGGCTTCGATATTCGCATATTCGGGGTTTATTTTTGGGTATTGGTTTTAACCAATTTCATACTGAATCTCCACCCACTCCCTCACCTCACCATATCCCTGCATTTCACTCCCTCTCCCCATCATTTCACCATTCACCATCATCAACCACCTCTATCCTTCACTATACTCAACACCATCATCTCCCGCTCTCTTCATTCACATACCCATGCCACCGCCACCATCTCCTCCCCACATCAGCACCACCGCAGCCACCATCGTTATTTCTTGCCCCTCCCATCACCACCATCCTCACCGACCTCCATCGAGCCACCATCTCCGTCACCACCACACCGATCCGCTTGAGTTTCCCTCCCCTATTTTCGGGGACAACCACTAATCCACCTCCTCCAAACTCGAGGTCCAAGGCTTGACGCTCCTCCGATGTTTGACGAGGCCGAGCTGAGCATCCTAAGAGTAGCCCGAAGCCGCGGACGTCGTTTCCCATGAGCACGTCTCCCCTGTTTCTCGTCGCCACCGTTCGATCGCGGAACAAACTTCCGAGAAGCCATTCTCCTTCATTTTTTATCGAAATCTCCCCCGAGATCTACCATCATACTCATTCCTATCCAAAACAGGTCTGATGAGCCATCGCGAGCCTCCGACGACGCCCAGAACTCCGATCGAGAGCTCCGAAGTCGCGAACATCTTGGTGAGCGTTCGAACCTCCATCCTTTTCCTTGGTTCGTTTTGGTTCCTTCTTGTCCTTGGGTGGTCGAGAGAGAGAGAGAGAGAGAGAGAGAGTCGGGGATGGGTCAGTGAGGAGTGGATAAGCTCAAGAGCTCTGGCGAGCTTGAGAGCGCAGCAAGGGAGCGAGGCCGGGAGTGCGAGCGAGCTAGGGAGACAAGGACGAGGACGCGAGGCGAGTGAAGGTGCGAGGCGGGATATTTTGAAATCGGAGGTAGGAGATGGCTTGTGGGGCATTTGCAAATTTTATGTTATTTGTTTAATATTGAACAGGTTGGGAGTATATAATTACGGGTTCGGTTCGGTTCGGTTGGGTTTAAATGGGTTCCGTTCGGTTCGGGTTTATTCGTTTATTTTTTTAATTATTTAACGGTTTATAAAGTATTATTTCAGAGATTTTATAAAGGGTCAGTTTTATTAAATTAAAACGGTTGGGACTTTAAAGGATTTGGAAATATTTTTTTCGAAAGTATTTAATAAATAGTATTTAAAATATTATATAATATTAATTGAGATTTAAAATATATTATTTGAGACTTAAAGTTTTAAAAGAAATTTAGAAAATAAATTCAAGGTTGGAAAATGATTTAATAAATAAATTAAAAAATAATTTTGCGAGCGTTTTCAGAGGTCGGAACTCTTAACTGCTTAACTCAGATTTTGGAACGGTTTTGAAACTAATTTGGGAATCCGACTTGTTCATTGACTAACTGGCATGATGATATGATCGTTTGACTGACGGTATGATATGTGTGAGTGATAGCATGACTTGTGGTCATTAGCTATAAGCAGATGAATATTAGTTACTTATGACGATGATGATATATAAATTTATATGCTAAGCATGAGTAAGGAATGGAAATATGTGAATTTGGCTAAGTATGATATGGAAGATGTCCGAAGCGAATGAATTGATAAGTTATATTTCACATTTCACCGAATAATGCTTCAAATTTTTACCGAATAATGTTTCACATTTCACTGAATAATATTTGTGAACAAGGTACACTTTAAGGGATGTGTACAAATGATCCATTCACTATATATATATATATATATATATATATATATATATAAAGAGAGAGAGAGTGGCTATGGAAGTATACTCAGGTAAGTTCCTAGAGCTTACTTAGATTGATTCCCATGTGCATATAATTATAGGATATACTAGGTGTTGCATATGCATAAGAGCATGCCATGTAGTGTCATGCTAGGTTGCACTAATGTCTGAGCATACTTATTCTTTATGCGTTTGTAAACAGAACGACCTTTATCTATAAAGTCACTAGAGTCTTTGCTAGGGTCATAGGACAGCCCAGTCCCATTGGGTCTCGTTCTGAGTCATTGAGTATTATGGTAACACCTTTATTTATATTTCGAGCACGATGGTTATGAACGATATGATGATGAATATGATGATTATGTTGAGAAAGCTTACGGATTGGGCTAATCAGCTTGATCCAAATATTATGGAATGGAATGCATTCATGAGCTGGTGAGTCTCCGCCCTATCGGGAAGGGGGCGGTGGTAGGAGAGGGATATGCCACTTGACATTCTGTGTTAGGGCCCTATTTAATGCTTCCCGCACAAATATATAACTGCGAGCATGATTGTGTGTTTAAATTCCTATCCTGCATTAGAAGCATGATATCCGACACCTTGTATTATTTTTAAGGTATGATTGCGGATACTTGATCACTTGGTATCTCTGTGATGAGGTTATCTTTTAACGCTAGACCGATCGAGAGACTGACTTCACCAGACTTAAAAACTCGGAAGATATCAACTCGTGATTTACACCGTATTTTGGTTTTGACCCGTTTCTACCGTGGCAAGTCGTAAGCAGATTTCATTTTATCATATTTTAAATTACAAACTGTTTTGAGCGACTTAGTCAAATAGGACAGGTTCTGGGTACCCAACGGACCTTACAGATTTGGGTGCGAAATCCCACTTTAGACTACTAATGTTTGTTTTTCAAACCTTCAACCTGTACTCGGAGCGCAAGTTCCAACGAGGGGTTTTATCCCTCGAAACGTAACTCAGGAATCATAATCCCAAGCCATTACAATGATTTGACTCCGACGACAAGCGCTCAATTAGAAGAATAAACACATTGTAGGAGAACAAGAAAGGGATTAAAATGGTAGGGGTAAAAATGTCATTTTGGTACATTCACCTAAATTTACTAAGAAAATGGATAAGAAGTTAAATTTTGTATGTCAAATGGACATATAGCAAATTTTTCCAATTGAATTATATCTTTATTTTTCTATAGCAACAATTTCATTTTATAGATGTGTGTGATATTAAAGTGTATGTGTACACATAAGAGAAAATATGTATTTTATAATATTTTAGCGATTAAAGTTAGTCATTCATGATAGCTCCCTTGCTTCTCCTTGATGAAATACATATGCTATATTACTAATTTTGCAGGATGATGAAAGACAAAGAATAAGGTATTATAGCTTGATACAAATTGGATACATATATATATTGCAGGATATAGGTTTTGATCAGATTTAAAGATTGTTTTAAATCTAAATCTCGGTTACATTTCAGGTTAAGGTTTATGTGAATTTAGATAAAGTATTTTGTGGATCAAATATATTTGTGTATTCTAGAAACTATCTGCAGCACGAGTTTTGAATTCAAGATAAACTGGCCGAGATTCTAGAAACAAGAAGATCTCAGTAGTGGTCCGATTTTCTGGAGATTCTAGCAACAAGAAGATCCCAGGAGCTGTCCGATTTTCTATAGAGAGATTTGAAGAAATCCCCAGCAATTCAAAATTGAAAAGAACGTTAAACTGTTGAGAGAATCTAGGAATAAAATCAACAGTAAAGGAAGAGTAGCGAAGCTATAAAAATAGAACACTGACATGCTCATCGACACACATCTTCACCAAGTCTTCTCCGCAATCAAAAAGCACTCTTCAGTCTCCATTGACATCTGTTGTTCGGCAGTTCTTCTTTCTCCTATTTGTAAACACTTTATATTTTTGAGAGTTAGGAAGAACGTGAGCTTCATATTATAAGTTTATCCCTATTATACTAGGAGTATCATATACTCAAACGTATAACACTTTGGTGTGGCAAGGGACTTTTATTTCTCTGTATCTTGGGTTGACTAGATAGAAGCAAGGTAGGCTTCAGGATATGGAAGAGAGGAAGTTCTTCTAGGTTGTATCTAGGACTCATAAGGAAAGAGGAATAAAAGTTGTTTGAATCCTACGGGTTGGATAACCCTAGGCGGAAACGTAGGCTGGTTAAGAGACGAACTTTGTTAACAATTCACGTGTTTATTATTTTTATTTCCGCACTTATAATTATCATTTTGTTTTCGTGAGTTGAATAAATTACTGCAGCTATCTCAAGACCCTTTAAGTTTTGTTCAAGACCTTGAGATAAAGTTCAAAACTTTGAGGTCGAGTTCAAGGCCTTGAGATCCGTTATAACGCCCTTGAAGTTGCTGCTGCAGGAGACTTTGCGAAAATCTTCCATACTCTATTCAACCCCCACCCCCCCCCCCCCTTCTCGAGTATTTTTCATCTTTTTATTTACTTTAAGTACTCGATTCTTCGATTGGTATTAGAGCTTAACTCACATTTAATTGATTTAACAATCCGTGAGATCGATCATGAGTACTGTAGGTGAAGGAGGATTCGCACAAGGACAATCTGCAAATCGTCCACCTCTCTTCTGTGGAGACAACTTTGTGCATTGGAGGTCCCTGATGCAAATTTTTGTTATTGATCACGACATGGAGCTTTGGGAACTCATCAAGAAAGGACCTCACGTGCCAAAGAAGACCACAGTTGCTAGAGAAGTCGCTAAAGATGAGAGTGAATTCAATCAAACGGACTTGGAGAAAGTGGCCATGAATTACAAGGACATGAACTTGCTTTATTGTGGTTTAAATGCTGATGAGTTTAACCATGTTTCTTCTTGCATGAGTGCTAAGGAAATTTGGGATAAGTTAGTAGTAACTTATGAAGGAACAAGCCAGGTGAAGGAAACAAAGATAAGTATTTACCTGCGTCAATATGAGTTGTTTAAAATGATGCCCACATAAACAATGAAGGAAATGTTCTTCACAAGATTCACACAGATTTTGAACAACCTGGATTCTCTCGATAAAATCTTCACCAATGAAGAAAAGGTAAGGAAGATTTTGAGGAGCTTGCCTAAAGGTAAATGGGGACCAAAAGGAACCACAATAGAGGAAGCTCAAAATCTTTCAACATTACCTCTGGATGATCTTCTCAGTAAATTGATTACCCACGAGATGATCCTCGGTGAAGAAGATGGAGATGTAGCCTCTACTATGAAGAACATGGCCCTGAAAGCTAAAAGGGAAGAAGCCACCTTGGATGACGACAAAAGTGAAGATGAAGAGGATCCATTTGCACTCATTACAAGAGGGCTAGCAAGAATACTCAAAACGAAGAAGCAGTTTACTAATCAAGACTACAGTGGCTCCTCCAAATACAAAGGTAAGTCATATAATTCAAATAAAAAGTCTAAACCAATGGCTTGCTTTGAGTGTGGTGATATAGAATACTTAGTCAAGGATTGTCCACAAAAGAAGAAGAATAAGTTCAAAAGGGACAACCGAAAGAAAAAGGCTATGATGGTTGCATGGAGTGATTCCGATTCATCAAGTGATTTTGAGTCCGAGAACGAGCAGGCTAATCTATGCTTGATGGTCGATCAGGAAGAGACTCCAAATAAACATCTTGGAACCATTGTAAGAGATTTAATTTGAAGTCCTACTGCAGTGCTTTCTGAATTTCTTAAAAACTTGATTCTAAATGAAGAACATTTTATACATGAAACTAACACCTTGAAAGAGAGGCTCTTGGAACAGGAAAAAGGCTTGAGTGAAATGTCGCTGGAAATGAAAAATCTCAAGGCTTCTCAGTCAGCCAATGACAGTAAAGTCAAGGCCTTGGAGACAGAAAATTCTGTCTTGAAGTAAAATCTCTCTTCTCTAAATCTTTACACCAAGGAGTTAGAGAAAGAGAAGATCTTGTTGGCTGAAAAGTGTAGAGACCAACAAACATCACTCGTACGTTTTACTCAGTCCAAGGCAAATCTCGATAGGATGTTAGGTGAGCATCAATCATCCCTAAACAAAAGTGGTATTGGATATAACAAAAATTTTCCAAAAAAGTCCCCTACCACTTTTGTGAAAACTAAAGGGAATTGGCGCTCACCCACATGTCATTTTTGTTGCAAGAGGGGTCATGTCAAAACTACTTGTCCTTATTGTAGAAATGATCCTTATATAATTTGTAATACTTTTCCATTATGCTTAAGAGAACAGGTAAAGCAAATTTGGGTTCCTAAAGGGAGTAGACCACCAAACATGATTGATCTTGATTATGAATCTAAATTTGTAATTTGGTCTAGCCGGAAAGGTTGAATTTGGTTGTTGTGCAGGTTATCACCAAGACCAAAGAACACAAGTGGATACTCTACAATGGTTGCTGAAGGCATATGAGTGGTAAAAGCTCACTATTCTCCGATTTGAAGAACCAATTATCTGGCACTATTACTCTTGGTGATAAAGGGAAATGTAACATAATTGGTATAGGTAAGATAGGTAAGGATCCATATAATTATATTGATAATGTTTATCTTGTGTATGGATTAAGATATAATCTTCTTAGTATCTCTCAACTTTATGACAAGGGCAACATCGTTTTGTTTAACTCCGAGAAGTGTTTAGTTAAAGATAAGAAAATCGGGAATATTGTGCTCACTGCCCCTCGTTGTAACAATGTAGATTCTATGAGCACTAACCAAGTTGCAGGACCAAGTTTGAAGTGTCTCAAGGCCTTGACTGAAGATCCAAGGCTTTGGCATAGACGTCTTGGACATGTAAGCATGCACACGATGAATAAGCTACGATCAAGGGACATGGTTCGTGGTCTTCCCGATTTAAATTTCAAGGTAGATGAGTTATGCAATGCATGCTCACGAGGTAAGCAAACTCGAGGGTCATTCAAACCCAAAAAGGTAGTAAGTACTTCTCGCCTAATTGAATTGTTACATACGGATTTATGTGGTCCTATGCGTGTCAAATCTCCCAAAGGTAAGTAATATATCCTTGTCATTGTTGATGATTACTCTCGTTTTACTTGGGTTTCCTTTTTAAGAGAAAAATCGGAGGCTTTATATGAGTTTTAAAAACTTTGCAAAGAATTACAAGCTTTGAAAAACCTGCCGATTGTATCCATTAGGAGTGATCATGGGCGCGAATTTGATCAGCTTAAATGTGATTTGTTCTGATCGAAATATGGGATTTCTCATAATTTTTCGGCTCCTAGAACACCTCAACAAAACGGGGTTGTGGAACAAAAGAACCGCACCTTGGAGGATATGTCTAGGACTATGCTTTTAGAAAATTCTTTAGCAAAATCTTTTTGGGCCGAAGTCGTTAACACGGCAAATTGCATTTTAAATAGATGTTTAATTCGCCCCATTTTAAAGAAAACCCCATATGAGCTTTTCTATGGGAGAAAACCTAGTGTTTCTTATTTCAAATCATTTGGATGCAAATGTTTTGTTTACAACAATGGCGAAGACAACCTTGGGAAGTTTGATGCATGTAGTGATGAAGGTATTTTTCTTGGTTATTCTCTAAATAGCAAAGCTTATCGTGTTTATAATAAACGCATTAAGGTTGTTGAGGAAAGTATCCATGTAATATTTGATGAAAGCAATAATGGTGTGTTGAGTGATACTTTCGCAGACCTGAATCTGAATCAACATGAGGATCAAGGCTCCGATGTAGAAGAAGAAAAGGAAAAACCACAACGACGAAACATGCATGAGCTAATTCAAGACACTTCTGAGCAGGCTCAAGATCTTGACTTACAAATGCAACACCTTGAACAGAGATTCCAAGGCCTTGATTTATGAGATATTGAGCAGGAACCAGTTATTGAAAGTGAGCCTCAAGGTCTTGAAGAAGCCTAAACATCATAAGAGCCCAATAGACGAAGATTCCAGAAGTCTTCTTCACATCCCTTGGAGAACATCATTTCTGATCCACAATCTGGTATTCAAACTCGATATAAAATAAGAAATTTGTGTGCTTTTTACGTGTTTGTTTCTCTCGTAGAACCAAAGAATCCAAAGGAAGCACTTCAAGACCCGGATTGGATCATGGCAATGCAAAGTGAGCTCAATGAGTTTGAAAGAAACAAGGTTTGGATGCTCACTCCAAGACCGAAGCATCAATCCGTCATTGGTACTAGATGGGTCTTTTGAAATAAGTTGGATAAGGATGGGAAGATAACTCGCAATAAAACTAGACTCGTAGCACAAGGATACAATCAAGAAGAAGGTATTGACCACGAGGAGACTTTTGCTCCCATAGCAAGCTTAGAAGCTATCCGTATGTTACTTGCTTTTGCATCTTACATGGGTATTAAACTTTTTCAAATGGATATGAAATGTGCTTTTCTAAACGGTATTTTAGAAAAGAAAGTGTATGTTACACAACCTCCTAGTTTTGAAAACGAGAATTTTCCAAATCATATTTATAAATTGGACAAGGCACTTTAAGGTCTCAAACAATCTCCTAGGGCATGGTATGAGAGACTGTCCAAATATCTCCTTCAAAATGGTTTTAAACGTGGTTTGATTGACAAGAATTTGTTTATCAAAACTCGAGGTAATGATTTTTTTAGTTGTTCAAATTTATGTAGATGATATATTATTCGGTGCTACTAACAATTCTCTTTGCAAGGAATTTTCTGACATTATGAGTAGAGAATTTGAAATGAGCCTTGTGGGAGAATTGACGTTCTTTCTTGGACTACAAGTCTATCAAGCAAAGAAAGGAATTTTCTTGAATCAAGGAAAGTATACAAGGGATCTACTCAAGAAATATAAGATGGATCAATCAAAGGTCGCCAAGAACCCTATGACCTCAACACTATCCTTATATCAAGATAAGAATGGTAAGAGTGTGAACCAAAAGGAGTATCAAGGTATGATTGGTTCACTTCTCTATCTCACCACAAGTACACCTGATATTATGTTTAGTGTCTTCATGTGTGCAAGGTTTCAAGCTAACCCAAAGGAATCGCATCTTATAGCAGTAAAGAGGATTTTTCACTACCTAAATGGAACTCAAGACCTTTGTCTTTGGTATCCAAAGCGAAGCAATTTTCATCTCATTGGCTATTCAAATGCAGATTTTGTAGGTTACAAACTCGATAGAAAGAGTATCTCTGGGTGCTGTCAGCTATTAGGATCATCCCTAATAAGTTGGCACTCGAAGAAGCAAAATTTTGTTGCACTTTGAACCGCAGAAGCTGAATACATAGCTGCTGGAGCATGTTGTTCAAAAGTATTATGGATAGCTCAACAATTACGAGATCTTGGCTTTGATTTAAAAGGTATTCCTATTAAATGCAATAATACAAGTGCCATATCTATGACTAAAAATCCTGTGCAGCATTCTCCAACCAAGCACATCGATGTGAGATATCATTTTATTCGAGATCATGTGGAAAAAGGTGACATATCCATATCCTTTATCTCAACAGATTTGCAACTTGCTGATATTTTTACTAAATCATTGCCCGAGGAGAGATTTAATTTCATTCTATTAGAACTCGGTATGCTAAATAAAGATGCATTGATTTAGGGGGAGCATAGACGATTAAGATCTCAAGGCCTCGAAAATTCATTTCAAGACCTTGAAGATCTATATCGTATACAAAAAATTATATTGGATAAATTCTTATGGCTCTTATTTTTATAAATACTGGCCATTAAGATTTTTTTTAAAACCACTTTTAAAAGAGGATTTTATTTTTTTGATTTTATCGTTGAAATTTTTTTTGTTACCAGGTTTTTCTGTTCAAATCTTTTCATATGTTTTTCAAACTGGAATATTAATTTTTCTTTTTTCTCTTTCCTGAAGTACATCCCCTATTTCTCTCTATTTGATGTAACCGTACTGATTCCCCCCTTCTGGAATTATCCATCGACATTTCGTCTCCCTCTCTCTCTCTCTCATTATTAATACGTCTACTGTCACTTCCCTCGCACGGCTCAACACTCCATCTTCTCTCTTTCTCTGTTTATCTACTTTCTCTCCCCTCTCTAGAACTTCAATCGTCTGCTTTCATGGCTTCAAAGATGGCCACTGGGAATCCTGGATCTTCTGGCAAAGGAAAGCGCCCCGTTACAAGAAGGCAAAAGGAAATCGAGGAAGAAGAGACAATCAACGTCCATTCTTGCTCATCTGAAGATGCCCCCTCCCGGACCCAAACGCAGATGCCCATGCCCAGTCTACCGGCGTCCTGGTTCCAGAACTTCAAAGTAGCAGGTAAGTGGCTCGACACCTTCAGTTCTCGAAAGCTTTGACTGTGTGATTTTGTCGATCATTCTTTCCTTGGGTCTCTTCATCTCCCTTGCATCATTCTTCTGAAAGGTACTGCCTTGTGGCCTATTCTGAACCCCGGAGATGTTCATTACCCTCGCCTCACCCGTCTTTTCTTTGTTAATCTTACTTTCAAGAGAGACCGAGGTAATCTAACCCTAAACACTATCGTCTGCAACACCAAAATAGAACTTACACCTAGAGTCATCGCCGACATCTTTGGCCTTCCCAAAGAAATCTCCACTACTGGTCATCCTTCCCGTGCTGAGTGCATCTCTCTCGTCAATGGACCCATAATGTCCTGAACTTGGAAGCGAAAATTATATTCACCATTCTTGCCAGATGTGTCATCCCTCGCTCACACTCTAGGGAACTGGTCACCGATCAGCTCCTCGCTTTTGTCTATCTAGTGATGTCCGGATACGAAGACGACGTTCCAAACCTAATCTTGAACCACATGATACACTCCATCTCCTCTGCACACGACATTCCTCTGCCTTACGGCAATCTCCTCCCCCACATTTTCAAGTATTTCCGCCTTGACACCTCCATTAAGAAAAAGGCAGTTCATTCAGGCAAAGTGGACGCGAATGTGTTCCAAAGGATTGGAATTGTTAAGTTTGCCGAAGACTCTTGGAAACTGAAGGGTGAATTAACTGTCGAGGATTAAGTAGCAACCCCTGGACTTCATCTTCAACTGAAATCGGCCCCTTCATCTTCCTTGGCTGAGGAGCGTCTGGAGGAACTAGAACTGGGTCTTGATGCGCTGAGTAAAGACGTGATCGACCTTCAATTTGAGATGACAAACAAGCTAGATCAGACGCATGAGCTTCTCACCATAGTGAATACAAAGATTAACAACATGTTTCATCTGAAAGCCCTTACATTCACCTGCGCCGGTAACATTCTCCCCCTCGCTGACGACGCTGCAGAGTTGTGCAAAGCTTTGGCCTCCAATGTCATATTCAACTGTGAACAATCTGTGTGCACCCGGAAAATTCTTCGCCCATTCGTTCCCGAGCCTTCTGTAGTCAATGTTGAAGCCTATGATGTCATCAAGCACTACCGTAGAGAGGAGCAGAGAAGGGTTGACAAAATGGTCAAGGATCAAAAGGTCAATCAAACTCATAGGCACTGGAAGAGGAAGGCTGAGAACGATATGGAAGCAAAGAAGCGCGAGAAGAATGGAGAAGACATTGGCTATAGGATGTGGCGAGACGAGTGATTTCAAGACCTTTTTTTGTCTGGGTATTTTGAACTGGTTTTATGGTGCTTTAAACTTTTCTGTCTATGTTTTGAACTTGGTTTTTTAATTTGTTTGTCACTTTCCCTTGTCGAAAGACAAAAAGGGGGAGACTTGGTATAGTTTTTGCTGGCTGTTAGTACTGTTGGCTGTTTTTAAAACTTATGCTATGATCCAACATAGGTTGCTGATATATAGTTTGCTTAATGTTGGTTATATTTATGATTGTCTAATCTGTAGGATTTCAAAACTCCAATTTGTTTTGTCTTTCATCAAGGGGGAGATTGATAGCTCCCTTGCTTCTTTTTGATGAAACACATATGCTATATTACTAATTTTGCAGGATGATGAAAGACAAATAATAAGGTATTATAGCTTGATACAAATTGGATATATATATATATAGGGATGCGCTCCGGTGAAAACCAAAATTGCGGTAGAAACTCATGAGGACCGGCTTTTTAGCCCGGTACACTTGCTTTATAGCCCGGTTATGAATAGAACCGATCTATAAAGTCATAAATTTTAGCCCGGTTTTGAATAAAACCGAGCTATAAAGTCACTATGTAATTTTAAAACATTAGCTTTTTAGCACGATTTTTCGGTTTGACCGAACTATAAAGTCATGTGTTATTTTAAAACTGGAGTTTTTAGCACGGTTTTTAGGTTGAACCGAGTTGTAAAGTCACCGTGTGATTGAGGTTTTTAGCACGAGTTTCAAAAAAACCAAGATATAAAGTAGTCCTCACGGGTTTTTACCACAATTTGAGCTTTTCACCGGAGTCAATCCCTATATATATATATATATATTGCAGGTTATTGGTTTTGATTAGATTTAAAGATTGTTTTAAATCTAAATCTTGGTTATATTTCAGGTTAAGGTTTATGTGAATTTAGATAAAGTATTTTGTGGATCAAATATATTTGCGTATTCTAGAACCTATCTGCAGCACATGTTTTGAATTCAAGATAAACTGGTCGAGATTCTAGCAACAAGAAGATCTCAGCAGCGTCCGATTTTCTGGAGATTCTAGCAACAAGAATATCTCAGCAGCTGTCCGATTTTCTATAGAAAGATTTGAAGAAATCCCTAGCAATTCAAAATTAAAAAGAACGTTAGACTGTTGGGAGAATCTGGGAATGAAATCAGTAGTAAAGGAAGAGGAGCGAAGGTATAAAAATAGAAGATTGATATGCTCATCGACACACATCTTCACCAAGTCTTCTCTGCAATCAAAAAGCGCTCTCCAATCTCCATTGCCATCTACTGTTCGATTGTTCTTCTTTCTCCTATTTGTAAACACTTTATATTTTCGAGAGTTAGGAAGAACGTGAGCTTCATAGTATAAGTTTATCCTTGTTGTACTAAGAGTATCATATACTTAAACGTATCACACTTCGGTGTGACAAGGGGACTTTTATTTCTTTGTATCTTGGATTGACTAGATAGAAGCGACATAGACTTCGGGATATAGAAGAGAGGAAGTTCTTCTAGGTTGTATGTAGGACTCATAAGGAAAGAGGAATAAAAGATGTTTGAATCCTACGGGTTGGATAACCCTAGGCGGAGACGTACGCTGGTGAAGAGCCGAACTTCGTTAACAATTCACGTGTTTATTATTTTTATTTCCGCACTTATAATTATCATTTTGTTTTCGTGACTTAAACAGATTACTGCAGCTATATCAAGATCCTTTAAGTTTTGTTCAAGACCTTGAGATCAAGTTCAAGACTTTGAGGTCGAGTTCAAGGCCTTGAGATCCGTTAAAATGCCCTTGAAGTTATTATTGCAAGAGACATTGCGAAAATATTCCATACTCTTATATATTCAAACCCCCCTAGAGTATTTGTCATATTGTTATTTACTTTAAGTACACGATTCTTCAATTCAATTATCACCAGTAATAAATTTATAATAAGTAGAAATATTGCCAACGACGACAAGGACGTTCACAACTTACAATTAGCCTAACTTTTGAAACGAACATATGTGAGTTGTACGTCCACAACGAACATGATGTACAAAGCTAAAATGTCATGTTTTGATGAACGAATAGAGTAATTTTTATAAGAGTTGTTTGTTGAAAGTTCTAGGAATGTGTGATTTTGTTTTGAAATAGTAAAATATTAGCAACTATTTTACTCATTGATATTTTTATCCATTTTTGTCATTAATTATTACTATTTTATTTTTACTTTTTTCATACTATAATTATATATGTCTACTAACTGCTCTAAATTAACTAATTTTTGTATGCATTTTTATTAGCAGTAGTGATGTTCAGTATTACTATAATTATAAATTTGAGCAATAGTATGTCTAGTATTGCTGATATTAAAAATCAATAATAGTGATGTCAGTTTAATGTTTTTAGAAATATGTGATTTTAGCTGGAAGTTCAAGTATATGCTTCATATTTTATAGTGCAGCTTTATTAAATTATTTGTAGTGTTGTTATAAGCTTAATTAATTGTTGTTATAAGCTTAATTAATTGTTGTTATAAGTTTAATTAATTGTTGCAAACAATAATTCTTTCTAAGGTTCAACTAATTATTCGTTTTTAGGTGAAATATCATAATCAAATACCATCTAATTATTCAACAAACGTTATTATATCATACTCCGCGCGCCTATAAAAATAAATGATTGAATTAGTAAAGGAAGATGCTATTAATTGCCCTTTAATTGCTGAATATTAGCATGGATTTTGGAAGGTGTTTGTTTCATCCTCTCAACTAGTCGTATTACTCGTGTTCTTCGCGGTTTGTTAATAAATTATTTTCTTATAAATTCACTTCCATTGTTATATAAATAAATTGAATTACATAAATCATAGTAATAAGGTATTTGCAAATAAAATTATCTTATCATTTTTATATTAATTCAATACTTATACTAATATATTATTTTATGTTTCAACTTTATTTTTTTAAATTATGAAGGTTGAAATTGATTATTTAAAATATTTATATGTAAAAACCATACATAAACTCCTTATAATATTAAATATAAAGTTATAATAGATTGATAATAAAAAATATTATTCTAAGCTATTATTCATAATTTATATATATATATAATATTTCGATTTAGTATAAATTACGTTTATTTAATAAAAAATATAATAAGTCTTTTTTACTTTCCTCCATATAAATGAACACCATTGAATAATTTATATAATTAAATCTCCATTACAAGTTCGTAGTAAGATAAAGTTTATAACTAACAAAATTTTCATCACTTTTGATATGTTTGATTACTAATCATTGACTAATAGAAATATATTCCTTTGTTTTATATTTTTATCCCATTTTTTAGATATTATTAATAAAAAACAGATTTTGTAAACACTTTAAGATATAAAAATTAATTGTAACAATCCATATTGAAAAGTTTAATAATCTGAATGATGGAATTTATAACCACTTAAGATATAAAAATTAATTATATTAATCAATTAAAGTAGACAAATAGGATGACACATGAATAAATAGATAGAGTTATTGTTCAATGTGGTATAAATATATTGGATATTCATTAATTGACGTGTCAAAAAACCCGGGCCAGATTGCACCAGAGAACGACATGTAAGCGAATCGCACCAGAGCCCGCCACATAGGATTTCCACGTCTGTGTTTTAGTATTATACTAGCATAGTACCCGTGCGTAACGCACGGGATTTGTAAAATATATTATATTTTATATAAGATATTATCATAATTTATTTACATTATATATTAGATATATTATACTATTATAATAATATGAAAACGATATAGCAAAATAATATAAATTTGGATAAAAAAAATAATGCTTATATTATATCAATATATAATATATGTGGAAAAACGTCAATGTCTCATCTTCCTCGTAGGGTCGAGTTTGAGATTTGAAATGCCCGATGCAGGATATAAAAATGTGGCCCTCCACTTTTTTTTTGTTGTGTTAATGGATTAGAAGGTAAGACCAAATAATTTGGTAGTTCGACTACATACTAGGTGAATGGAGCTTTAAGAACTTTTGGATGGATAGCACATAAAAATGTCGGAGAAGAAATATTCTTGTAATAAACTTAAAAGTAAAAAAATTGCTTCATCCGTCTCAAAATATAGGTCATTTTATTTTTTTTGGCATGTTTTTTAAGAAGCTAAAAACTCTATAAAATATTATATTTTTATTGGTTTTTAAAAATAATATTATGCTTATTAATAATAAGTATATAGTATTATTTTTAAAAACTAAAAAAAAGTTAATAGTTTATAAAGTTTTTAGCTCCTTAAAAACGTGCTAAAAAGTAAAACGACTGATATTTTGAGACAGAGGTAGTATAAAATTTATAGTCCCCACTGCTGTTTGAGAATGAGTTTTTTTTAGCCCTCTAAGTTTTTTAGTAAGTTGATTGATTACTTTGAGCATTAAACACACATTTGTTGTGGTAATGGGTTGGAAGGTAGAACCAAATAATTTGGTAGTTGGTCTACACATTCCACAAACACTGATGAATGGAATTTTCAGAACTTTTGGATTGACAGCACATAAAAAAATAATTATCAAATATAGGCCATTTTATTTTTTGACATGTTTTTTAAAAAGCTAAAGACTCTATCAAATATTATCTTTTTATTAGTTTTATTTGAGCATATTATATGATTTGCAATGTCTAAATAGAATATTTATTATTATATATTAGGCCAAATGATGGATAGTTAGCTTAGTGTGATAAAACATATGACAAATAAAAAAATGAATAAAAATCTTTTGGATCTCAACCTTATACTTTCAATTCATTTGTAAAAAAGAAGAAGAAGAAGAAGTGGAGGAAAAATCATTAAGCAAAATGGGGATTGGGAATCGAGCTCATAATCTATTGATAATGAAAATCTTGAACTTGAATTCAAATATTATATTTCAGAAAAGTATTTTATTTTCCTAAAATCAACAATAACCATTTAATATTTCATTTAAATATGAAATTTTAAATTGTTTTAGGTTAAAGGAAACATACATACTCTAATCCTGTAGAGTATATGTGTTAATTTTTTTTAGGTCATTGCGGTTATGGAAATTAACCATTCATCGTCATCAATATCTTGCATTAAAAAAAACAAAATCAATTTCAGAATATAAATGCTAATATATGAGAAGAAAATATACACACAGATGAATCAAAACAAAGTCCATAACCATCAATTGAATTCAGATACACAATTTACAACAAACATAAAGTAGGAGTTCGAAATTTTATTGTGGATAATTGAAATTTTGATTAGTATGATGTGAATGAAAACCCAAGCCCTTATATATAGAAAGAGAGATTAAAAAAAAAGTATTCCCTTGCAAGATTGATAGAGATTAAATAAATAAATTGGTTTTATTTTACTCAATCAAAAAATTTAGTATTTTGAAAATTGGTTAAAAACTTCATAAGATGAATAATAAAAAATTGCAATATTACCTAAAAATCCAAAGAATAAGATTTTCTATTTGATTATTTATTATTATTATTATACATAATTTTTGATTAAAAATAATAATTAATTAACTAAAACTTTCTGTAAGGGCCGAGATTTTTAAAAGATATTATTTATATAAATTAAAGATTCTATTCTAATTTAAATTCCATTAAGTTCTAAGACTTCAAAAAAAAAATTTTGAAAGCTGCGTCCTCAAGTAACTGATTTATTTTACTTTCTCGAGACCAATTCCGGCATAAACTTGTTATCCAAAATTGAAAATGAAATTTATTCCGCCTTATTCTTCCGAGGCTTAGAAATATTTACGGGTTTCATTATTTAATTCGAATTCGAATATTTATTTTAAATTTATTTTAATCGTGTCGGGTTAAGATCGGAAAGCGGGTTTCAGAGTTTATTTTTGGGCATTTATTTCTAATCTTTATACAATTATACACTCCACCCTTCCACCTACTCCCTTCATCCATCCCCTACAACTGAACCAGCCCCCATCCTACTCCCTATTTCAACAATAGCACTCATTCCCCTCTAATCTCCCTATTTGCAGCCTCTAAAGGCTAAACCCATCTCCACACCCAAACACAATCGATCACACAAGCCCCCACTCCTCTTCTTCATTCATCCCTCCTGCTACTCTCCTTCGATCTTCAGCAGCGCCACCACCACACCATCACCACCTTCGTTTTCATCGTCAATCGCACCACCAACAACCTTCCTCCTTACCCCAGCAGCACCACCTCCATCTCCATCTATTATCCTCCTCATTTGAAGCCAAGATTAAGCTCCTTTCCCCCACCTTCTGTTCTTTTGTCGAAGCAAGGCTGAGCAGCAATGGCGTCCCCTCTACCATTTCCCTCGATGCCGAAGAACAGCCCAGGAGCTCCGACAGACCTAGGCAGAGCCGCTCGAGCGCCCCATCTCCCCTGTCTCACGAGTAAGGTCGGGTTTCGCCTTTTGTTTTCGCTTTCAACTCAAAATTCCCCAAAGGCGAACCTTTAATCCTCCTTCATCCTCCCTAGGCCATCTTTGATGCGGAACCAACTCCGACGAGGTAGACCGAGCACCAATCGAGCCACTCTGAGTTTTTTCCGGCGAGAACTTCCATCCTCGGTGAGATCTCTTTTCTTCCTTCCTCCTTGCTCTCGCTTGCGTCCTTTGGTGTTGGTTGTGGTCGGGAAGTGGGGGCTGATCAGTTGAGAGTGGTCGGAGCAAGTGAGAGGTCCCCGACGAGCCTTACCTTCCCCTCCTTTTCTTCCGTTTCAACTGTGAACAGGGGCGGATTGGGGGAGACGGGTTCATGGAGCCGGTTCGACCTTCTTTTTTTTTTCTTTTCCCTTGAAACGGTTCACTTGTTTTAAAAACAATCAGGTTTGGGGGTTTTGATATTGGCGCCCAAAGAACTGTAAAGGCGCCCAAAGAATGCCAAATGGCATATCCCTCTCCTACCTCTGCACCCCTTTCCGTTAGTGCAGAGACTGTCCAGTTCGATGCTATAGCATATCATATCATATCTCATCATCATATCATAAATCATACTCATGCCCGATGGTGCTGGGCTATCATCATGCTCATATCGACTCGATAGACTCAGGGCACCCGATGGGGCTGGGCTACCCTATGACCCTAGCAAAGACTCTAGGACTATCACAGATAATGGCCGTTCTGTTACATACGTATAAAGAAATAGAATGCTCAATCACAAGTGCAATCCTAGCATGATACTACATGGCATGCTTTAATGCTTATGCAACACCTAGTATGTCATATATTCACAAGCAGGTAATCTCTTTCGAATCTGAGTAAGCCCATAAAGGAACTTACCTGAATAAGTCGAACAGCAGAGAACAAGGCAGAAGCAGAATCCAAGTAATGAGTCACCCATAGCAAACAATGTCCAACATATCACAACCACCTAATAACATATAAATGCATAAGTCTAGCTAATTCACACAAGGCGCCCCTAACTATCATACATATCTTCTCATATCTCGTTCCAGATTATTCCATCTTATCTCATCGATATCCATAAATCATTCCATGTTCGTCTCATCTCATCATCTCATTTTCAAAACAGTCTTTCAAATAACTCAACTTAGAAATCAAACAAATCTTTTAAAATCGCTTATCCAAATCCCGACATTAAACATTTAAACCTTAAGGCCCATTTTCCCAAAATCATGTTATAAAATAATTCCGGTATGTTTCTTATTTCAAAAACCTTATATAAATAAATTCCAAAATAAAATCATTACAATAACTCTATGCTCACGAATAATATTTATAATTCAAAACCAACAAATCACTTTAAAATTCCTAACTCACATGTTTAAATCCTCATAAAATGCATCAATTAAATAATCCAATTACTACTATTTTAAAATAAATAAACAATATGTAACGATTAATTTCCAGAATTTATATTATATAATAATATTTTCAAAATATGTATACATAACAAAAAAAAATCAAAAATCATATATAATATAACATATATATATATATAACATAACATAACTCAACACATATAATAACAACCCAAAATAAATCCCCAACCAAACCAAAAGAACAAGCCCAGCCCAACAACCCATGAAAGAATCCGGATCCGAGCCCAGATCCAAGCCCAAAACCCGCATACCGTATCCGGATTCCCTCCCCATGACCCAACTCTCCCATTTAATGAACCGGCCAGCTTTAAGAAGGAAGGGGAACCGGACCAAGAAAAAGAAAACAAAACCGGACCCATGAACCCGTCTCCCCCAAGCAAAAGAACAGAGCTGCTGCACATGTGACGGAAGAAAACGGGAGAAAAAGAAGGTGAGCCAGGGCCTCCGGCGGCCACCTTTTCCCGACCCAAACCTATCCCACCTTGATCGAAAACAAACTCCGACTACAACCCGCAGAAAATGACTCAAACGCAGTCAAGGAAGAAGAGGAAACGGAGCTCACCAAGGATTCGAATTTTCGCTAGAAAATCTTCGTCGGAGGCTGATGGACGGTTTTTAGTCGCGTAAACCGTATCAAAATAAAACTCAAACCTACAAACTAGCATAACAAGTAAGTAAGAGGTCGATCCCACAAAGAATCAAGTATTCCTTTGCAATGTGTATTTACCAATTAGTGAAAAGGGGGGGTTTTGGGTGATTGAAATAAGAAAGAAAACAAAATAAACTATAAACAAGTTGATGCAAAACAATTTAGAGAAGATCGCTCTACCTACAACTATCCACTTTATTTGGTTGAATTGATATTGTAACTTCCTCTTGTCCTTTTAGTTTTCCTACGAATGCCCTTGTCCCGACCTAATATAGTTACTAGTCCAATCAGTCCTACAAACCCTTATCAATTGAACAGTCCCTAAAGAAGGATTTAACCCAATTGATAGCTTTAAGTTCAGAGATTAACCAAGGTACTTGCAGTCCCTAAAGAGGGATTTAACAACACATCCAACTTCATACCCATCCAATTAGTTCAATCAGCGCTAAAGGGATAAGTTTGCCACTTGGGTTAAGGTTTGCAATCAGGAATCTACAAAACCCTAGCAGATGAATTGATTCTACCAAGTTGATCAGGCGAGATAGAATAAAACAATCACACATTCAAGCACAAAGAAGTTGAAACATTCAATATAAGAAATAAAGAACAAGATTTAGAAACTCACAACTCAATCCAAACAAAGCTTCAAATCGTAGATAGAACGAAGAGAGTTTAGCCGCCCATGGCGAACATCGCTCTCAATCTCCCACTAAAATCGTCTTGAATCCTAATCTAATGAATGAATGGAAACCTAGGGCTAAGCCCTCTCTCAATTTCGTGCCCTTTTCGTGTCCCAGTCGGCCAAAAAGACAAAGATAGAATAAATAGGGTTTTGGATAGAAAACACGTCGCTGAACTTTGAAACGCGTCGGCAAATGCGGCTGCCGCGGCATATTGCTGCGCCCGCAGCATATGGCAGCGCCCGCTGCATCAGTCTTTTACGGAAAATTCAAGTCGAATGAGCTCTTGATGTTAATAGGAAAGTTATAGCTCTCTGAAAGAGCTTTCCAACGCATGGTCATACTAGTCTATCGGATAACCGAGGCCTCTAGAAAGTGCAAAACAAGTTCAGCATGTCTGGCGATAACTTCTGCAGACTTGTTCTTCGTTTAGGCTCGTTTCTTCTTCTCAGGACCTCTTTAGATCTTCATGTAAGCTTCCTCGATCAACTAGACATCCTCACCTAATGCTTCATCAACCCATGTCTCCTCCTCGGATCCATAGTTACCTGAAATAATCAATAAAAACGTGTAGATTCCGACTCCACCACCATAGAGAGCAAATATGCAAATTATACTTAACCCATGCATGATATGCATCATAACTAAGCTAAATGCAACCTATTATGACCATGTAAATGCGTTCTATCAAACTCCCCCGCACTTAAGCTTTTGCTTGTCCTCAAGCAATGAAAAACAAATGTAGAATTAATCCTCTCACAAATAAGATCTTCATGCTATAGTCTTAGAAAAGCAACATCAAGCAATAGGAGCCATGAATAAGAGAACAATTATCCTAGCAAATATATGAGCGATCCAATAGTAAAGGCAAATTTAATCCAAACTCACCGGGATAATGTATTTCACTCAAGCTCTCATGTGTTTAGGTTTTAAAGTCCAACTCCCAACTCAATCCAAAATGCTCTATACACCGTGAAAGTCATCACTTGCAAAAAACATCATGAGGACTTTTATAGGGTTGTAATGGGGCTTTGGTAGGAACATAAGGCATGAGAAATATTTAGGCTTGTGGTGCTAAAAATCCGGGAAAAAGGAACAACAACCAACCAGAACAACACCAAAACTTCCATACTTCGCAAACCATTCCAATAACATAAACTCCAATACACATCAATAAGCACTCTTCGATTTCAATAACCATACAACTCATGCAATTTTGTCATTTGGATGATGACTTCTTTTCTTTTCATTTACGCTTACTTTTGCCCCTAGGTGAATTTTATCCTCCCTAAGTCCAAGCTTACTAGACTTTTACTCCTAAGTGGATTTTATCCTCCTTAGGCCCCTAGTAATAAGTCATCTCTATTATGCAAGAAGGGTTACCTTATTTCAGCTATGCCTCTCACAATGCACAACCATACATACATCATCTCCACTCAAAACAACTCCAACATAAAGATTTTTCACCAATTCTCCTCCTAATTCCCGGATAGGGTCAGGCTAATCATTGACTATGATATATTTTTGTGGAGCTATTAAAAAGAATAGGCTTTAAGGCTCAGCTGGGCTTCAAGCAAAGGATAATGCAAAGGGTAGATAAGGTATAATATGGCTAAAGAAAACATGCCTCAATCATTTGAAATTCACAAGCAACAAACATTTGCAATATGGTATTGAAATAAGAAGAATATGGAGAGTATAATCACACAATAAAAGCAAAATGGAATAATATGTAAAGTCCCTATAAGGCCAAAACAAACTCACAAGGGTTATATTTTTTCTAGATTTCAATTAAACCTCAACTATGAACCATACTTGCTCATTTATATTCTCAAATCATGCTCCAAAAATCATTTTCAAGCAATTCAATCAAATCATGGGATTTATGCAATAAGATCATAAAAATAATTTAGAGGACAAACTAAACCAAGATGGGTATCTTTAATAACACCTAAATGCAATGCATGATATTTTTGTGATTTTTTTTCAATGTGATATATGAGTAAAAATAAATATGAAAACATAAATAAACATGATATGCAAACTCTATCTATATGCAATGCAATCCCTCCCCCACACTTAAACTTTTCATTGTCCTCAATGAAACATAAAAGACAACAAAAAAATAAAAACATAGAGGGAGAGATGAGTGAAATACGCACAATGTGGTGGAAGGATCTCCTTTCAAATAGTAGGCTGATACGTCGGATCTGAGCATTGCGGCGGGTTAAAGGCGGCGACCTTTCCTGAAAGGTTAGTCTATCCAAAAACTAAAAACAACCATCTAATGCCTAATGGAAAACCTAATTTATTGAAAAGAAAACTAGCTAACTAGGAATTGAAATAACTAAATTAGAAAACTTACCTCGGGTTGCCTCCCGAGAAGCGCCTTTCTTTAGTGTCATTGGCTTGACTTATTCTCAATCTCAAGATCTTATCTATCAGACATCGTCAAGGCCCTCAATAGCCTATCATATTCCTGTGCACACATCTTACAAAGAACATCATAGCACAATAGATTGAAGGCATAAAATATGAAATTCAAAAACACTTTCAATCTATCAAAGAGTCTAGCATGACTCTCTACTGAAGGAATATGATACCACCAACACAGTTCCGTCGGTGGCTTCTCAAAATAGCAATAAAAAGGATAAACATAATCACCATTACCTTCCAAATCGCAAAAGTTTACCTTTATTACCTCTTGAGCCTCAGCTGATGGCTATAGACTTGGTTCATCAATGGGCAAGCTCAGAATGGATGTTGCAGATGGAGTAGGAGACACATCACATGTAACCTCATGCGTCGACTCATGAGATTCCAAGTCAGGAAGCACTAGACCCTCTCCTCCATCGTCGAAGACACTATCGTTGTCTGCAGCCAATTCCTCCTCTTCTTCTTCGAAGCTCATTTCTTTCTCACCTTTTGCACTTAAAAGTTGAATGAGTTGGCTCATCTGATTCTCCAATTTTCCAAGTCGACTCATTTTTTCTTCCTCCAACTGCTGCAACACGTGTGTGAGAGTTCGGATTGATACTTCCCGCTCAACCTGGAGACTCATGTTGCAGAAAAAATCCCAAATCTCAAAGAGTCCCATATCCAATAGGCCTCCATTACTCATGGACTCAGCAAGACTCCGTGTTTCAGCATTCATCCCATCAAATATGCAAACACACATCTCTCGCACACCATATTGATAACCCCATGAACCAAGGTCGTTAACATACTCATGCAATCTAGTGAAATATTGGTGAAAGTTCTCACCTTCAAACTGCAACAATCTCAACATCTTAAAAAGTTAGTAGCAAGGGCGTCGTGAACCGTAAGATAGGTTCACAACGAGTTAGGTATATGCACAAAAATCAATAAATACACAAAACAAAGAAATAAACTTGATTCCCCGGCAACGGCGCCAATTTGATGGACGGTTTTTAGTCTCGTAAACCGTATCAAAATAAACCTCAAACCTACAAACTAGCATAACAAGTAAGTAAGAGGTCGATCCCACAAAGAATCAAGTATTCCTTTGCAATGTGTATTTACCAATTAGTGAAAAGGGGGGGTTTTTGGGTGATTGAAATAAGAAAGAAAACAAAATAAACTATAAACAAGTTGATGCAAAACAATTTAGAGAAGATCGCTCTACCTACAACTATCCACTTTA
Source organism: Persicaria maculosa (assembly GCA_963922045.1). Lineage (NCBI taxonomy): Eukaryota > Viridiplantae > Streptophyta > Magnoliopsida > Caryophyllales > Polygonaceae > Persicaria > Persicaria maculosa. The sequence goes on along the minus strand of OY998261.1, from coordinate 21,399,379 downwards.
TTTGGTTGAATTCATATTGTAACTTCCACTTGTCCTTTTAGTTTTCCTACGAATGCCCTTGTCCCGACCTAATATAGTTACTAGTCCAATCAGTCTTAGAAACCCTTATCAATTGAACAGTCCCTAAAGAAGGATTTAACCCAATTGATAGCTTTAAGTTCAGAGATTAACCAAGGTACTTGCAGTCCCTAAAGAGGGATTTAACAACACATCCAACTTCCTACCCATCCAATTAGTTCAATCAGCGCTAAAGGGATAAGTTTGCCACTTGGGTTAAGGTTCGCAATCAGGAATCTACAAAACCCTAGCAGATGAATTGATTCTACCAAGTTGATCAGGCGAGATAGAATAAAACAATCAAACATTCAAGCACAAAGAAGTTGAAACATTCAATATAAGAAATAAGGAACAAGATTTAGAAACTCACAACTCAATCCAAACAAATCTTCAAATCGTAGATAGAATGAAGAGAGTTTAGCCGCCCATGGCGAACATCGCTCTCAATCTCCCACTAAAATCGTCTTGAATCCTAATCTAATGAATGAATGGAAACCTAGGGCTAAGCCCTCTCTCAATTTCGTGCCCTTTTCGTGTCCCAGCGGCCAAAAAGACAAAGATAGAATAAATAGGGTTTTGGATAGAAAGCACGTCGCTGAACTTTGAAACGCGTCGGCAAATGCGGCGGCCGCGTCATATTGCTGCGCCCGCAGCATATGGCAGCGCCCACTGCATCAGTCTTTTACGGAAAATTCATGTCGGATCAGCTCTCGATGTTAGTAGGAAAGTTGTAGCTCTCTGAAAGAGCTTTCCAACGCATGGTCATATTAGTCTATCGGACAACCGAGGCCTCTAGAAAGTGCAAAACAAGTTCAGCATGTCTGGCGACAACTTCTGCAGACTTGTTCTTCGTTTAGGCTCGTTTCTTCTTCTCAGGACCTCTTTAGATCTTCATGTAAGCTTCCTCGATCAACTAGACATCCTCATCTAATGCTTCATCAACCCATGTCTCCTCCTCGGATCCATAGTTACCTGAAATAATCAATAAAAACGTGTAGATTCCGACTCCACCACCATAGAGAGCAAATATGCAAATTATACTTAACCCATGCATGATATGCATCATAACTAAGCTAAATGCAACCTATTATGACCATCTAAATGCGATCTATCAGAGGCACGATTGGGCTTCGACAGAAATGGAGTCGAGGCGTGCTTGTTCGCGAACAGGGGACGTCGACCTTTGCGACTTCAAGGGCGGTTGGCTTCGACTTCTGGGCTCTCCGGATGCTCGCTGTCGTTGAATGGAAGTGATGGAAGCGCTGCTGTTATTGGTCATTAAAGGAGGAGAAAGAACGAAGCCTGAAGCCTGAATCTACTTATCGAAACACAGGGTCGTTCTCGGCTGTTTGAAACCAGAGGGGAGGAAGGAGGTGAGTTCACTGCTGAGTGATGGAGATGGGCATGGCTGCGACGAACGACAAGGAGAAGGAAGGAAGAACTGGTGGTGTAGGCGGCTGTTGGTGGTTCTGGTGGTCGGCGATGATGAAGGGTGGTGGTGGAGGTGTGGTGGTGCCGAAAGAAATAGGAAAGGAGGGAGTTTTGGTGGGGTGTGTTTGAGGTTTTGTGTTTAAAAGGGTGATAGAAAACAAGGGGAAAGGGAGTGAAGAGGATGTGGGTTTCTACTGCAGGGACAGAAATGTGAGAGGAAGAGGGTGGGGTGTGGGTGCAAGGCTGCAGCGGGGGGGAATAAGGGAGTAGGGGTGGGAGAGGAAGAAGACAAAGAAGGGACCACAGGAGAGAGAGAGAGAGAGAGAGATAAGAAAAGGGAAAGAAAATAAAAGAATTGGGTACACTAAAGAATTCAAATTAGCGGAAAAGATTCGAAACCCGCTCGCCCAATCGAATCCCGACTAAATCAAATTTAAATAAAATTTCAATTCAATCTCAAGATAACAGAATTAAATTAATTTCAATCAAAACTCGGAGCTTAAATAAATTTTTATTAATACCCGAACTCGAAGTCGAAAATCAAATCCCGTCAAAATCCTAATTTAAAACGATGCCGGAAGGATTTTAAATTTTGAACTCGGGCTCGAGGACGATTTTTCTCCGCTTTTACAAATTGAAATAAATACTAACATATTTAATTAAAATAATAATATAATCTATAAAATATATATTCAGTCTTTACATCTATTCGGGTGCATTGATTACTTAAGTGTGTGATGGAGTATGGTACTTTACACCATAGGTCATGCCACGAGTTAATTAATGTACTGGAATATCAACTTCAAACGATCTAAGATTCTCGACATGATTTTCGGTCTTTAGAACATGTTGTTTTGGAGAGCCACATTTTTCCATTTTTGTAAAGGTTCATAGGTGTCTTTTTGTCATAAGACCTTATCCAGAGCTTGACCATCCTTCTTCGGGAAACAAGTCGAGTACTCTTCTCCCTTACCCAAAAGAGTCATACAAGCATGTTGTAGCATGATTAACTTGATTTCTTGCATATGGTCGTGCTAGTTGACCAAATGTATGAATGTGTCACATGTTATGCATATTGTAGGATAGATGAATTGTGACTTAAGCTATTTTGTGCCTTATCCACGTGGTTGTTTGCTCTCTCTTGACGTAGGTACCTGATAGTATTATCGTTCTTTCATACTTTCATGAACAACTGGTCTGACACCTCGCATGATCACACACCACGATATGTTCTAGTTTCGTGTATACATGACCCATGAAGGTTATATTAAACTAATTTAGATCACCCCTTACTGTACCTATGCTTTTCTATGAATTACTACTGTCATGTAGAAACCATGCTTTTCAAATATAACCCATCATATCATTTCAAGTCGTACGTGCCCCTTATGTGAACTTTGGCGTCGTAGGATGTGAAGTTATTCATCATATAAGGACGGTATATGCTTCCGTGTCATGAATATATGTTGAAGTTATTCATTGCGATAGGTACATGATAGTGTTCATTGATATGACTAGTGTACTTCATGGACTAGGTGTATCTTGCTTGCTGCGATTGTGCCTTATAGATCTCTATAAGGGCCTCATTGTCATTCTTGGGTTGGAATCTTGTCTCTAGTCTCATTAGTCCTTGGTCCGTATGTGACTCCGTAGGGAATTCGGGTTGTCCTCCTTTGTCTCTCCCCTATCTCTGTTAACTTAGAACCTCTGTGTTATCTTTTTGGAACGAATGATGACATAAAAAAAAGAACAAACAACTGGGTAGCATCAGAGCGGCGCAGCGGAAGCATAGTGGGCCCGTGACCCACAAGTCTCAGAACTGAAGCCATCGACAACATTAGAGGATGAATATGCAGTGGATTCATAGATATGCCTTATGAAGGGGGGCGTTCCCCCATTCGAGCTACTAACCTTCTTTGTGATGATTGAGAATGGGGATTGTGTGTGATAAGCCTAGATGTGATATGATTCTGATGTGTAGATGTTTTGTTATGTTGATATTAGAGTTAGTGGTAAGTATGGCCTGATTGCCTCAACATACGAGGTATGGGATATTGATGTTAGTGAGTTGTTTACTTAGTGCGCATGTTTGACGACTTTCTTTTCCTTTATTTCCCTTTCTCCCTTTCCTTTTCTCCTCTTTTGACTTCTTTCTTATTCGTGTGGGTTAAGGTTCCTTTGGTGAAAGAGTCTTGAGAGTAATAGGAGAATTATAAGGCCTAGGTTTTGATCGAGGATGGTGTAAGGTAGAGTCTTAGAAGCAAGACATTGGGTTAGGAGATGGTGGTAGGGTTTATAGGGCGTGTAGGAAATGGTGGTTAGGAATTTTCAGATGATCCTTCTAGGTAGGCCTTAGATAAGGCATAGGATAAGAATGACGAGGTTATGGAAGTAAGGTTGCAGTATGGATGAGTACCTTTGGGTGAAGGAATCTAGTAAGTCCGATTAGGTGTCCTTGAGAGAAAATATGAATGGACTAGGGCTTATTGATCGGGGAACCTTGTAGAAGGGATGTGATAGGCAGACCGTTGTACTAAGAGTGGTACTAATGTTGTCGAGGAACTAGTCTTGATCGGCGCTAAGGTTTGGATGAATAGGATTGCTTGGGGAGTTGTAGACTTTGGGACTTAGGTTATTCGTATTGTGAGTAGGAACGACTAGGGATAAAAGAATGATTTGTGGATACCTTTGGAGTTTGAGTGGCTAGGACAGTCGAGGATTAGTAGATCTTGGGACTTTGGTTGTTCTCATGATAGGCGGTAGAATCTGAAAATTGCACTTGGAGATCGACTCGTATGGTATTGAGGATACTTGCTAGGAGATAATTGGAGAATTATTGGAGGCGTAATTAGGAGAATTCTAGAATAGGAAGGCGATTGTAATTGATATGAATAGCAGTGATCCGAATGCTGAGGTATTAGGGAAGGAAATATGAGATTTCGAGGAAAAGACTATAGTTGAGTAAAAGATATTGTTATGGTGGATTGTAGGTCCATTTGAATGGATGTAGGAGTTTGAATGACGAATATGGGGATTAGTTTAGGTGGAGGATATAGGAATACCAATTGTTGTAGAACTTTGGGAAATTTAAATAGCTTGTGATGCCTTGGGTAATTCCATAAAAGGATAACGTAGAGATTCTCTGAGCAAATGATTGGTAATAATGGTCAATTAGAGGTAAACTATCGTTAGTTGAGGATTGTGGTCTAGAGCTAATTGGGAGTGTGCAACAATAAGGAATTAGAATAAGACGTCTTGGGAGATTGTGACTGTTTTGGTAAAATAGTGGAATTTCGAGTGATGAATTAGTTTTGGGAGTAAGTGAAAATGTTGTGACCTTTGGAAAATGAGGAGATGTGATTCAGTTTAGAGATATTCGGATGAGCTGCTTGGGTAACACTTGTGTGCTTGACTACTTGAGGATGGGTGCAAATGAGGAGAAACTTAGTGTTTTATGATTACATGATTATCACTAGTCGGCTCTCTGGTTTAGAATCTAAGGAGTGCAGGCGATTGTGTATTGCTAGGGCCTTTCGATATAGCTGAGTGAGGTGCTTACGTTATTTGGGATGCATGAATAGCCTAGGAGATGAACCTTTGTCATTGGATATTGAGGACATAGAGTGTAAGAGTGCTCTTGTAAGAGGTTAGCAGTAGGAGTTGGTTCTTAGAGGTGGATTTGCAGTGGGTGTGCTTATTGGTACGGGAAGCAAGATCAAGGTATGGGAACAATTTAGGAGTTCTCTCGTAGGAATGCTAATCGGATGGATTCTTAAGGATATAGGTAGAATAACGGAATTCGGAAGAAAACCCACTAGATTGCTCGCGCGTTTGATAGAGGTTCTGACGAGAGTTGGAGTATAGGGCTCGTTTTATGATTCCCTAGAGAGTTATGATCTCCGATATATGGGCTTAACTTAGTTAGATAGAAAGTTGGGATTGTGAGTTGAGATCTTGTGTGAGATGATTCTTGGAGAACTTATTGGCCTGATAATTTAAGTATATAGTGAATGAATTGGGACTACACTTTGACCTTGCGACTTATGTGAATGAAATTAGGGAAGATGCCTATGAGTTTTGTTATAAAGGGAGCGAGATGCGGTTGTATTTGAAAGTTGTAGCATGTTTGAGTGAACGAACCTAGCTTAGACTTGACCTTGACTTCGGGAGTTGGCAGTGGCGTCCTGTTCTGATTGATGACGATATACAGATTCCTGATTTTCTTTGTAATTGTTGATGATTTACCTGTTGAGGGAGAGGCTTGATGTGTAAATATGATACCCATTTGATAAAGTGACATCCTAGTTATGACGAATTCTGACATGTTGATACTTGAAACTTAGAATGCTAATGTTTAATTTTGTTGATATTCTAATGTGCTCATATTCTGTAAATTGGCATGATAATAACCTTGATATTATGCATCTTGATGGGTGGTGATGATATAATAAAATGCGCTATCTTGAAATGAGACGCTTCGAGATCTTTGGATGCGATACGCCTTGAACGTGAAATGTCTATGACGATATTGTATATATATGTGTTACCCTTGTGATGAGATGATGTGATAGGCCCTTTTGTGTTATGAGGTGTAAAGTTTGATGGTATTTTCCTAGATTTGATGTGGTTCTTGTTATGATGTACCCTCGGGGTTGATTGGTTATCTGGTATACGAGATTATGCATTTTGCTGACTTATGATCCATGACATGATTGAGACTGATAGAATTAACACTGTCTCTACAAACGGAAACTAGGAAGAAAATATGGGATTAGCCCTTAGAGGTGGATGACTCCACCTCTTGAGTTCTGAGGCTTGCTTGACTAACTTGATATTTTGAAGGATTTTGGGTTGGTTTAAAAGAAAGAAAGTTTCACAGGGTTTTAAAATGGTTTTATTCTCGGGGACGAGACTTGTTTTTAGAGGTGGATAATGTAAGGGCCGAGATTTTTAAAAGATATTATTTTTATAAATTAAAGATTTTATTCTAATTTAAATTCCATTAAGTTCTAAGTCTTCAAAAAAAAAATTTGAAAGCTGCGTCCTCAGGTAACTGATTTATTTTACTTTCTCGAGACCAATTCTGGCATAAACTTGTTATCCAAATTTGAAATTGAAATTTATTCCACCTTATTCTTCCGAGGCTTAGAAATATTTACGGGTTTCATTATTTAATTCGAATTCGAATATTTATTTTAAATTTATTTTAATCGTGTCGGGTTAAGATCGGAAAGCGGGTTTCAGAGTTTATTTTTTGGTATTTATTTCTAATATTTATACAATTATACACTCCACCCTTCCACCTACTCCCTTCATCCATCACCTACAACTGAACCAGCCCCCATCCTACTCCCTATTTCAACAATAGCACTCATTCCCCTCTAATCTCCCTATTTGCAGCCCCGAAAGGCTAAACCCATCTTCACACCCAAACACAATCGATCACACAAGCCCCCACTCCTCTCCTTCATTCATCCCTCCTGCTACTCTCCTTCGATCTTCAGCAGCGCCACCACCACACCATAACCACCTTCGTTTTCGTCGTCGATCGCACCACCAACAACCTTCCTCCTTACCCCAGCAACACCACCTCCATCTCCATCTATTATCCTCCTCCATTTGAAGCCAAGCTTAAGCTCCCCTCCCCCACCTTTTGTTCTTTTGTCAAAGCAAGGCTGAGCAGTAATGGCGTCCCCTCTACCATCTCCCTCGACGCCGAAGAACAGCCCAGGAGCTCCGATAGACCTAGGCAGAGCAGCTCGAGCGTCCCATCTCCCCTGTCTCATGAGTAAGGTCGGTTTTCGCCTTTTGTTTTCGCTTTCAACTCAAAATTCCCCAAAGGCGAACTTTAATCCTCCTTCATCCACCCTAGGCCATCTCTGATGCAGAACCAACTCCGACGAGGTAGACCGAGCACCAATCGAGCCACTCTTAGTTTTTTCCGGCGAGAACTTCCAACCTCGGTGAGATCTCTTTTCTTCCTTCCTCCTTGCTCTCGCTTGCATCCTTTGGTTTTGGTTGTGGTCGGGAAGTGGGGGCCGATCAGTTGAGAGTGGTCGGAGCAAGTGAGAGGTCCCCGACGAGCCTTACTTTCCCGTCCTTTTCTTCCGTTTCAACTGTGAACAGGGGCGGATTGGGGGAGACGGGTTCATGGAGCCGGTCCGGCCTTTTTTTTTCTTTTCCCTTGAACCGGTTCACTTGTTTTAAAAGCAATCAGGTTTGGGTGTTTTGATATTGGGTCCGGAGCTGGGCTTGGGTAAGGGTTTGGGTTTGGGCTTTTGTTGGGTTTTCTGGGCCCAATTTGGATTGTGTTTAATTGTTTAATTACTTATGTTATATGTTATTCAATTATTATTATTATTTTATTCCGTTTTATTAGTTAATTATTTAATTATTTATTATAAGTTATTTAAAATATGATTTATTTGAGTGTCTATTTAATTGTTATATATATTGTTTTGAGGTTGATAGTGTTATCAAAATAATTCATTAACTTATTAACTCGTCATTATTTATTAAATTATTTAAGTATATATATTCTGATTTATTTAGATGATTTATTTAATCTGATTTGTAAGGTATTTACATGTGTAGATAATTTATTTGATAACTATTTCCATTTAAAAAGTTAGTTTTGAATTATTTAGATTGTTCGGAAAATATTTCTAAATGTTGGAAAATTTATTAGGATAAAGTTTTGGACTAAAATATGTCGGAATTATTTTAATGATGTGGCTTGATAAAGATGGTCGGAAAAGGTTTAAATGTTATTTATTTGATTATTAGCTATATGGTTATATGTTTATGTGATATTTGGGATATTTAAAGTATTGGGACTTCTAAAGGATATTATTTGTGCTATGTGAACTTGAGATAAAATGACTTTTGGAAACTTTGAAACCGATTTAATTGGATTTGACTTGGTGAATTGGTTGGTGAATCTTCCTTGTGAAGTTATACGAATTGGAAGCATGATTTGAGTCGTTAGAAATTCGAGATGAGTTATGGAAATGAGAATGGAATGAGATGATAGAAGATATCCGAGTTAAGTTGAGATAAATGATGATGATGATGATGTTATGACTAATTATCGATGGATAGATTTTGTGTAGCGGTAAATGGGTCATCTATGCTTTAGACTTATATTCTGTATCTATTAAAATTGTTAGGTGCAACTCCAGGTAAGTCCTCCGGGGCTTACTCAAGTTAGAACCTCATGCCTGATGTGTCATATAGTGTGTAGGTGTTGCATCCTACATATTCATGTAGTATCATGCTTAGGTTGCACAAATTAATCGAGCATCCGTATTCTCTTTGCGTATGATAGAAAGGCTGTTAAATTGTGATTCTTAGAGTCATTTGCTAGGGTCATAGGACGGTCCAGTCCCATCGGGCTTTGTCCTCATCGAGTTAGACTGATAAATTAACGAGCATGACTATTGATGCGATTGATGATGTTATGATATTGAACGCGGCCGGTTCCCGCACTAACGAGCATGGGTGCAGGAGTAGAAAACGCGGTCGATTCCTGCACTAACGAGCATGGGTGCGGGAGTAGGAGAGGGACATGCCACTTGGCATTCTGTGCGGGATCCCATTTAATCGCTTTCTGCATATATATATATATATATATATATATATATATATATATATATATATATATATATATATATATATATATATAAATTGTTAGCATGCTTGTGTGTTTAATATTTCCGTCCTGCATTAGAGCAACCTTTATTTAGGTATAGGCATATTATATGTCCTCAGCGAAGTCTTCAGGGCCCGCATGAGTGACTCGACCTTGACTCGTGGTATAGTTTCAGGTATTTGATCCTTGCTTGTTCCGTGCTTCCATGACGAGGGTTTCTTCTGGGGCGTTCAACTAACAGAGAGAATGACTACCACCAGAATCGACACTTTAGAGGTTTTATACTCGTTCATATTGGTTTTGCCTCGGCTCCGCCGAGGCAAGTTGTACTGTCAATTTTCTTTCTCTATGTTTTGAACTATAAATGGTTTTGAGTGACTTAGTCAAGTAGGACAGGATATAGTCCCCATGGACCTCTCACGAATTTTGGGGTATGAAATCCCCTCTTTTAGCACTCACACTTTGTTTTCAAACTCAACCCGTACTCGAATTGCAAGATCCGAACGAAGGTATCCAATCCTTCAAAACGTAACCCGAATATTTATATTTGGGCCGTTACACTTTCATTGGAAGATTATATATTTTTTCGTGGAATTAGTTTTGTATTAAAAAGAGATTGAAAATGAAATTGGAAAAGTTTTAAAGTGCGGCTATAGTTTGAATTGGAGAAAATCTCTAATAAAATCAAATATCAAATAAAGGTAATACAAATTAAAATATTTCCTATTTTGTTAAGATTTTATGACAAAAAAGAAACGAAAATTTATATCAAGTCATTAAATTCAGATAAAGTTTAAACAATTCCTTATTTAATAAAAACAACTTAAGATAATTTTAAAAGAAAATTAATAGATTTTATAAAGAAATTCTAAACAATTGAGTTAATAATTTCTCGATTACGTGTGTGTGAGTGCAATTGTAAATAAATTACTCTAAAAAATATCATAAATAAATTAATTAGATTTATTAATTTAAGAAATAAATTAATTAGATTGTTTTACACGTATTATATGGTAGTTAGCTTATAAATAAACTATTCTAAAAAATATTATAAATAAATTAATTAGATTTATTAATTTAAAAATACATAAGATACAATTACTTTAATTTAATAAATAATTAAGGCAAAATAATTATTTAAAGTAGAGAATATATAAAAAAAATCAAAGCATGTTAATTTTAGTAGTAATTAATTGTAACTAAATCAACTATTTTTAATAAAAGATTGAATAGAAATTAATAAAAAGCTATCAAAATGAGATAAGTACGTAATTGATTACTTTTAGACTAAATATCCTAATTGAAATAAGAAAACAATCGGTAAAGATTTGACAATGAAAAAAGATTTGTGTTAAAAATATTAAGTTAAATTAATAAAATAAAAGATTTGGATAATTAATAAATGTTTGAATTAATTGATTACTTTTAAATTAGTTTGATTATTTATTTGAATTAATAAATTAGTTTGATTATTAAAGTTTAAATTGAGATAATTTTTTTAAATGAAAGGTGGGCCCAAATTTAAGTAAATTATGAAGGTTGAAATTGATTATTTAAAATATTTATATGTAAAAACCATACATAAACTCCCTATAATATTAAATATAAAGTTATAATAGATTGATAATGAAAAATATTATTCTAAGCTATTGTTCATAATTTATATATATATATATAATATTTCGATTTAGTATTTATTAAGTTTATTTAATAAAAAAATATAATAAACCTTTTTTACTTTCCTCCATATAAATGAACACCATTGAATAATTTACATAATTAAATCTCCATTACAAGTTCGTAGTAAGATAAAGTTTATAACTAACAAAATTTTTATCACTTTTGATATGTTTGATTACTAATCATTGACTAATAGAAATATATTCCTTTGTTTTATATTTTTATCCCATTTTTTAGATATTATTAATAAAAAACAGATTTTGTAAACACTTTAAGATATAAAAATTAATTGTAACAATCCATATTGAAAAAATTAATAATCTGAATGATGGAATTTATAACCACTTAAGATATAAAAATTAATTATATTAATCAATTAAAGTAGACAAATAGGATGACACATGAATAAATAGATAGAGTTATTGTTCAATGTGGTATAAATATATTGGATATTCATTAATTGACGTGTCAAAAAATCCGGGCCAGATTGCACCAGAGAACGACATGTAAGCGAATCGCACCAGAGCCCGCCACATAGGATTTCCATGTCTGTGTTTTAGTATTATACTAGCATAGTACCCGTGCGTAACGCACGGGATTTGTAAAATATATTATATTTTATAGAAGATATTATCATAATTTATTTACATTATATATTAGATATATTATACTATTATAATAATATGAAAACGATATAGCAAAATAATATAAATTTGGATAAAAAAAATAATGCTTATATTATATCAATATATAATATATGTGGAAAAACGTCAATGTCTCATCTTCCTCGTAGGGTCGATTTTGACATTTGAAATGCCCGAGGCAGGATATAAAAATGCGGCCCTCTACTTTTTTTTGTTGTGTTAATGGATTAGAAGGTAAGACCAAATAATTTGGTAGTTCAACTACATACTAGGTGAATGGAGCTTTAAGAACTTTTGGATGGATAGCACATAAAAATGTCGGAGAAGAAATATTCTTGTAATAAACTTAAAAGTAAAAAAATTGCTTCATCTGTCTTGAAATATAGGCCATTTTATTTTTTTTGGCATTTTTTTTAAGAAGCTAAAAACTCTATAAAATATTATATTTTTATTGGTTTTTAAAAATAATATTATGCTTATTAATAATAAGTATATAGTATTATTTTTAAAAACTAATAAAAAAGTTAATAGTTTATAAAGTTTTTAGCTCCTTAAAAACGTGCTAAAAAGTAAAACGACTGATATTTTGAGACAGAGGTAGTATAAAATTTACAGTCCCCACTGTTGTTTGAGAATGAGTTTTTTTAGCCCTCTATGTTTTTTAGTAAGTTGATTGATTACTTTGAGCATTAAACACACATTTGTTGTGGTAATGGGTTGGAAGGTAGAACCAAATAATTTGGTAGTTGGTCTACAGATTCCACAAACACTGATGAATGGAATTTTCAGAACTTTGGGATTGAGAGCACATAAAAAAGAATTATCAAATATAGGCCATTTTATTTTTGGGAAAATTTGGTAAGTGTCCATATTTTGGGCAAAAATTAAGCCCTAGGATAAAAAGTGTAATAAATTAGGACGGTGTCCATATTTTCCAATTTTGCCCCTGCCTCCTTCCTTCTGCCCTATTCCCGTTTCTTTCTTCATTTTCACGCAACATCACAAACGCAGAGCACCGATCGGCAGAGGCGAGGCGCGATTTCGTTCGATATGGATTCCAATCTCGAGCGCAGCTGTTGATTTCAACCCCAATTATCAACGATTTCGAGCTCTTCAATCAGATCTGAAGAGAAATCTGTTCGACCACACCACTGTCACCCAAAAATCGATTTTCAACAGGTAATTTTCTTATAATCTGTAATTTGGAGCACAATTGTTGTCTGAGTTGCGGATTTGGAGAACAATTTGGAGAACAATTGATTACATTAGCAAAAACTGAACAACTATCATCGATTTTGACATCAGATGGGGATTTTGATCTACGTTGCTGATGTTGTGATTATAGAACTGTAATCTAGATTGCATTGTTGATGTAGTTGCTGATCTAAGATGCTGGTTTCGTGATATAAGGAGTTGCTGATTTCGTGACTTTCCTGATGTAACCAAAATTACACTGTAACCAACATGTTGATATCTGAGTTTGAGTGCATCTGTGTACCTGTAATCACTGTATTTCTTAGATTTAATCAAAAGTAATGCACTTCAATACTCTACTATAGATATATAAGAATAGGTATCTGATATAACAAAAAATAGTTTCTGTCATCAAAGTATATTTCTGAAATTTAATACGTGTCACCAATGATCAGGTACAATGGAGGCCAATCTGTTAACAGTAAAATTTGGAGGAGAATGGAAGTTGGAAGATGGTGATTTAGTTTTTGCTGGGGATGTGTCATCAAAGGTAATTGTCATCAGGCAGACTGTAACCCTGGATGAGATGAAGTGTGAGATACTGAACATATTCACAACCAGTGACAATTTGTCTCCTACTCTTCAATTCAGTCACTTGCATCCATTCAAGAAAACTACTGAGCCGTTTTCAATTGAGAATGACACTGATTTGAGGAGTTTTTTGCAAATTAATGAATTAAAGGAAGTGAATTGGACATTGCCTTTATATGTTACAGCTGCAAAGGAAATCACTGAAGAACAGGTTACATAATCTATACATGATGAAAATCAATTGGCATTACAGGCTTACAGCTCTGCCAAGGTTACAAATGTCATGGAAGAGGACTTTGATGTGCAGAATGAAGATGTAGAATGCATAAACGATAGCTGTGATATAGATGGTAAAGGAGATGACACAGGGATTGAAAGTCACATCAGTGGCAGTTCAATATCCACAAAATATACAGCACCACCTATAAGTGAAAGAAAGGGAGAAATTCTTATATTTTTGGGACAACTGTTCCGAACAAAGGAAGATCTCAAAAATACTGTTGAATTGTTCGCTGCACAAGAGATGTTTGCTTACAAAGTGAAGAAGTCAACACCATGTTATTACATAACAGTTTGTGTCGATGGGAGCTGCACCTGGAAAATTCATGGCGCCATAGTGGGTGGTTCAACTGTATTTATAATTAAGAAATACTTTAAGGAGCATACCTGTAGCATGGAAGTACGAATAGGAAAGCAGCGCCCTATAAATTACAGAATCATAGCTGAAAGGATCAAACACAGGTGACATAGACTACAATCAATTATTCATTACATATTTTATATTTTTATTCACTGTAATCATGCTTCATTTCATATTTTATTCACTGTTTTATATAATATATACAGTTTTGTAGATGAGAAACAGGGTCCAACTCCAAGACAAATTAGAAACACGATGAGGAATGATTTCAAATAGAATGTTAGCTACTGGAAATCTTGAATGGCTCGTGATTTTGCAATGGAGATGACAATGGGGACAGCAGAAGAAAACTATAAATTAGTGCCATCATATTGTTGGGTCCTGAAGCAAGCAAATCCTGGAACTGTCACCTTCATTGAAGTTGATAGCAACTCAAAGTTCAAGTGTGTGTTCATTGCATTTGGACCATGTATCCGAGCATTTCCAATCCTACGAAAGGTACATATTCATTTCATAAGAAAAAATTACTGTCACCAAATAATTACAGAATACAATTCAATTGTACAGGTGCTTGTGGTAGATGGTACATTTCTAAAAGGAAAATACGGAGGGACTCTTCTCACAGCTTCTGCACAAGATGCAAATCATCAAATATACCCTATTGCCTTTGCAGTGGTTGACTCAGAAAACAACACCTCTTGGGAGTGGTTCTTCAACAAGCTAGCAACAGTCATCCCATCAAGTGAAGAGCTGGTTTTTGTTTCTGACCGTCATCAAAGCATTGCGAGAGCTTTAGAGTTGATTTACCCAAATACTAAGCATTATTACTGCAGATGGCACTTGAAGCAAAATATAATGGCAAAATTCAAGAAGAATATACTCTGTCAGTGGTTTGAAAGTGCAGCAAACAGTTACACAAAAGATGATTTCAACAGCTACTTTGGTTGCATCAGTAATACAAACAGCAAGATGGAGAAATATCTTGAAGAATTACAGTTTGAGAAATGGGCAAGAGCTTATTCAAAAGGTGACAGGTACAATATGATGACTTCAAACAATGCAGAATCATTAAATAATGTCTTTGGTTTGGATAGATCATTCCCAATTATAGGCTTACTGAATGCAATCAGAGAGAAGATAACAAAATGGTTCAATGAGCGCAGAAATGAATCTGAAAACCATAGCTTTGAGCTTCCAAATAAGATAAGTGATATAGTGTACATAAGATGCAGTGATGCATGCATGAACATTGTCAAGCACCTCAATAAATTCAAGTTTGAGGTTGTCGGTGGGATGAAAAGGGTTATGGTTGATTTAAAGGAGAACTCTTGTTCATGCAAGGTATTTGATTATGAAAAGATACCTTGTGTACATGGTCTTGCTGTCATCAAGGACAAAAAACTGAGTGTTCTGATGTATATTAGCAGCTACTACAAAATTGAAGCTTGGAAATTGGCTTATCATGAGACAATATATCCTGCTCTAAATGAAGAACAGTGGGTTGTACCAGAGGACATCAAAAGACAGAAATGTCACCCACCAATGATACGTAAAAGATGTGGTCGCCCTCAAAAGAAAAGAAAGCCTTTAGCTGGAGAAATCAGAGGCAAAGCATCAAAGAGGATACACAATAGCTAGAGATCAGAGGCAAATCAGAGGCAAAGCATCAAGGAAGACAAGAAGTTTTACTTTATCGTTTTCTTATATTGAATAAATTGTTCACTGTCAACAGGTCACTAGACAGAATGTAAACTGTCACCATATTTCAGTTTCTTCTTCTTCTATCATCAAAGTTTTGCAAAGATTTATAAATCAATGACTAACAGAGCCATAGACACTGTAATCATCGTTTTCTTATATTGAATAAATTGTTCACTATCAACATTACACTAGACAGAATGTAAACTGTGACCATATTTCAGTTTCTTCTTCTTCTATCATTAAAGTTTTGCAAAGATTTATAAGTCAATGACTAACAGAGTCATAGACACTGTAATTAAAATGAACACATGGTAATCAATGTTGTAATCACATTAATAAAAGGTTCCTACACACTGTAACCAAATTCCTAAACCATAAATCAAAAGAAAAGGTAATGAACACTATGGTTTAGGGTTTAGGGCCTAAATCCTAAACCCTAAACATAGGACAAGGTAAGCAAAAACATAGGACAAGGTAAGAGATGATTGCTGTCACCAAATGAAAAAACACTGTAATTAAAATGTTAAGGACAATACGTAGATAAAAGATGATTGCTGTCACCAAATGAAAATACATAGGACAAGGTAAGCAAAAACCCTATAGGGGCTAATGAGAAGCCAAAAGACATGCAGTGGACAGTTCTACTTCAATATATAAATGGGTAAGAGAGTCACAGACACTGTAACCACTGTTAAAACAGGGACATAGATATTGTAACCACTATGAAAAAAGGGGAATAGACACTGTAATCAAAGGAAAAACTTGTAGATGTTTTAAGAACTGTTAAAACAGGGACATAGACCCTAACATATGCACTGTCACCACTTTGAAAACATAGCCATAGACACTGTAACCAAAAGGAAGACCTTATGAGCAAATTCAAAATCAAAAAATACAAGTCTAGTGTCACCACTACTTGTAACTGATATCAGTGTCAGCACTATCTCATACTCAACCATTAGGACAAATATGATAGAATGGATATCACAAACAAATATAATAAAACACAAATTTCATTCATATTATGCATATACATACACCAAGTACCCCCAAAATTTACAAAATACACTGGTATGATTTGAATGGAAATGAGATACAACCATTGTCAAACACAAAATTCCATTCATATCCTACATTTGCTTAAAATTAAGTCCCCCAAAAAAGTTGCCACTACACTGTCTTTTCACAGCAGATATATAAGAGAACTAGGACTAAATTGCTGATCGACAAAGCGGACAAATGGCTTGAACTGTAAGCCAATTTCGGAGACACTCTGGGTGGAAGAAATGTCCACATGGTGTGGCAAGAACAGGCATCGATGCCAACATCAGGTCCAGACAGATTATGCATTTCTCTCCATCTTGTTCAAGATGATATATCTCTTGTAAGCTGTCACTGTGTTCTGTAATTGCTGCTGGAGGATCTGGGTGGTCGACATCCATATCAGAGTCAGAGCTCATGTCAAATTCAGAGCTTGAATCAGAGCCTATGTCAGATTCAGAGTCTTTAATGAAGTGTACATCCACAGTGATGTCGGCGCAGAGACCATATTTAACAAACTCAGTGTCGCCCGGAAACCAACTGTGAGTATATTCCATTAATAGTTGGTTGGCTACCTGATTTCGAACCACACTGGTGATTCCTGCTTCAGTTAACACTTCATTGCATTGTGCTAAAGTCATTGGCACACCATTCCAAGCCGAGCAATTATTAATGGTCAGCAGAGGGAGGCTATCAGAATGGATGGACACCAACAGTTGGCTCGGTCCATAGAAAAACGACTCAGTTGCTGAGATTAGAACTTCAAATGAACCAACAGTGTAGTCATACCCTACTTCAGTTACAGTTGGAAATGCCATTGAAGGATATAAGACCACCAGACAAAATAAACATACACTCATTTAGTATCCAATCACTTAATAATCAAGCATTACAGGAAAGGTAATGGAAATATTACAGTAACAGAAAGAAGAAAAAAATTTTCTGGAAGAGTACATCAATAATAACCGACAACGTTTATTTTCAGTCAAAAACAAACAACAATCAAAGAAAATAACGCAGTAGCAACTCAACAACACATAAACACCAATATATGCGCTTAATCGACTGAAAGATAATGGAAAGGTAATCTAAAATCGGAAAAATCAACAATAAAAAATTTGATTACATCAAGATACTGTAACCAATATGAAAAAATGACGTTATAGTGTAAAAACCCTAACCGATCACTTTTATTTTCAGAGGAACGAAAGGGAGAAGGTTACATACCAAAAGCGAAGTGGCAAATTCTGAAGAGAAATCCGGAAGAGAGTGGAGGAATGAAAGGGAGAGGGCTACATCAGTGAAAGGAAGATGAACAGACGTGGATACACCTGTGAAACGAAAGGGAGGGAGTTAAATTGCCGTGGGAAATTGCCGAAGTTCAAAACATATATAAATTAAAGAAAATGGGTCGGGCCTCTTGGATCATGAATCTTACACTAAGCCCAACAACCATGTTGTCCAATTTTATTACACTAAGCCCAACAGTATATATATGACCTTGTTGTAACCACCATTAAGACAAGGTCATATATACTGTAACCACTATGAAAAGAAGGACGTAGACACTGTAATCAAAGGAAACCCTATAGACGCTGTAACCAACATAAAAATTGGGTCACCTAAACTGTCACCTGTATGAAAACGTGGCCATATGCACTGTAACCAAAAGGAAAACCCTATGATTAGGGAAGCACAAACCCCAAATGGGCTAATCAGAAGCGAAAAGAACATGTGATGTACAGTATGGTTTAGGGTTTAGGGTTAAGTCTTTAGGGTTTAGGGCCAAGGCCCTAAACCCTAAATCCTAAACCCTAAACCCTAAAATGTTAAGTACAGTACATCATTAATAGATGATTGCTGTAATCAAATGGAAAACCCTAGGACAAGGTAAGCAAAAACCCTAAAGGGGTTAATGAGAAGACAAAAGACATGTGATGGAGAGTCTCCTTCATCATATGAATGGCTAAGATAGACATAGACGTTGTAACCACCGTTAAGACAAGGTCATATGTACTGTAACCACTATGCAAAGAAGGACGTAGACACTGTAATCAAAGGAAACCCTATAGACGCTGTAACCAACATAAAAAATGGGGTCACCTAAACTGTCACCACTATGAAAACATGGCCATAGGCACTGTAACCAAAAGGAAGACCCTACCAAATGGGCTAATGAGAAGCCAAAAGAACATGTGATGTACAGTATCGTTTAGGGTTTATGGTTAAGTCTTTAGGGTTTAGGGCCAAGGCCCTAAACCCTAAATCCTAAACCCTAAACCCTAAAATGTTAAGTACAGTACATCGTTAATAGATGATTGTTGTAATCAAATGGAAAACCCTAGGACAAGGTAAGCAAAAACCCTAAAGGGGTTAATGAGAAGACAAAAGACATGTGATGGACAGTCTCCTTCATCATATGAATGGTTCAGATAGACATAGACGTTGTAACCACCGTTAAGACAAGGTCATATATACTGTAACCACTATGAAAAGAAGGACGTAGACACTGTAATCAAAGGAAACCCTATAGACGTTGTAACCAACATAAAAAATGGGGTCACATATACTGTCACCACTATGAAAACATGGCCATAGGCACTGTAACCAAATTGAAAACTTTGAAGATCTCACCAGAAATAATAAAACCTTGACATTAAAGTGGAATTATAGAGTGTTGTAAGATATAATAGGGATAAAACAGTAAAAGATTCAAAAGAACATATAAATTACTAGAGCATTAGCCTACAAATACACAATCTAAGTGTCACCATTGCTGGCACCACGACTTTTACATCAACAAAATATACGATAACCTGTCACCAATTCAAGTGTCACCAGATAAATAGTCTAACTAACACAAACTGAGTGTCACCATGGGCTGTCACCACGACTGCTACATCAACAAAATATAAATTAAACTGTCACCAAATCAACTGTCACCACAGAGTTCAAATAACACAAACTTAAAGTTCATAACTAAACAAATGTCCATTGCTTCTTCATCAGATCATATGCAATCTTCTGACGATAAGCATTAACATACTCATCATTCACAAGTGTAATGTCACCACCAAAAACCAGAGACTCAATGTGCTTGATGGCGTAGACACCACAGCTACCCCTACATAAGAAGCAAAAAATAAACACAAGAGACAAAAGGTGGACAGATAAAATGTCACAAAACAAAATACAACAAGATGGAAAACAGAAGGTGCCCGTCTTCATTTTGAGGCAAGTCATCTACTCTGCCCACTTCAAAGGGTGTGTCATCCATCTTAGGAAAAAGACCACACTTGCTCAACAGAATAGCAAGTGACTCACACGTTTTAGCAAACTTGGAAACCAGCTCTTCATTTTTAGTGAAACCGCACTGGGAGTCATAAACAAGAATAATCTTGGAGTCCAGCTCAATTTCAACAGCTACCCAGTGCACATTGTCAAGATTGAACGGAGCATAAACCTTCTTAGCACCTTCCCAAGTCTTCCCATAATTTCCAGGATAAAGACCAAGGAAATAGTGGAAGAATTCCTCCGGAATTGCATCACCATTTTTAAAAAGATCAACATCACAGTTCACAAGCTTGGGGAAAAATGGTGTCTAATACAACACTGTTGGGATTTAGATCTAGACAATCATGAAGACGCTTTCTAAAATGATGAAGTGCTTCGTCTATGTGCTGTGAAAGAAAAAGAATAAACCCTAACTGTCACCAAATTGATGGCACCAAAATATAAGCAACAAGAAAAAGACATGTAAATATGAACTTACAAGATCACGAAGCCATTTTGTCCTCCCCGATAATTCAGTGAAAAACAACTTGTTCATATCAACCTCACAGCCACTGACTTTTCCATCACGCCTAGAAAGTAAGATAACAAGTTAAATAAACTTATTATAAGAAGTGGTAGTACGAAGAAGAAAACACATATCAAAAGTGGATAATTACCCAAGATCTCGAAAAGTGGTATAAAATTCAACACGCTCCTCAGGGTTGAGAAAGGAATGTTTAGGTACTCTAGGAAGGCGAGGTTTCTTCGGTTTACAAGGATTGGTGTAAGGAGTATGGGCTGCAGGAGCAGATTTCAACGCCCTATGAGAACGCCTTAGCGGAACGTCATCATCATCCTCAACATCTGAAGGAACAAGGGAGGCGACGTCAGTGATGTTATGAAATAGACTGCATTTATCATCAATATCACCAGTTGCATCACCACTGTCAGCAGGCACATCATCTGGGACATTAGAACTGTATCTAAGTATGATGCCAATACCATGATCAACTTTTCCACCAACAACTTCAAGAGCAGGGCAACTACTAGCATCATTCAAATTATCTGTAACCACAACTTTGGGACCAACAGCACCACTGTCATCAAGTGCATCAGTCGAGCAAGGAAGCACAAGAGTTGCAACAGCACAACTGTCATCACAAGAATCAGTAGGGCAAGGGTGATCAGGAGTGTGAACAGGACTGTCACCAGGAACCTCCTTGGAAGCAACCATGTCCTCATTGGTTGGATGTGAAGCAAGAACTTCAGTAGGAGCAACTGAGCTAGCTAAAACAGTCTCAACTGACCCAATTACTTCAGTTGGAGCAACACTCAAATCAAAAGTTTCATCAGCCGAAGGAAGGATTTCAGTAGGAGCAGCAGAACAAGTCTCAACAATTTTTTCTAAAGTGGATGCACTAGAATTGTCAATTACTTCATATGAGGGAACAACTTCGGTACCAGAGATATCACTATCAACAGTTACATTCTGTGATACAAGGACTTCAGTAGGAGCAACAACACTGTCATCAACATTGGGAGAAGGAGAAGCACAGCCAGAAGAAGGGACAACACTGTCATCAAGTGTTTCCTTTGAACCCACAAGACCAGTGTCAACATCAGTGCAAACACCATCAACATCCATTGAAGTTGACTCCTTAGTTAACTTAACAACAACATACTTTGGAGTTGGGGAACCATTGGAATAATCGGTGGCATCACCTTCATTGTCATCACCTTGATTCAAACCCTAAAAAAGATGCCCATGGTCAGACACCTGAGAGCAGTTATCCCTAAGACCAAGCAGCACATCCTTCAAAGACTCATCCAATGTCTGACGTTCCCTTTTCAGAAAAGCCTCACTGTCATCACTGGGATGTAAGATATGTGATTCTAGTTTATGCACTTTCTCCTCAAGGACAAGAATCCTAGAAACACAGTCTTTCAGTTGAGCTTCAAAAGACTCAATTGATGCCTTAAAAGAACTAATAATTTCTTCAAAAACAGATTTCCTAACAAAATCTTTTCCCAACCCAGGAACATCATCACTTGTAGGAAGCTCATCACCTTTTGGAGGAATAGATCTAGGGAGCTTAAACTTAGACCTCCTGGGCTTGTCACCATGATCTAAACCTTTGTCACCACACGGTGCTTCTTCTTCATTCTTAGCAGGAGCTTCACTCTTTGACAATTTCTGAGATGACACCACATTTGCCTTCTTCTTGATAGGCTCATCTAGAGTAGTAGAACTTCTCAACACTCTCTTCTTCTTGACAGAATCATCAGCAACAACATTACGTCGCAACACTTTATCCTTCTTCACAGGAAGAGGACTGTCACCACTACTCATTGACCGTATAACCAACCTCTTCCTCGGATGGACAGGACTCTCAAAGTCAGAACTGCCCTCAGTGATGACTGGTGGTCTCACCACCCCCTTTTTTCCCAAAGTTGGGGTTCTTCTATTTCCTTCATCCTAGTAGGAATATTCGTAGAAGGGATATGAGGTTCCACACCACCAGAAAGAAGACAACCACCTAATTGCCTGAGTCGATACGCTTGGATACGTAAATTCCTTAGACACACTACATCACTAACATCAGCATCCATACCAACAAAACAGGAAACGTAAGAATCTACACTGTCATCAGCAACTTCATCAGAATGTAAGAGGCCAGGGCAATCCATAAATGAGGCATACAAAGAGTAGACAGTCCCTTAGCAAGAGAACAAAAATTACAATTAAAGGACAACAACTATATAACATGGAAGAGGGAAACTGAGATCAGCATAATAAAAGCTGAGACAAGAAAGAATGCTTACCAAATCTTTAGAGAAAATTTCAGAACGCTTATCATAAGTAATGTTGTAATCACGTTCACTAGTATACCAGACAAGAGATGCTGGTAATCCATCACAGAATGCAAAGTGACAATTTGAGATGCCAACAATCTTAGGGATTGCCTCTAAAATCCAAACCTGAGAACAAAGCAACATTAAGAACAGAAATAGAAGTAAAGAATAATAATAAGAAGAAAAAAGCATTGGAACATAAAAGGAAAGGTCAGGGAAATACCTGGAATGCAACAGGATATCCGAGCAAATTATAACCAAACCTTGGACCCTTTTTGGATTGATCAGATCTCATAGATTTCTTCAAAAAACCAAGTGTTTCAAGAAACACAACCCGACCAAAAGGATAGAGTTTTAAACGATCAAAATCACAGACAAGGTCCACAAAAGATTGACGTACAAGAGCTTTAGAATGCCGAGGGAGCAACAAACCCTCAATCAGTAACAAGTTCGCCATGGAAAGTTTCTTGGGAGACTGAGTTGGCTCCTTGAGGAAAATTTGGAGAAGACCAATAAATGTGCAGTTCCGTACACCCAAAAACTCCTCCATATCCACATGAGGAGAAGGAGACATGTCATCACCAGGTTCTTTCCAACTCAAACCGGTTACACAACAGAATTCAGCTAGAGAAAACCTAAACAAATGTTGCCCAACTTGGAACCACATCTCATTAACTTTAGAAGTTTCAACTTCGTGTAGGAGCATCTGATGCACAAGTTGATGATAAAAATAAAGATGATCACCAGCCCATACAATTGGACCTAAACAACCATCTATAAGAGAAACCTAGTCATCAGGAGACAGACCATTCTTAAGAACTTTCATCAATGCAGGCTTTGAATACACATTAATGTGCCCGCGAAAACGTCGTTCTTTGGGAACAACAAACTTGAAGGAAGCAGGTTGAATAACTGATGGTGGATCCACAGTAGGAATTTCTTGTTGGACAACAATTTCTTTACCTAAATAGCATAGAAATAGTGTCAACATTAGGTTTCACAACAAATAAGATATTGTCACCAAAAACCAGCAAACAACATATTGAATAACCACATAAACTAATACTGTCACCACACCAAACACTTTAAACACACAACACGCAGAATGTCAGATGGAACCCTGTC
The DNA here is from genome assembly GCA_963922045.1 of Persicaria maculosa. Classification (NCBI taxonomy): domain Eukaryota; kingdom Viridiplantae; phylum Streptophyta; class Magnoliopsida; order Caryophyllales; family Polygonaceae; genus Persicaria; species Persicaria maculosa. The sequence continues at coordinate 21,375,498 of OY998261.1, read as the reverse complement.
ACCACACACAAGTAACAAACGGTAACCATAAATCACTTGTAACCCTGTCACCAGACTGTAACCAAACATAAAAACAAGTAATGAACTGTAACCCTGTCACAAAACAATTAATAAACTGTAACCTTGTCACAAGACTGTAACCAACCATTAAAAGAAGTAATAAAATGCAACCCTGTCAGCAAACAAGTAATAAAATGTAACCCTATCACCAAACAAGCAACAAACTGTACCAATGAATCAATTGTAACATTGTCACCAGACTGTAACCAACCATCAAAACAAGTAATGAACTGTATCCATGTCACCAAACAATTGATAAACTATAAACCTCTCACAAATACTGTAACCAACCATTAAAACAAGTAATAAAATGCAACCTTGTCAACAAACAAGCCATAAACTGTACCCCTAACACCAGACTACAAATAACTGATAGGGACATTAACCATAGCACAAACTGATAGCCATTAGACAACAACTGAACTACAAACAAAACCTAAACGGGAGGAAAGGGCTAAACTAACGAAACGAACAGCAGAAATTGCATGAAATGAAGGAAACTACATCTCCACAACTAAAAGGAAACAACAGGCGAGGTTGCTGTGGAAACACTGAAGCAGAAGAGTCGAAGAAAGTACCTGATGAAGCCATTAGAAGAAGGTGATCAGAAAACCGAAACGAAGAACAAAAAATGCAGAAACGACGAGGAGAGAATGTCGAACAGCAATGCCGATAGCAAGTCAGAGAGCACGGCGTAGAGCAAGTCGAATATCACTAGGGAACTGTCGGGAACGAATCGCCAGGAGAGAGAGACCTCAAGATCAATGGGAGAAACTGCAAAACCGTAACAATTTCGACAGAAGAAGAGAAGCGCGAGGAGAGAGACGGGGGAGTTTAAAGCAAGGGCAAAACCGGTATTATGAAAATATTTTGGCCATTTACTACTAAAGCCCAATCCGTGGGACATTTTGTATTTGGCCCAAAGGCCGAAGGCCTTTGGGCCAAATTTCTTGTTTATTTTTTGACATGTTTTTTAAAAAGCTAAAGACTCTATCAAATATTATCTTTTTATTAGTTTTATTTGAGCATATTATATGATTTGCAATGTCTAAATAGAAGATTTATTATTATATATTAGGCCAAATGATGGTTTAGCTTAGTGTCATAAAACATATGACATATAAAAAAAATGAATAAAAATCTTTTGGATCTCAACCTTGTACTTTCAATTCATTTGTAAAAAAGAAGAAGAAGTGGAGGAAAAATCATTAAACAAAATGGGGATTGGGAATCGAGCTCATAATCTATTGATAATGAAAATCTTGAACTTGAATTCAAATATTGTATTTCAGAAAAGTATTTTATTTGCCTAAAATCAACAATAACCATTTAATATTTCATTTAAATATGAAATTTTAAATTGTTTTAGGTTAAAGGAAACATACATACTCTAATCTTGTAGAGTATATGTGTTATTTTTCTTTAGATCATTGCGGTTATGGAAATTAACCATTCATCGTCATCAACATCTTGCATTAAAAAAACACAAAATCAATTTCAGAATATAAACGGTAATATATGAGAAGAAAATATACACACAGATGAATCAAAACAAAGTCCATAACCATCAATTGAATTCAAATACTCAATTTACAACAAACATAAAGTAGGAGTTTGAAATTTTATTGTGGATAATTGAAATTTTGATTAGTATGATGTGAATGAAAACCCAAGCCCTTATATATAGAAAGAGAGATTAAAAAAAACAGTATTCCCTTGCAAGATTGATAGAGATTAGATAAATAAATTGGTTTAATTTTACTCAATAAAAAATTTTAATATTTTGAAAATCGGTTAAAAACTTCATAAGATGAATAATAAAAAATTGCAATATTACCTAAAAATCCAAAGAATAAGATTTTCTATTTGATTATTTGTTATTATTATTATTATACATAATTTTTGATTAAAAATAATAATCAATTAACTAAAACTTTCATTGGTAGATTATATATTTTTTCATGGAATTAGTTTTGTATTAAAAAGAGATTGAAAATGAAATTGGAAAAGTTTAAAAGTGCGGCTATAGTTTGAATTGGAGAAATTCTCTAATAAAATCAAATATCAAATAAAGGTAATACAAATTAAAATATTTCCTCTTTTGTTAAGATTTTATGACAAAAAGAAACGAAAATTTATATCAAGTCATTAAATTCATATAAAGTTTAAACAATTCCTTATTTAATTAAAAACAGCTTAAGATAATTTTAAAAGAAAATTAATAAATTTTATAAATAAATTCTAAACAATTGAGTCAATAATTTCCCGATTACGTGTGTGTGAGTGCAATTGTAAATAAATTACTCTAAAAAATATCATAAATAAATCAATTAGATTTATTAATTTAAGAAATAAATTAATTATATTGTTTTACACGTATTATTTGGTAGTTAGCTTATAAATAAACTATTCTAAAAATATTATAAATAAATTAATTAGATTTATTAATTTAAAAATACATAAGATACAATTACTTTAATTTAATAAATAATTAAGGCAAAATAATTATTTAAAGTAGAGAATATATAAAAAAATCAAAGCATGTTAATTTTAGTAGTAATTAATTGTAACTAAATCAACTATTTTTAATAAAAGATTGAATAGAAATTAATAAAAAGCTATCAAAATGAGAGAAGTACGTAATTGATTACTTTTAGACTAAATATCCTAATTGAAATAAGAAAACAATCGATAAAGATTTGATAATGAAAAAAGATTTGTGTTAAAAATATTAAGTTAAATTAATAAAATAAAATATTTGGATAATTAATAAATATTTGAATTGATTACTTTTAAATTAGTTTGATTATTTAGTTGAATTAATAAATTAGTTTGATTATTAAAGTTTAAATTGAGATAATTTTTTTAAATGAAAGGTGGGCCCAAATTTAAGTAAAAAATGACACGTATGATAATTGAAGGAGAATCCGCCATGTGACATCTCCAACATGTGTTTTAGTATTATATTAGATATTGATATATATTGATATTGATGGTTGATGATTCCTTTGCATTTAATTTTAATTGATTGTATTTAATTTTCATTATAAAATAAGGTTACGTTATTAGAGTTCAGTGTATGTGTTCAACTTACATTAAGACCACTCTGGTAACTATTATCCACATACCAAAATAGATATAAAATCACATAAATTTTTAGAACTCATGAATAGATTCATATTCTATAATTACCCAAAAAATAATTACGTGAACCAAAAATTCAAAATAATTCCTAAAAATGCCTTATTTAGTAAATATCCAAACCTAAAAACTATGCTTAAAATTATTCTCAATACCCACCCCACAAATTCTAAACCAATAAAAAGTTTTCATCCTACACCCATCTTCACTAGAATAACTACATCTCATCACAAAATTCAAATTACCAAAATTTTGAAATATCAAAATACAAATAATGACAAGTTCATAAAACTAAAAGCTACACCTAACTCTTATACTCAAAATTTCTTTAAGGAAAAAACAAAAACCACTCAGGATTTCTTTACTCACAAAATTTACACTTACCCGTCAACAAACAAAAAATTCAAAACTTGTAATAAATTAAGGTATAATACAATACTAGGATAAAAAATGTTTAACAAAAACATTCGTAATAACATCCAACCAATAGAACTACATCATTCATCAGAACATATAAACCTGACTATTAACCATTTACTTACAAAAAATATCTACCTAAATTTATTTAAAATGCTTAAAAGGCAGATATACACACAAAACTCTTTAAATAAATGACAAATATTGGATATTGGAACATTAGAGGCATAAGAAAACAAAATATTTGGCAAGATCTAGCCTATATCCAAAAAAGAAATAAATTGGACGTCCTTGTCCTATCAAAAACAAAAACGAATGACCCACCACCGGAAAACCTCTATAAAAGGTCTGGTTTCAATAAAGCCTATCACATTGCCTCAAATGGATCCAAAGGAGGACTTTGGATCCTTCTTAGAACTTCTACTTTCACAGATACCATTCAACAGTTAACTACATCAAATAACTATGTAATGTACCTAGCCAAAATCAATAATTTCAGATTTATTATCAATTTCATTTATGCACCATCAAACCAAGCAGAAAAAAACAGTTTCTGGAACAAAATAATCACAGTAACTCGATACTACAATTACCCATCCCTAATAATGGAAGACTTCAATGAAATTGAATCAATACACGACAAATTTGGAGGAACAAACCCAGAAAATCACATATTTACCCGTCTTCGCCAAATTAGTGCAGAACTAGATATCCATAGCATTCCTTACACAGGTAGCCCAGTTACCTGGAGAAAAAGACAGACCCCATCTAATAATATCTATGAACGTCTAGACAGAGTTATGGTCCATACAGAAATATCAAATCAATTCCCAAACATAACAGTCCATAATCATCCATTCACAAGTTCAGATCATTCCCTAATATCGATCTCAATTGGAACAAACTTAATTAGAACAGGATCACCCTTTAAATTCGAGATGTCATGGACAAAAAATGAAAGTTACAATAAACTTGTTAAATCTACCTGGGAAAATAAACTTAATGGTTCATTCATGTTTACACTTTCACAAAAACAAAAATTACTTAAGAAAAACACAAAAATATGGTATAAATCACACCCAAATAATAATTTAAGACAGTTAAAGGACATCGAAGATCAACTTCTATCATTACAAACCCAACAAATCAATGGAAACTATAATAATCTCATAAATAATAAAAGGCAAAGGCTACTAAATAAACGCGAGGCACTCATGAATTTTAACAATACTTTTTGGAAACAAAGAGCCAAATCTAACTTTCTTAAATTTGGAGATAGAAACACCAAATACTACCAATCAATAGCTAAAATTAGAAACTCAAAAAACATTACCCGAAATTTCACAAACAAAAATGGGCTAGTCATTGAAGATGAAAAACAGATCAGAGACGAAATTACAAATGAACTGGCTGAAAGATTTATCTCAAATAAACAAACAACCAATAATAATAACACATACTTCCCAAACTTGATAAATTGTACAATAACTGACTCCGAAAACTCAACCCTTATTCAACCTTTCACAGATAAAGAAATTAAGGAGACTCTATTCTCAATGAAAGAGGACAAATCTCCAGGTCCAGATGGATTCCCACCCGAATTCTATAAAAAATACTGGAACATTGTCGGAAGCCTACTTTGCAAGGCGATCAAATCATTCTTCCATTCAGGTACTCTCCTCAGTGAAATAAATACAACATTCATTGCACTCATTCCAAAAATTAAAAACCCGACTAATATCAACCACTATCGCCCTATTAGTCTTTGTAACACTATCTATAAAATTATCTCAAAACTTTTAGCTAACCGCTTAAAACCAATCTTACCCAGAATTATCAACCCATTTCAAGGAGCCTTTGTTCAAGAAAGAAATATTCAAGATAACATATTAATAGCCCATGAAGTTTTTCACTCGTTCCATAACAAAAAAGGAAAACACGGATGGATGGCAATCAAATTAGACATGGAAAAAGCATATGACAAAATAAATTGGGACTACATACGCATCATATTAACCAAATTTGGCTTTCATCAGAAATGGATAAACTGGGTAATGACATGCTTAACAAAAACCAGCTTTTCAGTCTTAGTTAATAACTTACCTGGTAAGACATTCCAAACCTCTCAAGGTATACGACAAGGCGATCCTCTTGCACTATATATTTTTGTTATAGTTATGGAACTATTAGCCAGAATGATACAACAAGAATCAACAGAAATTGATCCGCTAATTGGAATCAAATTAACAAATAACAGTGATCCGATCCCCTTTCTCTCATTTGCAGACGATACACTCATCTTTGGAAACGCAAATGATCTAAGCCTTCACACAATAAAAAACCTTTTAAATAACTTTTGTAACATATCAGGTCTCTCTATAAATTATAATAAGAGTTCCCTACAAGTCTCTAAAAACATTTCAGTTCAAAAAGCACAAAGCCTTGCCCAACAATTAAATATTCCAGTTACCAAAACCCTAGAAAAATATCTAGGAATACCACTCATTAGTGGCAGAGTAAACAATAATCTATTTAATGAAGCAATTATAAGCTTACAAAAACAACTATCCAAATGGAAATCCAATACCCTCTCTCAAGCTGGAAGATCTGTCCTCATTCAAGCTAACCTTAACTCAAAAACAAACTACCTCATGCAATCATTCCTTCTTCCAAAAGGAATCCTTGACAAAATCGACCAAATCAACAAAAACTTTTTCTGGAACAAACTACAATCTGACAATTATCACCCCTTAATAAGCTGGGAACGACTATGTACCCCAAAAAAGGAAGGTGGCCTAGGATTCAAAACAGCCGAACAAATCAACTTAAGCATGCAAATGAAACTTCTTTGGAGAATAATAGCGAATCCTACAAACATTTGGTCAAAAATCATCACTGAAAAATATCTGTCAAACGAAACATTAATGGAAAGAAGCAAAAATAAAAACTTCCTGGCAATTTGGACGACTCTTAAACATAAGAGACACTTTCTCAAAAGGACTACTATGGCTAGTTGGTAACGGAAAAACAATAAATGTCTGGTCTGATATCTGGATAAACGCACATAAACTTGATAATTTTAGAAATAACCACAATCCTAACCTAAAAGTATGTGATCTATTCACAAACTCCAACACTTGGGATAGCAAGAAACTAAATAATATGTTCCCACCTCACATTGCCCAAATGATATCAAACATCTACATCCCCAAAATTGATGTTGCAGATAGACTAATTTGGATCTATAATAAAAATGGAACATTTACGGTTAAATCTACCTCTTCTCTTTTCAATACAAGAAACAACAACAATACTTCTGGAAATTGGATCTGGAAACTAAATATTGCACCAAATATAAAAAACTTTATTTGGAAAACTATTTCAGATATCTTACCCACAACAGAACGCTTAAACAGATATGTAAACAGAGTTCCCAATACCTGCTCTCTTTGCAACCTTGAACCAGAAAACTCAAATCACTTATTTTTTAAATGTCAAATCACAAAATCGCTTATCCAAAACCTGGGGACCAAATTACATAAATCTTTTAATATTCCTAACCTAACAGATGACATCTCTGAAAATATTTTAAATACTAAAAGCCAAAACATAGACTTCACAGACCTCTGCCACTTATGGCACTCAATCTGGGAACTTCGAAATAAAATTATATTCCAGAAAAATTGTAACAATAACATAGCTTATACTCTTACCCAGACTATTGATAAAATTCTTTGCTGGAAAAATGAGAAATTATCAAATAACTCTCCTAAACATACTAAACCCCGCCAGAACCTAAATTGGAAACACCCGCCTAAAAATATTGTCAAAATAAATGTAGACGCATCTGTAAAAAATGGGATACATTCCCAAATTGGATGTGTTATCAGAAACAACCAGGGACAAATAATTCACATACATAAATGTAATGGTCAAACATATTCTGTCATCCAAACAGAATGCTTTGCAATACTTGCAGGTATAAGACTCGCAGCAGAACTAGGAATACAAAAGGCAATCATTGAAGGTGACTGTGCAATCGTCATCAAAGCCATCGACCATGAAAATAACTCACCATGGGAGATTACACAAATCGTTAGAGAAATTCAAGTTCTAAGCAAAGACTTTGAATCGATCAGATTTCAACACTGCTATAGAGAAGCGAATAAAGCAGCAGACTTTATTGCTAAATCTCGACTGAGCTGTAATTCTATCTTGTACAATAGCTGTGAATTCCAGAACATCATCATGCTTGATGATCAAGGGCACTTATAAGTGCCCTAAAATTTGCCTACTGTAAAAAAAAAAAACTTACATTAAGACCACATTATATTTTAAAACTGTATAAGTACGTTACTTGTCCGTTTAGAGGGGTGAATTTTAGCAAAAAACTTGTCTTCTATTTTTTATGGGTTAATTGCACTAAATATCCTGACCTTTGTAGATAGTTGCACTTAATATTCCAACCTTGTAAGATTTCGCGAAATATCATGAACTTTGTTGTTAGTTGCGCTCTCTACCCTGAATGAGTTTTTTAAATTAATAAAATCACTAACATAATATGAAAATTACACAAAAACACCCATAGTTTTTTTTTTTTAAAAAAATAATCCCCCATTTTAATCAAAATAAAAAAAAAAGAAATTTATGTCATACATAGGAATGGCAATGGGTCGGGTGGATGGACCCCCATTTCACCCGACCTACCATGGATGACCAATCACCCCACCCGACCCACCACCCATATCCACTTCACCCATATCCACTTTCACCCATATCCATCGGGTGAGCGGGTGAAATATGTGAAATATGGATGACATATGCACTAGTACAAAATTGGTCTAATATCACGAATATTTAAGGCCTAATATCAAGGATTTAAACAAATACACGCCCGGGCTTTAGCTCAGTTGGCTAATAGAGCTGGCAACCTAATATCACGGACCAATACATGGACACGCCCGAGATATTAGGGTGAGTTTTTTTCAAGGTTTGAACCTAATATCACGGACTAATATATCTACACGCCCGGGATATTAGGGTGAGTTTTTTTTAAAGCTTTTTAGCCTAATATCACGGACCATATATCTACAAGCCTGGGATATTAGGGTGAGTTTTTTTTTAAGCTTTGAGCCTAATATCACGGATGATAGTGTACACACCTGGGATATTAGGTGGGTGATTTTTTCATGCTTGGAGTAATATCACGGACCTATACCATTTAGAATGTCCGGGCTATTTGTTTATATTTGGTTTTTAATATATTTCTTTTATTTCTACAATCGCACCTAATGTTTCACAAGCAATTTTCAACTCACACATGTACACAGTTTCAGCAATAACCATGACTTTTTAATTGAATTGAAAAATAGAAGAATTCTTCATTACAACCTAAATTGATCCATCACTAAACCAAAGTTAATTCTACTAACTGAAATCATGTGGCATCAACTCAAACTTAGAAAACTAAAGTCAAGTGGAAAGCATTAGAGCTTGCTGACACCGCTACTCTAAGAAGGATGTCGGGTACATGCTCCAGAACTCGATCATGTATCGTCAACTTGAGAGTGAAACACAAAACTCGGGAATGTCTCTGTCAACAAGTATAGGCAAACATAGTTACATTACCGCAACCATTTGAATATCCGAAATATAAACTTGAATTCAGTACTACAAAAGGAGGTTATAACTTATAAATAGCAAAACTATTTAACAACAATCATGTTAAATTAAAAGGGATAATAGGTGTCCCAAGAAAAAATCAAATGCAACAGATCATACAAAAGTCGCAGATCAAATAGAGACATTCAGCAAAGTGGGCAGGAGAGTACACCATGATGTTTATTCCTTATAAGAGAGCCTACATGCTTGAATTATCAAAAGCAGCACATCTTATCAACTAAACCACCTTAGTTAAATGTAAACTACGATTTACATTTTCAAAAGCAACACATATTTCTTCTGTCCCTCAGAAGCACCAACTAAGAAGCTCTTTTCACTTTGTACAACACTGATATGCGTACTATAACATGAGACAACCCTATTATGATTTCTACCTTGCAAAGCAAATTCAAAGCTTTTTATCTGCAGCTACAAGTGCTGCAAACACTTGTAGTCAGGGTTAACTCTACATAAGTTCAAAATTAATTCATCGAGTATATAAAGAGAGAACTGTTAGCTGACTGGCATGTAAAACTAACCTTTGTACAATCGCCGAGTATATAAAGAGAGAATTGTTTTGGTTTATCCTCCTGAAATTTAACAGAAAGGGAGAATATCAAAGGAAATAGAGGTAATAAACTATCCAAGAAAAGCTCTAATGAAGGCTATGGAGCTAAAACTAAAGGTAACATAGAAAGAAGGCTTGAAGCAACTAAACAAGAAGAGCTAGTAAAAAAACTAGGATAAGGAAAGGAAGGTAAGCATTTGTGCGCTCATTTTGAGATTTGGAAAAGAAAAACAATAAACCTAAGAACACAAGTTTCCAGATTCAGCATTATCCTAATAAAAAAGAAGAAGAATAAAAAAAAGATTTAGTATCACCCTATCAATCTTAAGCAGCTTTAGGGGTTGGAGTTTTTGAGAGATGAATTTGAGATAAGTATTACGCACCTGTGCTTAATATCTTTTTGGTAATGAAGAACAGAACAAGGTAAGTGGTGAGCATTTCAAGTGTTTGGGTTGGGCAAAATTTGACATTGTGATCTATGAAAACAAACTACTATTTTACAAAAGATTAAATAGTTTGATTTGAATTCAATGTCATATGCTATGTAAATGTAGCACAATTGTACAGAACTTAATGCTTTAGTGGTGTGTTCTTTCTTTTTCTATGTCAATTTGGTACAGTATCTAATAACGACATAGTTGGACACTTGGGTAATGACAAAAACCCAAACTGGTCATTCAAGTCATTCCTAACTAAAGAAACATCATGATTTTTGAGCTTTTGGTTTCAATTTACTCCGTATGTGATTATCAGTTCAACATTACTGTAATCACTACACAATTCAACGGCAACAAATATGCAGAGTATATATTTATTCAGCAACTCCACCTAATCTCCTAGAAATATTGGATCTAAAAGTTATGAATTCAAATGTAACCTGCTGCATTTTAAGGGGAAGAGGAAATACTGGATTTGCATTTTTTAATGCAAAAAAGGCACAAGAATAACGCAGCAGCCAGAAAAAAAAATAACACAGTTTATACAATAAAAATAAAGTGAAGGTTGTAATCCTAGAACAAATAACGCAGCAGCAAGTTCATACAATAAAAAATAACGCAGCAGCTAGAATAAATTCAACGCAGCCAAACTATGGGAGAAATGAACAGCTGAGTTGTTATTTGATTGCCTATGTATTATTCAAATCCACTAATTATTCAGTTGTAGTAAGAGATTGAAACTTTATCTAGTTGTACCGTCAATATTTCCACACCATTATTTAAACATCAATAAAAAAAATGCAATGCATGATCGATAACTAACCCACCCATGAATCGATTTGATAAATATTTGCAATGTAAGACTAAGTAGGACTCCTACTCATTAATCACACGAAAACTTACATTCCATGGCAGTGGCCGTCATCTAGTGGCTCGAATACATGTCCATCAAAATGTGATGTACCAATTATGGAGAAGCAAGGGAAAAGATGAGACAAATAGAAAAGAATGTCTAGCATGCAAATGACAGGAACATCAAGAAACAATAATCATTGAACAGAGTAAAGACCCTCCAAGAACAGCAAATGACATGATCTGGGTTAGTAGATTCCGATATAGTAACTCACTTTCTCTGATAAGAAGGTACCGAGTAAAGACCCTCCAAGAACAGCAATCTGCATAGAATGAATAAGTTAATCCAGTGCATCCTACCATAATTAGGAGAGAAACGAAGTAGATAAAAAAGACTCATCAAAATAGAAAATTTAACTAGTAAAAGTCATTCTCTTTATAGTAAATACATTAGTCTCAAGAAGAGAATTCAAGTCATAAGGCATAATGATTTGTTAGATAATCTTGTAAGATGAGACACTACCAGAGTTGCAACTCCATGACCAGCCAGTGATCCACCGATAACACCAAGAGGTGAAGAGGCTGCAGCAAGTGCTGAATAGGCAAACAATAGACATGAATTCATTTAAAGTTTTAAGAAGATTTGATCACTTCAAACTTAGATTGGAATGCTAAGCATTTTTTTAAAAGAAATTTCAGTGTACATATAAGACAAATCTATTAAATTGAGGTGTTGAACTAAATTGACGGATTTACCGTATGATATAAAATAACAATAAACAAGCAAAAACAAAGAAAATCACACAAAATACAATGACTTTGTAAACTCCCTTGCTGCAGCTGCATTAGTCGTACTAAGATAGGAAGGAGTCTTCACTTCCAAGAGGTAACGATCCTCAGTTCTCTTCTAGCGTTTTTTGTAACATTTGTTTTCAACTTTTTTCATGATCAATGTGCCCTATGAATGTTCTCTCTTCATGTAGGTATGCGGTGATCCTAATCAGCTCTATGCTCCACTATGCAAGTGAAAATCTTGCTCTGATGAACAAAAGGTCACTGATGCAACTTATAATTTTCAAGACACTTCAGGTAAGTCTTTTGGAGGGAATTCCGGCATAATTTCGAATTAGATTTAAAAAGTGGATTTTATTCCACTAATTTTAGTTCAAGACTTGAAAATATTTTCCGAAGTTCTATTCAATTATTTCATTGATCAACGAGGTTTATTATTTTGGATTAGAAATTTCGTTTAAAATTTCGATTGAGTCGGGATTGGTTGGAGCGAGCGAGTTTTAATTCCGATGTTTCAATTTGATTCTTAAGAGAGAGCATCTTCATCCCATTTGATGAACCCTATCAGACCACACAACTCACCTCCTTCCTACATATTGTCTTCTTTCCCAAAATGAACAAACACCCACACCCTTCACACATCTTTCTCCCATGCTATCTCCCCCTCTTTGGCATTGGATCCAAACACCACCCACGCCACTTCCAGCAGGTCCCCTCCCTCCCTCCTGTTTGATTTCAGAAAACAGAGCACCTTACAACCCATTTTGAATCGAGAGGAACCCAGGAAGCCTCCCTCCCTTCCTTTTGCTCTTTGGGTTGCCAAACACCTTGCCACCACCACCCTTCACCTTCTGTTTTGCCGTCCAGCACCACCACCACCCCTCATCTCGCCCCTGTTTCCGTCGAAGGGTCCGAGCCCCTAATCTGTCCAAAGCCGAGGCCGACAGTCACCACCCAACAACACATCTCCCTCCGTTTTCTGGTGCAGCAGCGCCATCAACCCTCCCAAACTCCCCTGTTTCGGGCAAGCCAAGCCGAGCACTGAGCAGCTCCTCCCACCTTCCTCCTCGACTAGAGCAGCAGCCACAACATCTTCGCCATCTTCTCCGACGGCCACGAGTGCCCAGGAGTAGCCCGGAAGCACACCGGAGATGTCGAGCTCCTTTGTTCCCCCCTGTTTTCCGACGGGGTAGTGTAAGTCTCTTTCACTCCTCTTCCGACTCTAACCTCCCTAAAGTAGCACCCTTAGGCCGTTGCTTTCATTCTAGGCCGACAAAGGAGCAGCTCGAGCCTCCGAGGAGCTCCGACGAACCTTCGACAAGCTCAATTCATTCGATTTTCGTCGGTGAGCTCCCTAAACCCCTTCACCTCATTTCTTTTCTTTTAAATCCTTGTGTTTGCCCTCGTCTCTGATGAGTGTCCTGGGAGTGGTTAGTTTGAGGGATAAGCGAGAGCACCGGAGAGTTGAGGGCGAGCGAGCGCGGAGGTGTGCGGGGGTGAGTGTGTGTGTGTGTGTGTGTGTGTGTGAGGACGAGAGGGTTGGTCGAGATAGGGGCAACGAGCCGCGATCCTAGCCTGGTGCCGAGGAGGGTGGTTCCAGGAGCTGGTGTCTGGGCGTGAAACCGGATAGCAAAACAGAGGTGTTGGATTAGGAGGAAGGAGATGATGACTAGGCTGAGTGGGGCCCGCTCGCCACATCAGCACCTGACCACTCTTTTATTTCTTTTTCTGAAATCTTGGTTTAGTAACTGAAGGGGAAATGGGCTGAGGGTGTGGGTTGATGGGTCCGATTTTGAGAGTTTGGGTTGGGGTTTGTTTGGATCCGAAAATTTAAAGGGGATTGGGCCTTTCTTGCATCTGAAATAGTTGGGGCCTAATTTTTTTGGTTAAATGTTTATTAAGGTTAAGGGAAATTTCGGTTTGGTTATTGTAAGTTATTAAATAATAAATGGGATAGTATATAGTATATAATATTATTGATAAGGTTTTAAAAATATATGTTTATATATGACATAATATTATTGAGATTTATATATATATTTGGACTTGAATTGGAAAAGAATTTGAAAAAGGGTTTTAAGGGTAGAAATTGATTTGATAAATGGACATGGATTTATTAAAATTTAAAAGAGAACTTTTAGAAATGACCTAAACTTGTCGGATTTATTTTGATAAAATAATAATATAAGTTGATTAATAAGCAATGGTTTATAAATGGAATTTTGGGTTAAGTATATAAATTTGGAAAGTGTTTTGGTTAATGATTTGATCTAAGTTGAGATTTTGGAAGAGTTTCGGGAATCTTGGGAATTGACTTACTTGTCTACCTTGTGCGTATAGAAATTATGATATGTTGATATTGTTATGATATGTTATCTGATGTGATGATAAGATATGTATATACGTAAATTAAAGCATGATTGATATTCGAATGTTAAGTTATTTATGATCATGATTAGGTTGAAACGTTAAGTTGATTATGAGAATAAGTGTGAAGCATGATGTATGATATATGAGTATTATATAATGATGAAAGAAATATTATGATGAAATGTTATATGATAAATATGGAGGTGGTTATGAGATATGATATGTTGAGACGAGTTGATGTATGATGATATATGAGATGAGTTGAGAAGAATGATGAATTGAGATGATGATGTTGATGTGGAATATGTGATGAGATGAGACTATGTGATGGGATAGCTTAATAATGACAATGAGTTATTTGCCTTACTTAGTTGATGTGTAGAGGTTAATGGGTCCCTTTGTGCTTTAGACTTATAATTGTTGCTTTTTAAACTATTAGGTGATCTATGACGTGGTTTGGCTTGCTTATACTGGTTATTGCTTTTGCTGTTCTGCAATTCCAGGTAAGTATCCTACGGGACTAACTCAGTAACCTGGACCTCCTGCCTGATGTGTCATGTAATGTGTAGTTTTGTTGCATATTAAAGCATGCCATGTAGTATCATGCTAGGATTGCATTGAACTGAGCATGTGTTTACTTTGTGTGTTTGAATACAGAACGACCGTTATCTGTGATAGTCCTAGAGTCTTTGCTAGGGTCATAGGGTAGCCCAGCCCCATCGGGTGCCCTGAGTCTATCGAGTCGATATGAGCATGATATGATAGCCCAGCACTATCGGGCAAGAGATGAGATGATATGATATGATATGATTAGCCCAGCACCATCGGGCATGAGCATGATTTATGATATGATGATGAGATATGATATGATGATGAGATATGATATGATATGATGATACCGTGGTGAAGTGCACCACCACGAAGAGAGTGTTATGCTATAGCCCGAATTGGCCAGTCTCTGCACTAACGGGAAGGGGTGCAGAGGTAGGAGAGGGATATGCCACTTGGCATTGTCTTGGGCCCTTTACAGTTCTTTTCTGCATATTATGTATATACTAGGGGCATGATAGTGTGATTTAAATCTTGTACCGCATTAGTCATTTTTTATTTAGGCATAGGCATGTTATGTGGCCTCAGCGCGGTCAGAGGACCCGTAGGCGATCACCAGGCCTGACTTCGTGGATAGTGTTAGGTACCGCTCTTGTTGCTCCATGCTTCTGTGACGGGGAAATCTTTTGGCGAATCGAAGAATCCGGCTAATATATTCTAACTTGACAAATGGCAATCACCCACTTTGTTTTGGTTTTGACCCGGCTCTGTCGTGGCTTTTGTATCTAAACCGTACTTCCGCTTTACTTTCGGTTAAATTGTATTTCTGAGACTTCGACTGATTAGAGGTTTGAAACCTCGACCCGTACCTGAATTGCAACATCCGAACGAAGGTATCCGACCTTCGAAACGTATCCCGGATATTTATATCCGGGCCGTTACAAAGTTGGTATCAGAGCCAGGTTGTGCAATTCGGGTAGGCAAGGGTCGGGTGTATGTTTTGGAAAATTGCCCATGAATTTCAAAGGATTTGAAGATGTTATAAAGGGGCAAAATGAACTTAATATGACTAACTCAAATGGAATAAATGTGAACTTGGCCTATTAAATAAGAGAATTCAAACAAAAGGGATCGAGTGGGTAGAAAAGGCGCTAGACCATCCCTATTGGATGTAGTTGGGAACGGCTAGGCGAAATACTAGCTTATTCTTTACAGGTGGGTTGGAAGACTCCAAGGAATTGCACCGAGGTGGTTGGAGTGGCGAGTTAGGCAGAGATCGTGAGGTTTTTGCCCCTCCGGTCAGTCGCTCCTCGAAGAGCGGCATTAGATAGCTTGATGTGCTTTATATATTAATTGGACCTGAGAACGATCTCCCTCGAAGGAGATCATTATAATTGTCAATGACTGATTCTGTGTTGAGTGCTATTATGCTAGAACTAGAAATCTGTTGATATGTTTAGAATGAGTGTTGCATCTCCATGTGAGTGGGATAAGCGAGGGAGCCTTCCCTTCGGTATAGTCGGAATTTCTATCTTATAGAGCAGTCTCCTCCATGATTCACTTGTTGGTGTCCTCCCATTTCGTTTTATCTCTGGTTCGACGAAGTTTGGTTAAAGGTTGGTGATAGTCGAGAGATGTCTATTCCTTTCGTTCTGATTTCCTCCCCTTCTATCTTCTTCCATGTCTCAATTGGTATTCTGATCGAGTCGTTCTTTATGGTATCGACGTCTTTTCGCGGAAATGGAATTGGGAATCTAATCTTGGTCGGGAATTAGGTTCGGGAACATTGACTACTTGAGCGTGTGATAAGTATGGTACTTGACACCATAGGCCTTGCCACGAGATGGTCATTGTGCTAGAGTATCAAACTTTGAACGGTTCCGAGTCGATAGAATGAGTTGTCTTATGGAGTCATCCTCCTCGATTCTCGCTGTGGTCAACTGATGTCTCCTTGTCATGAACTTCTATACGGACTCCGCCATCTTCTTCTGGGAGTAAATTGAGAGCCCTTTTATGTCCTCAAGATGAGTCACACACGCATTCCGCGGGAAATGAGCTTTTGAGTCGGTGGGGGATAAGTCGATATTGCCCTTGGAAATCTCTATCTGCTTATAACGGCAGCCCTATCTGTGTTTACTTGACTTGATGCATTACTACATTGAATGACTTGAGATATCATTGTGTTAAATACATGTCGTGTACTGATATTTATTGACTCGTATCCATGTACATATGTCCTCTATATCCATATAGTGTTACACTATCCTAGGCTCGTAATGTTTCCTGCTATGTTCTTCCTTGTTCCACATGATTGTCTTGAACTCTCGCATATGTTGGTGCTAAGTTGTTTAATGTACATGTGTCATATGTTGCACATCTACGCTTTTCATCGAGACATTAGTGTCTTGTAGGACCCATGACGTGTGGCTTGTGTAAATCTGTGGCCTACTTGCTTTATGATCTCCTCCTACTTAAAATAGGTCCCCGATAGTGTTGACATTCGTCCCTTATGTCATTGAAATATGATTGATGTTACAACTCGATGCTCATTATGCCTTATGTGATTCCGACTAGTATCATGTCTATCTACTTGTCTCGTGATATTGTTCCTTCATGCCCCCATGATATTCTTTTATGCTTTTAAGGATGAATAGTCTGACACCCTACGTGTGCACACACCACATTGTATTTAGATTCCGTGTATGCATTTAGTATCATATAGGATGTATGTCTTCTCACATGCAACTTATCATGAGGATATGTGCTTTAATTGTCTCCTTTTATGTAGGCAAGCATTGCATTCATGACGTTATATTATTCCATGTATCTTAGTATCTAGTAGCACCTTAGATGATCATCTTGCCATCATTGATCTTATACTCCAATGACCTCAGTATGACCATGATATGTTACATCCCTTGTTACACCCTTGCTTGAGATGATACCTTTACACGTGTGGACACCTCGCCTTTTGCATGAATGCACACACTACGATAGTTGTAAGATACTCGCATGATTACTTTTATGTATATGAAGATAGTTATATGAATATAGCGTATTGTTCTCTTGTAATATGACACCTTAAGAGCATTATCTTGTCCTGCATTACGACTTGTGCATGATTCACCTGTTGCACTTGCTTGTATTCCCCTTATATGCATTGATGCTCGTTGTAATGGTAGCCTTGCTTAAGCCTCTATGAATCACCATGCTATTATGTGAAGTTATTCGATGCACCTTATTCTCACCTATCTATGACTATCTGGGCATGTTTTATGTTGGTAACTTAGTTATTTTGTTATGCCTCAACAACATGGTAGCACGCTTAATATGACTAATGACGTGTTTATGTGAGTGTCTCATATGAACTATTGTTCTTACCATATGATGCTCTTGTGATGCTTATTATATTCTGGTGGCTTATACCTCATCCGACTCCGTGCCTCGTATTATAGTTAAAATCATGCCTAGGTTCACACGTTATAATTTTGCCTAGGACATATCGTCAATCTGTGCTTATCTCGATGAGCACTTATAATTGCGAGTCTTATGTTATTTGGTGCCACCATGCATGTTACATCTTGCGTGATTATTTAGTAATTGTGTTAATTAGTAGTTGGGTGCATGTTACATACTATGACATGATGAAATGCACATATACGTGAAATATGATCCGATGTTGAACTTGGACCTTAGTAATAATCTTTGGTTATGCTTATGCCACGTCATGATCGGTTAGACTCATGTAGGACATGCATTCCGATTATAGCTCATCATATGGTTACATGTCATACCTATCCTATCATGTGGACCTTGTTGTTATATGATGTGATAGTTATTATGCCCACGTATGTGTTCTTTTTATAGTGCTATGACGTGTTTGAGCATCTTACTATCGGATTCTATATTGATGTGACTTGTCTATATATGTGTGTATCCGACATGGGTAATTAATTGTTATTTGAATATCCTATATTAAATCTTGAGGTATTTAACAATGTGGTTTTAAGGGGCTATCAAATTGTTAGTTGTATTATTATTCGGGATTATTATTTTAAATGTTGTTTGAGGTCGGGGATGGATGTCGAAAAGGGTTAGATTAGTTGGGAAAGAAAGATCGAGTTTAGATCAAAAGCGAGCTCACAGTCGCTTGTTTTGCCGCGGCGAAACCATGGTTGTCGCGACAAACAAGGACTAGGAACAAAGGAAGAGAATGATGCTTGTTGTGCGTAGCGAGAGGCATCACTCGCGAGGGACGAAGAACTGGATTTCGCCATGGTGAGCGGCCAATTCGCCGCGACGAAAACCAAGTCTGGGCTCTTGGCCGGAGCCGGTTCTCTCTTTTCTTTGGTCGTTGACTCGGGTTTGGTTTAAACCCGATTTGGGTTATTTTATATATGTGATTTAAATTCTTATCTGATGCTATATGATTTGATGAACAAGAATTTAAAATTGACCTATGCTTCCATGATTTATACGGATTTAAACTTGGATTAATTATGATCATAGGTATATATGAGGTTATGGGATTTTGTTGAACATGAGTAGTCAATCATACATGTGATACCCGCTATGTTACTATGTTTTTCTTGGCTTGTACCACACCGATTTATTGTTGAATTCATGCATACGTGATTATTAATATGCCGAGCTTGTCTATTACTTGAGGAATGATAAGTGTCTAGATTGTCTCATATGTATGTCCGTGTAGAACTCGATTATGATCCTTTCTACCAATGAGTATTGTCGTGAGTCATCGAGATAGGTACATGTTAGTGTGTATTGATGTGACTAGTATGCTTCATGATTGATTGATATGTGATTTTATTGCCGCAATTATGACCTCATAGAATTCCATAAGGGCACTATTGTCGTTCTTGGGTTGGGATGTTGCCTTTCAGTCTCGTCGTCGTCAGTTCTGGTCTATGTTTGGGTCCGTAGGGAATTCGGGTTATCCGCTTTTATTTCCCCTCATCTCCGTTAACTTAGTATCTTTTGCACTACTTTCGACGAGCGACGACATGGAGAAGAGAACGGTCAGCTAGGTAGTATTTGAGCGGTGCAGCGGAAGCGTGGTGGGCCCATAACCCGCCGGTCCCAGGACTTGAGGCAGAGAAAACGCGAGTGGCGCCCTTCATCGCTATTTAAGAGACTTGGCATATTTCGAGGCTAGTTGAGGAGCCCGTCTGATGGAGTTCGAGGCTCTATGGAGTTCCTGAGAGGACAGTTCCCGATACAGATGGATGGTTCACTCCGAGATTCTGGCAACAAGTTCATGAGTTCCGAGGCATTGACAAGACCGAGATTATCTTCGATGTGGGAGCACACGTATGGCTGAGAGTATCACCACCCGAGGGTCCGGCGTTTTGACATCATAGGCGAGTCGAGCCCTAGGTTGTTGATCCTTGTGAGGTTCTAGAGGGGTAGCTTATCGCTTAGCCTTATCCCCGTCCTTAGCTGGAGTGCACGATATCTTTCTTGTCTCGGCTTTGTTGATATGTTTCCAATCCTAGCCACATTCTTGACTATTTTGATCTCCATGTCGAGGTCAACCATTTCATGGTAGAGCATCCTGATGAGAGTATTCGAGCTAGTTGTGGAGATACTTCAGATCGATGAGCTACTCGCATCTTACATTAGAAATTATCTTGATCTCTTGACCTAGTGGTGAGTATACCCTAGTGCTTTATTTTGAGATGTGTGTTTTGGTGTTTATCTCTACATCGTTACGCTGAGAGATTGATAGTTGTGTGCAGAATATATGATGATAGGATGTGATTGGCGATGAGCCTCTTGATGAGTGGTGACTTGATTGTATGATATTCGTGTGATACCACCCTTGATATGCTAGTTAGCGTGATGACACTTGATAGTTTGACTTGATCTTGTTGATATATGAGATTCCGTGACATTTTGAGATAATTAATGTTGAGCTTGGCGATATTTCAAAATTGATAGTTGAAATTGATTCTGAAAGATGGAAACTAGGAAGAGAATATGGGATTAGCCCTTAGAGGTGGATGATTCCACCTCTTGAGTTCTGAAAACTTGGTTGACTGATGTAGGATAGAATCGACTTTAGCTTTTGCATGATTTTGTTTGGTTCTGTGTTTTGAGAAAAGCTTGATCGGTTTTGAAAAAGGTTTTAGTCTCGGGGACGAGACCTGTTTTTAGAGGTGGATGATGTAAAGACTCGGGATTTTGAAATATTATTTTATAAATTAAGAATTAATTTCGATTTAATATTTACTTCATTGGAATTTGAATTTTAAGATTTCGAAAAATTTTGAAAGTTCCGTCCTCGAGCAGAATAACTTTATTTTAAGTCTTTTGGAGGGAATTCCGGCATAATTTTGAATTAGATTTAAAAAGTGGATTTTATTCCGCTAATTTTAGTTCGAGATTTGAAAGTATTTTCCGAAGTTCTATTCAATTATTTCATTGATCAACGAGGTTTATTATTTCAGATTAGAAATTTCGTTTAAATTTTCTATTGAGTCGGGATTGGTTGGAGCGAGCGAGTTTTAATTCCGATGTTTCAATTTGATTCTTCAGAGAGAGCATCTTCATCCCATTTGATGAACCCTATCAGACCACACAACTCACCTCCTTCCTACATATTGTCTTCTTTCCCAAAATGAACAAATACCCACACCCTTCACACATCTTTCTCCCATGCTATCTCCCCCTCTTTGGCATTAGATCCAAACACCACCCACGCCACTTCCAGCAGGTCCCCTCCCTCCCTCCTGTTTGATTTCAGAAAACAGAGCACCTTACAACCCATTTTGAATCGAGAGGAACCCAGGAAGCCTCCCTCCCTTCCTTTTGCTCTCTGGGTTTCCAAACACCTTGCCACCACCACCCTTCACCTTCTGTTTTGCCGTCCAGCACCACCACCACCCCTCATCTCGCCCCTGTTTCCGTCGAAGGGTCCGAGCCCCTAATCTGTCCAAAGCCGAGGCCGACAGTCACCACCCAACAACACATCTCCCTCCGTTTTCTGGTGCAGCAGCGCCATCAACCCTCCCAAACTCCCCTGTTTCGGGCAAGCCAAGCCGAGCACTGAGCAGCTCCTCCCACCTTCCTCCTCGACTAGAGCAGCAGCCACAACATCTTCGCCATCTTCTCCGACGGCCACGAGTGCCCAGGAGTAGCCCGGAAGCACACCGGAGATGTCGAGCTCCTTTGTTCCCCCCTGTTTTCCGACGGGGTAGTGTAAGTCTCTTTCACTCCTCTTCCGACTCTAACCTCCCTAAAGTAGCACCCTTAGGCCGTTGCTTTCATTCTAGGCCGACAAAGGAGCAGCTCGAGCCTCCGAGGAGCTCCGACGAACCTTCGACAAGCTCAATTCATTCGATTTTCGTCGGTGAGCTCCCTAAACCCCTTCACCTCATTTCTTTTCTTTTAAATCCTTGTGTTTGCCCTCGTCTCTGATGAGTGTCCTGGGAGTGGTTAGTTTGAGGGATAAGCGAGAGCACCGGAGAGTTGAGGGCGAGCGAGCGCGGAGGTGTGCGGGGGTGAGTGTGTGTGTGTGTGTGTGTGTGAGGACGAGAGGGTTGGTCGAGATAGGGGCAACGAGCCGCGATCCTAGCCTGGTGCCGAGGAGGGTGGTTCCAGGAGCTGGTGTCTGGGCGTGAAACCGGATAGCAAAACAGAGGTGTTGGATTAGGAGGAAGGAGATGATGACTAGGCTGAGTGGGGCCCGCTCGCCACATCAGCACCTGACCACTCTTTTATTTCTTTTTCTAAAATCTTGGTTTAGTAACTGAAGGGGAAATGGGCTGAGGGTGTGGGTTGATGGGTCCGATTTTGAGAGTTTGGGTTGGGGTTTGTTTGGATCCGAAAATTTAAAGGGGATTGGGCCTTTCTTGCATCTGAAATAGTTGGGGCCTAATTTTTTTGGTTAAATGTTTATTAAGGTTAAGGGAAATTTCGGTTTGGTTATTGTAAGTTATTAAATAATAAATGGGATAGTATATAGTATATAATATTATTGATAAGGTTTTAAAAATATATGTTTATATATGACATAATATTATTGAGATTTATATATATATTTGGACTTGAATTGGAAAAGAATTTGAAAAAGGGTTTTAAGGGTAGAAATTGATTTGATAAATGGACATGGATTTATTAAAATTTAAAAGAGAACTTTTAGAAATGACCTAAACTTGTCGGATTTATTTTGATAAAATAATAATATAAGTTGATTAATAAGCAATGGTTTATAAATGGAATTTTGGGTTAAGTATATAAATTTGGAAAGTGTTTTGGTTAATGATTTGATCTAAGTTGAGATTTTGGAAGAGTTTCGGGAATCTTGGGAATTGACTTACTTGTCTACCTTGTGCGTATAGAAATTATGATATGTTGATATTGTTATGATATGTTATCTGATGTGATGATAAGATATGTATATACGTAAATTAAAGCATGATTGATATTCGAATGTTAAGTTATTTATGATCATGATTAGGTTGAAACGTTAAGTTGATTATGAGAATAAGTGTGAAGCATGATGTATGATATATGAGTATTATATAATGATGAAAGAAATATTATGATGAAATGTTATATGATAAATATGGAGGTGGTTATGAGATATGATATGTTGAGACGAGTTGATGTATGATGATATATGAGATGAGTTGAGAAGAATGATGAATTGAGATGATGATGTTGATGTGGAATATGTGATGAGATGAGACTATGTGATGGGATAGCTTAATAATGACAATGAGTTATTTGCCTTACTTAGTTGATGTATAGAGGTTAATGGGTCCCTTTGTGCTTTAGACTTATAATTGTTGTTTTTTAAACTATTAGGTGATCTATGACGTGGTTTGGCTTGCTTATACTGGTTATTGCTTTTGCTGTTCTGCAATTCCAGGTAAGTGTCCTACGGGACTTACTCAGTAACCTGGACCTCCTGCCTGATGTGTCATGTAATGTGTAATTTTGTTTCATATTAAAGCATGCCATGTAGTATCATGCTAGGATTGCATTGAACTGAGCATGTGTTTACTTTGTGTGTTTGAATACAGAACGGCCGTTATCTGTGATAGTCCTAGAGTCTTTGCTAGGGTCATAGGGTAGCCCAGCCCCATCGGGTGCCCTGAGTCTATCGAGTCGATATGAGCATGATATGATAGCCCAGCACTATCGGACAAGAGATGAGATGATATGATATGATATGATTAGCCCAGCACCATCGGGCATGAGCATGATTTATGATATGATGATGAGATATGATATGATGATGAGATATGATATGATGATACCGTGGTGAAGTGCACCACCACGAAGAGAGTGCTATGCTATAGCCCGAACTGGCCAGTCTCTGCACTAACGGGAAGGGGTGCAGAGGTAGGAGAGGGATATGCCACTTGGCATTGTCTTGGGCCCTTTACAGTTCTTTTCTGCATATTATGTATATACTAGGGGCATGATAGTGTGATTTAAATCTTGTACCGCATTAGTCAATTTTTATTTAGGCATAGACATGTTATGTGGCCTCAGCGCGGTCAGAGGACCCGCAGGCGATCACCAGGCCTGACTTCGTGGATAGTGTTAGGTACCGCTCTTGTTGCTCCATGCTTCTGTGACGGGGAAATCTTTTGGCGAATCGAAGAATCCGGCTAATATATTCTAACTTGACAAATGGCAATCACCCACTTTGTTTTGGTTTTGACCCGGCTCTGTCGTGGCTTTTGTATCTAAACCGTACTTCCGCTTTACTTTCGGTTAAATTGTATTTCTGAGACTTCGACTGATTAGAGGTTTGAAACCTCGACCCGTACCTGAATTGCAACATCCGAACGAAGGTATCCGACCTTCGAAATGTATCCCGGATATTTATATCCGGGCCGTTACAACCTATGTCGAGTCGAGTAGGTTTGTTGCTGTCGACATGGCTTTGTGTCGATCTGGCTCTTTTCTCTTCAGTCGTTCTCGGGTCATCTGGTCGATGTCGAGTCACTCTATCGAGATCGAGTTGCCTACTCGAGATCGAGCTCTTTTCTGCATTGTCTTGTTTCTTCTATAGAATGCTCCATTTCCTGCGAAATCAAACCAAACTTGTGTAGACCTCTATATCTTGCAAATGAACTCAAACTACACAAATTCACTACTTTCCTAACCCGAAAGTATAAAATATGCATGAAAATGGAATAAATATAAGCATGAAATATGGTGAAATATGCGTACATCAACTGTTGACTAATGTCTCACGGGTCCAAGCCCTACCTTGCAAATGACGCGAACTTGTAAGCCAGGCGGCAATCCACCAAACAAATGAAGGCTTCAACACCCACAAATTACACATAATGTGTAAAGAATGAGATTTGAACCCTTGACGTCGTGCAAGGGTTACCTTTCTCTTAACACTAGAGTGAGGGGTCATTGGTTCCCCACTTTCCACCATTTTTTGCTCTTTCCTTCCATTCTTTTCTCCCACTTTTCCTCGTTTCTCAAGATCTTGCAATTTTTTTAAAAAATAATTATTTTCTTTTCTTTTCTTTTAAAAATTAATAATTCCTCTTACTTTCTCCCATTTCATTACTCTTCCATTCTCTTTATTCCTTCTAATTTGACTCCATCTCACAATTACGCTGACAATGCTAATGTCGGTGTCGGTGACACCGACACCAACATTGTTCACGTCGACGTCGACATTGCTATCGTTGACCCTCATTTATCTATACTTCTCTTTTCTTCTTTTCTCCAAATTTTCCTCCATCTTACAGTTTTAAAAAAAAACCAAATTTCGATTTAATTTTTTAAACCAAAATTTGATTTATTTTTTTTAATTTCATTGACGTTGATATTGCTAACGTCAATACTACTAACGTCGATGTTGTTGACCCCGCTGATGTCGATGTTACGGATGCCGATAACATTGATGTTGTTGACGTTGTTTACATCGACGTTGATGACACCACTGATATCGACGTTGTTGCCGCCACTAACATCGATGTTGTTGCTACTAGTGATGTCAACATTGATGTTGCCGCTGATGTCGACGTTGTTGCCTCCATTGATGTAGACGTTGTTGCCGCCGCTGATGTCGATATTGTTGTCGCCGACACTGTTGATGTTGACATTGATGTTGATGTCGCCAACATTGTTGATACTTCCATCATTAATGTTGACGACGACACCGGTGACACAATTATTGCCGACACAATTATTATTGACAGAATTATTTTTATCGACACGGTTATTGCTGACATAATTATTATGATATTCCTGACTTCGACGACATCACTAATGCTGACACTGAGAAACCGTTGGAGATAAGGACACCATTGATATCAACGTCCCCGACACCATCAATGTCGCTGACACTAACATTACCACCAACTTTAACACTAACATGTTTTTTTACTTCCATTTACGATTAGAATGCCAGCTAAGTATTTTTCCATGGTTTTAGACACTCAAAGGTGCATTTGTTGGGCTAAGTTTTTTGCTTTATGAGGGCTTATATTCCTCGAGACTTAAAGAGAACTTTTGTTGTAGTTGATAGTCAGGCCTAATAGATGTAGAAGTGGTTTAGCATATTTGAAATGGTGTGAAAACTTTTGTTCGATGCTCTAGTGAAGATGAGAGTATCATATGCGAAAGTAAGGAAGGGTATCGAAGTTCCCCTAGGGGATAGTTTGATTTCGTTGAGGGCATCTTCAAGTTTAGCTTCCTTTTGTAGGTCTCTGGCGAAAAATTCCATTATGATTACAAAGATATAGGGTGCCAAGGGGTCAGCTATAACAAAAGTGGTTGATCACATCACACTTTGAAAAAAATGTCGTTTTCATATGCTTCATATTCCTTGATTGTATAACTAGTAGCTGGGAGTTGAAACCCGACTCGAGGAAGCAAATCTTCAACCATTTGCGTTTGTTATTTGTTTTTGTTATGTATGATTGTTATTTCATTTACCGGCTTGTTGTTGGGAGGGTTTCTTGATTTATCATAGCATGCAAATAAATTTATAATTAAGACCCCGCTATAATATAGGGAATCAGGTTTGTCCATGGGAGAGAGTCGGTTCCTTTGTTTAGTTACTTAGAAGGGTATAGAAATATTGGAAGGAGTGAAAAAGTAAGGATTTTTGAGGTGTATAGTTGCTGGATTTTTAAGGTTAAATCAATAATAAAAGGCTTTTAGGGCATAGAGATCACCATAACGATAATTATGCATACAAACACCGCAAATCACACAAAAATCGCATCTTTTTCTATAAAAACATCAACTGGCGTCAACCTAAGCAAAGCAATCAACCAACTTTCGTTAAATTAATCAACTTTACAACATCTTCTTAAGTAGGCTTATTAAAACTCTCGTTTCAAAACCCTAATTACTATCTAATTCACAATTATTTCTTTCAATCAAATTGCAAACAAGGAATTTCCCTATCTTTCATTAGGTATGAAGCACAAAGGTATATCAATAGATAAAAATACTCAATTCATGGATTCATAGCATTCAACACATATAAATACCATTGGGATCACCCCCAACATTAGAAAAAAAGGAGTACTCACACATATTCATGGTAAGTAATAACAAAAACATGAGATTGGTTATAAAAACATAAAATAAATTGAAATAAAAACCTGGAAAAATTCTCAAACAAGCATCTTGACAATCTCACAAAGCGCTCCAAGCTTTCGCCTAGAAAAAACACCTAAAAAGCTTCTCAAATTAACCAAAAGATGCTCTCAACGGTTCATGTATTGTTCCTCATATTATTGAATGAATAAAACTAACCCCAAGGGGTCTTATTTATGCTAAAAACCAAAATCTATCTTAGTAAAATTGTATATAAAAAGATCTATCTAAATCTATCAAAAAACAGGATTAACTGTGTAAAAAACATGTCTAGATGGCCTATACCTAGCATGCTCTCGATCGGTACCGAGTAGCCTTAGGGTCGGTATGGCCACTATGGGTCAAATGTTGAATTTCCATGTACCATTTTACAGGTCGGTACTGAGCCAACCTGGTTGGTTCAATCCACGAGGGAGAATTGATTATAAAATATATAGAATATAAATCAAGTAATCAACCCTAGCCTCTCAAATAAATTCAGGACCCGCCTGATGTAGTGGAAGGGAATAAGGTTCGATCTACGAGGAAGCATGTCAGCGGATCCTAAGTAGTTCTTAATCACGTTCTGCAGAAGTCGACTAGAAGCCTCGATGTTGATTGGAACAGTCGATGTCGATCAGGGTTGTCGATCTCGAGAGGTTTCTCCCTTCTCTGTGCTCTCGATGTCGATCAGAAGACCTCGACGTCGAGTGGATTCCTAGATACAAACACACAAACAAGCAAGTCATCGTCGACTGGGGCAGTCGATGTCGATGTCAATAGCAATGTCGATCGACACAGAAGACTGTCGATCGATACAGGGCACTCGACATCGACCTGAGCAGTCGATATCGAGCACTCCAACAATAACAGAAAACATCGGCAAAGATGGCCGAAGAGTAAAAGGATGAATAGGAAGCGATAAACAGAAAAGCAAGGGTTTTTTAGTAACAATTAAAAAGGTTTTTAAACAATATAAAAGAAACTCCTAAGGCTAGGGATCACTACAACGCTAACCACACATGCACAAGATAGAGTAAGACGGACAATTATGCTATCACATCAAAGGACCAAGCTTTCGCTTTTTCGAACAAATAGATATATCGGCTCTCATAAATAAACCTAATTGTCTCTACCGATTTTATGTTTATGATCCAAGTTGTTTATATGAATTCCTTTTCTTTCGATAAGGACTAAACACAAAAAGGTAGGAGATGATCAAGACATAACAAATATCGACATCAAATTCAACCAAGAATACATGGCTAAAGTCAGGCTCACCCTGACCCTAAGAGAAAAGCGACTACTCGCTCATGGTAGAAGAGAATGTGACTGAAAAATATAAAAACTTAACTTGCATTGAATAAACAAATGAAGTCTTCACAATCCCGACACCGGCTCTCACAAGCGCCAAAACCCTAAAGCTTCCTAAAACCTAAAAACCTAAACTAAATTGTGTGTCGTGAGATTGATAATTGAATTAGTAACTCAACCGCAAGGGCTTTATTTATAGGCTACCAATCCTAGCTAGCCTAGGAAAGGTAATTCTATCTATTTAAAAGATAAAACTAAATAAAAAGATATAAACTAAATAGGAAAAGAAAATATATCCCTAGGGTAAATATGAAAATATCCATTAGGATTAAATCTATCTAAAATAAAGATGTAAAATCGTGGCTTATCAAGTCTTCTCCATTCAGATTGCTCAAAAAGCGTCACATCTGCAGATAGGTCCAGTCGACGTCGACCAAAGCAGTCGACGTCAAGCACTCTGTCTTCACTCGACCTCGGGCATCACTTTGGCTTAGTCGATGTCGAGTGGCTTGGTCGACCTTGGTGCATGTGCACCTCTCTTCTAGTAGGTAGTCTTTCTACACTTAGTTTCTTGGTCATTTGTGTCAGTCGATGTCGATTATCATCAGTCGATGTTGACTGCTCTGCATCGATCCTCAGCTTCTCGTTTTGGCTTCGATTCCGCTCCAACTTCTACACAATTAAACCAAAACTTGTGTAGATTTCTATTTTTGCAAATAATCATAAACTACACAACTTCAAGGCATTCCCAAACCTTAATGCAAATATAAGACAGAAATTGGATTAAAAATAGGCAAAAAACATTGTCACTTTAGCGGTCATCAAATCACCCCATACTTAAGCTTGTTGTTCCCCAAGCAATACTTTTTATGGTCACACAGCGGAACCCAACAAAAACTCTCAACATTGTTGATCCATTATCATATTTCCCTAATAACCATATGTCATCCTTGTAAAGGTACTTGTGCCTTCAAATCCATGCCTGTGAATAAAAGCAACATTTCACACAAAAGGTGGGGTTAAGCAAAATAATTTTCCTATGACAAAACAATGATAATCATGAGGACTCTATGCAAGCTTTAGAGGAATAAAAGGTAAAGGTATAGTGGTGGGCTATTTTTGGGCAATGTGGTGCTAATCCGGGGAGAAACTTTCAAACTTTCTTTGTTGCTTTGATGCACTTTCTCCTTTGTGATATTTCCATATTCCTCATCCTCTCTTGATTCTCTCTTTTCTCTTTTCACTATAATTCTTTTACCTCTCCGACCTTAGCACTGCCTTCTCACGAGTCGCAAACATGGGTGTCATGAATAGCCTAAAATACTTAGTGCTTCAGACTCCTCACCTTGTGTCCCATCTCGCTCGAACTAACATCTCAAGCAAGCAGGGTCAATCCACCTAACTCCTAAGTGACCCGATTTTCTTTCACTCAATAAATTTTCCATTAGAATATCTTCTGCCATAAAACTTCATATAATTTCACAACATATCAAACCATACAACAACTTTATAACATTTCATCCATTTTCAACATAGTTTCCTCGATGGGTCAAAAGGTATAGAAATGGGCAATATATATAAGAACTTTTAGAGCAAAAATTTTCTTTTGAGGCACATATGGCTTAAAATATGATATGAAGGCTAATAATGCAGAGGTGTGAATGACAAGGGCAAATAATGCTTGGATGGAAAATATAAAGTCCTCAATCATTTTACCATTGCATATGTCAAAAGCAACATCGATTTACCTTCTTTTGTGGTTTTCTCAAAAATTTGCATTTCATGGAGACTTCCCTTTACTAGGCATTTGCGTTGCAATATCTCTAACGAATACACTTTTGCATCATCGAGTCTTGTCGAAGCTTCCATGACACATTCTTTGTTCTCGGGGGTGTGAGTCCTTTCATTTGCTCTCATCTCTCCTTTGGATCATTCTTTAAGAGAAAATACAAATATAATATCCAAAGAGGACATAATAATCTAGACCATTCAGAAGTTTTAGCCATGTAATTTTTTTTAAAATTTTACCGAAAAACGATAAAGTGAAGCTATTGCAAGAAATAATTAAGCAAAGATGATCATGTAGACCACATAAGCTCTTCCCCCCTCCCATACTTAGAATATACAGTGTCCTCACTGTATTAAAACAAAACAAAACAAGGGTAAAGGATGTAACTCACAGACATACGTGCAGAGGTAACGAATCAGGTGTTGTTGAATTGCCAACAGTCGACATCGACCAGTTCAGTCAATGTCGACAGCAACATTTCATCCATTTTCATTGATGCCGACTTCTCTTTACAGCTCCTAGGTAATCGATTTCGATCACTCTATTCGATGTGGCTCGACCCTAGCATGGTCGACGCCGACCTTGTCAGGTCGATCTCGATTGCTTCTTCAGGGACTTAATTTCTTTTTCTTGTCATATCCTTATGCTTGGTCACCTGAAACTTGTTAGCTCATAAAAACTAAAGCCGGATTTTAAAGAGTTTTCAAAACCAAACCGAAACCTAAAATTCTATAGAAAATTTTTAAAAGAATCTATGCACATGCCATAGACTTTTGAGTCGCTAGGCTGACTTTATCAATTAAGCTCACGACCCTTTTTGATGTGGCCCTATAGTGCTAGTGATGTGCACGCAAATTGCCATATTTTTTATACACATATAAGTCCATTTTATCATTATTTTGCATGCATATTAGTTGGAAAACATGGGATAAGTGTATTTTATGCTTAAATATCAAATATATGGGTCTACACGAGTTTCTATTTGATTTCGGAGAAAATAGGATAAAAATGGACAGATTTGGAAGAGCGGAAAAAGAACTCGAAGTCTTCTGAAGAGGTCGAAATCGACTGGGGACCTCGACATCGAGTGCAGCAGAGACATAGGAATCGAGAAAGAAATGAAACAGAGCATGTCGACACCAGAGAGGTCGATATCGACGTCTGAAGGTCGATATCGAGTGGCCAGATCGAGCTAAAAGATAGAAGTCGAGTGCTAATCTGAGTAGGAGAAGGAAAGCTCGAGATAGAGTTTCACAAAGGTCGATATCGACGTCTGAAGGTCGATATCGATGTTGCCAACAGAGGAATCCGACTCAGATTTTGATAGAATTCTATCCGAAGCTTGCACGTCTATCCAAAAGTCGACATTTCTTATCATCAACATCAGAGATATCATATGAGCTGATTTACCATAGAACTTTTAGTTTTTACTTTATTTAAGTTTTATCTTAGAGAATAAAGATAAAGTTTCGAGTCTTTAGATAGCAAAGTTCGATATCTATATCTAGAGGCCATTAGGGCTGAGTTTAGGCATCCACGCACGCAGAGAATTCAGTTTTCAATAGAGAGAATTTGTAGAGAGAGAGAGAGAAGGGCCGAGTGAGTTGGAGAGAAGCAAGAGCGGAGATTTGGCTTATTTGGTTGTAATCTTTTCTTTCATCGTTTAATTCAAAGTAGTTTTCTTTCAATGATGATGATGAGTTGCATGATGAGAAGCGAGTAGTCAACCCACTTCTAGGGTCGGGGTGAGCTCGACGATAGCCATGTAGGGTAAGTGCATCAAAGGTATGACTTTTATGCGATTCCATCTTCTATCCTATGCATGATTCCTTTGCGAAAGTTAGGGAGATTCATTATTTGCATTATTGAAGCGAAAGCCACTCATATTGTGAACTTGGATTACTCATGAATTGGATAGTAACTCTTAGGAATTATGCGAGAGCCTCTAATCACCTAAGTGTTGATAACGAAAGTTATTTGACGGAAAGGCATTAAATTTCATAACTTTAGAATAAAACATGCATTGTTATCGTTGTGGCATGAAACCCCGACTTTGGAAGTTTTTAATTAATTGAATTCATATAAAAGTTTTAGTTTTGTTCCTGATCATCCTTCTTAACCATTCTACATTCTTCAGACTCTTTTCCAACAATTGGTTACGAATAACAGTTTCTGTGACAAACATCGGAATCGACTGTAAAGGTTGATATCGAAGTCTAACGTCGATATCAAGGTCTGTCTCGACGTCGACTTTGCTGTTTTTCGTCTTCTGCAGGACCTCTACTGGAAATCGACCAGAACTGAGGTCGATATCGACCAGACACATCGATATCGAGTGTCTTCTGAGGTCGAAAGCTTTGATCATGATTACAACAAGGGAAGCGCTGACATACCTCCTCGTGGATTCGATCCTGAATTACTGTACTACTACATTGGGAGGGGATTCTTGTATTATTTATTTTGGACAAGGAGTTAGCCTAGTTGTGAATTATTTATTTGAATATTTGAATCCTACTACCTCCCTCTAACTGTTTGCTAGGCCTTTCTCCTAGATTATCTAGGTCATCATCATAGTGCCCAAATCAGCAAGTAAGGCATCTTCTTCATGTAGCTCTTTGCTCGGATCATTTCTTATCGACTCATTCTCATTGACCTTCTTTTTCTTATTTCATGACCTTACCTTGCATATGTTAGTTTACAATGGAGCTTTGACCCTCCTATTAATATCATCGTTAATGGAATGAGGGGGGTTAAAAATCATACCTGAGCTTACCTTTTCGGACCCGAAACATCGATATACAGGTTGGGGGTCGGTTCACATCAATTAGGAGGGGTCAAAGTCGAGTGTTCCATCATCGAGAACTCCATACATAGGCTCTTGGAAACTCTGGTAGTCATCTGTGGTGGTCGACATCGAATGAGGTTGATGGATGTTGATCGTCATGGTCAATGTCGACTAGTGGTACTCGATGTCGACTTCTTCTTCAGGGCCTAGCTCCATCCACAAATAATTTTAAAGCTGCTCCTCTTCGGGTGTGAGCCCTCTTTCTTCATAGATTTCAGGGGTGAGAGCTCTTGGTATTGCTTCCTCCAAAGGTACATAGTCCTTGCTTATGCCAATGCTCTTGATCTCTAGCCGTTTGGTCACTTTCATCATCGGGTTGAAGCGAAACTCGACGACTTCATTCCCGATTGTGAACGATAGGATGCCCTTCCTAACATTGATGTTGGCATCGGCGGTTGCTAAAAAGGGCCTGCCATGTACGACAGGTATAATAGGATCTTTCGGCATGTCCATCCCGATGATGTCCATGGGCACAAAGAACTTGCCCACCTTAACAGAGACATCAACTACAATCCCCGTGGGTCTCACAAAAGAGTTGTCTGCCATGTAGAGCTTCATGTCGATGGGCTCCAATGCTCCTACACCAACATTTTGCCATATAGAAAGGGGCATTAAACTTACACTTGCCCCAAGATCACATAGGGCTTTGAATTGACGTTACCCTACCCCTACTGTGACGATAAACTTTTCGGGATCGCTCCACTTCTTAGGGAATTCCATCTTAATGCACTCTCCGACGATCTGGACAATGGACCTCTTCTTGGCAAGGTGGTCTTTAAGGAATCTCATGTATGCCGACATCTGATTAAGGGCCTCCGTGAGTGGGATGGTGATGTTTCATCCTTGTAGCACCTTAATGAAATGCCTAAACGTGTTGTACATCGGGTCCTTCAACGCCTTGGAGGGAAAAGGGAGCTTCTTTGTTGGTTTTAGAACAAAAACATCGCTCGGAGATGCAGCAAAGGAGTCGACATCGACTCGAGTGCTGTCGACATCGACTGGTGCAGTCGACTTCGTCTGGGGTGCTTGGGGGTTGTCGATGTCAACTGGTGGTGTCTCAACATCGACTATAGGCTAGTCGATGTCTACCTGAGGGTGGTCAATATCGAATGGTTCTCTAGTGTGATGGCTCTCTTCTCCAACTCTTGGTTTTTGCAATGTTCGCCCACTCCTTAGGTTGACAGCAGCGATGTGGCTGAATTGCCCCTTGAGATTTGCATGTGGTTGTGCGGGGAACGTTTCGGATGGCCTTGGAATTTGTGCCGCTAGTTGACCCAATTGGGTCTCTACATTCTTCCTCCATACATCCATCTCTCCACATTGAGCGCTCAACCCATGCAATTATGTCTGCATGGCATTTTTGGCATGCTTTATCTCCGCTTGATTCCTTCTCATCTCATTGAGGATGAGATGGAGGTCATCCTTCCTTGGCTCTCTCTCCAGATGGCCTGGAGCTAGATATGGTGGAGGGTCCCTGGTGTTGTATTGGGGTTGTGGATTACCCCAATTTCCACTTGCTCCATGGTTGAGACCTTTCATGAACCGTACTTTTTTATGAGTCTCCGAGATGTCCACTTGCTCCGTGTGCGGTTGTAATATGCTTTGCGGATGCGCATTTGGCGCAGGGTTGGTTGGCGGACAGGAATTTGACTTGCTTTTGGAGCCTCCATAGGTGATCCTTCATGAATTGCTCTTTAACATCGGGATCGACCTCCTGGGATCGCTCATATAATGGCATAGATGGGGCAGGCCTTGAGTTGGAGGCCGCAGTAGCCCCATATGTGTTATCAAATTCCTCCAACCTCTCTATGGTATCCCAAGCATGTTGTGGTGGGAGATCTAGATACCCATACGAGGTGTTGATGTTGATTCTCTCCTTCGTTGCCATGTCAAGAGCGTTGTAGATGATCTCTTGAATGACATATGGTGGTTGACCATGAGTAGAACAAGATCTTAATAGCTTCTTGAACCGCTCCCACACATGCGCCAGAGTTTCATTAGGCTTTTGCTTGAAATTCGTGATCATTTGGCGTATCACCGCCCTCTTGGATGGAGGGAAGAATTTATCGAGGAATGCATCCTTGACTTCATTCCATGTGCAGATTGATAATTGGGTTAGGCTTTCCAACCATTGTAGTGCTTTCCCTGCGAGAGACCAACGGAATGCCTTTAGTTTTATATATTCTAAATCTGGTCCACCGGGAATAGTATCACAAAGGTCAAGAAAAGTAGTAATGTGCCAAAGGGCACGCATTAGGTTTTCCTTCAAAAGTATGTATCCTAATTTCACTAAGGAAACTAGTTTTAATTTCAAAATTTGAAGTAGGGATAAGAATAGCCGATTCAAGCACGGTTAATGTTGGATGCATATATTGCTTCGTCGTTTGAGAAAGTTGATTGAGTTGGGCCTTAAACTGCCTTCTTGTTTGCCCCTCTCGATCGGTGTGTGCCCTTCATGCCACTTCTCTTGCAGCATGATCCTCAATTTGCTTTTTGGGATTCTCGATCTCTTGAGCCTGGGTTTCTTGGTTAGCCATAGCTCTTTGGATCCTAGATTGTAGATGGAGAAAGTGCTCTGGGTCAT
Organism: Persicaria maculosa; assembly: GCA_963922045.1. NCBI lineage: Eukaryota > Viridiplantae > Streptophyta > Magnoliopsida > Caryophyllales > Polygonaceae > Persicaria > Persicaria maculosa. Next base: position 21,339,528 of record OY998261.1, on the reverse strand, counting down.
CTAAACCTTCAAATTCAGGTGTGCGATCAAGGCGTTGCATGCACCCTATAAGACAACACGCAAAAGGAATGTGAGACAAAGTACTTAGGGCGCGAATGATAGCTTCCCCAGCAATGACACCAAAATTTGATGTAAGGGAGAATTGATTATAAAATATATAAAATATAAACCAAGTAATTAAACCTAGCCTATCAAATAAATTCAAGATTCTCCGCTACAGTCGAAGGGAATCAAGTTCGATCAACGAGGAAGCGTGTCATATCGTAAGTAGATCTTAATCACATTCTGCAGAAGTCGACCAGAAACCTCGATGTCGACTGGCACAGTCGATGTCGATTAGGGCTGTCGATCACAAGTGGTTTCTCTCTTCTCTGTGCTCTCGATGTTGATCAAAAGACCTCGACGTCGAGTGGATTCCTAAACACACACAAACAAGCAAGTCGATGTCGACTGGGGGCAGTCGATGTCGATGCTAGTAGCAATGTCCATCGACACAGAAGATTGTCGATTGGCATAGGGCACTCAACAGCAGCCTGGGCAATTGATATCGAGCACTCCAACAGTAACAGAAAACATCGGCAAAGATGGCCGAAGAGTAAAAAGATGAATAGGAAGAGATGAACAAAAAAGCAAGGGTTTTTAAATAACAATTAAAAAGAGTTTTAAACAATATAAAAGAAACTCCTAAGGCTAGAGATCACCACAACGCTAACTACACATGCACAAGATAGAGTAAGACGGACAATTATGCTATCACATCAAAGGACCAAGCTAGCTTTCACCTTTTCTAACAAATAGATATATCGGCTCTCAGAAATAAACCTAATTGTCTCTACCGATTTTATGTTTATGATCCAAGTTGTTCGCATGAATTCCTTTTCTTTTGATAAGGGCTAAACACAAAAAGGTAGGAGATTATTAAGACATAACAAATATCATCATCAAACTCAATCAAGCATGCATGGCTAAAGTCTGGCTCACCCCGACCCTAAGAGAAAAGCGACTACTCGCTCATGGTAGAAGAGAACATGATTGAAAAATATAAAAACTTAACTTGCATTGAATAAACAAACAAAGTCTTCACAATCCCGATGCCGACTCTCGCAAGTGCCAAAACCCTAAAGCTTCCTAAACCCTAAAAACCTAAACTGAATTGTGTGTTGTGTGATTGATAATTGAATTACTAAAACTCTGCCCCAAGGGATTTATCCCTAGGGTAAACAGGAAAATACCCATAAGGATTAAATCTATCTAAAACGAAGATGTAAAATCATGGCTTAGCAAGTCTCCTTCCATTCGGATTGCTCAAAACGCGTCACATATGCAGATAGGTCCAATCGACGTCGACCAGAGCAGTCGACATCTAGCACTCTGCCTTCACTTGACCTCAGGCATCACTTTGGCTTAGTCGATGTCGAGTGGCTTGGTCAACCTTGGTGCATGTCGACCTCTCTTCTAGTAGGTAGTCTTTCTTCAATTAGTTTCTTGGTCATTTGTGTCAGTCCATGTCGAGTATCATCGGTCGATGTCGACTACTCTGCATCAATTCTCAGCTTTGCATTTTGGCTTCGATTCCGCTTTAATTTCTTCACAATTAAACCAAAACTTGTGTAGATCTCTATTGCTTGCAAATAAGCATAAACTACACAAATTCAAGGCATTCCCAAACCTTAATGCAAATGTAAGACAGAAAGTGAATTAAAAATAGGCATAAAACATGGTCACTTTAGCAGTCATCGGACATCCATATCTCAAGTGATACAAAAATACTCAAACAACATTAAACCCAACATAAAAACTAATAAAAAGACTCAAATTGACTCAAAAAGACTTAGCAAAATATGACTAAATACATAGACATCAAAACACCCGATACTTATATTTGCTTGTCCTCAAGCAATAAACAATACCTACAACACATCCATCAAGTCTTTGCCCTTGTCAAAAACAACATCTCAAGCATATTAGAAAAGCAAATCAAGTGACTTTAACGTCATCACACATATATGAGCAATATATAGGCATAAGCAATTTAAAACCAACCTCACAAGGATAATGTGTTTACACTCAACTCTCAATGTATTTTGGCTATGAAGAACAACTCTCAACTCAATTCCATATGCACAAACTTATAAATATTGCAATTTAAATGTATAATCCACTTCGCACTAATTATGCAAATGTAAATGATAACCATCGGGAGGACTTTCACTCGATGGAAGACTTTAAAGAAAGCTCCATTCGGCGGGGTTGTTACGGGGATTGGTAAAAAATAAAGAGCATGTATCATCTTCATTCAATACAATCACTCAAAAGCAGGTATGGCTTGTGGTGGGTTGCTTTCCTTATATCCTAACTCAATGCTAAACAAAAGATTAGTATAGCAGAAAAGTAAGGAGTCAATCCTACATAGAAGACTGAGTCATGGTTCTTAAGATGATTCTCTAAACAAATAGCAATAAAGTTGTAGCAAACAATTGCAATAAGTAAATAGGCAAAAGAAGTAATGATTGTAGAGTGATGACAATATGAGAAAAATGCTTCACCTGCAATTCTTGACAATGGGTGGGGTTCATGATCCTTGGATTTATTTTATTGTTATTCTTAAAGCTATGCCTACTTGGTTTTAATAGATTAGTCTAGCATAGACAATCACTTACATTCAAGTATCACTACAATGAATAGCATGAATGACCAAAGTAATGGCCAACTAGCAATATCAACTCAATGCAATTAGGAGTTACAAAGTTGCATGTAGTAGAGCTTCTAACCCTAATTTCACCAAATTATACCAACTAAGCTTCGTCATCCTGCAGAGACAGTCGATGTCCTCACGTAATCGATATCCCCACTCACTACAAAGAAACCAATCTAGAGATAGGAATCGCTAGCAGGGATGCAATTTCTATCTAGATGATCAGTCATAGAGAGAACATGAGAAAATATTAAAGCAATGAAGAATAAAGATGATAAATAACTCATGAATAACAATTATTAAATCAAATCCTCACAATTCAACCAACCATGTCTTTGAGTCGCATGCGAAACTATGAGTTTAGCAACTCATAGCCAAAGTAACAACAATGAACATTCAATCCCTAATTCTCTCTCTTCTCTTCACTACTGTAAATGAAAATAACCTAAATAATGTCGTTCAAAACCCTAGGAAAAAAATAATAATAAACTAATAATAAGATCTTTGGACGAAATCGTATCTCTTATCGCGCAAGACTAGCGAGCGCCGGTAGAATAGCAGTGAGCACCGCTACTGCAGTACCGCGATTCTTCTTTGTCTTCAACATTATGCTCCTTAGCTCCCTTGATGCTCCTTCCTTAGTCTCTCTTATGATCCAAAATCATCTTTTCTGGATCTCCCAAACCTCCATTCAAGCTCAGATTATAAAACTACAGAATAAACATAAAATAGCGTAGATTCCGAACTCGAATACACCAAATGCAAGACAATGTAAATAAGACAAAACATATGCAATATGAATAATTAAATGCAATAAAACCTATCTATAATGCCTATGTAAAATATGCATTATTAGCTTGCATAAATGGAATTATAATTAGGCGAGCTTGAGTATCAACAATGGAATTCAAATTCAGATGCAAACATAAAATCTTGATGCGGGACCATCTAAGACACCTCCGGACACACCTATCATACTTGGTGATGGACCTATGACTCGAGCTCGTGCTAAGAAGCTTCAAAGGGATACATTCATGTTCGTGAGTCATGTTCTATCGTCAAGCGCAGCCCAACTACAAGAAGAGCCCATATTGAAGACCTTTGTGTGGACTAGTATTCGGCTTAGCCCTAGTACACATCAGACCGATTCCTATTAGCCCTAGCCGAGCTGCCTATGGCTCCTTGGGCATCAAGTTGGGACATCCTTGGTCAACAAGTTTGGATGTCCTTGGTCATCAAGTTTGGACATCCTTGGTCAACAAGTTTGGATGTCCTTGGTCAACAAGTTTGGATGTCCTTGGTCAACAAGTTTGGAAATCCTTGGAAAGCAATTTTAAGTTATTTTATTATTTGTTTTATGCTTATCTTTTGAGCTTCTAGGATTATAGGTAAATGCTTTATGTTTTTTGTTATGGACACATTATTCACTCTTATTGAAGAAAATTTCCGATTTGTGTGTTAAACACAATTTGAGAGCAATCGCTCAAGACTAGGTCTTGTCGATTGAATTGGTATTGTTTCTGCTTGGTTTGCCTTGTGTTTGTCAATCTCGCGAAGCTTGGTGATCCTAGGTATCCACGAGCCCCCTCCTTGTGCCTCCAAGTTGTCCACTTGGTTGTGTAAGGTTGTAGAGTTGGGTTATATAGTCATTGGTGTTGGTTCTTGGTCTTTGAATCAAGGGTCCATATCTTGTTCTATATAGATCACCTCACCCCCTATCGTGTCTTTCAATTTCGTGTCTTGTCCATTGCATTGCAGCCGCATATCATAGTCCTTGTTCATTCAATTTCGAGTCTTGCATTAATCTTGCATCTTTCTTGTTCTTTTTCTTAAGTTTGTGTCTTGTTGTCGAAAGATCGGGCATCCTACGGCTGACCCCGTATCAAATGTACAAGGTTTGAAATTTAGAAATTGAAATAAATGACAATATGAACTCATTGAACCTTGTTTCTCTATTGATGTGGTTTGATCTCTTCGATCGTAGTTGCGAGTGACCTTATCCACTTTATAGGACCTCATATCTAGCAAGACATCAGTGCATGAGTCTCCCCATGCGGTGTCTTCAATGTTGAATTCATTGAATCTGAGGTTTTGTGTCCTCTCTAACCTTTAGTAGAGATTTGTCGTCAAAAACCTTGAGAAATTCATTTTTACTGACCATCAAACCTTCAAATCCGAACCGACTCTTAAATTTGGTCAGGGATTACCATTGATGCCAAACTTGGTTGTTTCCTCTTGATCCCTCTCCAAGCTCTCTTCCCCAAAGTCCAACTCGAAATCGAAATCGAAACCAATTTGTAATGACTGATTCATACCATTCGGATTTGCAACTCAAAATCCTATTTGTAAGCATGTTAGGACTTTGGGTGTTTTAATGTAAATAAGGAGAAATTTGACATTGAACTCGTCGTTTCCCTCCTTGTAGCCTATATAAATCATGCTTTGTAGCTGGACTCGGTAAGTTGGTTTTGTTAGTTGTAACAGATTTTCTTCAATCTAAATTCAGGTTCTCCTTTCCTTTCTCCTTCAATCTTCATCTTCTTCCATGAAGATCTAATATTCCATATGGTATCAGAGCGTTAACCGATCAGGAGCGCTTTCATGTTCGTTCTGGTTTGTTTTCTGATCCGCTTCTCCATTTTGCTCGGTTCTAGTATTTGCGTTCGTCGTGATGGAAAGCACTAAATTTTTCATTCAACAAGGTAACGAAAATAGAGGATTGGCAGTGAACAACAACGATCGTTGTGCTTATCCAACTCCAATCATTCAGGAATGCAATTGGTGTCAAATGCTCTTACTAGTTCCAATTTTTCTAGCTGGAGTAGGGGAATTCACATGACTTTGGGTGTGAAACTCAAATTAGGTTTTATAACTGGATCGTGTGTGAAACCTGATGAGGATGATGCGAATTATCAGCGGTGGACTAGGTGTGACTTCATGGTCATGAGCTGGATAGTTAATTCCATGAATAGTGAGATAGTGATATTGCAGAAAACTTTATGTACTCTGGTTCTGTGAGAGAACTTTGGGAAGAAATTTGTGAATGGTTTAGAGAGACGAATGCACCTCTCCTCTATCTGGTTAAGAAAGATGTTAGTAATATGCTGCAAGAAATCAATCTGTTGCGATTTAATTTAGTAAAATGAAGAGATTATAGGATGAGATTCAAACTCTTAAAAGGAAGGCCTACATGCACATGTGGTACTTTGAGTTGCTGAGGTTGTAGTTTGTTGAAAAAGATGATTGATAGGGAATCTCAGAACAAATTGATGTAATTTCTTACTGGCTTAAATTATGGTTTTAACAATATTCGAAGTAGCATATTGACGATTGAGCTTTTACCTACGATTGGCAAAGATTATCAAATGATTGTTCATGTGGAAAGGGGCTTGAAAGGTTCAAGTTCCACTCAGCAACAAATTGATAAGAATTCAATATGTTCTATGAATTGCAATTCACAGCACAATCAATCTTTCAATCCTTCTTCCAAACCCAATCTGACATGAAGAAAGGATTACAAGAAGGCTGGATTTGAAAGATATTGTCGTTATTGTAATGAAAGTGGTCATCTTAAAGAAAGTTGTATAAAGTTCAGTGGGTATCCAAAAGGGTTCACTGGACCACATGACAAGTATTCAGGCAAAATTGCTGCTAATGTGCAGGAGAATGTTGAGTTTGATACTCCAATTGATGGAGGTGATGACAGACAGTCTTATAGAGATGGGCATACTCGTTTTTTTGGAGCAGGTGTTGATCTCTCTGTGGTCAATGTTGTGTATAATGAGGTTGTTAAAATCTTGAAGGACAAAGGACAATTGCCTTCCACCTTCTCTGCAACTGACACTGGATTTGTCAACATTGCAGGTAATGTGGAGTTTCTCACTAACCAACATATTCGTTCTTCTGATTGCTTTCAATGGATAGTGGATTCAAGAGTCGTTGATCACATTGCTTTTTCATCAAAATTGTTTACTTCTCTCATTAAGCTGCTCGGACCTATTATCTTAGGATTGTCGAATGGCTGTGCAATCTTTGTTTCTTATATTGGGAGTATTTTGATCACTTTCAATTTTACTTTGGACAATGTTCTATATGTTCATGAGTTTCAGCATAATCTGATGTTAGTCTCTAAGTTTTTGAAATATAAACAATTGTTCATTAGTTTCTTTGAAACATTTTATGTCTTTCGGGACCATTTAACTAAGCATCTGCTGTTTACTACCCTTAACACCAAAGACCTTTATGTGTTGAGAGCTGGATCTTATCTCATGCTGAGAATGGGAGTCCTAGTGTCAGAGATTTTATTCTTTCTTATAATGAAGTTGTTACTTCAAATAAGATGCATGTGTTACATGCTCGATTGGGTTATTCATCCCTTTCAAAAATGAAGTAATTACATTTCAGTGATTGTTCCATACTTTTGTGAAACATGTATCATGGAAAAACATCACAAATTGCCCTTTCAAAAGAGTTTTTCCTTTGCTACGGCTGTGTTTTCCCTAGTACGATCTGATCTGTAGGGACCTTATAGGGTCCAAGCTTTGTGTGGGGCTCATTAATTCCTTATTCTTTTGGATGATTTTTCTCGTAGCACATGGACTTTTCTCTTACAAAATAAATTGCAGGTGTTTAGGGTTCTTGAGCACTATATTGCCTTTGTGAAAATCCAGTTCCAGACTGTTATTAAGTGTTTTAGATCTAATAATGGGAGGGAGTTTGTCTCAGCCAAATGCCGAGATTTCTTTGCTAGAAATGATATTATTCATTAGACATCTGTTCCAGGGGTTCCTCGGCAAAATGGGAGAATGAAAATGAAGCATCGTCATCTTGTTGAAATTGCTTGAGCTTTGAGGCTCCATGCTAACCTTCCTCAAAAGTTCTGGGGAGAGTGTGTGCTAGTAGCCACCTACATCATTAACAAATTACCTTCTTCTATTCTTCATTGGAAGACACTTTTTGAGATGCTTTACAACAAGCTTCCTGCTTATGACGAGCTTCGTACATTGGGCTCTTTATGGTTTGCTCTTAAGCCCCAAGATTCACATAGACAACTTCTTGTCTTCGACAAGGAGATGTGTTTTTCTGAGCTACTTCATGGTAAAAAAAGGTTATAAACTATATGATCTTGATACTTACTCTGTATTTGTTAGTCATGATATTATCTTCAATGAAGATGTTTTCCCATTTAAAACTTTATTCAACCCAAATTCCTCCACTCCTCCAGTTTCACTTCCTTTTATTTCTGGTTTTGGGGATGATTCACCACCCACTTCACCACAGTTACCTATTTTGTGTCCTCAAGCTTCCCCAACTCCTCCTTTGGTGTCTCCTGCATCTCAGGAGCACACCCTTCTTCATGACAATTTGGTTATCCCCAAATATACTTCCATTGATTTTACTTCTTACCCCTCTACCAACAAACCCTTCCATTGATTCTCATCATCCTCCACCTCTTACAAGACACTCCACTCACCAAACCCATTTACCCACTAAGCTACTGGATTTTGTCTATAGCAACATTTCTTTTAAACAACCCTCTTCCTCCACATATTCTTCCTCCTTTGCCTTTCAACTCTTCAAGCTGTATGATCATGATCATCTTAAACTTGCTTACACAGCCTCCTTATTCGATGTTTTTTTCTATCCTTGATCCTAGCTGCTATTCCTAAGCTAAGAACAATCCCAAGTTAATTAAGGCAATGAAACAGGAACTCCAAGCTCTTGAGACTAACAAGACATGGCATTTGACTGATCTCCTTCCAAGGAAGCAAGCCATTGGTTGAAAGGGGTATATAGGGTTAAATATAAAGATGATGGAACAGTGGATCATTTCAAGGCTCATTTAGTAGCCAAAGGCGGCAATCAAGTAAAAAAAAAGACTACAAATACACCTTCTCCTCGGTTGCAAAGTTCACTAATTTTCGTGTTCTACTTGCTCTTGCAGCTGCTAGAGATTAGCCTTTGCACACTAACTTTACATTAAAAACATATTCCTTCATGACTTTTTAGATGAGGAGGTTTATATGCTCCCTTCTCCTAACTTTCCTCTTCAGAAATGAGGCCAAGTGTGTCGATTACTCAAATCTATTTATGGTTTGAAACAAGCTAGTCGCTAGTGGAACATTGAGCTCAGTCGACTACTCATCGGTTTAGGTTTTTATCAGTCTTCACAAGATCACTCTATGTTTATGAAGTCTTCTAATGGTCAGTTCACTATTTCCTTAGTATATGTGGATGATCTCCTACTCACAAGTGACTCTCCTTCTGATATTTCGGCAACTAAAACTGCTCTTGACTCAGCCTTCACCATCAAAGACTTTGTTTGGCTTAATACTTTCTTGGAGTGGAAATTGCTCGCTTCTTTTTCTAGCATTCTTTTAAACCAAAGGAAATACATTTTGGAGATTCTCGTTGATGTTGGAATGACCAATTGTAAGCCTGCCTCCTTTCCTATGTAGCAGAAGCTTCATTTGTCACCTAATGATGGTGATCCTATTGATTCTCATTATCAATATCGCATGCTCATTGGACGTCTTCTATACTTAACACTCAGCAGAACTGACATTTGATACACGGTTCAACAATTAAGTCAGCTCTTGTCTTCGTCAAATGTCCCTCACTTACAAGCTTCTCACTTCCTTCTTCTCTATCTAAAAGGGACATTCAACAAGGCTTTGTTCTATCCTCGAGCATTTGATATTTCTATTCGTGCCTATAGTGATGCAGAATTGGGTACCTATCCCTTCACTTGTAGATCTATAACTAGTTATTGTATGTTTCTGGGTAATGCCCTTGTCTCTTTGAAAACGAAGAAGCGGAAAACTATGACTAAGTCATCCACGGAGATTGAGTATCAGGCTATGTCACCTGCTGCCAGTGAAGTTGTATGGCTTGAAGGTTTGCTCAAAGATCTCAGGGATGAGGTTGTGTTACCCATTCCTTTCCAGAGCGATAACAAATGTCGCTCAAATTCTTGTAGCTAATTCTCTTTTCCATGAGTAAACCAAGCATATCTGAATCGACTGTCACTTCATTTGTGAGATGGCGCCGTCTCAATTCATCTTGACCAAACCCCTTGGCGCCAAGCAGCATCAATTTCTCTCTTCCAAGCTTGGCATCGTTTTTGTTTCTCCAGCCAAGCATAGGGGGGATGTAAGCCTGTTAGGACTTTGGGTGTTTTAATGTAAATAATTAAGGAGAAATTAGACATTAAATGTCGTTGTTTCCCTCCATGTACCCTATATAAATCGTGCTCTGTAGACTCAGTAAGTTGGTTTTGTTAATTATAACATATTTTCTTCAATCTAAATTCAGGTTTTCCTTTCCTTTCTCCTTTGATCTTGATCTCCTGATGTGCGTGCAAATTACCATATTTTCTATGTACATATGAGTCCATTTTATCATTCATTTGCATGCATATTAATGGGAAAACATGGGATTAGTGTAGTTTATGCTTAAATATCAAATATATGGGTCTGCACGATTTTCTATGTGATTTCATAGAAAACAGGATAAAAATGGACAGATTTGAAAGAGTGGAGAAGGAACTCGAAGTCTTTTGAAGAGGTCGAAATCGACTGGAGACCTCGACATCGAGTACAACAGTAGAGACATAGGAATCTAGCAGGAAATTAAGCAGAGCATATCGACACAGAGAGGTCGATATCGAGGATTGGAGGTCGATATAGAGTGGCCAGATCGAGCTAAATTATAGAAGTCGAGTGCCAGACCGAGTAGGAGAAAGAGAGATCAAGATAAAGTTTCACATAGGTCGATAACGACGTCTCAAGGTCGATATCGAGGTTTCCAACATATAAATCCGACTCAGATTTTGATAGAATTCTATCCGAAGCTTGCACGTCTATCCAAAAGTCGAGATTTCTTATCTTCAACATCAGAGCTATCATATGAAGCTGGTTTTACCATAGAATTTTTAGTTTTTACTTTATTTAAGTTTTATCTTCGAGAATAAAGATAAAGTTTCGAGTCTTTGGATAGCAAAGTTCGATATCTATATCAAGAGGCCATTAAGGCTGAGTTTAATCATCCAAGCACATACAATTCCAATTTTACATTGAGTTTTAGCGAGTTAGAGAGAGAGAGAGAGAGAGAGAGAGAGAGAGAGAGAGAGAGAGAAGGCCGAGTGAGTTGAAGAGAAGCGAGAGCGGAGATTTGGCTTGTTCGGTTGTACCTTCTTTCATAGTTTAATTCAAAGTAGTTTTCTTTCAATGATGATGATGAGTTGCATGATGAGAAGCGAGTAGTTAACCAACTTCCGGGGTCGGGGTGAGCCCGAAGATAGCGATGTAGGGTAAGTGCATCCAAGGTATGACTTTTATGCGATTCCGTCTTCTATCCTATGCATGATTCCTTGCGAAAGTTAAGGAGATTCATTATTTACATTATTGAAGCGAAAGCCACTCATATTGTGAACTTGAATTGCTCATGAATAGGATAGTAACTCTTAGGAACTATGCGAGAGCCTCTAATCACCTAAGTGTTGATGACGAAAGTTATTTGACGGAAAGGCATTAAATTTCATAACTTTAGCATAAAACCTGCATTGTTATCGTTGTGGCATGAAACCCCGACTTTGGAAGGTTTTAATTAATTGAATCCATATAAAAGTTTTAGTTTTGTTTCTGATCATCCTTCTTTACCATTCCACTTTCTTCGGACTGTTTTCCGACAATTGGTTACGAATTACAGTTTCTGTGACAAATATCGGAATCGATTGTAAAGGTCGATATCGAGGTCTATCGTCGATATCGAGGTCTAACGTCGATATTGAGGTCCCTGCTTGACGTCGACTTTGCTGCTTTTGTCTTCTGCAGGAACTCTACTGACAATCGACCAAAACTGAGGTCGATATCAACCAGATACATCGATATTGAGTGTCTTCTGAGGTCGAAAGCTTTGATCGTGATTGCAACAAGGGAAGCGCTGACATACCTCCTCGTGGATTCGATCCTGAATTACCCTACTACTACATCGGGAGGGATTCTTGTATTATTTGTTTGGGACAGGGAGTAGTCTAGTTGAGAATTGTTTATTTGAATATTTGAATCCTTACACTTTCCCTTAAACAACGAACTGGCGCCGTTGTCGGGGAGGCAATCAATTGCCACTTGAGTTTAATCACGATCTTTTTGAAGCTTATTTTGCAGGTTTATGCGACGTTCTGATCGCGAACCTATCCTGGAACCCATCAACGAGCCTAAACGTTTCTACCATCTTCGCAACAAAGCAATTCGCATCATGGCTGATAACGAGATGCAGGTTGAGACCATAGAGCGGTTAAGGAAGCAGATTGAGGACCACAATGCTACAATCACCGCTGAGAGGGCCGTCGCTGCTGCAGAGCGAGTCAGTGCTGATAGGGAGGAGGATGCGCGCAGACAAGCCCAAGAGCAGCTCAATCAGTATCCACAGACGGCAATGCAATACATGCATCCGCCGCTCCACGTTCCTGAATCCGCTATTTTAATTCCTCACTCCAATTATGAAATAAAAATTAACTTCCTATCTGAGATAAAAAGAAATACTTTTGAAGGAATACCTAATGAATTCCCACTGCAACACATCTCTACTTTTATGGATTTATGTGAAACAGTTGCTGATGGAGTAAATTTAGAGTATGTGAGGCTGAAATCTTTTCGATGGTCTTTGGCAGGGAAGGCATTACAATGGCTTGAGAGTTTGGCTACACGCTCGCTGAGGACATGGGCGGAGGTGAAGGATGCATTCCTTAATAAGTTTTTTCCACCTTCTAAAACAGCGATGCTGCGGCAAAGGATCACGGCTATCAAACAAAAGCCAGGTGAAACACTAGCACAGGCGTAGGAGCGATTTAAGGACTTGCTGAGATCATGCCCGACGCATGGGCAACTTCCATATGTCATCTAGGAGATCTTCTACAATGCCCTTGATGCGCCGAATAAGGTGAGGATCAATTCATACACCTCTTATCGGTACATTGAGCTTACACCAACGGAGGCATGAGAGACCATTGAGAGGCTTGTGAACTTAGACAACACCTATGGGGCTGCTGCGGCCTATGATGCAAGGCCTGCCCCATCTATGCTACTATATGAGCCTCCAAGGGAGATAGATCCTGATGTGTGGCAACAATTCCACAATGATCAGACACTCCGCCTTCAAAGGCAAGTCAGTTTCCTGAGCAACAATCAAACTTGTCAGGGGTGTGGCTCAACAAGGCATAACACTAGTGCCTATCCACATACTGAGCAAGTATCCATGGTGGAACAACATGAGGAGGTCTAGTGGATGAGAGGCTCCTATGGAGGGGGCAATCAACAATATTGGGGCGATCAAAGGTTCTATCAAAGGGACCCCCACCATATAGAGCACCAGGGCACCCTAAGCGGGAGACAAGGAAGGATGACCTGCAAATCATTCTTGATGAGATGCGGAGGAACCATGGTGAGTTCAAACAAGCCAACAACTTCATCCATACTCAGCTGCAGGGCATAAATTCTAGGCTTGGGGAGATCGACGTTTGAAAGCGCAACATGGAGACTCAAATGAGTCAATTGGCGGAAGCAATACCCAAAGCGTCAAGATCATTCCCTGAATCCACTGTGCCCAACCAAAAGGGCAAAACCACTGGACACATTACGGCAGTAAACTTAAGGAGTGGGCGTCAATTACAAACGCCCGAGCAAAAAGCGGAGGAAAAGGAGCCAGAACAGACATCGATATCGACCCCCCCTGTCGATATCGACCAAGGTGACGTCGATGTCGACCTTCCTGTCGATGTCAACCCTGATGCAGCGTCACCACAGAAATCGACTCCTCTAGTCGATGTCGACCCTACTGATGTCGATGTCGATCTAACTACAGCCGCAGGGAAAAAGAAGGTGTTGCCATTCCCAACTAGAAAGATGATTAAGGACCCAAGGGAAAAGAAGTTACAGCGGTTCGTGAAGATGCTCCAGGGACTTAATGTCTCTATACCATTCACAGAAGCACTTCATGAGATGCCATCCTATGTAAGGTTCCTTAAGGACATCTTGGGTAAGAAGCGATCACTTTCTGAGATCGCAGAGGAGTGCAACAGGTTGGAGCTACCACAAAAGCGGGCAGACCCAGGTAAGTTTTCTATCGCTATAGGTTTAGGTCAATTCAAATTTAATGCTTTAGTTGACTTGGGCGCTAGCGTTAGCATGATGCCACTAACCATATGGCACAAGGTAAGGATAGGTCCTCTGGAGCCCGTGGATGCAAGACTATACATGGCAAACAATACGGTAGTGATTCCAACTGGGTTAGTGACAGATGTGCCAGTACAAGTAGGTAAATGCTTTGTCCCTGCTGATTTCTTAGTTGTTGATATAGCGGAGGACCATGCTTGTCCCATTATTTTAGGTAGGCCATTCCTAGCAACTGTCGATGCCAACATTAGCAGAAAGAAAGGATTGCTCTCATTCACAATTAGTGACGAGGTGATAGAGTATGCCTTCAACAAGACGGTGAACAATCAAGGGCCAATGGAGATAAAATCCATCAATGGTGTCTACATTGCATGTAGAGAAGCCAAAGTAAGAAGTATGACACCGAAGGAGCTTGAGAAGAGGGCCATAGAAGCCCAAGTGGAGGAAGTTATGGCAATCTTGAACGAAGGGGCCCAACAGAACATCGAAATCGACGCAGGTAAGTCGATATCGACTAATAATGTTCAAGATTCTATGCCAGGTCATAAGTATGGGGTCGACGGAGGAGAAAGAGGAACATCAAAATCGGGGTTAAAGGTCGATATCGACCATACCCAGCCGAAATCGACCACCATCAGCACTAAGAATGGAGGAACGGAGACCTCGATACCGATCTCTAAGGGTCGGCATCGACCTGATCAAATCGAGCAAAAATATTCCAAATCGACTGATCCTCCAGGAGTACAACAGAGGTCGATATCGACCTCTGAACATTGAAATCGACCTGAGCCACGGACTGAGAAGAAGGTAAGTCAAGGTACGGATTCCTCTTGTTCCATTACAATCAAGGATTTATCATTATTTGGAAGAGGTGTGCTTTGGCATGTGCGCTTATGTTGGGTATCCGATGATGATTCGAGTCAATATGAGATAGGAGACAAAGTTTATGTTGCCAAATCCAAGGACCATTGGTTCCCTATGAGGTTTAAAGATAAGAATTTGGGACCATTCACGGTGAATCAGATCCATCCCGGCGGAATGCAGCTGCGTGACAAGAAAGGAGTCTTATTTGATGCCCAAGCCACATGGGCTTTGCAGATGCCGCCTTAAGAAGCGCAAAGGAAGAAGTCGGCCTAGCGACTTAAAAGTCTAGAGCTTGTAACAAAGAATTAGTTTTGGTTTTAGATAGCTTTTACTTTCATTTGAAAAACTTTATTGTTTTTGCATATTTTGTTTTTTACAAGTTGCAGGAAAGAGAAAAGCACACAGAAAAGACATCCAAATCGATGTTAGAGATCGACATCGACCTTAAGGTCGATTTAGATGGGCTTGTGGTCGAGGCCGGATCACCCTGAAGCTTGAGCCAGAAAACGATGAGAAACATCGATATCGATGTTGAAGGTCGATATCGACCATGCCTGCTGTCTTCTTCGACTCCTGAAATTTGTGACGGTTTAGTAAGTTTTCTTCTTAACCCTAGTTCTAATACAGTGAGGACACTGTAAACTTTAAGTATGGGGTCGGGGAAAGGCTTACTTACGTGTTTTATGCATATTCATAGTTAGTTTAGATTTGCATATTTATCTTAATGCATACTTAGTTTATACATTTATTATTCGAGGGAAAAAAATTAAATTAAAAAATGACCCCCGTCAAAAATTTGAAAAAAAAACAGTCATGGAAGTATAAAAAAGAGCTCTATGATACAAAATTAGATTCATTAGAGATATAACATGAAATTGCCTAGTTAAGGGAAGTCCCAATGAAGTGCAAAAAAAGAAAAAAATAAAGGAGATGGAAAATTTGAAGTTGCTTTTGACATGTGCATGATAAGATGATGGAGGACTTTTTATGAAAATTTCCATACACGTGCTTACATATACAAGTTCATATCCTAGCCTTACCTATGCATATTTGCAAAAGTCACAAGCCATATATGAGCCTTATCATGATCATTATTGCTCCACATATATACATATTGCCCATTTTATACCTTATACCCTATCCGGGGACAAAGTTTGAGAATGGATGTCATCTTTGGAGTTATATGGAGTTGTGCATTATTTATGAAGTAGTTGGCAGGAATGAAAGAATTTATGAAATATGGAAAATTTAATGAGCGAGAAAAAATCCGATCGCCTCAGGAGATAAAGGTAGGTCGGCCCTGCTCGTTGAGATGTTAGTTCGGCGAGATGGGACACAAGGTGAGGAGTCTGAAGTACTAAGTATCCGGGGCCATTCATGACACCCATGTTTGTGACTCGCGAGAAGGCAGTGCTAATGTTAGAGAGGTAAAAGCATTATATTGAATAAAAGCATTGAGCGATGAGTGAAAGGTAAGACATTATGAAGAAGGAATGTGAAATGTTTTGGAAAGAAAGTATGTTTCCCCGGATTTAACACCACATGGCCAAATATTTGCCCACCTTTAGTCTTTTACCAATCTACTTCTCACAAGCTTGCGAAAGTCCTCTTGATTATTAATGCTATGTCGCTAAAATTGTTTTTGCATATTACCTCCTTTTTATGAGTATGAAATTGCTTTTATGCACAGGCATGGACTTGGTTGACATAAGTACCTTATCGAGGATGGCAAGTGATTGTAGGGACATATGTAAAATGAATCTATGATGTTGAGGGTTTACTCTCTTCCCCTAAATGACCATTAGAGGTATTGCTTGGGGACAAGCAAGCTTAAGTATGGGGTGTTTGATGTGCGCGCAAATTGCCATATTTTCTATGTACATATGAGTCCATTTTATCATTCATTTGCATGCATATTAATGGGAAAACAAGGGATTAGTGTAGTTTATGCTTAAATATCAAATATATGGGTCTGCACGAGTTTCTGTGTGATTTCGCAGAAAACATGATAAAAATGGACAGATTTGAAAGAGCGGAGAAGGAACTCGAAGTCTTCTGAAGAGGTCGAAATCGACTGGAGACCTCGACATCGAGTACAGCAGCAGAGACATAGGAATCGAGCAGGAAATAAAGCAGAGCATTTCGATACAGAGAGGTCGATATTGAGGATTGGAGGTCGATATCGAGTGGCCAGATCGAGGTAAATGATAGAAGTCGAGTGCCAGTCCGAGTAGGAGATGGGGAGCTCGAGATAAAGTTTCAAAGAGGTTGATATCGACGTCTCAAGGTCGATATCGAGGTTGCCAACAGATAAATCCGACTCAGATCTTGATAGAATTCTATCTGAAGCTTGCACGTCTATCCAAAAGTCGAGATTTCTTATCTTCAACATCAGAGCTATCATATGAAGCTGGTTTTACCATAGAATTTTTAGTTTTTACTTTATTTAAGTTTTATCTTAGAGAATAAAGATAAAGTTTCGAGTCTTTGGATAGCAAAGTTCGATATCTATATGTAGAGGTCATTAGGGTTGAGTTTAATCATCCAAGCACATACAATTCCAGTTTTACATTGAGTTTTAGCGAGTTAGAGAGAGAGAGAGAGAGAGAGAGAGAGAGAGAAGGCCGAGTGAGTTGGAGAGAAGCGAGAGCGGAGATTTGGCTTGTTCGGTTGTACTTTCTTTCATAGTTTAATTCAAAGTAGTTATCTTTCAATGATGATGATGAGTTGCGTGATGAGAAGCGAGTCGTCAACCCACTTCTAGGGTCGGGGTGAGCCCGACGATAGCGATGTAGGGTAAGTGCATCAAAGGTATGACTTTTATGCGATTCCGTCTTCTATCCTATGCATGATTCCTTGCAAAAGTTAGGGAGATTCATTATTTGCATTATTGAAGCGAAAGCCACTAATATTGTGAACTTGAATTGCTCATGAATTGGATAGTAACTCTTAGGAACTATGCGAGAGCCTCCAATCACCTAAGTGTTGATAACGAAAGTTATTTGACGGAAAGGCATTAAATTTCATAAGTTTAGCATAAAACCTGCATTGTTATCGTTGTGGCATGAACCCCCGACTTTGGAAGCTTTTAATTAATTGAATCCATATAAAAGTTTTAGTTTTGTTTCTGATCATCCTTCTTTACCATTCCACTTTCTTCGGACTCTTTTCGGACAATTGTTTACGAATTACAGTTTCTGTGACAAACATCGAAATCGACTGTAAAGGTCGATATCGAGGTCTAACGTCGATATCGAGGTCTAACGTCAATATCGAGGTCTAACGTCGATATTGAGGTCTCTGCTCGACGTCGACTTTGCTGCTTTTGTCTTCCGCAGAAACTCTACTGGGAATCGACCAGAACTGAGGTCGATATCGACTAGACACATCGATATCGAGTGTCTTCTGAGGTCGAAAGCTTTGATCGTGATTGCAACAAGGGAAGCGCTGACATACCTCCTCGTGGATTCGATCCTGAATTACCCTACTACTACATTGGGAGGGATTCTTGTATTATTTGTTTGGGACAGGGAGTAGTCTAGTTGAGAATTGTTTATTTGAATATTTGAATCCTTACACTTTCCTTTAAACAACATCTCCTTCCATGGAGGTCTAATATTCCACACTAATTGGCATGGAAGATTGAGAAGGTAAATTAGGTGGAGGTGGTAGAATAGGTTGAGATCTAGAAAGGGAGCGAGGAAAGCGATGGTTTAATTGAAGGGCAGTATGGGTATTATAAAAATATTTTGGACATTTCTTTTATATATTAAAAAGTAAAAGCGGTGAACAAATACTCAATTTGGTTTTGAAAAAGGATATTAATTCCACCTAATTATTTGAGTTAACCCTTTGAATGTGTTTTAGAAGAATGTAAAAAATTGAGGGATGTGATGTGACAAACAAATTTTCATTTCATTGATCTAATTTTCCAATTCTAGTAACCGTGGGGTGTGGCGTGGATAGGTCACTTGTTCTTGCGTCTTGTTATTTGTTTGTTTGTTTGAGACTTCTTCGTTAGTCAAGAATCAAGATGTTGACAAATGGGAAAGCTATTTAATTAATCAATACTCCATTGGTGAACCCATGAATATTTCTTCAAGACTGAAAATTTTTTTTGAGAATTTTTTTTAGTGAAAAATATTTTTTAAAAAAATATATGAGAAAAATCCTTAAATTTATTATTTAAATAGTCATTTTAGTAGAAAAAATAATTATCAAAAAAAGAGAATTTTTTTTTGTATATGTATATGTATAAAAAATATCTTTGATTAAATATATTGGAGAGAAGTTTTCATTTGTTATTTAATTATGTATTTTTAGTAAGAAAAAAAATAAATAAAAATAAATAAAAATATGAAAAATTAAATGTAAAGGGATTTGAATTCAAGATCTCAAGGTAATAACTACCCATCCTTAACGACTAAGATAAACTGTCTTTATAATTATTTACTTTTTTTTACATTCTTTTATCCCTAAAATTAGTTAAAATTAAAAAAGTATCTAAAAAAATCTATAATTTTCTTCCATGCTAGGAGGGCTAACATTACCCCGAGCACCAAGATCCGCCAATGTCGGCATTACACTATATTGAGACGGTTTACAATGGTCCTAAGGTCATGTTTATCAAGGGATACTGGGGATACTAGGAATACTAATATTTTATTCTTCTCTCTCCGTCACATCATCCTAGCATCTCATTCTCATTTTTTTCACTTTATCAGTAGCATCCCTAGTATCCCAAAACCCATCTTTTCATACCAAATCAATTTACAAATATACCCCTCTTCAATAGTTATTTCCATTCTCGATTATATTATTATATTCATTTATTATTATTCAAATATTAATATTAAAATAATATGATTTATAGTCAAAACTACTCATATAAACTTCCACATTTAAAAAAATAATTTTTGAATAATTTTTTATTTTATATATTGTATTATTTATTATTTCAAATTATTTCATAATTATAATTCAATTTTTGGGATTATATTTGGCATATTTATAATAAAAAAGAAATAATTTTTTAAATATAGTCAAACATATTCGAAATTGATATCTACATGTAGATAAAAATGAATCTACTATTGTGGTAATTTTTTATTTTTATTTTTTTTACATTTTTATTACAAAAAATTGATTTTTAAATGTAAAACCAATTTCCTCCAGCATGCAATCTAGGCGCGACAAGTGGCAGCCATCCGACCTACTCTCCTATGGGCTAATCCAAGCGCGACAAGTGTCCTCCCATGCTACAAATTGCTTCAGCTTGGCCAGAGATGAAACGGGGCGTTCGGCACCTCACTCATGCAATGCGGCGTCGTTTTGGGCCTGTTCATCCGTTTCCAGCTGGCCTAACACGGATTGAAAACATTTGTAGCTAGCATCGATACTTCTTTAAGTATAGTTCTAGTATCGACAAAGTAACTGTATCAATTTTTTATTATTAAAAGTCCTAATATCTTAAATAGTAATAAAAATGCTCTAACTTATAAGTCCTTGAAGCTGGCCGCCAATTTTTATATATAATGCTTAATTGACTTGATTTAACAACATCTCACTTGAGAACTAAGAAGTCGATCTATTTGTGTTTACTATTTTATACTCCATTATTTTTAAAATATAATCCCTTTTAAATTTTCACTTTTTAAAAAAAATTAAAAAAATATTAATTTATTTAGAATATATATACTTGTGTATATAATATATAGTTTAGCAATGAAAATCAAATAAAGAAAGAATATAAAGAAAGGTTCAACTAATTCGTTTTAAGGTGAAATGTCATAATCGAATACCAATTAGTAATTCGTTTTTAGGCTATAGCAAGTCAAAGACCTTGGGAAATTCAAATATAGAAACCCTTTCTCCCCATGGGATGAGCAACGTAACAAAGGGAAATCCCCTCCAATTTCTGCAGTCAATTGAGTTTAATCATCACAAAGTGAAGGGAGGTTGTAGCCTTACATACATCCTAACTATGATGGCGATGGGGAAGGCGTGGAGCTCGGCGGGGTTGTTGCTGGTAACCCTGTGCATCTGCTTGGGGATGCTATTACGGATCCAACTGCAGCTGCAAGGGTCAAGAGACAACATGCTCATGTGGAAGGATACTCCGGTGGTTGCTGCAGCTGCATATGCGGCCAACGACAACCACATAGAGTCAGAGGAGGACTGTGATGTGTATCAAGGGAAGTGGGTTTGGGACGATACTAACAATCACCCTTTGTATGAATCGAGAGACTGCCCGTTCATGGACGGCGGCTTCAGATGCTCCGAGAATGGAAGGCTCGATACCTCTTTTACCAAGTGGAGATGGCAACCATACGCTTGCAATTTGTCAAGGTATCATCGTACCTCCCATCCATTCCATCTTAACCAGTACGTGCTCTTTGGGTTATTAGTTGGTACTTTACGTTACGTTCGCTGTTTCCCGAGTTTGATACGTACATAACGCTCCACTTCACTTCTTGTTTTATCCTCTGGTCTACCAGTCTACGTACTAGTTCTGCTATTCTCCGCCAATGCTTAGATCATATTCAACCGCTTCTTTAAAAGTTTTGCTTTATGAAAAAATAAAAGATATGTTCTCTTAAATCATTTTATTGTGCTATTCCTCGATACCTTGCTTAAATTAGGTATTCTCCCTCAATGAAGGACTAGATATTCTCCAACACCCCCCCCCCCCTCCGCTAGCATTAGTAATTAATAGCTCATCAATCTTAGTATGTCTTTAAGAAACTTCAAAGAGGTCAATATGTCTAAATTCATTGAATAATTCGTTCTTCTCGACCTAGGTTTGATTTGGAGAAGTTTGAAGATGAAGAGTCTAATAGGCAATGAATAATACTCTAGAAGGGGGATGAATAGAGTATGCACGATTTTCGTAAATCACAGCTTAACCAATCTATTCAAACCTGTATGTCAAGGTCTTGATATGACTATTGTCAAAACTTGACAATGAGAAAACCAAGATATAAAGATAACAGCGGAATAAAAAGACACACGAATTATTAACGAGGTTCGGCACGAACTTGGCCTACGTCCCCGCCTAAGGTTCCACAACCTGTAGGATTCAAATGCACTTTATTTCACTTCCCTTAGAGCCCTAGAATATCCTAGAAGAACTTCCCTTCTTCTATACAAAGCTTCACCGCTTCTATCCTAGCAACTCATCCTTACAAGTAAAATAAATGCCCTCACCACACACCAATGTGTGCTTTGTTTTGAGTATGAGATACTCTTTAGTGTAAGACAAATGACTTGTACAAAATGCTCAAGTGTTTCCCTTAACCCTCAAGAATTAACAAATAAAGATCTATGAGAACACACAACGAGAGAAACTGTGAATGAAGACTTTTGATCGCTTTTGAAGTGCTCAGCAAGTGTATCGATCATCTTCAAGCTCTTCAGAATATATAGCCGTTCTTCATCAAGATGGAAGAGAGCCAAGAGCCGTTTGATATTTGAAAGCCTCAAATCTCTTCTTTCCAATATCTTCAAAACGCAATCTTCTATAACGGCTCAAACGAATTTGTTTAGTTAGGATCCTTTGAGAATCTTCATAAATCTGGGAAGAGAATCCTGAAAAATATCTTTTGCAAATCCTTCAAGTAGGAGCGTTAGGCAATACATAGAGAATATAGGATCAATCAAAATGGCCCAATATCTAAGCTCATATCCAAAATGGAATATGGCCCAAACATTTGTCCTGAGATAATATCCTGCACTTAGAACATTCAAATAATGAAACGTGCATAGATAATAATATGGGAACAGATATTTAGATCCTGGTTTCAAGACCTTGAAATAAAGTCCTTGTTTTTTCTTTCATCATCCTTTAGTTATCCTGCAAGTTAGCTCTCAAGTTCTTACAATCAAGTTGTGTCTTCAGAAGAGATAGATTTTAATCAATTAGCCAATCTATCTCTTCTTTTAGAGATGGATCATTATTGTGCTTGGCATTCAAGTAGAATTAATTAAATAGATTTCTCCTAAACATTTCTAAAGTTTAATCCATGTTTACCAATAAATTAAGCTACAAATTTTATCTATTTATCAAATCTCAATTCGCAATTGTCATATGTCGAACATCAATAGGATTTCAATCAACAAAAAATCAATCAGATTAAGTACCTATGGATTAAACAACTAATAGAATTTATTCAAGCAATCATCACACATGTGTTTATCTGACATCATTAGGATCACCCCAACCCCATAACAAGACAATTAGCTAGACATAAATTCAGACACAATCAAAGAAATCATCACATAAAAATATAAAACTAGATTAAAGAACTTATCTTGAATCCAGCAAAACAAACTCCAAGTAGAAATCTCTAAAAAGCCTAAAAACATCGACTCCATTAGCTTTCTAACAAGATATAGAACGACTCATTCCAAATTTTATGGAGCTCAAAAGGCTCATTTTACCGAGATATCCATCGCCAACAGGAAACTGTCCGAAAAACGTCGACTAGACAATAGACTCTTCTTAGCTTGATTCTTAGTACATGAGACCGCTATGCAAGGCTCTTCCACCGTCCGTCAACATATCAAACATGGCGTCAATAAATCTTATTTATTCCATTGTGATTCCAAAATGACATAGAACAAGCTCCACATCACATAAAAACACATAAAATATGAGTGTAAATATCTATTAAAAACAAAACAAAAAATTATATAGAAGACATGCAAAACATATGAAAATGACTTAAAACCAACTATAAACTATATCATATAACACGTAGAAAATGATAATATCAACCAACCTAGGAATAAACATGTTCCATATATATTCACTTTAGCATGAAGGAATAAAGATAAATCATGCTTTTATAGAATGGTGGGTAAATCTATGTAATTCTTTTATAATAATGTCAAATAATCTCATTTTGTTAAACAATTAAGTTATCATACAATGTTGTCTATATTTAAAAATCATTTTGTTGAACAACTATGGGTAACAACCATATTTTGAAATTCTACCAATTCTAGAATTCGAATAGATACAAATCTACAACCTACTGCAAGCCCAACATTTAAATTTTCAATGTATAGGTAGGGGAGAGCCGAAATAAATTGAAAAATATGTACCATATGCACTCAATACAAACGTATCATACATTCGATTGACCTTCAGTTTGACAAGAACGGATCAAAGATCCATTCATGTGTTCTTTTAAAGTAACCTTACAATTTTTGAAAAAAAAAAATTTAATTACACGTTTCATCCGTTCGATCGGGTGTGTTTTTTTTCTAAAATT
The DNA here is from genome assembly GCA_963922045.1 of Persicaria maculosa. NCBI lineage: Eukaryota > Viridiplantae > Streptophyta > Magnoliopsida > Caryophyllales > Polygonaceae > Persicaria > Persicaria maculosa. The sequence goes on along the minus strand of OY998261.1, from coordinate 21,315,520 downwards.
TAAGCTTTAACTTTTAACACGAACAGCTCTTTGATCCATTTGTTACTATTTTAATGTTAGACGTATTTAATACTTGACATATTTTAAGCCGATGGTGTCACAGATCTAAGATCCTTTCGTGTTGAATGCATAGAGCACCTATGCTCGGTGCATATAGCAACGTCTTCTTAAATTCATGTGGACTGATCATATAGCACCTGTGTTTATATTTTTATTTTATTGGTGGAAAGGTTTAATGCAAAGTTGATGCTAGAGAAGTTAAGAAACAAAAGGCTAGTGTATGTGGGCGATTCAATAGGAAGAAACCAGTGGGAGTCGATGCTATGTATGCTTGCCTCTGCAGTTCCTAACAAGTCCTCCATCTACGAAGTGAACGGGAATCCAATCACAAAGCACATGGGTTACTTATCCTTCATGTTTCGAGACTACAACTGCACCGTTGAGTACTACCGAGCTCCCTTCCTAGTCTCTCAAGGCAGGGGTCCTCGCCGACCTCCTAACAACGTCACTATAAGGGAAACCCTAAAGTTGGATCGTTTACCTTGGACCTCCCTTAAATGGAAGGATGCCGATTTGTTAGTGTTCAACGCAGGCCACTGGTGGACTTATGATAAGACCATCAGAAAGTAAGTTGATTGTTGATGAATTAACCCTTTCCCTTTTATACTACTTATTTACTTGTTCGGATGGAATCGGATTGAACTGACTTTCTCAGGAACTGTTACTTCCAACTACGGGATAAGGTTATGATGAATATGAGTGTAGAGGATGCATTTCGGAGGTCAATTGAGACGTTGGTGCACTGGATTAACACACATGTAAATATGAGGAAAACTCATGTCTTCTTTCGAAGTTACGCTCCTGTCCACTATAGGTTTGGTTCACTGATTCTTTAGCTTATATTGCATTTCTTGGTTAACTATTTTTATGAAGATCCATTCCATTGCTAGGCTGCAATTTAATTATTTATTCACAGAGGCGGGGACTGGAAAAATGGTGGTACATGTCGTCTTGAGACGACGCCTAATTTCAGCTTACCAGTTCCGAATGGTGGATGGCCGCAGTTAGACATCATAAGGGAAGTTCTTTCTAGGCACTCGAACACGTCTTCGTTGGCCAAGATTCATTTGATGAATGTGACATACATGACACACCAAAGGATAGACGGTCACTCTTCCATATATAATGGGGCATACCCACCGAAATTGGCCCCTCGTCATAGGCAAGACTGCAGCCACTGGTGTTTACCGGGTGTTCCTGATACGTGGAACGAGCTTCTGTTCACGCTCTTCCTGAAGCTAGAGCCTACCGGTTTTTCGGGTTCTTTGCAACCTTCTCAAGGTGAAGAATGATTGACCATTCCTAATTTCCTATATATAAACAACATGAGACATCAGTGATGGGAGAGCTATTGAAAAAGATTTATTGATTTGAGGAAAAACAGAAAACTGAAAATGAAGTAAGGAATCATAAGCTTCCATTCATCTTTATTAAGATAGAATCTTGTTAGTTTGGATACGATTTATAGATTTATTTATATCCTATCCTTGGAGATCCTTCCTCCCCAACGAATGTAATTCTATATATACCTATATTGCAAATCAATGGAGATTGAGCTTTCTCACAAATTCATATTCTCTATATTGTATTAGCCTAACCCTCGACCCTCTTCCGCTTGTAACCTTAGCCTCTACATCGAAACCTTAGCCACCAACCCCTCACCATGTCGAATGATTCCTCCTCCTCTACCAACCCGTCGGCCACCACTAAGATTGACAACCTCTACCCCTCCAAGCCACCGCCGGCTTCACCTTTTAGACCATCAACATGTCCCATTTCACCATCAAAGTGGAACGAACTAATTACATTATTTGGCGTCACACGAATAAATTCACCCTCGAAGCCTATGATCTTGACTCCTTTCTTACTGATAAATTCGCCCTCGTTGGCTCCTCCGATCCTTCAACCGATAATACCGACTTCGGTGTGTGGAAGGAAAATGATTGTCTTGACCTTTTATGGATACAGTCTACTCTCTCCGCTCCTCTCCTTACACATGTGGCTCGAGCCGCCACTGCATATGATGCTTTGACAATTTTGGAGTGGATGTTTCATGGTTAGACCAAGGCTCGTATGATCCACATGAATCAACAAATGTAGTCCTTCATGAAGGGCAATCTCTTCATCCTTGAGTTTGTGGAGAAAAGCGCTCGTTTGCTGACTCTCTAGCCAAGTACGACCACGTGATGTCCGGTGATGTTTTCCTTGTTTCTATCGTGGTTTGGATGCATCTTACAATGCCTTCTGGATATCATATCATATGCAACCAAGGACGATCACCTCCGATGATTTTTTTGGTCTTCTTCTCCAAGAAAAGGATTGTTAGATTAATCGGGCCCTTCAAGCTATTCAGGACCAGCAACCCTCATCCAACAACAAGAGTGGCTCTTATAATAAATGGTCGTCCAACTGCAATTGTGAGCCTCATGCTTCCTCAGGTTCTCAATCTGTGGCTCGCACTAGTGGCCCGTGTCAGATTTGCAAGCGCACCAATCATGAGGCTCTTATCTACTTTTAGTGCATTAATTTCACAGAGTTTCCCCCTACCTACTTTTGCCATCCCTCTCAACACCAAGGTTCGAGCCCTGGCAGTTTCCATGACAATTCCTGGCTTGGTAGATCTAGCTCATCCCAACGTAATGCCTACAATGACATGGTCCCTCCGTCGACTATTGTTGACCCCATGTGGTATATTGATTCTTAGACCAACCATAACGTTATCAATGACTTTGATAACATGTCCATAAGTACTAATTACTCTAATAATGATGGTCTCTAGGTTGGCAACGATATATCCCTTCCTATTGCAAAACTTGAAAAATCTATTTTATCTACACAAAACTGCATCCTTTAATTACATAATGTTCTATGTGTTCCCTAAATTACCAAAAAATTTCTTAGAGTTTCCCAACCGACACGGGACAATGATGCTTACATGCTTTTTTATTATACTTGTTGCTTTATAAAGAATTTACAGGGTCGGACGCTTCTAAATGGAACCGTTGAGAATGGCCTTTATCGCCTTGGTGTTCCCGTACCATCATCCCCATTGCCCTCCTTCTCTTTTACTCGTATCTTTCTCGGTGAGAAAACCATTCTCTAAATGTGGCATCATCATCTTGGGCATCCCAATAAGTCCTCTCTTAGGCGTCTATTATGTAGGATTGAGAAGGGGTGTAAGGCTGAGTGTAGGCGATGGAAGTTAAATATCGTGGTTTAAAATCCCTAAATAGCAATACCCAAGCCCAATAACTAATTAACTTGTAGTATAGAACAAGAAAGGGGTCGATTCCACATATAGCACGTATGACTTCTTAAATATGTTTGCAGAGCAGAGTAACAAAGCAATAAAGTGATGTAATGGAAAGCAATAAGTAAACTAAGCTAGCAATGATTGAATAAGTAACAATGATGATGATGATAATATAGTTTCACTCATATTCTCAATAATGGTAATTCCATGATCATTGGGTTGTTATGCATGAATGGTTATGCAATTACTCTAGGTTCGGTTTAAGCATATAGATAGATAGGTCAAACTTGTCAATAAGACAATCTAAACCTTAAACTCTAGCATGGAGGGCGAGTATCAATAAGTCCCTAATATCTAGCAAATAAACATTATATCTCCCGTCATGTCGACTTCATACCTAGGGCGTCATGCATGTCCAAGCATCACTTCCAATAAAAGAGATAACATTTACCTATCAATTCTCTTACAATATCACGAGTCTATACCCGTCGCTACATGACATGCTGGCTACTTGTGACTTAAGACCCGCAATAGCATAATGAAGCTATAATTCTAGCATCATATAAATCTATCCTAGTGGACAATTAAGATAAATCAACAACAGTTATGCAATATCATAACAAAGAGAATTATAATAATCATAATGCATAACTCAAATATAAATCAAAGCAACATAAAAACAACCCTCACATATCCTTAACCATGTCTTCAAATATAAGCAAAACTATAAAGGAGGTTAGCCAAGCATGGCTTACCTCGGAAAACTTCCAAAAGATGCAAACTATGAAATGAATTTTCTGTTCCTGAATGTGTGTAAAAAACCTTAGAACTCCAAGGTATTTATAGGCCTCAAAAGTAGCTGAAAATCCTAGAGTGTCATGCTTAATGGCCAAGCAAAGGATATTTAAAAGATAGGAACAAATCTCCTTCGGATAAGCATCTAAATCGACATCTTTATCTTGCATCGGTGGGTGTCGCTATTAGAAAACTTGTCATAGAAAAGCGCACACACACACATATATTTATGTGTATATATTTATATGTGTGTGTGTGTGTATAGTGAGCATGGTTTATTGATCATTGAGCATGTATGACTCTTGAATTTAGGTAACATTGAGATTCTGTGCAAATTACTCGGTGAGTTTATTTTGGTCTATTTCGGATAATTTATACTATGTCGTCTTGCTTGTTGAGTGTAATCTCTTTGATTGCTTCCTCTTTGATTTGCATTTAGAAATCTTTTTCAAGGTTGAATATTATGATTTATGCACATGACATAAGCATGGTTGAGACACCTTTATTAGCCATATTTAACCCTTTCCACCCTACATATTATCCTCTACTTGAAGCAAACTTGAGCCTAATTACCTATTATTTTGTGAGCTCCACAAAAACATTTTCCATAGCCAATTATAGCCTGACCCCATCTGGTAACTTAGGAAGAGTTGGTGAATATTCGTATTGTGGATGATGGTTTGAGTAAGTGGATGGTATGATTATGAGATGGATGATATGATTTGAGCTATTTTATGACATGATTAATTGGATGATTCTTGCTAGTGCATATTACTTTGGACCTAAGGAGGATAAATTCACTTAGGGGTAAAAGTCAAGAAAATCAATTATATAGCATGAAAGAATAAAAAAGAAAAAAACGAATAAGGAAAAAAAAAAGAAAATGAATAAAGGAATGAGTCGAGTATGGTTTGTAAGTCGTATGCTTGAGATTGGATTTGTATGACATGGTGGATATTTGGTATAAGTTGATGAGTTGTCATTTGTAACTTGCTGATTTCCTTAGTTCCTGAATTATGAGCACCACTTGACCTAAAAATTTCCATACCTTATGTTTTCTACCTTGGCCCCATTACAACTTGATCAAAAGACCTCATGATTTTTTTTGTGTAGAATCACCAGTGGTGGAGAGTTAGAACACTGGTGCAAGTCTATTGTAGCTAAGCTTTTGAAGATTGAGTTTGCGCGTAAATTTCTTAACCTTAAACACATGAGTGGGAGTGAAACACATTCCTAGTGAGGTGTAGAGTTGACATGTTGTTTGGGTTTATTGGTTAACAAAATATGTGCAATTAATGACGTTGTCAATTGAACATGTTTGCTTTCATTTCATCTCTAAAGAAATGGTTAGGGTGAATACATGAAGAGTTTGTCTATGGGGTGTGAATTGATGCTACTTTTCATGCTTGAGAACAAGCAAGGTTTAAGTGTGGGGGAATTCAATAGCTTGTATATAGGTAGTGTTAATAATGCATATTTAGATGAGTTTAGTTGCATATTGCATTCATTTTAGTTAGAAATTGCATTATGGTGGAAAGTCGGATTTGGTGTGTTCATGGTGATTTCAGAACTTTGAAGATCCGACGAGAAGAGTTCACTGAGCTCTAGAGCTGAAAGAATGATGACTAATGAGGAAGACTAAGCTAGGAGAGGAAAGAAAGGAAGAAAAGAAGAAGAGAGGACTACTGCTGAATTATGGCGAGCAAGGTACAAGAAAGTTGTGACTAGGTGCAGCAGCAGCCGTAAAGAAGAGAACATTGCATAGTTGTCGCGACTGCAGTGACCTTGTAGAGATTGCCGCAAATGATGTTAGTCAGGCGTGTTCTGATTTTTACGCGGCTCTATTTGGATCTATCCTCAACTTATTCTATCTATCTTTTTTTATCTTAAGATCAATTTTTCAGCATTATTTAAGAAGTTTTAGCCCTAGGGTTTGTGACACCAAGAGACAATTTTAGATTAATTTAGAGAGCTTTGTTCATCATGAGTAACTAAACACTCGGCATTTTGCATGCGATTCGAAGTTTATTTGGATTGAGTTGTGAGTTTTTGAATCTTTTCCTTAATTCCTATATCGAATGTTTCGAATTCTTTTCACTTAATTCTTAATTGTTTTATTCTATCTTGTCTGGCTAACTAGTTAGAATCAATTCAATTGCTAGGGTTTTGTAGATTCCTGATTGCGAAGCTAACCCAAATGACAAAATTATTCCTTTTAAGGCTGATTGAACTAATTGGATAGGTAGGAAGTTGAATATGTGTGAAGTACTTCTTTAAGGGTTGCAGATACATTGGTTAATCTCTGGACGTAAAGCTATTGATTGGGTTAAATCCTCTTTTGGGGACTGCTCAAGAAATAAGGGTTTCTAGGACTGATTGGACTAGTAACTAAATTAGGTTGGGACAAGGACATTCATACAAAAGCTAAAAGGATTAGAGGAAGTTACAAGGATCAACTTAACTAAATAAAGTTAATATATGTAGGTGGAGCTATTTCTCTTTATTGTCTACAACAAGTTCTTTATTACTGTTTTTGTTAATCCGCTTTGATAGAAGACGAATATTTTACACTCTAAACACCCCCTGGTTACTTAATTGGCAATTAAATCATACATGAGTAAGAAGAATTCTCTATGAGATCGATCTTTTACATATTCATTATACTAGTTTATAGGTTTGAGTTTTGTTTGACAAAAACAGTGACAATTTTCCTCTGTCACCAATCTAGTGGGTCTGAATTGGTTCTTCTCTTTCTCATGATGTGGCCTAACGCACTAGCATGTGAGAACCATCCATTTCTATTAGGTTTCTAGTATAATCTATATTCGATTTCATAAGTAGGTAAATGTAAACTTCAATGATTTTTTCGACGATATCTATTGGGAGAGAGTCTTTTAATCTTTCTTTCTTTTAAGTTTTATTTGGTTTTATGAATTGGTGGATCATTTCTTGTTTTAGAAATATGTAAGCACGATTGGATTCAGTTTTTTTTGTCGTTTATAATCCCTTTTGTAGCTTGGAAAGCGGATTTTTTAAAATTAACTTTTTTGGCCGGAAATTTCGCAGTATTCTTCTAGCATGGTTTCACTGTCAAGCATGCTTCCGGGGTCACTTTGGAGAAAATCATTATATCATCTGCAAAGGAAAAGGAATGAAATATGTCCTAAGGTATGGATGAAATAAATCATATTGACAAATATTTCCTAAAATTAATGTTTAAACCCTATGAAAGCATTATTAAACAGTTCTAAAATAATTAAAATTTATATAATATTTTTAAATGTAGACTCTTAACCTATACTTTTGAGTAATAGGATAGAAATTCCATTATATATTAAGTCTTCCTAACTTATCTTCTAGGCGTAATCGGCTATATACCCATAGAAAGTTGTTTAATTGTTAATATACCCATTGAAATTTGACAATTGGATATATACCCATTGAAACATAAAGATCTTGTTAAATTGCCCAAGAATATAATTTTTCTTTTATATTACAAATTAAAAGGCTACGGAAGAAGAACAACCCTCCGTTCTGATGGTGAAATACTAAAATGCACATGTTTTTTGTAATCCTGATACCTTTATTCTGTGAATTCCCTGATTTTTGACCAGGTAATCTGATTCATCGATATTAGGGGTTGAATTTCAGTTTGGTCTAATAAACAAATCAAATTAATGCTCTTGAAATTAGTAATACAAGTACAACATACGTACAGATTACAAAACACAATAATGAATTCATTGCAAATATCCAATCGGTAAAGTGTGTAAGTATATAACTTCAATCCTCAATTAATTTCACAATAATTGATTAATTCCTTAAAACAATTGAATTGAAGATTTCTTAAAACAATACCAAAAAATGCCAAGGATGCAAAAAAAATATGGAATTAACTACTGAGTTTTTTATAGTATACTAGTTCTGCAAGCAACAAAATTATCAATAAAAAAAGTGCAGAATTTATCTTGATTATCCATGGTGATGGTTCATTGAGAATGTGATAAAACCTATCAAATAAGAAATTTAAAAGTTGATTCAAGAACACTACCTTTGATTTTAGTTGACTGTGTACAAAATCAAAATTAAAAAAAAACTAAAACTAAAAGGGATTACGTGAGGCTGATTGATTGAAAAAAATCGACAACACCCATATTACATACCTTAATTCCTTAAAGATTGAAATTAATTAATTAGCAGGAGGAAGATACAACCATAAGACCAATTTGTTTTCGGGTTTGAAACTTGTGAAATGAGGAGGAGGAGGATAAAAAAATGAATAATTATAATTCTTTTTTGGAAAGATAGAATAAAATTTTATTTTATTTAACAAAATATCTTATCTTGGACAATTTGACAAAATCTTTATATTTTAATGGGTATATAGTCAATTGTCAAATTTCAATAGATATATTAACAATTAAACAACTTTCTATGGATATATAGCCGATTACGCCTATCTTACCTAATAATGATATATAGTGATTAATATCGTGAGTTCGATCCACCTCCTCTTTTGTAGTGGGCGACCTATGAATAAAAACAAAACCATTATACAAAACTCAATGAAGGAAATTAAACTAAAACCAATCAAACTCATCCTATTTGTAAATCGGTCAATAATTAAATTTATCCAGCTACAAAACTTAGGTTTAGTACAATACTCCCTCTGTCTCACAAAACTCCAAATTTTTTAAGAAAATGAAAACTCTATAAAATACCAATTTTGCAAATATTTTTTTAATAATTTCATAGATAATTGTATTAAATATGAAATTATTTTCGTAAATTAATAAAATCATTGATATTTTATATACTTTTTTATCATTCTTAAAAAACCGTGTCAAAACTAAAATAACAACTATTTTGAGATGGAGAGAATAATTTTGAAACAATTAACCAAAAAAATAATCCTAACTCAGCTTTTGTTGAGTAGGACATTAGTGCAAGTTGGTGTAACTAAATTGGACATGTGTATGGTGGATAGAGGGTATGTAACTGTTGGTAGTAGGAAATCGAGTCTAATAAATATAAATATGAATCAAACTGAATCCTAGTCCACGCAAATAAATTACAAGACTTCTTCTCGTTGTAGTGGAAGGGAATCAGGATCGATCTACGAGGAGGTGGATCGGCGATTTCCTGGATCGTCTCTAAGAACTCTGCATAAGTCGACCAGTAGCCTCGATATAGAATTGGGTGGTCGATATCGACAGGAGCATTCAATCCCTAGTGCTCACCGTTGATCTGTGAAAACCTGCAGAGAAGAGAAAACAATAAAAGCACTCGATATCGACAGGTAAGGTCGATCTCGAATAGGTCAGTGGCTCCTGTCGAGTCAGAAGACTGTCAAATCAGGGATCTCTCAACTAGATTAGTAGTACCATCAGGAAAGCCAAGCAAAATCTTCTTGTCAAGACATTTCAATTCACAAAAAACAGATTTATCAAAAACAATATGATCAGTAGCTCTTGAGTCTATGATCCATTCCACATTATTACTTTTCTGAGCACCAATAAGAAATGACAAACTGAAGTTACATGCAAAATGCACCATTGCATTATTGGAATGAGCCTCTGGATTACCATTATCCATTGCCTGCTTTCCTTTCATCATCTTGACCACCTCAAGATAGATTGCATTTACCATACTCTGACCAGGTTTATGAGCATTAGTCTCCAAGGGATTATCTGCATAAGGAACATCAACACTGCCAGCAAACCTCCCTGACCGAGACTTCACACCAGTGCGAGGACCAGTATACCACTCAGGATACCCCACCAACTTGAAACAATAATCCCTGGTGTGCCCCTTTTCACCACTAAAATCACATTGCCTGTCATACTTGGCCTTCTTGAAATCTCTCTTCCCTTGATCAAAAGATTTAGACTGATAACTCTGGGAATTCTTCATTCCTTTATTGTCAAAAGTCTCTTTTCCTCTTTTGTCATTCTAAAAATTCCTACCAACTGCCAAAACATGAGCATCAAGTTGAGTGCTAGTACTAGTACCCTTCCCTCTCTCTGCATGTACAGCAAGCTGAAAAACTTTGTTAATACTTGGAACAGGATCCTTTGTCAATACATTATTCCTCAAATGATCATATGATTCATTAAGTCCCATCAAGAACTGAATGACCTTTGCCTTAGCTTCTCTTTCTTGAATTCTTTTAAGAATTCCACAAGTACATTGCAAGAAAATACAACATTCACATCCTGTAACACCTTCTAAGACCTGCAATTCATCCCAAATATGCTTTAGCTTATTGTAATATGCTCCAATAGGCGAATTCCCTTGACGTAGATTAGCCAAATCCTTGTGTAATTGATATATGAGTGGATCATTGGATTCAGGGAATCTCTCCCTTATCTCATCCCAAAGCTCTTTGGATTATTGAACATGCATGAAACTCTCCCCAATTTCACTAGTGATGGAATTGATTATCCAACACATGACCATGAAATCAGCGCGGATCCATTTCTCAAAATCTTCACTTGGCTATGGTGGTTTCACACATCCACTTGTTATGAATCCCAATTTGGCCTTTGCTCCCAAAGCCATTCTAATACCCCTATTTTGGCTTGTAAAATTCAATTCGTTGAACAAATTCAACACTAAAGTCATACTTGGATGTTCGGAATTGGCTAAGAACAACTTATTCACATGCGAATTTTGATTTTGAGTCCCAAAATCACCAAACTGCATTTGATTTCTTCCAATATTAATCGGTCTATATTGCTGACCTTGCGGAGGAGGCGGAGCAACAGGAGACACATTCACACTACCCCTCCCAGCACCTGGTTGATTAGACGTCAAACCTCCTCTAGTCATGGCGATAACCAAAGAAAATCAAATTTGCGAAAACGAAAACACAAAAACAGAGCCTCTCAATCGAACAAACACAAATCTAATCAGCAATCAGATCTCACATGCGCTCTGATACCATGTGAAGAATCACAACATGATTCATGATCAAGCAAAAATCAGATCGAATATCATAAACAAGCAATGAACAATATCAGAAACTGAAAATCTGAGTTCTTGAGTTTACACCGAGCTTGTTCAACACTATATATAGCATGAACGGAAGTTGCAACTGTCCTAACAACCTCACCAGAAATGACCAAAATACCCCTTATTATTTGTTGTATTTACATTGTATACAATATAATTCACAGGTGCAGACAAAATTATGGTGTGGATTTTCATTAAAAACATTTTCACATGTAAATAAAATGTCCATCGTCATGAAATTGTTCATCGGCCAAATGGATGTGTATAATGCTTTTATTTGTGGGGATTTGGATGACGATGTGTATATGCCTCTTCAATAAGGAAACCATCTGATCATGTGTGCAAGCTCCAAAAAAAAAGTCTTTATGAGTTAAAACAAGCCCCTAGACAATGGTTTTCATTTCCTTAGGCGAAAGAAGATTATTCCTTATTCATATACCACAAAGGTACTCTTTTGTTGCAATATTAGTATATGTGGATGATACGATTGTAGTGAGTAATTTTCTAATTGCATAAGAATTAGTCAAGCAACTTTTGTGTTGTGCCATAACTTCAAGATGAAAGTCTTAAGTGAGCTCAAGTATTTTCTAGGCTAGTTGTCCTTTCACAAGAAGGTCTACCACTGGCTATTTTGTTTTGCTTGGTGGGTCTCTTGTCTCATAGAAGTTCAAGAAATAGAAGGAGGTGGCTAGATCGTTAGCATAGTTTGAATACAGGGCTCTAGTAGTTGCTTGTACTGAGGTTATGGTGGCTAGCTTACTGCTTTACTTTAAGAATTGGGATGTAGAGTGCCTCCTCCAACGGTGTTTTGTGACAATCGGGCAATAATTAACATAGCTACCAATCTAGTGTTCAATGAGCGAACAAAGCGAAAGAGGTAGATTTTCATTTGATTAGAGATATGGTTCAACATCACGTCAATCATCAAGGAATCTTATGTTCCTACTTGACATCAGCTAGCAGATTTACTTACTAATCAAATTGGTGTCGACAACCTGGGTTTGTTCCTATCTAAATTGGGATTGTGTAATCCCTTTAAGGCTTCCTCCCTTCCAACTTGAGGAGGGGTGTTGAAGATGATGTTAGTGCAAGTTGAAATAACTGAATTAGACATGTGTATGGTGGATAAGTGGCCTATAATTGCAGCTGTTAGCTCACCAGATTTTCCCGCTCTTTTTCATGTGTGTATAAATAGAGAAAGAGAGAGAGTCAGAACATGAACATCAATAACAATTCACATCACTAGCTGGTTCTTGAAATTCATTTTCACTTACAATTTTTGAATATTCATCACACATCAATGATATCATCTTTTGTACATGAGGCAAGGGGTTGTGGTGTTAGATTTGTTGGGAGAAATGAAGAGGGAATGACATGTTTTATTGGCAACAGAAGAGTTAGAGCTTGCGGAGGTTGAAGGTGATGGACATTATAGTTCAGTATATCAGCTTGGGGTATCCCATGTATTTGTGGAAATCGATAGCTTAACGCTGTCCACAAAGCTCATGAGAGACTATACGGTTAAGAGCAAGCTAGGGTTCACACTTGATGTCATTCAAAGGGCATCAGAGGAACTTTACCATATGTTGATGGTTTTATGTTCGAAAGCAAAGAGAATTGAGTTTCCCATTAACCTTTAGTAGATACTAGCTCCCTAGGGTTATGCAAAAAAATCTGATACAGTTAACACGACAAGAAATCACAACAAAACTATACGAAAAAAAGGAAATGATAAGAAAATATTTTTAAAATTAATTTAAAAAGTTGATATTTTATACAGTTCTTTATTCTTTATTTTAAAAACAATTCTTTATTGTTTATTCGTTATTTTAAAAAAATTAAAAGACATCTTTACTGCAGGGAGGAGTAGACATGTAATCTTGAATCTTGGTAGAGTAAAGTGCTAGTCTGATTGGGGCTTGAAACTTTTTTTTTAATAAGTAATAATTAGAGCTCAGATATACCTGAAGCTTGAGAGGCCGATAAGTCAGCAAACAGATGAACCGTTGAACATGCAATAAAAACTGAAAATACAGAAGAACAAAAAGGCATAATCAACATTTAACATACACTCTTAAATGAACGAACGATTAGGGCTAGCTTAAAACTCTATTGTTTGTCTGATGAGTTATAGTTAATACACTACTAGAATTTTGTCATTTAACATCGGGTAATAACCGATGTCTTTCAAAAAAAAATCGATGTCTATGTGGGTGATGTAAAAAGTCAAAATTTTTTAACATCGGCTAGTAGCTGATGTCTTTGTATTTTATAACATCGTTTATATTTTTAAATCCGATGTTATAACATACAAAGACATCGGCTATTACCCGATGTTAAAAAGTTTTGGCTTTTTACATCACCCACATAGACATCGATTTTTTATTTTGATTAACATCGGTTTTTAGCCGATGTTAAATGAAATATTTGTTTTTTTTAGGTCGTTGTAGCCTATACGGGATTCGAACCCGCACCTTTGTGCTTGAACACATCGCTCTACCAATTTGAGCTAATAGGCTTTAAATTAGCAATAATAAAGATCAAAACATTAATAAAATAAATCCTTTCTAAAGTTTCAAATAAAAATTTAACTATTCTCATAATTAAGTGTTCCAAATCCAGAATTACTTCTAAAATTTAAACAACACAAAACATTAGTAATGTGCATAGGTATTGAATCGGGAGAACACCTCAATTTCCTTGTATAGTTGCTGTCTAAGGGCACCATTTCCTGACGTATAATAGACTATATAAGCCCTTTGTAAATGGAACCTGTGCAAATGTTCACCACTTGACAATATAAGCCCTTTCGTTGTCTAAGGATGCAAATAGTTAGAGAAAGATGAATGCAGTTGTATCATTTACTGGGAGAGGCTACAGAACCTGTGCAAATGGAGCATGCATTCTCGGTTGAGAATTCAGCAGCATCATAGACCCAAAAAATCCTGCTGAACCAACCCTTGTCTACAAACATAGCAGAGAATATTTGCTTAGAATTTACAGAGTTTCCAAAAATGTCACAAAGGAGAAAGTGTTCACTACTTGACAATATAGTATTCAAAGGAGATAATGAAAGCCTACAAAGAGAGAACAATCCAATCCTTTCACATACTGAGAGAATAGCAACAACAACGTACCCTACAAAGAGAGAACCATCCAATCCAAAGACAGCATCAGAAAAATTACTTCAAATGTGTGCCATTCCCTCTCGAACTATTCAGTAGAAGATAATGAAAGCTTTTCTATCCCTATGTATTATTAATAAAAATTAATCATCATTAAGGAACTTCAATCTTTAAATAGTATACAACAAGTTAAACCAAAGAGGATGGAAGGAAAGCAAGGAAAACATCATACCAAATTGAAGTGAAAGGGGTTGAAGAGATTACCTGATAAAAGAGAAACATAAGAAGACCCAGCTGCTTCAATGGTTAGAAGAAGTCCACGCAGGGGCCAGATCTGTGAAGCAGCTACTGAGCTTTTTGCCAGCGAAGAAATGGCACTCACAGTTGCAGGTACCAAAGTAGATAAGGCCATTCCACCAGCACTGAAAAGAAGATAACAAAGATAAGGTTTCCATGGAAAAGAACTAGGGCTCATGCATTAACAAGATTATTTTAAAGTTGAAATTTTTTAGTTTTAGTGCCCTCTTACAAATTTCAAAATTATTTTAAGAAAAAAGTATCGTATTTCCTTACCTAGAGTCTATAACTCACCCACCACATTACCTTGAGTTTACAAGCCAGCCACCTAGTGGCATGAGGAAAGGTCCTACCACATTTCCTTGAGTCTAGAACTCACCCACCATATTCTTCAATGCTGAAAAAATGAAAAACACGGATTGAATTGGCAGTGAAAACAGATCCAAGATCAAAGCAGAAACAAAATTCCAATAGTATATTTCATTGATGACATACTAAAAACAGATCCAAGATCAAAGCAGAAGAAAAATGTCGAGTGCTGCCAAAGTTCTAAAAAGGAAAATATATGAGCAAGAATGCAAAGCAGGTACACAATCAAAATGTTGTATATTTGTATCAGATTCAATTAAAAAGATAAGATATAACTTCACTTATCAAAGCAAGAGACACCCTCAATACGAGGATAAGAAAGTCCATTCATATATCCAAAGGAGACTAGTACGTCCATGGCATCCCTTGTCTCAGAATAACAAAAAGTGAGAGTCCAACAACATGCACATTAAACAGCTTGGTGCTATATATATGTTAAGGATAAAAATAAGTTTATTATGTGAAGGGAAATTTTGAAAAACAAGCATTAAAGAACCAGAGGATTCTCGATATATCCGTTAAGGGAGTCAGAATTACTAGAGTGACAGGCTTTCGTCATGTTAGGTGAAAGCCTCAATGAGTATAAATAACAAAGGCTTGACTCTTTTATATTCCATCCAATTACTATCAAGAGTGTAAAGGCTTATGCCTTAGGCCTACAGAGAGTTTCCTTGGGGATTATTAATGAAATCTCCTTACTGGGAATAGCTGATCAACATCCCTGGCTTATTTCCCTGGTGAGTGCCAACTCTTTGTGGGACTCTCTCCTACCTCTACCAAACATCAACAACCTTACATGGAAATAGTAAAAATCTCAATCCATGAAACATAAATCATCCTATATATATGTGTGTGTGTGTGTGTGTGTGTGTGTGTGTGTGTGTGTGTGTGTGTGTGTGTGTGTGTGTGTGTGTGTGTGTGTGTGTGTGTGTGTGATCTATTTCCATTTTCTATATATGCAGATTAAACAAGTTGAAAAATGTAAGTGTTCCCAATCAATGAAATATAAGCCCTTAATAGCCAATAATTGGAAATTGGTTGCGAGTACAAAGAATGATGTTTATAGCACATGGATGTTTCTTATCCTTGAACATATCAAATTATCACAAATATACACAAGTTGAAACACCATACAGTGAAAAAACAAAAAGGTAATCCAAGCCTCTGTGCAAGATATAAATAATCTATCATGGATTAGAGCCACCTAGTAGCCAATCCATGTGCAGGATTTATGTAACAAACCTAGAATAACATGGATAGATTTACCCTTTTGAGAATAAAACAAGCCAATAACATCTCAAAAACACAAAGGGAATGTAAGAAATACAACATTAGAAACATTCTCAATTAATACTTAGAAATCAAATAGAGGAACTCAACCATAAAAAAGATTAAAATCTTCAATAAGTGGAGGGAGAAAGAGGTTTTAGACCTGAAGGAGTAACAGATGACCTCCAAGCAGCACACATACGATCCTGGCCATCAGCAGTGCACAATGGACCATGTGGAAGCACCACCTGGGCGTCTAAATTGAGGATGGGATTTGTCCTCGAATCAGAAGCTCTGGCTCTCGACAAATCTCCATTTTTAGACACTTAATTTGGATAAATATTACCTCTTTCCTCAACCTGTTGAACACCCAGATTCAGCGAAGTGGACGACACCTTCCCCGAGAAGTAAGATCCGCCATTACTGGGAGAAGGGGAGGAACACCGCTCCTCCAGGAGAATGGAAGGAGAGGAGGATGAACCAGCTCCACCCAAATCCATTTCGCTCTTAACGCCATCGAATTCACCCAAATCTGATTGGGCACCCCGTGAAGCACTCGTCTCGAACATATTCGAATGAATATCCCTTTCAATCTCCTTCCTATCTTCGAGAAATCCAAGCGACCTTCGAGAAATCCAAACGAATCTCCCTTTCAATCTCCCTTTCAGATCTGATTTTCATCGAGACGATAGAAAGAGGGAGGAGAGTGATAGGTTTTCAGATCTGGTTTACAGAAGAGGGATTTTTGGTTTGATAAGAAAAGGTGCCCAAATGAGACGGAGAGTTTGGAGAAAGCACATTAGTGCACTCATCTCAATTTGTTCACTAGTAAAAGTACGAGCGGGTGTTTAAAAAAAATTCGAAACTTGAATTCAGCGCTTGAAATTTTTTTCAAAGAAAACTTTTGACATCTGTCAAAAAAATAGGACGATGTCTACTTTATTTTTCACATCTCAAATTTAGAAATCGATGTTAAAAAACTTTTTAACATGGCAGGTTTTTCTGACCGATGTTAATCACCCGATGTTAAATAACAGAATTCTAGTAGTGATAAATTGGAAAATAACAACAACAACAACAACAATTATTATTATTATCATCATCATCATCATCATCATCATCATCATCATCATCATCATCATCATCATCATCATTATTATTAGAATTAATTTGTTATACAGGACATTTATTTTGCCTTTATTGGAGGAGAGTCCCCTATCTTTGTTTAATTATCTTTATGTTCATCTCTATTTTTTAATTTCTTTCCCTCTTCATAGCTGCTCACGAGCCCCATAGGTAGACGAGCCCGAGCGAGGAGGTGATGGGGGAAATAGAGCGGAAGGGGGGGGGGGGGGAAATGTGAGGTCGAATTTGAGTCATGCATCGGAGCTTGGATCAAAGGCTTGCAGGGCGGCCTCCTGCTTCCCCGATTCCAGATCTACAACAGTCCTCTCTTCCATGGTGCGAGATCTTTTCAAGATTGCAGACGGCATCGCCGATTTGAGCGGGCGGCGATTTCAAGCGCTTCCATTGGTGTTCCGATTTCGACGTGATTTTTGATAGGATTAAGGAGATCTGATTGTCCCTAATTACCACCACCTCCATCGCCCTTCTGAAAGAAAATCCGATGATATTAGATCTCAACAGGGAGATTGGAGATCAGTGAGTAGGGGACAAGTCGATCGATGATCGATCGATAAGCTTAAATGTCTCAATGAGCTGGAACTAGACATCTCTTTCTCCCTGCGAGGTGCAAGATTGGCGAGTCTTGTAGTTGTTGATGTAGGAGGCGTCAAATGATGAGGACGATGACGAAGAAATAGTTTTGAAATAGGTCGGCTAAGATTTTGAGATGTGATAGTCGCCGCATTTCTTGGAACGGAACAAGTTCTTAGAGTGAATTGATCTGGAAAAATTTATGGCGCTTGGAAATGAAGAGAGGAAGAGGGAGGAAGGAAGTGTAAAGGCCGGGAATTTTAAAATTTTATTTTTGGAAAACTAATTGATTAGATTAGATTAGATTTTGATATTCAGAAAATTTTTAAAAATTCCGTCCTTGAGTAACGTGTTTCATTCTAAATCTTTTAGAAGTAAATTTCGGCATCACTCTTTCGGATTTGAGATTTCGGTTTAAAAATTTATTTGGGTCGGGTTTGATTCAAGAGACCGGGTTTCAGGTTATTCCGAGATTTTTCCATGTCGGGACCATTCCTCCTTATTTTCCTATTTTCTTTCCTTTTTCTTTCTTCTCTCTCCTGGAGGTTGTGTCCTGCAGACAACCATACCCACTCAAATTGCACCCATTTCCCAGTTGTACTATTCCTCTTCCTCCTTCCTCTTATATATCTCCCTCCTACCTTCATTTGTCTGCTCATCCACACAAGAGAAACCCTCCTCTCTCCTTCCATTTCCCTTTTTCTTCTTTCACTCTCTTTGCAACCCATCAAAGAGAGCCCCTTTGCTTCTTATTTTGTCGAGCCACCACCACATTGTTAAACCACCACCACTTCCAAGCCACCATCCCCACTCCCTCCATTTCGTTCTGAACTGCAAACCACCAGAAGCCTCTTCATTCCCATTCTCCCCGTTCAGCAGTCACGTAGCAGCCTCACCTCACCGTGAAGCCTAGAAACGCCCTCCTCTGTTTTCTGACGAAGGGCCTAGCAGCTCATTTCTTCCTCTCTTCCCCTTTCCTACGAAGCCAGCGGCTGTCTAAGAGCGAAGCCACCTTTCCAGACGTCTGGAGACGCAGCTAGGCCGCACCACCAGCCGCGTCTTGCCCTATTTTGCCAAGTGAAGAAGGAGCACCTCCATCCGCAGCCGAGCCACAAGTGTTTCACCTCCAGCATCCACCTCCATCCCTAGAAGCTTGAAGAAGACGAAGGAGGAGCCATGCCATGCCGCCGGAGCCAAAACGCGAGCACCTTCGCCCCTGTTTCCGTCAAGGTCGATTTTCGATTTGGTTTCGTTTTCAAATTGAATTCCGTCAAATCGCTCCTTTATTCACCCCTTACCTCTCCTAGGTTCAAACCAACTCAATTCCACCACCCTTGGAGCTCAGTCGGCCATTGGAGCACGCCCAGTGAAGGTTCGACGGAGTTTCGGTAATTCTTTTTTCTTCCCTCTCTCGTGCGCTCGCTTTCCTCTTTCTGTGTGAGTCTTGGTCGGAATCAGGAGTCGCTCAGGCGGAGAGAGTTGGGGTCGGAAAGAAGGTCGTCGGCGGGGCATGGGTTCCTTTCTTTCTCCGCTTCCTTCGTCCGTTGCAGGGCTCTGTTTTGTTTTGGGGGGGAAGACGGGTTCCGGTTCACTCTTTTCTTTCCTTTTTTTTCGGTTCCTTCCTTTTATTCCCGGTTCATTAATCAGATAAGGGCATGCGGGTTTGGGCTACGGATTGGGCTCAGATCTTGGGTATGGATCCGGATGTGAGGCTTTGGGCTCACCTTTTGGGGTTGTTTTATGGATTTGTTATATTTTGCTTTGTATTATATTATATAGTTGTTAGTGTTTGTAAAATGATTATTATTATTATTATTATTATTATTATTATTATTATTATTATTATTATTATATGTTATTATTTTGAGTTTTGGGTGATATATATATTTTCTAAAAATATTATATATTATATTGTAAAGGGTTTTAAAAGTAATATTTTGAGATGCGTTGTTATATAATGTTTTATAAGGTGATATTAAGATGATGATTTTAAAATAAAGTAAGTTATGCTGGGATTATTTTAAATGGTATGATTTTATAAATTGATCAAGGGTTTAATGTTTATAAATGGGATTGGTTAAATATGATTTTTTTGAAAGAATTGTTTAACTATCGAATTGACTTACTTGATTTAACTTGTTGAATAGTTTGATGATTTGTATGAGTATTTGGTGTCTAAATGTTTATAAATTGTTGGTATGATTATATGTTATATGAAATTTATGACTTTTAAGATGTTGAGAATTAAGATAAAATAATCATGTTATTTGAACTTGAGAATTATGTGATATATGTGAATATGAGTTTGTAATGGCCCGGATATAAATACCCGGGTTACGTTTCGAAGGTTGGATACCTTCGTTCGGATGTTGCAATTCAGGTACGGGTCGAGGTTTCAAACCTCTAAAGATCGATATTCAAAGCGGGGATTTCGAACCCCAAGCAATCAAGTCGCGAAAATTCAATTCAAATGAAAGTAAAGCGGAAGCAAAGTTTAGATACAAGTGCCACGACAGAGCCGGGTCAAAACCAAAACATAGTGGGTGATTGCCATTTATCGAGTTAAAATATTAGTCAGGTTCTTCGGTTCGCCAAGAGATTCCCGTCACCGAAGCAAGGAGCAAACAAGAGCGGTACCTAACACTAACCACGAAGTCAGGCCCGGTAATCGCCTGCGGGTCCTCTGACCGCGCTGAGGCCACATAATATGCCTATACCTAATAAAAGATGACTAATGCAATACAAGATTTAAATCACACTATCATGCCCCTAGTATATATAATATGCAAAAAGAACTGTAAAGGGCCCAAGACAATGCCAAGTGGCATATCCCTCTCCTACCTCTGCACCCCTTCCCGTTAGTGCAGAGATTGGCCAGTTCGGTGTTATAGCATAGCAATTTCCTCGTGGTGGTGCACTAACCACGGCATCATCATATCATATCATATCATCTCATCTCTTGCCCGATGGTGCTGGGCTATCATATCATGCTCATATCGACTCGATAGACTCAGGGCATCCGATGGGGCTGGGCTACCCTATGACCCTAGCAAAGACTCTAGGACTATCACAGATAACGACCGTTCTGTATTCAAACACACATAGTAATCACATGCTCAGTTCAATGCAATCCTAGCATGATACTACATGGCATGCTTTAATATGCAACAAAACTACACATTACATGACACATCAGGCAGGAGGTCCAGGTTACTGAGTAAGTCTCGTAGGATACTTACCTGAAGATGCAGAACAGAAAGATAACACAAGCAAGGGCCCAAATGCAAGTTCAAAGCAATCCAAAAGCAATACACACCTATCATCAAGCCATTTCCATAAGCTACCGGACTAACATTCATACACACAAAACCCAAGTTCTCAACATCCTCAAAACCGACCGATAGTAAACTGTTTTCCAAAACTTTTCCGATATGATCAATATCAACCAAAATCATTCTTCCAATCAAACCCCTTGATAAAATCATACCAACCATATTTTCCAAACTCTTAAATCCAAAATTAAGTCATATTCAAAATAATTCCTCACTCTTACTTGGCCAAATTCCGACATTAAACACTTAAATCCTTAAAGTCAATTTCTCAAAATCATAGTATAGAAATAGTTTCGGCATCTCTTTCTTATTTAAAGACATCATCTTAAAATCATTTAATAAAGCATTTATTAATCATACTTCTCAGATAATATCACTTTAAAATTCCATTTTTAAACAACATTTAATATCACACTCCAATAATATTTAAATGTAATAAAGTTACCAAGATAAATCCATTTTTATCATTCTCATTTATAAAACGACAATACTAAATTACTTTATCATTTCTAAAACATTCAATAAAACACCACGTAATACTATAATAGTATATATATATATATATCAAATAATACCATTTATAATGTATAATAATATTTTCAGAATATATATACATATCCGAAAATCAAAAATAACATATAATATAACATATATATATATAAAATAATATATCACATAATATAAACTTAACACATAACATAAATAATACATACTATATATATCAATAACTAAACAACTAACCCAGCCCAAACCGAAATCAACACCCAGCCCAAGACCCGGATTCCGACCCGGCCCAGCCCTTACCCACATGCCCATACCCGCAACAAGAAAGAAAAGAAGAAGCCCAGCCCGAAAATGATAAAAGAGGTTGGACCCAGAATGAAAAAGGAAGAAAAGAGAGAGGATCCGAAGGGGATCCGGACCCGAATAAGTTTTAGGCCCAAGCCCACAAGGCAAAGGCAAAGGAGGTTATCCTCTTCCTTCGGACGGGGCATCACCACGACGGAAGAACGGGAGAGGAGAGATGGAATCCCAGGCCTCCGGCGGCCTTTCTGGCTCAGACTTTCCCATCCCAATGGAACATAAATTCCGACCATAACCCGAACAATCAATTTCAAACACGGACACAGCGAAGGAGAAGAGAAGAGGAAGCTCACCGAGGCGGAGTTCTCGCCAGAAAATGCTCGTCGGGGCACTCCGAGCTTCGATGGAGGTGGTGGGAGATCCGAGGGGCCTAGGAGGGACAGAGGAGGTCGTAAAAGAGGACGTTTTGGTGGATAGGAGGTGAAATAAGGAAGGACGAGAGGAATCGAGACCTTACCGCGGCAAAACGGAAAACAGGGGCGGCGCTCAGTCTCCGGGAGGTCTTCCTGGCTGCTGCTACTGCTCGCCAAGGATCCGAGGAGGTGTAGGAGCTACTGCTGGCATCGTCTCGGGGTAGCAACGGGGACGAAGGAGGAAGAGGTGGGGTGTGTGGGGCTCTCGGCAAAACAGGGGAGGTGGGGAAGAGGAGGGTGGCTGTCGGTGGTTGTGACGGCGGCTGTGAGGTGATGAGGTGGAGGTGTGGTGGTGGTGGCGAGGCTCAGCCACCAGAGAACACTGCGGCTATTTTTTGAGGGATGAAGAGGGAGAGGGAGATGTGGGTTTGTGGGTTGCTTTTGAAATGAAAAGGGGAGGAGGAGCTGGGTTTCAATCAGAAAGAGAGAGAGAGGGGGACCAAGGCCAATTGAGCTGTCCATTTTTTTTTGTCCTCAAGTTAGTTCTTCAACTGCCAAAACAAGGGAGGTAGGTGTGCAGCACAGTAGCAATAGGCAATAGCGTAGGGAAGAGAGAGAGAGATAAAAGAAAAGGGAAAGAAAATAAAAGAAATTGGTCCACTAAAGAATTCAAATTAGCGGAATAGACTCAAAACCCGCTCGCCCGATCGAATCCCGACTAAATCAAATTAAATCAAATTTCAATTCAATTACAAGATAAACGGAATTAAATAAATTTTTATCAAAACTCGGAGCTTGAAGGCGGAATAAAATTCCGCTAGAATCTAAATTCTCAAAACGATGCCGGAACGACTTTAAAAATCAAAACTTACGCTTGAGGACGGGTTTTATTCCACTTTTACAAATTGAATCTAATAATAATAATATAATATATAGAATAATAATACAAAATATATTCAGTCTTTACAGAGTTGATTAAGAGCATGATGTATTGGGAATGAGAAGCATGTTATGTTATGTGATATGATATGATGTGATTATATGTTAAAGCATGATTTAAGTTGAGATATTAAATTGATGAGATTTAAATAGCTTTGATAAACTTTAGAACCGATTTACTTGGGTTGATTTGGTGAATTGATTAATGCAATTACTTGAGCTCTTATGTGAGTGATGAGATGAATATATATATATATATATATATATATATATATATATATATATATATATATATATATATTCATATATATGGAAATATGAATAAGATGATATGATATGTCATGTGTTGATATATGTTGAGATGATGATGATGATGATGATGATGATGATGATGATGATGATGAGGATGATATAGTTAAGATGTGATGATGAGTTCTATGACTATATGAAGCTTACGTGTGTGATATTAGTTATGCTTTGTGTAACTTAGACATAGACTTATCGTTATGTCCATTCATATATGCTAGGTGATTTGTGAGCATTTGGCTATTGTCTCTATTGCTGCTTTGTTGTTCGGCAATTCCAGGTAAGTTCCCTAGAGAGCTTATGCAGGTTGGTTCCCTAGGGAGCTTACACAGGTTGGACTCTCATGCCTGTTGTTGCATTTTATGTTAGGTGTTGCATATGCATAAGAGCATGATCATGCAGTATCCTGTTTAGGTTGCACTAATTAAATGAGCATTTGTTTACTTTGTGCGTTTGAAAAGAGAACAGTCGTGATCTGTGAGTCGTAGAGTCTTTGCTAGGGTCATAGGACAGCCCAACACCATCGGGTTGTCCAGATAGAGTCGGTGAGGGCACAGCCTGATCCCATTCATACCTATGTACTCCGACCTCGATGTTAGGTGCGGACGATTCGTTACATAGAACCCACTCACCCTATGTACTCCGACCTCGATGTTAGGTACGGACGGTGTGATACATAGCAGCTATGTACTCCGACCTCGGTGTTAGGTGCGGACGGTGCGTTACATAGATCATATGTACTCCGACCTCGATGTTAGGTGCGGACTTTGTGTTACATATGCCTCGCCCCGATTGAGGCGAGGGTGCCACGAGCAAGATTCGGGACATGCCGCTTGGCATTCTATGTGGGCCCATTTAATGCATTTCTATATATATGAACTGTTAGCATGCTTTATGTGTTTAATTCTCGTACTACATTAGAGCATCTTTATTAGGTATAGCACATACTATGTGGCCTCAGCGAGGACTTCAGGTCCCGCATGCGTGGCTCGATCTGATTCCTTTCCCCGTTATTCTTTTAAAGGTATTTTCTGCAGATTCTGATTGCTCGATGTCTATATGGCGGGGTTTCCTCTTTTTGGCGATTTTTAGACCGAGAGACCAACTTCCAAACTTATAAACTTGGATGATTTCGATACTCGTATTTATCGTGTTTTGGTTTTAACCCGGCTCCGTCGTGGCAAGTTGTAAGTTGATTTATGTTTTGTCATGCTAGAAGTTCAAAAGATTTTGAGCGACTTAGTTAGGTAGGACAGGTTCTGGGTACCCAACGGCCCGTGCATATTTTGGGGTTGGAAATCACTACTTTAAAACGTTCTCATTTGATGTTTTGAAACTTCGACCCGTACTTGGATTGCAAGATCCGAACGAAGGTATCCAACCTTCGAAACGTAACCCGAATATTTGTATTTGGGCCGTTACAGGAAGACAGTAGAGTGATAGAAAGAGAAGATTGAGAACACGATCGAGCTCGATCTGTGCAGATCTGTGCATATCTCTCACGAAGGAGTACTAGTTGCTGCTACTGCCTTGTTGCCATCTACTTTGGAGAAAGTTCGGGAAGTTAATCCCCTGAATGGTGCTTGAGTCCATTGATCAGTACCATATTCAATGGTGCAGAAATGTTTAGTACCATATTCAATGGTGCAGGAATGTTCACGGAGGAGTACTAATTGGTCGTCAAACTTTGTGCAATGTTGTTGATCTGAGGAGATGAAACTGAAGCTTGAATTGATCTGTCGATGTCGATGTTTCTGGACACCATCACCAGCACCAGAAGTTCCGATTCCAATACCTTGGTTGTGAACCAGATGTGCAGAAATACTCAAAGTAGCTAGCTAAGGTAAACTAGAACTTGTGCTGAAATAGATTATCGGCTAATAATGGAGTTATATTTGAGCCGCTGATTTTTTCATGTTGATTTTTGTTTTGTTTCCTTGTAGACTTGTAGTTAATGATTTTTTTCAAGTTACTGATTTTTGTTTTCTTGCTGCTTAAATCATAGAATTCATAGTTATTGATTTTTATAGGTTGTTGATTTTATTTTTTAAATTATTAATAGCTTGATTTTGTTATAGTGCAGATTTGTACCTACATGTTGACCAAGAGAGGTGAAGTTGCTCATTGAAGTAATAGAGGTGCAGTAAACAAGAGGGTTTGATTTTTGGAACAGATAAACACCGAGCTAGGGATAATATCAATTTAAATTTTGTTTTTAATTAATTCAATATGTTAGGACCTATTTATATATGGGGGAATTGTGTTATAAGCCATAATTAGGGCCTTTATTAGAAAAATGTCCATCCTTCCCTTCCAAATTGGCAAAATGTCCACTTTCCTTCCCTTGCCCCCTTTGCCCTTGTGCCCCCCCACGCGCGCCCCGTGTGCCCCCCTCCTGTTTCAGCACATTTGATTTCAGCAACTCCTATTTCAGCGTTTTTTTTCTTTTTTTTTCGCGCGTTGCTGAAACCGAAGATGCTGAAACCGAAGTTGCTGAAATTGTTGAAATTAGTTTTTTTTTCGCGCGTTGTTGAAACCTAAGTTGCTGAAATCGGAGTTGCTGAAACCAGGGTTGTTGAAACCGGAGTTGCTTAAATTGTTGTTGCAATTGCTGAAATTAGTTTTTTTATTTTTTTGCGTCAGCGCTTCGACATCGGAGTTACTGAAACCGTGTTGCTGAAACCGGAGTTGTTTTTTTTTCTTTTTTACTTTTTTTTTTCGCGCGTTGCTGAAACCGGAGTTGCTGAAATTGTTGAAATTAGTTTTTTTTCTTTTTTTTTTCGCGCGTTGCTGAAACCTAAGTTGTTGAAATCGGAGTTGCTGAAACCAGGGTTGCTGAAACCTTGCCAATTTGGAAGTTCGACACCGGAGTTGCTGAAACCGGAGTTTTTTTTTTCAAAAAATGTTGAAATGACACGAACCGAAGTTGCTGAAACCCCAATTTCAGCACCGTTGTTGATGCTGAAACCGGGGTTTCAGCTACGTTGTTGATGCTGAACCCGGGGTTTCAACAATGTTGTTGATGCTGAAACCCCGATTTCATCAACTTTATTGATGCTAAAACTCCGGTTTCAGCAACGTTGTTGATGCTGAAATGGTTATTGCTGACACTTTTGAAATTGTTATACATACAAGCTACTGAAATACTAAAATGCTGAAATACTGAAATACTGAAATGTTGAAAGGCTGAAATGCTGTCATATATGCTTGTAAGATATAGTAGCTCATACAATTTTATAAGAATTAATTTCAGCAAAAATCAAGAAGCTAACAAGCTCTCCAAAAGTTTCAGCAAGCCAAAAAAAAATATGGTGAAATTGCCAATACACAATAGACATTTTGCATTCACAACCATTTGATGAAATTGCACCAAAAAAAAAAGTCTTCTGATAGATATAATTTACACCAAATAGCTGATGATGTCAATGAGATAATGGCAAGATTGGCAGCATCAAATAGTTATTCACAAAAAAAAAGTCAAATACACAAGGGGAGAGAACAGTGAAGAGTCGACGGTTTAATTTGATAACAGTGAAGACCGAAAATCAAACCTGAGAAGGCTCACCAGATCTGGGAGTTTCAGCAAATTGTTGAAGGCCATAGCAAGATCGAAAATCCAGATCTCCTCCGAATCTGTCGAAAATCCAGATCGAGAGGGGGAGCCCCCTTCTTCATCGAAAATCCTGAGCTCCACCAAATCTAGATCTCCGTCGAAAATCCAGATCGAGAGAGCCCCCTTCTTCACAGATTCTGCTTCACATGCGCCGCCAAATCTGAACCACCAAATCCAGATCTCCATCGTTCAGATCCTGAGCTCCGTCCAGATTCAGATTCTCCTTCGTCTCTGTCTCCGTTCGTCTTGTTCGGATTTGAGCGTCGGATCCTGATCTCCGCCGTTCGGATCTGAGAATGATGGCGGTGTCTCCTCCTTCCTTTGCTAGAGAATGATGGCGGCGGCGGCGATGGCCTGCTCGCGGAGGACAGGGTCGTCCATCTTGAAATCAGTGGCGGCAGCGATCTGAGGAGCGATCGAGCAAGAGGAAGAGTGAGAGAGAGGAGATCTGAGATTTGGGAGAATAGGAGGGCCTAATTAGATCTTATTTTTAGGCCGGTTTCACAAATTTTTTCTTTATATAATTGCTTATTAGTTTTATGTATTGAATTAATGGTTTTTATTTAAAAACACTATCGATTAGGGAGGAGTCTGAAATATGGTTATTTGTTGGACAATTGCTCCTCTTACTTCTCTCGATCTTTGCGATTTCAATTCGATTAGAAATGAGCCGTTACACTTGGAATTCGATGTGCCGAAAATACCTTTTCGTGTAAAAAAAACACCTTCAATTTCAGCAACGTCGGCGTCAGCAACCTTGTTTCAGCAACTCCGATGTCGAAGTGCTGACATGGAAAAAAAATCAACTCCGGTTTCAGCAATACGGTTTCAGCAATTCCGGTGTCGAAGTGTTGGCGCAAAAAAAAAAACAAAAAAAAGCAACTCTGGTTTCAGCAACTCTGGTTTCAACAACTCCGGTGTCGAAGTTCTGACGCGAAAAAAAGAAGAAGAAGAAGTTAATTTCAGCAATTACAACAACAATTTCGGCAACTCCGGTTTCAGCAACGCGAAAAAAAAATTATAAATAAAAATATAAAAAGATGGAACAGGAGGGGCACAGGGCCGCACATGAGGGGGGCACAGGGGTAAAGGGGACAAGGGAAAGAAGGTGGAAATTTTGCTAATTTGGAAACATTGGTGGATAATTTATTAATAAAGGCTTTAAATATGGCCATCATATTAAATGCCTATAATAATAATAATAATAATAATAATAATAATAATAATAATAATTATTATTATTATTATTATTATTATTATTATTATTATTATTATTATTATGTTTACGAAAAAATAATACTCCCTCCGATCCAAAATAAATGTCGTTTAACTTTTTACACGTATTTTAAGAAGCTAAAAACTATACTCAGTATAAAATATCAACTTTTTTTAAATTATTTTTTTACAACTTAATATTTGTTGGCAATATGTATTAAATTGAAAAAAAAATAATAAAAAAAAAAGTTAATAGATTATATAGTTTTTAGCTCTTTAAAATATGTGTTGAAAAGTCAAACGACATACTCCCTCTGTTAATTAAAACTTGTCGTTTACTATTCATGCATGCTTTTTTATAATGATAAAAACTATATGAAATATTAACTTTTTTTAAAATTTATTTTTATAAATTCATACTTAATAGTAACAAGTATGAAATTATTAAAAATATATATTAAAAAAAGTTAATATTTTATATAGTTTTTAACACCTCAAAAAGCGTGCGTGAATAGTAAAACGTCAAGTTTTAATTAACGGAGGGAGTATATTTTGGATCGGATGTAGTAATAAAAATCCTATCTCACGTCCTCCGTATTGAATTAAACTAGTACTTTTCCCGAACCGTGTTCGGGTTTTTTTCCATAACATTTTCGATCAAGTTTGACGTGTACAAAATACTCAACATGTGATTTTTCTATTAATATCCCGTTTTGCCCATACTCTTCATCATGCCATTCTTCGAAATATTCGGTTGTCATGATAAAGTCTTTTTCTCGAGATGATTGAGACTTTAAATTTGACAAAGAATAATAAATAGACCGCTTTTACAATTTCTCTTAACATTGTAGTTCTTGACCTAAGAAAACTGAGTCCAATCCTTTGTGACACTTTATGTTACACCTCTCAAATTGAAATTATTTGAGAAGAATATACTCTAGGTTTTAAATGTATAAACTTTACGGAGTTAAAGTTTATACATTTCGGTAATAACTATATATCTTCCAAAAAAAATAATGCACATATACTCGATTCTCTAATTAAATTAAAATCGAGATTCATGAACATTAAAGCTATAAATACCCTCCTCTTCACATGGATCGAAAACCCCATTCAAACAAACGCACGTACTCCGCCCTAATTATATTATTATCTTGGAAAAGTTCTGATCGATCGATCAGCAAAATTTCGAAGAATGGGTAAGAGTAGTTGCACTTTTCTTCGTCGCAATGTTATGCCGTAGACCTGTCAAACGGGTCATTCGGGTCGGGTTCGGGTCGGGTCACTTCGGGTCCCGGGTAATACGGGTCCCGGGTAATACGGGTTTCGGGTATTTTCGGGTCCCGGGTAATACGGGTTTGACCGGGTTTTCGGGTCGATTTCGGGTTGGTCAATTTTTTTCTTTTTTAAATTTAAAAAAATCATGATTTGATAATTTTGCGATAAATTTAAAATTCTAAAGTTAAAGACGTTGTTCATAAGTTCTGGTGCTTGTAATTATATACTATATTTGATCTAAAATATTTGATTTTTATTATTTCTCGTAATTTTTAATATAATGTAATAATATATAAAATATCAAATTTTCATATAATTTTTTTAAAATTATTTCATGCAATTAGTAATAAGCATAGAATTGTTTTAATGCTTTAATATTTTTTAGAATTTTTATCTTCTTAAAAAAGTCCGTTGAAAAATAAAAAAATCAAATACTATCGATTGGACGGAGTATTACACAATACAAATAAATATAAAAGTTGATTTGAAAATAAAATATCAAGTGATTGTAATTATAAAATGTAATAAATTAGAATCTCCACAAAAAATTTAATCATATATAATTATAAATCAATCGGGTCAATCGGGTCACCGGGTCAAATGGGTAAATCGGGTCAAAATTATCGGGTCAATCGGGTCACCGGGTCGAAACCCAGATTACCCAGAAAATTTTCGTGTTTTCGGGTTCGGGTCGGAAAAAATTTTCGGATCGAAATTCCCGGGTTCGGGTCGAAATTTTTTCGGGCGTTTGGGTCGGGTCGACCGGGTCGGGTTGTGTTTTGACAGGTCTACTTGGTATATATATATATATATATATTACTTCTATTCAATGTTTTATTAATTATTGAGTACATATTTAGTGATTAATTTAAAGTGGGAGAACTTATGGCTCAATTTTTTGTGAAGCCTTTGCTTCTAGTTTTATATGTATTAGGGATGATGAAAGCTAACTGCCCCCGTTGAATGCACAATACAATTGGCACGTCTAATATTGTACGGTGGAAGATAAAGGAAGCTCTAAATATATACTGTACTATCGTATCCGGAAGGAATCTCCATTACGCTTAAATTAATTGGATTCTTTCCAAGTACAAATGGGGTGATGTTGAACTAGGTGGGAATTTAAAACTTGTATGTATATGTATGTAGAGTAGGGTTCTGGTAACAACACCTCTACCGGTGAGAATGAAAGAAACAATGTGATTGGTCCATATAAATAAAAATAATTCAAAAATATTTAGCTAATCCCGTCTCACCCGCGTGTCAATTTCCCGCTCCAAGTTTTAAATTCAAAAATAAAGGAAGCTCTAAATATATACTGTACTATCGTATCCGGAAGGAATCTCCATTACGCTTAAATTAATTGGATTCTTTCCAAGTACAAATGGGGTGATGTTGAACTAGGTGGGAATTTAAAACTTGTATGTATATGTATGTAGAGTAGGGTTCTGGTAACAACACCTCTACCGGTGAGAAGGAAAGAAATAATGTGATTGGTCCATATAAATAAAAATAATTCAAAAATATTTAGCTAATCCCGTCTCACCCGCGTGTCAATTTCCCGCTCCAACTTATCCACCACTCGCACCCCCCCCTCTCCACTCAATAGAATTGAACCCAGGACGCCATACCTCCCTTCCATGCTACGTATACCACCCTCCCACATCGGTCACCTTGTTAGTTGCAGCATTGAAGTTTATTTATACTCCATATTTGTTGCTTCTTGTTTTTTTTGGGTCAGAATCTTTTCGTTTTTTTAATGCTTTATATTCTGTTTCACTTGTTTAAAAAATATATTTTTTTAGTGTAATTTAATTTCGCGTTCCCTATATACACTGCAAATTAACGTCCAATCCGACATTGTAACAACGTTGAATCCGACGTTGTAATTTTACTTAAAAAATTCGAACCTTGTAACAACGTTGAACTAGACATTGTTACAACGTCTAATTCAACGTTGCTAATACGGACCAGATCGGGCCTAATATAAGATATTAAAAAAACAAAAATTTTTTTGATTTACGTCCATTTGGACGTTGTGTTTTTTTTTTTTTGGTGTTGTGGGTGGGTGTGAAAAAATATGTAAAATTTACCCTAGCAACGTCCGATCCGACGTTGTTAGCCCGGTTTGGCCCGATCCGATCCTTCACTTCACATATTGCAACGTTGGATCCGACGTTGTAATATAATTAACGCTACAACCTCGAATTCGACGTTGATTAACAGCTTTAATCCATGAATTTGCGGTGTATAAATTTTATCTACACATACACACCCACTTTGTATATGTTTTGTGGAAAAAAAAAAATTAACAAGAAGTGAACCATTTATTGCTGAACCACTCTCTATTCAGTCACTGAACCACTCTCTATTCAGTCACTGAACCACTATCTATATATGTGCTCAACCTTTTACTATAAAATTGATGAAACACTTCTATTTAATTCATGAACGAATATATATTTAGTCACCGAACCACTCTCTATATAATGCTGAACCATTTACTATAAAATTGATGAACCACTTCTATTTAATTCATGAACCATTATATATTTAGTTACTGAATCACTCTCTATACATGTGATAAACCCAATAACTATAAAATTGATGAACCACTTCTATTTAATTCATGAACCATTATATATTTATTCACTGAACCACTCTATATATGTGCTGAACCAATTACTATAAAATTGATGAACCACTTCTATTTACTTCATGAACCACTTCAACATTATAAATTACATATTAAAAGACATGTAAATGCATCTTTCACCCTTGAAAATTTCACATTTTTATTATTGAATTTTCTATTTAAAAAAAGGATAATAAATATATTAATGTAAAATATTTCACATTTTTATAATTGAATTTTTTATTTGTTTTTAAAATAAAATGATTCATAAAAATGCAAAATATTTCACAACTTTATTAGTCACTGAACCAATCTCTATTTAGTCAATGAACCACTCTCTATTTAGTCACTGAACCACTCTCTATTTATATGTGCTGAACCTATCTCTATTTAGTTACTGAACCAATCTCTATTTAGTCACTGAACCACTCTCTATTTAGTCATCGAACCACTCTCTATTTAGTCACTGAATCACTCTCAATTTTTTATAATTAATTTTTTTAGTCACTGAACCACTCTCTATTTATATGTGCTGAACCATTCTTTATTTAGTCACTGAACCAATCTCTATTTAGTCACTGAACTAATCTTTATTTAGTCACTGAACCACTCTCTATTTAGTCACTGAACCAATCTCTATTTAGTCACTGAACCACTCTCTATTTAGTCACTCAACCACTCTCAATTTTTTATAATTAAATTTTTTAGTCACTGAACCACTCTCTATTTATATGTGCTGAACCACTCTTTATTTAGTCACTGAACCATTCTTTATTTAGTCACCGAACCAATCTCTATTTAGTTACTGAACCAATCTCTATTTAGTCACTGAACCACTCACAATTTTTTATAATTAATTTTTTTAGTCACTGAACCACTCTTTATTTATATGTGCTGAACCACTCTTTATTTAATAGTGAATCAATCTCTATTTAGTTACTGAACCAATCTCTATTTAGTCACTGAACCACTCTCTATTTAGTCACTGAACCACTCTTTGTATGTGCTGAACCACTCTCTATTCAGTCACTGAACCACTCTTTATTTAGTCACTGAACCACTATCTATTTTTTATAATTAAATTTTTTAGTCATTGAACCACTCTCTTTTGAGTCACTGAACCACTCTCTATTGAGTCACTGAACCACTCTCTATTCAGTCACTGAACCACTCTTTATTCAACCATTGAACCACTCTTTATTTAGTCACTGAACCACTCTATATTTAGTCGCTGAACCACTCTCTATTTAGTTAGTATAAAATTGATGAACCATTTTTATTTGCTTCATGAACCATTATATACTTAGTCAGTGAAGCACTCTCTATTTATATGTGCTGAACCATTATATACTTAGTCACTAAACCATTATATATCGTCTGAACCATTATATACTTAGTATAAATCGTCTGAACCATTATATACTTAGTATAAATCGTCTGAACCATTATATACTTAGTCACTAAACCACTATACCAAAGAGCTCCTTTGTTCTTTAACACACTTAATTAATTTTGTACTCCGTATTGATTTTCTTTTCATTTTTTTAATACTCTGTATTTTATCAATTTATGAATTACATATGTAAAGACCGAGATTTTTAAATAAATATGTTTGTAATTTTAAATTTGATGTCGATAAAAATTTATTCAATTTCCGAGATTCCGAAAATTTTCAAAAAATCTCCGTTCTCGAGCCAATAACTAATTTAAATTCTTTCGAACAATTCCGGCATAAACTTGTGACTCAAATTTGAAAACGAATAATTCTGCTTTATCTTTCCAAGGCTTAAAAATGTTTTCGACTTTCGTTATTTATTTCGAATTCGATTAATTATTTTAAAACGTGTCGGATTAAGGTCGGAAAGCGGGTTTCGGGGTTTATTACCGGGTATCATAGTTGACTTTCACCCTTAGCCACCCTAGACCCCTACCCAATAGCCCCTAGATCCCACTTTTCCCCTACAACCAGCTACCCCTATTCACCCGACAGCTCCTCTTTACCCCTCTTCCCCTGCACCTCCTCTTTACATCCTTAAGGTTTTAACTCCAACCCTCCTTTATTACAGTCTGCATTCCCCTCTCCTCCTTCACTTCTTGAGATCTCCCCACAACTGCCACCACCATCACTGTCTTCCCCTTTTCCTCCCGAAGCCCCCACACTCCATAGCCCTCGGAACACCCTACGGACACCCTGCCCGTCACCCTGCCCAGAAACCACCGAGCACCTCCCGTCGTTCACCTCCCTCCTCAAAGTAGAAGCCACTGCCTCCAAATCCCTCACCTTTCCAGAAGATCGAAGGAGAGGGGACGAAGCCAGGCTAAGTAGGAATCCCATCGGAGCCGTTCGAACACACCCTCTTCGGTTTCCCTCCCCAGGTCGGTTTACACATTTCATATTCGTTTCGACTCAGAAACTCCTAAAGGTGGACCTTTATTCACTGTTTCATCCTTACTAGGCCACAACAACCTTCCTCTCCGTTGTCGAGCTCGGAACCCGCCATTGAAGCACCGCGGAGTTGATTTTCGAGCTCTCGGCAACACCTCCTTTCCTCCTCCTCTCTTGCTCTTACTTGCTTCGTTTTGTGTGGGTTGTGGTCGGGGATGTACGTCGGTTAGGTGGGGTGAGTGCCCGGGGTGAACGGAGCTCCGGCGAGGCTCCAATTCTTCTTCCTTTCCTCCGTCGCTCTCTGTTGAGAACAAGGTGGGTGCTGGGTTGAAGCCGGGTTTAGGTAGGCCGGTTCACCCTTCTTTCTTTTCTTTTTCCTTTTCCTTTTCCCGGTTTCCTCCCTTTTATTTTGGTTCACTTAAATCTGGTTGGTTCGGTTTTGTTGGGCTGGGCTAGCGAATCCGGGTTCGGATTTGGGCTTTTCTTTCAAGTTGGGCCGATCTGGGTCGTTGCTTTAATTGTTTTATGTGTTTTACTTGGTTGTTTTGCTAAGATATAATTATTTATAAATTATGTCATGTATTTAATTATTATTTAATTTCATTCTGAAATATTATTATAAATATTATTATGAAATATTCTGAGTGTTTAAATTATTATTTTAAGTTATTTAAAATCTGATTTTTAAGTCTTATTTGGTTATTTGATTATATTGTTTTAATGTGTGGAGGTTATTTAAATACTTTATGGATTGTGATTCTTTATATGGTTAATTTTTTTAATTATCCTTTCTCTGACTTATTTATTTATTTAAACTGATTTGTTGAGAATAATTTATATGAATAAACTAATTGCTAAGTTTTGATATTTAAAATGAGTAATTTTGGTTGTTGGGTTGTTTATAAAGATTTATAAATGCCGGGATTATTTTAATAATAATATACTTTTGGAAAATTCGTTTAAGGATTCAAATTTTCAATGTCGAGATTTGGCTAAGTATGATTTAAAAGAATTGTTTGACTATCGAGTTGATTTCCTGAGATTTAAATGGCTCTGACTAATTTTGAAACCGATTTATTTGAACTTAACTTGGAAAATTATTTGAAGAGTATTGTGAAATCTTAAGTTGATGATTATGAAGCATGATGTGTTGATATAGGAGTTATTAAGTGATGAAATATGAGATAGATTGATATTATGAGATGATGAGATGATACGAGATGTTATATGAAGAGATATGATGACTTGAGATAATATGATATGAGAATGAGATGACATATGACGATATGAGATAGTCGAGATAATGATGATGATGTTATGACTAATAATTGATGGATAAATTATGTGTAGTGGTAAACGGATCCCGTTTTGGGCAGTATACTTATACATGTTCATTAATACTTGCTAGGTGATCTGTGACCTGCTTGCTTGTTCTCTTGCTGCTTTCCTGTTGCTGATCTGCTACTCCAGGTAAGTCCTTCGGGGCTTACTCAAGTTAGAACCTCATGCTTGATGTGTCATATAGTGTGTGGGTGTTGCATCCTCCATATTCATGTAGTAGAATGCTTAGGTTGCACAACTGAACGAGCATCCGTATTCTCTTTGCGTATGGTAGAACGACCGTTAAATTGTGAGTCCTAGAGTCATTTGCTAGGGTCATAGGATGACCCAGTCTCATCGGGTTTGTTCCTAATCGAGTCTGATATCATACCATGAGAAAGAAAGAAAATAATGACATATGAAATGAGACATGACACATGATATATGACATGATGAGATGTTGCTATATAGCATTGAACGCGGCCGGTTCCTGCACTAACGAGCATGGGTGCGGGAGTAGGAGAGGGACATTCCACTTGGCATTCTATACGGGATCTCATTTAATCGCTTTCTGCATATATATAAACTGCTAGCATGCTTGTGTGTTTAATATTTCCGCACTGCATTAGAGCATTCTTTATTTAGGTATAGGCATATTATATGTCCTCAGCGAGGTCTTCAGGGCCCGCATGAGTGGCTTGACCTTGACTTCGTGGTATAGTTTTAGGTACCCGTTCCCTTGCTTGATTTCGTGCTGTTATGACGGGGGTATCTTTGGCGCAATTGGAGGGAGAATCTGATTATGGACAACGCACTTTCGCTACTTTACATTTTCTCATATTTGGTTTTGACCCGGCCATGCCGGGGAAATTTGTATTATGAGATTTCCTTCTTTATGCTTTTCGAACATAAAACGTTTTGAGCGACTTAGACAAGTAGGACAGGTTCGGAGTACCCAACGGTTCTATCGCGAATTTAGGGTGCGAAATCCCTTCTTTGAGCACTAAAAAACTTTGTTTAAAAACTCAACTCGTACTCGAATTGCAAGATCCGAACGAAGGTATCCAATCCTTTGAAACGTAACCCAAATATTTATATTTGGGCCGTTACAAAGGTGGTATCAGAGCTTGGGTTGCACGATTCGAGTACAAATGGTTTGAAGTATGATTTTGAAAATTGCCCAATGTTTTTAAAAGATTTTTAAGAGTTTGAAAGGGCAAAATGAATTTAATATGGATAAATTAATGAACATAGCTTAATAAACTTGACTTAAAGTAAGGAAAATCGGATAGAGGGAAACCGAGTGGGTAGAAAGGCGATATACCATCCCTATTGGATGTAGACTTGGGAAAGGGTAGGCAAAACTTAGCTTTATACTTTATAGAGGGCCTAGAAGACTCCAAGGAGTTTGCACCGTGGTGGTTAGAGTAGCAGGGTTAGAATATAGAGGTCGAGAGGATAGTTGCCCCTCCGGTCAGTTGCCCCTCGAAGGACAGCTTCTAGATAGATTCTGTGATTTTATATAAATTGGGCCTGAGGGCGATCCTCCTCGAAGAGGATTAGATTATTATTGCTGATTGATTATGTGCTGAGTGTTGCCTTCCTTGAGCAAGAATTCTGTTAATCTGTTTACCCTATGATGGCTATGAGTTGAACTTCTGTGAGAATGGGATAGCGGGAGAGTCCTCCCTTACTCTGTAGTCAGAATTTCAGTACTCGTAAAGCAATCTTTTCCATTATTCAACTATCTATGTCATTTTCTTTTCATTTTGCCTTCTGTTCGACAAATTTCTAAGGTTGACCATTGTCGGGGAGTGTATTCCTTTCATTCCGTTTTCCTCATCTTTGATGCCTCTAAATGATGTCTTATCGATCCTTTCCTTTTTCCTTCTTTTTTCCCCTTCCTTTTCATTTCTTACCTTCTCTCCCCTTTACTATTCTTTCTTCTTCTTCTCTTTCTTTTATCCTCTTCCATAGATGTTTTACCGAGTCTTCTCTATCATATTATCGTCTTCCGTGGGAAATTGGGTTGGGAATCTAATCATATTCAGGGTCTCTGTTCGGGTGCATTGATTACTTAAGTGTGTGATGAAGTATGGTACTTGACACCCTAGGTCATGCCACGAG
This sequence comes from Persicaria maculosa, assembly GCA_963922045.1. Lineage (NCBI taxonomy): Eukaryota > Viridiplantae > Streptophyta > Magnoliopsida > Caryophyllales > Polygonaceae > Persicaria > Persicaria maculosa. Next base: position 21,277,254 of record OY998261.1, on the reverse strand, counting down.
CTAATTGATGTACTTGAATATCAACTTCGAATGATCTAAGATTTTCGACAGGAGTTTGAGTCTATAGAATATGTTGTTTTGGAGAGCCATCCTTTTCGATTTTTGTAAAGGTTCACAGGTGTCTTTTTGTCATAAAACTTTATCTAGAGTTTGACCATCATTCTTTGGGAAACATTTGAGTGCTCTTTTCCCTTACCCAAAATGAGTCGTACATACGTTCCTCGGGAAATGGACTATTGAGTCAGTAAGCCAATGATGCCCTTGGAGATTTTGCTAGGTTATAATAGTAGTCCCATATGTGGTCACATTATTTGATGTAGTATCATGATAAATGCATGTCTTATTCAGATATCTAATGATTTGAACACATTTCCCTATATTTATTCATATTGCCACGCTATTTGGGGTTCGTATTATGCATCAGTACATTTCTTACATGCTTCTATATCATTGTAATATGATTTAATCAAATTCTTGCATATCGTTGTGTTAACTGATTCAATGTATATATATCGTACATTATGTCGAGCGATTAGTATCATGTAGGACCCTTGATTGTGACTTGTACAATTTCTTGCTATGCCCGCATTATTGTTTGCTCCCTCCCTAAATAGGTTTCTTATAGTGTGGTCATTCCTCCTTTATATCTTCATGATATGATTTACTTATCTTGATTAGATTAATGTTTCACTCGATAATCGATATGCTAGCATGCTTTCATGAACAACTGGTCTCACAACTTGCATGACCACACACCACGATATGTTCTGGTTTCGTGTATGCATGACATGTGAATGTTATATTAAACTTATTTAGATCACCCATGATTGTGCTTATGCCTTGCCATAAGTTACTAGTGTCATGTAGGATGTATGCCTCCAAAACACAACTCATCATATGATTGCGTGTTGTACTTGTTCTATTAGGAGAATGCCGTTGTCATAAGAGGTGATTGCTTTCCATACCACTCTTACATGGTTTCTTGTCACGAATATATGTTATTATTATGCATTGAGATATGTACATGCTAATGTTAATTGAATCAACTCGTGTACCTTATGTTGATGTGTGTCTCGCTTGCTGTGATTATAACCTTGTCAGATTCCCATAGGGCATCATTGTTATTCTCGGGTTGGGACCTTGTCTTTAGTCTCGTTGGTCTTGGTTCGTATTTGACTTCATAGGGAATCCGGGTTGTCCGCCTTTATCTCTCCTCTATCTCTGTTAACTTAGAATCCCTGTGTTACCTCGGTCGAATGTCAGCATGGAAAGGAGGACGGTCAACTGGATAGCATTAGAGCAGCGCAGCGGAAGCGTAGTGGGTCGTAACCCACATGTCCGAGAACAGACATCATCGGCGACATTAGGGGACGAGCACAACTCTTTTCATAGACTGTAGTCGTTGGTTGTGATCCATGAAGATGACTTCAGAAGGGGTGACCTCCAAACGAGTTACTTGATTCTTTCTGTGTTAATTAGGAATGACGGTGTGCGATAAGTCTATAGTTGATATGATAACGATTTTTGACATGTTGACATTCTGAGTTGGTGAGTATTGCCTGGTTGTTTATTGCCTATAAGGGTGTGCGGACTAGTATGACCTAGGGCTTATGTGTGATGTTCCCCTTTTATTTATCGTGTGGTTTGAGGCTCTTTCGTAGAATATATGGAGAGAGATAAGAGGGATATTAGTCATAAGTTTTGTTCGATGATAGTGTGAGATAGAGTCATAGCAAGGAGACATTGGCTTAGGCAAGACTGAGAGAGTTTCTAGGACTGGTAGGAGACGATGGTTAGGGATTTTCAAATGAGCCTTCTAGGTAGGCCTTAGATGGGGCATAAGATGAGAATGGCAAGATTTGAGAAATTGAGGTTGTAGTATAAGTGAGAAATGGAAGAAGGATAGGGTGAATCCGATTGGGTATGAATAAGGAAGATATGAGTGGACCAGACGTGAATGATTAGGGATTCTTGTACAGAGAATGTGGTTATGGATAGGTTAGTTGTGCTATGAGTGAAAACGATGTTGTTGAGGAACGAGTTTTGGATGACGTTAAGGTTTGAGTGGACTAGGAATGTTTGGGGAATTGTAGACCTTGGGACTTAGGTTACTTGTACTGTGAGTAGGAACGACCTTGGTAAGGAATGAATTATGGACACCATTAAGGTTTGAGTGACTATGACTGCTTGAAAATTATGGATTCTGGGATTCGAGTTTTTTATGTGATACTAGGATAGGAAGTAAGATTTGTACTTGGATATTGCTCGTATGTTATTGAGGACACTTGCTAGAGTGGTATTTGGAAAATTACTAAGGTGTGATTGAAAGATTTTTAGCATAGGGAAGAAATCGTAATTGATATGTGTGGAATCGATTTGGAATGTTCAGGTGTTAAGAAATGAAAGTTAAGTCCCTCGGAAAATGCCTAAAGCTAAGTAAAGGATATCGTAGGATCGCTTATGAGTTTAATTGATGGAGTTTAGAGACAGGAAGATTCTAAATGACGAACATAGTAACTAGTCCAAGTAGAGGACATGATGATCCTAATGGTCACGAGATTATGGAATTTCGAGTAAATTGTGATGCCTTGGGTAAATTCGGATAAGGAGGACCTAGAACTTATTAGGATGATGGTTGGTAGTTAAGGTCATTAAGAAGTAAGGTATCGTTGTTTGAGGATTGTGGTCGAAGCCGAATTAATTAGAATATGCAACAATAAGGAATTAGAGTAAGACAACTAGGGGGATCGTAATTGTTTGGGAAAATAATGGAACTTCAAATAATGAATTGATCTTGTAACTAAGTGACGATGCTATGATCTTTTAGGATGACAGGAGATACGATTTGGGTTTGATTTGATCTGATGAGTTAGTTGGATAAGACATGAATGTTGACCACTAGGGTATATGTGTGGTTGAGGAGACTGGATAGGTCGTGTTTTAGGTTATCACTAGTTGGCTCTCTAGCTTAGAATCCGATGAGTGTAGACAATTAGGTGTTGCTGGCGGAGTGAGATGCTTGTGTTGTTGGGATCCGTGAGTAGATTAAGAGATGAACTTTGTCGATGAATATTGAGGATGTAGGATGTGAGAATACTCTTGTATGAGGTTGGCGATAGGAGTTGGTTCTTTAGAGGTGGATTAGAAATGGGTGTGCTTATTCGTAAGGAAAGAAGGATAAGAGTATTGGAGCAAATCGGGAACTTGCATAGACAATGATCGGATGGATACTTAAGGGCATATGCGGAATAAGTGAACTCGGTAAGAAACACTTGGATTGATCATGCACTTGATAGAGGTTTTGATGAGAGTTTGGGATATTAGGCTTGGGTTATGGTTACTGGGAGAGCTATGAGTTCCGACACATGGGCTTTGATTGGTTAGGTAGGAAGTCGGGATTGTAAGCTGGATATCTTAAGTGAATTGATTCTTAGAAGACTCATTGACCTGATCTTGAGGAATATGTTGGATGAATTTGGGATAGGCTTGATCCTTGGACTTGTATGCATAGAATTGAAGAGAGGATCCATGGGTTCTGGCTTGAGAGAAGCGAGATATGGTTGTATTTAGAGATTTTAACCTGAATTGAGTATCATGGTTGTGTCCCGTTCTGATTAGTAACAATATACAGATTTCTCTGATTTTATGATCTGTTAAAGGTGAGATTTGATGTGTTGATGCGTTGCCCTACTGATAAAACGACATCCCTGTTATGACGAATTCCGCTATGTTAATATTTCGATAGATGATGATTGGTTATGTTAGCTATGATCGGGTAGGTTGCTATTCTTGTTGTGATTAATGGCATGATAAATCTTGATGGACTGACTTTGGTATGTTGGTATATGATATTCTGAGATGATTTGTGTTGATTTTGATGATATCTTGAGCTTGATAGATTGAAACAAACTCTGAGAAATGAACCTAGGAAATGGAATATGGGATTAGCCTTTAGAGATGGGTGTTGCCACCTCTTGAAATTCTTGAAATCTGATAGACTTAAAATAAGAGAAATGATTTGGATTTTGAAAGACCAAACGAGATCGAGAATTTGCTTGATTAACTTGAATTGAGAACCCTTTTGATACTTTTTCGACCCAAGTTTACATTATAATGTCCCACGAAGTGGATACAAGCAATTATAGGGGCACTTATAGATTGTTTTGCTAAGACCTAGTGGAGACGTTATGATTCTTTTGAGTTATAAAGTCGGGGTAAGGTTGTGATACGGGCCCATATCACATTCTTGCTACGACCAATTGGGAATATTATGATCTTGACGAAGATACTGCGAGGATCTCATAGGGGCACTTATGAGGTACTCACGGGATCAATGGTGTGATCCTCGGACTCACCAATTTCGAACTTCATCCCCTTGCTTTTAAAAGGATTTTAGTCTCGAGGACGAGACTTGTTTTTAGAGGTGGATGATGTAAAGACCGAGATTTTTAAATAAATATTTTTGTAATTTTAAATTTGATTTCGATAAAAATTTATTCAATTTTCGAGATTCCGAAAATTTTCAAAAAATCTCCGTTCTCGAGCCAATAACTAATTTAAATTCTTTCGAACAATTCCGGCATAAACTTGTGACTCAAATTTGAAAACGAATAATTCCGCTTTATCTTTCCAAGGCTTAAAAATGTTTTCGAGTTTCGTTATTTATTTCGGATTCGATAAATTATTTTCAAACGTGTCGGATTAAGGTCGGAAAGCGGGTTTCAGTGTTTATTACCGGGTATCATAGTTGACTTTCACCCTTAGCCACCCTAGACCCCTACCCAATAGCCCCTAGACCCCTCTTTTCCCACACAACCAGCCCCTATTCACCCGACAGCTCCTCTTTACCCCTCTTCCCCTGCACCTCCTCTTTACATCCTTAAGCCTTCAACTCCAACCTCCTTTATTATAGTCTACATTCCCCTCTCCTCCTTCACTTCTTCAGCTCTCCCCACAACTGCCACCACCATCACTGTCTTCCCCTTTTCCTCCCGAAGCCCCCACACTCCATAGACCTCGGAGCACCCTACAGGCACCCTGCCCGTCGCCCTGCCCAGAAACCACCGAGCACCTCCCGTCATTCACCTCCCTCCTCGAAGTAGAAGCCACTGCCTCCAGATCCCTCACCTTTCCAGAAGATCGAAGGAGAGGGGACGAAGCCAGGCTGAGCAGGAATCCCGTCGGAGCCATTCGAACACACCCTCTTCAGTTTCCCTCCCAAGGTCGGTTTACACATTTCATATTCGTTTCGATTCATAAACTTCTAAAGGTGGACCTTTATTCACTGTTTCATCCATACTAGGCCACAACAAAGCTTCCTCTCCGTTGTCGAGCTCGGAACCTGCCATTGAAGCACCCCGGAGTTGATTTTCGAGCTCTCGGTAACACCTCCTTTCCTCCTCCTCTCTTGCTCTCGCTTGCTTCGTTTTGTGTGGGTATTGGTCGGGGATGTACGTCGGTTAGGTGGGGTGAGTGCCCGGGGTGAACGGAGCTCCGACGAGGCTCCAATTCTTCTTCCTTTCCTCCGTCGCTCTCTGTTGAGAACAGGGTGGGTGCTGGGTTGAAGCCGGGTTTAGGTAGGCCGGTTCACCCTTCTTTCTTTTCTTTTTTCTTTTCCTTTTCCCGGTTTCCTCCCTTTTATTTTGGTTCACTTAAATCTGGTTGGTTCGGTTTTGTTGGGCTAGGCTAGCGAATCCGGGTTCGGATTTGGGCTTTTCTTTCAAGTTGGACCGATCTGGGTTGTTGCTTTAATTGTTTTATGTGTTTTACTTGGTTATTTTGCTAAGATATAATTATTTATAACTTATCTCATATATTTAATTATTATTTAATTTCATTCTGAAATATTATTATAAATATTATTATGAAATATTCCGAGTGTTTAAATTATTATTTTAAGTTATTTAAAATCTAATTTTTAAGTCTTATTTGGTTATTTGATTATATTGTTTTAATGTGTGGAGGTTATTTAAATACTTTATGGATTGTGATTCTTTATATGGTTAATTTTTTTAATTATCCTTTCTCTGACTTATTTATTTATTTAAACTGATTTGTTGAGAATAATTTATATGAATAAACTAATTGCTAAGTTTTGATATTTAAAATGAGTAAATTTGGTTGTTGGGTTGTTTATAAAGATTTATAAATGCCGGGATTATTTTAATAATAATATACTTTTGGAAAATTCGTTTAAGGATTCAAATGTTCAATGTCGAGATTTGGCTAAGTATGATTTAAAAGAATTGTTTGACTATCGAGTTGATTTCCTGAGATTTAAATGGCTCTGACTAATTTTGAAACCGACTTATTTGAACTTAACTTGGAAAATTATTTGAAGAGTATTGTTAAATCTTAAGTTGATGATTATGAAGCATGATGTGTTGATATAGGAGTTATTAAGTGATGAAATATGAGATAGATTGATATTATGAGATGATGAGATGATACGAGATGTTATATGAAGAGATATGATGACTTGAGATAATATGATATAAGAATGAGATGACATATGACGATATGAGATAGTCGAGATAATGATGATGATGTTATGACTAATAATTGATGGATAAATTATGTGTAGTGGTAAACGGATCCCATTTTGTGCAGTATGCTTATACATGTTCATTAATACTTGCTAGGTGATCTGTGACCTGCTTGCTTGTTCTCTTGCTGGAAAGCCTCTAGCTGATCTGCTACTCCAGGTAAGTCCTTCGGGGCTTACTCAAGTTAGAATCTCATGCTTGATGTGTCATATAGTGTGCGGGTGTTGCATCATGCATATTCATGTAATAGAATGCTTAGGTTGCACAACTGAACGAGCATCCGTATTCTCTTTGCGTATGGTAGAACGACCGTTAAATTGTGAGTCCTAGAGTCATTTGCTAGGGTCATAGAACGACCCAGTCTCATCGGGTTTGTTCCTAATCGAGTATGATATCATACCATGAGAAAGAAAGAAAATAATGACATATGAAATGAGACATGACACATGATATATGACATGATGAGATGTTGCTATATAGCATTGAACGTGGCCGGTTCCTGCACTAACGAGCATGGGTGCGGGAGTAGGAGAGGGACATGCCACTAGGCATTCTATGCGGGATCCCATTTAATCGCTTTCTGCACATATATAAACTGCTAGCATGCTTGTGTGTTTAATATTTTCGCACTGCATTAGAGCATCATTTATTTAGGTATAGGCATATTATATGTCCTCAGCGAGGTCTTCAGGGCCCGCATGAGTGGCTCGACCTTGACTTCGTGGTATAGTTTCAGGTACCCGTTCCCTTGCTTGATTTCGTGCTGTTATGACGGGGGTATCTTATGGCACAATGTAACGGCCCGGGATTATAATTCCTGGGTTACGTTTCGAGGGATGAAAACCCTCGTTGGGATCGTGCGCCCCGAGTATAGGTTGAAGGTTTGAAAGCCTAATCTAATGTTTCCAAAGTGGGATTTCATACCCAAATTCGAAACGTATCGTTGGAATCCCCGGGGATGTCCCCTGTACTTGTCGTAAGTCTATGCGTGGAAAACCAGTAGTCATGCAAATAGCGAAATCAAGTGTAATACAATAGGGTGCCACGGCAGAGCCGGGTCAAAACGGAGTCTAAAAGTGTAAATCCAAAACCATGGTCAGAGTTTGGTGAAGTCGATAACTCCAGCGCTCACTTTCCACCGAACAAAATGACCCGCGCAATAAGCAATCAGCACCAATGGAATGAACATAATTAATACCTAAAAATGTTAATGGTGAGCGGGATCAGAATGATGCCCACCTGCTGCATCCCGGCTCTAAGCACACATATACGCTATACCTTATAAAGATGCTTCTAGATGCAAGGCGGAATATTAACACACTAGCATGTAGGGCTGGAAATAACCCGCGGGTACCCGCTCCACCCGCTTTACCCGCATTAATTTTGCGGGTGAAAACCCGCAAAAAAGTGGATGACGGGTGGAGCGGGTGCGGGTGAAGCGGGTGATGGATGGATTATGGGTGAAGATTTTTCACCCATAACCCGCCCCATTAACCCACCCATTAACCCGCCCCGCACACCCGCCCCACAAACCCGCATAAAACCCTAAAATTTATATATATAATGTGTGTGATTTTACTATTTTACCCTTTTCAAGTTTAACTTCTACAAACCCTAATCTTTGATTAGTGTTTTGCCCACCAAATTTCAATTAGAATGGATATAGTCTCGGCTTGCTCTTCCACGTTATAGTAAGGGATATACTAGATTAGTATATGATTAGTATAGAGATATATACCCTTCCACTTTCAAATTTCAATTAGCTCGTGATTTCAGTGCTTTGCCGATCAAAAATATAAATACATAAACCCACCCCTTTGTAATTTTGAGTTAGAATTGGACTACTTGTATTGATTTGTTTTTTTCTTTTGTTTCACCCATTGGGTACCCGCTCCACCCGCATCACCCGCGCGGGTCGGATGCGGGTGAAAAGGTTTGCGGGTGATGGATGGAGCGGGTGAAATTTTTTACCCGTGGGGCGGGTGATGGAGTGGCTTCATCCACCCATAACCCGCCACATTTCCACCCCTACTAGCATGCCCCTAAGATCAAATGCATAATAATAGATAGGGCCCCAGCAAAGAATACCAAATGGTATGTCCCTCTCCTACCTCCACCCTCTTCCGATAGGGCGGAGACTGGCCAGTTCGTGAATGCATTCCTTTATCATCGGGCGGTCCGCAGACCCAACCCGTATCCACAATAAATAAAGCCCGCATGCAGCTCATAATATAAGTAAAGGGAGTTCCATGACTCGATCGACTCAGGACAGAACCCGATGGGACTGGGCCATCCTATGACCCTAGCAAAGACTCTAATTACTTCACAGATAACGGCCGCTCTGTTTACATACGCATAAAGAAATAGAATGCTCAACGGTCAATGCAACCTAGCATGATACTACATGGCATGCTGATCATGAATGCAAGCACCTAGTATATCATGCACATAAAGCAGGGAATATCTCTCTATCAATCTGAGTAAGCTCCGAAGAGACTTACCTAGTAAGCAGAACAGCAAAATATAATCCCAGCTAGTAACACGAGCAGTCAGACGATATCGCCTAAATTCATATCAGAACATTCATATAATTCTACATCTAACCACTCAATCATACAAGCATATATCATTTAATAGAATCAACCGCATCATAATCATCATTCCATCTACTCAATCAGTCATCATTTCACCACATTCCATAAGACTATATCCTTCTCATCATTTCATTCAACCACTTCCATATATCCGCATGATCGTATATCTTAAAAGTTCATCATGATAATTATCTCTTATCATATATATATATATATATATATATATATATATATATATATATATATATATATATATATATATATATATATATATATATATATATATATATATATATATATATATATATATATATCATCAAAGTCTTATATTTAATCTCGTCTAATAATCACCACAGTATCATGCTATTAGTCAATTCAATCATACCGTTAATCAAACGATCAAATTATCATGCTAGTTATTCACCGAACAAGTAGAATTTTCCGGTTAGTTCCCAACCCATTTCAAAATCCAAGTTTATTCTTATCGGATCATAAGCCAAGTTATGGGTATACTTCATTTCTGTATTTTACATGCTCTAAGGTTCGGTTATGCCATCATATATTTAACCATATTTGTAGCATTCCCTTAACCAAGTTTTTAATCGAGTCATTATAAACATTGTTTACTAAAATTATCATAACTCTTGATCCAACCGTTGGATCGTCCTCATTTTTGGAGGGAAATTAGATAACATCTCCATGAAAAATCCAAGCAGGGGACCGAGAGTTATAGGTAAAACAATATTCGATAATTTAAATGCTGAGATTAAGGTATTCAGTTTTGTGTCTTTTACACGTTCTGCTAGCTAAAACCGATTTAAACACATTATAGGATCCACTATCCTAAGACTTTTCACATCAAATCAAGCTATCCTAGAGAGAGGAAGGTGGAAGAGAGATTACCTAGGCAAATGGAACACAAATGGCTCGAAAATTCTCACTTCGGGGACCTTGGGGACACCTCCAAACACCTTGCAATATATTTTCCAAAACCCCAAGCAAAAGGGTCAGGACTTTGTTTAGAAATGAATCAAAGAAGTCATATAAAAGGTTTAAACTCAGTTTTGGAAGGAAATAATGGAGCTTACCAAGAAAACAACGCAAAACCTCAAGATCCTTCAAAAGACAGTTTCTGCAGCCTCAATGATGGACGATTTTGCATGGGAAGACGAGCTTGGATTTTGGATTATAATGTATGGTTGGAAAGGTGGTTTCAATACGGTTCTAAGGCCACCGAGTTTGCTCAATTTGGAGTAGTATTGAGGGAGATATGGCTTTTCTTGTGCAAGGTCACCAAAATGGACCTAAAATGGTGAAGGCTTCTTCTCTCTTTGGTTTTCTCTCAAAGTGACGGTGGGGCTCTTTGTGAATGGGTTATAAACTGAGCTTGGGTCAGTTATAAAGGAGAGAAAGGAGTGGTTCATGTGTTAAAGATGGGGAGTGATTAAATGGAAGGGATGGGAGTGGTTGGACACCTATCATCACAAGCAAGCCACAAGTCAAGTCAAGTCAAGGAGTGGGTGGTGATCAATGTTGGTCAAGTTAAGCATGGACGACTGGCCTTGTAAATCAAAGACATAAATCCCGAGCCCGAGATGCGTTAAAATCCGTTAAGTTCATAAAAGCCGAGAAAAGGTGGCTCGGGAATGTGTTTCTATCATTAAATCAATGTAAAACCGTGCATAAAAATTTTAAATTTTCTGAGTTTTCATAATCATAGGGGAGGATAATATTCGGATTATCCTAAGGATATTTTATAAATATTGATTAAATTCCGGTCTTTACATCATCCACCTCTAAAAACAAGTCTCGTCCCCGAGACTAAAATCAATTTGAAAACGGGGATGAAGTTTGAAATTTTCGAATCCAAGGATCATGCCCTTTATCCTGTCAGTACCTCACAAGTGCCCCCATGAGGCCCTCACAGTATCATTGTCATGACCATAATATTCCCAATTGATCGTAGTAAGAATGTGATATGTGCACCTACCACATCCTTACCCCGACTTCTCAGTCATATCATAACTTGAAAACATCACAACGTCCACTAGGTCTTAGCAAGCAATCTACGAGTGCCCCCGTAAAATACTTGTATCCATTTTGTGGGGTGTTCTAATGAAAGACTCGGGTTGTAAAAACTTACCTCAAAATCTAAGTTCCTTTTTAAATCACCATTCAAAATTCTTTAAATTTCGACGTTAACAAGACATTCCTAACTTCCCAATCATCCTACCATCCACCTCTAAGAGCTAAACTCATATTCTCTTCCTAGGTTTCAAGTCAGAATCAGATTCTATCAATTCAGTTTCTATCATTATAACAATTCCAATTCAAGGCATCGTATAACATAGTAATCATGAAGCGCGTTCAATAGCATGGCAAAGTCACATCGAAGATATTCGTACACCAGAACACATCTACTACAACGTCACACATATTAGGAGTCATCACTTCATACTTGTGCTAACTATCAAGAATCATCATGTCAGAGTCATACAAGCACCGCCGCAAACCAACATTCCATCAAGCTCAAGAAATATCTATGTTAGTACTAAAACCTCACTATTATCTATGACAATACATCAGAGAGTCAACATCATCTCTAGCATATAATTAGCACAACATTCGACCCCAAGTAACGCATAACCATAAGCCACATCCTCAAGAAAACCTATCTATAACTACCAACCATAACAAGACATGACACTACTCATCATCTTTCGTATCAAGATTAACCTCACCTAGGTCTACCAACTCAAATACGATACTAGTTCTAACTACCCTTGTATTCTGCTTAGCATACAATATCTCTAACCTCATAACCATCCGCAATTCAAGGCCTACATCCCAAACCAATTCCTAGGTATCCCAACTCTTATGTCGTCAAGCCATCTAAGGATCGGTCTAATTCAATATCCAAATCTCAAGTCCTACCCTCCCACTCAACCATCTAAAACCCACATCCTGTAGTTCCCAATCGCCCAATTTCCCTATTCCACCAAGCTCAACATCTCGACCATCTACAAAGACTCCCTATCAAACACATCCTCGTCCTAGGGGTTTCCTACCAGTCCCATCACTACCCTTAAAGAGAAATCCCAAGTCACCTCAATACGCGAATCTTACTTCACTAGCTCAACTTAAGTCCTCAACTAAACCTCTATATCCTCAACATCTCCAACAAAGGCTTACCTCCTAAGCCACTCTCGTACCTCAAGCACCTTACCTCGCTAGAATCTACTCAACCGCCTGCTCTCGACAAACACTATCGCAGAAAACCATCTAGTGCTAACTCCCAACTACGAATCACCAAGTTCCTCATCACCCGTGTCTATCCCATGTAACCCACAACACATTCACCCTATCTAGCTCCTCAAGACCCAATCGATCCGAACCATAGCAATTCATTTCCCAAAAATATCATGATAATTCACTTGCCACCAGCCTGAATTCCCCATTCCAGACCTCATGAAACCTTAACCCATCGTGACTCCTCAAGCCGTCCTACTCTAGTTCCTCATCTCCTCAAATTCCTAATTTTCTCCAAGATATCATTTCTTACCAACATTGCAACTTTACCAAGCCTTCCATAATTCTCTAACCTATAGAATTTCCAACAACCGCTACCTGGACTAGCTCCCACATTTCTGTATCTTCCCAAATTGCCCCAGATCACGCCTCCTCGAACCTCGATATCTTACCGCCTCAAGCCCTCTTTTACCGATTATCATTTCCACAAAATCTCTATATCATCCTCACTCGAATTTCCCAAGTACCGTAATTTCCCCAACCTTCTAAAACTCAACTTCCCCTAGTGTTCCCAATACCTTTCGCTTTGCCTAGTTCTCAAATCCATATTCAGAATTACCCTATATCGAACCTCAAGCAAACAGTCCTACTAGCAACCTCCACGACGTTCTCGCCTAGCTACTAGCCTTTCCTCAAATGTTCATCTTACATCCTCAATTACATCAATAGACAAGGTAATCTCCACACATCAATCTCGATTCCTTCCCTATGTTAAAATCCTCCAGCAACGCATCTAAAAATCCTCCACATACGATCTCGCTAAGCATTCCCAATCTTACCTAAACGACCACCAATTACACATCTCACCTACAGTCCAGATATCGCACGAACAACCTAATCCCCAAGATCTATGATTTCCCAAGCAACCCTATACTACTCATCCTTAGCAATTCCTCAATCTTATCCTTTACCAAAATCGCTCCCAATCAACCTAGTCCCAAACTCTACGATTTCTCAAACATTCCTTAGTCGATCACCCTCAATGCAACCCACAACCCGCTCCAAGACTACCTAGACACTACCCTTAGCGCACTAACCCGTCTAACAATACTCCCCCTTACAAGGACTCCTCGATCAACTCCTAGCCTATCTATCCACCTTTAGAACTATCCTAACTACCTATACCCACACCCACTCTTAAGATCATCCTAATGAACTAGCCTAGCCAACAACTAACTACCCTCCTATGCTGCCCGCCTATACTACCTCCACACTTAAGGCCTATCCGGAAGCTCAACTATACCCATTGACAACTATCTCTGACAAGTCCCAACTCACTCGACTCTTCCCAAGCTAACGCATCCTTCCTGCAATCCATCTCACACAACCAATGACCAAATCCGAGGACTTCAATCTACCTGCCGCTTTTCGACCTAACTTATCAAGGAATCTCACGACTCACGCACTAGAAGAAAACACCACCACACCTATACCCCATAGCCTACTTACCAACAAGTCAATATTTCAAAGCATCAAGGTACATTATCACAGGCACAAGTTAGCCAGGCAATCGTTCACTATCAGCTCAGCATATTAGGCATTAACACATCGAATTAAGTCAGGTCTAGGCTCATCGTACTACGCCAATTCCAATTGGTATAGAAGAATCCACGATCCGAATGAAGAACACCCTTCCTTGAGCCATCTAGGAGGATCCTATTCATGACTACCATCTTTGAAGCATGTTCACCCTTTTTGCCATCGGTGATGTCATTCCTGGAGTCTAAGGGTCTTAAGACCCATCACACTTCCGTTGCGCCGCTCCAGTGCCAATTGACCGTTTGTTCTTTCTTCCATGTCGACGCTCATCAAGGGATCACAATGGTTAGAAGTTATGGAGATAGGGGAGAGACGGGAGTAGACAACACGACTTACCTACGGATTCAGACACGGACCAAGACTAAAGACGACGAGACCAGAGATAGGATCCCAACCCGAGAGTTACAACGATGCTCTTAGGGTATTCCATGAAGTTATAATTGCGGCACGTAAACACATAATAATCACGAATATCATCACATTATTCCACACTAACATGCACCTATCTCGAGGAGTACCGATCTATGCATTCCTAACATGCTTACATCATTAACTTTACACGTACGCAGAACAAGCTAGCAATCTTTGATTTCATTCACCAATCATGCTTGACAGACTAAGAACATGTGTGCACAAACTGACATGGGACATGTGGCAGAAGTTGTACTAGTCCTAGCAACATCAAAGGACATCATGTTCATGACTTATGACTCAATTCGATACACATAAGCAGGTCGAAATATCATGGGGTCAAGGCAAGCACGCTAAGAGGTACCTATCGCATCATATACATCCATATTCATATAGTAAGACAGAGACGACACATATTCATACGAGGGCCTATAAATGGGGAGACATATTTTCTACATGATACTAGAATTGCTTATTAAACAAGTATATAGTCAACAAGATCGAATTAATTCAGCACGCTAGGACAATCATCTCATACATTAAACACACCACGAGGGTTGACCACACTACCATGGACCTAATTCATGAGAAGACAATAATCATGGAAGTTCCCTACATGTGGCACATACATCTCCTTATAGGAGTAACCATGCAAGTTATCAGGCAAGTCATGTTGAAATACGTCGATGTACTATGTCATGAAATCATAAGAATGACTACTATTATAACCGACAGAATTCTCTAAGGGCATTCACCGACTCATCACCCCGTTTCCCCGTGGGACGCTAGCATGACTCGCTTGGGAGGACACAAGGGTATTCACACCGTTTTTGAGAGGTGAGGGTAGAACTCAGGCTTAGACTCTTGCGGAAGGAAGACATGGATGACCATTACGAAGATCAAAAGGGATGACTCCATGAGACAACTCACTCCTAACTCGAAACTAATTCAATCATCGCTCCCCACTAACATACTCAGGTAACCCTCACATCCGACATGATTTCTGAAAGTAATTAGTTGACTACCCTAAATTTCCCGTGGAAGACGTTGAAATTAGGTAAGAGACTCCATAGGGCATAAATGGTTGGGATATGAATCAGGACACGAAACGAGGAGAGCAGGCCCCTCTCAACCTTTACTAACATGCTTAGATGTTTCGTGGAAAGGATGACAGAATCAGGATCGCCAAGGAGGGTCGAACCATGGAAGGACGACTTGACAATATGGGGAATTCGAGTACATAGGCACATGTTTTGCTCACACTATCCCGTTTGCACAGACATTCATTTCATGTTTCAAATTAGGGCATATCGATTAGTTCTCTAGCCTAGGCATAATATCACTCAGCACTGGAGCAATCAACGAGATAATATGATCCTCTTCGAGGAGGATGGCCCTCAGGCCCAATTAAATATATAAGCAAGGAGACGATCTATGCTGTCCTTCGAGGGACAGCCGACCGGAGGGGCAAATACCTCACGGCCTCCTAACCCAGCTTCTCCAACCTCCGTGGTGCAAACTCCTTAGTCTTCCAAGCCCACCTGTAAATAGAAAGCTAGTATTTTGCCTACCGTTCCCCGAGTTCTACATCCTTAAGGGATGGTCTATCGCTTGGGTCTCTACCCCACGTGATTGATTCCCTTTAATATTTTTTATAGCTAGGTCTAATTAAATTCATTTTGCCCTTTTGAAAACATTTTCCAAAACCATTTGAAATCCTTGGGCCATTTTTAAAACCACTTCAACCCACCGTATTCGGTTTGCAAAACCTGGCTCTGATACCACCTTGGTAACGGCCCGGGATTATAATTCCTGGGTTACGTTTCGAGGGATGAAAACCCTCGTTGGGATCGTGCGCCCCGAGTATAGGTTGAAGGTTTGAAAGCCTAATCTAATGTTTCCAAAGTGGGATTTCATACCCAAATTCGAAACGTATCGTTGGAATCCCCGGGGAAGTCCCCTGTACCTGTCGTAAGTCTATGCGTGGAAAACCAGTAGTCATGCAAATAGCGAAATCAAGTGTAATACAATAGGGTGCCACGGCAGAGCCGGGTCAAAACGGAGTCTAAAAGTGTAAATCCAAAACCATGGTCAGAGTTTGGTGAAGTCGATAACTCCAGCGCTCACTCTCCACCGAACAAAATGACCCGCGCAATAAGCAATCAGCACCAATGGAATGAACATAATTAATACCTAAAAATGTTAATGGTGAGCGAGATCAGAATAATGCCCACCTGCTGCATCCCGGCTCTAAGCACACATATACGCTATACCTTATAAAGATTCTTCTAGATGCAAGGCGGAATATTAACACACTAGCATGCCCCTAAGATCAAGTGCATAATAATAGATAGGGCCCCAGCAAAGAATACCAAATGGTATGTCCCTCTCCTACCTCCACCCTCTTCCGATAGGGCGGAGACTGGCCAGTTCGTGAATGCATTCCTTTATCATCGGGCGGTCCGCAGACCCAACCCGTATCCACAATAAATAAAGCCCGCAGGCAGCTCATAATATAAGTAAAGGGAGTTCCATGACTCGATCGACTCAGGACAGAACCCGATGGGACTGGGCCATCCTATGACCCTAGCAAAAACTCTAATTACTTCACAGATAACGGCCGCTCTGTTTACATACGCATAAAGAAATAGAATGCTCAACGGTCAATGCAACCTAGCATGATACTACATGGCATGCTGATCATGAATGCAAGCACCTAGTATATCATGCACATAAAGCAGGGAATATCTCTCTATCAATCTGAGTAAGCTCCGAAGAGACTTACCTAGTAAGCAGAACAGCAAAATATAATCCCAGCTAGTAACACGAGCAGTCAGACGATATCGCCTAAATTCATATCAGAACATTCATATAAGTCTACATCTAACCACTCAATCATACAAGCATATATCATTTAATAGAATCAACCGCATCATAATCATCATTCCATCTACTCAATCAGTCATCATTTCACCACATTCCATAAGACTATATCCTTCTCATCATTTCATTCAACCACTTCCATATATCCGCATGATCGTATATCTTAAAAGTTCATCATGATAATTATCTCTTATCATATATATATATATCATCAAAGTCTTATATTTAATCTCGTCTAATAATCACCACAGTATCATGCTATTAGTCAATTCAATCATACCGTTAATCAAACGATCAAATTATCATGCTAGTTATTCACCGAACAAGTAGAATTTTCCGGTTAGTTCCCAACCCATTTCAAAATCCAAGTTTATTCTTATCGGATCATAAGCCAAGTTATGGGTATACTTCATTTCTGTATTTTACATGCTCTAAGGTTCGGTTATGCCATCATATATTTAACCATATTTGTAGCATTCCCTTAACCAAGTTTTTAATCGAGTCATTATAAACATTGTTTACTAAAATTATCATAACTCTTGATCCAACCGTTGGATCGTCCTCATTTTTGGAGGGCAATTAGATAACATCTCCATGAAAAATCCAAGCAGGGGACTGAGAGTTATAGGTAAAACAATATTCGATAATTTAAATGCTGAGATTAAGGTATTCGGTTTTGTGTCTTTTACACGTTTTGCTAGCTAAAACCGATTTAAACACATTATAGGATCCACTATCCTAAGACTTTTCACATCAACTCAAGCTATCCTAGAGAGAGGAAGGTGGAAGAGAGATTACCTAGGCAAATGGAACACAAATGGCTCAAAAATTCTCACTTCGGGGACCTTGGGGACACCTCCAAACACCTTGCAATATATTTTCCAAAACCCCAAGCAAAAGGGTCAGGACTTTATTTAGAAATGAAGCAAAGAAGTCATATAAAAGGTTTAAACTCAGTTTTGGAAGGAAATAATGGAGCTTACCAAGAAAACAACGCAAAACCTCAAGATCCTTCAAAAGACAGTTTCTGCAGCCTCAATGATGGACGATTTTGGATGGGAAAACGAGCTTGGATTTTGGATTATAATATATGGTTGGAAAGGTGGTTTTAATACGGTTCTAAGGCCACCGAGTTTGCTCAATTCGGAGTAGTATTGTGGGAGATATGGCTTTTCTTGTGCAAGGTCACCAAAATGGACCTAAAATGGTGAAGACTTCTTCTCTCTTTGGTTTTCTCTCAAAGTGACAGTGGGGCTCTTTGTGAATGAGTTCTAAACTGAGCTTGAGTCAGTTATAAAGGAGAGAAAGGAGTGGTTCATGTGTTAAAAATGGGGAGTGATTAAATGGAAGGGATGGGAGTGGTTGGACACCTATCATCACAAGCAAGCCACAAGTCAAGTCAAGTCAAGTCAAGGAGTGGGTGGTGATCAATGTTGGTCAAGTTAAGTATGGACGACTGGCCTTGTAAATCAAAGACGTAAATCCCGAGCCCGACATGCGTTAAAATCCGATAAGTTCATAAAAGCCGAGAAAAGGTGGCTCGGGAATGTGTTTCTATCATTAAATCAATGTAAAGCCGTGCATAAAAATTTTAAATTTTCCGAGTTTTCATAATCATAGGGGAGGATAATATTCGGATTATCCTAAGGATATTTTATAAATATTGATTAAATTCCGGTCTTTACACGCAATTGGAGGGAGAATCTGATTATGGGCTATGCACTTTCGCTACTTTACATTTTCTCATATTTGGTTTTGACCCGGCCATGCCGTGGAAATTTATATTATGAGATTTCCTTCTTTATGCTTTTCGAACATAAAACGTTTTGAGTGACTTAGACAAGTAGGACAGGTTCGGAGTACCCAACGGTTCTATCGCGAATTTAGGGTGCGAAATCCCTTCTTTGAGCACTAAAAAACTTTGTTTAAAAACTCAACTCGTACTCGAATTGCAAGATCTGAACGAAGGTATCCAATCCTTCGAAACGTAACCCAAATATTTATATTTGGGCCGTTACAACATATTAAAAGAAATGTTAATGCATCTTTCACCCTTGAAAATATATTTCATATTTTTATTGTTGAATTTTTTATTTAAAAAATGGATAATAAATATATTAATGTAAAATATTTCACATTTTTATAATTGAATTTTTTTATTTGTTTTTAAAATAAAATGGTTCATAAAAATGCATAATATTTCACATTTTTATAATTGAATTTTTTTATTTAAATATATTAAAGTAAAATATTTTAGTCCTTAACCACTCTCTATTTATATGTGCTGAACCACTTTCTATTCGATCACTGAACCACTCTTTATTTAGTCACTAAATCATTCTCTATTTTTTATAATTAAATTTTTTAGTCACTGAACCACTCTCTATTGAGTCACTGAACCACTCTCTATTCAGTCACTGAACCACTCTCTATTTAGTCGCTGGACCACTCTCTATTTAGTTAGTATAAAATTGATGAACCATTTCTATTTACTTCATGAACCATTATATACTTAGATACTAAACCACTCTCTATTTATATGTGCTGAATCATATAGTATAAAATTGATGAACTACTTCTATTTCTTTCATGAACCAATATATATTTAGTCATTAAACCACTCTTAATTATTGAACCACTTACTAATATAACTACCAAACCACTTAATAAAGATATACTGAACCACTTGCTAATTTGTATATGTTTTGTGGAAAAAATAACAAGAAATGGTTCATTTAAACTGTATGATTCAGAAAAAAAATACAATTAATATATAAACAAAAACAGGGGAGTATATGAAATTGAAAAGCAAAACCGATTTGATTAACAAAACATCAACTCTAATTATTTGAAGAACAAACAAGCAAGAATCCCAATTAATACAATATGACAGTTCCTCTGCGATTGAGAGAAAAAAAATACAATAATATATAATACAATTAATATAAACAATTAGTAATTGAGATGGGGGAGCAGCTATTTTCACCTCTTTCTTCTATTATTTTTTCCTTTTGGGGGCAAAGCTTCTATTTAATGCTTGTATAAAGCAAAGCTCCTCTGCAATTTTACCAACCTTCGGGCTGTCGCCATTAATAACCTTGACCTGAGTGAGAACCTCCTTATTCTCAGATTCCATCTTTCAGCTCTAAGATTACTTAATTCTAAAATCATTTGTGTGCAGAAACAAAACCTAAACCGGAAAGAGAATCAACATTTGACCAATTGCAGAGTACTTGTGCAGATCTAATAGGTACCAGTATAGTAATTCATATCCAGCGAGCCTCTTGAAGTGGTCTTTCAACAACAACGAGTGATTTGGGACCGGGCCTCGTTAGGTTACCAGTCGAGGGCGGAGGCCGCTAAAGATTTCGTTGGGATGGTGATTAGGTCGCCGACGGCATTCGTCAGGCCGGGGAACCAAGACGATATCGCGGCGGTGGTACTCGTCGGCGAAAAACCAGGTCGCCGCCCGGGGGAAGCTTAACTGTTGAGTGTTGATTCGTATCTTCTTCTTCTCCTCTCTCACGTCAAAGTGAAGCCATGGGAGATGAGGAGCCATGGAGGAAGAAGCGTAGATCTGTACGTTTAATTGAAGCGCGTGGATTGTTTGTTTTAATAAAAAAAAATTAGATTCGTTTCCCAATTAAAATGTTTCTTTCGTTCTCATCGGATCGAATTGTTCTCACCCAAACCTTTACCTATATATATAGAGGTAAAAGTTCAGATAAAACGAATTATAGGATGCAACGTAATTAGATTCGTTGGATCTAATAAAATGAATGACACATGATAGAACACCACCATAATACAATATACAAATTACATTGGAATTTCTCAAACTCCCCTTGATTAACGTCATTCCATTGCACCCTCTTAATTAACTTCCCTTTTTTTATACTACATACTCCGTATTAATTTATTATTCAAACATACCATCTTCTATTTACAAAACATCCAATTCCGTATATGTATGCAGGTGGCATAGACATAAAGCTAAATTCAAAAAACTATTATTTAAATGGAACTAGTCCCGATTCATGAATACTCTATCATAATATTCATTTCAAAAAAGAGAATATTCATTTTATTATAATCCTTATAATATATTTTGTATTGAATAGTTAATTGAATAATTTGAGATATATGAAAACAAGACAGATGTTTTACGTAGTATATCATTGAAATCCATATATAGTAAATTTATAGTAATGAATATAACTATAGTAAATTTATAGTAATGAATATAACTATAAACTAAATGAATATTTAATATATATGAAATGAATATTATGTATACATTGGTTGATTAACTTAATTCTAGAAAGGGAAATTAAGACAAAGAGATAAATCTAATATTCAATTTTAATAAATCAATTGTTCATATAAATGTGAGTGAATATTCATTCAAAGTAAATAATTTAATGAATGAATATTTACCATTATTTAAGCAAATATTAAATATATATATTGATTGTTTAAAGTTAATTATTATAGAAAATGTTAGACGTCCTTATTGTTCAAAACATTGATTTAAAAGCTATAATGGTTTATTCATATTAGATATACTAATTGTTCGTTTAAAAAAGGGTAAATTGCAACTAATATCCCAAACTTTAGGGATAGTTGCTTTCAATACCCTAACTTTGTAAAATTTCACAAAATATCCTAACCTATACCATTAGTTGCAATTAACACCCTGAATAAGTTTCTTAAATTAAAAAATTACCCACATCAAACAAAAATTATAAAAAATCACCTATATTTATAAAATATTTTCAATGAATCCCTAATACATTTTTTAAAAAATGAGAATTAAATAAATCTCTTACAATTTAACCCCATCTGACCCGCCATCCAAAAATAATTATAATATATATATATATATAATATACTCCTTTAAAATATAATATAATTACTTTAGCATCTACTCATTTAAAATTTTAATATAATCAATCAAAATAATTAATTATTTATCTAAAAAACATACATTATAATTAAAATCTAAATTTATACTATAAGTATGTCTCGATACATGTCGATTTGTGCATCTATATATTCCCTGTATATTATTTGATATGATATATACTGTCTTTTTGGTTAATATTATGTTATATATACTAAAACTAATACATAACATCTTATAATGTATCACACATAAATTTCATGGTATTACAAAAATGATTCTATAAGAAATGTTTGACATAATAGTTTTACAAAAATAAAATAAAGTAGATTTAAAAAAATAAATGGTAAAATATATGATAACCATTTGCAATAAATAATTTATAATAAAGATATATTAAAAATAATATGGTAAAAAATAATAATTTTACCATATTATTTTTAATATATCTTTATTATGTAACTATTTTGTAAAGACCGAATATATTTTAGATATCATATTAGTAATATTTTAATTTAAAATGTTATTATTTATTTCAATTTATAAAAATGGGAGAAAAATCGTCCTCGAGCACGACTTCAAAATTTAAAATCATTCCGGCATCAATTTAAATCAGGATTTTTTTGACGGGATTTGATTTTCAACTTCGAGTCCGAGTATTAATAAAATTTAATTAAGCTCCGAATTGATTGAAATTATTTAATCTCGATTATCTTGAAATTTGATCGAACTTTGATTTATTAAAATTGATTTAGTCGGGATTCGATCGGGCGAGCGGGATTCGGGTCTATTCCGCTAATTCGAATTTCTGTTGTAAGGACCACTCCTATTTTATTTTATTTTCCTTTTCTTTCTTGCCTTTTCTCTCTCTCTCTCTCACTCTCACTCTCTCTCTCTCTCTCTCTCGGGTCCCCCCCTCCTCACCTCCCCTGCCCATTGCAGCCACAAGAAGGCTTGTACCACGCCTCCCTCCTGCCTCATTCCACCCTATTCCCACACCACCACCCTCCCTCTCTCACTCGTTTTATCCTCTGCAAAATCTCAGAAATCCCAACCCACCAGAGAACAACCACTCCACCAAATCGCCCCACCTTGCTCCTCCCCCTTTCCTCTGTTTCGTTTTTTTGACTCCAAGCCACCAGCTGCCCTCCGATGTCGACAAACGCCAAGAAACCCCAGAGGCCACTCAGCAGGGCGCCTGAGAAGCCCCGCAGCCGGCGAGCGCTTTCTCCCCTCACCTCCGTCACCCCTGTTCCGTCGAGGAACCCCGAGCAGTCTTTCCTTCTCGTCTCCAGTAAGGCAGTCGCATTCTTCCTTCCCAAGCAGTAGCGGAAGCGACCAGGAGCATCGACGAACGCCCAAGTGCCGCCCAGGAGCCTCCGGCGCCGCCGTCGGAGCCGTAGAAGACCCTCGGAGTTGCTCGGTAAATCCTATTCTTCTTCCCCATCTCTTCTCCGCGTTTGGTTCCTTTTGTATGGGCTGGGGTCGAAAACTTGCTTTGGTCAGATGGGAATGGGTTTGGATCGGAAAACAACTGCCGGCTAGCCCCTCCTTCCTCCTCTTTCTCCCAATCCTCTCCGTCGTCGCTGAGCTCTGTTCTGTGGGGTTGAAGACGGGTCTGGGCCGGTTTGGCCTTCTTTTCTTTCTTTTGTCCGGTTCGGTCCTTCTTTTTCTAAAATTTCGGCCGGTTCACCTTTATTGTCTGGTTCACTAATAGGACCTGGGAATCCGGATAGGGGGCAGGCGGGTTTTGGGCTCGGATTCGGGTTGGGCATTGGGCTGGGTTTAATTTCGGTTGGGCTGAGTTTATTTGGTTGGGTATTTATTTTGATATGTTGTGTTTTATTTTTTTTTGGTTATTATAATTGTTAAATTATTATTAGTTATTATTATTATTATTATTACTATTATTATTATATTTATGGGTTTTGTGAGATAAATATATATTCTGAAAATATTAATATATTATTTTACATGGTTTAAAGGTAATGTTATTTGAGATGGATTATTATATGATGTGTTATAAGGTGATTATTTATTTACTTAAATTTGGGATTGATTTTGGTAAATTTTATTAGTATGATATTATGTATATTTTATAAATTGTTCAAAAATGATTTATTGGTTTTGATAAGGTTTTGGATTAAAAAGCCGGAATTATTGTAAGTGGCATACTTTTGCAAGTTGATTGAAGAGCTAATGTTTTGGTTGAGAAGATGGGTAATTGAAATTAAAACGCCGGAATTATTTCTATAATATGATTTTGGGGAAATTGCTTTTTAGGGCTTAAATGTTTAATGTCGGGATTGGGATAAGCGATTTTAAAAGGATTGGTTGATTTTCTAAGATGAGTTCTTTGAGAGATTGTTTTGAATATGAGTTGACTTAATTTGGGATTTATGAGTCTGAAAATATGGTTGGTATGATTTTATCAATGGGTTTGATTGAAAGAATGATTTCGGTCGATTTGATCGTATCGGAAAGATTTTGAAAGCGGTTTTACTATCGGTCGGTTTTGAGAATGTTGAGAACTTGGGTTCGTGTGTATGAATGTTGGTCTGGTAGCTTATGGAAATGGTTTGATGATAGGTGTGTATTGCTTTTGGATTGCTTTGGACTTGCATTGGGCCCTTGCTTGTACTATCTTGCTGTTCTGCATCAACAGGTAAGTATCCTACGGGACTTACTCAGTAACCTGGACCTCCTGCCTGATGTGTCATGTAATGTGTAGTTTTGTTGCATATTAAAGCATGCCATGTAGTATCATGCTAGGATTGCATTGAACTGAGCATGTGTTTACTTTGTGTGTTTGAAACAGAACGGCCGTTATCTGTGATAGTCCTAGAGTCTTTGCTAGGGTCATAGGGTAGCCCAGCCCCATCGGGTGCCCTGAGTCTATCGAGTCGATATGAGAATGATGATAGCCCAGCACCATCGGGCATGTTTAATTTATATTTAATTTATGTTATGATGATGATACCGTGGGTGAGTGCACCATCACGAGGATATGCTATGCTATAGCAACGAACTAGCCAGTCTCTGCACTAACGGGAAGGGGTGCAGAGGTAGGAGAGGGATATGCCACTTGGCATTGTTTTGGGCCCTTTACAGTTCTTTTCCGCATATTATATATACTAGGGGCATGATAGTGTGATTTAAATCTTGTACCGCATTAGTCATCTTTTATTTAGGCATAGGCATGTTATGTGGCCTCAGCGCGGTCAGAGGACCCGCAGGCGATCACCAGGCCTGACTTCGTGGTTAGTGTTAGGTACCGCTCTTGTTGCTCCATGCTTCTGTGACGGGGAAATCTTTTGGCGAATCGAAGAATCCGGCTAATATATTCTAACTTGACAAATGGCAATCACCCACTTCGTTTTGGTTTTGACCCGGCTCTGTCGTGGCTTTTGTATCCAAATCATATTTCCGCTTTACTTTCGTTACACTGATTTATGAAACTTCAACTGATTAGAGGTTTGAAACCTCGACCCGTACCTGAATTGAAACATCCGAACGAAGGTATCCGACCTTCGAAACGTATCCCGGATATTTATATCCGGGCCATTACAAAGTTGGTATCAGAGCCAGGTTGTGCAATTCGGGTACGCAAGGGTCGAGTGTATGTTTCGGAAAACCGCCCATGGATTTCGAAGATTTGAAAGCGTTTTAAAGGGGCAAAATGAACTTAATATGTCTAACTCCAATTGGACTAAGTAATGAGCTTGACTTGTTATAAAAGAGGAGAACCAACTAATAAGGGATCGAGTGGGTAGAAAAGGCGCTAGACTATCCCTATTGGATGTAGTCGGAAATGGGTAGGCGAAATACTAGCTTGTTCTTTACAGATGGGTCGGGAAGACTCCAAGGAGATCATTGTAAATGTCATTAACTGATTCTATGATTGAGTGCTTGATATGTTAAAGATTTGATTGGTATGACCTAATTATTGAATGAATATTGGACGATCTGTGCGAACGGGATAGCGGGAGTACCCTTCTTCTTCTTATATGGTTAAGCTCAGCTTTTGTGGAACCATCCCTTTCCTTATAAACCCTTTTGACAATTAAATCGAGTCCCCCCTTCGAATATTGGTCTGCCACGGGAATTGGGTTGGTAAACACATGGTGTCGGAAATCATGATTGAATATAAGGGTTGTCCGAGAGAGTATTGGAAGACGGTCTTTGATGTAATTCTGAACTAGAGAGTGAAATGTTTACGGGGCTGTCCTTATCAATTCTTATGACGATCCATTAGTGTCTTCTTACCACGAAAAGTCGTATCCGAGTCTCACGGGAAAGATGGGCGGTGAGTCAGTTGGGGAGAGTTAATGTTGCCCTTATGGACCCCTATCGGGTTATCTTGATTGCCCTGTTCATGATTGTGTGATTCTATATGCACTACTCCTTGACCTACAATTGATCCTTAGTGTGAATTTATGCTTATGTGCTTTGATGCTCATGATGACCATTGTATAGGTTCGAACTACATTTATTATGTCCATATCGTCCCGACATGACCTACTTAGCATATTGCATTGTCATACTAGGGCACGAATGTATATGCACATGCTAGGATGTTGTCTAACTGATGACCTCCCTGTGAATAGGTTCATGATAGTGTGATTGTTCGATTCTAGTATCATGATAGAGTGAGTCCCTTACTTGATGGATACATGTTATAATTTCATGGCAACATGCCTTATATGCTACGTTATCCTCAGTACACGTTATGATGATGATCTTTAATATGAATTCGTAGTTGTATGACATTCTGTACCCATGCTTGCCCCATTGCTTAGGTCCCGTGTTATGCCTTTCTTTCTCTCATGATTATATGTTGTCATCGCATGTCTACTTGGCCTATTGATCGTATGATTGATTAGAAACATGAACCACATGGTATGAGTCTATATGATTGCTACTTTTTCTGAATTAGGTCCATGATAGTGTGATCGACTCTTCTTTATATGAATGCCTCATAAGATGTGCTCTTTAACATGCTAGCCGATGATGCCTCGATGCTTATCATTCATCTTGTGACAAGAATCTATAACATGCCTACCTGTTTTGTATTCCGCAGATTAACTATTGTTGATGATTTTGCAAATGAGTATTGCTATGTGTTAATTGTACTAAATTGAGAATATGTTAGTGTAAGTGAGTCTTGATAATACATGTTTTATCCCAGTATACATTAACTTGAACTCATGTCCCCATATTATGGTCGTGTTGCCATTACTTAGACTTGGACTATACCTCGCTACACTTCCTCACCTGTTCTGTATTATTGGAATGTGATTGAATTGAAGTTTTGCTTAGTGTCGAGTAATCGATCAAGTGCATGTATGTACCACATGTTATATTGAGCCATTAGTAACGTGTAGGATCCTTGGTTATGACTTACGCACATTTATGCCTTGCCTACTTTATTGTTGATTCTCTCTCGAGCTGGGTACCTGATAGTGTGGTTCTTTCCTCTTTCTGTTCTCTTAACATGTTTCACTCGTTCTGATTAGCTTAATGTTGAATTCAATGATTGACTAGCTTCTCGTGATAGCTAAACCCATCATGCTTACATGGTTAAAATGTCTATTACTCTATGATATTTTCTTGTGCTTGCATGAATGTATTACTTGACACCTCGCATGATCACGCACCACCCTATATCATGATTTTGCATCTGCATGACGCATGAATATCGGAATGAATCTAGTTGAATTACTTTAATTCTACTCATGTTAGATGTGTGCTATTAGTATCATGTAGGGCTTAGGATTTCCAATATGACCCGCTAAATGATCACGTGTTGTACTTGTTCTATGAGGTGACAACTACTGTACCATATATGTACTATATGATGGTTCGTACTTAGCATGATTATAATCTAGCACCCATGATGTCCTTCTTGTACTTTTGATGATGCCTCATGTTTCGTGAATATTATGTTGAACTCCTCTTAATGACTCTTGACTATGCTTATGTCACATTATATATCGCTAGTATCATGTAGGACCCATGCTCTCTAGATGTATCTCGTCATATGATTCCGTGCCATGCTTGACCTAATATATGATCATTGTGAGATAGTTACTATGTTGCCCTTTATATAATCTCGTATGATGCGTACACCAAACTTGTGCATTGTTCGTATATGTGATAATTACTATGCTACTCTTATGTGTTCTCGTATGAAGCTTCATCTGATTGTTATAATATACCTTGCCATGATATATTTGGACTCAATTGTCGATATGTATACCATGTTCCTACATTGTTCATATACATGATGCTCGTTATCTTCATTAAAATTCCGCATGACTTCATATCATATATGATCATTGCTGGTTCCGTCTATCTTGCTTGAAGATTGCTAGGCATATCTGTTTCCATGAAATACTAGGACGTTAGCTTGTTTCATATACATCAGCGTAGGACTTGATTGTGTCTTTGATATGAATACGAATGTTGCCCCCGAGGTAGGTACATGTTAGTGTGGATTGATGTGATTGATATGCTCCATAATGAATTCATGCTTGTTTGTCACAAGTTGTAACCTAATGGACTCCATAAAGGCATCGTTACTATTCCCGGGTCAGAGTCTTGTCTCTAGTCTTGTCGTCTTTAGCTTTGGTCCATTTGGTCTCCGAGAGAAAACGTTGGGTTGTCCGCTCTTGTCACTCCCCTATCTCCGCTAACTTAAACTCCTACGCGTTACCTCGGATGAGCGACCGCATGGAAAAAGGGATCGGAAATTCGAATAGCGATAGAGTAGCGAAGCGGAAGCGTGGGCCTATAACCCACGGGCCTCAGGATCGACGATGTCGACGAAACAAGCTTGATTCGAGGTTTACGATTATTGAGTACGATATGACTTGCAGGTGGGAGCGTCCTCTATTCGAATTGCTAACCCTTTCTAAGCTTGTTAATGATGATATTGCACTGACTTGATGTTGAAAGCTGCTTGTTGATGTGATGACTGTTGCTTGATTGTCTGTTGACTATGATGATATGATTCGATGCCTTACAATCCTAATGTGCCTTGATGACTTAATGTGATGCTACTCTGAGATGCCAAGCATGATCTAAATTCCTTTCCTACACTGTGAACTGCAAATGCTGAGAATCTGAACTATTTATTAGATGTGGTTATGATGAGATGTGCTAGCTTGACTTGATTAGGTCCATATATGATGTTTTGCAATACTTATTGAGCATGACAGTAGATTGAGACTTTAAAACATAGTTGCAATGCTTAATGATGAGCTAATGATGCTATTGATAAATGCTGATTGATATGATGTAGTCCTTCTGTGTAATAATGTTAATGATTGCTTCTTCTTGAAACATGTGAGTGAGGTCCCTTGGTAGAATGGTTAGAGAGCGGTTAAGGAAATTGAGTGATTGGTATGATGTGAGGGTCTTCTTGATTATATGATTTATTAATATGTACTGGCTTGATGCTAGATAGCAACCATGATAAACCGGTATGGCATGATATTACATGTTGATATGCAATACTGAGCTAAAATTGGTAGTGACAACTATGAACATGATATAATGATCCATTGCTATCCTACTATGTTGTTCTAAAAACATGTTACAACGTTTTGAATTAATCATGAGATGATGATACGTTGTTATGTGAAAGCATGATGTTATCCTATATGGTTGATAAGCCTGATTATGAATAGGAAAGTGATGAATATGACTTGGAGCATAGATATGACTTATGTGTATATATGAGATGATGGTGCATGACTGCGATTGATCGTTATATGGCATTGTGATGAGCTAAGATGATGTCTGGAAAGCATGATGATATTTTGATGTTGATATATTGTTTGATCTCCCCTTTTTGGTTGAATCTTAATAGCATGATTCTGTTGGATTGATGTGATAATATGTTATGATCATGCTGGATAGAAATTGGATAGGATGACTATGTGAATTTATGCTTTACATGAGATCCCTTGTTATGACTGGTTCCACTAGTGTGCGATGTTGAGATGTGATCGTGAGATTAACTTGAAGTAGTGTACTGACTCCATGACACCTAACCTCTTTGATCTCTTGACATGTGTGCTTGCGTAATTCATGAGAATTCGATGATGCACTTGTGATGCCTCCGGTATGAGGTAGATATACTTTATGGCTCATGGTATGATGTTAAGGTTTTGTTATTTCTTTTGGCATGTTCTGAAGGGATGGTATGATTTATTTTATGGGTAATCATGTTATGCGGTTGAGAGGTCGATTGGTTGAGATTATCATGATTGATGTTGAGATTGCCATATGAGAGGTGGCTGATGATGTTATGAGTCGATGAGTTGATTTACTTTTGTTCATGTTGAGTTGTGAATGATGAAGGAATAATTTTGGAACCTAGGAAGAGAATATGGGATTAGCCCTTAGAGGTGGATGACTCCACCTCCTACCTTCTGAATTTGATTGATTGGTATGCGAGAAGCTGGTTTGGTTCTGGGAGATTTTGATGAAACCTTGATTTGAAAGAATTTGACTTGTTTGGTGTAAAACTTCTTGATTTAACATTGGATTTGAAGATTTTGAACGGTTTTGAAAAGGGCTGACTTGGGGTTTTAAAGGAGTTGAGAATTTCAATAATTTAGATGACAATCCTTTCATTTACAAATGCTTTGAGGATTTACAAACTGGATTTACATTATGACGTCTCACGAAGTGGATACAAGCATTGTATAGGGGCGCTTATAGATTGCTTGCTAAGACCTAGTCGGACGCTATAATGCTTTTAGAGTTGTGACACTTCCGAAAAGTCAAAGCGAGGATGTGATAGGGGCGCTTATTACACACTCGACAAGGCCC
The DNA here is from genome assembly GCA_963922045.1 of Persicaria maculosa. NCBI lineage: Eukaryota > Viridiplantae > Streptophyta > Magnoliopsida > Caryophyllales > Polygonaceae > Persicaria > Persicaria maculosa. Next base: position 21,246,229 of record OY998261.1, on the reverse strand, counting down.
ATTTGGAGATGTCACGACCGTGACCAGGATGTTGTGAGAATCCCGGAAGACGCAACCGAGATGATTACAAGATCCTTGGACATGGTCCTCGGACTCACCGATTTTACAACTTCATTCCCTTTGCTTTAAAATAATTTTAGTCTCGGGGACGAGACTTGTTTTTAGAGGTGGATAAATGTAAAGACCGAATATATTTTAGATATCATATTAGTAGTATTTTAATTTAAAATGTTATTATTTATTTCAATTTATAAAAATGGGAGAAAAATCATCCTCGAGCACGACTTCAAAATTTAAAATCATTCCGGCATCAATTTAAATCAGGATTTTTTTGACGGGATTTGATTTTCAACTTCGAGTCCGAGTATTAATAAAATTTAATTAAGCTCCGAATTGATTGAAATTATTTAATCTCGATTATCTTGAAATTTGATCGAACTTTGATTTATTAAAATTGATTTAGTCAGGATTCGATCGGGCGAGCAGGATTCGGGTCTATTCCGCTAATTCGAATTTCTGTTGTAAGGACCACTCCTATTTTATTTTATTTTCCTTTTCTTTCTTTCCTTCTCTCTCTCTCTCTCTCTCTCTCTCTCTCTCTCTCTCTCTCTCTCTCTCTCTCTCTCTCTCTCTCTCTCTCTCGGGTCCCCCCCTCCTCACCTCCCCTGCCCATTGCAGCCACAAGAAGGCCTGTACCACGCCTCCCTCCTGCCTCATTCCACCCTATTCCCACACCACCACCCTCCCTCTCTCACTCGTTTTATCCTCTGCAAAATCTCAGAAATCCCAACCCACCAGAGAACCACCACTCCACCAAATCGCCCCACCTTGCTCCTCCCCCTTTCCTCCGTTTCGTTTTTTTGACTCCAAGCCACCAGCTGCCCTCCGACGTCGACGAACGCCAAGAAACCCTAGAGGCCACTCAGCAGGGCGCCTGAGAAGCCCCGCAGCCGGCGAGCGCTTTCTCCCCTCACCTCCGTCGCCCCTGTTCCGCCGAGGAACCCCGAGCAGTCTTTCCTTCTCGTCTCCGGTAAGGCAGTCGCATTCTTCCTTCCCAAGCGATAGCAGAAGTGACTAGGAGCATCGACGAACGCCCAAGCACCACCCAGGAGCCTCCGGCGCCGCCGTCGAAGCCGTAGAAGACCCTCGGAGTTGCTCGGTAAATCCTATTCTTCTTCCCCTTCTCTTCTCCGCGTTTGGTTCCTTTTGTATGGGTTGGGGTCGAAAACTTGCTTTGGTCAGATGGGAATGGGTTTGGATCGGAAAACAACCGCCGGCTAGCCCCTCCTTCCTCCTCTTTCTCCCAATCCTCTCCGTCGTCGCTGAGCTCTGTTCTGTGGGGTTGAAGACGGGTCTGGGCCGGTTTGGCCTTCTTTTCTTTCTTTTGTCCGGTTCGGTCCTTCTTTTTCTAAAATTTCGGCCGGTTCACCTTTATTGTTTGGTTCACTAATAGGAGCTGGGAATCCGGATAGGGGGCAGGCGGGTTTTGGGCTCGGATTCGGGTTGGGCATTGGGCTGGATTTAATTTCGGTTGGGCTGAGTTTATTTGGTTGGGTATTTATTTTGATATGTTGTGTTTTATTTTTTTTGGTTATTATAATTGTTAAATTATTATTAGTTATTATTATTATTATTATTACTATTATATTTATATTTATGGGTTTTGTGAGATAAATATATATTCTGAAAATATTAATATATTATTTTACATGGTTTAAAGGTAATGTTATTTGAGATGGATTATTATATGATGTGTTATAAGGTGATTATTTATTTACTTAAATTTGGGATTGATTTTGGTAAATTTTATTAGTATGATATTATGGATATTTTATAAATTGTTCAAAAATGATTTATTGGTTTTGATAAGGTTTTGGATTAAAAAGCCGGAATTATTGTAAGTGGCATACTTTTGCAAGTTGATTGAAGAGCTAATGTTTTGGTTGAGAAGATGGGTAATTGAAATTAAAATGCCGGAATTATTTCTATAATATGATTTTGGGGAAATTGCTTTTTAGGGCTTAAATGTTTAATGTCGGGATTGGGATAAGCGATTTTAAAAGGATTGGTTGATTTTCTAAGATGAGTTCTTTGAGAGATTGTTTTGAATATGAGTTGACTTAATTTGGGATTTATGAGTCTGAAAATATGGTTGGTATGATTTTATCAATGGGTTTGATTGAAAGAATGATTTCGGTCGATTTGATCGTATCGGAAAGATTTTGAAAGCGGTTTTACTATCGGTCGGTTTTGAGAATGGTGAGAACTTGGGTTCGTGTGTATGAATGTTGGTCTGGTAGCTTATGGAAATGGTTTGATGATAGGTGTGTATTGCTTTTGGATTGCTTTGGACTTGCATTGGGCCCTTGCTTGTACTATCTTGCTGTTCTGCATCAACAGGTAAGTATCCTACGGGACTTACTCAGTAACCTGGACCTCCTGCCTGATGTGTCATGTAATGTGTAGTTTTGTTGCATATTAAAGCATGCCATGTAGTATCATGCTAGGATTGCATTGAACTGAGCATGTGTTTACTTTGTGTGTTTGAAACAGAACGGTCGTTATCTGTGATAGTCCTAGAGTCTTTGCTAGGGTCATAGGGTAGCCCAGCCCCATCGGGTGCCCTGAGTCTATCGAGTCGATATGAGAATGATGATAGCCCAGCACCATCGGGCATGTTTAATTTATATTTAATTTATGTTATGATGATGATACCGCGGGTGAGTGCACCACCACGAGGATATGCTATGCTATAGCAACGAACTGGCCAGTCTCTGCACTAACGGGAAGGGGTGCAGAGGTAGGAGAGGGATATGCCACTTGGCATTGTTTTGGGCCCTTTACAGTTCTTTTCTGCATATTATATATACTAGGGGCATGATAGTGTGATTTAAATCTTGTACCGCATTAGTCATCTTTTATTTAGGCATAGGCATGTTATGTGGCCTCAGCGCGGTCAGAGGACCCGCAGGCGATCACCAGGCCTGACTTCGTGGATAGTGTTAGGTACCGCTCTTGTTGCTCCATGCTTCTGTGACGGGGAAATCTTTTGGCGAATCGAAGAATCCGGCTAATATATTCTAACTTGACAAATGGCAATCACCCACTTCGTTTTGGTTTTGACCCGGCTCTGCCGTGGCTTTTGTATCCAAATCATATTTCCGCTTTACTTTCGTTACACTGATTTATGAAACTTCAACTGATTAGAGGTTTGAAACCTCGACCCGTACCTAAATTGCAACATCCGAACGAAGGTATCCGACCTTCGAAACGTATCCCGGATATTTATATCCGGGCCGTTACATATTTATTACAAATGGTTATCATATCTCATACCATTTATTTATTAAAATTTACATTATTTTATTTTTGTAAAAGTATTATGTTTAAGATAAATAATTAATTATTTTGAGTAATTATATTAAAATATTAAATGAGTAAATGCTAAAATAATTATATTATATTTTTAAAGGAGTAGATATTATATACTTGTTATAATTATTTTTGGATGGTGGGTTAGGTGGGCTGAAATTGTAAGAGATTTTTTAATTTCAAATTTTAAAATATATTAGGAGTTTATTGAAAACATTTTATGAATATGGGTGATTTTTTGTAATTTTTGTATGATGTGGGTAATTTTTAAAATTTAAGAATCTCATCCAGGGTGTTAAGTGCAACTAATAGTATATGTTAGGATATTTTGTGAAATTTTACAAGGTTAGGGTATTAAAAGCAACTATCCCTATAGGTTGGGATATTAGTTATAATTTACCCTTTAAAAAATGAAGAAAATTCTTGGCACATTCATTATATTTACATCTCACATTTTTTCCCCACCTATTTCTTCCATTTTTGACAATGTTATATTACAAAAATTTCATCATTATTAATTAATATTGGTTATTCCTTTCCCTTTTGAATGCCATTTATCCGATTTCTTCCACATATCAAAACTTCCTTTTGTTTAAATGAAGTGTATTCATATTTTTACAGAGAGAATTTCTGCACTTTCAATTAATATAGATAATTATTGCTTTTAAATTCTAATCTTATACAATACAACCACCATAAGTACAATGTGTCCTATTTAAAATGGATACTAGTCATTGATGTGTTTTAATCTAACGTCTACAATTATGTTACATGTTACACCCTATTAATAGTTTCACCGAAACCTCTCCCTATATATATATATATAGAGGTTTGTTTATTTTAAAAGACATAGCATAAGAATATTTTTTAGAAAAAAAAACACTAAAAGAAAATGAGTATCTATATAAAATACTAAGGCCTCTTGTGCAATTCGCTTACGTGGAATTTTCTTTATTAAAACGGGATTATTTTTGCATACGTGTCGTATTGCGGTTTAATTTTGATTATAAATATTCAACCTTATATTTTAATTAGTTAGAAAACTTATCTTTTTATATATACTTCATATCTAAAGAAAGTAATATTTACAATTTAATAACTTAAATTTTTATAATTTTATCTACATCTTAATTTGAAAGATTTGATTTAAATACAATACGGTTTAATATTTCCTTACGTTTTTAATTTCACGTATAATTATTTCTTTCACCTTTTTAAAATATATAATTATCCTACCTACTTATTTTTAATTTAAAGATAGGGATTTGCCAAAAGAGATGATAGAAAAAAGATAAGATACTTACCTACTCTTTTTTTTGTTGTTATGTATGTTAATTCTTTTATTGTAAAAGAAATAATAACGCACCCCACTAATTCAATGAGCAATTTCTTACACGAAACGATTTCTCGCGCAGCTCGAGCCCTATGTGCCCCAATCTCATTTCCGAAGCCACAACGTTTTTGTGCTTGGTGTGGAAAAACTTAAAAGATTTTAATATTTTTTTATCCACATAAATTAATTAATTTTGGATCATACTCCGTAATTCATTTTTTTTTTTTGAAATGAAGTTAAACACTTAAACTTATTTTTTTTTATTATTGGGATATCATTAGAAAATACTACTGATTGAAGGCACCACTTTATTTTATACATACTATACACACACACTAAAATAGAGATCTAAAACAACTTTTGAATTCCTATGTGGCGGAATTTGTTCGAATTCGCTTATTTGTCGTTTTTTGGTGCAATCTAACGAGTTTTTTTTACACGTCATTTAACGATGATCTAATAATTTTTAGTCATGTCATACAACGACCTGATATATTTATCTACGTATCATCCTATGTGTATAAAACATTAATCCGCTTTTATTTTAAATGCATTTGCAATCATTTATTCAAGATATCAAATTCTAAGAAAATCCTATGTTGATGAATCTTAAGATGAATAAATGTACGAATAGAGGGGTAATAATGAAAATCCACCTTGATTTTTTTTTAAGATTTAGGCGTAATGTTAATTTGTATATTTATACATATACACACATAATAGATAAGTAATTATGAGTTTTAAGACAGACTACTCCAATTAATCCTTTTTTTATATCATGATGAAGTTGTTGGTGTTAGTTTATCTCGATTAAAATGTTATACTACGTATTAAATTTTAATATAAATATGAAATCTCATATCTTAAATTGTTACAAAACTTATTATCGATCGAATATTTTATCTTGAGTTATTTTGTATAATCTTTTTATACTAATTGTATTAAAAGATCCAATGATTTCATCACTATTATAACCTCAAATTTTAGAAAAAATGTAAATTAAACATCATTTTATTTATTAATTAAGAAACCACACAACAGGCGGGTAAAGTAAAGCTAGTATATATATACTAGTGTAGGTCCCGTTCCGTGTACGAAGAATACATTAATACAATTAATATATATATATGTAATTAATTTGACATATTATAAAAAATCTATATATTTTTTTTATTTAGATTCTCTCAAAATATATATAGAATTCACATTTATAAGGTAATTTTTTTTCTTCTAATATACAATTAATTGAATCTCATGTCGATCATTTATTAGATAACTGTTTTTTCAAAAAAATTTAATATTGTTTTTTGTTAAATATCAATATATAATACTAAAACAGAGACGTGAAAATCCTATGTGGCGGGCTCTAGTGCGATTCGCTTACGTGTCGTACTCTGGTGCAATCTAGCCGAGTTTTTTGACAAGTCAATTGATGATGAACCAATATATTTAAGCCACGTCATATAACGACTCAATCTATTTACCTACATGTCATCCTATGTGTCTACTTTAATTGATGAAAAAATATTTAATATCATTTTTAATTAGTTATAAAACCTATCATTTTTGTTTATTGCAATTAAAATTATTTTACCTTTATTATTTTTAATATAAATATTCAAATTCATATCTTGAATCATTACAAAATCTATTATTTTACTTTTAGTTATTTTATATTTGGTAATCACGATTGATTATATTAGTTGATCTAATGATAAGATTTTATATATATACATATAATTCCATCATTTGGATTATTAAACTACCCGTATTTTATGGATATACAATTGGATTAGTAATATACAATCAATTTTTATGGGTACATACCACACATATTTAAGCATTTCACCAAAAAAAACACATATTTAAGCTACCACGTATTTTGGAAAATATAGTTTACCAAATTGATTATAAATTCTATCATTTGGATTACAATTAATTTGTATATTTGAAGTGATTATAAACTATATCATTTATATTCTTAAACTGATATAATAAAATATACTTTATTAAACAATTGTTACCACGTATTTAGGGTTGAATATGGTGCATACCACATAACTTATCATAGTAATAATATTTGTAAATAAGACAATTGCAAGACAATCAAAGTATATATTCAAGGTAATGATTTTTTATTTTAGTTTTTAGTTACGTCATTATTATCAATTTAGTCAAAAGTCAAAATAAAATCTAATATATGTAAGCTACGTCACATAACAACCCTATTAAAAAACATTTTAAATAATTAACTATTAATTTAATCTTTTATATCTTATGATATAAAATTTCATCTGATAACATTTGACTACCACCAAGAAATAAATATCTGATATTTTATTGTGATTTACGGAGTATATAATTTTATATTTGCAAATAATAAATAAAATAAAGATATTTTATTTTATTGTGTACTCTTTATTAGGCAAATAAGTGATAAAATAATAAAGATAATGTAAATAAAATTACTCATTTTAATGAATATAATAAATTATAATTAATTGACAAAACGTGTAAGAACGCGGGTAATAAATATGATGTTATTATAGTTTATTTTTGAATATATATAATAATAATAATAATAATAATAATAATAATAATAATAATAATAATAATAATAATAATAAAGTAAACCCTTGCTACAAATCCATTTATTCCTAATTTCTATAATTTGTAAAGTTACATAGTTGCGTTGAGATCTATTAAATATATATAGCCTATATTAAATAGCCACATATTTCATTTTTAATAACAAGTGCTTGTGCTACGTAAATAAATATTCCTAATTGAAAACACGGCTAGGGAGGAATTAGATAATATTTTAAGTTTATCTCATACACTTTTATCATTTTAAATTCAATATATACCTATCTTTTTGTCAACAATATCGAAAAGAAATAATTAGTTATATACGTACACCATTGAAAATATCATATAAAATAATCTTTAGTTATAATTTATAATCTAACATGTTGGGTTAACGAATAGGGTGAGCTATGTACTCTCTAGAAAGCAAGTTAGTATACTCTAGATCAAAATTCTAATTATAAACAATGGACAACTCTAAAATCTATGTTCATATGTATTAGTGATTGATTTTTTTGTATTGTGAAATCAAATTTTATAATAATGTAAATAGTTATCCATATCTTTAAAAAAAATATTTGTTTGTAATGTATATTTATTAGTGGTGTCATAGACGAAACTGAAATTATTAAATAATAATATAATAGGATAGATTTTTTAATTTTATTAAGTTTTATACATTTTTATTAGTTGCAATACAATTTTGTTTATTTTTATTTTTAAATTTTTAATGATGTTATTTATTTTATTAAGATATTTAATGGATTGTATATTGATTTCCTAAAAAGTTTTTAATCAAGTTATTTTTTATCTTCATAATTTAATTAAAAAAAATCAATGATAACATATATAATAAAATAATATTTATTAAAATACCGCGTAACACGCGGGTAATAAGACTAGTATAGTATTTATCTACAACGAATACTGTTTTTCCTTATATAATATTTACTCTTTTATAAGATATTCCATCTTTTCAAATATATGAGTTAATGGTAAAATAAAATAATTACTAGTACTTTTCCCGAACCGAGTTCGGGTTTTTTCATAATATTTTCAATCGAGTTTGACGTCGTAAACAAATTACTCGACACATCAATTTTCTACTAATATGTCATTTTTCTCATGCTTTCTATCATCTCATTTTTTGAAATGTTTGAATATCATGGTGAAATCTTTTCTCAAAACGATTAATACTTCAAATTTAACAAAGAATAGTAAATCATCCACTTCCACACTTCTTGTAAAGACTGAATATATATTTTATATATATAATATCATTATTTTAATTAAATATGTTAGTATTTATTTCAATTTGTAAAAGCGGAGAAAAAGTCGTCCTCGAGCACGAGTTCAATTTTAAAATCCTTCCGGCATCATTTGAATTTTCGATTTTGACGGGATTTGACTTCCGCTTTCGAGTTCCGGGTATTAATAAAGATTAATTTAAACTCCGAGTTTTGATTAAAATTAATTTAATTCCGTTATATTGAGATTAGTAAATTAAATTTTATTTAAATTGATTTAGTCGGGATTCGACCGGGCGAGCGGGTTTCGAGTCTATTCCGCTAATTCAAAATTCGTCCGGGGGACCAATAACATTTATTTTATTTCATTTCCCCTTTTTTTCTTTCTCTCTCTCTCTCTCTGGGGTCCCCCCTCCGTCTCGGATCTGTGTATGTGCCCCTGCCTACACCCTCCCCTTGTCTCTTCTATTTGTACAGCCCTCTTGGACCACCTCTGCAGCCATCTCCTCTCCTCCTTGCTTCCATTTCTGAAAACCCAACAAACTCTCTGCCCTCCTCTCTCTCTCTCTCTCCCATTTTCATTTCAAACAAACCACCCCCATCTCCATTCCTGCTCACCGTCTTCAACAAACCTCCCCAACACAACTTCACCCTTATCCTCCCCTTCTCCTTCCTCTCCTTCTTCTTCTTCTTCCGTTCTGTACTCACTGGGCAAGCTCTGTTCGTTTGTGGGGAAGAAGGAGCTCAGCCTCCTTGGGCCTAATTTCTGGGCCAGACCCATTTGTATCCGGATCCCCCTTCCTCCCTTTCTTGTTGTATCCGGATAGGGTGCGGGTTTTGGGTTTGGATTGGATCCGGGTCCTTCTTTTCTTTCTCTTCTTTGGGCTGAGATCATGGGCCGGGTCTGGGTCTCCTTTAGGGTTGGGCTGTATTCTATTTTCTGTTTGTATATATATATATTGGGCTATAAACATATGGGGGTTTTTGTTTTTAATTATTATTTCGGTGATGTTATATATATATGTATATGTTATATGTTTTATTTTTCTGATTTTGGAAAATGATTATATATTTATATGTGCTGAAATTATTAATATTTATATTTAAAAAGGTTTTAAAAGTGAGATTAATGGATAGGGAGTTATAAATATATTTCTGGTTATTGCTTTGAGACTTTATGAGTAGTAAGTGTTGAATTATTTTGAATATTATTATAGTTTTGGGAATTTGGTTATAATTATAATATTCTGGAAATTTATCCTTATATATTGTTTATTGTTTAAAAATAATATTGATTGGATTATTTGATTGATGCATTTTATGAAAATTTCAATATGTAAGTTGGGAATTTTAAAGTGATTGTTGGTTTTGATTTATAAAATATGAATTGTGAACATAGGATTATTTTGATGATTTAATATTGGAGTTTATTTATATAATGTTTTGAAATGAGAAACATGCCAGAATTATTTTATAACATGATTTTGGGAAAATGGGCCTTAAGGTTTAAATGTTTAATGTCGGGATTTAGATAAGCGATTTTAAAAGAGTTGTTTGATTTTCTAAGTTGAGTTCTTTGAGAGGTGGTTTTGAAAATGAAATGATGAGATGAGATGGAATAATCTGAAATGGGATATGAGACGAGATATGAATGATAGTTAGGGGCGCCTTGTGTGAAATAGGTAGACTTATGCATTTATATGTTATTAGGTGTTTGTGAATGTTGGACGTTGCTTGCTATCAGTGATTCATTTGATGGATTCTGCTCTGCCTTGTTCTCTGTTGTTCGGCTTATTCAGGTAAGTTCCTTTATGGGCTTACTCAGATTCGAAAGAGATTACCGGCTTGTGAATGTATGACATACTAGGTGTTGCATAAGCATTAAAGCATGCCATGTAGTATCATGCTAGGTTGCACTTGTGATTGAGCATTCTATTTCTTTACGCGTATGATACAGAACGGTCGTATCTGTGATAGTCCTAGAGTCTTTGCTAGGGTCATAGGGTAGCCTAGCCCCATCGGGTGCCCTGAGTCTATCGAGTCGATATGAGCATGATGATAGCCCAGCACCATCGGGCATGATTTATTTATTTTAATTTATGTTATGATGATGAGATATGAGATGATGAGATATGATATGCTATAGCTCGAACCGGCCGGTCTCTGCACTAACGGAAAGGGGTGCAGAGGTAGTAGAGGGACACGCCACTTGGCATTCTTTGGGCGCCTTTATAGTTATTTCTCGCATATTGTAAATTAGGATCATGCTAGTGTGATTTAATTTCCGCATCTACATCATCTTTATTATTAGTGTATGTGTATGTTCGCTTGCTGGACAGAGCGTGTTGGGGCCTCGGTCTGACCCCACTCGCACCCATTGTTTTTAGGTATGATTGCTCCCTGTTTATATGGCGTGGGAAAGTCCCCCGGCGATTGCAAGGAAATCTGTCTAACCCCGTTAATCTGGCCATACAATTTTAGAATTATGTTTTGGTTTTGACCCGGCCTTGCCGTGGCTTTTGTATCTAAATTATATTTCCACTTCACTTTCGTTTAAACTGAATTTATGAAACTTCGACTGATTAGAGGTTTGAAACCTCGACCCGTACCTGAATTGCAACATCCGAACGAAGGTATCCGACCTTCGAAACGTATCTCGGATATTTATATCCGGGCCGTTACAAAGTTGGTATCAGAGCCAGATTGTGCAATTCGGGTACGCAAGGGTCGGGTGTATGTTTTGGAAAACCGCCCATGAATTTCAAAAGATTTGAAATCGTTTTAAAGGGGCAAAATGAACTTAATATGCCTAACTCAATTGGACTAAATATGAACTTAGCTTATGATAAAAGAGGAGAACCAACTAATAAGGGGTCGAGAGGGTAGAGAAGGCGTTCGACCATCCCTATTGGATGTAGTCGGAAATGGGTAGGCGAAATACTAGCTTGTTCTTTACAGACGGGTCGGGGAGACTCCAAGGAGATCATTGTAATTGCCATTGACTGATTCTTTGATTGAGTGCTTGATATGCTAAAGATTTGATTGTTATGTTCTAACTATTGAATGAATATTGACGATCTGTGAACGAGATAGCGGGAGTACCCTTATTTCCCTATGATTAAGCTCAGCTTTTGTGGAACTGCCCCTTTCCTTATGAACCCTTTTGACAATTCAATCGAGTCCTCCCTTCGAATATTGGTCTTCCACGGGAATTGGGTTGGTAAACACATGGTGTCGGGAATCATGATTGAATATAGAGGTTGTCCGAGAGAGTATTGGAAGACGGTCCTTGATGAAATTCCGAGCTAGAGAGTAAGATGTTTACGAGGCTGTCGTTATCAATTCTTATGACGATCCATCAGTGTCCTCTTGTCACGGAAAATTCGTATCCGAGTCCCACGGGAAAGAGGGGTAATGAGTCAGTTGGGAAGAGTCAATGTTGCCCTTATGGACTTCTATCGGGTTATCTTGATTGCTCTGTCCATGATTATGTGATTCTATATGCATTACTCCTTGATCAACAGTTTGATCCTTAGTTTGAAATTGTGCTTATGTGCCTTAATGTTAATAATGACTATTGTATGGGTTTGAGCTACATTTATCATATCCATATCATCCCGACGTGATTTACTTGCGTCGTCATACTAGGGCACGGATAAATATGTCATATGCTAGGATGTCGTCTAATTCATGTCCTTCGTGTGAATAGGTTCATGATAGTGTGATAGTTCGGTTCTAGTATCACGATAGAGTGAGTCCCTTACTTGATGGATACGTGTATAATTTGATGCCAACGTGCCTTTTATGCTACGTAATTCCCAGTACATGTTATGATGATGATCTTTAATGTGAATTCGTAGTTGTATAACATTCTGTATCCATGCTGGTCATATTGCTTAAGCCCCGTGTTATGCCTTTCTTCCTCTCATGATTATATGTTGTCATCGCATGTCTACTTGGCCTATTGATCGTAGGATTGATTAGAAACATGAACAACATGATACGAGTCTATATGATTGTTGCTTCTTCTGAAGTAGGTCCATGATAGTGTGATCGACTCTTCCTTATATGAATGTCTCATATGATGTGCTCTTTAACATGCTAGCCGATGATGCCTCGATGCTTATCATTCATCTTGTGACAAGAATCTATAGCATGCCCACCTATTCTGCGATTAACTGTTGTTGATTATTCTAGTAACTGCTATGCGTTAATTGTGCTAAGTGAGAATATGGTAGTGTGAACGAGTCTTAATAAATACATGTTCTATCCTAGTATACATCAATTTGAACTCCTGTCCTCATATTCTAGCCATGTTGCTTAGACTTGCTCTATACCTCGTTGCGTTTTCCTCTCGTGCCACTATGTCGTTGAGATGTGATTGAATGAACTCTTGCATACCGTCGTATTAACCAGTCAAGTGCATGTATGTACTATATGTTATATTGAACCACTAGTAACATGTTGAGCCCTCGGTTGTGACTTGTGTGAATTCTACTTTGCCTACGTTATTGTTGATTCACCCTTGAACTAGGTACCTGATAGTGTGGCTCGTTCCTCTTTCTATTCTCTAACATGTTTCACTCGTCCTGATGAGTTTAATGTTGAATCCGATGATTGACTAGCCTTCCGTGATGGTTAAACCTAGCATGCTTGAATGGTTAAAATGTCTACTACTCTATGTTATTCTCTCGTGCTTGCATGAACCTATGACTTGACACCTCGCATGATCACACACCACCCTATATCATGATTTTGCGTACGCATGACGCATGAATATTAGAATGAATTTAGTTGAATTACCTTGATTGTATTCATGATCGATATGTGCTATTAGTATCCTGTAAGGTGTGTGATTCCAATATGACCCGCTGAATGATTTCATATCATGCTTGTTCTATAATGTGACAACTATTGTACCACACATGTGCTCTATGATGGTTCGTTCTTAGCATTATTATAATCTAACACTCATGTTTCGTGAATTATATGTTGAACTCCCCTTAATGACTCTTGTCGATGCTTGTATCACATTATGTATCGCTAGTATCATGTAGGATCTATGCTCTCTAAATGGATCTCGTCATAGGATTCCGTGCCATGCTTGACCTAATATGTGATCATTGCTGTTAGATGTGATAGTTACTATGCTGCTCTTATGTGTCCTTGTATGACGCGTCATCTGATTGTTATAATATACCTTGCCATGATATATTTTGACTCATTTGTTGATTTGTATACCATGCTTTTACATTGTTCATATGCATGTTGATCGTTATCTTCACTAAATTCCGCATGACTTCGAATCATATATGATCATTGTTGGTTCCGCCTATCTTGCTTGAAGTTACTAGGCAGATCTATTTCCATGGAATACTAGAATGTTAGCTTGTTTCACATGCATCAGCGTAGGACTTGATTGTGTCTTTGATATGAATACGAATGTCTCCCCCGAGATAGGTACATGTTAGTGTGGATTGATGTGATTGATATGCTCCATAATGAATTCGTGCGTGTTGTCACAATTGTGACCCTATAGACTTTCTTAAGGGCATCGTTACTATTCCCGAGTCGAAGTCTTGTCTCTAGTCAGGCCGTCTTTAGCTTTGGTCTATTCCGTCTCCGAAAGAAACATTGGGTCGTCCGCTCTTGTCACTCCCCTATCTCCGCTAACTTAAACTCCTACGCGTTACTTTGGATGAGCGACCGCATGGAAAAGGGATCGGAAAGTCGAATAGCGATAGAGCAGCGCAGCGGTAGCGTGGGCCCATAACCCACGGGCCTCAGGATCGATAATGTCGACGGAACGAGCTCGCTTTGAGGATTACGATTGTTGAGTATGATATGACTTGCAAGCGGGAGCGTTCTATATTCGAATTGCTAACCCTTTCTGAGCTTGTTGATGATGATTTGCACTGACTTGATGTTGAAAATTTCGTGTTGATATGATGACTTGGTAATGATTATTGCCTGATTATCCGATGTCTATGATGATATATATGATTCAGTGCCTTATTATCCTAATGTGCCTTGATGACTTGATGTGATGCTATTCCGAGTTGCTAAGCATGATCTAAATTCCTTTCCTATATAGTATGAACTGCAAATGCTGAGAATCTGAACTAGTTATTAGCTAAGATCATGATGAAACTTTCTAGTTTGAATTGACTTTATTCATATATGGTGTTATGTGATAATTTCGAGCATGACGGTAAATTGAGACTTCTGATACTTGTTGCAATGCTAATGATGCTAGTTGATATGATGTAGTCCTTATGTGCAATAATGCCCATGATTACTTCTTTTTTGAACATGTGAGTGAGGTCCTTTTGGTTGAGCAGTCAGAGAGTGGGGAAAGGTTTTGAGTGATTAGAATGATCGACGGTGGTAAGGGAAAGTTGCAGAAGAGGGGTGTTGACTTAGGTTGGACCGAGTGGGTTCGAGAATTAAGAGGTAATGCTTGATGATTTTCGACGAGCTCCTAGGTGAATCTCGGATAAGAGTATGGTTAGGAATAGGTCGGCTAGGCGGTGTGATGGCATGCATTTAGGTAGGCATAATAGGTTGCATTTAGCTTAGTTATGATGCATATCATGCATGGTTTAAGTACAATTTGCATATATGCTCTCTATGTTGGTGGAGTCGGAATCTACACACTTTTATTGATTATTTCAGATAACTGTGGATCAGAGGAGGAGACCTGGGTTGATAACGCATTAGATGAGAATGTCTAGTTGATCGAAGAAGCTTACATGAAGAGCTCAAGAGGTCCTGAGAAGAAGAAGCGAACCTAAACGAAGAACAAGTCTGCAGAAGTTGTCGCCAGACATGCTGAACTTGTTTTACACTTTCTGGAGGCCTCTGTTGTCCGATCGACTATTATGACCATGCGTTGGAAAGCTCTTTCAGAGAGCTACAACTTTCCTGTTGATGTCGAGAGCTGATTCAAAGAAGATTTTTCGTAAAAGACCGATGCAGCGGCCGCCGCATTAGGCTGCGGCCGCCGCATTATGCCGCGGCCGCCGCATGTTCCAGCAGCGACGGTTTTTCCAGCAGCGACAGTTTGCCTATCAAAACCCTATTTATCTTTGTCTTTTGGCCGACTCTTTGGACACGAAATTAGAGAGGGCTTCGCCCTAGGCATTCATTAATTAGATTAGGATTCAAGACGATTTTTGTGGGAGATTGAGAGCGATGTTCGCCATGGGCGGCTAAACTCTCTTCGTTCTACTTGCAATTTGAAGCTTTGTTTGGATTGAGTTGTGAGTTTCTGAATCTTGTTCCTTATTTCCTATATTGAATGTTTTGACTTCTTTGTGCTTGAATGTTTGATTGTTTTATTCTATCTTGCCTGATCAACTTGGTAGAATCAATTCAATTGCTAGGGTTTTGTAGATTCCTGATTGCGAACCTTAACCCAAGTAGTAAACTTATCCCTTTAGGGCTGATTGAACTAATTGGATAGGTAGGAAGTTGGATGTGTTGTTAAATCCCTCTTTAGGGACTGCAAATACCTTGGTTAATCTCTGAACTTAAAGCTATCAATTGGGTTAAATCCTTCTTTAGGGACTGTTCAATTGTTAAGGGTTTCTAGGACTGATTGGACTAGTAACTATATTAGGTCGGGACAAGGGCATTCATAGGAAACTTAATAGGACGAGAAGAAGTTACAAGGATCGCTTCAACCAAATAAAGTGGAAAATTGTAGGTAGAACTACTTCTCTTAATTGTTTAAATCACAACCATTTACTCTTGCCTTGCATAATTCGCTTTGCTCTCACAAACCCCCCAATCTGGTTACGTAATCAGCACTTGAATCATACTTGAGCAACAAATCTCCCTGTGGGATCGACCTCTTGCTTATTGCTATACTAGTTATAAGTTTGAGTTTACTTTGACGGATCAACGACAGGTTTTCCCTCCGTCAAAAGTGCAAAACAAGTTCAGCATGTCTGGCGACAACTTCTGCAGACTTGTTCTTCGTTTAGGTTCGCTTCTTCTTCTCAGGACCTCTTGAGCTCTTCATGTAAGCTTCTTCGATCAACTAGACATTCTCATCTAATGCGTTATCAACCCAGGTCTCCTCCTCGGATCCACAGTTATCTGAAATAATCAATAAAAGTGTGTAGATTCCGACTCCACCAACATAGAGAGCATATATGCAAATTGTACTTAAACCATGCATGATATGCATCATAACTAAGCTAAATGCAACCTATTATGCCTACCTAAATGCATGCCATCAAACTCCCCCACACTTAAGCTTCGCTAGTCCTCGAGCGAACAATATAAAAGCAACCTATACCTATGTTTTCCTTCTTCATGCATTAGCCCAAATCAAAAGCAACATCAATTTTAAATGAACACAAGACCAAGTGAATAAACATCATAGCATGTATTTAGCGATCAAAGCATAGAAGTAGAAATCATCCAACCTCACCAGGAATATGTGTTTCACTCATGCTCTCATGTGTTTAGGCTTTATAATACAACTCTCAACTCAATCCAAAATGCACTAAGCTCATAGAAATTGACCACAATATCACCAAATCTCCACCGAAATGCTATTACTTGCGGGACACAATAAAGAAAATAAGCAAAATTGACTCTAGTAATTCATTTTTTTTGTTTTCATTTCCGATTTTTTTTTCTTCCCTTTTTTTTTCTTTTTTTCTATTTATTTTCTTTCCTTGGTGTCTTCCTTACGCGAGTCGCAAACATGGGTGTCATGAATGGCCCCGGTCTATCAACACCTCAACCTACTAAAATGAAGTCCACTTGAACATCTTTTGACGCAAGTTGCAAACATGGGTGTCATGAATGAACCTGGTTACTCAATGATCAAGCTTTCTTTCCTAGTGGTTAGTTTTCAACACCTTTTTGCGCGAATCATACCCATGGGTGTCATGCGTAGACCCGATTACTAAGTGCATCAACCATTGCCACCTTATTTCACTAAATATGCACAAATTCAAACAAAAGACTCAAAACATAAACAGAAACTCCGCAAGCAACAATCATGTGAGTCGATCTTGAAAAATAGATACTGCAGTCAATGCCAAGAGGTAGCAACATAAGGAGAGTAAATCACACAATTGAGCAAGATAATTATAAATGATTCTAATAAGGCTAAAAACATTCTCACAAGGGTCATGTTTGTAGGATTTCAATCATACTTTAGCTCAATCATACATGCTCTATTACATCACAAAATCATGCTTCATAAGAAAACATTTAAAGGCGATTAGGCTAAGCAATTCAAGTTTATCGTAGGATTTACAAGTTCATGCCATAAGAATGTAGAGTTTCGCTAACTAAGGTGGGTATTTGAAATCTATGTATATGCATGATTTTTTTTAGAGTTTTTTTTTCAAGTGCAATATAAGTATAAAAATAAATATGAAGACATAAATAAACATGATATGCAAACTCTATCTATATGCAATGCAATCCCTCCCCCACACTTAATCTTTTCATTGTCCTCAATGAAACATAAAAGACAACAAAAAAAACATAGAGGAAGAAATGAATGAAATACTCACAATGTGGTGGATGGGTCTCTATAGGTCGGATCTAAGCATTGCAGCGGCCTTTCCTGAGAGGTTAGTCTATCCCAAACCAAAACAACTATCCAATATCTAATGGAAAACCTAATTTATTGAAAAACAAACTAACTAATGAGGAATTGAAATAAATAAATTATAAAACCTACCTCGGGTTGCCTCTCGATAAGCGCCTTTCTTTAATGTCATTGGCCTGACTTATTCTCAATCTCACGATCTTATCTATCAGACATCGTCAAGGCCCTCAATAGCCTATCATATTCCTGTGCACACATCTTACAAATAACATTATAGCACAATAGATTGAAAGCATAAAATATGAAATTCAAAAACACTTTCAATATATCAAAGAGTCTAGCATGACTCTCTAGAGAAGGAATATGATACCACCAGCACAGTTCCGCTGGTGGCTGTTCAAAATAGCAATCAAAAGGATCAAAACAATCACCATTACCTTCCAAATTGCAAAAGTTTACCTTTATTACCTCTTGAGCCTCAGCTGATGGCTCTAGACTTGGTTCATCAATGGGCAAGCTCAGAATGGATGTTGCAGATGGAGTAGGAGACACATCACATTTAACCTCATGCGTTGACTCATGAGATTCCAAGTCAGGAAGCACTAGACCCTCTCCTCCATCGTCGAAGACACTATCGTTGTCTGCAGCCAATTCCTCCTCTTCTTCTTCAAAGCTCCTTTCTTTCTCACCTTTTGCACTTAAAAGTTGAATGAGTTGGCTCATCTGATTCTCCAATTTTCCAAGTCGACTCATTTTTTCTTCCTCCAACTGTTGCAACACTTGTGTGAGAGTTCGGATTGATACTTCCCGCTCAACCTGGCGACTCATGTTGCAGAAAAAATCCCAAATCTCAAAGAGTCCCATATCCAATAGGCCTCCATTACTCATGGACTCAGCAAGACTCCGTGTTTCAGCATTCATCCCATCAAATATGCAAACACACATCTCTCGCACACCATATTGATAACCCAATGAACCAAGGTCGTTAACATACTCATGCAATCTAGTGAAATATTGGTGAAAGTTCTCACCTTCAAACTGCAACAATCTCAACATCTTCAAAAGTTAGTAGCAAGGGCGTCGTGAACCGTAAGATAGGTTCACAACGAGTTAGGTATATGCACAAAAATCAATAAATACACAAAACAAAGAAATAAACTTGATTCCCCGACAATGGCGCCAATTTGGGCATGCATTTAGGTAGGCATAATAGGTTGCATTTAGCTTAGTTATGATGCATATCATGCATGGTTTAAGTACAATTTGCATATATGCTCTCTATGTTGGTGGAGTCGGAATCTACACACTTTTATTGATTATTTCAGATAACTGTGGATCCGAGGAGGAGACCTGGGTTGATAACGCATTAGATGAGAATGTCTAGTTGATCTAAGAAGCTTACATGAAGAGCTCAAGAGGTCCTGAGAAGAAGAAGCGAACCTAAACGAAGAACAAGTCTGCAGAAGTTGTCGCCAGACATACTGAACTTGTTTTGCACTTTCTGGAGGCCTCTGTTGTCCGATCGACTATTATGACCATGCGTTGGAAAGCTCTTTCAGAGAGCTACAACTTTCCTGTTGATGTCGAGAGCTGATTCAAAGAAGATTTTTCGTAAAAGACCGATGCAGCGGCCGCCGCATTAGGCTGCGGCCGCCGCATTATGCCGCGGCCGCCGCATGTTCCAGCAGCGACGGTTTGCCTATCAAAACCCTATTTATCTTTGTCTTTTGGCCGACTCTTTGGACACGAAATTAGAGAGGGCTTCGCCCTAGGCATTCATTCATTAGATTAGGATTCAAGACGATTTTAGTGGGAGATTGAGAGCGATGTTCGCCATGGGCGGCTAAACTCTCTTCGTTCTACTTGCAATTTGAAGCTTTGTTTGGATTGAGTTGTGAGTTTCTGAATCTTGTTCCTTATTTCCTATATTGAATGTTTTGACTTCTTTGTGCTTGAATGTTTGATTGTTTTATTCTATCTTGCCTGATCAACTTGGTAGAATCAATTCAATTGCTAGGGTTTTGTAGATTCCTGATTGCGAACCTTAACCCAAGTAGCAAACTTATCCCTTTAGGGCTGATTGAACTAATTGGATAGGTAGGAAGTTGGATGTGTTGTTAAATCCCTCTTTAGGGACTGCAAATACCTTGGTTAATCTCTGAACTTAAAGCTATCAATTGGGTTAAATCCTTCTTTAGGGACTGTTCAATTGATAAGGGTTTCTAGGACTGATTGGACTAGTAACTATATTAGGTTGGGACAAGGGCATTCATAGGAAACCTAAAAGAACAAGAGGAAGTTACAATATCAATTCAACAAAATAAAGTGGATAGTTGTAGGTAGAGCGATCTTCTCTAAATTGTTTTGCATCAACTTGTTTATAGTTTATTTTGTTTTCTTTCTTATTTCAATCACCCAAAACCCCCCTTTTCACTAATTGGTAAATACACATTGCAAAGGAATACTTGATTCTCTGTGGGATCGACCTCTTACTTACTTGCTATACTAGTTTGTAGGTTTGAGTTTTATTTTGATACGGTTTACGCGACTAAAAACCGTCCATCACGGTGATCGAGGAATTTTACTAGAGGATGTGCGGTTAGCAGGGCATGATGCTTGTGAAATCTTGGGAAGTGTGGAAGTGTAAGAAATGGCTTTTAAAAGTACGAAGGATATAGTATGAGAGGACCCTCGAGTGTGAGGTTAGAGATAGTAGTGGATTCTTAGAGGTGGATTGCTAGTGAGAGTTCTTGGTGGAATGAGGGACGAGATTAGGGTATTGAAATGAATTGGGACTTCTTTTGAGGATGTTACCTGAGCTGATGTTGGTGAATCTAGATGAGGCTGGTTTTAAGGTAGGAATTGGAAACGAGCGAGCGGGGTTGCGTTTATTTTGCCTGGTGGTGATGTGAAAGCTTCCTTGATTATGTGTTTTTATTAAAATGACCTGGCATGATATTAGATAGCGACCATGACAAACCCGTTGTGGCATGATATTCCATGTTGATATGCAATATTAAATCATAATTGGTAGTGACAATTATACTCATGATATAATGACCCATTGCTATCCGACTATGTTGTTCTAAAAGCATGTTATAATGTGTTGAATGAATCATGAAATAATGATATGTTGCAATGTGGGAGCATGATGTTATATTATGATCAGGAGATGTTAAATGATGAATATTGATTTGGATCATGAATCTGACTTATATATATGAGATAATGGTGCGTGATTGCTAAGTGATCGTTATATGACATTGTATGAGTTGAGATGATGTTTTGCGAGTATGCTGACGTTTTGGTGATTCACACATTGACTGACCTTTCCTTTTGCTGAATCTTAATAACCTGACCTTGATGTGTTGATGTGTTGACAATGGGTTTTGGTTCATTGATTCTGTGATGAGAGATACTTTTATGATTTCTAGGGTGATGTTGGGACGTTGTTATGATTTTGTTTATATTGTGAGATGCATATTACGACTTTCGTATGATATGGAGATGTTGATGTGACCTTGTGGTACTACTCTGGTATATGTTGAGACTTGGTGTGCGATGCGTTGATTGGAGATTGGATGGTTATACAGTATGCATTCTTATAGCTTATGCATCATGCTTGAATTGAGACTGATAGAATGATTCGATTCTGGAAACTAGGAAGAGAATATGGGATTAGCCCTTAGAGGTGGATGACTCCACCTCCTACCCTCGGAATTAGATTGATTGGTATGTGTGAAGCTGATTTGGTTTTCGGAAGAGTTTTGACAAAATCTTGATTTGAAAGGATTTGACTTGTTTTGGTGTAAAGTTGCTTGATTAAAAATTGAATTCGAAGATTTTGAGTGGTTTTTAAAAATGGCCAACTTGGGGTTTTAAAGAAGTTGAGAGTTCAATGATTTGGATGACAATCCTTTTATTTACAAACGCTTTAAGGATTTACGAACTGGATTTACATTATAACGTCTCACGAAGTGGATACAAGCATTGTATAGGGGCGCTTATAGATTGCTTGCTAAGACCTAGTCGGACGCTATAATGCTTTTAGAGTTGTGGTACTTCCGAAAAGTCGAAGCGAGGATGTAATAAGGGCGCTTATTACACACTTGACAAGACCAATTGGAGATGTCACGACCGTGACTAGGATGTTGTGAGAATCTCGGAAGACGCAACCGAGACGATTACAAGATCCTTGGACATGGTCCTCGGACTCACCGATTTTAAAACTTCATCCCCTTTGCTTTAAAATGATTTTAGTCTCGGGGACGAGACTTGTTTTTAGAGGTGGATAAATGTAAAGACTGAATATATATTTTATATATATAATATCATTATTTTAATTAAATATGTTAGTATTTATTTCAATTTGTAAAAGCGGAGAAAAAGTCGTCCTCGAGCACGAGTTCAATTTTAAAATCCTTCCGGCATCATTTGAATTTTCGATTTTGACGGGATTTGACTTCCGCTTTCGAGTTTCGGGTATTAATAAAGATTAATTTAATCTCCGAGTTTTGATTAAAATTAATTTAATTCCGTTATATTGAGATTAATAAATTAAATTTTATTTAAATTGATTTAGTCGCGATTCGACCGGGCGAGCGGGTTTCGAGTCTTTTCCGCTAATTCAAAATTCGTCCGGGGGACCAATAACATTTATTTTATTTCATTTCCCCTTTTTTTCTTTCACTCTCTCTCTCTCTCTGGGGTCCCCCCTCCCTCTCGGATCTGTGTATGTGCCCCTGCCTCACACCCTCCCCTTGTCTCTTCTATTTGTACAGCCCTCTTGGACCACCTCTGCAGCCCTCTCCTCTCCTCCTTGCTTCCATTTCTGAAAACCCATCAAACTCTCTGCCCTCCTCTCTCTCTCTCTCTCCCATTTTCATTTCAAACAAACCACCCCCATCTCCATTCTTGCTCACCGTCTTCAACAAACCTCCCCAACACAACTTCACCCTTATCCTCCCCTCCTCCTTCCTCTCCTTCTTGTTCTTCTTCCGTTCTGTACTCACTGGGCAAGCTCTGTTCGTTTGTGGGGAAGAAGGAGCTCAGCCTCCTTGGGCCTAATTTCTGGGCCAGACCCATTTGTATCCGGATCCCCCTTCCTCCCTTTCTTGTTGTATCCGGATAGGGTGCGGGTTTTGGGTTTGGATCGGATCCGGGTCCTTCTTTTCTTTCTCTTCTTTGGGCTGAGATCATGGGCTGGGTCTGGGTCTCCTTTAGGGTTGGGCTGTATTCTATTTTCTGTTTGTATATATATATATATTGGGCTATAAACATATGGGGGTTTTTGTTTTTAATTATTATTTCGGTGATGTTATATATATATGTGTATATGTTATATGTTTTATTTTTCTGATTTTGGAAAATGGTTATATATTTATATGTGCTGAAATTATTAATATTTATATTTAAAAAGGTTTTAAAAGTGAGATTAATGGATAGGGAGTTATAAATATATTTATGGTTATTGCTTTGAGACTTTATGAGTAGTAAGTGTTGAATTATTTTGAATATTATTATAGTTTTGGGAATTTGGTTATAATTATAATATTCTGGAAATTTATCCTTATATATTGTTTATTGTTTAAAAATAATATTGATTGGATTATTTGATTGATGCATTTTATGAAAATTTCAATATGTAAGTTGGGAATTTTAAAGTGATTGTTGGTTTTGATTTATAAAATATGAATTGTGAACATAGGATTATTTTGATGATTTAATATTGGAGTTTATTTATATAATGTTTTGAAATGAGAAACATGCCGGAATTATTTTATAACATGATTTTGGGAAAATGGGCCTTAAGGTTTAAATGTTTAATGTCGGGATTTAGATAAGCGATTTTAAAAGAGTTGTTTGATTTTCTAAGTTGAGTTCTTTGAGAGGTGGTTTTGAAAATGAAATGATGAGATGAGATGGAATAATCTGAAATGGGATATGAGACGAGATATGAATGATAGTTAGGGGCGCCTTGTGTGAAATAGGTAGACTTATGCATTTATATGTTATTAGGTGTTTGTGAATGCTGGACGTTGCTTGCTATCGGTGATTCATTTCATGGATTCTGCTTTGCCTTGTTCTCTGTTGTTCGGCTTATTCAGGTAAGTTCCTTTATGGGCTTACTCAGATTCGAAAGAGATTACCGGCTTGTGAATGTATGACATACTAGGTGTTGCATAAGCATTAAAGCATGCCATGTAGTATCATGCTAGGTTGCACTTGTGATTGAGCATTCTATTTCTTTACGCGTATGAAATAGAATGGCCGTATCTGTGATAGTCCTAGAGTCTTTGCTAGGGTCATAGGGTAGCCTAGCCCCATCGGGTGCCCTGAGTCTATCGAGTCGATATGAGCATGATGATAGCCCAGCACCATCGGGCATGATTTATTTATTTTAATTTATGTTATGATGATGAGATATGAGATGATGAGATATGATATGCTATAGCATCGAACCGGCCGGTCTCTGCACTAACGGAAAGGGGTGCAGAGGTAGGAGAGGGACATGCCACTTGGCATTCTTTGGGCGCCTTTACAGTTATTTCTCGCATATTGTAAATTAGGATCATGCTAGTGTGATTTAATTTCCACATCTGCATCATCTTTATTATTAGCGTATGTGTATGTTCGCTTGCTGGACAGAGCGTGTTGGGGCCTCGGTCTGACCCCACTCGCACCCATTGTTTTTAGGTATGATTGCTCCCTGTTTATATGGCGTGGGAAAAACCCCCGGCGATTGCAAAGAAATCTGTCTAACCCCGTTAATCTGGCCATACAATTTTAGAATTATGTTTTGGTTTTGACCCGGCCTTGCCGTGGCTTTTGTATCTAAATTATATTTCCACTTCACTTTCGTTTAAACTGAATTTATGAAACTTCGACTGATTAGAGGTTTGAAACCTCGACCCGTACCTGAATTGCAACATCCGAACGAAGGTATCCGACCTTCGAAACGTATCCCGGATATTTATATCCGGGCCGTTACACTTCTCGTGACATCTACTCTACTTGAAGGCAAATAAAAGAAACAATATGGTTTTCGGCCTAAGAAAATTGAGTTCAGATCCTCTATGATACTTAATCTATTACTCATCATATTATACTTCTTAGAATTGGTTTAAATTATAAACTAATTTGATAAATATACCTTATGTTTAAAAGTATAAACCCTATATAGCTAAAGAATTAAAAAAATGATATTTAGTGTGTGTTTTGGATAATTCAATTCCATATTTGATTGGATTATCCACAAATTGATTTTCATAACCATAATAGACTTCACATCATGCTTGTGAAACATGCTGCAAAGAATGAATGGTTTATGTTTTAACTCATTTTGAAGGTCGTGTGTAATTTAATCGGAGCTCAATTATTCCACTTTGACCTCTAATAGACTATTTCTTTTTAGATATTTTATTTTGGTATTTGTTATTCTTATTCTGATTGTATTTAATATTGAAACCTAATTTTCATTGGCATAATATATTTCACACCATTCTTGTGATTTAGGCTGAATAAAATGAATGATTTATGTTTTTACTTGTTTTAAGGTTGCGTGTATTTTCATGGTAATCCAATTATTCCAAATTGATCTATAATATACGATTTGTTTTAAGATGCATGTTTTCACCTTTATTATTCTTATTGTATTCAATATGAAACCTTATTTTACTCGCCATGATATATTTCACACCATACTTGTGAACTGGGCTGAAGAATTATTTTTTTACTCGTTTTAAGGTTGTTTTTGTATTTTTAATCGAGGTATGATTATTCTAATTTTACCTCTATTAGACGATTTATTTTTAGATGTGTATGATTTTTGGTTTTTTATTCATATATAGTATTTGATATTGAAACCTGATTTTTATGGTCATAATTTACTTTACACCATGACTATGAAAATGGCTGAAGAATATTTTAGGTGAATAAACATTAAAAATAACCATCTAAAGAAAGTGTAATTTGAAACATTTAATCGAACTTGAAGTATCGATTGTTCATTAAAACAGTTTCAAGTTCCTACAACCATTAAAACAGTTCCAAGTTCCAACATCAAGCAACCACATACATAACTTTGCGAAATGTTTAGAAAACAAAATCAATCAACCTTTTGACACCGTTGATCCTGGCAGCCTCGAGCAACTTGAAGCTGATCAACGTGTTGTTGTACATGATCAAAGAGTGATTTGACGGAATGAAACCCATCCCACTCATATAAGGGCTAATAAACAAACTAATCTTCCTTGTCAGCTAACAACACTGCCAGGTTGGAGATCTTCAACAAAAGGAAAGTGCTACAACTCACAATCTCATGCCTGTGGAAATACATCCGCTATCCTCACTTTCACTTGCTAATTAATATCATTTTTTCCCTCTTCTTCTGTACAAATTTCACCCACTTATGCAAATGCCCATAAAATTTCCAAACAACCTCTCTAATGGAAAATTCTTAGGTCCTCTCATGAGCAATTCTTGTTCTGCCATTTCTTTATTCTCTATTTGTTTATGTGAACAACTGATCAGGATAAATGGACACTTGAGTGCATCTTAGAAAAAACTATCTTTATTAATTAGTCAAAGGACATGTACACTTTTCAATGAGATAGCTTACAATCCCATGGAAACCAGATGTATACTTCTACTGAACAGTTGCGATGCCAAAAAATTATTTATATTTAGATTATTATTATTTTCTACCTGGAGTGCACTCTCAATTCAGTTGAAACATTTGGGCAATGAATACCTCTGAGCAAGAAGCTTGTAATGAGAAGTCATTGAAGCAACTTATTACACCTTGTTGAATTTCAAGTCCTAGTGCTTCTAAGGTATTCATAGTTGATAGAAACAGACCTGGTTTGCTTGTGCAGCAGATCTCGATCCGAGTATCTGCATTTCGCCTCTCTACATCAAATTGCACATAGCAAGTTCCAAACAAAGATCAAAAAATAAAAATTGACCCAAATCTGTCCATAAATAAAAAATCAGCTGACACACCTTTGGTGAAGTCCTCACAGTACCTCATTTTCTTTTAGGTCTTTGAAGATGCTTCTTCCATTTAACTCACTTGAATTCACATCAATTTCCTCTTGCAGATTGCTAATCCTTTCTTTCAATTCTTTCGTGTAATCTATTGTATCTCCAAGTATCGATGTCCTATCAACCTGCTCTTTCAACCAAAGAAAGATCAATCATATAACTAAGAGTAGGTAGAATAAAAAATATGAAAAAGAGAAAAAGATAAAGAAGGGCAGATAACATCCCAATACCTTGCTAATCTTGGTGAAGGAAGAGGCTCGAGAGGCGATCATTCAGCCTCTTCCTTTGCCTCCTCTCAACCATTAGATTATTGGAAGGTTTCCCTTCAAGCTTCCTCTTCTTCTTCTTCTTCTTCTTCTCCTTCTTTTTCTCCATGCAAAGCTCCATGGTGAAAGATGGGACATCCATGGGTTGAACAATCTCAACTCTACATTCAGCAAGGAAGAGAAACATTTGAGGCCAACCCAACAGAACTAATGAGTGATTTCTACACAACCAGCTGGGTTTTTGATACATTTGATGGGATGATGATCCCACTCCCTCCTCTTCCTCTCATCCCTCCATCCCCTTTTGAGTCTTTCTCTTCTCCCATTAGACCCAACTTAGATTGCTCATTCAATGACCTTTATTCACCATTTGATGTGAAATTCACCACACCACTAGATTTGGTTGATGATTTTGGGCCTTACCACAACCATGGAGATTTCACAGTTCCAATGTGAGAGTTTTCAGTTACTTTGTATCTCCCTCAAATTATTTGTACGAAATCCTTAAAAAAATCCGTGAGAGTTCTCAGTTACTTTCGTATCCATTAATCGATACTCCTCACCTTTGAATGAAAAAAACAATCTCAACCAAACCTCGCCTACGTATGTGCTTCTTTACATGAGAATTCGAGAATACCAAATCTACTTCATGAGTGTTTCCTATCTCAATCAAACCCTAGTTATTGTAAAATTGTTGATTCAAATCGAAATCCCAAAGTTAACCAACAAAACCCTAATTAACAAAGCAAAAATCAATTGAATTCAAATACTAACCTCCAATTACGCAACTGCTCCACTCGATTACCGCCTCCAGCCCTCACCGACTGTGTCGCCGCCAACCAATCGCCCTCTGGCCACTCACCGATTGCGCACCGCCTCTACAACAGCAGCCCCCAATCAATTATGAGCAAGAAGATAATTATGAGGAAGAACGTGGAACAAAAATCCAATTTCGGCTTGTAATTGTGAAGAAGTAGTTGAAGGAGAAAACTAATTTCAACTTGGAATTGGTATTAGGAGCAGTTGAATCCATGGAGAGAACGTGGGTGGGGAAAAAGGCTTAAAATTTTTACAAAGACATTGCTTCTGAAATTATAAGTATAAGGGGTGAATTTTTATTAGATTTCCTTTTTGACGGGAGAAAGTTTTATGAGATGCACTCACGCACTGCCACGTATGCAGATGCACTCACGCGCCGCAACGTAGGCAACAATGCATCGGTTTTAGTATATGTATATATAGACAGAGGATAGATCATATGTACTCAACTCTTAACGTGTATTATATTAACAAATATGGGTCCTTGATTGAGGAAGCATGGATGGCCAAGATTATTCCAACATATTAAATTAATTGTAAATTAAATGAAAAATAAAAACATTCAATCTCACCTAAAGCGTGTGTATTAAAACACCCAATCTTATGAAATGAATCAAGCGTGGAAGATGAAGCCTAATTGAAATTTGAGAGATTGAGAGATGGCGGATGCGATGGCCCCTCCTTCTTGTTCCCATGGAGATGGCGGATGCGATGGCGATGGTGGATGGTGGGTGAGATGGTGATGGCGGATGGCAACTCAGTAAGCAAAGTCGAAGGAGATGGCGATGGTGGCTAGCGAAGGCAGCGACAGAGGCGATGGCGTAGAGGAGCGAGCGATGCGAAGGAGATGGCAGAGCGGGTGATAGCAATGGCAGATGACGGTTCCCTTCGGTTCCCACAACCTCATCGATTCCCGCTGTCGGTTTTATGTCATCTCCTTCCTCTCTAATCACCCTTCACCTCACACTCATCGCCCACTACCATTCACCGATCGTCACTGTCAATCCCACCCGCAAAATCCCATCTTTACACTTCCTTCTTCTACTCCCTCATCCACCTCTTCCTCTCCTGCAATCACCCCTCTCGGGCCTTCCAGGCCTTCCTCTCCATGAGAGCACACTATTGCACTCCCGATGGTGATTCCTGGAACCGGATCTTGTACTGCTTCAACTACTCCGGGTGGCTTCAATAGGTGCGTTTCGCCTACTCGGAGATGATCTTTTCCGGGGTTTTCCCCAATTTTTTTCTAGGAATGTGGCGATCCATGCTTTGTGTAAATTGGGAATGTTGGATACCGACCTAGAGTTAATTGAAGTCGATACAGTTGGGTACATACAATACCCTAATTTTAGGGGTTTGCTTACCGTTTAGGCCTGAATTGGGATTAGGGTGTTTGGCCCAGATGACTAAGAATGGGATTTTGTTTCTCACTTTTACTTTTAATACCTTGATTAAGGGGATTTGCTGTGTAGGAAACTTAGACCATGTGCAACAGAGAGTCACACGAATCAAAACTCATTTCAGCCACATCAGCAACTATTCCAGCCACGTCAGCTTTCCACTAACTTTTCAGCTTTTTACATTTTTCATCCACAACAGAGAGTCGCACGAATCAAAACTCACTTTACACTTTTTTATATTTATTAAGTTAAATGTTGATTTATTTTACTTAAAATTTATTGTTAATGATATTATTAATATTAATATTAATATTAATACATATCATTAAAATAAAAAGGCATACAATTAAATTTAAAAATATTTTATTAACTTGATACACTGAAAAACACCAAAAAAAAATTAGACAACTTAAACTTGCAAACAACATATTAAATTTGAAACAACACATACTCGTACAATAAAATTAAACGTCATCTCTGGGAGTGCCAAATTTCTGCCATATATGTTCAATCAAGTCGGCCTTGAGTCGATTATGCATACTCGTGTCTCGAAGGTTAGCCCTATTTTGTATCACTTTACGCATTTCAGCTGGATAATTTGGGATGATAGGTTCAGCTACATGAACTTGATCGAAGTCGGATGGATCTTAATAGTGTTGATATGTATCACGTTCATCTTCAGCGATCATATTATAGTGTAAGTTTATGTTGATTTAAGTTAATGTTGTTTATGTGACTATAAATCTTTAACATATGGTAAACTTAGCGAAATTTTTTTCCCAAACATATGCAAAATGGGTGTTATTGGATAGAGAAAAATAAATCGCATTCAAAAATATTTTTTTTAAAATAATTTATTTAACGAAACCCCCTGCCATGTGACTCAATACTATTGGCTAAAAAAAATATATCCGGTTGATCCGGCTCAGCATTTGGCTTCTTTGAGGCCGAATCATTTCCCTCTCTCTCCACTAGCTTCCCTTTTTTGCTGATGTGGCGCCTTAAATGATCCCCTTGGATCTTTGTTGCCAATGATCTTACAATCTGCACAATTGAGTGTTATTTTGGGTTTGCGAGCATGAATGTGGCTCCCTGTTTTACCACATTTTGTTCTCAAGTCTTTATTGAACCCAATGACTTCAACCTTGACCCCATATCATTTCACCTGTTGCAAATGGTGGCCGAATCTCGATCTTATTAATTTTGATCAATGGTTTACCCACAATTTGACTTCATGTTGAACACATCCATCTCATTCAAACAAAATATAAAAGTGATGCTAAGTCAAGGTAGATTATTGTGTGCTTGTGTGATTCCCACATTATTCAGGCAAAAACGACGAATTATTCAAAAGAATGTGTTGATTTTCATTCTTCAATCTCAGAGGTATTCGGGGGAAAAGCCGAATTATTCATGTGTATGGATCGATTTCGTGCTTAATGAGATGAGTTTTTTTTATATTGGCGGTCATATGAATGAAAAATGTATCGATACCATCGAATAATCATGTGATACCATCGAATAATCCAGTGATACCATTAAATAATCCAGCGATACCATTGAATAATTTTTAGTTATTTGTTAAAATGACATAAGTAATCTAATAATATTGTAACACCATCGAATAATTAAGCTATACCATCGAATAATCAAGCGATATCATCAAATAATCAAGCGATACCATCAAATAATCAAGCGATACCATCAAATAATTTTTAGTTAAAAGTTCAGGGTGGTAGCCGATTAGAGTAATCCATTGATACCATCGAATAATTTAAAGAGAGTGCACCACACACGCCCTCAATTTAGCAAGTGGGCAAAAGATGTGGGTCTCGGTGATTTTTAATTAAAAAAAAACTAAAATTGTCTATTAATCTCAGCCATCCATTTCATTCAATCAATGGTTCTGATTTGTTAACATGATACAGATTAAGAGTTGTGTACATCTAAACCAATATATATATATATATATATATATATATATATATATATATATCCTAACCATGTAACGGAGGAACAATTGTGGGCTTTTGTTTAGGGGCGGTCCTGGGGTGTAGCGGAAGTCAACTTTGTAAAAACAAAAATCACCAACGTCGTTTTGCGTGGGGTTTTTTGCTCAACTGAGAGACGCGTGATGGCTTTGGGCAAGGGTGACACACAACAAAGGGTCAAAGGCGAAGGGCGAAACTCAGCAGCATTGCAGCAGAATGCATTCACAACAACCAACAACCCAGCAGTGCACAAAATCACCGACATCCGGCCGCCAGGGCTGCCCGGCCCGACAACCACTCCACTGTCTGGAGTTTGGCCGCCTGCAGCCAGGTTTGTGACTATGAAGACAGTGAACAACAGTTACTCGAAAAATCAAAAAAATTTGGCGAAATTGGTAATTTTTCTTCGATTTTGTTATTTCCCAGCCCGACCAATACTCCACCATACTACGGGTGAGTAGCGAAATGGAGTCTACTGATTTTTTGTGGTACCATCAATTTCACATTCCTTTCATGTAGAAGGTGATTCTCTTCCTCTTTAGCATAAGCGTTTGGGTCATCCTTCGCCTTCTATGCTTCCTTCTTGACAGATATTCAAGTCAATAAAGACAGGTCATTGATTCCTTGTGATGTTTGTCATCGAGATAAACAAACTCATTCGCCTTTTCCTTTAAGTGTGTCTCATGCGTCTGAAACGTTTGAACGTACTAGTCCATGGTGATCTTTGGAGTCCTTATCACTCCTAGTCTTTGTCCGGTGCTTTTTATTTTTTAACCTTGGTTGATTATTGTTTCAAGCATGTCTAGATCTATCTATTGCATAATAAAAGTGAAGTTTATACCATTTTTCCTCAATTTTGTGCTATGGTTAAATGTCAGTTTAGTAATATTGTCAAGTGCTTTCGTAGTGACAACGACACCAAGTTTACTTTATTGTGCCCTTTCTTTAACAATAACGGTATTTTATTTGAATTTTCGTGTGTTGACACTCCCCAGAAAAATGGTTGGGTCAAGCGAAAATATTTTCATATCCTTAACGTCGCCCATTCCCTCATGTTCCAAGATGCTTTACCCATTAAGTTTTTGGGAAAATGTATCCAGGCTACAAGGTATCTTGTCAACCAAACTATTACCCCTGTTATAGCCCACAAAACACCGTTCAAAGTTCTCCACAACCGCAACCCCTTATACACCCATGTTCACACTCTTGGATGTCTTTGTTATACCTCTCGGATCCTACGCAACTCCGACAAGTTTGCTCCTTGTGCCCGCAAATGTATTTTCCTTGGTTATCCTAATGGGCAACGAGGTTGGTGAGTGTATGATATTGAAATCAATGACTTGTTTGTGTCCAGAGATGTCACTTTTTATGAATCTTCTTACCCATTCTTCAATCAAACCCACCACCCATCTTCCTCTTTGTCGTCCGTTCCTCCGTCCTTATCTATAACCCATTCGGTCGAAGACCACCCAGCCTTGACTGCAATCCCGCCACCCATCCATAATCTTCCTACAACACCAGCCCCTACCACCGATGTTTTTGTCTGGTATTGATAGCGCTTTCTTGTAGTTGCAGTTCCCAACCCTATATCCATTGCAAAAATGTTTCTGTCCACACCTTTCTTGTAGTTACAATGATAAAGGGTTGGGAAATTCACCATATAGATTTTAACAACACCTTTCTTCATTGTGACTTAGACGAGGAGGTGTATATAAAGCCGCCCACATGCTTCCCTAGTTCAGGCCCAGCCAGGGTCTGTCATCTGAATTGGTCTCTCTATGGCCTTTGTTAGGGTCATTGCAATTTGTTCTTCAAACTCTTTGCTGCTCTTTGCCAGTTTGGTTTTCTTTAGTCTAAGGGCGATTACTCCTTGTTCTCCTTCATTCGCCTAGGTTTGACTCTTCATGTTCTGATTTATGTGGATAACTTGATTATTGTTGGTAGTGACTTTGTTGAGATTAGTCGCCTGAAGAGACAAAGTTGAGCTCCATCTTCCATGTGAAGGATCTGCATCCTCTCAAGTACTTTCTTGGCATTGAGTTTCTCGTTCAGATAAGGGTCTCTTCTTATGTTAGCGGAAATATACCTTACACATTTTATCAAAGGCGGGGGTGTTGGTAGCCAAACAATCTGAGTTTCTTATGGATTAGAATCACACACTTTCCACTTCTATAACTCCTCTATATTTGTTTCCCCAGACCAATACAAAAGACTCGTAGGTCATCTAATTTACTTGACTATCACATGCCCTGGGCTCTCTTATTTTGTTCACACTCTATCTCGGTTCATGCAATCCCCTACAGTTGATCATTGGGATGCGACTATGCATGTTCTGTGGTTTCTGAAAGGGCATCCTGGTTAGGGTATTTTCCTTTCTGCCTCGAGCCCCTTAACCTTTATTGCCTACTATGACTGATTATGACAGTTGTTCTTTTGACTAGACGATCTCTCAATGGTTACTACATATTTCTTGGTTCTTCGCCTATCTTTTGGAAGACTAAGAAGCAGCACACGGTCCCTCGTTCGTCTGCCGAGGCTGAGTATTAGCCCATAAAATATACTTGTTGTGAGCTTATATGGCTCAAGTATCTTCTGTGTTCCCTTGGTGTGGTGCATTCCATGCCCATGTGCCTTTTTTGTGATAGTGAGGCGGCCCTTCACATCGCTGCAAACCCAGTTTTCATGACCATAGGAAACACATTGAGGTCGACTGTCACTTCATTCGGGATCTCCTCCTTGTTGGTTCTGTATCTACCCATCACGTATGCACGTCTTCACAACAAGTTGACCTTCTCACCAAGGCCCTTAGACATCAACAATTTCAATTTCTTATGGGCAAGTTGGGCATTTATGATCCTCATCCTCCAACTTGAGGGGGAGTATTGAGTTATATATGTATATATTATCTTTTACATGTATATCTATTTTCTATTTTTAGGTAAATATATTCAAGGCGCATGTAATCTGTATATATACGTTTTACCAATAAGAATTCTGTAAGAGCATTTCCTCTCAATTGTTCTCACAGAGTTTTAATATATACTCCTCATGTCTTAAAATATTGGTGTTTTTGTTTTTTCTAGTATGTTTTTTAAAGAGTTAAAATCTCCATTAAATATTAATTTTTTAATAGTTTTTTAAAATAATATTATACTTAAAAACTAATAATAAAAAATTAATATTTTATAGAGTTTTAAACTTTTTAAAAATTGTGCTAAAAAGGTAAACGACTTATATTTTGAAACGGAGTTAGTATTAATGAGCTCAATCACGTATTGAAGACTTTTCCAACTCATTCCTAATAAGGGGATTCAGATTATTCAACTTGTACCAAACTGTCAACAGCGATGTTTCATACATCTGTCTATATTTTAAATATTCAGATATATTGAGGATGCAATGCAATTTGTGTGATATATAGTACAAAAATTGTAGACTTTTTGTTACGGCTCTTTGATGCATCAAATGGATGGATTCAACGTAAGCCTATATGATATGACCTATATATGGATATGAGATCATGAGACTTTTAATTAACTTAATTCCCCTAGCTTATTAATCATAGAGACAAAGTGATAATTTAGACGTCCATCTCTTTGATGTATCCAAATGATGGATCCAATGTTTGGCTCTACAATATCATATGAGATCACATGAGTTCGGCTTCCACCTTCACGTACTATTTTATAACGTACGTATGCAAGCAAAAATATATATATATTATATAATTTATATATATAAATACAAATATATATTTATATTTATATTTATATTTATATTTATATTTATATTTATACGGGACAAGAGTTTTAATTTTGGCAGTACTAAATTTTTTAATAATTTAGTGATTTATATGATATATTTAGTTATTTTAAACACAAGTTACAATAATACTATAAGGCTTGTAAGCAATTTGAAAATAAAAAATTACTATGGGCTTGGGGGGTTAGGGATTTGGGCTCTAGGAGGCAAACAAAATAATTTATTCTCCATTTTGAAATAGTGAAATCTCTATTCAATTCTAATCGGTTAGGGTTACAGGAGGCTTGTGCTGCTGGCAATGTTTTTTTTGTATGAAATTGTGTTGCTGAGAGTGTTAACATTATGGTGATATCATTTTATGAAGTATGAACTATGAAAATATTTTTTTTATTTTCCAAGTTTTATAATATTTTATTATTTTTATTTGAGGGACAAGTCCCGTCCCGTCCCATGTGAGATAAGGCCCGTGTGGAATTCAAAACGAAAAGGTGAATCCCGTTCCGGTCCCGTTCCGAAAAAATTAAAACGGGACGGGCCTCATCCCGGTCCCGTCCCGTTTCATCCCGTCTCACGCCCACCCCTAGTATATATCCTTCCCATTTGAATTGTGTTGTGGTGGGCCGGGAGATCACATTACCTTTACCAAGCTTTTGGGAAGAAGAGACAAATTAAAAGAAAAGTAAAACAAGTGATCAATAATAATATTTCTAAATTTAATACTAAAAAAACCCAAAACCAAGTCTCCACATCTCAGTAGGGGAATGATATGGAGATTGGCTCTTCTGCCTTTATCAGAACCACACAACAAAACACAGCTTTTATGAGACTTTATACCACCAACAGTCCAACACAAATAAACAGCTCATATTGCTAAGGGACAGTAACTTGTTATCTCTCTTAATTAATTACATTTATAAACTAAGTTTTAACAGATCATATACAGCAGGAAAATCTATCAACCCACCTTTCTTATGGAGTAATATATCAATGAATCTGGAATCATTTTGATCAATATTGATTGGTTTGAAACTATAAAATCGACAGTTTCACAGTTTCAAACCAATTTTTTCTACCTCTTTTACAGAAGCATCAATGAACAACTAAGGGGTCGTTTGGTAGGCTTATGTCAAGTGTGTACACTTGCTTTATTAGTTATTCACTTATATTAGTCTTGATTTCCCACCGGTATCATGAAGGGTTGAATATTGCACTCAAATTTAACACAATGTCAGCTACATTTCACTAATTTTCTCATAGAAAATGCACAATTTTCTTTATTTCCTTCTCCAAATTACCAAAGGACCCTTAATTAATAATTTCCCCACAAGTAATCACCCAGAAAAAGTCAATTAATACATCCCAGCTCACAGTTTAGGATTCACATTAGTAGTAGAGATGGTGATGAATTTGCAAATTAATGAATTATTATTCAAGGGAATTGAATTGTAGGAATCTCCCCACCCTTTCAGCTGAATTTAGAGCCAGCGTGGGTATCTGTACGCAAACCAAATCCTCCTCACGTTACCCGAATTTCTGCATATTTTTATTGTGATTTTTTCATCTTTTCTGCTTCCTCAAGAGGTGCCAAATGGACATTTGAGGCTTTGACTTCCCCTTTGTTAGCATTACTATATTCATAGTTATTGCAATTAAATAACAATTACCCTTTCAATCGCATAGTTTAACAATTAAGACGATCCCTTGAACAGTGAAGTTTTGAAGGAGAGAATTTAATATAAATACAAGTATATCCCTTGTTTACCCCATCAAGGAATCACAAAGGGATCATCAATAGCTTCAAAGATACCTCTCTTTGTCCCTTTAGACCTCAAGAAAATTAAAGAAGAAGAAGAAAACTAAAGAAATCAATGGCAGGTTTCAATGGTCTTGCTCTGGTTGTATTTCTCATCTCCGCCATGGCATTCGTTTGCTATGGGGCGGACACTCGCCCCTTCTCTGCTCTCACGCCGAATGCCCTCACTGTCACAAGTACTAATGCAGCAGGTAAGCCTAGAGACTAATATTTTCGCAAGGAAATGAATCATATTATTTTCTCTGATTTCGTCTTTCTAGCAAAGGAAGTAAGGTATCCATTCCGAAAACAAACATAAAGATGTTACCTATAATTTTTTTCCCCTTTATTTTTAGTGTTCAAAATGGTTGAAAAATTCATATAGAGAAGGCTTCTAAATTTTGTACATGGTGCAGTTTTGATGGCAGGGGTGGACACAATCACAGTTTCATGGGCGCTAAACTCGAGCGCTGCATCAGGGACAGATTACAAGACTGTGACGGTGAAGCTCTGCTATGCACCCGCAAGCCAAGTAGACAGGCCATGGAGGAAGACCGTTGCTAACAACATAGGCAAGGACAAGACTTGCCAATTCACCATAGTCTCCAAGCCATATGCGCCTTCAAACAACACAGAAACCTACACCGTTAAAAAGGACGTTCCTGGTGCCATCTACTTCATCCGAGCCTATGTCTATGACACGACTGGCAAAGCGGTCGCTTTTGGGCAAACCACCAATGCTCTCAAGACAACCAACCTCTTCACAGTTGTCGGGATCACTGGTCGTACTGCATCCATTGATGTGGCCTCCGGTGTCTTCTCTGCCTTCTCCGTGCTCTCCCTGGTTTACTTCTTCTACGCGGAGAAGAGGGCTGCTAGTAGGGCCACATAGTCTGGTTGAACAATGAAGGTTGTCCACCTACACTTGGCAATCAATGAGGATTCGATTCTATTCGATTTGCATTCAGATGCAAAAATGGTGTTATATAGTCTAAAATACATGTTTGTTTGTTTGTTTGTTTGTTTGTAATACTTGCTTCTGCTGTGAGAAAACAGATACTTGGCTTGTTTTTCCATCACGGTTTCTTTGATAAAGAGTTCATTGGTTGTCTTGTTTTGGATTATAATGTTTTGGAAGTTATTGTATTGATCAAAAGTTGGGTTCCGATACACAAGTGTCTCATAAGGGCCCGCTTTGGAAGTTATTGGATCGATCCGAAGTTAGATTTTGATACTCATATCTGATACCCGTGCAGTTTCGCTTGTTGGGGATCGATTATAAAACATAACAGTTGCTAGACATAAAGTCAGCCGTTCTACCTTACAAGTTCTACTAGTACAAATACCTTGTAATGATACTTCTATTAATTTCTAACCAAACAGGGCACAAGCATCTATATCCTACATTCCTACCGCATATTATCCTTTGTTTTAAACTTAAGTTCAGATTCTAAATTTTAAATTAATGAATTTATAAATGATAATAATAACAATAATAATAAAAAAAGATCTTCAAACCCCCCCCCCCTCTCTCTCTCTCTCTCTCTCTCTCTCTCTCTTCAAGAAATGATAAGCATAACTCTTTATAATGGCATAGGGACAAAATATCATCTGTTTCACTATTTTTGGGGCGATGTCAACACAAATAATACTAATTAAAATCTATAAAGTTGGTGGACTTTGTATTAGAGACGAAGTATAAACAGATACAAACAAAACGTGACCATCACTAGGTAGCTTGTATTTGAGAGATTCCCACTAAATGAATCATCATTCCCACTTCATACCTCTTAAAATTCAAACCTATTTAAAAACTTATCCAGGTATACCAAATGACCAAGTGCTTACAACTGATTGGGTTTTGGTACTTTTAGGAATTGGGTCGTCATACTAATAATGTATGCAAAAATGCAGGAAGCAAACGGATGGCTAGCATGGATGAGAAATCATCAAATGGTAGAGGAGAACAATTTTTGGGAATCATGTAAACATAGCCAGAAATTTCACTTCTGTCATCATTGAAACTGAAATGCAAGGTTTGAATGAATTAAAACCTCTGAAAGAGATCATGTCGAGGATCAAAATTTTGGGAGGTCTGGTTCATCTCCCTAAGTCCACGACCATACAATGATTCATGGCTCACGGTTCTCTCGGGCCTAATGAAGTAATGACTCGAACTAGGCCAATCAAACTTCGATTAAATATCGTGGTACAATAAGTCTCTACAACATCTCAGGACTTCGTCATGTTTCTAACCAGTTTATGCTCAACCCTGCAGCTGACATCTAGTAACTCTCTATAAGAAAAATGCTTTATATCGAACAAATCCTGGCAGAGCACAAGTGCACATCACAATGTCTAAGTATGTTAAATTTCTCACAAGGATATGATATTGTGATTTCGTATGCTATGTAGTGGGAGAACTCCATTTACAATAAGTTGGGCTTTTATCGTCATCTATAGAAAGTACAACGGTAAAAATATAGATGAAGCGTACATGTGATAGAAAGATAGGTAAGAGTGGTATGAAGGGGTGAATAACTTGTGTATGCTGTTTTTTCCTCAGGAACCAAACACCATCTCAATGCTGCGCATACGGTCGGTGCCAATAAGTGATAATCTGTCCTCATAAACTTCAATGTAGCCAAAAGCATTTGAGCTTGGAGGACACTCCAATGCTGCTTCAAAGACTCGGTGGTGGATCCCATGGGAGTCAACTGTATAGCCCCCTTTGTGATCATGACCGGTCAGGCAAGCCTTTACACACTTGTACCTATGTATTATATCTGCAACCTCCTCATAGTTCCACAGGAGTGCTTCAAACGAGGAGGCCTTGGGATGCAAAGCAAGATGACAACAGATGACTACTTTCTGCTTCAGGTGGGTTGCATCTTGAAGGACACCATCAAACCATGCTAGTTGTTCTTTCCCAATACCTCCATTGAACTTGAGAAACCTTCTCTCTGGACCAACTAGTCCGTCAGGGCTGTTCTTATCCGGGTTTGGATTCTTTTCATTAAGAAACTTCAAGGCCTCAGCTGTGCTGGGATGATCTTGAGGCCACCCAATGGCACTTACATCATAACCATCAAGGACCACAAATCTATATTCAGGAGTTGGTGAAAAATCATAGTAGGCGCAGCCATTATTATGGCTTGATATCTTCAATAACGGAAGTAGATCCTTACGAGGAAGATTGTAGAGGCAGTGGTTACCAATCATGTGATAAACAGGGCAATTAGATTTCTCAAACTCACAAACAACCTTCTTGACAGTAGTAAGAGATTGGTCCTTGGGGCAAAATCCATCCACTATGTCACCAAAATTAATGGCAAAGCTAAGATTTTCAAGGCTGTTCCATTTCTGTACGGCTCTCTGCAAAACAAGTATGCTGTGTCTATAATACCTTGGAACTCCCAGGAAAGATTTGCCATCAGGAATATCAGCATACTGGACATCAGAAATAACTCCAAAAGAGAAAAGAGGCGTGCGCCTTTGAGTGGTAATAAACCCATTCTGCAGGACCATTGCGTACACAAGAAGAGTGCCCTACAAAGTATGAAGAATGAGTATTGGTGATGAAAAAGAAAATAGTATTTAGATTAACTTAAGCTGCAGAATCATCAGAACATATAAAACATTATATCAAATAAATGAAGATTGGTTTCAGTGTTATTCTTAACCCCTTGGTGAAAATCCTTAGCACATTGGACTTACTATTAAATGAAGTTTCATGATATGGAGAGTTTCAGAAGTGACATGTTCATTTAAAATTAAAATTCTCAGGTTGTACCAAAAGTTCCTCCAATTATTTTGGATTGAAAGCAAATGTTTTGTCAGCTTAGCTGCAATAAGTATGCCTTATTTTAGTGTTTTTCTGGAGGTTTGGGGATCGCTTCTTGTGTTCACAGCTGCAAGAAATTGGTAGATAGAGATGGAAGCAATAGAAAATACACTTAAATCAGATAAGCTATCAACCAACAGTATTTTGTGCAAAACTGAATTGCATAGGATCTTGTACAATCATCTTCAATAATAAAGCACTTAATTTTTAATTCACAAAAAGGTATTTTTGGAACAATGATCTAAAATGAATTTCTACATAATATTCTGTTGCCATGAATTGCCATATCTCATCCAAGTGAAATGACTCCCGGTAAAACAGAGATGGAAAGTCAGGCACAGCAAAGCGGTTGCACTGTGCCAGCAAAACTTAAATGAAGAGTCCATGTTTAAGGATAGAGAACAGCAGCAACAAACAGAACAAAGCAGAGAATAACTAACTGAATAAATACCACACAGCTCTTTAACAGTGCATAACTTCTAACAGGAACCATTCATCTGTTAAAAATTATCCATTACCATAAGTCCAATTCAAACTATTCCATGTTTTTTCTCCGTAGTTCTTAGACAGATTAAAATCAACACACAATTGCCACTGTTTAGATAATCCTTACATCCAGAAGGATTATCACCTTGCTCTATATAACCTTCATACTGCATTCGACACTATCATTAAGTATGATATTATCATCTGTTCTGCAAACATTTCACATATGGCGTTCCTTCTCCTCAGATTGGTAAGAATTTCCATTTAGGAAAAAAACCTAGAAGAACATTTTGGAAAAAACCATCCAGACAGTCTAAGTACTAACTTCAGCTCATAATAAATAAATCATCCAAATAAACTACTAAAGTCCCTGGTGTTGAAACTAGTCTGGTACTCAAGAGACTGAGCAGCCAACTGACTGCCTGAAACATATCTGGTGCCTCCTTTCAATCAGAGAATGAACAATTAAGCAAATCCACCATTCACTCAGTGAATATATGGAAATTTGACTGTTATTCACTAAGATTGCATAACAACGTCGAAACAGCTCAAGATCGAGATAAACAAAAAAACGCGGCAAAAAGCAAATCAGCAACAAGTTGAAACCAACTAGCGAAATAGTAACATGGATCGAAGAAGTGGCAACTGGAGAGATCGTTATTGATGAAAAAATTGGACCTTTGGGGAAATCCGTTGCGAAAGGAAACACTGACTACAAAATGCAGCCCTAAACACAAAAGGCCGTGGTTGATCCGCTTTTTTTTTGAAAAAAATAATAATAATAAACGAATACATAACACAAACAATTTCAGAGATCGACTGATTGGCGGACAATGTTGAGCAAATCCACCAAGAAGAAGAAAATTAGGGAAAATTAGAATGAAAATCAAACCTGATAAGACGTGGAAACGGAGTGGTAAGTAATCAAATTGATCGATTCTCCACAAAAACTGATCAAAACAATCGACTTGTACCTGTAGAAGATAGGGGTGGAGCGAAAAGAGTAAGTAGATCCGCCACTTATAGGAGAGCGGTGGTGCAATTTATGGGAGTGGGAGGGAGATATTTTGGCGAGACGGAGGCGGAGGCGGGGGAGGTTGCGTTCTGGCGTCAGGCAGACGGGAGACGTTAACAACCGGGAGTTTTCCAGTTACGTTTAGCTGCGTCGGTGGGCATTTAATCTCAGCTTTACGTCACCTCCTCGGATAACAATCCCCGGCGGGGGGGGGGGGGGGAAATTTTATCAACTTCGTTCGTAACTACTCGTATATCGATTGATAGATTTGTAAACACCCTTTTTTTTATACAATATATAAATGGGGAATTGTGCTATAGAACATAATTAGGGCCTTTATTAGAAAAATGTCCATCATTACCTTTCGAATTGGCAAAATGTTCACCTTCCTTGCACCCTTTGCCCCTTTGCCCCCTCCTGTTTCAGCACATTTGGTTTCAGCAACCCATATTTCAGCGTTTTTTTCTTTTTTTTTTTTTGCGCGTTGCTGAAACCGAAGTTGCTGAAACCAAAGTTGTTGAAACCGAAGTTGCTGAAATTGTTGAAATTAGTTTTTTTTTTCGCGCGTTGCTGAAACCTAAGTTGCTGAAACCAGGATTGCTGAAACCGGAGTTTCTTAAATTGTTGTTGCAATTGCTGAAATTAGTTTTTTATTTTTTCGCGTGTGCCCCCTACTGTTTCAATGTTTTTTTTTCGCGTTGCTGAAATCGGAGTTGTTGAAACCGGAGTTGTTTTTTTTTCTTTTTTTTTTTCGCGTCACCACTTCGACACCGGAT
The DNA here is from genome assembly GCA_963922045.1 of Persicaria maculosa. Taxonomy (NCBI): domain Eukaryota; kingdom Viridiplantae; phylum Streptophyta; class Magnoliopsida; order Caryophyllales; family Polygonaceae; genus Persicaria; species Persicaria maculosa. Next base: position 21,202,915 of record OY998261.1, on the reverse strand, counting down.
TTCTGAAATCGGAGTTGCTGAAACCGTGTTGCTGAAATCGGAGTTGCGTTTTTTTTGCGGGATATAAAATTTAGCCTATGCGGGATTCGAACCCACGTATTTGTGCATAAGCACATCGCTCTACCATTGAGCTAAGAGGCTTTTAAAGGAGATTTAAAATAAGGAACATCAAAATTCATTGCAGTCCACATTTCAGCAATTGCTGAAACCGGAGTTGCTTTTTTTTTCTTTTTTTTTTCGCGTCACCACTTCGACACCGGAGTTGCTGAAACCGGAGTTGTTTTTTTGCGCATTGCTAAAACCGAAGTTGCTGAAATCGGAGTTGCTGAAACTGGAGTTGCTTTTTTTTTCTTTTTTTTTTCGCGTCACCACTTCAACACCGGAATCGCTGAAACCGAATTTGCTGAAACCGGAATTGCTTTTTTTTTCACGTTATCACTTCGACACCGGAGTTGCTTTTTTTTCGTGTAAGCAAAAAAATGTTGAAATGTTGTAATGATGAAATAGTGAAATGCTGAAATATATGCTTGTGTGTAAGATATAGTAGCTCATACAATTTTATAAGAATTAATTTCAGCATTTCAGCATAACGAATTTTGCTAATAAAGTATTAATTTCAGCATTTCAGCGTCTTACAAAAAGTTTCAGCAAGGTAAAAAAATTGCTGAAATTGTCAATATGCAAAGCTCTCACAAAGCAAACTCAATAGCTCCGAAATCACTTCCATAAAAAAAATGCATCAGATTGTTAGGAGGAGGAAGCTAGTGAGGGAGAGGTGTACATCATTAATTGGTTAAACGGTAAACACTAGTTTCCATCTTATGACTTTCCAAAACATTTTCATGATGTAAAGCAAACGGATCATTAAAAGCAAATTCAAAAAGAGAATAAAAAAGCAAATTCAAAGAGAGTAAAGATTAGAGAGATGAAAAAGCAAATACTACATTCCATCGTTGTTGAACAAATCAAAGTTCCAGAAGATTAAAGAAGAACTAATGTAAATTATCTTATAATGCAATTGGATCGGTGATCCGTTAGGACGCTAGGTTATCCACAAAAATAAGGTCACTGAACACATCATATACAATATAAGTAGCAATAGCAGCAAATGAAATTAATCATACTAAAAAACTTGCAAGGCAGTAGCTTATGTTGTAACCATAGAAGCCTTAATTTGGAAAATAAACCATAACCCCAAAAAACGTCAAGAATGGGCACCTATAGACAGCCTGAAGAAAACAAACAATTCAAAAAACAAGCAGCTCACAAGCACTCTCCCATTAAAATCTCAGATCATAAACACATATTTTCATTGAACCTACCATTAAAGCATGTTTGATTTCAAATGAATGTCAAATCCCAATTTGTTTTAGTGGGATATACGATAGGAAGCACATTTGGTTTCGGTTGAGTGCGACGAGATTCAGATCTGAAGGCGAGGACGGGGCAGCAGGTTTCCTTCTATTTCTCTTTTTCCTCCTAATTACAGTGTTTGCCGACGATTTCAAACCTGCCGAGGATATCCTCCTCGATTGCAGCGCTTCTTCCGGCAGCGAAGACTCTGATGGCCGTAAATGATTTGGATTGACTCACTTCAAATTTAACAATTAAAAGGAAGTAGATTTGGGCGGAGATACCAGTGGGGAGGTGCACTAGGTGGACGACAGATTCTCGCTTGTTGTGGTGCTGGCCGCCGGGTCCGGAAGCATTGAACGTCTTCAATTCGCACAGATTCATCAACTGGTCGTTGGAGAGGTGCAGATAACCTCCAACAACGCTGTTACCGGAGCCACTGTTAGGGCTGGAGCACAACGACTTGATTCCTGGAATTCGGGAGAATGAAATGGAGATCCAAACGGAAAGGTTCGGACTCGTTCTGTGGAGCGGGGGCGGTGGCGAGCGTGGCGGTGGATTGGGAGAGGATTGAATTGACGAGGCCGGGAGGAAGGAGAATGAGAATGAAAGAGATCTGTGAGATTTAGGTTTGGTTGTAAGAAGGGGCAAATTTGTCCATAAAATTAGAGATGGACAAAAAGCTAATTAAACAAGCATGGGGGACACTCTCCCAATAAAGGGAAAAAAAGGGCCTGTACAACAAATTAATTCTATATAAATTAAATTCTATGATTGATTTTAAAATCTATGATTTATTCTATGATCGACTTCCCGGTTTATCTGAATTTGAATTTTTCCCTAATAAAAAATAGATAAAATTTGGTGTTTAGTACCCTTTTTAACATTTAATTAGCTAATGAACCACTTTCAATATTTTTTTAGGGGTGTTTTAAAAGCTAATTTAGCGTGTTAGACCCTATTCTACTTTCCCTTTTAATTCTCCCATCTGGTGCCCTCGTCCGTCCATGGCGAGATCTCCTTTTCTCAACCTCCGATGTTCTCCGTTCGGATTGTCCCCAAGCCTTCGACGTCATCCCGAATCTCTCTCTTCCTCTCACTCTCGGTTTCCGTCGATGTCTCACCCTCTACTTCCCTTCTTCCACTCTCTCACCCTTGCTTTCGCTACCTTTGCTAGCGGCCGTTGAGGGCCAAATCAGAGCCTTTGCCGCCATCCCAATCTCTCGCTCCCCTCCTCTCGGTCGGGCCCGAAGTGTAAGTGTTTGAATAACTGAGTCCTTGAAGGATCTCAGAGGCCTACTCCTGTATATATATCATTGGGTGAAAACCCTGAGGGTACAATCGTAAATATGTACAAATATAAACTATAATGCTAACATCCTCCCTCAGTCGCAGCTAGAGGTGAGCGAATAGCAAGACTGGAACGTAAAGAAGTAAAAAGAGGAGTAGGTAATCCTTTTGTGAAGATGTCCGCATACTGATGTGCAGAAGGGACATGTAATACTCGAACCTGGCCTAGAGTGACCTTCTCTCTGACGAAATGTATATCAATCTCGATGTGCTTGGTCCGTTGGTGCTGAACCGGGTTCAAGGAGAGGTAAACGGCGGAGACATTATCGCAATAGACCAAGGTAGCGGCACGAAGCGGAACACGAAGCTCGCAAAGGAGGTTGCGTAGCCAGCAGGTTTCCGCCACGGCATTGGCGACACCTCGATACTCGGCCTCGACACTGGAGCGAGATATGGTCACCTGACGCTTGGAGGACCACGATACTAGATTGTCTCCGAGGTAGACGACGAAGCTAGAGGTGAAGCGGCGAGTTTCCGGACAACCCGCCCAGTCCGCGTCCGAGTAGGCTGTGAGGGTGTCAAAACGGCCGCGACAGAGGTGTAAACCCAGGTCACTGGTGCCCTTGATGTACCGGATGATCCGATTGAGCGCCTGTAGGTGATGCTCACGGGGATCATGCATGTATAAGCAAACCTGCTGAATGGCAAAGGCAATGTCTGGCCTAATGAACGTCAGATACTGGAGAGCACCCGCCAGACTGCGATAGGCCGTGGGGTCATCAACATTAGGACTGGAGGCATCATCGAGCTTGGACTTGCAGTCGACAGAAGTGGTGGAGGGTTGGCAAGACGCCATCCGAGCTTTGTCGACAATCTCAAGGGCATATTTCTTCTGATGAAGAAACAACTCATCTCGAGTGCGAGTCACAGAGACGCCGAGAAAGTAGCTCAGAGGACCAAGATCAGTCATGACAAACTCCGAACGCAGCAATGCCATCAGGCGAGATAGCAATGATGAAGAGGATGCAGTGAGCACAATGTCATCAACGTACAGTAAGAGATACGCAGTGTCAGACCCCGAATGGAACACAAAGAGTGAGTGATCCGACTAACTGCCCTGAAAACCAATCGCAGTGAGGTACGTGGCGAATCGCTGATACCAGGCGCGAGGCGCCTGTTTCAACCCATAGAGAGACTTCCGGAGAAGGCATACCTGAGAGGGTCGCGTGCGATCATATAAGCCTGGCGGTTGATGCATATACACAGTTTCCTGAAGGTTACCGTGTAGGAAGGCATTCTTGACGTCCAGTTGGTGAATAGGCCAGTCCTTAGTGAGAGCGATGCTCAACACAGTGCGTATGGTAGCGGGTTTGACGACCATGCTAAAGGTTTCATCGTAGTCCACACCAACCTCCTGAGACTTGCCATTGACAACGAGGCGAGCCTTGTGTCGTTCAAGTGACCCATCAGACATGTACTTATGTTTGAATAACCAAATGCAGTTAATGATATTAGAGTCCCGAGGCCTAGGAACGAGGTCCCACATGCCATTTTTAATTAAAGCACTAAACTCATCGATCATGGCGGCATGCTAGTTCGGGTCCTGTAAGGCCTTTTGTGGTGACTTAGGTAGAGGGGATATGTGTGTGGATGAGGTGAGAAGGTTGTATTTGGGGTTGGGTTTGACGATCCCGGATTGGGATCGGGTGGTCATGGGTGGGGCGGGCGCTGCAAGGGGCGGCGGCCGCGGCACGGGTGCGGTGGCCGCTGCAGGTGAAGGTGCAGCAGGGGGGTGCAGCAGGTGTGGTGACGGGCGCCGCAGGGTGCGGCTGCCGCGGCATGGGGGCGGCGGCTGCCGCATGGGGTATTGCCGCGGCGGGTCGGGCGGCGGCCGCTGCATTGTGCGGCAACCGCGGCATAGGTGGGCATCTGCCAAGTAAAAGACGGAGGAGGGGTAGGAATGGGGCGGAGTCGCTGGGTTCTTGGGGTGTGGTGACAGGGGGCTGAGGTTGGGAGGCGAAGGGGAAGGTAAGTTCGCCGAAAATCACATGGTGAGATGTCACAACCCGATTGGTATCCAAGCGAAGACAACGGTAGCCTCGATGGTTTGGGGAAATGCCTAAAAAGACACATTTGTTGGACTGTGGGGAGAGCTTGTGAGGAGCGGTGGCACTGATGTTGGGAAAGCAAAGACATCCAAACACTCGAATATGATTGTAGGAAGGGTGGCGATGGTAGAGTGCTAGGGTTGGGATTGAGTTGCCAATGGCCTTGGATGGTAGGATATTGTGGAGGTAAGTGGCCATGTGAAGTGCTTCAACCTAAAAGGAGAGGGGTAGAGAGGCATGTTGAAGGAGAGTTCGGGTTTTATCATTGAGCGTGCGGAGAATGCGTTCTGCTTTGCCATTTTGAGGTGACGTTTGTGGACAAGAGAAGCGGAGGGCTATCCCCTGTTGGTGACAAAAGGAGCGGACAATGTTGTTATCGAATTCGCCTCCCATGTCACACTGAATGGCATTGATAGGCAAACTAAATTGGGTTTGGACAAACTTGTGGAAACTAATAATGTGGCCCTATGTTTCCGATTTATGGCGTAAAGGGAAGACCCAAACAAAATTGGTAAAATCATCAAGAACAACCAAATAATATCGAAAACCACTAGCACTATGAATAGGCGATGTCCACAAGTCGCAATGAATAATGTCAAAAGGTGCAAATGTAAGAGAATGGGAAATGCTAAAGGGAAGTCTTTTGCTCTTGGCGATCTCACATGAAGTGCAAATGTCCGAGGCTTTATTACAAGAAATGAAATTCCTAGAGCGGAGATATTGAAGCACGTGATCGCCAGGGTGGCCAAGACGAGCATGCCACAAGTCAGAACTAAGGGTGACGAGGGCGCTGGGGGCGGCAGTGGGCGAACGACGGGCTGCGGCGAGCGGATAGAGGTCGTCGAAACTATTGCACCGCATGATTGGGGTCCACGTACGAAGATCCTTCACAAGAAAACCAAAAGGGTCAAATGGGACTGCCACGTGATTATCAATGGTAAATTGACGAACAGAGATGAGGTTCTTGACAAGGTCAGGGGCAAGTAGGACGTTGTTAAGGCAGAGGGGTGGGCCTGTGGGGAGGGTTGCTTGACTTGAACCGACAATGGAAAAGGGGGCACCATTTCCGACATAGATAGATGGTAAAGTGATAGAATTAAAAACAGTTTGTAGGTTACCTGGCGCGTTCGTCATGTGAGAGGAGGCCCCGGTATCCATATACCAGTTGTCGTCCGGCTGCTGAAGTCCCATGGTGGAGAATGCAGCGGAGATATCGGTGTGCAGGGGGTCACCGGTTGCGGCTGAGAGGCGTACATCGCCGGGGAAGAGGCCGCCTGTGGTGGAGGGCGGTACGGGCGGCCCATCGACGGCGGTGGGTAGCCTGCCCATGTCGGATAGGGGCAGGGAGGCGGGGAGGGGAACCAAGGATGCTGCGGCGGGTAGGCATGCGGCGGCCGCGGCATGTTGCTGCGGCCGCTGCGTGTCCCTCTCCCTCGCTCTCGGCCGCCGCGCTGGTGGGTCGGCCTGGGCTGGTTAGTAGGTTGGGTTCGGGGGAAAGGGTCCGTGGGCAAGAAGTCCTTGGAGGACACAAGGACATGGGATGGAGCCTGAGGGTGGCCCTGCCGGCTTTCCTCCCTAGAGAGCATGTTGCGAGCCACCATGAAAGTCGGCAGTGGCAAGGTGTTGCTGATCATACCACCGACGACGTCAAATTTGGTGGAGAGGCCATTGATAAGTTGAAGGACAAGGCGCTCTTCACTGACCTTGTGTCTGACATCGCCAAGTTGATCGGCGATGGCCTTGATTTCAAGGCAGTAGTCGGAGACGGTTGAGAAACTCTCCTGACAGGTGTTAATGAATTTTTCCTCAAGATCCGCAGCCCTAGTGGATTGATTGTCATGAAAAAGGCCCTTGATGCGGAGCCAAACATCACGAGCGGTGGAGCCGGGTTGGAGGACGGTTATCAGAACATCCTCGGAGATGGTAGCATAGATCCATCCGAGCACGATGGACTCGATGCGGTTCCAGAGAGGCTCAGGGACATCATCGGGGCGGTCGAAACCGTCGATGTGGGCGAGGACGTCATGGCCCCGACAGGCGGTGGTGAAGAGTTCTGCCCAGGTGTGGTATTGAACCTTCTTGAGGTGTAAGGTTAGGGGAATTTGGTTCTTGATGTTGGTGACAGATTGAGCATAATGAAAAGGGTTTTGTGGCTGTGGTGGGGGTGGAGGGTTGATAACGTCAGCCATCGGAAAAGGTAGGGAGCGGCGGCGGCTGAAGGAGGGGAGGGGGGCGGCGGCGGGGGCGGCGGCGGTGGCAGTGGGGCAGCGGGGTAGCGGTGGCGGCTAGAAGAGCGGCGGCGGTAGGATCGATTGAATTTGTGAAACGAAAAAGAAACTAGTGTTTCACAAAAGGCTGTGATACCATGTAAGTGTTTGAATAACTGAGTCCTTGAAGGATATCAGAGGCCTACTCCTGTATATATATCATTGGGTGAAAACCCTGAGAGTACAATCATAAATATGTACAAATATAAACTATACTGCTAACACGAAGGAGCTACCTCTCCCGAAGAGATGGTCGAAACCTACGTTCAAAAGCTGGCTAAAGTCGTTGGCAGGTTTGATTAATTTTCAATTCTTGTTGTATTTGCTTGACCATGATTTTGGTGACAGTGTTATGGAATGGGAGAGGATTTGGGGGGAAATCGCATGAATTGATGAAATATAGGAATTCGATGTGAGGTCTTTCATTGTAGCTGCTTGGAGAGTTGGTACCGGATGTTGGAATCAGTAAGATGGTGTGTGAAGGATCTTGATAGCCATTGTTCTTCGTTCAGTATTTAGCTAGCAATTTTGTATTGAGTATCACAATTTTGATTGTTCAATTCGATTGCAATTTTGATTTCACTCAACTGGGTCGATTCGATGTGTTTGGCATCATATTGTTAGATCTCTTTAATTCCTTGGCATGTGCTTGAATTGGGAGGAGTTTGGGGAGTTGCTCACCAGTATTTGTCTTTTATCAATCTCGGTTTTATCACTTGAACATTTGACGTCCTTGAATAGGAAATATTGAGAATTAGTGTTTTGATTTATCTGAATCTGGGAAGATGGTGGGTACTGAGAATTCTAACAACTCCTCCCCTAAAAAGTTCGGTCTCATGAAGCCGATTTCACTTGCGAGGCCAACCGAAACCTATATATCTTATACGGAATGCGGAATTGAAGAAGGTGTGCTTGTGTTTGGGTTCAATTGGTTCTTAGGAGCTTCTCTTTTTATGCGTGTGAATTTTGTGTTCCGATTCATGCTGAATTTCTATAGTTTTTGATTGAAAAAGGTTTGTATGAGAGCAATGAAGAAGCTCAAAGGCGAGAAGAGGTGCTTTATCGGATGCACAAGGTAAAATTTTCTCTTTTTGTGGAGCTATTTATCCTCGTTTTTGCCTTGGAAGATTTCAATTTCATTTTATTTGTTGTTGCCAATTAAAGCGTGCACATAGGGTAGGCATCAGTACTTGTCATCAATGTTATTCCTTTTGATGTGCAACTGTTTCATAATTACTCTTGATCAGCCTAAGCTCTTATCTTCAGGTGCACATAGGGTAGGCATTAATACTTTTCCTTGGTCATTGGTGGTTTAGGTTTGCATTAATAACTCCATTTTTTGGCCAGACATGTGAACATGGAACTGCTTGCATTTGGGATTAAGGAAGATGAGTGCTAAAAATGTCATGATGCTCAAGACAGTTGAATATAAAACAAGTTGTACATTCTACCTACCTTTCGTCTTCGGTATTTACTTGGCTACTGCAAGGTATTTATATGCGGAATCTTTTCTTAACTTCTTAGGACTGATTTGTTTTCTCAGATTTGATTTTCTTATGAACATCTATTTTTCCCTCTATTTTTAGCAGCTAAATTATCGGTAGGTAGACCTTGGAAGAACTATGCATAATCTATGGTTATATGGACTTAGAAACACTCTATACTAAAAAATGCCCTTGTAAGACCATCTTCATATGCTTATCCAAGGGATCATACTATATACTGTACTCACTAGTCTCATTTTTTGTGTCCATTTAATTGCTTTCCCTCTTTCAACCATTTACTTTCATCAATCCATCCCCAAAAAGGGGGGCTTTGAATTTGTTTGATGTGTTAATGCTATTGCAGGAGCTACTACAGTTGCACTGCAGCTGCATGTAATGTGAAGAAGAGGGGTGGAGAGATGCTTCAATGACCCCTCCACTGTGATCATCACCTATGAAGGCCAACACATCCACCCTAGCGCTGTCACCGCCCACGGAGGTGGCGCCTTTCTCTCCGGACTCCTCCCCGATACCGCATTCTCTTGCAGTGGTACTACCGTCTCGGGGCTCTTCAACTTGCCTATTCAAATGGGTGTTAATGCTACTAGCCATTTCTCTAGCTACCCATCTCATGTTAACAATGTCATTGGCTCCTTGCCCACTTTGAATGTGAACCAAATTACTTGTAATCCAACTGGTGGTGCTGCTTTACTAAGAGAATGGACTTTCTCCAAGACATTGTGCATTCCCATGTGAGAGAATGAAGATGGACTAGGTATAGGTGAAGCTAAATGAAGAAGATGATGATATATGATGAATGACTAGCTTAAGGTTCTCTCAATTTTTACTTTGATATCTTTGTATATTAATATTGTTAAAGTACTCCAATTTGTTCTAACTAGTATTTTTTTTTATTAGTAGCTAGAGGTGGGTTTCTGTAATTCGATCTTGTTATGCAGATTCATTCTCAAGGGGCATAAGATAAACTTCGACGTGTTTGGCACGTTGATACAAACTAATAAGATTTTATAGGGGCAATTGATATGAAAAAGTTTTAGATGCCAAACACACCTCACATGCTATCAATTATATAAAAATGTTATCAAGTGTTTGTCATCACAAATGATTGAGATCAATGAAGTGTAATCACAAATGTCATCAATGAATAAAAGTCATCAATAAAAGATGTCATCAGTCAAGTTTAATCACATTTTATGCTCTTGTCATCTTGTGTGATAAATGAATAAAAAAGTAATAAACATGTCACCACAAGTGATTGCATCAATGAAGTGTAATCACAAACGTGTAATCAGTGAATAAAAGTAGAATCAATGAAAATATATCGATATACAATTGATTAAATTAAAAAAAATGGCATCAAACTATTTGATTAAAAAAGTGGCATAAAATAATTACATTAGAAAAATGGCATCAAAACAATACTTTGAAAAAGTTTCATCACATTAAATAAAAAAATGTCATCAAAACACTATTTTGAAAAAAATATGGCATCACAGTAAAAAAAATCATCAAAAAATTGACATAAAAAAGTGTCATCAGTAGTCAACAGTAAAAAAAATGGCATCAATGGTCAACGTGGCATCACAATGAACAAAACATGTCATCAAAGTTTGAAAAAAGTGGCATTAAAAAAGTGTCATCAAACCATTTCATTAGAAAAGTGGCATCAAAGCGAAAATAAAATGTAATACAAAAATGGCATCAAAACGATAAAAAATGGCATCACAAAAAATGTCACTACTTAAAAAAAAATTCCGAATAAGTTGGTCAACGGTCAACGTTGACCGACAATCGATCAATGGTTGACCATTGACCATTATTACTCTATTTGGATGGGGATGGCTATCTCACCTAATTTTATTTTGGAGATGGCTAATTACCTAATTACATTTTCATAGGTGATTAGCTACCTAAATCACCCTAAAAAAATACTCTGGTAATACTCTTTTAATTAACCAAAAAAAAACCTACGACTAAGATGATAAGTTAAAAATATCAATTTAATATCTTCACTTTAAATGGATAAATTTAGTTTTTTTTAATAAAAAAAATATGGGATTTACCTTAATCATCACCCTTTATCCAACCCTGTCTACATTTTCACCAAAATTAAAAACCGTTCTTCTAAGCCACGTTCTACCCCTCCTCCTTCAATACTGGCTTTTTCTTCCTCATCCCCCGATGCCCTATAATCATACCTTCTTTCGACGATAGGGCATCAACTTCGAAGAGATCAGCGTTGCGATCTCCGTCTCCGATCAACCCCCCTTCTTTTGCGGCAGTGCACGGCTAGGAGCGTCATCGATTCTAGCCCTAATGAGCGTATCCGATGGTGGTGGCTATTGGTCACCTAGCAACGGATTGTTCACGCAGTCACCTGGTCGAGGAGAGGACGATGAAGACGCACGAGCTCACCACGGCGGCAACCTTGATGGAGAATTGACTCGATGCAACAACATCTATCGGAAAACGGTACAACCCGTTGACAGGTCTTCTCCCTCCTCTCAATCTCGATTCAGTTGTTATGTGGTTGCCTGCAAATGCAATTGAGGGTTTTGGATTTTTGGGGCTTGAATTGGGAATTTAGGCTTTACGCTTGCTTAGGCTAGATTTCCACTATTCAATTCCAATTCATAACTTCGGTAGAGATCGTGATCGAATCCGAGTATGTATTTGATTTATTTATTTTTAAATTATGAAAGTTGGGAGCCATGGTGTACTGTTGTTTTAGAAAGCAACAGATTTTTGACTTGACGAATTGCAACTTATAATTAAACCAAACCATGAGGATGTATACTAGCATAAGGTAAAGTTACGAGATGCATACTTGTAGCCATTGCAGGTGGTGCGATAGCAAAATCTCGGGTGGACGAGTCCTGAATCCAAAGATATCGTATAAAAGAAGAACGCCGGATCCATTGTTGTTCTTGACATCCTGAAACAGAAAGGCGTGAATGTTATCACCGCCATCTCCTTGACAGCCCGAATTTGATTTGTTTTTCGCAGGCAAAGTTATTAAAAAAGAAATTGCAGGATGGAATTGAGAAGCCGGTCAATGCAAAAGGTGGTGTTCTTCTTTGTAAATAGAGACGAGCATGAGAGTCTATAATATCCGATATCGAATTGACGATCTACCAAAAAATTAATGCTCCAGATGTTGAAGCCCTCTCGCTTTCCTTCTCTTCATTTGGCCGTATGTTATCTTTCTCTCCCTCTCATTCTTATAAGTTAAATTCGCTATTCATTTTCACTTCTATATGGCCTGCATTTTATAGCATCTACTGGCTGTACACTTGCACTAACAAATTGTTTGAATCCTGCTTCTATATTGCCCCTTATGTTTGTGGCTATTGTAATCATGTCGTTAACAGGAGTAGATACAGAAATTTATTCAATTACTAAATGTGAAATTCCAGACATCAGTAGTTGTAGGATTTATTTATTTATTTTAATAACCCCCAAATCCGCTAGCCCGAATTTGATTAGGAATACCAATTATCCGATCCGCTCAGCTCCGTTTACTAACTCACATGCTTCATATATACGCATTATCTTCAACTTGAACTTGGATCCGAATCGGACCATTGACTTTCTTTTGTAGGGATCGTGATGAAGATCTCCATATCCTCACACCACGTCTTCTATGTACACAAACTGAAGCTTCATAGTCAAATTACCATATCTACTTAAATCCGTTCTCCTTTTTTCTTCTAATGATGTTAATACTTCTGGAGAACTTTATCAAAAAGAAAGTAAAAATTATACTTTTCAATGGCAAGACAATGGGTAGGATATAAGATCGGTTAATGACATATCCAAGGGAGGATATGGTGGATCAAATTGCTAGAAACTCATAGTTTAGACAAATAGATAGTTTGGGGTTTGTTTGTAACGATGGCATGGCCCTGCAGCTTTGGCGCCTGAGCATAAATTTATTGTTATTTTAGAAAGCAGATGGTTTCTATTGTGTTGCAACTTGATACCTCGATAGTATATATTATTTTTTGTGCGGAATCGCCCTATTATTGATTGAATAATGAAAACCATGTGTGGTATATTTTCATGTCTTCACTGATCAAAGGAATTGAAGGTAGATTACAAGGGAAATGATATAGTTGGGGATTTTTATTTGTCATGACATAGAAGAATTACAATTGTTATTTGACATTCTTATAGTTATCTTAATTTGAAGCATCGTTCTTAACTTTTATGGATAAGGGCCAATGTGAAGCTTTTGTGCTCATCAATTAATTATCTGTCTTTACTATTCAAAATAAGCTTATTATACATTTTTGTAGATGGTTGAGTGAGTCTATTTATTTTTTAGATCTTGCATTCCAATATCTCATAATCTCCAAATTTATTAAGCATATACTTTTTTTATTCATCAGGGGATTTAAGGTTCTAAAGCAAACTGTCAAGCTTTATTATCAGTTAGGAAAGTACAAGGATGGATCAGCCAGCCAGAATTTTGACCTTCTGCAGGAGTTCTACTAGACCACTTTGAAAGCTCTCAAAGAGGCTAAAAATGAGGTGAGAGATTGATTGCCACTATAGTTTTATCAAGGAAAACCATGAATTTACATTGATTCACTTAGCATTAGTCCATCGAGATTCTATTGTCTAAACTGGCACAAACTTTCATTTAGTGCCACCAAACCAATCTATTTTGTTGGGTCCCCTGAAGGCTTTTTTCCAGGCAGGCGGGGCCTCCGACAGGGAGATCCCTTGTCTCCGTATTTGTTTGTGATCTGTATGGAGGTGTTCAGCAGAATGATTCAGGATGCCACGTCTGACCCGTCCTTCAAGTTTCACCCTAGATGCAAATGGTTACAGCTTGCCCATTTAGCGTTCACCGACGATCTTTTACTCTTCTGTCATGCCGACTATGAGTCTATAAGTATTCTGAAGGGATGCTTAGACATGTTCTTTGCTGTTTCTGGGCTGAGAGCAAATAAGGAGAAAAGTACGGTTTTATTCTCTGGGGTTGATGAAAATGTTGAAGAGGCTATTATTCAACAGCTTGGGTTTTCCAAAGGTGCTTTGCCGATCAAATACCTGGGAATTCCTTTACACTCCAAAAGAGTAGCGGTCCATGAATATGGAGACTTGTACAGCAGATTAGAGAAACAGATACGGGCTTGGGCATCTCGGAAGCTTTCCTATGCCGGTCGATTGCAGCTTGTGAAATCTGTTTGTGGTGGGATCTATAATTTCTGGTGTGGTGCACATGGTCAACAACATGTGTAGCAGGTTCCTATGGAATGGGAGTGACGAGGGCTACAAACACCTGGTAGGCTGGTCTAGCGTTACCAAACCCCTTGCCGAAGGTGGCTTGGATATAAAGGAAATCTTAGCTTGGAACAAATGTGTGCAAGCCAAGTTGATCTCGGAGATTGTACTGCATACTCCAAGTATCTGGCATCGCTGGTGCGCTGATAATCATTTGAGAGGAGCTGAAATATGGGATGTTGAGCTTAAGAGGGATGATTCTTGGCTTTGGAAGAGCATCTTGCAGACCAGAAATGAGCTTGCGGGGGTCTTAACTCCTGATGGGTTGCCTATAGATCTTGGTCCGGTTCTTCATCCCAACGGGAGGCTATCGTGTGCCAAGGCTTATGAGTTGCTCCGCATAAAGGGTCAGATTTCAGAGTGGGGAGATCTTTTATGGAAGCGGCTTCAGTGCAGAAAATGGGCTTTCATAGTGTGGCTAGCGGCTAAAAACCATCTCCAAACAGGCCACAAAGTGAAGCCCTGGAAAGGCGACCAAGCAGCTGAGTGTGCTCTTTGCAAGCGCGACGAAGAAACCGAGAAACACTTATGGTTTAGCTGTCTGGTTGTGCAAGAAGTGCTATCAATTGTGATGAATTGGGTGGGAGTGCGCAGCAGGTTTCAAACTATTGAGCTTTGGCTTCAATGGTTTGCAAGTGAGCCCTCAACGAGTTGGAAGAAACTACAATTCCAAGCCAAGCTGTTGGCATTCGAAGCTATAGTATACTTCACTTGGATGGGGAGAAACAATGTCATTTTTTGTAATGAGACTTTCGTTCCAAGTGTGTATGCTATAATTATAATTGAAAATTGTAAATCTCGTATATCCGTGAAGTGGAAGTGCAAGACACTCACGGATCGTACATGGAAAAATTGGCTCATGGGTAGATAGTTATAGTTAGAGTTAGATTTAGAGGTTATAGAGCTCTTGCTATTAGTAGTGGGTATGTCGTTTTTTTAGTATAGGGGACATTTTGGGTATACGGTCCCTTTTCCATGAGACCCTTTGTCTGGTCTCATTCTTCCGTAATCTGGTGTTAGCACCATATCTCTATATTTACATTTTCAAGGAAAAAGAGTCACTTCATTGAGATTATAATGTTAAGTTTCGAACTTCCATTTTTTTTATTTTTTGTTGTTGTTGCTGTTCATAGGCAATTGCGTGGATTTTTTTAGTCCTTTTTGCTTCCCATGTTCATTAAACTTCAAAATCACTTCTTGCTTCTTCAAAATGTGTTGCTGCAAACACCTACCCAACTGCTTGCTTACTAGTTTATTTTGCTTTAAACTTGGTCTTCTTTTTGCATGTGCAAATATTTTAGGAGGCAGAGATAACTTTTGAAGATTTGGATTGTGAATTTTCTGAATGTGATAAGAAGGGGGCATGCTCAATGATGATATCCAACCTGCATGCCACTTTCGAGGTGGCCAAGTAGGAGCTGCCACAAAACGGAAGTATTTGAACTAATTTGTGCATCTTTTTGGTAAATAAATACGATCAACCTCTAAACATGGAAAACATTTGGTATGTATAAGTGTGTGCATTCATAACTTTCACCTGACCTAATTGTGCAACTTTTGCCATTTCCAGCATGACTAACATCCTTTTTAGTGCACCTTTCATGACCGTTGAAATGCATAAAATTCTGAATCCGATCATCTTATGCATTGATTGTTGGTTTGCATTTCGTGCATTATATGAAAACTAATGCATACTCTTGAATAATCCCTTACCTGTGGCTAGGTTAGTGTATGACTCAGCTTTATCCATTCATCTAGGGTTTTGAGGTATGGCTTTTGCTTTATTATATAGGACCGTTATTTTAGTTCATCTTCTTTGATGGAATCCCGAATTTGATGATTGGTGATATTGTTGTTGTTATTGTAGACTTGTAGTTGATGCTAAGTATCTTTTGTTATTACGATTACATGCCTTCAATTTGTTCTTATGTTTATATTCATTTAATTATTGGGTGTTTGTATATTGTTTTTGAATTCAAACCCAAGGAGGTTATTGTAATTCTCCTACATTGACCACTCTCACCAATTGTTTTTCTAGAGACTTTTGTTCTAATGGTTTAAATGGACGAGTTTTGGTGTTAGTATTTATGTATGTTGATTTTTTTTTCTTATTAATTTTGGTGTTTTTTTTCTTGGGTTTATAGATCAACAATCATTATGAATTCATTTAGTGACTTTTTTCTTGATTCTACAGTTTTGCAACTAAGGAGGGTTTAAAACCAGGAGGATCAACTGGACAGTGTGACAAGAGTACAGAGGAGTGAAGAGAAGGGAGTGTTGTTGGGTGTGGCTTGGGGCAGTTGAATGCTACTAGTAAGGCCATCAGGCCTTCGACGGTGGCTGAGATGTGCTCTCAAGGGGGTCCGAACAGATGCTGATTGTAGTGCTGGGGCTGAAGGGGATGCTGCTAATTTCTCACATGGTACCCAAATGGATGTGCTCTCAAGGGATGCTGCTAAGGTCTCACTTGGTTCCCAAATGGATTTAGATGATGAAGTTGGGATGGAAAATGATGGTTCTGCTTTGTCGTCCCCCTCCAGTGGTGAGCAAGTTAGTCCAAAGGAGAAAGGTGAAGATGAAACACTTGAGGCGGATCCCGTTTCTTCCAAGGTCTATGCTGCGTTAGTAGCTACTGCCTGGGCGGAGGACTCGGGTTTAGTTGCTACAGTGGATGGTCGTATGCGGTTAAATGGACACAAAACCCCCTCCCCAAAGCGGTGGTAGGAGGTGTTAAGAAAGGGAGTTACTTGCTCCGAGGTACGTCCAATAGACTCATGGGGAATATTCGTGTCTCTCTGACCATGGATTAACTCTACGATGCAATCTCCGCTATCAAGGATCCTAAGGCCGGGGACAAGGTTACCCAATACTTTGTCCAGTTCTCGGACAATGAGGAGGAGGAGGTGGGCTCGACGGATGATGAATCCTATGGGCCTAGCTGTGCTCGGTTCTCCTATGGGAAAATGAGAGTTGTTGAGAAATGGGGAGCTCTTCTTTGTTGTCATAAATATTTCGGCCTCGGATGGGTTATATTTTTTGCTGTCATAAACTTACATTTTGAATGATTTTCTGGTGTTGGGCCTAACGTTTGGGCCGGTGCTGGAAGTGAACTTTTTGTGTGTGGGCCGGGGTAAAGGAAGCTATATTAGATTTCCACCCCAAACCGGTTTGGTTTTTCTTCCGTTAGTGGTCAAGGCAGCTTTTATTTTATTTTATATTCTTAGAGTGATTCTAGGAACATTTGGTAAAATATTACTTTTTGTCTTGACTTAGTATCGGTATTGCTCTTTGGTTCGGAGTAGATAGTAGGGGAAATAGTGGTAGGGTAGTCTTACATTGGTAGCTTATTTTTCAGTGAGACCCTTTGTATAGTCTTACTTCTTTTGTACCTTGGTTTAACCACCACATTTATATATTTACCTGTTCAATGGGACGATGATGCTAATTTGTTTATAGTCATGAAAATGAGTACAATCATAAGTCAATCATTTTCTTCGGCCCTTTTCACAGTCATGGTATGAAATATATTATAGTCATGAAAATCAAGTTTCAATATCAAATACAATATTAATAAAAAAACAAAAATTACAAACATCTGAAAACAAATCGTCTAATAGAGGTCAACTTAGAATAATTAGATCCCGATTAAAATACAAACGACCTTCAAACGAGTAAAAACATAAATAATTTATTTTCTTTATCAATTATGAGATTTTTGTTTGTAATTGTAAGTGTTATTGTATTATAACAGGGGTTGTAATTGATATATAGCATGACAATAATTCAAATGAAATATATTCATGGTATGGGGGAACTAAAGAGGTAAATTTCATAAAAAATACTCACCCGTACAAAGTACGAGAAAAGTACTAGTTTTTATTTTATTTAAGAAGAAGAAGATTATGAGTCATTTACCAAAAATTCAGTTAGAATCATATCGCAATATCACACACATATATGCCGGGATATAGAGTTTTTGGATAAGTTAATGGCCCATTTGCAGAAATACACCAAATCGGTGTTCGGTTTGCAAAAATATACAAGTTTTCTGAGAATAGCAAAAATAGGATAGGTGGGTCATTTGTGCTAAAAAATAGGTCATTTATGCTAAAAAATAATGACTGATTTTACCTTTAAATTTAAATATAAAAATCATTAAAAGGAGATTTATGAACTAAAAGAAAAGTTAAAAAAATATTAAAAAATCAAATATACATTAAAATAATGTTTTTAATTTTTTTCTCATAAATTTAAAAATAATAAAAGTAGTCTGATGAAAAACATCGCCTTAGTAAGAGAATTAATACTGACAGGAACAATTTTTTTGTTGACAGGATATATGTTTTTTATGACAAGGCTAAAAATTAATACTGACAGGATGAAGTTTATAATAGGAAAGAGAATAAAGATACGATTTTATCCTACCATAGCTAGAAATTAAAGGCATGTCCAGGATGACAAAGTTATTCGTTCACTACGACAGAATTAATGTTTATAGTGACAAAGCTGCAGATGTACATTGACAGGATTGAAGCTATAATCTAGGAGAGAATCACTAAAGATACGGTAAATCATATCTTCAAGATTATTAACCATATTTACAAAAGAATTGTCAATATATATCTTGAAATCATAATATTATCACATTGACAGGATGAATATTGTTCTTGACAATCCCAAATATGAACATTGATAGGATATGATCAATAATCGGCGGGAGATTGAGTAAAGATACGGTTTTGACCTAAATTATAACCACTAGATTATAATCGGCGAGAGATGGAGCCGGAGCCGGAGGTTGGTCTGCTCTTGGGGTCGAGGCCGGAGCCGGATTGCGCCGGAGTGCTCGCGCAGCGACGGAGGGTGAAGGCAGCGAAAGTCGGGCTGCTCTTGTGTGTTCTGGTTAGGGATTGGGATTGGGTCGGTCGGGGGCGCCGGAGTGTAGGCGCAGCGACGGAGCCGGAGACGCGGGCTCAGGTCCGAGCGCCGGAGACTTGGGGTTGGGGCTGAGCGCCGGAGACTTAGGGTTGGGGCTGCTCTTGTGTGTTTTTGGTTAGGGATTGGGTCGGTCGGGACTAGGCTATCCTGTTAGTAGGGATTAGGAAATTTTTTTTTTTAATTTCAGTTTTTTTTATTATTTAATTATTTAAAATAATTTTAAAATATAAGAAAAATGAAAAATATTTAAAATATTTAACTTTTTTTTTTCTGATTTTTTGGGGTGGTGGGTAGTTTTGATAATTAAATAAGGTATTTTTGCAAATTTCCATATATTGATGCAATTGTTTTCAAACCTAGGTATTTTTGCAAACCAATTATCAGAGTGGGGTATTTAGTAGTAATTCCCCTAAGGGTTAATTCGAATATTTTAAAATTGAAAACCCTTGTAATTGAAATCATACTCATCCCACTTGAATTGCAACCGATCGACTTTCCTTGTATACTCTCCACTTTTAAAGATCCTTTTTTCTAGGGTTGGGCATGGGACGGGGCGGGATTGGGGTAATCCCGCGTCTCGTCCCGCATATTTTTTTGCGGGACGGGATCGGGACGTGATTGAATTTTTTTTTTCAAATCCCATCGGATGTTATCCCTCACGGGACGGGATCGGGACAATACTTGTCCCTCGTAATACTATATATACAGTAATTGCTTTAAGAAAAACAGACCCGATTACTCACTATAATACTAGATTTTTTTTAGCAAACACTGTAATTTTTTTTTTGGTTAAAAGCAAACACTGTAATACTCTAGCTATTGTATATTTGTATATTTGATAAGGTATTGTATATTTGTATTACATGTTACTCCGTACTACTTAAAAAAAATAAATATCCAGTTTTTTCGGAATCAATTTTTTTAAGTAAAAAAAACTAACATGTTATTATATGTATTTAATCTTTTTTATTTGTTTTAATTTTTGGTTTTAATAAATGTTAATATATAATATAAATATATTCTTAGATGTATTTTTTAATTTTAATTTTAATTATATATATGTGCGGGACGGGACGGGATTTGCGGGATAAGAACTCCTCGTCCCGTGTTCCGTCCCGCGTATTTTTTGCGGGACGGGATCGGGACGGATTGAATATGTTTTTTCTAAATCCCACCGGGATTAGGACGGGATCGGGACGGGATGCGGGACGGAACGGATTTGCGGGATTTGTGCCCAGCCCTACTTTTTTCCATATCATTAACGATGTATATATATTTATCAAATTATTTTCATATACTATTAAAAAAACAAATCAACAAATCCCAAAATTATATTTCGAAAATCTCTTGGCGCATTATCTTTGTATTGTAGCCACTGCACTACTGCACTAGTTCATACACTAAATAAAGTATTTCATCTTTCCGCCCAGCCATTCATCTTACACTCTTCCTTGTTTCGAGTTATATAGTACGTGCACCTTCTCCCTCAAATGCTGCACACCCCGGTATGGCACTTGTCAGCACGTATAAAGTATGTCATCCAGACTTTCTCTTCCATCGCCCTGTGAGCATTAGGATGATCACCACTAGCCTCTAAGAACAATTTCTTAGATCTATTTTAATGAGATGTGAAAGGATAAGTGTTTCATGTCATAAGTAGGTGCTTAAAAAGTCTTGTATATAAGCCGATGAGCTAATACTCCTTATATTGCCAATTGGTTTTATAATGGAACCTCACTCAGCTTGCGTAATAGGTTCACTAGTAGAAAAAAACGTTTTTAGCCCGGGCGCTTTTCATAATATAGCCCGGATATTGTCAATATGGGGTCCGGGCATCAGAGTGGTGTGATAATAGGTATAGAGCCCGGACCCCTTTCACACGCCCGGGTTATTAGACCTTGTTGGGGTTTTTCCCATGAAGACTTTAGAGCCCGGATAAAGGTAATATTCGAGTTATTTTGTAATAATATAACCCGGATATTATATATCCGGGCTATTGTAGCCATCAAAATACCCATAAAAACTATATTTTATAGCGCGGATGTAGATAATATCCGGGTTATTTGGTAAAAATATCCGGGCTATTTGGTCAACATTATCCGGGTTATTTTGTCCACCTTTGGATATAAAATCGATTATATATCCCGTATATGAAGGTCCGGGCTATTATTTTTTCTTTTTGAATTACATTAAATTCCCGATTTATTTTCTTATTAATCCACCTATTGTCCCGTATCTGAAGGTCCGGGTTTTTTTCTTCTGTTTGAATTGAAATATATCCAATTTATTTTTTATAGGAATCCACCTGTGCAAATTTGTAATTCCAAACACAAATCTCCAGAACCATATTCAATCACATTCAACCAACACACACAATTTCCAGAACCAAATTCCACTAACACAAACAATTCCATCAGATGCATTATCATAACAAAATGAAGGTCACATTGATCATCCATAATACAGTAAACTAGCTAGCTACTATGTTTTACCGATAATCCAAAAGCAAGTGCATAAGTTTTCTTCTAAAAGAGTACTTCCACAAAATGGCCAGCAACTAGCTAGCATGTCTTACCTAATCCAAAAGCAAAATGTTCTTACAAATGGGGACATAGTCAGCTGATATGTGTGCGCATTATAAAATGGCCATATCAACCTTTGCACTTAGGCACTGAAGTTCCATCCCACACATCTGATCAAGACTACACCGACTAGCTGCTGGTGCAATCTGATTGCCCGCGTGCGTTGATACCTTGTAGAAAAATTAAAGCATAGCTTGTAAGACAACAAGGCTAGGGAAAGTAGTATGACAACAAACCAGGGAAAGGGTAGGTAATATTGCTGATATTTGCACAGATTGCAACTACGATTTGTGGGTGGTATGACAGCAAACCAATATAGGAGTATGACAGCAAAAGGGACTAATTTGAATGATAAAATATTATACACTTATACAATTTAAGACTAGCTAGCATCATTTTTTTCAAAATATACTCCATTCAATTTAAGCACCACATTTTATGCATTGAACCAAAAGTTTCAATAATATTAATGATTAATGCACCAATCTATTTGTCCTCATAAGTAGGTTATGGGAAATAAAAAAAATTAAAGAAAGAGGAGATATTATACATACATTATAATTGAGTACGTGGTAGACCAAAGTATTCATGATCAATTCCTGCATATTTAGAACAAATATCAGCAACCTATGAATCACACAATGATGATTGATAAAATAAGCTAGACAGTAACGATAACAATAACGTTGTAATGAATTTGTGCTTACATGATTAGATTGAACACATTATCCAACCACTCTCTTTGGATTTCTTCAATATCCTTGTTTTATATGAAACTAAATGAGCTAATATAAAGTGCAAATCCATGTAAGAAAGTGATAAGCTATACCTTGTGCGGAATAATAGAAGATCCTCGAGCTATTATATCCCGAATAAACTTTAAAACGTAGTATCCACAATCATTTTTGGTAGCCGGTCGGGGACACTGAACATCATAGCACGTGTATAAGAATATAAAGTACACAATAACTTTCATGGTCATAGTTTGAAAAAAAAAAATATAAACGAATATATTCTTAACCTTAACTACATGCCACAAAGGTTCTTTCCTAGGAGTTTTCTTGCCCAACTTGAAATATTTCAGTTTATAGCTCCTGGAAAAAAAATATACAGAATTTAAAAAAGTACACAGTTTATAGCTCTTGAAATATATATGATTGTTTATAATAAAAAAGACTTACATTGCAACTAATTTCTCGACATCTGGCTGTGTTTTCTGACCCAATGGATCAAGCCAATAGGCAGAACCCATATGAGGACTCATCACGATCAACACCCAGTGATGCCTAGAAATACATGTTGTTGACTTTGTTTAAAAGTGTCCAAACAAATGCCCAAGTCTAAATATAAGAACTGATTGCTTACTTGGACAAATATGGGGCAAAAAAGAGTTGACGCTTAACTTCGCCTTCCATGGCATTTGCAATATAACTACCCCTTTGTTCGAGGCTATGACCATGTGGTGATATTTGATTTGGGCATAGCAATCTGAACTGGTCTTCAACAAGAGTGTCAAATAAATATCTACACAAATGGCAAAATACGCATTATTTAGTTAGGGTAAAATATGAAATTGAATATGAAATAAAACATACTAACCTTAAATATAGAAGCACGTGATAAGGTTTTATGTCTTTCCTATTGAACCATATGTCAATATCATCCCTCCCAATGTCTACACCCGGATGATCATATTTGAAAACTTCAGCTGAAATGTCTACATGTCGCACTCGTTGTTCCGGGAATTCTTCAAACATCCACTCGTATGCCTCCAGAAAAGTTGGCACCGCTGAATTCACATAAATGGGGCAAATTCCAGATTCGTCTGTCAAGGTATTTCCCTTGACTTGCTTACTTGAGGATTGTGTGGCTTGTTTGGAGTGCTTTGAGACCTTATCAATCCAGTAGTAACAAAAAACAAAGGGAAAAAACATATATAAATCTAGTATAGTCATTTTTTATAAAATATGAACTGTTATTTATAAATCCAATAGTAAAAAGGAAGAAGATGGACAACTTACATCACAACTCATCACAAGATGCTCTGGCCAGGCAATGAATTGTCCGACAACGTCTTTCACAAGGCTAGCCTCATCCGTTGGGCATGGCAACTTTTTCTCACCCATTATAGGTGTCACAATTGAGACCTTCACATAACCCTTCTCCAATGGTCGAGTATGAAGAAGACCCCCGCCTATGGAAGACCGATACACTTTGCCTATCGCCACCGGTTTGTCAACGTCCACACAGAATAGTTCACATGATTCACAACTCTACATTTAAATCAAAAGAAGTTAAGGTTTTCATTCACATGTACATATCAACAATCAAGTCTCGAGCATAATTGAATGTATTAAAATACTTACTTCTTCGTCCGATTTACTCGGAGTTGTCTTTAGGGTTGAACAAGACGCTTTACCACTTTGGGGATTGGGCTGCGAAGTAGGTGATACCTGCACTTGTGGGAGTGGGTGACCTTGACTGACTTGTTGTTGGCTCTCCAACATCAACTTTTGAATTACCAGTTCTAGTGTTTTGATCTTTTCCCCGAAGTTGGTCTCCATGTCCTTCATTTTCGCTTTGAGTTCGCTAACCGAAGACCCATCCACATTTTCCTTTGGTGTAGCTTTACGCTTCCAATATTGAGTAATTGTTACATCTTGACCAACCCCCCTAATACGTCCAGGGTGCTCGAGCTTCTGTAATGCCAATGATAGGACATCTCTCTGTCCACTAGTAACAAGCTCTCCAGAAGCTTCTTGTTCCATGTAACTTTGCTACATCGTACGAGTAGACCATTACACCTTAAAAGACATGTATCAACATAACTTATAATCTGAAACCAGTAATATACACACATTACTTACTATTTTCTCAATTGCAGACTGTGATTTTTCAGCATACTCCCCATTTGATCCTTTCCTTGCCTCCATCCATAAGATTGCTCGTGGAATAGTGGAGGAAGGGTCCATGTTATGAGCAACAATCTGTACTTATCAGATTTTTATTACCACAGAGATTAATATACTAATAGAAATGATGTGAAAAAAACTATACACCATTATCTAGTTAACTACTTTAGTGTCTACGTACATATTCATTCTCAATGCCTGCATACCCCTTTCGGCCTCCCTTGTATGTGCAATCATTCTGGGATGAGAGTTGCCTAAACTTGTTGCTTTTTTCCTAAACAAATTTAAGAGATATGGTGACAAATATTATCTAGAGTTCTACTTGTCTATGAAACTGAACGCATCATCAGAAATAAATGTTTACCTTGAACTCTTTAGAGTGGCGTATTTGCAGAAATTCTGTCCATTGCTCTTGAGTGATGTATGTGTCATACATGTCTGGTGGTTCTGTGAGAAGGTCTCCTGTTTTCTTGTCATGCATTTGTAATCTCCCCAAGTCCTTTTTGAATGCCCTCCACAGATCATTTGCTTTTTTAAGAACCCAACTCTTCATTTCAGATGGAATTACAAAGCCTCCCTGCAAACGAAAAATGCAACTAACAAATGAAAATCACAATGAAGATCTGTGCTATTCCACGAAAACAAGCAACAAAAAGATCACAATCAGAGATGAACAAGAAGATCAATCTTTATTATATATGTATTGGATTAAGTATTTGGTTCTCTTGGAAAAAAAATGGATAATCGGTTGTGCATTGGTGGCATTACACTCAGCATTACTTCATCTTTTTCTTTCCTTCTAGCTTAGTGTGTCAAGAAATAGCCTCTTGTTATACGACTTGAATTCTAAGGATTTTCTTTGTTTTAAGTTGTAACTCAATGGATTTTATTTTATTTTGTTATATTTAATGTTAAAGAGGAACTCTTAATTTTGTAAATTACAGTTGGTATTACATTCCATCCCTCTCCCCTTTTAGAAATCCTCCCTCCACATCAGTAGCTTCCTAATTTGGGGAGTTCTTTGTGATTTTAAAGAAGATTTTTTTTCCCTTTGCCTCCTACTTAATTGATAGTTAAGTACTACTCTATTTCATGCCAATTAAAGGATTGTACTGCTGCCTATTCCATGCCACAGAAGATGCCACAAGCAGTGATTTTTTTTCCACAAAAGATGCAACAATCAGAGAGTATATATGTGTTGGAGTACATAGTCAGATTTTTTTTCCAGAAAAACCTCTCTCCCTGTAAGATTCTAGAAAGTAAAGACAAACCTGTAAGAATCCAGAAAAGCAGAACCTGTAAGATTCCAAAATAGTAATCTCACTGCATAAGAACTTTATTATTCCAGAAAAGTAAAAAAAAACCTCTCTCCCTCGGAAAAGACAACTCCAAAACAGAGATGCCAAAGCTCTCTCTCCTAGAAGCTGTAATTTTCCAGCTTGATGCCAAACCTCCCTAAAAAAGACAACTAAAAACAGACTACTGAAAAAGCAAATAAAAATAATTGAAGCTGCCAATGTATGTGATGCCAAACCTATCTCCCAGCAGCAGCAATTTTCCAGAAAAAAAGCCAACTCAGAAATGAAAAAAACAGTAATACATAAAGATGCTAAAACAGAGATCTTCCTCTTCTGGACATGTATAAAAACCTCTCTCCCACAAGCTGTAATATGCACCCTGAAGCTAAGACCCTCTCTCCCTAAAACTTGTATCCCTCAATCCTATCTCTCTCAAGCAAATGGCTTCTTCCTCTCGCCACCGCCGCTCTTCCTTTGGCCACCCAGGCAACAACAACGCAGGCCAGTCATTGAGTGTTTTGGTAGTTCAATAGTAATTGGTTAGAAATTTTCCAATGTATGTGATTAAATGGGCTTGTTTTTGTTTGTTTTACAACTTCCAGCTTGCCCTCTTACCAACCAGGGCTCTTCGTGGAGGTGATCGGAGCTGAAACTGGAATGTTAGGGTCATTTTATGAGGTGGAAATCATTCGCAATGTCAATCCCACCCACTATGAGGTGGAATTCCTAACTCTTCAAGCTCGAAGAGGGGGACACCCTCTCAGGGAAGTAGTTGAGGTAGGCCGACTGCATCCACTTCCGCCTCAGCCTCAGGATCACTATGATGAATATGAAATCGATGACCGAGTCGATTGTAGAGCCAATGATGGGTTTTGGTTGGGTCGAGTCACAGGGGTGAGGTGGACAGGGATGGAAAGAGTTTACACGGTTAACTTCCCGCTGACTGGGGATACTCAGCAGTATAGGAGCACCCAGATGCGGCCACACTTTGACTGGATTGCTTGCAACTGGTCTACCCAACCGCATTTTCGATTCATGCTACGCTTAAACTTTTAGGTTATTTGTGTGTTGTGTTTGATCGTATGATGTTTTCTACCGTAATTGTTTTTATGTGCTGTGTTTGTTGGAACCTACTATGGTCTATGCATTTCTATGTTCGCTACTGTTTTCTGAAGAAGAGGATTGACCTCAGAATGTAATGTTGTGACCCTATTTGTAATGTTTTCTAATCTACTGTTGTTCGCTTGTTACCATGTTGTATTATTTTCACTGTCAGAATGTAACGTTGACTCGTATTGGCTTCATATAATCTGATATTTTGTACCCTATATCATGAGGAAAAGGATGCCATATAAAACCACACAACAAAGACACATTTACTCAAATAATCACACAAACGAGTAGCACACAGCTCATGGTCTAAGCCTCTTGTCAACACCATCAGATTCTGAGGTCTCTAGTATGATTTGAAAAGAACATAACCTCCTTTATTGACACAAAATGTATAAACGAGTACCTACTAGTTACTGATCATCATACCGCTTTATAAAAATAATAAGAGAATCTTGTTAGAGCTTTCACAACTTTGTAAGGCATCACCCACTCCTCAGAATCTTGTCTTTCTACCTAATAATGTTTTGAGATGTTATTTAGTCATAACACATCAATGCAAGTCTAGGAAAAGACAAACATAGAAAGCACAAAGTAATCCGAGAAAACATAACAAGATCAAAAATAAACCACTATAAAATAATGGACTAACCTGGATATCTTCCCAGATAGCATCCTTCTCCTCCTCAGAAACCAGTTTCCAATTGTCTACGGTGATAGGTACCCATTTCTTCACGGTAGTTCCAATGAAGGTTGATAATTTTGCTTTATTTTTCCCAATAGGTTGCCCTCTGCTATTCAGTTCTATGGGTAATCGTTCACCCCCAGCTATGCCTTTCGCAATGTGCTTCATCAATGAAGCCCCTTTTGTCCTACGTTTCTTCTCGGGTGGATCCTTGTGGATATCCTCACGCAAATCCTCACTTGGTTTATCAGACACACTCTTACTCCGTTTTTTAGGAGGCATTTCAGATTTTTTAGGAGGCATTGCAGATTTTTTAGGAGGCATCTACAGATGTAAAAAAATCAGTCAACATTTGTATCAGTAAGGTCAATGGAAGTATATGAAATAGAAGATTGTTACAACCACTAATAAAAAGCAACAGTTGTATGAGTAAGGTCAACATCGGAAACCACCCAAAAAAATTATCAGTTCCACATAACCAATAAACAGTACCAGCTACTCGACATTTATAATTCAGCACTGTACCTAATAAAACTCCCATGATTATGAATTGCATCGCTGACCTAGATTTCATCATATAAGTACCCTACTTTCTTATATGCAAAGGAAATAATATATCATACTAAGGAAGTAATAAGACGCAACCGCTTGTTACTACCTTAATTGTTATTTTTCTTTCGCTTCCTTGGTAAAAGAGGATGTGTAGACAAAGGGTTGTTTGGTAGTATCTCATCATTAACCCAAATCCCTTCTTCATGATCAGCTCTAACATAATTGTCCTCCTCATTTTCATCTTCATTGGAGGAATTAGGGAGGCCTGCTTCGAATGAGCTACTACCCTCTTCACATAAGACTTCATTTTCTTCACCAGTTCCCCCCTTCGGTTTGAACAATACAATAGACCGGTTGATGTCAACAAGATCAGTGACATAGAAGACTTGCCTAGCTTGAGATGCTAATATGAACGGTTCAGTTTTATGGCCCACCTTACTAAGATCAACAGAAATAAACCCCAAATCATCAACTCGAACTCCATTGTTACTATCAACCCATTTACAACAAAAAACAGGGATCTTCAGCTCTAGAGAGTACACTAACACCCATATGTGCTCAATGACACCATAAAATGACATACTAGTATATACAAAGTTTTTGTCTTTTGCACTTGCAATGTGCATTGCTTGTGCTACCACGGTCACCCCACTGTTTTGTGTTGTGCTTTTTTCATCTCTTGATTTAGTGTAGAAAGTGTAACCATTGATGACAAAACCACTATAGCTCAGTACTTGAAATTTTGGACCCTTAGACAGACATTTCAACGTAGATGAAACTTCTTCTCCAGATCTCAGCACCTCGAAAACTTTGTTCCGAAACCAATCAATGAAGGAGCGATTATGGTGCATTGTAATCCACTTTTCATTCTTTGAAAATCTTGGATTACATCTTCTCAACTGCGCCATGTGCTCTTCAACAAAGGGCTGCACTTCTTACATGTTCTGAAGGACATAGAGATTTGCTCTAGTCAAATCCTCATGATTAGCAGTCAAGACATGCCCTTCCAGAGTTCCTTTCTAGTTCAATTCTCCTGACAGTTTAGGCTTTGGAACACTGATGGATTCAACATCTGCCAAATAAGCTGTACAAAATTCAATAGCTTCTTCAACTATGTATCTTTCAACAATGCAACCTTCGGGGTGATTTCAATTCATTACATACCCCTTTAGAATTTTCATATATCGCTCAAAAGGGTACATCCATCGTAGATATACTGGACCACAAAGCTCAACCTCTCTAACCAAGTGAACAGTTAAATGAACCATGATATCAAAGAAGGAAAAGGGGAAGTACATCTCTAACTGAGAAAGAATGACTTCAACCTCTTTTGGCATACCAGGCAATTCACCGGGATCAATGACCATACTGCATAACTTCTTGAAAAAAAAACACAACCTAATGATGGTCTGTCTTACATGATTAGGCAATATGGAACGAATGGCCACGGGTAGCAAGTATTGCATAAGCACA
The DNA here is from genome assembly GCA_963922045.1 of Persicaria maculosa. Lineage (NCBI taxonomy): Eukaryota > Viridiplantae > Streptophyta > Magnoliopsida > Caryophyllales > Polygonaceae > Persicaria > Persicaria maculosa. The sequence goes on along the minus strand of OY998261.1, from coordinate 21,173,550 downwards.
TGACAATCATGAGATTTCAGCCCTGTTAGCTTCAAATCTTTCAATGACACGAGGTTGCTAATGTTCGAACAGAACCCGTCTAGCACCTTGGTAGTACTAAGAAAGTTACAGACCTTTTTTTTTCCTTCTTACAAAGAGTGTGGCAGGCAGGGGGTAAGTAAGTCCGTTTCCCTCTTTGTTGTGGTGCCAATTCTTCTCCGAGTTGCATTAATTTGTAGTCATTTCTAGCACTGATTCCATCTTTGGTTTTCCCAGGCATATTCAACAAAGTCCCAACCAAGCTATCACAAATGTTCTTTTCAATGTGCATTACATCAAGACAATGCCTGACCTCAAGATCTTTCCAATACGGAAGGTAAAAAAGATAGATCTTTTCTTAAACCCATCTAAATCATCATTCTTCGATAATTTTCCAAATTTCACATTCATGTCTTTGACAATTTCAAACACCTCTTCTCCACGCAGCGGTGACGGAGCTCTTTCCTCTTTAGAGCACCCATTAAAAGCTTTACGAAGCCTTTGATATCTGTGGTTCGGCGGTAAGAACCTTCGGTGGCCAAGAAAGACATTCTTATGACTACCCGGCAAGTATATAAAATAAGTATGTTTTCCACAAATAGGACAAGCTTCATAACCTTTTGTACTACAACCAGCAAGATTCCCATACACTGGAAAATCACTTATAGTGCAAAATAACATGGCTCTAAGACGAAATTGTTCGTTACGATTGGCATCATGAACGTCCATGCCATTTTCCCACATGTCCTTCAAATCTTCAACAAGAGGTGCCAAATAAACATCGATATCGTTGCCCGGTTGCTTTGGCCCTGATATCAACATAGACAACATCAAGTATTTACGCTTCATACACAACCAAGGAGGAAGATTGTAAATCGCCAACACCACATGCCATGTGCTGTGAGTACTACTCAGAGTTCCGGGAGGGCACATCCCATCTGTAGACAGCGCAAGGCGAATGTTTCTGTCTTCATCTCTAAAATGAGGATACAACTCATTTATTTTTTTTCCACTGTACAGAATCTGCTGGATGGTGAAGCTTGCCATCTTTTTCTCTTCCATTTGCATGCCAAAGTAAATTCTTAGCATCTTCAAGGTTTCCGAAAAGGCGTCGAAACCTTGTTCTAATTGGAAAATACCATACCACCTTAGCTGGAGCTCCATTTGCCTTGTAGTGTGGTTCACCACAATCCAGATTTGGGCATTTATCCAAGAATTCATGCTCCTTTCGTTAAAGAATACAATTGTTTGGACAAGCATGTATCTTTACATAATCCATTCCCACAGAGCGTATAAGCTTTTTGGCCTCGTAGGTACTACCGGGAAGGCAATTCTCAGCTGGAAACATTTCTCTCAAAAGCTGAAGTAACTCAGTGAAGCTTTTATCAGTCCATCCGTTGCCAACTTTCACGTGAAACAGCTTCAACACAGCAGATAATCTGGTAAACTTTGTGCACCCACCATATAAAGGCTTATGAGCATCATTCACAAAATTTTCAAACATTTCTGGACGATCAATATGAATCTGTTCAATATGATGAATCATATCTTCTACTCGATCACCTTCGTCGATGTCAACCATGTTGAAGTTTGATGTCCCACAACTAGTAGAATGGGTGGATGGCTTCTCTCCATGCCATATCCACACTTTGTAATAAGGATTTATTCCATCAAAAACCAGATGATCCATTATCTCGCTGACCTTCCATGTCTTAGAGTAATCACACTTTGTGCAGGGACAAAGAAATCTCGTCGGATCAGCACCATGCTCAATTGCAAATTTTATAAACTGTTTTACCCCCTCCACATATTCATCAGACATTCGACTAGCTGACATCCATGACTTATCTATCATTCTACATTTGAACGAAAGAAATGAAGACTAGCTTATTCATATAATCCTAATTCTGAATCATTATAACAACATAGAACTATGCAAACTGTTTATATTGAAGAAATAATTAGATTAATTGATTGTTCATCATAGGTTATACAACATAAGGCAACATTACAGTATGAAGCATCAAAGTAGATAACATGGAAAATGGGAAGTTTCAAGCAGAAGAATACATAAAAACACTAGTCTTGACCATTTACATGTTATACAAAGAAACCAATGGCATAAAGCCACAGAGAATCAAGTAATTAAACCATCCATTTATCTCCATCTCTCACACACACATACACAGGAAAATAAAATCAAAACTAACACCTTCCATTACTTACTTAAAGCCCTAAGTATGAGGAGGCTCTAGAAAAATCAGCTAAGGTGGTATGGTATTAAGGAAGAAACACCATAGCTGAACCTTAGGCATCAAAACAACTATAAAGTTTATTAAACTATATATTAAGGAAGAAAATGACATCCAAAAATAAGCAAATCAGAGAGTAAAATGTTCTTAAAACTACCTTTCACCCTTCCTCAAATTTATAATTAGTCTTCACTGGACAGAGAACAAAAACACCTTTACCTTGGAAGGATTTCATTAGGAAATGTTAGAATTTGATAATCTTTTGTTCTATAACTATGAAGACAAAATCAACCAGGCTATCTTTCCCGGAATTAACAACTTAACATGAAAGAAGGGTATATCTTCACCTTGTTTTTCAAGTTCACCAGGACCAATTGGTTGTCTGTTCCACTAGAGACAAGATCATACCCTTTCTCTGACAATGTCTGCAGAGATTTTTGAATAAATCATACTATACTTTTTCCAAGTTTATGGTTATTTCAAATGGAACCAACACAAGTAGGCAATGCATATTACCTGTGCAAACTTTCAGCAATTGCTACGAAATTGTTCTTGGTATGCTCTGTACTTGGGAGTCGTTGCCTGTATGACAACTATAACAGTATGAGACATGCATTCTAATATAAGCATAAGAAGTTGATATTTCTTACATATAAAGGATAGCTTTGGGGGATCTAGCACCCATAGTGACAGATCATTGAGCATTGAAACAACAATGACTTGCGGATTAATGGTTTTTTTGTACCTAAATAGTAGATAAAAAGACAACATTCTATTTCCCAATTCCAACTGCTTACTTCAACCTATTGATGGAAGTAACAATTAGAACACTTCAGAACGAACCTGCTTTAGGCCAACTGCGCGCTAAGCCAGTAATTGTATAGTTATGAGGACCATGCACCCTGAAGTCCGAGAAACACAACTAGCCTGGTTGATTGACGACGAGGGGAGAAACGAGGGGAGCTCGAGAACAGGTGAAGAAGGCAACCCTAGCCTTGGAAGCGGAGATGGCCACTGCAGCAACTGAGAGCTCGCGAAGGTGGCGACAGAGTGAGAACCAGAGATGGTGCACGCGGCGGCGAGACGGCGAGTTGCCTGAGAGTCGCCGATTGACGACAACAGCTAGCTAGGTGGTAGAGAGATGTAGGAGATGGCGATTTGGGGCTCTGAATTTGGGGCTCTCTGAATTTGGGGTAGCTTTCTTGATTTGGGGCTATGAATTTGGCAATTTGGGGCTTTGAATTTGGGGCTCTTTGAATTCAATTTCAATCCCTAACCTCTTAATTAATTTCAGATTGCGCTCCTTTTTTTCATTTCCCGCGCCCCTATTTTATATCCCGGATCTATCCTACGGGAAGTATTTGTAGATTGTTGGATCTAGTATAAAATAGCCCGGATATTTGTGGCTGACTATACGCCCGGGCTATTTTCACAACATAATATCGCGGATATTTTATCTCCGTGATATTTGATAATTGTTATCAAGTAACCCTCACTGTCTAATAGCCTGGGCGTGTGTCTATATCCGGGCAATATGCTCCTGACAATTGAAGAAAAAAAAAAGAAAATACGTTTAAACCATATTAGAACCCGTATTTTTTACATCCGGGATATTATGTAGCGGGTTAAATTCGCATTTTTCTACGAGTGGTTACTCGTGCATGTGCACCTATGCAAACGACTCCAGTCATCAGTTCGAATCAGAATTTGATATGATATCAAAGTGGTTAGCCCAACAACCCATCTTTGGATGTTGATCTGGGCTAACTATAAAGAAAATAAGATGCTAGAAGGGTTTGTTCGAGTGTCAACTAGGCGTGTTCCTCTAGCTGCACTCATGAAGGTGTGTTAATAATTGGAAGGACAAGTGTCCTACATAAAATGTGTGAGCTTAACAAGCCTTGAATATAAGACGGTAGGCTACTCCTCCTAGTGCCAATTAGTTTTAGTATGGAGCCTCACTCGACTTGTGTGCTAGACGTCTAGACTACTAACACACATGTGCGCCCGTGCATACAACCTCAGTCATCGGTCCAAGTCGAATGGTTTTTGCTGAAAACTCACTCGACTTATTGCTAATTAACTACTAACGCATGTGCGTTCGTGCACACAACCCTAATCATTGATTTGATTTAAACTTTAATAGTTTTAATTAGAGCTGGTAATTTGGTCGTTCGGGTCGGGTTAGGGTCAGCTATCTTGGGTCGTTTCACTGACGGGTCATGTCAGTTCGGGTAAAATTTATGGTCGGGTACTAGTCGGGTCGGATTCGGTCATAATGAATTTTAGATTGGTCGGGTTTCAGGTTAAATCGGGTCATGCCCATTCGGATTCGGGTCAAAGCGAGTCTGGCTCGTTCGGGTTTCGGGTCAAGAGGCGGGTCGGTCTCATTTGAGTTTCGAATCAAAGCGGGTATAGCCGTATAGTTGGTTTGAGTTTTTGGTCGAATCATATTCGACCAGTTTGGATAATTAGGTTGATTTCGACTCGGTTGAATACTTAAATATGTAATTTACTTAAAATAAATGATTTTGACTCGGTTGAATTGGTGAATATGTAATTTTGACTCGTTTGAATACCCTCATTGTCATTGACTCATCGGTTGTCGACCGCTTTTCAAAAAAGTCATAATCGGAAATTCGGTATTCGGCAACATCGTTCTTTTTTATACATTTAAACCAATTGATCAGTGCTATAATTAAATCAAATTAATTGTACATTTATGATTTAACCTTATTTTAACTAGCAAGTTGCAAATGAGCTTATTTGTGGTTTGACTATATCATTGGCCCATATCATTTTCAATCTCCATTTCATTTTTAGCTTTTGGCCCATTACTTGACTCATTGACTTATCCGCTTATCTATTGATTTTACTTGAGTTCTTATTCATATGATAACAATTAAGAAAAATAATTGGTGTTTTATATGTTAAAAGTATAATCATAAACTTATGTTAAAATAAAAAAAATATTTAATATTCAAGCATTAAAATGTTGATATTATATAACCATTTCAAGCCATGATGCGAATTGCTTTGTTGCGAAGATGGTAGAAACGTTCAGGCTCGTCAATTGGTTCCAGGACAGGTCCGCGATCAGAACATCGCATAAACCTGCAAAATAAGCTTAGAAAAAGATCGTGATTAACTTAGGTGGCGATTGATTGCCTCCCCGGCAACGGCGCCAATTTGTTCGCCCAGGGGAGCGGGGTGTGTATGTAAAGTAGGAGAATAAAATAAAGCACAACTAGACTATCTCCCTGTCCCAAACAAATAATACAAGAATCCCCTCCCTTGTAGTAGTAGGGTAATTCAGGATCGAATCCACGAGGAGGTAGGTCAGCGCTTCCTTTGTTGTACTCACGATCAAGGCTTTCGACCTCAGCAGACACTCGATATCGAGTATAATGGTATATATCGACCTCAGTTCTGGTCGATTTCCTAGCGCAGTTACTGCAGAACACAAAACAGCAAGTCGACGTCGAGCAGAGACCTCGATATCGATGTTAGACCTCGATATCGATCCTTATGGTCGATTTCGATGTTTGTCACAGAAACTGTTTTTGTAACCAATTTGTCGGAAAAGGATCCGAAGAAAATAGAATGGAGAGGGAAGATGAACAGAAACAAAACTAAGACTTTTATGAAGAATTTAATTAATTAAAAGGCTTCCAAAGTCGGGGTTTTACGCCACAACGACAACAATGCAAGTTTCATGCTAAAGATATGAACTTTAATGTCTTTCCGTCAAATAACTTTCGTTATCAACACTTAGGTTATTAGAGGCTTTCGCATAATTCCTAAGAGTTACTATCCAATTCATGAGTAATTCAAGTTCGCAATATGAGTGGCTTTCGCTTCAATAATGCAAATAATGAATCTCCCTAACTTTCGCAAAGGATCATGCATGGGGTAGAAGACGGAATCGCATAAAAGTCATACCTTTGATGCACTTACCTCACATTGCTATTGTCGGGCTCACCCCGACCCTAGAAGTGGGTTGACTACTCGCTCCTCATCATGCACATCATCATCATTGTTATTGAAAGAAAGCTACTTTGAATTAAAACTCCGAAAGAAAGTACAACCGAACAAGCCACTCCGCTCTCGCTTTACAACTCCACTCGGCCTCCTCTCTCTCTCTCTCTCTATTCTCTATTGCAACTGAATTGTGTCTAAAACGGAATTCGGAATACCTAAACTCAGCCCTATTGGCTTCTATTTGTAGATGTCGATAAGGACTCGAAACCTTATCTTTATTCTCTATGATAAATTAAAACAAAGTAAAAACTAAAACTTCATGGTGAAATCAGCCTCCTCATGATAGATCTGGTGTTGATGATAGGAAACCTCGACCTTTGGATAGATATTGCAAGCATTGGATATAATTCTATCGAAATCGGAGTCGAATTCTTCTGCTGGCATGGTCGATATCGACCCTTGGACCTCGATATCGACCCCTCCAAAATCTTATCTCGAGCTTCTCCTTCTCCTACTCGACTTCTATCAACTTGGTCGATCTGGCAGCATCGATATCGACCCCCAGACGTCGATATCGACCTCTTCTATGTCAAAATGCTCTGTTTCCTTTTCTGCTCGATTCCTATGTCTCTGATGTACTCGATGTCGAGGTCTTCAGTCGATGTCGACCTCTTCAGAAGACTTCAAGTTCTTTTTCCGCTCTTCTGAATTCATCCATTTTCATCCTGTTTTCTACGAAATCACATGGAAACTCGTGCAAACCCATATATTTGACATTTAAGCATAAATTACACCATTCCCATGTTTTCCCATTAATGTGCATGCAAAAGACAATAAAATGAATTCATATGTGCATAGAAAATATGGCAATTTGCGCGCACATCAAACACCCCATACTTAAGCTTGCTTGTCCCCAAGCAATACTCTTAATGGTCATTCAGGGGAAGAAAGTAAACCCTCAACATCGTAGATTCATTTTTCATATGTCCCTACAATCAATTGCCATCCTCGAGAAGGTACTTATGTCAACCAAGTCCATGCCTGTGCATAAAAGCAATTTCATACTTATAAAGGAGGTAATATGCAAAAAAACAATTTTAGCGACATTGTATTAATAATCAAGAGGATTTTTTTTTTCAAGCTTGTGAGAAGTGGATTGGTAAAAGGCTAAAGGTGGGCTAATATTTGGCCATGTGGTGTTAAATCCGGGGAAGTACACTTTCTTTCCAAAATATTCCACATTCCTCCTTCATAATGTCTCACCTTTCACTCATCGTTCAATGCTTTTTTTCAATATAATGCTTTTACCTCTCTAACCTTAGCACTGCCTTCTCGCGAGTCGCAAACATGGGTGTCATGAATGGCCCCGGATACTTAGTACTTCGGACTCCTCACCTTTGTGTCCCATCTCGCCAAACTATTATCTCAGCGAGCAGGGTCGACCCACCTTTATCTCCTGAGGTGATCGGATTTTTTCTCGCTCATTTAATTTTCCATATTGTATCATTCCTGCCAACAACTTTATAAATGCACAACTCCATATAACTCCAAAGATGTCATCCATTCAAAAAAACTTTGTCCCCGGATAGGGTATAAGGTAAAAAATGGGCAATATGTATATGTGGAGTAATAATGATCATGATAAGTCTCATATATGGCTTTGTGAATATGCGTAGGTAAGGCTAGGATATGAACTTTGCTTGTATGGAATTTTTATAAAAAATCCTCCATCATCTTATCATGCACATGTCAAAAGCAACTTCAAATTTTCATCTCCTTTATGATTTTCTCAAAAAATTTGCACTTCATTGGGACTTCCCTTAACTAGGCAATCTCATGTTATATCTCTAATGAATCTAATTTTGCATCATAGAGCTCCCTTTTTTTTTTATACATTGAAATAAATATGCAACCCTAAACTAAGTATGAATATGCAAAAATAAGCCTTTCCCCCACCCCATACTTAAAATTTACAGTGTCCTCACTGTATTAGAACTAGGGTTAAGAAGAAAACTTACTAAACCGTCACAAATTTCAGGAGTCGAAGAAGACAACAGGGAAGGTCGATATCGACCCTTTACATCGATATCGATGTCTCTCTTGATTTCTGCCCAGGCTTCAGGGTGATTCGGCCTCGATCACAAACCCTATCCATGTCGACCTTAAGGTCGATTTCGATGTCTGACATCGATTTTGATGCCTTTCTGTGTGCTTTTCTCTCTCCTGCAATTTGAAAACTAAACACAAAATATGCAAAACTATAAAGTGTCTAAAACCAAAACAAAAGCTGTCTTAAAACCAAAACTAAGTCTTTGTTACAAGCTCTAGATTTTTAAGTCGCTAGGCCGACTTCTTCCTTTGCGCTTCTCAAGGTGGCATCTGCAGAGCCCATGTGGCTTGGGCCTCAAATATCACTCCTTTCTTGTCCCGCAGCTGCATTCCCCCGGGATTGATTTGATTCACCGTGAATGGACCTAAGTTCTTATCCTTGAATCTTGTAGGGAACCAATGGTCTTTAGACTTGGCAACATAGACCTTGTCTCCTATCTCATATTGGCTTGAACCATCATCGGATACCCTGCATAAACGCAAATGCCAAGGCACACCTCTTCCAAATAATGATAAGTCCTTAATTGTAATTGAACAAGAGGAATCCGTACCTTGACTTACCTTCTTCTCAGTCTGTGGCTCAGGTCGATGTCGATGTGCGGAGGTCGATATCGATCCCTGTTGTACACCTGTAGGATCAGTCGATTTGGGGAGTTTTGACTCGATATGATCAGGTCGATTTCGACCCTCAGAGGTCGATATCGAGGTCTCCTTGCCTCTCTTCTCAGCGCTGATGGTGGTCGATTTCGATAGGGTGTGGTCGATATCGACCCTCGACCCCGATTTCGATGCTTCCTCTTTTCCTCCGTCGACCCCATACTTATGACCTGTCACAGAATATTGAACATTAGTGGTCGATATCGACTTACCTGGGTCGATTTCGATGTTCTGTTGAGCTCCTTCGTTCAAGATTGCTTCAACTTCCTCTACTTGGGCTTCATTGATGGCTTTTATCTCCATTGGCCCTTGACTTTGCACCGTCTTGTTGAAGGAATACTCTATTACTTCATCACTAATTGTGAGTGAGAGCAATCCTTTCTTCACGCTAATGTTGGCATCGACGGTTTCTAGGAATGGCCTACCTAAAATAATTGGACAAGCAGGGTCCTCCGCTATGTCAACAACTAGGAAATCAGCAGGGACAAAGAATTTGCCTACTTGTACTGGCACATCCGTCACTATCCCAGTTGGAATCACTACGGTATTGTTAGCCATGTACAATCTTGCTTCCACGGGCTCCAGAGGACCTATCTTTACCTTGTGCCAAATGGTTAGTGGCATCATGCTAACGCTAGCGCCCAAGTCAACTAAAGCATTAAATTTGAATTGACCTAGACCTATAGCGATAGAAAACTTACCTGGGTCCGCCCGCTTTTGTGGTAGCTCCAATCTGTTGCATTCCTCTGCGATCTCAGAGAGCGATCGCTTCTTACCCAAGATATCCTTAAGGAACCTTACATAAGATGGCATCTCGTGAAGTGCCTCTGTGAATGGTATAGAGACATTAAGCCCTTGGAGCATCTTCACGAACCGTTGGAACTTCTTTTCCGCTGGGTCCTTAGTCACCTTTCTAGTTGGGAATGGCAACACCTTCTTCCTTCCTGCGGCTGTAGTGAGGTCGATATCGGCAGCAGTAGGGTCGATATCGACTGGAAGAGTCGATTTCTGTGGTGACGCAGAATTAGGGTCGACATCGACAGGAGGGTCGACATCGATGTCACCTTGGTCGATATCGACAGGGGAGGTCGATATCGACGTCTGTTCTGGCTTCTTCTCCTCCACTTTTTGCTCGGGCGTTTGTAATTGACGCCCACTCCTTAGGTTTACTGCCGCAATATGACCTGTGGTTTTGCCCTTTTGGTTGGGCACAGTGGATCCAGGGAGTGATCCGGATGCTTTGGGCATTGCTTCCGCCAATTGACTCATTTGAGTCTCCATGTTGCGCTTCCAAACGTCGATCTCCCCAAGTCTAGAATTGATGCCCTGCAGCTGAGTATGGACGGAGTTATTGGCTTGTTTGAACTCAGCGTGGTTCCTCCGCATCTCATCAAGGATGATTTGCAGGTCATCTTTCTTAGTTTCCCGCTCAGGGTGCCCTGGTGCCCTATATGTTGGGGGATCCCTTTGATAGAACCTTTGATCACCCCAATTTTGTTGATTGCCCCCTCCATAGGGGCCTCTCGTCCATTTGACCTCCTCATGTTGTTCCGCCATGGATACTTGCTCAGTATGTGGACAGGCACTAGTGTTATGCCTTATTGAACCACACTCCTGACAAGGTTGACTGTTGCTCAGGAACCTTACTTGCTTTTGAAGGCGGCGTGTTTGATCGTTATGGAATTGTTGCCGTACTTCAGGATCTATCTCCCTTGGAGGCTCATATAGTGGCATAGATGGGGCAGGCCTTGCATCATAGGCCGCAGCAGCCCCATAGGTGTTGTCAAAGTTCACAAGCCTCTCAATGGTCTCCCATGCCTCCGTTGGTGTAAGCTCAATGTACCGATAGGAGGTATATGAATTGATCCTCTCCTTATTCGGCGCATCAAGGGTGTTATAAAAGATCTCTTGGATGACATATGGAAGTTGCCCATGCGTCGGGCATGATCTCAGCAAGTCTTTAAAGCGCTCCCACGCCTGTGCTAGGGTTTCACCTGGCTTTTGTTTGAACGCCGTGATCCTTTGTCGTAGCATCGCCGTTTTAGAAGGTGGGAAGAACTTGTTCAAGAATGCATCTTTCACCTCCGCCCATGTCCTTAGCGATCGTGGAGCCAAACTTTCAAGCCATTGTAATGCCTTTCCTGCCAAAGACCATCGAAAAGATTTTAGTCGCACATACTCTAAGTTTACTCCATCAGCAACTGTTTCACATAAGTCCATAAAAGTAGAGATGTGTTGCAGGGGGCATTCATTATGTCTTCCTTCAAAAGTATTTCTTTTAATCTCAGATAGGAAGTTAATTTTCAATTCATAATTGGAGTGAGGAATTATAATGGCAGATTCAGGAACATGAAGCGGCGGATGCATGTATTGCATCGCCGTCTGTGGATACTGATTTAGCCGCTCTTGGGCTTGTCTGCGCGCATCCTCCTCCCTATCAGCACGGGCTCGCTCAGCAGCAGCAGCGGCCCTTTCAGCAGCGATTGTAGCATTGTGGTCCTCGATCTCCTTTCTCAACCGCTCTATGATCTCAGCCTGCGTCTCGTTGTCAGCCATGATGCGAATTGCTTTGTTGCGAAGATGGTAGAAACGTTCAGGCTCGTCAATTGGTTCCAGGACAGGTCCGCGATCAGAACATCGCATAAACCTGCAAAATAAGCTTAGAAAAAGATCGTGATTAACTTAGGTGGCGATTGATTGCCTCCCCGGCAACGGCGCCAATTTGTTCGCCCAGGGGAGCGGGGTGTGTATGTAAAGTAGGAGAATAAAATAAAGCACAACTAGACTATCTCCCTGTCCCAAACAAATAATACAAGAATCCCCTCCCTTGTAGTAGTAGGGTAATTCAGGATCGAATCCACGAGGAGGTAGGTCAGCGCTTCCTTTGTTGTACTCACGATCAAGGCTTTCGACCTCAGCAGACACTCGATATCGAGTATAATGGTATATATCGACCTCAGTTCTGGTCGATTTCCTAGCGCAGTTACTGCAGAACACAAAACAGCAAGTCGACGTCGAGCAGAGACCTCGATATCGATGTTAGACCTCGATATCGATCCTTATGGTCGATTTCGATGTTTGTCACAGAAACTGTTTTTGTAACCAATTTGTCGGAAAAGGATCCGAAGAAAATAGAATGGAGAGGGAAGATGAACAGAAACAAAACTAAGACTTTTATGAAGAATTTAATTAATTAAAAGGCTTCCAAAGTCGGGGTTTTACGCCACAACGACAACAATGCAAGTTTCATGCTAAAGATATGAACTTTAATGTCTTTCCGTCAAATAACTTTCGTTATCAACACTTAGGTTATTAGAGGCTTTCGCATAATTCCTAAGAGTTACTATCCAATTCATGAGTAATTCAAGTTCGCAATATGAGTGGCTTTCGCTTCAATAATGCAAATAATGAATCTCCCTAACTTTCGCAAAGGATCATGCATGGGGTAGAAGACGGAATCGCATAAAAGTCATACCTTTGATGCACTTACCTCACATTGCTATTGTCGGGCTCACCCCGACCCTAGAAGTGGGTTGACTACTCGCTCCTCATCATGCACATCATCATCATTGTTATTGAAAGAAAGCTACTTTGAATTAAAACTCCGAAAGAAAGTACAACCGAACAAGCCACTCCGCTCTCGCTTTACAACTCCACTCGGCCTCCTCTCTCTCTCTCTCTCTATTCTCTATTGCAACTGAATTGTGTCTAAAACGGAATTCGGAATACCTAAACTCAGCCCTATTGGCTTCTATTTGTAGATGTCGATAAGGACTCGAAACCTTATCTTTATTCTCTATGATAAATTAAAACAAAGTAAAAACTAAAACTTCATGGTGAAATCAGCCTCCTCATGATAGATCTGGTGTTGATGATAGGAAACCTCGACCTTTGGATAGATATTGCAAGCATTGGATATAATTCTATCGAAATCGGAGTCGAATTCTTCTGCTGGCATGGTCGATATCGACCCTTGGACCTCGATATCGACCCCTCCAAAATCTTATCTCGAGCTTCTCCTTCTCCTACTCGACTTCTATCAACTTGGTCGATCTGGCAGCATCGATATCGACCCCCAGACGTCGATATCGACCTCTTCTATGTCGAAATGCTCTGTTTCCTTTTTTGCTCGATTCCTATGTCTCTGATGTACTCGATGTCGAGGTCTTCAGTCGATGTCGACCTCTTCAGAAGACTTCGAGTTCTTTTTCCGCTCTTCTGAATTCATCCATTTTCATCCTGTTTTCTGCGAAATCACATGGAAACTCGTGCAAACCCATATATTTGACATTTAAGCATAAACTACACCATTCCCATGTTTTCCCATTAATGTGCATGCAAAAGACAATAAAATGAATTCATATGTGCATAGAAAATATGGCAATTTGCGCGCACATCACTCGCCGCTCCCTCGTTCATCGTTTTGCACTCTGGCGTCGGCGGTTAGAACGGAGAAGGAGGCATCAAGTGGAACGAGGTGGGAGGGATCTCCATGTTCGGTAATCTCTCTCTCTCTCTCTGACTTGTTTTCTGCTTCCTCTTTCTCTTGTCTTTCTCCATGTTCGGTAATCTCTGGCTTGTCTTTCTCTGGTAATCCTCTCCACTCCGCCGGCTCCACCACTGCCTCCGCCGCCGGCCGCCGACATCTCACCTTCTGACCTGCTTCGCCATTCCCTGGCCTTGACTCCTGAATCCTCCAAGGTTGTCCTTTTCCTTCACTGCCTTTTTATTTTCCAATTTCATGGTTTTGAGTATATACCTAATTTTGATTTCGTTTCACTAATTTCTGTTTTACACAAATTTCTTTTCACAAATTTCGGTTCACAGATTTCGTTTCCAAGAATTTCGGTTCACAGATTTCATTTCACTAATTTCTGCTTGTTCAGTTGTTATCCTAGCTAGAAGGATTAGTAATGTTGAGGAGAGATTACTTATAATTGATTGTATTGGAAGAAACAGGAGAGGCCGAGAGGGTGAGTTTATTGCCTCAGTGCAAGGTGAAAGATGGCTAGCTTGTCCTTTTTTATTTTCAAGAATAGAAATATATTATGATATTCATAGTATTTGGGTAATTTATTATTTTCATTGGGTAATTTGGTGAAATGCATGTATTTGAACAAGTGAATGATGCTACGTCTACAAGTTCTCTAGTCCGTCCTCATTCTCTGAATTTTGTTTGATGGGAAGTATCTTGTTTCCTTCCTTGAATTTGTTTTAAAACGGAGCTATTCTGCAGTTGATTTTGTAAAGATTTTTGACTTCCCTAATCCAACTTTTCTAATATCTTGATACAAACATAGTCAATCTTTGCAGCTGCAAATTTAAATATATCTTGTGATTTTTGTGTTGATTTGGTACTTAGGTTCGACAGTTCTGAGCTTTTTTTTTGTATGTGTTGAATTCGTTTTTTTTGTTTATGAATTGGATCTGGTTTATTTTGAATCGATGCATTGTATATCTTTGATGGCTTTGTTTATGAACTTGTTATTTTTAAAATTATTTTTATTTACTTATTCAATATGCTATTTATGAAATTTAGTATTTGATTTGTATTATGTTTTTTTAATTGAATAGGGACATTTAATTTCATAGTTTGGCAGAAAAAATGGAACCTTGCCCTCACTGCAGTTCAATCATTAGCTGGTCTAGTGTGAAGCATTGAGTGCAGGAACAAGGCGGAAGCTCTCAAACTAGTGTCTAGATTCTTAAGATACATTGGTGTCTTTTCTTAGATGTATTATTTCTGTATGTTGTACCAGTGTATATTCTAACATTGTTGAAACAAGTTATTTGCTAATGTAGTCTATATTGATATATAGAGTTTGCTAAGAACTTTGCAACAAACTTGGATACGAAATTTGCAGGCCACGATCATAGCCACATGTAGGTCACGACATTAGCTACGAGAATAGCCACGACATAAATTATAGCCACGAATATATCCACAAGCAGGCCACGCCATTAGCCACGACTTTAGCCACGATAATAGCCACAACCATTAGCCACAAATATGGCAATGAATTCAGCCACAAAATCAGCCACGACAGTCGTTGTGCCTCAATGAAGACTCACACGTGCGTGGCCACGACATCAGCCATGAGCAGACCGTGGCTGATGTCGTGGCTATAGCCACGAATTCCTCAGGTATGACCCGGCCACGGGCATAGCCACGAACTTGTCAGATCATGGCTATTAGCCACGGATGTTGAAAATCTGGCATTTAGCGACGAGGCATATAGCCACGAACGTAAAATTCGTGGCTATGACCGTCGCTAAACCGTTTAGCCACGACCATTCATGGCCTATCAGTGGCTATTTGACCGTGGCTATTTCCTGTTTTTTTGGTAGTGACACTATATTTAGGGATATTATGTTTAGGCATATGATGCAATGAAGGAGCATCATTTATGTCAAAGAGGGTTAGGTTGAGGCTAGTCGTCGAGGATTGTTAGAGATTATATCCTTTCCCCACCCCCATTCTTAACTTACACCATATTTTTTTTCCAAATCTCTCACTATATTGTTTGTTATACTTGTCCCTTTGGTTTGTGATGTGTTCGTGTCTGTGCATGAATCATTTGGAATTAAACACTCTGTCGACGTAGTCGTGGAAATAGTGCGTACAACTTTACCCCTCAAACCCTGCCTAAGCGGGATACTAATTAGAAACGCTGTTGTTATTTGACTACCACAAACTCTGCAAATCAAATGAGAAAAAAAAAAAAGAAATCGTGCAAGTATGAAAAAAAGAGCCAAATTTTTTTACAACATCTTTGAATAAAAAAACACATCTCCAAATCAAATAAACATCATACTCATCTTAACATTGTCCAACTCAAACATAAAATTCATTATGAAATCTTGTAAACATGTTTAAATAAATACCAAAATTCTCGTGAAGTCCTCGTAAGTTGCCAACGGTTGCACTCATCGGGACCTTCTGTCAGCCCTAAACCTCCAGGGCGACTAAAAGAACACTTCAGGCATTATCTCCATATCGTAGCCACATATATACTAACAATCAATATTGCTTTTCAGGAGCGGCCCTAGGGTGTTGCCCGCGTAGGCGGCCGCCACACAGATCTATATTTAAATTAGTAATATATGTAATATGTAATATAGATGTATTTATATACATGTTGCTCAACTGCCATTGTTAGTAGATAGGTAGAAAGAGAGTAGAGGAAACCCAGATTCGAATCCCCCCACTACCAATTGCCACTTCAATTTTTTTTCCTTTTCTATATATTTATTCTTCATTTTTTCCCTCTCCCTCTTCATTCTTTTTTCATTCTTTTTTCCATCTTCATTCTTTTTTTTGATTAGGTAATAATTTGGATGGGGCAATGGAGCCTCTACCCGAAAGCATCCTGTCTGATGAGGTCAAGGAGACCTGAGTCGGTATATAAATTAGTTCCCCTGGAGTAGCCAAGGTGTGCAACCCTGTCTGCCACTTGGTTACCAATGCGGGGAACGTTGGAAATCCGAACGCTTTTTTAATTCCAAAAGGAGGGTTCGAATGTCTGCCAACACATGCTCAATTTCCCAGGGACACCTGACGCTCGTCTATAAGGCGTCCGTAATTATCTTAGAGTCACCCTCAATGATTAAGTTCATTATTTTGAGTTCTCTGGCCTTTTCAATCCCTTGTCTTAAAGCCATAACTTTCGCCATAAGCGGAGTGAGACCGCCCATCGATTTTCCTTCCATGTAAAAAGGATTACCAAGATAGTCACGAAATATGAAGCCCGTCGAGCTTTTTGAATTCGATATGGACGAGTCATCGAAGTTTAATTTGAGCTAATCAATGGGTGGTTTCTTCCATAAATTTTTTTTCCCGAGATCTTATTTGTTTAATTGCCTCCTTATGCTGAAGCGAGGCATTGTCATTTTTGATTGGGTGTAGTTTGGCAGCTCTCTTCCAGCTTTCTACGTATTCTGAGATGAGTTTTTTCATACCTGGAGCGGACGAGATTTGAGCATTTTGGAAGATGGCTTGGTTTCTAGCAAACCATATAGTCAATAATCGGAATGCTAGATTTTGTTTATTTTCCTTGCAGAGATTAGAGCCTAGAAATTGCATGATTTGGTCCAAGTCTCTATCCTGAGAGATAAGGGTATTAACCGCCCTAGCGATATTTTGGGAGAATTGTGCTTGGAAGTTGTTGTAGGGGCATTCTAGAAACATATGAATGTCGTCTTCCTGGCCATGGTTACATAATGTGCATGTGGTGGGGACTGCAACACCTTTTTGGGCTAGGCGAAAGGCTGTCGACAACCCATTCTGCTTAATCTTCCAGAGAAAATTTTTAATTTTTGGAGGGGCATCGATTTTCCAAATCCAAGCATAGTCTGTACTTGTAGTGTTTATTGGGGTTGTGAGTAGATTATATACACTATTTGTTGTGAACCATCCCTTTTTATCAGGCCGCCAATATAGTCTGTCCTCGAAGGTATTAATCGGCAAAGGAATTTTAATGATATACTCAACGATATTTTTTGGTAAAGCCGAATCCAGTTTCTCTCGCCACCATTTTCCAAAGATGATATATTCTTTGACAGTTTCATTCGTAGTGTTTTGTGTACTCATTATATTGTTAACGGAATTAGTTGTTACCCAATTGTCTTTCCAGAAGTTGATAGATTTTCTAGAATTTTTTTTGCATTTAGCCAAAAAAACCCAAAGTTTTTATGGAAATAGCCAAACTTCGAAAGTTTTTAGCGATTTAGCCAAAACAGGGTAAAGTCGCTGTTTGTAACAACGACTTTACCCAATGTTTTAAAAAAAAATATGTAAGTCGCTGTTACAAACAGCGACTTACATATTTTCCTTTTTTTTTTAATTTCCAGTTATTAAAAACCGTAAACAAAATATATATATATATATATATATATATATATATATATATATATATATATATATATATAATGGAGAGTCGCTATTCAGAACATCGACTCTCCCGTGTAAAAAAAAAACCTAGAGTCGCTGTTTCTAACAGCGACTCTATGGTTGTGCCCCGGGCAGTGAGTGAGTCGCTGTTCAGAACAGCGACTCACATTACTACCCATATAAAATGCAGTGACTCACTTAGGTTTATAAAGTTTTTGATCTTGCTTAGTGTAATAATATGATATATGTGTATATAATAAAGTTTTGATTATTGAAATTTATAAATACGTATTCATTTTTATAAAAAAACCACTTATATGTTAGTGAACTTAAATTATTTATACAAACTATCCAAACAAAAATATCCAAACAGAAAATTGAGAACACAATATCCAAACAAAAATATCCAAATAGAAGATATAAGTAATAATACTACTGGATGGCTTATCGCCTACGACGATCAGATTGCAGATGCTCCTCCTGGTCATCATCGTCATCGTCCTCTTCATCTTCATCAGTATCCCCTTCATCATCGTCAGCCTCTTGTTCATCATCGCCAGCCTCCTCTTCCATGTTACCTGCTAAGGCGTTCTCGTTGCCCTTCGAGAGTGTGAACAAGTTTCCCTCTCTAAATGCATCTGGAAGCGAAGTAGGGTAAGGGCGTCGGGGTTGTATGCCGTAGACAGGAGACACTTGCACATTATGATTGGACGTCAAAGTAGAGGGCTGAAGCGGGCCTGGAGATTGTAATGGCATCGTAAGCAACGATGTAAATGAGGATCCCGCATCAACTGAAGGGCCAACACCTGCTGACACATTCGGAGGTGCACACCAGAACGTCGTAGAAATGAACACTGCGAGAATGACGATGGAATGTACTCTGAAGCTGATGGAGGTGTAGACCCCAAAGGTGATGCGAACTCATGCACCGGAGCACCATACCCAGAAGGTTGCACATAGTCCGCACCATACCCAGATTGTTGCCCGTAGCCTGCAGATCCAGAAGGTGGGGTAGACCCCGACTGTTGACCATATCCTGCGGCCTCAGCATCCCCCGAATGATGGCTCGGGTGTGGGGAAGAGTAGGAGAAAGAGGAGCCTGTACCATATAAACCACCCCCAAAGTAGGCTTGGTCGAACGAGACGTGATCAAACACCTGTGAACTTTGCGAGTATGCGTACTCACCAAAGGACGCCACAGTACCAGCGAGACCAGAGTAATCATGGAGCTGAGATGCTTGTTGGGCGATGTCTGCTACTTGTCGCCCTCGATCGCCTACGTCAGCTACATAGTGGCCCTACATGTGCATGCAATTACAAATCAGTAATAACGATCTCAATCTATATTGTTTCAAAAGTTTATATATAGTACTCACCAATGAGTATATATCAGGTGCGGCCAGATGGTATCGTGCGGGTGGGGGCAATAGCTTGTCGGCTGATGAATAAATGAGTGCGGGCTCTATACCAACGCATGTACTAATCATGCACATATGATGGAGAGATGCCCTCGACAGGCTGCACTGTGCTCTCCTCACGGTTGTTCCAATTGTTGATTTGTTTCACAAAAAGTGCTGCCCAGTTTGTAGTATGCTTCCCTTGACGATCTATGGAGTGTAACTGCACATCATATCCTGCTGGCCCTGGAGGGAACTGTGCGTGGCCGAACTGGCGCATGACACGCTCAGGGCGATGCGCCTCAACAATGTCAAAGCATATCAGGGGGACTTGCGCCATCCAGATATCGGCTCCTTCTCGACAGATGGCTCCGAGTTGGCTCAGGATCGCCTCTGTGTATGACTCCCATATGAACTGCATTAAATGTTAGTACTCCTCATCACAATATCAATAGAAAATATGTTGAAATGAAGAAGGACTTCGGTATTGAAATGAACCTGATTCTCCTGTTGTCTGTCAAGTGCGTCACGAAATGAATAACCTAGAGTCGCTGTTAGAAACAACGACTCTAGGTTATTTATTATTTTTTTTAAACGGGAGAGTCGCTGTTCTGAACAACGACTCTCCATTATATATATATATATATATATATATATATATATATATATATATTTGTTTACGGTTTTTAATAACTGGAAATTAAAAAAAGGAAAATATGTAAGTCGCTGATTGTAACAGCGACTTACATATTTTATTATTATTTTTAAAACATTGGGTAAAGTCGTTGTTACAAACAGCGACTTTACCCTGTTTTGGCTAAATCGCTAAAAACTTTCGAAGTTTGGCTATTTCCATAAAAACTTTGGGTTTTTTGGCTAAATGCAAAAAAAAATTCGATTTTCTATTACCCACGGACCAAATAAGTCCAGATTTGAATTTTTCTGTTAAGGAGAATAACTTAGTCCATTTCCAAGAAGTGTTTCCTTTTTTCTTGTAATTTAGGATGTGTTCATTCTTGAGGTATTTATATTATATAATTTGAACCCAGATGTTATCTGGTTCTGCTAAAATTTTCCACAGTAGTTTTAGTTGAAGAGCTTCATTCATGTCTTTGGTTTTGCGAATTGCCAATCCTCCAGCGGCTTTTGATTTGCAAATTTTGTCCACCCGATGAGTGGGTTGTGTTGTGCATCCTTGTTCTAGAAGAAAGTTCTATTTAGTTGGTTGATTTGCTTATGCATCGAAGCAGGGAGCATGAAACTCTGCATAGCATAAAGCGGTTTTGAGGACAGGTTAGAGGCAATAAGAGTTACTCTTCCTTGTTGAGATAGTGCATTAGCTCGCCATTTACTTAGTTGTTCTTTTGATTTACATATTATTTCGCCAAAGGTATCCTTCGCTACGCATCCATTGATAATGGGGCAACCTAAATACTTCTCCAAGCAATGTTCAAAAGGGATATTAAGGACCCCTTCAATTTCTCGTGTTCTTGCTCTAAGGATGCCGGGAGTGGTTTGGAATGAGGACTTGTGATAATTAACCTTTTGCCCTGAGTATTTGCAGTAATTTTTGATGATTTCCTTGATTTTTAGGCATGTCGAGTTATTCCTTTTACTGAAAATTATTATGTCATCTGCAAAAGCTAGAAAAAGGGATTCTTGGGCTGGTGCAACCAAATTGGAATCCCACACCTCTGTTGCTGGAGTTCACTTCCAGAGAAAGTTTTCGAGCCAAGACTTCAGCACCAAGGAGAAAAAGGAATGGAGAGAGGGGATCTTCTTGACGTAGCCCACGGGAAGGTTTGAACGGCTCTATAGGGCCATTGTTAACTAGAATAGAGAAGGAAACAGTGGTCACACATTCCATAATCATGTTCACAAAATGTGGGTGGAAGCTAAACTTTTGGAGTATGTGTTTTGTGTAATTCCAGTCTACTCTATCATAGGCTTTTTCCATGTTAAGCTTCATTGCAATCCACCCCTGGGATCCCTTGCGGGTACGGAAAGAGTGAAAGATTTTATGTGCTATAAGTATATTATCTTGAATTGCTCTATCAGATATGAAGGCTCCTTGGAGTGGATGTATCAATTTTTCCAAAATGGTTTTCAGACGTTCAATGATTATTCTTGAGATGATTTTGTAGATGGTCGAACATAAGCTCATTAGTCTATAATGAGTTGTTATAGAGGGATTTTTATTTTAGGGATTAGTGAGATAAATGTGTGGTTTATTTGTTTAAGCAGTTTTCCGGTGTGAAAGAAGGCTTTGATGGCTCGAATAATTCCTTTTCCGACTATGTCCTAGTATTTTTTGTAGAATTCTGCTGTCATCTCGTCAGGCCCAGGAGATTTGTTGCTCCCCATGCTAAAGACTGCCTCCTTAATTTCACTGTTTGATGATTTCCTTGATTTTTAGGCATGTCGAGTTATTCCTTTTACTGAAAATTATTATGTCGTCTGCAAAAGCTAGAAAAGGGATTCTTGGGCTGGTGCAACCAAATTTGAATCCCACACCTCTGTTGCTGGAGTTCACTTCCAGAGAAAGTTTTCGAGCCAAGACTTCAGCACCAAGGAGAAAAAGGAATGGAGAGAGGGGATCTTCTTGACGTAGCCCACGGGAAGGTTTGAACGGCTCTATAGGGCCATTGTTAACTAGAATAGAGAAGGAAACCGTGGTCACACATTCCATAATCATGTTCACAAAATGTGGGTGGAAGCTAAACTTTTGGAGTATGTGTTTTGTGTAATTCCAGTCTACTCTATCATAGGCTTTTTCCATGTTAAGCTTCATTGCAATCCACCCCTGGGATCCCTTGCGGGTACGGAAAGAGTGAAAGATTTTATGTGCTATAAGTATATTATCTTGAATTGCTCTATCAGATATGAAGGCTCCTTGGAGTGGATGTATCAATTTTTCCAAAATGGTTTTCAGACGTTCAATGATTATTCTTGAGATGATTTTGTAGATGGTCGAACATAAGCTAATTAGTCTATAATGAGTTGTTATAGAGGGATTTTTATTTTTAGGGATTAGTGAGATAAATGTGTGGTTTATTTGTTTAAGCAGTTTTCCGGTGTGAAAGAAGGCTTTGATGGCTCGAATAATTCCTTTTCCGACTATGTCCTAGTATTTTTTGTAGAATTCTGCTGTCATCTCGTCAGGCCCAGGAGATTTGTTGCTCCCCATGCTAAAGACTGCCTCCTTAATTTCACTGTTCGATGGTTGTTGTATTAGCATTTTGTTTCTTCCTCCTCTGTGATCACTAGGTTAATTAGGGAGATGTACTCTTGTAATCTATTGTTTGAGTAATTTTATTCCTAGGAAAATCTTTTTTCAAAGTCTTTCTTGATTTCTTTTTTAACATTTTCTTCACCTAAGATATGTGTTCCTTCTATTGAAGTAATTGATCAAATAATTTTTCGGTTCTTCTTCCTGAGGCTACTCTATGGAAGTAGGATGAATTGGTGTTTGCTAGCTTAAGGTGTCTTGATTTCGCTCTCTGTTGCCAATAGGTTTTTTGAAAAAGGAGTAGGTTTTCTTTCTTTTTTTATCAAATTTTGTTCTTTTATGCTTTCCCTGTCATTTTGGAAATAGTTGTGAGCCGATTGAATTTCGACAAGGGCGTCTTCTACTTCCTAAAGTTGTCAAAAGATGTTTCTAAATGTTTTTTTATTCCATATCTTTGCTTTTTGCTTGAGAACTTTTGTCTTCTGGACGAGTTGGAGCATGGCTGAACCAGAACGCGAGGTTCTCCATGATTGTTTGACAATGTTTTAGAATTCATTTCTTTCAAGCCAAATATTTTCAAAATTAAAGGGTGGAGCTTTGAAGCTAGTGTTCTGTGATAGGCAGATCGTGATTGGGCAGTGGTCCGAGGAGGAGAATGCACCATTCTTAGTTGCAAGATCCGGGTATGCTTGGATAACGTCATGAAGGACTAGAACTCTATCAATTTTTTCATGAATATTATTTGGTCTTGAGGCTTTTTTTCTCCAAGTGAATGGGTTACTGAAGGAAGGTATGTTGATTAGTGAGCATGCATTTATGAAATCCAAAAGTCTCTGGAATCTACTTGGGAGGGTTTCCGCCCCGCCACTCTTATCTGAAGGTTGAGCTTTCGTTCAGGTCCCCCATGACTAAGCAGGGTGTGCTTTGTTGGTTAATGAGTACAGAGATGTCATGCCAGAACACTTCCTTGTTACTAGAATTTGGAGGAGCATAGGCAAAGAACATTTTGCATTCAAAATTTGTTTTTAGATTTGAATATTGAATTCCAATTATTCTCGGAAGGTGTGTTGTAATTGATATTGTTTCATTATTTAGAGAGTTTTCATTCCACAGGAGGCCAATTCCCCCCGACCGCCCAGAATCTGGAGACCAACAAGCATTTGTGTATCCTACGTTCTTCCACATAGATTCGTTTGGTTCCTTATCAGATATGGTTTCGGCCAAAATAACCATTTGTATATGTTCCATTTTATTCCACGCAGTTATATTTGTCCAAATGGTTTTCTTTCCAGTGCCTCGACAGTTGCAGAAGCGAATTATCATAACCACCATTGAAAAACATGGGAAGGTAGAAGATGATCAATCCCATGTTTGAAACTTTCCCCAGTCATTTTGTGGGTGTTATTTGTTGTGTTTGGATAATGAGGTTCCTTCCCTTGGTATTTACATGTATTTTATGGTTAGTCTAATTTTCTGGTTTGAGTGGAGAGACGGAGCCAGCCAAGCCGGGGAGGATAATGAGAGGGCTTGTTTCAACGGACTAGCTGAAGACTTTTAGCTAACTAGTTTTGACAAAAATTTTTTGCAGACCCCCTAAAACAAATAACATGGTTGTAAATGAGAAGCTTATAGTTTCTCAATCCTGTATATCCTAGACTTAGGCAAGGTTTATAGGCCGAGTATGGCCAATAAGTAGATTCATAGAAACAAATAGAGTTTACTCGAGAACTAGTCTAAACATAAATGCATAGGGAGAAAAGCATTTGTGCACAAATATAAGATCTCTTACTCCACATCTCATACATCAAAATTATATCCTTCATACCAAAATGTGTTAAATAACAACCTAAGTACCTATGAGAGGATAACAAGGTTTTGAGAACCAAACATCTAGCTAACTAATATTCCCAAGAAAAGAGCAGTCATTTTTCCTTCATCATGCAATGCTGAGATTGATTGTTGCTCTCAAGAGATGTGTATTCAAACCATAGTAGTTTAGATGCATAGAGTATACATAAGAGTTTGACAAAGAGAACGAAACGACCCCTCCAACAAAACTCAGGAGTCCAACCCATCAGATTGGACGAAGCCCCTCTGGATTCACCAAAGTTTTCAGAGCGGTTGCTTGATTCAGTTTTGAATAACATCCCCACCACCTACTACTCATACTTATACTTACACAAGCCCGAATGTAAAATGCAAGAAGCAGCAAAGGGGGAAAGAAAGCTTTTCCACAGATTGGGAGACTCAGTGAACACAAAATCAACACCAAGAGCAGCTACATTAGCATCCAGGTAATGAAAAGCTTTAGGTGAATCCGAGGCATACAATTCCAATATAACATCATGAGGGATGTGAGGGGAGACGAGAATTCCAAAGAAACTCAAAAGAGCCAGATGCAGTTTTACAAAGGGATGATCATCCAAACCCGAATAGGGTATCAGTTTCTTGTTTTGGATTTTCAAGCAATAGACTAAGGCCAACAAACAAAATGTTACCTAGAAGGCAGTAGCCAACACAGAGCTCCAAAAAACAGTTATAGTTTCCAGGGCGATCACCTTAATCGTAGTTTGGTCAGGGCCCTTTCGGGAGGTAAAGGGTAATAAGGCGTTTATCTCCAACATAGATATAAAAATGTGTTTACTTGGTTTGTTTACCATCAAAGATTTTAGCAAAAGATGAGAGCAAAAATACGTGTTAGTGATAGCATGCATTTAGATGGTCATAATAGGTTTCATTTAGTTTAGTTAAGATGCATATCATGCATTGTTTAAGTACAGTTTGCATATTTGCTCTCTATGTTGGTGGAGTCGGAATCTACATGTTTTTATTGATTATTTTAGGTAACTATGGATCCAAGAAGGAGAAATGGGTTGATGATGCATTAAGATGAGGAAGTCTAGTTGATGGAAGAAGATTAAATGAAGATCTAAAGAGGTACTGAGAAGAAGAAGCGAGCCTAAACGAAGAACAAGTCTGCAAAAGTTGTCGCCAGATATGCTGAACTTGTTTTGCACTTTCTGGAGGCCTCGGTTGTTCGATTGACTATTATGACAATGCGTTGGAAAGCTCTTTCAAAAAGATACAACATTTCTGTTGACGTCGAGTGCTGATTTTAAGTAGATTTATCGTAAAAGACTGATGCAGCGGCCGCCGCATGTTCAAGCAGCGACGCATTTAGGGTTTTTGCGCAGCGACAGTTTTTTCTATCCAAGACCTATTTATCTATCTTTTGGAGGCCGACTCTTGGGAGGAGATTAGAGTGGCTTAGCCCTAGGTTTTCATTCATTCATTAGGTTAGGATTCAAGACGATTTTAGTTGGAGATTGAGAGGGATGTTCGCCATGAGCGGCTAAACTCTCTCCGTTCTACTTGCAATTTGAAGCTTTGTTTGGATTGAGTTGTGAGTTTCTGAATCTTGTTTCTTATATCCTATATTGAATGTTTCAACTTCTTTGTGCTTGAATGTTTGATTGTTTTATTCTATCTAGTCGCGCAACTAGTTAGAATCAATTCAATTGTTAGGGTTTTGTAGATTCCTGATTGCGAACCTTAAACCAAGTAGCAAACTTATCCCTTTAGGGCTGATTTAACTAATTTTATAGGTAGGAAGTTGGATGTGTTGTTAAATCCTTCTTTAGGAACTGCAAATACCTTGGTTAATCTCTGAACTTAAAGCTATCGATTGGGTTAAATCCTTTTCTAAGGGACTGGTCAATAGATAAGGGGTTCTAGGACTGATTGGAGTAGTAACTATATTAGGTCAGGACAAGGGCATTCATAGGAAGACTAAAATGACAAGAGAAAGTTACAACATCAACTTGACCAAATGAAGTGGATAGTTGCAGGTAGAGCGATCTTCTCTAAATTGTTTTGCAACAACTTGTTTATAGTTTATTTTGTTGTCTTTCTTATTTCAATCAACCAAAACCCCCTTTCTACTAATTGATAAATACACATTGTGTAGGAATACTTGATTCTCTGTGGGATCGACCTCTTACTTGCTTACTATACTAGTTTGTAGGTTTGAGTTTTACTTTTGATAGGAACCACAACGATTTCCTCCTGTCAAATTTTGGCGCCATTGGCGGGGAATCAAGTTTATTTCTTTGTTTTGGGTATTTATTGATTTTTGTTTATATATCTAACTTTGTTGTGAACCTATCTTACGGTTCATAACGCCCTTGCTACAAACTTTTTCAATATGTTGAGATTAGTGCAGTTTGAAGGTGAGAACTTTCACCAATACTTTACTAGATTGCATGACTATGTTGACGGCCTTGGTTCACGGGGTTATCAATTCAGCATCTGAGATATGATTGGTTGCATAATTGATGGGATGACTGTTGAGACGCGAGCGCTTGCTGAGTATATGAGTAACGGAGGCCTGAAGCGGTTAGGAGGATTGTCGGGGTTGTGGGATTTTTTCTATTATATGGATTACCATACTGCACAGGAAGAATTACTCGCCACGTCTTCTCTGCCAATGGAGGACTCTTCCACACACCTGGAGGATCAATTTCACATTCTCACACAAGTGATGCAGCAGTTGGAGGAAGTAAAAATGAGCCGAATTGGAAAATTACAGGAACAGATGAACCAACTCATTCAAATTTTGAGTGCAAAAGGTGAAAAAGAAGCAAGCTCGGAAGAGGAAATCAAGACAAGTGCTAAAGAAGTGTGCACAGGAATATGATAGGCTACTGAGGGCCTTGACGATGTCTGATAGCTAAGATCTTGAGATTGAGAATAAGTCAGGCCAATGACATTTAAAAAAGGCGCTTATCGGGAGGCAACCCAAGGTATGTTTTCTAATTTAGTTATTTCAATTCCTAGTTAGCTAGTTTTCTTTTCAATAAAATTAGGTTTTCCATTAGGCATTAGATAGTTGTTTTTGGATAGACTAACTTTCAGGAAAGGTCGCACGAGATGAAATGGAAGCTACTGCATAGTGTGGCGAGTGCCGCCAGAGGCCGTCGCCGCCGCCCCAACCCGCAGCAAAAAGAAAAATGCAGCGGCCGTCGCAATGCTCAGATCCGACCTATAGAGATCCGTCCATCACATTGTGAGTATTTCATTTTATCTCTTCCTCTATGTTGTTATTATTTTGTTGTCTTTTATGTTTCATTGAGGACAATGAAACGTTTAAGTGTGGGGGAGGGATTGCACTGCATATAGATAGAGTTGCATATCATGTTTATTTATGTTATCATGTTTATTTATGTTGTCATATTTATTTTTATTCATATATTGCACTTGAAAAAAAATCCAAAAATATCATGCATATACATAGATTTAAAATACCCACCTTAGTTAGTGAAACTCTACATTCTTATGGCATGAACTTGTAAATCCTACGATGAATTTGAATTGCTTAGCCCGATCGCTTAAAATGTTTTCTTATGAAGCATGATTTTGTGATGTAATTGAGCATGTATGATTGAGCTTGAGTATGATTGAAATCCTACAAACATGACCCTTGTGAGAATGTTTTTAGCCATATTGAAATCATTTATAGTTCCTTTTGCTTAATTGCGTGATTTACTCTCCTTATGTTTCTACCTCTTGATATTGACTTCATTATCTATTGTTAAGACCGACTCACATGTTTGTTGCTTGCGGAGTTTATGTTTTTATGTTTATATTTGGCTTTATTTTGTGCATATTAAGTGAAATAAGGTGGCAATGGTTCATTCACTTAGTAACCGGGTCTACGCATGACACCCATGGGTAAGATTCGCGCAAAACGGTGTTGAACACTATCCGCTAAAGAAGGAAGCTTGATCATTGAGTAACTGGGTTCATTCATGACACCAATGTTTGCAACTTGCGTTAAATGATGTTCAAGTGGACTTTATTTAAGTAGGTTGAGGTGTTGATAGACCGGGGCCATTCATGACACCCATGTTTGAGCCTCGCGTAAGGAAGACACCAAGGCAAGAAAATAAATAGAAAAAAAAGAAGAAAAGAAACAAAAAGAAAAAAGAGAGTCACATTTTGCTTATTTTTCTTTATTGTGTCCCGCAAGTAATGGCATTTCGGTGGAGATTTGGTGATATTGTTGTCAATTTCTATGAGCTTAGTGCATTTTGGATTGAGTTGAGAGCTGAACCTTAAAGCCTAAACACATGAGAGCATGAGTGAAACACATGTTCCTGGTGAGGTTGGATGATTTCTACTTCTATGCTTTGATCGCTAAATACATGCTATGATGTTTATTCACTTGGTCTTGTGTTCATTTAAAATTGATGTTGCTTTTAATTTGGGCTAATGCATGAAGAAGGAAAGTGTAGGTATAGGTTGCTTCTATATTGTTCGCTCGAGGACTAGCGAAGCTTAAGTGTGGGGGAGTTTGATAGAATGCATTAAGATGGTCATAATAGGTTTCATTTAGCTTAGTTAAGATGCATATCATGCATTGTTTAAGTACAATTTGTATATTTGCTCTCTATGTTGGTGGAGTCGGAAACTACATGTTTTTATTGATTATTTCAGGTAACTGCGGATCCAAGAAGGAGAAATGGGTTGATGATGCATTAAGATGAGGAAGTCTAGTAGATCGAAGAAGCTTAAATGAAGATCTAAAGAGGTACTGAGAAGAAGAAGCGAGCCTAAACGACGAACAAGTCTGCAGAAGTTGTCGCCACACATGCTGAACTTATTTTGCACTTTCTGGAGGCCTCGGTTGTTCGATCAGCTATTATAACCATGCGTTGGAAAGCTCTTTCAGAGAGCTACAACTTTTCTGTTGACGTCGAGAGCTGATTCAAAGTAGATTTTTCGTAAAAGTACGATGCGATGGCCACCGCATTAGTGCCGCGGCCGCCTCATGTTCCAGCAGCGACGCGTTTAGGGTTTTTGCGCCGACGGTTTTTTCTTTATTGTGTTCCGTAAGTAATGGCATTTCGGTGGAGATTTGGTGATATTGTTGTCAATTTCTATAAGCTTAGTGCATTTTGGATTGAGTTGAGAGCTGAACCTTAAAGCCTAAACACATGAGAGCATGAGTGAAACACATGTTCCTGGTGAGGTTGGATGCTTTCTACTTCTATGCTTTGATCACTAAATACATGCTATGATGTTTATTCACTTGGTCTTGTGTTCATTTAAAATTGACGTTGCTTTTAATTTGGGCTAATGCATGAACAAGGAAAGTGTAGGTATAGGTTGCTTCTATATTGTTCGCTCGAGGACTAGCGAAGCTTAAGTGTGGGGGAGTTTGATAGAATGCATTAAGATGGTCATAATAGGTTTCATTTAGCTTAGTTAAGATGCATATCATGCATTGTTTGAGTACAATTTGCATATTTGCTCTCTATGTTGGTGGAGTCGGAATCTACATGTTTTTATTGATTATTTCAGGTAACTGTGGATCCAAGAAGGAGAAATGGGTTGATGATGCATTAAGATGAGGAAGTCTAGTTGATCGAAGAAGCTTAAATGAAGATCTAAAGAGGTACTGAGAAGAAGAAGCGAGCCTAAACGAAGAACAAGTCTGCAGAAGTTGTCGCCACACATGCTGAACTTGTTTTGCACTTTCTGGAGGCCTCGGTTGTTCGATCGGCTATTATGACCATGCGTTGGAAAGCTCTTTCAGAGAGCTAAAACTTTTCTATTGACGTCTACAAGGCTGATTACGAAATGTACTGGCTTCAGCAAGGCTGGAAAGACTTCGTTGAGTCCCATGGGTTCGCGGTCGGATCTTCTACGGTTTTTATACACAAAGGGAACGCTTATTTTGAAGTCCAAGTCATGGGCTTGGAAGATGGGGATGAAAGCATCGGCCATTTTCCTTATGAGGACGCGGGTCCTTTGACGAACGGCTCGTACCCTTAATTAATTTTCCTTGATGATGTACTTGTTGATGAACCTGAATTGATGGGGTTACTCCTGTTCATGTGTGGTCTTTTTTACGCGAACAATGAATAAATGTGGCAATTGTTGTTTCTTTTGATTTCATGAATATCGAGGTAGTCTACAGGACTCTCCTCGACTTTAGCGTAGTATAAACCTGTCTTCTCTGGTCGTGTCCTCTGTACGTTTTTACTGTCATTATTCCGCTCTTCTTTTGAGGGTTTACTGGGGGAATCTTTTAAGGACATATTCGGTGACTACCACCCGGCGGAGTCCTTTATAAGCAAGACTCAGTTTGGTTTCTCTCTTAAGCTTCTATTCTTCAGTATGGATGCGTCAATTCAGACTTCTTGGGCTTTTTACTTAGCCCTTGATTTTGAAGATCAAATGCAAGAGCTTGTGAGTTAACTTTTATTTTTCGTGTGTTTTAAAGACCGATTTCTTTCTTATACTTGACTTATCTATACCCATTTTCAGTCACTTCCTGCTCTGTTTGAGTACGAAACGGGCGTCACAGATCCGTCTCAAGTTTTTCTGTCCCTGGGTTCAGCCGTGGATGTCCCAATCGGGATAGTCAAGCGGGACTACGGGATATTTTGGTTAGTCGGCGGCTGGAGCGACTTTGTATCGTCCCAGGGGCTGGGAATGGGGTCCGTCATGGTTTTCCGCCATCGTGGTGGGGGTTCATTTTGACGTCCATGTGCTTGATGAGGGATCTATTTGTGTAGAAAATGGTTATGTTATGTCGCCTCCAAGGCCAGTCATCCTCCCTGATGTTTAATTTCTGCTTGCTTTTGGGTGTCGTCTTCGATGGTCCTTTTTGGGGTTAACTCTTGATTTTCTGTTTGGCACCAGAGAGTTCCTGTGTAATTCTTGTAATTTTTGTTCGCGTCCCATGTTTTTTCGTGTTATGTTTTTTGTTGGAACGATCAAACGTTTTTTTATGTAATGTTGTTTATGGTAATATACCCCAGTGCTTTAGGTTCTGTTGTCGTGGCTTGGCTTGGCCTCGAGAGAATGTAAGTTCTGAATTAGGGTTGTGACGTGGATAGAGCTCCAGCTTCTTTAGGCCTTGACATTTCTTAGCTTGACCTTGAGAGAACGTGAGTTTCAATCAGGGGAGCGACGCGGAGAAAGCTCCAACGCCTTTAGACTTTCTTGTTTACTTGGTTCGACCTTGAGAGAATGTGAGTCTCGATCAGGGAAGCGACGCGGAGAAAGCTCCAGTGTCTTTAGACTTTGTCATTATTTGGCTCGACCTTGAGAGAACGTGAGTCTCGATCAGGGGAGCGACGCAGAGAAAGCTCCAGCGTCTTTAGACTTTGTCGTTATTCGGCTCGACTTTGAGAGAACGTGAGTCTCGATCAGGGGAGCGACGCGGAGAAAGCTCCAGCGTCTTTAGCCTTTGTCGTTATTTGGCTCGACCTTGAGAGAACGTGAGTCTCGATCAGGGGAGCTGCGCGGAGAAAGCTCCAGCATCTTTAGACTTTGTCGTTATTTGGCTCGACCTTGAGAGAACGTGAGTCTCGATCAGGGGAGCTGCGCGGAGAAAGCTCCAGCATCTTTAGACTTTGTTATTACTCGGCTCGACCTTGAGAGAACGTGAGTCTCGATCAGGGGAGCGACGCGGAGAAAGCTCCAGCGTCTCCTGGCGAAATTCGCCTGCTTTCGCGACATACAATTTTTACAAAAAGCGCCCACTAACCGCTCTTTCAACTGTCTGCGGGGGCGATTATTTAATTAAGATCGATGTTCAAACCTACACATAGTACTTCTTCAGACAATCGGCCTTCCATGTTTTGTTCAAAATTTCTCCGTTCTCGTTCTTCCGCTTGTATGCGCCGGTTTGGATAGCATCGGCCACAACGTATGGGCCCTCCCAGTTGGCATCTAACTTCCCTCCGGTTTGTACTTGTCGTAAGACCAGATCTCCTTTTTGAAACTGTCGCGACCGAACTTGTTCATCATGGTACTTTGCGGCCCGTCTCTTATATTCTTCTGCCTTCAAAGCCGCCATCATCCTGCATTCTTCTCTCAAGTGCATCTCTATTTCAAGTGCCTCTTCGTTGGACTGTGGGTCGAATCCGAATATGCGTGATGATGGGATCATTCGCTCGATTGGGGTTACCGCATCCATGTCGTAGACCAAAGAAAATGGCGTCTCGCCTGTTGGTGCCTTAGCGGTTGTCCTGTGAGACCAGAGCACCAGTGGAAGGAGGTCTGCCCATTGTCCCTTGGCTGTGGCTCCCAATTTTTTCCGTATTCCTTCTAGTATCTGCCGGTTGGTGACCTCCACCTGCCCGTTCGTCTGAGGATGCGCTACGGATGAAAATTTGAGGTTAATGTGGAGGTCTTCACAGAAGTTGCGGATGGTCTCGCAGTCGAATTGAGGACCGTAGTCTGTGATGATCGACTCTGGAACCCCGAAACGGCAAACTAGGTTCTTCCAGGGGAACTTCTTCACCTTCTCAGCGGTGATGAGCCCCAAGGCCTCAACTTCTACCCACTTCGTGAAGTAATCTACAACTGCGAGCACATATTTCAACTGGCCTGGCGCGGTTGGAAATGGCCCTAAGATGTCCATTCCCCAAAGTGAAAATGGGCATGCGCCATGAATTCCCTTCATCGTCTCTGTGGGCCGATGGATAACGTTCTCATGTTTTTGACACGCGTCACACCTCCTGATGAACCCTTGGATGTCTTGTTTCATCGTGGGCCAGTAATACCCGGTCCTCATAATTTTTGCAGTCAATGCTCTCCAGCCTTGGTGATGTGCACATACCCTAGAGTGAAGCTCCTGTATAATCGTCATTCCATCTTCAGTGGTGACACACATTAAATCAGGCTGCGTGAAACCCCTCTTAAAAAGCTTTCCATCGCGGATAGTGAACCTGGCGGCTCTTGTTACTGTTTGTCTGGCTTCAGATTTTTCCGCGGGGAGGATCCCATTTTCCAAATATTCTACTATGGGGGTCCTCCAATCGTCTTCTCCGTTGGTTTCAATGAAGAAAACTTCTTTGACAAGCCTGCGACTTTCTTTCTTCTTAAACACGAATTCTGACCCGATCTCGGATGGCATCGCCGCGCCTACCCGCGCCAAAGCGTCTGCTTGCTGATTCTCTTCCCTTGGGACAGCTGTTATCGTGAAGTTTACGAAGGCCCTTCGTAAGGCTTGTACTTTCCTCAAGTAATCTGGCATTAAACCCGTCCTGGCATCGTACCTTCCTTCAACTTGCATCATTAAAACTTCCGAGTCTGTGTAAGCGGCTACTCCTCTTGCTCCACACGCCAGTGCTATCTCTAGTCCCACTATAAGGGCCTCATACTCAGCCTCATTGTTGGTTGCTTGAAAGGCGAGTTTATATGCGTAGTTCGCCAGTTGCCCTTCTGGGGAGGTCAAGGCGATTCCGGCTCCACAACCAGCTTGGTTGACTGCTCCGTCCACTTTTAGGACCCAACTGCTTTCTTCAGATGGTGAGTGTCCTTCAAAGCTTGTCTCACAGATGAAATCGGCTAGAGTCTGTGCTAATGCGGCTTTCCGCGGCTTATATTCGATTTTAAACTCTGACAGTTCTACTGCCCACTTTGTCATCCGTCCCGAAAGGCAAGGAGAGTGTAGGATCTGCCTCAGGGGTAAGCTAGTCAAGACTTGAACTGGATGGTCTTGAAAGTAGGGTCGCAATCTTCTTGCCACGAATACTAGGCACATAATCATTTTTTCAATTGGCTCATATCTAGTCTCAGCATCCTGTAATACCCTGCTAATGTAGTAAACAAGATATTTTTCTTCGCGGGTGAGAACAGCGCTGATGGTTGTGCTCTTGACTGCTAAGTAGAGGTGTAGAATTTCAAGCTTTTCCGGCCTGTGAAGAGTTGGCAGCTTCATCAAGTACTCTTTCATCTCCTTGAAAGCCTGCTGTAATTCCGGCGTCTATTGGATGGGCCCTTTCTTTTTCAGCAATGCGAAGAACGGCAAGGATCTATCCGCGAGACAAGAGCAAAATAGGCTGAGATAGTTGACAACGCCGTTAAGAGTCTGGACTTCTTTGATCGTTCTGGGTGGTTGCATGTTTTGAATTGCTACAATCTTCTCTGGGTTCACATTTATCCCATGCTGGATAACCAAGAATCCCAAGAACTTCCCGGAATCCACTCCAAAGACACACTTTTCCGCGTTCAAGTTTAGTCCTCCGCGTCTTAGAGAGTCAAAGGTCTCTTACAAATCGGTCGCGTGATCTTCTGCCCTCAAGCTTTTCACCACAATATCATCTACGTAGATTGACACATTTCTTCCAATCTGGGCACGAAAAATCCTATCAACGGTTCTTTGGAACGTGGCCCCTGGATTTCTCAATCCAAACGGCATGACTTGATAACAGAATATCTCTTGATTTGTAATGAACGTGGTGGCTTTTTTTTATCAAGCGGGTCCATGCCGATCTGGTTGTATCCCGAGTACGCGTCCAGAAAACTGAGGACGGCGTTTTCCGCGGTTCTATCGACCAATTCGTCGATTGATGGGAGCGGGTAACTGTCCTTGGGGCAAGACTTGTTAAGGTCGGAGAAATCAACACACATGCGCCACTTTCCATTGGATTTTCTGACTAAAACCACTTTGGACAACCAATCGGAATCTTCTACTTCTTCAATGAAGCCCGCGTCGAGCAATTTCTCTGTTTCTTCTTTGGCGGCGAGCGCCTTTTCAGGTGCCATTTTTCTTTTCTTCTGTGCGACAGGCTTGGCGTCGTGTCTTATCCGGAGTGTGTGTAAGGCGATCGACGGAGGAACCCCAAGTAAGTCCTTTGGTAACCATGCAAAGACGTCTCTTGATCTGGCTATGATATCTAGGACGCGTTTCTTTTCTTCTGGTCCTAAAGCTTGTACCAAATACACTTTCTCTTTAGGATTGGAAAAAGGTAGATGAGTCTGTTTTTCATCCGCGGTGGGAACCTTTCTGGCCGCTGGCCTCACCTCTAGCTCTGCCTCAGTGATGGTGCTTCCTGGATCGGTTTCTGCTACAAGTTCTTCCTGCGGGTTCCTTCTTTCTCTCATCGTCGAGCTCGCGGCATATTCCTCAATCTGCATCACTTCTTTCTTTTTCTTTAGAGAGGTCAAATAACAGCTCCTGCTCTCTGGTTGCTGGTTGCGGACCTCACCAACCTCCCTTCCAGTGATAGGGAACTTGGCGAGAAAATGGTAAATAGAAACCACCATCTGAAATTTGTAGAGGGATACCCTCCCTAGCAGGGCGTTGTATACTGTCGGAACTCGAACAACGGTGAAGACTATGTTCTCCATTCTTCATTTTGGCGCGGTCCCAAGCACTAATGTCAGTTCTATGGTCCTTGCAATAGGTATCTCATCTCCAGAAAAGGCGACCAATGTCCCTGGGTATAGCTTGAGTGCAGTCGCCGATACTCCGAGCTGTGAGAAAGCTTCCCAAGAGAGAATGTCAACTGATGACCCTGTGTCAATAAAGACTCTTTTGACAGTCTTGGTTGCTATCTGGGCGTGTATGACCAATGGGTCAGAGTGGGGCATCCTCACATCTTCCGCGTCACCTGCTGAGAATAACATTTCCGCGTGAGGAGTGAGCGCGATCCTTCTGCGTACTGCAGAGGGTGGTTGATTTCCCTCTCGCTCGGAGCTTCTCCTCTCTTGGTTGCTAGCTCCTGAAAGAGAGGGCCCTTCAGCTAAAGTGTCGATGTATCCTTCTGGTTCTGGGATACGTTCGACCGCGGACCTTATACGTCCTTCGTGTCCTCTAGGGCCTGGTTTACCAATCCTTGCGGGGGAGGGGGGCCATTCTGGCGTCCTCGTCGCCATCTTCGTCCCCCGCCTCTCCCTCGGTTCGGCTGAGGAGCTTCTTCTTGTCCTCTGTATCGGTCATGGTCTCTGCTCTGTTGCCGGGGGTGGTCTTCCTCTCGTGGGAGACGTTCGGTTGGATGCCGATCATGCCTTCTGCTTTGGTGATGGTCTTGATGACGGTGGTCTTGACCATGGTAATCATTTCTTCGCGGCTGATGTGATCGGCCTCGATCATTCCCTTCTCTTCGGTCATCCCTTTGGCGGCGAGGTTCCTCCCTTCTGTCTGAATTGAGGTGGACTTCGTCATTTTGTTGATGGTGTCCTGTTGATGGTTGTTTGGGTGGCTTTGCTGCTCCCTTATCTTTTCTGAATTTCTCGGCGAGTTTTCTGAAGAAGCCTTGATGTCCGCCGTTTGCTCTTGAGCTTGACGCGGCTGCCTCCTCTGCATCTATTTGCCGTGACACCAGATCCCTCAATTGATCATAATCTCTGGGCTTCTTTCTGAACAAGTAAGTCTTGAAATCCCCTTCCGCCAGGTTCCCCATGAGGATGATAGTTGCGGATTCGTGGTTGAAGTTTGGGATTTGTACAACCACGCTGGTGAAGCGGGCAAAGAAGTGCCTTAGAGTTTCATCCCCTCTTTGCTTGATTGAGTTTAAGTACAGCATGGTCTTCTTTCTTGACCGCGCGCTCCCGAAATGGGATTGGAATATTCAGTTCAGCTCAGAGAAGCTGGTGATCGAGTTTTTGGCAGATTAGTGAACCAGGTCAATGCTATCTTCGTTAGTGTTGATGGGAAAGTTCTACACAGCATGTCGTCGTTGTACTCATTGATGCCCATCGCGGTCATGAAGTGGCACAGATGGTCTTCAGGGTCCGTGGTCCCGTCATACTTCATAAGATTCACATCCCTCCATCGTTTGGGCACTGGTGCCCGGCAGATATCTTGGGTGAACACAGACGGCAAGGCTTCAGGGGCGTCAATCTTCATCTGCGTTGAGCCGGACTTGGTGGAGGTGGACACATCAGTTGAGTGCTCCCCCCGTCGATGTTTATTGGGCCGCATGTCAACCCCTTGCGACCTTTGGTGCAAAGAATCAAATCCCAAGCCTGAGGCTCCGGGCATCGGGTTCCCATACTGATTGAGGTTGAAGACATCTGCCGTGTTCGGTTGACCATACGCGTCGAACTGCTGGTTGTGATAGTAGGCCCCATGTTGGCCTTGATACGAGTTTCCATATTCATAGAAGTGTCATGGTTCGTTCACCGGTTGATAGTGGTGTTGTGGTTCTGGTGCTGGCTGATAATAGTGTTGTGGCGCGGGTGCTTGCTGATAGTAGGGTTGAGGTTCTGGTACTTGCTGAAAATAATGGAGCGGATCATACTGAACTCCATAGGGCATGTACGCTGGTAGGACATACTCTCCGTGTGCTGGGGCATATGTCGGGTGGTAGGGCGGCACATAAGGTGACGCCCACATGTCTTGTTGTTTCTCCATCTGAAGGACAGATGGATTGTACATGCTGGTGGCCTCTTTTTCCGGAGCTGCACTTTGGCTCATTTCATCCGAGTTTTCGTTGTTGTACATTGTTCCTATCCGCGGAGAATCACTCAACTTTTGTTAGTAAATTGATTTGGTATGAAACTTGCTATTTTAGATTTTTGGATGGACCGTCTCATGTCCCTCTCTTTGTGGGAGGGACCTCCCCATGTTCGTGTGTTCTTGGCGAACCTGAAGGTTGCCTGATAGAACCGTGAGTTTGAGGTATCCATGACTCAATATATATATATATATATATATATATATATATTGTTTGCTTGACTTAATGATGATGAAAAATTTAAGAATGAACCCCTCAGTGTGAGTGGGTTCCCACAGACGGCGCCAGTGATGAATTCCTCCCAAAAAAGTCCTTAAAGGGCCCACTTGTGGTGGGTCCCTAGGGGGCAGACACGAATCACGCTGTTGCGATACACGGGCTTACCTGACACGCGGACCAAACTCTTCGCAGTATTACCTGGGCCGTGCTTTAATCGCGCGCTTAAAATTTATCTTTACCCCACATCTTTCATGGGAGATCATCTAACATTCTGGAGGTTTCAGGGATCATACCTGTCCGCGGAGAATCACTAAGAGTGTTTGTTGACGCGTAAGACAGGTCACGATTTCCCCTTCCGTACCCAGATTAACCTTAACCTTCACTAAGTGATTGCCCGTTGAATGACCAACTTAGCGATGATCTTATGTCTTCTCCTGGTATCCCTCCTTCACTTCTTTTCTTCTTTCTACAGTATTTTTATCCGCTTTCGTTTTTTGTCCAAAAGTCCATTCTTCTTCTGTTCATTTCTTCTTTTATAGGGATTGGCTAGAG
Organism: Persicaria maculosa; assembly: GCA_963922045.1. Taxonomy (NCBI): domain Eukaryota; kingdom Viridiplantae; phylum Streptophyta; class Magnoliopsida; order Caryophyllales; family Polygonaceae; genus Persicaria; species Persicaria maculosa. The sequence goes on along the minus strand of OY998261.1, from coordinate 21,134,983 downwards.
ACCCTCCCTTTATGACACTTGTCATATTCGGGTCGACATGTGTGGCCCTCGTGGGTGGTGGGCATGACGGACGTGTGTCAATAACTCATGTCCGCGTCCTCCCAAACTCGGGGTCTCTTCAGTGCTGTTTTGATATATCCGCGTCCACTCTTTGTCTATCATTTCCGCACGGTTTTATCAGATACAATTTTGATGTATAAGATGTGGTGTAGGACATCATATGGTTGTGCACAAATGCTTTTCATGGTCTGCATCTATGATTGGCTACTTTTTGTGTTAAATTTTTCTGTGTATCATTGATAGCTAACTGACAGGAGGAAATCGTTGTGGTTCCTATCAAATGCAAAACTCAAACCTACAAACTAGTATAGCAAGCAAGTAAGAGGTCGATCCCACAGAGAATCAAGTATTCCTACGGAATGTGTATTTATCAATTAGTAGAAATAGGGTTTTGGTTGATTGAAATAAGAAAGAAAACAAAATAAACTATAAACCAGTTGATGCAAAACAATTTAGAGAAGATCGCTCTACCTGCAACTATCCACTTCATTTGGTCAAGTTGATGTTGTAACTTCCTCTTGTTCTTTTAGTCTTCATATGAATGCCCTTGTCCCGACCTAATATAGTTACTAGTCCAATCAGTCCTAGAAACCCTTATCTCATGAGCACTCCCTCAGAAAAGGATTTAACCCAATCGATAGCTTTAAGTTTAGAGATTAACCAAGGTATTTGCAGTCCCTAAAGAAGGATTTAACAACACATCCAACTTCCTAACTATCAAATTAGTTCAATCAGCCCTAAAGGGATAAGTTTGCTACTTGGGTTAAGGTTCGCAATCAGGAATCTACAAAACCCTAACAATTGAATTGATTTTAACTAGTTGCGCGGCTAGATAGAATAAAACAATCAAACATTCAAGCACAAAGAAGTTGAAACATTCAATATAAGAAATAAGAAACAAGATTCAAAAACTCACAACTCAATCCAAACAAAGCTTCAAATTGCAAGTAGAACGGAGAGAGTTTAGCCGCTCATGGCGAACATCCCTCTCAATCTCCAACTAAAATCGTCTTGAATCCTAACCTAATGAATGACTGAAAACCTAGGGCTAAGCCCCTCTAATCTCCTCCCAAGAGTCGGCCTCCAAAAGATAGATAAATAGGTCTTGGATAGAAAAAAACTGTCGCTGCGCAAAAACCCTAAACGCGTCGCTGCTGGAACATGAGGCGGTCGCGGCACTAATGCGGCGGCCGCCTCATCGTTCTTTTACGAAAAATCTACTTTGAATTAGCTCTAGACGTCAACAGAAAAGTTGTAGCTCTCTGAAAGAGCTTTCCAATGCATGGTCATAATAGCCGATCGAATAACCGAGGCCTCCAGAAAGTGCAAAAAAGTTCAGCATGTCTGGCGACAACTTCTGCAGACTTGTTCTTCGTTTAGGCTCGCTTCTTCTTCTCAGTACCTCTTTAGATCTTCATTTAAGCTTCTTCGATCAACTAGACTTCCTCATCTTAATGCATCACCAACTACCTCGATATTCATGAAATCAAAAGAAACAACAATTGCCACGTTTATTCATTGTTTGCGGAAAAACGACCACACATGAACAGGAGTAACCCCATCCGTTCACGTTCATCAACAAGTACATCATCAAGGAAAATTAATTAAGGGTACAAGCCATTCGTCAAAGGACCCGCGTCCTCATAAGGAAAACGGCCGATGCTCTCATCCCCATCTTCCAAGCCCATGACTTGGACTTCAAAATAAGCGTTCCCTTTGTGTATAAAAACCACAGAAGATCCGACCGCGAACCCATGGGACTCAACGAAGTCTTTCCAGCCTTGCTGAAGCCAGTACATTCCGTAATCACCCTTGTAGACGCGAACCGGAAAATTACACAAGAGATGAGATGAAAGGAAGATTTGCTCAGGAATGGCATCCATGTATTCCCCCTCAAAACGCATGGTAAAAGCTAAAAGGGTGGTGGCAGAAAAAGAAGTCAGATAAAGAAAGTGAAAATCATCAAACGGAACCAACATTTCAATAAGAACTTACCAAACGAGACGTTTGTTCGGGACGATCAATCGATTGAAAGAAAGCCCATCTACCCGCGCCGAAAATAGCCATGAGCGCAATCAATGTGTGAAGTGAATAACGGTCGAATAACAAGGGAAGGAGAGGAAGTCCTATCTTTGAAAGCAGAAACAGAGATACGCATGGACACCACTTGGCGAAAGATTCCTCTGAAGAAAAAAAAAGAAGGGCTCATCAACCAAGGTAGAAGCACAATCACATGCATTGTAAAAGGAGGCACAACGAAGTGTCTTATCAATCAGAAACAGTTATCAAAGGGGTTTCAATTCAGACAAAGGTCAGACCCGTGAATACACGCGACCCAAAAAATGCCCCGTGGAAGCACCCCAGGGCAGAAAACCAGACACGTGGCGAAGTAAAACAAATATAAAACCCCATGTGATCTTGAAATAGAGACATGCACAAAACGAGAAAATGGAATTCAAAAACCCTACCAAGGCCTTTTACAGAGTGGTCATTATAGAGGAGCAACTCCGATCCCTACGGCTCCCGCTAATGTACGTCCTCCTAAAAGAAGATGCCCACAGCCTGGTGCACCTATGGTCCCGATCCAATCGCGAGCATGAAGTCAAAGTCAAGGTGGACGCGGACGGAATCTATTGGTTCACAGACGGATGGCCGGGATTCATGGAAGCAAACATGGTGAGTGTTGGAGTCGCCTTAATCTTCTTGTATCAAGGAGACTCGATCTTCGAAGTCTACATCGCGAATCCCGACTGTGACTACAACGGAGTTGAAGGACGTGGGTGAACGTATGGGGTTCAGACAAGGAGTGGCCCCGTGACCCCTTGAATGTAGAGAGTAAGATGACATTCCAACGAATAAAGAAGAACCTAGGGATCATGTAATGTTATCACTTTAAAATAAAAGCGAGTCTCTACATTAAGAGCATAGTGAATGAAACATTTCCTTTATTTGCGAATCGGCCTTATGCGGCGAGTCGACTTCCTTAAAAAACAAGCGCGATTCAACACGAACCACTGGAAGAAGTAGTCGAGGGACAGCACTTGACTCCGGCACAATCGAGATCACGTCGCGGACAAATCTTAAAACGCGCACGATTCGTATGGAAAAATGTCATCGAATACCCCACGACAAACCCGTGACGAGCGATGAATTCATTCCACCCGCGATTAAGATATAATCGACTGTCACGACCTCTACTCACCTTTACCCGGAAATTCTCAATGGCATAGGAGGACAGGAGAACTTGACGCGGGAGAGAGGATTTGAACTCCACCTCAAATTGGGGTGAAAGAGGCTGCCAAAGAACGACACGAAGTAAAGACCCTAAGCCTAATTAAGATGCAAAAAATAGTAAGAGTCAAGAGAGTCAAGAGAGTCATACAAGTAAAGAAAGTTGTTAAGCACATTCCAAGGTTTGAAAAAATGCCCAAGGGTTGGGATTCCCAGACGCCATAGTTTTTATCGAGCGCAAATAGACGACCATAACCAGAAGTAATGAGAAGGTCCCAAACCATAAGCTTAAAAATAGGGAAGCTAAACTCGAGCATCGTTGACAAGTGGTGGGAACCTCCTTAATCATGATCAAATACCGCGACAAAAGTAGCTGAACGCATAAGAAAGAACATAAGGATGAAAGCAAGGATGATATTTACTGCAAGAGGTTGCCAATATACAAAAATACAACCCCTAAAGTAGGAAGCAAAAACTATTGTTCGAAAGCAAAAAAGAGGAACTACCCGAAATCAATGTAAGTCAATCCACAGAAGTTAGTTACAAAACTGGCCCGCGCCAGTAATATGGTTAAAAGAAGATAGAAAAACAGGCCCTCCCAGTCTTAAGGGTCCGCGATGACGTCAATCTCTTCTTCATCACCGCAATTTCTCATACAGCTCGGCAGATCGCTTCTTAAACTTCTCAACTAAAGTCGGGTCCCCAATGGTATTACCCAACGTCCTCATCCTATGATTCAGCTCCTTGATCTCCGCGGACTTCTTGGAGATCTCCTCCACTTGGGAAGAAAGGCGCCGCTCTGACTCGACCTGGAAGCCCCTAACATGGGGAAACGAAAACAAAAGCAAAAAAAAGGGGATGAGAAAAGCGGCGACGGAAACAAATAAAACAACTGGAGAAAGTGATCCCCGCGACAACTTACCCATTGGGCCACACGATCAAATTGAAGAGAAAACTCTTCACACTCTAAGCGGCGCAGCCACGCCCGTTTGTTCCACGCAAATTTATCTGGAAAGCAGAGGCGGATGAGTTCGTCGACCCCAAAGCCAGGGATGAGGAAGGCAGGTAGGGTATCGTCCCCCTGCAAAAAGAGGGCCCCCTCTTCACCAGCACTGGAGGCCCAAGAAGAACTCTCGGCCTTCTTCCTTTTTTGAGAACGGGAAGTGGCCGCGTCCGACGAACGAGGATGCTTCTCACGAGCCTCAGAGACCGCAACTTCCGCCGTCGCGACAGGCTCACTGGTTTTTTCGGCCTCTCCAACAGCCGCGTCTCGAGGAGCAGGGGGAGGACGAGGTGCACGCTTGGAAGATTTCTTCCTTCTTGCCTTACCACTCTCCTGGGCGTGGTGCCGCTCGACCAAAGAACTCAAATCCATTAAATCTGACAAAAAGAAAATAAAGAGCGAAAACATTAGACATCGACAAACGAACATCCTATTTCTTTAAAGAGAACAAAAAAGGGGAGGAGGCATCAAAAAAAACATGAAACCATAAAGGAAACACGAAAATAGAGTGTGTTAAAGTCTATGGCAACACCTAATTGCGGATGAGGCAAGCTCAATCCCACCATCTCGAGTCGAAGAGCCGAAACCATAGTTCGCCATGGAAGCTTGGGCTCATGAACAAAGGAATCCTTGAATTTGTCAAGCCTCGCAACCCAAGGCTTTTTAACCACGCTAAATTAGCCAGGGACGGTTTTGAACTCAAGAGAGACACCAGCCTTGTCGCAAACAAGAAACCACTTGTGCTTCCAATTTGGCTTGCTTGATAACCTCTCAATATAACTGCAACTGGAGTTGCATTGGTAAAACCTAGGATCTTGAGGCCCCCTCTTCAAGGAAAAGATGCTAAGCATAAGTTCCTTCGTCGGAGACACTCCGATGTCCAGGCACCGCATCACGAAGCTAGTAAAGAACATCCAGCAGTTCGGCACAACTTGTGCAGGGCTCATGTTGTACTCGGACAGAAAAGTGATAAACAAAGGGTGGAGAGGCAGGTGGAATCCTTGAGACAAGCTCGCCGCATATACCACAAGACAATCCTCGTAAGCGTCCAGGCAGCCCCGGCCTTCTGAAGGTAGGCACAACTCCACCCCCGCTGGCCACGGAAAAATTCAAGCTATAGCCGCGACACTAGACTGATCAAGCAGCGTCGTGCATCCCCGTACCTCTTGATTAGGGGAGTATCGCGGGCGAACTCTCTCAGAAATTACTAAAGGGCAAGGTTGAGGATCGCGGAGGGAAAAATCCCCCCGAAAGGAACAAGAAGACATATTATCTAGGGAATAAGAAGGAAAGTCAAGGTCGCTAAGAACCTCCTTCGAGAGGACCCTTGCACACGTCTCCGCGATTCCGATAGGAGAATCGGCATAAGGAACCCATGATATCTCGAATTCCAAACCGCTGGTCGACGGATGCGAGCTCGAAGAGGCACGCGCACAGAGATGAAGCTGAGTTTCCACGTCCATCGGATGAGCATCCGCGTTCCCATCGCCCCCCTTAGAAGAAGAAGAAGTTAAGTAAGGAGAGGAATAGTAATCAGGGTAAGAGCGTTTCCGCCGTCTTCTCACCTTAATAGGACTGCCGGATGGACCCACGCGGTCTGGGGTAGAAAAGCCGGAAGAAGAGGAAGAGTCCGAGGAAGAGCTTCCTGAATCAGACGCGGAACTCCTGGAGGAAGACGAGGAAGAAGAATCCAAAATTACCACGGAAGGATTCGCTCGGGAAGTAGAGGGCAAGCCCTCTCAACATCCCTCCTCTCTTTCAAACTCATCCAATGCGTCAAGGTTCCCCTCAGAATTAGCCATCCTTGAAAAGGTTAAAAGATGATCTGAAAAGGAACCCGTACGTGGACCAAAAAATCAAAAAACCCAAGAAATAAAGCTGGGAGAAAAAGGGAGACCCCGAACGGATCTAAAAGGGAAAAAAGCAAGAAATTAAACAAGAGACATAAAAATTAATAGAACATCCAAAGACATTTCAAGAAAAACTCAAGAACTCAAGAAAAAAAGCGAGGATTTACCTTGGAAAGCCAAAGAGACTGCCGGAAAGTACAACCGGGACACCAAAGAACAAACGGAAAACTCTTAAAAAGCGAAAGCTGAGGGAAAGCCACAAACAGACAAACAGTGGGAAATGAAAAAGTGAAAACGGAACGGGGTAATTTATAGAAAAATTACCGACTCTTCAACTCCCCTCAAAACGACATGGGTCGAGGTAAAACCCTAATGGGCCAAAAGAATCCTCGATTAGGCCCAAACACCGATCAAACAAGAAACTACGAAATTACCCCTCAATGGAAAAAGGGGGAAAACACATTTCCGCAGAGGAGGTCGAATCGTCTCGAGCTCTCAAAGAACTTAACCCGATCCGAGGAGCTGTGATGAAACCGTGCGAAAATGATAGACAAAGAGTGGACGCGGATATATCGAAACAGCATTGAAGAGACCCCGAGTTTGGGAGGACGCGAACATGAGTTATTGACAAACGTCCGTCATGCCCACCACCCACGAGGGCCACACGTGTCGACCCGAATATGACAAGTGTCAAAAAGGGAGGGTCTCTAGCCAATCCCTATAAAAGGGGAAATGAACAGAAGAAGAATGGACTTTTGGACAAAAAACGAAAGCGGATAAGAATGCTGTAGAAAGAAGAAAAGAAGTGAAGGAGGGATACCAGGAGAAGACATAAGATCATCGCTAAGTTGGTCGTTCAACGGGCAATCGCTTAGTGAAGGTTAAGGTTAATCCGGGTACGGAAGGGGAAATCGTGACCTATCTTACGCGTCAACAAACACTCTTAGTGATTCTCCGCGGACAGGTATGATCCCTGAAACCTCTAGAATGTTAGATGATCTCCCATGAAAGTTGCAGGGTAAAGATAAATTTTAAGCGCGCGATTAAAGCACGGCCCAGGTAATACTGCGAAGAGTTTGGTCCGCGTGTCAGGTAAGCCCGTGTATCGCAACAGCGTGATTCGTGTCTGCCCCCCAGGGACCCACCACAAGTGGGCCCTTTAAGGACTTTTTTGGGAGGAATTCATCAGTATCCTTCATACCAAAATGTGTTACATAACAACATAAGTGCCCATGAGATGATAACAAGGTTTTGATAAGCAAATATCTAGCAAACCAAAATTCACAAGCAAAGATAAACCATTTTTCCTTCAAATTGCAATGATGAGATTGATTGCTGCTCTCAAGAGATGTGTATTCAGACCAAGGTAGTTTAGGTACATAGAGTACACATAAAAGTTTGACAAGAAGCACAAAACAGTCCCCCCCCCCCCCCCAAAAAAAAAGATTAGGATTGAAACCCATCAGATTGGATAAAGCCTAGCTGGATTCACCAAATATTTCAGCTGGTTTCTTCCACCTAATATTCCAGAGAATGAAATTTAACAGAATTAGAATGCATAAAAATGATTTGTCTATCAGTGAATTCAAAATTTTCTTGAAAGGATTGTAAGAAGGTTCACATGAAAGGACATTTATAGATTCCCCTCAGCAGGGAAAAAAATTTATGTTCCTCTTGTGAATCACACATTCACACTCGCAAAATTCAGGAGCGGATGAACTAAGGTCCCATACTCCTAGCTGCATCAACCCATGTAACTTGAGACAAGGAACATGAGGAGCAACATAAGATGATTCAATGAGACTTGATATAACAGAACTATTTCATTCCTTAAAAATGATTTTGCCCAATTGTTTAACAAAACTATTGAACCTTGGCTCAACATCATAATCAAGCCTATTTCCAGCCAGCCTGGGCTTGCAAGGAAAGATTTCCATGAGTCTAAACATCCAAGATTCCAGCCAGCCTGAGCTTGCACGGTTTTTAGGTTGAACTGAGTTGTAAAGTCACTGTGTAATTGAGGTTTTTGGCACAGGTTTCAAATAAACCAAGCTATAATAGTCCTCACAGTTTTTACCACAATTTGAGGTTTTCACCAGAGTCAATCCATCTATATATATATATATACATATATATATATATATATATATATACATATATATATATACATATATATATATATACATATATATATATATAGGGACTTTCACATGCATTCACTCCTTATAATGCATTCGTGAGACCACTTAGTAACCGTAGGATGATAATTAATCAAATGCTAGATTTAAAAGTGGAGCAAGCCCATCATAAGTGAGTTTTACATTATTCACCATATAAGAATTAAAAGAGAAAAAATATAAAAAAAGAAAGAAAAATATTTTCTCTCTCCATATCACCGATTTTTCTCTTACTAATTAAACTAAATGATTATTCACTACTAAACAATCAAGGGTTGTTCTTAACGTTCAGAAGAATATTCAAATAATGTTCAAGTGAATATTCAATTATTCAATTGAATTCGGATGAATTCAATAGAATATTCATATTCAATTATTCAATTGAATATTCGGGTGAATATTCATTTATTCATTTGAATAGTCGGATGAATATTTTTATTCATACTCATGAAGAATATGAAAAATATTTGTATTAATCAATCAAAAGTTGTGCTAAACGTTCAGATGAATATTCAACTAATGTTCAAATGAATATTCAATTATTCAATTAATTATTCGCATGGATTCAATAGAATATTTGAATTCAAATATTATTCAATTGAATATTCGGGTGAATTTTCATTTATTCATTTGAATATTCGGACTAATATTTTTATTCATATTCATTAATAATATTCGAATATGTTATTATTTTTTCACTTTATGAATAATATTCATTTATATTCCTATTGATTTCGCAATAAAATCTACAGTCTTTTCCATGAATAATATTCATTCAAGAATATATTTCCAAATCAAATCTACTGTTTGTTAAATTAATGAGATTTGCCCCATTTTCTTATCTCTAACAAATCAAATCAAATCTAATGTACCATATACATCCATATACATCCATCTATATTGCGGAGTATTATTAACAATTGATTTCTAAATCAAATAAAATCTACCATTTACCATCTACTGTAAATATTTTTTATTTCCCAATAATTGTCTTTTAATCTCAGCCATTCATCTGGTTTTGATCTGATAATTCAGAAGTGGTTTCACGAATGCATTATAAGAGATAAATGCTAGGATTTTGCTATGAGGACACCCCTTACCATGTAACGGATGGACAATTGTGGACTATTGGATCAAAAGAAATGAAGATAGGAGATTGATTTAAAAATACACAATTAACCGTATAACCAACTAACATTCATATTTAACATTAAATATGAATACTAGTTGGTGTAACCGTATCTTTAATGGGTGTAACTATATCTTTAAATATGCAATAGTAAATTTGTACTAGTTTGTAAAATACAAATATTTAGTAACTTAGATTTGAATAATTATGTCATTAAATATGAATATTAACATATTTGGTGAATAATAGTTGTTGGTTACAAGTTTAAGCGTTTAACCAACTAGTATTCATATTTAATACTAAACTAGTATGATTCCCACGCCATGGCGCGTTATTTTAAACTAAAATATTATATATAAAAATATTAATAAATGTTAAGATAAAAATCATAAAAAAAAACTTTACAATAAATGTATCTTACAATTAACTCAGAAAATTATTTTTTAAAAATCTTATGTAAAGTATAATACATAAATATAGATATTTTAAATTACTCAGGAATAATAATATCAATATTATTATAACATTGTTTAAATGTGATGTGTCATAATCAATAGTTATATTCAATGTTTTGAATTAAGCTCAACAGTTAGTAAATAAATTTGAATTAAGCCCAATGGTTATATTAGATTGAATTCAATGTTTTGAATTAAGCCCAATAGTTATTAAAATTAAAGAAAAAAGAGAATTAAAGGAATAAAGAAAAAAAAAGAGAATTAAAGAAAATCAAAGAAAAATGGCAAAAAAATATGATTAGTTAAAACTCCTAAAATGCCTCTAAGATTGACACATCATCCTAAACTCTTCTAAATTAAGAGTTTATATAGATAGTTTTAAATTAAAGAAAAAAGAGAATTGAAGGAATAATTAGAAGAAAAAAAAGAGAATTAAAGAAAATCAAAGAAAAATGGCAAAAAAATATGATTAGTTATAACTCCTAAAATGCCTCTAAGATTGACACATCATCCTAAAATCTTCTAAATTAAGAGTTTATATAGATATAGATAGTTATTAAAATTAAAGAAAAAAGAGAATTAAAGGTATAAAGAAGAAAAAAAAGAGAATCAAAGAAATTAAAGAAAAATGGCAAAAAAATATGATTGGTTAAAACTCCTAAAATGCCTCTAAGATTGACACATCATCCTAAACTCTTCTTAATTAAGAGTTTATATAGATAGTTATTAAAATTAAAGAAAAAAGAGAATTAAAGGAATAAAAAAGAAAAAAAAAGAGAATTAAAGAAAATCAAAGAAAAATGGCAAAAAAATATGATTAGTTAAAACTCCTAAAATGCCTCTAAGATTGACACATCATCCTAAACTCTTCTAAATTAAGAGTTTATATAGATATGAATACTAGGTAGTCACACGCTCCTTTCAAAACAAATATTGGCCCTTGATTCTTTTAGATTTAATGGCTCAAATTTGTCCCTCCGTTACATGGTAAGAGTTGTTTCATCGGAAAGAGCACACACATATATATATATATATATATATATATATATATATATATATATATATATATATATATATATATATATATATATATATATATAATACTAAAGCAGGGGCCTAAAACGGCCTCTGGTGCGATTCGCCTAAGTGGAATTTTCTGAATTAAAATGGGATTATTTTTGCTTATGTGTCATATTCTGAATTAAATTTGTATTATATTTTTTGGCTACATCATTAATAAGTCAATATAGTTAGGTAAAAAACTTATCTTTTTAGATCAGTAATCTATCCAATATAACCTTATATCTTAATTAGATAAATTTATCTAATATTATATATACATGTCATATTGTGGTTTAATTTTATATCTTAATTAGTTATAAAATCTATCTTTTTATAATTTACAATCAATAATAATTAATATTAAATCTTAACCTTTATTCACACAAAATTGTTCATTAAATATATATTAGTTTCAAGTTCGGTGTTCAACATTGGTTTTTTTTGGTAAGCTTAAAAGGTAGGTTTTGAATTTCATTTTAAAAAAATTGATCGGTTTTTATTTTAACTTTATATTTGTTCAGTTTATTCACAGATTTTATAACAAAATTTGAAATTTATTTTTTCATTTATTTATTTATTAATCATTATTTAACTTTTATATCTAAAAAATACAATGTTCGTATTCTGGTGTAATTCGCCTATGTATCATATTTTAAATTAAAATTGTGTTATCTTTTTTTATCTATATCAATTAATATCGCATACATGTCATATTCTGGATTAAAATGATGTTATCTTTTTTTATCCACGTCAATTAATAAGCTGATATAATTTTGTAATCTTAATTAATGGTCCCACTTATTTTTATAACTATTCAATCTTATATTTTAATTATATAAAAAACTTATCTTTTTAGATCAAATAATTTATCTAATATTTGGTTCATTATTAATAAGTTAATATAATTTTTCCACGTAATTTAAAAATAAATTGCGTGATTAATTAATCGACTAAAAAATTCAATTTCGGTAAAGTTACTATGCATATACACGTAATTTTATACTCAGTAGTAGGTTTAGAAGTTAAGTTTATTCTATATTAATTTTTTTCTAGATTTTGAAGTTTAAATTGATTTTTATCTTTAATATGAATGTAGTTATGACTTTTTTTTTAAATAAATCTTATTTATTGTTCCTCTATTAATGTTTTTGTGAAAGATGTCTAAACTATTTTATGTTTATTATTCAACATATTTTTAAAGGACAATATATAAAAAATATAAAATATTAATGTTTTTTAACATTTTTCGTAATGTTATACTCATCTGTTTTATCTACGTGATATTCTATGTGTCCATCTCAAATAAACTATTTTAATCTTCACATAAAAATTAATAAAATTATTTAGAAAAATTAATAAAATTATTTAGAAAACTTATCTTTTTAGCTAAAATAATCTATCCAATATTACATAAATTAATAAGTTATTATCATATATTACTTAGTTATATTTTGATAATATTTTGTTATAAATATTATCAATATTTATATTTATTTTTTATAAATAAAAATAAAAATGGATTGAATTTACACATGTAATTTAAGCTATGTTCCTTTCTTTTGGATCTAATACATATGATTTTTTATCATTTAATATTTTTTTATTAAAAAGTATAAAATCTAGACTCAAGATAAAAATATGTTTTAACTATTTTTTAATAACAGAACAAACATGATTAATCTAGACTCAAACATGTGTTTATATTCTAAAAAATAACACAATTGAAGATTATATATTTACTTTATATAGATTAGTAATTTATATTTATTCAAAGCTGATTTATATAATAAAATTTATTAACAAATCGCGCAACGGGCGAGTAATAAATCTAGTATATATATTGTAACGGCCCAGATTATAAAACCCGGGTTACGTTTAGAGGGAAAATTACCCCTCTGCCAGATCTTAGCAATCCAAGTACGAGATGTTTATTTATTCTCTTCAAGTTATAATCCTGTCCTAATTCAACTAGTCAAAGCTCAAAAGAGACAAAATGAGTTTAAATCAATATAAATATACATTGCTTCTAAATGTCCAACTAAACCAAAACATTGATAAAGTCAAGGTTGTACGAAATCTTCTTAACACTCGTCCCATGAGAAAACCCCGTCATAGAAGCAATCAGCAAGCAAAAGGGAGCGGGTACCTGAAACTATCCACGAAGTCAGGCCAAGAGACGCATGCGGGCCCTAAAGACCTAGCTGAGGACATATAATACGCCTATACCTAAAATAAAAGATGTTCTAGTGCAGTACGAAATTTAAATCACACAAGCATGCTGACAGTTTATATATATGCAGAAAATAATTAAATGGATCCACACAGAATGCCAAGTGGCATATCCTCAATCTCACAATCTATGCCCACTCCGGGGTCATACATGTCCGTACCCAACTCCGGGGTAGGACGCCCGGTCGGTACCGCAGCCATCATATGTCCGTACCCAACTCCGAGGTAGGACGCTCGGTCACCGCCGCAGCCATATCATAATATAAGACTCGACTGGGACCAAAACGATATGAAACACGAATGCCCCAATGACCCTAGCAACGACTCTAAGGACTCACAGATAACAGTCGTTCTCTTTTCAAACGCATAAAGAATAGGGATGCTCATTCATAAGTGCAAGTCCTAAGAATGATATTACATGACATGCTTTATGCATATGCAACACCTACATACTATATGACACATCAGGCATGAGGTCTTGGTTACTGAATAAGCTCCTGTAGGAAACTTACCTAGAGTCTTCACATCCAATTAGCAAATACGCCACTCAGATAATCATCCATCGGCCAACAAGCCACTCAGAGAATCATCCAATCACACTAGCAAGTAATAAGCAAGGAACAGTTCATCAATATATATGTAATTAACACACAAGCGAGCTTTCAAGTCAACACAAGATTCAACAATATTTCATTCAGATAATCTAAGGTGCTCATCATAACCATCAATCTTAAGTAACCTTGTTCCCATCAAGTATGCAACTTAGTTCAAACCCTGTTCAAGATCATTACTCAAACCATCTTACTTCAAACCAAGCTCAGGTTTTCCTTAAACAATTGCTCAAATAATTCATAATTTATCAAATCCTCAAATGCTCAACCAAATTCATAAGTTCTTAACATCAAGGATTAACAAGTCTTATTTATCAAACTCGCATATTAAATCCTGCTCCTGGAGTAACCAAGGTAAGTGGACAAGAATCTCTTTTATCAAATCATTTTCTCAATTATCATATATTCATTCATATTTAAGGACTAAGCCATTATAAGTCAACATTCCTAAAATCCTCTATGAATTCAATTTTCACTAAATCACTCAAAGAATGCTCGAAGTCAACGCAAGCAAGATTAAAACATAAAAAGTCCTCAAGATATCTTTTGATATAATCTTATACACTTAACCATATCTTAGCTATTTTTTTATAAGAATTTGCTCATCAAGTACATTAGTCATAAACATTTAATAAGATACTCGCACTTAAAGTTTAGATTCCTCTCAGAAGGATCCTATCTCATTTAAATAAGCGGGTTTTCTAAGTAAACACATAATCAACAATAATAGCCATAATAGTTCAACAACTTCAAGCTTAGCTAATTTATCCATTTAACAAGGTCATAAGACATCACAAATTCGTCAAGACAACTTTTAATCAATTAACTACTCTTATAAGTTTACTTATCAAACAATCTAGGCACGGAAATTATCTAGCTATAACACCCCATTGTACTCCAAATTGATATTTGATAATTATGGCAAGTAGTTATTTAATTAGAAATCGCCAAAACCAAAACCAAACCAAAATAAGTATAAGTCAACCCACTTAACAAGGTCATGAATTAACTATTAATTCATCCTTTCTACAACCTATTAGTCAGTCAAAAGGTCGGAATTATCTTTTAAATAATCTAGCCAACTAATGTATACAACTAAAATCGTCTAATACAACCATTGGCAATAACCCAATTTCCCTTTTGATTTACTCCTACACCTAACAATATTGTATTTAGGCTTCAATTGTATGTAACCTTAACTTAATCAAATTCACAAGTCCAACTCTCTCCACTAGCCAGCCCAATCCAAAAGCAGTTAATTCAATCAATTCATCAACAATTACCAATTTCCAACATTCTGCTAAAAAAATCAAAAGTGCAAAGAACCCCAAAATATATACCTAGAGGTCGCTGAGGTCAATCGAAATGGAATGTATAAGGCAAGCAGCTCGCAGGGGGCTTCGGTTTTGGGGATGCACTTGGCATCGGCAAGTCAGACTAGCGAGCGAGAGGGACGAGGCAATCACCCCTAGACGAGGGCCAGAGAAGCTTTAGGCGCCAGTGATGAGGCTGCGAGCTGGCCGGTGGTGACTCGAGATGCACAGCTCAAGGTGACAAGGCTCCGGGGTCCAGGCCTCGCATCTGCAGCAGGGGGGGTTCGACAGGGAGGGCAGAGCTTCCCTTCGGCAAGAGCCTCGTTAGGCGTCGACGTCAGCTCCGACTTCGAGGGTGCAAGCGCAGGTGCTCAGACTCAAAAATGGAAGTGGGGAGCGAGAGGTAGATGAGGCAAGAATGGAGGGAGCAGGCGATCTGGGAGCTGAATGAAATGAGAGGCTTGTTGTTGCAGGAGGCTTGATATGTCAAGTAATTACAAAAATAAAGATGTAAATAAATGTAAACCAACTCCTGGCCTAAGCAAACAATTACAAGACTTCCTCCCGTTGTAGTGGAAGGGTAGTCAGGATCGATCCACGAGGAGGCGTGTCAGCGGGATCCTAGTAGCTTTGGAAATTTCACGTCTGCGTCGACCAGTAGCCTCGATTTCGACCTTGGGCCTCGATGTCGACCTCGGCTGTCGATGTTCTCTGCAACAGAAGACCTGCAGAGACAAAAAAAAGTGGTCGATATCGACTGGTGGGGTCGATATCGATGTCAGTTCACGAAATCGACTGACTCAGAAGTCTGCCAGTCGATACAGGGGGTCGATTTCGATACAAGGGGTCGATATCGATGCTTGCAGAAGTTTCCCAGGAGTCTCGAGATCGACTCAGAAAACCGTCGATCTATCAGTTTTGGTCGATATCGACCTCTGCTGTCGATATCGATGTCTTTCCTGCAGTGGGTTAGTTCTTTGTCGGCAAAGAAAAGGCCAAAGAATTAAGGATGGAAAGAGAAGCAATGAATAGAAATAACAGAGGGTTTTTGTGTGTATAAACTATGTAAAAAGGCAACTCCTAGGATTAGAGTTTACCCCAACGTTAACCAATGCATGCGATGAGATAAATAAGACGGACAATTGCGCTATTTCAACCGAGGGACGAGCTTTCGCCGTACACCAACTCTTAGGATTACTCTTTCAAATAAACCTAATTGTCTCTACAAATTTTATGTTTATAACTCAAGTTGTTAGCATGAATCCCTTTTCTTTCGATTAGGACTAAACATAGAATTGTAGGAGGAGAGATAGATACAACGATATCAACATCAAATACTTACCTCAAGCGCGCATGGCTAACGTCGGGCTCACCCCGACCCTAAGAGCTTTGGGGAACTACTCGCTTCTCATCATGGGATTCATCATCAATTGAAAGGAAGAAACTTGCATTAAAATAAACTCCGAAGCTTTACAACTTAACGTCAACTTTCGCAAACGTCAAACCCTAAAACTTCTCTCTAACTCTAACTCTATTGTCTATGTCTTGTTAATTGATTGTTCTGGGATTTTTTCCATCGGATCCCCCAATAAATCAGCCCCTAAGCCTTTATTTATAGGCTACTAATCCTCGCTATCCAAGGATTGTAACTCCTATCTAAACTAATAACTCTATCCGAACAATTAGGATAGGTCTTTTATTTCGATAAAACTTAAATAACTTAAAGGTAAAAGATGAATAAAACTTCAGCTGCCCTCTATCTTTGAAAGTATGAGATAATCCCGTGCCTCCTTGAAGATATAGTGCCAATCCGCATCCGAAACCGAGTCTATCTTCTGTCGAGATAAGGGGTCGATATCGACACCAGAGGTCGATATCGAGGTCTCTGTTCCTGCTCGACTTGTTCAGCTCTGGTCGATTTCTATGTTGAAGGTCGATATGGGGGTCGATATCGACACTGGGGGTCGATATCTGGGTCTAAGGTCGATATCTACCTCTGCTCAGCTTCACTTGATGTCTATGTTGAGGTCGATATCTATGTTGAAGGTCGATATCTACACCAGAGGTCGATATCTGGGTCTAAGGTCGATATCTACCTCTGCTCAGCTTCACTTGGCTTCTTCGTTTTGACTCCGTTTTCGCTCGAATTCCTGCCTGGTTAGCTCAAAACTTGTGTAGACTCTATTTCTTGCATTTTAGCCCATTCTTACTCAAGTTGATATACTTTTGAACCTTTTCTTTGGAGATCGAATGAAATATGAAGTCAAAAGATGCAATAAAAGAAGGTGCAAATGTGTACATCAAGGCTTTGGTCGGGTCCGAAAGAGGGAGAGAGACTGAGAGAAGGGGAGTGAAGCGTGAGAAGTGGAGGAGTTGAAAATAATGGCAGCCATGGGAGGAGAGCCGAGGTGCTCAGATCTGAGAGGAAGGAAAGGAACAAGGAGAAAGGGGGCGGGTGTACAGTAAAATGGGCAAGGGATGGGGCGGAAGTGGGGTTTAAGCACCACAATATTAATCTCTGTATTAATAAAATAAATAAATAAGTTAATCTAATGAAAGTATTACTATTATATATACATATATATAGATATATATTTTTGAAGAATTAAAACTTTTGAAGTCTCAGAAATTTTAAAATAAATCATGATTCATAAAATTATACTTTAAATTTTCGGATCGTTATATATATATATATATATATATATATATATATATATATATATATATATATATATATATATATATATCCAGTGGCTGCAGAGGTTTGAACCATATATATATATACTTTAAATTTTGAAGCAACAACTATCCAGTGGCTGCAGAGGTTTGATTCCTGATATTGTCATCTCTTTTTTTCTCGTGCTCCAGTTTTTGATCGTTGTTGCTTCGCGTAGAAATCAAGTTTCTAATCTGGAGGCTGTAGCTTAGCTTTGTTCGATTCCGTGAAGCGCTCACCTTTGAATTGATGGCTTCCAATTTTCGCTGTTGCAACTGGATTTTATATTCTTGCTATGTGTTTTATGCTTTATATCAAGAAGCATATGCATTGCATTTATTCAAACAGTTTCACAATTTAACTTTGTAAATGATTTGTTTATCATGGACTAATACTGTTTGGGATGTTGTTGTAATCTGGAACAGGTTGCAGCTGCAACTTATGACAGGCAACTTATGACAGGCAAGGTGTTGTTGATCGCTGTGAGAAACGATGAGGAATTAAGCAAGTTGCTTCGACCTGGTATATATGTCAATTTCATTTATCTTGACTTGAAATTGACATTTTCCTCCCTTTATACGTGTAATTGTACATTTGTAGTTCAGTGATTGGCTCATCTCAAGCAATGGATTTCGATTATCGCAAGCAAGTAGACGCAGATATAGAGGATGTTAATATTTATCAGGAGTCATCTGTTGAGTTACTACTACTTTGTTCTGATGAGACTCTAACATAAGAGTTTGACAAAGTAGGATTTTATATGTTCATGTGCGTTTTATAAGTTCTCCAAATGAGGCTTTTCCTTAGACCAGAATACTTGATGACATTACATCTAACTGTTAGGAAAGGATTTTTGTGCCAGTTTAAATGTGATAAAAATGAAGTTCTTCAGTCATGTGGACGGTGGATCCATATAGAAATATTTGTGGTAGATGTCTTGTATGTATGATAAAATAAACACAGTTGCTAATATCCTAATTGAACAATTTCTTTTCAGGCAAGCGGCTTTGATACAAAGTTTTCACTGCCATCATTTACCAAGAAAGTAGAGAAGTTAACAGAAGATCAGAGAGCTGTCATAAGCAAAACTGGCTTTGGGAATCTGCTTAATATACATTATCAGATGATTAGTAAGGTTCTCTTAAAAGAGCTAATAGAGAGATGGGACAGTGAAAATAAGACTTTTATGCTTCCTTGTGGTGAGGTAACAATCACTCCCAGAGATGTTGCCTTAATCCTAGGACTGCAGGTTGTTGGCAAACCCGTAGTTCTTGATACATCTTTCTCAGATCTGGAGCAAGAGTATGGTGCTACCCCCCTGAACAGGAAAATCAGCATTTCTTTACTCGAGAAGAGACTTGAATCCATAGGTGGGCTGGTCAATGAGGATTTCATTAGAACCTTTTTATTGTGCACATTTGGGGTTTTTCTTTTTCCGAATTCATCTGGAGAAGTGGATTCCCGTTTCCTCACTCTATTTGAAGATCTGGACACGGTCCATGAGTATGCATGGGACGAAGCTATACACGAGGAACTGTTTTCATGTATACATAAGAGAAAAGATGAAAATGTGCGATTTGTAGGAGGTTGTCTTCTTCTTCTCCAAGTAAGTTGCATGGATATCTGTGAAGTACCTGTGAAGTCGTTTTTTAACTTTGAGCATCGCTATATGCTGTCTTTAGTTATCTTGCCATTTTTTCTTATATATTTAGAACACTTCTGTTAACTTACCAACTTAAACCCTCTCAGTTAAGATTTCGTTGTGTGACTATATAAGTTGTATTGAATATTCATTGTAATCAATTAGATAAAACTCAATGAATTCAGTTACACATTTTCTCTCAAACTCTCACATTTCTATCTTGAATTCACCTCTGTCTGCAATCTTCATTTCTTCTTCTTTCCGCTCTTAGCTATTCATGAATCTTCATCTTCACAAAACTAAGCGAACTAAAGCATCTGATGACCTTTGTTATGATTGCAGATTTGCTGGATCTGGCTGAAGGTTCAGTCTGAAGATGATAAAGGATTCCAAAAGTTTCTGGATAATGTCCAGTACAAATGCAGTGGCTGAAGAGGATCTTTTGCTGCTCAAAGATCAGTTCAAATGAAAGGGACCCGTACAGATGTTGAAAGAAGGGGATCTTTTTCTGGAATCATTGTGTAATTCTTTCAATCTGCTGATTGCAGATGAGGACTTCCGGAAGGGTTTCAATACTGTCTATGACAAATCTCTTTCTATTGGCTTGACATGTTGTTTTTCTAGACTGTGTAATGTTGTTACTGATCATATCATTTATCACTGGAGGGCAAAAGCAACCCTATTTATATATATGAACGCCCCTTTTACATTAATTGTATGAAATGGCATCAACTTTTATAGGATGAGCAAAGTGATTAACAAGTATGTGCTATTAATAATGCAGGTTTAGTTAACTCTTGATTATGGAAGTATTAAACAAAATATTCCATTAGTCTCCTACCTTATGTCATCTATTATTAGTATGAAAGTATTTTTAATAAATTAATTTAAACTAAATTTGCGTTTTTTTTTCCGTGTCAGCACTTTTTAAAATTTTATGTTGGTGTGCAAATATAGGTTTAGGTTGTGCAAATATAATATATTGTTGAGCAAAAATAAGAGCATGTTGAGCAAATTTCCACCAATCCCCCATGTTGTGCAATTATAGTCTATTGATGAGCAAAAATAAGACCATGTTGTGCAATAATCTATTGAGCAAGTATAAAATAATATTGAGAAAAAATAAGATCATGTTGAGCACAATTTCACAAGTCTCAATTGGGTGTGCAAATATAATCTATTGTTGAGCAAAAATAAGATCACGTTGAGCAAATTTTCACCAATCCCCCATGTTGTGCAATCATAGTCTATTGATGAGCAAAAATAAGATCATGTTGTGCAATAATCTATTAAAAAAGTATAAAATTATATTTACAAAAAATAAGATCATGTTGAGACACAATTTCACAAGTCTGGAATGTTGTGCAAAAATAAAGTATTGATGAGCAAAAATAAGAGCATGTTGTGCAATAATTTATTGAGAAAGTATGAAATTATATTGAGAGAAAATAAGATCATGTTGAAAACAAATTCACAAGCCTCGATTGTTGTGCAAAAATAACCTATAGTTGAGCAAAAATAAGATGATGTTGAGCAAAATTTCACCAATCCCCCATGTTGTGCAATTATTGTCTATTGATGAGCAAAAATAAGACTATGTTGTGCAATAATCTATTAAAAAGTATAAAATTATATTTAAAAAAAATAAGATCATGTTGAGACACAATTTCACAAGTCTGGAATGTTGTGCAAAAATAAAGTATTGATGAGCAAAAATAAGAGCATGTTGTGCAATAATTTATTGAGAAAGTATGAAATTATATTGAGAGAAAATAAGATCTGTTGAGCAAAAATAAGATGATGTTGAGCAAATTTTCACCAATCCCCCAAGTCGTGCAATTTTACTCTATTGATGAGCAAAAATAAAACCGTGTTGTGCAATAATCTATTAAAAAAGTATAAAATTATATTTACAAAAAATAAGATTATGTTGAGACACAATTTCACAAGTCTCGATTGTTGTGCAAAAATAAAGAATTGTTGAGCAAAAATAAGAGCATGTTGAGCAAAAATTCCATTAATTCCCCATGTTTTACAATCATAGTCTATTGAGCGCAATTTCACAACTCTTCGATTATTGTGCAAATATAATCTATTATTGAGCAAAAATAAGACAATGTTGTGCAACATAACACTTCAAAATAGAAAAATACAAGGCTAGTGTCACCACTACTTGTAACTAATATCAATGTCAGCACTACTTTGAGACTTAACTACCTAGTGTCACCACATAAACTTCAATAACAGAAAACCTCACCACATACACTTCAATATCAGAAAACACAAGGCTAGTGTCACCACTACTTGTAACTAATATCAGTGTCAGCACTACTTTGGGCCTTAACCACATAGTGTCACCAGATACACTTCAAAATCAAAAAATACAAGGCTAGTGTCACCACTACTTGTAATTAATATCAGTGTCAGCACTACTTTGAGACTTAAGCACCTAGTGTCACCACATAAAATTCAATAAAATTGAGCATCCGTTTGATCCAATTCAACACCCAATTAAACGAGAAAACCCTAAATTGATCATCCGTTTGATCAATTCATTCAAATACAGTCTACTGTCAGCATGATCATACTGAATTGATCATCCATTTGTTCCAATTCACTAATCAATTAAGCGAGAGATTGAGAAAACCATAAATTCTCACATGAGCAGCCACAGGGATAGTTGATTCCTTGCCCCCTTCTTTACATGCTTTGCACAATTCCCTCCTTTCATTTGCAGTGTACCTGCATCATCATCACCCCAAGCCTAAAACAGATAGAAAAGAGGCTATGGTAAATATATAAGATTTACAAATCACCACACATTATCCTGAATATATAAGAATTTCTACAGCACAAGTCATTCCAGAAATGAATTTTCAGTAATGAAAAGCACAAAGAACTGACCAAGTAACATCCTAATTTTCCAAATTCCTCATTTCAAATCGATGCTCTAGAAAACCTTAATGATCTTAGCCTTCTAATCTCTTCAAACCTTCATCTAATCCCTTCCAAATCAACTTAGCAAAATGACAGCTACATTCCCATAAAATCCTCTAGTTCTATCCTTCCTGATGTGAAATGGAGCAAAAGAACAAAGGAACGAAATGAAATTCATGAAAATCTCAGAGGCGAAAGTACCTGGTATGGTGATGTTCGGGTAAAATTCGGTAATGGATTTGCGAATTGAGAGCTTGCTTGATAATCATGGTATCTAGTTAAATTCAAGAATAACTCAAGGTTGCAGGAATGAGCTAAACATGCTCTCAAGCTCAGGCATGGCCAAACCGATCCCTGAGAATGGCGATAGCACTGGAAAGATGCCTCTCCAGTTCATGGTTCTTGACCTCCTTCTGCCATAGGCTAAGCGAACAAGGAAGGACGACGAAGGCAGATCGGTCAAATTCGAACATCTTCATCGGTGTGCCGGAGCTCGAGCAAGGAGGAGGTCTCGGATGAAGAATGAAGATCCAACCTCTAATCACGCTCTAGGATGAAGAATAAGGGAATCCGAGATCTGGAAACGGAGCCCTGGCCGAGATCCGAGATCCACCGAGGAGCCCTAGCCGGCGTGGGTGACGGAGAAGGAGATCAATAGATATGGAAACGGAGCAGGAGGAGTGATCTCGGAAAAGGAAGGAGGGCGGCGGGCGGATCCGAGATCCACCGAGGAGATCCACCGAGGAGGAGTGATCGGGAGCGGAGAGAGATTAGAGAGACGATGAGGCAACAATCGAAAAAAAATTAAAAAAAATTGAGAATTAGTATATAAAGTGGACAGTTTTTCAATTTGTCCAAAAAGTTGGACAATTAACCAATTTGTCCAAAAAAAGTGCTTGTTTGGCAAATAAGACCCAAGGCTAGGTTTTTTTTTTACATTTTGTCGTGCAAAACTAAGAGTATGTTGTGCATGTACAAAAATAACCGTATGTTCAGCAAATATGAGCCAAGTCTAGTTTTTTTTTAAACATTTTGTCGTGTAAATATAAGAGTACGTTGTGCAAATATAACCGTAAGGTGTGCAAATATGACCCAAGTCTAGTTTTTTTTTCATTTTTTTTCATTTTGTCGTGCAAATATAAGAGTATGGTGTGCAAATATAACCGTATGTTGAGCAAATATGACCTAAGTCTAGTTTTTTTATTATTATTTTTTAAATTTTTTTTAACATTTTGTCGTGCAAATATAAGAGTACGATGTGCAAATATAACCGTATGTTGAGCAAATATGACCCAAGTCTAGTTTTTTTGTTGTTCTTTTTTTAAACATTTTGTCGTGCAAATATAAGAGTATGTTGTGCAAATATAACCGTATGTTGTGCAAATATGACCCAAGTCTAGTTTTTTTTATTTTTTTTTACATTTTGTCGTGCAAATATAAGAGTACGATGTGCAAATATAATCATATGTTGTGCAAATATAACATTTTGTTGTGCAAAAATAAAAATAAAAATATAGATTATGGATCACATAATAAAATATAGATAGTTTTTTCATTCTCATATTTATGGGTTAATTTTTGTAATTTTACAAAAATTGCTTCTTCTACCTTCCTGCTTCCTATGTACAATCCCTGAACACACCCTCGCTCCAGCCGCTCCTCGATCCCTCGCTCCGGCCAGTCGACCTCGCTTGCTCGCTCGACCTCGACCTTGCTCGCTCCGGCCGCTCGCTCGATCTCGCTGAAGCACAGATCTAGCCATGGAGAGATGCACCCGGCGAGAGAGATTCGGCGAGGCAAGAGAGAGATCCGGCGAGAGACACAGACGAGGCAAGCCGAAGATCTGAAAACGGAGATCCGACTTCGATTTTGCAATTGATGAGGAGGTCGGCGCCGCTCATCCTCAAACACAATCACAACCATGTAGAGATGGATCGATTTCGAGATCTGAAGTCGGATCGATTTCGAGATCTCTGATCTAGAATCGGAGGTGGCATCGGATCTCGGCGGTTATGGAGAAGCAACAGATGCGGCCGGCGATGTCGAAGCTTCCAGATCCGGCTGTCATGGCTGGCGCATCTCCGCCTGCCGGAATCTGGCGACTTGTTGATCAACAATGGTGGATTGGAGAGAACAGCGAGGAATCACCGAGTCCGCCTCTTGAGATCGGATTGGAGAGAACAGCGAGGAAGATCTGAAATTGTCCGTTGAATCCTTTGCAATACAACCAGAGATGCACGATGGAGATCGGAGGAGAAGAAGGATGAAATAAATCCGAGGGAAAGGAATAGAAGAAAGACAGAGATGCACGAGAGGGAAAGGAAGAGAACAACGATGAAATAGATATGATTGAATTAGTATATATAGTGGACAGATTTCCAATTTGTCCAAAAAGTTGGACAATTTACCAATTTGTCCATAAAAAGTGCCTGTTTGGCAAATTTTTTCTTAATAATATATAGACATGCCCTCGATCTTCCCACCTAGTGGCAAGCAGATGGACCCATTACAAGATACAAGTAGCTATACGCTCTGGCACATTTTAAATTGTGCTTTTGTGCAATATTATCCTTCAGTTTCTGCACAATGTTTCATCAGGTGATCCACTTCTTTGCACACACATGTAATGTGCGTATCTTTTGGACCTTTCAATGCATTATGGAAGCAAAATTTATTGTACTTCCTCTAAGAGAAACTGGAAAAGGCATCAGCAGCAGTAACATATGTGTAAACCAATTATATGACAGATTCTAAATGTGGATATGCTATAAACATATAAATGTGCTGATGCTAATAGGATAAAACACCAGCAAACATCTTAATTCTTAAAATAACTTTGATTTGTTGTTGTGCCACTGCCAAGTATATATTATATATTACAATCTATAATGCACCAATATCTATCTTTCTCCCCTCTTTCGAAATCAATTCTCTTCACCAATTCATCTATAGCATTCAATTCTTTCCCGAAGAAAAGTAGCAGCACCGACGTTACTAGATTGCCCCAAACCGCTGCCAGAATCCCATTCGAGATCGAGCCTCCATCAGCCTTCTCATCATTGCCATCTATACTCGTTGTGCCTTTTGGAGCATCAGCAGTGCCACCATGTTGAGTTTCCTTGACAGATTGGTTCCCAATGTCCTGAGCAACATGTTGCTTGTCCAGCGAAAAAAGCGGGGATGTTGCCGAAGGACGTTTCATTGTGCACATAGTCTCGGTGTGACCAAAGCATTTGCAATGTGAGCAACTCCACGAAAGCCATTCGAATATGACCTTCTGCAACACCTCATCTCCACGGGCATTAACAAGCTTGACATGTGACCGTATGATGTAGAAAGTATCAGCAACACCTCATACACTGTATGATGTAGAGAGTATCAGCAAACAGGTATGCTCATGGTGCAAACAGAACCAAGTTAAGACAGTTGAATGAATCGTGAATATATGCATAAATTAACACAGAAAGCAACAAATAGAAGGGTGTGTGATCAATTTAACCAACCAATAGGGGAAGATAGTGAACTAGAGGGAGAAGGCCGGATCAATCTTCACTGAGAGAGATCTGAGATCGAAGCAACAGTAGAGTAGTGGACGAAGAAGAAAAAAAGCATTCAATTTGAAATATGAAAAAAAAAAACATATGTTCCTCTTATGTGTTCAGCTCCTTATGAGTAATGGTACAACTAGCCCAGCCGGTTCATAGTTCATACTATTGATTTGGGGGCGTGTTTGGCAAACATACATTTGCCTAATAAATCATTAAAAGTCAGTATCTTACCACTCTATCAGTTACCTTGGTTCTACCTTATCTAACACCATGCATTACTAACATGCTTTATATGGTTCAAGTTCTTATGCAAGAAAAATCCAAAGTTCAGTTATTATGCAGTAATACTGTATGACTAAATCATTAACCCTGAAGCAAGAGCTAGTTAGCATTATTTATTTGCACTTATAGCTTTTTGTCTATGTTGAATTCCTTAATGATTGAAATTGAAATCAATAAAAATCAAACTTTCGCATCTTACTTTCAACTATGGCCTGTGCCAATACTCTATTTCTTGTCATTCACTTGAGTTCTTGACAAATTTTGGAGGCCTAATCGCACATCGTGCAAATCGAATTTTCAGGCACGCAAAAATGGAGAATTGCATAAATTTAAGCGAAGAAAACAAATTGAAACCAGACAAGCTCAAAATCGATCATCAAGCAAACAACAAACGTTTCAGCATATACAAATTGTATTTTATTTCTGCCTTGGAAAATAAAAAATCAGCGACCAAGGAAGAAGTAAATACCTCGATTTCAGAATCCAGATCTGGAAAACGGAGGGAGGCGGAGCCACCGGTTTCACAGCCGTCCAGTGGGCGGAACGGGGAGAAGCGCGAAGCCTCAATCAGATGTTTGAAGATGTTTTAAGATTTGGAGAAGATGAGATACACCAGAGCTTGAACCACCACATCGTCGTCAAGGCGCGACCTCTTTTAGGGGCGAGCGGCCGGGATCTGGCTCCTCAGATGAGATTCCTCGTCGTCGTCGACGCCGTCCTTGAGCACAATCACCACCAAATTGAGATCTCAAATACGCTCACTGCTTTTCTCAGATCCGAGATCCGAGATCTCCGTTGGATGGAGATCTTCGATGCCGATCGACGAAAGGGCCTTTCAGCGCCTTGCCTCCTCCAGATCCGGCGTCGAGAGAGCAAAAGAGACGAGATCGAGAGAGCAAGAGAGATCGAGAGAGCGAGACAGAAGAGATCGAGAGAAGGAGAAAGAGATTGGAGAGACGATGGGGCAACTATCAGATAAAAAAAATTGAAAATTAGTATATAAAGTGGACATTTTGCTAATTTGTCCAAAAAGGTGGACAATTTCCCAATTTGTCCAAATAAAGTGCCTGTTTTACAAATTTTTTCATATTTAAATGCCTCTAGAATTCAATTGCCACCATAAGCTTCATTTCAAGTCTGTATAAATTGCAACGGCTATTTGCTTTTCAGTTTGAAATTTATTAACGGCTATAAATTAATTAAGGGGTACGTTGATGTACACATTTGCACCTTCTTTTATTGCATATTTCGACTCCTTATTTCATTCGATTTCCAAAGAGAAGGTTCAAAAGAATATAAACTTGAGTAAGAATGGGCTAAAATGCAAAAAAATAGAGTCTACACAAGTTTTGAGCTAACCATGTAGGAATTCGAGCGAAAGCGGAGTCAAAACGGAGAAGCCAAGTGAAGCTGAGCAGAGGTAGATATCGACCCTAGACCCAGATATCGACCTCTGAGGTAGATATCGACCTTCAACATAGATATCGACCTCAACATAGACATCAAGTGAAGCGGAGAAGAGGCAGATATCGACCTTAGACCCAGATATCGACCCCCAGTGTCGATATCGACCCCCATATCGACCTCAACATAGACATCAAGTGAAGCGGAGAAGAGACATCGATATCGACCCCAGACGTCGATATCGACCACTGAGTTCGTCGACAGTTTTCTGAGTCGACGACGAACATCGCTGCGGAGTTTGCTGAGCATCGATATCGACACTAGACATCGATATCGACCCTTCTGTGTCGACTGGCAGTCTTCTGAGCCAGTCGATTTCGTGAGCTGACATCGATATCGACCCCCACAAGTCGATATCGACCACTTGTTTTTGTCTCTGCAGGTCTTCTGTTGTAGAGAACATCGACAGCCGAGGTCGACATCGAGGCCCAAGGTCGAAATCGAGGCTACTGGTCGACGCAGACTTGAGATTTCCAACGCTACTAGGATCCCGCTGACACGCCTCCTCGTGGATCGATCCTGACTACCCTTCCACTACAACGGGAGGAAGTCTTGTAATTATTTGCATAGGCTAGGAGTCGATTTACATTTATTTACATCTTTACATTTGTATACTCGACTTACCTCCTTAACAAATTAGCGCCGTTGCCGGGGAGGCAATCAATCGCGCCCTAGTAGTCTATCTCACGTGTCTATCTAGATTGGCTTTGCAGGTGTATGCGACGCGCTGATCGCCCACCTGAATTTGAAGGAGTAGACGACCCTGAGCGTTATTTCCATCTAAGGGCCCAAGCTCAAAGAATCATGGTAGACAACGCGAACCAGGCAGAACTTATTGAGCAACTAAGGAGGCAGGTTGAGGACCTAACGACTAGAGAGGCGGCACTTAAGGAGCGAGCGGATAGGGAGAAGGAAGGCCGAAGGCAAATAGAAGCCCAAATCAATGCCCTCCCTAGGAATGCCAAGCAATATATGCACCCCGCTCTCACAGTGCCTGAATCGGCAATTCTTATCCCTGCCTCTAATTTTGAAATAAAACCTAACTTCGTAACTGAGATTAGAAGGCACCAATATGAAGGAAAACCTAACGAATGCCCTATGGCACATATTTCTACCTTCTTAGACCTTTGTGATACTATTGCTGATGGACGAAGTCTTGAGTATGTCCAACTAAAAGCCTTTCGATGGTCTCTTACAGGGAAAGCATTGCAGTGGTTGGAAAGCTTAGCACCAAGATCGCTCCGCACCTGGAATGAAGTCAAGGACGCGTTTCTCAACAAGTTCTTTCCTCCTTCTAAGCCGGCGTTGATCCGACAGAAAATCACGGCTTTCAAACAAAAGCCTGGTGAAGCTCTGGCGACTGTTTGGGAAAGGTTCAAGGACCTCTTACGATCATGCCCGACGCATGGCCAACCACCATATGTAATTCAGGAGATCATATACAATGCTCTTGACGCTGCAACAAAGGAGAGGATCAACACATACACCGCCTATGGCTACCTTGAACTCGCCCCACAAGAGGCTTGGGAGACCATAGAGAGGTTGGTGGAGTTCGACAACACATATGGGACTCCTGAGGCTTCCGACGCACCATCATCGTCGAGGTCTGCCCCATCTATGCCCTTATATGAACCCTCCAATGTAATCGATCCGGATGTGAAGGAGCAATTCCACAGAGATCAACTTAGAAAGCTCCAAAAGCAAGTGAGGTTCCTTTCAGCGAACCAAGATTGCATCGAATGCGGATCGCAGCGGCACACCACCATCGAGTGCCCACATGCCGAACAAGTACACCTAGCGGAGACTCACCGAGAGGCGCGCTACATGAGGGGTCCCAATCACCAATATTGGGGAGACCAAAGGTTCCATCAACCACAAAGGAACCCGGTTAACCCTAGGGACCCTCCGCCTTATAGAGCTCCTGGGCACCCGGAGAGAGATCAAAAGAAGGATGATCTTCAACTAGTACTGGATGAAATCAGGCGGAATCAGGCTAAGAATGATCAATCCAACAATGCTATCCATTCTCAACTCAATCACCTTATCACAAGGATTGGGGAGATGGATATTTGGAAGAAGAACGTAGAGACCCAACTGGGTCAATTGGCGGCACAAATCCCTAGGCCGTCCGGAACACTCCCTGGGCAACCCACCACAAATCCTAAGGGACAATCCGGGACGGGCCATGTCGCAGCCATACAATTAAGGAGTGGCACCAAAGTACAAAAGCCAAGGACGGAAACGGAGGAGAAAGCAGCAGACCCAGTCGACGTCGACAGACCAGTCGATGTCGACCCAAAGGTCGAAATCGACCCCCATGTCGACCCCCTGATCAACGTCAATGACACTGCAGAGCCATCAGAGCCACAAGTGAGGTCGAAATCGACCCTACCAGTCGATATCGACCCAACTCTAGTCGACATCGATGTTCAGCAAGCCCCTCCGACCTCCGTTTTGGCCCCTACTCCAAAGAAGACGTTGCCATTCCCTTCTAAAGCATTGGAGGATCCCACCAAAGGTAAGTTTAGGCGCTTCATAAAGATACTTCAAGGACTCAACATCACTATCCCTCTAACAGAAGCCCTAAGCGAGATGCCCGCCTATGTACGATTCCTCAAAGACATCCTGAGCAAGAAGGGGTTCATGGCAGAGATCGCAGAGGAGTGCTCAAAGATGGATTTCCCTGAGAAGAAGAGTGATCCAGGGAAGTTTGCAATCACCGTGGGACTTGGCCAACATCGTTATAAAGCCCTATGTGACCTAGGGGCAAGTGTAAGTCTCATGCCTCTCTCTATTTGGCAAAAGGTGAACATTGGCGCACTTGAACCTGTGGACATGAAGCTATATATGGCTGACAACTCATTCGTCAGACCCACAGGTATAGTTGATGACGTTCTGGTAAAGGTAGGTAAGTTCTTTGTACCTACTGATTTCATTGTATTGGAGATGCCTGAAGATCCTGTAGTGCCTATTATACTTGGTAGGCCCTTCTTAGCTACTGCAGATGCCAATATCAATGTACGTCGAGGGTTACTAACCTTTACTATAGGGAACGAAGTGATAGAATTCTCTGTCAACCCAACCATGAGCGAAACAAAGCACCTGGAGCAAGTAGTCCTCTCGCCGGCTAAGGAGAAACTTAGAAAATTTTTGTTAGCAAGGACGGAAACAGCAAGCAGAGTCGACATCGACTGGAATCAGTCGATATCGACTAAAAACATCGAAATCGACCCCCCTTGGTCGAAATCGAGTATGCCAGATCGCTGCCAGGAGCTTAAGTATGGGGTCACAGAAGTCGATATCGACCCCCACATGTCGATATCGACCACAGCACTCGAAATCGACCCTCCTTGGTCAAAATCGACCACCCCTCAGCCCGAAGATTTCTGTTTCGGGCCCAAACAGGTAAGCCCAGGTATGACTCCTAACCCTCCTCCGTCCATTATTGATGAAACAATTAAACCTATTATTGATAATTCTACTAAAGAGAGGGTCAAAGCTCCATGGTTTGCCTATATTGCTAAAGTTAGGTCAAGAAAGAGAAGAAAAGCGCCCAAAGAAGAACCTAACATCAAAGAAGCCTTGGTCGCCGAACTTAGATGCTATCAAAAGGACCTAGATGATCCAGGAGAACGCTTAAGCTCAAAGGGTCCCTACATAAAAGGGTCATGAAGAATTGACGGAGAAGTCGGCTTAGCGACTCAAAAATCTAGAGCATGTACATAAAACATTTAAATTCCGCATAGATGGTTTTTAGGATTTAATTTTTGGTTGTTTTAAACTTTTAAAACTGAGATAATTCGTGCTTTATCTATATTACTAACAAAGATTTCAGGTTATCAAGCAAAAGGAACGACGAAGAAGAAAAGAAGCTTCTACAGAGGCAGTCGAAATCGACCAGGCCAGTCGAAATCGACCCCCCAGGGTCAAGCCATCTCCTGGAGTCGACATCGAGGACTCAGGAGCGAAATAGAGAGATCGATATCGACCATTATACTCGATATCGACCCCAATCAGGCAGCCCTTGTCTTCATTTTCTTCCTCGAATTCGACAGATGCAGTCGACATCGACCACTGACCTAGATATCGACTTCTGGCATCGACCAAACCTGAAATCGACCTGAATCCGATGTAAGTGTCTCTCTCTACCCTTGTTCTTCTTTTTAATACAGTGAGGACACTGTATATTTTAAGTATGGGGTGGGGGGAAAACATGTCTTATGGTCATAACTTGGTTTTCTTCTTCGCATTGCATTCATGTTTAAATTTTTTCATTTTTAGTTTAACTTTTATAAAATGTCAAAATCCAAAAAAATAGAAAAATGTCAAAAATACAAAAAAAAATGCATGTTTAATTTTAAGTTTATTTTTCTTTACCCTACTTAGATGTCCTATGATGAAAACTCAATAGCTGACTTGATCATGTAAATCCTATGGCATATTTGGATGGTTTAGCCTAAGTCTTTAAAATTTTTATGTAGATTGTGAACTTGTGATGAAATTGAGCACATATGATCCTAGGCTAAAAAGCAAATCCAACAAAAATTGTCCTTGTGAGAATTTTGACCTATAGGGAGAACATCAAAAATCCCTCCGCTTTCTTGAGTGAATTTACTCTTCCTATGCATCTCTAAATGTTGTGATAGTTATTCAAAACCAACGCATATATGTTTATGTTTACGAGAATTAAATGATGGAGACATCTTTTAAGCCATTTTTATCCTCTCTTTACCTACCCTGCATTATCCCTGCTTGAAGCCAGAACATTAGCCTGAGCCTGAAATTGCAAACTCCACAAAATTATCCCTAGCCAAATTGAGCCTGACCCCCATTTGGGAATTGAGACTTAGATTGGTTGGACTAATGCCTTGTGGAAAGAAAAGAGCATAATGTCCAGTTTTGAGCAAGGAAATTGTAGGATGGTACATATTTACATTTTGTCATATTTTGTAAAAGGATTTTTTTTGGCTCACCATATAAATGCACATAGCTTTAGTATTATTTCCGAAAAAAAAAAAGAAAAAAAATCCGAAAAATAATAAATATATATATATATATAGTGCATGAGCCAAAATCCTTAAGTCCTTTATTCATACAAGTGTTATATTTTTGAGAGCATGTTATGGAAAGATGAGTTGGGAAAAAGCATTATAGAGATTGAGCTTACCATTGAAGAGTTAAGGTTTGGGTATTGCAAGTGTTGAGATTTAGGAGTCTTGATTCCCGAATTATAAAAGCACCACATAGCCAAATAATTCCATACCCTTTATTTCATACCAAGCCCCAGTACAACCCCACCGAATGGAGTCTTCTATGAAGTCTTCCATTGAGCGAAAGTCCTCCTGATGATTCTTATTGCATTTTCATAATTGGTTGCGAAGTGGATTATTATAAATTGCAATGTTTATGAGATTGTATATGGAATTGAGTTGAGAGTTGATCCTCATAGCCTAAACACATGAGAGTTGAGTGCAAACACATTATCCCTGTGAGGTTGGATCAAAATTGCATATGCCTATGGATCGCCAAAATATGTGTTATGACGTTAAATTCACTTGCTTTGCTTTACTACCGCTTATGATGTTGCT
Organism: Persicaria maculosa; assembly: GCA_963922045.1. Lineage (NCBI taxonomy): Eukaryota > Viridiplantae > Streptophyta > Magnoliopsida > Caryophyllales > Polygonaceae > Persicaria > Persicaria maculosa. Next base: position 21,101,686 of record OY998261.1, on the reverse strand, counting down.
TTTGACAAGGGCGAAGACTTGAAGGATGTGTTGTAGGTGTTGGTTATTGCTTGGTTATTGCTTGAGGACAAGCAAGCCTAAGTATGGGGTGTTTTGATGTACACATTTGCACCTTCTTTTATTGCATCTTTCGACTCCTTATTTCATTCGATTTCCAAAGAGAAGGTTCAAAAGAATATAAACTTGAGTAAAAATGGGCTAAAATGCAAAAAAATAGAGTCTACACAAGTTTTGAGCTAACCATGCAGGAATTCGAGCGAAAACGGAGTCAAAACGGAGAAGCCAAGTGAAGCTGAGCAGAGGTAGATATCGACCCTAGACCCAGATATCGACCTCTGAGGTAGATATCGACCTTCAACATAGATATCGACCTCAACATAGACATCAAGTGAAGCGGAGAAGAGGCAGATATCGACCTTAGACCCAGATATCGACCCCCAGTGTCGATATCGACCCCCATATCGACCTCAACATAGACATCAAGTGAAGCGGAGAAGAGACATCGATATCGACCCCAGACGTCGATATCGACCACTGAGTTCGTCGACAGTTTTCTGAGTCGATGATGAACATCGCTGCGGAGTTTGCTGAGCATCGATATCGACACTAGACATCGATATCGACCCTTCTGTGTCGACTGGCAGTCTTCTGAGCCAGTCGATTTCGTGAGCTGACATCGATATCGACCCCCACAAGTCGATATCGACCACTTGTTTTTGTCTCTACAGGTCTTCTGTTGTAGAGAACATCGACAGCCGAGGTCGACATCGAGGCCCAAGGTCGAAATCGAGCCTACTGGTCGACGCAGACTTGAGATTTCCAACGCTACTAGGATCCCGCTGACACGCCTCCTCGTGGATCGATCCTGACTAGCCTTCCACTACAACGGGAGGAAGTATTGTAATTATTTGCATAGGCTAGGAGTCGATTTACATTTATTTACATCTTTACATTTGTATACTCGACTTACCTCCTTAACATACGTATACATTTAATATTGCAACGGCTCTAAATTAATCAACAACTCTTCCAATCCATCCATATTTGAACCTCCCCAAACTCTCAACACCTTACTGTGAAATCATCCGGCCACCATTCCTCCATGAATGACTATCAAATTTCATCCTCTTTATCTTCCTCAAATGAAACCGATGATTATTATCATCAGGTCATGGCTTCATTTGATCAAGAACAAGACATATTGTTTCGCACTTACGCAAACAATAACGAACTCTTGTCGGCGTTGAATGAAAACGAGGATGGCGATGAGGCAGAATCGAGTCGTTGAGGAGCAGTTCATGGGCATATCACTTATTTTTCGTGATCGAGAAAAAGCTTCGTGTAATATTTACACGGATTACTTCGTCGAGGTTCCGGTCTATCCCGAGCACAAGTTTCGTAGAAGGTATTGAATGAGTAGGAGTTTGTTTCTCCGAATCGCAGATGCTGTCAAAGATCATGACAATTTCTTTATGCAACAACGCGACGGTATTGGTAAGCTTGGATTATCTACTTTGCAAAAATTAACTGTTGTGTTTAGAATGCTTGCATATGGTGTACCAGCTGATTCTCTCGATGAATACATAAAGATCGGGGAGTCTACTGCAATTCGATGTTTGAAAAGGTTTTGTCGAGCAGTTATAGAGGTATTCGGAGATCGATATATGAGAACACCTAATGCAGAGGATGTTGCAAGACTTCTATATATTGGTGAAGAACGTGGGTTTCCAGGGATGTTAGGGAGTCTTGATTATATTCACTAGCGTTGGAAAAATTGTCCAACATCTTGGGCAGGCATGTATGCAGGGCGTAGTAGATCACCAACGATTATCCTCGAGGCGGTAGCTGATTACGATATTTGGATTTAGCATGCTCATTTCGGTTTACCGGGCTCCAACAATGACATCAATGTACTTGAGGCATCTCACCTATTTGCAAATCTTGCAGAAGGTAAATCTCCTCCTGTTAACTATAAAATTCTTGGTAAAGAGTATGACACCGGTTATTATTTGGCTGATGGGATATATCCCAAGTGGTCTACATTAGTTCAAACTATTCATGAGCCTCAAGGTCCAAAAAATATATTGTTTGCTCAAAAACAAGAGTCATCTCGGAAGGATGTCGAACGAGCTTTTGGCGTTCTCCAATCTCGTTGGGCAATTGTGAAAGGACCGGCGCGTTTTTGGGAAAAACGTGTTTTACATGATATAATGACTACTTGTATCATAATGCATAACATGATAATCGAGGATGAGCGTGATCTAAGTGCTCCGATCCGAGATTTCAACCCAGCACTTGAATTGTCGGTTGAGTTGGTAACTAATGAATCTACACGGTTCAAAGATTTCCTGGCTCGACATAGAAATATCAAGGACAAATCTGCTCATATTGCACTTCGGAATGCATTAAATGAGCATATTTGGAACCAACATGGTATACATGGGTGAAAGATGTTAGATGCTTAATTAGTTAATTATATGTTAGAGTGTATTTACTTGTCCAGGGTATTGGTTTTATGTCCCCCCTGGACAATTATTTTCTTTGTAAGGAAAAAAAATGGAGAGAATAATATTATGTCATCAAGGAATATTATGTCTTTCAACTATAGCTACTTGAGTGTTTAAAAAGGAATATCACCAGAGAATAATATGTCATTCAAAAATGTAGGATAACTTACACCTACGTGAATTGAATGTTTCAAAGAAAGATATCATCAAATATGAAAGCAACACTCATATCTTCATGTATATATATACATCATCCTTCTACTAGTTACTCAAACCATTATTTTTAAAACAAAGTATCTGTATACACTTCAATGGAAGATTTAAGTCAAAAAAAATCCAATTGTCGAAAAGGAAATTTCTCCATTGAAGAAGATGAACTCTTATGTCATGTATATCTTCAAATTTCTGAAGATCCTATTGCAGGTATTAACCAGAAGAAGGATAAAATATGGGAGAGGATAAGCGCTTTGTGGAATCAAGATAAGAATGATCATCAGATGCGAAGCACCAAATCTCTACAAAGTCGATTTTCAGATCTTACCTATTGCTTAGGCAAATTCCGTGGTGCACTTCGACAAGTGGAGCATCTAAATCCAAGCGGCGCTTTGGAGAAAGATATTGCAAGTTTTTATCATGTTTGGTCTATATATATTCTCAAGACAATTGATATTTGTAAACATTGCAGTGGAAGATTTTAGTCTTCAAATTAAATGTTTTTTTTTAACATTTGCAGCACACTAAAGCAAAACAACATCTACAAGATGATCCAACCTTCACAAAGAAGAAACTTCAGTTTGATCATGTGTGGCCTATTATCAAGAATGCGGAAAAGTGGACTGATAATGGTAGAAGTTCAAAGAATCCATGACAAAAGAGTGTCTCAAGTGAAAGATATGATTCAACCTCTCAAACATCAAGGAGCGGACCATTTGTCGTCGATTTGAATGAAGATGAGGATGAACAGGAGCTACATAATGAGGAGGTTCATACCACACATCGACCTATTGGTATTAAGAAAGCAAAGGCAAAAAGATACGAGGATACGGAGAAGTTCAAGCTAACTAAACAAATCAAGGAGTCTAATCAAGAACTAAAGGCATTGTTCGAAAAAAGTATGTTAGAAAGAAATGCATTTTCTGCTATGTACGAGGATCGTGCATCTAGAAAATTAGCTATTCAACAGGAACGCGAGGAGAACAAAATCATGCTTACTAGCATTGACTCGATTACAGATCATGAAGGCCGTGAATACTTACGAATGAAGAAGGCTAAAATAATGGAGAAAAGAGCTCATCTCTCGCACCCACAACAACCACCTACAACATTTGGGGCTCCTACTCCATTTCAATTTCCAAGTGCAACTACTACTTATGGAGATCACCAAGCAGGAATGGCTGAATATGGTAGTGTACCTCGCTATGGAGCAAGCGGTGGATCGAGTTCAAGCGGTATGCAAGGAGCACAACAATTCGGTGACTCCATCGGCTATGGCGGATTGGAAGAACAAGGCAGAAATGATGATGTCTTCCCGGAATACTATATCTTCATTAATGGTTTAATTATATTTTTATATCGCTTTGTCATTTCTTTCCATAAGTGTGTGTGGTACTTTTTCCGAGCTTGGAGACCATCTCCGAGAAGGTTTTGAAGAGGCCCTAATCACATTGTGTACTTTTATTTATTTATTGTTGTGTTATGATATAGTATTTCGTGATTATGTATTAAAGTAATTTATTCCGACTATATTCAATATTGAGCTCATATAAAAAAGATTGTTACGATTAATATAATGGTATAAATTTTATAATTATAAAAAATAAATATATTCAAATTAAAGGCTCAAAACTAAATTATCAATACAATTAATATGGGACATATTTGAAAAAAGAACAATAAAGAGGGGTAAATATGGAATAAAATAACAAAATAATACATAAAGAAACCAATATAGCAATTGTATTTGCAACCCCATATATAGCAGATATCAAAGTGAATGGTAAAAAAAATTTATGGGAAAATGGGATATAGGGTGTGGTGGGAGTGGGTTGTAAGGTATAAATGGGGTATTGGGTATTTTTAAGGTACCATGGCAGATGGTCTACATCAACCAACTAGGTAAAAAATAAATTAATATATCTATTTGTATTCTTTTTATTTATCTTAATTGTCTACCAATTGTAGGCTTTAATATTTCTTAAATTCATTCTAATTTCTTTTCATAAAATTTTTTAATTAGCATATTAGATCTGGATTGATTTTTTTATAAATATGGGTCGAGATTTTTATTTATAATGGTGGTTCAAGATTTTTTATAAAAATATTGAACTAGCATTATAAAAAAAAGTTTGAACCCAGTTAATATAATTTTGAATATATTATTTTATAATTATAGGTTCAAGATTTTTTGAACCTCCGTATAATATCAAAATATTTCCAAACTATTTATTATAATTGTGGGTTCAAGATTTTTTTATATATTATCTTACGTATCAAATTGTTAGTTGAAAAATATGCCAATATAAGTTTATTATAATATTTATTATAATATCAAAGTATTTATTATAATGATAGGTTCAATATTTTAAAATTAACTATAAGTTTAAGATTTTTTTAATGGTAGATTCAAGATTTTTATAAGGGGGATTTGCTGAAATAACACACATTTGGGGGAAACCTTGCATGGCTAGCACATGGGGGTAAAAAATGAGGTGGTTCAGATAGTATTGGAACCGGGTGAAGAGGTTACCGGTTAACACACATAGAGTGGAGGAGAAATAAAAAAAAAAAAGAAAACAGATGAGGAATAAAAAAAAAAAAAAGGAAAACCAGGGAGAGAGAGAGGGGGAGATGTGTACCTGACACATCAAGGTACAAAGAGAGAGGAGGGGGAAGTGTAAAAAAAAGAAAAAGAAAAGCACATGTCATATCAAGTACAAGAAAAAACTATGAGAGAGAAGAATAAATAGAGAGAGAAAAGTAGAGAATTAATTATGGAGAGAGAAAAGTACAAAAAAAGGCAAAAGAGATGTAAAGGAGGAGAGAGGGAAAGATGTAATTAATTAGAGGAAAGAGAAAAAAGTACGTGTACATGAGATATGAAAAGGGGGGAATTAATTAGGAGACAAAAAAGTAAAGTATGAAAGAGGGAAAATATGAGATAGTGAATGTAGGAGGGAGAAAGTGAATATTCGATTGTACATGACGCCTATTCGATTTTACATGACAACCCAATAGGATATACATGACGTCTATTCGTTTTTACATGTCACAAGTAAATGTCGTTTGTTGACTGTTATGAAATCAATGAAACTTTTGCCATTTTTCTACTATATTTATGACAAATCACTTATTCGAGAATCACTTATGAAATCAATGAAGTTTTTTTTGTTACGAAAACATATGCGGGGCAAAACGTTAGTATCCCTTGGTCCCTATGTAAAGATCGGAAATTTTAAAATATTATTTTTTTAAATATCGATTTGAATCTAATGAGACGAGTATGACAATTCTTATGACATTCTAAATTAAACAGATTTTGTTGGGTTAAATCTTGTTATTTATTGTGATAGAATTTTGCAAAAAACAAAAATAGCGGGATGATTTTTGTAATTTCTTCCTAATATAAGGCTAACCCTAATTTTTCCCAATTATAAACTCCCTTACCGCCCCCAACCCTCGTCCATTTTCACTCAGCCGCTCGTCCCCCTTGTCCCTTCCCCTTCAATTTCAGATCTGAGCTCTCCAATGGCATCCGCTCCTCCTCCCTTGAACCTCTTTTTCCTTCGATCTGAACACAGCCCCTCGCCTCTACTCTCCTTCTTTGTCGACCTTCCATGGACACTCTCTCCCTCTCTTCTTCTCGCTGCGCCGAACCCTGACCGTCGAGGTCACGTCTAGAGCTCCTCCCATGGCTGCCATCACTTCTCAGTCTCCTTCCCCGTTTCCTCGATGACCTCGCTCCTCTCTTCCGTCCTCGCATTAGATCTGAACGTCGGAGCAGCCATGGCGACGCCATCCTAGCGCCCCTAGCCTAGAACTTGATTCCAGGCCGCCGGCTTAGCCTTCGTTCCCTCCGACGTCGCCCCAGCGGAGCTCATGCCCACGACCCCCTCGACCCCTTGTTTGTGGTCGGAGTTGCAGTCGGACTGACCTTCCTCTCATCTCCTCCCCCGCTCGCCTGTGTGTGATGGACCAACAACAAGTGCCCCCTCTCTCTCCCTCTTGCGTCTCCACTCATGCCGACGCCCATTTTTGGGACTCCAAACTCCGAGTCCAGCACTCGAAGCCAACGATGACTAAGGCAAGACGGACTTAACTATGAGCCGATGCCGAAGCCCTTGAATCCGAACCCCAATCAGTCAGCTTGGGTATAACTCTTTGAACTGGGGCTTTATATAGACTAATTGCGAATTTTGGTTTATATTAGTTCAAGTTTAAGATTTGGTTTTAGACCTGTTGTTCTGCAAGTTTTGAATTAATTGATTTTCTTGCTAGTGTTGGTAGCTTAATAAATTCAATTTGAATTATCGAGACCCTAATGTGTCATAGTTGTGTCGGCAAGAGGTATGAATCAACTAAATGGGGTTTTATTTTGAAATGATTAGTATGTTATGTGTAATTTGAGAGATAAAGAACAGTTATATCTCTAAAATAGTAAACTAACTCGATGGATTTAGGAGCTCAATGAATCTATTAGTTAAGTTAAGTTAAGTTGCGAAATTTTAGATGAAAATGAGTTACTTTAGGTAGTGGGATTTGTCTGCTCATTTGGGTTGAAATGGTTTTAAGTCAGGGCGTGGTAGATAAGTTTAACTGGAAACTAAGTTTGTTTGCCTTAAATTTAATTAATTAGAATTTCTTAGGTGTGTGGACTATTTGTGGATTAGGTAGTATTAACATCTATTAAGACATAAATAAGGGCTATTGATGCACGTGCTAATTGAATTAAGATCATATACATTACAACTCAAAAAATAGATATTGCGTTTGAATGTTGTTGATATATGAGTTTACTATGATTAGTGATTAAAAAGCTACCACTACTTGAATTGGAACTACGCTCGAATTTGATATGCCTTAAACATGATTGATTGTGTGACTCGAGATAAATTGAATTGACAATTGAGATGTAACTCTTCCCATTGGAACTAAGACCTTAAGTATATAAGTGTATTTAAGATATAACCATGTAAGAGGATTTAAGAGACATCTTGAGAACTTGTTATACTTGTGATATTTTATGAGTCATGACCTCGTTTGAGTAATTAAGTTAAAGTTGAATTTAAAAGGATTATCAAAATGTCGCCTTGTCCTTATTTACTCTTTATATATGAATGAATAAATGATCCTTGATAAAATAGTTGGATAAAAGAGACTTTGTTGACTCCTTTTGAGATTCTTAAAGTTTATGGTTTAACTTGAGTAAATGATTTAAGAATCTCATACTTGGTTTTAGGTAAGAACCTTTTAGAGTTCTATTTCGACATGGATATAAATGACATCTTAAATGTTAACTTGTCTCCCCCTCATTAGACTTGTTATAATGGCAAACTTGATTGTGGTGCCTTATTAGTTGGACCTGACCGAAGTGGTTTTGCCATAAGTAAACATTTTTTTGTTGCTCTCTGACTATGAATAAATTCTTGAGGAGTGAATCGATAAATGAGATCTTGCTTGAGTTCTGTTAAGGTTTTGGGGTACAGGAAGGTATATGAGTAGTGCTTAAATTGTGATCCTTATAATATAGTGTTATAACTCTATAACTCTTAATTAAGTGGGAGATGAAAATACAAGTGATATTATTCGGTTTTGAGGAGAATGTCAGTTTACCTGGATAAAATAGTACTTAGTCTTGCGTTGACTTGGAAGTCTGCTTGTGTGTTGATTAAATATGTATTGATGAATTATTCCTTGCTTATTACCTGCTAGTGTGATTGGATGATTCTCTGGTGGCTTGTTTGCTGATGGATGATTCTTTGAGTGACTTGTTTGCTGGCTAATGGGATGTGAAGACTCCAGGTAAGTCCTCCGGGGCTTGCTCAAGTGATTGGACCTCATGCCTGATGTGTTATATAGTATGTAGGTATTGTATATGCATAAAAGCATGTCATGTAGTATCATGTTAGGACTTGCACTTATGAATGAGCATCCCTATTCTTTATGCGTTTGAAACAGAACGGCCGTTATCTGTGATAGTCCTAGAGTCTTTGCTAGGGTCATAGGGTAGCCCAGCCCCATCGGGTGCCCTGAGTCTACCGAGTCGATATGAGCATGATGATAGCCCAGCACCATCGGGCATGTTTAATTTATGTTATGATGATGATATCGTGGGTGAGTGTACCACCACGAGGATATGCTATGCTATAGCAACGAACTGGACAGTCTCTGCACTAACGTGAAGGGGTGCAGAGGTAGGAGAGGGATATGCCACTTGGCATTGTCTTGGGCCCTTTACAGTTTTTCTGCATATTATAACTGTCAAAGCATGCTTATGTGATTTAAATCTTGTACTGCATTAGTCATCCTTTATTCTAGGTATAGGCGTATTATATAACCTCAGCGAGGACTTCCGGTCCCGCATGAGTGGCTCGACCTTGACTTGTGGTATAGTTTCAGGTACCCGCTCCCTTTGCTTGCTGATTTGCTTCTATGGCGGGGTTTTCTCACGGGACGAGAGTGTTAAGAAGACTTCACCTATTCTGGCTTGACTTTACAAATGTTTTGGTTAAGTTTGTCATTTAGAAACATGTTGTATTTATATTGATTTAAACTCGTTTTATCTCTTTTGAGTTTTGACTAGTTGAATTATGACAGGTTCTCGTTTTATTTCTTTTGACTGTCTCGAGGGTTTGAAATCCCCTTTTCTTCATCAGATTCTTAAGACATAAACAGGGTTATAACTTAAAGTTAATTAATAAGCAACTCGTACTTGGATTGCAAGATCTGGCAGAGGGATAATTCTTCCCTCTAAACGTAACCCGGATTTATAATCTGGGCCGTTACACCCTACACTTGTATTTATAGATGACAATCTCTCTTTCTAATGAAATAGGTGACAAACGTTGGTATCTACGTTATAATCCATATGTTCAAATTGAATTCAAAACAAACCCAAAATGTGATCGCAACTCCGGATGATTTTTTTCTTCAAATTATATATAAAAAAGGCAAAAGGAACCCTTGATGCGCTCCTTTTCACATCTTCTGATTGATTATATATATAAAATGGCAAAAGGCGTTAGGGATAATTCGTTTAGAGCTTTTGATGACTACCAAGTCTAATGGCCTCTTTTTCTAAATGTTACAAGATCCTCCTTTCTCTCCTACTTTCCCTCTCTCCTCCTTTCCCTCTCACCTTTATATGTCATGTAAAAATAAACTAATGGTATGTAACAGTCTATAGACGTTTTGTCCTCAACTATATTTTACATGCCACCATATAATCCTTAACATGTCACATAATGTATTTTACATGCCGCCTAAACGATTTTACATATTACGTGAATTGTTTTACCTGACAGACCTCATGAAGTGTGTTGTTGGATCACTTGATTGTTTTACAACCGAGTTTCTCATCGACGGAAATACACTCTGCCTTGTTGTTTCAGACGAACTACAAGGAAAAGGTAAGAAGGGGGAAAAAGACGAATTAGACACATAACAGTTGCCAATAGTTAAAATCAAATGTCCACTCTATGATTTCGTATTGAACACCTTATGGTTGTCTTCTTGACATATAGTCCGCTAACGGATTTGCGAACTGAAATGTGAAGTTTCGTTGGGTTAGAGAAGTCTCTTGTTTAGAATAAAATAGGAGAAGAGGTGAGATTCCATATACTTCCTTCTTTATCCTCAAAATTTATTCACTTAGGCTTTAAAAGGTTTAACTGTTAGTTGTAAGATAAAATAGACACTTGATCAATGCCTTGATCGTTTTTTTTGGTAATGTGATCAAAGCCTTGTTATATAACATTTGAGTAACACTTAAAATTTCAAAAAAGAGCTTGTACATTATTTCTTCCCTGACGCTTGATTTGTTTACAATTGCTCTTTTATTTATAAGAAGAAATAACATTAGTATTATAACAAACTTCAGTCGATGCGATAGAAAGGCACAAATACACCACACACACAGGCACAAGGAAAGGTAATGACAACTCACACTTATACTCTTGTCACCCAATAGGATATACATGACGCCTATTCGATTATACATGACAACCCAGTGGGATTTACATGACGCATGTTCGTTTGTACATGTCATAAGTAAATATTGAGTACAATTTAAGGATTTCACCTTGCCTTGTTTTATTACCACCATCATCTAGACATCTACTCCATAATTCATATGTTCAAATTGAACTCAGAACAAAATCTGAATCAAATCAGAGAAATACAAATTCTATATCAAAGAGAAAATCTGGTAATGACTACAATTGAGGGGTGCTCCATGCAATACACCGGGGAGATTGGTTATATGACATGTGAAACCTTTTGTTGAGAGCTTTTGATCACTACCCGGTCTAATGGATATAAAAAAAATTAGAAAATGAAACCTTTTATATCCCTTCTTCTCTGGTTGAGACTCTAAACTCTCGACATCTTTACCCACTTATCTTGTCGAGACTCTAGACGTCATTGATCATGTGCTTGATCATGAGACTCTCGACATTTTTACTCTCCTCTCTTTTATTTTTTTTACGCAGTACATCGCAACCCATTCGGGGTCGGGGATAACTATGACATTGATTTACTTGGTTTGAAGTTTTTTCAAGTTTTCATCCTTCACTTCTCGATCTTCTCCTCAAATAGAAAATAAAAGTTGGTAAAGGGTGATCATGTCAATAGTAAAAATTAACTGTCCACCCTATGATTTTCTACTGGACAACATTTGGTTGACTACTGGACACGTTTTGGGTTTGTCCTCTCTTCCGGGCTATCGTAATAAAGTTGCACTAATAATGTCTGACCGTGTACACTATACATGACAACAGTTAAAACCAACTGCCCACTCTATGATTTTGTATTGGACACCTGATGAAGTCACAATTCGATACCCCGACCGAATCGGATACGATGGATACGGTGGGGGTATTTTTGTAATTATATTTTATAAATGAAAATAGTAAAAAAATACCATTAATCTTATTTATATTTTTTAGTTCAAAAATATAATTAATCTTATTTATTTCTAAAAAAAATTTAAGTGACTACTTTTGGGGGGTAAAAAAGTCTGAACAGGTTGCCTTTTTAATCTTACTCCGTATTTAGTTAATATATATGGGCTCCAGCTGTGTTCCATGTATTTGTTCCAAATTAATTACACAGTATTTAATACTGTTCATTCATCTTCTTCGCTTCGCACACTTCGCCGCCGCCTCGTCTTCTCCGCCTTCACCTCAGACAACAGCACGCCGCCTCGGCTTCTTCGTAATTCCTCGTCCATCAAAGCGGCACACCTGAGATTCGATGGATTTACCGTATCGATACGAGTATCGGTCCGAATCGGATACGAAGTATCGGATTCGTAATTCGTAGGGGCATGTTCCATATCCCGCTTCAATGGCCCACAACCTCCTCTTCCACCACGGAGCCGCCTGGGAGAATCAAGTCCGCCGCTCCGCCACCCCGCGCAACCCCGCCGCATCATTTCTCTCATCGCACCAGCAACCTTCTTTTCTTCTCTCCACGGCAGAGCCGCGCCACCGTCCTCACCGCCCTCTACTTCTCCCTCAACCACCCCCACTCTCCTCCCCTGACGCCGCATCCCACGCCTTCTACACCACCACCCACAACCTCCTTTTTCCCTGCAGAGTAGCCTGAGAAGCAACCCCAATCGCACCATTCTCTCTTTCCTTCTCCACTCTCTCTTTCTCTCTCCTAGTCAGCCGGTTAGCCTGTTTTGATTTAACTGGCTAAGAGGCAATTTTTTATAGAAGGGTGTTAACCTTTGCAAATTAATGGATTGCCTGCCATTTCAGCAAAGATTTTCGGATCAATTGCTAGTTACTATAATTCCCTCTTTTTATAACGGTAAGTCGTGACTGTATAACCATGTGTGTTCAAGATTTTATAAATATGGGTTCAAGATTTTAAAATCTTGAACCTACTTAATAAAAGATGTAATTATAAGATCTTAAACCTATCGTTATAAAAATCTTGAATCTATAGGGATAAAATCTTGAACTAGTGTTTTCAAAAAAATCTTAAACCTATTTAACAAAATTTTGACCAAATTATTTTATAATTATAGGTTCAATATTTTAAAATCTTGAACCTGTTTATAATATCAAAATATTTCCAAAATATTTATTATAATTGGGTGGTCGAATTTTTATTTTAATTTTTTACTATGGATCCAGATTGTTTTTAATATTATCTTACCCATCAAATTGTCAGTTGGGAAATATACCAAAATAAGTTTATTATAATATCAAAATATTTATAAAATGTATATAATAATATCAAAATAATTATTATAATGGTAGCTAGGTTCAATATTTTATAATTATAAGTTTAAGATTTTTAAAGCTAGGTTCAAGATTTTTGTAATGGTAATTTTTGATTTTATATTCATGTGTTCATGATTTTATAAATATTGGTTCAAGATTTTAAAATCTTGAACCTAATTAATAAAAGATATAACTATAAGATCTTAAACCTATATTTATAAAAAAAAAATCTTGAATCTATGGTTATAAAATCTTGAACTAGCGTTATATAAAAAACTTGAACCTACCTATTAAAATTTTGAACATATTATTTTATAATTATGGGTTTAAGATTTTAAAATTTTGAACCTGTTTATAATCTCAAAATATTTCCAAAGTGTTTATTATCATTTTAGGTTCAAGATTTGTTTTTATAACTATGGTTCAAGATTTTTTTTATATTAATATCAAATTGTTTGTTTATAAATATGTCAATATAAGTTTATTATAATATCAAAATATTTCCAAAATATTTATTATAATATCAAAATATTTATTAATTATAAGGGTAGGTTCAATATTTTATAACTATAAATAAGTTTAAGATTTTTTAACGGTAGGTTCAAGATTGTTGTGATGATAAGCCATGATTTTATAACTATATATTTGATATTTTATAAATATTGGTTCAAGATGTTAAAATCTTGAACCTACTTAATAAAATTTTAAACCTATTCTTTTTGATAATTATGAGTTAAAGATTTTAACATCTTGAACCTACTTAATAAAAGATATAATTATAAGATATTAAACCTATAGTTATAAAAATCTTGAATATATATAGGTATAAAATCATGAACTAGCATCATAAAAAAACTTGAACCTACCTAATAAAATTTTATTAAGTAGGTTCAAGTTTTTTTAAAATGCTTGTTCAAGATTATCAAATGTACGCACACATCTTCCAATATTTGAGACCAACAACACATCTTGTACTTAATAAAATTTTGAACCTATTCTTTTTGATAATTATGAGTTCAAGATTTTAAAATCTTGAACCTACTTAATAAAATATATAATTATAAGATATTATACCTATAGTTATAAAAATCTTGAATCTATAGGTATAAAATCTTGAACTAGCGTTATAAAAAAACTTGAACCTACCTAATAAAATTTTATTAAGTAGGTTCAAGTTTTTTTATAATGCTAGTCCAAGATTTTTGAACATTATAAAATCTAGGGTTCAAGATTTTTATAATGATAAGTACCTTGAACCCATAGATATATATAGCCCTAAAGGGACATCTTGTTGTCTTATATTTCATATTGATTTATTAAGTAGGTTCAAGATATATTGCCTCCATATAAAGCATGTTCAAGATTTTTAAATCTTGAGCCCAATTATATATATTAGCCCTAAATTGACTTCTTGTTGTCTTACATTTCATATTGGTTTATTAAGTAGGTTCAAGATTTTTTCATGGTGTATTGCCTCTATTTAAAGTAGGTTCAAGATTTTTAAATCTTGAACCCATAGTTATATATAACCCTAAAGTAACATCTTGTTGTCTCACATTACATGTTGATTTATTAAGTAGGTTCGGGTTTTTTCATGATGTATTGCCTCCATATAAAGTAGGTTCAATATTTTTAAATCTTGAATCCATAGTTATATATAACCCTAAAGTGACATCTTATTGTCTTACATTTTAGGTTGATTTATTAAGTATGTTCAAAATTTTTTTAGGATGTATTGCCTTCCCTCCATATAAATTAGGTTCAAGATTTTTAAATCTTGAACCCATAGTTATATAAGCCCTGAAGTGACATCTTGCAGCATTACATTTCATATTGATTTATTAAATAGGTTGAATATTTTTATACGGTGTATTGCCTCCATTTAGAGTGGGTTCAAGATTTTTATACGGTGTATTGCCTCCATTTAAATCTTGAACCCATAGTTAGTAAGCCCTAAAATGAAATTGGGCTGCATATTCAGGCAAAGTTGTTGATGAAACAGATGCATATTCAAACAACTCCCAAGTCTCCCATAAATAACCTACTAAAATTGTAACGGCCCGGATATAAATATCCGGGATACGTTTCGAAGGTCGGATACCTTCGTTTGGATGTTGCAATTCAGGTACGGGTCGAGGTTTCAAACCTCTAATCAGTCGAAGTCTCAGAAATACAATTTAAACGAAAATAAAGCGGAAGTACGGTTTAGATACAAAAGCCACGGCAGAGCCGGGTCAAAACCAAAACAAAGTGGGTGATTGCCATTTGTCAAGTTAGAATATATTAGCCGGATTCTTCGATTCGCCAAAAGATTTCCCCGTCACAGAAGCATGGAGCAACAAGAGCGGTACCTAACACTATCCACGAAGTCAGGCCTGGTGATCGCCTGCGGGTCCTCTGACCGCGCTGAGGCCACATAACATGCCTATGCCTAAATAAAAGATGACTAATGTGGTACAAGATTTAAATCACACTATCATGCCCTTAGTATATATAATATGCGGAAAAGAACTGTAAAGGGCCCAAAACAATGCCAAGTGGCATATCCCTCTCCTACCTCTGCACCCCTTCCCGTTAGTGCAGAGATTGGCCAGTTCGTTGCTATAGCATAGCATATCCTCGTGGTGGTGCACTCACCCACGGTATCATCATAACATATATAAAAAAAATACGTAAATCTTGCCCGATGGTGCTGGGCTATCATATCATGCTCATATCGACTCGATAGACTCAGGGCACCCGATGGGGCTAGGCTACCCTATGACCCTAGCAAAGACTCTAGGACTATCACAGATAACGGCCGTTTTGTTTCAAACACACAAAGTAAACACATGCTCAATTCAATGCAATCCTAGTATGATACTACATGGCATTCTTTAATATGCAACAAAACTACACATTACATGACACATCAGGCAGGAGGTCCAGGTTACTGAGTAAGTCCCGTAGGATACTTACCTGTTGATGCAGAACAGCAAGATAACACAAGCAAGGGCCCAAATGTAAGTCCAAAGCAATCCAAAAGCAATACACACCTATCATCAAGTCATTTCCATAAGCTACCGGTTCACATTCGTACATACAGAACCCAAGTTCTCAACATTCTCAAAACCAACCAATAGTAAAACCGTTTTCCAAAATCATCCCGATACGATCAAATCGACCAAAATCATTCTTCAATTAAACCCATTGATAAGATCATACCAACCATATTTTCAAACTCATAAATCCCAAGTTAAGTCAACTCGAATCCAAAATGATGTCTCAACTCATACTTGGCCAAATTCCGACATTAAACATTAAGTCTTAAAACCAATTTCCAAAAATCATATTATAAAACAATTCCGGCATGTTTCTTATTTTAAAACATTATATAAATAATTCTCAATACTAAATCATCAAAATAATTCTAAGCTCACAAATAATACTTATAAATCAAAACCAACAACTCAATTTAAAATTCCCCACTCTCATATTTAAATCCTCATGAAATGCATCAATTAAATAATCCAATCAATATTATTTTAAAACAATATAACAATATATAAAGATTAATTTCCAGAATAGTACAATTATAACCAAATTCCAAAACTATAATAATATTCAAATAATTTACACTTACTATCCATAAAGTCTCAAAATAATAACCATAAGTATATTTATAATCCCATATCAATTAATCTGACTTTTAAAACCCTTTTTGAATATAAATATTAATAATTCCAGAATATATAAATATATATATAATCATTTTCCCAAAATCAGAAAAAATAAGACATATATCATATACATATATATACCCGAAACAATAATAAAGGAAATAACAAAACAATATAACACATATAATAATTAAAACCCACAAGACTCAGCCCACACTGAAGCCCAACCCGAAACCCGGATCCGGCCCATACCCGAAAGCCCATACCCAGCTCTCCTCCCCTTAAATGAACCGGCCAGATATTTAAAAGAGGGTGGACCGGTTCACGGAAATAAGAAAATAAAAGGAAGGGAATCGGGTTCACTGAACCCTTCTTCCCAAATCAAAGAAACAGGGCACTGGGCATGAAAAATGACGGGGAAGAGAAGAGGAGGTGCAGCTCGCCGGCAGCTCTCACTCTCCGACCACACTCACTCTCGCTCCCGGCCACTGACACCCAGAACGACGAAAGAAGAGGAGGAAGGAGTCTCACCGAGTTTTGGAACCGAAAGTAGAGGAAACGGGGGCGGGGCTGTTGTTGGCTCGCCGGAGGTTCTCGGGGCTCGATTAAGCTCGCCGGAGGCTCGGGGGACCTAGGATAGAGAGAATGGGTCAAAAGAAGCACCTTTAGGGTGTCTTTTTAACGGAAAAACGAAGAAACGGGGTCTTACCGACCTTTTGAAGTTGGAACAGGGGAACCGAAGGAGAAGAGGGTGACCGGCGGCTGTGCTCGGGGGAGCTCTGGTGGCACCGAGGTCCTCTGCTGCTGCCCAGATCGGAGACGGAAGAGAAGAGGGAGAGGAGGAGGAAGCTGGGGTGGCTGCGTTCGACGAGGAGGGTGAAGATGGTGGTGGTTGCTTGGGCTCCGAGCTCGGGTTGTGTTGCTTAGACGGGAGAGGATGGTGGTGCTGGGCGGAAGAGAAGGTGAAGGGTGGTGGAGTGGTGTTTGAAGGCAAACAGATGAAAAGAGGAGGGGATGAAGAGGGGTTTGTGGGTGTGGGTTGTCTGATTTTTCAGTTGTGAGGGAGGGCAATGTGAGGCTCTCACATAGCTGTTGCTGCACAAGGAGCAGAAGGTAAGGAGGGAGGGGGGACCAGCTTCTTGACAAAGAAACGAGAGAGAGGGAGAGAGGGAGAGAGAGAGAGAGAGAAAGAGAGAACGAATAAAAGAAAAATAAAATAGGAATTAAAAAGGGGGTCCCCACAAAAGAAATTCAAATTAGCGGAAAAGACTCAAAACACGCTCGCCCGATCCAATCCCGACTAAATCAAATTTAATCAAATTTTAATTCAATTTCAAGATAATCGAAAATTAAATAAATTCCAATCAATACTCGTAGCTTAAATTAATTTTTATTAATGCTCGATCTCGAAAGCGAAAATCAAAATCCATTTCTGAAACCCAATTCAAAACTATATAGAAGTTCGTTTCTAAAGAATTAAATAAAATTCAGTTGCTCGAGGACGGAAATTTTAAAATTTCTAGAATCTAAATTTTAAAGTCGAACATAATTTAATATCTTAAGAAAATAATATTTTAAATTTTTCGGTCTTTACATTTATCCACCTCTAAAAACAAGTCTCGTCCCGAGACTAAAATCATTTCAAGCAATGGGAAGAAGTTTGAAATCGGCGAGTCCGAGGACCATGTCCAAGGATCTTGTAATCATCTCGGTTGCGTCTTCCGGGATTCTCACAACATCCCGGTCACAGTCGTGACATCTCCAAATGGGTCTTGTCGAGTGTGTAATAAGCGCCCCTATCACATCTTCGCTTCGACCTTTCGGAAGTATCACAACTCCAAAAGCATTATAGCGCCCGAATAGGTCTTAGCAAACAATCTATAAGCGCCCCTATAAAATGCTTGTATCCACTTCGTGAGACGTCATAATGTAAATCCAGTTCGTAAATCTCAAAGTGCTTTGTAAATGGAAAGATTGTCATCCAAATCATTGAAACTCTCAACTTCTTTAAAACCCCAAGTTGGCCATTTTTAAAACCGCTCAAAATCTTCAAATTCAATTTTTAATCAAGCAACTTTACACAAAAACAAGTCAAATCCTTTCAAATCAAGATTTTGTCAAAAATCTTCCGAAAACCAAATCAGCTTCACACATACCAATCAATCAAATTCCGAGGGTAGGAGGTGGAGTCATCCACATCTAAGGGCTAATCCCATATTCTCTTCCTAGGTTCCAAAATCATTCTTTCATCATTCACAACTCAACATGAACAAAAGTAAATCAACTCATCAACTCATAATATCATCAACCACCTCTCATATGGCAATCTTCAACATCAATCATGATAATCTCAACCAATCAACATCGTAACCGCATAATATGTTTACCCATAACATAAAGCATACCATTCTTTCAAACACATCAAAAGCAATAACAAAATCTCAACGTCATATCACGAGTCATAAAGTGTATCTATATCATACCGAAGGCATCACAAGTGTATCATTGAATTCTCATAATCATGCCAGCACACATGTCAAGAGATCAAAGAGGTTAGGTGTCATGGAGTCAGTACACTACTACAAGTCAAATCTCACAATCGCATCTCAACATCGCACACTTAGCAATCACACACCATTATCTCGTATATATATAAGTCAGATTCATGATCCAAATCAATATTCATCATTTAACATCTCCTGATCATAATATAACATCATGCTCTCACATAGCAACATATCATTATTTCACGATTCATACAACACATCATAACATGCTTCTGGAACATCATAGTAGGATAGCAATGTACCACTATTTCATGATAATACATGTCACTGTCAACTAGGTTTCAATATTGCATATCAACATGTAATATCAGGTCGTATCTGGTTTATCATGATCGCTATCTAACATCATCCCAGGACATATTAACTAATCACATAATCAAGAAAATTTTTGCACATCATACAAGTTAAAATAAAACGCTACCCCGCTCGCTCGTCCCCAACTCCCAAGCCAAAACCAATCCTCATCTAAACTCACCAACTCGGATAATATCCCCAAAGAACCCCAACTCATTTCACCAAGCACTCTCACTAGCAATCCACCTCTAAGAATCCAACCCTCATCTATGTGTTCACACCCGAGCACACTCTCACTCTATGTCCCCAATACCCCCCCCCCCCCCAAAGGTCATTTCTTACATTTCTCACACTTCTCAAGATATCACAACATCATGCCCTGCTAACCACGCATCTTCAATAAAATCTTCTCGGTCACTACCTAACCAACCTATCCTAACTATACCCCTCATCCAAGATTCACCTAGGAGCTCATCGAAATCATCAAGCATTACCTCTTATAATTCCCGAACCCACTTGGTCCAACCTAAGTCAACACCCCTCTTCTGCAACTTTCCCTTACCACCGTCGATCATTCTAATCACTCAAAACCTTTCTCCACTCTCTGACCGCTCAACAAAAGGACCTCACTCACATGTTCAAAGAAGAAGCAATCATGGACATTATTGCACATAAGGACTACATCATATCAACTAGCATCATTAAGCATTGCAACAAGTATCAAAAGTCTCCATTTACTGTCATGCTCAATAAGTATTGCAAAACATCATCTATGAACCTAATCAAGTCAAGCTAGCACATCTCATCATAACCACATCAAATAAACAGTTCAGGTTCTCAGCATTTGCTTCACATTATAGGCAAGGAATTTAGATCATGTTTGGCATCTCAGAGTAGCATCACAATAAGTCATCAAGGCACATTAAGATTGTAAGGCATCGAATCATATCATCATAGTCAACAGACATTCAAGCAACAGTCATCACATCAACAAGCAACTTTCAACATCAAGTCAGTGCAAATCATCATCAACAAGCTCAGAAAGGGTTAGCAATTCGAATATAGGATGCTCCCACCTGCGAGTCATACCGTACTCATCCATCGTAATCCTTGAAGCGAGCTTGTTCCGTCGACATCATCAATCCTGAGGCCCGTGGGTTATGGGCCCACGCTTCCGCTGCGCTGCTCTATCGCTATCCGACTTCCCGATCCCTTTTTCTATGCGGCCGCTCATCCAAGGTAATGCGTAGGAGTCTAAGTTAGCGGAGATAGGGGAGTGACAAGAGAGGACGACCCAATATTTCTCTCGGAGACAAAAAGGACCAAATCTACGGATGACACGACTAGAGACAAGACTCCGACCCGAGAATAGTAACGATGCCTCTATGGAAGTTCATTAGGTTATAATGGTGACAACAAGCACAAATCCATCATAGAGCATATCCATCACATTAATCCACACTAACATGCACCTATCCCGAGGCAACATTCGTATTCATATCAAAGGCACAATCAAGTCCGATGCTGATGTATGTGAAATAAGCTAACATTCTAATATTCCCTGGAAGCAGATATGCCTAGCAGCTTCAAGCAAGATAGACGGAACCAACAATGATCATCTATGATTCGAAGTCATGCGGAATTTGGTGAAGATAACGAGCATCATGCATATGATCAAGGTAAGAGCATGATATACACATCAACAAATGAGTCCAAATATATCATGGTAAGGTATATCGTAACCAACAGGTGAAACATCATACGAGAATACATAAGAGCAGCATCAAAAGTAACAAGAAGGACATCATGGGTGCTAGATTAAAATCATGCTAAGAATGGACCACCATAGAGTATATATATATGTGGTACAGTAGTTGTCACATTATAGAACAAGCATGATAGGTAATTATTCAGCAGGTCATATTGAAAGTCATAAGCTCCACATGATACTAATAGCACACATCGAATATGAGTACAACTAGATTAATTCAGCTAGATTCATTCCGATATTCATGCATCATGTATATGCAAAATCAGGATATAGAGTGGTGTGTGATCAAGCGAGGTGTCAAGTAATATGTGCATGCAAGCACGAGAAGCCATCATAGAGTAATAAACATTTTAACCATGTAAGCATGCTGGGTTTAACTATCACGGAAAGCTAGTCAATTATCGAATTCAACAATAAACTCATCAGGACGAGTGAAACATGTAAAGAGAACAGAAAGAGGAAAGAGCCACACTATCAGGTACCTAGTTCAAGAGTGAGTCAACAATAACGTAGGCAAAGTAGAATTCGCACAAGTCACAACCAAGGGCCCAACATGTTACTAGTGGTTCAATATAACATATGGTACATACATGCACTTGACTGGTTAATACGACGGTATGCAAGAGTTCATTCAATCACATCTCAACGACATAGTGGCACGAGAGGAAAACGCAATGAGGTATAGAGCAAGTCTAAGCAACATGGCTAGAATATGAGGACATGAGTTCAAATTGATGTATACTAGGGTAGAACATGTATTTATCAAGACTCGTTCAGACTACCATATTCTCACTTAGCACAATTAACGCATAGCAGTTACTAGAATAATAAACAATAGTTAATCACAGAATAGGTGGGCATGCTATAGATTCTTGTCACAGAATGAATGATAAGCATCGAGGCATCATCAGCTAGCATGCTAAAGAGTACAATCTTATGAGGCATTCGTATAAAGAAGAGTCGATCACACTCTCATGAACCTATTCATAGGGAGTACATCAATTGTACAACTTCCTAACATATGACATCTATAATCGTGCCCTAGTATGACAATGTAATATACTAAACAGATCATGTCGGGATGATATGGACATAATAAATGTAGTTCGAACCTATACAATGGTCATCATGAGCAGCAAGGCACATAAGCACAAATTCACACTAAGGATCAATTGTAGGTCAAGGAGTAGTGCATATAGAATCACACAATGATGAACAGGGCAATCAAGATAACCCGATAGAAGTCCATAAGGGCAACATTGACTCTTCCCAACTGACTCATTACCCATCTTTCCCGTGGGACTCGGATACGAATTTTCCGTGACAAGAGGACACTGATGGATCGTCATAAGAATTGATAACGACAGCCTCGTAAACATCTCACTCTCTAGCTCGGAATTTCATCAAGGACCGTCTTCCAATACTCTCTCGGACAACCTCTATATTCAATCATGATTCCCGACACCATGTGTTTACCAACCCAATTCCCGTGGAAGACCGATATTCGAAGGGAGGGCTCGATTGAACTATCAAAGGATTCATAAGGAAAGGGGCGGTTCCACAAAACTGAGCTTAACCATATAAGAAGAAGGGTACTCCCGCTATCCCGTTCGCACAGATCGTTCAATATTCATTCAATAGTTAGAACATAACAATCAAATCTTTAGCATATAAAGCACTTAACATAGAGTCAGTTAATGGCAATTATAACGACCTCCTTGGGACCCTCCGGACCCAGCTGTAAAGAACAAGCTAGTATTTCGCCTACCCATTCCCGACTACATCCAATAGGGATGGTCTAGCGCCTTTTCTACCCACTCGATCCCTTATTAGTTGGTTCTCCTCTTTTATCATAAGCCAAGTTCATATTTAGTCCAATTGAGTTTGACATATTAAGTTCATTTTGCCCCTTTAAAACGCTTTCAAATCTTCGAAATCCGTGGGCGGTTTTCCAAAACATACACCCGACCCTTGCGTACCCGAATTGCACAACCTCGCTCTGATACCAACTTTGTAACGGCCCGGATATAAATATCCGGGATACGTTTCGAAGGTCGGATACCTTCGTTCGGATGTTGCAATTCAGGTACGGGTCGAGGTTTCAAACCTCTAATCAGTCGAAGTCTCAGAAATACAATTTAAACGAAAATAAAGTGGAAGTACGGTTTAGATACAAAAGCCACGGCAGAGCCGGGTCAAAACCAAAACAAAGTGGGTGATTGCCATTTGTCAAGTTAGAATATATTAGCCGGATTCTTCGATTCGCCAAAAGATTTCCCCGTCACAGAAGCATGGAGCAACAAGAGCGGTACCTAACACTATCCACGAAGTCAGGCCTGGTGATCGCCTGCGGGTCCTCTGACCGCGCTGAGGCCACATAACATTCCTATGCCTAAATAAAAGATGACTAATGCGGTACAAGATTTAAATCACACTATCATGCCCCTAGTATATATAATATGCGGAAAAGAACTGTAAAGGGCCCAAAACAATGCCAAGTGGCATATCCCTCTCCTACCTCTACACCCCTTCCCGTTAGTGCAGAGACTGGCCAGTTCGTTGCTATAGCATAGCATATCCTCGTGGTGGTGCACTCACCCACGGTATCATCATAACATATATAAAAAAAAATACGTAAATCTTGCCCGATGGTGCTGGGCTATCATATCATGCTCATATCGACTCGATAGACTCAGGGCACCCGATGGGGCTAGGCTACCCTATGACCCTAGCAAAGACTCTAGAACTATCACAGATAACGGCCGTTCTGTTTCAAACACACAAAGTAAACACATGCTCAGTTCAATGCAATCCTAGCATGATACTACATGGCATGCTTTAATATGCAACAAAACTACACATTACATGACACATCAGGCAGGAGGTCCAGGTTACTGAGTAAGTCCCGTAGGATACTTACCTGTTGATGCAGAACAGCAAGATAACACAAGCAAGGGCCCAAATGTAAGTCCAAAGCAATCCAAAAGCAATACACACCTATCATCAAGTCATTTCCATAAGCTACCGGTTCACATTCGTACATACAGAACCCAAGTTCTCAACATTCTCAAAACCGACCAATAGTAAAACCGTTTTCCAAAATCTTCCCGATACGATCAAATCGACCAAAATCATTCTTCAATTAAACCCATTGATAAGATCATACCAACCATATTTTCAAACTCATAAATCCCAAGTTAAGTCAACTCGAATCCAAAATGATGTCTCAACTCATACTTGGCCAAATTCCGACATTAAACATTAAGTCTTAAAACCAATTTCCAAAAATCATATTAAAAAACAATTCCGGCATGTTTCTTATTTCAAAACATTATATAAATAATTCTCAATACTAAATCATCAAAATAATTCTAAGCTCACAAATAATACTTATAAATCAAAACCAACAACTCAATTTAAAATTCCCCACTCTCATATTTAAATCCTCATGAAATGCATCAATTAAATAATCCAATCAATATTATTTTAAAACAATATAACAATATATAAAGATTAATTTCCAGAATAGTACAATTATAACCAAATTCCAAAACTATAATAATATTCAAATAATTTACACTTACTATCCATAAAGTCTCAAAATAATAACCATAAGTATATTTATAATCCCATATCAATTAATCTCACTTTTAAAACCCTTTTTGAATATAAATATTAATAATTCCAGAATATATAAATATATATATAATCATTTTCCCAAAATCAGAAAAAATAAGACATATAACATATACATATATATACCCGAAATAATAATAAAGGAAATAACAAAACAATATAACACATATAACAATTAAAACCCACAAGACTCAGCCCACACTGAAGCCCAACCCGAAACCCGGATCCGGCCCATACCCAAAAGCCCATACCCAGCTCTCCTCCCCTTAAATGAACCGGACAGATATTTAAAAGAGGGTGGACCGGTTCACGGAAATAAGAAAATAAAAGGAAGGGAATCGGGTTCACTGAACCCTTCTTCCCAAATCAAAGAAACAGGGCACTGGGCATGAAAAATGACGGGGAAGAGAAGAGGAGGTGCAGCTCGCCGGCGGCTCTCACTCTCCAACCACACTCACTCTCGCTCCCGGCCACTGACACCCAGAACGACGAAAGAAGAGGAGGAAGGAGTCTCACCGAGTTTTGGAACCGAAAGCAGAGGAAACGGGGGCGGGGCTGTTGTTGGCTCGCCGGAGGTTCTCGGGGCTCGATTAAGCTCGTCGGAGGCTCGGGGGACCTAGGATAGAGAGAATGGGTCGAAAGAAGCACTTTTAGGGTGTCTTTTTAACGGTAAAACGAAGAAACGGGGTCTTACCGACCTTTTGAAGTTGGAACAGGGGAACCGAAGGAGAAGAGGGTGACCGGCGGCTGTGCTCGGGGGAGCTCTGGTGGCGCCGAGGTGCTCTGCTGCTGCCCAGATCGGAGACGGAAGAGAAGAGGGAGAGGAGGAGGAAGCTGGGGTGGCTGCGTTCGACGAGGAGGGTGAAGATGGTGGTGGTTGCTTGGGCTCCGAGCTCGGGTTGTGTTGCTTAGACGGGAGAGGATGGTGGTGCTGGGCGGAAGAGAAGGTGAAGGGTGGTGGAGTGGTGTTTGAAGGCAAACAGAGGAAAAGATGAGGGGATGAAGAGGGGTCTGTGGGTGTGGGTTGTCTGATTTTTCAGTTGTGAGGGAGGGCAATGTGAGGCTCTCACATAGCTGTTGCTGCACAAGGAGCAGAAGGCAAGGAGGGAGGGGGGGACCAGCTCCTTGACAAAGAAACAAGAGATAGGGAGAGAGGGAGAGATAGAAGGAATAAAAGAAAAATAAAATAGGAATTAAAAAGGGGGTCCCCACAAAAGAAATTCAAATTAGCGGAAAAGACTCAAAACACGCTCGTCCGATCGAATCCCGACTAAATCAAATTTAATCAAATTTTAATTCAATTTCAAGATAATCGAAAATTAAATAAATTCCAATCAATACTCGTAGCTTAAATTAATTTTTATTAATGCTCGATCTCGAAAGCGAAAATCAAAACCATTTCTAAAACCCAATTCAAAACTATATAGAAGTTCGTTTCTGAAGAATTAAATAAAATTCAGTTGCTCGAGGACGGAAATTTCAAAATTTCTAGAATCTAAATTTTAAAGTCGAACATAATTTAATATCTTAAGAAAATAATATTTTAAATTTTCCGGTCTTTACAAAAATGTTTTTTTTTAATCAAAAAAAAAATTCAACATAACACCTCTTCTTTTACATCAACCCTTCACCCATACATAGCACCCCTCTTCACCTGCCACAAGCTACATCGGTATAGAATAAATGACAGTGGCATATATAGATTGAGACCTCCAATTATAAACCTAAAATTTTAGATTATTGCCAGTCAATTTGCAATTATCTTCAGTATTTGTCTTATGCTGCCAAGCAATTATCTTTATCACTATTACTAAGTCGAAACCTAAAATTTTAGATTATTGTCAGTCAATTTGCAAATTCAAGCCAAAACTCTTCCATTCAGTTCTCGAACTTATGAATTGATTGCTATAGTAAAAACTCCTAACCTTATTATCCATACAAAAACCGTACAAGCACTTCAATGATGTTTAAGTATTCATACAGAAATTGTACAAGTACTTCAATGAAGTTTAAGTATATAATAGAATTTTTATCTAAGAGCAAACAAAAATACCAGTTTTAGACCATGGAGCACATTCTGCAGCAACTAATAGGATATTCATCACATTATCGCCTGGCAACGGGGTAGGCTTGCTCATGCTCACTTCCTCCACTAGCGATTTTTCTGACAGGGTATGCTCATTCATATGATTGGTCACATCCTTCACTAGTGATCCTTCTGAGGTCTAATTATATCGGAGACCTGAATCAAGGGGACCCTTACACAATGATGAGCTTCACACTTGATCATTTTCAGAATAGGAAAATTACCCATCTAACTTAGCGGATGACCTAGAGTCCTAGATATGTCTTCAGTAGAAGTTGAGTTCACATAATTCTTATTGGAAATGGAGGGAAATGAGGCAGTGATATACTCTTCACCAAAAGCCTTCAAATCACTCAAGTTGCCTTTCGAACCAGCACTAGAAACAGAGGAGATAGAGTCAACCGGAGTAGCAACAGATTCATCAAATATCTCTCCAGCCACATGGTTCGTTATACTATGTTTTTTTATAGAGTAAAGCAACTTCCTTCTTTCAGCAATTTGAAAACAAGACAAAATTATCAAATGTACGCACACATCTTCCAATATTTGAGACCAACAACACATCTTGTAGTTCATCCAACACAAATGGATCATACAAAGTTTACATCACAGAAAACCTTGAAATCCACTAAATTTGGTTTTCCTCGTCTTAGTAGGATGATTGCTTTACTGATCTAGAAATTAAAGAACACAATCTAGAAACATGATTAAATCCCTAATTCTTCAAACCCCGCTCTTAATCAAATAGGATAAACCTGTTTCAGCGGATTCAAAGAATTGATTACCTTATTAGCAATAGGGCAGGAGCCCTAAAACCGCTGGAATGATTCTTCCCCATCCACGTCGAGCCAGCGGAAGAACTTCTGGACTTGAATCCCTTTCAAGTCAAAGATGGAGCCATAGCGTAGTTTGCCGACGATGGACTTGTCGTAGTAGATCAGGTGGTCAAATTGGAGATAACAGGGCTTGTCGAGCCCAAAGATGAAGGAGCCATTGTCGTCGAGCTCGTAGGAGTGGACGGAGGCCGGTAAGAGGATGTTGAGGAGGCCGAATTTGTGGAGGATTTCAAAGACATGGGGGAACAGGAGGAACTAGAGAGGACGAGGGATTGAGGAAGAAAGGAGGTGAAGAAAAGGGATAGTGCGGTGGAGATTTTAGGTGAAGAAGAGGAGACCGAGTAATTATCATTTACACACGCACTGGAGCTAGGTATAATTTATCATCCAATCAAAACGCTCCTCACGGTTTTCACCCTAATTTTTCACGGTTTTCGCCCTAATTTTTGGTTTTCACCGGAGTCAATCCGTTTATAAAAACTCATGTTTTAAAATTACATATTGACTTTATAGCTCGATTTTATTCAGAACCGGGCTAAAATATGTGACTTTATAGATCGGTTCTGATGATGCCCTGAAAAATATCCCCCTTTATTAACAGAGGTAAGACAACATAAATGGGTTGTAACGGCCCGGGATTATACTTCCCATGTTAAGTTTCAAGGGATGTAACCCCTCGATGGGATCTTGCGCTCCGAATATAGGTTGAAGGCTTGAAATCCAATTTTAGTGTTATCGAAGTGGGATTTCATACCCAAAACCGAAGGGACCGTTGGAATCCCGGGAAGATCCCCTGTACCTGTCCTAAGTCTTGAACACGAGAAATTCATTTGATCATGCAATTGACGGAAATCCAAAGTAATACATAGAGTGCCTCGGCAGAGCCGGGTCAAAACGGAGTATAACGTGCGAAAATCCCAAAAGTACTAGTATGGTGAAGTCAGATGTCTCAAGCTCTCACTCTCCACCATGCAAAATAACCCGCTCAAGAAGACAATCAGCATCAGATATCACTGTAAACGAAATACCAAAAAACATATGTACTGGGCGGGATCAGATCGATGCCCACTTTGTTGCACTCCACATATAAGCACACATATACGCTAATCTTAATATCATGCTTCTAATGCAGGACAGTAATTTAAATCACGCAAGCATGTTAGCAGTTATATATAAATGCAGAAAGCGGTAAATAGGCCCACACAGAATGCCAAGTGGTATGTCCCTCTCCTACCTCCACCCCCCTTCCCGATAAGGTATAGACTGACCAGTTCGTGAATGCATTCCATTTCTAATTCATTCGTATTATCATCATGCTCATAATTATCATCATGCTCGTAATAGAAATAAAGTGTTGCTCATGACTCATTTGACTCAGGACAAGACCCGATGGGACTGGACTGTCCTATGACCCTAGCAAAGACTCTAGTTAACTTCACAGATAATAACCGTTCTATTTACAAACGCATAAAGAATGAGTATGCTCAACATTAGTGCAACCTAGCATGATACTACATGGCATGCTGATCATGAATGCAAACACCTAATATATCATGCACATATAAGTAGGGATAGTCTCTCTTTCAATCTGAGTAATCTCCGAAGAGACTTACCTAGATAGGAGATCAGCAAAAGAAGAACCCGACAGGCAGCAAGCACAATTAGATAATATCACCTAGATACATAGCGGAAATATATGAGTCTACGTCTAAGATACTCTAAGCATACATAGCACACACATCATACAATCGGATAGGCAAATATATTGCTTCATCCATACCTGTCATCCCATCATGATCAACCAACTCATCAAATCATAACATCTCATCAGATAACAATAACTTCCCAATTTATAGCCAAATCCGCATGCTTATCATACCATACTTATATATTATCTCTCATAATCAAGTATAACATTCGTAAGATATTACTCAAGTCATAACTCAATACTACGATATCATACCATTAATCACGCATACATGCTATTAGTCACACAATCATATCGTGATGCTAGTCAGTCATCGAACAAGTCGGATTCCCAAGTTAGTTCCCAAACCATTTCAAAATCCGAGTTAATTATTAGAATTTTTGATCCTTGAAAACGTTCGTCAAATTCCTTTTTGATTTAATCCGATAATATATTTCATGTCCCTCTATCTTATAAGACCATAATATTATATCTTTAATCTCAAAATAACATTTTATATTTTAACTCTCAAATGATACTATATAATATTTTAGATACTATTTTATTAAACACTTTCAAATAATATTTCCAAATCCCTTAAAATCCCAACCATTTTATATTTAATAAAATCAGTCCTTTCCAAATTACTAAAACTAATCCCTTATATTTGTAACATTCCAAACCAGCCTACTTTATTTTAGAAAACTCCAACCCGAGTTCACTTATCTTAAATCTTCCAAAGCCGAATGCCCTACTATAATTATATACCCCAAAGCATTTGTTTACTTCAAAACAAGTAGCCCGGCCCAAATTTATTTCCCTCTTTTTAAAATTCAATCAAAATAGCCCAAACAAAATCAGGCCCAAGGCCATTCATTCTACCATCCTATTTGAAATAGCTGAATTAAAAGGAGAAGGGGCCCGGCCGAGTTGGCGGCGACGTGGCAAGGTGGGACCCGCCAGGTGGCCTTCTTCAACCCTTTGCTGTTCGAAAAAAAACAGAGGGAACAGAAGCTCGTCGACGTTCACAAAACAAAAGGAGAAGAGGGTGCTGGCCGGCTCCGACCTCGACCATGACCACCCGACACACACCCACATACAGACACATGAAGAGAGAGAGAGGAAGAGGAGCTCACCCAGGGCCTTCGACGCCAGAAAGCTCGGTGCTTCGATTCGATTCACCGGAGATCCTTTGAGCTCCTCGGAGGACAGTTCTTTGAGCGAGGAGGCCCGGGAAAGGTGCTGGGATGTTAAAGGAGATTCTTTTTGTGGCTTCGAGTAGAAAGGAAGGGGAAACGAGCTCTTACCGTGATCGGACTCGAAACAGAGGAGAAGGGAGTCGAGGGTGGCGCTTGCGGGTCTCCCGGCTCCTCCCGCTGCTGCTGGTTGTGGCGTCGAGGGAGGCGTGGGTGCTTCTGCTACTGGCGCCTTAGGTGGAGGGAGGGAGAAGTGGTGGAGCTTGGGTGCTCCTCTCGGCAAAACAGGGGAGAGGGTGGGGAAACGACTGGCCTCGGCTCGGCCTGGACGGAGGTGGGAAGGAGGTGACGGTGACCAGGTGGTGGTGAGGTGGTGAGGTGCTGAGGTGGTGGCAGGGTGGTGGTGCCGAAGGAATGCAGGAGGGGAGGGCAGGTTATCGGCAAAATGGAGAGAGAGAGTGTGTGAGTGTGTTGTTTGAAAATGAAATGGGAAGTGAGGGTAATGTGGAAATTAGCTGGTCTTTGGGCAAAATTCAGAATGCAGTAGCTAGGGGTTGTTTGTTTTCCAAATATTTGGGAATCAAAGGAAAGGAAGGAGGGAGTGGTGATAAGATTTTACCCAACTAGGAGGAGGTGAGTTGGAATGGATAAGAATAGGTGAAATAGAACGGAATTGTGGTCCCGAGTCGGAAATTCAAATTTTCGACGTTTAATTTTCCGAATCCCGCTCTCTCAATCAATTTGTTTTTAAACCCGAAAGTATATCGTTATCCGAAGAAATTTTTCGGATCCCGAGAAAAAAGACGGAATCGATTTTAGAAGGTTCAAGATTGGGTCGGAATTCGTTTTAATAGCTTCGAGTTTGATTTATTAAATTAAAGACGAGTTTTTCATAAAATATCCGATTAAATCCGTTTTAAATTTATTTTTAATTTTTTTTCGAAAATTATATTTTTTTTTAAATCCGAGCCTTTACATCATCCACCTCTAAAAACAAGTCTCATCTCCGAGACTAAAATTATTTTAAATTAAGGGGATGAAATTTGAAATGGGTGAGTCCAAGGATCATGCCATTGATCCCGTAAGTGCCTTATAAGTGCCCCCATGAGGTCTCACAGTACCGTCGCCATGATCATAATACTCTCAATCGGTCGTAGCATGAATGTGGTATGGGCCCCTACCACATACTCACTCCAACTTTTTGGTCATATCATGACTCAAAAGAACGTCATGGCGTCTCCACTAGGTCTTAGCAAACGATCCATAGGTGCCCCCATAAATGCTTGTATCCACTTTGTAGGGCGTCATAATGAAAAACTCGGATCGCAATAGTTTTCTTAAAATCTGAGCGAGTTTTTTTAACAACGTCAAGGATCATACAAGGACCATCACATATCAGCATTATATCGAGGATGAAGGAGTCACTATGTCAATACTACACATCAGCCTAACACCTAGCAACATATATAAGGTCATCATCTGATATAATTATTCATGTCATAGTTTCTCATTTCATCACAATGGAAGCATAAATCATGGCTAACAATCGCATATCAACAGGTCACATAGTTAAGGTAGTCCACATATAGTTACCAATCACAACAAAACACAACCATCACTCATCCATAATCAACTCTCAAGTCAAGATCAAACCTCACCTAGGTCTACCAATGCAAATCTGATAATAGATCTGAATACCATTGCATCTCGCTCATCATATATCTCGTCCGTAGATAACCTCTCTAGCCTCAAAACATTCGTAATCAAAGCCTAAATCCTAAACCTCTTACTAAGTATTTCAACACTTAGGTAATCGAGTCGTTTAAGGATGAATTTTCCTCAACATTTCAAGCTCAGGTCCTAACTTTCTACCAATATCCTGAAATTCAAAACCGTCCAATTACCTATTTCGCCAAACTCAACATCTCAATTATCTACCAAAACTCTCTATCAAGTACATCCTCATCCTAGGTATGTCCCACCAATTTCATCCATTTTCCTTTATGTTCGTCAAATCTCGTTTGACCATTATCCCTCAAAGAGAAGTCCCAAGTCACCTCAGTATTCGAATCTTATGTTCGATACCTCTAAGCATTCTCACTATTAATCTACCTCTAAAGATTTGACTCATACTGCTAGCCTCATCAACAACATCATACCATGTCCTCAACATTCAACACAATGTTCATTTTCCCTAACGGCTCGCGCACCCTAAGATAACACCAACACCTCACCTCGATAGAAATACTCAACCGCCTACTCTCTACAATTACTAACCCAAGGAATATCTAGTGCTAACTCTTAACCACCAATCATCAAGTTCCTCCTCAGTCACATCTATCTCAAATGACCAACAGATGTATTCTACCAAATTAACATATCAAGACCCAACTAATCCGAACCATGAAATTTCATTTCCCAGAAGATCACGGCAATTCGCCTGTTCATCGTACTGATTCCCCATTCCGATCCTCACTAAACCTTATCTAATCGTGGTTTCTTAAGTCATCCTACTCTAGTTCCTCATTTTCACATATTCCTAATTGCCCAATTTACAATTCCTCAAACCTAGACATATTACCGCTTAAAGCTCCTATTTACCAAACCATCATTCCAATAGAATTTCCATATCATTCTTACACAAGTTACCCAAAGTATCGCAACTAGATTGAATCTTCCACAATATTCAACTATTAGTATTCTCAAATCTCCTCTACCTTGCCCAACTCCCTCATTCATTACTCAAAACCTTCCTATCTTGAACCTTAAGCAATCAGTCCTACGACAACCTCAACGACATTCTCACCTAGCTATTACCACTTTACCTTGAAGGTTCATCTTCCGTTTCCTAATACCTCATTAATAAGTCAAGTCCTACATACTAATTCGATTTCTTCCCTATGCTAAGTCCTCCAATAATGTACCTAGAATCTCCCCAACCATAACTCTATCAAGCATCCTCAATATTACCCAAACAAAACCCCAAGTATACATCCCGCATCCAGTCCTGCTAACATACGAATAACCAAATTCCCTATAGTTACGATCTCTCAAGCACCCTACACTACTCAACCCTAACAATTTCCAACTCACTTCTTCCCAAAGTCGTTCCCAATTGATGTACACATTTGCACCTTCTTTTATTGCATCTTTTGACTTCATATTTCATTCGATTCCAAAGAAAAGCTTCAAAAGTATATAAACTTGTGTAAGAATGAGCTAAAGTATAAGAAATAGAGTCTGCACGAGTTTTGAGCTAACCATGCAGGAATTCGATGAAATCGGAGTCAAAACGAAGAAGCCAATTGAAGCTGAGAAGAGGTCGATATCGACTGGAGACATCGATATCGACCCTAGATTTCGACACGACTTCTGAGCGTCGAGATAAGCCACACAGACCAGACAAGAAAGCTTCGATATCGACATACATGCATCGATATCGACCATCGTCATAGACATCGACCGGAGCTGGACAAGTCGAGCAGAAACACAAGCATCGATATCGACCTCTGGTGTCGATATCGACCCTACCTCGACAGAAGATAAATCCGATTTTGAGACTCGGATTGTGAAGACTATCATCAAAGCCATGAGTTATCTCGTTCTTTTAGATATTAGCAACTGTTTATCATTTTTTCCTTTAAGTTTTTATCAAAATAAAAGACCTATCCTAATTGTTCGGATAGAGTTCATAGTTTAGATAGAAGTGTCACTCCTCGGATAGCGAGGATTAGTAGCCTATAAATAAAGCCCTAGGGGCTGATTTGTTAGATCATTCAATCTTAGAATTCAATTGACAATCAAGACAATCAATAGAGTTAGAGAGGAGTTTTAGGGTTTGACGTTTGCGAAAGTTGACGTTGAGTTGTAAAGCTTCGGAGTTTATTTTAATGCAAGTTTCTTCTTTTCAATCAACAATGAGTTCCATGATGAGAAGCGAGTAGTTCCCTAAAGCTCTTACGGTCGGGGTGAGCCCGACGTTAGCCATGCGTGCTTGAGGTAAGTATTTGATGTTGATATCGTTGTGTCTATCTCTCCTCCTACGATTCTATGTTAAGTCCTAATCGAAAGAGAAGGGATTCATGCTAACAACTTGAGTTATAAACATAAAATTGGTAGAGACAATTAGGTTTATTTGCAAGAGTAATCCTAAGAGTTGGTGTACGGCGAAAGCTTGTCCCTCGGGTGAAATAGCGCAATTGTCCGTCTTATTTATCTTATCGCATGCATTGGTTAACGTTGTGGTGAACCCTAATCCTAGGAGTTGCTTTTTTACATATTTTATACACCAAAACCTACTGTTATTTCTGTTCATTGCTTCTCTCTCCATTCTCAATTCTTCGGCCTTTCTTTGCCGACGAAGAACCAACACACTGCAGGGAGACATCGATATCGACCCTAGACGTCGATATCGACCACTGAGTTCGTCGACAGTTTTCTGAGTCGACAACGAACATCGCTTCAGAGTTTCCTGACATCGATATCGACCCCTTGTGTCGAAATCGACCCCTCTGTATCGACTGGCAGTTTTCTGAGCCAGTCGATTTCGTGAACTGACATCGATATCGACCCCTTCCAGTCGATATCGACCACTTGTTTTTGTCTCTGCAGGTCTTCTGTTGCAGAGAACATCGACAACCGAGGTCGACATCGAGCACCAAGGTTGAAATCGAGGCTTTTGATCGACGCAGACGTGAAATTTCCAATGCTACTAGGATCCCGCTGACACGCCTCCTCGTGGATCGATCCTAACTACCCTTCCAGTACACCGGGAGGAAGTCTTGTAATTATTTGCTTAGGTCAGGAGTTGGATTACGTTTATTACATCTTTATCATTTGTAATTACTCGACATATCATCCTCCTACAACAACAAATTGGCGCCGTTGCCGGGGAGGCAATCAATCGCGCCCTAGTAATCTATCTCACGTCTCTACCTAGTTTGGTTTTGCAGGTGTATGCGACGCGCTGATCGCCCACCTGAATTTGAAGGAGTAGACGACCTTGAGCGCTATTTCCATCTAAGGGCCCAAGCTCAAAGAATCATGGCAGACAACGCGAACCAGGCTGAACTAATTGAGCAACTAAGGAAGCAGGTTGAGGACTTAACGACTAGAGAGGCGGCACTTAAGGAGCGCGCGGATAGGGAGGAGGAAGGCCGGAGGTAAATAGAAGCCCAAATGAATGCCCTCCCTAGGAATGCCAAGCAATATATACACCCTGCGCTCACAGTGCCTGAATCGGCGATTCTTATCCCTGCCTCTAATTTTGAAATTAAACCTAACTTCCTTACTGAGATTAGAAGGCATCAATATGAAGGAAAACCTAACGAATGCCCTATGGCACATATTTCTACCTTCTTAGACCTTTGTGATACTATTGCTGATGGACGAAGTCTTGAATATGTCCAACTAAAAGCCTTTCGATGGTCTCTTACAGGGAAATCATTGCAGTGGTTGGAAAGCTTAGCCCCAAGATCGCTTCACACCTGGAATGAAGTCAAGGACGCGTTCCTCAACAAGTTCTTTCCTCCTTCTAAGACGGCGTTGATTCGACAGAAAATCACGGATTTCAAACAAAAGCCTGGTGAGGCTCTGGCGACTGTTTGGGAAAGGTTTAAGGACCTACTACGATCATGCCCGACACATGGCCAACCACCATATGTAATTCAAGAGATCATATACAATGCTCTTGACGCTGCAACTAAGGAGAGGATCAACACCTACACCTCCTATGGCTACCTTGAACTCGCTCCACAAGAGGCTTGGGAGACCATAGAGAGGTTGGTGGAGTTCGACAACACATATGAGACTCCTGAGGCTTCCGACGCACCATCATCATCGAGGCCTTCTCCATCTATGCCCTTATATGAACCCTCCAATGTAATCGATCCGGACGTGAAGGAGCAATTTCATAGGGATCAACTTCGAAAGCTCCAAAAGCAAGTAAGGTTCCTTTCAGCGAACTAAGATTGCATTGAATGCGGATCGCAGCGGCACACCACCATCGAGTACCCCCACACTGAACAAGTACACCTAGCGGAGACTCACCAAGAGGCGCGCTACATGAGGGGTCCCAATCACCAATATTGGGGAGACCAAAGGTTCCATCAACCACAAAGGAACCCGGTTAACCCTAGGGACCCTCCGCGTTATAGAGCTCCTGGGCACCCGGAGAGAGACCAAAAGAAGGATGATCTTCAACTAGTACTGGATGAAATCAGGTGGAATCAGGCTAAGAATGATCAATCCAACAATGCCATCCATT
Source organism: Persicaria maculosa (assembly GCA_963922045.1). Classification (NCBI taxonomy): domain Eukaryota; kingdom Viridiplantae; phylum Streptophyta; class Magnoliopsida; order Caryophyllales; family Polygonaceae; genus Persicaria; species Persicaria maculosa. The sequence goes on along the minus strand of OY998261.1, from coordinate 21,064,731 downwards.
CTCAACTCAATCACCTTACCACAAGGATTGGGGAGATGGACATATGGAAAAAGAACGTAGAGACCCAACTGGGTCAATTGGCGGCACAAATCCCTAGGCCATCCGGAACACTCCCTGGGCAACCCACTACAAATCCTAAGGGACAATCCGGGACGGGCCATGTCGCAGCCATGCAATTGAGGAGTGGCACCAAAGTACACAAGCCACGGGCGGAAACGGAGGAGAAAGCAACAGACCCAGTCGATGTCGACCCAGAGGTCGATATCGACCACCATGTCGACCCCCTGGTCGATGTCGATGACACTGCAGAGCCTGAGAAGTCACAACAGAGGTCGAAATCGACCATTCCGGTCGATATCGACCAGAACCCAGTCGACATCGATGTCCAGCAGGCCCCTCCGACCACCGTTTTGGCCCCTCCACCAAAGAAGATGTTGCCATTCCCTTCCAAAGCATTGGAGGATCCCACCAAAGGTAAGTTTAGGCGCTTTGTAAAAATACTTCAAGGACTTAATGTTACCATCCCTCTTACAGAAGCCCTAAGCGAGATGCCCGCCTATGTGCGATTCCTGAAAGACATCCTGAGCAAGAAGAGATCTATGGCAGAGATCGCAGAGGAGTGCTCTAAGATGGACTTCCCTGAGAAGAAGAGTGATCCAGGGAAGTTTGCAATCACCGTGGGACTTGGCCAACATCGCTATAAAGCCCTATGTGACCTAGGGGCGAGTGTAAGTCTCATGCCTCTCTCTATTTGGCAAAAGGTGAACATTGGCGCCCTTGAACCTGTGGACATGAAACTTTATATGGCTGACAACTCATTCGTCAGGCCCACAGGTATAGTTGATGACGTTCCGGTAAAGGTAGGTAAGTTCTTTGTGCCTACTGATTTCATTGTATTGGAGATGCCTAAAGATCCTGTAGTGCCTATTATACTTGGTAGGCCTTTCTTAGCTACTGCAGATGCCAATATCAATGTACGTCGAGGGTTACTAACCTTTACTATAGGGAACGAAGTGATAGAATTCTCTTTCAACCCAACCATGAGCGAAACAAAGCACCTGGAGCAAGTAGTCCTCTCGCCGGCTAAGGAGAAGCTTAGAAAATTTTTGTTGGCGAGGACGGAAACAGCAAGCAGGGTCGACATCGATTGTAACTAGTCGATATCGACTAACAACATCGAAATCGACCCCCCTTGGTCGAAATCGAGTATGCCAGATCGCTGCCAGGAGCTTAAGTATGGGGTCACAGAGGTCGATATCGACCCCCACATATCGATATCGACCAAAGCTCTCGAAATCGACCCTCCTTGGTCGAAATCGACCACCCCTCAGCCTGAAGATTTCTGTTTTGGGCCCAAACAGGTAAGCCCAGGTATGACTCCTAACCCTTCTATGTCCCTTATTGATAAATCAATTAAACCAATTATTGATAATTCTACTAAAGAGAGGGTTAAAGCTCCATGGTTTGCCTATATTGCTAAAGTTAGGTCAAGAAAGAGAAGGAAAGCGCCCAAAGAAGAACCTAACATCAAAGAAGCCTTGGTCGCTGAACTTCGCTACTACCAAAAGGACTTAGATGATCCAGGAGAAGGCTCACGCTCGAAGGGTCCCTACTTAAAAGGGTCGTGAAGCATTGACGGAGAAGTCGGCCTAGCGACTCAAAAATCTAGAGCATGTACATAAAACTTTTAAATTTCGCATAGATGGTTTTTAGGATTTAACTTTTGAATTTTGAAATTTTAAAACTGAGATAATTCGTGCTTCATCTATATTTCTAACAAAGATTTCAGGTTGTCAAGCAAAAGAAACGACGAAGAAGAAAAGAAGCTTCTGCAGAGGCAGTCGAAATCGACCAGGCCAGTCGAAATCGACCCCCCTAGGGTCAAGCCATCTCCTGGAGTCGACATCGAGGACTCAGGAGCAAAAAAAAAGAGAGGTCGATATCGACCCTAATACTCGATATCGACCCCAATCAGGCAGCCCTTGTCTTCATCTTCTTCCTCGAATTCGATAGATGCAGTCGACATCGACCTCTGACCTAGATATCGACTTCTGGCATCGACCCAACCTGAAATCGACCTGAATCCGCAGGTTACGCTGTGAGTTTCTCTCTACTCTTGTTCTTCTTTTTAATACAGTGAGGACACTGTATATTTTAAGTATGGGGTGGGGGAAAGACATGTCTTATGGTCATATCTTGGTTTACTTCTTCGCATTGCATTCATGTTTAAAATTTTTGTTCTTAGTTTTACTTTTATAAAATGTCAAAAAAGAAAAAATAAAAAATAGAAAAATGTCAAAAATACAAAAAAAAAATGCATGTTTATTTTTAAAGTTTGTTTTTTTTCCCTACTTAGATGTCCTATGATGAAAACTCAATAGCTGACTTGATCATGTAAACTCTATGGCATATTTGGATGGTTTAGCCTAAGTCTTTAAATTTTTATGTAGATTGTGAACTTGTGATGAAATTGAGCACATATGATCCTAGGCTAAAAAGCAAATCCAACAAAAATTATCCTTGTGAGAATTTTGGCCTATAGGGAGAACATCAATAATCCATCCGCTTTCTTGAGTGAATTTACTCTTCCTATGCATCTCTAAATGTTGTGATAGTTATTCAAAGCCAATGCATATATATGTTTATGTTTACGAGAATTAAATGATGGAGGCATCTTTTAAGCCATTTTTATCCTCTTTTTACCTACCCTGCATTATCCCTGCTTGAAGCCAGAACATTAGCCTGAGCCTGAAATTGCAAACTCCATAAAATTATCCCTAACCGAATTGAGCCTGACCCCATTTGGGAATTGAGACTTAGATTGGTTGGACTAATGCCTTGTGGAAAGAAAAGAGCATAATGTCCAGTTTTGAGCAAGGAAATTATAGGATGGTGCATATTTACATTTTGTCATATTTTGTAAAAGGATTTATGGCTCAACATATAAATGCACATATTTACTTATTATTTTCGAAAAAAAAAGAATCCGAAAAAAAAATAAAAATAAAGATATATATATATATATATATATATATATATATATATATATATATATATATATATATATATATATATATATATATATATACTGCATGAGCCAAAATCCTTAAGTCTTTTATTCATACAAGTGTTATATTTTTGAGAGGTATATTAGAGCTTGAAAGAAGGGTTGATAGTATGGTTTACATCTTTAAGTGCATCTTTAGAGCATATTATGGAAAGATGAGTTGGGAAAGAGCATTATAGAGATTGAGCTTACATTGAAGAGTTATGGTTTGGGTATTGCAAGTGTTGAAATTTAGGAGTCTTGATTCCCGAATTATAAAAGCACCACATAACTAAATAATTCCATACCCTTTTATTTCATACCAAACCCCATTACATCCCCGCCGAATGGAGTCTTCTTTGAAGTCTTCCATTGAGCGAAAGTCCTCCTGATGGTTCTTATTGCATTTTCATAATTGGTTGCGAAGTGGATTTATATAAATTGCAATGTTTATGAGATTGTACATGGAATTGAGTTGAGAGTTGATCTTCATAGCCTAAACACATGAGAGTTGAGTGCAAACACATTATCCCTATGAGGTTGGATCAAAATTGCATATGCCTATGGATCGCCGAAATATGTGCTATGACGTTAAATTCACTTGCTTTGCTTTGCTACCGCTTATGATGTTGCTTTTGACAAAGGCGAAGACTTGAAGGGTGTGTTGTAGGTGTTGGTTATTGCTTGAGGACAAGCAAGTCTAAATATGGGGTGTTTTGATGTACACATTTGCACCTTCTTTTATTGCATCTTTTGACTTCATATTTCATTCGATTTCCAAAGAAAAGCTTCAAAAGTATATAAACTTGTGTAAGAATGAGCTAAAGTATAAGAAATAGAGTCTGCACGAGTTTTGAGCTAACCATGCAGGAATTCGATGAAATCGGAGTCAAAACGAAGAAGCCAACTGAAGCTGAGAAGAGGTCGATATCGACTGGAGACATCGATATCGACCCTAGATTTCGACACGACTTCTGAGCGTCGAGATAGGCCACACAGACCAGACAAGAAAGCCTCGATATCGACATACATGCATCGATATCGACCATCGTCATAGACATCGACCGGAGCTGGACAAGTCGAGCAGAAACACAAGCATCGATATCGACCTCTGGTGTCGATATCGACCCTACCTCGACAGAAGATAAATCCGATTTTGAGACTCGGATTGTGAAGACTATCATCAAAGCCATGAGTTATCTCGTTCTTTTAGATATTAGCAACTGTTTATCATTTTTTCCTTTAAGTTTTTATCAAAATAAAAGACCTATCCTAATTGTTCGGATAGAGTTCATAGTTTAGATAGAAGTGTCACTCCTCGGATAGCGAGGATTAGTAGCCTATAAATAAAGCCCTAGGGGCTGATTTGTTAGATCATTCAATCTTAGAATTCAATTGACAATCAAGACAATCAATAGAGTTAGAGAGGAGTTTTAGGGTTTGACGTTTGCGAAAGTTGACGTTGAGTTGTAAAGCTTCGGAGTTTATTTTAATGCAAGTTTCTTCTTTTCAATCAACAATGAGTTCCATGATGAGAAGCGAGTAGTTCCCCAAAGCTCTTACGGTCGGAGTGAGCCCGACGTTAGCCATGCGTGCTTGAGGTAAGTATTTGATGTTGATATCGTTGTGTCTATCTCTCCTCCTACGATTCTATGTTTAGTCCTAATCGAAAGAGAAGGGATTCATGCTAACAACTTGAGTTATAAACATAAAATTGGTAGAGACAATTAGGTTTATTTGCAAGAGTAATCCTAAGAGTTGGTGTACGGCGAAAGCTTGTCCCTCGGGTGAAATAGCGCAATTGTCCGTCTTATTTATCTTATCGCATGCATTGGTTAACGTTGTGGTGAACCCTAATCCTAGGAGTTGCTTTTTTACATATTTTATACACCAAAACCTACTGTTATTTCTGTTCATTGCTTCTCTCTCCATTCCCAATTCTTCGGCCTTTCTTTGCCGACGAAGAACCAACACACTGCAGGGAGACATCGATATCGACCCCAGACGTCTATATCGACCACTGAGTTCGTCGACAGTTTTCTGAGTCGACAACGAACATCGCTTCAGAGTTTCCTGACATCGATATCGACCCCTTGTGTCGAAATCGACCCCTCTGCATCGACTGGCAGTTTTCTAAGCCAGTCGATTTCGTGAACTGACATCGATATCGACCCCTTCCAGTCGATATCGACCACTTGTTTTTGTCTCTGCAGGTCTTCTGTTGCAGAGAACATCGACAACCGAGGTCGACATCGAGCACCAAGGTCGAAATCGAGGCTTTTGGTCGACGCAGACGTGAAATTTCCAAGGCTACTAGGATCCCGCTGACACGCCTCCTCGTGGATCGATCCTAACTACCCTTCCACTACAACGGGAGGAAGTCTTGTAATTATTTGCTTAGGTCAGGAGTTGGATTACGTTTATTACATCTTTATCATTTGTAATTACTCGACATATCATCCTCCTGCAACAACAAATTGGCGCCGTTGCCGGGGAGGCAATCAATCGCGCCCTAGTAATCTATCTCACGTCTCTACCTAGTTTGGTTTTGCAGGTGTATGCGACGCGCTGATCGCCCACCTGAATTTGAAGGAGTAGACGACCTTGAGCGCTATTTCCATCTAAGGGCCCAAGCTCAAAGAATCATGGCAGACAACGCGAACCAGGCTGAACTAATTGAGCAACTAAGGAAGCAGGTTGAGGACTTAACGACTAGAGAGGCGGCACTTAAGGAGCGCGCGGATAGGGAGGAGGAAGGCCGGAGGTAAATAGAAGCCCAAATGAATGCCCTCCCTAGGAATGCCAAGCAATATATACACCCTGCGCTCACAGTGCCTGAATCGGCGATTCTTATCCCTACCTCTAATTTTGAAATTAAACCTAACTTCCTTACTGAGATTAGAAGGCATCAATATGAAGGAAAACCTAACGAATGCCCTATGGCACATATTTCTACCTTCTTAGACCTTTGTGATACTATTGCTGATGGACGAAGTCTTGAATATGTCCAACTAAAAGCCTTTCGATGGTCTCTTACAGGGAAATCATTGCAGTGGTTGGAAAGCTTAGCCCCAAGATCGCTTCACACCTGGAATGAAGTCAAGGACGCGTTCCTTAACAAGTTCTTTCCTCCTTCTAAGACGGCGTTGATTCGACAGAAAATCACGGATTTCAAACAAAAGCCTGGTGAGGCTCTGGCGACTGTTTGGGAAAGGTTTAAGGACCTACTACGATCATGCCCGACGCATGGCCAACCACCATATGTAATTCAAGAGATCATATACAATGCTCTTGACGCTGCAACTAAGGAGAGGATCAACACCTACACCTCCTATGGCTACCTTGAACTCGCTCCACAAGAGGCTTGGGAGACCATAGAGAGGTTGGTGGAGTTCGACAACACATATGAGACTCCTGAGGCTTCCGACGCACCATCATCATCGAGGCCTTCTCCATCTATGCCCTTATATGAACCCTCCAATGTAATCGATCCGGACGTGAAGGAGCAATTTCATAGGGATCAACTTCGAAAGCTCCAAAAGCAAGTAAGGTTCCTTTCAGCGAACCAAGATTGCATTGAATGCGGATCGCAGCGGCACACCACCATCGAGTACCCCCACACTGAACAAGTACACCTAGCGGAGACTCACCAAGAGGCGCGCTACATGAGGGGTCCCAATCACCAATATTGGGGAGACCAAAGGTTCCATCAACCACAAAGGAACCCGGTTAACCCTAAGGACCCTCCGCGTTATAGAGCTCCTGGGCACCCGGAGAGAGACCAAAAGAAGGATGATCTTCAACTAGTACTGGATGAAATCAGGTGGAATCAGGCTAAGAATGATCAATCCAACAATGCCATCCATTCTCAACTCAATCACCTTACCACAAGGATTGGGGAGATGGACATATGGAAAAAGAACGTAGAGACCCAACTGGGTCAATTGGCGGCACAAATCCCTAGGCCATCCGGAACACTCCCTGGGCAACCCACTACAAATCCTAAGGGACAATCCGGGACGGGCCATGTCGCAGCCATGCAATTGAGGAGTGGCACCAAAGTACACAAGCCACGGACGGAAACGGAGGAGAAAGCAACAGACCCAGTCGACATCGACAAACCAGTCGATGTCGACCCAGAGGTCGATATCGACCACCATGTCGACCCCCTGGTCGATGTCGATGACACTGCAGAGCCTGAGAAGTCACAACAGAGGTCGAAATCGACCATTCCGGTCGATATCGACCAGAACCCAGTCGACATCGATGTCCAGCAGGCCCCTCCGACCACCGTTTTGGCCCCTCCACCAAAGAAGATGTTGCCATTCCCTTCCAAAGCATTGGAGGATCCCACCAAAGGTAAGTTTAGGCGCTTTGTAAAAATACTTCAAGGACTTAATGTTACCATCCCTCTTACAGAAGCCCTAAGCGAGATGCCCGCCTATGTGCGATTCCTGAAAGACATCCTGAGCAAGAAGAGATCTATGGCAGAGATCGCAGAGGAGTGCTCTAAGATGGACTTCCCTGAGAAGAAGAGTGATCCAGGGAAGTTTGCAATCACCGTGGGACTTGGCCAACATCGCTATAAAGCCCTATGTGACCTAGGGGCGAGTGTAAGTCTCATGCCTCTCTCTATTTGGCAAAAGGTGAACATTGGCGCCCTTGAACCTGTGGACATGAAACTTTATATGGCTGACAACTCATTCGTCAGGCCCACAGGTATAGTTGATGACGTTCCGGTAAAGGTAGGTAAGTTCTTTGTGCCTACTGATTTCATTGTATTGGAGATGCCTAAAGATCCTGTAGTGCCTATTATACTTGGTAGGCCTTTCTTAGCTACTGCAGATGCCAATATCAATGTACGTCGAGGGTTACTAACCTTTACTATAGGGAACGAAGTGATAGAATTCTCTTTCAACCCAACCATGAGCGAAACAAAGCACCTGGAGCAAGTAGTCCTCTCGCCGGCTAAGGAGAAGCTTAGAAAATTTTTGTTGGCGAGGACGGAAACAGCAAGCAGGGTCGACATCGATTGTAACTAGTCGATATCGACTAACAACATCGAAATCGACCCCCCTTGGTCGAAATCGAGTATGCCAGATCGCTGCCAGGAGCTTAAGTATGGGGTCACAGAGGTCGATATCGACCCCCACATATCGATATCGACCAAAGCTCTCGAAATCGACCCTCCTTGGTCGAAATCGACCACCCCTCAGCCTGAAGATTTCTGTTTTGGGCCCAAACAGGTAAGCCCAGGTATGACTCCTAACCCTTCTATGTCCCTTATTGATAAATCAATTAAACCAATTATTGATAATTCTACTAAAGAGAGGGTTAAAGCTCCATGGTTTGCCTATATTGCTAAAGTTAGGTCAAGAAAGAGAAGGAAAGCGCCCAAAGAAGAACCTAACATCAAAGAAGCCTTGGTCGCTGAACTTCGCTACTACCAAAAGGACTTAGATGATCCAGGAGAAGGCTCACGCTCGAAGGGTCCCTACTTAAAAGGGTCGTGAAGCATTGACGGAGAAGTCGGCCTAGCGACTCAAAAATCTAGAGCATGTACATAAAACTTTTAAATTTCGCATAGATGGTTTTTAGGATTTAACTTTTGAATTTTGAAATTTTAAAACTGAGATAATTCGTGCTTCATCTATATTTCTAACAAAGATTTCAGGTTGTCAAGCAAAAGAAACGACGAAGAAGAAAAGAAGCTTCTGCAGAGGCAGTCGAAATCGACCAGGCCAGTCGAAATCGACCCCCCTAGGGTCAAGCCATCTCCTGGAGTCGACATCGAGGACTCAGGAGCAAAAAAAAAGAGAGGTCGATATCGACCCTAATACTCGATATCGACCCCAATCAGGCAGCCCTTGTCTTCATCTTCTTCCTCGAATTCGATAGATGCAGTCGACATCGACCTCTGACCTAGATATCGACTTCTGGCATCGACCCAACCTGAAATCGACCTGAATCCGCAGGTTACGCTGTGAGTTTCTCTCTACTCTTGTTCTTCTTTTTAATACAGTGAGGACACTGTATATTTTAAGTATGGGGTGGGGGAAAGACATGTCTTATGGTCATATCTTGGTTTACTTCTTCGCATTGCATTCATGTTTAAAATTTTTGTTCTTAGTTTTACTTTTATAAAATGTCAAAAAAGAAAAAATAAAAAATAGAAAAATGTCAAAAATACAAAAAAAAAATGCATGTTTATTTTTAAAGTTTGTTTTTTTTCCCTACTTAGATGTCCTATGATGAAAACTCAATAGCTGACTTGATCATGTAAACTCTATGGCATATTTGGATGGTTTAGCCTAAGTCTTTAAATTTTTATGTAGATTGTGAACTTGTGATGAAATTGAGCACATATGATCCTAGGCTAAAAAGCAAATCCAACAAAAATTATCCTTGTGAGAATTTTGGCCTATAGGGAGAACATCAATAATCCATCCGCTTTCTTGAGTGAATTTACTCTTCCTATGCATCTCTAAATGTTGTGATAGTTATTCAAAGCCAATGCATATATATGTTTATGTTTACGAGAATTAAATGATGGAGGCATCTTTTAAGCCATTTTTATCCTCTTTTTACCTACCCTGCATTATCCCTGCTTGAAGCCAGAACATTAGCCTGAGCCTGAAATTGCAAACTCCATAAAATTATCCCTAACCGAATTGAGCCTGACCCCATTTGGGAATTGAGACTTAGATTGGTTGGACTAATGCCTTGTGGAAAGAAAAGAGCATAATGTCCAGTTTTGAGCAAGGAAATTATAGGATGGTGCATATTTACATTTTGTCATATTTTGTAAAAGGATTTATGGCTCAACATATAAATGCACATATTTACTTATTATTTTCGAAAAAAAAAGAATCCGAAAAAAAATAAAAATAAAGATATATATATATATATACTGCATGAGCCAAAATCCTTAAGTCTTTTATTCATACAAGTGTTATATTTTTGAGAGGTATATTAGAGCTTGAAAGAAGGGTTGATAGTATGGTTTACATCTTTAAGTGCATCTTTAGAGCATATTATGGAAAGATGAGTTGGGAAAGAGCATTATAGAGATTGAGCTTACATTGAAGAGTTATGGTTTGGGTATTGCAAGTGTTGAAATTTAGGAGTCTTGATTCCCGAATTATAAAAGCACCACATAACTAAATAATTCCATACCCTTTTATTTCATACCAAACCCCATTACATCCCCGCCGAATGGAGTCTTCTTTGAAGTCTTCCATTGAGCGAAAGTCCTCCTGATGGTTCTTATTGCATTTTCATAATTGGTTGCGAAGTGGATTTATATAAATTGCAATGTTTATGAGATTGTACATGGAATTGAGTTGAGAGTTGATCTTCATAGCCTAAACACATGAGAGTTGAGTGCAAACACATTATCCCTATGAGGTTGGATCAAAATTGCATATGCCTATGGATCGCCGAAATATGTGCTATGACGTTAAATTCACTTGCTTTGCTTTGCTACCGCTTATGATGTTGCTTTTGACAAAGGCGAAGACTTGAAGGGTGTGTTGTAGGTGTTGGTTATTGCTTGAGGACAAGCAAGTCTAAATATGGGGTGTTTTGATGTACACATTTGCACCTTCTTTTATTGCATCTTTTGACTTCATATTTCATTCGATTTCCAAAGAAAAGCTTCAAAAGTATATAAACTTGTGTAAGAATGAGCTAAAGTATAAGAAATAGAGTCTGCACGAGTTTTGAGCTAACCATGCAGGAATTCGATGAAATCGGAGTCAAAACGAAGAAGCCAACTGAAGCTGAGAAGAGGTCGATATCGACTGGAGACATCGATATCGACCCTAGATTTCGACACGACTTCTGAGCGTCGAGATAGGCCACACAGACCAGACAAGAAAGCCTCGATATCGACATACATGCATCGATATCGACCATCGTCATAGACATCGACCGGAGCTGGACAAGTCGAGCAGAAACACAAGCATCGATATCGACCTCTAGTGTCGATATCGACCCTACCTCGACAGAAGATAAATCCGATTTTGAGACTCGGATTGTGAAGACTATCATCAAAGCCATGAGTTATCTCGTTCTTTTAGATATTAGCAACTGTTTATCATTTTTTCCTTTAAGTTTTTATCAAAATAAAAGACCTATCCTAATTGTTCGGATAGAGTTCATAGTTTAGATAGAAGTGTCACTCCTCGGATAGCGAGGATTAGTAGCCTATAAATAAAGCCCTAGGGGCTGATTTGTTAGATCATTCAATCTTAGATTTCAATTGACAATCAAGACAATCAATAGAGTTAGAGAGGAGTTTTAGGGTTTGCCGTTTGCGAAAGTTGACGTTGAGTTGTAAAGCTTCGGAGTTTATTTTAATGCAAGTTTCTTCTTTTCAATCAACAATGAGTTCCATGATGAGAAGCGAGTAGTTCCCCAAAGCTCTTACGGTCGGGGTGAGCCCGACGTTAGCCATGCGTGCTTGAGGTAAGTATTTGATGTTGATATCGTTGTGTCTATCTCTCCTCCTACGATTCTATGTTTAGTCCTAATCGAAAGAGAAGGGATTCATGCTAACAACTTGAGTTATAAACATAAAATTGGTAGAGAAAATTAGGTTTATTTGCAAGAGTAATCCTAAGAGTTGGTGTACGGCGAAAGCTTGTCCCTCGGGTGAAATAGCGCAATTGTCCGTCTTATTTATCTTATCGCATGCATTGGTTAACGTTGTGGTGAACCCTAATCCTAGGAGTTGCTTTTTTACATATTTTATACACCAAAACCTACTGTTATTTCTGTTCATTGCTTCTCTCTCCATTCTCAATTCTTCGGCCTTTCTTTGCCGACGAAGAACCAACACACTGCAGGGAGACATCGATATCGACCCCAGACGTCGATATCAACCACTGAGTTCGTCGACAGTTTTCTGAGTCGACAACGAACATCGCTTCAGAGTTTCCTGACATCGATATCGACCCCTTGTGTCGAAATCGACCCCTCTGTATCGACTGGCAGTTTTCTGAGCCAGTCGATTTCGTGAACTGACATCGATATCGACCCCTTCCAGTCGATATCGACCACTTGTTTTTGTCTCTGCAGGTCTTCTGTTGCAGAGAACATCGACAACCGAGGTCGACATCGAGCACCAAGGTTGAAATCGAGGCTTTTGGTCGACGCAGACGTGAAATTTCCAATGCTACTAGGATCCCGCTGACACGCCTCCTCGTGGATCGATCCTAACTACCCTTCCACTACAACGGGAGGAAGTCTTGTAATTATTTGCTTAGGTCAGGAGTTGGATTACGTTTATTACATCTTTATCATTTGTAATTACTCGACATATCATCCTCCTGCAACAACAAATTGGCGCCGTTGCCGGGGAGGCAATCAATCGCGCCCTAGTAATCTATCTCACGTCTCTACCTAGTTTGGTTTTGCAGGTGTATGCGACGCGCTGATCGCCCACCTGAATTTGAAGGAGTAGACGACCTTGAGCGCTATTTCCATCTAAGGGCCCAAGCTCAAAGAATCATGGCAGACAACGCGAACCAGGCTGAACTAATTGAGCAACTAAGGAAGCAGGTTGAGGACTTAACGACTAGAGAGGCGGCACTTAAGGAGCGCGCGGATAGGGAGGAGGAAGGCCGGAGGTAAATAGAAGCCCAAATGAATGCCCTCCCTAGGAATGCCAAGCAATATATACACCCTGCGCTCACAGTGCCTGAATCGGCGATTCTTATCCCTGCCTCTAATTTTGAAATTAAACCTAACTTCCTTACTGAGATTAGAAGGCATCAATATGAAGGAAAACCTAACGAATGCCCTATGGCACATATTTCTACCTTCTTAGACCTTTGTGATACTATTGCTGATGGACGAAGTCTTGAATATGTCCAACTAAAAGCCTTTCGATGGTCTCTTACAGGGAAATCATTGCAGTGGTTGGAAAGCTTAGCCCCAAGATCGCTTCACACCTGGAATGAAGTCAAGGACGCGTTCCTCAACAAGTTCTTTCCTCCTTCTAAGACGGCGTTGATTCGACAGAAAATCACGGATTTCAAACAAAAGCCTGGTGAGGCTCTGGCGACTGTTTGGGAAAGGTTTAAGGACCTACTACGATCATGCCCGACGCATGGCCAACCACCATATGTAATTCAAGAGATCATATACAATGCTCTTGACGCTGCAACTAAGGAGAGGATCAACACCTACACCTCCTATGGCTACCTTGAACTCGCTCCACAAGAGGCTTGGGAGACCATAGAGAGGTTAGTGGAGTTCGACAACACATATGAGACTCCTGAGGCTTCCGACGCACCATCATCATCGAGGCCTTCTCCATCTATGCCCTTATATGAACCCTCCAATGTAATCGATCCGGACGTGAAGGAGCAATTTCATAGGGATCAACTTCGAAAGCTCCAAAAGCAAGTAAGGTTCCTTTCAGCGAACCAAGATTGCATTGAATGCGGATCGCAGCGGCACACCACCATCGAGTACCCCCACACTGAACAAGTACACCTAGCGGAGACTCACCAAGAGGCGCGCTACATGAGGGGTCCCAATCACCAATATTGGGGAGACCAAAGGTTCCATCAACCACAAAGGAACCCGGTTAACCCTAGGGACCCTCCGCGTTATAGAGCTCCTGGGCACCCGGAGAGAGACCAAAAGAAGGATGATCTTCAACTAGTACTGGATGAAATCAGGTGGAATCAGGCTAAGAATGATCAATCCAACAATGCCATCCATTCTCAACTCAATCACCTTACCACAAGGATTGGGGAGATGGACATATGGAAAAAGAACGTAGAGACCCAACTGGGTCAATTGGCGGCACAAATCCCTAGGCCATCCGGAACACTCCCTGGGCAACCCACTACAAATCCTAAGGGACAATCCGGGACGGGCCATGTCGCAGCCATGCAATTGAGGAGTGGCACCAAAGTACACAAGCCACGGACGGAAACGGAGGAGAAAGCAACAGACCCAGTCGACATCGACAAACCAGTCGATGTCGACCCAGAGGTCGATATCGACCACCATGTCGACCCCCTGGTCGATGTCGATGACACTGCAGAGCCTGAGAAGTCACAACAGAGGTCGAAATCGACCATTCCGGTCGATATCGACCAGAACCCAGTCGACATCGATGTCCAGCAGGCCCCTCCGACCACCGTTTTGGCCCCTCCACCAAAGAAGATGTTGCCATTCCCTTCCAAAGCATTGGAGGATCCCACCAAAGGTAAGTTTAGGCGCTTTGTAAAAATACTTCAAGGACTTAATGTTACCATCCCTCTTACAGAAGCCCTAAGCGAGATGCCCGCCTATGTGCGATTCCTGAAAGACATCCTGAGCAAGAAGAGATCTATGGCAGAGATCGCAGAGGAGTGCTCTAAGATGGACTTCCCTGAGAAGAAGAGTGATCCAGGGAAGTTTGCAATCACCGTGGGACTTGGCCAACATCGCTATAAAGCCCTATGTGACCTAGGGGCGAGTGTAAGTCTCATGCCTCTCTCTATTTGGCAAAAGGTGAACATTGGCGCCCTTGAACCTGTGGACATGAAACTTTATATGGCTGACAACTCATTCGTCAGGCCCACAGGTATAGTTGATGACGTTCCGGTAAAGGTAGGTAAGTTCTTTGTGCCTACTGATTTCATTGTATTGGAGATGCCTAAAGATCCTGTAGTGCCTATTATACTTGGTAGGCCTTTCTTAGCTACTGCAGATGCCAATATCAATGTACGTCGAGGGTTACTAACCTTTACTATAGGGAACGAAGTGATAGAATTCTCTTTCAACCCAACCATGAGCGAAACAAAGCACCTGGAGCAAGTAGTCCTCTCGCCGGCTAAGGAGAAGCTTAGAAAATTTTTGTTGGCGAGGACGGAAACAGCAAGCAGGGTCGACATCGATTGTAACTAGTCGATATCGACTAACAACATCGAAATCGACCCCCCTTGGTCGAAATCGAGTATGCCAGATCGCTGCCAGGAGCTTAAGTATGGGGTCACAGAGGTCGATATCGACCCCCACATATCGATATCGACCAAAGCTCTCGAAATCGACCCTCCTTGGTCGAAATCGACCACCCCTCAGCCTGAAGATTTCTGTTTTGGGCCCAAACAGGTAAGCCCAGGTATGACTCCTAACCCTTCTATGTCCCTTATTGATAAATCAATTAAACCAATTATTGATAATTCTACTAAAGAGAGGGTTAAAGCTCCATGGTTTGCCTATATTGCTAAAGTTAGGTCAAGAAAGAGAAGGAAAGCGCCCAAAGAAGAACCTAACATCAAAGAAGCCTTGGTCGCTGAACTTCGCTACTACCAAAAGGACTTAGATGATCCAGGAGAAGGCTCACGCTCGAAGGGTCCCTACTTAAAAGGGTCGTGAAGCATTGACGGAGAAGTCGGCCTAGCGACTCAAAAATCTAGAGCATGTACATAAAACTTTTAAATTTCGCATAGATGGTTTTTAGGATTTAACTTTTGAATTTTGAAATTTTAAAACTGAGATAATTCGTGCTTCATCTATATTTCTAACAAAGATTTCAGGTTGTCAAGCAAAAGAAACGACGAAGAAGAAAAGAAGCTTCTGCAGAGGCAGTCGAAATCGACCAGGCCAGTCGAAATCGACCCCCCTAGGGTCAAGCCATCTCCTGGAGTCGACATCGAGGACTCAGGAGCAAAAAAAAAGAGAGGTCGATATCGACCCTAATACTCGATATCGACCCCAATCAGGCAGCCCTTGTCTTCATCTTCTTCCTCTAATTCGATAGATGCAGTCGACATCGACCTCTGACCTAGATATCGACTTCTGGCATCGACCCAACCTGAAATCGACCTGAATCCGCAGGTTACGCTGTGAGTTTCTCTCTACTCTTGTTCTTCTTTTTAATACAGTGAGGACACTGTATATTTTAAGTATGGGGTGGGGGAAAGACATGTCTTATGGTCATATCTTGGTTTACTTCTTCGCATTGCATTCATGTTTAAAATTTTTGTTCTTAGTTTTACTTTTATAAAATGTCAAAAAAGAAAAAATAAAAAATAGAAAAATGTCAAAAATACAAAAAAAAAATGCATGTTTATTTTTAAAGTTTGTTTTTTTTCCCTACTTAGATGTCCTATGATGAAAACTCAATAGCTGACTTGATCATGTAAACTCTATGGCATATTTGGATGGTTTAGCCTAAGTCTTTAAATTTTTATGTAGATTGTGAACTTGTGATGAAATTGAGCACATATGATCCTAGGCTAAAAAGCAAATCCAACAAAAATTATCCTTGTGAGAATTTTGGCCTATAGGGAGAACATCAATAATCCATCCGCTTTCTTGAGTGAATTTACTCTTCCTATGCATCTCTAAATGTTGTGATAGTTATTCAAAGCCAATGCATATATATGTTTATGTTTACGAGAATTAAATGATGGAGGCATCTTTTAAGCCATTTTTATCCTCTCTTTACCTACCCTGCATTATCCCTGCTTGAAGCCAGAACATTAGCCTGAGCCTGAAATTGCAAACTCCATAAAATTATCCCTAACCGAATTGAGCCTGACCCCATTTGGGAATTGAGACTTAGATTGGTTGGACTAATGCCTTGTGGAAAGAAAAGAGCATAATGTCCAGTTTTGAGCAAGGAAATTATAGGATGGTGCATATTTACATTTTGTCATATTTTGTAAAAGGATTTATGGCTCAACATATAAATGCACATATTTACTTATTATTTTCGAAAAAAAAGAATCCGAAAAAAAAATAAAAATAAAGATATATATATATATAGTGCATGAGCCAAAATCCTTAAGTCTTTTATTCATACAAGTGTTATATTTTTGAGAGGTATATTAGAGCTTGAAAGAAGGGTTGATAGTATGGTTTACATCTTTAAGTGCATCTTTAGAGCATATTATGGAAAGATGAGTTGGGAAAGAGCATTATAGAGATTGAGCTTACATTGAAGAGTTATGGTTTGGGTATTGCAAGTGTTGAAATTTAGGAGTCTTGATTCCCGAATTATAAAAGCACCACATAACCAAATAATTCCATACCCTTTTATTTCATACCAAACCCCATTACATCCCCGCCGAATGGAGTCTTCTTTGAAGTCTTCCATTGAGCGAAAGTCCTCCTGATGGTTCTTATTGCATTTTCATAATTGGTTGGGAAGTGGATTTATATAAATTGCAATGTTTATGAGATTGTACATGGAATTGAGTTGAGAGTTGATCTTCATAGCCTAAACACATGAGAGTTGAGTGCAAACACATTATCCCTATGAGGTTGGATCAAAATTGCATATGCCTATGGATCGCCGAAATATGTGCTATGACGTTAAATTCACTTGCTTTGCTTTGCTACCGCTTATGATGTTGCTTTTGACAAAGGCGAAGACTTGAAGGGTGTGTTGTAGGTGTTGGTTATTGCTTGGTTATTGCTTGAGGACAAGCAAGTCTAAATATGGGGTGTTTTGATGTACACATTTGCACCTTCTTTTATTGCATCTTTTGACTTCATATTTCATTCGATTTCCAAAGAAAAGCTTCAAAAGTATATAAACTTGTGTAAGAATGAGCTAAAGTATAAGAAATAGAGTCTGCACGAGTTTTGAGCTAACCATGCAGGAATTCGATGAAATCGGAGTCAAAACGAAGAAGCCAATTGAAGCTGAGAAGAGGTCGATATCGACTGGAGACATCGATATCGACCCTAGATTTCGACACGACTTCTGAGCGTCGAGATAAGCCACACAGACCAGACAAGAAAGCCTCGATATCGACATACATGCATCGATCCATCGTCATAGACATCGACCGGAGCTGGACAAGTCGAGCAGAAACACAAGCATCGATATCGACCTCTGGTGTCGATATCGACCCTACCTCGACAGAAGATAAATCCGATTTTGAGACTCGGATTGTGAAGACTATCATCAAAGCCATGAGTTATCTCGTTCTTTTAGATATTAGCAACTGTTTATCATTTTTTCCTTTAAGTTTTTATCAAAATAAAAGACCTATCCTAATTGTTCGGATAGAGTTCATAGTTTAGATAGAAGTGTCACTCCTCGGATAGCGAGGATTAGTAGCCTATAAATAAAGCCCTAGGGGCTGATTTGTTAGATCATTCAATCTTAGAATTCAATTGACAATCAAGACAATCAATAGAGTTAGAGAGGAGTTTTAGGGTTTGACGTTTGCGAAAGTTGACGTTGAGTTGTAAAGCTTCGGAGTTTATTTTAATGCAAGTTTCTTCTTTTCAATCAACAATGAGTTCCATGATGAGAAGCGAGTAGTTCCCCAAAGCTCTTAGGGTCGGGGTGAGCCCGGCGTTAGCCATGCGCGCTTGAGGTAAGTATTTTGTTGATATCGTTGTGTCTATCTCTCCTCCTACGATTCTATGTTTAGTCCTAATCGAAAGAGAAGGGATTCTTGCTAACAACTTGAGTTATAAACATAAAATTGGTAGAGACAATTAGGTTTATTTGCAAGAGTAATCCTAAGAGTTGGTGTACGACGAAAGCTTGTCCCTCGGGTGAAATAGCGCAATTGTCCGTCTTATTTATCTTATCGCATGCATTGGTTAACGTTGTGGTGAACCCTAATCCTAGGAGTTGCTTTTTTACATATTTTATACACCAAAACCTACTGTTATTTCTGTTCATTGCTTCTCTCTCCATTCTCAATTCTTCGGCCTTTCTTTGCCGACGAAGAACTAACACACTGCAGGGAGACATCGATATCGACCCCAGACGTCGATATCGACCACTGAGTTCGTCGACAGTTTTCTGAGTCGACAACGAACATCGCTGCGGAGTTTCCTGACATCGATATCGACCCCTTGTGTCGAAATCGACCCCTCTGTATCGACTGGCAGTCTTCTGAGCCAGTCGATTTCGTGAACTGACATCGATATCGACCCCTTCCAGTCGATATCGACCACTTGTTTTTGTCTCTGCAGGTCTTCTGTTGCAGAGAACATCGACAACCGAGGTCGACATCGAGCACCAAGGTCGAAATCGAGGCTTCTGGTCGATGCATACGTGAAATTTCCAACGCTACTAGGATCCTGCTGACACGCCTCCTCGTGGATCGATCCTGACTACCCTTCCACTACAACGGGAGGAAGTCTTGTAATTATTTGCTTAGGCCAGGAGTTGGATTACGTTTATTACATCTTTATCATTTGTAATCACTCGACATATCATCCTCCTGCAACAACACCAATCACAAAACCTACAACCTTATCCCAAATTCTATAATTCCTCAAGCATTCATTAGTACCCAAATCTCATTGTCATCCAAATCTAGTGCCTTAACAACATCATTACCATTCCTAGTAAAACAACCTATCTATCACTACATCCTCCCTAAACGAATTCCTTAGTCAACACACCTAGTCTACCCATTCACCTCTAAGACTATCCTAACCACTCATAACTTCTCTCAAAGGCACCCTAACGAACTATCCTACCCTTAACCAAAATACCCTCATATGCTAGCCACATATACTAACACCTCTCACTCAAAATCTTACCATCTTAATCCTACTCCTCGCCTAAGGCCTACCTAGAAGCTCATCTGAAAATCACTAACCACTGTATTTTATAAGTCCTAGAACTCGCTCGGTCCCATCTAAGCTAACATCCCCTCCTTATATCTCTATCTCATACTATCATTCGTCAAATCCTATAACTCAAGTCCTCTCACCGCTCTCCGATCATTCTACCCAAGGTCCTCAACCAACATAATCAAGCAGGAAACAATCATGGAAGTCATCACACATACCCTACGTCATACTTACTAACACCTTATATCTACAACATTATTAGTCCATCGCCAATCATATCTAAAAACTCAAGGTACCACTATACTCAATAATAGTGCAAATCATTATACATATAGACGTATTCGAGTCAAATCATCAAGTTGCATCATGCTAACGACCACAACAAGGATAATATCATGTCAATATCATATTGGTTCATCATCTTACACTAACATAGCCTATCACCTATCATATCATATCACTAGATTATGGTCCTAACAATGGAGATTCACATTTTATAGGCAAAGGATTCAGGCAATAATCGTTAGCTCAGAATATCAACACGTCGTATCATCATTGCATATCAGAACACCAAGGCATCAAAGCAATATTTACTACCATCACAACCTATCAATGTCAACATGTCAGAACTCTTCATCATGTCAATTATAGAACTATCACACAGGGTTCCAAGTCAACGGAGAGAGGAAAAGGACAAGGCGGACAATCCGGATTCCTAACAGACTCGAACACGAACCCAGGCTAAAGATGACTAGACTAGAGACAAGGTTCAAACCCAAGAATGACAACGATGCCCTTATGGAAGTCTATGAGGTTATAATTGTGACAAACAAGCATGTATTCGTCATATAGCATATCAGTCATATTCATTTCACACTAGTATGTACCTACCTCAAGGGATAACAACATATGTATTCATACATTTACGTATAATCAATTTCTACATGGACGTGCATGCGAGACAAACTGGCAATCTATCATCTAATGTAATAGTCATGCTTGGCACATAATCATGCGAGGGGCTAGTAATGATCATTCGAGATACGAGGTCATGTAGAGTTTAATAAGCATCACATGCATTTAATATATGAACACTTGCACGAGCATGATATACACATTAGCAGGTAAGATCAACTACAAGCATGTCAAGATATACACCAAAGCATGAATACATGCAAGGTAATCTAAATAGGTCCAACATAACATTCATGTATCATGTGCATACGAAGTCATGATGTAGCATGGTGTGTGATCATGTGAGGTGTCAGGTTACATATTCATGCAAGCACGTGAGGACGTCATAGAAGGCATGATAAGCATTGAGGGCATCATCAACTAATCATGCTAAGGAGATCATTTTACGGGAATATATATACGAAGAAGAGCTGACCACACTATCATGCACCTAAGTCAAGGGAGGGCAACAATCACGCGGATTCATAACATGGGACACATACTCTCAATCAATCGTTATCTCGGCAACTGCAACAAGCCAAGTAGATCATGTTGGAACTACATAGGATCATGATAGAATTGTAGCAAGGTATAACACGAGAACTAAGCAATGTAGCTAAGCATGGATATAATGGCATATGTAGTTTCTCGCCAATGATCATTCACAAGGGTCATATCAAGAATGTACATAATATCACATCAAGTCATGCAATTCTAGAGAAGCTACCATTATAATCAGACAGAAATCCCTAAGGACAATCATCGACTCATCCCAACCGACTCGTCACCTCATTTCCCCTGGGACTCTAGTCCATCTTATCATGGTAAGGTGAGAGGTTATTCACTTTACTTTCCGAAAGAGGATGGTAGAGTTCGTGTTTAGACTCTTGTGACAAGAAGACATGGTTCGACCATTTCAAAAATCGAGAAGGATGACTCCATAAGGCAACTCACTCTCTAAACTCGAAATCATGCCAACACTCATTTCCCATCACACACTCAATTCACCATGTATTCGATTACAACTTCCAACACAATCAGCTTATCATGAGGCAGAAGAGCTCGATAGGAACATCAAGGTTTGGGACACGAAATAGGATTCAGAACGCCAGGGAGTGGATACTCTTTAACCTAATCAACACACCTAGACACTTTTCTGGGATGGATGATGGAACGTTAGGAGATGTCAAGGAGAATTGGACAATGGAAAGGGTTGTTCCACCGAACTGGAAATCCGACTACATAAGCATGAGGTTTCTCCCGCTATCCCATTTGCACAAACATTCAACACATGTTTCCCAGTCAGGACATACCAATCAGACTCCTAGCCTAAGTATACAACACTCAGCACAGAAGCAGTCACAAGGTTAATACGATCTCTTTTGAAGTTTATAAAGGCATGGAGATGATCTATGCTGCCCTTCGAGGGGCAGCCGACCGGAGGGGGCAATTACCTCTCGGTCTCCTAACCCAGTTACTTGATCGGAGGTTGAACGTCTAGTTTAAGCAAATATAAAATATAAATGCAAACCGAATCCTAGTCCGTGCAAATAATTACAAGACTTACTCCCGCTGTAGTAGAAGGGCAGTCAGGATCGATCCATTAGGAAGTGTGTCAGCGGGATTCTAGATAGTCTCAGAAAGCTCAAGTCTTTGTCGACTAGGAGTCTCGATCTCAAGTAGTGGACTCGACGTCGACCTAGGCCGTTGATTTCTACAGCAACAGAAAGCTTGTAGAGACAAGAATAAGCAGTCAATATCTACTATGGTGGTAGATATCGATGTCAGCAAATGAGGTCGATCTGGCACAGAATATTGCCAGTCGACATAGGGTAGTCGATATCGAGTAAAGCCCTTAAAATCGACCTCAGACAGATGCAGGAAGATGGACGTCGACACAGAAAACCATTGACGTAGGGCAAAGCAGTCGATATCGATCTAGTTGGTCGAAATCGAGTGGTCCTACAGTAACGTTAGATGTCGGAGAAGAGGGCCGAAGACAAATAGGATGGAGAAGAAGGGTGAACAGAAGAAGGACAGATTTTGATGGTTGTATAAAATATAGGAAGTCAACTCCTAGGGCTAGGGTTTACCATAACGTTAACCAATGCTTGCAATAAGGCAAATAAGACGGACAATTGCGCTATCTCACCCGTGGGACAAGCTTTCACTGTACACCAATGGTTAGGAATACTCTTGCAAATAAACCTAATTATTTCTACCAATTTTATGTTTATAACTCAAGTTGTTAGCATGAATCCCTTTACTTGCGATAAGGACTAAAGATAGAATCGTAGGAGATGATATAGACACAACGATATCAACATCAAGTACTTACCTCAAACACGCATGGCTAACGTCGGGCTCACCCCGACCCTAGAATCTTTGGGGAACTACTCGCACTTCATTGCAATAGACACCATTGATTGAAAGGAAAGAACTTGCATTAATAAAACCTTCAAAACCTTACAATCCAACGTCGGCTTTTGCAAATGCCAAACCCTAAAGCTTCTCTCTACTCTCTATTCTCTAGCTATTGTTGTTGTAGGACGGAATGAATAAAAACCAGCTGCCTAGGGCTTTATTTATAGCTACTAATCTTTTCTAGCCAAGGAAAGTAATTCTAATTTTTTTTTATCTAAAATCTATCCTTAACGAGTAGGATAAATCTTTATTATGGTAAATAACAAAATAACTAATAAATATCTTAGGGTAAAAAGGAAACAATCCTAAGACATATTATATCTAAATAGGAGTGATAAACTGTGGCATAATTGATAGAATTCCCAATTCGCATCTCGAAAAGCGCGTCCAGTCCGCGTCGATATCGAGGTCTTCGTTTTGGCTCGATAGATTCCACTTCACTCGATCTCTGGATCAAGGTTGATCTCGATGCCTCCCCTCGATGTCGACCATATGAGTCTATGTTGAGTGCTTCTATAGTGGTCTTGTGTGGTCTATCTTGACGCTCATGTCTACGTCGATCTCTTTAGTCGATATCGACCAGTCATGTCGATATCGACCTCTTCTCAGCTTCACTTGGCTTCTTCGTTTTGACTCCAATTCCGCTCAAATTCCTACATATTTAGACCAAAACTTGTGCAGACTCTATTTCTTGCACGTTAGCTCATTCTATACAAATTTATATTATTTTTAAACTTTACTTTAAGAATCGAATGGAATATGAAGACAAAACATGTAAATAAAAAGGCTACAAATATGTACATCAAAATACCCCATACTTAGACTTGCTTGTCCTCAAGGAATAACCAAGCAATAACCAATACCTACAACAGACCCTTCAAGTCTTCGCCCTTGTCAAAAGCAACATCATAAGTGGTAGCAAAGCAAAGCAAGTGAATTTAACGTCATCACACATATATGAGCGATCCATAGGCATATGCAATTTTAATCCAACCTCACACGGAAATGTGTTTGCACTCAACTTTCATGTGTTTAGGCTATGAAGATCAACTCTCAACTCAATTCCATATACAATCTCATAAACATTGCAATTTATAATAATCCACTTCGCAACCAATTACGTAAATGCAACAAGAACCATCAAGAGGACTTTCGCTCAATGGAAGACTTCAAAGAAGACTCCATTCGGCGGGGTTGTAATGGGGCTTCGTATGAAATAAAGGGTATGGAATTATTTGGCTATGTGGTGCTTATAAAATTTGGGAATCAACACTCCTAAAATTTAACACAACTATATCCAAACCATATCTCCAACAATAATGTTCAACCAAACTTAAGTTCCATAATGCTCATCAACCCTAATATGCTCTCAAAAATATAAATCTTGTATAAAATAAAATAACTAGGGAATAATTGGCCCATGCACTAATATAATAATATTTTTTTCTTTTTTTTTCTTGATTTTTTTTAACGAAATAAAAAAATGTTCATTTATATGGTGAGCAAAAAATCCTTTTACAATGTATGCCAAGATGCAACTATATACCAACCCATAATTTTTTCTTTCTCAAAACTAAACGATATGCACTTCTCTTTCCACAATGCTTTATTCTAACCAATCTAAATCTCAATTCCCAAATGGGGTCAGACTCAATTCGGCTAGGGATAATTTTATGGAGTTTGCAATATAAGGCTCATGCTAATGTTCTGGCTTCAAGCAGAGATAATGCAGGGTAGGTAAAGAGAGGATAAAAATGGCTTAAAAAATGCCTCCATCATTTAATTCTCATAAATATTAACATATATATATGTATTGGCTTTGAATAGCTATCACAACATTTAGAGATGCATAGGAAGAGTAAATACACTCAAGAAAGCAGATGGATTTTTAATGTCCTCCCTATAGGCCAAAATTCTCATTAGGACAATTTTTGTTGGATTTTGCTTTTTAGCCTAGGATCATATGTATTCAATTTCATCACAAGTTCAAAATCTACATAAAACCCATTATAAGGACTTAGGCTAAATCATTCAAATATGCCATAGGATTTACATGATCAAGTCAGCTATTGAGATCTCATCATAGGACATCTAAGTAGGGTTTAAAAACAAACTTAAAAGGTAAATACACATTTTTTTGACATTTTCTAATTTTTTTGGATATTTGTATTTTTATAAAAGTAAATAAACTAAGAACATAAACTTAAACATGAATGCAATGCGAAAATTAAAAGAAAGCCAAGATGTGACCATAAGACATGTTTCATCCCCACCCCATACCTAAAATATACAATGTCCTCACTGTATTAAAAGAAAAACAAGGGTGAAGAGAGAAACTCACAGAGCAACCTATGGATTTAGGATGATTTTAGGTAAAGTCGATGTCGAGTAAGTAGGTCGATGTCGACTGCATATGTCTATGTCGAGGAAGAAGTTAAAGTCGAGGGTCGCCTGGGTCTGGTCGATATCGAGTAGCTTGCTCGATATCGAGTTGTCTTTTTGGCTCCTGAGTCATCGATGTCGACTCTAGGAAGTGGCTCGACCCTTAGGCAGTCGATTTCGAGTGCCTCCGCGGTAGCTTCTTTTTCTTCTTCGTCGTTCCTTTTGCTTTGTAACATTAAATTCTTGTTAGAATAATACATAAAGCCATGGTATATCAAAGGTTCAAAATCCAAAATCCAAAATTCAAAACCCTAAAAAAACATCTATGTGAAAATTTAAAAGTTTTATGTACACGCTCTAGATTTTTGAGTCGATAGGCCGACTTCTTCTTCAATGCTTCACGAACCCTTAAGGTAGGGACCCTTCAAGCTTGTGCCTTCTTCTGGATCATCGAGGTCCTTTTGATAGTAGCTTAGTTCGGCAACCAAGGCTTCTTCTTCGTTAGGCTCTTTGTTGAATGCTTTCCTTCTCTTCCTTGACCAAACTTTAGAAATATGGGCAAACCATGGAGCTTTGATCCTTCCATTAGTTGAATCATCAGTAATAGATAGAGGAGGGTTAGGGATCATACCTGAGCTTACTTGTTCGAGCCCGAAACAGAGACTTCGAGATGAGGATCAGTCGATCTCGACAGAAAGGGGTCGATCCCGAGTGCAGAAGTCGATGTTGACTAGGGGTGGTCGATGTCGACATCAGGGACCCCATACATAAGCTCCTAGCAACTCGGTGGATCATCTGCATCACTCGATATCGAGTAGAAGTGGTCGATTTCTAGTGATCTCATTGATTTCGACTGGCTCCAATCGATCTCAACTCTCTTTGCAGTTTTCGTCCTCGCCAACAAAAATTTGCGAAGCTTCTCCTTTGCAGGTGAGAGGGAAACTTGTTCTAGCTGCTTTGTTTTGCTCATTGTAGGGTTGAAGCGAAATTCAATGACCTCATTGCCGATTGTGAATGTAAGGGTGCCATTCCTCACATTGATGTTGGGATCCGCTGTCGCTAAGAATGGTCTACCTAGGATGATAGGCATAATAGGATCTTCTGGCATATCCGACACGATGAAGTCTGTGGGTATGAAGAACTTTCCAACATTGACAGGGACATCATCCACAACCCTAGTTGGTCTCACGAAGGATTTGTCCGCCATGTAGAGCTTCATGTCGACGGACTCCAATGCTCCTACACCCACTTGTCTCCATATTAATAGGGGCATCCAACTAACACTAGCCCCAAGATCACAAAGGGCTTTGAATTGATGCTTACCAACCCCTACCGTCATAGCAAACTTGCCTGGATCGCCGCGCTTCTCAGGGAACTCAATTGAATTGCATTCTCCGGCGATCTCTAGGATAAACCTCTTCTTGGACAAGATATCCTTCATGAACCTCATGTAGACAGGCATCTCATTTAGCGCTTCCATGAGTGGGATGGTGAGGTTGAGACCATATAGGATCTTCATGAAGCGGGTGAATTTTGTGTCTGTTGGATCTTGCAGCGCCTTGGAAGGATAAGGAAGTGCTTTGGATGGCTTTAGAGGTGAGTTGGTCGATTTCTGCTTTCTGGACTGGTCGACATCGACATCAAGGTGGTCGATATCGACATTGGTGTTTGACCTCGGAGGTGTCTGAAGTTGTTGATGAGTTGCAGAGGGGTCGACATTGAGTAGGGGGTCGATATCGACTAGGGCACTCGATATCGGGTGCTTCTTTTGCTCCGTTGAGTGCTTCACAGTGGGCTCGACAACGACAGTGTGTTAGACGTGGATTGGGCCCTCGATATCCACTGGGGTATCGACATCGACTGTGTCTTCAGCGACTTCTCCTTCGCTCCGTGGATCGTGCAATTGACGTCCACTCCTCAGGTTGATGGCGGCAATGTGCCCAGCTTGCCCCCTAGGATTTTCTTGTGGTTGTCCAGGGAGCTTGCCGGGCGGCTTTGGAATTTGGGCCGCCAGTTGACCCAGTTGGGTCTAAATGGTCTTCTTCCAAGTATCCATCTCCCCCATGCCGGCGTTAAGCCCTTAAAGTTGGTTTTGGATAGGATTGCTAGATTGTTGACTCGCAGCTTGGTTCCTCCTTAACTCATCAAGGATGAGTTGGGCATCATCTCGTTATGGCTCTCTCTCCGAATGGCCTGGAGCTCGGTAAGGTGGAGGATCCCTGAGTTTATATTGGGGTGGTTAATTTCCCCAGTTTTGGTACCCTTTGCGATTGGGATCTCATGTATCACACCTCTTGGTGAGTCTACACTAGATCTACTTGCTCCGTGTGGGGGCAAGCGGTGGTGATGTGCCTCTCGGAGCCGCATTCGGCGCAGGGTTGGTTGGCAAAGAGGAATTTGACTTGCTTTTGGAGCCTCCTGAGTTGATCTTTCATGAATTCATCTTTGACGTCGGGATGAATCTCCTTGGAGGGCTCATAGAGTGGCATACATGGGGCAGGCCTTGAGTCAGAGGCCACAAGAGTCCCATAGGTGTTGTCAAATTCGACCAACCTCTCTATAGTATCCCAAGCTTGTTGTGGTAGGAGCTCGAGATACCCACAGGAGGTGTAGGTGTTGATCTTCTCCTTGGTTGCCACGTCCAGGGCGTTGTAGATGATCTCCTGGATGATGTAGGATGGTTTTTCATGCATAGGGCACGACCTCAGCAGCTCTTTGAATCGTTGTCACACTTGCGTCAGGGTTTCATGTGGCTTTTGTTTGAAAGCCATGATCTTCTGGCGTATGACCGCCGTCTTGGATGGTAGGAAGAACTTGTTGAGAAAAGCATCCTTGACTTCATCCTACATGTGGAGCGATCTCGGGGCTACGCTCTCCAACCATGCTAGTGTTTTCCCTGCGAGAGACCAACGAAAAGCCTTTAGTTTAATGTACTGTAGGCTTTATCCATCAACAATTGTATCACATAAATCGAGGAATAAAGAAATATGCTCTAGAGGACAATCGTTAGGTTTTCCCTCAACTTGGCGTCACCTAATTTTAGTTAAGAAGCTAGGTTTAATCTCAAAATTAGAATGAGGGATGAGAATGGGCGATTTAGGCACTGAGAGCACATGGTGCATATATTGCTTGGCATTCTAAGGGAGGGCATTAATTTGTGCTTCAATTTGCCTTCTCACTTCCTCCTCCCTGTCAGCACGCTCTTGTAGTGCTGCGTCTCTAGTTGTAAAGTCCTCGACTTGCTTTCTTAGATGCTCAATCTGCTAAGCCTGGGTCTCATTGTCTGCCATGATTCTTTAAACTCGGGACCTTAAATGGAGATAGCATTCAGGGTCATCAACTCCTTCAAATTCAGGTGTGCAATTAGTGCGTCGCATACACCTGTAAAGCAAAACTAGGAAAAGAAGACGTGAGATAGACTACTAGGGCGCGATTGATTGCTTCCCCGGCAACGGCGCCAATTTGTTAGGAGGAGGAACGTCTAGTTTAAACAAATATAAAATATAAATGCAAACCGAATCCTAGTCCGCGCAAATAATTACAAGACTTCCTCCCGCTGTAGTAGAAGGGTAGTCAGGATCGATACACGAAGAAGTGTGTCAGCAGGATTCTAGATAATCTCAGAAAGCTTACGTCTTTGTCAATCAGGAGTCTTGATCTCTAGTAGTGGACTCGATGTCGACCTAGGCTGTCGATTTCTACTGCAACAGAAAACTTGCAGAGACAAGAACAAGCAGTCGATATCAATATGTTGGTGGATATTGATGTCAGCAAACGAGGTTTATCTGGCTCAGAATATAGCCGATCGTCAAAGGGTAGTCGATATTGAGTAAAGCACTCGAAATCGACATCAGAAAGATGCAAGCAGATGGATGTCGACATAGAAAACCATCGTCGTAGGGCAAAGCAGTCGATATCGACTTAGTTGGTCAAAATCGAGTGGTCCTGCAGTAACGTTAGATGTCGACGAAGAGGGTTGAAGACAAATAGGATGGAGAAGAAGGATGAACAGAAAAAGGACATATTTTGATGGTTGTATAAAATATAGGAAGGCAACTCCTAGGGCTAGGGTTTACCACAACGTTAACCAATGCATGCAATAAGGAAAATAAGACGGACAGTTGCGCTATCTCACCCGAGGGACAAACTTTCGCTGTGCACCAACGGTTAGGAATACTCTTGCAAATAAACCTAATTGTCTCTACCATGTTTATAATTCAAGTTGTTAGCATGAATACCTTTTCTTGCGATAAGGACTAAACATAGAATCGTAGGAGATGATATAGACACAACGATATCAACATCAAGTACTTACCTCAAACATGCATGGCTAAAGTCGGGCTCACCCCGACCCTAGAATCCTTGGGGAACTACTCACACTTCATTGCAATAGACACTATTGATTGAAAGGAAAGGACTTGCATTAATAAAACCTTTGAAACCTTACAATCCAGCGTTGGCTTTCACAAACGCCAAACACCTAAAGCTTCTCTCTACTCTCTACTTCTCTAGCTATTGTTGTTATAGGATGGAATGAATAAAACCAGCCCCCTAGGGCTTTATTTATAGCTACTAATCCTTGCTAGCCAAGGAATGTAATTCTAATATTTTATCTAAAATCTATCCTTAACGAGTAGGATAAATCTTTATTAGTGTAAGTAACTAATAAATATCTTAGGGTAAAAAGGAAACAACCCTAAGACATATTCTATCTATATAGGAGTGATAAACCGTGGCACAATTGATAGAATTCCCAATCTGTGTCTCGAAAAGCGTGTCTAGTCCGCGTCAATATCCAGTCGATATTGACCAAATCAGTCGATATCGAGGTCTTGGTTTTGGCTCGACAGATTCCACTTCACTCGATCTCTAGATCAAGGTCGGTCTCGATGCCTCCCCTTAATGTCGACCACGTTTGTCTGTGTCGAGTGCTTCTATAGCGGTATTGTATGGTCTGTCTAGACGCTCAGGTCTACATCGATCTCTTTAGTCGATATCGACCAGTCATGTCAATATCGATCTCTTCTCAGCTTCACTTGGCTTCTTTTATTTTCACTCCGATTCTGCTCCAATTCCTACATATTTATACCAAAACTTGTGCAGACTCTATTTCTTACACGTTAGCTAATTCTACACAAATTTATATTATTTTTAACCTTAAATTTAGGAATCGATTGGAATATGAAGTCAAAACATGTAAATAAAAAGGCTACAAATATGTACATCACTACTCCAACCCTTAGGCTTCTTGTACTATTTGAAACCCGTCAGTAAAAGAAAGCTAGTATTTTGCCTACCGTTCCTCGAATTCTACATCCATAAGGGATGTCTACCGCTTGGGTCTCTACCCACGAGTTTGATCCTAAAGGCTGATTAGTCTAGGGTTAGGTCCAACTAAATTCATTTTTTCCCTTGAAAACATTTTGCAAAAGCATTTGAAATCCTTGGGCCATTTTCAAAACAAGTTCAACCTATCATACTCGGATTACAAAACCTGGCTCTGATACCAACTTTGTCACGGCCCGAGATTATGATTCCCAGGTTATGTTTCGAGGGATGAAACCCCTCGATGGGATCTTGCGCTCCGAATACAGGTTGAAGGTTTGAAATCCAATATTAGTGTTTTAAAGTGGGATTTCATACCAAAACCGAAGGGACCTTTGGAATCCCCGGGGAGATCCCCTGTACATGTCCTAAGTCTAGAACACGGGAAATTCATTTGATCATGCAAACGATAGAAATCCAAAAGTAATACATAGAGTATCTCGACAGAGACGGGTCAAAACGGAGTATAAGGTGCAAAAATCCCAAAAGTACTAGTCTGGTGAAGTCAGATGTCTCAAGCTCTCACTCTCCGCCATGCAAAATAACTTGCTCAAAAAGACAATCATCATCAGATATCACTGTAAATGAAATACCTAAAATCATATGTAGTGGGCGGGATCAGATCGATGCCCACTTTGCTGTACCCCACATATAAGCACACATATACGCTAATCCTAATATCATGCTTCTAATGCAGGATAGTAATTTAAATCACGCAAGCATGCTAGAAGTTATATATAAATGTAGTAAGCGGTAAATGGGCCCACACAGAATGCCAAGTGGCATGTCCCTCTCCTACCTCCACCCCCTTCCCGATAGGGTGGAGACTGGCCAGTTTATGAATGCATTTCATTTCCAATTCATTCGTATTATCATCATGCTCATAATCATCATCATGCTCGTAATAGAAATAAAGTGTTGCTTATGACTCATATGACTGAAGACAAGACCCGATGGGACTGGGCTGTCCAATGACCCTAGCAAAGACTCAAGTTAACTTCACAGATAATGACCGTTCTATTTACAAATGCATAAAGAATGAGTATGCTCAACGTTAGTGCAACTTAGCATGATACTACATGGCATGTTGGTCATGAATGCAAGCACCTAGTATATCATCGACATATAAGCAGTGATATTCTCTCTTTCAATATGAGTAAGCTCCGAAGAGACTTACCTGGCTAGCAGATCAGCAAAAGAAGAACCCGGCACGCAGGAAGCACAATTAGATACTCTAAGCATACATAGCACACAGATCATATAATCGGATAGGCAAATAGATCGCTTCATCCATACCTGTCATCCCATCATGATCAACCAACTCATCAAATCATAACATCTCATTAGATAACAATAACTTCCCAATTTATAGCCAAATCTGCATGCTTATTATACCATTCTTATATATATATATTATCTCTCATCATCAAGTATAACATTCGTAAGATATTACTCAAGTCATAACTTAGTACTACGATATCATGTCATTAATCACAGATACATGCTATTAGTCACACAATCATATCGTCATGCTAGTTAGTTGTTCGTTTAGGGGAG
Source organism: Persicaria maculosa (assembly GCA_963922045.1). NCBI lineage: Eukaryota > Viridiplantae > Streptophyta > Magnoliopsida > Caryophyllales > Polygonaceae > Persicaria > Persicaria maculosa. The sequence goes on along the minus strand of OY998261.1, from coordinate 21,032,483 downwards.
GTGCGATTCAAATATTCAAATATAAATCACAACTATGCTAACTCCCTGTTCAAGCAAATAAATACAAGAATCCCTCCCGATGCAGTGGTAGGGTAATTCAGGATCGAATCCACGAGGAGGTATGTCAGCGCTTCCTTTGTTGTAATCACGATCAAGCTTTCGACCTCAGAAGACACTCGATATCGAGGTGTCTGGTCGATATCGACCTCAGTTCTGGTCGATTTCCAATGATGTCCTGCAGAAGACAAAAGCAAACACAGTTGACGTCGAGATAGACCTCGATATTGATATTAGTGCTCGATATCGACCTTTCCAGTCGATTTCGATGTCTGTTACATAAACTGTAATGCGTAACCTATGTGTCAAAAAAGTAGTCCGAAGAGCTTAGAATGGTAAAGGAACTGTGGACAGAAATAAAAACTTAAACTTTTTTTTTTTTATCAAATTCAATAAACTTAAGGCTTCCAAAGTCGGGGATTCATGCCACAACGATAACAATGCAAGTATGATGCTAAAGTTATGAAATTTAATGTCTTTCCGTCAAATAACTTTCGTTACCAACACTTAGGTGATTAGAGGCTCTCGCATAAAACCTAAGAGTTACTATCCAATTCATCAGTAATCCAAGTTCACAATATGATCGGCTTTCGCTTCAATAATGCAAATAATGAATCTCCCAAACTTTCGCAAAGGATCATGCATAGGATAGAAGACGGAATCGCATAAAAAATATACCTTTGATGCACTTACCCTACATTGCTATCTTCGGGATCACCCCGACCCTAGAATTGGGTTGACTACTCACGTCTCATCGTGGAACTCATCATCATCATTGAAAAGAAAACTACTTTGATTAAACTAAAGAGAAAGTTACAACCGAACATAGCCAAATCTCCGCTCTCGCTTCACACCCAACTCACTCGGCCTCTCTCTCTCTCTCTCTCTCTCTCTCTCTCTCTCTCCTAAATGTATGCGTTCTATAATGTAAAAACTGATTGCTTGGATGAAAAATAAATGCCTAACTCAGCCCTAACGGCCTCTAGATATAGATCTCAAATCTTGCTAGCCAAGGTTTGTTAAACTAGCTTTATTCTCTAAGATAAAACTTAATAAAGTAAACAACTAAAAATTCCGTGGTAAAACATCTAAAGTGATAAGTCTGGTGATGAAGATAGAAGATCTCGACTTTAGGATAGACGTGCAAGCTTCGGATAGAATTCTATCAAAATCTGAGTCGGACTTCTTCTGCTGGCAACATCGATATCGACCTTGGTCATCGATATCGACCTCTCTTTTATCTCTATCTTGAGCTCTTCTTCTTCTCCTCGGACTGGCACTTGACTTCTGTCAATATGCTCGATCTAGGCCACTCGATATCGACCTTGGGACATCGATATCGACCTCTTCTGTGTCGACATGCTCTGTTCTCCTCTGCTCGATTCCTGCCTGCTCTGCTGCACTCGATGTTGAGGTTTATATTCGATTTCGACCTCTTCAGTAGACTTCGAGTTCTTTTTCCGCTCTTCCAAATCTATCCATTTTCATCTCGTTTTCCGCGAAATCACATAGAAACTCGTGCAGACCCATATATTTGACAATAATGCATAAACTACACTAATCTCATGATTTCCCACTAATATGCATGCAAATGATGATAAAATGGACTTAAATATGCATAGAAAATATGGCAATATGCGCGCACATCAATATTCATCGAACAAGTCGGATTACCAAGTTAGTTCCCAAGCCATTTCGAAATCCGAGTTAATTATTTAGAAATTTCGATCCTTGAAAACGTTCGTCAAATTCTTTTTTGATTTAATCCGATAATATATTTCAAGTCCCTCTATCTTATAAGACAATAATATTATATCTTTAATCTCAAAATAACATTTTATATTTTAACTCTCAAATGATACTATATAATATTTTAGATACTATTTTATTAAACAATTTCAAATTATATTTCCAAATCCCTTAAAATTCCAACCATTTTATATTTAATAAAATCAGTCTTTTCCAAATTACTAAAACTAACCCCTTATATTTTTAATATTCCAAACCGGCCTACTTTATTTTATAAAACTCCAACCCGAGTTCACTTGTCTTAAACCTTCCAAAACCGAATGCCCTACTATAATTATATACCCCGAATCATTTGTTTACTTCAAAACAAGTAGCCCGACCCAAATTTATTTTCCCCCTTTTAAAATTCAATCAAACCGGCTCAAACAAAATCAGGCCCAAGGCTATTCATTCTACCATCCTATTTGAAATAGCCGAATGAAAAGGAGAAGGGGTCCAGCTGAGCTGGCACCGATGTGGCAAGGTGGGACCCACCAGTTGGCCTTCTTCAACCCTTTGTTGTTCGAAAAAAAAACAGAGGGAACATGAGCTCGCCAACGTTCACAAAACAGAAGGAGAAGAGGGAGCTGGCCGGCTCCGACCTCGACCATGACCACCCGACACATACCCACATACGGACACAGAAAGAGAGAGGGAGAGGAGCTCACCTAAGGCCTTCGACTCCGGAAAGCTCGGAGCTTCGATTCGGTTCGCTAGAGAACCTTCGAGATCGTCGGAGGACGGTTCTTTGAGCGACGAGGCCCAAGAGAGGTGCAGGGATGTTAAAGGAGATTCTATTCGTGGCTTGGAGTTGAAAGGAAGGGGAAACAAGCTCTTACCATGCTCGCACTCGAAATAGAGGAGGAGGGAGTGGAGGGCGGCGCTCGCGAGCCTCCAGGCTCCTCCTACTACTGCCGCTACTTGTGGCATCGAGGGAGGCGTGGGTGCTCCTGCTATTGGCGCCTCAGGTGGAGGGAGGGAGAAGTGGTGGAGCTTGGCTGCTCCTCTCGGCAAAACAGGGGAGAGGGTGGGAAAACGATTGGCCTCGGCTCGGCTTGGACGGAGGTGGGAAGGAACGGTGACCAGGTGGTGGTGAGGTTGTGGGAGGGTGGTGGTGTCGAAGGAATGAAAGAAGGGAGGGCGGGTTCTCTGAAAAGCAGAGAGAGAGAGAGTGTGTGTGTGAGTGTGTTGTTTGAAAATGAAATGGGAAGTGTGGGTAATGTGGAAATTAGCTGGTCTTTGGGCAAAATTCAGAATGTAGTAGGTAGGAGTAGCTAGGAGTAGCTAGGGGTTGTTTGTTTTCCAAATATGTGAGAATCAAAGAAAAAGAAGGAGGGAGTGGAGATAAGATTTTACCCACCTAGGAGGAGGTGAGTTGGAATGGATAATAATGGGTGAAATAGGAAGAAATTATGGTCCCGAGTCACAAATTCAAATTTTCAACTTTTGGTTTTCCGAATCCCGCTCTCTCAATCAATTTATTTTTAAACCTCAAAGAATATCGTTACATGAAGAAATTTTTCGGATCCCAAGAAAAAAGACGGAATCGATCTTAGAAGGTTCAAGATTGGGTCGGAATTCGTTTTAATAGCTGTGAGTTTGATTTATTAAATTAAAGACGAGTTTTTCTTAAAATATCCGATTAAATCCGTTTTAAATTTATTTTTTCTTAAAATTAGGATTTTTATAATCCGAACCTTTACATGGGCCACCCAACGCAAAAGTCATACCCAAAACCCAATATCAACCATCGCGATCAAACTCACTATGCCCTATGAATCCATAGACTCCCTTACCCAAACACAGACCCTCCAAGTTACACATAGATCGCGACCAAGGTTTTGAATGTGCATATGCATACATCTTACACTAAGTAAACAAAAACTCCGCGTCATCTAAACTCTACAACAAGAGCAAGCAGCTCGTTGGCTGAGCACCTCCTCGCTAGCGTCACCACGTGTAATCACTAAAATCCTCTGGCATGGGGGCATGGGTTACACGTGTCATCTGCCAAACGACGAGGTTGCCAGCCAGCTGCTCGAATACCCCCTAAGAACCACAAGAAAGAGATCCGAGAAAAAGGAAGGAGGACAAGTGCTCTGCAATCCTCCCCGAGATAAAGGCCTAGGAGTTGAGTAGAGAACATCCAACGCAAGCGAAATATATCGCAAGGAACACATTATCATCAAATGCAGACTCATAGTAAAAAACTTAATTGCACACGAACGTCCTCCCTAGATAGGTTTGAAGGTAATAAAGGACATATGGCATCACCTTGAGGTAATAAGTATAGGTGAATTTCTAGAAATGCTTCATTGACGCCGTCTATGAGAACCTTTCACGACAAGAGGTTCCCCGTAGAAATATGCTTTGCTATTAATTTTTGCAATCTCTTAAAAATCCATAGTTCGATGCCTCTTTTTTATATTTCTTGCAAATATACTCTTTTTACTCCTTGCACTAACCTTTACACTTTGTAGGAAGATATGAACTTCACATTATTTGGTGAAACATTTAGAGAACAACACTATGATAAAGGAGGGAACAACAGATTGAATCTCAATGAACCTCCCAACGAGGAAGCTCGCGCCCAAGAGGGCGAAAACATCCCTCAGCAACAATTATGGAATCCAGCTCCCGTGCCCCCGTTTGGGTAGTATGGGACATGGGGACGGATCCCTCCGTATCAATACTTCGCGAGCGGCTACCCTCCATATCCTTTCTACGACAGCCTGCGAACATGGTTCCCCCTCAATACGATCCCTATTGCTACCACCAGCAGCAAGGCCCGGTTCGTGCCCCGTTTAATCTTTATCACGACCCGGTCGACAATCCACCGAATCCAGATATAGATCGCGACGAGAATAATGCTGATAAAAGAGGACGTGACAATTGCGCTATGGATATCTCATCACGGTCCAATTCTTCAGGAGCGCCCAATCCGGTTCCCAATAATGGACCTACATTCCTGTCCGCGTTCTGCAAATCGATATGTGAGACACCTGTTCCAAAGAGGTGGGGAGATGTATCCATCACAAAGTATACTAGTAATTCTGACCCCAATGATCACATGAACCAATTTACAACGTCAATGGGGATGAAAGAGAACAACGATGCAATGTTATGTCGATCATTCCTATCCACCCTGAAGAATCGAGTACTTAAGGTAAGTAACAATAAGACAAATACTCTAGGGGGGGGGGGTTGAATAGATTATGGGTAATTTTCGCAAACTTTCTACAACTGTAACTTCAAGGGCTTTAAACCAAATCTCAAGGCCTTGAACCGGAACTTCAAGGGATGATCTCAAGGTCTTGAGTGGAGCTTTAAGGATCTTGAACTAGTTCCAGAAAGTTGTTTGTTTCTGCAGGCCTGTTGAGTTACGAAAATAAAATATCAATTATAAGTGCAAAAATAAAATATAAAGGACACGTGAATTGTTAACGAAGTTTGGCTCTAAACCAGCCTACGTCTCTGCCTAGGGTTATCCAACCCGTAGGATTCAAAAGCACTATTATTTCACTTCCTAAGAATCCCTAGATACAACCAAGAAGATCTTTCCTTCTTCTAAACACTCGAAGCCTCACCCGCTTCTATCTAGTCAACTCAGATCCCTTAGAGTCCTAGATACAATTTAGAAGAACAACCCTTCTCGTAGCCTCACCTGCTACTATCGAGTCAACCCAAACCGCTCGTGAAATAATAGCCCTAACCACACCAACGTGTGTATACGTTTGAGTATAGGGATACTCTTAGTATAACAAGAATGATTTATCATATAACGCTCATATTTTTTCTTCTCTCTCAACTAAAAATAAAAGCAATTACAACGAGGAGAGAAAGAAAATAAATAAGCTTGAAGATGATTGCTTTGGCTTGGAAGTGCTTGCTTGAATGATGTGCTTGTTTTATGTGTCGTTCTTCACCACTTGCTTCTTCCCCTTTTATAAGTTGTAGGAGCTAAATTCTTGTTGTTTGAAGATTGAACACATTCCACCAAATTCTGAATTTTTTGTTCCACCAAATCTTCACTTCTTAAACCACCGTTTAAATTTGAATACTCCATCCACAAATTCAGCCCATGGTCTTCAACAAATTCAGCCCTACATGTCTTAACAATATCTAGATAAATGGATTAAAATAGAATTAGATAAATTCAAACCTTATCTACGGTTAAAGCAAATCTAATAGATAAAAAAAATGAAGTTAAGTTAAACTAAATTTGGGTAAATCATATCTGATTTTGAAAACCAATTTAAAAACAAATCTTCAATGTCGTTGAATATATCTTTGCCAAAGATTCTTCACTTTCAAATAACTTGCACATGTGAAGTAGAAAGTCTTGCCATTAATTTCCTGCACATGTTAGTCTCAAAGCAAATGTAATGGAATTAAATCTAATATGATATATAATTGAATTAAACTATATAGCATATATCATTTTGTGAGCCAAAAAATATATTTCGAGAATAATATATCAAATAAATGAACCACATAATATAATTGATATTTGCATAAACTACTACCTTATTTGTCTTCCATCATCCCTACAAAAATTGATCTCAAGGGTCTTGAGATATTAACAAACAACAATGCAACAGAGAAATAAAATCTGCAATTCAGCAAAAATTACTCCCCCTACGATAATGCTTCCCTGTTCAACATATCAAGCTATGATGTGCGCGCAAATTGCCATATTTTTTATGCACATAAAAGTCCATTTTACTTGTCTTTTGCATGCATATTAATGGAAAAACATGGGAATAGTGTAGTCTACACTTAAATGTCAAATATATGGGTTTGCACGAGTTTCTATGTGATTTCGCGGAAAACAGGATAAAAATGGACGGATTTGAAAGAGTGGAAAAAGAACTCGAAGTCTTATGAAGAGGTCGAAATCGACTAAGGACCTCGACATCGAGTGCATCAGAGACATAGGAATCGAGCAGGTAATGAAACAGAGCACGTCGACACAGAGAGGTCGATATCGACGTCTAAGGGTCGATATCGATGCTTCCATATCAACCAAATTGATAGAAGTCGAGTGCCAGTTCGAGTAGGAGAAGGAGAAGCTCGAGATAAAGTTTTGAAGGGGTCGATATCGATGTCTAGGGTCGATATCGACCATGCCAGCAGAGGAATCCGACTCAGATTTTGATAGAATTCTATCCGAAGCTTGCAACGTCTATCCAAAGGTCGAGATTTCCTATCATCAAACACGAGATTTATCAGATGGAGGCCGAGTTACCATGGAGTTTTAGTTTTTTACTTTGTTTCAGTTTTATCTTAGAGAATAAAGATAAGGTTTCGAGTCCTTGTCGACATCTATAAATAGAGGCCAATAGGGCTGAGTTTAGGCATTCAATTTACATTCAAGTTAGCATCCAATAGCATCTAATTTACAAGACAATTCAGTTTCAATAGAGAGTAGAGAGAGAGAGAGAGGAGACCGAGTGAAAGTTGTAAAGCGAGAGCGGAGTAGCTTGTTCTGTTGTACTTTCTTTCGAAGTTTTAATTCAAAGTAGCTTTCTTTCAACAATAATGATGATGATGTGCATGATGAGGAGCGAGTAGTCAACCCACTTCTAGGCTCGGGGTGAGCCCGACGATAGCAATGTGAGGTAAGTGCATCAAAGGTATGACTTTTATGCAATTCCGTCTTCTACCCCATGCATGATCCTTTGCGAAAGTTAGGGAGATTCATTATTTGCATTATTGAAGCGAAAGCCACTCATATTGTGAACTTGAATTGCTCATGAATTGGATAGTAACCCTTAGGAACTATGCGAGAGCCTCTAATCATCTAAGTGTTGATAACGAAAGTTATTTGACGGAAAGGCATTAAATTTCATAACTTCGACATAAAACTTGCATTGTTATCGTTGTGGCATGAAACCCCGACTTTGGAAGCCTTTTAATTAATTGAATTCTTTACAAAAGTCTTAAGTTTTGTTTCTGTTCATCTTCCTTCTCCATTCTATTTTCTTCGAATTCTTTTCCGACAAATTGGTTACGAAAACAGTTTCTGTGACAAGCGTCGAAATCGACCGTAAGGGTCGATATCGAGGTCTAACGTCGATATCGAGGTCTCTGCTCGACGTCGACTTTGCTGCTTTTGTCTTCTGCAGGAACTGCGCTAGGAAATCGACCAGAACTGAGGTCGATATCGACCAGTATACTCGATATCGAGTGTCTTCTGAGGTCGAAAGCTTTGATCGTGAGTACAACAAGGGAAGCACTGACATACCTCCTCGTGGATTCGATCCTGAATTACCCTACTACTACAAGGGAGGGGATTCTTGTATTATTTGTTTGGGACAGGGAGTTAGCCTAGTTGTGCATTATTTTATTTAGTTTATTTGAATCTCCTACTACCACCCCGAAGCGAACAAATTGGCGCCGTTGCCGGGGAGGCAAACAATCGCCACTTAAGTTTAATCACGATCTTTTCTGTGCTTATTTTGCAGGTTTATGCGACGTTCTGATCGCGGACCTATCCTGGAACCAATTAACGAGCCTGAACATTTCTACCATCTTCGCAATAAAGCTATTCGCATCATGGCTGACAACGAAACACAGGCCGAGACCATAGAGCAGTTGAGGAAGGAAATCGAGCACCACAATGCTACAATCGCTGCTGAAAGGGCCGCCGCTGCTGCTGAGCGAGCCCGTGTTGATAGGGAGGAAGATGCGCGCTGACAAGCCCAAGAGCGGCTAAATCAGTATCCACAGACGACAATGCAATACATGCATCCGCCGCTTCATGTTCCTGAATTCGCAATTTTAATTCCTCACTCCAACTATGAAATAAAAATTAACTTCCTATCTGAGATAAAAAGAAATACTTTTGAAGGAAGACCTAATGAATGCCCCCTGCAACACATCTCTACTTTTATGGACTTATGTGAGACAGTTGCTGATGGAGTGAATTTAGAGTATGTACGATTAAAATCTTTTCGATGGTCTTTGGCAGGGAAGGCATTACAGTGGCTTGAAAGTTTGGCTCCACGCTCGCTGAGGACATGGGCGGAGGTGAAAGATGCATTCTTGAACAAATTCTTCCCACCTTCTAAAACGACGATGCTGCGACAAAGGATCACAGCTTTCAAACAAAAGCCAGGTGAAACCCTAGCACAAGCGTGGGAGCGCTTTAAGGACTTGCTGAGATCATGCCCGACGCATGGGCAACTTCCATATGTCATCTAGGAAATCTTCTACAACGCCCTTGATGCACCGAATAAGGAGAGGATCAATTCATATACCTCCTATCGGTACATTGAGCTTACACCAACGGAGGCATGGGAGACCATTGAGAGGCTCGTGAACTTTGACAACACATATGGGGCTGCTGCGGCCTATGATGCAAGGCCTGCCCCATCTATGCCACTATATGAGCCTCCAAGGGAGATAGATCCTGAGGTGCAGCAACAATTCCATAACGATCAAACACACCGCCTTCAAAAGCAAGTAAGGTTCCTAAGCAACAATCAACCTTGTCAAGAGTGTGGCTCAACAAGGCATAACACTAGTGCCTGTCCACATACTGAGCAAATATCCATGGCGGAACAACATGAGGAGGTTAAGTGGACAAGAGGCTCCTATGGGGGGGGCAATCAACAATATTGGGGTGATCAAAGATTTTATCAACAAAGGGATCCCCCACCATATAGAGCACCAGGGCACCCTGAGCGGGAGACAAGAAAGGATGACCTGCAAATCATTCTTGATGAGATGCAGAGAAATCACGTTGAGTTCAAACAGGCCAACAACTCCGTCCATAATCAGCTGCAGGGCATCAATTCTAGACTTGGGGTGATCGACGTTTGGAAGCACAACATGGAGACTCAAACGAGTCAATTAGCGGAAGCAATGCCCAAAGCATCAGGATCACTCCCTGGATCCACTATGCCCAACCAAAAGGGCAAAACCACTGGTCATATTGTGGCAGTAAACCTAAGGAGTGGGCGTCAATTACAAACGCCCGAGCAAAAAGCGGAGGAGAAGGAGCGAGAACAGACGTCGATATCGACCCCCCTGTCGATATCGACCAAGGTGACATCGATGTCGACCCTCCAGTTGATGTCGACCCTAATGCTGTATCACCATAGAAATCGACTCCTCCAGTCGATATCGACCCTACTGATGTCGATGTCGACCTCACTGCAGCCGCAGGAAGGAAAAAGGTGTTGCCATTCTCATCTTGAAAGGTGATTAAGGACCCAACGGAAAAGAAGTTCCAACGGTTCGTGAAGATGCTCCAAGGACTTAATGTCTCTATACCATTCACAGAGGCACTTCATGAGATGCCATCTTATGTAAGGTTCCTTAAAGACATCTTGGGTAAGAAGCGATCGCTCTCTGAGATCGTAGAGGAGTGCAACAGGTTGGAGCTACCACAAAAGCGGGCGGACCCAGGTAAGTTTTCTATCGCTATAGGTCTAGGTCAATTCAAATTTAATGTTTTAGTTGACTTGGGCGCTAGCGTTAGCATGATGCCACTAACCATTTGGCACAAGGTAAAGATAGGTCCTCTAGAGCCCGTGGATGCAAGGTTGTACATGACCAATAATACAGTAGTAATTCCAACTGGAATAGTGACGGATGTGCCAGTACAAGTAGGTATATTCTTTGTCCCTGCTGATTTCCCAGTTGTTGATATAGCGGAGGACCCTGCTTGTCCAATTATTTTAGGTAGGCCGTTCCTAGCAACCGTCGATGCCAACATTAGCGTGAAGAAAGGATTACTCTTATTCACAATTAGTGACAAAGTGATAGAGTATGCCTTCAACAAGACGGTGAAAAATCAAGGGCCAATGGAGATAAAAGCCATCAATGGTGTCTACATTGCATGTGGAGAAGCAAAGGTCATAAGTATGGGGTCGATGGAGGAGAAAAGGAAACATCAGAATCGGGGTCAAGGGTCGATATCGACCATGCCCTATCGAAATCGACCACCATCAGCGCTGAGAAGGAAGGAAAGGAGACCTCGATATCGACCATGCCCTATCGAAATCGACCTGATAATATCGAGTCAAAACTCTCAAAATCGACTGATCCTCCAGGAGTACAACAGAGGTTGATATCGACCTCTGAACATCGACATCGACCTGAGCCAAAGACTGAGAAAAAGGTAAGTCAAGGTACGGATTCCTCCTGTTCCATTTCAATAAAGGATTTATCATCATTTGGAAGAGGTGTGCCTTGGCATGTGCGCTTGTGTAGGGTATCCGATGATGATTCAAGCCAATATGAGATAGGAGACAAGGTCTATGTTGCCAAATCTAAGGACCATTGGTTCCCTACAAGATTCAAGGATAAGAACTTAGGACCATTCACGGTGAATCAGATCCATCCCGACGGAATGCAGCTGCGTGACAAGAAAGGAGTCATATTTGAGGCCCAAGCCACGTGGGCTCTGCAGATGCTGCCTTGAGAAGCGCAAAGGAGAAGTCGGCCTAGCGACTTAAAAATCTAGAGTTTGTAACAAAGACTTAGTTTTAATTTTTAGACACTTTTTCTTTAGGTTGAGACTCTTTATTGTTTTGCATATTTTGCATGTTTGGTTTTGTGTTTAGTTTTCAAATTGCAGGAGAGAGAAAATGACACAGGAAGGGCATCGAAATCGATGTCTGACATCGACATCGACCCCAAGGTCAACCTAAATAGGGTTTGTGATCGAGGCCGGATCACCCTGAAGCCTGAGCCCGAATATTGATATGAACATCGATATCGATGTTAAGGGTCGATATCGACCACTCCTGCTATCTTCTTCGACTCCTGAAATTTGTGACGGTTTAGTAAGTTTTCTTTTTAACCATAGTTCTGATACAGTGAGGACACTGTAAATTTTAATTATGGGGTGGGGGAAAGGCTTACTTGCATATTCATACTTAGTTTAGATTTGCATATAATGCATATTTAGTTTTTATTTCGAAAAAAATGACCCCCATCAAAATTTTTTGAAAAATTTAGAAAGAGTTATGGGAGTATAAAAAAGAGCTCTACGATGCAAATTTAGATTCATTAGAGATATAACATGAGATTGCCTAGTTAAGGGAAGTCCCAATGAAGTGCAAAAAGGAAAAAAAAAGGAGATGAAAATTTGAAGTCGCTTTTGACATGTGCATGATAAGATGATGGAGGACTTTTTATGAAAAATTCCATACAAGCAAAGTTCATATCCTAGCCTTACCTATGCATATTTGCAAAAGTCACAAAGCCATATATGAGCCTTATCATGATCATTATTGCTCCACAATACATTATATATTGCCCATTTTATACCTTATACCCTATTCGGGGACAATGTTGAGAATGGATGTCATCTTTGGAGTTATATGGAGTTGTGCATCATTATGAAGTTGTTGGCAGGAATGAAAGAATTATAAAATATGGAAAATTTAATGAGCGAAAAAAAATCCGATCACCTCAGGAGATAAAGGTAGGCCGACCCTGCTCGTTGAGATGTTAGTTCAGCGAGATGGGACACAAGGTGAGGAGTCCGAAGTACTAAGTATCCGGGGCCATTCATGACACCCATGTTTGCGACTCGCGAGAAGGCAGTGCTAAGGTTAGAGAGGTAAAATCATTATATTGAATAAAAGCATTGAGCGATGAGTGAAAGGTGAGACATTATGCAAAAGGAATGTGGAATGTTTTGGAAAGAAAGTATGATTCCCCGGATTTAACACCACATGGCCAAATATTAGCCAACCTTTAGCCTTTTACTAATCTATTTCTCACAAGCTTGCAAAAGTCCTCTTGATTATTAATGCTATGTCGCTAAAATTGTGATGAGGGACCATCCGAGCCTAGACCTCCTCCAAATGCACCAATGATGACGGATGGGCCAATGACTCGAGCTCGTGCCAAGAAGCTTCACCAAGCTCTTCTCAATCTCGTGAGTCATGCCTTAGCTAAAGAGGACTCGGAATCAACGCAGCCCAAGCTACGGACCCTTGTGCGGATTAGTGCCGAGGCTGTACCGAGCACCACGCGGCCCATTACAACCACTAACGGCTAGTTGTCCTAGTCTTTAGGCTTGTCCTAGATTTTAGGGATTCTACTTGCCATTTTCTGAATTTCTTTTAATTTGCTGAATTTCTTTTAATTGTCATTTATTTTCAGCTTTTTCTATTTCCATCTAAGGCTATAAATAGCCCCTAGGCCGGTTGTAATCACACACAACATTGATCATTTTATTCATCTTATGAGCATTGCTTTGCAAGCCAAATTGTCTTGAGTGTTTCAAGATTGCCGAGAGTTCTTGGTGTTGAATCCGCTTGGTTTGTCTTGTGTGTGTCGATCTTCGCTAGTTGATTGGTGCTATCAAGCTCCCACGAGCCCCCTTCTCGTGCTCCTTGGATACGTCCCTGGTTGTGTGAGATTGTAGAGATTGGTTAGCTAGTCGTTGGTTTAGGACTTTGTTCAATTGGGATCAAGGGTCTATTCGCTCGTTCTACCTAGACTTTCTCATCCATTTATCCTTGCTTTTCGAGTCATTTGAGTCTTTATTGAGTTCTTTCACATCTAACTTGTGACCTTTGTGTTTTTGTGCTTGTTGTCGGAAGATCGGGACATCCACGGCTAATCCCCGTATCAAATTGGTATCAGAGCTTCGGTTACCGACATCAAGTGTCTCATCTCCATTGTCATCATCAAAAAGCTCAAAAACTCCATTGGAGTGCAAGGTTTGATCATCTCTTCTTTTGTTTGATTTTTCTTACTATTAGCATTGGTTGTTGTTGGTTTGCTTAGGCATTACCTTCTGTCGACCCCATCACCAATTCATCACCACCATACCGCCACCCTATCACCACCATCAGACCACCATTCGACCACCCTTTCATCACCACCAAGAAAAATCAGATTTTTGGTCTTCTATTTTTGCTATTTTCTGAAATTCAAAAGAAAAAGTAAAAAAAATCCCTACATTTTAGCCATACCATTTCCAGCTCCTATTTTTAGCCACACTTCCATCCCAACAGCTCTATTAGTTACAAGGTCTCTTTTATTTTCATTTTCAGATTTTTCATTTGTTATTTAATTGCTGAAAGTCAAAAAAAAAAATCAGACTTCAAAAAAAAAAAGAAAGAGAAGTCGACAGTGAAAAAAAAAGGAGAAGAAAGAAAGAAAAAGAATTCAAAAAAAAAATCAGATTTGAGTTGCATTGTTGTTGATTGTTCTAAGTGTACAAGAGAAGTGCAAGAGTAAGCATTGCAAGTGAACAAGAGCCATTGTGAGCCAAGAAAGCCTAAACACCATCTTACCATTCAACCTATCCTTAGCCTACCAACAACTATCTTGCTTGTAGTTTGAAGGTTAGACAAGGTTGATTTGATCAAGTTTTGTGCTTAATCCTTTCTTACCATTTTATTCTTGTCCCTTGTTTCTATTATCTCTTGATCTCACTTTCTTTGATTCATTTCTGAAATTTCCAGCTTGGAACCTTATCATTGATTGTCTAGCTAATCTCTTTTGGTTAGAGGATTTTTTATTGTCCTTTTGACTAGCTTGAGTGATTGACTATCGTAAGACAAATTGCAACAACAAGCATTTCAGCACCAAAGGGAGAGGAGTGCCGAGAGCAAACACTTGTGAGGAAGTTTTTGTTTTGTCTAACCTTAACCTATTTACGTGTTGTTTGAGTTGTGATGACTATAGGTAACAAATCACCAAGGTCGGAGACTTCCGAGCCCATTTCCCCGGAGTTGTTCAACATGTTGAACAAAATGAACAACAACATCACGACGTTGATGGAAAGGATGGCAGCCCTAGAGGCACGTCCTTCGACGTCCACGGAGATGCCTAGGGCACCCCAAGGCCAGCCTTCGGCTTCCGGACATCACAGCCGCGTTCCACCCCCGGAGCACACCCAAGACAACCGGGAAGATCCCCCTAGAACTCCTATTTATGCACGAAATACTCCACCTGAAGAGAACCCACCTCCTCGTGAGAGGCGTGGTTGTTTTAATCATTTTCGTGATGTGCAGGATGACTTTGAGCCCTATGAACACTTTGAGGGTTTCCAAGAAGAAGAGGATCAATGGGAGCACCAATCGAGAAGGCATGAACAAGGACCCCGTCCACGGAGGCCCCGAGAGCCCGAGCAAGACGGAGTTGGCAAGGTCAAGGTCACAATCCCACCTTTTGAGGGAAAGTGCGATCCGGACACTTACCTCGAATGGGAGACCAAGATCGAGCACATTTGGAGCTACCACAACTTCACCGATTACAAGAAGGTACAACTAGCCACCCTTGAATTTAGCGGTTTTGCACTAATA
This sequence comes from Persicaria maculosa, assembly GCA_963922045.1. Lineage (NCBI taxonomy): Eukaryota > Viridiplantae > Streptophyta > Magnoliopsida > Caryophyllales > Polygonaceae > Persicaria > Persicaria maculosa. The sequence goes on along the minus strand of OY998261.1, from coordinate 21,017,355 downwards.
TGGTGGGATACCCTTGTGAAGGAAAGGAGAAGAGCCCTAGACGCACCCGTAGCCACGTGGGAACAAATGAAGGCACTCATGAGGGCACGATTCGTCCCTCAACACTACGCTAGGGAACTCAAGCAGTGGCTTGAGAACCTCAAGCAAGGTTCCATGAGTGTGGAGGAAGCATTCAATGCCATGCAATTGGCTATGGCAAGGGCAAACGTGGTAGAAGATGAGGAAGACACCAATGCTCGGTTCTTAAGAATCCTACACCCTTACTTGGCTAGAGAAGTTGATTGTTATCCTTATAATACTAGCATTGATCTCTTACATTTAGCCGTGAAGGTTGATAGGAAATTGAAGGCAAGAAGCTTAGGAGCTCAAGGAAACCGGAGCTCGGGAAGCCAAAGCTATCAAGGCCGCCGAGTCACACCACCCTACGGGAGAGAGCCCTCGGTACCGAGGCAAGGCCCCGGGCATGGGGGAGAAGCAAGGACCGGGAGTGGATACCGCGGGACGCCAAATCACGCAGCCGCGAGCGCGGGAGCGACGAATGGCACTCGGACCCCGAGTAACACCACCGGTAACACCAAGGGGGGTAACCCTAACCCTTCCACTTCTAGAAATAGGGAAATTGTGTGTTTCAAGTGCCAAGATAGAGGCCATATGATGAAGGATTGCCCACATAGGAAAACTCTTATACTAGATCACCAAGGCAACACTTGTGAAGATGATATTGAGCATGATGAAGTTGATGAGTGTTTGCATGATGATTGTGATGCTAATGTGAATTCCTATGATGACTATGATGATAATGACTGCATTGAGTATGAACATGGTGAATGTTTGATTGCTAGGAGAGCCTTGCATGCTAAACCAACCCCATGTGATGATAACCAAAGAGAAAACTTATTTCATACAAGATGTTTAGTCAAAGGCAAGGTTTGTGATGTAATTGTTGATGGAGGTAGTTGTTGCAATATTGCTAGTGTAGAAATGGTTGAAAAGTTACAACTTCCTACTATACATCACCCTAGGCCTTATAAGTTGCATTGGATGAACGATTGTGGTGCATTGAAAGTAAACAAGCAAGTTAAGGTTTCTATTAAACTAGGACATTATGAAGATGATGTGTTATGTGATATAGTGCCCATGCAAGCTTGTCATATTCTTCTTGGTCATCCATGGCAATTTGATCGCAAGGTCTTACATGATGGTTTCACTAACCGCTATTCTTTTGTGCATAAGGGAAAGAACATCACTCTCAAGCCCATGACACCCACGCAAGTGGCCGACGAGTTTGAGAAGAAGAAGGTGAGTGAAGGTAAGACACAAGGGCCGGCTCCATCGAGCCAAAACACAAGCCCTCGAGCCCCAAATGTTCTCTTTGCATCAAAGGGAGGATTTGAGGACGAGTACTTGGATGGGGAAACGACACTCATGCTCTTATGCAAAGAGTTGAGTTTGTTAAGTGAGGAGCTTCGAGCCACCTTACCCCCACGGATCTTGGCCCTACTTGAGGAATATAGGGATGTATTCCCCGAAGAGATCCCAACCGGCTTGCCCCCTATCCGAGGGATTGAGCATCAAATTGATCTCATACCCGGGGCTTCTTTGCCTAATAGGCCGGCTTATAGGATGAATCCTACCGAGACCCAAGAGGTCCAATCCCAAGTTCAAGAATTGTTGGACAAGGGATACGTACGAGAGAGCAAGAGTCCTTGTGCCGTTCCGGTGTTGCTAGTGCCGAAGAAAAACAACACATGGAGAATGTGCGTCGATTGTCGAGCCATTAACAACATCACGGTCAAGTATAGACACCCCATCCCTCGTCTGGATGACATGCTAGATGAACTACATGGTGCTACTCTATTTTCTAAGATAGATTTGAAGAGTGGATACCATCAAATAAGGATGAGAGAAGGGGATGAGTGGAAAACAGCCTTCAAGACCAAATTTGGTCTATATGAATGGCTTGTTATGCCATTCGGTCTAACTAATGCTCCAAGTACATTTATGCGTCTTATGAATCATGTGCTTAGGAATTTTATAGGGAAATTCGTTGTTGTATATTTTGATGATATTTTGATTTACAGCAAGTCTTCCGAAGAACATGAAGCACATTTAAGGGAAGTAATCTCTACACTTCGATTAGAGCACTTGTATGCTAATTTAAAGAAATGTGAATTGTGCACTAATCAAGTCCCTTTTCTTGGTTTTGTAGTGAACAGCAAAGGACTACAAGTGGATGAGGCCAAGATCAAGGCAATACAAGAATGGCCTACACCTAGCACAATCGGCCAAGTTAAGAGCTTCCATGGCCTTGCAAGCTTCTATAGACGATTTGTGAAGGATTTCAGCTCAATTGCCGCCCCTCTCACTGAAGTAACCAAGAAAAGGAGTGAGTTTCATTGGGGAACAGCTCAAGAAAAAGCGTTTTACACCCTCAAGCAAAGGTTGACCGAGGCACCACTCTTAGCCCTTCCGGACTTCACCAAGCCATTTTAAGTGGAATGTGATGCTAGTGGAGTTGGAATAGGTGGCGTGCTCATGCAAGAAGGTAAACCCATTGCTTATTTTTCAGAGAAGCTAAAAGGTGCTAGTCTTAATTATTCTACATATGATAAGGAACTTTATGCCCTTTTTAGAGTACTTAAGACTTGGCAACACTACCTATGGCCTAGAGAGTTTGTTTTGAAAATAGATCATGAATCTTTGAAACATTTTAAGAGCCAAGACAAGCTTGATAGGAGACATGGTAGATGGATGGAGTTTATTGAAACATTTCCTTATGTGATTAAATATAAGAAGGGTAAAGACAATATAGTTGTCGATGCCCTATCTAGGAGATACACCTTGTTAACCACCTTAGACTCTAGAGTATTAGGCTTTGCTTATATTAAAGAGTTATATGTGGATGACTTGGATTTTGGAGATGTTTTCAATAAGTGTGCCGAAAAGGGGTCATTTGAGAGCTTTTATGTCTTTGAGGGATTTTTGTTTAGAAAGGATAAAGTTTGTATCCCTAGATGTTCCCTTAGGCTATTGTTAGTTGATGAAGCACACCGTGGAGGACTTATGGGACACTTTGGCCGAGATAAGACATACCACACCCTTAGGAATCATTTCTATTGGCCACATATGTTAAGGGATGTAGAGCATTGTCTTAAGAGATGCCTTGAGTGCCTTAGAGCCAAATCTAGGTTAATGCCCCATGGATTGTATACCCCTTTGCCTACACCTACAGCCCCTTGGGAAGACATATCGATGGATTTTATTGTGGGGTTACCTAGGACTAAGAAGGGGAGAGATTCGATCTTTGTGCTTGTTGATCGTTTCTCTAAAATGGCACATTTTATAGCTTGTCATAAAACCGATGATGCCTCTATTGTAGCTGATTTGTTCTTTAGAGAAATTGTTAGGTTACATGGCATTCCGAGGACCATAGTTAGTGACCGTGACACTAAGTTCCTAAGTTGTTTTTGGAAGACATTATGGCATAAAATGGGAACTAAGTTGTTATTTTCTACCTCTAGCCACCCTCAAACCGATGGGCAAACCGAGGTCACCAATAGGACGCTAACTACCATCCTTAGAGCTATAATCAAGAAAAACCTTAGGTTGTGGGAGGAAGCTTTGCCACATGTGGAATTTGCTTATAATCGAACTATGCATTCATCTACTAAGCTTACTCCATTTGAATGTGTTTATGGCACTAACCCACTAACCCCACTAGATCTAGCCCCATATCCTATGAGGGAAAAGGAATCTTTAGACACAGGTAAGCATGTGGAGTTCATCAAGGAGTTGCACGAACGTACGAGGCTAAAGCTTGAGCAAAAGGCCGAGTACAATGCCACAAGAGCTAACAAGGGACGGCGTCAAGTGATCTTCCAGCCCGGAGATCTTGTGTGGGTTCACCTAAGGAAGGAGAGGTTCCCGGAGCGTAGAAAGAGCAAGTTATCACCACGTGGAGATGGACCTTTCAAGGTGCTTCAACGAATTGGAGACAATGCATACAAATTGGAGCTCCCGGGAGAGTATGGTATGAGTGCCACCTTCAATGTGGCTGATTTGGTGCCTTATCTAGCTATTGATGAAGACGTAGGTTCGTGGTCGAACCCTTTTCAAGAAGGGGAAGATGATGAGGGACCATCCGAGCCTAGACCTCCTCCAAATGCACCAATGATGACGGATGGGCCAATGACTCGAGCTCGTGCCAAGAAGCTTCACCAAGCTCTTCTCAATCTCGTGAGTCATGCCTTAGCTAAAGAGGACTCGGAATCAACGCAGCCCAAGCTACGGACCCTTGTGCGGATTAGTGCCGAGGCTGTACCGAGCACCACGCAGCCCATTACAACCACTAACGGCTAGTTGTCCTAGTCTTTAGGCTTGTCCTAGATTTTAGGGATTCTACTTGCCATTTTCTGAATTTCTTTTAATTTGCTGAATTTCTTTTAATTGTCATTTATTTTCAGCTTTTTCTATTTCCATCTAAGGCTATAAATAGCCCCTAGGCCGGTTGTAATCACACACAACATTGATCATTTTATTCATCTTATGAGCATTGCTTTGCAAGCCAAATTGTCTTGAGTGTTTCAAGATTGCCGAGAGTTCTTGGTGTTGAATCCGCTTGGTTTGTCTTGTGTGTGTCGATCTTCGCTAGTTGATTGGTGCTATCAAGCTCCCACGAGCCCCCTTCTCGTGCTCCTTGGATACGTCCCTGGTTGTGTGAGATTGTAGAGATTGGTTAGCTAGTCGTTGGTTTAGGACTTTGTTCAATTGGGATCAAGGGTCTATTCGCTCGTTCTACCTAGACTTTCTCATCCATTTATCCTTGCTTTTCGAGTCATTTGAGTCTTTATTGAGTTCTTTCACATCTAACTTGTGACCTTTGTGTTTTTGTGCTTGTTGTCGGAAGATCGGGACATCCACGGCTAATCCCTGTATCAAATTGTTTTTTGCATATTACCTCCTTTTATGAATATGAAATTGCCTTTATGCACAGGCATGGACTTGGTTGACATAAGTACCTTATCGAGGATGGCAATTGATTGTAGGGACATATGAAAAATGAATCTACGATGTTGAGGGTTTACTTTCTTCCCCTGAATGACCATTAAAGGTATTGCTTGGGGACAAGCAAGCTTAAGTATGGGGTGTTTGATGTGCACGCAAATTGCCATATTTTCTATGCACATAAAAGTCCATTTTACTTGTCTTTTGCATGCAAATTAATGGGAAAACATGGGAATAGTGTACTTTATGCTTAAATGTCCAATATATGGGTTTGCATGAGTTTCTATGTGATTTAGCAGAAAACAGGATAAAAATGGACGGATTTGAAAGAGCGGAAAAAGAACTCGAACTCTTCTGAAGAGGTCGAAATCGACTAAGGACCTCGACATCGAGTGCATCAGAGACATAGGAATCGAGCAGGAAATGAAACAGAGCACATCGATACAAAGAGGTCGATATCGACGTCTAAGGGTCGATATCGATGCTTCCATATCGATCAAATTGATAGAAGTCGAGTGCCAGTTCGAGTAGGAGAAGGAGAAGCTCGAGATAAAGTTTTGAAGGGGTCGATATCGATGTCTAAGGTCGATATCGACCATGCCAGCAGAGGAATCCGACTCAGATTTTGATAGAATTCTATCCGAAGCTTGCAACGTCTATCCAAAGGTCGAGATTTCCTATCATCAAACACGAGATTTATCAGATGGAGGCCAAGTTACCATGGAGTTTTAGTTTTTCACTTTGTTTTAGTTTTATCTTAGAGAATAAAGATAAGGTTTTGAGTCCTTGTCGATATCTATAAATAGAGGCCAATAGGGCTGAGTTTAGGCATTCAATTTACATTCAAGTTAGCATCCAATAGCATCTAATTTACAAGACAATTAAGTTTCAATAGAGAGTACAGAGAGAGAGAGGAGGCCGAGTGAAAGTTGTAAAGCGAGAGCGGAGTGGCTTGTTCGGTTGTACTTTCTTTCGAAGTTTTAATTCAAAGTAGCTTTCTTTCAACAATAATGATGATGATGTGCATGATGAGGAGCGAGTAGTCAACCCACTTCTAGGGTCGGGGTGAGCCCGACGATAGCAATGTGAGGTAATTGCATCAAAGGTATGACTTTTATGCGATTCCGTCTTTTACCCCATGCATGATCCTTTGCGAAAGTTAGGGAGATTCATTATTTGCATTATTGAAGCGAAAGCCACTCAAATTGTGAACTTGAATTACTCATGAATTGGATAGTAACCCTTAAGAACTATGCGAGAGCCTCTAATCACCTAAGTGTTGATAATGAAAGTTATTTGACGGAAAGACATTAAATTTCATAACTTTGGCATAAAACTTGCATTGTTATCGTTGTGGCATGAAACCCCGACTTCGGAAGCCTTTTAATTAATTGAATTCTTTACAAAAGTCTTAAGTTTTGTTTATGTTCATCTTCCTACTCCATTCAATTTTTCTTCGGATTCTTTTCCGACAAATTGGTTACGAAAACAATTTATGTGACAAGCGTCGAAATCGACCGTAAGGGTCGATATCGAGGTCTAACGTCGATATCGAGGTCTCTGCTCGACGTCGACTTTGCTACTTTTGTCTTCTGCAGGAACTGCGCTAGGAAATCGACTAGAACTGAGGTCGATATCGACCAGTATACTCAATATCGAGTGTCTTCTAAGGTCGGAAGCTTTGATCGTGAGTACAACAAGGGAAGCGCTGACATACCTCCTCGTGGATTCGATCCTGAATTACCCTACTACTACAAGGGAGGGGATTCTTGTATTATTTGTTTGGGACAGGGAGTTAGCCTAGTTGTGCATTATTTTTTTTAGTTTATTTGAATCTCCTACTACCACCCCGAAGCGAACAAGCTACCAATGAGAAATACTAAGCAAAGAGAATCATTAGCAAGACAAAAAAACTTTCATTTATCACCAAGAGCGATTGTTCCAGTCCATTTATGCTCTTTAATCTTGGTGACATCCTGCAAAACAAACAAAGTTCAACCTTTCCGGCTAGACCAAGTTACAAACTTAGATTCATAATAGGGAAAGACCATGTTTAGTGGTCGAGTCCCTTTAGGAACCCAAATCTGCTTCACCTGTTCTCTTCAGCATAAAGGAAAAGTGTTACGAACTATATAAGGATCATTTCTACGATAAGGACAAGTAGTCTTAACATGACCCTTCTGGAAACAAAAGAAACATGTGGGTGTGCGCCAATTCCCTTTAGCTTTAACAAAAGTGGTAGGAGCATTCTTTAGAAAATTTTTGTTGTACCACACTCTTGTTAAGGGAGGATTGGTGTTCACCCAACATCTTATCGAGATTGGCTTTAGAATGGGTGAAGCGGATGAGTGCAATCTGTTGGTCTCTACACTTCTCAGTCACCTTAATCTTTTCTTTCTCTAATTCACCGTTGTAGTGACTTAGAGAAAAAAGATTATGCTTGAGATCAGAATTTTCTGATTCCAAGGCCTTGACTTTAATGTCAAGGGCTGACTGTGAAGCTTTGAGATTTTTTATTTTCAACGACAAATAACTCATGCTCTTCTCCTGTTCTATAAGCTTATCTTTCAAAGAGTTAGTTTCCATAATATAAATCTCTTCATTAATAATCACGTTTTCTAAAAACTAAGATAACACGGCTATAGGACTAGAAATCAAATTTCTCACCATTGCTCCAAGATGTTTCTTAGGAGTTTCTTCTTGATCTGCCATCAAGCAAAGATTTGCTGGATCATTTTCCGAGTCTGATTCACTAGAGGAATCCGAATCACTCTTCTTTTGATCATTCTTCCGATGATTGTCCATCTTCTTTTGAGGACACTCCTTTACAAAGTGATCTGTTTCACCACATTCAAAGCAAGTTAGAATCTTCGATTTCTTACTAGGGTTAGAAGACTTACCTCGGTGTTTTGAAGATTCAGAGTATTCTCGATTTGAGAATTGCTTCTTCATCTCGAGGATTCGAGTGAGTCCTCTTGTGATTAAATCAAATGGGTCTTCTTCATCATCCTCACTTTCTTCATTTTCTGATGGACTATCCTCCTTCGTCATTTTGAGAGCCAAATTCTTCATACTAGAGGATAGTTCACCATCTTCTTCATTGAGGACTATTTCGTGAGTGATGAGCTTTCCTAGTAAGTCATCCAAGGGAAGAGTCCTTAGATCTTGTGCTTCTTCGATTGCCGTCACCTTTGGTCCCCATTTGGACTTAGGCAAACTTCTTAGAACTTTTCGAACCTTCTCTTCATTGGTGAAGGTTTTGCCGAGAGAATCTAGGTTGTTCACGATCTGTGTAAATATTGTAAAAATTTCTTTCACCGTTTCCATGGGCAGCATCTTGAATAACTCATACTGACGCAGGAATATGCTGATTTTGGTCTCCTTGACTTGGCTCGTCCCTTCATAGGTGACCACTAATTTATCCCATATCTCCTTAGCACTTCTGCAAGAAGAAAAACGATTAAACTCATTAGCATCTAATCCACAATAATGTAAATTCATAGCCCTATAATTTTTGGCCACATTCTCCATGTCCGTTTGATTGAATTCGCTCTCCACCTTAGGCACCATGACTCTTGCGGCATTAAGCTTTTTTGGAACATGAGGGCCTTTCTTGATAAGTTCCTAAAGCTCTAGATCTTGATCAATTATGAACATTTGCATTAGTGACCTCCAGTGCACAAAGTTATCGCCATAGAAGAGAGGTGGTCGATTGGCAGATCATCCTTGAAAGAAACCTCCATTACCTACAGTACTCATGATCGATCTCACAGATTGTTAAATAAAATAAATGTGAGTTAAGCTCTGATACCAATTGAAGAATCGAGTACTTAAGGTAAGTAACAATAAGACAAATACTCTAGAGGGGGGGGGGTTGAATAAAGTATGGGTAATTTTTGCAAACTTTCTGCAGTTGTAACTTCAAGGGCTTTAAACCAGATCTCAAGGCCTTGAACTAGAACTTCAAGGGATGATCTCAAGGTCTTGAGCGGAGCTTCAAGGGTCTTAATTAGTTCCAGAAAGCTGTTTGTTTCTGCAGGCCTGTTGAGCTACGAAAATAAAATATCAATTATAAGTGCGAAAATAAAATATAAAGAACACATGAATCGTTAACGAAGTTCGGCTCTAAACCAGCCTACGTCTCCGCCTAGGGTTATCCAACCCGTAGGATTCAAAAGCACTATTATTTCACTTCCTATGGATCCTAGATACAACCGAGAAGATCTTTCCTTCTTCTAATCACTCAAAGCCTCACCCGCTTCTATCTAGTCAACTCAGATCCCTTAGAGTACTAGTCAACACAAACCGCTCGTGAAATAATAGCCCTAACCACACCAACGTGTGTATACGTTTGAGTATAGGGATACTCTTAGTATAACAAGAATGATTTATCCTATAACGCTCGTATTTTTTCTTCTCTCTCAACTAAAAATAAAAGCAATTACAATGAGGATAGAAAGAAAATAAATAAGCTTGAAGATGATTGCTTTGGCTTTGAAGTGCTTGCTTGAATGATGTGCTTGTGTTGTGTGTCGTTCTTTACCACTCGCTTCTTCCCCTTTTATAAGTTGTAGGAGCTACATTCTTGTCGTTTGAAGATTGAACACAGTCCACCAAATTTTGAATTTTTTGTTCCACCAAATCTTCACTTCTTAAACCACCGTTTAAATTTGAATACTCCGTCCACAAATTCAGCCTAGGGTCTTCAACAAATTCAGCCCTGCATATTTTAACAATATCTAGATAAATGGATTAAAATAGAATTAGATAAATCCAAACCTTATCTACAGTTAAAGCAAATCTAATAGATAGAAAATGAAGTTAAGTTGAACTAAATTTGGATAAATCAAATCTGATTTTGAAAACCAATTTAAAAACAAATCTTCAATGCCGTTGAATATATCTTTGCCAAAGATTCTTCATTTCCAAATAACTTGCACATGTGCTGTAGAAAGTCTTGCCATAAATTTCCTGCACATGTTAGTCTCAAAGCAAATGTAATGGAATTAAATCTAATATAATATATAATTGAATTAAACTATATAGCATATATAATTTTGTGATAAAAAAATATTATGAGAATAATATATCAAATAAATGAACCACATATTATAATTGATATTTGCATAAACTACTACCTTATTTGTCTTCCATCATCCCTACAAAAATATATCACATATATTCATCAAGGTGGACTCAACACACCCTAAGCGGAGTGGCCTTAACATGGTCCACCAACCTACCTCGGTCATCCATACACAGTTTTGGTCACCTGTCCAACGTCTTTGTCGCTCATTTTGCCAGTTTTGCTCATTCGTAAAAATCCTACCACGCTGGACCAAAATTCAATTAAGCAAAAACCGTCCGAATATTTGGGAAGCTTCTTCAGCAGATTCACCACCATGGTCGTACAAATACCAAAAGTCAACCAGGAGTTTGCAAGTACCATCCTAATAGGCAACCTCACCGAAGACGATTTCAAAACTTACCTATTCAGAAAGGAGCCCCGCAACTATGACAAACTACGCGACCTTGTGACCATGCAAATCCACGCCATGGAGGCTGTAGGATCAAGCTCACGATCAAATGAAACAAAGCCCTTTTTGTTCCATAAAATAGCTAATAAATTTCACGGAAGCGGAGGTCAGGATGCTCAGCAACATAATAACCCTCGCTGGCAACTTCCCGTCGCTCCTCAACATGTTCCTCGCAACGAAGTCCAGTACTGCTAATTAGCGGGTTCAATCCCACCCAGTGCCCCGACTAATACAATGATGGCACCCTCCCAAATGGTATGCCCCCTGTATATGGTGTTCCACCAGCCCCTCTTCCCCAACAAAACATTCCTTTACAAATTTGCCCACCTCTTGTAAATCAAAATCCACCCACCGAACCGCCATGACAGTACAACCCACCCTATGCCCCGAGAGGGAGAGGAAAAGGTGGATACCCGCGAGGTCGCGGGGACAAAACGGGAACAGAGAAGGCGGATATATACCCCCACCCAAGGATGTGCGAAACGCTCCGGAATGGATGCTTGATCAAAAATATAATCTCTCCATTGCGTCCATTACGCTCAATATTACCTTTGCATTTTATTAATCTTTATCGGGTTTAGTACGCTGGAGATTACCTTTGGGTTTGATTAATCTCCATCGTGTCCATTACGCTGGAGATTACCTTTGCGTTTTTATTAATCTCTATCGTTTTTATTATGCTGGAGATTACCTTCGAGTTTAAATTAATCTCCATCGCCTCCGTTAGGCTGGAGATTACCTTTGCGTTTTTATTAATCTCTATCGCGTTTAGTACGCTGGAGATTACCTTCGGGTTTGATTAATCTCCATTGCGTCCATTACACTGGAGATTACCTTTGTGTTTTTATTAATCTCTATCGCGTTTAGTACACTGGAGATTACCTTCGGGTTTGATTAATCTCCATCGTGTCCAATACGCTAGAGATTACCTTTGCGTTTTATTAATCTCTATCGTGTCCATTACGCTAGAGAATACCTTCGGGTTCGATTAATCTCCATCGCATCCATTGCGCTGGAGATTACCTTTGCGTTTTTATTAATCTCTATCGCGTTTAGTATGCTGGAGATTACCTTCGGGTTTGATTAATTTCCATCACGTCCATTACGCTGGAGATTACCTTCGCATTTTTATTAATCTCTATCGCATTTAGTACGATAGAGATTACCTTCGGGTTAGATTAATCTTCATCATCTCCATTACTCTGGAGATTACCTTTGCGTTTTATTAATCTGTATCGTGTCCATTATGCTGGAGATTACCTTTGCATTTTATTAATCTCTATCGCGATTAGTACGCTGAAGATTACCTTAGGGTTTGATAAATCTTCATCGATTTCATTACGCTGGAGATTATATTCAATAATCTATGAATTTTCATTACGTATGGAGCGCATGAGAACTCCAATCGTATTTGCTACACGATATTATTTTCGATTAATTCGTGACACTCAGAAAACAAGATTACATTACGACTCGCGAAAAGTTAGCATACCATAAGGTTAAACAACCATATAAACATAACCAACAAGAAAAAAAAGGAACTCATCATCAGCCTATTTTTCCAAGCATTCAGCATAGAACACTAAAGTCTATATCACGATTCTGATCAAGCTCAGGTTCAACCGCGATAACATCAAAATGAGAACACCCTTCATATTCAAAAATCAAGCACAAACCAATGCGAAGTTCAGTTGCAATCGCGAAATCATGCCATCCCTCGGTAAACTAGTAATGGTTCATACTTAATTTCTCTACCCTCACCAAAAAGTTCTCATCAGCACGTGAGCAGAGATATACATATTCCAAAGCTTCATTGCCATAATTGCTATACATATAAGGAAGAGGCTGCAAAGAAAGCACAACAGTCAAAGGCAATAAAATATCCACGAAGATGAATAATAAGAAGAAATGTATAAGCATACAAGCCTATGCAGATGCCTTTCCACAAGGATGTCCCTTGTAAAGCCATGAAGGTAAGAAGCACAACGCCCTGGTTAGGAAACAAACTACCATACGACATACTCAAAATAGTTACTCAAAAAAACATATCATAAAAACCACCGTTTATAAAAACAAATGGTATAAAGATATAGTCGGCACCGCTATCCTCGACTGTACCACGAGGTATACAAGATCAGATTGCCACCCAGGAAACAAAAATCATGCACACGTCTTAACCCTAACTCAAGGCAAAAAACGGTCCAGTCATCTCAAACCACATCCCAACAATGCTCCAATATAAATCATCGTGTAACGGCACTCGTTCCACAACCACATCCTATTCGAAACAAAATGGAAAGTTTTGACATGGCCTCACAAGAAGTTTCCTCACCTTCCTTCACCACAAACATCATCACATTCCCAAACCCCAAGTTCATGAGAATGATCCTTCACGAGAGCCACTTAAGTAGACTTCTCCTCCCATACATCTTTGTTGAATTTGGAGGGGAATTACTAGATCATATATACTTATGCTCCTCTTTAAACCAAGAATTCATGGTATTATTCCAAAGAGACGAGGGAGATTGGTTCTCCCTATCTGAAGGATGGAAAGACTTTGCGAGGGCCAATAACATAAGAATGGGCACATGTCTCACATTCAAATATGAAGGAGACTCACACTTCAAAGTAACAATTGCCCAACCGGGTCCTGAAGAAAATGGGGACATCTCCTATGATCTCCTCTGTTATGAAAACTTATGAGATACCTCCATGATGTTTTGAGCTAGTAAAAATCTATATAAAAGCCATGTTGTTGGCCTTGGTTTGTAACCTTATAAATAAAAGAAGAAATTTTAGACCTACTCATGGTGCACCCAGCGATCCCTTCTTTTATGTTATATCACGCTTTATTTTATAAAATGCTTAATAACAAGAGATTGGTAAAGGAATCGCAAGCAAAACAAAGGTAAGGGAATCGCAAGCAAAACAACATTCAAGAAAACAGAGGTATATTCAACTGAACTTACGAAGTTTAAAACCAGAATATTCACAGACAAAATATATACCGCGAAAAGAATACGGGGACATTGCAGAAGAAAGTGTTCACAAACACCGTGGAACCTGGAAAATTCACAATTGACATAAGTTTGATAAAAAAAAAGCAGAGAAAAGTTCTTTCAAAGGTTGGCCAGAGAATTAGTCGTGTGGGGGTGAGAAGGGTCAATTTCTTGATCTTCAGCTGATTGAACAGGGGATGGAGGAACTAGACCTCGTTGTGGATCTTTAAGCACCAAGTCGCTATCTTCATAGCTAGGAACAAACACTGCTAATGAGGTATCCAGATGAGCAAAACAGTTGACACTCTGAAAAATTTCGCATTCAAGTCCTTTGACGAAAGCCTCAGATAGATGGCTGTAGAGAACCTTCTTGCCATCCTTCTCGAGAAACTTGTTCAACCAAAGTTGGCCATCATTAGACAGAAGGTACTCGTGGAGTGTGGCTTTGGTCAATACCACATCACCGCTAGACGTGTGATGCTCCAGCTCCGTTTGTGCCCACCAACTCATCACAAACCTCCTTAATCCCAGTCTCCAGCTCGCGAACTCGATCCTCCAATTTCTCCACTAGCAATTGATACTCAACGTTTTTCTCTTTAAAACCAAGGGATTCAACTTGCGACGGATCAAGCTGTCCTTTTACCCCCTCAAGCTCCCGCTCAGAATTTTCCAAAGCCTCCTACAGGCTCTTGATGGGAGGAAAACCTGTTGTTGATCCGTCAAAATAAATCTCAAAACTATGACTAGTATAGAAATAAGTAAGAGGTGGATCCAAAGGGAAATTCGTTATTCAAATATGATTTAAGTGCCAATTAAGTAACCAAAGGGGGTTTTGTGAAGAATGTAAAAGATCCGCCTTTAATCAAAGCGGACTGATGAGAGCAAAAGTAAATGGTTTTGACTCAAACAATTGTGAGAAATAGTTCTACCTACAATTTTCCACTTTATTTGGTTGAAACGATCCTTGTAACTTTTTCTTGTCCTTTTAGTTTTCCTATGAATGTCCTTGTCCCAACCTAATACAGTTACTAGTCCAATCAGTCTTAGAAACACTTATCAATTGAACAGTCCCTCAGAAAAGGATTTAACCCAATTGATAGCTTTAAGTTCAGAGATTAACCAAGGTATTTGCAGTTCCTCATAAAGGAATTTAATAACACATCCAACTTCCTACTTATCCAATTAGTTCAATCAGCCCTAAAGAGACAAGTTTGCTACTTGGGTTAAGGTTCACAATCAGGAATCTATAAAACCCTAGCAATTGAATTGATCTAACAAGTTGGCCAGACAAGAAAGAACAAAACAATCAATCAATAAGCTCAAAGAAATTGAAGCATTCAATTGCGGAATCTAGGAATGAAAATTAGAAACTCACAATCAATCCAAATAAAGCTTCAAATCGTAGGCAGAACAGATGAGTTTAGTTCCTTATGGAAAACATCACTCAATCTCTAATTGTCAGATGAAAAGTAGAAATAGAATAGTAGTTAAAATGAAAACTAGCAAATGTTCGGTCTTTTAAAAGTCTAAGCCGACCTAAAATGTCCCAAAGCAAACTAGGGTTTCATTAACTAAAACGCGGCACTCTGACGTCCAATGCGGCGGCCACGGCATGGGTGCTGCGGCCGCTGCACGCGTGTTCTCCAATGCCCGCTGCTCCAGCTCCTTGCATCGGCCGCGGCATGGCTTTCTACGACCGCTGCATCCAGTCGCAGCAATACTCGCTGCCAGCATTCAAAAGCTTCTCATCTCTTGTCTTTTTCCAAGTCTTGCTTCTTGTACTCCAATCCAAGATCATTGCATCTCTCAATAGTGTTCGAATCCAACTCTGCAAAATAATCACAAATTCGCGCAGACTCCGAACTCTTCCAAAATAATCGTAAGATGCGCTTTAACTCCAAATCATTAACTAAATGCAACATAACTAGCCTAAAAATACCTATAATGCCTATCTAGGATATGCATATTCAAATTCCCCCACATTTAACCTTTGCTTGTCCTCAAGCAATAATAGAATGAACATAAATCAATGCACCCCACAGGAAATCCCTTTAAGTCTCAACCTCATCAAAAAGCAAAATCATAGCCCGTGCAAACATAAACCAAGAAAACAAAGGTCATAGCATGCCTTCAAGTGATCAAAGCTTAGAAGCATTCATCAAAAAAAAAATAGATACTGAAAAATAGATACTGAAGTCAATGCCAAGAGGTAGCAACAAAAGGAGAGTAAATCACACAATTGAGTAAAAGAATTATAAATGATTCTAATAAGGCTAAGAACATTCTCACAAGGGTCATGTTTTGTAGGATTTCAATCATACTTTAGATCAATCATACATGCTCAATTATATTTGCTAGCTCATGTTCCACATAAAATCAAGAATATAGACAAGGCCAAGACATCCAGAACTCCATGGGATTTATATGATCATGATGAAATTTAAATTAGAGGACAAACTAAGCATGATGGGTATTTGAAGAACACATATGGATGCAATGCATGATATTTTTGGATTTTTATTTTTTTTATATGCATAAGTAGACAGAACTTTTAAAATGAGTAAAAAACATAAACATGGTGTAGAATTTTAAATATGATCTAACTATATGGACTATATATATAGAATTCCCCTCCCCCACACTTAAACTTTTCATTGTCCTCAATGAAACAGTAAAGACAACAAAATGAACCAAATGAACTCGAGGTGGAGGAAGAGGAAACTGACCACTCACTAGGGATGTGGCTGGAAGAGCGGAAACTGCGGGTACTACATGCAAAAGTAATAAGCCTGCTCCTTGCTCGTGTTCTCAATGGTGGAGGACATCTATAAAATTGCAATCCACGTTGCTGAGCGTAAACTCGAAGGAGTGCTGGTGCAAAGACAGCTGATGCATCTGGGTAAACATGTGGTCGCGTCAGGCAGACTCATCATATGAAGAACTAGGCCCCGTAGAAGAGCCAACAGCATACTGAGCACCACCCCCAGGATAATCAGGCATAGGGTGATCTGTGGGTGGAGCCTGCCCCTCCTCCTCATCAGCATTATCATCACTCTCATCGCCCTCAATGTAGAAGGCATCATTAGTAGGACCATAAGGAAGGACCCTAGGTTGCCTCAATCTGTGGACTCCCCCAGGTCCTGCCTTCCAAATAAAACCAGTCGCCTCTGAACCCTAAAGCAAGTAGGCCCTCCTCAGTTGATCCTTCTTGTAAGAACACCCGACAGACATAGGGTCACCGGCCTGTGTGGGGTCAATGAAGTGTCAGGGGATGAGAGTGAATATACCTCCTAACCCAACTCTACCTGCCGTCTTTCTTTGAATCCTCAAACAGCTCTCCAGAAATATCTCAGCCCAGTTTGGAATGATAGGTGACCGGGGAGAAAAGCTCAACAACCAAGTTAAATCGCCTACTGGCACCTTGTTCACATTGCCCTGACCACTAAAAGCCATGGCCAGGATCTTGTAAACTAACCTCAGGCATGGATGGACAAACTTATAGTTGTACTCCCCTCTATGCCCATCAAAAGCAGTGCCAGTCGCTGCATACCAGAAATCGTGTATACTCTGATCTATCACATGGTCTGCCCAATCCGCGGCGGGCTTCTGAGTAATACCAAAAGCCTCCTGTAACTAAGCATAGGTGCAGGAGTATCCCTGATCCAACAGATGAAACCTAATGCGATCATCCGACACATCCAGTGTAGCAAAAAACTACCTAGCCAACTTAGGAGAGGTGGGGGCACTAAAATTCAGAAAAGCGCCTAAGCCCCCATGCGTAAGCATCTGCTGAGTACAACCTAGCATCTCTAACCTCTGTAACGTCGGAACATCGAGGAATTTCGTTTGCACGAACCTCTTCATATAAAAACCGTCCCAAATCTTCCTCTGACCTATAGACAAGTTTCGCAACTGATGAACCATATTTAATCAGAGCTCAAATTCTCAACAAGCAAAGCAACCAAACCAAATCCTCCAAATTACCACAAATCAGAATCACACACAACACCAACAACAATCACTAAACAACCCACTAACAAAGTAGAGCAAGTAACCAAAACCCTAAATGAAACCGAACCTGGCGGTGGGTACGTCGGCGGCGGTTGTAGCAGTAGGCAACGGGCGCAGCAGGCGGCGACAAGAGCGGGCAGGTGAGCGGTGAGCGGGGGACGGTGGGTCCATGCGGATCTGCACCGACGGCGGCCGCAGCAGGGAAGCGGCGCCCGCGGCAGATGAGGATGGCGGTTTCTTCTTCGTCTGATCCCTGGCAACGGCACCAAATTTGATGGGAGGAAAACCTGTCGTTGATCCGTCAAAATAAATCTCAAACCTATGACTAGTATAGCAATAAGTAAGAGGTTGATCCATATGGAAGTTCGTTATTCAAATGTGATTTAAGTGCCAATTAAGTAAACAAAGGGGGTTTTATGAAAAATGTAAAAGATCTGCCTTTAATCAAAGCGGATTGATGAGAGCAAAAGTAAATAGTTTTGATTCAAACAATTGTGAGAAATAATTCTACCTACAATTTTCAAATTTATTTGGTTGAAACGATCTTTGTAACCTAATACAGTTACTAGTCCAATCAGTCCTAGAAACCCTTATCAATTGAACAGTCCCTCGGAAAAGGATTTAACCCAATTGATAGCTTTATGTTCAGAGATTAAGCAAGGTATTTGCAGTTCCTCATAAAGGAATTTAACAACACATCCAACTTCCTACTTATCCAATTAATTCAATCAGCTCTAAAGAGACAAGTTAGCTACTTGGGTTAAGGTTAACAATCAAGAATCTACAAAACCCTAGAAATTGAATTGATCTAACAAGTTGGCCAGACAAGAAAGAACAAAACAATCAATCAATAAGCGCAAAGAAGTTGAAGCATTCAACAACGGTATCTAGGAACGAGAATTAGAAACTCACAATCAATCCAAAAAAAAAGATTCAAATCGTAGGCAGAACAGATGAGTTTAGTTCCTTATGGAAAACATCGCTCAATCTCCAATTGTCTGATGAAAAGTAGAAATAGAATAGTAGTTAAAATGAAAACTAGCAAATGTTCGGTCTTTTAAAAGTCTAAGCCGACCTAAAACTTCCCAAAGCAAACTAGGGTTTCATTAACTAAAATGAGGCACTCTGACATCCAATGCGGCGGCCGCGGCATGGGTGTTGTGGCCGCTGCACGCGTGTTCTCCAATGCCCGCTGCTCTAGCTCCTTGCGGCGGCCGCGACATGGCTTTCTGCGGCCGCTGCATCCAGTCGCAGCAATACTCGCTTCCAGCATCCGAAAGCTTCCCATCTCTTGTATTTTTCCAAGTCTTGCTTCTTGTACTCCAATCCAAGATCATTGCATCTGTCAATAGTGTTCGAATCCAACTCTGCAAAATAATCACAAATTCGTGCAGAATCCGAAGTCTTCCAAAATAATCATAAGATGCACTTTAACTCCAAATCATTAACTAAATGCAACGTAATTAGCCTAAAAATGCCTATAATGCCTATCTAGGATATGAATTATTAGCTCTGTATACTGCCCTCCTACACCTCTGCATCCTTTAATTTATCTAGTCGAGCCTGGAAGTGTATGTTCTCTCTCAACAGCTTCTTTACGCGATCCCAGTACCCCCTCAGACGATCCGTCATCTCCTCCCATTGGAGAATGCGTTGCGAGAAAACGAAATTAAAAAAAGCATGGGATTAACAAAATGTAGATAGGAATCCCGCTAAACAAGAAATTTACTCTCAAAGAAACTCACCTAGCCTCCCGCAGTTTGCCCCTGGTTCATCAACTCTTCATCCGTAAGGTGACGAAGATACTCCCTCTCAACTGGACAACTTTTTTGGGGGAAGGGCCAATTTCCTAATATCAATAGTGGTAAACCCCGGTTGTCGGTACGCGAAAACTGCTATCTTCGATACTGTTATTGGCTCATCCGCCAAAATCCTACCAGTTTCTTTTTCCCCCCCTTTTCTTTTCTTGGATCGATGGATAAGGGCCTCACGATCTTTGGATGAGCTATGTTCCACTTCCATAATCTACTTCTCGTTGGATCCCTATTCAACAGAACGAGGACCACCGATGGTCAAGGGTGACTGCAGAACGCCATAGACCCGCGAAACAGAGGCGGGTGCAGCTTTGGTCGCTTTCTTGCCTTTCTTCTCGATAACACCCATGGAGAGTTTAGAATGATCCAACTTATATACAGAAAAGAAAATAAAAAACAACGAAATTATGGATTAAAACGAAGGCTTCGCCCTAGACAACTCAAAATACAATATTCAAAATTAGCCCAGAAAAGACTCAACACCCACCTCGAGGATAAGGAAGCCTAAGGCCAGCCATTTCTACTCGAAGAGGAGTTATCACGTCTTTATAGCTGTGTTTGCCTATACCCCTCTCGCGAACAAAGGTAGACTTCCACCTCTCGGTTACGGCAGTTAGGGGGAGGTCGGTAGATGTCTGGAGTAATCTTAAAATTCAAAAATTTCCCAGAGAGATTGCGAACAAGAAACCATTTCTTCCTCCAACTCGATTTGCTCGACAATCTCTCAACAATATCCCCGCTAAGAGAAGTAGACACAAGCCCATCGTGACCATGTCATAGAGACAGGAACGTAAAGAGATGGTCCAATGACGTTTCCTATTTAACAGCGGCGCTTCGCATCACGTATGCAGCCAAATGCACCCAAACATTAGAAGCAAGCTGGGTAGGACACACCCGTATCTTCTCCAGAAAATCCACAAAAAGCGGAGATAGTGAAAGACGGAACCCCTGAAGCAAACTCTCCAAGTAAATCACCAAATGGTGTGGGTATGTGTTTAAACAACCCCAGGTCGTAGAGGCTAAACCTGATTTATCATATATTCGGTAAAATTTATCAAATATTCATCACAGTCACCGGCCAAGGAAAAATACGAGATACTAAATCAAGGTGAGCGGGCTCCAACACAAACTTTTCCCCCTAGTCTCTACTTAAGAAGGGACCACTCTTTCCTCAATGATAGGAGGAATGGGTTGAGGTGAAGAAGGAACAAAGCCCTCACAGAAACTATAGTTCGCAGCCTCCTCAAGCCTATAAGCAGGCACAACCGCACAACAAAATCCCCGGGCACCACGCGAACAATCTTCTCTTTCTTCGCCATACGAGATGGACCTTCCTTGTCACCCAAGCTACTCGTAGAACCGGACATGTGATAATACTCCAGATCATCCTTCGAAAGAGGACACTTAATGATCCCAGCAAAACTTTCTTTGCCTTCTTCGCGACTACAAGTTTTTTCCCCTTTCCTCCGCGAGGCCCGACCACTGGCTGAAAAAGACGAACAAAAGACTCTGTGCTTTTGAATCATCCCTCGTCGTGGACTCTTGAGTCTTTGAGGAGCTAAACTCATCCTCAACAAGACCCACACTCCTATTCTGGCTATCACTCTCCGACAACATCGCTATATTGTAGAAAAGACTTCTAAAAGGTAAACCCCCTGAAAATACGCTAAAGGATAGAATCAACACAGGGAAATACAGTCTTTTCAAAATCGCAGTCAAGTAAAAATGGCGCCAAAAGCCCCTCACAAGGACCGTGTTGGCTCCTCATGCACTCCAATCAAGGACAATGAAAAGACGCTTTTCCCCAAGAAGATTATGGCAAAAAAGAGCCTTTTCGTCTCCTCTCCAAAAAGCCTTCCTATCCCAAGGCTGAAGATAAAGGGTTTTTTCCGGCGATAAAACCGCCCTCCAAATCCTTAAGCACCCCCACACCTACCAAAGCACCATCAATGTCCTAACCCTAGGGAATGCTCCCAAAGCAACCCTAACCACAAAAAGGACAGAAATGGAGGACGATCCACCGGGAGAATCCTTTACCCTAGAACATAACCGCCTTGCCCCTCTCCGGGGAAGGCAGTTCCTCACAGAAGAAACTACCCCAAAACCACAACATGGGAAATTGCCCCCCAAATTCTCTAGAAACGAGGGGGAAATCAAAGAAGAAGAAGAAGAATGAAACAAATGAACAATGCTAGACCTTTTATCTCCTTGCAAATACATCGCTTGAACTTCCTCTCTCCTTCTCTCCTCAGACTCGTTGAAAGAAAATATTGAAGAAAAAGAAAGGACAAACATCTACTTATAAGTCTCTGTGGGGCCATTTTGCCAAATGGGCCTAAGCAGACATTGGGCTTGTCCCAAGCCCATCAGAAGTTATCATATTTACAAAAAAGGCATCGTTTTTTATCGAGACGTAATCGCGAGCAAATATTTCACGCGATCCAGTCTCGATGAGATATGACGATGCCTTGAAAATTAGCCCCCTTAATTAACAAAGGTAAGACATCATAAATGGTCAACCAACGCAAAAGTCTTACCCAAAACCCAATATCAACCATCGCGAACAAACTCACTATGCCCTACGAATCCATACACTCCCTTTCCCAAAACACATACCCTCCAAGTTACACATAGATCGCGACTAGGGTTTTGAATATGCATATGCATACCACTTACACTAAGTAAACAGAAACTCCGCGTCATCTAAACTCTACAACAAGAGCAAGTAGCTCACTGGCCAAGCACCTCATCGCTCGTTTTGCCACGTGTAATGACTTAGATCCTCTAGCATGGGGGCATGGGTTACACGTGTCCTCTGCCAAACCACGAGGTCGCCAGCTAGCTGCTCGCTTGGTAACACTACAAATACCACCCTATGAACCACAAGAAAGAGATCCGAGAAAAAGGAAGAAGGACGAGAGCTCTGCAATCCTCCCTGAGATAAAGCCCTTGAAGCTGAGTTCCTAGAATCTTTGATCGGAGAAGAACGTCTCTAAAACAAAACATTATCTGGCAAACTTCCTCTAAATATGACGATTAAATAGTGAATATCCAACGCAAGCGAACTCTATTGCGAGGAACACATTATCATCAAACGCCGACTCATAGTAAAAAATTAATTGCACAGGAACATCCTCCCCAGTTGGATTTGCAGGTAATAAAGGACATCTGTCGTCACCTTGAGGTAATAAGTATAGGTGAATTTCTAGAAACGCTTCAGATTCTATTCAGATCCAGGCTATAAAGCTACTGAATCGGGCTAAAAAGCCGGTCCTCACAGGTTTTTATCGTAATTTTGGTTTTCACCGGAGTGCACCCCTATATATATGTGGGAGCTTTCACATGCATTCACTCCTTACAATGCACCAATTTCTCAAACATGGTTGAAAATTTTAACGTTAACAAAATGAATATTTATATGAATATAAGTCATAAATAATTAAATATTCATCTAAATATAGATATATTCAAATGAATATTCAAACAACTAATACGCATATTCATTTGAGTACATGAATATACATATATTTAATCAAATGAATAGAGATATTCAAATGGACATTCATTTGAATGAAGATGAGAGACAATATTGGCCTAAAAGAGAGACGCACTTCATTTCTCTTATTCAAATGAATATTTATTTGAATATATGCATATACCTATATTCATATTCATATGAACATGAATATGGATATTCATATGAATATACCAAATTATTCACGTAATTTTAACGTGGAAGATTTGACGGGAGAGAAAAATCTTTTTTAATTTTTTTTTATTTAAGTCATTATATTATTAGTAAATAATTTTTTTTAAATTAAAAAAGAAATAATTAGGTGAAATGTCTATTTTCATATAAGCCTTTTTCTAAATGTCCACCTAAATCTCACATTTTGTTAAATGTCCAAATTTTTTTTATAATACCCAATTTACCCCTATATTAATAAAATTTCTTCCCCATCCCTTCTTCCTCGTCTAATTGGTTTGTGCCCCTCCTTCCTCTTCCGATTCTTCTGCTGCTCCTCCGCCCGCCTCAACTTCCCCGATCACTTTCTCCACCTCTACTCCGCTGTCATCAAGGGCGTCATCGATGCTTCCGTCCAGAAGGCCGCCACCGAGGTCTGCGCCAGGGTCGATGCCATCGAGGTCCATTGATGACAACGTTAATACTCAATCCGAAGAGTAGGGAGTTTGTGTTACTTGTAAGGTCCATGGATGATTATTTGTTGTCGAAGCATGTCGAAGATTGGATTCATCATGAGAAATCAAAATGAAGTAAAAAAGATGAAAGATCTGTATGTAATAGGGAAGAAAAGAAGAAGAAATTTGACGCCATTAAAGGCTAATCAAGCTTACAATCGAACACTCGAGTTTTCTCTCTCTGTCTCTATTTGTTTCCCACACACTAACTCATTTTGTAACTAATTTGGGTAATTTTCAATGTGAAATGGGTACTTAACTGCGGAAATTATAACGGCCCGGATATAGATACCCGGGTTACGTTTCAAAGGTTGGGTACCTTCGTTCGGATCTTGCAATTCGAGTACGGGTCGAGGTTTCAAAGCTCAAAGATTAGTATTTTAAAGTGGGGATTTCGAACCCCAAAATAGTCGAAGGGCCACATGGGTCTTGAAGCTGTCCTAGAACTATATCGCGGAAATTCATTTGCAAAGTTAGTGAAAACGAAAGTAAAGTACAACTTGCCACGGCGAGGCCGGGTCAAAACCAAATCCCAAATTCTGAAATCGTATAGCCAAATTAGCGGGGTTAGGCAGGTTCTTTGCAATTGCACGGGGGTATTTTCCACGCCATAGAAACAGAGAGCAATCATACCTAAAAACAAGTGGTGCGAGCGGGATCAGACCGAGACCCCAACGCACCGTATCCCGCAAGGAAACATACACATACACTATAATAAAGATGGTTCGATGCAATGCGGAAATTAAATCACACTAACATGCTCCTAAATTACAATATGCGGAAAGGCGCCCAAAGAATGCCAAGTGGCATATCCCTCTCCTACCTCTGCACCCCTTTCCGTTTGTGCAGAGACTGGCCAGTTCGATGCTATAACATATCATATCTCATCATATCATATCTCATCATCATATCATATATCATGCTTATGCCCGATGGTGCTGGCCTATCATAATACTCATATATCGATAACTGACTCAGGGCACCCGATGAAGCTGGGCTTCCCTATGACCCTAGCAAAGACTCTAAGACTCACAGATAATGGTCGTTCTATTCTCAATCACACAAATTAACCGGACGCTCATTCATAAGTGCAACCTAGCATGATACTATATGTCATGCTTTAATGCTTATGCAACACCTAGTATGTCATATATTCACAAGCAGGTATTCTCTTTCGAATCTTAGTAAGCCCATAAAGGAACTTACCTGAATAAGCCGAACAACAAAGAGACACGGTAGAAGCAGAATCCAAGCAATATCAACAATCAGCTAATATATAAGCGATAAAAGCGTCATAAGATACTATTCTACTATTTAACACATAGCAACCTTTTTACAAGACATTTCTAAAGGAAGTAACTAATTTCCAAGAAAGTATCCGAAATATCCAAATCTAGGTCAAACTCGGTCAAAGTTGTTATTATAGAATTCCCAACACCTTTTTTTCTAACAAAATTCTCAAAAGATATTTCCAATTTAGAAATGCCTTTTCAAATAATTTCTTATAATAATTAAATGACTAAAATAACACACCTCCATATTTATAAATAAATCCTTTCAAGTTTTCCAACTAAAACATACTAAATTCATAACAAAGACACTTATACAAATCATTTTATAATATAACCCTTCCCGAACTTTATTTTCATAAAAAAAGATTTATCATAATAATAGTAATAATAATAATAATAATAATAATAATAATAATAATAATAATAATAAGTAAAATAACGTTACTATAGAAAATATATAACATATACTCTTAAAAGAGCGACAAACCAAAATCCCAAACCGGCTGGCACAGCCCATCACCCAACATTGCAACCCAGACCCAGACCCGAAATAGAAGCATAACAAGTGAAGATCCGAATTTTTGTGGGCTGAGGCAAAGAGGGAAGGGGGATCCGGGTTTTTAAAAACGATATAACCTGTTTCCCTTTAGGGTCAGGCCCAGCCCATCTACGGAAAGAAGAGAGCACGAAGGCTCGTCTTCAACCTTTGGCCAGAACAGGGGATCGACACAGAGAGGGACGGGGGAAAGGGAGGAGAAGAACTCCGGCTAGGGAGCGTCGTTCCACTCCAAACTTCACCCATAGAATCGACGAGAAATTCCGACCAAGACCCACCCGGAAACGGAGAAACGACGCAAGGAAAAGGAGGAGAAAGAGGACATTTACAGCCGCGACTCCGAGGGTCAAGCGTCGGCAGAGGTGGC
The DNA here is from genome assembly GCA_963922045.1 of Persicaria maculosa. NCBI lineage: Eukaryota > Viridiplantae > Streptophyta > Magnoliopsida > Caryophyllales > Polygonaceae > Persicaria > Persicaria maculosa. Next base: position 20,991,575 of record OY998261.1, on the reverse strand, counting down.
GGATTACGATAGTAACGATGGAGGAGGGGGCTTGCTCCGGCCTAGGATGACGGGAAGAGAGTTAAAAGAGTGACTTTTACGCAGCTATAGGCCGAAACACAAGAGAATCGAAGGTTTTACCTTCTTGAACTCAAACAGGGGAGGGGATGGTGGTTCAACTCCGGCGGCAGCCTCTTCGTGTCCGAGAGAGGCTCATCTTGGCCTAGGGAGGAAGAGGGATGAGTAAAAGGGTAGATTACAGTGGTTGAAGTGAAGAGAAGAAGAACGAAGGGTTTACCGCTTGCAAACGAAACAGGGGAGGAGGAGTCCTCCTTCGGTTGCGCTGGCGGCTCCGGTGGCGTCATCGAGGCTCCTGGCACCTGGGAGGGGGGTGAAAGGTGGTGGTTTGGTGATGGTAATGGGTCATGAAAAGGGGTGAGTTTTGTGGGTTTCCTCTGAGTTTCTTCAGGGGGGAATTTGGAAGAGGGAGAGAGAGAGTGATGGTGGAACTGAAGAGGAGGGTGAGGTAGGAGCGGTTTTAAGGACAATTCAGGGGTGTGGGTGTGTGGAGAGGGAGGTTGGCGAGCTAGATTGTGTGGCTGGAGGGTGTGGGTATGCAGGGAGGGGGACCTTTGCTGCCAATTCGAAACGGGAGGGAAGGGAGAGAGATAGAGAGAGAGTGTATAAATATATAAATAAATAAAAGAAATAAAATTGAATGGTCCCCACTCCTTACCAATTTTGAATTTTCGACGCTCGAATCCCAATTCCGCTCATAAATGAAATTCTGACGCTAAGAATTTAAATTGAAATCTAAATCATTTCGGATAATAAAATAAATTTTAATAATTCTCGAATACTCAAAAGCGGAATTCAATCCCTTCAAAATCCAGATTTTAAAATGATGTCGGCCGGATTTATAAAATCGACCTTGTGCTCGAGGACGAGTTTTCTTCCATTTTTTACGAATAAAATAATCGTATTTTCAAGTAATTTAAGTAAAATAATAATCATATAATATAAAAATATATTTGGACTTTACATTTATCCACCTCTAAAAACAAGTCTCGTCCCTGAGACTAAAAATCATTCTAAATGGGAAGGATTTGAAAGTGGTGAGTCTGAGGATCATGCCACTGATCCCGTAAGTATCTCATAAGGGCCCATATGAGATTCTCGCAGTATCCTTGACGTGATCATGCTACTCCCAATTGGTTGGAGCAAGTATCGGAGATGGGCCCTTATCCCATCCTTGTCCCGACTTCTCGGTCGTATCATAACTCAAAAGCATATAAATATGACTTGAAAGGGTTGAAAAGCGTTTTAAATGGAAAGTTTGACCTAGAAATCATGGAAGTCTGGATAGCATTTATCACTTTAATAAAACCCAAAATGGTCCTTTTTAAAACTGTTCAAAATTTTCAAATCCGATGCCAAATCGAGAAATTTCAGATTGCGAGAGGTGGAATCATCCACCTCTAAGGGCTAATCCCATATTTCCTTCCTATGTTCCAATTCATTCAATCGCCATTCTCAACTCATCAAGGATCATAAAGCCATAATCTCATCAACTCATGTATAGATAGCTACCATAATATCAACCACCTCTCACGTGGTAAGTCTCAAACATCAAAGAGATAGTCTCAACAAGTCAAACAGATCAACACATAAATGGTCTAAAACACAACATGAGGGATGCTAGTATCTCAAAACGTGCCAAAATGGCAACAAGGTCTCAACATACTACGAGTCATAAAGTATCTCGACATCCTATAAAAGCATCACAAGTCCCAACGGATGTCACATCAAGAACACCAGCACGCAAGCCATGAGAACCAATCTCTAGCCACATCATCTCAGCATAGAATCTGCACAGAGAAAGCAATCATAAGCACACAATCATAGAGGTGCCCATTCCCAAAATAAAATACTAAGGCTCACCACTAGCTCGCGAGGTCAAGGATAGGTCAACACTCGGCTCAACATAAGATGCTAAGAGCTTGTCTACGACACTCCCATAACTCGACCGGAGGCTATCCTCCATCTCCCAAGTTGCCTCCTTGGGACTCCTCCTAGACCACTGGACCAGAAGAAGAGGAACCTCTTTGGTCCTCAACTTCTTAACTCGACGGTCAAGCATCCTAACTGTGCTCTCTACATAGGTGTGATCGGGCTCTATTTGGAGATCAAAATGGTCAAGGATATGGCTCGGGTCTGGGACATACCGCCGAAGCTAGGACACATGAAACACATCATGCACTCCGGCTAACGATGGAGGTAGGGCTAAAGGGTACGTGACCTCGCCAACCCTCTCGAAAATCTCAAATGGTCCCACAAATATAGGGCTCAACTTGCCTTTGATGCCAAAGCGGCGAACTCCTCTGGTCGGCGACACTCTAAGCCATACATGCGATCCAACCTCAAACTCGATCTCTGTCCGCCTGCAATCTGCATACTTCTTTTGTCGGTCCTGAGCGACCCTCATATGCTCCCGTATGCGCCCGACCTGGTCGACTGTCTCTCGAACCATCTCCGGCAATGAAGCTGTGGTGTCGATGGGCTCGTCCCAACATACTGGCAACTTGCAGCGCTTCCCATACAATGCCTCATATGGTGCCATCTCAATCGACGAATGGTAGCTGTTGTTGTACGAGAACTCAACCAGCGGTAAGAATCTGACCCAACGGTCGGCCCACTCTAACACGCAGGATCTCAAAATATCCTCCAAAGTCTGGATCGTCCACTCACTCTGTCCGTCCGTCTGCGGATGATAAGCAATGCTGAAATGCAAACGAGTCCCCAAAGCATCTTGAACCTGCTGCCAGAACCTCGATGTGAAACGACCATCTCTGTCGAAAACTATCCTCTCGTGGTCGACAGACTTGGTCAGTCTGTCGACCACGATCCAAATAGCATCGAATCCTCTGACATCTCTCCTCAATCCAGTGATGAAATCCATGGAGATATCTGTCCACTTCCACTCGGGAACTGGAAGCGATCTCACTAAGCCACATGGCCTCTGATGCTCAATCCTGACCTGCTGACAGACTTGACATCTGGCGACGAAATCTATAAAATCGGCTCGCATCCTCTGCCACCAGTAGGATCTCCTCAAGTCCTGGTACATCTTATTCATCCCTGGAAGGACCGAATAAGGGGTGGTATGGGCCTCCTCCATAATCCTCTACCTCAGATCTAATGTACAGGGTACTACCACTTTGCTCTGGAAGGTCAGCAATCCATCGGCTCTCTCCGCAAGCTCTCCAGCTCATCCCTGTGCCATCCTCTCTCTCAGTGCTGCCACCTCAGGGCAATCCGCCTGACCTCTATGAATCTCATCTGTCAGCTCTGAGTGAATCTCGAGGAAGGATAGTTGACCCCTCTCTCGCTGAATCCATACCTCTATTCCACAAGACATCAACTCTTCCTGCAATCTACGCTGCGCTATCAATCTGGCCACAGCCACCTCCTGAGGAGTCTTCCGACTGAGCGCATCGGCCACCACATTGGCCTTCCCGGGATGATAGATGATCTCCAAATCATAATCCTTCAGGAGCTCTAACCAGCGTCTCTGTCTCACGTTGAGCTCCTTCTGGGTGAAGATGTACTTCAAGCTCTTGTGATCCATCATCACCTTGCATGAAGTACCATACATATAGTGTCTCCAGATCTTCAAAGCATGCACTACAGCTGCCAGCTCAAGTTTATGCGTGGGGTAAGTCTCCTCTCCAGGCTTTAACTGGCGTGAAGCATAAGTAATAGCCCGATCCCTCTGATGCAGAACACAACCCAAACCAGCTCGCAAAGCATTTGTATAGATCACGAAGTCCTCGGTCCCATTAGGTAGAGCCAATACTGGTGCGGTCGTCAGCTTCTCCTTGAGAAGCTCAAAACTGGCCTGGCACTCCTCACTCCAAACGAAAGGGACGTCCTTCTGTGTCAGCTGTGTCATCGGTCGAGCGATCCTCGAGAAGTCCTAGACAAAGCGACGGTAGTAGCTGGCCAATCCTAGGAAGGAACGGATGTCTCGAACGTTCTTGGGCACCTCCCAAGCAACGATAGCATCAATCCTCGCCAGATCCACGACGACTCCAGCTGCTGAGATCACATGACCTAAGAAGGTCACCTCGGGAATCCAAAACTTGCACTTGCTGTATTTGCCGAATAGCTGATGGCTCCTTAACATCTCCAGAACAATCCTCAGATGCTGCTCATGCTCCTCGTGGCTCCGCGAGTATACTAGGATGTCATCGATGAATACCACAACAAATCTATCTAGATAGTCTATGAACACCCTGTTCCATTTAGCATATCAATCGATTTATTATGAAGATAATGAAGGCTGCTGGCGTGTTGGTTAGCCAGAAAGGCATGACCACAAACTCATAGTGCCCATACCGCGTCCTAAAAGCGGTCTCCTAGATGTCTCTGATCGTACTCTGAGCTGATGATATCCCGATCTCAAGTAGATCTTCGAAAAGATCACTGCACCCTGAAGCTGGTCCATCAAGTCATCAATCCTCGGAAGCGGGTAACGGTTCTTCACCGTCGCCCGGTTCAGCTCGCGGTAATTGATGCACAACCTCAACGAACCATCCTTCTTCTTGACGAACAGCACCGGAGCTCCCCATGGCGATGCACTCGGACGAATGTAGCCCTTCTCGGCTAACTCCTCAAGCTGAGCCTTAAGCTCGGCCATCTCTGTGGGTGCCATCCTGTAGGGTACTCAGGAAATGGGCCTGGTGCCCTACTCCAACTCGATGGGGAAGTCGCCCTCTCTCTGCGGGGGTAATCCGGGTAACTCATCGGGGAAGACATCAGTGAAGTCTCGAACAACGGGTACCTCAGACATGGTGGGTCGGCCTCGGTCCACCTCCAAAGCATAACACCAATATCCCGTACAGCCCTGGTTAAGAAGCCTCGCTGCTCGAACTGCGCTAATCAGTGCCCCATTCCTCTTGGGGTCACTACCCCAAACCTGGTGCTCGGTGCCATCCTCTGCTAGAATCGACACGGTCCTCGTCCGCAAGTCGATGATCGCCCCATAGTGGTCCATGAAATCCATGCCAAGAATCAGGTCGTGGGTCCTCAAGGTCATCACGATCAGGTCGGCGGGCCACTCTCGCTCTCCTATACGGATAGGGAAACCTAGGATCTCACGACTCGTCCTAATCCTAGCCCCATCCGGCATACCGACAGTCAATGGCGGATCCCTCGTGCAGCTCAGGCTCAGCCTAGAGACGCACGACTCTGCTATAAAGCAGTGTGTGGCACCCGTGTCAAAAAGAATACTCAAGCACTCATCTCGGAGAAATATAGTACTTGAGGCACTCGGAGCGGATCGATCCTCAACTTTCATCTGGAAAACGCGGGGCGGTGGGGGCAATGTAGAACCAGAAGCTCCAAATGTCTGTCCTCTCCCATAACATGACCCAGACGGTCCTGCGGAAGATGATCCTCTAGCTGATCCTCTGCCACGTCCTCCGGGCCGGCCTCTAACAGTTGTGCTGCCTCTCCCCTGCCCCGGGGAATAAGTCAGAAGCGGGGGCTGAGGAGTGGCCTAGAAGTCTCGGTGCGGGTGTAGCCGGTAGGGTCCTACCACCCTGGGGGCAATGAGCAGCTCTGTGTCCCATACCTCAACAAGTGTAACATCTGGTAGATCTATCAGGGCAATCTCTCTGGTAGGGATCAGGTTCAGAACAACCATAGCACGTGATGCTCCGGACGCTAACACCTCGATGAGCCACTAGTGGTGCTGGGGGTGGCAGAACTCTCGGCATCCCTCCTCTGAATCCTCCGCAGAAGGCTCCTCAGGAACTCACATCCCATCTCGTGTCAGCGGACCTCGGCCTCTTCGCTTCGGCACGAGAGGGGGCATACACAGTAGTAGTCAGGATCCTCTGCTGCTCATACATCATCACGAGCTCCAGAAAGCGGTCAAACGGAACAACTCCCAAACTAGATGCGTGTAGAAGAATCTCTGGTGGCAGTCTCATAGATAGCAAATGTATACGACTCTCGTCATTGGGGCAGAGGTGAGCGCGGTAGATCAACTCCCTCTTGAACTGACGAATGACCTCCGATACAGAGCGGGACGGGTCGTAAGCAGCGCGCATGAAGGTGACCTCCCTAGCCGTCTCTGTCCCTCACGGACAATACTCCCGAACCATCAGTGCTCGAAACTCCTCATAGCTCCACTCTGCCTGGCCCGTCTTATGGACGGTCCAGCGAAGGAAGGCGTCCTCTCGCAGAAGTCCTGCGGCCAGCCTCTGAAGCTCGAAAGTAGGAGCGCCGATGAAGTCAAATATGCTATCGATCTGTCTCAGCCATGCCTCGATGTCCACTCCGCCCTCTCCTAAGAAGTGTGGTGGGTTGTAGAGTGCTAAAGATCGAACCTAGTCGATGTGCTTCTCAGGGCGCACATCGACGGGGGCTGGTGCGACTGGCTGTCCAACTGGGATCTCTATAGCTGGCTCAACTGGCTGCTCGACGGGAATCTTTATACCAGGTGTATCAGGTGGAGGATCTCCGACCAGCCCTCGCAGCATCTCGATCAGTGTCGTCCTATCTATCTGTCTCAGTATCTCCTCTGGCTGGGGGGCTGAAATCTCCGCACCCCCGAGATCTTGAGCGTCATCATCTGCCTTGTCGGCCACGACTCGACGAGGTTGTCCTCTGCCCCTAGGTGCTGGGCCTCCACGCCCGACCGTCCCACATCGTGTATCGACCATACTACTGCATATTCAGAGTTATCACTCAGCACAGAAGCACTCAAGGACGATTATAATGATCTCCTTCGAGGGAGATCGCCCTCAGTCCCAATTGGTATACATACAACACGCCAAGCTATCTATGGTCGCTCTTCGAGGAGCGACTGACCGAAGGGGTAAGTACCTCGTGGCCTCTACCTAACTCGCCACTCCAACCGCCGCGGTGCAATTCCTTGGAGTCTTCCAAGCCCATCTGTAAAGAGTAAGCTATATTTTGCCTACCTGTTCCCAATCTACATCCAATAGGGATGGTCTAGCGCCATTCTACCCGCTCGATCCCCATTGATTGATTTTACTCACTTTTAAGGCCAAGTTCATATTAGGTTTATTTGAGTTAGACATATTAAGTTCATTTTGCCCTTGAAAACTCTTTTAAATCTTTTGAAATTCGTGGGCGGTTTTCAAAACATACACTCGACCCATTGGTACCCAAATTGCAAAACCTGGCATTGATACCAACTTTGTAACAGCCCGGATATAGATACCCGGGTTACGTTTCGATGGTCAGGTACCTTCGTTCGGATCTTGCAATTCGAGTAAGGGTCGAGGTTTCAAAGCTCAAAGATTAGTATTTTAAAGTGGGGATTTCGAACCCCAAAATAGTCGAAGGGCCACGTGGAATCTTCAAGCTGTCCTAGAACTATATCGCGGAAATTCATTTGCAAAGCTAGTGAAAACGGAAGTAAAGTACAACTTGCCACGTCGAGGCCAGGTCAAAACCAAATCACAAATTCTGAAATCGTATATCCAAATTAGCGGGGTTAGGCAGGTTCTTTGCAATCGCCCAGGGGGATTTTCCACGCCATAGAGACAGAGAGCAATCATACCTAAAAACAAGTGGTGCGAGCGGGATCAGATCGAGACCCCAACACACCCTGTCCCGCAAGCAAACATACACATACGTTATAATAAAGATGCTTCGATGCAATGAGGAAATTAAATCACACTAACATGCTCCTAAATTACAATATGCGGAAAAGAACTGTAAATGCGCCCAAAGAATGCCAAGTGGCATATCCCTCTCCTACCTCTGCATCGCTTTCCGTTAGTGCAGAGACTGGCCAGTTCGATGCTATAGCATATCATATCTCATCATCATATCATATATCATGCTCATGCCCGATGGTGTTGGGCTATCATCATACTCATATATCGACAATTGACTCAGGGCATCCGATGAAGCTGGGCTACCCTATGACCCTAGCAAAGACTCTAAGACTCACAGATAATGGCCGTTCTGTTTTCAATCACACAAAGTAACCGGATGCTCATTCATCAATGCAACCTAGCATGATACTACATGGCATGCTTTAATGCTTATGCAACACCTAGTATGTCATATATTCACAAGCAGGTATTCTCTTTCAAATCTGAGTAAGCCCATAAAGGAACTGACCTGAATAAGCCGAACAGCAAAGAGACACGGTAGAAGCTGAATCCAAGCAATATCAACAATCACCTAATATATAAACGATAAAAGCGCCATAAGATACTATTCTACTATTTAACACATAACAACCTTTTCACAAGACATTCCCAAAGGAAGTAACTAATTTCCGAGAAAGTATCCGAAATATCAAAATCTTGGTCAAACACGATGCAAGGAAAAGGAGGAGAAAGAGGACACTTATAGCCACGACTCCGAGGGTCAAGCGCCGGCAGAGGTGGCGGGTTCCGAGAGTAACGATGGAGAAGGGGGCTTGCTCCAGCCTAGGATGACGGGAAGAGAGTTAAAAGAGTGACTTTTATGCAGCTATAGGCCGAAACACAATAGAATCGAAGGTTTTACCTTCTTGAACTCAAACAGGGGAGGGGATGGTGGTGCGACTCCGGCGGCGGCTTCTTCGTGTCCAAGAGAGGCTCCTCTTGGCCTAGGGAGGAAGAGGGATGAGTAAAAGGGTAGATTACAGTGGTTGAAGCGAAGAGAAGAAGAACGAAGAATTTACTACATGCAAACGAAACAGGGGAGGAGGAGTCCTCCTTCGGCTGCGCTGGCGGCTCCGGCGTCGTCGTCGGGGCTACTGGCTTCTGGGAGGGGGTCAAAGGTGGTGGTTTGGTGAGGGTAATGGGTCACGAAAAGGGGAGAGTTTTGTGGGTTTCCTCTGAGTTTCTTCAGGGGGGAATTTGGAAGAGGGAGAGAGAGAGTGATGGTGGAAATGAAGAGGAGGGTGAGGCAGGAGCGGTTTTAAGGACAATTCAGGGGTGTGGGTGTGTGGAGAGGGAGGTTGGCGATCTGGATTGTGTGGCTGGAGGGTGTGGTTATGCAGGGAGGGGGACCTCTCCTGCCAATTCGAAACGGGAGGGAAGGGAGAGAGATAGAGAGAGAGAGTGTGTGTATAAATATATAAATAAATAAAAGAAATAAAATTGAATGGTCCCCACTCCTTACCAATTTTGAATTTCCCACACTCGATTTCCAATTCTGCTCATAAACGAAATCACGACGCTAAGAATTTAAATTGAAATCTAAATCATTTCGGATAATAAAATAAATTTTAATAATTCTCGAATACTTAAAAGCGGAATTCAATATCGTCAAAATCCAGATTTTAAAATGATGTCGGATGGATTTATAAAATTGACCTTGTGCTCGAGGACGAGTTTTCTTCCATTTTTTACGAACAAAATAATCGTATTTTCAAGTAATTTAAGTAAAATAATAATCATATAATATAAAAATATATTTGGTCTTTACAGAAATTGTTTCATTGACATCAGGGTCATTTGACACTAGTGACATGGCTCCTATGTGGCAAGTGAGTCATTAAAATATTTAATTAGAAAATAAAAAAAAATAAAAGAAATTGTAGATTTGTTTGTTTAGGGGATTTTCTAAAATCCTTGCAGTAGTGCAGCCAGGAGAGAGAGGCTTATTTTTTCAAGGAGAATTTTTTTCAAGGAGGAAAAATGACGGTGGTGAATGAAGATGCTGGCTTCCCTGTCCATCGGTGGTGAATGAAGATCAGCCCTCCTCATAAATCTCATCGGTGGTGAAGATCAAATCTTTGTCAAAGATGAATTCAAAATTCTCAAGTGGAAATTTAAGGGGGTTTCAAAGAAAGGATTCGAATCTGGTGGCTGTGGTGTCGAATCTGGTGGATGCGGTGCCGAATCTGATGGCTGCAGTTCCGTATTTGGTGGTAGCTTTGCGGTGTCGGATCTGGTGGCTGCGGTTCTGGATTTGGTGGTGGCTTTGCGGTGTCGGATCTGGTGGATGCGGTTCCGGATTTGGTGATGGCTTTGTGTTGTCGGATCTGGTGGCTGCCGTTCCGGATTTGGTGGTGGCGGTGGTTTTGACGCTGGTGGCAGCGGTTCCGGTGACGCTCTGGTGGCGGCGGTGGTTCTGGTGCTGGTGGCGGTGGGTCTAGATCCGGTGGCGGCGGGTGTGGGTTCAACAATTCAAGGTGATTTTAGAGAATCCCCTAAAAAAACAAGGTGCTTATGGATTTTCCCCGTATGTGATTTTTTTCTCCTTTTTGTTCAAATCTTGTTATGGCCCCATTTCATTTCTTATCAAGGGCTCAAACAGAATGTGATTTTTCCAATTATTGGATGAAGTTGATACTAATCTCTTATTCTCTTTATATGTTGGTTTTCTAGCTATGTGTTGTGCAGATTCAAGTATTGTATTAGATTTTGGGATTGAAATTGGGAATTTTAATTGACAATTAGATTCAAGTATTGTATTAGATTTTGGGATTACAATCAGGAATTTTAATTGACAATCGAGGGTTTATAGGTTGAAATTTAGGATTCCAAATCAAAGACTTGCTACTGAATTACATAGAATTCACATTATTCAACTTATAATTAAAGATAGGAATAAAGAAAACTAGACAAAGCTTAATCTATAATGATAACATTTGCAGGACTCCCAAGTGTAAGGTTTCTTTTTATTGCAGATTTTGTAGGGGTGCTCTCGCTCAAAGCCATTTGCCAATTGAAGATCCACATCAATTCAACTAGCGGCATCTCCGATAAGGGTGAGATTTAACAAAGCCTCGTGTCCACCGACAACGAGCCTCCGCATCAGCTCGTGCGCTTCCAGCTCTAGTTTGTTGTACTTAGCTTCCACATTGATGATGTATGCATCTGTCACAGCCGGAGACGTAGGTTTAAAAGATGGTGTCTTCGGAGTCTTGGGAGTTTTTGGGGTCTTAGGAGTTTTAGGGGTATTTGTGTTTGCCATCTAGTAGAAGTATGGTTTTTTTGAAGTGAAATAAGAGAGTGTAGGTTGTAGGGTAGGTCGTAGGTTATATATAACCGGTAGAGATACATTTGAAATTCAAAAACACAATCCTTTGTATTATTTGTATATTATTATAATTGTTTTTTATTCCTCTATTAGATATTCAAATTAGGTTATTACCTTTTTTATTTCCCCAATTTAGGTTCTTTCCAAGTAACCTTGTCACACTTGTAAATATTTTTTTTATTTCCCTCGTTAAAATCCAAAGTGGGGTTTATGTATGTGGACACTTTCATCTCTTCAATACATATAACCAAACAAAAAAATCTCTTCAATACTTGGAAAATTTCATTTTGATCAAATAAAATACAATTTTATAAATATAAAATACATCACCTTATCTATTCTAATTTCATAAAATGCAATTTTGATCACATACTTAGGTCTATCTATTCCTTTGAGGATTTGCTTTGTATCTATAGTACAGTAATATTTATTCTAATAATTTTTTTACTAAAACCATAAATAACGTTATTTTTTAATTTTCTCCTTATTTTATTCAAAATAAATAATTTTGTTTTATTATTTAAAATTTTACCTTATTTTATTCAATTTTCTTCTCCAATGACTCGATTGGTTATTCTAATAAGTTTCTTAACTTTATTTAAAAATTTTGCTATTCAAACTAAAATTTTAATTTTGTTTAATTTGATAATATAAAAATTTATAGTTAATGAACACTTCTGTAACAATTATGGTACAAGAAGAGTTTTTATAAATTTGAATATAAAGAAAACTTAAACCCTAATATATAATAATAATGGTTAAATGAATAGGCAATACATGAAAATTTGTATGCTATCTAAACCCTAAACCCTAAACCCTAAACATATGCCCTAAAGGCCTAAACCCTATAACATCTAACATATACCATAAACCCTTAACTAAGTGGATAAATTTCAATCCGTTAAAATATCACACCTTCATATATCTCAAGTTAATATAACTTTGAAACTTGTATGCTATCTAAACCCTAAACCCTATAACATGTACCCTAAACCCTTATTAATTTGCGTATTACATAATATGTATTAAATATCAAAATTACGCTGAACTAAGTGGATAAATTTCAATCCGTTAAAATATCACACCTTCATATATCTCAAGTTAATATAACTTTGAAACTTGTATGCTATCTAAACCCTAAACCCTATAACATATACCCTAAACCCTTATTAATTTGCGTATTACATAATATGTATTAAATATCAAAATTACGCTGAACTAAGTGGATAAATTTCAATATGATAAAATATCACACCTTCATATATCTCACGTTAATATAACTTTGAAACTTGTATGCTATCTAAACCCTAAACCCTATAACATATACCCTAAACCCTTATTAATTTGCGTATTACATAATATGTATTCAATATCAAAATTATGCCGAAGTAAGTGGATAAATTTTAATCCGATAAAATATCACACCTTCATATATCTCAAGTTAATATAGCTTTGAAACTTGTATGCTATCTAAACCCTATAACATATACCCTAATCCCTTATTAATTTTTGTATTACATAATATGTATTAAATATCAAATTACGCTAAACTAAGTGGATAAATTTGAATCCGATAAAATATCACACCTTCATATATCTCAAGTTAATATAAGTTTGAAACTTGTATGCTATCTAAACCCTAAACCCTATAACATATACCCTAAACCATAAACCCTTATTAATTTGTGTATTACATAATCAGTATTAAATATTAATGTACGCTAAACTAAGTGGATAAATTATTTCAATCTGATAAAATATCACACCTTCATATATCTCAAGTTAATATAGCTTTGAAACTTGTATGCTATCTAAACCCTAAACCCTATAACATATACCCTAAACCCTTATTAATTTGCGTATTACATAATATGTATTAAATATCAAATTACTTTAAACTAAGTGGATAAATTTCAATCTGATAAAATATCACACCTTCATATATCTCAAGTTAATATAACTTTGAAACTTGTATGCTATCTAAACCCTAAACCCTATAACATATATCCTAAACCCTAAACCCTTATTCATTCCTATGATTGCAAATTTTTTATGAAACTCGTTATTGTAATGCATGTGTATTGAAGTTTGGGTGTATATATATAGATTTATATATAGATTATTTTTTGGTGGAAAGAATTATTTAAATCGAAACGAATTATTTAATAGCTATTATTTTATTTATATCTATATTATTTTTTGGTAAAATGAATTATTTATATCTAGATTAATTTTTATTTTATAATTTTAACACTCTTTGATCGTTATTAGTTTGAGATAAAAAATTTATTTGTATATAAAATGTAGTTTTAGCTCCTTAAACTATATGCACAAAATTAAAAACTCTTATATTTAGGATAGGAAGGGGTAATATTGTAGAATTTTTTTTATCTAAATAAAATATGCACAAAAGTAAAATTATAACAACTAAAAAAAACTACTCCAATAATATATTATACTATTACCTTATCTTATACGTATTTAAATTATAACATCCTATCTTAATATATACTCCCTACAATAAGATAATATATATATATATATATAAAGGGTGTGGTTAAAATGAAAATGATGCTTAAAGTGAAAATATGGCTTAAAATGAAAATTAACCATACAAGGGGACACGCGCGGGTTTTTTTAAAAAAATAGGAACGAACCGGACTGGACCGGCCAAAAAAAACACCTTCCTCCTTCTTCTCCTCTCCCCTGGCCCCTGGCACGCGTCTTCTCTGACCTCGAGGCTCGATCTCTCCTGCCTGCCGTCTTCTCATCCACGTCGCCGACCTGGACTCCGGCTCCACCCTCTCCCGCCTGGACGTCTTCTCCCGCACGTTGGGACTGTAGAACGGATGAAGAACCGAGGGACTGAAGAACATCGGTGAAGAGATTCTTCCTCCCTCTCGCCTTCGATTTGGCCTTCTCGGAGGTTCAATTGAGTCGGCGAACTCTTCCATGGCCGTTCATCCAACTCGATAAGGTTGAAATTGTGTTCAATTAATCAAAATTTCCCCCAATTCATAAGTTTTAGTGACTCAATTACAATTGAGCGCCTCAATTTAGTACAAAATTGAGTGTTAGGGTTTTTCTTGGTGTTCTAGTTGCCCCTAATTCGTACACAAATCCATAGTTTAAGAAGCATAGCAGCAAATTGGATAATCCCCATTAATGATACCGTGATTCATAGTTATTGTGATTGATTTCCCCTTAGTTTTTCTTTGGAAAGGTCGAATATTGTTTGCATCCTCCTGTTGGAAACTGAAACTCGCATAGATACAAATCTGTGAAGACTGAAGAGTAGTGAATATATCAAGTTTCTTCCATTTTTTATGGAAAGGTATATTAATTTATGATATCTTGATTCAGAAAAAAAAATCAGCCAACTGTGCACCTGAGAGGCATATCCTTCGGAAGTCTGCAGAGATGAACCTCAAGCTCTTGGCTTGTCAACTGCAAGATTTTCCTTTTTTTTGGAATAATTGCTCCTTCTGCAAAAATCATATCGCAAAGTGTGTGAATACATATTCAGCCTGTAATTGAATGACTGGTTAGCTCTGACTAGCATGCCAGTGATATGCCTGCAAAAGTTGTTTCAAGACACAGTCATCATATAAAGGAGGAACTGCTGGTTCATTTCGCTTAGCGATCCAGGAAAGTATGTCTACTAGTTCCTACCCTTTTTAATTTGCTCATGTTTGTGATTAATGTGCATATGTCTACTAGTTGGCTTCTGATCTTTTCTTCTCCCTTGCCCTTCCAGTTCCATCCCTTTATCTAATTGAAGTGGCTAGTTTGGTCTTAGCAGGTATTAACCACTTAATGCTTTTTGTTTGTGAGTCTGGTCACTTGGTTTAAGGTATTTTGTTGTTGAACTGGTAGAAACATATGGATTTGGCCATAAGATATAACTTAACAACCCATATAAATTGAGAAAGTTACTTGATTTAAAATGCTGAGATCTTGTCACATATTTGATTCTTTATTCATACTGAATACATTTTCAGCTTCTACATAGGATTCAGTTGGTTTATCTAGTGATTCAGTTACTGGAATTGTAAGGTGCATGATTATGATTATAATGTGCAAAAATAAGCTTATGAAATGCATGCATAAAACTATAATGTGCATAAATAACTTAATTCACTCAAAGTCCAAGCGATCTACATGTTCGCTGAAGGGGATGAGTGTAGGGATTCAAATAATTCAAATTAACAATTCACAACTAGACTACTCCCTGTCCCAAACAAATAATACAAGAATCCCCTCCCTTGTAGTAGTAGGGTAATTCAGGATCGAATCCACGAGGAGGTATGTCATCGCTTCCCTTATTGTACTCACGATCAAAGCTTTCGACCTCAGAAAACACTCGATATCGATGTGTCTAGTCGATATCAACCTCAGTTCTGGTCGATTTCCAGTACAATTCTTGCAGAAGACAAAAGGAGCAAAGTCGACGTCAAGTAGAGACCTCGATATCGACGTTAGACCTCGATATCGACCTTTACAGTCGATTCCGATGTTTGTCACAGAAACTGTAATTCGTAACCAATTGTTGGAAAAGAGTCCGAAGAACGTAGAATAGTAAAGAAGGATGATTAGAAACAAAACTAAAACTTTTATATTGAATTCAATTAATTAAAAGCTTCCAAAGTCAGGGTTTCATGCCACAACGATAACACTGCAATTTTTATGCTAAAGTTATGAAATTTAATGCCTTTCCATCAAATAACGTTCGTTATCAACACTTAGGTAATTAGAGGCTCTCGCATAGTTCCTAAGAGTTACTATCCAATTCATGAGCAATTCAAGTTCACAATATGAGTGGCTTTCGCTTTAATAATGCAAATAATGAATCTCCCTAACTTTCGCAAAGGATCATGCATGGGATAGAAGACGGAATTGCCTAAAAGTCATACCTTTGATACACTTACCCTACATCGCTATTGTCGGGCTCACCCCGACCCTAGAAGTGGGTTGATTACTCGCTCCTCATCATGCACATCATCATCATCATTCATAGAAAACTACTTTGAATTAAACTTTGAAAGAAAGTACAACCGAACAAGCCAAGTCTCCGCTCTCGCTTCTCTCCAACTCACTCGGCCTCCTCTCTCTCTCTCTCCACTAATTCTCTGCGTGTATGTGTTGAATCTGCTTGGATGCCTAAACTCAGCCCTAATGGCCTCTATATATAGATATCGAACTTTGCTATCCAAAGACTCGAAACTTTATCTTTATTATCTAAGATAAAACTTAAAATAAAGTAAAAAACTAAAACTCCTATGGTAAATCAGCTTCATATGATAGATCTGGTGTTGAAGATAGGAAATCTCGACTTTTGGATAGACGTGCAAGCTTCGGATAGAATTCTATCAAAATCTGAGTCGGATTCCTCTGCTGGGCAACATCAATATCGACCTTCAGACGTCGATATCGACCTCTGTGAAACTCTATCTCGAGCTCTCCTTCTCCTACTCGGACTTGCACTCGACTTCTATCTTTTAGCTTGATCTGGCAACATCGATATCGATCTTCGGACGTCGATATCGACCTCTTTGTGTCGACATGCTCTGTTTCATTTCCTGCTCGATTCCTATGTCTCTGCTGCAGTCGATGTCGAGGTCCCCAGTCAATTTTGACCTCTTAAGAAGACTTCGAGTTCTTTTTCCGCTCTTTTAAATCTGTCCATTTTTATCATGTTTTCTGCGAAATCACATAGAAACTCGTGCAGACCCATATATTTGACATTTAAGCGTAAACTACACTAATCCCATGTTTTCCCACTAATATGCATGCAAAAGACGATAAAATGGACTTTTATGTGCATAGAAAATATGGCAATTTGCACGCACATCAAAACACCCCATACTTAAGCTTGCTCGTCTCCAAGCAATACTTTTAATGGTCATTCAGGGGAAGAAAGTAAACCCTCAACATCATAGATTCATTTTTCATATGTCCCTACAATCAATTACCATCCTCGATAAGGTACTTATGTCAACCAAGTCCATGCCTGTGCATAAAAGCCATTTCATACTCATAAAAGGAGGTAATATGCAAAAACAATTTTAGCGGCATAGCATTAATAATCAAGAGGACTTTTGCAAGCTTGTGAGAAGTAGATTGGTAAAAGGCTAATGGTGGGGTAATATTTGGCCATGTGGTGTTATGTCCGGGGAAACGTACTTTATTTCCAAAATATTTCACATTCCTTCTTCATAATGTCTCACCTTTCACTCATCGCTCAATGCTTTTATTCAATATAATGCTTTTCCCTCTCTAACCTTAGCACTGCCTTCTCGCGAGTCGCAAACATGGGTGTCATGAATGGCCCCGGATACTTAGTACTTCGGACTCCTCACCTTGTGTCCCATCTCGTTGAACTAACATCTCAACGAGTAGGGTCGACCTACCTTTATCTCCTGAGGTGATTGGATTTTTTCTCGCTCATTAAATTTTCCATATTTCATAAATTTTTTTCATTCCTGCCAACAAATTCATAAATAATGCACAACTCCATATAACTCAAAAAATGACATCCATTCTCAAACTTGTACCCGGATAGGGTATAAGGTATAAAATGGGCAATATGTGGAGCAATAATGATGTATGATAAGGCTCATATATGGCTTGTGAGTTTTGCAACTATGCATGGGTAAGGCTAGGATATGAACTTGTATATGTAAGCACTTGTATGGAATTTTCATAAAAAGTCCTCCATCATCTTATCATGCACATTTCAAAAGCAACTTCAAATTTTCATCTCCTTTATTTTTTTCATTTTGCACTTCATTGGGACTTCCCTTAACTAGGCAATTTCATGTTATATCTCTAATGAATCTAATTTTGCATCACATAGCTCTTTTTTATACTTCCATGACTCTTTCTTTTTTTCAAATTTTTGATGGGAGTCATTTTTTTCATTTTTTTATTTTCATTTTTATTTTTTTCAATTTTTTTTTCGAAATACTAAATATGCATTAATCGAAACTAAGTATGAATATGCAAGTAAGCTTTTCTCCCACCCCATACTTAAAATTTACAGTGTCCTCAGTGTATTAGAACTAGGGTTAAGAAGAAAACTTACTAAGCCGTCACCAATTTCAGGAGTCCAAGAAGACAGCAGCCATGGTCGATATCGACCTTAAACATCGATATCGATGTTTCTCATCGATTTCTGGCTCAGGCTTCAGGGTGATCTGGCCTCGACCACAAGCCCATCTAAGTCGACATTAAGGTCGATGTCGATCTTGGACATCGATTTCGATGTCTTTTCTGTGTGCTTCTCTCTTTCCTGCAACTTGTAAAAATATAAAACAAAAAACGAAACAAAATATGCAAAACAATAAAGTGTCTCAAACCAAAGTAAAAGTGTCTAAAATCAAAACAAAGTCTTTGTTACACGCTCTAGACTTTTAAGTCGCTAGGCCGACTTCTTCCTTTGCGCTTCTCATGGCGGCATTTGCAGAGCCCATGTGGCTTGGGCCTCAAATATAACTCCTTTCTTATCATGCAGCTGCATTCCACCGGGATGGATCTGATTCACCATGAATGGTCCCAAATTTTTATGCTTGAATCTTGTAGGGAACCAATGGTCTTTGCATTTGGCAACATAGACTTTGTCTCCTATCTCATATTGGCTCGAATCATCATCGGATACCCTACATAAGTGCACATGCCAAGGCACACCTCTTCCAAATAATGATAAATCTTTAATTGTAATGTAGCAAGAGGAATCCGTACCTTGACTTAGCCTCTTCTCAGTCTGTGACTCAGGTCGATTTCGATGTTCAGAGGTCGATATCGACCTCTGTTGTACTCCTAGAAGATCAGTCGATTTGGAGAGTTTCTGCTCGATATGATCAGGTTGATGTCGACCTTCAGAGATCGATATCGAGATCTCCGTTCCTCCCTTCTCAGTGCTGATGGTGGTCGATTTCGGCTGGGTATGGTCGATATCGACCTTTGACCCCGATTTTGATGTTTCTTTTCCTCCTCTGTCGACCCCATACTTATGACCTGGCACAGAATCCTGAACATTATTAGTCGGTATCGACTTACCTGGGTCGATTTCGATGTTCTGTTGGGCCCCTTCGTTCAAGATTGCCACAACTTCCGCCACTTGGGCTTCTATGGCCCTCTTCTCAAGCTCTTCTGGTGTCATACTTCTTACTTTGGCTTCTCTACATCCAATGTAGACACCATTGATGGCTTTTATCTCCATTGGCCCTTGATTGTTCACCGTCTTGTTGAAGGCATACTCTATCACCTCGTCACTAATTGTGAATGAGAGCAATCCTTTCTTCACGCTAATGTTGGCATCGACGGTTGCTAGGAATGGCCTACCTAAAATACTTGGACAAGCAGGGTCCTCCGCTATATCAACAACTAAGAAATCAGCAGGGACAAAGAATTTACCTACTTGTACTGGCACATCCGTCACTATCCTAGTTGGAATCACTACCGTATTGTTTGCCATGTCTAGTCTTGCATCCATGGGCTCCAGAGGACCTATCTTTACCTTGTGCCAAATGGTTAGTGGCATCATGCTAACGCTAGCGCCCAAGTCAACTAAAGCATTAAATTTGAATTGACCTAGACCTATAGCGATAGAAAACTTACCTGGGTCCGCCCGCTTTTGTGGTAGCTCCAACCTGTTGCACTCCTCTACGATCTCAGAGAGCGATCGCTTCTTACCTAAGATGTCTTTAAGGAACCTTATATAATATGGCATCTCGTGAAGTGCCTCTGTGAATGGTATAGAGACATTAAGTCCTTGGAGCATCTTCATGAACCGCTGGAACTTCTTTTCCGCTGGGTCCTTAATCATCTTTCTAGTTGGGAATGGCAACACCTTCTTCCTTCCCGCAGCTGTAGTGAGGTCGACATCGACATCAATAGGGTCAAAATCGACTGGAGGAGTCGATTTCTTTGGTGAATCAGCATCAGGGTTGACATTGACAGGAGGATCGACATCGACGTCACCTTGGTCGATATCGACAGGGGGGGTCGATATCGACGTCTGTTCTGGCTCCTTCTCCTCCGCTTTTTGCTCGGGCGTTTGTAATTGACGCCCACTCCTTAGGTTTACTGCCACAATTGTCCAGTGTTTTTGCCCTTTTGGTTGGGCACAGTGGATCCAGGGAATGATCCTAACGCTTTGGGTAGTGCTTCTGCCAATTGACTCATTTGAGTCTCCATGTTGCGCTTCCAAACGTCGATCTCCCCAAGCCTAGAATTGATGCCCTGCAGCTGAGTATGGACGGAGTTGTTGGCTTGTTTGAACTCAGCATGGTTCCTCCGTATCTCATCAAGAATGATTTGCAGGTCATCTTTCCTTGTCTCCCGCTCAGGGTGCCCTGGTGCTCTATATGGTGGGGGATCCCTTTGTTGATAGAACCTTTGATCACCCCAATATTGTTGATTGCCCCCTCTATAGGAGCCTCTCGTCCACTTGACCTCTTCATGTTGTTCCGCCATGGATACTTGCTCAGTATGTGGACAGGCACTAGTGTTATGCCTTGTTGAGCCACACTCCTAACAAGGTTGATTGTTGCTTAGGAACCTGACTTGCTTTTGAAGGCGGCGTGTTTGATCGTTGTGGAATTTTTGCCACACATCAGGATCTATCTCCCTTGGAGGCTCATATAGTGGCATAGATGGGGCAGACCTTGCATCATAGGCCGCAGCAGCCCCATAAGTGTTGTCAAAGTTCACGAGCCTCTCAATGGTCTCCCATGCCTCCGTTGGTGTAAGCTCAATACACCGATAGGAGGTATATGAATTTATCCTCTCCGTATTCGGCACATTAAGGGCGTTGTAGAAGATCTCCTGGATGACATATGGAAGTTGCCCATGCGTTGGGCATGATCTCAGCAAGTCCTTAAATCGCTCCCACGCATGTGCTAATGTTTCACCTGGCTTTTGTTTAAAAGTCGTGATCCTTTGTCGCAGCATCGCCGTTTTAGAAGGTGGAAAGAACTTATTCAAGAATGCATCCTTCACCTCCGCCCATGTCCTCAGCGAGCGTGGAGCCAAACTTTCAAGCCATTGTAATGCCTTCCCTGCCAAAGACCATCGAAAAGATTTTAATCGCACATACTCTAAATTTACTCCATCTGCAACTGTCTCACATAAGTCCATAAAAGCAGAGATGTGTTACAGGGGGCATTCATTAGGTCTTCCTTCAAAAGTATTTCTTTTTATCTCAAATAGGAAGTTAATTTTTATTTCATAGTTGGAGTGAGGAATTAAAATAGCGGATTCAGGAACGTGGAGCGGCGGATGCATGTATTGCATCGCCGTCTGTGGATACTGATTTAGCGGCTCTTGGGCTTGTCTGTGCGCATCCTCCTCCCTATCAGCACGGGCTTGCTCTACAGTAGTGGCGGCCCTCTCAACAGCGATTGTAGCATTGTGGTCCTCGATCTCCTTCCTCAACCGCTCTATGGTCTCAGCCTGCGTCTCATTGTCAGCCATGATCCAAATTGCTTTGTTGCGAAGATGGTAGAAACGTTCAGGCTCGTTGATTGGTTCCAGGATAGGTCCGCGATCAGAACGTCGCATAAACCTACAAAATAAGGTTGAAAAAGATCGTGATTAAACTTAGGTGGCGATTGATTGCCTCCCCGGCAATGGCGCCAATTTGTTCGCTGAAGGGGATGAGTGTAGGGATTCAAATAATTGAAATTAACAATTCACAACTAGACTACTCCCTGTCCAAAACAAATAATAAGAGAATCCCCTCCCTTGTAGTAGTAGGGTAATTCAGGATCGAATCCACGAGGAGGTATGTCAGCGCTTCCCTTGTTGTACTCACGATCAAAGCTTTCGACCTCAGAAGACACTCGACGTTCGACCTCGATATCGACCTTTACAGTCGATTCCGATGTTTGTCACAGAAACTGTAATTCGTAACCAATTGTCGGAAAAGTGTCCGAAGAACGTAGAATAGTAAAGAAGGATGATTAGAAACAAAACTAAAACTTTTATGTTGAATTCAATTAATTAAAAGCTTCCAAAGTCAGGGTTTCATGCCACAACGATAACACTGCAATTTTTATGCTAAAGTTATGAAATTTAATGCCTTTCCATCAAATAACGTTCGTTATCAACACTTAGGTAATTAGAGGCTTTCGCATAGTTCCTAAGAGTTACTATCTAATTCATGAGCAATTCAAGTTCACAATATGAGTGGCTTTCGCTTTAATAATGCAAATAATGAATCTCCCTAACTTTCGCAAAGGATCATGCATGGGATAGAAGACGGAATTGCATAAAAGTCATACCTTTGATGCACTTACCCTACATCGCTATTGTCGGGCTCACCCCGACCCTAGAAGTGGGTTGATTACTCGCTCGTCATCATGCACATCATCATCATCATTAAAAAAAACTACTTTGAATTAAACTTTGAAAGAAAGTACAACCGAACAAGCCAAATCTCCGCTCTCGCTTCTCTCCAACTCACTCGGCCTCCTCTCTCTCTCTCTCCACTAATTCTCTGCGTGTATGTGTTGAATCTGCTTGGATGCCTAAACTCAGCCCTAATGGCCTCTATATATAGATATCGAACTTTGCTATCCAAAGACTCAAAACTTTATCTTTATTCTCTAAGATAAAACTTAAAATAAAGTAAAAAACTAAAACTCCTATGGTAAATCAGCTTCATGTGATAGATCTGGTGTTGAAGATAGGAAATCTCGACTTTTGGATAGACGTGCAAGCTTCGGATAGAATTCTATCAAAATCTGAGTCGGATTCCTCTGCTGGGCAACATCGATATCGACCTTCAGACGTCGATATCGAACTCTGTGAAACTCTATCTCGAGCTCTCCTTCTCCTACTCGGACTGGCACTCGACTTCTATCTTTTAGCTCGATCTGACAACATCGATATTGACCTTCGGACGTCGATATCGACCTCTCTGTGTCGACATGCTCTGTTTCATTTCCTGCTCGATTCCTATGTCTCTGCTGCACTCGATGTCGAGGTCCCCAGTCGATTTTGACCTCTTCAGAAGACTTCGAGTTCTTTTTCCGCTCTTCCAAATCTGTCCATTTTTATCCTGTTTTCTGTGAAATCACATAGAAACTCGCGTAGACCCATATATTTGACATTTAAGCGTAAACTACACTAATCCCATGCTTTCCCGCTAATATGCATGCAAAAGACGATAAAATGGACTTTTATGTGCATAGAAAATATGGCAATTTGCGCACACATCACTACATGGGGTGAGAGGGTGAAAGGTTTGTTGCTTCCAGAAGAAAGATAGGTTTCATCAGGCCTTGTTTCTAGGTTTTTTTTATATGTTTATTCCTTACTTTAATACATGTTACTGGGCAATCAAGCCTACCGACTTCTTAATTCGGTGTTGGTTGTTGGCACTTGAGGCTCAGGCACTTGAGGATTAGGGCAAATTTCTCTTAATCATCTTGTGCATGTGCAGTGTGTAGATCATTTTGTTGTGTGCTATGCTTGTGATAAATTTTCCACAAGCTACTTTTCCACAAGTAGCTTAAGTGCAACATTAGATAGACAATGTGCATATTCAGGGATTAATAGTGCATAAATAGAAGAAATAAGTATCCTGAATTCCTGGTTTTTCCTACAACATTCCTTTACATTCCTTCTGTTCCTTCCTCATCATCTCAAACTCAGCTGAAGAAAACATAACCAACTCTTAACCACATGTTCCATCTAGTAAGTATATTAAAACAGAAGCACTTTGTGATGACAAGGCTTGCTTTGGTTAAAGGAAGTCCTATGTCACATTCTGGGATTTTTGCTGAATTTCTCTTCTTCTTTTTTTTTTCAATTTGGCCCACCTAATATTGCTTTGATTTTTTAAAATTTGCTAAAGTTAATTCATTCCCACCCACCAAAATTTACATTCCACTTTTGTTTAGATTTTAAAATTTTCTATTACGATAAGTATAGTTTTGTAACAGCTACTTGAATCTTGATTATATCTTTGATTTTTTTAATTTCAATTTGAATTATTGGATAAGAACAAATTTAACATGTGATTTTATTGTGATACATATATTTTTCATAATTATTTTTGTTCATACTAAAACATATACACTGAAATATTGTACCTTGCATAGGGCTACAGTTAGTTGATATCCAAGGAGCTGTTTTCAAGAACACGGTGCTATCAAGGTCGATGTTTGAGGACGCACAGCTACAAAATGTAGTTTTCGAAGACACAATCATAGGATACATCGATCTTCAGAAGCTGTGCTTGAACAAAACCATCGGTGAGGAAAGACGAGCCGAACTGGGGTGCCGATGATCGAATAAGGACCTCAAATGTTCCATTTCTGAGTTGCCCTCACTTTGATGTTCTTTATGACAAGCTATGCTGGATTGTACAACTTATATAGTTATATATACTGCTCAAGCAACTCCTCTTTAAGAAGATGTAATGTAACCATGAATTCACAATTTTATCTTCTTAAGTTACCCCTCCAAAACATTATATATGGCTGAATCTTTTTTATTGGTAAAATTTGACATTTGAAAAATAAATAATTTCTACAAAATCCAAAATCATGCAATCAGTGCAATTCATAATCTTAATTTTAATATATGGCCAAATCTTTTTTATTGGTAAAAATCGACTCCTACATAGGCTAAATTGCTTAATGTTAATAGTTTGTATTATTTTTGGATAAAAGTGCAATTCATAATTTTAATTATGCATTTTATGATCTTATTCTTGCACTTTATCATTTTATTTTTGCACTTAATCATTTTATTCTTGCATTTAATCATTTAATTTATGCACTTTATAATCTTAATTGTGCACTTCATAATCTAATTTTGAAATAAATTCTTAGCTAGTTTGAGAAAGGTGATGAGATTGGGAGTTTTTTTGGCCTACCTTACTTGTGCACAATTGTATCTTACTTTTGCACAATTGTATTCTAAACCTGCACAAGTGTATCTTACTTTTGCATAATTGATTGAGATAAGATCTGTCAGATTCCTTCACTCTTTTTAGTAATTGTTGTATGCACACTTGTGTTATAAATCAGCACAATTGTATCTTACTTTTGAACGTTATAATATTAGTAATTGTTGTATGCACACTTGTATACTAAATGTGCACAATTGTATTCTAAATCTGCACAATTGAAAATTACCCTTGTGATAATGCTATTTTAGCATGTAATGAATTAGCAAGATTAGATTTAACTAGTTACCTTCTATTTTTTTTGTCAATTCAGTTAAGATGTCCATATATTTGTTCCAGAAATTTGATTTTTTTTTAGAAATCTAAAATCTGATTTTTAGAAATTTGATTTGAAAATTAATCTTATTCATGAACATAAATAAAAATAAGACACTCATAAATAGCCTATGCGGAATTTGCACCCGCGTCTTTGCGCATAGCACATCGCTCTCCCATTTTGAGCTAATAGGCTTTAATGGCACATCACACATATTAATGCAATTTTAGAATACAATTATGCAATTTGAACTATATTAAGTGCAAAAATAAGATATATTAGTGCAATTTTAGATACCAATTGTGCAATATGAAGTCAATAAGTAGTAAAAGCCAAATATTAAACAACCTATAATCTTAGAAGCAAATAATATTTTTTGCTTAAGTAACTGCAAGCTATGTCTGACAAGCAAATAAAATAGAAGAATTTAATATATCAAATTGTTAATTTAAAAGCAAAGTAAAAATTATTGGTGAGTGATCAAATAACTAATATTAAGCAAAAATTACCTTTCTGCCTCCACCACCCCATGAAGCCTTGATCATTGCTGGGTAACCAACAACTTGACAGCTAGCAACTGCTTCCTCGGTGCTAAAAACGCAAGCTTGTTGGTAAATTTCATCAGGAATCGTATCAAGGCAACTCTGTGCAGGCACTTTCACCTCAAAGTAATTTAATCATGTACAGTTCTGCAATTGCCTTAATTTCAAATGGGATAAAAGAAAAAAAGAAAGAGATACACATACATGAGAACCACTCCATGCAAGAGTAGGCACATCTACAGCTTGAGCTATCAATGATGAACCTATCTTGTCTCCAAGAGTTGCCATTGACGAGGTAGGGGGCCCAGAAATATAATTCCCTTTGCAAGCAAAGCATCCGGAAGCTCAGGGTTCTCTGTCGCATGCCCCCACCCGGGCCAAACTGCATCAACATGAGTGCTTTCTGCCATCTGACATAACATTTTTACAAAATCATGACCTGGGTTTGCTTTAACAGGCTCTCTAATAGTGAAACTATTTCAAGGCAGCTTATTGCTTTAGTTTATCTAGATTGATCGTGAATATATCGTAACAAACTCCATGACACAAAAACACAATGTACCTCTACTTTACCAAATCAGTGTGATTTGAGCCCTCACCAGCAGCCACACTATATGAAAAAGATTGATAAACGGGAGACCTGTTGTGACATTACCAGCAGCCCTCATCAGCAGCCACACATATTGACAAAGGCGAATACTCATGCCCTTTCCTGTCCATTATTTATCAATCTTCAGGATATCGCTAAAATGATAATCTTGCAAATAAGCATTTCTAAGACAAACACTTGAGAACTGAACAATGCACATATCTTTAGTTCAATCACCTAGTTTCCAAGCTCTAGACAAATTTACTTAACCTAACAACATTTGCTGATGAATTGATTATTGATAGATGCTACTTTCAGACATAACAAGGAGAGGAATATTCAAGAAGAAATCTAGTGTATGACATGCCAAATTTCACAAACAAAGGCTCCAAAATTGAAGCTAAATCTCGATCTCGATTTCTCTCCTAAGCATTTTATCAAACACCTAGAAGGCATGAATTTACCTCATCTCAATCTCAATTTCAAATCCACAAAGCTCACTCAATCCAACATATATAGAATGAAACTCAACGCATAATTGAAACGAAACAAAAGCTTTGAATGTTGTTGGGAGAAGGTTTGCGAGAATTTACCTAAGATTTTTACGAGGGTAGTTAGCGAGAAGGTTGTTGGGATCAGCCTCGGCACCACTAACTCAGATGTAGCAGCGATGGATGATGGGGCGCCGATGATCATTACCGGTGATGGAGGTTGTTGGAATCCCCTCCATTCTTCATCGGCAACTCATCTCAGGCGCGCGGGAGATCCATAGGCAGTCTCGTAAAGGGAGGAGAGAGGCGCCTGATATGAACTCGACGACGTTGGAGCTTCGTCGAGCTTCACTGGTGGTGCCTACAGATCTGAGTGGGTGAGTGGCGGTGCAACGAGGGTACTAGGGAAGGACGGTGAAAGTTCTTGCAGAGAAGGAAGAAGATGAACCCGTACGGGCCAGTTCGGCCCTTTTTTTTGTTTACATCAGCCCGCGCCCCATACCCATTAATTAGATCCATTTTCACTTTAAGAGCCATTTTTACTTTAAGAGGCATTTTCATTTGATCCAATTCCTATATATAAATATATATATTTTTTAATCCTTTCTCTCTCGCAGTCTCGCTAACCCAAATGAAAGATGAAGGCCCGACGACTCCCGATTGTCTCCATCCTTCGATGTCTCGGTCCAGGGTCGGCCGCGGGGGGAGCGATGCGAGGGCTGCTCTGGGCAAGGGCGGTTCCGGTAGAGGGCGGCTCCGGGAGAGGGCTTCTGTGTTGTGATGTTGCGCTGCTACTACACGGGCGAGGCTGCTCCTCGTGGTCACTGGCTTTCTCACGGTTGTCTCCATCCTCTTCATTCTTTGCCCTTATTCCATATTTTAATTTCGATTCGATTGTCTACTTGTGCTCTCCAACTTGCTCTTTATTTTGATTTTAGGATTTGGATTTCAATTGTTAGACATAGGGATAAGAAAATTTAGTTCATCGAATTGGAATTGGATAAATTGTTAGACATAGGGATAAGAAAATTTAGTTGATTTTAGGATTTGGATTTCAATTTTTAGAAATAGGGATAAGAAAATTTAGTTCCTCGTGGTCACTGATTTTAGGATTCGATTGTCTACTTGTCCTCTCCAACTTGGGCGGGTTTACTGTGAGGTTTTCGCTTGAGGCTTCCTCTGATATCGAACATCTACCACCTGTGATATCTTCAATTAGGTATGTTCATGCTGCCTCTGATGGGTGCTTTCTTCTCTTGAATTAGGTAATCAGGCTTCTCGACTCATTGTGATATCTTCAATTAGGTATGTTCATGCCGCCTCTGATGGGTGCTTTCTTCTCTTGAATTAGGTAATCATGCTTCTCGACTCATTGTGATATCTTCAATGCCTCTTTGTTCAATAACTCTGGCTTTGTTTCCTCCTGTTCTGCATCCCAGCTAAAGCTTACTTTTCTGGTGGCTTCCGACTCTCTCAATCTTCCTCGTGGTCCATGTTGTGGTTGCTTTCTTTCTCCTTATCTGGTATTGTATTTCATTGTCATCTACTTTGTGTAATCCTTCTCTTCGTTGTTTGTTGCTATTCAAGAATTGATTCTGGGTTGTCACTTAAAAGTTAAAATCTCATCTTGTGATTGTCCATCTATCTAAGTATACAGATTGATTGCCTCCAATTTATAGATAACTAATAACTAGAGGATATTCCTTCTCATCAGGCAGCTATATCTCACGTATTGCTACATCCGACTCCAAAAACATTAGCGTCGATTTCGTTTCCACTTGTCGTGGTTTTCCAAGATAAGTCTCAGGTCACCCCCACCTACCTAGTAGTGTAAAAGAGTGTGCTATAAATCTCATAGATAATCTTTCCTTTCCTTTTCCATTTTTCTGTGTGTTTTTCTTTCTTCGTTTCTATTGTGTAAAATTTCTCTTAGGGTGGTACATGTCACATGAAAGAATGAAAACCTTAACACTGTTGCATCACAAGTGCCAGTGAGGTAGAAGAACAAGATCATATGTTTATTCTAGTAGCTCCACAGAATGCTGTTGGAAACTGTATAATTGATTTAAGTTTATTAAATACAATAGTACATTCTTGTTACCCATCTTAGCTAAGAGCAGAGAATACTTTGGTTCCTCATCTAACAAAGAGACATTGTTCAGGATCTCGGAGCTATGACTGATGCTGCTGGAACTCGTCCAGTCATTCTTATAAATCCCCGACTCAAGGTGTGATGCTTCTCCCTTCACCTGAATTTTGCATAGGTTGAAGTTACTCACTTCTACCATATTTTTAGTATGCTTTTACCTGTCATATTTTCTTGTTTCTTTTAGCTTTTGTTATCTATAAAGAAAACGAGGAGATTTTTGTATGGAACTAGACTTCGGGATAGTCAACAAAAGAGGATTGACCATCGATGAACATGAGCTTAGCCAACTACCAAATTGTGATGTTGAGATGCATTTTCAGTCTGTGGAACATCCCTTTCAATGGGAACTTTTCCATGTTAAAAAGCATTTTGAATCTCATCATATGCTAATGTTTGTGATACTGCAGATTATAATTTGAGTGCATTCCTGATTATTCTCTTCATTTATGAAATACAGGATCTTCCTGGTTCAATTGGTGTCATGCAAGTAAGAACTTAATCCTCCATAGCAGAATAGCTCGATGTATTAAGGTTTCTACCTCCTTTAAATACCTTGTAAACACCTCTAAACCTAACTAATTGGTTTTGAAGATGATAGCTTGATGTATTAAGGTTTCCTCATTATTTTGGTATGTTACACAAGCTCCTAACCTGTATAAGAATTAGAGTTCTGTTTTGACCATTTGTCTGATGTCAATTACTTTACTGGTTCCCTTCCTTTTGTCTGCTGTCGTAAACCCATTCCCTTCCTTTTGATCTGCTGTCATAAACCCAGATTTGTGCTGGTCAAGTGTTGTCTACATTTATAGCCAATTTTAAAGCCTATTAGCTCAAATGGTAGAGCAATGTGCTAATGCACAAAGATGCGAGTTCAAATCTCGCATAGGCTAATCTTAACCTAAAAACACGGATAGATTGGGGAAAAGATACCAAACCAGTCCATAAGTAGTTAACAGATAAAAGATAACAAATAAGTATAAACATAAACAAGAGTAGAAAACTTAACCAATAAAATTCTGAAACATAACCAATAACATTCTAAATTTCCAATGATAACAAATAAGTATAAACACAAACAAGAGTAGAAAACATAACCACTAAAATTCTGAAATATAACCGATAACATTCTGAATTAGTGTGATAACAAATAACAATCTGAATTTCCAACATCTAAAATATGTAGGGCTAAATGTTGGGATTTCATTATTAATCAGAATCTCTTCGGAACTATTGATACAAGAGTAGAATAAATCCCTTCGGAACGGTTGAAACCAAGTTGGCTGAGACAGCTGCATAAACATGGAGGGTTTCATTATTAATCAACCATGTGGAGCTGAGTAATCAGAATCTCAATCAGAAAGTCATACATGATTCATCTGAAATGGAGGGTTAGATGTCATATTTTTACCAACTGCAGAGGGCAGACTTGTCTAAAAGAATTCAACAAAAAATATGATGAGAGCTATGAATAATAAGAATTGAAATTGCAGTTAGAAAATAATAGATGCGTACTGATTTGACACACCTGGTTCTGGTTATACATAATGTTTCGATGGGGAATGAAATTCACATGATGAACTTCTGGACTTGAATGGGTTTTCTGTACTTCACTCTCACAAGGCTTTGTATTCCTAACGTGCTTCTTTCGATAGCCTTTTCGCTTCCCCGCTGCTTTACCTCGACCTCTTTTATCAATTGGATCCTTGACATTGGCTGCACCGTCTTTTGTTTGCACCCCATCTACATTGCAGTTTTGTTCATCACGACGAATCGAACGCCTTCCATAAACCTTGCCAATGTTGTTCAAAGTTTGAAACACTAGTCCATGCTTTTCCTTAGCAGCCCTATTTGCCTTAATTTTCAAACCATCAAATGTGGCCATAATCTCCTTATAGAATTCCTCCTCATTCATTGCAACCCCTGCAAAGGACTCAAACAAACCATGCATATTCTCATATCTTTGCATACTCTCTGGCTTTTTGTTCAACAATTCATAATAAGGGACCGAAACCATCAAGTACTCCCTATCCAAGTCTTTTCTCCACCTATTCAGAATGTATCTTTCTGGAACATAATCCACTTCATCTTCGTGAAAGACACGCAACATATGACTACACAAAATCCCCCTAAATTCAAAATTCTTGCACTCACATTTTATTTCCATCGTGACTTTATCCATTGTCACTCGAAACACCTTCTTCATTGTCCGACCATGCATGGACTTTTTTTTACCACAATGTCATATAAGCACTTCTTTCCATCATCATCAACCTTTGTTGCATTGTTGTACGTCATATCTCCAACTTCCTTCTGCACTTCACTAAACTTTGCTGATGTGTATAACTTTAGGAAGACAAGCTCAAATACATGATCGGTCATACATCGAATTGGAGAATTCTTGGAAGTGAATGTTGCCCTTTCCTTTTCCATAACCCTGTTTGAAAGTGCAAGTCCATATTGCTCCATAAATTTCTTCAGAGTGGTGTTTACATTGAGGTACTTTTTGAAGAAGAAGTTCATACCTTCACTCCTTTGGGTGCTAGACATTCCAGCCCAAAATGCTTCCTTAAAATATACAGGCACCCAACGATGTCTCTTCTCATACATATCACAACACCAATTATGTTTTTCCAATCCATATGATGAAATCATCTCCTTCCAAGCATCTTCAAACTCAGATATGCTCAACGAGTCGTGAAGGGTATCTTGCATCGTCTTAAGGATGTTGTTCAACTACGGATGGTAGATAAACTTTTTCCTTGCATTTTGCATTATATGCCATATACACCATCTATGTGGAGTGTTAGAGAACACTTGTGCTACTGCATTCCCTGATAATAAAAAAAATATGGATGTTAATTATTAAAATCTATGTAGGTTAATTCCCATCTTGAACATGAGACATGAAAAGAATTGAGATAGATAAGTATTTCAATATAACATACCTATAGATTTGCTTTGATCTGTTAGGATTGCTTGTGGAGCCTTTCCTGACATACACTTGAGCCAAGCATGAAACAACCATACAAAGTTCTTAGTATCATCTCCAACAATTAAAGCACAACCAAACAACACCGATTGACCATGATTATTAACTCCAATGAAAGGAGCAAACGACATCTTATATCGATTTGATAAGTAAGTGGTATCAAATGATATGACATCTCCAAATTCCATATACGCTGCTCTACTCCTTCCATCCGCCCAAAAAACATTTCATAATCTCTCATCTTCATCTACGTCATACGTGTTGAAGAAGTTGGAGTTACTAGAGCTCATCTCATCAAAATATTTTCTCATTGCATTGAAGTCGCCTTCCTCCATATGATTTCTTCTTTCTTTGCCAATCAGATTACGACAATCCCTCTCTTCAAAAGAAACTTTATCGTGACTACCATGTTGAACGACAAAGGATGTGTAGTTTTTTTATTATCGGAACGCCGACTCTATCATTCTCTAAAATCCTTTTCCTATTGCTTTCACTGATGAATCTGTAGTTTGGAAGGAATTTGTAATTTTTCGGGACACAGTCATGGTTATGCTCCAGTGTAACTTTGGTCATCTTCCATAACCCATCACTATGAAGGGATGCGTTCACATGGAATTGACATCCCGTAACACACGATGTAGGACCTTTTCCCAGATTCTTTGTCTTTATTTCAAATTTCCCCGCTTTCGAACAAACCAACCTAAAGCTCTTATACTTATCTTCATCACCTTTGATTTTCATAGAAGTTCGTATCCTTACTTGGAATCCTTTGGCCTTTCCATATTCTTCACAATAATTCAACACATCATTTGCATCTGCAAACGTCATTCCAACATGTGGCGGACTATGCTCATTCTCAACTTGTTCAACATCCTCAAATAATCCATCTACTCCATCAATTTGATCATGTTCTCGACTATGTTGCCCGATTTCCTTGGAACTTGGCAAACCATCGCCATCCAAATCGATGACATAGTCTTCTTCATTACCTGCATTTATATAATTAAAAATTGTAATATAAACTAAATTTTGAATAAAACATTACAAACTTGATTAGTATATTGTGATATCCATTACCTTCATCTGCGTCATACCCTAGGTTTAGATCAAAGTTTCTTGAATGATTCATATATGTTGACAATTAACCTATACGAGAATCATAGCACAATATAGTTAGAGATCTAATTGCATACACATAAACAACATTATTAACAAGGACTTAATATTATTGAAGGATCCTCCCACCATCACCATGCTTGAGTCGATCGGGACCATAAAGCTAGAAAAGCTAAAGCACATCATAACTTATATTCTACTCAAATTTTCAAAAAAAAAAATTTGTTCAAAAATAAGTAGAATGCCAACTTTTTCGAACTCAAACATTTCAATAACCTTCGGATTTACAAGTGCGTTGTGCAATTTCTTAGTACTTACCAATGATTACCCGTAATGTCGGTTCACTTCTCTCCTACGATTTCCCGATCTAATGAACACCTACTGTCCGTAGCCCTTCAATTCAACATAATACATGCTTAGTGGGAGAAGATATTTTTAAATTTTTTTACTTAATGAATTGCCGTTTCTTTTAGCTTAATTGGTGCTAATTTTGGGCTAATTTTAGGAGGGTGATCATTTATTTCCTTATATATAAATTCAGCTATTTTTTTACCTTCTAATTTTTTTTAACATCAAATCAAATAATAAGATACATGTGGGATGACATGTCATTGAATTGAATGATATGTAGCATCCACCTCACTAGTGTCAAATTAGTGGATCATGCAGCTCAACAAAGTTGAAGGCCCTTGAAGCTGGATCATCCAAGCCCAAGTGACAACAACCCATACCATATTAAGTGTAATTGGTTGACAGCTCATATCTATTGTCATTCGATTGTATATATATATACATATGACACATACAATGAAATCAAAGGGAGAAGCACCCACAATTCAGAAACTTTCAAATCAATTTCTTGTCATTTACTATGGTATCAGAGCCATAACAGTTTACGCCCCCGATCCTCCACAATTCTTCTGACATCCACCACCTCCACCTTCTCTGCAACCCTCTTTTTTTTTCTGTTGTTTTCCGGGACCCTTCCTCCTTCCTTGTTTCTCTGAAATCTTCTTTTCACCATGGCATTGCTACCTCCGACCAATCCTTCACCTCTCTCCCTTCCAAATTTCAATGCCATAAACACCATCAAACTCACAAACACCAACTTCCCTATTTGGAGAAAACAAATTTCTTCTTACCTCAAAGCTCACCAACTTTTTGGCTATGTCGATGGCACCTAAACCCCACCTCTAGATGAAGCTTCTCCCGCTTACCTTGAATGGACCTCGAAAGACAACCTTGTCTCGGCCATTCTCAACTCCTCCCTTTCCGAACCAGTCATGGCACAGGTATTCGAGTGCAACACCGCTCAGGATATTTGGATTCGCCTCCATTCCCTGTTTTAAGCTCGCTCGAACACCCAAATCGTTCAGACGCGTTTACAGCTTGCCTCTCTCAAGAAAGGTCCTAAATCAATCTCGGATTATTATAACAAAGCGAAGGCGCTCGTCTCTACCATTCAATCAGCCGGACAACTTGTTTCCGACGATGAGTTCGTCGTCTACGTCTTCGCCGAACTCGGAACGGAGTATGAATCCATCGTTTCCTCCTTGTCTACACAGCCTGTGCTTCCCCCACAAGAACAAGTTCTCTTCTATCTCATGAATCATGAAACTCGCTTGTCTTGTCACTCCAACACTTCCATCCTTTGTGCTCCTCCTCTCTCGGTTCTTTCCAATCCAGAAGCCAATTTCACAACGTCTCGTGTCGGTCGTGGCTCTTTTAAAAACAATCAATCTGGACGCAGTTCTACTGGCGACCGTGGTTCTGAATCTGGAGGCCGAGGAAGCTTCACCAACTCCTATGGTGGCTCCAATGGCGGTTCTACTGGCGGTCGTGGTGGTTTTCCGCCCTCAGGCAGAGGTCGAGGAGGGAGCTTCACTTTCTCCGGCGACCAAGACAATCGACCCATCTGTCAGCTGTGTGAACGACGCGGTCATACAGCCATGAAATGCTGGCACAGGTTCTATCAGGCCTTCCAGGCTCCTCCTCCAAGGTCGTTCCAAGCCCTCACCACCACCTCGGCTTGGTACCCGGATACTGCTGCAAATCATCACTTCACACCAGATCTGTCCAACCTCCGTCTCGATAATCTCTCTTACATCGGCACCAACCAGGTGTCTCTTACCTCTCCTCTTTCCTCTTCTACAAATCGATTATTTCACCTTCATCATTTATTACACACACCGTCTCTTACCAAAAATCTTCTTTCCGTTAACAAGTTTTGTATAAATAAATCTGTTTTCTTCGAATTTTTCCCTGCTCACTTTACTGTTCGTGACATGCAGACCAGAGATCTCCTTCTTTTGGGCCCTGTTAGAGACGGTTTGTACGTCTTGCCGGCGGCGAACCTCACCACCAAAACCACCTTCTCTCCTTCCGACCTCTGGCATAAACGCTTGGGACACCCTTCACCCCCTGTCACCGGCACCATCCTCAAACATCTCCATCTAGCTAACCCTAAGGCATCACAATGCCAAACATGTAGTTGGGCCAAGGCCCATCGCCTACCCCACCCAATCAGTCCAAGTAGGTTGAACAAGCTTCTACAACTTCTTTTTGTTGATATATGGGACCAGCACATATGCCCTCCATTAGTGGTTTCAAATATTTTATTACAATAGTAGATGACTTTTCTAAATTCATACGGGTGTTTCATTTCATCTCAAATCCGAAGTTGCCTCTATCTTGTCCAATTTTATCAAATTGATTACAAATTACTTTGCCACTTCGATTGTTGCCATCCAAACCGATAATGGAACCGAGTTTTCACCTCTAAAATCCTTGTTTCGGGACTTGGGCATTACTTATCGCCTCACTTGCCCCTACTCTCATCAACAAAATGGAACGGTTGAAAGTCGCCATCGTCGAATTATTGACATGGCATTGAGTCTCCTTAAAGGCTCTTGTTTACCTCTTCAATTTTGGGAATTTGCGGTCCACACCGCCATCTATTTACAAAACCGCCTACCCACACCTATCCTCTCTCACAAATCGCCCTTCGAACTTGTCTTTAACAAACCTCCCGATTACACACTTCTCAAAGTTTTCGGGTATTTGTGCTTTCCAAACCTTCGTCCATATAATCCTCACAAATTGGCTTTTCGGTCCTCCCCACATATTTTCCTATGTTATACACCGAATCATCGTGGCTATACGTGGTACAATTGGAGAGATTGCAAGTTCCTATACTCCCGTGATGTTATATTCCATGAAGATCAATTTCCTTATACCAACCCATCTTACATCTCCCATCCCTCACCAAATATATCATGTTCTCTGCCTATTTTATTCAACGGTTCAAATTTACAAATGGGCCACAATCTTAGCCCTTCCTCTTCCCCAGACCCATATCCTTCTTCGGACTCTTCAGCCCAAACACATGACACCTCTCCACGTCAGTCAACGCCCTCTTCATCTAGTTCAACGCCATATACCTCCCCGCCGTCATCTCCTTCCTCCACTGATTCCCCTACTCCCACACCCTCTCCTCCTGAACAGCGAATTCAAACTCGGTCCATGAGTAATGTTAGTCGACCTCTGGTTCGGACGGATGGCACAATCCCTTGGCCCCCTCGGCATACCCCACACTGCCTTACCATAACAGCCCCTGTTCCAGAAGAACCTTCTTGCTTCACAGAGGCAGCAAAATATTCTGAATGGAGGGCGGCTATGAACGCCGAATTTCAAGCACTCCTTCAAACACATACCTGGACCTTAGTTCCGCCATCGCCTACAACCAATGTTCTTGGGGTAAAATGGGTTTTCAGGACAAAAGGGAATGCCGATGGGTCCATTGAGCGTCGGAAGGCGCGTCTCATCGCAAAGGGCTACCATCAATTACATGGCCTAGATTACACAGACACCTTTAGCCCAGTGGCAAAGCCTTCTACCATTCGTCTTCTGTTGTCCCTGGCCGCCATGAATAACTGGATTGCTCGCCAATTGGATGTCCAAAATGCTTTCTTACATGGCTCGATTGATGAAGATGTCTTTGTCTCACAACCCCTAGGTTTCTCTCATCCTCAATTCCCTCATTTCATTTGCAAGATACATAAATCCTTGTATGGCCTCAAACAAGCCCCTAGAGCTTGGTTCTCGAAACTGAGTGACTCCCTTGTCCATCTCGGTTTCACCCCCCAGAAGCGGATACCTCTCTGTTTTATCATCGCCATGGGACTAACTGTGTTTTTGTGCTTATTTATGTCGATGACTTACTGGTTTTGGCTTCGAGTAGTGACTTAGCATCCAAATTCATATCATGGCTCTCCTCTCTGTTTCCCGTTAAGGACTTGGGGCCTGTCAATTTCTTTTTGGGCATTGAGATCAACCGCACAGCAAAGGGTTTCTTCCTCAGCCAATCCAAACACATCAGCAATATCATCTCCAAAGCTGGCCTTGATCACTCAAAGCCAGTTAGCACGCCAATGCCTACAACTTTCAATGATCTGGAAGAGTCTCCGCCACTACATGACCCGCATCATTATAGGAGCATTGTCGGCTCCCTTCAATACTTGGCCTTCACCAGACCTGACGTGTCATTTGCGGTAAACAAAGCTTGTCAGCATATGCATGACACAAAGGAGATTCATTGGCAACTGGTTAAGTAGATACTCCGCTACTGACATGGCTCATCATCACTTCAGTTCCACATTTCATCATCTCCGCAGCACAATCTCTCAGCATTCTCCGATGTAGACTAGGGTGGAGACAAGACCGATCGTCTCTCCATCAGTGCCTATTGTGTGTTTCATGGCCCGAATCTGGTGTCCTGGACTTCAAAGAAACAACAGACAGTTTCATGGTCCTCCACCGAGGCCGAATACCGAGCCCTTGCCGAAGCCACCTGTGAGACTCTCTGGCTTCAATCATTGCTGGCTGAAATTCGGATGTATCTGCCCAGTGCTCCTGTTCTTTGGTGTGACAACATTGGAGCAACCTATTTGGCTAGCAACCCTGTTCTACATCACCGGATAAAGCATCTTGATCTTGATTATCACTTCGTTCGTGAACGCGTTCGTGCTAAGTCTCTTATTGTTTCCTTCATCTCCTCTAAGGATCAACTAGCAGACATGTTGACAAAGCCTCTTGCCACATTTCCATTCACAAGAAATCGCTCAAATCTCTGCCTACAAGAGCTTCAACCGAGGGGGGATAGTGGATCATGCAGCTCAACAAAGTTGAAGGCCCTTGAAGCTGGATCATCCAAGCCCAAGTGACAACAACCCATACCATATTAAGTGTAATTGGTTGACAGCTCATATCTACTGTCATTCGATTGTATATATATACATATGACACATACAATGAAATCAAAGGGAGAAGCACCCACAATTCAGAAACTTTCAAATCAAATTCTTGTCATTTACTACAAATGACACTAGTGTCATAGAATCACCCTCCCAACTTTGCTGTATTCCAATTTCCTTAATTAAGGAATAAATAATTTGGGTAATTTTCAGTGTGAAATGGATACTCAATTTTGTTTATTCCTTAATTGTTGTCTTCAAATTTCCTTAGTTAAGGAATAAACAAAATGAAATGAAATTAGAAGACAGTAAAGGTCGGGTTAAAGAACATCCGGTTTACATACGCAACTTTGGTTTAGTTTGGCGACACATGTTTTTTTGATTGTTTGTCGATGACACAATTTTAAAATTTATTGATGTCACCAAAAAAATTTATAAACAAAGTTGTAGCAAAGTTATCATCACATGTTTCACCAACAGTGTTATAAGGGGTGGTGATAGTGATATCATAAAATTTCCTTAATAGTTTGTCTTCGTACATGAAGATTTCCGGCCTTCGTACGGTACGCCCTCGATCGATTACCGGCTCTCCATAGTTCGGTGGACGTAGTTCGGTGCGAATCCCGCTCTGAGAAAGACGAAAAAGCTTGATCGGGACCAACCTAAGCCGATCCCAACACTCCGAACCGATCCCCCTATATGTTGGTCTCATTCCTCTATTTATAAGGAAATCCACCCCCTTGCTTTTCTACTTACTTCCGATGTGGGAAAGTGTATATATGTAACTTGGCTTCTTCTTTGTGAGAAAGAGATATATATATATATATATAAAAGGTATGGTAAAGCTTTTATATATAACAATATTATATGTATATATAATATTGTTCCGGGGTTTAATTTATATAGTGGGAAACCCCTATTCATTTATCTTATTTAAGATCGTTTAATCTCCTTTTGGTCAAATCACTGTGTAGACTAGTTCCCTATTTTTAGGAAATCGTCATAACTTCTCGGACCTTAATCGTGTCCTGACCGATTGGGGTTCGACAAAACGATGCATTTACATACTTTCTCATCTTCTCCGTGATCTGGAAAATTCATACTCTTATGTTATCATGATATTGTAATTTTGATTTGCCTGACTATTGCGATTTGTGTCATGATTCAAACTCCAGCGTGCTCAAATGAGCCACGTGAGTTATTTAGAATCAAGCTCTAGCATGCTAGAAGAGTCATGCGAGCTATTTCGTGTTCTATCGTGCCAAACGGGACACGTGAACTAAAATGATTCAAACTCCAGCGTTCTTAGATGAGAAACGCAAGTTACTTTGAGTCTAGCCCTTGCGTGCTGAACAAGCCACGTGAGCT
Source organism: Persicaria maculosa (assembly GCA_963922045.1). Taxonomy (NCBI): domain Eukaryota; kingdom Viridiplantae; phylum Streptophyta; class Magnoliopsida; order Caryophyllales; family Polygonaceae; genus Persicaria; species Persicaria maculosa. The sequence continues at coordinate 20,951,838 of OY998261.1, read as the reverse complement.
AATTTGATCTAAACTCTGGCAGGCTCAATGAGCCATGCGAGCTAATTCAAGTTCTATCGTGCCCAACGGGGCACAAGAACTAACTTCACTCGAACTCCAACATGATGAGATGAACAACGTGAGTTACTTTGAGTCGAGATCTAGCGTGCGGAACAAGCCATGTGAGCTAATTTGATCTAAGCTCTAGCATGGCTCGTTATTCGAGTTCAATCGTGCCCAACGGGGCACAAGAACTAATTACACTCGAACTTCAGCATGCTGAGATGAGCAACGCGATTTACTTTGAGTCGAGCTCTAGCCTGTTGAACAAGCCACGCGAGCTAATTTGATCTAAGCTCTAGCAGGCTCAACGAGCCATACGAGCTAATTCGAGTTCTATCGTGCCCAACGGGGCACAAGAACTAACTTGACTCAAACTCCAGCATACTGAGATGAGAAATACGAGTTACTTTGAGTCGAGCTCTAGCGTGCTGAATAAGCCACGTGAGCTAATTTGATCTAAGCTCTAGCAGGCTCAATGAGCGATGCGAGCTAATTCGAGTTCTATCGTGCCCAACAGGGCACAAAAACTAACTGGACTCGAACTCCAGCGTGTTGAGATGAGCAAAGCGAGTTAGTTTGAGTCGAGCTCTAGCGTGCCGAACAAGCCCAGCGAGCTAATTTGATCTAAGCTTTAGCAGGCTCAACGAGCCATGAGAGCTAGTTCGAGTTCTATCGTGCCCAACGGGGCACAAGAACTAACTTCACTCGAACTCCAGCGTGCTAAGATGAGCAACGCAAGTTACATTAAGTCGAGCTCTAGCATGCTGAACAAGCCACGCGAGCTAATTTGATCTAAGCTCTAGCAGGCTCAACGAGCCATGCGAGCTAATTCGAGTTCTATCATGCCCAAAGGGGCACAAGAACTAACGGGACTCGAACTCCAGCGTGCTGAAATGAGCAACGCGAGTTACTTTGAGTCAAGCTCTTGCGTGCTGAACAAGCCACGTGAGCTAATTTGATCTAAGCTCTAGCAGGCTCAACGAGCCATTCGAGCTAATTCGAGTTCTATCGTGCCCAACGGGGCATAAGAATTAACTGGACTCGAACTCCAGCGTGCTGAGATGAGCAACGCGAGTTACTTTGAGTCGAGCTCTAGCATGCTAAACAAGCCACACGAGCTAAGTTGATCTAAGCTCTAGTAGGCTCAACGAGCCATGCGAACTATTTTGATCGAAAATGTAAGATGATGTCTTTAAGTGTCGATCCCGACTACTTAAAGATTTTCCGAGGGTTGATTCCAACTGCTCGAATGCAGCTCCGCGCCCAATTGGTTACGCGAATGCTAAATTTATTCTCCGTAGAGGCTTGTATGCATATCCGTGCTCGAAAGGCACGCGATTGCTATATTTATTCTCCGTAGAGACTTGTATGCACATCCGTGCTTGAAAGGCACGCGATTGCTAAATTTATTCTCCGTAGAGGCTTGTATGCACATCCATGCTCGAAAGGCACGCGACTACTAAATTTATTCTCCGTAGAGGCTTGTACGCACATCCGTGCTCGAAAGGCACGCGATTGCTAAATTGTGTCGATTCCGACTTCTTATTTTACGCGATCTGGATTTCGAGAGTCGAGTTTGACTTTTCGAGGGTATTGATGGTGTCGGATTCGACACTCTATCTTTAATCGTCCGGCCTTCATACGGTCCGTCCTCGATCGTTTATCGACTCTCCATAGTTCGGTGCACGTAGTTCAGTACGAATCCCGCTCTGAGAAAGACCAAAAAGCTTGATCGGGATCAGCCTAAGCCGATCCCAACACTCCGAACCGATCCCCCTATATGTTGGTCTCATGCCTCTATTTATAAGGAAATCCACCTCCTTGCTTTCCTACTTACTTCCGACGTGAGAAAGTGTATATATGTAAATTGGCTTCTTGTTTGTGAGAAAGATTTATATATATAAGATATGTTAAAGCTTTTATATATAACAATATTATATGTATATATAATATTGTTCCGGTGTTTAATTTATATAGCGGGAAACCCCTATTCATTTATCTTATTTAAGATCGTATAATCTCCTTTTGGTAAAATCACTGTGTAGAATAATTAACCCTATTTTTAGGGCATCTTCAGCATCAAACACCTTGATAGTAATACTTAAAGAATGGAGTAGAAAGATTATAGGCACATTTTATAAAGACCATTGATGGAGTAGCAAGATTATAGGTACATTTTATCAATGGCAGCAACTTGCAACAACATAATACTTAAAGAATGGCAGCAGCCGTAGTTTGGCAGCAAACAAAATACTTGATGAATAATTAAAAGAATGGCAAAAAAAAAAGCTTGGCAGTAGCTTGCATCATCAAAAATACTTATGGAAAGGCAGCATCTTGCAGAAAGAAATTAAAGAATAATTATCCTAAGAAACAACACGTAGATATATAGCATTACAAAAATACCTTCAATTTGGCAACAGCTTGGCAGCCACTTTTGAAAATAAAAAATTTAGCAACCTAGTTTGGCATCAAACTTGAAATTGAAGGAGAAACGAAGAAATAAAGTAGAGGAATTCAGGCATATCTTTTAGGGTTCATACAAGAATCAATTATCTGGTTAATAAGGGACATGGTTAAGGTTAATTTGTGTCTTCTTGCGTGTGCTCCAACACAAGATTTCAATTTTAAGTCCTGAACAGATGATAAAGTACACATTGAACCCATTAAGCTTAAAACTGAAAGAGAAAGGAAGATCTACATTGTCATTCACAACACTCAAAAATGAAAAAAAATCTACATTATTAGAGTATCAGTTTATGAAATTGGATTCAAATATACTTGATAGGTTTAATCAATTCAGTTTCAAACAAAACAACCTCGTCAATGATAGTCTATTCACAAAAAAAAAATTCAAGACGGGAAAGAAAGAATGAAAAAGTTGAGGAAGATATCTCAATTCAGCAATTAAAGGATTCAAGCCTTCAAGACACATGAAATTCATAAAGATGCAAGGAAGATATCTCGAATCCAAAAATTGAGGGATTTAGAGCACCTCAATTTATAAATTAGGGTATTTAGAAAAGCAGGAAAAGAGGACAATAGATGAACAAATTAGAGCAAACCTAAGCTTGGAAGTGGCTAATCCGATGAGGCATTGAGGCTGGATGCACCTTGAAGCCCGACGAGATGTCGGGATCTATAGACCGTGGGAGATTAAACAAAGAACGGTGTGAGAAGGGCAAGAAAGAACATAAATTAGAGGGTGAGATGAGAGCGAACCTTCGGCTAGAGGCAACGACTCCGACAAGGCACTGCGGCTGGTGGTGGTGACGCTGACGAGAGTGGATCTGTGAGAAGGGTACAGTGGGCCACTGGACCTTGCAATCATTACAGAAGTATCGTCCGCTGCCATTACTGTTAGGAGGGGAATTGATTAAATAAAATATATAAACAGATTTGAACCAAAGCAACTCCCTTTCTTAGCAAATAAATTCAAGACTCCATCCCGATGCAGCAGTAGGGAATCATGATCGATTCTTGAGGAGGCGAGTAAGCAATTCCTGAATAGTCTCATTGAATTCCTACACTACGTCGACAGGAAGCCTCCATATCGACTACATAGGTCGATATCAACAGGAGCTGTCGATCCCTAGTGTTGCAGTCGATCTGTGAAACCTGCAACAGAAACAGAGGGCACTCGATATCGACTAAGATAGTCGATGTCGAGTAGGTCAGTGCTTTCTTGTCGACTTAGAAGACCGTCGACTTTCTTTTTTCCGATGTAGTGTACTCGATATCGAGTGGATAGGTCGACGTCGAGTGGTTTCGCAGACAGAAACAGTAAATAACGAAGACAAAATAATAAAAGCAATATTTTTGTTGTTTTTTTAGGGTGTTGCTATATACACCGCAAATCCGGGTTAAGGATTTGCACGTCCTTAAGGACGTGCAAGCCTTGTGACTAATTAACATTTAAAAAAAATTAATTAACCCCTTTTAACCATGCACGTCCTTAAGGACGTGCATGATTTGGGGTGTATATAGCAAGGGCGTTTTTTTATTATGAACTAAAAGCTCCTAAGGTAGGGATTTACCACGACAATAACCACGCATGCATTATTACTTAAATCACATAAAGGATTATGTTTTTATCATCAATCAGTTAGGAATATAGAGGCTTTTGCATAAAAACCTAATCATTTCTAACCTTTTCATAATTAGAGTTTAGTCAACTTTCGCAGGCAAAACCTAATTACTATCCAAATTCACATAGATAATCCACTTTCTCTTCATATAAGGTAAATAAGGAATGATCCTAAATTCTCATGAAGGATTGAGCACGGGGTAGAAGATGAAATCGCATAATCAAATAAGGAATTCAAGCATACTTACATGGCTATTGTCCAGCACACCCCGACCCTAGAAGTAGGACGACTACTCACACCTCATTGGGGAAAACATCGTTGAATAAAAGAAATAACTTTGCATTAAACATGGAAAGAAACTCTACTTGTACAACCAAACTCTTCCTTCTCTCTATCTCCTACTTGCTATTTCTCTTCTTTGCTTGATCGCTCAAGGCTTCGTTGATTGAATGGTTGTTGAATCATCCCTAAAACCAGCCTCTAGGGCCTTATTTATAGCCTCCCAACCCTTGCTAGCCATGTATAGGAGTCCTAATCATATTAAGATTGATAAAAGGAAATTATATCTAAACTAAATTATATCCTAAAATAAATATAATAAAATAGGTAATATTCCCTAACATGCTTGGAATATACCCCTAAGGATAGAAGATCTTGGTAGATGATAAACGTATCATGTGGCTAAGTAAATCTCCCAAAAATCCGGCCTAATCCGCGTCTCTTACGCGTCTGTGGCTCCAGTCGATATCGAGTTACTCTGTCGAGATCGAGTGCTTCTGCTGGAGATCTAGCTCTTTTTCAGTGTCTTGTTTTCTCTCTAAAATGTTTCGTTTCCTGTGAAATCAAACCAAAACTTGTGTAAACCTCTATATCTTGCAAATAAACTTAAACTACACAAAGTCACTACTTTCCAAACCCCAAAGTATAAAATATGCATAAGAAACGGTATAAATGTAAGCATGAAACCTGGTGAAATATGCACACATCAATTACAGAGGCCAGCTCCAAAGCAGAAAGGTCATTTTATGAGTCGTGGGAGCGGTCTAACCGGCTGGGTTTGAGCCTTATGAGGTTGATGGTGGCAGAAAATCTTAAGCCATCTCTTCCTAAGACAGAGAGTGCAAGGAAATTCTTGTTTGCAATGAAAGAGTATTCAAAGTTGGAGTTGGCTGACAAGTCGATTGTAGGAAGCCTTATGTTTGAGCTGACTACGAAGAGTTTTGACTGGACTCAGCCTATCCATGATCATGTGATGCATATGTCCAATTTGGCAGCAAAGTTGACAACCATGGGGATGAACGTAAATGAGACATTTCTTGTCCAGTTTGTCATCAACTCTCTGCCTCATGAGTTTGATCAGTTCTAGGTGAATCACAACACCATTAAGGAAAAATGGAACATTAAAGAGTTAACGACCATGCTCGTACAGGAGGAAAGGAGATTAAAGCAAAAGATGACAAAATAGTTAGTTCATCTTATGGGTCATAATGGCACCAGCAATAATAAAGGAAATCCATGAAGGAAGGACAAGAAGGACAAGGCTTCAGAAAAAGTTAGTAATGGTCGTGTTCAGAAGGAAATGAAGTGTTTCTTTTGGAAGAAATTGGGACATTTCAAGAAGGATTGTCCGAAAAGAAAGGTGTGGTTCGATAAGAAAGGTATTCATTATTATTCTGTTTGCTTTGAATCAAACCTTATGGAAGTGCCTAATAATACTTGGTGAATAGATTCTGGTGCTACTACTCATGTTTCTCATATTGAACAGGAATTCAGTACGATCTAGCCCATAAAAGAAAGTGAACAATACTTGTTCATAGGGAACAGGATGAAGGCACGTATTGAAGGCATTGGTACGTACATATTGATCATGGACACTCGTTATCACATAGATCTTAAGGGTTGTCTCTATGTGTCTGATTGTGCCAAAAATCTTATTTCTGTTAGTAGACTGGACGATTTAGGTTTTGATGTTAAGTTTGGACATGGTAGTTTTTCATTGTACCGGAATGATTGCTCTTATGGTAGTGGTACTTTGATTGATTCACTTTACATGTTCAATCTTGATATCAATTTTTTTGAATCCATTATGTACATTGAAAGTAATATGGGAATTAAGCGTAGTGCATCTAATGAAAGTTCAGCTTACTTGTGGCATTAAAGATTGGGTCATATTTCTAAGGAAAGGTTAATGAGGTTGACGAAGAGTGAAATTCTTCCTCATTTGGATTTTAGTGACTTTGATGTGTGTAGACTACATTAAGGGAAAGTAGACTAAGCACACTACAAAAGAAACCAACCACAAGAAGCACTCAACTACTTGAGTTAATTCACACCGATATTAGTGGTCCAATTGACGTTCCTTCTTGGAACGGAGAAAAGTACTTCAACACTTTCATTGATGACTACTCACGGTATGGTTATATATATATCTATTGCATGAGAAGGCTCAGTCTGTGAATGTCCTAAAAGTGTTCATTGATATGGTGGAAAGGCAGTTAGATAGACAAGTAAAGGTAGTGAGGTCTGATCGAGGCGGTGAGTTTTATGGAAAATATGATAAGAGTGGACAATGTCCAGGTCCATTCGCAAAGTTCCTCAAAAGTAGAGGTATTTGTGCGCAACACACAATGCCTGGTACACCTCAGCAGAATGGTGTTGTTGAAAGGTGGAATTGTACATTAATTGAAATGGTTAGAAGTATGTTAAGCAATTCCACCTTACCTCTTGTGTTGTGGACACATGCATTAATAACTGCGACATACCTCCTTAACCGGGTTCCTAGTAAGGCAGATCCTAAGACTTCTTATGAATTATGGATGGGAAGGAAACCTAGTTTCAGACACAATTGCGTTTGGGGTTGTCAAGCAGAAGTAAGGGTATACAGTCCACAAAAAAAAAGGTTGATCCGCGGGCAATGAGTGGGTTCTTCATTGGCTATCTAGAAAAGTCCAAGGGGTATAGGTTTTATTGTCCTAACCATAGTACGAGAATAGTTGAGACGGGCAATGCTAGGTTCATTAAGAACGGTCAAATTAGTGGGAGTGGTGAACGATGAAAGGTGGACATTCAAGAAATTCAGGTTGAAGTTCCTTCACCTATTGTTTCTTCTAAGGTTGTTGTGTCAGTTGTCGTGTCATAACCTGAAGACATAATGGAACAACAAGATAATGTCCAAATCCCACATCATGAGAAAATAGATGATGAACTAATCATAGTACAGGAAGAGATAAGTGTACCACATGCACCACTAAGGCGATTTGTAAAGGAAAGAAGATCTACCATTCTAGATGATTATGTGGTTTATTCTCTCAAAGATGAATGTGACTTAAGCATTGAAGATCCAGTCTCATTCAAGAAAGCCATGGAAAGTGACAATTATTGTTTGTGGTTAAATGCCATGAAAGAAGAAATCCAGTCGATGGGTGACAACAAAGTTTGGGATTTGGTTGAGTTGCCTAAAGTTCCAAGACGGTTGGGTCAAAGTGGGTCTTTAAGACCAAACGAGACTCGAAAGGGAACATTAAAGGTATAAGGCTAGACTTGTTGCTAAAGGTTTCACCTAGAAGGATGACATTGACTACAAGGACACCTTCGCTCCAGTTTCAAAGAAGGACTCTTTGAGAATTGTTTTGGCTTTAGTGGCTCATTATGATCTCGAGCTTCACTAAATGGATGTGAAAACCGCCTTTCTCAATGGTGAACTAGAGAAGGAAGTTTATATGGACTAACCTGAATGGTTTTTGGCCATAGGAAAGGAAAACATGGTGTGTAAGCTGAGAATGTCAATATATGGACTAAATCAAGCTTTCCGACAGTGGTACTAAAAGTTTGATGATACTATCATGTCATATGGTTTTGTAGAGATCATCGTTGATCGATGTATCTACATGAAGATTAGTGGGAGCAAGTTTGTTTTTTAGTCCTGTATGTTGATGATATTCTGCTAGCTACAAATGATGTTGGTGCGTTACATGATGTAAAGAAGTATCTCTTAAAGAACTTTGAAATGAAGGATTTGGGTGAGGCATCCTTTGTGATTGGGATAGAAATATTCTGTAATAGAACACAAGGATTGTTGGGATTATCTAAGAAAAGTTATATTCAAAAGATCTTAGAGAGGTACAGAATGGATAAATGCTTAGTAGAGATAGTTCCAATACAAAAAGGGGACAAGTTCAGTATAATGCAATGTCCAAAAAATGATTTAGAAGGAAGGAAATGGAGAGTATTCCCTATGCATCAGTGGTGGGGAGTTTGAACTATTTTCAGACTTATACTCAACCCGAGATTGGACCACTAGAAAGCTGCTAAGAAGGTTCTTATGTACTTGCAAGGCACCAAGGAGAACATGCTTACATATAGGAGATCCGATCATCTGGAGGTCATTGGATATTCAGATTAAGATTTTTTCGGATGCGTTGATAGTAGGAAATTGATGTTTGGCTACTTGTTTATGCTAGCTGGTGGGGCAGTATCATGAAAAAGTGGAAAGCAATATGTCATTGCTACTTCCACTATGGAGGCTGAATTTGTGGCATGCTTTGAGACCATGATTCATGCATTATGGATGCGGAACTTTATCTTAGGGCATGGGATTATCGAGAGTATAGCCAGGCCGCTGAGAATTTATTGTGATAACTCTGCAGCTGTCTTCTTCTCAAAGAAGGAGAAGTACTCAAGGGGAACTAAGCACATGGAGTTGAAGTTCTTGTCGGCGAAGAAGGAAATATATAAACGTAGAGTGTCTTTTGAGCATATCAGGACGGATCTCATGATCACTGATTGAGGGTTTACCGCCCAAGGCGTTCACCGGCCATGTAGAGCGTATGAGAATTATTGATACAGCCTTGCTACTATGATTCTAGCTCATTTTGGTTATGACACTTTCTGTATACACTTATGCTTATGTTTCTGCATTATCATACATGTTATCATTATGATGTTCATGCATGCTTATGTTTTGCATTATCATGTCGCTCAATGACTTGTGACCTCCATGATCCGATCAATTCTAATTCTGTAAAGGTTATATTTATTGTATAGACTTTATACATTATAGTTGTACATTTAAATTTTCAATTAAGCCATCAAGTCGTCACACGAGCCAAGTGGGAGAATGTTAGAATGTTTACAAACATTTTATGGGGCTCATGTATCTAGGTTTAATTGAGTATTTAGTCTATAAATATTATGGTGTCCGATTTAATATAAAAGTCAAAACCTTGATGGATCGGTCTCGGTTAAAGTATTAAATCCGGGGGTAATTATGTACTCCATCATCCCTTGTCTATAATACACTAATTGATCGATGATTATCTCATAAAGGATTATTAATAGGAAAAATAAATGGGTGAACGGTTATGGAAAATAAATAAGAGAGCGGTTAGGGAATGTGAAATGTCGCTCTCTTCTTTATATGTACGTTCACTAGTTTCTCTATTGAAGTCAGTAATTGACGTGGGAATTGACAAGATAGTTGAAAGAGTCTCATCCATCGGAGACAAAGAAAGGAGAAGACTAAGAGGCGAGAAATCGATCGACGGTCCGTTGTGAAGACACTCATGGATCAAGGTTAGTCTTTGATATAAAATTAGGATTTGAATTGTATGAAATCTAGATTCTGTTGTGGTTGATTTCATGATGCAAAATCGAATGGAAGTCTTACAATGAGGGGTGTAACCTGTGTTTTGGAAGTAAATGGAAACAGCCAAATGAATTACATGTTAATTGATTTTTTTCCTAAATTTATTCTTAAATTATTCTATGGTTATTTGAAAGGTTCTATAAAAAAATTAAAAAAAAACAGTTCCAATCAAACTATTTTAATATTCACGCTATCAAATTGTGTTTTGACACACTTAAAATTATCTGACCAGTTATTAGCATGTTATTATCAATCTATAATAGTATACTACGTAGTAGAGGTATCTTATTGATAAGAAATAGAAGTAACATTTTTAATATGATGTTAACAAAATTGATAGGTTAATAACTTTGCAAAATAACAATTATCTAATATTATTAGTAATTTATAACTGTGGCGGATACTGAAACTTTTATTTTAGGGGGCGGAAAATTATCAGTAGAGGTGACAATCGGGCGAGGCGGGTTCGGGTTCGGTTAGTCGGGTTTCGGTTATTCGGGTTTCGATTGTGTAGGGTTTCGATTATTTCGGATTTCGGTTGTCTCGGGTTTCGGTTATTTCGGTTTGGATTGTCTCAAGTTTTCATTATTTCAATATTTACTTTTAAAAATTTACTAGAATGTATTTTAAAGTACAGGTTATTTCGGGTTTCGGTTATAATGGGTTCGGGTCTTAATGGGTTTCGGTTGAATCAGGTTCGGTTCATTCGGATTTGGGTGAGTTTTGGTTATCGGTTATTCGGATTTTGGGTCCAAATGGGTCGGGTTGGGTCGGTGTTTAGGACAATGGGTTCCGGGTTGGCCAGGTCGGATTTTCAGGTTCGGGTCGGGTTTTGCCAGCTCTAATTATCATCGAAAAATTATCCATAAAATTAAAGTCTATTTTTTTAAGGAATCCTCAATATCGATCATGAATGTGTAACTAGAATAAAAACATTAATTGTGCATACTTTTATTTCATGATTTTCAAATATTTCAATATGATCAACTAATTTGAAATTATCGAGTTTGATTATAGTATTAAGGTATGTGTAACAACCGATAATTATGATAGAAGTAACTCAATTTGGAAATTAATTTGGAAATAATTTATCATTTTGTAGTCTTGAAACATTTATAACTTTTTACTAAGGTGTCGGATTTGAGCTTATAATATATCAAATTGAAGTTATCAACGAGAGGAACACATATATTAAATTTTATTTTCGATTGGGGGGCGACTGCCACCCCCGGTCCTATTATAGATCCGCCTCTGTTCATAACTCATCGATAAAAAAATTTAATACGTAAAAATAATCCAGTTACTTTGGTGAAAGAGATATATGACTATATTACAAAATAACAATTATAAAATATTATTTACCTATAAAATATGCACAAATTGTATATTGTTTGATTTTTCCTAAATTTACTTTTAAATTATTTTATGCTTATTTGAAAGGTTCTATAAAAAAAAACAATGTTCCACACAAACTATTTTAATAGTCATAATTTAATTAAAAAAGTTTATATAATATACAAAAATAGAGACTTAAAATCTCTTCTATTGTTATTCGTTTATATGTCACTAGTATTCGGTCTGCGCCCGTTGTGCGGTTTCTTAATAAAAAAAATAAAGTTTAGTTCATGTATATTTTTAAATTTAAATGTTATAATAATTTGGTTGATATCTTTGGATCTTTTAATAATAATAAACTAAATTAAGAGTATGTTTAGTTCGAATCAATATACAGATAGATAGATAGAACAATCAACATGTTAAAAGATAATACCATTTTAATCCAGAATATGACACGTATGCAAAAATAACACCATTTTAATCCAGAAAATGCCACGTATGCGAATCGCACCAGAGGGCGTTTCAGGCCTTTGTTGTAGTATATTATATATATATATAATAGAATATAGATTATATATAGTATTCGTTACCCGTGCAATTGCGTGTTTTTTTAATGAATTATATTTTATTTTATTAATTATATTAAAATATTACATGATTAAGAAGTAAGATTTTTTTAATTAGAGTCATCAAATTAAACGTAAGATTTTTTAAAATATTTTTTTTGTTGTGCAGATTTTTTAAAATTTAATAAAAAAAATTGAGTAAAGGTATAATATAGTTGTATTATAAAAAAGCGTACAATAATTTGTGGTAATTAAATATCTTATGACCATTTAAAATAAAAAGAGAAATATATTTTTTTTTAGTATGTACATAATATGTATATATTTGATAAGATTGTTTATATAATTGGATAGGGTACTACAATTGGATAGGGTATTTATTATGTATATATTTGATAAGATTGTTTATATATAGGGTACTAAAAATATTATTATTAACAATTTCATTATGCGATTAAAATATATAATATTAGATAAATTTATCTAATTAAGATATAAGGCTATATTGGATAGATTATTTGATCTAAAAATTGAGTTTTTTTACCTAACTATATTGGCTTATTTATTGATGTGACTAAAAAAAATAATGTCATTTTACTCTAGAATATGACACGTAAGCAAAAATAATCCCGTTTTAATCCAGAAAATTCCATGGATGCGAAATCGCAACAGAAGCCGTTTCAGGCCCCTGCTTTGGTATTTTATATAGATATAGATATAGGTAGAATATAGATATATATAAAATATAGATATATATAAAATATAGATATAGGTAGAATATAGATATAGATTATGAATAATTCTAAAACGATAAGAATCTGAATATATTAGTTAGGTGTGGCTATTTTGTAAATATTTTTCACTTTATAATTTTTTATGGCCATTTGATTTATGAGATAATTATATTAAAAATTAAGTTGACCAGTAAACCTTGTAAAATTAAGATTTGAATAAAAATATCTTTTATAATATAAAAATAAAACTAACCAATCAAATGAAATCCAAAAAAATGCTAATTAACCACAAGCCACATTTCCAGCCTTTGTTGTAAAACCCTAAAAGAGTATGTATCCACTTTTTTCTTACTACTGTATATTTTATAAGAGTGCATCTGTATTCGAAAAGGACTCAAAAACAAAAACTTGACTTTCGAAAGTGGGGCGATTTTTTTTTAATATATAGGACGGGGGATTTGGTATAATATTATTTTCTTCTTCGATTTTTTTTATATCGGTATTATATCTTCTATTTTAAACATAAAATAATTAAAGATAAAATAACTTAAGGTAAAATATTTACAAAACAACTAAAGGTAAAATAATACACTACTAAAAAAATAGGAAATAGCTACGGATTTTTAGCCACGAATGTCAGGCGACGCTGTTTTCGTAGCCAATAGCAATGACATTGGCGACGATTATTTTTTACCGTGGCAAATTTCGTGGCGGGTGTTCACCCAAGAATGCCACATCATCAACTTCGTTGCTAACAGCAACGAATACACTGTCCGTGGCTGGGTTCGTGGCTGAAAAACCGGATGATAGTCGTAATTAGCCACGACATTAGCTACGAACGCATATTTCGTGATTGTATTCGATGCTAATTTGGCAACAACATCAACTTCGTGGCTAAATCCGTGGCTATTCAGCATCAGAATTCCGTCGATGGAATGGACACGAGGTGAGTGGGCTTGGATCGGTTTTTGTACCCGGGTCGGACATGGGGTTAGTGGACTTGAATCGTAGCTGAATCTGTGGCCAACAAAGAAGAACAAATGTTATGGGCTCGGCATGGATCAAAAGCCCATTAGATATTATCGGCCCAATTACTTTATTAGCCCGTAGAATGAAATGTGGATTTAGCAACGAAATTGTCCGTGGCTAAATCCGTTGCTATTACGGATGAGATCGAATTAAATGCGCATTGTACTTTACCTGCCGTTTAGTAGTTGGGTGCATTAATTGGGCCGGCCTGCCACTTGTTTGTCTTCTAGCTTGGGTAAACATGGCCATTTGCAATGGATAGCAGAAATTACCTCTCCACCTTCACTCTCTTTGTTTGTACGAGGTAAATTTTATGACCCTTTAATTTCTTAACTACTTACATATATATTATACTCTGTATTTTAGTTAGAGCACTTAATTTAAAGAGTATGTATTGATTATAAATATAATGAGAGTTGGGATCTCCAAAAAAAATGAGAGTTGGGATCTCAAAAATAAAATGAGAGTTATAAGGAAATGGGTTTTCACATGAGTTTTAATTGGAAGAATTTCTAATGAAATATGCTATATATACAAATTTTATTCAATGCATGTTATATATGTACGTAAATATAATTTGAAAGTGTGGGTTTGTAATATTTAAAAATTGGTTGTATATATATATATATATATGTTGACATTAATTTGTAATATGTGTTTTCTATATATATACAGATTGATTGAATTTAATTGATAAAATAGATGATCGTATATGGATGTATGACATGTACTTGTCCGATCGTGGAGGATTAAAGCCTGAATACTTCGCAGGGGTGGATAAGTTTATAGATTTTGCTTGTAGTCAAGAGTTATACGTCGATGAAGGTAAGATAAATTGTCTATGTAGGGAATGTGTGAATTGCAAATTCAAGAAAGTAGATACTGTGAAGAACCATTTATATCATCGCGGGTTTATGGTCGGTTATTATCGTTGGACAGCACATGGTGAAACTATTTCACCTCCATATAATGAGCCGATGGTAGGGGGCAACCAGTGGGCTATGTATGATCAGTTAAGGGCAGAACAGAGGATGGTATTTGACGTTGCGGGGCCAAGCTTTGTTCCTCCGTCATGGTTTAGCCCGTATATTAATGTCGACGATGTTCCGAATAATGGGGATGATGTTCAATTCCAACCAGCTGAAGTTAATGAGGTCGATGAAATGAGGGAAGACCCGGTAGAAACCGAGGAGGCTAATCTGTTGTCCACGCAATTTGCAAATGTGCTGAGAGCAGCTGATGAACCTGTGTTCTCTGGGTGTACTACACATACATTTGTCTTTTGTGAGCCGACTTATGAGCTTGAAGTGTGAATATAATGTTCCTCAAAGTCTGTTCAATGGTTTCGTGCAATTGTACGATGAAGTGCTACCTGATGACCACAAGATTCCCACCAGTTACTATGAAACTGAGAAGATAGTTCGAAATTTGGGGCTACCGGTGGAAAGAATAGCAATGTGTCCCAACGGATGTATGTTGTATTGGAAGAGTGATGCGAATGAAGAATCATGTAAGTGTTGTGGTCAGGCAAGATATGTTGTTAGTGCTACAGGGAAGCGTCGTGAACAGAATGTTTTATTCTACTTGCCTTTAACTCCGAGGCTACAGAGACTATATGCTTCCGAGGTGACAGCCAGCCATATGACTTGGCATGCAGATCACGTAACAGAGGAGGGAATGATGTCTCATCCTTCAGATGGAGCAGCATGGAAGAGGTTAGACACAAAGCATCTTGATTTTACCTACAAGCCTCGTAATATTCGTTTGGGCTTATGCACGGATGGTTTTGCTACATTTAACAACTCTGGTCATAGTTATTCATGTTGGCCCGTGATTCTCACTCCTTACAATCTTCCACCGCATTTGTGTATGAGAACCGAGCACATGTTTCTGTCATTGATAGTGCCAGGTCCTCGAAACCCAAAGAAGTTGATTGACATTTGCCTCCAACCTCTTATTGATGAGTTGATGCAGTTGTGGAATGTTGGTATCGTAACCTATGATGCCTCGAGGAGAGAGAACTTTGTTATGCGTGCGGCTTTACTTTGGACCATCAGTGATTTCCCTGCATATGCTATGTTGTCCGGATGGAGCAATGCCGGTCAGTTGGCTTGTCCGATTTGTATGGAAGGAGGATCTGATGCTTTTCGCCTTCAACTTGGACGGAAGGCTTGTTGGTTCGATTGTCATAGGAAATTCTTAGATCTTTCTCATCCCTTCCGTAGAAACAAGAAGGACTTCTACAAAGAGCATGTGGAAACAGCATTGCCACCTCCATTGCTATCGGGGGAGCAGATTTGGGAGCGAGTCCGTGATTTGCCAACGGTCATGGAGGATCCTTCCTTCCAGTGTGATGAGTATGGGGTTTCCCATAAGTGGACAAAACAAAGCATTTTTTGGAGACTTCCATATTGGAAGGACCTTCTAATCCGACACAATCTCGATGTTATGCACATTGAGAAAAATGTGTTTGACAATGTTTTCAACACTGTCATGGATATCCCTGGGAAGACAAAGGATAACTTGAATGCCCGGAAGGACCTTCGCCTATATTGTCATCGACCTGAGTTGGAGGTAGATGATGACTACTTGGGTGCAAAACCTAAAGCTATATACATTGTCAAAAGAGGAGAAGAGAAAGGTGGGTAAGTGGTTGAGGACCGTTAAATTTCCTGACGGTTATGCGTCTAATATAGGAAGATGTGTTTAGAGTGACGACTGTAGACTCGGTGGGATGAAGAGCCATGACTGTCACGTGTTTATGGAGAGACTCCTGCCGATTGCTTTCAAAGAGTTGTTGCATCCAACTGTATGGGGTCCTTTAACTGAGTTGAGTATCTTCTTCGAAACAATTTGTTCGTCGACATTATCAGTTTCTGTCATGGAGCAGCGCACATCGATGATTCCTCTGTTGCTCTGTAAGTTGGAGCGTATCTTCCCGCCATCATTTTTTGAGTCAATGGAGCATTTGATCGTCCATTTGCCATATGAGGCCATCATAGGTGGCCCAGTACATTATCGATGGATGTATCCGTTCGAGAGAAATTTATTCTAGTTGAAACGAAAGATCGTTCAAAAGAGTAATGTGGAAGGGTCGATCGTGATGGCATACTTACGGGAAGAAATAGCTTATTTCTCCGTGCACTACTTCCCTTCGCATGTTCCTTCAAGGTTGAGGAGACCAGCGAGAAATGACATCGTTGACGGCGACGATTGTGCTTTCTCTATTTTCAATTATCCCGGCAAGGGTAGTGGGAAGTAGCAAATACGGTGGTTGACCGAAGATGACGAGTGGAGGGCCGCACACACATACATGTTGCTCAACTGTCCGGAGGTGCAACCATACATTGAGTAAGTATACATACATACATATACATATATATATATATATATATATATATATATGTATATATTTTTTTTTGCTTATGTATAAGTATAAATATATTTATTTAGATTGCTCAACTTTACATTACGGGGTAGGATCTTTGAGACTGTCATGGGGGATGATGTTGGAGATGACCTCATTGAAAATGAATTCGCGCAATGGTTTAATTTGTTCATGTTTACATTACCAAAATATAATGCTTATATACATTAATTTGTTCATGTTTAAGTTTCACAAATGTGTTCTGTAGGCCTTAGATAGAGGAAATGGAATTGGTCATGGAGATCTGCTGTGGGGTTTGTGTTCGAGGGTCCAACTACGCGAGTCCTGAATCGGATTTTTTTGGTCTCCTTGAAGAAATCATCCAGCTCGAGTACCCAAGTGCACTTGCTCATCCGCTGAAAGTTGTCCTTTTCAAGTATCGATGGTTTGATCCGACGACACGTGGGACACAAGTTCATCCAATCTACCAGTTTGTCGAAATCAATCAAAAGAAACTGTATAGACGGTATGAGCCTTTTGTACTCGCACAACAAGCACTGCAGGTTTATTATCTTCAATATCCAGGAGCCACACATGAGCGTATGGAATGGTGGCATGTGTGCAAGACACGGCCTCACAACCGGATTGAACAACGGTGGAATGCCGAGGGCCAAGCTGTACTAGATGCTTATCAGTCGGCTGAAGTCATCACCCCGGAATTCTCCATCGACATAGAAGTACACAACCCGATCACAACCTTGCGAGATCCTTCAGGTGCGATCGAAGTCTGTGACGATACCGACGATGTGGGGCTTGTCGACCACGTCGAGGATGAATTTCATGTTGAACAAGAAGAGGACGAATTTGAGGCCACAACAAGCTACTGGTCTGACTAACAACCTTGCGACATCCTTCATATTTAAGCTAAAAATTCTTCTAGCTGCATCAGATTCCGCTTGCTGTTTGTTGTTTTGAATTCCTGAAACTGCATCAGATTTAAGCTAAAAAATGTTCAAACTGCATCAGCTTGCTGGCTGGTGTTTGTTGTTTTCATTCGCTTGCTGTTTGCTAGCTGTTTGTTGTTTGCTATCCCAAAAAATCTTCTAGCTGTACCTTGATCTCTTATTACTTATAAGCTAAAATTACCATGAGTAAATCAGACATGCATAGAATGCAATCAGTTATTCATTGAAAATCGCCTGCTGTCTGAAATTGAAACTATGATAGCTGTCTGATCAGTTTTACATAATACACCTTGTGCGGATAAAAGTTTTACATAATTCACAATTCCCTTAAGACATAAACCTACTACTAATTTCAAATTTTCACCAACACAATCAACAAGATAACCAACATGACACCTACTACGATTTTCAGCACTACATTCTCCCTTTGGATCTTCACAAAATCAGTGCTCAACCTAATAAAATCAGAGGCTCCATGATCTTCATTTCTGATAGCAACACCATAACTCTCTCTTTGGATCTTCATGCTCTTGTTAGTGTCATGAGCATCCAACCATCTAAAGTAGGTGCACTTTTCATCTTCCTACAAACAAGTTAAAAAATATATCAGACCAAAACAGGGTAACAAGCTTATTTCAACTTTCATTGCTAACAGATTTGACAGAAAAACAAAACCATATTATGCATACACTAGTGCTATATCGATCTTCTGACAGAAAACCCATTTCGGACAGCAAATCTGAGAAAACTTGTACAACCTCAAGCCGATAATGGAAAACATAGGGAATCTGACAGAAAATCACATCCACAGTATGCATACGTGCTAACTTTTCTGGCAGAAAAACCATTCAACAAGCTTACGGTCACAACCATTATGCATTATGTTCACAAGCTTAAGTTCACAACCATTATGCAGTAAGCCCTGAAATTGAAAGTGTGATAGCATTACCAAATTCACAAGCATTATCCATTAAGTCCAATTCATGATTGAAACTGTGACAGAAATCTGACAGAAAATCACAACCAAATTCACAATGGAAAACATAGTAAATCTGACAGAAAATCACAAGCATTATCACAACCAAATTCACAAGCATTACCAAATTCACAAGCATTATCATCGAAACCTGTACAAACTCAAGCCGATAATGGAAAACATAGCAAATCTGACAGAAAATCACAAGCATTATCACAACCAAATTCACAAGCATTACCAAATTCACAAGCATTATGATTGAAACATGTACAAACTCAAGCCGATAATGGAAAACATAGCAAATCTGACAGAAAATCACAACCATAGTATGCCAGTTTGAAACTGTGTATATCAACAATTCCCTACAATTGGAACTGTGATATCCACATTGGAATCCCTAAAGTTTGATACCGAATTTGAAATGTCAGTTTCATATCTACAATGGAATCCTTAAAATTTAAATGAAATTCCAAAACCCTAACAATTTTCCCAAATCGAAATCCAAAATTAAAGTTAGATAAACGAATGATTGGAATCATACCTTCCATAATGGACAAACATAAAATTGTCTTCCTGAATTTCTAGTGTATTTGCAAGTTTGCAATCTCGCTGGGAATCCATGCTTGCACCTTTCGATTGAAGATTCGTCGTCGACTCTTCTCCGAGCATTTGAGTTCATGGATGAGCGTTGTTGTCCCCAACCCTCCGTCATCCTTAGAAAGCCTCTGCCCTTTAATTTGTTGTCCCCAACCCTCCGTCGCGGACTCTTCTCTTCGATATTTGCTAGATCTCTCCGGCCAAGCGTCGTTCGTCTCGACACATTTCTCTTCGGCCAAGCTGCGTTCTTTCATTTTCCTTTGAAAAGAATATGGAAAAGAAAGTATACATGGCAAATTGGTAATTTCTCCAACAGTAATCCTCCGATTTAGGGTTGAGGGTTTAGGTTTAGGGTTTATTGTTAAGGTTTAGGGTTTAGGGTATAGGGTTTAGGGTATAGGGTTTAGGGTCGATATCACTCATTAGATTGAGTGGTGAATATAGTTTTCCGACGTCCATGTGGCGTGTTTTCCAATGTAGGGTTTAGGGTCTAGGGTTTAGGGTTTCGGGTTAGATGACGATAGCTAAAACGTATACTCAATATATATATAGATCGAGTGGTATAGTTGGTTCTTACATTTCGTTTTTAGTACGTTATCATAATTCTTACATTTCATATACACATTCGTCATACGTGATATCGTGATCGATCAAGATAGTTTGTCTTATAGGGTTGAAATAAAAAAAACCATTTTTCATACACATTTCTTATATTTGGTGTTGTGACTTGCATGTGATCGAGATATATAGTTTTTTCCGTTCTTACAAAATGTGAGTTAAATTGTTTAGGGTTTACCTATTTCCGATTCACCGAGATAGTGCATTTGGTCGAGATAGTTTCGATCAAGATATATAGTGGAGTGTCGAGTATTCAATTAATGTAGTGATCAAGGTATTATACTTAATCTACAACCTAAAGTAACTTTTCAAAACTTTAGCAATGTAATTGTTGTATACATACACATATTTAGATAGTAAACCCATGTTTTCAAAAAACTTTACCAATGTAATTAATGTTGTATATATATATATGTGTACATATTTAGATAGTAAAACCATTGTTTTTAAAACACTTTAGCAACGTAATTGTTATATATATATATATATATATATATATATATATATATATATATATATAGTGATAATCAATAGTATAATACATATGCTACTAATTATAAATAATTATGACAATAAAATAAGATTTATTTCTTATCAAATGAAAATAAAATAAAATTTTTAATCTCTGTCTATATATTATATATATAGGTAGTGCACAATTTTTACTTTCTTATTATATATATGTATATATATATATATACATATTTAGATAGTCTAATTGTTGTATATATATATATGTGTGTTGTATTGTGTACAAATTCCATAAAGTGAAAAATTGGGAGGGAAATCGAAAAGTTGGGAGGGAAATCTAAATTTCGAAGTGAAAAGTTTGGGATTTTAGAAAACAAATGATCCTCTCTCTCCTCACATTTCAATTGCTCAAACCCGATCCTCTCTCTCCTCACTCTCAATCGCTCAAACCCTAACTCTCTCAATCGCTCCTCTCTCTCAATCGCTCAAACCACCATTCTCTGAATCGCTCCAATCATGACAGGAGGTGTCACACGGAAATCTACTCGTCATACGAGCTCCACCTCCAGACCACCACTGGCTCCGACCAGAACACCGATGAAGGCAGTACGGCCGAGGACTCCAAAGCTCGCATCTCCTACAAGGTTTTCACCCCGGAAACATCCACCCACCGCCCCCTCTCCAACGGTAACCGACCCTAACCCTAAACCCTCCACTGGTCCACCCTCCACTCCACCCTCTCCACCGGTCCACCCTCCTACTGGAGCGTCTCCCCGGAAACATCAATCCATTGCCCCCTCTCCACCAGTCAAACCTCCTACCAGAGCATCACCACGGAGAGTTCAACCCATTCGCCCCTCCCCACCGGCGACATCTACTCCCGCTTCGCCCTCTGAAGCGCCACCTCACCCGACCAAAACACGGACAAGATCTCAAACCCCTGCCCCCTCCCAACCGGTGTCGTCCCCCGCCCTAGTGGTGGGCGCTGAACCCTCTGTGCCCGCCCAACCCAACTCCTCTCAACCTGGGCCCTCGACTTCCGCGGTGGCGACTCAGGAGTCCTCCGAATCTCAACCTCAGCTTGAAGTGTCAAACAACAATGACATTCAGTCATCGTCAAGGACAGAGAAGAGCATCTTTGAGAACCACAATGACTCAGCTGCCCACAATGACTCAGCTGCCCAAGGAAGTGAGGAATCTTCTAGGTGGAACAAAAAAGTTGCGATTGAACTCGTTAATGGAACGTAAGTGAAATGTCTTTCGATTTCGGTTTCATAATTTCTAAGTAATTGAACTCGGCTGCTCAATGATTGATGTTGTTTGTATGTATTCTGCACTAAGTATGTATGAGTAGGACTGTGTGATCAGTTAGTTGTTTGCATTCTGTATAAAACTGAATTTGTTGGTATATGTTGTTGGTATGTATTGAACTTGGCTGCTCAACTGACTGTTGGTATATGTATTGTGCACTAAGTATGTATTAGGACTGTGTGATGCCCATTTCATCATCTCAATTGTTCGCATTCTGTATAAAACTGAGTTAAAAAGCTCTTTATGATTGATCAATCAGTTATGTAAGTAATGAATTTGGAGTCCTCTTATTGACATTACACTGAATTAAAAAGCTCTTTATGATTGGTGCATTTCAATTGGATGTATTCTGTATAAATCTGAAATCAAAAGCTCCTTATGATTGGTGCATTTCAATTATATGTATTCTGTATAAATCTCAATTGTATGTATTGTTATATATTCTAATTAATTTATAAGTAATTGACCAATGCTAATACATCTCCTACTTTCTATGTATGACCTGATGAATTACCTTATGAAGATTCGATGCAACCAATCCTGCATTTGGAGTCCTGACGCAGATCATTCACTCGCATTTCGATGGCCCATACATACGCTGGAGTGATGTCCCTGACCAAACGAAGGAGCTATGGTGGGAAATGTTCAAGGTACAATACAATTAGCTCTTTACTAGTTACTTTTATTTCTTTTGGATGCATGAATACACACACACATATATATAGTCTTTAATCCACTGTTTTTTCACTATGTGTAGCATCGATGTGCATGGGATGAAAATGAATTCCCAGAATCAGTAGTTCGCAAGGCTTTCAACACTAGGGGAGGGGACCACTTGAGGAATGTTTTTGGGAAGGCACGCACTGGACTAACAAAGAAAAAGCCTACGTGGGTCAAGCAAGTGATATGGAAGAAAATGTGGGAGAAATGGGGAAAGGACGACAAATTCCTACATCAATCTGAAGTGAACAAGCAAAACAGAGCCATAGCAACACAGAAGGGCAGTCCAATTTTCAGCGGTGGTTCAGTTTCAACAACTGTTATCAAGAATCGACTTGTATGCAGTTTAAATTACCTACTTAACTTATTTTCCCATTTATTTTCAATGCATTTCATTTTCCTACATAACTAAACGAATACCTTTGTTTTCATAGAGAACGGAGCTTGGAAAGGAGCCCACACGAAAGCAAACCTTTGAAAGGTGTCATAGAAAACGAGATGGTTCTTGGACGGGCACTCAATGCCAAGTAACCGTGGTAACTTGAATTTAAACCCTTAATATTTTAAATGCTTACTGTTTGTGTTATGTCCAAGATTGATCCTATTGGTGACCCTTACTTTTTTTTTCATGCTCTTGTTGTTTTGTATACTGTTGTTGTTCTGTATACTGCTGATTGATGCTACGCTGTTGTTGTTCTGTATACTGCTGATTGATGCTACGCTGTTGTTGTTGTTCTCCTTCAGAAAGGAATGTGTCAATGATTTCCCCTTGTTATTCCTGCATTGTCTTAAGATTGATGCTACTTTATCGATCTTGTTGTTATGTTTCATAAAGGAACGTGTCCATGATTTGGCCTTGTTAATCATGCATTGTCTGAAGATATGGCCTTGTTATTTCTGCATTATCTTAAGATTTCACCTTGTTGTCTTCTGCTAGGAATGTGTCATTCTTGTTGCTATATATACTGTTGTTGTCTTCTGCTAGGAATGTGATGTTCTTGTTTCTATCTATACTGCTGTTGTCTTCTGCTAAGTTGGAAGTTAGTTATTTACCAACTGATTTCCACGATTCATCCTTGTTATAGCTACTGATGTTGCAAGCTGATTCTTCTACATATTGATATGTTATTATCTGTATATGATTGGTTTGGATATTCATTTCGTTTCCTTTCAATTTATAGGACAAGTATGACCAGCTACTTGACGAAGAAACATTGGATGATGATGCAGTCTTTGACAATGGATCCCATTCGGTTGACACGAATGAGCTTTGGCTCAAGGCAACAGGTGGTGTCAAGAAAGGTCGGGTTCACGGCATGGGATCAGAGTCTCAACACATTATGCGTTCAGGACGTTATGCACGCACTGTTGGACAGAATTCTGCAGCTCGTAGTAGTGGCAATCTGAAAGACTGCATGATGACTGAACTCTCAACAATCAAGGAAGACTTGAGGAAAGAAATGGTGGAGTTGGGAGATCAAGTGCAGACGCAGGTGGCCACAAATCTCAGGGAAGAGATGTCATCCTTTGGAGATCGAATGCAGGAGATGCTTCTTAGCACCATGAGGGATTTCTACAAGGGCAAACGCACATCAAAATCAAAGTAAGCTGCATGCTTAAGTGCAGTTTGGTGGTTTGGACTTCTGTTCTTTTGCTTGGTTCGTATATATAACTGTTTGGATTTGGATGCCTCTTTTGGAATGTCAAACAACTATGTCCGACTAAATGTGTTTCGTTTGCTGCCGAACAACTACCTTTGGTTTAGACTTATGTTGTTTTTGTTGGATGACTGTTTCGTTTGCACTAGTAACATGTTATGACTTTATATGTATGTCTTTCGTATCGTATTTATATATATTGCATTCACAATATCACCCCAAAATGAAATGAACCAATGACACGAAACCATCAACAACATGAGCCACGACACGAAATTAGCATAAAAATAGCAACGGCAGTATAACTGGCGCTACACACAACCTTAGCAACAAAATTAGCAACGACCCCACCAACAACACTAGTAATGACCTTAGCAACGGCCTTAGCAACGGATCAGCAACGAACTCAACATGGTTCATCACCAGCTTATAGCCACGAACACAACAACGAACTCAGCCACGACTACAATTTCGAGGCTGTTTTCAAACCGGGTTCGTAGCCACAGCCACGGCATATATCACCTACTATTAGCCACGGACGTAGCAACGGACATAGAAAGTTCGTTGCTAACATCCGTGGCTAACGGCCCGTCGCTATTAGCTACGAGGCAAATAGCAAGGGATGGCGCGCCCGTGGCTGATTCCGTGGCTAAACCGGTTAGCAACGGACATTCGTGGCTAAATCCATTGCTATTTCCCGTAGCTATTTCCTGCGTTTTTAGTAGTGATAGGGTTTTGTAGCTACGTCTTAAGATATGTGGTTGAATATTTATATTAAAAATTAATTGTAGTTATCAATTACTGTGTACGCGTAGGATAACATATGGATAAATATATAGAGTCATTTTCAACGTGGCTTAAATTTATTGGATCATCATTACTTAACGTGTCAAAAACCTGGGTCAAATTGCATTAGAGAACGACACATAAGCAAATTCAATTAGAGTTCGCCACATAAGCGAATCGCACAAGAAGCCGTTTCAGGTCTCTATTTTATTATTTTATATAGATTTTTTAACGGATCGTACAAGAAACGGGTAATAAAAACTAGTTTATTATAGAGTAGGGCAAAAGGATAATTCCCAAAATAAGAGAAATATACGATAAGATATGAAAATGAACTTAAAAATTTGAGAAAATAGGGGGAAAGGGGAAAATATACAAGTGTCACCTTAAAAAAATAGGGTATTTTGCATAACTAACCCACTTTTTCCACAACTTTGCAAAAATATCTCACTTTTGGGAAAATGGCAAAAGTAGACCATGGGTTACTTTTGCAAAACCAAAAATGTGACCTGGCTGGCCGGTTGCAAGTTGCAATGGGGGAGGGTGCAAGTGAGGGAGGGAAGAGGTTTTTGTGGGATTGGATTTTGGCGCCAAAATTTGGTGATATGATAGGGTTGATGTGATGTTGTAATATCTTTTACCATGTGGATGGTATAAAATGGGAGGATGGAAAAATCTTTTCATTTTCTCACTTCTTTCAGATTTTCTAGAAACATAAAGACATGAAGAAAGAGATGGAGAAGGTTCGACCACGGAAGAAAAGCTGAGAGCTTGCAGTTCTAGATGCAAAGCACTTGTCGCCTTCATTCTGTGCTCCTGTCAGTGATCAAAATCCTCGTGTCACCCTGGTTTTCCAGAAACCTATGTTCTCAACCGCAATGGGTAAGTGTTTTTTGACAAAGAACTCCTCATCTATGACGACAACTAGATATCCACGAACCTTTCTCCTGATCCCTCGTTTCATTTCCAGGTGAAAACGTCTTGATATGCGTCACCCTCATCTTCGAAGGTTGTTGGGTGTTCGAGGGAGGCGGATGGGTGTTTGCTACTCACTTTCTTCCTCGCTCTGCGTCATCTAATACAAAAGAGATGGAGAAGATGACCACCATGGAAGACAAGCTCTCGGCCTGAAGTTCCAATTGCAGAGCACTTGTCGCCTTTAATCCGTTTCCCTGTCAGTGATCATAATCTCCCGTGTCACTTTGCTTTCTCAGAAACCTTTCTTCTCAGATGAAATGGGTAAGTGTATTTTCCGTAGTACTTCTCATCTATGGCGAAAAGTACAATCCCAGGAACCTTTCTTCTCATCCGCCGTTTCATTTTTAAGTAGGAAAGGCTTGGTCTACATCACTCTCACTTTTGATGGTTGTTGGATGTTTGAGGGAGGTGGATGGGGCGTTTGCGGGTCGAAACGCGCACAAGAATGTAGTGATACAAGAGAGCGTCAACTTCGCATCTCTAAAAATCCTGATATGATCAAGGTCATAGACGGTGTTGTATGTGAAGAGGTGGTGTTATCTTATGTTTCTTATTCTGTAAATCGTATATGTCAGCAATATGAATTATGCATGTCACCTGTTTGTATGGCCGTGTCACCTGAAGAATTTATTGTGTCACTTGTTTGATTTTGAAGTTTCACATTTCTGAGTGGGTTTGCCAATTTGTTGAGGAAATCACTCGTGTCAGCTGTTTGTATGACCTTGTCACCTGAAAGAATTACCGTGTCACAATTCGGAGTTTCACATTCAATTTGTTTTAAAAATGAATCACGTCACCTGTTTGTATGGTCATGTCACTTGAAGGACTTAACGTGTCTGCATTTCCATCGAAACATTTGAAAATCAAGTACGTTTATAAACAAAGTTTTGAGCATAAAAAACTAATATTTACTGACTAACCAATGTCATAAAATTCTACAACTACTGACAAACGGAGATCATAAAGAGAACCCCCAAGTGCATAAGATGTTCATAAACGACTAACAACTATTGACCAACCAATGTCATAAAATACTACAACTACTAACCAACGGAGATCATAACATCATACAAGTTTTGAGCAACAAAGTTCACAAAATACAACCCCAACAAAGTTCATAACAACCTAGTGCAAGAAAAGGTGTGCCCTGTCCACCCCTGCCCAAGAAAGCTCCATCGTTGTCGAAAACGGATACAAGTCACAGTTGAGTGGCGTCCGCGTTGATGACATCGTCCTTCCCTTTTAGACCCCGTGGTTTCTTCGTAGGGGGAGGCGTGTGTTCTCCATCACCTCCTGGAGCCTTCCTAGTCTTCTTACCTCGCACGCCCTCCACTTTTTCAGCCTCAGAGATCTGACAAACGTTTAGAAAGGTTAAACTCTCATTCCTAACTTTTGATATCCCGTGTCACCCAACTATAAGATCCCTGTCACCCAAGTGCAATAACACTGTCACATCAATTAATAGAAAACAAATTCATGTAATCGACATTTCTAGATTTTGTTATCCCGTGTCACCAAACCAAATAAACTCTATCACCAAACTACATTAACCTTGTCACAACAATTAATAGCAAACAGATTCATAATCGACATTCCCATAATTTTTTATCTCATGTCACTCGATCATAAATGCCATGTTACCTAACAGAAAACTTACCACCTCTACATCCTTGTCCACATCATTCCTAGCTTGCCCCTATCCTTGACAACCCCTCTCAAGTAACGAAGCCCAAAAGGTGTCCACAACGACAACCCGACATCCAACCTCGTTGCCCCTCTCCGTGATATGTTTACGCAGAAGATAGCATGCAACACATAAGGGTTTTAAAATTCAAAACCAAATCAAAATCTACTACAAATGCACTAACTATGTCGGGAATGACAAATCTCAAGTAATAGCAAAGGTTTCATTTCATAGGAGACGAAAGACCTTACCTTCATTGCTTCTCTTTATGGGAGCTTCTCCCCGCCTTGAGTTACTCTCACTAACCACCTCAGCATTACCGACCTGTAAAAAAAACCAGTCTTTAAACTGGAACCCAGATTCCCCATGTCACCCAAACTTAAACAATATGTCACCTAAACTTAAACACCATGTCACCCAAAATAAAACTGGAACTCATATTCTCCTTCCTTTTTACATCCGTTTTCTTCTTTTTCCCCCCCCCCCACATTCCATTTGATTTGACATGCATTAAATGTAACAGGCTTTTCAGTTTTTCTTTTTATTTTTTTCCTATCATTTAATGTTTCACTCCCCTTTTCATTTTTTTGCCCGCTTTTCCATCTTTCATTTTCTTTTCCTTTTTTTCGCGCCTTTACTCTCTTTCCTTTTCTTTTTCTTTTTTTTGAGCGCCTTTACCCACTACCCCAGGTTGCCAAATCGGGACAATTTTGGACTTTTTTTGGGTTTTGGGTTAGTTATGCAAATTTTCAAAAGTATGGATTATTTTTGCCAAGTTTGCAAAAAAGTGGATTATCTACCTCTATTCTCTCAAAAAAATATGAATTTTAAAAACACTAAATTGATACAAAAATTATCTTCGTATTGAAAATAAAAATTATAATATTCCTTCAAAATCCGATTAAAGTTTCCAATTTATACCTTTATTAATCAACCCGACTAACAAACAAATAAATGCGTAAAGTCGATGGTATACCTTTCTCATCTGTCATCCTCTCCTGGATCATCTCTCCTTTCATCTCTCTGGTCGTCTGATTCGTTTAATTTCTTAACTTGGACCATTTACATGTAAAAGACAATTCAAGAAGCAACGATACATTGATTTAATTAATCTTTATTACATTATTATTAAGTGATCGACGAGCTTGATATTTATTTTAGTCAAGTACAGTATACTGATCAAGTATTTATATATATATTTTGATGATCGATCAAGCAAGCTCCCATAGCTACTCGGCCATCCATGGAGTAGCAACCGCGATAAGTGGCATTTTCTTGCTGGCGATGGAGCCCTTGGTCTCACTAGTATCTATCGATTCGCTTTCTCTGCCTTTAGGCAATGACCAATCGAAATGGAACACGAGATTCGCAAGCGCGAGCTCAATGGTAGCAACGGAGAATGCTATTCCGGGACAGATCCTCCTGCCTGAGCCGAACGGAATGAACTCAAAGTGTTGCCCTTTGAAGTCTATCGGCGAATCCAAGAACCTCTCCGGAGTGAACTCATCCGGTTCTTCCCAGTGCGCCGGATCCCTTGATATAGCCCACAGGTTGATAAAGATTTGGGTCCCCACGGGAATGTCGTAGCCATTGATCTTCACTTCCTCAGTGTATTCTCGAGGTATAGGTATCTGCACCGGTGGATGGAACCTCAAGATCTCTTTGATCACCGCTTTCATGTACGCCATCTTCTCGATATCCTCCTCCGTTACAACTTGCTTGCCTCCCATGACTCCTCGTACTTCTTCTTGTAGCTTTTTCATGACTCTCGGGTGGCTCAAGAGCTCTGTGAACGTCCACTCTAATGTTGAATGGCCTGTATATATGTGTCCCGGCTACAAACATGTCCTACATTAAACATGTATGCCGTTAGGGCTATATTACATGAATTGAGATCATTAGCTTATAGCTAGCTAGCATGTAAGTGAAATGTATGCTTGTGATAATATACTTACAAGTATGACACCCTTGATAGTATCTTTGTCGAGATCAAAGCTCTTGATAACGTTGTTTCGTTGACATTCAAGCAAAATGTCGACAAAGTCTTTCATCGACGTCTGATTTTCGTCGGAATTGCCATGGCTTTGCTTCACACCATCTTCGTGTTTATGCTCTTGAATAATCCTTTCAAAGACATCATCAAAACGCTTGCTGATCATCCTGAGGTTAGCATTAACCCCATTGATCCAGTTAATCCACCCCATCCAAGGAAGATAATTTTCGATATTCTTAGTTCCCACTGAAGTTACAGTGTCGCCCACCAACTTATCGACATCGTCGCAGCCTTCACCATCGTACACTCTCCCGAAAGCGGCCCTGCATATGATGTGATTGGAGAGCAAAAAGAACGTCTGGCTCAGATTCACGACCGACGATTTCTTTAGCTTTTCCATCATCAGCGCCACCTCTTCCTCCCTCACCGAGCGGAAGGACCTCACCCTTCTGCTCGACAAGAGGTTAAGCATGCATATGCTTCTCAACTGCTTCCACCGCTCCCCACAGGGTGCAAATAGCATGTCTTTACCGTAAAAGACGCGCTTCGCGATTGAAACCTCCGGCCTTCCCAACGACGAAGAATCGAAGGTTTTCAGGACCATGGATGCCATTTCTTTCGACGATACGACAACGGTTGGCTTGGTTCCGAGTTGAAGGAACATGAGGTCGCCATATCTTTGGGACAAGGCTCTGAGGGAGTGGTGAGGATTCGAACCACGTAGCTGGTGGAGGTTTCCGATGAATGGGAGCTTCGGAGGTGATGGGGGTATGTTTTTTTGACGGGAGGGAGACGTAAATTGCCACTTGTAGAGGAAGAACAACAAGACAAACAAAGGGAGGAATGCAGGAGGGTCAAATGAGAGCAACATCACTCTCTCTTTCAACAACTCTACAACTCTGGAAATCATCGATTTCATATTATTAATTAATTAACTACTTAATTATATGTGAAGCATAGTTGGAGATGGAAGATATGGAGGCGGAGATTAGGGTATATATAGTTGTGGATTGAGTGGAATTTTTTCCCCTTTGCAACATACGTGTAATATTCATGTCCACATTATGGGTTCGTATGGAATGGGTTAATAAACTGACTAAAATTATAAACAGGGTACAATTTATAAACTGTTGGTAAAAGTAGTTAAAAATTTAAACAACAAGATAGTCTTCGTATGGGGCGAAAAACAGTTTATTTGTAAAAAGTGGAGTTTATTTGGTTATTATTAGGGGTATTGTGGTACTTTCGAACCAAATAAGATAAAAGGGAAGAGATGAAACAATACTTTTGCAAAATAAACACCAAAATAACCTCCATTTTCTAGCTTTTTTTAGCACATTTTTTTAACTTGTTTGAGTTAATTTTGGGTGTCCAAACAACCATAAACCCTGTTTAAAAAAAAAACAGTCACAAATACTTTATTTTTAACGGTTTATTTTGACAACCATACACACCCTATGTTTAGTTGAGCAAAAACTAAATACACCATATATTCTCCATTTTCCTTTTTTTAAACCAAAATTATGAACCCACTAGTTCACACATAAATCAATTTTTTTAAAAAAATTACCTCTATCTTTTGTAAAGTCATTTTATATATTTTTTATATTATTATTTCTATCTTATTTCGCATTAGTTCCGCATTAATATAAATAGTATTTTATAGTATAACTAGTATATATTTCCTGCATCACGATGCGATTTTTAGAAAATTAAATTTTAATAATAAATAACATTAATATTATACAATTAAATAAAATATTAGTTTAATATTTTGAATTAACTTACAAGAACAAAATCATAAGAGAACGATATAATAAGCTCATTTAAAATAGACTCCATTATGATTATGTATAAATATTTACAAATATATTAATTTAATATTTTAAATTAAATTCTTTGGTTATTTAAAATATCAAAATCGATTGTAAAAAGGAAAAATGGAAAAAGGGAAAAAAGATTGGTTAAAAATGAGACGAATGGACTCGTTTGGTTAAATATAGGAAGTATAATTTTCACGAATTTAACTTCCTAGGAACTTCATGAGAATTGAAAAAATGTGTTTGGTTTGATTTTGGAATACAAGAATTAAAATGAGGAAAGTATAAAATTTTAATTAAAAAGGTGGAAATGGAATTTACCTAGGGGACTAGGTAAGTAAAGTTCCTCCAAAATGGGAGAATTTAAATTCTGAGGAATTCAACTTCCTGGATTTTTCAATGACAAAAAAGTCAAGTAAACACATATATTAACTCTACTTTATGAGATTTTCTACTTCATCCGTTTTTTCTTGCCAACCAAACAAGCCCAAGGTCGATGTGATATGTAGCCAAAAACTTCTTTTGTTTAAAAGTTTATATAGATATATATATATAAATTTATGATCATGAAATTGCTATCAAAACGAAGTTAATTAAAAGTTAATTGGTGTTTATCTATAAGCCAATCTAGAAATTTCAATTAAGGGTCCGTTTGGATAGACATTATAGTATGTTTATAATAAAAATGAATGCATTAAATGGAGAATTAAATTATAAGTATAAAACATTTCTCTCTCCCATTGTTCATCCCGTTTGGATCCTCATTCAACGGAGACGCCGATCATCCTGTCGACGCCATCGAACACCTTCGAAACGCCATGTTTTGCCTCCACCGACAACAACCCATCTACAAATCCACCGCCCACTAGATGCAGCAACAGATCTCCGCCATTGATCTCCTCCATCAACACCACTCGAGAACCCCCCCCCCCCCCCCCCTCCGCCGTCAAACTCCTTCACCTCTCGATTTCGCCCACCTTCTTCCTAATTTCGCCCAGATCAACATAATCCCCACCTACCACCATTTCTTGCCTCTGTACATCCATCCTTCCCAAATCTCTTTGAATTTCTTTGAAATTTCTTTGAAATTGACCAATTTCAACCGCCCAAAGACCCACAAAAGGTAAGTTTTTGGATCAATCTAGGGTAATTTTACAAACCCTTGATTTTGAATTTTAAGAAACGCCCAAATCAGGATAAGAGACGAGAAAAGAAATAGGCTGAATTTGAGAATTCAAGGAGATTGACCGGTTGCAGATTGGGGATTTTGGTTGGGAGGCTATACTTTGAAGAAGACCAACACAAAAACCCCACCTTCCTCCTGATTTCACCCAGATCCGTTCAAACTCAGCCTCAATCTCTCGATTTTGCCCAAATCCAGCTATATTTCATAATTTCAGTGGCCATTGAAGGCTCAACGATGATGCTGGAGAAAGGCGGAGGTGGGATGCACCGGTTCCAGTGGTGCAAGTGTCAAAGGCGGTGCTAGTGGTGGGGGAATGGGTGGTGATGGAGGCAGGATCAAGGGTCGGGTTGAAGCCACAGGTGGTGGTCGAAGTGTACGAGGAGGAGCAAAGGAGGCGGAGCCGCGGAGGGGATAGGAATCCAAATAAATCCTTTCTAACTTAAAACATTTTTCCACGTTGGTCATCCAAACAACATTTAAATTTTAATTACATTATAATTAAAAACAAGTGTTTACAAGCATAATCTAATAGGAATCCAAACAGACCCTAATTATCCCCATAAGTATTACCTTCAAACATTATATTTAGACAGAGATGATAGACATTATTAAACAATTAAATGTTATTTCAAATCAACTTATAGATCTAAAATTAAAAATTAAAAAATAAAAACAATTATATATTAAAATTACTAGTAAGGTTCTAAGAATGTTAAAGACTAAAGAGACACGTGAACTACCCCACTCCACAAATTTAGTATTTGGTTGCAGAGCTATACATAGGATGCCAGATCTGACAATTGGAACATGATATTTCGTTGTTATATGGAAGATTTTAAGATGACGACTCCTGAAAGCTCGTGGTTAGAAAAATGGATCACTCTCTACTATTATTCTTTACAAAAATTCCCTTGTTTTTTTCATTATTTTTAGATTAATTTATTTTAACTTTTTTTTATTAAGTAAAGATTCCTGATTTGTTAAAATTAATTCTCGAGAGGCCGACGAATCGGCAGCTAAAACCGCCTAAATGTACTTTTTATTTTAGCTATTGTTTTTAGAATGGGTTTTGAAAATTAATCTGTGGTATGTTGAAATTAAATATATTGGTGCTTCTGATCGAGTAATTATTAAAATAAAATTATATATGAAAAATAAAGGAGAAGTCGGCTGAGACTCATGACGACTTCTCCTTAATCGTAGTTGTATGAACCAATCACATTTTTTGAAATAATCAATATATGCATAAGATAAATTTTTATTCTATCTCTATTTAATTAATATATGTATATATGTATAAGATAAAATTTGACCCAATTTCATTAGATATGGATATTAGTCGTATAAACCAATCTCAAAATTTTGAAATAATCAATATATGCATAAGATAAAATTTTATTCTAACTCTATTTAATCAATATATATATACATGCATAAGATAAAATTTGACCCAATTTAATTAGATATGGATATATTTTTAGAAGATATTAATCAATTTAAAATATTACTATATAAGATAAGATTTTACATATGTTCGCTATATATGAACATATTTTTAGAAGATAATAACTTTATCAATATGAACATATAGAAGATAAAAGGTTTTGGGTAAATTGAAATAATACATAGTCGTGTAAATATTATCAACTCGGGATTTCAATTTTTGTTAGTATATTTTCCCCATTTTTTTTAGATATGGATATAATTTTGAAAGAGTTTATCATAATTTTTTATGGAAAATCTATCACTTGTGCGGATAAAGAAATAAAATTTTCCTATCTTGGAGGTATTGATATATATATATATTTATGAGATATATATTTTGACTTTATACATATATAATTATGGGTAGATTTTTAGATTTTGATATATATATATATTTTTTAGATTCTTAATGTTATTTCACAAACGTTTACGTCTTCTCCCTTCTTTTTATGTTGTTATTGCAGGTTATTTACAACTTTGCTTACAATTTCTTTCGTAAGCTTTTCGAAATAACGTGTTGATTGGTATATTAGTGGAAACAACAAAATCACATAAGGTATGTTATTTTGTTGTTTCCACTAATATATACTAGCTTTTCATATGTTGTTTCATATGTGGTCAATAAAGTATAAATTCATTCAAATTTGAGAAATTAGTTTTTTGTACATTGTTTACACTAATATATACTAGCAAGAAGTAAGAAGTAAGGAGAAATTATTTTTTATACTAATAAAGTATAAATTGATTTAGATTTGAAAAATCAGAAGTATGTAAGAAATTAATTAATTGAATAAATGTGTTTTATTATAAAATTTATTTAAATTAAAAAACCGCACATAGTGCGGATAATGAACTAGTTAAAAATCCATATAAACTTAAAAAATTGAGCTTTTTGAGATGTTTGCCCGAGGCGGAGGCCTCAGAAATTTAATATATATATGTATATGTATATGTGTGTATATATATATATATATATCGACCCCAGTTCTGTTCGATTTCCACTGGATTCCTGCAGAAGACAAAAGCAACATAGATCGACGTCGAGTGGAACCTCGATATCGACGTTAGTGATCGATATCGACCTTTACAGTCGATTTCGATGTTTGTCACAGAAACTGCAAAGCGTAACCTATTGTCGGAAAAGTGTCTGAAGAGCTTAGAATGGTTAAGAAAAGATGAACAGAAACAAAACTTAACTTTTATATGAAATTCAATTAACTAAAAGCTTCTAAGATCGGGGTTTCATGCCACAACGATAACAATGCAAGTTTGATGCTAAAGTTATGAAATTTAATGTCTTTCCATCAAATAACTTTCGTTACCAACAATTAGGTTATTAAAGGCTCTCGCATAATTCCTAAGAGTTACTATCCAGTTCACGAGTAATCCAAGTTCACAATATGAGTGGCTTTCGCTTCAATACATGCATCCGTTGCTTCACGTTCCTGAATCCGCTATACTTATTCCTCCTTCCAATTATGAAATTAAACTAAACTTCCTATATGAAATTAAAAGAAACACTTTTGAAGGAAGACCTAATGAATGCCCACTGCAACACGTCTTTACTTTTATGGATTTATGTGAAACAATTGCTGATGGTGTAAATTTAGAGTATGTGAGACCAAAATCCTTTCGATGGTCTTTGGCAGGGAAGGCATTGCAATCGCTTGAGAGTTTGACTCCACGCTCGCTGAGAACATGGGCAGTGGTGAAGGATGCATTCCTGAATAAGTTCTTTCCACCTTCTAAAACGGCGATGCTGCGACAAAGGATCACGACTTTCAAACAAAAGCCAGGTGAAACATTAGCCCAGGTGTGGGAGCGATTTAAGGACTTGCTGAGATCATGCCCGACGCATGGGCAACTTCCATATGTCATCCAAGAGATATTCTACAATTCCCTTGATGCGCCGAATAAGGAGAGGATCAATTCATATACCTCCTATCAGTATATTGAGCTTACACCAACGGAGGCCTGGGAGACCATTGAGAGGCTCGTGAACTTTGACAACACCTATGGGATTGCTGCGGCCTATGATTCAAAGCATGCCCCATCGAGGTCACTATATGAGCCTCCAAAGGAGATTGATCCTGATGTGCGGCAACAATTCCACAACGATCAGACACGCCGCCTTCAAAAGCAAGTCAGGTTCCTGAGCAACAATCAACCTTGTCAGGAATGTGGTTCAACAAGGCATAACACATACTAGTGCATGTCCACATACTGAGCAAGTATCCATGGCGGAACAACATGAGGAAGCCAAGTGGACGAGAGGCTCCTATGGAGGGGGCAACCAACCATATTGGGGCGATCAAAGGTTCTATCAACAAAGGGATCCAGCACCATATAGAGCACCAGGACACCCTGAGCGGGAGACAAGGAAGAATGACCTGCAGATCATTCTTGATGGGATGCGGAGGAACCACGCTAGGTTCAAACAAGCCAACAACTCCGTCCATACTCAGCTGCAGGGCATCAATTCTAAGCTTAGGGAGATCGACGTTTGGAAGCGCAACATGGAGACCCAAATGGGTCATTTGGCGGAAGCAATACCCAAAGCGTCATGATCATTCCCTGGATCAACTGTGCCCAACCAAAAGGGCAAGACCATTGGAAACATAGCGGCGATGAATCTAGGGAGTGGGCGTCAATTACAAACGTCCGAGCAAAAATCGGAGGAGAAAGGGCCAGAAGGAACATCGATATCGAACCCCCTGTCGATATCGACCACGGTGACGTCGATGTCGACCTTCCTGTCGATGTCGACCCTGATGCTGAGTCACTAAAGAAATCGACTCCTCCAGTCGATGTCGACCCCCATCCTGTCGATGTCGATCTCACTCCAGCCGCAGGGAATAAGAAGGTGTTGCCATTCCCCACAAAAAAGATGATTAAGGACCCGGCGGAAAAGAAGTTCCAACGGTTCGTGAAGATGTTTGAAGGACTAAATGTCTCAATACCATTCACCGAAGTACTTCATGAGATGCCATCCTATGTAAGGTTCCTTAAGGACATATTGGGTAAGAAGTGATCGCTTTCTGAGATCGCAGAGGAGTGCAACAGATTGAAGCTACCACAAAAGCGGGCGGACCCAGGTAAGTTTTATATCGCTATAGGCTTAGGTCGATTCAAATTTACTGCTTGTTCGCTACGGGGGGTGAGTATATAGGGATTCAAATAATTCAAATTAAACAATTCACGACTAGACTACTCCCTGGCTCAAACAAATAATACAATAATCCCCTCCCATGTTGTAGTAGGGTAATTCAGGATCGAATCCACGAGGAGGTATGTCAGCGCTTCCCTTGTTGTATTCACGATCAAAGCTTTCGACCCCAGAAGACACTCGATATCGATATATCTGGTCGATATCAACCTCAGTTCTGGTCGATTTCCAGTACAGTTCCTGCAGAAGACAAAAGCAGCAAAGTCGACGTCGAGCAGAGACCTCGATATCGACGTTAGACCTCGATATCGACCTTTATAATCGATTCCGATGTTTGTCACAGGAACTGTAATTCATCACCAATTGTCGAAAAAGAGTCCGAAGAAAGTAGAATGGTAAAGATGGATGATCAGAAGCAAAACTAAAACTTTTATATTGATTTCAATCAACTAAAAGCTTCCAAAGTCAGGGTTTCATGGCACAACGATAACAATGCAAGTTTTATGCTAAAGTTATGAAATTTAATGCCTTTCCGTCAAATAACCTTCGTTATCAACAGTTAGGTAATTAGAGGCTCTCGCATAGTTCCTAAGAGATTCTATCCAATTCATGAGCAATTCAATTTCACAATATGAGTGGCTTTCGCTTCAATAATGCAAATAATGAATCTCCCAAACTCTCGCAAAGGATCATGCATGGGATAGAAGACGGAATCGCATAAAAGTCATACCTTTGATGCACTTACCCTACATCGTTATCGTCGGGCTCACCCCGACCCTAGAAGTGGGTTGACTACTCGCTCCTCATCATGCACATCATCATTATTATTGAAAGAAAACTACTTTGAATTAAACTTTGAACGAAAGTACAACCGAACAAGCCAAATCTCCGCTCTCGCTTCTCTCCAACTCACTCGGCCCTCTCTATCTCTCTCTAACTCATTACTACTCAATATAAAACTGAAATTCTCTGCGTAATTGGATGTGTGTTGATGCCTAAACTCAGCCCTAATGGCCTCTAGATATAGATATCGAACTTTGCTATCCAAAGACTCGAAACTTTATCTTTATTCTCTAAGATAAAACTTAAATAAAGTAAAAACTAAAAATCCTATGGTAAATTAGCTCATATGATAACTCTGGTGTTGATGATAAGAAATCTCGACTTTAGGATAGACGCGCAAGCTTCGGATAGAATTCTATCAAAATATGAGTCGGATTCTTCTGCTGGGAAACATCGATATCGACGTTGAACATCGATATCGACCTCTGTGAAACTCTATCTCGAGCTCTCCTTCTCCTACTCGAACTGGCACTCTACTTCTATCATTTAGCTCGATCTGGCAACATCGATATCGACCTTCAGACGTCGATATCGACCTCTTTGTGTCGACATGCTCTGTTTCATTTCCTGCTCGATTCCTATGTCTCTGCTGCACTCGAAGTCGAGGTTCCCAGTCGATTTCGACCTCTTCAGAAGACTTCGAGTTCTTTTTCCGCTCTTCCAAATCTGTCCATTTTTAT
The DNA here is from genome assembly GCA_963922045.1 of Persicaria maculosa. Taxonomy (NCBI): domain Eukaryota; kingdom Viridiplantae; phylum Streptophyta; class Magnoliopsida; order Caryophyllales; family Polygonaceae; genus Persicaria; species Persicaria maculosa. The sequence continues at coordinate 20,913,093 of OY998261.1, read as the reverse complement.
CCTGTTTTCTGTGAAATCACATAGAAACTCATGCAGACCCATATATTTTTTAAGCGTAAACTACACTAATCCCATGTTTTCCCATTAATATGAATGCAAAAGAAGATAAAATGGAATTTTATGTGCATAGAAAATATGGCAATTTGCGCGCACATCAAACACCCTATACTTAAGCTTGCTTATCCCCAAGCAATATCTTTAATGGTCATTCAGGGGAAGAAAGTAAACCCTCAACATCATAGATTCATTTTTCATATGTCCCTACAATCAATTGCCATCCTCGATAAGGTACTTATGTCAACCAATTCCATGCCTGTGCATAAAAGCAATTTCATACTCATAAAAGGAGGTAATGTGCAAAAAACAATTTTAGCGACATAGCATTAATAATCAAGAGGACTTTTGCAAGCTTGTGAGAAGTAGATTTGTAAAAGGCTAAAGGTGGGCTAATATTTGGCCATGTGGTGTTAAATCCGGGGAAACATACTTTCCAAAACATTCCGCATTCCTTCTTCATAATGTCTCACCTTTCACTCATCGCTCAATGCTTTTATTCAATATAATGCTTTTACCTCTTTAACCTTAGCACTGCCTTCTCGCGAGTCGCAAACATGGGTGTCATGAATGACCCCGGATACTTAGCGACATAGCCTTTCCCCCACCCCATACTTAAAATTTACAGTGTCCTCACTGTATTAGAACTAGGGTTAAGAAGAAAACTTACTAAACCGTCACAAATTTCAGGAGTCGAAGAAGACAGCAGGCATGGTCGATATCGACCATTAACATCGATATCGATGTTTCTCATCGATTTCTGGCTCAGGCTTCAGGGTGATCCGGCCTCGATCACAAACCCATCTAAGTCAACCTTAAGGTCGATGTCGATGTTGGACATCGATTTCGATGTCTTTTCTGTGTGCTTCTCTCTTTCCTGTAACTTGTTAAAAATAATAAAACTAAAACAAAATATGCAAAACAATAAAATGTCTCAAACCAAAGTAAAAGCTGTCTAAAACCAAAACTAAGTCTTTGTTACACGCTCTAGATTTTTAAGTCGCTAGGCCGACTACTTCCTTTGCGCTCCTCATGGCGGCATTTGCAGAGCCCATGTGGCTTGGGCCTCAAATATGACTCCTTTCTTATCCCGTAGCTGCATTCCGCCAGGATGGATCTGATTTACCGTGAATGGTCCTAAATTCTTATCCTTGAATCTTGTAGGGAACCAATGGTCCATAGATTTGGCAACAAAGACCTTGTCTCCTATCTCATATTGGCTCGAATCATCATCGGATACCCTACATAAGCGCACATGCCAAGGCACACCTCTTTCAAATAATGATAAATCCTTAATTGAAATGGAACAAGAGGAATCCGTACCTTGACTTACCTTCTTCTCAGTCTGTGGCTTAGGTCGATGTCGATGTTCAGAGGTCGATATCAATCTCTGTTGTACTCCTGGAGGATCAGTCGATTTGGAGAGTTTCTGCTCGATATGATCAGGTCGATTTCGACCCTCAGAGATCGATATCGAGGTCTCCTTTCCTCCCTTTTCAGCGCTGATGGTGGTCGATTTCGGTTGGGTATGGTCGATATCGACCTTAGACCCCGATTTTGATGTTTCTTTTTCTCCTCCGTCGACCCCGTACTTATGACCTGGCAGAGAATCTTGAACATTTTTAGACGATATCGACTTACCTGGGTCGATTTCGATGTTCTGTTGGGCCCCTTCGTTCAAGATTGCCACAACTTCCTCCACTTGGGCTTCTATGGCCCTTTTCTCAAGCTCCTCCGGTGTCATACTCCTTACTTTGGCTTCTCCACATGCAATGTAGACACCGTTTATGGCTTTTATCTCCATTGGCCCTTGATTTTTCACCGTTTTGTTGAAGGCATACTCTATCACCTCGTCACTAATTATGAATGAGAGCAACCCTTTCTTCACGCTAATGTTGGCATCGACGGTTGCTAGGAATGGCATACCTAAAATAATTGGACAAGCAGGGTCCTCCGCTATATCAACAACTAAGAAATCAATAGGGACAAAAGAATTTACCTACTTGTACTGGCACATCCGTCACTATCCCAGTTGGAATAACTACTGTATTGTTAGCCATGTATAGTCTTGCATCCACGGGCTCCAGAGGACCTATCTTTAACTTGTGCCAAATGGTTAGTGGCATCATGCTAACGCTAGCGCCCAAGTCAACTAAAGCATTAAATTTGAATTGACCTTGACCTATAGCGATAGAAAACTTACCTGGGTCCGCCCGCTTTTGTGGTAGCTCCAACCTGTTGAACTCCTCTGCGATCTCAGAGAGTGATCGCTTCTTACCCAAGATGTCCTTAAGGAACCTTACAAAGGATGGCATCTCGTGAAGTGCCTCTGTGAATGGTATAGAGACATTAAGTCCTTGGAGCATCTTCATGAACCGTTGGAACTTCTTTTCCGCTGGGTCCTTAATCATCTTTCTAGTTGGGAATGGCAACACCTTCTTCCTACCCGCGGCTGTAGTTACGTCGACATCGACATCAGTAGGGTCGACATCGACTAGAGGAGTCAATTTATGTGGTGACGCTGCATCAGAGTTGACATCGACAGGAAGGTCGACATCGACGTCACCGTGGTCAATATCGACAGGGGGGTCGATATCGATGTCTGTTATGGCTCCTTCTCCTCCGCTTTTTGCTCGGGCGTTTGCAATTGACGCCCACTCCTTAGGTTCACCGCCGCAATATGACCAGTGGTTTTTCCCTTTTGGTTGGGCACAGTGGATCCAGGGAATGATCTTGACGCTTTGGGTATTGCTTCCGCCAATTGACTCATTTGAGTCTCCATGTTGCGCTTCCAAACGTCGATCTCCCCAAGTCTAGAATTGATGCCCTGCAGCTGAGTATGGATGGAGTTGTTGGCTTGTTTGAACTCAGCATGGTTCCTCCGTATCTCATCAAGAATGATTTGCAGGTCATCTTTCCTTGTCTCCCGCTCAGGGTGCCCTGGTGCCCTATATGGTGGGGGATCCCTTTTATAGAACCTTTGATCACCCCAATATTGTTGATTGCCCCCTCCATAGGAGCCTCTCGTCCACTTGACCTCCTCATGTTATTCCGCCATGGATACTTGCTCAGTATGTGGACATGCACTAGTGTTATTCCTTGTTGAGCCACACTCCTGACAAGTTTGTTTATTGCTCAGGAACCTGACTTGCTTTTGAAGGCGGCGTGTTTGATCGTTATGGAATTGTTCCCGCACATCAGGATCTATCTCCCTTGGAGGCTCATATAGTGGGATTGATGGGGAAGGCCTTGCATCATAGGCCGCAGCAGCCCCATAAGTGTTGTCAAAGTTCACGAGCCTCTCAATAGTCTCCCATGCCTCTGTTGGTGTAATCTCAATGTACCGATAGGAGGTATATGAATTGATCCTGTCCTTATTCAGCGCATCAAGGGCGTTGTACAAGATCTCCTGGATGACCTATGGAAGTTGCCCATGCGTTGGACATGATCTTAGCAAGTCCTTAAACCGCTCCCACGCCTGTGCTAATGTTTCACCTGACTTTTGTTTGAAAGTCGTGATCCTTTGTCACAGCATCTCCATTTTAGAAGGTGGAAAGAACTTATTCAAGAATGCATCCTTCACCTCCGCCCATGTTCCCAGCGAGCGTGGAGCTAAACTCTCAAGCCATTGTAATGCCTTCCCTGCCAAAGACCATCGAAAAGATTTTAATCGCACATACTCTAAATTTACTCCATCAGCAACTGTTTCACATAAGTCCATAAAAGTGGAGATGTGTTGCAGGGGGCATTCATTAGGTCTTCCTTCAAAAGTATTTCTTTTTACCTCAGATAGGAAGTTAATTTTATTTCATAGTTGGAGTGAGGAATTAAAATAGCGGATTCAGGAACATGAAGCGGCGATGCAAAACTCTGTGGATACTGATTGAGCCGCTCTTGGGCTTGTCTGCGCGTATCCTCCTCCCTATCAGCGCGGGCTCGCTCTGCAGCAGCGATGGCCCTTTCAGCAGCGATTGTAGCATTGTGGTCCTCGATTTCCTTCCTCAACCACTATATGGTTTCAGCCTGCGTCTCGTTGTCAGCCATGATGCGAATTGCTTTGTTGCGAAGATGGTAGAAACGTCCAGGCTCGTTGATTGGTTCTAGGATAGGTCCGCGATCAGAACGTCGCATAAAACTACAAAATAAGCTTTAAAAAGATCGTGATTAAACTTAGGTGGCGATTGATTGCCTCCCCGACAACGGCGCCAATTTGTTCGCTACGGGGGGTGAGTGTATAGGGATTCAAATAATTCAAATTAAACAATTCACGACTAGACTACTCCCTGGCTCAAATAAATAATACAAGAATCCCCTCCCTTGTAGTAGTAGGGTAATTCAGGATCGAATCCACGAGGAGGTATGTCAGTGCTTCCCTTGTTGTATTCACGATCAAAGCTTTGGACCCTAGAAGACACTCGATATCGATGTGTCTGGTCGATATCGACCTCAGTTCTGGTCGATTTCCAGTACAGTTCCTGCAGAAGACAAAAGCAGCAAAGTCGACGTCGAGCAGAGACATCGATATCGACATTAGACCTCGATATCGACCTTTACAGTCGATTCCGATTTTTGTCACAGGAACTATAATTCGTCACCAATTGTCGGAAAAGTGTCCGAAGAAAGTAGAATGGTAAAGAAGGATGATCAGAAGCAAAACTAAAACTTTATATTGATTTCAATAAACTAAAAGCTTTCAAAGTCGGGGTTTCATGCCACAACAATAAAAATGCAAGTTTTATGCTAAAGTTATGAAATTTAATGCCTTTTTGTCAAATAACCTTCGTTATCAACACTTAGGTGATTAGAGGCTCTCGTATAGTTCCTAAGAGTTACTATCCAATTCATGAGCAATTCAATTTCACAATATGAGTGACTTCGCTTCAATAATGCAAATAATGAATCTCCCTAACTCTCGCAAAGGATCATGCATGGGATAGAAGACGGAATTGCATAAAAGTCATACCTTTGATGCACTTACCCTATATCGTTATCGTCGGGCTCACCTCGACCCTAGAAGTGGGTTGACTACTCGCTCCTCATCATGCACATCATCATTATTATTGAAAGAAAACTACTTTGAATTAAACTTTGAAAGAAAGTACAACCGAACAAACCAAATCTCCGCTCTCGCTTCTCTCCAACTCACTCGGCCCTCTCTCTCTCTCTCTCTAACTCGTTACTACTCAATTTAAAACTGAAATTCTCTGTGTAATTGGATGTGTGTTGATGCCTAAACTCAGCCCTAATGGCCTCTAGATATAGATATCGAACTTTGCTATCCAAAGACTCGAAACTTTATCTTTATTCTCTAAGATAAAACTTAAATAAAGTAAAAACTAAAACTCTTATGGTAAATTAGCTCATATGATAACTCTGGTGTTGATGATAAGAAATCTCGACTTTAGGATAGACAAGCAAGCTTCAGATAGAATTCTATCAAAATCTGAGTCGGATTCTTCTGCTGGGAAACATCGATACCGACGTTGAACATCGATATCGACCTCTGTGAAACTCTATCTCGAGCTCTCCTTCTCCTACTCGAACTGGCACTCGACTTCTATCATTTAGCTCGATCTGGAAACATCGATATCGACCTTCAGACGTCGATATCGACCTCTTTGTGTCGACATGCGCTGTTTCATTTCCTGCTCGATTCCTATGTCTCTGCTGCACTCCATGTCGAGGTCCCCAGTCGATTTCGACCTCTTCAGAAGACTTCGAGTTCTTTTTTCGCTCTCCCAAATCTATCCATTTTTATCCTGTTTTCTGCGAAATCACATAGAAACTCGTGCAGACCCATATATTTGACATTTAAGCATAAACTACACTAATCCCATGTTTTCCCATTAATATGCATGCAAAAGACGATAAAATGGACTTTTATGTGCATAGAAAATATGGTAATTTGCACGCACATCAATGCTTTAGTTGATTTGGGCGCTAACGTTAGCATGATGCCACTAACCATTTGGCACAAAGTAAAGACAGGTCCTATGAAGCCCGTGGATGCAAGGTTATACATGGCAAATAATACGGTAGTGATTCCAACAGGATTGGTGACTGACGTGCCAGTACAAGTAGGTAAATTCTTTGTCCTTGCTGATTTCTTAGTTATTGATATAGCGAAGGACCCTGCTTGTCCCATTATTTTAGGTAGGCCATTCCTAGCAACCGTCGATGCCAATATAAGCATGAAGAAAGGATTACTCTCATTCACAATTAGCGACGAGGTGATAGAGTATGCCTTCAACAAGACGGTAAGGAACAATGAAGGGCCCATGGAGATAAAGGCCATCAATGGTGTCTACATCGCATGTGGAGAAGCCAAGATAAGGAGTATGACACCAGAAGAGCTAGAAAAGAGGGCCATAGAAGCCCAAGTGGAGGAGGTTGTGGCAATCTTGAACGAAGGAGCCAAACAGAACATCGAAATCGACCCAGGTATGTTGATATCGACTATCATTGTTCAAGATTCTGTGCCATGTTATAAGTATGGGGTCGATGGAGGAGGAGAAGGAACCTCGAAATTGGGCAAGAAGGTCGATATCGACCATGCCCTAAAGCCTAAATCGACCACCACAAAAGCTGAGAAAGGAGGAGCAACAACCTCGATATCGATCTCTGAGGGTCGAAATCAACCTGGTCATATCGAGAGCAACCACTCCAAATCGACTGATCCTCCAGGAGCACAACAGAGCTTGATATCGATCTCTGATGGTCGAAATCGACATGAGTCAGAGACAGAGAAGAAGGTAAGTCAAGGTACATATTCCTCTTGTTCCATTTCTATTAGAGATTTATCATTATTTGGAAGAGGTGTGCTTTGGCATGTGTGCTTGTGTAGGGTATCCGATGATGATTCGAACCAATATGTGATAGGAGACAAGGTTTATGTCGCCAAATCAAAAGATCAATGGTTCCCTACTAGATTTAAAGACAAGATGATGGGACCTTTCACGGTGAATCAAATCCATCCAGGCGGAATGCAGCTGCGTGACAAGAAAGGAGTGTTGATTGAGGCCCAAGCTACATGGGCTCTGCTGATGCCGCCTTGAAAGTGCAAAAGGAAGAAGTCGGCCTAGCGACTTAAAAGTCTATAGCTTGTAACGGATACACTTAGTTTTTGGTTTTGGACATCTTTGGTTTTTTTTTGAGACTTTATATTACTTTGCATTGTTATTATTTTGGTTTTTATTTTTAACAAGTTGCAGGAAAGAGGAAAGAAAGAGCACAGAACAGACATCGATATCGATGTTAAAGATCGACATCGACCTTAAGGTCGATTTAGATGGGCTTGTGGTCGAGGCCGGATCACCCTTAAGCTTGAGCCAGATATCGATAACAGAGATCGATTTCGATGTTGCAAGGTCGATATCGACCATTACTGTAGTCTTCTTCGACTCCTGAAATTTGTGACGGTTTAGTAAGTTTTCTTCTTAACACTAGTTCTAATACAATGAGGACACTGTAAACTTTAAGTATGGCGTGGGGGAAAGGCTTACTTGCATGTTTTAGCATATTATAAGTTATTGCATATTTTATATAGTTCATGCATATTACATAGTCAGTCATATCTTTATTACATAGTTTATGCATTCAGAAAAAGAAAAAAAAAAGAAAAAAAATGACCCCCGTCAAAAAATTAAAAATAAAGGAAAGAGTCATGGACGTATAAAAAAGAGCTCTACGATGCAAAATTAGATTCATTAGAGATATAACATGAAATTGCCTAGTTAAGGGAAGTCCCAATGAAGTGCAAAAAGATAAACATAAAGGAGATGAAAATTTGAAGTTGCTTTTGACATGTGCATAATAAGATGATGGAGGATTTTTATATATTTCCATACTTATGATTACAAAAAGTTCATATCCTAGCCTTACCTATGCATATTTGTAAAAGTCACAAGCCATATATGAGCCTTACTATATCATTATCATTATTGCTCCACATATATATCATATTGCCCATTTTTTATACCTTATACCCTATTCGGGGACAAGTTTGAGAATGAATGTCATCTTTGGAGTTGTTATATGGAGTTTGTGCATATTTTATGAAGTTGTTGGCAGGAATGAAAGAATTAATGAATATGGAAAATTTAATGAGCGAGAAAAAATCCGATCACCTCAGGAGATAAAGGTAGGTCGACCCTGCTCGTTGAGATGTTAGTTCAGCGAGATGGGACACAAGGTGAGGAGTCCGAAGTACTAAGTATCAGGGGCCATTCATGACACCCATATTTGCGACTCGTGAGAAGGCAATGCTAAGGTTAGAGAGGTAAAAGCATTATATTGAAAAAAGCGTTGAGCGATGAGTGAAAGGTGAGATACATTATGAAGAAGGAATGTGGAATGAATGTTTTGGAAAGAAAGTATGTTCCCCCGGATTTAACACCACATGGCCAAATATTAGCCCACCTTTAGCCTTTTACCAATCTACTTCTCTAAAGCTTGAAAAAGTCCTCTTGATTATTAATGCTATGTTGCCTGAAATTATTTCATGCATATAAACCTCCTTTTATGAGTATGATGTTGCTTTTATGCACAATTATGGACTTGGTTGACATAAGTACCTTATCGAGGATGGCAATTGATTGTAGGGACATATGGAAAATGAATCTATGATGTTGAGGGTTTACTTTCTTCCACTGAATGACCATTAAAGGTATTGCTTGGGGACAAGCAAGCTTAAGTATGGGGTGTTTGATGTGCGCGCAAATTGCCATATTTTCTATGCACATTTAAGTCCATTTTATCATTCATTCGCATCCATATTAGTGGGAATATATGAGATTAGTGTAGTTTATGCTTTATTGTCAAATATATGGGTCTACACGATTTTCTATGTGATTTCGCAGAAAACAGGACGAAAATGGACAGATTTGGAAGAGCGAAAAAAGAACTCGAAGTCTTCTGAAGAGGTCGAAATAGACTGAAGGACCTCGACATCGAGTGCAGTAGAGAGGCAGGAATCGAGCAAGAGAGAAAGTAGAGCATGTCGACATAGACAGGGTCGATATTGATGTCTGATGGTCGATATCGAGTGCCTAGATTGAGCTAATTGATAGAAGTCGAGTGCAAGTCTGAGGAGAAGAAGGAGAGCTCGATGATAGAGTTAAACCGAGGTCGATATCGATGTCACTAGGTCGATATCGATGTTGCCAGCAGAGAAGTCCGACTCAGATTTTGATAGAATTCTATCCAAAGCGTGCGCGTCTATCCTAAAGTCGAGATTTCCTATCATCAACGTCAGAGCTATCAAATGAGCTGTTTTACCATAGAAATTTTAGTTTTTACTTATTTAAGTTTTATCTTAGAGAACAAAGATAATGTTTCGAGTCTTTGGATAGCAAAGTTCGATATCTATATCTAGAGGCCGTTAGGGCTGAGTTTAATCATCCACGCACGTAGAGAATTTCAGTTTTCAGCAGAGAATTTGTAGAGAGAGAGAGAGAGGAGGCCGAGTTGAGGTCGGTGGAAGCGAGAGCGGAATTGGCTTGGTTCGGTTGTAATCTTTCTTTCGTAGTTCAATACAAATTAGTTTTATTTAAATGATGATGATGAGTTGCATGATGAGGAGCGAGTAGTCAACCCACTTTTAGGGTCAGGTGAGCCCGACGATAGCGATGTAGGGTAAGTGCATCAAAGGTATGACTTTTATGCGATTCCGTCTTCTATCCTATGGATGATCCTTTACGAAAGTTAGGGAGATTCATTATTTGCATTATTGAAGTGAAAGCCAGTCATATTGTGAACTTGGATTACTCTTGAATTGGATAGTAACTCATAGGAATTATGCGAGAGCCTCTAATCACCTAAGTGTTGGTAACGAAAGTTATTTGACGGAAAGACATTAAATTTCATAACTTTAGCATCAAACTTGCATTTTTATCGTTGTGGCATGAAACCCCGATCTTGTAAGCTTTTAGTTAATTGAATTTCATATAAAAGTTAAGTTTTGTTTCTGTTCATCTTTTCTTAACCATTCTAAGCTCTTCGGACACTTTTCCGACAATAGGTTACACTTTGCAGTTTCTGTGACAAACATCAAAATCGGTTGTAAAGGTCGATATCGATCACTAACGTCGATATCGAGGTTCCACTCGACGTCGATATGACCAGGTCGATTTTGACCCTCAGAGATCGATATCGAGGTTGTTGCTCCTCCTTTTTCGGCTTCTGTGGTGGTCGATTTAGGCTTTAGGGCATGGTCGATATCGACCTTCATGCCCGATTTTGAGGTTCCTTCTCCTCCTCCGTCGACCCCATACTTATGACCTAGCACAGAATCTTGAACTATGTTAGTCGATATCGACTTACCTGGGTCGATTTCGATGTTCTGTTTGGCTCCTTCGTTCAAGATTGCCACAACCACCTCCACTTGGGCTTCTATGGCCCTCTTTTCTTGCTCTTCCGGTGTCATACTCCTTATCTTGGTTTCTCCACATGCGATGTAGACACCATTGATGGCCTTTATCTCCATGGGCCCTTCATTGTTCCTTACCGTCTTGTTGAACGCATACTCTATCACCTCGTCGCTAATTGTGAATGAGAGTAATCCTTTCTTCACGCTTATATTGGCATCGATGGTTGCTAGGAATGGCCTACCTAAAATAATGGGACAAGCAGGGTCCTCCGCTATATCAACAACAAAGAAATCAGCAGGGACAAAGAATTTACCTACTTGTACTGGCACGTCAGTCACCAATCCTATTGGAATCACTACCGTTTTATTTGCCATGTATAACCTTGCATCCACGGGCTCCATAGGACCTATCTTTACCTTGTGCCATATGGTTAGTGGCATCATGCTAACGCTAGCGCCTCTTACCTGGGTCCGCCCGCTTTTGTGGTAGCTCCAATCTGTTGCACTCCTCTGCGATCTCAGAAAGCGATCGCTTCTTACCCAATATGTCCTTAAGGAACCTTACATAGGATGGCATCTCATGAAGTGCTTCGGTGAATGGTATTGAGACATTTAGTCCTTGAAGCATCTTCACGAACCGCTGGAACTTCTTTTCCGCTGGGTCCTTAATCATCTTTTTTGTGAGGAATGGCAACACCTTCTTATTCCATGTGGCTGGAGTGAGATCGACATTGACAGGATGGGGGTCGACATCAACTAGAGGAGTTGATTTATGTGGTGACTCAGCATCAGGGTCGACATCGTCAGGAAGGTCGACATCGACGTCACCGTGGTCGATATCGATAGGGGAGTCGATATTGATGTTTTTTCTGGCCCTTTCTCCTCCGATTTTTGCTCGGACGTTTGTAATTGACGCCCACTCCTTAGATTCATCGCCGCTATGTATCCAGTGGTCTTGCCCTTTGGTTTGGCACAGTTGATCCAAGGAATGATCTTGACGCTTTGGGTATTGCTTCCGCCAATTAACCCATTTGGGTCTCCATGTTGCGCTTCCAAACGTCGATCTCCCCAAGCCTAGAATTGATGCCCTGCAGCTGAGTATGGACGGAGTTGTTCGCTTGTTTGAAAACAACGTGGTTCCTCCGCATCTCATGAAGAATGATCTGTAGGTCATCCTTCCTTGCCTCCCGCTCAGGGTGTCCTGGTGCTCTATGTGGTGGGGGATCCCTTTGTTGATAGAACCTTTGATCGCCCCAATATGGTTGGTTGCCCCCTTCATAGGAGCCTCTCGTCCACTTGGCTTCTTCATGTTGTTCCGCCATGGATACTTGCTCAGTATGTGGACAGGCACTAGTGTTATGCCTTGTTGAACCACATTCCTAACAAGGTTGATTGTTGCTCAGGAACCTGACTTAATTTTGATGGCGGCGTGTCTGATCGTTGTGTAATTGTTGCCACACATCAGGATCAATCTCCTTGGAGGCTCATATAGTGACATCGATGGGGCAGACCTTGAATCATAGGCCGCAGCAGTCCCATAGGTGTTATCAAAGTTCACGAGCCTCTCAATGGTCTCCCAGGCCTCCATTGGTGTAAGTTCAATGTATCGATAGGAGGTATATGAATTGATCCTCTCCTTATTCGACGCATCAAGGGAATTGTAGAATATCTCCTACATGACATATGGAAGTTTCCCATGCGTCGGGCATGATCTCAGCAAGTCCTTAAATCGCTCCCACGCCTGTGCTAATGTTTCACCTGGCTTTTGTTTGAAAGTCATGATCCTTTGTCGCAGCATCGCCGTTTTAGAATTTGGAAAGAACTTATTCAGGAATGCATCCTTCACCTCTGCCCATGTTCTCAGCGAGCGTGGAGCCAAACTCTCAAGCGATTGCAATGCCTTCCCTGCCAAAGACCATCGAAAGGATTTTGGTCTCACATACTCTAAATTTACACCATTAGCAATTGTTTCACATAAATCCATAAAAGTAGAGACGTGTTGCAGTGGGCATTCATTAGGTCTTCCTTCAAAAGTGTTTCTTTTAATTTCAGATAGGAAGTTTAGTTTAATTTCATAATTGGAAGGAGGAATAAGTATAGCGTATTCAGGAACGTGAAGCGGCGGATGCATGTATTGATCGCCATCTGTGCATATTGATTAAGCCGCTCTTGGGCTTGTCTACGCGCATCCTCCTCCCTATCGGCACGGGCTCGCTCTGCACCAGCGGTGGCCCTCTCAGCAGCGATTGTAGCATTATGGTCCTCAATCTCCTTCCTCAACTGCTCTATGGTCTCAGCCTGCGTCTCGTTGTCCGCCAGGATTCGAATTGCTTTGTTCCGTAGATGGAAGAAACGTTCAGGCTCGTCAATGGTTTCCAAGATAGGTCCGTGATCAGAACGTTGCATAAACCTACTAAATAAGCTCTAAAAGATCGTGAGAAAACTTAGGTGACGATTGATTGCCTCCCCGGCATTGGCGCCAGTTTCCAGGATAGGTCCGCGATCAGAACGTCGCATAAACCTGCAAAATAAGCTCTAAAAGATCATGAGAAAACTTAGGTGGCGATTGATTGCCTCCCCGGCAACGGCGCCAATTTGTTCGTAAGGGCGGGATCGTGGAGTTCAAATATTCTAATATAATTCACAACTATGCTAATTCCCTTATCAACCAAATATTACAAGAATCCCTCCCGATGCAGTGGTTGGGTAATTCAGGATCGAATCCACGAGGAGGTATGTCAGCACTTCCCTTGTTGTAATCACGATCAAGCTTTCGACCTCAGAAGACACTCGATATCGAGGTTGTTTGGTCGATATCGACCTCAGTTCAGGTTGATTTCCACTGGATTCCTGCAGAAGACAAAAGCAACACAGATCGACGTCGAGTGTAACCTCGATATCGACGTTAGTGATCGATATCGACCTTTATAGTCGATTTCGATGTTTGTCACAGAAACTGCAAAGAGTAACCTATTGCCGGAAAAGTGTCCGAAGAGCTTAGAATGGTTAATAAAAGATGAACAGAAACAAAACTTAACTTTAATATGAAATTCAATTAACTAAAAGCTTCCAAGATCGGGGTTTCATGCCACAACGATAACAATGCAAGTTTGATGCTAAAGTTATGAAATTTAATGTCTTTTCGTCAAATAACTTTCGTTACCAACACTTAGGTTATTAGAGGCTCTCGCATAATTCCTAAGAGTTACTATCCAATTCACGAGTAATCCAAGTTCACAATATGAGTGGCTTTCGCTTCAATAATGCAAATAATGAATCTCCTTAACTTTTGCAAAGGATCATGCATAGGATAGATGACGGAATTGCATAAAATACATACCTTTGATGCACTTACCCTACATCGCTATCATCGGGCTCACCCTGACCCTAGAAGTGGGTTGACTACTCGCTTCTCATCATTGCACTCATCATCATCATTGAAAGGAAAACTACTATGTATTGAACTATGAAAGAAAGATTACAACCGAACTAATCCAATTCTGCTCTCGCTTCCACCAACCTCAACTCGGCCTCCTCTCTCTCTCTCTCTACAAATTCTCTGCTGAAAGCTGAAATTCTCTACGTCTGTGGATGAAAACTTAATGCCTAACTCAGCCCTAATGACCTCTAGATATAGATATCGAACTTTGCTATCCAAAGACTCTATACTTATCTTTATTCTCTAAGATAAATCTTAAATAAGTAAAAACTAAAATTTCTATGGTAAAATAGCTCATGTGATAGCTTTGACGTTAAAGATAGGAAATCTCGACTTTAGGATAGACGTGCAAGCTTCGGATAGAATTCTATCAAAATCTGAGTCGGACTTCTCTGCTGGCAACATCGATATCGACCTAAGGACATCGATATCGACCTCTCTTTTATCTTATCTCGTGCTCTCCTTCTTCTACTCGGATCGGCACTCGACTTCTATCATTTAGCTCGATGTAGGCACTCGATATCGACCATCAGACATCGATATCGACCATGTGTGTGTCGACATGCTCTTCTTTCCCTCTTGCTCGATTCCTGCCTCTCTACTGCACTCGATGTCAAGGTCCTTCAGTCGATTTCGACCTCTTCAGAAGACTTCGAGTTCTTTTTCCGCTCTTCCAAATCTGTCCATTTTCGTCTTGTTTTCTGCGAAATAACATAAAAACTCGGGCAGACCCATATATTTGACAATAAAGCATAAACTACACTAATCTCATATATCCCACTAATATGCATGCGAATGAATGATAAAATGGACTTAAATGTGCATAGAAAATATGACAATTTGCGCGCACTATCAGTTCTCAGATCTGGAGAGGAGCTTTGGATTTCTAGGATCCGGTTCATTTTTTATACAATTTAACCCGATTCAGTTTTTTTAAAAATCAGACCCGCGTGTTCGGTTTTCACTAAATGCCAAAATTTTACACCTTATTGACATTTTACATTTTAACCTCACCCTATATATATTCTGCTTTACATATGACATGTTTAATTTATTTATTTTTATATGAATAATTTTTTATGTTCAGACCTTCTATTTGTTCGTTAGGGGGAGGTGATTCGCTCAGATATAAAATATTCAAATTCAAACTAAGCTAACTCCCTTATCCAAGAAAATAAAATACAAGAATCCCTCCCGATGTAGTGGTAGGATAATTCAGGATCGAATCCACGAGGAGGTATGTCAGCGCTCCCTAAGTTGCAATCACGATCAAGTTTCAACTCCAGGAGACACTCGATATCGAGCTATCTGGTCGATATCGACCTCTGTTTCGGTCGATTTCTAGTAGTTTTCCTACAGAAGACAAAAGCAAAACAGTCGACGTCGAAATGGAACCTCGATATCGATGTTAGTGCTCGATATTGACCTTGTCAATCGATTTCGATGTCAACAACAGTAACTGTAAAAGTTACCTATTTGTCGGAAAAGTAGTCTGAAGAACGTAGGATGGTTATGGAAAGATGTACAGAAATAAAAACTCAAACTTTTTATAAGAATTCAATAAACTAAAGGCTTCCAAGGTTGGGGATTCATGCCACAACGATAATTACGCAAGTATGATGCTAAAGTTATGAAATTTATTCGTTACCAACTTTTAGGTGATTAGAGGCTCTCGTATAAATCCTAAGAGTTACTATCCAATTCATGAGTAATCCAAGTTCACAATATGATTGGCTTTCGCTTCAATAACACAAATAATGAATCTCCTAAGCATTCGCAAAGGATCATGCATAGGATAGAAGACAGAATTGCATAAAAATCATACCTTTGATGCACTTACCCTACATTGCTATCGTCAGGCTCACCCCGACCCTAGAAGTGGGTTGACTACTCGCGCTTCATCATTGAACTCATCATCATCATGGTAAAGAAACTAATTTGATTAAGCAAAGGAAAGAAAGTACAACCGAACAAAGCCAAATCTCCGCTCTCGCTTCCCTCCAACCTCACTCGGCCTCTCTCTCTCTCTAACTCACTACTACTCAATGTAAAACTGAAATTTTGTGTGCTTAGATGAAAACTTGAATGATTAAACTCAGCCCTAATGACCTCTAATTATAGATCTCAAACCTCGCTATCCAAGGATTCGAAAACATATCTTTATTCTCTATGATAAAACTTAATAAAGTAAAACAACTACATTACTTGGGTAAATAACATAAAGGATAACTCTGGTGTAGATGGATAGAAGATCTCGACTTTAGGATTATCTCGAACGCTTCGGATAGAATTCTATCAAAAACTGAGTCGAATCTTTCTGCAGCAAACATCGATATCGACCATAAGACCTTGATATCGACCTTTCTTTATCTCTATCTCGAGCAGTCCTTCTCGACCTCGGATAGGCACTCGACTTCTATCAATATCCTCTTCTCGATTCTTGGTGCTCTGTTTCATTCGATGTCGAGGTTCATCATCGATTTTGACCTCTCAGTAGACTTCGAGTTCTTTTTTCGCTCTTCTTCTCTTGTCCATATTCCGTCCATTTTCGTCTTGATTTCTGCGAAATCACATAAAAACTCGTGTAGACCTCTATATTTGACAATTATGCACAAACTACGCTAATCTTATGATTTCCTAACTAATATGCATGCAAATAACGTCAAATGGACATAAATGTGCATAGAAAATATGGCAATTTGCGCACACATCACTATTCGAACGACAAAATCTCACCACTGACACGGTACCATTTTCGACTTCTTGGATCGGTAAGCAGAAAGCTGATGTCGGCTTCCTGGGTTGGTAGGATGAGTGCTGACACAGACTTCCTAAGATGACTTCGTGTGGTACTGGTGCCCAAACGAACCTCTATGAATAGGGGCCTTAATAGGGTGAATTACAAAGAGTTGGAAAAATCTCTGGAAGAACCCTTAGTTAGTGTCCAAACAATCTGATACCCACCTTTGAAAACCGTTTACATGTCATCACCGGAAGAAGAAGATCGAGTTGAGCTACCATTTGACATTTACAGTTATAAAGATCTAGAGGAGCTTGTGATGAATCTCGAGGGAAATTCTTCATATATCGTTAAAGTTTTTATAACTATATAGCGTTCTGGTGATGAATCTCGAAGTAAGTTGTTCATATAGCGTGAAGAATTTTATAGCTATATGGCTTTCTTGTTTGAATGGTTGTGGTATAATTTGAATGATGATACAAGCTACATTGGGGAATCATAATAGAATGTTTACTTTATCTGAATTATAATCATATAAATATAGCGTTATTTGACCATACTATCAATTTCGATATAGTGTATTTTTCCACGGCAATTTCTTAGGACAGAAGTTATAAAATGCAGGAACAAAACCAACCTTTGGATATGGGTATAGATTATAATTCAATATTTCAAATTGATATGTTTTCGGGCCGATCGAGTGAACGTTAAGGCATCAACTCGATATACAAGGAACGTAAAGAACATGGTATTTGTGATCAATCAGTCATGGTTATCACCCCAAAATAAATGGGCAAGACAAAGTATCCAATATGGACATCAAAAGGATTCTAAAGAAGGCAGTTGCCTCAAACCGCAAGGATTAGAGTCTACGCATGGATCACGCTCTTTGGGCATATTGCACAACATACAAGACACCGATTGGTATGTCACCATACCGAATGGTTTTTGGGAAAGCATGTCATCTCCCCATGGAACTCCATCAAAAGGCATATTGGGCGGTGAAAGAATGAAGTCAACGATTCATAAGCTCCATGTGCAAGAATTGGAAGAAATTAAAAGAGATGCTTATGATAACACCGTCAATTACCAAGAGAAGACTAAGGCGTGGCACGATAACAGCATTCAGATGAAGGAATTCAAAGTTGGTGACAAAGTCCTCCTCTACCAATCACGTCGCATGCTCTTTCTAGGCAAGCTACACTCAAGATGGAGAGGTCCCTTTACCATAGCGCATATTTATCCACATAGAGCGGTGGAGATCAAAGATGAAAAGACCACCCAAGTGTTCAATGTCAATGGCCGTAGACTCAAACGCTACATTGATAACTTTGCGGATGAAATTATGGAAGAGATGGCTCTCCAAGAGTCTTGAGAATTCATGAAATCAAGACTAAGACGATAAACAAGGGCGCTTCTCGGGAGGCAATCCGAGGTAAGTTTTCTAGTTCTTAAAGTTTTTCAATTCTTAGTTAGGTAGTTCGTCTTTATCTTTCAATAATATTAAAGTTCCCAACTGTTAGATAGGTGTTTTTTGAAGTATTGTGAGCTAACCATGCAAGATAGATAAGAAGGGACGAGGAAAGAAGAGCACAGAGCACGGGAAAAAGCTCTGTCGCCACGGCAAGCTAAGCTTGTCGCTGCCGCGACAACAACATCTCGCCACAACAAGGAAGCTCCTTGTCATCGTGGCAAGACACCCTTGTCACCGCGGAGACGATGTCCATTTTAGAAAAAATATATCTTTCCCTATCCTCCTTCAAACATAACACACCCTACTATCTTCATCCTGTTGCCACCATTGACATCACACACCGCCATATTCGCCTCCACCCTCATCACCCTCAAGTCCAAAAATAGAATTTGATAACACATTCTGACTCTCGACGAACCGATCTACGCTACTACCACAAAATCACCCCATTCCTCTCACCCTCAATCCACCCTCACATCTTAAAAATCACCCAAATCTATACTTTTTCATCCACAAAACATAGATCACGTCGTGTGAGAAGGTTTTCATGAAAAAGTTTTGGAATCCCGACGTCCGAACAACGACGGAGGGATATTAAATGTTTTGAATCACCACAGCGAAGGAGACAGTCCCGTCTATACTCAGTCGCCACCGTAGGTTCGTTCTCGCCACCGTGGGTGAAAGTTTTTCAAATCTCCAGCTCATGTTCTAAGTCACCGCGATGACACATTAATTTCGCCGTCGCGGTAACAAACCCAGCCAGCCAGCCCCGTTCATGTTTGTTAACGCAACTCCCTATTCTTGTAGCCATGACAACACCCCAAAAGCTGTGTTTTTGGTATTTTTTTGATCCTTTCCTTTGATTTATCATGGCTCATTTTGACATGGAGGTACCGAATGGCATTAGAGGATCTGCTAGGGAGAAATGAGATAGGCTTGGAGTTCGGAAATATGCTTCAATGTAATTTTTTGAACTTTCGACCCTTAGGATGCTTGGAATTGAGGCGAATGTTAGATTTTTTTGGCAAAGGGCGGAGTGGCTAATTTGGTTGAAAAATATGTGTGTACTTATCTAGATTTGGTGCGCGAGTTCTTGGATACATATGTTATGGGAGAAGATTAGTGCAGGTTCAGATTGGGAGGACATCGCAGGAGGATGTCTTTCGATACTATGAGGAGAATTTTGGGCATTTCTACGGGCCCGACGCTGAATTAGGAGGAGCTACAGATTTCTTATCTACCAAAAGCAGAATCATATAGATGCATCGGTCTAGTGATGAAACCAAAGCATGATTTGAACTCCAGCATTGTCCATCCAACATTGAGACTTTGCCACAAAGTGCTCAAAAACACCTTTTTCGGACAGGGAGAAGGTAACAAGGTGATGAGATTTTCCTGGTGCTGGATGATCTGTTTTTTGCCAATAGTGCACGAGTTGCTAGATTGGTTGGACCTATTCTTCAAGTTCTATAGCGATGCTATGAATCTAACCAACGTTTGGAAGGATTCAACGACTATTGGTTTTGGTGGCTTGATTACTCTACTGCCCATCGAGTCGGGGATTGATCTATCATTGTATCCTCTGCTCGCCACTATACACAAGATGGACATTGCCCTTTGGAAGCATTAGGGACTGTTGAAGATTGTGAGAAATTGATATGAGTGGTTCTTTGGAAGGAACAAGAACCACATGATTAGGCTTCCTCGAGAGGATCTATCCACTGGACCTACCACGGGCCCCTTGCTTCTTCCTAATGAGCTACCAGGGTTCCAAGCACCACCTGTCTAGCAGCATTAGGAGCAACCCCAAAAGCAGGAGCAACGGGATGACTACATGGAATATGAACAAGTTGCGCCTGAGGAGGTTGCTTATCGGGGAGAAGGAGATTACTATGGTGGCACTAGTTCCTCCTATGTCTATGGTGGTTATGGTAGTGAGTTCCCCTTTTACAACTACTTTGAGGGCATCATTTGCTCCATCCAGGATGACTAGGCATGGATCCTCGCCAACCAGGCGACCTTTACTTACCACTTTGTTCAGCTAGAAGAGTCTATTCATCAAAGATTTGAGGGTTATAATAGCTAGTTAGCAAGCCTCCCGGCCAACCAAGAAGCCTAGAGAAAGTGTTTTGAAGACTTCTGCTCATAATTCAGCTCGATGCATTTCCCCAGCTACCCGCCTCTACCACCACCAGAGTAAATGAGTTAGTTACCTCTTCCCTCACCCCGCTAATATTGTTTATTTTTGTTGTATTTAGTAATTCATTGGGGACAATGAATGATTTAAGTGTGGGGGATGAGAATTAGGGTAAGCATTGCATCTAGTTAGGTTATATTTCACTTCAACATGCATATCATGTCTACATTTTCAACTTTCCCAGGCCTTTACTTTATGTTATGCATAAAAAAAAATCAAAAACACCAAAAATATCATGCATTTTCCTCTATATGTGTTATCAAACCCATCTTGACTAAATTCTCTATATATTTTTATGAGCTTAAATGTGTAAATCCCATGGTTTGATTGGATTGCAAAACTTTATGACCCACTTGAGATAATTTTTTAATGGAGCATGATTTGAGAACATAATTGAGCAAGTACGGTTCATAGTAAGGTTAGATTGAAATCTAGCAAAACATAACCATTGTGAGTTTGTTTTAGCCTTATAGGGACTTTACATATTTTCCCTCTTATTTTTTTATGTGTGATTATACTCTCCATATGCTTTTTATTCTCATAAACCGTATTGCACATGTTGGTTGCTTGTAAATTACAAATGATCGAGGCAGTCTTTTCTTAGCCAATTATGACCTTATCCACTCTTTGCATTATCCTATGCATAAAGCCTGTGTGACCCTAATAGCTTATTATTTTTTATAGCTCCACAAAATATATCCTAGCCAATGATTACCCTGACCATATCCGGGTATTAGGAAGAAAATTGGCGAAAAATCTAAAAGATATTGGAGTTGCTTTGAGTAGAGATTGTATATATGGGTGACATTTAAGCTTAATAGAGATGACAAATTACTAGGGGCCTAAGAAGGATCGGCTAAAATTCACTTAGCAGTAAACTTGTAGTAACCTGGGACCTAAGGAGGATAAAATTCACTTGGGGGTAAAAGTCAGGTAGACCTAGGGAGGATAAAATTCACCTAGGCGCAAAAGTAAGCATGCATACATAGCGAGAGGCATATCCAAAATAAGATAGTTCTTCTTGCTAATCAAGTCATCATCGTTCAAAAGAAAATAAAAGTTATTTGGCTATTGAAAAAAAAAAGATAAAAAAAGAGAAAAATAAAAGAGTTGTTTATGGAAAGATGGAAGAGTTGGTGTATGTTATCCCTTTTTCACGGATTTTTAGCACCACAAGCCAAAATATTTCTCATGTCTTATGTTCTTACCAAAGCCCCATTACAACCTTATAAACGTCCTTATGATGTTATTTTTAAGTAATAACTTTACAATGAATAGAGCATTTTAAATTGTGGTGAGAGATGAACTTTAAAGCCTAAACACATTAAGAGCGAGAGAAACACATTATCCCAGTGATGTTGGACTAAATTTGCCTTGTCTATTGGATCACTCATATACTTGCTAGAATGTTTATTCTCATATATATTTATGGGTCTTACTACTTGATGTTGCTTTTGATTAGGTTATAGCTTGAAAATCTCACTTGTGGGATGTCTAACTTGTTTTTCATTACTTGAGGACAAGCAAAAGGTGAAGTGTGGAGGAGTTTGATCAATGTGTATTTTAATTGGCATCATAGTCTAGTTTTTAATGCATTTCATTGTCACATATTATGGTTTTAGAGTTAATTTTGCATTATTCACTTTTAGCGGTGAAGTTCAAAACCTACGCTATTTTATTGGATTTATACAGATTTGTGGTTCCAAAGGGGCGAAGGAGCTTCAAAGGATGCCAACAAGGAAGTCACATCTTCAAAAGGATCAAGGAAGAAGGAAGAAGAACTAGGAGTGCACTCAAGATAAGGCATGGACGAGGCACGAAGAAGCTGGAGATATAGCTGTCACTGCAGCGAGAACCAACAATCGTCACCGCGACCTAAGACAAGAACATAAAGCCCCAATTCCTTGTTAGGTCTGCGAGAGACATGAGTAGCCACGGCAAGATGCCCAGGTCACCATGGGGAGTAGTAGTCGTGGAAATAAATTGAAGACCACATCCAGTTGCCATGACGAGAGACTTGTATCATCACGGAAAGATGCCCATGTCATCGTGGAGAATTGGACACAAGAGCCCGCGAAGCATGCAATGGGCCGTGGCGACGAGAAGCGCTGTCGCTGTTGTGATAGTGTAGAAGATCTGATCTTGATTAAGGAAATCTTATCTTCTCGGTTTGGAAACTCTATCAACATAGGACGTTTTTCTACTCTAGATGATTGAAGATTATCATAATTAGGGTTTTTAGTACTCAGATTAGATGTTTTTTCAAATTAGGATTATAATTTATCATTTAAGATATTTTATATTATCTTTTTAGGGTAGAATGTAGGGTTTTCAGGCCATGTTCTCCTTAGGATAAAAAATCCCTAGACATATTCAAACTTTGAAGCCATTATTCTAAGAAATTATAGTAGGTTTTTTGAGTTTTAGAGCTTTCATATTATTCATCAATTCGAAGGAGTTTTAGGTAACCCATGAGTGTCTAATTCCGCTATTGTTTCACCTATGTTTTCGGAGACTTGGTTGGTGATTTACGAGTCTTAAATTCAGTTATTTCCTTCAACTTATTTGTTATTATTTCGATATTGCTGTGATTGATCACCATGGTAGTATCTTGCTAGGTTTTTATATTCTATCAAATTTGAATGAATTATGTAGTAGCATGTGTGGGATTGTGAAGACCTTTGTTGAATCATGAGTAAGTTGGAAGTTTGACATATATTTTAAACATTGATTTACCTTGTTTGATTTGTGCTAGTCAAATGCCCGGATTCTTAGGACTATATGTTATCTTTATGTTGAATTTCTACTGTTCTTTGATTACATAGAGGTGTAAGATATTACTTTGACTCGTTATGTTTTAATTTATTTAAACTAAGGTGGAACATTTGTCTCTCTTGATTTGATTTCATTGTCTTTACTTTGTGCTTTATTACTCTTTGCATTTTAAATATTTCACTTATTCCCACTTTTTCGTTATTTGGTAGCGATTAAACTATATTGTGAATCTTAGATCTCCCCATGGGTTCGACTTTGCACTTGTGGCTATATTAGCTTTTGTGTAGGAATCTTTTTTATGGGAAACCAACGATCTTAGTGATGTGCGCCTATTTTACCATGTTTTACGCTTACATTTATTCCATTTCTTATGCATATTTTATAATTTTGGATTGAGAAAATAGAGAATTCGTGTAGTTTATGTTCATTTGCAAGATATAGAAGTCTGCACAAGTTTTAGTTTAATTTCACAGGATTTCGAACATTTTAGAGCAATTTCAAGAGAACTGGAAAAGCACTTGATTTCAAGCCATGCACTCGAACTCGAAAAGAAGTGATCGACATCGACTAAGTCAACTCGATATCGACTGAAGAAAAGTAACAAAACTGAGACTAAGGCATGAGAAGAGGTGTTGACTAATACCAACCAATGTCAACCGATCAAGATCACTCGATGTCGACAGGACCACTCCACATCGACTAGATGTACAAACATGTAGCAGACAAATATTGGGCCAGATCTTTAGAGGATTGCTTAGCCATGTCATTAATCTATCATCTTCCTTAGATACTTTTATCCTTATGGGTATATTCCTATTTACCCTAGGGAATATTATTTTAGATAGTTTTAATTTTAAGTTTTAGATAGTTTTAATTTTAAGTAGGATTTATATTTTCCACTATAGATAGAGTTTAATTTCATAGCAAGCAAGTTTCGTTCCCTTTAAATAAAGGCATTATGCCTAGGGTTTAATCATCCAATTCTTGAGCAATCAAGAAACCATAGATAGAGAGTAGTAGTGTAGTTGAAGGTGAAGAGAGAAGTAGATAATTCGGCTGAAATGTTTGAGGTTTTATGCAAGGTTTGATTTTTATGTTTATTTTGTGTTCTATCCCAAGCATGAGTGAGTAGTTGTCCTACTTCTAGGGACGGAATGAGCCCGACAATAACCATGTATGTGTTCTTAAATCCCTGATTTGCTTACGTATTTTTCATCTTTCATCCCATGCTTAATCCTTTGCGAAAGTTTAGGATCATTCCTTATTTGCATTACATGAAGCGAGAGTGCATTATTTGTGAATTTGGATAGTAATTATGATTTGTTTTCATGAGTTGACTAAACCCTAATTATGAAAATGATAGAAATAAAATAGGCTCTTATGCGAGAGCCTCTGTATTCCTTTTTGATGATTACGAGAGTTTTCATATGATGATAAAGGCATAAAATTTTATGTGATTTAAATGTGATGCATGCATGGTTGTTGTTGTGGTGAATCCCTACATTGGAATCCTTAGTTTATATAGTTTACAAACACCCAAAAACATTGCTTTTATTTCATAACAATCCCTTATTCATCCTATTTTCTTTCGACCATCTTTGTCGAACATATTTTATTTTCTGTTTTACTATTTATGGTATTTTACTGCACTCCACATCGACACCCACAATGGATATCGACTGCTCCTGCAACTGAAGAAACCAAGTTGACGGTTTTGTGTGTCGACAGAGAAATTTTGATCACTTGATATCGACCATACAAGTCGATGTCGACTGCTTTGTTTGTGTGTGCAGGTTAAGTGAAGCACTAGGAATCGACAACCCCTGTTGAGATCGACCTCTACAGTCGATATCAAGGCTTTTGGTCGACGTACAAAGACATTTGCAAGGACTATTCAGGAATCGCTGACTCGCCTTCTCATGGATCGATCTTGATTCTCTACCACTACAACGAGAGGGAATCTTGTGTTTTATTTGTCGGGAACGAGAATTGGTTTAATTTTATTTATATATTTGTTAGTAAATTCCCTCTCCTACGCCAAATTTTGGCGCCTTTGCCAGGGAGGCATCAATCGCGCCCTGTCTAGTCTTATTAACTTTTTTCCTAGTGTGGTTTTGAAGGTGTATGTGACGTGTTGATCGCACACTCGACTATCTACCTTTTGACGAACCGGAGCATTTCCTTCTTCTACAAGAAAGAGTAAAGAGGATTATGGCAAACAAAAAACCATGCAAGAAGAGCTCGAGAGGCTTAGGAAGCAAGTTGAAGAGTTCAACACCAAGCGCACCCAACGTACTCAAGCGGAATAAAGAATGGAGGCTACGTATGACTGAGAGGTCCTAGCCCGAAGAAAAGCCCAAGAGCTACTAATCCAGATCCCATAAAATGCTAATGAATACTTGCACCCAACAGTTTCGATGGTAGAATCTCCTATCATCCTCCCAGTTGTATCCTTTGAAATCAAACCTAGTTTTATAGCGGAGATTAGGAGACACACTTTCGAGGAAAAGAGCTCTGAATGCCCTATGGCGCATATTACAACTTATATTGACCTATGTGACACCATTGGTGACGGTGTCAATTTAGAATATGTGCATTTAGAAGCTTTTAGATGGTCACTTGCAGGAAAGACTCTACATTGGTTGGAAAGCTTGCCCCCACGATCCATTCGCACGCGGGGTGAACTTAAAGACCTATTTCTCAATAAGTTCTTTCCACCATCGAAGACGGTGCAGATTCGCCAAAAGATCATGTCCTTCAGGCAGAAGCCAGTCCAGACATTAGCGCAGGTCTGGGAGCGCTATAAAGACTTGCTAAAATCTTGCCCTACGCATGGGCAACCGCCTTATGTGATCCAGGAGATAATCTATAATGCCTTAGACGTGCCAACAAGAGAGCGGATCAACACCTATACCACCTACCGCTATCTCGAGCTTACATCGCACCAAGCTTGGTGTAAAGACCCGGATTTTGAAATCTTGATTTTCGAAAAAAGGAAAATAAAATTAGAACGGATTTGATTGGGTTTTGTTTTAAAAATATATATAATAAAATAATAAACACGACTTTAATATAATAAAGTGAACTCGAGATTCATAAAATGAATTTCGGCCCAATCTTGAATATTCTAAATTCGATTCCGTCTTTTTCTCGGAATCCAAAAATTTTCTTCGGGTAACGATATTCCTTCGGTTTTAAAAATCGAATTGACCGAGAGAGCGAGATTCGGGAAACCCATCGTCGAAAAATTCGAATTTCTGACTCGGGACTACAATTCCATCCGATTTCACCCATTCCAACTCACCTCCTCCTATTTGGGTAAAATTCTGTCTCCACTTTCGTCCCTCCTTCCTTGATTCCCCCATTCATGGCAAACAAATAACACTCTTCTCTTCTAAAAAATCAGACTTTGACTCTTCTCCACTCACAACAAGATCCAAACAAAATCATTCGTCCTTATCTCTTTCCCCTCCTCCCCCATCCTTGACATGAGCTCCTAAGGGCCCCAAGCTCCCTTCTTTTGATTTGAACACCACCACGCCACCACTCCTCCTCCTTGATCACCATCTCCTCCCCTTTTTCGCCACCAGAGCACATCCCTGATCCACCACCGAGCCGCCGACGCAGCACTACTAACAACCCTTGTTCCTCTGTTTTCGAACCAAGGAGCCGAGCCCAAGCTTCACCCTTACCCAGCCTTGTGTTCGTTGTATGCAGGAAAGAGAACTTCAAGCAGAAGCAGTTGTAGCCTCGCCTCCGAGCACCACTGGGCACCAGCCGAGGCGCCTGAGGACCACCCCCAAGCCGCTTCCGACCCTCTTCCCATGTTCGCCCGAATCGAAGTGGTAAGCTCCCCTTCCTCCTCCTTCCTCCCTAAAATGGTGTAAAGGCCACACCTTTATGCTCACTCATCCCTCTCCCAGGCGAAGCTCGCTTCGAAACCTTCCGGCGAGTCTCGAATCGACTCCGACGACCTCAAAACCTTCCGGCGAGCATCGAAGCCGTGCCTAGGTGAGCTTCTCCTTCCTCTTTATTCCTTTCACTACTAGAAAAATGCAATTAGACATCTGTTCTGAACAAATGTCTTTCAAAAAAATTTCCGATCTTATTGTGTGTGTAGTAAAAGATCAACTTTTTCACATCGGTTTTAAGCCGATGTCTTTTCTTAGTTAAAACATCTATTTTATTTTGAATATAGATATAAATCAGCCCCTTAATTTTATTTTTGACATGTTCACTTGTTGCTAAAGCCTCATTATTTTCCATCTATAAGCTTTTGAAGATGTCCACACCAAGTATAATTTTACATTTACATCACTATTTTTAAAATAGTCAAATGTATTAAACCAAAATAGACATCTTATTGATTATATTGATTTTGTGTATATTAATTTCATATATATAATTTGTCATTTCATTTTTTTTTAATAATTTATCGTATGAAATATGCATATAACCGATGTATTAATATGATACGAACATCATTTTAGATGTTTATAAAGATGTTGTTGTTAGCAATATATATCAATTTATATTAACATTGTGATGTAAAAATATACATTACACATTGATTGACATTATTCAAACGATGTCTATAAGCATACTAGCATATGTTTTTAAGTAATGGTTTGATTTCATAACTATTAAAACACATCACTTTTCATTTATAGTCCGGTAATTTTTCATTGATACAAATACCATTTGGTCGATATAAAATAAGATTTTGCAAATGATGAGTACTTTAATAAACATATGCATTAAAATAAATGTGAAATCAACATTTACAAATGTTTTACGAAGGGTAGATACTTGAAATATACACAACTAACAACCAAAGAGACCCTGATTGTTCTCTCCACAACCAAAGAGGAAGCTGTGAAGGTGGAAAATGTATAGAAGGCCTTAACAATATTTAGATCAGCACACAACTTCCTGACATGCTTCTGGGCTGCTAGGACCCCTGTAGCTGCTGCGTCGCCTTTGTTGATACTGATTGTTGCATGCTGCTGTATACAAATGAAAAATTCAATATCAATTTATGTGTTAAGAAGCTACATAGAAATTTATACACAGGATGCATAAGAGAATGTCATTTTTACGTTTGCCTTTCTGCCTGTATAGGCAAGCCTTTGCTTAATGTCCCGAGCTATTGAAAAGAAGACTTCCGCCACAATCAGGTTTGTCTTTGCACTCTTTACTACAGATTATCAATTAATCTATAAACCCATATACTTATTTTATTAACATAACTTTTGACATTATCAAATTTTATCTTAGTGTACTTCTTCGAATTAAGATAAAATATTAACATTCAATTGTAGAGAAAAGCATTTATTTTTATATCAGGAATCTGAATTAGTATAAACTCGTCAATATTTGAGCTTGGACGATTTAATGAGATTCAACATCCCCCGGGAAAAAAAAACAAGTATCATATTCCTCTATAAAGATTGAAGCTAATGTGATCACTTTTTTTTGACAAGAGTAAGAATTCGGCTAATGAGAAGCCTAGCCGATTGCATCATTTCGGATGAGATCCCATATATCTAATGTGATCAATACTCTTGTAGGCAAACACCAAATCGAAGTATTATATCCTAAACAAAAAAGATTATTACCTTCTCTTTGTCAAAATTCACATGACCTAGCTTCACTTTGCCCTTTAGGTTCTTTGGAGCCTTCTCCACTTAGGTGCCATCTTTTTACAATGGCCACACCTAAAAAAAGGATTAATCAATATCAAAAACTGGAAATCATTTTCTTATTAAAAGATTGCACGACAGAAATTGATTATGGTATCTAAAGGATGCAAGAAAATTTTGTATAATCAGAAGCACAATATCATTTAGTCAATACAAATGATACAACTAATGCAGTAAACATCATTCCGATGTGACAGCTGAATTAGCCAAGCACCACATCCAACTATAAATTGGTTTTTCCTATAGAAATCAGCCCTTAAATTGCATATTTTCATATTAAATCAGTTCTTATTGGTTAAAATATACCAACAGCATGGAATTTACCTGGCACTTGATGTCTTGCAGATCAGCACCAAGAGATGCACGAGGAGCTGGTTAAGTTGGCGTTATATGAATAGCTATTAAGTTTCTCTATTTCTCCATCAACATTCATTCTAAATCAAATATAGAAACATCAAATGAGTCCTAAAGTGTAGTCAGTTCTGATGGGCACAGAAGGATCGTAGATGTCGGTAGTAACTAAGATGATGCGGCATGGAGATTAATTACCTGAACCATTGTAATGTTGTTGCAAATGGATCTCAACAGCCAACAGGTGTTCTCCAACATATGCTCCTTTGACTGCAATACAGCTTGCTCATACTCCTCTTTTTTCATGTTTGAATTCTCCAAGGATGGACCCCAAAGATTAGTCTTCAGTTTGATTGAACGAGCAGAAAAATTCAAAGCTCATGAGAGAAAAGTTGGAAAGTGTTTAAAGGATATCCTAATCTATTTCATAGCAAGGAAAGATGGGGCTGATAATACTCACATAAGATATATGCTTAAGAAACATAAACTAAACGGATAATAACAAAGAAATGATAAAATTAAGTTGAGATTATACCAGCTGGTCCTTCTTGTCTCTTTATTCAGAGCTTAAGGCCTTCTTCACAGCAGAAAACCATCCGCCTTTCTTCCCCATTTCCCGCCTTCTTTATTTCTCTATGGAAATCACAAAAAATTAATGCACAAAAGTGAAAAAGTTTTAATCTTTTTACGAATCCATTTTGACCTAATTCAATTTCACAATTAAAACTGGATATAATCTGTTACTTAAATAGAAATCAATAGATCTCTAGTGGATGAAAAAAATCAAAACTTGAAGCAAACAGCCAAATTACAAAACATTTGATGACATAAATGGAAGCGAAATTAAGAAGATCGAGAACAAACAGAAAACGGTACCTTGTAATATTCGAATTGGGTGAAATCTTCGAACGAATTCAAAAGGGTGAATAGAGAAGGCACACAGACGGCTGTTGCAGAGAGAGCGAATAGAGAAGGCCTATTGCAGAGAGAGCGAATAGAGAAGGCACACAGACGGCTGTTGCAGAGAGAGCGAATAGAGTTGACCTATTGCAGAGAGAAGGCGGACCGACGACCGAGCATGGGCTTGCAAGGAGGCTTGTAGGCTGTGTCCGTTCCCCAGATCTGGCTCCATCACCGGCGACTATATTGGCGGAGTAAAGAGGATGGATGCGAGATTGAGAGAGCATGGAGAACGAGAATTAATGGAGCGGGAACCAGAATGAGAGTACGAAGATCTGAGCGAGATGGGGGCACAAGGAGCTAGATGGGGGAGGAGATCAGTGTGATGTTAAAATTAAAACCTCAACCGTTAGATTAAAATGAATCAACGATTCCTATACTAATATGGGAGATGTTTATTGGTTGATCGGAAGAGCACATGGATCACCTTTTTCTACCGTTAGATATGGAGAAATGGATGGTTTAGATCGATTCCAATTTATATAGTTTATATATTTAAAATAGTGTATAAATACACACAAATTATAAATTTATTATTATAATTCATTTATAAAAAAATTTTATATTTAGAATAGTGTATATATATACACACAAATTATAAATTTATTATTATAATTCATTTATAAAAAATATTAATTCGACTTATGAAACCTTAACGGAGTGATAAATATTAATAAATAGAAACCTAATACTGTGTATATAGTATAATTTTATATGTGTAGGAACTTGTATAAATTTAGTTCAACCGAAAACTATGATATTATACACTATAGATCTTATCCGTATGGGTTTAGTTAATGGAATTAAATTTGGTTATATATATTTTTATCGGATTTTTCGCGAGGTAACCCTGTGGTTTAGCTTAATTCGGTTGGTAAATAAGGGTTTCAAATTTTTCGCCGGGTAACCCTGGAGTTTTGAAATATTTTGCCTCACGCCCATAACTTGTGTTTTAGTTGGTAAAAGTGAGTTTGAACTTCTGTTGGGCTATATTATGTAATATTGATAAATTATGTGGACTTTTTTTTTAAGAAAGATGCCAAGTTTCCTTGTAATTAGTTGACGCCACATCAGAAGGAGCGAAGGGCGAATCTGCAAAGAGGCGAAGAAGAAGACGGTGCGACTCCGGTGGCGACATGCAGCGGTGGCGGCTCTGATGGTGGTGATCACTCGTTCTCCGTTCTTCCCAACGCCTCTTCCCCATCCTCTGCCCTTTCCAAAATCCAATTTCTCTCCAATTCATCTGTCAAGTAATCTCCCCTTTCGGATTCGATCAATTAGATGTTTCGTTGCAATCTCCACTGCCGGATAACGCCACAGGTGGTCTCTCTACGGCATGATTGCTCTTACTTCGAAGCGAATTGGAGTTCGCAGGTGCGCAATCGTGGAGGAATTGGTCGGCCTTGGATTAGGGCTCAACTTCAATTGCATATTGAATTTAGGGCTCAACTTCAATGAACTGCGTATGACAGTCTTGATTGTTGATACTTGTTATGTTTCCGATTTCATTTGGTTTAGGGTGCAATAGATATTGCTGAATTGATGCAATTCGATGCTTCCTTGTGAATTTGGTTGCATTTGATTTCAAGAAAATAGCTTCTCTGATTTGATTTCAAGAAAATAGCTTCTCTGATTGACATTTAGTTGTGATTCTCATCATTGTAAATGAAAATCAATTGAGTGTTTGCAAAAAATAGTTGAAGAAATTATAGTGGATGAATGAGTACTCACTGTACACATTAAAGCCCCCGTTGATTGTGCTGTTAATCGGGTAGAATATGGTTTGCACTCTGCACTCATGGAATATTTGTACAACTATTATAAAAGTATTGGTAGTCCAGTAGATACAACTAACTAGTTTACTTGTCATCCCCCACCCTGAAAGTCAGAGTTGTCGTCATCTTCCAAAGTCGTTGCCGCCCCTCATCGTCGTCGGAGTTGCACCTTCTTCATCTTCTTATTCGCCTCTTCGCAAAATCGCCCTTCGTTCTCTCTGATGTGTGGTAAGCTAATTACAAGAAAATGTGGCTTATTTCTTGAAAAAGTCCACACAATTTGTTAATATTACATGACATAGCCCAACAGAAGTTCAAACTCACTTTTCCCTACTAAAACACATGTTTTGGGTGCGAAGCAAAATATTTTGAAACTCCAGGGTTACCCGGCGAAAAACTTAAAATCCCTGTTTACCACCCGAATTAAGCCAAACCACAGGGTTACCTCGCGAAAAATCCGTATTTTTATTTATGAATATTAGTTTGTATAAGGTTATAATATAAATAGCATTTATAAGTTTATAAAATAACTTGTCAATAAGTTTATATAAGTAAGAATTATGGAATTGAGTTACATTTGATCATACAAAGAGTTATGAAATTTTCAAATTTGATTCAATTTAAAAATGGATGGATTCCATTTTTCTAGTACTGTAAATAAGATATGTGAAATTCGATTATACAAGTTCATACAATTAAAAATATATATAAGTAATACTTATGGGTTTATATAAGAGTTGATCTATAAGTTCATATCAATTTGATATACTTTATAGATATTATAAATTATGTACATTTTTCCACAATTGGACTCTTACTTTACTAGATTCAAGTAAACCTTCAAGTAAACCTTAGGGAGTAAAATCTCCTTACAGCTCTGTCTATGAGTGATAAGTATATGACCCAATGAGCAAAATCTATAAAATGAAAAAAAAACCACGAGACAATAAATTTTGCTAAATTTTTATTATAATGTTAATAAATATAACAAATTGAACCAAATCTTATTACAACTATGCATATGACTTATGAAATAATGAATGACCGAGTTCAATATAATGAGTGGATTATACCTTGAATCTGTAAAGGCTCGGGATTTTAAAATATTATTTTATAAATTAAGAATTAATTTTGATTTAATATTGATTTAATTGGGGTTTGAACTATAAGATTCCGGAAAATTTTGAAACTCTCCGTCCTCGAGCAATAAATTTGATTTTATTCTTCTGAAGCAAATTCCGGCATAATTTCGAATTTGATTTAAAAGTGGATTTTATTCCGTTAATTTTCAACCGAGACTTGAAAATATTTATCGAGTTCATTATTGCTAGTTCGAATTGGGAATTTCGGTTTAATTTTTAGTCACATCGGGATAAGATCGAGTGAGCGGGTTTCGAGATTTTGTTTCGGGTATTTTGAAATTCTCTTGGGACCACTTTGTATTCTTTGTGTGATCAGACCACCCTCACTTTTGTTTGTCCCCTTCCTCTTCACTCTCGTTCCACAGCTGCCTACACCCACTCCTTTTTCAGCTTTCCCCTTCCATTTCCAGTGCTACACACCCTCAGCTTTCCTCCTACACGCCACCTGCAGCTCCCCTTTTTACCCCATTTCTTTTGAATCCAAACAAGACCAACAAAAGCTCACTCATTACCTCCCCCATCTCCTGCCCTCTCTCTGCTCCTTCAAACCCACACAACACACTCCCTTTTACCATTTTCTCTCTGTTTAATCTCCTATTCCCCGTCACAAACACCAACACCACCACCACCACAACAATGCCTCCTCAACTCCTCATCCCCGTCGTCGTCGTCGCTTGTCACCCTTAGGACCCGAGCCCTTCCTCCCCGGTTCCACCGAGGCACCAAGGTGTCCCTTTCTCCCCTGTTTCACCCCCGAGCACCCACAGAAGCTTCCTCCCTCCTCCGCCCAGTTCCGGTGCAGCCAAGCTCAACCCGACGCCACCCAGGAGCTCCCGAGTACAACCGCCGCCCAACCGTCGCTGCCGAGCTCCATTTCTCCCTCCACTCCTCTGCTTTCCGTCCGAGCACCCCGGTAAGCTTTTCTCACTCTTTTCTGATCAAAAATCCAGTAAGGGTCCGCCCTTTTGACCTTCCTACCTTCGTCCTAGGCCAGGAATCGCAGCCCACACCTCAGATGAGCTTGAGCGACCTCCGGCGAAGCCCGACGAAGCTCGAACACTCTCGGTGAGGAATCGAACCCCTCCCTTCCTTGCTTCTATTTCGGTTTCCTTTTCTTCTTTCTTTGGTTGAATGGTCGGGCGAGGGCGAGCTCAGGAGCTCTGGTGAGCGAGAGCGAGTCCGGCGGGGGGGGGGGGGGTGGACGAGCGAGCGCAGAGAGGCGGGGAGAGGAGAAGATGAACAGTAGCTATAGGGTCCGGTTTTCTTTTGTTTTAACCATGGGTTCGGTTCACTTTTTTTTATGAAATGGGGAACCGGTTCACTTATAAGGAATGGGTTAAATTGGATCCGAATAGAGTATGGGTTTGGGATGTAGGATCCGGGTCCCTTTTGATTTATTGGGCCGGGCTAGGCTAAAGGAAAAAGAGAGAAAGATTGGGCTAAGGGTTTGGGCGTTTTAAAGGTTTTATGATTATGAGTATTATATTTATATGTTATGTTGTTATATAGTTTCATATATATATTATTTGATTAAATTATTATTATATATTATTCCGAGATTTGAGATAAATAACATTTTCCAGAAAATTAATATATATATATATATTATATATATATTGTTTTAGAAATAGATTATTGGGATATGTTATGTGTTATATTGTGATTTTGAAATGTGTATTAAAATGTGATAAAATGAATGGTATATTTTAAAGACTTATTTTGGGGTATTTTCGGTTATTTACTTAATTATTAAATAGATGGGATATTATGTAATATTACTGATGGGATTTAAAGATGTAATATTATTATTATGAGATTTGGATTTTAAAAGGAAAAGAATTTGGAAAAAGGGGTTTTAAAGGTTAGAATTTGATTTGGGAAAAGGAATCGGAATTAGTGAGATTTATAATGGGAATTTTTGGAAATGACCTAACCATATCAGATTTACTATGATAAAATAATAAAATAAGTTGATTTAAAGAGCAATGTTTCGTAAATGGATTTTTGGGTCAAGAATAACTTAAGAAGTGTTTTGGATGATGAATTGTCTACCTTGTGTGTATATAAATTATGATATGTTGATATTGCCATGATATGTTATGATATGGTATATATATATATATATATATATATAATGGTGCATGATTTCTAAATGATGAGTTGAAATGATCAAATGTTGAGAGTATGAGATATTAGATATTGAGATGAGATGATGTGATGAGTTATGACGAGTTGAATAATGATGATGGTATGGAAGATATGATGATGAGTTCTATGAAATAGGTGGAGTTATGTATAGTAGTTAGGGGCGCCTTGTGTGACTTAGACGTAGACTTATGCATTTTGAATGTTTATTAGGTGATTGTTGACATTGCTTGGATTCTGCTTCTGCCTTAATTCTCTGTTGTTCGGCTTATTCAGGTAAGTTCCTTTATGGGCTTACTCAGATTCGAAAGAGATTACCTGCTTGTGAATATATGACATACTAGGTGTTGCATAAGCATTAAAGCATGCCATGTAGTATCATGCTAGGATTGCACTTGTGATTGAGCATTCTATTTCTTTATGCGTATGTAACAGAACGGCCGTTATCTGTGATAGTCCTAGAGTCTCTGTTAGGGTCATAGGGTAGCCCAGCCCCATCGGGTGCCCTGAGTCTATCGAGTCGATATGATATGATATGATATGATAGCCCAGCACCATCGGGCAAGAGATGAGATGATATGATATGATATGATGATACCGTGGTTGAGTGCACCACCACGAGGATATTGCTATGCTATAGCACCGAACTGGTCAGTCTCTGCACTAACGAGAAGGGGTGCAGAGATAGGAGAGGGATATGTCACTTGGTATTTTTTAGGCGCCTTTACAGTTCTTTTTCGCATATTGTAAATTAGGATCTTGTTAGTGTGATTTAATTTCCGCATCTGCATCATCTTTGTTATTAGCGTATGTGTATGTTCGCTTGCGGGACAGGGTGTGTTGGGGCCTCGGTCTGATCCCGCGCGCACCACTTGTTTTTAGGTATGATTGCTCCCTGTCTCTATGGCGTGGGAAAATCCCCCGGGCGATTGCAAAGAATCTGTCTAACCCTGCTAATTTGGCTATATGACTTTAGAGCATATGTTTTGGCTTTGACTCGGCTCAGCCGTGGCTCTTGTATCTGAACCTTACTTCCGCTTTAGTTTCATTTAAATTGAATTTCTGTAACTTCGTTGATTGGGGTCCTTAATCCCCGCTTTGAACACTGATTGATCTTTAGAGGTTTGAAACCTCGACCCGTACCTAAATTGCAACATCCGAACGAAGGTATCCGACCTTTGAAACGTAACCCGTGTATTTATATCCGGGTCGTTACAAAGTTGGTATCAGAGCCAGGTTGTGCAATTCGGGTACATAAGGGTCGGGTGTATGTTTTGGAAAATTGCCCATGAATTTCAAAGGATTTGAAGATGTTTTAAAGGGGCAAAATGAACTTAATATGCCTAACTCAATTGGACTAAATATGAACTCGGCTTATTAAATATGATGGATCAAACCAAATGGATCGAGTGGGTAGAAAAGGCGTTGGACCATCCCTATTAGATGTAGTTGGGGACGGTTAGGCGAAATATTAGCTTATTCTTTACATATGGGTTGGAAGACTCCAGGGAATTGCACCGAGGTGGTTGGAGTGGCGAGTTAGGTAGAGATCGTGAGGTTTTGCCCCTCCGGTCAGTTGCTCCTCAAAGAGCGGCATTAGATAGCTTGATGTGCTTTATGTATTAATTGGACCTGAGAACGATCTCCCTCGAAGGAGATCATTATAATTGTCAGTGACTAATTCTGTGTTGAGTGCTATTATGCTAAAACTAGAAATCTGTTGATATGTTTAGAATGAGTGTTGCATCTCTATGTGAGTGGGATAAGCGAGGGAGCCTTTCCCTTCGGTATAGTCGGAATTTCTTTCTTATAGAGCCGTCTCCTCCATGATTCACTTGTTGGTGTCCTTCCATTTCGTTTTATCTTTGGTTCGACGAAGTTTGGTTAAGGGTTAGTAATGGTTGAGGGATGCCTATTCCTTTAGATTTCCTCCCCTTCTATCTTCTTCCATGTCTCAATTAGTATTCTAATTGAGTTGTTCTTTATGGTATCGATGTCTTTCACGGGAGATGGAATTGGAATCTAATCTTGGTCGGGAATTAAGTTCGGGAACATTGACTACTTGAGCGTGTGATAAGTATGGTACTTGACACCATAGGTCATGCCACGAGATGGTCATTGTTCTAGAGTATCAAACTTCGAATAGTTCTGAGTCGATTGAATGAGTTGTTGTGAAGTCGTTCCCCTTGATTCTCGTCAGCTAGTGTCCCCTTGTCATGAGACTCTATACGAACTTTGCCATCTTCTTTTGGGAGTAATTTGAGTACCCTTATATGTTCTTGAGATGAGTCGCACAAGCATTCCACGGGAAATGGGCTTTTAAGTCGGTGGGGATAAGTCGATATTGCCCTTGGAAATCTCTTTTGGTTATAGCGGTAGCCCTATATGTGATTACGTGACTTGATGTATGACTTGATATATCATTGTGTTAAATACATGTCGTACATATAATTATTGATTTATACCCATGTACATGTATCCCCTATGTTCATGTGAAGTCACACTATCTTAGGCTCGTGTTGTCCCCTTCTATGTTTCTTGTTCCATATGATTGTGTTATTGTCATCTTGACCTCCTGCATATGTTGGTGCAAAGTTGCTTAATGTACATATGTCATATGATGCCCATCTACGCCTTTCTTTGAGACATTAGTATCTTATAGGACCCATGAGTTGTGGCTTGTGTACACTTATGCCCTACTTGCTTGATGATATGATCCTACTTAAAATAGGTCCTCAATAGTATCGACATTCGTTCCTTATGTCATTGAAAGATGATTGATGTTACACCTTGATACTCATTATGCCTTGTGTGATTCCAACTAGTGTCATGCCTATCTACTTGTCTCATGATATTCCCTCATGCCCCATGACATTGTTTTATGTTTTAAGAATGAATAGTCTGACACCATGCATGCTCACACACCACATTGTGATTAGATTCTGCGTGTGCTATTAGTATCATACAGGACATGTGTCTTCTAAAATGTAACTCATCATGAGGATATGTGCTCTAATTGTCTCATTTATGTACGCGCATATTGCGTTCATAATGTTATGTTGTTCCATATATCTTAGTACCTAGATAGCACCATATATGATCATCTTGCCTTCATTGATCTTATGCTATGATGACCTCGATATGACCATGATATGCACATCCCTTGTTATACACCCTTACTAGAGACAATACCTTACACGTGTGGATACCTCACCCTTTGCATGAGCACACACACCACGATAGTTGCTAGAGACTCGCATGATTACCTCTTACATGTATATGAATATAGCGTACTGTTCTCTAGAAGCATGACACCCTAGGAGCATTATCCTGTTTTGCAATATGACATGCGTACGATTCACCCAGTCACACTTACTTGTATCCCTCCTATATACATTAATGTTGGTTGCGATGGTAGACTTACTTGAGCTTCTATGACTCCCATGCTATTATGTGAACTTATTCGATGCATCTCCTTTTTCATATATCCATGACTTGTCATGCACTACTAGTATCATGTGAAATCTAAGCTCTTAGAAATGTGACTTGCATAATTTCACACTCAAATTGTACCCCCATTCAATTACTCTTGTCATAAGTTGTGATAGCCTTGCTATGTCCCCTTATATCATCCTATGACTATCTAAGCATGTTAGATGTTGCAAATTTAGTTTCCATGATATACCTCAACCATCTTGTCTCATGCTTAATATGACTAATCACGTGTTTATGTGTGTGTCTCATATATAATTTGTTGTTCTTACCATATGATGCTCTTGTGATGCTTATTGTATTCTAGTAGCTTGCACCTCGTTCGACCACGCACCCCCCTATTATAGTTAAAATCATGTATAGGTTCACACGTGACAATTTTGCTTAGGATATATCGTCAATCCATGCTTGTCTTGTTGAACTCATGTATTTGCGAGTCATATGTTAATTAGTAATTGGGTGCCACCTTGCATGTTACATACTACGACATGATGAAATGCACATATATATGAAATATGATCCGATGTTAAACTTGTTCCTCAGTGATCATCTTTGGTTGTATTTATGCCATGTCATGACCGGTTAGAAACATGTAGGACATGCTCCCCAATTATAGCTCATCGCATGATTACACGCCATACTTAACATATCATGTAGACCTCGTTGCCCTATGATGTGACAGTTCTTGTGCCCCCTTATGTGTTCCTTTTATAGTACTATGACATGTTTGAGCATTTTAGTATCGGATTCTATATTGATATGACCTGTCTATGTGTGTATCCGATATGAGTAATTAGTTATTATTTGAATGTCCGTTATTAAATCTTGAGGTATTTGAAAATGTGGTTTTAAGTGATTATCAAGTATTAGTTATGGTATTATTCGAAATCATTATTTTAAATGTTGCTCGAGGCTGGGGAAGGATATTGGAAAGGATGAGAGTGGATGGGAAGGAAAGATCGAGTTTAGATCAAAAGCGAGTTCACGGTCGCTTGTTTTGCCGCGGTGAAACCATGGTCGCCGCGACGAACAAGGACTAGGAACAAAGGAAGATAATGATGCTTGTCGTGCGTAGCGAAAGGCATCACTCGCGAGAGACGAAGAACTGGATTTCGCCGTGGTGAGCGGCCAATTCGCCGCGACGAAAACCAGGTCAGGGCTCTTGGCCAGAGCCGGTTCTCTCCTTTCTTTGGGCATTGACTCGAGTTTGGTTTAAACCCAGTTTGGTTTATTCTATATATATGATTTAAATTCTTATGTGATGCTATATGATTTGATGAAAAAGGGATTTAAAAATGATTTATGATTTCATGATTTATACGGATTTGCACTTGGTTTAATTATGATGATAGGTATATATGAGGTTATGGGATTTTGTTGAACATGAGTATTCACTCACACATGTGACACCCACTATGTTACTACGTTTTGCTTGGCTTGTACCAAACCGATTTATTGTTGAATTCATGCATACGTGATTATTAATATGCCGAGCTGTCTATTACTTGAGATGATAGGTGACTAGATTGTCTTATATATATGTCCGTGTAGAACTCGCTCATGTTCGTTATTATCAATATATGTTGTCGTTGTTCAGCGAGATAGGTACATGTTAGTGTGTATTAATGTGACTAGTATGCTTCATGATTGATTGATATGTGATTTTCTTGCCGCAATTATGACCTCATAGAATTCCATAAGGGCACTATCGTTGTTCTTGGGTTGGGAGGTTGTCTTTCAGTCTCGTTGTCAGTTCTGGTCTATGTTTGGTCCCATAGGGAATTCGGGTTATCCGCTTTTATTTCTCCCCTATCTCCGATAGCTTAGAATCTTTTGCACTACTTTCGACGAGAGCCGACTTTGAGAAGAGAACAGTCATCTGGGTAGAACTCGAGCGGCGCAGCGGAAGCAAGATGGGCCCATAACCCACCGGTCCCAAGATTTAAGGCAGACGATTATGCGAGAGACGCATCTCCTCGCTATTCAGTAGACTTAGCATGTTTCAAGGCTAGATGAGGAATTCATTCGACGGATTTCGAGGCTCTATGGAGTTCCTGAGGGGATAGTTCCCGACAGAGATGAACGGTTCACATCAAGAGTCGGGTAGCCTGTTCACGAGTTCCGAGGCATCGGCAGGGATCGAGATTACCTTTGATGTGGGATCACACGTATGGCTGAGAGTATCACTACCCGAGGGGTCCGATGTTTTGAGAGCATAGGCGAGTCGAGCCTTAGCTTTGTTGATCCTTTTGAAGTTCTAGAGACGTAGCTTGTCACTTAGCTTTATCCCTGTTCTTAGCTGGAGTGCACGATGTCTTTCTTGTGTCTCAGCTTCGTTGATATGTTCCCGTTCCTAGCCACATTCTTGGCTATTCTGATCTCCATATTAAAGTCGATCATTCCCTGGTAGAGCATCCTGAGGAGAGTATTCGGGCTAGTTGTGGAGATGTTTTAGATGAGCTACTCGCGTCTCATGTGGAGCCTAGCGTAGACATTACTTTGACCTCTTGACCTAGTGATGGGTATACCTTGGTACCTTGTTGTGAGATGTGTGCTTTGATGTTTATTTTTGTGCCGTTGTGCTTATATGATGGATAGTGATGTACAGAATGTGTGTTGATATGATGTGATTGACGATGAGCTTCTTGATGTGTAATGACTTGCCTGCATGATATTGGTATGATAACACCCTTGGTATGTTGATTAGTGTGGTGGAACTTGATGGCTTGGCCCGATTATCTTGATATATGAGATCCTGAGATTGTTTTGAGATGACTGATGATTGATGATGTGCGCGCAAATTGTCATATTTTCTATGCACATATGAATCCATTTTATTGTCTTTTGCATGCACATTTATGGGAAAACATGAAAATAGTGTAGTTTATGCTTAAAATGTCAAATATATGGGTTTGCACGAGTTTCCATGTGATTTCGCAGAAAACAGGATGAAAATGGATGAATTCGGAAGAGCGGAAAAAGAACTCGAAGTCTTCTGAAGAGGTCGAAATCGACTGAAGACCTCGACATCGAGTACATCAGAGACATAGGAATCGAGCAGAAAAGGAAACAGAGCATATCGACACAGAAGGGGTCGATATCGACATCTGGGGGTCGATATCGATGCTGCCAGATCGACCAAGTTGATAGAAGTCGAGTGCCAGTTCGAGTAGGAGAAGGAGAAGCTCGAGATAAGATTTTGGAGGGGTCGATATCGATGTCCAAGGGTCGATATCGACCACGCCAGCAGAGGAATTCGACTCCGATTTTGATAAAATTATATCCGATGCTTGTAATATCTATCCAAAGGTCGAGATTCCCTATCATCAACACCAGATCTATCATGAGGAGGCT
Source organism: Persicaria maculosa (assembly GCA_963922045.1). Classification (NCBI taxonomy): domain Eukaryota; kingdom Viridiplantae; phylum Streptophyta; class Magnoliopsida; order Caryophyllales; family Polygonaceae; genus Persicaria; species Persicaria maculosa. The sequence continues at coordinate 20,871,127 of OY998261.1, read as the reverse complement.
GATTTCACCATGAAGTTTTAGCTTTTACTTTGTTTTAGTTTATCTTAGAGAATAAAGATAAGGTTTCGAGTCCTTATCGACATCTATAAATAGACGCCAATAAGGCTGAGTTTAGGTATTCAATTTCGTATTCAATTTTACACACAATTCAGTTGCAATAGAGAGTAGAGAGAGAAAGAAGAGGCCGAGTGGAGTTGTAAAGCGAGAGCGGAGTGGCTTGTTCAGTTGCACTTTCTTTCGGAGTTTTAATTCGAAGTAGCTTTCTTTCAATAACAATGATGATGATGTGCATGATGAGGAGCGAGTAGTCAACCCACTTCTAGGGTCGGGGTGAGCCCGACGATAGCAATGTGAGGTAAGTGCATCAAAGGTATGACTTTTATGCGATTCCATCATCTACCCCACGCATGATCCTTTACGAAAGTTAGGGAGATTCATTATTTGCATTATTGAAGCAAAAGCCACTCATATTGTGAACTTGAATTGCTCATGAATTGGATAGTAACTCTTAGGAATTACGCGAGAGCCTCTAATCACCTAAGTGTTGATAACGAAAGTTATTTGACGGAAAGACATTAAAGTTCATATCTTTAGCATGAAACTTGCATTGTTATCGTTGTGGCATGAAACCCCGACTTTGGAAGCCTTTTAAATTAATTGAATTTTTCATAAAAGTCTTAGTTTTATTTCTGTTCATCTTCCTTCTCCATTCTATTTTCTTCGGACTCTTTTCCGACAAATTGGTTACAAAAACAGTTTCTGTGACAAGCATCGAAATCGACCATAAGGGTCGATATCGAGGTCTAACATCGATATCGAGGTATTTGCTCGACGTCAACTTGCTGTTTTGTCTTCTACAGGAACTGCGCTAGGAAATCGACCAGAACTGAGGTCGATATCGACCTGTATACTCGATATCGAGTGTCTGCTGAGGTCGAAAGCTTTGATCGTGAGTACAACAAAGGAAGCGCTGACATACCTCCTCGCGGATTCGATCCTGAATTACCCTACTACTACAAGGGAGGGGATTCTTGTATTATTTGTTTGGGACAGGGAGATAGTCTCGTTGTGCTTTATTTTATTCTCCTACTTACTACATCCCCCCCGTTGCGTACAAATTGGCGCCGTTGCCGGGGAGGCAATCAATCGCCACCTAAGTTAATCACGATCTTTTTCTAAGCTTATTCTGCAGGTTTATGCGACGTTCTGATCGCGGACCTATCCTTGAACCCATTGACGAGCCTGAACGTTTCTACCATCTTCGCAACAAAGCAATACGCATCATGGCTGACAACGAGATGCAGGCTGAGATCATAGAGCGGTTGAGGAAGGAGATCGAGGACCACAATGCTACAATCGCTGCTGAAAGGGCCGCTGCTGCTACTGAGCGGGCCCGTGCTGATAGGGAGGAGGATGCGCGCAGACAAGCCCAAGAGCGGCTAAATCAGTATCCACAGACGGCAATGCAATACATGCATCCGCCGCTTCATGTTCCTGAATCTGCCATTATATTTCCTCACTCTAACTATGAATTGAAAATTAACTTCCTATCTGAGATTAAAAGAAATACTTTTGAAGGAAGACATAATGAATGCCCCCTACAACACATCTCTACTTTTATGGACTTATGTGAAACAGTTGCTGATGGAGTAAACTTAGAGTATGTGCGACTAAAATCTTTTCGATGGTCTTTGGCAGGAAAGGCATTACAATGGCTTGAAAGTTTGGCTCCACGATCGCTAAGGACATGGGCGGAGGTGAAAGATGCATTCTTGAACAAATTCTTCCCACCTTCTAAAACGGCGAAGCTACGACAAAGGATACAGCTTTCAAACAAAAGCCAGGTGAAACCCTAGCACATGCGTGGGAGCGCTTTAAGGACTTGCTGAGATCATGCCCGACGCATGGGCAACTTCCATATGTCATCCAAGAGATCTTGTATAACGCCCTTGATGCGCCGAATAAGGAGAGGATCAATTCATATACCTCCTATCGGTACATTGAGCTTACACCAACGGAGGCATGGGAGACCATTGAGAGGCTTGTGAACTTTGACAATATCTATGGGGCTGCTGCGGCCTATGATGCAAGGCCTGCCCCATCTATGCAACTATATGAGCCTCCAAGGGAGATAGATCCTGAAGTGCGGCAACAATTCCATAACGATCAAACACGCCGCCTTCAAAAGCAAGTAAGGTTCCTGAGCAACAATCAACCTTGTCAGGAGTGTGGTTCAATAAGGCATAACACCAGTGCCTGTCCACATACTGAGCAAGTATCCATGGCGGAACAACATGAGGAGGTCAAATGGACGAGAGGCCCCTATGGAGGGGTCAATTAACAAAATTGGGGTGATCAAAGGTTCTATCAAAGGGATCCCCCAACATATAGGGCACCAGGGCACCCTGAGCGGGAGAATAAGAAAGATGACCTGCAAATCATCCTTGATGAGACACGGAGGAACCACGCTGAGTTCAAACAAGCCAATAACTCCGTCCATACTCAGCTGCAGGGCATCAATTCTAGACTTGGGGAGATCGACGTTTGGAAGCGCAACATGGAGACTCAAATGAGTCAATTGGCGGAAGCAATGCCCAAGGCGTCAGGATCACTCCCTGGATCCACTGTGCCCAACCAAAAGGGCAAAACCACTGGTCATATTGCGGCAGTAAACCTAAGGATTGGGCATCAATTACAAACGCCCGAGCAAAAAGCGGAGGAGAAGGAGCCAGAACAGACGTCGATATCAACCCCCCTTGTCGATATCGACCAAGGTGACATCGATGTCGACCCTCCTGTCGATGTCGACCCTCCTGTCGATGTCGACCCTAATTCTGCATCACCACAGAAATCGACTCCTCCAGTCGATATCGACCCTATTGATGTCGATATCGACCTCACTGCAGCCGCAGGAAGGAAGAAGGTGTTGCCATTCCCAACTAGAAAGGTGACCAAGGACCCAGCGGAAAAGAAGTTCCAACGGTTCGTGAAGATGCTCCAAGGGCTTAATGTCTCTATACCATTCACATAGGCACTTCACGAGATGCCATCTTATGTAAGGTTCCTTAAGGACATCTTGGGTAAGAAGCGATCGCTCTCTGAGATCGCAGAGGAATGCAACAGGTTGGAGCTACCACAAAAGCGGGCGGACCCAGGTAAGTTTTCTATCGCTATAGGTCTAGGTCAATTCAAATTTAATGCTTTAGTTGACTTGGGCGCTAGCGTTAGCATGATGCCACTAACCATTTGGCACAAGGTAAAGATAGGTCCTCTGGAGCCCGTGGATGCAAGATTGTACATGGCTAACAATACGGTAGTGATTCCAACAGGCATAGTGACGGATGTGCTAGTACAAGTAGGTAAATTCTTTCTCCCTGCTGATTTCCTAGTTGTTGACATAGCGGAGGACCCTGCTTGTCCAATTATTTTAGGTAGGCCATTCCTAGCAACCGTCGATGCCAATATTAGCGTGAAGAAAGGATTGCTCTCACTCACAATTAGTGATGAAGTAATAGAGTATTCCTTCAACAAGACGGTGCAAAGTCAAGGGCCAATGGAGATAAAAGCCATCAATGAATCCCAAGTAGAGGAAGTTGAAGCAATCTTGAACGAAGGAGCTCAACAAAACATCGAAATCGACCCAGGTAAGTCGATATCGACCATTAATGTTCAAGATTATGTGACAGGTCATAAGTATGGGGTCGACGGAGGAAAAGAGGAAGCATCGAAATCGGGGTCAAGGGTCGATATCGACCATGCCCTATCGAAATCGACCACCATCAGCACTGAGAAGGGAGGCAAAGAGACCTCGATATCGACCTCTGAGGGTCGAAATCGACCTGATCATATCGAGTCAAAACTCCCCAAATCGACTGTTCCTCCAAGTGTACAACAGGGGTCGATATCGACCTCCGAACATCGACATCGACCTGAGCCACAGACAGAGAAGAAGGTAAGTCAAGGTACGGATTCCTCTTGTTCCATTACAATTAAAGACTTATCATTATTTAGAAGAGGTGTGCCTTGGCATGTGCACTTATGTAGGGTATCCGATGATGATTCAAGCCAATATGAGATAGGAGACAAGGTCTATGTTGCCAAGTCTAAGGACCATTGGTTCCCTACAAGATTCAAGGATAAGAACTTAGGTCCATTCACGGTGAATCAAATCAATCCCGGCGGAATGCAGCTGCGGGACAAGAAAGGAGTGATATTTGAGGCCCAAGCCACATGGGCTCTGCAGATGCCACCTTGAGAAGTGCAAAGGAAGAAGTCGGCCTAGCGACTTAAAAATCTAGAGCTTGTAACAAAGACTTAGTTTTGGTTTTAGACAGCTTTTGTTTTGGGTTTTAGACACTTTATTGTTTTGCATATTTTGTGTTTAGTTTTCAAATTGCAGGAGAGAGAAAAGCACAAAAAAAGGCATCGATATCGATGTCCAACATCGAAATCGAACTTAAGGTCGACATGGATAGGGTTTGTGATCCAGGCCAAATTACCCTGAAGCCTGAGCAGAAATCAAGAGAGACATCGATATCGATATAAAGAGTCGATATCGACCTTCCCTGTTGTCTTCTTGGACTCCTGAAATTTGTGACGGTTTAGTAAGTTTTCTTCTTAACCCTAGTTCTAATACAGTGAGGACACTGTAAATTTTAAGTATGGGGTGGGGGAAAGGCTTACTTGCATATTCATACTTAGATTAGGGTTGCATATTTATTTTAATGCATAAAAAAAATGACCCCCATCAAAAATTTTGAAAAAGAAAGAGTCATGGAAGTATAAAAAAGAGCTCTATGATGCAAAATTAGATTCATTAGAGATATAACATGAGATTGCCTAGTTAAGGGAAGTCACAATGAAGTGCAATTTTTTTAGAGAAAACCATAAAGGAGATGAAAATTTGAAGTTGCTTTTGACATGTGCATGATAAGATGATGGAGGACTTTTTATAAAAATTCCATACAAGCAAAGTTCATATCCTAGCCTTACCTATGCATATTCACAAAGCCATATATGAGACTTATCATGATCATTATTGCTCCACATATACACATATTGCCCATTTTTTACCTTATACCCTATCCGGGGACAAAGTTTTTTTGAATGGATGTCATCTTTGGAGTTATATGGAGTTGTGCATTTATGAAGTTGTTGGCAGGAATGATACAATAATGAAATATGGAAAATTAAATGAGCGAGAAAAAATCCGATCACCTCAAGAGATAAAGGTGGGTCGACCCTGCTTGCGTTGAGATAATAGTTCCGCAGGATGGGACACAAGGTAAGGAGTCCGAAGTACTAAGTATCCGGGGCCATTCATGACACCCATGTTTACGACTCGCAAGAAGGCAGTGCTAAGGTTAGAGAGGTAAAAGCATTATATTGAAAAAAGCATTGAGCGATGAGTGAAAGGTGATACATTATGAAGAAGGAATGTGGAGTGTTTTGGAAAGAAAGTATGTTTCCCCGAATTTAACACCACATGGTCAAATATTAGCCCACCTTTAGCCTTTTACCAATCCACTTCTCACAAGCTTGAAAAAAAAGTCCTCTTGATTATTAATGCTATGTCGCTAAAATTGTTTTTTGCATATTACCTCCTTTATGAGTATGAAATTGCTTTTATGCACAGGCATGGATTTGGTTGACATAAGTACCTTCTCGAGGATGGCAATTGATTGTAGGGACATATGAAAAATGAATCTATGATATTGAGGGTTTACTTTCTTCCCCTGAATGACCATTAAAAGTATTGCTTGGGGACAAGCAAGCTTAAGTATGGGGTGTTTAATGTGCGCGCAAATTGTCATATTTTCTATGGACATATGAATCCATTTTATTGTCTTTTGCAAGGCACATTTATGGGAAAATATGAGAATAGTGTAGTTTATGCTTAAAATGTCAAATATATGGGTTTGCACGAGTTTCCATGTGATTTCGCAGAAAACAGGATGAAAATGGATGAATTCGAAAGAGCGGAAAAAGAACTCGAAGTCTTCTGAAGAGGTCCAACTGAAGACCTCGACATCGAGTACATCAGAGACATAGGAATCGAGCAGAAAAGGAAACAGAGCATATCGACACAGAAGGGGTCGATATCGACGTCTGGGGGTCGATATCGATGCTGCCAGATCGACCAAGTTGATAGAAGTCGAGTGCCAGTTCGAGTAGGAGAAGGAGAAGCTCGAGATAAGATTTTGGAGGGGTCGATATCGATGTCCAGGGGTCGATATCGACCATGCCAGCAGAGGAATTCGACTCCGATTTTGATAAAATTATATCCGATGCTTGCAATATCTATCCAAAGGTCGAGATTCCCTATCATCAACACCAGATCTATCATGAGGAGGCTGATTTCACCATGAAGTTTTAGCTTTTACTTTGTTTTAGTTTATCTTAGAGAATAAATATAAGGTTTTGAGTCCTTATCGACATCTATAAATAGACGCCAATAGGGCTGAGTTTAGGTATTCAATTTCGTATTCAATTTTACACACAATTCAGTTGCTATAGAGAGTAGAGAGAGAAAGAGGAGGCCGAGTGGAGTTGTAAAGCGAGAGCGGAGTGGCTTGTTCGGTTGTACTTTCTTTCGGAGTTTTAATTCGAAGTAGCTTTCTTTCAATAACAATGATGATGATGTGCATGATGAGGAGCGAGTAGTCAACCCACTTCTAGGGTCGGGGTGAGCCCGACGATAGCAATGTGAGGTAAGTGCATCAAAGGTATGACTTTTATGCGATTCCATCTTCTACCCCATGCATGATCCTTTACGAAAGTTAGGGAGATTCATTATTTGCATTATTGAAGTGAAAGCCACTCATATTGTGAACTTGAATTGCTCATGAATTGGATAGTAACTCTTAGGAATTACGCGAGAGCCTCTAATCACCTAAGTGTTTATAACGAAAGTTATTTGATGGAAAGACATTAAAGTTCATATCTTTAGCATGAAACTTGCATTGTTATCGTTGTGGCATGAAACCCCGACTTTGGAAGCCTTTTAAATTAATTGAATTCTTCATAAAAGTCTTAGTTTTATTTCTGTTCATCTTCCTTCTCCATTCTATTTTCTTCGGACTCTTTTCCGACAAATTGGTTACAAAAACAATTTTTGTGACAAGCATCGAAATCGACCATAAGGGTCGATATCGAGGTCTAACATCGATATCGAGGTATCTGCTCAACGTCGACTTGCTGTTTTGTCTTCTACAGGAACTGCGCTAGGAAATCGACCAGAACTGAGGTCGATATCGACCTGTATACTCGATATCGAGTGTCTGCTGAGGTCGAAAGTTTCGATGGTGAGTACAACAAAGGAAGCGCTGACATACCTCCTCGTGGATTCGATCCTGAATTACCCTACTACTACAAGGGAGGGGATTCTTGTATTATTTGTTTGGGACAGGGAGATAGTCTCGTTGTGCTTTATTTTATTCTCCTACTTACTACATCCCCCCCCCCCCCCCCGTTGCGAACAATTGAGCACGATAATGCTTGAGATTGATAGTTGAAACTGATTTTGAAAGATGAACCTAGGAAGAGAATGTGGGATTAGCCCTTAGAGGTGGATGATTCCACCTCTTGAGTTCTTGAAACTTGGTTGACTGATATAGGGTAGAATCGACTTGGGCTTTTGCATGATTTTGTTTGGTTCTATGTTTTTAGAAAAGCTTGATCAGTTTTGGAAAGGGTTTTCGTCTCGGGGACGAGACTTGTTTTTAGAGGTGGATGATGTAAAGGCTCGGGATTTTAAAATATTATTTTATAAATTAAGAATTAATATTGATTTAATATTGATTTAATTGGGGTTTGAACTATAAGATTCCGGAAAATTTTGAAACTCTCCGTCCCCGAGCAATAAATTTGATTTTATTCTTCTGAAGCAAATTCCGGCATAATTTCGAATTTGATTTAAAAGAGGATTTTATTCCGTTAATTTTCAACCGAGACTTGAAAATATTTATCAAGTTCATTATTGCTAGTTCAAATTGGGAATTTCGGTTTAATTTTTAGTCACGTCGGGATAAGATCGAGTGAGTGGGTTTCGAGATTTTGTTTCGGGTATTTTGAAATTCTCTTGGGACCACTTTGTATTCTTTGTGTGATCAGACCACCCTCACTTTTGTTTGTCCCCTTCCTCTTCACTCTCGTTCCACAGCTGCCTACACCCACTCCTTTTCCAGCTTTCCCCTTCCATTTCCAGTGCTACACACCCTCAGCTTTCCTCCTACATGCCACCTGCAGCTCCCCTTTTTACCCCATTTCTTCTGAATCCAAACAAGACCAATAAAAGCTCACTCATTACCTCCCCCATCTCCTTCCCTCTCTCTGCTCCTTCAAAGCCACACAACACACTCCCTTTTACCATTTTCTCTCTGTTTAATCTCCTATTCCCCGTCACAAACACCACCACCATCACCACCACAGCACTGCCTCCTCAACTCCTCAGCCCCGTCGTCGTCGTCGCTTGTCACCCTTAGGACCCGAGCCCTTCCTCCCCGGTTCCACCGAGGCACCAAGGTGTCCCTTTCTCCCCTGTTTCACCCCCGAGCACCCACAGAAGCTTTCTCCCTCCTCCGCCTAGTTCCGGTGCAGCCAAGCTCAACCCGACGCCGCCCAGGAGCTCCCGAGTACAGCCGCTGCCCAACTGTCGCCGCCGAGCTCCATTTCTCCCTCCACTCCTCTGCTTTCCGTCCGAGCACTCCGGTAAGCTTTTCTCACTCTTTTCTGATAAAAAATCCAGTAAGGGTCCGCCCTTTTGACCTCGCTACCTTCGTCCTAGGCCGGGAATCGCAGCCCACACCTCAGACGAGCTTGAGCGACCTCCGGCGAAGCCCGACGAAGCTCGAACACTCTCGGTGAGGAATCGAACCCCTCCCTTCCTTGCTTCTATTTCGGTTTCCTTTTCTTCTTTCTTTGGTTGAATGGTCGAGCGAGGGCGAGCTCAGGAGCTCTGGTGAGCGAGAGCGAGGCAGGCGGGGGGGTGGACGAGCGAGCGCAGAGAGGCGGGGAGATGAGAAGATGAACAGTAGCTATAGGGTCCGGTTTTCTTTTGTTTTAACCATGGGTTCGGTTCACTTTTTTTTATGAAATGGGGAACCGATCACTTATAAGGAATGGGTTAAATTGGATCCGAATAGGGTATGGGTTTGGGCTGTAGGATCCGGGTTCCCTTTTGATTTATTGGGCCGGGCTAGGCTAAAGGAAAAAGAGAGAAAGATTGGGCTAAGGGTTTGGGTGTTTTAAAGGTTTTTAGATTATGAGTATTATATTTATATGTTATGTTGTTATATAGTTTGATATATATATATATTATTTGATTAAATTATTATTATATATTATTTTGAGATTTGAGATAAATAATATTTTCCAGAAAATTAATATATATTATATATATATATATATTGTTTTAGAAATAGATTATTAGGATATGTTATGTGTTATATTATGATTTTGAAATGTGTATTAAAATGTGATAAAATGAATGGTATATTTTAAAGACTTATTTTGGGGTATTTTCGGTTATTTACTTAATTATTAAATAGATGGGATATTATGTAATATTACTGATGGGATTTAAAGATGTAATATTATTATTATGAGATTTGGATTTTAAAAGGAAAAGAATTTGGAAAAAGGGGTTTTAAAGGTTAGAATTTGATTTGGGAAAAGGAATCGGATTTAGTGAGATTTAAAATGGGAATTTTTGGAAATGACCTAACCATATCAGATTTACTATGATAAAATAATAAAATAAGTTGATTTAAATAGCAATGTTTCGTAAATGGATTTTTGGGTCAAGAATAACTTAAGAAGTGTTTTGGATGATGAATTGTCTACCTTGTGTGTATATAAATTAAGATATGTTGATATTGCCATGATATGTTATGATATGGATACATGTGGAAGTATGATATGTTACATGACGATTAGAGTATGAATGTCACTTATATATATATAATAATGGTGCATGATTTCTAAATGATGAGTTGAAATGATCAAATGTTGAGAGTATGAGATATTAGATATTGAGATGAGATGATGAGATGATGTGATGAGTTATGACGAGTTGAATAATGATGATGGTATGGAAGATATGATGATGAGTTCTATGAAATAGGTGGAGTTATGTATACTAGTTAGGGGCGCCTTGTGTGACTTAGACGTAGACTTATGCATTTTGAATGTTTATTATGTGATTGTTGACATTGCTTGGATTTTGCTTCTGCCTTAATTCTCTGATGTTCGGCTTATTTAGGTAAGTTCCTTTATGGGCTTACTCGGATTTGAAAGAGATTACCTGCTTGTGAATATATGACATACTAGGTGTTGCATAAGCATTAAAGCATGCCATGTAGTATCATGCTAGGATTGCACTTATGATTGAGCATTCTATTTCTTTATGCGTATGTAACAGAACAGCCGTTATTTGTGATAGTCCTAGAGTCTCTATTAGGGTCATAGGGTAGCCCAGCCCCATCGGGTGCCCTGAGTCTATCGAGTTGATATGATATGATATGATATGATAGCCCAGCACCATCGGGCAAGAGATGAGATGATATGATACGATATGATGATACCGTGGGTGAGTGCACCACCACGAGGATATTGCTATGCTATAGCACCGAACTGGCCAGTCTCTGCACTAACGGGAAAGGGTGCAGAGGTAGGAGAGGGATATGCCACTTGGCATTTTTTGGGCGCCTTTACAGTTCTTTTTCGCATATTGTAAATTAGGATCATGTTAGTGTGATTTAATTTCCGCATCTGCATCATCTTTATTATTAGCGTATGTGTATGTTCGCTTGCGGGACAGGGTGTGTTGGGGCCTCGGTCTGATCCCGCGCGCACCACTTGTTTTTAGGTATGATTGCTCCCTGTCTCTATGGCGTGGGAAAATCCCCCGAGCGATTGCAAAGAATCTGTCTAACCCTGCTAATTTGGCTATACAACTTTAGAGCATATGTTTTGGCTTTGACCCGGCTCTGCCGTGGCTCTTGTATCTGAACCTTACTTCCGCTTTACTTTCATTTAAATTGAATTTCTGTAACTTCGTTGATTGGGGTCCGAAATCCCCGCTTTGAACACTGATTGATCAGGTTTGAAACCTCGACCCGTACCTGAATTGCAACATCCGAACGAAGGTATCCGACCTTCAAAACGTAACCCGGGTATTTATATCCAGGCCGTTACAGAATCATATTAAATTTTACTTGAAAATTTTTTTTTTAAAAGACACAAAAAGTGGGTCAAATTTTTCTAAGTGTTAAAAATTACCTACGAATTTGGAAACCCTTCATTTTTTTTCTATGTAATTTGATCCCACCCTTTTCCCCTAAACACACACGTTTTTGTTTTTTCAGAACCAATAATTTCACATCTGTCCATATATTTGACCATTGTATAAACTGTTTTACACATCACAAAAAACATTATTGATGTAATAGATTCATTTAACATCTGTTACTTTGTTGACAGACTTAAATCACATGATGTCTAATTGCAGTATTCTAGTAGTATTTCCTTCTTGCCTTGTGTATGTGTCGAGTAGCCGTGGTCGGAGCCAAAACCCGGGTTGTCGTTGGTGGCCCACCCTCCGTCCTCTTCTCGCTCCCTTCAAACGCATAAGTGGAAGATGGTGAACAGTGTTCACCCATCCCCCACTTCTTCAGCCACGGGCCCCACTTCCACATAAGCAGCCACGTCAGCGGAATGGGCCCCGCCCCTCCTTTTCTTTCCTTCCTTTCTGTATTCGATCAGAATGAAATTAAAATGGCCATCTAGGCCTATTCTTTGGGCCGGGCTCTTTGTTCAAAAGCAGATTGAGTTGGGCCTATTCTTTTCTAGGCCAGATTAACAGATTTAAAAACAAATTGGAAATTGGGCCTATTCTTATATAAATTGATTTCAGGTTGGGGATTCTTAACTAAAGGGCTTCGGTTTTTGGTAGAGTTAGAACAAGGGGGGGTCGGTTTGGGATTTTTGTGAAATAAAAAGGGTGGGTCGGTTTCAGCAATTTATAAAATGTGGGTTGTTTTGTTTAAATAAACAAAATGGTGATTTACTTTAATGGTATTTGAAATATTATTTTGAAAGTATTTTAAAAGAAAATGGTATTTGAAATATTATATTATTTCGAGATTTAAAATGGGTAAAGATTTGTATATATTATAAAGATATTATGTAATCGCCTTATAAAATATTGGAAGTTAAAATATGTTATCGGTTTAAAACAAAAAGGAATTTGGCAAATTTTTTCAAGAATCGGAATTTCTAACTAATTGACTCGAATTTTGGAATGGCTTGGGAACTAACTTGGGAATCCGACTTGTTCGATAACTAACTAGCATGATGATATGATTGTATGACTAATAGCATGATATTGTGATGATGTGTTATGAAAGGTTATACGCTAGTTACTTATGATGATGAAGTGACATATAAGCTAAGTATGAGTATAAATTATGATATGTCAATATTGCTATGATACGATGTCGACGCACTTGTTGAATATGAATTATGAATTAAAATGTTGATATATGTCCTTAAAATGATATTAGGGAGTGTTGATATATGATTAAAAAGCATGATATGTTCTTAAATATGAAAGTATGAATATGATATATATATATATATATATATATATATATATATATATATATATATATATATATATATATATATATATATATGAGGCGATGACGTGTTACCATATGTTACTATATGATATGATAATAAGTTAAAGCATGATAAGATGTTGAGATGATGAGTTGAGATGGTACTTGATCAGTTATATAGAGACTTTGCGATGAGATATGAGATGAGTTGAATGACGATGATGATATGGAATGTGATGATGAGACTTTCGATATGTAATGAAATCGTGTGTGCTTGTATGTTTGAATAGATAGACTTATACTTCCCTTATAACTACTAGGTGACTTTGAACTGTGTGATTGCTACGATGCTGTTCTGCACTTCTAGGTAAGTTCCTTTATGGGCTTACTCATATTCGAAAGAGAATCCCTGCTTGTTATTATATGACATACTAGGTGTTGCATAAGCATTAAAGCATGCCATGTAGTATCATGCTAGGATTGCACACATGAATGAGCATTTGAATACTTTGTGTGATTACGAAATAGAACGGTCGTTATCTGTGAGTCTTAGAGTCTTTGCTAGGGTCATGGGGGCATTCGTGTTTTATACCATTTTGGTCCCCGATCGAGTCGATGAGTACGATCTATATATGTATCTCTATACGGTTCGGCATAGACCGAGCGCCCTACCTTGGAGTGGGTATGGGAATATATCTGTTACGGTTCGGCTTTACAAGGGGTCTTTCTCGAATCCTCAAGATGAAGAAGCAATTCAACAACAAAGATGGATCAGAGTCTTCTAAATTTTGAGGTAAGTCTCAATACAACAAATATGACAAGAAGACTAAACCTTTGTCTTGTTTTGAATGTGGTGAAACAGACCATCTAGTGAAAGATTGCCCTCAAAAGAAGAAGAGCCAGTTCAAGAAAGGTGATAGATGGAAAAAGAAAGCCATGGTGGCAGCTTGGAGTGATTTTGACTCAGGTGACTCAGACTCCGATGATGAGAAGGCCAACATTTGTCTCATGGCCTCAGGAGATAAATCCCACGATGAGCAACTTGAGGTAACTGTAAGAGAACTTATGGCAAGTCCAAAAGAGGTACTATCGGAATTCCTTTCTAATATGATTGCCAATGAAGAGAAGCTTATTGCCCAAACCAACACTCTTATTAAGAAAACCGTGGACCAAGAAAGAACTATTGAGGAACTGTCAATGAGGGTCAAAAGTCTTGAAACCTCTTATTCGGGTCTTGACATTAAAGTCAAGACTCTTGACTCAGAGAAATCTGAGCTCAAGCAAGATCTCTCGTCTCTAAGAAGTGAACATCATGACTTAGAGAGCAAGAAGATCTCCCTGAATAGGAAGATTCAAGACCAACAGACAGCCCTCATAAGTTTTACCAAGTCCAAGGGCACTCTTGATAGGATGTTGGGTGAGCAACAAAGTTCTCTAAATAGAAGTGGTATTGGTTACAACCCGAGGTTTTTAAAGAAGCAATACATTACCACTTTTGTGAAGGCAAAAGGAAGCAGAACCTCTCCTATATGTCACCACTGTGCAAGAAAGGGACATGTAAGAGAGACCTGCCCCTATAGAAGAAAGGATCCTCATATTATTCGCAATGCATTTCCTGTTCACTTGAGAAAAGAACGGATAACGCAAGTTGGGGTCCCTAAAGGCACTATTTTACCAAATATGGTTTATCCCAATAAAGGATCTAAATTTGCTTATTGGTCTAGCCACAAAGGTTGATTTTTGTTTTGCGGGAGATCACCAAGGTGAAAGAGCAAAAATGGATTATTGATAGTGGATGCTCTAGACATATGAGTGGGAAGAGGTCTCTCTTCCATGAACTAAAGAAGCAATCCACTGGAACAATCACTCTTGGTGACAAAGGAAAGTGTGACATCGTTGGTATCGGTAGTGTTGGGAGTGATCCTAACCACAGTATTAAAAATGTTTATCTTGTTGATGGTTTGAAGTATAATTTGCTTAGTGTTTCTCAACTATGTGATAATGGTAATGATGTTGGATTTAACAAGAAAAGATGTTTAGTGCGCAAAGAAGATACAGGTGAAATAGTTCTAATTGCCTATCGTTATAATAACATCTATGCCGTGAATGTTGAGCAAGTGGCACAAGGAAGCTTAACCTGCCTAAAGGCTTTGACGGACGATCCAAAGCTCTGGCACAGGAGACTCGGTCATGTAAGCCCACATACACTACAAAAGCTTGTGTCCAAAGGGCTTGTAAGAGGACTACCTGAGATGGACTTCAAAGGTATTGAGATGTGCAAAGCATGCACACGAGGTAAACAAACATGTAGCTCTTTCAAAACCAAAAAGATTGTAAGTACTTCTAGACCCCTTGAACTTTTACATATGGATTTATGTGGTCCTATGCGAGTCAAATCTCCCAATGGTAAAAAGTACATGCTTGTTGTTGTTGATGATTTTTCGAGATATACTTGGGTTGCATTTTTAAAAGAAAAATCAGAGGCTTTATTAGAGTTTTCAAAACTTTGTAAGGAGTTGCAAACTTTAAGAAACGAGCCCATAGTGTCAATTCGAAGTGATCATGGTAGGGAGTTTGATCAACTTCAGTTTGATTTGTTTTGTGCTAAATATGGCATCTCCCATAATTTTTCTGCTCCTAGGACACCTCAACCGAATGGGGTTGTGGAACGAAAGAACCGCACCCTAGAGGACATGGCCAGGACTATGCTTTTAGAAAATGCACTACCTAAAACCTATTGGGCTGAAACTGTTAACACAGCTAACTATATTTTGAATCGTTGTCTTATTCGTTCCATCTTAAAGAAAACTCCTTATAAACTTTTCAAAGGCCGCAAACCCCTTATATCATATTTCAAACCCTTTGGCTGTACTTGTTTTGTTCATAACAATGGAAAAGATAACATTGGGAAATTTGATGCGCGTAGTGATGAAGGTATATTTCTTGGCTACTCCACAAGTAGCAAAGCATATAGAATCTTCAACAAAAGGACCAAGATGGTTGAGGAAAGTATTCATGTTATATTTGATGAATGCAATGACGGTTCTTTAAGTGAAAGTGTTGCAGATTTAGATCTTAACAGCCATACAGAGAATGAGGATGGTGATGATATTGCTACTAAGAACACAGAGAAGAGGAACATGCAGGATCATATTCTTAACACTGAGGAGTTGGCTCAAGGTCTTGAAGCTCAGTCCAAAGCTATTGAGACGTCAGATACTGCAGTAACTGAGCATAATGTATCCATGGAGTCAGATGGACCTCAAACAAATCCTGTTGATGTGACGAACCAGGGAGCTGAGACTAGCAAGAGAAAGTTCAAATACTCCTCATCACACCTATTATAGGATATCATCTCTGACCCTACATCTAGTGTTCAAACTCGTTCTAAACTTAAAAATCTCTGTGCTTTTCACCCTTTTGTTTCACTTGTAGAACCAAAAGAGGTGGATGAGGCCCTTCAAGAGATAGACTGGATCATTGTTATGCAAAGTGAGCTTAACGAATTTGAAAGGAACAAAGTCTGGACCTTGAAGCCTAGGCCAAAGCATCAATCAGTCATTGGCACACGTTGGGTATTTCGGAACAAGTTAGATGAGAATGGTAAGGTCGTGAGGAACAAAGCAAGGCTTGTTACTCAAGGCTACAATCAAGAGGAAGGTATAGACTACGAGGAGACTTTTGCTCCCGTAGCTAGGCTTGAAGCCATTCGCATTTTATTAGCATTTGCATCTTTTATGGGCATAAAATTATATCAAATGGATGTCAAGTGTGCATTTCTTAATGGTCTCTTAGAAGAAGAAGTTTATGTGGCTCAGCCCCCAGGTTTTGAAAGTTCGGAATTTCCTAATCATGTTTACAAACTAGACAAAGCGCTATATGGTTTGAAGCAAGCCCCAAGAGCTTGGTATGAGCGATTGTCAAAATATCTTTTAGAAAATGATTTTAAAAGGGGGTTGATCGACAAGACTCTTTTCATCAAGACCAAAGGAAAGGACATATTGGTTATCCAAATATATGTTGATGATATATTGTTTGGTGCTACTAACACATCTTTGTGCAAGGAATTTTCTGATATAATGTGCTGTGAATTTGAGATGAGCTTAATGGGAGAACTTAACTTCTTTTTGGGGTTGCAAGTTCATCAATCTAAGAGAGGGATCTTTATCAACCAAAGCAAGTATACTAAGGATCTCTTGAAGAAGTTTAAGATGGATCAATCCAAAGCAGCCAAGACACCCATGAGCTCAACCTTGTCCTTAGATCAAGACAAGACCGGGAAGAGTGTCAATCAAAAGGAGTATCGAGGGATGATTGGATCTTTATTATATCTTACTGCTAGTAGACCTGACATCATGTTTAGTGTTTGCATGTGTGCTAGGTTTCAAGCTAACCCTAAAGAATCTCACCTTGTGGCTGTGAAGAGGATCTTTCGATATCTAAATGGCACCAAGGAGCTTGGCTTGTGGTACCCGAAGCAAAGAGATTTTACAATAATTGGGTATTCTGATGCAGACTTTGCAGGCTATAAGGTGGATAGGAAGAGCACATCGGGATGTTGCCAATTCTTAGGGGCATCCTTGATTAGTTGGCACTCAAAGAAACAAAACTCAGTTGCTCTTTCCAATGCCGAAGCCGAATACATAGCCGCTGGAGCATGTTGCTCCTAAATCCTTTCGATAGCTCAACAAATGAGAGATCTTGGCATCAACCTCAAAGACATTCCCATTAAGTGTGACAACACAAGTGCCATCTCCATTATAAAGAATCCCATTCAGCATTCAAGGACCAAACATATTGATGTGAGGCATCATTTCATTAGAGACCATGTCGAAAAAGGTGATGTGTCAATATCATTTATATCAACTGATTATCAATGGGCTGACATTTTTACTAAGCCATTGGCAGAGGACAGGTTCACCTTCATTAGACGTGAAATCGGAATGCTTAACAGGGATGCACTTTCGTAGGGGGAGCTTTCCCTTTACGAAAGAAAACTTCTACTCAGTGTCAAGACCTTTGAACCTCATTTCAAAGGTTGTGAACTGATCAGTAGAACACATATAACGGATCATATATTTGGTTGGTATCTTTTTAGATATTTGATCAAATATTTTTTAAAAAGGAATTTTAAATATCTTTACTTCATTGTTACCTTCAGGAAAATCTTTTTTATTGCATATTATTCGATTATATTTTTATTTGTGGAAATTATTTAAATCGGATAAACATCCTGCCTTAATCATTAAGATTCAAACGGCTCTTTGTTTAAATTTTGAAATTGTTTTGGTAAGACTGATTTTGAAAATATGGCAGTTGTTATGATGAGTTAGAGTTATTACCTTGGGAAACTACCATCTTGTCCCATCAACTTACCTCACCCGCTCCCTTTTTTACCCCCACTATTCACATCTTCAGAGCCCACCGAATCTCTCTGACCTTTAAACCATCTTCTTCATCCTTTCTCTAAAAGTTTTTACCTTTCGTATCCATGGCACCCAAATCCAAGAAAACCTCCACCCCCAAAAGACTTGGCGCTACCTCCAAAGGTCATCAGATCCCCCTCGTGATTTCCCCTCAACCCGAACCTACCCCTGAGACCACTGTCCCGAGCACCGTCCCTGAGAACACCCTTACCGAAATCAAACGGTCCATGAAGCGCCTGAAAAAGACGACCCTCAGTGGTAAGCTTAAGGGAAAGAGAAAGATCATTGTTGAGGAAGAGGAGGAAGAGGAAGATCTTGAGGAGGTTCTAGAGAGAGATGTTGAAAAAGAGGCCGAGGAAGAGGCCCAGAAAAAGAAAAAGGCAGAGGAAGAGGCTGTGAAAGAAAAGAAAAAGGTCGAGGAAGAAGCCAAGAGAGAGGCGGAGAAGGAGGTTCCCACAGGAGAGGAACCAGAGGAAGAGGAAGCTGAGGAGGACGACGAGGTTGACGATGACGAGGAGGCCGAGGGAGATGAGGCTGAGGAGTCTGCTGATGGCTCGGGATCTGAGGAAGAAGAGGAAGAGGAGCCGGAACCTATTCCCTCTCCTACTCCTCCTCCTCCTCCCTCGTCCCCGAAGAAGTGCAAGGCCGCTAAAGCCAAGACGTCTCCACCTCCCAAGCGCTCGAGGAAAGCCACTCTCAAAAGACTTGAAGCGCCCGTCAAGTCGACCGCTCCAACAAAAGCCCGAAGAAAGAACGCCGAGCCTGCCGTCGATCCCCCTACACTTATCTAGGTAAACCAATCCTTACCCTCCTCTTGGATTGAGAATGCTGAGATGGCTGGCAAATGGGTAGACAAGTTCAAAACTCGTAGGATTTATTGTTCTGACTTTATCGATTTTAATTTTTTAGAAGCTTTGAACCTACCCTGCATCTCCCTTCTCAAACAAACCCCTGTTTGGACCCTGCTGAACCTTGAATCTGAGTACTACCCCCAACTCAACCGTCTCTTCTACATAAACCTCAAAGCCAAGCACACCGATGAAGGCTGGACTCTGGAGTCAGTCGTCAAAGGGGTTAGAATCATGTTCAACTCCCTTGACTTCGCTGAACTCCTTGGTCTTCCCAAACCAAGTCCACCCTCTCCTCAAACCCCCACAAAAGACCAGTGTGTTACTCTTGCCCGCGCCAAATACCTGTTCCCCGAAGCATCAAGCAGCACCACCAAACAACTCACCCACTCGTCCCTCACACTTGAAGCCAAAATCATCTTTAACATTATTGTGAGATGTCTTTTACCCCGAATCAACTCTGGCTCCCTCCTCACTGACAATGCTATGGTCCTTCTGTACCGTATTCTGAATGGCCATGATCTTGATCTGGCCAATACCATTTTAGGATCCATTGCTCACACCCAAAAAGCCAGAAAAGGTACTCCCCTCCCATTCGCAAACCTCTTGACCCGTGTCTTCAAAGCTTCTAAAATTGATTTTGAAAGAAGAACAACAACATCATACGGGAAAATTTGACTCCAAGAGCTTTGAGAAGATCGGCATAACTCATACCCCTCAAGGGACTTGGAGCCTTGCCTCTCCTTCCTCAAAAGCTCTTCCCACTAGCTCTGCCATCGATGAGTGCATGGAGAACCTGGAATTGGGTTTGGAGGAAGTTCGCCTGGACGTCAAGGAGTTACGCCACGAGTTGATGCTTGAGATGAGAGAGATGGCCAAGCTGTTAAACGAGTTGAAGATGCTGATCAAGGATGGTGCTCAAGACGATGAACCCTGAACCCCTATCCTAACCCTTGATCTAACTCTCTAACACTGCTGGCCCTGTTTTCAAAACTTTTGGTGACTATTGTCATACTCCTCCCTTTGTTGAAAGACAAAAAGGGGGAGATTGGTTAGACTTTAAACTTGGTTAGACTTTAAACTTTAAACCGCTTTGAACTATAGGGTCTTGGAAGACCTTATTTTGTTGGATGCTTTTATCATTGGTTTTGAACTTATATGGTCCAACATTTGTCTAACCCCTGCAGGTACTTAGTCCGATTTTTTTTATATGATATATTTACTTGACTAAGTTACAGGGATGCACAGGTTTTGTCTTTCATCAAGGGGGAGATTGATAACTCCACTCCCTTGATGAAAATCGGAAATGGTTTCAAAGGCTTTGACACAAAGCTTGTGTTAAAGGTCTTGAAGCCAAAGATGTATTGATGAAATTCAAAACCTGTATGTTAGTTATTATCTTACATATATATATATATATATATATATATATATATATATATATATATATATATATATTATCTATGTATGGTTTTGGAATATTATTATACATATGTTATACTAACCATACAGCAAAGATTTCAAAGAAATCTCCTTCCTTAAAGCTGAAAGATATGAAGATCAAATCAGGTGAATGGTGGCTTCGCAGTTTCCCGAATTAGAAGATTGTGAAGATCCTTCCTAAGCCATGATCTCAAGTAGCCATTGGGTGAAGATTCTTGTTTCAAATGGCGCCGATTTGATCAAGTATAAAAGGAGATGAAGAAGAGAGAAGAAGACGAGAGTTGAACTCTGACGAACATTGATTTACAACGCACACTCAGCCCTCAAGTCAATCTTTCTTCTACGTGTACTCTCTGCTAGGTGTTAAGAGTCTTATCTTTTGTTTCAAAGCATTTGAGAGTTACACAGTGAGCTTATAGGATATATTCTGAGAGAGTGTTATACTCGAGAGTATTTATAACTCAGGAAGTGTGCACTAGGTTATTGATTCACGAGTGTAAGAGGATTCCACTAGATAGCTGAGAGAGGTGGGGCTCTTCTAGATTGGTCTAGGACTCCAAGGGAATGAGAGTTGACTATATTGCAATTGTATAGGAGAGAGGCTTCTCGGTGAGCTATTAGGATCCTAAGCTTTGTGAATCAATAAAGCCTGTTGAATCCTAGGGTTGTGGAAGAACCCTAGGCGGGGACTAAGCCTTAAAGGAGCCGAACCTCGTTAACAATTCATCGTGTTCTTTACTTCTTGCTTTACCATTATTTCCGCACTTGTTTTGAATTGTATAACTTTGTTGTGCTTCAGGTATCCCAATCGAAAGAATTGAGTTTACTCCCAAAGGTTTGGAAAGCGTTTCAAAAGTCTTGAGATTGTCAGCGAAAAGTTGGCATACTCTATTCAACCCCCCCTTCTAGAGTATCTTTATTCTACTTTGTTATACATTATCGAACCTTCAAGTTAGAATAACTAGAAAGAGAGCCGAGGCCCAATGAACCGACCATTATTAAATAATTGTAGGTGAAACTATCGCATCCCTATTGTTTTCAATCCATCACCATTGCAACCTTTATTTCTCTTGTTTATTTCCATTTTACAATCACTCTCAATCTTTTCACCTTTGATAGCAGTTCAAGTATACAAGAAAAGGCAATTCTCTTCATGGATCGATATCTAGATTTACCGCTTATACTAGCTATAAGTTTGCATGTGGTGATCACCTAGGTTAACATGTGATGATCGATATGTGTGAAATATGAAACTCAATTGAATCAGGACAAAATAAAATACAGTGTGTGTATCAATGAAGATACGAGATCCAACTCAATGAGAATTAGGCGGTGTCTCTACTTTGGGTTAACTAAGGAGTTGAGTTTGGATTGAATGTGTTAAGGTCATGTTGCGTCTTAAATCAAAATAGTTTCATGAAACTAACATTCTTGAGATAAAATATTCGTGATGAAATCTGACTACGGAAATCATAGGTAGGTCGGACGTCCTATCCAGACTCGACCGGCATAATATAGTTAATGTTAAAATAAAAGTGAGCAGGTCACATATGATATCCGTGGGATGTGTTAAAATATATTTATATATAAGTGATACAATGTGAGGAGAGTGAAGTACAACTTAGGGTCAGTAGTCTATGTTTGGACTTGGTATTGGGAGATACAAAATCAACCCTTAATTGCTTGTCTATACCGTGGTTTAAAACTCTCTGGAAGATTCCTGCCATTTGGATTAATTTTGGGTCACAACAAGTACCTCATGAACAATACCTACTTTAAACTAAATAATAAAATGTGTTTTTATAGTGATCACAAATGTATTTCAAAAGCTACATCATATCCCATATGTAATCGGGCTATGGTTCCTAAGGGTGCTCGCTGCCCACTTCTTATCTTATTCTATCCTTCAAGATTATCTGTGTCATAAAGTTGAGTCAGCAAATATTAACCCACCTAAAATACTTTGATAATTGCATTTGGGTTTATAATCATACCATTAAAGGTCAATAAGTATAAATCTAAAGTAGTCTATGTTTTTGAGTTGTCACTTGCTAGTTCTTGCGAACTAACCATCCTTTGTTTGGATGGCTAGGGGTCCCCTGTCTCCGGAAAATACCTCTTCCTCTAGTTCACAGGTTTAAATCGAGTCACTAAAGAGAAGTTGAGGAAGTTCAAGACAATGTATAAATATTGCAATCTGAATCTATAAATGTGAAATGTTTATTTACAAAGTCTTCCGCTGTAATGTTTTGATGTATCAAATATTGCAATTTTAATCCTAAGTTTAATACAAAAAAAAAGATTTATTATACTTTAAGTCATCCGCTATTTGTATTTTATTTTTTATCATCTTCTTTATGGGAGCATGGTGGCATGTCCCTATTAGCCTAAGGTGGTTACGAAGACTTTAAAGTCCAAGTAACCACTGGCGTTGGAACATTCCCTCATTAATAGAAGGGGGTGTTACATAAGGAGGTTATTGTTTTGAGGGGAAATTTGTTTACTTTTTGTTTTAGCTTTTGTGTTTTATAGAGTATTTGCCCTTGACAAATGGGGGAAATTATTGGAGGATCGTGATGAACTCCATGTTCTCTTATTGTCAAGGTTAAATAGTGTTAGTCCTTGATGAGTTTTTGATTACTGTGCAGGAATATTGTAGATTGAATTTGAGCCAATGCTTGAGGTTCACAAGACCTACAAAGTATTGAGGGTCACAAGAACTTGTTCATAAAGGAAAGAAGATACAAGATTGGGTGCAAAAAGGAATGCACTAGAGATCTTGTAAGAAAAGAATGAGAATATCTTGGTTGCTGGAAGGAAGATATGGTGCAACAGATTGAGAAGTTCCCTTGGATAAATTAAAGATTATATGTGATGAAAAAAATTTATTGAGGGTCATCATGATTGCAAAGACTAAGGTGTGTTTTTATAGATCCTCAAAGAAGATGGGTTTGATAACTCAAAAGTTTGATTCAAGTTAATGAATGAGTTAAGATCAAGTGGGATTCAGGTTAATGATGGAATTAGAATCCATTGGAGGAATCTTGTCTTTGTCCTTGCAAGATGATATGTCTTTGTCAATGCGTGGATTTGAAGTTACCTCATCCCAAAAGGCCTTGTCAGATAAGTTGAGAAGTGAAGAGAATGATAGATACAAGAGCAAGCTAAGAAGGTCCTCTGCAATTGTTGGAGGTTGTTGAACTGTAGGGCAACGTGTATTGAGGAGGAACATGTGTGGTGGCTTATGTTGCATGTGGCTTTGCACAAGTGGAGTTGATGTAGTGGTCTAGAGTTTGCCAACACCAAAAAGGGGGAAATTGTTGGGAAGTCATGAGGATCGTCAAGAACTTCAGTGTTTTCATGCTTGCAAAACTCTCAATGCTAATCTTGACATTAAATTTTTGTTTAAAAAGTTGACAGATTGAGAAGGTGGTCCTGAACACTCACAAAAAAGTTCTTGTAGAGGTGGGTCTTAAGGACCCTTGTTGGTGGACAGGATTGTTGAATAAAGAGATTGACAGAATCTTTGCTGGGCTCCACAAGATTCACATTTTGTATTCTTGAAAGATCTAATTAGAGCTAGATTTAGAGATAAAAGATTAAAGATCTTTGTGTTGATGGAAAACATTATTTGATATAGGACTAATTCCCAAAGGAAAAATATTATCCTCCTTCCTTTTTAAGAGGATTATGTGTATTGAACTTTTTGGTAATTATAGATATTAAAAATTTAACACCACCGTCTTACATCGGATATAATAAGGATGTTGGGAGTGATTTAAAAGTGATTCAAGTTTTTCCCATATTATAAGAGCTCTTTCTTTTCAGACTTCAAGTGATGACAACGAAACTAAGAGGGCTAGGTGGCATGGGTTGGCACCTCTTAAGACCTCAGGTGTTACAGATAGTATCAGAGCTGACTCTGGGCTCGGAGGTGCATCAACAGTATGCTCGAACACGCTCCTCCCGGAGGGCAATCCCTTGGGCCTAATAGATCGTCAATGTTTTAAGTGGGAAGATTGTAATACCCTTGTCCCACATCAGATATAATAAGAATTTTGGGAGTGATTTAAAAGTGATTCAAGCCCTTCCCGTGTATAAGAGCTCTTCCTTTTTAGGCTTCAAGTGAGAACAACGGACCTAAGAGGGCTAAGTGGTCTGGGTCGGCGTCTCTTAAGACCTCGGGTCTTACACCTTATTCCCCCTAAGAGGGACAATCTTTCTCAAGGTCCTTAAGATCTTCATCTTAGATCAACCTAGGGAGTTACTTACCAGCCTTAGTTCCCTGAAATGTACCTACAGAGGGTCAGCTCAATCATGACATAATAGCAAAAATTCAAAGTCAAACACAAAGCATATTGGGAAACATTTAAGTATATCAACGGTCTTTAGAACATAAAGTAATACGAGACAATGTTCAACATCACATAGTCAATCAAAGGGTGGAAGAATAAACTATTCACACAAAAGAAATCAAGATCCAAACCATAAAGTTTACAAAAAAAAAATAAAGGTTCAAATGGAGAGAAATGATAGGAAAGAAGAGAGATCAATAATGGCAAGCAATTAGTCATGTTCTTTGTGAGTCTTCAAGAATACCTTTTCAACCTATCAACTTATTAAATAAATACTTAACATCAAGACTAGCATTGAGAACTTTACAAGTACCAAAACACAGAAGTTTCTGACGACCCTCAAGACTTACCAACAAGAATACATCGAATTCATAAAAGCTAATCAATTTAGTTTTGATCAAGTTTGTAAAATAGTTCATCGCCACCCCTTTCATCCCACTTTTACTTCTCCATTCTATCTCGCTCTCATTAATCAGCTTTGGGATCTTATTCTTTTTCGCTCTCCCGTCAGCGTGCTAGTGAAAGTACTTCGAGTTTCAATCACCCCAACAAGTTTTGGCCTTCGCTCACTGAAACCAAAGTATTTCATCTTTTTCAATAAGCTCATTTCTTCCTTTCTAACTCTTGTCTCTTGCCCACAAGAGCCCTATCATCCTATTCTTAGAAAGCTCTCTTAAATTCTCCCTTCAATTCTTTAGATTTGCTAAAATATCTTAAAAAATGTGCTTATTCCCGTACCTCAGCTCCTTCATACACCTTTACAACTTGCTGACAACCCTCCCCCTATATATCATGTCCAGATCCCAAGAATTCCTCCGCACCACTTGACAACCTTCATTGTCAATCCGCATTACTTTGAATCTCGGTGGCTCCGATCCCCTCTTTTCCTCTTGGCCTTCCCATTTAATGCGAAGAGGGTAGACGACAATCGAGACATGATCCGATACTTGTCAATCCAAGTGCGTAGCCAATTCAAGGCTCTTAAAAATTGGTTCCTCCAATATTCATTAGCAAATAGCTAATCTAGTCTTCTCTTGGATAAAGTCCCCGTTTTTGCTCGTGTTATCCCAAGCGAACATGTACCCTTAATACTCAATCTCTTTTAAGCCACACTTGTCGAACGTTTTCTTGAAATAATTCATCAAGGTGTAATCTCGCAAAAGATCTCCCTCCTTGTCTCCCCTACTGAAAACCTGATTTAGGTTATCCATTAAGCACCATGACCCTTGTATCTCCTCATTTATCCTCCTTAACACCTGCCATGTAAAATGTTTTTCCTCTCCTCTTGGACATCCATAGATCTCCAACACTACCCATTTTAACCCAACATTCTCCTTAATTACCAAGTCAATATGATGAGTTATATTGATTGAATATGTAACTCCAATTTCTCATATCATCCCATATTAAGGATATAACCCACCCAACTTCCCAACACAATCTATAGTAAAATAATTCTATCTTTGATTTTTGCCCAAAAATAAATAAATAAATAAATAAATATATTTAAGAAAAAATGACCAAAAATAATATGAAGTCTCAACTATGAACCAAAAATAATGCGAACTTTAGAATTGATGATTTTGCATACAAAATATCATCCTATTAACCAAAAATCATACACATGTGATGTTCGATTAGTTTTCCGACCATCTATGCCACGTGGCCACCGAAAAATATATGTGGCACAATATTTCTTGCCACATCATTTTTTTATTTCCACAAAATTAAATAAATAAAGTCAAAGAAACTAATTGAGAAAGAGCAAACATACCGACTCGTCTTGAGCACCGTTAGCTCTCTCTCCCTGACATGAGCAATTGTCATCTATTTTTTTTTAAATTAGGAAAGAAATTTGATTCTCTAGACATTCCTAGAGTAACCGAGAGACCAGACAAGCCGATAGATTGACTAACCATCATGTACAAACCTAAGCAAATGACAGAAAAGAAAATATACCAAGTAAATGACATAAAAGAAAATACAAAAAGAAAATCACATTACATCCTACACTGTAAAACACAAGCTAGCAGAATAAACAAATAGTCCAGCTAAATAGAAGATGCATATAGAGAACTCTGAGTATCACTAGTGGACACCTCATATTATGGATTCCACAAAGCCATCATGTGCCAATCACATTTTCACGACATCTCCAAGGATGACAAATCAAACCATCATTCACATGAAACTTGTACAACAACAAGAATAATAAAGCACACCAACATCAAACCCAATAGCCACACTATCACCCATTCAAAACCCCCAAAATCCATATCAAATCCTCAAGGATGATAACAAGACTATGAGTATGGTATCACAAGGGTAAGCCAAAACAGAGGCGGATGAGACAAGACTAAGAGGAAAAAAGGAACAACAATGAACATGCATAGAGATAAAAGAGCGGTTGAAAAAAAGAACCCATAAGGTCGCCAAAGGAGACCAATCCACATGCGTCAGTCCATCCAAAGTGTTAGAGGTGACACAATGGGTACACCAAGGACCAATTTGTAGGATGGTAGAGGTGACACCCCTAAAGTGGCAAGCATAACAAAAGTGTTATCTGCCATGAGAGAACGGATGAGCTTGAGGGCAGAGTTGAGGTCGACGGGGAGGGGAGGCTCGGTACGAGAACGGTTAGAGTTGGACCAGTTAAAGATGGTGGCTTTAAGGCGAGATTAGGGATGATCACAGAGAAATTGGGGAGGGAGCCGTCTTAGCGAGTGATAATGTATATTTTGTATAGGCATTCTGGGTAGTTTTAGGTTCCACAGAATATGTTTTCTAGTACATTCGCATCTTTATCATTTGGTGGTCAAAGTTCGGAATTTACACTTTTTATGTTAAATGTGCAGATTCACGGATCCGAACTCAAAGTGGATCAAGAGGGCGATGTTGGAGCCCTAGAACTGCTGGAGCTACAAAGGATGGTTGAGGAAAGATGCAAACATGTCCAAAGAAGATCTAAAATGAAGCCAAGACGAGGAGTGAGATGAATGCATGGAAGTGAAGACGAGAAATTCAAGACACCGAAGATAGGCATCCGTCGATGAGGGATAAGACCGGATTTGCGTAATCTTCCAAAAGTTTATTCATTAAAGAATTATTTATATCTTTCAAGATACATTCCTATCCTAGTTTGGCTGGTATTTCTAGGGTTTTGACAACCCTAACATTATAAATAACTTAGTTTTCCTAAGGTTAAGGACACCACTTTGAGATGCAGTATTCGATAAATAGTTTTACAATTTCTTTCCAGTTTGAGGCAAGCCATGAGTGGCTAATCTCTTTGTTAGTTTCACTTTAATTTCACTAAGTTAGAGTCACATCGCGCTAAGGTTATAACTGCATCCTTTGTAGGGCCTTAATCCATAAGTAGTCAGCACATCTTGCATGAATGATTCGGGAATCTTGATTATGTAGGAGAACTAACAGGTAGGGATTATCTCTTTTAGTTGAAGCGATAGCTGGGTTGACAACCAGGTGAGAAGATTTAAGATACGGGAAAGATGATGTTTATGTGCTAGGTGTTTAGGACCTATTGCTACTCGCCCCCCATGCTAGTGTAAGGAACCTTAGTGGTTATCGAATAGATAGCCTATTAAAGTGTGTGCATAAACCAAACCCTAGAATAATGGATAGAAACCAACTTAACTAAAGTAGAGATCAAGGATCAGGAAATCGACCATTATTGCAAAGTGTGAGTGGAATTGTATTTCTTTTTGCTGCTTGCTATCAATCATCATTACTCTTATTACTTTATTGCTTTCGTTATCTCTACCATTTCTTTCACCACTCTTCTCTCTGCTTCTTTCTTTCATTGTTGACAAACATACATAAAATCGCACGCACTCTCTGTGGGATCCACCTCTACTCAATTGCTATACTAATTGTTGAGTTTAAAATTATCTTTGGAGGGAATCAACTACCGGTTCTTTCTTTACCAGCGAGTGAGAGCAGACATTTGGTGGGTGGTTATGGTGGAGGCAAGCACTCAATAGAGAGGAGTCCGATAGGTGGAAGTGGTGACGGAGTGGCAGCCCAAAGGTAGCAGCCTAGCAGGCAACTCCCAAAGGGAGCATTTTAGTTTTTCCTTCAATTTCATGGAAAAGAAAAAAAAATGACATGGCAAGCAATATTGTGACACGTATACTTTTCAGCGGCCACATGGTGTAGATGGACGGAAAACTAACTGGAAATCACATGTGTATTATTTTTTGTTAATAGGGTGATAGATTGTATACGGAATCAACAATTTTAAAGTTCGTATTATTTTTTATTCATAGTGATACTTTGTATTATTTTTTGTTATTTTTCCTACCTTTAATCTTAATTCATATTTCATAAAATATTGCAGTATTTCTTGAACTTGTACATCCAAATCAAATAAGAACTTATACATTCCTTATCAAAAAAAATTGTACAAAAGAATGAATATTGTCCTTGTTACAATTCAAAGAATTTATATCGGGAAAAATATAAAAAAAAAGCCCAAATGAAAACCTTAAACGCTAAACAGTACGCGCTCTACGCGCTGCTGCTTCTCCGTCGCCTCCTCTTTGGCCTTCCTCTCCTTACGCTCCCCCGTCAATTTGGCCTGTCTCCCATCAACACAAACCTTCTATACCCAGCCCTCTCAAATTTTCCTAAACCCTATTTACATCTACAAATCTTGAAATTTGTCAAGTTGTGCTTTGTAAATCAGCAAATGAGTTATTTCGGTGGGCTATCGCCTTTGGTTCGTATCCTTGCGGTGTCGAATAAGTGCTTTCGGGTCTTACACAAGCTGTTGATGCGATTGACTGTGGTTTCGGTCGGTTGGTTGAGCTTTGGAACATATGGGCTCCGTCGCTTTGGGAGGTGGCGGTGGTGGCTGTTCATCTGCCACTTTTGGTGGATTAATGGCGGATGGTGGTTTGTCTACCCTTACTCCTTTACTTCTAATCAAGCTAATCGCTCTAATTTTATATTCCCACTCTACTTTTCTCCTCCACAGGTTAGTATCAAATCTTATTTAAACCCTTTTGCTTCATTTAGTTGGGATAATCTCCCCTTTGCTGGTTTGATTTTCGATTACTTGCATTATTGTTTGTTTTCAATTTTCCATTCTGGTTTCTGCCTTTCAAATTTGATCTAGTATAGACCAAGCGAAAGGATTTTGAAAATATTGTCTTACAGGCTTGGTAGCTAGATAAAGTTGGCTCCTATATGTTCAAGCTCGTACAGAAGACCAAACTTCTTAAACACTAGCCAAGATATGGCACAAGTCAACATTTGGTAACATACGGGCCCAATTAGAGACATTTGATTAAGATCTTCTAGCATTACAAGCTACGCTCCTTGCCTCATTCGATGACAAGAATGGTTTACTATAGAAATGGCTTCTGGCTAAACGGGAGAAACTACTTGACTTCCAACGCTCTTATTGGCGCCAACGAGCTAAGGCTAAACATACTAAGCTCATTGACACTAACTTCAGGCACTTTCACCGAGTTGCAATGATCGAACGTAATCGTAAGCTTATTAAGTCCATTACTCTCCCTGATGGCATTTGTACAGCTAATCCTGCCACAATTCGAGTAGAATTTTAAAGCAAGAATGCTCGTCGATTTCGTTCTACTCTTGATCCATCAATTATTATGGATAACAACCTGGATATCCTCCATCTCGTTGTTTTGCACCAAGATAACAACCGTCTTTTGGCTCCTGTGTCGAATACAGAGATTAAGAATGTGGTCTATTGCGTTGATTCCTAAAATTCATTATCCTGTATGTATTAATCATTTTCGCCCATTCAGTCTTTGCTCGACTATCTAAAAAATCATTGCAAAAATCCTTACGGCAAAACTAGCCCCAATTCTTATAAAATTCATCCACCCTCTACAAGGGGCCTTTACAAAAGGGCATTCCATTCATGATAATGTTCTAATT
Organism: Persicaria maculosa; assembly: GCA_963922045.1. NCBI lineage: Eukaryota > Viridiplantae > Streptophyta > Magnoliopsida > Caryophyllales > Polygonaceae > Persicaria > Persicaria maculosa. The sequence continues at coordinate 20,840,504 of OY998261.1, read as the reverse complement.
GGTCATGAAATTTTTCATTCTTTTAAAGCTAAAAAGGGTAAGGTCGGGTGGTTAGCCCTTAAGCTTGATATGGAAAAGGCTTACGACCAAATTGAATGGCCATATCTCTAGGCCGTTCTATAGAAGCTAGGCTTTCAGAGTAAGTTCGTCCACTGGATCATGGAATGTGTCTCCACTATCTCCTACTTAATCTTGATTAACGATGCTCCGACATAGCAGTTTTTCCCAAAAAGGGGCCTTCGCCAAGGGGATCCTCTCTCCCTCTTACTATTTATTATTGCATTAGAATTCCTTGCCCATACACTACAATACGAATCGAACATTAATCCTGACATTGGATTTCTTGTTACTAAAAATGGACCTACTATCCTATTTCTTACCTTTGTTGACGACATGATGATCTTCACTAAAGCTTTTGCTTCTTCCTGCTCAACTGTAACCTCGATCCTAAATAATTATTGTAGGCTTTCAGGCCAAAAAATTAACTACCATAATCCTCATTCCAAATTTCGAATAACACCTCTAATGCTTCAAAAGCAACTATTAATTATTTCCCATGTAGGTATTTCATGCTCAATTGTGTTGGAAAATATTTGGGCTGCCCGATTATCAATGGCAGAGTCAAGAAGGATACATTTGCGGATGTCGTTATTAATACTAAACGTCAACTTACCAAGTGGAAGGCTTCTTCACTCACTGCTGAGGGTCGCAAGGTCCTTATTAAGGCAAACCTAAGCGCTTAACCTATTTTTTTAATGCAATCTTTTGTGTTGCCTGTTTCTATTCTTACTAAATTAGATAAGGTCTACCGACGTTTCTTCTGGAATAAGGAAGGGCCTTATACCCCGCTTATCAGTTGGGATAAAATTTGTTCTGACACGTTAAACGGTGGTCTAGGTATTTACAAAGCAGAAACAATGAACACATCTCTATAGATCAAACTCCTATGGAAAATCCCAGCAGAACCTACTAATCCCTGGGTACATGCTATTCAGGATAAATATCTTAAAGCTGCATCAATTAGGACAAACGAGAAGAAAGGTGGGTCTTCTTGGCAGTGGTCCAAGCTAATACAACTGTGTCCTTTGTTTGAAAAGGGATTTCGATGGAGTGTTGGCAACGGTGACAACGTCCTATTTTGGTATGATAATTGGGCTTTCGATAAAGGGCTTGTCACTCGTATCGATACACAGTTGACGGCAGAACAACTGACTTGGGAGGTAAGTAGGTTCATTACTAGCAATAAATTATGGAATCTCTCCCTCTTACAATCTGATCTGCCAGGTCTATTACCCACACAAATTATCACACATATTAGTACACTACCTCTTACCGTTACCAACCTATCGGGCAAACTATATTGGGGATCGGACCATACAGGTTGGTTTATCACCAAATATGCGGTATCTTTGGTGCCTAATGGTGCTTAAAATACTCAATTCCAGTGTAATTGGATATGGAAATTAAACATTTCACCTAAGCTAAAACCCTTCCTTTGGAAAATTGCTATTGACTCTCTGCCATCCAAAGACGTCTGTCTCCAAATGTCGCATGTGAGTGTCCCTTTGCAGTGTGTTTTATGTGATTGTGTTTGAGTCGACTCAGCATCTCCTATATGATTGTCCGATGACCAAGCGGGTTCTTAGGACTATCAATCGTACTATACCCAACGGGGTACTAGCTAATTTTGATAACAATCATCACACTACCGTTTTACAATACCTCTTCTCCGCTACTAACAAATCAAACTTGATCGACCGGTTTTATTGTTGGTGGGCTATATGGTTCTACCGAAATAAATTTCTCTTCGATTCTGCCTCTACAGTTACATTAGCTCAAATTCAGATTCAAATGCTTTCTACCAAACAGAGTTGGGCTGAGGCTACTCGACTCGATCTTGCTTCTAACTCCTTCATTTCGAATAAGGCCCACCAGACAAAGACCACCGACTCTAGTAAACGTCATTTTCAAAGTTATGACATCAAACACCATTGGCATAAGCCACCACCACCGGCGTTCAAACTTAACTTTGATTGCTCTTATCGGGCTTCTGGCGATGGCTCTTTCAGATTCATTATTAGAGACTCTAGGGCTTCGTTGGTTTCGGTTGGATCGGGACTCTGTAACAACACTTTCGCCCTCTTTGTCGAGGTACTTGCTCTTCAGAACGGGGTTCTTAGGGCAAATGAATTGGGTATCGATAACCTGCTTATTGAGGGTGACAACCTGCAAGTGGTTAAATCGCTATTGGGAGATTATCGTTGCCCCTGGATTATCGAACTATTGCTATCTGACACTAGCTAGGTCCCGTTCTATCTGTTTAAATTCTGTCTCTATTCGTCATATTTTCAAGGAGTCAAATGTTGTCGCTAATCGGGTCGCGCACCTGGTGTACGGTATCCTTGCCGACGAGGATTCGCGGGCTGATCGCGAACTTCGTGTTCTCGTTCGCAAGGACGCTCTAGTATATACTTATTTGCCTAATCGATAGTAGTATCATAATTTCTTATCGATAGTTGTATCATAATTTCTTGTATTAAAAAAAATTTGTATCGGACGGTTAAATTAAGGTTAATTCCCACCGGCGGTCGTCTATCTCCATGTCCAGAAGCTGCCAGACTGTAAAAATCAATTACGAGGATCATTAAAATAGTAATCCTAATTAAAATATTAATCCCCGTTATTGTATCGAAGGATCTGCTTGGATCATTTATAACACCAAGGCAAATGCAAAAACCAAATCTATTAATTGCATGCTAATTAAGTTTAGTTAGTGACCCAAAAAAAAGGAATAGTTTATTTAATTATAATTTCCAAGTTCTAACGTGCATACGTACTACATAGGAGAAAGCAAACCCCGGCACTGGACCACTTTAAGCGTATGATTCATGTTTAAGTTTTACTGTGCCCTAAAAACATGTAAAGAGCTATTTATAAAGCTCTTGAAAAAAAAAAGTATAGGTCAAACCGTCGAATAAAGAATAGGTTGGTTAAAGATTCAAGTGGAAGGTGACTGCTTGATAGTGATAATGCCATCAAAGAGCGTTGATCTTGCCCATTAGACAATAAGATGATCCTTACAGATATCCTCCTTCTACTTCAATCTTTTGAGAATGTTATTCTCATGCATTGCTTCCAAGGGACCAACAAATATGTCGTCCATATCCCGCGCCTCTTTCATACTGATATCTCTCCAAATGTTCAGGTAGATAGAGATTTTAACATTCTCATCCCACAATGATGCTTTTTGGTGGTGGTCTAGTAGGTACTGACCCCATCCAAACTCTTACTTGTATAAAAAAAAGATAGGTTTTACCTTCCTACTTTTGGCAGAATATATAGTTTACTATTCATGAATATATTTTAAAGATAATAAAAAGTACATAGAGTATATTATATATTAATTAGCTTTTTTAGTTAATTTTTAAAATTAATTTCATGTGTGTTATATATCTATCTATATACATATACTAAAATCGATACATAATGTGTTAGGATTGATTTTAGGAAAAACAATTAATCCCATAAAAAATCATATGTTGTCATAATTTATAGAAAGTGAAAGGTACCACCCACTCATTAGCTGGCCAAGATCGACTCTATACCCCAAAACATGTAGGCAAACTTAGTTTCATGAAAGTAGGAGACATCAGTACAACTCTCTAAGTGAAACTCCTTTGGAAAATTTATACACAACCAAACAATATTTGGGTCAAAATGGTAACAGAAAAATACCTTAAACAAGATACTATTATGACTTGAAGTAAATACAATGTCCCGTGGCAATTCGGGTGGTTACTAAATATTCGAGATAAATTTTATACGGGACTTTGATGGCTTATTGGAAATGGTACTTTAGTTAATGTTAGGCTTGATCCATGGGTAGGAAACTTCACCTTGGCGCACCTACGTCATCACAACGATGAAAATACATGTGTCGCTGATCTAGTTTTGACAAAACATAAATAGGATTTACCTCACCTTTATAGATTATTTCCAATAGATATTGTTAACGAAATTGTCAAAATAAGCATACCTATAAACAATATGAGAAATACGCTCATATGGACACCGAGTCTAGATGGTTCCTTTTTGGTTAAATCAGTTTTCAATCTCTCGGTTGTACTCCCTAATAAGGGGTATGCTTTCGGGTGGATATGGAACTTGAACGCTCCACCAAAAAAAAAACTTTATTTGCAAAGTCGTTGTTAACGCCTTGCCAACTAAGTGCAGACTGAACAGATACTATAATCGTGTTCTCTCTCAATGTTGCTTATCTAACGCAGCAAATGAGGATGATAATCACCTTTTCTTTGAATGTCCGTTAACAGTGACGGAGCCAGAAACTTATCAAAGGGGGGGAGAAGTTTTGTACAAATTGTTGATTCGCTTTTCAATAAATTTTTCTATAGTTTAGCGAACTAAAATTACGATATTTTAGATTAAAAATGATATTTTCGTTTATGACAACGTTTTTTAGTTCAAAACGCAATTTTTTTGTTAAAAACGGTGGTGTTTTAGTTTAAAACCATGTCATTAATTCTTATATATTTTTTCTCTTTAAAAGAAAAAGTTAATATACTTTAATATATAACAGCATTCTTTTTGACTAAAAATATATCGTTTGAAACATACAAAGTCAATATATGTAACTTGTTGTTCTCTTAGCATGCACTAACGTGTAACAAGATATACAAACTTTAAACTGGCATAATTTCTTATATAATTATCAAATTTAGTAATATAACCTTTTGTTTTGAAGCTCTTGGGTTGAATTATATTACCAAAATATCAAATTAAGTAAAATATAAAAGCACTGTGATTTATTAAAAGACATTTGAAATAATTAATCTGTGTTTAACTTTCAAACGTTCATAACTTTTTACTCAGATATCGGATTAAGGCTTATAATATATGAAAACGAAGCTATCGACGAGTAGAACAAGAGGTAATTCATCAGATGAAAGGGGGGCAAATGCTCCTCTTCGCTCCCCTAGCTCCGCCCATGACAATATCCATGCTCGATGGGATTAATAATAATCTTGGCTATGATATCCACCTTCCACAAACAAGTAACGACTTCATACCAAATCTAAAGTTGACAAAAAGTAGCAAACAAGAATTTTCATGTGATTTGCTTTTTGTGGCATTTAATTTGAGAATATAGAAATAAGATGATTTTTAACACCAATAATGCTCTGGTGCCACAAAACCGCCTACAAGTGGCATTATCTAAACTAATGGAGTGGTCTCAGGCTCAGGAGGTGTCTCATGACACTCCTAAGCCTATGTCTAGGAAACAGATGAATTGGAAAAAACACTTAGTGGCACTATAAAAAATAAACAAATTAGCCACCAATGGTAGCAACGGCAAAGGGTTTGGCATGACAGTTGGATAGAATTTGGCTATAGTCTAGCAACGGCAAGGGTTAGCCGTGGTTGTTGGGTAGAGTTTGGCTATAGCATAGCCGGCAAGGGTATGCCGTTGCTAGCTTCATGGTAGCTAGCGAAGGCAACACATTAATGGCTACCGTATACCGTTGGCGTGGCAAAAAATTCTAGTGGATTCACCGAATTTGCCACAACCTCGTAGCTAAAGACTAAGGTAAACCAACTTAAAAAAGAAAAATTTAAAATCCTAATAAACCCAAATCCGAGTAAAGGCTACTCCTCTCCCTCCCTCATCTTCTCCCTCCTGCGTCTTCTCTTCTCCCTCTCGCGTCTTCTCCAAAGTTCGAAGGGTTTCGATTGCAGACGCCGAAGGTAAGCCGTGCAGACGCCGGCGGTGGGGAGCTCACCTCGGCTCCCTCTCACTCCTAACGAAGCTTCGAAGGGTTTCGATTGCAGCTCCAGGAAGTGGTCATTGAGCCCCTAGGGTTTCGATTTCATCTTCCAGGAACTTCTTCATCGCCCAAGGTTCAACTCAATCACTCCGTCCTTTCGATTTCCTTTCGTTTTGGGCTTTGTTAGTGATTGGATATTCTATTTCATGAGTTGTCATTCCCCAAACAAATTTGAAGGGTACAAAGAGGAGAGCGGTCCTTGTAGTGGAGAGTAGGTTTCGATTGCATCTTCTAGGAACTTCTTGTTCGCCCAAAGGTTTGTCTCAATCACCTTTTTCTGTCGATTTGGTTTCGATTTGTGTTTTGTTAGTGATTGGAAATTTTTTTTCATGAGTTGTCGTTCCCAAAACAGCTTGAAGGCTACAAAGAGGAGAGCGGTCATTGTAGTGGAGAGTAGGTTTCGATTGCAGCTTCCAACAAGTTCGTTTTCGGCCCTCCTGTTCGGTTTACTCTCATTTCTCTCTACATTTCGTTTAGCTTGGTGCATTGTTGTTAATTGCTATTCTATTTTTTGTGATGAATACATGTCGATTTGGATTTATGAGATTTAGATGAGTCAAGAGGATTGTTGGTTTGTTAGAATAATTGTTATTCTTTTTAATTACTAGTATTTTTTCAATTTAGCTGTGATCACCTTTTGTGTTTTAATATTAATCAGATGAGTATGTTTTGTTTTAGTCTTCCAAGTTGATAATTAACTGATGATCTGTGCAGACAATCTAAGGTTACCTCTTGTTCCTTTGATTCAACTCTTCCAATCTTTTTAACTTCACCACCGACTTTTCTACACATTGCTCAGATTACATTATGTTTACCTCCTTTGCTTATCAAATTCATCATCTTGCTGATGTAGATTTTACAGTAACCAAGTTTATCCGATTCTAGCGATTCTAAAATAAAAAAACTCATGGAATAACCCATGAACTTATGTAGTTAGTTCTACATACAATTGTAATGATCTTTAAAACTATTGTTGCAATTCTAAAGAATTATTATTATTGTATGATATTGTTTTAGTTTAGATAATAAAATTGACAGTAACATTGGTATGATACTCTTAATTCTTTGATTGTTGAGTTAAAATTAGTAAAATTTCTCCTCTTATTTCCTCTGTTCATTGGGCTGATCTGTTGCTCGTAGTTTCTGATAGGTGTGTTTCCACATTTCATATGGGTGCTCTTAAATCATCAAGCCCATTTTAAAATTTCCAAGTTTGTGATCATTTCATATGGGTTCTTGATGATCTTGTCAAAATATTATTTTTTATGGTTTGTTGGAACATGTTCTTATATTCAGTGATGTCTACTATTTTAGTATTTTACTCGTTGATTTTGACTGAAGTTATGATTTCATTCAGTTTGGATTTTAAAACTCATGCAGCATTTCTCTCCCAATACTTGTGTTTTATGGTTAGGCATCTCCACCTTTTCTTTTATATTTGCTCAATTTGTTTATGCTGCTCCTTGTTCTATTTCTCTGGGTGTTGTATGCTGACTGAGAGCTGTCTTCATATAATTTAAGTCTGTTTGTGCCCTGATCAGCAATCCATTCGGTTGTTGAAGGAAAAAACTTAATCCCTCAATGCTTTATACAAAGAAACAAGCTTCATTGACATAATTTTTTATATTTGTCTAGATTTATTCAATAATGTTGACAATTTTTTTTAGATTTTGGCTAGATTTATTCAATAATGGTGTCTCTGGATAAAAACCTTCTTATTGACTCTACGATATTAAGAAATAAGTAAAATGGACATGGAGCTCATGACTTCTATCCATAAAAACCTTCTTATTAACTCTAATCTTTAGCCATAATAAATTAGTGGGTTCCATTACCTACCACCCAAACATAACATACATTATTAGAAAAGCTATCAAAGACAATGAAACTGAGGAAGCCAAATCCATGGGAGAACCCATACAACACCAAGACAGTAAAGGAAGCATAAACTGATTACCAAATCTAGAGTAGGAAGACCTTAATAATCCTATGATTAAATGCAAAATAAGAAGAAAGAAGAAGCTTTTATGTGATGGGAAACAGTCCTACCAGAATAAATTAGGAGTACACAACAATCATACAAACATTTAAAACATCACAATAAAACACATTTTCAATTGTCATAGGAGTTTATCATCCAACAGAACAAGGGATTGTAGGACACACATACCCAAGAAGTTTAAAAATACAAGACAGACTCAGGGGTTGTTTAACCTTTGTTTTAACAGAATAATTGTCTCCCTCAGAGGACCTCGTCTCCGGTTGTCTTGGAGGCTTATGAATTCCACTTCGTAGTGGGTGGGATCCACTCGACGTCTAATAGTGTCCTCATAGAACGACCCCAACAGACCATTTTCTGAACCAATGACCTCCACGTGGGTGCCTGGATTGTATGTTGGGAGCAGTTGTGGTCCTACATTAACAACATAAACACATAAATATAATCACACACATTTCAAAAAATAAATCCAAACCAATCAATATGGCACTAAAAAAAAATCAGTCACTCACTTGCACTTTCTGAGCCATCGTCGAAGCTATCTGAAGTGATAACGATGGGTTCAAGGCGGGGAGGGCGGTGCGATGATGTGGCCATTTGTTTGAGGGAGATAAGATAATGGTAAGGATGCAAGACACACTGTAATGAGATCAGCAATGGATGCATAGGTATATATATTGTATGAAGGGGTAGCTTTCATCCCAATATTCAACATGTGACCATTACTTTTGTGGATATATTTTTTTAGAAATAATGAAAGAAAGACCAAAAACAGTTAATGCAACAATTACTGATGCTTTTATGGAAATAATGAAAGAAAGACCAAATACATTTGAAGGCATGCGTTTTTCTGGAAAAATTTCAGAAAGTGGAATCCAACTTAATCCTTTTGGACATTGTCTTTTTCTGGAAAAATTTCAGAAAGTGGAATCCAACTGAATAAGGCATGCTTTTATGGAAACCTGTCTTTTTCTGGAAAATTGTCCATCTTGAAGGCATGCATTTTTCTGTAACACTTATGCTTTGTAGCTGATGCTTTTGTTAAAAAATGACACACTCACCAAAAAATCAGTAGCAAAGGCTTCTTTTTCTGGAAAACTCAGACAACCCAAAAATAGTATACCCCTTGTCTTTTTCTGGGAAAATGATAGTTACTTTTACCTGATGCTTTTGTTGGAAAATGACAGAAAGACCAAAACAGTAGCAACCTTGTCTTATGCTGGAAAAATTCGGTTTCATGTACCCAGGATAAGGTAAATTCGGTTTTGAATCAAGGTGGTTAAGAGGTTTGCTTACCGCTCCTGTTAGCCCTTGTATCCTTGATTTGCATCTGATACAATACAACTGATCAAAACCTTATGGAATGTGCATCTGTCCATCGTCGCAATCTCGCAATGTATGTGGTGAAATCTGGTGATTTTACTAGACCTTCTTTGTTGTAGTTCAAGCAACCTTGCTTTTCTTATCTATTAAGCTTAACTTATAGTTCAGTTTTAAACCTTTATAGCCTTTTAACTTGAACTTAATTGGCCAACCCTATTGGTTTTTTGCAACTCAAAAGGTGATAAGAGAAAGGCTAATGAAGCATATAGAGTCAAATGTAGTAGGGGATAGTGATTAAGACTCTTAATTTTATTTTACCAGTTACATAATTCAAAAATTACACAAGTCCTTAAAAGTTAAAACCATTTCTGTTCTCTAATATAATAAAAATGATTCATATTCCTACCTCTACTCTATATGAAGAATAAAAGCAAACTACCATCTCCTTTTGACTCTTATAACAGCTTATACTTTAAGAGTTGTATCAATATAAATATATCATCCAAACAATATAGAATAAAAATTAGTAAACACAATCAAAGAAAGGAAACATGAACCTTTTTTCTTGTCAAAAACAAGGGCATTTGTTAAATATCGACGACATTGATTTATTACTATTATTACGACTATAAACTATAAAGATTGGGATCCACCATCTAACTTAAAAGTTTAAGCTACTATACAGAGTTCACTATTCTTTATAACCCAGTATTTTTTAATCTTTCATATCAAACCTCTTAATAACATTCGTTCAGGCCAATTCAGGTTGGATCATTATTCAAGATCCGGGTAATTTCGGATTCGATTGTTTCGATAATTGGGTCAAATCGGGCCGGTTCAGATTTCGCTAGCTTCAAACTTATTCCTACATCTATTACACTACATACTTTTGTGTCTATGTATAGCTATGTCTATAAGTTTTGGTGTGCATCTATAACGTGTATAACATATCACCAAACTTGGAGGCTTCTTCTACCTTGATAGTCTTTAAATCTCTCATTCTCAATCTTTAAATCTCAGGGTTTGTTTTAAATAGAGATTAGGAGCAAGTACTAAAACCCCGTAAAAGTTGAACTGTACTTGCATCAAAAAGAGAAAAAAACCCATCTTTTATTTCTCCATCTCTACTTATGGCTTATTGTGGAAGTGAGTTGGTGCTTCTTGTACTTCTCCATGGATCTCTCTTGATGCTACCTTCTCCTGTTCTCTCCGATAATAACAATAATAAATGGTATAATCCTCCAATCTCTACTTTTAATTATATATTGCCTACAGATTAATTAGGATGTATTTGTTGTTGATCTCTTGTTTCTCTATGTTTTACTATGCAAAAACACATAATATACTATGAAGAAAGAAAAGTAATTCAATTCATTCAAACATTACCTTTTCTGCAAATATCCTTTTCTGGAAAAAAAAAATTGCAGCCCACTGTTTTCTTTTGCTTCTTGTTTGCAAATATGGTTTCGTTTGCATTTGTATATACTACTAGTTTAATTTAGACTATTACGTAGCTTATACCACTGTATTGTGTTAAGCCTTTGATTTGTCTGCTTCTACGCATACTAATCAATTGGCTATATAATTGTTGTGCCCATAGGTGTCAATAAGTAGTGTTCACACTACAGTGCCTATTGATAAGTCATGGATTGACTGGGGAACTCGAGTTTCCAGGCCCTATTTTGCAAAGTTAGATGAATTTTTAGAATTTGCATATGCTAACAAGGAAGTTGGTTTCAGCATCTACTGCCCATGTAGAAAGTGCAAAAATAGGGCATTGTATGTTAGAGATGTTGTGCGGAAGCATCTTCAAGATAACGGCTTTTGGGTTAGCTATAAGTTATAGACTAAACACGGTGAGACCGTTGCTGATTTGATTCTGGAACCAGTGCGGACGGATGAAGTGCTACCACAATCAGATGGGTTCATGGACATGGATATGGTTAGATTAGTTGAAGATGCAATAGGAATGACAACTACACCTCCAATAGCACATGTTAGTGGTGATGGAGAGAGGGAGGGTGCTACTCCTGGGGCAACTGAGACGACTAAGCCATTTTTGAAGTTGATGGAAGGTGCAAATCTACCTTTATACCCTGGTTCTAAGAAGCACACCATCTTGTCTTTTGTTGTCCGACTGTTGCAAGCAAAAAGTTTACATGGATGGACAGACACCTCTTTCAAAGAGTTGTTGGAGATCTTTGAAGAGACATTGCTTGATGGGGTCAACTTACCTAAATCGTATTACCAAGCGCAAAAGCTGGTGACTGATTTAGGATTCACATACACAACTGTGGATGTTTGCCCCAATAGCTGTATGCTATTTCGAAAGGAAGATGCAGACCTTGACGAATGTCCAGTGTGCAATGCATCTCGTTGGAGGAAAACAGTTGGAGCGTCTGAATCTGGCCCACGAAGAGCTGCAAAGCAAGCAAGATACTTCCCGCTGAAACCACGTTTACAAAGGCTTTTTGCAACATCACGCTCAGCTACCCTCGTGAAATGGCATGACTTGAATCGTGTTGATGATGGTGTGTATAGGCATCCGGCGGACTCTCCTGCATGGAAGCAACGTGATGCGAAACATTCGGGTTTTGCTGCTGATCCTCAGAATGTACGAGTTGGTATTGCCTCCGATGGATTTAATCCATTTGGGAATCAAAATGTTGCTCATAGTACATGGTCGGTTATCGTAGTTCCATATAATTTGCCTCCAATGTACATCTTGAAGCAACCATACATATATCTTTCTTTGCTTATCGACGGACCAAAAGGACCTGGTGATAAGATAGATATGTATTTGGAACCTTTAATTGAAGAGTTGAAGGAGTTATGGGAAGTGGGTGTACAAACATTTGATGCTTCCACCAATCAAATGTTTCAAATGTGGGTTGCATTGTTGTGGACTATCAATGACTTCCCAGCATATGCAAATTTATCTGAATGGAGTACTAAAGGTGAATATGGGTGTCCGAATTGCAACATAAGGCCAGGGGCAACATATTTAAAAGTAAGCCACAAGTGGTCTTATGGAAAGAGTAGGAGGTATTTACCTTATGATCACAAGCACCGGAGAGATGCGAGGTCCTTCTATAATGGGCGTGAACCTGCTGATGCCTCTCCTAGATTGAGTGGGGATGAACTTATTGCACAACTTGACTCTTTCAATGTGATTACTCAATACAAAAGGGAGGACATCATCTTTAGACAACGCACGGGGCCCGAGAAACCAGAAAAGGATCCCAAAAAAAACAGCATAATTGGAAGAAAAAAAGCATCTTCTTCGAGCTACCTTATTGGAAAGACAATCCGCTACCCCATAGCATAGACGCCATGCATGTCGAGAAGAATTTTGCTGAAAATGTTCTCCATACCATATTGGGAGTTAAAGGTAAAACTAAGGACAATGTCTCTGCTCGTCGTGACCTTGAAATATTAGGAATTAGGAAGGACTACAATGTGAAGAAGACAGAGGCTGGTAATGAGTATTATACGAGAGAGCTGAGTTTGAGATGGACAATGATGGGAAAGACAAGTTCTTGTTTGGCTTATCACAAGCAAGAATGCCGGATGGTTCATGTTCAAATATTGCACGGAAGGTTAATTTGAAGGATCGCTCCATTGGAGGCTTGAAAAGTCATGATTATCATACTCTTATACAGTAACTGATTCCATTGTGTTTACGGAGCTCCTTGCCAAGCAACGTCATTTCTGTGTTGGTTGATGTGGCGAAGTTCTTCAAAGTGTTGTGCTCCAAAACTAATTCGAGGGTACAGTTGGAGGAAGCACGTTCCCAAATCATCATAACTCTTTGTGACATTGAGAGAATCTTCCTGCCATCTTTTCTTGATATCATGGAGCATTAGCCAATACATCTTGCTGAGGAAGCTATAATCAGAGGGGTTGTACAGTTTCAGTGGATGTACCCAATAGAGAGGTTTCTGCTGACTTTGAAGAATTATGTTAGGCAATAAGCATGCCCCGAAACATCGCTAGCAAAAGGTTATTTGATGGAAGAATTCATGAATTTTGGTGCTCAATACTTGGGAGATGTGGAGACCAAATCCAATAGACCTCCAAGAAGGAAATCTGATGACGAGAAGAGGGGAAAGGGCTTCATTCTTCCGGAGGTAACTCGTGCTCAAATTCATCGATGGGTGCTATTTCATAAAAAAGCGGTCACCCCATATCTAGAGTAAGGCTACTACTATTCAAAATGAATTTGGTCATTTGAGTTATATATACATAAACTCAATTTGCTGACCCTTTCTCTTCTTTGATTGTTGAAGAGAACATCTCAAATCCATCAAAAATCATAATCCTACTTTGCCTGAGGAGTCAATCACAGTAACTCATTTCAATGAGTTCCCCAACTGGTTCCAAACACAAGTGAGTTTTAGTTGGAGATATATGTACACCTTACACTTATTCAATAATTTCAGCTGCCTCGGTCCTGATTTTAGCTTCATATTATAGGTTCAAGGATCGTTACAGGGAGGGGATGTGGCCATACCCAATGAAATTATCGCTTTGTCTTTCCCTCCTTCTCCTTCAGCAACGAGGCTGACCTCATACACCTCAAATGGTTATTTATTTCGTGTTCAAAGTGTGGACAACAAAAGAACGAGGCAAAACTCTGGAGTGTATTTAGAAGGAGATCTTATATCATATTATGGGAGGTTAACTGATATTATCAAGGTTACATACTCTGTAGATATCAATTACGTGCTATTTAGGTGTGAGTGGGCACATCTTTCAACCGATGTGAAGTTGGACCCCTTTAACTTCACTTTAGTAAACTTCCGAAGATTGATATACCCTCATGATCGGGTTGGGAATGAGCCTTTTATCTTGGCATCTCAGTTCCTGCTAGTATTCCAGCCCCTAATCTAGCTATAGCTCCTGTTCCTCCACAACAATTGCAAGCAGCATCAATGACTCAGTCTTTGTCTTCTCCGGAATCAAGTATGTTACATTATCAAAGTTAACTGTTTTTATGACAAAATGAACATGTAGTTTAGATTATAGCTGATAGTTTCCTAGTCTACCAGATTTGATTCTTAATCATCAAATCCAAGTGACAATTTCTATAAATGCTGAGATAATCAGATTTGATAGGATGGAAATCTAAACTTTTGCTTTCACTTGCATTCCTTACAAACATTTATAATTTCAATCAATAAGCTAGTTACATGGTGTGACTATATTTGAAGATGACCAACAACATGTCAACGTTAGAGGCCACAATAAGGGTCTGCCCGGGTGGAACTCCGGAAGTAAAATTGCAGTGGAATTCAATGAGGTGTTCCAGCCAGTTGGAGAAAATGCAAAACTTTTAAAGTCTCGGCTAGGGATTATAGTGCGCGATGGTCATAAGCTTCCATTGACTAATCTTGACTGGTCATTTGTTGATAAATCTATCAAAGACATCATATGGGATGAAGTTCAGGTGACACCTTAATTTATCGATTTTTCTTACGTGATTCCTCTTAAAAGGGATTGTTATATTAGCTTATTTAATTACCTTAGTTTATTTTTCTTACATGACTCCCCTTAAAAGGATTTGTAATATTTGTCGTAGTTTCTTTTTCTTAAAATGATTCCTCTCTTAAAGTGCAGACTTAAAATGAAAGTGGCATTCCATTTCACATGCCAAATTTATGATATCCAAAGCTTTAATTTTGACAGTAGCTTAAATTTCTGCATATCAGGATTTTTTTAGAGTAGCTTTTCTACATAATTTTTTGTATGATCTTGTAGCAAAATGTATTGAATGTCCCGGATGGCTACAAAGAGGTTTGCTTGAGAACTTGCAACAGCATGTGGAAGGATTTCAAGTCAAAAACGAAGAGAAAGTAGTTCACCAACAGGAAAAATGATCCAGATCTCGCCAACAAGTGCCCTTCGACTGTTCTACCAGAGCAGTGGGTTCCGCTTATTGGATATTGGCGTAGTGCTGAGCCAGAGGTTTTCTTCTCTTACTAAAATTTGTTTCGATCAGTTACATTATATTATCGCCTTTTATTTGCTGATGTACTAATCTATTATTACCCTTTATATATATAGAAACAATCTAAGCAAAACTCTAAGAATCGAGATAGGCATGGACCATCACATGTCACTGGACTAAAGTCGTTTGCCGAAGTAAAATATGAGGTACGTATGTATTTGTCCCTTGGTTGTTGTTTCCTTCTTCATAATTGACTTGCACTTGTAACTTGTTCTTGTTTTACTGAGTAGCTTCAAAAAAGTGGCCAAACCGTTGATAAAATGAGTGTGTGGATCAAATCTCACAAAACAGATGACCCGGATGTTATTGCAGCCATCGTAAGTTGAACCTACCTAGCTGTACACATCCCTTCCTTCCTTGTTTTTGTCTCAGTTGCTAGGTGGGGGGTTCTTTCCTTCTTATTGTTTCCATTTCATGTTGGGATATTGACGTTGATTTGTAGCAAAACTACTTGCCACAACCACCAAGTGATTCATGCGTGTGTTTTGTTATTGTAGAAAGACTACAACGACCTCTTGAGTAAGGAACCTGAGGATCAACAAGAACTTGTAGCACTTAAGGACAAGATATTCCATCAAATTATTGGAGATGATGGTCATGGGTATTGTCGGACTTATGGCTGCAGTGCTCCTCCTCGGCCGGTGTACACAGGATCATCAAGCACCTCTACTAGCAATGAGAACATGTTCCAAAAGCTCGCCGATAAGTTAGCTGAGACTGCAGAAAATTTTGATAAGAAACTCCAAGCTCTTAGAGATGAAATGATGCTGGCTATAGGGACCACTGATAGGGTAACCGCACATTCAGAAGTGCCGGTTAGTTCTTATCATACCCATTTCTACCATTTTGTTATATATATTGCATCCATACTTTAACAAATAAAATTGCTAGATGTCGCTAGATCCTTATAATGTAGGCTTATACCATGTTGAATCAAATATAGGATTGTTAGCATTTTAGTGGAATCAATTATCTTGGAATTTGATATAATAAAATTTTTTAGGGATTTGCCTCACTCTCACTCAGAATAATAAGAACAAAGACTGATCAGCTCCCACTCTATTATAGACAACAAGTGTTCATCTACTGATCAGCTCCCAATTATGTATTTTTGTATTGTAGACAACAAGTGTTCATCTAAAGGAGTCTATAGGAGATGAGGCTATTGGCGTATCTCCTAATGATGATGATGATCATAACGGGGCAGCCACATCAATGGAAGGAGATGACGAAGAAGGTACTGAATGACACGGTCAGGTGCTCTACTAGCTATCGAAATCAAACTATGAAAAACAACTTGGTATGCTTTGTTTTGGCTACATGTATCATTGCCATAAACTGTAACTTGGCATTGGCAAGGTTAAACTATGTAAACAGAGGTTATACTGTTTGTCTAGGTTAAGCTATGGGTATGGTATGTACCTTTGTTTGGCGTTGATCTGTTTGGCAAGGTTAAACTATGTAGACACTTTAACTTGCCTTTGATTTGTTTGGGAAATGATTCTTCCATGTAATCCTTTATTACAGCTGCTTGGGATGAATATAGAAATAGGAAAACAGGGATAAAAAGCCAAAAGCATGGCAACGGCAGCTAGCCGTGGCAACTGGTGGGGTGCAAATACAAACAGGAAGATCAGCCACTAGTTTAGCCACGGGAGCTAAGCGTGGCAACTATTCACATAATGGCGCCAAAAAATGGTGGGAAATTACGGTGTGCTCTTAATACTTTTTAGCCATGGTAGATAGCCATCGCAATATATGCCGCCAAATGTGGGGGAAAATTTTGGTCCTTGGCAACGGCAAATTTTTTTCCACGGCAAGGATCGTCGTAAATTTGGCGCCACATTAAGGTGGGAACTTTTTCTCCTTTGGCGCCCTAAATTTTCTTTGCCACGGCCATGCACCGTCGTTCGAATTAGGCCTCTACTAGAGCTACAGCCAGCCGTCGCTTCACTGTGGCTAAGATGATAGCCACGGTTGTTGCTGAAGCGGTCGTGGAATTTCACCTATACTTATTAACTCATTGTGACAACAAAATGACTTAGAAATACCTGCAAGCCTTAATCGAAAAGGGTTATGGTTATATTATGCGTTTATTGATCCAAGCGATGGGGTGTTATGTTTGGCTCGCGAGGATTTGAGTCGTTCTATCGTGGAATCGGATGGAAGTCGGGTGATGTTCTTATTCCAAGAACATTCTTCTCCGATCACAGATCTCGAGAACTCAACTCCGCGGGTTTTAGGTCCGGGGGATAATCAAAGCTCTTATTTCTTATCTTTTTATCGGATCCTGGCATTTGTGGTTGGAAGGGGGTATTTATAGGAAGGCTAAGCGAGCAGCTGGCTAGCGACCTCGTGGTTCTATATAGGACACGTGTAAGGCATTCCCTCGTGCTTAGGGGTGTAGGCAATACACGTGGTGCTGTTTAGAGGTGAGGTGCTGGAGCCAGCGAGCTGCTTGCTAGGGTCCTGGAGAACCACGAGGTACTTGGAGGACCCTTCCTGGTTTCCACACGGGCTCACACTAATATTTAGGTCGCGAGGAGGGTTTGGTCAAGATCCGAACGAGTACTTTCACTACAAAAAAAAATTAAATTTGCTTCGGAAAAATGCCGTGGCAAAAGGCATTTGTGTGGTGGCAAAAGGCTTCTAGCTTCGGCACTGCGACGGCAAATGGGGGGGTGGCTAACCGGGCGGTGGCAAAATCTACTAGCTTCGGGTACGTGCCGTGGCAAGGTTATTAGCCACGGCAAAAGCGACGCAAGCGACCCCTGTTGGAAACGACGACCAGTAGGCGACGGTTGGGTGCCGTCGCTAGTGAAATTGAAGGCGGGAAAAATTTGGCGCCATGTTCCTTCACTTGCCACGGGAGTAGGCGTGGCAAAACTTTTGGCGCCCAAAATTTGGAGGGAGAGTTTTCGCACCAAAATCGGCGTGGCTACGAGTTTGCCACGGCTCGTAGCCGAAGCTAATAAAGCAATCAATAAGACAATATTGCGACGGTTAGACCCCGTGGCTAGTTTTTTTTTTTGTAACAATGCCAATATTTGTAATATGGTTGCCACGGCTAGAAGCCGTTGCTCCAGGTCGACCTGTATATATCTACTAGTTGCATGTACACCAAGACAAATTCTCCTAAATACCATATATAAAGGTCCATTCCAATACATCCTACAAACACCTTGTTTGAAGTCCAACAACTAATTCCAGCCAATAGAAGACGGAAACATCCATGCATATAGCTATAACAAACACTACGAAGTCCCAAATCTACTTGAAGCTGTTTATGCAAACGACCTAATTACCATACATATAGCCTAACAAACAAAAAGTCCATAAAACCTTATGCTAAATTGCGTCATATTCACCATGTCAGACAACACCTCCGTCATTCACACCGTGGGCAGATTGTTCGGTGTCTTCTTCTCGTTCAGTTGAGGTGTTGACAGCAGCTTCCTCATTGTTGGATAGGATAGCAGTTCCATCTCCAATTGATTCCCTCCGATTTGTCTGATGAACACTTGCCTACAATTGAAAAGCACAAAATTGACTTAAATCAAAGGTAACAAACAATAACACCTAACCGATTGACTTGTAAAACTCAAGAAACTTTTGAAGTGGTCTGAAAAATGGAAGTCATTCCCCTAAATGCATTACTTAAGAGACAGACCTAAATATCAGTCAACCAATATGAAATCAAACCAACTAGCTTTGCGAGTTCTGTTTGGAAAACTGGAAAGAACATTTAATCAAATGCACAAATTCTCCTCTAAGTCCCTAACCTAGAACAATTTGAAATGAAACCAACTAACTAAAATAATCCTATATCAACAATCCACAAGAAGATGAGAACTAGTTAGGTATCGGAATAAGCAAAATAACATTATAAAGATGGCAACAACAACCAAACAAAGGAGCTAAGTTTGAAAAGTGCAATTTCGAGTTAGATAATAGAAGGAATGAAGTGAACAAAAAATCAATAATGCAGCAGCCACTTTCCTTAGCACTCATTTAAAACAAGTTCTTACTTACTTGTCCGTGTGAACGTGAGCCACTCCCGTCATGGCATGGGCAACTCGCCATCCATTCAGCTCTGAAGTCTTGAAGTCTACTCTCTATGTGGGTTTTTATGTTGACTTCCAGCTGTTGGGCAATCTCTCGCATCTCTCTAACACTGATTTGACCCGTGTTTGATAAAGAGTTATAGACCAAACGCGGAGGGGCACTAGCACCATATGTGCGGCAATATCCATGACCATCAGGTCCAATGATCTCATGGAATATCCTATTTTTCACGGAGTCAAGTCCTCGCTGATCCTCGGGTTCTAGTTCTAAGAGGCTGTTGTAGTCTTTCTACATTATCAAAGGAGTTCAACATATGAAGCTAAAATTCAGTTCATATCTCATGGAGAAAAGGAAAACATTGAAGAACCTTACAATGGTCTCAATAACGTCAGGATCATCTGCATTTCGGGATGAAATCCACATGCTCATCTTATCAGTTGGTTGGTTGGATTTGCGCCTCTATTTAAAAGAAACAAATCCAAGTCAGATTACATATGAACCTATGTCATTAAAAAATTCAGTCATTAAAAACAAAAGAAATGCATACAATCTGGCAACGTAAACCATACGAACCTCATGTCTTACTTCAGCGAATGACTTTCGCCCAGTGACATGCGCCGGTCCATGCTTATCTCGATTCTTTGAGTTCTGCTGAGATTGTTTCTGTACATAACAAAACTTTACAAAGAGGCTACACATTTTTTTGCATATGGACCATTGAACATGAGAAGGAAATAAAGAATACCTGAGCATATTCACTTCTCCAATATGCAAGAAGCAGAACCCAATCAGCCGGCAGGACATTCGGAGGACAGTACTTCTCTAGATCAGGCTTATTCATGACCGAAGTAAAATATTTTGCCTTTGTTTTTGACTTATAGTCTTTCCACATGAGGTTGCACATGTGCAAGCAAACCTCTTTGAACTCGTCGGGAGGATTCAATAAATTTCTCTACACCAAAATAAAACACAACATGAAGGCAATAAAGAGCTACATATATAGCTATAAAAACATCATTCAATTGCACATCTATATATATAAAAGGGAAGCATTGCCACAAAGCTGAGTTACCAATTTGCCCCTATATTTACAACTGTAGTTGTCACTGGTTTCTAGAGAATTGATTTCTCTGTTAGTGGAAGGATCTTTGAATGAGAAGATAACACATATTGCTATTGTGGAACACACACTGTAGTTGTCACTGAATCAGGTTAGATGATTAATTACAACTTACAAGTTTCAAAGATGAATATTTATGCAAGAATTGCCTAGAGGCTTTATTTTTCTTCGAATTTGATAATCGATCATGAGTATATGCAATTGTGAAGTACTACATGGGTCAAGATCTAGGCACCCTATATATTTTAAGATGGAAAGAAAGGCATCAGGTGAGAAAAAAACTTTACATATTCATCTACAATCTAGATTTACTTGAAGATTGTGCTTTGATTATATATCATGTTATAACTTATTGATTTTTTTTGGCTTATGTTAGTTTCGATTTAGCTTCTATGAAGATGTATTCTGAAATTAAGGACCAAGACAATGTCAACCAACATTATAGCTCGAATTCTGAAACTGAGGATCAGCAAAGACCAGCAGCAAAGATTTTCCGACTAATTGCCTAAAATGCAAAGCTGGGGGTTTGCCCTTGTATTTATCAATTAACATATATGCTTCTACTATAAATTGCCTCAAAATTTCAATTGAATGTCATAACTTAAATACCTTCACTTCTTCCCATATACCATCCATCACATCTTCTCCAAAAGATGTCCACTCGAGTACAGTCAGCGGAAGTCGTTGCCCGTCACGCACTAATATCCCCAGTTGCGACCTGAGACGTTTGGCGTTAACCCCAACTGGAACGAACACTTCATTGAATTCGACTTCATACTTGGCTCCGGTGTTCCACCCTGGCACACCCTGATTGTGACCTCTGCGAATAACGACAAGTGCCTCTTCATCTTGACACAACAAATATTTAATAATTAATGAACACACGTGCATAATCAGGAGAATACACTACTGTATAAAAGGATGAATTCATATCCTTACCAGATGAATGGTCGTCCGTCTCTATATCATCTGCCGCCATCAATCCCGATGCGGATGCTACCTCTAGATGCGGAGTACTAGGTAACGCAGCTTGTGTTGTAGGAAGCGAAGGCTGTGGCTGTGGGGGGACTGGAGTAGCAGCTGCAGTTGCTGTTGGATCAGTGAGAGGGAGTGATCCTGATGTGGGTGGGGAGAACCCACTCAGTTGGGAGGATGTCGAGCTTGTAGGCTGTAGAAAATCAGATATTTTTCGCGGTCTGCCTACTCCGACCTTGCGTTTCTTCAGGGGTGCCTATACGAATACGGACATCTTCAGTGCCAACCGAAAACAAATACAAAACACGCAGCTTACTCTATAACAACGGTTGGATCTCGCCAACGTACCTTCACCGCGACTATAGTCGCAACCGGACCTACTTGTGGACTTGCATCCGGAAGCGGAGTCGATGGTGGAGCAGGTTGTGGAGCTGTGAGCGGCATTGTTCCAATTGCTGCTATGGATGATGACGAGCTAGTCTGAGAGGCATGTGACTCAGTAGACGCTAGGAATTCAGCCACGGTACGCGGTCTGGTGGGTACACCCTTTCGTTTCGTCATGAATATCTAGTTATTTACAGGAAACATAGCATCAAGGTATCACAACAACATGATTTCTATACAAAAGGGTATACACTTTAGTAATGAGATATATTCACAACTCATCGTTGACATTGTCATCATCCACAATGTCATCGACCACATGGTCATACGCTTTAGATTCAACTTCCCCAACATTTAACCACCCATGTCCAGAAGGATCTTCATTGTACCAAACTTGTCGTGCTTGTGATGCTAAGATAAAAGGCTCATCCTCCAGACGATCATGGGGGTACAGTAACTTCCCAAAGTTTACTAAGGGTAATTTAAAAGGGTCTAGCTTAACCCCTGTCGAAGGATGTGCCCACTCACACCTAAATAATACGTACTCGATATTTAAGGGATATGTAACCCTTATAATATCTATTAATCTCCCATAATAGGGTACAGTATCTCCATGCAAATACACCCCACAATTCTGTCTAGTTCGTTTCATGTCAGCACTTTTGACACGAAAGAAATAGCCATTGGAGGTGTATGAGGTCAGCCGTGAAGCCACCGGAGAAGGGAAGGTCGACAAAGCCACGACTTCATCGCTTAATGCCACATCCCCTACCCGGCGCAACATTGCGACCTGAGAATGTAGGTGGGACAGCCATTGTACTTCACATATTAGTCAAGCAGATAAAGCACAAGATTTTGACTCGGAATGTCGGAGTATAGACTCACATGTGACTTGAACCATTCCGGGAAGGTGCTGAACTGGGTTAATGCCAATGATCCATCATTTGCCGTGGGATGTTGATGTTTAAGGGACGCCAAATGTTCCCTTCAATGTTTAGAATTCAGAAATTGTTATGAAGGAACAATTATGCTTACATAACCAGGCAGCCCAAATTGAAGCTAGGTTAAACATGACTTACTCTAGATACGGTGTGACTGTAGTTGAATGGAACAACACCCATCGGTGAATTTGGGAACGTGTCACTTCTGGTAGAATGAATCCCTTTCCCTTTTTATCGGCATCATCTTTTCTTCTTGGTGGTCTCTGCGCCTTGCTCTCCACATCTTCTAAATATTGAGAGCAAAAGTTCATGCACTCTTCCATAATGTAACCTTTCGCTAGTGATGCTTCTGGCCAAGCTTGTTGGCGTACATAATTCTTCAAAGTTAGCAAGAACCTCTCGATAGGGTACATCCACCGAAACTGTACAGGTCCACCGATTAAGGCTTCCTCCGCGAGATGCACAGGTAAATGCTCCATGACATCCATGAAAGATGGCGGAAATATCTTCTCAATCTCACATTGGGTTAGGGTGATCTGAGAACGTGCCTCTTCCAATGAAGCGCTTGTATTAACTTTCGAGCTCAATACCTTGAAGAACTTCCCTACTTCAATCAAAACAGAAACCACATTCGGAGGCAATGAACTCCGTACACAGAGCGGAATTAGTTGCTGCAAAAGGATGCGGTAATCATGGCTTTTCAGGCCCCCAATGGTTCGATCCTTCAAGTTAACCCTCCGGGCAATACTAGAACCTGAACCATCCGACATTCTTGCCTTCGATAATGCTAACAAGAACTTATCCTTCCCGACGTTGTCCATCTCAAATTCAGCTCTCTCGTACACCTGACGACCTGATTCCGTGACCTTGACATGGTATTCCTTGCGAATCCCAAGACTCTGAAGGTCGTGACGGGCAGAGACATTGTCTTTTGTTCTACCTTTCACTCCCATGATTGTGTTTAGAACATTTTCGGCGAAGTTCTTCTCGGAGTGCATCGCATCTATGCTGTATGGCAACAAATTGTCTTTCCAATACGGTAGCTCAAAGAAGATGGTCTTCTTCTTCCAATTATGCTTTTTTTTTTTGCTGGATCCCTTTCCGGTCTATCTTTTCCCATCTCCTTTCGCAATATCATGTCCTCTTTTTTATAACAAGTAAGCACTTTGTTAGCTTCAAGCTGAGAGAGGTGATCAGCCACAGTCAGTCGAGGAGGTGCAAGATCAAATTCTCGTCCATCATAAAATGACTTTGAGTCTCGTCGATACTTGTGAGTATAGGGCAAGAAACGCCTACTCCTCCCGTACGACCACTTGTGGCTAGCTTTTAAGTACGTTGCCCCTGGCTTGATGTTGCAATTTGGACAGGCATACTCACCTTTAGTACTCCACCCAGACAAATTCGCGTAGGCTGGAAAGTCGTTGATGGTCCAAAGTATGGCAGCCCGTATTAGAAACATTTCATTCATGGAAGCATCAAATGTTTGTACGCCCACTTCCCATAATTCCTTTAACTCTTCTATCAAAGGCTCCAAATATACATCTATCTTATCTCCGGGTCCTTTTGGTCCATCAATCAACACAGAAAGGTATATATACGGTTGCTTCATGATACACATAGGTGGTAAGTTGTAAGGAACAATGACAACAGGCCATGTACTGTGATTCACATTTTGATTCCCGAAAGGGTTAAATCCATCAGAAGCAATACCAAGGCGTACATTCCTCATCTCAGATCCAAAACTCGGGTGTTTAACATCTAGATGCTTCCAAGCAGGGGAGTCTGCAGGATGTCGGTACACACCGTCATCAACACGTTTCAAGCAATGCCATTTCATTAGGGTGGCAGACTCGGCTGTCGCAAATAGCCTTTGGAGGCGTGGCGTCAACGGAAAATACCGAGCTTGTTTTGCAGCTTTTCGCGTGCCTGATTCAAAACCCTCAACGGTTGGCCTCCATCGCGATTCATTGCAGACTGGACATTGATCTAGGTTTGCATTTTCGTTTCGGAAGAGCACGCAACTATTAGGACATGCGTCCAAAGTGGTGAAGGTGAATCCTAAATCGTCCACTAACTTCTGGGCTTGATAATAAGATGTAGGTAGGTTGACCCCTTCAGGCAAAGTCTCAGCAAAGATCTCTAGCAGCTCTTTGAATGAGTGATCTGTCCAACCGTGTAAACTCTTTGCTTGTAAGAGACGCACAGCGAACGACAGGGCTGTGTGCTTCTTCGATCCCGGATACAAAGGCAAGTTAGCAGATTCCATTAGCTTCAGGAACTCGTGAGTACACTCTGTTTGCGTAGTAGTAGCCTGCTCATGAACGCCGTCATCTTCCAGAATATCCGGTTCAGGAACGTCGGTCCTACCAAGTGCATCTTCCACCAATCGCGTCATATCCACATCCATGAAACCATCTGGCTCAGCTAGCACTTCACCCCTCAGTTGTGGCTCCTCGATCAGATCACGGATCGTCTCCCCATGTTTAGTCCATAACTTATAACTAACCAAAAATCCGTTTTCCCTAAGATGCTTCTGCACAACTCCTCTATCAAACATTCCCCTATTCTTACATTTCCTACAAGGACAGTATATGCGAGTCCTAGCATCCTTGTTGGCATATGCAAAGTCTAGAAATTCATCTAGCTTTGCAAAATATGCATCAGATACTCTAGTACCCCAATCGATCCATGACTTGTCTACATGAATTGCCATTTCCTATTAGATGGAAAATTGGAATGGTATAAGTATGCATGACAATATGGTGAAACTATAATTCCAATTTGAAGTTATTATAGAAAATCAGTTTTTATGTTTTCTATAATTCCAATTTGAAGTTATTATAGAAAATTGGAATGTTTTCTATAATTCATTTCTATAATAACTATATTTTAAGTTATTATAGAAAAACATTTTTATGACATTCCAATTACAAAAAAACATCATAATGAGTCATTTCAATAACAAATTACTATTACTACTGAATATCACAAGATACCCTCTTTCTCTCTACGACTGTGGCTGTGGGTCGCCATAAAGGAGATGTTCACAGTGATCTTTGGTGGATTGATAGAAGAGATTCTTGTTGATCTTACCTTATGACATTACATTTTCTGATGTATGATAAGTACAAGATTAAGTTATGGTAGATACGTGTGGGAACCCGGTGAAGAGCGAGATTGTGGAGTCTATCAGAAAGCAGATTCAGTTATGGTAGATACGTGTGGGAACCCGGAGGAAGAGTTTGTGTAAGTACGTTTTTAGATGGTTAGACCTTGGCAGGGGCAGTGGCTGTACATGTTTGCATTGTATTTCTCTTGCCAATTGCAATGGCAATGGCAAGATTTGTGAAAAAAGTAAGCTTTCATTTCTTTTTGGTAAGCTTTCATTTCTTTTTGGATTTTATATTTATGGATGGATCCATCATCAGAGATGGGGAACAAAAAAATAGACAAATTTGAATATGTGCTTTCATCTACCCTATGACATTACATTTTATGATGTATGATAAGTACAAAATTCAGCAACTTTTGCTCCCTTAAAAAATCAGCAACAAAAAAAACAGTAGCTTGAAAGATTCTGGAAAAAAGGAAAAAAACAGAAAACAGTGAAACAGTTACAGTAAAAATGGGAAAAAAACAGTTACATCAGAAAACAGTGACATCAAAAAATGGGAAATAACAGTGAAATCAGAAAAAGTTAAACTAGGAAAACAGTGACATAACAAACCAAACAGAAAGAGAAGAAAACAGCTAAGATGCTGACCAAAAAAGACAAAAACAGAAAAATAAAACAGGAAAAAAACAGAAAGATGCTCACCAAAAAAGACAAAAACAGAAAAAACCAAAAAAAAACTGAAAAACTCAGGAAAAAAGGAAAAAACCAGAAAAAAAAACCTACTTTTTCTTGGAAACAATCAATTTGGACATAGACAAGCATGGGGACTGTTTTTTTTTTGGAAACAAACAACACCATATCCAACAAAAACAAATAAAAGCATCCAAACAGATGGAAACAACCACCACGGCCAAACACACCAAACACTATCTCTTTCCATATATATATGTGTGTGTGTGTTTTATCACTTTCCCATCTTCCTCACAATTAACCCTCTCTCCCACACCCATCTCCCCTTGAAGGAAATGGCATACTCATCATACCACCACGGCTCGTCATCAGGCCTCCCTCCCCGCCCTGTGCCCATCAATATACCATCCGATAGCTCGGACGATGGGAGTGAGAGTTCAGGTTAGTCACTTATTTTGTTGGTTTACATTTTAATTTTGCTACGTGTATGATTATAATAGCTTGTTTATGTGTTTTTTATGCAGCACCAACGCCGCACCCATACCGACCAAATCAAAAAGTGGAGGTTGTCGGGGGCGAGGGTGGGATGCTAGGGTCGTTCTTCGAGGCGACCCTTGTACGCAAAGTGGATCCAACCCACTGGGAGGTGGAATATGTAACCCTCCTAGACGAAAACAGAAGAGATAACCTAAAGGAAATCCTTCCCGTTCTCCGAATTCGTCCCCTCCCACCTCATGTTTCATATGATGCCTACACGATCGATGACCGTGTGGATTGTCGCGCAAGAGAAGGGTACTGGTCAGGTAAGGTGGTTGAAGTGTGTTATTTTGGGAATGACCCAACTTTCAGGGTCGAATTCCCTCTGACCGGGGACATCCAGCTTTATCGTCCCAACAGACTGCGCCCACACTTCGACTGGGATGGATACAAATGGACCACGCAGCCGCATTTTCGCTTCATCTTACGAGGAATTTCTATGTTCTGATAAGTGTTTTATTGGTCTAATCCTACTGGTTTTTATGGACATTGTGGTTTGTTGAAGGGTTTGAACTATTTCTGTCATTGTTGTTTAATCCTATCGGATGTTGCTACCGATTGTTATGTATTTTCCTACTCATTGTTATGGGTCTGTATTTGCTTCCTTGTTTGTTGGATGATTTAAATGTTTGTGTCGTTGTTGTGTAATCCTATGGTATTTTGCTATTCATTGTTTGGTTAAGGTTGAGCTATTAATGTTGGATTATTAAAAGTTGATATTTTATATAATTTTTATCATTATACAAAAATTTTGTATAAATAGTAATCTGTACTCTGGCAGCAGATACAGACACATAAACTTTATTAAAAGTTGATATTTTATATAATTTTTAATAATGCATGCCATTATCTTAACACCCTAAAGTCGGTGTTATTTTATGCAATTTCCCCACATTATTATTGGGTGTCAAGTTTTTGAGAAGAGGTATAAATTACTGTTTGTGAGTTGTTAGTTTCCCTTTGTGATTTAATCATGTCGTGTAAGAAGGAAGAGAAATCTCAGGTTGCCACTGAAAAGATCAAAGCTGCAACCTTGGACAAACATTGTGCCTAAATTGTTCATGTCAGTAGCTTTTAATATGGCAAAATCATATGGCAAAATCATATGACTTTCATCTCAGTAGCATTTTAAGAAATTCATGTCAGTAGCTTTTGCAAGTGTGTATTCATGTGTGATCTTCATTGAGAAATTCATACAAGTGTTTATTATCTAAGTTCTGATAAGTTTCCCACCTCTCTCTATGTTCTGATAAGTGTTTATTATCTAAGTTTTGTGATTTTATTATCTAAGTTCTGAAAAGTTCTCTATTCTTCTCTCTTCTCATATTATCTAAGTTTTGATAACCCAAAATTGTAAATACAGTTGGTGGAATGTACATGATCTCAAAAACCCATATTGATTGATTAAAATCTACAAAGCTTCCTATGTCGTTTTTAGTTTAGGTTGATTTAGTCTTAGTACTTGAATTTTGTTCAAGTAAGATCCTCGGTTTTCTTGATTTCACATCTCCTTGATTGGTTGAGCTAAGATGTGTTAATTTCCTTATTATTTCCTTATTGTTTATTGATCTCACTAGCATTTTAATAGACTTTTTTGACACAAACTTGTTTAGGTGGACAAACATTGTGCCTAAATTGTTCATGTCAGTAGCTTTTAATATGGCAAAATCATATGGCAAAATCATATGACTTTCATCTCAGTAGCATTTTAAGAAATTCATGTCAGTAGCTTTTGCAAGTGTGTATTCATGTGTGATCTTCATTGAGAAATTCATACAAGTGTTTATTATCTAAGTTCTGATAAGTTTCCCACCTCTCTCTATGTTCTGATAAGTGTTTATTATCTAAGTTTTGTGATTTTATTATCTAAGTTCTGAAAAGTTCTCTATTCTTCTCTCTTCTCATATTATCTAAGTTTTGATAACCCAAAATTGTAAATACAGTTGGTGGAATGTACATGATCTCAAAAACCCATATTGATTGATTAAAATCTACAAAGCTTCCTATGTCGTTTTTAGTTTAGGTTGATTTAGTCTTAGTACTTGAATTTTGTTCAAGTAAGATCCTCGGTTTTCTTGATTTCACATCTCCTTGATTGGTTGAGCTAAGATGTGTTAATTTCCTTATTATTTCCTTATTGTTTATTGATCTCACTAGCATTTTAATAGACTTTTTTGACACAAACTTGTTTAGGTGGACAAACATTGTGCCTAAATTGTTCATGTCAGTAGCTTTTAATATGGCAAAATCATATGGCAAAATCATATGACTTTCATCTCAGTAGCATTTTAAGAAATTCATGTCAGTAGCTTTTGCAAGTGTGTATTCATGTGTGATCTTCATTGAGAAATTCATACAAGTGTTTATTATCTAAGTTCTGATAAGTTTCCCACCTCTCTCTATGTTCTGATAAGTGTTTATTATCTAAGTTTTGTGATTTTATTATCTAAGTTCTGAAAAGTTCTCTATTCTTCTCTCTTCTCATATTATCTAAGTTTTGATAACCCAAAATTGTAAATACAGTTGGTGGAATGTACATGATCTCAAAAACCCATATTGATTGATTAAAATCTACAAAGCTTCCTATGTCGTTTTTAGTTTAGGTTGATTTAGTCTTAGTACTTGAATTTTGTTCAAGTAAGATCCTCGGTTTTCTTGATTTCACATCTCCTTGATTGGTTGAGCTAAGATGTGTTAATTTCCTTATTATTTCCTTATTGTTTATTGATCTCACTAGCATTTTAATAGAATTTTTTGACACAAACTTGTTTAGGTGGACAAACTTTGTGCCTAAATTGTTCATGTCAGTAGCTTTTAATATGGCAAAATCATATGGCAAAATCATATGACTTTCATCTCAGTAGCATTTTAAGAAATTCATGTCAGTAGCTTTTGCAAGTGTGTATTCATGTGTGATCTTCATTGAGAAATTCATACAAGTGTTTATTATCTAAGTTCTGATAAGTTTCCCTCCTCTCTCTATGTTCTGATAAGTGTTTATTATCTAAGTTTTGTGATTTTATTATCTAAGTTCTGAAAAGTTCTCTATTCTTCTCTCTTCTCATATTATCTAAGTTTTGATAACCCAAAATTGTAAATACAGTTGGTGGAATGTACATGATCTCAAAAACCCATATTGATTGATTAAAATCAACAAAGCTTCCTATGTCGTTTTTAGTTTAGGTTGATTTAGTCTTAGTACTTGAATTTTGTTCAAGTAAGATCCTCGGTTTTCTTGATTTCACATCTCCTTGATTGGTTGAGCTAAGATGTGTTAATTTCCTTATTATTTCCTTATTGTTTATTGATCTCACTAGCATTTTAATAGACTTTTTTGACACAAACTTGTTTAGGTGGACAAACATTGTGCCTAAATTGTTCATGTCAGTAGCTTTTAATATGACAAAATCATATGGCAAAATCATATGACTTTCATCTCAGTAGCATTTTAAGAAATTCATGTCAGTAGCTTTTGCAAGTGTGTATTCATGTGTGATCTTCATTGAGAAATTCATACAAGTGTTTATTATCTAAGTTCTGATAAGTTTCCCACCTCTCTCTATGTTCTGATAAGTGTTTATTATCTAAGTTTTGTGATTTTATTATCTAAGTTCTGAAAAGTTCTCTATTCTTCTCTCTTCTCAATTCATGGATTTCCAATGAAGAATTTGAAATGTGACTCTTGACAATCATGAAATATAACAAAGTAGTTTATCTAAGTTGGTGATTATTTTCATTGGTTTGCTTTTCAAGATAGATGGTCTAAATATCTCACTATGTGCAAAGTGAGGTAAAAGAGAACATTTTTGTAATCAACAATTCACAACCAACAAAACAGAAAATAAATGAACATAACATTATAGAAATACCAGTACCTTTTCACAAAGCTTAGAAGAGTCTTCTTCAAACTATTCTTGCTGCTTTAACTTTGCCTCAAGCTCATTAATCTGATCAGAGGTATATAAAACACTAAATTAGACTCACTGATTCACCCATCTCGGTAACAGCTGGGACCAACTCAAAACAAAATAGAAAAGAAAAATAATCTCAATTCATGGATTTCCAAAGAAGAATTTGAAATGTGACTCTTGACAATCATGAAATATAACAAAGTAGTTTATCTAAGTTGGTGATTATGGAAAGCTTTTTAATCATTATATCCTCTTTTGGAAATTCAATTGCTAATATCTAGCAGTTCACATGCCCATTTCACTTCAGCTATAAATAATATGAATTATTCTACATATTAGAGCCCTGCACTAAGCACTCATCAATCAAAATATAACATGAACACACAAATAAGCACCATTGCAATTTTTCACCATATCTGATCCCATTACCCAGCTCCATGTTTTCACAAAACAAGGCTTGTAAATATATGCTATGGATCGTTTATTATTACCTCTCCACGGGCTTGGATCAACTTCAGCAGACATCAAGAACCAAAACACTGCAACAAGCAGATTCAATGATTAGTAGTCCCCTATACCACTTGATATCATATCACTTTTAAAGATAAAAGGCTCCAAATGTAGTAAACATATCCAAAACGACCAAAACTGATGAAATTCACACAAGCCAAATGCAAAATGTAATTCAAAGACTTAACTCTGTTCCTTGCTTAATTGCTGTGTTAAGAAACCCAAAATCCCATATTCTTCTTGTTGTTCCTACTCCACAAAATCGCAGCACGACCCCAAACATCACAGCCAAACCCTAGATCTACAAGTTGCCCTGCGAAATAGGAGATCTACACAAATCACCTGAAGAGAAGGCCACAGATTACAACAAACCAAAGAAGAACAGGAGAGTAGAAGAGAGGAGCGAACCTGCGAAATCGTAGATCTACATAAATCGTATCAGATCTATTTAATGCATTCGATGTCGGACATGAGACGAGGAGTTGATGTTGTCTACAACTGCCTCTAGTTGACAAAGCACAGATTCGAGAGAGAGAGAGAGAGAGAGAGCGTAAAATTTAGGGCTTTGTGAAGGTTAGGTGTTAGAGATGAGAGACAGAGAGAGACAAGGTCGAGATCTGAGAGAGACAAGGTCGAGATCTGAGAGATTTATAGTAGAGATGCAGGACGAAGCGAAGAACTAGAGATTGAGGTGTTAGAGATGGAGATTTGCGAAGATCGGAAGAACAAGGAAGAACAAGGAAGAACTGAGAGAGAGGAGCGGCGTATAGATCGAAGGTGAAGAAGTGGAAGCAAAGGCTCGACAATTAGGGTTTAATTCATCTGCTGAATTTATTTTATTTTTATTTAAGACATTTCAATAGCGACGGCAAGACCCGTTGCAAAATGTCGTGGCAAATTGAACATTTTTTGTTTTGTAGCTACGGCAAATCTTGCCGAAGCTACCATCGGTGGCAAAAGGTTATCAATTGCCACGGTAAGTCCCCGCCGAATATACCATCGGTGGCAAAAGGGTACAATTGCCACGGAAAGCCTCTGCCGATGCTAGATAGCGTGGCAAATTTCTGTATTTTTTGTAGTGTTTTGCCACGGCAACTCTGCCGAAGCTACTATCCATGTCGAATTTGTCTTTTTTTTGGATTGACGGCGGCCCATGGCTAATGCCGTGGCAAAAGGGTATCATTTGCCACGAGAAGCCCATGCCGAAGCTAGGTAGTGTGGCGAATTTAATTTTTTTTTGTAGTGTTTACTCGCGATGGATCTTGTAGTAGGGCCAGATGTCTTTTTGCATTGGGTGGCCTATTTATGACGTTATACTTGTGTTATTTAATAGGTCTATTTTCTATGGCATCGTCATATCTCCTCGTAACCGGATCGCGAGTGATACGTCGCTCGCGATTGGGTTTCGATAAATACGATGCTTCCCGTCAAAAGACCAGTTTATTGGATGGGCTTTAGTTGGGCCTAAAGTGCACTTCGGCCCATTGGGCGGAGTGCTCCCACAGAGACCTATAAGTGGGGTTTTTTGCCTCAATATTTTCTCATTCCACATTTCTGAACACACGAAGAGGAGAGAGAGAGAGAGTCCAAGGGTTTTCTGCGCTTTTAGAGACGAGATCGGAGCTTGGTGGCGGTTCGTTCTTCAGTTTTCCAAGTTTACCGGCGTGCTTCATCCATATTTCTCAAGTGAGTCTTCCTCGGCCTTTCTCCTGATCTTTTCAATTTCTAGGTTTGCATTTTCCTCTTGAGATTTTAGAGCAGTCGGAACACCAAACCCAGTGGTGGAATTACCCTCTTCAGGTGAGGTGTTTGGTGGTTATGGGGTGGGGCCCGGGTGTGCCCTGGTGCCTCATCCCCCGCCTCCTCCGCTGCTCTACCGTTTCATCCCCTACCTTCTCCTTTGTTCTCTTAATTATAACTGATTTTTATGAAGGGGTAGAGGGATATTTAGTAACAGTGAAGTGGTGTCGGGACGGAGTAGTGTTGCTTTTGGGTTTTCCAGAAAACCTTCGGCGGTCTTTTTGGATTTTACCGAAAATCTCTGATGACTAGGGGCGGAAGAAACCTTTTCGTCTCCCCTTCTTGCTGTTTTCAGAGGTGATTTCTCGAGAATTGAGAAACCTTTATATATGAGACAAAAAGGCGTCTTTTAACCGTCATCCTGCGGGGGAAGATGTCTTTTCAACGTCCCTTCGAGGGGTGCGTGAGGCGCCAACTTGGGCCCACAAGAGGGCTTTTTGGCGCCAATTTTCCTTCGTCGTGATGTTGAAAAGGTAGTTCCCCCTTGCTGATTTTTCTTCTTGCTGCATCTTTTTCAGGGGGTTTTCTTCTTGTTTTTAGAATTAAGATGTCGCAAGAGAGTGATAGCCAGAACCGTAGCGCGAGCTATAAGTATCAAGAGGGTAGTTCTTCGCGAACCAGATCTCGGGCAGATGTCGACTCGGATTCTACAGTGAGTCCAGCTTCTCTCCCACCGAGTAAAAAACCTCGCGATGAGAAAAGAGAAAAGTGAACCCTAGGGCCGGTTCAAGTGCGAAGAAACGGAAGATGGCAGGAACCATCAAACGTCCTTTAAAGAGGGATAACCCAGAGTACTGCCATACCTCGGAATCCATAAATGATTTGGGAAAAGGCGAGTCGTCTCGCGTACACAAAGAGGCTAAAAGATCGGTCCGAGTGGTCCCGGGTGACTTCGCCCTGCCTCCTTACAACCGGTCAGAGGTAGATAACTGCAGCTTTTGTAAAAGTTATACTTTTTTGGCGCCTCCTCCCCTCCCCGCAATATTTACGGAACGCGTAGCTCCTACCGTAGCCAAGACGCTGGGTGAGGAGTCGATGCTAAATGTCAAGCATCTGGAGGAGGTGGCGAAGCTTTACCCATGGTCGGCTGGGGTAGAGATAGGTCTGGCTACCGAGAATGGGGGATGTTTGAATGAATATAAAGACCACGTTGTCGTCCACCTGGGCCGTTTGCTCCAGGGGTTCCGCCTTCCTCTCCCCCCACTTTATTCAGATTTTTTTGGCATGCATAAACCAATGCCCGGCCCAGCTTGCCTTTAACGTATGGATGTACCTGGCGGTATACGTCATGTGTTGTGCTACCATTAATCAAACGCCATCGTTGGACCATCATTTCTCTGTTCTTTCTTTGAGGTGTAGTGAGGGACTGGTGTTCGCCTCTTTGGCTAGAAAGATTGTCAAGAGGTTGTCCAGCAGTCCAAGATGGAGAAGAAAATGATTTCTCGTTCGCGATCTCACAAAGACTATTCTGAATTTTGTGACTAAACCTGGCAAGTACATCGTGCCTAAAGTTAAGCACGTCGCGGCGGAGGGATGGAGAGCCGCATTCGAGGAAGGGGTTACATCGGTATGAGGCTATAGGAAAGTTGTGACTCCGGTTCGTCAGGAGATGGCCGGACTTAGCCTCCCACATCGACCGGGTCGGTGTCTAGGAGTTTTTTCTCAAGTCCTTTGGTATTTTAATCGCGATTTTCTTCTGTTTTGACTTGTTTTAATCCTTTCGCAGATATGTTAGTTGATAAATCGAAGATTTCAGCGCTCCTGAAGAAGAAAAGTGCTTCCCGAGGCGGATCCAAACCTGCCCTTGCTGTTACCCCGCGATCGGGTAATGGCCGTCAGAACATTCCCTGTAGATCTCCTCCCGTGAACAGGAGTTCGAAGGGGAAGGAGCCGGTTGACGACCGGGAAAGCATATCGTCAGATGACCAGCCACTGGCTCACCATGGGCGGAAACGACCAAGGGAGGGCATAGGGGCCACTATGCTCTTAAGCTCTAAGCCGATTACCCAGGCGGGGATTTCTATGATGGCTTACCAGTTGCCTGGTTTTGACCCCATTGATTTCAAGAAACTGGAGATCCCTAAAAAGAGTTGTCCAGCTGAACGGGGTTATCTTCATCATCTGACGGATGAAGAGTTAGTGGAGCATGGTCAAAAAAGCAGAGGCTGGGTAACTTCCTTCGCGATTTATGTTTTCCTTCTTTCTTTCTTTCCCTGTTTTACATATGTTTTATTACTCTTCGTGCGTCGTCGTAGGATAATCTGCAATGGTCTGAAATGGCTGGATGTCTGAGACATTAAAGTGAGGGAGTTAAGAGCGATAGTTACCACTCTAAAGGCGAAAATGGAAAAGCTGAAGGTCGCGGAGCTTCGGGAAGTAACCATTGAGAGTCTTAAAGAAGCTTTGACGAAATCCCAGAAGGATATGGAGGCGGCGAGGAACGAGCTGGACCTGTCGCGAGTCGAACTTGCGAAGGCCCAAGAGGCAGGGGCTAAGCATGAATCGGAGGCCTCGTGCTTGAGGGGCCAGCTCGTGGATCTCGAGCGTGAGTTAGGAGCAGTTCGTGAAGAGCTTTCTGGCGTGAAGAGCCAGTTGGAGCGCTTTACTTCTGGGGAAGATGTTGTTCTCTCCAGGAAGTCGCTTCGTGAGTTCATGCTCAGTGATGATGGCCAGGGGTGGCTATCTGATTTTATGGGGGAGGCTGGTCGAGACTGGTTAAATCATTACCTTGAGACGGATGGGCAGGATGTCCTTTACGACAGGGTTTCTGACGCGTATATGGAGGGGGTTGAAGGTGGGATCGTCCAGAGTGTCAATCACTTCGCTCATCTTGGTGACGACGTAAGGGTGTTTCCTCCTAGTTATGAAAACGAGGATATGAAACTTAAAGACCCTAAACGTGGGCTGCCTCCCTCCCCTTGACGCTTCAATTGATGATGCCACTGCCCTCGATCCTCCCTTTGTTGGTGAGAAGACCCCTGATCCAGTTCGCGATGACAACCCTTCTATTGATGTTTAATTGACCGTCTCTCCCCGCCTTATGAATATTTGCGAAGTTTATTTTGCGTTTGGGAATTTGCAAACATTTTTACCCGTGGTGAGAGCCTCGTGCTCTGCCGCGGTCCGTATGTGAATTTTTGGGATGTTTAGACATTGTGGTCCATGACAAGCGATGTCTTGTTATGGTGTTTTGTGAATATTTTATTATTAGAATGCGACATATTTCTGCTTATGTCTTTCGCTTGTTTTTCTTAAGAGTTTTTTTTCTGCTGTGACCGCTTTTATTTTCTTGTGAACGAAGTTTTGACTCATCTACTGCTAATGTTTTTTCTGCTTGACAGGTGAATTTGCAGTGGTCCTCTTTGGTGAGGCTCTTGATTACGATGTCATTGACGTAGACCGCCACGTTTCTTCCTATTTGGGAAGAAAACACTTTTTCTATCATTCGCTGGAAGGTGGCACCCGCGTTCTTTAGCCCAAACGGCATTACCTTATAGCAAAAGGTTCCCTGATTGGTAATGAATGCGGTGCTTTTTTCATCGTGAGGGCTTATTCTGATCTGATTGTAGCCGGAGTAAGCATCCAGAAAGCTTAGAGTGGCATGCCCTGCCGTCGTGGCGACTAGCTCGTCGATGGACGGCAAGGGGTAGCTATCTTTTGGGCAGGCCTTGTTCAGATCTTTGAAATCTACACACATTCTCCATTTGCCACTGCTCTTTCTGACTAGCACCACATTTGACAACCAAGTCGAATCGTTAATCTCGCGAATAAATCCGGCTTGTAGAAGCTTATGTACCTCTTGTTTTGCTGCCTCCGATTTTTCGGCGGCCATCTTCCTCTTTCTTTGGCATACAGGCTTTGTCTCGCGATTTAGTCTTAGTGAATGTTCTGCAGTTTCCCAGGGGAACCCCTTCAAATCTTGCGGCGACCAGGCAAAAACATCACGTGACCTTTTTAACATATCTTTCAGACGCTCTAGGGCGGGGCCAGTCAAACTGTGACCATGGTACAGGGCCTCGGTCTTGTTTAGGAAGGGAAAAAAGGCGACTTTTTCCTCCACAATTTTGTCAGCTACTTTTTCGGGTCGAACTTCCAGTTCCGCCTGTTGTTCGGATGTTGCCTCTTGTTCGTGCTCATCGGTTGCTTCTTCCTTTAGTGACCCTTGAGCGTTTGTCTTAATCGCGAATATTCGGTTGTGGCCCTTTTTTAGCGAGGATAAGTAGCAAACTCTACTTTCTGCTTGTTCTCCCCGCGCTTCACCCACCTCTCCGTTGGTACATGGAAATTTAACGCTGAAATGATATATGGAGCAAGCTATTTGGAATTTGAATAGGCTTACTCGGCCCATGATAGCGTTGTAGATGGACGGTAGTCGAACCACTGTGAATTCGATCATGTGTGTTCTCCTATTCGGCGCGGTCCCTAACGTCAGGGCCAATTCGATGGTTCCAGCTACCTCAACTTCGTCTCCAGAGAAGGAGACCAGCTTTCCTGCGTACCGGCGCAAGGCACTTTCAGCGATTCCGAGTTGTTCAAAAGCGTCCTAGTAAAGGACGTCCACAGATGAACCTGTATCTATCATGACTCACTTTACAGTCTTGGTCCCTATCTGCACATGGATGACCATAGGATCCGAGTGTGGCATTCTTAGGTCACGGGCATCCCGGGTATCTAAAACAGAGAAACTGAGTATCGCGTTCTCGGTGGATGCTTGCTTGACACTGGCCTCAGACGGGGGATATCTAGCTTCTCTCTCATAGTTTTTCCTCTCCTGCTTACTGGCGCCAGATGTCGCGGGTCCCCCCGTGATGGTATTAATGCATCCATCTGGTGAGGGCAGCTTCCGATGATCCTGATTAGAGCGATCGAGTCGGTTGGATGAGGATCTGGCTTCCTGGACATTCCTCGTGTCCCTTGGGGGAGGTCGGTAGCCTCCATCTCTGTTTCCATTTCTTTCTCCTCTGTTCCGGGGGTAGGTTCCCCTGCCCCTTCCTCTAGCTGCATACTGGGGATTGTAAGGCCTTGGCGGAGCATTCGGGGGTTTATATTGCTGGGGAGGAACCACAGGGGGCAGGCGTTGTTGTGGCGCTGCGATGGGATGATTGGGATTCGTTGGTGGTGCGCAAATCTGAAGGAGTACCTCTTTTTGAGGGAGGGTTAGAGGGACCCCGTACACAGGAGGTGACACGTAGTCAAGATGAGCCATCATCACATTTGTCGAGGCACCGAGCGGGCCTGGTCCCGACCTTTGGTTGTACTGGACTTCTTGGACCTGAGGTCACGGGGGAATGACCGGGTATTGCCAGGGAAGATTGCAGTGATGCTGGTCCCTGAAATTTTCTCTTCATTGGCGTTTGTTAGGCGCTCGGTGGTAGGTCGGTGGTCTAGATTCGATGGGTCGCGAACTAGAGCTTGCCGCTTCCATGGCGTGGATCTGCTTGGTTACGAGCTCTCTTAGAACATCATAGTTTTTTTGCTCCTTTCGGAATAGGCAGATCTTGAAATCTCCCTCGGCCAAGTTGCCCATTAGTATTCTGCTCGCGGACTCTTGATTGAATTTCGGGATCTGAACCACCATGTTGGTCAATCTGCTGAAGAAGTTTCCCAATGATTCAGTTGCACCTTATTTGATGGAGTTGAGGTCCAACATGGTTCTTTTCCTTGTGCGAGCGCTGCCGAAGTGGGCGACGAACGTGCCTACTAGCTGTGCGAAGTTGCTAATGGAGGATTGAGCCAAATTGGTGAACCATGTCAATGCTACCCCGCTCAGCGTGGACGAAAACGAGAGACAATACATGGCGTCATTTTCCTCGTTCATTCCCATTGCCGTGGTGAATTGGTTGAGGTGATCATTTGGATCAGTATCTCCCTTGTACTTAGCGATGGAGATATCCCTCCACCTCTTGGGGACCGGTGCTTCGCGTATTTCTCTGCAGAAAGCAGATGGGAAAGTTGGTTCACCTTTGCGTGTTTGTCCGGGTATTCTAGGGGAATTCGAACGCGATGATACATCCCTGGGGATGAAGACACGGGTGATCTTGTTGGCGTTTTCATCAAGCTCTGGGCCGATGTTGAGAAGGTCATCAGCAGGGTTAGGGAAGTGGTTGACCGCCACAGGTACAGGACCCTGTTGTTGGTAGTAGCCACGGGGGTCGTGCTGGAATGGTACCCCGTTTACCTGTTGGTTCAAATACATGCTCTGCGGATAATTCCCCGTGAAGAGTTGGTACGGGGGGTAACCGACCCACATTCCATAGGGAGCGAACGGGGGTGGCTGAGCGGTGTCCCAGGGAGGTTGTTAGGGAATGCCTTCGTTAGTGTTATATTGAGCTACCTCGTTGGGAGGTACATTGAGGTTGAGGATGTTGGTCTCTTCGGTATCGTGATGTTGGTTCTCGAACTCTTCCCCGAACAGCGTAAAATTCATGATTTCCTGCAAATTTTGTTAGTGTTAAAAAGGGGAGTAAACAATGTTATTTATTACTTTAGATAGGATCAATTCACGACAAAAAAAGGGAGTAAATAACTGAATGAAAAAAGGACATATTGAAAGGAATTAAAGAAATGCGATGTGAAGGAGCGTATTGCTACGCGGAACCTCTCGTCGTGAAAGGTTCCCACAGACGGCGCCAATGAAGAGGTCGTGGAATTTCACCTATACTTATTACCTCATTGTTACGACAAAATGACTTAAAAATACCTGCAAGCCTTAATCGAAAAGGGTTATGGTTATATTATGCATTTATTGATCCAAGTGATGGGGTGTTATGTTCGGCTCGCGAGGATTTGAGTCGTTCTATCGCGGACTCGGATGAAAGTCAGGTGATGTTCTTATTCCAAGAACGTTCTTCTCCGATCACATATCTCGAGAACTCAACTCCGAGGGTTTTAGGTCCGGGGGATAATCAGAGCTCTTATTTCTTATCTTTTTATCGGATCCTGGCATTTGTGGTTAGAAGGGGGTATTTATAGGAAGGCTAAGCGAGCAGTTGGCTGGCGACCTCGTGGTTCTATATAGGACACGTGTAAGGCATGCCCTCGTGCTTAGGGGTGTAGGCAATACACGTGGTGCTGTTTAGATGTGAGGTGCTGGAGCCAGCGAGCTGCTTGCTAGGGTCCTGGAGAACCACGAGGTACTTGGAGGACCCTTCCTGGTTTCCACGCGGGCTCACACTAATATTTAGGTCGCGAGGAGGGTTTGGTCAAGATCCGAACGAGTACTTTACTCGCGATGGATCTTGTAGTGGGGCCAGATGTATTTTTGCGTTGGGTGGCCTATTTATGACGTTATACTTGTG
The DNA here is from genome assembly GCA_963922045.1 of Persicaria maculosa. Lineage (NCBI taxonomy): Eukaryota > Viridiplantae > Streptophyta > Magnoliopsida > Caryophyllales > Polygonaceae > Persicaria > Persicaria maculosa. The sequence goes on along the minus strand of OY998261.1, from coordinate 20,799,983 downwards.
TTATTTAATAGGTCTATTTTCTATGGCATCGTCAGTTGCCGTTGCCACTTTGGTTTTGCCACCGCGGGTTTGGTTACGCCTTTCTTGCCGTGGCTACAGCCGTTGCTAGCCCTTTTTGGCCACAGCATTTCCACTTCTTGACACGGTATCTTGTCGTTGCTAATTTATTTTTTTTTTGTAGTGTGGTTTCTACAAACTTAATGTTGATGGGTCTGTCAATCAATAGGAGAGTCGCACATTGGATGTATTATCCGAAATGAGATGGAACAGGTGGTTGATTTTTTCCACCAAAAGGTTTCACCTGGCACCGTCTTGTGAATCGACCACCTGTTGCCAATTTGATAGTCATATTGTGGCCAATGCAATTAACGGAAAGGGAACTACACCTTGAAAGATCTTAATTGTCATAGAAGAAATCAAGAGTTTCAACAACCAATTTGAGGTTGTCATTGTTCAGCATTGATATAGGGAAGCAAACTCGGTTATAGATTTTATCGCTAGGCATGATTCTATAATTTTTGTCTTGTCTCTATACCTAGCATTTGGGAACTTTGTAAAATCATCCGTTTGGATGATCGGGGATAATTCTTTGACTTGAAGACATTCCTCTTCTTGCCTAATGTAACAAAAATAGTTATTTAAAATCGATATCAATTTCTTATCTGCTTTATGGAAATATTCATGAGAGATGATGTTATCGATGATAGATGCTCAACTTTTTTTTTAGTCTTTCAACTCATTGTGGTGCACTTATTTATTTAGATAAGTCAACTAAGTTGTTGGCAAGGTGGCTCATCTTCAATACTTGGTGAATTCTGATCCTTCTTCTCACATCTGGGAGCTCGCGATTATCATTCGAAAGTATGCTCTTATCCTACTAATTAGGTGGTGATTTAGCAGAACCTGACATCACTAGTATCTTTGACCGGTTAAAAAGAAAGTTATTTAAAAAAGAGTAAATTATATTTTTAGTTCATAACCTTTATCACTTTTTTAGTTCATAACTTTTAAAACATTTCATAACAGTCTTTACCCTTTCTATCTTATCTCGTTTTAATTTCTAACCTCTCAAAAATTAATTGTAAAACAGTCCACCAATCTTATATTTTTGTTCATTTTAGTCCTTGTTTTTAAAACATTATTTGAAATAATTATAAAAAACACCCATAGTTTATTGTAATGCATATAAATTAAATCATTCATACATAGATTCAGTGTGTCTATATCTAATTAAACCCAATCAATAAAAATACTACGTAGTACTAAATTAAATCACTCATACACACTTCACCACGATCGTCAACAACCCAAGCCACTTGTTTGATACACCACAACCGGGATGAGCGAGCGTCGCACACTGACCCAAAAGCAAGCAAAACTCCACCGTTGGATGAACCAACAGTCAAGGAGAGCAATCGGACCCAAAAACGACGAGATAAAGTCAAAAAAATAGGGGTAACGGGGGAATAAAGGACAAAGGCGCGGGAGATTGGAGGTCGGGCAACAAGATCGAACCTCAACCCCGACATAGGCGATGACAATTAGGGGGAATAAACCATGCTATTCCACCCACCGGAGGCCGATTCACGGAGAAACGGAGACTAACCGACTGAGAAACGGGGGGATTGAACCAAAAGGGCAATTTGGGAGGAGGGATTTGTCTGGCGAGGGTTTGCACAAGCGGTTTTGGGGGCGCGTCTAGAGCGCGTTCTCTTGCCCCCCGCGGGAGGGGGTTTTGATTATACTTTTTTAGTCCAAAATCTATCCACCCCTAATACTTATAAAACCAGAAGCAAAGTCTTTGTAAAAGAATGAGCCACGTGTCCTACTCTGATCAAAATTAAGGGGCAAAATTTTTAGCCCTTTCTCCCACGTTCTCTGAATTCAACTATTGAAAGACAGTTACTCACCCACGTTCTCTTCCTCTCTCAAAATCTCTTACCAGTTCCACCGAAGCTTTTCTAATGTTCAAGAGAGAGGGAGCGAATTGAAGGAGTTGAATCGATGGTGGGATGATCAGATATTGTCAAGATTGAGTGAGGTTTCGGAGAACACCAGCGGCGATGGCCTGGCCACCCTCCAATCGACGGTTGCGTTGTCGAATTGCTTGGTTAAAATTGGGCTCTCTCCAATCCGATTTTAAGGATTTCGCAACCAAACTCATCTTCTCATTAGTCATCTATGGATTTGAGGCTCTCACCTTCAACATCTGTGGTGAATACCCCGAAGCTATTGTTAGGATTACATATCTGGCCTCTTCATTGCCGCCGATTACAACAATTTCTCCCAGTGCAAAGCCCTCGATGACATCGGGATGCATCTCTCCGCCATCAAGTACGGGCCCGATCTTCGAAACGGTAAGGATTTCGAGTGAGATTGATTGTGTTTCTGTTCTTGAAATCTTTCAATTTATTGATCTGCTATTCTTAATTGCAGTTTTATTGAATCTATATTATGGAATTTTGGTTCTAATTGTGATTTTTCTCATAATAGTCCATGTATTTTGCTAAAATTAGGGTTTAGGGGTTATTCAAAGAAATAGGTTGACGGGGGGCGGAATTGGAGATGGAGGTGGGCAGCGCTGCTGTGGTGGTGTTAGGTTATTTTTCATAGCTATATGGGATTGGAGATGTTTGCTTTTCTTGATTAGAATAAGCCATAATGGAGATATTGAAAACATGTTTGCTTTTCATAGAAAGATTTATGGAAAAAATGGTCAGTATGGTCGGGCAGGGACCGATGTCAGTATGGTTGGGCAATTCGGTATCGGATGGCTTCATAAGTAGCTTATTTGTCAAGCACATATCAAAAATTGTGGATGCTTAGCCCCTGTAATCTTTTTCGTTGCCTGTTATTGACCTTTCACTTTGATTCAGGCCGGAGATCTGGAAAGACTGAGCTAAGAAGAAAATGATCACTGCTGGTCAGTTTTTACAGTGATAAGCACACAGAGGCTTGTGAGTTGTGACGAAGGCAATATGGCATACAAGTTTCCCCTTGAAGGGCTTCGTCTTAAAACTGTAAATTGCAAGGTATATGGCTTCATGCTTCCAAGAGAAATTATCCTGTGTTGAGAATAAAATGCCTTTTCATTTTCTCTATGATGAAGCATGATCACTGAAGTTTCCGTATTCAGTGTGAATGCTAGGATGTTTGATCACTAAAGCTTCTGGCTTGTCGCATTAGTTGTGATATAATGATACATGAACAGCTTTGAGCATCTACTCAGTTGAATGACTCATGTGTTTATAATGTGTTTCTTTTCTCTCATTGAGCTTTAATTACAGTTATGTGGAGCGCTTGCTCGATTGGATTAACAATAGAATGAAGGCTGAAGATAGGAGAACCGCTTTGACAGATCAGTCTATTGTTGTAGAAAGTCATGGGGCTCGGCTAGCATTTGGGGCAATGGGTTGGTTTCTTTTTTATTTACTGGTTGGCTTGAGTGTTATGCCCCTTCCTCGCTTTGCATGACTGTAACTATCTTTTTGATTTGTTGCAAGCTTTCCCGTTATGATAAGTGTGTTGAAAGAGGATTGCAATGATGTTGAAACGGTTAATGATCTTCTTTATTCTGTTCCTGTGCACCTTTAGGCCTTTAGAGTACTGGATAGTTATTTTAGGCTTCCTAACTTGGTTCAAAGGTGATCATTATAGACTTTAGGATACTGAAAGCTCTTTACAGTTGGTGGTAAAATTAAACTGAACAATGATTCCAGAAAAGAGAGATAGCTACTGACTATTGTCATTTAATTCCTTTGTGGCACAAATAAGAAACACAAATATCATCATGAGTGTGTTATTGCATTCGTGTTTACCAATAAAACTGCAAAATTGAATACTATATATAAAGAGCAGGATGTTATACCATGCTCATGTAGATCATTCTTCCAACCAATGCTTCCCCTTCCTTGCTACTTATTAGTGAAAAGGGTAGTATAGAATATTGCATAACGTCTATAATGCACATCACATGTATTTATCACTTCAGGGGCCTAATTTCTTGCTGTTGGAAATCGCAGTAGGCCATAATATTATTTCCCTTGGATTGCAGGTTCAAGGTGTTTTGGAAACACTTTTGGGTGCCTTAACACCTTTGAGTTATGCCAAAGCACCAAAAAATGATGTTCAGCCAGCCACTATGAATGCTTATTTGCTATCCAGAGAAGCAGATAACATTTCTCTTTTATTGGGTTTGCTGGTGAGAATTCTTTGTTTGTTGAGATACAATACAACATCACAAAATCTGCATGCATCCCTTCATTTCAGATGCAAGATACTCAATGATTGATGTCTTTAGCTATTGCAGTTTCTAACCTCGGATGCAAGATATGTTTGTTTGTTCAGTTTTCTTGTGATTGTCAAGTGCCAATATTTCAACAACTTATGATTATCAAAAACTTAAATTGAAAAACTAATTTTCTGTCAATATTGTTCAACCTTAAATTGACCCACGGAGAGCTTCTTCAATGGATCATGGTCGGAGTTCAAGGTAGCAATGGAGGTTTGGAGATTGGAAAACTAATAGATGGAAGAGAGGAAAGACTGGAAACAAGAGTTGGGTAACACCGGTAAATGTTCTTTGTTTTAGTTTTTCAGGTTAATTTTTGTGAACAGATAGTTACACACTTGGTCTTGGAGAGCACAACGAAAATAGACTTCATATATATAGGCAGCTATATGATACTTGATGGGATTGATTTCCAACACTAGGATGAATACCAACTTGGGTGGGTTTTTGTAGATTCAATTCCTTTGATGCATAAAAGGGAGTGATTTATACACCCAAAATTTTATTATCTACACCACACATCTTATTTTTTTTATTTTTTTTTTAAATAGATCCTGCGCGTCCTGAGTCACACGTCTATGACTCAATATATTAGTAGAAACTTGACGTGTCAAATATTTTATTTAATACATCAAGTTCGACCGAAATAATTATGAAAAAAATCCGAACAAGGTTCGGGAAAAGAACTAATTTGTTTCATTTTAGCCTCTAATCAAAATATTATGGGTTAAAATGAAACAAATCAGTTCTAGACTAAAAAAATATAATTAACCCTTTTAAAAAAATTGAATAAAACTGTTGTATATGAGCCAGTGTAACCACTCATAAAAAATGTAATAGATCCTGGCCTTCATGTGAAGGTTCGTTTGCCATGTTACCTCATCATTTTTCTCTGCCATTTTCTCTCGTATCTCTCTCTAACTCCGCAATCACATATTAATCATGATTCATGATGCCCTTATTTTGCTTGATAACATTTTAATCTAAAATATAATTTCAATTCAGTAGACAATCAAAATAATTAGGAAAAACCTTACATGTTACGGAGTGCTTTATTTTCTCCTTACGTAAAGTTAATACGTAGTGAAAATTAGTTGACAATTATGAAATTTTATGATATAACCAATTTTATATGTATTTTATATATATATATATATATATATATATATATATATATATATATAATCAATACAACATAATCTAATTTTATCTACTTTATTTAAAAATCGTATAATTTTTTTATCGGTTTTTCTAACCTATATAAATTATGCATTTTTATTAGGAAAAAAATCTTTAAAAATTTGACTAAACCAATTAATTTAGTCAAATTTTTATAAAGTCGAAAAGGTTTATGTATATCCTTAAAAAATCATCTTATAAACCGGCAAACCTATTTCAAAAACTGTTCATTTACATAAGATTCCTTCCGATTAAGTTAAGCTGAATCGGGTTTAGAGACCGTGTCAGTTCCAGATGGGTCGTAGTTTTATTATAATTTATTTTTTATTCCCTTTGATGACTTGTCATGAGTTACTAGGAAACATCCTCTCTTTTCAATCAGGAAAATGGTGCATACAACTCGACTCTCAGATCCTGCTTTGAGTGAGATATACTGAGATTGTTATTGTTGTTTATTTTTTTGGTGTTGTTAGATACACCGCAAATTCGAATCATGATAGTGTAGGTCTGAATCGATGTGAAAGTAGAGACTGACAATCGAAATCAAATGAGGATTCAGAGAACCACGTTCATATCGACATGCATTATGTTCATATCAACACCATATCATAAACTCTAATTTGTGGTGTATTGAGTGTACTCGCTTTTTTTATTCCCTTTGTTTTTTTTAAAAAAAGGGGGATGTTTTAGAAGAAAAAGCAAGGCAGGGAAAAAGAAGGGAATGTCTGAAACGTCTACAACCCGGGCTGGCCCTCTTCAGACGCACATTCCCCTCTGCAACCTCCCCATTTCAACTGCTCTCTGAATCCCAGAGAGAAAGAGAGAGAGAGAGAGAGCGCGAGAGAGAGATTCAGAGAGAGAGAGAGAGAGAGAGAGAGAGAGAGAGAGAGAGATTTGTGAGAGGGAGAAGCGGGGGTGAGAGATGGGAGGGGTGACATCTTCCATGGCGGCCAAATTAGCCTTCTTTCCGCCGAATCCGCCGTCCTACAAGCTCATCAAGGACGATACCACCGGCCTCATGCTCCTTGACCCCTACCCGCACCGCGAAAACGTCGACGTTTTGAAGATTCCGACCAGGAGGGGCACCGAGATCGTCGCCATGTATGTCAGGTACCCTATGGCTTCCTCAACTCTGCTCTACTCCCATGGGAATGCTGCGGATATCGGTCAGATGTATGAGCTCTTCATCGAATTGAGCATCCATTTGAAGGTCAATCTTATGGGGTACTGCCGCTCTCTCTCCCTCAATGGATCTGGTTGTTAATTTGGCTTTTCGGTTTGCTTTGATTTTGATTTTGATTTGTGTGACGATTCCTCTCTTGTTTGTTGAAATTCATTTTGAGCTTCGTAGGTGAAAATTTGAGATGATTTTGTATAATTTCGTTCTCTCCCCCTAGGGTTTGTTTTTGGGGTTGAGTATGTAAATTAATTCGATGATATCCATTAGGTGAATTGTTTGAGGGCTTCGCTAATTGAGGGGAAATAAGGACCTTTGATCTCTTTGTGTTTCTCAAATCGGCTGGGAAATTATTGCTTTGGATCCGTTTGGTGCTGAATTTAATCGGATTTAAGGGAAGGTTTTGTGAACTTTGCTGGGTTGGAGGAGTAATTCTACGGGATTCAGTTAATGAGGGCTATTTGAGTTTGAGATGGAATATAAAAAGGTTGATATGTAGCTGCTTTTAATTAATCATAGGTGATCATCTATCATCAGCTATCAAGAAAAAATGAAAGTGATTGACAATTTGAACTTGTTCATTCTTAATCTGTTCCTTTGAAATGGAACTTCTAATATTTATTTTTTACTGATGGATTTATTTACTGTCACTATGAAAATGAACTTGAATAGTGCTTTGATTGCATATTTTGCAGGTATGATTACTCTGGGTATGGGCAATCTAGTGGAAAGGTACGCCTTCTAGTATTTTACATGTTTTAAGCAAATTTACTGGCGTTGGAAAAACGATGAAATACAACCAGTGAATAAATACGTCTGAGGCCTGTGAATCTCTCTTTTGCAGCCAACGGAGAACAACACATATGCAGATATTGAAGCTGCATACAAATGCCTTTTGGAGACTTATGGTGCTAAGCAGGAAGAGATAGTTCTCTATGGACAATCTGTTGGTAGCGGCCCTACATTGGACCTAGCTGCTCGTTTGCCTCAGTTAAGAGCTATTGTTCTTCATAGCCCAATACTTTCAGGCATGAGAGTCATGTATCCTGTCAAACGTACTTATTGGTTTGATATCTACAAGGTGAAAAATCATCAGGCTCTCTTCTTATTACTTCAAACCTTTGATTTGCTTAGCTTTGGTACTTAATTTGCTCGTTTCTTCCTGATCGTACAGAACATTGACAAAATTCCCTTGGTGAAGTGCCCTGTTTTGGTCATTCATGTAAGTATCATCACTTTGTTCTTATTTTGGAAAATCCAACCATAGCTTTGCCGGAGTCACCCCACCCCATATTTTTATTTTGGCATGCTTTTGTGAGAGGGCTTTATTTAGGATAGTGAAGGATCTATTATATATTTTTGTCTTTATTTAACCATTCAAAGCTGCCAATGGAGTATATCTTTTATGTTGCATGTGGATATATCCCCTCGTCTAAGTAATTTATTCCCCTGATCTCTAGATTTATGGGGGCAAAGCTGAACTCCTTGCTTTATCATGACTGCTAAAAAAACTCACATAGCTTAATTGTAGTATATATTCTTACCTAATCAAAATAAAAATTAATTGTAGTATATAATATATGATCTTGCATTGGTGCACTCGCCCGAAAATTGCTTTTTTCTTTTTTCTAAATCTATTGTTAATTGTTAATGTGACTTATATGACCTGAATGCTATTTTGCAGGGAACAGCTGATGATGTCGTTGATTTCTCTCACGGAAAGCAGTTGTGGGAGTTATGCCAGGATAAGTATGAGCCATTATGGGTGAAAGGAGGAAACCATTGTGATCTGGAACTTTACCCCGAGTATATCAGACACCTTAAGAAGTTCATAGCCACGGTGGAGAAACCACCTTCTCAACGGCAAAGTTCAAGGAGAAGTATAGATAAGCCTGACAAAGCTAGAAAGAGCCTTGATATCCCGGATCTCCCCAGGAAGAGCACTGATCGGAGAGAGAGACCGAGGAAAAGCACAGATCGTCCTGTAAAGCTGAAACCAAATGAGTACAAACCCAGCAATGTTAATAAGGGAGAGAAGTTGAACATTCCCTTTGAACAGTTGGACAGGTCCAGGAGAAGTGTGGAATACCATGAGAAGTCTCGACAAAGCATTGATTTACAGATAGAAAGAGGAAGGCGTAGTGTTGATTGGGTGGATAGAATACATTAGAGCGATAAAAACAAAAGATTGTAAAGTACTTCCACCGCCGAAGTCTTGTGCACAGGGAAACAGATGCGGCTGGACACAAGCAAATGCAAACAAGGGATAAGGGAAGATTCTTTGGCGGATCGACGTACAGCTTTTGTGTTGGGTTTTGCTTTCAAGGGCTTTCAATGGAGTTTCATTAAAGATTTACACAAATTTGATGTTACTTTGTCCATCTTGCATGCCCCAAATGGAGGGAAGTCAAGTGTTACTTCCCTTATTTGTAGAGGGAATTTAGGCTTTTTTCTGATAGAAGCTCCATATTCAAACATGTAAAAATTTCCATCCATTGCCATCTATCCTTTGTTCAGAGTGCTCTCAGGCTTGGGACTCCCATGTTGCAATTGTCATGTTGATTGTTCTTTTTCATTATCTTGGAACAATGCAGGTCTTGTTATTGTCTTTGGACTTGATTATCATTTTTACAGCACTTACATTACATGTGCCTATCCATATACAACTACTGATGTTTTCTCTTTCGGTCGACGACGTCGTTTATCAGGTGAAAAAAGTACCATCCCTTTTTACCTTTCACACTACTTGACTTCCTATGCAGCTTGGTTGTCAGGAACAGCACACATTTAGATATAAAAATACAAATGCAGAATCTTCCAGCTTCAGCCCAGCTGTGATGGCAAACTACTTCAAGGTATGTTTTGAACATGTAGTGAACTAACTGATATGACTCTTAATGTTTAAAGGCTAAATTCAATGTATTCCACAGATCATGCTGTGCACCATTGCTTGCTCGTCGGAGTCAAGCCATGGCCCTGTCAACCAGAAGGTAAGTCCTTCGAAAACTTTAAAGGATGGAACTTATCATATGGTTTTTGTTTCTTAGAATATAAGCAAACATGTCATTAAATCATGATGCAAACTGGGTATGAATTGGTCCCATTATCTCCCCCTTCCACTCATCACAAAAGATGACTTGGAAGTTGGAACAGTTCTTCAGCTGGCCCCTTTTGATAATTGCCTCTTTTTGTTTGCATTTCAGTACTCGGTCCCCTCGAGCTCAAGCGTGCCCAGCCATGCATCAAGTTGTCCATTTCACCTGCAGGGAATTCGGTCATTTCTGTGGCCCCATCTTCCATCCAACCCACTCCATTGCATGAGTTTGCCCCTGCCTTCCCTTTCTGCGTCTTTTATTGCGCTTTCCCAATCGGAGGAGGTCCCGTGCCTTTCTTGTTTGTGGCTGAGAATGTCTGGGTATTAATGTAGATTGCTCAGCATGGTTGCTGGTAATTGAGTGATCAGCCCATCGTCGCTACCCAGACGATGAAAAGGAAAGGCTTCGGATTGGGCAGCGCGTGCCTGCGACGTTTCGAATGGGGTGTTTAATGAGCAGCCTGGATTGGATTTTTCCCCGCTTGTATTCTTGTGGGATGTGATGATTGGTTTGGTTTGAGCTCATATTAATTAAATCACAAGATGAGAGTCTTGTGGCAAGAATACAAGATATGGTGCTGCAAACCAACGGGGTAGTGCAACAGTTGAATTTGGTTAAGTATTGTCAAATTCATAAATTTATCTTGCAGGAATCAAATCTTTGTTGTTATATATACCACAGGACGAAATAATAACACAACAATTTCAACTAGTTTTCCGATTAGCCTCTCATGGGCTTTTGATAGGTCGAAAATGGCTAGTTTGCATAGAAAAGTAGTTTTTACTAATGTGGTTTTAGAGCATGTCCAATAACTTCTCCATTTTAGTGTTAAGGGTTTTTGGAGATTTTTTAAAGTATTTTTTCGTTCTAACAAATTTTACATCTCATTCTCTAAAATAAGTAGCAGAAAAAATAAAGTCTTCCTAATTCTGTGGCATATCTCTAATACTAAATGTTCATTTAAAATTTTGAAATGAAAAAACTGAAGCAAAAATAATTTGGAAAAATTATATATTTTATTTTCCCATTTTGGAGAAATTTTAGAAAAACTGTTGGAGATTACCAACCTTTGGACAATTGTTTATAAGAATAAAGAATGTTTTAATTTAACTATCTATCTATTTATATTTATATATTCTATTGAAACAAAAGCATTTATGCCACATGTCACCATATTACACCAAGTTATTGTTGGATATTCAATTTAATTTAATATAGTCTATCTAATTTATATTAACTAAAAAAATTCGAGTCCAATCTACTCATATCTCTTAATTAAAAAAAATCTTATTAATATATTTAATCTACATTTTTTTTATTTTATTATGTGACTTCTTGAGGCTGAATTAAGACTTTCAGTCGGATGTCTATTCCATAATCAAATTTGCATTTCTGTATATCTTATTGTTGTTATGATTTATGAATGAGCTAAATTAATTCTTCATTTACTCTTTAAGGTCACTGGAGAACCATTGATTCAACGGAAGGATGACACTGATGCAGCTCTGAAGTCAAGATTAGAGGTGTTCCATTGATAAACAGAGTCAGTATGGATTCACCTCTCTATACTCTATGTTTCCGACTATTTCCTTTATTCTCTTCCATCATGTTTACGATATTGGAATTTCATTCCAAGTGAAATGCATACATATCTTAATCTTTTAATCTTATATCCGAACAATTTTTCCGATTCAAACTATGCTTTGTAAGAAATTGAAATCCTTAATTTCGAGCACCTGGCTTTCTCCATTAATGTGTGTTGGGAGAGTATATTTTTAAATGCATGCGAATGAAGTTAACAAACTGATTCATTAAAACATATGTACTCTGTAGCATATTGTTTTCAATCTTCATCATGTGAATTAATGGTGTTCTTAACAAATTAGTGTACTTTTTTTGTTTTAATATTCTTGAAAATTTTGGTTGTCATTGTTTGCTTGAATATTCCTGATCCATGTGAAGCGAAATCACTAATTTGTGCTCCCACTTTTGTTGTAATGCGGGTGATTAATTACTATACGAAGAGGGCAATCCTCACCAACATTCACTCAAAGAAGCCTCTGAAGCAAGTCAGCGAAGAAGTTCAGAAGGCGCTCACTTCATAAAGTCTAGCTAAACTCGCCAACTAATTAAGCCATTTTAACTTTAGCCAAACCGAAACTTTTTACATATTTTTGTTGTTAATTTAATTATAACTCGCATTGGTTGGATGTTATAGGTCCAACAACTTTTCTCTTTGTTTTTCTTGGTAATTGTATGGGTCTGCCTCGTAACTGAAATTTAGGGTACAAAGAACTCTTGAGTTTTGCTACATGTAATAAATTGATCCTCCGTCATTGAAATCAACATATTTTACTCAATATTTCATTGTTTTAAATTATCCTTTGAAATTGCAATTTTAGTTGTTGTCATCTCCTTGTAAATTTACAAGGCTTAATCAGATAGCTTAATCAACTCCTTAATTTTCTTTATTTGTGGTGGTTGTGCTTTATTCACATGTCGCAACTGTGTTGTGGGACAAAATGTCTCACTAGATAGAGATTGGTTTTCCGAAAGGTTGTTCCACGACACTTGAAAGTAAAGTCCTTGCTGATGCACCCCACCACATCATCACTGATGAGTGATATAATTTGAGGATATTTCAATTTTCTTTGAAATTCTTTCCTCACCCAACATTGGCTTTGTCACCCAACAATTCAAACATGTTAATATGTTATCATCATCCATGATTTCATCTAATATCCTGTCAACTTGAACATTTGCCCTGTCAAAATTAAGGTCAACGTCATACGTCCCTGTCAACGCCAATGTCTTCTTGGCTTTGTGTTGTTGGTGGCGCGGATAGAGGAACTGTTGTATGGTCCATTGCACTCTTTCCCACCAGATCAGTTTCATTTCAAACTCACCCTCCATAAATTGCCTATCTGTCTTCCTTACGAGACTTATGTACAACTCTATAGGCCACATAGACTCTTTTGACTTCATATTCAGGAACTTGTATGCTTCCCAATCATCTTCATCATTAATCTCAAACGGTGGAAAGTTCTCTCTCATAGATGAAACATACTTCAGTTCAATTTCATACCTGTCGGGATCAAAACTTATATTCTTGGCTATTTTCTCCTTAATCGTCTCATACTTGATATTGTCAACAACAACAACTCCTTTTGCCAGTTGCTTTCCTTCATAGGTCCACTTGGTTTCATTCACTCTCCACTCACCATTGGTTATCAATGTCATATAGTAATCGTTTCGACCTACAAGTAATGAAAATCATATGAATATGAACGAAATAACTATTATAACAAACAAATTGATTGAAATTTATTGTAATGAAGAGCTTACCCATGACTACAATAATAATGAATCGAAGATAAAGCATATTCCATTGGAAGATATGGTTGTCACATGAACCTCTTACTTTCACATTAGTTTGAACAAAGATTTAAGAAGATAAAGTTTAGGTTTTATTAGAAGAGGGGTGGGTAATGGATATTGGAGGGAATATCTAATAGGAGGTGACAATTAAATGGCTAGGGTTAATAATCTAGTAGTTATGATTTAGGTTAAAACCATATCTTTACTCAATCTCCCGCCGATTATTGCACACATCCTGTTAATGTGGATAATAATCCAGTAGATACACATCCTGTCAGTGTTCATAATTGGCATTGTCAACATTGATAATTATCCTGTCAATGTGATAATATTATGGTTTCAAGAGATACATTGACATTCGTTTTGTAAATATGGATAATTATCCAGTAGATATGATTTACCGTATCTTTAGTCAATCTCTCCCCGATTATAGCTTCAATCCTGTAAACGTAAACTTATAGTCTTATCACTATAAACATTAATCATGTCAGTGTAAATAAATAACTTTGTCATCTTGGACATGCCTTTAATTTCTAGTTATGGTATGAATAAAATCATATCTTTATTCTCTTCTCGATTATAGATTCCATCATGTCAGTATTGATTCTCAACTTTGTCATGATGAACAAGTATCGTGTCAATGTAAATAAATAACTTTGTCATATTAGACATGCCTTTAATTTCTAATTATGGTTAATAATATAGTAGTTATGGTATGGATAAAATCGTATCTTTATTCTCTTCCCAATTATAGATTCCATCCTATCAGTATTATTTCACAACTTTGTCATGATGAACATTTATCCTATCAATGTGAAATTTTAATAGTGTGGATACATACGTATTGACATTCCTTTTCTAATCTCTTACTAAGGCAATGTTTTTCATCCGGTTAGTTTTATTATTTTTAAGTTTCTAGAAAAATATATTAAAATTATTATTTTAATATATATTTCATTTTTTAAAATATTTTTTAACTTTTCTTTTAGTTCATAATTCTCCTTTAAAGATTTTTACATTTAAATTTAAAGGTAAAATTATCCATTATTTTTTAGCAAAAATGACCCACCTATCCTATTTTTGCTATTCTCACAAAACGAGTATACTTTTGCAAACCGAACACCGATTTGGTGACTTTCTGCAAATCGGCCATTTTTTATAATTTAATATAATATTTATATAATATGAAACATATTAACTTTATTTTTTCAAATCATTCATGCGATGATCGAGATATCATGATCCTACGATTTAATTTCACGATCCGATTCTTACCTATCGATTTTAAGTAGTCAAATTAGAGTGAGCAGAAGTGAATAAGTCAAAATCAAGCAAGAACTTCGCGAAATGAAGAACAAAAGCAAAGAAGAACCCGACGTTTGTTTACGTGGTTCGGTCCTAGACCTACATCTGCGGGGCCTCAGGAGTCAGGCCCTAAATCCACTAACTGAGGAAGATTACAAAGGACAGTATGAGATCTACAAAGCTAAGTGAGAAGCTAATGGACAATGGAGAGTAATAAACAAAAAGGAAGAGGATGAGAGGAACTCCCTCTTCAGTGCTTAATCCCCCATTGGAGTCGATCTCGAAGATAGCCTCAAGGAACCGCCACTTTGTCGCCGAACAAACCTTCAAGGAGAGAGCATTAAAATTGCCGCTGACTTGCTGCACACAACCCTCAAGAGGAGCATGTTCTAAAGTGAGAGCTCAACTACTACAGTGTCTCAATAAGAGAGTTTATATAGAGCCTTGGCAGGGATAGGGTTCCAAGGAGTTTGGCGTAATTCCCTAGCTTCTACCAATGGATTAGGAGGCCCGTTATGAGATCAAGTCTTTAAAAAGACTCAATACAATCCAGATCGATGAAGGTTGACAATCCAGTTGGTTCAACCCTATTATAAGCATCTATTTATTGCAATATTAAAGTTCATAAGCTTAAACAGTCACGTAGGAAAGTAAATCTCTACAAATGCCCTCTTAATTTCCTAAGTCCGCTTTAAGAAGACATTACATTTAGTTTTACAGGATTTAGGGTTGTTGGGACCGTCATCATCCCAAGAGATAGCCGGATCAAGTGATGGTCTTAATCTGTAGAAAATTCCTACAGAACAAGAACTTGTCAATAATCACGATCTTGGTGCCAAAATCTGCTAGGTTAGACTCTTTATTGATCTTCTTCACCTTGATCGCATTTTTGTCAACCTTCTCATGAATGAAATGGAATCTGACATCGATGTGCTTAGTACGTTCATGGTACATGGGGTCCCTGCAGAGATATAGAGCACTTTAGCTATCAATATGAAGAGTAGAGATATAGGTTTTACGTTGTGTCTCCTTTAGAAGACCTTACAACCATATAGCCTCCTTGCAAGCTTTGGTAGATACAATATACTCAACTTCAGTGGACGAGAGGGAAACAGTGGGCTGTTGTTGTGATTTTCAGCCCATGTATAGACATAAGAAGTAGTAGACTTTCGGTTGTTTTTGTTCCCTGCGAAATCAGCATCAACATATCCGAGCAAATCTAGAGAAGGAGTATGATTACCATAAACCAGGCCAATATGAGAGGTACCACCAAGATACTTCAAGAGATACTTCATAGTTGTCCAGTGTTTTTCAGTGGGGTTTGACATAAACCTGCTCAAAACACTTATAGCAAAGGAAAGATCGGGTCTAGTGCAAATCATAGAGTACATGACAGAGCCAACAACAACATTATAAGGCACACTTTTCATATAAGAAATCTCATATGAAGACATAGTGGTCCTAACTTTAGTTAGGTCAAGATGCCTTCCTAAGGGCATATTAGTAGGCTTGATATTCAACATTTTAAACCTTTCAAGAACCTTTAGGATGTAATTAGATTGAGAAAGAGTAAGCAATCTTTTAGACCTGTCTCTAGCAATTTTAAACAAGGATTTTCTGTGCAACCCCTAGATCTTTCATATCAAAATGAGCTTTCAAGTCCCTTTTTACTTTAGCAATACTAACCATAGATTTGCAAGCAATAAGGATGTTGTCCACATAGAGCAACGCATAAATAGGCAGATTGGTCTTAACACTCTTTATATACAAACATTTGTCGAACTTGCATCTATAAAAGCTCAATTTTCTCATGCAGGAATTAAACTTGATGTTCAACTACCCAGGAGATTGTTTAAGGCCATATATAGATTTTTTTCAAAAGACAAGCATAATCAGGATGAACCTTATCAACAAAGCCCTTAGGTTGCTTCATATAAATAGTTCCTCTAAGATCACCATGCAAAAAGGCTGTTTTAACATCCATTTGCTCTAATTCAAGATTATAAACAACAGTCATGCATAGCAAGAAGGAGTCTCAAAGTTTTATATTTAACCACCGGAGCAAAAATCTCATTATAATCTTCATCTTCTCTTTGAGTATAACCTTTGGCCACAAGTCTAGCCTTAAACCTTGGAGGATCACTAGGATTAGCCCCACCTTTTAGCTTCTCTATCCATTTGCAATCAATAAGTCTAGCCTTTTCAGGTTTCTTGACTAGTATCCAGGTTTTTTTAAGAATCATAGAGTCTATTTCTTACTGCATAGCTTTTAACCAAGGCTCGGTTGATTGCCCTTATTGCCATGCTCATAAAGTTCTGGCATATAGGCATAGATAACATCAGACATAGCATAAGCAAACTCAACCATATTATTATTATACTTCTGATTAGGTTTTTTCACCCTAGGTTCTCTATCTTTGGTAAGTTGATAGTTGTTCAGATTTTGAGTAACAAAAGAATCAGGCACAACATGCAACATATGAGTATCCATAGCTGAGGTAAAGGCTGAATTTAGGGGAGAAGATGCGGACTTAGAGTGGGAGGATGTAGACGATGAATCATGATCAGAAGTATCACTTACCACCTCACCTAATTGGTGAGTTTGCAAATCAATATTGCCCTCTTCATTCCCTGAAATAACAGGTTGAGTTTGAGGGATATGAGAGTAGCTGCTATCAAACTCATCCTCTTCATTAGTGCCTAAAGAGGAAGGCATATAGAATTGAGTGGTGTTCATATCACCTCCAAGATACTGGTCATCAAGAACCTGTCAATCAATACACTATGAAGGATGGGTTAGCAAATCTTTAAAATGAAACTCATTTTCCCTAATTATCACATTTCTGCTAAGAATGACTTTATAGGCTCCAAGTTGAATAACCAATAGTTTATACCCCTTTATTTCATCAGGATAACCAAGCATAACACACTTTTGAGATCTAGGATTAAGTTTTCCATCAGATTTTTTAGCAAAAGCAGTGCATCCAAAGGGTCGAAAGTGATCTAAATTAGGTTTTCTCTTAGTCCACATTTCATAAAGAGTCTTAAAGTTTATCACAGTAGAAGGAGTCCTATTTATAAGGTAAGCAACAGTAAAAAATAGCTTCGGCCCACAGAGAATGCTTAGAACCAACAGTGAATAACATGCATCTAGCCTTTTCAAGTAGAGTTCTATTCATTCTCTCAGTTGTTCCATTTTGTTAAGGAGTACCAGGTATAATTAAGTGCCTTTTAATACCATGTTCAACACAAAATGAATCAAATTCAGCATTGTAAAATTCTAACCCATTGTCCGTCCTTAGGCATTTAACAGAAAAACTAGATTCCTTTTCAACAAGATTTTTCCAGGTTTTAAATATTCTAGCAACTTCACTTTTAGCCTTTAACAAATAAACCCAAACTCTTATGCTATAGTGATATATCATAGACATGAAATACTTCTTACCCCCAACAGTATCAACTTGGGCAGGGCCTCACATATCAGAATGGGTATATATATATTCTAAAGGATTCATTGCAGTGTAAGCTGAATTTTAAAATTGGATTTAGCATGTTCATCAAGGATGCACTGATCACAATTATCAATAGAGGTAGGTTTCTCTTTTAATATGCCATGTTTAAACAAATGCAACAAGCCTTTATTTCCTATATGTCCAAGTCTCTTATGCCATATATCAGTTTGATTAGCACACATAGATTTAGCAATAGAAACAAACACGGGAATAGCAGCAACATTGCATTCAAAGCTAGCAATCACATGATAAAGGCCATTTTTCTTTATGCTCTTAACAAGAACTCTACCATTTTTACTCACTTGCTTAACCCCATCATAAGTGTGAGTGTGGCATTTTTTTATCGTCAAAAACACTTTCAAACATAAGATTTCTTTTCAAACCAGGAACCCACTTAATATTTTGCAAGATTCTAATAATACCATCATGCATTCTCACAGGTACAGTTCTAGTTCCCTTAATGGATAAAGATGAATGATCACCTAATATAACCTCACCCCCATCATGAATATCAAGATAATGAAACCAATGTCTATCAGAAGTAGCATGTAAGGTACATCAAGAATCAAGGAGCCACACATCAGAAGCTTCACATGAATCAACAATAGCAAGTAACTCATGACTTAACTGACCCTCACAGAAAGCAGAAACATTAGCAGACCTAGCAACAACCTATTTTCTAGCTTCATCCTTTTTCCTATTATAGCAATCCTTCTCAAAATGTCCAGTTTTAGAAGAATAATTGCAAGTGACATTTCTCTTATCAAATGTTGGCTCATTGGATTTTTTCAAACTTAGCATCTTCTTTCTTATGTGAGTTACTCTTGTTCTGGTTTTTGTTCCTAGTTTTAGCTATTAGGACTTCATTTTTAGTCTCTTGCTTTGTCTTAAAGACTTTCGTAACCTCATTTTTCAGAATAATTAACTCAAGGATCTTAGTTTTGTTCAAGTCTTCCGTACTAAACTGAATCATATCCTTAAAAGTGTCAAACTGAGCAGGCACAACATTTTAAAGCAAAACAACTTGATGTGTATCATCTATCTTATCGCCGCATCTTTCTAAATCTTGGGTCATAATGAAAAAATGATCAAGATTATCATTTAAAGCAACAAATACATTCGTCTTAAAGTTGAACAATCTGCACAACAAGTCTGATTATACAGCTCCACAAGAGCTTTCTAGAGATCTTTAGCAGTCGTTTAAGTCATGACTTGTCTAGCAACTTCATCAGCAAGTCTGATCATAACCTCAATGTGTGCTTGTTAATGTAACACCCCCTTTTTGATCCCAAGGGAATGTTACAGCGCCAGTGAATCCACAGACTTTAATGTCTTTGAATTCACCTGAGGCTTATAGGGACATGCAACCATGCTCCCATAAACAAGATGATAATTTAAATACAATCAAGTAGGCGGAAGTGAATAAAATTTATTAGTTTAGAATATCTGACCATAATAACATAAAAATTCCAAAACTATAGGGTATGAATAAATTCCAAAATAGATAAAATTAAAGTAGCGGTGCGGAAACTCTAGAGGTTCAAAACTTGTAATAAAATATTCAATAACTGATAGCCCGCTCTTCAGCTCTCTCCTGCTCCGCTGTTTGCATTAGACCTGTGGAATATGGTCTGGTGTTTCGTGAGAACGAAGGACACCAACCATCCAATAAATAGGATGGTTAGTACAATTAAGACTAGCAAATGATAAGGAAAATGTTCAGACTTTAACCTTACAGTGACCATAAAACGGTATGTCTCAGGTTAAGGGAATGACACGAATATGTATAGTAGAAACTGAATGAAAAGGGTAAAAATTCACACATGACTCGGATGATCATAACGATCGATTATAAGATAAGAAGAGGAATTATACTCGAGGCAGGTAAGTATAATAACTGAAATGATCACCTATTTAACAGTCGATAATAATCACAATAATGATAACGATAATAATAATAATACTATGTGGTACCAGTCGGGCCTTTACCAAGGACCACGACCTGCATCAGATCGTTGTTTTATCATCCCGCAGAGAATGCATTCCGGGATGGTGTTTCATGAAACCTTGTAAGGCGGTGGCTTAACGAACCACAACCTGCAAGTCAGTCTACTGCATAACTTGCCAAAGGCATAAAGCCACTCGCATCACGTGGTGCGCATTTTAACATATCACAACTAAGCATCACATGGTGCCTATCTTATCATATATAAACAATTTATACTAGGTGATCATAATAACGACATCAAATCCAACAGGGACAAGCATGGATAATTCAAAGGGTCTTACTATCACATGCCACTAGTTTGCATGAAAGAACAAGCAGAATATCATGCACTTTAGGAAGAAGAAAATGGGCAACCTTTACTTATCCCGAGTTATAAACAAACAATTCACATTTAATACTATAACACTATAATTACTTTAATAATAATTGCCCATTTATTTAACTCATGCCAATTTATGATTAAAAAGATAAATTACATCAAGCAGACGGGTATGCAAATTATCGAAATTGGCAAGGAAATTGGCCGCAGGGCCGCATTCGACACGGAAGAATTTAAAAGGCACAACAAAAGAATCACGAAACACGCAAAGGGCGTTTGAACGAAATCACTTGCCTTAACCTTCGTTGATCGGTTGACGACAACAAGACGAGATGTTAGCACCTATGGAATCAAACGAAAAAGGAATATTTAATATTGATATTTTATATAATTAACTTTACTTAACTCAATTAGAAATTGAATTAAAAATTCTATAAAGTTAAGAATTTATACCAATATAAATTCCTCGGGGAGCGGGATCCAGCGTAGGTGCTTCGGGATTGACGGGTGTCGCTGAAACGGGCAAGAATTGAATCGGGTTAAGAACTATAGGTGGCTGAATTAATTAAAAATTAATTGACGCCGAAATATTAATAAAACATGAACTGAGGGTGGTTTCTGTAATTTTTGCAAAAGAGATTCAAAATCTCTGTTTTCACGTACAGAGGAAGAAGACGGTGCAGGGCGGCTCGGCGCGGCTCTTCCTCCGGCGACGATGGCTACCCCCGACGGCGCGGTCTTCGGCGGCGGCTCGGGGCAGCAGAGCAGTGATCGGAGGCGATGGGCAGCGGTGGCTCGCGGGTGGCGGCAAGCGGAGACGGCTCGGTGGTGGTCGCGGCAACAGGGGCGAAGGCCGAAGGCGGGTGCAGCGAGGGCTCGGCCTTGGTAGCGGCAGTGGTGGCCTGCGGTTCCGGTGGAGGCGAGTGCGGTGGTGGCTCGTGGCTCGGCAATGGTGCACAGGGGCGGCTCACGGGATGAATTCGAGAGAGAAGAAGAAGGTGATGATGCGGTGGTGTGAATGAGTTTTGGGTTGCGGGAACCCTAAGTTTGAGGTGTATCTATACTCCTTGATTTAGGTTTAGATAAAAAATAGATTTTAATGAAAATAAATAAAAGAAGCGGATAAAGATGGAGGTAGAAGATAAGTTTCTCCACTTTATCGGAATGAATATTATTTAATTTAACTTTATAAATTAAATAATAAGAGTATCTAGATATTTTATCTAATTAAATCAACTCTATATCATTACTCTTTAGAATAATTTAATTATTCTAATTCATACCATATATCTTATGTGAATTTATTAAATGACCAAATTCACAAGATATATACTATAGTTTAATATAATATAGATTTATTTAATTAAATAAAAATAAGAAATAGCCCAAAAAATAATTTGGGGTATTTCAGTTGATCCATCTTCTCCCATTCAACTTTAGTAAGCTTCTCGGGATACTTCTCCTCAATTGCAACCCAACATTTTTCCTTAATAAGCATAACTCGTATTTTAACCTGCGATGGCAAAGTCGGTTGTGCCATTATAGGGTTTAATTCAAGAAAAAGACTCAGTCTTAGCTAGAACCCTAGAATATCACTGATCAAGCACAAACATCCAGCAAACGAGAGTAACTCAGAAGCGAGAAAAATAGACCATGTGCGATTTTGACAAACAAAATAAAGATGACATGAGCGAAGAAAACGACAACATTAGGTCGAACACAACCTGGCTCTGATACCAATTATCGATTTTAAGTAGTCGATCCAGAGTGGGTGGAAGCGAATAAGTCAAAATCAAGCAAGAACTTCGCGAAATGAAGAACAAAAGCAAAGAAGAACATGACATTTGTTTACACGGTTCGGTCCGAGACCTACATCCGCAGGGCTTCAAGAGTCAGGCCCTAAATCCACTAAATGATGAAGATTATAGAGGATAGTATGAGATCTACAAAGCTAAGTGAGAAGCTAATGAACAATGGAGAGTAATAAATAAAAAAGGAAGAGGATGAGAGGAACTCCCTCTTTAGTGCTTAATCCCCCATTGGAGTCGATCTCGAAGATAGCCTCATGGAACCACCACTTTACCGCCGGACAGACCTTCAAGAAGAGAGCCCTAAAATCGCCGCCAACTTGCTGTACACAACCTCAAGAGAAGCGTGTTCTAAAGTGAGAGCTCAACTGCTTCAATGTCTCAATAAGAGACTTTATATAGAGCCTTAGCTGAGATAGGGTTCCAAGGAGTTGGGCTTAATTCCCTAGCTTCTACCAATGGATTAGGAGGCCCATTAGGAGATCAAGTCTTTAAGAAAGACTCAATACAATCTAGTTGGTCCAATCCCGAATTTGTCAAAGGCATAGGCATTTAAGCCCTATTATAAGCACCTGTTTATTACAATATTAAAGTTCATAAGCTTAAACAGTCACTTAGGAAAGTAAATCTCTATATTACCCATTTTTACCAATCCAATCCAGAATCCTAATTTTAACAATATTGATAGAATTCAGGTTCAAGATTTTAACAATCATGAGTTTAAGATATGATAAAAGATTAGGAAGGGATGAGACTAGTTCCTTTGTACTATCTCCATTTCAAAATAAATTAGGTTTATAGATGATAGTTTTTATTTTAAAATAGATGACTTTTTATGTTTTCTAGGTATAATGATTTGTATTGATTTGGGTGTTGTTGATTTTTTAAAGATTATGAATGGTTAAATGTGTAGTAGAATGATAATATTTTTTAAAAGTTGGCTGTTATTTAAACTTGTGCAAATGAATAAAAAAACCATGTATTTTGGAACGTGTGGAGTATTTGCTTGTCAAAGACAGGTTGAGTATGCGAGGGAAGTGGAGAATTGGAGATGGAGGAAGCTGAAGCTATACGTTAGTAATGTGAAGAGGGTTAAGAATGTATATGAGTAGAGAGTCATGGTCGTAGAGATGAAGATGATCAGATGAATGTGCGGGTACACTAGCCTCGATAGGATAAGATTGAAACTATCCGCAGGAAGGTAGAGATATATAATTGATTAGTATTAGGGAGAAGATGTGAGAGTTGAGACTTCGATGGTTTCATCATATGTAGAGGAGAGAACCAAGTATTTCGATGCAACAACTTGATTATTGAGGGCGTCTAACAAGGAAGAGGGCGACCGAGGAAGAATTGGAATGAGGTGATTAGATAGGACCTTATTATTTTGGGACTTGTTGAGGAGATGCGTGTGATATGATACAATGGAGGAGTGCTATTTGTATTGTAGATGAGGGCTAGCTAAGTGTGGTGTTAGAATATGTAGAAGCGTACCTTATATCCATACTTCCTTCTAGCTCCTTTTTTTTTCGTTCTTTCTCCTTTGCAATGTTATGTTTAGTGTTCTTTAGGTGTTCTTACTAGCTTATTACTTGATTTTTTTTAAAAAATATTTTCCCCTCCTTTTGAGTCTCACGATAGCACCTTATTAAGGGAAAGAGTGCGTAGAACTAAACTCCAAGATCCCACTTATAACAAGACATACTAAGATTGTTATTGTTCGTCTTTGTCTCTAAACCTTTATGTGATTTTGATGGACCATGAATGATGGTTTTCATAAAAATTAAAGAATAAGACACGTGTGTTGACTACTTTTGCTAAATAGTTTTTCAACAACCTATGAAATGCATATGATTATCCACTGTGGTGGTGCATTTGTAGGCCGACCATGTGTCACAAAAGCTAGAGCGAAAAATAACATTGTAATTGACCAATACTATCTACTATCGTCTTCGCCTACCGATTATTCCTAGTCTAATCTAGGACGCCATTCTTTTGGGTAAAAATTTGTAATTCAACGTTTATAACATGGTTAGTGTTATAGTTAAGTCAATTTATCTACAATGCTACTAGCTTCATTGAAGATATAATAAATATGAATCGAAGAGAATATACAAAGGTCCATACGAGAGTCAGACGTACATAGTCATCTCTATCTCCCATAAACAATTCCAAATACCCTAGAGTGATTTAATGAAGTATTGATTCTCCCCTTTAATTTTAATGTTTTAGATATTTAATGTGATTGCTTCTTTTATGCCTTTATGCAAAGCTCCAACTACAATGTTTCTACTACTTTTCTCCGCTTTCATGCATATTGTTCATGCATTATGATATCTTATTATGAAGCCAATAATGGATGTCTCTGCAAACTCAAGTCTAAATTCATCGAAATTTAGTTTGAAATAATTTTGTCTAAATACTTCCCATTTGATATTCTTTTTCTTCTAAGCTATTATTAATTGATCGGAGATTCTCTTGCAACCTTCGTCCTCTTGGTTATTCTTGATATTTTCCCAGTTAAGGATGAGTTTCTTACAAATCTTGCTATAGAATTAGCGTTACATACTTCGTTTCTAAAGATTGTTTCACGATTCCTTCATCGTACAAATGGGGGTTGGTTTTTAGGTATCCATAATCCATTCTCTAATATCTGCAATGGGTTTGAACATTGATGTATGAATATGAAGTTGAGTTTAGGTATTAATTTGTTTTGAAGACGAAGATCCTCCGGAATATGAATCAACGCGGAAACTAAATACAACGAAAATCAGGGTTTAAGGCACCACCTCGATATGAACGTGGTACACGTCGATATGAACCTGGTACACGTCGATATGAACGTGGTACCCTAAATCCTGATATGTTTTTAATTTCCAGTGTCCACTTGTACATCAATAGGAACATATATTTGCTAATTTGGATTTGTGGGGGAACAACACCCATCAATCAATTTTACATAAAACGAACCTAACACCATCCAAACAGTCCCTAGAGTATTTAACATGGACTCTTTTAATGGGCTGTGGTCAAACAGCCCAATTCGAGCCCGAAACCTAATAAACCGGGTTTCCCTGACCCGTTTACTGCACCGAGCCGTCTGAAAATTTTCATTTGGGAGCACATCTCAGACCTGAGCCGTCCAACGAAGCCACAGCCGCTGAAAATTCGTTCTCCCCTCCTCCTTTCTCTCACCTGCATCTCCGTCTCCTCGCCGAGTAATCCTCGCTTTCTCTAATCTCCATCTGCATCTCATCCCACCGATCCACTTCCTTTCGATCTCTTTATCCTACTAATCTGTCCTCTCTCTCCGATTTTTGTTTCTCTATTTGCAGGTTTCGATTGAGGTTTCTCCGTCAAACAATCTTCTAAAGGTTCTATTCCCCTTGTGATTTTCAATCTTCGAATTTACTATTTGCATAATCTGTGGGGATAGATCTTATGATCTGGTAGCGTTTTGTCAACGCATGATTTCGCTTGTTGTAATTGGTAGTTTTCTTCATTATGAATCTGGATTTGATCGAATAATGCGAAATTAGGCAACTCTTGTTGGTTGTTTCTTTATCTGCCTTAAAGATGATTGAAGATTTGTTAAAAATTAGTTTTCGATGCTGTTTGGGGATCATTACAATTTTTCCGCCTGTGTCAATCACGCGAAGATAATTGTGTTTTAGGGAATGGAGTGAGCAATTATTGTGCCAATTTGATTGATTTAAAGAATATTGACTTGAATTGGGAGTTGATGAACTATATTACAATTCCACGTCTGTATTACAATTCCACATCTATTTTTGGAGTTTGATACTGGTAGGCTTAAACCTCAACGAATTGTCTTGTTATCTGTTTTGATGCCTTGGCTGCTAAAAGTTTTTATGAATTGTCCTTAACAGTGAACAATACCTTATGTTGAGTAACTGGTTATTGTATTGATAACTTAATCATATTAAGATTCGATGTCTTTTTTCTCTGGATGTAACTGCAAGAGATTACACAGATGGTATCACTCTCATTGATTTAATCTACATTTAGACTAGCTAATATCTTTAAAAATGTATATGTGAATCAGTGAATGGCAGTAGGTTTTTAAAGTGCTAGGAAAATTTGCAGTCTTTGTGCATGACAAAAGTTATGTTATTCACCTGTGGATTAGCTAAAATGGTTTATGAGAGGGTAAGTCTGGATGAGAGAATTATGGAAATGCTAGGGAATAGCATGGTATTGTTCTTGTGCAGATTTTTGAAAAAATATATTTATTGGGGAGGATACCCTTACTGGTGGCTTATACTATTTTGATAATAATTTCATGGAAACTGCGCAGCATAAAAACTGAATGCTACATTAAATTAGTTACTGTTAGAAACGTACATGGCGATTATCCTAAACTGTGAAAGAACACGTTTTAATACAACTCATTCCCATAGAGTTAGATTAAGCCATGAAAATAGCATGCAAGGAATTGCACATACTATTCAGTCCTTGTTGGGAAATCAATTGTTTTTTTTTATAACATTGCAAGCATATAATTTATTTGCACTAAGGGGGAATTGCATTTTCTTGCTCATTTGTTAACATTGGTAGTTAATTTTAAAATGGTCTGTTATTTGCAAACTGCTGACTGGCAGTGACATCACTGGTCACCTGATCGTTGGATCATGGGTTCAAGTTCAACTCCATTGGGGAACTGCATTTTTTCCCTCATTTGCCAACACTGGTAGTTAATTTTATAATTGTCTGTTATCTGCCAACTGCTGGCTGACAATGTCGTCACTGATCACTGATCAGTGAGTTGAACTCCATTAGTCTGATCTTTAATTGTTAGATCTCTAGAACCCACTCCACCGCTATTATTTGTTTGTTTTGGAACTAGTGTTTTCCTGAAGCAGAGTAGATGATAGAATCTGTAGATCGTTGTGCTTGCCCCTTTATTGATGGTATTTTCACAGAGATATTTTTGTTGGTTGGGAAAGCTCATCCAATACTTATTACTGTTTGCATTTATTTAAGTTGAAATATTGCTTCCCAGGATGTCAGAAGCACCATTTTATCCGAGGGAGAAGCTTATTGAGAAGCAGAAGTATTTCCAGAACATCCACAAACACACTCACCTTAAGGGACGCTATGACAAGATCACCTCAGTTGCCATCCCTCTTGCTTTTGCAGCTTCATCACTTTTCCTGATTGTGAGTGTGTCCTTTGAAATACCTCTCTAAATTTGTTTCGTTTATTTGAGATTTCTAATCATTTGATTGTGGTGGGATTATTGCAGGGAAAGGGGATCTACAACATGTCCCATGGGATCGGAAAGAAAGAATGAGAGGGAAACGATTCTTCTATGTCTTATTTTCTTTTCGCTAGCTTTCTGCAGCAGAAGTTGATGAAATAATCTTCTCAACGAGAAGAAACAAATTGTTTCAGTGAATTTCTTTGTGCAATATCCCAACTTTCCTCAGAAATTACCCAAAGCAGTTGCTTTTTGCCTAATTGTTCGTTCACCTTGGAGGTTTTTACATTTTCTGAATTCATGTTTGGATGAGAATCAGTTCTCTACAAGAAAGCTTTGATTTTGAAACAATTGTGGTAGTAGTATAACCTCCAAATTCTCCAATCCTTTTTTTTTTTGTGAACCGGAAAAAATTCGACTCACCGGACAAGCCCGGTGAGATGAGAGGCTGAAGAACGACAATGGACAAACCGTTATAAAAAAGGACCGAAAATTACAAGACCAAACAACAAAGACCTAAACACCCCAAACAAAGTACAGAACGAAGGTTGAAACTCGCGATGGCGAACGATGTTGGAAGCGGGACAATGTGAGACATCTCTCATGTCAGATGGTAGAGGAGGGAATCCATGGGAAACAAAAGTGAAGACCTCATATTTGGACTCGATCGAACAGCGAGCCGTCAAATCTTGATCACATCCACGACCTCTTGCGCAACGGCAAAAGAAAGACCACGTAGCTCAAAGTAATATCCCCGCTTGAATCAAACAAACATAAACTCTAGAAAAGGCCGGGGCAAATCTTTGTGACAAAAAATGAGCGTCAAAGAAGTTAAAAATTTAATAATTCGATAAAATTATAAACTGCGGTAGTTAAAATTTAATTAAGTGAAAAGTCTCCTAGATCAATAGAAATGTAGTATTGATTAAAACTAGTGATTTTCATAGTGTAAATGTATGTAATTAATCTGTGTTTAGACAAGTCCTTATCCCTCATAGAGACATTTCGTTATGCATTATTAAAACCCATGTGGTGAATTGGAGTAAAACATCTCGCTTTGAGTGTAGTTTAGATGAGGGTTCGCCCCTACAAGAACGAAACCTCAAACACCTAAAGAAGAAAAATAAGCATGATAAGGTTGGATGGCACAAACCCCCTAGAAGTACTTTCAAATTAAATTTTGATGGATCCACAATTGCAAACAATGACAGCTCAATTGGGGCCATAATTCGGGACTGGGAAAGACGTCCAATACACATATGTTATCAAAAACTCGGAAAGCAAAGTCCTCTGAAACCGGAAGCTCTTACTCTTAAGTTGGGTATCCAACACGTACTACAACTCCGTGTCAACAAAATTCACATTGAAGGTGATTTCATTATAATCATAAACCACCTAAACAAAATATCTACATGCTCTTATAAAATTGAGTTGATCTTGTCTGACGTTAAACTCTTATTATTGACTTTGAAAGAAGTTTCCTTCTTTCATGTTCCCCGATTAGGCAATAAAGTGGTTGATAAGGTTGTACATCTTTGCCACTCTGCCTGGGGTGTCGATATTTACAACGATTCTGGTCTTTTAGACCTCATCCGTAAGGATGCCATCGAGTAGAGCTAGCTCGCCCGAATTCTTTCCTAATAAAAAAAAGAAAAGTATGTAATTAATCTAATTTGGTTCATAACCTAGCAGTTGGTACAAATTTGGATTTTAATTTATAATTGGTTTCACAACAAAATCCACAACCCAAGGGCCCAAAGGATCCCGAACTTGGGCCCCAAGGATCAAAGACGAGCCCAAGGAGCAAGAGGCGGAAGCGGATGAACGAGCAATAGATTAGCCGATGAATAGGTCGACCCTCAGCACACCAACGAGACAAAATCGATGACTGGGGCCGAAGACAGGCCGGAGGCAACTGAGGGGAGGGAACAGGTGGGCTTGAGGCGGACAAGAGAGCCAGTGACAACCGAGACAGGCAATAACAGAGGGGAGGGAGTACGGAGGAGGAAGGATAGGAGCATCGATTCTTCCCGAACCGAAGCAAAAGTACGATTCAAGGTTGAACTGGACAAGATCGGCCGGAGTAAAACCAGGCGCCCAGGAAGGAGAATACGGTGCCCAAGGGGGTTGTGCCAGAGGGGGAGGTGAGCGAGGGGACGGACAAAGCGACCGCCAGACCAGGGTTGGGGGTACATCGATGTAGGCGTGCCCACGAGTCCGACCCGACGGGTCGACGCGTTCGACCCGCCGGATCAAGGGTCGGGGAAGGGTGACCCGAACCCTAATCCGGGAATCCCACGGGTTGGCGGGTTCGGGTCACTCGGCGGGTTCCAGGGTTGACGGATCGACCCGGTGGGTCGAAACCCGTCGGTTAACCGGCGTGTCGACCCATCGGGTGTTATTTTCATGAAACGTAAATAAACGCAGAAAAAAAAATCAAAATCAAGTGTTTACAGTTAACACTTGATGCTTTAAGTGAGAAAGAACACTAAATTGGATATTTTAAGTGAGAAAGAACACTAAATAATAAAATTACAAATGTTTGGCCAAAGCTAGTTTTTCTGGATGCTTTAATTGGATATGACGTTTGAAGTTCCCATATTCTCTTCCCTTCAAGTGCCTGAAGACCATCTCGCAGAAGTTACAACTGGCGTCGCAACTGTTTTCATCCCTCGGGTGCTTTGTGAACCAGCATGTGAATGTAGCGGCCCGAAATTAGGCCACACTCAAGAGCGTGCGCGTCGCGGGCCTTGGACACTGGATTCACTTGTCCTGCTGCTCATCATGTCGCGGGCCTTAATACAGAGCGGTTATAGAGATTGAGATGAGATTAGAAATTAGAGGAGATGGTTGTTGTCTTGTTGAGGTGTGAGTGAAATGGGAGGGAGGTGAGGCTTATTTATAGCCAAAATTGGGAGGAAAAAGGAGCAAACCGACCGTTGGGCAACGTTCGACCCGACGGGTCGGCCGTTGGGATTTCGAACGTTGCCCCTATTTTTTTTTTAATTTTTCGGATGGTTTCGCACTTGAGCTTCGTTACCTGCTGGTTTTTTACTAGGTTTTACAAATATTCAGTTTATTTTATGTCATTATGTCACTCGTAATACGGTTCGAAAATCAAAACCGTGATTACGTGTACATCGACATTCGATACCACACACACATGAGTTCATCAGTTAATCAGTACATGAGTACATGACACTAACACTAAGTCTCTAACAGTGTGACACACTCACACTTCACACACCTGCACGGCTAGAGCCTAGACCTAGACACATAGCCACCTAGTCACCCGAGGCCTAGACCGAACCTCCATAGATCTGCATCTTGTCGGGATGCTTCCTTGTTATATGAAGCTTTAGATTTCCATAACCGACGTCTCTCGTAACCTTGAACTTGTGACCGCAATGACGACAAACCGCTTCGACCTTTCCCATGCCTAGCTCGACCTTGTCGAAACGGTTTTGGAACAAAGTCACGGAATGATCGGACATGATAACGTTATTACGGAAATGAAATGTATGATTGTAATAAAATGAAATGAATCAAGGAGACGCGATCTTATAGGCGTTTCGGGTTGAGCTAGCCATTACACAACGACTACATTTTTTTTTAAAAATCTTACGTTGGGGTCCACTACATCAACGGCTAAATCTTTCAAAAAAATAGGTTTGACCCGGCGGGTTGACCCACCGGTTCAGCGGGTTTTCAAACCCCTGACCCTAACCCTAACCCGCAACCCGCCTTGACCCTTTGACCCGAGAACCTGCACCTGCCGAGTTACCCACCCTTACGACCCGGCGGGTCACGGGTCGACCCATGACCCGTGGCCACCCCTGCATCGATGTAGTCAGTTAGAGGAGAGAGGAGCGACGGATGAAAGCATCCCGCTAGGGAGAGGCTCGTCGGAGGCCACAAAGAGTGTTTGAAGGTTGCGGGGGAAGAAATCTCAATTTGATTTGGGGATGAGTTTGTTTTGCAATATGAGGAAAAATCCCAAATTGATTGCATGAGAAGAAGGTGGTAGGGCGGATTGCGATTGAGGGTTGTGCGAGAGGGAGTGGTGGGAAGGCGGGTGCGCCGATGTTGGTGGTGGGTGTGGCGGGTAGCGCCGGAGATATGAGGTTGAGAATAAATCTCAATTAGTCCCCGAGTGGCGGTGTGGTGGTGGTGGAAGTTTGGGATGTTGGTGGTGGGTGAGGGTGTCTCCCTCTCTCTAGAAAACTAGAGAGAGGAGAGAGCTTTTAGAAGCACGAACACCTCCAGGTATTTTATATTTCCTCCAATCCATTTTTGTATGATCCAAAGTAGTAGTTTATTAAACTCAAAATTTTGAAAACTAAAAAAAAAGAATTTTTGGATTGATTTATATTGGGATTCTCCTACCAAAAAATATTCTCACTCTTATTGTCAATATAAGAGTTTTTACTTTTGTACACGTAGATTAAGGAGTTAAAAATTATATATAATATTAGTTTTTTTACAATTTAATACTTATTATTAATAAGTATTATGTTGTAAAAAAATTTAATATTTTATATAGTTTTTAACCCTTAAATTATATGTACAAAATAAAAAGTCTTACATTTATAATCGGAGGGAAGTATTAAATTGCAATCGTATTATTCTGGCCCAGTGTAACACTATAGATCGACTTAGTGTAGACAATGCTACCAAAAACATAACAAATGTCTTTCTTGATTGCATATGTAGCTATACAATTGTCGCAAATCACAATAGTGCATTTGTTTTGGTATCCCTAAAATTTCATCGATTTCGTGACTCCACATGTCATGTGAATCCCCTCATGAAGGTTTACCTATAAGCTCGGCCTTGTTTTAATTGATTTCATGGCTCCGAATGGCCAAAGAAAAATTTGCAACTATTGTTTCGAAAAACTTTGTAGGTATAGCTCTAGTGGAATAACAATAACATTTTGAATAATACTCCGGGTTATTAGCCCATGATCAATAATTTCTTTTGCAAATGAATGAGTATTTATCTATAAACCTAAAATTAACTAATAGGTAGTACAAATTGACGAAAGTAGTCTATCAAATCATTCATATCCAAATATCCAATATATATCTTGTATCTGCTCAAGTGAAGTTTGGATTGCTACACTTTATGATTTATAATATAGTTTTTTTTTTTAAATTTTAAAATATAATGCGTGTCTATCCAAACAGTCCTTAAACAGGGCGGGGGTTAAAAGAAAAATCTAAAATACAATCATCAAATTCATCCAATCTATCGGCAGTAGCTCTCTCTGCTGTGCTCTCTTCAGTTTCACCCTTCACCACTATCTTTTTCTCTGCTAAAAGCTTGGAGAAGAAGGCAAATTCGAGATCAGGCGATGAAAATGTAAGTTAAGCTTAACACTCCATCATTTTTCTTCAAATCTGACTTGTTCTATGGAATCTACGCCGTCGTTTTTCCGCTTGAATTTGAAATGATTGGATCACTCGTCCCGAAAATAAATAAAATCAGGTCGGAAGAAGAAGATGTAGCAGTGGAAGCAATCAGGCATGCTTTGAATGCTCTTAGGAAGCGGCATATGGCCGAAGAGGCTGCACATGCTCCTGCGATCACCGCACTCTCCAGACCTCTAGTCTATCAGGTCTCTTTCGCAATTAGTTCTTCTGTATATGATATTGCGAGTCAATGATAGGTGTCATTGTGAACCTACTCTTTGCTTGGTCAATTTGATGAACTGGTTTTGGCAAATGTAAATCGGTAGAGGTGATTTGAGTATCTGTGTCCTTGTGGTCAATTTATGCTTAGTTATTAGAACGTTTTGATTGTTGTCTTGCTGAGCGAGTGCTACCTGTTAATTGATTGATCTTCTAGCAACTAGGTCACTGGCTATGGGCACTGATTTGTAATTTCTTGTTTAATGTCACTGATTTTTTTTTAAAAAGGTTTAGATTTGTGTCAAATAGGAGGATTCTGGAACTACTCCGCTGTGAAAATATAAAGGATAATCAAGAATATCGCAGTCCTGCATTTAGGCTTTGCCGTTGCAGTATATCCCCCCTTGATGGGACGCTCATCTCAGTCGAATTTGGAGGGATAAGAAAATGAACTGACTATACTTTTATTCGACGTTATGCATGTAACTTCTTTTAATGTGTGTGAAGTAAATGCTGCCAGAGATAAGCTACAAGTGGCAAGGAGTTCTGATTTTGCTCGTGGGATCGGATATATGATATAGGTTTGCCGAAAATAAAATGCCTCTTGCTCCATCCACACTTGGAAAATTGAAGTGTAAGCTCAATTCTCTAGAATGCAAGTTAACAATGAGGCAATTCATGCTTCTATATGTGTAATGTTGGATAAGGTTTAGGTTGATATGAAGTAGCTTATATTTTGTCTTAGTGAAAGGTTGATCTCTCCTACCAAGAAAAAAGTGAATGGTTGATCTTGGCTGAATTTAGTGGTGGTTTGGGGAGGATAAAGCCAAGCTAACATTCAGTTTTGATTGTCAATATCCTTATGCATAAGCTGCCAAAGTAACTATTTGGATTTCCTACCTTCTGTGCATGGGTTGATTACTACCAATTGACGTGTAGACTTCATGTACAGTTAACATTTTCTACAGTATATTTTGGGAATTAATATATGTGAGGCGAGATTAATGACTGCAAACAAATTGTTGACTGTGTTTTAAATTTTTTTTTTGTTTTCTATTCCTTTTTGTTAAATTGTTCGTATAAATTTACTACTCCCTTGTTGTGCTATTTTCTGCTTTCAAAATTCAGGCTGTATGATAAGTGATGAACCAAACCTGGGAAGGAATGATGTTATGTTTCACTTGGAAATTATTTTGTTGGTTTTGTCAAGTATTGGGCCGTCTCCACTTTTAGCCTGTCCATGTCCATTAATTTTTGTAGAATTATGTGAATGAGCGCTATTGGAAATTTCAAATTTCAGGGTTCAGAATGGAAGGAGAAAGCAGAAAAGCTTGATCATGAACTGCAACAATGTTACAAAGCTCAGTCGCGGCTCTCTGAGCAGCTTGTTGTAGAAGTTGCAGAGTTGAGAGCATTAAAAGCTTTGGCCAAAGAGAAGGACTCTTTGATAGCTGATTTGCAAAAGGAGGTTACTGAGCTGAGGTCGACCCTTTTTATTGTTGCTCCTATTTTAGCGTTTTTTTGGTGCAATTCATAGTTGTGAGCTATTGTTTATTATAAATAATGCGACATATTATGTTGTCCGGGATGCTGGTACTTTTGTACTTATATTGTGGTTTATGATGCAGGGGTGAGTGCTCTAAGTTGAAGTCGCTTCTGGAAGAGAAGATCAAGGGCTTAGAATTGGTTGTGAGTGAAAACAATGAACTGAAGAGACAGATTGAAGAGGCAACACTGCAAGCTAAGACAGCTGAAGCCGAAAATAAAATGTTAATTGATCGATGGATGCTGCAGAAAATGCAGGATGCTGAGCGCCTGAATGAGGTACTTACCATATGTCCATATTGCAGCTCATCTTTGAATCATGGAGTTGCTTTTCTTTTAGCTGTATCTTAAATAATAATTAAGTTGAATTAGTTACAAAGGCATTCAAAACATGCACTATTTTACTTTGCTTGTTTTGTGGATGCATATCTAAAACCTGGGAGGACTGAATCATTACAGAAATTGAACTTCTGTCAGCTCTTCCAAAATCAAGGCCACATGTTCCAGAAATTGAATCATTACGAGCTTATCTACTCAATTCTGTAGTTTTCAATACCTGATATATTACAGAACTCTAATGCGAAACATCCTTGTTTGGAAAAAATGAGCAGAGTTACCTAGAACTTCATGGTAAACATTTTTTCTGTTCTCTTCATATTTAACTTAAGACCAGTGGTTAAATTGGTAGGAGTTTCCTCTTTATCCCCAGGAGCTCACTGTTACATTGTTGGAAACTGAAATCTTGCACATTCCTCCGAACAAATCCATGATTTCAAATACCATCCATTTTTATTCAACCAAAAGTAACATTTAATTGTCTTGGTATATTTATTGTTTTCGTCTGACGGCGAAAAATGTATCGCACCTGTTTTTTAAATAGGCCAATTCACTTTATGAAGACATGCTTGACCAACTGAAGGCACACAACATACAACAGCTTGCCCGCCAACAAGTAGACGGATTGGTTAGTCAAAGTGAGGAAGGTGCTGAGCATTTTGTAGAATCAACCTTACCAGCTTCATGCAAGAACAGGATCCATGCCCATGATGGTGGATGTGCATCTTTGCTCTTTGAGCACAACTCAAGGAGATTGATCAGTGGTGGACAGGACCGAACCATTAAGATGTGGGACACTGCTACAGGAAGTCTAACCAACACTCTTAATGGTAGTCTTGGTTCTATTCTTGATCTTGCTATTACACATGATAACAAAACTGTGATTGGAGCCAGTAGCTCCAATCAGTTGTATGTATGGGAAGTAAGTACTGGCCGCATCCGCCACACTCTAACTGGCCACACGGACAAAGTGTGCGCTGTAGATGTCAGCCGAGTTTCTAGTAGGCATGTCGTGAGTGCTGCTTATGACCGAACTATAAAATCCTGGGATTTACACAAGGGTTATTGTACCAACACCATCATGTTCCCCAGCAACTGCAACACCGTCTGTTTCAGCATGGATGGCCATACAATATGTTCTGGCCATGTTGACGGTCACCTCAGGCTTTGGGATATACAGACGGGAAAACTGGTCAGTGAGGTGGCGGCTCATTCTTTTGCTGTTACCTCTATCGCTCTATCACGAAATGGAAGTACAGTGCTGACAAGTGGGAGGGATAACATGCACAACCTTTTCGATACAAGGACTCTTGAAGTGTGTGGGACATTAAGAACAGGTGGAAACAGGATCGCGTCTAACTGGAGCAGGTCCTGTATTAGTCCAGATGATAATTACGTGGCTGCTGGATCAGCTGATGGATCCGTAAGCATTTGGTCAGTACAAAAGGGAGAGACTGTTAGCACATTGAAGGAGCACGGAAGCTCGGTCCTTTGTTGTACATGGAGTGACCTGGGAAAGCCTCTGGCTACATCAGACAAGAATGGTGTCATCTGTATGTGGGTATAACGTGTTACATCAATCAACTGTCCGTCGATTCTGATCACAATCTTATCACCATAGATAGTGTTCGTTATTAGAATGGCGAATCTGATCATCTGGTGCTTGTTCAGGTCAGGTCCATGAAAGCCTCTTCTCTCTGCAACTTAAGGTCTTCTTTCCTTGCACCTCAGTTAATTTTCTGAACTGTACAGAGTGCATTCATAGTTTCTTGATTCATCTGAATATTCATCTGTCTTAGTAAAATTCAGACTTTCTGGGCTTTCTTGTTCATGCACCATGTCGCTGGAACGATTCGTTTCCCGTTCGTAAAGGGGCTTAACAATGTTACTAGATCTATCATTAATGGACAAAAAGGTTTTGCAGGTAAAAAAGGGCGACCATTTTTGAGCCTGCAATAGATTGTGCATTTTTGCAATAGGGTGTGCACTTTGCCGATCCATAATATTTGCAGGTTATGAAGGTCCAGCCCAAACCCGTTGTCACCCGACCCGAATCTGATCCGAGCCGTCCATGATCAGGGTTTGAGCAGCCCTATTATTCATTAAGATTAAAACTTTATTTGATTAAATGAACCTAGTTAGAGTTAAGATTCACTTTCTAAAATGTTGCTGTCTAAATCAATCCCATTATCCTACCGTTGCCAATCTGGACCTATGAGGAACACAAAATCTTATATGTATACTTTATATAGTTGACGGCCACTTTCAAATAAAAAGAGCCAGAGGCCTCTCAAAAATTTGACCGTTGGACTTTCTCTCTTTCTTCAACGTTCACTTTTAGCGCTATTTAAACATCTATTTTTTCATCCCCCTCCTAATTTATCTATCAATCAATCTCTCCCAAACTTGCTTCATCAATGGAGAAGCCAACCGAAACGCCATTGAAAGAGTTAAATCAGTTAGAGAGCAAGACTCCGTCGGAGCAGAAGACACCGCCACCAGAGGAGAAAACCGGCCTGAAAACTAAGCTCGGAAGCACCCCAGATCGGCTCAAGGTTCCCAAAGCTTTCAAGCATCCTGAAAGGTACTTCTCAGTTCCAGTTTCCACCCTTAAATTCAGTTTCACCCCTTCCAAAATCTACATCCATTAATAACAATTCCATTTTGTCTTACGAATTTCATCGGTTTTTCAGGTATATGAGCCCCACAGATCGGATGATTTCTCCAGTGTCTAAAGGTCTCATCCTTGCTAGAAGTAGAAGGTCTGGCTCTCTGTTGCCACCTTCTGTCAATCAATTATCCAAGGTAGCTTTTGCGATTCATGCTGACATAAGTTCGACTTATAAAAGAAACTTGGATGAGTTGATATGGAAATAGGAAGAATCTCTATCTGTCCTTTTCAACTGTGTTTGATTTGGTTGGTCTCATTTGCTGAATTATGCAGATTCGAGAT
Source organism: Persicaria maculosa (assembly GCA_963922045.1). NCBI lineage: Eukaryota > Viridiplantae > Streptophyta > Magnoliopsida > Caryophyllales > Polygonaceae > Persicaria > Persicaria maculosa. Next base: position 20,762,223 of record OY998261.1, on the reverse strand, counting down.
TTGCAATCTGAGGATGTCGAAAAGGTTCAGCAAACGATGGAGGAGTTCCGTGTTTGAGGTCTTCAATCGGATGAATTCCTGTTGCCATTGTCACATATAAAGATCCAAAAGGGACAAATGTTGTATAATATCTCTTACCCAAGATGTTACATTCATCATCTTGTTTGAATTTCACAAACCTTTATATGTTGTACTGTATGATCCTTGAAGAGGAATTTGAATACAGTTTTGATACAATCTAATTTCCCCAAATTTCTGTAACAAAACATATATGCCTTAGTCGTCGTCTAATCGGACCTTGTACCATTGAACTGACCCGACATCTCCATCGATCTCAAGCTCACAAACTGACTTAACCAAGTACGAAACAGTGTCGTCTAAGTCCTCAAACCTAGCGAGGTCAGGGGACAATTCCTCTGGCCAGTTTTCGAGCCAGCCTTTCAGTCTCGCTCTCAGCTCCTCCTCTGACACAAACTCCTCCGTCTTTCCTGGCTCCATCAAAACGTAGGTATCCGATTGCAAGTCCGCCCTCGGCCTCCTCCTCCTCACCGCGCTTAGCCTCCAATCTTTGCTCTAAGAAAACCCAACATAGATACACAATTTGGTCTTATAGAAGAAGTTTTGTTTAAAGCATAAATAACAATCCACTAGGACCAATTTTAATACCTTTTGCCCCATCAAGCTGTGGTTTTTCGACACCCTCAGTTGTTCTGAAACCATTGAACAACCATGAGATGCTGCAACTGAAACAGAGTGCCAAAACAAGGATTATTATATACACAACACACCATATATTTTCTTTTTCTTACATGACTCTTGAGTGAATTCAGCCAAAACTTAATACACATTTTCATCAAGAATCATGATAATATAGAACTTGAAACTTACATATCTGACCCGGCAAATGGAAGATGCAAGCTGGAAGATCAGTCTTTGCAGCTTCCATGGAAGCTATGAGAGTGTTGTTGTGACCATTAAAGCATCTCAGCATCATGGTTCTTGCAGCTACTGAATCTGAATTGTGTTGGTGTTTAGAAGGATATGGGACTGTTTCTGAGTTTTGAGAGATAAGGGTATTGGTAAAAAGAGGACCTCTAATGTCCTGGTTGGTTTTTTTTTTGTCCTTTTTAATATATATTCCCGGAAAATGTGAATATCTATTTTAAAATGACAGAAATGGGCATTTGAGTATTTTTCATTCTAAAATCTCATTTGGAAAAAAAAATCTTGTTTTTTTCTTTTGGGATGTTTATTGATTATGAATTCTCTATCTATTGACAAAATAAGACTAGTAAATTGCATCTTAGTATTTATTTCAGTTTTAAAATATTTACGAATTAAAGTGGTCGAAGTCACACTAAAATGCCCTTGGTCGAAGGCACACTAAATTAAGAGTTGATCGAAAATTAAGAACAAGTTATATTAAGAGGCGAATAGCCTAATGAATGTGTTTGGCTGTGGACTCTAATTTATTCATTCTCTAACAACATATTTGGTCGATGGGAATTGATAAAAAATTTAATAAGAGGGAAATAGAAGGAAATAATTTCTCTTATTTGGAGAAATTAATTCAAAAGATTTGATTAGAAATCATAAAAAAAATAAATAATCAATTGGTGAGAAATGAAAAAAAATAAATCTCATCAAATTGGTAAAATTTAATGGAAAAATAAACTTGAGTTACAACCGTGAATAGATAACTTTCCTAACTTATGGAAAAAATAAGTTTGCTTCATTTCCTTCCTACCAAACATAGGAAATTTTTGTTTTTTCAGATTCTCAACTATTTCTTTTCTCCCATTCTCTTCCCTTTCCATCATTTTTCTACTTTTTCTCTTTCTTTCCTTTCAATTAGTTACTAATTTACCCAACCCATCGCAAAAGTCAAAATATGAAATTCATAAATTTTCATTGTTCAAAAGTCACAATTTTGATACCTTCGCACGTCAATGGCGCTCAGAATGACATCAACTTGCCCGATGATTTCCCCGATCTTCTTCAGCTGGTAGGACGATGCATGACGCGCGCGCGGGGGGGGGGGGGGGGGGGGGGTTAAATTCAAACTCATAGACAAGTACAATAAGTATATAAGAGGTCGATCCCTCTAGGAATGACAATAGATCGGATGGTGGGTTGATCAAGCCTCATCTCACCCGATCCACCATGGGTGGACCATCTTCCCACCCGACCCCGACCCCATCCATATCCATTTCACTCATATCAACTTCACCACCTATCGGGTGAGCGGGTAAAATGAGTGAAATATGAGTGGTTTTTTGCCCATTTAGTTTTGTTTATTTCCATCTAATTCGAAAGCTAAATTGTTATATATATACAACATACAACTATAATAAAAAAAATTATTATAAAAAATACAGGTCTTAAATGACAATATATCTTATACTACCCCCGTCCGATAATACATGAACTTCTAGAAATTTGCACAAATTTTAATAAAACACTCCACTTAAAAAAAACATCATCATTGCACTAATTTTTTCATAAATTTTATTATTTTTTAACACCCATTACACATTTTAACCAATCAAATTCTTTTAAAAAGTCAACAATACACAAATGAATACAAATCATTACAATCTCCCACCTAGAAAACATAAAAGTCTATCTATTATCGGACGGAAACTCACCTCTAAAAACTCATGTATTATCGGACGAAGGAGTAAATAAAAAGTCAATATTAGAAGATACAATATTATTTCACTCGAGTTTCGATGCCTAATCATATGTAATATTAGAGATTTAGGGTTAGAAATGAAAAATAAATAAATTTATATATTTTTATTCATAAATCACAATAATAAAATAAATAAATAGTATAATATATTATAAATGGGTGATGGGTGGAAGCGGATGATGGATGATGGGTCGGGTGGGGTTGTGGGTCGGGTGCGGGTGAAAAAAATCATCACCCACATCCGACCTGAACCATCATCTGCCACCCATCATCCACTTTCCACTCGTTTTTTTGGTTTTTCATCCACTTTTTCGGGTCGGGTGATTCGGGTTCGAGTCGGGTGCAAGTGAAATTGTCATCCCTAGATCCCGTAGAGAATCAAGTATTTCACGCAATGTGTATTTCTCAATTAAGAGAAAAAAGAGGTTTTTTTATGGAAAATAAGAAATAAACTAACAAACTATAAATAAGTTAATGGGTAATAATATTATAGAGATTGTTTCACTTACGAATTCGTAACATTGGTTGGTTTACTCAATCGTTGAATCTTCTTCTAATTACTTATTTTTTGTCGACTATTCTTGATATAGGCAACACCAATTCCCTAAAGAATCTATATTTAGTTGATATGTCAATTTCCTACACATTCAACCGCGTTAAAGGAATCCCATGAGAATATGTTTTCTATGATAGATTAAGTTCATGGAAGGCACGAATCAAAACTCCAATGCGATGTGATTCTATAAAGGTAGCTAATCAAGATAAAATCAATAACATAAGTAATCAACACAAATAAGTTGAAATAAACGATAGGAATAACTAGAAATCAAAATTCACAATTCCACTAACCAAGTCTTGAACCGCATGCAAACCAAAAGAATTTAGTTGCTCATGGCTTACCAGAAACTCAAGTCTTCCATCTCTAAACCAAATCTATCCAAAAACTAAATCTAAACATGTATATTTATAGGCCTAAGGTCGGCCAAAACCTAAAAAAATCGAACTAAAAAGATAAAAAAAATTAGCTAGATTAAATAGAATTCATCGGATTTTACGAAGATTATGTTGAACCAGTCGTGTCATTGGTGCGGATCCTTCAACACATCCACCGCGGGTGCGACCAAACACAGCACGAATGCGACTTTTCCTGTTTACAATATTTTTATGTTTTGAATTTGCTCTCAATATCAACACGAAAGTTGTAGCTCTCGAAAAGAGTGTTCCAACACATATAATAGTCAATCAGACCAACGAGACCTCCGAAAAGTGAGTTACAAGTTTTTTTTTGGACGACAAATTTTGTTGACTTTTTCTTCACTTAAGCTCTCGAATTTCAGTTCCGCTCCCAGACTCTTCACTTCTTTTTCTCTTCTTAACTCTTCCCTCATCCATGAGTCTCCACATTCCTCGTCGGACCCACATCTACCTAAAATAATCAATAAAAATGTGTAAACTCCGACTCCACCACTGTAGAGAGTATAAATGCAAATATGTATCAAAGCATGTATTATAGACATCTAACTTACAAACCTAAATACACATTTTCAAACTCCTCCACACTTGACCCTTTAAATGTCCTTAAACAATGCAAAACCAACACAAAACCAACCATCCCAAAAACACATCCTTCATGTATTTACCTTGACAAAAGCAACATCAGATTAAACACAAGATAGGAGCAATGAAAATGAAAACAAACACCATCACATGTATATAGGCAATTTAAAACAATAAGCATATCTTCATTCAACCTCACCGGGATAAATGTGTTTACTTTCTCACTCATCTGTTTAAGGTTTATGCAAAATGCTCAACTCAATTCGATGCAACTATGCTACATACAAATTGAAAACAATATAACCAGATCTCCACAATAGATGTCATCACTTGTAAGAAATATCATGAGGTCTTTTATATGAGTTGTAATGGGGCCATGGTAGGAGCATAGGTATAGAAAATATTTAAGTCAAGTGGTGCTAAAAATTTGAGAAAAAGGGTTAGTAGACAACCAGAAAAACACCAACACCAAAACACTTCACAACCCATTCCAATAACATCACATGTACTCCTTCGCAAAGACAATATAAGCATACTTCTCAAATAATTACACAAACTCATTCATTTTTTTCCTTTTGATGATGATTTTTTTTTCTTTTTCATTTCTTGACTTTTATCCCTAAGTGAATTTTATGCTCCTAAGGTCCTAAGTAATAAGCATAAATACAAAAAACATCTCTATGAGGTACAATTGAATCTCCTAATATAATTCCTCAACTCAAAGCAATGTCCATTATCTCAAGATATTCACCAAATTTTCTCCTAATTCACGGATGGATCAGGCTAATAATTGACTCGGAAGATTTTACGGAGTTAACAAAAATAGGCTTATAAGGCTCAAATTGACTTCAAGCATAGGATAATGTTTACGGGTAGATAGAGAAATATATGGCTAAGAAAACATGCCTCAATCATTTGAAACTCACAAACAACAAACATATATAATCGGCCTTGACACAGATAAAGAAGATCAATTTCAAGAGGTATAAAATTAAAATTCTTTCTTTGGCCCAATTATCGATTAGGAAGCAAATGGAGAGTAATCTCACACAAGAAGCAAAAGAGGAATGAAAAGAAACATAATCCCAAATAAAGGAAAAATAATCTCACTAGCACATAGTTTGTTGGATTTCAATAAAAATATAAACTAAGAATCATACATGCTTAATTGAAATCAAAATATCATGCTCCAAAATAAAATCTCAAAAATATAGGACAAGGTTAAACAATTTAAACATGTTGTGGGATCTAGTGGTTAAGCTATAAAATAAATAAATACGAGGACAAACTAAGAATGATGCTACATGAATATGAAGACTATGACAATGTTCGTAGATTTTTTTTGCATCTCTTTGGATTTGGGTGGACTCCTTTGGCATACTTGGTACAAAGAATCAAAGTAACTCACCGATAAATGGAAAAAATGACAAAAGCATTTCACTGTGTGCGGCTAAAGCCTGGGAAGAGACTGTTCAAGTACTCAAATACCCAAAGGAAAAAGAAAAGAAAGAGAACAAGTGTCAGTTTAGCCATACCTTTGAAAGGAAGGGAACCTATAGGGGACCGTAGAGCTGTACTAGTCTCCTTAATGAATAAGAAAAAATCTTAAGTAAGATTGACCTTATCTGTACTTAAATCGACTATAACAAATTGAAAGTCTGCATGAAATGTTCAAAGTTAGTTTCCTTTAGAAACTTGATCAAAAATGAAAAAGAAATAAGGAAAAAAGAAATTATTTCCTTTGGCTTGTCTTGGACTCCTTGGAGGCCAAGTAGTGCACACATATTGAAAACCCTATGCTGGTCCTCTCTGTTTCTTCTTAGGTGGCTTCTCAGAAACTCCTACGACCTACTCCAAAACAACTACAGAAAAATGGACAATGATGACTATGAAAACATGACAACAAAAGACATAAGTAGGCCAGGATGAAAATTTGTACTTGGAATTGTTGTGGTATTGGGAGACAGAACCTATGGACCGAGTTTGAAACTTTTTGTAAGTTAGAAAACGTACAAATAGTGGTCCTCATGGAAACAAAAACGGAAAACCAGCATCCAGAAGCTGTTTGGAAAAAAACAGGTTTTGATTCGTATGTTGGATCCCGACACGGGGAAGATCGGGTGGGATATAATCTATTTGGAAAAACTATCAAATTGCCAGGGGAAATATTTCCATTATGACACTTGACGATCGATTCATTACATTGAAACTTGAAGATAATAAAAAAGGTTCAAAATTTGCGTGTTGTTTTGTCTAGGCTCCTGCCCAAGAGGGTGAAAAAAATCTTTTTTGGTCTAGGCTTACCGACCATATTCAAGCTCTTGACATCCCTACAATTGTTATGGGGGATTTAAATGAAATGCAATGCTCTTCAGAAAAATTAAGGGGGTGCTCCTCCCATACAGAACAGATTCCAGAGACTTCTATCCTTTAAAGACCAGTGTCATCTCCTCGATATTCCTACCCTTGGAAACAGTTTCACGTGGAGAAGAAAAAGAACCGACATGAACAACACTTATAAGAAACTAGATAGAAGTCTAGTTCAAGATCAAATACTTCAATGATATCCTCAATTAGCAACCAAAAACTACACCTTTTCCTCCTCATACCACTGTCCAATTTCAATTGAAATCAAAGCATATGAGAACAGAAAGGCTAGACCATTCAAGTTTGAGAAAATGTGGCTCCAAAGAAAAGACTACCGAAACATTGTTGCTCAGGCTTGGAGAACAGCCTATATCGGATCTCATTTGTTCCAAGTGGTGAAAAAAACTCAACTGTTAAAAAGATTAACTAAAGAATGGAACAAAACATCCTTTGGAAACATTTTCCGCCAACTGAAAGACATTGAGGAAAGATTGACAGAATTACAAACGAATCCCAACCAAACTACGCAAAGCGAAAATAGTAATAGGTAACTCCGACTTATTAACAAAAAGAATAAACTCTTACGATACCATTAAATGTTCTGGAGCCAAAGGGCAAAAACAGAACATCGGAAATTATCAGATACAAACTTGGGATACCATCACAAAATAGAAATAGGACGCATGAATAGGAAAATTATTAGAGAAATACAAACCCAAGAAGGAACTATAATAATTGGCGAAAAAACATTAGTGACGAAATCCGGGCAGATTTTGAAAAAAGATTTAAGAAAGAACAAATAAATAACAGACTACTAGAAGAATACCTGGAACTAATCAACATAGAGTTCAATGTTGAGGAAAACGACTTCCTTACAAAACCAACCACTAACCAAGAAATAAAGAATGCTGTTTTTTCAATTGGAAAGGATAAATCCCCAAGCCCGGATGGTATGACAACTGAATTTTACCAAAAGTACTAGGATATTGTGGGCCCTTCGATAATCAAAGCAATTAAAGGTTTCTTCCACTATGGAAGGATGATGAGACAAATAAATCAAACATTTATCACACTAATTCCGAAATGTGACAACCCGATAAATACGAACAACTACAGAGCAATCAATCTTTGTACAACTCTTTACAAGGCAATTGCAAAAATTTTGGCCGATCGAATGAAATCTATGTTGAAAAAAAATTATCCATCCACTACAAGGAGCCTTTATATCTGACAGCAATTCAAGACAACGTACTAATCGCACACGAAATTTTCCATTCCTTTCGCAACAAGAAAGGTAGACAGAGTTGGATCGTTGTTAAGTTAGACATGGAAAAATCTTATGACCGAGTGGATTGAGATTTTCTCCTTGCTGTTATGAAAAAATTTGGCTTCAGCCAAAAATTATGTGGATGAATTAACTAATGTATACATACTGTTTCTTTTTCTGTTTTGGTAAATGATGAACCGACGAACACTTTCCACCCTCACAAGGGATTGAGAGAGGGTGACCCATTATCCCCGTATCTATCTATCATAGGTGCTGAAATTCTAGCTAGGAAATTTCAAATAGAAAGCGACCGATCAATGAACACAATTGGATTCAAGCTGTCTAGAAGTGGTAAATGTATCCCATTTCTCTCTTTTGCTGACAACATAATGATTTTTGCCAAAGCCACTCAAGAGGCATGTATGACGGTTAAAAATGTATGACATGAATACTGCGCAGTATCTGGCCAAAAAATAAACTTCCAAAAATCTGCATTCCAGACTACAAAAGGGATAACAAATGACCAAAAACAACGACTTCAAACATGGCTGCAAATAACGAACCAAGATGCCCTAGAAAAATACCTCGTGTGTCCAATTATAAATGGCAGAGTGAACAAGAGAAATTTTGAAGATGTTTTAGGGAAAACGACGAACCAACTAACAAAGTGGAGAGCAAATGAACTAACCCAACAAGACAGAGCCATTCTAGTCAAAGCAAACATGGCTGCCAAACCTAACTATATGATGCAAAACTTTATGCTACCGGCAAGTATACACACAAAACTTGATAGGATCAACAGATGTTTCTTCTGGAACAAGGATTCAAAACACAAACCTTTAATTGGTTAGTACAAGTTTGTAGACCAAAAAATGAAGGCGGATTAGGTCTACATAAGACAAACGACATGAATAAAGCTTTACAAATGAAACTACTATGGAAAATTATGGTGGAACCTCATAATGTTTGGGTTAGAATTATCAAAGAGAAATACCTGAAAGAGAAAAATATATGGGACTACACTAAGAAAAGAAGCACATCATGGCAATGGGTGAAACTGATGGAGATAAAAGAGGAGTTCTGCTCAGGACTAATTTGGCAAATTGGGAATGGAAGAACTATGAGATTTTGGCAAGACAAATGGCTAAACTGTGACTTCAATTTGCGAGGGAACTGCTTGATTGACCAAATAGAAGAATACGAAATGATTAACCAATTCTTAAATCCCAACAAAGCCTGGAATGTAGAAAAGTTAAAGGAAAACCTCCCCATGAACATTGTGCAGGAGATTTTGAACATCCACATCCCAACTAATGAAATTGAGGACAGACTATACTGGAAAACGAGCAAAAATGGTTGGTTTTCAGCTGCGAGTGCCTTGGACCACATCTCAAGAGGAAGAAGGACTAACTTTGAACCATTGGACTGGCTTTGGAGAATCGATTTCTCTCTAAAATTAAAATTTCCTATGAAAAAACAATCTTAACGGAACGCTGACGAAAGTCAGACTACGAAATAAAGGAGTTGATGTCCCACTAGATTGCCCCCTTTGTAGTCATAGAGAGGAAGATGCAACACACTTATTCACGGAATGCTAGATAACCTTAGCACTGATCAGTAAAATGGACTCAAGAATTGGAAGAATAATACAGAGTACATACAAAACGAACAAGGTATACAAGGATATTCTTTCAGAAATATTCTCTAAACTCTCAGCTGACTTGAAATCGGTACTAGCTTTCGGCCTCTAGGGTGTTTGGTCCCTAAGGAACAAAATCCTCTTTGAAAATTATGATATAAGCAATATGGAAGAATGGATAAAGCATATACAACAATATAGGATAAACTGGAAGAAGGCACAAGCTGATGAAATAGAAGATGAAAACGTTACAACTCGACCGAAAAATCTTCAAAACAGAACCAAACGACAGAAAAAGGTTAAATGGGGTAAACCAAACAATGGATTCCTCAAGCTTAATTTTGACGTTGCAAAGGTTGCTACCGGCCAGGCCGGATTAGGGTTCGTCATCCGTGATTTCCTTGGTCGTGTGGTGCTCTGTGGTGCACGCAGCGATGGCAGGACTTCTGCGATCCAAGCAGAGTGCTTTGGCCTACTCGAGGGGCTCCTGGAAGCTCTGAAGATGGGGAGCTCTCGCCTTGAGGTGGAGGGCGATTGCTTGGAAATGATCAACACCCTCAAAGGGTCTCGGTCGTGTCCCTGGGAGGTTGAAATGAGGATCTCTGATGCGCTTGACCTTTGCAAGGCATTCGAGATGGTATCTTTCTCCCACTCTTTTCGTGAAGGTAACCAAGTGGCGGACAGGTTGGCACATCTTAGGATGTATTCGTCATTTTCTATGGTGTGTTGTCCTGCAGAGATCAAAGACCTCATCCGTAAGGACGCTCCTGGGTTGCGGTTCAACCGTGGTTAACCGCACCTAAATTTTCGCCTTGTATAAAAAAAAGATATCACCCTATAGATAAGGTGTTGCAAATCATAAGATAGGTTCACAATGGGTTAGGTATATACAAAAATCAATAAACACACATAACAAAGAAATAAACTTAATTCTCCGGCAACGACGCCAAATTTGCAGGTCGACGAGGGGGGGGGGGTGTCATCGTTTTCCTTGTCAAAATAAACTCAAACTCACAAACAGGTATTATAAGTAAGTAAGAGATCGATCCCATAGAGAAAAAAGTATTTCACGTAATGTGTATTTATCAATTAGGAGAAAAACGAGGGTTTTTTTTATGGGAAATAAGAAATAAACTATAAACAAGTTAATGAGAAATAATATTATAGAGATAGTTTCACCTACAAATTTGCAACATTGGTTGGTTTACTCGATTGTTTAATCTCCTTCTTGTTACTTATTTCCTATCGACTATTCTTGATATTGGTTTGAACAGATTATTAGCCTAAACGAGTCTTAATAATCCCTTGCACTCCTATACAATCTAAACAAAGGAAAGATGTTAAAAAAGGAGCAGCAAAAAATCTCAATAGCCTTAGCAAATAGGCAACACCAATTTTCTAAAGAATCAATATTTAATCGATATGTCAACTTCCTATACATTGAATCTTTGTTAAAGGAATCCCACAAGAATATGTTTGCTACGATAGATTAATTTCATGACAAGCACGAATCAAACCCTAAGCGATGCGATTCTATGAAGGTAGCTTATCAAGATATAATCAACAATATAAGCAATCAACACAAATAAGTTGAAATAAACGATATAACTAATTAGAAATCAAAACTCACAATTCAACCAACCAAATCTTAAATCATAGGAAAAACCAAAAGAGTTTAGTTGTTAATACCTTACCAAAAATTCAAGTCTTCCATCTCTAAATGGAATCTATCCAAAAATTCAACCTAAACTATTTATAGGCCTAAGGTCGACCAAAAAACAATGGAAGTAAAAAGTTAGAAATCATCCAGATTAGATAGAATTTAATCAGATTCTACGTGGATTACATCGGCCTAGTACTGCTACGTGCATGGCCGAACCACCGCGAACATGGCTCTTTCAGCACATCCACCATGGGCACAACCAAGCCACTGCGGACGCGGACTTTCATGTGCATGATATTTCTTTGTTTTGAATTAGGTCTTGACATTAACACAAAAGTTGTAACTCTCCAAAATATCTTTCTAACACCTACTTATATGATTCAATCATACAACTAAGGCCTCCAAAAAGTGCGTTACAAGTTTTGCTTGGTGGACAAAAACTTTTTTTGACTTGTTCTTCAGTTAGGCTTTCGAACTTCTATTCCGCTCCCGGGCTCTTCACTTGTTTTCCTCTTCTTGACACTTATTTCATCCATGATTCTCCTCGTTCCTCTTTAGACCCGCATCTACCTGAAATAATCAATAAAAACGTGCAAATATGTATCAAACATGTAATATGGACATCTAAATTACACTAAATGCATCCTAATTTGCATATATAAATACACATTATCAATGACCAACCTTGAGCAAGGAAAGGAGGGGTGGGTCAATTCAATGGGTTGATATGTAATTCAACACTCTTGGCATTATCGATTTGTCACTGACTCTGAGATCATTGATTACGATGCCGACATTGATAGTTTCACAAGTAAATTTTCTCCAAATTTGCCTCTCTCTGTCAGTCAACCTAAATGTATGAATATTGAATGCATATAATGTCAAGATTGAATTTATATGTAATAGGAAAATAGATTTGATCAATGAGATAACAAATCCCAACTAGAAGCTAAATGAAGAACTCGAAACTGAGTATCCAGTACCAATCGATACAAATTTGGAAAGATTGATTCGAAGGTGGTAGGATAAAGGGAATTACTGAGTTCGGTATTTGGGATGATTTTTTGTGCATTCGATGAATGGATATGAACACTTCAGGCAAATACATATAGGGAGTAGCAGCAGCAACTTGCAAATGAAAGACAACAACGAACATTTGAACTAAAAAAGACTTAAAAGTAGTGTTGATGGTAGAGTGGTAGGTGATGTTGTACCACCATTCTGCGAGTACTAGCTACTCGGACAAAGTGTGAGGGACCTTGGAAACCATACAAAGCAGGTATGTCTCTAGGGCTTTATTCATGATTTCGGTCTAGCCATCTAATTAAGGATGGTAAGCTTATGAGAAATTGAGATTAGTACCTAGGTTCCTGGAGATTTCTTTCCACACTTCACTTTAAAAAAATAGGATCCCTGATAATGCATGTTTTGCATAGGAATATTAAGTATTTTTAGGGTAGTTTAGGTTGTATATTAGTATTTTAAGCATAAATCACATTCATTGTCGTTTACATGTAATGTTCAGAATCTACACGTTTTTATGTTTATCTATGCAGATTCTTGGAACCAAGCATAAATAGAAGAGCGATGCAACACTCTAGAGCTATGGAAGAACCTAAAAGGAGTCAAGAATCAAGAGAAGAAGTGAAGCCAAGAAGCCAAGACAAAGAGAAATGAGAAAAACAAGTTCGGTAGGAGCGGCGCCCACCGATGCTCAGCACCCCGTGGAAGATTCTCAGCACCCGCTGAAGTCAGAGCCTGCCGCTACCCATCAGCGCCCGCAGATCCAATATCTCAGCAGATTCTGCACAAGAACTTCTTTCGGACCATTAGACTTTTCTTGCACACCAAAGAGGACAACTTCTAGGGTTTCTAAGCACTATAAATAGGGCTTTTTTCTCATCTATTCACAATACCACAATTCATTCACACCACTTTTCTTTCATCGTTTTTAGAGCTTTCAGTATCCCATGCTTGGCTAAACCTTTTATATAGTTTTGCTTAGATTCAATGCATTGGTTTAAGATATGTGAGGGTTGTAGTTTACTATTTCATAGTTAACATATGGGTTTATGCATCTTGATCAATTCACCACTTATTTTTCTGAACATATTTTCATTGTTTATTCGTCTTAACTAACCATTAAGATTAGTAATCGATTTTCTAGGGATTATAGCTATTTTAACTATTGTAGGCCTTAGTCCTAGATATTAGCCAAGATCATGAGTGTTTCTCTTAGCAGAAGTGATAGCTAGGTTGACAACTAGGTGACACATCGAATAAACGAGAGATACATGAATTATATGCTAAAGTGTTTGGGAATTATTGCTTCTATCTCGAACCCCATTCAAGAGTTTAGGGAGTTGAATAGTGATCGAATAGGAAGCTATACGAATTTGTGCACAAACCGACACTAGGTTAATCAAGCATAACCAAACAGCGCGATGATCATGAAGTTACCAATGTTGTGATTATAAGTGAAGCTATATACCTCATCATCATATTATTCTAATCTATAATCATTTCTACTTTTATTACTTTGTTTACTTGCATCACCACTATTGTTTGCTACTATTCTTGCTCTATTGCTTACTTACTACACTTAGCCAAGTTGCACGCACTCTCTGTGGGATCGACCTTTATTTGCTGCTAATATTAATCTGTTAGTTAAAGGTAGAGATTACTATTTGGTAGTTAGAAACACGACATTCTACGCTCACCAAATTCTTGGCGCCGTTGCCGGGGAGTGCCGACTTTTGACTAAGTGTATTTTACAAGCATTGGTGTAACCATATTGTATGTTTCACACCCGTTTTTCTAATATTTCTCTCGTCCTTGTGATACATAACTAGAAAGGAGCATTTCTAGTTTAAGAAGACAAAATTCAAGCAAGATGGCTGGCAAAGAACCACCGAAGAGAACGTTAAGAGAACTCAAAGAGTCTACTCTTACTTCACCACTACTAGCAATTAAGCTCCTAGATCTCCCGAAAGGATAAGAGTTTAAATTCAAATAAGGATGGGCACCGTTGTTGCCCAGCTTTCATGGAAGAAACAAAGAAGTTCCAAACAAGCATCTCGCGGAATTTACAGTGATCTGCGATCATGTTAGACCCAGAGGAATTACAGACAACCAGATGATGCTCAGAGTGTTTTCATTCACTCTCAAAGATGCTGCAAATGAATGGTTGTACTATATGTCAATGGAAAGTATCAATTCTTGAATAGAGTTGAAAAAGGTGTTTCTCAACAAATACTTTTCAGCTACTCATCGTAGCAAAGTCAAGAAGAAGATATCCAATATTGAGTAGTCTCCTACAGAATCATTGTATGAGTATGTTGAACGCTTCAACAAGCTCAAAGCCAGTTGACCACATCATGGAATCGCGGAGGATGATCTAGTTCTCTACCTATATGAGGGTTTGCTTGACGTAAAGCGAGGAGTAATCAACGTGACCAACGGAGGAGATGCTCTGGATAAGACTCTAGTAGAGGCTATTAAAATTTTCGAAGATCTAACTAATGTCTCTTAGCAATATGGAAGGATGCAAGGAGTTAGAGGATTACATCATTTCAAAAGTACAAGCCCTGGTTCAATCCAGCAAGATGATATCAACAGGCTTACAAAACTGGTGAAAAGCCTGGCTACTTATGTTACTCAAGAACAGGCAACACCCTATGGAGTATGTGGAGATCCATCACACCCAAATGATCTCTGTCCTCAAATCCAAGAAGAAGTCATGGAAGGCAATGTATTCAAACAAAGAAACGATCATCGGTTTTGAAGGATTAATCACTCTACTAGCTGACTGGTTAAAAGTAAATTGTGATGACCTAGTCCTCGCTGAGAGAGGAGATTTCCTGCTATCCATGTCCTATCTAAGGAAGCTTGATATCTTAGATGGCCAGAAAGCACCATTCATATGGAGAGCAGTAACAGGTCACCGTCTATACCTGCCTTTGCAACTACCAAAAGCCAAGATAATAGTAGATTTCTTTGTTTTGTTGATGCTCCTGCCATCTATTATCAAGGGCATGAAGGATAAGAGGGATGAAGGAGATAAGAAAGATGAATCTACTACAATCACCCTCGAATGCATCAGTAAAAAACTTATGTAAATTGGAAGAGCAAAACGAGAAGCTTTCCGTAGAACTTAAAGACGGTCGTGAAGAAAACCATCGCGCTTGGCAAGATCAAACAAGACTCATGGAATCTACTAATCTTAAGATGGAGCAGATGATCCAGACATTTACTCTTCGGCAGGTGCCCGATCCGCATTTACACCTCAAACAATGAAGCGGTTAGTCACCCATTTTTCACCCCCTTGTGTCTTTCTTTTTAATATAATTTTTCTTTGTTGTCTCTCTATGCTTGTTCATTGAAGACAATGAAACGTTTAAGTATGAGGAGAGGGCTTAGGTTTAGGTTTTTTAGTTTTAGTGTTTTTTATTCTAAGTTTTAGAGCATATTTTGAAATTTTTAGTTCATTTATAGCATATTTAAATTCTTTTGCATAGTTTTTATATTAGAAAATCAAAGAAAACATAGAAAAATGTCAAAATTAACAAAAATATCATTTATTTTGCATAAAATACGTCATTATTCAAACAACCATCGATCCGAGTTAGTCCTCGTATTCTTTTAAAAGTATGATTATATAAGTCTAATAGCATGTTTTGGATTGTTTAGCGTTGTCAATAAATTTTCAGTTTTCATGTGAAACATATTAGGTAAATATAATTGAGCATGTATGATCTAAGTTCCTAAGCATGATTGAAATTGAACAAACATTTGTCCTAGTGAGAATTTTTGGCTTTATAGGGATTACATTTATTCCATCTGCTTTTGTTGTGCGATTTACTCTTGTTTTGCATTTATCTTTGAGTATTGGCATAGTTATTTATTATTGAGACCGACTATAATACATGTTCATTGCTTATGAGTTTCATATGATAGATGCACTTTTTAGCCATATATAATTATAGATCCCTATCCACCCTACATTCTACCTTTGTTTGAAGCCAAATTGCGCCTTTAGCTTTTTCTTTTGAAGCTCCGCAAAATATATATTATCCCTAGCCGATGATAAGTCTGACCTGTCTGGGAATTAGGATTTAGAATTGGTGATGACATTGATCGTTTGAGAAAAAGAAGAGCTATTAGCTTATGCATTAACATCGAGTGCTTTGAAAAAGATGTAATGTTATATGCTTTTATTCCTCACACATTGTATTCAGAAGTGGCTCAAAGGGAAAAAATGTTATGTATATATGGAGCATAGCCAAAATAAGGTAACCTTGTTGCCAATAAAGAGTCATTAGATCATTTTTATGTGAGAGTTGGATGAATTGTATGGTTAAGAGAGTTATGCTTCTTTTTTTTTCAAAGAAGCTTGATGTAATTTGGAGTTTTTTTATGAATGTTGAAAGTTTTAGGAATCCTACTTCTCAAATTTGAAACCGCCACATGACCAAATATACTCCCTGTCTTTATTTTCATACCAAGTCCCATTTACAACCCCGCCGAATGGAGTTTTCTTTGAAGTCTTCCATTGAGTGAAAGACCTCTTGATGTTTCTTATGTGCTTTGAAGTATTTTGGTGGAGATATTTCTATATAAATGCCAATGTTTAAGGTGATTTTTGTATAATGAACGAGTTGAGAGTTGATCTTAAAAGCTTAAACATATGAGAGCGAGTGAAACATATTTTTCCCTTTGAGGTTGGATGGATGAGACATGTGGGCTACTTGATCATTCATGTACATGCTAGGACATTCGTTTACCTTACCATTGTTTTCATTTACTAAAGATGTTTCTTTTACTATAGGCTATTTCATGAAGAAATATGTTTTTGGGATACATTGATTTTGTCTTAAGTTCTATTTGGCTCGAGGACTAGCAAAGGTAAGTGTGGAGGAGTTTGGTAATGCATGTTTTGCATAGACATATTAGGTAGTTTTAGGGTAGTTTAGGTTGCATAGTTACGTGTTTTAAGCATAAATCGCATTCATTGTCATTTACTTGCAAAGTTCGGAATCTATATGTTTTTATGCCTATCTTTGCAGATTCTCGAAACCAAGCATAAGGAGAAGAGCGATGCGACACTCTAGAGCTATATAAGAACCTAGAAGGAGTCAAGGATCAAGAGAATAAGTGAAGACAAGAAGCCAAGACGAAGAGAAATGGGAAAAAATAGTTCTTCAAGAGCGGCGCCCATCGATCCTTAACACCCCGTAGAAGATTCTCAGCTCCCACTAGATTCAGCGCCTGCCAATGATGTGCGCGCAAATTACCATATTTTATATGCACATTTATGTCCATTTTGTCGTTATTTGCATGCATATTTGTTGGAAAATAATAAGATTAGTGTAGTTTATGTTTATTTATCAAATATAGAGATCTACACGAGTTTTTATGTTATTTTGCAGAAATCGAGATGAAAATGAACGAATTTGGACAAGAGAAGAAGTGCGGAAAAAGAACTTGAAGTCTAGTAAAGAGTCGAAATCAACCTAAATACTCGACATCGAGTGAAACAAAGCACCAGAAATCGAGCAGAGCGAAGAACAGAGCATGTCGACATAAAGAGGTCGATATCGATGTTACAAGGTCGATATTGAGTGGTCGAGATCGAGAAAATTGATAGAAGTCGAGTGCCAATCCGAGGTCGAGAAGTACTGCTCGAGATAGAGAAAAGATAAGGTCGATATCGAGGTTCATGGTCGATATCGACTGCTGCTACAGAACAGATCCGACGCTGTTTTTGATAGAATTCTATCCGAAGCGTTCAAGTCTATCCTAAAGTCGAGATCTTCTATCATATACCACCAAACATTTTATCCCTTATGGTGAATGAGATATTTACCTAAGGAGTTTTAGTTATTTACTTTATTAAAGTTTTATCTTAGGAATAAAGATAGGTTTTCGAATCCTTGGATAGCAAGGTTTGAAATCTATAATTAGAGGCCATTAGGGCTGGTTTCAAGAATCTACACACATCAACAAATTCAGTAATATCGCAGAGAATAGTTAGTAGAGAGAGAGATCCGAGTGAGGTTGAGTGGAAGCGAGAGCGGAGATTTGGCTTTGTTCGGTGTACTCTTTCTTTGCAAGTTTAATACAAAGTAGTTTCTTTTCAATGATGATGAGTTCAAAGATGATGAAGTGCGAGTAGTTTACCCACTTCTAGGGTCGGGGTGAGCCCGACGATAGAAATGTAAGTTTGTGCATCAAAGGTATGATTTTTATGTGATTCCATCTTCTATCCTATGCATGATCCTTTGCGAAAGTTGAGGAGATTTTTTATTTGCATTATTGAAGCGAAATCCAATCATATTGTGAATTTGGATTTGTCATGAAATTGGAGAGTAACTCTTAGGTTTTATGCGAGAGCCTCTAATCACCTAAGTGTTGGTAACGAAAGTTATTTGACGGAAAAACATTAAAGTTCATAACTTTCGCATAATACTTGCATGAATATCATTGTGGCATTAATCCCCGACCTTGTAAGCTTTTAGTTTATAGAAGTTTACAAAAAGTTGAGTTTTTATTTCTGTCCACAATTCCATCATCATCCTACGTTCTTCATACATCTTTTCTGACAAATTAGGTTCGTTTATAGTTTTTGTTTGAAGACTCGATTTCGACCACAGAGGTCGATATCGAGTGCTAACATCGATATCGAGTACCCAACTCGACATCGACTTGTTGCTTCTGTCTTCTGCAGGTACTTAGCTGAAAATCGACAAGAACTGAGGTCGATATTGACCAGACACCTCGATATCGAGTGGTCTTCTGGAGTCGGAATTTGATCGTGATTGCAAGCTTAGGAAGCGCTGACATACCTCCTCGTGGATTCGATCCTGAATTACCCTATCACTACATCGGGAGGGATTCTTGTATTTTATTTGCTTGGATAAGGGAGTTAGCTTAGTTTGATTTGAATATTTTATTTAAGTGATACCCCTCCCCTACGAACAAAATATTTTATTTGAATATTTTGATGGGGGTCATTTTTCTCTCTTTTTTTTCGAAACATAAACTAAATATGCATAAAGATAAATATGATGCTTAAAGATAAAAGACATATAAATTAACTATGTATGAGTATGCGTAAACATGTAACTAAAATATGCAAAAACTATGAAAAATTTCAAAAAATGCTCAAAAAATGCTAAAAATATGCAAGTAAGCCTTTCCTCCACCCCATACTTAAAGATTACAGTATCCTCACTGTATAAGAACTAGGGTTAAGAAAGAAACTTACTAAAAATTCACGAAACTCAGGAATTGAAGATGTCTGCAGGTGAGGTCGATTTCAGGTATACCAGTCGATATCGACTAGTTACCTTGATTTCTGGTTAGTTCTGAGCTTCAGGGTGATCCGGCCTCGACCACAAGCTATCTGAATCGACCTTTTTGGTCAATATCGAGCATACTACTCGATTTCGATCTCTCCTTTTGCTCTCCTTCTTTCCTGAAACTTCATTAGAAAATTAAAAACAAAAACCAACAATAAAGCATAATGTCTAATGTCTCAAAACAAAGTAAAAATGTCTAAAACCAAAAACTAATTGTTGCATTACAAGCTCTAGACTTTAAAGTCACTAGGCCGACTTCTCCTTTCGCGTTCTCAAGGTGGCATCTGCCGAGCCCATGTGGCTTGGGCCTCAAATAGAACTCCTTTCTTATCTCTGAGCTGCATTCCGCCTGGATGGATTTCATTCATCGTAAATGGTCCCATCCTCTTATCTTTGAATCTACTAGGGAATCAATGCTCTTTTGATTTGGAGACATATACCTTATCTCCTATTTCATAATGGCTCGAATCATCATTGGATACCCTGCAAAAGCGCACATACCAAGGCAAACCTCTTCCAAAAAGTGATAAATCTTTAACTGAAATCGAAAAAGAGGAGTCTGTACCTTGGCTTACCTTCTCTTCTGTCAGTGGGTCAGGTCGATATCGATCAGTAGTACTCGATATCGAGCTCTGTTTAGGTCTTGGAGGTCATGTCGATTTGGAGGGTTTCTGCTCGATATGTTGTGGTCGATTTCGACCTGCCATACTCGATATCGAGGTTCCTCCTCCTTCTTTCTCAGCTTCTGAGACAGTCGATTTCGGCATAGGTTTCTGGTCGATTTTGACCTGTGTGCTCGATTTCGATGTTTCTTTTCCTACGTCGACCCCATACTTATAACCTGGCACAGAATCTTGAACTTTGTTAGTCGATATCGACTTACTTGGGTCGATTTCGAGTGGCTTTTTAGCTTCTTCGCTCAAG
The DNA here is from genome assembly GCA_963922045.1 of Persicaria maculosa. Classification (NCBI taxonomy): domain Eukaryota; kingdom Viridiplantae; phylum Streptophyta; class Magnoliopsida; order Caryophyllales; family Polygonaceae; genus Persicaria; species Persicaria maculosa. Next base: position 20,741,751 of record OY998261.1, on the reverse strand, counting down.
ATTGCCACGACTTCCTCCACTTGGGCTTCTATGGCCCTCTTTTCAAGCTCCTCAGGTGTCATATTTCTTACCTTTGCTTCCCCACATGTGATTGTAGTATATGAACTGGTTCAAATATCCAAGTCCCTAATTTGTTAGGGTGTTGCCTCCTTCTTCAAGGTGCCGTTCAAGCATATTCGGGCCGGATCTGAGCGTCGTTCAAGCGGAGTGGAGATCTGAGGGAGGGGGTGGTGTGGGAGGCTGGCAGGAGAGATTTGACGTCGAGAGTGGGGGTGCCGTTGCGCTCAGGGATCGGAACGAGCTCGGAGCACGCGTGCGAGGCGGGAGAAGGGGGAAGGGAGAAGCGAGGGGGAGATCTGAGGGAGGGGAGAGGTGTCGGAGGCTGGCATCGGATCGAAGGCGTGAGTTGGACCATCAGGCGACTATGTATCGCCGGTGGTGGCGGTGGTGATTGTGGTGACCGTTGGCGGTTGTAGGGTTTCGGAAGCACAAAAAACTCACATTTGCTTCCCCACGTGTGATTGCTCCTCAGGTGGCACCTTGAAGAAGGAGGCAACACCCTAACAAATTAGTTTATTTGATTGTAGTATATGAACTGGTTCAAATATCCAAAAATAGTTAAGTGGTCGACATGGTAGAGATAGATACTTATTTCTCAATGACAAATCCAACATTGCCCACGTACATATGCAGGTGCTCATATTAGGTGTTTTCAAAATAAGAAAAGTACATAAGATATGGCAAAATTGCGGAAAACCACTCTTTAAATAGGGTATTTTACGGAAAACCACCCCTTGAAAATAAAATTACAGAAAACTACCATTAAAAAAATCATTTTCTTTACAAATGCGTGAAAAGTCAATTATACCCTTATTTTTATTATTATTTTACTTCATCCAATCTATATTAATTAATTTTTACCTTTTTAACATGTTTTTCAAAAGTAAAAAACTCTATAAAATATCATTTTTAATATAATTTTATACTTATTAGTAAAAAGCACTCTACAAAAAGTAGATATAATTGATTTTTTTTATGTTTTAAAAAGTGAATATTACTAAAGGGCTACTTGAAGAAAATAAATTTTTAAAAATTGATATTTCATATAGTTTTTATTATTCTAAAAATATGTTCACTGTTCCACACACATTTTTAGAATAATAAAAAATATAAGAAACATTATTTTTTTAAAATTTTATTTTCTTCAAGTAGCCCTTTAGTAATACATATTTTTTAAAACGTATAAAACATAAATTACACATCAATTTTTTATAGAGTTTTTATTGTAATTAAGTATGAAATTATTTTTAAAAAATAATTTTTTTTATATTTTACAGATTTTTTAATTTTGGAAAACATGTCAAAAAGTTAAATATCAACTAATACCAATTGAACGGAGTCAACTAATAACAAAAATGGAATTTTCGCCAAATGCTCCTAAATTTAAGGCTAATTCGTGTGGTGTACAAAAGTTTGACATATTTTGCCAGATGTCCTTGAGATTTTCATTTTTTTCCCAAATGACGCCGAGGTTTTCATTTTTTTCGCCAAATGCCCATTTTTCGAATATGGTAACATTTTAGTTAAAAACTAGCACAATCCTCGCGCCATAGTGCGTAGTTTTCTTTTTAGACAATAAAAATAAAATTTTATAAGTATAAAAAATTACTATGATAAATTTAAAGAAAATATTATCAAACGTTAGCATAAAATAGAAAAAAATAGATTTGATAATTAATTAAAAAATAATAAAAATATTTCTGAAAAATGTGTAAAAATTACATAAGTAGAATAGGTTGGTTGGGTCAAAATTCCAAAATAAATGTAGTTATAACACCTAATAAAAATATATGCTTATTATTTAATAGTTTGATATAGCTAGATTGATCAAAAAAACGTGTTTAAATCTCATTAGTTTGATTTTTTTTCTAGATTTAGTTGATTGGGAGAAAATTTAAAATTAAAATGATTATGGCATCTAAGCAAAAATATTTCTCATTTAATAGTTAGAATCGATAAATCTCATTGGTTAAAAAATATTTAAAAATTTTATTATTTGAAAATTTATGTAGATTAGGTTGATTGAGTGAAAATCGAAAAATTAAGATTATTATATATAAAAAAATAGTTTTTATTATATATACACACGCATAGCTAGAGAGAGAGATTGGTTGCTTCGGAAAAAATGAATTTGTATATTTGGACCTATGTATTTAAAAAAACAGTTTTGAATTAATCTCATGGTTTAAAAAAAACATGAAATGATATCATGTAATAATGCATAATTAAATAATATTGTATAGTTAATATTAACTTTATTACATAAAAGTTTTGAATTAATCCCATTGGTTAAAAAATGTAGTACAAAATGATATTGTGTAAATAAAATTAGATAAATTATTTACTATAATTAAATGATATTATGCAAATAATACCTTACAAAAATAATAATGAAATAATATTTTCTTTTCTTTTTATTTTCATCCAAAATGTTAACAAATTCGATAGCGGGGTATCTGGCGGAAAAAAAACCTCAGGGGCACTTGGCGAAATATGTTAAACTTTCGTATACCACATGAATTAGCCTTAACCTCAGGGGTATTTGGCGAAAATTTCGTAATAAAAATAAGGGGTATAATTGAATTTTCACACACTTTAACATTCATTTAACCAAATTGGGTGATGGGTATGACTTTGCTAAGAAAATAGTTTTATATTAACAGGTGATTTTCTACAATTTTATTTTTAAGGGGTGGTTTTCCACAAAACACCCTATTTAAAGGGTGATTTTATGGAATTTTGCCAATTGATATTGAAGGAACTTACCTAGACCTGTCAATCGGATCATTCGGGTCGGGTTCGGGTCGTGTCATTTTAGTGTCCGGGTAAAACAGGTCCCAGGGAGATACGGGTTGACTTGAACTCGGATTTGACCCGGTTTCGGGTCAAATCGGGTCAATTTCGGATTTCTCAATTTTTCTTTAAATTAAAAAAATCATGATTCGGTAATTTTGCGATAATTTTAAAATGTTAAAATGAAAGACGTGGTTCATAAGTTCTAGTGCTTGTAATTATATACTATTTTTGATCTAAAATATTTGATTTTTATTATTTCTCATAATTTTTAATAAAATTTGAATATATATAATATTAAATTTTTAAATAATTATTTGAAAATGAAAGATCAAGTGATTATAATTATAAAATGTAATAAATTGGAATCTCCATAAGAAAATTTAATCATATATAATTATGAAACAATCGGGCCAATCGGGTTACCCGGTCAATCGGGTAAAAATTACCGGATCAATCGGGTCACTGGTTCTAAACCCAGATGACCCGGAAAATTACCAGGTACTTCGTGTTCGGGTCTAAAAAAATTCATGGCTCGAAAAAACAGGATCTTGACCTAGAATTTACCGGACGTACGGATCCGGTTTTCCGACTCGGGTTGTCTTTTGACATGTCTATACTTACCCAATACGTCTCCAACAATCTACAACGATTCCCTTATTTTTATTTTATTATTTTTTGATCCTTTCTAATTTTAAACAGAAAATGATTAAATGAGTTCATCTCTCTCTCACACACACAAAAAATGAGTTCATCTCTATCACTTCATTCTGTTTCATCTCACATTTCATGACATTTACTAAAAGAGCCACTAGATAAGCTTACAACTTACACAAGTAGTGTACCACGTACAAGAAAATTAAAACTAAATATAATATTATTTTATCCCTTACATATTCCAGTTTTTCACTCTATATATACCCATTCACATTTCACCACTCTCTCCACACTCTTCACCCCAACTCACAAGCACAAGCACACACATAATCATCTATATATCAGAAAATGAGCTTTGCTACTTCAGACACCGCGGCTATCTCCGGAGCAAGAATGACCCTGGTCGTCGATAGATCGAGCGCTGGACGAGAGTTCAAGGTGCAAGACATCTCACTCGCCGACTAGGGACGGCTGCAAATCCAGCAAGCGGAGTTGGAGATGCCTGGGCTCATGGCTTGTAGGGCCGAGTTCGGTTCCTCGAAGCCGTTGAGAGGCACGAAGATCGCCGGATTCCACCACATGACCACCCAAACTGCAGTCCTTATCGAGACCCTCACCGCCCTCGGTGCCACCGTGCGTTGGTCCTCCTCCAATGCTTACTCAACCGAGGACCACGCCGCCGCCGCCATTGCCCGTGATTCGGCCTCCATCTTTGCATGGAAGGGTAAATCACTTCGGGTTATAGTTTTCCACTCAATTTTCTATTGAGATATCTTGAATAATATATGAGATAATATATGAGTTTGGTGAACTATGACTCTGTTTAGATAACTTTTTGGAACTTATAGATTTAATATTATATACTTTTAAATAAAATAAATATAACATTTTAGTTTAATTAAGTTTTTGAAATTTAAGCTTTTTAATTCAAACAATTATTCATCTAAGTTTTTCCGAGTTTTTGGTTTTTTATTTACAAGTTTTCATCAACTACTCTAACATCTAAGTTTACCAAACACTATACTAGCTTATAGTCTATATTTAACAGAAATAATCGATCAGTTTCAGCTACCTATCAGTTACCCTTCTACCAAACATATTCTTATAAATATTTTTGAGTCATTGGATTATTATGCTGTTCATATCTCCTCTAGTTGGGCCCACACACGACCCTTTCCCCGCATCTTTAATCATTCATCTACGACAGAACTATCACTACATTGTAATATTGAACTTAATGTGTGGCTCCTATAGGAATATTGGTGGTCCGTAGAGAGGGCTTTGGACTGGGGTCGTGAAAGCGGACCTAATTTGTTGATTGATGATGGTGGAGATGCCATATTCTTGATCCACGAGGGGGTAAGGATAGAGGAAGAACACGAGAGGTTTGGAAGATTGCCCGATCTAGCAAGCGTCGACAATGAAAGGTCAAGATTAATGATGCAACTGATCAGGGATGGGATGAAGGTGGATCCAAGAAGGTTCGGGAAGATCAAGGAGGGATTGGTCGGTGTATCGGAGCTTACAAGCTCGGGAATTCGAAGATTGTATCAGTTGCAGCAAAATAAAGCCCTCTTTGTTTCCTGCAATTAGTGTCAACGATATTGTCACTAGTAGGGTGAGTATATATAAGATTTTACAAATTAATTTTTTTTTAATTTTTTGATCCATAACTTGTTTAATTATCACAAGTTATAAGCGTGTTTGATTTTGTGTTTGTTTATTGTGTGCAGGTTGATAGCTTCCATGGAAGTAATCAATCCTTTCTTCATGGTTTCATGAGGGCCACCGATCATGTCACACTAGCCGGCAAAGCCGCCGTCGTTTTTGGCTATGGAGATGTTGGTCGGGGCGTCGCAATAGGTCTCAGGCGTGTTGGGGCTCAGGTGTTTGTAGCTGAGATCGACCCCGTTCGTGCATTGGAAGCCCTTATGGAAGGATTCCCGGTTCGTACTCTCGAGGATGTTGTGTCAGAAGCCGAAATCTTTGTCACAGCCACCATGAATAAGAATGTTGTCACCGTCCAACACATGAAGCAGATGAAGAACAACGCCATTGTGTTGAACGTTGGCCAATTTGAGAATGAGATTGACATTGAGGGCCTCAAGGCTTATCGCGACATAAGGAGGGTCACGCTCAAGCCCCTCTTGAGCGACCGATTCATCTTTCCCGAGTCCAACAGGGGTGTCATCGTCCTTGCTGAAGGGAGGAAATTAAGCTTTGTGTCTGCTTTTGGTCACCCAAGCTTTTTAAGGTCATTGTCCTTCAACAACCATGTGATGGCGGTGCTCGAGCTTTGGAATGCGAGGAAGTCCTCCAAGTACGAGAGGAAGGTGTACGCACTTCCTAGGCACTTGGATGAGAAGGTCGCGAGGCTGCACCTTGCCCACCTTGGAGCTAATCTGAGTAGGCTGACTCGCGAACAAGCAACTTACATTAATGTTCCATTAGATGGCCCGTTTGAGACCAGTAGCCGTAAGGGGCTTCTTGTCGATCTAGATGGATAGGTGCCTCACCAAAGTAAGTGAAGGCCGAAGGGAATTAATAGACGAATAAGGATTTGTAGTCCATCACCGTTTTGAATTGAATAAGAAAGGCGGGAATCATCATTTTCTTTCCTTAACTTGTTTCTTGATTTGCTTGGATTCACATGTTGAGCCATGGATGCACAAAGGCATCATATCAAAATTAATAAGAACATAAATTAAAGGAAGCAATCAATCCATGATTAATGCGTTTTAGACATCTTAAAGATTTGTTTTTAAATTGCGCCCTCTCGTTTTACCTGACTTTAGTCTGGTATTTCGAATTCTTATTTTTTTTTAAAAAAAAACAAATAACAAATTAACAAAGTATTCATCAATCCAAACTTATTTATCAAAATATTCATTTTCAACAGAGAAAATAAAAAAAAATATGTGATTTGGACCCTCGTTGTTACCTGAACAAATAGAAATGGAAGAAAAAGAAAAAAAAAGTACAAACATAAAACATGGTTTCAATTCACTTTTTTATACTTCCTCTGTCTCAAAATATAGGTCATTTACTCATTTAGCTTTTCGATACGTTTTTTTAATGAACCAAAACTCTATAAAATATTAAAAAATTTTATTTTTTAAAATAATATTGTTAGCAAGAGGAGTCGAGCCTCCTACTCCACCTCGGCAAGAGGAGCCGCGCTTACTTATTTATTTCAATGAAATTTGCAAACCTTATGCCTAAACCTCAACGCAAATATCCAACCTTAGTTTCGACAAATCTTGCAATCGAAAACCACTTTAAAATTGTCGAAAACCATTAAAAAATCATCAAAACAACCGAAATAATAGAATAATAATACCGATTCATTCCTTAATGCATTACAACGAGTTTAGAATGTCTCTAATTATTAAAAGATCTACCTAGAATTTGGTTGAACGGTTTGAGTATTTGGATGAACATGTTTAGATTTTGCCTTTTACTCTCGATTCGATTTGTAAATAATATTTTGAAATGATAAAGGATTTGTTGTGTAATTTTGAGAAAAACATCTTATCAATAGCCATTTCGTTATTTTGCCAATAGTCTCACTCTAACCCTAATTCAAATTCAAAATTTTATTTTTGGTTGATTTTTCATTCTCGATATTCACAATTCCATCCTGACCCTCGACTTTCTTGTTTGTTTGATATTTCTTTGCTTTGTTCGATTTGAACTTGAATATTTATATTTGAGCTTGTTAGTATCATGACGGTTTGCCTATCTGTCGTTTTATTACGGCCTCTCGATTTACCCGACACACCAAATCTTTACCTTGATAAAAATAACGGAAATTTCACGAGGTAGCCTCGTGGTATAGCAATTTTCTCCAGGTATACAAAAGTTTGACAAATTCATGTGGTACCCCTGACATTTGGGTAGGTTTTGCCTCGCGCCCTTAGAGGGTTAAAATTGACGGAAGAAGTTGGCTCTGTTTGATTTGAATTAAAAAAAAAAGTGAGAAAGTGATAGACATAAGACCAGAGAAGTATGAAGGAAAGAACGGTCGAGAGAAAGGAAGACGTATGAAGGTCGAAGAAAGCTCGAGAGAAGTGCCAAGGTTGATGAACGAAGCTGCTGCTAGAGGGCAGCAGTGACTAAGGAGCGCCGGTGACTGAGGGCGGTGGCGAGATAGGTGAGTATCTTTCACTTTAATCTAGGGTTTGGGGATTTAGGGGTTAGGGGTGAGGATTTGAATTGTTGAAATTGAATGGATGATTCGAACTCTCGATTTAATCTAGGGTTTGGGGATTTAGGGGTTAGTGGGTGCCGAATCGTCCACAAAGCTTCATTGAAAAAAAATCATAGGACGAATTTAGGGGTTAATTGTTTATTGCAGGACGAATTGGGTGTGTTGATGCTTTCGTTCAAGAGGCTATAACAGTTATATGGGATATATATAACTATAAGAATCTGCAGGAGCATGTTATTACATCAAGACTGTTGCTTTGGTTCAATGAATGTTAGCATTTAGTTATTTATCTGTCTATCAAACTGACTTTGTCTTTAGATGGGCATCTTTCTTGCTTAGTCAATTTGTCGTATTGTTGATATCATCTCTCTTGAACATAAGAAAGAATTGCAATATTTCAGTTTCAGCAATGTGACTATGCATCAGCTTAGGGGTGGTGGTTCTTCACAACCGTTTCCTCCTATTGTATTGGGTTAGATGCATAATACTTTATGGTTATGAGAAAATAGATGTGGTATATATTGATTTGTTGTTTTGTGAAAGCAAGCTCTTAATGTTTTGAATATGGCTCATTTGTTCCAGGTAAGAAACAGTGATTACTTGTTAACCAAATGAAAAATATGAGAGCTCTTAATGTTTGTTTGTGAGAGGTACCTATTTCCTTCCCCTTCTTCCCTTGTTCTTTTCATTCATTAAATCTAACCAAATGAAAAATATGACAGCAATTACTTGTTAAAATTAATAGCTTAGTTTATATAGAAATTCATGCAGTGAAGCTATGCCAGTAATTGTATATCTTTTGAAGATTAATTGACAGAAATTATATATCGTTTTCAGCCTATTAGCTTAAATGGAAGAGCATTGTGCTCGTACACAAGAACGTGGGTTCAATTCCCACATAGGCTTATTGCATGAATTCTTTAACCATTTAAGTACTTTGTTCCCTTAATTTGACATAACTTTGGATGATTTTGCCGTCATGGTTTTTTTCTTGTCATAACTTTGGATGATTTTGCCAATTTATTCAATGAAAGATACAAAGTCGAGAAGAAAATATAGAAGCTCCGTGATTTTTTTGCAAGTTAAGAGGTTAATTGGTGTATAAAGTTTACATCCAATGAGAATTGTGAAGCATAATTTGGAAATGGATCTGCTTCTGTGATGTGTTATCATTTCTGAGCTGGAGGAGAAGCTCCTTTTCAAGGACGAGGAGAAGTTGCTATATCATGAAGGCGTTAGTATGGTAAGGAATTTGACATGTAAATGTTCCAATTTCATTTTATACCAAGAAGAAACCAAGAATATAGATCAGTAAATTTGAATAGTTAATAACTAAAGATGTGATTTGTAGTCTGTGTGGGATTTGAACCCACATCGATGTGTACAAAAACACATTGCTCTTCTATTTGAGATAATAGACTGAAAATTTGCTTTTCCATTTCTCTTACATTTACAATGAGATATCGAGTATATGGATAAAAAAAAAAAAGCAGTGGTAGAAAGTGTCAAAAAGCCTCCCTCATTGTGGAAATATCAAATTGTATTCTTGAGGGAGGCTTTTGCTACAACAATCCCATTTCTTTAACATACTGGACCTGATTGCTTTTAGATCCAATTGAACCAATAAGAATTTTGAGATTATGACCAGGATTTTGCTAGCTAGAGGGAAGTTTTATTGCACTACTGTTGTTTTTTTTATAACAAGAGATGAGATAACTCTCTTTTCCCTGCCTTACTGGTTGTGAGCTCGCTGGTTTTCCTCAAATTTTGCCCTTAACTTTAACCTCTCTCGTAAGGTATATCTGTCTGGTAACTTGGTATCCAACTGAATTATGTTGAAGATATTTATCTGAAATAAAGATATTGAACATTCATATGAATAAACTACAAGTATACATGTTGGAACAAATGCAGGCTTCAAATTTCCTCAATCCATACACTGGAAAGGGAAAGGGAAATATAATGTTAGAATAGTATCAAGGGATCATAATTTAATCATAACCAAAAGATGGACATGACACAAGGACTGCACTTATATTTATAAAAAGTAGTGTTTAACTGTTGTTTTAAGATAAAGTTTATAATGTAGCCAAAGGTCCTCGTCTATCCAAGATACACAGAATGCTGATCCTACAATGACAAGATCTGATTTCATGCCAACTTTGAAGCTATTATTAGCTTTGTCATCAAGCAACTTGATTCTTCCCCACACAAGCTCCCCTATCAAGCCACCTTTCCTACTAAGAGCAAGAGCATTAAAAATTGTTCTACAGCTCGGTACGGCTCGGCCTCCTCCTCCCTTGTGTTGCCTCCTCTACCTCCGTGTCGCCTGAGAGTCGGCCCTTCTTCCTTCCTCTCTTCGGTGTATGACTGATTGAATTTTCAACCTAAACCCTAAATTGCAGAAAAGGGGATAACATTAACGCACTTACCTTGTATCAACATCGCCTCCACCTCTGGCCAGCGACCTAGACATCCGGCCATCGTTGCCTTCGCTCCAAGTTATTGGGGTTCGTTGTTCGCCCTCGTTCGAATCGACTCCTTTGATCCACTCAGTTCATCGTCCTTTGTCGATTGTCTTCGCCTCTAGTCGCGCATGACTCGCCGTCCCTTGGATCGCCGCCGGTCTGTCTCTTGTCGCTCAATTCGGCATCACCTTTCCTATTAGTTCTACATTGAAGACGCCTTCTCAGTCTGTCCATCCATCGTTCTTTCTTCTTTCTCTCTTTTTTTTAATCAAAACTAACGAAGAGTCGGAACTCTGTCAAAATTAACTTTTGGAAGGGCAAAAGGTGAATTAGGATTAAAGGTTAGGGGTACCACCTAAAATTTATCAATATTTTGTATACCCTGCGAAAAATGTTATACCACGAGGTGGTAGCTCGCAAAATTTCCGTAAAAATAATTTTTTTAAAAAAAATAGCTTCCCGGATTGGGTCAAACGGATATGGGTCTCCCACTCTCCCCCGTTTAAGACAAACTAACCAAGACCTGATTTTCTCCGCTGTACGATCCGGCGTTTCTCCCAGAGCTCGACGGTTTCAACTTCTTCCGATTATAGGCAAAATGAAAGTAAATAGCTTGTCTCCTCCATTACTTCTCTCTCACTCTCATTTTTGCAGATGCCCAATTTATTATTAACAAGGGATGACCTCGTTATTTTTGAAATTCACCCCGAACCCTAGCTTACCCATATGCTAAACACCCAGACAATGAGCATGAATTCATTGAATTCCATATTCACCCCACTTTTTGCTAAAAATTTCATCTCGAATGTCTCTAGATTGGTCCAATTTAGATACAAAACCCAACTCAGGAAAAGACCTAGAGTCATTAAGGCCAAGAAAAAGGACGAATTTCACTTCATTGATGAGCAATTGAAGGTTCTGGAAGCTGTTTCCAAGGGGAAATCTGTTTTCATAACAGGGTCTGCCGGGACAGGTAAAACCCAGTTGTTGAAGGAAGCGATCAGCACACTTAATAAAATCCATGGTAGCTTGAAGGTCTTTGTCACTGCCTCAACTGGGGTTGCCGCTTGTGCTGTCAATGGGCAAACCCTCCATTCATTTGCTGGTATTGGGAGCGCAGACGTCAGCAGGGAGGATTTGATTTCTAGGGTTTCCAAGAACAAGTGGGCGTCAAGGAGGTGGAAAAAGGCGAAAGCTTTGGTGATTGATGAGGTAAGCATGGTGGATGCAAAGCTGTTTGAAGACCTTGAGCACATTGCTAGGCTCCTGAGGCCTCGGAGTGGGAATAAGCCATGGGGTGGGATCCAACTCGTCGTAGCTGGTGACTTCTACCAGCTGCCTCCTGTGAGAATCTACAGCAATCGTGGTGATGATTCGCACAATGATAAAGTGTTTGCGTTTGAAGCTGAGTGTTGGGACTCGAGTTTTGCCTTGCAGGCAGTGCTTTTGACGGTTTTCAGGCAGTTGGATCCTCGGCTTGTGAAGCTGCTCCGTGGTGTTAGGAGCGGGGAGTGTGATCAGGACGATATCAGGCTGCTAAAACAGCGGTGTTGTGATACCGAGCCTGAGGAGTTTGTGGTGAGATTGTACCCCACGAATTCGAATGTTAATAGAGTGAACCGAGCGAGGTTGTTGAGTTTGAATCGGAGGCTTGAGGCGTACCATGCTGTTGACACTGGTGAGGATCCTTGGAGGACGCAGCTCAAGATGGGGATAGTCCCGGATTGCGTTGAGCTTTGTGTGGGCGCGAGGGTGATGCTTATAAAGAACATAAATGTGAAGCAGAAGTTGGTGAACGGTGCAACTGGGACGGTTAATGGCTTTCGTGAGACACATGGTGGGCTGTTTCCGATAGTGAAATTCGACTGTGGGCGAGAGATTCGTGTCGTGCCTGATACTTGGGAAGTCATGGAGGGCGAAGTAGTTCTTGCTAGACGGACGCAGATACCTTTGGTCCTAGCTTGGGCCTTGACCATCCACAAGTGTCAGGGCATGACCTTGGAGAGGCTTCACACTGATCTTTCAAGTGCATTTGGTTATGGAATGATCTATGTCGCGCTGTCTCGTGTTCGAAGCTTGGAGGGTCTCCATCTGTCCGGTTTCAAGGAGTGGAAGATCAAAGCACACCCCAAGGTGTTGCAGTTCTATAAGAGACTAAGTAGCCATGGGAAAATTGCGGGAGGAAGTGAAGATTTTGAACCTGGGGAATACACGATGACTCGTGTTGATCCACGACAACAGGAGGCACACTAACTGCACATAATGACGCAATTGATCTGAAGCACAATACGGTTATCTTGCCATCTGAAAAATGAGAATTTGCAATCACTTGCCATCTGAAAAATGAGAATTTGCAATCTAAGATCATTGTTTGATGTTCTTGATATCTGATTAGTATTTTTGCAGATCTCAGATTCCAAGTCTTTCGGCCTTTTTTTTTTGGTGTTGCCTTTGGCAAGATCTCCACTTGTGTCTGCAAAGCTCCACTGCAAGCAGGTTTAGTGATCATTGTTACTGTATTGGAGAACTAATTGCTAGAGAGGATGCAGCTAGCTCCATCTACTGTGTAGAAACTCAATGATCGGTTCGATTTAAAATGGACGACTGATTGTTTATATATTTTACAATCAAATTATGTTAAGGTTTCATTCCATGCTTATGACTGAGTCATTAATTCAATTTTTCCTTTCAACATTACTTTCACCTGTAAACAAACATCCATTTTGATGCCTTTTCATTTTTTTTTTTAATCTAGCTACAACTTTTACCAGAAACTCAATTTTCCATTTGACAAAATCTGTTTATGTATATGCTGTTTTTCATGTGCATTTATTTATACTAGGTTTAGGAACCGTGCTTCGCACGGTATTGTGTTTGTTGACAGATATGGTGCATACAAAAATACTCGGGAGTTGTAACTTTCGTCTTAGGCTTGGTCATTGTTTTTGGCTTAGGCGCTTAGGTCCTTCTCATTGGCAGGTGAAGGCATTGCTGATGAAGTACGACTCTTGGCTTCTTTATTGCCAACATTAGATGGTTTAGAAGTCTGTAGTAGCATCTGACTCCACTGCACAAAATCAACAGGTCTGCCAATGTTTCTGCTTAAGAATGAAATAGCAAATTAGCTAACAATGGAAAAATTCAGTTTTACTAAATACAAATTTATCAAAGCCGTTTACAGAACATGTTTGGCAGAAAACATCTATGACTCCTTTATGGTCCTTTTTTTTATATATAAAAACATCCAAGGCTCTTTGATATATACAAAATTTCATGTCAACCAACATTTTTCTTTTCTTTTCTAGCTGAGGAAGCATTCAAATTGAGTATAATTTATTAGAGCAATTGCTAGCAAGGATGCAAGTTAACAAACAAGGGGTCGCTTACATAGCAGATCTTGGATGCCAAATGATTGTTATGCATGTTTTTATGCTAAGAAACATGTTTAAAAAATCAGTTCAAACTAAAACCAGATTATCTAATCCACTAACCTTATTATTGTAGGTTGCTTTTGCAGAGGCACTACTCAGCTGATTTTCATCTACCAGGTTTTCAGATAGATGAACTTGGTTGCAGGACATGCTACATCAAGGAACCTCTTATTGTCAAGTAAACTGCATAGGTAAAAAAATATACAGATTACGTTAGGGTTGAAGAAAACATTATGATGTCAAAGGGGAGAGATTGTTAACAAAGCCCAATGGAATGGTCCAGTGAGGTCATGGTGGACTAACTCTAACACTTCCAACTCCTTCAATTCTAGAATCTCTTTAGGGACGGTTCAATAAAACGAGTTTTCAAGCACGATACTGGTAAGCCAAAAGAAGAAAAAAAAACAATGGTTTGGGAAACTTTTGTTGTCAGAGGGGGTATATATATAAAGCTAAATGACTCAAAGAATCCAATTCATGACTTGAGCAAAAAAAAAAATGCTTTCCATTTGGGTTGTTGCTTTCTTTACGCTTTTCAGGTCTCTTAATTTTAATCTAAAGAGAATCAGCAATAGAATAGGAAGCCGGAGAACTTCAAACTGGAAACAAAGAAAGAAAATAATATAGGCATGCGATGACAAAAACGATTTGTCAAAGGTTCTCATATTACACATCATCATTCTTCAAAATGAAGAATAGAACATTTGGAGTGGAAAAATTAGAATTAATCACGACACTCCGTCCATAGTTCAGTAACATGAAACTGCTATTTGACTAAAATACCATACCTAATAAAGTACTATTATTGGAGCTAGAAAATGAATATGAGCTATATTAGTCCAAAAATAAAAAAATTCCCAATCCTAAAACAGATAAATGCCCTTCGCTTAATCTCTAGTACTATAGTTAAATTTTTTATATCTAATCACTCAATTGAAAGTGCCTAATCTAAACACTTGAGTCACTAAGCATTTAAAGATAAAATGAAGCACCAGGGATTAGTGTGGATCGAGCATTTGTTTGTATTGTTTCCCTCCTAAGACAGGAATCGAATTTAATAATATCTACCTCAAAAGTTCATTAAATAGTTTTTTAGGCTATATAATTGACAAAAATAAACCGTAATGTTTACTGAAACATACCTCTCCTTTGAACTCAAGATCTATAGGATTGGTTAGCACAACAGCTTTAGAATATGCAAGTTTTTATCCCCAACCTTTCATCCGGTCCTCTGATAAGGACACATTTGTTTGCCTATTATCAGCCACCACCAAACAACTAAATCAAGCTCAAGTAACAACTAAATCATTGTTATGAAAACAGAAATTTACCAACGAATAACCAGATAGAGTAAAAGCTTGCAGTTGGAATTTTACCTTAAGCTCGACAAAAAATCCTTGAACTTTTGAGTTTCTTGTATCACTTCTCTGGTCTAATATCACATCATTTTAACCCATAAAGTGGTGTTTTGCAGAATCATACACACTTAAGAGTGATGAGACTTGATTCTTCAAGGCTCAATATTCAGACTTTTGATCTTTTGATTTGAGATCGAACAACCAATAAATCTTTTGATTAGAGATTCAACTACCAAGATGATAACTTTATTCATAATCCTCCCAAACATAAGTTGAGATCCTTATATAACCTACTAGCTTCCTAAATAAGATAGAATAATAATAGGATCGATAATATCCTTATATAGCCTACTGGCTTCCTAATAAAATAATATAGGATAAATAATGATTAAGATAAAATATAACTTATAGTAAAACATTATCATCTCTACTTATTACACCTAGCATAAGTCAATAAGGGCTTATCTAGGTGAGATGGACGTGTAGAAAGGGGTGGAATCCTATCATCCTCACGCCCTTGGGAAAAGGCTTGTCCACAAGCCTTGAAAAATGGATAACGCGCCAGGATAGCCGCAAAATCTTCCCAAGTAGCTTCATCTGCAGTATAACCTTCCCACTGAATCAACCATTCAGCTGATGAAGCATTCACAACTGATCTGACATTTAATATGCTGGAAGGAATCCAAGTCCCTCTGTCCGGCTGAATAGGTAAAGCAGTAGAAACTTGATCACGAGCACCCAGGGACTTCTTGAGCAACGACACATGGAAAACTGGATGAATTCGGCAATGGGCAGGCAGCTGCAACTTATAAGCCACCTCACCGATCCACTGCAGCACTTTAAAAGGGCCGTGAAACTTCGGAGAAAGCTTACTGTAGGATTGATTGGCAGCTGTAAGTTGCCGATATGGTTGCAGGCGTAGATAAACCCAATCATCAACCTGGAAAGAGCGTTCCGTTCTTTTCGAGTCAGCCAAGCGCTTCATTCGTTCCTAGGCAGCAGCCATATTTGATTTTAAACATGCCAAGGTTTGATCCCGACTGCGAAGAGCAACATCGACCGCGTGCACAGCAGTGGAGCCTGGAACATATGAAGAGATTGAAGGTGGGGGTCGACTGTAAACTGCTTCAAAAGGGGTCATCTTAATGGAAGAGTGGTAAGTAGTATTATACCACCATTCAGCCCAAGGTAACCAAGATGCCCAGGAAGATGGTCGCTCCCCCGCAAAACAGCGTAAATAACACTCCAGAGTGCGATTTGTCACCTCAGTCTGGCCGTCCGATTGAGGATGATAAGCGGAGCTGCGACACAGCTGAGTTTGTTGAAGGGCAAAGAAGGACTCCCAAAAGTTGCCAATGAAAATTGGATCCCTGTCACTAACAATTGAATGAGGTGGACCGTGCAAACGAACCACATCCCTGACAAAAATTTCAGCACCTTACTAGCAGTATAAGGGTGAGCTAGGGCACTAAAGTGGGCATATTTAGACAAGCGATCAACCACCACCAAGATCACTGTCTTGTGAAGAGAGCGTGGTAGCCCATCGATGAAATCCATGGAAATGTCGACCCACACGTCTTCTGGAATAGGCAGTGGACTAAGTAAGCCAAGAGGAGCGAGTGCCTCTGCCTTGTTGCGTTGACAAACCCCACAATTAGCCACAAATTGTTCGATTGATGCCTTCATGCCAGGCCAATAAAACCCACTCTGGATTCGGTTATACGTGCGAAGAAACCCCGAGTGTCCAGCTGCAGGGGTGGCATGATACTCTTCCAACAATTTCGCACACCATGGCAAACCTGGGGCGACAACAATACGCCCTTTATACCGCAGAATGTTGTTCTCCAAGGTGAAGAACTTCTTGGAAGAAGGGTCATGTTCTAAGGCTGTAAGGATATGTTGCATAGCAGGGTGCGAAAAACACTCTGTCGTGATCGCAGTCAAGCTGTCCATAATAGGCCCAGATAACGCTAAAAGTTCCAGTTGAGGCGACCGAGACAATGCATCTGCAGACTGATTATGTTTCCCAGGCCAGAAACAAATCTCATAATTATAACCGAGCAGTTTGGAGACCCATTTCTGCTGCTCCATGGATGAAAGACGCTGCTCATGGAAATACTTCAAAGTGCGATGATCTGTATAAATCTTGAAGTGTCGGCCCAGCAAGTATGGCCGCCATTTGTGAACTGCAGCAATCACGACAAGCATCTCCTTATCATAAATGGAAAGGTTCAACTTCGTCCCAGATAAGGCTTTGCTAAAATATGCAATCGGACGTCCACGTTGCAACAAGGCAGCTCCAATCCCAAACCCTGACGCATCGGTTTCGATATAAAATTCAATAGAGAAATCGGGCAACGCCAAGACTGGAGTAGTTGTTAGGGTTGTTTTCAGTTGCTGGAATGCTGATGCAGCTTTATCGCACCAGTTGAAGGAGTCTTTCTTCAGTAGTTGTGTCAAGGGAGCACTAATCTTGCCATAATCCTTCACAAATTTCCGATAATACCCAGTGAGACCCAAAAATCCCCGTAAACCCTTCAGATTTGTAGGAGGCGGCCAAGAGGTGACAGCAGCGATTTTATCAGGATCAACGGATACCCCAGTGGCATCAATGATATGACCCAAATAAGCAATGGAAGGCTCGCCAAAGGAGCATTTAGAAGCCTTGACTAAGAGAGTGTGTTGCCGAAGGACTTGCAACACCGTGGTAAGATGTTGAACATGGCCAGCCTCGTCTCTACTATAGACGAGGATATCATCGAAAAAGACCAGCACAAATTTACGCAAATACGGCCGAAAGATATCATTCATCAGACTCTGGAATGTGGCTGGTGCATTAGCCAGTCCAAAGGGCATGACTAGAAATTCGTAGTGGCCATCATGAGTGTGAAATGCAGTTTTTTGGACGTCATCCCTGTGTACCCGAATTTGATGGTAGCCGGCACGGAGGTCCAATTTAGAAAATATTGTGGCTTGTTGAAGCTCATCAAGCAATTCATCAACAACCGGAATTGGAAAACGATCCTTCACGGTAATGTTGTTGAGGGCCCTATAATCAACACACATCCGCAACGACCCATCTTTCTTTTTAACTAATAAGACCGGTGAGGAGAAAGGGCTATTACTAGGGCGGATAAGACCCGAAGACTGCAATTCCTTGACAACCTGCTCAATCTCCGATTTCTGAAAGTAAGGATATCGGTAAGGCCGAACACTGACCGGGGCAGAACCTGGCTGCAGGGTAATATGATGATCATGGGCCCGTTGTGGGGGTAGAGAAGATGGGATGCCAAAAACATCACGAAATTTGAATAGGAGCTGCTGAATTGCAACCTGGGTTGGACGGAGATAAAACTTTTCGTCGGAAACAACATGAGAGGGGGTCTCTAGGGATAATAACAACACCTGACGCTCTTTGTGAATAACCCTCGACATGGAAGGAGAGTCAATAAGCTGCACTAAGGGCGAACCATTACCTATAATGGTGTAGACCACTCCTTGTTGAGTAAACTGCATCACAAACTGATCAAAATCAATTAAGATGCGACCTAGGGTACGCAACCACTGAGTTCCCAACACAATGTCACAACCTCTCACATCCAATAACAAGAAATCTGATGTGAATGTATACCCTTGTAGGTGGAGAGTGACCTGAGAACAAGCACCTTTACTAGGGAGAAAACCCCCATCTGTAACCATAACCTGCAGGCTTGGGTATTGCTGAATCGTTAAGCCACACGTACGAGCAATACGAGGATGCATAAAGTTATGAGTGGAGCCTGAATCCATAAGGATAGAAAGGGCGATATTCTTGATCTGGGCTATAGCACGCATTGTGCTTAAGTCAGTGGATCCTGTGAGAGCGTGTAATGACACCTGCACCTGCTGATCTATGCTACTTGACTCCTCCACCTGAATCACATGTTCGGTGTCAGCGGAATAAGCATCCGTCAAAAGTAATTGCGGGACGGCACAACAATGCCCTGGTTTGTAAGACTCATCGCAATTAAAACAAAGGCCTTTCTCCCTTCGTTTTTATTGTTCAGCCCACGTAAGACGTTTGACGCCCGTAGGTAGCGCTGGATTTCCGGGAATGGGCTTAGAAATGGAACCTGAATTAGGAGCCCAGAAGGAAGAACGAGGGTTGCTGCTAGAAGCAGAGAACACCTTAGTGGCAGTAATCGCATCCTCCTGATTCAAAGCTAACTCGAAAGCATGAGATAGGCAAGTTGGAGTAAGAAGGCGAACCCCAGCTTGGATGTCGGCTCGCAACCCGGACAAAAATAGACTGACTAGATGTGGATCCTGCAATCCTGGAACCAAGTTGACGAGTGTCTCAAATTGGGTGATAAAGGATGAAACTGTACCCGTTTGAGATAGCTTGGAAAGGAACCCATTGGATCCAAATTCTTGTGGGAGCCAAATCTCTTACAAAGAGCAATAGAAAATTGTTGCCACGTCAATTCTCCCATAGAGCTCTTCAACCATCGATACCAAGCCACCGCATCGCCGCGAAGGTGAATTGAGGCCATAGTAACGCGTTGTTCAACAGGCATCGGATTTAGGGTAAAGAACTTCTCTGCTTGAAAGAGCCAACCCTCAGGTTCTTCCCCGTCGAATCTGGGAAAGTCTAGACGAAGTGGTCGTCCTTGGATGTGTTGTTGGTGCGGCTACTGAAACGGAGGTGGCGGATTAGGGTTAGGTGGACGGTTGTGTGGTTCCAACAATGCAAGGCGATCAAGGATCTGCCGGGAGGTTGCCTGAATTTCAGCGAGGATGGTGGTGTGCTGCTCGAGGGTTGTGGTGTTTGCGGCGATGGCGGTTTCATGACGGGCTGTAATTTCTTCAAGTTCTTTCACCGTCATCTTGGATGATGCAGGTGAAAAAAAAAATTGAAGGAATTTCACAACTTGGCTCTGGATACCAAATGATGAGACTTGATTCTTCAAGGCTCAATATTCAGACTTTTGATCTTTTAATTTGAGATCGAACAACCAATAAATCTTTTGATTAGAGATTCAACTACCAAGATGATAACTTTATCCATAATCCTCCCAAACATAAGTTGAGATCCTTATATAACCTACTAGCTTCCTAAATAAGATAGAATAATAATAGGATCGATAATATCCTTATATAGCCTACTGGCTTCCTAATAAAATAATATAGGATAAATAATGATTAAGATAAAATATAACTTATAGTAAAACATTATCATCTCTACTTATTACGCCTAGCATAAGTCAATAAGGGCTTATCTAGGTGAGATGGACGTGTAGAAAGGGGTGGAATCCTATCAAAGAGTGGTGTTTTTGTGCAGCAATTGAAGGCTGATTTGTTCTGCTCACGGGAGTCCATGGAGAAGTAGGAAAGGATGACATTGAGGTTAATTCTTCTAGCAATTGAGGAGTTAGGATGCACTGTCTATTCTTCTTAGAAATATAAATAAACCAGCTTGTCGCCGCTGATGGATGTTGCTATCAACAAGGAACTAATACCTATTATACATAATGGCTACTAATCTGATATAAGTTTAAAGCAGATTTCCAGGATGGGTTTGAATATATAACGGCTCTAAATAATGTAAAAAGTCTCACACTGAAGAAGGCATTACCTTTCTGGAAGGATGATTCCCTCCTTCTGTAGCTCAGAGAAAAGCTATGACATCCAACTTCCAAAGGTTAGACTTTGCTGAGGATCAGCAGCATATGTGGCATCAGTTGGAGAGAACTCAAATAGCAGAAAGGTTCTGTAATTGAATTAGGCATCAATAAGACTGAATCACTGATACAAAAAGATTTGTCTAGTATATTCACCTGATATCTGATGTTAACTCACAAATTGAGTTAGATGGCGGATCTCCACATGCCTGACAACTGTCTGAACTGCTTGAGGTATCTTCAGCTAGGGGAGACCATTCAGAAAGAGAAGTTGCAAAAGAGAGAAGCAAGAGTACCTCAATAATCCATCACTCACAGATGAAATAGCACTCTCTACACTAACTAAATTAGGAGTTTTCTGCAGAAAAGTACCTCAATCAACCAACCATATGATATAACAACTTAAGATTAAACAAATATTATATATAGAATACAATGTTGATCCCGGGGCATGATTTGCAGCCCTTGGAGTCGAAAGGTATCTGAGAATCCATCAGAAGATAACGCGATTGAAGTGATATGTAATGGAAGATGAATTTAATGAAGTTACCTTCTGTAAAAAAAAAAGAGATGAAAGAAAATTTACACAAATAATACTAAAGAAAAAAAAAACATTAAAAAGAGCTCCCAACACAATGAGCATAGTAGGGGATACTAAAGTGCTAGGAATCCTTGTTGGAGAACCACAATTTAGCAAATGCGTACATCCCTTCTATGTGGGTGTTTATCATCGGTCTTCGAAGAGCTTTCGTAGGTGAATTTTCTGAAACCCTAATTTGGTTTGTGCTTGTCTGCTGTTTATAGATCGTTTACATTCATTTGGGTTGTTTTTAAAGTGCTAGGAATCCAAATTTTTCAGGGAGGTTCTTCATTGTTCGTTCTTGAATATGGAAATCACAAGTCTGATTAGGTCTCAGAGGAGGTCAAATTAGAAATTATTTCCTCCCTGAAGAAATTCTCGGCCATAGATGTTAATTTCATTTTCTTAATTTTAGATTATGTGCCTTATTTGTTTGTTGTTTTGTACAGTTCTTTAATTCACTGCTTCTCCTGGATAATTATTTGTGATCAGAAGGTAAAAAGAGATTTTCATTTATTCAGATGTTCCGCTTCCTCCAATTTGACGAAATTATCCACAAGCAATCACTTATGTTAGCCTAATCTTAAATAAATATAAAGTATGTAGCATCGAAACCGGATACCTTGATTTAGATGTTCCACTTCCTAGAGCTTAATTCGAAATTGAATAGCTACTGGAATGCATCTACTTGATCGTCTTCGTCAGCCTCAGCTGCAAGATCAAAACACATAAAACTACTAATAAACGGGGTAAGCAAAATTGTTGAAAGCAATTCATAACAATAGGTTATTTACTAATTAATATATTATTTCTTAGGCTTTTCTTGACCGAATTGGGAAAGACCATGGAAGCACTGATCTTGAATGGTTAAGAGATGTTTCATCTCTTAAAGCAAAGTAAGTCAATTAATATACAATTACAAAAAAAAAGAAATTGTTGAATGTTTTTTGCCGTAATTTTTTTGTTTGGGGCTAAAAGCCTAAGAAATTTAGGGGTTTTCCTGGAATTGTTTGCTCAAATTTTTGTTTGAGAGTAAGAAATTGAACTGTTGAAGGAAACTAACAAGAAAAGGTTGGAAGTTTGGGAGGAGAGAAGAAATTTGAGGATATTTTTGTTGCACAGAAGACTTAGAGATTTAGATATATTAACCCACCCACAATCCTATCAAAAACAAAACTATCTTTGAAGAACCCGTCATTTAAATCGTTTTCAAATTGATAGTCCAGGCGAGAAGGTCAAGCATCTTCCTACAACTCCAAATAACAAGTTGATCACTTTCTTAGCAGTCACTTAAAAAACCAAAACAAAGATTACATAAAAATAAAAGAACCAAAACTCATTGAATCTTATAGTTATTGCAGTGAGAATTGGGAATTTAGAAATTAAACCTAATAAGTCTAAGCAATTGTGGGAGAAATCACAAAATAATTCACCGCTAGGATGAGAAATCAATATTATAAGTAAAGGACAAAGTCAGTTTATGAGACAACTTCATCCAAAGACAAGCTCCATTCCAAAATCTATGTTAAGCATTTTTACAAACACCTTGCAGGCGTAAAAGCAAACAAATACTAAGTCTCGATATTTAAACCTTAATTTAACCAATCATAACAAAATTCCATCTAACAAAACAACCCAAATAAATGTAAACGATCTATAAGCAGCAGACAAGCACAAACCAAATTAGGGTTTAAGAAAATTCACCTACGAAAGCTCTTCGAAGACCGATGATAAACACCCACATAGAAGGGATGTACGCATTTGCTAAATTGTGGTTCTCCAACAAGGATTCCTAGCACTTTAGCCACAACCCAAACCCGGAAATGACTGCAATACCAGAAATAATGTAAATAATAACAGAAGCACAAATCAAAATCGGAGAAGGCGGCTGGTAGAACAATCGTTGAATTAGAGGCGGAAAAGAGGGAGGAAGCAGTCGGAGAACCTACCAACGACACAAGACCTCAAGAGTTGGCGACAGGAAGACTGAAAAACGAGGGAATGAAGGAATTCACCTAATGAAGACGGGAGATGTTCACCTAAGATGTCGGAATCGAGCCTCTGAAACAGCAAGAAACCTAAGATGTCGGAATCAAGCCTCTGAAACAGCAAGAACAGAGAACCAAAAAACTGGATATGCAAATTGGAGAAGAATTCGGAGGATAAACAACAAGAAATTGAAATTGGGGATCTTAATTAGAAGAGAGAAGATATACTTGTGTTATACAACCGAATTCGGAGCCTTGTAGAAGAACGACGACAGGTGATGAAGAAGAAGAAAGAGATGAAGATAGACAAGGGGATACGACCAGGAGAACACACGAGGGGGGAAGAAACAAGGCGGTGGACGGCAGATAAGAGGAAGAACGAAGCAGGAGGTGGAAGGAGGAAGAAGGCGACCACGGGGAACGGAGCAGGAGGTGGGAGCGACGATGTTCTGGACGTGAACAGTAAGTTAAAATAAGGTGCATTCTTGGCCGTGGATAACTGCTATAAGGGACGGCTGAGATCATCTCCTACCCATGCTTTTATAGTAGTATAGATGTGCTCATAAATTTTCATAATAATAACAATAATAAAAGGTAGTCTTTTGAAAATTTCATTTATCAAAATAAAAAATAAACCCAAAATTATATAGTTAAAAAATTTCAGTCATTATATCATAAAAAATGATGAAATTTACGGTTGTTGTTTTTATTAAATATAATATTATTACTACTATGACTATCATTATTACAAAAATAAAGTTGAATTGATTTGAGAAAATTTTTATGTTGTAACCTGGATAATTTAATTTAAAACATAAAGTAAGGCTAATTAGAAAAAAATCTTTTAGCTATAACTTGGATAGTTTAATTATAAATATAAAGTAGAGTTGTTTAGAGAAAATATTAAAATTGCAATTTGAGTATTTTTACCAAAAATATGAAGTTTGGTGAAATTATTACAATATTATCATTTTGAATAGACAAAAAAGGACATTGAAATAAAAAAATATTATTAAATTCAAACTTTTAAGGGTAAAAAGGATAGGGGGGATATTATGTTTTTTTAAAAGAAATTACCTAAAATGGTATAATAATATAACATATACTAGTGAAATTCCCGCGCCATGGCGCGTTTGCGAGGGGAAAAAAAAAAGAAAAATAGAATATAAAATATTATTGAATAACCAAATAACAATATAAACAAATGTTTCGAAAATTGTCTACAATAATACTCTTCGGGGACGACATAGGTGTTCACAAAAGGCATAAAGGTGGTGCTCGAGGCTTCGTCCATGCAAATCCTGGGATGGATACAATGTAAGATTTGATGATAAGAGAAAATAAAAATCGGTTAGGAAAGAACATTAGAATAGAAGAGATAAAAAAAGGCAAACTGAATTTTATGGTAAAATTCAGAAAAGAAAATTAGAAGAGGTAAAATTCAGAAACTCAAGATCGGTTAGGAAAAAAAATATGGTTTATATGGTAATAATGATGGAGATTACCATAATAGAATATATGAATTATATATGCAAGTATATAGGAATGAACAATAAAATAAAGAAAGCTTAATTAAAGCAGAAAAGAATCATAGATTTCATATTAATTGTAGGTACATATAACAGAAATTGAGAAAAGAATATCAGAAGAGGTAAAATATGAATTATATCTATCAAAATATATTGATAGGTTTATGTGCTATCTATCATGTTTTAGGATTCGCTTGATAAGCTTCTGTTGAAAAAAGTTGATGAGTTATGTTACCAAATTCTAAAGTGTATTGAGCTTCAAGTTCTCAAGTCTGTCACCAACTCCTAATTTCAGAAAAAATCAATTTTAATGATCAAACTTTCCTAGTAAGATTGGGGTTCCTTTAGTTATCTTCAACCTACAGATTGATGAAATTACATATTAAGTTGTCATGTGTGGGAAGGGAAGCATATTATTATCTATCCAAAGCCCATCTCACCAAATAATAAGACCCAAGAAGCAAATAGCAATTCTATAGCCTTGACTTCTCTTAGAAAAATGGAAGTAGGAATGAACCAAAAAAAAATTGCAATCATGCCGGAAAAATAAGTCAAGAAATAAAAAGAGAGAAGGGCTATACTTGTGCCTTATATGCATCAGGATCATTTACAGATTATTGCACCATGGTGCTTTAGTGTGCTTGTATTGAATGCAATCTCTCCCGCAAAGAATCTTGATGGACATACACTGCCAAAAGTTCCATCTCATCTAACCAATATCATGTCCCCCTGAAATCAAATTAAAAATAAACTTTAATACTAACATGGGATCCTAGTAAATAAACAATCACAAAAAAAAAATAGAATTTACGGATATTGTTAATTTAGACATATATAAACTCCAAAGAATAAAACATATATAAACTAAAACCGTAAACAAAAAATAAAACATATATAAACTACAAAGAAAAGTATTAGACAAAATGTCAATCCTCATCATTATTTCGTATTGTTAATTTAGCTTTTGATTTTAAAAATGAATTTACGGATATAATAACTTAACACAGATTGATAAAACTTAAAAATGAATCATAATTGCTAAAAATTGAGATTGAGTTTCAGATTGCTAATTTTGAATTGATAAATTCAGATTGCTAGGTAAGTCAAGATGGAAGATAAGTGCAGATAGCAAGCATTGTGAATACTTTAATTACACACCAAATCATGCTCAGAAAAAATCAGCTCTTCCAAGATCTGAAACAAATGAGTTAATTAGCTAATTCAGATAAACAACCAACTGAGAGATAGGTTCAACTTACATGAGGAGATCCTTGTAGCAGATCACATAAGTTCTTGTCATCAAGCAAAAGGAGAACAGATGGATTCGATTATCAGTAGCTTGAATGGTCGTACAAACCTTGCGAGATAGACATGATAAACATTGTATTAATAGTATAGAGAGTGGGAGAGTAGAGGGTCATTTTGTAAATGTAACATGTTATACCAAATGTGAAAGAAAATGATTGAATTGGGATTACAATACTTGCCATGTACTTGTTTTCTTATACATATGGGGTTTTATGTCTATTTGATCCACTCTCTAAGATGTCAAAATAAAGGAGTTAGTTTTACATTGTATACATATTTGATTCAATATAAACTAAGGAATAAATAACTCCCTTTCAATTGCCAAAGGACGGACCCCAAAACTAAGGAGTCTGTTTTCTGTAGAAAACTCTTTTCTGATTTTAATTATAAAAAAGTGTGGGTAATGTGGGCATTAAAATATATAGGCAATCTTTTTTCGGAAAAATTAAATAAGGGTGAGGAAACATTCTTGTCAAACGTAAAAATGATGAGGTAGTAGAATATTGAAGTGTACTTATCAACTGCTAAAGTTCAATATGGATACTTTTATCTATCTTACATTGCACTTGGAGATGGTATGACCTTCCAATATGTAAATCATCTCACTCCTATGAAATAAGGAGCAAAATAAATTGATGTGTGGTAGGCTATAATCCCTTGATCAAAAATCATTAAAAATTAAGATCCCGATCTCAAGATCGGTGTGTGAATAATCAATAGATATCCATTTCAGAAACCACAAATTAAGTTGAAATTATTCAAAAATTTCCCTATAAAAAAATCTGATCAAAACTTCAAAAAATCACAAAATAGAAAGCGAGAGAGTTAAATTGAGTACCAGAAAGCGGTAACAGAGGGGAAATCGCTTGTGGAAGCCATGACGACAAACCTCGGGACGGGATTGGGAGGGCGAGAGGAGGAAGCGGAGGAGGGGCTGCAACATAGAAATGATGAAACGTGATGAACAAAACAAACTTCAAAATCTATAATTGTAGGGAAAAGGGAGAGAACGAAGAATGGTTACCCACGGTCACCGACAACAATGACTTTGAGCAAGGTTCGCCTCCGGCCATGGTTATTCAAATTCCCGAAAAGAAAGAACCGTGTGAATCTTGTTGATGAAGGTTCAC
Source organism: Persicaria maculosa (assembly GCA_963922045.1). Lineage (NCBI taxonomy): Eukaryota > Viridiplantae > Streptophyta > Magnoliopsida > Caryophyllales > Polygonaceae > Persicaria > Persicaria maculosa. The sequence continues at coordinate 20,714,579 of OY998261.1, read as the reverse complement.
CTACGCGTGAAAGGATGAGGCCGCAGGCTGAATTCGAAAAAGAGTAATTACGGAGAGGAGGGAGAAAGAACAGGAGAAGGAGGCGTCTTGGAAGAAGGAGAAGTGTCTGGAAGAAGAAGAAGAAAGGAGGCGTCTGGCGGAAGAACAACGTGATGGGTTTTTACTAACCCTAAGCAAGATGGAAAGAGGGAGAAAAAAAAAAGAAAAAAATTTGATTGGATGAAAAGGGGTGAATTGTGGGGAGGCTGCCACGTCAGCTTAAAGTATACCGAATTAAGTAATTATATAGATTTAAGATAAGGAAAAATTTTTTGAGGACAAATAGGTTCCAAGAAAAATAAAATTACTATTCATTAAATTCACCAACACCATTGGTGGAGTTGATAAAATATTATAATTTATAATTTTGAAAAGACAAAAAGGACATTGAAAAAAAAAACCAAATTTTAATTCATCAGTCAGTTGTGCCATAAATCATGAATAAGTAAGCAAATGGCACAATAATCTCAATTGACAAAGTTTATAAAAAAAAACTCAAATGCAATGCAAATTGTTAAAAGAACGAAAGCAATAGAATCTAATATGTATAAAGTTAAAACAATGTTTGTTTGTTTTTTTTGTCATTTTTTAATCAAATGACATGTATTCCCTAAATAGTTGTAATTTTAAAATATTAAAATTTTCCATATCTTTTTATTTTTACTCTTTTTTGGTGTTTTATATTTTTCTCAACTCACTTTATATTTTTTTAAATTTATAAATGGATATTTTTTAACCTAATTTTAACAATGGAAGTTATAGAGAATTTTTCAAAAGTTATACCTTGGATAGTTTGATAGTTTGATAGTTTGATGAAAAATAGAAAGCAAGATATGAAAAATCAATAATTTTAAATTCAAACTTTGATGGGCAAAAATGACGTTTGAGTTTTTTAATGAAAAGACAAAAATAGACATAACAATTTGGGTCAAAGTCAACATTTTAAACAAATCTTTTAGCTATAACTTTGGTAGTTTAATTATAAATATAAAGTAGAGTTGTTTAGAGAAAATATTAAAATTGCAATTTGAGTATTTTTACCAAAAATATTAAGTTTGGTGAAATTATTACAATATTATAATTTTGAATAGACAAAAAAGGACATTGAAATAAAAAAAATATTATTAAATTCAAACTTTTAAGGGTAAAAAGGATATTATGTTTTTTAAAAAGAAATTACCTAAAATGGTATAATAATATAACATATATTTAAGATAAGGAAACAATTTTTGAGGACAAATAGGTTCCAAGAAAAATAAAATTACTATTCATTAAATTCACTCACAACATTGGTGGAGTTGATAAAATATTATAATTTATAACTTTAAAAAGACAAAAAGAACATTGAAAAACAAAAACAAAATTTCAATTCATCAATCAGTTGTGCCATAAATCATGAATAAGTAAGCAAATGGCACAAGAATCTCAATTGACATAGTTTATAATAAAAAAAAACTCAAATGCAGTGCAAATTGTTAAAAGAACGAAAGCAATATGTAACCGCCCGGGATTATGATTCCCGGGTTGCGTTTCGAGGGATGAAACCCCTCGTTAGGATCTTGTGCCCCGAGTACAGGTTGAAGGTTTGAAATCAACAAATTTTGCTTTTCAAGTGGGATTTCGCACCTAAAACCGAGAGGGACCGCTGGAATCCCCGGGGTAAGTCCCCTGTACCTGCCCTATGGCCTAAGTCGCGAAATTCGTTGATCATACAACCAAGAAGATTCCAAATTCATACATAAGATTGTCACGAGGGAGCCGGGTCAAATTGTTATCAAAACATCCAAAACCAACCGTTAATAAATTGGTGGAGTCAGAGTCTCGACTCTCTCTTTCCGCCATGTTAGACTCCGCGGTCATGCAGTCAAACCAGCCTCAATAGTGATAAGCATAATGGATACCTAAAAACGTTAATAATGGGTCTGTCCTTTCATTAAGGGTGTTGCCCCCACCATATGTACACACATATGCTATACCTAATAATCATGCTTCTAGATGCAAGGCGGAATATGAACACACTAGCATGCTCTTAAGATCAAGTGTTTAATAATAATAATAATAATAATAATAATAATAATAATAATAATAATAATAATAATAATAATAATAATAATAATAATAATAATAATAATAATAATAATAATAATAATAATAAGGCCTTATCACATAGTACCAAATGGTATATCCCTCTCCTACCTCCACCCCCTTTCGATAGGGCGGAGACTGGCCAGCTCATGAATGCATTCCATTCCATCATAATCGAATCGGCCTGCAGGCCCGACCCATAATCATATATAAAGCCCGCATGCGAATCTCGTAATCATACTCATAATATAAGTAAAGGAAGTTCCATATGACTCGATTGACTCAGGACGGGACCCGATGGGACTAGGTTTTCCTATGACCCTAGCAAAGACTCTAGTTACTTCACAAATAACGGTCGTTCTGTTTACACACGCATAAAGAAATAGGATGCTCAACGATTAATGCAACCTAGCAGGATACTACATGGCATGCTGATCATGAATGCAAGCACCTAGTTTATCATGCACATAAGACAGGGAATATCTATTCAATCTGATTAAGCTCCGTAGAGACTTACCTGACGGTGTAGAACATCAATATAGCATTAGATAGGCTAAGGTCACCTAGTGATCATAATAAACGTATAAGTCTACATTCAAGCACACAAGCACAATTCATTCTACATAAGCTCACACAATCAAGAGTCTCATCATCATATTCTATATCATCATCATCACTCAACTTATCTCATATTTAATCGCAAAGTCTCTGTATAACTCGTCATGTACTATTTCAACTCATCATTTCAACATCTCATCATGTTTTCATATGTATCAACACAACATAATATCATTCTAATAACATATATCCACATTTTATCTCATAATTCACATTCAACAAGTATGTCGACATTGTATCATAGCAATTTTGGCATGTCATAATTTATACTCTTGCTTAGCTTATATACCACTTCATCATCATAAGTAACTAACACATAACCTTTTATAACACATCATCTCAATATCATGCTATTAGTCAAACATTCATATCATCATGCCAAGTTAGTAAGGCAACCAAGTCGAATCCCAAAATTAGTCCCGAAAAACGTTTCGAACCCGAGTTTATTAGTTAGAAATTCCGACATTGGAAAACGTTCGTCAAACCCCCTCCTTGATTTAAATTCCGATAATACCTTTTAAATTCCTATATTTTAGAAGATAATAATATTATGGCTTTAATTCTCAAAATAATATTTACTTATATTTTAAATCTCAATTAATATTGTATACTATTTTAAATACCACATTTTTTTATTTGATAAAATCAGCATTCTTGAAATTACTAAAACCGAACCTTATTTTATAAAAATTACAACCAACCCCTCCTTTTCTTATGGTTGGGAACCTCAAGCCGAACCCATTTGTTTCCAAAACCCCAAATTCAGCCCCTTTTCCCAACCAAAACCGGATTGGATTTTATAACAAAAGGCCCACGTTTTTTTTGATTTCTTTAAAACCATCAGGCCTGCCCAAATATTAGGCCCAGAGGCGTCTTCATATATAAAATCGATCCAACAGAAGAATAAAAAAAAAAAAGGGGGGTCCCATGGATGGTGTGGCAGCTGAGGTGGAAGGGCGGGGCCCACGACCTCTATCTTCTTCCTCCTGCCGAAAGAATGAATGAAGGAGCTCTGCTCCTGTGTTGAAGATAAACTGAAGGGGGAAAAAGGGAAAGGGGAGGCCGGCGGCGGCGCTCCCGGATCCGACTTCGACTCCCCCGACACACACCCACACGAATCGATCGAAGACAATCAAGGAGGAAGGAAGAAAGAGTCTCACCGAAGGGGGCTCGATGCTTCGCCGGAGGTTTGTCGGAGCTCAATTCAACTTCGTCGTTGGTTGAAACGAGCCGCTCTCGGCCTGGGAAGGAATTTAAGAGCATAAGGTTTGACCTTTATGAAGTTTTGAGTGAAAGGAAGGGGAGAAGGGCTTACCTCCCCCAAAACGGAAGAACAGGGGAATGGAGGGGAAAGAATGCGGCGTCGGCGGTCGGCTTCCGCTCCTGGCTGCCCGTGGACGTCGAGGGAGGTGGTGCTGGTGTCACCTGCAGCTGCTGTTCGTCCAAAGAGAAGGAGGAGGTGAAGGCCACGGGTGGTGGTGGTTGCCGGCAGAACAGGGAGGCGGAAAGGAGGAGAACGGAGGTGTGGTGTTTGCTGGTTGCTCGACGGGGAGCAGAAGACGAGCGTGTAGCTGCTGTTGCTGCTGCTTGATAGAAGAGGAGGAGGTGAAGATAGAGGTGAAGCTGGTTGCAGGTGGTGGTGTGGTGGGTGGTGGAAAGAGGTGGCGACAAAGGGGGTGTTTTGGGGCTGTTGTTCTCACGGCAAAAGGGAAAAGAGATAGGGGCTCTAGGATGTGTTTGGTCTTGAAATTGGAATGTGGGGGAGAATGGGGTTGTGTTTCTGATTTTTTTTTGAAGAGAATAAAAATAAGGGTGCAGTAGGTGTGTTGTTTGTTTGCCATGAAAGAGAGAATCAAAGAAGGGGGGTGAAAGAAGAGTGGGTATTTGTCCACCAGGGGAGGAGGTGAGTTGTTGTTGAAATTGATCAAAGAAGGAGGAGAAAGGGGAGCATTGTTGAGATTTGGATAAGCATGGGTGAAAGAAGACGGAAATTGTGGTCCCGGAGTCGGAATTTAAATTTCCGATGATTGGTTTTCGGAATACCGCCCTCTCGGTCTATTCGATTTTTAAAACCGAAGGATATCGTTATTCGAAGGAATTTTTCGAATTCCGAGATGAAAAGACGGAATCGATTTTAAAAGGTTCAAGATTGAGGCGGAATTTGTTTTAATAGTTCGAGTTTGATTTATTAAATTAAAACGAGGTTTTCTTAAATTATTCGATTAAATTCATTTTAATTTTATTTTTAAATTTTCTTTTTCCGAAATTTTGGATTTCTAAACTCCGAGCCTTTACATCATCCACCTCTAAAAACAAATCTCGTCACCGAGACTAAAATCATTTTAAAGTAAGGGGATGAAGTTTAAAATGGGTGAGTCCAAGGATCATGCCATTGATCCCGTAAGTGCCTCATAAGTGCCCCCATGAGGACTCACAGTACCGTTGCCACGATCATAATACTCCTAATTGGTCGTAGCAAGAATGTGATATGGGCACCTACCACATCCTTACTCTGACTTCTCGGCCATATTATAACTCAAGAAGCATCATAGCGTCCCCACTAAGTCTTAGCAAGCAATCTACAAGTGCCCCTATAAATGCTTGTATCCACTTCATGGGGAGTTATAATGTAGCTCGGATCGGAAAAATTTTAAAAAGGGTTCCTCGAATTGAATAAGATTGGTTTCAAAATCGTTGAAATTCTCGATCGCGTTCGGTCTCTCGAAATCAAAGTTAGCCCCTAAAAAAATGTTCAAAATCCTTCAAATCCGACGTTAGTCAAGCAGTTTCAGAACTCAGGAGGTGGAATCATCCACCTCTAAGGTCTAATCCCATTTCCTCTTCCTAGGTTCCAGATCAGAATCAGGTTTTATCAATTCAGTTTCTATCATTCTAGCAATTCCAATTCAGGGCTTCATATAATATCACATTCATATAGCACATTCAATATCATGATAAGGGCACATCGAGGATAACCATAACACATTTAGTATAGCATCACACGTAGTAGGATTCATCACACCATATCACAGAAGTTGTACGTCATACTAACCAGATCATCACATAATACCATACTCGCACTAACTATCAAGAATTATCACGTCAGAGTCATATAAGAATAATCACATATCAGCATTATATCGGGGATCAAGAAGTCACTATGGCAATACTACACATCAGCCTAACACCTAGCAATATATCAGAGGTCATCATATTATATAAGTATTCATGTCGGGAGTTCTCATTTATCACAAGGCCAACATATACCATAGCTGGCTTTATCATATCGTCACATAACAATGGGTCACATCATCAGGAAAACCTGCATATAGCTACCAACCATAACTAAACACACCTATCACTCATCCATCATTTCTCTCAAGTCAAACTCAAACCTCATCTAGATCCGCCAACTCAAATCCGATAACCGTCCTAAGTACCATTGCTTCTCGCTTATCGTACGTCCCACTCATAGACAATCTATAGCCTCATAACCATCCGCAAATCCAAGCTTAATTCCCAACCAATTTCTAGGTATCTCAAAACTTAGGTCATCGAGTCATATAGGGATCAATTTTCCTCCACATTTCAAGCTCAGGTCCTAACTTTCCACTCAACCATCTAAAACCCACATCGCGAAATTCACAACCGTCCAATTACCAATTTCACCAAACTCAACATCTCAATTACCTACCAAAAACTCCCTATCAAGTACATCCCCATCTTGGGCATTTCCTTACCAAATTCATTCATGCCATCTATGTCTTTAAGATTCCGCCCGACCATTATCCCTTAGAAAGAATCCCAAGTCACCTCAATATTCAAATCTTACTTCCGCCACTAAGCATTCCCACTAATAATCCCCCCTCTAAAGATTAGACTCCTATCGTTAGCTTCGTCAACAACATCATACTACGTCCGCAACACTCAACACAAGGTTCTTTCTCCTAAACGGCCTACACATCTCAAAACAACACAAGCGCCTCACCTCAATAGAAATATTCAACCACCTATCCTCGCCAAATTCTAACCCAGAGAACCATCTAGTGCTCACTCCTAATCATGAATCATCAAGTCCCTTCTTATCCACACCTATCCCCAATGACCAATAGACATATCCAGGCCATCTACTCTTCAGGACATCTCTAATCCGAATCACATCTCTTCATTTCCCAAAGGTCACAATATGTTCACTTACTCCCAACTCTAATTCACTGTTTAAAATTCCACTATTCTTCCCAAATGATCACAGTTCCACCAGTCATCTCATTCTAGTTCCTTATTGTCGCATATTCCTAGTTTACCTTAGACTACAATCCTTAATAACTACACCTTACCTCTTAATGACCTTACTATCAATCATTCCCTCAGAGCATCTCTACGTTATCCTTTACTCTGCTATAGCCCTTTCCTCGAAAACTCGTCTGCCTCTTCCGAATACCTCAACATTCAATCAACGCTACTCATACCATTACGATCGCCTTCCTATTCTAAAAATCTTCGGATTATGCCTCTAATAATTCTCTAAATTATGCCTCTAGCAAGTATCCTCAGAACCACATGAGCGATTCCCAAGTACAGGTTTCACATTCTGTCGCCTAACACAAGAACAACCTAATTCTCAAGATCCACTAATCCTTGACCGTCCTAGACACTCAAACCTCAACGATATCCATAACTCATTCCTTTACCAAGGTCGTTTCTACTCACAGTACGAATACCCTAAGTTCCAAGGTCTACAATTTCTCAAGTAATCCTAGTTACCCAACCTTATCGACATCCAAAACTAGTTCATCAACAACATTGTTACCATTCCTATTACGACAGCCTAACTATCATCACATTCTTTCTGCGAGCTCCTCGATCAACAGGCCTAGTCCGTTCAGATTTCCTCTCAAGGATACCTAGCGAAATTACCCTACTCCTTATTTTGAAACACTCACCTATTCTATATCCTCATTTCTGCAATCCGGCCACTCTCATCCCATGCCCCACCTAAGACCTACCTAGAAGGCTCATCCTAAAATTCCTAACAACCATCTTCTATCAGTCCTTGAACTTACCTAATTCTGCCTAAGCTAAGGTCTCATTCCTATGACTCTACCCCACACCATCATCGATCGAACCCTAAGGCTTCTATTTCGCCTATCACTCTCCGACTATTCTACAAAAGAATATTATACCACTTGATCAAGAAAGGAGAACCATCAAACATGTGCCCTATGTCCTACTCACTAGAATATCTCCACCACCTAATCATTAGCATCTGCTATCACCAAATCATTATCATTACCAATTACCAAATTAGGAATCCAACACTTAGAATTCACATCTTATAGGCAAAAGCAATCAGGCAATACTCACTAACTCAGAATGTCAACACGTCATGATATCAATGCATCGAAGCTCATCAACGTAGGCATAAGGCAACCAGGCAATATTCACTAACATTTAGCACAACAAAAGTCAACATATCAAAATTCGTTATATCGGTTTTAGACCTATCGCACACCATCACTCTCGATCAGCACAGAAGAGGTTAGTAACTTGAACGGAGAACGCTCCTTCTTCTTAAGACATACCAGGTTTAGTGACCGCGTTCCTTGACACACGCTCGTACTTCAGTGCCACCGACAACGTCGATTTTAGGGCCCGTGTATCATGGGCCCACCGGCTTCTGCCGCTTTAGTGTTATTCAACTGACCGTTCTCCCTTCCGTGTCGGCGTTCTTCGAAAGTAGCTCGAAAGGATTTTACGTTAGCGGAGATAGGGGAGGGACAAAGGCGGACAACCGGAATTCCCGACGGTGTCAAGTATGGACCAATACCTACGAGACTAAAGAAAAGGTTCCTACCTGAGGACGAAAATGATGCCCTTATGGAAATCTTTGAGGTTACAATTGTGGCAAACAAAACACATATCAATCATGAAGCATACCGGTCACATTATAGAACACTAGTATGTACCTATCTCAAGGAATAACATGACATGCATTCGTAAAGGTAAAACATGCTCAAATGCTATATCAATGCACATGCGAGACGATCTAGCAACCTATCACCTCATGTAAGTCGATATGCCAGACGATTCTATACAAGGTATGCGGAATACAGTAGTAGTCATGCGAGTTATGAAACTATTCAGGATTGAATAAACATCATAAGTATATCATGTATGATCAGTTAATCATGTTAGTTAAACACACAGGCAGGTCATATCATCTTGGAGTCGAATGCAGGCATGCTGAGGTATGTCATAACGATCAGATTAATTTGTAATAAAACGACACGTACGAGGGGGTATCATGAATTATCTCATTTTATGACAACGATGCTCACATAATAGGGTAAGTATGGCATATAGTCATTCAATGAATCACAACTGGAAACCATAGATCCTACATGACACTAGTAACACAGGGAAAAACATGAGCACTGTCGAGGTAGTCGGAATAAGTTCAACATATTAATTATGTATCATGTGTAGAAGAGCTCAGGATATAGCGTGGTGTGTGATCATGCGATGTGTCAGGTCATAGGTTCATGAAAGCACGAGAAGACACCACATAGCAAGAGAGAAACATCACAGATGTCAGATGGGTGAGCATGTTATGCGTTAATTGTCATAGAAGGCATAATAAGTAACGAGGGCAGTACTAACATGCTAAGGAGACCAATTTACATGGACATACATACAACGAATAGTTGACCATACTACCATGAACCTAATCCAAAGGGGAGCATCAATCATGCAGATTTATAACATGTGACACGTGCGCTCAAGCAATCATTAGCACGACAATGCAATAAGGCAAGTAAATCATGTTGTGAATACAATCAACACATCAATCATGCAATCGTAGAGAGAGCCACCATTATAATCAGGCAGAAATCCCTAAGGGCAATCACCGATTCATCCCAACCGACTTATCATCCCGTCTCCATGGGACATTAGTATAACTCATTTTAGTAACGTCAAAGGACACTCGTATTACTTTCCGAAGGAGGATGGTAGAGTTTGTGTTTAGAATCTTGTGACATGAAGACATGGTTCGACCATTTCAAAAATCGAGAAGGATGACTCCCTAAGGCAACTCACTCTCTGGACTTAGAATCATGACTCATTTCCCATCACACACTCAAGTAACCTTGTATCCGATTAAACTTTCGACGCAATCATCTTATCATCAGACAGAAGAGCTCGATAGGAGAATCAAGGTTTGAGACACGGGATAAGAATCAGAACAAGAGTGAATGGACACTCTTCAACCCTTATCAACACACCTAGACATTTTTGTGGGACGGACGACAGAATTAGGATCATTAAGGAGGTTTGAACAACAAAATGATTGTTCCACCCAAAATTGGAAACCCGACTATCTAGGAATAAGGCTTCTTCCACTATCCTAGTCAGTACATACCAATCGGACTCCTAGCCTAAGCATGCAGCGCTCAGCACAAAAGCAGTCAACGATGCTAATATGATCTCTTTCAAAGTTTATACAAGCACAAAGACGATCTATGCCATCCTTCGAGGGACGACTGACCGGAGGGGCAAATACCTCACGACCTCCTAACCCATGCTACTCTAACCTTCGGGCTCCTTGGAGTCTTCGAAACTCGTCTGTAAAAGAAAGCAAGTATTTTGCCTACCGTTCCCCGAATTTTACATCCATAAGGGATGTCTACCGATTGGGTCTCAACCCACGAGTTTGTTCTTAAAGGCCGGTTTAGTCTAAAGTTAGGTCCAATTAAATTCATTTTGCCCCTTGAAAACATTTTGCAAAACCATTTGAAATCCTTGGGCCATTTTCAAAACCACTTCAACCTATCATACTCGGATTGCAAAACCTCGCTCTGATACCAACTTTGTAACGGCCCGGGATTATGATTCCCGGGTTGCGTTTGGAGGGATGAAACCCCTCGTTAGGATCTTGCGCTCCGAGTACAAGTTGAAGGTTTGAAATCAACAAATTTTGGTTTTAAAGTGGGATTTCGCACCCAAAACCGAGAGGGACCGCTGGAATCCCCGGGGTAAGTCCCCTGTACCTGCCCTATGTCCTAAGTCGCGAAATTCGTTGATCATACAACCAAGAAGATTCCAAATTCATAAATAAGATTGCCACAACGGAGCCGGGTCAAATTTTGATCAAAACATCCAAAACCAACCGTTAATAAATTGGTGAAGTCAGAGTCTCGACTCTCTCTTTCCGCCATGTTAGACCCCGCGGTCATGCAGCCAAACCAGCCTCAATAGTGATAAGCATAATGGATACCTAAAAACATTAATAGTGGGCGGGATCAGATCAGTGTTCTAAAAAGCGCTAGGCGGATCCTAGGCGGTGAGGGGTCGCCTAGCGCCTAGGCGGCGCCCAGGCGGTCAAGGCGGACACCTAGGCGTGCTTAGGCGGCCGTTTAGCTCTTGGAGGATGGGGGTCGCCTAGCGCTTAGGCGGTGCCCAGGCAGTGCCTCGGCACGATTTTTTTAACAGTGGATCAGATGATGCCCACATGGGTCTGTCCCTTCATTAAGGGTGCTGCCCCCACCATATGTACACACATACGCTATAACTAATAATCATGCTTCTAGATGCAAGGTGGAATATGAACACACTAGCATGCCCCTAAGATCAAGTGTTTAATAATAATAATAATAATAATAATAATAATAAGGCTTCTAGATGCAAGGCGGAATATGAACACACCACCATATGTACACACATGGGTCTGTCCCTGAACACACTAGCATGCAGGCTTTATATATGATTACGGCATGCGAATCTTGTAATCATACTCATTATATAAGTAAAGGAAGTTCCATATGACTCGATTGACTCAGGACGGGACCCGATGGGACTAGGTCGTCCTATGACCCTAACAAAGACTCTAGTTACTTCACAGATAACGATCGTTCTGTTTACACACGCATAAAGAAATAGGATGCTCAACGATTAATGCAACCTAGCAGGATACTACATGGCATGCTGATCATAAATGCAAGCACCTAGTATATCATGCACATAAGGCAGGGAATATCTATTCGATCTGAGTAAGCTCCGTAGAGACTTACCTGGCGGTGCAGAAAAACAATATAGCATTAGATAGGCTAAGGTCACCTAGTGATCATAATAAACGCATAAGTCTACATTCAAGCACACAAGCACAATTCATTCTGCATAAGCTCACACAATCGAGAGTCTCATCATCATATTCTATATCATCATCATCACTCAACTTTTCTCATATTTCATCGCAAAGTCTCTGTATAACTCGTCAAGTACTATTTCAACTCATCATTTCAATATCTCATCATGTTTTCATATGTATCAACACAACATAATTTCATTCTAATAACATATATCCACATTTTATCTCATAATTCACATTCAACAAGTATGTCGACATTGTATCATAGCAATTTTGGCATATCATAATTTATACTCTTGCTTAGCTTATATACCACTTCATCATCATAAGTAACTAACACATAACCTTTTATAACATATCATCTCAATATCATGCTATTAGTCAAACATTCATATCATCATGCCAAGTTAGTAAGGCAACCAAGTCGAATCCCAAAATTAGTCCCGAAAACCGTTTCGAACTCGAGTTTATTAGTTAGAAATTCCGACATTGGAAAACGTTCGTCAAACCCCTCCTTGATTTAAATTCCGATAATACCTTTTAAATTCCTATATTTTAGAAGATAATAATATTATGGCTTTAATTCTCAAAATAATATTTACTTATATTTTAAATCTCAATTAATATTGTATACTATTTTAAATACCACTTTTTTTTATTTGATAAAATCAGCCTTCTTGAAATTACTAAAACCGAACCTTATTTTATAAAAATTACAACCGACCACTCCTTTTCTTATAACCTCAAGCCGAACCCATTTGTTTCCAAAACCCCAATTCAGCCCCTTTTCCCAACCAAAACCGGATTGGATTTTATAACAAAAGGCCCACGTTTTTTTTTCTTTAAAACCATCAGGCCGGCCCAAATATTAGGCCCAAATGCTTCTTCCTATAAAACCGATCTAATAGAAGAATAAGAAAAAAAGGGGGGTCCCATGGATGGTGTGGCAGCTGAGGTGGAAGGGCGGGGCGCACGGCCTCTATCTTCTTCCTCCTGCCGAAAGAATGAATGAAGGAGCTCTGCTCCTGTGTTGAAGATAAACCGAAGGGGGAAAAAGGGAAAGAGGAGGCCGGCGGCGGCGCTCCCGTATCCGACTTCGACTCCCCCGACACACACCCACACGAATCGATCGAAGACAATCAAGGAGGAAGGAAGAAAGAGTCTCACCGAAGGGGGCTCGATGCTTTGCCGGAGGTTCGTCGGAGCTCAATTCGGCGGTGTCGGAGGTGGAAACGAGCCGCTCTCGTCCTGGAAGGAAGTTAAGAGAATAAGGTTTGACCTTTATGAAGTTTTGAGTGAAAGGAAGGGGAGAAGGGCTTACCGCCCGCAAATCGGAAGAACAGGGGAATGGAGGAGAAAGAATGCGGCGTCGGCGGTCGGCTTCCGCTCCTGGCTGCCCGTGTACGTCGAGGGAGGTGGTGCTGGTGTCAACTGCTGCTGCTGTTCGTCCAGAGAGAAGGAGGAGGTGAAGACCGCGGGTGGTGGTGGTTGCCGGCAGAACAGGGAGGCGGAAAGGAGGAGAACGGAGGTGTGGTGTTTGCTGGTTGCTCGACGAGGAGCGGAAGACGAGCGTGTAGCTGCTGTTTCTGCTGCTTGATAGAAGAGGAGGAGGCGAAGATGGAGGTGAAGCTGGTTGCAGGTGGTGGCATGGTGGGTGGTGGAAAGAGGTGGCGACAAAGGGGGTGTGTTGGGGCTGTTGTTCTCACGGCAAAAGGTGAAACTAGGATGTGTTTCGTCTTGAAATTGGAATGTGGGGGAGAATGGGGTTGTGTTTCTGCTTTTTTTGAAGAGAATAAAAATAAGGGTGCAGTAGGTGTGTTGTTTGTTTGCCATGAAAGAGAGAATCAAAGAAGGGGGTGAAAGAAGAGTGGGTATTTGCCCAAAAGGGGAGGAGGTGAGTTGTGGTTGAAATTGATCAAATGAGGAGAAAGGGGAGCATTGTTGAGATTTGAATAAGCATGGGTGAAAGAAGACGGAAATTGTGGTATCGGAGTCGGAATTTAAATTTCCGATGATTGGTTTTCTGAATTCCGCCATCTTGGTCTATTCGATTTTTAAAACCGAAGGATATCGTTATTCGAAGGAATTTTTCGAATTCCAAGATGAAAAGACGGAATCGATTTTAAAAGGTTCAAGATTGGACTAGAATTTGTTTTAATAGTTCGAGTTTGATTTATTAAATTAAAACGAGGTTTTCTTAAATTATTCGATTAAATTCATTTTAATTTTATTTTTAAATTTTCTTTTTCCGAAATTTAGGATTTCTAAACTCCGAGCCTTTACACAACAGAATCTAATATGTATAAAGTTGAAACAACGTTTGTTTGTTTTTTTGTCATTTTTTAATCAAATGACATGTATTCCCTAAATAGTTGTAATTTTAAAATATTGAAATTTTCCATATCTTTTTATTTTTACTCTTTTTTGGTGTTTTATATTTTTTTCAACCCACTTTATATTTTTTTAAATTTATAAATAGATATTTTTAACCTAATTTTAACAATGGAAGTTATAGAGAATTGTTCAAAAGTTATACCTTGGATAGTTTGATAGTTTGATGAAAAATAGAAAACAAGATATGAAAAATCAATAATTTTAAATTCAAACTTTGATGGACAAAAATGACGTTTGAATTTTTTTAATGAAAAGATAAAAATAGACATAACAATTTGGGTCAAAGCTAACATTTTAAACAAATGGTATGGTTAAAATGGAAAATTGACAAATTTTAAAAACAATAAAATAATGCTAATGAGATATACTATTCATTCAAACTTCTCACACTTGGAAGTAGGATACATATAGGATAGTTTTTAAAAATTTCATAAAAGTTGTAATTTGGGTAGTTTAACAAATTAAATACCATAAAAGTGAATAAATTGTAAATATGGATTTTGTTGTCAAATTTTTAAAAGTTATAAATTGGGTAGTTTAATAAAGAATATAAATTAAGGTATTTTACAAAGATATAATTTGGATAGGTTAATGAAAAACATAAAGTATGGTGATTTTGAAAAAATATTCAAAGTTATATATATTTTTGAAAAGACATAAAAGGATATGGAAAGAAAAAAAATTAATATTTTTAAATTCAAACTTCTAAGGTAAAAAGAGATTTGATAAAATGAGATTAAATTACCAAAATAGACTTTGCATATGGGTTGAATATAACCTAATAAACACAATTAATAAGGGCAAAATTGGAGTTTTGACCAAAAAAAAATTAAAAATCATAGTGAAACCACTATTCATTCAAGTCCTTCATGCTTTTATAAATGCAAGGATATATGTGTGTGCGGGCGCATGGACAACCAAAAAAACTGTTAAAAATTAATCATTTATGGGTGTTTATTTTTTAAACAGGTTTTTTGGTTATTTGGATGACCAAAATAAACAAAAACGTGTTAAAAAATAAGCTACAAAATGGAGGATATTTGGGTGTTTATTCTCCCTTTCATCCTATTTGGATTGAAAGTACCACAATATCCCTAATAACAACCAAATAAACTTCAGTTTTTACAAATAAATCATTTTTCTCCCCATACGGAGATTATCTTGTTGTTTAAATTTTTAACTACTTTTACCAACCGTTTATAAATTTTACCCTGTTTATAATTTTAGTCAGTTTATTAACTCCGTCCTATATGAACTCATAGTCCTACACCACCACCATTCAGCTCCATTTCAGCAGTCAATGTAGCTCAAAAAATCAATTTGGTGACAGAAAGAACCACATCCGGCAGGGAATTTAGGGTGCGAGATGTATCCCAAGCCGACTATGGGCGCCTACAAATCCAGCTGGCAGAGTTTGAGAAGCCAGGGCTCATCGCTTGTCGGTCGAAGTTCAAGTCCTCGCAAACTTTGAAGGGCAAAAGGATCACCGAGGCTCTGCATATGAACACCCAAACTGCGGTGCTTATTGAGACCCTCACTGTCCTTGGTCCCTCCGTTCGTTGGTGCTCCTTCAACCCCTTGTCGACCGAGGACAATGCTACGGCTGCCATTGCACGCTACTCGACTTCTGTCTTTGCTTGGAAGGGTCAATCTCTCCCTGTTAGTGGCTTCTTATCTACCCGACCATCATCTTTTTGCTCATTTTCAATTGAAATCTTTTGCATACTTGATCGATCATCTAGTTGTATGAATAGAATATACGGAGTATATGATATCATAAGGTATATATACGGAATTAAATAAGCTATCATCATTTTTTAATATATATAAATTAATGTTTTTTCAGGAATATTGGTGGTCGGTTGAGAGAGCTTTGGAATGGGTTAGCGAAAATGGACCAACCCTACTGATCGATGAAGCTGGAGACATCACTCAATTCATCCATGAGGGTGTTGCAATAAAGGAAGAGTGCCAACAACAAGAGGACGAGGTTCATGCTGC
This sequence comes from Persicaria maculosa, assembly GCA_963922045.1. Taxonomy (NCBI): domain Eukaryota; kingdom Viridiplantae; phylum Streptophyta; class Magnoliopsida; order Caryophyllales; family Polygonaceae; genus Persicaria; species Persicaria maculosa. The sequence continues at coordinate 20,698,297 of OY998261.1, read as the reverse complement.
AGTTCATTAGAAAAGGTATCAAAGTCAATCCAAAGAGGTTTAAAAACATCAGAGAGGGATTAGTAGGTGTTTCTAAGCTTAGCAATATTGGTATTAGGCGGCTCTACAAATTGCATGAAAAACAATCCCTCTTATTCCCTGCGATTAACATCAATAACGTTGTCACAAGCCAGGTTTATATATGATCTGCATATAACTTTGAACAACTAATTTTATTAAATTTGTAATACCTTTATTTGATTATGATAAAGTCTCATATGTTTATTTATTTATAACAGATCGCTAGCTTCCATGGTAGCCGCCAATCCTTTCTAGACGGTTTCATGAGAGCCACTGATCATTTTGCACCTGCTGGTAAATTTGTTTTCGTTTTTGGCTTCGGAGATGTTGGCAGAGGTGTCGCTTATGGTCTAAGAGGACTTGGTGCACGAGTGTTTATCGTAGAAGTCAACCCTTCCCGTGCTTTGGAAGCTTACATGGAAGGCTTCCCTATTCGTACCATGGAGGATGTTGTTTCTGAATCAGACGTCTTCGTCACAGCAACTATGAATAGGGATGTCATCTCAGTTCAACACATGAAACGAATGAAGAATAATGTCATTGTCTTGAATATGGGACACTTTGAGAATGAGATTGACATTGAAGGTCTCAAGGCTTACCCTGGTGTTAGGAGGGTTAGAATCAAACCCCTTATAAACGATCGTTTCATCTTCAGTGAATCCAACAAAGCTATCATTGTCCTTGCTGAAGGGAGGAAATTGAGCTTCGCTAGCACATTTGGTCACCTGAGCTTTTTAAGATCAATCGCCTTGACAAACCATGTGTTTTCCCAAATCAGCCTTTGGAATGAGAGGAAGTCCTCCAAGTACGAGAGAAAGATTTAAGTGCTTACAAGACATTTGGATGAGAAGGTTGCGAGGCTGCACATTAGCCACATTGGAGGTAGGCTAACTAGGCTCAATAGCGAGCAAGCAACTTACCTCAATGTTCCGATTGAAGGGCCTTTTAGTCGTGATCTCTACCAATATATAGGTGCATAGAGATAATTTTGTTGGAATAATAAGTGCAAGAGGAGCCTCAAAACCAGACAATGAGGTTGGTCAATAAGGATATATGCAATCCATAACCATATAAATTGAATCAAAGAAATAAAACATATCATTCTGTTTATTAAAACATTTTGTGACTTTTACTTTGTCTCATTGTTCAACAATCATAGTTGTCGATGTTTACATTGCTACCTAATATAGAACAAGTTATAACAGTAACATCACTCCATTGTGTAAAATTAAGCACAAGTATTTTGTTTACCATACTGACCATCTAGCTTCAACAAAAGTTCACCATATCTTTATTTGCTAGTTTGGTAAATTTGAGACAACATAAAGTTTGGGACCAGTGAATAATTTCATCAATTTAACCACACTTCGATTTGATTTAGCTGGTTTTTTTGAAGGATTTCGAATTTCGCAAGTCTTATGTATTTACGCGATCACGTATTCTCAAGTTCACATAATTCATCAGCAAATGGACAAAACTAAACATATCAGTTCAACTGCATGGATGCAATGTTTTATATCAACTAAATTGATTTAATTAGGCTATCATTCTTGAAGTTTATTTATAACTGTATTAGACATGTTCCAGATAAGTCTAGTAAAGTTAACTTGAGGAACAACAAGGTTAATAATGAATTAATGATCAAAATAAGATGTGCTTTAGTTTTATTGTTTCTACTCCAAAAATTTTCGAGGTTGGCAAGGACTGTTTACCCATAATTAGGGATCAATCCATGGATTGGGAGAAATTTTCTCCAAAATTAAAGTTTTTTAATTCTCAAGTTTAAGTAATTTGGACTTTGGATAGGGAAGGCGCGCATACAGGGGCTAGTGGTGGAGCCAAAACTTTATCGAAAGGGCATTTTGTGTTGTTTAATCATTTGGTAGATTGTTTGTTTATTTTAACTAATCAAAATGATGGGGTTATAGTGCAAACAATGGCGGCTAAGTTCAAAATGATAGCTGTTAAGTTCTTAAAAAAAAAATGATGTTCAAGTCCAAAGCGACGATGTTTTACTAAAACAATGTTGTTTCTTGTTAAATATTTTTTCTGTTTAAACACACAAAATGATGTCATTTTAGTCTATACGACGTCATTTTTAGTTAAGAAGACACGATTTGAAACCTAAAGAGACAATACGTAAATTATTATTCTCTTAGCAAACAACAATGTGTAACTAAATATAAAAACTTTAAGCATGTATAATTTCTTACCTAATTGTTGAATAGAGTAATATAAAATCTCATTTTTAAGTTTTCGAGCTAAATTATAGAATCACATTATCAAGTTATATGAAAATTTGAAATATAAAAGTACCATATTTTATTAAACGATCTTTGAAATGATAAACTTGTGTTTAATTGTCAAAATTGATAACTTTTCATTCATATATCGGATTTAGGCTTATAGTACCTATATAATATCTAAAACAGATATATGAAGTCTCCTCTAGTGCAATTTGCATGTATCATTTTTTTTATGCAATCTCACCCGAGTTTTTTTTACACGTTAATTAATGATGATCTAATATATTTAAGTCAGGTTAGACAATGACCTCATCTATTTTATCCACGTATCATTCTATGTGTTAATCTCATATCTTGCGTGGTTACAAAATATATCATTTTACCATGAATTATTTTATAAATATTATTTTGAATTATTTTATCTTTAGTCATTAAAACTGATTATTTTAGGTCATTATATCTAATGATAAGATTTCGTTATTAATTAATTATATATTTAAAAATAAAATATTATCATAAAAAATATTTATATTAATTCTAAAGCTCATATATTAAGTCGTTACAAAACCTATTATTTTTACGATTTCTGAAAATTTTTTATTAAAAAAATTCAAATAAACTGTTTTAATCTTCACATAAATTTTAATAAAAAAATAATTTTAATATAATAAAATATAAATTATTAACAAAACGTGTACAAGCGTGGGTAATAAAATACTAGTATCAAAATAAAGATGTTGACTAATATAACACATATAGGTAAAGTATTGCACAATCTCTCTATTACCTTCTAGATCCTCTAATGAACAGGGTGTTTATGTGAGAAGGTTGCGAGAGCCAAAATGATCTCAATGAGGCATAAACTGAATATGATTCCTCAAATATATGCAGATTGCTACTGTGCGGTTCAACCGCCAACACTTGATTATATGTCAGTTTAAAATGAACATGTTATTTCAAGTTTGATTTGTGTTGTAACGAGAATGATAAGTTTGCTACTGTGCGGTTCAACCACTCTTAATTCTGTCACTGAACCACTCTCTATTCAGTCACTGAACCACTCTTTATTTACTCACTGAACCGCTCTCTATATTTAGTCACTGAACTACTCTATATATATGTGCTGAACCAGTTACTATAAAATTGATGAACCACTTATATTTAATTCATCAACCATTATACATTTAGTAACTGAACCATTATATATTTAGTCGCTGAACCACTCTCTATTCAGTCACTGAACCACTCTCTATTCAGTCACTAAACCACTTCTATTTAATTTATGAACCATTATATATTTAGTCACTGAACCATTATATTTTTAGTCACTGAACCACTCTCTATTTATATGTGTTGAACCAGTTATTATAAAATTGATGAACCACTCTTTATTTATATGATTTAATCATACTTCTAACATGGTTAAATTCATTTTTACTCTTAATAATTCAACTACTTGAATTCAACAAATAATTAAAAAAACAAAGACAATAATAATACATTTTAAACAAAAGCAAGCAAGTCAGCTTATCTTCTAATTTCATTCATATGATTAAGCTACTGTACAATTTAAAGATTAGCTTAGGCTATTTGTATGAAATGGAGTATATGTGGATTGAAACAACACCGACAAACCCCAAAGGTCTTCATTCTCCACTCCCCCGCTATTAGAGTAGCCATCGTCTCCTCTGCACAACAGTCCTCGCGGACGGACATCGGTGTGCCGGGACGTAGTAGTTGATGGTGTGGAGAGTAGCTTGGACGGCGGAGACGAGGGTGGCGGCGATGAGAGGGAGGAAGGAGGAGAAGGAGCGAAATTGGATTCGCTTGATCCAATCCACCGCCTCGGGCTGTTGTGCGAGGCTCGAGATCTCATCGGAGCAAGTCGATGTCCAGGTCTGGTAGCATCTCGGAGACGGAGATCCGGCACCGGGACCGAAGGGAGGAATCGGAAGCTACAAAACATAAAGACGAAAAAGAATGAAATTAGCCATGATGAGAAGCAACAAAACAAAATCTTGTTGAATAACAATGGAGGATCAACTACCTACTGATGCACACTCATAAACACCAGAACATCACACACATACACAGATTTAAGTTCTATCTATGACATATAGCAAAAACAGAGAGAGAGAGATTGATTAACTGCCAATTACTCCACGGATTTCATTAACCTCCAAACACACCTTCAAGTACATTTACATAATTGATAACTGTAAAGATAACCTCTCTCCACTACCCCACTAACACAACTAACCTGAACTTGCAAAAAACTAACTTCAGAAAATAACTTCTATTCGACATCGACTACTCTACTGGCTTTTACTTGATGTCGACATAAACACTTAACAGAAAAACTAACTTTTAAATATGAAACAAGGTTCAACCTCTAACACATGTGAATTACAATTCAACACCCCCTCTTAATTCACATTGCCTTCATTCCAATCTTCTCTCTGAAGAACTGATGCTTGGCACCACTTAAAGCTTTGGTGAACAAGTCTGTATCATGCTCATTTGTTCCATAGAACCTGAGCACCACCTTCTTCTTAGCCACTAGCTCTATGATGAAATGATGCTGCACATCAATGTGCTTTGTCCTAGCATGAAACACTGGGTTCTTTGTCATTGCTATAGCAGACTTGTTGTCACACCACACCTCAACAGCTTCTGTGTGATTGCATCCCAAATCCAACAACAGCTTCTTCAACCATAGAGCTTGTCTGGCAGCTACTTCTGCAGCAACATACTCAGCCTCTAAGGATGACAGAGCTATGGTCTCCTGCTTCTTTGAACTCCAAGTAATAGCTCCTAAACCCAAGCTGAATACAGACCCTAAGGTGCTTTTCCTGTCATCCAAGCACCCTGCCCAGTCACTATCAGTGTGACCTTGCAACTTGAAATTCTCTACTCTGTCATACCAAATACCATATCCCAGAGTGCCTGCCACATACTTGAGAATTCTCTTTCCTGCCCCTAGATGCTGCCTGGTTGGACTATGCATTGTTCGCTACTGGGGGTATGTAGGGATTCAAATAATTCAAATAAACAATGCACAACTAGGCTAACTCCCTGTCCCAAACAAATAATACAAGAATCCCCTCCCTTGTAGTAGTAGGGTAATTCAGGATCGAATCCACGAGGAGGTATGCCAGCGCTTCCTTTATTGTACTCACGATCAAAGCTTTCGACCTCAGAAGACACTTGATATCGAGTAATCTGGTCGATATCGACCTCAGTTCTAGTCGATTTCCTAGCGCAGTTCCTGCAGAAGACAAAAAACAGCAAAGTCGACGTCGAGCAGAGACCTCGATATCGACGTTAGACCTCGATATCGACCGTTACAGTCGATTTTGATGTTTGTCACAGAAACTGTTTTCGTAACCAATTTGTCGGAAAAGAGTCCGAAGAAAGTAGAATGGCAAAGGAGGATGATCAGAAACAAAATTTAAAATTTTATATAGATTCAATTAATTTAAAAAGCTTCCAAAGTCGGGGTTTCATGCCACAACGATAACAATGCAAGTGGATGCTAAAGTTATGAAATTTAATGTTTTTCCGTCAAATAACTTTCGTTATCAACACTTAGGTGATTAGAGGCTCTCGCATAGTCCTAAGAGTTACTATCTAATTCATGAGCAATTCAAGTTCACAATATGAGTGGCTTTCGCTTCAATAATGCAAATAATGAATCTCCCTAACTTTCGCAAAGGATCATGCATGGGATAGAAGACGGAATCGCATAAAAGTCATACCTTTGATGCACTTACCCTACATCGTTATCGTCGGGCTCACCCCGACCCTAGAAGTGGGTTGACTACTCTCTTCTCATCATGCACATCATCATCATCATTAAAGGAAAACTACTTTGAATTAAACTTTGCAAAAGAGAAAGTACAACCGAACAAGCACTCCGCTTTCGCTTTCTCCACTCGGCTCTCTCTCTCTCTAACTCGTTACTACTGAAATTGGAACTGAATTGTATCTCAAAATTGAATCCCTAAACTCAGCCCTACTGGCCTCTATTTATAGATGTCGATAACGACTCGAAACTTTATCTTTGTTCTCTAAGATAAAACTTAAATAAAAGTAAAAACTAAAACTCCTACGGTAAATCAGCCTCTATATGATAGCTTCTGACATTGATGATAAGAAATCTCGACTTTAGGATAGACGTGCAAGCTTCGGATAGAATTCTATTAAAATCTGAGTCGGATTCTTCTGCTGGCTTGGTCGATATCGACCTTGAACATCGATATCGACCCCTGTGAAACTTTATCTCGAGCTCTCCTTCTCCTACTCGAACTAGCACTCGACTTCTATCATTTAGCTCGATCAAGCAACATCGATATCAACCTCCAGACGTCGATATCGACCTCTCTGTGTCGACATGCTCTGTTTCATTTCCTGCTCGATTCCTATGTCTCTGATGCACTCGATGTCGAGGTCCCCAGTCGATTTCGACCTCTTCAGAAGACTTCGAGTTCTTTTTCCGCTCTTCCAAATTCGTCTATTTTTATCCTGTTTTCTGCGAAATCACATAGAAACTCGTGCAGACCCATATATTTGACATTTAAGCATACATTACACTAATCCCATGTTTTCCCATTAATATGCATGCAAAAGACGATAAAATGGACTTTTATGTGCATAGAAAATATGGCAATTTGCGCGCACATCATGCCTATACCTTGAGACAACACTGACACAATATGCTATATCAGGACTTGTATGAGTCAAGTAGTTCAGTCCACCAACAAGACTCCTATACATCTTCTCATCAGCTCTTGCAGTGCCATCTTCTCTCTTCAATTTCTCATTTGTGTTCATAAGTGTGTGAGCAACTTCACACCCCTGCATCTTGAACTTCTTCAACAGATCCTTTGCATACTTCTCTTGATAGAGAAATATCCAATCTTTCCCTTGCTTAACCTCCAATCCTAGGAAGTATTGCAACAGATTCAGATCTATCATTTCAAATTCTCTCATCATAGTTCCTTTGAACTCATTTAACATCTCTAGTGAGGAACTGAAGTATATAATGTCATCTACATACAAACACACCACAATGAACTCACCTCTGTTCTTCATCACATACAGAGTTGGTACATTCTCACTTCTCACAAATCCATTCTCTAAGAAGAATGTGTCTATTCTGCTGTAACATGCCCTTGGGGCTTGTTTCAGGCCATACAATGCCTTATGTAACTTGTACACTTTCTCCTCTTCCCCTTCTTTAACAAAAACCTGTGGCTGTTCAACATAGACCTCTTCTATCAATTCTCCATTCAGAAAGGCAGATTTTACATCAAGTTGGAAGATTGGCAACTTCCATTGAGCAGCTAGAGCTAAGACCACTCTTACTGTCTCAAGCCTTGCAACTGGTGAGAATGTCTCCTCATAATCTATTCCCTCCTGTTGAGCATACCCCTTTGCCACGAGCCTGGCCTTATGCTTCTGTACTCCTCCATTTGTGTTGTACGTTGTCCTATAGACCCACTTCAAACCTATTGCATTCTTTCCCTGAGGTAGCTCCACTAGCTCCCATGTTTCATTCTTTAGAATGCATCTCATCTCTTCTTCCATAGCAATCTGCCATTTACTTTCATCTCTGGCTTCATCAGAGCTCTCAGGATCTGTAGCTATCAGTGCAACACCATAACTGTCATAAATATCTACAAGAGATCTAAACTTCCTTGGAGGAGAATCACTAGATGAGCTCGAGGGAGAAGATCTCTGACTACTGGATGAACTGGCTTGTGTTGTTGGAGTTGCAGGAGACTCAATGTTCTGATCATAATCATCATTTGCATCATCAAACACTCCAACCTCCTCTGAGGAGTTGTCAACATTGATGATCTCCTTTGTCACAGCACCATACTTGTCTTTCATCCAGTCCCACTGAGCTTCCTCATCAAATACCACATTTCTGCTTATGATGGTTCTTCTTCTCACTAGATCAAACAACTTGTATGCCTTGGACTGAGAGGCATACCCAATGAACACACATTTTTCTGCCTTCTCATCCAACTTTGATCTCAAATTGATTAGAATATAGGCAACACACCCAAAGACTCTCAAGTGCTGCACAGATGGCTTCTTCTCTCTCCACACTTCAAAGGGTGTCTTGTTCACTACAACTCGTGTAGGAGATCTATTCAAGGCATACATTGCAGTAGCAACTGCTTCACACCAGAACTGATTTGGAACTCCCCTTGCTTTCAACATACTTCTTGCCATCTCCACCACAATTCTATTCTTTCTCTCTGCTACTCCATTTTGCTCAGGAGTATAGGGTGCAGTTAGCTCTCTCGTAATTCCATTCTCCTCACAAAAGGACATGAATTCATAGGACATGAATTCTCCACCTCTGTCTGTCCTCAAAGCCTTTATCACTTTCCCTGACTGCTTTTCTGTGAGAGCTTTAAATCTTTTGAAGCAATCAAATGCCTCAGATTTTAGTTTTATAAAATATACCCAACTCATCCTACTGTAGTCATCTGTAATGAGAAAGAAATACTTACTTCCTCCTAGAGACTCAGTCTGCATAGGCCCACAGAGATCTGCATGAAGCAACTCTAGACACTCCCTTGCTCTCCATGCCTCTCTATTTGCAAATGAACCCTTCATCTGTTTTCCATATATGCACCCTTCACACAGCTCTAGTTCACCAATCTTGGGCACTCCTTATACCATGCCTTCAGAGCTCAACATTCTCAGACTCTGAATATTTAGGTGACCATATCTTTGATACCACAACCTAGTCTCACCATCACACTTTGCTGTCATGGCCCTGCTAACTTCTGTGACAAGGTTCAAGGGAAACATTATGTTCTTGGTCATATTCACTCTAACAACTTCATGACCTGTTCTCTTCTCTCTTATCACACACACATCTTCATCAAACAGAAGAGAATATCCTGTTCCCTGAAGTTGACCCACACTCAACAGATTGTGTGCAAGTCCAGGCACCAACTGCACATCATGCAACAACTTCTCTCCCCCTTGCAAGCTGTTGATTGCAATTGTGCCTCTACCTTCTACCTATAGCACCTTATTGTCACCAAGCCTCACATTTCTTTTTTTTTTGGATTCATCCAGATCTTTGAACAAGGCTCTTGAGCTAGACATGTGGTTTGAGCAACCACTATCTAAGTACCACAATTCACTGGTGTTCTCTGTGACAAAGTACAAAGCCATGAATAATCTGTCTTCCTGATCAACTTTCTCAGAGTAGTTGGCACCCTTCTGCTCATTTTCCTGCTTCTCCCAACAAAAAGCTTCTTTCTGCCCATATTACTTACAATAGTAACACTGAATGTTACTTCTGTGAGATCTTGACTCATGTCCTTGACTTCTGTTTGAGTCTTTCTACTGATCTCTCCCTGAATCACTGCCTTGACCTCTTCCTGATCCTCCAGATGATCCTCTCCCATTGCCTCTGCTACCACGACCTCTAAAACTTCCTCTGTGTCCTCCTATTCCTCTATGACCACCCCTATAGCCACCTCTGCTAGAAGAATTCTCATGCTTAGACTTGGAGGTTTCTTCCTTCACTTGAAAGACCTTCTCCTCCTTCTGCTAACTGGTTCTACTTAATCTTTCCTCATGAGCCTACAGGGAGCTTGTCAGCTCCTCAAACTTGTACACAGACAAGTCCTTAGATTCCTCTATGGCAGCCACCACATGATCAAATTTCTTTGGAAGACTTCTCAACACTTTTCTCACAACTGTCTCTATGCTCACTTTCTCACCATACGCTTTCATATGGTTCACAATCCTTGAGACCCTAGACAGATACACTTGCACTGTCTTCTTTTCTTGCATCAACAGGGTCTCAAATTCCCTTCTTAGTGACTGCAGCTTCACTGTGATCACTTTCTTTTCTCCCATGTACTCTTGTCTCAGATTTTCCCAAGCTTCATGTGATGTTGCTGAGGCAGCAATTCTAGGGAATATCTCATCATCTAAAGCACTTTGTATCATGAACAAAGCCTTTGAGTCTTTCGTCCTCTTCTCTCTCAATTGTTGATCAGGCTCCTCTGTGTCATCATCTTCAAAGCCTTGATCAACCAAGCTCCACACTTCTTGAGACTTGAAGAGAGTTGTCATCTTCAAGCACCAGAAATGGTAATTGATCCCCTTAAATATTGGCAGTTGAGAGCTGTCATTACTGCCATTGCCAAGGTTCTGCATATTTGAACAGAACTTCACTCACTGTGGATCCCGTGTGTTTTATCCTCTCAATCACTCAAACCTAGAAAAGAAACCCGATTGCAAACCTTAGTTTGCTCTGATACCAATTGTTGAATAACAATGGAGGATCAACTACCTACTGATGCACACTCACAGACACTAGAACATCACACACATACACAGATTCAAGTTTTGTCTATGAAAGATAGCAAAAAGAGAGAGAGAGATTGATTAACCGCCAATTACTCCACGAATTTCATTAACCTCCAAACACACCTTCAAGTACATTTACATAATTGATAACTGTAAAGATAACCTCTCTCCACTACCCCACTAACACAACTAACCTGAACTTGCAGAAAACTAACTTTAGAAGCTAACTTCTATTCGACATCGACTACTCTACTGGCTTTTACTCGATGTTGACATAAACACTTAAGAGAAAAAAACTAACTTTTAAATCTGAAACAAGGTTCAACCTCTAACACATGTGAATTATAATTCAACAACTCTCTCCGATCTTACGATGATAAGAATGAAATTAGCTAAGAGAAACATAAAGGAGAAAAAGAATAAAATTATCCATGATTTTACGATGATATGATGAGAAGCTACAAAACAAACTATCTCCGATCTCTGATTTCCAACAGTCACGCTCTCTCCCGATCTCCGATTTCCAAGAGTCGTGCTATCTCTGATCTCCTCCTCGATCTGCATCGCCAACAAGATCTCCCCGTAGCGGGAGGCCGTCGGAGAAGAGCTCGCTACTCGTCGTCTCTATCGTTGATGGCATCGGAGAAGTGCTCGCTAGTCGTCATCACTATTGTTCCCATTATCGACCTTGTTCACAGGCCGTCCACGCAGTTTGCAGGTGGATTGGGAGAGCTGGCAGATCCTGGCGTCGGAGAAGAGCTCGCCATCAAAGTGGAGGAGCAGAGTGGAGCGTGCATCGCTTTTCTAATTCATTGAATAGAAGGAAAGCGCGTGAGGGTATTTTTTTAATTAAAAATTAGACTTGTTTCTACCAATCAGATCGCTTCTTTCATTCTCACCGGAACCCTTGCCTATATATATATATATATATATATATATATATACTGTATTATATATTATATATATAGTATTACATTATTATATACATATGCAGGACGGGACGAGATTTGCTGGATTGGGACGGGTCGTCCCGCGTCCCGTCCCGTATAATTTTTGCGGAACGTGACCGGGATTTATGCCCACCCCTACTATTGATTGATTCCTATAGATAATTGGAGCATGATATCTATAGTCAGCAATGTTGGAATTTGGGGCTCAATTATAGCACATTGAATCTCATATAGTTTTAAAAAACTTCATCTGAGGAGTTTGAAGAATGTGAACCGTTAATTTTAAAGGGTGATTTTGCTAACTAGCCTATTTTGAATCTTTAATTAAGTGATTAACACCCAAACTAATTTAATTAGGTAAGCTAGCACCCTTTGGGTATTAGGGTCAATCGGTCAACGGTCAATGATCTGGTCAATGTTGACCGTTGACCGGTTCTTTCGGATTTTTTTTTTTACTGATGCCACTTTTTTTGATGCCACTTTTCCGATGTCATTTTTTATCGTGATGCCATTTTTTCCTGAAATGTTTTGATGCCATTTTTCAAAGTAGTGTTTTCATGTCAAATTTTTAATGACATTTTTTTTCTTTAATGTGATGCCACTTTTTAAAGTAGTGCTTTGATGTCATTGTTATAATGTAATTATTTGATGCTATTTGTTTATTACATTTCATTTTCGCTTTGATGCCACTTTTCTAATGAAATGGTTTGATGACACTTTTTTCAAACCTTGCTGACATTTTTTGTTTACTGTGATGTCATGTTGACCATTGATGCCATTTTTTTTACTGTTGACTACTGATGACACTTTTTTTATGTCAATTTTTTTATTATATTTTTTTACCGTGATGCCATATTTTTTCAAAGTAGTGTTTTGATGACATTTTTTTCTTTAATGTGATGCAACTTTTTCAAAGTAGTGTTTTGATGCCATTTTTCTAATTTAATTATTTGATGCCACTTTTTAATGTCATTTTTTTCAAACCTTGATGACATTTTTTGTTTACTATGATGTCACGTTGACCATTGATGCCATTTTATTTTACTGTTGACTACTGATGACACTTTTTTATGTCAATTTTTTGATGATATTTTTTTTACCGTGATGTCATATTTTTTCAAAGTAGTGTTTTGATGACATTTTTTCTTTAATGTGATGCAACTTTTTCAAAGCAGTATTTTGATGCCATTTTTCTAATGTAATTATTTGATGCCATTTTTTTCTTCATTGATGCAATCAGTTGTGGTGACATGTTTATTACATTTTTATTCATTGATGACACATGAGCGTAAAATGTGATTACACTTCATTGATGACATCTTTTATTGATGACTTATATTCATTAATGACATTTGTGATTACACTTCATTGATCTTAATCATTTGTGATGATGTTTTTATTACATTTTCATATAATTGATGACATAGGAGCATAAAATTTGATTACACTTCATTTATGACATCTTTATTGATGTCTTTTATTCATTGATGACATTTGTTATTACATATTTCATTTATCTCAATTGTTTTTTTATTACGTTTTTATATAATTGATGAGATAAGCGCTTAAGACGTGGAATCAAGATAGTATAACTTATTGCACATAAAAAAACACAAGATCTTTGAAACTATGACATTAATACCGGTTGTAAACGTAAAAGCACCTATTATAAAATGTCATCAACTTAAAAAAAATGCATCAACGTAAGTAATATAATGTGGAATCAATGAAATCAATACAAGGTGGCATCAATGCAACCATCCGAGAATTATATAGAAAATAATATCAAAACGATCTCTTTTCATATCTCACAATCAACACAAGGTGCTTATCAATTTTCGTTTTGCTAATCAGTGGCTAGATTGACCAAAATTAAATTGACATAGCGATTGACCAAAAACACATCCAATCTAGTTCCAACGTCACCACAAATCCCCAAAAAGTTCCGAGCCCCAATCTTCAAACAAGACAAACCCACAAACATCCTCTTATTAATTGATCAGTGGACAATCTGTGGCAGCAACTATAACTTCCTCGATGTCCCTCTAACTAAGGAAAGAGTGAAGGCCTGAAAACCAAGCGATCGCCTTCGATTGGAAGTAATAACCCTCTCCCAACAGCCACCACATCACAGCAACCTCAGGCCAAAATAGTTACCAGATCTGCATCAAAATAGGTAGCGAAAAATAGAAAAACAGCAGCCCAAATCAGCCCGTAAATCCCTTTAAAACGCAGCCCCTTCGAGCCCAACAACCCTTGAAAAATGGTCCGTCGACGATCATTGAAAGAAGTTGTTATCCATTCATCTTTCTATCTCCGTCTACAAGCAGAATAACATTGAATAATACCAAGACTAACACTTCCTCTATGAAATTGCAACGCATTCCAGCTTCTAAAAAGATCAATAATGCTTCCATGATTCTCCTCCCAAGCTGAACTAAGTAATAACTTATCTCTTTCAAAGTAAACAACTTCAACAATACTACCAACACCCATGAACTCGTGGATATCAACACCCCTAGGGTCAAAAATATCAATACATGAATTGGTAGTACCCCAAGTTCAAGAACAAACCCACTGATGACAACCACTTCGATGTAAGAATCAACTAAGGCTAACGAAGGGGGTTAGAGAATGGTGCTTTTTCTCTATCATAAGGCCAAGGAACTATGTTGTGTTTCCATTCAAAGCCCGAACTAGTTACTAACCCAGCAGCCTTCCTAGTCATTTATACAAACACATGGTCTGCACTCTTGATTTTCACACTCTGGCTAATCAATTTGCACTAAGTAAACACTTTAATGTCATGAACACCATAAATCATACCTTTTTCAATCAAAAACTACATAAGGTAAAAACAATAATAGTCAACGGTAACAATGTGGCCAGTTCCATTATGGCAAAAATCAAATCAAAATCAAAATTGAGCAGATTCAAGAGGAAAAAAGTTCAATTTGGCGAAATTGGGGTTCGCATAATAAGATCAAGTACCTGGGAGAGGAAACCCTCCTTTACAGTGTCTAGTTGCGTGATTGTATCCAAATAGGGACGCTTCCATCTTCTTGGCAGAGTCTGATCAGTAGTTGCACAAACGAGACCTCAATCGTTCCTCCGTTGACCAATTCAAGTAGGAGGACGTTGGCTTTAGGAACAACACCGACTCCTAAATACATCGTCGTTGCCTCAAATCAAAGGCAAAATAGAACTGAAATTCCCATAGATTGAGCAAGAGAGCAAGAGGAGGAGAAAACCTTGGGTACGGCGTTATCATCTGGTCGACAACGATGACCTTCGTCCCCATCTGCTTGAGCAGTGTAGTTGCGGCCAAGAGCGATGATCTTCGTCCCCATTTGGATGAATTTTTGAGATGCTACCGCCATTGACGATGAGATCGAGATCGAACAAGGATGCTAATAAAATCTGGATTTGCTCAATTTCATCCCCTCTTGGTTCCCCTCTTCGACTCTTTCTAGATGGCCGATCCTTTCTCTTCATCTGTTTCTGCGAAGGTTAGGGTACAAAGCGGCTAAATTATTTTGTTTAAGGTCTAGCATGGCTAAATAGTTTTATTTAGGGCACAGTCACTTAATCCAAATTTTCAAAAGGTATATTTGAGCAAATTATCTCAATTTTAAATTCAATGATTAAAAATCTTCTCCCTCCTTTTATTCAACCATCACCAATCCTAATTTCTTCGAATGATTTAGGGTTTCCGAAATCCAAACTTCTCTCCATAGAATTCAAGCATTTGTGATTTCAAACCTTGGAGAGATGATTTCTTTTTATATATAATTTTTTTTATTACCTTACTTAGATGATACTGATTCTTAACGAAGATAAAACCATGGACTGGGTTCTCGACGACAAGTGCATTAGATTATGTGACAAGGGCTAGAAGGGTCAACGCAGAGCAAATGGACTGGGTATGGAAAATCGATTGCCCCCCAAAAATAAAAAACTTCCTCTGGAAAAGTCTACTAAATGGAACCCCAACAAAGGTTAGAGTACAAAACAAAGGAATTCATGTACCATCAAGAGGAAGACAACATCCACCTCTTCACGAACTGTCAGATCTCCTTATCCCTTATAGGAGCCCTCGACCGGAGGATTGAACAAACGATTCGAAATACCAACAAAGAGAACAAGCCATACAAGGATATTATAACGGAAGTATTCCAAAAACTAACCCCCAAATAAACATCAACCCTCGCCTTTGCATTATGGGGCATATGGTCAATGAGGAACAGAATAAATTTTGACAATAGCAACATTAACACCATGGGAGATTGGATACAAAATATCAACCAATTTAGAAAAACATGGAAAAAAGTAAAATCAGACGATCAAACTGATCAAGCTACCGAACATAAAGTCACCAACCCAAAAAAGAAAACGGTAAGACCAAAAACAGTCAGATGGAAAAAACCTGCTGCTGATTTTGTCAAAGTAAATTTCGATGGTGCCCGAACGGATTCTAACCATGCGACATCTGGGTTTGTTATCCGTGATTGTCAAGGAAGGGTGCTATCCTATGGCGCTCGTAGTCACGGTTCGATTTCGGCGGTCCAGGCGGAGTGCAATGGTCTTACCATGGGTCTTCTTGAAGCCTCAAAGCGAGGTTTTTAACAAATTCAGATTGAAGGTGATTGCCTCACGATCATAAACGCTCTTAAGGGTATCTGGCTCTGTCCGTGGGAGATTGAGATGTCGATTTCGGATGCACTGGGTCTCTGTCGATCTTTTCAGCACGTCACTTTCGGTCACATCTTCAGGGAGGGAAACCGGGTTGCTGATCGGCTTGCGCATCTTGGCCTCTCGTCTCACTTCGTTACGGACTGTGTTCCCGCTGAGATCCTTTAGCTCGTTCGTGGGGACGCCATCGGGCGGGGGGCTGGTCGTACTTAGCCCTCCCAGAATCCTTGCCTTGTATAAAAAAAAAAAAAAAAAAAAAAATAAAAAAATTAACGAAGATAAAACCGATCTCTACACTAACTATTACTGAAGAATACTGATCATAGAAGCGGCGACATTGGAGAGGCCAATGACAAACCTCATACGCTCAATCAACGCCGATTTGTACGCCGCGCCACTTCCGGCTCCATCAACGTTGTACCTGCAATCGTCGGCCTCAATGGCAGAATCACGCATCGCGTCTACGCCGAACTTCGGATTGCCCAGAGACACAGCTGACTTAGCGACACCAACGTTGCTATTGAGCACCACTTTGACAGTACTCTCACACACGGTCAGTGCTTTCTTCATATCTGGCGGCGGCGACTCTTTCATCATCCGACTAATGAATGACAGCGAATCAGAGAATTTCGACTCCACGACGTCGATAATGATCACGATAAGCCCCATGGTGTCCGCCGAGATGCTCGGAGGGTCTGATCGGAGCGAGGATTCGCAGATCCGCTTGTCCGGCGTTCCCCGGCAGGTCCTTTTGATGAGATCATCGGCGGAGGAGACGCTATGGGCGGCGAGGAGAGCGAGAGAGACGAGGAAGATGAGTTTGATCTGCTGCATATTTTCAGAGTTGGACTGTGATTTGTGAGTGGGATTTATCTTTCATGGATACTGATTCTAAGCGGGTTGAACCTGCTGATGTGTCCATTTATATGGGGAAGAAAGGTGCAATGTATCTCACACATTTTAATTTGTATGGTTTCCACGCCAAATGATACGAACGATAATGTTGTGATACGGAGTGTGATAATTTTGTAAACATACATCCTATACGATGGCGAAGTAAAATCTGAATTCACACGTGTTGCAACGTCCTTAACAAATTTTCCATCTTGTTTTTAACAACTCGTATTGTGTCACGTGTTCATTTTTTAACACCTATTTGTCACTTGTTTATTTTAATAATTATTTTATTATCTAAAGTGATGATATTCTCTTCGTTTTGAAATATAAGTTCATTGACTTTTTGCACACTTTCAAAATAAAGTGAGTTTTTTTTTATTAGGTAAGAATTTAGGTAGACGAAGTTTACCCAATAGCATCTTTTCGGATGAGAACGCGGAGATCTATGTTGTTGATGAGATCATAGCCCCAGGCAAAGTGGTAAAGGTGTGCAACCTTATCTGCCACTTTATTGCACTGACAGGGAGTGTAAGAGAAAGATATATCTGTTATACACGAACTATGTATTATAATATCGGACATAATCAATTCTATTTGCCATGGACATTTTCCTTTGTCATTTAAATGATTAATTATTATCTGCGAATCTCCCTCAACAATGAGCTTAGGAATTCTAAGCGATGCTGCCTCTCGAATACCTTGTTTAAGTGCAAGAACCTCAGTTGTGAGAGGATCATGATTCCCCACCCGATTATAACCTATAGAGACAGGGGTGCCCTCCCAATCCCGAATGATAAATCCTATTGTGCTATCAGTATTCGAGATCGAGGAACCGTCAAAATTCAATTTAAATGTTCCTCTAGGCGGTTTTTTCCACGGATTGTTCCTTTCCCTCTTCGAAATTTTGTTATCTATAGTAATGTTACCGAATCATATACAATATTATTTTGATTTCCTTCCTTGTAAAAAGGGGGCCAAATCACACGGTCAAAATATCGCATAACACACGATCACTAATACGAATTCTCAAACCGTAGAAATTTTAAGTAATTTTAGTTTTCAAAACCGTCAAAAATATCATGGTCACAGCTTCAGAAATAGTGAGAAAGATCACGGGCTCAGTTTCGAAAATCAGGAAATAAAAAAGCCCAATTTAAGTGTTTTAGGCCGAAGCCCATGAAGCGCAATCCGAAGCCCAATTAGTGTTTTCCTCCTTCCTAATGCAAGCCTGCAGCAAATCTAAAGATTCCCCGTCTTACCTCAGCCGGCCACGGATTCGTAAACCGTGAGACAATTTCGCCTTCCCAACGTCGACTGCACCCTAGCCTAGCCTGCACCCCTACGCCTAAAGATTCCCGGTCTCTTCTCAGCCTGCCACGGTTTCCCAAACCGTGAGGATTGTGGTCCTTCCCGATGGCCTAGGCTGCACACGTACACCTATGCGTGTTGAATTGTTTCACTTTAATAATTGGCTGGCCACGGGTTTGAAAATTGCGGGACTTGATGTCCCTCCATAAAAGCGAAACCAAGCCTCCCTTCATTCTCACTACGCTCAAAACGAATACCGTCAGCGACAGAAGCCTCTCGTCACCGACAGTCCGCCGCTGTTAAAGTCATCATCCCGGCGTTGCCGGCCGTTCATATAATGTTGTGGAAACCATGGAAGAAAGGATTCATTCACCTCCGAGGTGGTTCCGGAAATACGGATTCACAAAACACTCCCGACCCCCATGTGAATCAAAGGACCGAGGTTAGTTAGCGATGAATCTTTATTTAGGTTTTGCATTTTAATGTTATATTATATGTTAGGAGTATTTGCATTTCAATAGTGGTTTTGGTATGTTAGGATGTAATTAACGATTGCATGTTATTATGTGTTAATTTTCATACATGATGATTAAATTTGAAATCGGTTAAATTGGTGAAAAAGGTGTTGAGTAATTTGCATTTGAAGTGAAATTGTTATTAGGTTAAACTTATATTTTCGTTGTTTATGAAAAAAGGTGTAATTAAATTTGAGTGGATGGAAATTGTAGTTAATTACGTGTTGATGAATATTAATTGGAAGTGGAATTGATAGTATGTTAAAATTCTATTTGATTAGAAATGTAAATTTATATATGAAGTGGAGTCGATGAAATATGTAATTTTGATTACGTAGGTGTTGAATGAATTAAATGTGGAGTGAAATATGTAAGAAGTGAATTTAAATTTAAAATGATGACAATTTTGGTTAAACGGGTGTTTAAAAATTTGAATGTGAAATGAAGTTATTATTAGGTTAAAATTGTATGCATTTGAAAAGTGAAATTTTATTTGAATTGATGATGAGTAAATATGTGAAAATTCTATTTGATTAGAAATGTAAATTTATATATGAAGTGGAGTCGATGAAATATGTAATTTTGATTAAGTAGGTGTTGAATAAATTAAATGTGGAGTGAAGTATGTAAGAAGTGAATTTAAATTTAAAATGATGACAATTTTGGTTAAATGGGTGTTTAGAAATTTGAATGTGAAATGAAGTTATTATTAGGTTAAAATTGTATGCATTTGAAAAGTGAAATTTTATTTGAATTGATGATGAGTAAATATGTAGTTTTGCCTAAATAGTATGATTAATGGGTATAATTTTGTGGACTATATTATAACTCAAAATTAAGTTATATGAATTTGCGATTTCGTATTAGACATTAAGACGGACATTATTCCAGAGAGAACGGGTGCGCCCAATTGCTTTAGTGCGTAGGGGAGACAGAGATACCGAGTAGGAGCTGCAGTGACAGGAGGAAACTGTCGTTGTTCCTATCAAAGTATAACTCAAACCTACAAACTAGTATAGTAAGCAAGTAAGAGGTCGATCCCACAGAGAATCAAGTATTCCTAAGCAATGTATATTTACCAATTAATAGAAAAGTGGGGTTTTGGTGATTGAATATAAGAAAAGAAACTATACACAAGTTAGTAGAGATAACAATGAAAAAATAGTTTCATCTACAAATATCCACTTTAGTTTGGTTGATTGATCATCGATTCTTCTTCGAGTTCTCTTTTCATCCTATTATTGTTCCTGTCCTGATCTTGTGTAAATTACTAGTCCTACGAGTCCTAGTAACCCTTACTAATTAGATAACCCTAACACAGTCCAGATTTAACCTAATAGTAGCATTAAGATTAAGGATTAACCAGGATACATGAAACACCAAGCTACGAGTTAGCATTTAACGTATAATTGATTCTCTACACACCAATTTAGTCCTACGAGTCATAAAAAGGCATGATTGCTACTATGGATTAAGGTTCGCTACGAGGAATCTACAAAATCCTAGCAATAATCTCAACTAGTTGTACGGACTAGAAGAAATCAACAATATTCGCAAAAGAATCAATACGAATCAATAGGAATAGATCAACAATAGAAATCTCACAACTTTATCAAACCAAAGCTTCAATCCATAGATGAAACGGAAGAGTTTAGCACTCTATTGCCATGGAGGCTCCCCTCTAGGGTTCTCTCAATTGATAATCTCCAAGTGTATAAACTAAGGAATTAGATCCTTAAAATAAAACCCTAAAACGTCCTTAAAAAGCCTCAAAAGAGTCGGCCAAATAATAATTCTAAAAACCTAATTAAGTGGATAATAAGTCCATTAGCGTTTCTGCAGAGGCCGCGGGGCAGCCAATCCCGGCCGCGGGGCGGCCAGGCGATTGCGAAATCCTTGGTCAGATATTCGGGCCGCGGGGCGGCTAGCTTGGCAGCGGGGCGGATTTTACTGTTCACAGCGATTTTTCCGTATCAAATCTGGTCTCGATGTCAACATGAAAGTTGTAGATCTCGGAAAGAGCTTTCCAACGCATGCTTATAATAGTCAATCAGACCACCGAGACCTCCAGAAAGTGCAAAACAAGTTCAGCATGTCTGACGACAACTTCTACGGACTTGTTCTTCACTTAGGCTCTCTAACTTCGACTTCGCTCTCGTGCTCTTCACTTTTCCTTCTCCTCTTCACTCTTCCTTCATCCATGGGCTTCCTCATTCCTCGTCAGATCCACATATACTTGAAATAATCCATAAAAGCATGGAGATTCCGACTCCACCAACAACACAAGTATAAATGCAAATCTAGCATAATCTATGCACTATATAAATCTAAATTATGCTAAATCCAACCTAATTTGCCTACCTAAATGCATGCTATCAAATTCCCCCACACTTAAGCCTTTGCTTGTCCTCAAGCAATTAAAACCAAAATCAAATCAACACCCCACAGACAAGCAATCCATGTAATAACTTTGGTAAAACACTTAAAAGTTCAAAATAGGGAAACGAAGATTGACAATTAACATCATAACATGTATAGGTGCAATCCAAGGAATAAAGCAAGTATATTCATTCAACCTCATCACCAGGAAAATGTGTTTTCACTCTCGCTCATGTGTTTAGGGTTAAACATTCGCGCTCAAACTCAATCCTTGAAAACTTAGCTACAACAAAATTGCGTCAGTGGTCTAAATATCCACCGCTAGTGACTTCACATGCAACCAAAATCATGAGGTCTTTTGAATAGGTTGTAATGGGGCCATGATAGGAACATAGGGTATGGAAAATGTTTAGGCTATGTGGTGCTAAAAATCCGAGAAAAAGAGTTAGTAACAACCAGAAAAACACCAACACCAAACACTTCAAATACCATTCCAATAACATGTACTCCTTCACAATACAAATTCGCACACAATTTTCAAATATCCACACAAACTCATTCATTTTTTTTCTTTTATGATGATTTTTTTTTCTTCTTTTTCTTTTTCTCTTTTCTTTTTTTTTTTTTATTTTCTTGACTTTTACCCCTAAGTGAATTTTATCCTCCTAAGGTCCCAAGTAATAAGCACATAAAAACCATCTCTATGAAGTACAAATGAATCACCCAACATAATTTCTCCACTCAAAGCAACTCCATCAACATATCAAGATATATATTCACCAACTCTTCTCCTAATTCCCGGATGGGTCAGGCTAATAATTGGCTAGGAAGATTTTGTGGAGCTAACAAAATAGGCTTATAAGGCTCAAATTGGCTTCAAGCAAAGGATAATGTGTACGGGTGGGTAGAGTATAATATGGCTAAAAGAAAATCATGCCTCAATCACTTTAAGGTTACATGCAAAAATCATATAAATGCAGCCTCAATAAAGATATCTAAACGCAATTTAAAGAGGAATTAATCAAGGAGAGTATTCACACACAAAGAAACTAGAGGACATATATGTGTAGTCCCAATAAGGCCAAAAAAACTCACAAGGTCAAATTGTTAGAACTTCAATACCACTTAAATTCCAAAGACTATACATGCTCAATTTTCTCATCAATCTTGTTCCCAAAAAGTCTACAAAACAATTCAAAGCTTCAAACACTTCAAGCAAGTCATGGGGCACATGATAAGATAAATATAGATGGGAAAATAAGACCTAAAGTGTATGAAATGGATTTTTTTTAGCAAATGCAATATATGAGTAAAAATAAATATAAAAATATAAACAAACATGATATGCAAAATCTATCTATATGCAATGCAATCCCTCCCCCACACTTCAATTTTTCATTGTCCTCAATGAAAATAAATTAAAACAACAAAAGATCAAAATATGAAGGAAAGAAAGAAAATTGACATGCTACTTGCATTGTTGGTAGGTCAGGTGGGAGGTGAGGAAAGGAAATCCGTCAGTCCCGTCAGAGGCCGCGGGGCGGCTGGAGACTGGCCGCGGGGCAGCCTATGCTCTTTTCAACTTTCAGCCCTGCAGTGTTAGTGCCCCACGAAAAATTCCGAAACTATACTAATTTAATGAAATTTAAGAAAAATAAAATCTAAAATTACTTACCTTGGGTTGCATCCCAAGCAACGCCTTTCTTTTATGTCATTGGCATGACTTATTCTCAATCTCAATTCCTTACCTATCAGACATCGTCAAGGCCCTCAACAACCTATCATATTCCTGTGCACATATCTTACACAGGACATAATAACCCAATAATAAATTGAAACTATATAATATAACACTTAAAAACCTTTTCAATTTATCAAAGAGTTGAGCATGACTCTCTAATGGAGGAATATGATACCACCAGTTCAGTTCCACTGGTGGCTTCTCAAAATAGCAATTAAAAGGATCAACATAATCACTATTACCTTCCAAATTGCAAAAGTTTACCTTTATTACCTCTTGAGCCTCAGCAGGTGGCTCTAGACATGGTTCATCAATGGGGGAGACACAACACATGAAACCTCATGCGTTGACTCATGAGATTCCATGTCAGGAAACACTAGACCCTCTTCTCCATCGTCAAAGAAACTATCGTTGTCTGCGAACAATTCCTCCTCGTTATGAAACCAACTAGGAGGGAATGAATTAAGAACAATGACTTCGACAGGATCTTCCATTCTTGCAACCTTCAATGTCTCAGGGGATGGCGGAATGGGTTGGCTTTCTTTATTAACTTGAGGGTCGGGCCTCCACTTTGCTATTATCTCGCTCAATGTTTGAGTTAGTTGGCTCAGTTGTTCCCCCATGTTTTTTAACTTCTCACCATTCTCTTGTATCGCTTGAGTAAGAGCCTGAATTTCATCATCCAAGTGTATGACAGAGTCCTCCCTTGGTGGAGATACCGTAGTGAAGGATTCTTCCTGCGCACTCTAGAGGTAGCAGAAAAGATCCCATATTCCCAACATTCCTAAACCAGCAAAGCTTCCATTGTTTATTGACTTGGCAAGTTCTCGTGTCTCAGGAGTCATCCCGTCAATTATGTAAAGAACCATATCTCGCATGCTATCTTGATAACCCCGTGAATCACGGATGTCCACACACCTCTGCAATCTAGTAAGATATTGGTGAAAGTTCTCGCCTTCAAACTGCAATAACCTCAACATCCTAAAAGTTAGTAGCAAGGGTGTTATGAACCGTAAGATAGGTTCACAACAAGTTAATTATATACAATAATTGGCAAACACACAAAACAAAGAAATAAACTTTGATTCCCCGGCAACGGCGCCAAAATTTGACAGGAGGAAAACCTGTCGTTGTTCCTATCAAAGTATTACTAAAACCTACAAACTAGTATAGTAAGCAAGTAAGAGGTCGATCCCACAGAGAATCAAGTATTCCTAAGCAATGTATATTTACCAATTAATAGAAAAGTGGGGTTTTGGTGATTGAATATAAGAAAAGAAACTATACACAAGTTAGTAGAGATAACAATGAGAAAATAGTTTCATCTACACATATCCACTTTAGTTTGGTTGATTGATCATCGATTCTTCTTCAAGTTCTCTTTTCATCCTATTACTAGTCCTATTAAGATTAAGGATTAACCAGGATACATGAAACACCAAGCTACGAGTTAGCATTTAACATATAATTGATTCTCTACACACCAATTTAGTCCTACGAGTCCTAAAAAGGCATGATTGCTACTATGGATTAAGGTTCGCTACGAGGAATCTACAAAATCCTAGCAATAATCTCAACTAGTTGTACGGACTAGAAGAAATCAACAATATTCGCAAAAGAATCAATACGAATCAATAGGAATAGAACAAGAATAGAAATCTCACAACTTTATCAAACCAAAGCTTCAATCCATAGATGAAACGGAAGAGTTTAGCACTCCATGGCCATGGAGGCTCCCCTCTAGGGTTCTCTCAATTGATAATCTCCAAGTGTATAAACTAAGGAATTAGATCCTTAAAATAAAACCCTAAAACGTCCTTAAAAAGCCTCAAAAGAGTCGGCCAAATAATAATTCTAAAAACCTAATTAAGTGGATAAAAAGTCCATTCAGTAGATTCGGCGTTTCTGCAGAGGCCGCGGGGCAGCCAACCCCGGCCGCGGGGCGGCCAGGCGATTGCGAAATCCTTCGTCATATCTTGGGGCCGCGGGGCGGCTAGCTTGGCAGCGGGGCGACTTTTACTGTTCACAGCGATTTTTCTGTATCAAATCTGGTCTTGATGTCAACATGAAAGTTGTAGATCTCGGAAAGTGCTTTGCAACGCATGCTTATAATAGTCAATCGGACCACCGAGGCCTCCAGAAAGTGCAAAACAAGTTCAGCATGTCTGACGACAACTTCTACGGACTTGTTCTTCACTTAGGCTCTCTAACTTCGACTTCGCTCCCGTGCTCTTCAATTTTCCTTCTCCTCTTCACTCTTCCTTCATCCATGAGCTTCCTCATTCCTCGTCGGATCCACATATACCTGAAATAATCCATAAAAGCGTGGAGATCCCGACTCCACCAACAACACAAGTATAAATGCAAATCTAGCATAATCTATGCACTATATAAATCTAAATCATGCTAAATCCAACCTAATATGCCTACCTAAATGCATGCTATCATGCAGCCTGCTAGAGCTAATACATCAGCTCTGCAGCCTTGGATAGGTCTTCCGAGCCCAACTCCGCCTACTTGGGTTAGCACATCACAACCCGAGGTGGGTGAGGCCTAGGCTCTCTCTGATTCAGATGCAGAGAATGATGTGTGTTCTATGAGGGGAGCTGGTTTGCAACAATCAGTAGGAGACCCTCGGATTCCATTCGATCAGCTGGTTGCACCTCATGCAGTTGTGGACGAACAACCGGCTTGGGGATGGGCATTGGGAGAGGATGCGTGTTGGGGTAGATCTAATATTGCAGAGTTTCTTCAGCCACCAGTCCATAGTTGGGTTCCACCAGGATCTAGAGTTCCCGACGCTAATGTCGGTCCCAACTTCCAAGCGGGCCAGTCCTCATCTCAACATGGGGAAGAAGCTAAGGACCTTGCCCAAGATCACGAGGAGGTAGTTTAGGAAGATGAACATGTTGCTGCTGAAGAGGACTTCAGGGATGGAAGACCTCGATTTGATGAACCATTGAAGTGGTATAAGACACACATGGCCAGATCTTTGTGGCTAGGCTAGGTGATAACGATATTTAATTATAATATGTTCATCATGTATTACTGTTATGAGGCATCCTTAGGGTTAGAATTGAAGTAGTAATTGTGTAAGTTTTGTGAACCGCAGGGTGATAATTAAACTGCTGAAGAGCATACGACGTATTGAGAGATTTGAGGCCCTTTGTAAGTGGTATAGGGGTGAGGGGGTGCTGATGCCTGGTGGCAACTAGTCTGCATGAGCGGACTACAGGACTTGCATGACATTAGCTTTGGTAATATTGATCATTGTTTGATCCAGGCCTTCGTTTATCGGTGGCATCCGGAGACGACCATCTTTCATTTTCCGTGGGGAGAGATGACAATTACCCTACATGATGTGCATGTGTTGCTAGGGTTACGGATTGATGGTTCAGAAATGAGGGAATCTTTATCACTTGAAGACCGCAAGTTAGTCCTCACCAACTACTTGCAATTTTTCGCTCGAGACATCACACCCTCGGGGAAGACCTTCTCCCACCTAAAGCTTGATGAATCGCTTTCAGAGATGAGGGCCAGACGAAACACGTCTCCTTCGGACATAGCATCTGGTTACCTATTATGTGTGCTAGGTGCGTGTTTGTTGAACGATAGGACAACAAACGGAATCCGTTGTGGGTTGTGGACTTTGTAGTAGACCATCGCCGAACTGGAGACTACGCATAGGGTACAGGTGTTCTGGCATACTTGTACAGACAGCTTGGTGATGCTTCTCGTATCGGAGCGGGGACAATCGGTGGTTGGACAGCATTGTTACAGTACGTTTTATAGTGATGGGTGTAGCTTATTTTTTGGTCACTAACCTTAACGTAATTGGTTAAAAGTAATCGAACCTATTGTATTGTTTTATAGTACTGGATTTTTGCACATTTCCCTATGTTGTCTCTAGGTTTATCGGAGGATCGTCTCCTTCACGGCAACCAACGTTGGGCTAGGAGATACACGATAAGACCTACCCTGTCGGTAAAAATGGAAAGGGTGAGGAGCTTCGTCCAGCAGATTGAAGCAATGCGTGCTGAAGATATGGAGTTCATGCCATATGAGGACATGTATCTCGACTTCACTGCATTTTATAGAGTTTCTTTGTATCGCGACGTTATACGTATTGGGGACGTAGAGAAGCCGTACATGCCCGACCATGTACTGCGCCAATTTGGGTACATTCAAAACATCCCCATCCCACAAATTATGCCGTCGAAGGAAATCGACATGCAAGGGCCCGACATCTGAAGTTGAAGTTCCTATCTACTGTTGACAAGTGGCAAAAACGGCAATACGACCCAACTGCCATTTTGGAGCTTGGTGGTCTGCTCCGTTATGTGGAGCCGTATTCTGTTGCACCTGATTATATGCCATGGTTCATGGCGCATGGGCATCCATACATATTCAGCAACTCTGTCTAGGAGCCAATCGAGCAGGAAGCCCCAGCCCCAGTACCTCTCTACGCTGCGCGGGTTAGTCTAATTATGCATTTGAAGTTCTTATGTTTCATAGGTTTAATATTTATTTTTTATTTACTTTACTGGTCAATTGTTCAGCGACTTACTGTCTTGATTGTTTGGCTGAGGGAAATGATTGCACGGGGAGAGGGCATGTACTTTGACAGGGAGATTGAAGGATATCTCGATGAAGCACTGTCGCCTAACATTCCAGTTCCCCCCACCCAGGTTCGAGCGACTCAGCAGCATTACGATTATTGGCAGGAGCACCATCAATAATGATTATTTTCAAACCCTCCCTATAGTATTTGTGTTTGGACTATGTCGTATGGTTTTCTATTATGTGTACGCTAGCGTTAGTTGTTTCCTTGACTTTATCGACCGTAATATGTATTATGGGAAGACCAAGAGGAGAAAATCTTATATTATAAATGCATAGTACGAGAATGCGATAATTTAGTGATGTCTGCATTTTTAGTCATATTTTGCATCATGTTTTCATCTCATTTAAGTCATTTTATTTTCTTTTGTGTTGGGAAAGTGTGTCGTTTGTGTTAGTTTTCGTATTATTCAAGATATGGAGTCTACACAAGCTTTGGTGGTGTTTTATAGCTTTTGAAGCTAAAAAGTGGCAATTCTAGAGCTTAAGAAAGAGTGAAGAAGGATGGAAAAAGGGCACAAAAAGATTGGCAATCAAACAAGTAAAGATGGAGAAGAAGTGTGCAAAAGAGCCTCGGCGTCGACCTTTGCCCCCTCGATTCCAACAACCAGCGAATTCCAGCAGTACTGTTTTTGAACAGACCCTCGGCGTCGACACCTTGACCCTCGATGCCGAAGTACCTGCGCACCAGGAGAAGTTTTTGCGGGCTGATTTTATTACTTAATTGACTTTTTAATTAGGATTTTCATCTAAATCTCTTTTAGGATCTTTTAGTTAGATAGACTTGGGATATTTTATCCTTCCTTAGATAGATTTTATTATTTTCCTCAGATAAAATCTCTTTTCCTTGGAGGTTAAGTCTTAATTTCTATCTTTAAATAAAGCCAATTAGAGGCTAATTAGGGACATATCTCTCTGACGGCTGAATTTACAGCAGAAGGAACGCACGTTTTGAGTTTTAGGGTTGAAGAAAATTGAACGTGAATTTAAGGTTTGGTTTTATGCAATTTGAGATTATGAATTCTTCCATTGTTTTAGTGTTTTTCTTTGCAATGAGTAAGTAGTTCCCCCTTCTTCTAGGGTTAGGGTGAACCCAATAATAAGCATATGTGTGAATGAATGAATCTATACTTATGTGATGTTTTTATCTACTTCTACCTATGTGCTTAACCCTTGATGAAAGTCTAGGGCATTCATTGTTGCAACTGAATTTACCAAAGGAGATTGTTAACATTGATAGTAATTAGGGATTTTTGATGAAAGTTAAAAAGGCCTAATTAAGAAAAGGTATAGTAAAAAAAGTCTCTTATGCGAAAGTGAATTGATTTGTTTGATTGAGATAAAAGCATGATTTCTCATATGATTCATTGATTTATACATGTGTTTATGTGTTTGTTGTTGTGGTAAGCCCTAATCTTGGAAGTTCTTTCTCATATATTGCATTCGTGTTAGTTACTTGTTACTTGAGACGAATTAAGTGTGTTTCCCTATTTACAGCCGCTACTTGTGCCCTTAATTCCCCTATTTTCGACCATAAAAACAACTAGGATAGAACCGCTTACATACTCCCTTGGATCGACCTTGATTTCCACTATACTATAAAGGGATTCGAGCATAATTTTATTTGATTGGAGTGAGCATAGTCATCGATCTCCCCTCACGCACGTCAAATTGGCGCCGTTGCCGAGGAGTAATCAATTGCGCCTAGTTTAGTTGTTTTAGGGTTTGGGAACAGCCCATCCCCCTTTGCTTTTAATTTTGGTGTCTTTGTTTTTGTTTTTGGTTTCAATTTATGCCATCAGGGCGACGTCGACTTGATTTCGATTTTGCTATTGATCCCGAATCGGGACGCTCTTTCCATCGTAGACTACGAGAAGCCAGGACAATGGGTGACAACACAGGCAATAATGGCAACAATGGCAACAATGTTAACATTGCTACGGAGATGGCTGAACTCCGACGACAGATGGAGCAGTTTAGGCTCGCTGCAGAAAGAGAAAGGGAAGCGACTGCTCGTCTGCAACAACAGTTAGATGCTATCCCAAGGAATGCAAAATAATATATGCACCCAGAACTGAGGGTGCCTGAGTCTGCAATTGTCCTCCCTGAGATTGAGCGCAACTTTGAGATCAAATCTCACTTCATCTCTTTAATTAAAAGATCTCAATTTGAGGGCAAAGCTAATGAATGCCCTATGCTTCATATCAAGAATTTCATTGATTTATGCGATACTGTTGCTGTTGATAATATATCGTTAGAATACGTTCAATTGAAGGCTTTTAAATGGTCTCTTGCAGGAAAGGCCCTGAATTGGTTGGAGAGTCTACCGCCTAGGTCTATCACTACATGGAAGGCTTTGTATGACTTGTTCATGACAAAATTCTTTCCACCGGCGAAGACAACGGAGCTTAGGAAAAAGATTACCTCCTTTCACCAATTGCCAGGAGAGACATTTCTAGAGACATGGGAAAGGTTCAAGAAGTTGCAGAGACAATGCCCTACCCATGGGCAACCCGAGTATGTCCTCCAAGAAATCTTCTTTCAGGGCATCAATGCAGAAACCAAGACTCGATTGAACCTACACACCGATTGTGGGTTCCTTGAGATGACTCTGACGGATGCATGGGCTCTTTTAGACAAGCTAACGGAGTATGATGCTATGTAAGGCACCCAAGAGGCTAGACCCTCAGGTAAGAAACTTTATGCGCCTCCTAATGAAATTGACCCAGATGTGCGTAAGCAATTCCATGATGATGAGACCCGACGCCTCAAGAAACAAGTAAGTTTTCTTTCTAGAAACCAACCTTGTTTAGAATGTGGTTCTCAATCTCATAATACTATAGATTGCGATAATGTTAGCCATGTACAAAGGGCGGAACACTACGAAGAGGTAAGTTATATGAGGGGCCCTTATAGGCCTCCCAATTACAATAACAACTATGCAGGGAACCAAAATAATAATTATGCAGGGAGAAACAACCATTACCCTAATTGGGGTAACTATGGACAAGGCCAAGGGAGCCAACCTCCCAAAGATCAAAAGAGCTTAAGGAAGGATTCAATGGGCTTCGTTTCGATGTGAATTCTCAAATTAAAGGTGTTCAAGCACAACTAGGAGATTTGGAAACATGGAAGAAGGGAGTGGAGTCTCAACTAGGGCACCTAGCGGCTCAAATCCCTCAACCTCAAGGGAAATTCCCGGGCCGCCCCAATGAGAACCCTAAAGGGAAAATAGCTGCAATTCACCTAAGAAGTGGGAAGAAAGTGCATGGACGCGAAATCACGTCAAACGAGGAGGAAAACGGCAAAAACAGTGGCCGTACCGAGGCCGTACCGAGCCCCCCCAGGGTCGGTACCGACCCCATCTACAGGTACGACCGTCGTTTCTTCTTTTTTCTC
This sequence comes from Persicaria maculosa, assembly GCA_963922045.1. Taxonomy (NCBI): domain Eukaryota; kingdom Viridiplantae; phylum Streptophyta; class Magnoliopsida; order Caryophyllales; family Polygonaceae; genus Persicaria; species Persicaria maculosa. Next base: position 20,667,138 of record OY998261.1, on the reverse strand, counting down.
CTAATTCCAGTAGCTGTACCGAGGGCCGTACCGACGCCCATAGGGTCGGTACCGACCCCCCATCTTCAGCAGGTGATGCCTCTCTTCAGCACAGTTGTACCGAGGGCCGTACCGACCCCCTGGCCTCGGTACCAACCCCCCTTCAGCAGTGATGGATTTTTCTACCGGGCCTATTTCAGCCCCGAATCCGACGATAGTGCTTCCATACCCTCCGAAAAAGGTAAAGGACACAGCGGAGGGTAAGTTACAAAGGTTTGTGAAGATGCTTCAAAGTTTGAATATAACTATTTCTTTCACTGACGCTTTGAGTGAGATGACGACTTACACTAAGTTTTTGAAAGACATCTTAGCTAAGAAGAGATCCATGTTTGAGCTTTCTGACGAGGTCCGTTCAGTGAAGTTCCCTGAGAAACTTGGAGATCCAGGTAAGTTTGCTATTACTATTGGTTTAGGATCTTACCATTTTAAGGCTTTGTGTGATTTAGGTGCAAGTATAAGCCTTCTCCCTCTTTCTATATGGTCAAAGACGAACTTAGGAGCCCTAGAGCCCGTCAACATGAGAGTGTCCATGGCTAATGGCGCAGTAGTATCACCAATTGGGGTGATTGATGATGTTCTCGTCCGTGTAGGTAAGTTTTTCGTCCCTACTGATTTTATTGTTATGGATATGCCAGAGGATCCAGTGGTGCCCATCATTCTTGGAAGACCGTTCTTAGCAACCGCTGGAGTAATAATTGATGTTAGGAAGGGACTCCTAAGATTTGAGATTGGGGATGACATCGTTGAGTTTCGCTTCAATCCAACTATGAAGGAAACCACGGACATGGTAGAGGTAAGCTATTTTGATTTCTTGAGTCTGCAGGCCCAGTCTCAGGTCTTCTGGCAGACCAAGAGGAAGTTTATTCTTTAGAGGTTCTGGAAGCAATATTAAAGACGGAGGAGGAAGAGCCAACACTTGTTCCAATCGAGCCTTCCCCAGAGCTTAAGCCACTTCCAGAAGGTTTGAGGTATGCTTTCTTGGGTCCCAATTCTACTTTTCCTGTGATCATTAATTCAAAATTGAATGAGGAAGAAGTAGAGAAGTTACTTAATGTGCTAAGAACTTATAGGAAGGCTATTGGTTATTCTTTGGATGATATCATTGGAATTTCACCTTCTTTGTGCATGCGTAGAATATTCATGGAGGATGATCATAAGCCAACCATAGAACGTCAGCACAGGCTTAACCCAAATATGCAAGAAGTAGTCAAATCTGAAATTTTGAAAATGTTAGATGCTGGAATTATTTATGCTATTTCTGATAGTAAATGGGTGAGCCCTGTTCATGTTGTCCCTAAGAAAGGGGGAATGACTGTGATTGAGAATGAGAAAGGTGAGTTAGTACCTACTAGGACCACTACTAAATGGCGCATGTACATTGATTATAGGAAGTTGAATAGTGCTACTAGGAAAGATCATTTTCCTCTTCCTTTTATTGATCAAGTTCTTGAGCGTCTGGCACAACACGATTATTTTTGCTATTTGGATGGCTATAGTGGTTTTTGGCAGATTCCCATTCATCCGGATGATCAGGAGAAGACAACTTTTACTTGTCCTTATGGAACTTTTGCTTACAAGAGGATGCCATTTGGGCTCTGTAATGCCCCTGCCACTTTCCAACGGGGCATGATGGCAATCTTCTCCGATATGATTGAGGATATTGTTGAGGTATTCATGGATGACTTTTCTGTATATGGTACTATATACTTTTGATGCTTGTCTAGCTAACTTGGCCAGGGTACTCAAGAGATGCGAAGAGACAAGTCTTGTGCTTAATTGGGAGAAGTGCCACTTTATGGTGCAAGAAGGAATCGTGCTAGGACACTTGGTGTCCAAGAGAGGTATAGAGGTGGATAGAGCCAAGATCCAGCTTATTGCGAAGCTACCCCCTCCAACGTCGGTAAAAGATGTCCGTAGCATTTTAGGGCAGCTGGATTTTATCGTCATTTTATTCAAGATTTCTCCAAAATTGCTAAACCACTCACTAACCTATTGATGAAAGAAGTTGCTTTTGAGTTTTCTTTAGAGTGTCTTGATGCTTTTAATAGGTTGAGAGAAGCTTTGGTCACAGCACCAATCATGCAATCACCCGCTTGGTCACTTCCATTCGAAATCATGTGTGATGCAAGTGATTATGCCATGGGAGCAGTTCTTGGATAGCGGAAGGACAAAAAACTGCACGCCATCTACGACGCGAGCAAAACTTTGGATGATGTCTGATGTGCGCGCAAATTGCCATTTTTTCTATGCACATATGAGTCCATTTTATCGTCTTTTGCATGAATATTAGTGGGAAAACATGGGATTAGCGTAGTTTGCGCTTAAATATCAAATATATGGGTCTGCACGAGTTTCTATATGATTTCGCAGAAAACAGGATAAAAATGGACAGATTTGGAAGAGCGGAAAAAGAACTCGAAGTCTTCTGAAGAGGTCGAAATCGACTGGAGACCTCGACATCGTGTACAGCAGAGACATAGGAATCGAGCAGGAAATGAAGCTGAGCATGTCGACACTAGAGAGGTCGATATCGACGTCTGAAGGCCGATATCTATGTTGCCAGATCGAGCTAAAAGATAGAAGTCGAGTGCCAGTCCGAGTAGAAGAAGGAGAGCTCGAGATAAAGTTTCACAGAGGTCGATATCAATGTCCAAGGTCGATATCTATGTTGCCCAGCAGAGGAATCCGACTCAGATTTTAATAGAATTCTATCCGAAGCTTGCATGTCTATCCTAAAGTCAAGATTTCTTATCATCAACATCAAAGCTATCATATGAAGCTGATTTACCATAGAGTTTTTAGTTTTTACTTTATTTAAGTTTTATCTTAGAGAATAAAGATAAAGTTTCGAGTCTTTGGATAGCAAAGTTCGATATCTATATCTAGAGGCCATTAGGGCTGAGTTTAGGCATTCGATTTCAGATCCAAGCACATACAATTCCAGTTTTACATTGCATTTTAGCGAGTTAGAGGGAGAGAGAAGGGGGCCGAGTGAGTTGGAGAGAAGCGAGAGCGGAGATTTGGCTTGTTCGGTTGTACTTTCTTTCATAGTTTAATTCAAAGTAGTTTTCTTTCAATAATGATGATGAGTTGCATGATGAGAAGCGAGTAGTCAACCCACTTCTAGGGTCGGGGTGAGCCCGACGATAACGATGTAGGGTAAGTACATCAAAGGTATGACTTTTATGCGATTCTGTCTTCTATCCCATGCATGATCCTTTGCAAAAGTTAGGGAGATTCAGTATTTGCATTATTGAAGCGAAAGCCACTCATATTGTGAACTTTAATTGCTCATGAATTGGATAGTAACTCTTAGAAACTATGCGAGAGCCTCTAATCACCTAAGTGTTGATAACAAAAGTTATTTGGCGGAAAGACATTAAATTTCATAACTTTAGCATAAAACTTGCAATGTTATCGTTGTGGCATAAAACACCGACTTTGGAAGCTTTTAATTAATTGAATCCATATTAAAGTTTTAGTTTTGTTTCTGATCATCCTTCTTTACCATTCTACGTTCTTCGGACTCTTTTCCGACAATTGGTTACGAATTACAGTTTCTGTGACAAACATCAGAATCGACTGTAAAGGTCGATATCGAGGTCTAACGTCGATATCGAGGTCTCTGCTCGACGTCGACTTTGCTGCTTTTGCCTTCTGCAGGAACTGTACTGGAAATCGACCAGAAATGAGGTCGATATCGACTAGACACATCGATATCGAGTGTCTTCTAAGGTCGAGAGCTTTGATCGTGAGTACAACAAGGGAAGCGCTGACATACCTCCTCGTGGATTTGATCCTGAATTACCCTACTACTACATTGGGAGGGGATTCTTGTATTATTTGTTTGGGACAGGGAATTAGCCTAGTTGTGAATTGTTTATTTGAAATATTTGAATCCTACACTTATCCCTTAAGCGAACAAATTGGCGCCGTTGCCGGGGAGGCAATCTATCGCCACCTAAGTTTTCTCACGATCTTTTTGAAGCTTATTTTGCAGGTTTATGCAATGTTCTGATCGCGGACCTATCCTAGAACCAATCAACGAGCCTGAACGTTTCTACCATCTTCGCAACAAAGCAATTCGCATCATGTCTGACAACGAGACGCAGGCTGAGACCATAGAGCTGTTGAGGAAGGAGATCGAGGACCACAACGCTATAATCGCTGCTGAGAGGGCCGCTGCTGCAGAGTGATTCCGTGCTGATAGAGAGGAGGATGCGCGCAGACAAGCCCAAGAGCGGCTAAATCAGTATCCACAGATGGCGATGCAATACATGCATCCGCCGCTTCATGTTCCTGAATCCGCTATTTTAATTCCTCACTCCAACTATGAAATAAAAATTAACTTCCTATCTGAGATAAAAAGAAATACTTTTGATGGAAGACCTAATGAATGCCCCTGCAACACATCTCTACTTTTATGGACTTATGTGAGACAGTTGCTGATGGAGTAAATTTAGAGTATGTGCGATTAAAATCTTTTCGATGGTCTTTGGTAGGGAAGGCATTACAATGGCTTGAGAGTTTGGCTCCACGCTCGCTGAGGGCATGGGCGGAGGTGAAGGATGCATTCTTGAATAAGTTCTTTCCACTTTCTAAAACGGCGATGCTACGACAAAGGATCACGGCTTTCAAACAAAAGCCAGGTGAAACACTAGCACAGGCGTGGGAGCGATTTAAGGACTTGCTGAGATCATGCCCAACACATGGGCAACTTCCATATGTCATCTAGGAAATCTTCTACAACGCCCTTGATGTGCCGAATAAGGAGAGGATCAATTCATATACCTCCTATCGGTACATTAAGAATACACCAACGGAGGCCTGGGAGACCATTGAGAGGCTCGTGAACTTTGACAACACTTATGGGGCTGCTGCGGCCTATGATGCAAGGCCTGCCCCATCAATGCCAGTGCCACTATATGAGCCTCCAAAGGAGATAGATCCTGATGTGCGGCAACAATTCCACAACGACCAGACACGCCGCCTTCAAAAGCAAGTCAGGTTCCTGAGCAACAATCAAACTTGTCAGGAGTGTGGCTCAACAAGGCATAACACTAGTGCCTGTCCACATACTGAGCAAGTATCCATGGCGGAACAACATGAGGAGGTCAAGTGGACGAGAGGCTCCTATGGAGAGGGCAATCAACAATATTGGGGCGATCAAAGGTTCTATCAACAAAGGGATCCCCCACCATATAGAGCACCAGGGCACCCTGAGCGGGAGACAAGGAAGGATGACCTGCAAATCATTCTTGATGAGATGCGGAGGAACCATGTTGAGTTCAAACAAGCCAACAACTCCGTCCATACTGAGCTGTAGGGCATCAATTCTAGGCTTGGGGAGATCGACGTTTGGAAGCGCAACATGGATACTCAAATGAGTCAATTGGCGGAAGCAATACCCAAAGTGTCAGGATCATTCCCTGGATCCACTGTGCCCAACCAAAAGGGCAAAACCACTGGAGATATTGCGGCAATAAACCTAAGGAGTGGACATAAATTACAAACGCCCGAGCAAAAAGTGGAGGAAAAGGAGCCAGAACAGACATCGATATTGACCTCCCCTGTCGATATCGACCACGGTGACGTCGATGTCGACCTTCCTGTCGATGTCGACCCTGATGCAGCGTCACCACAGAAATCGACTCCTCCAGTCGATGTCGACCCTACTAATGTCGATGTCGACCTCACTACAGCCGCGGGAAGAAAGAAGGTGTTGCCATTCCCAACTAGAAAGATGATTAAGGACCCATCGGAAAAGAAGTTCCAACGGTTCGTGAAGATGCTCCAAGGACTAAATGTCTCTATACCATTCATAGAGGCACTTCACGAGATGCCATCCTATGTAAGGTTCCTTAATGACATCTTGGGTAAGAAGCGATCACTTTCTGAGATCGCAGAGGAATGCAACAGGTTGGAGCTACCACAAAAGCGGGCGGACCCAGGTAAGTTTTCTATCGCTATAGGTCTAGGTCAATTTAAATTTAATGCTTTAGTTGACTTGGGCGCTAGCGTTAGCATGATGCCACTAACCATTTGGCACAAGGTAAAGATAGGTCCTCTGGAGCCCGTGGATGCAAGGTTATACATGGCCAACAGTACGGTAGTTATTCCAACTGGGATAGTGACAGATGTGCCAGTACAAGTAGGTAAATTCTTTGTCCCTGCTGATTTCTTAGTTGTTGATATAGCGGAGGACCCTGCTTGTCCAATTATTTTAGGTAGGCCATTCCTAGCAACCGTCGATGCCAACATTAGCGTAAAGAAAGGATTGCTCTCATTTACAATTAGTGACGAGGTGATAGAGTATGCCTTGAACAAGACGGTGAACAATCAAGGGCCAATGGAGATAAAAGCCATCAATGGTGTCTACATTGCATGTAGAGAAGCCAAAGTAAGAAGTATGACACCGGAGGAGCTTGAGAAGAGGGCCATAGAAGCCCAAGTGGAGGAAGTTGTGGCAATCTTGAACGAAGGGGCCCAACAGAACATCGAAATCGACCCAGGTAAGTCGATATCGACTAATAATGTTCAAGATTCTGTGCCAGGTCAAAAGTATGGGGTCGACGGAGGAGAAAGAGGAACATCGAAATCGGGGTTAAAGGTCGATATCGACCATACCCAGCCAAAATCGACCACCATCAGCACTGAGAAGGGAGGAACGGAGACCTCAATATCGATCTCTGAGGGTTGACATCGACCTGATCATATCGAGCAGAAACTCTCCAAATTGACTGATCCTCCAAGAGTACAACAGAGGTCGATATCGACCTCTGAACATCGAAATCGACCTGAGCCACAGACTGAGACGAAGGTAAGTCAAGGTACGGATTCCTCCTGTTCCATTACAATTAAAGATCTATCATTATTTGGAAGAGGTGTGCCTTGGCATGTGCGCTTATGTAGGGTATCCGACGATGATTCGAGCCAATATGAGATAGGAGACAAAGTCTATGTTGCCAAATCTAAGGACCATTGGTTCCCCACAAGATTCAAGGATAAAAATTTGGGACCATTCACGGTGAATCGGATCCATCCAGGCGGAATGTAGCTGCGTGATAAGAAGGGAGTAATATTTGAGGCCCAAGCCACATGGGCTCTGCAGATGCCGCCTTGAGAAGTGCAAAGCAAAAAGTCCGCCTAGCGACTTAAAAGTCTAGAGCATGTAACAAAGACTTAGTTTTGATTTTTGGACAGCTTTTACTTCGGTTTGAGACACTTTATTGTTTTGCATATTTTGTTTTAGTTTTATTTTTTTAACAAGTTGCAGGAGAGAGAAAAGCACACAGAAAAGACATCAAAATCGATGTCCAAGATCGACATCGATGTTAAGGTCGATTCAAATGGGCTTGTGGTCGAGGACGGATCACCCTGAAGCCTGAGCCAGAAATCGATGAGAAACATCGATATCGATGTTAAGGTTGATATCGACCATGGCTGCTGTCTTCTTCAACTCCTGAAATTTGTGACGGTTTAGTAAGTTTTCTTCTTAACCCTAGTTCTAATACAGTGAGGACACTGTAAATGTTAAGTATGGGGGTGGGGGAAAGGCTTACTTGCATATTCATACTTAGTTTAGATTTGAATAGTTATCTTAAGGCATATTTAGTTTTTATTTCAAAAAAAAGAAAAAAAAAAGAAAAAAATGACCCCCATCAAAAAAATTGAAAAAATAAAGAAAGAGTCATTGAAGTATAAAAAAGAGCTCTATGATGCAAAATTAGATTCATTAGAGATATAAGATGAAATTGCCTAATTAAGGGAAGTCCCAATGAAGTGCAAAAAGAAAAAAATAAAGGAGATGAAAAATTTGAAGTTGCTTTTGACATGTGCATGATAAGATAATGGAGGACTTTTTATGAAAATTTCCATACAAGTGCTTACATATACAAGTTCATATCCTAGCCTTACCTATGCATATTTGCAAAAGTCACAAAGCCATATATGAGCCTTATCATGATCATTATTGCTCCAGACATATATACATATTGCCCATTTTATACCTTATACCCTATCCGGGGACAAGTTTGAGAATGGATGTCATCTTTGGAGTTATTATATGGAGTTGTGCATTATTTATGAAGTTGTTGGCAGGATTGAAAGAAATTATGAAATATGGAAAATTTAATGAGCGAGAAAAAATCCGATCACCTCAGGAGATAAAGGTAGGTCGACCCTGCTCGTTGAGATGTTAGTTAAACGAGATGGGAGACAAGGTGAGGAGTCTGAAGTACTAAGTATCCGGGGCCATTCATGACACCCATGTTTGCGACCCGCGAGAAGGCAGTACTAAGGTTAGAGAGGTAAAAGCATTATATTGAATAAAAGCATTGAGCGATGAGTGAAAGGTGAGATATTATGAAGAAGGAATGTGGAATGTTTTGAAAAGAAAGTATGTTTCCTCGGATTTAACACCACATGGCCAAATATTAGCCCACCTTTAGCCTTTTGCCAATCTACTTCTCACAAGCTTGCGAAAGTCCTCTTGATTATTAATGATATGTCGCTAAAATTGTTTTTGCATATTACCTCCTTTTATGAGTATGAAATTGCTTTATGCACAGGCATGGACTTGGTTGACATAAGTACCTTATCGAGGATGGCAATTGATTGTAGGGACATATGAAAAATGAATCTATGATGTTGAGGGTTTACTTTCTTCCCCTGAATGACCATTAAAGGTATTGCTTGGGGACAAGCAAGCTTAAGTATGGGGTGTTTGATGTGCGCGCACATTGCCATATTTTCTATGCACATATGAGTCCATTTTATCGTCTTTTGCATGAATATTAGTGGGAAAAAATGGGATTAGTGTAGTTTACGCTTAAATATCAAATATATGGGTCTGCACGAGTTTCTATGTGATTTAGCAGAAAACATGATAAAAATGGACAGATTTGGAAGAGCGGAAAAGGAACTCGAAGTCTTCTGAAGAGGTCGAAATCGATTGGAGACCTCGACATCGAGTACAGCAGAGACATAGGAATCGAGCAGGAAATGAAGCAGAGCATGTCGACACCACAGAGGTTGATATTGACGTCTGTAGGTCGATATCGATGTTGCCAGATCGAGCTAAAAGATAGAAGTCGAGTGCCAGTCCGAGTAGAAGAAGGAGAGCTCGAGATAAAGTTTCACAGAGGTCGATATCGATGTCCAAGGTCGATATCTATGTTGCCCAGCAGAGGAATCCAACTCAGATTTTGATAGAATTCTATCCGAAGCTTGCATGTCTATCCTAAAGTCGAGATTTCTTATCATCAACATCACAACTATCATATGAAGCTGATTTACCATAGAGTTTTTAGTTTTTACTTTATTTAAGTTTTATCTTAGAGAATAAAGATAAAGTTTCGAGTCTTTGGATAGCAAAGTTCGATATCTATATCTAGAGGCCATTAGGGCTGAGTTTAGGCATTGGATTTCAGATCCAAGCACATACAATTCTAGTTTTAAATTGAGTTTTAGCGAGTTAAAGAGAGAGAGAAGGGGGCCGAGTGAGTTGGAGAGAAGCGAGAGCGGATATTTGGCTTGTTCGGTTGTTCTTTCTTTTATAGTTTAATTCAAAGTAGTTTTCTTTCAATAATGATAATGAGTTGCATGATGAGAAGTGAGTAGTCAACCCACTTCTAGGGTCGGGGTGAGCCCGACGATAACGATGTAGGGTAAGTGCATCAAAGGTATGACTTTTATGCGATTCCGTCTTCTATCCCATGCATGATCCTTTGCGAAAGTTAGGGAGATTCATTATTTGCATTATTGAAGCGAAAGCCACTCATATTGTGAACTTGAATTGCTCATGAATTGGATAGTAACTCTTAGGAACTATGCGAGAGCCTCTAATCACGTAAGTGTTGATAACGAAAGTTATTTGACGGAAAGGCATTAAATTTCATAACTTTAGCATAAAACTTGCAATGTTATCGTTGTGGCATGAAACCCCGACTTTGGAAGCTTTTAATTAATTGAATCCATATTAAAGTTTTAGTTTTGTTTCTAACCATCCTTCTTTACCATTCTACGTTCTTCGGACTCTTTTCCGACAATTGGTTAAGAATTACAGTTTTTGTGACAAACATCAGAATCGACTGTAAAGGTCGATATCGAGGTCTCTGCTCGATGTCGACTTTGCTGCTTTTGTCTTTTGCAGGAACTGTACTGGAAATCGACCAGAACTGTGATCGATATCGACTAGACACATCGATATCGAGTGTCTTCTAAGGTCGAAAGGTTTGATCGTGAGTACAACAAGGGAAGCGCTGACATACCTCCTCGTGGATTCGATCCTGAATTACCCTACTACTACATTGGGAGGGGATTCTTGTATTATTTGTTTGGGACAGGGAGTTAGCCTAGTTGTGAATTGTTTATTTGAATTATTTGGACCCTACACTTATCCCTTAAGTGAACAATGTCCTAACAAGGTACACAACCATGGAGAAAGAGTTTCTAGCCGTGGTATTCGCCTTCGAGAAGTTCCGCTCCTACCTAGTTGGATTAAAAGTTATTGTCTACGCCGATCATGCCGCATTGAGATATTTAATGAGCAAGAAGGACGCCAAACCACGACTTCTACGATGGATGCTCCTTCTTCAAGAGTTTGATTGCGAGCTAAGAGACAAGAAAGGAGCCGAGAATCTTGTGGCCGACCACCTCTCTAGGTTGCCACCCAAGCACATTGAAGACTTGGAAGATATGGTGCCCATCGATGACTCACGGGCTGATGAAAGGCTCCTGCGCATAGAGGTAAGTAAGGTAAGTACAGGTATCGACGTCGACCTTCTGACCTCGGCGTTGAGCCCTTTTGTTTACGCAGAAACTTTATTTGCTACAGGTACCGCCGACACCCATACCCTCGGCGCCGACACCCAATTACACAGCCCGAGTTTCTGCAGAAGCTGTGCAACACGCAGATGCCTCGGCGCCGACACCTCAGGCCTCGGCATCGACCCCTTCCGCAGAATATAAAGTTTAGTTCCTTGGAACATTGGATGAGGTAAGTCTAGGTGAGTAACTCTTCTTTACTCCTTCTAGCCCCGTTCATGATATTTTTCTTATTAAGAAGGCTAGTATACCTTGGTTTGCAGATTATGCTAACTACATTGTAGGAGGTGAGATTCCGCCGGGTTTAACTTCACAAGGTAAGAAGAAATTCCTACATGATGTCAAGAGGTATTATTGGGATGATCCTTACTTGTTTAAACAAGGAAGTGATCATATTTTTCGTCGTTGCATCCCGGAGGAAGAGGTAGAAAGTATTATTCTTCATTGTCATACTCTCCCCACCGGGGTTCATGCTAAATGTTTTGAGACCACTGCGAAGATACTTCAAAGTGGATTTTATTGGCCTAACATGTTTCGAGATGTACAGGAGTTTGTGACATCATGTGATGAATGTCAAAGGGTCGGGAACATAACATGGAGGAACGAGAATCCGCTCACGGGGATCCTGGAGGTCGAATTTTTCGACGTTTGGGGCATAGACTTTATGGGCCCTTTTCCATCCTCGGGCCCTTATAAGTACATCCTTGTAGCGGTTGATTATGTCTCCAAATGGGTGGAAGCCATTGCTACACGAACTAATGATGCAAGAGTTATGGCTAAGTTTTTTAAAACTAACATTTTCCCCCATTTTGGTGTTCCTAGGGTTCTAATTAGTGATGGAGGCTCGCATTTTATAGAGAGAAGCTTTGAGGCGCTTTTGACAAAGTATGGGGTACATCACCGGATAGCCATACCCTACCACCCCCAAACTAGCAGTCAAGTTGAGGTATGCAATAGGCAAATCAAAGCTATCTTGGAGAAGACCGTGTCAAGATCAAGGAAGGATTGGTCATCAAAGATTGATGACGCATTATGGGCTTATAGGACGGCATATAAGATGCCTCTCCGCACCACTCCCTACAACCTCATGTATGGTAAGTCATGTCATCTACCCGTCGAGTTGGAACACAAAGCTATGTGGGCTCTCAAGGAGCTCAATATGGATCTCGATGAGGCCGGAAAGAAGAGGTTTATTGACCTACAAGCACTTGAGGAGTTGAGGCTTAAGGCGTACGAAAATGCCGAAATCTACAAAGAAAGGACCAAGAAGTGGCATGATCGAAAGCTAGTGCCCAAGACCTATGAGGTAGGTGATAAGGTATTGCTTTTTAACTCTAGACTCTGACTTTTTCCAGGGAAGTTGCGTTCAAGGTGGAGTGGACCATTCGTGGTTCAAAAGATTTTCCCTCACAGAGCGGTGGAGCTTTTAAATGAAAGTGGTGCTACCTTTAAAGTCAATGGGCACCGGTTGAAGAAGTACTATGAGCATGCCGCGTTTGATGAGGATATTCGTGCCTCTTGGACACTCATCCTCTCTGATTGATATCAAGGGAAGTATGTCGAGCTATAGACTTTAAATATAGCGCTTCCAGGAGGCAACCCGATTTCTTTTCTTTCTCTCCTTTAGTTTATTTTATTTTTGTTCGATTATTTGTTTAGTTTTTGGATTTTAATTAGGAGAAACAAGTACGAATTTTTAGAAAGGATTGCCCGAACAAGTCGAAGCGGGTCGCGGATAATTGAAACAAGCGTGGGAAGGTAAGTGGATACCCAGATATTTATTCCCTTCCCTTACCCTTTATTTCTCTCTCTCCTACCACGTTACTCCCTCTGCGCCGATACACAAACCCATAGCGCGCTTCCACTCCTCGAGCCACCCACGACGACTCTAGCCACCCCAGCCCACGCCGCTGCCACCACCGGACTCGCCCCTGCCCTGCGCACCCGAGGAGGTCGCCGCCAAACTGATCCGCCCACTGTGCTGCCGCCAGCAGACCCGAAACCACCCAACTCCTTCTCCGCATCGACCCACCCTCTAGCTCTCTTTTCTTTAAATTTTAAGAGCAATTTCGGTATGATTCCTACCCTTGATCTGTTTCTCTTCGTTGTTCTTGGTTTGATTGATGATTTTGAGGCAATTTGAACAACTTAGGGTTTTAGGGGTGCGAATTTCATCTAAAATTGGAAATTTTTGTAAGCTTGGTGTGAGATTGTTAATGGTGGATTGCATAGGTTATTAAGGTTCCTAAAATTCTTTTATGCATCTGTTTGATTGTTAATGGCGGATTGAAGGGGTTACGTGATTGTTATCTTGGCCATGATTGCACTATGATGGATTTGTGATGCGTTCTTGCTACTCTTGCTTGTTTCAAGATTGAATCTTTATTTCTTTGCCCATATCCATTATGTCTATCAAGTCCTAACCTTAAGGAGCATTTAGAAATTATGGAACTTATCAATTCGCAGAGTTAGATTGTTAAGCATATTAGGTGTACTTTTTCGATCGTCTTGATCCAACATGATCCTATGAGTTTTATGTGCATAATATGCGCTTTTAGCCTCCATATGTACTGCTGATGTTTGTTCCTTACCATGTTATTATGTGCTTTTATGAATCTCCTTTGTAAAGCATGTTTAGGACTAAGTATGTGGTCTCTAATTGCGTATGTATAGTCGGCCAAGTAAAGTTGTTTTGGGGAGATTTTTGAGCTGTTCGTGATACTTGTTTCTTCCTATGTTTAAGATGTTTTAGTTTCTTGTGTTACTTTGCTTTTGTTTTTTTGGTTAGGTAGTTTAAATTTCATGTTTTGCTCTATTTTTTGTGTTTTTACAGTAGCTACGCCATAGGACTTTTATGCTTATAATCTTTGAATAGCCTAGCTTACTTGTAACTTTTGTTATGACAATCTTGATGCTTTACAATAGCTTCCTGATAGCTTGCTTGATTTGAATTGAGATAATATTTAAAGGTTGTTGCTTTCATGTAGATGGCACCCAAGCGCAAGCGGAGTTTTGGGGCATCATCTGCACCTCGTCGAATGGATGCCATCGAGCTGCAGACTCCTACGGAGATCGAGGATTTCAACAACCTCCTCACACACACGTTTTGATGTCGATGGTACCATCGAGACGACATGGAGAGGTTGGGCTTCCATGGGGCTATCGTTGAAGCATTTGAATACATCAGTGTGTCCATTCTTCTGCAGACTATCGAAGTTCATCATCCTCACCTTACGGCTGAGTTTATGAATATACTAGAGATCCCCTCCTCTCCCACCGACAAGAGCAAGGTTAAGTTCCGGCTGGCCAACAAAGCCTATTCATCACTTTAGAGTAGCTGGCTACCTACTTTGGATTTGATCATACGACGACAAGCACCCAGCCCCAGCCACAACCGATTTGGAGCCACATTTCTAACATGTGATTGACTAAAAGAGCAACTCCGGATCTATACAGATCGGCGGCATGGTCACTGTTTTGACGAGAGCCCTGGGGATAGACACCTCTCGTTACACAACATTGCCGACCCTCCGGATTGATGTTGGATACCTACTGCTGAGCAAGGGTCTGAAGAAGAAGAATGACGCCTATGTCTCATATGCTCACCAGGTGTCGATCACCAAAGAGCATGGCGATCTCCTCCACCTCCCGAACTAGTATAAGGTGTAAACAGGTAAAGATCCGCTTCCTACCACCTCTTCTGCAGCTGACCCGCTTTTGAGACGGAGACCTCCCCTCTTTGAGCACCTAGTGGACATCCCTGCATCTGTTGCCCCTTCCCATGCAGTAGCTAATGCCACCCTCGCGGAGCTTTCTTGACAACCTTCTGACGCAATAGCTGATACAACACCTGTGGAACCCACTGGACAGCCTTCCTCGCAACCGGCTGCTACATGTATCTCGAGCAGCCTTCTCATTGAAGACTCACCTCCGAGGCACTTTGAACAGGGCCAAGGGAGCGGGAGTAATGACGACATAGCTGCATCGTTTTTCAGGCTCGAGGGGATATTGTTTGATCTCATAACTTACACCGAGAGCATCGTTTTCGAGATGTATCGCCAGTATCGCAGCCTTGCCTTCCAGATCCAAGCTGTGCATGATGTACTCCTGCAGTAGCGCCGAGCTAACGACGAACGATGGTGGGCAGCTGGGAGGTTTGTTGAGTGGCAATCTAAGCTGAACCCAGACTTCCCTTTCCGTCCTGGACCACCACCAACTCCTGGGTACACCCGCATCCAGAGATATGAACGCAACTACGAGGATCCGGACCCCCGTCGTGCACCTTGAGCTGCCAAGCATCGAAAGTAAATCCCTAACCCTTTACTTCTTTTGCTTTTACAATGAGGACATTGTTTGTTCTAAGTATGGGGTGGGGTGATCTTGGGTTGCCATTTTGATGTTTTTATTTGATATTTTGATGTTCTTCTTTTGGGTATGGGTACTACTGATTTCTGGTACTGTATTCGATTAGGTTCTGATTGACCTTTATTAGCTTCAATTGTCCAGGATTGCATTTGACTTAGTCCCAACTTGCTTGGGCTAATTCGGATGGTAATAGCTAGCTTGCATATTAGTTATACATATTGCATATTAGTTCCGTAGTTAGTTCTTATATATGGCATCACGTTTTGCATAAAGTAGATTAGTTTATTTTGATGTTCTGCATATATTAAAAAAAACCGGAAAATGTCTTTAAAAAATGCATAATAGTTTAGTTTAGTTTAAAAACACCTAATTTAGATGTCCAATGATGAAACCTAATAACTAACTTGACCATGTAATATCCTAAGGCATAGTTTGGATGGTTTAGCCTAAGTCGCACAAAATGTTTTTATGTGAAATTTGACTTGCAAATGAAATTCAGCATATATAACTTTGGGATTTAGGTGATTGGAATCCAACATGTCCTAGTAAGTTACTTGGCTTATGGGGAATTGATCTTTATATTTTTCCCTTTTTTTGATATGTGTATTACTTTCCTTATGCATTACCTCTTGATATTGCGGTGTATATCTAAGTCTTGAAACCAATATGAGATAGCTAGTGATTGCATAATTTGATCAAATGATAGAGGCACTCTTTATTAGCCACTTTTTATCCTCTTTTACCTACCTTATATATGTTTCCTTTGCTTGTAACCACTTTGAGCCTTATAGCCTATTCTTGTAGCTCCACAAAATCTATCCTAGCCAATGTTTAGCCTTACCTCCTTATCCGGAAATTAGGACTTAGTGATTGGTAGAGATTGATGTTTGAGGGGTTGAGACATATGATTTGGTTTAAGTGTGGGGTACATGTTTGGGTTGGTATTTTATTTTCTCGCCACTTGGTCTATTGTAAAAGGTGTTTTTGGCTCTTATATTTAAATAAATGCACATGAGTTCGAAAAAAAAGAAAAAAAAGAGAAAAAAAAACGAAAAAAAAATTTAGAATAAATGAGAAGTTGTGCATGAGCCAAATTTATCCTTATTTATTTTATGCGAGATATATTGGATATTTTGGGGTTCTTGAAGAGTTGTGCCATATTAGATGAGTTTGGAAGTGTTTATAATTGATGAAGTTTTTTTGGTTGAGTTGAGTTGGAAATTTAGGAGTCTTTGGTTCCCGGATTTCTAGCACCACATAGCCTAAATGATTCCTACCTTTATTTTCTTCCCAAGCCAAGTTACAACCCGGCCGAATGTACTACTAGAATTCTGTTATTTAGCATCGGTTCATTAACATCGGTCAGAAAAACCTGCCATGTTAAAAAGTTTTTTAACATCGGTTTCTAAATTTTCGATGTAAATAAAATCATAGACATTGTCCCATTTATTTGACCGATGTTAAATATGTGTTTTAAAAAAAATTAGAAGGCGCGGAACTGAACTTGAATTAATTTAAACGCCCGCTCAAGCAAATATATGTACCATTTTAGAAGGCGCTTCTTTCTCTTTCTCTTTCTTCTTTCTTCTTTCTTCTTTCTTCATTATTCATTCTTCATTTGTTCAAAAAACCGACCCCTCGCTCCACGTCCTCCTCTTGCCCCCTCCCTTCACAAATCCACCTCCTCCTTGCCGGCGACTCACTCGATCCACCTCCTTCTCGCCACCTCCTTCTCCGACGACTCTTCTTTCTCGGTGCTTCAGGCTAATCACATGCTCGCCGCCACCCCACCACTAGCAGGCGAACTCAAAAGAGAACGACAGAGGCTGGAGAACTAGACAAGAGGATGGTAGAGGGAGACAAGAGGCGCAGTCCACCACCCCACCAGATCTGAGCAGTCCAAGAGGATGCTAGAGGGAGACAAGAGGATGCTATCGAAATCCCTACTCCAGCAGTCGAAACCCTAATCCCTCACTTCCTCTCTGTCATCGGTACGAAATTCTGCCTTCAATTTTCAATATTTTTGATTTAGGGTTTGTGTGAATTGATTTGATTTAGTGTGGCTGACTTGATGTTGATATTCAGTTTTTATTTAAGGTTTAGGTTTGATGAATGTTTGTTTTTCTGAATTGGTTTGGTTCAGTTTTTATTTCCCCGCTGAATTTGGTGAACGTTTGTTTGTGGGTTCCTGGGCATGCTCTTAGCATTCAAAATCGCTTTTAAGCTTTGGTGCTGGCTCTATCAGTTTTGATGAACATGATGATTATGAAGATTCAGATGAGGTAAGTGAAATACTCTAAATAACAAGAATCGAAGCTCATACTTGATTTGCATGATGTAGATTTAGTGCTCTAGTCATCTGGTGAAATGATATAGTGCTACTAGTTACAAGATATGATTTGTCATGTTGTTTAAAATAATTGCTTGATTTCTCATTTTAGCTTGTGATTAAACTGATTATATCCTCAATACATATTTTTAAAATTTGATCGATTGCTTATTTTAGAGTGTTGATAGTTCTCACAATTGTTATTTCTCCATTGTTCTGTAAGGTTGACATCTCACCACCATGAAATAGAATACTTGACAAGCAATTGATCAAATTTTAAAAAATTGTGATTGGTAGAATGCTTGACATCTCTTGAGGTACTTAACCATGCCCTGTCTATTACTATATCGTCAACACACTGAATTTCCAATGTCCTCAACTGATACATTGCTCACCAATTTACAGGTCTCATATGCGAATTTGCCTGATACCACTTTTTCAAGGTATTCAATCTCTCCACTTGTGGCAATAGCATAACAGATACCACTTTCAAGGTCTCTAAATTGTGATTGGCAGGATCTTTGAAGAAAGCTTCCAGTCATGCGTACCTTATTTCCATGGCACAACACTCTGATATCAGTCTGACGAGGGATATCACAAACGAACTTGGAACTGGAAAGTGACAATAATAATGAATACACTCCTTCTCTTGGTACATTTGCATCAGATATATCCTTTAGGCTATGTGCTTGAAATTATGAGGGTGGTAGTCTGTGTGTTAGCTCACATAACTTGCATTCTGCATCTTCTTTCTGATTATGCCACATTTTCTTTTTTCTCATCTTTGCCCAATTTTCTGTGTTCTTTTTGTGTAAAGTTGTAAATGGTTTTGGACTAATGAGTCATTGAGTAAAAATTTTCTGTCTTCTTTTTGTGGTTTAGCAAGTTTGTAGAATTTTATTATTTCATAAATTGCTGAATGGGTACAGGTTTTGAGTTTTAAAATACAGAATTTCTCATGTATTGTTAATGGATGTAATAAACTTCTGTATTGGGGGTATTCAGTATTCACTTCAAGATGGCTCATTGTGGTTGATAACTGGGTGTGAGATCAACTGATGTCTGATCATATCAAAGTGAGAATTTTGAAGACACAGCCACACAGAGGTGAAGTATGGAAAATTTATATTCCTATTTTGGTACTAGGGTGACAGCGACAGTTTCACCAGCATTCAATTTGTTCGTTTTTCTTTGCAGCATTAAACTGATTATTTTAGTACTAGGGTGACAGCGACACTTTTATATTCTTGCTTATGTAGACTATTTTAAGTGCTGATGTATTTGGAATTGGATTGGAGAGATAAAGAGAGGGTATGAGTGCCGATCTACATGCTTTTGCATGCCATTTAGGTAAAACTGTCTTTAGCTTAATCCTTCTCTGAACTAGTTGTTCCTAATAAATAATAATAATTTCTGTAATTTCGTTTTTCTATATGGCAAGAACCGATTTTTGTCATTTGCATCTTCAATTGCCATTCACTTATTTTCATGTCCCTGTATGGTTATGTTGGCTGGCTTGTTACTCATGATTTTGCTTTCTTCCCCATTTCTAAGTAATTTTTTTTTAATAATTGTTTTGCCCCCTTTGGGATTTCAGTTTTGCTGCCAGTGAGTTAACTAATCCATTCAGTTAGCGCATCTAGCTGTTCTAGTAACCAAGGCATCAAAATTTTAGAGTCGTTTCATTTGCCATGGTTAGGCTTAAATTTTCCTGTTATTTCATTATTTGAGTATTTGTTCTGTGTCAGCTTTTCTTTTGGTTCTATCTGTTGTCTCACAACAGCTTCATGGACAATTTGTTCTTTGCACGTGATAAAACTAACCATAACTTGCTAAATTTGAAGTGTGATGGCATTTTCTTAGGTAGTATATTAGATGATTTGTACCTGCTCCTTGAAGCAGGTTGATTCCTTTTGGTACGATTTAATCAGTTTGAAGCTTTAGCAGTTCAGTTGGCTCAAAGAGAAGGGGAGTTACTCATGGAAAATGAAGAGGTGAAAAAGTTGGCCAGTTTTCTTAAGTATGTGAGCTGAATACCCATGTATCTATTCGTCTATTATTTGTTTCCTTGGAGTGTTGTTCAATGTTTTTGAGTCTTTTGACATATTTCTGTTACTTTTGAGTATTTCTTATGCCTTGAAAAAAACTCATAGCATATTATCTCTTTAGAAATGAGTATATATATCACATACAAGACATGTTAGTGTGGATGTTAAAATCAGTTTTTTTGGTGTTCTTGTTCCTTCTTTAGGCCTTTAAAGATGCAAAGAAGCTTGTTGAGGAGGAACAACGTACACATAGCCCGAACAGAGATTGAGAATGCAAGATCTGCGGTTCAAAGAGTAGAAGCAAAACTTCAAGATCATGAACAAGTTTCTCGAGCTTGAGGAAAGCAGGTTATATAAGTTTGATGATTTGCTTTAACATTCTAGTAAAGTTTGTATACTCTGCCTAGATCTGGTCATAGTGTCAAATAGCTGATTTGATTCATCAATGGGTCAGTATTATGTAGACAGCCTCACCAATCACCTTTTGACAAGGCTTAATTTGGTTCAGTATCCTTTCCTATTTCTAGACTATCTTGTGGATGTATGTGTAAAGAGTTAATGTGATATTCCTTAGCTGTCGACCTGTTCGTATCTTGTTGACATTATAGGGAGAAATCAATTTTTAAGTGTGTCATGAACAATCCGGAGAAATAGGTTGGGCTTGCTGCAATTTAGTCAGAGGTTTTTCCCTAAGTATCCGGAGAAACAGCTTGGGCTTGCTGAATTACTCAGCTGATTGTATGGGTAGTCAGAGGGAGAAGTTTTTAAGGTAATGATGGAATGAAGCTTGTTTTTACTCTCCTTATATTTTTGTTTGGCTTTGTTTTTTCCTTTATACTTGAACCGTTTGCTATAAATTTTGTATGATTTATTGTTATATGAGATTAGATTTAATAAATGTCTTTCTTAAGTTTCACATGCTCTTTTTGCTATTATGTAAGAACATTCTATATAATTTAAAGCCTATTAGCTAAAATGGTAGAGCATTGCGTTCAAACAAAAAGACGCGGGTTCAAATCCCGCATAGGCTACGATAATAAAAAAACCGCAAATACGTCATTTCACATCGGGTAATAGCCGATGTCTTTCAAAAAAAATCGATGTCTATGTTGGTGATGTAATAAGTCAAAACTTTTTAACATCGGGTAATAGCCAATGTCTTTGTATGTTTTAAGATCGGTTATATTTTATAATCGATGTTATAGGATAACAAAGACATCAAATTTAAAAATATAAACGATGTTATAACATACAAAGACATCGGGTTCTGGCCGATGTGAAAAACTTTTTACTTTTAACATCCCCCACATAGACATCGATTTTTTTTGAAAGACATCGGCTATTACCCGATGTTAAATAACAAATTTCTAGTAGTGATGAGTCCTTCTTTGAAGGCCATTGAGCCAAAGTCCTCTTGATGGTTAATGCATGTTTTGACATCTCGGTGAATCGATTGGTGATATTAATTGCAATTTCTATGTAGCTTAATGTCATAAAGGATTGAGTTGAGAGATGTATTTCAAGCCTAAACACAGTTGAAAAGGAGTGAAAACACATTATTCCCCTTGAGTGGTTGGATTCTAGTTGCTTCGCCTAAGGTTACCTAAATATATGTGATGATGGTTGAATGCTTGTTCTTATTTGCACTTATGCTAAATTGATGTTGCTTTTGACTAAGGCGAAGACGTGAAGGCATGTTAAAGGTTTTGGTCATAGTTTGGTTATTGTTTGAGGACAAGCAAGTCTAAGTATGGGGTGTTTTGATGTCTGCATTTTTAGTCATATTTTGCATCATGTTTTCATCTCATTTAAGTCATTTTATTTGCTTTTGTGTTGGGAAAGTGTGACATTTGTGTTAGTTTTTGTATTATTCAAGATATGGACTCTACACAAGCTTTGGTGGTGTTTTGTAGGTTTTGAAGCTAAAAAGAGGCAATTCTAGAGCTTAAGGAAGAGTAAAGAAGGATGGAAAAAGGGCACAAAAAGATTGGCAATCAAACAAGTAAAGATGGAGAAGAAGTGTGCAAAAGAGCCTCAGCGTCGACCTTTGCCCCCTCGATGCCAACACCCAGCGAATTCCAGTAGTACTGTTTTTGAACAGACCCTCGGCGTCGACACCTTGACCCTCAATGCCGAAGTACCTGCGCACCAGGAGAAGTTTTTGCGGGCTGATTTTATTACTTAATGGGCTTTTTAATTAGGATTTTCATCTAAATCTCTTTTAGGATCTTTTAGTTAGATAGACTTGGGATATTTTATCTTTCCTTAGATAGATTTTATTATTTTCCTAAGATAAAATATCTTTTCCTTGGAGGTTAAGTCTTAATTTCTATCTTTAAAAAAAGCCAATTAGAGGCTAATTAGGGACATATCTCTCTGATAGCTGAATTTACAACATAAGGAACGCACGTTTTGAGTTTTAGGGTTGAAGAATATTGAACGTGAATTTAAGGTTTGGTTTTATGCAATTTGTGATTATGAATTCTTCCATTGTTTTTGTGTTTTTCTTTGCAATGAGTGAGTAGTTTCCCCTTCTTCTAGGGTTAGGGTGAACCCAACAATAAGCATATGTGTGAATGAATGAATCTATACTTATGTGATATTTTTATCTACTTCTACCTATGTGCTTAACCCTTGATGAAAGTCTAGGGCATTCATTGTTGCAATTGAATTTACCAAAGGAGATTGTTAACATTGATAGTAATTAGGGATTTTTGATAAAAGTTAAAAAGACCTAATTAAGAAAAGGTATAATCAAATAAGTCTCTTATGCGAAAGTGAATTGATTTGTTTGATTGAGATAAAAGCATGATTTCTCATATGATTCATTGATTTATACATGTGTTTGTTGTTGTGGTAAGCCCTAATCTTGGAAGTTCTTTCTCATATATTGCATTCGTGTTAGTTACTTGTTACTTGGGACGAATTAAGTATGTTTTGCCCTACTTTACAGCCGCTACTTGTGCCCTTAGTTCCCCTATTTTCGACCATAAAAACAACTAGGATAGAACCGCCGACATACTCCCTTAGATCGACCTTGATTTCCACTATACTATAGAGGGATTCGAGCATAAATTTATTTGATTGGAGTGAGCATAGGCACCGATCTCCCCTCACGCACGTCATTTAGCAGGTAACTCTCTTACACAAGACCTGATCCATGTCCATACAGTTGATAATAGTTAATAAATTGTTGAATTCTCTCCATGAATGGGGAATCCCAACCATTGACAGTGGGATGGTGGTAATGAGTCCACTCTGGTTCCATTGGGGGGAGTGATGAACCTGGGTGGAGCCAAACTGGAACCCAATGACATCTTCCAACCCATGCCAAGGCAACAACGTCCGTAGGTGGATTCACATTGCTTCCGGTTACGGTGATCGGGAGGCATGTGTGTGGACCATCATTGCTGAGCACGACAACAACTTTGTGTAAAGTGTCGCGACTGCTAGTGGAACTAGCGGTGCCTCCATCCATGTCTCTGGGCCATTAAGACATGGTGTTGGGTCAAAAATGTCCACGTTACTTTTGAGGATATCTATGGTAGACAACATTGAGGCTTCCTCATACAACCATCTATGCATCCATAACTCCATTGCGATCTCCGATCGAACTCGCATGTACTGATGTTCTCCATATCCTAGTAATAGGGCGATGGCACGAAATCCGCAGTGACTGTCTCCTTTGACACTAGTCAAGCTAGTCATAAAATGTAACATAAATGCCTCCACCTGGCCGCTTAGAACTATTTGTGGATTTACTGTACTGGGCTCCCCCTCTTCAGAACCAGCCCCACATCCTCTGCCCCGAGCCTAACCTCTTCCACGTCCATGACCTGCAGCCTCCCTTCTACCATGCTCAAACCCACTCATATTGTGTTGGACAGATCGCCTCCCACTAGGACGCCCTTTTGGGTTGATTCCAGTTGGCTCTCTCATGGTGGTTTGGCCTGGGTTTCGCATGTCGAAGAAGAACGAACTAATTTTATCAACATCATCTTCAGTCAATGTGTCAGCATCCATCTCACGTCGTAGATTGGTTAGTTCCACCCGGTTTGGGTTTATGTACTCAGTGTCATCGTTATCCTCTTCTGCAGTGATAATACTACTCCAAACTACTTGCCTCCAAAATGGACAAATCTTGCTTGGATGTAAGGGATTTCTGCTATCCGTAACTTCAATGAATTCATGAACACAAGGCACCCCATGCGCATCTCGCCAATAACGATTGTGACATACACCATCATTGTAGGTTAGACTTTTGGACGTGTTATAGTTTTGTAGCAGCCGGTCAAAACACTCTCGGGTGACCTTCATCTGAAGGAGAGCAAATATTGGGTTGCTGGATACACTAACCTTTGTCCTCAATCGTGACTTTTCAAGGGATCCCTTTATCTGGTCAATCTGTTCCTTGATCATGGCGTCGATGCAGTTGGTAACATAAAAAAAGCCGCCAACGGATGTGTTTAACATTGACTTCAACTTCGAATGAGCAGACTCACAGCTAAACAATATAGATAATCGTG
The DNA here is from genome assembly GCA_963922045.1 of Persicaria maculosa. NCBI lineage: Eukaryota > Viridiplantae > Streptophyta > Magnoliopsida > Caryophyllales > Polygonaceae > Persicaria > Persicaria maculosa. Next base: position 20,643,004 of record OY998261.1, on the reverse strand, counting down.
ATTAGTTTATACGGAAATCAGGGATATCTACTTGTGTAGATTCGATAATATAATAAGGAGACACTTACATGTTCGTTGTTCGCGTTCCGAAGTGAGGGTAGCAATGAACCCATGCTCGAACAAGAGCCTCTTTGTGGTCAGTCAACCAAGTTGACTGTAAGTAAGACATAAGTCCCCATTTGGACTCCCACTTTTCATGCATGCTAGCTAATCGACCCTCGTAACTGTCTTCTATCTTTGACTTGAATAAGGCATAACAGTCGTTGTAAAATGCCTGTTGTCGACCACCTGAGTTTGTACTCCTTGCTTTCAGCTTGATGTTGCACATAACATGCCACCTGCATAGCGTATGTTTCACTGTGGGAAACACCTCGTTTAGAGCCTTAATGAGATCCAACTCGTGATATGTGACGATAACATATCGTAGCCTTTGTTTGCACAAATGCCTTACTCGTCTCATTGCCCAAACATAGTGATCCGCATTCTCCCTTGCCATGAATACAAATGCAATTGAAAATGTCTTCTCCGTGCTTGTTATCCCTAAGATCTCAAGCAAGGGCATTTGGTACCTACGAATACCAGGACTTGACGTTACCCACATAATAGCATCACAATTGAAATTAAGATTGACATTGATTAAAGTAAATCTTACTCGTTAGTTTTATATGTTGTGTCCATCACGATCACATAAGGAAATAACCTCAGAAGATGGCGTGAGTCTGGATGGGCTAATATTATATCGCTAGCTGAGAAGAGGAAAACCTGTCGTTGTTCCTGCCAAAGAATACTCAAGCTCACAACTAGTATAGTTGGTAAGAAACAGGTCGATCCATAGGGAAATCTAGTAACTTCAAGTATCAATTCAATCGTAAGTAACCGCAAAAGACAATTGGGGGTGGAAACATCCGCCTTTTATCAAAGCGGATGCAGACAAACGGAATAGAGTGAGTTATATAATGCAATGGAGAGAATTAGGTTCACCTACAATTTGTCACTTCAATTGATGAATTTGATCCTTGTTCCAGCCTCTAGTTCTTGTCTTTTCCTATCAATGTCCTTGTCCAGATCTTAGATAAATTACTAGTCCTACGAGTCCTAGTAATCCTTATCTCTAAATAACCCTAAAACGGTTAAGATTTAACCTAGAGATAGCATTAAGACTATGAATTAACCAAGGTATATGCAGTATCAAGCTACGAGTCGATATTTAACATATATTCAACTTCCTACACATCCAATTAGTCCTACGAGTCCTAAAGGGATATGATTGCCACTTGGGTTAAGGTTCGCTACGAGAAATCTACAAAACCCTAGCAATTGAATGAATCTACTCTAACTAGTTGATCAGGCCAGAGAGAATAAAACACATTCAAAGAATTAAGCGCAAGGAAGCCAAAACATTCAAATAGGAATAAGAACTAGATTAAGAAACTCACAATTCAACAATCAAAGATCCAAACTGTAGGCGAAACCTTCGAGAGTTTAGTTGCTCATGCTTAAGTGTTCTCTCAATAATTCTCTAAAAGTGCATAAGGTGAATAGTAGAATAACCTAGAAATGTCTTTTAAAGGCCTTCAAAGAATCGGCCAAAAATAATAATAATAACCCTAATTAAAGTTTAGAGCTGATTCGGCGTTTCTGCACGGGCCGGGGGCGGCAAGGGTAGGCGACGGGGCAGCCAGGCGATCAGCGAAATCCTTCAAGAAGTCTTCGGGCCGCGGGGCAGCTAGCTCGGCCGCGGGGCGGCCAGCGATTTCTTCCGCTTCTCAGCTCGTAATTTCCTCTAGCTGCTAATGCCATACACTTATACTTCTTTTAACTCTCCTCCAATTCATTCTACCTTGAATTTGTGATTCATGAAATAAACCATAACATTGTGTAGATTCCGCATCTTCCAACTCAACAAGTAATCATATAAATGCAACTAAAATATGCAATATTTACACCCAAACTATGCTAACTGTAATCTATTATGCAATAATAATAATGCTCTATCAAATTCCCCCACACTTGAATCTTTGCTTGTCCTCAAGCAATAGAAAAATTAACTCTGCAGCCCCACAGAATAGAAATTCATGTATCAACCCCAATATTCTTTAAGTGTAGGAAAAAACTAGAACACACAATAGATTAACAACATCATAGCACATAATTGCAATAATCAATGAAATCAAGCAACCATATCCATTCTAGACCTCACTAGGAATATGTGTTTCACTCTCGCTCAAGTGTTTAGGGTTAAATGTTTATGCTCAAACTCAATCTTTGTAAAAGCTTAGCTACAATAGTCTTGCACCAGTGTTCTAGCTCTCCAACGCTGGTGACTCTACATACAACAAAAATCCCGAGGTCTTTCAATTGGGTTGTAATGGGGCCAAGGTAGAAAACATAAGGTATGGAACAATTTAGGCCATGTGGTGCTCATAATTTAGGAACTAAGGAAGCAACCAAATCATAATACCACTCACAAGCTCATACCATAACTCTACAATGTATACAACTCCAATCTCAAGCATAAAACTTCACAAACCATACTCAACTCATTCTCTTATTCTCTTTTTTTTTCTTTTGTATTTTTTTTCTTTTTTTTTCATATGTTCTTTTTCATGCTATATCAAATGATTTTCCTTAACTTTTACCCCTAAGTGAATTTTATCCTCCTTAGGTCCCAAGTAATGTATAAACTACTAGCAAGAATCAAACACCTCGTAAAGATACTCCAAACATACAATCCACCAGTCAAACCATCATCCACAATATGAATATTCACCAACTATTCCTAATTCCCGGATGGGGTCAGGCTATAATTGGCTATGGAAAAATCTTGTGGAGCTCAAAAGAATAGGCAATTAGGCTCAATATTGGCTTCAAGCAGAGGATAATATGTAAGGTGGGAATAGAGTCAAATAGGGCTAATAAAGGTGCCTCAATCATCTTTAGGTCATGTGCAGAAATCATAATATGCAGCCTTGAATAAGATATCTAAATGCAAGCCAAAGAGGAAGCAATTAAAGAGAGTACACTCAACAAGCAAGAGGACTAAATTAAGCGCAGTCCTGATTAGGCCAAAATAGCTCACCAGGTCATGTCTAGAACTTCAAAATCACCCAAAATCAAAGATGTTATGTGCTCAATCACTAACCAATTATGCTCACCAAGTAATGTGGAAATCAGATATCAAAGGTTTCAACAATCCAAGCACATCATGGGGCATAAGTCTCAATAGATAAATTAGAGGACAAGTGGCATCCATATGGGAAAATAAGACCTAATCCTAACTATTGTATAAAATACTTACAATAATAATATCATTTTCGGTTTTTTTTTTTTGCGAACAACATAAACTAACATCAACTAAAATATTTAAACATGCAATCTAAAGTCAAAATGCAAACATAAAGATAAAATACAACCCTAACATGTCATGCAAGTCTTCCCCACACACTTAATTCTGACATTGTCCTCAATGGCAAAAACATCCAAATAAACTGAAAGGGAAAAGAAAAGAAAAGGAAAAACTAACATGCTCACTGCTGAGGTGGTGGTGGCGGGTAAGGTGGGAACTGAGGGTAGACAAATCGAAAGAACTCCTCTTGTCTCTGTCTCTTCATCTCTTGAGCCTCCCATGTAGCCTGTTGTCTGTGTAGCAGTTGCTCCTGTAAGCGCCGCATCTTTGCCTGGCTCTCATACATATCCGTCATGCTAGTCGTCAGTCCATGAACATCCCGACGGATGTCTCCCATGTCAAAATACAGCTGCTGCTGATGATCCCATATAGCATCTTGAAGACGAGAGATCATCTGCTGATGCTGCCACATGGTGTCCTGGAGGATAGCCATCTGCTACTGCTGCTCCCACATAGTATCCTGGTGGAGAGACATCGTCATCATCCTCTGCTCAAGCTCATAAAAACCTGGACCAATGTTCGGTAGGAGGGATGTCGAGTTCTTAAATACAAATATATGAAATATAAATGCAAACCGACTCCTAGCCTATGCAAATAATTACAAGACTTCCTCCCGTTGTAGTGGAAGGGTAGTCAGGATCGATCCACAAGGAGGCAAGTCAGCGGGATCCTAGTAGCATTGGAAAGCTCACGTGTTTGGTCGACCAGAAGCCCCGATCTCGACCTTGGTGCTCGATGTCGACCTTGGCTGTCGATCCTCTCTGTAACAGAAGACTTGCAGAGACAAAAACAAGCAGTCGATATCGGCTAAAGAGGTCGATATCGATGTTAGTACACAGAATCGACTGGCCCAGAAGACTGCCAGTCGACACAGGGGTGGTCGATATCGAGGTTAGGGGGTCGATATCGACTTCAGTAACTTGTGCAGGCTAATCGTCGTTGACACAGAAAACCATCGACGAAGCAAGTGGTCGATATCGACGTCTGGGGGTCGATATCGATGTCTGTTCCTGCAAAGTTGTTAGCTTTTTGTCGACAAAGAAAGGCCGAAGACTCAAAGATGAATAAGGAGCGATAAACAGAATAAAGACAGTGGTTTTGATGAATAAACTATATAAAAAGCAACTACTAGGATTAGGGTTTACCGCAACATTAACCAATGCATGCGATAAGGTAAATAAGACGGACAATTGCGCTATTTCACCCGAGGGACAAGCTTTGGCTGTACACCAACTCTTAGGATTACTCTTGCAAATAAACCTAATTGTCTCTACCAATTTTATGTTTATAACTCAAGTTGTTAGCATGAATCCCTTTTCTTTCGATTAGGACTAAACATAGAATCGTAGGAGATGATATAGACACAACGATATCAACATCTAACACTTACCTCAGGCACACATGGCTAACGTCGGGCTCACCCCGACCCTAGAAGCTTTGGAAGACTACTCGCACCTCATCGCAGGAACCATCATTGATATAAAAGAGAGAACTTGCATTAAAAACTTCCGAAACTTTACAACTCAACGTCGGCTCTCGAAAACGCCAAACCCTAAAGCTTCTTCCTAACTCTAACTCTATTGTAAACTGAATGTGTGTAATTGGATTGTCTTGATGGATCATCGAATCCCAGCCCCCTAGGGCTTTATTTATAGGCTACTAATCTTTTCTATCCAAGGATAGTATCTTCTATCTAAACTATAAACTCTATCCAAACAAGTAGGATAGATCTTTTATTTTGAAAAAACTCTAAACAGCTTGATAAATCTCTAAGGTAAAAAAAGGTAAATAGTCTCAGCTGTATTCTATCTAAATTTAAAAGATATTACGTGGCTTTGAAGATAGAATGGCCAATCCGCGTCTCAAAAAGCGTGTCCAACCCACGTGGAAGTATGGTCGATATCGACCAGGAAGGTCGATTTCGACTTCTCTTTTTTCTACTCGACGAGCTCAGCTTTACTCGTTTCCTGGGTTGTGGTCGATATTGATGATAAGAGATCGATATCGAGTGCTTTTCTTCTGTTGTGTGATGGTCTGTCTCGACACTCAGTTCTGTGTCGATGTTCTGTAGTCGATATCAACCATATGGGTCGACTCTTCTCTGCTCTCCTTGGTTTCTCCGTTTTGACTCCGATTTCGCTCGAATTCCTACATAATTAGATCAAAAATTGTGCAGACTCTATTTCTTGCACGTTAGCTCATTCTTACACAAGTTTATATTATTTTGAACCTTTTCTTTGGAAATCGAATGAAATATGAAGTCAAAAGATGCAATAAAAAGAAGTACAAATATGTACATCAAAACACCCCATACTTAGACTTGCTTTTCCTCAAGCAATAACCAAGCAATAACCAACACCTATAACACACCCTTCAAGTATTCGCCCTTGTCAAAAGCAACATCATAAGTGGTAGCAAAGCAAAGCAAGTGAGTTTAACGTCGTAGCACATGTATGAGCGATCCATAGGCATATGCAATTTTGATCCAACCTCACAGGGATAATGTGTTTGCACTCAACTCTTCTGTGTTTAGGCTATGAAGATCAACTCTCAACTCAATTACATATACAAACTCATAAACATTGCAATTTATAAAAATCCACTTTGCAACCAATTATGAAAATGCAATAAGAACTATCAGGAGGACTTTCACTCAATGGAAGACTTCAAAGAAGACTCCATTCGGCGGGGTTGTAATGGGGCTTGGTATAAAATAAAAGGAATGGAATTATTTGGCTATGTGGTGCTTATAAAATTCGGGAATCAAGACTTCTAAATCTCAACACTTACAATATCCAAACCATAACTCTTCAATGTTGCACTTTCCAAGCTCAATCTTCCATAATGCTTTTTCCAAACTCATCTTTCCATAATATGCTCTAATGATATCAATCATAATATCAACCCTTCTTTCAAACTCTAATATGCTCTCAAAAATATTACACTTGTATGTAAATAAAGAAAGAACTTAAGGAATTTGGCTCATGCACTAGGTATATATATCTCTTTTTTTTTTCAGATTTTTTTTGAACGAAAATAAATACTAAAAAATGTGCATTTATATGGTGAGCCAAAAATCCTTTTACAAAATATGACAAGATGCAAATATATACCATCCCATAATTTCCTTTGCTCAAAACTAAATATATGCACTTTTCTTTCCACAATGCATTATCTAACCATTCTAAGTCTCAATTCCCAAATGGGGGTCAGACTCAATTCGGCTAGGGATAATTTTGTGGAGTTTGCAATATCAGGCTCAGGCTAATATTCTGGCTTCAAGCAGAGATAATGCAGGGTAGGTAAAGAGAGGATAAAAATGGCTTAAAAGATGCCTCCATCATTTCATATATACTCGTAAACATAAACATATATATGCATTGGCTTTGAATAATTATCACAACATTTAGAGATGCATAGGAAGAGTAAATTCACTCAAGAAAGCAGAGGGATTTTTTATGTTCTCCATATAGGCCAAAATTCTCACAAGGACAATTTTTGTTGGATTTGCTTTTTAGCCTAGGATCATATGTGCTCAATTTCATCACAAGTTCACAATCTACATAAAAACCATTTTAAGGACTTAGGCTAAACCATCCAAAAATGCCATAGGATTTATATGATCAAGTCAGGTATTGAGTTTTCATCATAGGACATCTAAGTAGGGTTTAAAAACAAACTTTAGAATAAACATGCATTTTTTTCTTTCTTTTTGACATTTTCTATTTTTTGGATTTTTTTGACATTTTTTAGAAAAGTAAAACTAAAAACAAAATTTTAAACGTGAATGCAATGCGAAGAAGAAAGCCAAGTTGTGACCATAAGACATGTTTTTCCCCCACCCCATACTTAAAATATACAGTGTCCTCACTGTATTAAAAGAAGAACTAGGGTAGAGAGAAACTCACAGTGCAACCTGTGGATTCAGGTCGATTTCAGATTAGGTCGATGCCAGTAGTCGATATCTAGGTTTGAGGTCGATGTCGACTGCATCTGTCGAAGTCGAGGAAGAAGGTGAAGTCGAGGGTTGCCTGGGCTTGGTCGATATTGAGTAGCTATGTCGATATCGACCTCTCTGTTTGGCTACTGGATGATCGATCTCGATCTCAGGAAGGTGGCTCGACCCTAGGGTGGTCGATTTTGACTGGCTTGGTCGATTTCGACTGCCTCTGCAGAAGCTTCTTTTCTTCTTCGTCGTGCTTTTTGCTTGGAAACTTGAAATCTTTGTTTGAATTATAGATAAAACCACATATCATCTCAGTTTTAAAAGTTTAAAAAATCCAAAAGTCAAAATCCTAAAAACCATCTATAAAAGAAAATCAAAGTTTTAGGTATAAGCTCTAGATTTTTTAGTCGCTAGGCTCACATCTCCGTCAATTCTTCATGAGCCTTTAAGGTAGGGACCCTTCAAGCATGAGCCTTCTCCTTGAACATCTAGGTCCTTGTGGTAATAGCTAAGTTCGGCAACCAAGGTTTCTTCTTTGTTAGGTTCTTCTTTATTGGGCGCTTTCCTTCTCTTTCTTGACCTAATTTTGCAATATGGGCAAACCATGGAGCTTTGACCCTCCCATTAGTTGAATTATCAATAATGGTCAGAGGAGGGTTAGGAATTATAGTTAGGCTTACCTGTTCGGGCCCAAAACAGAAATCTTCGGACTGAGGGGAGATCGATTTTGACCAAGGGGGGTCGATTTCGAGTACAGTAGTCGATGTCGACCTGCGGGGGTCGATGTCGACGTCAGGGACCCCATACTTAAGCTCCTAGCAATCATCTGACTTACTCGACATCGATGATTTATGGTTGATTTTGAGCATTTCAATCGATATTGACTGGTTCTAGTCGATATCGACCCTGCTTGCTGTTTCCGTCCTTGCCAACAAAAATTTTCGAAGGTTCTCCTTAGCTGGTGAAAGGACAACTTGCTCTAGCTGCCTTGTTTTGCTCATGGTAGGGTTGAAGGAGAACTCTATCACTTCGTTCCCTATAGTAAAGGTTAGTAATCCTCGACGTAAATTGATATTGGCATCAGCAGTAGCTAAGAAAGGCCTACCAAGGATGATTGGTACTACATGATCTTCAGGCATCTAAAATACAATGAAATTAGTAGGAACAGAGAACTTACCTACCTTTACCGGAACGTCATCAACTATATCTGTGGGCCTGACGAATGAGTTGTCAGCCATATAGAGCTTCATATCCACAGGTTCAAGTGCGCCAATGTTCACCTTTTGCCAAATAGAAAGAGGCATAAGACTTACGCTTGCCCTTAGGTCACATAGGGCCTTGTAGAGATGTTGGCCAAGCCCCACGGTGATTGCAAACTTCCCTGGATCGCTCCTCTTCTCCGGGAAGTCCATTTTTTTAGCACTCCTCTGCGATCTCTGCCATGGACCGCTTCTTGCTAAGGATGTCTTTGAGGAATCGAACATAGGCGGGCATCTCGCTTAGGGCTTCTATAAGATGAATAGTAATGTTAAGACCTTGAAGAATCTTTACAAAGCGCCTAAACTTACCTTGGGTGGGGTCCTCCAATGCTTTGGATAGGAAGGGCAACCTCTTCTTTGGTGGAGGAGCCACAACGGTGGTCGAAGGGGCCTGCTGGGTGTCGATGTCGACTGGGATCTGGTCGATATCGACCAGGATGGTCGATTTCGACTTCTGTTGTGGCTTTGAAGGCTCTGCAGTGGTATCGACGTCGACCTGGGGATCGACCTAGTGGTCGATATCGACGTCTGGATCGACATCGACTTGTCTATCGATGTCGACTAGATCTGTAGCTTTCTCCTCCACTTCTGTTCGTGGCTTTTGTAGTTTGTTGCCATTCCTTAATTGCATGGCCGCGATGTGGCCCGTCCTAGATTGCCCCTTAGGATTTGTAATTGGTTGCCCAGGAAACGTTCCGGACGGTCTAGGGAGGGATTTGTGCCGTCAATTGACCCAGTTGGGTCTGTACATTCTTTTTTCAAATATCCATCTCCCCAATCCTTGTGGTAAGGTGATTGAGTTAAGAATGGATTGCATTGTTGGATTGATCATTCTTAGCTTGATTTTGCCTTATCTCATCTAGTACAAGTTGTAGATCATCCTTTCGTTGGTGTCTCTCCGGGTGCCCAGGAGCTCTATAAGGTGGAGGATCCCCGGGGTTGTATTGGGGTGGTTGATTTCCCCAGTTTTGGTACCCCTGGCGATTGGGATTCCTCATGTAGCTCGCCTCCTGGTGAGTCTCCGCTAGTTGTACTTGTTTAGCATGGGGGCACTCGATGGTGGTGTGCCGCTGCGATCCGCATTCGATGCATTCTTGGTTCGCTGAAAGGAACCTCACTTGCTTTAGGAGCTTTCGAAGTTGATCTCTATGGAATTGTTGCTTCACGTCCGGATCGATTACCTTACAGGGTTCATATAATGGCACAAATGGGGCAGGCCTCGACGATGATGATGTGTCGGAAGCCTCAGGAGTCCCATATGTGTTGTCGAACTCCACCAACCTCTCTATGGTGTCCCAAGTCTCTTGTGGAGCGAGTTCAAGGTAGCCATAGGAGGTGTAGCTGTTGATCCTCTCCTTGGTTGCAGCATCAAGAGCATTGTAAATAATCTCCTGAATCACGTACGGTGGTTGGCTATGCGTCGGGCATGATCGTAGTAGGTCCTTGAACCTTTCCCAAACAGTCGCCAGAGCCTCACCAGACTTTTTTTTCGAAAGCCGTGATTTTCTGTCGGATCAACGTCATCTTAGATGGAGGGAAGAACTTGTTGAGGAACGCGTCCTTGACTTCATTCCAGGTGCGGAGCGATCTTGGGGTTAAGCTTTCCAACCATTGCAATGCTTTACTTGTAAGGGACCAACGAAAAGCTTTTAGTTAGACATATTCAAGACGTTGTCCATCAGCAATAGTATCACAGAGATCTAATCTCAGTTAGAAAATTAGGCTTAATTTCAAAGTTAGAAGCAGGGATAAGAATCGCCGATTCAGGCACTGTGAGTACGGGGTGCATGTATTGCTTTGCGTTTCGTGGGAGGGTGTTGATTTGGGCTTCTATTTGCCTCCGGCCTTCCTCCTCCCTATCTGCTCGCTCTTTAAGTGCCGCCTCTCTAGTTGTTACGTCCTCGACTTGCTTCCTTAGCTGCTCAATTAGCTCAGCCTGGGCCGCATTGTCTGCCATGATTCTTTGAGCTTGGGCTCTTAGATGGAGATAGCGTTCAGGGTCGTCTACTCCTTCGAATTCAGCTGGGCGATCAGCGCGTCACATACACCTGCAAGGCCAAACTAGATAGAAACATGAGATAGACTACTAGGGCGCGATTGATTGCCTCCCCGGCAACGGTGCCAATTTGTTAGGTAGGAGGGATGTTGAGTTCATAAATACAAATATATGAAATATAAATGCAAACCGACTCCTAGCCTATGCAAATAATTACAAGACTTTCTCCCGTTATAGTGTAAGGGTAGTCAAGATCGATCCACGAGGAGGCAAGTCAGCGGGATCCTAGTAGCGTTGGAAAGCTCATGTCTTTGATCGACCAGAAGCCTCGATCTCGACCTTGGTGCTCGATGTCGACCTTGGCTGTCGATCCTTTCTGCAACAGAAGACCTACAGAGACAAAAACAAGCAGTCGATATCGACTAGAGAGGTCGATATCGATGTTAGTACACGGAATCGACTGGCTCAGAAGACTGCTAGTCAACACAGGGGTGGTCGATATCGAGGTTGGGGGTCGATATCGACTTCAGTAACTTGTGCAGGCTGATCGTCATCGACACAGAAAATAGTCAACGAAGCAAGTGGTCGATATCGACGTTTGGGGGTCGATATCGATGTCTGTTCCTGCTAAGTTGTTAGCTTTTTGTTGGCAAAGAAAGGCCGAAGACTCATGGCTGAATAAGGAGCGATGAACAGAATAAAGACAGTAGTTTTGATGAATAAACTATATAAAAAGCAACTCCTAGGATTAGGGTTTACCACAACGTTAACTAATGCATGCGATAAGGTAAATAAGACGGACAATTGCGCTATTTCACCCGAGGGACAAGCTTTCGCTGTACACCAACTCTTAGGATTACTCTTGCAAATAAACCTAATTGTCTCTACCAATTTTATGTTTATAACTCAAGTTGTTAGCATGAATCCCTTTTCTTTTGAATAGGACTAAACATAGAATCGTAGGAGATGATATAGACACAGCGATATCAACATCTAACACTTACCTCAGGCACACATGGCTAACGTCGGGCTCACCCCGACCCTAGAAGCTTTGGGAGACTACTCGCACCTCATCGCAGGAACCATCATTGATATAAAAGAGAGAACTTGCATTAAAAACTTCCGAAACTTTACAACTCAACGTCGGCTCTCACAGACGCCAACCCCTAAAGCTTCTACCTAACTCTAACTCTATTGTCAACTGAATGTGTGTAATTGGATTGTCTTGATGGATCATCGAATGCCAGCCCCCTAGGGCTTGATTTATAGGCTACTAATCCTTGCTATCCAAGGATAGTATCTTCTATCTAAACTATAAACTCTATCCAAACAAGTAGGATAGATCTTTTATTTTGATAAAACTCTAAACAACTTGATAAATCTCTAAGGTAAAAAAGGTAAATAGTCTCTGCTGTATTCTATCTAAATTTACAAGATATTCCGTGGCTTTGAAGATATAATGGCCAATCTGCGTCTCGAAAAGCGTGTCCAACCCGCGTGAAAGTATGGTCGATATCGACCACGAATGTCGATTTCAATCTCTCTGTTTCTGCTCGACGAGCTCAGCTTCACTCTATTCCTGGGATGTGATCGATGTCGATGATAAGAGATCAATATCGAGTGCTTTTCTTCTGTTGTGTGATGGTCTGTGTCGATATCGACAATATGGGTCGATTTCGACCTCTTCTCTACTCTCCATGGTTTCTCCGTTTTGACTCCGATTTCGCTCGAATTCCTACATAATTAGATCAGAACTTGTGCATACTCTATTTCTTGCATGTTAGCTCATTCTTAAAAATGTTTATATTATTTTGAACCTTTTCTTTGGAAATAGAATGAAATATAAAGTCAAAAGATGCAATAAAAAAAAGTACAAATATGTACATCAACCAGCACCTACTCCAGCTGTGCCAGAAGGTCCAGCACCCCCACCTCCTACATCCGTCTGCACCTTAAGAACACCACCATCATCGTCCTGAGCAACATCATCTCCATCATCCTCATCCTCGCCATCCTCATCCTCATCGCCCATAAAGAAATCGACTGCAGTAGGATCAAAAGGAAGTGTCCGTGGCAATCTCAGCTGAATCTCCCGAAGATGGCCTCCCGCAGCTCAGAAGGATAAGGAGAATGTGTGTGGTTTTGTGAAAGATATAGGTGTAGAATGGAAGATATTTGAGAGAGGGATGATTTTTGTGAAGGTTGAAGCTTTGAGGGAGGGAGTTTTAATGGAGGTTTTGAGTTTTGGATGTGGCTTTTGAATGTTGAATGTAAAGACAGAGAAGATAGATGAAGATAGGTAGATATGGCGTGGGGGCGGCTGGGGACACATGGGAATGGTAAAGGAGTAGATAGGGTTAAAGGGGTGTAGCAGGTGGGGCCCACACGGGTCCTAAATTTTTTTTATCTTCCGTCAAGGCCGCGGGGCGGCCTGGCAGGGCGACGGGACAGCCGGTGATTGCGAAGAGAGTTTCGCTAGCTGTCGCGGCCGCGGGGCGGCCTGGCTGGCGACGGGGCGGCCTGCCCTTTTCTACTCATCTCCTCTTCTTCTTTTTTTCATGCGGGGTTAGTATGCCGAACCACCAAAACTAAACTAAAAGAAAATAACTAAATGCAATAAGAAAATGACATCTAAACTACTTACGTACCTTGGGTTGCCTCCCAAGCAACGCCTTTTGTTAATGTCTTAGGCTCGACGTCATGACTCCCTAGTGATCCTCAGTGCTTGGTTCATGGAGAACCAACTCATCACCATCCTCTTTGACAAAGTTCTCATAATATGGCTTCACGCGATGACAATTACCTTGAAAATGTCTCCATTCCTCTCATTGACTAGCTCTACTGCACCATGAGAAAACACATTAGTAATCACATATGGCCCTGCCCATCTAGAGCGAAGCTTACCTGGGAAGAGTTGAAGGCGCGATTGGAATAGAAGGACCTTGTCCCCAACTTTGAGGTCCTTTCGCAAAATATGCTCGTCATGCCATGCCTTAGTCTTCTCCTTATAGGTGACGGAGTTCTCATAGGCATTCAATCTCAACTCTTCCAACTCCTGCAGATGCAGTTTCCTGAACTCACCAACTTCATCCATTTGCATGTTGCATTGTTTCACCACCCAATATGCCTTATGTTCTAGATCGACAGGAAGATGGCAAGCCTTTTCATAAACTAATCAAAACGGAGACATCCCAATGGGAGTCTTGTAAGCCATTCGATATGCCCGCAGAGCATCATCAAGTCTTACACTCCAATCCTTCCTGTTTGGGTCAACAATCTTCTCCAAGATAGTCTTAATCTCGCAACTAGACACCTCAGCTTGCCCATTAGTCTGGGTGTGGTATGCAGTAGACACCCTCTGCGTAACATGTTTTTTTTAATAGGGCACTTACCGTCTTATTGCAGAAATGGGACCCTTTATCACTTATCAATGCGTTCGGCACTCCGAATCTAGAGAATAGCACTTTGAGGAAACCTGCAACAACTTTTGAATCATCAGTCCTGGTGGCCTTCGCCTCCACCCACTTGGAGACGTAGTCCACCGCAAGAAAAACATACAAGTTTCCAAACGAGTTAGGGAATGGTCCCATGAAGGCAATGCCCCAAACATAAAAAATCTCACAAAATATCATGCGAGTTTGTGCCATCTCATTCCTCTTAGAAAGATTCCCCACTCTTTGACAACGATCACAGGATTTGCAAAAAGCATATGAATCACGAAATATATGCGGCTAAAAGAACCCTACATCAAGTATCTTTCTTGCTGTCTTTTGTGGTCCAAAGTGCCCACCACATTCATGTGAGTGACAAAAATTATGGAGATTGTACCTCATCGTTGGGAAGACACCGATGTATCACTTGATCCGCGCAATGCTTCTTTAGGTATGGATCATCTCAAACGTAGAAGCGAGCATCATGGCGTATCTTGTCCTTTTGAGCCTTGGAAAAGTTGGGTGGAAACTCCTGCGATACTAAAAATTTCACCAAATTAGCGAACCAAGGATGGGGAATTGAGCTTATCTTCATAAGAAGCTCAATCTCATAATCTACCGGGGCCGCAGGGCGGCCGGCGACAGGTGGCCGCGGGGCGGCCTGGTTGGCGACGAGGCGGCTGGAGACGGTGAACACTTCAAATATTCTTCGTCAGGAAAACTCCCCAGGATAGGTGATTGCTCGTCTTGCTCATTCTTTCCCTGCAATATACGACTTAAATGATCTGCAAAAAGGTTCTCAGCACCCTTTTTGTCTCTGATTTCGATCTCAAACTCGCTTAAAAGCAAGATCCATCTAATCAATATTGGCTTGGCCTCTTTCTTCATCAAAAGGTAACGAAGCGCTGCATGGTCAATATACACAATAACTTTTGTACCAAGCAAATAAGATCGAAATTTCTCAAGGGCAAAAAAAATAGCAAGAAGTTCCTTCTCTATGGTTGAGTAGTTCCTTTGGGTGCCATTCAACGTCAAAGATGCATAGTAGATCACATGAGAGCTCTTCCCCTCTTTTTGTCCAAGCACGGCTCCCATGGCGTGGTCACTAGCGTCACATATCAATTCGAAGGGTTGGAACCAATTTGGCGCTTGTATAATTGGGGCACTAGTAAGACAAGTCTTCAACTCATCAAACGCCGTCCTGCACTTCTCATCAAAAGAAAAGGTGACCTCCTTCTTCAGTAGCTCGCACAAGGGTGAGGTGATCTTTGAGAAATGCTTAATGAACCTACGGTAGAATCCTGCATGGCCTAAAAAGGAACGCACTTCACGCACATTAGTAGGATAAGGCAATGATTGAATGATATCCGCCTTCGCCTTATCAACCTCAATACCTTTATGTGAGACAATGTGACCTAAAACAATGCCCTCCTCAACCACAAAGTAACACTTCTCTGAATTGAGCACTAAATTAGTGTCAACACACCTTCTAAGCACAAGTACTAAATGGTTTAAGCAAGCATCAAAACTATCACCATGTACAGTAAAGTCATCCATAAAAACCTCAATAAATTGCTCTACATATTCAGAAAAAATGCTTACCATACGCCGTTAGAATGTCCGAGGAGCGTTGCACAAGCCAAAGGGCATCCTGCGATATGCAAAAGTGCCAAACGGACAACTGAATATCGTCTTCTCTTGATCCTCTGGTGCAATGGCTATCTGAAAGTACCGTGAATATCCATCTAAAAAACAATAATATGGACGACCAGCGAGCCGTTCAACCATCTGATCAATAAAAGGTAAGGGAAAGTGATCTTTTCAAGTTACCGCATTCAGCTTGCGATAATTGATACAAACTCTCCAGCCTGATTGGACTCTGGTGGGGACCAACTCACCTTCTTTGTTCTCAACTACTGTTATGCCCCCCTTCTTTGGTACTACCTATGTTGGACTAACCCATTGACTATCAGAGATGGGATAGATCATACCTGCCTGAAGGAGTTTCAACACCTCCTTCTTTACTACCTCCATCATAGGTGGGTTGAGTCTCTGTTGAGGTTGCCTGGAAGGTTTGGCTCCCTATTCTAACAAGATTCTGTGCATGCAAGTAGCTGGGTTGATTCCCCTGATGTCCACTATGGTCCATCCCAGAGCGGTCTTATGTTCTTTGAGCACCGCCACCAACCTATCTTCTTGTTCCTTAGTAAGCTTGTTGGAGATGATGACAGACAAGGTATCACCTTCCCCCCATAAATGCATACTTCAAATGCTCAGGAAGTGGCTTGAGCTCAACAACAGGTGCCTGCACAACAGAAGGTAAGAGCTTCTCGCTCAGACCGGTTAGTTCATAGGGGTACCTACCTGCAAATGAGTTGGGAGGGTGGACAAGTCTCTTATGGTCTCCTGCAGGTTATTAGGCAAAGCATAATTAACTGACAACTCCTCAATAGGAGCTTCTAGAGCAACCTGTAAGTCATCTACACAACTCATATCAAAAGTATCCTGCATACAAGTATCAATGACATCTACAAAGCACAAGGAAGGATCGCTAGAAGGGAATTTCATTGCATCATATATATTGTATTCAACCTTCTCACCATCGAATTCCATAGTCAATGAGCCAGAATACACATCAATTTTTGTCTTATCAGTCTTCAAAAAGGGCTTTCCTAAGAGAATAGGGGCCTCTTGCTTACCATGTTCCATATCTAAGACAAAAAAGTCAGCAGGAAAGATCAAGTTGTCAACCATGACCAAAACATCCTCTACTATCCCTCTAGGATAAGCATTTGAGCGGTCCGCTAATTGGATCACCACTCTAGTCTCATGCAAAGGTCCTAAGCCTAATGATTCATATAGAGAATAAGGTAAGACATTAATAGATGCACCTAAGTCTAACAAAGCTTTATCAAACTTAGTCTCACCTATCACACATGGGATTGTAAACATGCTAGTGTCGCTACATTTCTTAGGCATACGCTTTTGAAACACAGTAGACACATGTTTGCTTACCTTAATCTTCTGCTTCCCCTTCAACTTCTGATTCCTCTTTATGGCGCAAAGCTCCTTAAGAAATTTAGCATAACGAGGAATAATTTTAATCAATTTGAGTAAGGGAATATTTACCTTGCACTTACTGAATGTCTCAAAGATCTCTTTGTCATTCTCAGGCCTCCTTGTATCTCTAAGAGCTTCAGGAAAATGAGGAACAGGTTTGTAAGAATTTAAAGGAGTGAATTCAGGCCTTACATATGAATCGGAAGGTTCGTCAGGGGCAAGGCTGTGGGGCGGCTGGGTGTGGCCGCGGGGCAGCTCGCCGAATTCTGGTGATTTTGAAGACTGGCAATTTCGAAGCTCTTCTTCTTCTTTTTCTTTATGCAGCTCAGAGTCTCCATGGTTTTCGTCAACCTGGTGAGTAGTAATCAGTTCCTTCCACTTCTTAGCATTATTGCGCTGACGTTCTCCTTAGGATTCACCATCGTTTGAGATGGTAGCTTTCCTGAGTCCTTAGCCTGCAATTCACTCAGCAATTGAGCCAATTGGCCTACCTGCTTCTCAAGATTCTTTGAGTGCTCAAACTGGCTCATGAGTATCCTAGTGAGGGTCTTGACAGGGTCCTCAGTTGATTGATCTCATGCGGGAGGTGCTCTCTGCCTAGAATCGAACTGTTGTTGAGGCCTCTGTTGGTGTCCCCCTTGTGGATTGAAAGGGGCCTGGTTATTACCATAGCCATATCCATGGTAACCTGCATTATAATTGTTATTGAATTGATTGAGGTTACCATAGTTACCATACTTGGGCTTTTGCGAGACAAAGTTTCCCATGGCGTTAAGCTCAACATTAGGATCCTGAAGTAGTGGGCACATATCGTTTGGATGTGAGGGATCAGCACAAAGCCCACATGCCTTGAGTTCTTGAGGTGTCCCCTTGATCATCATCCTTCTCATCATCTCCTTCATCTCCATCATATAAGCTTGCAAATTGGAGCTTGAAGAATCTACAGCCAGTACTCCACGGGGGTTTGCCCTCTTGCTATATTGTCTAGACCCCTCAGCAAGCTTTGAGAACAACTCCATAGCATCATTTGGGGTCTTGTTGAGAATGTTACCACCACTAGTGGCATTCACCATTCGGCGCTCATCATCAAGCATACCTCCATGCAAATAAAGTACCAAATCCTGTTGTGAGTAACAATGACAGGGGCAACTTAAGCAGAGCTTTTTGAATCGCTCCACATACTCATACAGGGTCTCAGTTGCTGATTGCTCGATGTTGCTGATGGCCTTTTTGAGAAAGTTCATCTTTGTAGCAAGGAAGTACTTTTCTAAGAACAACCTTTTCATCTCTGTCCAGATAGTAATGCTTCCTGCAGGCAAATAGTAAAACCAATCATTAGCTGAATCTTTTAACGTGAAAGGAAAAGCTCGTAGAGTGATTTGGTCCTCTGTGACATCTGCGGGTCTCATGCTCTCAATGACAGCATTGAACTCCGCCAAATGTTTGTTGGGATCCTCGCCACTCAACCCATGGAACTTAGGGAGAAAGAGGATCCATTGAGCCTTGAACTCGAATTTGGTCCCATCAGCAAGCGCTGGAAACTGCACCGCCAATGGTTGTGTTTGCAGATTCGGTGCGGTGAGTTGCCTTAAGGTTTGGTTCGCGTTCTCTAACGCGTTGTCACCCATCTCTGCAGTCCCTTCGGCTTCTTGATCAAAAGTTAATTTGCTAGAGTTGTTGCGAACCTCCCGCCTTAGCTTGGAAATAGTCCTCTCAATCTCTGAATCAAAAGAAAGCAAGGATGGATTAGTAGCACGGGTGCGGACCATAAACGTGGTCCACACCAAGTATAGCAATTAAACAACACAAGAAATTAAAAAGAAATCCCCGGCAACGGCGCCAAATTTGACAAGAAGAAAACATGTCGTTGTTCCTACCAAATAATACTCAAGCTCACAACTAGTATAGTTGGTAAGAAAGAGGTCGATCCACAGGGAAATCTAGTAACTTCAAGTATCAATTCAATCGCAAGTAACAGCAAAAGAGAACTGGTGATGGAAATATCTGCCTTTTATCAAAGCGGATGCAGGCAAACGGAATAGAGTGAGTTATAGAATGCAATGGAGAGAATTAGGTTCACCTACAATTTGTCACTTCAATTGATGAATTTGATCCTTGTTCCAGCCTCCAGTTTTTGTCTTTTCCTATCAATGTCCTTGTCCAGATCTTAGGTAAATTACTAGTCCTACGAGTCCTAGTAATCCTTATCTCTTAATAACCCTAACACGGTTAAGATTTAACCTAGAGATAGCATTAAGACTATGAACTAACCAAGGTATATGCAATATCAAGCTACGAGTCGATATTTAACATATATTCAACTTCCTGCACATCCAATTAGTCCTACGAGTCCTAAAGGGATATGATTGCCACTTGGGTTAAGGTTTGCTACGAGGAATGGCACCTCCTCCTGTAATACTTTTGAAGATGACATGATCACTAATAACACAATCTTTTTGTGATTTCGATACTCTGTATGTGAGTACAAACACTTAGTTTTGCAAAAAATTTCCTCTCCAGTGTTTCAATGGATGCCAATCGCTTCTATTTATAGACGTTTTGAAGTCGGTCTCGAACTGTCCCACTATTTCGGCAACCGTAGCAGCATACATTGGTTCTGTTTTCAAAACTGTTGCCAGAAGTGCTCTCACGGTTTCGGAATCAGTGACAGTCAGAGCTCCTTCTTTCTCACGGTTTGAGAAGTTGTGGCAGCCATTTTTTTTTTACAGTTTTCAAATCCGTGATCGCTACCGCGTGTTTGTCTTTCTTTTGCAAATGAAATCAGAACAGTCATTTTTATGAGATTTCCATTTGCTTACCAAATCATATACAGTACTCTGTATTGTTTGTGATTTTTTTATTCTTTGCCTTGCACTATTGACATTGTTTTCCAAAATCAAATCACAACTGTCATTTTTTGTGATTTTGAATTACCGACACCAAATCAGATACATTATTATTTGTGATTTTTTTATATTTTTTTCCTTGCACTATTGCCGTTGTTTTGGCAAAATCAAATCAAACTGAAACCAAAATAGCGTTTAAACCTAAAGAGCCAAACGCTCTTGGGCCGCCGCCACCCACCCACCCTTCGGCGTTGTTTTCACCAGCATCCCACTGCCTTCCTCCCGGGCTTCTTCTTACTCCTTCTTGCTGTCGACGGCAAGACATCACCATACTGGTCCGTTCTAAACCTCCTTCGGGCAACCGCAACCTAGCCCCTACTTGTTGCCCCGGTTAGCCACCGCCTCTCGATCTCACCTTCTCCTCCGATTGTTGCCCCGGTTAACCACCGCAACGACTACCAACTTCCTTCCTCTAACCAGCCCCTTGCCGTCGGCCACCCACACCTCGAGCTCAACAGCCACCGACCTCCTCTGTCCAGGCCAACACCGAAAACGCTCCCTTGGTTTCTGCCACCGCCGCAAGCAACACCGACCACCTTCACCGTCTTCTCCACCGACCATCGAGCCAAGCATTTCGTGGCCCGACCTCCTCTGTCCTGGCCAACACCTCCTCATCGATTCTAACTGATCGTTCGTTTGCTCTCCGGCTTCTTCGAGTCTGATTTGTGTCGCCGCTCGTTCAATTCATTGGCTTCCGATCCGCCGCCGCCGGCCCTTGGTGGCGCTCTTTCTGCTCTGCCGCCTCTCACAAGAGCCTTACCGCTGCTTCTCCGGTTCTACCGCCCCTCTGAGCCATCTTGGTGTAAGCGGTTTATCAAGTCTTTCAGCCGCCTTGCTCGAGCCAAAGCGTTCCTACAACGCTTGCTCTTTGATTTCTTTGAAGGGGAAAAAAAATTTGGTCCGTGAGCCTTATGGTTCATTCTCTAACCGCTTTCTAGCTTCTTCGCCTGTTTATTATTGTTGTTTATTTATTCCTGCCCTATCTTATACGTTTCCTCTATTTTGGTTTACCTTTGTGGTAGCCTATTACGATCTTGTTATCGTCCTTGAGGGTGTAAGATGTTTTTTGGGGATTTGTTCCAGCAATGGTTTGGTTAGAGATTTGGTATGCGGATTAGTGTACTTTGCCTTGCTTGTTGTGGTACAGGTTTCATGTGAACTGGGGTTGGTTTGCCAAGCTTTTATACGTCGTGGAAGTGTGATTGACACCTATTGATTCTTTTTGGAGTCCAAGTTGAGGTATCTGCTAGTGATCCCCAGAGTTCTCTGTGTCGTCTGCCGTTTGACTGGTTGGTTTTGGTTTTGTTAGCCTGTAGTTTACAGTGTAGGATGACTTGTACTTTATTTCTGCATTTTCCTTTCCGCCATTTACTTCTTGTCATTTTGTTTCTGTCATTTCCTTCTGTCATTTGTTTCTTGTTGTACATGATGGTTAGTCCATCTCCTGGCTTGTCCGGACTCTTGATTTCTCTAGCCTTGTCTACAGAATCGAATTTCTTTCTTATATAAAAAAAATCAAACCGAAACCAATCACATTTATAGCTTTAAAAAATTAAAATAGACCGATTGTGGTGACTTTATATTTTTATTTTCTTTATTTTTCCTTTATACTCCCCCCGATTAAAAAATATGACTATTTAGCACGTGTTTTAAGGACCAAACAATTATGTAAAATATTATTTTTTTTATTATTTTTTCAAACTAAATACTTATTAGTAATAAATATTACATTTATTTTTAAAAAATTAATATTTTATAGAAATGACTTTTTCAAGTCAAACACATATTATTAAGAGCGTAAATTTCCTAGAAAATATTAAAATTTTAATTAATTTTTAATAATATAATACTTACTATTAATAAGTGTGAGTTTATTAAAAATTTAATATTTTGTATTATGTTTATCACCTTAAAATACGTACATAAATAAGTCACTTATTTGTAAATGGAGGAAGTAACATTTATTCTTGGTTTCATTTTCAACTTCATTTGTATTTTTAAGTAATTTACACGTACTGTCTTTTTATAAAGAATCCTCTTTCCTTTATTTTTCTCGCTCAATTTTTCTTGGGTTATTTTGGTATGTGTACATTTTTTGGCCAAAATTTAAGCCCTAGGACAAAAAATGGGAAAATATTAAAAGAGTGTCCACAATTTCCAACTTTGCCCCTGCCTTATTATTCCCTTCTCCTCCTAATTCACTGATTTTCTTTCCAGAACCCGGCGCTCTCGCTCCCATGGCTCCTCCTAATTCACTGATTTGATCGATCGATCGATCCGCTCCCATGGCTCCTTCTCTTTCCCTCGGATTTGCCTCCCATATCCCCTTCCCTCTCCCTCCCAATCTGGTCCTCTCCGTTGCTCCCTCTCGCCCTCTCGCGTCGCTCACTGGTTTCCGCCATTGAAGGCTCCTCCGAGCTCCCCTCCGAGCTTCCATGGCTGCCTCCCGCTCTCTCAGATTTCGAGCTCCCCTCCGAGCTCCCCTCAGAGCTTCCATGGCGCTGAACGAGACCGATCAGGGGCAGCTGGAAGAAGATGCGCTCGGGAGGAAGAAGATGCACTTGGATCTGGGATTTTACCGTCGTTCCCCCTCAATTTCGATTTTGATTTCTGAAATTGGTTGCAAACGATTTCGATTTTGATTTCACCGTCGTTCCCCCTCAAAGCTTCCGCTGCCGCCACGGCCACCGCGCCCCGAGATCCGACGGCGGCGATCAGATCCGGCCGCCAAAAGGTGCTGTTTTGGAAGGAAGAAGGCGGAATCGAAGCCCAATCGAAGTCGATGGTGGTGAACTGATGGTACAGATTCCGTTGCTCATCCTGTTGATAGTGCTCGAATGGGCGCTGAAGCAGAGCGCGCACCATGACGTCCGATCCCTGCGCCTGCTCGAATGGTGCACCTGCTGGCTGCTGCTGTCGCACTCGCCCCTGTTGTTGTCCCAATTAACTGATTCAAATTAAAGTAAAAAATGAAAACCATCTGGGCATATACAAGTAGTATGATGTTGGAACGAAGCTTATCTCCACTTTAACAAGGCTGATTTTCATGAAGAGGATAACCCCCTTTTTTTTTTTTTTTTTTTTTGAACCAGAAATAATTTGGCAACAGGGGAGACCCTATAAGCCAAGAGCATCCAAACGAATGAAATTGCGCAGGACAGAGTCGTCAGGAGTCTCCGTACCGAAGAAGCTGCAATCCAGATGCGTTAACCTATCTGCCGCACGGTTAGCTTCTCTATAGACATGACGAATCTGAATCGATCTAAAGAATCCTAGGGAGGCTAGACTGTACGAGACAATCATTTCTGAGTCCCCCGTAGGCATTCCAATGCCTTTAAGACTGTTGATAATTGTTAAGTTGTCACCTTCAATTATGAGGTCAGATATATGTAGGGATTGAGCTGCTGAGATACCTTTCCAAAGAGCAAACCCTTCGGAACCAACAATAGAAGCGAAAGGAGAGGGACCAGCTCCGGAAAAAATTGGAGTTCCACAGTGATTTCTGATAATGAAACCGTAGGTACCTTTAGAGGACGATGATAATGCTCCGTCGAAGTTAAGTTTAAAAACTCCTATATTTGGTGGTTGCCATTTTGAATTCCTTTTCTTACGTTCATGTTTGTGAATATTTGTGTCTATTACTTGTGGTTGTGTCAAGTCGTCGTCATTCATCAAGGAATGTTTCCATAGGGATAGTTGTACCTTAATGAAGACAACTATACTTCTGGTGTTAGGTTTTAATTTCTGAAATAGAGTTTGGTTGCGGAAATACCATATGCTCCACCAATAGAGTGCAAGTTTAGCAAATCGTTGAGTACCAACCGCTTCTTTAATGTTTTGTAGAGTAGTGTTAAGATGTGTCTGTTGAGCAAAGCAATTGTTAAGTGTTGGCATTATAGTTGGGTCCATTGATGAGATAGTGTGTTGTGTTATTGGACAGTCGTGCAAGAGGTGGACGACATCCTCATAGCTTGAGTCACAATGGGGGCAGTTCGTTGGCACTCCCATTCCCCTGTGTGCGAGTCTAGCTACAGTTGGTATTCCGTTCTTTGTGATCTTCCATATAAATGTTTTTATTTTAGAAGGTAAGTCAAGGTTCCAAATCCAACAAAGGTCATATTTTTGGTGTTTTTTCTTGTCATTGATCATTGTAATAGCCGAGTGTGTGGAAAACCAGCCATTCTTACTCCATTTCCAATATAGTCTATCCGTATTTATGTTTTTAGGTATAGGTGTCAACTTTATTGTCTCTATCATCTCGATTGGTAGTGCGTGGTTAGTTGTATCATGTAGTTTATTAGTATTCCACGATTTGTCTTGTAAAATAAATTCGGAGACTTTCAGGTTAGGGTTAATTTGCTGGTCATTTGTTATTTTTGAGATGAGTGGGGAGTCACCAATCCAATGATCTATCCAGAAGTTGATGTTGTCGCCATTACCTATAGACCATCTAATTCCCTCTTTAAGAAGAGGCAGTAGTTTTGTTAATTGGGCCCATTGCCAAGAGCAGTTGCCTTGTCGATGATATGTCAATATATGTTGCTCTTTTAAGTATTTCTCTGTGATTAGTCTTACCCACGGGTTTTGTGGTTCAGCTAGTATTTTCCATAGTAATTTAAGTTGTAGTGCTTTATTCATGTCCTCCGAGCAGTGCAAGCCAAGGCCCCCATTAGATTTAGCTTTACACACCTCGTACCAACTAATAAGAGGTTTGTGCCTCGGTCCCTTATTCCATAAGAAGTTTCTGTTGATTTTATCTAAGTCCGAGTGAACAACTTTTGGTAATAGGAAACATTGCATTAAATGAAGAGGTTTTGCTAGCAATGTCGATTTGATTAGAGTACATCGTCCTGCTTGAGATAGACAGCTAGCTTTCCATTTATGCAGTTGATTCTTTGTGGTATTAATAAGGCTCGTGAAAGTTTCTTTAGTTATACGCCCCGAAATGATAGGACAACCCAGGTAAATACCAAGGTCAGTTGTGAAGGGAATTTGTAGTTCCGTATGGATTAAGTTCCTATTGGTCGTTGTTGTGTTAGGAGTTGTTTGAAAATGGGATTTATGTCTGTTAATTTTTTGACCTGATAGTGCCGAGTATTCGTTGAGGATCACGTTGATTAGGTCACAGGCTTTTTTGGTTGCAGATCCAAAGATAACAATGTCATCCGCAAAGGCGAGGAGTGGGGTTTTAGTGTCAGTCCTTGTAATTGTGACACCCAGGTGGCTTCCAGGTTTTGCGGACTCGTTACAGAGGCCTCGGACTAGAACTTCTGATTGAATTAGGAATAGATAAGGTGATAAGGGATCTCCTTGACGGAGTCCCCGTTGTGGTGTGAATAGGTCAGTAGGTTCATTGTTAACAAGTACTGAATAGGAAACAGTTGTTATACATTCCCGAATCCAACCGCAGAAGCGGTTTGAGAAACCGAACCTATCCAGAACATTAAGTAGGAAATCCCAGTCAACTAGGTCAAAGGCTTTTTCCATGTCTAATTTGACTGCCATCCACCCGGATTTGCCCTTTTTTTTTGGAGAAGGAGTGGAAAATCTCATTTGCAATTAGAATGTTGTCCTAGATGGATCTTCCTGATGTAAATGCGCTCTGTAATGGGTTGATAATTTTGGGAAGAATTTTTTTAAGTCTAGTGGCTATTATTTTGGAAATAATTTTATAGATTGTTGTACACAGACTTATGGGTCTGTAATGGGATGTGGTAGTAGGGTCATCTTTTTTGGGTATTAGTGCAATGAAAGTGTGATTTATTTGTCTCAGGATTCTGCCAGAAAGGAAGAAGGCCTTGACAGCTTTAATCACCGCTGGTCCCACAATATGCCAATATTTTTTAAAAAATCCCGCAGGGAAGCCGTCTGGTCCTGGAGATTTATCGTTTGCCATTCCAAAGATAGCGTTCTTGATTTCAGAGTTAGTGATTTGTTTGGTCAGCCACTCATTGTCATCATCCGTTATTTCCTTATCAATATTATTTATTAGATTACTATGCGTTTCATGTCGGTGATGTTTTGAGTATCTTCTAATAAAGTCGTCATTAATTATTTTCCTTATGTCTTGTTCACGTGTCGCTGTAGTTCCATGTGCATCCTGAATGGTTCGGATGATTTTTTTGTTGCGTCGTCCAGTAGCTATTCTATGAAAGTACTTTGTGTTGGCATATGTCGTCCTTATATGTCTGTGTTTTGCCCTCTGTCCCCAATATTTTATTTGATAGTTAAGGAGTGCAGTGTGCTTCATAGATAGTTTCTGTATTTTGTTATCGATACTGACATCATAGGAATTGCATAGCTGTGATTGGAGTTCCAGAAGGTTTTTTTCCACTTGTGTAATTTGTCGAAATATATTTCCGAAGGTAACTTTACTCCAGGCTTTGCTTTTCTTTTTGACTTCTTGTAATTTTTTTGTTAATTTGTAGATATGTGAGCCTGGCACGTCAATCCGCCAAGCATTTTTGACAATTCTTTCGAAGTCTGCTCTAGTGGTCCAGGCCATTTCAAACTTAAATGGTTGCAATTTTGGTTTCTGGTTGTCCATTAAATGTAGTGTGATTTGAGTATGATCTGATTTGAGGAAGGCATGATTTTTTGTGTATAGGTTAGGGAAGTGTTGGTAGAGACAATGACTCAGAAGTGCTCTATCAAGCTTCTCGTAAATGTTATCTTGTCCCTGGGTTCGCCTTCTCCAAGTATATTTATTTCCTGTTGTTGGAGCATCAATTAGGTTATGCGTTGATATGAGCTCCGTAATCCTACTAAACCTATTCGTATTTGGGATGGCACCACCCAATTTGTCAGAAGGTGTCATTATTTCATTTAGGTCGCCAATTATTATTATGGGTTCATTTGTACACATGATAGTTGCTGATAGGAGAGACCAGAAACTATCTTTGTCCTTTTCTTGCGGAGGAGCATAGACAAAGAGGACAGCAATTCTGACATTAAGTATATAATTTTTGTAGATAGCTTTTATTAATCTGTGATCCGACATTTCGACAGCAAATGTTTCATTTGTGAGTTGTGAGGCCTTCCAGAGGAGACAGATACCCCCTGAGAGTCCTACTGAAGTTACAAAATGCATATTGTCGAATCCTGATTTCTTCCAGCAGTTGTCAGGTGGCGGGTTCTGTAGTTTTGTCTCTGCAAGGGCTAATATTTTGATGTGATCAGTCTTACAGGTAGATTCAATTTGGGTCCAAATATTTTTCTTTGCTAGTCCCCTAATATTCCAGAAACTAAATTTCATGGTTAATATTTTTGAAAAAAGGGTATCCTGGATAAGCGATTCTGAAAGACGGAATGCCATACGTATCATTCCTTAATGGTTTTTTGGTGCTTAAGAGATGTAAATAGGTATACTGTAACTAATATAGGGTAGCAGAAGGTGTTTGGTTTTTTGTAGACAAGAATTGTAAGCGTGAGATAGTGCATATTATGCTGTAGTTTAGATGAGTATTGGCTTTTATGCGAAATTGTGAATATAATTACATTGATTGAGATGGGATTGGATTTGTGATTTACATAACTATAATTATTGATAATGAGCCTCTTGTGTGTTAGAGACATGAACCCGGCGAACCCGGCTTTACTTCTTACGTTTACAAATTTGAAATTTATACTCAGTTTATTGGATATAAGTTGGACAGGTAGTAGAGTGTCAGTTATTCTGGTTGTTCCCTTGTTCAAATAAGAAAAGTACAGACAATTCAATGGGTTTCCTAGCATGTTTACAGATGGGGTTCTTGGACAGTAATCTTTTCTATTGTCATGGTGGTAATTGAGGGAGGGTGTAGTATAGTATATAAGATGTTCTTTAATCAAATATTGATTGTCGTTTCCTGGAGCACATAGGACAGAGGCCCTTAAGCAAATGAGTGATACAAACTCATACAGCAGAGAAGACCTCAACTGGGAACTGGAGATCCTGGCTGTAGGAAGAGATCTGGTGTTGTAGCAGCAGAGAGTTGATGAAGAATGTGATGCCGTAGCCTTTTTTGAGGATGTTGCTATGACTAGGAGTCTTTTAATGAAGATATTGCTATGGGAGTTGAAGTATCTGTCTGCTATAGGTGGTAACACCTCTTCCTGGATCTTCTTTTTTTCCCAAGAGTGGCTCGTATGAGTGGTATTGCTGCCATAGGTGGATTGCAAATCCTTATGAGGTTTGGTCTTCATTACCTGTAAGGGTGTAGTAAGGAGGAACTCATAGGGGGGAAACCCCCTTGATGTGTTAGTATATTGCAGTGAGTGTTTTATTCTATAGAGGTATAACACATAGCATGTATGCAGTAAGAGAATAAGTCTCCTGGTAAATCTAAAGACTTGAGATAAATGTGCCCATAACTTGAACACAAAAATAAATTGTAATAGAGAGGTAGATTTAATAATAGTAGCTTTATATTGCATCATAGATAACAGTGGGTACATGTTACAATGAGGTGGCAAGGCATCAACCAGAAACCAAAAGCAAACACTGGAAGACAGATGAGACTGATCTAAAGGCAGGATTGTAGATGGTAAATTACAGATAATAACATGATAGCAAACTAGTACCAAGGCACAGCTTAGTGCAGATACAGACAGAGTTGGAAATAGGCAAAATGATAAAGTTTTCCAGTAAGTAGCAAGTTTTTGCAGAGAATTGGGGAAGGTTTTCCTAACAAAAGGTGATACATAAAGTAGGAGTGCATTGCAATTCACAAGGAGAGCCGATGAAAAGGGGAGGAAGTCCCCATTGCTTTGCAAAAGCTTGTTTTCCATGTAGTTTAGTTGGTGTTTTTGGTCCTCTTCAGGTTAGAGCTAGCTGTATCCTCCTCACCTCCAGGCACTCTCCTCTTGAAAGAACCAGAAGTGGACACATCTATGGGTGGGGCTTACATGGTAGCCAGCATCTTAATGACTGTTGAGCTTGAGTGGATAGAGTGGAAGGAGGGCTCTGAGAGCTCTTCCATGTGAGGATCATCAGCCTTACAGTCAGCCATAGGTTCATCCACCAAGAAGTCTTCATACTCATAATCATCCCCTATCAGCTCACCATCATTAGGGTCATATTGAAGACAAGAGAGAATTTCAGAGTCCACTTCTGCTCCTATCTCAGAGAACAGCATGGGGTCAGGAAGAGGGAAGCCTTGCTCCATATGATCATCATTAGAGGATTCAATTGCAGGTTTAGGTGCTGGTAGTGGGGGTCCAGTATTGACAATAGTGTCAGTGGTTGTGAGCATGGCAGTGGGAGGCACCAGCTCAACCAAGCACCCAGAGACCCCAAAGAAACCAGCAGCAGAAGAAGCTGGGTTAACAATAGGATCAACAAGGGGGGCTTGGGAGCCAGCAGCAGCAGGTTCACCATTGGGAGCCAGGCTCACAGCAAGCAAGGCAGCAGGGTTGGGTGCAGGGGCAGAGGCGCTCTCAGAGGGGGATGGGGAGTCTTTAGAAGAGGTAGAGGAGTTTGAAAGGGTTTCAAAGGCAATAGAAACACCACCTTTGCCAGATATATATGGCTTGTTGCTGAAGGCTTGTATAGGATTAGGGAGTTTCAATGCTTTTCCCTTCTTACCCACTTTAGTCCAGGCAGTAGGGTCAGTGGTGCATTCAGGGAGGGGGTTGAGGGAGCTTGGTTTTTTAATGGTAACTTTTATCTTTTGTTGCTTGGGAACATGAAAGGAGCATTGAGTGAAGAGGTGGTCTTGCCCACCACAGTTTCCACATCCAGCTGGGAATTCCTCAAACCATATAACATGGGCAGAGACCTCCTGCTTGTTAAGAGGTATAAGAATGGTATTGGAGATTTTTTGGGCAAGGTCAATGTTAACACACACTCTGGCATACCTAGCATTAGGATCAACTGTTGGATCAGATTTGATGAACTCCCCAAAGTGGTTGTGTTTGATAATAGTCTCAAGGGCAGAGGCTTTCTTATAGATATCAGGGATGGAGGTAATCCTAACCCACATATCAAGAGAAGTAGTATTCTCTTGAAGGGGGTCAAAGGATTGCTTCCAAGGCCTAAGGACAATGAGTTGTCCAAAGACGTGGAAAGGCCTAGCCTCCCAAACCAGCTGGAGGTCGACTGGATTAGAGAAACGAACCTCGAACCACTGGTTCGGGAGCTCCAGGAGTTGTAGATCACCAGTGATCTCCTTCCAGTCACTTGTAAGCTTAGCTTCAATTTTATTGAATTCAATTGGTGCTCCAAAGGCTCGGCCGAATAGGATTGCTTTGGTGTCAAATCTATACTTTGGTTGAAATTCCTGAAGCTGATCGAAGAATGAGGTAAGGTCGAGTTTTCCTTTTCCCTTTTCGCCTTTGGAAGGCTTGGAGGGGTTAGGAGGTTAGTCATTGATGGTGGGGTTCGGTGGAGCCTCGGAGAGACCCACCTTCCCTTTGGGTTGTTGTTTTTTGGGGTTCGGTGGAGTCCCTGAGGGACCCCCCTTCCCAATGGGTGGTTGGTGAGTTGCCATTAAGGCAATTTGCAGTAGAAAGTAGAAGAAAACAGAGAGTATTACAGACCGAAATAAGAGAGGAACTGAAGATGAAGAAGTGATGAGCAGGATGAGTGCATTTAATTCAAATCCTAAAAAGCTTTTATAGCCCATGTTTATCGTTATTAGTTTTTGAGATACCCAGTTTTTGGAAGGCATCCGGAGTTTTGGAATAGGGTTAGAGGAGGAGTTCACATACATGTCATAGGAGAAGCAATTTTCACAAGTGTCCATAGCCCTGCAGGGAAACTGAAGAAGCAGGAGCTTCGTCAGAACCAGAGCCCAGGTCAAGCCCCCAAGAAGGAGAGATCCATCAAATCGACCAGATTGACTCGAACTGAGGGAGAGGAAGAGATCCCCTCTGGAAACTTCAATGATTGCAAGGGAAGGCCATCCTTTAGGAGATTTGATATGGCGAAGAAACCCAAACCCTAGAAAGGGAGAACACCCCGCCGTACCTTTCCAGATATGCGATGCGCTCCAAATCCAGTACCAATAGCTTCTTTTGTAGATGGGACGACTCCATTTTTTATTTCTGGAGTGATTTTGAGTGGGATTTACAGGAAAGGTTGAAGCTTTGTCAGTCGGAGCTCCCAAAATTGGGGCGGCTGAGTTGAAGGTTTTTCGATTTGGGGGTGTTGGTATGAGCGCGTGAAGGGGCGCGTTGTTTTCTTGGAAAAGGGTTTTTTGGGTCTCCATTATTGTGTAACCCCTCTTTTGTTCTTTTTTTTATTAGGTAGCGGTGATGATTTTTTTTTTATTTTTTTTTTCGTTTTGTAGTAGTGATTGATTGTCTGAGCACTATAGGCTCGAAAACTTGAGCTCTTGACTTTCTGCCTTTTACCATAGGATTTCACTTGGGTCGGTTCAGTCATTACTCTCTTTGAGTATTTTAGTACGTATTTGTTACTGTCACCACTATACAAAAATGTAACTACTGTCATCACCGTAAAAATAAGTTTATAGACACTGTTATCACTATAAAAAGTATTAAAAATAGGGTCATAGACACTATAATCAAAGGAAAACTCTAGGACAAGAAAAGCACAAACCCTATAGGGCCTAATGAGAAGCGAAAATAAATATGGTGACAATTCTCCTCTAATATATGAATAGGTAAGAGGGTCATAGAAGTTGTAACCAAAATAAAAACAAGGTAATAGACACTGTCACCGCTATAAAAATAAGGTCATAGACACTGTAATAAAAAATAAAACTCTATAGACGTTGTAGCCAAAATTAAAACAGTTTTATATACACTGTCACCACTATGAAAAAAGGGTCATAGACATTGTAATCAAAGAAAAACCTTAGGAAACGGGAAGCACAAACCCTATAGGGCTAATGAGAAGCCGATATTCATGTGGTGACAGTTCTCTTCTAATATATGAATGGGTAAGATGGACATAGACGATGTAACCACTATTAAAACAGGGTCATAGAACCTGTAATCACTATAAAAAAAGGGATAAAAACATTGTAACCACTATTCAAATAAGGTCATGGACACTTGTAACCAAAAAGAAAACCCTATGATCAGGGAAGCACCCGCACAAACCCTAAAGGGCTAATGAGAAGCCAAAAGAACATGTGATGTACAGTATGGTTTAGGGTTTAGGGTTAAGTCTTTAGGGTTTAGGGCCTTGACCCTAAAATGTTAAGTACAATACGTCGTTAAGAGATGATTGTTGTCACCGAATAGAAAACCCTAGGACAAGGTAAGCACAAACCTTATAGGACCTAATGAGAAACCAAAATACATGTGGTGACAGTTCTTCTCTAATTTCTAATTTCTAGTTTTCTAGATTTTTTTAAAGTAGTGTCACCACAATAAAAAAAATTAAAAATATAACTACTGTTGTAACCACTATAAAAAAAATAAAGTCATAAATATTGTCACCACTATAAAAACATAGTCATAGACACTGTAATCAAAGGGAAATCATATGATAAGGGAAGCACAAACTCTATAGGGGCTAATGAGAAGCCAAAATAAATGTGGTGACAGTTCTCCTCTAATATATGAATGGTTAAGAGGGTCATAGACACTGTAATCCAAATAAAAACAGCGTCATAGCCACTGTCATCACTATAAAAACAAAGTCATAGACACTATAATCAAAAGGAAAACCCTATAGACGTTGTAACCAAAATAAAAACAGCTTTATAGACATTGTCACCATTATGGAAAAAAGGGTCATAGACACTGTAATCAAAGAAAAACCCTAGGAAAAGGGAAGCACAAACCCTCTAGGGGTTAATGAGAAGCCGATATTTTTTTACGGGGTCACTGTCACCACTCTTTGACAGTGGTGACACGTGTGTGGTGACATGAAATTTTTTTTATTACAGTTTCGTTTTTAGAGTTTTTTTTACGGGGTCATTGTCACCACTCTTTGACAGTGGTGACAGTGGTGACACGTGTGTGGTGACATGAAATTTTTTTATTACAGTTTCGTTTTTAGAGTTTTTTTTTAATTTTTTTTTACGGAGTCACTGTCACCACTCTTTGACAGTGGTGACATGAAATTTTTTTTATTACAGTTTCGTTTTTAGAGTTTTTTTACGGGGTCATTGTCACCACTCTTTGACACTGTAACCAAATAAAAACCCTTCCAATATATGAATGAGTAAGAGGGTCATAGACGTTGTCACCACTGTTAAAACAGGGTCATAGACACTGTCACCACTATTAAAAAAGGGGGTCATAGACATTGTAATCAAAGGAAAACCCTATAGACGTTGTAACCAAAATAAAAATAGGGTCATAGCCACTGTTACCACTATAAAAACAAGGTAATAGACACTGTAATCAAGGGAAAACCCTAGGACAAGGGAAGCACAAACACTATAGGGGTTAATGAGAAGCCAAAATACATGTGGTGACAATTTTCCTCTAATATATGAATGGGTAAGAGGGTCATAGACTTATAGACACTGTAACCAAAATAAAAAACAAGGTCATTGACGCTGTCACCATTATAAAAAAACAGTGTAATAGACACTGTCACCACTACAAAAAAGGGTAATAGACACTGTCACCACAGGGTCGTATAATTTTTCTAATAGTATTTTTTTTCAAAAACCATGGTTGCAATTAATTCCGATTGCCCCAATACGGAGGCAAACCGCTAAAAGGGTGTTTCATAATTTCCATAGTTGGAATTCAAGAAAGGGTTTCTCTCATCAAACAGATCTTTAATGTACTTCTTCATTTGACTTTTCCTTGTATCTCCCTTTCTTGTAGGCTCCTTAGTCCTTACTCAACAAATGCAACCATCCATTTTTGAATTCCAGACAAAATGCCTCGTTCTAACAATAATTAATGTCCAAATGATATTTGATCATCTCCGGTCCCCAAACCCAAGTTTTGTTGTTCATTTATTTTTGGAAAATTAGGCATTAATTATCAGTATCAGGTTTTCCAATTTGCAGAAAAGTGTGAGTACCATTAATTGAAAAATAGTACTACCATCTTTGTTTTTTTCCCCAAAAGCTCTGCCTGTGGTGCAAAGAAGCCCAAATTAAATACACGAACCTAACATTTTGTTAATTTTAAGTTTAATGAAACCACAATATCAGCACATAGTAAATCAATTAATTAAACAGAACAGGGGTTTGTGTAGAGTTACCGTGAACAAGAAGCTGTATCCCAGGCTAAGAACAGTGTGCATAAAATCAAGGCGCCTCCACATCATCTCCTTGTATTTGGGCGTCATGAAGTAGGCCTCGTTAGAGAAGTCGTAGCCTTCGAGCCTGAGGAAGTAGCAGTTGAGCTTGAGGCTAAGACATCGCGAGTGCGCCTTCTCGTCGAGGGACACCGCTATCAGGTGCTTGATGAGCGGCTCCGTGTTGTTGCCGATCCTGAAGCTCTCCAGGAGGAGGTCAAACACCGAGTTCGGCTCCGGCTAGGCGTGGTTCAAGTACGTCAGGATCACCGTTTTGTCCGGCGTCGCCGCTCTCTCTAGAATGGCTGCTAACTCTCTCAGATCTGAAAAAAATCGGGTAGATCTAGATGCGAGGAGGGGGTAATAGGCAGGGGTAAAGATGGAATTATGAAATGTTTTTGGACATTTTCTAGTAAAGGGAAAGGTGTAGGACAATTTGTATTTGGCCCAAAGGCCGAAGGCCTTTAGGCCAAATTTCTTGATTTTTCTTTTGTATTTTTTTTATATTTAAGATGGGTGGTTCATTTGCTTTCATCAAAGATATCACTCCTAATAAAGAGGGAAATTCGTATATGAATCGTTCGATTGTGGAGTGCCCGACAATCTACGTTGGAATCAAATCAAATTTGGAGATGATTTTCAAAGATGAGAAAACGTGACAATTTAGATTCTACTTTAGTATTGTATATGATACACGCAAAATCTAATAAAATATTTCATGCATATTCATGAATACTATAAAATATTTCATGCATATTCATGAATACTATAGGAAGTTCTATTCCAAAAATTACTTTACAAAGCTCAATCCAATCTTCGTCTGCAACCAATCGTTTTCTACATCCCTTAAATAGAAAGACTTTGGATGAAATAAGCCAAATCCAAACCGTATTTCTTTTTGTTTATCATTTGTTGTACGTTTTTCTTTTCATATTTTATCCTTTTATATTTACAAAATATTTATAATCCAATTCTATCGTTGTCACTGAAAATATGCACGATTAGGGACGACAATGGGCGGGGACTCCCCGATACCCGCGGGGCATCCCAGAGCCTGCATATCTCATTTTTATGTATTCCAAATAGGATGGACTAACGTTCTCATTCTTTCTGGCCGAGTCAGGGTTCATGTCCTCCTCTTCCCTTTGTAGACAGGCTCGGTCTCTTTCTCTGTAGTGTTGTGCTCCTCATCTTCATTAGGCGCCAAGTCCTCCACTGGTGGTATATAGAAGTCTGAAATCTTGCGAATCGTCAACATGTGCATAGGCAGGTGCAGGCATGCAGCCAATGTTCCGGGCTAGCCCTCTTGATAAAGGGTGCCCTTGCACCTTCCAAGCATATGGAACTTCGCAGATTTGATAGATCCAGTCTGAAATCCTCATCTAGATAGGTGAGGTTGTCATAGCTAGTCTACTCTCAATTGAGATGCTAGCAGGGTGATCAAGCCTCCAAAACCTACAATGTGGTCATCATCTCCATACAACACCTCTTCACACAATCTCTTAGCATCTCAACTTGAGATGCTAAGAGATTGGCGGAGTTCTTCCTTTGTGACTTGAAAGCGTTGACCTTTTAAACCTAAAGTGGACATTGTAGTCTTGTTGACCTCCAGTGTGGCTAAGAATTCCCAAGTTAGCTCGGGATAGGTAGGAGCAGCCTTGGTTATGAAGAACGGGTGGTACTTTGAATATCGTGGTTCAAATCCCTAAATAATATTATCCAAACCTATTAACTCATTAATGCGGGTATGGTGAACAAGTAAGGGGTTAATCTCATAGAGAGTTCGTATGACTTCTTAAATGTGATTGTGAGAAAAATATAAAATGTAGTAAATCAATGGTATGAAAAGCAATAAAGAACTAAACTAGCAATGATTAATTGAATAACAATGATGATGATGAATATATAGCTTCACTCACATTCGAAACAATGGTAATTCCATGATCATTGGGTTGTTATGCAAATGGGTATTGGAAACTAGTCTAGGGTCGGTTTAAGTACAAAAATAGATAGGCCGAACTTGTCATTAACATCGTATAAATCCCTAAACTCTAGCATGGGGGCGAGTAGCATTAAGTCCCTGACACCCATCTTATAATCATCATATCTCCCTTCTCGTCGATTTCACACTTGGTTGTCAACCCAAGCATCGCTTCCACTAAAAGAGATAACCTTTATTTTCCAATTGTCCTTCAACATCAAGAGTTCCTACCCGTTTCATGCATGATGTGCTGGCTACTTAAGGATTAAGGCCCACAATAATGAAATGAAGTTATAAACCTAGCATGATGCAAATCTATTGATGTAGGGGAGAATCGATAATAAAATATAAACAATATGATCAACCCTAGCCTCTCAAATAAATTCAATACTCCATCACTGTAATGGAAGGGTCAGGATCGATCCACGAGGAAGCGAGTAAGTCGATCAGTAGTAGTTCGCACACACATTCTGTAAAAGTTGACCAGAAGCTCTCGATGTCGACTGGGACAGTCGATGTCAATGGGGCCGTCAATCTTGAGTGTTGTACCTGCACAGAAACAGAAGGAAAAAACTGGTCGACGTCGATTAGGCAATCGATGTCGAGTTAGTCTCAAGGGTCGATTGACATATAAAACTGTCGATCGATAGAGGGTAGTTGATCTCCAACTGTTCAGTCGATATCAAGCACGTCGACAAAAGTTGTCGGCAAAGGAGACCGGACAATGTAAGGATGAATAAAGAAGATATGGACAGAAAATCAAGGGGTTTTGTAGTTGATGATTAAATATGTTTAAAATATAATAAAAAGAACTCCTAAGGCTAGGGATCACCACAACGTTAACCACACATGCATAAGATAGGGTAAGATAGACAATTATGCTATCTTATCAAAGGAACAAGCTTTCGCCGTTACCAACAAATAGATATATTAGCTCTCGCAAATAAACCTAATTTGTCGCTACCAATTTTTTGTTTATGATCCAAGTTGTTAGCAAGAATTCCTTTTCTTTCGATAAGGGCGAAACACAAAAAGGTAAGAGATACCCAAGACATAACAAATATCAACATCAAACTCAATGAAGCATGCATGGCTAACGTCGGGCTCACCGGACCCTAAGAGAAAAGCGACTACTCACTCATAGTAGAAGAGAAAGACATAATTGAGTAAAAGGAAACAAACTTTAATTACATAAACAAACATCGAAGTCTTCACAATCCCAACGCCGGCCCTCGCAAGCGTCAAAATCCTAAAGCTTCCTAAAACCTAAAACCTAACTGAATTGTAATTGTTTTGTTGTGTTGTGTGATGAGAGATACCTAAAGCTCAGTCCCAACAATCAGTGTCAGCTATCAGTGTGATACCTAAAGCTCAGTCCCATCAATCAAGTAAGAGTCTAATACAACAATAAAGTTCACGAGGAATTGGTCACCACAATCAGTGTCAGCTATCAATTTATCCATAACCATAGCTGATGTTATATTATCCTTAACCTCAAATGTGTTTCTCCAATCTTTCACAAGGTTGAAATTCTCCTTCGCTGTTTTTCTTGCTACTAAAACCTTTCCCATAGGCAATCCCAATGTGATATGTCAATCTCAGTAATTTCAAGTTCTCCTCCATTAGCCATAACCAAACAACACTTGTTAGGGTCAAACTGATCCACTAACCAATATGAAAGATATTGTGGAAGGGAAACAATGTTCAAGTCGAACAAACATCCAAACCCAATATCTCTAATGAATTTCTTTTGCTTGTCATTCATTTTCTGCAATGATGACACAAGCAGGCGGGGGCTTGAACGTGTTTTCAAAGAGTTGAATTGTTTCTGTCTGCTGTCCCTCTCGGTCTTCGCAATCATTTGTCTGTTTTCTGAGATAGGTTGGATTTCAGTGCCTTCTGTTTGCTCATAGATGTGATGTTATGCACAGTTGGGTTCACTGGTTGACCAAGCGTTACATTAGGCTAATCGTCTTGCAAAACTGTAATTTCAAGGGCTTCTAAACCAACAGTGCTAGTAGGAACAACAGTCTCATGGGGGACCTCTTTCTTACTGTTTTTCCGAACAAGCGGTTGTGAATCTTTAGATTCAAGTGACAGGGAACCGACCCTTGTTTCATATGCTCTATCAGGCTGAGTATCTTCAAACAGTTCATCCTTGAAAGCTGGTGAATCCCTAGATAAATCAATTACTGGAGGTTTAACCCTAGATCTTTTTGATCTCTTCGAAATTTGGTTTTGACTGTCTAGAGTAGGTGAGTCACTCAATCTCTGTGGGCGTTTACCTATGTAATGAACACTGAAAATCAACTTCTA
Organism: Persicaria maculosa; assembly: GCA_963922045.1. Taxonomy (NCBI): domain Eukaryota; kingdom Viridiplantae; phylum Streptophyta; class Magnoliopsida; order Caryophyllales; family Polygonaceae; genus Persicaria; species Persicaria maculosa. Next base: position 20,604,545 of record OY998261.1, on the reverse strand, counting down.
CAAATAATGCATGTAATGACATTGTAAAAGAAGGGAGTTTATTCCATATAAATTTGAAAATTCAACGATAAATCCATCACATTAACTACACATTATAATGCCGAAGTCCTTAAATTAGCAAAGGCAGCTCGTGGAAGGTCGAATAACTTGAATAACTCCCATTTCCTGCTTTTCGTGGGAGCTAAACCCTAAACCGTAATCATTCTTATTTAAACTGTAATAAACGGAGAATAGGAAATCAAACCTTTCCGGTCTGAAGACATGGTGATGTATATGGTAGAGCAATAGAGAGGGGATTTCCGATCTGGTCTCAATGAGCGTATAATCAAACGTGAAGCAAACTTGCAGAGCAAGAGAGAGGAGATTTCGGGGGGGAGGATGAAAGAAATGACGATGACCGATTGTGTGTTGTAGAATGTGTTTTAATACCTTATTTATTGCTTTTTCTAATTTTTCATGGGAAACAATTTTTGTTTTTTTTTCTTTTCTTTTTTTTTTAAAAAATACGGTAAGTGGTTAATACTTTATTTATTCCTTATTTTTGCTCAACATGCTCTTCTTTTTGCTCAACACTAGTTTATTTTTGCACAACTATCAAGACTTTGTGAAATTATGGTCAATATGATCTTATTTTTCTCAATAAGTTCTCTTAGTTTCTCTATAGATAATTGCACAACACGGTCTTATTTTTGCTCAACAATAGACTATAATTGCACAACATGAGCGTTTCTTGGAATTTTGCTCAACATGCTCTTATTTTTGCTCAAGATGGTCATATTTTTGCTCATCAATAGCCTATAATTGCACAACATGGGCATTTGGTGGAATTTTGCTCAACTTGCTCTTATTTTTGCTCAACAATAGTTTATATTTACACAACTATATGAGACTTTGTGAAATAGTGCTCAACATGATCTTATTTTTTCTCAATATGTTTTCATAGTTTCTCTATAAATAATTTCACAACACGGTCTTATTTTTGCTCAACAATAGACTATAATTGCACAACATGGGCGTTTGTTGGAAATTTGCTCAACATGGGTGAACATGGTGTTATTTTTGCTCATCAATAGACTATAATTGCACAACATGGGCGTTTGTTGGAAATTTGCTCAACATGCTCTTATTTTTGCTCAACAATAGTTTATATTTACACAATTATATAAGACTTTGTGAAATAGTGCTCAACATGATCTTATTTTTTCTCAATATGTTTTCATAGTTTCTCTATAAATAATTTCACAACACGGTCTTATTTTTGCTCAACAATAGACTATAATTGCACAACATGGGCGTTTGTTGGAAATTTGCTCAACATGCTCTTATTTTTGCTCAACATGGTGTTATTTTTGCTCATCAATAGACTATAATTGCACAACATGGGCGTTTGTTGGAAATTTGGTCAACATGCTCTTATTTTTGCTCAACACAGTCTTATTTTTGCTCATCAATACCCTATAATTGCACAACATGGGGCATTTTGTGGAAATTTCCTCAACATGCTCTTATTTTTGCTCAACATGCTGTTATTTTTGCTCGACAATAGTTTATATTTGCATAATTATCAAGACTTTGTGAAATTATTGAGCAAAAATAAGAGAAGATGTTAATGGGCTTATTTTAAAATTGATGAATGGAAGGGTTTGACCCAATGTTAACTCTTCTTACCCACGTTTTCAACCCAAAGCAATCCTATCCGGTGTCCTTTCAGCTCCCTCCAACATCTTCTCCATTACCCCCGTTTGGTGTTTATAGGAGACGATCACTTTCTTGTCTGTAGCGGTTACCGAGTACCCTTCAATCTCCGGAAATCCAAGTGATCGGTTAGTCATTGATTGCTTTTCTATCAGTGTAAAGTTTAATTTTTATTTCTTTTGCTATTATTAAATGATTGTATCCTATATTAATGTCTGTTTATTTTTTCTTTGTAGTTCTTCTCTTCTTCAATGGCTTTTCCACCGATTACTCAACAAGGTTATCATCACACTGTTGGTAAGTTTGTAGTTGAACTGTTAGCAAGTGAGTCGTCTGTGTATGGGCCGAGTGAAATGTTGGTGTCAATCCACTCCGTGAACATTCCTCTAATACTTCATCAAGTATAAGTTTGGAATGGTTTGCCAATGAGCTTACGGCGCTGCAATGGAATATTACGGGACGCGGGAATCCCGACTGTTGTTCGAAATCAGGTAGCAAATCGAATCTTAAGGGATTTTACAAGTACTTGGTTTCCTCAAGATGCTGACTTGATCGAATATGGTCTCTGCCCTAACATCACCTTCAATTTCTACTACACTTCCAACTCTTCTTCCGATTCGAGCTCTGACTCCGACATGGAGGTCGACTACCCACATCATCCAGCCACTACAACAGCTATTGAAGGTCTACAAGAGTTATATCATCTTGAGCTCGATGGGCAGGCATGTTCAATATGTCTTGACCCGATTTTGGATTCGATGCCTGTCCTTGGCATGCCATGCTCACATTTCTTCCACCCACATTGTCTCCGAGATTGGCTTAGGGTTGAAGGCTCTTGTCCGCTTTGTCGGTTTGCATTGTAAACTTACTTTTTGTGTAGTATTGTCATGTTAGCAAAAGACAATGTAGTTTAACTTTTTGGGGGACTTGGTGTAAGCAAACTTGTATTCCCTGTTCTGTGGACTTGGTTTAAGCAAATGTATAATATGAATGGAATTTGGTTTTGATCGTATTTGTTTACGATTTTCACTCAATCATATTTGTTTTAAGCGAACTTCTGGCTTTGCATTCAGGTTGGATGAACAAGGCCAACCTGATGCAGAACAGTTTAGATGTTTTAAGGTCAAGGTATTCACTCATGCAGATTTGTTACAGAAAAGTGACAAAATTCAGAGTTTGTAACAACCAATATTATGACAGAAAACCAACCAGATGCAGGTTTTTTAGGATGTGGTCACAATGCAAACAAATATACTTGCTAGATATGTGTATTCATACTTTGAAGAAGATTGCAGAATTTTTTAGAAGAATGTAGATTTCTGCCAGCAAAGTGAGAAAATGCAGATTGTTTAACATCACCTATTTTGACAGAAAAGTAACTAAGTGCATATTTTTTAGTTACAAGTAGTGGTGACACTACCCTTGTTTTTTCTGATATTGAAGTGTATGGGGTTACATTTTCGGTTATTGAAGTTTATGTGGTGACAGTAGATGGTTACAGTACTTAGAAATAGTGGTGACACCAGTCTGGTGTTTTTTGATATTGAAGTTTATGTGGTGACACTAGGTGTTTGAGGCCCAAAGTAGTGCTGACACTGTTATTAGTTACAAATAGTGGTGACACCAGTCTGGTGTTTTTCTATTTTGAAGTGTATGTGGTAACACTAGGTGGTTGAGGCCCAAAGCAAGGCTGACAATGATATTAGTTACAAGTAGTGGTGACAGTACCCTTGTTTTTTCTGATATTGAAGTGTATGGGGTGATATTTTCTGTTATATGAAGTTTATGTGGTGACAGTAGATGGTTACAGTACTTAGAAATAGCGGTGACACCAGTCTGGTATTTTCTGATAGTGAAATTTATGTGGTGACACTAGGTGTTTGAGGCCCAAAGTAGTGCTGACACTGTTATTAGTTACAAATAGTGGTGACACCAGTCTGCTGTTTTCTGATATTGAAGTTTATGTGGTGACACTAGGTGTTTGAGGTCTAAAGTAGTGCTGACACTGATATTAGTTTCAAGTAGTGGTGACACCAGTCCAAAGTAGTGCTGACACAAATTTTTTTTTTGGAAGAATGCATATTTTTTAAAGCAAAGTGGCAAAATTGCACAACATGGGCGTTTGTTGGAAATTTGGTCAACATGCTCTTATTTTTGCTCAACACAGTCTTATTTTTGCTCATCAATACCCTATAATTGCACAACATGGGGCATTTTGTGGAAATTTCCTCAACATGCTCTTATTTTTGCTCAACATGCTGTTATTTTTGCTCGACAATAGTTTATATTTGCACAATTATCAAGACTTTGTGAAATTGTGTTCAATTTGATCTTATATTTTTCTCAATGTGTTCTCATAGTTTGTCTATAGATAATTGCACAACATGGTCTTATTTTTGCTTAACAATAGAGTATAATTGCACAACGTCGGCGTTTGTTTAAAATTTGCTCAACATGCTATTATTTTTGCTCAACACAGTCTTAATTTTGCTCACCAATAGCCTATAATTGCACAACATGCTCTTATTTTTGCTCAACAATAGTTATTGTGGGGACACCAGCGTGGTGTTCTTTGTTATTGAAGCTATTGTGGTGGGGACACAAGGTGGGTAAGGCCCAAAGTAGTGCTGAAACTGATATTAGTTATAAGTAGTAGTGACAATAGCCTGGTATTTTTTGATATTCAAGTGTATGTGGTGGAACGAGGTTGTTAATCTAAAATATTATAGAATAATATTTTAGATTATTTCTCGACATTGTATTGTTTTTTATGTAAACAACAATGATATAAATCTGAAATTTGATGAGTACCGATGACAAAATTGCGCTGACATAGAGAAAAGAATGTACAAACTTGTATTATTACATGATAAAATCTACAATTTTATTCTATAATGTTGAATTAATGTTTATTTTGGAACATACATGTCATTCATAATGTCTAAGCTGTATTCTTTCCTAGTAGTAATTTTACATAATATCGATGACAGAAATTGTGCTGACAGCCTTATTTTGAATGCTTTATCCTCCTCTTGAACTCTCCCATTGATAGCTTTCTATTTGAAGGAGGTCTTCCTGCTCTCTTTCTTACTACAGGGGGTAACATTTGATAGATTTTATCGCATCAGGGACGTTCCCTTCATCTTCTTCCAACACTGGATATATTGTTTCTGCATATGCCATACGCCAAGCATCATTGCTGTAAAAATTTGCAACAAAATCATATATATTTGCCTTTACGTGTGTAATGGCTGATAGAGCATGTACACAAGGTATTTTCTCGACATCAAATACCCTGCACGTACATGTCTTCGCTGATAGATCAACTATAGCTACAGCTCCTTCGCCTTTGATCTCAAATTGTGATGCATTCATCCTTTCTACTCTGTATAATCCAACTTGCTCTTGTGATTTCCTTATCACCTTAAGGATTTCAGGAGTTATTCTGTCTTGGTTTTCTAGTGCTTTCTCTCTTCTCTCCTGGAACCATGATGTGAGCTTTTCCCTAGCAAACTCCATAAGTGCCACAATAGGATAATCCTTTTTCCCTTTGAAAATGGAGTTCAAGCTCTCTGCATTGTTGGATGTCATCTTATTGTATCTATTGCACTTTGCATGTGCTCTGGCCCATTTTTCAAAACGTGCTGACACCAAATATTCTGATAGTTTTGGACAGGTTACTTCTATTTGTGCGAGCCAGCTGTTGAACTCTTGGATAGTGTAACTCTCTGCTGCTTTCTTGAACATTTTTCCCAGGTGCTTTTTCTTGAATGTCGCTTTGATGTTTTGTTTCAAGTGCCACATACATATGCAGTGTGTAGCTGTTGGGTAAACTAAAGATATGGCCCATGCAATGCTAGCATGTCTATCAGAGACAAACACTAAGTCATTTGAGGGAGGCACAACCTTCAGCAGCCGGTACAAAAACCATTCCCAAGAGCTGTTGTTTTCAGAGTCAACAATTCCAAAAGCAATGGGATAAATATGTCTGTTTGCATCTTGAGCAACTGCTCCAAGCAATGTGCCTCTATATTGTCCAGTTAAGAATGTTCCATCAATAACAACAACCTGGTAGATAAATAAATGAAATTACTAATTATATTGAATTTATGAAATTCAATGAGAACAGAATTTATGCTGACACTGAGTAAGACATACCTTCTTTAAGAAGGGGAATGCTCTGATGCATTGGCCAAAGGATAGGAACAAGTACTTAAACCTGTCTTCTTTGTCTGTTGAAATCAATGCTATAGTCCCATTGTTTTTCTCCATAAGCATGTGGCAAAATGATGGCAAATCTGCATAATTGGATTCTGGTGTCCCCTTGACAATTTCTTTTGCAATTTTTGATGATTTTCATGCTATCCAGTAGGTAATTGTCATCTTTTGTTCTGTTCTCAGCTTATCCATTATCTGTGCTGGTTTGTATCCAGTGTCAACGCTGTTGAATTATATTGAAATTAGAATAAATAATATATTAAAAAGCAATATTAAATCTAAATACTATTTTTTACAAAATTTACTCACCTTGATTTGATGATGCTTGCAACCACTGATGATGAAGGTTTTTTGCAGTGTTTTGTTCTGATATCCCACGTGCAGGTGTGCATGTCATCGTATATTGTAACCTCATGCCAAGTTTGACCAAAAGTTTTGACATGCACTTTCCATTTGCAGTTAGGATCTACACAATGCACCCTATAATACCTGGGTTCTGATTTTGCCACACGAAAACCAAATATCCCTGTTATTGACAATATTCTCAAAGCATTCTTAACTGCATTCCTGGATTCAAAGGTTTTGCCTATGTATATCAATTTTTCTGAATTCTGATTCATAATAGGCATGGTAGGGCTGTCAGCATCCCAATCTTCTAGTGTAGTCTCTCTTATGTGTGCTGAAGAATATAGGGTGCTCCATATTTCAGCTGCAGAATCTTCATCACTGGGAGTATCACTGTTTCCAGAGTACATGTCATCTCCAATATCTTCTAACAACACAACCTTCATCCTGCTGTCACCGATCAATGTCATGCTATTTTCTTCAGTGACAATGTCGGTTATATTTGGATTGCATGTCACCAACTCCAAACTATCAGCTGGGAATGTCTGTTGATCTTCTTTGTCAGTATCTGTTTTAATGCTGACACACAACTCAATAGCAAATTTAACATCATCTAGTTTGGACAACTCTAAAAACTCTTTCAAATCAGCATCACATTCAACTGTAAGAGGAGCTCTCAAGACTTTGAAAGGGTGCAAATGATTGAATTCTAATTCAAATGCGCTGTCTACATTGAATCTGTTGTGCACTTTTTCACTTAAACCCTGTAGTGTTATTGAGTCATCAAGTATGAACACTTTTGAAGTAGTTTGTCCGACAAAGGTTGGACCTGATTCATCAAATAACCATTTCCCACCATATATAACTGTAATAACGTGGGTTGCCATTGTAATCTGTAGAATATGAATTTAAGAGGATAAATAGATTGCAGTAGTAACAAACACAATTTGATTGAAGTGTTGACACAAGGAACCAAAATTTTCTATGATTCAAATACAGTGCTGACATGGAGCAATCAAAGTGTAATAATGAATGTAGAGTTCATTATATTGTCAAATGCAATATTGGATGCAACAGTGAGGAATGGATATCATTAAATCAACTATATGAATAAGATACACCAGTTATGAACACAATCCTACAAAATTTGCACCTCCGGTGCAAATTTTCTATGATTTAAGTGTAGTGGTGATATGAGAGGGATCAAAGTGTAAGCACATTATTCGAATGTATTTGAACTAGATATAACAATGCTACATTTAAAGTGCAACCACATAATTCAAGTGAGCATAAAGAAGCATGTATTCAAAAGGAGACTTCAAAATCACATCCAATACATCAAAAATGAAATTTTCTGTAATTTCATTGTAGTTATCATTTGAATTGGAATGTATTTGATAAAGATTTACCAATGTAACATATTAATGATCATAAATAAGCATAAACAAGCAAAGATTCGATTGTAGACTTGAAAATAAGACACATATAGCAAAAAACAATCATTATCAGTAATTGATGCTTCAAAAATCAAACAACATTTGAATAGAATACACCAGTTATGAACAGAATTCTATGATTCAAATGCAGTGCTGACATGGAGCAATGAAAGTGTAATAATGAATGTGGAGTTCATTATATTGTCAAATGCAATATTGGATACAACAGTGAAGAATGGATATCATTAAATTAACTATATGAATAGAATACACGAGGTATGAACAGAATCCTACAAAATTTGCACCTCCGGTGCAAATTTTCTATGATTTTAAGTGCAGTGATGACAAGAGGGGAATCAAAGTGTAAGCACATTATTCGAATGTATTTGAACTAGATATAGCAATGCTACATTTTAAAGTGCAAGCACATAATTCAAATGAGCATAAAGAAGCATGTATTCAAAAGGAGACTTCAAAATCTCATCCAATACATCAAAAATGAAATTTTCTGTAATTTTATTGGAGTAATCATTGAATTCGAATGTATTTGATACAGATTTACCAATGTAACATATTAACGAGCATAAATAAGCATAAACAAGCACAAATTGGATTTGAGACTTGAAAATCACACACATATAGCAAAAAAACGATCATAATCAGAAATTAATGCTTCAAAAATCAATCAAAATTTGCGCCAAAGGCGCAAATTTTGAGGCATTCCATAGCAGTAATCACTCGATTCGACTGTATTTCATATAGATATAGCAAAAACGAACTTAAACAAGCTCAGATTCGGTTGTTTTCAAAATCCTCTTCGATAAGTCAAAAATTGAAGGAAATTTTATGTGATTCTAATGAACAGAGTAGTAAATTCGTCAGCATAATCCAGAATCAACTTAGAATCGTGAAAAATCTATGAAAATTTGCGCCTTTGGCACAAATTTTCAATGAATTCAAGGCCGCTTTTTGATGTAGTTAGTAATCGAATGTTGTACTTACGTGATTCCGTATAAGAGATGCTGAAATCGGTTGTTTTGATGAGATCGGAGAGATGATCGGCACCAATTCTGCAAAATCGCCGTCGAGCAGGGCGTGAGAGAGAGCGTGCGGAGAGGGAGAGAGCGTAGGAGAGAGAAAGTGCGTGGGAGGTTTATATTGTGGACATTTAACAAATTTGTCCTAAAAAGTGGATATTTCACAAATTAGTACATATTTTATGGACATTTCACAAATTGTCCCCTTTTTCAATTCACCAGATTCGTAGATTAGAGAGTTTTGGGCCTATTTACAATTTGTTTGAAAAAAATAAAACGTAATTTAGTTGAAATTATCTTGCCAGTAGTAATTCAAACGCCTCTATTCTCACTCCAACAAATTTTAACGTACATATACCAATTCAGTTTTTTTTTAATTATTTTAAAAAAAAAGTGTTAGAACTGTGGATTGTGGGAAATCGATGGTTCTTAGACTCCAGTTTCGATTTGAGAATGGTGGGAGTTGAGAAAAGGGAGGGAAGCACGTGAAAATATAAGTTGGGTTGGTGATATCTATCTGATAGCTTATCTCACCACCCCCAGTCTTTCTCCCCCCAGAAGACTCATCCCTGCATACCAACAAATACTACTCTTTTTTACATATTCCCAATAAAAAGAAAACCCCACTCATTGATGCTCTGGAATTCGTATAATGTCGTACGTACGTCCCCGTTGCTTTCTCCTCCCACTATGCCTTTCTAAAGTCAAACCTACCGGTCCACTTTATCAACCATCGCATCACTTAAGTATATAGCTGGGTCGATGATAAGGGAGGGGATGCTGATGACTAATAATAAAGCTGGGTCGATCGAGAGCGGGCCCACTCCCAATTTAACGAATACTTTCTCCACGAGATGGATCATCTTTGCTTTGGTTCCCTTAATAAATCTACTGGGGAAGGCTTCTTCTCCAACACACACCTGGATATCTATTTAATAGGACGAAATCAAATTAAAGGTAGCGTTAGAAGAGGTCGATCAAGAGGCAGGTATCATATTTAATTATTCCAGCACTTACAACGTACTGATCGATATATCGATCCATCCATCAGTTGAATTCAATATTGAAATTAAGCAAGATCGATCGAGAGATGGATTGGGGATGGCTGACGGAGTTCATTAAGGGGATGGTGAAGCCGTTGGCAGCACTCACGGTGGTTCTCATGGCGGTCGCCCTCTCCTACTTTCAGAAGCTCGGCCTCCAGGGAGAGATGATTTACTCTATTTTCAGAGCGTTTTTGCAGCTCTCTATTATTGGATTTGTTCTTCAATTTATCTTTAACCAGCAAAATCTCCTCTGGATTCTCCTCGCTTACCTCTTCATGGTCAGTTCTTCTCCCCTCTTCACCCTATCCATCCGTTGTGTTTCTATTACTAAACCTGTGTCAGAGCTACACAAATTTCCAATCAGAATCAAAGGTTAATTAATTATTTGATATCATTGTAACCTTTTAATCTCCATATATATATATATATATATATATATATATATATATATATAATAATTCATTTTCAAGAATCTTATACATAAATTTTGGAGGAAATATATAGGGGCATCGTTAAAATCTTCCAAGGCAAATAATATATTAAGGTGCGCGCTCGTCTAATTGATCGACTTCCTATTTCAAGTTGGATTTAACTAATTAGTTTGACATTTATTATAGCCTTTTTTAAAAGATTGTTCAAACTTATTGTGTGTGTATATATATATCTTGAAAAGCAAGTAATTAATTAGTTATTGGTCAGGTGATAAACGATTAAGACGGACGACTCATTCTAAATATATACATATATATATATATATATATATATATATATATATATATATATATATATATATATATATATATATATAAATGCAGGTGTCTGTGGCAGGATACACAGCCGGCCAGCGTGCGAAACACGTTCCGAGGGGGAAGTATGTGGCCGGAGCATCCATCCTCGCGGGGACGTCGGTGACGATGTTCTTGCTGGTGGTGCTCAACGTTTTCCCTTTCACTCCCCGCTACATCATCCCCGTTGCCGGAATGATGGTCGGCAATGCCATGACTGTCACCGGAGTCACCATGAAGAGGCTCCGTGACGACATCAAGGCCCAGATGAATCTGGTTAGTCTTTTTTTTTTACTACTTCACATTCACACTTTCTAAAAGTAGCAAGTGCCTACTTAATTTATCAATTAAAAGGGGATCGATGACCGTCTTTGCTCGTTAGAAAAACCTTTAATTATTTTGACTATAATTTTATATTATAAAAATTATAAATTTTATATTTATTTTCTGTATAATTTTATTGACATATTTATAAATTTTTATTATAAATTTTTTTATTTAATTTTTTTCTCTAAAATAATCAATATTTTAATCATCAATAAAATTTCAACCATAATTTTTATAATAAAATTTTATAAATATATTAAGTATATAAAACATAAATATAATGTTATAAATTTTTATAATGTGAAAATATATCAAAAATAATTCATTCTAACACTCTAGTTAGAGGATGCCAACTCTGCCGCTCGTAGAAGAACCTGACTTACAGCCTCGTCCTAAACACGATAGACGACAAAAACCGAAACCCGCAAACATTAGGTGGCGTAAGCCACCCCGAGGAACCCTCAAGTTAAACTTTGACGACTCATCCCTATTAGACGGGTCCAGCACAGCCGGAACTATTATCCGCGATTGGGAAGGTCGGCCAATCTGCATAGAATATAAAAAACTTGGTAAACAAAGTCCTCTAAAGGCTGAAGCTCTCGCATTGTACAAAGCACCCTACATTTGCAACATAGAAATCTTGAAGTTGAAGGGGACTCCAGAATAATTATTGACTATCTAAACAAAAAAACGAAATGTCCATGGGAAATTGAACTTATTTTCTCAGATATTTTAACAATGCTCACAAAACTAGAAAGGGTCTCTTTCCTTCATGTACCCCGGTTAAGCAATAGAGTGGCTGATAAGGTTGCACACCTTTGCCTCTCTGCCTGGGGTACTAATATTCAGAATAATTCTGGTCTTTTTGACCTCATCCGAAAGGATGCCTTCGGGTAGAGTTTTTTCTCGCCCGAATTTTTTCCTAATAAAAAAAAACTATGTCCTTTGCTTAAAAGGGGAACAGAAACAAGGCTAGGGAAAATTTAAGTCATTTTAGCATTGTACACAAATTTTAATAAAACACTCACATATTAATTAACATCATCATTTCATTAATTTTTCATAAATTTTATTATTTTCAAATACCCATTACATTTTTTAACTAATCAAAATCTTTAAAAAAGTCAACAACACATAAATCAATACAAATAATTATTATCTCCTGTCTAAAAAACTTAAAATGATATCTATTTTGATATCACTATACTAGTTTAAAACGACTTAAATTTAATTTTGGGAAGAAGGGAGTAGTATTTGATTAAAGATTGTGTGGATTAAAATTAAGTGCTTTGGGTCCTACTTTAATTGGAAATTTCGCATGATCACTTTTAAAAGAAATTTTGGCAGTTAAACATGAGACTCGGGGAAATTTCGCTTGGCCCTACCACCCATTTATGTGGGCATGTTGACGTTACTCCACTCTAATAAGTACTTATATTGTCCCTAAATTTAGGGGAAACTTTAATTAAATAGCGAAATTTACCGAAATCTCATGTTTAACGGTCAAAATTTCTTTCTCCTTAAATAATAGGTGAAGTTGAAGAGTATTTGTGTTAAATATATATATTAATAAGATAGTATATGATGTTTGATAAACCTAATTGTTAGAATAGTTGATAAAAATTTGTGAATAGAAAATCAGAACTCCTGAAAAGTTTGGGTGAATAGTTGTTGAAAAGCTTCAATTTAAAAAATTGATTAAATTAAAATATATGAATAAAAAAAATTAAACTAAAATCTTAAATTTATTTAATTTCAAACTATATAATAAAAAAAATTAAACTAAAATCTAAAATTTATTTAATTTAAAACTATAAAATAAGCTAGCCAAGCTCATATTTGAGATTATGCATAATGCACTATATGTAATCTTCTATTTTCTATTGTGAAATTGTCAATATATTTACAAATAAAAAAATATATTTTATTTATAAATAAAATGATATAAAAATGCATGTGGCCCGTTGAATTAAGTAGGGGCGGAGCAAAGCACCCCCGGACGAAAAAAATGAAAAAATAATTCTTTTTTTTTCCATGTATTTAGTATTTTAAGGTAATAAAATATCTTTAAATGATACTTAAAAAATTGGTCCATGTTACATCCATAAAAAACATCTCACTTATTATTTGTACATATTTTTTTAATGATTATAAAAAATAATATAAATTATATATATATATATATATAACTTCATAAATCGTGCTCGTGACGGCGGCGACAGCGGGCACCCGTGTGGGTGCCCCATCTCTTCCTCTACCTCTCAATTTAAATAGTGGAAGAGTCTCCTTAAAAACCTTTTATAATACCCTTGACCTTTCCATGTAGGAGGTGGAAAGTCCAAATGGCACCTTAATTAAAACCACCTTCCCTAAGCATTATCTCCAACAAGAAATTAATAAAATATATATTATTTAATTTTTAGTTATTATTTTTCAAGTTTTTTAAATAATGCAGTGAGCGTTATATATATGCGAGTATCATTTAAAACCAATATTTTGAATTTGATGGATTTTTTTTTTTTAAAAAAAAAGTTATTTTGATGGATTTTGATTGCATTTCAAGAACGTGCGAGCCCAATGTCGTATGTGTATGTACGTACAATTACTTGTACCACTCATAAAAAGGGCGGTGACTTGGTTGAAAACTCTCCTCATATAAATAGAGATTTAGGATTCGAATCTTAAAAATAAGAGTACTTTCTTGTGATTTAACTCCTTGTTACGATATTATATATACAAAGTGAACTAAACCATTAGTTTGGATCAAAACAATGACTTGATACCATATTATATATACGATGTGATGTGCGGTTTGCAGGTGGAAACGGCGCTTGCACTAGGCGCGACTCCAAGGCAAGCAATCTATCAAAATGTGAAACGGGCGCTGGTGATCGCACTCTCTCCGGTGCTGGACAACGCCAAGACAGTGGGGCTGATCTCCCTCCCAGGCGCAATGACAGGGCTTATCATGGGAGGGGCGTCTCCTCTCGAAGCCATCCAATTGCAGATCATCGTCATGAACATGCTAATCGGAGCAGCGACAGTCAGCAGCATCACGTCTACCTACTTGTGCTGGCCTAACTTCTTCACCAAAGCTTACCAGCTCCAACCCATCGTATTTTCTTCGGATTGAGGTTCTAGCTAGCTAGCTAGCTAGCTTTAGTCACGGAAATGACCCGTTGCTTAAGATGTGTTGGGTGAGCTATCTTGTATCCATTACATATAAAGGATCTATATATCCAAGTTCATCGATCGTATAAGCCATAGTTTTGTGCACGTATATATCATCAATTGGTGAGATGAATATATGCTTTCAAACTCGATCATTTTGGTTGCCTTTGCATATATATAGTATGATTGATTTGCCGATTATTGGGCCATCATTACAGTGAATTTAATTTGCCTTTTCTTTTTTGTAAAACAAATTCTATTTTATGTTACATAAAATTTTGTTTTAATTTAGTAAATATTTTAAGATTATGTAAATGCCTTATAATGATAATTTTACCCTTCTTAATTTTTCTAAACCATTGATCATTGACCATTAACTAATCAAGGTCAATGATGTTGGTTGTGACACACACATGTGTGTGGTGATAATTTTTTTTTGGTGATAATATGAAACTCTGTGCATGGAATATATGTGGAATAGGTTAAAAGAACCTATGGACGGAATTTAATTCATTTTGTAAAATATTGTACTGGTACCCAAACATCAAGGAAAAAAAAAACCATGCATTCATGTCCTCCAACCGCTGCTCCATTGTTACGGAACTAGATAATCAAGAAAGACATCAGGCGTGGCCGTTCCTTCAAGCATCATCATCTTCTGGTATCCTCCCCTCTATCTCTCCAGTCGCTTAGGAGTCGTCTCTGTCTGGCGACGATGAGGATGGCAGGAATTGGATTTCGATTGTGCCGTCAGGGATTATCAGGAGGAGGGGATGGGGCAGAGCGGCGAAGTCAACGGAACCCAACAACACAAAGGTGAAGGTATGTCGGAATCCCCAATTACCACGCCTGAGAGCTGACTTGGCAGGGAGGGAGGTGAAGGGCGGTGGTTTTCAGAAGCGGAGTCGCCGACGGGATGAAATTACTGGCGATGAAAGGGAGGAGAAGAGGTTGTGGCCTTGTAATAGGCCCTGTTTTCCTGTCAAAACAAAGGGGGTGAAAGGGGTTCTACTGTGTGGGGGTGGTTTTGGGGTTTCTTGTCTGTTGATTTTCTTAAGATGGAAGGGTTGGCACAGGTGTTGTTGGCACCAGCTTGTAAATTTGTTTTCGTTCTTGGCTTCGGAGTTGTTGGCACAGGTGTCGCTTATGCTCTAAGGGGACTCGGGGCACGAGTATTTATCGGAGAAGTCAACCCTACACGTGCTTTGGAAGCTTTAATGGAAGGCTTCCCTGTTCGTACCTTAGAGCATGTTGTGTCTGAAGTAGACGTCTTCATCAAAGCAACTATGGATAGGGATGTCATCTCGATTCAACACATGAAACGAATGAAGAAGAACTCCATTGTCATGAATATGGGCCACTTTGAGAATGAGATCAACATTGAAGCTCTCAAGGCTTATCCTGGTGTTAGGAGGGTCACAATCAAACCCCTTATAACCAATCGTTTCATCTTCATTGAATCTAACAAAGCTATCATTGTCCTTGCTGAAGGAGGAAATTAAACTTCACTAGCGCATTTGATCATCCGAGCTTTTTAAGATCAATCGCCTTGACAAACCATGTGTTTTCCCAAATCAGCCTTTGGAATGAGAGGAAGTCCTTCAAGTATGAGAGAAATATTTATGTGTTTCCAAGGCATTTAGATGAGAAGGTTGTGAGGCTACACATTAGCCACATTGGAGCTAGGATTACTAGGCTCAATCAATAACGAGCAAGCAACTTACCTCAATTGTAACGGCCCAAATACAAATATTCGGGTTACGTTTCGAAAGATTGGATACCTTCGTTCGGATCTTGCAATTCGAGTACGGGTTGAGTTTCAAAACAAGGTGTGAGTGCTAAAAGAAGGGATTTCATACCCTAAATTCGCGAGCGGTCCATTAGGGACCATAACCTGTCCTACTTGACTAAGTCGCTCAAAACCATTTATAGTTCAAAACATAAAGAAAGGAAATTGACAATACAACTTGCCTCGGCGAAGCCGGGTCAAAACCAAATACGAGGAATTAAGTAGCAGAAGGGTGGAGTTCAAGTCGGTCTTTCTCTCCCTCTCACTGCGCCATAAGATATTCCCCGCCACAACAGCACATGATCAAGAAAGGGTACGGGTACCTGAAACTAACCACGAAGTCAAGGTCGAGCCACTCATGCGGGCCCTGAAGACCTCGTTGAGGACATATAATATGCCTATATCTAAATAAAGGATGCTCTAATGCAGTGCGGAAATATTAAACACTCAAGCATCCTAGCAGTTTATATATATATATATATATATATATATATATATATATATATATATATATATATATATATATATATATATATATATATATATATATGCAGAAAGCGATTAAATGGGATCCCGCATAGAATGCCAAGTGGCATGTCCCTCTCCTACTCCCGCACACATGCTCGTTAGTGCAGGAACCGGCCGCGTTTTCTACTCCTGCACCCATGCTCGTTAGTGCGGGAACCGGCCGCGTTCAATATCATAATATCATCAATTGCATCAATAGTCATGCTCGTCAATTTAACAGTCTGACTCGATGAGGACAAAGCCCGATGGGATTGGACTGTCCTATGACCCTAGCAAATGACTCTAGGACTCACAATTTAATGGTCGTTCTACCATACGCAAAGAGAATACGGATGCTCGGTTAATTGTGCAACCTAAGCATGATACTACATGATTATGCAAGATGCAACACTTACACGCTATATGACACATTAGGCATGATGTTCTAACTTGAGTAAGCCCCGGAGGACTTACCTAGAGTAGCAGATCAGCTAGAGGAAAGCAGCAAGAGAACAAGTAAGCAGGTCACATATCACCTAGCAAGTATTAATGAACATGCATAAGTTTATTGCACAGAATGGGATCCATTTTCCATTACACATAATCCATCCATCATTCATTAGTCATAACATCATCACCATCATCGTCATCGTCATCATCATCATTATTTATCATAACTTAACTTAACGTCTTATATTATCATATTTCATTCTTGTTTCCATAAACCACCTCGATTCTCAACATATCAAATCATGCTTTCAATCCCTGTTTGCTCATGTAATAACAACATTAGCTCGCAAGTAATTCACATAGTCAAATATCAAGAAATCCCATCGATCTGTTTCCAAGTAACCTGGTCCTAAAGTCTCCAAAAAACCATTTAATCTCAATGAGTCAACCCGTTAGACAAATATTTTCTTCAAAATCGTACTTAGCCAATTTTATTTATAAAACATTAACCCTTTAATCAACCTGCAAAATTTTACTATTAAATCACAACATAACTTATTTCAAAATTATTATCTTGATAAATGCTGACATTTTAGAACCAGTTCGAATAATATGATTTTAACCCCCTTTAAAACCCACAAAATAACCACACAAGCATTTAAATAATTTAACACATGAGAAAATAGTTAATTAATAGATAATTAAATAGTAACTAATTAAATAATCAATCAAATTAGAATTAAATAGATAATAATTAAAAACATAAATTAAGTAAATAATTAAATAAACGAATAATTAATAAATAGAGAAGCTAATGAGTTAATAAAATTAATACAACCCAAATTAGGCCCAAACTGGATCTGGCCCAACCCATATCCCAAACCCATGCCCCAAATTTCGGATTCAGCCCCAACCCGAAGGAAAGAAAACGGAATGGACCCAACCCAATTTTTCCCAACTATGGACCCAAAAATCTAAACCCAAAAAAAAAAAAGAAATGGACCAAACCGGCCCAATTATTAAACAAATCCGGATCAATTCTCAGCCCAGCCCTTCCTTTCCTTCATCCTCATTTCTGTAACCTTAAGAAAATAAAATAAATAAATAATAAAAAAAAAAGAAAAGGAGAAGGCGGGCCCACAGGCTTCTTCAACCTCGCCCCTCCTCTGGCTTCCCCGACCTGGCCGCCCTGCAGCTCTTGTCCTAACTCCGCTCCGACCTCAACTCGCCCTCCGCCTCATCTCTCCTGCTCCCTCTCGCTCTCGCCGCTCCAGCCTCGCTCCATCTCCCTGCTCGTGCTCGCTCCCACACCCGCTCAAAACTACCTCGCCCACTCGACCTCGCCGCTCTCACTCACGCTCACCTCCCCGGAATTAAAAAGGACAAAGGACCACCAGATTTCGAAAGCAGAAAAAAAATCAAGATCGAAAGAAGGAGTTTGCGGGGTGCTCACCGAAGGAACGTGGTTCCGAGGGCTCGCCGGAGATCTCGAAATCGCCGGAATCATCGTCGGAGGTGGTGGCGTTGGGGAGCTCTAAGGCCTGCTGCTTGAAGAGGGAAGTGGTGGTGTTTGCTCAGAGACATGAAGGAGAAGGTGATGAAGGGGGTGAGGGGTTGCTGCTCGTGTCGGCGTTCCAGGAGGAGAGACAGAGGAGCCCTTAGGCTCGGATGGAGGAGGAGAAGAGGTGGAGCAGAGGGTGGTTGCGTGGTGGTGGTGCTAGGAAGACAAGAAAGAGGAGATGGGGTGGTGTGCAGTAGGATGGCGGTGATGAAATGGGACATAAAGAAATGAAGGTGGGTTCTTTTGCAGCTAGATCATAGGAAGATGGGGGGAAGAAAGGGGTTTGAGCTTGACAGATGAAATAGGATAGGGGTGAGGAGTAGGTGTGCAGGGTAAGGGGTGGGAAAAAGTGTATAAAATTCAAAATTAAATACCCGGAAATAAATCTCGAAACCCGCTTTCTGACTTTATTCCGACGCAATTGAATAAATTTAAAAAATAACATTCGAATCCAAATTAAACAACGAAATCCGAAAATATTTCAAAACCCGGAATAACAAAGTGGGATAAATTCATCTTCAAATCGAATAACAAGTTCATGCCGGAATTTGTTCGAAAGAATTTAAAGTGAATCACTTGCTCGAGGACGGAAACCTTCAAAAAAATTTTAGGCATAGAATTTAAATGAATTTTAAATTAAAATAAAAATCTATAATTACAAAAATAATATTTAAAAATCTCGGTCTTTACATCAATGTTCCGATTGAAGGGCCTTTTACTCATGATATCTACCAATATATAGGTGCATAGAGATAATTTTGTTGGAATAATAAGTGCAAGAGGAGCCTCAAAACCGGACAATGAGGCGGGTCAATAAGGATATGTGCAATCCATAACCATATAACATGAATAAAAGAAATTAAGGGCATTATTTTGTTTCTTAAAACTTTATGTGACTTTTAATTTATCTCATTGTTCAACAATCGTCGATGTTTACATCACTGCCTGACATAGAACAAGTTATAACAGTAACATCACTCCATTGTATGAAATTAAGCACATGTACTTTGTTCTGAAAAATGACGTTCAAGTCCAAAGCGATGATGTTTTAGTGTAAACAATGTCGTTTGTTGTTAAATATTTTTTTCTCTTTAAACGAATAAAGAGATGTCGTTTTAATCTATAAGGCGCCATTTTTTGCTCAAAAGGCATTGTTTTGAACCTAATGAGACAGTATACAACTTATTATTCTCTTAGCAAATAATAATATGTAACTAACTATAAAATCTTTAAGCATGTATAATTTTTTACCTACATATGGATGAATAGAGTAATATTATAACATCTCGTTTGGAAGCTTTTGAGCTAAATTATATAATCAAATGATCAAGTTATGTGAAAATTTGAAATATAAAAGCATCGTAGTTTATTAAAAGATCTTTGAAGGGATGAACTTGTGTTTAATTTTTAAACATTGATAACTTTTTATTTATATATCAGATTTAGACTTATAATACCTATATAATATAGTAAAACAAAGACATGAAGTCGATCTCCTCTTGTGCAATTCACATATGTGTCATTTTTTTAGGCAATCTGGTCTGAGTTTTTTGACACGTCAATTAATGATGATCCAATATATTTAAGTCACGTTAGACAATGACCTCATCTATTTTATCCACGTGTCATTCTATATGTCTCTCTCATATCTTATGTGGTTACAAAATCTATCACTTTACCATGAGTTATTTTATAAATATTGTACATTGAATTATTTTATATTTAGTCATTAAAACTAATTATTTTAGTTTATTATATCAAATGATAAGATTTTATTATTAATTAATTATCTATAGAACACTACTCACACTTGACGATGTTGTGTTGGTATTTCTATGTTGTTTTACTTGGATAATGGTGCTCACAACGCTATGCTAACAATGTTATATTGTTAAGTGCTACATTGTTTTTCAATTTGGACTTGAATGTGCAGTAAACTACCTAATCTCGTAGAGTAAAGATCAAACCGATATTGTTGTGTTGTTTTGATTAGGATTTAAATGCGGGTATTAATGGTGTTATGTTGTTTTACTTGAAGGGCACTGACATTGTTGTGATAAGATCAATATTAGTGATATTGTTAAGATCTTATCCCGTTATTTTAGGTTATTTAATTAATTTATAATTTATTCTTTTGTAAACTTTATATATCAATACAATGTGTACTTGGTGTGTGCAGAATATTGTGTGTTCTACACCTCAAATCTTAATTCTATACCTTTAACTAATAACTAGTATTAGCAGCAAGTACAGGTCGATCCTACCGAGAGTGCATGCGACTTTGGTTTAGCGTATTAAGAAAGCGAGCAGTTTATAATGAGATTAAGAGTAATAATGCGCAGAAATAAAATAAATGAGATAATGATTACAAATTAAATAATATAAGAGAAGTATATAGTTTAACTTATATTCGCAACATTGGTAGTTCCATGACCATCGGGTTGTTTGGTTATGCTTCAATATCTTAGTGTCGGTTTGTGCACAGAATTGAATAGCTTCCTGAATCGATTACTATCAATTTCCTAAACTCTTGCATGGGGTTCGAGAAGCAATATATCCCTAATCACACAAGCATATAATTCATGTAATTCTCGCATATTCGACGTGTCACCTGGTTGTCAACCCAGCTATCGCATCCGCTAAGAATAACACTAAACTATATGTTATTATTCTTTCATATTCATGAATTTCAACCTGTTCATCAAGATATTCTTGCTACTATATTGGATCAATGCCCGCAATAGTGGATTTAGATATAATCTCTTAGCATTTTGATTATTCATCTTAGTGACCAATTAAGAGAAGTAAACAACTTAACATATAAAGAACAAGAGTAATAAATATCCAGATATGCATAAACCATAACTATAAAATAGTATTTAAATAACTCTCACATGTCTCTAATCAATGCATAAAATATAAGCAAAACTATAAAGAAGGTTTATCCGAGGATGGCTTACCGAAATAGTGGAAAAGGGAAAGAGAGAGATGAGAGTGTTGCGAATTGTGTTGTATGAATTGTGTGTTGAATGGGCGCTAAGGAGAGCTGTATTTATAGGCATAGAAGGGGTAAAAATCGGAGAACTTAAGGTAGAAGAAAAGTCTAATGGATCAGATCTACCCACGAGTGAAAATCTTTCAGAATCTTCGTCGGCGGGCGCCGATCCACTGTACCTCCACGGATGCCTTTTCTGTGTGCCGAAGTCGGCGGGCACCGGTTGGTAGTGGCAAGTGTCGATCTCTATAGTAACTCTTTTTCTCTTCTTCTTGTCTTGTCTTGCTCGTTTCTCCTTCCATCTTCTTCCTTGATTCTTTCTTATGCTTCTTAAGCTTCATTTCTTAGTTTTTCTCTGTCTCATTTAGCGTAATCCTTTGGAATCTGCATAAATAGGCATAAAACGCATAGATTTTGAAATTTGCAACTTTCAAGGCAATGACCGTACTTTATAATTAAAACCTAACTAAATGCAGCCTAAATGACTTAAGAATGACCTATAACACCTATACAAATCATGCATTATCAGTACTCAAGTTGGAGTAATTTGGACTTTGATATAGAATATAATGAATATGACCACTGAAAATTGGAATGCATATAGCTCTAGTAGGGTGTATAAACTCGACTATATGCATGTCAGATTAATTAAATTGGAATTATTTAGATTGTTGTGTTTTCATGTTTCACTTTATTTGTAGTACTCATCCAATTCGGTTTTTAAGTTGAAGATATATATATTTTCCAATCAAATTACATTTTTATTTATCAAATGCTTCATCCTTGCTATTGATTCATTCAATTGATTTGGCAGTTTGCCAATTATAAATGGGAAACAGAAAAAGTAATTCATCTCTATCCACAATCATGAAAAATTGAACTAATAAAAAATTGCTAGTCATCAGTTTTGCAAGTAGACTCTCCCACAAGCAATGAACAGCTAAAACTTCTATTTCACACCCCAAACATAAAACGACGTCGTTCTTTCCCATCCTCAACCTATATATGGCTCCACCACCACCACTCATCATCATACTTGTCCTTTGATTTTGATCATCCACCAAAACTAAACTAAATCCTTTACTAATAAAAAAACCGAATCCTTTAAACATCTCACAACCAACCTACTCAAAAATGAGTTTCAGCTCTATTTTAGCTGCAACATCTGCCCCAAAAAATGAATTTGGTGATCGAAAGAACCAACTTTGGCAGGGAATACAAGGTGCGGGATGTGTCGGAAGCCTACTACGAGCATTTACAAATCCAGATGGCAGAGTAGAAGATGCACGAGCTCATCACTTGTCGGTTGTAGTTTAGGTCCTCGCAGCCTTTGAAGGGCTAGTGAAGCACACACATCAGGAAATCCACACACACAATGATCCATGAAATTAGCCTAATGTTTTGGCCCATCCAACAATACCTTGGAGCACAAGTGTTTCTATGCCTCTCTGTGTATATAAATACATGTAATAGGAGGACATCAAATGAAGAAAACATTTTATAGAATGAATTAAGGATCAAAATTTCATAGTAAATCATTTGTCTTTTACCATGGTATCAAAGCCAGAAAGTGCAACGCCACCCTCTCCACTCCCTTGACATTTTTTTTTCAGCCCATCATCTGCAAAAACAATTACCCTTTCTCTCTTCCTTTTAGCCATGGATCTGCAGCTTTCATCCTCCCCCACTTCTCCTTTATCCCTACCAAACTTTGCATCCCTAAACACAATCAAACTCACCAATACAAATTTTCCCATCTGGAAGAAACAAATCTCATCCTATCTCAAAGCCAATCAACTGTTTCCTTGTGTTGATGGCACAAAACCAGCCCCTCCTATCGATTCACCCACCTATTTTGACTGGTATGCCAAAGACAATCTTTTCATTGCTATCCTCAATTCCTCTCTTACCGAACCCATCATAATCGAGGTCCTCGAATGTTCCATCGCCCTGGAAATATGGAACCGGCTACATGCCTAGTGTGCAGCCCACTCTACAGCCCATGTAGTCCAGACCATACTACAACTCACAACTCTCAGGAAGGGTTCGAATTCCATCACTGAGTTCTACAACAAAGCCAAATCTCTGGTGACTGCCCTCTAAGCTACATGCCAGATAATCACAGATAATGATTTTTCAGTTTACCTCTTTGTTGGTCTTGGAAGTGAATACGATTCAGTCATCACATCTCTTTCCACTCAAAAGGATGTTCCCCCACCAGAGTAGATTCTCTTCTATTTGTTGAACCATGAATCCTGTCTCTCTCAACAAACTACATCCATCTTGGGAGCTCTTCCACCCATGCCGATATACAACACCAACATTGGTGGAACTGAAGCAAACTCAACACCTCTATTAGGGAAGGACGAGAAAGCTTCAGAGGCTCTAGTGGACGAGGCTCGTTCAACTCCAACAGAGGCTCCTCTTCAGACAACGATGGGCGGTCCTCCCCATCCCCGAGTCGTTGTTCATACGGACGTGGATGAGGCACTCTCTTCTCTATTGAACCAAATACGAGGCCAATCTATTAGTTATGTGACAAAAGAAGTCACACAGCTCTCCGTTATTGGCACCGAATTGACCAATCTCTCCAAACACCACCTCCGAAATCTTTTCAAGCCAACAATACCGTCTCCACATGGTATCCGAATACCACCGCCAACAACCATTTCATTCTGGATTTAGTGAATCTTCGCATTGATTCTCTCCCATACAGTGGCACCAATCAGGTTACCTTAGTCAACGACACCTTCATTCCCATTCATCATCACGGTTCTGACTCTTTCTCCACTTCAAATCACACCTTTCTTCTAAAAAATCTCCTTCATACTCCCTCTTTGCACGAAAATCTCCTCTCAGTACGTCTTTTCGACGATGACCTAACTTGCACCGATGGTGAACTTCACAACCTCCACTTCCATCATCCCTGATCTTTAGCATAAACGGCTAGTGATGAAGCCCGATTTCAAAATTCCATTCCCTCGGGTTCCGGGATCAAGTTGGACACGAGCGAGCTCAAACAATCGGGCTTACTTGAGATGCACGATGAGATTACAGGCAGCGTACCAAAACCTGTGCCGATCAGAGCTCAAGCCATCTGCGGACCACCGTCCTCACAGGGCTCCATCAAGTGTCGATTTTTACTGGCCGAGACTAAGGAATTCGGCCTAAGCAAGGTACACCGGAGCATGGGCGACACTTGACCCTATGACGACGACATGTCTCGATCAGAATAGGACACGTGTCTAGGCTAATAGCATAGTGGGATTTTCCACATTTATACGGGTCTCCAGTCCGCGGATCGTTTCTCAGTCGCGAATACCTTGAGCCCGAATCTCGACTCGCGTTCGCCCATTCTACATCATGCATATGAGGTTCTATTTATATAGCGGAAAACCTTATTTATAATCATGTATTTTTATTTACTCATGACATCATAAATATTATTATTTATGTTAGTGCATCATGAGCTGGGGCATCCCACTGCCTTAGTTTCCAGTCATGTGCATCTCACACTAGGTATTCCAAACCCTAAGACTTCTTAATGTTAGGCTTGTAGGTGGGCCAAGGCCCACCGACTACCTCACACACCAAGTACAAGTCAGTCCCCAAAAATTTTAGCCCTTTTGTTTATGGATATTTTGGGTCCAACCCATTAAATTTCCTTTAATGGATTTCAATATTTTGTTACTGTTGTTGATGATCATTCTAAATTTGTGTAGATTTTTCCATTTAAACACAAGTCTGATGTAGCTTCCATTGTCACCAACTTCATTAAATTGGTTACGAATTTCTTCTCCACATCAATTATCTCCATACAAACAAATAACGAAATGGAATTCAAACGTCTTACCCTTCTCTTTCAATCTTCGGGCATCACTCATCTCCTTACTTGCCCATACTCACATCAACAAAATGGAACCGTGTAGACCTGACATAGTCGCATTATCGACACTTCTCTTACACTCCTTAAAGAAGCATCCCTTCCTCTTCGTTTTTGGGACTTTGTCGTCCAAACCGCGGTGTTTCTCCAAAATCACCTACCCACACCCATCCTCCAAAATAAGTCCCCTATTGAGCTTCTCTTCGGAAAAACAACTAGACTACACCTCTCTCAAGGTGTTCGGTTGCCTTTGTTTTTCTAACCTTTGCCCATAACTTAAACACAAACTCTCCTTTCGATCCTCTCCATCCATCTTCATGCTCCCTACCCATTTTCATTTCCTAAAATGGGCCCCCTTACCCAACCACTACACGCAACCCATCTACCTCCCCTCCTCATTCAATCCATGATGATAATCCATCTCTAAATAACTTAACCCACCCATCCCTTTCTCCTTCTGATACACTTGCTTCAGAAATTAATAACATCACAGTGCCTTTGACCTTCCCGTTCACGCCGCCAGTACCTCCCCCACCCACGCATCCAATGCAAACTAGATCGAAAAGTAAGATTATTAAACCCTTACAACGGATGGACGACACTATCCCATGGCCACCCCCTCCCTCTTGCCACCCCACCACCACCGTCCTAGAAGAACCCTACTCGTACACTGAAGCCGCTTGTTATCCCAAATGGAGATCTTCCATGAATGTTGAGTTTCAAGCACTCCATCTCAAAACCAAGAGAAACTTCAATGGTTCTATTGAGCGTTAGAAGGCTCGTTTAGTTGCAAAGGGCTACCACCAGTTCCATGGTCTTGATTACTAAGACACTTTTAGCCTTATTGCTAAACCATCAATAATCCGCCTTCTTTTATCTCTCGCCTCAATGAAAAATTGAGCCATCCGCTTGTTAGATATATAAAATGCCTTTCTGCACGGTACATTCGAAGAAGACGTCTACGTCTCACAACCTCTAGGTTTTCTCATCCTCAATATCCCTCTTACATTTGTAAACTACTATATATAAATCTCTTTACGGTCTGAAACATGCTCCTCAAGCATGGTTCTCGAAACTCAACGATACCTTAGTCGCCATGGGATTCCATCCATCTTAAGCCGATTATTCTCTATTCTCTTATCACTCTAGGAAACACTTGATTTTTATTCTTATTTATGTGGATGATCTTCTCGTCCTATCTCCTGATTCGTCTCTTGCATAAACTTTTATTGGTGCTTGTCTGCTCTGTTTCTATTCAAGGATTTAGGCCCCGCTCACTATTTTTTGGGCATTGAAATCTCCAAGAACTCATCTAGTTTCTATCCCAGTCAGACGAAACACATACAGGAGGTGGTAACTCATGCTGGATTGAGTGACTCCAAACCTATCAGCACCCCCATGGCCACAACATTTTATGCATATACTTAGTCTAAACCGGTCGCAGATCCTCAATTCGATCACAACATAGTAGGCTCCCTACAATACTTGGCCTTCACAAGACCGAATGTGTCCTTTGCAGTCAACAAAGCTTGTCAACATATGCACAACCCCAAAGACAATACATTACAAGCAGTTAAACGTATCCTTCGATACCTCCAAGCCACATCTACACTCCAGTTTCACATCTTCTTCACACCACACCACTTCCTCTCCGCATACAACAATGCCAATTGGGGAGGAGACAAGAGATCGCAGCTTTGTTAGTGCATTTGTGTATTCCACGGCTCAAATCACGTGTCCTGGACATCGAGAAAAATAGCCTACCATTGATAGGCTAAAAACCTACACCCACAAGTGTATGGGGTTCAGTTGTAGTAATCAAGTGTCGTATCCACAAGGACCGGAGGAGTATCGACAGTAATTTCGAGCTACTTAGACCAAGTTCAAAAGTAACAAGCAGATTTGAGAGTGTGTACGTATATAAAGTAACAATGAAAACCGATCAAGTGTAGAGATGTATCAATATGGAAAGCATTCCAGGGTAAGGGATTACCAATGATGCATCATCAATAGACCAAAATATATTCTCGCTTGAATGATTTCTAATTCAAAAGTCAAGCTAGATTGTCTAAGGTAATCGCAAAGCTCCTTTCGGAATTGAAGCGAATGTGTCTAAATTGGTTAACGATATCCTTTCGGTTTCAAGCAACCAATTTAGAACCCTTAAGCACTTAGAATTCTAAATAAAAATCACATCAACTTCGCCTTTCGATCTCAGTCAATATAAGAATCATCTAAAATATCTATGACATTCCATAAATCTTTAAGAAGTTCAATTTCACTTTCGATCAACTAAACTTCGGGTTTAATCCTATAGTTCCGATGGGTCCTAGTCGTCTTTCGGTCTCAATTCACCATTTAAATTCCAATTTATGGTCTTAGTCTTTCGGTTTCAAACCCAAAATTAGTTCTATCCAATTCTCATCGATTAGGGCTGGCGCAATAGGATTAAATCACCAAACAAAATCAGAAACCAATCAAACAATACTAAGAGCGAGTCTATTTTCGCATCGTCGGGATCATCCCAAGCCTAGAACAAGAGATCTAGCCACTCATGGAGAATTTCATGTTCAATTTAATCAAATTCAACAAAGCAAACATGAATCTACAAGAAGAAGGAAAGAGATTTACCGAAAACGAAGAATTCAACAAGTTCCCGAATAGAATCCCCAAAAACTTCCCAATAGATCTCCACAAGACCTCATTTTCGGCCCTAAACAACTGTCTGACCTATAATCTTTCAGAACCCCCCCCCCATTTTTAGAAAAAAAAAACGAATTAAATTTTGAACACAGAAAACACCCGGTCGAGTGGTTTCTGCACTCGGTCGAGTGGACTCTGTAAAGCATATTCTGTAATGCACTCGACCAGAGTGAGATGCAAGTGGTTTCTACATTCGGTCGAGTGGTTTCTAGTTTGTTCACCTGGCTTCACTCTTGCAACACTCTTGCACCACTCGGCCGAGTGGTTTCTGGAGCTTAACTTTGCCAAGCTTGCTCCGCTTCTTTTGGTTTGTCTCCTCGATTCCATCCATGTAGCTGGTCTTTAACAATATCCGGGCTTACCAAAGAGCTTTGAATCATCTCTTTCTCCTTAAGCTCTTGAATCGACACCAAAATCGCTCCGAAACACCTGAAATTGCAATATAACCGCGGTAGACACCGATTCCATAAAACTAAACAAAAAGGGCCAAAAAGTATATAAAATACTTAACTTAAATGCTCCAAACCCAATGCAAACATGCCCTATAACCATCGCTAAATAGACGCTATCAACCATCTCTAGATCATCAACCAAAGTCGAGTATAGAGCCCTTGCCGAAGCCACGTGTGAGACATTATGGTTGCAGACTTTGTTAGTCGAGCTCAGGTTGTTTCTACCTCATCCTCCCACACTATTCGGTGATAACATTGGGTCCATTTACCTTGAGAGAAATCCCATTCTACATCACCGCATCAAGCATCTCGATTTGGATTAACAAGACTCTCTTCGTCTCATTCATCTCATCATGGGACCAACTCGCCGATATTCTCACCAAACCTCTAGGGACTGCTCAATTTCTCGAAAATCACTCGCTCCTTTGCCTAGCTGAGTACCAAGCGAAGGGGGATAGTGAAGCATACACACCAAGAAACTCACACTCACACAATGATCGATGAAATTAGCCCAATGTTTTGGCCCATCCAACAATGCCATGGAGCACAAGTGTTTCTATGCCTCTCTGTGTATATAAATACATGTAATAGGAGGACATCAAATCAAAAAACATTTTACAGAATGAATTGAGGATCAAAATTTCATAGAAAATCATTTGTCTTTAACCAAGGGCACACGGATCATCGGAGCCCTCCACATGAACACTAAAATTGTGGTGCTCATCGTGACCCTCACCGAACTTGGTGCCTCCATTTGCTGGTGCTCCTTCGACCCCTTCTCAATTGAGGACCATGTTGTGGCCGCCATTGCACGTGACTCGACTTTCATACTCTTTGTGTGGAAGGGTCAATCCCTCCATGTTAGATTCCTAACTTCACACATCTTTTACCGTTTTTAATTGAAATCATGCATACTTCATCACCTACATGAATCACATATACTTCATACTAAAAATTATGCAATTGAGTTACATAGTTATCCTTATAACATCATCTTTTTTGTTGTGCTTATAAATTATTTTTAGGAAACTAGTGGTCAATGAAGTCGGAGACATCACTCATTTCATCCATGAGGGTGTTAGATTAGAGGAAGAATATGAGAGGAGTGGGAAGGTTGTCTGATCTAAAGAGTACCGAAAATGAGAGCCGAGAGGATGAGGTTCATGTTGTAGTTCATCATGGAAGGGATCAAAGTTAATCCATATAGGTTTAGAAACATTAGAGAGGGATTAGTAGATGTTTTTTAGTTTAGCAATATTGGTATTAGGGGTGAAAATGGGGCGGGTTATGAGTGGAAGAAGCCATTCCATCACCCGTCCTGTGGGTAAATAATTCCACCCGCTCCACCCATCCGCGCGGATGATGCAGGTGGAGCGGGTGCCGGTGAGTGAAAACTTGTAATTATGATTTGTTTTAAGAAAATTCAAAGATGAATAAAAATTAAATTGTAACTTACAAATACTAAAAATATGTGTTCGCGGAAATCGAATACATGTCATACATCACAATAATGTGTTACAAAGTTACAAAGTGAAACTAGAATATATGAGAATGGAACTAGAAGAGTATATAGTAGTAGAATCGCATGTCTTCACTCTTCAATAATTAATCTCATCTACTACAGTATCCTATCATGCCAATAAACAAAGATAAGGCTAGAAATTAGGAAAAAAATATATACATTAGCGGAGGGTGGACCCTTCAAAGAGTAAAAACATGCAATAGCTTGCAACATGTGTTCTTATATGCCTAAATTCATACTCTATGAATAAACAAAGATAAGGTTGAAAATTAGAAAAAAAAAATAAAATAAAATATGCAATAGCTGGAAAAGATAAGGCTGAAAAATGTGAAAGATGATTAGATGAATAAGCAGTAGCTGGAAAAATAGACATCTATAATTAGAAAAAAAATTACATTTTCCATAATCGAACTTGCTCCTGGAACATCAACATCTTCACAAAGTGAGTTTAATGGATGGCTAGACGCCAATGATGGGCTTCGGCTTCCGTGGTTCGGTCGGCTTCCCTAGCTTCGGCTTCATCTTTGGAAAGGGTTCGAATAGAGACTGGAGGCTAGGGCTGGAAAGGGTTTGAATGGAGGCTGAGATGAAAGTCATTAAGAGTAGTGTCATAGACTGTCAAGAATTAAGGCTTCTAGAAATTAAACTTAAAAAGGGTAAAATAGTAAAATCACACACACAGGGAAGGATATCTTCACCGCTAATTTTTACTATTTCCACCGCTAACCACCGCACCATCCTACGGTGGCCTAATTACCCCTAATCATCCACCGTAGTATACAACGGTGACCATGATCCGATATTTGAACCGGCTAAAAGCCTACCACAACTTGATGCGATGCGGAGGGAATAAGGCAAATACAAATTTGCTTCCAATATGTTTAAGAGAAGCGTGTTGTCACAGTGGTACATGGGCACTGGAAGAAGGCAAAGGTCCCGTGTTTGAATCCCTAAAATGGTGCTCTTAGGTTATCTTGTCTTTTTAGAACATGAATTTATATTCATCCTATTCTGGATCAACCCCACCATATTACGGTGGATTATGCCAATCTCCCCACCCACCGCACCATACAACGGCGGTTTTTGTCTCAATCTCCCCAACCCACCGCACCATACAATGGTGGATTCGGTTATCCGTAATTAACTCACTGCAATATGGCGTGGTGGTTAGTGGTGGAGATAGTAAAAATTAGCGGTGTAAATATCATCCCCCTAAACATATTTCAGGGTTTTATGCGAGTGTGTGGGACGGGTTAATGGCGTGGGTTATGGGTGAAAAATCTTTACCCATAATACATCCATCACCCGCTTCATCCGCACACGCTCCACCATTCACCCACTTTTTTTGCGGGTTTTGCCCGCAAAATTTATGTCGGTGGAGCGAGTACCCGCGAGTTATTTTCAGCCCTAATTGGTATTAGGAGGCTCTACCAACTTCAAGAAAATTGATCCCTCTTATTCCTTGTCATTAATATCAATAATGTCTTCACTAGCCGGTTATATATATGATCCATATACAAATTTGAATAACTAATTTTATTAAAACTGTAATATTGCTTTTGGTCAAGTTTCTCATCTGTTGGTTACTTTGTGCACAGATCACTAGCTTTCATGGAAGTCGCAATCCTTCCTTGGTGTTTTCTTGAGAGCCACTGATCATTTTGTACCTAGTGGTAAATTTGTTTCTATTTTCGGCTTCGGAGATGTTGGAACAGGTGTCGCTCATGGTCTAAGGGACTCGGTGCACAAGTGTTTGTCATAGAAGTCAACCCTACTCATGCTTTGGAAGCTTTTATGGAAGGCTTTCCTGTTCATACCTTAGAGGATGATGTTTTCAAAACAGACATCTTCGTCATAGCAACTATGAATAAGGATGTCATCTCGGTTCAACACATGAATGTCATTGTCTTGAATATGGGTCACTTTGAGAATGGGATAGATATTGCAAGTCTCAAGGCTTATCTTGGTATTAGGAGGGTCACAATCAAACCCCTTATAACCAACCGGTTCATCTTCCGTGAATATAAAAAGGCTATCATTGTCCTTCAGTAACTGTCCTTGCTGAAGGAAGGAAATTGAACTTTGCTAGCGCATCTGGCCACCTGAGCTTTTTAAAATCAGTCATCTTAACAAACCATATGTTTTCCCAAATTAGCCTTTGGAACGAGAGAAAGTCCACCAACCATGAGAGAAAAATTTATGTGCTTCCTACACATTAGCCACCTTGGAGCTAGGGTTACTAGGCTCAATTTTGAGCAAGCAATTTACCTCAATTTTCCTATAAAATTGATAAGTAATTTTATTGGAATAAGTAGTCCAAAAGAGTCTCAAATAACAGTTCAAATCACCTGTAGCTATTAACGTAGCAAACCCTGTAGCAGTGTTTCAATTGGTCCACCTGTAATTACTTTTAGTATATAATTAACAATAAAATCAAATTAAATAAATCAATAAAATCTTCAATATTCCCTTTTTCAGCTTCTTTCAATAACCGTTATTACTCACGATACAATCTCTGTTTGGATTCGATCTCTCTGTTCAGTGCCATCCTCTTCCACGAAATTTCTCCGTTCGACAAAGTATTCACCCATCTGTTGTACATGTCTTTGCACCAAAGCTAATAGTAGCTTGCACGAGACACATTCTAGGTAATTTAACTAACTTCATTTGCTAAAGTGTATTAGATTTCAGTACAATTGAACCTTCTTCTAAATTATGTTTTTTGTGTAAAGTTGTCTTCATTGTTCCATATACTGAATTATCTAATGACTTTCAATTTTATCTAAACTTTTTCATTTCAATAATTTACCTCGAAATTGAGTTACCTGCCTTTGAGTTTTGATCTTAACTGCTCATGATCATTCAAGCAACTTCTGAAGTTAGTTTAGATTGTTTGAATAGTTGTTTTAAAGATTTTTTGGACAGTATGACCTTAATTGCAACAGCTTATAGAAAGTGGATGTTATGAAGAAATTTCTATCAAATTCATCAATTGTACCATTATGCCATTGAATAATTTCTTATATTTATCAGGTTATGGATACTATAAAAGAAGTACAACCATGTCGTCGATTAGAATTTGAGCAGGAAGAAAACCCCACAAACTTTTGTACCGATGATCAAATGATGGAATCACTTCATTCTAAGATACCTAAGGATATTGTTCCGAGAGTTGGTATGGAATTTGCAACTGAAGATGTGGCATATGAGTTCTACAATGCTTACGCATTAGCAACTGGCTTTTCTGTTCGAAGAGGCTGGTCTCATAGATACAATAACACAGTGATCGATAGAGTTTTTGTTTGCTCATGTCAAGGTAAACGAGAAAGTGACAAGCGTGATGCTTTTTACAAGTCCCATAGACTCGAGACAAGATTTGGATATATGTCTGGCCAAGTTAAAGATTAGTTGTCGGTAAATAGGCAAATATCGTGTTGTTGACTTCATTGCAAAGCATGAACACAATCTGGCAAGCCCGAGTAAGGCTTGCCTATTTAGATCACACCGAAAGGTGTCAAACTCTCAAGCCTTGGAAGTTGACTTGGCTGATGTTTCGGGCATCACTCCTAAAAATGCTTACGAGTTCATGTCTAGACATGCAGGAGGTTGGGAAAATCTTGGTTTTGCTCAAGTGGATTATAGGAATTATTTGCGCACTAAGCGCAGTTTACAGATGAAGTTGGGTGATACAGGTGGTGTTCTCGAGTATTTGCAAAGTATAAAAATAGAAGATCCTTGCTTTTTTTATGGTATTCAAGTGGATGAAGATGATATGACAACTAACATTTTTTGGGCTGATGCCAAAATGATGGCAGACTATGATGATTTTGGTGATGTCGTTTTCTTCGATACCACATATCGAAAGCACAAGGATGGTCGACCAATTGTGTTATTTGCTGGAGTGAATCATCATAAACAAACGACTATCTTTGGTGTGGCATTATTATATGATGAGACTGCAAATTCATTTATGTGGTTGTCTGACACATTTTCAAAGGCTATGGGTGGCAAACTACCAAAGACAATTCTTACCGATCAAGATGCCGCAATGAGAAAAGCACTTGCTTCACAATGGCCAGGGGCTTGTCATCGTCTTTGTATTTGGCATATC
The DNA here is from genome assembly GCA_963922045.1 of Persicaria maculosa. Lineage (NCBI taxonomy): Eukaryota > Viridiplantae > Streptophyta > Magnoliopsida > Caryophyllales > Polygonaceae > Persicaria > Persicaria maculosa. The sequence goes on along the minus strand of OY998261.1, from coordinate 20,570,512 downwards.
TTTCAAAATGTGACAATTCATTTAAGCCATGTCTTTATAGATTGCAAGGATTTTTTTAGGGATTTTAGCAAGTGTATCTATGACCATGAATATGAGGAAGATTTTTTGGACGCTTGGAGTAAAATGCTTGATAAGTATGGACTGTAGAGTAATGAATGGTTGAAGAGGATGTTCAATATGAAAGAAAAGTGGGCATTGGTTTATGGCCAAGACACATTTTGTGCAGATATGACCACTACACAATGGAGTGAAAGCATGAATAAGATGATCAAGCATTATGTAAGTTACAAGCATGATCTAAGAAGATTTTTTTCAACATTTTCAGAATTTGCTTATTGATCGTCGTTATGATGAGATGATTGCTGATTTCAAGTCCAGTCAAAGTCAAGTTGCAATGTTTTATCCTGTAGAAATTTTGAAGCATGTTGCAAGTATATATACACCTAAGGTGTTCAAGTGGTTTCAAGAAGAATTTGGTAAATCTTGCGATTGCCATCTTGAAGTTTGTGATGAGACATGAATGCTTGTGAAGTATGCGGTCACACCCTATAAGAAGAATCACAGTTATATTGTTTGTGATGATGAAACTAAAGAAATTGTGTATTGCAACTGTAGGAAGTTTGAGTTTGCTGGCATCTTATGTAGTCATATATTAATGGTTTTCTCTTTCAAGGGCACTAAAAGAGTTCCTATCAAGTACTTCCTGAAAAGATGGACAATGGATGCCAAAAAAACGCAGCACGAAAGTTAGTATTAAAAGTTTACATACTGATGAGGATCCCAAGTCAGCAATGGGAAGGCGATATTTAGAGTTATCTCGTCTATCTACTCGCTTGGTCACAAGAACTGCAGAAGTTGAAGATGGGTACAACCTTGTGAAAGAGGGTCTCATTCATTTGATGGGCGAACTTGATTAAAGCTCAACAGGAAGGTTGACACAACCAGGCTTGCAAAATTTTCATATGCCGAGAAGTGATCCACATCCTAATATGTCAGAAAATTCAAATGACATGATGAACGTGGTAAAAAGAATAAAGCTCAAGCCAAAATCCAAAAGTCAATCGAGTAAAAGGCCGAGAGGTGGTCTTGAAACAAGAAGGAGTAAAAATAGAAAATATAAGCATAATATAGCAACAGAGGATAATTTGGTTTCCCCTGTGGATAATCGTATAGAGGAGCATACAAATTCTGCACATCATCCACAGGTATAACTGAAGTTTTCTTTATTTTCACACTCTTGAACATCACTTTTTCTTATGTATTATATACTTAAGTCAAGTAAAATGCAGGGGAACCAAATTGTGCATCCATTGAGATACAATTTTGCACCTTCCATGTATGAACAAAATGGCACATATATATTCTCCGCACCCGCTCAACCTCAATTTCAACCTAGCCATATGCCATTTACTAACGAGCATTGGTGTGCCTCGGGTGAGTATAACAAACTGCTCATCCTCAATTTTTTTATAGATGCACTTTTGTTGTATAACTGTATTTCTAAATATATGCCTATTTTAGGTTCAATCAAATGATGGTTTGGAGAGTTAGCTAAAAACAGTAGCAATATAGAAAAACTCCACGTATCAACTATAATATCAGGTTAATGATTATAATAATTTCTCATATAGCCATAATAGGAATTATAATCAATATACCGGATATTTTGAGTTATTAATCTACATTTGATTTTCTATCAGGTATTGTCTTGCAGAGAACATGAGAGATGAACAAATTTGGGGCATATATTCTCAAGAAGACTTGGACATGAGTGGAAATAAGCGAGACTTGGTATCCATTTGATATCTCCTTTTTTCTATCATTAGAGTTATGGTTTTTTATTTGCTGTCATTAGGTACCTTTTTTGGTTAGACTGTCATTAGGTACCTGTTTGTTTTAATTTACTACTTGTGTGTTATGAAACTTGTTGATACGCGACACCTCGATCACGCACCAGCTGAACTCGATCTCATTGTCAAGTCGTAGGGTGGCTCTATTGTGCACTTGTACTTCTTTTATTTGAAGCTGAACTTGTACTCGAAATGGAAACAAGGCTATATCAATAACCTTATAGTTGGAATGAGTTGAACGATGGAACAAAGGCAATTCCAATAATTGACATAAAGAATACATTAAGTATCGCATTTTGATTTTCTATATGATAATCTGCTCAAAATATTTGGGGCAATTAATTGACATAAAGGAAGAAAAGTTTGATCCAATAAAATCTCATCTATCTGTCATTAGTCATTACACATGTATTCCATGTATACATACAGAGGACTTGCAAAACTTATGAGAATGAATAATCTGTCATTACACAGGTATTCCATGTATACATACAGTGGACTTGTAAAACTTCTGAAAATGAATAATCTGTCATTACACATGTATTACATATATATAAAGAAAAACAGCTCCAATCACTCTTGCTTGCTAGTTCAAATGTAACCGTAAGTCTTGTTCTTCCATCTGAGCATTAATCCTTGTTCTTCCATGAGCATTAATCTGAGCATCAATCTGCAAATATATTCCTATTATTCCACATCTGAGCATTTCATCAACCAAAAATAATTCTTGTTCTTCTATTTGAGCATTAGAGAAAAATGAAGTCGAGCACAATGCCATGGAAGCCAAAGGAGCATTTGCTGTCAGTTATGATGATGATGAGTATTTTATAGCAATGGAGACCACATCGATGATCCGGATAGAAGAGAACCCGAGAAGTTTGCTGCCTTCTTGATCAGATAAACATGTTGGGGATGAACAAGACGACTTCAAGGCTCCGTTTCTTGACCAACTGGCTCGTCACTTCTCTGCTGCAACTCAGGTTATGCTAGGGATGAACAAGATGACTTCAAGGCTGCGTTTCCTGACCAACTGGCTCGTCACTTCTCTGCTGCAACTCAGGTTGCCTAGGCCCGATGGAACGAACTCTACACATAAACACATGAACAAATGATCTCAAGATATCCCTGTACAAAAGAAATTGAGACATGAAATGATTTGGTAGACATTAATCTACAAATACAAATTATCGGAGTTCCGCCTATAACAAATCTCCTGTTCTTCCAAATCTAATTCCTTGCAAGAATTCCCAGTCGTCCCAAGCGAGCACCGGATCTGTCCAAGATGCAGTCGTGACCTCAAGGCTGCTAGTATCAACCACAGATGTTGTCAAAAAAAAAAGGCGATGGCGAAGGGCAGGGAGATCAACTTGGGAGCGCGCCAACGAAATTCTCCAACAATCCATCGCTAATGTTGGAATTTGGAAGTCTAACACCTGCTGCCACCCTAATAGCTTCTCTGCCACCCATGATTCACTCTAAAATCAATTTAGAAGAAGGTGAATTTGGATTGAATGCAAGGCGAGATTGTGAGATAGATAGAATCCTTTGAGAGATAATAAATTGGGAAGGAGATTGTGCAGACGGATGGAAGATTTTGTTGATTTATTTAATTTGATTTTATTATTAATTATATATTAAAAGTCATTACAGGTGGACCAATTAAAATATTGTTATAGGGTTTGCTAAGTTATGAGCTACAAGTGATTTGGACTGCTCAAATAAGTCCAGCAATGAAGCGGGTTCATAAGGATGTGTGCAATATCCACAACCATATGCATTGAATAAAAGAAATAACGGAAATTTTGCCTGGTAACCCTGGGGTTTTGCGTAATTTGCGTGGTAAACAAAGGTTTCATATATTTCGCCTAGTAACCCTAGGGTTTCGAAATTTTTTGCCTAGCACCCACAAGTTTGACTTTGTCCAATAATTGTGTTTTAAAGTTATAGACGAGTGAGTATTGTAATATTAACAAATTTTGTGGAGGCATTTCACAAATACTAACACTTTTAACCTTATTCCTGAACGATACAAATAGAAGAGACGAACAAAAGATGTGATAGATAGCAGACGAATGGAAGGGAGATAAATTGCAGAGGCAGGATAGACCGACGAGAAACTGGTAATTCCCGAGGGGCGATGACAACTGATAGAGGGGTGGCGGCGGCTCAGGTGGTGGCCGGACTTGGTAGTCGGACTTGGCGGCAACGGCTGATAAAGGTGAGTTTTCTTCCTGCAAAAATTTTGAGTAGGTTTTTCCCAAAATTTCAAAATCATATCTATCAAATTACTTCTTATTGACTGGGATTAGTGATCTAAGGTGTGAAATCCAAGTCAAATCATGGTTTGAAGCTTCCAATTTCGAATTATGAATTTTAGGGTTTAGGTTTGAAAATTTTGGGGTTTTTTGTGGTAGTTGATTTAGGGTGTGAAACAATTGGCTTCGATACTAGGATTTCAGTATGCAGACAAAGGAGTGATTTTAAATTCAATGGGGTTAATGGTTGCAATTGTTACATTCCTTTAGAAATTATTGCAGACGCAAGAGTGATTTTAAATTCAAGGGGTTTTGAAATTTCAAATCTTGTTATATTATATAATGGAATTGGTATGTACGTGTCAACTGATTTTGTTTCTGTAATTATATTGAAGCTTGATGTGAATGTTTTTATCTAGCAAATGTTAATTATCTTTTAAAATTCATGAAATTCTAATAATGATTTAGAAATGTGGATTAATGAAATTCCATTATTTGCGTTTATGGATTACTTGCATTCCTTGTCTTGAAAACATGTCATTCTAGTAAACAATAAATTTGCTCAACACAGTGGAAACATAAAGCCTTGTACATTGTTGCAATAGCCTTGTATGGAATTACTTACAGTGGAAACCATAAAGCCTTGTATGGAATTACTTGCATTCCTTTTCTACTTTATGGAATTAGTTGCATGCTTCTAATGGTCTAAAATGAATGGTTTGGGATAATCTAGAGGACGATATGGTGTTGCAAAAACTTTGTACATTGTTGCTGATTTTTTTTACAGAAATCTAGTGATCTAATGAGTGATCAATCTTCAAGCGAGGGAACAAATGAAGTTCAAATGGCAAGGGTTCTTTGCTATCACCGGTTGTCGGTTGTTCTTAGAACCGTGTCTGGTCGCAATAAAGACAGTTTTGGAAGACAATATTACAAGTGTCCTCAAATCATGGTATATCCATGCCTCCTTATTTATATGAAGTGCATGGATTTGTTTAATTTAGTTTAGTGTACATAATCGTAAATGTTTTTTATTTGGATTGATATTAGGGTAGGTGTTGCTTCTTGTTGCTTCTTCGAGTGGTGTGACAATGAATTTTCCAACTCATTGGTTAGGATGTTCGTCCCTCATAAGGTCTACGAAGTGTCAAAAACACACGTGCAAACATTGGAAGATAAGGTTGCCAAGTTAAACGATGAGAAGTATACTTTGGGCATGGAGATGGCAACCCTAAAAGCTGAAAACACTACCTTGAAAACTCTACTTGTATTTTCAAGGATAATTTTCGTTATTTTTGCATTTATTATGAAGTAGCTCAATAGGGACAAATTTGTGCAAGGGACAGGTATGACAGTTGCTTTGAGCTCTGAATTGTGTTTGTATGCTAGCAACAAATTGGCTTTGTATGATTTCTTACTTTACGAAATGTCAAGTTTCCAGAAAGCATTTGACCAAAAATGTGATGAACATGTTTAAATTAGTCTTCCTACATAGGATATACAAAAGTGCTAAAATGAGATGCAACAAATGTAGTAGTAAACAGCCCAATGTTAGGTCTCCTACATACGATATACAAAAAGACTAGAGATCTTTCGATTCCAAAAGCGCTAGCAAACTGGATATAATAAGTGTTGCTATGTCCTCACAACTACTGATTTTGTTGACTTCCGGGGTTCCAAGGAGCCGAAGACATCACACCATCTACTGAGTCCACCTGTTCGCTTGCTGCTGATGCATGGTTTTTCCTCATTCGACTCTTCTCAATGGGGAGACCTTGTTGTTCCCGATATTCTTTTGTGGTCAACCCGCCTTTACATGTCCTAGAGTTATGCCCAAATTCCTTGCAAACCATAATTTTGAATTGTTAGCAAAAGTAGAAAGGTCAATAAATTTTCGGTTATATATTCGATTGAAAACATTGGAAGACATACCTTGCACTTTCCACATTGCAAGGTGCGAGACCTAACTCCCTTTTCCTTTTCACCGGGTTGTCTCTTTCTGTTTCTGGGTTGTCTTCCACACCCTTTTTCATGGTTGGCGGACTAATGGTTGGAAACTCGAAAGTAGGCCATTGTTCTTCATTCGGAACAGCCCAATAATTGACTGAGTATGTGCTCCGCAACATCTCCATTGAGTACCAATGAAAGACATAGAGCTCTGGATTTCCCCTAATTTCTACAATCAGACTGGATTTACCCTCTTTTACTTCATACTCGAACTCAGATGCTTGGATTTACCCTCTTTTACTTCATATATCTTGGGCAACAAAATAATAAGAAAAAAGCAAAGAGAAGCAATTATTGACGAACCTCAAGTTTACGGACATCTAGTTTATCTTGAGGATATTTAGTTATTCCATTTATGGACATTAGTTGAATCTCCTCTTGCCTCTGACAATGTCGCCCCATACACGTGCGCCGAATACCTACAACACACAATATTGTTATTGGAATAAAAGAGTATCCTTCCCTTTCATGATTCAAAATATGCATTGTTTTATGACATGACACTCATCAAATCCAATCAATGAAAGTTTTGTTTTACGGGAATAAAATCAGGAACATACCTTCAACAAGAGTTAGTACGGGGAGACACCTATCAATGGGGAGATACCTATCCAATCCCAATGATGAATTGAAGGACTCTACGAAGTTGCTCGTTGTTTCTGGTGAATGCAGGTTGGAGTCATACTTATGTCTTGCCCAACCTTCCATATCTCCTAACCCCTGAAGTCATCGCATAGCGCCCAACCCAATTACTTTCTCCACCCTCTCCATGGCCTTCCTAAATTTGAACTCTAAGTACACTTTGCATACAGCCCAAAAAATTTCATTCCTTCGTTGTCCCGGGTAGCTCTTCTTGAAATTGGCACATAGGTGATTGCAACAGTATCGTCTTGAAGTCATAGGCCACACCTCTCCTAGCACTGGTTCAACCCCCTACTGCTTGTACATGATTCAGAATTACAGCTTGTGCATGATTCAGAGTATTTTTCTATTTATAGTTTTTTTACATATTTTTTTACAGCTTACAAATTTACAGATTTATTTCAGATTACAGAATTGATAGAATATTTTTTCTGATTATAGATTTTTTTCCGATAACACTACTCCATCATACTTGCCTTTCAAAAGGCACCCATCCACTCCAATCAAACCCCTACAACCCCGAATGAATCCGTCAATCATTGGCTTCAAGGAAATGATCATACTCTTGAATTGAATGGGCCTCTCCGGATCATCTCTTGCACCTCCCCACACAAAATGAGCCTTAGAGCCTCGCAATAGCTAGGCAAACTAGCATACGATGCATCTTCATCCCCATGAAGGATTTTTTCAGCAAGCTTCTTCGCTTGGTACAACAACGTGGTTTTCAACTTAACACCAAAGGATTGGAAGAGTTTGTTATTAATGGTCTTTCCCGTAATGTTTTCATTTGAAAGCACATCCTAGAGAATCTTTCGAGATGCCCAATCGGGAATTGCCATGGGATTATGCAAGTGTAATCGCAGGCAAGTATGCTTGCTTGTCAATGTTTTTATTTCCCACGTTTGCCCATCTGGAAAGGTCGATGCATGAACTCTCCACGCACACTCTGAATCAGCACACGCAGCTATATACCTATTGTGCTCATTCTTTACTACCACAACGGCGAATCCCTCTTGAACACAAAAGTCCCTCACAACATTTAGCAAACCTTCCTTATCCATAAACATCATCCACTCCTTAAGATTGATATCCACAAACTCTCGATCTTCATACAAGTCCCCATTGTCATAAACTCTATCAAAGTAATCTTCTTGATCAATGTCCATATCATCCTCTGCGCCCCTTTCATCAGCTTGTATATTATCGGTAGGTACATCATCCTCAACCCTCTCATGACACTCAGCGGAACCTACAACTCAACCCTATCATCATTTTGAGATGAAATAATCTCCCTCTCTTCAACAACAATGGAGACATTCTGACCATTTTCAACACCATGATCAACCCTTTCATCAACTTTTACATTTACAATCGGCACAGATGAAGCAAAATCAGAACCTGTTGTTATACTAAGATTGCCTGAAGTAGGCTCACTCCCCGAGGACCGAGAAGATTTCATAACTTTCGGGACATATAACCCTCGTCTTAGACCTGTCAAACAGGTTGGGCAAGTCGGGTTTGGGTCGGGTCGTCTCGGGTTCGGGTCTATTATGGTTCGGGTCATCTCGGGTTACGGGTCATGAAATGCTCAACCCAGACTCATATTTAACGGGTTCGAGTCGACCCAACGGGTCTAAAGCGTTACTCGTCCAGAATTTTTTAAATGTCATTTAGTATTCATACACATTATTTAAGGATGATAAAAATATGTAAAATATCATTTTTTTATTTGTTATAATTTCATTCTTTTTAATACGTTTGAAGTATGAAATTATATATAATATATAAATTGATATTTTATCTAGTTTTTATCATCCTTAAAACCATACATGAATAGCAAACGACATTTAAAAGTAAACAGATGGAGTATTTTTAATGACTATTTACATAGTTCCTAAACCTAAAATTGTTATATTACCCTACTAATAGTTATATAATTGAAAAAAAATTAATGTTGCTACAATAGTAATATGTATTTTTATATACATAACAATTTGCAAGATAATATTCAATCCTAATTATTATTAGTAATAAATTTCAATATTAGGTTAAATTGTAATTTATTTATGTTTTTATTATCTTAGAGCTTGACCCAACGGGTGACCCACGGGTTGAACCAACCCGACCCAGAAATTTGAGGGTTGAATGGGTTCGGGTTGCTTCGGGTTTCGGGTTGAAATATTTGCGCCAAACCCACGTTTTATGGGTCGGGTTGGGTCGGGTCCTCGGGTCGGGTTACGTTTTGACAGGTCTTCTTCTTGCAGAAGTTGTCGGTATTTTCTTACGAGGATGAAGTGACTGCAAAGTCGCGGAGGCATTTTGCTCGCCAACCGTTGTTCCATGACTAGACATTGTAGTTGTTGGCCTCTCCAAAAGTTCTTGGTTTCAATAAAACCACGGGCCATTTGTAGAATATCAGTAGGTGTCTCGGCTAACCCAATTGCCAAATTCAACAACTTCTTCTCATGTAACTTTTTCAACATCTCCATCTAATCACCATCACTTTTTAGATGAAAATTTTGAGAGTATCATAGCGTTGGGTGCTCCAGAAGAATGATCTCAATTCGTGCAGCCCCTACAAGCATGTCGACATATACATCGAGAAGATTGCTTTTATCCGGATCTTCAACCTCTCTACTTCAACGTATTCTGAATGGATATAACGCATCCATAATAATATTTTTTCTCCCATTCTGCGAACAATGACAATGTATAATCAAGAGATGCAACTAATTAAGGAATAACATATAACACCATCAACAAATAATAGGAACTCGTGCACATTCGGACCCTACAAACAACAACAACAACAAAAACCCCAAATTTTCGGACCCCAAAACCCTAAAATTCATGATTCCAAATTCAACGCTTTAAACCATAATTTGAGTTCAAATTCACACCCTAGATCACTAAACCCACTCAACAACAACCAAATTGATAGATCGAATGCAAGCTCTTAAAACTAACCTGAAATCACAACCCACCATGGCACCACCAGCAGTCGCAGCCACCGCCTACACCGCCGCCACCCCTCTGACACCGGTCGCCGGCCACCAACCGTTGTTTCTCGGACTTGGCTCAGATCAATTCCCCCCCCCCCCCCTCCCCCACTACCACCACCACCACTCTCAATTCTGTTTTGGCTCAACTGTATAGCTATCGTGAGATTTGTTACTCTATTCTTACAATAGTGGTATTTGTGAAAATATACCATAAAATTAGTTAATATTACAATACTCACCCGTCTATGACTTTAAAACACAATTAATGGACAAAGTCAGACTTATGGGCGCGAGGCAAAAAATTTCAAAACTCTAGAGTTACCAGGTGAAATATCTTAAACCTTTGTTTACGACGCGAATTATGCAAAACCCCAGGGTTACCTCGCGAAATTTCCGAAGAAATAAAAATTTATCATTTTGTTTCTTAAACCTTTCGGTCTGTTCTACTTAATTTATTATATTGTGCAGTAATCATTTTGATGTTTTATATTGCTACCTCCTAACTTTGAACAAGTAACACTAATACTACTCCTTTAGGAAAGTATGCAACGTACATTCTTCTAACTCTCTCAACTATTTATTTTATTTTTTTAACGGAAATTTCGCCTCGTACCCTGAGGTATTGCTTTTTCGCGTGGTATACAAAAGATTCACTAATTTCGCAGGGTACCCCTGAATTTTATATAAAATTCACCCCGTGCCCCTGCTCAGTTAAAACTAACAGCCATCACTACTTCTGTTTGTTTTTTTTCTCTACTTCCATTTGTTTTTTTTCTATTTGAGAAAGAGAAACAAAGAAACGAGAGAAGCAGCACCTAAGAAGAGAGGAGGCTGACTAGAGGAGAAAGAATCGACGACAACCAGGAGAGCCCACACAAGGCGGTCGTCGGAGGCGCCGAAAGGGATGGAGGCGCAGCAGGACCCACGGGAAGTGGTGGTGGAGGCGCTAGCTAGGTATGTCCCCTTTTCAAAAAATTAGGGTTTTAAAGGTCGAATTTGGGGTTTCAATTTGTTTGCGATTTGTGTTCATTATCACCGAATTTGGGTTATAAAGTTCGAATATGAGGTTTCAAGTTGTGCTAATCATAACCGAATTTGGGGTTTCAATTTGTCGGTCCCAAAATTCTGAATTTCAACAGATCTGAATTTGGGGTTTCAATGTTAATGTTGAGATATAACTTAGATGGGTACAACTAAGTGATTGTCCACGTCGTGCTGAACATTCAACTTGAGCATGTGCTGAATTAGATCATGAGAGTTTAAGCTCCTTTGAAAGGAATTTTGGCTTTGTAAGATTCAACTTGAGCATGTGTTGAATTAGATAATGAGAGTTTAAGCTCCTTTGAAAGGAATTTAGCTTTATAAGATTCAACTTGAGCATGTGGTTAGTTCCTTTGTAAGATTGATCGCTGACATCTCGGTGGAATTTAGCTTCAGCATTTCCTCCTGCACATTTGATCATGAGAATTTAAGCTCCTTTGAAAGGAACTGATTAGTTTGAATTGGGTTTTGATTTGGACTTACAAATTGTTAAACAACCAATTTTTATTTAGAATGGGAATTTTGCAAATATTCTAACTATCATAACTCCATTCTATTATGGACTTGAATTGAATCTTGTCAAAAATTCTATTAGCTCAAACGGTAGAGCATGTGCTTATGCACAAGATGTGGGTTCGATTCCCATATAGGCTAATGTGAAGATTCAGAATTGTTAATTTTGGTAAGTTATGCAGGTTTTCGCTTTCGGTTTTGGTCTATTGAACTGTTAAAGCAGAGTTGATCGACATGAGTACACAACATTTTATCTAAATCTGCTGATTATTGTTTGGTCTATTGAACTGTCATGTATGATTGCCTAGTTAACACAAAAATTATTGATTGACTTGTATCTAAATCTGCTGATTACACTATTTTGATTTTGAGTACTCTTAATGGTTAGGATTTCATTGAAAATGGAACAAGCACCAAATGAATTCAGAATGCCTACACACAAAATTTTATAAGGCCTATTAGCTCTGTTGGTCAAGCAATGTGTTTATACATATAAATGTGGATTCGACTCCCACATAGGCTAAAGTGGAATAAGGATTGAAACCTTAAATCTGAATAGCTTTCAATCTATTAGTTTCTATCCTAAGCTATTTTACAATGCATCTCGTTTGCGGTCATAATCTATTTTTGCTATCATAAGCTATTTTACAATGATATAAGCTATTTTTACAATGCATCTTGGTTCTAGAATTCAATTAGCCTATGTGGGATTCGAAACCACGTCTTTGTGCATGTACACAATGCTCTCCCGTTTGAGCTAATAGCCTGAAAACAACACACATATTGTCATAACTTTGAAACTCAATTATGCAATTAAGCTTCACAAAATTATGCAACTAAGCTTCCAATTCCAAATACTCTATAGCATCAGGGAGACGCAGAGAAGGTCAAGCCAACAGAGATAGGCACAAAATTTGGGGCAAGTAGAGTCAAGTTTACATGTCAAACATAAACAAGTGTAATCTGAATGAAACTCAAAAGCAAGTATATGTACCAAAAAAAAAAGGGCAAAAGAAGTAGGCATAAATTAACCATTAGTTCAATTTTTCAATTTTTCATATGTTGTAAAAACCTGACTTTTCAGATTTTTCAAATTTTTAGATTTTTAGTTTATGCATTAATTTTTCATATTTTCTGTATTTAGATTTTCAGATATTATATATTCAGATTTAAGATTTTCTGTATTCAGATTTTTAGTCTTTTAGTTTCTGCATTCATTTACATTTTCAGTTTATGTATTCTGTATTTCATATTTTTAGATTTTTCAATTTTATGCATAAAATTTTTCAGATTTTTAGATTTTCTGTATGCAGATTTTTAGACATTATGTATTCAGATTTTAAGATTTTCTGTATTCAGTTTTTTATTCTTTCACTTTCTACATTCATTTACATTTTCAGTTTATGTATTCTGTACTTTAGTTTTTGCATTAGTTTTTCAGTTTTTTAGATTATCTATATGCAGATTTTCAGATATTCTGTATTCACATTAGAGAAACAGGAAAAATGACAAATTCTATCCATCCTTGACAAATTTGGAGAGGAATATAACCCCAAGAAAAGCCATTTATCTACCATAAGACTAGTAGCTGTTACATTGCATCCAATTAAAAAAACCGAGTTTTTGTATTTCTCTAACCCTAAAAAGTGAAATCAATCCCTAACATTCAAATTGAAAATGCTCAACAGGTAATAATGCAAGAGAAGGATGGAGTTGCATTTAGTTGCTGCTATAACTAAAAAAATTGATTGCACATACCTTCTTTCGAAAAATCCCCAAATTTAAAGCCCTAATTTTCGAAAAACTTAAAATACATACCTTCTTCGACGCCGCCTCTGTATGATTGTTCATGGTCGGCGGCCTACACCTCCTGTCAGCGTCGCCGCCTCTGTCTAGACTCTCCTCTCTCTGTATGGTTGTCCTTTGTCGAGGGTTCTCTTCTCTATTTTGTGTCTTCTTCGTTCAATCCTCTAGGCTCTAGCCTTCTTTTTCTTTTTTTCTTTTTTAATTAAAACTGACGGACCGTGGCTAATCCGTTAATTTTAACTTAAGGAGGGTGTGACACAAAATATACCCAAACCTCAGGGATACCCGGTGAAAATGGTAAAACTTTTGTACAGCTTGCGAAAAACGACATACCTCGAGGGTTTGGCTCAACTGTATAGCTATCGTGAGATTTGTTCCTCTATTTTTACACTAGTGGTATTTGTGAAAATATATCATAAAATTAGTTAATATTACAATACTCACCCGTCTATGACTTTAAAACACAATTATTGGACAAAGTCAGACTTATGGGCGCGAGACAAAAAATTTCAAAACTCTAGGGTTACCAAGTGAAATATCTGAAACCTTTGTTTACGACGCGAATTATGCAAAACCCCAGGGTTACCTCGCGAAATTTCCGAAGAAATAAAAATTTATCATTTTGTTTGTTAAACCTTTCGGTCAGTTCTACTTAATTTATTATCTCATTGTGCAGTAATCATTTTGATGTTTTATATCGCTACCTCCTAACTTTGAACAAGTAACACTAATACTGCTCCTTTAGGAAAGTATGCAACGTACGTTCTTCTAACTCTCTCAACTATTTTATTTTATTTTTTAATAAGGAAAAAATTCGAGAGATCAAGCTTGTTTCGATAGTCCGACGAGTCGGCAAACGGATAATCCGTCAAATATAAGGAAAACCCGAAAAAACAAAGGGCGCCACAAACAAGCAACACAAACTCTACAATAGGACGCGTCCAAGCAAACCAAAACCAAAAAGTTGAGGACGCATGCAAAAAAACGAAGTGTAGCACCGTTGACCTAAAAGTAATGCTGCATTCACAGTTCATCACTATAATGTGAAATAAAAACAATTGAACCTTCAAAGTGGAAACCAAGCATCTAGAGATTCAGTCGATCTAGATCGATAACGATTTTTAATTTTCCCATTACACCTCGCTAACAATCCTCCTCCAGAACCAGTGCTCTCTCCATATCTGATCCATCCTCTCAATCGGTATGTTTCCAGTCTCCGGCAAGAACCAATACACAAACGCTGTCATGATCAAAACCCACCCGCCGAAGAAAAAGAAGATCCCGGCCTTGAGAGTACAAAGCATGGCGAGAAACATCTGAGCAACCGAAAATGTGAAGATGAAGCTCACGGCAACCGTGATGCTTTGCGCTACAGATCGGACTTCCAACTGAAAAACCTCGCTCGGAATCAGCCACCCAAGCGGCCCCCAAGACCAGCTGAATCCGGCAACATAGACCATCACGAGTACCAAAACCAAGTAAGCATAGCCTTTGCCGAGATCTCCATGGTCCTTGAGCTTCAACAAGAGTATGACCCCGATCATTATTTGGGTTGCGAGCATTAGGGCTCCTCCGAAAAGCAAGAGGGACCTCCTACCAAACTTGTCGACTACAAGCATCGTAGAGAAGGTTGTGGAGCAACCAACGATCCCGAGTATGACTCCTGATAAGAGTGATGCGCTCTCTCCGAACCCAATTGTCCGAAATAGCAAGGGAGCATAGAATCCGATAACATTGATCCCTGTGAGTTGCTGGAATGAGGGTATGAGGATCGCCATCACGAGCTGAGGCCTATACTTTGGGAGCAAGATGGTCTTCAACGGCGGGTTTAGATCGTTGGCCTTCTTAGAGGCCAGGCTTGCTTGGACGAGGTCTTCAAACTCTGCTTCGACATTTTTGGTCCCTCTTATTCTTTCTAGCATCAGCCTTGCCTTGTTGTGGCCATCCGTGCTTCGTTGGATCAGGCTGTTGGGTGTTTCGGGGAGGAACAATGCCCCAAGCGTCAAGATGGAGGCCGGGAGAGCGCCCATGGCTAGCGAGACTCGCCATCCCCAACCGCCTTTGATCTTTTCGGAGCCAAAGTTGGTTAGGTTGGCTATCAAGGCTCCAACCCCAAGGCTGAATTGAAAAGCATTGTTGAATCCTCCCCGGTATCTCATCGGTGCCATCTCGGAAAGGTAAACTGGGACTGCCTGTAAACACTCGTATATCAGTTTTAGATTCACCTTCTGACACAAAAGTTTAAGCCAGTGTTCATTAATTTATTCACCCATTTTAATATTTATCGAACTTAATATATGAGACAACACTATCTAAAATCACTCGAAAAAAACCGCCCTCCCCGTAAATGACCTAAGATATCCAACTCGAACTTGAATTGAGAGCATAGGATGCCAAACACGCCCTAAGAGGGGTTTTTGCGCGCCCTAGAGTGATTAACTCTGGTTACCTGGTTGGCAAAGCCAACACCGATTCCGAGGAGGACGCGGCTAAAGATGGCCATGTAGACGTTGAAGGCGGTGCCACCAAGAGCAGAGCCGGCAAGGAAGGCAATGCCGCCAGCGAGGATGGAGGGGCGGCGACCGAGGGAGGAGGTGACCCAGGAGGCGAGGAAGGAGGTGAAGAGGCCGGCGACGTAGAGGGAGGAGGTGAAGGTGGTGAGGAGTTGGCTGTTGAACTTGCAGTAGTTGCTGATGGATGTGTCATTTTTCATCTTTGTGTAGACGTGGTGGAAGAACTTCTTAAGGAATGAGTCCATTGATGACACTCCACCTGCACACACATCCATTGATCGATGACATACTCAAATTATAACTTAAAATTGCTCGTTTTAGTTTTAGCAGCATGCCATCATCAATACCTATTTTCAAATATCTTAATTAGTTGCAATAACAATCAAGTTGGAAGAACTCAAACTAATCCAATATAAAGTGTAATATCAAATGACTTGGTTAATAGAAGAATAATAGCCTAGATAAGACTCTCAACCACTTGGAATCTATATCCATATATTTTGAATCAGAACACCTGCTACTTACGTGTCAGTGTATCTCCCTCTCCTTCATTCTCTCTTTTTCATCGATCATGTTTTTTCTTTAATTATTTTTTTTCTTTTTTTATCTCTTTAAATCAATCACTTTTTTTCTTTCATTTTTAACACATAAGATAAGATAATGATTTATGAGTACAAAAATTCATGACAGAGAAAATCAAATACGATGTGAATGATTTCCTTTTTACTATATTTTTCTAATAAATATTAAATTATAAAAAAATAAATAAATATTTAATATATTATATAGTTTTTAGTTCTTAAAATACGTGCTGAAAATTAAGTGTAAAGCCTTATATTTTAGATCATAGATAGTATAATTTTAGTTTTGTTAACTCTAGTATAAATTATAAATTAATTCTAATAAAACATTAAATATGTACAAATCAAATGCCCAACAAATAATTGAATCAATCGATAGCAATTAAAAATCGAATGAACAAATCAAATGTGCAACAACTACTGAAATGAAAAAACAAATGAGAAAATTCAAAACAATGGAAGGAAATCGATAGATGTTTCGAACTACAAACAAATTCTAGATGCCGATTGAACTAGGAAAGCAAATTGGATATAATCACAAATAAATTTGCAGGGGTATTGATAAAAAAAATTTAATTTTAGACAAATTTCATCTTTTTTTAAATTTAGAGAAATCTTCTCTCTTCAAATTTCTATATTTTAGAAATACATATAGAGGAGTTGTTGAAGTCATAAAGCTCATATTTTCTCTAAATTTTTTCATTTTCTCTATTTTACAACGACTAGGAAATGATCTTAGATAAGAAGATAGGATGATGCTAGTGCAGAAACAAATTAACTGTCATCTTTTGGTTCATTATTTGCTAAATTGCTATTTAGTCAACAAAAATTTAAACGGGGATAACCCTACTAAGTACTAACCCACTTGAGCTCTGAATAATTCGATTCACTTCTTTATAATATCAAGATGCATGTGGGAGAAAATAATTAAAAGAGAGAACCCATACATAAGTAACATAACCCTCCAAGATCTATTTCTTATATTATTATTTATTTGCTCTTGAGATCCATTTGTTACAGTACATTACGATTGTGTAGCACCTCTATGTTGACCTATATTCTGTTTATGGACATAAAATAATGTCCAAGAAAATCGGATGATTGGGGCCCCACATATATGAATATCTTCTGTACGTAGTAAGCTTCTTTTATTCGCCCGACCAGTAGAAAAGTCTTATTTGGAGACTAGGTAGAACTTAGGCCAAATGGCATAAAACCACCCTCTTATTCTCAACTAACCACCCCTTATTCAAAAAATTTCACTTAACCACCTTTTATAGTATATCTATTGCAAGTTGCAACTAACCACCCGTTTTCTCTTTTCTCTATTTAAAAGACCAAAAGGCCCCAATATTAATTACTACTCCCTCCTATCCAAAATATATGACATTTTACTTTTCAAGGAGCTAAAAACTATATAATATATTAACTTTTGTTTTTTTATAATTTAATACTTATTACTAACAAATATTAAGTTATTAAAAAAACTAATAAAAAGTTGATATTTTATATAGTTTTTACCTTCTTAAACTACGTGTTGAAAAGTCAAACGACATATATATATTTTGGATCGGAGGAAGTAATGTTTATTTATTTATTATTATTATTTCGGTAGAGTTATTTTTTCTTATTAAATCTCAAGTACATGTTTTAGAATTGAGCTAACTGCCAAGTCCTCACCCACCTCCTTCTACTACCGTAAATTTATCAACTATCAAACATTTTTCACAGTTCCACCCAATGTTGTTAAAATCCCAATCCGGTTCAACAATTCTAACGATCCAAAAATGGCAGAACAATCCCAATCTTTTTTTTTTGTGATACTAACAATTCTACAAAATGTCTATTATACGAAATTTCTAACATTCACAGTTTAAACATAAGAAAATTTTAATATAATTGGTTAGTCTATATTGTATTTAGATTACTTTAAAAATTTTAAAACCTATATGAATATTTTTTTATGATTTAATATAATACTTAACTAATATAAAACATATTAACTTCATTTTTAAAGAATTCATCCATGCGGAGGGATCTTACGTTCAAAACCCATGGCCATGAATTTTAAAACCGAATATATTTTAGTATACACATAAAAAAAGTTTCAAAATTTTAAAAGTAAGCTAAATATAATATAGAACCTACCAAAACATTTACTTGAGATTTAATAATAAAAAACAACTCTACCAAAATAATAATCATAAATAAATAAAAATTAGTAATGAATTGGTCTTTTAAATAGAGAAAAGAGAAAATGGGTGGTTAATTGCAATAGACATGTTATAAAGGGTGGTTAAGTGAAAATTTTTGAATAAGGGGTGGTTAGTTGAAAAGAAGAGTGAATAAAGGGTGGTTTTATGCAATTTGACCTAGAACTTATGTACCAATAATGGAAGCTTGGCGGGTAGCTCATCTCACGTCGATTCTATTATTATGTGCACCATGGATGTGCACATAATGTGTGCGGGCGGACGGTCGGTGAGTCTGATCGGCCGTCCGTCCGCATTGGGAACACCCATTTCAATTCATTTCATTACCTTACACAAACCTGAAATTGTAAGCAATAGCCAAACCCACCCGACTCCGTCGTCTTTACAATTAGATACTCGTCAAGGACGAGTTACGTTGGCAAGGAACGCTTTCCCTCAACCAGAGGGGCATCACTAGGGAAATCAAACTTTACAACTAGCTGAAATTGCGACGAGATCTTTTGGCTCATCAAACTGACTATTCATGTTTTGAACCAAGGAAAAAATTATGAATAAAACTCATCGCTACTAAACAGTTGAAGCAAACATGTTCAGAAAAAATGGATTTTAGAGGTTGCAGGTGACAGAAGAAAACATAGTAGTTATTAGATGCAAGTAGAAGAGAAGATGAGATGCTTCAGAAGTGGGGAGAGGGTAACAGAGGAACTGACCTGCACTGCCAATATCGAAGCCGAAGAGGAGCCCTCCCATGGCTGCCATGATGGATGACAGCAGCACAAACCTGGTTATCTTCCCTCCATAAACGTCCCCGCTCTCGACAACCATGGCTTGCTTCTTGATCTCTCTTTCGCCGTCTCTGAGGCTCAAAACAAGAGGAGAAGAAAGAGCAACTGATAGAATAGGACCAAGGGAAGGAGGTAAACAATGCAGTTATATATAGACTGAGTTGACTGGCTGGTACTGTATTCAAAAACACCTCATGCATTATAAACCCCCTATCCGCAAAAATAAGTAACTTATCAACAGTAATATAAGAAACTTACCAACATAAATAAACTCCTTATAAGCAGTAGCACATTAAACAACATAATCATTATTAAAAATAAAAGCACCTTCAACAACTTATCAGGACAGTATTTTGTTCCTGGTTGGATAGAATGACAATAATTTTTAATAATGATTCTAATACTAATAATTGTTAAGAAGTTAATGTCAAACAGCAAATTCAATAACATCCATAATTTAACCATGTGAAAATTATTACATAAACAAGCAATAATTCTCAGTACCCTTCTTTGTCTCCTTTATGCCAACACACGGGGTTCGAATTTCTATGAAAAATAAAGCTTTATTCCAACTCAATGCAACAGAGGTCATCTCTAGTCTTACAACCCAGAATCTCATGGATCCAAGAGGCTGAAATAACAAGCACTGAGATTTACAGTGGCGCATGTCGAAAAGCCCATAACAAATGGCTTGAAGAATCGGTTCTTCCTGCAAAGCTTTTAGAATATGAAAACAACGCTGTCATGCACGCGAGACTTCTGGTTCTGAGCAACACATTCTGATATCCACATCATGTTTCTTATTTCCTGCTCCCTCAGCCTCATGTATGCAAAGAAAACAGCATAGTGGAACTGCATCCGAAGAATAAACACACAGAAAGATGGACATATCATAAGCAAGACACTGTATGATTCACAAACGCATTAATAAAGATCTCTTATGACATCATCATTGTTGAGCTAAGTTTGCATTTGAACATTACTCCGTAATAATCAATTTACAATACTTGTTTCCTTTTCGCTGTATCTAAAAACCAAAAGGACGTAAATTGGAGTTCTTATGATGTTTACCTGCTGCTCGAAAGATAGGCAAAGCCTTTTCACCTCCTCTTCATAGAATGCTTTGTCGAGTAACTGGCTCTCACCATAGGATAACTTGGAAAATATGGGCTGATATGGAGGATATTTCTCCATCACACCGCGAACCTACAAGAGGAACCATTATTCATTGTGACACAGAAAACATGTTATGGTTTTCAATTATCTTCATTGCTCAACCACGTTAGTTTTATTAAGTGCAATAATTTTAAATCACACTCTTTTAAAACTCTGATCATTCACCTCATTCTCCTATTCCTGGCATGTCATACGACAATTTTTCTATAGCAAAACCTTAACAAACTTGTGGATGATAAAATCAAAAGGATATTTTTTTATTCCCCCACCAGGAACCAGAAAATTCTTTATCACTGAAATTTTGTGCAAGTGAACTAACTGACGTCTGCAATGTTCACATCATCTTCAAGTTGGAGGTGGGAGAACTAAATGGCTTCTAGTGCAGACAATTAAGGAGGCATGCACAGTTTGTAACTAACAATGGCGACATGTCACATGGCTTATAGTCTAAGCCAAATTTCTGGCAATCATCGAGCTGGGAAGGAAGGGAGTTGTTCCAGCTCTAATTCAACAAATCAATAAGCCTCAGGTGGGGGGAACTTGATTTGTATTTCAACATACCTGATCTATATCCTCAGAAATAGCAAGCTCCTCTTGACCATAGGGGTACCTAGAGAACAAGCTTATGGTCAGACAGAAACTAAAACTGGAAGCAAGCAAAAATTACAACATAAAATGTAGGAATACTTACAAGAGACCAAAACTTGAATACAACTTCTTACGATCCTCCCTTGTAAGCTCAGTTCCAATGCTGCATGAAACAGAGCACAGGGGAATTGCAACAATACATCACATTCCATTGTAGTCCAATTAAGTCTCACACATAGTAGCAGAAAAGTTTTGAAAGAAGAAAGATATCACTTGCCTGTTTATTGTGATGTTGACAGCTCTCCTATCAGCCTCAAAGGCCAGCAGGTCACACATAATCTCTGAGGTTGCCCCACCCAGTTTCTGTAGTACAAAGTCAAATAATATAAGAGGGCCAAACCTGAAATATCTAAACTACCAAGAGAAAGGAGATGAGGTAAAATAGAAAGTAAAACTGACCTGACAAAACCTGTAGAAATCTTCAAGGTATGCTTTGTAGAGAGTATTCCTCATAATCTCAATGTTCATATCATCCAAGTCCTATGGAACAAAATTTTGGAAATGTAAGACTAGGACAAAACAATAAACTTTTCTCAATAAGAGAAACAATAGTTTCATCTCAAGAGAAACGAACATGTCTAAATCGAGAGAGATATCAGTACCTCAGAAGTAATGCACTCAGAGAAATATGGAGCCAATGGAGTGTCAACAAGGACCAATCTATAGAGCTCCCGCATGTTTTGAGCAACTGCCAGAGTAGCGATACTGATAGGGGAAAAAAATTAACATGAATTTATGGAGTTACAGCATAGGATAATGATGCCATGATGAAAGCTAGCTATTACCTGTCAAACATGCCCAAGGGATGGCACTTCTCCAACAGTTCTTGAACATCCCTCTCGTGCAATGTTCCAGTAACAATGAGAACAACATTGTCAATCATGTGACCGTATCTGCAAAAATGGAAAAAAAATATTATATACAGGACATCTAATGTAACTTATTCATTGCTCTGGGTTCTCAAAACTAATTTTGCAGAACCTCAAGGTTTAGGGAATCAGCACCCTTCACCCTTGCACGTCCTTTAGATTTATAATTCCATTATTGATAGGTTTTAGATGGTCTATAATAAAATCATGAATCGTCAAGAAGCAAAACAAATTCTAGATGCAATTTAAACAACTGGACCCAACATGAACTTGAGCTTGAAGGCAGATAGATTTTTTTAAGAAAATGCTCCTTTGAACTAAAAAGAAAAAGGGCATATTTCGTCAAAAGCATAACTGCCATTCTATTAACTAAAAACCAAAGATCGCCATAGTCCATGCTGGGAAAATAAACCAAACATGAGGGGGGGAAAAAAGGTATATAAGATAAAGGTTCCCTTTTTCTAATCTACATCACTTTTTGTTCATCTAAAATACAAGGAGAGAGAGCATCACTGACGTGCAATACTGCAAAAAGGTTGCCAATGGCTCTGTTGCCTGGCATAACATGTGCTTATATTCATCAACCAGTTTAAGAGTGCACTTCTCTACAAGGGTGGTTGTATGGAGTGGAGAAGGTTCTGCAAACACAAAAATACGAATAGATCAGGTTACCAAATCATGTACACTAGAAAAAGATCGACATCCAGTACATGTTCCTATAATTAATATGGGGACTAAAAATATGTAACGAAACTGCATGCCACAGAGACAAAAACAAAACGAAACAAGATTCTGAAAAATGGTGCTTATTAAACAGCCCAAAACTAAACTTAGCAGCCTTGAAGAGAGTTGTTACAAACTTACAATATCATCTCAATCCAGACTGCATAACCAAAATCAGAAGTTTTCTGTGTGTTTTCCTCAACCCCATGAATTTCCAGAATTCCAATAGAGAGTCTCCGTGATGGCTCAGAGTGAGCCATTGAGACCTATCCTCTGTAATTTTCTCTTTGGCATTCTACTTATAGCTTTTTTCTACAGCATATCTTTGCATGAAAATTTCACATGGGTATTTCATTCCCTTCTGGACTACAGCACAAAACTTTCTCCAAATTGCAGTTGCTCAAAGAGTTATATGACAAGTGTCACAGGACATCCAGACATAAAAATCAAACTAATAAAAAAGAACTACATTCTTTCCATTGTAAATGCATTTTCTTGCCCTCGTCAAAATTCAGGCATTTATAATCCTACTACAGTATGCAATAGACAATCTAGAAACAGTAGTAAAAAAACACCACAGAATCATCATCTGTTCGATATCCCCAAATCCAATTACTAAAGGAAACACCAATGTCAAATACATCTCCATTGTAATTAAAACCTTAACCAGCACCATCAATCCATCATCAAGATGGTATAGAACTACTAGTTGAAAGGACTATATGATAAGGTTCTTAGATTACAGTATCACACTTAAAATTATGAACTGTGAAGTATACTCCTAAGCAGTAACACGGACTCAAACCAAAAGAAGAAAATCAGACGAAATAGGAAAACAATTGGATTTGATATAGAGTAATTGTATAAGCTCTAGATATCATGGCGTAGATTACCAAAATCCCATCAGATAACCAAATTTCAATCCACCTTCGCACGATCCAGGAAACAATCGCAATTAGAACCAAAATTGCGTAGCGTAGATTCAATAAAAGCGCAATTAAAAAAAAACAGCATCAACAAAGTGAACGATTCCAAAGCCGAAAACGCAATCAATCTCAGTCGAAAGTCGAAATCCTCACCATTTTGGAGATAGGGCCCGTACTCTGTGGCAGAGAGATGCATCTTGATGTCATCAAGGGTTTCGCACTGGCAGAGATTGTTGTAATCAGCGGCAGTGAGGAGGCCAGATCTGTAACCCCTAACAATTGCTTCAAGGTATCCGCCATGGATGTTGAAGGTGAGAGCCTCGAATCCGTACATGACTCCCGAGGAGATGAAATTGACTGCGAAAACCTAAAAATCCGATGGAAGATGAGCTCAATTTTGATGCAGATCGACCGTGGGTGGAGAGAGCGGAGAGGGGATAGAGATCGTAGTTTCCTTCGTTTCCGTCTGTTTTTCCCTATTTAATCAATTTATTTATTTATGTCCTCCAAAACTGAGTTTTGGTTCGTTCTCGCCCCTTGCCTTGGTTTTTTTTTTTAATAAGGAAAGAGAAAGACTTCATGGGTCAGACAGCACCTTGATGGGCCGACAGAGGTGACAGATGGCGAATCGTCAAACAAACAACTTTAAAATAGACTATGATAAGCACATAATACTAGTCGAAACAGGTAAATCTAGACCTGTCAAAACACAACCCGACCCGGTTGACCCGACCCGAACGCCCAGAAAATTTCCGACCGGAACTCGGAAATTTTTTCTGACCCGAACGCGAAAACCCGGAAATTTTCTGGGTAATCTGGGTTTCGACCCGGTGATCCGATTGACCCGGTAATTTTGACCCGATTTACCTAATTGACCCGGTGACCCGATTGACCCGGTTGATTTATAATTATATATGATTAAATTTTTTTATGGAGATTCCAATTTATTACATTTTATAATTATAATCACTTGATCTTTCATTTTCAAATCAACTTTTATATTTATTTGTATTGTGTAATACTCCGTCCGATCGATATTATTTGATTTTTTGTTTTTCAACAGACTGTTTTAAGAAGATAAAAATTCTAAAAAATATTAAAAAATTAAAAATTCTATGCTTATTACTAATTGCATGAAATTATTTTAAAAAAAATTATTTGAAAATTGATATTTTATATATTATTACATTTTATTAAAAATTATGAGAAATAATAAAAAAAATCAAATGTTTTTTAATAAAATGTAATAATATATAGAATATCAAATTTTGAATAAAATTATTTTTAAAAAATTATTTAAAATTTTGATATTTATATATTATTACATTTTATTAAAAATTACGAGAAATAATAAAAATCAAATATTTTAGATCAGATATAGTATATAATTACAAGCATTAGAACTTATGAACAATATCTTTAATTTTAGATTTTTAAATTTATCGTAAAATTATCAAATTATGATTTTTTTAATTTAAAAAAGAAAAAATTTGACCAACCCGAAATCGACCCGAAACCCGGTCAAACCTAGGTTCGATTCAACCCGAAAATACCCGAAACCCGTATTACCCGGGACCCGTATTACCCAGAACCCGAAGTGACCCGACCCGAACCCGGCCCGAATAACCTGTTTGACAGGTCTAGGTGAACCTAATCCTAGCATACTTGGTACAACATAGACTAAGAACCAAAGTCAAGCGTCATCAAATGGTGGCACCGTTAGTCAACGGTACATCAAGAGTTCCTATAGGCAGTGAAGACGATCCTCAAAGAAAATTTTTGGAACATGGAGTCGCCTCGATACACACCGCCTCAACCCCAACCAGACCCGACTTTGGACGTCAAATCCCCAACTAAGAAAAGGATCGCTCACAGCCGAGAGTCACCTAGTAAGTCGCACCTGGAAGCCTTTCAGGATTTTTTTAGGGCCCTTTCAGGATTTCGATCAAGCCCTTGCGGATTTGGTTGCCACCCTTTAGGGATTTTATTCAAACCCTATCGGACAATTTGTGTTGGATAGAATGCCTAGAGTTGGTGGTTTTAAGGTGTCATTTGGATTTTTCCCGTCCCATATGAAAGTTTAAGGGTATCCTAAAGGGATTTTAAGAAGACACTTCCACTACCTACATTGAGAGGTAGAGGAAGAGTTAGGGCACTCACACGCGATTGGAGTTGGAGTTAAATTTTTGCAGAAAATTTATTTCTTGAGGCCAAAGATATTACGGATAGACTTGGTAGTGTTTATCCGTGAATATCTATTTTTCACTGAAATTATCCTTTTCGAAAACTTATCTTTTTCGGTTTCGGCTAAGCTCCAATCTTCTGAAGATAGACTAGAATCTTCCTTTGCTTGCGGCTTAAGGATGATTTCTGCTGCTATATAAGGGGATCAAGGCCTCGGGTTTCAAACACACAACGAACACAAATCGCCTCTCTCCCTCTCTTGTTTTCTCCTACCCTTTTCCCTTTCTGAGCACCTGTTCCAGTTCCAACTTCTCTCCCTCGAGTGCACCTTGATGTAGGGGAGAATTGAATATGTAAATATAATGCAATATAAAAACAAATAACCCAACGCTACCCTGTCAAATAAATTATAAGACTCCCCGATAGTAGCGAATGGGAATCATAATCGATCCACGAGGAAGCAAGTCAGCGGGTCCTGAGTAGCCTTTGGAAACGTTCTCTACGGTCGACCAGAAGTCCTTGATATCAACAGGAATGGTCGATGTCGATAGGAGCAGTCGATCTCCACGGCAAATCTTGTAGCAACACAAACAAGTAGATCGATATCAACTAGATGCGGTCGATATCGAGTAAGCAGCAGCGTAGTCGACACAGAAGACCGTCGACCAACAAAACACAACACAACAACTAGGTCGATGTCAACTGAGGGCAATCGACATAGAGGCCAGCAACAAAAAAACGTAAAAGTAGTAACTTGTTCGACAAAGAAAGGTCGAAAGATTGAGAGGATGGCAAAGAGACAATGACTAGAAAATGACAAGGGTTATGAAGCTTGATTGTGGGGTTTGTAAACAATATAACAAAGGCTTCCAAGGTTAGGGTTTACCTCGACAACAATCATGCATACAACACACAAGAATCATAGAAAGATCATGTTTTTATCATCTTATGATAGCTTTCACAATCAACAAATAGAACCATAGAGGCTTTCGAATAAAATCTATTTGTTTCTATCCTTTTCATAATTAAGGTTTAGTTAACTTTCGCAAACAAATCTTAATTACTATCCAAATTCACAAATCAATTCACTTTTGCTTCATAAATTACAAATAAGGAATTTTCTCTACTTACGCATCGGATTTTAGCATGGGATAGAAGATGATAATCAAATAAGAACATCAATAATTCAAGTACACACACATGGTTATTCTTGGGCTCACTCCAACCCTAGAAGTGGGACGACTACTCACTCATCATCTTGCAAAACATCATCATAAACATCAAAGACATAAACTTGAATTAAACTCAAAATCTTACAACCGAAAACCGTCTCTTCTTCTTCCTCACACTCTCAATTGCAATCTCTCTCTTTTTCACTCTAACTATGGCTTGATTTCTCAAGGAATGGATGATTAAAACTCAGGCCTAAAGTCCTAATTTAAAGAAAACCTAACTTGATCTCTAAGGAAATAAATTCTATCTAATGAGAAAAGATAAAAATCTCCTAACTAAAATAATGTTTAATTTATAAACTCCCTAGGGTAAAGTGGAAATTACCCATAAGGAAACATCTATCTAAGGATGAAAAGATATATCAGACGTGGCTTAACAATCCTTAGAAGATCCGGACTTATCCTCTCGTTCTGTTGTTAGGTTCCAGTTGATGTCAAGTGAAGCAGTCGACATCGAGGGCTCTTCAGTCATGGTTGATCTCGAGTGCTTAGTCAATGTGAAGGATGAATATCGACCACTCCCTCCTTGATTCCAGCAGCTTGATTTCTCATTTTCTTCAGTCGACATCAAGGGGACATGGTCGACGTCGAGCTCTTTTTTAGCTCGTCTCTTTCCTTACATTTGATTCGATTTCATTCTGAATTCTGCAAAATTGAACCAAACCTTGTGTAGACCTCTATATCTTGCGAATAATCATATACCACACAAATTTGTAGCATTCCCAACCCGTATAAACGATAGAAATCAGAATAAAAATAAGCACGAAATATGGTCAATTATGCGCACATCAAATCACCTCATACTTAAGCTTGCTTGTCCCCAAGCAATACTTTTCATGGTCACACAGCGGAAGAAATTAAACTCTCAACATCGTAGATCTATTCTTATATTACCGCTAACAATCAATTACCATCCTCACAAAGGTACGTTTGCCTTCAAATTCATGCATGTGAATGAAAAGCAACATTTCACACAAAAGGAGGGTTATGCAAAATAATTTTTCTACGACAAAACAATAATAATCAAGAGGAATTTTATGCGCAGGGTGAAGTGAAGGTAAAGACATAGTGGTGGGCTATTTTTAGGCAATGTGGTGCTAAATCCGGAGAGAAACTTTCAAACATTCTTTATTGCTTTGATGCACTTTCTCCTTTATGATATTTTCACATCCCTCATCCTCTCTTAATGCTCTCATTGCTTTTTTCACTATAATGTATTTACCTCTCTAACCTTAGCATTGCCTTCTTGCGAGTCACAAACATGGGTGTCATAAATGGCCTCGAATACTTAGTACTTCGGACTCCTCACCTTGGTGTCCCAACTCACGTGAATTTTATCCTCCGCAAGCAGGGTCGATCTACCATAACTCCTTGGTGACCGGATTTTCTTTCTCTCATTAAATTTTCCATTATTTCATTATTCTGCCATCAACTTCATAATAATTTCACAACATATAAAACCATATAACATCTTCATAACATGACTTCCAGTTCTCAACATATTCCCCGGATGGGTCAAAAGGTATAAAAATGGGCAATATATGAACTTGTGGAGCAAAATTTTTTATGTAAGACACATATGGCTTAGATATGATGTGAGGCTAATAAGCATAGGTAATGATGGACAAATTTGGCTCAAATGGAAAATAAAGTCATCAATCATCTTATTGTGCATATGTCAAAAGCAACATCAATTTACCTCCTTTCATGGTTTTCCTAAAAAAAATCGCACTTCATTGAGACTTCCCTTTACTAGGCAATTTGATTGCAATATCTCTAATGTATCTACTTTTGCATCGTCGAGTCTTGTCAAAACTTCCATGACACCTTTTCTTTTGAAAACGGGGGTGGTATTTTATCTCTCAAAAATTTCTTTGGACCATAGACTTTAAGCACAAAAGAAAACATATATCAAAAGATGATGCCTAAAACATGTATAAAAACATGTAATGCAATGCAAGAACATACAACTAACAAGTAAATATCAAGTAATGGCAAGTAGCTAGCTATACCCCCATCCCATACTTAAATCTTAGAGTGTCCTCACTATAAAAAAAATCAGAATTAGAGTAAAGAGGAAACTGACTAGAAATAAGCGCAACAACTTGAATTAGGTGAGCAGTCGACATCGACAGGGGTATTCGACATCAGCAACAACTTCCTCCAAAAATCTGAAGTCGATGTGGTTGGCCTTCCGTAGTGCAGTCGACATCGATTAGTGTTAGTCGACATTGAGTGCTTCCTTTGTTACTGCAGCTTCAGGGTAATCGAGATCGATCACTACTACTCGGCATGACCTAGGCATGGTCGACATCGGGGTCTTGAGTCGACATCAACTATCTTCACAGCTTCTTCTTGCACCTACAAACTTGTTAGCTCACAAATCTCCAAAAATAACGTAAAGTTTTAAAACAAAAATTCAAAACCAGAAAATATCTTAAAAACCAAAACTATCCAAAAAGGGTCTATGCACATGCTCTAGATTTTTAAGTCGCTATGTCGACTTCTTCCGTGCCTTTACCCAAGTAAGGACATATAAGGCCCATATGGCTTCGACCTCCTCTTCTGGGCTCTCAAGCTCAACCTTGAAGATAATACCTTTCTTGTCCTTGAGCTCTATCTTTCCTGGATAAACTCGATGCACGGTTACTACTCCACCTTTCCTCTCTCCTGTGCACTTTTGCATGGATCCCTTAGTGCTTACTTTGGTCATGAACACCTTGTCGCCCTCCTTGTATTCTCTTGATTCTTCATCCTGAGTGTTAGTAAGATGGACATACCAAGACACTCGTTTTATAGGGATATTTGCAATTGAATCGGGAGAGGAATGATTCTTACCCGGCCTTACCTCTTCGCGTCTGAGTGAAACATCTTCTGCGTCGAGAGGTGGTCGACATCGACTAACAGGGGTCAACATTGAGTGAGACTTCTCCTTTTTTGTGGCCAATAAGGGTGCTGGAGTCGAGGGAGGCATGTCGACACCGATAAGTGTGGGTCGACATCGACTGGACTAGTCGAGATCGAGTACGTTGAGTCATCTTCGAGGGGATCGTCTACGTCGACCCCATACTTAGCTTC
The DNA here is from genome assembly GCA_963922045.1 of Persicaria maculosa. NCBI lineage: Eukaryota > Viridiplantae > Streptophyta > Magnoliopsida > Caryophyllales > Polygonaceae > Persicaria > Persicaria maculosa. The sequence continues at coordinate 20,540,468 of OY998261.1, read as the reverse complement.
TGGAGTAAGTCGGGACTCTTCATCTGTGGTCGACATCGACTGGGTGTAGTCGACGTCGACCTCTGTCTCAATAGCGTTCTCGCCTTCTTGATGCTATATAGCCAAAAATCTCCTCCATTTGGGCCTCCATGGCCCTCAACTCTAGTTCCTCCAAGGTCATAGTCCTCTCTGTGGGTTCCTCACAAGGGATAACTCTTCCCCTTACATGTAGCGACTTGACCTCTATCCTATTGAGTTCCTTCATGGTGGGGTTGAAGGAAAACTCAATAACCTCATTGCCTATAGTGAAATACAATAATCCCTTCTTCACGCGGATGTTAGCGTTGGCTATAGCTAAGAACGACTTACCAAGAATGATAGGACATAGAGGATCCTCTGCCATATCGAGCACAATAAAATCCGTGGGCACAAAGAATTTACCCACCTTGATTGGGACATCGTCAATAATTCCTGTGGGCTTGATAAAAGAGTTGTCAGCCATATATAACTTCATATCCACAGGCTCCAAAGCTCCAATATTTACCTTTGACCAAATTGACAAAGGCATAACACACACTAGCCCCTAGATCGCAAAGAGCTTTGTAGAGATGTTGGCCTAGCCCAATGGTGATGACAAACTTCCCTGGATCGCTTCTCTTTTCTAGGAAGTCCATCTTACTACACTCCTCCACGATCTCAACAATTAATCGCTTCTTGCTTAGGATGTCTTTAAGGAATCTTACATAGGACGGCATTTCATAAAGAGCTTCCATGAAAGGAATGGTGACATTTAGACCTTGGAGCATCTTTATAAAGCGCTGGAACTTCTTATCTGCCAGATCTCTTAAAGCTCTAGAGGGATATGAGAGTGTCTTCTTGGTTTTTGGAGCGGAAAAAACCCTTAGAGTTGAGGAAGAATGGTCGACATCGACCAAAGGGGGGTCGACATCGACCAAAGGGGGGTCGACATTGACTGTTATAGTTGACTTTTGGGTAGGGTGCTGGATGTGGTTGACATCGACTGAAGGGTGGTCGAGGAAGAATGGTCGACATCGACCAAAGGGGGGTCGACATCGACTGTTATAATTGACTTTTGGGTAGGGTGCTAGATATGGTCGACATCGACTGAAGGGTGGTCGACGTCGAGGGAAGTTTGGTCAACATTGACTGTGTGTTCGATGTCAACCGCTTCTTCAGTAGCTTCATCTTCTGGCTCATGCCCGCAATTTGGCAATTCTCTCCCACTCCTTAGGTGGATGGCGGTGATGTGTTCGGATGATTGCCCCTTTGGGTTGGCCTCTGCTTTGCTTGGGAACGATTCGGCTTGTCTTGGAATGTTGGCCGCCATTTGACCTAGTTGGGTCTCCACGCTCTTCCTCCACACATCGATCTCACCAAGCCTTGAGTTAATGCCTTGTAGTTAGGTATGGATGGCATTGATTGCTTGCTTGTTCTCCACTTGGTTTCTCCGCATCTCATCAACGATGAGTTGCAAGTCATCCTTCCTTTCTCTCTCTGGGTGGTCAGGCGCTCTATAGGATGAGGGGTCCCTTTGGTGTTACTAGGGTTGATGATAGCCCTAGTTTCCTTGATAGCCTCCATGGTTAGGGTCCCTCATAAATCTTTCTTCTTCATGGGTCTCCGCCAATTGTACTTGCTCAATGTAGGGGCAAGCGGTGGTGTTGTATTTTTGAGAAACACACTCTATGCAAGCTTGGTTGTTGGACAAGAACTGCACTTGCTTTTGTATCTGTTGCACCTGGTTCTTCATAAATTAGTCTTTAACCTCCAGATCCACCTCTTTTGATCGCTCATATAGTGGTATAGATGGGTTAGGCCTCGCGTCAGGGGTCACAGGAGTCCCATATGTGTTGTCAAACTCCACTAGCCTCTCGATGGTATCCTAAGCTTGATTTGGTGTAAGCTCGAGATACCTATAGGTGGTGTAGGTGTTGATCCTTTCCTTTGTTGGCATGTCCAGGGCATTATAGATGATCTCCTGGATGACATACGACGGTTCCCATGGGTAGGGCAAGATCTTAGCAAGTCCTTGTAGCACTCCCAGACTTGAGCTAGTGTTTCCAGGCCTTTGCTTGAAAGACATAATATTTTGTCTTATCTGCGCCGTCTTGGATGGTGGAAAGAACTTATTGAGGATTAAGTCCCTAAGTTCACCCTACGTGTGGATGGATCGTGGGCCCAGGCTTTCCAACCATTATAGATCTTTTCCCGTAAGCGACCACCTAAAAGCTTTCAAACACACATATTCAATATTTACACCGTTAACAATGGTGTCACAAAGGTCATTGTAAGTGGTTTTGTGCTCCATAGGACATTCAAAGGCCTTTCCCTCAAAAGCATTTCTCCTAATCTCTGTAATAAAATTAGTTTTTTTATTTCAAAGGATACTACAAGGAGGATTATAGGAGATTCAACCACCACCAGTGTAGGGTGCAAATATGCTTTGGCATTCCGAGGAATCTGGCTTAGTAGATGTTGTAGAGGGAATCGAATTGAAAATATATAATAATATAAAACCAATTGCAACCCTAGCCTTTCAAATAAATTCAAAACTCCCCCGCTGTAGTGGTAGGGGAATTAGGTTCAATCATCGAGGAAGCTGGTCAACGGATCCGAAAATCACGTTTTGTGTCGACTAGAAGTCACTTGATCTCGACTGAAACAATCGATGTCGACCTATGGTTGTTGATCTCGATGTAAAGTACTTGCAGAGACAAAAACAAGCAATCGACGGACCTAAGGAGTCGATGTCAAATATCAGTAATAGAAGTCGACCGACTCAGAAGACTGTCGATCGATCTAAGGCACTCGATGTCGACTAAACCAGTCGATCTCGAGAGCAAAGAAGAAGCAAAATTAGCGTCGACACAGCGGACGTAAAACGATGTAAGTGAAGTCGATATCGACTAGAGGGGTCGATCTCGAGTGCTCTTATAGAAGGTCAGTAACTGTCGGCAAAGTAGGCTGAACAAAGTACGATGAAGGTAGAAGCTTTGAACAGAAAATCCAGGGGTAAAGCGATGATTAAGAGGATGTAAACGAATACAAAAACAAACTTCTAAGGCTAGGGTTTACCACAACGCTAACCACACATGCATAAGATAAGTAAGACGGACAATTACGCTATCTCATCAAAGGGACAAGCTTTCGTCGTACACCAACAAGTAGGAATACTCTTGCAAATAAACCTAATTGTCTCTACCAATTTTATGTTTATAATCCAAGTTGTTAGCATTAATCCATTTTTCTTGCGATAAGGACTAAACACAAAAGGGTAGAAGATGATCAAGATGCAACAAATATCAACATCAATACTTACCTCAAGCATGCATGGCTAATGCCGGGCTCACCCCGACCCTAAGAGAAAGGCAACTACTCTCTCATGGTTGAAGTAGACATCGTTGCATAAAAGGAAAGAACTTGCATTGAAAGATAGAAACTTGACGTCTTTACAATCCCAACGTCGGCTTTCGCAAACGCCAAAACCCTAAAGTTTCTCAAAACTTAAACCTAAAACTACGTACTACTTTGTTGTTGTGTTACTTGCTGAGATTCGATACCTAAAACAAGCCCCCATGGGCTTTATTTATAGCCTCACAATCCTTGCTAGCTAAGAAAAGGAGTTCTATTCTTACTAAACTAATGTATCTAAATTCTATCTAACAATAAATAGGATAAAACATTATTAAGGTAAATAATAAAAATCCTAGGGTAAATAGGAAAGAACCCATAGGATGGAATCTATATAAAATCTAAGATAAAATTGTGGTTTTGTCATAACTCTTCAACTCGGATTCATCAAACCGTGTCTGAACCGCGGAAATCTTCAGTCGACATTGTCCTGAGTTGTCGATGTCGAGTGCTTCATTTCTGCTCAACCTCGGGCACTATGTCGATGTCGAGTACTTCACTCGATCTAGGGTTGTGTCGAGTGCCTTTCCAGTAGCTTGTGTTTTCTTGGCTCTTTTTACTTAGTCTCTACACCACTTGCTCCAGTCGATCTCGAGATGTCTGGTCGATCTCGACTGCTCTTCAACAGCTCGTGGCTTCTCGTTTTGACTTCGACTCTATTCCAATTTTTGCATATTTAAACCAAAACTTGTGCAAACTCTATTTTTTGCACATTAGCACAAACTACACAAATTCTAAATGTTCTCAACCTAGAATGTATGAATTGAATGGAATACGAAGCTAAAATATGCACGAAAACATGCCTAGAAATATGTACATCAGTAGCTCATGGGCTTCTCTCCTGGCTTGGGTTTCACGGTCAACCCTTTCCTTCAGTCTTTGCTGGACCCGAGTGCATTCAGTGTCCTCATGGTAAGCTCTTCGATTTGCTTACAAAGCCTCTCGAGCTCTTGTTATGTGGTTTCTTCGTTCGCCATGATCCTCTTCAACTTTTCCCGAAGATGAAGAAAGCATTTCGGTTCGTCTAAAGCTTGGAATTCTGGTGTGTGATCAGCGCATCGTATATATCTTCAAGACAACACTAAAGAGAAAATTAGAAAGACTAAAAAGGGTGCAATTGATGGCTTCCCTCGCAACGACGCCTAAATTTGATGTAGGGGAGAATTGAATATGTAAATATAATGCAATATAAACATACGCAACCCAACACTATCCTATCAAATAAATTACAAGACTCCCCCATTATAGCGGAAGGGAATCAAGATCGATCAACGAGAAAGCGAGTCAGCGGGTAGCCTTTGGAAACATTCTCTACAGTCAACCAGAAGTCCTTGATATCGATAGGAATGGTCAATGTTGAAAAGGGCAGTTGATCTCCTCAGCAAATCTTGCAGCAACACAAACAAGTGGATCGATATCGACAAGATGCGGTCAATATCGAGTAAGCAGCAATGTAGTTGACATAGCAAACCATCGATCAATAAAACACAGCATAGCAACTAGGTCGATGTCGACTGAGGGCAATCGACGTCGAGGGCAGTAACAGAAAAAACGTAAAAGCAGTAACTTGTTCGACAAAGAAAGGTCGAAAGATTAAGAGGATGGCAAAGAGACGATGATCAGGAAAGGACAAGGGTTTTGAAGCTTAATTTTGGGGTTTGTAAACAATATAACTAAGGCTTCCAAGGTTAGGGTTTACCTCGACAACAACCATGCATGCAACACATAAGAATCATAGAAAGATCATGGTTTATCATCATACGATAGCTTTCGCAATCAACAAATAAAATCATAAAGGCTTTCGCATAAAACCTATTTGTTTCTATCCTTTTTATAATTAGGGTTTAGTCAACTTTTGCAAAAAAATCCTAATTACTATCCAAATTCATAAATTAATTCACTTTTGCTTCATAAATTGCAAATAAGGGATTTCCTCTACTTACGCAGTGGATTTGAGCATAGGATAGAAGATGATATTCACATAAGAACATCAATAATTCAAGCACACATAAATGGCTATTGTCGGGCTCACCTCGACCCTAGAAGTGGGACGACTACTATCATCTTGCAAAACATCATCATAAACATCAAAGACATAAACTTGAATTAAAACCGAAATCTTATAACCGAAAACCGTCTCTTCTTCCTCCTCACACTCTCGACTGCAATCTCTCCCTTTCTCACTCTAACTATAGTTTGATTATTCAAGGAATGGATGATTAAAACTCAGGTCTAAAGTCCTACTTTAAAGAAAACATAACTTCCTCTCTAAGGAAATAAATTCTATCTAATGAGAAAATATAAAAATCTTCTTACTAAAATAATGTTTAATTCATAAACTCCCTAGGGTAAAGTGGAAATTACCCATAAGGAAACACATATCGAAGGATAAAAAAGATATATCAAACGTGGCTTAACAATCCTTAGAAGATTCGGAATTACTCTCTAATTTTGTTGTCAGGTTCCAGTCGTTGTTAAGTGAAGCAGTCGACATCGAGGGCTCTTCAGTCATGGTCGATTTTGAGTGCTTAGTCGATGTGAAGGATGAATATCGACCACTCCCTCCTTGATTCTAGTAGCTTGATTTCTCATTTTCTTCAGTCGACATCGAGGGGACATGGTCAACGTCGAGCTCTTCTTCGGCTTGTCTCTTTTCTTGCATTTGCTTCGATTTCGTTTCCAAATTCTGCAAAATTGAACCAAAACTTGTGTAGACCTTTATATCTTGCAAATAAGCATATACCACACAAATTCATAGCATTCCCAACCCATATAAATGATAGAAATCGGAATAAAAATAAGCACAAAATATGGTCAATTATGCGCACATCACACATGTGAGAGAAGTCGGTGGAATCCTTAGGGGACGTTGCCTCACATACGATCTATACCTCTATTAAGGGCAAATACATTTCTCATTCAGTGGCTCCCATACCACGCTTCACCGTGGCCCTAGCCCCTTCACATAAATGAGTTCGGCCTACATTCACTAACGCCCTATAGCAAGTTTGTTACTTGTCGCCCCTGATGTTGCTGCCGAGGGCAATGCTCCGCCCAATCCTCCTGTGTCGTCTGAGAAGATGGTTAAGTATGAACGCGACAACAAGATCGTCAAAGGCTATCTGCTGAACCACATGACGAACGCGATGTTCGACTTGTTGCTGATCCAAAAGTCTGCTAAGACTATTTGGGAAACCCTGGATAAGAAGTATGGGGCTGACAATGCTGGGAAGCGCAAGTACATGACTGGACAGTGAATCCAGTTCAAGATGGTGGGCGACAAGCCCATCATGGAGCAGGTGCATGAGTATGAGAATTTGGTAGCAGATATACTGGCTGAAGGGATGAAGATGTGCGAAGTTCTGTAGGCCAACATCCTGATTGAGAAGTTGCTTAAGTCTTGGGCATGCTGTTGCAATCATCTCAAACACAAAAAGAAAGACCTTACCTTGGAGGAACTTGTCAGCCATCTGAAGATCGATTGAGGAAGCCAACCGGCTGAAGGAGAAGGAGACCTCCATCATTGCTGCTAATACGGTAAAAGCTAACATTGTTGAAACTTCACATGTTAACAAGAAAGGCAACAAGCCTTTCAATAAGAAGAATAAGAAGGGCTCTATAGAGGACAAAAAAAACAACAAGCTTATGAAGTTCAAGAAGAACAACAACGGAGACAAGTAGACCAACACTGGCTGCTATGTATGCAAGAAACAACGCCACAAGTGTAAAGATCGAAAAATATTTTAATTATATTTTAATCGGATGATGATTTAAAATGGAGAAAATTCAGAATTTTGGAAATTTTGAGAATTTTCGTCCTCGAGCTATCGGATTATTTAAAGCCTTCTAAAATAAGTTCCAACATTGTTTTGAATGGGTTTTTTCGATGGATTTCAATTTCGCTATTTTGACTTGAGATTTGAGTACATGAGTGAAATTTTACCGGATTAACTTTCTCAAGTTTGAAAATTCGATTTATAATTATGATTCGGGAATTGGGTTAAGACGTTAAGTGATCGGATGTCGGGATTCGAAATTCGAATATTTGAATTGGGTCCTTGGGACCACTTTTCTCTCTCTCTCTCTCTCTCTCTCTGCCCTCCTTTGTCACCTTCCCCTCTTGCCTTCTTTCCCCATTTGTTCAAACAACACCAACACTCACCACACCCTCTTCACCTCTTGCCCCTAAATATTTAGCATGCCTTGACCCCTCAAATCTTATCCACAATCTGAGGCCTAAACACTCTATCCTCACTCTCATTTTCATATTCAAACAACACCAAAAAATCCCACCTTTCTTCCTCCATTTTCAAGTTTCAAACACCATCTTCCACCACCACCTTATTCTTGTTGTTTTTCTTGAGACAAAGGCCACTAAAACCACCTTCAAGCTCATCCCTCTCACCTCCTGGGGGAAAGAAAGCAAGCCAGCCCCACCAACCTCATCGATTAGTCGCTCCAGAAGCTGCAGAAGGCATTTCGCCACCGCGAGGAAGAACCCAGCGCCTCCTCTGTCTGTGTTCTCACGGTAACCACCTTTGTTTCCCTCTTTCCTTGCTTCCATTCACTTCTAAACTTCGTATAGGCGCACCTTTACTCACTTTCTCACATTCCTAGGCCAAGAGGAAGCCACTTCAGCCTCGGTGAAGCTTGGTCAAGCTACATTCCCTCTCCTTCCCCTATTTTTCGAAGCTAAGCTTGGTTTCCCTTGTTTCCTTTACTCATCGTCTACCCTCCTAGGCTTGATCAAGTGCTTTTCTTGTTGATTGGGAGCTCGGAGATCCACCATTGAAGGCCTTGAAGAAGCTTTGAAGGAACTTCGGTAATCCCTCTTCCACTCTCCCCCTTTGGTCCGCATTTGAGTCTTTTCCTATTATTTGAGGTCGAGGAAGGGTGTCGAAAAGAATGAGAGTGGGTTGGGAAAGAAATGACTTGGTTTGAATAAAAAACGAGTCACGGACGCTTGTTTCACCGCGGCGAACAAGATCTAGGACCATGAAGAAGATGGTGGCTTTCCCCGTAGAGAAAACCCATTTGGCCGCAGCGAAAAGGGACTTTCGCGGAGGTGAAAGCCACCACTTGCAGGAAGCCAAGAGCCAAGTTTCGCCGCGGTGAGCAGCCATTTCATCGTGGTGAAACCTTGTTCTAAAGCCTTGACCGAGGCTGGTTTCCTTTGTTTTCCTTACGTTTTGACTCGGCTTGGTTTAAACTCGATTTGGGTTATTTTATATGTATAGTTTAAATTATTATACGATATTATATGCTTTGATAAAAAAGGATTTAAAAATGATTTATGATTCCATGATTTATATGGTTTCGAACTTAGATTATCCATGTTTAACAACTTGATTTACGGGATGGGGTTATAAAAGAATTTAAATGATTCTTGGGTCTTGAAAGGCTATTTCGAAAACTAAATAGGTTGTTTTGGATTTTGAGATTTCGATTGAAAATATTTCCTAGTGTGCTTGATTTGTTTTAAAAATGGGTATGACGGGACCCCCTTTTCATGTAATAACTTTTGAGAGCAACTTAAATGGACTTAATAATTTGAGGACGACCTTTTAGACACCGAAGTTTACCGAACTGACTTATTGGACCTTGGACCTTCAAACTATTTAACCGGACTCTTTGGACTTTGACTGGACTATTCGGACTATAACTGTTAGACTTGAACTTAGACCCTGATGCATGACTTGAACCATGACCATGGCCCGAACTGAGATTGGACTAGAAATTGGAATATCAGAATTAATAACAAGATGTCGGACTGAGATGATGAGAACGCTATTGAGTTGGAAACAAGACGTTTTTGAAACTTATCTGGTTTTTTAAAAGCTTTTGTATGTGCTTGATTATGCTTAGTTTATGTGTAGCAGTAGATGGGTCCTTCTATGCTTTAGACTTATATTATTTCATTAATTGTTAGGTGATCTGTGACGTGATTGGCTTGCCTATTACTGGATATTACTATTGTTGTTCTGCTATTCCAGGTAAGTTCCCTCGGGAGCTTACTCAGATTGGACTCTCATGCATGTAGTCATATGGTATACTAGGTGTTTTCATATGCATAAAAGTATGATCATGTAGTATCTTGTTTAGGTTGCACTAATTGATTGAGCATTTGTTTACTATATGCGTTTGGAACAGAACGGTCATTATCTGTGAGTCATTAAAGTCTTTGCTAGGGTCATAGGACTAGACGTGGCCACGGGTCCGACCCGCCAGGTCGACGGGTCGCGGACCCGCCGGATCGAGAATCCGGGGTACATGACCCAAACCCTAACCCGGAAATTCAACGGGTCGTCGCGTTCAGGTCACCCGGCGGGTTGACGGGTTGACGGGTCGACCCGTCGGCTTGGGACACGTGGCGAAAAACCGGGTACCCGCCGGGTTTTACGGGTCAACCCGCCGGGTCAACCATTTTAAAAAAAAATTGGTTTTGGGAAAAAAAAAACTCAACCCATCGAATACTTTTAACTTTCATCACACTTTCGAAATGGAAAGATTTAAGGTGGACAAAACATGGTATGTGGGAAGATATATATATACCTTCATTCCACTCCATCATTTCATCATACTTTAGGTGTGGGAAAGAAAAAGTTGGATTGTGGGAATGACAAGTAGGGATATGGGAAGATATATATATCTCCAATGCACTAAATCACTTTGTCTCACTTTTGATGTGGGACGAAAATATGGGATATGAAAGAAATTGTAGAAATTGATGTTTCGACGAATCGAATTATATGATGTAAAATATAATGTAATTAAAGTATTTGGATTATATGGTGGAATATATAATGTAATTTAAGTCTTTGGATTATATTATGTAACATATAATATAATTAAAGTCTTTGCCTCTTAGGATTTAATGAAATGAATAACACATGGTGATGGAACATCATGATACATTATATCAAATTTGTTGGATTAATCTTTCTATTTAATTCAATTGATAGTTGTGTTGATCCATTGATCAATCATAAGTGTTTTATTTTACTTGCATTATGTTAATTTCTTGGTTGTTGATTTCAAATCTAGGCTCATCTCCATATAGATATATGATAATCTTTCTCGTTTAAAGTTGAATTAGCCACATTTTGTGTATACACATAATGATGATGTTATGGATTACCTATTTGTGTTGCATGTTATGAAATGAAAAGACACATTGGAAAAGTATTACCCAATAATATATTTCATTATTGTGCTTGAAAATCCGAAGTTCTATAACATTTTCAAAATAAGTGAAAATCGACATTAATGATACCATACATGTGTAACAACTTTATCAACAACAATATTTGTGTTCTTTGAAATTATATCATAAAGACTCCGAACTTAGTATCATATATGATGATTTCATAGTGGATCTACCAAATAACACAAATGTTTAAGGTATTGTGTTGAACTTTACACTTTCTTGTTACCCGTTCGTTATTTTAATCTTTCATAATTGATAGGTAAAATATTTTTCAAAAAATTAATATTTATATAAAGTGTAGCACTAGTTTTTGTATATGATAAAAATTTATAAGTATGGATTGACATGAAAAAACCAAATGATTGAGATTGAAGATATGATTTAGTTTCTACTTATTTTTGTCCCACATCCTATCCCACATTGAAAACTAGAGGAAAGGGGGGGGAAGGGTGCTAAGTCTATAAAAGAAGCAAATGGTGGGTAGGATTTTCATAACATGCAATGCATGAGAATTTATATATTATGAACAAATAAAATTCATAATAATTATAAATATAAATTCTAGTTTTTTAAAAAAAAAATTTTAAAAATTTGCTGACCCATTGGGTCAACTCGACGGGTTGACCCGCCGTGTCGTAGTCGGGTTGACCCACCGGGTCATGGGTTCACTTTTCCCCGACCCTAACCCTTAACCCGAGATGACCCTTTGACCCATTGACCCGGACCCGACGGGTCACGGGTCGACCCGCCCGACCCGTGACCCGTGGTCATCTCTACATAGGACAATCCAGCCTCATCGAGTTTGTCTTGATAGAGTCATTGAGAGCATGTGCCTGATTCTATTCATACGTATGTACTCCAACCTCGGTGTAGGTATGGACGATGTTGCACATGACATTTCTATTCATACATATGTACTCCAACCTCGACGTAAGTATGGACGATGATGTACATATATTCCAGCCCCGGTTGAGGCTTGGACACACTTCGGCCCCAATTGAGGCACGAACACATCCCGTCCCAGCTGAGGCGTGGATTCATGAGAGGTTGGGATATGTCGCTTCACATTCTGTGTGGGCCTATTTACTGCATTTCTGTTACTTTACAAATTGTCAACATGCCTTGTATGTTTAAATTCCCGTACTGCATTAGAATCATCTTTATTAGGTATAGTGTTTACTATGTGATCGTAGTAGGGACTCCGGTCCCGCATGCGTGTTTCAATCTGATTCCTTTCCCCGTTCTTCTTTTAAAGGTTTGTCTGCAGATCTTTGAGTGTTTTGCGCTATTTAGTGGGGATCTCCCTTATGGCGTTGTATGAGCGAGAGACTAACTCGGACTCCACTTTACTTTGGAATTTTTCACTTGATCGCACTTTGGTTTTGACCCGGCTCCGTCGTGGCAATTATGTATCGGATTTATGTTTGCTTGATTTTGAACTTAAATTGGTTTTGGGCGACTTAGAATCTTAGGACAAGTCTCGGTCCCCAATGGAGCCTTCGCAGATTTAGGGTACGAAATCCCTCCTTCTAAACTAACTCTTTGGTTTTGAAACCTCAACCCGTACTTGGATTGCAAGATCTGAATGAAGGTATCCGACCTCCAAAACATAACCCGAATTTTATATTTAGGTCGTTATAACAAGGCTTCCCAATGTCGTGAGAGGAAGGATGCTCAGTATGTTGCCCAAAAGAACAATGGTGGGCAGAACAAAGGCATTGAACGTTGCTGAAGCTAACCCAGAAGTCATGGCTGCAGTGGTCACTGAAGTCAACATCATTGGGAGCATGATTGAATGGATCGTGGACACTATGGCCACGAAGCATTTCTACCCCAACAGAGAGTTGTTTGATGAGTTCGAACCCGCAAGTAGATCTGAGCAAGTCTACATGGGGAGCTCAAGTCAATCGGAGGTGCTAGGCAAAGGAAAGGTCTCGCTGAAGCTCACCTCAAGTAACATCCTGAGTCTACATGGGGAACTCAAGTCAACTTGTTATTAATTTCTTTTATAATTCCATATTTATTAGTAATAATTATAAAATTATATAAAAAAAGGTATTTTGTTGACTTTTTCTCTTAGTAAATACTCCCTCCGTTCAGCAAAACATGTCGTTTACTATTCACGCATGCTTTTTTAGAATGATAAAAACTATATAAAATATTTATTTTTTTATAAATTTTTTTAACAAGTTTGTACTTATTAATAATAACTACGAAATTGTTTAAAAAATTATTAAAAAACTAGATATTTTATATAGTTTTTATCCCCTAAAAAAGCGTGCGTAAATAGTAAAGTGACATGTTTTGCCGAACGGAGGGAGTATTGTGCATAAAAGTTTATATGGGATCTCAACTAATTAAATATACATACATAACTATTATATATATAAGTCAGGATTCATGAATTCATATCTTGTAAGCCAAAATATATTTTCTCAATGAAGTATTTTTATTGAACGCAGAGGCAGGGCCAAGGGGTTCCTGGTGGGTCACATGACCCCCCCTCCACCCTCATTCGACAAATTACCGAGGTGTATTCTCCTCGTTGATAACTTTGTTTTGATATATAGTACACCCTAATCCGACATCTGAGTAAAAAGTTATGAATGTTTGAAAATTGTAGGTGCATTAATCACTTTAATTTATTTCAATAGACTATAATATTTTTATATTTTTACTTACATTGAAATTCACATATTGTAATTCATCTCGAGAGCTTCGAAATCATAAATTATATTACTTATTTTGAGAATTTGGTAAGAAGTTACGCAAGTTTAAAATTTTATATCTAGTTATACGTACACTATTACATGTTAAGAATACAACAAGTTAAATAATAGTGACTCAATGTTTATTTATTGTGTTTTATATCCTTATTTTGTTAGTATTTTTTCTTTGGCTATTTCATTTATTTATTTATATTTTTTTATTTTTTTAATAGAGAAAAAATAATAGAGTTTTATCATAAATCAAAGTCATGTTATCTTAAAATAAAATTATTTATAATTATTATATTACATAGAGATCGTTATGCACTTATGCTACTTTAATCTAAAATGGAACCGTAAATATATAATCGTGCCCCCCGCGATAAAAGATTTTTGGCTCCGTCCCTAATTGAACGTAACTCTAGATAAGTTTGGATGTAAAGCCTTTAGTATATCATCCTTCATTCCCAATTTGTGTATACGTACCAGTGTTATATGATGACATAAAATCGGGAAATTAGATAGTCTATGTTCGAGGCATCACAATACCTTTCAGATTTAATAATTCTACCTTTTAAAAATCATGTATGTCGTCTTCAACTTGCTAGTTTAATTTGCTTAGATTTATCCGGTTGTAGAATGCGTTTGTCCATTTTATTGCGCATTTTTCTGTTGTATGTTCAACGGTTTTTCGTCTGTCGGCCTATCGAGAATCAAACTCGTTTGATTTCGAATTCTTACTTTATAAAAGAAAAAAGTTAACGATAAAATAAAACCTATTATGTGATATCAACCCGGTTGATGTCAATTAACATTTTTATTGATAGCTCCCTTGATGAAATACATAAGTTATACTATGATGCTAATCTTGCAGGATGATGAAAGACAAAGGTTTGGCATTATAGCAGCTTTATACAAATTGAATTTATACATTGCAAATTTTGTAATTTGATTAGATTTAAAGTTTGTTTTAAATCTAATTCTCGGTTGTTTTTAGATAAAATATTATGGTTTATATATATATATATATATATATATATATATATATATATATATATATATATATATATATATATATCTGGGTATTGGAGATTTTATCTGCAGCACAGGTTTCAAATACAAGATCAAGACTGACCGAGATTATAGCAACTAGAAGATCTCAGCAGCGGTCTAATTTTTTCTGGAGATTCTAGCAACAGAAAATCTCAGATTCTCTATAGCAAGATTTGAAGAAATCCAGAAGGATCTCAGCAATTCAAAATTAAAGAAGACGTTAGGCTGTTGAGAGATTCCGGGTGTGAGATCAGCAGTAAACAAAAAGAAGAGCGTGGCTATAAATGGAGAAGGACGATATGCTCATCAACACAAAAATTCACCAAGCCTTCTCTGCAAATCATTAGCGCTCTCCAGTGTTCATTGCGATCTGCTGTTCAACTGTTCTTCCTTCTCTTATTTGTAATACCTTTATTTTTCGAGAGTTAGGAAGATCGTGAGCTTCATAGTATAAGTTTTTCCCTGTTATACTAAGAGTATCATATACTCAAACGTATCACACTTCGATGTGAAAAGGGGACTTTTATTTCTATGTATCTTGGGTTGACTAGATAGAAGCAAGGTACGCTTCAAGTGTTAGAAGAGAGGAAGTTCTTCTAGGTTGTATCTAGGACTCATAAGGAAAGAGGAATAAAAATTGTTTGAATCCTACGGGTTGGATAACCCTAGGCGGAGAAGTAGGCTGGTTAAGAGCCGAACTTCGTAAACAATTCACGTGTTTAATATCTTTATTTCCGCATGTATTTTTAACAGTTTGTTTTCGTAAGTAAAAAGATCAATGCAGTTTTCTCAAGATCCTGTAAGTTCTGTTCAAGACCTTGAGATCAAGTTCAAGACCTTGAGGTTGAGTTCAAGGCCTTGAGAGTTGCGTTAAAGCCCTTGAAGTTGCTGCAGCAGGAGTCTTTGTGAAAAACTACCATACTCTATTCAACCCCTCCCCCCCCCCCTTCTAGAGTATTTGTCTTATTGTTATTTATATTCAGTACTCGTTTCTTCAATTGGTATCAGAGCTTAACTCACATTTATTCAATTTAACAATTTGTGAGATCGATCATAAGTACTGTAGGTGAAGGAGGATTCGCACAAGAACGATCTGCAAATCGTCCACCTCTATTATGTGGAGCCAACTTTGTGCATTGGAGGTCCTTGATGCAAATGTTTGTTATTGATCAAGACATGGAGCTTTGGGAACTTATCAAGAACCACTACTGTTGGAGAAGTTGCTAAAGATGAAAGCGAATTCAATCAAACGGACTTGGAGAAAGTGGCCAAGAATTACAAGGCCATGAACTTGCTTTATTGCGGTTTAAATGCTGATGAATTTAACCGTGTTTCTTCTTGCATGAGTGCTAAGGAAATCTGGGATACGTTAGTAGTAACTTATGAAGGAACAAGTCAGGTAAAGGAAACAAAGAAGAAGGCTATGATGGTTGCATGGAGTGATTCCGACTCCTCAAGTGATTCTGAATCCGAAAACGAGCAGGCTAATCTATGCTTGATGGCTGATCAGGAAGAGACACCAAAGAAACATCTTGGAACCATTGTAAGAGATTTAATTTCAAGTCCTACTGCAGTGCTCTCTGAATTTCTTCAAAACCTGATTTTAAATGAAGAGCATTTTATACATGAAACTAACACCTTGAAGGAGAGGCTCTTAGAACAGGAAAAAGGGTTGAATGATATGTCGCTGGAAATGAAAATTCTCAAAACTTCTCAGTCAGCCCTTGACAGTAAAGTCAAGGCCTTGAAGACAAAAAATGTTGTCTTGAAGAAAGATCTCTCTTCTCTAAATCTTTATACCAAGGAGATAGAGAAAGAGAAGATCTCGTTGGCTGAAAAGTGTAGAGACCAGCAGACATCACTCATACGTTTTACCCAATCCAACGCCAATCTCGATAGGATGTTAGGTGAGAACCAATTATCCCTAAACAAAAGTGGTATAGGATATAACAAAAAATTTCCAAAAAAGACTTCTACCACTTTTGTGAAAGCTAAAGGACATTGGCGCTCACCCACATGTCATTTTTGTTGCAGGGTCATGTTAAGACTACTTGTCCTTATCGTAGAAATGATCCTTATATAATTCGTAACACTTTTCCTTTATGCTTAAGAGAACCGGTAAAGCAAATTTAGGTTCCTAAAGGGACGAGACCACCAAACATGGTTGATCCTGATTATGAATCTAAATTTTTAAATGGTCTAGCCGGAAAGGTTGAATTTGGTTGTTGTGCAGGATATCACCAAGACCAAAGAACACAAGTGGATATTAGACAGTGGTTGCTCAAGGCATATGAGTGGTAAAAGCTCACTATTCTCCGATTTGAAGAAGCAATCATCTAGCACAATCACTCTTGGTGATAAAGGAAAATGTAATATAATTGGTATAGGTAAGATTGGTAAGGATCCATCTAATTATATTGATAATGTCTATCTTGTGGATGGATTAAGATATAATCTTCTTAGTATTTCTCAACTTTGTGACAAGGGAAATATTGTTTTGCTTGACTCCGAGAAGTGCTTAGTTAAAGATAAGAAAACCGGGAATATCGTGCTCTCTGCCCCTCTTTGTAACAATGTATATTCTATGAGCACTAACCAAGTTGCAAGTCAAAGTTTAAAGTGTCTCAAGGCCTTGACTGAGGATCGAAGGCTTTGGCATAGACGTCTTGGTCATGTCAGCATGCACACGATGAACAAACTACGATCAAGGGACTTGGTTCGTGGTCTTCCCGATTTAAACTTCAAGGTAGATGAGCTATGTAACGCATGCTCACGAGGTAAGCAAACTCGAGGGTCATTCAAACCCAAAAAGGTAGTAAGTACCTCTCGCCCTATTGAAATGTTACATATGGATTTATGTGGTCCTATGTGTGTCAAATCTCCCAAAGGTAAGCAATATATCCTTGTCATTGTTGATGATTACTCTTGGTTTACTTGGGTTTTATTTTTAAAATAAAAATCGGAAGCTTTATATGAGTTTTCAAAACTTTGCAAAGAATTACAGGCTTTGAAAAACCTACCGATTGTTTCAATTAGAAGTGATCATGGGCGCGAATTCGATCAACTTAAATTTATTTTGTTTTGTTCAAAATATGGGATTTCTCACAATTGTTCGGCTCCTAGAACACCTCAACAAAACGGGGTTATGGAACGAAAGAACCGTACCTTGGAGGATATGTCTAGGACTATGCTTTTATAAAATGTTTTAGCAATATCCTTTTGGGCTGAAGCCGTTAACACGGAAAATTATATTTTAAATAGATGTCTAATTCTCCCCATCTTAAAGAAAACCCCATATGAACTTTTCTATGGGAGAAAACCCAGTGTTTCTTATTTCAAATCTTTTGGTTGCAAATGTTTTGTTCACAACAATGGCAAAGATAATCTTGGGAAGTTTGATGCACTTAGCGATGAAGGTATTTTTCTTGGTTACTCGTTAAATAGCAAAGCCTATCGTGTTTATAATAAACGCAATAAGGTTGTTGAGGAAAGTATCCATGTTATATTTGATGAAAGCAATAACGGTGTGTTGAGTGATAGCTTTGTAGACTTAAACTTGAATCAACATGAGGATCAAGGCTCCGATGTGGAAGAAGAAAAGGAAAAACCACAAAGACGAAACGTGTAGGAGCTAATTCAAGACACTTCAGAGCAGACTCAAGATCTTGACATCCAAATGCAGGACCTTGAACAGAGATTCCAAGGCCTTGATTTAGGAGATTTTGAGCAGGATCCAGTTATTGACAAAGAACCTCAAGGTCTTGGAGAAGCTTCGGCATCTCAAGAGCCCAATCGTCGGAGATTTCAGCAGTCTTCTTCACATCCTTTGGAGAATATCATTTCTGATCCACAATCTGGTATTCAAACTCGATCTAAAATAAGAAATTTGTGTGCTTTTTATGCGTTTGTTTCCCTCGTAGAACCAAAGAATCCAAAGGAAGCACTTCAAGACCCGGATTGGATCATCGCAATGCAAAGTGAGCTTAATGAGTTTGAAAGAAACAAAGTTTGGACGCTTACTCCAAGACCCAAGCATCAATCCGTCATTGGCACTAGATGGGTCTTTCAAAATAAGTTAGACGAGGATGGAAAGATAACTCGCAACAAAGCTAGACTCATCGCACAAGGATATAATCAAGAAGAAGGTATTGACTACGAGGAGACTTTTGCTCCCGTAGCAAGGTTAGAAGCTATTCGTATGTTACTTGCTTTTGCAACTTATATGGGTATTAAACTTTTTCAAATGGATGTTAAATGTGCTTTTCTAAACGGTATTTTAGAAGAGGAAGTGTATGTTGCACAACCTCCTGGTTTTGAAAACGAGGATTTTCCAAATCATGTTTACAAGTTGGACAAGGCACTTTATGGTCTCAAACAAGCCCCTAGGGCATGGTATGAGAGATTGTCCAAATATCTCCTTGAAAATGGTTTTAAACGTGGTTTGATTGACAAGACTTTGTTTATCAAAACTCGAGGTAATGATTTATTAGTTGTTCAAATTTATGTAGATGATATATTATTTGGTGCTACTAACAATTCTCTTTGCAAGGAGTTTTCTGTCATTATGTGCAGTGAATTTGAAATGAGCCTTATGGGAGAATTGACGTTCTTTCTTGGACTACAAGTCTATCAAGCAAAGAAAGGGATTTTCTTAAATCAAGGCAAATATACAAGGAATCTACTCAAGAAATACAAGATGGATCAATCAAAGGTTGCCAAGACCCCTATGAGCTCAACACTATCCTTAGACCAAGATAAGAATGGTAAGAGTGTGAACCAAAAGGAGTATCGAGGTATGATTGGTTCACTCCTCTATCTCACCGCAAGTCGACCGGATATTATGTTTAGTGTATGTATGTGTGCAAGGTTTCAGGCTGATCCAAAAGAATCGCATCTCATTGCAGTTAAGAGGATTTTTCGCTACTTAAATGAAACTCAAGACCTTGGTCTTTGGTATCCTAAGCAAAGCAATTTTCACCTCATTGGCTATTCAGATGCAGATTATGCAGGATATAAAGTCGATAGAAAAAGCACCTCTAGATGCTGTCAACTATTAGGATCATCCCTAATAAGTTGGCACTCGAAGAAGCAAAATTTTGTTGCACTATCAACCGCAGAAGCTGAATACATAGCTGTTGGAGCATGTTGCTCACAAGTATTATGGATCGCTCAACAATTGCGAGATCTTGGTTTTGATCTAAAAGGTATTCCTATTAAATGTGACAATACTAGTGCTATCTCTATCACTAAAAATCTTGTGCAGCATTCTCGAACCAAGCACATCGATGTAAGACATAATTTTATTCGAGATCATATTGAAAAAGGTGACGTATCCATATCCTTTATCTCTACATATTTGCAACTTGCTGATATTTTTACTAAACCTTTGCCCAAGGAGAGATTTAATTTCATTCGATTAGAGCTTGGTATGCTAAACAATGATGCACTGTTTTAGGGGGAGCATAAACGAATGAGAATTCAAGGCCTCGAAAACTCATTTCAAGACCTTGAAGATCTATTTCATATACAAAAATTATTGGATCAATTCTTACGGCTATTATTTTTATAAATTCTAGTCGTTAAGATTTCTTTTTATCCTAATTTAACAAGATTTTATCGCTTCATTTTTTTTATAAACAATCTTGGAAACAGATTTTTTTTTGGTCAAATCTTTTCATATCTTTTCAAATCAGTTATTTGATTTTTAATTTCTTTTTCTTTACCGATACTTATCCTTCTTTTTAAAAATCGTACTTCTCCCCTTTCTAGAACCATCTTGTGGCGTTTCGTCTTCCTTCCCCCCTCTTTATGACAACGTCTCCTGTCACTTCCTTCACACGGCTCAACACTCCACTCTCTCTCTCTCTCTTTCTCTATTTCCCATCTTCTCTCCCCTCTCTAGAAGTTCAATCGGCCATCTTCATGGCTCCAAAAATGGCTAGTGGAAATCCTGGATCCTCGAGTAGAGGAAAGTGCCCCGCTACCATACGACACAAGGAAATCGAGGAGGAGGAGACCATCAGCGTTACTCATGCTCATCTGAAGATGCTCCATCCCGAACCCAGACGCAGATGCCCATGCCTACTCAGATACAGATGCCCACACCCAGTTTGCCAGCATCCTGGTTTCGGAACTTCGAAGTTGCAGGTAAGTGGCTCGACACTTTTAGTTCTCGAAAGCTTTGCCTGTGTGATTCTGTCGATCCCTCTTTCCTTGAGTTTCTTCATCTTCCCTGCATCATTCTTCTTAAAGGTACTGCCTCGTGGCCTATTCTGAATCCCGGAGACGTTCATTACCCTCGCCTCACACGTCTCTTCTTTGTCAATCTAACTTTCAAGAGAGATCGTGGTAACCTAACCCTAAACACCACCATCTATAACACCAAAATAAAACTTACCCCAAGAGTCATTGCCAACATCTTTGGCCTCCCCAAAGATATTTCCACTGCTGGACACCCTTCCCGTGCTGAGTGCATCTCCAAGGCCAAAGAAAAGTTCTTTCTTCCATCTTCATCATCAAACACCTCTCGCCAAATGACCCATAATGTCCTGAACTTAGAAGCCAAAATCATTTTCACCATCCTTGCTAGGTGTGTCATCCCTCACTCCCACTCCAGGGAACTGGTCACCGATCAGCTTCTCTCTCTTGTCTTTCTGGTGATGTCCGGCTATGAGATCGATGTTCCCAATCTGATCCTAAACCACATGATCCACTCTATTTCCTCGGCTCGTGATATTCCCTTGCCTTACGGAAATCTCCTCCCCCACATATTCAAATACTTTCGCCTTGACACCTCCCTTGAGGAAAAGGCAGTTCATTCGGGCAAAGTGGACGAGAACCTATTCCAAAGGATTAGGATTGTCAAAGTTGCTGAAGACTTTTGGAAATTGAAGGGCGACCTGTCTGCCGAAGAAATAGCAGCCACCCCTAGACTTCAACTTCAACTGAAATCGGCTCATTCATCCTTTTTGTCTGAGGAACGTTTGGAGGAGTTGGAACTGGGTTTGGATGCGCTGCGGAGGGACATGATCGACATGCAATTCGAGCTGACAGACAGGCTAGATTAGACGCATGAACTTCTTGCCATGGTGAATTCAAAGATTAACAACATGTTCCATCTAAACGCACTCACCTTCACTTGCGCTGACAACATTCTCCCACTTGCTGATGATGCTGCAGAGCTGTGCAAAGCAAAGGCCTCCAATGTCATATTCAATTGTGAGCAATCTGTGCGCAACCAGAAGATTCTTCGCCCAGTGGTTCCTGAGCCTTCTGTCATTACTGTCGAAGCATATGATGTGATCAAGCGCTATCACAGAGAGGAGAAAAGAAGGGTTGATGTGATGGTCAAGGATCAAAAGGTCAATCAAGCTCATAGGCGCTTGAAGAGGAAGGCTGAGAACGACATGGAAGCAAGGAAGCGTGAGAAGAATGGAGAAGACACTGGCTATGGGAAGTGGCGAGATGAAATATTCAAAGACCTTATTTTGCTGGATATTTTGAACTGTTTTTAAGTTTCTAATCTGCCTCTATTTTGAACTTGGTTTCTAACCGGTTTGTGACTCTCCCTTGTCGAAAGACAAAAAGGGGGAGACTTGGTATTTAGTTTTTAGTTTTTGCGGTATGATTAGCTGTTTGCTTTAAACTGGGTTTTAATTTTCAAAATTATCCTATGATGATCCAACATAGTTTGTTGATATATAATTCTGCTGATATGTTGTTTACTTTGTGATTGTGATCGTCTAATCTACAGGATTTTCAAAATTCAAATTTGTTTTTTCTTTCATCAAGGGGGAGATTGATAGCTCCCTTGATGAAATACATATGTTATACTATGATGCTAATCTTGCAGGATGATGAAAGACAAAGGTTTGGCATTATAGCAGCTTTATACAAATTGAATTTATACATTGCGGATTATGTAATTTGATTAGATTTAAAGTTTGTTTTAAATCTAATTCTCGGTTGTTTTTAGATAAAATATTATGGTTTATATATATCTGTGTATTGGAGATTTTATCTGCAGCACAGGTTTCAAATACAAGATCAAGACTGACCGAGATTATAGCAACTAGAAGATCTCAACAGCGGTCTAATTTTTTCTGGAGATTCTAGCAACAAAAAATCTCAGATTCTCTATAGCAAGATTTGAAGAAATCAAGAAGGATCTCAACAATTCAAAATTAAAGAAGACGTTAGGTTGTTGAGAGATTCCGGATGTGAGATCAGCAGTAAACAAAAAGAAGAGCGTGGCTATAAATGGAGAATGACGATATGCTCATCAACACAGAAATTCACCAAGCCTTCTCTACAAATCTTTAGCGTTCTCCAGTGTTCATTGCGATCTGCTGTTCAACTGTTCTTCCTTCTCTTATTTATAATACCTTTATTTTTCGAGAGTTAGGAAGATCGTGAGCTTCATAGTATAAGTTTTTCCCTATTATACTAAGAGTATCATATACTCAAACGTATCACACTTTGGTGTGAAAAGGGGACTTTTATTTCTCTGTATCTTGGGTTGACTAGATAGAAGCAAGGTAGGCTTCAAGTGTTAGAAGAGAGGAAGTTCTTCTAGGTTGTATCTAGGACTCATAAGGAAAGAGGAATAAAAGTTGTTTGAATCCTACGGGTTGGATAACCCTAGGCGGAGACGTAGGCTGGTTAAGAGTCGAACTTCGTAAACAATTCACGTGTTTAATATCTTTATTTCCGCATGTATTTTTAACAGTTTGTTTTCGTAAGTAAACAGATCAATACAGCTTTCTCAAGATCCTGTAAGTTCTGTTCAAGACCTTGAGATCAAGTTCAAGACATTGAGGTTGAGTTCAAGGCCTTGAGAGTTGCGTTAAAGCCCTTGAAGTTGCTGCAGCAGGAGTCTTTGCGAAAAACTACCATACTCTATTCAACTCTCCTTTCTAGAGTATTTGTCTTATTGTTATTTATATTCAGTTCTCGTTTCTTCATTTAGTTTATAAATCCAAGTAGGTTAATTGGTTTATGAGAGTTGCCCTTTTTTCTCCATAGTTTCGTGTACAATATAAGGTTGTTTTCTATGGGTGTGGCCCTGTGGGCGTTGATGTGAAGGCGGAAGGGTATAAAGGGGACATCTATATGGAAGTGGGCATCTTGTGAAAGATTTGGGGCTCTAAAAGAGTGCCAAGATCGAAATTGTTTGATGGAATCTAATAATTTATTCTAATTATTGATGAAACAGGGCCTCTTTTTAATATTAAATTTATAAATTTATTGGTCGTTATAAAGTAATCATCATCCCATGCAAGGCAAACAATAAATACTACGTATGTTAAATAATACATTTACATGCTGACAAAAAAAAGACTATTTACATAAATTCATCCTTGGCTTTTTTAATGAAATTCACACAATTGGTTGCATTGAAAGCAAATACAGAGATTATCATGTCCATCCTTTTAATAACATTTATAAAAGACACGTACACTCCGTTTGGATGATGGGATTTGATGGGATTTTTAGGGAGGGAATAGAAGGGAAAATGAATTGATTGTTTGGGTGGACAATTGGGAGGAATGGAAAGAATTTTAAACTTGAATAACTACCCTATCTGATGGGATTTCACAACCCAGCAAAATGCTGGAATTTGAAGGGAAAGTGAAATACTTTCTCTTCTCTTCCCTTCCCTTCTCTTTCTCAATTTCCGATCCCTTCCCTTCCCTAAAATACCCACTTGCCAAACAGGCTGATAAAGTACTTATGAACTTTTTTGTCCACACTATAAAGGTATACATCCTTTGTTAAGAGAGCAACAAGCATAAAATATACATGTAAAGACCAAGTATATTTATATATTGTGATCATTTTATTAAATAAATTATTATTAAATTCAATTTGTAAAAGTGAAATAAAACCCGTTCTCGAGCGTAAGTTTTGGATTTTAGTTATTCCGGCATCATTTAAATTTCGGATTTTGACGGGATTCGATTTTCGCTTCAAGATCGAGTATTAATAAAGACTAATTTAAGTTCCGAGTTTTGATAAAATTAATTTAATTCCGTTATCTTGAAATTAGTAAATAAAATTTTAATTAAAATTGTTTTAGTCAGGATTCGATCGGACGAGCGGGTTTTGACTCTTTTCCGCTAATTTTGGATTGGTAGTGTGGGACCTCTTTTAATTCTTATTTTCTTTTCTTTTTCTTCTCTCTCTCTCTCTCTCTGCCCCACGCCTAAAACCAGCTTGCAATGGTCCCTCCCTTCCAAGGTGCAGCTGCACCTCCTCTCTGATTTTGCCCAGGGACCAGCCTTTATTTGGACCATCTGAAATGCAGCCAGGGAAACCACAATTAAACACCACCCCTCTCTTCCTCCTTCTTGCTTCTTCTTCCCCCTTTTTTCAAACACAACCCCAAGGCTCTGATTTTTCCTCCCTTCGGTACCCTGTTATGCTGCCCACAACCATCTCCGGAAACGCCAGCATCCCCAGCTCACCACCCCTCCTCTCTCCGGCCGCCAGTAGCCACCAGGACGCCGCCGATTCCGAGCCCCTGTTTCTCCTCCCAGGAGCCGAGCAGCACCCTGCCGCCATCACCACTCTCATCCCCGTTAGTTGAAAGACAAGCCCCCCTGCTTCACCTTCTTCCTTTGAGTCAGCAACAGCAGCAACTCTTCAACGTCCAAGGCTTGGTCTCCTAGCCGCCCGCCGGAGCCTGAGAACCGAGCCAATGCTGCCCTGTTTTCCGATCGAGGTTTGTTCATGGCTTACGCTCGATTTCGCCTCGAATCTCTCTCCAAACTACTCCTCTCACCTCTCTACTCCTTCCTAGGCCCTCGGGTCACCTTCCCTCGAGCCCCGCAGCCGGAGCGCCGCCGCCGAACCACGAAGTCGCCCTCGGAGTCACCACCGGTGAGCGTCCTCGGCAAAGACTTCGATCTCGGTGAGCTTTCTCTTCCTCCTTTCTCTCTCCCCTCAATTCAGTTTCTGGGTCGGGTCTGGTCGGAATGAAATTCCGACCACCGGGGAAAAAGGGACGAGCCGAATGGAGCCCCCTTGGCCGGAGGTTCCCCTCCCTCCTCTTCCATCGTTCCTCGTTCAGAGCTTAGCTCTGTTTGATGAGGAAGAAGAAGACGTGGGACGTCTTGGGCCTAATTCATCCGGGTTTGGGCCCCAATTCGGGTCCTCCCTTCCCCCTCCCTTTTCTTGTTGTATCCGGATAGGGGATCCGGGTCATGAGCTTGGATCCGGGTCTTGGGCTGGATCTTGGGTCATGGTTTGGGCCTATTATTTTCGGGTTCTTCTCCCCTCAGTTCCGGGCTGGGCTTGGATCCGGTTTGGGTTTTCTTGTTGGGTTATATTTATGAGTTGTGTTTCTTTATTTATTTTCGGTATTAATTTATATATATTGCTAAATGTTATGTTTATATGTATATATATATTATGTGTTATATTGATTATTATTTCGGACTTGGGAAATTATATATATATATATATATAAATATTCTGAAATATTTTAATATATTTAAAAGGTTTTAAAAGTAATAATAATTAATATTGGGTTATATATATATATATGTTCTACCTTATATGATGTGGTATTTTGGTTTGATGGTAGATATTATAAAGGGACAAAAATTGGTATTATTTGATATATATATTTATATTATTATGGTTTTATGTGGTGTTTAATTAAATGTTTTAGAAATGATAAAGTAAGTGAGTTTTGTGTTTTATAAAGGTGGGTTGTTAAAATGGAGTGATTTTGGCAATTCTATTATATTTAAATATTCCCTGAGAAGTGGTATTATATAATGATTTGTAAGATGATTAAGATGAGGATTTTGAAGAGAAACATGCCGGAACTATTTCTATACTATGATTTTGAGAAATGGACTTTAAGGATTTAAATGTTTAATGTCGGAATTTGGCCAAGTATGAATTGAGGAATTATTTTGAATATGAGTTGACTTAATTTTTTATTTAAGAGTTTGGAAGATATGGTTGATATGATTTTATCAATGAGTTGAATTGAAAGAATGATTTTGGGTCGATTTGATCGTATCGGAAAGATTTTGGAAAACGGTTTTACTATCGGTCGGTTTTGAGGATGTTGAGAACTTGGGTTCGTGAGTATGAATGTTGGACTGGTAGCTTATGGAAATGACTTGATGATAGGTGTGTATTGCTTTTGGATTGCTTTGGACTTGCATTTGGGCCTTTGCTTGTGTTATCTTGCTGTTCTGTATCAATAGGTAAGTATCCTACGGGACTTACTCAGTAACCTGGACCTCCTGCCTGATGTGTCATGTAATGTGTAGTTTTGCTGCATATTAAAGCATGCCATGTAGTATCATGTTAGGATTGCATTGGACTGAGCATGTGTTTACTTTGTGTGTTTAAATACAGAACGACCGTTATCTGTGATAGTCCTAGAGTCTTTGCTAGGGTCATAGGGTAGCCCAGCCCCATCGGGTGCCCTAAGTCTATCGAGTTGATATGAGCAAGATATGATAGCCCAGCACTATCGGGCAAGAGATGAGATGATTTGATACGATACGATTAGCCTAGTACCATCGGGCATGTTTTATTTATTTTATGATATGATGATGAGATATGATACGATGATGAGATATGATATGATGATGAGATATGATATGATATGATGATACCGTGGTGAGTGCACCACCACGAAGAGAGTGCTATGCTATAGCCCGAACTGGCCAGTCTCTGCACTAACGGGAAGGGGTGCAGAGGTAGGAGAGGGATATGCCACTTGGCATTGTCTTGGGCCCTTTACAGTTCTTTTCTGCATATTATATATATATTCTAGGGGCATGATAGTGTGATTTAAATATTGTACCGCATTAGTCATCTTTTATTTAGGCATAGGCATGTTATGTGGCGTCAGCGCGGTCAGAGGACCCGCAGGCGATCACCAGGCCTGACTTCGTGGATAGTGTTAGGTACCGCTCTTGTTGCTCCATGCTTCTGTGACGGGGAAATCTTTTGACGAATCGAATAATCCGGCTAATATATTCTAACTTGACAAATGACAATCACCCACTCTGTTTTGGTTTTGACCCGGCTCTGCCGCGGCTTTTGTATCTAAGTCATGCTTCCGCTTTACTTTCGTTTAAATCGTATTTCTGAAACTTCGACTAATTAGAGGTTTGAAACCTCGACCCGTACCTGAATTGCAACATCCGAACTAAGGTATCCGACCTTCGAAACGTATCCCGGATATTTATATCCGGGCCGTTACAAAGTTGGTATCAGAGCCAGGTTGTGCAATTCGGGTACGCAAGGGTCGAGTGTATGTTTTGGAAAACCGCCCATGGATTTCGAAAGATTTGAAAGTGTTTTAAAGGGGTAAAATGAACTTAAGATGCCTAACTCCAATTGGACTAAATATGAACTTGGCTTATGATAAAAGTGGAGAACCAACTAATAAGGGATCGAGTGGGTAGAAACGGCGCTAGACCATCCCTATTGGATGTAGTCGGAAATGGGTAGGCGAAATACTAGCTTGTTCTTTACAGATGGGTCGGGAAGACTCCAAAGAGGTCGTTATATGTGGCATTGACTGATTCTATGTTGAGTGCTTGATATGTTAAAGATTGATTGTTATGTTCTGACTATTTATTGAATATTGAACGATCTGTGCGAACGGGATAGCGGGAGTACCCTTCTTCTTCTTATTTGGTTAAGCTCAGTTTTGTGGAACCGCCCCTTTCCTTATGAGCCCTTTTGACAATTCAATCGAGTCCTCCCTTCGAATATCGGTCTTCCACGGGAATTGGGTTGGTAAACACATGGTATCGGAAATCATGATTGAATATAGAAGTTGTTCGAGAGAGTATTTGAAGACGGTCCTTGATGAAATTCCAAGCTAGAGAGTGAAATGTTTACGAGGCTGTCGTTATCAATTCTTATGACGATCCATCAGTGTCCTCTTGTCACGGAAAGTTCGTATCCGAGTCCCACGGGAAAGATGGGTAATGAGTCAGTTGGGAAGAGTCAATGTTGCCCTTATGGACTTCTATCGGGTTATCTTGATTGCCCTGTTCATGATTATGTGATTCTATATGTATTACTCCTTGATCAACAGTTTGGTCCTTAGTTGAAATTGTGCTTATGTGCCTTAATGTTCATAATGACTATTGTATGGGTTCGAGCTACATTTATCATACCCAAATCATCCCGACATGATTTACTTAGTATATTGCATCGTCATACTAGGGCACGAATAAATATGTCATATGCTAAGAAGTCGTCTAATTGATGTCCTTCCTGTGAATAGGTTCATGATAGTGTGATTGTTCAGTTCTAGTATCATGATAGAGCGAGTCCCTTGCTTGATGGATACGTGTTATGATTTGATGTCAACATGCCTTATATGCTACGTAATTCCTGGTATACATTATGCTGATGATCTTTAATGTGAATTCGTAGTTATATAACATTCTGTACCCATGCTTGTCTCATTGCTTAGGTCTCGTGTTATGCCTTACTTTCTATCATGGTTATAGGTTGTCATAGCATGTCTACTTGGCCTATTGTATTGTTCGTATGATTGAGTAGAAACATGAACCACATGATATGAGTCTATATGATTTTACTTCTCTGAATTAGGTCCATGATGGTGTGATCGACTCTTCTTTATATGAATGCCTCATAAGATGTGCTCCTTAGCATGCTCGCCGATGATGCCTCGATGCTTATCATTCATCTTGTGACAAGAATCTATAGCATGCCTACCTGTTTTGTATTCCGCAGATTAACTATTGTTGATGATTTTGCAAATGAGTATTGTTATGTGTTAAATATGCTAAGATGAGAGTATGTTAGTGTAAGTAAGTCTTGACAAATACATGTTTTATCCCAGTATACATTAACTTGAACTCATGTCCCCATATTCTGGTCGTGTTGCCATTACTTAGACTTGCACTATACCTCGCTACACTTCCTCTCCTATTTTTGTATTATTGGAATGTGATTGAATTGAAGTTTTGCTTAGTGCCGAGTAATCGATCAAGTGCATGTATGTACCACATGTTATATTGAGCCATTAGTAACGTGTAGGATTCTTGGTTATGACTTACGCACTTTTATGCCTTGCCTACTTTATTGTTGATTCTCTCTCGAGCTAAGTACCTGATAGTGTGGTTCTTTCCTCTTTCTGTTCTCTTAACATGTTTCACTCGTTCTGATTAGCTTAATGTTGACTTCGATGATTGACTAGCTTTCCGTGATAGTTAAACCCAGCATGCTTACATGGTTAAAATGTTTATTACTCTATGATATCCTCTCGTGCTTCCATGAATGTATGATTTGACACCTCGCTTGATCACACATCACTCTATATCCTGATTTTGCAAATACATGACGCATGAATATCGGAATGAACCTAGTTAAATTACTTTAGTTGTACTCATGTTCGATGTGTGCTATTAGTATCATGTGGAGCTTATGACTTCCAATATGACCTGCTGAATGATTACATGTCATGCTTGTTCTATAATGTGACAGTTATTGTACCATTTTATGTGCCCCTGATGATTTATTCCTAACATGATTATAATCTAGCACCCATGATGTCCTTCTTGTACTTTTGATGATGCCTCATGTTTCGTGAATATTATGTTGAACTCCTCTAAATGACTCTTGACTATGCTTATATCACATTATATATCGCTAGTATCATGTAGGACCCATGCTCTCTAGATGTATCTCGTCATATGATTCCGTGCCATGCTTGACCTAACATATGATCATTGTGAGATAGTGCTATGTTGCCCTTTATATGATCTCGTATGATGCATACACCAAACTTGTACATTGTTCATATATGTGATAATTGCTATGCTACTCTTATGTGTTCTCGTATGACGCTTCATCTGATTGTTATAATATACATTGTCATGATATATCTGGACTCAATTGTTGATGTGTATACCCTGTTCCTACATTGTTCATATACATGATGCTCGTTATCTTCCTTAAATTCCGCATGACTTCAAATCATATATGATCCTTGCTGGTTCCGTCTATCTTGCTTGAAGAATGCTAGGCATATCTGTTTCCATGGAATACTAGAATGTTAGCTTGTTTTACAAACATCAGCGTATGACTTGATTGTGTCTTTGATATGAATACGAATGTTGCCCCGAGATAGGTACATGTTAGTGTGGATTGACGTGATTGATATGCTCCATAATGAATTCGTGCGTGTTTGTCAAAATCGTAACCTAATAGACTTTCTTAAGGGCATCGTTACTAATCCCGAGTCGGAGTCTTGTCTCTAGTCATGTCGTCTTTAGCGTTGGTCTATTCCGTCTCCGAAAGAAACATTGGGTCGTCCGCTCTTGTCACTCCCCTATCTCCGCTAACTTAAACTCCTACGCGTTACCTTGGATGAGCAACCGCATGGAAAAAGGGATCGGAAAGTCGAATAGCGATAGAGCAGCGCAGCGGAAGTGTGGGCCCATAACCCACGGGCCTCAGGATCGATATTGTCGACGAAACAAGCTCGTTTCGAGGATTACGATTGTTGAGTACGATATGACTTGCAGGTGGGACGTCCTCTTTTCGAATTGCTAACCCTTTCTGAGCTTGTTGATGATAATATTGCACTGACTGATGTTGAAAGCTGCTTGTTGATGTGATGACTGTTGCTTGATTGTCTGTTGACTATGATGATATGATTCGATGCCTTACAATCCTAATGTGCCTTGATGACTTAATGTGATGCTACTCTGAGATGCCAAGCATGATCTAAATTCCTTGCCTATAGTGTGAACTGCAAATGCTGAGAACCTGAACTGTTTATTAGATGTGGTTATGATGAGGTGTGCTAGCTTGACTTGATTAGGTTCATATATGATGTTTTGCAATACTTATTGAGCATGACAGTAAATTGAGACTTTAAACCCAGTTGCAATGCGTAAATGATGAGCTAATGATGCTAGTGATAAATGTTGATTGATATGATGTAGCCCTTCTGTGTAATAATGTCCATGATTACTTCTTCTTGAAATATGTGAGTGAGGTATTTTGGTAAAATGGTTAGAGATCGGTTAAGGAAATTGAGTGATTGGTATGATGTGAGGGTCTTCTTGATTATGTGATTTATTAATATGTACTGGCATGATGCTAGATAGCAACCATGATAAACCTGTATGGCATGATATTACATGTTGATATGCAATACTGAGTTAAAATTTGTAGTGACAACTATGAACATGATATAATGATCCATTGCTATCCTATTGTGTTGTTCTAAAAGCATGTTATAATGTGTTGAATGAATCATGAGATGATGATACGTTGTTATGTGAAAGCATGATGTTATCCTATATGGTTGATAAGCCTGATTATGAATAGGTAAGTGATGGATATGACTTGGAACATAGGTATGACTTATGTGTATATATAAGATGATGGTGCATGACTGCTATTAATCGTTATATGACATTGTGATGAGCTAAGATGATGTCTGGAAAGCATGATGACCTTTTGATGTTGATATACTGCTTGATCTTCCCTTTTGTTTGAATCTTAATAGCGTGATTTTGTCGGATTGATGTGATAATATGTTATGATAATGCTGGATAGAGATGGGATAGGATGACTATGTGAACTTATGCTTTACATGAGATCCCTTGTTATGACTGGTTCCCCTGGTGTGCGATGTTGAGATGCGATCGTGAGATTTGACTAAAAGTAGTGTACTGACTCCATGACACCTAACCTCTTTGATCTCTTGACCTGTGTGCTGGTATGATTTATGAGAATTCGATGATACACTTGTGATGCCTTCGGTATGATATAAGATACACTTTATGACTCGTGATATGACGTTGAGACGTTGTTGTTGTTTTGATGTGTTTGGAAGAATGGTATACTTTATGCTATGGGTAAACATGTTATGAGGTTACGGTAATGATTGATTGAGATTATCATGATTGATGTTGAGATTGCCATATGAGAAGTGGTTGATGACGTTATGAGTCGATGAGTTGATTTACTTACGTGCATGTTGAGTTGAGAATGATGATAAATGATTCTGGAAACTAGGAAGAGAATATGGGATTAGCCCTTAGAGGTGGATGACTCCACCTCCTACCTTCTGAATTTGATTGATTGGTTGCGAGAAGCTGATTTGGTTTTCGGAAGAGTTTGACGAAATCTTGATTTGGGAGGATTTGATTTGATTTTGGTGTAAAGATGCTTGATTAAAATTGAATTTGAAGATTTTGAGCGATTTTAAAAATGGCCAACTTGGGGTTTTAAAGAAGTTGAGAGTTTCAATGATTTGGATGACAATCTTTCCATTTACACAACACTTTGAGGTTTACGAACTGGATTTACATTATGACGTCTCACGAAGTGGATACAAGCATTTTATAGGGGCGCTTATAGATTGCTTGCTAAGACCTAGTCGGGCGCTATAATGCTTTTAGAGTTGTGGTACTTCCGAAAAGTCGAAGCGAGGATGTAATAAGGGCGCTTATTACACACTTGACAAAACCAATTGGAAATGTCACGACCGTGACCAGGATGTTGCGAGAATCCCGGAAGATCTAACCGAGATGATTGCAAGATCCTTAGACATGGTCCTCGGACTCGCCGATTTCAAACTCCTTTCCATTGTTTTAAATGATTTTAGTCTCGGGGACGAGACTTGTTTTTAGAGGTGGATAAATATAAAGACCAAGTATATTTATATATTATGATTATTTTATTAAATAAATTATTATTAAATTCAATTTGTAAAAGTGGAATAAAACCCGTTCTCGAGCGTAAGTTTTGGATTTTAGTTATTCCGGCATCATTTAAATTTCGGATTTTGACGGGATTCGATTTTCGCTTCAAGATCGAGTATTAATAAAGACTAATTTAAGTTCCGAGTTTTGATAAAATTAATTTAATTCCGTTATCTTGAAATTAGTAAATAAAATTTTAATTAAAATTGTTTTAGTCAGGATTCGATCGGACGAGCGGGTTTTGACTCTTTTCCGCTAATTTTGGATTGGTAGTGTGGGACCTCTTTTAATTCTTATTTTCTTTTCTTTTTCTTCTCTCTCTCTCTCTCTGCCCCACGCCTAAAACCAGCTTGCAATGGTCCCTCCCTTCCAAGGTGCAGCTGCACCTCCTCTCTGATTTTGCCCAGGGACCAGCCTTTATTTGGACCATCTGAAATGCAGCCAGGGAAACCACAATTAAACACCACCCCTCTCTTCCTCCTTCTTGCTTCTTCTTCCCCCTTTTTTCAAACACAACCCCAAGGCTCTGATTTTTCCTCCCTTCGGTACCCTGTTATGCCGCCCACAACCATCTCCGGAAACGCCAGCATCCCCAGCTCACCACCCCTCCTCTCTCCGGCCGCCAGTAGCCACCAGGACGCCGCCGATTCCGAGCCCCTGTTTCTCCTCCCAGGAGCCGAGCAGCACCCTGCCGCCATCACCACTCTCATCCCCGTTAGTTGAAAGACAAGCCCCCCTGCTTCACCTTCTTCCTTTGAGTCAGCAACAGCAGCAACTCTTCAACGTCCAAGGCTTGGTCTCCTAGCCGCCCGCCGGAGCCTGAGAACCGAGCCAATGCTGCCATGTTTTCCGATCGAGGTTTGTTCATGGCTTACGCTCCATTTCGCCTCGAATCTCTCTCCAAACTACTCCTCTCACCTCTCTACTCCTTCCTAGGCCCTCGGGTCACCTTCCCTCGAGCCCCGCAGCCGGAGCGCCGCCGCCGAACCACGAAGTCGCCCTCGGAGTCACCACCGGTGAGCGTCCTCGGCAAAGACTTCGATCTCGGTGAGCTTTCTCTTCCTCCTTTCTCTCTCCCCTCAATTCAGTTTCTGGGTCGGGTCTGGTCGGAATGAAATTCCGACCACCGGGGAAAAAGGGACGAGCCGAATGGAGCCCCCTTGGCCGGAGGTTCCCCTCCCTCCTCTTCCATCGTTCCTCGTTCAGAGCTTAGCTCTGTTTGATGAGGAAGAAGAAGACGTGGGACGTCTTGGGCCTAATTCATCCGGGTTTGGGCCCCAATTCGGGTCCTCCCTTCCCCCTCCCTTTTCTTGTTGTATCCGGATAGGGGATCCGGGTCATGAGCTTGGATCCGGGTCTTGGGCTGGATCTTGGGTCATGGTTTGGGCCTATTATTTTCGGGTTCTTCTCCCCTCAGTTCCGGGCTGGGCTTGGATCCGGTTTGGGTTTTCTTGTTGGGTTATATTTATGAGTTGTGTTTCTTTATTTATTTTCGGTATTAATTTATATATATTGCTAAATGTTATGTTTATATGTATATATATATATTATGTGTTATATTGATTATTATTTCGGACTTGGGAAATTATATATATATATATATATAAATATTCTGAAATATTTTAATATATTTAAAAGGTTTTAAAAGTAATAATAATTAATATTGGGTTATATATATATATGTTCTACCTTATATGATGTGGTATTTTGGTTTGATGGTAGATATTATAAAGGGACAAAAATTGGTATTATTTGATATATATATTTATATATATTTTTTTGATTAGGTAAAAATTCGAGTTCAGGCAAACCTGAAACTCGATGGCCGACTAAGTCGGCAGACGGAGAACCGTCAATACAAACCGAATACAATAACACAAGTCATCAGAGAAGAAAGAAAAACCCAACCCACTCATACAAGCCGTCTACCAGCAGAGAAAACGACGGAGAACCTAGACGCGCCACGAGTGCCACAAACGTGGGAGAGTGCAAAGACTCACGACAGTACCCCAGTCGGAAAGGGCGACTCCTGAGGATGTGAGGATCGCCGACGTTGCCCCCATCTAAATGAAGGATCTTCGAGGACCACGAACACACCCACGATCCGTTCTCGATCAACCAGGACGCCCGATACTGTAACCCAACACAAGGCAAATGCAGCAACACTAGAGCACCAAACCGACACCAGAAGACGGGGCAAATACGGGCCAAGAAAGGGAATAACGATCAACCATCAGAAATGTGAGCGGAGCTCCCGAAGCCAAACAGAACATTCAGGGAACACTATTATTCCATATATATAATTTTCCAGTCCTTAACGGAATTTAGTACACGCTCTTTCGAGCGGGCCGGATTTGAAACCCATACGGGATTTTTATAGATTATATATATATAAATAATTATATATATATATATATATAAGTTCTTATTCCAACCGAAGGTCAAAACATATAACGAAATATAAGTAGACCTTCATATTTTATTTTAATTTTATGCAAGTGTGGGCTGATTTGGGAGACTTGGGCCCAAAGGTAAAATTCGGGTCCACAAATGGGCCACTCAAGCCCAAAGAGGAAACAAACGCTAGAAAGCTATCTTGAGCAACAGGGCATAGCAAGCCGGAACGCAAGCGGCCGCCGTGGGGGGTGGAAACCACACCATGGAGGTGCGATGCAAACATCGGAGACGGACCACCAGCCAGCCAACTAAAGGACGCCGAAGGACACGCACCGAGCCGGCCGAGACCGGGAGACCAACGATTGAATAATCCGGCTCGATTATGAGATGAACACCGCTAGTGGTGGGGCAATCGGAGGCCAGAGAGGGAAATCCGAGAGGGAGGATTACATGGGAGCAAATCTAGAGTGGATGGGAAACCAATGGTCGGGATAGGAACCACTCACCCAAGTCGGGAAAGTCCGAGCGGACTCCGAAAAGGGGAGGAGGAACGGTGGTGGAGTAGCCTGACGACAAGGGTTGCAAGGGAACCACCAAATCAGGAGGTTGAAGATGCGGCTAAGCAAATACATGGGATCCACGCAAGATTCGACACCATGGAATGAAAAACGAAGTCATACCAGAAGAGATTTACCAAAAGGATTGAGGAAATTAGAGAAAGGAGCCAAGAGAAATCAAAGCCCCAACTCAAATTCAGACTCCGTAGAAAATCGCGATTTTCGGAGATTGGGTTGAATCCGAACACGACCGAGCCATGCCGGACCAACAGGATAACAGAACCTCAGCAACGCGAAGGCAGCCAAGGTTAGGCGGGGACGGCCGAAGCCGGGGTAGAACGGCCGAAGCCGGGGTAGAACGGCCGAAGCCGGGATAGGCGGCCGGCTTGAGCCGGAGTTGGGACTCTCCCTCTCTCTAGAAATCTAGAGAGAAGAGAGAGCGTTTTTTTCCCACACTCTTTTTTCGTTTTTATTTTGATATATATATTTATATTATTATGGTTTTATGTGGTGTTTAATTAAATGTTTTAGAAATGATAAAGTAAGTGAGTTTTGTGTTTTATAAAGGTGGGTTGTTAAAATGGAGTGATTTTGGCAATTCTATTATATTTAAATATTCCCTGAGAAGTGTTATTATATAATGTAAGATGATTAAGATGAGGATTTTGAAGAGAAACATGCCGGAACTATTTCTATACTATGATTTTGAGAAATGGACTTTAAGGATTTAAATGTTTAATGTCGGAATTTGGCCAAGTATGAATTGAGGAATTATTTTGAATATGAGTTGACTTAATTTTGAATTTAAGAGTTTGGAAGATATGGTTGATATGATTTTATCAATGAGTTGAATTGAAAAAATGATTTTGGGTCGATTTGATCGTATCGGAAAGATTTTGGAAAACGATTTTACTATCGGTCAGTTTTGAGGATGTTGAGAACTTGGGTTCGTGAGTATGAATGTTGGCCTGGTAGCTTATGGAAATGACTTGATGATAGGTGTGTATTGCTTTTGGATTGCTTTGGACTTGCATTTGGGCCTTTGCTTGTGTTATCTTGCTGTTCTGCATCAACAGGTAAGTATCCTATGGGACTTACTCAGTAACCTGGACCTCCTGCCTGATGTGTCATGTAATGTGTAGTTTTGCTGCATATTAAAGCATGTCATGTAGTATCATGTTAGGATTGCATTGGACTGAGCATGTGTTTACTTTGTGTGTTTGAATACAGAACGACCGTTATCTGTGATAGTCCTAGAGTCTTTGCTAGGGTCATAGGGTAGCCCAGCCCCATCGGGTGCCCTGAGTCTATCGAGTTGATATGAGCAAGATATGATAGCCCAGCACTATCGGGCAAGAGATGAGATGATTTGATACGATACGATTAGCCCAGTACCATCGGGCATGTTTTATTTATTTTATGATATGATGATGAGATATGATACGATGATGAGATATGATATGATGATGAGATATGATATGATATGATGATACCGTGGTGAGTGCACCACCACGAAGAGAGTGCTATGCTATAGCCCGAACTGGCCAGTCTCTGCACTAACGGGAAGGGGTGCAGAGGTAGGAGAGGGATATGCCACTTGGCATTGTCTTGGGCCCTTTACAGTTCTTTTCTGCATATTATATATATATTCTAGGGGCATGATAGTGTGATTTAAATATTGTACCGCATTAGTCATCTTTTATTTAGGCATAGGCATGTTATGTGGCCTCAGCGCGGTCAGAGGACCCGCAGGCGATCACCAGGCCTGACTTCGTGGATAGTGTTAGGTACCGCTCTTGTTGCTCCATGCTTCTGTGACGGGGAAATCTTTTGGCGAATCGAAGAATCCGGCTAATATATTCTAACTTGACAAATGACAATCACCCACTCTGTTTTGGTTTTGACCCGGCTCTGCCGCGGCTTTTGTATCTAAGTCATGCTTCCGCTTTACTTTCGTTTAAATCGTATTTCTGAAACTTCGACTAATTAGAGGTTTGAAACCTCGACCCGTACCTGAATTGCAACATCCGAACGAAGGTATCCGACCTTCGAAACGTATCCCGGATATTTATATTCGGGCCGTTACAATACAAGAGCCAATGTTTTATTGAATTTTTTGAAAAAAAAAGTTTTAGTGAAGCTTAAACTTTTTTTTGACTTTAACTAGTTTATTAACCGATTATTAGACATATAATTAATTAATAT
Source organism: Persicaria maculosa (assembly GCA_963922045.1). Taxonomy (NCBI): domain Eukaryota; kingdom Viridiplantae; phylum Streptophyta; class Magnoliopsida; order Caryophyllales; family Polygonaceae; genus Persicaria; species Persicaria maculosa. The sequence continues at coordinate 20,502,193 of OY998261.1, read as the reverse complement.
TCATCTATTTTCTTTCTTTCTTTTTATGATGACAAAATTAAATCGACATTTGGTGGTAAATCCCAGCCACGTGACCCAGTCGACAAGAGTCATGGATCAAGTAAATCGGCTTGTATCGACCGTTTCGAAAGAGGTGGAGGTAAAGATTGAACCCGAAACCTCTTTACTCCCCTTATTCTACACTATTATGCCACCTGAGTGGGACATATTCATCTATTTTTGATAGAAAGATAAAATCCATCCGTTCCACTATTAACATAAAAAATAAATTTTGTACTATATATTACTCCCTTGTTTAGGAAATATAAGTCCATTGGCTTTTTATCACATTTTTTAAGGAGTTAAAAACTATATAAAATAATATTTTTTTTATTAATTTTTTTACATAGTCTTATAAATATTACTAATAAGTATATAGTTATGTAAAAAATTTAATAAAAAATATGATTTTATATAGTTGTTAACTCCTTAAAAAACGTGTTAAAAAGTCAATGGACTTATATTTCCGAACCGAGGGAATATCATTTTTTTTAGCTTTTACACACAAACTGAAAAATTAATATATAAAATAAATAATGACTAGTATAGAAATCAGAATGATCTCATATGAAAATGACTCGTTTCTAAAGATGAATTATTACACAAATAATCATTTGTCTTTTTTTTTTTTTTTGGATTTAGGACGGACGGCGCCGATCAGCCTTCTGTCCTAGAGCGTCCGAACGGACGAGATCACGAAGTTCCGCATCCGAATCCCAGCTATCATTGGCAGGGAAGCAGCAAGCCAGACGAGTAATCCTGTCAGCCACCGCGTTGGAATCCCTGAGAACATGACGAATAGCAACATTAGAGATAGAATGTAAATTAAGTATCGTGTCAGTCATCAGCACCTCGATATTCCAAGGGCATGACCAGTCACCCAGGAGAGCCTTTATGACGACCAAACAATCTCCTTCGATCAGAAGGTTTTGGATCCCCAGTTCTTTAGCTTTAATAACTCCACTGTGAAGACCAGAAGCTTCTGCAAAAACCGCGGAGGTATTGTTACACGAGCCGTAACCTAAGGAAAAAACCTGTCCTAAGTGGTCTCTAATGACGAAGCCGAATGTACTATCACCCGACCCCCGAAAAGAGCCGTCGAAGTTGAGTTTATAATAACCTATCGGAGGTTTGGACCAATTATTAGTAGTGCAGTTTTTACTTGTATTATGAACTCTGTTGTCCCTAACCGAGGGCATGCTCTTTGAGGTGGTGTTTTCAGTAGTACTATCGAAACGGTCTTTCCATTTAGATAGTGCGGCCAAGCAGAAGATAGCTATATCCTTAGTAGAGATATGTGTAGAGCTGTTGAATAACATTTGGTTCCTAAAGAACCAGATTCCCCACCAAGCAACAGCAAGTTTAACCATGACCTCATTTGGGACCGAGTTATGAATGCAACATAGAATGTGGCTTGGATTAATATCATAATTAGGTTGTTGTATTGGAGGTAGGGCGATACGAAGGTCGGAAAGTAGGGCCAAAGTCATGGGGCACCTGATTAATAGATGAGTAGTAGATTCTGTCGTGCAGTTACAAAAGCCGCATCCCGAAGGAACTGCAGTAATAATCATTTGTCTTAAAATAATGTCAGTTTCAAAACTGATGTATTTCTTTCTTTTTGAAAATTAATATTTGTATAAACAAATTAAATACAAATATGACATGAAAATTGTGTTAAATAACACCAATTTGAAGGTGGTTACAAGCCTATAAATATTGTTACCAATTTTTAACTCGTTTATATTATAAGATCCTCTAACAATATAATCTATATATATATATATATACTAAAACCAATCTATCTATCTATATACATATACTAAAACCGATGCATAGCGTTTTATGTAGCGCGTTGTGGTTGATTCTAGGGAAAAAATCCTATGTGGCGCATTATGGTTGATCACAGGGGGAAAAATTAATAAAATAATATATTGTCAAAGTTTATAAAAATTTATATAAGCCACGATCTATCTATGTATATTTTAGTTAATTGACAAAAATATTTCATATTCTTACGTACCAAAATATTACTGTAATAGATAAATATGTAATATTTGATGTGTTATTTTATTTATATCTAGATTTTTTTGGTGGAGAGAATTATTTATATCAAAATTAATTATTTAATCATTGTTATTTTATTTATATCTATATTATTTTTTGAGCCCAAAATAAATGATTAAAATATTATACAGTCATAATCCTTCCGTGCATAGATATTTTAGTAAACTACTGTAATAAATATGTTGTACATATTTAATAAAAAAAGAATATTAAAATATTTTTAAAAATCAACTATCTATTATATTACATGATATTTAAATAACGATAGATTAGAAAAAAATTATTCATGTATAATATGTTTGGTGGGAAAAATTATTTATATTTAGATTATTATATTTTATTTATTAGAAGTTATCTAGATTATTTATAATATTGTATTAATGTATTCTCCGTGCGCGGAACGTGACCTACACTAGTTTTGTGGTATAATTACGACATGAATATGATGTGATACATTATACTTTATAATTTACAAAGCTATATATATATATATATATATATATATATATATATATATATATATATATATATATATATATATATATATATAAGGATTGAATCAAATGTAAAATGTCCTTAGGGTCAAAAAAAGTTTAAGGTGTAAAAAACTCTAAATGAGCCTAATTTATAAGTAAATGGGCCTAGTTAATTGAGTAATGAGTAAATGAGCTTAATTTATGTATAAATGAGCCTCATTTTATGGGTAAATGGGTAAATGAGTCTAATTATAGGGCAAATGTCACCGTCTCCCTATCCTTTGTATTCCTACGAATATTGCCCTTATTTCAATTATAGAAATTACAGATTTTAACCCGTAATTTTTATTTCAACTGATATTATAAGGTGCAAATATAAGATTACAAAATGCAACAAGAATGTTACATTACATTTTCTGTCTTTATTTTAAAAAGTGAAAATATGATATTACAAAATATAAAGTGAACAAATAATACAATAAAGGTGATTATTAATAAATGTGCATTTTCATAAGGTAAAGTAAGTTTCCTACAAAAATTTTTCTTTATGGAGTGTTATTTTTATGGCGGTTTTGTACTTTAATGCGATATGTGTCATTAAAAGCCTATTAGCACAAAAATGGTATAGCGATGTGCTCATGCACAAAGGTGCGAGTTCAAAATCCCACTTAGGCTATTTATGGTTGTTTTCTTTTTGTTCTCGTTCATGAATAAGATAATACCATGTATATATAACATTATGGTGTGCAAATATAACATTGTGTTATGCAAATATAACATTATGTTGTGCATATCTAATACTCCCTCCGTTAATTAAAACTTGACGTTTTACTATTCACACACGCTTTTTGAGGTGTTAAAAACTATATAAAATATTAATTTTTTTAATATATTTTTTAATAATTTCATACTTGTTACTATTAAGTATGAATTTATAAAAACAAACTTTAAAAAAAGTTAATATTTCATATAGTTTTCATCATTCTAAAAAAACGTGTATGAATAGTAAACGACAAGTTTTAATTAACAGAGGGAGTAATATAATGTTACGTTCTGCACATATAACATTATGTTGTGCACATATAGCATTATGTTGTGCAAATATAACTTTAAGTTGTGCGAATATAATATTATGTTATGCAAATAAAACGATAAAGTGGACGAATAAAATGATGGTGTATGAATAATATTATGAAGTGCATGAATAAGATTATGAATTATGAAGTGCACAATTAAGATTATAAAGTGCATAAATAAAATGATAAAGTGTAAGAATAAAATGATGAAGTGTAAGAATAATAATATGAAGTGCACAATTAAGATTATAAAGTGCATAAATAAAATGATAAAGTGCAAGAATAAGATTATGAAGTGCACAATTAAGATTATGAATTAAACTTTTATCGAAAAATAATACAAACTATTGAAATTAAAATTAAGCAATTTAGCCTATGTAGTGGTCGAACCCACATCTATGTGCATAAGCACATTGCTTTACCATTGAGCTAATAGACTTTTAAATCTTATCAAGTACAAGAGTAGAGATAAGATTACAAGCTAGATTGAGCAATGGAAGGGGGGAGAGCAGAGAAGAAGACGGTGAACAGAAGGAGGAGGAGAGATGGAAGGCGAAACATGGGTGCTAACAATCACAGTATATAAAACCAATGCTAACAATAACAGTATATACAACCAAAATCACACCTCTTCAATTCACATTCCGAGTGCAGTAAGAAATAAAGAAAGATGAAATTGGGATGTTAAAATCAAACCAAACAACCCCTTACCTCCTTCCTTATATTTGACGCCCTCTCTGTCTCCCTCTCGTCCCATGTGTTCTTCATCTGAAATTCAGACATTTTTTGCAACAAAGAAAGAAATAATCCAAAAAACAAAATCTAAAATTCAATGGCAGAGAATCCAACGTCACATCATCCCTCAATTCAACTATCAATCATCTGACATCGTTTTAGGCTAGGGTTTATAGGCTAGGGGAGAGGATGCGACGAGAGTCAATTCGACCGACAATGCTAAGACCGACAACGATGGTCGAAATTGAGAGAGAAGTACCAGGTCGGTCGAGGGAAAATTGATGAGCAGGCTGAGCACCACCACCAAAGCTAGCCAGGCAGATGAAAATCACCATTAGAAAAATAGGAAGGAAGGCACGTTGCTGGCTTTGGAAGCGGAAGAAGACGAATGTTTTTTGACCTTGTTTTTTCCAACTGGCCCACATTTTTTTTAATCAGCTCGCGTCTCTTACACAAAAAGACAAAATTTTACATCTTAAGCACACTTTACACTTCTTGAACCTCTCCATATATATATATATATATTCCTTTCTTCGAAATATATGTCACATGCAAGTTTTATGACTTTGCTCACATTAAAGGTGTGTATTTTCAAGCATTTTAATTATTGTATAATCTATATTTCTATCTATATAATATTTTTAATGGGAACAATTTTGATAATGTGTCATTAATATATTAATTATTTGGTTTTTAATTAATCAAATTATAAGAGAAATTTTTTTTACAGTATTTTATAAAAACATTTTTTTATTTTATGATCATCTATCTATATCTATATAAACTCTTAAAACACAACTCACATCCACCTTAATCTTTTCCTTTTCAACCAATTTTTTTTTTCGTTTTTCCTTTTTTCTTGCAATTGATTTTCATCTTTCATATAACCAATTAGTTTAATTCAAAATATTAATTAATATACAACATATATCTATTTATAAATCTGTATATACTATCATATTTGAGTTCATCTTGAGTGAGCTTATTACACCCTTCTTTTATGAGTTTGATCTTATAAGTTTAATTCAAAATATTAAACTAATATTTTATTTAGTGTATTATATTAATTTATTTTATTTTGAAGATTTTATTTTTGAAAAATCGCGCCATGGCGCATGAACTGTAATATTTATAATAATATCATCACTTGAATAGTATTTGGTTAGTACTTTTTATCATGGGTTTAAAATAATATAAATTTTAAATAAAATATAATATAAATTATGTCAATAAAATACCCATTATTATATAAATTTGATAATTAAATTAGAAAATTAATGTAATTGATAAATAGAATATTATCATGTATTTTATTTAAAATTTACACTATTTTTAATATATTGTAAAAAGTGATAATCAAATATTATTTATATATTTATAATTATAATTGCATTATAACTAAAATGTACTGAAATCCATACACACTCTAACTTAATAATATTCATGGTAAATTATTTTTAATTGTTTTATAGAAGAAAATATTTGAGAGACCAAGTGACAACAACCTGATCATTGAGAGGTCGACGAATCGACAGACAAACTAACCATCATAATACAATATAAGGAAAAAATATAACACTCCATCCGTTCGGCAAAACATGTCACTTTACCATTCACGCACACTTTTTTAGGGGATAAAACTATATAAAATATCTATTTTTTTAATAATTTTTTTAACAATTTCGTAGTTATTATTAATATGTACAAACTTGTTAAAAAATTTATAAAAAATAAATATTTTATATAGTTTTTATCATTCTAAAAAAGCGTGCGTGAATAGTAAACGACATGTTTTGCCGAACGGGAGGAGTAGAAATTAAAGTCGCATAACAGGATGAATGCACCTTACTAAAAAGTAAGAACCAGGTGAAAAAACGTCAAGTTGAAGGTGCATATGAAAAACGAAGCTAAGCACCACCATGGTAGCGCCTAAAATAAAATAACATAAAAAATGATCCACCTAAAAAGTAAAAAATAAAATAAAATACGTACATAGTTTTATTTATTTCAGCACCTATACGCGGACCACAGGCCCACGCCTTACAAGCACCACTCTTTCCCAGAATCCCCAAAACATCCCTCTCTCATAAATGCAGTAACCAAATCACAAACAAGGCAAAACCGTAAATACCTCGAAAATGAAGGGCTTTTTCCGGAAGCCTCGAACCTCACTCTGCCTCCACCCCACTCTCTCCTTTATGGGCCTCCCCTGTTCGTTCCTCCCAAACCACCTCTGTAAAATAACAGAGAGAAGTTGAGGAGATACATACAGAGGCCAGAGGGAGAGAGAAAGAGAGGGGCAGAGCATTGGGAAAATACAGAGAGCGAAAACAGGGGTGGAAGTTGATTCCATTCAAAACCCCCCCAAAAAACACAAGTGTCCATGGCTGAATGACACAGGATCTCACTCTAAACCCCCCAACCGCTAAACGGTAGCGGTAGTTTTTACTCTTTTTTTTTCTTCCGTTTTCCCCCTTTTTTTAGCTCCTGGTTTCTCCCAATTTCCATTAATGGGCGCAGAGCAGGTCAGCGGGGAGGTACTCTCATGGCTGAAAACCCTACCCTTAGCCCCAGAGTACCACCCGACCCTCCAAGAGTTCCAGGATCCGATCTCCTACATTTTCAAGATTGAGAAAGAGGCTTCCCAGTACGGTATCTGCAAAATCGTGCCCCCTGTTCCCCCTCTGTCCAAGAAGACGGTGATTTCGAACTTCAATCGGTCAATTTTGGAGCGGAGCAACTCTCAGCAGCCCGAGGACTCGAAATCCCGACCCACATTCACCACCCGCCAGCAGCAGATTGGGTTCTGCCCCAGGAAGCAGCGGCCCGTGCAGAAATCGGTGTGGCAGAGCGGCGAGCACTACACGCTGCAGGAATTCGAGGCCAAGGCCAAGCTCTTCGAGAGGAATTACCTGAAGAGCAGGGCCAAGAAGGCGGTATCGGCCCTGGAAATGGAAGCCCTCTTCTGGAAGGCAAACGGGGATAGACCCTTATCCGTAGAGTATGCAAATGACATGCCCGGGTCGGCTTTCGGGCCCGTCAAGGAGCGGCGGTGGCGGGATTCAGGGGAAACAGGGGTTGGGGCGGGGAATGTGGGCGACACGGCGTGGAATATGAGGGGGATTGCGAGGTCCAATGGCTCCTTGCTGAGGTTTATGAAGGATGATATACCCGGAGTTACCTCTCCAATGGTGTATGTGGCGATGATGTTCAGCTGGTTTGCTTGGCATGTGGAGGATCATGACCTGCATAGCTTGAATTATATGCATATGGGGGCGGGGAAGACCTGGTATGGTGTCCCAAGGGATGCTGCCACTGCCTTCGAGGAGGTCATTAGGGTTCATGGATTTGGGGAAGAGATCAATCCTCTTGGTGAGTGAGTTTTGGTTAATTTGTTCTCTTAATGAGTAATTTGCTTGCTCATTGTTCATATGGTTTGGTTTTGATTTGCTGATTGCTTATAAAGAGCTTATTTGTTCGGGCGAATGTGCTTATGGAGAACTTAGCTTCTAGGCAGCTCTGAATATACATTTACTGTTTGCTTATTTACCTCTGTTTTGGTTCTCTGATGTTATGTTTGAACTTGTTGCCTGATCTTTAAGATGCCACTTTCCGGCGGGTTGTTTATGATTTTGGGTTAGTGCGATATTCTAGGTTTCGTATTTACTCGGTTAGTTCCATTTAGTAATTTCCATTATAGGAATTAGGAAGGGTTTCTTCTTAATCGTGGATCTATTCACAATCAGTGATTACATTCCTTTTATAGTGCATAAGTCGAAGTAGTGCCTTGCATTCCGAAGGGAGATTTACCTTGATAGGACTTGTGAACATTGCTCAAGTCAACCAGTTGTTGTGTCACTTGATGTCCGATTAGTTGATGCCCAATAGCTTGACATGTAGGCGTAGTCAAACGAGTCTATGCATTAGTGTGCGTGGTTAAGGTGTTTGATTAATAGCTAGATTTTAAAGTCACGGCTTGCATTGCCTATTATAACGCTGTCTTTAAAAGCTTTGTTTGTATTGTGGCAAATGTATATGAGACCGCTTTTCAGTTTGTATTGTGCAATTGCAATTGCAACAACTTTAACTTTTTAATTCTTATAAGGGCTCAAATATTAGATTAGTTTAAATTTTAACGTCTCCCTGTTTCATTTCATAGCCTGACAGATCATGATATGTGATTAAATCATTCTCTTAAAATTGAGCTTTATTATCAGTTATCACTGGGGCACATCTGGAATTCTGGATACTGCATTTCTTTTCTCTTTTCAATTTCATTTAAACATAAATTCTTTGCAATAAAGGATCTCTAATTGCTGTAGTGTTTAATTTTCCTTAGTTACCTTTGCTATGCTTGGCGAGAAGACCACTGTCATGTCACCTGAAGTACTTATCCGTGCAGGTGTTCCATGCTGCAGGTATCTATTGCTCAATCCTGAAATCAGTGGTTTGCTCTTTATATTGAATTTGTTGAATAGTTAGTTCTTGTGTGTCTTATGTGCACCAATTCTGCCGTTAAACAGGTTGGTGCAAAATGCAGGGGATTTTGTTGTCACATTTCCAAGGGCCTATCATTCAGGATTTAGTCATGGTAAGGTTTCTTCAGCAATCTTCTATCAGTTTCGATACAAATCTTGCAAAACATATAGTTTTTAATATATTATCCTGTGTGTAAATTATTGCCATGTAGGGTTCAACTGTGGTGAAGCATCTAACATTGCTACACCTGAATGGTTGATGTTTGCAAAAGATGCTGCAATTCGAAGAGCATCAGTTAATTACCCTCCGATGGTGTCTCATTTCCAGTTGCTATATGATCTTGCACTAGCACTGACTTCAAGGTGTATTTTATCTCCTTAGCTTAAGCCTTTTGTTTTGACTATTCTACGTTGAATCCTTTTATTCTTCAGATAATGAAATTTTGTATTTGGTCTCTAACAAATGCTAGAGTTTCTGTATGTGGCTTTTGTAGACTTGAAGTTGACATTTAACATACTTTTGGTTGACTGGGAAGTAGGATTATAGAATTATGCTTGTTATCTCCATATCTCACTTGTGATGTTTCACATACGTTTCTTAATCAAAGAGTCACTGTGTAATGAATTTTTTTTTGTTTCTTTTTCCTTTTCTTGATGAGCGTTTTAGGAGGTTTGTGATTATCTTTTGCATATGAGTACAGGCTATTGTCTTCTGGTGTTTCCCCCTTTCCCTTCCTGCCTTTTCAGCAGGGACGACAAAAGAAAGAAGTTCAAATGTAATGCTTGTTTCTTCTGGTGCAATGCAGTAATCCTTCTGGTGCAAATAACGCCCCTCGAAGTTCACGGCTCAAAGACAAGAAAAGGGGTGAAGGGGATAATTTGGTGAAACAGCTGTTTGTGCAGGACATAATGCAGAACAACAACTTACTGCATACTCTTGGAAAAGGATCTGCTGTTGTACTCCTTCCACAAAATTCTACGGAAAGGTTCATCTGTTCTAATTTGCAAATTGGATCCAGGAACCAAGTCAAGTCAAGCCTACCACTACACTTATCTCGTTCGAAGGAGGCAGGAAAATCTTCAGATATTTTGGATTCTGATGATTCACAAGCTAAAAGCCAAGCTGATAAGAGATTCAAAACTTACTCGAGGAAAGGAAAATTTTCTTCCATGGGACAAGGGGTTGAAGTTTCTACACACACAAGCGGTAATGTAGAAACTAGGGAAGAAAGCACAGTGGTTGATGGATTATCTGATAGAGGATTGTTCTCTTGCGTCAAATGTGGGATTTGGCCCTTCGCTTGTGTTGCCATAGTTCAACCAACCGAATCAACTTCTCGGCACTTGATGTCAACAGATTTTAACTTGGATGATCTCATGGATTTTGGAGAATTGCATGATGGATCTATTGCTGCTGATGCATACACCTTGGAGCCAAATTGTGGTTCAGGTGAGTTGTTTGTAAGATTTTGGTACATCATTTTTTGGCCAAATTGCAGGAAATCGCCCTTTAAATGTACCCATTTGCCATAAACCACCCCTTAAATTGATATTTTAAGGAAACCATCCCTTTAAATAACTTCCATCACCAATGAACCACCCTTGAAATTATTCTGTTCAAATCTCAGTTAAACTTGTTAAATTACAATTTTATCCCTCTTTTTTAATTACAGTATATGCTAATGAAAATTTAACAATTAAAAAAAAGGAAAAAGTAAATAAGTAAGAATGAAATTGTGAGGGTACAATTGACGTCATTTTGCTCCCAATTTGAATGTGGGTAGAAGCTAATGGAGAATTAGAAAGTAATTTGGAAGGGAAAGCAAGTGACTTGATTAGAGAGAGGGCAATTTTGTAGAAGCCGAGATCATTTTATCTCTTATTTGGAAAGAGAAAATGGCTTCAATGCATGGTTTCCTCCCAATTTCATACTTATTTATTTACTTTTTTTTAATTGTTAAAATTCTATTAGAATACAATATAAACGAAGGGGTAAAATTGTAATTTATCAAATTTAACCTAAATTTGAACAGAATAATTTCTAGGGTGGTTGATTGGTGGCGAATGTTATTTAAATGGTGGTTTCCTGGAAATATCAATTTAAGGGGTGATTTATGACAAATGGGTATATTTAAAGGGTGGTTTTCTACAATTTGGCCTTATTTTCTTATTCAATTCTGTCAAAAGTTGCCATGCTCTCTCGATACGGTGATTTAATCATTAGTAACCACAACCACTTATTGTAATGCCAAGAACAGAGTGGGTCATAAGCTTCTTCTGCTCTAAATTTTGTATAAATATTAACCTGGGGCTTCATAGCAATCCAACCATGGGATACCTCTTACCCAATTTGACTTTATCCAACCATGGGATACCTCTTACATTTTGGTTCAAATTCTGGGACCTGTTAGTGTGTTTTTATAATGTCATTTATCCTCAAAATATTTCTTTCCAAATAATCATAGTATGATTCATCGTTTTGGCATTGATCAATACAGGCTGGATGCCAAAAAATGATCCTGATGGTCAATATGATGTTGCTGCTCAGTCTGCTGATCAGATGGAAATAGTTAACCACTGTACCAAATCCATCCAGTATTCAGATGGTGAATTTGAAAAGCTAGAAGAAACATTCCATGTGGATTCAGATGCTGAAATGAGAAGGTCATCTGCCCTTGGTCTATTGGCTTTGACATATGGAAACTCATCTGATTCTGACGAAGATGACGTGCCACCTCATGGTGATCACCATTCCAATGGGGGTGCTTCAAGAGATGGTTTGTGGGAAAGTAAATGTAGAGGTGATCATTCTGCATCACCTTTTTCTCACCAAGAGCATAATAGTGGTGTAACAGGGAATTCAGGACTTGCTACTTTGAAATGTGAAGGGGAAGGCACTGTTCCTCACAGCATATCTCATTCGTATAAAGATCGTGATTTCTCAAGAGTAGATTCCGATGATAGTGATTTTGGAAGCTCTGAATTGGCTGAAGGGCTTTCCAATGATAGCGTGATAAATAAGCATTCAAATGATCCTTTCAATGTAAATGATACGAAATTTGCTGAAATCAGCAACCCAAGTCTTCATTTTTCTCAGAGGTCAGATGAAGATTCTTCAAGGATGCATGTCTTCTGTCTTGAGCATGCTCTGGAATTGGAACAGCTTCTCCGTCCTGTTGGCGGGATACATATAATGCTACTTTGTCACTCAGGTATCTTCGTACTTGCAAAATAATTTTTGACTACCTCATGATTTATATGTTTGTTATACTGTTATTCAAAGTTTACCGGTGAACGCCGTATTTTATTGGAGACGATATGCTGAAACTCCTAAAGAGTCTTTTTCGTACTTGTATTTGTGTTATGTCTTTATTTTATTTGTATCCTTGTCATATGATGATAAGCAAAGAATTGTACATGAGAAGGTTGTTTACCCAGATTTTTATTTGTATTATTTTTCACGCGCTCGTCTTTCTAGGATCTCAGTTTTCATAGTTTGGTGAGAGTAGGACCCATAGGGGGAGACAATTTCATGATCCTTGATTCCTTTTTTGCCCACATGCACTTTACTGAGTCTTTCTAAGATATTATAGCAATCATGGCACAAACTTTTGTTTGGTTAGGGTAGGCATATCTTGCACATCTCTTCATTGACTTTTAATGTAGCATTTGGGTTTTACAAATATTGTTGGGTAACTAATGTGTGCTACATCGTGATAGTCTCATGGCTTCATGAGAGTATCATGGCAGATTCTCTTGTAAAAGGTTCTTATTTTTAGTCCATTCATACAGTAAGGTGGTTTTATACTTTTATGAACTTTTTTTTTTAAATTATTACTAGGGTGGTTTTATGAACTGATTGATTTTAAAGAAGAGTTGTTGTATGATTAGGTTTTCCTAATGTTTTATGGCACATGGGTTTCCCGAGGTTAATGATCCTAGTTTAGTTAGTACACTAGATACTAATGTACTTATTTTAAGCTGCAATGCGTGTTTTTTCTTAGAAAAAAGGCATTCCTGATCTGTGTTTCATAATTTTCAGAAAAAAATGTGCTTGATAAGTTGTACTCCTGATTCCTGAAACTGCAATTCCTGGTCTTGTATATTTCTAGCACGATGAGGCCTATTTTTCTGAAGCACTCAGTTGTATTTTTACTCTTTTTGTCATTCTCTGAAGTTTCAGCACAGCCTGGACTGCCAGTTTGTATCTGTTGACTGCAATGTGTCTGGGGAAGGGAACAGATACAACTTGGCAGTCCGCCAGTTACTGTCATATAAATTGGTCGAAAATTTCCGTTTGATTGTAGGAATCCTCGACGAGGAAGTATACAACAAAATGCTCACCATGAGGCATGGATTCCTCATGGTGAAAATTTTATTTATACTAGCAAATTTTCAGTAGGATGAACTATTATTTAACCGTAGCGTAATTTGAATCTGCTTGGTCATGGACTCATGGTATGCCCTTAACAGATCAATGGTTCTGTTAACTCATTTATAGTAGCCACAGGCATGAGTCATCTTTAATGATCTAATGTTCGTCCTTGCCACCTTATCCTGTACGCGCTCTTTCATGTTACCATCTTTTCTTGGACAAGTTGGATTAATGACTCAATATACCTGCAGATTATCCGAAAGTAGAAGATGCAGCCAAGCTAGTGGCGGAAGAACTGGACGTGGATAACTTCTGGAATGACACACCATTTAGGGCTGCTACTAAGGAGGACGAAGAACGGATTCAGCTGGCCCTGCAAAGCGAGGAGGAGACTCCAAAGAGCAGGGAGTGGGCTGTAAAGCTGGGCGTCAATCTATACTACAGTTCCATACTCTGCCGCTCTCCTCTGTATAGTAAGCAGATGCCCTACAATTCGGTCATATACTGTGCCTTCGGCTGTAGCACTCCTTCAGCCTCCCCAAAAGAGCCAAAGGTTCGTGGGAAGCGGTCCAGCAGGCAGAAAAAGATAGTCATGGCCGGTAAATGGTGTGGTAAAGTATGGATGTCGAATCAGGTACACCCCTTCTTGGTGAAGCATGACGGACAGGAAGAACGAGCTTTTGGTGATAGGCTAAAGGCTGATGAGATGATTGTCGATAAGCAAGAGACTGCCTGCAGAAAGGGAATACCCTCAGCTCCTAGAACTGCTATCAAAAGGAAATTGAAGTTCGAGGACCGATCAATCAAGAAAATGAAATCAGAAGGGAGGGAAGTTGTAGAGAATGAATCGGATGATTCGGTAGATGTTGGATCTCATCAGGAGCATAAGAGGAACACTGGGAGATCATTGACAGGGAAAACAACAATCAAGAAGACTAGATTTCAAGGTACTGAAGCCCCGGAGAGTGACTCGGATGATTCAGCTGATGAAGGACTTCACCAGGAACACAAGAAAACTACCGCGAAAAGAACAAGCAGCGACAGATCAATCAAGAAGGCGAGATCCCCTGACACGGAGACCCAAGACAGCGGTCCTGAAGATCCGGCGAAGGACACTGAGCACCACCCAGGAATTAGAAGAAGCATTCGAAGCCAACGTTTCAAGGGACAAACCAATTCCCGGAGGACATTTAACAGGCAGGCAGCTGTTGATCAGTGCGAATCAGATTCCGAGACTGAGATGAAAAGTGCACTCAGTTCGCTTATTGGGAAAAGAGCCTTGAAGCGTCACGAAGATATGGAGATGGGGACATCAGCTAAGAAACCAACACAGACGAGCAAAGGAAAGAAAACCGCGGGTCCAAAGATGAGGCTCCCGGCTGTGAAATCGTCCACTACAAAGGGTCCAAAGATGCGGCTTCCTGTGAAAGATTCAGCTCCAGCCTCGAGATCTTCGTCTAGGAAGGCTCCAGCAAAAAGAGCAGCTGAGAAGCGATTAGAGGTGAAAGGCGAGAAGCAAGAAGAGTATTTCTGTGATATAGAAGGCTGCACAATGAGCTTCAAATCCGAAGAAGATCTGTCACTGCATCAGAGGAACATCTGCCCAGTAGAGGATTGCTATAAGAAGTTCTTCTCGCACAAGTACCTAGTTCAGCATCGACGAGTTCACGAGGATGACCGCCCCCTGAAGTGCCCATGGAAAGGCTGCAAAATGACCTTCAAATGGGCATGGGCTCGGACCGAGCACATCAGGGTCCACACGGGTGCTCGCCCTTATGTCTGCAAGGAGCCAGGGTGCGGGCAAACGTTCAGGTTCGTATCGGATTTCAGCCGCCACAAGAGGAAGACGGGGCACGCGGTAAGGAAGAAGACCTAACCTGTGAATGAGAGAGAGAAGGTAGAGATGTAGCTCACCATTGATGCTAAACCATTGCTTTAATTTGTTCAGAGTAACTTGTCTTGCTAGGATACCAATTCTAGGTTTTTCGACATTCCTCATTTCGTACAGTTAATTTGGTTTGATTCCCAGGCTCTTTTCGTCTTGGCATGGTTGCTTCCTTGAATCCGTAATGGTTTCAGGGAAGTTTCAACTGTGCAAACAATGAAGATGGGAAGGTCCTGAAGAAGAGGGAAGTGTTTCCTAGACAATTTCTTCATGTTAATTTTTAGATGAATTCATTTGGAAATTGAGGTGTGGGAATTGGAAGCCACTTGAAAGCCTCTGGCATAAATACTTACAACTGGAGTTTCTGATCTCTTTGGCAGACTTCTCATTGATGATGTAGTATATACTCCTTCTGTTAAACCATTATTTGTAATTTACTATTTATGCATATTTTTAAAAGATATAAAAATTATATAAAATATTTTTTAATTTTATATTTATTAGTACAATAAATATGAAATTATTAAAAAAATATTAATTAAAAAGTTGATATTTTATTTAACTTTTAACTTTTTAAAAACGTGTGTAAATAGTAAGAGCATATTTAACCGATTTTTCATTTTGGAGTTTTTAGAGATTTTTAAGTCTTTTTTTAGTTTAACAAATTTTGTATTTCATTTTAGAAAATGAAGAGTAGTTGAAAAATGGAGAGACTTTTCAAATATAAAATGAAAAGGAGTAGAAAAAATAGAGACTTTTTAAATCTACATCCTGAATTATTTTCAAAATTTCGAAAGAGTATTTTCAAAATTTCGAAAGAGGAAACTGATGTAGTTGAAGCAAAAATAAATTGAAAAATACTCCCTCCGTTAATTAAAACTTGACGTTTTACTATTCATGCACGTTTTTTGAGGTGTTAAAAACTATATAAAATATTAATTTTTTAATATATTTTTTTAATAATTTCATACTTGTTACTATTAAGTATGAATTTATAAAAACAAATTTTAAAAAAAAAGTCAATATTTCATATAGTTTTTATCATTCTAAAAACGCGTGTATGAATAGTAAACGACAAGTTTTAATTAACAGAGGAAGTACTGTATTTTGTTTTCCATTTTAGAGAAATATTTTGTTTAATAGAGATTGATAGTTGATGTTAGGTTTTTTTTACAATATTTTATATTTAATTTATGCATTAAGCCAGAGTCTAACAACATTAATTTCAGTGCAATTTATTGTGCTTTAACCTTTAAAAAGTTTCTTTAAAAAACCTTGAAAAGGTTTGGCACCGTTGGATTCTTTTTGGCAAATCACATCTTTATTTACTGTAAGTAGGATTTAATTTTGAAGCGCGTGAAATCACTTTTTTATTTAAGATTATTTTTTTTTACAGTAGGCAAAATTTAGGATACTTCTAAGTATCTATGATCATCAAGCATGATGATGTTCTGGAATTCACAGCTATAAAATAGCATTACAGCTCTGTCGAGATTTTGCAATAAAGTCTGCTGCACTATTTGCCTCTCTATAGCAGTGTTGGAATTTGATAAATTCAAAGTCTTGACTTAGAGTTTGAATTTCTTTCACTATTTGTGTAATCTCCCATGGTGAGGTGTTATCCTGGTTGATGGCATTGATAATGGTTGCACAATCACCTTCTATGATCGTCCTCTGTATTCCAAGTTCTGCTGCTAGTCTTATACCTGCAAGTATTGCAAAACATTTTGTTTGAATGACAGAATACGTTTCACCATTACATTTATGTATTTTAATTATTTCCCCTTGATTGTTTCTAATGATGCAACCAATTTGAGATTGAATCCCATTTTTGACAGAAGCATCTACATTTATTTTTACAATGTTTTTAGGTGGATATTTCCAGTTTAATTTATGACGGGGTCTAGTGTGCTTAGGAGAAATTGTAATAATTTCAGTTTTTTTCCAGCATAGAATTTTATCAATAGTTTGAGTAAGAGTATGGGCTATGTTTTTGTTAGAATTTTTCTGGAAGATAATGTTATTTCGAAGTTCCCAGATCGAGTGCCATAAGTGGCAAAGGTCAGTGAAATCTTTGTTATTGGTTTTGGTATTTAAAATATTTTCAGAGATATCGGTTGTTAGGTTTGGAATATTATAGGATTTATGAAGTTTGATGCCTAGGTTTTGGATGAGCATTCTGGTGATCTGACAGTTGAAAAATAAGTGATTTGCGTCCTCTGGTTCATAGTTGCAAAGTGAGCAGGTACTGGGGACTCTATTTATGTATCTGTTTAAACGCTCAGTGGTGGGTAAGATGTCTAATATAGTTTTCCAAATGAAGTTTTTAATGTTTGGAGCGATATCTAGTTTCCAGATCCAATCTCCGGAGATATTTTTGTTATTTCTTGTGTTAAAAAGAGAAGAGGTAGATTTGACTGTAAATGTTCCATTTTTACTGTAGATCCATATTAGTCTGTCTGCGATATCAATACTAGGGATGTAAATATTTGATATCATTTGAGCAATGTGAGGTGGGAAGATGTTATATAGTTTATTAGTATCCCAAGTATTAGAGTTTGTGAATAGATTACAGACTTTTAGGTTAGGATTATGGTTGTTTCTAAAGATTTCAAGTTTTTGTTCATTTACCCAGATATCAGACCAGACGTTAATGGTTTTCCCATTTCCTACAAGCCAAAGTAATCCTTTGGAGAAAGTATCTCTAATATTTAAGAGTCTTCCAAATTGCCAGGAAGTTTTTGTTTTGTTTCTATCCATTATGGGTTCCGTTGTGAGATATTTTTGGGTGATAATTTTGGACCAGATGTTATTCGGATTTGCTATTATTCTCCAAAGAAGTTTCATCTGCATACTTAAGTTGATTTGTTCAGCTGTTTTGAAGCCAAGTCCTCCATCCTTTTTAGGGGTACATAAGCGTTCCCAGCTAATTAATGGGTGATAGTTATCAGATTGTAGTTTATTCCAGAAAAAGTTTTTGTTGATTTGATCAATTTTATCAAGGATTCCTTTTGGAAGAAGGAAGGATTGCATAAGATAGTTGGTTTTGGAATTGAGATTAGCTTGAATAAGGACAGATCTTCCGGCTTGAGAGAGGGTGTTTGATTTCCATTTAGAAAGTTGTTTTTTTAGGCTTGTAATTGCTTCGTCAAAAACACTGTTATTTACTCTACCACTAATGAGAGGTATTCCCAGATATTTTTCTAAGGTTTTAGTAACAGGAATATTTAATTGTTGAGCAAGACTTTGAACTTTCTGTAGAGGAATGTTTTTAGAGACTTGTAGAGAGCTCTTGTTGTAGTTTATTGATAGGCCTGAGATATTACAAAAGTTGTTTAAAAGGTTTTTAATTGTGTGAAGACTAAGATCATTAGCCTTTCCAAAGATGAGTGTATCATCTGCAAAGGAAAGGAATGGGATAGGATCACTGTTATTTGTCAGTTTGATTCCAATTAACGGATCAAGTTCTAAAGATTCCCGTTGAATCATTCGTGCTAATAATTCCATAACTATGACAAAGATGTATGGTGCGAGAGGATCTCCTTGTCGTATACCTCGAGAGGTTTGGAAGGTCTTTCCAGGTAAGTTATTGACTAAGACAGAGAAGTTGGTTTTAGTTAAGCATGTCATTACCCAATTTATCCATTTTTGATGAAATCCGAATTTAGTCAATATAATGCGTATGTAGTTCCATTTTATTTTGTCATAAGCTTTTTCCATGTCAAGTTTAATTGCCATCCAACCATATTTTCCTTTTTTGTTGTGGAAAGAGTGAAAAACCTCATGGGCTATTAAGATGTTGTCTTGAATATTTCTTCCCTGAACAAAGGCTCCTTGAAATGGGTTGATAATACGAGGTAAGATTGGTTTAAGACGGTTAGCTAAAAGTTTTGATATTATTTTATAAATAGTGTTGCAGAGACTGATAGGACGGAAGTGGTTGATATTGACAGGGTTATCAATTTTTGGTATGAGTGCAATAAAAGTTGTATTTACTTCATTAAGAAGGATGCCAGAATGGAAGAATGATTTAATAGCCTTGCAAAGCAAGCTACCCACAATGTTCCAGTTTTTTTCATAGAATTCTGGTGGGAAGCCGTCAGGGCCTGGAGATCTATCTTCTTTCATAGAGAATAGAGTATCCTTGATTTCTTTGTCTGTGAAGGGTCTGGTTAAGGTTAAGTTTTCAGAGTCAGTAATTGTGCGATCTATTAAGTTTGGGAAATATGTGTTGTTATTGGTTATTTCTTTGTTTGAGATGAATCTTTCAGCAAGTTCATTTGTAATTTCGTCTCTAATCTGGTTTTCATCTTGGATTATTAGACCATTTTTGTTTGTAAAATTTCTAGTAATGTTTTTTGAGTTTCTGATTTTGGTTATTGATTGGTAGTATTTGGTATTTCTATCTCCAAAATTAAGGAAGTTGGATTTAGCTCTTTGTTTCCAAAAGGTATTGTTAAAGTTCATAAGTGATTCTCGTTTATTTAGTAATCTTTGTCTTTTATCAATTGTGATATTATTATAGTTTCCAGTAATTTGTTGTGTTTGTAATAATAAAAGTTGATCTTCAATGTCTTTTAATTGTCTAAGGTTATTATTAGGATGTGCTTTACACCAAATTTTTGTGTTTTTCTTGATCAGTTTCTGTTTTTGTAATAGTGTAAACATAAATGATCCACAAAGTTTATTTTCCCAGGTTGATTTAACTAGTTTATTGTAGTTATCATTTTTTGTCCATGGCATTTCAAATTTAAAGGGTGATCATGCTCTAGTTAATTTTGTTCCGATTGAGATTGATATTAAGGAGTGGTCAGAATTTGTGAATGGGTGGTTATGAACAGTTAGGTTAGGGAAATGATTTGAGATATCTGTATGGATCATAACCCTATCCAGTCGTTCGTAAATGTTATTGATGGGATTTTGACTCTTTCTCCAAGTTACTGGGCTTCCAGTATAAGGGATAGTGTGAATGCCTAATTCTTCCCTAATATGTTGAATCCGGGTAAATCTACTTTTCAGAGGGATTGTTCCTCCAATTTTTTCATTTGATAATTCTATTTCATTAAAATCTCCCATTATTAAGGGTGGAAAATTGTATTGTCAAGTTACAGTTATAATCTCATTCCAAAAGGTACTCTTCTCTGTTTGGTTTGAAGGTGCATAAATAAAGTTAAGGATAAATCTGTAGTTGTTGATGTTGACTAGATATATAACGTAATTGTTTGATATTGTTAGTTGCTCACTTGAATCAGTGAAATTTGAAGTTTTAAAAAGGATCCAAAGTCCTCCTTTTGTCCCTTTTGACGGGATATAATGGGATTTGTTGAAACCACATTTTTTATATTGGTATTCATTTGGGGGTTCGATAGTTTTTGTTTCGGCTAGTACAAGTATGTCTAAATTATTTCTTTTTTGGATGTAAGCTAGATCTTGCCAAAGGTTAGGTTTTCTTACACCTCGAATGTTCCAATATGCTATGTTTGTCATTTAATAAATTTTATTGTGTAGGCTACCTTTGTAGGTATTATTAATATTTGATAGTAGATATTTATGCTGTCTATATGGTTTGTAATAGTATAAGTAGTTTGTTTCCACGAGCTTAAAAGATATAAATTTATAATCTGGTTATTTTGATCAATTATAGGTCTATTTCCTATTTTTAATTCTTTATTGGTTATTTTTTGTGATACTATTTTACTATTTATATGGTTATTAATGTTTTTTATAATATGGTATGATAATAATTTTTGTGACTTTATGTATATTTTACCTGTATTTATAGGGTCTTGAAATTTCCTTATTATTAGATTTTTTATATTTTGAGTGTAAGAATAAAGTTTGGTTACATGTTTAACGTAGGAATTGTTAGGGGTGGTTTTATTATGAAATTCAAGATCTTTAGGGTATTGGTCAAATGTATAATATTCTGTATTTGATATGTATGTATTTATTATAAAATTATAAAAGTATTTTTTTGAAGTTGTATTATAGTTATAATTTTTACGCCTTAATTTTTTGCTTTGATTAGGATTTAATCCGGATTTATTCTCATTTTGGTATGGATTAGAGTTAGTGGGCCATAAATTCTGATGGGCCGTTTTTTTTTTGTTAACAGATTTAGCAGTATCTATTTGTTTGTAGAATATTAATGGATTTAATTTTATGGTCTGATTATAGTTATATTTAGGCTTATTTTTTTATTTTAATTTTAAGGGTAAATTGCAACTAATATCCCAACCTTTAGGGATAGTTGCTTTCAATACCCTAACCTTGTAAAATTTCACAAAATATCCTAACATATACCATTAGTTGCAATTAACACCCTAAATGAGTTTATTAAATTAAAAAATTACCCATATCAAACAAAAATTACAAAAAATCACCCATATTCATAAAATATTTTCAATGAACCCCCAATACATTTTAAAAAAAAATGAGAATTAAATAAATCTCTTACAATTGAACCCCACCCGACCCACCATCCAAAAATAATTATAATAGATATATATATATATAATATACTCCTTTAAAATATAATATAATTACTTTAGCATCTACTCATTTAAAATTTTAATATAATCAATCAAAATAATTAATTATTTATCTAAAAAACATACATTGTAATTAAAATCTAAATTTATACTCCGTATAAGTCCGTCTCGATCCGATTTGTGCATCTATATATTCCCTGTATATTATTTGATACGATATATACTATATTTTTGGTTAATATTATGTTATATATACTAAAACTAATACATAACATCTTATAATGTATCACACATAAATTTCATGGTATTAAAAAAATGATTCTATAAGAAATGTTTAACATAATAGTTTTACAAAAATAAAGTAAATTTAAAAACATAAATGGTAAAAGATATGATAACCATTTGCAATAAATAATTATATAATAAAGATATATTAAAAATAATATGGTAAAAAATAATAATTTGACCATATTATTTTTGATATATCTTTATTATGTAACTATTTATTACAAATGGTTATCATATCTCATACCATTTATTTATTAAAATCTACATTATTTTATTTTTTTGTAAAAGTATTATGTTTAAGATAAATAATTAATTATTTTGAGTAATGATATTAAAATATTAAATGAGTAAATGCTAAAATAATTATATTATATTTTTAAAGGAGTAGATTTTATACACTTGTTATAATTATTTTTGGATGGTGGGTTGGGTGTGCTTAAATTGTAATATATTTTTTTAATTTCAAATTTTAAAACATATTAGGAGTTTATTGAAAACATTTTATGAATATGAGTGATTTTTTATAATTTTTGTATGATGTGGCTAATTTTTAAAATTTAAGAATCTCATCCAGGGTGTTAAGTGCTGATGAAGCGCTCCCAAGAAAATCTCATACGGGACCCACTTTTGGTGGGCCCCTGGGGACCTGGACACGATTTAAAGTTGGTGATATAGCACGGGCTTACCTGACGCGCGAACATATTCGTTCGCGTCTGAACCTGGGCCGCGCTTTTACTTCTAATTCATAGAATTTAGTCATGATCCCATCTATTTCCCTGGAAGTTCACCCATTTTTCTTATATCGTGAGGATTATTACCTGTCCGCGGAAATTGAGGCAGAGATCTCTTATTTCGTCGTGGCAATATTGATTCCTTCCTTCTCTCTATCTCCTCTTTCTCCAACTTCCGTCCCCCTCTTTCTTCTGTTCACTTCCCTATTTATATGGTTCGGCCAGGCTTCCTTTCTTTGACACGTGTCGTCATTGGGCTGACACGTGTGATTGTTGTGGATGGTGGGCATGGCGGACATGTGTCATTACTTTATGTCCGCGTCCACCTTATATCTTGGCTCTCTTTGGGGATCATTTCTCTTATGTCCGCGTCTAATTCCCTGTTATTTCCGCGTGGTTCCATCACAGCTCCTTGGGTCGGGTTGAGTTCCAGGAGAGCTTAAGACGATTCGATTTTTCCCGCGGGAATACATCCCTTTTTTCTTTGCGTAGGGGATAATCCGCGTCTCACGTCTTTGAGAAGCTCTAATGGGCCGGTCAAGGGGTAAATTTGGGCCCGCCGAGGGTTTTCTACGGCCCATATGATTTCGGAGGGAACTGAAGAGTCGGTAATTTCCTTATAAATTACCCCGTTCCATTTTTACTTTTTCACTTCACACCTTTTGTTTGTTTGTGGCTTTCGCTTTGTTTCTCATCTTTCGGTGTTCCAGGTTGGTTTTCCGGCTGTTCTTCGCTTTTCCGTTGAGTTTTCCGGGTGTTCTTCATTTCCGTTGAGTTTTCCGGGTGTTCTTCGCTTTTCCGTTGAGTTTTCCGGGTGTTCTTCATTTCCGTTGAGTTTTCCGGGTGTTCTTCGCTTTTCCGTTGAGTTTTCCGGTTTGTGTTCTCAAGGGTGATTATGGGATGTTTTGGCTTTGCCGCGGATGGAGAGATTTCATCGAATCTCACGGGCTTGTGGTTGGATCCTCCATGATCTTTATCCACAAGGGGAATGCTCATTTCGAAGTTCAAATCATGGGTTTGGAGGATGGGGATGAGAACGTAGGTTATCCTTCTTCCGAGCCTGCTGATGTTTCAACCAACGGTTTCTATCCATGACTGGTTTTTCTTCGCATTTCTCCTTTTCTTTTTTGTAAGCCAAGGTGGTTAACTTATTTGGCATGTATTTCCTTTCGTTTGTGAATAAAAAATGATTATGCCCAAGATTCTTCCTGGTCTTTGCATGGTTCAGACTTGTCTTTTCGGTTCACGGCTTTAGTCAGCCTAAGTCCTGTGGCGGTTTTGTTCTCCTTTCGAGGATTCTGAAAGATTCTTTCAAGAATATATTCTATTTCCTTCGCTTTGTGAGGCTATATATGAGAGCGACAAAGGCATTTTCTCCCCTAGTGTCTTTTTGATTTTTTAATGGAGGCATCAAATGTGAACCCTTGGGCCTTTCATCTGGCCCTAGATTTTGAAGAGCAACTGTTGGAACGTGTGAGTCGTGTTCTTCTTCTTCTTTCTTTTTCTTTTGAGAAAATTTACTTCCTTTCTTCATGCTTTATTTACTTCGTTGTTTCCCAGTCATTGCCTGATTTCTTTGAGGACGAGATAGGTGTTGTCAATCCCACCCAAGTCTTTCTATCCCTGAACTCTACTGTGGATTTTCCAATCCAAGTAGTCAAAAAGGACTATGGGATCTTTTGGCTTGTCGATGGTTGGAGTGATTTCCTTGTGTCGCAAGGGCTAGGGATGGGGACTGTCATGGTACTTCGCCATCGTGGCGGTGTCTACTTCGACGTTCGTGTGCTTGATGAGGAATCCATTTGTGTGGAGAATGGTTGGGTCATGTCACCCCCTAGGCCGGTTATTCTTCCGGACGCGTGAAGTTTCTTTTGCAATTTGTTGTACCATGTGTTTGCGTTTTCCTTATTTTATGTGTGTGACGTGACTAAGGAGAGCGTCTGTTTTCTTTGTAACGTTTGATTGTGTTCGTACTCTTCTGAGTATTCAGACCTATGATTATGGTATTGAACCACGCTCGCGATTACTTTGATTTATGAAGAATCGCGTATCCTGGTTGGGGGTGAGATGCAAGAAAATTTTCGATGCTCATCGTTTTTACTCTCATTGAGTTTCCCTTGAGCAATCATGGGTCTTAGGAGAGGGATCGATGCGGAGCGATCTTTAGTGTTATTGATTCTTTAGTTTCATAAGTTCCAAATCCGAGACGCGTTGGTTTAAAGAGGTTAGGTCCAACGAAAGTGGGTTTGTCTAAGGCGATTAACCCATTAGAAACCCATAACGAACCTCGAGAACGCCAGGGCGTCAAAACCTAAAAAGTGATTCTGCAAGGGTTGATGTGCCCGAGGATGGATAAAGCTGTTTTTCCCATGCTAACTGATCCCCCTTCTCGGGAAGGAAATTAATAAAATTGGGAGATAAAGCTGTCTCTCTTTTTCTGATCGCTCCTTCTTTTTCAAGGAACTTTGGGAAGCGTCGTTTCGGAGAGGGTACTCGGGTTTCGTAAATTAATAAAAAAAACTGGTCATGTGAGTGAACAGTGGTTCACAGTTTTTCTATAAGACTGGGGATCAAGGATCTCCTCAGGGCACACTCTCTAAGAGGAAGCACATAAAACACAACAGTTTTGGGGAAAGCATGGCATCAGGTGAAGGCCGATCGAGGGATTTTATTCGTTTGATTCAGGACGCCTCTTTTTTACAAAGAACGGTAACATTTTTCTAAAAAATCCCCTTTCTAGACGTTCTTGTCTTTATTCTTAACTAATCAATTTATTCATTCAAACATCAGCCCCTACCTGAGGGTTTTGAAGAGGAATATGGTCTTCTTGGTGTTGAGAGAATCGTCCTAACCAACGGGCTAGGAAGGAGGGGAACGCGTATCTTGGTTGAAAAAGACGAAGCGGGGGAACTCTGGCTCACGCAAGGATGGAGAGCGTTTACCCGGTCCAGGAATGTTCGCGTGGGAGGCGGCGTCGTATTTAAGTATCTGGGTGACGCGCGCTTCAGAGCCACTTACGTGCCTTCAGGGGAAAATACTTCTGAAGATGAGGGTCATGAGGGTTCCCCTTGAGAGGGGGGTGTTCCTTTTCGTGTGTTTGGATTATCAAGTGAAGGGAGGTCCTGTAATAAAGAAGAGTGTTGAGACGTGAAATATCGAAATGACTGAGTGTCGGGGTTTCTTAAATTTTTGTCCAATAGTTTGTTTTTGAGAGATTAGGAGTCTCGATTAAGGGAGTGACGCGGAGTGAGCTCCTGCGTCATTGATCTTCTTGCTTGCTGACTTGACCTTGAGAGATCAGGAGTCTCGACCAAGGGAGTGACGCGGAATGAGCTCCTGCGTCATTGATTTCTTGCTTGTTGATTCGACCTTGAGAGATCAGGAGTCTCGACCAAGGGAGTGACGCGGAGTGAGCTCCTGCGTCATTGATCCTCTCGCTTGTTGACTCGACCTTGAGAGATCAGGAGTCTCGATCAAGGGAGTGACGCGGAGTGAGCTCCTGCGTCATTGATCTTCTCGCTTGTTGACTCGACCTTGAGAGATCAGGAGTCTCGATCAAGGGAGTGACGCGGGGTGAGCTCCTGCGTCATTGATTTCTTGCTTGTTGACTCGACCTTGAGAGATCAGGAGTCTCGACCAAGGGAGTGACGCGGGGTGAGCTCCTGCGTCATTGATCCTCTCGCTTGTTGACTCGACCTTGAGAGATCAGGAGTCTCGATCAAGGGAGTGACGCGGAGTGAGCTCCTGCGTCATTGATTTCTTGCTTGTTGACTCGACCTTGAGAGATCAGGAGTCTCGACCAAGGGAGTGACGCGGGGTGAGCTCCTGCGTCATTGATCCTCTCGCTTGTTGACTCGACCTTGAGAGATCAGGAGTCTCGATCAAGGGAGTGACGCGGAGTGAGCTCCTGCGTTATTGATCTTCTCGCTTGTTGACTCGACCTTGAGAGATCAGGAGTCTCGATCAAGGGAGTGACGCGGGGTGAGCTCCTGCGTCATTGATTTCTTGCTTGTTGACTCGACCTTGAGAGATCAGGAGTCTCGATCAAGGGAGTGACGCGGAGTGAGCTCCTGCGTCATCGATCTTCTCGCTTGTTGACTCGACCTTGAGAGATCAGGAGTCTCGATCAAGGGAGTGACGCGGGGTGAGCTCCTGCGTCATTGATTTCTTGCTTGTTGACTCGACCTTGAGAGATCAGGAGTCTCGATCAAGGGAGTGACGCGGAGTGAGCTCCTGCGTCATCGAGGTTAAAGGCCATTCTTAGTAGTTTGTAGAAAACGCCCACTAACCGCTTATTTAACTACTTGCGGGGGCGATTAATACATTCAAGGACAGTGTTTCAAGATTTACACAAAATATTTTTTCAGACTATTGGCGTTCCAAGTCTTGTTTAGGATTTCTCCTTTTTCATTCTTCAACTTGTAGGCGCCAGCTTGAATGATGTCGGCTATTACGTATGGGCCTTCCCAGTTGGCATCCAGCTTTCCCCCTGTCTGCATCAGTCGTAGAACTAGATCTCCCTTCTGGAATTGTCGTGGGCGGACTTTCTGGTCGTGGTACTTTGCAGCGCGTCTCTTGTATTCTTCTGTTTTTAAGGCGGCCATCATTCTTCGTTCCTCCCTCAGATGCATTTCCACTTCAAGCGCTTCTTCGTTGGTCTGAGAATTGAAACCGGATACACGTGCTGACGGAATTATCCGCTCGACCGGTATAACCGCGTCAACACCATAAACTAGAGAAAAGGGCGTCTCCCCTGTTGGCGTCTTTGTAGAGGTTCTGTGAGACCAAAGCACTAAAGGAAGGAGCTCTGCCCATCTCCCCTTGGCCGTGTTTCCCAATTTCTTCCGTATGCCTTCTAGGATTTGCCGATTAGTGACCTCTGCTTGTCCGTTTGTTTGAGGGTGCGCTACGGATGAGAATTTGAGATTGATTCTGAGATCCCTACAAAAACTTCGGATGGTTTCGCAATCGAATTGGGGACCGTGATCGGTGATGATTGATTCTGGGACCCCGAAGCGGCAGATCAGGTTCTTCCATAAGAATTTTTTTACCTTTTCAGCCGTGATGAGTCCCATGGCTTCTGCCTCTACCCACTTGGTGAAGTAGTCCACGATCACAATCACGTATTTCAGCTGGCCAGGCGCGGTAGGGAATGGTCCCAAAATGTCCATCCCCCACAGGGAGAAAGGGCAGGCAGTATGAATGTCTTTCATAGTTTCCGCGGGTTGATGGATAGCATTTCCATATTTCTGGCATGCGTCGCACTTCTTGACAAATTCCTGAGCGTCTTGCTTCATCGTTGGCCAATAGTACCCTGTCCTTATGATCTTAGCTGCCATTGCTCTCCAACCTTGGTGGTGTGCGCATACACCAGAGTGTAGTTCCCGTACAATCATCATGCCTTCCTCTGTTGTAACACATGTCAGATCTGGCTGTGCGAAACCTTTTTTGTACAGCCGTCCTTCGCGGACAGTGAATCTCGCCGCCCTCATCTTGATTTGCTTAGCCTCATGTTTCTCTGTGGGAAGAATCCCTTTTTCCAGATACTCTGCCACGGGTGTTCTCCAGTCGTCCTCTCCATTTGTTTCGACGTAGAAAACTTCTTTCATTAGCCCACGTCTCTCTTTCTTTTCGAACATGAATTCCGCACCGACCTCGGATGGCATTGCCGCGCCAACCCTCGCCAGAGCGTCTGCCTGTCGATTTTCTTCCCTCGGGACAGCCGTTATTTTGAAATTCAAGAAAGCCTTCCGCAAGGCCAGGACTTTTCTCAGATAGTCTGGCATTAAACCTGTTTTAGCTTCATAGTCCCCTCCTATCTGTCTCGCCAAGACCTCAGAGTCTGTATATGCGATCACACTCCTAGCCCCCCTTGACAGCGTTATTTCCAAACCCGCTATGAGGGCTTCATACTCAGCTTCGTTGTTTGTCGTTTGGAAGGCAAGCTTACAAGCGTAGTTTGCTACCTGTCCCTCAGGGGATACCAAAGCTATTCCTGCTCCACTTCCCGCTTGATTAACCGCCCCGTCGACTCTCAAAACCCAACTCCCTTCTTCGAACGATGCTTGTTCTTCAAAGCTTGTCTCACATATGAAATCTGCCAGTGTTTGTGCCAGCGCCGCCTTCCGTGGTTTATAGTCAACATCGAACTCCGATAATTCCACTGCCCACTTTGTCATACGTCCTGAGAGGCAAGGGGAATGCAGAATTTGCCTCAAAGGAAGGTTGGTTAAGACCTGGACTGAGTGGTCCTGGAAGTAAGGCCGTAGTCTCCTTGCCGCGAACACTAGACACAGAATCATTTTCTCGATCGGTTCATATCTCGTCTCGGCATCTTGCAAGACCCTGCTTATGTAATAAATTGGGTATTTTTCTTCACGGGTGAGTACTGCACTGATGGTTGTACTCCTGACAGCTAAGTAGAGGTACAGGTTTTCGAGCCTTTCGGGTCGGTGTAAGGTTGGCAGCTTCATCAGATAATCTTTCAAACCTTCGAATGCCTGCTGCAAGTCCGGTGTCCACTGAACTGGCCCTTTCTTCTTTAGCAGAGCGAAGAAAGGCAGAGATTTATCCGCGAGACAAGAGCAGAATCGGCTGAGATAGTTGACCGCGCCGTTGAGAGCTTGGACTTCTTTGATCGTTCGGGGTGGTTGCATCCCCTGAATTGCCGCGATCTTTTCAGGGTTAACATCTATCCCCCGTTGGCTGACCAGGAATCCCAAAAATTTTCCAGAATCAACACCGAAAACACATTTTTCCGCGTTCAAGTTTAACCCTCCGCGTCTCAGAGAATCAAAGGTCTCCTGTAGATCAGCGGCGTGATCCTCTGCTTTTAAGCTTTTCACCATGATATCATCTACGTAGATCGATACGTTTCTCCCGGCCTGAGCTCGAAAAATCTTGTCAACAGTTCTCTGGAACGTGGCCCCTGCATTCCTTAACCCGAACGGCATAACTTTGTAACAGAAAATTCCCTGATTGGTAATAAAGGTCGTGGCCTTCTTATCAAGGGGATCCATGCGGATCTGGTTATATCCTGAATAGGCGTCCAAGAAACTAAGGACAGCGTTCCCGGAAGTTTCATCAACCAGCTCGTCAATTGAGGGAAGGGGGTAACTATCTTTGGGACACGATTTGTTGAGGTCCGAAAAATCGACGCACATACGCCACTTCCCATTCGACTTTTTGACCAGAACCACGTTGGAGAGCCATTCGGAGTCTTCTACTTCCTCAATGAAGCCGGCATCCAGTAACTTTTCTGTTTCTTCTTTCGCCGCGAGAGCTTTTTCAGGCGCCATCTTTCTCTTCTTCTGAGCAATTGGCCTAGCATCATGTCTTATTCTGAGTGTGTGCAGGGCGATGGATGGGGGGACCCCCAGTAGATCTTTCGGCGACCAGGCGAAAACGTCCCTCGACCTTGCAATTATGTCGAGGACCCGCTGCTTCTCTTTGGGCTCTAAAGCTTGCCCCATGTATATCTTCTCCCCCGGGTTGGGGAATGGGGAGTGGACCTGCCTCTCGTCAGCGGTTGGAATTTCTCGTGCTGCAGGTCTCACCTCCAACTCTGCTTCAGTACTTGTACTCCCTTGATTGGTTTCTTCTACGAGCTCCCTTTGCGAATCTTCGACCCTCTTTTCAGTCGTGCTCGCGGCGTATACTTCAATCTGCATCACCTCTCTTCTCTTCCTGAGGGAGGTTAAATAACAGCTTCGGCTTTCTGGTTGTTGTCCTCGGATCACACCTACTTCTCCTCCCATTACCGGGAACTTGGCCAAAAAATGGTAAATAGAGACCACCATCTGAAATTTGTAGAGCGAAACTCTTCCTAGTAGGGCGTTGTAGACCGTTGGGACCCGCACAATAGTAAAAACTATGTTTTCCATCCTTCGTCTTGGAGCGGACCCGAGCACAACCGTCAGTTCTATGGTCCCTGCAACTGGTATTTCATCTCCGGAGAAAGCGACCAATGTCCCTGAATATGGCTTGAGTGCTGTTGCAGAGACTCCGAGTTGCAGGAAGGCTTCCCATGCGAGTATATCAACCGAGGATCCCGTGTCGATGAACACCCTTTTGACAGTCTTGGTTGCTATTTGAGCATGTATAACCAGCGGATCGGAGTGAGGCATCCTCACATCTTCCGCATCTCCTGCCGTGAATGCTATCTCCGCGTGCGGAATGTGAGCAATTCGTCTGCTCTCCGCGGAAGGCGGGTGTTTTCCTTCTCGCTCATAATTTTTCATTTCCTGGTTGCTAGCTCCTGACAGAGAGGGTCCTCCGGCTAGGGTGTCGATGCATCCTTCGGGTTCCGGAATACGCTCGACCGCGGACCTCAATCTTCCGTCTTGCCCGCGAGGGGCCTGATTTACTGACCCCTGTGGGGGCGGGGGTCCGTTATGACGTCCTCTTCGCCATCGTCGTCCTCGGCCTCTCCCTCGATACGGCTGTGGTGCTTCCTCACGCTCTCTGTATCGGTCAGGATCTCTATTTTGAGGACAAGGATATTCCTCTCCCTGCAGGTGATGCTCTACCAGGTGCCGATCGTCCCTTCTATTCTGGTGGTGTTCTCGAGGTCGGTTCTCTCGATCATGATAGTCCTCCCTCCGTGGTTGATAGCTTCTGGGGCGGTCGTCTCCTTCTCTTCGATCGTTTCTTTGGTAACGATGTTCTCCTCTCCTGCCTGAATTGAAGTGGACTTCATCATTCTGTTGGCGATGCCCCATGGATGGTTGTTTGGGTGGTTTCGCTGCCCCTTTATCTTTTCTGAATTTTCCTGCCAGTTTGCTGAAAAAGCCTTGATGTCCGCCGTTGGCTCTTGAACTTGACGCGGCTGCTTCTTCTGCATCTATTTGTCGAGACACCAGGTCTCTTAACTGATCATAGCTTCTGGGTTTCTTTCTGAACAGATAAGTTTTGAAGTCACCCTCCGCCAGATTGCCCATGAGAATGATAGTCGCGGATTCATGATTGAAATTTGGGATTTGGACGACCACACTGGTGAACCGGGCGAAGAAATGACCCAGGGTTTCATCACCTCCCTGCTTGATGGAGTTCAAATCTAGCATGGTTTTCTTTCTTGACCGTGCGCTTCCGAAGTGAGATTGGAAGATTCGGTTCAAGTCAGAGAAACTGCCAACCGAACCCTTCGGTAAGTTGGTGAACCAGGTTAAGGCGATCTTGGTGAGGGTTGATGGGAATGTCCGACATAACATGGCATCATTGTATTCGTTGATCCCCATTGCCGTCATGAAATGGCACATATGATCTTCTGGATCCGTCGTTCCATCGTATTTCATGAGATTCACATCCCTCCATCGTTTGGGAACCGGCGCTCGGCAAATATCTTGAGTAAACACGGAGGGAAGAGTGTCTGGGACGTCCACTTTCATTTGTGTTGAGCCGGACTTGGTGGAAGTCGACACGTCTGTTGAATGCTCTCCTCGTCGTTGTTTGCTCGGTCGTGCATTGACTCTTTGCGCGTCCTGATGCTGGGGATGGAATCCATATCCTGATGCTCCCGGTGCTAGGTCCCCATACAGATTCAAATTGATTGTTTCCGCCGCGTCTGGATGTCCGCGCATGTCATGGTGCTGGTTGCGAGTCCAGGGCTGGCTTCGATACATGTTCTCATAATCATGGCAATGCTGCGGCTCATTTACCGGCTGGTGCTGGGGTTGCGGCCCTGTTGCCGGTTGATAGTACTATTGTGTCGCGGGGTCCGGCTCATAATAAGGTTGAGGCCCGGGAACTTGCGAGAAGTAATAATGCTGTTCTTGCTGCACCGCATGTGGCACATACATTGGCGGTATGTATTCGGGCACGTACGTCGGGAAATAAGGGGCCACGAATGGTGATGCCCACATGCTATGTTGTTCCCCTGATTGCAGTACAGATGGATTGTACGTGCTGGTGGCCTCTTGTTCTGGCATCATACTTTGGCTCATTTCGTCCGACTCTTCGTTGTGGTTCATAACTCCTGTTTAACCTGTACCACTCACAGTTTTGTTAGTTAAAGCGTTTAACAGGATGCTTGGTCGGGAACGCAGGTGGGCGACGTTTTTGACTTAAAGCGCGCGTAGCCCCCCATTCGACTTTTTGACCAGAACCACGTTGGAGAGCCATTCGGAGTCTTCTACTTCCTCAATGAAGCCGGCGTCCAGTAACTTTTCTGTTTCTTCTTTCGCCGTGAGAGCTTTTTCAGGCGCCATCTTTCTCTTCTTCTGAGCAATTGGCCTAGCATCATGTCTTATTCTGAGTGTGTGCAGGGCGATGGATGGGGGGACCCCCAGTAGATCTTTCGGCGACCAGGCGAAAACGTCCCTCGACCTTGCAATTATGTCGAGGACCCGCTGCTTCTCTTTGGGCTCTAAAGCTTGCCCCATGTATATCTTCTCCCCCGGGTTGGGGAATGGGGAGTGGACCTGCCTCTCGTCAGCGGTTGGAATTTCTCGTGCTGCAGGTCTCACCTCCAACTCTGCTTCAGTACTTGTACTCCCTTGATTGGTTTCTTCTACGAGCTCCCTTTGCGAATCTTCGACCCTCTTTTCAGTCGTGCTCGCGGCGTATACTTCAATCTGCATCACCTCTCTTCTCTTCCTGAGGGAGGTTAAATAACAGCTTCGGCTTTCTGGTTGTTGTCCTCGGATCACACCTACTTCTCCTCCCATTACCGGGAACTTGGCCAAAAAATGGTAAATAGAGACCACCATCTGAAATTTGTAGAGCGAAACTCTTCCTAATAGGGCGTTGTAGACCGTTGGGACCCGCACAACAGTAAAAACTATGTTTTCCATCCTTCGTCTTGGAGCGGACCCGAGCACAACCGTCAGTTCTATGGTCCCTGCAACTGGTATTTCATCTCCGGAGAAAGCGACCAATGTCCCTGAATATGGCTTGAGTGCTGTTGCAGAGACTCCGAGTTGCAGGAAGGCTTCCCATGCGAGTATATCAACCGAGGATCCCGTGTCGATGAACACCCTTTTGACAGTCTTGGTTGCTATTTGAGCATGTATAACCAGCGGATCGGAGTGAGGCATCCTCACATCTTCCGCATCTCCTGCCGTGAATGCTATCTCCGCGTGCGGAATGTAAGCAATTCGTCTGCTCTCCGCGGAAGGCGGTTGTTTTCCTTCTCGCTCATAATTTTTCCTTTCCTGGTTGCTAGCTCCTGACAGAGAGGGTCCTCCGGCTAGGGTGTCGATGCATCCTTCGGGTTCCGGAATACGCTCGACCGCGGACCTCAATCTTCCGTCTTGCCCGCGAGGGGCCTGATTTACTGACCCCTGTGGGGGCGGGGGTCCGTTATGACGTCCTCTTCGCCATCGTCGTCCTCGGCCTCTCCCTCGATACGGCTGTGGTGCTTCCTCACGCTCTCTGTATCGGTCAGGATCTCTATTTTGAGGACAAGGATATTCCTCTCCCTGCAGGTGACGCTCTACCAGGTGCCGATCGTCCCTTCTATTCTGGTGGTGTTCTCGAGGTCGGTTCTCTCGATCATGATAGTCCTCCC
Organism: Persicaria maculosa; assembly: GCA_963922045.1. Classification (NCBI taxonomy): domain Eukaryota; kingdom Viridiplantae; phylum Streptophyta; class Magnoliopsida; order Caryophyllales; family Polygonaceae; genus Persicaria; species Persicaria maculosa. The sequence continues at coordinate 20,468,046 of OY998261.1, read as the reverse complement.
TCCGTGGTTGATAGCTTCTGGGGCGGTCGTCTCCTTCTCTTCGATCGTTTCTTTGGTAACGATGTTCTCCTCTCCTGCCTGAATTGAAGTGGACTTCATCATTCTGTTGGCGATGCCCCACGGATGGTTGTTTGGGTGGTTTCGCTGCCCCTTTATCTTTTCTGAATTTTCCTGCCAGTTTGCTGAAAAAGCCTTGATGTCCGCCGTTGGCTCTTGAACTTGACGCGGCTGCTTCTTCTGCATCTATTTGTCGAGACACCAGGTCTCTTAACTGATCATAGCTTCTGGGTTTCTTTCTGAACAGATAAGTTTTGAAGTCACCCTCCGCCAGATTGCCCATGAGAATGATAGTCGCGGATTCATGATTGAAATTTGGGATTTGGACGACCACACTGGTGAACCGGGCGAAGAAATGACCCAGGGTTTCATCACCTCCCTGCTTGATGGAGTTCAAATCTAGCATGGTTTTCTTTCTTGACCGTGCGCTTCCGAAGTGAGATTGAAAGATTCGGTTCAAGTCAGAGAAACTGCCAACCGAACCCTTCGGTAAGTTGGTGAACCAGGTTAAGGCGATCTTGGTGAGGGTTGATGGGAATGTCCGACATAACATGGCATCATTGTATTCGTTGATCCCCATTGCCGTCATGAAATGGCACATATGATCTTCTGGATCCGTCGTTCCATCGTATTTCATGAGATTCACATCCCTCCATCGTTTGGGAACCGGCGCTCGGCAAATATCTTGAGTAAACACGGAGGGAAGAGTGTCTGGGACGTCCACTTTCATTTGTGTTGAGCCGGACTTGGTGGAAGTCGACACGTCTGTTGAATGCTCTCCTCGTCGTTGTTTGCTCGGTCGTGCATTGACTCTTTGCGCGTCCTGATGCTGGGGATGGAATCCATATCCTGATGCTCCCGGTGCTAGGTCCCCATATAGATTCAAATTGATTGTTTCCGCCGCGTCTGGATGTCCGCGCATGTCATGGTGCTGGTTGCGAGTCCAGGGCTGGCTTCGATACATGTTCTCATAATCATGGCAATGCTGCGGCTCATTTACCGGCTGGTGCTGGGGTTGCGGCCCTGTTGCCGGTTGATAGTACTATTGTGTCGCGGGGTCCGGCTCATAATAAGGTTGAGGCCCGGGAACTTGCGGGAAGTAATAATGCTGTTCTTGCTGCACCGCATGTGGCACATACATTGGCGGTATGTATTCGGGCACGTACGTCGGGAAATAAGGGGCCACGAATGGTGATGCCCACATGCTATGTTGTTCCCCTGATTGCAGTACAGATGGATTGTACGTGCTGGTGGCCTCTTGTTCTGGCATCATACTTTGGCTCATTTCGTCCGACTCTTCGTTGTGGTTCATAACTCCTGTTTAACCTGTACCACTCACAGTTTTGTTAGTTAAAGCGTTTAACATGATGCTTGGTCGGGAACGCGGGTGGGCGACGTTTTTGACTTAAAGCGCGCGTAGCCCCCCCTCTTTTTTTTATATTATATAAATCCAAAATTGAACCCCTCAGGGTGAGTGGGTTCCCACAGACGACGCCAGTGATGAAGCGCTCCCAAGAAAATCTCATACGGGACCCACTTTTGGTGGGCCCCTGGGGACCTGGACACGGTTTAAAGTTGGTGATATAGCACGGGCTTACCTGACGCGCGAACATATTCGTTCGCGTCTGAACCTGGGCCGCGCTTTTACTTCTAATTCATAGAATTTAGTCATGATCCCATCTATTTCCCTGGAAGTTCACCCATTTTTCTTATATCGTGAGGATTATTACCTGTCCGCGGAAATTGAGGCAGAGATCTCTTATTTCGTCGTGGCAATATTGGTTCCTTCCTTCTCTCTATCTCCTCTTTCTCCAACTTCCGTCCCCCTCTTTCTTCTGTTCACTTCCCTATTTATATGGTTCGGCCAGGCTTCCTTTCTTTGACACGTGTCGTCATTGGGCTGACACGTGTGATTGTTGTGGATGGTGGGCATGGCGGACATGTGTCATTACTTTATGTCCGCGTCCACCTTATATCTTGGCTCTCTTTGGGGATCATTTCTCTTATGTCCGCGTCTAATTCCCTGTTATTTCCGCGTGGTTCCATCAAGTGCAACTAATGGTATATGTTAGAATATTTTGTGAAATTTTACAAGGTTAGGGTATTAAAAGCAACTATCCCTAAAGGTTGGGATATTAGTTGCAATTTACCCTAATTTTAATAGTTTATTTACTCTCTTTTGTAATGTAAATAATTTATTTATGCTATTTTTGAGAGTTTTGTTACTAAGTGTTTGTTTTATTTTTATTGTATTATTAACGTTATAATTTAGATCAGAGATATAATAAATATATGTGTATTTATTATTTATTATGTAGAATTGTTTTAATATGTTTGTGTGAATGTCTAGTATAATTTTAAGTTTTAAATTTTTCCAAAATTTTTCAATTTGTAGTTTGGTTTTAACTTTGTGGATATAAGAGTTGTAGGTAGGTGTTGTTTTAAGGGGATTATTATTAGTGTATTTTCTTGTATTTGTAATATACCATTCTTGGTAAGTTTTGTAAATGTATTTTGAATTATAGGTATGTGTTATAGATTTGTGTTTAAAATGAGTTAATGTTTTTGAGTAATTGTAACAATATTTTTTATGATGGTTATTTATATTGTTGAAATAGGTGGTGAATGGTTTTATTTCCTCAAAATTATTTTTTGATGGTTTCCAGGGGTATAGTTCAACGGCCCAATTATTATAGGTATTTTTGTTATCAGAGGTATTTCTTAGAAATATAATTTTGTTATATTTATTTATGAAATTAAGTGTATGAAAACTGTTTTTTTGTTTAGCAGCTATATCAGGCATCCAGTTTTTAACTATTTTGAAATTGTTTTTGTATTTGGAGAGACTAGATTTGGGTGTTAACCCTAGGACACTGCTGTTAAGCACTTAAGCCATATATTTCCACTTGTAATGTTGTATTTTTCTGCAATTTTTGGTACAGAGCAAAAATTTGGTGGAAGAAAGATAAGCAAGTAGGTAGGGATATGACAGAAAGCTTTAGACAGAAAGTAAACAAAGCCCCTAAGGTACAAACAAAGGCAAAACTTGAAAGGAACATCCTTATAAACAAACAAACAGTGGATGTTCCTGGGTTTGGTTATGCATACAGAGTTAAAACAGACATACTTAAAGAAACTAGGATAGCAAGTGTTATAGGAAACTAAGTAATTAAGCTTATTACAAAACCAAAATTTGAGGGTGAAGTGTGTACAAACCATAGAAGTAACATGAACCCTCTGATAAGTTGTAACAGTCATAGAAACTTCATGGAGAAGGCCTCTGCTTCTTGTTGATATGATCATGTGAGTCGGCTTCATAATCATCAATTTTATCCTTGCCTTTATCTTTCCTTCTGTCATTTTTGATATTCTGATCCTGATCTTGGGGAGAGATGTGGACTTGAGACATATTTTTGACCATGGAAGCTGCTGAATTTATGGATTGGTAAGAGGAGAGACTATGTTCAGCATTTGGAGGGTTACTGACATAAGGGTTAATAGTATCACAGAGGTTGCTTAAGTCTCTGTCTGGTGCAATTGAAGAGGAGCTGTTGTTAGGATTGGTATTGAACATAGTATGCAGCATAGTTGGTAGAAAAGAAATCATCAATCTCATAATCGCATTCAATTTAACTTCATTAAATATTTTTTTCAAAAATATAAAAGGTCCTACAACACTTATCAAATTAATACTGTATATACTTTATTTAATATTTATATTTTCAATAGTAAGTAGAAAAGAAAACAAAATTAAATTTGTAGAGGCCCATTACAGCCCATAGGCCCAAGTAAAACCGGAAAAGGAAAACAAGTGGGGCCCAAAAGATGCCATATTATTCGTTTTCATAGAATAACGTAAAATTTAGAGAATATGTATTTTTTAAAAGAATATTTATTTTACATTTTGTCTGAACTCTGAAGTCTGAACTGAACTCTCTTTCTCTCTCTCCCCCCTCGAGGGTCTCAAGATTCAGGTAGCCTGATTCCATTCTCTCTCCACTTCCGCCATTGGAGCTACGCTCTGTGAGCTCCATCTTCTACTTTTCTTCTAATCGGCTCGCTCAAGCAGCACCTCTAAGGTTCCTGATTCTTTAATTTCTATCAATTCCTCAATTTCGACTTTTATTTTGTAATGAAACAGGGTTTATATTGTCGTTGGATATATATTCGATGATGAGGATTCCATGGTATATGCCGATGGGGTGTCTGGGAGGAGGCGGATTTATTAATTTTGAATTTAGTGGGATGGAATTCGGAACACGAAGTTTGGGGGAGTTTTGTTGGATGGATTGAATTTTGACCGCCAGCTTGTGGCGATCTGAGACGAAAAGGGAAATATTCCATTTCCCGTGGTTTGATTGTGCGCAACTTATGATTTCATGCTTGCTTAAATGAAATCGAATCCATTGGAAGTAATTACCAGACTAACTTTTTAAGAGATAAAATTTGTTGTTTCGCGTGTTATTCTGAGCGCATTTTAGGGTTTCGGGGTCTGGTTTGTAGGATTTAATTCGTCAACGCTGCATAGAGGCTATGGTGATCTTAACCTATCCTGTGAAGATAATAAATAGGAATTAAAGCTTTTCTTTTAGCCCTTTTGTCTAGAGTTTTGGGTTAAAACATTTCCTAATGCAAAATTACAGTGACAGGTAAAGCTCGGAATTTGGGAATTATGATGCTGATGGGGCATTTTGCCATCAAAGGACTGACTATGAAATAATTTGTAAAATTGCAAGCAAAATTTCTTCATCTATGGCCTATAGGTTAGTTTGGAGGGCAAATTGTTTTCTTTTGAGATGGGTCAGTGCTATGCTATAGAGTATTATTGATAATAGTTATTTTTTATATTATCAAAATAAATCTTTTCTCTGTTTGTGGTTGTATGATGCTTGACCTGCTTTGTTCACTCTTTTTCTTTTGTTGTTGTCAGCTCTTATGTTAGGGAAAATGGAAGGATCGAGCAGGGTGGGTGCTGCAGATGTGTACTTGAAAAACTATAATCTTGGGAAAACTTTAGGTATTGGTTCATTTGGTAAGGTGAAAATTGCAGAGCATAGACTGACTGGACACAAAGTTGCCATCAAAATCCTAAACCGTCGCAAGATTAAGAACATGGATATGGAAGAAAAAGGTATTAATCTTTTCACTGGTATTGATGGCTGTCCTCTCGCTGATCTTAGATTCTTATACAATTTAAACATTTGTCGGGCATTCTGATGATAAGTTATTCCTTTTTCCTATATGCATTTAGTTCATTGGAGGTTTTATGTTGTTCATAAACTATTTATAAAGCTGATTGGCTAATTAGTAATTACTAAGAATTAGGAATGTATGCATGGATCAATTTTATGAGTTACTTTGAATCCACTTGAACTTGCAACCCTAATTTCACGAGTCGTTATGGAAGTTTTTTATGACAAAATGGTCTAATCTGTGATGACCTTGTTCAATTGCTATTTTGTTATGCTTCTTACCTACTGCATCTTGGATTCTTGTCTGATGTATTCCTCTACATTCTATGCCTTCTTGAGTAGAAGATATCCCAGTTACTGATTTGTCATTACAATGTTGCCACCTTCTTTGTTGTAGTTCGTAGAGAGATCAAGATATTGCGGTTGTTCATGCATCCTCATATTATCCGTCTTTATGAGGTTATAGAGACACCATCTGACATATATGTTGTCATGGAATATGTGAAGTCTGGTGAGTTGTTTGACTATATTGTAGAAAAGGGAAGACTTCAAGAGGATGAAGCAAGAAAATTCTTTCAACAGGTGAGACTACCATTTGTATCCCCAGAGCGTTGAACTGTTTACTTATAATAGGTTCTTGATACATTGACTTTTTGTGCTTCATATCATGCAATCAGATTATATCTGGAGTAGAATACTGCCACAGAAATATGGTTGTTCACCGTGACTTGAAGCCTGAAAACTTGCTTTTGGATTCAACTTGCAATGTGAAGATAGCTGATTTTGGCTTGAGCAATATAATGCGGGATGGTCATTTTCTGAAGACAAGTTGTGGTAGCCCAAACTATGCAGCTCCAGAGGTAAGATAAAATGTCCCCTTAAAATCGTTATCATAGTAGTTTTTTCCCTTTCATAGTCAGAAATATCAGTTATGTTGGAACCATTTGTTTGAATCAAATGTTCAACTTATTAGAAGTGTGGGGAGCATTAGAGGAAAGCCCAACATAGGTATTTCAAGTTTTTCCATGAGTTTCTGTTACATTCGAAGGATCACATCATAGTTGCAACTTGCAACACTCAGAGATTTATCAGGTGTATTTCCAAAACAGCTAAAGCAGTGTAAACTGTCGGGTCAGGACTAAACATCTTATGCATTCATAAACTTTAGGGAGGGATTTGGGGATTGAGGGAGGGTTTGGAGTAGTGTTTGTTTCATCAATGATGCTTGTTCTTGCTAAATACGTGTTTCTTTGATATTCAGGTTATTTCTGGGAAGTTGTATGCTGGCCCAGAAGTTGATGTATGGAGCTGTGGTGTTATCTTATATGCTCTCCTTTGTGGTACCCTGCCTTTTGATGATGAGAATATTCCTAACCTTTTTAAGAAAATAAAGGTACTTGTTGATTCTAGTTGCCAGTTTGGCTAGATGTGGACCTGTTTCTGTTGTATTTTCAATATGTTTTCACTTAGTGCAGCATCATTATACTCGTGTGTAGAATTAAATAGACTTGATTATGGATATAATTAAGATTCAACATATCTTGCGTTTTATTAGCAGGCACAAAATTTTCACTTCCAGTATTTTTGTTTTCACCTTTTCATCAAGACATTTTATATTGCCAGTTGTCAGTTTGTAATGGCATATGATATGTAAGTTCCATGCATTTTTTATTGACTTCATCATATCCTTCTTGGTGTTGGGGCACAGCTGCATTTGATTTTTATTATTAGTCCTGGATGGTTACCTTGTCGGTATTTCCAAACTTTTAGAAGTGGAAGGATAAGCAAGTTGAAATATGAGTTACAACATACACTCTTTGACTGTGTGTAAAACCCTCTTCAATATATGTTCTTTATGAGGAACTTCTTTTTCTGGTTGATTATGAATTTATTAATTCATTTTCGGATTTTCCATAACCATTTCATTCTATTGTATAGGGTGGGATATATACTCTTCCTAGCCATTTATCACCTGATGCCCGAGATCTTATCCCAAGGATGCTTGTAGTTGATCCTATGAAGCGGATAACTATATCTGATATTCGCCAGCACCAATGGTTTCAAGCTCGTCTTCCTCGTTACTTAGCTGTGCCTCCACCCGATACAATGCAACAGGCTAAGAAGGTTAGTGTGCTTTCAGAAGTTGATTGTGTTCAAAAGATTTTAGGCAGTTTTACAGTTCCTATAATGTATAGTATGCGTGTGTATATTTATAGGCTGAATAGTGGTATACTAAAAGGGCCTGCAGGGACAAATTGGTATAATAAAAAATGCTTGGGACAACTTGGTATAAAAAATCACCTCATGAAGATTTTTGAAACTTTCTCCCCTACATTTTTGGGTCATTATTTATCACCCCGCTTTAGTTTAATTTATTTTACGAACCCAAGCAATCTAAAAGAAAAAAAAATCAACCCACCACACCTCTCGTCCTCCTCTCTTCTCTACTCAACTCAACCCTCCACTCTCAAATCTTTCTAACAATTCAATGACCACAACCAGCTTGCCTATCGTCTATCCACACCTTTGACGAAAACAGAAGGAGGAGCATTCCTCCACCTATCATCTGTATCTGGAAAAAATATGCCCGTTATCAGAAACTCCCAAAATCAAGATTGCTTCAAATTACAAAGTGAAGCTACACATCCCCTGCAACAACCATTATTCATCAAGCCGACTTCAAAACCCAAAGATTGAAATATATCATCTCGTTGAACCAAAACCCCGGCATTCTTCCACATAACATCTGTATACATCAGGTTTTGCCTTTTGAATGTTTCTCTGGAGTGGAGTAATCTCAACTATACATATGATTTTCAATTATTTGAATGTTGAATGATGCAATGTTATCTACCTATTGCTACCTCAACGATCTTAACTTTTAAGTTGCCGAAAGGTGGTATTTTCTTGCTTTCGGATGTCAGTTATTGCTAGTAGACTCATTCTAGGTGTTTGAGTAACATATGAACGGGTGAGAAAGAGACACTGGTGTGGTGCATCGTTCCACCATTCAGTTTCTCGACATGGGCAAGGTTCAGATTTCAGTTCCTTATGTTGTACTCCCTCCCGTCGGAAATATTTGATGTTTTAGAGAAATGCACGGGGATTAAGAAATGTTACTTTTACCTTTAAATACCCCATCGAATAATTTTTACTCCCCCATCACATTTATTATGCACAAATGTAATTGGTTAAGCAAAAAAAAAGTACAACTTATATTGATATTAGTGCAAAAGTAAAAAAGAGTGTAATTATTACTTCTAAAACACCAAATATTGTTGATCAAATTTTACCTCCTAAAACATCAAATATTTCCGATCGGAGGGAGTAGTGTTTTACCCTAGTAAAATCTGATTATCAATTTCTACTTTGTTTTACCTTTATCAGAAGTGTGTTTTGCTTTGCTGAAGTACATCATGTCATATTGATTGGAGATATGTGATATATTTTCCGACAGTTCTTTTTTTTTTTTATTATTCTGCAACTCATTTGTTTTTTTACTATACCAGATGTTTCTTTTAGGTCTGGCTTGCCTATGTTTTCTTGGTACCAATTGGCAATTACAATCATGTGCCTCTAATTATAACCGTGTAATGATACAAATAGTTTTCCTACTGCAATCTTTTATTAGAAAATAACTTATGTGAGTTCTCCTAGCTTAAGCTGAAATAACTGCCTGCTGTATTGGCTTCATGCAGATTGATGAAGAGATACTTCAAGAAGTCATAATTATGGGATTTGATAGAAGCCAGTTAGTTGAATCTCTTCGAAACAGAATCCAGAACGATGTATGGACTTGATCCTTTGTATCTCTAGGTCTCTAGCTATATTATTATGTCATTCTGTTTTGATGGAATATCTTCTTTTTTCAGGGAACTGTGGCTTACTATTTGCTATTGGACAACCGCTTCCGTGTGTCAAGTGGATACCTCGGTTCTGAATTTGAAGAAACTATGGTGCATTTTAGTTTCCTCCTCACTTTTTAAACTTTTGCAATGTTCACTCATATATGATGGGATGGACAATGTTGCTTAGTTCATAGCTCATGCTTCAGTATGTAGTAAGTTAAAATTTTGAGAATACCATCAGATAATGGAGGAGGATTAGAAGACAAACTAGAGATTGCTTTTTGTATTCGATGTAATGTGGTGGTTGGCACGATGACCAATGAAATATCTGCAGCTGCATTGATGTAATTCAGGAGTTTGTAGAATGGTTGTGTATGGAATATGTGGCACCTTCAAAAATTATAGCATGTTAGTAGTTTGTAATCCTCACCTGAAGGTTTTTGGTGTTTTACTTTCAGGAGGGCAACTACAACCGTATGCATCAAATTGAACCTGCTACTGCTGCTGTGCCAAACCGCTACCATGGATATGCTGCAGATTATCAAGGAATTGGCTTGAGACAGCTTTCAGCTGAGAGGAAATGGGCTTTGGGATTGCAGGTTTCTCTATTTAATTCTATCCATTCAATGATTTGCCTCCCATAATGATAAAAACTTTGCAATGTAGTGGAAATGAATAGGGTGGTTTAACCTTGCCCTCAATGCCTATTTAGAAAGATTTTTGTGGTGAAGTGATTAATGCTAGGTGGTTTATACGACCATCTTGAACGCATTCCCTGAAATTGGTTTATTTTGCTGTTTGTCGGTTTTCCTGTTTGAGCTTGCCAGCTCTGATGTGCATTAGTGAGTCACTGGGCCTCCTTCAGTCTTCACTTTAGCTGAGTTACATGTGGTCCCTTCAATACTTAATGAAATCTGTAGGGAGTTGCATACCACTGTCTGAAATTGGTGACCTTAATATGTTCAGAGGAATTGATCTGGATTCATTATGCAGTTTTCCTAGCTCTAGGTAGTGGAAAAGACGGTTCATCTTGAAAAGATTGATATACTTTTCTATTTTGTGGGATGCCTTTGATTGCATGGCATATTTTCCCTTTAAATTGGCATTACTTGGTTGTACTTTGTATGAAGTTGTGATGCTTAGGTACATGCATCATGTATAAAGGAATTGAATGTGTTGTTTTTTCTCCATCATATTTCCCTGAGGGGACACTTAATTGTAATATTGTAAAGTTTCAGAAATTTAAGTTTTTAGCTGGTCATGATACTACTTTTACAATTTTGACTTTAAATTTTACCATTTCCTCTTCCATCATATAATGTGAGCAACTGGTTTTATTGTGTTCAAGTAATAATTCTGCACTGCCTGACAAGTCTTTTATGTCCAGTCCCGAGCTCATCCTCGTGAGATAATGACAGAAGTGCTTAAAGCTCTGCAAGAGCTGAATGTCTGCTGGAAAAAGATAGGCCATTATAACATGAAGTGCAGATGGGTCCCTGCCATTGTTGGTCTTAATGAAGGAATGGTTAACATTGCTATACACAACAACCACTATTTTGGGGATGAACCTGGCATCATTGAGAGTGAAACAGCGTCAAGGTCGTACAATGTTGTCAAGTTTGAATTGCAGGTACCTAATTTACATTAGCTTTCCTTTCAAATTCATAACAGTGATGAATTAGACTTGTGGGGTTGTTAATTTTCCAATAACAATGATTGATGGGAAGAAGGAATGGGAATATCTTCTCTTTTTTGGGATGGCATTTAAAAAATGATGATTGTAACAAGAAAAGATTTGTGCATTTACACAGCTTTACAAGACTCGTGACGAGAAGTATTTGCTCGACCTTCAACGGGTGCATGGCCCACAGTTCCTCTTCCTGGATCTTTGCGCAGCTTTCCTCGCACAACTTCGGGTCCTGTAGAAGACCCCTTCTGCAATGCAGCATCACAACAATTTGTACATAATTGATAAAATTTCTATGGACCAGTAATAGGTTGTCTATTTGACCTCCTTTCTCCTTCCTTCGAATGATACAAGTTTAGTGCTCGAAGCTCGTTGCTCTGGTTAAGACCAGATCGTCTGTAGGCCGATTCCAAGAAGCTATCTGGCTTGCTACCTTCCTTACCAGTGACCGGCTTTCTAGAATGCTAATTTTGAGCAACTATCAAGACCCCCAAACCAATCATGGTTGTGTTACTGGTTATTTTTGAAGCTGTTTAGTGTATTTAAAATGCTTCCTGGCGACTTTCAGACCTCAAAAAGGGTGTTTTTCCATGGCTGGCCTAAGAGTGAAAATTATCTGGAAATTGATCAGAGCAGTTGAATAAGTTCTCTTGTTTGTACTAGTTTTTCGTATATTGCCTTTGCAGCACAAACATGTTCAGTCTCTGGTGTAATGTATCTTTGTTTAGTTGAATTTCAGTAACTAGATTTTCATACATTACTGTACTGTTAATCTCAGTTGATCGAACTTAGTTGGCCGGCATGATCCGGTTTATCGGATAACCAAATGACTCGAAAATAATCATTGGATGTACAAAATTTTTTACCCAAAACCTCACATGAAAAATTGGGGAGATTACGCATTGGACTCCTGAAGCTTTGCAATTTTTCATATGGTACCAAAAAATGTCTTCGTGTCCTATTGCCTTATTCTGTACAATTAGGATAACTGTACTTCTCGTTAGATTTATAATGCTTTTAGTGGTGATCCACATCATTGAACTCATTGATTTTATTTAGGGTGTGTTTTCTCAACCCTAAAGCTGGGGCTTTTTTTTATGCAATTAGTCCTGAACCGCATCTGTCTTATATTAGGTCTACATCTTGAACATGTTGTCCTTCCAACTCGATTTTCAAACTCGAATATCTGATTTAGGGAGGAAAGTCTCCACCCAACTAAAATCGCCCTTGTGGGTTTTTATGCCTATAAAGTGTTAAGTTGTCCATCCCAAAAGTTGGGTTTTTCGGCAAAAATCTCACTATAATGTGTTGAGCTCGACCCAAGTCCGACTCGAATATGAGGACTGGATTACAAGCGCTAAAAGAATCCCCATTTACTATATTTCTTGCCAGAAATTTATCCTACCATTACTTTATGTTGTTTACTGTTGATGTTGCAAAGAAGAGGGCAAAACCACAATAATTGAAACAAAATGTGTCGAGAAATTGAGAGGCTCACAAGAAAGGAAGATCCAACACAAGTTCACTAACTCACTCAAAAATTTGAATCATCCAACATGGTTAATAAATTAACAATCTTGATCTCAGAAAATGGCCTAAACCAAGAAATCAACCCTAATGTTACAACAGCACATCAGATCATGCACATCCCTCTAGCTTGGAATGTCAACATTCCTTAAATTAAAAACTTATTCTTACCTAGGATCGAAAAATCCAGGACCGCCCCTTGTCAGGAGCTCCTTCCCAGCATCCTTTCCCATCAAAATCATGTCTTCAAGGGCGTAAGGTCCCTTCCTCGATGTCTCTATAACTGCAGTCGACAGACAAACGGAAGGTACATAAGCATTGACAGAAATCTGGCTGAATCTTGTAACAAACAATTGACCCAATAATTTTTTTTTAAAAAAATGTTCATTACCTTGTTTCCCATCAGTAGAAGCCACTAAACCTCTGAAAAGGCAATCACCATTCTCGTCTCTGGAAGCGTATCCTGCAATAGGGGTTCGGCAAGACCCATCTAAAGTCTCAAGGAAAGCCCTCTCACATGCAACAGCTAATCTGGTCTCTTCGTGATTCAACGAGGCCAGGTAAGTTGCCTGAGAAGGAAGAAGGCATTAATCAAAAACCAGTTGAACAAATTATGAGATTACTTTTCCAGTATTTCATCTGCCAATCTAAATTCCCTCCATTTTATTTGGTCAATCCATAAATCCTCCTATTCATTTATCAATTCTTCCACCCTTTTCTTTTTTCATATAGAGAATTAGTAGGCAAAACAAGCATACCATTTTATCATCATCATTTCGACAAGCGATTCCAATTGCGCCTTGAGCAACAGCTGGGAGCATCTCATCAATTGACAATATAGAAGTCACAGTTTCAGTCATACTTAGCCGTTTAAGTCCAGCCAATGCCAATAATGTGGCATGCACAATGCCTTCATTCAGTTTCCTTAGACGAGTCTGGACATTGCCACGGAAATTGTCTAGGACCTAAAAACATAAATGCACAAGGGGACTGGGAAATCAGTAATCATGGTAGAATTCTACAAGTCCTTGAAAAGAACAATACCATTGCAGGGATTTGCAGCAGATTCAAAAGCAAACAACTGAAAATGCTACAGTTGGCAAACCATCATAGGAACATTATGAGTTCAAAATGCACTCGAAGGAGACCACAAATTGAAGATACCTTCATAACAGCAATCTATTTTTAGACATTTAGCCATGCTATGAATCTTAAGAAAAGCTACAATGAAACCAAGTAACCAACAATAATCAAAAGTCAAAACCACTTAAACTGAGGATTTCTAACACATCAGACTCAACACATCCAACGTCATGTATGATGTTCAGTGACCAGACAAAAGAAATAAAATGAGTTGATGAATGAATGAAAATAACATGGCAATAAAATCCATACTTACACTAAGTGTAGGATATCTGTGTAATAGCTGGGATTTCCTCCTGAGTGAAGCAGTACCAACAATACTTCCAGCTGGTAGCTCAGCGAGGGAAGCAGCAGATGAGGAAATAAAGGCATCCCGTACATCCTCACGCACAAGATTGCAAGGCAAAATTATCTTATCGGGCAAATAAGTGGGGACATCTTTCATTGAGTGAACAGCAATGTCAATATCATTGTTCAAGAGAGCCTCGTCAATCTCCTTCGTGAACAAGCCTTTTCCACCAATGTCTGCAAGAGGCTGAGTAAGTATTTTGTCACCGGTTGTTTTGATTATCACAATCTGAATCGCCCCTTCCTCAGCCAACTCAGGATGAGAAGCCTTAAGCAATTCACGCGTTTCATGAGCTTGAGCAAGAGCTAGTGGACTGTCCTACACAAGCAAATGATATGTAATCAACAATGACGGGTTGAAAGAGAAACATCATTCAAACCTCGCAACCCACGGGAAGAGCAACAAAGGAGTTTCTATCTTTAGCGTAGATGAAATAAACAAGAAACAAAACTAGAATCACTAAACGACAACCAACAACGTAACTCATACTCAAGGCAAAGGGATCTGCACAGCCATGAATTATGTGCCTTCCCTCTCTACAAAGATCCTCCACATTCTCAAACTGGAAATGTGAAATCACATCTAGGAATCCCAAATACCATCATATCATCATTGTTTGATAAGAACTTCTTGTACAACACAATGTCACAATCAACAGCTTCACCATGTAACAGAACCCCACATTTCAACATCCAGAGCTGAAAAAACAATTGATGATATCCAAAATCCAAATCAAGGCCTCAGTAACAAATTCAACACATATCTGAAAAAGCAATCAACAGCTCAAATGAAAAAACCAATACAATCAACACATCAGATCTCCCAATTCTGAGACTGAAAATCCAAAATTCAGCTAAAATAAAGTCAGAACCAGAAAATCAATCAAAAGGGTAAGTAACCAGACAGCAACTGTACCCAAACCCAACACAAGCAACACATCAGCAATGATTCAAAACACCAAAATTCAGCTAAAATTGAGAAAACCCAATGAGCCAAATAGCAAGAAAAGGTGAAAAGGGTACCTTCCCCGGGTGCCGATTCGGAGTAGAGCGACTTTGGTCTTCTGGGTCTCTTGGTCAACTGCAACTGAGGCCCTCGTTGTCACCGTTTTAAAGGTTGTTAGCCTCCTGAATTGCTTTGGGGCGGGGACTTTGGCATATGGAAGGCATAATCCCATACCTGATATAGCCTCCATTTTCAATCAATGCCAATCAGAGAGGGAAATAATCGAGCGAGAGAGAGAGGGGAGAACTCTGAAGAAGATGGATTTTGTAAGCGGGTTTTTGATAGATTTCGAGATAAGGAAACCTTCAACCTAGCTGACCTTTTTAGGATTGGTTCCAAATCTACAGCGCACATACACATAGAGGGTTAAAAGGACTGATTTTTAATTACCGGCACATGACGCCATCGTTTGTTAAGATTGAGGAATTGGGACAAACTACAACTCCGTCCTAGTAATAATAAGTGATCGATGCCGGAAATACACACAGGTCCTCGCAAACAATATACGGAGTACCGAGTAATTTCTTCATTACTCCATCGTCTTAAAATACATGTCTTTTTAGGACGGAGCATGGGAATTAAGAAGTATGTTAAATATAATGATTAGATGTAAAAAGTAGGTTAAGTGTAATGATTAGACTTGTATTTGTTTATTTTTTTTAATTTGTGAGGAGGAGATTAGGGGTGATGTAAAAATTAGAGTAATGATTAGATGTAAAAGTAGGTTAAGTGTAATGATTAAATCTAAAAAGACATGTATTTTTGACAAAATTTTATGGGCTAAAAAGACATGTATTTTGAGATGGATGGAGTATTTTGTTGTTATCATTTTGGTCTAGGGCGGTTATTCGAGCCGAACGAGCCGAGTATTACTTATTTATATTCAGCTCGTTTAGAAATGAGTCAAGTTCGAGCCGAGCCTAAATTTGAACTCGAACTTAAAACTGTGCTCATACTCTGCTTGTTTAGAAAATGAACGAGCTTGAGCCAAGCTTTTTTTCAAGCATTAAACAACCCTATTATTTGCACATAACATAGTAATTTAAAAGAAATTTTAGAAATTTCACAAAATTCGAGCTATTCGAGCTTAAATCGAGGAAGTCGATCTTTGAACCGAGTTTAAAAATGTGTTCATAATCGGATTGTTTAGAAAATGAACGAGCCGAGCTCGAGCTACTCTGCTCATATAACACCCCTAATGTGGTCGAATTTGAATCATTAGTTTTGATTTGTTTTGTTGGTATATGTTGAAAATCGAGATTCGAAGAATAACGAAAACGATTTGAGCGGAAGCGAGTGATATAGAAACGAGATACTCAACAAACATGCAAGAACGAACATCAAAGTTTTACGAGGTTCGGCAAAGATTGCCTACGTCCTTGGGGCCTCAAGAATCGGCCAAATCCACTAAGTAATCGTTCAATAGAGGGTACAATCAAGCATGCATGCAAAGATAAACCCTAGATCTAGCATGTAAGAGTATCAAAGATGAAGAGAGAAGAAGATCCCCTGTGTGGGATAACAGGAGATCAAAGATCGCTTCGATGCTCCAAACCCTAGATCTCCAGACACGGAGGAAGCAGCCACCCAAGCCAGGAGCTAAGCTGCGCCATCACCAAGAGATCTCCGAGACCAACCATTGCCTTCGTCTTCACTGCTGCCGGGGAGGAACCAGAGATTGAGAGCAAACCCTAGAAAACCCTAGAAACCCCTTTGAGAGCTTTGGTGAAGAGACGGAGGAGAGAGAGCTGATCTGAGGAGCCCCAGGAACTGTAGCGAGTATATATAGCTAGGTCATGGAGGTTAAGTGAAGCGTCGAGGTAAAAACGCTGCGTTCCATCCATCAGCCAACCTGGGCTACTAAGCTCAACTCCAGCTGGAGATCATTTGGGCCGGATTGGGCCTGTTAGCCCAATTCACTGGTATCTTCTTCATCTTATACATCATACATATTATACATATATATAACATACTATAGGTTATACACTATACTCCACTATTGTCCATTAAGCTCGTTAGAGGATCAAGTCGATATCGACTCAATACAACTCAGTCGAGCCTAACTACAACCGTGCATCCATGTATACCTAAGTATGTGTTATATATGTTATATGTATACTCATCATACACTCATACATGATACAAGCACATAACAATATTACATGCAACATATATGAAAGCAAGACATAGGGAAATAAATATATAACATTACAACAAATCACCCTCTATTTTTCTAAGTCTTGCTCCAGGCAGACTATAACCTAAACTAAGTGGATTCCAAGCCAGTCTGTCATCAGCCCAGATATGCAAAGATCACCCATGGATATCCTCCAAATGGAGGAAGTTCTTGCAAAACACAAATTTCTCATAAGGAACAATTTTAGTGCCAAAGTCTGCAGGGTTTAGTTTACCGTCAATTTTCTTAACATGTATGACATTATCTTCTACTTTCTCATGAATGAAATGATATCTAACATCAATATGTTTAGTACTTTCATGGTACATGGGGTCCCTGCAGAGGTAGAGAGCACTTTGGCTGTCAATGTGTAAGACATAAGTGTAGTGTTTTCTCTCTATCTCTTTTAGGATACCTTGCAGCCAGATAGCCTCCTTGCAGGCTTCTGTAGCTGCAATGTATTCAGCTTCATGGATGAAAGAGCAACTATGGGTTGCTGCTGGGATTTCCATGAAATACAATTGCCTGACCATGTGTATACATATGAGGTAATAGATTTCCTGGTATCCTTATTAGAAGCATAATCAGCATCCACAAAACCATGAAGATCATAAGAGGAGGAATGTTCAGCATATAACAAAGACAGATTAGCAGTTCCAAGCAAATATCTCAACAAATATTTCATAGACACCCAGTGTTTCTCAGCAGGTTCAAACATAAATCTACTAAGTGTACTGATAGCAAATACAAGATCAGGACGAGTACATATCATAGAATATATCACAGACCCTACTGCAACATCATAAGGAATGGATTTCATTTTGTTAAACTCAGCAATAGACAACTTTTCTTTTATTTTAGTGAGATCAAGATGAGCACCTAAAGGAATATTGTTAAACTTATCACCAGAAATATGAAATCTCTCAAGAACCTTATGCACATAATCACACTGATGCAACCATAATCTTTTATGCTTCCTATCTCTTATAATAGACATGCCTAAAATCTTTTTAGCAATGCCTAAGTCCTTCATGTCAAAATGCTTCTGTAAATTCTTTTTAATATCATGAATAGCATCAACAGATTTAGAAATCAGCAAGATGTCATCAACATACAAAAGAACATAAAGCACATGACTCTTATTTACACCTTTAAAGTATAAACATGTATCAAACTTGCTCATTTTAAAGCCTAGACTGAACCTCATGCATTTGTCAAATTTAATGTTCCATTGTCTAGGTGATTGCTTCAAACCATAGATGGACTTATTTAACAAACAAGCATGATTAGGTTGCACAGAATCAATGAAGCCCTTAGGCTGTCTCATATAAATGGTTTCATCCACGTCACCATGAAGAAAAGCTGTCTTAACATCCATTTGTTCTAATTCAAGATCATACAGCAGTCATGGCAAGCAACAGTCTCAAGGTCTTATATTTCACAACAGGAGCAAATATTTCATTGTAATCCTCACCCTCTCTTTGTGTAAAACCTTTAGCAACAAACCTAACTTTATACCTAGGTGGGTCAGACTTAGAAATGCCCTCCTTAATCTTATAGATCCACTTACAGTCAATGAGTCTAGCATTACCAGGTTTAGGCACTAAAGTCCAGGTTTTATTAACTTTCATAGATTCTATCTCATCATTCATAGGATGTCTCCAATTAGCAGAGTGAACACATCTCATAGCTTGTTCATAAGTTTCAAGAGTAAATATCTTCACAACATCAGAAACTAAGCATGCAAACTCAACAATGTTATTAATGAACCCTTTATTTGGTATAACAGTCCTAGGACTCCTATCCCTAGTCAACTGCCAATTAGTCAAGTCATGTCCTTCAGTGGCTGAAGAACCAGAGGAACCAGAACCAGGCACAGACACAGACTCAACAAAGTCATCCTCATTCATAGAAATAGGAGAAGAAGAAGAGGAATTAGGTTCATTATTCACTCCCCCACCCAATTGGTGAGGTTGCAAATCATCAACTTGCATAGCATCAGAGACAATAGCAGAAGAAGTAGAAACAGAAGAATCAGAAGTAGAGGGAGGAGAGGAAGGGGTGGGAGAAAAACTACTGTCAAACTCATCATCTGTATGATAGATTCAATAAGCTCCTTTTTAGTCAACTTAACAGTACCATACTGAACAACATCAACAAAGGTAGTAAACTGAGCAGGCAAAGAATTAAGCAACAAAACACACAACTGAGTTCATCAACTTTATCACCACATCTCTCTAAATCCTGAGTAATAGACAGAAATCTATCAAAATTATCAGCAAGAGAGCAAGTAGTAGACATTTTAAAGTTGAAGAGTTTATTGAAGAGATTTACCCTACTTGGTAAAGATTTTACCAAGTATAAAGATTCCAACATCTCCCAGAGCTTATCAGCTGTTTTACAAGTCAGAACTTGCCTAGCCACCTCATCAGAGAGTCTCAACATAATCTCACTGCGTGCCAGGCTATCAAGATGTTTAATATCTTTCTTTTTGTCCTCATCATATTCTCCAGTAATGGCTTCCCAACAGTTTTCTTTGATTAATATGGCCTTCATTTTTACCTGCCACATAGCAAACTCAGTTGTGCCATTGTAAGGTTTAAGACGGTAAGATTCACCCATGTTTGAAGCTAAGAGCTTAAAGAAAACAAGAATACCTAGCAAAACAGACAGTAAATCAATCAAAACGATTCAAGAAAAACTTGAATCTTGAGCAGAGCACAGGAACACACACTTAAGCCTAGATCTAACAAACAAGGCGTGGTATGTCACGTAGGGGGGGTTCGGCACCGGTGATGTCGCCTTTTTAGGTCTGTCTGAGGCCCTACATCCGGTCTCTATTCCTAAACTCAAGAATAATATAGGAAATCGAGAGCGGGACACTCAAGCTCTGATACCACTTGTTGAAAACCGAGATTCGAAGAATAACGAAAACGATTTGAGCAGAAGCGAGTGATATAGAAACGAGATACTCAACAAACATGCAAGAACGAACACCAAAGTTTTACGAGGTTCGACAAAGATTGCCTACGTCCTCAGGGCCTCAAGAATCGGCCAAATCCACTAAGTAATCATTCAATAGAGGGTACAATCAAGCATGCATGCAAAGATAAACCCTAGATCTAGCATGTAAGAGTATCAAAGATGAAGAGACAAGAAGATCCTCCTGTGTGGGATAACAGGAGATCTCCAGACACGGAGGAAACAGCCACCCAAGCCAGGAGCTAAGCTGCGCCACCACCAAGAGATCTCCGAGACCAACCACTGCCTTCGTCTTCACTGCCGCCGAGAAGGAACCAGAGATTGAGAGCAAACCCTAGAAAACCCTAGAAACCCCTTTGAGAGCTTTGGTGAAGAGACGGAGGAGAGAGAGAGCTGATCTGAGGAGCCCCAGGAACTGTAGCGAGTATATATAGCTAGGTCATGGAGGTTAAGTGAAGCGCTGAGGTAAAAACGCTGCATTCCATCCATCAGCCAACCTGGGCTACTAAGCTCAACTCCAGCTGGAGATCATTTGGGCCGGATTGGGCCTGTTAGCCCAATTCACTGGTATCTTCTTCATCTTATACATCATACATATTATACACACACACACACACACACACACACACATATATATATATATATATATATATATATATATATATATATATATATATATATAACATACTATAGGTTATACACTATACTCCACTATTGTCCATTAAGCACGTTAGAGGATCAAGTCGATATCGACTCAATACAACTCAGTCGAGCCTAACTACAACCGTTCATCCATGTATGCCTAAGTATGTGTTATATATGTGATATGTATACTCATCATACACTCATGCATGATACAAGCACATAACGATATTACATGCAACATATATGAAAGCAAGACATAGGGAAATAAACATATAACATTACAACAGTATATTTTGATTATTACTTTTTTTATGACGAGAAAACCACAATTTGGTGGCAAACTCTAGTCACATGATCCAACCAACAAGAGCTACGGATCAGGTAAATCAGTTTGCGCCGACTAGCTTAACTCGATTGTAAGGAGAAAGACAAACCTCACCGGATAAACCGGTTTGCGCCGACCAGCTCAACCCACCGGTTGGGAGCAAGACAAACTTTGGATTTTTACACAAAGAAAGGGGCGAAGGCAGGGATTGAACCCGAGACCTCCTATTTGCGATATTGCCTTATTTGTACTCAACCAACTGACAATTTTTGCTTGTTAAATTCTAAATATAGGTGAATAACTATAAATTCATGATATCAAAGGGAAAACAACATTGAAGCAGATGGAAAAAGCTTGAATTGCTTTATTAAGAACTTCAAAAATTCAAGTTCAAAGTTTTAGGATTGGCCTTGAGCTAATTTATTAGCAACTTCAACACCTATGCTATGCCTCCATAAATCTAAAGGTTTGCTTTCTGCTCACTTGCTCTTTGTTTATTAACTGCTTAATTCCCACTTCCCACCAATGTCTTTATAAATTTCAAGCCAAAATCAACCACTTCCCACCAATGTACGCACTCTTACCCCGACCAGGTCGAGAGACTGTTTCCGAAAGACCCTAACAACATAGCACAGGGACCACAAGGGAATAGAAGATAAGAGGACAGTAAAGATGTCAAAAAAAGGGCACAAACAATAGGACACAACATCAAAGCCTATAATACTAAACATCGACACCCCGAATACACCCCCTCTATCAGTCCCTATCAAAAGCCACATCATCTTAGAGGTTCAGAAGATTGAGGTCATGGTGGATGACCTCCATTCGTCTCTTCTTAGGTCTACCTCTCCCCCTGCGACCAACTCCAAGATCCAAGTTCTCACACCTATGAATTGTTTCCGATGAAGGTCTCCTACGAACGTGCTCAAACCATCGCAGTCTGGACTCTCGCAGTTTGTCCACAATACACGCAACACCAACCTTGCTCCTTATATCAACATTTCTGATTCTGTCAAGTCTCGTATGCTCACTCATCCATCGCAACATTCTCTTCTCAACCACTGCTAACTTCTGTTCTTGGGCTTTCGTAATAGGCCAGCACTCAGAGGGACGATCTAACAACCACCTTATAGAATTTCCCTTTCAGTTTAGTTGGAACTTTCTTGTCACATAACACCCCCGACGCTCTTCTCCAACTTAGCCACCCCGCCTAGATTCGATGCTCGATATCCCTATTAATACCCCCATCACTTTGAACGTATGAGCCTAAGTATTTGAAATACTCTTTACTGGGGACTAGAACATCCCTCAAAGGAACTTTAGTCCCCGGATCTCTACCTTCTCCAAAACGGAACTGAACATATTCGATCTTGGTTTTACTTAATCTGAAACCGTGAGACTCCAGCACCCCTCTCCAATTTTCAAGCATGCGTGCCAAACCTGATCTAGTGTTGTCCACTAGCACAATGTCGTCTGCAAATAGCATACACCACGAGACCTCTTCTTGGAGCGGAGCGGAAATAGAATCCATGACAAGAGTGAACAAAAGCGGACTGAGAGCTGAACCCTAATGAAGCCCCACTTGGATATGGAAGTACTCTGAATCACCATTATGCATTCTAATACTAGTCAGTGAATCATCGTACATATCTCTAAATTTGAAAAGTGAAAATTCTGCGATTGTGGCATCACCCTGATATACGTCCCTGGCACTCCCTTATCTGCCAAGCATCTCCATAATAGCTCTTTCGGAACTTTGACATAGGCCTTTTCTATATCAATGAAGGTCATATGCAGATTCTTCTTCCTATCTCTGTGCAACTCGATCAATCGCCTTAGTAAGTGAATAACTTCAACAACTGATCTACTAGGCATGAAGCCAAATTGGTTTTCAGACACCTACACCAAACTCCTAAGTCACTCTCTCCCATAATTTCATCGTGTGACTCAGTAGCTTGATGCCTTTGTAGTTACTACAACACTGAACATCACCCTTGTTTCTGTAGAAGGGGACCAACTTACTAAGTCTCCATTCTGTTGGCATCTTAGCTGAAACGAGGATGGTATTGGAAAGAGATGTTAGCCATACCAAACCTTTGGCCCCCAACCATTTCCGGACTCCACATGTTGTGGGGGACATATGATCGTTAATGCAAACAAAATTAATCAATAGATGGGTATCAAATTGAAGGAAAATTCAAGGGTAAATCAGCCCTTTGATTGTACCTCAATTTCACAATGCAAACAAAGAATTTTCGGTACCTCAATTTCATAGTGCAAATAAAGAACGATCAAATTCAACATTGAAGAAAATATGTACACAAATCAACCAATTCACAATGCAAACAAAGATTTTTGTACTTCAATTTCATGCATCCCACCGTCGATTGTCGTCGAGTACTGCCTTCAGCCACCGATTCCGTCGTCCCGAATGAGTCGCCTCCCCCGACTCGACCTTCTCTGCCCGCCACCCAATTGTGTCATGGCTCCACCCGATTGCTGCCTCTAGCCCTCGCAGACTGCGTCGCCGCCCACCGATCGCCCTCCTCTGATTATCGGTCGATTGCGCCCCATCTCCACAACAACAACCACCACCAATCAACGTATCAATTTTGAGGAAGAAAGAAATTATTGTGAGAAAGAAGATAATTGTGAGGAAGAAGGTGATAGAACGTGAGAAAAGAAAGCAAATTTCAACTTGGAATTGGTACAGATAGGCAGTTGAATGAGAAAACATGGGGAAGAAAGGCCAAAAATTATGCATTCTTTAACAAAGATTTGCTTCTAATTTTATAAGTATTAGGGTGGGATTAGGGTGAGATTTTGGAAAGTGGACATAAAAATATATAAAATGTCATATTTTTCTTAATGGATAGAGTATTATTTAAAGTCATTTTCCTAAAAATAAATTATATACATGGTTGGTATTTTATTTCTTACTAGTCTTACTAATGGTAAAAATGAACTTGAATAGTTTAATGTTAATTATTAATAAGTGACAAATATTAATTGGAGATTGAATGACTTTTATCATAACCAAGCGGTTTCGAAAGAAGTTATCCAAAGACAACCGCTTAATTATGATAAAAGGCTTAATCATTTAGATGAAGCAGTATCCGATTCAGATATATAACAGTCGAACTTCATCAAATAGACTAAAACAAAAAAAAACCTTCATTTTTTGTTTTCCATAGAGCCATAGACCCTTTTCTCGTTCATTCAAGAGCAACCTTCTGTTCTCATATATTTGATCCTCATTTTTACATTACCAAGATTGATCACATTACTCGTCAAGTTTGGACAGTTCATCTTGATCTATTTAAGTGGATATGAAGCAAGCGAGAAATCATATCCCTATGCGTATCTATGGACGAATCAAACCCCTGCCTATGGACCGAAAATGTGTGTCAAGTCCGACCTGAATTTGCACGATCATATCCCTAGCTGTTTGCCGAATACCTAATCAAGTGGGTTCCTTCATCAGACATCTAATGGATGATAAACGATCAAGGCAGAAAGTTGCCCCATACAGAATCCTAAATCCTATCAACCTAGCCGAAGGTAAGCACTGATTCATGTCCTCATTGCACCTAGCAAAGCTGTGCAATCATGCTCAAGAGTCAAGATCTTTCCATAGCCTGTTTGCATCAGTTCGTGGGCGCTTATCAGCAAGTTTCAGGAATAGCCAATAACATTCATCACAAGTCAATGTAACATCAGGTGCTGCAATCACATTCAGCAATTTGCACAAGGTTGCATCCAAGCAATCCATGTCACCTCTTATACCTTACATAACCAAATTTTATAGAGATTAGGCAAGAATCGGAACATGTAGCCTAACATGGCGAATCATACGTCAAATGCTGGATGTATATCCAGAAGCTCATACATGTACTTTATTATGCACAGTATATACCAAGTAGGAAGAGGCGGTACTTCTAGGTTGATGAAACCCTAACCAGACCCTATTTACATTTGCTGGTTGGCAATTTTTACCTTCCTTCTATACATCGTTCTTCATGTTCGTCAACTAACTGCTCAGATCAGATACTCGTAGTACACTAAGAAAAGTGCGTCCGGAATATCCTTTGGCAGGCTGTTTATATAGAGGTAGAATCTCAAGACATCTTCCTTCAGTGCCGTCGTCTTGTCAACTAGGTCACCGTCACAGGTCAGAACCCATAAGTCCTCAGACTTCACTCTCTTTATATTCCCACGACAAAATGGGCAAGATTCAGATCTTAGGTTCCTATGATACGAGACAGGGAAAAAGGAAATTTTCATGATACAAGTTATGATAAGGAAAGTATAATAGTCTAATGTAAATGGTCAGGTTATTTACCAGTCGCGGTAGCAGTTGGTACACATGGCGTGGCAACAATTGGGCAAGACCATCTTGGTGCAGGGCTCAAGGCAAATTCCACATTCGTCTTCCCTCTCATCATTTTTAGAAAACAACCTCCTTTCTTCCATTCTCTTCTTGACAATAAGGTCCAGGGAAGTGCCTTCACATGGATCATTGTCGAGCTCCAATGAGTTTTCATGGAGGCGCTGAAGATATGGTAAGATAACACCTACATGTTGCATTTCAACGAAAGACACATTAAATTAGATCAAATGCATAAACAAGTAACCCTAAACCTTTAAAGATTTACATTGTTAGTAAATGCCACTACTTCAATCAAACATCTAATTTATTTCTTTGAGTTAAACTACAAACTCAACTATATAAGCACGCACTGTTCTTGCTTATCATCTAATTGTCATCATGTTGAGTTTTTCTTTTCTTTTTTTCTTCTCTTGCAGAAATACGAGATCAATGCCGTACTCGAAAGTGAGAAAATCAGACAAAACCATCTTAGTCATCAACTCAAGCCTAATGATAAACTTTTTAGCGAAATGGTACTTATTATTGACATACCATAAAAGTCCTTTATAGATGCCCTCCTATTATGTGACAAGGCATTTGGCCTTCCATCTGCCTTCACCTGCAAGACACAGAAAATTTGATTTTTAAAAAATGAAAAAGGTTCCGTAATGCAAATGATTTGCAAGATAAGGTGATTCAGACGTTTAACCTTGTATATTGCTATGTGGAAGAAGTTTAGATAGCTAGGAAGAAGGCACGCGCACGAGCAATCTATCCACTGAAGTATGTATAGAATGAGGGGTGCCCACTGATTATGGACTAATTTCATCTGCAGCACATCACCGCTCTTGCCTCTTGGAATCGAAGCTGCTCTGAGAGCATAAAACAGACAGAATTAGAATACCAGCAATGGTAGTATTACAGTATCATACGAGTCAAACCCGTCGATTTCATTCATAAAGGCACCAACCAAACAGTTACACATAAACCAAATTACCCATATACATGGGGAAAACATGAACTAGTTTCAAGGGAGAAAAATCAGGCACATTTAACGCCAGATTAATACCAGTCCTCCACAGCTTCACAGTGCAGAGCAAAATTAGCTAATTTACATAAATTAAGCAGAAAACATGGGGGTTCTCTGAATATCTCTTTCACAATTTGGTAAACTGAGAGCCTATTTACCAATCTAAAATATCTATTGAAGGAAACACAAGCATATCAGTCCTTCTCAAGCCCCACTTAAGAGCGTGTTTGCCAAAGCGTTGAATGCTAAAAGAGTTGGTGCATTTTGGATAAAAATAAATGCAAAGAAATTTCACAAACACACAAACAAGTTAAGGCAAAAGGGTAAACCAAGTTGATCCTATCTCATAACCAGTTTTTCCCCTTCCACCAATCCACTCCTTTGCTCTGACCCAGCAGAGGTAAGGAATGGGGAATTAAACAGGAAGAATCAGAAATTGATAGAGGAACAAATGATACCACCCACTTCATCAAATAGATGAAAGGGGGAAATCCCAAACTAATTAATTGCTCAAAAAGAACACAAATTTCAATCAACAACACAAACCACCAAAAAAGTTACCCAACTGAGGCAAAATTAAACCTCAACAATCAAACCCCAAAACTGAAACAAGCAAAATCAGCAAAGAACGCCCCAAGAGAAAACCAAGTCAAAGAGAAGGGGAGAGAGACAACTCACAGCATATTAGCATGTTCAATATCAGCTTCAATCACCTTCAGATTATCCTGGCAGGTAGACCTAATCAACTGATACCCAGACATCTTCCTCCCAAAAATCCAAACCCTTTTTTCTGAACTACTTCAAGTTTCAATCAAATTGGGGAAACTTCAAAGCAAATTGAGAAGAACGCAGATGAGAAATCAATAGGAAACGCATAACCCAGCTCTTGATCTTCAAATGAAATTGAAATGAATTTACTTTCTAGGTCTTCAAGAAACAGGAAAAGGGCACAAGGTAGGAGTTCTGAAGACGGGTGTTGTGAAGAGCTAAACGGCAAAAGTTTGGTTTATGGATTAGGGTGACACAGCCTGGATAGCAGTAAACCTAACCCCCTTTATATAATTTAGAGGTTGTTCATTGTATTGTATTGTACACACAAACACAATAATTAATTTTGTTTCGAATGCTTTCTTTTGTATGAATTTTCAACACCTCATTTTTCAAACATTTTTTGTTCTTTTGACCGGGCTTTATCATCTCATTTATTACTTCGTCCAATTCCAATTTGAGGGGTCTTTCCTCTTATTTTTTTAAAAATTTTTAATAGATTTTTTTTCGGTAAACTTAATTTTTTTAATAGATAATGGTTAAGTTATCTTCCACTGCTTTTATCAAAACTAGTTTTACTTTACCCGCCCGTTGTACAGTTTCTTAATAAAAAAATTATGTTTAATTTATATTTTCTTTTTAAAATTTAAAGGTTATATTAGTTTGATTGAAATCTTTGGATTCTTTAATACACCATAGTATAAAAAAGTAACTATACAAAATAACTTAAGATATTATATTCTATCGATAATAGCTTTTGTAAAAATATTCACTTGAATTTATTTGTTTTTAATAAAATGGGTTGGAATAGTAACAATTTTTTATGGATATATGTTGTACGTAGTTTATATATTATGATTTTGATTGTATTTTGCAACTTATTTGAATAAAAATAATTAGTTTTGAATAAAAACTATTTATTATGGTTGGCGGTAGATTTATCAAGTTGAAAGATTTTGGTTTATTGTTAATTATTTTAGCTTGATCAATTAAGAAAAAATTTGCAAAACAGGCACTTTATTTGGACAAATTGGGGAATTGTTCACCTTTTTGGACAAATTAGCAAAACGTCCACTATAAATACTTATTCTCACTTGTACGGACATATTCTCGTGTATACTCTCTTCCAAACTCTCTTCTCGCGCTCGTCAGTTTTCATCGGTTTTCTTCGTTCTCGTTCCTTCAATCTGTGCGTAAGTAGTGAGATTTCGGCCGATTTCTGTTCGTTGTTGTGCTATCTGGTTCAATGTCGTCATCTAGCAACTCTTCAGGTATCGATATCGCTTGTTTTTGCTAAATGTTTCGTGCTAGGGTTTTGGAAGAAGTTGATTTATGTTGATTTTATTGATTTCTGCTTTCAGTTTTGATCACCTATAGGTAAATCGATGCTTGATATGCATAAATGTTTGCGATTTTGAGTGTTGTAGGTAGTTTAAGTAATTTGCATGTGTTAAATTCGTTTATTTTAACTGTTTGTGTGCTTCAATTTTTGTGATGCGGCAATTTGTATGTGCTTTTTTAGCGTTATTCGTGTATTTTTCAACAATGTGTGTACTTGATGCTTTGTATTGTTTGTGTTGTTCATAATGTAGATATCTTTAGGTATGCTCATGTGTAAGCGCGCTGACACTGTCTGTTTTTATACATGGTTGTTTTAGTTTTGGTAGTTTCAACAATGTGTGTACTTTGATTGAGGTTTCTGTGTTGTTTTTGTGATGTTTATGTTCTTTTCTTATGTGGTGGTGTCATTTTATTGTTATTTTTTTTATGGTTATTTGGTTTATCATGGATTCTGTTATTGTATTTTTATATTATTCTTTATTTTGTTTTTATTAGCGGCTCAATCTGGTGATGCATCCACATCTTATAGGGGTTCTGATGTAAGTTATTTTGTTTTTCCATTTTGAATTTTTTTATTGATGAGCAAGTTTTGATTTTTTCCTAATCTGATGTTGTGTTTTTGGGTACTTTGTATGTGATTGATCAGGGTTTGGAATATTGCATTCCTGTTTCTGAACGATTCCATTGTAGGTCCAACATATATTCATATCCATCTGTTTGCGATTTGATTGAGAAGCATTTGTCTCATTCTGATTACAATATTCTGCGGGAAAGTTGTGTGGGATGGGTGCTGACGCAGGGCACCAAAATGGCTACCAATTTTCAGCTTATGCATCAAATGGTGCTTCGTCAAGTCCAAACTCAGAAGGAGAATGAGTTGTGGTTTAGAGTTGGTGGATATCTTGCACGTTTTTCAATTTTTGAGTTTCATGTCATCACTGGCCTTCCTTGTGAAGAACATGTTTGTAATATCTCAAAAAAAGTGTCAATATCTGAATTTTTTGGGCAGAAGAAGATGACTCATGATGATTTAGTTGCTCGTTTCATATCTGAGAGCACGAAGTCTAAGAAGAAGTTGATCATGGCTAAGTTGTTGTTGATTGAGAGGTTAATTGTATATAGGAGGTCAGAGGTTGTCAGTGCACAATTCCTTTCTCTTGCATGTAATGAGAAGGAATTTGAATTATATCCTTGGGGTAGAGAGTCGTACACCCGTTTGTTGAAGTCTTTGAAGAGTTCTTCTGTTGCAGACCGTGCTGGTGTTAGGGGCTCTTATCAAATGTATGGGTATTGCCTTGCATTCCAGGTATTCTGTTTTAGTGCTTGAATCACTTTTGTCATCAATATTTGTCTGTGTCATCACAACTTTTATTGTGTATGTTAAGATTTTTGTCTAATATTGTTTTGTAATCTCTTTTTGCGTTTTATTTTGTAACAGTCTTGGATATTAGAAGCTTTCCCAGCCCTCTCTGCTAAAATTGACTGTAATTTTATGATGCCTGATAGAGATCCATACTCATTGCACTGGGTATGCGAGTTTAGCCATTCGTATGTTGAAGCTGAGCATTTGTTTCATGGTGATTTGGTAATATTTTTATGTTATTTATCTTTAAGACCATTTTTAGTTGATGCATCTTTGTTTATTTTTTTTTAAACATATTTTTATACTTGCATTTTGGGCAGACTCCATTGTTCCCTACTTATGGGGAGTTTGCACGCACAACAAGGATGGGGTTTGCTGATGAAAAAGATGATCCAGTCGTTGATGCATCAGTTGAAGAAGTATGTGGTGGAGCTGTTGATGATGCATTATATGACAGCCGTCGTTTTCGTCAAAGGGCATATACAGCTAGGTTTTCAAACAGAGTTGTACAAGCTGGTGGTGAAGAAGCTAATATCTCGGAGAAAGGTGATGAAGCAGAGACCTCAAAGAGGAAGACACCTGTGAAGAGAGGCAAAGCTGCTGGAAAGAAACAGGATGAGAAGTCCTTTGAAACTGCTTTTCAAGTTTTTCCTGAGGTAGAAAACAAAGATGTTGTAGAGTCCTCAAAGAAGAGGAAATCTGAGAGTGGAGGGATGGCTGGTAAAAAGAAAAAGAAGGTGGTGTCCAGCGATACTGCTGATGGATTGGTTTATGTGAGGAGGGGTCGTTCTGCAGCTAGGCAATGTGGTACAGTTGTTCCTTCTGAGAATGTGAAGATAATTAATGCTGACACAGATATGCATGAGGAGGGTGATGTGGTTGCTTCACCTTCCAAGCGAGGTCGGTTGGTTACTAATTTATGTGATTTATTAGATGATGATACCCCACTGAAATTTGTCTTTCAGCGGAGGTATAAGATGAAGAAAGCTGGGTTAGGTAGTGGGAGGCCATTGTATGATAGTACTGCTGACATGTCTTCTGTTCTTCCTTCAGTTTCTCTTGGTGATAATCAGAGTACTCATGGAGTGGAGAACGAAGAAATTCATGCTGCAGGCTTTACATCTGGTGGTGAAGGCAGTGATGGCGATGACAAGGTTGATGATTTTACTGCTGACACCCATTCTTGTGGATCTGATGAGTTGTCTGCTCCTCCTACTGCTGGGCTTTCTGTTTTGGCAGAGGTTGCAGATGTGGTTGGTTGTGCTGACAAGGTTGAAGGAGGTGAGACATCTTCTGGTGACAGGCGGGGAGAGGGTCAAACATCTAATGCTGGCACTGAAGGTGTATCTCCCCAAATGGAGGCCAAAAATGATTCAACGGGGGAGTTGCCTCCAAAAACACATGGTGATGGTTTTGCTTCTTCTACCCCATCTTATCCTGATTGGGTGAAGGAGATTTTTAAGAGGATTGAGAAGCTTGAAGATGTACCTCAGCGTATGGATGTGTTGGGTGCGAGGGTTGATGCTATTGAATCAAAGATTGCAGAGATGGCTGGGATGCTTGGAGTTGTTGGTGAGATGGCGATGAGGTATGATGAGCTTGAGGTTAGGGTTTCTAATTATGAAGCTATGTTTGCCAGGTCAGAGGTTAATCCTGGGAATGCTGATGATAAGCATATAGGTGGTAAGCCCCAGGGCAGTCCTGTGAAGGTTGTTGATGAAGATGTCAGCACAAAAATTGTCAATGATGTTGTAGCTGATCTTCAGAAGTGTTTCTCTGCTGATGAGGAAATGGTGAAATCATCACCCCATTCTGTCAATGTTGAGGACGTGTCCTTGCCCTCAATAAGATCAGAGGGCCCAACTTTGGATAAGGATATTCTGTATACTGAAATCCCTCCTGTGTTCCCAACTGTTGTCGTTGACACTGAGGGTGAGGATGTTGGTGCAGATGTGAAAGGTTTTAAGGATTTGAAAGGTGATATTTCATTAACTAAGAATGAAGTTGATGATGCCAAAAGGAGTGCAGATGAGTTTGGAATTCCATCAAGTTCTGCTGAAGTTGCTCGATCTGCCAAGTGTGAGGTTGAAGGTGGTGATGCTGTAGTCGGTGCAGTTGGTGGGCACTCATCGTTGGAAAAGTTCATATCTTTGTCTGATGATGATTATGACACGGGTGCAGGTGTTGATTGGGATTCGGTAGCCAAGGATACTGAAATTATAAATGAAGTTGAAAAATTAAAGGCTTCGAATCTTATCCCGTCAACCAGTACATTCTTGTATGGCCCAGCTGAGATTGAAAAGAAGGTGAGAATCTTAAAGCACGTCCCTAACAAGTCATTGATCAGCTTTGAAGATCATGAGTTTATGTACGGACTTGTAAAGAAGAAAAGGTATGCTTTATTTTTTTGTTCAATCTTTTTTTATGGAATGTTGTCTTTGTATTAGTACAGCACCTCATTCTTTATATATTTATATTCATCTTGTGTAATTTGGTTAGGAATTTTTCTGTTGCTGGTCCAATATCAAGGTGGGACAAAAAGTTTTTCCTGCACATCATATCAAAGAATATGTGGCTTGATTGTCAGGTAATATCTGCTTGTTTTTGAAATATATATATATGTGTGGATTGGATTCTATTGTGTTTGTTTGATTGTTGACATCTTTTTTTTTATTACTATGTTGTGTAGCATCTAGAAGCAGGTTTGATTCACTTTAGGAGGCGCATTTCTGAAGACCCTGTGAAATATCGAGAGGTTCTTGTTCTTGATTGGCTATTTTACTTAAAGTACCTGCCTGATTATGCTTCAAATTATGGGGAAGATTTGCCTCTTGAAGTCAACACCGAGGAGTATTTTGTTGGTATGTGCCCTGCTGAGTATGGGAAGCCATGGGACTCTGTAAAGAACGTCTACACAATATTCAATGTTATAAACAAACATTGGGTGGCGTTGGAGATTATGCTTGAGGAGAGGGTAATCAACGTGTACGATTGCAATGTGACTGCTGTTAAGGCTGGTGTACTTGAAGAACAATTGCAACCGTTTGCTATTTGGTTCCCAATTCATTTGGCAAAGGCTGGGCTCTATCAAAACTTTGCTTCCTCTCCTTTCCAGCTAAATATGGTTGATGATTTAATACATGATTCTACTGGGTATGTATTTTATATGTTGTATTGTTTGTCGTTTAGCCTAAGATACTTGTTATTTATGTGCTCACATGACATGGGGCCTTTTTGTGTTTGTAGGGCTTCATGCGGCGTCTTTACATTAAAAGCAATTGAAGCATCTGTCTTTGGGGGAGATGTGAAACGATTCAACAATGAGAAGCTCTTTCGATACAGAGAACTCATGTGCTCAGATCTGATCAAGGAGACCTGGAGTTTTAGGTTTTAAAACAATTGTTTAGATATGTAGTTGGTGCATACATGGGGTATTTTTTGATGTAATATGACAATCTATGTGCTCAAATTGTTAATTTGGTGGACATGTATGTATATTTGTAGGTAATGGATTTTATGGGATATTTTTTGGATGCCCTGTATTTTCGATGTGACTTTGAATCTGTTATGATTGTACATTTTAACTTTTATTAATGTTTATTAAGGTATCTATTTTTGCAATGACAATGTTTTATTTGAATTTGTATTAATAATGTGGGGGGCATGGGTACATATTTACCATGCTATAACAAAAGTGGTGACACCAGTCTTGTGTTTTCTGATATTGAAGTTTATGTGGTGACACTAGGTTTTTGAGGCCCAAAGTAGTGCTGACACTGTTAGTAGTTATAAATAGTGGTGACACCAGTCTGGTTTTTTTCTGATATTGAAGTTTATGTGGGGACACTAGGTCTTTGATGTCCAAAGTAGTGCTGACACTGATATTAGTTACAAGTAGTGGTGACACCAGTCTTGCATTTTTTTATTTTGAATTGTATGTGGTAACACTAGGTGGTTGAGGCCCAAAGCAAGGTTGCCAATGATATTAGTTACAAGTAGTGGTGACACTACCCTTGTTTTTTCTGATATTGAAGTGTATGGGGTTATATTTTCTGTTATTGAAGTTTATGTGGTGACAGTAGATGGGTAAGGCCCAAAGCAGTGCTGACACTGATATTAGTTACAAGTATTGGCGACAGTAGGGTTGTATTTTTTTTTATTTTGTTTTTTATGTGGTTGCACGAGGTGGTAAGGCCCAAAGTCTTGTGTGACACTGTTGGTTAGAGTAGTTGGAAGTATTGGTGACACTAGCTTTGTGTGTTCTTTGTTATTTAAGTTTATATGGTGACAGTAGGTGGTTAAGGCCCAAAGTAGTGCTGACACGAGGTGGTTAATGTCCAACAGTGATAACTGTAAGCCCAAAGCAGCGATGACACGAGGGGGTTGTTGTCCAGCAATTATAACTGTAACTCATATAACTGTAATCCGTTTACAGTTTATATTTTTACAGTTTTTATAGTTTTTTACAGGTACTCTGAAATGAAGTGCCCCAAATAACTGTCATAAGGAAGAAAACTGTATAATTATTGGCTATATATATCCAGAAATAATTCTTTGGTGTCCATTGGTGTCTACAAACTAATTGTAACAGAAATCAGAATACCAGAACTTGTATTCTTACTGCTTAACCACCCCCCACCAAAAAGATGAATTATGGCAACACTGTTGAGTTCTGCACAAGATTCCACCAAATGATGGACGATCTGGATGGTGTTGTTTACCGTGGGTATCACATGAGTCTCGTTGATGAGGCATATGAGACTAACAAAGAGGCTCACAGGGTTGAGTTGGTGGAAGCCGTTGTGTTTCATTATACATTATATGAGGAATTACAAAGATCAATAATAGCAAATGAATATCATATTCGCAGAGCAACCAAAGATGAAGATGCTGAAGCACTATCAAAGGTGATATATGAATTTTTATCCTTACTTTTTTTTCCCTCTCTAGTGTTAACTCTTATATTTTATGTTTTATCTAGGGGGAACGAGAACTTGGGGAACAAAGGCAGATGTTGGAAGAGGCAAAGGACAACCTTATGCAGTGTGTTAAAAAAGTTTTAGATGCAGAAATGGAAAGGAGGAGGAAGATTGATGAATTTTTAGGCCTGTAGGTCTTGTATATTAATAAGTGATAATATTGGAACTTATTTATATATTTTAGTTTATATGTGTGTTCATAATGAAGATATGATGTAAGTTATTAATATCATATTAATTATATGGATATTTTGTAATTTCGCACCTCGTATTTGATATTATAAAGTGTTATTGGAGTTTTAAGTCTTCATTGGTTGATACTGCGGACACATAGAGTAATTTGGGAATTGTTTTGGCAAAAGTAGTGCTGACACTGTTTAACTAAGGGTTTATGTTATTGTGAATTTGCTCAACATCATCTTAGTTTTGCTCAACAATAGTTTATATTTGCACAACAAACGAGATTTGTGAAATTTTGCCCAAAATAATCCTATTTTCTTTAATATAATTTTATACTTTCTCAATAGATAATTGCACAACATGGTATTATTTTTTTATAGTATCTTCTTTTCGTAGTAGTGTTTTTTTATAGTATTGATGACAGAATTGCGCTGACAGGCTTATTTTGTGTGCTTTTACCCTCTTCTTGAACTCTCCTATTGAAATCTTTCTCTTGCAAAGTATTGTCAATACTTAGGAATGAATATCATTAAATAAACTATATTTATAAAATACACCAGTTATAAACAGAAATCAAATATTTTACTACCGGTGACAGAATTGTGTTGACATAGAGAAAAGAATACAAAATTGGTCAGATGCAGTTATAGTTGTATGAAATTGACAAATACAATCCAGGTTAAAATCATATGGAAAACAACTGTCTTAATGCTCACGAAACAACTTTTCAGAAGTAGAGTACACAACTGTCTACACCCCA
This sequence comes from Persicaria maculosa, assembly GCA_963922045.1. Taxonomy (NCBI): domain Eukaryota; kingdom Viridiplantae; phylum Streptophyta; class Magnoliopsida; order Caryophyllales; family Polygonaceae; genus Persicaria; species Persicaria maculosa. The sequence goes on along the minus strand of OY998261.1, from coordinate 20,432,320 downwards.
ATACATTTGATACTTTGCAACAAAAACATTATATTGTGTTGTAGCTGTTCAACCAAGGTTTATTTTTTGGCCTTGAATCCCCTTTGAAATCATTCTTGAATGGGATTTTGCTGCCTTCATAACTTCTTTGTTCACTTCATTCAGCTCTGAGCACACAATATCTGTTAGGTACTTCACCCGTAGTTTTGAGATATTCTTGAAATTGCCCTTTTCAAATCCACACTTGTAGCCTCGCTCTGACCCAAAGAAAGTCTCCATGTGACGCATGAGGCATACCCCAGAATGCTGAACTTTCTCTTCTCCAGCCCACGCGATGGGGACAATTGATGTTGGTGCAGTTGACACTATTTCTGCCTTTGCTTCAAGCCCCTTCTCTGTTAGAAACGCAATCAGCATATCTCCCTGCATTTATTGAATTATAAAGCATTTAATGTTAATTGGGAACTCAGGTGATATTAGATTTAAGTTAATACAACTCAAGAAGATATTATGTATCATTAATAAAACTTACCAAACATTCAAAGGGGGATGCAAAGGTGCAAGTTTCAGCAGGGCAAGTTGGGTTGATATCAATGATTTGGGTGACTTTGTTTTTCAAGTTGAAGACAACCATGATGTAGACCTCTTCTTGTTCAACTCCAAAAACAAACTAATGAACATAATATTAAACAGATAGAAATTAGGGATTGAGTTTGTTAACTTTGATCTCAAAATCAGTATTTAGAGAACTTTTCATTCTTGTGGTTGTGAAAGGAGTACCATGTCTATATCTTTCAAAGAAATGTGTGGTGACAATGACAAAGCAGTATCAAGGTGGAGGTTAAACCTCTGAAACTGTTCATCACAAGCTCCTGATGACACACTGTCCACATTAAACTGGATCAAAAATAAAAATTAGTAAAAAAACAGACCCATTGTAATAATGGCAAAAGAATGGAGTGTAATTGAAAGATGAATAAGTAAAAATATTACAGATTTGTTGATATTGACAAATAGTCTTGCTGGTGACTGAGCACTTTTATATTGTTCCTTGTTGTTGAGGACTGCTGTCTATGCATCAATAATGACACTAGACAGTTGGGTTTCATCTTCAAGTGTACCCATGTCTCTTCTAACCACCTCAATAGACTTGTGTTTAAATAAGACTTCACTGCAAATGCAAGACATTATGAAGATGTATTAAATAAAAAATATCTTTTACTTGTAACTGAACATACATTAAGTAAATTAAGATTAAAATGAACTTTACGTGCTATGAGTTGTTGTCATTGCTAAATAGGCTGAAACAGTCCGCTCAATTTCAGAGATAGGATCGTTAATATCTACAACACGGGAGTAATAGGGGCTTCTCAAAGATGCAGACGGTTTATATGCTCTCTTTGTAGCTTCTTCTCTCTTTGTGTCATGAAGTTGTTGTGGTGCATTCTCAGGAGCTGCGTTGACACGTGGTGACCTCCGGGGGGGCAATGGAGCAGGGGACTTGGATTTTCTTTTATCCTCCAATGGCTTCTCTGGTGGAATATCAGTTTGGAATTGAGTGGGGAGGGGATTGGGAGGGGTGCATAATGTGTCTGCAGTTTTAGCTTGGACATCCTGTTGTATTGGAGGATGACCATGGCTGGGTCCAGGAGCTTGTTGTGTGTCATTACCATCCTTGGTTGCATCTGCAACGTTCTGTGGTATCCCCGTATCTTCCCCCAAAACAGGATCATTTACAAATATATCAAAGGAAAATTGCCCATCTCCTTTGATATTTGATTTCAATTTTTGCTTATTCTGATACGCAAGCTCAATCTGAGTAAGGCAATCTATAAAAGCAGGGTCTGACCAGAATGGGTGTTGGGAGTTGTTAAAAATTGTGTTTGGAGAGTCGTCCATATATGACCTGTCAGCAGCATCTGTAGCAGGCGCAGGGGTCACATCTCCCATCCCTAGGAGCTGGTTGGCTCCACGCAGAAGTGAATTCACCTTGTCATCATTTTGTAGTTCAGGCGGTATATTTGTAGACCACTCCACAAATTCAGAAATAGCAGATGCAAGCACAAAAGTCTTTTGAGCAAAAGTCTGTATCCAATTCTAGAAGACAAGAGCACATGAGAAAATAAGATTAAAAAACATCAGTAAATAAGAAAACATGATAAACTGCACAATTTTAGATTGAATTGGTTAAAAAAATTCATATAGACCTGAAGTGGAGGTGGTTGTTTTTCTGGACCAACGGGGTGTTCAGTGCATTCTTCATTGTGTGTAGTAGATTGGGGACAAGCCGTAGGAGGTATTTCTTGAGTGGGAGGAACGATTTGGCGAGGTTGGATTGAGCCACGGCCAAAGCCTCCACTATTAATGTCATCAGTCTCTCTTTGGCGTAGAAGTTTGGAATTGATGCCAAAAAACACTGGCAAAGAACGAGGTATTCGTCTAAGTGCTGTGCTTGTGAACAGTTTTACCCTATCCATATACAGCAACTGACACATGAATGGGATAAACATATATCGGTATAATGATTCAGGACGGGAGTGCTCACATGAATAATATTGTATATATGAAATTAAAAATTGGCACTGGTGACATGGGCACTACAGACATGGTAAAGAAATTAAGCGGGGGAGGAGTGCTGACATGAATAATATTGTAGATACTAAAGTTAGAATAGGCACTGGTGACATGGGTACTACAGACATTGTAAAGAAATTAATTTAACATCACAGGGAAGATGATGGAGTGGGGCAGTGCTGACATGAATAATATTGTAGTTAGGAAACTTAAAATAGGCACTGGTGACATGGGTAGTACAGTCATGGTAAAGAAATTAATTTAACAACAGATGAAAGGTTTGAAAAACTACTTACAACCAAGAACAATATAGGCCCTCTGAAGTGTCCATCCTTGTTCTTTTCCCAACTTTTTTTCGCATCAACCAAACTTTCTAACACAAGACCACACTAATTTAGCTCTCTCATGTCACCTAATTCCGGAACAACTCTTACTAAACTATGGTTTGCATGTCCATTTCCTAAAGTATCAATCAAGTAAGAGTCTAATACAACAATAAAGTTCACGAGGAATTGGTCACCACAATTAGTGTCAGCTATCAATTTATCCATAACCATAGCTGATGTTATATTATCCTTAACCTCAAATGTGTTTCTCCAATCTTTCACAAGGTTGAAATTTTCCTTTGCTGTTTTTCTTGCTACTAAAACCTTTCCCATAGGCAATCCCAATGTGATATGAACATCCATCTCAGTAATTTCAAGTTCTCCTCCATTAGCCATAACCAAACAACACTTGTTAGGGTCAAACTGATCCACTAACCAATATGAAAGATATTGTGGAAGGGAAACAATGTTCAAGTCGAACAAACATTCAAGCCCAATATCTCTAATGAATTTCTTTTGCTTGTCATTCATTTTCTGCAATGATGACACAAGCAGGCGGGGGCTTGAACGTGTTTTCAAAGAGTTGAATTGTTTCTGTCTGCTGTCCCTCTCGGTCTTTGCAATCATTTGTCTGTTTTTTGAGATAGGTTGGATTTCAGTGCCTTCTGTTTGCTCATCAGATGTGATGTTATGCACAGTTGGGTTCACTGGTTGACCAAGCGTTACATTAGGTGAATCGTCTTGCAAAACTGTAATTTCAAGGGCTTCTAAACCAACAGTGCTAGTAGGAACAGTAGTCTCATGGGGGACCTCTTTCTTACTGTTTTTCCGAACAAGCGGTTGTGAATCTTTAGATTCAAGTGACAGGGAACCGACCCCTGTTTCACATGCTCTATCAGGCTGAGTATCTTCAAACAGTTCATCAATGAAAGCTGGTGAATCCCTAGATAAATCAATTACTGGAGGTTTAACGCCAGATCTTTTTGATCTCTTCGAAATTTGGTTTTGACTGTCTATAGTAGGTGAGTCACTCAATCTCTGCGGGCGTTTACCTATGTAATGAACACTGAAAATCAACTTCTACAAATAATGCATGCATTGGCATTGTAAAATAAGGGAGTTTATTCCATATAAATTTGAAAATTGAACGATAAGTCCATCACATTAACTACACATTATAATGCCGAAGTCCTTAAATTAGCAAAGGCAGCTCGTGGAAGGTCGAATAACTTGAATAACTCCCATTTCCTGCTTTTCGTTGGAGCTAAACCCTAAACCGTAATCATTCTTATTTAAACTGTAATAAACGGAGAATAGGAAATCAAACCTTTCCGGTCTGGAGACATGGTGATGTATATGGTAGAGCAATAGAGAGGGGGATTTTCGATCTGGTCTCAGTGAGCGTATAATCAAACGTGAAGCAAACTTTGCAGAGCAAGAGAGATGAGATTTCGGGGGGGGGGGGGGGGGGGAGGATGAAAGAAATGACGATGACCGACTGTGTGTTGTAGAATGTGTTTTAATACCTTATTTATTGCTTTTTCTAATTTTTGTTTTTTTTCTTTTCTTGTTTTTTTTAAAAATTACGGCAAGTGGTTAATACTTTATTTATTCCTCATTTTTGCTCAACATGCTCTTATTTTTGCTCAACACTAGTTTATTTTTGCACAACTATCAAGACTTTTGTGAAATTGTGATTCATATGATCTTATTTTTCTCAATAAGTTCTCTTAGTTTCTCTATAGATAATTGCACAACACGGTCTTATTTTTGCTCAACAATAGACTATAATTGCACAACATGAGCGTTTGTTGGAATTTTGCTCAACAGGCTCTTATTTTTGCTCAAGATGGTCATATTTTTGCTCATCAATAGCCTATAATTGGACAACAGGGGCATTTGGTGGATTTTTGCTCAACTTGCGGTTATTTTTGCTCAACAATAGTTTATATTTACACAACTATATAAGACTTTGTGAAATAGTGCTCAACATGATCTTATTTTTTCTCAATATGTTTTCATAGTTTCTCTATAAATAATTTCACAACACGGTCTTATTTTTGCTCAACAATATACTATAATTGCACAACATGGGCGTTTGTTGGAAATTTGCTCAACATGCTTTTATTTTTGCTCAACACAGTGTTATTTTTGCTCATCAATAATTGCACAACATGGGCATTTGTTGGAAATTTGCTCAACATGCTCTTATTTTTGCTCAACAATAGTTTATATTTACACAACTATATAAGACTTTGTGAAATAGTGCTCAACATGATCTTATTTTTTATTAATATGTTTTTATAGTTTCTCTATTATTAATTTCACAACACGATCTTATTTTTGCTCAACAATAGATTATAATTGCACAACATGGGTGTTTGTTGGAAATTTGCTCAACATGCTCTTATTTTTGCTCAACACAGTCTTATTTTTGCTCATTAATACTCTATTATTGCACAACATGGGCGTTTGTTCGAAATTTGGTCAACATGCTCTTATTTTTGCTCAACACAGTCTTATTTGTGCTCATCAATACCCTATAATTGCACAACATGGGGCACTTTGTGAAATTGTTGAGCAAAAATAAGAGCAAAAATAAGAGAAGATGTTAATGGGCTTATTTTAAAATTGATGAATGGAAGGGTTTGGCCCAATGTTATCTCTTCATACCCACGTTTTCAACCCAAAGCAGTCCGTAGTTGTGCAATCCCCGGTGTCCTTTTAGCTCCCTCCAACATCTTCTCCGTTACCCCCGTTTTGTGTTTATAGGCGACGATCACTTTCTTGTCTGTAGCGGTTACCGAGTACCCTTCAATCGCCGGTGTCCTTTCAGTTCTTCTCTTCTTCAATGGCTTTTCAACCGGTTATTCAACAAGGGTATCATCACACTGTTGGTGAGTTTGTAGTTGAACTTTTAGCAAGCGAGTCGTCTGTATATGGTTCGAGTGAAATGTTAGTGTCAATCCACTCCGTGGATGTTCCTCTAATACTTCATCATTTATACATTTGGAATGGTTTGCCAATGAGCTTACGGCGCTGCAATGGAATATTACGGGACGCGGGAATCCCAGCTGTTGTTCGAAATCAAGTAGCAAATCATATCTTAAGGGATTTTACAAGTACTTGGTTTGCTCAAGATGATGACTTGATTGAATATGGTCTCTGCCCTAACATCACCATCAATTTGTACTACACTTCCAACTCTTCTTCCGATTCAAGCTCTGACTCTTCTGACTCGGACATGGAGGTCGACTACCCACATCATCTAGCCACTACAGCAGCTATTGATGGTCTACAAGAGTTATATCATCTTGAGCTCGATGGGCAGACATGTTCAATATGTCTTGACCCGATGTTGGATTCAATGCCTGTCCTTGGCATGCCATGCTCACATTTCTTCCACCCACATTGTATCCGAGATTGGCTTAGGGTTGAAGGGTCTTGTCCACTTTGTCGGTTTGCATTGTAAACTTACTTTTTCTGTAGTATTGTCATGTTAGTAAAAGAAAATGTAGTTTAACTTTTTGAGGGACTTGGTGTAAGCAAACTTGTATTCCCTGTTCTATGAACTTGGTTTAAGCAAATGTATAATATGAATGGAATTTTGTTTTGATTGTATTTGTTTACAATTTTCACCAACTCCAAACTATCAGTTGGGAATGTCTGTTGATCTTCTTTGTCATTATCTGTTTTAATGCTGACACACAACTCAACAGCAAATTTAACATCATCTAGTTTGGACAACTCTAAAAACTCTTTCAAATCAGCATCACATTCAACGGTAAGAGGACCTCTCAAGACTTTGAAAGGGTGCAAATGATTGAATTCTAATTCAAATGCGCTGTCTACATTGAATCTGTTGTGCACTTTTTCACTTAAACCCTGTAGTGTTATTGAGTCATCAACTATGAACACTTTTGAAGTAGTGTGTCCGGCAAAGGTTGGACCTGATTCATCAAATAACCATTTCCCACCATATATAACTGTAATAACGTGGGTTGCCATTGTAATCTGTAGAATATGAATTTAAGAGGATAAATAGATTGCAGTAGTAAGAAACACAATTTGATTGAAGTGTTGACACAAGGAACCAAAATTTTATATGATTCAAATACAGTGCTGACATGGAGCAATCAAAGTGTAATAATGAATGTGGAGTTCATTATATTGTCAAATGCAACATTGGATGCAGCAGTGAGGAATGGATATCATTAAATCAACTATATGAATAAGATATACCAGTTATGAACACAATCCTACAAAATTTGCACCTCCGGTGCAAATTTTCTAAGATTTAAGTGCAGTGCTGACATGGAGCAATCAAAGTGTAATAATGAATGTAGAGTTCATTATATTGTCAAATGCAATATTGGATGCAACAGTGAAGAATGGATCTCATTAAATTAACTATATGAATAGAATACACCAGTTATGAACAGAGTCTTACAAAATCTGCACCTCCGGTGCAAATTTTCTAAGATTTTAAGTGCAGAGATGACAAGTGGTGAATCAAAGTATAAGCACATTTTAACTAGATATAGGAATGCTACATTTTAAAGTGCAAGCACATAATTCAAATGAGCATAAAGAAGCATGTATTCAAAAGGAGACTTCAAAATCTCATCCAATACATCAAAAATGAAATTTTCTGTAATTTCATTGCATTTATCATTTGAATTGGAATGTATTTGATAAAGATTTACCAATGTAACATATTAACGATCATAAATAAGCATAAACAAGCAAAGTTTCGATTGTAGACTTGAAAATAAGACACATATAGCAAAAAACAATCATTATCAGTAATTGATGCTTCAAAAATCAAGCAACATTTGAATAGAATACACCAGTTATGAACAGAATTCTATGATTCAAATGCAGTGCTGACATGGAGCAATCAAAGTGTAATAATGAATGTAGAGTTCATTATATTGTCAAATGCAATATTGGATGCAACAGTGAAGAATGGATCTCATTAAATTAACTATATGAATAGAATACACCAGTTATGAACAGAATCCTACAAAATTTGCACCTCCGGTGCAAATTTTCTAAGATTTTAAGTGCAGTGATGACAAGAGGTGAATCAAAGTATAAGCACATTTTAACTAGATATAGCAATGCTACATTTTAAAGTGCAAGCACATAATTCAAATGAGCATAAAGAAGCATGTATTTAAAAGGAGACTTCAAAATCTCATCCAATACATCAAAAATGAAATTTTCTGTGATTTTATTGGAGTAATCACTGAAGTGTATGTTGTAACACTAGGTGGTTGAGGCCCAAAGCAAGGGTGACAATGATATTAGTTACAAGTATAACTGCATGTGATATTAGTTACAAGTAGGTGTTTTCTGATAGTGAAATTTATGTGGTGACACTTGGTGTTTGTGGCCCAAAGTAGTGCTGACACTGTTATTAGTTACAAATAGTGGTGACATCAGTCTGCTGTTTTCTGATATTGAAGTTTATGTGGTGACACTAGGTGTTTGAGGTCTGAAGTAGTGCTGACACTGATATTAGTTTCAAGTAGTGGTGACACCAGTCCAAAGTAGTGCTGACACAGATTTTTTTTTGGAAGAATGCATATTTTTTAAATCAAAGTGGCAAAATTGCACAACATGGGCGTTAGTTGGAAATTTGGTCAACATGCTCTTATTTTTGCTCAACACAGTCTTATTTTTGCTCATCAATAGCCTATAATTGCACAACACGGGGCATTTTGTGGAAATTTTCTCAACATGCTCTTATTTTTGCTCTAAATGCTGTTATTTTTGCTCGACAATAGTTTATATTTGCACAATTATCAAGACTTTGTGAAATTGTGATCAATTTGATCTTATATTTTTCTCAATGTGTTCTCATAGTTTGTCTATAGATAATTGCACAACATGGTCTTATTTTTGCTCAACAATAGAGTATAATTGCACTGCACAACGTCGGCGTTCGTTTAAAATTTGCTCAACATGCTATTATTTTTGCTCAGCACAGTCTTAATTTTGCTCACCAATAGCCTATAATTGCACAACATGTTCTTATTTTTGCTCAACAATAGTTATTGTGGGGACGCCACCGTGGTGTTCTTTGTTATTGAAGCTATTGTGGTGGGGTGGTGGAACGAGGTTGTTAATCTAAAATATTATAGAATAATATTTTAGATTATTTCTCAACATTGTATTGTTTTTTAAGTAAACAACAATGATATAAATCTGAAATTTGATGAGTACCGATGACAAAATTGCGCTGACATAGAGAAAAGAATGTACAAACTTGTATTATTACATGATAAAATCTACAATTTTATTCTATAATGTTGAATGAATGTTTATTTTGGAACATACATGTCATTCATAATGTCTAAGCTGTATTATTTCCTAGTAGTAATTTTACATAATACCAATGACAGAAATTGTGCTGACAGCCTTATTTTGAATGCTTTATCCTCCTCTTGAACTCTCCCATTGATAGCTTTCTATTTGAAGGAGGTCTTCCTGCTCTCTTTCTTACTACAGGGGGGTAACATTTGATAGATTTTATCGCATCAGGGACGTTTCCTTCATCTTCTTCCAACACTGGATATATTGTTTCTGCATATGCCATACGCCAAGCATCATTGCTGTAAAAATTTGCAACAAAATCAGATATATTTGCCTTTACGTGTGTAATGGCTGATAGAGCATGTACACAAGGTATTTTCTCGACATCAAATACCCTGCACGTACATGTCTTCGCTGATAGATCAACTATAGCTACAGCTCCTTCGCCTTTGATCTCAAATTGTGATGCATTCATCCTTTCTACTCTGTATAATCCAATTTGCTCTTGTGATTTCCTTATCACCTTAAGGATTTCAGGAGTTATTCTGTCTTGGTTTTCTAGTGCTTTCTCTCTTCTCTCCTGGAACCATGATGTGAGCTTTTCCCTAGCAAACTCTATAAGTGCCACAATAGGATAATCCTTTTTCCCTTTGAAAATGGAGTTCAAGCTCTCTGCATTGTTGGATGTCATCATATTGTATCTATTGCACTTTGCATGTGCTCTGGCCCATTTTTCAAAACGTGCTGACACCAAATATTCTGACAGTTTTGGACAGGTTGCTTCTATTTGTGCAAGCCAGCTGTTGAACTCTTGGATAGTGTAACTCTCTGCTGCTTTCTTGAACATTTTTCCCAGGTGCTTTTTCTTGAATGTCGCTTTGATTTTTTGTTTCAAGTGCCACATACATATGCAGTGTGTAGCTGTTGGGTAAACTAAAGATATAGCCCTTGCAATGCTAGCATGTCTATCAGAGACAAACACTAAGTCAATTGAGGGAGGCACAACCTTCAGCAGCCGGTACAAAAACCATTCTCAAGAGTTGTTGTTTTCAGAGTCAACAATTCCAAAAGCAAGGGGATAAATATGTCTGTTTGCATCTTGAGCAACTGCTCCAAGCAATGTGCCTCTATATTGTCCAGTTAAGAATGTCCCATCAATAACAACAACCTGGTAGATAAATAAATGAAATTACTAGTTATATTGAATTTATGAAATTCAATGAGAACAGAATTTATGCTGACACTGAGTAAGACATACCTTCTTTAAGAAGGGGAATGCTCTGATGCATTGGCCAAAGGATAGGAACAAGTACTTAAACCTGTCTTCTTTGTCTGTTGAAATCAATGCTATAGTCCCATTGTTTTTCTCCATAAGCATGTGGCAAAATGATGGCAAATCTGCATAATTGGATTCTGGTGTCCCCTTGACAATTTCTTTTGCAATTTTTGATGATTTCCATGCTATCCAGTAGGTAATTGTCATTTTTTGTTCTGTTCTCAGCTTATCCATTATCTGTGCTGGTTTGTATCCAGTGTCAACGCTGTTGAATTATATTAAAATTAGAATAAATAATATATTAAAAAGCAATATTAAATCTAAATACTATTTCTTACAAAATTTACTCACCTTGATTTGATGATGCTTGCAACCACTGATGATGAAGGTTTTTTGCAGTGTTTTGATATGATATCCCACGTGCATGTGTGCATGTCATCGTACACTGTAACCTCATGCCAAGTTTGACCAAAAGTTTTGACATGCACTTTCCATTTGCAGTTAGGATCTACACAATGCACCCTATAATACCTGGGTTCTGATTTTGCCACACGAAAACCAAATATCTCTGTTATTGACAATATTCTCAAAGCATTCTTAACTGCATTCCTGGATTCAAAGGTTTTGCCTATGTATATCAATTTTTCTGAATTCTGATTCATAATAGGCATGGTAGGGCTGTCAGCATCCCAATCTTCTAGTGTAGTCTCTCTTCTGTGTGCTGAAGAATATAGGGTGCTCCATATTTCAGCTGCAGAATCTTCATCACTGGGAGTATCACTGTTTCCAGAGTACATGTCATCTCCAATATCCTCTAACAACACACCCTTCATCCTGTTGTCACCGATCAATGTCATGCTATTTTCTTCAGTGACAATGTTAGTTATATTTGGATTGCATGTCACCAACTCCAAACTATCAGCTGGGAATGTCTGTTGATCTTCTTTGTCATTATCTGTTTTAATGCTGACACACAACTCAACAGCAAATTTAACATCATCTAGTTTGGACAACTCTAAAAACTCTTTCAAATCAGCATCACATTCAACGGTAAGAGGACCTCTCAAGACTTTGAAAGGGTGCAAATGATTGAATTCTAATTCAAATGCACTGTCTACATTGAATCTGTTGTGCACTTTTTCACTTAAACCCTGTAGTGTTATTGAGTCATCAACTATGAACACTTTTGAAGTAGTGTGTCCGGCAAAGGTTGGACCTGATTCATCAAATAACCATTTCCCACCATATATAACTGTAATAACGTGGGTTGCCATTGTAATCTATAGAATATGAATTTAAGAGGATAAATAGATTGCAGTAGTAAGAAACACAATTTGATTGAAGTGTTGACACAAGGAACCAAAATTTTATATGATTCAAATACAGTGTTGACATGGAGCAATCAAAGTGTAATAATGAATGTGGAGTTCATTATATTGTCAAATGCAATATTGGATGCAGCAGTGAGAAATGGATATCATTAAATCAACTATATGAATAAGATATACCAGTTATGAACACAATCCTACAAAATTTGCACCTCCGGTGCAAATTTTCTAAGATTTAAGTGCAGTGCTGACATGGAGCAATCAAATTGTAATAATGAATGTAGAGTTCATTATATTGTCAAATGCAATATTGGATGCAACAGTGAAGAATGGATCTCATTAAATTAACTATATGAATAGAATACACCAGTTATGAACAGAGTCCTACAAAATTTGCACCTCTGGTGCAAATTTTCTAAGATTTTAAGTGCAGTGATGACAAGTGGTGGATCAAAGTATAAGCACATTTTAACTAGATATAGGAATGCTACATTTTAAAGTGCAAGCACATAATTCAGATGAGCATAAAGAAGCATGTATTCAAAAGGAGACTTCAAAATCTCATCCAATACATCAAAAATGAAATTTTCTGTAATTTCATTGCATTTATCATTTGAATTGGAATGTATTTGATAAAGATTTACCAATGTAACATATTAACGATCATAAATAAGCATAAACAAGCAAAGTTTCGATTGTAGACTTGAAAATAAGACACATATAGCAAAAAACAATCATTATCAGTAATTGATGCTTCAAAAATCAAGCAACATTTGAATAGAATACACCAGTTATGAACAGAATTCTATGATTCAAATGCAGTGCTGACATGGAGCAATCAAAGTGTAATAATGAATGTAGAGTTCATTATATTGTCAAATGCAATATTGGATGCAATAGTGAAGAATGGATCTCATTAAATTAACTATATGAATAGAATACACCAGTTATGAACAGAATCCTACAAAATTTGCACCTCCGGTGCAAATTTTCTAAGATTTTAAGTGCAGTGATGACAAGAGGTGAATCAAAGTATAAGCACATTTGAACTAGATACAGCAATGCTACATTTTAAAGTGCAAGCACATAATTCAAATGAGCATAAAGAAGCATGTATTTAAAAGGAGACTTCAAAATCTCATCCAATACATCAAAAATGAACTAAGTGCAGTGATGACAAGAGGTGAAATTTTATAGGAAAAAACGATCATAATCAGAAATTAATGCTTTAAAAATCAATCAAAATTTGCGCCAAAGGCGCAAATTTTGAGGCATTCCATAACAGTAATCACTCGATTCGACTGTATTTCATATAGATATAGCAGAAACGAACTTAAACAAGCTCAGATTCGGTTGTTTTGAAAAACCTCTTCGATAAGTCAAAAATTGAAGAATTACTTCAAAATTTGCGCCGAAGGCGCAAATTTTGTGTGGCTCTAATGGACAGAGTAGTAAATTCGTCAGCACAATCCAGAATCAACTTAGAAACGTGAAAAATCTATGAAAATTTGCGCCTTTGGTGCAAATTTTCAATGAATTGAAGGCCGCTTTTTGATGTAGTTTGTAATCGAATGTTGTACTTACTTGATTCTGTAGAAGAGATGCTCAAATCAGTTGTTTTGATGAGATCGGAGAGATGATCGGCACCAATTCTGCAAAATCACCGTCGAGCAGGGCGTGAGAGAGAGAGAGAGCGTGCGGAGAGGGAGACAGCGTAAAAGAGAGAAAGTGCGTGGGAGGTTTATATTGTGGACATTTCACAAATTTGTCCCAAAAAGTGGATATTTCTCAAATTAAGACATATTTTATGGACATTTCACAAATTCCCCCATCAATTAATTATTTGATCGAATTAAGATAAAAGGTTATATATATTGAATATATTATTTGATCTTAAAAAGATAAGTTTTTTACATAACTATATTGACTTATTAATTGATGTGACCCAAAAATATAATACCACTTTAATCCAGAAAATGACACGTAAGCAAAAAAAAATCCCGCTTTAATCCAGAAAATTCCGTGGACGCGAGATCGCACCAGAGCCCGTTTGAGGCCTATGCTTTAGTATTTTATATAGATTTCACAATAGTAAATAGATCGATCTTTTTAGGTTATAATGGCTACTGATTTTAAATCACTCATTTAAAAAGATGCTCTATTTTTTTTTTGATTAGGAAAGAATTCGGGTGAGCGAGCTCTACCCGACAACATCCTCGCGGATGAGGTCTAAAAGACCAAGATTTTTGTAAATATCGACTCCCCGGGCGGAGTGGCAAAGGTGTGCAACCTTATCCGCCACTCTGTTGCCCATACGGGGAATATGAAAGAATGAGACTTCTTTCAAAGTGGATAAGATGCGTTTAATATCTGACATTATCAGTTCAATCTCCCAAGGACATTTCGTTGAGTGAAGTAGGTGGTTTATGATTATACTGGAATCACCTTCGATGTGAATTTTATTAATTCCGAGTTGGAGGACATTTTGGATTCCTAGTTTTAGAGCGAGAGCTTCTGCTTTTATGGGGTTTTGCTTTCCCAGTTGACTATAACATATCCTAATTGGTCGACCCTTCTAATCCTTGATGATTGCACCGGCCGTACTATCAGAGGTAGCTAATGTTGAACCATCGAAGTTTAGCTTGAAAGTGCCCACGGGTGGTCTACGCCATTTAATCGTTACGGCCTTATCCTTGCACTTCCGGTGGTTGGTACTATGTGTATGTGAGGGGAGGTGGCCCTCATCTAGGCATTCGTCTATTTGAGATGTCTTTCTCCAGTTATCCATATGGGTTTTAATAATACGGACAAGAGTATCATTAGTAGGGAACAACGCTTGTCGAAACACTAATTGGTTCCGAGAGTGCCACACTGACCACCAAGCAAAAGCAAGATATGCCTTGGCAGCGGGAGTCAGATTGTTCCCAATGACCGAGAGGATCGGTCTAATGTCTCGCGATAGAGTGATCATATTTGATATTGTCAAATTCATGGTAGGGGGGAAGTCGAGTACCGGACGTACATTGCTACATTCAAGCAGCAAGTGGATGTCATCCTCGGTTGCGCAATTGCATACACTGCAGGTGGAAGGCACAGGAGTCCCACGTGCAGCCAACCTGGAAGCAGTTGGAAGACCATTCTGGCCAATCTTTCAAAGGAAGTTTTTGATCTTCGGGGGGATATCCCATTTCAAAATCCAATTATTCTCGTCTACGTGTACCTCATCTTGGGATGTAATTAATTTGTACGCACTGGACGTGGTAAACCAACCCGCCCTATCCGGCCACCAATATAACTTGTCCTCAAAGGGGGAGATCGGAAGGGGAATATCCAAAATTTCTTGCACTATGTTATATGGTAGAACATTGACAAGTTTTTCCTTCCACCGTCTACCCCCAGGATGTAGTCGCTGACCGTGTCCTCGATATTTCCAATCATCGGGCAATCTTCCCTAGACTGTAGGGAGGAAGTAGATATCCAATTATCCTTCCAGAATCTGATGGACTTCCCATTACCTATAGACCATATTAGACCCGTTTTAAATTTATCTATAAGTGTAGTGAGTTTCGCCCATTGCCAGGAGGAATTCCCTTTTTTCTTATACTCTAGTATATTGGTAGTACGTAAGTATTTGTGCTTCATTAATTTGACCCAAACATTGTCTGGTTCAGCCAGGATTTTCCATATCAATTTCATTTGGAGCGCTTCATTCATCTCTTTATATTTCCTAATCCCTAATCCTCCATATCTTTTTGGTCTACATATTTTATCCCAACTAATAAGCGGCCGGTGCTGAAGATCTTTATTCCAAAAAAATTGTCTATTGATTTGATCTAGTTCCTTGTGAATTGAGGTGGGTAACATAAAGTTCTGCATAGTATACAGAGGTTTGGTAGAGAGGTTGGTATTGATTAGGACCGCACGACCCTGTTGTGATAGTGCATTAGCGCGCCATTTGCTTAGTTGTTCTTTGGATTTACAAATAATTTCCCCAAAGGTTTGTTTGCTCACTTGACCGTTGATGATTGGGCAGCCGAGGTATTTTTCCAAGGAGTTTTCATTTGTTATTCCTAGGCAATCTCGCAGCTCCGAGATCCGAGAGTTAGGAATACCTTTAGTAGCATGGAAACTTGATTTATGGTAGTTGACCTTCTATCCGAGACACTACAATAGTTGTCTAATATGCGTAATTTTTTGTCCTGCTTCCACACTACCTTTGGTGAAAATGATGATATCGTCTGCAAAAGAGAGAAAAGGAATTCTAGGGCCGTTTTTCCCAAATGTGAATCCAATCGGACTGTGTTCCAACCATGATTCGGACGAGAGTTTCCTAGCTAGAAGCTCAGCTCCAAGGATGAAAAGAAATAGAGATAGAGGGTCCCCCTGACGGAGACCCCGAGAGGGAAGGAACATCTTAGTAGGCCCATTGTTGACAAGGACAGAGAACGAGACGGTCGTCACACACTCCATAACCCAAGCAATGAAGGTCTGGTGGAAACCAAATTTCTCAAGGATCCTCCTTGTGAAATTCCAATCAACCCTATCATATGCTTTTTCCATATCAAGCTTTATTGCCAGCCATCCTTCACGCCCAGAGCGCGACCGGAAGGAGTGAAAGATCTCGTGTGCAATTAGCACATTATCTTGAATGGCTCTATCTGACACGAACGCCCCTTGTAATGGGTGGATAAGCTTTCCGATAATCTTAAAAAGATGCTCTATGATAGATACTAATTGTTGATAGTTCGTTATAATTGTTTTTCGTTTTTTCATATAAAAAAAACTACTTTCCCAAAAAATTTATAAAATGAAAAAATAAAATTCATATTTTTCAAATAAATTTTGCTCCAACTACAATAGCTTTCCCATTCCGTTAACTCGGAGAAACATTAATAATAATAATAATAATAATAATAATAATAATAAATTTCTCTGTAAAAATTTGGAGAATGCTGCATATTTGGGAGATGTTTTCTATTGTTTATGTTGTTTCACTATATTAAAAAATAAGATAAAAATTTTATTAGATAAAAGGCTCGAAATTCTCTAAAAACTCAAATATCTTAAAATGAAGAATATGTTGGAGATGCTTTTACACATCATACATGTGACATATTTCACCTTCGAATATCTTAAAATGAAGAATATCTTAAAATTGAACTTTTTTTTTTTGTTATGTTCACTCATTTTTTTCCTGTAATTTTTCTTTTATCAATTCGTCTCATTTTTCCGCGCTTATATAAAAATATTTAGCGCACTCTCCTTAATATTTTATTCTATATGCATTATTTGTTTGCTCTATTGTTTGATTTGATGAATAATAATGGGTTGAACTAGTCTATAACATATTTCATAAAACTATTTGTGAGATACTTCTTTTATATTTACTACATATATATATATATATATATATATATATATATATATATATATATCATATATTTATATATGGTTACAAAATTTTGTATGAAAAGCATGTACATAATTAAAAATGGCATAAATATATTTTATTGTCAGAGTCTATATTTTAGTGTATTAAATATTTTTAAAATGTAAAAGTCGATAACTATCAAATAAAAAATCCTAGAACTTTACTCGTATTATATTGAGGTGAAAATGTCTCTAACACACAATTATATATTACTAGTTCTATTACTCGCCCGTTGCGCGATTTGTTAATAAATTTTATTATATAAATAATCTTTGAATTAATATAAATTATTAATCCATATAAAGTAAATATATAATCTTCAATTGTGTTATTTTTTAGAAGGTAAACACATGTTTGGATCTAGATTAATTATGTTTATTCTCTTATTAAAAAATAGTTAAAATATATTTTTATCTTGAGTTTAGATTTTATACTTTTTAATAAAAAAATATTAAATGATTAAAAATCTTACGTATTAAATCCAAAAGAACGAAACATAACATGAATTCCATATGTAATTAAATTCAATCTATTTTTTTTATTTATAAAAATAAAAATAAATATTTATAACAAAATATTATCAAAATATAACTAAGTAAGATATGATAATAACTTATTAATTGATGTAATATTGAATAGATTAATTGATCTAAAAAGATAAGTTTCTAACTAATTAAGATATAAGGTTGAATATTTAAGAGAAGTGGGATCATTAATTGAGATGGCAAAATTATATTGGTTTATCCCTTATTAATCCAGAATATGACACGTATACGAATTGTTTCAGAATATAAATGACATGTAGGCTAATCGCACCTGATAAGACTTCAGAATAGATATAGACTTGTTGAAGCGCGTTTTTATTTATGAAATATTTCCGACATAAAAAAAAATCATCCTTAATTTTGATAAATATTATTAACGGAATATTAAATTAAAATATTATAAATAGTTAAATACAGTCCATAAATTATTGCGTTTACGTTTTGGATATATTATTTGCTGGAAAACAAATCATATCTAATGATTATAAGATATGATACCTTATATTCCGAACAAAATTTGGCTTTTCTGAGATAAGATCAGAAAACGCTTAATGACGTGGCACATAGCTTGGCCTCTTAATTAATAGACTAACATTACCGAAAATTACTCATAAAATATGATTTTTCCCCATAAAATCATCAGTCTATTTATGTGTAAAAATATATTTAAAAAATAAAAAAAATTATCACTATATTCATAAATATTTTAGTAAACATATTTTATAATAGGCTTCATTTTAATAAATAAAGTTATGGTTTAATATTTTGCTACTAGTTTTTTACACATATAGCAGGTTAAAATGGTTCTTTAAAAGAAAGTCAAATTTATATGAGATTTTTAAATATTTTTTAATTTCTTGATGATTTTATGAAAAATATTACTCCCTCCGTCTCAAAATTTAGGTCGTTTGACTTTTTAGCACGCTTTTTAATGTGTTTAAAACTCTATGAAATATTTTTTTTCAAAAATTTTAAAATAATTAAGAACTTATAAATAATAAGTTTGAAATTATTTTAAATTTTTTTTTAAAAAATTAATATTTCATAGAGTTTTTAATACATTAAAAAGCGTGTCAAAAAGTCAAACGACTTAAATTTTGAGACGGAGGGAGTATATTTTAAGGGTGGTTTGTATAACATACCCTAATTAGCAATACTATAGGACAAAAGAATAGCCTTGGAAAATTAAATTGGCAAATAGTGAAAATATTAACAATCAAGTGTATAATAAACAATCAAAATTGTGAAAATATTAATAACCTATCAAAATTAAAAAAAAAAACTCTTTAAATTTACTATATAATCTATATTTTTGCACATATTTATTAATTTATGAAGAAAATATTAATTTCATTTTTTGGTTGAAAATAATGGCCCAACTCATTCTAAACAATTTATTGGTTAAGCCAAAAATTTTAGATTCTCAAAACTATTCATGATTTCTTTATAAACTATTTTAAAGTTATTCGGGAATATATGAAAAAAAA
This sequence comes from Persicaria maculosa, assembly GCA_963922045.1. Lineage (NCBI taxonomy): Eukaryota > Viridiplantae > Streptophyta > Magnoliopsida > Caryophyllales > Polygonaceae > Persicaria > Persicaria maculosa. Next base: position 20,413,053 of record OY998261.1, on the reverse strand, counting down.
TATATTTATGATCAGCACAGCACATACTTACATGGTGTTTGGCTGCGTCTTTGTGCGTGTTTGACAATTTGAGGGTTTTTTAGGGGTTGGGTATTTTTTAGAGGTGAAGTTTATTTCGTGTATTACGGAGGTGTGAGAGGTGGAGATTTTTTTTTAAAACAACCTTGTAAAAAAGATGATTGATGTTTGGTGGGTATAAGGTTTGTAAGTGGGTATTGCGGATGAAAAGTCAAAAATACCCTTTAGATACGAAAAGGGGGCGAAAAGGGGAAAAAAGGAGCAGGGGCAAAAGTGTACAAATTTTCATAACCTGATTAAATAACCTCCCAAAGCTATCCCCTCCTAGCTTCCAAAATCAGAAAAAATAAGCTCCACCTCCAACTCCATAACCTCAAGCTAAAGCTGCTTCCAAACACGGAGCTTTAGAGCTTATTTTTTTTTTAAACTCCATAACCCCCAAACCCCCACCTTAACCTACTACCAAACACACCCTTTGTGTGGAGGTTTGGGAGTTTAAGGTGGAGTTTATTTTTGTTGAAAATGGAAGCTGCTCCCCCCTAACTTTGGGAGATTAAGGTGGAGTTTATTTTTTTGTTGAGGCTTGAGATGTCAGTTTTGCCCTCCACTTTCTTTGACCCTTTTGCCCCCCTAGCATTTATGAAGGGCATTTTGGATTTTTTCACTACAATAACCTTTTATAAACCTTACAACCACCAAACACCTTTACAAGATTATTTTTTTAAAAAAAATCTCCACCTCTCACACCTTCATAATACACCAAATAAACTCCACCTCCTAAAAAAAACTCAACTCCTAAAAAACCCCCAATTTGCCAAACACGTGCTTAATCACCGGTTACGTTTTTCCAAAGTTTATAGACATTATTAGGAAATAATTAGCGCGTGTTTGGCAAAACGGAGTTTTTTAGGGGCTGGAGTTTTTTTAGGAGGTGAATATTATTTATGGGGTTTACGGAGGTGTGGGAGTTGGAGTTTATTTTTTAAAATAACCTTAAAAAAATCTGAATGGTGTTTGGTGGTTATATGATTTGGGAGATTAATTTATGGTTAAAATGACGGAAATGCCCTTAAGAATTCATACCCTCTACTCCTCATCAGCCCGCTTCGTCTCTGCACATATCCAACTTCTGCAGAACACCCAGGTGAAACCCTAACCGAGATCATCAACTTCTGCAGACGGGACTGCTCCTCCACCGAGATCGTCGTCGGCGCCGGTGTGGCTCACTGCGGCCGGTGAAGGAGAAGGTAAGCCCTCTGATTTTCAAGCCTTATGCTATTCCGAGGTCGATGTTTACCGTAACGAGGCGTCGCTGTCTTGAATTTCAGGATTTGGGAGGAGGGGTTGTGCGTGGCTTCTAATCTTCATCCTCTTAGGTATGGCTTCTAATCTTCATCCTCTTAGGTATTGTTTAGATCTTCGGTTGCTGGCTCATCCTCTTCATGCTTGATTTATGATAATGGCCGAGCACTACTGTGATCCTCCATTCGTGTGTGCAATCGTTCAACCAAAAACCTTTAGCAGAGAAGGAGGATCGAAGATGGAGGGCGAGAGAAGAGAAGGACGAGAAGGCGTACCTGGACCTCCGACGATCGTTCAGGGGCAAATGTGAACAATTGGACTTGACACTTGATAGAAAACCTCCCGAAGCTGCTCTCCCTGGGCTTTGGATTTTCCATGATTTCACCTATATATTGAAACCTCCAACTGCACCTCCATGCACCTGCTTGCCAAATACTATCATCCGAGCTTTTTTTTTGGGAACCTTTTATAACCTTTTGAAACCCGTTGAAACCTATTGCCAAATAGGTGCTTAAATCTTGTATGTCAGATTAAGTAAGGGTGTGTCTGAATTCCAATTGTATTATGATTAATTAGTAATATAAACACTTGTAAAATATTTAATTTGTAAAAATAATTTATAATGTATTTAATAACGTTATTTTAAACATATACTCCCTCCGTTCGGCAAAACATGTCGTTTACTATTTACGCACGCTTTTTTAGAATGATAAAAACTATATAAAATATTTATTTTTTTATAAATTTTTTTAACAAGTTTGTACTTATTAATAATAACTACGAAATTGTTAAAAAAAATTATTAAAAAACTAGATATTTTATATAGTTTTTATCTCCTAAAATAGCGTGCGTGAATAGTAAAGTGGCATGTTTTGCCGAACGGAGGGAGTAATAAATTAGGTTAAATAAACACAAACACTTAAAATCCAAACACACCCAAGTTGCTGTAACGGCCCAAATATAAATATTCGGGTTACGTTTCGAAGGATTGGATACCTTCGTTCGGATCTTGCAATTCGAGTACGGGTTGAGTTTTAAAACAAAGTTTTAGTGATCAAAGAAGGGATTTCGCACCCTAAATTCGCGATAGGGCCGTTAGGTCCCCCGAACCTGTCCTACTTGCCTAAGTCGCTCAAAACGTTTTAAGTTCGAAAGCATAAAGAAGGAAATGCCATAATACAACTTGCCACGGCATGGCCGGGTCAAAACCAAATACGAGGAAATAAGTAGCAAAAGTGTGGAGTTCAAGTCGGTCTTTCTCTCCCTCTCACTGCGCCATAAGATATCCCCGCCACAACAGCACATGATCAAGCAAGGGTACGGGTACCTGAAACTAACCACGAAGTCAAGGTCGAGCCACTCATGCGGGCCCTGAAGACCTCGCTGAGGACATATAATATGCCTATACCTAAATAAAGGATGCTCTAATGCAGTGCGGAAATATTAAACATGCAAGCATGCTAGCAGTTTATATATATGCACAAAGCGATTAAATGGGATCCCGCATAGAATGCCAAGTGGCATGTCCCTCTCCTACTCCCGCACCACTGCTCGTTAGTGCAGGAACCGGCCGCGTTCAATGCTATATAGCAACGTCTCATCATGTCATGTATCATATCTCATGTTTCATGTGTCATTATTTTCTTTCTTTCTCATGGTATAATATATGACTTGATTAGGAACAAACCCGATGGAACTGGGTCGTCCTATGACCCTAGAAAATGACTCTAAGACTCATAATTTAACGGTCGTTCTACCATACACAAAGAGAATACGGATGCTCGATTAATTGTGCAACCTATGCATGATACTACATGATTATGCAGGATGTAACACCTATACATTATATGACACATCAGACATGAGGTTCTAACTTGAGTAAGCCCCGGAGGACTTACCTGGAAACGCAGAGCAGCAAAATAAGGCAGCAGGAGTGAGCAATCCAACAGATCAGAAATCACCTAGAAATTTTATAAATAATATAATAAGTCTAAGTCTAATTTACACAAGCACACAACTCACATATGAAACATATAAGATACACAAAATAACATAACCCATCCATTTCTTCATTATCACCATTATCATTTCATCTCCATTTCTCATTTAGTTTCATTATCTCTCATAATCCGATATCTTTCTCAATGCGATCATAATATCATCATCATCATTATCATTAGTCATCTCATCACATCCTTATTTCCACGAATTATTCCAATATCCCAAATTACCCATTTCAAATACCAAAACCTAGGAATTAGTTTATTCATATAAATCATTTTCAACAAATTAGATTAAATAACTAAATAAATAGATCGAGGAAAGATAATCAATTACTTAACCATATAAAGGATCACAATCCATAAAATATTCAAATAACCTTTACCCATTAAAATAATATAATCAAGCAACTAAATAATATTTTAAAAATCAGATTTAAATATATATTAAAATAGACAATTAAATACTCCAATTAATTTCATATCATATTCAAATAAAATTCAGAAAAATATAAGTAAATAATTTTAGTAACTAACAAAGGGTTCACAATGTAAAGACTGAATGTATTTTATATCATTATATTATTATTTTGAGTAAATAAATTATTATTTTTTTCAATCGGTAAAAATGTGAGAAAACCCGTCCTCGAGCATAAGTTTTGATTTTAAAGTCATTCCGGCATCGTTTTGAGAATTTAGATTCTATCGGGTTTTAATTCCGCATTCAAGCTCCGAGTATCGAAAAATTAATTTAATTCCGTTAATCTTGAAATTGAATTTAAATTTGAGTAAATTTGATTTAGTCGGGATTTGATCGGGCGAGCGGGTTTTGAGTCTTTTCCGCTAATTTTGAATTGGTATTGTGGGGACCTCTTTTAATTCCTATTTTATTTCCCTTTTCTTTACTCTCTCTCTCTCTCTCTCTCTCTCTCTCTCTCTCTCTCTCTCTCTCTCGGATTGCTATAAACAACTTGTTTGGTCCCCTCCTGCAGCTCCCTTGTCTTCTTCTCTTCACCTTGCATAAACCCCCAAACAAACACCAATTGTTCTCTACAAACCCTCCTCTCTCTCCCTCCTTCGGTTCCTGCAGGCCACCAGCAGACCACCACCACCTTCCCTTCTTTTCACCACCGAACGCCACCACCACACATCCCTCAACTGCTCCTCCTTTCTCGTCTGAGCAGCACCACACTATACCTCATTCTCTTCCATCGAAGCGGCCAGTAGCCCAAGCTTCACCTTCTCCTCCCCGACGTCCAAAGACGAAGCCGAGAATCCCGAGCCCAGGAGCCACCAACCGCCGAGCACCCTCGTCCCTCCTCCTCTCCGCTTCCTCTGCTTCCGATTTCAAAGCTTGGTAAGGTCCTTTTGCTTCCTTTTACTTCTAGACCTTGTAAAGGTGCGCTTTTAAGCCTCCTATTTGCTTCCTAGGTCTCTTCCGACACTCCTTCCCCGTCGACGAAGCCAAATCGCGCCTCTGACGAAGACTTCCAGTGAAAAATCCGAAATCTCGGTGAGACTTCTTCCTCCTATTCTTTCATCATTCTGGGCGTCAGTGGCCGGGAGAGAGTGAGTGTGGTCGGAGTGGGTGAGGAGTCCGGCGGGCGAGTCTCCGGTGAGCCCACTTCTCCTCCTCTTTCTCCTTTCTTTCCGGTGTGAAGGCTCTGCCTAACGGCCCTAACTTGGGGAGGGAGACGGGTCCTCTGCCTCTTCTTTCTATGTTGGGCCACGGGTTGGGCCTGACCCGGATATTCTAAACGAGTTATATCATTTTCCCTTCTCATGGGTATTTTAATTTGGGAGGAAAGCAAATTCGAGTCTCTTTTCTTTCATTCGGGTTCAGTGGGTTTGGGCTCTCTCTTATCCGGTCTGGGCCTTTCTCTTGGGTTGAGTTATTTTGTTAGTTAGTTATGTTGTATTATGCATTATTGTATATATTAGGTGTTATGATATTTTTTTTTATATATATATATATATATGTTATATTATATGATATTCTGATTTTTTTTTGGATATGTATATATATATATTTTAAAAATATTAATATATATTATAGAAGGTTTTAAAAGTAATATTAATTGTTATATATTAGTATGATGTCATATGACGATTTCGAGATGTGTTTTAAAATATGTTAAAGCAATTTAGTATTTTGATTTATAAATGTGGGGTATTAAAATGGATTGATTTTGGTAATTTTATTATATTTAAATATTCCTTGAGATGGGTTATTATATAATGATTTATAAGGTGATTTTAAGACGAAGATTTTTAAAGAGATAAAATGCCGGAATTATTTTAGGTAGTATACTTTTGCAAGTTGATTAACGATTTAATGTTTGATAAATGGGTTTTAGCCAAATATGATTTGAGGAATCGTTTTGAATATGAGTGATTTAACTTGATATTTAAGAGTTGGAAAATCTGGGGAAATGATTTACTTTATTTAACTCGGTGAATCTATTGTTGGTGTCTGCTTGAAAATTTTGTGAACTTTAAGAAAATATGATATATTATATGATGATGCAAGATGAGATTATGTATGAGCTAGTGAGATGATATGAGTATGAAATGATCTATGATAAGATAAGACGGAATAATCTGAAATAAGATATGAGAAGTTATGTATGATAGTTAGGGACGCCTTGTGTGAATTAGATAGACTTATGCATATCTGTATGTTATTAGGTGATTGTGATATGTTGGACATTGCTTACTATTGGTGATTCATTGCTTGGACTCTGCTTCTGCCTTGTTTCTCTGCTGTTCGACTTATTCAGGTAAGTTCCTTTATGGGCTTACTCAGATTCGAAAGAGAATACCTGCTTGTGAATATATGACATACTAGGTGTTGCATAAGCATTAAAGCATGCCATGTAGTATCATGCTAGGATTGCACTTATGAATGAGCATTCGATTACTTTGTGTGATTGAGAACAGAACGGCCGTTATCTGTGAGTCTTAGAGTCTTTGCTAGGGTCATAGGGTAGCCCAGCTTCATCGGGTGCCCTGAGTCAGTTATCGATATATGAGCATGATGATAGCCCAGCACCATCGGGCATGAGCATGATATATGATATGATGATGAGATATGATATGCTATGATGAGATATGATATGCTATAGCATCGAACTGGCCAGTCTCTGCACAAACGAAAAGGGGTGCAGAGGTAGGAGAGGGATATGCCACTTGGCATTCTTTGGGCGCCTTTACTGTTCTTTTCCGCATATTATATTTAGGAACATGTTAGTGTGATTTAATTTCCGCATTGCATCGAAGCATCTTTATTATAGCGTATGTGTATATTTTCTTGCGGGACAGAGTGCGTTTGGGTCTCGGTTTGATCCCGCTCGCACAACTTGTTTTTAGGTATGATTGCTCCCTGTCTCTATGGCGTGGGAAAATTCCCCCCCCCCCGGGCGATTGCAAAGAACCTGCCTAACCCCACTAATCTGGCTATACGACTTTAGAATATATGTTTTGGTTTTGACGCGGCTCTGTCGTGGCATTTATCCAAACTTTGCTTCCGCTTTACCTTCATTTGAATTGAATTTCCATGACTTTGATTGTTAGGGGTTCGAAATCCCCGCTTTGAATACTGATCTTTAAAGGTTTGAAACCTCGACCTGTACCTGAATTGTGACATCCGAACGAAGGTATCCAACCTTCGAAATGTATCTCGGATATTTATATCCGGGCCGTTACAAAGTTGGTATCAGAGCCAGGTTGTGCAATTCGGGTACGCAAGGGTCGAGTGTATGTTTTGGGAAACCGCCCATGGATTTCAAAAGATTTGAAAGCGTTTTAAAGGGGAAAAATGAACTTAATATGCCTAACTCAATTGGACTAAATATGAACTTGGCTTATGATAAAAGAGGAGAACCAACTAATAAGGGATCGAGAAGGTAGAAAAGGCGCTAGACCACCCCTATTGGGTGTAGTTGGGAATGGGTAGGCGAAATATTAGCTCGTTCTTTACAGCTGGGTCTGGAAGATTCCAAGGAGATCATTGTAATTGTCATTGACTGATTCTATGCTAAGCGCTTGTTGTGGATATGATTGGTATGCCCTGACTATGAAATGTGTACTAACTGCTCTGTGCAAATGAGATAGCGGAAGTACCCTTATTTCCCTAAGGTAAAGCCCAGCTTGTGTGAAACAGCCCCTTCCACTATGTTAACCCCTTGACGGTTCTATCGAGTCTTTCTCCCGGATGTCAGTGTCTTCCACGGGGAATCGGGTTGGTAAACACATTGTGTCGGGAATCATGTATGGATGTGAAGGTTGTCTGAGTGAGTATTGGAAGGTGGTCCTTGATGTCCCTTTGAGTCAAAAGTAAGGTGTTTCTGGGGCTGTCTTTCTTGATTCTTATGACGATCAACCGGTGTCTTCTTGCCATAAAAAGTCGTATCCGAGTCCCATGGGAAAGATGGGTGATGAGTCAGTTGGGAAGAGCCAATGTTTACCCTTATGGACCTCTATCGGATTATCTTGATTGCTCTGTCCATGATTGTGTGGTTCTATATGCACTACTCCTTGACCTACAGTTTGATCCTTAGTTGAAACTGTGCCTACATGCTTGATGTCCATGATGACCATTGTGTGAGTCCGAGTTACATATGTTACGCCCCATCATCCCGACATGATCTACTTAATATATTGCATTCTCATACTAGGGCACGAATATATATGTCATATGCTAGGGAGTTGTATAACTGATGTCCTCCCTGTGAATAGGTTCATGATAGTGTGATCGTTCAGTTCTAGTATCATGATAGAGTGAGTCCATTACTTGATGGATACGTGTTATAATTTGATGTCAACATGCCTTATATGCTACGTAATTCCCAGTACATGTTATGATGATGATCTTTAATGTGAATTCGTGGTTGTATGACATTCTGTACCCATGCTTTCCCCATTGCTTAGGTCCCGTGTTGTGCCTTGCTTCCTATTATGATTATATGTTGTCATAGCATGTCTACTTGACACCTTTGTATTGATCGTATGGTTGATTAGAAACATGAGCCACATGATATGAGTCTATATGGCTATTGCTTTCTCCTGAATTAGGTCCATGATAGTGTGACGACTCTTCCTCGTATGAATGCCCAGTAAGATGACCTCCTGTACATATTAGCTGATGACGCCTCGATGCTTATCATTCCTTTTGTGACAAGAATCTATAGCATGCCCATCTATTTTGTATTCCTCAGACTAAATATTGTTGATTACTCTGCAATTAATGTTGTTGTGTGTTAATTGTGCTAAATTGAGGATATGTTAGTATAAATGAGTCGTGATAAATACGTGTTTCATCCCAGTATACATTGATTTGAACTCATGTCCCCGTATTCTAGTCATGCTGCCATGTTACTTAAACTTGCACTATACCTCGCTACATTTCCTCCCATGCTTCTATATTATTGGAATGTGATTGAATTGAAGTCTTGCTTAATATAGAGTAATCAATCAAGTGCATGTATGTATCATATGTTAGGTTGAGCCATTAGTGACATGTAGGACCCTTGGCCGTGACTTATGCGAATTCTACCTTGCCTACGTCATTGTTGATTCTCTCTTGGGCTAGGTCCCTGATAGTGTGGATCTTTCCTTTTCCCTCATCTTAAAATGTTCCACTCGTCTTGATTAGATTGATGTTGAATTCGAAGATCGATTTGCTTTCCGTGATGGTTAATTCTAGCCTGCTTACATGTTCTCGCTAGGTGGTATCACTCTATTACTCTCTGATATCTTCTCGTGCTTATATGAACGTATGATTTGACACCTCACATGATCACACACCACCCTATATCATGATTTTGCATATGCATGACGCATGAATGTCAGAATGAATCTAGCCAAATTGCTTTGATTGAATTCATGTTTTGATACGTGCTAGTAGTATCCTATGAGGTTTATGATTTCCAATATGACTCACTAAATGGTGACTTGCCGTACTTATTCTATTACGAGAACATGCTTGTCCTATATTGTGATAGTTGTTATACCGTTTTATGTGTACTATGATAGTTTGTTCCTAGCATGCTTAGAATCTATCGCTGGTGATGTCCTCCTTGTTACTCTCTGTAATGATGTCTCATGCTCTATGAACATGATGTTGAATTCTTTTAGACGACTCTTGACTATGCCCTTGTCTTATCATGTATCACTAGCATCATGTAGGACCTATGTTTCTAAATGTATCTCGTCTTATGATTACATGTCATTTTTAACCTACTATGTGATCATTGCTGTTAGCTGTGATAGTTACCATGCCGCCCTTATATATATTCTCGTCTGACACTTAGTTTGGTTGTTATGATATACCTCGTCTTGATGTATTTGATCTCGTTTGTTGATGTGTATACTATGCTCTTATATTGCTCGTATACATGATACTTATCATCCTCGTAAAATCCCGCATGACCTTGGACCCCACCTGCCCATTATTGACTCCGCATAACTTGCCTAGGTTGCTAGACATATCTGCATCCATGGAATGGAAGACTATTAAGCTTGTCTCACCTGCATCCATGTAGGATTCGATTGTGTCTTCTGGAGTGAATATGTATGTCATTCTCCTTGAATAGGTACATGTTAGTGTGGATTAGTGTGATTGATATGCTCCATGATGATTTCGTTCTCGTTTGTCACAATTGTAACCTAATAGACCTCCTTAAGGGCATCATTAATATTTTCGGGTCGGAGTCTTGTCTCTAGTCGTGTCATCTTTAGCTTTGGTCCATATTGTCTCCAAAAGGAACATTGGGTCGTCCGCTCTTGTCACTCCCCTATTTCCGCTAACATAGACTCCTACGCGATACATTGGATGAACGGCCGCATAGAAGAGGGGACGGGAAGTTAGATAACGATAGAGCAGCGCAGCGGAAGCGTGGGCCCATAACCCACGGGCCTCAGGATCGACGATGCCGATGAAACAAGCTTGTTTCGAGGATGGCGGTTATTGAGTACGATATGACTTGTGAGCGAGAGTGCCCTCCGTTCGAATTATTAATCCCTTCTGAATATGTTGATGATGATATTGCACTTACCTGACCTTGGAATTAACATGTTTGATGTGCTGACGTGATAATGATTATTGCTTGATTATCCATTGTCTATGATGATATATATGATTCGATGCCTTACAAATCCTAATGTGTTATGATGACTTGATGTGATGCTACTCTGAGCTGCTAAGCATGATCTAAATTCCTTGCCTATAAAATGTGAACTGCAAATGCTGTGAAACCTGAATTGTTTATCTGATAAGGTTATGATGAAAATTGCTAGCTTGATTTGATGAGGTTCATATATGATGTTTTACAATACTTGTTTAGCATGACGGTAAATTAAGACTTTTTGACACAGTTGCAATGTTTAATGATGAACTAATGATGTTATTGATATAAATGCTAGTTGATATGATGTAGTCCTTATGTGTAATAATGTCCATGATTGCTTCTTCTTTGAACATGTGAGTGAGGTCCTTTGGTAGAGTGGTCAGAGAGGGGAGAAAGGTTTTGAGCGATTAGAATGATCGACGGTGGTAAGGGGAAAGTTGCAGAAGAGGGGTGTTGACTTAGGTTGGACCGAGTGAGTTCGGGAATATAAGAGGTAATGCTTGGTGGTTTTCAATGAGCTCCTAGGTGAATCTTGGATAGGGGTATGGTTAGGGATAGGCTGGTTAGGTAGTGACCGAGGAATTTTTATAGAAGAGGCGTGGTTAGCAGGGGATGATGTTTGTGGTATCTTGGAAAGTGTGAGAAGTGTAAGAAATGACCTTTGTGGATATTGAGAACATAGTATGCAGGGGTGCGCGGGTGTGAAAACAGAGATAGGGGTTGGAGTCTTAGAGGTGGATTGTTAGTGAGAGTGCTTGGCGGGAAGAGGTATGAGATTAAAAGATCGAAATGAATTGGGGCTTATTCTGTTGGGTAGTATCCGAGTTGGTGAGTCTAGATGAAGATTTGGTCTTGGCTTGAGAGTTGGAGACGAGCGAGCAGGGTTTGCGTTTTATTGTAACTGGTATAATGTGCAAAACTTTCTTGATTGTGTGATTATGAACTGGCATGATATTAGATAGCGACCATGATAAACCTGATATGGCATGATATTACCTGTTGATATGCAATACTGAAATATAATTGGTACTGACAACTATGATCATGATATAATGATGCATTGCTATCCTACTAGGTTGTTCTAGAAGCATGTTATGATATAATGATGCATGAATCATGAGATGATGATATGTTGTTATGTGAAAGCATGATGTTATACTATATGGTTGATAAGCACGATTATGAATAGGTAAGTGAGGAATATGGCATGGAGCATGAAAATGACTTATGTGTATATACGAGATGATGGTGCATGACTGCTAAATGATCATTATGTAGTATTGTGTTGAGTTAAGATGATGTCTATTGTGTATGTTGACATTTTGATGTTGGTACACTGCTTGATCTCCCCTTATGATTGATTCTTAATAGCATGACTTTGTTTGTATTAATATGTTGATAAGTAGTTTTATTTCGTTGACCTATGATGAAATTTCGCTATGGCTAACCTTGCAAGTACCAATGATTGACGTGATAAATATGTGCTGAAAATGCTGGATAGAAATTGGATAGGATGACTATGTGAATTTATACTTTAAATGAGATCCCTTGTTGTGACTGACCCTACTATGATTGCGGTGGTGATATGCGATAGTGAGATATCTTTTATGACTTTTGGTGTGATATCGGGCCATGTGTTATGATTTTGGCATATTGTTGAGATGCATATTATGACCTTTAATATGATACGGAGATGTTGATGTGACCTTGTGGCACTACGTTGGTATATGTTGAGACTTGCCGTATGATGTGTTGATTGGAGATTGGTTGGTTATACAGTTATGCATTTCTTATGGCTTATGCATCTTGCTTGAATTGAGACTGATGGATTGATTCGATTTTGGAAACTAGGAAGAGAATATGGGATTAGCCCTTAGAGGTGGATGATTCCACCTCCTGGCTATTGAGTTTGATTGATTGATTTGTGAGAAACTGATGTGGTTGTTGGAAGATTTTGACGAAATCTTGATTTGAAAGGATTTGACTTGTTTTGGTGTAAGCTGCTTGATTAAACGTTGAATTTGAAGATTTTGAGCGGTTTTAAAAAGGACCAACTTGGGGTTTTAAAGAAGTCGAGAGTTTCAATGATTTAGATGACAATCTTTCCATTTACAAAATGCTTTGAGGTTTTACGAACGGGATTTACATTATGACGTCTCACGAAGTGGATACAAGCATTTTATAGGGGCGCTTATAGATTGCTTGCTAAGACCTAGTCGGGGCGCTATAATACTTTTAGAGTTGTGGTACTTCCGAAAGGTCGAAGCGAGGATGTGATAAGGGCGCTTATTACACACTTGACAACACCAATTGGAGATTTCACGACCGTGACTAGGATGTTGTGAGAATCCCGGAAGACGCAACAGAGATGATCACAAGATCCTTGGACATGGTCCTCGGACTCACCGATTTCAACAGATCAGAAATCACCTAGAAATTTCATAAATAATATAATAAGTCTAAGTCTAATTTACACAAGCACACAAGTCACATATGAAACATATAAGATACACATAATAACATAACCCATCCATTTCATCATTATCACCATTATCATTTCATCTCCATTTCTCATTTAGTTTCATTATCTCTCATAATCCGATATCTTTCTCAATGCGATCATAATATCATCATCATCATCATTAGTCATCTCATCACATTCTTATTTCCACGAATTATTCCAATATCCCAAATTACCCATTTCAAATGCCAAAACCTAGGAATTAGTTTATTCATATAAATCATTTTCAACAAATTAGATTAAATAACTAAATAAATAGATCGAGGAAAGATAATCAATTACTTAACCATATAAAGGATCACAATCCATAAAATATTCAAATAACCTTTACCCATTAAAATAATATAATCAAGCAACTAAATAATATTTTAAAAATCAGATTTAAATATATATTAAAATAGACAATTAAATACTCCAACTAATTCCATATCATATTCAAATAAAATTCAGAAAATTATAAGTAAATAATTTTAGTAACTAACAAAGGGTTCACAATATAAAGACTGAATGTATTTTATATCATTATATTATTATTTTGAGTAAATAAATTATTATTTTTTTCAATCGGTAAAAATGTGAGAAAACCCGTCCTCGAGCGTAAGTTTTGATTTTAAAGTCATTCCGGCATCGTTTTGAGAATTTAGATTCTATCGGGTTTTAATTCCGCATTCAAGCTCCGAGTATCGAAAAATTAATTTAATTCCGTTAATCTTGAAATTGAATTTAAATTTGAGTAAATTTGATTTAGTCGGGATTTGATCGGGCGAGCGGGTTTTGAGTCTTTTCCGCTAATTTTGAATTGGTATTGTTGGGACCTCTTTTAATTCCTATTTTATTTCCCTTTTCTTTATTCTCTCTCTCTCTCTCTCTCTCTCTCTCTCTCTCTCTCTCTCTCTCTCTCGGATTGCTGTAAACAACTTGTTTGGTCCCCTCCTGCAGCTCCCTTGTCTTCTTCTCTTCACCTTGCATAAACCCCCAAACAAACACCAATTGTTCTCTGCAAACCCTCCTCTCTCTCCCTCCTTCGGTTCCTGCAGGCCACCAGCAGACCACCACCACCTTCCCTTCTTTTCACCACCGAATGCCACCACCACACATCCCTCAACTGCTCCTCCTTTCTCGTCTGAGCAGCACCACACTACACCTCCTTCTCTTCCGTCGAAGCGGCCAGTAGCCCAAGCTTCACCTTCTCCTCCCCGACGTCCAAAGACGAAGCCGAGAATCCCGAGCCCAGGAGCCACCAACCGCTGAGCACCCTCGTCCCTCCTCCTCTCCGCTTCCTCTGCTTTCGATTTCAAAGCTTGGTAAGGTCCTTTTGCTTCCTTTTACTTCTAGACCTTGTAAAGGTGCGCCTTTAAGCCTCCTATCTGCTTCCTAGGTCTGTTCCGACACTCCTTCCCCGTCGACGAAGCTAAATCGCGCCTCTCACGAAGACTTCCAATGAAAAATCCGAAATCTCGGTGAGACTCCTTCCTCCTCTTCTTTCATCATTCTGGGCGTCAGTGGCCGGGAGAGAGTGAGTGTGGTCGGAGTGGGTGAGGAGTCCGGCGGGCGAGTCTCCGGTGAGCCCCCTTCTCCTCCTCTTTCTCCTTTCTTTCCGGCGTGAAGGCTCTGCCTAACGGCCCTAACCTGGGGAGGGAGACGGGTCCTCTGCCTCTTCTTTCTATGTTGGGCCACGGGTTGGGCCTGATTCGGATATTCCAAACGGGTTATATCATTTTCCCTTCTCATGGGTATTTTGATTTGGGAGGGAAGCAGATCCGAGTCTCTTTTCTTTCATTCGGGTTCAGTGGGGTTGGGCTCTCTCTTATCCGGTCTGGGCCTTTCTCTTGGGTTGGGTTAGGGACTGGATCCGGGATGAGTTATTTTGTTAGTTAGTTATGTTGTATTATGCATTATTGTATATATTAGGTGTTATGATATTTTTTTTTTATATATATATATATATGTTATATTATATGATATTCTGATTTTTTTTTGGATATGTATATATATATATTTTAAAAATATTAATATATATTATAGAAGGTTTTAAAAGTAATATTAATTGTTATATATTAGTATGATGTCATATGACGATTTCGAGATGTGTTTTAAAATATGTTAAAGCAATTTAGTATTTTGATTTATAAATGTGGGGTATTAAAATGGATTGATTTTGGTAATTTTATTATATTTAAATATTCCTTGAGATGGGTTATTATATAATGATTTATAAGGTGATTTTAAGACGAAGATTTTTAAAGAGATAAAATGCCGGAATTATTTTAGGTAGTATACTTTTGCAAGTTGATTAACGATTTAATGTTTGATAAATGGGTTTTAGCCAAATATGATTTGAGGAATCGTTTTGAATATGAGTGATTTAACTTGATATTTAAGAGTTGGAAAATCTGGGGAAATGATTTACTTTATTTAACTCGGTGAATCTATTGTTGGTGTCTGCTTGAAAATTTTGTGAACTTTAAGAAAATATGATATATTATATGATGATGCAAGATGAGATTATGGATGAGCTAGTGAGATGATATGAGTATGAAATGATCTATGATAAGATAAGACGGAATAATCTGAAATAAGATATGAGAAGTTATGTATGATAGTTAGGGGCGCCTTGTGTGAATTAGATAGACTTATGCATATCTGTATGTTATTAGGTGATTGTGATATGTTGGACATTGCTTACTATTGGTGATTCATTGCTTGGACTCTGCTTCTGCCTTGTTTCTCTGCTGTTCGACTTATTCAGGTAAGTTCCTTTATGGGCTTACTCAGATTCGAAAGAGAATACCTACTTGTGAATATATGACATACTAGGTGTTGCATAAGCATTAAAGCATGCCATGTAGTATCATGCTAGGATTGCACTTATGAATGAGCATTCGATTACTTTGTGTGATTGAGAACAGAACGGCCGTTATCTGTGAGTCTTAGAGTCTTTGCTAGGGTCATAGGGTAGCCCAGCTTCATCGGGTGCCCTGAGTCAGTTGTCGATATATGAGCATGATGATAGCCCAGCACCATCGGGCATGAGCATGATATATGATATGATGATGAGATATGATATGCTATGATGAGATAAGATATGCTATAGCATCGAACTGGCCAGTCTCTGCACAAACGGAAAGGGGTGTAGAGGTAGGAGAGGGATATGCCACTTGGCATTCTTTGGGCGCCTTTACAGTTCTTTTCCGCATATTATAATTTAGGAACATGTTAGTGTGATTTAATTTTCCGCATTGCATCGAAGCATCTTTATTATAGCGTATGTGTATATTTTCTTGCGGGACAGAGTGCGTCGGGGTCTCGGTCTGATCCCGCTCGCACAACTTGTTTTTAGGTATGATTGCTCCCTGTCTCTATGGCGTGGGAAAATTCCCCCGGGCGATTGCAAAGAACCTGCCTAACCCCGCTAATCCGGTTATATGACTTTAGAATATATGTTTTGGTTTTGACCCGGCTCTGTCGTGGCATTTGTATCTAAACTTTGCTTCCGCTTTACCTTCATTTGAATTGAATTTCCGCGACTTCGATTGTTTGGGGTTCGAAATCCCCGCTTTGAATACTGATCTTTAGAGGTTTGAAACCTCGACCTGTACCTAAATTGTGTTGAAGAGTTTATTTTTAATCAAATAAATTTATAAGATCGAAACCCCGCTATAGTATAGTAGGGTCAAGTTCGTCCGCAGGGAGAAAGTCAGTGACTCAATTTTAGTTACCAAAGAGCAAGAATAGCGAGAAGAGATGACAAATATAGATATTTTTAGGGTTTTTTGGGCTGTTGGAATTTTTAGGAAAAATCAATAATAATAAAATGTCTAGGGCATAAGGATCCCCACAACGATAATCATGCAACCATTGCAATGAATCGTATAAAAAATCATGTTTTTATCTATTAAATAGGTCAACTTGCATCAACCCTAGCAAAGTAATCAATTTATTTTCACAAATTAATAAACTTTACCAACAATCTTAATTAGGTTATCAAACTTGCGTTCAAAACCCTAATTACTATCCAATTCACAATTCAATCTTTCAATTCAATTGCAAAAAAAGAATTTCCCCAATTTTCATTGAGTACTTAAGCATATGAAATAGATAAGAACCAATCAATTCATCAATTCATAGCAAAATTGCAAGCATAACTATCGTTGGGATCACCCCAACCCTAGAAAAGGCGACTACTCACGCATATTCATGGTGAATAACTCAAAATTCATGAAAAGAGACATAAAACAGAAATTATGAATTGAATAAAACCTGAAAATAACGTCAGCGATGCGTCCCAAAAGCCTTACAAAACATTCCTCAACTTTCGCCGAAGAAATCGCTTCAAAAAGCTCTCAAATCCGCTCACAAACGCTCTCAAAAGTGTGTTGCGAATTCTAAACGTGGGCTGGAAATTTGGTAGAAGGAAGAGAGAGACTCCTCCAAACCCTAAAAATCCTATTTATACTTAATAGCCCATAAACCTAATTAGGAAATAGGAAATATAACACTTTTATTTAAAGTCTATCTAAGGAAAGAGGTAAAAATAATTAAATTTGGATAAAAACAGTCCGCCAGCGAGCATGTACCGACCCGAGCCACCTCGGTACCGAGCCCCCTTAGGGTCGGTATGACTACTGTTGCTCAGATTGGCTGGTACTGTCAGATTATGCCTCGGTACCGACCCAGGGGGGGTCGGTGCACGGTCGGTACAGATCAGTAAAACGCCCATATCTCCTTTGTTTGAACTCCGATTGCTTCCATTTTTTTTCCTATGCGCTCCTTATTCTTTTCCACATCTTTTCTTTCTTGAAAGCTTCTTCAAAAACAGTTTCAAAAATCCTGTAAATCACACAAAAGCTAGTGAAGACATCTATTTCTTATGAAACATGAAAATCTATGCAAAAGACACTAAACCCATTGGCTATGTGGTGCTCAATAAAGTTAGGGAATCAAGACTCCTAAATCTTCAACACAACTCAACCAAACCATAACTCTCAATCATATGAATCAACCAAACTCATCAACATATCTCGTGAAGAACTCAACCCTTTTTCCAACTCTAGCTACCTCTCAATAATACAACTCATGCATAAAAGAAAATAAATAAGAAATATTTGGCTCATGCACTTTATTCAACTACTAATAACTTCACCTTTTTTTTTCTCTTTTTTTTTTCTTTTTTTCTTTTTTTTTTTTTCTGAATTTTTCGTTTTTTTTTTTCTGTTTTTTTTCTTTCTGATTTTTTTAGAACGAAATTAAAATAAAATAAAATAAAATAAAAATAGTGCATTTATAATGTGAGCCAAATATTCTTTTACATAATATGTAGCAAGATAAAAAATAAAAACCAACCCATGCTTCCATAAACTCAAATTCTTCTCACTTGAACCCAACCATAAGCTCATTCTTTCCACTAAATCATTAATCCCACCAACTCTAAGTCTTAATTCCCAAATGGGGTCAGGCTCAGTTCGGCTAGGAAATAATTTTGTGGAGCTTATATAATATATAAAGGTCTTAAGCTAATTATTGGCTTCAAGCAGAGATAATGTAGGGTAGGTAAAGAGAGGATAAAATTGGCTCAAAAGGTGCCTCCATCATTTAATTCTCATTCACATCAAATTTATATATATTGGCATTGAAAAATAGATAACCATCGCAATACTCAGAGATAATATACATATGAAGAGTAAACTCACTCAAGAAAGCAAATGGATTTTTATGTTATCCCTATAAGGCCAAAATTCTCACTAGGTAAAAATTTTGTTGGACTTCAGTCATGCCTAAGAACTTAGATCATACATGCTCAACTATGTCTACCTAACCGTATTATGCTATGGGACTTATATCATCACGTCAGCCATTATTTATCATCATAGGACATCTAAGTTAGGGTATAAAGCTAAAACTAACACATAAAATAAACATGCATTTTTCTTTTTTTTTTTCGACATTTTTGTTTTTTTTAACTTAAAGCAAGACT
This sequence comes from Persicaria maculosa, assembly GCA_963922045.1. NCBI lineage: Eukaryota > Viridiplantae > Streptophyta > Magnoliopsida > Caryophyllales > Polygonaceae > Persicaria > Persicaria maculosa. The sequence continues at coordinate 20,394,111 of OY998261.1, read as the reverse complement.
AAGATAATCAAAATATGACTAAGGACTTAAAACTTAAAATGCATAAGACTTAAACATGAATGCATAACATAATCCAAATAAAATGAAGTGCAGAACAACAAATAGAAGAACAATTCTTAAAAAATAATGACACACAAGTTTTTTGAATCCCCCACCCCATACTTAAAAATAGACAGTGTCCCCACTGTCAAAAGAAAATTAAAGTAAAAGGAAAAAGACTCAGAAACTCACAAAAATAAGATGCAGAAGCTGTTGAAGAAATCAAGAAACTCTACTCAGAGGGCGGCGGCGGTGGTGGGTATAGGTTCTGTGGGAAGAGAGAGGATACCCAAGATGTAAAAGAGGACGCGCGTGCTTCCTGTAGGTCCATCCTCTCATTCAGGCGTGTAAACTCACCCCTCAGAACAGTCTGCCCTTCCTGCAAGCTCTCCTGCAAGCTCTCCTGGCCTAATCTCAGATATTGCAGCTCGCGCATGATATCATCAAAAGAAGATTGCTGTGTAGAAGTCCTACTCGGACCAGCCTCATCAGAAAAGTAGTGGTCACTAGGCCTAGCGTCATGATCCATGAATTCAGTATGCTCCGGCTGGTGAACCACTAAACCTAATGTGTCCTCTGGATGGGGATACCTGGGTGGTCACTGGCGTCTCAGAGGATCTCCCAAAATGACCTCTGAGATTGAACGATACTCCTCAGCCCAAGTGTTGCGCCAATTCGGTACATACAATAAGTCCAAGTTCTGCCTGAGAATCTCAACATCATAACCATGAAAAGTAGAAAAGTACCTATCCCTTTTCCTCGTGATCACCTTAGCACTCGTCAAATAAGCAATGTCTATAAGCTGAGTAGCCGCAGACTTGTATCTGGTTAGATCAACTTGTAGGCGCTTGGCCAAAAGCACAATCATACCACCAAACCAAATCTCATCGGCGTTCTTCGTGTAATCTCTAACATGCGCAAAGAACTCATAACCCAAATTTAGGGGCGTCTCCATCTCGAATAACACCCCCCTTAAACAAGCAATTTCCATCCTTGTAGGCCTAGAAAGCTCTTTCTTTGCCCATATAGTGCTACCAAAAATCCTAAGGATAATGCGAAAAAGAGGGTTCGCGATATTCTTACCTGGAAGAGCTCTTTCAGGCCATCTGGGCATGCCGGTGATCAGTTTCCATGTATCCAAAGCCCTGCAGCTGACGACGTTGTATGGCTCTACAGGGTTGGGGAATCCCAACAGAGCGTTGAACTGCTGCAAGGTGAATGTGCGCATCTCATTCCCTAGCTGGAATGTAATAGGGCCCTCAAAATCCGGCCCATTGACGTCCGTCTGCAAAGTAGCCACGAACTCAGCAACGAGGGCTGGGTAGAAGCGCGGGACAGGATCCAGTAGACACGTGGCACCTAAATAGGAAAAGGCCTCCACTATGTCATCCTGTATTCCCAGGCTCACTCCATCTATAGGGTCATACCACCGAGCCCGAAGCTTGTGGTTCTTGATGATGTCCCTGTACTCCTTCTTCTGACGGGCGTCGTATATGATCACGTCATCCAATATAACCGTAGAAGAGGACTCCCTAACCCTCTTGCTCTTAGAACGGAACATATTCCTGAAACAAAGAAAAGAAACTCAAGCTAAATATGTTTCTATAATCATAAAACCAAGTCAATTATGATCAAGCCATACATACCTACATAACTGAGTAGACACAAAAGAAGTAAGATGCACTAAATAAATCCTATAAGCATATAAAGCATGTGCAAACATAAAACCACATCATAATAAGTGCATTTTTGAAAATATCAAATGAACTCAAATGCACACAACTCACCACCATATAGAATAAATGTAATGCACTACTTATATATAAAATATATGCTCAACCTAGACTATATTAAAAGGGGAAACAATATATATAATGTAATATCGTGTAGAGCACTAAGGCATCCCCTAATCATACAACAATATACCCAAGAAAAGTAATATAAGTAATGCACAACTCATTATACACAAATCATCCGTCACAACCCCATACTTAAGTTCAAAACAAGTAAGATAAATATGAAATACATACAACTTGTTCGCACATGTCAAATCATGCAAGAATATAATTTCCATGCTCAAATAGAAGAAACTAATCAACCTAAGGCATCAAAATCAATTCATAAATCAAAACCTGAAACGGATCGCAATGAAATTTTAAAATTTCCATTAGCACACAATCCATAAATAATTTGATAATGCCATGAACATGAAAATAGCTTAAAATCAACCCAACAACACAACCATATCATCAATTTCGACAAATTTGGCTTTCGGCAAAAAGCCTCAAATTCCGCTTCTAAATCAAACCCTAGGTTTCAATCTCAACCCATATCATCAAATCAATCAAAATAATTAAAATAACCAGTTTAGGGTTAGAAATCATACCACAACCGAGTTGAATGAAGAAGAAAAATTGGGATTTCGGAGGTATAACGAGCCAAAAAGGCTGAACAGGGCTGTTGGGCAAAAGTGTTCGGTGGGGGTGTTGTGGGGCTCGAACCGGTGTTTTGCTGGGTTCAGGGGGTGCGCCAAGGATGGGGGTTCGAGCTGTGTTGGTGGTGTGGCCGGAGGTGGCTCGGTGGAGGTTGTGGAAGGCCGAGAGAAATCGAACAACAATGGGAGAGAAGGGTTCGGTGTGAGGGTTGCAGGGCTCGAACCACGCCAAGTCTGGGTTCGCTGAGTGCGGCTGGGGATGGGGGTTCGAGATGTGGTGGTGGTGTGGCCAGAGGTGGCTCGTGGTGGGCGTGGGAGGCGCGGAGAGAAGAGGTGCTGGGCTGCGGGCTTCGGAACCGAGGGTGGAATATGGGGTACCGGGGTGCTGGGTGCGAGTGAAGAGAAAAAAAGGGAAGAAAAGAAAAAGGAAAGAAAAAGAAAAGAAAGAAAAAGGAAGAAAAGAAAAAGGTAAAATAAAAGATAAATTTTTTTTTCGATTTTCTGATTTTTTTTTGGTAGGGGGTCGGTACCGAGGCAAGGGGCCTCGGTACGGGGTCGGTATGCCTACTGGAATTTCTCTATTTTTCGAGATTCACTTACTTGTTCGTCAGGGGGGTCGATACTGACCCTAGGAACCTCGGTACGACCTCGGTACAGCTACTGGAATTTCTCGGATCTCCGAGATTCACTTACGTGTCCGTCAAGGGGGTCGGTACCGACCCTAGGAACCTCGGTACGGCCTTGGTACAGCCATTGGAATTTCTCGATTCTCCGAGATTCACTTACCTGTTCGTCAGGGGGGTTGGTACCGAGGTAGGGATCCTCGGTACGACCTCGGTACAAGTGCTTTTGAGCTTCTTTTTCCGTTTTTTCGCCCGTTTTCGCAGTGGTTTCCTCCTAAGACCTGCATGGTTAGTGCAATATGCTCTACCCCAGCTATCCTACCTATCCTAAAATTTAAAAAATAAAAATAAAACTTAGAAAGAAAAGAAAATAAAGCGGGTTGCCTCCCATAAGCGCTACCTTTAACGTCGTTAGCTTGACATGGTTACCTCATCTTCATTCCAATGCTGTAAGAGCCCAAGTAACTCTTATTTCTTCCTCCGGATCCACTCTATCATAGTATTTCTTGAGTCGATGGCCATTGACCTTGAATATGGCTCCTCCTTCATCAACTAGATCCACCGCTCCATGGGGATAGATATGATGAACCACGAATGGCCCACTCCATCTCGATCTAAGCTTCCCTGGAAACAACCGCAATCTAGAATTGAAAAGAAGAACTTTATCACCTACCTCATAGGTCTTTGGGACCAACTTCTTGTCGTGCCACTTCTTGGTGCCCTCTTTGTAGATTTCGGCGTTTTCATAAGCTTTGAGCCTCAACTCCTTCAATTCTTGCAAGTCCATGAATCTCTTTGCTCTGGCCGTGTCAAGGTCCATGTTAAGCTCCTTGAGAGCCCATAAAGCTCTATGCTCAAGCTCGACGGGCAAATGGCAAGACTTACCATAAACCAAGTTGTAGGGAGTTGTGCGCAAAGGTGTCTTGTACGCCGTTCTATATGCCCAAAGTGCATCATCTAGCTTAGATGACCAATCCTTTCGTGAGCGCAACACCGTCTTCTCTAAGATGCTCTTTATTTACCGATTTGAAACCTCTACTTGGTCGCTAGTTTGAGGGTGATAAGGTGTTGCCACCCTATGAGTCACCCCATACTTAGCCAAAAGAGCCTCGAAGCCCCTCTCTATGAAATGAGATCCTCCATTGCTAATAAGAACCCTTGGGACTCCAAACCTGGGAAATATGTTAGTCTTCATAAATTTAGCTATAACTTTAGAATCATTAGTACGTGTAGCTATTGCCTCAACCCATTTAGAAACATAATCGACCGCTACCAAGATATATTTATAAGGCCCTGATGAAGGGGAGGGCCCCCATAAAATCAATACCCCATACGTCAAAAAGTTCAACCTCTAGGATTTTGGTGAGAGGGTTCTCATGTCTCCAAGTGATATTCCCCGCTCTTTGGCACTCATCACAACCTTCAATGTAAGCATGTACATCCTTGAACAAGGTAGGCCAATAGAAGCCACTTTGAAGAATCTTCGCCGTGGTCTTGAAGCTCTTTGCATGGCCACCCGTCGGAAGGGTGTGGCAATGCTTGATGATGCTCTCAATCTCTTCCTCCGGCACACAACGTCTAAAGATATGGTCACTTCCTTTCTTGAACAAGTAAGGCTCATCCCAATAGTAGTGTTTGACGTCATGGAGGAACTTCTTCTTGGCTTGCGAGGTCAAATCCTTAGGGATTTCTCCCCCTACAATATAATTAGCAGAATCCGCAAACCAATGGGTCCTCGACCCTCTAATGGCATAAATATGGCAAGATATAGGAGAAGAAGAAGGGGTATAAAAGGAATCCTCACCGGAACTCACCGAATCGGAGCAAATGAGCTTAAGGAGGCTCTCGTCCGGCCTGGAGTCATTGATTGGCACTTCATTTTCGGACTCCTTTAGGTGGTTTAAGGGCAACCTAGACAGATGGTCAGCCACCGAGTTTTCCGCTCCTTCCTTGTCTCTAATCTCACAATCAAATTCCTGCAACAAAAGCATCCACCGAAGGAGCCTAGGCTTGGCATCCTTCTTAGTCATCAAATACCTTACCGCTGCGTGATCCGTATAAACAATGACCTTAGAGCCTACTAAATAAGTACAAAACTTTTCAAAGGCAAATACCACGGCGAGGAACTCCTTCTCCATCATCGTGTACTTACTTTGCGCTTCATCGAGTGTCTTACTTGCATAGTAGATTGCATGAAGCTTCTTGTCTTTCCTTTTCCCAAGCACGGCACCCACAGCATAGTCACTAGCATCACACATGATTTCAAAGGGAAGGTTCCAATCGGGCGATTGCATAATAGGAGCGGAAATAAGGGCTTCTCTTAACTTGTTGAATGCATCAAGACATTCTGCAGAAAACTCAAAGGCTACATCTTTCATAAGCAAATTAGTTAGCGGTTTAGCAATCTTTGAGAAGTCGTGAATGAATCTCCGATAAAAGCCTGCATGTCCTAAAAAGCTCCTAATATCTTTCACATTGGAGGGAGGAGGTAGTTTCTCAATGAATTCAATTTTAGCACGATCTACCTCAATTCCCCTATTTGAAACCAAATGCCCTAAAACAATTCCCTCTTGAACCATAAAGTGACATTTTTCCCAATTAAGCTCCAAGTTAGTTTCTTCACATCTTTCTAGCACCCTACTCAAGTTGGCAAGACATGAATCAAAAGAAGAACCATAAACAGAAAAATCATCCATAAACACTTCTACTATATCCTCAATCATTTCAGAAAAAATAGCCATCATACACCTTTGAAAAGTTGCAGGGGCATTACAGAGCCCAAATGGCATCCTCCTATAAGCAAAAGTTCCATAAGGACAAGTAAAAGTTGTCTTCTCCTGATCATCCGGATGAATGGGAATCTACCAAAAACCACTATAGCCATCCAAATAGCAAAAATAATTGTGTTGTGCTAGACGCTCAAAAACTTGATCAATAAAAGGAAGAGGAAAATGATCTTTCCTAGTAGCACTATTCAACTTCCTATAATCAATGCACATGCGCCATTTAGTAGTGGTCCTAGTAGGTACTAACTCACCTTTCTCATTCTCAATCACAGTCATTCCCCCTTTCTTAGGGACAACATGAACCGGGCTCACCCATTTACTATCAGAAATAGCATAAATAATTCCAGCATCTAACATTTTCAAAATTTCAGATTTGACTACTTCTTGTATATTTGGGTTAAGCCTACGCTGACGTTCTATGGTTGGCTTATGATCATCCTCCATGAATATTCTATGCATGCACAAAGAAGGTGAAATTCCAATGATATCATCCAAAGAATAACCAATAGCCTTCCTATAGGTTCTAAGCACATTAAGTAACTTCTCTACTTCTTCCTCATTCAATTTCGCATTAATGGTCACATGAAAAGTATAATTGGGACCCAAGAAAGCATATCTCAAACCTTCTGGAAGTGGCTTAAGCTCTGGGGAAGGCTCGATTGGAACAAGTGTGGGCTCTTCCTCATCCATCCTCAATATTGCTTCCAGGACCTCTAAAGAATAAATTTCCTCTTGATCCGCCAGAAGACCTGGGACTGGGCCTGCAGACTCAAGACAATCAAAATAGCTTACCTCTACCATGTCTGTGGTTTCCTTCATCGTTGGATTGAAGCGAAACTCAACGATGTCATCCCCAATCTCAAATGTTAGGAGTCCCTTCCTAACATCAATTATTGCTCCAGCGGTTGCTAAGAATGGTCGTCCAAGAATGATGGGCACCACTGGATCCTCTGGCATATCCATAACAATAAAATCGGTAGGGACGAAAAACTTACCTACACGGACAGGAACATCATCAATCACCCCAGTTGGTGATACTACTACGCCATTAGCCATGGACACTCTCATGTTGATGGGCTCTAGGGCTCTTAACCTCGTCTTTGACCATATAGAAAGGGGAAGGAGGCTTACACTTGCACCTAAATCACACAAAGCCTTGAAACGATAAGATCCTAAACCAATAGTAATAGCAAACTTACCTGGATCTCCAAGTTTCTCAGGGAACTTCACTGAACGGACCTCGTCAGAAAGCTCAGACATGGATCTCTTCTTAGCTAAGATGTCTTTCAAAAACTTAGAGTAAGCAGGCATCTCACTCAAAGCGTCAGTGATAGTTATATTTAAACTTTGAAGCATCTTTACAAACCTTTGAAACTTACATTCCGCTGTGTCCTTTACCTTTTTCGGAGGATATGGAAGCACTTTCATCGGATTCGGGGCTGAAATAGGCCCAAAAGAAGAATCCATCATTGCTGAAGGGGGGTCGGTACCGACCCTAGGGGGGTCGGTACGGCCCTCGGTACAGACTGTGCCGGAGAGAGGAGGGTCACCTGCTGCAGGGGGGTCGGTACCGACCCTAGAGGGATCGGTACAACCTCGGTACAGATATTGGATTCAGCAGAAAAAGAAGAAAAGAACGTCGTACCTGCAGGTGGGGTCGTTACCGACCCTGGGGGGTCGGTACGGCCTCGGTACGGACACTGTTTTCGCCGTTTTCCTCCTCGTTTGACGTGCTTTCGCGTCCAGACACTTTCTTCCCACTTCTAAGGTGAATTGCAGCTATTTTCCCTTTAGGGTTCTCATCGGGACGGCCCGGGAATTTCCCTTGAGGTCGAGGGATTTGAGCCGCTAGGTGACCTAGTTGAGACTCCACTCCCTTCTTCCATGTTTCCAAGTCTCCTAGTTGTGCTTAAACACCTTTAATTTGAGAATTCACATCGGAACGAAGCCTATTGAATCCTTCCTTAAGCTCTTTTACCCATGATGGTGGTTCTTGGTAGCCAGGGGGCCTATATGGGGGAATCCTTTGATCTTGGGGAGGTTGGCTCCCTTGGCCTTGTCCATAGTTACCCCAATTAGGGTAATGGTTGTTCCTCCCTGCATAATTATTATTTTGGTTCCCTACATAGTTGTTATTGTAATTGGGAGGCCTATAAGGGCCCCTCATGTAACTTACCTCTTCGTAATGCTCCGCCCTTTGTACCTGGCTAATATTATCGCAATCTATAGTATTATGAGACTGAGAACCACATTCTAAACAAGGTTGGTTTCTAGAAAGAAAACTTACTTGTTTCTTGAGGCGTCGGGTCTCATCATCATAGAATTGCCTACGCACATCTGGATCAATTTCATTAGGAGGCTCATAAAGTTTCTTACCTGAGGGTCTAGCCTCTTGGGTGCCACACATAGCATCATACTCCGTTAGCTTGTCCAAAAGAGCCCATGCATCAGTCGGAGTCATCTCAAGGAACCCACAATCGGTGTGTAGGTTCAATCGAGTCTTGGTCTCTGTATTGATGCCCTGGAAGAAGATTTCTTGGAGTACATACTCGGGTTGCCCATGGGTAGGGCATTGTCTCTGCAACTCCTTGAACCTTTCCCAGGTCTCTAGAAATGTCTCTCCTGGCAATTGGTGAAAAGAGGTGATCTTCTTCCCAAGCTCCGTTGTCTTTGCCGGTGGAAAGAATTTTGTCATGAACAAGTCATACAAAGCCTTCCATGTAGTGATAGACCTAGGCAGTAGATCTCCAACCAATTCAGGGCCTTTCCTGCAAGAGACCATTTAAAAGCCTTTAATTGAATGTATTCTAACGATATATTATCAGCAGCAATAGTATCGCATAAATCAATGAAATTCTTGATATGAAGCATAGGGCATTCATTAGCTTTTCCCTCAAATTGAGATCTTTTAATTAAAGAGATAAAGTGAGATTTGATCTCAAAGTTGCGCTCAATCTCAGGGAGGACAATTGCAGACTCAAGCACCCTCAGTTCTGGGTGCATATATTGTTTTGCATTCCTTGGGATAGCATCTAACTGCTGTTGCAGATGAGCAGTCGCTTCCCTTTCTCTTTCTGCAGCGAGCCAAAACTGTTCCATCTGTCGACGGAGTTCAGCCATCTCCGTAGCAACATTAACATTGTTTCCATTATTGCCATTGTTGCCTGTGTTGTCTCCCATTGTCCTGGCTTCTCGTAGTCTGCGATGGAAAGAGCGTTCCGGTTCGGGATCGATAGCAAAATAGAAATCAAGCCGACGTCGCCCCGATGGCATAAATTGAAACCAAAAACAAAAACAAAGACAACACAATTAAAAGCAAAGGGGGATGGGATATTCCCAAACCCTAATAGTAACTAAAACTTTGACACAATTGAAATGTACCCGGAAACGGTGCCAATTTGATGAGAGGGTTTCTCGACCAAATAAATTTGTAGTCAAGACCCCGCTATAGCATAGGGAGTCAGGATCGTCCACAGGAGAAAGTCAGCGTTTCTTATTTAGTTGCTTTGTCGGGTTGAAACTAACAAAAGAGATGGAATAGAGATGGGTGGTGATAAGAGAATAAAATATGAATTTTAATTAATAAAAGGGAAAACTTCCAAGGCAAAGGATCGCCACAACAACAAACACATGGGAAAATCAATGAATCAGATAAAAGGTCATGCTTTTATCATCAAACAATTGAGTTTCATCAATCAACAAGTAAATCCATTCACTTTCGCATAAAAGACCTACTTGTTTCTACCTTCTCTTAATTAGGATCTTTTAACTTTCATTAGAAAACCCTAATTACTATCAAGTTATCAATTTCCTATTTCAAGTTCAATTGCAACTATGAATTCCTTAAACTTTCATCAAAGGTTAAGCACATAGGTAGAAGACAATAAAAACATCACACAATTATAGATTCATCCATCACACACGTACCTATTGTTGGGTACACCCCAACCCTAGAAGGAAGATAACTACTCAAACATGACAATGGAAAACATGAATTTAAGAGAAGAAAACATAAACCAAACTTGCAATAATATAAAACCTGGAAATAAGCGTTCAATCGCAACAACAAATGCCTAAGCTTTCGCCCAAACGCCAAACAAAAACCCTAAAACTCATCCTACAGCTGCTGCGCGCCGCCCTGCGCTGTGTGTCGTCCTCCCCTCAAATCAGCCCCTAATAGCCTTTATTTAAAAGATAAAAATTAAGACTTAATCCCCAAGGTAAATAGATTTTATCTTAGGAAAATAATAAAATCCATCTAAGGAAGGATAAAATATCCCAAGTCTATTTAACTAAAAGATCCTAAAAGAGATTCAGATGAAAATCCTAATTAAAAAGCCCATTAAGTAATAAAATCAGCCCGCAGAAACTTCTCCTGGTGCGCAGGTACTTCGGCGCCGAGGGTCAAGGTGTCGGCACCGAGGGTATGTTTGAATGCAGTAGCCTCTGTTTTTCTCCAGCTTTTTGACTCTGACTTCAAACGCACTTTTCCGAGTCCTCATTTATCTGATTGATACATATGAATATGCGTTGGAAAGCTCTTTTCAAGGACTACAACTCTCATGAAGGCTCTAGAACTTGAATCGAAGTGATGGATGGCGAAAATAAGGCTTTTCTCCAGCTGCACCACTTTTTGCTTTTGCTTGGCATCTCCATTGCCTTCATGATTTTTCATTAAGCTCTAAAGTGCATCCAAACTCCTTCAAATCAGCTTCAAAACCTACAAAAATACCACCAAAGCTTGTGTAGACTCCATATCTTGAATAATACAAAAACTAACACAAACGACACACTTTCCCAACACAAAGCAAATAAAATGACTTAAATGAGATGAAAACATGATGCAAAATATGACTAAAAATGCGGACATCAAATTGCAACATCCGAACGAAGGTATCCAACTTTCGAAACGTATCTCGGATATTTATATCCGGGGCGTTACACACAAGTGGTTGAACTATAACCTTAAGATAATATAATTAATTAATTAATCAAATAATTCAGATTTTAATAACTTATAATAAATAAGTAAATAATGACTTAAATAAATACATAAATCAGAAAAATAAATTTAATAATTCTTAGAATAACATTTATATAAACCAATATATTAATTTTATAACTCAAAATAACCCACCAGATCAGCCCAAACGGAAGCCCAATTCATTTCCCTTTACCCTGCCCAAACCCGGGTCCTTACCCACCCAGATCCGGATCCACCCAGCAACCCAGCAGAAGGAAGAAAAAAAAGAAAATCGGAAGAAAAGAAAGAAAAAAAGGATGTGAACCGGGCTGAATCCAAAAAATAAAAGAAATGGCCGAACCGGAGGCCTGAACTCGCCCCTAACCTCCAGCTCTGCTCGACTGGGAAGAAGAAGACAGGGAAAGAGGGCTGCTTGCCGGCGACGGGCTCCCCCTCCGAACACTCTCAACGGACCTTCCCGACCACCACTAACCCAAAAGCAAGACCAAGGAAAAAGGAGGAGGTTCGAGGGCTCACCGAGGGCTCGAGATTTCACCGAAAAACCTTCGTCGGGCTCGATTTGGCTTTGTAGGAGGCAGAGTTTCGCCGGAGGTGGCCTGGTGGCAATGATAGGGGGTTAAGGTTCAACCTTTATTGCATTTTGAGGCAAAAAGGAAGAGAAAGGAGGGAGGTGGTGTGCTTATCGACCTGGAAGTGAAAACAGGGGATGGGGAAGCGAGGAGGGATGCTCTGGGCGAGGGGGTGGCTCCGGCATCGTCGTGGCTTAGGCTGCGCCTGGGTTGCTGCTCGTCGAGGGTAGGAGCTGGTGGGGTGTGATGGTTCTCGGTGGTTGCTGGGCAAAGCGACGGGCAGGGCGCCCGTAGGGTGTTCCGAGGGCTATGGAGTCTGGGGGCTTCGGGAGGAAAAGGGAAAGACGGTGATGGTAGTGCCAGTTTTGGGGAGAGCTGTAGAAGTTAAGGAGGAGATGGGAGTGCAGACTGTTATGAAAGGAGGGTTGGAGTTGAAAGTTGTCAACCTTTTTTTTTGAAAGGAAGGGAGGGAAGGTGTAGGTGTAGGCTAAAAGTGACGGGCAACTGGCATTGTGTGGGAAAGGGGGGAACCACCTAGCTAGTGGTAGGGGTTTAGGGTGGCTAGGGGTGAAAGTCTGTGGTACCCGGGTGCTGGGGTACGTTGTTTAAGCAGGCAAGTGAAAATTAAGTAGTTAAATTATTTTTAATTAGGTCCATGGGCTAAGTGTTGGGGAAAATATTGAGAATTGGAATTGGGTTATGTGAGACCTAGCTGTATAGCACGTCTCTTTTACTTTTTTCCCTTTCTGAAATTAGAGTAACTGCACCGTTCACTTTCCCATCCACTTAACCTTTATCGGTTACCACCGGGGTCAATTGGGAGCGAGCGTTCTTGAACGCAGCAGTCTGATTCGCATAGAGCCTTCAATCGGGCGTGTTCGAGAGGACGGGTAAGTAATCTTTAGTTCGTGTATGCTATGGATCAAATTTAGAGGGTTAATAGAATTGGGACAGCCGTGAGTTCGTATGGAATTCATGATATGTTTAGGTTAATCGAATTGGGGCAGCCAAGTGCATCGAGCTGGTGGGGGTTTGGAGTATCTTATAATGAAATTCATGGAATTGAAGTATGAATCTGGGCGAGGGGATAGTTACGGGCTGAGCAATATCAAATTGGGGATTTAATTAGGTGGGTACAAATTGAGAAAGAAAGTGGAGGGTGTAGGGTAGGCTATAGGAAGAATTACAATGGGTGGTATTTATTTTAAGTAGTAATAACATAGTTATATGTGGGTTCATTGATTCAGTAGCTAGAGTATTATTCCAAGTTGTGATGAATTCCTATATTGCGTGATATAGGAGTGGAGCATTGAAGTTGTGTGGTGAGCGTTGCGAGCCTTTGCCAATGCTAGCTTCTATCTACAAGGCAAGTCTCTTTGGACTTGTTTAGCTATCTACCAAGATACATGTTTTTTCTTGTTTATGGGTTATAATTGTGGTTATATTTCTAGTATGTATATCTTGCATTCTTGTGTTTGAGAGTGTATATATATAATTGCATAGAAAGGGGATTATCATATGAGCATCCCGTATAGGGGAACAATTATCTCGACGTTCCCGTAGGCCTTTCAAGGGGATAATTTATGAGCATCCCAAATAGGGGAACTAATACATGTCAGGCGTTCCCAGGGTCGTAAGTCTTACTCGAGGGACTTACTTCCCTAAGATGGTACCATCTCTCGTGTGAGTAGAGGCGTATGCATTTTAACATTTGAGTCGTTTGCTTTTCGTTCGATAAATTGCCATGCTATATTTCAGGGGTGCAAATGGTGTATTAGTTGGAGTTTATGCTAGTTTTATGTTTCGGTTGTACATTTAAAGAGTGAGGAGTAAGGGTCCATGTCTTCATCATTGCATACCTCCTCATAATTGCATATATCTCTTCATATTTATGTCAAATGTGTAGCAGCTAACCCGTGGGTTGGGCTGGTCTTTGCCTCGGCATCGCCAGCTGCAGGTACTAGAGCGGCACAAACCGAGGAGCGTACCGGAGACGTGGTTCGGGCTTGATAACTGGCTGCTGTAGGACAGGGGGTTTTTTAACGACTTTGCACCAACTGATTTGTGTTTGTTTCCATGCATTCATGTTGAACTCTTCTCTTGGACTTGCTATTTGCTTTCACTATTAGCCGTGGGGTTGTGGTCTCCTAGCTGAGCTCATTTGTCCTAGATATTGGTCAAACTTATTCACTTGTTTCCAGTATTGCGAATTATAAGGTTAGGTGTGTTTCAATTCATGAGTTATCAGTGCATGATGCATAGATCCTTGCCGAAGTGGATTCGTAAGGAACTCATGGCAATGTGACATTCCGGTCGAGATGTTACAGAAGTGGTATCAGAGCGAGGTTGTACAGATAAGTGATACAGTATACTCCCCTTGCATGAGCCTTGATTGTTTAGTCTTGCTTGTTTTATTTTCATATTTCTTTTGGGGTGTTGGGGACTAGCATCAGCAGTTGCAAGCAACCAAGAATCGGTACGGTCTGTTTTGTACCTTCCTTTAGTTATGAGCATTATATATACACATGTATATATATCCATTTCCTTAGAGTAATTCTGATAATTGGTGAAACATATCCATCAACTATAGCTATGGAGGCAGGTAGTAGAATGCAAACGAGGGCTGGAGGTCATGGTAGGCCTAGAGGGGCTACTGCTGCAGCTAGGGGTAGAGGTCGAGGAACGATGGGTCGAGGGAGTCCTGACGATGCGCCTCTACCATATGCTAGGGGTCGGGGCCATGGAACTAGAGGTCGTAGGGTAGTAAGAAGGTGAGGAAGTGGTAGGGGTGTTGCTGGAGCACCTTCGCCCAGGGGTGAGGAAGATATTGGGGACTCTAGTGCGAGTCGAGTGGCTCCAGAGACCGGGATGCAGGGGGAAACCCAACCTCAAGGGGTTTCAGCTGGGGGAATCAGACAACCGAATGCACCTCCAACCCTTGATGCTGCGGGGATACAGGCAATGATCGATTCAGCCGTAGCACAGGCTTTTGAGGTTGTTTTGGCACAGTCAGCCCAACGAGTTTTAAATGAGGATCAACCACCTCCACCTGATTTGGAGAGTGAAGGAGTTGGCTTTGATCGATGGCTTGGAGAGATGATGAAAGCCAAGCCACCCATGTTTAGTGGCACAAAGGACAAAGATGTAGAGGATTGGCTAGCTGAGATTGAGACTGCTTTTGAGGGAATCAATTGCCCCGCGCATCGTAAGGTACCCATAGCCCAGAATTTGCTGCGGGATAAAGCTGCTAAGTGGTGGAGGAGTCGGAAGCCTACTGGTCATATCGCATGATGGGAAGAATTCACTGAATGGATAACATAGAAGTATTGCCCTCGTCCACTACAGGATGCTCAAATTAGAGCTTTCTTCAATCCAAAAATCGAGAATTTACCAATTTCTGAACTTGCTCAACAATTCCAAGAAGAACTGCACCATGTGGCTCATATGGTAGTGACCGAGGAACAAAAGATATGCCATTTTGCTCAGAGGTTACCGGCTGAAGTACAACGATATGTATCTGGGTTTAAGTGCACTACGTTGAGGGATTATATGGATACTGCTATTGCATATGAGTTGAGCTCATCTAGTCAAGATTATGGCTCCGGGAACAAAAGGCAGAAAACATTGACGTCTCCAGGGGGTACTAGCTGGCAAGGTAGGTATGGAAGGAATAACACTACATCAACGCACTCTGGAAAACCACCGGTGACGCCCAGATCCGATCAGCAGGGAGGTCCGCAGCATACTGAAGGTGTGGCTGGAATGCGTCGCTGTTTCAACTGCAAGAGTCCGAATCACATTAGAAGGGAATGTCAAAGACCACCTTCGATATGCTACCAATGTGGGGTTAGTGGCCACGTGGCTAATTTTTATCGCACTAACAAGCCTGCACAGTCTCAAGGTTCATCTCTGAACCCAGGAGATCGAGGTTATACTCTTAGGCAAACGCAATCACACTCCCACCAACCAAATGCTAGTGTTGCGCGCGGTAGAGGTCGTGTAAATGGAGTGTGATCTAGTTCCAGCACAGTACAACCACGTGTGTTCGAGATGAGAAAAGCGGATCAGCCCAATGCTCCGGCTATCACAGGTACGCTCTGGATTCGATCTATGCCCGTTAGTATATTATTTGATACCGGAGCGACACACTCATTTATATCTGATGCATGTGCTAGTAGACTTGAGATTACTTGTGTTGAGTGTGTTCCTTTTGTTGTGGGTTTTCCTGATGGGTGGCAAGTAGAGGGTAATCGGGAGATTAAGGGCTACCCGATTTATCTTGAAGGTCGTGATTGGGTTGCTAACCTTATAGTGATTCCCTTATACCGCGATGATATTATCCTTGGCATGGATTGGATGGAGAGACACCATGCCATCCTAGACACACGATGTAAGACCGTTACCTTGAAGGCAACGGATGGGGTATGCCATGTTTTCCAAGGCCATAGGATCGAGGATTCAGGAAGAGTGATTAATGCTATGACAGCTGTAAAGATGCTAAAACAACGAATGGGGTACTGGTGTTATGCCCTTTGTGAGCAACCCATGGAGGCTGAAATTGGGAAGATTCATGTGGTGAGTGAGTTTGTTGATTTATTTCCCGAAGATTTGGTTGGACTACCCCCGCGTCGAGAGGTTGATTTCACTATCGAACTTGAGCCGGGAACAGTACCGATCTCTAAGGCCCCATACAGGATGGCATCCTTAGAAATGCAAGAACTAAAGAGGCAGCTGGAAGAATTAGGTGAGAAGAGGTATATTAGACCTAGTGCTTCACCCTGGGGGGCTCCGGTGTTATTTGTGAAGAAGAAGGATGGCGCCCTTTGCCTTTGTATTGACTACAGAGAGCTAAATAGAGTCACAATTAAAAACAAATACCCTCTCCCTCGAATTGATGATTTGCTAGATCAGCTGCATGGAGCCGTTGTGTTCTCTAAGATAGATTTGAGGTCTGGTTACCATCAACTTAGAATTAGGGATGAGGATATTCCAAAGACTGCCTTTAGAACTAGATATGGATATTATGAATTTGTTGTAATGCCCTTTGGTTTGACTAATGCTCCTGCTGTATTTATGGAGCTAATGAATCGAATCTTCATCGAATGCTTGGATCGATTCGTTGTTGTCTTTATTGATGACATCTTGATCTATTCTCGAAGTAAAGAGGAGCATGCTAAACATCTGAGAGAGGTGATGGGAATACTAAGGAAACATCAGTTGTATGCTAAATTGTCAAAGTGCAACTTTTGGATGTCTGATGTGACTTTCCTTGGACATGTTGTGTCAGCAGCGGGTGTCAAGGTCTATCCTCAAAAGATTGAGGCTGTCTCAGCATGGGAATCTCCAAAAAGTGTTAATGAGGTAAGGAGTTTCTTGGGGTTAGCAGGGTATTATCGTAGGTTTGTGGAAGGGTTTTCCCGAATTGCACAACCGTTGACCAATCTGCTTCGTAAATCAGAGAAATTTATGTGGGATGATGTATGCCAGGAAAGTTTTGAGGAGCTTAAGAGGAGGCTGACGACCGCTCCGGTGTTGACGACACCTCTTGGTAACGAGGGGTTTGTGGTTTATAGTGATGCTTCAAAGCAAGGCTTAGGTTGTGTCCTAATGCAGCATGGGCGGGTCATCGTATATGCATCTCGGCAATTGAAACCGTATGAGACTAACTATCCGACACATGACTTAGAGCTAGCTGAAGTGGTGTTTGCCTTAAAAATCTGGCATCACTATCTTTATGGGGTCATTTGTCAGATCTACACCGATCATAAGAGTCTTAAGTACATATTTACACAAAAGGAGTTAAACATGAGGCAGAGAAGGTGGCTGGAATTGATTAAGGACTATGATTTAGAGATCTTATACCACCCAGGAAAAGCTAATGTTGTAGCGGATGCCCTGAGTCGGAAGACGGTGCAGGAAAAGCTGATAGCACAACTCACAAGTAGAGAGGAGTTACAACAAGAATTGATTCGAAGTGAGATTGAAGTAGTAGCATCGTCATATCAGGGACAACTAGCCACATTGGAGATTCATTCAACATTGTTGGATGAGATTCGACTAAAGCAAGAGGGTGATCCTGTTTTGAGACACATCCGTGCAGAATTGCTACAAGGGAAAGCCCCTGGCTTCGTGATTCATGAGGATGGAATGTTAAGATTCCATAACCGGGTATTTGTGCCTGCAGATGGAGAAGGGACAACGGATCCTTAGTGACGGCCATTCCACACCTTACTCGACACACTCGGGCACGAGTAAGATGTATAAGGATTTAAAGAAATGCTATTGGTGGGGTAACTTGAAGCGCGATGTTGCGGAGTTCGTTGTTGGATGCATTATTTGCCAACAAGTTAAAATAGAGCACAAGAGACCAGCGGGATTGTTGCATTCCCTTCCTATTCCGGAGTGGAAGTGGGAGGATATAACAATGGATTTTGTGACCGGATTACCTAGAGCAAAGGGTGAGTTGGACACTATATGGGTAATTGTGGATAGGTTGACGAAGTCTGCGCACTTTCTAGCTGTTCGTGAGACATGGCCAGCTAGTCGACTAGCTCAGTTGTTTATCAAGGAGATTGTGAGACTTCATGGCACTCCGAAGACTATTATATCTGGTGTACATATTTGTACCTCTTTTTATTGCATCTTTTGACTTCTTATTTCATTCGATTTCCAAAGAAAATGTTCAAAAGGATAAAAACTTGTGTAAGAATGGGCTAAAGTACAAGAAATAGAGTCTGCAAAAGTTTTGAGCTAACCATGCAGGAATTCGAGTGAAATCGGAGTCGAAACGGAGAAGTCAAGTGAAGCTGAGCAGAGGTCAATATCGACCTTAAACATCGATATCGACCATAGTTGTGGACACGCCTTCTGAGTGTCGAGATAGACCACACAGACCAACCAAGAAGACATTGATATCGACCTTCAGTATCGATATCGACCTCAACATAGACATCGACTGGAGATGGACAAGTCGAGCCGAAACACAAACATCGATATCGACCTCTGGTGTCGATATCGACCTTATCTCGACAAATGATAGACTCGATTTTGAGAAGCAGATTGGAAACTTTATCTTCAAGGAGGCACGAATTATCTTGTACTTCTAGATAGTTAGCAGCTGAATTTATCTTTTCCTTTAAGTTTTATCAAGTTAGTTTAAGTTTTATAAAAAATAAAGACCTATCCTAATTGTTTGGATATAGTTCATAGTTTAGATAGAAGTTACAATCCTTGGATAGCGAGGATTAGTAGCCTATAAATAAATCCCTAGGGGGCTGGCATTCAATCATCCAATTTTTAGAGTTCAATTACATTCAATAGAGTTAGAGAGAAGTTTTAGGGTTTGACGTTTGCGAAAGCCGACGTTGAGTTGTAAAGCTTCGGAGTTTATATTAATGCAAGTTTATTTCTTCCAATCAATGATGAGTTCCATGATGAGAAGCGAGTAGTCCCCCAAAGCTCTTAGGGTCGGGGTGAGCCCGACGTTAGCCATGCGTGTTCGAGGTAAGTATTAGATGTTGATATCGTTGTGTCTATATCATCTCCTACGATTCTATGTTTAGTCCTAATCGAAAGAAAAGGGATTCATGCTAACAACTTGAGTTATAAACATAAAATCAGTAGAGACAATTAGGTTTATTTGCAAGAGTAATCCTAAGAGTTGGTGTACGGCGAAAGCTTGTCCCTCGGGTGAAATAGCGCAATTGTCCATCTTATTTATCTTATCGCATGCATTGGTTAACGTTATGGTAAACCCTAATCCTAGGAGTTGCCTTTTATATAAGTTAATTCATCAAAACCCCTGTTTTATTTCTGATCATCGCATCTTTATCCATCCTAAAGTCTTCGGCCTTTCTTTGCCGACAAAGAACTAACTCACTGCAGGAGAACATCGATATCGAGGTTAGACATTGATATCGACCACGCTGATAGATCGACAGTTTTCTGAGTCGATCTCGAGACTCCTGGGTCACTGCTGCAAACATCGATATCGACCCCAGACGTCGAAATCGACCTTTCTGTGTCGACTGGCAGTCTTCTGAGCTAGTCGATTTCGTTGACTAACATCGATATTGACCCTTCCAGTCGATATCGACTGCTTGTTTTTGTCTCTGCAGGTCTTCTGTTGCAGAAAGGATCGACAGCAGAGGTCGACATCAAGCTCCAAGGTCAAAATCGAGGCTTCTGGTCGACGCAAGACGTGAGATTTCCAACACTACTAGGATCCCGTTGACACGCCTCCTCGTGGATCGATCCTGACTACCCTTCCACTACAACGGGAGGAAGTCTTGTAATTATTTGCATAGGCTAGGAGTCGGATTTACATATATACATCTTTATTATTTGGAACTTAAGAAACTCGATTTCCTCCTGCTTAACAGTATCCGACATGGATGGTCGATTTATATCGAGATACTGGAATCTAGTTCATCAAGCACTCGGCACCAAGCTACAAATGAGTACAACGTATCATCCTTAAACCGATGGCCAGTCCGAGAGGACCATACAGACTTTAGAGGACATGTTAAGAGCTTGCGTTCTCGATTGGGGGAAAAGCTGGACAGAACACCTAAGTCTAGTTGAGTTTTCGTATAACAATAGTTGGCATGCCTCGATTGGAATGCCGCCGTTTGAAGCCTTATACGGAAGACGATTTCGCTCGCCACTGTGTTGGGATGACATGTCGGATGCTGTAGGAACAGAGCTAGACTTGGTATGTGATTCTATTGAGAGGATAGCTTTGATACGACAGCGATTGTTGACTGCCCAGAGCCGTCAAAAGTCATACGCTGATAATCGACGTCGAGACTTGGAGTTTGAGGTTGGTGATCATGTGTGGGTCAAAGTGTCACCAATGCGGGGAGTGGTTCGGTTCGAGAAGAGAGGAAAGTTAAGCCCAAGATATATCGGCCCGTTCGAGATCCTCGATAGGGTGCGCGAGATGGCCTACCGGTTAGGACTTCCTCCGGTATTATAAAAGATGCACAACGTGTTTCATGTGTCACAACTACGAAAGTATATCGCAGATATGAGTCATGTGTTGAACCACAATGATCTCCAGCTGGGGAATGGAGTCACCTATGAGGAGAAACCGGTGAAGGTACTAGAGCATCAAACTAAGCAGTTGAGGAATAAAGTGATACCTCTAGTGAAGGTGCAGTGGACTCACCATGGAGTTTGATGTGCGCGCAAATTGCCATATTTTCTATGCACATAAAAGTCCATTTTACCGTCTTTTGCATGCATATTAGTGGGAAAACATGGGATTACTGTAGTTTATGCTTAAATGTCAAATATATGGGTCTGCACATGTTTTTATGTGATTTCGCAGAAAACAGGATAAAAATGGACGGATTTGGAAGAGCGGAAAAAGAACTCGAAGTCTTCTGAGGAGGTCGAAATCAACTGGGGACCTGGACATCGAGTGCAGCAGAGACATAGGAATCGAGTAGGAAATGAAGCAGAGCATGTCGACACAGAGAGGTCGATATCGACATCTGGAGGTCGATATCGATGTTGCCAGATCGAGCTAAATGATAGAAGTCGAGTGCTAGTTCGAGTAGGAGAAGGAGAGCTCGAGATAAAGTTTCACATAGGTCGATATTGATGTTCAACGTCGATATCGATGTTGCCCAACAGAGGAATCCGACTCAGATTTTGATAGAATTCTATCCGAAGCTTGCACGTCTATCCTAAAGTCGAGATTTCATATCATCAACACCAGAGTTATCATATGGGCTGATTTACCGTAGGAGTTTTAGTTTTTACTTTATTTAAGTTTTATCTTAGAGAATAAAGATAAAGTTTCGAGTCTTTGGATAGCAAAGTTCGACACCTATATCTAGAGGCCATTAGGGCTGAGTTTAGGCATTCAATTACATTCAATTTCAGTTATTCACACACACAATTACGCAGAGAATTAGTGGAGAGAGAGAAGGCCGAGTGAGTTGGAGAGAAGCGAGAGCGGAGTTTTGGCTTGTTCGGTTGTACTTTCTTTCAAAGGTTAAATCTAAGTAGTTTTCTTTCAACAATAATGATGATGATGTGCATGATGAGGAGCGAGTAGTCAACCCACTTCTAGGGTCGGGGTGAGCCCAACGATAACGATGTAGGGTAAGTGCATCAAAGGTATGACTTTTATGCGATTCCGTCTTCTATCCCATGCATGATCCTTTGCGAAAGTTATGGAGATTCATTATTTGCATTATTGAAGCGAAAGCCACTCATATTGTGAACTTGAATTGCTCATGAATTGGATAGTAACTCTTAGGAACTATGCGAGAGCCTCTAATCACCTAAGTGTTGATAACGAAAGTTATTTGACGGAAAGGCATTAAATTTCATAACTGTAGCATAAAACTTGCATTGTTATCGTTGTGGCATGAAACCCCAACTTTGGAAGCTTTTAATTAATTGAAATCAATATAAAAGTTTTAGTTTTGTTTCTGATCATCCTTCTCTACCATTCTACTTTCTTCGGACTCTTTTCCGACAATTGGTTACGAATTACAGTTTCTTTGACAAACATCGGAATCGACTGTAAAGGTCGATATCGAGGTCTAACGTCGATATCGAGGTCTCTGCTTGACGTCGACTTTGCTGCTTTTGTTTTCTGCAGGAACTGTACTGGAAATCGACCAGAACTAAGGTCGATATCGACCAAACACATCGATATCGAGTGTCTTCTGAGGTCGAAAGCTTTGATCGTGAGTACAACAAGGGAAGCGCTGACATACCTCCTCGTGGATTTGATCCTGAATTACCCTACTACTACAAGGGAGGGGATTCTTGTATTATTTGTTTGGGATAGGGAGTAGTCTAGTTGAGAATTGTTAATTTGAATTATTTGAATCCCTACACCATCACCCCCCGTAGCGAACAAATTTTGGCGCTGTTGCCGGGGAATCGATCATTCGCGCCCTAGGTAGTTTGCTCTAAAGTTCTTGTCGAGTGTTTTTTTATAGGTGTAAGCGACGCACTGATCGCACGCCGTAATTCGAAGGCTTTGAAGACCCTGAGCACTTTCTACAATCAAGGTTCCAAAGAACGTCGGCCTTGATAATCCAAGAGAAGGGTCATGAAGCATTGACGGAGAAGTCGGCCTAGCGACTAAAAAATCTAGAGCGTGTACATAAAACCTTTAAATTTTTCGCATAGATGGTTTTTAGGGTTTTAAATTTTAGATTTTGAACTTTTAAAACTGTGATAATTCGTGGTTTTATCTATTATTCTAACAAAGATTTCAGGTTACCAAGCAAAAGGAACGACGAAGAAGAAAAGAAGCTTCTGCAGAGGCAGTCAAAATCGACCAGGCCAGTCGAAATCGACCATCCTAGGGTCAAGCCACCTCCTGGAGTCGACATCGAGGACTCAAGAGCGAAAAAGAGAGGTCGATATCGACCATTATACTCGATATCGACCACCACCTGGCGGCCCTCGACTTCACCTTCTTCCTCGACTTCGACAGATGCAGTCGACATCGATCACTGTACCTGATATCAACCTCTGGCATCGACCCAACCTTAAATCGACCTAAATCCGCAGGTTGCGCTGTGAGTTTCTCTCTACCCTTGTTCTTCTTTTTAATACAGTGAGGACACTGTATATTTTAAGTATGGGGTGGGGGAAAACATGTCTTATGGTTATAACTTGGTTTTCTTCTTCGCATTGCATTCATGTTTAAATTTTTGTTCTTAGTTTTACTTTTATAAAATGTCAAAAAATCCAAAAAAAAAAGAAAAATGTCAAAAATACAAAAAAAAATGCATGTTTATTTTTAAGTTTGTTTTTAAACCCTACTTAGATGTCCTATGATGAAAACTCAATAGCTGACTTGATCATATAAATCCTATGGCATATTTGGATGGTTTAGCCTAACTCCTTAAAAAATTTATGTAGATTGTGAACTTGTGATGAAATTGAGCACACATGATCCTAGGCTAAAAAGCAAATCCAACAAAAATTGTCCTAGTGAGAATTTTCGCCTATAGGGAGAACATAAAAAATCCCTCCGATTTCTTGAGTGTATTTACTCTTCCTATGCATCTCTAAATGTTGTGATAGTTATTCAAAGCCAATGCATATATATGTTTATGTTTAACGAGAATTAAATGATGGAGGCATCTTTTAAGCCATTTTTATCCTCTCTTTACCTACCCTGCATTATCTCTGCTTGAAGCCAGAATATTAGCCTGAGCCTGATATTGCAAACTCCACAAAATTATCCCTAGTCGAATTGAGTCTGACCCCCATTTGGGAATTGAGACTTAGAATGGTTAGATTAATGCATTGTGGAAAGAAAAGTGCATATATTCAGTTTTGAGCAAGGAAATTATGGGTTGGTATATATTTTCATGTTGTCATATTTTGTAAAAGGATTTTTGGCTCACCATATAAATGCACATATTTTTAGTATTTATTTATTATTTTCGTCAAAAAAAAGAAGAAAAAAAAAAGAAAAAAGAAAAGAAAAAAAGAGATGTATATACGTAGTGCATGAGCCAAAGTCCTCAAGTCCTTTATTTATTTCATACAAGTGTTATATTTTTGAGAGACATGTTAAGGGTTTGAAGGAAGGGTTGATATTATGGTTGACATCTTTAGAGGATATTAGAGCATATTATGGAAAGATGGGTTTGGAAAAGAGCATTATGGGAGATTAAGCTTGGAAAGTGTAACATTGAAGAGTTATGGTTTGGATATTGTAAGTGTTGAGATTTAGGAGTCTTGATTCCCAAATTATATAAGCACCACATAGCCAAATAATTCCATACCCTTTTATTTCATACCAAGCCCCATTACCACCCCGCCGAATGGAGTCTTCTTTGAAGTCTTCCATTGAGCGAAAGTCCTCCTGATAGTTCTTATCGCATTTTCATAATTGGTTGCGAAGTGGATTCTTATAAATTGCAATGTTTAGGAGTTTGTGTATGGAATTGAGTTGAGCGTTGATCTTCATAGCCTAAACACATGAGAGTTGAGTGCAAACACATTATCCCTGTGAGGTTGGATCAAAATTGCATATGCCTATGGATCGCCAAAATATGTGCTATGACGTTAAATTCACTTGCTTTGCTTTGCTACCGCTTATGATATTGCTTTTGACAAGGGCAAAGACTTGAAGGGTGTGTTGTAGGTATTGGTTATTTCTTGGTTATTGCTTGAGGACAAGCAAGTCTAAGTATGGGGTGTTTTGATATACATATTTAGTACCATTTTTATTGCATCTTTTGATTTCATATTTCATTCGATTCCGAAAGAAAATTTTCAAAATAATATAAATTTGTGTAGAATGAGCTAACGTGCAAGAAATAGAGTATGCACAAGTTTTGATCTAATTATGTAGGAATTGGAGCAAAATTGGAGTAAAAAAGAAGAAACCAAGGAAAGCAAAGAAGAGGTCGATATCGAACAGAGAGGTAGAAATCAACTAAAGTGGTAGATATCGACTAGAAAGGTAGATATTGACCAGAAAGGTAGAAATCGACTAAAGTGGTAGATATCGACTAGAAAGGTAGAAATCGACTGAAAGGTAGATATCGACCAGAAAGGTAGAAATCGACTGAAGTGGTAGATATCGACCAGAAAGGTGGAAATCGATTGAGAAGGTCGATATCGACCATACAAGGCAATATCGACTGGAATTTCACGCTGCCATTCTATCAACAAGAGCCACGGTTTATCATTTGTAATTTAGATAGATTATACCTTAGGGATATTTCCTTTTTACCCTAAAGGTTTATTTAGTTATTTAGATATTTATCTTAAATAAAAGATATATCCTGCTTGTTTGGATAGAGTTTAGATAGAAGATAGAAGATACTATCCTTGGATAGCAAGGATTAGTAGCCTATAAATAAAGCCCTAGGGGGCTGGTTTTTATTCATTCAAGAACACACAAACAATTCTACTTTCAATTTAGAGGTTTCTCTTAGGGTCGGGGTGAGCCCGACGTTAGTCATGCATGCCTGGGATATGAGTACTTGATGTTGATATCGTTATGTCTTGATCATCTCCTACCTTTGGTCGAAATAACTAAAAGGTAGAGGCAACTAGGTTTGACGGCGCGGGCCAATATTCCTAGGGGCCGGTGTACAGCGAAAGCTTGTCCCTCGGGTGAGAAAGCATAATTGTCCGTCTTGCTCTATCATTTGCATGGGTGGTTAACGTTGTGGTGATCCCTGGTCCTAGGAGGGCATTTTATTCTTTATATCTTTTATTTATTTTTAGTTATTGCTTTTGTCGTTCGTTGAGTCATCTAAAAACTCAACAGCCCCTATCTTTTCTGTCCGCATCTTCCTTTTCATCCTACTTTCTTCGGACGTTCTTTGCCGACGGTTACCTGCTGTTAGAGAGGTTGAGATCGACTTGACAGGTCGATATCAACTACATTGGTCGACGTCTTTGCTGTGTCGACTGCCCTCTATTTCTGTTTACAGGTACAACAACACTCGAGATCGACTGCATTACTCGAGATCGACTCCCCTACTCGATATCGACAGGTCCTGGTCGACTTCTGCAGAACATTTGCGCAAATTACTTACGATCCGCTGACACGCTTCCTCGTGGATCGATCCTGATTCCCTACTACTACAGCGGGGAGTCTTGAATTTATTTGAACAGGATAAGGGTTGCATTGTTTACATATTATTATATTATTCAATTCAATTCTCCCTACATCAAATTTTGGCGCCGTTGCCGGGGAGGCAATCAATCGCCACCTAAGTTTAATTACGATCTTTTTGGAGCTTATTTTGCAGGTTTATGCGATGTTCTGATCGCGGACCTATCCTGGAACCAATCAACGAGCCTGAATGTTTCTACCATCTTCGCAACAAAGCAATTCGCATCATGGCTGACAACGAGACGCAGGCTGAGACCATAGAGCGGTTGAGGAAGGAGATCGAGGACCACAATGCTTCAATCGCTGCTGAGAGGGCCACCGCTGCTGCAGAGCGAGCCCGTGCTGATAGGGAGGAGGAAGCGCACAGACAAGCCCAAGAGCGGCTAAATCAGTATCCACAGACGGCGATGCAATACATGCATCCGCCGCTTCATGTTCATGAATCCGCTATTTTAATTCCTCACTCCAACTATGAAATAAAAATTAACTTTCTATCTGAGATAAAAAGAAATACTTTTGAAGGAAGACCTAATGAATGCCCCCTGCAACACATCTCTACTTTTATGGACTTATGTGAAACAGTTGCTGATGGAGTAAATTTAGAGTATGTGCGATTAAAATCTTTTCGATGGTCTTTGGCAAGGAAGGCATTACAATGGCTTGAGAGTTTGGCTCCACACTCGCTGAGGACATGGGTGGAGGTGAAGGATGCATTCCTGAATAAGTTCTTTCCACCTTCTAAAACGGCGATGTTGCGACAAAGGATCACGACTTTCAAACAAAAGCCAGGTGAAACACTAGCACAGGCGTGGGAGCGATTTAAAGACTTGCTGACATCATGCCCAACGCATGGGCAACTTCCATATGTCATCCAGGAGATCTTCTACAATGCCCTTGATGCGCCGAATAAGGAGAGGATAAATTCATATACCTCCTATCGGTACATTGAGCTTACACCAACGGAGGCATGGGAGACCATTGAGAGGCTCGTGAACTTTGACAACACTTATGGAGCTGCTACGGCCTATGATGCAAGGCCTGCCGGATGGCAATGCCACTATATGAGCCTCCAAGGGAGATAGATCCTGATGTGCGGCAACAATTCCATAACGATCAGACACGCCGCCTTCAAAAGCAAGTCAGGTTCCTGAGAAACAATCAAACTTGTCAGGAGTGTGGCTCAACAAGGCATAACACTAGTGCATGTCCACATACTGAGCAAGTATCCATGGCGGAACAACATGAGGAGGTCAACACTAGTGCATGTCCACATACTGAGCAAGTATCCATGGCGGAACAACATGAGGAGGTCAAGTGGACGAGAGGCTCCTATGGAGGGGGCAATCAACAATATTGGGGTGATCAAAGGTTCTATCAACAAAGGGATCCCCCACCATATAGGGCACCAGGGCACCCTGAGCGGGAAACATGGAAAGATGACTTGCAAATCATTCTTGATGAAATGCGGAGGAACCATGCTGAGTTCAAACAAGCCAACAACTCCATCCATACTCAGCTGCAGGGCATCAATTCTAGACTTGGGGAGATCAACATTTGGAAGCGCAACATGGAGACTCAAATGAGTCAATTGGCGGAAGCAATACCCAAGGCGTTAGGATCATTCCCTGGATCCACTGTGCCCAATCAAAAGGGCAAAACCACTGGTCATATTACGGCGGTGAACCTGAGGAGTGGGCGTCAATTACAAACGCCCAAGCAAAAAGCGGAGGAGAAGGAGCTGGAACAGACATCGATATCGACCCCCTTGTCGATATCGACCAAGGTGACGTCGATGTCGACCCTAATGCGGCGTCACCACAGAAATCGACTCCTCCAATCGATGTCGACCCTACTGATGTCGATGACGACCTCACTACAACCGCGGGAAGGAAGAAGGTGTTGCCATTCCCAACTAGAAAGATGATTAAGGACCCAGCGGAAAAGAAGTTCCAGCGGTTCGTGAAGATGCTCCAAGGACTTAATGTCTCTATACCATTCACAGAGGCACTTCACGAGATGTCATCCTATGTAAGGTTCCTTAATGACATCTTGGGTAAGAAGCGATCGCTCTCTGAGATCGCAGAGGAGTGCAACAGGTTGGAGCTACCACAAAAGCGGGCGGACCCAGGTAAGTTCTCTATCGCTATAGGTCTAGGTCAATTCAAATTTAATGCTTTAGTTGACTTGGGCGCTAGCGTTAGCATGATGCCACTAACCATTTGGAACAAGGTAAAGATAGGTCCTCTGAAGCCCGTGGATGCAAGATTATACATGGCCAACAATACGGTAGTTATTCCAACTGGGATAGTGACGGATGTGCCAGTACAAGTAGGTAAATTCTTTGTCCCTGCTGATTTCCTAGTTGTTGATATAGCGGAGGACCCTGCTTGTACAATTATTTTAGGTAGGCCATTCCTAGCAACCGTCGATGCCAACATTAGTGTGAAGAAAGGATTGCTCTAATTCACAATTAGTGACGAAGTAATAGAGTATGCCTTCAACAAGACGGTGAAAAATCAAGGGCCAATGGAGATAAAAGCCATCAATGGTGTCTACATTGCATGTGGAGAAGCCAAAGTAAGGAGTATGACACCGGAGGAGCTTGAGAAGAGGGCCATAGAAGCCCAAGTGGAGGAAGTTGTGGCAATCTTGAACGAAGGGGCCCAACAAAACATCGAAATCGACCCAGGTAAGTCGATATCGACTAAAAATGTTCAAGATTATGTGCTAGGTCATAAGTATGGGGTCGACGGAGGAGGAAAGGAAACATCGAAATCGGGGTCTAAGGTCGATATCGACCATACCCAGCCGAAATCGACCACCATCAGCGCTGAGAAGGGAGGAACGGAGACCTCGATATCGATCTCTGAGGGTTGAAATCGACCTGATCATATCGAGCAGAAACTCTCCAAATCGACAGATCCTCCAGGAGTACAACAGAGGTCGATATCGACCTCTGAACATCGACATCGACCTGAGCCACAGACTGAGAAGAAGGTAAGTCAAGGTACGGATTCCTCTTGTTCCATTTCAATTAAGGATTTATCATTAGTTGGAAGAGGTGTGCCTTGGCATGTGCGCTTATGTAAGGTATCCGATGATGATTCGAGCCAATATGAGATAGGAGACAAGGTCTATGTTGCCAAATCTAAGGACCATTGGTTCCCTACGAGATTCAAAGATAAGAATTTAGGACCATTCACGGTGAATCAGATCCATCCCGGTGGAATGCAGCTGCGTGACAAGAAAGGAGTCATATTTGAGGCCCAAGCCACATGGGCTCTGCAGATGCCGCCTTGAGAAGCGCAAAGAAAGAAGTCAGCCTAGCGACTTAAAAGTCTAGAGCTTGTAACAAAGACTTAGTTTTGATTTTAGACAGCTTTTACTTTGGTTTGAGACACTTTATTGTTTTGCATATTTTTGTTTTGGTTTTATTTTTTTAACAAGTTGCAGGAAAGAGAAAAGCACACAGAAAAGACATCAAAATCGATGTCCAAGATCGACATCGACCTTATGGTCGACTTAGATAGGCTTGTGGTCGAGGCCGGATCACCCTGAAGCCTGAGCCAGAAATCGATAAGAAACATCGATATCGATGTTTAAGGTCGATATCGACCATGCCTGCTGTCTTCTTCGACTCCTGAAATTTGTGACGGTTTAGTAAGTTTTCTTCTTAACCCTAGTTCTAATACAGTGAGGACACAGTAAATTTTAAGTATGGGGTGGGGGAAAGGCTTACTTGCATATTCATACTTAGTTTAGATTTGCACATTTATCTTAATGCATATTTAGTTTTATTTTCGAAAAAGAAAAAAATGACCCCCATCAAAAATTTGAAAAAAAAAAGAAAGAATCATGGAAGTATAAAAAAAGAGCTCTATGATGCAAAATTAGGTTCATTAGAGATATAACATGAAATTGCCTAGTTAAGGGAAGTCCCAATGAAGTGCAAAAAGAAAAAAAATAAAGGAGATGAAAAATTTGAAGTTGCTTTTGACATGTGCATGATAAGATGATGGAGGACTTTTTATGAAAATTCCATACAAGTGCTTACATATACAAGTTCATATCCTAGCCTTACCTATGCATATTTGCAAAAGTTGAAAAGCCATATATGAGCCTTATCATACATCATTATTGCTCCACATATATACATATTTCCCATTTTATACCTTATACCCTATCTGGGGACAAGTTTGAGAATGGATGACATTTTTGGAGTTGTTATATGGAGTTGTGCATTATTTATGAAGTTGTTGGCAGGAATGAAAGAAATTACAAAATATGGAAAATTTATTGAGTGAGAAAAAAATCCGATCACCTCAGGAGATAAATGTAGGTCGACCCTGCTCGTTGAGATGTTAGTTCAGCGAGATGGGACACAAGGTGAGGAGTCCGAAGTACTAAGTATCCGGGGCCATTCATGACACCCATGTTTGCGACTCGCGAGAAGGCAGTGCTAAGGTTAGAGAGGTAAAAGCATTATATTGAATAAAAGCATTGAGCGATGAGTGAAAGGTGAGACATTATGAAGAAGGAATATGGAATGTTTTGGAAAGAAAGTATGTTTCCCCGGATTTAACACCACATGGCCAAAATTTAGCCCACCTTTAGCCTTTTACCAAATTTCTTCTCACAAGCTTGCAAAAGTCCTCTTGATTATTGATGCTATGTCGCTAAAATTGTTTTTGCATATTACCTCCTTTTATGAAGTATGAAATTGCTTTTATGCACAGGCATGGACTTGGTTGACATAAGTACCTTATCAAGGATGGCAATTGATTGTAGGGACATATGAAAAATGAATCTATGATGTTGAGGGTTTACCTTCTTCCCCTGAATGACCATTAAAGGTATTGCTTGGGGACAAGCAAGCTTAAGTATGGGGTGTTTGATGTGCGCGCAAATTGCCATATTTTCTATGCACATAAAAGTCCATTTTACTGTCTTTTGCATGCATATTAGTGGGAAAACATGGGATTAGTGTAGTTTACGCTTAAATGTCAAATATATGGGTTTGCACGTGTTTCTATGTGATTTCGCAGAAAACAGGATAAAAATGGACGAATTTGGAAGAGCGGAAAAAGAACTCGAAGTCTTCTGAAGAGGTCGAAATCGACTGGGGCCCTCGACATCGAGTGCAGCAGAGATATAGGAATCGAGCAGGAAATGAAGCAGAGCATGTCGACACAGAGAGGTCGATATCGACGTCTAGAGATCGATATCGATGTTGCCAGATCGAGCTAAATGATAGAAGTCGAGTGCCAGTTCGAGTAGAAGAAGGAGAGCTCGAGATAAAGTTTCACATAGGTCGATATCGATGTTCAACGTCGATATCGATGTTGCCCAGCAGAGGAATCCGACTCAGATTTTGATAGAATTCTATCCGAAGCTTGCACGTCTATCCTAAAGTCGAGATTTCCTATCATCAACACCAGAGTTATCATTTGGGCTGATTTACCATAGGAGTTTTAGTTTTTACTTTATTTAAGTTTTATCTTAGAGAATAAAGATAAAGTTTCGAGTCTTTGGATAGCAAAGTTCAACACCTATATTTAGAGGCCATTAGGGCTGAGTTTAGGCATTCAATTAAATTCAATTTCAGTTATTCACACACACAATTACGCAGAGAATTAGTGGAGAGAGAGAGAGAAGGCCGAGTGAGTTGGAGAGAAGCGAGAGCGGAGTTTTGGCTTGTTCGGTTGTACTTTCTTTCAAAGGTTAAATCAAAGTAGTTTTCTTTCAACAACAATGATGATGATGTGCATGATGAGGAGTGAGTAGTCAAGCCACTTCTAGGGTCGAGGTGAGCCCGACGATAACGATGTAGGGTAAGTGCATCAAAGGTATGACTTTTATGCGATTCCGTCTTCTATCCCATGCATGATCCTTTGTGAAAGTTATGGAGATTCATTATTTGCATTATTGAAGCGAAAGCCACTCATATTGTGAACTTGAATTGCTCATGAATTGGATAGTAACTCTTAGGAACTATGTGAGAGCCTCTAATCACCTAAGTGTTGATAACGAAAATTATTTGACGGAAAGGCATTAAATTTCATAGCTTTAGCATAAAACTTGCATTGTTATCGTTGTGGCATGAAACCCCGACTTTGGAAGCTTTTAATTAATTGAAATCAATATAAAAGTTTTAGTTTTGTTTCTGATCATCCTTCTCTACCATTCTACTTTCTTCGGACTCTTTTCCGACAATTGGTTACGAATTACAATTTCTGTGACAAACATCGGAATCGACTATAAAGGTCGATATCGAGGTCTAACATCGATATCGAGGTCTCTGCTCGACGTCGACTTTGCTGCTTTTGTCTTCTGCAGGAACTGTACTGGAAATCGACCAGAACTGAGGTCAATATCGACTAGACACATCGATGTCGAGTGTCTTCTGAGGTCGAAAGCTTTGATCGTGAGTACAACAAGGGAAGCGCTGACATACCTCCTCGTGGATTCGATCCTGAATTACCCTACTACTACAAGGGAGGGGATTCTTGTATTATTTGTTTGGGACAGGGAGTAGTCTAGTTGAGAATTGTTAATTTGAATTATTTGAATCCCTACACCATCACCCCCCGTAGCGAACAAATTGAATGAAGTCAAGGACGCGTTCCTCAACAAGTTCTTCCCTCCTTCTAAGACGGCGTTGATCCGACAGAAAATCACGGCTTTCAAACAAAAGCCTGGTGAGGCTCTGGCGACTGTTTGGGAAAGGTTTAAGGACCTACTACGATCATGCCCGATGCATGGCCAACCACCGTATATAATTCAGGAGATTATCTACAATGCTCTTGATGCTGCAACCAAGGAGAGGATCAACACCTACACCGCCTATGGCTACCTTAAATTCGCTCCACAAGAGGCTTGGGAAACCATAGAGAGGTTGGTGGAGTTCGACAACACATATGGGACTCATAAGGCTTCCAACACACCATCATCGTCGAGGCCTGCCCCACCATAGAGATCAACTTCAAAAGCTCCAAAAGCAAGTGAGGTTCCTTTCAGCGAACCAGGATTGCATTGAATGTGGATCGTAGCGGCACACCACCATCGAGTGCCCCCATGCTGAACAAGTACAACTAGCGGAGACTCACCAAGAGGCGCGCTACATGAGGGGTCCCAATCACCAATATTGGGGAGACCAAAGGTTCCATCAACCACAAAGGAACCCGGTTAACCCTGGGGACCCCCCGCCTTATAGAGCTCCTGGGCACCCAGAGAGGGACCAACGGAAGGATGATCTTCAACTTGTGTTGGATGGAATCAGGCGAAATCAGGCTAAGAATGATCAATCCAACAATGCCATTCATTCTCAACTCATTCATCTTACCACAAGGATTGGGGAGATGGATATTTGGAAAAAGAATGTAGAGACCCAACTGGGTCAATTGGCGGCACAAATCCCTAGACCGTCCGGAACATTCCCTGGGAAACCAACTACCAATCCTAAGGGGCAATCCGGGTCAGGACACATCGCAGCCATGCAACTAAGGAGTAGCACCAAAGTACATAAGCCACGAACGGAGTCGGAGAAAACAACAGATCCAGTCGACATCGACAGACCAGTCGATGTCGAGGAAGAGGTCGATATCGACCACCAGATCGACCCACTGGTCGATGTCGAGGCCACTACAGAGCCATCAGAGCCACAACAGAGGTCGACATCGACCATTCCGGTCGATATTGACCACGTCCCAGTCGATGTCGATGTCCAGCAGGCCTCTCCGACCTCCGTTTTGGCCCCTACGCCAAAGAAGACGTTGCCATTCCCATCCAAAGCAATTGAGGATCCCACCAAAGGTAAGTTTAGGCGCTTTGTAAAAATTCTTCAAGGTCTTAATGTTATCATTCCTCTTACAGAAGCCCTAAGTGAGATGCCCGCCTATGTGCGATTCCTCAAAGACATCCTTAGCAAGAAGAAATCCATGGCAGAGATCGCAGAGGAGTGCTCAAAGATGGATTTCCCTGAGAAGAGGAGTGATCCAGGGAAGTTTGCAATCACCGTGGGACTTGGCCAACATCGCTACAAAGCCCTATGTGACCTAGGGGCAAGCGTAAGTCTCATGCCTCTCTCTATTTGGCAAAAGGTGAACATTGGCGCACTTGAACCTGTGGATATGAAACTCTATATGGCTGATAACTCATTCGTCAAGCCCACATGTATAGTTGATGACGTTCCAGTAAAGATAGGTAAGTTCTTTGTGCCTACTGATTTCATTGTATTGGAGATGCCTGAAGATCCTGTAGTACCTATTATCCTTGGTAGGCCTTTCTTAGCTACTACTGATGCCAATATCAATGTACGTCGAGGATTACTAACCTTTACTATAGGGAACGAAGTAATAGAATTCTCTTTTAACCCGTCCATGAGCGAAACGAAGCACCTGGAGCAAGTAGTCCTCTCGTCGGCTAAGGAAAAGCTTAGAAAATTTTTGTTGGCGAGGATGGAAACAGCAAGCAGGGTCGACAGCGACTGGAACAAGTCGATATCGACTAACAACATCGAAATCGACCCCCCTTTGTCGAAATCGAGCATGCCAGATTGTTGTCAGAAGCTTAAGTATGGGGTCACAGAGGTTGATATCGACCCCCACATGTCGGTATTGACCAACATACTCGAAATCGACCCTCCTTGGTCGAAATCGACTACCCCTCAGCCCGAAGATTTCTGTTTTGGGTCCAAACAGGTAAGCCCAGGTATGACTCCTAACCCTCCTCTGTCCCTTATTGATGAATCAATTAAGCCACTTATTGATAATTCAACTAATGAGAGGGTCAAAGCTCCATGGTTTGCCTATATTGCTAAAGTTAGGTCAAGAAAAAGAGAAAGAAAGCGCCCAAAGAAGAACCTAACAATGAAGAAGCCTTGGTCGCCGAACTTAGATACTACCAAAAGGACCTAGATGATCCAAGAGAAGGCTCACGCTTGAAGGGTCCCTGCGTAAAAGGCTCATAAAGAATTGACGTAGAAGTCAGCCTAGCGACTCAAAACTCTAGAGCATGTATATAAAACCTTTGAATTTTTCATAGATGGTTTTTAGGATTTTTGGATTTTGAACTTTTAAAACTGAGATAATTCGTGGTTTTATCTATACTTCTAACAAAGATTTCAGGTTATCAAGCAAAAGGAATGACGAAGAAGAAAATAAGCTTCTGTAGAGGCAGTTGAAATCGAACGGCCAGTCAAAATCGACCCCCCCCAAGGGTCGAGCCATCTCCTGGAGTCGACATCGAGGACTCAGGAGCGAAAAACTGAGGTCGATATCGACCATAATCATCGATATCGACCCCAATCAAGCAGCCCTTGTCTTCACTTTCTTCCTCGACTTCGACAGATGCAGTCGACATCGACTGTTGACATAGATATCGACTTCTGGCATCGACCCAACCTGAAATCGACCTGAATCCGCAGGTTACGCTGTGAGTTTCTCTCTACCCTTGTTCTTCTTTTTAATACAGTGGGGACACTGTATATTTTAAGTATGGGGTGGGGGAAAAACATGCCTTATGGTCATAACTTGGTTTTCTTCTTCGCATTGCATACATGTTTAAATTTTTGTTATTAGTGTTACTTTTATAAAAATGACAAAATCCAAAAAAATAGAAAAATGTCAAAAATACAAAAAAAATGCATGTTTATTTTGAAGTTTGTTTTAAACCCTACTTAGATGTCCTATGATGAAAACTCAATAGCTGACTTGATCATGTAAACCCTATGGCATATTTGGATAGTTTAGCCTAAGTCCTTAAATTTTTTATGTAGATTGTGAACTTGTGATGAAATTGAGCACATATGATCCTAGGCTAAAAAGCAAATCCAACAAAAATTGTCCTTGTGAGAATTTTGGCCTATAGGGAGAACATCAAAAATCCCTCCGCTTTCTTGAGTGAATTTACTCTTCATATGCATCTCTAAATGTTGTGATAGTTATTCAAAACCAATATATAAATATGTCTATGTTTACAAGAATTAAATGATGGAGGCATCTTTTAAGCCATTTTTATCCTCTCTTTACCTACCCTGCATTATCCCTGCTTGAAGCCGGAAAATTAGCCTTAGCCTGAAATTACAAACTCCATAAGATTATCCCTAGCCGAATTGAGCCTGACCCCCATTTGGGAATCGAGACTTAGATTGGCTGGACTAATGCCTTATGGAAAGAAAAATGCATATTGTCCAGTTTTGAGCAAGGAAATTATGGGTTGGTGCATATTTACATTTTGTCATATTTTTTAAAAGGATTTTTGGCTCACCGTATAAATGCACATATTTTTTAGTATTATTCATTATTTTCATAAAAAAATCCGAAAAAAAAAGAGAAAAAAAAGAGAGATATATGTATACAGTGCATAAGCCAAAATCCTTAAGTCCTTTATTTATTTCATACAAGTGTTATATTTTTTAGAGGCATGTTAGAATTTGAAAGAAGGTTTAGTAGTATGGTTTACATCTTTTAGTGCATCTTTAGAGTATATTATGGAAAGATGAGTTGAGAAAGAGCGTTATGGAGAATAGAGCTTGGAAAGAGCAACATGGAAGAGTTATGGTTTGGATATTGCAAGTGTGGAAATTTAGGAGTCTTGATTCCCGAATTATGAAAGCACCACATAGCCAAATAATTCCATACCCT
Organism: Persicaria maculosa; assembly: GCA_963922045.1. Classification (NCBI taxonomy): domain Eukaryota; kingdom Viridiplantae; phylum Streptophyta; class Magnoliopsida; order Caryophyllales; family Polygonaceae; genus Persicaria; species Persicaria maculosa. Next base: position 20,357,410 of record OY998261.1, on the reverse strand, counting down.
TAATTCCTTACCAAGCCCCATTACAACCCCGCCGAATGGAGTCTTCTTTGAAGTCTTCCATTGAGCGAAAGTCCTCCTAATGGTTCTTATTGCATTTTCATAATTGGTTGCGAAGTGGATTTTTATAAATTGCAATGTTTATGAGATTGTGTATGGAATTGAGTTGAGAGTTGATCTTCATAGCCTAAACACATGAGAGTTGAGTGCAAACACATTATCCCTGTCAAGTTGGATCAAAAATTGCATATGCCTATGGATCGCATAAATATGTGCTATAACGTTAAATTCACTTGCTTTGCTTTGCTACCGCCTATTATGTTGCTTTTGACAAAGGCGAAGACTTGAAGGGTGTGTTGTAAGTGTTGGTTATTGCTTGGTTATTGCTTGAGGACAAGCAAGTCTAAGTATGGGGTATTTTGATGTACATATTTGTACCTATTTTATTCACAAGTTTTGACTTCATATTTCATTAGATTCCTCAAACAAAGGTTGAAAACAAGAGGAATTTGTGTAGAATGAGCTAACGTGCATAAGGTAGAGTCTGCATAAGTTTTGGTTTGAATATGCAGGAATTGGATTGAAATCGGAGTCAAAACGAAGAAGCCAAGTGAAGCTGAGCAGAGGTAGATATCGACCTTCAACATAGATATCGACCTTCAACATCGATATCGACCTTCAACATAGATATCGACCTCAACATAGACATCGAGTGGAGATGGACGAATCGAGCAGAAATACGGACATCGATATCGACCTCCAACGTCGATATCGACCTTATCTCGACAGAAGATAGATTCGATATCGAGACGCGGATCGGAAACTTTATCTTCAAGGAGGCACATATTATCTTGTACTTTTAGATGGCTACCAGCTGAGATTTATCTTTACCTTTAAGTTTTATCAAGTTAGTTTAAGTTTTATCAAAATAACCTATCCTATTTGTTTGGATAGAGTTCATAGTTTAGATAGAAGTTACAATCCTTGGATAGCCAGGATTAGGAGCCTATAAATAAAGCCCTAGGGGGCTGGCATTCAATCATCAATCAACATCATCCAAGCAAGAAAGACAATAGCAATAGGCAATAGAAAGTTAGAGTTTTAGTTTTGAGCTTTAAAGTTTCAAGCGCTTACGATAGTTGGCGTTGAGATTGTAAAGATTCAAAGTTTTCCATTTATGCAAGTTATTTCAATTCAAAGCATGTCTACATTCAACATGTGCGAGTAGTCCCCCAAAGCTCTTAGGATCGGGGTGAGCCCGACGTTAGCCATACGTACTTGAGGTAAGTGTTAGATGTTGATATCGTTGTGTCTATATCATCTTCTACGATTCTATGTTTAGTCCTAATCGAAAGAAAAGGGATTCATGCTAACAACTTGAGTTATAAACATAAAATTGGTAGAGACAATTAGGTTTATTTACAAGAGTAATCCTAAAAGTTGGTGTACAGCGAAAGCTTGTCCCTCGGGTGAAATAGCGCAATTGTCCGTCTTATTTATCTTATCGCATGCATTGGTTAAAGTTGTGGTAAACCCTAATCCTAGGAGTTGCTTTTTATATAGTTTATATTAATCAAAACCCCTGTTTTATTTCTGTTCATCGCATCCTCATCCATCCTAAAGTCTTCGGCCTTTCTTTGCCGACAAAAGCTAACAACTTTGCAGGAGAAGACATCGATATTGACCACAGACGTCGATATCGACCACTGAGTTCGTCGACAGTTTTCTGAGTCGACGACGATCATCATTGCTAAGTTACTGAACATCGATATCGACTCCCCAACGTCGATATCGACCACCTGTGTCGACTGGCAGTCTTCTGAGCCAGTCGATTCCGTCTGCTGACATCGATATCGACCTTCCCTAGTCGATATCGACTGCTTTTTTTTGTCTCTGCAGGTCTTCTGTTGCAGAAAGGATCAACAGTCGAGGTCGATATCGAGTACCAAGGTCAAAATCGAGGCTTCTGTTCGACGCAAGACGTGAGATTTCCGACGCTACTAGGATCCCGCTGACACGCCTCCTCGTGGATCGATCCTGACTACCCTTCCACTACAACGGGAGGAAGTCTTATAATTATTTGCATAGGCTATGAGTCGGTTTACATTTATACATATTTTATATTTGTACTTAAGAAACTCGACGTTCCTTCTGCTTAACAGAGTTCAAGAGGCTACCTGGGAGACGGAGGCTAGCATGAGAGATCGTTACCCCGAGCTCTTTGTGATCTAGTTTCGAGGTCGAAACTCTTTTAAGGGAGGAAGCATGTGGTACCCGGGTGCTGGGGTACGTTGTTTAAGCAGGCAAGTGAAAATTAAGTAGTTAAATTATTTTTAATTAGGTCCATGGGCTAAGTGTTGGGGAAAATATTGAGAATTGGAATTGGGTTATGTGAGACCTAGCTGTATAGCACGTCTCTTTTACTTTTTCCCCTTTCTGAAATTAGAGTAACTGCACCGTTCACTTTCCCATCCATTTAACCTTTATCAGTTACCACCGGGGTCAATTGGGAGCGAGCGTTCTTGAACGCAGCAGTCTGATTCGCATAGAGCCTTCAATCGGGCGTGTTCGAGAGGACGGGTAAGTAATCTTTAGTTCGTGTATGCTATGGATCAAATTTAGAGGGTTAATAGAATTGGGACAGCCGTGAGTTCGTATGGAATTCATGATATGTTTAGGTTAATCGAATTGGGGCAGCCAAGTGCATCGAGCTGGTGGGGGTTTGGAGTATCTTATAATGAAATTCATGGAATTGAAGTATGAATCTGGGCGAGGGGATAGTTACGGGCTGAGCAATATCAGATTGGGGAGTTAATTAGGTGGGTACAAATTGAGCAAGAAAGTGGAGGGTGTAGGGTAGGCTATGGGAAGAATTACAGTGGGTGGTATTTTTTTTAAGTAGTAATAACATAGTTATATGTGGGTTCATTGATTCAGTAGCTAGAGTATTATTCCAAGTTGTGATGAATTCCTATATTGCGTGATATAGGAGTGGAGCATTGAAGTTGTGTGGTGAGCGTTGCGAGCCTTTGCCAACGCTAGCTTCCATCTACAAGGCAAGTCTCTTTGGACTTGTTTAGCTATCTACCAAGATGCATGTTTTTCCTTGTTTATGGGTTACAATTGTGGTTATATTGCTAGTATGTTTATCTTGTATTCTTGTGTTTGAGAGTGTATATATATATAATTGCATAGAAAGGGGATTATCATATGAGCATCCCGTATAGAGGAACAATTATCTCGGCGTTCCCGTAGGCCTTTCAAGGGGATAATTTATGAGCATCCCAAACAGGGGAACTAATACATGTCAGGCGTTCCCAGGGTCGTAAGTCTTACTCGAGGGACTTACTTCCCTAAGATGGTACCATCTCTCGTGTGAGTAGAGGCGTATTCATTTTAACATTCGAGTCGTTTGCTTTTCGTTCGATAAATTGCCATGCTATATTTAAGGGGTGTAAATGGTGTATTAGTTGGAGTTTATGCTAGTTTTATGTTTCGGTTGTACATTTAAAGAGTGAGGAGTAAGGGTCCATGTCTTCATCATTGCATACCTCCTCATAATTGCATATCATCTCTTCGTATTTATGTCAAATGTGTAGTAGCTAACCCGTGGGTTGGGCTGGTCTTTGCCTCGGCATCGCCAGCTGCAGGTACTAGAGCGGCACAAACCGAGGAGCGTACCAGAGACGTGGTTCGGGCTTGATAACTGGCTGCTGTAGGACAGGGGGTTTTTAACGACTTTGCACCAACTGATTTGTGTTTGTTTCCATGCATTCATGTTGAACTCTTCTCTTGGACTTGCTATTTGCTTTCACTATTAGCCGTGGAGTTGTGGTCTCCTAGCTGAGCTCATTTGTCTTAGATATTGGTCAAACTTATTCACTTGTTTCCAGTATTGCGAATTATAAGGTTAGGTGTGTTTCAATTCATGAGTTATCAGTGCCTAATGCATAGATCCTTGCCGAAGTGGGTTCGTAAGGAACTCATGGCACTGTGACATTCCGGTCGGGATGTTACAAAGTCAACTATAATACCCAGTAATAAACACCGAAACCCGGTTTTCGACCTTAACCCGACACGTTTTAAAATAAGTAATCGAATCTGAATTAAATAACGCAAGCCGAAAATATTTCTAAGCCTTGGAAAAATAAAGCGGAATTATTCGTTTTCAAATTTGAGTCACAAGTTTATGCCGGAATTGTTCAAAAGAAATTTAAATTTGTTATTAGCTCGAGAAAAGAGATTTTTGAAAATTTTCGAAATCTCAGAAATTGAATGAATTCTTATCGAAATCAAATTTATAACCATAAAAGTTTTTATTTAAAAATCTCGGTCTTTACAATTGCATCAAATTTGCTATGTATGCTAAAGTTTATTTTGTTTCTTTCTAATAGTCAATCCATTTTATTGCATTAAAAATTATATAAAATATTAATTTTATTATATAATTTAATATTTATTATAAATAAATTTAAAATAAATTTAAAATTTTGATTTTTTAAAAATACTTTTTTATTGTTTTTAAAATGTATCGAAAAGTCAAACGGTAAATATAATACTTCCTTCTATCAACAATATAAGAGCTTTTACTTTTTATGCACGTAGTTTAATGAACAAAAAATTATACAAAATATAATTTATTTTTTATATTTTTTTACAATTTAATATTTATTACTAATAAGTATTATATTATAAAAAATATTTAATATTTTATATAGTTTTTAACTCTCTAAACTATGGGGAACCTTGGAAGAGTTTAAAAACTACAAAAATTATGGGTTGAAATAATTATTAGTGCATAGGGTTTGTTGGTGTTTTGAAAAAAAGTTATTTATGATAGTTTTTTTTGTGTTTTTAGTTTATTTGATTTGAAATTACCATAATACCCCTAATAATAACCAAATAAACTTCACTATTTTACAATAAACTCTTTTACATCCCATACAAGTTTATATTATTTCATAATCTTTCAACCTTTATTTTATATAACTTTTCAAATTCAATTTTTTTATAATTTTACTCACTTTTTCTACCTTGGTTTATACGTACAAAAAATAAAATGTCTTATGATCGGAGGGAGTAAAAGTGATGGAGCAATAAATAGAGAGGAGAGATATGAGGGTATTTGACCAAGGAAGCAGCTTACCTACTGAAACTCCAACTACCAACTCAAATTAATGTAATGTAGACATCATAAATTCACAATCACTTACAAGTCAAAAGGAATCATATTTCAAAAGAGCTTTTTTTTTCTTTTTTGGGGCAATGTCTACATTGCCTATATGACATATATTATAATATATCCCTCTTCCGCATAAGAAGTCAAATTCAAATGCATAACTCAAGAATGAGAAGTTGGAAACTTTTGATTCCCCAAACCTACTTTTTTCTCTTTTGTGGAACTTTAATTGCCTAGCCCCTCGCAATGGTTGTAAGCTATTGCGTCATCAACTAGATAATCAAATATGACAACTAATCTCTGTCTTTTTTTTTTTCCAAGGAAACAATTCGACAAATCGAGCCTGATTTCATCATCGATAGGGTGCTAAGTCGACATATGAAAACTGTCTAAACAAAAAGCAGAAAAAGTATAACGAACAAGTATAAACGGACTCTGCAGCAGAACGAATCTAAGCAAACCTAAATCTAAAAAGTTGAGGACGTAGGCGAAAAACAAAGCCAAGTACCAACAAGAAGTAGCACCGTGGGCCAACGGTAAAATAGGACTCTATCTTTCGTGGGTAGTGCAGACGAAACTCCAAGGAAGCTCCTTCCTGAACACGGAGTTGCCCTGAAAGCATCACAACAATCCCAACTAGTTCTGACTCCGGACTCCCCGAACCCAACCAAAAAGAAGATCGTCTAGACACGCCAGAAGTAAAGCCACACACCGATCGAGCAAAAGCACCTAGAAATGTCGGCCTAATCATACGCGGATTTTAAAACTCATAAAAAAACCAAGTGTGTTCAATGTCGAAAGGAATGGAGGCAATACATACAAAGATTTATTTATGGAAAATTCTGTTTGGTGCCCCTGAGTTTTTGACAATTTCTGTTGGTGTCCCACACTTTTTTTTTGTCCGGATGGTACCCCTGAGTTTTATCAAAAGTTCGGTTCATGCCCAAAACTCATATTTTTTTAATGAATAAAATCACCCTTTATTATTCCTTTCTTCACGAAAAAAACCTCTACTTTTAATATTGAACAAAGCTATCTATTATTTGACTAAATTCAACATAAAAGTGATAAAACCACATTTATTTTTAAAATTTTACAAAATCACATATTATTTCCAAAATTTTTATCGCAAAATCACCCTTGTTTCAAAAAAAAATTAGAACAAAATCACTACAGTTTTTAAAATTGTACAAAGGATCTATTATTTTTTTCTTACATTGCAAAAACAAAAAAACACTCATTATTTGCCAAAATAATATTTAACATCTATTATTTTCCAAAACAATATTTAACCTATAGCTTACTAAATTTAAACATTTATAAATGTGATTGATCAATTTAACCAATCACTATGGTTTTAAAATTTTTATTGAAAAAGAAAAGTAAAATTTATTTTTTTCATTTTCTTCTCTTGTAAAAGAAAAATATAATAAAAGATTAATCATTCTTATCCTATTATGTTTTATGTATTCCAAACAAAAGAAATGAATAACACCTTCTTTTATTACATAAGACGTGGTTTTGTGCATTTTTTAAAGCATAAAGGGTGATTTTACGTAAAGTATGGTTTTATAAAGTATTTTTTGTAATTTGTAGGTTAACAATTTTTGTTCACATAATAAGACAGTGGATTTAGGGGCAGGGCTGGGGAGGGGGGTGTGCTTGGGGATGCTTGAGCACCCCCCGGTCGAAAAAAAATACAAAAAAATAATAATTTTTTGCTTATATTTAATATTTTAAGGTAATATAATATCTTTAAATGATAATTAAAGCAAAAGTGTTATCTACCTTAAGTGATAAAGGAAAGAAGGGGAATTAAAAGGTTTTAGGTTCAAATCCCCATGCCTTCACCATTTTATTTGTTTTATTGTATCATTAATCCTCACAATTATTTTAATTAAGAATGTTACATTTAAATTTTATATTTAATATTTTCTTTCAATATTGTTTTAAAAGTAATTCTTCTTGATTTTTTTCTATATTTTTGTTTCTCTAACTATTTAAATAAAAAATATCATAAATAATTAACAATTTTAGTGTTTTTTTAGTATTTCTTAAAATCTTCTTAATAGGTATACACAAACAAAAAAAAATTCATGAAATTTTTTTAGCAACACCCTAGTCGAAATCCTGGCTCCTCCACTGAGTGGATTTGTGCAAAGTTTGCAAATAATGGGTGATTATGTACATGCAATGTTTGACAAATAATGAGAATTATTTTTTTATTTCACAGATCTTTTGTGTAATGTTAAAAACAAAGGTTGATTTTCTTCAAAAAAATTTGGAAACAATGGGTGATTTTTTGCTAAAAACTTTGGCAATAATGTGTGATTTTGTTAATTTTTAAAAATAAAGGTGGTTTTGTCACTTTTGTGTTAAATTTAGTTAAACAATAGGTAGTTTTGTTCAATGTTAAAAGTACATGGTTTTTTTTTATGAAAAAATATAAAATGAAGGGTGATTGTATTCACTAAATAGGAGAAAATATGAATTTTGGGTGTGAGCCGAACTTTTGACAAAATTCAATGGTACCATCCAGAAAAATAAAGTATGGGATATAAATCGGAATTGTCAAAAACTCAGAGGCACCAAACAAAATTTTAATTATTTGATCAATTTCCACACCTTGTCGTGCAAGGCGGAAAAGCCAAACTCCAGACAAACCTTGGCGTGCAAGCCAATATGGAGCCCCTGTGCACGACAAGGATGTAGGAGGCTTGAGTCGGAAAAGGATTTGACATGATGACGACCGCGAGCGACGACGACGATCAAACCAAAACCAAAAACACCAGAACCAAAAACACCAGTTGTGCAAAAGGGGAAGTAGAAATGAGGGAGACAATGGAAAGGGTGACCCCAACAAAACCAAACCCAACACCACCAAATTTCCTAGAAACCCGACGAAATTGGGTAAGGGCAGTGATGATGCGAATTTTGTATAGACATTTTAGATCATATTAAGCATTAGGGTAGAATAAATATCACATGTTTTTGTTAATTTCATAATATATCATTTTGATATTCGAGTCGGAATTTACGTGTTTTCAGTGTTTATTTGCATATAATAGGTCTGAGCTCGGAAGACAGAGAAATGATTGAGCAAATAGAGCTAAAAAGAGTCAAACACAAGCCAAGAAAGAGCTTAGACAAACCGAGGGGCAAGGGAGCGAGGAATCAATGAGTTAATTCGAATATATAGGTTTTGTAAAAAAGAATACTTGTATTGTGAATATATGTTTAAAAGGTTTCTATAATACTCCCTCTGTTAATTAAAACTTGTCGTTTACTATTCATGCACGCTTTTTAGAATGATAAAAACTATATGAAATATTAACTTTTTTTAAATTTGTTTTTATAAATTCATACTTAATAGTAACAAGTATGAAATTATTAAAAAATATATTAAAAAAGTTAATATTTTATATAGTTTTTAAAACCTCAAAAAGCGTGCATGAATAGTAAAACGTCAAGTTTTAATTAACGGAGGGAGCATATATGTCTCTTTCTTTTCTTTTTTCTTCTTTTTTATGATAGACTTTTTTTATCTTGATTATCCAATTCGATATTTTAGCTTGTGAAACAGCTAATCCGAATTTGAGTATGTTTAAAGTGGAGCTATTTCTGAGTGGAGAGCAAAAGGCATTAACCCAACCAATGAGCTATATAGCTCAATGCAAAGTGACGGTAAGGCTGCTTATGGTTTTGTCCTAAGGGGCTCATATCAAGCCTACCCCTCTTAGAACAATTTGATCGCTGACCCATCTGACTAAAAAAAACCACGACTTCTAATTCAAAAACCCTAAAAACTGGAAAAGGCATTAAACTCACCAGTAGACACCAACGATTTGAGTGTAACGGCCCGGATATAAATACCCGGGATACGTTTCGAAGGTCGGATACCTTCGTTCGGTTGTTGCAATTCAGGTACGGGTCGAGGTTTCAAACCTCTAATCAGTCGAAGTTTCATAAATTCAATTTAAACGAAAGTGAAGTGGAAATATAATTTAGATAGAAAAGCCACGGCAAGGCCGGGTCAAAACCAAAACATAATTCTAAAATCGGGTGGCCAGATTAGCGGGGTTAGACAGATTTCTTTGCAATCGCCGAGGGACTTTCCCACGCCATATAAACAGAGAGCAAACATACCTAAAAACAATGGGTGCGAGTGGGGTCAGACCGAGGCCCCAACACGCTCTGTCCAGCAAGCGAACATACACATACGCTAATAATAAAGATGATGCAGATGCGGAAATTAAATCACACTAGCATGATCCTAATTTACAATATGCGAAAAATAACTGTAAAGGCGCCCAAAGAATGCCAAGTGGCATGTCCCTCTCCTACCTCTGCACCCCTTTCCGTTAGTGCAGAGACCGGCCGGTTCGATGCTATAGCATATCATATCTCATCATCATATCTCATCATCATAACGTAAATTAAAATAAATAAATCATGCCCGATGGTGCTGGGCTATCATCATGCTCATATCGACTCGATAGACTCAGGGCACCCGATGGGGCTGGGCTACCCTATGACCCTAGCAAAGACTCTAGGACTATCACAGATACGGCCGTTCTGTTTCATACGCGTAAAGAAATAGAATGCTCAATCATAAGTGCAACCTAGCATGATACTACATGGCATGCTTAAATGCTTATGCAACACCTAGTATGTCATACATTCACAAGCCGATAATCTCTTTCGAATCTGAGTAAGCCCATAAAGGAACTTACCTGAATAAGCCGAACAGCAGAGAACAAAGCAGAAGCAGAATCCAAGTAAGAGTCACCAATGGCAAGCAATGTCCAACATCCACAAACACCTAATAACATATAAATGTATAAGTCAACCTATTTCACACAAGGCGCCCCTAACTATCATTCATATCTCGTCTCATATCCCATGTCAGATTATTCCATCTCATTTCATCACAAACCATATCTCATTTCATGTTCATCTCATTTTCAAAGCAACCTCTCAAAGAACTCAACTTAGAAAATCAAACAACTCTTTTAAAATCGCTTATCCAATTCCCGACAATAAACATTTAAACCTTAAGGCCCATTTTCTCAAAAGCATGTTATAAAATAATTCCGGAATGTTTCTTATCTCAAAACCATATATAAATAAATTCCATTATTAAATTATTAAAATAACTCTAAGCTCACAAATCATATTTATAAATCAAGACCAACAATTCACTTTAAAAATTCCCAACTTACATATTGAAATTCTCATAAAAGCATCATATATAAATAATCCAATTAATATTATTTTAAAACAAACATAATATATAATGATAAATTTACAGAAATATTATAACAACTCCCAAAATAATAATAATATTCAAATAATTTGGCACTTACTATCCATAAAATCTCAAAACAATCCAAAAAATATGTTTATAACTCCACATCAATAAATATCACTTTTAAAACCTTTTTAAATATATATATTAATAATTTCAGAATATATATATATATATATATATATATATATATAAATACATAGTCATTTTCCTGAAATCAGAAATATTAAATAACATACATATATATAACATAACATATAATATATTTAACATATAACCATATATATATTAGCAATTAAACAACCCATCAACCCAAACCCACTACCCATGAGCCAGCCCAAGGCCCAAGACCCGAAAACAAACCCAAACCCAAAACCCATACCCGGAAAACATAACCCAACAGAAGAAAGGAGGAAAGAAAAGAGGAGGCCCACACCCGGAAATAGAATTAGGCCCAAGCCCAAGCCCAGACCCGAAATCCCCTATCCGGATCCCCCTTCCATATAACATTAATGAACCGGAGATTATGTTGAACCGGCCCCCAAAGAAATAGAAAACAAAAGGGGGAACCGGCTCACCCGAACCCTCCCTCTTCAATTCAATGAAACAGAGTAGGGGGAGCGGCGCCGGAGAAGCGAAGGGAGAAGAAGAAGAAGGAGGGGTAACCAGCGGAGCTCCGTTCGGCTTGAGGTTGTACCCAGGCGATCGGAATGAAATTCCGAACCCAACCCGACCAACAAAAACGAAACGAGAACAAGAAGGAAGGAGAGAGGAGAGTTTTACCGAAGATTCGACGATTGACTCCGGGGAGGTTGTTCGGCGGCGTCTCCGGCTGCAACACGGAAGGGAGCCTCGGCTGGAGTCTAGGAAGGGATAAGGAGTGAGCGAAAACGGATTGAAGGTTATTCGAAACGAGATCGACATGAAGAGCGAGTACAACCTTGAATGGAAGCCAGGGTGAAAGGCGGCTCGTTGGTGGCGCTCCGGGGCTCGATTCGGGGTTCCGATGACTCCCAGCTGCTGCTGCTATTGCTCGGAGGCAAAGGAAGAGGAGGTGATGATGGTGGCTGCTATTCGGCGCTTTCCGGAACAGAGGAGGGGAGAAGCCATTGTGGCCGCTGGAACGAACAGAGGAGTAGGTAGGGGGGATGGTGGTGCTGGTGTGGGGCTGTGCAGGCGGCGACGACGAGGAGCTGGGGAGGGGTGGTGGTGACGGTCGGATGGTGTCACGGTGGTGTGGTGTTGCGGCTGCACAAGGCAGGGGAAAGGGGAGTTTGGAAGGAAAAGATATGGAGATGGGAGGGAGGAGAAATGGGAAATGGGGGGTTTACAGAATCAGAAATTGGGAGAGAGAGGACAAGGTGGGAGGGAGATGGGGTACTGCTGCACAAAGAGGCAGGAGGTTGGAGGTGTGTGAGCTTGTGGGTGAGGGAGAAGACAAGGGGGACCAGCAAAATCTCAATAGCAACCGAGAGAGAGAGAGAGAGAGAGAGAGAGAGAGAGAGAGAGAGAAAGAAAAGAGAATAAAAAAAAGGGAAATTGAAATAGGATTACCACAATATCGTTCCAAAAAATTAGCGGAAGGACTCAAAACCCGCTTGCCCGATCGAATCCCGACTAAATCGAATTAAATAAAATTTAATTTAAAATCTCAATATAACGGATTCAAATTAATTTCAATCAAAACTCGGAGTTTAGATTGGTCTTTATTAATACTCGATCTTGAGAGCTAAAATCGAATCCCGTCAAAATCCGAAATTTAAATGATGCCGGAATAACTAAAATCCAAAACTTACGCTCGAGAACGGGTTTTATTCCACTTTTACAAATTGAATTTAATAATAATTTATTTATTAAAATAAACATAATATATAAATATACTCGGTCTTTACATTGAGCAACCTTCTTCAGTGGCTGAACTCTCTAAAGTTTTACCGAAGCTCGTTCTCTGCTCTTAGCAGATCCGTTGTCTTTGATATACCAGTGCCATTTTGTAATTTCGGCAAAATATGAAGTAGGAAGACCAAAGGTTTGATCTTTGGTTAAGAGTTTTGAGTATGAATGGGGGGGATCATCGTCACTTTATTGCTGTAAATGGTGTAGTCTATATGCACCCATGCAGACTGCAAAACTATCTTTAATGTTCGATGTCTATATGCAGCAGATGCTATATACATTTCATAGGATAGATCATAAATTCGTCCATTGTAAATTTTTTTAAAAAATATACGGACGCATCTGCGTCTTATGAAAAGTTAAAAGAGAGAGAGCTATAGAAAACAGCTTTTTTTTTTAACTTCAATGGACGGATGTAGGATCCGTTCCTTGTTCTCTTTTCTTTATTGAGTAAAAATTCGACTCACCGGACAGATCCGGTGGGTCGAGATGCCGAAAATTCGACGACGGACAACCCGTTATACATGCTAAAGACAAAAGCAACAACGAAGCAAAAAAAGCCAAAATACAAAGGTGAATTACATACGTAAACTAGCTCTTTATTTTAAAGCGGGTGCATGTGCAACTTTTCTTCTTCTTCTTTTTTTTTGCTTTTTTTTATTTAAAAAAAACTATCCTTTATAATTTTTTTTATTTTTTTCATAACCGACGGATCTAGGATCCGTCCGTTTATTTTGTTAAAAATTTGCAACGGACGGATCTACGATCCGTCCTAAGGAGTGCATACAACACCTGTCTTGGGTGTATATAACACAATCCTTAATGTTTGGATGAGTTTAAAAACCCTAGGAATTTCAATATCCATGAAGTGAGTTTTAATATATGCGTTTGGATAAGAAAATAAAAAATTAAAAAGCCCCAAAAGTTATCTTCCTGGGATTTATATTTCCTCCAAAATACAGAAAGTGGAATCAACTAAGGGAGAGTAGGTAAGATTTCTTCCACCCTTTTTATTTTAATAAAATCCCTATTTTACCCAGCCAAAAAATCACACCATCCATATATATCTCATCCTTCAAGGATATGATAGTAATTACATATAAATTCCCATAAAACTCTCTTGTGCAACCAAACGAAATATGGTAATTTAATTCATAGGAATTAAAAGTTAACCAAATATATTTTTCAAAATCCTAGTTATTCCAATTTCAGGAATTGGAGTTCCCATGTATTAAATTTCATGGAATTGTAATTGGATTCGGAGATGGGAAAGGAAGCCAAGTTTGTTTCCATTTTTTATTTCAAGTCTCATGTTTTTTTAACTAGTTGCTTTCGCTTGCTCCGCACGCAGAAATCCAAACATGTTAAAAAATGTTTTTTCCTCTTCATTAAAAAAATATTATTTATTATTTACCTACGGTTTTTAGACATAAAAATTATATTAATTAAATATCAATTTATTTTTCTACAATTTCATATTTATTAACCAATATTATCCATAACATTATTTTAATATTTATGATATTGTTCACACTCCCTCGAAATATTTAATATATTGGGCTTGTATTTTTGGGTTTGGCCAAGCCTTTCGTAAATTCACGCTCAATTCAAACTGGTCCAAGTTTAATTAGACATGGTATAATTTTTAATTAATCATACTTTAATCCTCTTAATTAGAAGGACAATTAGTCCAAGTCCAAACTAACGTGGTCAATGTCCAAAGCAACGTGGTTTCACGTCAAAAGGGACGTGTGATTTTTTGTGTATATTATTTCTCCGATTAAATATTGATAATTTATATTAAAATGAAATCAATATTTTATATTAAAACAAAATCAAAATTTTCACATAATCTCTTATCCTTAAATCATTATAATTTAAGTAATATATATTGCCTATTAAAGGGAATCAATTTTTCCATATAATTTCTTCTTCTTGAAATACTGAACTAATTCGAAATTTTTACCATAAGCAAGCGTCGGTTATGAAATAAAGAGTTTTTCATAATTCTTCTTAAACTTTTTTATTTAAAATTTGATTTTTTTTTGTAACTACTAAATTTCTTCTCTTTCATAACATTTATTATGTTAATACAACATGTTATTTTAAAATATAAGGCTACACTTTAATCACCATAGGGAGACATGGTAGACTTAAAAAATTCGTAACTAAGCACAGATTTGCATAATAGGTAATTATATTTACATTCAAACTATCAATAATTTGGAATTAATTAATATTATATATTTATATAGGAAATTAATGTTATATTATACTATAGTTTTGGATCTCATAGGCTATAAAGTGGTGATATGGGCTTAAGTCCAATTTGAAAAGCCCACACAACATTTTTCTAATTTTGTTAATATATTCAAAAGTAATGTCAAAATAGGAAAAAAATGTTACTATTCATATAGCAACTCTCCTTTATATATATATATTTAAAAAAAAAAAGACAATTGGTTGTATAACCTTTTAAACTTTATTAATTAGTTATATATTCCTTAAATCTTTAAAAATAAGTTATTTATCCCTCAAATAATAAAATAATTATTTATAAACCTAAATTGCGTTTTCTCCCATGAATTCTAATTAAAATCACTCATAAAATCATAAACTCGAATATTCATAAATCAAAATACACAAATTGACAAAGCCCAACATTAGCTAAAATCCACTTGTAAATATAGTAGTAATAAAGCCTTAAACCATCATTGGGGCTAAGGTGCACAACACAGGTGAAAGCGTTGCACCCAATACACCAAGAGAAAACTTCAGTTTGCACATCGCAAAGGCTGATGCGGGAGTGAAAACGAAAGTGTTCCGCTTCATCCATGGTCTCTACGCGCCACCACGCTCCTTAGCCATGCACTAGTCTGCGTCGCCCCGATCGGGGCCCTCACGGAGCAGTGAGAGCGCTTCCATTGGCCTCGGACTCCCCGATCTTACAACCAGAACCTCTGGAGGCGGTATGCAGTGGCTCTTGCGGATGTGCATGATAAGATATGTCATTGGAGAGTGGTTCCTGGAAGCGGATTTTGCGGGGGAGAGGCCTTGCACCACCTTCGTCTTGAGAGAGGAGAAGAAATCTTGCTTGCTCTCCATGGATTGATCTGAAACGAAAATAAAGTGATGAATTGCTTGCTCTCCATGGATTGATAGAAAAATATAAAAAATATTTTTTTAATGATTTAATGGGTGATTTTCATCGCAATTTATGAATTTGGGGT
The DNA here is from genome assembly GCA_963922045.1 of Persicaria maculosa. Taxonomy (NCBI): domain Eukaryota; kingdom Viridiplantae; phylum Streptophyta; class Magnoliopsida; order Caryophyllales; family Polygonaceae; genus Persicaria; species Persicaria maculosa. The sequence continues at coordinate 20,341,800 of OY998261.1, read as the reverse complement.
TATAAATAAATAATTTATTATTTGAGGGATAAATAACTTATTTAAAAGATTTGAGGGATATATAACTAATTAAAAAATATTAAAAGGACAAATAAGCAATTGTCCCTAAAAAAAGTGGTATAACCAAAAAAATAGGCAGGTTTGCAAAAGTAGTCTAGCTCTCTTGAAAATTGCATAACTAGCCCACATTTCTAAAAAAAAATTGTAAAAAACCGATGGTTGCCTAACCCATTAAAGAAGGTAAAAAAACCAAAAAAAAATGAAAGAAAAAAAGGGAAAGGGGGCATTAAATGCCCGTCAGAAAAAAAATCGAAAAAAGAAAGGAAAATAAAAAAGGGAGCATTAATTACGGGTTAAATCGGATAAAAGGGGGGTTTTAATCTTGTGCGAAGCGGTTTTGACAAGTACAAAAAAAACGACGAAGGACAATTGCAAAGGAAGGAAGGGGGAAGCGAGGTTTTGGGCAATTGAGAAGAAGGAGAACTGAGGGACTGTAGTGCATTTCCCACCAGAGAAGAGAAGCGCGACGCCAGAGACAAGAAGAATGTCGTCGGTTGAAAAGGTAAGCACATTTACGTTTTTCTGCAACTGTGAAATGGGGTTTTTGTTTGGATTTGATGGTGTGTTCGTCGGGTGGAGGGGTATTGGGCAATGTTTCTGCAACTGTGAAATGGGGTTTTTGTTTGGATTTAAATTTATGGGAAAATTGCAAAAAATAGCCTAATCTTTAGGGGTTGTTGCGCTTAATAGCATGAACTATAAAAAATGTAGAAAATAGCCTCAAGTATTTACTTGGTTGCAAAAAATAGCCTCATGCTACATTCCAATTCAAATAATTATAAAAAATAGCCTTAGGCTACCTTCAAATTCAAATTAATTAAAAAACCTCTCCAAAACAATTTTTATTTAAAAATAATCATCACTTCTTATATTAAAAAATAGCCTAAATAATTTTTATTCTCAAAATCTACCACTTCTCATAGTTTTTTTTTTTTTTTTATCAAAGTCATTATTAGCTAAATTCATCATTGAATTAATTATAAAAATTACCTTATACCATATAAATTTTGTAAATAAATAATTTTTTTTAAAAAGGCTACTGAAAAATATCACAAGATCTTTATTTTTCTTAATAAAAAAATTAATTTATCTTCATCCCACAATTTATTCAATGCTCAAATAAAAGCCATTGTTGGGTGAATAATGTTTGCACACTTTTTTTCTTCAATAGATAACAAACTACACTAATTGTTAGGTTTAAAGCAATATATAATGCAAGCTTAACTGCTTTTTTGTGCTAGTGTTGCTCAGAAGATCGCCCTAAATCGCTTATTAAATCAATTGCGAGTACAAACTTAAGTATTTATTTACTTTTAATGATATGTAAATAATCTAATTAATTTTTTAAAATATGAAATTCAAGTTATATTTATATGGTTTGAGATAATTTTTATAATTAATTCAACTATGAGTTTAGATAACAACAATTAATTGTAACATTTTTTTATTAGAAGTGATGATTTTTAAAAAAAATTATCTTGGAGAGGTTTTGTAATCAATTTGAATTTAAATGCAACCTAAGGCTTTTTTTGCAATTAATTTGAATTTGAAGGTAATTATTTAAATTTGAATGTAGTATGAGGCTATTTTCTGCAACCAAGTAAATACTTGAGGCTATTTTCTGCATTTTTTATAGTTCAGGCTATTAAGCGCAACAACCCCTAAAGGTTAGGCTATTTTTTGCAATTTTTCCTAAATTTATTAGGTGATACCTAAAATCAGTTGAATGTGATGATTTTGAGGTTCTCTCTTATTCCATTGGATTTCAATTTTAGAAAACATTATAATCTAATTTGAATTTAAGAAAACTCTCTTCGTATATGTTGTCAAGGGTTTGAGTGATGTTGTGAAATATGTTATCAAGGATGTTGTCGAAGATTTCAACAACGAAGAAGATGTGGAGGTGTCTGTCAATGATGAGGGAAAAGCTGGGGAGGATATGAACAAGGATGTAGGGGTGCCTGTCAAGGATGGGGGGAAAGTTGTGAAGGATGCGGACAAGGATATACCTGCCTGTGGGGGGGGGGGGGATGGGGAGGCTGAGGATAAGGATGGAGGTGAAGAAAAGGTTATCGATAATAAGGGTGGGGAGACGGATGATACAATTGAAAGAGATAAGAAGGCACCAAAAGGACATACATGATGACGAGGTAAGTTTGTTGTTGGGTGACATGGTGTTTATGTTTGGGTGACACGAGAAATCTAGGATCCACTTTAAAGTTTGATTTTTTTTACAAGTCGATAATGTTGATGTGGTTAGTGAGAGTGCAACTGAAGCCGGGGAGAAGCTCCCAGAAGAAGAAGCAGTTAAGGTAAGCTCATGTACCACGTATCAATTATATGAATCTGTTTGCTATGAATTGATGGTGACAAGGTTCATTTAGTTGGGTGACAAGGTTCATATACTTGGGTGACATAGGAGAAAAAAAATACGGGAATGAGAGTTTAACCTGTTAAAGCACGTGTTAGGTCTGTGAGGCTGTAAAAGGGGAGGGCGTGCGAGACAAGAAGACGAGGAAGACTCCATGAGGCGATGGAGAAGACATGCCCCCCCTACAAAAAAACCGCGGAGCCAAAAAGGGAAGGATGTTGTCGTCAGCGGGAACGCTATTCATCTGGGACTTGTGTTCATGTCTGACAACGATGGCTACTCGGTGGCTCGCAAGGTACCTCACATCTGTATTTTACTCATAATTATTCGACAAAGGTTTAGAGGTGGATATCAGAATTGAAAACATGTCACCTAACATTGACATCATCTATGTGTAGTGGGGATGGGGAGAAGTGGAAGACAATATATGACACAGAGCTTACGAATGAGTTCTTTACCTCTCTACAAACACCCAGATTTTGGTTCACCATTGAGTTACAAAAGCCAGCCAACTCTTTTCCTTTGTTTATTGAATTAGATGGTAGCACCACATTATTTAGTTTAAGAGTTCTCAAGCTTTGGACTAGTTAATGCATTTGTAGTGGATTTTTATTTGGTTTGTAATTGATGCAGCACATGGAGCATACATGTTATCTTTTGCGTAAAGAGGTAATAGAGAAGGGCAGTGAGGTTGGCCATCGTAGTGTGGTTGTCAACACCTTTTATGCGTCCTTTCTTGAGAGGGAGTGAAAGAAATACAGTAGCAACGCGGATAGCTACGAGGCGGATCAATCGGTGCTTGACTACTTTGACGGGTGGTTCCTGGTGATGACGGGGCTTGCGTGGGCAGGGGTGGACCTCGTTCTTCTACCGTTCTACCTGAAGAACAAACATTGGGCCGCCCTTGCCATTAAGCTGAAGGAGTGGCAGGTGAGAGTTTATGATTCGGATCTGCACTTTGTGTTAGACTATCAGTTATCGGTGAATTTAAAATACATGACCCACCTAATCCCCGTACTGATGAATGCCCACCCTGCGTTGAAGGCCACCTATGAAGAGAAGGTGCCAACGGTATTTTCTATACATTGCAACAAGGGACTTCCGTAGAATAAGCATTTGTAATTTCTGTGCGATGCTTCAATTTCATTTCGTGTGATTGTGTTATCCGGGTCATATCAATCTGACAAAGCCATCCCCATTGCAATGGAGACGGTGAACCATACACAATTAGGTTCATGCAGCTCCTCAAGGAGGACGCCCCCACTTTCGATGGATTAGATTACACATTCATTGGGGCATACATACACATGATTGTTGTTGCCATCTTCCATGGTAGACTCATAGGCCACTGACATCTTTTCATCGGGGTGTACGTTTGGTTGCACTAGGACGTGAATTGGGGTAGTATTTTGTGAACTTTGTTGGTCAAAACTTAGAGGTTATTATGAACTTCATTAGTTAGTATTTCTAGTATTTTACGACATTTGTTGGTCAGTAGATGATACTCTTTTATGAACATGTTATGCCCTTTGGGGTTTTTTTGTATGAACCTACTTGCTTTTCAAATGATTCGGTGCAAATACAAACATGGACACGTTAAATTATTGAGGTGACACGACCATACAAATGATATGCAAACTCCGAAGAGTGAAACGTGAAATAAAAGAGGTGACATGTATAATTTATATTGCTGACATCGAAGATTTACAGAATAAGATGTTGTTTAACCATAAAAGTTTGACACGACAAAATAAAGCAGATACCCAGTTCAAACACAGATTTTAGGGGGCAAGCTGACCCAAAATACTCCTTAGTACTTAACCTCTTTCCAAAATCACTACCATGTACTTAACCCCTTACCTAAAGTTTGGCAGATGTGCATGAACCCAAAATACTACCAAGTAACCCCTTACCTAGTTCGTTACCAACGTGCATGAAAATAGTCCAACCCCTGACCCCAAACTGAAAATGCAAAATAAAACGCAGCTTATGAGATAAGCGGTTGGACCACCAATAGAGGAACACAACTACGAATGATGATGCTTGACACGGGGAATTTCTCTGTGAGATGGGTATCAGGATGTCTTAGGGTGACCTGGCCTTCGCTTCACGGGCGGAGGGAGGTATGCCATCTTGGACATACCTGGGGGATCCTCCATTTCGATCTTGGAGGGAGCAAATATAACACATCCTCGTAGCATGCATTCTATGCTGCCACTTTGCAAAAGTCATTAACCATAGTGAATACATTGGTACCTCGAAATTTGATAGCATGCGTGCACGGGAACTGGTCGATGTTGAAGTGCTTACATTTATAGTTACGAGCACTCAAGTTGACAACCCAAGAGGAGGAACCTTTGCGAACATTGTACTCGTGATGGCTGAGCGGTCTGACTTCCAAACATATTGCCATATAGTTCATTTTCAAAGCACTGTCAACATAATCGCTCACCATCTTACCTGGTTTACTAGTCTTCTCCCACCACTCATAAAACCACTTGGAGATGGTCTCGATGATGCCTTCGATGAGGGCAGTGATGGGTAGGTCGGGAGGCTCCTTGAACACAAAGTTCAGACACTTCGAGTTGTCCGTGGTCATTATGTTGTAGCGATTCGCCAAGAAGTATGCCTGGGCCCATTTGCGATAACCAGCCTATTTCACATATTGGCTGACAGGGGCCGAATATGAGCAGAAGTTAGTGAACAACTGCTCGAACTCCATCGTCGTGTACACCTTCGCCATCTTGAAAAACAAAGTCTGCAACACCGTGACCCCCTTATGCTTGCACCTTGCATTCTAACCCTTTCTTCGCAAATACATAGTTATCCCTTATACCTTTGACGATACTCAAATGACAATCATAGAGAAACATTAAGTCTGGTGTGTCTTTGATGACATGTAGAATGTTCTTGAAGAAGAATCCCCATGACCTGTGATTCTCGTCATCGACAATTACAAACGCGATTAGGTATATTTTGTGGTTTGCATCTTGGGTTATGACAAAGAGAAGTGTGCCCCTGAACTTCCATTTGAGGAAACTCCCGTCCACTGAAATGACATGTACATGGAAATCGATAACTGTTAGTTTAGTGACATGGTCTTTCGGATTAGGTGACATGTAAAATTATACAGTTGACATGGTCGTATTACCTTTCGAAGGTGGTGGATTGCCTTACGCCATACCCCGAAGCTAATAAAGGCATTTTTTGAATATTTGGGATGAGTTCATCTCTGCCCTAGTATATGTCTCGGGTTTACTCTGCTCCACCATTTCTAAGTATGGAATAATATCTCGGTAACTATCTTTATTGGTCCCATGCTTAACCTCTCATGTCATCAATCGTGCTCTTTAGGCCTTCCAGTAGCTACACGTGATGCCAAACTGAGACTTTGTCAGTAACTAGACTTGCTTAGGAATGAGGTTCTTTTGAGTCTTGGTGAACCTGCAAGTGATAGGTTGAGTTTCTGTGGATAACAACAGAAGGTGACAAGTGAAATATTAACATGTGACAAGGATAACAGTCTTTGCAAGTATACTAAAACTTACGTGGACACGAGGTTTCGTACTATCATCTTTGATGTCGCATGTCGATTATGGTTGTGCTTCACTTTGATGTCACATGTATGCTCCTGGATATAATTTCGAATCATTCACATTGTGGTGTGTCGGTATGTCAAGGTCCTACACATCCACGTGCACTTTTTGTCCACACATCCAACGAAATTCAACATTTTGGCCGACCTTTTCACAAGCACTTCTCCACCGAATTCCACCGAAGGCGAGTCTGCACTTCAGCCTTTGATCCGAATAATTTCCCCTCCGAAAGTTCAATGATGTTGCGTTGTGGGTCCTGGGTGTGAGGGGTTACTTTCTCCACCATAGCTTCAACGTTGTCCATCGTAATTGGGGATGCGTTATACATCAGATAACAATCTTCAAGTTCCCTTATCACCTTATCCTTAACTTCCTCCCCCTCCACTGACACCCTTATACCCATGTCCTTTTGCTCCTCAAGACCGTGCCACTCTAAATCATCCCATTCTTCTTCAAGCTTAACTCCGACACCTTCGTCCTCGTCCAAGCCCCCAACGTAGATTGTGGGGTTTGACCCATCCTCATCGGCCCTCTCATAGTTGATGGATATCACCTCCAACCTCTGATCTATGCCACTTAGAGTTATCCGTGTCACCCAATTGGATCAAATCTAGACCCTTTCTCCTATCACCTGAACACATACCCGTTTCACCTGAACAAATACCCGTGTCAATAACATCAATCACATCCAGCCCATCTCAACGTACTCCATGGTCATCCCTATGGTCTCATTCACCTCCCCTAGATATAACACAACATCTACAAAAATGAGGTTTGGTTGTGCCTTACCGTCTACCTTGCGTATCATAATCTCAACCAACTCATCCAGTTGTTAGAAGGTAGGTGGCCCACTCAGGCGTACTTCCCCAGTACAACCACCATCCCCAATATGCTACTTTACTTCAAAGCTCTCCTTCTGCAATGGACCAACATATATCGCCATGGGCCATGGATGTTCTCTGCACTTTGAGTTCAGGAACTTAAATGCATCAAGGTCATCATTATCATCAGCAATCGCAATCGGATGACCCCTCTCTTTCGACTTTGGCATGTAAGACAACACCGCCTCGTCATATACAACCGATAATGCATGATTTCTATATGATGCAGGAGCATCTGAGCCACCTGCCTTACCAATGGGACTAGTGACCCGGAGTCAAGCAAAGCAGATCGCCGACAAGCTTGTCAGCTTTATTTGCTATCTGGAGCACAAGTTAAGTTCAAGTCATCAAGAAGAATCAGGAATGAGTTCTAAGGCATTCATATGCCTAGGCCTAGCATCTGAGGGGAGATTACCGGACGTGCCTTAGGCACTAAAGAGAAGGGCAAAATGCCTTGGGCGCCAAGGAGAAGGTGTTGCCTTGGGCGCCAAGGAGAAGATGTTGCCTTGGGCGCCAAGGAGAAGACTTTATTGTTTTCTTTATTTGATTAATTTGAAGAACTTTCTAATTGCAATAAATATTTGGCCCTAGTTTGTAAAAGGGATACACTATTTTGAATTCAGAAAACTCGAGCATTGCTCTTGAAATCCCTCTCTTTCTCATTCTTCTTGATTGTGGATTCGATCAACCCAAAGTTTGAAGGTGCCGATTTGTCTCTCTGTTTATCTGTCTCGCGCACTAGGTAATCTAGGAGATAATCCCACTTCCTCTTGATCTGAAGACGGGCTTCGATCAAGTTGTAGGAGGAGGTCTTTTGTTCAGGACGTTATACCGACTAGTGGTTAAATCTCCTAGGTATAGCCATCCGGCCAACTGGTTGCCTTCAAACCCTATATCCCTTTTGATTTTCGTTATTTCAATTCTAGCGTCTTTAACATTAGTTTTGTCCAAAACTATTGTCTTTTCTATTTTGTCACATTAGTCACAGAATCTGTCAAATTTCTAATTCCGTTTGCTCTTGTGTTTGCGAGCCATTTTTGGAACGATCAATCAACCCCGCATCAATTGGCATTAGAGCTAGGCTACAACTTTGGCTCCGTTACCCATTCCGGTATGTTTGAACAATTCTCACTAGTGCTTTTATGCTTGTGTTTATGTCTTGTTTGTGTGGTTGTGCTCATTGAACTGTTTTCGCAATTCTTCTCGCGAAACCCTAAAGGGTTTGTGATTTCTTGCTAGTAAAAAAAATATTAGCGGCATTAAAAAAATTGCAGATTCAAAAAAAAATTGCTACTTGTTTGGTGTGGAATTCGGGTGGCACTGTCTAACACCCGTCAGCAATGTAAGCTGGTACATCAACCGGGGTCATTCATTACAATTGTTTGCGACTCACGACAATGGTGTACGAGTAGACCATTTTATTAGTTTTCCACCTAAAATGTTCTTGCTGTGTTAAAAAAAAGCTCAAGTTCTAAATTGCGCAACTAACAGGATATAGGAATCGGTGTGGTTAGCTTTGGTGGGATTGTCTCAGACTACCAATCTGAGTCTTACTTGCCCTTTTAGCCTGACCTTTTTCCGAGCCTCTTCTTTTGTTCTTTGAGTTTTCCTTGGATACTGACCTCTGCTTGAGAACAGATTATCATGAGACAAATTGAAGCCGCTAACATCCACAAATTGAGTGAGAGCGAAACACTTGTGAGGAGTATTTGTTTTCACTAACTTGACACGTCTACTTGGACAATTTCTGTTGTGATGTCTAAAGTCAATGCAGATGAGATCCCGGAGAATGAGGCCTAAGATGGAGGCCTAGCTGCATCTCTTGTAGCTATAAACACTACTCTGGCTCAGCTACTATTGGCCAACCAACAACTCTTGGCTAGCTTCCAGCCCAAGTAGCAAGGTCAAGACGACCGAGCACCCTAGTGTAATAATCCGCCACCCAACAGGGGTAATCTGGATCAAGAAAGGGAACAACAGCAGCGAATCATCCCGAACGATGAGTTTGACGATGATTTCCTAGAGGACAATTACCAACCAAGGCGTGCAAGAGAGCCCGAGCAAGATGGCATAGGTAAGGTAAAGGTAAAAATTCCTCTCTTTGTTGGTACTAGCGATCCTGAAGCTTACCTAGAGTGGGAAGCAAAAATTGAGCGTATTTGGGATTGCCATAATTTTTCTGAGGTCAAAAAGGTTCAACTTGTTGTTCTTGAGTTTACAAGTTTTACACTGATCTGGTGGAATAATGTTGTAAAAGATAGGAGAAGAACCTTAGAAGCGAATGTGACCACTTGGGTTCATATGAAGGCCTTGATGAGGGCTCGATTTGTGCCCCCGCACCACCATCGAGATTTAAAACAGTGGCTACCGAACCTAAAGCAAAGTTCGATGAGTGCAGAGGAGGCTTACACTACCATACAGATGGAAATGGCTAGGTGTGACATCATAGAAGATGAGGAGACCACCATGAGTCGATATTTAGGGATTCTAAATCCTTCTTGGCCCATGAGGTTGACTGTTATCCTTACGAGTCAATGACGCAATTAGTACACCTTGCCGTGATGGTGGAGAAGAAGATGTGATACTGGTCGTCATCTAATCGGGGAACCCCGGGGCAAGGATGGTGGAATCCTCATTCCAGAAGAGAGATGCCAATTGCAGGAGGCTGAAGCAAACCTACTGCACATGCGACGGCTCCTGCCGTGCCCGCAATGGCCAATAGAGGCATGACGCCTCTGATCTTGCCACTACCAGCGACACCCCACTCTGGTTCGGGTAATCCTGGTTCATCAAAGGGCGGTACTTTTAAACCCTCTAATAGAACTCTTGATATTTTCTATTTTAAATGTCACAGTTGAGCTCACATTTCTTAGGATTGCAATAATCAACGTGTCTGGATTGTTAACCACCTAGGACAATATGATTCTGAATCAGATGTTGAGGAGCATGAAACTGAAACTGATAACTTGCCTGAGTCTGACCAACTTGAGTATGGTTTTGAACAAGGTGATTGTTTACTTATTAGGAGAGTTTTGCATGTTAAACCTATTGTTTATGATGATGATAATCAACGTGAAACTCTTTTCCATACTCAATTTAGCATTAAAGGCAAAGTTTGTCGAGTTATTATTGATGGTTGTAGTTGTTGCAATCTTGCTAGTCTTGAGATGGTGTCTAAGTTGAATCTGTCTACTATTTGTCACCCTAAACCTTATAAATTACAATGGATAAATGAGAGTGGTGAAGTTAGGGTTGATACACAGGTTAACTTGAGTGTTTCTTTGGGTTTATATGAGGACACTATTCTTTGCGATGTTGTTCCCATGACTGCTTGCCATATTTTGTTGGGACACCCTTGGTAGTATGATAGAAAGGCTATTCATGACGGATTTACTAACCAATATACTTTTGATTTTAAGGGCAAGAAGATAGTCTTTAAACCCATGACACCCGCACAAGTTGCAGACGAGCTTGAGAAAGCTAGGAAGAAAAGGGATGCAGGGATATCAGTCCCAGGAAAAGCGATGTCTGATGGAGCAGAGACATCGGTTAGAGCTGTGGTGATGTCAAAAACTAACTTCAATTCTGCGATTATTAGTCTAGATTAGACTCTTATGCTTTTATGTAAGGATCTAATTTTGATGACTGATGAATTTAAGGAAAAATTGCCTCCAAGAATTAAGGATTTGTTAGAAGAATTTAAGGATGTTATGCCCGATGCGATGCCTTCTAGGTTGCCGCCTTCAAGGGGCATAGAGCATCAAATTGATTTTATTCCTGTTTCTTCTTTGCCTAACCGACTAGCCTATAGGACGAATCCTCGAGAGTCTAAGGAAATAAAGACCCAAGTTCAGGAACTGATGGATAAGGGTTATATTAGAGAGAGCATGAGTCCTTGTCCTATGCCTGTGTTATTAGTCCCTAAGAAAGATGGATCTTGGAGAATGTATGTAGATTGTAGGGCTATTAACAATATCACTGTTAAGTATCGATACCCCATTCCTAGGCTTGATGATATGCTTGATGAATTGTTTGGTGCTACTGTGTTTTCAAAGATCGACTTAAGAAGTGGTTACCACCAAATTAGGATGAAGGAAGGGGATGAATGGAAAACAACTTTTAAAACAAAGCATAGTTTATATGAATGGTTAGTTATGCCTTTTGGTTTGACTAACACACCTAGTACTTTTATGAGATTAATGAATCACGCCCTTAGAAAGATAATTGGGAAATTTGTTGTTGTTTATTTTGACGATATTCTTGTCTACAGTAAATCCCTAGAAGACCATGAAGCTCACTTAAGGGAAGTTCTCGATCTCAACTCTTCGTGTTGAGCGCCTGTTTGTTAATTTGAAAAAGTGTGAGCTTTGTTCTGATAGTGTTACTTTTCTTGGTTTTGTAGTTAGCTCGAGAGGGCTTCAAGTCGACCAAGGGAAGATCCAGTCCATCCAAGAGTGGCCGACACCCACATCCGTTGGAGAGGTGCGGAGTTTCCATGGCTTGGCGATGTTCTACCGATGATTCGTCAAGGATTTTAGCACCATCGCCGCGCCATTGATGGAATTGACCAAGAAGGGTCAAAGTTTTTCTTGGGGGAAGACCCAAGAATCGACCTTCACCACCCCTCAAGGCCACGTTGATGAGTGCTCCTCTGCTAGCCTTGCCCGATTTTAGCCGACCTTTTGAAGTCGAATGTGATGCAAGCGGTATTGGAATTGGAGGAGTTCTCATGCAAGAAGGTAAACTTATTGCTTTATTTTCTGAAAAATTAAAGGGTGCTTGTCTAAATAACTCTACTTTTGATAAGGAATTGTATGCATTGTTTAGAGTACTTAAGACATGGTCTCACTACATTTGGCCTAGAGAATTTGTGCTTAAAACTGATCATGAGTCCTTAAGGTATTTTAGGAGTCAAGATAAGATGGATCGTAGGCATGGTAGATGGATGGAGTTCATAGAAACCTTCCCATATGTGATTCAATATAAGAAGGGAAAGGACAATGTAGTGGTCAATGCTTTATCTAGGCGTCATAGCTTGTTGACTACATTAGATTCTCGGGTCTTAGGCTTTGTCTATATTAAGGACCTATATGTAGATAACATTGATTTTGGGGAGAAATATAAGAGTTGTGCAGTGAAATGTTCATTAGATAAATTCTATTTATTTGATGGATTTCTATTTCGAGTTGACAAGGTCTGTATTCCTAGATGTTCTTTGAGGAGACTTCTTGTGGAGAAAAGCCATAGCGGTGGTTTAATTGGACATTTTTGGAAGAGATAAGACCTACCATACTTTGCATAGTCACTTTTATTGGCCTCATATGCTTAAGGATGTCGAGAATTTTGTGAAAAGGTGCTTAGATTGTTTAAAGGCCAAGTCTAGGTTAATGCCATATGGATTGTATACCCCTTTGTCTATTGCTAGTGCTCCTTGGGAGGATATTAGTATGGATTTTATTGTAGGGTTGCCAAGGACTAAGAAGGGGAGAGATTCTATATTTGTGGTTGTTGATAGATTCTCTAAGATGGCTCACTTTATTGCATGTCACAAGACTGATGATGCTTCAAATATTGCTAACTTGTTCTTTAGGGAAGTGGTTAGGTTACATGGTGTGCCGAAAACTATAGTGATTGATAGGGATGCTAAATTTCTGAGTTACTTTTGAAAGACTCTTTGGGATAAACTAGGTGCTAAATTGTTATTTTCCACTTCTAGTCACCCCCAAACTAACGACCAAACTGAGGTAACGAATAGGACCCTACCCACTATCTTAAGAGTTTTCATTAAGAAAAACCTCAAGCTTTGGGAAGAAGCTTTGCCTCATGTGGAGTTTTCATATAATAGGACTTTGCATTCATCAACTAATCTAACTCTGTTTGAGTGTGTTTATGGGACTAAACCACTAACGCCTTTAGATCTTACCCCATATCCTATGAGGGAGAGAGAAAGTTTTGATGCAGGCAAGCAGGTTGAGTTCACTAAAGCCTTGCACGAGATGACGAAATCGCGCCTACTACAGAAAGCAGAAGCTACAACTGATTACAAGAACAAAGGGTGCAAAAGGCTGATTTTCAAAGAAGGTGATCTCGTGTGGCTCCACTTGAGGAAGGATCGTTTCCCAAACCAACGCAAATCAAAGTTGTCTCCTAGAGGTGACATACCATTCAGAGTGTTGCAGAGGATTGGTGACAATGCATATAAGCTTGAGCTTCCAAACAACTATGGAGTCAGCACCACTTTCAACGTTGCTAATTTGATTCCTTATCTAGAAGAGGATGTCAATACAGATTCGAGGTCGAATCCTTTCCAAGAAGGGAAGGATGATGCAGGAGCATCTGAGCCACCTGCCCTGCAGTAGGACCAGTGACCCGGAGTCAAGTAAAGCAGATTGCCGACGAGCTTGTTAGCTTTATTTGCTATTTGGAGCACAAGTTAAGTTCAAGTCATCAAGAAGAGTTGGGAACGAGTTCTAAGGCATTCATATGCCTAGGCATAGCATCCGAGGGGAGAGTACTGGACGTGCCTTAGGCACTAAAGAGAAGGGCGAAATGCCTTGGGCGCCAAGGAGAAGGTGTTGCCTTGGGCGCCAAGGAGAAGATGTTGCCTTGGGCGCCAAAGAGAAGACGTACTTTATTGTTTTCTTTATTTTATTAATTTGAAGAACTTTCTAATTGCTATAAATATTTGGCCCTAGTTTGTAAAAGGGATACGCTATTTTGAATTCAGAAAACTCGAGCACTGCTCTTGAAATCCCTCTCCTTCTCATTCTTCTTGATTGTGGATTCGATCAACCCAAAGTCTGAAAGTGCTGATTTGTCTCTCTGTTTATCTGTCTCATGGACTAGGTAATCTAGGAGAAAATCCCACATCCTCTTGATCCGAAGACGGGCTTCGATCAAGTTGTAGTAGGAGGTCTTTTGTTCAGGCTGTTATACTGACGAGTGGTTCAATCTCCTAGGTATAGCCATCCAGCCAACTGGTTGCCTTCAAACCTTATATCCCTTTTTATTTTTTTTTATTTCAATTCTAGCGTCTTTAACATCAGTTTTTGACCGAAACTGTTGTCTTTTCTATTTTTTCACATCAGTCACAAAATCTGTCAAATTTCTAATTCTGTTTGCTCTTGTATTTGCGAACCATTGTTGGAACGATTAATCAACCCCGCATCAGTATAGACATTCTAAGTCATTCTTAAGTCATTTAAGTTGTATTTAGTTAGGTTTTTAGCATAAAGTACGATCATTGCCTTGAAAGTTGCAAATTTTGGAATCTACGTGTTTTATGCCTATCTATGCAGATTCCTGATAAGCAAGCGAAAGAAGATATAAGAAAGCTATAATATAAAGCTTAAGAAATATAAGGAAGAGTCAAGAAAGAAGACGAACAGAGAAATGAGCAAGACAAGATAAGAAGAGAAGAAAAGAAGTCGCTACAGAGGAGCGGCACCCGTAGTCATGGACCGACGCCCGTCAACTCTCAGCACCCGCTGAAGCCTTCACAACATGCTCATTGTCGGTGCCCATCGATACCTTATTGGCACCTGCAGATGCAGATTCTAGAAGATTTATCTGAGGGTGAATCTGGTCCATTGGGCTTTTCTTCTACCTTAAGTTCTCCAACTTCTACCCCTCATATGCCTATAAATACAACTCTCCTTAGTCCCCATTTCACACATTCACACACCACAACACATCTCTCCACTTCTCTCTTTCCCTTTTCTGCTATTTCGGAAAGCCATGCTCGGCTAAATCTTTATATGTTAAGTCGCTTATTTGTCTTAATTGGCCACTAAGATAGGTAAACAATATGCTAAGTGATTATAGCTAAATCCGCTATTGTGGGCATTAATCCGACATAGGAGCAAACATATCTTGATGAACAGGTTGGGATTCATGAATATGAAAGACATATAGTTTAGTGTTATTCTTAGCGAATACGGTAGATAGGTTGACAACCAGGTGACACATTGAATATGCGAGAATTACATGAATTATATGCTTATGTGATTAGGGAATTATTGCTTCTCGAACCCTATGCAAGAGTTTAGGGAGTTGATAGTGATCGAATCAGGAAGCTATTCAACTATGTGCACAAACTGACACTAAGATAGCCAAACATAACCAAACAACCCGATGATCATGAATCTACCAATGTTGCGAATATAAGTGAAACTATATTTCCTCTCATATTATTTCCTTTGCAATCATTACTTTGTTTACTGCTTTCCGTTCACTATTACTGTTGCCTTCTTTACAAACTACTTGCTTACTTACTACGTTTAACCAAAGTCACATGCATTCTCTAGGGGATCGACCTGTATTTACTGCTAATACCCGTTCTTAGTTGAAGGTATATAATTCATATTTTTGTGTGTAGAACATACGATATTCTACACACGACCAATAGCATTGTCATCAACCTTGAGCATGATTAGGTTTTTCAGAGATGTGACATCGACGCCCTCTTGTATCATTACATTCTTGTGCACGTTGATAGTATATATATAATTATATATATATAGATATTAATATTTTTTATATTATATATTATATATCTAATGTGTAATTTATATAAAAAAATGGGTTCAATTCGGTTCGATTTTTTTGGTTTTGGGCCACGGACCGAAAAAACCAAAAATCGGATACTCGGTTTCGGATCGAGCTTCGGTTTGACCTCCTCAAAAAATCGGGCCATCGATTCCAGCCCGAACCATTTGGATCAGTTCGGTTCGAGCCGGTTCGGCCTGTTTGAGCCACCCTAAATTTCAGCATCTCTCACCTGCTCTCTCTTACCCGCAACCGGCCCAAGCTGTGGCATTTTTCTTTTGCAAAAATAGCCCCCACCCACACCCTTGATAATATCACCAAAATCGAACATTTTTGCAAACCGAGAGCAAAACTAGGTTATTTTTGCAAAACATCATAACTAGAATAGTTCATTGGATTTTTTGCAAAAAAAAAAAAATGAATTTCCCCATAATTGCAAACATAGCATGGGAGGTTAGTTTTGCAAATAAAAAATGTGACTAGTACGACCGATAGTAGGTCTGCAAGTGGGTAATGGGTTGCGAAAAAATGGGGAGGAAAATGTTTGGCACCAAAACACCCAATGGGACACCCAAGTGAGATAGAGGGATGTGGACGATGTGATAAGGGGTTTCCCAAAGCCTTCAAGTATATAAAAGAAGGGGAGGGGAGAAGGCAATTTAGTTGCTTCCCAACTTGCAAAAACTCACAAATTATGGATGGAGAGGAGTGCCATCATGGAAGAGGAATTGTCGTTCTGAAGGTCTAGTTGTATGATGTACATATTTCTAGCCATGTTTTTGTGCATATTTTAGCTTCGTATTCCATTCAGTTCATACATTCTAGGACGAGAACATTGAGAATTTGTGTAGTATGTTCTAACGTGCAAGAAATAGAGTATACACAAGTTTTGATTTAAATGTGTAGGAATTGGAGCGGAATCGAAGTCAAAACAAGAAGCCAAGAGCTGTTGAAGAGCAGTCGAGATCGACTGGATCATGTGGCGCAGAGACTAAGTACCAAGAGCCAAGAAAACACAACCTACTGGAAAAGCACTCGACACAACCCTAGATCGAGTGGATCACTCGACATCGACTTGTTACCCGAGGTTGAGTGAAATCCAGAGAAGTCGAGCAGATATAAGGCACTCGACATCGACTGATCAGGTCGATGTTGACTGAAGATTCCCGCGGTTCAGACACGGTTTAAAGAATCCGAGTTGAGAAGATATAATTAAAGCCACGATTTATCTTAGAGTTTAGATAGATTACTTCCTGTGGGTACTTTCCTAATTACCCTAGAATCTTTATTATTTACCTTAATAAAGTTTTATCCTATTCATATATTGGATGGAATTTAGATAGAGTAGTTTTACTAGGATTAAGACTCCTTTCCTTGGCTAGTAAGGATTGAGAGGCTATAAATACCACCTAGGGGCTGGTTTTATTGATTCAAGTCACAAATCAATAAACACACAATAAAAAAGAAGTATTTTTAGGGTTTAGAGTTTTGAGAAGCTTTAGGGTTTTGGCGTTTGCGAAAGTCGACGTTGGGATTATAAAGACTTCAAATTTCCTATCAATGCAAGTTATTTCCTTTTATGCAAAAGATGTCTATATACTTCAACGATGAGCGAGTAGTCGCTTAAGCTCTTAGGGTCGGGGTGAGCTCGGCATTAGCTATGCATGCTTGAGGTAAGTACTGATGTTGATATTTGTTGCGTCTTGATCATCTCCTATCCTTTTGTGTTTAGTCCTTATCGCAAGAAAAGGGATTCATGTTAAAAACTTGGATTATAACATAAAATTGGTAGAGACAATTAGGTTTATTTGCAAGAATATTCCTACTTGTTGGTGTACGGCGAAAGCTTGTCCCTCGGGTGAGATAGTGTAATTGTCCGTCTTACTTATCTTATGCATGTTTTGTTAATGTCGTGGTAAACCCTAACCTTAGGAGTTCCTTTTTATTATATATTTACATTCTTTTAAATCATTCAAACCCCTGGAATTTCTGTTCATCGCTCCTTTCCCATTCTACTTTCTTCGGTCTACTTTGCCGATGGTTACTAACTTTCTACAGGAGCACTCGAGATTGACTACACTGGTTGATATCAACACCATTGCATTGGTCGACGTCTGTTGTGTTGACACACTTTTAGTTTCTGCTCTGAACTCGAGATCGAGTACACTACTCGATATCGAGTGCCCTAGATCGACCGACAGTCTTCTGAGTCGGTCGACTTCTGTTGCTAACGTTCAACATCGACACCTGAGGTCGAGGTCAATTGATTGTTTTTGTCTCTGCAGGTCTTCTACATCGAGATCGACAACCACAGATCAACATCGACTACTCCTGTCGAGATCGAGTGACTTTTGGTTGACAACAAAACGTGAATTCGGACTATTCTCGGATCCCGCTGACCAGCTTCCTCGAGGATCGAACCTAATTCCCCTACCACTACAGCGGGGAGTTTTGAATTCATTTGAAAGGCTAGGGTTGCAATCGTTCTTATATTATTTATATATTTTCTATTTCAATTCTCCCTACATCAAATTTTGGCGTCGTTGTCAGGGAAGCTATCATTTGTGCCCTTAATAGTCTATCTCACTTTCTATTTTGAGCGATGTATTACAGGTGTATGCGACGCGTTGATCGCACGCCTGAATTTGAAGGATTAGACGACCCAGAGTGCTTTCTCCACTTTTGAGCTAGAATCCAAAGAATCATGGCCGACCAGGACACCCAAGCTCAAGAAATCGAGCGTCTAAAGAAGCAAGTTGAAGACTTTATTGCTAGCTAGAGAAGTGGCACAAAGACCATGTGGTGATAGAGAGGAGGAAGCAAGGAGGCGATATGAGGCCTAAATCAATGCACTCCCTCAAAATACAAAGCAATACATGCACCCATCTCTCACCTTGCCCGAATCGGCCATTCTTATCCCCTATTCTAATTTTGAAATAAAAACAAGTTTCCTAACCGAGATTAGGAGACATACTTTTCAGGGGAAACCTAATGAATGCCCCCTAGCACATATTACTACTTTTCTAGACCTATGTGATACTATTGTCGATGGACAAAGCTTAGAATATGTCAAACTAAAGGCATTTCGTTGGTCTTTCGCATGGAAAGCACTACAATGGTTGGAAAGCTTGGCACCAAGATCACTCCGCACGTGGGATGAAGTCAAGGATGTGTTCGTCAACAAGTTCTTCCCTCCATCCAATACGGCGGTTATTCATCAAAAGATTATGGCTTTCAAACAAAAGCCAAATGAGACGTTGGCGCAAGTGTGGGAATGATTCAAGGATCTACTACAATCATGCCCGACACATGGTCAGCCTCCCTACGTCATCCAGAAAATCATCTACAACGCCCTGGACATAGCCACCAAGGAGAGAATCAACACCTAAACCTTCTATGCATATCTTGACCTCCCACCGCAACGTGCTTAGGATACCATAGAGAGGTTGGTAGAATTTGACAACACCTATGGGACTCCTGCGACCTCCGACTCAAGGTCTGCCCCATCGATGCCACTATATGAGCCATCCAAAGAGATGGATCCCGACGTCAAAGACCAATTCATGAAGGATCAACTTATGAGGCTTAAAAAATAAGTCAAGTTCCTCTCCGCCAACCAACCCTGCGCCGAATGCGGCTCCGAAAAGCACATCACTCCCGCTTGCCCCCTTGCAGAGCAAGTGGACATAGCGGAGACTGATAATACATATTTTATATAAGCATTATAGGTAGTTCTTATTGCATTTAGATAGGAGTTTTGCATATGTTTTGGTCTATTTCTATATCTTTCTTGTGAAGTATTCGAGTTCGGAATCTATACCTTTTTAGTGTTTTTTTTTGCAGTTTTACATTCCAACCTTGGATGGGATCTTAGAGGAGCTTAAATGGATGATTTAGGAGCATATAAAGGCTAAGGAAGGAGCATCAAAGGAGCATGGAAGCACAACGTCGAAGCTAAGAAGGATTACAGAGACTATTGGGACGGCGCCCGCCGCTATTCCACCGGCGCCCGCCGGTGTCCCGTGTTCAGCAATTGCCGATTTTAGTCAGAAGATTCTATTCGATTATTATATTAATATCGTATTCTCTAAGGTTTTGCACGACTCTTTATAGGTTATTTTCATTCATTTGTTAAGAGAGGAGTTGGTTTTGCCGTGAGACACTTAAAGAGAGATGAGCGTTACTTTGGCTATGAGTTGCTAAACTCATAGTGTCGCCTATGATGCGAAGATATGGTTGAATGAATTGTGAGGATTTGATTTTAATTAGTTATTTATAAGTATATTTATCATCTTGTTCTTATTGATATAAATTTGTATTCCTTTCTATTACTGATCACCATGTTAGGAATTGCCTATGTGCTATGAATCCGTTGTTGGTTTCTCGATAGCAAATAAAGTAATTGATTTAGTAATATTTCTATGTCTTTTTAGTGGATGATATCGATTGATCTATGTCAAGTAGATGTTCATAGGGCCGAGTGGGGTGTTCCTTTGTCTTCTATTTGCATTGAATCGATGTGCCAATTGGTCTTAAGAACTTGAATCATTAATGCTATTCTTTAGTGATATTGAATAAGAAGATTGTATCTTTGCGGAACAATCAACCGTAGTCAAGTTGACATATACTCTATAAATACTATTGAATCAATCCTAGGACCTTGAGCCTTAACCATTGTCTAGAATTATAGGTGAAATGCTTTTCTATCTTGTTATCAATACTTTGCAATCATTATCCTATTTACTTTATTTTGTCATCAAGTTCCTATAAACTATTGCTATTGTCTTTAGAAATCATTGTGAGGAATATTATAATTTCAACCGTTTCTCTATGTGGGTTCGACTCCGGACTTCATTGCTATACTAATCTATTGGTTTATCAATCTATTGGTTTACTAATCTATTGGTTTAAGCATTGAGTTAGGATATTATTATTATTTGGGCGAAACGAAAGCTAACGACGTTCGTGGACCACCAAATTCTTGGCGCTGTTTCCGGGGAGAAAAAAAGTTTGCTTTAATATTTCTATCATTGATTTCTTTTTATCTTTATTTTTATTTTAGCTGTTTGCTTTTCTTTAGGTTTGTCTTATTCTTGTATTGTTCAAACTCACTCTTCTAATTCATCACCTTTATCTTTTGATCCTGAGATTGAAAGATCTCTTTCTAGGTTGAAAAGGAGGCTCGATTTTGATCAAAACAAGGAGATGGCAAACAACGAAAACAACAATAACGACATCATCAATCCGCCAAGAAGGACCCGAAGAAGCTTGAAGGAACCTAATTTGAATGCACAACCGCTTGCAATTAGACTTCCTGCTCTCCCTGAGGGTTCCAGGTTCGAATAAAAATCAAATTGGTCTACTATTTTACCTAATTTTCATGGATTTCCTGGGGAGGAACCAAACAAACACCTTGCAAACTTTGCTAGTGTATGCAATAGACTTAGACCCCAAGGCCTAACCGATGACCAATTAATGCTTAGAGGGTTCCCCTTTACCTTAAAAGATGCGGCTAGTGATTGGTTATGTTACCTTCCAGGTTGAAAAGGAGCTTTAACTTGAAAGATCTCTTTCCTGGTTGAAAAGGAGGCTCGATTTTAATCAAAACAAGGAGATGGCAGACAACGAAAACAACAATAACGACATCATCAATCCGTGAAGAAGGACCCGAAGAAGCTTCAAGGACCTAATTTGAATGCACAACCGCTTGCAATTAGACTTCCCGCTCTCCCTGAGGGTTCCAGGTTCGAATAAAAATCAAATTGGTCTACTATTTTACCTAATTTTCATGGATTTCATGGGGAGGATCCAAACAAACACCTGATGTGCGAGCAAATAGTCATATTTTCTATGCACATTTAAGTCCATTTTATCATTCATTCGCATGCATATTAGTGGGAAAACATGGGATTAGTGTAGTTTATGCATTATTGTCAAATATATGGGTCTGCACGAGTTTCTATGTGATTTCACAGAAAACAGGATAAAAATGGACAGATTTGGAAGAGCGGAAAAAGAACTCAAAGCCTTTTGAAGAGGTTGAAATCGACTGAATGACCTCGACATCGAGTACAGCAGAGACACAGGAATCGAGCAAGAAGAGAATAGGGCATGTCGACACCGACAAAGGTCGATATCAAGGATATATAGTCGATATCAAGTGCCCAGATCGAGATAAATGATAGAAGTCGAGTGACATTCCGAGTAGAAGAAGGAGAGCTCGAGATAAGATAAAAGAGAGGTCGATATCGACGTCTAAAGGTCGATATCGATGTTGCCAGCAGAGAAGTCCGACTCAGATTTTGATAGAATTCTATCCGAAGCTTGCACATCTATCCAAAAGTCGAGCTTTCTTATCATCAACACCAGACTACATCTTTTACTAGTTTTTCCATGAAGTTTTTAGTTTTACTTTATTTAAGTTTTATCTTAGAGAATAAAGATAAAGTTTCGAGTCTTTGGATAGCAAAGTTCGATATCTATATCTAGAGGCCGTTAGGGCTGGGTTTAATCGTCGAATTGCATTTATTCAAACACATAGAATGCAGAGAATTTGTAGAGAGAGAGAGAGGAGGCCGAGTAAGGTTGGAAACGAGAGCGGAATTGGCTTGGTTCGATTGTAATTTCTTTCTTTTGCAAATACAAAGTAGTTTTCTTTCAATAATGATGATGATGAGTTGCATGATGAGAAGCGAGTAGTCAACCCACTTCTAGGGTCGGGGTGAGGCCGACGATAGCATTTTAGGGTAAGTGCATCAAATGTATGACTTTTATGCGATTCCGTCTTCTATCCCATGCATGATCCTTTACGAAAGTTAGGGAGATTCATTATTTGCATTATTGAAGCGAAGGCCACTCATATTGTGAACTTGGATTACTCATGAATTGGATAGTAACTCTTAGGAATTATGCGAGAGCCTCTAATCACCTAAGTGTTGGTAACGAAAGTTATTTGACGGATAGATATTAAATTTCATAACTTTAGCACCAAACTTGAAATTGTTATCGTTGTGGCATTAATCCCCGACTTTGGAAGCTTTAAGTTCATTGAATTTCATATAAAAGTTAAGTTTTGATTTCTGATCATCCTTCTTTACCATTCTACGTTCTTCGGACACTTTACCGACAATAGGTTACGCTTTGAAGTTTTTGTGACAAACATCGAAATCGACTGTAAAGGTCGATATCGAGGTCTAACGTCGATTTCGAGGTTCCACTCGACGTCGACTTTGCTGCTTTGTCTTCTGCAGGAACTCTACTGGAAATCAACCAGAACTGAGGTCGATATCGACCAGACACATCGATATCGAGTGTCTTCTGAGGTCAAAAGCTTGATTGTGATTACAACAAGGGAAGCGCTGACATACCTCCTCGTGGATTCGATCCTGAATTACCCTACCACTACATCGGGAGGGATTCTTGTATTATTTTCTTGGAACAGGGAGTTAGCATAGTTAGAGTTTATATTGAATATTTGAATCTAGCTCCCGTGGAACCGAAGAAAGTGGCGCCGTTGCCGGGGAGGCAATCAATCGCCACCTAAGTTTTCTCACGATCTTTTAGAGCTTATTTTGCAGGTTTATGCGACGTTCTGATCGCGGATCTATCCTGGAAACCATTGCCGAGCCTGAACGTTTCTTCCATCTTCGCAACAAAGCAATTCGAATCGTGGCTGACAACGAGACGCAGGCTAAGACCATAGAGCGATTGAGGAAGGAGATTGAGGATCATCATGCTACAATCGCTACTGAGAGGGCCGCCGCTGCTGCAGAGCGAGCCCGTGCTGATAGGGAGGAGGATGCACGTAGACAAGCCCAAGAACGGCTCAATCAGTATCCACAGACGGAGATGTAATACATGCATTTGCCGCTTCACATTCCTGAATCCTCTATCTTAATTCCTCCTTCCAATTATGAAATTAAAATTAACTTCCTTTCTGAAATTAAAAGAAATACTTTTGAAGGAAGACCTAATGAATGCCCAATGCAACACATCTCTACTTTTATGGATTTATGTGAAACTATTGCTGATGGTGTAAATTTAGAGTATGTGAGAGTAAAATCCTTTAGATGGTCTTTGGCAGGGAAGGCATTACAATGGCTTGAGAGTTTGGCTCCACGCTCGCTGAGGAGATGGGCGGAGGTGAAGGATGCATTCCTGAATAAGTTCTTTCCACCTTCTAAAACGGCGATGCTGCGACAAAGGATCACGACTTTCAAACAAAAGACAGGTGAAACATTAGCACATGCGTGGGAGCGATTTAAGGACTTGCTGAGATCATGCCCGATGCATGGGCAACTTCCATATGTCATCCAGGAGATATTCTACAATTACCTTGATGCGCCAAATAAGAAGAGGATCAATTCATATACCTCCTATCGGTACATTGAGCTCACACCAACGGAGGCCTTGGAGACCATTGAGAGGCTCGTGAACTTTGATAACACCTATGGGACTGCTGCGGCCTATGAAGCAAAGCCTGTTCCATCAATGCCACTATATGAGCCTCCAAGGGAGATAGATCCTGATGTGCGACAACAATTCCACAACAATTAGACGCGCCGCCTTCAAAAGCAAGTCAGGTTCCTGAGCAACAATCAAACTTGTCAAGAATGTTGTTCAACAAGGCATAACACTAGTGCCTGCCCACATACTGAGCAAGTATCCATGGTGGAACAACATGAGGAAGCCAAGTGGATGAGAGGCTCCTATGGAGGGGGCAATCAATCATATTGGGGAGATCAAAGGTTCTATCAACAAAGGGATCCCCCACCATAAAGCACCAGGGCACCCTGAGCGGGAGACAAGAAAGGATGACCTGCATATCATTCTTAATGAGATGCGGAGGAACCATGCTGAGTTCAAACAAGCCAACAACTCCATCCATACTCAGCTGTAGGGCATCAATTCTAGGCTTGGGGAGATCGACGTTTGGAAGCGCAACATGGAGACCCAAATGGGTCAATTGGCGGAAGCAATACCCAAAGCGTAAGGATCATTCCCTGGATCAACTGTTCCCAACCAAAAGGGCAAAACCACTGGATACATTGCGACAATGAACCTAAGGAGTGGGCGTCAATTACAAACGCCCGAGCAAAAAGTGGAGGAGAAAGGGACAGAACAGCCATCGATATCGACCCCCCCTGTCGATATCGACCACGGTGACATCGGGGTCGACCATACTATCGATGTCGACCCTGATGCTGAGTCACCATAGAAATCGACTCCTCTAGTCGATGTCGACCCTACTGATTTCGATGTCGACCTAACGACAGCCGCGGGAAGGAAGAAGGTGTTGCCATTCCCAACTAAAAAGATGATTAAGGACCCGACGGAAAAGAAATTCCAGCGATTCGTGAAGATGCTTCAAGGACTCAATGTCTCAATACCATTCACAGAAGCACTTCATGAGATGCCGTCATATGTAAGGTTCCTTAAGGACATATTGGGTAAGAAGCGATCGCTTTCTGAGATCGCAAAGGAGTGCAACAGATTAGAGCTACCACAAAAGCGGGCGGACCCAGGTAAGTTTTCTATCGCTATAGGCTTAGGTCAATTAAAATTTAATGCTTTAGTTTACTTGGGCGCTAGCGTGAGCATTATGCCACTAACAATATGGCACAAGGTAAAGATAGGTCCTCTGGAGCCCGTGGATGCAAGGCTATACATGGCAAACAATACGGTAGTAATTCCCACAGGGATGGTAACTGATGTGCCAGTAAAAGTAGGTAAATTCTTTGTCCCTGCTGATTTCTTAGTTGTTGATATAGCGGAGGACCCTGCTTGTCCCATTATTTTAGGTAGGCCATTCCTAGTGTCCGTCGATGCCAACATTAGCGTGAAGAAAGGATTGCTCTCATTTACAATTAGTGACGAGGTGATAGAGTATGCCTTCAACAAGACGGTGAAAAATCAAGGGCCTATGGAGATTAAAGCCATCAATGGTGTCTACATCGCATGTGGAGAAGCGAAAGTAAGGAGTATGACACCAGAAAAGCTAGAAAAGAGGGCCATAGAAGCCCAAGTGGAGGAAGTTGTGGCAATCTTGAACGAAGGAGCAAAAAAGAACATCGAAATCGACCCAGGTAAGTCGATATCGACTAACAATGTTCAAGATTCTATGCCAGGTCATAAGTATGGGGTCGACGGAAGAGGAGAACAGACCTCGAAATCGGGTAGCAAGGTCGATATCGACCATGCCCTAAAGCCGAAATCGACTACCATTGAAGCTAAGAAAGGAGGAAAGGAGAGCTCTATATCGATCTCTGATGGTCGAAATCGACCTGATCATATCGAGCAGAACCACTCCAAATCGATTGAACCTCCAAGAGTACAACAGAGCTCGATATCAAGTACTGAACATTGATGTCGACCTGAGCCACAGGCAGATAAAAAGGTAAGTCAAGGTACAGATTCCTTCTGTTCCATTACAATTAGAGATTTATCATTATTTGGAAGAGGTGTGCCTTGGCATGTGCGCTTGTGTAGGGTATCCGATGATGATTCGAACCAATATGAGATAGGAGAAAAAGTTTATGTCACCAAATCCAAGGACCATTGGTTCCCTACGAGATTCAAAGATAAGAATTTGAGACCATTCACGGTGAATCAGATCCATCCATGCGGAATGCAGCTGCGTGACAAGAAAGAAGTAATATTTGAGGCCCAAGCCACATGGGCTCTGCATATGCCGCCTTGAGAAGTGCACAAGGAAGAAGTCGGCCTAGCGACTTAAAAGTCTAGAGCATGTAACATACACTTAGTTTTGGTTTTAGACAATTTTGCTTTTGCTTACTTCAGTTTTGAGACACTTTATTATTATGTTTTGGTTTTGTTTCTAAAAAGTTGCTGGAAAGAGAAAAGGGCACAGAAGAGACATCGAAATCGATGTTAAACATCGACATCGACCTAATGGTCGATTTAGATAAGCTTATGGTCGAGGCCGGATCACCCTGAAGCTTGAGCCAGATATCGATACTAGAGATCGATTTCGATGTTGCAAGGTCGATATCGACCATGCCTGCTGACTTCTTCGACTCCTGAAATTTGTGACGGTTTAGTAAGTTTTTCTTAACCCTAGTTCTAATACAGCGAGGACACTGTAAACTATAAGTATGGGTTGGGGAAAAAGCTTACTTACATGTTTTAGCATATTTTATAAGTTATTGCATATTTTAGTTATAATGTTCATGCATATTACATAGTTAATTAGTCATATTTATCTTTAAGTTTTATATAATTCGAAAAAAATGACCCCCATCAAAAATTGAAAATAAAAGAAAGAGTCATGGAAGTATAAAAAAAGAGCTATATGATGCAAAATTAATTCATTAGTGATATAACATGAAATTGCATAGTTAAGGGAAGTCCCAATGAAGTGAAAAAAGAAAGAAAAAAATAAAAGAGATGAAAATTTGAAGTTGCTTTTGACATGTGCATGATAAGATGATGGAGGACTTTTAGATATTTCCATACAAGTGCTTACAAAAAGTTCATATCCTAGCCTTACCTATGCATATTTGCAAAAGTCACAAGCCATATATGAGCCTTATCATTATCATTATTGCTCCATATATATATATATATATATATATATATATATATATATATATATATATATATATTGCCCATTTTATACCTTATACCCTATCCGGGGACAAGTTTAAGAATGGAAGTCATCTTTGGAGTCGTTATATGGAGTTTGTGCAATATTATTGAAGCTGTTGGCAGGAATGAAACACAATTATGAATTATGGAAAATTTAATGAGCGAGAAAAAAATCTGATCACCTCAGGAGATAAAGGTAGGTCGACCCTGCTCGTTGAGATGTTAGTTTAGCGAGATGGGACACAAGGTGAGGAGTCTGAAGTACTAAGTATCCGGGGCCATTCATGACACCCATGTTTGTGACTCGCGAGAAGGCAATGCTAAGGTTAGAGAGGTAAAAGCATTATATTGGAAAAAAAAAAACATTGAGCGATGAGTTAAAGGTGAGATATTATGAAGAAGGAATATGGAATATTTTGGAAAGAAAGTATATTTCCCCGGATTTAACACCACATGGCAAAAAATTAGCCCCCCTTTAGCCTTTTACCAATCTACTCTTCTACAAGCTTGAAAAAG
Source organism: Persicaria maculosa (assembly GCA_963922045.1). Taxonomy (NCBI): domain Eukaryota; kingdom Viridiplantae; phylum Streptophyta; class Magnoliopsida; order Caryophyllales; family Polygonaceae; genus Persicaria; species Persicaria maculosa. The sequence goes on along the minus strand of OY998261.1, from coordinate 20,314,222 downwards.
TCCTTTTGATTATTAATGCTATGTCGCTAAAATTGTTTTTGCATATGAACCTCCTTTTATGAGTGTGAAATTGCTTTATGCACAGGCATGGACTTGGTTGACAATAAGTACCTTATCAAGGATGACAATTGATTGTAGGGACATATGAAAAATGAATCTATGATGTTGAGGGTTTACTTTTTCCACTGAATGACCATTAAAGGTATTGCTTAAGGACAAGCAAGCTTAAGTATGGGGTGTTTGATGTGCGCGCAAATAGCCATATTTTCTATGCACATTTAAGTCCATTTTATCATTCATTCGTATGCATATTAGTGGGAAAACATGAGATTAGTGTAGTTTATGCATTATTGTCAAATATATGGGTCTGCACGAGTTTCTATGTGATTTCCCAGAAAACAGGATAAAAATGGACAGATTTGGAAGAGCGGAAAAAGAACTCGAAGTCTTTTGAAGAGGTCGAAATCGACTGAAGGACCTCGACATCGAGTACAACAGAGAAATAGGAATCGAGCAAGAAGAGAACAGAGCATCTCGACATCGACAAAGGTTGATATCGAGGACCCATGGTCGATATCGAGTGCCCAGATCGAGATAAATGATAGAAGTCGAGTGCCAGTCCGAGTAGAAGAAGGAGAGCTCGAGATAAGATAAAAGAGAGGTCGATATCGATGTCTGAAGGTCGATATCGATGTTGCCAGCAAAGAAGTCCGACTCAGATTTTGATAGAATTCTATCCAAAGCTTGCACGTCTATCCAAAAGTCGAGATTTCTTATCATCAACACCAGACTACATCTTTTACTAGTTTTACAATGATGTTTTTAGTTTTACTTTATTTAAGTTTTATCTTAGAGAATAAAGATAAAGTTTCGAGTCTTTGGATAGCAAAGTTCGATATCTATATCTAGAGGCCGTTAGGACTGGGTTTAATCGTCGAATTGCATTTATTCAAACACATAGAACGCAGAGAATTTTTAGAGAGAGAGAGAGAGGAGGCCGAGTAAGGTTGGAAGCGAGAGCGGAATTGGCTTGGTTCGGTTGTAATTTCTTTCTTTTGCAAATACAAAGTAGTTTTCTTTCAATAATGACGATGATGAGTTGCATGATGAGAAGCGAGTAGTCAACCCACTTCTAGGGTCGGGGTGAGGCCGACGATATCATTGTAGGGTAAGTGCATCAAAGGTATGACTTTTATGCGATTCCGTCTTCTATCCTATGCATGATCCTTTACGAAAGTTAGGAAGATTCATTATTTGCATTATTGAAGTGAAGGCCACTTATATTGTGAACTTGGATTACTAATGAATTGGATACTAACTCTTAGGAATTATGCGAGAGCCTCTAATCACCTAAGTGTTGGTAACAAAAGTTATTTGACGGAAATATATTAAATTTTATAACTTTAGCACCAAACTTGCAATTGTTATCGTTGTGGCATTAATCCCCGACTTTGGAAGCTTTAAGCTAATTGAATTTCATATAAAAGTTAAGATTTGATTTCTGATCATCCTTCTTTACCATTCTACGTTCTTCGGACACTTTTCTGATAATAGGTTACGCTTTGAAGGTTCTGTGACAAACATCAAAATCGACTGTAAAGGTCGATATCGAGGTCTAACGTTGATATCGAGGTTCCACTCGACGTCGACTTTGCTGCTTTGTCTTCTGCAGGAACTCTACTGGAAATCGACCATAACTGAGGTCGATATCAACCAGACACATCGATATCGAGTGTCTTCTGAGGTCGAAAGCTTGATCATGATTACAACAAGGGAAGCGCTGACATACCTCCTCGTGGATTCGATCCTGAATTACCCTACCACTACATCGGGAGGGATTCTTGTATTATTTTCTTGGAACGTGGAGTTAGCATAGTTAGAGTTTATATTGAATATTTGAATCTACCTCCCATGGAACCGAACAACGTCTTGCAAACTTTGCTAGTGTATGCGATAGACTTAGACCCCAAGGCCTAACTGATGACCAATTAATGCTTAGAGTGTTCCCCTTTACCTTAAAAGATGCGACTAGCGATTGGTTATGTTACCTTCCCCCCGAAAGCATTACTACTTGGGTTGAGTTAAAGAAAGCTTTCCTTCAAAAGTATTTCCCTGCTACTCGCCTCAGCAAACTCAAAAAGGAATTGTCTAGTATTGAGCAATCACCTATGGAGAGTCTTTATGAGTATGTTGAGAGATTCAAGAGGCTTAAGGGTAGTTGTCCACAACATGGTATACCCTAGGATGATTTAGTGCTATATCTATATAAAGGCTTGATTGATAGGGATAGGAGTGTTATCAGTGCTACTAGTGGAGGAGATGTTTTGGATAAAACACCTCAGGAAGCAATGCAAATTTTCGAAGGTTTAGCTAATACGTCGCAACAATATGGGAAACACCAAGGAGTAAAAGGAGTACATAAGTTGGATAATTTTGGAGATAGTCACAGAGATGATTTAGATAGGCTTACTGAGATCGTCAACATGATGGCTATGCAATTGAATCAATGACAACAACCATCCGAATGATAAGTGACCATGCGGTATCTACGGAGATCCAAACCATCCGAATGATAAGTGCCCATTGATCCAAGAGGATGTTGCTGATCTCAATGCTATGGATTATGGACCTCGCCGCAACTTTGGTACCAACATCTACAATCAGAACTACAATTCAAACTATCAAAGTGGATTTAATAGTAAAGGTCATCATCAACAAGTGACATATCAAAGAAGGGGCCAATATGAGAATCATTAAAGAAACACTCAACAGGAGGACAAAGATGAAACTTTAAGGTTGTTATTAGACAAGATGAGTGTTCAGGAGAAATTTTTTATTCAAATGGATAAGGAGATTGGAGAATTGAGAGCTAAGGATTCGGGCAAGTTGCCATCACAAGTGGTAGTCAATCCGAAGGAGAATGTTAGTGACATGGTCCTTAGAGGACGTAAAGAAGTGAAAGTACCCACTAAAAGTTTAGAACAAATGCCTAAGAAGGTGATTGACGTGGGCGAACAAGGAGAAACAACTCGGAATCAAGGTTCTATAAAGACGGTGCCCGCCGCCCTGAAAACCGGCGCCCGCCTCCCTTGCTTATGTACATATTTGTACCTCTTTTTAGTGCATCTTTTGACTTCATATTTCATTCGATTCCTCAAATAAAGGTTGAAACTAATATAAATTTGTGTAGATGAGCTAACGTGCAAGAAATAGAGTTTGCACAAGTTTTGATCTAATTATGTAGGAATTGGAGCGAAATCGGAGTCAAAACGAAGAAACCAAGGAAAGCAAAGAAGAGGTCGAAATCGACCTATCTGGTTGATATCGACTACAGACATCGACACAGACCCTGAGTGTCGAGACAGACCATCAACCAGCAGAAGAAAAGCACTCAATATCGATCACCAGACATCGATATCGACCAAGTCCCAGAAATCAAGTAGAGCTGAGCCCGTCGAGCAGAAACAGAGAGGTCGACATCGACCACACTTCGACACGGGTTGGACACACTTTTCGAGATGCAGATTGCCAATCTTCATGAGCCACGGATTATCTATAGATTTAGATAGATTTCGACCTGGGGAATATGTACTTTTTACCCCAAGGCTTTTTAAGTTATTTAGATAAGTTACCAAAATAAAAGATCTATCATACTTGTTTGGATAGAGTTTATAGTTTAGATAGAAGATACTATCCTTGGATAGCAAGGATTAATAGCCTATAAATAAAGTCCTAGGGGGCTGGTTTTTATTCATTCAATTAGAGATTCAATTACACACACAGACAATCATACAACAATAGAGTTAGAGTTAGAAAGAAGCTTCAGGGTTTGACGTTTGCGAGAGCCGATGTTGAATTGTAAAGTTTCGGAGTTATTAATTCAAGTTTCCCTTTTTATATCAATGATGTTTCCTATGATGAGGTGCGAGTAGCTTCCTGAAGCTTCTAGGGTCGGGGTGAGCCTCACGTTAGCCATGCGTGCATGAGGTAAGTGCTTGTTGTTGATATTGTTGTGTCTATATCATCTTCTACAATTCTATGTTTAGTCCTTATCGAAAGAAAAGAGATTCATGCTAAAAACTTGAGTTATAAACATAAAATTGGTAGAGACGATTAGGTTTATTTGCAAGAGTAATCCTAAGAGTTGGTATACAGCGAAAGCTTGTCCCTCGGGTGAAATAGCGCAATTGTTCGTCTTATTTGCCTTATCGCATTCATTGGTTAACGTTGTGGTAAACCCTAATCCTAGGAGTTTCTTTTTATATAGTTTATTCACATAAAAACACTGTCTTTTATTATGATCATCGCTCCTTATTCATCCTTGTATCTTCGGCTTTTCTTTCATGACAAAAGCTAACAACTTTGTAGGAACGACATCGATATTGACCTCCAACATCGATATCGACCACTGTGCCTTCGTCGACGGTCTTCTGTGTCGACGTCGATCTCCTTAGTTTCTGCTGCTGAGGTCAATATCAACCACCTATATCGATATCGAACACCCTGTGTCGACTGGCAGTCTTCTGAGCCAGTCGATTTCTGCACTAACATCGATATCAACCTCCCTAGTCGATATCGACTGCTTGTTTTTGTCTCTGTAGGTTTTCTGTTGCAGAAAGAATCGATAGCCAAGGTCGACATTGAGCACTTAGGTCGAGATCGAGGCTTCTGCTCAACTAAAGACGTGAGCTTTCAACGCTACTAGGATCCGGCTGACCTGCTTCCTCGTGGATCGATCCTGACTACCGTTCTACTACAACGGGAGGAAGTCTTGTAATTATTTGCATAGGCTAGGATTCAGATTTGCATCTATATCTTTATATTTGTTTAAGAACTCGACTCTTCTCCTATTAACAAATTGGCGCCGTTACCGGCGAAGCAATCAATCGCGCCCTAGTAGTCTATCTCACGTCTCTTTCTAGTTTGGCCTTGCAGGTGTATGCGACGCGTTGATCACCCACTTGAATTCAAAGGAGTAGAAGACCCTCAACGCTATCTCCATCTAAGGGCCCAAGCTCAAAGAATCATGGCAGACAACGAGACCCAGGCTGAGCTAATTGAGCAACTAAGGAAGCAAGTCGAGGACTTAACAACTAGAGAGGCGGCACTTAAAGAGCATGCAGATGTGGAGGAGGAAGGTCAGAGGCAAATAGAAGCCCAAATCAATGCCCTCATCCAGAATGCCAAGCAATACATGCACCCTATGCTCTCAGTGCCTGAATCGGCTATTCTTATCCCCCACTCTAATTTTGAGATTAAACCTAGTTTCTTAACCGAGATTAGGCGACGTCAATTTGAGGGGAAACCTAACGATTGTCCTCTAGATCATATATCTCGATTCCTCGATTTGTGTGATACTATTGCAGATGGAGAGAGCCTTGAATATGTTAAACTAAAGACTTTTCATTGGTCTCTCGCAGGGAAAGCTCTAGCATGGTTGGAGAGCCTAGCCCCCAGATCGCTCCGCACGTGGGACGAGGTCAAGGATGCATTCCTCAACAAATTCTTCCCACCATCAAAGACTGCGATGATGCGCCAGAGGATTATGGATTTTAAACAAAAGTCAGGCGAGTCATTAGCGCAAGCATGGGAGCGCTTTAAGGAGCTACTGAGGTCCTGCCCTACGCATGGGAAACCACCCTACGTCATCCAGGAGATCATCTACAACGCCCTGGATGTAGCTACTAAGGAGAGGATCAACACATATACCTCCTATGGGTATCTTGAGCTCCTACCGCAACAAGCTTGGGATACTATAGAGAGGTTGGTAGAATTTGACAACACCTATGGGACTCCTATGGCCTCCGACTCAAGGCCTGCCCCATCTATGCCACTCTATGAGCCCTCCAAGGAGATTGATCCCGATGTCAGAGATCAATTCATGCACGATCAACTCAGGAGGTTGCAGAAACAAGTCAAATTCCTCTCCGCCAACCAACCCTGCGCCGAATGTGGCTCTGTCTGGCATATCACCACTGAATGCCCCCATACGGAGCAAGTGCAACTAGCGGAGACTCACCAGGAGGCACGCTACATGAGGAATCCCGATCGCTAGGGGTACCAAAACTGGGGAAATCAACCACCCCAATATAACCACAGGGATCCTCCGCCTTATAGAGTTCCTGTCCATCCGGAGAGAGAACCACGATGAGCAGATGTCCAACTTATTCTTGAGGAATTGAGGAAGAACCAGACTGCAAATCAACAATCTAGCAGTGCTATCCAGAACCAACTTTAGGGCCTCAACGCCCGAATAGGGCAGATGGATACTTGGAAGAAGACGGTTGAAACCCAACTGGGTCAACTAGCGGCCCAAATCCAAAAGCCACCTGGCAAAATCCCTGGACAACCTCAAGAAAATCCAAAGGGGCAAGCCGGGCACATTGCCGCTATCAATCTAAGGAGTGGACACACATTGCCCGAGCCAAGGAGCGAAGGAGAAGTCGCTGGAGACGCAGTCGATGTCGACCCCCTGGTCGATATCGAGGGCCCTATCGATGTCGAACCTACAGTTGATGTCGAGCCCACTGCGAAGCACAGAACGGAGCCAGAGAGGCACCCGATATCGAGTAACGAGGTTGATATCGACCACCCTACCGATGTCGACCCCTTGGAAATCGACTACAGCTCCAGACACTCCCGAGGTCGACCAAACCAATCGATATCGACCCCCCTGATATCGATATCGACTTGTCCAGAAAGCAGAAATTGACCACTGTGCCTCGAAAGCCATCCAAAACTCTACCCTTTCCTTCCAAAGCGTTGCGGGATCCAGGAGACACCAAGTTCAGACGCTTCGTGAAGATCTTACAAGGTCTAAATCTCACCATACCACTCACGGAAGCGCTCAATGAGATGCCTGCATATATGAGGTTCCTGAAGGACATCCTGTCCAAAAAGAGGTCCATCCTAGAGATCGCCGACGAATGCAATTCAATTGAGTTCCCTGAGAAGCGCGGCGATCTAGGCAAGTTCGCGGTAACGGTAGAGGTTGGTAAGCATCAGTTTAAAGCCCTCTGTGATCTTGGGTCTAGTGTGAGTTTGATGCCCCTATCAATATGGCAGCAAGTGGGCGTAGGAGCACTGGAGCTCATCGACATGAAGCTTTACATGAAGGACAACTCCTTTGTGAGACCAACTGGTGTTGTGGATGATGTCCCTGTCAAAGTGGGAAAGTTCTTCATACCCTCGGACTTCATCATGTTGGACATGCCGGAGGATCCTATTGTGCCTATCATCCTTGGTAGGCCATTCTTAGCAACAGCGGATGCCAACATCAATGTGAGGAATGGCACCCTTACATTCACAATTGGCAACGAGGTTGTGGAGTTTCGCTTCAACCCTACAATGAGCGAAACAAAGCAGCTGGAACAAGTTGTCCTCTCACCGGCTAAGGAGAAGCTTCGCAAATTTTTGTTGGCGAGGACGGAGACAGCCAGAAGAGTCGACATCGACTGGAACCAGTCGATATCGACTGAAACGCTTGATATCGACCATACCAACTCGATATCGAGTGAGCCAGAGGATTGCCAGGAGCTTAAGTATGGGGTCCCTGACGTCGACATTGACCCCCACATATCGACATCGACTTCAGAACTCGATATCGAGCCCTCTGTGTCGAAATCGACTAACCCTCAGCCCGAAGATTTCTGTTTAGGGCCCGAACAGGTAAGCCCAGGTATGATCTCTAACTCTCCTCTGTCCATTATTGATAATTCAACTAATGGGAGGGTCAAAGCTCCATGGTTTGCCCATCTTGCAAAAGTTAGGTCAAGAAAGAGAAGGAAAGCGCCCAATGAAGAAGTACCTAACAAAGAAGAAGCCTTGATTGTTGAACTTAGCTATTATCAAAAGGACCTAGATGATCCAGGAGAAGGCTCAAGATTGAAGGGTCCCTACCTTAAAGGCTCATGAAGTATGGACGGAGAAGTTGGCCTAGAGACTCAAAAATCTAGAGCGTGTACATAGACCTTTGATTTTTTTTCATAGATGGTTTTTAAGGATTTAAATTTTGGATTTTTAAACTTTTAAATTGGGATTATTTGTGGTTTTATCTATAATTCTAACAAAGATTTCAGGTTGTGAAGCAAAAGGAACGACGAAGAAGAAAATAAGCTACTGCAGAGGCAGTCGAAATCATCCAGGCCAGTCGAAATCGACCACCCTAGGGTCGAGCCATCTTCTTAAGATCGAGATCGACCATCATACTCAATATTGACCACCATCTGGCGACCCTCGATTTCACCTTCTTCCTCGACTTCGACAGATGCACTCGACATCGACCTCCACATCGACATCGACCTTTAGCATCGACCTAACCTGAAATCGACCTGAATCCGCAGGTTGCGCTGTGAGTTTCTCTCTACCCTTGTTTTTCTTTTAATATAGTGAGGACACTGTATATTTTAAGTATGGGGTGGGGTAGAAACATGTCTTATGGTCATAACGTGGTTTTCTTCTTCGCATTGCATTCATGTTTTAATTTTTTGTTTTTAGTTTTATTTTTATAAAAATGTCAAAAAAATAGAAAATGTCAAAAAAAAAAAACAAAAAATGCATATTTACTATTTTAGTTTGTTTTTAAACCCTACTTAGATGTCCTATAATGAAAACTCAATAGCTGACTTGATCATGTAAATCCTATGGCATATTTGGATGGTTTAGCCTAAGTCCTTAAAATGGTTTTTATGTAGACTGTGAACATGTGATGAAATTGAGCACATATGATCCTAGGCTAAAAAGCAAATCCAACAAAAATTGTCCTTGTGAGAATTTTGGCCTATAGGGAGAACATCAAAAATCCATCTGCTTTCTTGAGTGAATTTACTCTTCCTATGCATCTCTAAATGTTGTGATAGTTATTCAAAGTCAATGCATATATATGTTTATGTTTACGAGAATCAAATGATGGAGGCATCTTTTAAGCCATTTTTATCCTCTCTTTACCTACCTTGCATTATCTCTGCTTGAAGCCAGAATATTAGCCTGAGGCTTATATTGCAAACTCCACAAAATTATCCCTAGCCGAATTGAGCCTGACCCCCATTTGGGAATCGAGAGTTAGAATTGTTAGAATAATGCATTGTGGAAAGAAAAGTGCATATTATCTAGTTTTGAGCAAAGGAAATTATGGGATGGTATATATTTGAATCTTGTCATATTTTGTAAAAGGATTTTTTGGCTCACCATATAAATGCACTTTTATTTATTATTATTTTCGTGCAAAAAAAATCTGAGAAAAAAAAAAGATATATATGTATGATGTGCATGAGCCAAATTTCTTAGTTCTTTATTTATTTCATACAAGGTTTATATTTTGAGAGCATATTAGGGTTTGAAAGAAGGGTTGATGGGCATTATGGAAGATGAGTTTGGAAAGTACAACATTGTAAGAGATATGGTTTGGATATAGTAGTGATAAGGTTTAGGAGTCTTGATTCCCGAATTTTATAAGCACCACATAGCCAAATAATTCCATACCCTCTATTTTATACCAAGCCCCATTACAACCCCGCCGAATGGAGTCTTCTTTGAAGTCTTCTATTGAGCGAAAGTTATCTTGATGGTTCTTATTGCAATTACATAATTGGTTGCGAAGTGGATTCTTATAAATTGCAATGTTTATGAGTTTGCATATGGAATTGAGTTGAGAGTTGATCTTTATAGCCTAAACACATGAGAGTTGAGTGTAAACACATTACCCCTGTGAGGTTGGATCAAAATTGCATATGCCTATGGATCGCTCAAATATCTGCTATGACGTTAAATTCACTTGCTTTGCTTTGCTACCACTTATGATGTTGCTTTTGATAAGGGCGAAGACTTGAAGGGTGTGTTGTAGGTATTGGTTATTGCTTGAGGACAAGCAAGTCTAAGTATGGGGTGTTTTGATGTATATATTTGTACCTCTTTTTAGTGCATCTTTTGACTTCATATTTCATTTGATTCCTCAAATAAAGGTTGAAAATAATATAAATTTGTGTAGAATGAGCTAACGTGCAAGAAATAGAGTCTGCACAAGTTTTGATCTAAATATGTAGGAATTGGAGCGAAATCGGAGTCAAAACAAAGAAACCAAGGAAAGCAAAGAAGAGGTCGAAATCGACCTATCTGGTCGATATCGACTACAGACATCGACACAGACCCTGAGTGTCAAGACAGACCATCAACCAGCAGAAGAAAAGCACTCGATATCGATCACCTGACATCGATATCGACCAAGTTCCAGAAATCGAGTAGAGCTGAGCCCGTCGAGCAGAAACAGAGAGGTTGAAATCGACCTATCTGGTCGATATCGACCACACTTTGACACGGGTTGGACACACTTTTCGAGACGCGGATTGCCATTCTATCTTCAAGAGCCACGGATTATCTATAGATTTAGATAGATTTCGACCTGGGGAATATGTACTTTTTACCCCAAGGCTTTATTAAGTTATTTAGATAAGTTACCAAAATAAAAGATCTATCCTACTTGTTTGGACATAGTTTATAGTTTAGATAGAAGATACTATCCTTGGATAGCAAGGATTAATAGCCTATAAATAAAGCCCTAGGGGGCTGGTTTTTATTCATTCAATTAGAGATTCAATTACACACACAGACAATCATACAACAATAGAGTTAGAGTTAGAAAGAAGCTTCAGGGTTTGACGTTTGCGAGAGCCGATGTTGAATTGTAAAGTTTCGGAGTTATTAATTCAAGTTTCCCTTTTTATATCAATGATGTTTCCTGCGATGAGGTGTGAGTAGTTTCCCGAAGCTTCTAGGGTCGGGGTGAGCCCGACATTAGCCTAGGGTTGCTCAACGGGCCGGGCCCAAACCGAACCGAACCGACCCAAACGGGTTGGGCCGGGACCGACGGCCCGAATTTTTGGAAGGGGCAGACCGAAGCCCGAACCGAAGCCCGAATAAACGGTTACGTTTTTTTCGGTTTTTGGCCCGAAAAAACCGAAAGAACCGAAATCCTTTGCAGTGTTTACATGTCCGAAAAAAACCCCTGCATGGCTGTAAAATTAAAACTCCTCCCAAAAACAACTTGTAATGTGTTTCAAACTAATGACATTAAACTAAAAAGTCTTCAAACAACCCAAAAAAGGTCATACATTCAATCAAATATTCAAATATCAAAATGTCTTCAAGTAGAATTGATAAACTAAGAAATCTTCCAACAACCCAACGAAGTTCAAACTTCAAACTTGAAATCAAAAGTCAATCATCTTGATTCTTCATGCTTCTCTTCTTATGCAAAAAGTTGATAGTTCCAACTTCCAAGCTTAGAATAGTGAGCTCCAAAACCACCAAAATGGCTAAAATAAAAAAATATAACAATTGTAAGGTTCCAACCTTATCATCTATTTTGCTTCAAACTCGAAATTGTAAATTATATACCTTGTCAACTAATCAAGTTGTCATCAATCGCACATGTAAAAGGTCCCTTCAGAGATATCTATCCCCTTCTCGGCCAATTCTAATTTAGGTAAATAAAAGGATTACAGTTAGACGTTGTAATATTGATGTAATATTCAATTTAAACCGCAAACAAGTATAACACATAACACTACCTTCTACCGTCACTTCCTCATCATCAGATTCCTCCTCACGACCTTTGTCATTCTTCAAACTTGTACCTCGTAGCCAATCTTGAGTACAAATAAGTACATGTATCATCTGATAACATTCAAGTGACAAAGTAAGTATAATATGATAAACATCACACAAAAAACATTCTAAATACTAAATCAAATCCAAGAAATAAATACGTACTTCATGTGACAATTTGTTTATGTAATCTCTAATTGTACGCCCACCAGTGCTAAATGCATATTCAGAAGGGACGGTAGATATAAGAATGGCTAGTACAGCTCGTGCCATTCGTGCAAGCACAGGGTATCTGTTCTTGTTATCACTCCACCACTCAAGAACCGTCTTCTTCCGTCCTGTGTCTACCCTTTCAGTTTTAACGAGATATTGATCAAACTCAGACCTCAAGTTTGTATCAATACAGTTAGTCCCTTCCTCTGTAAACTCATCCATCCAGCTTCCTTCATCCACATCACATGAAGCAACAGACTGACGCGCTTGTGACCCACCTTCATTTGGTGGAGAATGAAGACATTGGAAATCATCAAACAACTCATAAGCAACATCCTTCACTCTCTTCACTAAATCATCTATATCATCATTAGGAAAGAAACTTCTCAAGATAGGAGTCACACCCCGAAGTTTACGCTCAGGATCAAGAATAGCCGGCACAAACAGCAACAAGTTCATCTTCTCAAAAGAACCAAAATACTTGTCAAATTTGATCTTCATCTGTAGGGCCATGCGCTTCATATCATCATCACTAGCAACAATAGCAAGCAATCCATTGACCAACTTTCCCACTTTTGCAATATGAAACATCAACCAATTACTAGTCACATAAGAGGATCCCGAAATTCGATTGGTCAACTCATAAAACTCCTTCAAAAAGGTACAAAGTTTTTCCACATTACTCCAATCAGAAGAAGTCATAGGACCTAACTCATCATCTACTGGAATACCCATTCTTGCAATTACAGATTTGTACTTCAACACGACACTCAACATAACATAAGTGGAATTCCATCGGGTGGGCACATCATTCACTAGCTTGGTATTACACTCAATATTAAGTCACTCCGCATGTTGTCGAAATACAACTAACCGTGAAGGAGACCCTCTACAATGCTTCACAATAACTCGAACTTTATGAAGAACCTCACTCCCACCCTTAAGACCATCCTGAACAATCAAATTAATGATGTGTGCAAGACATCTAACATGCACAAAGTGGCCCTTCCCAACGCAACCATTCCCCTTGCATATTTCTTTCAAATAATTACATGCTACATCGTTCGCCGATGCATTATCAACCGTCACGGTCAACAACTTACTCGATAAACCCCAATAACGCAAGCAATCATCAAGTGTTCTTGCTATGGTCTCCCCCTTATGACAAGTAGTAAATATAAAATTCAGAATCCTCTTTTGCAACTTCCAATCATCATTTATCCAATGTGCAGTTACACACGTATAGTTCTCAGTTGCAGCTGATGTCCATGTGTCTATAGTTACACACACACTTTGGCAAGAAGTTTTCAACATTTGCTTCAACTTCTCCTTTTGTCTCACATATATAGCAGAAGCATCACGTTGCACTGCACTCCGTGAAGGCATGTTAAAAAGCGGTTGAGCAGCATAAAATGCATCTCTCATACCATCTTTCTCTAGACATCTAAAGGCCAACTCATCTCTAACCACCATTCTAGCAACATATTCTCGAAGATATTTTGCATCAAAAGTCCAATTCTTCATCTTTACACAACCACCATCACCTAAATTTTGTAAACTGAGTTTAGACTGAGTACCTTTGCTTTTATGTTGCGGGTTGTTCGGACACGTTTCTCCATGTCTTTTTACATTCTGTGTTCCATTCTTCACCGAATCACATGCATATGAGATTTTCGAGCAATAGTTACACCTAGCTCTATTCTTCCCCTCCTCATCTAGCTATTGGGTGAAATGATCCCAATAGTCTTTTTGCTTTTTTCCACCTCTGGATGACGAGGTCGCTTGACTCACCTTCGTTTGCACCTCCGTTTGAGTGTTCGTATCATCGGATATCTCCGTTCTCTCCGTACTCATCTATACATAACATAAATCAAGATAACTTTAGGTATTTAATTTAACAAAGATCATTATATTACAAAATAATGACACAAATTGAATTATTCAATCATAGAACGGAAAATTAACCCCTCCCAACTTACGTTGCAAGAATGTTTGGAAGAAATTTCCATGGATATGGAATTACTGATAATTCTGTTAGCAAAACCATCAAACATGTCCATAAACGTCAATACGTCATTCCAAATCCAATTCCATGTTCCGAGTCCCGACAATAGTAGTTTAGCACTTTAGCTTATCCTTATATACTCAAAAGTTCTAAGTTAAACCTTTGAGTATACATTACCTTAAAATTCTTGCAACTACAATTTCTCAAGTACAACAATTTCAAAAATCTCAATTTAATCTTGTTTGATGCTTCTCTAAAAGACTAAAAATATAAATCTTAAATTTCTCGTAACTTACAAATTGAAGTAGATTTCTAAAAACCTAAATTTCTCATAAACCCTAAATTTCTATACAAATCACAACAATCATAAATTGATTTACAAATCTGAAATTACAACTATAATACAACAAATTATTGATAATAGAAGTATATTAACACAAAGAAAATGAGAAATTTTGCAAAAAAAAAAGAAATCGACATACATTGTGAACAGTTGCTTTCGAGTTTCGGCTTCCCTGTGGACCCTGTGGGCTGTGGCGGTGTGGCCAGGCAACTGCGAGAGGTGGCAACGCGGGGCACCGGGCGCCGGGCAGAGGTTGCGGGAGAGGGAGGCTGGAGGCAGTCAGGCAGCGGGTCTCTCGTGGCTGCTTGCGGGAGAGAAATGGAGAAAGAGAAAGATGCTGGGCATGGCTAAATGAGTAAAGGTAAAGGCAGCAACAGGTTTGGTAAAGACTAAAGAGTAAAGACGTAAAGTAGGGTTTTAAAAAAAATGGTTTTTCGGGCCGAAACCGAATTTTTCGGTTCGGTTCCGGTTATCGGCCCAAAACCGAATTTCTAATTTTCAAGGACCGAAGCCCGAACCGTAACATACCGGGCCGACCTAAAACCGAGATTTTCGGTTTGGTTATGGGTCGGTTTTCGGGCCGGGCCACATTCTGAGCAACCCTACATTAGCCATGCGTGCCTGAGGTAAGTGTTTGATGTTGATATCGTTGTGTCTATATCATCTCCTACAATTCTATGTTTAGTACTTATCGAAAGAAAAAGGATTCATGCTAACAACTTGAGTTATAAACATAAAATTGGTAGAGACGATTAGGTTTATTTGCAAGAGTAATCCTAAGAGTTGGTGTATAGCGAAATCCCTCAGGTGAAATAGCGCAATTGTCCGTCTTATTTGCCTTATCGCATGCATTGGTTAATGTTGTGGTAAACCCTAATCCTAGGAGTTGCTTTTTATATAGTTTAATCACATAAAAACACTGTCTTTTATTCTGATCATCGCTCCTTATTCATCCTTGTGTCTTCGGCCTTTCTTTGCCGACAAAAGCTAACAACTTTGCAGGAATAACATCGATATCAACCTCCAACATCGATATCGACCACTGTGCCTTCGTCGACGGTCTTCTGTGTTGACATCGATCTCCTTAGTTCCTGCTGCTGAGGTCGATATCGACCACCTATATCAATATCGACCACCCCTGTGTCGATTGGCAGTCTTCTGAGGTAGTTGATTTCTACACTAACATCGATATCGACCTCCCTAGTCGATATCGACTGCTTTTTTTTGTCTTTGCAGGTTTTCTGTTGCAGAAAGAATCAACAGCCAAGTCGACATCGAGCACTTAGGTCGAGATTGAGGCTTGTGGTCGACTAAAGACGTGAGATTTCAACGCTAATAGGATCTCGCTGACCTGCTTCCTCGTGGATCGATCCTAACTACCCTTCTACTACAACGGGAGGAAGTCTTGTAATTATTTGCATAGGCTAGGATTCGAATTCGCATCTATATCTTTATATTTGTTTAAGAACTCGACTCTCCTCCTATTAACACCTGCCAGTGAATGATCCGATTTTTGACGTCGATCCATCTGCGAAGAAATCGTCAAAGGAGTGGTCTTCTGAGGTTCCTAGACCTGCACCACCCTTTCCTCATGCCTTAAAACCTGATCGTAAGTGGGAGGATGAACAAATTCTATATGATACCTTTGCTCATTGTGAGATAAATATTCCGCTTTTGAATTTAATCAAAATTGTGCCTCGCTATGCTAAGTTTCTAAAAGAATTATGCACTATGAAAAGAAAGAAAAGGATGACAAGTAAGAAAAAGGTAAGCTTGAATGAGAATGTTATGTTATGTTGCAGAAAAGATTGCCTGAAAAATGCGGAGACCTAGATATGTTCACTGTTCCATGTGCAATTGGTAATACTAAATTCACTAAAGTTATGTTGGATTTAGGAGCTTCAATTAATGTCATTTCATACAATTTGTACATGTTTTTCGCTCTCAATGCTTTGTCAGAAACTGGTGTTACTATACAACTCCCTGATCGTTCTAGTATTAAGCCTAGAGGAGTTGTTGAAGATGTTTTAATTAAGGTTAATGAATTGATATTTCCTGCTGATTTATTTATATTAGATATGGAATAGGGTACTCCTGAAACCCCAATTATCTTGGGAAGGCCATTCTTGCAAACGGCCAAAACTAAGATTGATTGCTTTGAAAGTTCCATAACCATGGAGTTTGACGGTAGAAAGATTGAATTTTCTATTTTTGAGCCGATTACTCTTTCTCCTAATGATTCTTTGCATGTTCTTGATGCTAATAATGTTGATTGCAGGAATTAATCAAATGATTTGTGAGATGCTTCTAATGATAATGAATTATTGAATAATGAGTTTTCTAGCAATGTGAAACTTGAATTAGGGAAAGATGAAATCAAAATGAAAATTGAAAATTTGTTTGAGCCACATGAAAATGTGTCTAATCCAAATAAACTTATTATTCTTCCCTATGAGAAATTGATTCCCAACAATATTGAGGTTTTTGCAATTTCAGGACAACCTCCAAGAGGAATTCATACTAAGGAAAATGAGTTAATTGATGAAATGGATGAACACATTTGGAAAAATTCCTAAGGTTCCCCCTCTTGTCAAGAAAAGGACAAGTGTGGAGGATCTTGATGGGGTAACTTGATCAAGAAGAGCAACATGTCGAGCCAAAGACGTGAAACAAAGGCGCTTCTTAGGAGGCAACCCAAGGTAAAGTAGGTAATATTATTTAATTTTTGCATTAGTTTTTCAATTCAATAAAGTAGGACTAGTCTATTTGTTGTATATTGGAATGGCTTTGTATTAACACTTATTGGTTAGGCAAATTTGATCGATCAAAATGATGGAGTTGGAGTTCTTCCATACCGGCGCCCGCCGCTATCGCCTGGACGCGTTTTAATTTTTGGAAACATTGGAACGGGAGATTCTTTCTATCTTTATATATATTTATATATCTATCTATGTTTTAGGTTAGTTTTAATTTCATCTATCTATATTTATATGATCATATCTATATTAGGATTTATTTATCTTATGAATAATTATATCTATCTATATATTATCATCTATCTATATTTATATCTATATAATATCTATCTATCTAAATAAATAGATTATTTCTTTTATATCTAATTATTTATTTTCTCTTTTATATCCCTTCCAAATTCCAAAAATCATATACTTTTCATCCCTTAATTTGTGATCTAGCAAAGCCTTTGTCTCCAACCAACACAAGAACCCTAATTTTCCTACTTGAATCCCATTTCCAAAAACCTATGTCTTGTGTTTTAATCAAAATCTTTTCTTTCAATCACTCATCAAACGCATCCATCACTACCAATCATCCATCAAAATTCGATTCTTTACCACAAAAGAAAGACCTTGAAACCCAGTTTTGTTCGTCAACTATTAGTTTGGAGGGAGTTTGGACATTGGATTGTCGACGTCTTTACTCAGATTCGTGATCCTGCACCGTCGGCGCCCACCACCTTAATACCGGAGCCCACCGCTGGCGCCTCTGTAGAAAGGGAGATTTTCATCGTTTCTTGTGATTTTTGTCACGTTCTTCATTGGTTTCGATCATCATGTCTATTGTTCCTGCTATAGAGAAGCCTTTCTATCTATCGAAAGAGCAGGAGGATCGTTGGATCAATCTTGGGAAAAGAGAATACCGCTCTACGATATTCTTTGATCCGGTAACTTTGCTTATCCTGTGTTGGTTAGAGTATTGTTTCAGCATGTTTCCTAGCTTCTAGAAGAAGGTGGTTTGGGTGATTTCATGGATCTAGTCGCATTCACTTATCCTGTGTTGGTTAGAGAATTCCTGGCTACTCTGGACTACCGTTCTGATTTGGAGATTCGTTCCTACATGAGGGGTAAGAAGTTCGTGGTGACTAAGGACTTTATTGCATAAGTTTTTGGAGTCACCAAGATGCCTGCAGATGCATGGGGATTTGAACTGGCTGATCCGCCTGCGCATGATACTTGGAAGGAGGCTACTGGTCGATCTTGTGGGTCAGGTGGAAACTTTTTCGGCTAGATGATTACCTACCCTGCTTTGAGGATATGCTACAGGATACTGTGTACATCTTTCTTTGGGATAGTTGATCCTGAATTGGTTACTATGAGAGCCTGGAGTTACACTTATTGTTTGACCCCTGATGCATTGCAAATTTCTGACTGGGTTCATTTATTTCTGGGAAGTTATACTAAGATGATTAGGGCTACACATGTGAGATCTGATCGTACTATTGCTTTTAGAGGTTTAGTGTCGCTGACTGCTCGACACTTGGGAGTTCATTTTGATGATTTGCGCCCTCTTGATGGTGACTCGGTCTACAATATTGCTACTCTAAACTGGTGTGGCATTATTGTATCAACTTGGCGTTCCAGTGGAGTGGAGTGTTTCTAATGGATGGCAGGAGATCATAGAGAGCATCATCTATACCTTCCTGGAGAGCTACCTTATTTTTTCGGGCTGGTTGATTTCAACATAAGCCATAATAACTTTCCCTTGCCACTGGAGCCACTTGAGGATGATTCTGAGGGACATGGTCTTGAGGAAACTGCTTTGGCAGTAGGGGAAGAGCAGAATGAGAATGAAGAAGAAGTGGATGTCATTGCTGATGACACTGACCCTATTTATGCTACTATGGAAGATCTTGAGCGTTGATTTTCTGATTTGGAAAGAAGGAATGAAGAAAAGCTCATGAGTATTTCTACCAAGATTATTGGTCTTCAGACGTTGTTGTTGCGCATAATGGATTGTCTTCATCAGCGGTCTGGATTTGAGACCCCATCTTCACATTGATAAGTTAGTTATTAGCTTCCTTCACCCTCAATTTTATTTTCATTGTTCTTTTTGTTTATGCATTGAGGACAATGCAACATTTAAGTGTGGGGGGAGTGGTTTATGTTAGTTTAGTTCATTTAATTAGTTCATGTTTATTTTATGTTTCATGTTTAATTTTTAAGTTGTTATTTATGTTTAAATTTTATTGTCAATTAATGCATCGTGTCTAAATTTAGTTATTATTAAAAATACAAAAAAAACCGAAAAAAGTATAGCATGTCGAAAAAATGAAAAAAAAAAAAGAGTTTGTCATGCATTGCATATATATGTGTTATTAAGGATACCCATCTAGTTTGAGTTTGTCCTATCAACTTTATTCTAGCATGATCTTATATATCCCATGGAATTCTGGAATGATTTGACCTTGTCTTAAAATTATTTTTATGTGAAATATGATTTGGCATAGGTAATTGAGCATGTATGATCTAAGTTTTTAGGCATGTTTGATATCCAACAAAAAAATTGTCCTAGTGAGAATTTTGGCCTTATAAGGGATTACATCTATACTCCGTTTTGCATTGTTGTGTGATTTACTCTTCCTATGCATTTATATTTGAGTATTGACATGGTTATCTATTTTCAAGGCCGATTATATACATGATCATTGCTTGATAAGTTCAAATGATAGAGGCAACCTTTTAGTCACATTTTATTCATGTTTACCTTATGTTATATATCTTGCTTTGAAGCCAATTTGAGACTTTGGCCTATTTTATTTGTAAGCTCCACAATAATTCATTATTCCTACCCTATGATAAGCCTTACCCTTTCCGGGGAAATTAAGATTTAGAGTTGGTTACGGACATTTATTTGGAGTTATGGGAAAGAAGTTAAAGTGTGAGAATGTCATGGTTTATGATTTTGGAGAAGATGGAATGTTATGTGCTTATAGTTTCTCTCATATTATTCTATATTGCATTATTTTCGGCTCAATCAAAAAAAGAAAAAAAATGGCATTCGAAAGAAAAAAAAGAAGAAAAAAGAGCCATGTTATCTATTTTTGCATATGAGGAGTTGGATTGATGTTTGGTTGAGAGTTATTTGAGTTGGGTGTTGATGGAGGGAAAACCTGTCGTTGATCCGTCAAAGTAAAACTCAGACTTATAACTAGTATAGCAATAAGCAAGAGGTCGATCCCATAGGGAAATTTCCTATTCAGGTGTGATTCAGATGCTAATTGAGTAACCAAATGGAGGGTTTTATGAATGGAAAAGTAAATGAATTGGATTCAGACAATGATGAGAAGTAGTTCTACCTACAATTTTCCACTTTATTTGGTTAAAACGATCCTTGTAACTTCTTCTCGTCCTATTAAGTTTCCTATGAATGCACTTGTTTCGACCTAATATAGTTACTAGTCCAATCAGTCCTAGAAACCCTTATCAATCGAACAGTCCCTAAAGAAGGATTTAACCCAATTGATAACTTTAAGTTCACAGATTAACCAAGGTATTTGTAGTCCCTAAAGAGGGATTTAACAACACATCCAACTTCCTACCCATCCAATTAGTTCAATCAGCCCTAAAGGGAAAAGTTTGCCACTTGGGTTAAGGTTCGCAATCAGGAATCTACAAAACCCTAGCAATTGAATTGATTTTACCAAGTTGATCAGGCGAGATAGAATAAAACAATCAAACATTCAAGCACAAAGAAGTCGAAACATTCAATATAAGAAATAAGGAACAAGATTTAGAAACTCACAACTCAATCCAAACAAAGCTTCAAATCGTAGATAGAACGAAGAGAGTTTAACCGCCCATGGCGAACATCGCTCTCAATCTAAACCAAATTGTCTTGAATCATAATCTAATGAATCAATGGAAACCTAGGGCTAAACCCTCTCTAAAATTGTCCATAATTTGTGTCCCAGAGTCGGCGAAAAAGACAAAAGATAGATAAATAGGGTTTGGATAGATAAAACGTCACTGAACTCTAAACGCGTCGCTGCTGGAACATGCCGCGGCCGTAGCATTATGATGCGGCCGCAGCCTAATGCGGCGGCCACTGCATCAGTCCTTTACGAAAAATCTACTTTGAATCAGCTCTCGACGTCAATGGGAAAGTTGTAGCTCTCTGAAAGAGCTTTTCAACGCATGGTTATAACAGTCGATTAGACAACCGAGGCCTCCAGAAAGTGTAAAACAAGTTCAGCATGTCTGGCGACAACTTCTGCACACTTGTTCTTCATTTAGGCTCGTTTCTTCTTCTCATAACCTCTTTAGATCTTCATGTAAGATTCCTCGATCAACTAGACAATCCTCATCTAATGCTTCATCAACCCATGTCTCCTTCTCGGATCCACAGTTACCTGAAATAATCAATAAAAACGTGTAGATTCCGACTCCACCAACATAGAGAGCAAATATGCAAATTGTGCTTAAACCATGCATGATATGCATCTTAACTAAGCTAAATGAAACCTATTATGACCATCTAAATGCATGCTATCAAACTCCCCCACACTTAAGCTTCGCTAGTCCTCGAGTGAACAATATAAAAGCAACCTATACCTACACTTTCCTTCTTCATGCATTTGCCCAAATCAAAAGCAACATCAATTTTAAATGAACACAAGACCAAGTGAATAAACATCATAGCATGTATTTAGCGATCAAGGCATAGAAGTTGAAATCATCCAACCTCACCACGAATATGTGTTTCACTCATGCTTTCATGTGTTTAGGCTTTAAGGTTCAACCCTCAACTCAATCCAAAATGCACTAAGCTCATAGACATTGACCACAATATCACCAAATCTCCACCGAATTGCCATTACTTGCGGGACACAATAAAGAAAAATAAACAAAATGTGACTTTTTTTTTCTTTTCTTCTTTTTTTTTTCTTTCTTTTTTTTCTATTTATTTTCTTGCCTTGGTGTCTTCCTTACGCGAGGCACAAACATGGGTGTCATGAATGGCCCCGATCTATCAACACCTCAACCTACTTAAGTAAAGTCTACTTGAACATCTTTTGATGCGAGTTGCAAACATGGGTGTCATGAATGAACCCGGTTACTCAATGATCAAGCTTTCTTTCATAGTGGATAGTTTTCAACACCGTTTTGTGCGAATCATACCCATGAGTGTCATGCGTAGACCCAGTTACTAAGTGTATCAAGCATTGCCACTTTATTTCTCTAAATATGCACAAATTCAAACAAAAGACTCAAACTATAAACATAAACTCCGCAAGCAACAAACATGTGAGTCGGTCTTGAAAAATAGATATTGAAGTCAATGCCAAGAGGTAGCAACACAAGGAGAGTAAACCACACAATGGAGCAAAAGAATTATAAATGATTCCAAATAAGGCTAAACATTCTCACAAGGGTCATGTTCATGTAGGATTTCAATCATACTCAAGCTCAACCATACATGCTCAATTATATCACAAAATCATGCTTCATAAGAAAACATTTTAAGGTGATCAGGCTAAGCAAATCAAATTCATCGTAGGATTTACAGGTTCATGCAATAAGAATGTAGAGTTTTGCTAACTAAGGTGGGTATTTGAAATCTATGTATATGCAATGCATGATTTTGCTTTTGAAATGCAATATATGAATAAAAATAACTATGAAGACAAAAATAAACATGATATGCAAACTCTATCTATATGCAATGCAATCCCTCCCCCACACTTAAACCTTTCATTGTCCTCAATGAAACATAAAAGACAACAAAAATAATAAATTATAGAGGGAGATATGAATGAAATACTCACAATGTGGTGGAAGAGTAGACCCATGAAGAAATAGCAGGCAGATAACTCAGATCTGAGCATTGCGGTGGCCGCTGCCTGTTTCGTGCGACCTTTCCTGAAAACTTTGTCTATCCAAAACTAAAAGCAACTATCTAATGCCTAATGGAAAACCTAATTTATTGAAAAGAAAATTAGCTAACTAGGAATTGAAATAACTAAATTAGAAAACTTACCTCGGGTTGCCTCCCGAGAAGCGCATTTGTTTCATGTCGTTGGCTCGACGTTGTGGGTAAGCTTAAGACTCTAATTAGACATAGTCAAATCCCTCAGTAACCTGTCGAACTCTTGCGCACAACTACCAAACAAGCATGCACTACATACAAATAAATTAAAACTAAATAATAATGAATTTAAGAACCGTTCTGACTTATTGTATTCCTGAGCTCGACTACCCACAGAGGGTATATAATACCACCAATTCAGTTCTATTGGTGGCTTGTCAAAGTAGCAGTCAAATGGATCAATGCATCTACCAATATTCATTATAGTGCAGGAGACATCCTTTACTTGCTCTGTAGCCTCAGCAATAGGCTCTGGACCTGATTCATCAATGGGCGAGCTAGGGATGTTCTCGTCAGATGAAGTGTCTTCTTCCTCTATCTTCTTAGTTTGATCTTCAACAATGACCTCAAGACGTGCAACAGAGGTCTCAACGATTTGAGATACTGGAGAAAGTGACTCATTCTGCGCACATTGATAATCCATGTTGCAGAAAAATTCCCACATCTCCAAGAGTCCCATATCTAATAAACCTCCCTCACTCATGCGCTCAGCAAGACTCCGTGTCTCAGAAGTCATGCCATCAAAGATGCATAGAAGCACTTCCCTTAAACTAGCTTGATATCCCCATGAATAAACATCGTTAATGTACTCCTGCAGTCTGATGAAGTATTGATGAAAACTCCCTCCGTGTAACTGCAATAACCTCACCTTCAACATATGTTAGTAGCACGGGTATGGTTCATATAAGATGATCCACACCAAGATTAGCAACAAAAACACACAAGAATAATTAAATCTCCCCGGCAATGGCGCCAAATTTGACGGAGGGAAAACCTGTCGTTGATCCGTCAAAGTAAAACTCAGACTTATAACTAGTATAGCAATAAGCAAGAGGTCCATCCCACAGGGAAATTTCCTATTCAGGTGTGATTCAGATGCTAATTGAGTAACCAAATGGAGGTTTTTATGAATGCAAAAGTAAATGAATTGGATTCAGACAATGATGAGAAGTAGTTCTACCTACAATTTTCCATTTTATTTGGTTGAAACGATCCTTGTAACTTCTTCTCATCCTATTAAGTTTCCTATGAATGCCCTTGTCCCGACCTAATATAGTTACTAGTCCAATCAGTCCTAGAAACCCTTATCAATCGAACAGTCCCTAAAGAAGGATTTAACCCAATTGATAGCTTTAAGTTCAGAGATTAGCCAAGGTATATGTAGTCCCTAAAGAGGGATTTAACAACACATACAACTTCCTACCCATCCAATTAGTTCAATCAGCCCTAAAGGAAAAAGTTTGCCACTTGGGTTAAGGTTCGCAATCAGGAATCTACAAAACCCTTGCAGTTGAATTGATTTTACCAAGTTGATCAGGCGAGATAGAATAAAACAATCAAACATTCAAGCACAAAGAAGTCGAAACATTCAATATAAGAAATAAGGAACAAGATTTAGAAACTCACAACTCAATCCAAACAAAGCTTCAAATCGTAGATAGAACAAAGAGAGTTTAGCCGCCCATGACAAACATCGCTCTCAATCTAAACCAAATTGTCTTGAATCATAATATAATGAATCAATGGAATTGGGCTAAGCCCTCTCTAAAATTGTCCACAATTCATGTCCTAGAGTGGGCGAAAAAGACAAAAGATAGATAAATAGGGTTTGGATAGATAAAACGTCACTGAACTCTAAACGCGTCGCTGCTGGAACATGCCGTGGCCGCAGCATTATGATGCGGCCGCAGTCTAATGCGGCGGCCTCTGCATCGGTCTTTTATGAAAAATCTACTTTGAATCAGCTCTCGACGTCAATAGGAAAGTTGTAGCTCTCTGAAAGAGCTTTCCAACGCATGGTTATAATAGTCGATCGAACAACCGAGGCCTCCAGAAAGTTTAAAACAAGTTCAGCATGTCTGGCGACAACTTCTGCACACTTGTTCTTCGTGTAGGCTCGTTTCTTCTTCTCAGAACCTCTTTAGATCTTCATGTAAGATTTCTCGATCAACTAGAAAATCCTCATCTAATGCTTCATCAACCCATGTCTCCTTCTCAGATGCACAGTTACCTGAAATAATCAATAAAAACGTGTAGATTCTGACTCCACCAACATAGAGAGCAAATATGCAAATTGTGTTTAAACCATGCATGATATGCATCTTAACTAAGCTAAATGAAATCTATTATGACCATGTAAATGCATGTTATCAGTTGTTATATATGCATATTTGAGCATATTTTGAGATATTTGAGATTATTAGAGTTATTGATATATTTGTGAGAGTTATGAGCATATTGCTATATTTTGAGAGTTGTGTTACATTGTGAGCTTGATTTACTATTGAGTTGGTTTGTGTTATGTTGGGAGTTTAGGAATCTTATTTTCCCGGAATTATTAGCACCACATGACCAAATAGGCAAATACAATTCCTTGCCCTTATGTTTTTACCAAGCCCCATTACAACCCCGCCGAATGGAGTCTTCTATGAAGGTTTCCATTGAGCGAGAGTCTTCTATGAAGGTTTCCATTGAGCGAGAGTCTTCTATGAAGGTTTCCATTGAGCAAAAGTCCTCTTGATGTTCTTGTTTTTGTTTTGATGTATCCGGTGGAGATTTTGTGATATAAATGTCAATATTTGATTCGATGCTTGTATATGGAATTGAGGTGAGTGCATGCTTAAAAGCCTAAACACATGAGAGAGAGAGAAACACATATTTTTCCCTTGTGAGGTTGGATTGTTAAGCATGCAGGCTACTTGATCACCTATATACATGTTATGACGTTTTTGTGCCTTGTTCATATTTGCACTATGAATTGAAGTTGCTTTTTGATGAGGAAGAATTGTGAAAAAATCTCTTGTGGGATGCATTGATTATGTTTATGTTTCATGGTTGCTTGAGGACAAGCAAGAGCTTAAGTGTGGGAGGGATTTGATAATGCATATTTTATATAGGCATTATAGGTGGTTCTTATTGCATTTATATAGGAGTTTTGTGTATGTTTTTGTCTATTTCTATATTTTTCTTGTGAAGTATTCGAGTTCGGAATCTACGTCTTTTTAGTGTTTATTCTGCAGTTTTACATTCTGACCTCATATGGGATCTTGGAGGAGCTTAAATGGATGATTTAGAAGCATATGAAGGCTAAGGAAGAAGTATCAAAGAAGCAAGGAAGCACAACGTCGAAGCTAAGAAGGATTACGGGGTCTGTTGGGACGGCGCCCGCCGGTGTCCCGTGTTCAGCAATTACCGATTTTAGTCTGAAGATTCTATTTGATTATTATATTAATATCTTATTCTCTAGGGTTTTGCACGACTCTTTATAGGTTATTTTCATTCATTTTTTAAGAGAGGAGTTGGTTTTGCCGTGAGACACTTAGAGAGAGATGAGTGTTACTTTGGTTATGAGTTACTAAACTCATAGTTTCGCATGTGATTCGAAGACATGGTTGAATGAATTGTGATGATTTGATTTCATTTAGTTATTTGTGTAAGGTTTCATATCTGACCACAACCTAGTCGATCTCCCAACATTTGGCAACCAGTTCACCTAGAGAAGAAGAAGCTACGGAGAAGATAACACTTTTGAAAAACTAGATAGAGTTTTGGCTCACAATGTCGTCCTAAACTCTTTTAACTTGGCCACAAAAAACCATCCCTTCACTACCTCAGATCATTGACAAATTATAATTGATCTAAGTGACGACCAGCGACCCAAACTCTAGCCCTTCAAATTCGAATTAGCTTTGACAAATTGGCAGGATTATGAAAAGATTGTCAAAGATGCTTGGCGAATCAACCCACTCAGCTCTCATCTTTTTAAACTTACCCAGAAACTACTAGAGCTTAAGAAGAAAAGTAAGAATTGGAGTAAACAAACCTTAGGAAATATTTTCTGCCAAATCACTATCATAGAAAATGAGCTCCAGTAGTTGCAATAACAACTATACCAGAATTATGACCATAACCTCAATGGCAGGCACAAACGACTTCAAAAAAAGCACACTAGACTATTAAACTTCCAAAAAATATATTGGGTACAAAGAGAGAAGAGAATCCACTTAAAGGCAATCTATACAAACACAAAGTATTTCCACCGAATAGCCACGAGTAGAAGAAACGCATGTTGGGATTACCTTCACCTCATATCACGACATTAGGAAAGCTATTAAAGACGACTTTATCAAATGGTTTGATAACCCCCAAAGATCTCATATCTCAAGCAATCTACTTGAAAACATAAACAACCACAACAACCCAGTATATCCCGCAATAAAGCAGGGTCTGGGGGTCAAAATGTATGCACTCTTTCCCCGAACAAGTCGAAAGAGTGTTTTCGATAGACACAAAACAATAGGGCACAAGAATCACAAGGGAATGAGCCAAATAGAAGACCATGAGGCAATAGAAAGTAGAGAGGAAGGCAGAAAAGAAGCACAAAAGAAAGGACCCGACACCCATCCTCAAACTTTTAAACATCAGAAGCCCGAATGCACCTCCTCTTGTGGTCTCTATCCAAAGTCATATCTTTTGAAAGGTTCAGCGGATTGAGATCTGGCCGAATAACCTCCATCCGACTCTTTTTTGGTCTACCTCTCCCTCTACAAATAGCTCCAAGCTCTCACATCTATGAACAGGCGCTGATATAAGCCTCATACAAACATTCCCAAACCATCACAATCTGGACTGCCATAGTTTGTCAACAATACTCGCAACTCCAACCTTACTCCTAATGTCATCATTTCTGATTCTGTTCAGTCTCGTGTGCCCACTCATCCATCGCAACATTCTCATCTCAGCCACTGCCAGCTTTTGTTCTTGAGCTTTAGTAATTGGCCAGCACTCTGAGCCATACATTAAGGTCGGTCTAACACTTACCTTGTAGATTTTCCCTTTCAGTTTTGCCAGAACTTTCCTGTCACATAACACCCCTGACGCTCTTTTCCATCTCAGGCACCCCGCCTGGGCTCGATGCTCGATATCCCTATCGACACCTCTATCGCTTTGAACGTACAAGCCTAGGTACTTGAAATAATTCTTCCTTGGGAAAATAACATCCCCCAATAAAACTGAAGCCTCTAGGTCCATGACCTCTCCAAAACAAAACTGAACATATTCGGTCTTGGTCCTACTCATTTTGAAACCCTTAGACTCCAACATCTCTCTTCAGCTTTCTAGCCAGCGAGCCAAACTCGATCTTGAGTTGTCTGCAAGTGTAATATCATCAGCAAACAACATGCACCAAGGGACCTCTTCTTGTATTGGAGCAGAAAGTGTGTCCATAACTAGAGTAAATAGAAGCGAACTGAGCACTGAACCCTGGTGAAGCCCCACTCGAACCTCAAAATACTTTGAATCACCACTCGGCGTTTTAACACCAGTCAGTGAACCTTTGTACATAACCTGATAACTCTGATATATGACCCCGACACTCCTTTCTCTATCAAACATCTCCAAAGAAGCCCTCTCGAAACCCTATTGTAGGCCTTTTCTATATCAATAAAGGCCATATGCAGATTCTTCTTCTTCTTGTCTTTGTGAATCTCGATCAATCGCCTTAGCAAGTGGATAGTTTCCACTCCTGATCTGCCAGGCATGAAGCCAAACTGATTCTCAGAAATGTTAACCAATCTCTAAAGTCTCACCTCAACAACTCTTTCCCACAACTTCATCGTGTGACTCGACAGTTTGATTCCTTTGTAGTTACTGCAGCATTGTACATCCCCTTTTTCTTGTAGACCGGGACCAATTTACTAAGTCTCCATTCTGATGGCATCTTACCTGGTCTTAAGATAGCATTCAAAAATGAAGTTAGCCAAACCAAACCTTTGGCTCATAACCATTTCCAAACATACCCTTGGAATATCGTCTAGGTCGGATGCTCTATTGTTCTTCATCCTACAGACAGCTTCCTTAATCTCCTTTATTGAAATGCACCGGTGGAATCCAAAGTTAATACGATTTGAGAGACTGAAACTATAACTTGAAGAGTAGAAATCCTCGTTGAGCAAACCTGAGAAGTACCTTTGTCATCTTCCCTTGATCAACTGATCATCAACCAACACTTGATC
This sequence comes from Persicaria maculosa, assembly GCA_963922045.1. NCBI lineage: Eukaryota > Viridiplantae > Streptophyta > Magnoliopsida > Caryophyllales > Polygonaceae > Persicaria > Persicaria maculosa. Next base: position 20,285,160 of record OY998261.1, on the reverse strand, counting down.
GCTCTCATCTTTGACACATCTGACATTGTCAATGTCTCTGCTCATCCTGTCTCTATGTCGAGCCAAGTGATAGAGAACCCTCTCCCCTTCCTTCTCGTTGAGAGCTTAATTTGTACAGACTCTCAAAGGATTTGTCTTTAGCCTTAGCAATTGCTCGCTTAGCCTTCTCTTTGGCCACATTGTACCTGAACCTAAGCTCCACACCATCTTCACCAATGCCTCTGTGTACCCATCTCTGAAACGCTAATTGTTTCTCCTTTACCTTAGCCTTCACCTCCTCATTCCACCAAGCTACGCCTCGACTGGGTCCATTACCTCCTCTAGACAACCCCCAACACCTCTCGATTCACTCTGCGAATACAACCTGCCAAACAACTCAACATCCCATCTGCATCGCCTAGCGTTTCCCCAATCCTCACCTACTCTGCCGCTAGCCAGACCTTATCTTTCAGCAGATGCCCAATCGATTCATTCAGTCGCCACCACCTGCTTTTCGAAGGTAAGTTGTGGCTTCTCTCTCGAACGTGACCAAGCACTTCAAAGTCCATTACAAGAAGGTAGTGAGGCGTTGAAATACTAATGAAAGGGATCACCTTGCCATCCCTGCAACGTCGTCTGTCTTTTTTTCTGACCAAAAGGTAGTCAATCTGCGATCTTCCAGTCGAGCCGGCGAAAGTAATCAAGTGTGCATCTCTTTTTTTGAAACCAGAAGTTGTAGATGACACTCTCGAACGCAATGGAGAACTCCAACAACGCAATCCCACCAACATTTCTTTCTCCGAAGCCAAAACCTCCATGAGCCTCTTCAAACCCGTCGTTATCCTTGCCTATATGAGCATTCAAATCACCTCTAATCACATATTGTTCTGATGCCTGAATAGTCCCGACCAGAGCATCCAAAGCCTCCCAGAATTTTCTCTTCTCCTCCACACCCCGACCTGTTTGAGGAGCTTAGGCACTAATCACATGCAAAAAAGAGTCCTCCATCACTAACTTAACCACCATCAGACGGTCATTCACACGCTCGACTCGCACAATCCAATCCTTCCAAAGCTCCCCGACCAAGATTCTAACACCATTCCTTTTTCTATCGAGTCCCGAGTACCACAACTTCCACCCATCAACCTGACGAGCTTTACTCCCCACCCACTTAGTCTTCTGAAGACAAGTAATGGGCTCACTATACATCACGCCTGAAATTTCACCATCAAACAATGATGGACTTACTAAACCTATTACCAACAGTGAAGTAAAGAATGTCTTGTTTAGCCTTGCTAATGATAAATCTCCTGGTCTCGACGATTTCCCCACTGGTTTTTATCAAAAATATCGGCACATTGTGGGGCCATCAGTTAAAAAAGCAGCCAAGAGCTCCTTCTTTGGTGGAAGAATTCTAAAGCAAATTAACCATACCTTTATAGAACTTATTCCAAAGTGTGACAACCCAATGACTACAAATCAATATAGACCAATCAGTCTTTTCTCTACCATCTATAAGATCATATCCAAAGTCCTATCAACAAGGCTAAAAAAAATTATCTCGAAACTTATCCACCCGCTTCAGACTACCTTTACGGCTGGAAGGGCTATTCAAGACAACATCCTAATAGCAAACGAGATCTTTCATTCACCTACTACAATATAAATGTAAAGGAAACACTTCCTGGCAATGGGCGAAGCTTATTAACCTTCTACCCTCCTTTAAGAAAGGGATTCGTTGGTCCATTGGTAATGGGGATGCTATCAACTTCTGGGGGGACCACTGGTGCGGAGACTCCCCTCTTATCTTTTCTATCGGTAACATGTCCACAATTGATCCCGCCTTAAAAGTCAACCATTTCCTTAATAATAACAAAACCTTGAACACCCAAAAACTTTACGCTCACGTCAAAGACATAATCGACGAAGACACAGTCAATTCTATATTACAAACACCAATCCCGAAGAACGTCAATCAGGACAGACTCTACTGGAAATGGAGTAAAAATGGTTGGTTCTCTACTAAATCAGGGAGGCTGATACGTTCACCCACTGGGTAAACTTACCCAAGGGTATAGTTGTAAAAGCACCGGATAAAAGCAACTAGGATTAATTAGGGAGGAGGAGTCGTAATTAATGGGAATCGCCATTAACTTTTAACCATAATTATGCTCCGCCCCCTCCTCATGTATTCGATTCAATCTTCAGAGCTCCATTCAATTCGTCGATTCCCAATTTGAAGCCATTGAAAGGTGAACCTGCAACGTTCTCCTCCAATATTCTCCCCCAACGTTCGGTTTGGTATAAAAATATGGTGAGGCATTCAACGTCCTCCTCCTCCTCCGAAGTTCTCCTCAAACATCTACCATTGATGTATGTTTACGCCCTCCTTTAACGTCCTCTCACAACGTCTACAGCTCGGAGAACCATTGATATTGATTCAGTTTATCACCCTAAAAAAAAAGGTCAGTTTTTTTGCCCAATGCTTGCACTTAAATTGAGAAGATTAAATTCTAAATTTAGTCTATTAGATTGTATATTTCCAGTTTATTGTCCCATTGAGAAGATTAAATTGTATATTTTTATTTTATTTTCTTCGAAGATTAAATTATCAATTGAAATTGATAGACTGCTTCGGGTTCAAAAATGCTGAAATTGAGTTTGTATTGATTCGAATTAATTTGAATTGAGTTTATTTGAGTCTATTAGAGGGATATATGACCAATAATTTGAATTGAGTTTGTATTGCTTCATTTTCAAAAATACAAGTGTAATCAATACACTGCATAGGGGAGGGTGTGACTAGTTCAAAAATGGAGAAAATACAAGTGTACAATGTATTAAGAATTGAAACCCTAGTACATGTTTAGATTGAAACTCTAATTGATACTCTTGCTATGGCAGGGAAGGCGGTAGCACAAGTGTTCCCTAACACTCCACATCGGTGGTGCATTTGGCATGTGATACAACATGCACACATAAAGTTGGGTAAAAAGGAGGACTGGAAGGACATTCATAGGGCGCTCCAGAACTCACTTCACGATTCCTATACTGTAGAGGAGTTTGAGGCTGCTTGGAAGGAGATGATAGTTATGACCTACATAGGAACAAATGGTTGTTGAAGATGTACGAATTTCGCAACCGATGAGTTCCTATTTACTTCAAGGATCATTTTTGGGTTGGGATGTCCAGCACCCAAAGAAGTGAAGGAATGAACCATTTCTTCAAAAGGTATGTTAATATTAACACTACCCTTACAATATTTGTGGAACAGTATGGACTAGCATGATCGGACAGAGTAAATGCTGAGATAAAGGCAAACTTTGAATCCTTGAACTCCTCACGTCACTGTTTGACCGATCACGTGTTTGAAGACGTATTTCAACGTTTGTAAACAACTGTGAAGTTTACGGAGTTTCTGTCGTTAAGGAGGAGGCTTGGTGATATGTCGAGTAATTACAAATAATAAAGATGTAATAAACGTAAACCAACTCCTAGCCTATGCAAATAATTACAAGACTTCCTCCCGTTGTAGTGGAAGGGTAGTCAGGATCGATCCACGAGGAGGCGTGTCAGCGAGATCCTAGTAGCTTTGGAAATCTCAAGTCTGCGTCAACCAGAAGCCTCGATTTCGACCTTGGGCCTCGATGTCGAGCTCGGCTGTCGATGTTCTCTGCAACAGAAGCCCTGCAGAGACAAAAACAAGTGGTCGATATGACTGGAATGGGTCGATATCGATGTCGGTCACGAAATCGACTGGCTCAAAAGACTGCCAGTCGACACAGTAGTGTCGATATCGATGTCTGGTGTCAATATCGATGTTCAGCACCCTCCGCAGTGATGATCGTCGTTGACTCAGAAAAATGTCGACGAACTCAGTGGTCGATATCGACGTCTGGGGTCGATATCGATGTCTTCCTGTAGTGGTTTAGTTTTTCGTCGGCAAAGAAAGGCCGAAGATTTAAGAATGGATGAGAAGGGATGAACAGAAATAACAGTGGTTTTGTGTGTATAAACTATGTAAAAAACAACTCCTAGGATTAGGGTTTACCACAACGTTAACCAATGCATGCGATAAGATAAATAAGACGGACAATTGCGCTATTTCACCCGAGGGACAAGCTTTCGCCGTACACCAACTCTTAGGATTACTCTTGCAAATAAACCTAATTGTCTCTACAAATTTTATGTTTATAACTCAAGTTGTTAGCATGAATCCCTTTTCTTTCGATTAGGACTAAACATAGAATCGTAGGAGGAGAGATAGACACAACGATATCGACATCAAATACTTACCTCAAGCGCGCATGGCTAACGCCGGGCTCACCCCGACCCTAAGAGCTTTGGGGAACTACTCGCTTCTCATCATGGAACTCATTGTTGATTGAAAACAAGAAACTTGCATTAAAATAAACTTCGAAGCTTTACAACTCAACGTCAACTTTCGCAAACATCAAACCCTAAAACTTCTCTCTAACTCTAACTCTATTGATTGTCTTGATTGATAATTGTTTCTGGGATGAAAGATGATTGAATGCCAGCCCCCTAGGGCTTTATTTATGACTACTAATCCTCGCTATCCAAGGATTGTAACTCCTATCTAAACTATGAACTCTATCCGAACAATTAGGATAGGTCTTTTATTTTGATAAAAACTTAAAGGTAAAAGATAACTAAGTCTTCAGCTGCCATCTATCTTGAAAGTGTAAGATAATCCCGTGCCTCCTTGAAGATAAAGTTCCCAATCCGCATCTTGAAACCGAGTCTATCTTCTATCGAGATAAGGGGTCGATATCGACACCAGAGGTCGATATCGAGGTCTCTGTTCCTGCTCGACTTGTCCAGCTCCACTTGATGTCTATGTTGAGGTCGATTTGAGGGTCGATATCGACACCAGAGGTCGATATCTATGTTGAAGGTCGATTTCTACCTCTCTCAGCCTCACTTGGCTTCTTCGTTTTGACTCCGATTTCGCTCGAATTCCTGCATGGTTAGCTCAAAACTTGTGCAGACCCTATTTCTTGCATTTTATCCCATTCTTACACAAGTTTATATTCTTTTGAACATTTTCTTTGGAAATCGAATGAAATATGAAGTCAAAAGATGTAATAAAAAGAGGTACAAATATGTACATCAAAACACCCCATACTTAGACTTGCTTGTCCTCAAGCAATAACCAAGCAATAACCAATACCTACAACACACCCTTCAAGTCTTCGCCCTTGTCAAAAGCAACATCATAAAAGGTAGCAAAGCAAAGCAAGTTAATTTAACGTCATAGCACATATTTAGGCGATCCATAGGCATATGCAATGTTGATCCAACCTCACAAGGATAACGTGTTTGCACTCAACTCTCATGTGTTTAGGCTATGAAGATCAACTCTCAACTCAATTCCATACACAATCTCATAAACATTGCAATTTATAACAATCCACTTCGCAACCAATTATGAAAATGCAATAAGAATCATCAGGAGGACTTTCGCTCAATGGAAGACTTAAAAGAAGACTCCATTCTGCGGGGTTGTAATGGGGCTTGGTAAGGAATAAAAGGGTATGGAATTATTTGGCTATGTGGTGCTTTTATAATTCGGGAATCAAGACTCCTAAATCTCAACACTTGCAATATCCAAACCATAACTCTTCAATGTTGCACTTTCCAAGCTCAATCTCCTATAATGCTCTTTCTCAACTCATCTTTCCATAATATGCTCTGAAGATGCACTAAAAGATGTAAACCATATTATCAACCCTTCTTTTGAACTCTAATATACCTCTAAAAAATATAACACTTGTATGAATAAAAGACTTAAGGATGTTGGCTCATGCACTATACATCTCTATTTTTTCTTTTTTTTTTTGACGAAAATAATAAATAAATACTAAAAATATGTGCATTTATATGGTGAGCCAAAAAATCCTTTTACAAAATATGACAAAATGTAAATATGCACCAACCCATAATTTCTTCGCTCAATACTGGACATTATCTTTTCTTTCCACAAGGCATTAGTCCAGCCAATCTAAGTCTCAATTCCCACATGGGGGTCAGGCTCAATTCGGCTAGGGATAATTTTGTGAAGTTTGCAATATCAGGCTCAGGCTAATGTTCTGGCTTCAAGCAGGGATAATGCAGGGTAGGTAAAGAGAGGATAAAATGGCTTAAAAGATGCCTCCATCATTTAATTCTCGTAAACATAAACATATATATGTATTGGCTTTGAATAACCATCACAACATTTAGAGATGCATAGGAAGAGTAAATTCACTCAAGAAAGCGGAGGGATTTTTGATGTTCTCCCTATAGGCCAAAATTCTCACAAGGACAATTTTTGTTGGATTTGCTTTTTAGCCTAGGATCATATGTGCTCAATTTCATCACAAGTTCACAATCTACATAAAAATTTTAAGGACTTAGGCTAAACCATCCAAATATGCCATAGGATTTACATGATCAAGTCAGCTATTGAGTTTTCATCATAGGACATCTAAGTAGGGTTTAAAAACAAACTTAAAAATAAACATGCATTTTTTTGTATTTTTGACATTTTTCTATTTTTTTGGATTTTTTGACATTTTATAAAAGTAAAACTAAGAACAAAAATTTAAACATGAATGCAATGCGAAGAAGAAAACCAAGTTATGACCATAAGACATGTCTTCCCCCCACCCCATACTTAAAATATACAGTGTCCTCACTGTATTAAAAAGAAGAACCAGGGTAGAGAGAAACTCATAGCGCAACCTGCGGATTTAGATCGATTTCAGGTTAGGTCGATGCCAGAAGTCGATATCTAGGTCAGAGGTCGATGTCGACTGCATCTGTCGAAATCGAGGAAGAAAGTGAAGACAAGGGCTGCCTGATTGGGGTCGATATCGAGTATTAGGGTCGATATCAACCTCTCTTTTTCGCTCCTGAGTCCTCGATGTCGACTCCAGGAGATGGCTTGACCCTGGGGGGTCGATTTCCACTGGCCTGGTCGATTTCGACTACCTCAGCTGAAGCTTCTTTTCTTCTTCGTCGTTCCTTTTTGCTTAGAAACCTGAAATTTTTGTTAGAAATATAGACAAAGCCACGAATTATCTCAGTTTCAACAAAATAAAATAAAAAACCAAAAGTCCAATCCTAAAAACCATCTATGAAAAATAATTAAGTTTTATGTACAAGCTCTAGAGTTTTGAGTCGTTAGGCCGACTTCTCCGTCAATTCTTCACGACCCTTTTATGTAGGGACCCTTCGAGCTTGAGCCTTCTCCTGAATCATCTAGGTCCTTTTGATAGCAGCTAAGTTCGGCGACCAAGGCTTCTTTGATGTTAGGTTCTTCTTTGGGTGCTTTCCTTCTCTTTCTTGACCTAACTTTAGCAATATAGGCAAACCATGGAGCTTTGACCCTCTCATTAGTTGAATTATCAATAATTGGCTTAATTGATTCATCATAAGGGACAGAAGAGGGTTGGGAGTCATACCTGGGCTTACCTGTTTGGGCCCAAAACAGAAATCTTCGGGCTGAGGGGTGGTCGATTTCGACCAAGTTGGGTCGATTTCGAGAGCTTTGGTCGATATCGATATGTGGGGGTCGATATCGACCTCTGTGACCCCATACTTAAGCTCCTGGCAATGATCTGGCATGCTCTATTTTGACCAAGGGGGGCCGATTTCGATGTTTTTAGTCGATATCGACTGGTTTCATTCGATGTCGACCCTGCTTGCTGTTTCCGTCCTCGCCAACAAAAATTTTCTAAGATTTTCCTTAGCTGGCGAGAGGACTACTTGTTCTAGGTACTTTGTTTCGCTCATGGTAGGGTTGAAAGAGAATTCTATTACTTCGTTCTCTGCCATGGGCCGCTTCTTGCTAAGGATGTCTTTCAGGAATCGAACATAGGCGGGCATCTCGCTTATGGCTTCTGTAAGAGGAATAGTAATGTTAAGTCCTTGGAGAATCTTTACAAAGCGCCTAAACTTACCTTGAGTGGGGTCCCTCAATGCTTTGTATGGAAATGGCCACGTTTTCTTTGGTGGAGGGGCCAAAACGGTGGTCGGAGGGGCCTGTTGGACATCAATGTCGACTGGGCTCTGGTCGATATCGACTGGGGTGGTCGATGTCGACCTCTGTTGTAGCTTTGATGGCTCTACAGTGGCCTCGACGTCGACCTGGGTGTCGACCTGGGGGTCGATATCGACCTCGTCCTCGACATTGACTGGTCTGTTGATGTCGACAGGATCTGCTGCTTTCTCCAATTTCATTCATGGCTTTTGTACTTTGTTGCCACTCCTTAATTGCATGGCTGCGACATGGCCCATCCCGGATTGTCTCTTAGGATTTGTAGTGGGTTGCCCAGGGAGTGTTCCGGATGGTCTAGGGATTTGTGCCGCCAATTGACCCAGTTGGGTCTCCACGTTCTTTTTCAAAATATCCATCTCCCCAATCCTTGTGGTAAGGTGATTGAGTTGAGAATGGATAGCATTGTTGGATTGATTATTCTTAGCTTGATTCCTCCTTATCTCATTTATCACAAGTTGAAGATCATCCTTCTTTTGGTCTCTCTCCGGGTGCCTAGGAGCTCTATAAGGCGGGGGGTCCCTAGGGTTAACCGGGTTCCTTTGTGGTTGATGGAACCTTTGGTCTCCCCAATATTGGTGATTGGGGCCCCTCATGTAGCGTGCCTCTTGGTGAGTCTCTGCTAGGTGTACTTGTTTGGCATGGGGGCACTCGACGGTGGTGTGCCGCTGCGATCCACATTCAATGCAATCTTGGTTCGCTGAAAGGAACCTCACTTGCTTTTGGAGCTTTTGAAGTTGATCCCTATGAAATTGCTCCTTTACATCCGGATCGATTACATCGGAGGGTTCATATAAAGGCATAGATGGGGCAGGCCTCGACGATGATGTGTCGGAAGCCTCAGGATTCCCATACGTGTTGTCAAACTCCACCAACCTCTCTATGGTTTCCCAAGCCTCTTGTGGAGCGAGTTCAAGGTAGCCATATGCGGTGTAGGTGTTGATCCTCTCCTTAGTTGCAGCGTCAAGAGCATTGTATATGATCTCCTGAATTACATACGGTGGTTGGCCATGCGTCGGGCATGATCATAGTAGGTCCTTAAACCTTTCCCAAACAGTCGCCAGAGCCTCACCAGGCTTTTGTTTGAAAGTCGTGATTTTCTGTCGGATCAACGCCGTCTTAGAAGGAGGAAAGAACTTTTTGAGAAACGCGTCATTGACTTCATTCCAGGTGCGGAGCGATCTTGGGGCTAAGCTCTCCAACCACTGCAATGCTTTTCCTGTACGAGACCAGCGAAAGGCTTTTAGTTGGACATATTCAAGACTTTGTCCATTAGCAATAGTATCACAAAGGTCTAAGAAGGTTGAAATATGTGCCATAGGGCATTCGTTAGGTTTTCCTTCATATTGGTGCCTTCTAATCTCAGCTAGGAAGTTAGGTTTTATTTCAAAATTAGAGGCAGGGATAAGAATTGCCGATTCAGGCACTGTGAGAGCGGGGTGCATATATTGCTTGGCATTCCTAGGGAGGGCATTGATTTGGGCTTCTATTTGCCTCCGGCCTTCCTCCTCCCTATCCGCACGCTCCTTAAGTGCCACTTCTCTAGTCGTTAGGTCCTCAACTTGCTTCCTTAGTTGCTCAATAAGTTCAACCTGGTTCGCGTTGTCCGCCATGATTCTTTGAGCTTGGGCCCTTATATGGAAATAACGCTCGGGGTCGTCTACTCCTTCAAATTCAGGTGGGCGATCAATGCGTCGCATACACCTGCAAAGCCAATCTAGATAGAGACGTGAGATAGACTACTAGGGCACGATTGATTGCCTCCTCGGCAACAGCGCCAATTTGTCGTTAAAGAGGAGGCTTGGTGATATGTTGAGTAATTACAAATAATAAAGATGTAATAAACGTAAACCAACTCCTAGCCTATGCAAATAATTACAAGACTTCCTCCCGTTGTAGTTGAAGGGTAGTCAGGATCGATCCACGAGGAGGCGTGTCAGCGGGATCCTAGTAGCTTTGGAAATCTCAAGTCTACGTCGACCAGAAGCCTCGATTTCGACCTTGGGCCTCGATGTCGACCTCGGCTGTCGATGTTCTCTGCAACAGAAGCCCTGCAGAGACAAAAACAAGTGGTCGATATCGACTGGAATGGGTCGATATCGATGTCAATCACGAAATCGACTGGCTCAGAAGACTGCCAGTCGACACAGTAGGGTCAATATCGATGTTTGGTGTCGATATCGATGTTCAGCACCCTCCGCAGTGATGATCGTCGTCGACTCAGAACACTGTCGACGAACTCAGTGGTCGATATCGACGTCTGGGGTCGATATCGATGTCTTCCTGTAGTGGGTTAGTTTTTCGTCGGCAAAGAAAGGCCGAAGATTTAAGAATGAATGAGAAGGGATGAACAGAAATAACAGTGGTTTTGTGTGTATAAACTATGTAAAAAAACAACTCCTAGGATTAGGGTTTACCACAACGTTAACCAATGCATGCGATAAGATAAATAAGACGGACAATTGCGTTATTTCACCCGAGGGACAAGCTTTCGCCGTACACCAACTCTTAGGATTACTCTTGCAAATAAACCTAATTGTCTCTACAAATTTTATGTTTATAACTCAAGTTGTTAGCATGAATCCCTTTTCTTTCGATTAGGACTAAACATAGAATCGTAGAAGGAGAGATAGACACAACGATATCGACATCAAATACTTACCTCAAGCGCGCATGGCTAACGTCGGGCTCACCCCGACCCTAAGAGCTTTGGGGAACTACTCGCTTCTCATCATGGAACTCATTGTTGACTGAAAAGAAGAAACTTGCATTAAAATAAACTCCGAAGCTTTACAACTCAACGTCAACTTTCGCAAACGTCAAACCCTAAAACTTCTCTCTAACTCTAACTCTATTGATTGTCTTGATTGATAATTGTTTCTTGGATGAAAGATGATTGAATGCCAGCCCCCTAGGGCTTTATTTATAGGCTACTAATCCTCGCTATCCAGGAATTGTAACACCTATTTAAACTATGAACTCTATCCGAACAATTAGGATAGATCTTTTATTTTGATAAAAACTTAAAGGTAAAAGATAACTAAGTCTTCAGCTGCCATCTATCTTGAAAGTGTAAGATAATCCCGTGCCTCCTTGAAGATAAAGTTCCCAATCCGCATCTTGAAACCGAGTCTATCTTCTGTCGAGATAAGGGGTCGATATCGACACCAGAGGTCGATATCGAGGTCTCTGTTCCTGCTCGACTTGTCCAGCTCCACTCGATGTCTATGTTGAGGACGATTTGAGGGTCGATATCAACACTAGAGGTCGATATCTATGTTGAAGGTCGATTTCTACCTCTCTCAGCTTCACTTGGCTTCTTCGTTTTGACTCCGATTTCGCTCAAATTCCTGCATGGTTAGCTCAAAACTTGTGCAGACCCTATTTCTTGCATTTTAGCCCATTCTTACACAAGTTTATATTCTTTTGAACATTTTCTTTGAAAATCGAATGAAATATGAAGTCAAAAGATGCAATAAAAAGAGGTACAAATATGTACATCAGTTTCAGATGGAGGTTGGAAAACAGGTGTACAAAAATGCCACAAAGATTTTAGATGACGGGCAAAAGTCACACTACGACATTGTCGTTAAACAGCCACGACACGACCGGCCCCACTGCCAAACGTTTAGAGTTGTTGTGGATGACGCGTCAAAGGACATGAAATGCGAGTGCAAGAACTTCGAATTCAGAGGGATTTTGTGTACTCATATACTGCGCGTCTTCACTGAAGAACAATCGGATTTCCCTTAGAAATATATTTTGTGTACTCATATACTACGCGTCCTCGATGAAGTTTTTCAAGCATAATCATTCGTACTTGTTCTTGGGAAATTTAATAAAATTTGTAAAATTCGAGTTATTTGAATTAGAGACGAGTTGAACGGGTATTTAAAATGTGTTTATATTCAACTTGTTTTTTTTGTCGAAAAAAAACTTTTTTTAAAAGTTACAACTCAAGTCATATTAGTATATTACGAGTTACAACTACCTCTTTTTATACGAGGCAAGATTTTAGGAGACGTCAGATCCTGCTAACGCACCTCCCAATGGCGTCCTATCGGACGAGGGATAGGAGCTCCGAGTGAGATGTGAGAGCTTCATGATCCATAAAGTGTCTAAGATGAGAAAACTTGTCCGCAACATGGTTGATTTCATGGAAGACGTGACAAAAAGATGCCCAATCAAATTGATGTAGGAGAAATTGGATGCCCGTGACAATCATATCAATCTCCCAAGGGCAGTGCTAGACATCGAAAATTGTCCTGATAACGGCGAAATTGTCACCCTCAACCTCAATATATCACAAACCCAAATCTCTAGCAGCCACACCTCCTTGTAATTTGTAAACATTCTTAAGCTTTTATAAATATCACAAACTTTTTTTAAAACAAAAATAAAAGTAAAAATTTAACCTCTTTTTTTATTTTTTTTAAAGGCTCAACGGTATCAATGGTGAACATCCTTTGTCTTTTAAGCTCTATACTCGTGAACTATAATAAGCACCCTTGCAAGCACAAAAATCCCCAAACCCCTGTTTCTCTCTCTATTGTTCATCCATGGTGAACAATCCCTCCCAATTGCTCCTTTGAGGTATCAACATTCCCTCCCATACCCTTGCTTGCCTTTTCTGGCCTGCAATATTTGTATTTCTAATGCGGAAATTTGTTCATTTCAGAAATTGCAAAGTTGATCAGTAGGTGTATCGAGTCGAAGATATGGGTGATAATGAAAGAGGATAAGGAGCTCGTCGGAACTCTTTGTGGCTTCGACGTCTATGTCAACATGATTTTGGAGGACGTTATCGAGTAGTAAGCTTTCTCCTTTCTCTTCCCCCTCTCTTAGCTTGTTCTGCTTGGTCTAGTGGAGTTAAAGTTTAGGGTTTTGACTTTGCTGAGTACACTTATTACTTTGCTGCGGTCCAATTCAGTGATTTTATTTTGGATGAACTGTGTTTTTGAGCTTGATTTGATGTTGTTTGATGTGGTTTCTTCTGTTGTATAGTTGGCTAGGGTTTTGTCCAGCAAAATAAGTGGATGAGTCTTTGTACTTTATCAACTAGTTGGTAAACCCAAATGCTCCTAGGTCAATGCCTTTTACCCTTCGAGTTGCTTTGATGCATCAAAGTCATAGCTTAGCCAGAATACCTCATTAGTTGTTTTTGTTTAATGATTTATGGAATCGATTTGTTCAGGATCAAGGTACTGAAGTAACTCTTTGTATAAAGGAGATGCGATTGTTTTCTTATCAATTCGTTATGTGCTCATACACTAGCTTGGAACCCTCCCAACCTATACACTAGTTTGGAACCATCCCAACTTCCAATGAGAGATGTTCTTCTTTTTTACATGTGCAAAATCAACAATCTTCCCCTCACATGTGAATCGCTTCCCCTTCAGCCGAAATCTCGGGCTAAACTACGCATTTAAATCACCAAAACACACCTTTGACTTGCACGTCTTTTGCTTGTTCTCATTCTTGGATTCAGGACCTCCACGCAACGGGTCAAGGGCAAGCCCATTGGGGAGAGCCCGTGAAGTCTGTCCCGACATGGTGCTCATGACCCTCGTCGAACCATCGCCTCTGATACCAGTTGCTGGGGATCGTGCCATAAGTCCCACCTGACAGACCTTTTCTCCAAGTGTGGAACACAACTCTCAGCACAACTTGACTCTCTCAGCTGCACGAGAGCAAACCGAGACTCCGATACCGGGCAACCATGGAATTTCAGGAAGAGGTGCACAACTTTAAGAAGCCTACACACAAACAAATGAGTTCCAGTATAATTCCAATTGGTATCGAGTGGCGTAGCCACCAAGTATCTATTAAAATCTATTAAAAATAATAATAATGATATAAATAATTATTTCCATGAAAATAATATGGATATAAATAAAATAACATCTACCAAATATTAATCCATTAATATTTTTTTCAAGTGTGGCTATCATATCGGAGTCCGATCTAAAATGTTTGATGTTTTAGACTTAGTCACAAAAATTAAGAAATATTTTATTTATATTTAAATACCCCATACAATAATTTTCTCTCTCCAGACACATTTATTATGCACACATTTGATTGGTTAAAATAAAATAAAAGTACCATTTAGGTTGAACATAAGAAAAAGTAAATAAAGTGTAATTACTACATTTAAAAATCACACATTATTGATTAAAAAAAATTCACCCAAAACATCAAATATTTTAGATTGGAGGGAGTAATATTTAACATCTAACGAACACTAATTATAAACAGGGTTGTTATTCGAGTCGAATAAGTCAAGCTTAAATTTGGACTTCAACTTAAAATGTGCTTATATTCGACTCATTGAGTAAATTAACGAGATCGAGTTGAATTTTTTCAAGCATAATCATTCTTACAATCCTTGGAAAATTTTATAAAATCTACAAAATTCGAGTTATTCGAATTAGAGCCAAGCTGAACAGATATTTAAAATGTGTTTATATTCAACTTGTTTTGTTTTTCGGAAAACAAACTTTTGATTAAAAGTTACAACTCAAGTCATATTGGTATATTACAAGTTACAACTCTCCTTGTAATCTATATGACTATATCTATATATCTATCTATATATATTTTTAAAAGTTAAAAACATAATGCTTTCTGCCTACTTGTCAGTTTCTCCTTAATCCTCTTCCTTTCCACCAATCAAGTTTTTTTGCCTTTTTTAATTATTTATTTTCTTTATTCCTCCTTTTATCTCTATAAATCAATCACATTTTTTCAATTCTTTTTAATATATTTACTAACTACTTATCTCTCTCTCTCTCTCTCTCTCTCTCTCTCTCTCTCTCTCTCTATATATATATATATATATATATATATATATATATATATATATATATATATATATAAGGGTGTGTTCAAATGAGCACTAGTCTTATAATATAAATCACTTCTTAAATGAGCACACTTAATCTCAGCCCTTCAAATAATCATCAATGGTATTTATTTCAACGGTGGCAAACATGTAAATTTTAAAACCTTTTCCCCCAAATTTGAATCCCTCTTCTGTAAAAAAATCTCAATCTAAAAACCCCAAATTGACGCTTTCTTCTTTCTCCCGACTCGGACTGGTGCACTATATCCTTCCATGGCTCCTTGTTTCAGGTTTTTTTGGCATTTGACCAATCGCTCGTTATTCACTCTCTATACAATCTGCTCCCTCGCTCCCACAATTTGGAACCCTCACTCTCCAGTTTGATTTCCCCTTCTCTGCTCAAGCTTCCCTATTCGCAAATCCAAGTGAGTGATATTCCGATGCTTCCTCTTCGGTCCGGCTCCGTTATTAAGATTTGGTTTGTTGGGGACTTCAATTTGTTTTTCCTTATATCTGATAGGACTCAAATCTGCTAGATTTTGAATATAAACTCCACCTTCAACAGGTAAGTTAACCCTAATTTAATTCATTCCCTTTATTCGCATTTTTTAATTCTTTTGCTAATATGCATATTTTATACATTTTGGTTTAATTTGGAATTGCGTTATTAGGTGATTATATTTGCAACTTGTTGGTCAACCAATTGATATTTGAATTGTTTGAAGCTTAAATGTGTATGTATCATAATGCTATATTGCTACTGACTACTGAGTATAATACTTTTAATTTTTTATTTCACATGGATCAAATTTATTTTTATATTTTGTATATGCTACTGAGTATAAGCTATATTGCTATATTGCTCTACTACCACTGAGTATATGTTATATTGCTAGAACTTTGAATATGTCTGCTATTTCTTATTTGGATTTATTTGGTTTAGCATTTGCTATTGTTGCTACTTTAAGCAAGCTTGTTGCTTGTGCTATTGAGTTGGGCTTGAATTGAATGGTTGAATTGGCTAATAAATTTTATCTTGTATTATTATACCATTTTAGCATATTAGCTCAAGTGGTAGAGCAGTGTTTTCATACTCAAATGTGGGTTCAAATCCCACATAGGCTATAAAAATACTTTGTAAGATCGTTACCGTAGACTACAAATATGTGTGCATAATTAGCTAAAAAACAGGTTGTTGGGCATTAAATGGTCTAAATAAATAGCACATTGTTACACACTAGTGTATATAAATGCAGTTGACAGCATACTAGCAGCTTACAAATAAGTCTGATCATTTCTTCTAGGGCAAGTACAGCTATTATGATTTGGTTCTCCACAGCCTTTGCAAAACCTTGTACGCTTTTGTTGTTTCTCCATTGACTGTTCTTTTCCCCTTTGATTCTTTTAACACTCCCTTTGGTGTGTACTTCCTTAGGTTGGAAAATTTGCACTTTCTCGGGAGCTCTTGATCCAACAAAAGATTCCAACTCATGTGTCTTACTTACACTGGGGCTATTGCATGATTCTCCCAATTCTCTTAAAACTTCTTTGATGGCCTTTGCGACAACATCTTGTTTTTCTAGGTCCCTTCCAGCTAACTGCATACAATTCAAGAAATCAAACCAGTTACGCTGAATTTGCTTGTCCTCTTGATCCATTTGAGAGCAGCCTTCCAAAATATTCCCTTCCAAATCATAAATCAACCTACTAGCAGCCATCTTGGTCCACCGATTGACAACGTAATTGATGTGATCCGGGCTCTTCCGACGCATGCTCAATGTTTCAGGCATAAAATTGGCTATATTAGTCCGATGGAGGTCCATGATTACTTGTTGGAAAGATAATTCGAAGGGCTACATCTTTTATGAAGAACAAAGTGCCGAAGGATCGAACCAACAAGTTTCAAAGCTTCAACCGAGCACGAGAACAAAATTTGACACATGCGACTCTTTTATTTGGATTTTTCTAGATTTATGGAAAGATAAAAACAAGATATGGATGGCTAAATCTATGAGCATCTCACCCATCGACTTACCAAACTCGCCCTCTCACTCGTCGGCATCTCACTCCCGAGCAATCAAGCCTTTGTTTGAACAACTCTAACAAGCATCTCACCGGAAAGAGTTAGACAAACGGAACCATTCCTCGGCCTCTCACTCCGGAATGGGGTGTCAAAATGGCATCTCACCAAATCAACCAAACACACACACTTTTCTTCCAAAAACTATCAACTCAAATCTTATTTCTCATGGCAAGGATTTAGCCATTTTATAGGCATAAAACAACAACAATTAAATAACGAATTAAAGACGGAAAAGATGAAAAGTTTCTCGGAAATTGATGGAGAAATTTGGCCAGCCTCATGGTGGAAAATGAAGGGTTGGTTATCCTCATAAAGTGTAGAAAATCATCAAGTTCCATTGAATGAAGACCCTTCGATACATCTCATCAATTCCGACTTCATTCAATGCATCGGAAAAACTGTCCAGATTTCAGACTGCTGAATTATTGCCAATTTCGAACCTGCTATTGGATGATTTCGCCACTTTGGTCTTCATAAAATGATACGACCCGAAGGATCGAACCAAAAAGTTTCAAAGCTTCAACTGAGCACGAGAACAAAATTTGACACATACGACTCTTTTATTTGGATTTTTCTAGATTTATGGAAAGATAAAAACAAGATATGGATGGCTAAATCCATGAGCATCTCACCCATCGACTTACAAACTCGCCCTCTCACTCGTCGGCATCTCACTCCCGAGCAATCAAGCCTTTGTTTGAACAACTCTAACAAGCATCTCACCGGAAAGAGTTAGACAAACGGAACCATTCCTCGGCCTCTCACTCCAGAATGTGGTGTCAAAATGGCATCTCACCAAATCAACCAAACACACACACTTTTCTTCCAAAAATTATCAACTCAAATCTTATTTCTCATGGAAAGGATTTAGCCATTTCATAGGCATAAAACAACAACAATTAAATAACGAATTAAAGACGGAAAAGATGAAAAGTTTCTCGGAAATTGATGGAGAAATTTGCCAGCCTCATGGTGGAAAATGAAGGGTTGGTTATCCTCATAAAGTGTAGAAAATCATCAAGTTTCATTGAATGAAGACCCTTCGATACATCTCATCAATTCCGACTTCATTCAATGCATCGGAAAAACTGTCCAGATTTCAGACTGCTGAATTATTGCCAATTTCGAACCTGTTAATGGATGATTTCGCCAATTTGGTCTTCATAAAATGATACGACCCGAAGGATCGAACCAAAAAGTTTCAAAGCTTCAACTGAGCACGAGAACAAAATTTGACACATACGACTCTTTTATTTGGATTTTTCTAGATTTATGGAAAGATAAAAACAAGATATGGATGGCTAAATCTATGAGCATCTCACCCATCGACTTACCAAACTCGCCCTCTCACTCGTCGGCATCTCACTCCCGAGCAATCAAGCCTTTGTTTGAACAACTCTAACAAGCATCTCACCGGAAAGAGTTAGACAAACAGAACCATTCCTCGACCTCTCACTCCGGAATGGGGTGTCAAAATGGCATCTCACCAAATCAACCAAACACACACACTTTTCTTCCAAAAATTATCAACTCAAATCTTATTTCTCATGGCAAGGATTTAGCCATTTTATAGGCATAAAACAACAACAATTAAATAACGAATTAAAGACGGAAAAGATGAAAAGTTTCTCGGAAATTGATGGAGAAATTTGGCCAGCCTCATGGTGGAAAATGAAGGGTTGGTTGTCCTCATAAAGTGTAGAAAATCATCAAGTTCCATTGAATGAAGACCCTTCGATACATATCATCAATTCCGACTTCATTCAATGCATCAGAAAAACTGTCCAGATTTCGGACTGCTGAATTATTGCCAATTTCGGACCTGTTATTGGATGATTTCGGCACTTTGGTCTTCATAAAAGATGTAGCCCTTCGAATTATCTTTCCAACAAGTACTCATGGACCTCCATCGGACTAATATAGCCCATTTTATGACTGAAACATTGAGCATGCGTCGGAAGAGCCCGGATCACATCAGTAATGGCTGGGAAGCTCATCTAATCCTTTTAAAAGACATAATATGTGACGACATGAAATTCCTTGACCTTCAAGCATCTTACACGAACAATGTGCTACATTGGTGGTAGGATTGTACAACACTTGTCTTTTCTTCACATCTTTTTGCCGAACATTTACAATGGTGACATTGACCCCTCCGTCCACCGCTTTCCTATCATATACTTCATATTCTGTGCAAGCATACCACAACTCTTCTTGAAATTTGTAGAAGTTTGCAAAAGTGTAGAGTGACCCTAACAAGAAAAGAAAATAATGTAAGCTTTTTAAAAAATCACAATGCAAGATTTCAAAAGTAATTAAATGTCAATGGAAGATGATTTCACCTGCATGTTTCTCTAGCTCACTATTTATCTTTAGTTCAGGAACCGAACATTGAGTCTGATGGTCTGCTAGTAATTGAAGATGTCTTTGAACATCCATTGCACCTTCAAAGCGCATCCAAAACTCAACCAAACTCAAATGAGGATTCGTGAAATCGTTGAAAAAACTATTCTCGCTTTCAGATCTAGAAGTTGTCCTCAAAAGACCCCCAAGAAATATATTCTTAAAGTATGCAGGCATCCACATATCTCAAATTGCATAGAGGTTGGACAGCCAATAGTGCTTCTCCAATCTAAACTCAGCCATAACAGACCTCCATATCGATTCAAACTCTTCTGGTGTTTCAGAGTTATAGACACATGATTTGAATTGAGAGTTGAATGATTCATCCCCACATAAAGAAACACCAACCTTCTCTGAAAGTTTTCTCATAATGTGCCAAATGCAAAATCTATGAGTGTTAGAAGTAAATACCTGCTCTATTGCCGCCTTCATTGCTGGATCTTGATCGGTGATGATACACGTGGGCTAAGCCTATGATTATCAACTCCGGTGAAAGGTGCAAAAATCATGTTCTATCTATTAGTATCATATGTAGTATCAAATGAAACTACATCCCCATACAACGCATAATTTTTTCTTGACACACCATCCGCCCAAAACACATGTTTTAATCTACCATCATCATTGATGTGCGCGCAAATTGCCATATTTTCTATGCACATATAAGTCCATTTTATCGTCATTTTGCATGCATATTAGTGGGAAAACATGGGATTAGTGTAGTTTATGCATAATTGTCAAATATATGGGTCTGCACGAGTTTCTATGGATTTCGCATATAACAGGCAAAAATGGACAGATTTGGAAGAGCGGAAAAAGAACTCAAAGTCTTCTGAGAGGTCAAAATCGACTAAAGGACCTCGACATCGAGTGCAGCAGTGAGGCAGGAATCGAGCAGAGAAGACAACAGAGCATGTCGACACCAGCAGAGGTCGATATCTAGGATTGATGGTCGATATCGAGTGCCCATATCGAGATAAAAGATAGAAGTCGAGTGCTAATCCGAGTAGAAGAAGGAGAGCTCGAGATAGAGTTTTACAGAGGTCGATATCGACGTTTGAAGGTCGATATCGATGTTGCCAGCAGAGAAGTCCGACTCAGATTTTGATAGAATTCTATCCGAAGCTTGCACGTTTATCCAAAAGTCGAGATTTCTTATCTTCAACGTCAGAGCTATTACATAAGCTGTTTTACCATAGAATTTTTAGTTTTTACATTATTTAAGTTTTATCTTAGAGAATAAAGATAAAGTTTCGAGTCTTTGGATAGCAAAGTTCGATATCTATATCTAGAGGTCGTTAGGGCTGAGTTTAGGCATTCAATTACATCCAATTTCATTGATTCAAACACATAGAACGCAGGAAATTTGTAGAGAGAAAGAGAGAGAGGCCGAGTGAGGTTGGAGAGAAGAGAGAGCGGAGGTTTGGCTTGGTTCGGTTGTAATCTTTCTTTCATAGTTCAATACAAAGTAGTTTTCTTTCAATGATGATGATGAGTTGCATGATGAGAAGCGAGTAGTCAACCCACTTCTAGGGTCGGGGTGAGCCCGACGATAGCGATGTAGGGTAAGTGCATCAAAGGTATGACTTTTATGCGATTCCGTCTTCTATCCTATGCATGATCCTTTGCGAAAGTTAGGGAGATTCATTATTTGCATTATTGAAGCGGAAGCCACTCATATTGTGAACTTGAATTGCTTATGAATTGGATAGTAATTCTTAGGAACTATGCGAGAGCCTCTAATCACCTAAGTGTTGGTAACGAAAGTTATTTGATGGAAACGCATTAAATTTCATAACTTTAGCATCATACTTGTATTGTTATCGTTGTGGCATGAAACCTCGACTTTGGAAGCTTTTAATTGAGTGAATTTATATAAAAGTTTAAGTTTTGTTTCTGATCATCCTTCTTTACCATTCTACGTTCTTCGGACACTTTTCCGACAATAGGTTACGAATTACAGTTTCTGTGGTAAACATCGGAATCGACTGTAAAGGTCGATATCGAGGTCTAACGTCGATATCAAGGTCAAACTCGACGTCAATCTTTGCTGCTTTTGTCTTCTGCAGGAACTCTGCTAGAAATCGACCGGAACTGAGGTCGATATCGACCAGACACATCGATATCGAGTGTCTCCTGAGGTCGAAAGCTTGATCGTGATTTCAACAAGGGAAGCGCTGACCTACCTCCTCGTGGATTCGATCCTGAATTACCCTACCACTACATCGGGAGGGATTCTTGTATTATTTGGTTGATAAGGGAGTTAGCATAGTTGTGAATTATATTTGAATATTTGAATTGCACGATCCCTCTCTTACGAACAATCATCCACCTCATATGCAAAATAAAAGGAAGGATTAACCTCTTTCTTTCTCTTAAAATTTTCAATGAACATATGAGCATCAGAATCCTTAATGAAACTCTTCAAATCCCTTTGAAAATTTCTCAAGTCTTGTTGGCTGCATCCAACATTTTGAAAACCACATACTTGCTCCTTCATGATGCGATGAGAGTGACTAGTGCCAATATTAGATCGAGTAAAAGCCTTGAACAATGTTCGATGAACACTCGTTAATCCTTTGTTTGATCTTAGCATGTGATTCTTTCTAGGAGTTACAAGCAAATGTGTATGACCTTCATTAAATTTGAATAGCACATATCTACCATCATCCATTCTTCTAAAACCAGCCAAGCCATTGCACCCTTCTCTTGTCAATTTTGACTTTCTAATTTTTTCCTTTCCATTTGATTTATTTGTATCTTCTTTAAATCCTTGTTTTGAGCAAACAAAATACTTATACTTGGTATCACCAGCTTTGGTTTTCTTAGTAGATGATTTTCGTACACTAAAACCCACATGATGAGCATAAGTTTTATAGAAATTCTCACACTTATCTAAATTTTCAAACTCCATCCCTTCTATAGGTTTGAGTTCCTCATCACATACTGGAATCCATTCTTTGATAAGAATGGGTGGCACTACTTTATCTGGGTCTTGTTGTTTAACTTCTTAATCAAATTCGTCAATCTCACCATCTGCATAAATCAATGAAAAAACTTAAATATAAAAAATTGAATAAAAACCATGACTAAACCATCAAAATGATGTTTAATAACATCAAAATCATACTTGATATAGATTCAGTAAAGGTGTTAGAAGACATGGCTTGAGCTTCAGATTAATTTATTTCACCAATCAGCACGCTGAGTTTACCAACTGAAAGTGTGATTTCACTCGAATTAGAAATCTCATTAGGTTCCATGACTCTAGAAAGGAACCCTTGAATAAAAGAAGAGGGCTTGTTGCATCAAAGGAAAAGGGAAGAACAAAGAAAGAGAGACATAAGTGAAGGAGAAAGGGAAAATGGCTATAGGTCTGACTGATTGAGATTTTTTTACAGAGGAGGGATTCCAATTTGGAGGAAAAGGTTTTAAAATTTACAAGTTTGCCACCGTTCAAATAAATACCGTTGATGATTATTTGAAGGGCTGAGATTAAGTGTGCTCATTTAAGAAGTGGTTCTTATTATAAGACTAGTGCTCATTTGAACACACCTCTATATATGTGTGTGTGTGTGTGTTATTAAAACATAATACTTTCTGTCTACATGTCAGTTTCTCTTTAATCCTCTCCTTTCCACCAATCAAAACTTGTTGCCATTCTTTAATTATTTATTTCCTCTATTATTTCCTACTTTTATCTCTATACATCAATCACATTTTTTTAATTATTTTTAATATATTTACTAACTATTGGGCTTAAATGAAAATATTCAATTCAATTTAATATAACTATTGAGCTTAATTCAAAATATTTTCAAACCAAGCATCTATAGAAAAATATCTTGGTTGCCCTATTATAAATGGTAGAGTAACTAAGGATACATTTGGTGAGGTTCTAGGGAAAACAAAGAACCAATTAACAAAATGGAGAGCAAATGAATTATCTCAACAAGGTAGAGCGATTCTAGTCAAATCGAATTTAGCTGCAAGACCGAATTACTTGATGCAATATTTCATGCTTCCTGCAAGAATACATTTAGAGCTTGACCAAATTAACAGATGTTTCTTCTGGAATAAGGACTCAACGTTCAAGCCTTTAATTGGTTGGGACAAAGTGTGTTGGCCAAAAAATGAAGGTGGACTAGGCATAAACAAAACAAAAGATATGAACAAGGCCCTTCAAAGGAAATTATTATGGAAAATTCTAGCTGAGCCTCAGAATGGATGAGTGAAAATTATTAGAGAAAAATATCTTAAAGATGACAACATTTGGGATTATAAAAAGAAGAAAAATACTTCATGGCAATGGGCCAAATTGATGGAATTAAAAGACGAATTCTATCAAGAGCTGATATGGCAAATTGGCAACGGGAAAACGATTAGATTTTGGAAGGACAAATGGCTATATAATGAGAATTGCCTTCAAGAAATTCGACTACAAGACCAAATAGAAGAATCTGAAACAATCGACCAATTCATAAAACCAGACAAAACTTGGAACGAAGAAAGATTGAAACAAAACCTCCCAATGAATGTTGTAGACGAGATCCTAAGAATTCATATCCCTAAAACAGAAATTGAAGATAGATTATATTGGAAAGCTAGCAGAAACGGCTGGTTTTCCACGGCTAGCGCTTTGGAGCATATCACAAAAGCAAGAAGATCTAGTTGCAACCCATTAGAGTGGATATGGAAAATTGATTGCCCGCCGAAAATTAAAACCTTTTCTTTGGAAAAATGTCCTTAATGGAACCCCAACGGAAATCAGACTTAGAAACAAAAGAATTGATGTCCCTTTGGGATGTCCCCTCTGCAACCATTGCGAAGAAGACGCAACCTACATATTCACGGCATCCCAGACATCTCTGACACTAATTGGAAGAATGGAGGATAAACAGATCCAAAGAGTGATACGAAACACTGACAAAACCAACAAGACCTACAAGATGATAAGTATTGAAATCTTCTCCCAGCTATCAGCCACACAGAAATCGATACTAGCATTTTCCTTATGGGGTATTTGGTCTATGAGGAACAAAATTCTTTTCGAAAATCATGATGTCAGAAACATGGAACAATGGATAAAGACCATTACACAATATAGGTTATCTTGGAAAAAAGCTCTAGAATACGATCTAGAGAACGATGAGGCTACAACTATACATTACAAACCACAAAATAGATTGAGATGCCAGAAAAAAGTTAAATTGAAGAAATCGCCCGAGGGATTCATGAAGCTAAATTTTGATGGAGCCAAGGTCGCGTCTGACCAAGCTGCCACTGGGTTTTATTATCCGCGATAGCCGTGGAAGAGTGGTGTCCTGCAGTACGCTTGATCTTGGGAGCGCGTCTTCAATCTAAGCTGAGTGTCTCGGTCTTCACGCCGGCCTTCTTTCTGTTGTGAGGATGGGCTTCTCTCGCCTCGTGGTAGAAGGAGGTTGTCTGACTGTTGTCAACGCCTTGCGGGGGATCGATACTTGCCCATGGACTATTGAGATGGTGATTACCGATGTTCTCGGCCTATGCAAATCTTTCGAGGCCATCATCTTCTCCCACACGTTACGGGAAGGCAACCAGGTTGCCTACGGATTGGCTCACGCTGGTTTGATCTCATCTTTCTCTGTTGAGCAGTGCCCGGCTGAGATCGAGGATCTAGTCCATAAGGACGCCATTGGGCAGTGGTTCAACCGAGGTTGACCACCCCCAAACTTTCGCATTGTATAAAAAAACATTGAATTTAATATAATCTAATCCTTAGTATTAATATACCATGGAAATATTTATATATTATGAATATCTAATCTACATCTACTACATAATATATAAGCCTTTATGATGATGTGACATAATCAATTTTATTTTAGATGTTGATTATGCCACATCACATTTAAACAAAGTCACAATGATATTATTATTATTTTTTTTTATTAAGTTAAAATATATGTATGCGATTTTATATAAGATTTTAAAAAAATCTGAAAGATTTATAAGATATATTTATGGTAAAAAAATTTTATAATTTTTATTTTAACTTGTATTTATTTATTTATTTTTTTTTGGAAGCAGGATAATAATTAGGAGAGACGGCGACGAGCAGGCATCTTCCCTAGAGCGTCCAGGCGGACGAGAACACGCAGTTCTGAATCGGTCTCCCAGCTATCATCGGCATGGCAACTGTAGACCAGACGAGCAATCCTGTCAGCCATAGAATTTGAATCCCTGAAAATTTGACGAATAGCAACACTACTACAATTAGGACCTATTGTGGCACTTTATTGCAGCGGTAGTTCTATTGAAGCAGTTTATTGTGGCGGTTTCATCTATTGCTGGGATATGGTGGCGGTTTTGATCATGAATTTTATGGCGGTGGCTATAGTGGCGATTTTAAAGGCTATTGTGGCGGTTTTTAAAACACCTTTTTTTCCTAACTAATGTGGCGGTTTTTTCTACCTATTGTAGCAATTATTTTACCTGATGAAGCGGTTTATAAAAATTTTAAAATTGACCCAATGAAGCGGTTTTTTATCTTCTAATAATAATTACTCTCCTGCTTTCCTCTTCAAACCCTAAGCCAATTCTTTGTAACATCCTCGACTCTGACTCTATCTTACCATTGCTTCTCCTCTCTCGACCATCGTCGGCACCCCTTGGCCTGATTCCTTAATCTCTCTGCCCTTAGCTACGACGGCGACTTCAACCTCCGATGCTCAATCCACCACATCAGAGGGGCCCGTCCTCACCTTCCCCAACAAGGAGCAACAGAAGGTCCTCTGCTCCAGCTCCAAGCGTGGTGCCTTCGCCCTCATCGACGAGATCGAGAAGCTCCGTTCTCCTATCTTAACCTTTGTTTTCAAGGAGGTCTTTCTTGCTATTCAGAGCCCTCGCCAGGTGCTGGTCAACGCGGCTCCTGACGCTAGCGTTGCCGGTTCAACGCAACAGCTTCTCAAGGTGATTCACCAATTTTTATTCTTCAATTTTCATTTTCTAATTCCTTCTATGGGCATCTAGGAAAGTGAAATGTTGGAGCGAATGAAAGCATTTGTTTTCTTAGTTTCTAATTTGATTAGAAATTATGTCTTGCGCTTTTGGTTGATTTTGAGTAATTAGGTCACCTAGGTTGATCTAATGTAAGGGGTTTTCTTTTTCAATTTCTTATATGTTGTATGTGGCTATTGGTTTGTTGTAGGAGAGTCTGGAATGTTTGGAGCAAGAGCAACACGGGATTGTATTTGTTCAGTTCATACCTCTGCACTTTGGAGGCTTGTTTGTGGTTTCCTACTTCCTTTATCAACCTAATTATGGTCATAGTATTAAGGTCATCATATTCAGTTTCCATTTATTGTAATAATCTAATTCTGCCCAGTTCCATCTTATGAAGGTATCGAGATCCTAACCTTACATTTTGAGCGTGTAATGGAATTAGATTAGGCACTTTTTGTGCCTTGTTTCATTTATGCTCTTCATATAATAGCTCTTAGCTTTAATATCGAACTTGTGTTGTGTTTAAGCATTAAAAAAATTTGAATTATCCGACTTTGTAGTTTTTTGTTTGATTTTAGAAGAAAGAGGTCATGATATCTCATTGCGTAATATGTTTAAACACACTATGATTCTAAATATGCTAACCTGTTATTCCTTCATGAGCTAGCTTACATAGTTTACCTCCAAGCTAAATTTGATTCATACATATCAGTATCACCATACGTTCTTTGTTTAGAATCTTGGGAAAAAATAATAGCTTAGTTCACTATTAATAAGCCCTCCAGTTTCTTTTTATCCTTTCCTATAAATTTACTTTGCTCCATTTTCGTTTGTAAGTTCCAATCTCTTGAAGCTCAAATATAGGTAGACTTGAAAAAAAAATAATAAAACATGACTTCTGTAGCCCTTGAGTTTGTTAGAGGAATCCAAGAAGGAGATAGATTCTTGCTCCAAGGGCGGGCCTAACAGTTTACTGGTTCATATTTGTAAACTTATTTCTTTTGTTTAACCAAATTAAAGTGAATACATTTTAGCATCTCCCTTCGTATATTTATGACTTTATTTGGCATACATTTCATTTACGTTGGAACATTATGGAAGGCATTAAAATATATCAGAATGAATATGTTCGGTGTTTAATGTAGCTGTATAACACCTTTGTCTGGTGGGGATGTATTGGCATTGGTTTTGTTCTCTATGGTCATAAGATTCAGCCATGGATCCATTGAGACATTGAAAACAGCTGATTCTTTCATTGTTGGTAGTTTTATTTTTATCTTAAATGGGTACATAAAGTTTTAAATTGATGTGTTATGAATATGATACATTTTATACAAGTGCCTTGATGTTGTTTAATCTTAGGCTTGTTTCTAGGCACATATATTCTTGGGGGTTATGATGAGGACTGTTGAGGAAGCTTTAAAGCCTTAGCATGATTAATCCATCATAGATATTTTGAGGGTGAATTGCAAATATAGGAGTGGATTGATGATACACACATTGCCATGTGATGTGCCAAGTGAGTTCTGTATACAATTATTTAATCATATAACGTGCATAAAATTGTGATTGTTTATTGAATTAATATAGATATTAGAAGATAGTGACTTTCCATTATTTGTATGCTAAATATTAGTTTTGGAATTTTGGGGATATATAGCCTTTTGCAGGATGCTTCAGTTGTTGTCTCTTAGTGTACTTCAACGGGTATAGATCAAGGAGGGTCAACTCATGTGATGCCCATTTCTAATAAGAGAGAGACCTTAATTGTACCTACTGTTAGTATTCCTACCATATGCAGTTGTGGATGGCTCCAATGTTACAGGTAAAACATGCATGGTTAGTAGGTCAGTTTAAAGCCCTCAAGTACTAATTTCAAGTAGAATTTTACAAACTAGAACCCCATTTTGTAAAGCTACTGGTATAGAAAATGGGAGAAAGAATACGACATGGGAAAAAAAAAGTAACAGACGTACTAACATTCATACTTTATTCATTCCTCTTTTTTTCTATCTTATGCATTTTCTAATATTGCTATGACTTAATGGGTAGAAGATATTGATCACATGTAGTAGGAACTAAGCCTCTTCACCGAGTATTATCAGATGAAATTTTCACCACTAATCGATACTTGTGTCTTAGTTGAGTTATTTCTCCAAGACTCCAAGCATAAGACTTTTAGCCAATTTTGGAAATTTTAATCAGATTAATGAGATTTAACAGCTATTATTAGCCTTTGACTAGCATTGCGTTTGGTGGTAACACTGTTTTTTCTTGCTTTATTGCAGGATTTGAAAAGAAGATTTAAACACTTGTTTAAAAATGCAGGCAATGCAACAAACTGACATGGCACAAGGCTGAAAAGAAGTTAGATTGAAAACTTAAAACATCCAGAAGAAGAGGAAGTTATTTGATAAACTGGAGAAGAGGGAGTTAGGAGTTAGGTAAGCGCCTTTTGTAGTCGTCGCATACATGATCTTTAGTGGTTCAACTTAAGTTTTGCAGGCTGAGTAGTGCTCTAATTTAGCAAATTATACTGTGTTAAATCTTTACATATAATTAAAAAACAATGATTTTTTTCTTTTTGTTTTTTCTATGTATTTATGTATTTAACAACAAAATTATAAGTGAATACATTTTCTAATTTCTTAGTGGTTTATAGTGTTTTCCTGGTCGTGGATATAAGGGCAAAAGAGTGTAAAAGGACTCGTTAGAGTGCACCCAAGAATGGGCTGCATTCTTTTTTTTTAAAAAAAAAATTGTTGGACTTTTTAGCCCGGTTCTAAAAATTCAACCGGGCTAAAAACAATGGTTTTATTTGTTTTTTTTTTTTTTGCCATTTTCATAATAACCGCTACAATAGATAATAAAACTGTCGCACTAGCACTCCAAAACCGCTACATTTGAGAAAAAAAGCCACAACTGAAATTAAAACTGCCTATAGCAAAAAAAACCGCCACAATAGCTATAAAAACCGCTACAACTAATAATGAAACCGCCACAATAGGTCTTTTAAAAACCGCTTCCTCAAGTATCTATTGTGGCGGTTTATCTGTCTATTGTGGCGGTTTTGAGTTTTTATAATAAACCGCCACAATAGACCAAATGCAACCCGAGCAACAGAGGCGGGGTAAAAACCGCCACAATAGGCCTTTGGAAGTGGTTTTCTTATCTATTGTGGCGGTTTATAGCCGCTACCTTAAGCCTTAATTGTAGTAGTGCAACATTAGAGAAAGAAGAGAGATCTAAGAGCGTATCAAATTGTAGAAGCTCAATATTCCAGGGACAATTCCAGTCCCCCAGAATAGCTTTTACATCCACTAGACAATCACCCTCTATAAGGAGTTGGTATAGCTGAAGCTGTTTTGCTTTGAGAACCCCCATCCGGAGGCCCAAAGCCTCAGCATAAAGGACGGAGCTGTTATTGCAAATCCCATTTCCTAATGACAGTACAGATCCATCCGAGTCACGGATCACGAACCCGTAAGCGGCATCTCCAGACACGTAAAAGGACCCATCAGAGTTTAATTTTAGGAACCCAGGTGGTAGTTTCTTCCCTGTTCAGCACGGTCACGGAAAGTATAAATACAAGTTTAATTTTAACTTGTATTTATACTTTATACTCCGTAATACGGAGTATTAAGTGTTTTATTTTATTAAATTTTTTAAAAAAATTGCACTATGACGTGAGCAGAGGCGTGCCCCTCCTCTCTCAACCCAGTAATTAGGCGTTCTGAAATCCGAAACCCTAGCCACTCCATCTCCGTTTGCCGTCGCCCGCAGGCCGCATCCCGTTTGCCGTCGCCCGTCGAGCTCCATCTCCATTCTCCGGATCCGGCCGTCGTCCGGCGCCGTTCGCGCTTGGTTGCTCACTACTGGAGTGCTGGAGTGCTGGCGCCAAAGTGCCAATCTCAAATCTGCCATTGCCGAACTTGACGAGCCGAGCTCCATTGACAAGGTATGTCTACTACCTACTTATAACCCATTGATTAAAATTTGATTATCTTGAGGATTTTTCTTCTTGTTTATTCATCGAGTTCAATTGAAATTTGGAATGCTTATTATCGGTATTGTGTGGTTTCCTGATTTATTTTCAAATTCTTATTCAGAATCCTTTTTCTGTACTTTTAGAGCTTCAACTACAGTTTAGTACTTCAATATAGATCGATACATTGCTGTGTATTGTTCTGTTTAGCTTCAGTGGGCTAGTTCTTGGTCTCAAACAACCAACTTACCAACCTGTTGATTTGCAAATTTACAAAGTACCTCTAATTGCTACTGAAATTCTTTCTTTAAAGTACTTAATTTAGAGTGTTATTTTCAGATGCATATCTAGATCTTGATTCATAGAAGTTGGATTCAGTATTCACATCCTTTATCACCATTGAGGTTAGAAATTGTATCTAAAGAGTTCCTGTCAAATTGGCTGGGTTAAAGATAGTGAGGAGCTTGTATAGACTTTAGTCTTGAGCAAATTGGATTAGGGAATATCGTATAAAACCTAGCGGAGCTTTTGTGTGTTTTACGACTTTTTTTTCTATATTGTTGTTTCATACTTTTGTGCCCCTGTTCATACCTTCTTGGCTCCGTCCCTGGACGTGAGAATTTTAATAGTTCTTTTTTTTTTCAACGGGCCCAATATCAAATGGTGAATAATCAGATCCTTTGTGTGTTTGTGTTTTAAGCCTATACTCGTGAATTTCGTAAGTAGCCTTGCGCACAAAAATCTCAAAACCCTGTTTCTCTCTATTGTTCATCCATGGCGAACAATCCCTCCCAATTGCTCCCCTCAGGTATCAGCTTTCCCTCCCATATCCTTGCTTGCCTTTTTTGGCCTTCAATATCTGTATTTCTAATGCGGAAATTTGTTGATTTTGGAAATTGCAGAGTTGATCGATAGGTGTATTGGGTCGAAGATATGGGTGATAATGAAAGGGGATAAGGAGATCGTCGGAACTCTTCGCGGCTTCGACGTCTATGTCAACATGGTTTTGGAGGACGTTACCGAGTAGTAAGCTTTCTTCTTTCTCTTCCCCTCTCTTAGCTTTTTCTGCTTGGTCGAGTGGAGATAAAGGTTAGGGTTTTGACTTTGCTGAGTGCGCTTGTTACTTTGCTGCGGTCCAATTTGATGATTTTTGTTTTGGATGAACTTGTGTTTTCGAGCTTGATTTGATGTGGTTTCTTCTGTTGTATAGTTGGCTAGAGTTTTGTTGAGCAAAATAAGTGGATGAGCATTTGTGCTTTATCAATTAGTTTGCAAAATCCAAATGCTCCTGGTCAATGCCTTCAATCCTTCGAGTTTCTTCGATGCGTCAAAGTCACAACTTACGCTGGAATACCTCAGTTGTTTTTGTTTAATGATTTCTGGGATCGATTTGTTCAGGATCTAGGTACTGAAGTAACTCTTTGTATAAAGAAGATGCGATTGTTTTCTTATCAATTCGTTGTGTGCAGTACATGGGCTTTTTTTCTAGCTCAGCCCTACCTATAGAGTCCATGTGCTGCCTAAGAGAAGCATATTTTTGTACTGCAAACTTTGTTTTTTGATTATGGATATGAGGATTCGCAGCTTAGGTTTAGTGTTGGGAAATTGTTTTCAATGTATCACTAGCTCTAGGTATAGAATAACTTTATATTGCTGCTCTATATTTTTTTTTCTATGAGATGTGGTTATACTAGTTATAAAAAAACATAGTATCATTGTGGGTTAGCTATTTTAACAATGAAGAAAATTGGCAATGACCATGGAAATTGTTTGATGGGTTAGTTAATATTCTTGTCTATTTCTCTCACTGCAGCGAAATTACCGCCGAAGGTCGAAGGATTACAAAGCTTGACCAAATATTGCTCAATGGAAATAACATAGCGATAGTAAGTAAATTGACTCTAATCTGTTTATAACTGCCCATTTCTTCAATCTTTGTATTCCAGTTTGCTTAGTTGCTTTTGAGCATTTGTTTAGTGAAAGAGGAATGTTCCCCAGCATGCAGAAAAACTTTACTGTCATGCTACATTTTCGCCGCTTGATTGAACAAATATGCATATCTGATCATGCTACATGTAACATGCTTTTGCAATTACTCGGTGAAAATAGATTCTTCATTTAGCATATAATTTTTCCATTCGAGCATGATTCAAACCAGTCCCCTGACAATCTGACGTCCTATTAAAGGATGACAGCTCTACAGGGAAACAAGAAAAAAAGGAGTTAAACTGACCCATTACATTTTATTTGGTTTTGCAGTTGGTACCTGGTGGTTCACCTGATGATGCAGAATGAGATTTTCCTGTGGTCATTTTACTTTGTGATTTCATGTATATTGTTGGCTGAGTCTCCTTGGTTTTTATGAAAACTTAGCTTATTTGGGCAGAAGGAGAAAGGAACATCAAACAAGGATGTTTGTAATGGCATGCTAATGCACTTTGCCTAGTCTTTCTAACAAGATTGCGTTGGTTTGCTGACCAATATTTATCATGTTATGCTTCTAGTGCGACTTGAAATGAAATGAAATGCGATATGCTGTATATTTCAGCTGTCTATTATGTAGTTCTGAATCTTGCAAATATTGGTCTGTTTCCCGGTTTATCAGCTTCTGTTTCACCTCTCATTTTGGCCAACTGCAGGTCACATTTTCAAAACTCACTGTCCTACTCGCTCCACTGGTAAATTAGTAGCCGATTTTGCTTGAACTAGCCATGAGTCATGACAGTTAAACACAGTTTGGAGAAGTCATAATGGTTGGCAAAATGGCAATGTCTTATATGGTTACATTCCCTGTGAAGTTACTTGCCAGCCGCTTGTCGAGTTGTTAAGTTGGGTACTACTGGGTCATTTTATGGTTGGCTCACTTGAGAATTCATAGTGCATAGTGGTATTTGGGGCTACATCAAATCACACAATGCCAAATTGAGAGGATGACACTAATAGTGACATCGATGGCTTGAGTTAGATAATACGTACTTTGTACATTTTATCTTAAAAAAAACGTTTGATGTCTAAGTTTTTATAACGGAATTTTCGCCAAATACCACCGGTGTGGTAAACGAAAGTTTGACATATTTCGCCAGGTGTCCCTAGGGTTTTTATTATTTCCACCAAATGCTCCTTAGGTTTTCATTTTTTTCAACAGATACCCCTCTTTCGAATTTGTTAACATTTTGGATGAAAATAAAAAGAAAAGAAAATATTCTTTATTGTTTTTGTAAGGTATTATTTGCACAATATCATTTAATTATAGTAATTAAATTTTCTAATTTTATTTACAAAATATCATTTTATACTACATTTTTTAACCAATGGGATTAATTCAAAACTTTTATGTAATAAAGTTAATATTAACTATACAATATTATTTCATTATGCATTATTACATGATATCATTTCATGCTATTTTTTTAAAACCATGAGATTAATTCGAAACTTTTTTAAAAAAAAATACATAGTTCCAAATATACGAATTCTTTTTTTTTTCCGAATCAACCAATCTCTCTCTCTCTAGCAATGTGTGTGTATATATAATAAAAACTATTTTTTACATATAATAATCTTAATTTTTGGATTTTCACTCAATCAACCTAATCTACATAAATTTCAAATAATAAAATTTTTAAATATTTTTTAACCAATGAGATTTACCTATTCTAACTATTAAATGAGAAATATTTTTGCTTAGATCCCATAATCATTTTGATTTTACAATTTCCTCCCAATCAACTAAATCTAGTAAAAAAAAACAAACTACTGAATCTTGTACACACTTTTTTAATCAATCTAGCTATA
The DNA here is from genome assembly GCA_963922045.1 of Persicaria maculosa. Taxonomy (NCBI): domain Eukaryota; kingdom Viridiplantae; phylum Streptophyta; class Magnoliopsida; order Caryophyllales; family Polygonaceae; genus Persicaria; species Persicaria maculosa. Next base: position 20,251,025 of record OY998261.1, on the reverse strand, counting down.
TCAAACTATTAAATCATAAGTATATATTTTTATTAGGTGTTATAACCACATTTCTTTTATAATTTTAATCCAATCAACCTATTCTACTTAAATCTTAAACTTGTGTAATTTTTACATTTTCATAAATATTTTTATTATTTTTTACTTAATTATAAAATCTATTTTTTTCTATTTTATGTTAATGTTTGATAATATTTTATTTAAATTTATCATAGTAATTTTTTATACTTATAAAATTCTATTTTTATTGTCTAAAAAGAAAACTACGTACTATGGCACGAGGATTGTACTAGTTTTCAATCAAAATGTTAACCAATTCGACAGAAGGGCATTTGGCGAAAAAATGAAAACCTCAGGGGCATTTGGAGATAAAATGAACACCTCGGGGGCATCTGGCGAAATATGTGAAACTTTTGTACACCACGCAAATTAGACTTAACATCAGGGACATTTAGCAAAAATTTTGTTTTTATAAATTTTTCACGTTAGCGAACCTCATTAGTTTGGTAACACATAACTAATAGGATAAGTGAAACTGATGGATTCGACTAGGGTAGCTCAAACTAATGGATTCGATTAGGATAGCTAAAATGTTGGATTTGATGAGTTAAATATTTGTTTCAACTGTTTATAAGCTAGTAAAATATTTGGTAATCCTAGCTAATAGGATAATTGATACAAACTAGCCGATGAGAAAAGAGAAGTTTTGAAAAACTTGAGGTGTATAATTGTTGAAAATCAAATTTCAAAAGTTAATTTAATTAAAATCTCATCTTTACCTTTAAAACTTTATAATATTAAAACCAAAAGCTTTGAAAGCTACTTGTATCACCAAACGGAGCCTAATAACAAGAATAATTATTGCGTGTTTTAGTATTTGGGGTTACAAAATGAAAAAAATGACAAAAGCTAAAGGTCACTATATGAAATATACAAAAAGTTTGACCCCCATATGTAATTTTATTATTTTTATATTTTTAAATCTTTTTATTTTTCTTCTCGCCCATGCCAGAACTGATGCACTTGACAAATCTAAGACCTTCGCAGGAATCGAACTTCTTTGCCTCCTTCTACAATTCATCTCTCTATCTCTGAAATCTAAAGAGCCAATCATGGGATAGGGAAGATCTGGCTTGAACCGGCAAGGTCTCCGGATGACCGGAAGTCTGACGGGGACAAGAAGAACAAGAAGCACAAGTTGCCCCCGCTGCCAGCGCGTGTCGGTAGGAAGCAGCGCAAGCAGAAGGGGCCCGATGTCGCCGTCCGCTTGCCGAACGTCACTCCTCTCACCAAGTGCAAGCTCCAAATCCTCAAGCTTGAGAGGGTTAAGGACTACCTGTTAATGGTGGAAGAGTTTATCGCCAATCAGGAGAGGCTCAAGCCATAGGAGGAGAAGACTGGGGAGGATCGATCCAAGGTTGACGATCTCAGAGGAACGCCTATGAGCATCAGCAATTTAGAGGAGCTTATCGATGAGAGTCACGCGATTGTCTCCTCGTCAATTGACCCGGAGTATTACGTCAGATTATTGTCGTTCGTCGATAAGGACCAGCTCAAGCCTGGCTGAGGTTTGTGGGATCTTTCATTATGTGAAATTATGGTTCTTTGAAATTTAACCTGTGATTGGTAAATTAGGGTTTTGGTCTGTGTCACGAATCGAAAGACATTTGAGCTAGATTCGGTTTCGATTGGGTAATTGTGTGTCTTTTTAATGGATTGAGATTAGGGATTTTCGAATTAGGATCTCGATGTGCTGAGATTGTGAGGCATATGAGGCTTAAGCTCTCGCTGCACAAGCGGGATCCCTTTCCCACCCCTAAAAGCTAGCCATTGGGGGTAGTGGGGCTCCCACTTATATACCCACATCGGGGTTCATGACTTCCCAATGTGGGATATAAGGTGTCCCATACCACTATATAAATTCCTGTTGCAGAGTACCGTCCTTGAAAGTCGACATCTCGGCGGCTTTGAACAAGAGGATTGGGTTTTTTTTACCTCTTACATCCTGATGCCCATCACTCAACACCCCGCAGGAACTGGGTTTCTCTTTACCTCTTACGTTCGGAACGGGTATGTCGTTATCGAGAAGTCGGTTCTAGCTCTGATACCAATGTAACGGGTATACAAGCAGGATCCCGTTCGCACCCCTAAAAGCTAGCCATTAGGGGTAGTGCGGCTCCCACTGATATACCCACATCGGGGTTCATCATGACTTTCTGATGTGGGATATAAGGTGGCCCATACCACTATATATTCCAGTTACAAAGAAGAAGTGAAACTAGAAGTTAGTGGTTGGATGTATTTAGGGAAAATCAAAGCTTTGCTCTTTATCTATCAATTAATCAAACTAGCGAGCATTTGACAAGTTTGACAGAGGAAAGATTTGATTTTTGGAAGTGTCATTCCTTGTTAGCGACCATTGACAAGGTAAGCTGCTATTCTTATTTGTTTTCAGGTTCTGTTAGTTGTTGGGATTCTTCAAGATGACGTTGATTCGATGGTGTCTGTGATGAAAGTTGAGAAAGCACCCCTTGAATCATATGTTAATATTAGGGGATTGGACGCTCAAACACAAGAAATCAAGGAAGCAGTTGAGTTTCCATTGACTCACCCTGAACTCTATGAAGATATTGGTATTAGGCCTCCTAAGGGAGTCATAGTTTATAGAGAAACTGGCACTCGGAAAACGTTGCTTGCAAAGGTTTGTATGCACTAATTGTATCGGTATCCTCCTATTAGCTTATTACTAATTTGGATTTATGGTATTGTGTTCTTTTTGGAACCTTAAAATCCGTGGAGGTCTAATCATAAATTGCATTGAGTGCAAAATTGCTTCACAAAAGGTAGAGTTTGTGTGTAGACTAAATGCTTAAAATATACTGTATTTTGCAATAAAAAAAGTTCTTCAGGGATATTAATGTTGTTAATCTATGATTTGTCTTGCTTATGATTATGAATTCTACAGTAGAACTGTTAATGTTCCATGATGGATGCATAGGAAGCATTAGTTATTACTGGTTATCTCTACAAGCACTTGTATCCAATACCCTCCTAAACATTGTCCTAATGAGAGCTTGTATTCTCTTCTAGTAGGTGGTCGTCTTAGAAGATATTATGGATTCTCTTTTAGAGCGTTTTGTAATATTTGTTGTGAGATTGAAAAATACACAAGGAAGCTGCATGATTGGTATTCACTTGAGTTAATTGTTTTGTTTGATTCCTGGAATGTGGGATTTGTAATTTGTTTATTGTTTAATCATATTGATTATAATTTTGTTTGCCTAACTAATTTTCAGTCTTCAAAGACTTTTCATTTTCTTACTGAGTTCAATTCTTCCCCTCCAAGCAGTGGCAAACTCTACAGCTACAACTTTCCTACGTGTTGTTGGAAGTCAGTTGATACAAAAGTATCTTGGTGATGGCCCAAAGCTGGTCAGGGAACTCTTTAGAGTTGTTGACGATCTTTCACCATCCATAGTTTTTATTGACGAAATCGATGCAATTGGGACAAAAAGGTACAAATTGTGAACATTTATAAGCTCTCGTAAAAGTAGTCAGGATAATTCATTTAAGTTTCTCAACTGTGCAGGTATGATGCTCATTCTGGTGGTGAGCGTGAAATTTAGAGAACCATGCTTGAACTGCTCAACCAGTTGGACGATTTCGATTCAAGAAGAGATATTAAAGTGATCCTTCCAACAAATAAGATTGAATTCCCTCTTATTGATATGATGCTCATTCTGGTGGTGAGCGTGAAATTTAGAGAACCATGCTTGAACTGCTCAACCAGTTGGACGATTTCGATTCAAGAAGAGATGTTAAAGTGATCCTTCCAACAAATAAAATTGAAAGCCTTGACCCTACTTTACTCTGTCCTGGTTATATTGATAGGAAGATTGAATTCCCTCTTATTGATATCAAAACACAGAGACTTATTTTTCAGGTACACTATTTCAGTATTTCATAATAGTGCAAGAAGATTGCATTCAATTAATTGCTGGCCTTCTGTTTATGTATCCATGTTGGGCTTAGTATCTGGGTATTCTCTGAATTTGAAATGCTTTTTAGCCTTGTGTTTTTGCCATGGAGAATGTTTTCTCTGCAGTAGCAATAGAATATCCACCAAAGGGACTCTACATGTGAAAACAAAACACCCTTGTATCAAACCATTCCACATGCCGCCGTTGGGGTATCTATTCTAAAACCTCTTTTAAGTCTAAAGGGTTGGAACGATTGGTTTGTTTCGTCCAGTGACAAAAGCAAGACTCATCAATCAACTTTTGCCCAATTTTTTTTCCTCTTCTAGCCTCCAGTCATTCGGGGACAGAAAAGAAGCATGCTTTATTTAGTCTCTTGTCAGCCATGGTTTTTTCTTAAAGACGTGTAATATGCAAAAGCTCAAAGTTTTTAGTTGCTACATGTATTTGCGGCCTTTTGATTCATCACTTCAAATATCTTTATGAATCGCATTGTTGTTCATGGTGTTGGTTTTCTGAGTTGCTCTAGATTCGCTTGTCTTCACCAATGTCATCGGTCTCTGTTGAAGGATGGTTTAACCAAACTTGCTCATCACCTCCCCACTAAATTTGCTCATCACCTCGATCCCCAACATAAGTTATCGTGGTTCAATGTGCATACTAGAGACTGGCTAAACTTTTAAACATTGTTTCCATTTCACTGATGATTAGAGAATCTTCTTTTCTTTGATGATGATGATGATGATAACATCACTTCGTAGAAATTATGCTATCTAGGCCTATAAAATTTAAATGTAATGACCAAGCTAAAAGTCACATTATAAACTTTTTCTTATGATGATTATTTTGGAGAGCACTATCAGTATCACTCTAAGAGCTTATATCGTATAAAGTGAGTGTAATCCTTCCAAGTTCTTGGTTTCCTATTACAAGTTATGGCTATGCACAAACACATCATATGGTTGAAATCTCAATCTCTGTCTTCCATCACCGTTTCCTTTTCAATTCAAAAGACAAATGCAGTAATTACACACGCTAGAAAAAAGGTCACGACAACCACCTATTTGCCCATAGAAATGTTGGCAGACTTCTACACTGGATATATTATATAATCCCTTTATTGTATTGATTGAAAATGATAGAACATTCATATTGTCCTCTGACAGAAATATAACCTTAAAAAATATTATTTTGATTCACTCATTGCTTTCTCGACTTGTCGACTTCAATCGTACATAATTAATACCAACTAATCACACCATATCCTCAGTTATTTTTATATCCTTTTTGATATTCAGGAATCCTAATCGAATCTACTCTATTTAATTCGAATTCAATTAGAGAGTTCACTAAAGTCATGCAAACGCCTTGCCATTCTTTTCACCATGATCTTGTTTTACACAAAAAACAACAACAACAACAACAAAAACAACATATTAGTAAGATGACCTCAAGAGAGTAATTAACAACTTACTTGAAATCGTTACATCAGCACACGTATCCGACTCTAGAAGTCCCAAATCACCGTCTGTTTCAGCTAAGACGTTGTGTCTTATTATGTGAATGTCAACCTCTAATAAAAATCAGAGTTATCATGCCAAACTTTGAATACAAAGCTTGTATGTAGGGTTTTAAAATCAAGCAATCCGCCACGGGTACTAAGTACTAACCATCGACTGACTAAGAATGTCATATCAAGTTGAAAAATCAATCCAATTAAAGTAAAATTATGCAACATCTACGGACACCAAGCACCGAAAAAACCAACTCAAGTTTTAACATGGACATAACCCAACATTTAACTAACCATATAAGCTATTAGTTAAAGTTGGTGCACAATATAGCATGAGAGCATTTTTTTCTTTTACAACAAATAACCCATAAATCATTTGGATCCGAGCTTTGACAAACTCTAAGCACATATACTGGATTCCAAACCATACAAATCAAATAAATATAAAAGTCACATGCAAAAAAGCCCACTGAAGTAGTCAAGCGTGTACGTTAATGCGATAACGAAAGCAAGGAAAATGTAGGGACGAAGATAACAGATGCCCACCCTTGACTAACTTCGTTATCCATGTTTAGTTAAGTTTGTCTTAATGCACTGTATTTTACTTGAAATGAGGCTTTGCTAACTAACTGCCCAACCAGAAAATAAACCTTGTCCAATTTATGTGCACTCAAGAAGTCGTTCCATCCAGCAGTCAGCGCATGTTTATCACCCAGATACTTGACACTGAATGTTTTTCCATGTTTATCGACCAATTCCAGGTAGGCATTACATTTTGGACGGTGCTTGTGTCAGAATGTGTTTTGCGATGCAAGCGTTCGCGATATTATGTTTTACTGTTCAACCGTCGTCTTTAAAGGTTACTTTGAGATGATGTTATATTCGAGAAGGATTCTTCTTCGATCAAAGGACTCAAGAACTCGACTCCAAGGGATTTAGTTCAGGGAGGATTGCAGAGCTCTGTTTGTTCTTCCTTCAAAATTGAATCCTTTTCTCATGGACGGAGGGGGGTATTTATAATGTTGCTAAGCGAGCAGCTGGTTGATGACCTCGTGGTTTTGGCTGAGTATACGTGTTGGTTGAGGACACATGTAACCCATACCCTCATGCCATAGAATTTTGCATGTTGTAAGAGGGCGCCAGCAAGGTGACATTAGGCCAGCGAGCTGTTTACTTCTAATGTGGGATAAATGTTGTGGATTTATGGATGACGATTACTAATCATTTCATGATCGTGATCATTTTATGATCGCGGGTTTAATATAAAGATCTCCCATTTTAGTAAATTGTGAGAACTAATCCTTGATATGGACTTAACAAATAGATTTCTCATATTTGTTCGCGATAACTAAAGGTCTCTTGTTAAAAGTGAACTACCTTCATGTTTTTTTTTGTGTTGGGTGTCCTATTTATGACGTTTCACTGCGTGTTTTCCAAAAGGGGTTATTTTCCAGAATATCGTCATATCTTCTCGGGACTAGATCGCATATATGGAGTATTAGCGATCATGTCTTGAAAAAATGATGGTCGATTGTTAGACATCTTTCTTATTGGGTCGTTTTTGAAGAAAACCCAATTCTGTGAGGCCAGATGATGGGTCACAAATGCGGTCCCCAAGAGACTTATAAGTAGGGATCATTTCCCCAAATTTCTTCATTTCCGAAGAGACTCGCTAGAGCATAGAGAGAGAGGGGGGAAATCTTCAGATCGAGGTGCTCAGTGTAAGAAAAAGGAAGTTGCAGGGGTTTGCCGGAGTTGTTGCAAATTGTTGTTTTCCAGCGTCGAGTTCGTCATTCTATAGGTAAAGGGCTATCCTTTCTTTCTTTTATTTTTTATTTCTTTCTCCCCGCGCATGTATCTTTCTAGCGATATAAGGGTTTCCTAGAATATGAATTTTGAAAGTACTGGGCGGCGATCTCCCTTGGTAACGGTTTTCACTAGGATGGTGGTGCTTTCTTGGGTGGTGATTCTCTCTTGGGTGGTGGCTCTCTCTTGGGTGGTGGTCCTGATTAGTGAAAATTTTCCCCCAGAAAACTGCCCTTTTTTGGTAAAGGATATGGTGGTTAGGGTTTAAAATAAGTGGCGTTTTTTCGGTAGCCTCTGGTCTTCTGTATGGCTTGCCACCACTAATGGGTGTTTAAAGGTCCAAACGGAGGTGGAGGTTCATCGGAAAATTCTTCTTTTTGTTCTTGGGAAAAGGTTTCCGTCGAGTGGAGGTGAAAAGTTGCCTTTTGTCACTTTTTATGAGGTCAGCGCCTCTTCGTTATCTATGTGGGGGGGGGGGGGGGGCTCGTGAGGCGCCAACATAGTGTCCTTTGGGGACTTTTTGGCACCTTTTTTTGTAAGATCGCAATATGTCGGAGATTGTGTTCTCCCTCGTTAATTTTCCTCTTCGTGTACTTACAGGGTTTTTCCAGAGTTTTTTTTTTCATGGTATCAGTATCACCATGTCTTTAGTGAGTGATAGTATAAATAGGAGCGCGGGGCTTGTGGAGAATGAAGCGAGTTCTTCTCACACAGAGAGGTCCGTTTTGAGGGCCGATTAAGACAAAATAGTGTCTTCTGAACGTCCTTCTCAATTAGCTGATATGCCTCACGGGAAAGGGAAAAAAGCTTCTTCTGTTTCTAAGAGAGTTGGGACGAAATCTTTGGCTGGGTCTATCAAGCGTCCCCTCTCTAGGGATGATCCAAACTATTATCATAAGACGGATTCCGCGAGCAGCTCAAGCAGTAAGGGAGTGCCAACTTTCTCGACAAGATAGCGAACAAAAGTTCGCGTATTTCCTGGAGATTTCATATTGCCTCCTTACAAAATTGAAGAAATAGCAAGCTGTAGTTTTTGCACGGGTTATGTCCCATCTCCTTCTCCGCCTATTCCTCTGGTTTTCAAAGAAAGGGTGTCTTCTTCTATCACGGAAACTAAAGGGGAGGAATCGGTGTTGAAGCTGGAGCATCTTGAGGTAATATCCCATATCTTTCCTTGGCTGATCGGCGCTAAATTAGGGTTAGATTCTGCGAAGGGAGGCAGTCTAAATGTGTACTCGAACCATGTGGTGGTTCATCTAGAAAGCTTGGTTTAGGGATTTCGTCTCCCTTTGTGTCCTCTTTATGTCGATTTCTTGAGGAGAATACAAGTGTGTCCTACTCAGTTGGCTTTTAATGTTTGGATGTTTTTGGCTGCGTATGTGATTCGTAGTGCAACCTTTCGTCAAAAGACTTCGTTAGATCATCTTTTCCAATTTTGTTTTTTTTAGAAAAGGTCACGATGGACTCGTATCTGCTTCTTTCAGCGGGGATATTGTTGAGAGATTATCTAGCAAACCTCTAGAGGAAGAAATGGTTTTTGGTTAGAGATCGCTCTAGTCTGCTTTTGAATTTTAGGATCGCCCCCGGTAATTATCAAACTCCTCAAAAAAATAAAACCCTAGAGTTTGAGGATTGGAAGGTAGTGTTTCCTCGTGCTAAGGGAAATGGAAAGCAAAAATATAATGAAGTGATCACCCCTTTAAGGTTAGAGATGGCTGGGCTCAGCCTTCCCCATTCCCTGGGTGTGTGTTAACTCTTTTTTGATCGATCGTGATGAAACATTGTATTCAAGTTTCTCAAAAGTGGATTAGTGTTTACTGATCTAATGTAATTTTTCTTTTCGTGATCACAAGCATGCTGGATCTTTCAAAACTCTCCGAGGGCCTTGCTAATAGGAACGGAAAGAAAGTGAGTGGGGCTCCGGGACTCCACCGACTTCTTCTCCGCGAGATATAAGTGAACGTCGGTCACCCTAGTCTCTCACCGGGGTTCAGGGGGAGATCGGAAACCAAACTGTCGGAGAGGGGGTTGGTGATGTCGAGATTTTTGGGGCTGATTAGAGTCTGTCTAAGGAGCGCGAGCATTCTCTCATCCAAAGGAAGAAAAGGAAGACATGAGAGGGGGAAACTAGCATGCCACAAGCTGATGAGGCCGGGACAGTATCAGGCATAGTTATTTCTGCTTATCGGCAACCAAGTTTTATAGCTATTGATCATAGGAAGTTGGTCATTCCAAAGAATAACTATCTAGCTGAAAGGGAGTACCTTCGTTCCCTTAAATATGAAGAGTTGGCTAACGAGGGGGGGAGCTGGGTGAGTTCTTTTGAATAATTCTTGTTTGTTTCCATATATGTCATCTTGCATGGTTTTTGAACTTCCATTTTTTTGCAACGCAATCTTCAATGGGAGGAGATCGCGAGGCAGATAAAGGGGCTTCTGACCGTGTTAAAGAGTTGAAAAAGGAGAACAAACGTTTTAAGGCTAGTTTGGACAGGTTAAAGGATGTTGAGATGTAGGAGGCTACCATAAAGAGTTTGAAGGAGGCTCTGCAAAAAAGTGAGCAAGAGGTGGCAGGAGTGAGAAGCCAACTAGATTTATCACGAGTAGAGGTTTTTTATCTGAAGAACAAGAATGTCGAGTATGAGGTTTTTAAGGGGAGGTTGGAGAATCAAGTTTCTGGGCTTGAGGCTGAGCTAAAGAAGACTCGCGATGAGTGGTTGATTTTAAAGGGCGAACTTGAACACTATACATCTTTTGATGATGTTGTTTTAACTAAGGCAACTCTTTGCGAGTATTTTTCGATGGATGGGGGACGAAGCTGGCTAAACGATTTTCTTGAAAAAGGAAGACGAGAAAATTTTGTATAGTCGTCTAGCCGAAGCTTATTTCCAAGGGATGGCGTGTGGGATCATTTAGAGTGTCAATCACTTTTCTTACCTTAGCGATTCCATGAGGGTGTTTGAACCTAGTGGCGCTGAAAGCTTTGCTTTTGAAGCATATTTGGTTATGATTCACGGATAATTAATTTTTTTTTATCTAATTATGCCTTTGCGATGGAATTTTCACTTTATGTATGTCCTTTTGTTCTTTTGATTTTTTGTTTGTTCGTGTTTTATGGTTATCAAACCCTTGTCAATCTCCTGTTTGGAGCATTTTACAAAGTGAATTGCAAGACAACAAAAAGTAAGGGTTTGTGATGTTTATTTGTATATTGTATGGCATGAGGCGTTGCTCATGTGTTGGCATTCTATTGGGTTGGTAGTCCTAATTTTTTAATTCAATGCAAATAAGTTTTTCACAGTGATACGTGTCTTTGTAATAGCAAAAGACAGATAATGTAGTATGAAAATGACATTAAAGTTTGCCTAAGTGTGATCTTACTTTTATTGGGTCAGTTTGCGATATGGACATTGGAATGGGTATATATTTTTTTTCTATAAATAGCAAGGGCGTGAGAAAAAAATTTAGACGGTAATAAGCTTTGCTTTGTGAGAGAAGATGTCGAGTTTGATATGGCTTCAGGGGATGTGTCTCTACATAGTTATACCACGAATGTTATCTCGTTTCCACCTCCTGGTTTCATGAGGAGAATCCTTGGTGAAAGTTATCTGAGTAGACTTGTATGTTATTGAAACGCAAGTTCAATATATTGTATAATTAATTGGTCGTTGCTGATTTTATCTTTGTTATGCATCCTTTACCATATGTATATGTAGAGTATGAAGAAGAGGTATTAGACCAGATTTACTCGTGCTGTTGTCTGGAGCAAGAGTTTGTGGTGATGGTGGAAAGGGATGCTGGCGATTGGTTCTCGCTATCTGAAGGTTGGAGAGAGTTCACGGTCTATAATGATTTGAGAGTCGGTTTTTGTTTGATGTTTGAATATGAAGGGGATTCTCACGTCAAGGTGACCGTGACATAGCCGGGTCCTGAGGAAAGCGGGGATGCTTTCAACGACATCTATTATTATGAGAGTATGTAACATAGACTAGAGTTCAGACCCGCGTGATCTTTTCGTGAGAGAGTGTTGGTTGTTTTGTTAAATAGGATCCTTTGTTGTGTATCAATAAAATGTGGGTACTCAGTTTTATTTGATTTGTTTTTTGTTAGTTGTGGGCTACAATATTAAATATTTACGCACCTTGATGAAAGCATTAGCTCGCGTGGCTCATCTCAACATATTTAGATATCGATTTAACATAGCTCACATGGCTTTTTCAGCTTGTTGGACCTTGAATAAATTTAGTTCATGTGTCCCTATTCCCTATGATAGAGTTGGTGTTGAATTAGGTCGGATAAACTCTTGTTGCGGGGATGAGTGGTGGGCATGTGTAATGTTTGTGTAGTTTGAAAACTGAGTCGGTGTAGCAACGTGGCGTTGCCACATCAGGGCTTGGGCTAGGTATTATAAGTAAGTTGTTTTAAGGAAAGGGAGTATTGAGAGAGGTGTAGTAGTTTATCATGTCTTCTGGAGATGTATCTATGCCACGGTTTGATCGAGCAGTCGTAGCTCCTCGTCTTCGGGGGTTTACAAGAGATATCCTTGTAGAGAGGCATTTGCATAGGCTTGTACGACTAACTTTCCTTAATTTAATAGGCATCAGCATTTGATAATGCATATTTTTAATAGGCATTATAGGGTAGTTTAGATGCATTTACATTGTAGAATATGCATGTTTAGTATTAATTTAGATTAAACTCTTTTTGTGGTAAAGTTCGGAATCTACGCTATTTTGGTTAAATTGTGCAGAATTGTCGATCTGAGATGGTGGAAAGCAAGGGAAAGCTGCAAAACATTGCCAAGTGAAGTCAGGAAATCAAGCTAAGAAGGGAAAGAAAGAAGGAAAGAAAGAACGGGGAAAGAACAAAGAAAAGCAAAGTTTATAGGCGTATTTCGCTGCCAGCGAGTGGAGTCAGCAAGGAGCATCTCCAGGAGCCAGCACGACTCGCTGCCAGCGAATGAAGACTCGCTGCCAGCGAGTGGAGTCAGCGAGGAGCATGTCCAGGAGCCAGCACGACTCGCTACCAGCGAATGCAAACTCGCTGCCAGCGAGTGAAGTCAGCGACACCATGTCTGAGCAAGTACCTGAGCAAGACTCGCTGCCAGCGAGCCGAGTCAGCCTGAGAGCCAGCAAATGGAGTCGCTCCAGCAGAAAGGTGTTTTCACGGCAGCGGAAATATTCGCTGGCAGCGGAACCGAAGAGTTTTGGAAAATTTCTAAGGTATGGACATTCGCTGCTAGCGAGATGCTAGCAAAAATCCAACAGAAGGTCAACCAAGGCAATTCACTGCTAGAGGAAATATTTTCGCTGCCAGCGAAATCTGACGCTGAACTAAACCTGGAAAGTCTATCTTCTATCTATCTTTTGGTTTAGGAAATTCTATCTAATTTATCTATCTTTTATCTTGTTTATTCAGAACTTTAGGGTTATAAATAGGATGTTTAGGGTTAGTTTTCATATGCATTCAAGTAAAGCAATCACCTTTGAAGAGAAGAAAGTTTAGGTAAGCCATGTTTGGCTAATTTTCTAGTTTTCGCCTACACTTGCGAGACTTGGTTGGTGGTTTGTGAGTTTCTAATTTGAGTTATTTTTCCTCTATAATTCTTTCAACTTCTTTGTGTTATATTGATTGTGTTATTGATGTTATCTTGATTAGCTACTTTGATAATATTGATTTCATGCTAGGATTTAATACTTTCGTATTTGTATTATTTCCATAGTAGCACGCATAAGATTGTTGATTCCGTGTTTGAAGCATGATTATGTAGGGAGTTGACATATATCTTAAACATTGATTTACCGTGTTTAATTGGTGTTATTTATATGCTCAAGTTCTTGGGACTATTTGCTATCTCTTTGTTAAATCTTGACCGTGTTAGGGTTGCATAGAGGTGTAAGGGATTAATTGGAATCGTAGGACTTTTAATCCATTTAAACCAAGATGGGAGGAATTCGTAGGAAATGATAATCACTTGAAAAGGATTCGATGACCAATAAAACCAACCAAAGTCGAGAACTTGTAGGTGAAAACGCTTTTCTTCTATCCTTTATTTTCTTTTGTGAATATTATTTTCTTTTATTTTCATCCATAAAAATCTTTCCTTTTTGATATTGATAAATACACAAAATTTAGAAATACTTGATTCTCTAGAGTTCGACCCTTACTTGCATACTATACTAGTTTGTTTGTTTGGGATTTATTTTTGGCAAGGTAAATCAACGACTTTCTCTTCGTCAAAAATTGGCGTCGTTGCCGGGGAATCAAGTTTATTTCTTTGTTTTGTTTATTTATTAATTTTTTTTATATATATCTAACCCCGTTGTGGACCTATCTTACGGTTCACGATACCTTGTTACTAATTGTATGCAATGGAGTTGGAGTTATGGCAACACCAGGGAGAATACTTTCACCATTATCTCACAAGAGTGCAAGATTTAGTGGACAACCGTGCTTCACGGGGTATCCAAGATGATTTGATAACACAAATACTTTGGGTTCAAGATGACATGCTTTCCGAAATACGAGAGTTTGCCCAATCTTTTAAAAAGGAAGGCTTTTACAGTTTGGATTGGCCGGAATTGTGGGATCTTTTCCTTTGCATGGGTGACATGGCGAAGGTGGAAGAAGACTACAATTTGGCATCCACACCCTTACCTTTCAAACCAATGGCGGGCAACATACATGAGGGAAGCCAAGACGCAAGCACCAATGGTTCAATCGAAGATGGAGAAAGGAGCCCGATGCCCCTGGACATGGACTTTCATGAGTGCACGCATGAGGAACCATGTATTTTGGCACCTATTCCACCCATAGTAATCATCCCCAACTCATCTATTAAGGAATCAAGTCTGGAGCCGATTTCTGTGGCTCTTGAGCAAGGTAATGATATTTTTTACACTTTTGTGGATTTTGGTGAATATATAGATCCTTAGGAGCATTACTTCAACAACCCACCAGCGGAACTATGTTGGTGGTACTACCTACCCTCGGCGGGGTGTCACGCTCGAGCATATGAAGAGTTGGAGACCTTCTAAAACATCGCGTATTTTGAATTTGGATTCTTCATATGTGGTGCCCGCCTACCTAGATGGTATGCACCGGAGTTTGATTTACTAAAGAGGGTGTTGGAAATGTCCGAATGCTTGATCTCGATTTAGACAATGAGAAAGATCTAGAGATTGATAATCTCCAAGATCTGATAATGGATGATGATGGTGACTTAAAAGCCAATATGGGAGAAAAAGGGGTCCAGAACCTGAATAATTGAACACCACCATCATGCACCTGCACAATTATTGTACCTTTCTGTTTGCTTTTATTAAGTCATGTGAGTTGTATTATTGAGTCAGCACTGTGTGCTTTTATTGCTTTCTAAGTGCGTAGGGGCCCATATGTCGGCCATTAGTTTTTAGACGTTGTAAAGGCATCCAATGCCTTTCAACTAGCTTTATATATAGAGCTCTCCTCAGACTTCTTAGGCAACGAATTCCAGAGAGAGAAAAACTCATATGAAAGAGAGAAGTCTTGTAATATAGAAAGAGAAATAGAAGCATTGTTGAGTTCTGAGTAGGTTGGTTTCCCATCACTCAAAAACTCAAGAATCCTTCGATTGATCTTTCTGGTGTGAGAGTCTAGTATGTTTGTGTGTTTATAAGCTTTAAGTAAGGAGTGCTTGTGTGTTGTAATATTTTCCCGATTCAATAAAAGTTTGTTTCTTAAGAAAGGGAAAGTTACTTAATCGAACTCTATGTTCTGAATAATTAGTTTTCTTGATTCCAATCCTTTCACTCTCTAAAAACAAAATTTGAGAGTTAGAGACTACGGTCTGAGGTAGGAAACGAAACAGATCTATGTTGTGTCTGAACTAAAGGAGGCATGGTTGAAGGTTAGTCACCTCTAGAAAGCCGGAAGCTAAAGGAACTACGATAGTCCAAGTAACTACGTTCAGGTATTGGTCAAACCTCTCTATCTTTAAGTTTTAATTGTAGAGCGTGGTGGGCTTAAAACCATAGAAAATTCATTATTCATAATATAGTTAGTACATTATGGTAGTTAGTACCACCAACAAGCCATTCATAAGAAATCAATATTAAGTCCGTAATAATATTATCATATATAAAAAGTTAAGGATAAAGTTTGTAATTTAGCATAAAATACGGGTATCTTTTTAATTTCACTAAGTAAGTGGGACCCTTGGTGGTGCATATAGTAAAAAAATTTGGGTGCATCTATCATCACCCTTTTCTTAACAAGATTTACTTCCTAAAACAACAAGTTTTAATTAACAGAGGGAGTAATTAACTTCCACATAGGGTTGGCATGGTACGGTAACCACCAAAAAATGGTCATTATCACGTGATAACCATCAATTGGTGGTACACAAATTTTCATACCACATACCAACCACAACTTGTGGTTGCCATTAGTACATTACCATGGTTACCATGTTGTAATTCTTTTTGACGTCGGTGCTTCTTCCGAATGAACCCGACGAGACATTGAGAGAGCAAGTGAGAAATTGTGAGATCTTGAATGGTCGGAGGGGTCGGGTGTAAAGGCTCAGATTTTCAAACCCTAATTTTTGGAAAAAGAAAATTGAAAATAAACTTAAATCGGATAATTCATGAAAAACTCACTAATTCGAATTTAAAACTTATAGAACAGATTTCCGTCCTAAATAAAATTTTGAAAACTAATTTGACTTGGCAACATCTTCCTCGGATTTTTTAAAATCAAATTGAGCAAGAGAGCAAAATTGGAAAACTAACTTTCGGGACTAACCTCGTAATTCGAACTCGCAACGTCGACCGAAGACACTCGCTCTCACTCTCCTAGCCTAGCCGGCCCATCCTTACCCTAAACCCTAGCTCTTGGAGCTTGAGACCAATTTGAATTCAACTGGTCAAAGATACTTTTCTTTAAATGGGGGAGACACCCACAAATACCTTTTTGATTCTCACTCCCTTGCACCCCCTTGATTTGGAAGGAGACAAGGCAAGTCTTATCCATCCACATCTTCACCTCAATCTCATCCATTTCCATTATAAAGAAGACAACACTCTCTCTCTCTCTCACTCTCATTCAAACACAATGCAAAGACACAAAACCTTATCATACTTTAGGAGATAGAAACACAAAACCTAAAAACACATTCCATCTCTTCTCCTCTCCTCCTTGCCGCCACCATCACACCACAATCTCCATCCCCTACCGCCGCCACCTCTGCCACCCTCTCCACCACAACAACCACCAAACGCCGCCTCCTCTCTCCTTCTTTCCTCCCTTATGTCGGGAGCCCTAAGCCTCATCCACCACCTCTCATCTCTTCCTCCTTGAAAGTCAAGCACCCCAACAGCTTCCTCATCTTCCCTTGGAGTCCAAGAAGCCATTTTGGAGCCACTCGACAGCCCAGAAGACCGAGAACGAAGCCCCGGAGCCATACTAGTCCATTTTTGGTCTAGCAAGGGTAAGAAATCATTTTTCCTCCCTTTCACCTCCACACTTCCAAAGTTGTCACCTTTAACCTCCCTAGCATCTTCCCAGCTCACTCAACAAGTGGATCCAGAAGGAACAAGCCAAAAAATCGCCCTCAAGCCACCCCAGAGAAGAAAAGAAGAGAAAGAAGGAGTTTAGGTGAGAAACCTCTCTCTCCATCAATTTTTATGTTCAATGTGGGTTCTAACATGTTTCTGGGAGTTTTGGTAGGAGTTGGGAAAGGGGAGAAGTGCTAACAACAACAACAAACGAGGCCGGAAAAAGGGCTTGAATCAACGATTCAGGCCCGGACTCGCCGCCGCGAGAAGGAACTCGCAACCGCGAGTCAGAACAAGGCCTAAGGGTTCTGACTCGCCGCAGCGAGTCAGAATCCTTGGAAACAGTAGAAAGGACCAATTTAGGTCAAAATCAAAACAAAAAATATAAATTAAAAACTTGAAACTTAAAGGTAAAAAAATAAAATATTAAATAATATATATACACACGCACACTTGGTAACCATGGTAAAACAAGAGCACCATGAGAACCCCCTTATTGAGAAAAGAACGCGCCTCACGCGCCGACGTATCCTCCTCTTTCTTCCTTGTTGCTTCGAGTTTCTCCTTTGTCTACAAAACCCTATTTCGATAGGATTATCAATCGTCCACTCGTACAAATCCCAATCTGAATCCTTAATCCATACCCGGATACGTGGTTTGACCCTCGTACCACGTATCGGATACTGTACGATACGGGGATACGCAGAGATACGTGAAGATACGCGTATTTTGGGACGGGATACGGTCAATGTATCTTGACCGTCTGAAATGGGTGATGGATACGCGTATCCAAGCCTCAAAGGGGGGTTTTTAACCTATTTTGTTTCATCTGTCTTCAACTCTCTGTCTATCTCTCTCGTCCCAGCCTCCTAACTCCAATTCGATTATGAGGGGCATACCCAAACGTCATGGAGTCAGTGAAGAACAAGGACAAAGGAGAGGGGGAACAAGTGAAGAAGAAGAGCTTACCAAAAAAAATGAAGAAGAATAGAATATGCCTGTGAAGAATTAGAAGAGGAAAGGGAGAACAAAGTGAAACAGGCGGCAGTAGTGAAACAGAAGGAGAGAGAAGGTTAAGTGGTTAGGGTTAGGGTATAATTAGGACAAAAAAAATTCACATTAGGCAACTGGCCCATTCATATAGGCCTGTTTTATTTGGAAATATGATGCATTTATTTCAAGTATTTAGCCATGTATATGTATATGGTGGAGATATATCTACTACTTATACATATAACTTTAAAACAAGGTATTATTTATAAAAGTATCCTCGTATCCCCATATCCTATATTTTTTGAAATTGACGTATCCCTGTGTCCGTGTCGTGTCGTATCCCCGTATTCGTATCCATGTCCGTGTAACATAGATTATCACCAAGTTGATAAATTTGAGAATAGAGGTAATCTCTTTGTATATCGACTACCATAGAGACTTGAAAAGAAATTTTTTTCCAGATGTTCTAATAGTTTGTGTAGATCCCCCTGGAAATCTCTTCCAATATGGTTCTTTTCTATTTCTAAGTTTCCTCTTGGATTGTATGTTTAATGTGCTTTGGGTACTCGATGCTGTTCTCCGTAACTGTATCAAGATGGTCTTGGTGATAACCTTCTCGTGTATTATATTGGTTATTCATCTTATGAATTGGGTCTTTATCTACTGTTTTGACCAAAAACTTTTAACTAATCGTATTTTCTGTTCGAATGAAGGTTTTAAGAAAATCATGGTACATGGTGTAATTGCTATTCACACCCCTCGGATACAGGTTTGCTGTGAGGAAGCTTGGATTACAATGGGTGTTTACTGGTGGGGTAGCAATGTTCTTTTCCATAATAACTTGTCGGCTTCGCCTAACACTCTCTATAGGACTTCCCCTGATCTTGATAATTTGATTACCTCTACCCCTTGCAAAGATAATCTCGAGTCCATGCGCAGGTTTGTTCAATCATTGTCAATCTTCAAACATATTCGTAAGTGTGGTTGGATGTTAACAAGTGGGTCTTCTACTGACATTTTGATATATATGCTTATCGACATCCCTTCCAAGTCTTTAGATATACATGTTAATGGTGGTCAAGACCATTTGCTGAAATTTAATGTCTATGAATTATTCCTTCAGCTTGTCTCCCATTTGTGCTTGTTTATTATAAGAGCAAATCATAATCTATTCCACAAGCACACAATCCACTTCTACCTCAGGCCCTTTTCTTATCAGGAAATGTGTGAATTTGTTTGGGTATCTGTTATGTCAAACTCACTAAGGATATTTTATATTATCATTAAACCCTTTTTATATCAATCCTGCTCTTCTGGAGCTAGCTCCATCATTAGGAATTTCTTTGATCCTTGTATTGTGATTACTGTTAATCGTTACAAGACTACTTTTGTTTCCTTGTACTGGCCTAATCAACTTTTATTAACCTTTAAACCTGGTTATAGGTGTGGTGGGGTATCATTTAGGGCGTGTTTGACAAGCGTAGATTAGGAGATTATGGTAGATTAGGAGATTAAAAAAAAACAGAAATCTCCTCGGGGACCGCGCTGTGGTGTTTGGCAGCACAATGGAGATGGAGATTAAGCGTATTTCAGTAGATGAAAATGAGGGAAAACTGAAATCTCCTTGGGTGAAGATTATGGAGATTTGGAGATTTCTCCCCCCCATAAATCGACAGGTTTGCCCTCATTTCTTCACACGCCTCCCTTTCCTCAGATCTGGAGAACTCGAGCCATTCCTCCTCCATTGTCCACTTCTCCGAGTTCAAAGGTATGCTCTTCTTCTCCGTTACCTCCACTGTCCTTTGTAGGCTCACCGGGGTAGGATTGAGGGTAAGTGTTCAACCATTTTTCTTACCTTCGAACCCTACATGGTTCCAGTGACAAATTTTTCTTACCTTCGAATCCTAAATCAACCCACCTAATTCATGTCAATTTCAGTTCGAGATGATATTCTCATGTAAATACCCGGTAACGAAGATGAAGAAGGACGAAGGCCTACTTACCTGGATGATCGTATGCTCAGATCTGCTCGGCCTGTCCTCGTGGTAACGGTAGTCAACACTATCTCTTTCGAGCCGCAACCGTCGAGGTCGAGTGGGGGTCACCGTAGCTGTCGCCGGCAAGAGCCTGCGAGGAGCGTTCACAGCCTGTGAGGAGCGTTCACAGCCTGTGAGGAAGATCGAAAGGAGGACGACGGTGTTGCAGGTGCTGCCTCTCGAAAATGTGTGGGAGCAAATTGATTTGGGGGTATAGGGGTTTTTAATGTCAGGGGTAAATTTGTAATTGTTCACCAACTAATCCACAAACATCTTCTACCACCAAACACCTTTACGAGATTTCTGGCCAAATAAATCTCCATCTCATACCATCTACAAAAATCCCATTAATCTACAAAATTTATCTCCATCTCTTAACATCTACAAAAATCTCATTAATCTACATAATCTCCATCTACTGTCAAACACGCCCTTAATATGACTATTTTTGACGTTCCCATCCACATATCCAATTTAGGACTTGTGCAAATAAAATCCCAAGGATTTCACATATCAATGGCAAATTACTTTCCTTTTATGTCTATTGTTAAACAACACCATCACTTTACAAGCTATACAATTGGTTTTTTAACAAAGAAAATTATTGACATGAAAAACCTAAAACGCGTACAGTTTTTGTATGGAATCGCTTACCAATCTGTCCATACAGCCGTCAAAGAGTTGACAAAAAATCTGCTACTGGAACTCTCGGGGAATTGCAAGGAGAACATTATGGACGGAAATTAAAGCAATGAGAATCAATGAGCATATACAGCTAATGACACTAGCAAAAACAAATACGGAAAAAATTCCAGATGAAAAATTATGGCAGAATGTTGGATTTACGAACGTTGTTTGGTCACCAGGGATTGGTAGGGCTGGAGGATTAGGTGTTTTATGGAATGAGTATAGCCTTACTAACGAGTCAATTGCGATTGAGATACATCTCTCGCGAATCATCGGGGTGAAATATTCGGAGCCAGTTTCAGAATTTTCATGTCTTATCCTCATCGTCTATGGACCTCCACAGGCAACTGATAAAGAATCATTCTGGGAAACTTTGACGATGATAATTAATTGATCAAGTCTGCCTTGTATGGTTATAGGGGATCTAAATGAGATAAGCCATAGTAGTGAAAAAATGGGAGGCAATGACTTCAACCTGACCCATACTCTAAGATTCAACCATTTTAAAGACACTTGTGCACTATTCGAAATCCCATCATCGGGTAATCAATTCACCTGGAGGAAAAAGGCAAAGGGGGATGACAACATAAAAGAGAAACTAGATAGGGTATTAGTGCAACATGAAATTTTAGAAAAATTTCCCGATTTAATAACCTTCAATGGGGCCTTTTCCTCGTTGGATCACTGCCCTGTTTCGATATCTCTTGATTTGGGAATCAAGTTCAAACCACCACCATTTAAAATCGAGAACATATGGATCTACAGAAAGGATTTCCGTAACGTAGTAAGACAAGCCTGGAGGGCATCGTGTCCTGGTTCGGTAATGCATAAAATTTTGTTTAAAACAAAAATACTAAAACAGAAAGCTAAAGCTTGGAATAAAACTACATTTGACAATATTTTTAGTCAATTAAGTGACGTAGAAGATAAGCTCATTAGTATCCAATCCTCGCAATGCCTTGATGACCCTGCGGAATCCGTAGAAAAGGAAAAGAGACTAATCCGCAAAAAACAAGAACTTCTTCTATTCCACAAATCCTATTGGTCACAGAGAGCCAAAGCTAAACACCTAAATCTGGCAGACACTAATTCGTCTTACTTCCATAAAATAGCGTCTAGGTGAAGAAATAGAAAAATTATCAAAAATATCTCTTCAAGATCTGGTACCCTCATTATTAGGGAAGATAATATAAGATCGGAAATTAAGAAAGATTTTGAGGAACGATTCTCGAGACAGCCCATTAATACGGACCGACTATAGAGTTTCTTGGACCTGGTTGGAAGTGAAATTTCAGATGACGAAAATGCTCAGCTAATAGCTCAACCCTCTAATGGGGAAATTAAGAGGGCGGTTTTAAGCCTTGGGAATAATAAATCTCCAAGCCCTGATGAATGACTGCAGAATTCTATAAAAATTATTGGGATATTATAGGCCAAGATGTGACGCGCGTTATCAAAGCTTTTTTTCACTCCGGCAAGTTAAATAGACAAACTAATCATACATTTATCACTCTCTTGCCAAAATGTAACGCACCAACTAAAACTTCATACTATAGACCAATTAGCTTGTGTTCAACCATTTATAAGATTATATCAAAAATTCTGACGGATCGGCTAAAAAAATCATTGGACGACTCATTCACCCTCTGCAAGGCGCATTCGTTTCAGATAGAGCTATACAAGATAATGTGTTAATTGCCCGTGAAATCTTTCATACTTTCAAATCTTGCAAAGGAGTTGATGGTTGGTTGGCTATCAAGTTAGACATGGAAAAAGCATATGACCGGGTTGACTGGACCTTTATTGAACTTGTCCTTCATAAATTTGGTTTTCATTCTAAGTTTATCGAGCTAATTATGGAATGTGTAACTACGGTTTCGTTCTCTGTGTTAGTCAACAACGGTCCTACCGATGTTTTTAATCCCTCCAGAGAAATTAGGCAAGGAGACCCCCTTTCCCCTTTCCTTTTTCTTCTTGGGGCAGAAATCCTAGCGCGGAGATTAGAACACGAATCCCTGTCAGGACAAAATTTAGTTGGCTTCCCGATTGGCAGAAATGGCCCGAGAATCCCTTTTCCTGCCTTTGTTGATGACATAATTATCTTCTCCAAAGGAACTATAGCGGCCTGTGCCAGAGTTAAGAAAATAATTGACGAATATTGCCAAGTTTCTGGGCAAAAGGTCAATTATCATAAATCTACCTTCCATGTTTCTCCAGGCATTCCAAGATCTAGGCTAGTCGAACTAGAGGGTACACTGCTCATATCAAAAGAAATTAATCTAGATAAATATCTAGGTTTCCCAGTCGTCAATGGAAGAGTCAATAAGAACACGTTTGAGGACATCATCAGTAAGTCAGTGGATCAGTTGAGCAAATGGAAGGCGAATTCACTCTCTCAGTAGGGTCGAAAAACCTTGATTAGAGCAAATCTGGCTTCCAAACCATTATATGTAATGCAAAGCTTTATGTTGCCTACAGATATTCATACAAGGCTAGACCAACTTAATAGGACATTCTTTTGGAATAAGGATCTGCGGAGCAGACCATTAATTAGTTGGGATAGAATTTGTAGACCAAAAGTTGCCGGAGGCCTAGGACTTCGAAAATCTAAAAACATGAATGAAGCTTTACAGTTGAAGTTACTGTGGAAAATAATTGTTGAGCCAAACAATGCTTAGGTCAGAATTATTCAGCACAAATACTTAAAAACAAAGACGGTTTGGGATTACTCGGGTAGAGGTAATGCCTCGTGGCAATGGTCTAAATTACGCTTACTAATTCCGACTTCAAGAAAGGATTAATATGGTAAGTTGGGGAATGGGCGAACAATCAAGTTTTGGCAAGACAATTGGGCATGTACATCTCCGTTGCTACAATACTGTAGGTCACCAGACAATATCAATACAGAGGAAACTATTTCGGAATACATTAACAGAGATAATGGAATATAGACAAGATTCAGAATGTCTTACCACTAGACATTGTAAACAAAATCTCTGACATCCCATTACCTGAATCTAATATGGAGGATCGACTGTACTGGGGACCTGCAAAAAACGGCTGGTTTTCAACGGCTAGTGCATAAAAAATGATCACAGGTTCCTCGACGGAACAATCCACCAATAACGACTGGTTATGGAGAATCAACATCCCGCCCAAAATTAAGAATTTTATGTGGAAAGTAGCTCAAGATGGTCTACCAATGGCCTCCCGGCTAGCAAAAAATGGTATTGCAATCCCACCATATTGTGCAGTGTGTAACCACCATGAGGAAGATGCTTTTCACTCACTCCTCGAATGCAGATTTAGTGGAATCTGCAACACGTGGTCCAGTGATAAGAAGACAAAATTTGGGATTTCATCTCCAACACAAGGGATATAAGAAAGATTCTGGTTGTGTTGGATGATATCCTCACAGCGAAATAGAAACAGAAAATGGCATTTTGTTGGTGGACGTCGTGGTATATTCGCAATCAATACATATTTAGACAAGCTAAGTTACCAATGATTAATTAATACTACTGTATGGTGGAAACGCATATGAGTAAATGGGTTAGTGCCCAAAAGTTGGATACTAAGGACCATAGTACAAATTACAGTAGGAGACCAGAAACCCGGGGGAGGACAAGTCACAACGACGTAGGTTGCTCGAGGATGACTCCGACTAAAAGAAATCACAAATGGAAAAAACCACCGGAGGGATGGACTAAATTAAATTTTTATGGATCCTGTCCAAACACATATGACAGTTCTATTGGTTTCATTATTCGTAACAGTGAGGGGCAACCGACTGAGCTTGGCTGTAACTGCATCGGATACCAATCCCCACTTATGGCAAAAACAATTGCTCTTAGGTGCGGCATTCTGGCGGCTAGGTCACTTAACATAAATAAGCTAATCATCGAAGGGGATTCATAATCATAATTGAACACCTAAGAAAAGGTCGAAAGTGCCCATGGGAAGTAGAGTTGATTATGTCAGACATTGAGATTCTTTTGTGTGGGGTGAGAGAAGTTCGTTTCGCTCATATTCCCCGTAGTGGTAATCGTGTGGTAGATAAGGTTGCACATCTTAGCCACCATACTAGTATCTCTAATATACTTAACGATCCCGGTCTGCAGGACCTCATCCGAAAGGATGCCTTCGGGTAGCGCTTATGCACAGCCGAATTCTTACCTAATAAAAAAAAACTTGGTGTTCGGTTCACGGGAGGTAGATACTTTTCTCAAATAAAATATTCAAATTTAAACTCTAAATATGCTAACTCCCTGTTCCAAGCAAATAATACAAGAATCCCTCCCGTGTAGTGGCAGGGTGATTCAGGATCGAATCCACGAGGAGGTATGTCAGCGCTTCCCTTGTTGCAATCACGATCAAGCTATCGACCTCAGAAGACACTCGATATCGATGTGTCTGGTCGATATCAACCTCAGTTGTGGTTGAATTCCAGTAGAGTTCCTGCAGAAAATAAAAGCAACAAAGTCGACGTCGAGTAGAACCTTGATATCGACGTTAGACCTCAATATCGACCTTTACAATCGATTCCGATGTTTATCACAGAAACTGTTTTGCGTAACCTATTGTTGGAAAAGTGTCCGAAGAACATAGAATGGTAAAGAAGGATGATCAAAAATCAAAACTTAAACTTTTATATGAAACTCAATATACTAAAAGCTTCCAAAGTCGGGGTTCATGCCACAACGATAACAATGCAAGTTTGATGCTAAAGTTATGAAATTTAATGCCTTTCCGTCAAATAACTTTCGTTACCAACACTTAGGTGATTAGAGGCTCTCGCATATTTCCTAAGAGT
Organism: Persicaria maculosa; assembly: GCA_963922045.1. NCBI lineage: Eukaryota > Viridiplantae > Streptophyta > Magnoliopsida > Caryophyllales > Polygonaceae > Persicaria > Persicaria maculosa. The sequence goes on along the minus strand of OY998261.1, from coordinate 20,225,665 downwards.
TACTATCCAACTCATGAGCAATCCAAGTTCACAATATAAGTGGCTTTCGCTTCAATAATGCAAATAATGAATCTCTCTAACTTTCGCAAAGGAATCATGCATAGGATAGAAGACAGAATCGCATAAAAGCCATACCTTTGATGCACTTACCCTACATCGCTATCGTCGGGCTCACCCTGACCCTAAAAGTGGGTTGACTACTCGCTTCTCATCATGCAACTCATCGTCATCATTGAAAGAAAACTACTTTGTATTGAACTATGAAAGAAAGATTACAACCGAACCAAGCCAATTCCGCTCTCGCTTCTACCAACCTCAATCGGCCTTCTCTCTCTCTACAAATTCTCTTCGATAAACTACTAAAACTTGTTGTGCTTGGATGATTAAACTCAGCCCTAACGGCCTCTAGATATAGATATTGAACTTTGATATCCAAATACTCGAAACTTTATCTTTATTCTCTAAGATAAAACATAAATAAAGTAAAAACTAAAAACTTCATGGTAAAACAACTCATGTGATAGCTCTGACGTTGAAGATAAGAAATCTCGACTTTAGGATAGACGTGCAAGCTTCGGATAGAATTCTATCAAAATCTGAGTCGGACTTCTCTGCTGGCAACATCGATATCGACCTTCAAACGTCGATATCGACCTCTCTTTTATCTTATCTCGAGCTCTCCTTCTTCTACTAGGATTAGCACTCGACTGCTATCATTTATCTCGATCTAGGCACTCGATATCGACCATGCATCCTCGATATCGACCTATCTGGTGTCGACATGCTCTATTCTCTTTCTTGCTTGATTTCTGCCTCACTGCTACACTCGATGTCGAGGTCCTTCAGTCGATTTCGACCTCTTTCAAAGACTTCGAGTTCTTTTTCCGCTCTTCCAAATTTGTCCATTTTTGCCCCGTTTTCTGCGAAATCACATAGAAACTCGTGCAAACCCATATATTTGACAATAATGCATAAACTAGACTAATCCCAGGTTTTCCCACTAATATGCATGCGAAAGAATGACAAAATGGACTTATATGTGCATAGAAAATATGGCAATTTGCGCGCACATCAAACACCCCATACTTAAGCTTACTTGTCCCCAAACAATACCTTTAATGGTCATTCAGGGGAAGAAAGTAAACCCTCAACATCATAGATTCATTTTTCATATGTCCCCACAATCAATTGCCATCCTCGATAAGGTACTTATGTCAACCAAGTCCATGCCTGTGCATAAAGAAATTTCATACTCATAAAGGAGGTCTATATGCAAAAAATAATTTTAGCGACATAGCATTAATAATCAAGAGGATTTTTTCAAGCTTGTGAGAAGTAGATTGGTAAAAGGCTAAATGTGGGCTAATATTTGGCCATGCGGTGTTAAATCCGGGGAAACATAATTTCTTTCCAAAACATTCCACATTCCTTCTTCATAATGTCTCACCTTTCACTCATCGCTCAATGCTTTTTTTCACTTATAATGCTTTTACCTCTCTAACCTTAGCACTGCCTTCTCGCGAGTCGCAAACATGGGTGTCATGAATGGCCCCGGATACTTAGTACTTTGGACTCCTCACCTTGTGTCCCATCTCACTGAACTAACATCTCAACGAGCAGGGTCGATCTACCTTTATCTCCTGAGGTAATCGGATTTTTTTCTCACTCATTAAATTTTCCATATTTCAAAATTTCTTCATTCCTGCCAACAACTTCAATAATAATGCACAAACTCCATATAACAACTCCAAAGACGACATCCATACTCAACATTGTACCCGGATAGGGTATAAGGTATAAAATGATAAATGTGTGATATATGTGGAGCAATAATGATCATGATAAGGCTCATATATGGCTTGTGACTTTTGCAAATATGCATAGGTAAGGCTAGGATATGAACTCTTATATGTAAGCACTTGTATGGAAATTTCATAAAAAGTCCTCCATCATCTTATCATGCACATGTCAAAAGTAACTTCAAGTTTTTACCTCCTTCATTTTTTTCTTTTTGCACTTCATTGGGACTTCCCTTAACTAGGCAATTTCCTGTTATATCTCTAATGAATCTAATTTTGCATCATATAGCTCTTTTTTATACTTCCATGACTCTTTTCTTTATTTTTAATTTTTGATGGGGGTCATTTTTTTCCTCTTTTTTTTTCTTTTTTTTCCGAATTATATAAAACTTAAAGATAAATATGACTAACTAACTATGTAATATGCATGAACTATATAAATAAATATGCAATAACTTATGAAATATACTAAAACATGTAAGTAAGCCCTTTCCCCACCCCATAATTAAAGTCTACAGTGTCCTCACTGTATTAGAACTAGGGTTAAGAAAAACTTACTAAACCGTCACAAATTTCAGAAGTCGAAGAAGTCAGCAGGCATGGTCAATATCGACCTTGCAACATCGAAATCGATCTCTATCATTGATATCTGGCTCAAGCTTTAGGGTGATCTGGCCTCGACCATAAGCTTATCTAAATCGATCATAAGGTCGATGTCGATGTGTAACATCGATTTCGATGTCTCTTCTATGTGCTTTTCTCTTTCCTGCAACTTGTTAAAAACAAAACCAAAACAAAAACATGCAAGACAATAAATTGTAGTGTCTCAAACCAAAGTAAAAACTGTCTAAAACCAAAACTAATTCTTTGTTACAAGCTCTAGACTTTTAAGTCGCTATGCCGACTTCTTCCTTGTGCTTCTCAAGGCCGCATCTGTAGAGCCCATGTGGCTTAGGCCTCAAATATTACTCCTTTCTTATCACGCAGTTGCATTCTGCCGGGATGGATCTGGTTCACCGTGAATGGTCCCAAATTCTTATCTTTGAATCTCGTAGGGAACCAATGGTCCTTGGATTTGGTAACATAAACTTTGTCTCCTATCTCATATTGGCTCGAATCATCATCGGATACCCTACATAAGCGCACATGCCAAGGCACACCTCTTCCAAATAATGATAAATCTTTAATTGTAATGGAACAGAAGGAATTCGTACCTTGACTTACCTTCTTGTCTGTCTGTGGCTCAGGTCGACATCGATCATTAGTGGTCGATATCGAGCTTTGTTGTACTCCTGGAGGTCCAGCCGATTTGGAGAGTTCTCCCTTGATATGATCAGGTCGATTTCGACTCTCAGAGATCGATATCGAGGTCTCTGTTCCTCCCTTCTCAGTGCTTATGGTGGTCGATTTCGGCTCTAGGGCATGGTCGATATCGACCTTCATCCCCGATTTCGATGTTCCTTCTCCTCCTCCGTCGACCCCATACTTATAACCTGACATAGAATCTTGAACATTATTAGTCGATATCGACTTACCTGGGTCGATTTCGATGTTCTGTTTGGCTCCTTCATTCAAGATTGCCACAACCTCCTATACTTGGGCTTCTATGGCCCTCTTTTCTAGATCTTCCGGTGTCATACTCCTTACTTTGGCTTCCCCACATGTGATGTAGACACCATTGATGGCTTTTATCTCCATTGGCCCTTGATTTTTCACCGTCTTGTTGAAGTCATACTCTATCACCTCGTCACTAATTGTGAATGAGAGCAATCCTTTCTTCACGCTAATGTTGGCATCGACGGTTGCTAGGAATGGCCTACCTAAAATAATGGCACAAGCAGGGTCCTCCGCTATATCAACTACTAAGAAATCAGCAGGGACAAAGAATTTACCTACTTGTACTAGCACATCAGTCACTATCCCTATTGGAATCACTACCGTATGTTTGCCATGTATAACCTTGCATCCACGGGCTCCAAAGGACCTATTTTTACCTTGTGCCATATGGTTAGTGGCATCATGCTAACGCTAGTGCCCAAGTCAACTAAAGCATTAAATTTGAATCGACCTAAGCCTATAGCGATAGAGAACTTACCTAGGTCCGCCCGCTTTTGTGGTAGCTCCAATCTGGTGCACTCCTCTGCAATCTCAGAAAGCGATTGCTTCTTACTCAATATGTCCTTAAGGAACCTTACATAGGATGGCATCTCATGAAGTGCTTCTGTGAATGGTATATAGACGTTAAGTCCTTGAAGCATCTTCGCGAACCGCTGAAATTTCTTTTCCGCTGGGTCTTTAATCATCTTTTTAGTTGGGAATGGCAACGCCTTCTTCTTCCCTGCGGTTGTAGTTAGGTCGACATCGACATCAGTAGGGTCGACATCGACTGGAGGAGTCGATTTCTGTGGTGACTCGGCATCAGGGTCGACATCGACAGGGGGGTCGACATCGACGTCACCTTGGTCGATATCGACAGGGGGGTCGATATCGATGTCTATTCTGGCTCCTTTTCCTTCGCTTTTTGCTCGGGCGTTTTTAATTGACGTCCACTCCTTAGATTCATTGTTGTAATGTGTCCAGTGGTCTTGCCCTTTTGGTTGGGCACAGTTGATCCAGGGAATGATCCTGACGCTTTGGGTATTGCCTCCGCCAATTGACCCATTTGGGTCTCCATGTTGCGCTTCCAAACATCGATCTCCCCAAGCCTAGAACTGATGCCCTACAGCTGAGTATGGATGGAGTTGTTGGCTTGTTTAAACTCAGCATGATTCCTCTGCATCTCATCAAGAATGATCTACAGGTCATCCTTCCTTGTCTCCCGCTCAGGGTGCCTTGGTGCTCTATATGGTGGGGGATCCCTTTGTTGATAGAACCTTTGATCGCCCCAGTATGGTTGATTGCCCCCTCCATAGGAGCCTCTCGTCCACTTGGCTTCCTCATGTTGTTCCGCCATGGATACTTGCTCAGTATGTGGACAGGCACTAGTGTTATGCCTTGTTGAACCACATTCCTGACAAGTTTGATTGTTGCTCAGGAACATGACTTGCGTTTGAAGGCGGCGTGTCTGATCGTTGTGGAATTGTTGTCGCACATCAGGATCTATCTCCCTTGGAGGCTCATATAGTGGCATAGATGGGGCAGGCCTTGCGTCATAGGTCGCAGCAGTCCCATAAGTGTTATCAAAGTTTACGAGCCTCTCAATGGTATCCCAAGCCTCCGTTGGTGTAAGCTCAATGTACCGATAGGAGGTATATGAATTAATCCTCTCCTTATTCGGCGCATCAAGGGAATTGTAGAATATCTCCTAGATGACATATGGAAGTTGCCCATGCGTCGGGCATGATCTCATCAAGTCCTTAAATCGCTCCCACGCATGTGCTAGTGTTTCACCTGGCTTTTGTTTGAAAGTCGTGATCCTTTGTCGCAGCATCGCCATTTTAGAAGGTGGAAAGAACTTATTCAGGAATGCATCCTTCACCTCCGCCCATGTCCTCAGCGAGCGTGGAGCCAAACTCTCAAGCCATTGTAATGCCTTCCCTGCCAAAGACCATCTAAAAAATTTTAGTCTCACATACTCTAAATTTACTCCATCAGCAATTGTTTCACATAAGTCCATAAAAGTAGAGATGTGTTGCAATGGGCATTCATTAGGTCTTCCTTCAAAAGTATTTCTTTTAATTTCAGAAAGGAAGTTAATTTTAATCTCATAATTGGAAGGAGGAATAAGTATAGCGGATTCAGGAACGTGAAGCGGCAGGTGCATGTATTGCATCGCCGTCTGTGGATACTGATTGAGCCGCTCTTGGGATTGTCTACGCGCATCCTCCTCCCTATCAGCACGGTCTCGCTCTACAGCAGCGGCGGCCCTCTTAACAGCGCTTGTTGCGTTGTGGTCCTCAATCTCCTTCTTCAACTGCTCTATGGTCTCAGCCAACGTCTCGTTGTCAGCCATGATACGAATTGCTTTGTTGCGAAGATGGAAGAAACATTCAGGCTCGGCTATGATTTCTAGGATAGGTTCGCGATCAAAACGTTGCATAAACCTGCAAAATAAGCTCTAAAAGATCGTGAGAAAACTTAGGTGGCAATTGATTGCCTCCCCGGCAATGGCACCAATTTGTTCGGTTCACGGGAGGTAGATTCTTTGCTCAAATAAAATATTCAAATTTAAACTCTAACTATGCTAACTCCCTGTTCCAAGCAAATAATATAAGAATCCCTCCCGATGTAATGGTAGGGTAATTCAGGATCGAATCCACGAGGAGGTATGTCAGCGCTTCCCTTGTTGCAATCACGATCAAGCTTTCGACCTCAGAAGACACTCGATATCGATGTGTCTGGTCGATATTGACCTCAGTTTTGGTCAAATTCCAGTAGAGTTCCTACAGAAAACAAAAGCAGCAAAGTCGACGTCAAGTAGAACCTCGATATCGACGTTAGACCTCGATATCGACCTTTACAGTTAATTCCGATGTTTGTCACAGAAACTGTTTTGCGTAACCTATTGTCGGAAAAGTGTCCAAAGAACGTAGAATGGTAAAGAAGGATGATCAGAAATCAAAACTTAAACTTTTATATGAAACTCAATATACTAAAAGCTTCCAAAGTCGGGGTTCATGCCACAATGATAACAATGCAAGTTTGATGCTAAAGTTATGAAATTTAATGCCTTTCCGTCAAATAACTTTCGTTACCAACACTTAGGTGATTAGAGGCTCTCGCATAGTTCCTAAGAGTTACTATCCAATTCATGAGCAATCCAAGTTCACAATATAAGTGGCTTTCGCTTCAATAATGCAAATAATGAATCTCTCCAACTTTCGCAAAGGAATCATGCATAGGATAGAAGACGGAATAGCATAAAAGTCATACCTTTGATGCACTTACCCTACATCGCTATCGTCGGGCTCACCCCGACCCTAGAAGTGGGTTGACTACTCGCTTCTCATCATGCAACTCATCATCATCATTGAAAGAAAACTACTTTGTATTGAACTATGAAAGAAATATTACAACCGAACCAAGCCAATTCCGCTCTCGCTTCTACCAACCTCAATCGGCCTTCTCTCTCTCTCTACAAATTCTCTTCGATAAACTACTAAAACTTGTTGTGCTTGGATGATTAAACTCAGCCCTAACGGCCTCTAGATATAGATATCAAACTTTGTTATCCAAAGACTCGAAACTTTATCTTTATTCTCTAAGATAAAACATAAATAAAGTAAAAACTAAAAACGTCATGGTAAAACAGCTCATGTGATAGCTATGATGTTGAAGATAAGAAATCTCGACTTTAGGATAGACGTGCAAGCTTCGGATAGAATTCTATCAAAATCTGAGTCAGACTTCTCTGCTGGCAACATCGACATCGACCTTCAAACGTTGATATCGACCTCTCTTTTATCTTATCTCGAGCTCTCCTTCTTCTACTAGGATTAGCACTCGACTTCTATCATTTATCTCGATCTAGGCACTTGATATCGACCATGCATCCTCGATATCGACCTCTCTGGTGTCGACATGCTCTGTTCTCTTTCTTGCTCGATTTTTGCCTCACTGCTGCACTCGATGTCGAGGTCCTTTAGTCGATTTTAACCTCTTCCAAAGACTTCGATTTCTTTTTCCGCTCTTCCAAATTTGTCCATTTTTGCCCCGTTTTCTGCAAAATCACATAGAAACTCGTGCAGACCCATATATTTGACAATAATGCATAAACTACACTAATCCCATGTTTTCCCACTAATATGCATGCGAAAGAATGATAAAATGGACTTATATGTGCATAGAAAATATGGCAATTTGCGCGCACATCACTTGGTAACCATGGTATTCAGAGTTCATTAACATTAACATACCATCTTCACCTGGTTACCACCACGATGGTTAACGCCATGTCAGTTACCACAAGTGTGGTTACCAATATAGTCAGTTTATGGTTGGTATGTTATTGGTATTGTAATTTTTGTAACATTTGCCAGCCCCACTTCCACGTAACATTAAAAAAACACTCATAAATTTTAAAAATAAGTAGTATGGAAACCATTGATAAACTTGTTTTTCATAATCACCATGACCATTTATATGTAAAAAATGATGAATTCTGTGAGAGTGTATTGATCAATATAGAATCCTCCTTAGGGTTTCATTCCTCATAATGACAATATATATAGATTACAAGAGAGTAAGACTGGGTCTAAGCCAATAGGCCCAATACACTATACAGTATGTAAATATGTAATCTATCAAACCCCCGCAGTCGAAAGTGGAGGTTCCCGAACAGTAAAACTGGACCGAAAATCGAGGAACAACTGATGAGGTAAACCCTTGGTGAAGATATCAGCATACTTATAAGAGGATGGGACATGCAGAACACGCACATGTCCGAGAGCAACCTTGTCCCGAACAAAGTGGAGATCGAGCTCAATGTGCTTGGTGCACTGATGATGGACTGGGTTGCTTGCGAGATAGACAGCAGAAACGTTGTCTGTGTAGACCAAGGTGGCCTTCTGAAGAGGGCAGCAAAGCTCAAGGAGGAGATTACGCAGCCAGGAGCACTCGGAGACAACGTTTCCGACACCCCTGTACTCAGCCTCCGCGCTGGATCAAGAAACCACAGACTGATGCTTCGCCGACCAGGACACAAGGGTGTCATTGAGGAAGACACAGTAACTAGACGTAGAGCAGCGTGTGTCAGGACAACCACCCCAATCCGCATCTGTGTAGGCGATGAGGTCATGCCGAGAGGAAGGTGATGTGCGCGCATATTGCCATATTTTCTATGCACAAGTGAATTCATTTTGTTGTCTTTTGCATGCACATTAATGGGAAAACATGGGAATAGTGTAGTTTATGCTTAAATGTCAAATATATGGGTTTGCACGAGTTTCCATGTGATTTCGCAGAAAACAGGATGAAAATGGATGAATTCAGAAGAGCGGAAGAAGAACTCGAAGTCTTCTGAAGAGGTCGAAATCGACTGAAGACCTCGACATCGACATCGAGTACATCGAGACATAGGAATCGAGCAGAAAGGAAACAGAGCATCTCGACACAGAAGAGGTCGATATCGACGTCTGGAGGTCGATATCGATCATGCCAAATCGACCCAATTGATAGAAGTCGAGTAGGAGAAGGAGAAGCTCGAGATACGATTTTGGAGGGGTCGATATCGAGTGAAAAGGTCGATATCGACCATGCTAGCAGAGGAATTCGACTCCGATTTTGATAGAATTATATCCAATGCTTGCAATATCTATCCAAAGGTCGAAATTTCCTATCATCCACATCAGGTTTATCATGAGGAGGCTGGTTTCACCATGGAGTTTTAACTTTTACTTTTTATTTATTTATTTTAGTTATCATAGAGAATAAAGATAAGGTTTCGAGTCCTTATCGTCATCTACAAATAGAAGCCATTAGGGCTGAGTTTAGGCATCCACACACGTAGAGAATTCAGTTTTCAATAGAGAGAATTTGTAGAGAGAGAGAGAGAGAGTGACCGAGTGGAGTTGTAAGGCGAAAGCGGAGTGGCTTGTTCGGTTGTACTTTCTTTCGGAGTTTTAATTCAAAGTAGCTTTCTTTAAATAACAATGATGATGATGTGCATGATGAGAAGCGAGTAGTCAACCCACTTCTAGGGTCGGGGTGAGCCCGACGATAGCAATGTGAGGTAAGTGCATCAAAGGTATAACTTTTATGCGATTCCGTCTTCTACCCCATGCATGATCCTTTGCGAAAGTTAGGGAGATTCATTATTTGCATTATTGAAGCGAAAGCCACTCATATTGCGAACTTGAATTACTCATGAATTGGATAGTAACTCTTAGGAATTATGCGAGAGCCTCTAATCGCCTAAGTGTTGATAACAAAAGTTATTTGACGGAAAAGACATTAAAGTTCATATTTTTAGCATGAAACTTGCATTGTTATCGTTGTGGCATAAAACCCCGACTTTGGAAGCCTTTTAATTCATTAAATTCTTCATAAAAGTCTTAGTTTTGCTTCTGTTCATCTTCCCTCTCCATTCTATTTTCTTCGGATCCTTTTCCGACAAATTGGTTACAAAAACAGTTTCTGTGACAAACATCGAAATCGACCTTAAAGGTCGATATCGAGTACTAACATCGATATCGAGGTCTCTACTCGACGTCGACTTGCTATTTTGTCTTCTGCAGGAACTGCGCTAGGAAATCGACCAGAACTGAGGTCGATATCGACCAGTATACTCGATATCGAGTGTCTGCTGAGGTCGAAAGCATTGATCGTGAGTACAACAAAGGAAGCGCTGACCTACCTCCTCGTGGATTCGATCCTGAATTACCCTACTACTACAAGGGAGGGGATTCTTGTATTATTTGTTTGGGACAGGGAGATAGTCTAGTTGTGCTTTATTTTATTCTCCTCTATTTTATACATACACCCCCCAACTTCCCGTAACGAACAAATTAGCGCCGTTGCCGGGGAGGCAATCAATCGCCACCTAAGTTAATCACGATCTTTTTCTTAGCTTATTTTGCAGGTTTATGCGACGTTCTGATCGCGGACCTATCCTGGAAGCAATTGACGAGCCTGAACGTTTCTACCATCTTCGCAACAAAGCAATTCGCATCATGGTTGACAACGAGACGCAGGCTGAGATCATAGAGCGGTTGAGAAAGGAAATCGAGGACCACAATGCTACAATCGCTGCTGAAAGGGCCGCTGTTGCTGCTGAGCGAGCCCGTGCTGACAAGGAGGAGGATGCACGCAGACAAGCCCAAGAGCGGCTAAATCAGTATCCACAGACGGCGATGCAATACATGCATCCGCCCCTTCATGTTCCTGAATCTGCCATTATAATTCCTCACTCCAATTATGAACTGAAAATTAACTTCCTATCTGAGATTAAAAGAAATACTTTTGAAGGAAGACATAATGAATGCCCCCTGCAACACATCTCTACTTTTATGGACTTCTGATGGAGTAAACCTAGAGTATGTGCGACTAAAATCTTTTCGATGGTCTTTGGCAGGAAAGGCATTACAATGGCTTGAAAGTTTGGCTCCGCGATCGCTAAGGACATGGGCGGAAGTGAAAGATGCATTCTTGAACAAATTCTTCCCACCTTCTAAAACGGCGATGCTACGACAAAGGATCACGGCTTTCAAACAAAAGCCAGGTGAAACCCTAGCACAGGCGTGGGAGCGCTTCAAAGACTTGCTGAGATCATGCCCGACGCATGGGCAACTTCCATATGTCATCCAAGAGATCTTTTATAACGCCCTTGATGCACCGAATAAGGAGAGGATCAATTCATATACCTCCTATCGGTACATTGAGCTTACACCAACGGAGGCATGGGAGACCATTGAGAGGCTTGTGAACTTTGACAACACCTATGGGGCTGCTGCGGCCTATGATGCAAGGCCTGCCCCATCTATGCCACTATATGAGCCTCCAAGGGAAATAGATCCTGAAGTACGGCAACAATTCCATAACGATCAAACACGCTGCCTTCAAAAGCAAGTAAGGTTCCTGAGCAACAATCAACCTTGTCAAGAGTGTGGTTCAATAAGGCATAACACCAGTGCCTGTCCACATACTGAGCAAGTATCCATAGCGGAACAACATGAGGAGGTCAAATGGACGAGAGGCCCCTATGGAGGGGGCAATCAACAAAATTGGGGTGATCAAAGGTTCTATCAAAGGGATCCCCCAACCTATAGGGCACCAGGGCACCCTGAGCGGGAGACTAAGAAAGATGACCTGCAAATCATCCTTGATGAGATGCAGAGGAACCACGCTGAGTTCAAACAAGCCAATAACTCCGTCCATACTCAGCTGCAGGGCATAAATTCTAGACTTGGGGAGATCGACGTTTGGAAGCGCAACATGGAGACTCAAATGAGTCAATTGGCGGAAGCAATGCCCAAAGCGTCCGGATCACTCCCTGGATCCACTGTGCCCAACCAAAAGGGCAAAACCACAGGTCATATCGCAGCAGTAAATCTAAGGAGTGGGCGTCAATTACAAACGCCCGAGCGAAAAGTGGAGGAGAAGGAGCCAGAACAGACGTCGATATCGACCACCCCTGTCGACATCGACCAAAGTGACATCGATGTCGACCCTCCTGTCGATGTCGACCCTAACTCTGCGTCACCACAGAAGTCGACTCTTCCAGTCGATATCGACCCCGTTCCAGCCGATATCGACCTCACTACAGCCGCAGGAAGGAAGAAGGTGTTGCCATTCCCAACTAGAAAGGTGACTAAAGACCCAGCGGAAAAGAAGTTCCAACGGTTCGTGAAGATGCTCCAAGGGCTTAATGTCTCTATACCATTCACAGAGGCACTTCACGAGATGCCATCTTATGTGAGGTTCCTTAAAGACATCTTGGGTAAGAAGCGATCGCTCTCTGAGATCGCAGAGGAATGCAACAGGTTGGAGCTACCACAAAAGCGGGTGGACCCAGGTAAGTTTTCTATCGCTATAGGTCTAGGTCAATTCAAATTTAATGCTTTAGTTGACTTGGGCGCTAGCGTTAGCATGATGCCACTAACCATTTGGCACAAGGTAAAGATAGGTCCTCTGGAGCCCGTGGATGCAAGATTATACATGGCTAACAATACCGTAGTTATTCCAACTGGGATAGTGACAGATGTGCCAGTACAAGTAGGTAAATTCTTTGTCCCCGCTGATTTCCTAGTTGTTGACATAGCGGAGGACCCTGCTTGTCCAATTATTTTAGGTAGGCCATTCCTAGCAACCGTCGATGCCAACATTAGCGTGAAGAAAGGATTGCTCTCACTCACAATTAGTGATGAAGTAATAGAGTATTCCTTCAATAAGACGGTGCAAAGTCAAGGGCCAATGGAGATAAAAGCCATCAAAGAAGCCCAAGTAGAGGAAGTTGAAGCAATCTTGAACGAAGGAGCTCAACAGGACATCGAAATCGACCCAGGTAAGTCGATATCGACCACTATTGTTCAAGATTCTGTGACAGGTCATAAGTATGGGGTCGACGGAGGAAAAGAGGAGGCATCGAAATCGGGGTCCAGGGTCGATATCGACCACACCCTATCGAAATCGACCACCATCAGCGCTGAGAAGAGAGGCGAGGAGACCTCGATATCGACCTCTGAGGGTCGAAATCGACCTGATCATATCGAGTCTGTTCTCCCCAAATCGACTGATCCTACAGGTGTACAACAGGGATCGATATCGACTTCTGCACATCGACATCGACCTGAATCACAGACTGAGAGGAAGGTAAGTCAAGGTATGGATTCCTCTTGTGCAATTACAATTAAGGACTTGTCATTATTTGGAAGAGGTGTGCCTTGGCATGTGCGTTTATGTAGGATATCCGATGATAGTTCAAGCCAATATGAGATAGGAGACAAGGTCTATGTTGCCAAATCTAAAGACCATTGGTTCCCTACAAGATTCAAGGATAAGAGCTTAGGACCATTCACGGTGAATCAAATCAATCCCGGGGGAATGCAGCTGCGGGACAAGAAAGGAGTGATATTTGAAGCCCAAGCCACATGGGCTCTGCAGATGCCACCTTGAAAAGCGCAAAGGAAGAAGTCGGCCTAGCGACTTAAAAATCTAGAGCTTGTAACAAAGACTTAGTTTTGGTTTTAAGACAACTTTTGTTTTGGTTTTAGACATTTTTATTGTTTTGCATATTTTGTGTTTAGTTTTCAAATTGCAGGAGAGAGAAAAGCACACAGAAAGGCATCGAAATCGATGTCGGACATCGAAATCGACCTCAAGGTCGACATGGATAGGGTTTGTGATCGAGCCGAGTCACCCTGAAGCCCGAGCAGAAATCAAGAGAAACATCGATATCGATGTAAAGGGTCGATATCGACCTTCCCTGCTGTCTTCATCAACTCCTGAAATTTGTGACGGTTTAGTAAGTTTTCTTCTTAACCCTAGTTCTAATACAGTGAAGACACTGTAAATTTTAAGTATGGGGTGGGGGAAAGGTTTATTTGCATATTCATGCTTAGTTTAGGGTTGCATATTTATTTTAATGCATATTTATTTTAAATGACCCCCATCAAAAATTTTGGAAAAGAGAGAGTCATGGAAGTATAAAAAAGAGCTCTATGATGCAAAATTAGATTCATTAGAGATATAACATGAGATTGCCTAGTTAAGGGAAGTCCCAATGAAGTGCAATTTTTTGAGAAAATCATAAAGGAGATGAAAATTTGAAGTTGCTTTTGACATATGCATGATAAGATGATGGAGGATTTTTTATTCCGTACAAGCAAAGTTCATATCCTAGCCTTACCTGCGCATATTCACAAAGCCATATATGAGACTTATCATGATCATTATTGCTCCACATATACATATTGTCCATTTTTTACCTTATACCCTATCCGGGGACGAAGTTTTTTGAATGGATGACATCTTTGGAGTTATATGGAGTTGTGCATTTATAAAGTTGTTGGCAGGAATGATACAATATGGAAAATTAAATGAGCGAGAAAAAATCCGATCACCTCAGGAGATAAAGGTAGGTCGACCCTGCTCGCTGAGATAATAGTTCGGCGAGATGGGACACAAAGGTGAGGAGTCCAAAGTACTAAGTATCCGGGGCCATTCATGACACCCATGTTTGCGACTCGCGAGAAGGCAGTGCTAAGGTTAGAGAGGTAAAAGCATTAAAGAAAAAAAAGCATTGAACGATGAGTGAAAGGTGAGACATTATGAAGGAGGAATGTGGAATATTTTGGAAAGAAAGTGTACTTCCCCGGATTTAACACCACATGGCCAAATATTAGCCCACCTTTAGCCTTTTACCAATCCACTTCTCATAAGCTTGAAGAAAATCCTCTTGATTATTAATGCAATGTCGCTAAAATTGTTTTTTGCATATTACCTCCTTTATAAGTATGAAATTGCTTTTATGCACAGGCATGGACTTGGTTAACATAAGTACCTTCTCGAGGATGGCAATTGATTGTAGGGACATATGAAAAATGAATCTATGATGTTGAGGGTTTACTTACTTCCCCTGAATGACCATTAAGAGTATTGCTTGGGGACAAGCAAGCTTAAGTATGGGGTGTTTGATGTGCGTGCATATTGCCATATTTTCTATGCACATGTGAATTCATTTTGTTGTCTTTTGCATGCACATTAATGGGAAAACATGGGAATAGTGTAGTTTATGCTTAAATGTCAAATATATGGGTTTGCACGAGTTTCCATGTGATTTCGCAGAAAACAGGATGAAAATGGATGAATTCAGAAGAGCGGAAGAAGAACTCGAAGTCTTCTGAAGAGGTCGAAATCGACTGAAGACCTCGACATCGAGTACATCGAGACATAGGAATCGAGCAGAAAGGAAACAGAGCATCTCGACACAGAAGAGGTCGATATCGACGTATGGAGGTCGATATCGATCATGCCAGATCGACCCAATTGATAGAAGTCGAGTAGGAGAAGGAGAAGCTCGAGATAAGATTTTGGAGGGGTCGATATCGAGTGAAAAGGTCGATATCGACCATGCTAGCAGAGGAATTCGACTCCGATTTTGATAGAATTATATCCAATGCTTGCAATATCTATCCAAAGGTCGAAATTTCCTATCATCCACATCAGGTTTATCATGAGGAGGCTGGTTTCACCATGGAGTTTTAACTTTTACTTTTTATTTATTTATTTTAGTTATCATAGAGAATAAAGATAAGGTTTCGAGTCCTTATCGTCATCTACAAATAGAAGCCATTAGGGCTGAGTTTAGGCATCCACACACGTAGAGAATTCAGTTTTCAATAGAGAGAATTTGTAGAGAGAGAGAGAGTGACCGAGTGGAGTTGTAAGGCGAAAGCGGAGTGGCTTGTTCGGTTATACTTTCTTTCGGAGTTTTAATTCAAAGTAGCTTTCTTTAAATAACAATGATGATGATGTGCATGATGAGAAGCGAGTAGTCAACCCACTTCTAGGGTCGGGGTGAGCCCGACGATAGCAATGTGAGGTAAGTGCATCAAAGGTATAACTTTTATGCGATTCCGTCTTCTACCCCATGCATGATCCTTTGCGAAAGTTAGGGAGATTCATTATTTGCATTATTGAAGCGAAAGCCACTCATATTGCGAACTTGAATTACTCATGAATTGGATAGTAACTCTTAGGAATTATGCGAGAGCCTCTAATCGCCTAAATGTTGATAACAAAAGTTATTTGACGGAAAAGACATTAAAGTTCATATTTTTAGCATGAAACTTGCATTGTTATCGTTGTGGCATAAAACCCCGACTTTGGAAGCCTTTTAATTCATTAAATTCTTCATAAAAGTCTTAGTTTTGCTTCTGTTCATCTTCCCTCTCCATTCTATTTTCTTCGGATCCTTTTCCGACAAATTGGTTACAAAAACAGTTTCTGTGACAAACATCGAAATCGACCTTAAAGGTCGATATCGAGTACTAACATCGATATCGAGGTCTCTACTCGACGTCGACTTGCTGTTTTGTCTTCTGCAGGAACTGCGCTAGGAAATCGACCAGAACTGAGGTCGATATCGACCAGTATACTCGATATCGAGTGTCTGCTGAGGTCGAAAGCATTGATCGTGAGTACAACAAAGGAAGCGCTGACCTACCTCCTCGTGGATTCGATCCTGAATTACCCTACTACTACAAGGGAGGGGATTCTTGTATTATTTGTTTGGGACAGGGAGATAGTCTAGTTGTGCTTTATTTTATTCTCCTCTATTTTATACATACACCCCCCAACTTCCCGTAACGAACAGAAGGGGAGATCGTGGTGCTCATATCCAGCGTACCACTGATATACCGAATGATCCGCTTCAAGGCCTGAAAGTGCGGCTCCCTAGGCGCATGCATAAACAGGCAGATCTGCTGAACGACATAGCTGATGTCTGGCCGAGTGAACGTAAGATACTGTAATGCCCCGACAAGACTCCGGTACAGTGTAGGATCATCAAACAGAGGACCAGAGTTAGCACTGAGCTTGTTGGAGGAATCGACAGGGGTGGTGACACGCTTGCAGTTGCTCATCTTGGCCCGAGCAACAATTTCGGCATTATACTTATTCTGAGAGAGAAACATCCCAGACGCATGACGCTGCACAGAGACCCCCAAGAAATAAGTCAACGGCTCAAGGTCAGACATGGCGAACTCGGAGCTCAACTGGGCGATGATGGATGTCTGGAGTGCATCAAAGGAGGCGGTGAGAATGATGTCGTCGACATAAAGTAATAGAAAAGCCATGTATGTGCCTCTGCGATATATAAAGAGAGACGAATCAGAGCGGCTGCCAACGAAACCCAAGTGGAGCAAATGAGATGCAAAGCGCTGGAACCATGCCCGAGGGGCCTATTTCAGACCATACAAAGAGCGCTTCAGGAGACATACGTGATTAGGATGATCAGAAGCAACGAACCTTGGCGGCTGAAACATATAAACGGTCTCATTGAGATGGCCATGCAAAAAGGCATTCTTGACATCCAGCTGATGAATAGACCACTGTCGCAATAGAGCTAAGCTCAACACCACACGGATAGTGGCAGGCTTGACCACGGGGCTGAATGTCTCATCACAATCAATACCGGCCTGCTGAGCTCGACCATTAACCACAAGCCGAGCCTTGTAGCGTTCCAATGTTCCATCAGAGCGAAACTTGTGTCTGAAGAGCCACATACAGCGAATGACGTTCACCTCAGGCGGGCGCGGAACAAGAACCCGGGTACCATTCCTTGTAAGAGCCCTGAATTCATCGAGCATAGCCGCCTGCCAATTCGGGTCAAGGAGGGCTGTTTTGTGGGAGGTGATGAGGGGGGAGAGTGAGGTCGGGGTGGAGGCGAGAGGTGTATGAGTCAAGGTGGGGGCGGGGGGTGCTGCGGCCGCCGCACCTGGCCGCGGGCGCCGCATATTGCCGCGGGGTTGGGTGCTGCGGGGTGGGTTGCTGCGGGCGCAGCAAGGAGCTGCGGCCACGGCAAAGGGGGTGTTGTGGGGGCAGCTTGGGACGGCTGAGACGGGGTGAGAGCGGGGCGATGGGAGGCATGCATTGAAACAATCTGTCTCGGCCTGAACACACCGAAGATGCTACGGGTGTGAGGTCTGGTGGGAGGTGAGGGCTGCGTAGGGGTAGAGACAGTAGCACCGGGAGAGCGCTGGTCAAGGAGGAAGTGCGGGAAGGGAGACTTCGACTCAGAAGGGGAGGCAGCAGGGTTGGGAGAGTGGAGAGGAGGTGACAAGAAGGGAAAGCGGGACTCATCAAATGTGACATGGCGCGACAGTATAAGCCTGTGGCTGTGAAGATCGAGACAAAGGTAACTGCAATGATCAGACGGATACCCAAGGAACACACATGGAGTGGAGCGCGGGTGAAGTTTGTGTGGGGCGGTGGAGGACTGGTTTGGGAAGCACAAGCACCCAAAGGTACGAAGGTGATCATACCTAGGCAGGGTGCCATATAATGCCTGAGTGGGTGAGCGATGCTGGAGGGTAGTAGAAGGGAGGATGTTGAGGAGATAACATGTGGTTGATAAGGCGTGAGGCCAATAGGCGAGGGGGATGGATGCGTGAAAAAAGAGAGAGCGCATCATGTTGGTTATTGTACGAATGATTCTTTCGGCCTTTCCATTCTGCTAAGATGTATAGGGGCATGACAACTGATATGTGATGTCATTTGTTGTGAAGAAAGAGTGGAAGTCCCTGTTATCAAATTCACGGCCATTGTCACATTGGAAGCTTTTGATGGGTGTTTGAAACTGTGTTTTGATGTAGGCATGAAATTTGACAAAAATAGGAAACACTTGGGACTTGAAGTGCAATGGAAAAACCCATAAAAAATTAGTGTAATCATCAAGAAATAAAAGGTAGTACTTGTGACCATCCTTGCTAGGCACAGGAGAGGTCCAAATTTCACTATGAATGATATCAAAAGGTGCAAATGTGGAGTTCAAAGACCGATGAAACGGCAGTCTTGCATCACGCCTAACTGACATGAAGAACATAAACTAGAGCGTAGCTCTTTATTACAGGTGACAAGACTTTGAGAACGAAGGGCATCTAAAATGGCAGCACTGGGATGGCCAAGGTGTGCATGCCACAGGCTGGACGACGATGCCGAGAGGGCGACCGGACACGACTGACGGGATGTAGATGGCGGTGTGACAGGGTAGAGCTCCCCGGTGTTGTTACATCTCAGGCGAGTGACCCCCGTAGTAAGATCCATCACAGAGAAACCAAAAGGATCCAACGCAAGGGAAACGTTATTGTCGGTAGTGACCCGACGGACAGAGATAAGATTTTTTACAAGCTTTGAAGCAATCAGGACATTGTTAAGGTGTAGGGGGTGGGTTGGGGTATGTAATGTGGCGTGGCCAATACCCGAAGTAGCGAGGCGACCACCATTGCCGACGATAATAGAGTGTGTAGGACCTTTAAAGGAAATAGAAGAGAGGGTACCTGAAGAGTTTGTCATATGTGAGGTGGCACCAGTGCCCATGTACCAAGAGGAGTCTGTAGGTGTTAGCGACATAGAGGAGAAGGCGTGTTGCTCATCAGGCGGAACACTGCCTTGATCAGACGATGTCAGATAGGCCTGAGGACCGGCAAGTCGAGGGGCGGGATAGCCGAAGTGCATCTACTGAGGGTTGAAGCCAGGCACCGGAGACCATCTAGGGGCGGCGTTCCAAGGGCAAGGGTCACCAGTCCACCATTGCTGCGGGCGTCGCCCAGAGCTGCGGCCGCTACCTTGCTGCGGAGAGCGCATCTGACCGGGACTTGAGACAGGAGGGGAGTAGGCGGTGGTAGGGCTTCTGAAGTGGCAGGAGGCGGGTAGGGGGATGCAATTATTGATGCCGGAGATAGTGAGGGCGGAGTGGAATGGAGGCCTAGGGTTGTCGGCCATATTGCCGAGAGGGAGAGGGGCGGCGGAAGGGAAGGAGGGCGGCGGGAGGGACTGCCGAGAGGGAGAAGGGTGGCGGCACAGGCGGCGGATCGAAATAGGGTTCCGCAAGGAAGAAAAGTCTGATACCATGTGAGAGTGTATTGATCAATATAGAATCCTCCTTAGGGTTTCATTCCTCATAATGACAATATATATAGATTACAAGAGAGTAAGATTGGGCCTGAGCCAATAGGCCCAATACACTATACATTATGTAAATATGTAATCTATCAAATTCTAGCTTTTCTTTTTTAATCAACTCTTATAATACAACAAACTAACCAAAACAAACTAACCAAAATATCTACGAAAAGAATGATCATATTCGATTTATAATCTATATGATGGAGTTTCTATTTGTTTATCTTTGTAATGATAAATGACCTACTTAACTCAGCGGTTAGATTATTGCTTTCATAGTGGTGCTTAGAAAAAATCAAATTTATGGATGATATTTTTAAAAAACAATTATTTTATGAATGGTTTTATGTAATTTACCCTAACAATTAATATCCAACCTTGTCGTAAGCAATTATTTGGAACGTATGAAAGTTAAGAATTGTGTAAATTACATCTAGCTTAATGCAAGATTGACCTGTACTATTAGCAAAATGTAGATGTTTTTGTTATTAACACAGTGCATTAAACTTACTGTTAGCTTAATGCAAGATTGACTTGTCCTGTTAGCTTATACCTGGATATTTGCTGCACCCTACATTAGATGCAGCCCCAAATATACAAACATCAAGAATGCACTGAAACCGAGTTAATATAGGAAGCATACATCTAAAAACCTGGTTCAACTACACACACATGTTAGGTTTGCAATATGAAATTTAGCTAGAAGTCGTAGCTTATATACCACAGTAGTATGATTCACTTGATTTGGTTAGTTTTTCCAAACCAACCAAATCGCGAATCATATTGCATCCAAAAGGAATACCTACTCATGTGTTCTCAAACTGCGAACCAAGTCAGACACTAAACATACGATTCGGTGTGATTTGGCTTACAGTTTATCTTTACTAGATTAACTAATCCCTAAATATTAGTTGTCAGGACTTTTTTTATAAGTAGTTGTTGCTCAGTCAATCTAGACAGATCACATTTTCGTATGTCGAAGATTCATTTAGCACCATCTCCTGGGAATGCAAAAGCTCCTGCGCTTTTGACTCCTCGTGAAGTGCAACGCAGAAACAGTCTAAATCTTCATAACCAAACCAATTTTCATTAATCTACAAAGCATCACAATAGGAAGGTTAGCTGAGCACAAGACAGCAGTGTTTATTTGCATATAATAGATCTGAACTCGTAAGGTGGAGAAATCATATAGCAAATAGAGCTAAGAAGAGTCAAACACAAGCCAAGAAAAAGCCTAGACAAAATGAGGAGCAAGGGAGCGAGGAATCAATGAGCTAACCTGAATATATAGGTTTTGTAAAAAAGAATAGACGTGTATTGTGGATACATGTACATATATGTTTAAAAGGTTTCCGTAATATATAGGTCGCATTCTATTTTTTTTTATGATAGATATTTTTTTTATCTTGATTATCCAATTCGATATTTTAGCTTGTGATACAGCTAATCCGAATTTGAGTATATCTAAAAGATGAGCTATTTCTGAGTGGAGAGGAAAAGGCATTGACCCAATCAATGAGCTATATAGCTCGTGACTTGGTCCCAATCTTATTTATAAATAGGACAAATTACATGAAAACCACCATTAAAATATAGGTTTTAAAAAAATCACTCATAAACTTTTAAAAGTTATTGTAAGGAAACGATTCATAAATTTGTTAAATACTTATGCATAAAAATGTCTACAAATGATAAATTCGAACTTTACTTTTTAATCAACCTTATAATACAACAAACTAACCAAAATATCTATGAAAAGAATGAAAATTTAACATTTTTAAACATTTGGCCTTGGGTGGTTCTTTGAAAAAAATCAAATTTATGAATGATCTTTTTTTATTACAAAAAGTTATTTTGTGAATGGTTTTATGTGATTTACCCTAACAATTAATATCCAACCCTGTTGCAAGAAATTATTTGGAACACATGCAAGTTAAGAATGTGTAAATTACATTTACCTTAATGCAAGATTGACACAGTGCATTAAACTTACTGATCTCTGTTAAGCTCAATGAAAACAATCTAGTCTTGTAGGTATAACCAGCATATTTCATGCACCCTTAGTTTCCCTTTGTACTTGACTGCAAATGAGAATCATATGATATGCCTCTTTGATCCTTGTCCTCTATTACAGTTCATTTTCACACTACACATTAGATGCAGCCCCAAATATACAAACAGCAAGAATGCACTGAGAACGAAGTTGTCACAGCCTCGACTACCAATGCACCACCCTCCTCTGATGCTACTTACACTCAAAACCTTAATCGGAGTAAATTTGTAAAGTGGCAAGGTTTCAATTTGGAAATGCATATAGGCGACCAGTTAATATAGGAAGCTTATATCTAAAAACCTGGTTCAACTGCACATATCAGGTTTGCAATAAGATATTTTAGCTAGAAGTCATAACCTATATACCACAGTAGTATGGTCCACTTGATTTGGTTAGTTTTTCCAAACCAACCAAACCGCGAACCATATTGCATCCAAAAGGAATACCTACTCATGTTTCTCAAAAAGCAAACCAAATCAGACACTAAACATAAGATTTGGTGTGATTTGGCTTATAGTTTAACTTTACTAGATTAACTACCCCTAAATATTAGTTGTCAGGACTTGTTTATAAGCAACTTTTGCTCAATCAATCTAGACAGATCACATCTCCGTCTGTCGAAGATTCATCTAGCGCCATCTCCTGGGAATGCAAAAGCTCCTGCGCTTTTGACTCCATGCAGAAACCGTCTAATTCTTCATGACTAAACCAATTTTCATTAATCTGCAAAGCATCATAATAGGAAGTTAGCTGAGCACAAGACAGCAGTTCATGGGGAAGAAATGAGAAGATGATAGGCCATACAAAGGTCAAATCATCATCAGAGACGGTTTCAAGAGTCGCCTCTATGAATTTCTTCATGTAGTAGAGAGTGAAGTAGCCGCATTCCTTGTTCTTTTGTTGTGGCACCTGAGTCAGACAGATCATTGTTGGATGAAAAGAGCATGAAATTTAAATTGAACAACCTGTCTTAGATTATTCAACTAGAAGTTAATTAAGACAAACACAAAGGAATGCTTAGACCATGAATTGCAAGTAATTTTGAGTGGTCAGTACCTTGGGAACCAGCAAACGAATTTTAGAAACGCTTCTGTATGATATGCCTTCCTCCTTGAAGATGTCCATGACAAATCTTTCAACAAAAATAATTCAGATTCAAAAACCGAGATCATGCAACTGAATGAAGCTTGAAATAGAGAAGGCAAGTCTTACTTCCTTATTTCTGGTCCGTATCGCATTGGGTCTGCCTTATGTAGAGAATCAAGCAGTAGCATGAATGGCTTTTTGCTCTCTGAAGCCACGCTTTCACCGAAGTGACAGAGGATCAAAAGATTCCAATGACCCCTATTTGAATTTATGAATAGAAGGTTAAATAATCTAATTCGACTACTAAAAACTCCCAAATAAACAAGAATTCAAAACGTGAGAAAAACTACCAGATACAGATTGGAACAAATATATATTTCCTTGAAAATATATTCTTCTTTTTAATCCACGATAAAACCAGGGTTCTGTGACATGTTTCTCGGTACATCATAAACCAAAGGCATTCCAAGTATGAAAAATCCACCAGCTTGTCGGCAGGAAAGCTCATCCAGATCCTCCTACGAATAAGGCATATGCATCAATAAAAAAAACACACACAGATATTCAAAAACCCGCTCCAGCCTCAAATTAGGATTCTTTTAACTTACTCTAAATGGTCACCGAACTGAACAGAGCACATTTCTATTCCTCGAAGTAGACCAGGATCAGAGCTCGTGTTTGTTGATTGCAGTGGAGCAGGATTAGCTCGCCTCCTTTTCCTTGACCGTGAAAAATGGAAATCAGCAGTACTATATTCATTTTCAATCTGCTCTGGTTTGTTACGAGTGGCCTTTTGGCAAGTCTGCAGTTGCACTCTGCAAGAACGATGTTTTGGCGTCTTGTCTATTGTTGCTTGTAATGAAACAGGATCTGAGCTCGAGCTCGCTTGAGGTCGAACAGGAGTGGACTTCATGTCTGTTGCTTGAAGCAGAACAGGATCAGGGATCATGCTTGTTGATTTAAGTGAAGAGGGATCAGCAGTATCATATTCGTCTTCGATCTGCTCTGGTTGTTTACAAGGTGCCTGTTGGGCATATTTAGAAGACCGCAGATGCCTCTTCCAAGAACTAGATTTTAGCATCTCATCTGTATAAAGCTCTTGGAAGAAAACAAGGAGGATTTAAAAGAAGAATAAGAAAGATAATAGCAATTAACAATTTGTCTACTCCATTCCTGTTATAAAAGCTCCTGGCTTTTCCACCACGAAGAACTAAGCTGAAGTTGCGAAACATGTAAGGCTATTCTGGAAAGCTTGCAAAAACTTCATCATACAAAAATCTTGCGAAAAAGAGCCATCTGAATTACAAAATATTTCAGTCACTCGAGTTTAAATTCATTATTAAAGAACCATATTTATATGGGTATAGCACTTTGCTAGATAAACTCATAGTCCAGCTTAAATCAGAGAACCTTCATTTTTTCCCTTTCATTGATGATCAGAGAACCTTCTTGTCTTTAATGATGATGATGACGACATTATCACTTCATAGAAATCATGCTATCTAGGCCTAGAAAATTTAAATGTAATGACCAAGCTAAAAGTCACATTATAAACTTTTTCTTATGATGATTATTTTGGGGACCACTGTCAGTATCACTCTTAAAGCTTATATCGTATAAAGTGAGCGTAATCCTTCCAAGTTCTGGTTTCATATTACAAGTCAAGGCTATGCACAAACACATCATATGGTTGAAACCTCAAATCTCTGTCTCCCATCACCGTTTCACTTTCAGTTTAAAAGACAAATGCAGTAATTACACACGCTAGAAAAAGGGCATGACAATCGTCGTTCATAAATTATAACAAGACCACCCTCCCCAACCTGATCTATAAGTAGGACAAAAAACAAAAAACAAAATGCTTTGAATAAAACGAACACTGAGGAAACAATGAAAAAGAAGATTGAAACCTGGAGGCATGTAATCAGGATTCTCTAAGATATTGGTAGAGGAGCATGGGAGCAACCTATCTAGATGTTTCTCTTGTGCTTTTGCAAACGCGTTGCTATTCTTCTCATCATCATCTTGTTTTACAAAACAAACAACAACAACAAAAAAAAACAAGATATTAATAAGATGTCCTCAAGAGAGTAATTATCAACTATAATCAACTTACTTGAAATCATTACATCAGCATAAGTGTCCGACCCTAGAAGCCCCAAATCACCGTCTGTTTCAGCTGAGACATTGTGTCTTATTATGTGAATCTCAACCTATAATAATCATGCCGAACTTTGAATACAAAGCTTGTATGTAAGGTTTTGAAATCAAGCAATCCACCATGGGTACTAAGTACTAACCATCCACTGACTAAGAATGTCATATCAAGTTGAAAAATCAATCCAACTAAAGTAAAATTATGCAAAACCTACAGACAGCAAGCACCGAAAAAACCAACTCAAGTTTTCACATGGACATATTGATCAACAAACCAAAAAAAAAAAGATATCCATGCTTAACTAACCATATAAGCTATTAGTTAAAGTTGGCACACAATATAGCACGAGCGCATTTTTTTTTCTTTTGCAAACAACCCATAAATCCTTTGGATCCGCGCTACAATCTAAGCACATATACTGGATTCCAAACCATACAAATCAAATAAATATAAAAGTCACATGCAAAAAGGCCCACTGAAGTAGTCATGCGTATACGTTAATGTGACAACGAAAGCACGGAAAATGATGGCCTTGTTAACTAACTTCCTTGACTAACTTCCTTATCCATGTTTAGTTAAGTTAGCCTTAATGCACTGTATTTTACCTGAAACAAGGCCTTGTTAACTAACTGCCCAACCAGAAAATCACCCTTCTCCAATTTATGTGCACTCGAGAAGTCGTTCCATCCAGCAGTCAGCGCATGTTTATTACCCAGGTACTTGACACTGAATGTTTTTCCACGTTTATCGACCAATTCCAGGTTGGCATTACATTTCGGAAGGTGCTTGTGGCAGAATTTCGCTGGAATGCTCTATGAAGAAACAAGTAATAACCAGACATAACAATTTGTTTTAAAAGAAAAATATCAAACATGGAAGGTATTATTAATGAAAGAAAAGATTGAAGCTTACAAGCCAACTGCGGTGTTTAGTGTATGAATGGATAATGCATTTGCTAAAGCTTGGGTATTCAGCGGAAAGCTTTGCTTGAACCTCTTCTGCTCGTTTCAGAGTAGAGGACTCAGAGTTACTTGAAATCGTTACATCAGCACGAGTGTCAACCTCTAGAAGCCCCAAATCACCGTCTGTTTCAGCTAAGACATTGTGTCTTATTATGTGAATCGCAACCTATAATAAGAATCAGAGTTATCATGCCGAGCTATGAATGCAAAGCTTATATGTAGGGTTTCGAAATCAAGCAATCCGCCATGGGTACTAAGTACTAACCATCGACTGACTAAGAATGTCATATCAAGTTGAAAAACCAATCCAACTAAAGTAAAATTATGCAACACCTACAGACAGCAAGCACCGTAAAAACCGACTCAAATTTTGACATGGACATATTGATCAAGAAAACAAAAAAAAAAAGGTATCCATGCTTGCGCTAGAAAACAAATCTACAAACCAACATTTAACTAACCATATAAGCTATTAGTTAAAGTTGGCACACAATATAGCATGAGAGCATTTTTTTTCTTTTGCAACAACCAGCCCATAAATCCTTTGGATCCGCGCTTTGACACACTCTAAGCACATATACTGGATTCCAAACCATACAAATCAAATAAATATAAAAGTCACATGCAAAAAGGCCCACTGAAGTAGTCAAGCGTATACGTTAATGTGTCAACGAAAGCAAGGAAAATGTAGGCATCAAGATAATAGATGCTCACCCTTGAATAAATTCCTTATCCATCTTTAGTTAAGTTAGCCTTAATGCACCGTATTTTACCTGAAACGAGGCCTTGTTAACTAACTGCCCAACCAGAACATCACCCTTGTCCAATTTATGTGCACTCGAGAAGTCGTTCCATCCTGCAGTCAGCAGATGTCTATTACCCAGGTACTTGACACTGAATGTTTTTCCATGTTTAGCGACCAATTCCAGGTTGGCATTACATTTCGGAAGGTGCTCGTGGCAGAATTTCGCTGGAATGTTCTATGAAGAAACAAGTAATAACCAAACATAACAATTTGTTTTAAAAGAAAATCATCAAACATGGAAGGTATTATTAATGAAAGAAAAGAATGAAGCTTACAAGGAAACCGCGTCGTTTAGTGTGTGAATGGATAATGCATTTGATAAAGCTTGGGTATTCAGCTGAAAGCTTTGCTTGAACCTCTTTTGCTCGCTTCATAGTAGAGGACTCAGAGTCATCGCTTCGGCTTTGCTTCCTTCGTGGATCATCACTTCATAGAAGAGCAATAGTTATTAGTTTATAGTAATCTCCAGCCCTTTTATACCCTCGACTACCCAAACCGTCATGGTATTGGATGTTACGTTGTTTACTAGTCCAAAAACTACAATTTACTTCCTTAATCTGATATCCAAGTACACTCCCAAGCCTAATTCCAATTCAATACTCTAGACTACAACTCCATATCGCAATTTCAATGAACTAATGGAAATGAAGATAATAAAAGTTAGAATAAATTCAGTATTTACTGTTTGACTTTAGAGGGGCTGGTCTTAATCGAACACTCATCTACATCTGTTCTTCTATCAGTGTTTCTCCTGCCACACCCTCTCCTTTCAATGCTTGGGGGTAACACCATTCCTGCCTCATCATCGTGATCCCAAGAAATATTGCCACGTGCAGATTGCAATAACATAGAATATGTCTGAGCATATGTTTCCACCTTATACCACATGGCAATGTAGTCTTCTGGTTTTTTGTTCATGTATAAAATTGCGTTCATGGCATGACAACAAGGTATACCTGTTAACTCCCATACTCTACATGAACATGTTCTTTTCTCCAAATCAACTGCATGACAAATGCCCTTGTGCAATACCTCAAAACCAGACCCGTTATCTCCATTCCATCTGCACTCACAATTTTTTTGCTCCTCATATGCCTCCTCTAGCTTCTCACTAATCCTTGGAGGAACACCAGCTACAAACTTGGATACCTTCTCTTTCTTTTCTTTCATTCTATTCATCAAAGCAAGACGTATGTCCTCAAACATAGTAATTATTGGCTTGTATCTTGCCAAGAGGATGAATGAGTTGAAAGTTTCAGCCATATTGTTGTCTACAACATCACATTTGCTATGAGTCTTGAAATGAAACTTGCAAAACGTATTAGGATCTCGAACCATAAAATCATCATAGGCATCTTTCGACAACTTCTTCAAATCATTAGTCTCTGCAGTAAATTGCCCCATTGCTGTAGCTTTAACACACCTCCAGAATTGTTGTTCAAGCTCTCTACCCTTGTGTAACTTCACCCAATCTGAAAAAACATATCTTGCACATCGTCTGTGCTCAATGTTTGGCCATAAAGCATGAATAGACTCAACAAGCCCCTTTTTTTGGTCTGAAATTACAGTCCAACCACCACCAAATCCTATGTTAAGATCTTCTCCTACTAGTTTGAGGAACCATTCCCAACTGCCTCTATTTTCCGCCTCGACTACAGCCCAAGCAACAGGATACATGTGATTATTTCCATCACGACCTACTGCAAATAGAAGTTGTCCTCCACAGGCATGCTTTAGGAAGCATCCATCAACCCCAATGATTGGTCTGCAAATCTCTACAAAGCCTTTCCTTAATGCATCAAAGCAAACATAACATTTCTGGAAAACTGCAGGCTGACCTGGAAGAGCTTCCGAAGTCTTCAAAACACAATGAGTGCCAGGATTTGAAATACACAACTCCCGAAGATATGGCTTCAAAATTCCATATTGATGCTTCATCAAATCAGTGACAGCCGAAAGAGCATTATTTTTAGCTTTGCGGCACAACCTAACATGGACAGAGATGTCATATCTGCTCTGTATGTCATCCTTCATTTCCCTTGGTGTCATCTTTGGGTTTCTCAAAATCTTATCAAGGAACTGTTCTGTAAGCCAGCTCGCAGATATTAATTTATTGTCAAAAGCCCTTACACATCCATGTTCGCCTCCCAAATCATTAATCTTCCATGTATCCATGTGCTCTAAATCTCTGCTAGCAAACATCTCCCACGTACACCCATGACAGCACAATATAATCCATTGATCAGTATCCGTGATGTACCTGATGTCCTTCTTTTGCTGAATACTATACCACAAAATTGCCTCCTTCAAGACCTTTTGAGACTGAAATCTCAATCCCACTTCGAAGTAAACATTTCTCATGTCCGTCTGCTCGTTGAAAAATGGATAATCCAAGTTCCTTTTTCCTTCCTTCGTTTTCACCGCCTCATGCTCAACTTCAGAGTCTTCATTCCCATCATTCATTGATAGTCCCTCCTCATCTGAATCTCTATGGTCTAATGGAACGCTTTTCCCGGCACTATTGAGATCCACTTGTCTAACTCGCTCACTTGCAGAAAATATGGCATGAGCTGTTTACACAAAAACATCAATGTAAATACAATTTTA
Source organism: Persicaria maculosa (assembly GCA_963922045.1). Lineage (NCBI taxonomy): Eukaryota > Viridiplantae > Streptophyta > Magnoliopsida > Caryophyllales > Polygonaceae > Persicaria > Persicaria maculosa. Next base: position 20,196,135 of record OY998261.1, on the reverse strand, counting down.
CTTATGAACTGAAAAAACGAAGGTTATATTATGTGAAAGACAGGATACCTTCTTTAAATACTTGATTTGTTGTAAAAGGACCAACCGAGGTATGTTGTACCCTCCTCAAATTTCGATTCATTTCTCTGATGAAAATCAACTCCTCAGCGTCATATTGCAGTTCCTCTCTAATGTGATCACCACATTCAACAGAGTCACCTGATTCCGAAACAGTATCTTCTTCATCACTAAAATCAGTATCCTCCAAGACATTGTCCAAGTCACCATCTACACTTTCTGCTTCATTATCCTCTTCCCGCAGTACGATTTTCCCTTTTTCCTTAGCTCTCGTATCATATTCAATCTCCTCCTCGTCTGACTGCAAATCAGTTGGGTCAATTTCATAGGTTTCATCTTCAACGGTGTCATCGGAGTCAGAAGATGAAGGAGGTTCAGAATCTTCAGAAAGTGGATCCATATCAAGCCTACCACTCTTGGAACAATTTGATCGCTGACCCATCTGACTAAAAAAACCACGACTTGTAATTCAAAAACCCTAAAAACTGGAAAAAGCATTAAAACCCTAATGAGTATGGGGTAAATTAAACTCACCAGTAGACACCAATGATTTGAGCTACCTTCTTCAGTGGCTGAACTCTCAAGTTAGTCCGAACCTCGTTCTCGGCTCTTAGCAGATCCGTTGTGTTTGACATACCAGTGCCATTTTGTAATTTCGGCAAAATCTGAAATATGAAGAAGAAAGGTTTGATCTTTAGTGAAGAGGTTGAGTATGAACGGGGAGATCATCGTCACTTTGTTGCCGTTAATGGCATATAGTACACTGAGTCCAGTAGCAGAAGTGCAGACTGCAGAGTACAAGAACTACTCCGGAGATGGGAAAGGAAGGCGAGTTTTGTTTCAATTTTTAAATCCTAGAAAGTGTCACCTACTGGCTACTTCCTTTTGTTTCAATTTTTAATTCCACGTGTTAAGTTTTTAAAATTATTTAAAAACTAGTGTAGGTCCCGTCCCGTGTACAGGGAGAATATATTAATACAATATTATATATAATTTAGATAGATTCAAATAAATAAAAATAATAATAATCTAAATATAAATCATTTTCCACCAAAAATTAATATAGATATAAATAAAATTAGTTCGACGGATTATAAAAAATATAAATATCTTTTATTTAGATTCGCTCAAAATATAAATAAAAATCACATTTATAAGGCAAATTTTATTCTAATCTACAATTAATTGAATCTCATGTAATTTAATCAATAGCTATTTTTTAAAAATATTATATTATTTTTTTATTAAATATATAGTATATATTTATTACATTAGTTTACTAAAATATCTATCCACGGATGAATTGTGACTACATAATATTTTGATAAATTATTTTATTCTCAAAAAATAATATAGATATAAATAAAATAACAATTATTAAATAATTAATTTTGATGTAAATGATTCTTTCCATCAAAAAATAACCTAGATATAAATAAAATACACTTATCAAATACTACATATTTATCTATTAATATTTTTGGTAAGTATAACTATGAAATATTTTTTTATTTATGTTTTTTTCAATTAACTAATATATATATATATATATATATTAATTTATTAATTTTATTAATTTTATATTAATTTGTTAATTTTTTATTAATTTATTAACTAATATTTTTTTATTAAACTATGATAACGTATTATTTTATTAATTTTTTTTTCTAGAATCAACCACAACGTGCCACATATAATTATTTTTCCCTAGAATCAACCATAACGCGCCAAATAGGACGCTATGCATCGATTTTAGTATATTATATAGATTCTTTTTAAATCCTAGAAAGTGTCACCCACTGGCTACTTCCTTTTTTTGAAAAACAAATGAATAACAAAGTGTCGTGTTTACTCGTTGTAAAAATAAATTAATAAAATAATTTGGAGTTCCATCTATAAAAGTCAACACATGAACAAATGATACATATCACAATTTGATTAAAATAGAAAAAAATGCACAACAACTCAGATCCTTTGTCACATTTTGATCTATTGTAAAATTATTTCGGGTATAAATAAATATTTAAAAAAAATAAAAATATTTTTAGTTTCTATACCCTTATATTGATATGCTTATAAAATTTTATTTTAAAAATTCATGTTTTAAAAAATAATAAAAATTATTTTCTAAAATATTTGATATTTTAATTATCTATATTTTTAAAACATGAATTTTCATAATAAATTTTTTTAAACATATCAATATAAGTGTATAGAAACTAAAAATATTTCACAAAGACTATCGGCAAGATGTGTATTATCTATTGACAAGACAAATTTTACTTAATTATTGCACTCAAGTCCCTAATTTGTCAGGGCACTGCCAACGTCGTTCAAGCATATTCGGGTCGGATCTGAGCGTCGTTCAAGCGGATTGGAGATCTGAGGGAGGGGTGGTGCTGGAGGCTGGCAGGGGAGATCTGGCGGCGAGGGTGGGGGCATGGGGGTGGCGGCGAGGGTCGGAACGACGTCGGGGATGTGTGCGAGGCGGGAGAATGGGGAAGGGAGAAGCGAGGTGGAGAATTGAGGGAGGGGGGTGCCGGAGGCTGGCGTCGGACTTGAGACGGGGGCGGACCGACCAGACGACTAGGTGTCACCGGTGGTGGTGGTGGTGGTGGTGGTGGTGGTGGTGGTGACAATCACTAGAAATCAAACAAAACAAACAAAGCTAGCAAATTCAATCGGAATCGATCCATTCTCTCATCTGTGCTTGTTTCTCAAACTCTTGGCATCTGGAACGTCCTCATCATTGTCCACATCTTCGTCATCGCCGCCCTCATCAAGTTCATTCGAATCGAAATCATCGCTGTTGAAATCGTCGATGTTGCCATCTTCAGTGTATTTTTCGTCGTCGCTTTTCTTGACCGCCATTGTCGGCCAGTCGAATCGACCGAACAAAGCCAAATCAAGCAATCGAGTAGGAAATCCGGCATTCGTTGTGGCCGTGGTGGTGACCGTCGGTGGAGGAGAGAGAGTGTAAGGAGAGAGAGCAAAGTAGAAAAAGTAAAAAAAAAATAAAAAGGACCGAACGTAAATACATAAATTTCATCTTGTCGTTAAACGAAACTCATCTTGCCGTTAGACTCACCCAAAATATTTTTATTTTTTTTAATATTTATTTATACCCGAAATAATTTTACAATAGATCAAAATACCATGAAAGCAGACCAAAGGATCTGAGTTGTTGTGCATTTTTTTGTTGTTGTAGTATGTATCATTTTTTTAATATTTGTTTCAAACATGAATGTTCATAATAAAATTTTATAAACATATCAATATATAAGTTTATAGAATATAAAAATATTTTTTAATATTTATTTATACCCAAAATAATTTTGTAATACGAGACCACGAAAGTGGACTAAGGATTTTGACTGACAACAAGAATAAAAGACATACAAAATACCCAGTACTTTGCTAGTCAGGCAGGGCAAATAATCAAACTAAAAAGAAAGCGTGAAACAGGCATCTAAACCGAACAAATAAGACATGAAGATCTAGGTAAGTCATGAAACACTTCATATTATGAACTCATAAAAAGTCTTTAATTAAAGGAAAAATTGAAAAAAATAGCCCAATCTTTAGGGTTATGCGCATAATAGTCTGAACTATAAAAAATGTAGAAAATAGTCTCAAGTATTTATTTGGTTGCAGAAAATAGCCTCAAGTATTTACTTGGTTGCATAAAATAGCATCAAGCTACATTTAAATTCAAATAATTATAAAAAATAGCCTAAATAATAATAATTATTATTATTATCAAAATCTACCACTTCTCATAATTTTTTTTCATTAAGTCATTATCAGATAGATTCATCATTAAATTAATTATAAAAAAACTACCTTATACCATACTCTAAATTTTGTAAATAACTAATTTTTTCAAAAAAAAAGACTACTAAAAAATATAATAAGATCTTTATTTTTCTTAATAAAAAATTATTTTATCTTCATCCCACAATCTATTCAATGCTTAAATAAAAATCATTGTGTGTGAATATATAACGTATATACACATTTTTCTTCACTAGATAACAAACTACCCTAATTGTTTTTTATTTATAAAAACTACCCTAATTGTTAGGTTTAAAACAATATATATATATAATGCATGCTTAATTGCTTTGTTGTGCTAGTTTTGCTAGAAAGATCGCCCTAAATCACTTATTAGATCAATTGTGAGTAGAAGTTTAAGTATTTATTGACTTTTAATGACATGTAAATAGTCTAATTAATTTTTAAAATAATAAATTTATGTTATATTTACATGGTTTGAGATAGTTTTTATAATTAATTCAGTTATGATCGAGTTTAGATAACAACAATTAAGTGTAACATTTTTTATATAAGAAGTGATGATATTTTTAAATAAAAATTATTTTGGAGAGATTTTGTAATTAATTTGAATTTGAAGACAACTTAAGACTATTTTTATAATTAATTTGAATTTGAAGTAAATTATTTGAATTTGAATGTAGCTTGAGGCTATTTTCTTCAACCAAGTAAATATTTGAGGCTATTTTCTACATTTTTTATAGTTCAGGCTAATAAGTGCAACAACCTCTAAAGTTTGGGCTATTTTTTATAATTTTTCCTTAATTAAATGTTGATCACAAATACAAAACTAAAAGTATAAAGTTGGAAACTTTTAATTGCCCAAACTTACTTTTTTTTCCCTTTATAATCGAATACGAGCAAAGGTCCGTGGTCGACCTAAACCTAATGAATTTTGACCCGACAAGAACCGAATGGGTTGATAATCTGGTGAGTCAGGGTCGCCAAAAGTCAAGGGTCTTAGCAAGTCAAGGGTTATGACCGCCCTAATTCAAAATCGTGGACCCAACGGATCATCTTTATTTTATTATTTAAAAAAACAACGGCCTTTGATTCAAAATAATCCTACATGCAATCTTTATTCTATACTTGATAGGACTAAGTCTTTACTTCAAAGACAATATAATCAATATGCTAGAGATGTGCAACCATCTCAATCACCTCTCATGCTCCTTTGAGCTCTTTGTGCACTAGCAATGAAAAACAAGGACAAGAGGGTACTATATATGGCTCGAACTCGCCCCGTTATCATCTCTAGATAAAATGGTATTTAAAAGGGACATAGTTTGACAGACGTGTATTTAACAAAATAACTTTGGACAAATGAGTACTTCATATTATAAAAACTTGAACTGGTCAAATAGGTCCCGGTTTCGATCACTGTCTTCGCCCTTTCTCTTGGGTCATATAGGTCCCTTTTTATACTAAAACCCGGTTCAATAAGTTAAATTCAACTTTTAATAATTTGAATTGATTTTCTCATATTTTTTCATAACTATCTTTCTAATTTGATTTTTGTAAAATAATATTTTTTAAAAGTAGTATATTACATGAATATAAAATTAAATATATAAAAATGATCAAGAAGAAACTATATTATAAGAATTTATTGTATTATAAACTACAACTATTACATGTATTTTTAAAATACTATATCATCAATTAAGATTAATACAATTATTTTTTTTATAATAATCAGATTCGATATTTTTTTTATCATTTTCAATACAATTAGTTTTTATAATCACTCAATAAAGTGTAATGTGATATTTGCTTTTTTATATTACAAAATTTAAATTTAAACAAGAAGAAAAAAATACTTTATTATGAAAAAAATATTATATTGTATGAAAAAAATAAGCATTAAACATGATTGAAAAAAAAATTGTATTAATCTTATTGATGATACAATATTTTTAAAAAAAATTCATTGTATTATGTTGTATTTCGGCCATAATCCTCCTAGTTGTCTCCAATATAGTAATATCGAATAAATAAATGGCAAAAGAGTATGCGCGCCACGCGCCTTACCCAAATCCCCTCTTCCACAAACCCCCTTCTGAGAACATCTCCTCCTCGAAGAACCCTAGATCCACAAATTTAATCCCTCTAAATCCCTTCTCTTGTCAACTCAAGAGTACAATTTTTTCCTTAATAGATAAAATCAATGACTATCCCTACTTCAATCTATCCTTTGAGAGTTTTTCCGGGCTTCGATTGCTTGTCAAAGTGGTTTGGTGGCTCTGGCAAGAGATGGGTAAATTTCTTCAGATAAGTGGAAAAGTGTTCGGATTGGCGTCCGATTATCACCTTTTTGGGGTGGATGGGGTTTATTCGGCTATATGGGGTTGGGTTACTTCTGATCGGCCTCCTCCTTGGCCTCACCTAAAGCCCTTAGGCGTTCGGCCTCAGGTTTTCTGGCGACGGCTGGCCGGTTGCCGGCTTCTCGGTGCTGTTGTCGTGCTGTCCCTCTGGCGTATAGTTCTACGAGCAAGGTACGGAGTTCGGCCACTCTCTGGGGGCGTGCTTCTTTCTACTTTCTTCCAAATCTTGTTATATAAGACCATGGGTGTGTGGTTTCTCTCCACTCCCTCATCCATCCTTTCTTTCAAAAAACTGCACCTTCGTTTCTCATCTGCTAACGGTGTTCTTGTTTACATTGCTGTGATGGCATCCTTGTCGAAAGACTATGGAAAAACACCCGTGGTGGGAGATTCTCTCGTCTCTCCACATCTATCCCCCCTAAAGGGCCCTAAACAACCATCTTTTGTTGATCTTCCCTTTGGAGCCCCGGCTCCAAAGGCTGGCTCTTCAAAAGCAAAACAAAAAGATTTGGAAAAACTGGTGAAGAAGTCCAAGCTTGATGTTTATAAGCTGAAGGAGATCAATACAAGTGTGCAGGAATTTATTTCCTCTGTCAACACTACCTCTCTCAACATCACCTCTCTCAAAACCGGCTTCTCTTGCCCTCGACAGGATGGGTTTGCTCCTCCCAACTCTACAATTGCGGTTATATTGCCTATGAACAGGTCTGTTTACATAACCCCTCATCATCTGATGATATTTAATTGCCCTACAACTCTCATGAAACCCCTTGGTCAAATGTTTGATCTAGATCACTGGTTGTGTTCAACACAAAATAACTTATACTGCTGTTTGGTAAATCTGGTGCTTGAGGATATCCTGTATACTATATCTTGTGGAGCATGGCTTACCTTAATGACATTATTTATCCTTACTTTTAAAAAGAAAAAGAATCACAAGAAGAAGGTGGTTTGCTGGCTTAACTGGTGTTTTTGTGAAAGGCATACTGGTTTTTTGAGTCATTCTATTCATTTGATTATACTGCCTGATATTTCCCTCTATATCAAAATCTTCCTTGCCGACAGCAAATGGTGTCCTTGCTTGTGCAGAAGAGTTTCTTTTACTATATCTAGTTTTTGTTTAAAAGAAAATTGGGTCAAGATATTGTACATGGTGTTCCCATGCTCTGTCATGCTTCACCCCTTTCTCTTGTTCTTGGATTTGAGTACTCTCACTTACGGTATTAGTTTGCTTTTGGATTATATTGTGCTGACATATCTCTTGTTGTACTTGTTGCATTGTGAACAAAACCGCACCATTTATTGGTGTCTGATCAACCCCGTGTTTGAGGTGTTTGCCTTCTCACCCCCTATCTCCCGACAGGGCCTGAAACCCCTAATGGAATTGTTGAGCATTGTAAGGATTACAACCTTCCGGGTAAATATCTCTTCTAAGCACTGTTGTTTCTTTATTCAAACGTTTTCGGATCAAGACTCCTATAATGCAAAAATGGGGCTTATGATTCTAAGTTCCATGGAAAAATTCCAGTTCATGATCTTGGCGATTCCCTTGTGTATCAAGTCCAGTTGGTACGATAGTTTGTCTATATGCTTGTACTATCTGGGTGGTTGTAGTATGTTTTGGGTTCAAGCCTTTATCTATATCTTCTGGTGGATTAATCATGGCTGTTACAAGTTCAAATGTATAAACTCTTTTATGACCAACTCTTTGCTCCAAGATTACAAAGGGTACTTTTCTTTCTCTTACACATCCAACAAGTCTCAAGTAATAAAATGTCTAGCTGTGTGGCTTGAAGATGATAGGCCTAGTAACATGCTTATTAAAATGAAAGAATGCGTTCAAATGTACAATTTGTGGCAATTAGTCAAGGCGAGTAAGCTCTTATATAAATATCAGGTATACAGATGGTATAAAAACAACTGCTTGGGACTCATGTGCTTTCTAGCACATCTTAGTTTAAAAAACAATATATGGTTCGGGTGGTATAATCCGTTGCCTTGTGTAATCAGTAGCTCGCATTTATGCTATCCTTCTTGGTGTGGGATACTGCTTTCTGTGCTTGGTATTGGCTATCTCATTAAGGTTATGGGGCATATTGTATTGTCAAATCGTGTATTAATGGAAAGCCTTCTTGGGAATTATATAACTTATCAGAACCTCTTGACTCCTGAACCTTTGAGTGATATAAATCTGATTTCCAAAATGTGGAGTCCAATCGGTCACGGTACATTGTTTTGTGATGACCTTAACAAGAATTTTAGGTGTCTTTTTAACACTCTAAGTTGGTACTTAATTGCTGACTTCTGCACCTTAATAACCATGGTAATACGGTTAGCATATACGCTTGAGCTCGTTGAGGCACATACCTATATTATGCATGAAAATCAATGTGGAGTTATGATGGTTAAACGAAGTACTCTTTCAGTGAATGCTCTTACTCCCTCTCAAGTCTATCATAGTTCTATCTTATTTCATCTTAGATCACTAGCCTTGATGGATGAATTTCTCTTTCGGAGGCCGGTAACAATTTCCTTTGATTTCGATCCATCTTCGGATTGTGCATTTTGGAACAGAGCCTATTCATTGCTGTCAAACATCTTGCTGAGTTTACATATATCTCAAACAACAATTCTAGGGACTTATTGGCGTATGCCACTAATTGGCCATTTTCGCTTAATAACCATCCAGTTAAATTGAAACATTCTTGTTTGGCTGAGTAATTTATTATGTCAAAATGCTCTTGGGGAGTCTTTTATTGTTGTTGATTGGGAATTACTTTCCCTTCTTTTTCACTAGCCAAGGAAAATCACAGAAAGGGTAATGAGTTGGTATGGGAGAGATCACCTTCTGCTCGACCATACGACAACGACGTGGCCATGATAATACGATATTGGAATTGTAGGGGAATTGGGAAATATTAAGGGATGGCGTACCTTAGATCATATACAAATGCTTATTCTAGCAGAAACAAAGACTGAATCAGAACCAAAAGAATCTCTATGGAAAAACGCGGGATTTACAAATATTTGTTGGTCACCGGCCTCTGGTCGGTCCGGGGGTATTGTGCTATTATGGAATGAAAACTCATTTATAGATGAAACAATCTCGGTGGTTATTCATCTACCGAGAGTCATAGGAGTAAAATACGAAAACATTAAGGAGAATTTTGAATGTCTTATGTTTTTTCTATACGCACCCCCCAACCCTGCAAAAAAAGAGGACTTCTGGAGAACCCTATACAATCTGATGGGCCAAAGTAACCTCCCCTGCTTAGTGATGGGAGACCTAAATGAAATAAGCCAACCATCGGATAAATGTGGTGGAGCAGAAACTTTACCGGACAGATTTCAGAGATTAATGGAATTTAAAGATGCGTGTTCCTTGGTAGAGATCCCTTCGTTTGGTAATTCATTTACATGGAGAAAGAAACAAGGTGGCCCAGATAACATTCTGGAAAAACTGGATAGGGTGTTAGTTCATCATGAAATTATTGACATATTCCCCGAGCTAGCAACGAAAAATGGTGCATTCTCAAACTCGGATCACTGCCCTATTTCAATTACCCTCTCCAAAGACACTACCTTCAAACCACCCCCATTTAAGTTCGAAAACATCTGGCTAAAGAGAAAAGACTTTCAAAATATAGTCAAACAAGCATGGAGAGCTTCATGCGCAGGTTCAGTTATGTTCCAAATCATGCACAAATCAAAAATCCTTAAACAAAAAGCTAAAATATGGAACAAGAAAACATTTGGAAATATCTTTCGCCAACTTCAAGAGGTGGATGAGGCCTTAATAGAAATACAATCAAACCAACACACTAGTCAAACTCCAAATATATATGCAAAAGAACAGAATCTCCTGGCAAAGAGAGAAAATCTACTCCTTTTTCATAAAACTTATTGGAACCAAAGAGCTAAATCAAAATAATAGGTGATGAAAACATTAAAAAGGAAATTCAAAAAGATTTTGAAAAACGATTTAGTCGAGATCAGACTTACACGACCACCCAACTGGATGAGTATCTTTCAGTAATCAACCCGGCTATTACAGAAGAGGAAAACACATTACTTACTCAATAACCTACGAACAGTGAAATAAAAAAAGCGGTCTTCTCAATGGGTTGCAACAAATCTCCCGGTCTGGATGGTATGACGGCGGAGTTCTATAAAAAATATTGGGACATTGTGGGCTCTGATATTATCAAAGCTATAAAAGCTTTCTTCCACTTAGGCAACTTATTAAAACAAATCAATCACACATTTATTTCCTTAATACCAAAAAATGACAACCCCTCTATGACTACACATTATCGACCAATTAGCCTATGTTCCACTTTATACAAAATCATTTCAAAGATAATATCAGAACGGCTAAAAATAATAATGGGAAAACTTATCCATCCTCTGCAAGGAGCCTTTGTATCCGATAGAGCAATCCAAGACAATATCCTAATAGCACATGAAATCTTTCATTCCTTCCGCACAAGAAAGGGCTCTAAGGGATGGACTACAATAAAACTCGATATGGAAAAAGCATATGACAGAGTAGACTGGCAATTTACGAAACTAGTACTCCAGAGATTCGGTTTCCACCAAAAATTTGTAGACATTATTATGGAATGTGTGACCACAGTATCATTCTCTGTACTAGTAAACAATGGACCAACAGACCTTTTCAAACCATCGCGGGGTTTGCGACAAGGGGACCCCCTTTCCCCTTTCCTTTTCCTCCTTGGTGCGAAAGTTATTGCACGAAAACTATCGGCGGAGGCTGAGTCCAACCACAAAAGTGTCGGATTTAGATTTGGCCACACGGGCCCCTGCATCCCGTTCTTGGCCTTTGCGGACGATATAATAATATTTTCCAAAGGAAGTAATGCGGCCTGTATAAAAGTAAAAGAAATAATTGAAGACTGCTGCAAATATTCAGGGCAAAAAGTAAACTACCATAGGGCGTCTTTTCAAACCACACCGGGAATTATTAGATCAAGAGCACGAGACCTAGAAGGAATTCTTAACATATCCCTAGAACGGAATTTGGAAAAGTACTTGGGTTGCCCAATCATAAATGGGAGGGTTACCAAGGAAACCTTTGGAGAAATAATATGCAAATCAAAAGATCAGTTAAGCAAATGGCGTGCAAATGCCCTATCACAACAAGGCAGAGCAACCCTAATAGCATCTAACCTGTCATCAAAACCTTTATACTCGATGCAGAGCTTCATGCTCCCCGTGGCGGTCCACAAACAACTAGATCAAATTAATAGAACTTTCTTCTGGAACAAAGACGCACAGCATAGTCCACTCATCAGTTGGGAGAAAATATGTAAGTCAAAAGAGAGTGGAGGATTAGGACTACGAAAAACCAGAGACATGAATGAAGCACTCCAACTAAAACTTCTATGGAAAATCTTGGCAGAACCAGAAAATAAATGGGTCAAAATTATACAATATAAATATTTAAAAGAAAGCCACATCCTTTCCTACTCTAGAAGAGGTAATGCATCTTGGCAATGGTCAAAACTAAGCTCACTGGTTCCGAAATTTAAATCGGGGCTCATCTGGCTGGTGGGGGATGGGAAATCAATCAAGTTCTGAAAAGACAACTGGGTAACAACGTCACCTCTTATAGATAGAGTTGACTCTCATCATAATGTAAATCTAAATGATTCTGTAAGCGAATTCATAATAGGAAGACAATGGTGGAGGGAGAAGCTCCTATCTGTTCTCCCAGTTTCTTTAACAGACGAAATTATGAAAATCCCTTTACCAATTACCCCTTTTGAAGACAGACTGTATTGGTGGCCCGCCAAAAAGGGGTGGTTCACCACATCAAGTGCCTACAACCTGATCACATCCACATCACAAGGATCATCAGACGAATTTTCCTGGATTTGGAAAATTGACGCCGCTCTAAAGGTCAAAAACTTCATATGGAAAATAAAACAAAAAGGCCTTGCTACGGCCAGCCGCTTATACTAAAAGGGGGTTGCGGTACCAAATACATGTATCTTCTGTAACCAGTGTGCGGAAGATGATATCCACTTATTCATAGAGTGCCCTGTCAACAATTTCCAACAACAATTCCCCAGAGAAATATCTCAAAGAGTTGACTCTCTCCTTTCGGAGAATAGAGATATGAACCAAATTTTACAAATCTTAAGCTCCTCCCTTCCGATGGATAGGAAACAATATATAGCAGTCAGATGGTGGACTATTTGGTTTATCAGAAACCAAACTATCTTCAAAAATGCTAACATCCCCTCCGCAGAGGGTTTCAAGAAACTGATCGTGCATAATATCGAAAATTGGAAAAGAGCTAGCAAATGGAACACGACTGATACATAGGATCTATCAAAACAGAAGGAGGGAAAAGGCATGGCTAAAAATAATAAAAAAGTCTACCGCTGGAGAAAACCGCCGGAGGGCAAGTACAAATTAAATTTTGACGGATCATTTATATCGAACTCAAATAGTTCAATTGGATACATCATTAGAGACTGGCTGGGAAATCCTATTAGCTTAGGCGGTAATACTATTGGTGGACAATCCCCTCTCATGGCGGAAGCCCTAGCGCTTCGACTTGGGATAGAAAAAGCTAAGGAATTAAAGATTATGGATCTAATAATAGAAGGAGACTCTAAGATTATCACGGATTACCTAAGTAAAAAGTCTGGTTGTCCTTGGGAAATAGAAATGGTTATGTCCGATATCCAAGCTCATCTCCGAGGACTAAATAACGTCAGTACATCCCATATCCTCCGCATTGGTAACCGGGTAGCGGATAAGGTTGCACACCTTTGCTACTCGACCAGGGGGCCAAACTTATATCTTGATTCAGGTCTTCTTGGCCTCATCCGACATGATGCTTTCGGATAGGGTTTTTCCCATCCGAATTATTACCTAATAAAAAAAAAAAGTAATATCGAATAAATGAATAGACCTGAAAGTGACGATCGCGTATTTATTGATGAACACCAACCATTGAGATGCACATTGAATGATTTACTTGTACCTCCTGAAATTGATCGCGTATTTATTGACCAATCAAAATCATCTACTTCACTTCCTACTCCACTCCCTACATCACTAAATTATTTTAACATTTATTTAATTTTAAAAAAATATAAAAAAATTACATTCATATTCTACACATCTATTTTAATATGTTTATAACTTTTTATTTTGAAAATTCATGTATTAAAATTTTTTAAAAATTAAAAAGGCATTATTTCACTAAATATAATTATAAAAAATTTTAAAACGTGATTTTTCAAAATAAAAGTTTATAAACATATAAAAATATATGTTTAAAATATGAATATAATTTTTATATTTTTTTAAAATTAAATAAATATAAAAATAATTTAGTGGTGTAGGGAATGTTGTAGTAAATGTTGTAGGTGATCTTCATTGTTTATTGACGAACTCCAAAGAGAGTTTTTCACTTTTTTGCGATGGAAGATGAGAGAATAACTACAAACATCGCATCAAACGAACCTGAAAATAGTGATCTGATTACAGATTAAATCACAATCCTGGGCTGTGCTGTGCAAGCTCACATTCTTGTGTAGTTGCACACTCTTGGAATCCAGCCATCCGAGTCGACGCCATCGAATCAGTCACCTACCGACCCTGGCGATGCGCCATATCCTCAGACAACAAGCTCTTCATTTGAAAATGCAAACAGACAACGAGTTACCTATAAACCAATTTACCTGGTTTCGTTAATTTTCCTTATCGAACCAAAAAGCATCCGATTCGGATTACAGTTTTATAACTTATAAGGCATACAAAAAATACCCCTAATGTAGATTTTCCAGGGAGTAAGCTACTCCATTTCCGCCTATTCGGTATCCACAGACCTAATTCGTGCAAAAGCATACTTAAATAGATGGGACTTGCTCAGTCGTTTATAATGATCACATCTCCGTCTGTCCATGATTCATGCTGCACCGTCTTTTTGGAAGTCATTGCTTCGAGTTGGCTCTGTTCTTGAGACTCCTTTTCAAGGACAATGCAGAAACTGTCTAATGCTTTGCGATCAAACCAGTTTTGGTGAATCTGCAAGACGGCAAAATGGGAATATTGTTAGTCGTGTATAGGACACTGATTCGTGGGGAAGAAGAATCACAAATGAGAATACGATAGGCCATACAAAGGGCACGCCACTGTCAGAGATGGTTTCAGGAGCTGCCTCAATGAATTTCTTGATGAAATACAGGGCGAAGAAGCCACATTCCTTGTTCCTTTGTTGTGGCACCTGAATTAGATCGTCGTCATTTGTAATATGATAATCATTCGAAGAAGAGATCGTGAAAGTTATATGAATTAACCATACAATTCTACAAGTTAAGCTAATCATAAGGCTGCAACGGGTCATATTCCTATCAATAACTCTTCAACAACAGAAACAAATAATGCAGTCTTAAGTGTCAAACTGAAAGATAAGAGGTATGGTCCAAATGGCGTTCGGAAAACAAAAGCTATGGTCTAGATGTGTTCTGAGCTTGTCCAATGGGTATTTGCACTGTGCAAATCCAAACCTTAAAATCTACCTGAGAATGTCTAAATCAATGGAGAAACAACTGACACTACATGCCAATGGACAAGTAGATGTTATAAAAAAGGATGCACAAGATTAAGAAACTGAGATTTAAATCATGACGATGAAGGTTTACTCAAAATCTTATCCTCATTAATTATGACACACTGGATGGTTAAACCATGAATCACAAGTAATTCAGTAGTTAGTACCTTTGGAATCAGCAAAGGAATTTTAGAAACTCTCCTATCTGATCTACCTTCCTCCTTGTAGATGTCCAAAATGAACCTTTCAACAATAAAAATTGGCCAAGTTACTTTCACAAATTCAGGATATAAACACAAAGATTACACCCTCAAATCAACCTAGACACACAGAAAGCATGTCTTACTTCCTTATTTCCGGTTCAAGTCTCGTCGGGCCTGCCAAATGTAGAGAATCGAGAAGCAGCATGCATGGCTTTTTGTTATCAGAGTCCAAGGGTTCACCAAAGTGACACAGGATTAACAGATTCCAGTGGCTCCTATTTGAATGAATGAACACAGGGAACTTCAAAGGATCAAATTCAGCCACCGAAAACTCCCAAAATAAACAAAGACTATGTACAGCTTGAGAAAAATAATCAGATTGAATAAAGAAAATATAACACATACCAACAACAGATTGGAACAAACACATAGTTCCTTGAAAATATATTCTTCTTTTTTATCCATGATAAAACCTTGGTTCTGTGAGATGCTTGTCGGTACAATCCAAACCAAACACATTCCAAGTATGTAACATCCACCAACTTGTCTGCGGGAAAACTACTCCAAAGCCTCCTGCAAATAGAAGAGACATGTGCATCCATCAAAACCAAAAACACAACTATTCCAAAACAATTCCAGCGCCAACTTAGAAACTGTTAACTTACTCTAAATGATCACTGAAGCTTCCAGAGCTCATGTTTGTTGCTTGAAATGGAACTGAAGCAGGGCTAGTGTATGTTTCCTGAAGGGTAACAGGACTAGAGCTAACGTCAGTTGCTTGAAGCGGAGCAGGATCAGAGCTCCTGTCTGGTTCTTGAAGTGGCACAGAATCAGAGCTCATGTTTGTTCCTTGAAGAGGCACGGGATCAGAGCTTATGTCCGTCCCTTGAACTGGAACAGGAGCAGGATCAGCTTCGTTATTTTTCCTTGACCGCAAACCATGATGGATATCGTTAAAGAAACAATATGCAGTACCGTATTCCTCTTCGATCTGCTCAGCTTGTTTACGAGATGCCTCTTTGCCGTATATTTTAGAAAGCAGATGCACCTTACAAGAACGATGCTTTGGCATCTCATCTCTACGAAGACCTGACCGGATTCCAAAGAAGAATGAGAAAGATCATACCAAGTAAGAATTTGTCTGCTCCAATCCTATTATGAAAGCTCCCGGCTTCTACACCATTAAAAACTAAACTGAAATAACTAGAATCATTTACTGGCTTTACTGAACAATCTTGCCAAATCCTCTCACATTGATCTAGCATAAAAGAACTATCTAGATAAGAACACATTTCGGCCTTTCGAACTTTATGCATTATTTAAAAATCAACATGGTTAAAGTACTTTGCTATATGAACTTTACTCATACCTAGTACAGATTTGAAAATCAAGCTAACTTTTAAAACATTTGTTCCTTTCAATGGTGATCAGAGTTATAGAAGGACAGGCTCGAAAAGTTTTGGTCTTTGAATATGATGATGACAACATAATCCCTTCACAGGATTTTAAGAAGAAGAAATCGAGCTAACTAGGACTAACAAGTTGAAAGTCACATTGTGAAATAAACTTCTTTAATGATGAACCAAGTTCTGGCTGTCCTACTAGAAGCCATGACTATGAACATCAAGGATGAAATTTCCGTCTCCGATTTCCAGTTCAGCAATAAAAAGCAGTAACTACAGACGCAGAGACTCTGTAACTAGGGCATGACACTCCATTGCGCATAATTGAACCAACGCAACCCTCCTCAACTTGATTTGAGTGGAAAAACCCAAAAAAGAAACGAACTTTAAAGAGAAGAAACCCTAAGGAAGTGATGATGAAGGCGGAAAGAGTGAAACCTGGTCGAACGAAATCGGGATCCTCCATTGCAGTAGAAGAAGAGCGTTTTCTCCTTCTCGTAAATACCTTGTCGAAGTAAAACTTTTCCATCGTACCGGAAGTCATCAATGGCGGTCCTTCTTCCTCTTGCTGTCCTACTGTTCTCTTCGTCTCTCTGTGTATACGAAGAAAACAGAACAAAATTTTAATTTTGCCGATGGATATCCATTTCACCCTTTTACAAATTTTTTTTTTGGATATAAAGGAAGGATTTAAGACCGACGATGTTGACATGCCACCCAATGACATCACTTCTAATGAGGAAAATGAACTCCGAATGCAACATCGTTGCGCCACTTTATCTATCACCTTGTTTGAGTTTACGGAAGACGTGTATGTAGGAAGACCACTTAAAAATGACGAAGCAACTACATAATGTTCGTGATAGTCATTTCGATCTCTCGGGAGCATCTTCACTTGCCAGTGATGGAGCTAATGGTCGTCAGATTGTCTCCCTCGATATTAATGTGTTGGAGACCAAGATCTTTAGCAGTTACCTGACCGAATTTGAATGCAAGAGTCTTCACTTGTAAAAAGGAGACACATCCACAGTGGACACTACCCGGAGAGATGATCGAACTCTTCGCATCCCTTATGACAAAGCCGACCGTGGCAAGGTCAGTCTGAAATTTGGACCCGTCAAAATTGATTTTAAAGTGTTCAATCAACGGTTTTTTCACCTTATGTTTTTCTTTTTCTTGGGTTGGTTCCATGGACAGATAGTTTCTGTTGTACTGTAAAATATATTTATTAAAATATATAGAGAATGATAATTTGATGTCAACCCAGATAATGGAAAAAGATAATATGAGATTGGAAATTAGAAGAGAATTTGAAAAAAGATTTAAGCAAGTGCCATTAATAAATAACTCCTTACTAAACACATATTTGAAACTAATAACGCCATCAATTACAGACGATGAAAAAAAATGTTGATATAAACACCCATATATAGTGAAATTAAGCAAACTGTGTCCCCAAGACCGAATGGGATGACGTCAGAATTTAATAAAAAAAAGTATTGGGACATAATAGGGACTAGTATCATACGAGCAGTGAAAGGATTCTTTTTTGTTCGAAAAATTGCTCCGACAAATCAATTACACGTTCATCACATCACTCCTAATTAAAATGCAAAAATCCAACGACGACCACGCAATATAGACCTATTAATTAGCTTGTATTCTACAATATACAAAATAATTTCCAAAATCATCACATAAAGAGTAAAAAAGGTTATCGGTAAGCTTATTCATCCTCTATAAGGGACATTATCTCAAATAGAGCTATTCAGGATAATATGTTAATAGTACATGAAATCATCCACTCCTTCAGAAATGGGAAAGGGGTGGAGGGTGAATAGCAATAATAAAGCCTATGATAAAGTAGATCGATTGAGAATTCACAAAACATATTCTATATAAATTTGGCTTTCACCCGATATTACATTCAATGGATCTAAGAATGTATATCTATGGTTTCTTTTTCCGTCCTCATCAACAATGGCCCAACAGACTTGGTTTGGTCCTCCATAGACCTTAGACAAGGTGATTCTTTATCACCTTTCCTATTTATCCGGGGAGTGGAAATACTTGCAAGAAAACTATCATTGGAAGCCTTCGCCCCTCCTTTCATTCGACGAGTTACCTATATATGTTCTACTTGTTGATAACTTCATTTGATATATATTATAAGGCTCAATACGATATTCGAATAAAAAATTATGAATTTTGAAAATTAAACACAGATTAACTATAGTTGGAATATTTTTTTTAATAAACCACGATACTTTTATATTTTATTTAAATTGATATTTTGATAATATAATTTAACCTAATAGCTTGAAAACAAAAGGCTATATTAATAAATTCAACAATTAAATAAGAAATTATGCAACTTAAAAAAATTTATATCTTGTTACATGTTATTGCATGTGTGTTAAAATAACAACAAGTTACATATTGAACCTTCAAGTTTCAGACAGTGTTTTTTAGACAAAAATAATGTTGTTATAGACTAAAACGACGTCGTTTTTTTGTTTAAAGATAAAAAATAAACAACAATTAATGACATAGTTTTAATTTTGAAACAAGAATGTTGTCGTATTGAACTAAAATAGTGTTGTTTTAAACAAAAATGTTGTTGTTTTGAACTAAAAAATGTTGTTTTAAACTTAAACATCATCGTTAAACTAAAATATCATAGCTTTACTATGCTAAACTAAAGAAATAATCTCTCAAAGAGGGACATAGCTTTACTATGCTAAACTAAAGAAATAATCTCTCAAAGAGGGACTAGACAACTTGAACAAAATCCCGTCCCCCTCCCTTCCATAAGTTTCTAGCTCCGTCACTTACGTACACATCCTAATTTTTACATATTATAAAAAAATACACAAAGTTATAATATTTCAGTCACTTCATTATCATTAAGAAGTTGGAAATTATATCACTCATATTCAGGTAATCCCTGTAAAGAACGAAATTTTAAAATATTATTTTATGAATTATAATTTAACCTCAATATTAAATATTATGAGATTCCAAAAATTTTGAAATCTTCGTCCTCGATCAAAATGACTTTCGTTTTAGCTAAAACAAGTTTCGGCATATATTTGAATTCAATTTAAAAACAGACATATTCCGCTTTCTTATACCGAGACTTGGAAATATTCCGCTTTCTTATACCGAGACTTGGAAATACTTTTTGGATTTTGAGCTAATGATTGAATATTGTTTTGAACGTATTAAGATGTGTAGGATTATTTTATGACTTTTGTTTAATTAAATAAAATCTATAAGATAGAAATTGTTTTTTTTTTGTGATATAATTATTACAAAACAGAAATAACGGGTTTGTTTTGTGATTTATCATAAACTTAAAGCTAACCCTAAGCGAGCGGGTATATAAACTCATCACTCCTTTCCTGCTAGAGCAGCCGCTCACCCTCACCACTTACCCCTCCTTCCTAATTTCGCATCTGAGCAGCCAGCAGAAGGGCCCTCGCCGCCGCCTCTCGTCCACCATGAAAGCTCCGTCTGCCTCTATCTCCCCCATCAGTCTCGCCCCTCTCTGGTTCATCTTTAACCTCTCGCTCCTCACACGGTGACTCCTAATTTTCGCTGCTCGTTCTATCTCTATCCATCTCGCTCACGCCCTCCTCCTCCTCTTGTCGGAGCTTTAAAGCCAGCTAGCTCGAAGACCACCGAACTCTCTCCTCCATAATTTCCTCTTGTCGGAGCCTGGTAAACAAAGCAGAAGAACCCGCTGGAGCTGTCCGCTGCTGGCTGCCATTGAGGGTGAATCGGAGCTACTGCCGCCGCCGGAACGATACCCAGCTCCATCTTCCACCAGACCCCTCCCCTCCCCTCATCTCTCGACCTAGATCTCGAGCCGAGCCTGTCGGAGCGCCTTCGAAGGCCACCCTCACCACCGGAGACGAAGATCTTGGTGGCAGCCCCTTCCTAGACACCCGTGCTGCCACCGACAGGAGATAGAGGAGAGAAGAATGAGCCTCCCGCCTCGTGACCTTCTGCTGAACCAGAAGGTAGGAGCCGCTCGGAGTGACTCTCGGATGCCCTGCACTTACTGAAGCCCACGCAGCCCCAACACTGAATCCGAACCTGTGAGCCGATGAACCGCTGCAGCCCCGATACCGCCAAACCACAACCCTCTGCCTTCGATCAGTAGCCTCGACCGGGTATAGGGGTAAAACTCTTTCGCTTGGACCTTGCTTGGGTTTGAATAGTTAAGGAATCTTGATTTCGGATCGGAGATTTCTACTTGGAGAATTGGTTGATTTTGGCTCTAATCTTAATTGATGATTGCGTGAATTTAAATGGGTGTTTGGGCTTAATTGGTCTTGGCTTTGAACTGATTTTATATGTGTGATGTTGTTAATTAAGTATACTCACTCTAGACAAGTATGAGTTTTATATAATTTTATGAGTTGGTTGATAAAGATACTATTAAATTAAAAGGGACTATCATTTAGGATTAAGTTAAATGTGTTGTATGAATGTAAGGTGAGGTAGGATTGTGATGATAGTTTCATCATGTTTCTTTAAATACAAGACTTAAAAAAAGGATTTTACAGATAAATCTAATTGAAAGTTGTCAATTGTCATTGCCTTTCTCTTTGACCTTATTCAAGTAAATAAAATAAGTATATATATATATATATATGTATATATATATATATATGTATATATATATATATTGGCCTTGTTGAACCAAGAAATAACTTTCAAATTGACTCTAATGATGTAATGTGACTAGCTAGGTGTTTCGGTTAACTAGAGTAATAATATGGATGCTTTTGATTCGTTAGTCGGTTGAATTATAGAGTAACTATGTAAGAAATATCTTGAGAGCTTGATGTGCCTCGTGAACTTACTATACATGGACTTCCTTGGTATGACTATGACTTTAAAATATGGCTTAGTTACGATTTAACCTTAGTTCTTATATGCCGACTTACCTTAGTTACTCTTTGAGCATGATTTATTATGCGAGTTTGATAAATAAGACTTGTTGATCCTTGGTTTTGAGAACTTATGACTTTGTTGAGTATTTGAGTACTTGATAATTGATGGTTACTTGAGAACATGTTTAAGGAAAACCTGAACTTGATATAAAGTAAGATGTTTTAAATGATGATATTGGTAAGACTTTGAGCTAAGTTTCATACTTGATGAGAATAAGGTTAATTGAGAATGATGGTTATGATGAGAATGCTACGTTACTTAACTAAAATGTCAGTTAGTTCTGGGTTGTTTTGGAAGTCTGCTTGTGTGTTAATTAAATATGTATTGATGAGCTATTCCTTGCTTATTATTTGCTAGTGTGATTGAATGGTTCTCTAAGTGGCTTGGTTGCTGATGGGTGATTCTCTGAGTGGGTTGTTTGCTCGCTAAGTGAATATGAAGACTCCAGGTAAGTCCTCCGGGGCTTGCTCAAGTGATTGGACCTCATGCCTGATGTGTTATATAGTATGTAGGTGTTGCATATGCATAAAAGCATGTCATGTAGTATCATGTTAGGACTTGCACTTATGAATGAGCATCCCTATTCTTTATGCGTTTGAAACAGAACGGCCGTTATCTGTGATAGTCCTAGAGTCTTTGCTAGGGTCATAGGGTAGCCCAGCCCCATCGGGTGCCCTGAGTCTATTGAGTCGATATGAGCATGATGATAGCCCAGCACCATCGGGCATGTTTTAATTTATGTTATGATGATGATACCGTGGGTGAGTGCACCACCACGAGGATATGCTATGCTATAGCAACGAACTGGCCAGTCTCTGCACTAACGGGAAGGGGTGCAGAGGTAGGAGAGGGATATGCCACTTGGCATTGTCTTGGGCCCTTTACAGTTTTTCCGCATATTATAACTGTCAAAGCATGCTTATGTGATTTAAATCTTGTACTGCATTAGTCATCCTTTATTCTAGGTATAGGCGTATTATATAACCTTAGCGAGGACTTCCGGTCCCGCATGAGTGGCTCGACCTTGACTTGTGGTATAGTTTCAGGTACCCGCTCCCTTTGCTTGCTGAATTGCTTCTATGGCGGGGTATTCTCACGGGACGAGAGTGTTAAAAAGACTTCACCTATTCTGGCTTGACTATACAAATGTTTTGGTTAAGTTGTCATTTAGAAACATGTGGTATTTATATTGATTTAAACTCGTTCTATCTCTTTTGAGTTTTGACTAGTTGAATTAGGACATGTTCTCGTTTTATCTCTTTTGACTGTCTCGAGGGTTTGAAATCCCCTTTTTCTTTATTAAATTCTTAAGACATAAACAGAGTTATAATTTGAAGTTAATAAATAAGCAGCTCGTACTTGGATTGCAAGATCTGACAGAGGGATAATTCTTCCCTCTAAACGTAACCCGGATTTATAATCTGGGCCGTTACAAAGTTGGTATCAGAGCCAGGTTGTGCAATCCGAGTACAAATGAGTTGTAAAACAATTGGTGATTTTGAGTTTTGAAAATAGAATGGCCCAAAGGGTTTCAAGAGTTTTTAAAGTTTTCAAAGGGGCAAAATGAATTTAATATGGATAACTAAGATAACCACCTTGAGAAGTGAGAATCGGGACTTGATCGGGTAGTTATGGCGATAGCTATCCCTTACGGATATAGATTGGGATTGGTAGAGACCACTAGCTTTATACCTTATGGATGAGCGTGAAAGACATATTTAGAATCTTGGTTGGGTAATTCGTAATTTGATTTTTTTTAGATAAGTAAATTTGGGGGAGAAGTTTGGTGACTCATGTGTGTTATTCTTGATGACTTGGTATGATATTTGTTTATATGAGTTTCCCTTGTTATGACGTCTGACGTAATTCTTATAACATGCTTTGATCTTGTTATGCGTACTTGACAACTTGGATTGGATAATCGTTGTCATTCTTGATGCATTGACTTATACACATTTGTTTACTACATATATTACTTATGATGGAAATTGTTGGTGCCTTTTGGCCTTGGTTGATGAGGACATGAGATGAGATTATGAGGATTTACACTGTTATGACTGATGTTTCGTATTGGTTAGTGGAAGCTTATGAGCTCAGGCTTGAGAATCTTACTTTGGTTGATGGGAAAACTTATGGTTTGAGAATTGAGAAGTTATGTTTGTTGAATTGAAAGCCATGATATTTTGACCATAAGAGCTCATAGTGACTTGATATGAAATACTTATGAAATTCAGATTCTTGATATAAATTGTTGATTCTTTCTTAGCGATAACGTTTTCACAAAGTCAACACAAGTATTTTACGGGGACGCTTGTAAAGTACTTGGTCGAATCTAGTGAGGACATTGTAACGATTTTGTGATACTTGTACAAGTATTTCATAGGGACGCCTATGGAATACTTGTAGGTATCACAAAATGCATCGCTTATGTGCTTACTTGAGATGTTTCGGCATGATATTGTTTTATGATCTATTTAGTGATATCTTAGATGATGAATTCTAATGATATTGCCCTCTTATGCGAAATTTGTTTCAAAGAGGATCATGTGTGTACAACTCGACTAAAATGCATGTGAATCAATGAATAGACATGAATTGGTTATTCATAAAATAGGATTTATGTGATTGGTATGACATTGTCCCTCCTACCCTCGACGTGTTATCGTTCATATGTTGTGACTTTATGAGATTTCGTGAAGTTATGTCATGCAACTCTATCTTGTTTTTATGAACGATGATGGTTAACTATGATGTGTTGCCTATGTGGCTACTTGTTATCCTATAATTGTTTGACTTGTATAATTGATAACTTCATTGTCTCCTATTCCAATAAGATAAATTCTTTCTTGTTTATTTGGTTAGGGAAGGAGACTTGTACAACTTGGCCTTTATAGGTTGAAACGAGGAATAGATGTAACTTGCTTAGTAATGAAGACAAGAATGATCTCTAAAACGTAGACTTTAAATCTTGATTAAAGGGTTTCCTCCTCTCTAAGAGAAGAGACTTATATTCAAGCTAGCTTGTTAATGGTGAGATTCGTTAAGATAGCAAGTTGACCTATTGATTGACTTCTTTGAATTCTTGGTGAAGTTTTATTTGTAATCTTTGAGAACCTCGATAAATTGCCATGATAACTCCTTGTCTCACTTTAGCACTCTTATCTTGCCTTGCCGCTCTGGTTCTTCTAAATTCCTTCCATGTTGGTCACCTATATTTCAAACATTATGAGTCTAATTTGTTGCGAAATGGTATATAAGTTAGAGTGTTGATTGTCTTGAGGGGGTACAATACTAAAAAGGGGTCTTGATGAGTAACTCTTAGAAATCTGTTGGATGTCATCTTTTGTATCGAGAGTTCTTTTGACGTCTTTGTTCATTCGGGGAAAATTCATTTGAAGGTCTTCCGTATGGTTGGTGTCCACCCAAAAGTATCTTGTTCTCCTAGGAAACAACTAGGCTTCTTTTCGAAATGGGTTATGGAGTTAGTGAGGATGAATCGATGTTGCCCTGAGAAACTTCTATTTGGTTATGATTGTAGTCTTGTTTGTGTTTACATGTTGTGATCTATTATTGTGATATATGTTTGTTTTACTTGCACCTGCGTTGATATGTATACCCATCTTACTGCACTTGATCTATCCATCCCTTATATACCTTATTTTAGGATCGTATTACCTTCCATAGTACCCATTTTGTGTTTCCTTTGTCTTGGTATATGACTGGTTTGATTTTCGATGCATTGCTATGCTATCCCTATACGTGTATATCCCATGTTTATGAACACGTGGATCATCTGGTGTAGCTAGTGTTATATATGATGCATGACCACACACCACTGTAGCTATATAAATTTATGTGATGATCATTATATAAATACAACGTGTTATTATCTTGTAATATACCACCATTGGAAACTATTGTTTGATCTTGATGGTAGCCATACTTAAACATCCATGACATGATACGAGATCATATCTAGTTATTCGTAATATTCATGCCTTGTTGATATATATATATATATATATATATATATATATATATATCATGATGTTTTGTGTAATTTTAGATAGTCACTCCTGTCTCATGGTCACATTACTTACTTTTACACCCCTCTCATGCTCCTGTTATGTTTCGCATGATCATTTTGGCGTATTATGTGTTATTGTCATGAAGGTTGTTAAACGCTACTTATATGCACCCCTACTGTGTTGTGTGCTCTTAGTATCCCTCATATGATTTATACTTTCAAAGAAATGATTATTTGGTTTTATGCCCTAGTTATAATGTTATTTGATTATTATTGTTGTATGACTTATGATAGCTCGACTCGTACCTTTTATCTATATCTTAGTTAGGTATGCGTATCTATATCATTACACTCTACATATCTATGCTTAGTCATCACCATCTTAGATTCACATCATTTTGATTATGCTTTACATACATTCATGTAGTGTGGTTATATAGTTGTTTTGACTGGTTGCGAATCGTCATGTTAGTAGTTAGGCCATAACTCCGCATGCTTACACGTTGCCATATGCTATTAAACATTAATTGGTAATTAAGTGATTGCAAATATGATTATGTGATTTATTGCACTCTCTATATTAGTTATATGATCACTCTTATTATATGGGTGGTTTGGCTTATTGTGTATCATCTTGTTTGTTGTTAAAGTATATTTGGTGTACTTACCCATCATCATGTGTTATCGATGATATGTAGAAATTTTGCATCAACGATGTGATATATGATTCGTTGCATTATTTATATTATTAGTAGGATCACTCATGTAATAGGGTTCTGGTAGTATGCCTATCGTGTGTATTTGCCTTGTTATATGATTTTATGAGATAATGATTGCTTACATATTTTGAATATTATCATTGGAGCAATCTTTTATCTTTTGACACCATCATACTCTATTTTACATGAGTAGTACTATGCGTAGGTCATGATATTGCAAATGCTCAATTTTACTTGCTACATGATGCCTGTCTATCCTCGCTTTGCCTTAGTAGTTTAAGTCTCGTATGCTCACACGTCCACCCCTATAGTTTACATTGCATTTGTATGTTTATTCACCCTATTTGGTTAAAAATTGTTGATACTATACTATCTACCATGTTGAGCTTATAGTGGTATGAAAAATGCGTTGATGCATTCCTTGGTGACACAAATGCATGAAGCACACACTTACACTTGCCTCTTCCGGTGAACTATATCATATTCTTTCGTGACTTTTAAGACATGTTGATGTTATTCTTTACCTGTTATGTTTATTTTCCTTACACCATAATGGCATATAGGATCCTCTCACGCATGTACGGAATCTATTTAGTATATTCGGGTGACAAATTGTTAATTCTATCTTATGTATGTATGGATGTTGTACTTTGATAACATTCCTGGTCATTATATGTGTGCTATTCCCCGTTAGTGATGATTTGACTTAAGGATAGTATGTGTATCGATATTGCTCTCATGATGATAGATTATTTATCTTGGATCTTACCACATAATATGACACTAGTACTAGAATCGTATCATCGTTGCCTCCTGAGATAAGTTCATGTTAGTGTGCAAGATTACCACGTTGTGTGTTTTATGACATGATGTGTTCCGTGTTGATTTGAGTGATACGATCACAACCTTAAGTGTTTCTCATGGGCATCGGTGAAATTCTCGTGTTCAGTCTTACCAGATACTATACGAGTCTATCTTCGTGTCAAGAGTTAGTCGAAATGTCCCTTAGTGTCTCTTTCCTTGACTTCAGCTTAAGCCTTGCGTCACTCTTGTATATCTGTCTATGGTGTGATCGAGAGTGGGTCATTTAGTTTGATTAGAGTGGTGTAGCCGAAACGTAGTGGGCTAACATGCTGACTCTTACGATGCTGATTTATGCTTTCCCTTATGAGTCCACATGTTATTTATGATGATTGTGTTCTTTTCTAATAGATAAAATGTGCAACAACATGTGATTATATGGTGTGCTAATGATGTGATGTTGATGATGAATTCTGACATGATGACATTTAAGATATGTTGATATTTGAGTTTGACGTTGAGACTGATCATGAGAAATGAACTTAGGAAGTTGAATCTGGGACTAGCCCTTAGAGGTGGATAAACTGCTTTTTGAATCCTTGGGAATCTGGTTGACTGACATAAGAGGAGCTAACTTGAGTTTCGAAATGTTTTGTTGTTTTTTTTTTTTAAAAAAAGGATTTTAGTCTCGAGGACGAGACTTATTTTTAGAGGTGGATGATGTAAAGAACGAAATTTTAAAATATTATTTTATGAATTATAATTTAACCTCAATATTAAATATTATGAGATTCCAAAAATTTTGAAATCTTCGTCCTCGATCAAAATGACTTTCGTTTTAGCTAAAACAAGTTTCGGCATATATTTGAATTCAATTTAAAAACAGACATATTCCGCTTTCTTATACCGAGACTTGGAAATATTCCGCTTTCTTATACCGAGACTTGGAAATACTTTTTGGATTTTGAGCTAATGATTGAATATTGTTTTGAACGTATTAAGATGTGTAGGATTATTTTATGACTTTTGTTTAATTAAATAAAATCTATAAGATAGAAATTGTTTTTTTTTTTGTGATATAATTATTACAAAACAGAAATAACGGGTTTGTTTTGTGATTTATCATAAACTTAAAGCTAACCCTAAGCGAGCGGGTATATAAACTCATCACTCCTTTCCTGCTAGAGCAGCCGCTCACCCTCACCACTCACCCCTCCTTCCTAATTTCGCATCTGAGCAGCCAGCAGAAGGGCCCTCGCCGCCGCCTCTCGTCCACCATGAAAGCTCCGTCTGCCTCTATCTCCCCCATCAGTCTCGCCCCTCTTTGGTTCATCTTTAACCTCTCGCTCCTCACACGGTGACTCCTAATTTTCGCTGCTCGTTCTATCTCTATCCATCTCGCTCACGCCCTCCTCCTCCTCTTGTCGGAGCTTTAAAGCCAGCTAGCTCGAAGACCACCGAACTCTCTCCTCCATAATTTCCTCTTGTCGGAGCCTGGTAAACAAAGCAGAAGAACCCGCTGGAGCTGTCCGCTGCTGGCTGCAATTGAGGGTGAATCGGAGCTACTGCCGCCGCCGGAATGATGCCCAGCTCCATCTTCCATCAGACCCCTCCCCTCCCCTCATCTCTCGACCTAGATCTCGAGCCGAGCCTGTCGGAGCGCCTTCGAAGGCCACCCTCACCACCGGAGACGAAGATCTTGGTGGCAGCCCCTTCCTAGACACCCGTGCTGCCACCGACAGGAGATAGAGGAGAGAAGAATGAGCCTCCCGCCTCGTGACCTTCTGCTGAACCAGAAGGTAGGAGCCGCTCGGAGTGACTCTCGGATGCCCTGCACTTACTGAAGCCCGCGCAGCCCCAACACTGAATCCGAACATGTGAGCCGATGAACCGCTGCAGCCCCGATACCGCCAAACCACAACCCTCTGCCTTCGATCAGTAGCCTCGACCGGGTATAGGGGTAAAACTCTTTCGCTTGGACCTTGCTTGGGTTTGAATAGTTAAGGAATCTTGATTTCGGATCGGAGATTTCTACTTGGAGAATTGGTTGATTTTGGCTCTAATCTTAATTGATGATTGCGTGAATTTAAATGGGTGTTTGGGCTTAATTGGTCTTGGCTTTGAACTGATTTTATATGTGTGATGTTGTTAATTAAGTATACTCACTCTAGACAAGTATGAGTTTTATATAATTTTATGAGTTGGTTGATAAAGATACTATTAAATTAAAAGGGACTATCATTTAGGATTAAGTTAAATGTGTTGTATGAATGTAAGGTGAGGTAGGATTGTGATGATAGTTTCATCATGTTTCTTTAAATACAAGACTTAAAAAAAAAGGATTTTACAGATAAATCTAATTGAAAGTTGTCAATTGTCATTGCCTTTCTCTTTGACCTTATTCAAGTAAATAAAATAAGTATATATATATATGTATATATATATATTGGCCTTGTTGAACCAAGAAATAACTTTCAAATTGACTCTAATGATGTAATGTGACTAGCTAGGTGTTTCGGTTAACTAGAGTAATAATATGGATGCTTTTGATTCGTTAGTCGGTTGAATTATAGAGTAACTATGTAAGAAATATCTTGAGAGCTTGATGTGCCTCGTGAACTTACTATACATGGACTTCCTTGGTATGACTATGACTTTAAAATATGGCTTAGTTACGATTTAACCTTAGTTCTTATATGCCGACTTACCTTAGTTACTCTTTGAGCATGATTTATTATGCGAGTTTGATAAATAAGACTTGTTGATCCTTGGTTTTGAGAACTTATGACTTTGTTGAGTATTTGAGTACTTGATAATTGATGGTTACTTGAGAACATGTTTAAGGAAAACCTGAACTTGATATAAAGTAAGATGTTTTAAATGATGATATTGGTAAGACTTTGAGCTAAGTTTCATACTTGATGAGAATAAGGTTAATTGAGAATGATGGTTATGATGAGAATGCTACGTTACTTAACTAAAATGTCAGTTAGTTCTGGGTTGTTTTGGAAGTCTGCTTGTGTGTTAATTAAATATGTATTGATGAGCTATTCCTTGCTTATTATTTGCTAGTGTGATTGAATGGTTCTCTAAGTGGCTTGGTTGCTGATGGGTGATTCTCTGAGTGGGTTGTTTGCTCGCTAAGTGAATATGAAGACTCCAGGTTAGTCCTCCGGGGCTTGCTCAAGTGATTGGACCTCATGCCTGATGTGTTATATAGTATGTAGGTGTTGCATATGCATAAAAGCATGTCATGTAGTATCATGTTAGGACTTGCACTTATGAATGAGCATCCCTATTCTTTATGCGTTTGAAACAGAACGGCCGTTATCTGTGATAGTCCTAGAGTCTTTGCTAGGGTCATAGGGTAGCCCAGCCCCATCGGGTGCCCTGAGTCTATTGAGTCGATATGAGCATGATGATAGCCCAGCACCATCGGGCATGTTTTAATTTATGTTATGATGATGATACCGTGGGTGAGTGCACCACCACGAGGATATGCTATGCTATAGCAACGAACTGGCCAGTCTCTGCACTAACGGGAAGGGGTGCAGAGGTAGGAGAGGGATATGCCACTTGGCATTGTCTTGGGCCCTTTACAGTTTTTCCGCATATTATAACTGTCAAAGCATGCTTATGTGATTTAAATCTTGTACTGCATTAGTCATCCTTTATTCTAGGTATAGGCGTATTATATAACCTCAGCGAGGACTTCCGGTCCCGCATGAGTGGCTCGACCTTGACTTGTGGTATAGTTTCAGGTACCCGCTCCCTTTGCTTGCTGAATTGCTTCTATGGCGGGGTATTCTCACGGGACGAGAGTGTTAAAAAGACTTCACCTATTCTGGCTTGACTATACAAATGTTTTGGTTAAGTTGTCATTTAGAAACATGTGGTATTTATATTGATTTAAACTCGTTCTATCTCTTTTGAGTTTTGACTAGTTGAATTAGGACATGTTCTCGTTTTATCTCTTTTGACTGTCTCGAGGGTTTGAAATCCCCTTTTTCTTTATTAAATTCTTAAGACATAAACAGAGTTATAATTTGAAGTTAATAAATAAGCAGCTCGTACTTGGATTGCAAGATCTGACAGAGGGATAATTCTTCCCTCTAAACGTAACCCAGATTTATAATCTGGGCCGTTACAATCCCACCCCATTGAAAACCTTATGAAATAGAGAATTTCAGCAGTATACATTCCTCCCATTTAGACCTGAGCATGGGTCGGGTCGGGCGGGCTTGGGCCGGGCCAGAGCCAAATTTTCTGCCCATTACACCGGACCGGGCTTGAGCCAGGCCCGGTTTTTGGGCCTAGTGCCTTACCCAAGCCCGCCCTCATTGCCAGGCCGGGCCGCCCAGCGGGCCAAGCGGGCCTAGCGTATCAAATTCATTTTTTATCCGAAATCAAACTAATTTTTTATTTGAAAAAGAGGCAATCACAAATTATACCGATACTTTCAAATGTGAGGCAAATCTGGACACAATAATAGCGTACTGACAAATGCAATACAAAGTTACATATATACCTAATAGAAAGTTATACATACAAATATGCAAAACACTGTAAACGTGTATATATGTGTATATATACACACTGTAAGTATATATATATAGTAAATGTAAATGTATATGGGACATATATATACACACTGTAAGTGTATATTGTATATATATTGTAAATGTATATGTGTCTAAATATATACATTTCAAATGTGTGTGTGGAACTGGACGGGATTTGCGGGATAAGGAATCCTCGTCCCGCGTCCCGCATAATTTTTACGGGACGAGCCTGGGATTTGTGCCCACCCTTAGAAATTGTGTATATATTTTTATTATGTTATATATAATACTACATATAACTTATATAATTATATATAGGCGAAACTAATTAAAATAACCCAACCTTTAAGGGGGTGTTAAAAATATATCCATACCTTTCAAATGTAAGATAAATATCTCGATCTTTTTAAGGGATGGTAATATAATATCCCAAAATATTCTCCCTCACAAAAATGCTTACATGGCACATATGTGACAAAAAATAATGATCATATTCACAAGCGTGCCCTTGGATCAATGCTCGAATTATACAAAGTATAGTCTAGATTGTCATGATAATTTTAAAAAAAATAAAAGTCTCTTTTGTAACTAAAAAAATCATTCAATTTAATACGTTTTTATAGATTATAATTAAATTTAATCAAAACAAATATAATAAAACAAGTAAATATTTAAAATATAATTTTCAATATCTTGATTGTGTAAATTATCATTCAAGTTTATTAGATTAAATTAGATTGGTTTTTAAGTTTATCTTAATTTTTTTTATTTTGGATTTAAGAAAAAATAAAAAATAAAAAAATTACATTCTTTTATATATTTTTTTAATAATAATAATTTACTTCTTATATATAAATGAACACCATTGAATAATCTAAATAATTAAATTTTCATTTCAATTTCGTAATAACATAAAGTTTATAATTGACAAAATATTCTTCAGTTTTGATAAGTTAAATCACTAGCTAATCATTTACTAATTGAAAATATGTTATTTTTGCTTTACATTTTTTTTATTTGGCTTGTTATAGATATTGATTTAAAAAAGAGTAAATTACACATAACAACCCAAAAATTAGGCTAGTTTTTACATAACCACCCATAAATTTATAAATTACAAAAAACCACCCATAAATTAGATTTATTTTCAAATGACCACCCATCCATTAAACCTCAATTTGTTTTGTTTGAAAAGCTTAAAATACCCTTAATTCAAACTTTTTAAAATGTAAAGCAATTGTATATATTTTACTTTAATTTGGCATTTCACCTTGAAAAAAGTAAGGAAATTAAGCATTGTAAAAATATATAAATGCCTGAACCAATATATATACATCAGCCTGAACCAATATATATACATCAGATTTGCAATGCTGAATAAGATGTGACTAAGCTCTAAAATAAATCCATATTATTACTCCATCTATTCAGAAAAATATTTTGTTTAATTACTATTTACTCGTTTTTGTAGGAAGATAAAAATTATATAAAATATCCATTTTTTATAAATATTTTTAAAATTTTAATACTTATTAATAACAATTTCACACTTATCAAAGGGGTGAACCACAAGCCATAATGGGTGATTCATGATGCTTATGAGCTAAGTAAAAAATTTCATCGACTAAATAAAGGCACACATCACTCATCATATTGTTGAATATCGAGGTGGAGGGGGGTAGTTAAATAGCGAAAATCCATGAAAAGATGTGATACCTCAATTATTTACGTGAAAACTAAATACACCCCAAATCCTGCACGTCGGAATTGACGTGCAGGGTTGAAGTGTGTTAATTAATTTTTTTAGAGTGCTAATTAATTGGAAAGGTCTGCACGTTAATTTCGACGTGCACTTTTGATGGGGATTTGCGGTGTATCTAACAACACCCATTATTTAACATAAAGGATGTTCAACTGAGGTCTTCCTTAATTGTTGCTTCAAAAAAAACATAAAGGATGATAGCAATTGTGAGCTTGTACAACAATGATAGAGTTAGGAATTGTTTTAAAAGGGAGGCTCAATTTTCATAAAAATGATTTTTCTTTTATACCCATATATGAGAAGGAATATTAAAAAAATAATTTAAAAAAAACCCTCAAATTTATTATTTGAAAATAATTATTATAATTTAATAATATTTTTATATTAAATTCGTGCATAGCATGGGGAACAGACTAGTATAAAATTATTATAAAAAATTTATCAAAAAATGAATATTTTATATAGTTTTTATCATCTTAAAAAAACATGCGTAAATAGTAAACGACATGTTTTGTCGAACAAATGGAGTACTTACAAAAACCCTAAATTATTACTTTTAAAAAACTAAAATATGGGGGCATTTTCAACTTTAAAAATTAAACAAATGGACATTTAACATATGGGTGGTCTTTTAAAAACAAACCAAATTTATGGGTGGTTTTCTGTAATTTATAATTTTATGGGTGGTTATGTGAAAACCAACCTAATTTATGGGTGATTATGTGTAATTTACCCTTTTAAAAATATATAAAAATGTAGGTACAAATTAAATCTAAAACTACGAAAGTTTATTAAATAAACATTTAAACTCATCTAATTTAATTTTATATGTTTTATTTGAATTGAAAATACATGAGTAATACAATACAAAAAATAAGAATTTTATTGGAGAGAAGTCATTAGAATATTATATTACCATCACTTATAAAGGTCGAGATATTTATCTTACATTTGAAAGATTCAGATATATTTTTAACACCCCCTTAAAGGCTGGGTTATTTTAATTAGTTTCGCCTTATATATAATATTAATATATATAAAACCGGACCGGGCCTATCGGCCTGCTTGAGCTTTACCCTCTGTCCAAGCCCTGCCCTCTGGGTCTACCGGGCCGGACTCGCTGGCCCGCTTGGGCCAACTACTCTGTCCAAGCCTACATATTTTCCCGGGCGGGTTGGACGGACCGGACGGGTTGGCCCATGTAATTTGCTCAGGTCTTCTCCCATTTTTATTTACACAACACAATAACTAATCACTCTATATACTATAAGTATACACAACACAATCACTAAACTATCGGCCACCTTATACTCAATTTTCAAAGGTCAGTTACTACATACTCCCATCAAAGAAATTAGTGTAGTGAAGATCTCCCATATTCACAGAGGTAACACTTAATTAATTTGGTGCATAATTTCTTTGAAAAAAAATAAAAAACTAGTTTTATCATGAAAGATTACATTATAATAGTGAGCATACCCGTGTTACGCACGAGACTTATTTTAAATATATATTTTTAATTAATATATTATCATTGTAATTTTATTACTAATAATGTTTAGAGGGAATGACACAATATAACCCTAAAACTGAAATGGTTTGCACACCTAACCCACTATCCAAATAATTTGCAAAGGTTAACCCTCCCCCTATAAAAATTTGCAACCCAACCGGTGGAAAAGTAACATTGAAACCGGAGGGGGTAATTAAAGAGGGGAGAGAAAGTGTGATAATTCACTCTTTAAACTGGAGGAGGTAATTAAGGAGGGGAGAGAAAGTGTGATGTGTGGATAGGGAGAGACGGAGAGAGGAGGAGAGAGAGGACAATTTTTTTAAAACTGTCAACTCAACTGTCAAGGTTAATAAAAAGGGACGAGGGAGGGCAAGAGGTAAACGGAAGAGGAAGAACCTGCCACAAACCGCCATACGAGAAAGGAAAACGGGCGAGGAAGAAAAACAGAAGGAAGAAGCCGAACCTGCCACAAAGGAGAAGAAGAGGCTGCGATCGAAGGAAACCGTAACTCTACTGAAGGAAGAAGACGTGAGCATTCAAGCGGAAGAGGAAGAAAAACAGAAGAAAGTAAGTAAACCCTAACTCTACCGATTTATTACCGATTGCAGAAATTGAAAGGGGAGGGACCGATTGAAGAACCTAATTTGTTTACCATGGGTTGAAATTGGATGAAGGGGTGGAATATCCCCCTGTCATGTAGAAAGTAACATGCGTCAAGTTTGAAAACAATGGGTGGAAATGTGAGAACGGGGGTGTTCGCGACGGAGAGAGAGGGGAGGTACCATTGCCGTGATGATATGGTTAAGTCCATGAATGGGGAGGGGAATGGGGGGAAATCTACACATGATGGTGAACATTGGGTGAATTTTGGGAAATTGGTGAAATTGGTGTAATTGGGGAAATTTGATAGGTTATTCGAGAGGGAAAATGGGGAACGTTGATCTCTTTCACAAACTTTTCAGGAACAAGTTATTAGGTGTGATTACATTTGTAAAACCTTCGACCATTAAATGGAAAAGCTGCCACTTTATTTCCTGTCATGTTTTAAGTATTTAGTCGCCACGTTGAATATTCCTTCTGTCATGTGTTGAGTTGTTAGTCGCCATGTTGAATATTCCTCCTGTCATGTGTTGAGTTGTTAGTCGCCATGTTGAATATTCCTCTTGTCATGTGTTGAGTTGTTAGTTTCCATGTTGAATATTCCTCCTGTCATGTGTTGAGTTGTTAGTCGCCATGTTGAATATTCCTCCTGTCATGTGTTGAGTTGTTAGTCGCCATGTTGAATATTCCTCCTGTCATGTGAAGTATATTACGTGGACACTTAAAAATGTTTATTAAGTTTGCTCTGAATACGGTGACATATGATATGTTTAGGGTGAAAAATGTACTTGGATTTTGATGAGTATAGGGTGAGATATGGTTTCTGTCATGTTTGAATGCTCAGGTGACATGTTATATAACCTTACCGTCATGTGCACTGTGACTGGTGTCATGATAATGATCATATGTTTGCAGAGTGCTAATGCATTGCTTCTCAATCTGCAGGGTATCAAATCAGGAGATGGCTCGTTCAGATGAAGGTCGGATTACTGAGATACCGACAACAGGGGAGGTATGGTTTGCGTAGTGCCGAACAAGGGAACTTGGTTTTACAGATGAGTGGCTCTAACATTTCCACCCCATTGTACAGGCGATTTATGCCGTGCCTGAGGACCGACATTTCAAGTGTCGGTGCAATCAGTACACCCTACCCCAGCTCCTTCTAAAATTAGACGAGTACCTGAGCACCTCAGATTAGACCCGTTTGGTGGAAAGCCCGTTGGGCGGCATTGCGAGGCTTGGGTCCAATGTCGAGTTCTCGGCACAACTAGTCCACTACATCCTGCAGCGGCAGCTGCGGTCCAAAAAGGAGCACGAAACCTGGTATATGATCCAGGGATCCATAGTGCGGTTCTCCATCATTGAGTTTGCGTTGGTGACCGGACTAAAGTGCTCGTATGTGCCACGGAACGACGACACTGAGGCGCACAAGGCTGCCTGCATAGAGTTTTTCGGGGTGGAGAAGCTGCGGATGGAAGACTTTGAGATGCGTTACCTAGTGGCGATGAAGACCGAACGTTCCCCCGCCAAGCGCTTTAAGTTTGCGCTGATAATGCTGGTAGAGGGGGTGTTGTTCGCGAAGGAACCCCGCAACTATATTCAGGGGTGGGTTGTGCACATGGCGTCGGACATTGAATCCTTCTTGCGTTACCCATGGGGGCGTCTGTACTACGATCGAACCCACGATTTCCTAAAAAACGCTATCGAGCGCAAACTCCAGCATGGGGTCAGCGGTCCTCGCCCGTCATACTTATTAGCCGGCTTCCCCCTCGCCTTCCAGGTATGTGTATGAATAGAGCTGGCGATTCGGGTCATTCGGTCGGGTTCGGGTCGATCACATTCGGGTCGGGTCACTGATGAGTCGGGTCAACTCGGTCAAAATTTATGTGTCGGGCTTGGTCGGGTCGGATCGGGTCGGATTCGGTCAAAATGAAATTCAGATTGGTCGGGTTTCGGTCAGAATCGGGTTGGACCCATTCGGGTTTTCGGTCATAATCGGGTCGGTCTCGTTCGGGTTTCGGGTCGGTACTCGGGTTGGTCTCATTCAGGTTTCAAGTAGAAGCGGGTCTACGTTTGTTTCAAACTTTTAATTGTTTGGGTTGAATTTGTTGAATCATGTTCATTCGGGACTTCTGGATAATCAATTTTATTAAATTGAATATGTAATTCATATTATTTATGTATTTCAAAAAGCATGTTAGTAAAATTAAATATGATTCAATATATAATCTACTCATTGGCTCGTAAGCTCTAATGTTGTTAAAATCTCGATTCGATCCTACGATTCCAACGATCTAAAAATGGAAAAATGATCCCAATCCTTTTTTGCGATTATAACAATCCTATAAAATGTCTATTATAAGAAATTTTTAATATTTACCCTTTAAATTTTATAACGATCCTTATAACGAACCTATAAAACGATCCTATGGAATGCACTTATGCACTAATGGTTTTAAGTTTTTCACTTTGATCAATGAAAATTTTATTTTGTTTTGAAATAGCATTAACTATCAATAGCTCAATAATGGATTACAGTAATTTTTTTTTTATAGTGTAAATGTATAATAGATATATATTCAAGGATATTCGGGTTGGGTCGGGTTGAAATTCGGGTTGGGTTGAAATTTGAGTCGGATCCGGGTTAAGTTGGGTTTGTCTGTATTCGGGTCACTTCGGGTTTCGGGTCAACATCGATCGGGCTCGGTTTCGGGTTCGGGTTATGCATAACGCCAAATTTTCGGGTTCGGTCGGGTTTCGGTTCGGGTGAGTCGGTCGGGTTTCTCGGGTCGGATCAGATTTTGCCAGGTCTATGTATGAATGTCACTTGACAATGAACTCTTTGTACTGGACACATTTTAACCTCGGGTTTTGTTTATAGTTGTGGGTGTACGAGGCTCTGTCCCCAGTCGCTGAACAATTCTCTATCATGATTGACGACAAACTCTACCCTCGGTGTCTGCAGTATAAGTCGAAGGAGCACAACATCACGTACGATTCTGTTGCCCTCCGCCTGCAGGAGTCGAAGGATGGGCTGGGCAGCTTCGACGAGGATGATGCTGTTCGGACAGTCCTCCTCCCGGATGCGGAGGAGGAGCGGAAGGAGGTTGTCCTTGGCGCCTTCTACCCGACAGAGAAGCCGGATAAGTTCTTCGATGACCTCATCAAGGAGTTCAATGTCGCTGCGCGACAAAGGGCGAGCACGAACCAGGCATCCGGGTCAGGCACGCAGCATGAGGGAAGTACGGCGGCAACACAAGTGGATGTATCAATGATTTTGTCTAAGATGGATGAAATAGGGAAGACCATAATGGCCAGTTTTAACGAGAGGATGCAAACGGTTGAGGCGTCGATGGAGGAGCTGAAGAGGGCGGTTATGGGGAAGAAGCTAGCGGAGGTGTAGTCTAAGAAGGTAAGATGGTGAACCTGTCATGTCATTATATACAACCTTCATGTTTAAAGTTACAGGTGTCATGCTAAATTCATTCTTATTTATGCGTAGGGTGACAATACTGTGAAGGACATGGGCCAGAAGAGTCAGAATGAGGGCACAGGCCCTGAGGACACGGAAATGGAGAAGGATGCTGAGCCAGAAGAACCTACTACAGAACCAACCGTTGAGGTAAGTCACAGAACTCATATTGTCATGTCAAGTTAACTAATTGTCCAGTGTAAATCTATAAACTGTCATGTATTATAACCGTGCTTATTTCCCACTTGTGCGCAGGGTGAGTAAGTTGTGAAGGAAAAGGGTCAGACTGATGGCACAGGGCTTGGGGACATGGGAAGGGCGACCGATTTTGAGCCAACACCACCCACCACCCTGACAACCGCTGAGGTAAGTCATCTGACTCATATTGTCATGTCAAGTAAAGTAGCTATCCTGTACACTATCAACTGTCATGTCACAGAACCGAGCTAATGTGGTTGAAATCCTGGCTGAGGGCTTTAAGACTGAGGCAAAAGGGGTTGGGGACATAGGGACGACAGACGTTGTTGAGCCAGACGCACCCACCACACAGATATCCGCTGAGGTAAATCATCTGATTGTAACTGTCATGTTAAGGTAAATAGGTGTCATGTCTTCCACCTGCAACCGTCATGTATGATGACCCTGTTTGCGTGTAGGAGGTGCAGGATGAGGCCTCTCAGGCCGACATCCCCCTTGAGCATAGGGGAACAAGGGTGAGGCGACCCCCTGCGTCGTTGGTTGAGCATGACGTTGCTCAAGGGGTGAAGAAGCCGCGGGTTAACAAGGGGAAGAAGGCAATGACAGGGGGTGACGAAGGTACTAAGGGGGTGAAGAAGATGCGGATTGTCAAGGGGAAGAGCCAAATGGCGGGGGGTGACGCTGTGGGCTTGGGCTTGACAACCAGGGCCGACGTCGACGCCTTCTCCGTGTGGATGACAGATGGGACTGAGCCATTACGCATAATGATGGGCACCCTCCTCCAGAGGGACTTCTTCGAGGACCTAAAAGCGTCGAAGCGTTTGGTGAGCTTAGAGGTAATGTCCCCTTATCCGTGCTCTGATAACATGACGTTGATGTTGTTGACTTGACACGGCTTAGTTGTTCGCAGCATATTGACCAAGCATGTGGCATCCTCCGGAGGGAGGTATTCAG
This sequence comes from Persicaria maculosa, assembly GCA_963922045.1. Lineage (NCBI taxonomy): Eukaryota > Viridiplantae > Streptophyta > Magnoliopsida > Caryophyllales > Polygonaceae > Persicaria > Persicaria maculosa. Next base: position 20,156,148 of record OY998261.1, on the reverse strand, counting down.
CGACTCGAAGTACACACGTGTTGCCGTCGTCGACCCCTACTTTGGGGTACTGCTGCAGCGACAGACCGGCATGGACGTCGACCCAGTCGCTGACGACTTTCCCCTGGGCGGAGCTGGTCTCTCTCCGAGTCACGAACCACTTGCCGACGGTCTCAAGGATGGCATCCATAAGGACTGTTAGCGGCAAATCCCTAGGATATTTGAACACCGAGTTCAAGCTCTCGGAGTTATTAGTGGTAGTGATGTTGTACCTATTCCCGGTGTAGAATGCCCTTGCCCAATTGTTAAACCCGACCTCCTTGATGTATTGCCCCGCTGCGGGAGCTCGTGAACAGAACTCCTCGTACAACGACTGGAACTCGTTGTACGTGTAAGCTTTAGCCATCGCCATGAATTGGCCTTGCATGCTCCCGCACTTGAACCGGAACCGGACGTTTTGAAATAAGTGCCATGTGCATATGCCATGCTTCGCGAATACGTAGCTATCCCGTATGCCCTTCTCGATGCTAATGTGTCGGTCAGATACCCACATCAGATCAGTCGTGTCCTCCACGACACACAACATGTGCTTGAAGAAGAACCCCCAAGATCCATCATTCTCACCGTCCACCATGGCGAAGGCGACATGGTATATGTGGTGGTCAGCGTCTTGTGCGGTTGCAAATAGCAGGCACCCTCGAAACTTCCCCTTCAAGAACCCCCCGTCCACTGATATGACCTGGACAGGAAACAACTTGACGCGTTAGTGGTGTCACGTACAATCGAACACCAGTCATGTTTTTGTGTCATAACCGTCATGTTTTCCAGTGAATGACGTCCTGTCACTACGCAAGTGGTGTCCCCTGTTTTAAAAGCACGACATTATTACGACAAATACAGTAGAGAGCAGAAAGGTCTGACCTTTCGAAGGTGGGGGATAGCCCTACACCACACTCCAAGACTAACAAACGCATACTTGAACCGCCCCTCCGTGTCGCGTTCTATCCTAGTGTACATCCCAGGGTTGGCCTGCTCCAGCATGTACATGTATGAGTACATGTTGCGATAGCTTTCCTCATCCGTCCCGTAGACGCTATCCCTCGCACTTAACCGGGCTCGGCGCGCCTTCCAGTAGCTGTAAGTGACTCCCAGCCGCGACTTCATGAGGGACTGCACTTGCTCTGGAACCAGGGGCTTCTTTGACCCTACGAAACTTCACATGCCCATTCACAAGCAAGTTGGAATTAAGTCGCGGCAAAACTTCTACAACCAAGTTTGTCTAGTTAAAATTGTTGTGTGTCCAGTAAATATATAGGGATGTCTGTTCGCTGTAGGGGTGGAGTGTAGGAGATTTAAATATATTAAATAAAATAATGCACAACTAGGCTAACTCCCTGTCCCAAACAAATAATACAAGAATCCCCTCCCTTGTAGTAGTAGGGTAATTCAGGATAGAATCCACGAGGAGGTATGACAACGCTTCCTTTGTTGTGCTCACGATCAAAGCTTTCGACCTCAGAAGACACTCGATATCGAGTATACTGGTCGATATCGACCTCAGTTCTGGTCGATTTCCTAGCGCAGTTCCTGCAGAAGACAAAAGCAGCAAAGTCGACGTCGAGACATACCTCGATATCGATGTTAGACCTCGATATCGACCCTTGCAGTCGATTTCGATACTTGTCACAGAAACTGTTTTCGTAACCAATTTGTCGGAAAAGAGTCCGAAGAAAATAGAATGGAGAAGGAAGATGAACAGAAACAAAACTTAAGACTTTTATAAAGAATTCAATTAATTAAAAGGCTTCCAAAGTCGGGGTTTCATGCCACAACGATAACAATGCAAGTTTTATGCTAAAGCTATGAAATTTAATGCCTTTCCGTCAAATAACTTTCGTTATCAACACTTAGGTGATTAGAGGCTCTCGAATAGTTCCTAAGAGTTACTATCCAATTCATGAGCAATTCAAGTTCACAATATGAGTGGCTTTCGCTTCAATAATGCAAATAATGAATCTCCCTAACTTTCGCAAAGGATCATGCATGGGGTAGAACACGGAATCGCATAAAAGTTATACCTTTGATGCACTTACCTCACATTGCTATCGTTGGGCTCACCCCGACCCTAGAAGTGGGTTGACTACTCGCTCCTCATCATGCACATCATCATCATTACTGTTGAAAGAAAGCTACTTTGAATTAAAACTTCGAAAGAAAGTACAACCGAACAAGCCACTCCGCTCTCGCTTTACAACTTTCACTTGGCCTCCTCTCTCTCTCTACTCTCTATTGAAACTGAATTGTCTTGTAAATTAGATGCTATTGGATGCTAACTTGAATGTAAATTGAATGCCTAAACTCAGCCCTATTGGCCTCTATTTATAGATGTCGACAAGGACTTGAAACCTTATCTTTATTCTCTAAGATAAACTTAAATAAAGTAAAAAACTAAACTCCATGGTAACTCAACCTCCATCTGATAAATATCGTATTTGATGATAGGAAATCTCGACCTTTGGATAGACGTTGCAAGCTTTGGATAGAATTCTATCAAAATCTAAGTCGGATTCCTCTGCTGGCATGGTCGATATCGACCCTGGACATCAATATCGACCCCTTCAAAACTTTATCTCAAGCTTCTCCTTCTCCTACTCGAACTGGCACTCGACTTCTATCAATTTGGTCGATATGGAAGCCTCGATATCGACCTCCAGACGTCGATATCGACCTCTCTGTGTCGACGTGCTCTGTTTCATTTCCTGCTCGATTCCTATGTCTCTGATGCACTCGATGTCGAGGTCCCCAGTCGATTTCGACCTCTTCAGAAGACTTCGAGTTCTTTTTCCGCTCTTCCAAATTCGTCCATTTTTATCCTGTTTTCTGCAAAATCACATAGAAACTCGTGCAAACCCATATATTTGACATTTAAGCGTAAACTACACTATTCCCATGTTTTCCCATTAATGTGCATGCAAAAGACAAGTAAAATGGACTTCTATGTGCATAGAAAATATGGCAATTTGTGCGCACATCAAACACCCCATACTTAAGCTTGCTTGTCCCCAAGCAATACCTTTAATGGTCATTCAGGGGAAGAAAGTAAACCCTCAACATCATAGATTCATTTTTCATATGTCCCTACAATCAATTGCCATCCTCGATAAGGTACTTATGTCAACCAAGTCCATGCCTGTGCATAAAAGCAATTTCATACTATAAAAGGAGGTAATATGCGAAAAACAATTTTAGCGACATAGCATTAATAATCAAGAGGACTTTTGCAAGCTTGTGAGAAATAGATTGGTAAAAGGCTAAAGGTGGGCTAACATTTGGCCATGTGGTGTTAAATCCGGGAAATCATAATTTCTTTCCAAAACATTCCACATTCCTTCTTCATAATGTCTCACCTTTCACTCATCGCTCAATGCTTTTATTCAATATAATGCTTTTACCTCTCTAACCTTAGCACTGCCTTCTCGCGAGTCGCAAACATGGGTGTCATGAATGGCCCCAGATACTTAGTACTTCGGACTACTCACCTTGTGTCCCATCTCGCTGAACTAACATCTCAACGAGCAGGGTCGACCTACCTTTATCTCCTGAGGTGATCGGATTTTTTTCTCGCTCATTAAATTTTCCATAATTCATAATTCTTTCATTCCTGCCAACAACTTCATACTAATGCACAACTCCATATAACTCCAAAGATGACATCCATTCTCAACATTGTCCCCGGATAGGGTATAAGGTATAATAAATGGGCAATACGTGTATATGTAGAGCAATAATGATCATGATAAGGCTCATATATGGCTTGCGATTTTTGCAAATATGCATAGGTAAGGCTAGGATATGAACTTTGCTTGTATGGAATTTTTCATAAAAAGTCCTCCATCATCTTATCATGCACATGTCAAAAGCAACTTCGAATTTTCATCTCCTTTATTTTTTTCTCTTTTTGCACTTCATTGGGACTTCCCTTAACTAGCCAATCTCATGTTATACCTCTAATGAATCTAATTTTGCATCATAGAGCTCTTTTTTATACTTCCATGACTCTTCTTTTTTTTTTTTTCAAATTTTTGATGGGGGTCATATTTCTCCCTTTTTTTTATATATGCATTAAAATAAATATGCAAATCTAAACTAAGTATGAATATGCAAGTAAGCCTTTCCCCCACCCCATACTTAAAATTTACAGTGTCCTCACTGTATTAGAAATAGGGTTAAGAAGAAAACTTACTAAACCGTCACAAATTTCAGGAGTTGAAGAAGACAATAGGCAGGGTCGATATCGACCCTTAACATCGATATCGATGTTCATATCGATATTCTGGCTCAGGCTTAAGGGTGATCCGGCCTCGATCACAAACCCTATTTAGGTCGACCTTGAGGTCGATGTCGATGTCAGACATCGATTTCGATGCCCTTCCTGTGTGCTTTTCTCTCTCCTGCAATTTGAAAACTAAACACAAAACCAAACATGCAAAACAACAAAGTGTCTAAAACCAAAACAAAAGCTGTCTAAAAATCAAAACTAAGTCTTTGTTACAAGCTCTAGATTTTTAAGTCGCTAGACCGACTTCTTCTTTGCACTTCTCAAGGCGGCATCTACAGAGCCCATGTGGCTTGGGCCTCAAATATGACTCCTTTCTTGTCACACAGCTGCATTCCGCCGGGATGGATCTGATTCACCGTGAATGGTCCTAAGTTCTTATCCTTGAATCTTGTAGGGAACCAATGGTCCTTAGATTTGGCAAGATAGACCTTGTCTCCTATCTCATATTGGCTTGAATCATCATCGGACACCCTACATAAGCGCACATGCCAAGGCACACCTCTTCCAAATAATGATAAATCTTTAATGGAAATTGAACAAGAGGAATCCGTACCTTGACTTACCTTCTTCTCAGTCTGTGGCTCAGGTCGATGTCGATGTTCAGAGGTCGATATCGACCCCTGTTGTACTCCTGGAGGATTAGTCGATTTGGAGAGTTTTGGCTCGATATGATCAGGTCGGTTTCGACCCCCAGAGATCGATATCGAGGTCTCCTTTCCTCCCTTCTCAGCGCTGATGGTGGTCGATTTCGATAGGGCATGGTCGATATCGACCCTTGACCCCGATTCCGATGCTTCTTTTTCTCTTCCGTCGACCCCATACTTATGACCTGGCATAGAATCTTGAACATTAGTGGTCGATATCGACTTACCTGAGTCGATTTCGATGTTCTGTTGGGCTTCTTCGTTCAAGATTGCCACAACTTCCTCTACTTGGGCTTCTATGGCCCTCTTTTCTAGCTCCTCCGGTGTCATACTTCTTACCTTTGCTTCTCCACATGTAATGTAGACACCATTGATGGCTTTGATCTCCATTGGCCCTTGATTTTTCACCGTCTTGTTGAAGGCATACTCTATCACCTCATCACTAATTGTGAATGAGAGCAATCCTTTCTTCACGCTAATGTTGGCATCGACGGTTGCTAGGAATGGCCTACCTAAAATAATTGGACAAGCAGGGTCCTCCGCTATATCAACAACTAAGAAATCAGTAGGGACAAAGAATTTACCTACTTGTACCGGCACATCCGTTACTATCCCAGTTGGAATTACTACCGTATTATTGGCCATGTACAACCTTGCATCCACGGGCTCCAGAGGACCTATCTTTACCTTGTGCCAAATGGTTAGTGGCATCATGCTAACGCTAGCACCCAAGTCAACTAAAGCATTAAATTTGAATTGACCTAGACCTATAGCGATAGAAAACTTACCTGGGTCCGCCCGCTTTTGTGGTAGCTCCAACTTGTTGCACTCCTCTGCGATCTCAGAGAGCGATCGCTTCTTACCCAAGATGTCTTTAAGGAACCTTACATAAGATGGCATCTCGTGAAGTGCCTCCGTGAATGGTATAGAGACATTAAGTCCTTGGAGCATCTTCACGAACCGCTGGAACTTCTTTTCCGCTGGGTCCTTAATCACCTTTCTAGATGGGAATGGCAACACCTTCTTCCTTCCCGCGGCTGTAGTGAGGTCGACATCGACATCAGTAGGGTCGATATCGACTAGAGGAGTCGATTTCTGTGGTGACGCAGTATCAGGGTCGACATCGACAGGAGTAGGGTCGACATCGATGTCACCTTGGTCGATATCGACAGGGGGGTCGATATCGACGTCTGTTCTGGTTCCTTCTCCTCCGGTTTTTGCTCGGACATTTGTAATTGACGCCCACTCCTCAGGTTTACTGCCGCAATATGACCAGTGTTTTGCCCTTTTGGTTGGGCACAGTGGATCCAGGGAGTGATCTTGACGCTTTAGGTATTGCTTCCACCAATTGACTCATTTGAGTCTCCATGTTGCGCTTCCAAACGTCGATCTCCCCAAGTCTAGAATTGATGCTCTGCAGCTGAGTATGGACGGAGTTATTGGCTTGTTTGAACTCAGCATGGTTCCTCCGCATCTCATCAAGAATGATTTGCAGGTCATCCTTCCTTGTCTCTCGCTCAGGGTGCCCTGGTGCCCTATATGGTGGGGGATCCCTTTGATAGAACCTTTGATCACCCCAATTTTGTTGATTGCCCCCTCCATAGGGGCCTCTCGTCCATTTGACCTCCTCATGTTGTTCCGCCATAGATACTTGCTCAGTATGTGGACAGGCACTAGTGTTATGCCTTGTTAAGCCACACTCCTGACAAGGTTGATTGTTGCTCAGGAACCTTACTTGCTTTTGAAGGCGGCGTGTTTGATCGTTATGGAATTGTTGCCGCACATCAGGATCTATCTCCCTTGGAGGCTTATATAGGGGCATAGATGGGGCAGGCCTTGCATCATAGGCCGCAGCAGCCCCATAGGTGTTGTCAAAGTTCACGAGCCTCTCAATGGTCTCCCATGCCTCCGTTGGTGTAAGCTCAATGTACCGATAGGAGGTATATGAATTGATCCTCTCCTTATTCGGCACATCAAGGGCGTTGTAGAAGATCTCTTGGATGACATATGGAAGTTGCCCATGCGTTGGGCATAATCTCAGCAAGTCCTTAAAGCGCTCCCACGCCTGTGCTAGGGTTTCACCTGGCTTTTGTTTGAAAGCCGTGATCCTTTGTCGCAGCATCACTGTTTTAGAAGGTGGGAAGAATTTGTTCAAGAATGCATCTTTCACCTCCGCCCATGTCCTTAGCGAGCGTGGAGCCAAACTTTCAAGCCACTGTAATGCCTTCCCTGCCAAAGACCATCGAAAAGATTTTAATCGCACATACTCTAAATTCACTCCATCAGCAACTGTTTCACATAAGTCCATAAAAGTAGAGATGTGTTGCAGGGGGCATTCATTAGGTCTTCCTTCAAAAGTATTTCTTTTTATCTCAGATAGGAAGTTAATTTTTATTTCATAGTTGGAGTGAGGAATTAAAATAGAAGATTCAGGAACATGAAGCAGCGGATGCATGTATTGCATCGCCGTCTGTGGATACTGATTTAGCCGCCCTTGGGCTTGTCTGCGCGCATCCTCCTCCCAATCAGCACGGGCTCGCTCAGCAGCAGCGGCAGCCCTTTTAGCAGCGATTGTAGCATTGTGGTCCTCGATTTCCTTCCTCAACCGCTCTATGGTCTCGGCCTGTGTTTCGTTGTCAGCCATGATGCGAATAGCTTTGTTGCGAAGATGGTAGAAACGTTCAGGCTCGTTAATTGGTTCTAGGATAGGTCCGCAATCAGAATGTCGCATAAACCTGCAAAATAAGCTCAGAAAAGATCGTGGTTAACTTAGGTGGCGATTGATTGCCTCCCCGGCAACGGCGCCAATTTGTTCGCTGTAGGGTTGGAGTGTAGGAGATTCAAATATATTAAATAAAATAATGCACAACTAGGCTAACTCCCTGTCCCAAACAAATAATACAAGAATCCCCTCCCTTGTAGTAGTAGGGTAATTCAGGATCGAATCCACGAGGAGGTATGTCAGCGCTTCCTTAGTTGTGCTCACGATCAAAGCTTTTGACCTCAGAAGACACTCGATATCGAGTATACTAGTCGATATCGACCTCAGTTCTGGTCGATTTCCTAGCGCAGTTCCTGAAGAAGACAAAAGCAGCAAAGTCGACGTCGAGGCAGACCTCGATATCGATGTTAGACCTCGTTATCGACCCTTGTAGTCGATTTCGGTACTTGTCACAGAAACTGTTTTCGTAACCAATTTGTCGGAAAAGAGTCCGAAGAAAATAGAATGGAGAAGGAAGATGAACAGAAACAAAACTTAAGACTTTTACAATACAATTAATTAAAAGGCTTCCAAAGTCGGGGTTTCATGCCACAACGATAACAATGCAAGTTTTATGCTAAAGCTATGAAATTTAATGCCTTTCCGTCAAATAACTTTCGTTATCAACACTTAGGTGATTAGAGGCTCTCGCATAGTTCCTAAGAGTTACTATCCAATTCATGAGCAATTCAAGTTCACAATATGAGTGGCTTTCGCTTCAATAATGCAAATAATGAATCTCCCTAACTTTTGCAAAGGATCATGCATGGGGTAGAAGACGGAATCGCATAAAAGTCATAGCTTTGATGCACTTACCTCACATTGCTATCGTCGGGCTCACCCCGAACCTAGAAGTGGGTTGACTACTCGCTCCTCATCATGCACATCATCATCATTATTGTTGAAAGAAAGCTACTTTGAATTAAAACTTCGAAAGAAAGTACAACCGAACAAGCCACTCCGCTCTCGCTTTACAACTTTCACTCGGCCTCCTCTCTCTCTCTACTCTCTATTGAAACTGAATTGTCTTGTAAATTAGATGCTATTGGATGCTAACTTGAATGTAAATTGAATGCCTAAACTCAGCCCTATTGGCCTCTATTTATAGATGTCGACAAGGACTTGAAACCTTATCTTTGTTCTCTAAGATAAACTTAAATAAAGTAAAAAACTAAAACTCCATGGTAACTCAGCCTCCACCTGATAAATCTCGTGTTTGATGATAGGAAATCTCAACCTTTGGATAGATGTTGCAAGCTTTGGATAGAATTCTATCAAAGTCTGAGTCGGATTCCTCTGCTGGCATGGTCGATATCGACCCTGGACATCGATATCGACCCCTTCAAAACTTTATCTCGAGCTTCTCCTTCTCCTACTCGAACTGGCACTCGACTTCTATCAATTTGGTCGATATGGAAGCCTCGATATCGACCTCCAGACGTCGATATCGACCTCTCTGTGTCGACGTGCTCTGTTTCATTTCCTGCTCGATTCCTATGTCTTTGATGCACTCGATGTCGAGGTCCCCAGTCGATTTCGACCTCTTCAGAAGACTTCGAGTTCTTTTTCCGCTCTTCCAAATTCGTCCATTTTTATCCTGTTTTCTACGAAATCACATAGAAACTCGTCCAAACCTATATATTTGACATTTAAGCATAAACTACACTATTCCCATGTCTTCCCATTAATATGCATGCAAAAGACAAGTAAAATGGACTTCTATGTGCATAGAAAATATGGCAATTTGCGCACACATCAATGTCCAGGGAATATTGTCTAGTGTACAGTTCATTTGCGTTAAGTGGACACTTATTTTACCTATTGGCATCTACATTGTAGGGACATCGATTTTACCTGTGGACAAGTTTCTGCCCCAGCTGCGTGTATGTCGCATGGCGCTTTTGTGTGACCACCTCGTTCAGCTCGCATGTGTGCTCGTCCACAAGCTTCCGGATCATCCATAACCGTGAGTTCTTGTAAGTCGATGCCCGACAAGACCACTTGCATTTGGCAGAATCGCACACTACAACATACAAGCTCTTCGTAGACTTCTTAACCTTCGTCGTGAAGCACCTAGATAGACACGCCCACGTTATGCTCTCCTGCACCTCCTCCTTGTTGTGAAATACTTGTCCCTCCCGGAGCTTAATAGTGGACTGGAGGGGATCCAATGGGTTCACCGCCGCCATTGGTTCACTTTTAACAGGCTTCGAAAAAGCTCCCGAATTTTCCTCTTTCATAGGCTTCCTCTACTTCCCTCACCGCTCGCTCCGCCTCAAAATCCCATGACCAAGACTTCGTCCCACCAGAACTCCCATGCTCAGGTTTAACCACTTTTGGGATTGCATCATCCTCATCAGAGGAGCTGCTAAGCTCAATGGCGACCCTACCAACACCACCACGTGGCCTGACTTCATCTTTCAGGTCACTGCTGACATAAATAACATACTTCCCACGTTTAACTGTGGCGGCCTTCTTTGCCCTATTCGCAGACTCCAGCTCCTCACTTATATTTAACTGGTCAGAAGTTTGTTGTAACCGGACACCTGAAGTTTCTAACTAGACACCAGTTTGATTTACCTGGACAACTGGCACCAAATCTTCGTCTTCTTTGTCGAGTGCCACGGGGGGGTCCGTCTGTGGGTGATCTTCTTGGGTAACGAGCGGCCCAGTTAACGGCACTACAACATCCTCTCCCCCTGAAGGAGACAAACGAACAGCGTCTGAGTCATCCGTTGTCGATCCTTGTGTATTTGGCACGTCTCCACCAACCTTGCATCGCAAAGAGACATTGAGATCGATGGACCAGGATCGCTCTCCAGATAGACTGTTTACAAACTTGTAGGCCTGCAAGTCTTCCTCATCCCCAATGGCAAACGGCCTGCACCCATCCTTCTTCGGCTTTACATCTGTGAGCTCTACCTCATGCATCCTCCCATCGACATTAAACTTGTCCATCAGCTGTTTCTTTAGTGAAACGTAGTCAATACTTTCATCCACCAGCATGGCCTTCTGGCTCGTTGACCCCTTGAAGACCCAAGTGCCCCCTTCACACGCCTAGCATCCTCCAAACAATACAGTAATACAAACGAATGATTTGTCCCCTATTGCATTACATAGGAAGACAACAATTCAATTTTATAGTAAGATTACATAGAAACCTCTAGTAATGGAGAGAACACTTACCCATTTTCTATCAGAACTAGGCGGAAGAATGTCCAATAACGGCCAATACGTGTCCTGTGCTTCGTCTTTATCTGTCCAGTGAAATGTACCTGCTTACAAGTCAACCTTGTACCGAACCCAGGTCCAATTGCTTCATCTTCAATGGTTTCTCTCTCTTTCTTCAGATTTATTTGCTCCAGATCCCCAATAAATGCGAAGCCCATCATTCCCCTGATCTCCTTATATAGACCCCCAAATCATTGGATACCAACCCTCCTTCTTCAAATACTGCCGTCTCTTCTCCCTCCTCCATTTAAAGCTCCCCTGCAGTGCATTAATGTGGCCTAATGATTTTCTGTAAAATTTCTGCAATGTTTATATACTCTCCGCCTCCTCACTCCTTTCCCCGTCTTTTTTTTTGGCGCCATATCTGGGCGGGAATTTTGGGAGCCCTCCCTTTTACTATAGCTGTACTTGCACTCTCCCCTCTTCCAGATCTGTCTCTCTCTCTCTCTCTCTCTCTCTCTCTCTCTCTCTTTGTCTTGTCCAAAGCTCCCCTCTAGATTGCTTTTTCTCTCTCTCCGTCTCTCTCTCTCTGTCTCTCTCTCTGTCTTTTCTTCCCTTTTCTCTCTCATGTCCAGCTGTCGATCACACATTGTCCAGTCTCCTAACACATGACCTGCTACCGGCTGCAACTGGACATTGGTTAACCGGTTTGCTGCAAATTTTTTTCGGATTGGGTTAACCTTGCAAACTTTCACCAAAAGTGGGTTAGTTTAGCAAATGACCCATTATCTCTAAAAGTTTTAATATGTTTATTTATTTTTGAAATTCGACAGATATATTAACTTGCCTCTATTTTTCTTCTTACTCACTTCTAAATGCAATTCAACTATATAAGCAAAAAAAATGATAATTGCTTTAGAAATGAATGTGTTTAGGTTTAAAATAAATAAAAAAATATAGTATAAACTTGAAAAATGTTATACTTATAGAGGACATGTTTAAATATATATTTTTAATTAATATATTATCATTTTAATTTTATTACTAATAATTTTTATCTCTAAAAGTTTTAAAATGTTTATTTATCTTTGAAATTCGATAAATATATTAACTTTGCACTATTTATCTTCTTACTCACTTTTACATGCAATTCAACTATATAAGCAAAAAAAAAATGATAATTGATTTAGAAATGCATTATCTCTAAAAGTTTTAATATGTTTATTTATCTTTAAAATTCGACAAATATATTAACTTGACTCTATATATCTTCTTATCATTTCTACATGCAATTCAACTATATAAGCAACCAACAAAATGATAATTGTTTTAGAAAAGGATTGTGTTTAGGTATAAAACAAATAAAAAATATAGTATAAACTTGAACGGTTATAGAGGACTTATTTTAAATATATATTTTTAATTGATATATTATCATTGTAATTTTATTACTAATAATTTTTATTTCTAAAAGTTTTAATATTTTTATTTATCTTTGAAATTCGATAAATATATTAACTTGGCTCTATATTTATCTTCTTACTTATTTTCACATGCAATTCAACTATATAAGCAAAAAAAAAGATAATTGCTTTAGAAATGCTTGCGGTTAGGTTTAAAACAAATAAAAAACAATATGCTATAAACTTGAAAAATATTGTAATTATAGAGATTTGATCTCTTGACATGGTGGATTGGAACTATACCTGTAACCAATAAGCTACAATGACTTTTTGTTTTCTTAAGCTAATATTAAATATATATTAGATTTATTTGTAAGTATTTAATAGGTGCAATTAATGGGCTTTTACTCAAGGTTTTTTTTGGTGATTGTCTATAATTTGGGCCAAAATTAAGCCCTAGGACAAAAGAGAGGTGAAATTAGGGGAGTGTCCACGATTGATACTTTTGCCCTTCCTTCCCATTTTCCTCCTTCCCATTTTTTAATTTGACCATTAACCATTGACCGGTCAAAGGCATTGACTTTTGGTGACACATGTGTGGTGACATGTAAAACAAGGTCATAGATGTAACGGCCCGGGATTATAATTCCTGGGTTACGTTTCGAGGGATGAAAACCCTCGTTGGGATCGTGCGCCCCGAGTATAGGTTGAAGGCTTGAAAGCCTAATCTAATGTTTCCAAAGTGGGATTTCATACCCAAATTCGAAACGTATCGTTGGAATCCCCGGGGAAGTCCCCTGTACCTGTCGTAAGTCTATGCGTGGAAAACCAGTAGTCATGCAAATAGCGAAATCAAGTGTAATACAATAGGGTGCCACGACAGAGCCGGGTCAAAACGGAGTCTAAAAGTGTAAATCCAAAACCATGGTCAGAGTTTGGTGAAGTCGATAACTCCAGCGTTCACTCTCCACCGAACAAAATGACCCGCGCAATAAGCAATCAGCACCAATGGAATGAACATAATTAATACCTAAAAATGTTAATGGTGAGCGGGATCAGAATGATGTCCACCTGCTGTATCCCGGCTCTAAGCACACATATACGCTATACCTTATAAAGATGCTTCTAGATGCAAGGCGGAATATTAACACACTAGCATGCCCCTAAGATCAAGTGCATAATAATAGATAGGGCCCCAGCAAAGAATACCAAATGGTATGTCCCTCTCCTACCTCCACCCTCTTCCGATAGGGCGGAGACTAGCCAGTTCGTGAATGCATTCCTTTATCATCGGGCGGTCCGCAGACCCAACCCGTATCCTCAATAAATAAAGCCCGCAGACAGCTCATAATATAAGTAAAGGAAGTTCCATGACTCGATCGACTCAGGACAGAACCCGATGGGACTGGGCCATCCTATGACCCTAGCAAAGACTCTAATTACTTCACAGATAACGACCGTTCTGTTTACATACGCATAAAGAAATAGAATGCTCAACGGTCAATGCAACCTAGCATGATACTACATGGCATGCTGATCATGAATGCAAGCACCTAGTATATCATGCACATAAAGCAGGGAATATCTCTCTATCAATCTGAGTAAGCTCCGAAGAGACTTACCTAGTAAGCAGAACAGCAAAATATAATCCCAGCTAGTAACACGAGCAGTCAGACGATATCGCCTAAATTCATATCAGAACATTCATATAAGTCTACATCTAACCACTCAATCATACAAGCATATATCATTTAATAGAATCAACCGCATCATAATCATCGTTCCATCTACTCAATCAGTCATCATTTCACCACATTCCATAAGACTATATCCTTCTCATCATTTCATTCAACCACTTCCATATATCCGCAATAATACTCATATATTCGCATAATCGTATATCTTAAATGTTCATCATGATAATTATCTCTTATCATATATATATATATATTCATCATCAAAGTCTGATATTTAATCTCGTCTAATAATGACCACAATATCATGCTATTAGTCAATTCAATCATACCGTTAATCAAACAATCAAATTATCATGCTAGTTATTCACCGAACAAGTAGAATTTTCCGGTTAGTTCCCAACCCGTTTCAAAATCCAAGTTTATTCTTATCGGATCATAAGCCAAGTTATGGGTATACTTCATTTCTGTATTTTACATGCTCTAAGGTTCGGTTATGCCATCATATATTTAACCATATTTGTAGCATTCCCTTAACCAAGTTTTTAATCGAGTCATTATAAACATTGTTTACTAAAATTATCATAACTCTTGATCCAACCGTTGGATCGTCCTCATTTTTGGAGGGCAATTAGATAACATCTCCATGAAAAATCTAAGCAGGGGACCGAGAGTTATAGGTAAAACAATATTCGATAATTTAAATGCTGAGATTAAGGTATTCGGTTTTGTGTCTTTTACACGTTTTGCTAGCTAAAACCGATTTAAACACATTATAGGATCCACTATCCTAAGACTTTTCACATCAACTCAAGCTATCCTAGAGAGAGGAAGGTGGAAGAGAGATTACCTAGGCAAATGGAACACAAATGGCTCGAAAATTCATAATTCGGGGACCTTGGGGACACCTCCAAACACCTTACAAAATATTTTCCAAAACCCCAAGCAAAAGGGTCAGGACTTTGTTTAGAAATGAAGCAAAGAAGTCATATAAAAGGTTTAAACTCAGTTTTGGAAGGAAATAATGAAGCTTACCAAGAAAACAACGCAAAACCTCAAGATCCTTCAAAAGACAGTTTCTTCAGCCTCAATGATGGACGATTTTGGATGGGAAAACGAGCTTGGATTTTGAATTATAATTTATGGTTGGAAAGGTGGTTTCAATACGGTTCTAAGGCCACCGAGTTTGCTCAATTTGGAGTAGTATTGAGGGAGATATGTCTTTTCTTGTGCAAGGTCACCAAAATGGACCTAAAATGGTGAAGGCTTCTTCTCTCTTTGGTTTTCTCTCAAAGTGACGGTGGGGCTCTTTGTGAATGAGTTCTAAACTGATCTTGGGTCAGTTATAAAGGAGAGAAAGGCGTGGTTCATGTGTTAAAGATGGGGAGTGATTAAATGGAAGGGATGGGAGTGGTTGGACACCTATCATCACAAACAAGCCACAAGTCAAGTCAAGTCAAGGAGTGGGTGGTGATCAATGTTGGTCAAGTTAAGTATGGACGACTGGCCTTGTAAATCAAAGATGTAAATCCCGAGCCCGAGATGCGTTAAAATCCGTTAAGTTCATAAAAGCCGAGAAAAGGTGGCTCGGGAATGTGTTTCTATCATTAAATCAATGTAAAGCCGTGCATAAAAATTTTAAATTTTCCGAGTTTTCATAATCATAGGAGAGGATAATATTCGGATTATCCTAAGGATATTTTATAAATATTGATTAAAATTTGATCTTTACAATAGATACTGTCACCACTATGAAAAAAGGGGCGTAGGCACTGTAATCAAAGGAAAACCCTATAGATGTTGTAACCAAAATAAAAACAGAGTCATAGACACTGTCACCACTATAAAAACAGGGTCATAGACACTGTCATCACTATAAAAATAAGGTCATAGACATTGTCACCACTATAATAATAAGGTCATAGACACTGTAACCAAAGGAAAACCATAGGACAAGAGAAGCACAAACCCTATAAGGGCTAATGAGAAGCTAAAATACATGTGGTGACAGTTCTCCTCTAATTTATGAATGGGTATGAGGGTCACAGACGCTGTAACCAAAATAAAAACAGAAACCCTTATTAGTGGTGTCATCACCCTTGATGACAACTTTTTTTCACGATGACAGTGTCAACACCCTTATTGTGGATAAACATATGATGACAAATTTTTTTCCATTTTTTTTAATTATTCATCAAAGCAAAATCTCTTTCTATACATCAATATTGCCTTTTATTTTTAAAGATCTATGAGCAGTGATAGCGTGTAGCTTTTTTGACAAACAATCACAATTTATAAACTGACTTATTAGGCATGACACATATGTGACTACTCCCCCTTTTCCAATTCTTCATCTCATCCAATAATTCTATAATCACTAATCTAAACCCCTAAATTTTCATTTTTAAAACTCAACCCCTCTAAAAAGCACTTCTTCCTCCTTCCATTCAATGTCTCACAGAGCACAAATTGATTACTTGCAAACAGCGGAGAGAACCTCGTCCTTCTCGATCTTCCCTCCAACGCCATCCATAGTTCCGCGTTTCGACATCGCTCGCAAGTATCTGGCAACGAAATCGCAAAAAAAAAACAAAATCAAAATTCACGAAAAAAACTACAAAATTAAAGTTAAAGAACGAAATTCGTTTGCCGCAAATGCGATCTTAAAATCAAAAGCAAGAAAATGCAGATCGATTCACAAAACACAAAGAGTGAAGCAGATTGAGAGAGAAATAGAAGAGTACACATGGAGATTGAAACAGGATCTGGAAGAGGGGGAGCAGTTCAGATGAGAGTAGGAATCGCCACTAGCGTCGATCTAAAGCTTGTTTTCCTCCATCATCGCCGCCAGGCTCATGGAAGCAACAAAACCAAGTCTACAACATTAGAGGAGAAGAAACTCACCGAAATTGAAACCATAGAATGCACTAGTTTGTACCACCAACAATAGATCCAATCAAAGATCTCGAGAGGGAGCACTAGTTGTACCACCAATGGCGGCTGAGATCTGAAGCACGGAGGCGCCATATGAGTATAGTCTGAGATCCGGGGAAAAGGACCTCCGCGGCGGTAGCATGTGCTCAGCGGAGAGAGGACGGGAAGCTCCGGCGAGAGGCGAATATGGAATAGGTGAACGAATCGGAACAAGGAGAGAGGATCTCGAATTTCATCGAAGATGCACATACCAGATCTGTCCTTCAATTCAGATCTCTCCTCTCCTTGATCCATGGCAGATCCAATTGATGAAGACGAAGCTCGATCTCAGGTCCCGATTTCTCAGGTCCCGATTCCTCACCGACGAAGCTCGATCTCCGTATTAGAATCAATCGAATTGGAAACCTCATCGGTGAAGCCACAAGGACGGATCTGGACGGTGAAGCCATGGCTTCAAGCCTTCAAGGTCTCACGGAGAACGAGAGAACGAGAGAATGAGGGTTGAGGGTTGAGGGGTAGGGATAAATTAAAACGAGGGTAGTATTGGTATTATGAAAAAATTTTGGTCATTTACTTACAAGTGAAATGGAAATGGATATCTCACCAAATATCTTCTTTACTCAAATTCATATATATAGTATAGATGAGATCTCCGTTGAAGAAAGTGGTCTATAATTATAAATAAAATTCCAATAAAACAATAGTGTATATTATTTCAGCTTATTCCACATAATTACATTACACTATGTAATACTTTTAGGGGGAATTGGTGAAATGTCCAAAAAAGTTATCCTAATTGGTGAAACGTCCACATTTTGGGACAAATTGGTGGAGTGTCCATCTTGCCCGTAGCAATTTTATCATCTTGCCAATAGCAATTTTATCATATTGCCAATAGCAATTTTATCATCTTGCCTATAGCCTAACTCTTTTTTTTTTAACATTTTGTCGTGCAAAAATAAGAGTATGTTGAGCATGTGCAAAAATAACCGCATGTTGAGCAAATTAGACCCAAGTCTAGTTTTTTATTTATTTTTTTTTACATTTTGTCGTGCAAAAATAAGAGTATGTTGTGCATGTGCAAAAATAACCGTATGTTGAGCAAATATGACCCAAGTCTAGTTTTTTTTTTTAAAAATATTTTGTCGTGCAAAAATAAGAGTATGTTGTGCATGTGCAAATATAGCCGTATGTTGAGCAAATAAGACCCAAGGCTAGTTTTTTTTTTTTTACATTTTGTCGTGCGAAAATAAGAGTATATTGTGCATGTGCAAAAATAACCGTATGTTCAGCAAATATGACCCAAGTCTAGTTTTTTTAAACATTTTGTCGTGCAAATATAAGAGTACGTTGTGCAAATATAACCGTAATTTGTGCAAATATGACCCAAGTCTAGTTTTTTTTTTTATTTTTTTTCATTTTGTCGTGCAAATATAAGAGTACGATGTGCAAATATAACTGTATGTTGAACAAATATGACCCAAGTCTAGTTTTTTTTATTTTTTTTATTTTTAAATTTTTTTTTTTAACATTTTGTCGTGCAAATATAAGAGTACGATGTGCAAATATAACCGTATGTTGAGGAAATATGACCCAAGTCTAGTTTTCTTTTTGTTCTTTTTTTAAACATTTTGTCGTGCAAATATAAGAGTACATTGTGCAAATTTAACCGTAAGTTGTGCAAATATGACCCAAGTCTATTTTTTTTTTATTTTTTTACATTTTGTCGTGCAAATATAAAAGTACGTTGTGCAAATATAACCGTAAGTTGTGCAAATATGACCCAAGTCTAGTTTTAATTTTTTTAAACATTTTTTCGTGCAAATACAAGAGTACGTTGTGCAAATTTAACCGTAAGTTGAGCAAATATGACCCAAGTCTAGGTTTTTTTTATTTTTTTATTTTTTAAAGATTTTTTCATGCAAATATAAGAGTACGTTGTGCAAATATAACATTTTGTTGTGCAAAAATAAAAATAAAAATATAGATTATGGATCACATAATAAAATATAGATAGTTTTTATAATTTCTCATATTCGTAGGGTGATTTTAGTAATTTCATAGAAAAGTCCTTCTTCTTCCTTCCGCCGCTTGACCTCGCTCTGCCAGGAACTGCGGCCGCTCGACCTCGGAAACCTCCAGTCCCTCGCCGGATCTCCGGCGGCTCGACCTCGCTCCGGCCGGATCTGAAACCTCCAGTCCCTCGCTCGCTCGCTCGACCTCGATCGCTCGCTCGACCTCGATCGCTCCGCCTCGCTCGGCCTCACTCGCTCACGACGCCGCAACTCCAATTGATCCACCGGTTTCAGATCGGCTTTGAATTAATTGATTCCGACTCAATTAGTCGAATTGAATTCAGATCTGGAAGAACAATCGAAGGGAGGAAGAACGATGAGCGAAGGAAGAACAATCAACGCCTCCAGATCCGGCGACGAGCGGCCTATGACTCCTGATTCCGATTACACCGCCTATGACTCCTGATTGCACCGCCCATGGCTCCTGATTCCGATTATAGAGAGAAAGCCTGAGGTGGATCCATTCCAGTTCTTCAAATTGAATCCGAAAGCAAGAACGGCGGTGATCTGGAGGATGCGAGATTCGGCGACGTCGAAGCTTCGCCTCCAGATCCAGCGATGAGCGAGGGCGAGGACGAGAGAGCGAGAGGCCAAGCGAGCTCGAGGGAGCGGCCAGGGAGATCGAGATAGCCGGAGAGATCGACAGATCGAGAGATCGAGAACCTATACAAGGCTCGATGGATCTGTTTGTTTTGATATATAATTGGGGAATTAGTATATATAGTGGACAATTCACCAATTTGTCCAAAAAGTTGGACAATTTACCAATTTGTCCAAAAAAAGTGCATGTTTGGCAAATTTTTTCATACTTTTAAGTAATGTACTGAGTATTACACCATATGTGCATCTCAATAACTAAAAAATATCTCAATAAAACACATTTTCCTCTCTAAATTTGAAACATTAGTAAGATTCAATTCTCCTACTTTTGCTCTCTTCCACCCAACTCTCCCCAAAATTACACAAACCCACAAGAAAATTTTAGACAATTCAAAAAAAAAAAAAAAAAAAAACTCACCACCCAACAATCTCTTCATATCTGTCTTTCCCTCCAAAAATCCAAGCTTTCTCCCTCTCTTCACCTCCTCCATAGCCTGGTTTGGTCCTTTTGGCCTTACCTGGGTTGCATGCCCCCCACCAAATTAACCTACCCATGACTTAGATTTCCCATTCCCCCTAAAACTATAATTAAGAGGTGAAACACATCATTTCTTCTGAGATCTAAAATTGATCAATCAAACGACGAAAACAATCCGTTTTGGATTGCTTTTGGTTGTTTTGATTCTTAGGCGTACAGGAAAACTCCCCAGTTTTCCAAATGTGAAATTTCTATAGGAAAAAGGTTGAGAAAATTCTTTTTTTCTTTTTTCTTTTTTCTCATCTTGTAAATCGTTTTCCTGTACGTCTAACAGAAATTCAAATTAGTTCTCATCATGCCGAAATTCAGATGCAAATCCATTTCCCTACTTCAATTTCTTCATTTGTTTCTCGTCTTCAATGGCATTATCGTAAAATCAGCTACCCCTGATGAGAGCGCGCCGACCGTGCTAAGTTGTGGCTCTAATGCCGACGGCACCGATTCCGATGGCCGGAAATGGGTTTCCGATAGGAAATTCCTTTCTGATTCAGCCAAAACATCTCCGGCGACTGCACAATTTCAAGATCCCTCCCTCCCCTCTACGATCCCGTACATGTCTGCGAGGGTTGTCACCGGCGGCGAGATCTCGTACAAGTTTCCCATCACCTCCGACAATCGGTACTTCCTCCGCCTCCATTTCTACCCCGCCTCCTACACCACCACCAACAAAGAATCCCTCTCGATTAGTGACTCCTACTTATCGGCCACCGCGAACGGCGTCACTCTCCTCAACAACTTCTCCGCTGCCATCACTGCCGAAGCCCTAACTCAGGCCTTCATCGTGCGGGAGTTCTCCCTCTCGCCATTGAACTCCGATTCACTAACCCTAACCCTAAAGCCTTCCGACAAGCACCCCAATGCCTTCTCTTTCATCAATGGGATCGAGCTCATTGCGGAATCGCTAAACTTGTTCACATCGTCGGCGGATTTGGTTGGGTTTGCAGACCAGCCGGTGGACACAACAACGGCAAATTTGCAGACTATAGTGAGGCTAAATGTCGGAGGGAGCTTCATACCGCCAACGAATGACTCCGGTGAGATGTTAAGGACTTGGTACGATGACACGCCTTATCTCGCCGGAGCAAACGCTGGCGTGACCTCTCCGGATGGTGGTGCAAACGGGACGGTCAACTATGTAAACTCGACTATGAGAGTGATCGCGCCCGATGATGTGTATCGAACATGGAGGAGCATGGGACCTGACCCGAAACTCACCAGGCAATACAACCTCACTTGGAATATTCAAGTGAGTCGGATTTATTAGTTTTCATATTATAAGGTCGAGATCCACTCTCTAACCGTATAGAAACTAATGCAGAGAATGTTTTTGTTTGATTTCAGGTTGATCCTAACTTTACATATATTGTGAGGATGCACTTTTGTGATCCATGGTATGAAAAGATTAACCAACGCGTCTTCTTAATATACATCAACAACCAAAGCGCCCTTCAGAATGGTGACGCGGATGTGGCTGGTTGGACAGGAGGGAAGATGATTCCGACATATAAGGACATTGCAATTTATGTTAATAGCGGAAATAAAGATGTCGACGGAGACACGATATTGTCGTTGGGGCTTCACCCTGATGAGAATGCGCAATCCGAATACTTAGATGCCATCCTCAACGGGTTAGAGATATTCAAGATGAGTGATGATACTAAGAATCTCGCCGGTCCGAACCCAACTATGTCAAAGGCAATGGCACAAGCACTGGAGAGAAGTCGAAAATTTAAGGACTCAAGTGATCTTTTTAGCAATTTGAAGATCATTGGAGCTGCTGGTTGCGCTACAGCATTTGGCATTGCTGCCATGGTTGGCCTTGTTATGTACCAGAGGAAGAAGAAGTAGCATACCAGACCATAAACATTTCCTTTAGAATCTAAATTGAATGTGACTTATAAAAGTTTTTTATGATGTTTGTTTTGAATAGGTATCCAAGGAGCAAGTCTGGCACAAGTTGGCTACCCGTCTACCTTAACTCACAAACGGCGAGCAAGTCTACCATGGGTGGCTCTAGTGTGGCTAGTGCGCAACTTTCTTCCGAGGCAGCTGCAAATTGTCGCCACTTTTCCCTGGCAGAGATAAAGAAGGCGACCAAGCACTTTGACGAGTCTCATGTCATTGGAGTTGGAGGCTTTGGGAAGGTTTATCGAGGTATGATTGATGGTAAAATGAAAGTGGCCATCAAGAGGTCTAACCCTTCTTCAGAGCAAGGAGTGCACGAATTTGTCACTGAAATTGAGATGCTTTCTAAGTTGAGGCACAAGCACTTGGTTTCCTTGATTGGGTATTGCGAAGAGGAAGGTGAGATGGCCTTGGTTTATGACCACATGGCTCATGGAACCTTAAGAGAGCACCTCTACAAGGGCAACAAGATCAACCTTACATGGAAGCAAAGGCTAGAGATCTCGATAGGGGCTGCCAAAGGGCTGCACTACCTCCACACCGGAGCCAAGTATACTATCATTCATCGTGATGTCAAGACTACAAACATCCTTCTAGACGAGAATTGGGTGGCCAAGGTATCGGACTTTGGGCTATCTAAGACCGGCCTTGATGTCAACCAAAACCATGTGAGCACAATGGTCAAGGGAAGTTTCGGGTATTTAGACCCAGAGTACTTTAGAAGGCAACAACTAACTGAGAAATCCGATGTCTACTCATTTGGTGTGGTTCTATTTGAGATCCTATGTGCTCGCCCTGCCTTAAACCCGAGCCTCCCAAAGGAGCAGGTCAGCTTAGCGGACTGGTCACTTAATTGTGTACGCAAGGGCACCATAGAGGACATGATAGACCCCAACATCAAGGATACAATCAACCCAGAGTGCTTAAAAAAGTACATTGAGACCGCGGTTAAATGTCTATCGGACCATGGCATAGACCGCCCATCAATGAGTGACTTGTTGTGGAATCTCGAGTTCGCAATGCAACTACAAGAAGGTCAAGGGAGCGCACCTAATAAGGCAGCCCCTACTGCAGCGGAGAGTGCAGCACCACACCCGAGCACCATCATGAGCAAGCATTATCACACCCTAAGCCTAGGAGAAGAGGATTTGTCTGGGATGAATTTGGATGGACATGACACCTCAAATATTCCATCTTCCTCCCAAACTGAGCATCCAAATGGGAGGTAATTAATCACAGAGGGAGATGCAAATGAACAATTAGTATACACAAACAACGTACGAACATGTTGTTACTATGAATTTAATTGTGTAAAAAATGATTTATTGTAAACTTTGAGGGTTTTTTGTTTTGTTGTTGTTGGTTTGGGGGGAGATTTGTTGTAAGGTAAGAGGTAGTAGGCTATGAAATACTATATTCTTAATTTGGGCAATTGCACTGCCTCATTTTTAAGTTGATAATCTTCAAGAAAATCTTGAAGATTAAGTTAGAAAATGAAGTCTACATTAAAGTAAATATTTGCATTAAAATGTACTAGAGAAATTTCATGGGATGCTCTTAGGTTTTGCAATTTTAACATGATGGATAAATAAATTTTTTTTTTTGCAAGTGGTACATTTAGCGCGTGTTTGATAAAACGGAGATTTTTTAGGGGTTGGGTTTTTTTAGGAGTTGGAGTTTATTTGGTTTATTATGGAGGTGTGGGAGTTGGAGTTTTTTTTAAAAAATAACCTTGAAAAAAACTTAATTGGTGTTTGGTGGATATAAGGGGTTGGAGATATATTTAAGGGCAAAATGACATTAATGCCCTCATTTTTATTTGTTCATCCCTTACCCATTGCCCTCATTTGTTCTGTTTGTTGGATCGAAGCTCAAGCCGAAAACCCTAGGTCGGAGGTGCTGGCCGGTTGCTCCAAGGTAAGTGATTCCTCCTTCCTCCTGCTACAATTTCTGATTTCAAATCAAAGGGGAGGCCGGATGGTGGTTGAATGAGCCTCAATCGAACAGCTTGTAACACAAGAACTTGTTTGGTGTCCGCACGCAGGCCACGTCGGATCTTCGAGTTCGGTTGCCGTTTTCCTCAACCTCCATGTAAGCTCCTACGAACAACATCTTATCTCCCCTCTCTAATCAGTGACGATCTTCGAGTTCTGTTTTGCTTGCAATGGATGCCTTAAGTTCGTTTATTTGCAATCGAAATATATTCATTTGACTTTTAATGAACTACTTGTTGTTTGTTTGCTGTCTAAATGTGAAATTGATAATTTATACTTTGTTTGTTTGCTTTCCATCTGTTTGTGCATGTAACTCAAGGATGCATACCATATGTTCGATGAAATGCCAAAGAGAAAAACTTGTGTATGTTAACATAGATATAAACTGTGCCAACATTCTAGGATGTAGGGGTATTGAATTATTGAGTTTCTACTGATTTAGAAGATGTTATGGCTTTGGGAGTAGGAAATGATAGTCACATTTTGTTAGTAATAAGATGGTAAAGTCTTTCATCATGATGCTATACTCGATCCATACAAATCTTTTTTATTGTTGTTATGATATTGCAATTGTATTTGGTGTATATGTCGGTTCCAATACAGCTTGGCACGCTCACCATGTCGTCGAGCAGCAAGCCCCCTCCAAAAGAAAAAGACAAGTCGTTTGTGTGGTCTGAGCAATTGGTGCGAAAGTTTCTGGATCTCATGCTCGCATATCAGCGCAAGTATGGTCGAGATCAGCTATTCAGTTGGGTTGAACTTACTACCCAATTTGAGGAAGCTATAGGCAAGAAGTGTGGGAAAGAAACTCTGAAGAACAAGCATACTATAATGCAAAAACGGTGGAGGGAATGGAAAGACTTGAAACATGGGGAGACCGGTCTTGGTTGGGACCCTGCTAGTGGGACAATCGCCGCAACTAAGGAGTGGTGGACGAAGAAAATTCAGGTAGACACAACATAAATTTTCTGATTACCTAAAATATTATGATTAGCTCAATGGAGAATGTTTTAGAATGTCAATTGGAGAATGCTACTGTTGAATATGATTTATTTCATCCGAGTAGTTGTTGATCATCTTAGCTTTGTTTGTCTGTAGGAGAATGCCAATTTCAAAAAGTTCCGAAAGAGGGGAGTCGCACCCGACATAGAGGAAATGTGGGACCAAATATATGGAGGGACTGTTGCCACGGGGCAACATTGTGTGGCTCCCTCGATGGATGCGCCACCTCCAGCGCCATCCTCAACCGTTGGTGAGATGACTGGGTGTGTTGACAGTCAACAAGTGGATACCGAATATGACTTGGGGGATGATTTTGATGACCTTACTGCTGAATTTGGTACCGTCGACGGAAGCTTGCAGAATATAGTTCGAGGGATCAGCGCATCTGCTCTAGTGCACCCTACCGAAACCACCCCCTTGAACCCTCCCGGATCCACCCCCATCGGTCAAACAGCCGGGCCAAATCCGCGTGGGAAGAGAGTTGCAGGAAGCACATCCACGATGGCAGCTAAGAAGAGATCTAACCGGCAGTCCACAGGATCGTCCCTCTTCCAAAGACACGTGGAAGTGACAGAGGAAACTCAGAGGGAACTCATAGCTTATCTGAAAGATGAAGAGTCATCAAACAAACAGGAAGGACATGCTCAGCGGGTTATGGACGTGCTTGCCACGATGGTTGATGAGGGTTTGCTCGAGGATGGCGGTCCGTTGTGGTGTTATGGAGTTGACGCCTTGATAAACAGTGAACGTGCCTCCATGTTCTTCCTCGCGATGCCGAAAAACAGCTCGCGACTTTCTTGGCTCCAGTGGCATTGTGAGAAGAATGGAGGGCTATCGTAGCCTGCTACCATGTGTGCCTTCCTCATTAATGTGTCTATGTTGTGTGTTGCCAACACGTGTGCTATCTTACTATGTCCTTAATGCCTCTATGACTTGTGTATGTGTTAGATATCTTTGGGTTTGCCCATAATCTGTTTTTAGGTTGCTACTTGACGTTGAAGTTGTTGTCTGCATTTCAGAAGTGTCTGCTACATTGTTATGAGTCCTAAACTGCATTTCAGTGTGAATGCAATGTTGTATGGTGTTGTGAGTTAGAACAACAGGGATGCTACCATGTGTGCCTTGTCATGTAGTTAGTGCTTACCATGCCTGTTTGGGTTTGCAGGGAGCTCGACATGGATGATGCAACTCGTAGACATGAACGGAAACGTCAGCGTAAACGAGCTATTATCATCTTGCTCCTCCTGCAACAACAATCACGTGTGATTGCCGAGCACTACTACAAGCATGTTCTGAAAGTCCCGTGCTACATCTCCACTTACACCGGTGCTATGTGGGTGGATGAAATCCTCAACCACGCGACCGATCTCAGGTCAGTCCAATGCTTTCGTATGAGAAAAAAGACATTCATAAGGTTGTGTGAAGTGCTAGAACACCGGTATGGGTTGCATGGTTCCCATAACGTCCATGTCATGGAAAAAGTTGCGATTTTTGTCAACACCATGGCGTGGGGCGAATCACAACGAAACACATGCGAACGATTCCAACGATCTCTATCGACGATTAGCGAATGCATAACTGACGTGCTCGAGGCGATGGTTGGGCGTGGACGTGGCTTCGATGGCCTATGTCGGGATGTTATCCGCCCATTAGACCCGACGTTTAAAGACGTCCCCCAGCAAATACTAAATGACAACCGCTACAATCGATATTTTAAGGTATGTAATTGGAGTTTGATATATAGCTACACACGATACTTGTAAATGTTTTCTGTATTTGGTCACATACTTGTAAATGTTTTGTTTCTTTTGTCACAAACTTGGAACAATTCATTCCATGTATTCTTTACCGTTTGTTATAAATGAGCATACTTCTTTTTCTATTCGTAGGGGTGCATAGGAGCCATAGACGGAACTCATATCCAAGCATGTATCCCTCGGGATGAGCAGGTGCCATATAGGGGACGAAAGGGCATAACTACTTTCAATGTGATTGCGGTGTGCGATTTCGATCTCAACTTCACTTTCATCTCCGCCGGGTGGGAGGGGAGTGCCCACGATGCTCGGGTGTTTGACCATGCTGTGAACACTCCGGCTTTCAACTTCCCACATCCACCACCAGGTATGTGAAACCAAATTCTCCTCTCAACAAACTTCTGTTTCGATCAGCAGCCCCGTAATTGGTAAAAACATGTCTTTGAACATGTAGGAAGATACTACCTGTGTGACAAGGGCTACCCCGATCGTGAGGGGTACATGGTGCCTTACCCCAAGACAAAGTATCATCGCGCATCATTCGTGGAAGAGCCAGCTACCAATGAGAAGGAGGCCTTCAACTCAAGGCATTCGTCACTGAGAGGAGCTATCGAGCGCACATTCGACATTTTCAAGGGTCAATGGAAGATCACACGGACTATGCCTAAGTACTCAGTGCGGAAACAGGTTGACATCATCTTATCATGCTTCGCGTTACATAATTTCATGCGCCGAAGCTCGGACGAAGACGAAGTGGTCATGCCCCCAGAGGATGACGTCGAACTGGACGATGATGATGATGCATACGCCGATCACGAGGCGGAGGACGAGTCCTCGAGCGTTGACAATGAGGACGACGACAACGCAGAGGTGATAAGGACCCTCCGTGATGGCATAGCACGCAAGATATGGGCGGACCGACGTGGTCGTCGTTACTAGTACGCATGTTTCGTCAAGTTGAATGGCAATCACCCCTTTTGCATTGAATCGGTCCAATGTATTTGGAAACCAATATATTGGGTGCACATTCTTTTTTGGTAGGTCATTATATGTGTTTAACCAAGTGACAGAAATTGTTCATGTACTAGCAGCCTTCGGTAGGTGATATCGGATAGTAGTTTGTCAAACTCTGCCTTTGCTAAGGGTGACCAATTGTATGGTAGAATTCAAGATTTGTCAAATGGAGATCCGGCACTAAACAATTGTATGGTAGAATTCACGATTTGTGAAATGGAGATCCATGCAAGGTTTCATCAAGGCATGATAGGCCTGAATTCCAAGACACAAAACAATGAGAAATCACACAACAACTTGTACTGACATACATGGTTAAGAACATAGAAATCACACAAGTTTTTACCCAAAACCCAACCATCATTTGCAGCTAGCACACAAAACAGTGCGTCAAAAGCATGTCCTAGTTAACCCATCCTACCAAAACAAAGTTCACCCAAATGACAAAAGACATGCCTAGTTAAACCATCCTACGGAAACATGGTTGACCTGCATGACAAATGCCTAGACTAGTTACACCAAAAGGCTAACGAATCATGTCAGTCGAATGACAAAAGTCGTCCCTAGTTACACCACATCCTACCGAAAAACGTCTACTTCTTGACAAATGCAAGGAGGAAGACAAAGACCATCACAATGATAACTGTACGAGCCCTCCTCTCACGACCCTTGGAAGTAGCGAGCTCAATCCATAGCTTGCATATGTAGGTGCTTAGCGAAGCAACCCTATCTGTGAGTTCTTCGTTCATGGAAGTCTCCCTCATCAACTCCTCATCGCGGCGACCTAAGGTGTCTTCCATAGCATATAGGCGTTCAGAGAGATCAAGGTTGCGAGTAGTTAGTTCTCGGTTGTGCTCGGTGAGATCCCGGTTGCGCGAAGTGAGATCCTGGTTGCGCTCCGTTAGATCACGGTTGATTGCATTTAGATCCAGGTTGACCTTCTCCATGTGAATGAGAGTTGGGTTTCGACTGCTAGTTGCATCATCTTGCTCGTCATTGTTAACCTAGTAAGAAAATCAGCAACTGATGAAAGCAACAGCATGAAAGTAGCAAACTATACTTTCTTTATAAGGGGTAAAAAGTTATAAAAAAAAATAAAGAATCCTTGATTTCTTTGCATCTTCCTGTTGTTACATTCTTCATTGTGTTTCTTGTGCACCTAATTATCTATTGTTACATTTGAATTATCTGTTTGTTAAGTGATTATATCAAGATTTGATTTTGTAATTCAAAAATGAAATCTACAAAAAGAATCCTTGATTTCTTTGCATCTTCCTGTTATTGGATAGTAAACTGCACAGATTTGTAATCCATGAAGCAAGTGAAGTATCAAGTGACATCAGTGAAAGCAAGTGATTCAGGACTTCATGTAAGCAAGTGACAGAAAGTGAAGCAATCAAGTGAATGAAAGAACAAAGAAGCAAGTTACCTCCGCTTGCCACCATGGTTCGATAGGCTCTTCCCCTCCGATCCAAGGGTACTTCTCGAGACAACCACTCGGCCAACTACCAGAAGAGTCTGACATGTATGTGGACGGAAAAGCACATAATATAAGCATCATTTTCAAGGAAACCATGTGCTCCACTGCTATTATAGAAACACATCAGTTCAGAGTTGGATTATAGTATTATTTGCTCAATCAAACTCATTGTCAGTTTACGTAAAACTCAAAACAAAACATAACAGGAGGAGGTAAATTTTAACTTTGAGAAGATAAACCAACAACAGCAGCCAATGAAATATGAATCCAAGCAGATGTGTGTGTGTGTGTCTGATGATTGATGAATGATGATGCTGGTATCGGAAACACACAGCCAATGAAATATGAATCCAGCAGCCAATGAAATATGAATCAAAACACACAGGCTTCCCCAATCGCTTTCATTGATAGATTGTTTGCCAATTACAACTCTCTATCGATTTCAATCAATACAAGACCCTAACCCTTTCGATTTCAATCAATTGTGGATTGAGTTTGTTACACGTCATGACACTTTGGCAGCACATTTAGAATCTAATAATCCCCTTTAGTGTATGAATGTGATACTTCACGTCTCCTAGATTTGCACTGAAATTTGATTGCCTGTTTGCACTGGAATGATTATTCACCTACGATATTCTTTCTTCTCTTCAGGTATCCATCATATTGTGGAAGAAATATTTGGCCTGACAGTTCATTGCCAGAACTGGAAGATGGTATGTATATTGTATAGTCCTTTTAAGTTATATTACATGACTAAATCTAACATGGAGCGTTATTATTAACTGATAGCTTTTGATAGTTGTTAAAAAAACAGAATGTGCTTTGAAGGCACTCCTACATTCTCATGCATGATTGACTTGCTGGCCTTTGTTCATGGAGTATCAAAGGCATCACCTAATTCTTAAAGTGGAAAAAAGTGAAGTATAGAAATTTATGCGTCTGGGGAAATCATGCTCATACCTTTGATGCACTTCCATCATTCTTGTAAAAACAATTAAAACAAATAAATGTATGCAGACAATTTCTGTAGTTGTTGAAGCTGCAACTACCATCTCACTCAGCCGCATGACATTAGCTGGTACAATAATCTCTCTGCCACATTTTGGAAATTGCTTTTGGTGATATTCAGATGTGATTCTGAATATCGCCCATTCTTGTTTGCCAATTAAACCCCCAATCGATTTCAGTGTTTCCACAATACAAGACACTAACCCTAGATTTCAATCAATCCATTTCCGCCCAATACAACCCCCAATCGATTTCACTGTTTCCACAAAACCCTAACCCTTTCGATTTCAGATCTGGAAGCCAAACGGTCATCAATCTCAACCCACAACAATCAACACGAAGAAGAAGAAGAAGGATGTTGAAGATGGAGGCCGACGGAACAAGGAAGAAGAGGAGGCGTACCTGAAAGCTGAAGAAGAGGAGGCGTTTTCAGCTGAGCGAAGAACGACGACCTGAGGGGCAATATTGAACAACTTCCGAAAGCCCTTGAAATAAACTCCATAATCTACCCCCCCAAACTTATGAAATGGGAGAAAATAACCTACAACTTGAACTCCATGAAGCCCATCCGAAAGCTCCTACCAAACGCCCCCGTCAGAGCTTAAATTTTTTTGAAACCCTTGAAAGCTGGTGAAAGCCCCAAACAAACACACGCTTAGTGTTTTAAAAATCGCACCTAGGCGGCGAAAGGACACCTAGGAATTGGTAAATGTAGGTGGGTCTCTAGGTGGAAATCCGCTTAGGCACCACCTAGGTGCCGCCTAGACCTCGTCTAGGCACTGCCTAGGTCCGTCTAGGTCCACGATTATTCAATTTTTAACATTTAGGCAAGTGATTAGTCAACTTAGGTTTTTTTATGCCCCAAATCGGGATATATTTGCTTTTAATTCAAACCTATGGTGTTGGATTTTTCGAGGTTTAATGTCGCTAATCTGATGCATACTTTTGCATTTATTTACTTTAGTGTTAGTTAAGCAC
Source organism: Persicaria maculosa (assembly GCA_963922045.1). Lineage (NCBI taxonomy): Eukaryota > Viridiplantae > Streptophyta > Magnoliopsida > Caryophyllales > Polygonaceae > Persicaria > Persicaria maculosa. The sequence goes on along the minus strand of OY998261.1, from coordinate 20,124,872 downwards.
TACCAATTTAGGTTTTGTGAGTGATATTATGGATTATTATTACATTATATGAATTATTTAGATGTAATATACGTTAAAATATAAGGAAATAATCAACTTTGTTATAAGTCCGCATAGACGCTAGGCGGTCACCTGCCGCCTCCTAGTGGATGTCTATCGCCTTTTATTCATTGCCTCAATGCCGAGCCCAAACTCCTCCTCCTCCTCCTCCTCTCTTCACGCCCCAACATCCTCCATATCCACAACCTCTACGACTCTGACTCCCATCTCCTCATTGTCACCGACCTCTGTGAGTCCTCCACTCTCTTCGACGACCTCTCTGCAGCCGCTTCCTTCTTCGAGGCTGACGCATGCACAATCTCCTCGCAGCTCATCTCCGTGCTCGCTCATTGCCACTGCCATGACTTCTTCCAACACCTTCCCTTCCACCCTGTAACTGCAATTGCTCTCCCCTCCATAGACGCTACGAAGAACACAAAAATCCCCGAATCACAAGCCCTTCAATTGAAGTCGAAAAAACAAATCATATATCGAATTAAGCAAGGACTTTTACATATTTTAGTATAGGAATTTCAAATTAGTCAACTTTCATGGCCAATTTGGACGAAAACCCTTCAAATTTCAGATTTAAAGTTCCCTTATAATCCTTGCTCCAACCTAGGTTTCTAGAGATGGATGAAGATGAGTCCCTTTAATTTTACAATTTCTCTCAAATTTATTATTAATTATATTTTAAGTCCAGATTATTTTTTCATTTGTAAATTTTAGCTATTCTGTCGATACGGGTCTAATATAAAATAGTTTGTATACCAATTAGTAATTTCTAAAGTTCATATTATTTTTGGTTTACGGGTGATAGTTGGTATTATTCTCGGTCATTTTTCCTTTTATTTAATTAAAAACCAGTTGATTATTTGATCCTATTGGAATGATTATTCACTCCTATATGTCTATTTTGGTAGGCTGTGATGAACGAGTGTACCCACTCCGGTTAAGTTTTATTCATTTAGTTTGGAACATTATTCGGTAGAATAATTATATTTTTTTGGGAAACAGAAACAACATTATTTGGTAGACTATAAGAGTATTCAATGGTATGTGAATGAATATTCGGTCGTATATGAGTGATTATTCACTCGTATATGTCTGTTTAGTTGTGTAGTTATACTCGTATGTGATGAAGATTTTTTATGTTGTTTTTCAAACAGAAGACTCCATATACTATCGAATAATCATTCATATCTAGGCGAATAATTATGTCCAACATAACAACCATATCACATATACGATTACATATCCCGACCGCCAACAAATGTCGCTAGATATGAATGCATAATCCTTTATATTTAGTTGAATTCGTTTAAATACATTGTATTCCATAACTAGGAGTGTATATGCAATTACTTCCCACATCTTTTACCACACACTAACGAATAATGAATCAGATTTCGCCGAATTATTGACCAACTCATTAACACTAGAACAAAAATTCGACACATACGCCCGAATAACAAACAAATATAATGAATCAAATTATGCATCTCGAAAATCGTACACTAAATTCGACACATATGTCTGAATAATTTATTGTTGTTTCCCGAATAATGCTGGAACCACATGAACACACAATAATATACCTCTCATCTCTCCCAGTAGATCTAATGAATTATGAGTTCAATACATCCTGTTTAGCAGAAAGACGAATATTCCTTGCTCATTATTGATTAAGCAACAAATCTCAACTAGTGGGCATGCTTGATAGCCTGAGAGCGGGTTGCGTATTTTGTCACTTTCCCTTCTTTCTTCTTGTCCTACACCACGAATTTGATGCCACTAATAAAAATCAAAGTCAATAAACTCAGCAAGAAAACTCAAATCAAGTTTAATATCAAATAGTAAGATCCATTCAATGCCTAAAACTCAATAATCCCCAAATTTGCAATTTTCACAATTAAGCACAATAATCTCAAATCCAAGCCAAATACACTCAATAAATCTAATTCAACCCCAAATTTATCATAAACAAAGTTCAATTTCACCCATTCAATTCTAATATTCTACAAATTTATTCAATTTAGCAAATCTTAAAAATTGGGGGTTTGTAGAAACTTACTTGAGGATTCAATAGAGGAGGAGAGGTGAGGAGGAGAGGCTGACCAGGTGCATGGTGGTTGGAGTTGGATGTCAGGGGTGCTCATTGGGAAGACTCAGAGCCGCCGCGCGCTCAGCAGGATAGGTCGCCGCTCAAGAGGGCTAGTGTAAACCGAATTTTTCAAGAACATTGAATAGAAATTCTCAACCCACTCTATCATAAACCTTTTTATTTCCATCCATCCATCCTTTCCTCTTCTTTTATTAGTTATTATCTTGACAATTGTTTATATATATACATATACATATATAGGGATGCGCTCCGGTGAAAACCAAAATTGCGGTAGAAACCCGTGAGGACCGGCTTTTTAGCCCGGTTCACTTGCTTTATAGCCCGGTTATGAATAGAACCGATCTATAAAGTCATAAATTTTAGCCCGGTTTTGAATAAAACCGAGCTATAAAGTCACTATGTAATTTTAAAACATTAGCTTTTTAGCACGATTTTTCGGTTTGACCGAACTATAAAGTCATGTGTTATTTTAAAACTGGAGTTTTTAGCACGGTTTTTAGGTTGAACCGAGTTGTAAAGTCACCGTGTGATTGAGGTTTTTAGCACGGGTTTCAAAAAAACCAAGATATAAAGTAGTCCTCACGGGTTTTTACCACAATTTGAGGTTTTCACCGGAGTCAATCCCTACATATATTTACATATATATATATATATAGGGTCGGGTTCAGGTGAGAAGTGCTGAACCGGTGAGAAGGAAAGAAGCCCTGTGATTGGCTGAATTCACCCCCGCCTCCACGCGCTTTTTTTTACCCACTCGTGCTTATTACGTTAATATCACGCGCCCCTATAAATCAACGAATCTCTCCTTCCTTGTTCTCCAAGCTTCAAATCAACGAATCTCTCTCCGAATCAACGAATCTCTCTCCGAATTCTCGTCATCAAATCTTCTCTCGCACATGGCAGGATCATCGTCGTCAATTGAACCAGCAGATCTGATGCCTGAAACACAAATTGAAATCGAAGCCAACGAAATCGAAAGATCTGTTGCAATATTGCAGATGGAGAGAGGTAAAAATATTAATTTTCTTCTAATTGCTGTGTATTTTCTTAATTTTTGATATTATTATTAATTTTGTTCTAATTGCTGAACCAATTATTATTATACTGAACCTCTTATTTTATATCCGCTGAACCAATTATTGTTATGTATACTGAACCAGTTCCTCTTGTATACTGACCCAATTATTATTTTTACTAATAATTATACTGAACCAGTTCCTCTTGTATACTGAACCTCTTATTTTATAATAGTGAGCAAACCCAGTTATTTGCTCTGAACCATTTCCTTATATCCGCTGAACCAATTAATATTATTACTAATAATTATACTGAACCAGTTCCTCTTGTATACTGAACCTGTTATTTTATAATGGTGAGCAAACCCAGTTATTTGCTCTGAACCATTTCCTTATATCCGCTGAACCAATTATTGTCATGTATACTGAACCAGTTTCTCTTGTATACTGAACCAGTTCCTAATATATCTCCTGAACCAATTATTATTATTACTAATAATTATACTAAACCAGTTCCTCTTGTATACTAAACCTATTATTTTATAATGATGAGCAAACCCAGTTATTTTGCTCTGAACCATTTCCTTATATCTGCTGAACCAATTATTATTATTACTAATAATTATATTGAACCAGTTCCTCTTGTATACTGAACCTCTTATTTTATAATGGTGAGCAAACCCAGTTATTTGCTCTCAAACATTTCCTTATATCCGCTGAACCAATTAATATTATTACTAATAATTATACTGAACCAGTTCCTCTTGTATACTGAACCTCTTATTTTATAATGGTGAGCAAACCCAGTTATTTGCTCTGAACCATTTCCTTATATCTGCTGAACCAATTATTGTCATGTATACTGAACCAGTTTCTCTTGTATACTGAACCAGTTCCTAATATATCTCCTGAACCAATTATTATTATTACTAATAATTATACTGAACCAGTTCCTCTTATATACTGAACCTATTATTTTATAATGGTGAGCAAACCCAGTTATTTTGCTCTGAACCATTTCTTTATATCTGATGAACCAATTAATATTATTACTAATAATTATACTGAACCAGTTCCTCTTGTATATTGAACCTCGTGAGAACACCCAGTTATTTGCTCTGAACCATTTCCTTATATCTGTTGAACCAATTATTGTCATGTATACTGAACCAATTATTGTCATGTATAATTATTTTATTTATGAAAGTTCCCCTTATATGTTCTGAATTAATTACTAATAATTATGCTGAACCAAATATGATAGATTGATGAATCTTATATGTACTGAACCAATTATTATTATATTTCTGAACCAGTCCCTCGTGTATGCTGAACCAGTTTCTCATTTATCTGCTCCTCCAATTATTACTAATAATTATACTGAAACATTTCTCTTGTATGCTGAACCCCTTATTATTATAATGCTTGTTGCTCCAGTTCCTGATATAATACTGAATCATTTAATAACAATTATTGTGAACCCAATGTCTTTTTTCTTATAACACACTGTAATATTCCTGCCAGATATTCCTACCCCAACTGTATCAAACATTGGTCCAACATCAGAGGACAGATTTGTCTTAGAGATATCACCAGGAGCTACAAAGTATTGGGTCCCGATATATAATGAAGAATTTAAACCTACTGTTGGGAAAATTTTTGATACAATTGGTGAAGGCTCAGAGATGTATGAGACATATGCTTCAATTTGTGGGTTTGACACACGCAACAGCATGCTTTTACGAACAGGGAGTGTGGTCATGTTAAAGTACATTGTCTGCAACAGAGAGGGGGTAAACAATGGAGCAAATTCAACAGGAAAAAAGAAAACAGTTTCGAACAGATGTGGTTGTAAAGCTAGAGTTGTATTAACAAGGACAATGGATGGCAAATATAAGGTGAAGGTGTTTGAAGAACGTCATACACATGAACTTCGGGATAAGTTTACAGGAAAGTATGCAAAATCTAACTTCAAGCTAGAAATGATGCATCGAAAATTTGTGTTAGACTGTGCTCAAACAAAAATTGGTGCTGTTAAAGCTCACAAGCTCTATGAAACAATGATGGGTGGATTATCAGAGGCTGGTGCAACAGTTGTCCAATTCAAGAACTTCAAAAGGGATTTGATGGCTTACATGAAAGATTCTGATGCTCAAATGTTGATTAACAGATTATCAACAAAGAAAGAGATTTGCAATGCCTTTTATTTCAACTATGTTGTTGATAATGAAGACAGATTAACAATGATATTTTGGGCAGATCCAATATCAAGAAAATTTTTTTCAATATTTGGGGATGTTGTCATATTTGATTCTACGTACAGAACAAATAGGTATGCTTCTTTATCAGCTACAGTAAATTATTAATACTGAACACTAATGTTTAAATATACTGAACCACTTCATGGTATATATGCTGAACCAGATACAGTAACTTATTAATATAATGCTGTAATACTGAACCAATTATTATGTGTGCTGAACCATTTTCTGTTGTAATACTGAACCAATTATTATGTGTGCTAAACCAATTATTAATATAATGCTGAACCATGCTAAAGTACGTATGCTGAACAATGCTATATTTTCCTTGATTAATTACTAATTATTAAATATACTGAACCACTCCCTGGTATATATGCTGAACCATTTCCCCCTATACTTGTATACATTTGAACTGTCTTTTGCTGTACATTATTACCCATTAATTTTACAATTTTATACCACTATACTTATTATATTATCTAATATATTTTTCAGATATAATATGGTGTTTGCTCCATTCAGTGGGGTAGACAACCATAACAAATGTGTGACGTTTGCAGCAGGTTTGATTTTAAATGAAGATATAGCATCTTATTCATGGATGTTCCAAAATTTTAAAGAAGCAATGGGTGCAGAACCAAGACTTTTGGTGACAGATCAAGATCCATCAATGAAGGCTGCTGCTAAGTCCATATTATCCTCCACTGAGCACAGATATTGCATGTGGCACATTATGAGTAAGGTCCCAGAAAGAGTTGGCACCACTTTAAGCAAATGTTCAGCTTTTAGAAGAAGTTTAGATGTTGCAGTGTGGAATGATGAAATTGAACCATTTGAGTTCGAGGAGATGTGGAAGTCAATTATTGAAGAGTACCAATTAAAAGAAAATGATTGGTTTAAAAATATCTTCAAAATCAGAGAGTCATGGATCCCCGCTTACAGTAAACATATACCACTAAGTCGAGCTGGATGGACGACATCTGTTGCAGAATCCCAAAACAAGTTCTTTAAGCTGTATACAGATAGATTCTTCAGCTTGGTTGAGTTATTGATGCACTATAATACTGCCATTGATAGCCAAAGACACAATCAAACTCTGTTGAACATTGCTGATCAGACAAAATCTCCTGATATGATGATTGATTTGGAAATAGAAAAATATTGTGCATCAATATTTACCTTACATACATTCCGGAAAATACAGATGCAGTTGCAGAGGAAGTGCCGTGTTCTTAATGTTGAAGAAAGAGAGGAAAAACATTTATTCACTTTGAGAGATATTTCAGGGACCAAATCCTTCAAGGTTGAATACCACCCTAATAATCATTTCACAAAATGTAGTTGTGTGATGTTTATGAGAGAGGGTTTACCTTGTTGCCATGCTTTCCAAGTATTAAAAGATTTGGGCATTAGTAAATTACCTGATAATTTGGTTTTGCTGAGGTGGACAAAAGAAGCAGCATTGTCTCCAATTTTCAAAATTGATGATGTTATTGTTCAGCAATGTGCACAGATTGATGCATGTAAGGTGTTAAGAAGTGAAATTCTTAGAAATGTCCATAAGTGTCTTGGATTGATTAATCAAGATGAAGAGAATTTGAAGAAATTTAATGATTCAATAGAGGCATATATTGAGTCGTTGAATGAAGTGGCTATTGAAGGTAACCAAACACTTGATAAACAGAAATTAGTGGAAGATTTTGTTGGGGTGAAGGTTCCAGATCAGATTGTAGTGCAGGACCCAGTAAAAGCAAGCAACAAAGGCAGTGGAAAGAGACTAAAAGGTGGAAAAGAAAAGGCAATAGAGAAGAAGAAGAAGAAAACACAACGATTGTGCAAGGAATGCAACAAATTAGCCTTCCATGACAGCAGAAACTGCAAAAAAATTCAAGCAGAGAAAAAAAAATGGAAGAAATGAATAAAGCTTCTCGAAGTACCTCATAGACAATTTTATTTTATATATTTTTACTGTTTTAAATAATTAGATTTTGTGAAACATTCTCTTAATGTCAATGTTTACAGATTTATTTTTAATTAGATTTTCTGAACCATTTCTATTATTGGTTCACCTGAATCATATCTTATTATTTCTTCATTATATCTCCGAACCAAACTCAGTTATCTCTCTAAACCAAACTCAGTTATCTCTCTGAACATGTATCTGAACCACAAAATCTCTATCTGAATTATCCTAAGTTATCTATCTGAACCACTCTCATTATATCCCTGAACCACACTCAATCTCTATCTGAACTATACTAAGTTATCTATCTGAACCACTGTCATTATATCTCTGAACCACACTCAGAATCAAACTCCATTATCCCCTCTGAATCAGACTTATTATATCTCTGAACCACACTCATTCTCTCTCTGACCCACACTCATACCCCCTATCTGAAACATCCTCAGTTATCTATCTGAACCACACTCATTATAGCTCTGAACCACAATCAGTTATCACTATGAACCACACTCAGTTATCTCTCTGAACCAAACTGAAACACATTTTGTCAAAGACCATTATCTTTAAATAACTTACAAAGGGTCATAAGTGTCTTCAGCAACATAGTTTATTAATTCAAACCCAAAACCTGATTTTAATAGATAGGGAGTGACACCTTGACTCATCAAAGACAATTTTGTTTCTTGCCTTTCCCCAACTTCAACAACCGTTCCCTTCTTTCTCATTATCTTCTTCTTTAATCTCTCTTAATTTTGCTGAACCATTATCTCTTAATTGACGCTTAATAACCAATTTACTTCTTCTTGTAATTGATGCTGAACATATGTACACTACATTTTTTGAACCATATCAATTATCAGAGATAACTAAGTGTGGTTCAGAAAGATAACTGTAGTGGTTCATCATATAACCTTGTATTGGTTGACAGAATCACTATCTCTTAATTTTGTTGAACCTATCTCTTGTATTTGGTTCAGAGAAAAACATTATTAATGTTGAACCAATTTCTCCTAAATTTTGCGGGTATATAAAATGTGTTGCAATTAAAATATAATAATAATTCAAACTGAATAATTAAAGAAAAGTTAATAATTCAAACTTAGTACATATGGTTCAAACTGAATAATTTAAGGAAAATATAATGTTATACAGACTGAACAACTAGAAATTAAAAAGAGGTCTTTCTTCTTCTTCTTCTTCTTCTACTTCATACTTCATATCCCCAAGAAGTCACGAATCTTCTGCCTTCTTTTGTCTTCTTCATGGAAGACATCCCTGATGCAGTTGATTATGTTGTCTTGTACCTCTTCTAGTTCTTTCTCTAGTTGTTCTTTTTTTTCTTCCAACTACATACATTTTTAAATTTAAAAGTTAAATATTTTATTTAGATTAAAAACATATTCTGTAGAATATCTATAAAAATTACCGTCTGTAGAAGTTGCTGATCATCTTCTCTTGTTGCCTCTGAGATCTTGTATGCATTTGCATTTCACTGCCTTGTGATTGTAGACTAGTATTCTTGATGGAACTCAGCGGCTTCCATCAGTTCCCCCCTAATCCTTGTCGTGTTTGTTTCACAAGCCTCTTCTAAAAGAGGGATGTGATAACCTGGGTATAGGATCTCGTCCAGATTCCCATTCAACTTGTAATAATCTTGGCAGAACTGCACTGGGTTGATTAAAGCCATTGTTTTTTGTTGGTGGAGGGAGGTTTGTTTGTTACGGGGGCAAAGGATGATTTTTGATGGATAAGAGAGGAGGAAGGTTATTCTTCTTTTATAGGCAGTTGCCCCTTTCCAACTTCCTTTTTTTTCTGTATTTTAAAGAGCGGTTTTCCAATACACTTTAACCTCTTCAACTTCCTTTAACTGTAATAATTGTTTACCAGTGGCGCCTCTTTATGTCTTTGAACTTGACACAGTTATCTATCTGAATCACAGTAATTATCTCTCTGAACCACAATAAGTTACCTCTTTGGGAAGTTGAAAAGTTACATACTAATATTAAATACTGTAGTTTCCTATAAAAAGATGGTATTTCATATATAAAAGTGTAGTAAATAAATAATAAAGAAAAGTTGAAAAGTTACATACTAATATTAAATAATGTAATATTAATATTAAATATTAAATCCCAATTACAAAAGGAACCTAAATCAGCCATATATCTGAACCACTTCCACTTATTGCTCTGAACCACACTTAGTTATCTCTCAACTTCAACTATAATAATTACTTTAACCTATTTATGTCTCAGAACCTAACACAGTTATCTATCTGAACCACAATAATTCACCTCTTTGGAAAGTTGAAAAGTTACATACTAATATTAAATACTGTAGTTTCCTATAAAAGTGTAGTTAATAAATAATAAAGAAAAGTTGAAAAGTTAAATACTAAGTTCTCTGAACCCCCACATTAATATTAAATATTAAATCCCAATTATAGTTAATAAATAATGTTAAATATTATGCTGAACCACACGCAATTATCTATCTGAACCAAAATCAACCATATATCTGAACCCCCTTCAGTTATCACTCTGAACCACACTCATTTCCTCTGAACCCCCACATATACTTATCCCTTGAAATCACTGTTCTAAAAATCACGCCTAGGCGCTAGGTGACCCCCCTCCGCCTAGAGGTAAATGGCCGCCTAAGTACGCCTAGGCGTCCGCCTTGACCGCCTGGGCGCCGCCTAGGCGCTAGGCGGCCCCTCACCGCCTAGGATCCGCCTAGCGCTTTTTAGAACACTGCTTGAAATTTATCTATCTGAACCACACTCAGTTATATCTCTGAACCACATTCAGTTGTCTCTTTTAACCAATGATTCTCTTTTAGAGGAATTAAATCATTGAAACCACTACTATGCAGAACCTCACACAGTTATCTATCTGAACCACTATCTGTTATAAGAACTACACAATACCATAATATTAAACATATGAATATAAGACCAAATATTATACATTTGCTAATAACAAAAACACAAATTCCATTAATATTATACTTTTGCTTAAATAAAGTCTTCCCAAACAGAGGATGCAAATTTTCTTACACCAAAAAGTTAATAAACATTGTCTTTCCTAAGATGACAATACTGAACAAAATGTAATTTTACAGGGTAGATCGACAAAGAGGACAAACGCCTTCAACCATAAGCCAAGTCCGGAGACATTCTGGGTGGAAGAAATGTGAGCATGGCATTCCAAGGACGGGCGCCGAAGACATCATCGGGTCAAAACATATTGAACATGCCTCTCCATTGATCTCAAGATTATATGTCTCTTGTAGGGCTTCAATAGCTTCTGTAGTGGCTGGATGATGTTGTACAGAATCAACGTTGTCGCCTTCAACATTGTCGGCCTCTATGTCAGAGTCGGAACTCGATTCGGACGAATCCTCGGAATTGTAGTACAAATGCACCTCGATGTTAGGGCAGAGACCGTATTCTACTAAATCAGCGTCTGGCCGAAACCACGAACTTGTAGCTTCCATTAAAAGCCCATTTATTGCATGAGTTCGGATAATACTTGGGATCCCTGCGTCCGCAAAAATTTGATTGCAGCGTTCTTCGCTCAATGGCATACCGTTCCACCCGACAACGTGATGAAATATCTCAGGAAATCTAACGGAATGGGTTGACACCGAAATTTGAGCGCCGCCATAAACAGAAGACACCGTTCCTACGAGTTCAACTAAAAACTCGCCCACAGTCTGATGATACCCAGTAACAGCACCAATTTGATAAGCCATTGAAAAAGAGAAGCCCTACAAAGACAACAACCAAACAGCAAATGTAATCAAACACTAGGGAAGATTTGAGGGATAATATAAAGAGAAATACAGAGGTAGAAATGTAATCAAACACTAACCGGTACCTTGTGGTTCAGAGGGATAAATAGCAAAATGCAGAGAATGGGGATGAGATTTGAGGGAGATGAAAGGACTAGGGAAGATTTCTCTTTCTTTCTTTGTCAAATGATCACAACTGCAGAGAATGGGGAAATGGGAAGATTTATCAGAAAATACAGCACGCAAAATGACAAAAATACCCCTATAACGCCCCCTAGTAAATTTAAATCGCATCCGTTAATTTTTTAAACCGCATCAGTAATTTTTTTATATATTTTTTTTCAAAATTTAAAATCATTAAATTATGCTGAACCAATATTAGTAAATTATACTAAACCAATATTTCATGAACTTCTGAACCACAAAATTATTTATTATGAACGAATATCAATAAATTATACTGAACTAATATTTCATAAACTCTTGAAACAAAAATTTATTTATGTTGAACCAATATCATTAAATTCTACTGAACCACAAAAATATTTCAGCTATATCTCTCTGAACCACTACTGTTATTCCTTCTGAACCAATGCTACGTTCACACCATTTAATACACACATTTACTTATCTGAACCTCACACAGTTATATCTCTGAACCACATTCAGTTATCCTCTCTGAAACAATGATTCTCTGAGGGATTGAATCATTAACCCCACTACAATGCTGAACCTCACACAGTTATCTGTCTGAACCACACTAATTATCTCTCTGAACCACACTAAGTTAGCTCTCTGAACCACTATCTGTTATAAGAACTACACAATCCCAAGACTTATATAAAATTGTCAAATACAAAAAAGAAACTGTTCAGAAATATTATCCATCCTTTACAAATTTACTTTAAACATCATCATATTTTTGTTAACCCTGGGCTAAAATTCTTAATTTTTCCCAAAATATTATCTTTCACTTCATTAATAGAAGACTTCACAATTGCCTGCATGTAAAGCTCCCTGAGATTTATTAATGTTTTGGTAGAATTCTTTGAAAATCCACTATTCCAATCAGGTTCGTTGCTCCCCATAAACGTCTCCATGTGACGCATGCAGAAGACGCCACAATCAACAAAATTTTGATTTGTTGCCCATTTTAACTCCATCAAGTATGGTTTGTAATTCCGAACAAGGTCTGCTTTGGCTTTCAAATTCTTCAAATCCAAATACTTGGTAAAAAAATTAACCTTCAATTAAGAAAAAAAACAATTAGTATATAGATAAGATAAAATGTTGAATAAAAACCATTTATACAAAAGAATAAATATACTTACAGTAACTCTTAGAATATTTTTATATTTGTTCTGAAAGTCCACTGTCAGCTTCATGTTATCAATTACAGCTACATCTTTTGTCTTCAAATTGACAGATATAATATAAAAGTGTTCTGATGCTAGAATTGGAAACATAATCTGTAAAAAAAACAAATATAATTAATATAAGAGTTACTGCAAGTATGCTGAACCACACTCAGTTATCTCTCGGATTATCCTTCTGAACCATATTCAGTTATCTCTTTGAACCACTATCACTTATCTCTCTGCCCCCCCCCCCACTATAACTTATTTCTCGGATTATCCTCAATCAGTAATCTGTCTGAACTATACTTATATATCGCTCTGAACCACTATAACTTATTTCTCTGAACCACTACACTTTATCTGTCTGAACCACATCTCTCTGCCCCCTCTTACCACTTACCTGACCCCCTCGCTCAGTAATCTGTCTGAACCACATATAGTTATCGGTCTGAACCAATATAACTTATTTCTCTGAACCACCACAATTTATCTCTATGAACACTATCACTCTCACTCTGAACCAAATATAAACAAATATTAACATATAAAAAGAATCTTAAATAAAACATACCAAATCGATTTCGCTCAAATTTGTAGGACATTTGACTGTAAGAAGTTCATCAAATTTCTCACGAAATACATTAAATCTCTTATCAATGTCACCGTTCGTGGGGTACACAATTGAGTTTGCCTGGGAATACATGAAAAACATTTAAATAAAAAAATTAACATAATTTAATACAATCAACAAAATTAATTAAAATCTTAACTTACACTGATCGCGCACGTGGCAAAGAATCTTTTAATAGATCCATATCCGCGATGAGATTCTTCATAATTCAGAATACAACTCCACGCATCAACAATTTGAGCATCAACATGCTGATCAAATTGTAGTGACTGCATTGTAGCCCGGGGGATTATGATGTCTTTGTAGCTGGAAAAAAGTTCCCTGAACCAGAAAAACAAACATTTATGTTTCTGAACATAGACTAAAATATTACTACTAAATCATGAACAACTTACAATGCATCCTCTTCAACTTCTGTCACATATTTGTATAGCTTTATAGCAAAAGGAGACTTCCTCTGGGGAGCAGGATTAACAAATCTATCATAAAATGGGCTCCTCATTTCTTTTGATGGCACAATATCCCTCGATGGTTGAACCCTTTTTTCAACATTGGCTTTTTTATTTATCATCGTCCTGCAGTATAAATTTATTAAAATATAACAAATGAAGAGAAAAAAAAAACTTCATTAACCCCTTATAAAATGAAGAGAAAAAAAAATATTGGCCTTTCTACAAACCTTTGGCAATGGGATTTTCAAAATTGTTTTCTTCTTCTGTGCACCATCATCTGTAGAAACCACCTGTAAGATGAAGAGCAAAAAAATAGAAACATTATTTTGAAGTACAATATAAATAAATATAATTAAAGAAACATATTAAAACAAAAATATTTTAAAATTACCTTTGAAATATCAGTTTCTATTGGTTCAATCACTTGGGGGGGCCCCTCTGGTGGTGCTTTTTCAGAAACCTGATAAATTATTAATACATGTTAAAAAAATTATATAACAAATATAAAGATTTAAATTAAAGATTGTTAAATGACTTACATTCTTCTTTATTGATTGAATTGCAGCAGCATCAGCTAACCCCTGAAGAGGATTTTTGAGATGATTAGTCTGAGCAACCACTGGTTGATCCTCTGTAGGAGACTGAAAAACAGCAGGCATGTCGTCTTCAGGGGTCTTTGGAAATGTTTTTTCAACAGTCCTAAACACTTCTGCAATTGTTGGAGTATTCCCAGGAGGTGTGAGGCCAAGATTCCACAATGGATCAGAAAGCCGAATTTTGTCCATCTCTTCTTTCTTGGCAATAGCAATGTCAACAATCCGCATAAGCCTATCAATTTCAGGATTGTCAAACTCATCTGGTGTTAAATTAATTTCAGGAGAGCTTGAAGGTTGTTCACAAACAATCCGCTTTGTAGCATGGTTCAAATAACTAATCTCTACATCGTCATTTTTTCGAGAAACAGATTCAGCTGTCAATTCTACATTATTTGAAATTGTTTTAACCAGTAAACACATCTCAGACTTGTATCTCTCTTTAAACCCCTGCAAAAAGAAGTAAAAATTTTGTTATATACTTAAATAATATTATAATTATAACTCAATTTTGTAAATAAATTTTAAAACAATACTTACATCTTTATTAGGACCTTCAAATAACTGAGCATGGTCCTTCAAAACTTCCTCACATACAGCCTCTACATGATCCGTTGTATTGTCCTTATTGACAGCTTCTTTATCTTCAGATAGCTGTTGAGAAATGATATAAAAAATTTGTAATATTCATGCTGAACCACATACTAATATCAATGCTGAACCACTACCACTTCGTAATTATTCCCATTTTAAAGTACTTTAATTTCATATGTTGAACTAATGAACAACTACAATTACTAGCAGTTCATGCTGAAACACATAAATAATGACCCAGTTTTCTTTGTATATTTCTCACCAGTTATGAACCACACTCATTATTCTCTCTGAACCACACTCACTTATCTCTCTGAACCACATTCTTTATATCTCTGAACAACAAATATTATTCCTATGAAACACACTCATTATTACTCTGAACCACACTCAATATTTGTCTGAACCACATTCATAATTTATCTGAACAACACTAATTATTTATAATGAAACACATACTATGTATTTAAAATAAAATTCATTTAACCATACTTTTTCTGTTGGGCCTTCAATTAATCCACATATTACTGGACCTCCAATAGTTTGCTCTTCAAGTGTAGAGACTTGATGTGGAACTGAATCAAACTCTAGTCTTGGCAATACACGACCAGCTCCAAATCCATTGCCTCTCATTTCATCTCCTTCCCTTGCCTTAATTGAAGCAGTTGTCCAATTAACAAAGGTTGGCACTGATCTTGGTTTCTCTTGCCTTTGTAATCGAACACGATCAAGATAAAAGAACTGTGATAACAAAAAAAAAATATAACAGAAATTTGTAAGATATTAAAAAAATATAACAGAAATTATCAAAAAAAAAACACAAAATGGTCAATATTTATCTCACTTACCAATAAGAATGGGACTGAACCAGTGAAGATAGAATTTTTGTTACGTGCCCATGATTTTTTTGTTTCAACAAGACGATCGAGCAAAAACCCACACCAATTAAAGGTTTTTATGTTTTTTACATTTTCAGCTACATAAAAATAATTAAAATTGACAGAGCCATTTGTGTTGCTTTCAATCAACGTAGAAATTACAAGAACAGTGAAACAAGTCTTGAAAAATTGTCCACCATCTTTATCAGCCAACATCTCCTGCACCACATCAGCTGCGTGGATCCTCTTGTTCCCAGAAACCACAGATTTCTTCCACATATATAATGATGCATCATTCCTTGTGTTATATGAAGGATCAACAGGCACTGGAATTGACCCCATTGGCAACCCCAAAGCAATTGCAACATCAACATCTTCGATGAAAATTGTATCTCCAGTACCTGTAATGAGTGCAACTCTATCTGCATCAAAGTTATCCACCACCCAATATGACAAAAACAATGGGAGATGTTTCATTTCTAACTTCAGCAGAGAACTGAACCCAAGCTCTTCAATGCTTTTTAATTGAGAATCATTTAAAGATTTAAATGATTCAACCAAAGAATAAGCGTGTGTGCGGGATTCCAGCTTAAAGTATGTAACATTTCCTTTAGCAGTTATAATAGTTTTTGTCCTAAGTTTCACATCTTGCTCTCCTTTCACCCCAACAGCTTCATCACTGTCAGACTCTGATTCTTTTGCAATTTTCCTCTTCTTTTGCCTTTCCTTCTTCAAATCTTGATTATCCCCAGGTTTACGTTTTAATTTGTCCATAACAACTGCCAATGGGGCTTCCTCTACAAACACCAAAATTAATAAAAATATATCAATAATATGCATGTACACGATAGCAGCCCCCCCAGTTACAGTAAAATTTATGAGCAGAACAATCAGATATTTAAACAACGAAAATCAAGTATACTTACCATCAAGTAGCCGAAGTTCCATTTTAATAAACAACGTTGAATTGTAAGAAAAAAAACAGTAAATAAACGAAGAAACAACAACTAACTATAGAAGAAAATCAAATAACTACTCTCATTCAAGCTTACCTTTTCACGAGAGAGGAGTCTTTGAGATTGAAGACCGAATCGACTCTTCAGAGATTTGGAGTAGGGTTTAAAACGAAAAGGGGGAAATGAAATTTCAAAATGATCACAACTGTAGATAATGGGGAAATGGAAAGTTATATCAGAAAATACAGCAAGCAAAAATGACAAAAATACCCCCTGCTTGAAAGAAATTTAAAGCATGGTTCGGTGGTCCACCCCATCCCAGTTTTTTTTAAACCTTGTCCGAATTAATTATGGTTAACCAATATTAATTATGCTGAACCAATATTTGTGAATTATAGTGAACCAATTATCCTTTCTCAACCGCTATTTAATAATTCCCTGAAACACAGTCAGATATGAACTCTGAACTACACTCATTCTCTATCTGAACCACACTCAGTTATCTCTCTGAATCACACTCACTTATCTCTCTGAACCACACTCTCTATCTGAACCATCCTCATATATTTCTCTGAACCACACTCACTTGTCTCTCTAACCCACCCTCAGTTATCTCTCTGAACCACACTCAGTTATCTCTCTGTGAATATCTGTGAATTATAGTGAACCAATATTAATTATGCTGAACCAATATCTGTGAATTATAGTGAACCAATTATCCTTTCTCAACCGCTATTTAATAATTCCCTGAAACACAGATATGAACTCTGAACTATACTCATTCTCTATCTGAACCACACTCAGTTATCTCTCTGAATCACACTCACTTATCTCTCTGAACCACACTCTCTATCTGAACCATCCTCATATATTTCTCTGAACCACACTCACTTCTTTCTAACCCACCCTCAGTTATCTCTCTGAACCACACTCAGTTATCTCTCTGAACCACACTCACTTATGTCTCTGAACCACACTCATTATATCATCCTCAGATAAAACTCTTTCTGAACCATCCTTAGATATTTCTCTGAACCACACTAATTATATCACTGAATCACACTCATATCTGAACCATACTCAGATATTTCTCTGAACCACACTCACATTATCTCTCTGAACCACACTCACTTATCTCTCTGAACCACACTCATTATATCACTGAATCACAATCAAACTTTCTGAACCATCCTCAGTTATCTATCTGAAACACTCACTAATATTTTTATCAATCGGACTCATTATCTCTCTGAACCACACATTCATTATATCTCTGAACCAATATTTAATAATCTCCTGAAACACACATGCAGTATCCTCATAACAAAACAAGAACACACATATGTTAAACGTTACTGAGTATGTAATAACCAGTCATTTAACAGAAAATGAAACTGAAATCATTCCACCCCAAACTACATAATACTTCAAATCCAAAATGCAAAATCATACAACCTCCCTTGATAACATCTCAATTACTATCGACATATATCCTAACATTTTGCTTTACAGAATCCTTCACTTCATTGATAGATGAACATATAATTGCATGCATATAAGCCCTCCGAAGATCCTTAAGCGTGCTAGGACAATAGTTTGACAAGCCACACTGCCACCGTTTTGCCCCTGTAAAAGTCTCCAAATGACGCATGCAATACACCCCGCAATCCACAAAATTATCATTTGTTGCCCACCTTAACCCAAGCCTGTACACTTTGCAGTTGCGAATAAGATTTGCCTTGTTGGAGAGATTCATCTGATCTAAGTAGTGACTCATCAAATTGACCTTCAATTAAAAAAATAACAATACTTTAAAAATAAAATAAAATAAAATAAAATAAAAATCATATAAAAATTAGAAACTTACAGCATCCGTTGGAATATCAGAATATCTTGACTCAAAGTCAACTAACAGCTTCATGTTATCAATGATAAAAACTTCTTTTCCAATAAAATTGAAGCATATAATATAAAAATGAGCATTACGAAGAACATGCAACATAATCTGCACAAGGAAACACACAAAAAATTTTAAAATAATAAATACAAATGATAAAACACAAAATTAATTGATATTTATTAAGAAAAACTTACAAAGTTAACTCGAGCCAAATTTGGAAACCCTGAGACCATAAGAACCTGATCAAACTTAATACGAAAGATGTTAAATCGGCTTTCAAAACTCACACCCACCATTTCAACAACCGACCCAACCTGAAAAACATAAAACAAACTCACTTAATATAATGAGAAATATAAAATTAAAGTACTCAGTAATATAATGTAAATACAATAACTTACACTGACATCGCAGGTTGCAATAAATCTCTTATACCCGAAAAATTCCTCTTGACAGTTAAGAATTTTAACAAAAGCATCAATCACTTGTGCATCAACATATTGGCCACAAAGCAATGATTGAAACACCATGCGTGGAACATTTTGTTTTTTAAATTTGAAAAGAACTTGCCTGTTAAAACATCAGCATTACAGCCAAATTTGATAAGAAATAACAAATATAATGAAAAGTCTAACACAATTATCTCTCTCATTATCTATCTGAACCACAATCATTATATATCTAAACCACAATCAAATCTCTCTCTGAACCATCCTCAGTTTTATCTCTGACCCACACTCAGTTATCTCTCTGAACATATATCAGAACCACACTCGTTCTCCCTCTCTGAACCACACTCAGATACCTCTCTCATTATCTATCTCTGACCCACACTCATTATATCTCTGAACCACACTCATTCTCTATCTGAACTATCCTCAGTTATCTATCTGAACCACACTCATTATATCTTTGAACCAAACTCAGTTATCTCTCTGAACCAAACTCAGTTATCTCTCTGAACATGTCTCAGAACCACACTCATTATATCTCTGAACCACACTCATTATATATCTGAACCACACTCATTGATCTCTCTGAACCAAACTCAGTTAACTCTCTGAACATGTCTCAGAACCAGACTCATTATATCTCTATCTGAACTATCCTAAGTTATCTATTTGAACAACTCTCATTATATATCTTAACCAAACTCAGTTATCTCCCTGAACCAAACTCAGTTGTCTCTCTGACCCACACTCAGTTATCTCTCTAAACCACACTCGTTCTCTCTCTGAACCACACTCATACTCTCCTATCTGAACCATCCTAAGTTATCTCTCTGAACCACACTCATACTCTCCTATCTGAACCATCCTAAGTTATCTATCTGAACCACACTCATTCTCTCTATGAACCACATACTCTCCTATCTGAACCATACTAAGTTATCTATCTGAACCACACTCATTCTCTCTCTGAACCACAATCAGTTATAACTATGAACCCAACTCATTTATCTATCTGAACCAAACTCAAACACATTTTTTCAAAGACCATTATATTTAACTAATATAATAAGAAAAAAACTTACAGAGGGTCATAAGTATCTTCAGCAACATAGTTGATTAATTCAAACCCAAAACTTGAATTTAATAGATAGGGAGTGACAACTTGACTCATCAAAGGCATTTTTGTTTCTTGCCTTCCCCCAACTTCGACAACTGCTCCCTTCTTTCTCATTATCTTCTTCTCTTCCTTTTTCATTTTTAATTTTCTTCTTCACCTCTGCCATTGTTGTTTCATCTACATAGAAAAAGAATGATAATAATAAACTGCAAAACCTTTTTTTTTACAAAATAAAACATAAAAAAAGAAGAAGATTTATGCCAACCGTCGAAGATGATGTTTTCCATTACAATGCACCGATGATGGAGAAAGTTAAGTTTGGAAAGACAAAATACACAAAACGGTAGGTTTTTAATATAGAACAGAGAGAATATATCGAGATCCGATGAGAAGATAAGTTTGGAAAGAGAATATATCGATAATGGAGAAGATAATGGAGAAGATGATGCTTCTCACCGCTTTTTTACACGCGAAAAGACAAAAATACCCATAATTTTTTACACGCGCCCCCACGCGCCCGTCTCCTTTTACCACGAAACAGAAATAATATTTTAATCCGTGTCAGCCAATGAGAAGCCTTCTTTCCTTCTCACCGGATGGAACGCTTCTCACCGGATCTCGATCCTATATATATAGAGAGAGAGAGGCGCACTCCGGTGAAAACCAAAATTGCGATAAAAACCGTGAGGAGTGATTTGATTGGCGGAAATAAGATAAGGGGCCGTGTTTAATTATGCGCACTTTTTATGTTTTGTTTTAAAAGTGAGGGTACGGAAGTAATTTCGCACTGCTCCCCTAAAAACCCTAACCTATCGTTTCTTATTGACACAAGACACTGAAGAATCCGATTTCTGTTCAACTGAAGTCTGAAGAACCCTAATCCCTCGATGATGATTGAACCGGCGATCGAATTCTGGCAGAGTACAACAGCTTCTCCCTGCCTCCGGTCACTGATTCTCCGGTCCTCGTCGTCGCTCACTGAGTCTCCGGTCCTCGTCGTTCTCTCGTTGTAGTTGCCCTTGCTCGCTCGCTGCCTCCAGTCTTCCTCGCCCTTCGGTCACTGAGTCACCGGTCCTCGCTGTCGCTCACTGAGTCTCCGGTCCTTGTCGTTCTCTCGTTGCAGTCTCCCTTGCTCGCTCGCTGCCTCCAGTCCTCCTCGCCTCTCTCTCGCAGCCTCTAGTCTTCGTCGCTCTCGCACGCTGCAATCATCCCCTCTTTCAGGTTTCCTCTCCTGACGAACCTCCTTTACAAGTTGCTAATTTCATATTAGCAATGTATTCATACAAAGTTGGAATGAGTTTAGATTACCAAGTTATTTGATTCAAGTTACTTAAAAATTAGTTACTGAAATTATTTGATTCAAGTTATTGAAATTTAGCAAGTTACTGATTCAAGTTGAACTGAATTTAGCAAGTTACTGAAATTATCTATGTCCAAATGAAGCTTTTTCTATTTGTTGCAATAGTGACATTATTGCAATGTAGACTATTTAGTGCTATCTCTTTTGTTAGTTTGTTTGCAATTGAATGTGTTTTTTCTGGTAAAAAGAGCACTAGACGATTTAAATTTCAGCCAGCTAATAGTTTGTTTGCAATTGAATGGGTTTGTTTCCGATTTACTTATTGTATGGGTTCTTCTTACTTGAGCTTGGATTACTCTGAATCACGATCATAAGAAAAACTGGTAAAACTATCAGTTAGTAAATTGTAAAACTATCAGTTAGTAAATTGTAAACGTGTGACTAATGGCTAGTAAAAATAAAAAAAATGTGGATGTAATCACTTTAGTAACTTCAAACAAGATACCTTGACTATGAGAAGACATTCCATTGTTCGAGTAACTGCTTTCTGTAAATTCATATCTTGTAATGTTACTACTTTGTAACGGCCCGGATATAAATATCCGGGATACGTCTCGAAGGTCGGATACCTTCGTTCGGATGTTGCAATTTAGGTACGGGTCGAGGTTTCAAACCTCTAATCAGTCGAAGTTTCATAAATTCAGTTTAACGAAAGTAAAGCGGACATATGATTTAGATACAAAAGCCACGGCAGAACCGGGTCAAAACCAAAACAAAGTGGGTGATTGCCATTTGTCAAGTTAGAATGTATTAGTCGGATTCTTCGATTCGCCAAAAGATTTCCCCGTCACAGAAGCATGGAGCAACAAGAGCGGTACCTAACACTATCCACGAAGTCAGGCCCGGTGATCGCCTGCGGGTCCTCTGACCGCGCTGAGGCCACATAACATGCCTATGCCTAAATAAAAGATGACTAATGCGGTACAAGATTTAAATCACACTATCATGCCCCTAGTATATATAATATGCGGAAAAGAACTGTAAAGGGGCCCAAGACAATGCCAAGTGGCATATCCCTCTCCTACCTCTGCACCCTTTCCCGTTAGTGCAGAGACTGACCAGTTCGTTGCTATAGCATAACATATCCTCGTGGTGGTGCACTCACCCACGGTATCATCATCACATATATAAAAAAAATACATAAATCTTGCCCGATGGTGCTGGGCTATCATATCATGCTCATATTGACTCGATAGACTCAGGGCACCCGATGGGGCAAGACTACCCTTTGACCCTAACAAAGACTCTAGGACTATCACAGATAACGGCCGTTCTGTTTCAAACACACAAGGTAAACATGCTCAGTTCAATGCAATCATAGCATGATACTACATGGCATGCTTTAATATGCAACAAAACTACACATTACATGACACATCAGGCATGAGGTCCAGGTTACTGAGTAAGTCCCGTAGGATACTTACCTGTTGATGCAGAACAGCAAGATAACACAAGCAAGGGTCCAAATGCAAGTCCAAAGCAATCCAAAAGCAATACACACCTATCATCAAGTCATTTCCATAAGCTACCGGTTCACATTCATACATACGGAACCCAAGCTCTCAACATCCTCAAAACTAACCGATAGTAAAACCGTTTTCTAAAACCTTTTCGATACGATCAAATCGACCAAAATCATCTTCCAATCAAACCCCTTGATAAAATCATACCAACCATATTTTCAACTCATAAATCCCAATTCAAGTCAACTCATGTTGAGAATACTTTCTTAAATCATACTTGGCCAAATTCCGACATTAAACGTTTAGATCCTTAAAACCAATACCATAAAATCATATTATAGAAGCAATTCCTGCATTTTGGTTTCAACACCTCAAATCCTTTAAGAATCATTTTCGGACGACTTAAAACCTTTTCTAAATAATTTAGCAACAATGTTTATCTAAAATAGACACTAAAATAAATCCATCCTTTTTAATCCCCACTTATAAAACATACTCCCTCCGTTCGGCAAAACTTGTCGTTTACTATTCACGCACGCTTTTTTAGAATGATAAAAACTATATAAAATATTTATTTTTTTTAAAAAAATTTAACATGTTTGTACTTATTAATAAAAGCTACAAAATTGTTAAAAAAAATTATTAAAAAATAGATATTTTATATAGTTTTTAGCTCCTAAAAAAGCGTGCGTGAATAGTAAAACGTCAAGTTTTGCCGAACGGAGGGAGTATTAAATAATTCACTTTAAAATTCCTAACTCACATGTTTAAATCCTCATAAAATGCATCAATTAAATAATCCAATTAATATTATTTTAAAACAATAAACAATATATAAAGATTAACTTCCAGAATATTATAATTATAACCAAATCCCAAAATAATAATAATATTCAAATAATTTAATACTTACTAATCATATAAACTCAAAACAATACCCATAAATATATTTATAACTCCATATCAAATAATTTTGCTTTCAAAACCTTTTTATATATATATAATTTCCAGAACAAATAAGGATATACATTTATTTTCCTAAAAAAAATCAGAAATAACAACAAAATATAACATATATATATATAATAACATAACATATATTATAATTATGCATAACATAAACACTAACCCCATTAGAAAACCCACACAAAACCAGCCCAATGCCCAACCCGAATCTGAGCCCAAAACCCATGCCATACCCGGAATCAAACCCAGCCCACCAGAAGAAAAGGTAAAGAACGCAGAAGGAGAAAAAGAAGGGGATCCGAACCCAAAAATAAGGAGTCGATCTGACCCGGATCCAGAGAAGGAGAAGGAAGGTAGGGGAGGCCCAGAAATTAGGCCCACATGTCTTTCCTCTTCCCCCGTAACGACAGAAGGAGATGGAACAGGGCTCTGCTGGGTGTCGGAGGAAACGGGGAAAAGGGAGGTGGAAATCCAGGCTCTCCGGCGACTCTTTTCCGACGCAAACCTCACCCAGAGGTTCGACACAAGATTCCGAGCACCCACATACAAGGAAAGGCAACGCGAAAAGAGAGGAGAGAGAGGTATTACCGAATGGCTTCGGGGAGCGACGCCGGGGTGCTTGGGCTGGTCTGTGCTCGTCGATGAAGAGGGAGGCCTCTATGGAACCTGGGTCGATCCGTGATGAGTCTAAGGAGGGACCTTTTCCGACCTATTGAGGGAAAGGAGGGGAGAGGGGCTTACCGAAGCTTACTCGGAAAACAGGGGAGGGAGGCGCTCAGGGGTGGCGTCGGCGCCGGTGCTGGGCTCTTGGGCAGCTCTGGGACTTTCGTGGACGCCGGAGGAGAGGAGGGTGGAGCTCGGTCTCTCGAGCTTGGAAGCAAGATGACTGGGGAGTGAGTTCTTTGCGGAACAGAGCCCGGAGCCCTCTCGAAGGTAGAGGAGGCGGCAAGAGGGTGGCCAAGGGAGGCGGAAAGGAGGAGAACGGAGGTGTGGTGTTGCTGGGTGCCCGACGGTGAGCGGAGGACGAGTTGTAGCTGCTGCTGGCTGCTGCTCGAGGACAAAAGGGAGGATGGTGGTGGAGGAAGGGTGTGAGCTGGTATGGTGGTCTGCAGACAGTGGGAAGAAGGAGAGAGAGAGGGTGTACTTGGCGTATTTTGTGGGTTTCTGGAGGTTAGCAGAGAAGAGAAATGGAAGAGAGAGGGAGGAGGGTGTGAGCTGGTGTGTGGGATTCAGAAGTAGGGAAGAGGGTGAGGTAGGAGGGCTGGTGCTCTGCTACAATACAGGAAGAAGAGGCAAAGGGAGGGGACTAGTGAACCGAGAGAGGTTGAGAGAGAGAGAGAGAATAAAGAAAAGGAAAAAAAAATATATGTGGTCCCAACAATACCCAATTCAAAATAGCGAAAAAGACTCAAAACCCGCTCGCCCGATCGAATCCCGACTAAATCAAATTTAATTCAGTTTCAAGATAATCGAAAATTAAATAAATTTCAATCAATACTCGTAGCTCAAATTAATTAATTTTTTTTAATGCTCGATCTCTAAAGCGAAAATCAAAATCCATCAAAGTCCTAAATTTAAATAGATGCCGGAAGGATTTTAAAATCAAAATTTACGCTCGAGGACGGGTTTTTTCACATTTACAAATTGAATTTAATAATAATTTATTTAATTAAAATAATCATAATATATAAATATACTCGGTCTTTACATTTATCCACCTCTAAAAACAAGTCTCGTCCCCGAGACTAAAATCATTTAAAACAATGGAAAGGAGTTTGAAATCGGCGAGTCCGAGGACCATGTCCAAGGATCTTGCAATCATCTCGGTTGCGTCTTCCGGGATTCTCACAACATCCTGGTCACGGTCGTGACATCTCCAATTGGTCTAGTCAAGTGTGTAATAAGCGCCCCTATCACATCCTCGCTTCGACCTTTCGGAAGTATCACAACTCTAAAAGCATTATAGCGCCCGACTAGGTCTTAGCAAGAAATCTATAAGCGCCCCTATAAAATTCTTGTATCCACTTCGTGAGACGTCATAATGTAAATCCAGTTCGTAAATTCTCAAAGCGTCTGTAAATGGAAAGGTTGTGATCCAAATCATTAAAAATCTCAACTTCTTTAAAACCCCAAGTTGGCCATTTCTAAAACCGCTCAAAATCTTCAAATCCGATATTTAATCAAGCAACTTTACACCAAAACAAGTCAATTCCTTTCAAATGAAGATTTCGTCAAAATCTTCCAAAACCAAATCAAATTCAGAATGTAGGAGGTGGAATCATCCACCTCTAAGGGCTAATCCCGTATTCTCTTCCTAGTTTCTAGAATCGAATCAATCTATCAGTCTCAATTCAAGCAAGATGCATAAGCCATAAGAAATGCATAACTATATAACCATCCAATCTCCAATCCACACATCACACAACAAGTCTCAAGATATACCAGAGTAGTGCCACAAGGTCACATCAACATCTCCAGATCAATGCAAGGTCATAATATGCATCTCAACGACATAACACAATCATCACAACGCCTCAACATCACACCAGAAGTCATAAAAGTATCTCTTATCACAGAATTAATGAACCAAAACCCATTGTCAACACATCAACACATCAAGGTCAGGTTATTAAGATTCAGCAAAAGGGAAAAGTCAGTCAATATGTGAATCACCAAAACGTCAGCATACTCGCAAAACATCATCTCAACTCATACAATGTCATATAACGATCACTTAGCAATCACGCACCATTATCTCCTATATATATAAGTCAGATTCATGATCCGAATAAATATTCATCATTTAACATCCCTGATCATAATATAACATCATGCTCTCACATAGCAACATATCATTACTTCATGATTCATACAACACATCATAACATGCTTCTAGAACAACATAGTAGGATAGCAATGTATCGTTATATCATGATAACACTTGTCACTGTCAACTAGATTTCAAATATTGCATATCAACATGTAATATCAGGTCATATCAGGTTTATCATGGTCGCTATCTAACATTATGCCAGTACATATTAGCTAATCACATAATCAAGAAAATTTTGCACATCATACAAGTTAAAATAAAACTCAACCCCGCTCGCTCGTCCCCAACTCTCAAGCCCAAAACCAATCCTCATCTAAACTCACCAACTCGGATAATATCCCCAAAGAACCCCAACTCATTTGATACTCCAGTCTCACCCCTCATTTCACCAAGCACTCTCACTAGCAATCCACCTCTAAGACTCCAACCCTTAACTTTGTTTTCACACCCGAGCACCCCTGCATACTCTGTTCTCGATACCCCAAAGGTCATTTCTTACGTTTCTCACTCTTCCCAAGATATCACGACGTAGAACCCTTCCAACCACGCATCTTAAATAAAATCTTCTCGCTCACTACCTTACCAACCTATCCTAACCATACCCCTTATCCAAGATTCACCTAAGAGCTCATCGAAATCAACAAGCATTACCTCTTATAATTCCCGAACCCACTCGGTCCAACCTAAGTCAACACCCCTCTCCTGCAACTTTCCCTTACCACCGTCGATCATTCTAATCACTCGAAACCTTTCTCCACTCTCTGACCGCTCAACCAAAAGGACCTCACTCACATGTTCAAAGAAGAAGCGATCATGGGCATTATTGCACATAAGGACTACATCATATAAACTAGCAGTTATATTAAATATCATCATTAGTTCATCATTAGATATTGCAACATGCATCACAAGTCTTAATTTACCGTCATGCTCAACGAGTATTGTACAACATCATATATGAATATGGTCACTTCAAGCTAGCAAGTTTCACCATAATGTTAGCTAATAAGCAGTTCAGATTCTCGGCATTTGCAATTCATACTATATAGGAAAGGAATTTAGATCATGCTTAGCAACTCAGAATAGCATCACATCAAGTCATCATGGCACATTAGGACTGTAAGGCATCGAATCATATCATCACATCAACAAGCAGCTTTCAACATCAAGTCAGTGCAATATCATCATCAACAAGTTCAGAAAGGATTAGCAATCCGAAGGGAGGACACTCCCACTTGCAAGTCATATCGTACTCAATAATCGTAACCTCAAAGCGAGCTTGTTCCGTCGACATTATCGATCCTGAGGCCCGTGGGTTATGGGCCCACGCTTCCGCTGCGCTGCTCTGCTCTATCGCTATTCGTCTTCCCGATCCCTTCTTCCATGCGGTCGCTCATCCAAGGTAACGCGTAGGAGTTTAAGTTAGCGGAGATAGGGGAGTGACAAGAGCGGACGACCCAATGTTTCTTTCGGAGAAGGAATAGGCCAAGGCTAAAGACGATATGACTAGAGACAAGACTCCAACTCGGGAATAGTAACGATGCCTTTATGGAAGTCCATTAGGGTACAATTGTGACAAACAAGCAGGAATTCACTATGGAGCATATCCATCACATCAATCCATACTAACATGTACCTATCTCGAGGGAAACATTCGTATTCATATCAAAGACACAATGAAGTCCTACGCTGATGTATGTGAAACAAGCTAACATTCTAGTATTCCATGGAAACAGATCTGCCTAGTAACTTCGAGCAAGATAGGCGGAACCAACAATGATCATATATGATTCGAAGTCAAGCGGAATTTAGTGTAGATAACGATTATCATGCATATGAACAATGTAAAAGCATGGTATACAAATCAACAAATGAGTCAAAATATATCATGGCAAGGTATATTATAACAATCGGATGACGCGTCGTACAAGGACACATAAGAGCAGCATAGTAACTATCACATCTAACAACAATGATCACATATTAGGTCAAGCATGGCATGGAATCCTATGACGAGATCCATTTAGAGAGCATAGATCCTACATGATACTAGCGATACATAATGCGATACAAGCATAGTCAAGACTCATTAAGAGGAGTTCAACATAATGTTCACGAAACATGAGGCATCATCAAAAGTAACAAGATGGACATCATGGATGCTAGGTTATAATCATGCTAAGAAAGAACCATCATAGAGTACATAGACATCTTTACCATGTAAGCATGCTAGGTTTGATCGTCACGGAAAGCTAGTCAATCATCGAATTCAACATTAAACTCATCAGGACGAGTGAAACATGTTAAGAGAACAGAAAGAGGAAAGAGCCACACTATCAGGTACCTAGTTCAAGAGTGAATCAACAATAATATAGGCAAGGTAGAATTCGCACAAGTCACAACTAAGGGCCCAAGACGTTACTAGTGGTACAATATAACATATGGTACATACATGCACTTGACTGGTTAATACGACGGTATGCAAGAGTTCATTCAATCACATCTCAACGACATAGTGGCACGAGAGGAAAACGCAACGAGGTATAGAGCAAGTCTAAGCAACATGGCTAGAATATGAGGACATGAGTTCAAATTGATGTATACTAGGGTAGAACATGTATTTATCAAGACTCGTTCACACTACCATATTCTCACTTAGCACAATTAACGCATAGCAGTTACTAGAATAATCAACAACAGTTAATCACAGAATAGGTGGGCATGCTATAGATTCTTGTCACAGAATGAATGATAAGCATCGAGGCATCATCGGCTAGCATGCTAAAGAGTACAATCTTATGAGGCATTCGTATAAAGAAGAGTCGATCACACTATCATGAACCTATTCATGGGGAGTACATCAATTGTACAACTTCCTAACATATGACATCTATAATCGTGCCCTAGTATGACAATGCAATATACTAAACAGATCATGTCGGGATGATATGGACATAATAAATGTAGTTCGAACCTATACAATGGTCATCATAAGCATCGAGGCACATAAGCACAAATTCACACTAAGGATCAATTGTAGGTCAAGAAGTAGTGCATATAGAATCACACAATCATGAACAGGGCAATCAAGATAACCCGATAGAAGTCCATAAGGGCAACATTGACTCTTCCCAACTGACTCATTACCCATCCTTCCCGTGGGACTCGGATACGAATTTTCGTGACAAGAGGACACTGATGGATTGTCATAAGAATCGATAAGGACAGCCTCGTAAACATCTCACTCTCTGAACTCGGAATTTCATCAAGGGCCATCTTTCAATACTCTCACGGACAACCTTTATATTCAATCATGATTTCCGACACCATGGGTTTACCAACCCAATTCCCGTGGAAGACCGATATTCGAAGGGAGGACTCGATTGAATTGTCAAAAGGGTTCATAAGGAAGGGGACGGTTCCACAAAGGCTGAGCTTAACCATATAAGAAGAAGGGTACTCCCGCTATCCCGTTCGCACAGATCGTTCAATATTCAATAAGTAGTTAGGCATATCAAGCACTCAACATAGAGTCAGTCAATGACAATTATAACGACCTCCTTGGAGTCTTCCCGACCCATCTGTAAAGAACAAGCTAGTATTTCGCCTACCCATTTCCGACTACATCCAATAGGGATGGTCTAGCGCCTTTTCTACCCACTCGATCCCTTATTAGTTCGTTCGGATGTTGCAATTTAGGTACGGGTCGAGGTTTCAAACCTCTAATCAGTCGAAGTTTCATAAATTCAGTTTAACGAAAGTAAAGCGGACATATGATTTAGATACAAAAGCCACGGCAGAGCCGGGTCAAAACCAAAACAAAGTGGGTGATTGCCATTTGTCAAGTTAGAATGTATTAGCCGGATTCTTCGATTCGCCAAAAGATTTCCCCGTCACAGAAGCATGGAGCAACAAGAGCGGTACCTAACACTATCCACGAAGTCAGGCTTGGTGATCGCCTGCGGGTCCTCTGACCGCACTGAGGCCACATAACATGCCTATGCCTAAATAAAAGATGACTAATGCGGTACAAGATTTAAATCACACTATCATGCCCCTAGTATATATAATATGCGGAAAAGAACTGTAAAGGGGCACAAGACAATGCCAAGTGGCATATCCCTCTCCTACCTCTGCACCCCTTCCCGTTAGTGCAGAGACTGGCCAGTTCGTTGCTATAGCATAGCATATCCTCGTGGTGGTGCACTCACCCACGGTATCATCATAACATATATAAAAAAAATACGTAAATCTTGCCCGATGGTGCTGGGCTATCATATCATGCTCATATTGACTCGATAGACTCAGGGCACCCGATGGGGCTAGGCTACCCTATGACCCTAGCAAAGACTCTAGGACTATCACAGATAACGGCCGTTCTGTTTCAAACACACAAGGTAAACACATGCTCAGTTCAATGCAATCCTAGCATGATACTACATGGCATGCTTTAATATGCAACAAAACTGCACATTACATGACACATCAGGGAGGAGGTCCAGGTTACTGAGTAAGTCCCGTAGGATACTTACCTGTTGATGCAGAACAGCAAGATAACACAAGCAAGGACCCAACTGCAAGTCCAAAGCAATCCAAAAGCAATACACACTTATTATCAAGTCATTTCCATAAGCTACCGGTTCACATTCATACATACGGAACCCAAGTTCTCAACATCCTCAAAACTAACCGATAGTAAAACCGTTTTCTAAAACCTTTTCGATACGATCAAATCGACCAAAATCATCTTCCAATCAAACCCCTTGATAAAATCATACCAACCATATTTTCAACTCATAAATCCCAATTCAAGTCAACTCATGTTGAGAATACTTTCTCAAATCATACTTGGCCAAATTCCGGCATTAAACGTTTAGATCCTTAAAACCAATACCTTAAAATCATATTATAGAAGCAATTCCTGCATTTTGGTTTCAACACCTCAAATCCTTTAAGAATCATTTTCGGACGACTTAAAACCTTTTCTAAATAATTTAGCAACAATGTTTATCTAAAATAGACACTAAAATAAATCCATCGTTTTTAATCCCCACTTATAAAACATATTAAATAATTCACTTTAAAATTCCTAACTCACATGTTTAAATCCTCATAAAATGCATCAATTAAATAATCCAATTAATATTATTTTAAAACAATAAACAATATATAAAGATTAACTTCCAGAATATTATAATTATAACCAAATCCCAAAATAATAATAATATTCAAATAATTTAATACTTACTAATCATATAAACTCAAAACAATACCCATAAATATATTTATAACTCCATATCAAATAATTTTGCTTTCAAAACCTTTATATATATATAATTTCCAGAACAAATAAGGATATACATTTATTTTCCTAAAAAAAATCAGAAATAACAACAAAATATAACATATATATATATATAATAACATAACATATATTATAATTATGCATAACATAAACACCAACCCCATTAGAAAACCCACACAAAACCAGCCCAATGCCCAACCCGAATCCGAGCCCAAAACCCATGCCATACCCGGAATCAAACCCAGCCCACCAGAAGAAAAGGTAAAGAACCCAGAAGGAGAAAAAGAAGGGGATCCGAACCCAAAAATAAGGAGTCGATCCGACTTGGATCCAGAGAAGGAGAAGGAAGGTAGGGGAGGCCCAGAAATTAGGCCTACATGTCTTTCCTCTTCCCCCGTAACGACAGAAGGAGATGGAACATGTAAAGACCGAGATTTTTAAATACTATTTTCATAATTATAGATTTCTTCACAATTTAAAATATTATTTAAATTTTAAGACTCTGGAAATTTTTGAATATTTCCGTCCTCAAGCAAACAATTTATTTGAATTCTTTGGAATGAATTCCGGCATAAACCTGTTATTCGAATTTGAAAATGAATTTATTTCGCTTTATTATTCCGAGGCTTGAAAATATTTTTGAGTTTCGTTATTTAATTTGGAATCGAATATTTATTTTAATTTTATCGCATCGGGTTAAGGTCGGAAAGCGGATTTCAGGGTTTATTTTCGGGTATTAGATTTGACTTTTTCGCCCATACTTACTACCTTTTCCCATCTAGCCACCCTCACTCCTAGTCTACTGTGTCCCATTCCCTAGCTGCAAACCAGCCCCTCTCTTTTTGCCTTTAAACCCATATCCATCCTCCTTTCAATCACCCCATCACCATCATCACCTTCCTGCACTCCCTCCATCTACTCCCTTTCATGATTCAGCACCACCACCATCAAATTCGTCGCCAGCCACCACCACAGAGGCACCACCGGCAGCTCCAAACACCTTCCCGCTGCGCCCCTCTGTTTTCTGAGTTCTAACCGAGCCTCACCCTTCATCCTCCTCCTTGAAGCAATCAGCACCACCACTCCCATCGAGCATCACCTGAGCATCACTCCCTCCTCCTCCTAGCTCCGCCGACGAGCCCGACGCCGCCCAGGAACCGCCACCGACGCCGTGCAGCCGCACCTCCTCCTTCCCCTGTTTTCGCTCCCAAGGTTGGTTTGCCCTCCTTCCTTCGTTTCTCAGTCTCCGACCTCACAAATATCCACCATTACTCACTCCACCCTCTTCCTAGGCCCCAGGAGCTTTCCCCCATCACTAGCTAGCTCGATCGAGCTCCGAGCACCTCCGGCGACCTCGAATCATTTCCGACGAATCCTCGAACCTCTCGGTGAGCACCTCTCCTCCTGCCTCTCTTTATTCTCTGAAATCTTATGAGCTTTAGGTCTCATAGCTCGCTTGAGTTATGACGAGAATGGGGGGGGGGGAGACGAGAGAGTTGCAGGTGAGGGGATTGAGCGGGGTGTGAGTCCGAGCGAGCAATCGAGAGAGCTGAGTGAGCAGAGTGTGGACGAGAGAGTGAGAGAGTGTGAGGGAGAGAGCTGAGCGAAGCCGAGGGCGAGAGCAAGCTAGGGAGCGGCCGAGCAGGGGCCGCCAGTTGAAGGAGATGCCGCAGGACAGAGAACTGGGCGGGGAGGAAGATGGCTTGGGTTCGGTTTTTATTTTTTTGTTTTGGGTCCGGTTCAGCCCTTTTAATTTCTGGACCGGTTTGGCTTTAAAATTCAGATTGGTTTTGGGCCTTGGATCCGGAAACGAGGATGGGTTATGGGCTAGGGTTTGGGCCATTCGTTTGGGTTTTCTGGGCCAGTTGGGTGATTTGTTCTATGGGGTTTTAACTACTTATTTATATATATTATTTAACTTGTTATTTACTTATTATTTAACTAATTATATATTATATGTTTATTTGATGATTAAATGTTAGAAATGTTTATTAGATGTCATTCTTATGACAATGTTAGTATTGAGTTGATATTTATGATAATTGAATTATTGAGATTCTATTCGAAAGTGTTATTTGTATGATTATATTAAATGTTTACTAAAATGGCTTTACACGTGTATATAATTATTATTAGAGTATTATTATTATTATTATTATTATCATTATACTAGTTTATTAATAAATTAATATTTTTGTAAATTAATTATATATTATAGGTTGTTTTAAAAGTAAATTACTGGCATATATTATGTTATGATATAATGATTTTAATATGTATTTTTCGAAAAGTTAAAGTGATTTATTAATGTTATTTCATTTATGTGGTTTATTAAAAATAGGATGAGTTGATGTTTTATTTAGTTGAATATTGTTTGATAAAGTTGTTTAAAGAGGTTTAAGATTTCCCAAAATGTTTTACAGAATGTTGAAATAATAGTTAATATTTTCGATAGTGATCTTTGACCTGTATTTTGAGAAAAGTTTTCTCAAATTATGCCGGGGTTATTTTAATAATATAGTTGTGTGAAGTTGCTTTAAAGACTTAAATGTTTAATGAAATGTTTGAAGGTTTACTTGATTGTTTAAGTGTTAATTACATGAGTATTGGTTGTATGATTATATGTTCATGTGACGATGATATTTAAAATGTTGAGAATTATGTGATACATGTGATGATACGAATATATTGCAAGTATGATGTTATGATAGAAAAATGATTAAGAGGCATGATGAGATGAAATGTGATGAGATATGACGGCTTGAGATAATATGGAATGATAAGATGACATACGAGATATTATATGATGAGTTGATGAGATGAGTTGAGGTGATAATGATGAAATGATAAGATGCGATGTTCTATGACTATGCGAACTTAAGTGTGATAGTTAGGGGCGCCTTGTGTGACTTAGACACTTATGCATATTTGTGTACTCGTTAGGTAATATGTGAACTGGTTGGATACTGCTTGCTGTATTGCTTGGATTCTGCGCGCCTCCAGGTAAGTCCTCCGGGGCTTACTCAAGTTAGAACCTCATGCCTGATGTGTCATATAGTGTGTAGGTGTTGCATCCCGCATAATCATGTAGTATCATGCGTAGGTTGCACAATTAATCGAGCATCCGTATTCTCTTTGCGTATGGTAGAACGGCCGTTAAATTGTGAGTCCTAGAGTCATTTGCTAGGGTCATAGGACGGTCCAGTCCCATCGGGCTTAGTCCTCATCGAGTCAGATTGTTAAATTGACGAGCAAGAATATTGATACGATTGATGATGTTATGATTTTGAACGCGACCGGTTCCCGCACTAACGAGCATGGGTGCGGGAGTATAAAATGCGGTCGGTTCCTGCACTAACGAGCATGGGTGCGGGAGTAGGAGAGGGACATGCCACTTGGCATTCTGTGCGGGATCCCATTTAATCGCTTTCTGTATATATATAAACTCTTAGCATGTCTGTGTGTTTACTATTTCCGCACTGCATTAGAGCATCCTTTATTTAGGTATAGACATACTATATGTCCTCAGCGAGGTCTTCAGGGCCCGCATGAGTGGCTCGACCTTGACTCGTGGTATAGTTTCAGGTGTTTATCCTTGCTTGTTCCGTGCTTCTATGACGAGGGTTTCATCTGGGGCGTTCAACTAACCGAGAGACCGACTTACCACCATACTCGACACTTTAAAGGTTTTATACTCGTTTATATTAGTTTTGACCCGGCTTCGCCGAGGCAAATTGTACTGTCAATTTCTTTTCTTTATGTTTTGAAACTCAACCCGTACTCGAATTGCAAGATCCGAACGAAGGTATTCAATCCTTCGAAACGTAACCCGAATATTTATATTTGGGCCGTTACAAAGGTGGTATCAGAGCTTGGGTTGCACGATTCGAGTACAAATGGGTTGAAGTATGGTTTTGAAAGTCGCCCAATGTTTTTAAAAGGATTTTAAAGAGTTTTAAAGGGCAAAATGAATTTAATATGGCTAAATTAATGAACCTAGCTTAATAAACTTGACTTGAAAAAAAAAGAAAGAAAGGGAAATCGAGTGGGTAGAACGGCGATAGACCATCCCTATTGGATGTAAATTTGGGAAAGGGTAGGCAAAACTTTGCTTTATACTTTACAGTGGGCCTGGAAGACTCCAAGGACTTTGCACCGTGGTGGTTGGAGTAGCGGGTTAGGTATAGAGACCGAGAGGATAGTTGCCCCTCCGGTCAGTTGCCCCTCGAAGGGAAACTTCTAGATAGCTTATGTGATTTTATATAAATTGAACCTGAGAGCGATTCCCCTCGAAGGGGAACACATTAACTATTGTTGATTGATTATGTGCTGAGTGTTGCCTTCCTTGAGAAAGAATTCTGTTAATCTGTTAAACCTATGCTGGTTATGAGTTGAACTTCTGTGTGAACGGGATAGCGAGAGAGTCATTCCTTACTCTGTAGTCGGGATTTCAGTACTTGTAAAGCAATCTTTTCTATTATTGAATTGCTTGTGTCATTTTCTTTTCATTTCGCCTTCTATTCGACAGATTTCTAAGGTTGACAATTATTGGAGAGTGTATTCCTGTCATTCCATTTTCCTCATCTCTCATGCCTCTAAGTGATGTCTTATCGATTCTTTCCTTTTCCTTCTTTGTTTTCCTTTTCCCTTCGTTTCTTTTCTCTCCTTTACTAATCTTTTCTTCTCTTTCCCTTTCTTTTATCTTCTTCCGTAGATGTTCCTATCGAGTCTTCCCTTTATCATATCAGCGTCGTCCACGGGAAATTGGGTTGGGAATCTAATCATATTCGAGATTTTTGTTCGGTTGCATTGATCACTTAAGTGTGTGACGAAGTATGTTAGTTGGCACCATAGGTCATGCCCCGAGTTAATTAGTGTACTAGAATATCAACTTCGAACGGTCTAAGACTCTCGACATGCTTTTAAATTTATAGAATATGTTGTTTTAGAGAGCCATCCTTTTCGATTTTTGTAAAGGCTCACAGGTGTCTTTTTGTCATAAAACCTTATCTAGAGCTTGACCATCCTTCTTTGGGAAACAGTTGAGTACTCTTTTCCCCTTACCCCAAGGGAGTCATACAAGTAGTCCACGAAAAATGGGCTCTTGAGTTAGTGAATTAACATTGCCCTTGGAGATTTCTGTTTGGTTATGATTGTAGTCCAATATGTGATCACGTGACCTGATATTTCATTATGCTAAATACATGTCCCTATACCCTTATGTTCAGATTCAACCACATTTCTTTAGGCTCGTATTATACTTCGTTGTGTTCCTCCGTATTCCTATGTTGTTGTAGCATGATTAACTTGATCTCTTGCATATTGTTGTGCTAGTTGACTAAATGTATGAAGGTGTCATATGTGATGCATATTGTAGGATAGACAAATTGTGATTTGCGCGATTCTGTGCCTTATCTACGTGGTTGTTTGCTTTTTCTTGACGTAGGTTCCTGATAATATTATCGTTCTTTCGTGCTTTCATGAACAACTGGTGTGACACCTCGCATGATCATACACCACGATATGTTCTAGTTTCATGTATACCTGACCCATGAAGGTTATATTAAACTTATTTGGATTACCCCTTACTGTACCTATGCTTTGCCATGAATTACTAGTGTCATGTAGAAACTATGCTCGTACCAAATATAACTTATCATATCATTTCGAGTCGCACGCGCCCCTCTTATGTGAACTTTTGGTCGTAGGATGTGATAGCTTACTATACCGTCCTTATATGCTTTCGTTTCATGAATATATGTTAACGTTATTCATTGTGATAGGTACATGATAGTGTTCATTGATATGATTGGTGTACTTCATGAACTAGGTGTATCTTACTTGCTGCGATTATGCCTCATAGATCTCCATAAGGGCCTCGTGTCATTCTCGGGTTGGAATCTTGTCTCTAGTCTCGTTAGCCTTTGGTCCATATGTGACTCCGTAGGGAATCCAGGTTGTCCTCTTCTGCCTCTCCCCTATCTCCGTTAACTTAGAACCTCTGTGTTATCTTTTTGGAATAAATGACGACATGAGGAAAAGAACAACCAGCCGGGTAGCACTAGAGCAGCGCAGCGGAAGCATGGTGAGCTCATAAACCACAAGTCTCAGAACTGATGTCGTCCGCAGCCTTGGAGGATGAGTACGCATTGGATTCATAGATATGCCTTAGGGAAGGGGCGTTCTCCATTCGAGTTGCTAATCTTTTATGTGATATTTGAACATGATGTTATGCAATAGGCCCAGATCTAATATGTTGATAAATTTCGATGCATTGGTACTTGATATGTTGGTAGTTAGAGTTACTGAGTATTGCTTGCTTTAAATTCGCCTATGAGGGGTGAGTTATCGATGATTGGATTATGGTTTCTTTTTCGGTATAGTCAGAGGAGTGTTGGGAAGACTAGAAGTCATGGGTTCGATCGATGAGAGTGTGAGGTAGAATCATGGAAAGGAAACATTGACTTAGGCGGAATCGAGTGAGTTCGTGGGCTGATAGGAGACGTTGGCTAAGGATTTTCAAATGAGCCTTCTAGGTAGGCCTTAGGGGGGGACATAGGATAAGAATGACAAGATTTGTGGAAATAAGGTTGTAGTATAGGTGATTAATTTGAGCGAAGGATAGAGTAAACTTGTTTAGGTATCCTTGAGGGAAAATGGGAATAGATTGGGCATGTTTGATTTAGGAACTCTCGTAGGGAGGGTGTGATGATAAGTAGGTTATCGTACTGGGAGTTGTAGCAATGTTTCCGAGGAGCGAATTGTGGATGACGCTAATTCTTGGGTGGCTAAGATGGCTTGAGGAATTGCAGACCTTGGGACTTAGGTTATTCGTACTATGAGTAGGAGCGACTAGGGTAAGGAACGAATGATGGATATCGTTAAGGTTTGAGTGACTGGGACTACATATAATTTGTGGACCTTGGGATTCGAGTTGTTTATATGATAAAGGGCAGGAGGTGAGATCGTTATTGAAGTTGCTCGTGGAAATTCAGGATACTTGCTAGAATTGCAATTAGAGGAATAGTAGAGGTGAGATTGGATGTCTTTAGAATAGGAAGAAATTGTAATTGACATGCGTGACAATGATTTGAATGTTGAGGTGCTAGGAAGAGAAAAATGAGATTTGAGGAATGGCCTATAGCGAAGAGAAGGTATAATTGATTGGGTTTAGAGATAGGAAGATTCTGAATGATGAATATGAGAACTAGTCTAGGTGGAGGACACGTGATACCAATAATCGCGGGAATTTAGGAATTCAATAAATTGTAATGCCTTGGGTGAATTCAAATAAGAATGATGTGAAATTTCTCTGGTGAGGAGGGTTAGTGCTTAAGGTCAGTAAGTGATAAGATGTCGTTGTTGAGGATTGAAATCTAAGGTGAGTGAGAAGTATGCGGCAATAAGGAGGTAGTATGAGATGGCTTGAGAGCTCGTGATTGGTTGAGGATATAGTGAGATTTTAAAGCGGTGAATTAGTGTTGGGAGCAAGTAAAAATGTTATGACCTTGGGAAATTAGGAAACACGATTCAGTTTAGAGATATCCTGATGAGTTGCTCAGGTAACACTTGTGCATTTGACCGCTTGGGAATAGGTGCAGTTGAGGAGAACTTGATGAATTATGATTTCGGGTTTAGCACTAGTTGGCTCTTTGAATTAGGATCTGGCGAATGCAGACGATTGAGTACTGATAGGACTTTTCGACATAGCTTAGTGAGGTGGTTGTGTTGTTCGGGATGCGTAAGTAGCTTAGGAGATGAACCTTTGCTTACGACATATTAAGGATATTGGATGTAGTGATGCCTTGTATGAGGTTGGGGAATGAGAGTTGGTTCTTTAGAGGTGGATTAGCAATGAATGTGCTTGTTGGTATGGGAAGTGAGATCAAGGTATGTAAGCATTTGAGAGTTTTCTCGTAGGGATACTGATCGGATGGAATCTTAAGGACATAGGTAGAATGAATGAAATTGGAAGGAAACACCTAGATTGCTCGCGCTCTTGATAGAGGTTTTGATGAGAGTTGGAGTATTGTGTTCGATTTATGACTTCTTGGAGAGTTGTGAGTTCGGACGCACGAGCTTTGAGTGGTAGATAGGAAGTCGGATTTGAGTCCTTGGGATCTTGAGTGGATTGATCCTTAGAAGACTCTTTGACCTAAGCTTGCAGAATATTTTGGATGAATTTGGGATAGGCTTGATCCTTGGACTAGTATACATATAATTGATGAGGACATCCATGGGTTCTGGGGTAAGAGAAGCAATATATGTTTGTATTTGGAGGTTTTGACCTGAATTGAGTTGATGGACCTAACTTAGACTTGACCTTAGCTTCGGGAGCTTGATGGCGATGTGTGGGTATGATGGTTGTGTCCTGTTTTGACTAGTAATAATGTACATATTTCTCTGATTTTATGATCTGTTGAAGATGAGATTTGATGTGTTGATATGTTACCCTTTTGATAGAATGACATCTCTGTTATGACGAATTATGCTATGTCTATATTCCGATGGATGATGATTGGTTATGTTAGTTAGGATCTAGTAGGTTGTTATTCTTGTTATGACTATTGGTATGATAAATCTTGATGTTCTGACTTTGTTATGTTAATATATGATATCTTGAGTTGCGTAAATATCGATTATGATAATATCTCGAGACTGATTAATTGAAACTGATTATGAGAAATGAACCTAGGAAGTTAGATTGGGATAAGCCCTTAGAGGTGGATGAACGTACTGCTGCTTAAAATCTTGAAATATGGTTGACTAACATAGGGAGAAACGACTCGGGTTTTGAAAGGCTTTGTTAAAAAAAAAAGGGGTTTTAGTCTCGGGGACGAGACTTGTTTTTAGAGGTGGATGATGTAAAGACCGAGATTTTTAAATACTATTTTCATAATTATAGATTTCTTCACAATTTAAAATTTTATTTAAATTTTAAGACTCTGGAAATTTTTGAATATTTCCGTCCTCAAGCAAACAATTTATTTGAATTCTTTGGAATGAATTCCGGCATAAACCTGTTATTCGAATTTGAAAATGAATTTATTTCGCTTTATTATTCCAAGGCTTGAAAATATTTTTGAGTTTCGTTATTTAATTCGGAATCGAATATTTATTTTAATTTTATCGCATCGGGTTAAGGTCGGAAAGCGGATTTCAGGGTTTATTTTCGGGTATTAGATTTGACTTTTTCTCCCATACTTACTACCTTTTCCCATCTAGCCACCCTCACTCCTAGTCTACTGTGTCCCATTCCCTAGCTGCAAACCAGCCCCTCTCTTTTTGCCTTTAAACCCATATCCATCCTCCTTTCAATCACCCCATCACCATCATCACCTTCCTGCACTCCCTCCATCTACTCCCTTTCATGATTCAGCACCACCACCATCAAATTCGTCGCCAGCCACCACCACAGAGGCACCACCGGCAGGTCCAAACACCTTCCCGCTGCGCCCCTCTGTTTTCCGAGTTCTAACCGAGCCTCACCCTTCATCCTCCTCCTTGAAGCAATCAGCACCACCACTCCCATCGAGCATCACCTGAGCATCACTCCCTCCTCCTTCTAGCTCCGCCGACGAGCCCGACGCCGGCCAGGAACCGCCACCGACGCCATGCAGCCGCACCTCCTCCTTCCCCTGTTTTCGCTCCCAAGGTTGGTTTGCCCTCCTTCCTTCGTTTCTCAGTCTTCGACCTCACAAATATCCACCATTACTCACTCCACCCTCTTCCTAGGCCCCAGGAGCTTTCCCCCATCACTAGCTAGCTCGATCGAGCTCCGAGCACCTCCGGCGACCTCGAATCATTTCCGACGAATCCTCGAACCTCTCGGTGAGCACCTCTCCTCCTGCCTCTCTTTATTCTCTGAAATCTTATGAGCTTTAGGTCTCATAGCTCGCTTGAGTTATGACGAGAATGGGGGGGGGGGGGGGGAGACGAGAGAGTTGCAGGTGAGGGGATTGAGCGGGGTGTGAGTCCGAGCGAGCAATCGAGAGAGCTGAGTGAGCAGAGTGTGGACGAGAGAGTAAGAGAGTGTGAGGGAGAGAGCTGAGCGAAGCCGAGGGCGAGAGCGAGCTAGGGAGCGGCCGAGCAGGGGCCGCTAGTTGAAGGAGATGTCGCAGGACAGAGAACTGGGCGGGGAGGAAGATGGCTTGGGTTCGGTTTTTATTTTTTTGTTTTGGGTCCGGTTCAGCCCTTTTAATTTCTGGACCGGTTTGGCTTTAAAATTCAGATTGGTTTTGGGCCTTGGATCCGGAAACGAGGATGGGTTATGGGCTAGGGTTTGGGCCATTCGTTTGGGTTTTCTGGGCCAGTTGGGTGATTTGTTCTAAGGGGTTTTAACTACTTATTTATATATATTATTTAACTTGTTATTTACTTATTATTTAACTAATTATATATTATATGTTTATTTGATGATTAAATGTTAGAAATGTTTATTAGATGTCATTCTTATGACAATGTTAGTATTGAGTTGATATTTATGATAATTGAATTATTGAGATTCTATTCGAAAGTGTTATTTGTATGATTATATTAAATGTTTACTAAAATGGCTTTACACGTGTATATAATTATTATTAGAGTATTATTATTATTATTATTATCATTATACTAGTTTATTAATAAATTAATATTTTTGTAAATTAATTATATATTATAGGTTGTTTTAAAAGTAAATTACTGGCATATATTATGTTATGATATGATGATTTTAATATGTATTTTTCGAAAAGTTAAAGTGATTTATTAATGTTATTTCATTTATGTGGTTTATTAAAAATAGGATGAGTTGATGTTTTATTTAGTTGAATATTGTTTGATAAAGTTGTTTAAAGAGGTTTAAGATTTCCCAACATGTTTTAGAGAATGTTGAAATAATAGTTAATATTATCGATAGTGATCTTTGACCTGTATTTTGAGAAAATTTTTCTCAAATTATGCCGGGGTTATTTTAATAATATAGTTGTGTGAAGTAGCTTTAAAGACTTAAATGTTTAATGAAATGTTTGAAGGTTTACTTGATTGTTTAAGTGTTAATTACATGAGTATTGGTTGTATGATTATATGTTCATGTGACGTTGATGATATTTAAAATGTTGAGAATTATGTGATACATGTGATGATACGAATATATTGCAAGTATGATGTTATGATAGAAAAATGATTAAGAGGCATGATGAGATGAAATGTGATGAGATATGACGGCTTGAGATAATATGGAATGATAAGATGACATACGAGATATTATATGATGAGTTGATGAGATGAGTTGAGGTGATAATGATAAATGATAAGATGCGATGTTCTATGACTATGCGAACTTAAGTGTGATAGTTAGGGGCGCCTTGTGTGACTTAGACACTTATGCATATTTGTGTACTCGTTAGGTAATATGTGAACTGGTTGGATACTGTTTGCTGTATTGCTTGGATTCTGCGCGCCTCCAGGTAAGTCCTCCGGGGCTTACTCAAGTTAGAACCTCATGCCTGATTTGTCATATAGTGTGTAGGTGTTGCATCCCGCATAATCATGTAGTATCATGCGTAGGTTGCACAATTAATCGAGCATCCGTATTCTCTTTGCGTATGGTTGAACGGCCGTTAAATTGTGAGTCCTAGAGTCATTTGCTAGGGTCATAGGACGGTCCAGTCCCATCGGGCTTAGTCCTCATCGAGTCAGATTGTTAAATTGACGAGCATGAATATTGATACGATTGATGATGTTATGATTTTGAACGCGACCGGTTCCCGCACTAACGAGCATGGGTGCGGGAGTATAAAACGCGGTCGGTTCCTGCACTAACGAGCATGGGTGCGGGAGTAGGAGAGGGACATGCCACTTGGCATTCTGTGCGGGATCCCATTTAATCGCTTTCTGCATATATATATAAACTCTTAGCATGTTTGTGTGTTTATTATTTCCGCACTGCATTAGAGCATCCTTTATTTAGGTATAGACATACTATATGTCCTCAGCGAGGTCTTCAGGGCCCGCATGAGTGGCTCGACCTTGACTCGTGGTATAGTTTCAGGTGTTTATCCTTGCTTGTTCCGTGCTTCTATGACGAGGGTTTCATCTGGGGCGTTCAACTAACCGAGAGACCGACTTACCACCATACTCGACACTTTAAAGGTTTTATACTCGTTTATATTAGTTTTGACCCGGCTTCGCCGAGGCAAATTGTACTGTCAATTTCTTTTCTTTATATTTTGAAACTCAACCCGTACTCGAATTGCAAGATCTGAACGAAGGTATTCAATCCTTCGAAACGTAAACCGAATATTTATATTTGGGCCGTTACAGAACAGGGCTCTGCTGGGTGTCGGAGGAAACGGGGAAAAGGGAGGTGGAAATCCAGGCTCTCCGGCGACTCTTTTCCGACGCAAACCTCACCCAGAGGTTCGACACAAGATTCCGAGCACCCACATACAAGGAAAGGCAACGCG
Organism: Persicaria maculosa; assembly: GCA_963922045.1. Taxonomy (NCBI): domain Eukaryota; kingdom Viridiplantae; phylum Streptophyta; class Magnoliopsida; order Caryophyllales; family Polygonaceae; genus Persicaria; species Persicaria maculosa. The sequence continues at coordinate 20,080,360 of OY998261.1, read as the reverse complement.
AAAAGAGAGGAGAGAGAGGTATTACCGAATGGCTTCGGGGAGCGACGCCGGGGTGCTTGGGCTGGTCTGGGCTCGTCGATGAAGAGGGAGGCCTCCGGGGAACCTGGGTCGAGCCGTGATGAGTCTAAGGAGGGACCTTTTCCGACCTATTGAGGGAAAGGAGGGGAGAGGGGCTTACCGAAGCTTACTCGGAAAACAGGGGACGGAGGCGCTCAGGGGTGGCGTCGGTGCCGGTGCTGGGCTCTTGGACAGCTCTGGGACTTTCGTGGACGCCGGAGGAGAGGAGGGTGGAGCTCGGTCTCTCGATCTTGGAAGCAAGATGACTGGGGAGTGAGTTCTCGGCGAAACAGAGCCCGGAGCCCTCTCGAAGGCAGAGGAGGCGGCAAGAGGGTGCCCAAGGGAGGCGGAAAGGAGGAGAACGGAGGTGTGGTGTTGCTGGGTGCCCGACGGTGAGCGGAGGACGAGATGTAGCTGCTGCTGGCTGCTGCCCGAGGACAAAAGGGAGGATGGTGGTGGAGGAAGGGTGTGAGCTGGTGTGGTGGTCTGCAGACAGTGGGAAGAAGGAGAGAGAGAGGGTGTGCTTGGCGTATTTGGTGGGTTTCTGGAGGTTAGCAGAGAAGAGAAATGGAAGAGAGAGGGAGGAGGGTGTGAGCTGGTGTGTGGGATTCAGAAGTAGGGAAGAGGGTGAGGTAGGAGGGCTGGTGCTCTGCTACAATACAGGAAGAAGAGGCAAAGGGAGGGGACCAGTGAACCGAGAGAGGGAAGGAGAGAGAGAGAGAATAAAGAAAAGGAAAAAAAAATATATGTGGTCCCAACAATACCCAATTCAAAATAGCGGAAAAGACTCAAAACCTGCTCGCCCGATCGAATCCCGACTAATTCAAATTTAATTCAGTTTCAAGATAATCGAAAATTAAATAAATTTCAATCAATACTTGTAGCTCAAATTAATTAATTTTTTTTAATGCTCGATCTCGAAAGCGAAAATCAAAATCCATCAAAGTCCTAAATTTAAATAGATGCCGGAAGGATTTTAAAATCAAAATTTACGCTCGAGGACGGGTTTTCTCACATTTACAAATTGAATTTAATAATAATTTATTTAATTAAAATAATCATAATATATAAATATACTCGGTCTTTACATACTTTATTCATTTTTTTGATGTCATAAGGTGCTTAATTTGGAGTTGTTTTGTTATGCTTAATTGTTATTTGGTTAGAGAGCACTAAATCAGATTCATGATACACAATCATCCCATTATTGCCAATAGCATCCAAATCTAAGAAATATGCAATAGGTTCAAGATTTGCAAGTAGGTTTAAGATTTTTAAATATTGAACCCATTGTTATAAAAACCCCTTAAATTCCTATATTACATTAAATTTACAAGTCTAATGACTCAAGTGAATAAAGAACATGTTATTTATATTTTATCCTTGTTTGTATGTTTTTACGAAAATTTAAGTTCAAGATTTTCAGGAAGGTTCAAGATTTTTAAAAACTTTAATCTATAGTTATATTTAGCTCTAAATTCATATCTTGTAATGTTACTACTTTATTCATTTTTTAATGCCATAAGGTACTTAAATTGGAGTTGTTTTGTTTAATTGTTATTTGGTTAGAGAGCACTAAATCAAATTTATGATACACAATCATCCAATTATTGCCAATAGCATCCAAATCAAACAAATATGCAATAGGTTCAAGATTTGCCAGTAGGTTCAAGATTTTTAAATATTGAACCCATTGTTATAAAAACCCCTTAAATTCCTATATTACATTAAATTTACAAGTCTAATGACTCAAGTGAATAAAGAACAGGTTATTTATATTTTATCCTTGTTTGTATGTTTTTACGAAAATTTAGGTTCAAGATTTTTAGGAAGGTTCAAGATTTTTTAAATCTTGAATCTATAGTTATATTTAGCTCTAAATTCATATTTTGTAATGTTACTACTTTATTCATTTTTGTTGATTCCATAAGGTGCTTAAATTGGAGTTGTTTTGTTGTGCTTAATTGTTATTTGGTTAGAGAGCACTAAATCAGATTTATGATACACAATCATCCAATTATTGCCAATAGCATCCACATCTATTAAATATGCAATAGGTTTAAGATTTTTAAATATTGAACTCATTGTTATAAAAGCCCCTTAAATTCCTATATTACATTAAATTTACAAGTCTAATGACTCAAGTGAATAAAGATCGGGTTATTTATATTTTATCCTTGTTTGTATGTTTTTACCAAAATTTAGGTTCAAGATTTGTAGGAAGGTTCAAGATTTTTTAAATCTTGAATCCATAGTTATATTTAGCTCTAAATTCATATCTTGTAATGTTACTTCTTTATTCATTTGTTTTAATGCCATAAGCTAGGTGCTTAAATTGGAGTCGTTTTGTTGTTTCTGATTGTTGGCAAATCTTTTGAAATAGCTTGCCTTTATCCAGTAGTTTCAAGTGGTTTTTTATGATGTATTACCTTCGTTTAAGTTAGGTTCAAGATTTAAAAGTCTTGAACCCATAGTTATATCTAGCTTAAAATCATGTCTTGTAATGCTACTACTATTTTCATTTCTGTTTGACGATGTGCTGCCTACATTTAAGTAAGTTCAAGATTTAAAAATCCTGAACCCATAGTTATAACTAGTCTAAAATCATGTCTTGTAATGTCACTATTATCTTGATTTACTTTTCATGATGATGTGCTCAATACATTTAAGTAGGTTCAAGATTTAAAAATCTTGAACCCATAGTTATAACACTAAATATCTATGATGCATTAAATGTACAAGTCTAATACCTATGTACAAGTCTAATACCTACGCTGCATTAAATGTAGAAGTCTAATACCTATGTTTCATGATGTGCTGTCTACATTTAAGTAGGTTCAACATTTAAAAATCTTGAACCCATAGTTATATAAACCACTAAATTCCTATGTTGCACAAGTCTAATGCCTATGTGAATATTGATGAGCTTATTTATATTTTATTTTTGTGTATATATTCTTTGCAGAATGCCTCCACACAGGCAGAAAATTTCCAAACTCTTCAAGGATAACACGCCACTTGCTGAAGTTTTATTAAAAAAGAAAAAGCAAATGTGTGAAGAAAAAAGTGATTCAACAACCTCTGACTCAGATGCTGTATCGACTAAGGAATCAATGGAAGTGTCTGAAAGTAATTCTGATGAATCAAATGAAGAGATTAAAAAACATGCATACAAAAGACGAAGGTCTACAACTGTTATCATGACAAAGGAAGTCAGACAAAGAATGGTTCGAGGTAAAGGAGAAACAAAAGAGACAAAAGTAACAAAGAAGGTTGTGAAGAGACCAAGTGGTAAAGTTCCACTAGAAAAACTAGATGCTCGCACTCTCCCTCGAACATTAGTTGATGCTATTGCTATGATGAACCAGTCATAGAAGGACTGTCTTGCATCACTAGGGTTTGGGTCATTACTTGAACTAAAAGTGAAATCAGTGCCATTATATCTTGGGTATTGGATTGTAGACAACTTTGACTTTAACAAGGTTGGACTGAAGTTGAAGAATGGAGAGACGCTTTTGATAGATGAACAAGATGTGCATATAGCTCTAGGCTTGCAAAGAAGAGCACAAGCTATAGTTAAATCAGATAAACTACAAGGCTTAGAAGAATGGAAGAAAAAAATTTGAAAAAGGGAGAATTTATCCAAAAGACATTGTTTTGCCAAAATGATTGATGTCGATGCTGATTCTGTGTTTTTCATAAAATCATTTGTTGTATTGTTTATTACAATAATGATTGAAAGCACGTTAAATGGAACGGTAAACTTGGATTATTTTGATATTCCAGTTGAGAGGGAGAGGATCATCTCATTAAATTGGTGCAAGTTTGTATTGGACAGATTGATTGCAGCTAAGAAACGTTGGGTTGAAAAAACTCAAACGTTTTTCAAGGGATCAATTCGTTTTTTTAGTGGTAAGATGATTTATTTGTTTGCTTGCTTAAATATTTCTACATATTATATTTTATTTCTTTTAATAAATTACTGTACTCTAATTAATACCTATTTGTTTTCTATTAGCTGTTTTATCTTGACAGGGTGGAATATAGAGGCAAACACTTCCCTCGGTCAATTCTTTCTTTTGTTCCATGGAGTGAAAAAGAAATGACGAATAGACAAAATATGGAAATGAAAGATGAAGATGGCTTTGGTACAGGTATAACAACCTTCACAATTATCATTGATTTAATCTTGAACCTATTATTCTAAAATGTTTTATAAAAATTTCTTATAATATATTTGTCACAGGTCGAGTGCTTCCCCATGTTATTATTGAAAATAATAACCAAGAAGTTGATCCACAAGATATTATGCGAGATATACATGAAGTACCAATTGTGCCTGATTGTGAGAATTTCAAAGAAAAAATGGTATGATATTGTAGACAATCTTTGAAGTATTATACCTAGCCCTAAACTCCTTTTGTATTATACGAAGCACTCCTAGTTACAGGTCAAGTGCTAGATAAAACTATGAGTTCAAGATTTAAAAATCTTGACCATAGTTATATAAACCCTTAAATTCCTATCTTACATTAAATGTAGAAGTCTAATGCCTTAAGTAAATATGAATGAGGTTATTTATATTTTATTTTTGTGTTTATGTTTATACCAAAACTTAGGTTCAAGATATGTAGGTAGGTTCAAGATTTTAAAACCTTGAACCTATAGTTATATTTGTAGGTAGGTTCAACAATTTTTATGATGGTTAGGTATTCTCTATTAACATCTTCAAATAATGCATTTTTTGTGCTTTAAACAAAATTTTGTATTTTATATTTATAGCCCATAAATACCAGATTATGGGTTGAGATGAAAGTGTTGATCACATCAATTTCAACTATGGTCGACCTTGCAAAGGAAGCATATGCAAATGGTATAGCCGAAGATGGAGATAGAATATGTGAAGTCACTAACAAAGTTGTCGGTGATGGAAGTTCAGACCAAAATACTCAAGAATCTGATGATTATATTGATAGTGACCATTGGAAGGATCCTGATTTCTTGGTTGAGTGTGACAATGTTGTGAAGGCTTTGACCAAAAAGGTTGAGTTAAAACAGTTCACTTTCAATGATGCACCTTCTTTTGATCTCTGAGTTTCATTGAGCCCACTTCAATCCAATGATCCCCCGGTAATTACAATTAATAATTGAATCCTTTTTATTTTTTTTTATATTTTCTTGTGGTTTTATAGTTATATTCTAATATATAATTTATATAGGTTCCATCAAAAATCCCAGTACAGAGTGCTCCATCTGGACAAAACAAGGTGTTTTTTTATTAAGAATTGAATAACTTTTGCATTATGTTCCTTTTAATTTGTTTACACAAATTTAATTTAATATATTTATAATTGGTAATTTTTCCGCTAAATAGCTTCGATTAAAAAATGAGGAACATCAATTGCCGGTTGAAAAATAAAAACCAGTTGAGGAGTGTCCATTGCCGGTGGAAAAAGACAAACCCATCACATTTATGTGGGAAGATACTACTAGGGAAGAAACTGCATTTATATTATCCGACCACCCTATGTTGGAGGTTTAACATCCTTGACACAATGTTCTAAAACTATATATTTGTTCTACTATATGAACATTTTTCTTTCAAATTTTAATATCATTAATTTGTTTGTATAGGTTAATCCAAGTAACAGAAATGAGACAAAGGGTATGCTAATTGAGAAAATGCAGGTATAAATCACTTAAAAATCCCTATATAATAATACTTTTACGTTCTTCAAACTACTTGTATAGGTTTATCCTTGTTTTTATGTTTTTACGAAAATTTAGGTTCAAGATTTGTAGGAAGGTTCAATATTTTTTAAATCTTGAATCCATATTTATATTTAGCCCTAAATTCATATCTTGTAATGTTACTTCTTTGTTCATTTTTTTTGATGCCATAAGGTGCTTAAATTGGAGTTGTTTTGTTGTTTCTGATTGTTAGCAAATCTTCTGAAATAGCTTGCCTTTATCAAGTAGTTTCAAGTGGTTTTTTATGATGTATTTCCTCTGTTTAAATTAGGTTCAAGATTTAAAAATCTTGAACCTATAGTTATATCTAGCTTAAAATCATGTCTTTTAATGTTACTATTATTTTCATTTTCATTTGACGATGTGCTGCCTACATTTAAGTAAGTTCAAGATTTAAAAATCCTGAACCCATAGTTATATCTAGTCTAAAATCATGTCTTGTAATGTCACTATTATCTTCCTTTACTTTTCATGATGATGTGCTCAATACACTAAATACCTATAGTTATATAAAACACTAAATACCTATGTTGCATTAAATGTACAAGTCTAATGCCTATGTGAACATGGATGAGCTTAGTTATATTTAGCCCTAAATTCATATCTTGTAATGTTACTACTTTATTCATTTTTTATGTCATAAGGTGCTCAATTTTGAGTTGTTTTGTTGTGTTTAATTGTTATTTGGTTAGAGAGCACTAAATCAGATTTATGATACACAATCATCCAATTATTGCCAATAGCATCCAAATTTAACAAATATGCAATAGGTTCAAGATTTTTAAATATTGAACCCATTGTTATAAAAGCCCCTTAAATTCCTATATTACATTAAATTTACAAGTCTAATTACTGAAGTGAATAAAGATCAGGTTATTTATATTTTATCCTTGTTTGTATGTTTTTACAAAAATTTAGGTTCAAGATTTGTAGGAAGGTTCAAGATTTTTAATTTGCATTATGTTCCTTTTAATTTGTTTACACAAATTTAATTGAATATATTTATAATTGGTAATTTTTTCCGCTAAATAGCTTCGATCGGGTTATTTATATTTTATCATTGTGCATACAACTTCAATATCAAAGTCACAGAATAATTTTTTCAAAGGCTATGTTGATCATCACACAACTCTTGTGGAATTTATGATGCATTTTGATAGTGCACTAGATAAGCAGCGATATGACCAAAAGAAATTGAATGCTAATGGGGAGAAGGACTTGCCTAATACATCAAAGTTATCTACTATTGAGAGATATTGTGCTGAAATATTCACTCTCGATGCTTTCAATGAAATGAAGAAGGAGATTGACATTGGATGTCGTGTTATACATGTTGAAGATCTTCCAAATAAGTATGTGTTTACAATGAAGAGTTTGGGAGATAACAAAGATAAAATGTTTAAGGTATGACTTTTGAGATTTTGTATTATTTGAATTTAATAAGTTTTTATATTTAAATATTGTGTTTTTTATTATGTACATCAATTGTATTTTAATTATTTTTTTGCATTTATTCATTAATTTTATCTTTTTAAGTTCATGATAATATTATTTTATTCAATAAAATTTAATAGTAATAGAAGATTGGTTGGTTCAAAGTTATGTCAAATCTTGAACTTATTCATAAGTAACATAAAAACTTATAAATTTAAAAGATAGGTTATTTTTTATTTATATGATCATTTATATTATATTATATGTTATTATTTCTTAAATATTATTTTATATATGTTGATTTTGCATCATCAATCAACCATGTAGTTTGTAATTGTTCATAATGTTGGAGTAGTAACCATTTTTATCTTGTTAAGTTCATTATAATATTATTTTATTTTGTAAAATTTAATATTAATAGAAAATAGGTTGGTTCAAGATTAAGTAAAATCTTGAACTTATGCTTGAGTAACATAAAAATATATAAATTTATAAGGATAGGTCCAATATTTTAAATTATTTTATATTATATGTTATTATTTGTTATGCTTTTGTTTTTTTTTAGGTTGAATTTGAACCATCAATCAACCATGTAGTGTTTGTAAAAAGTATGTTGCACATAATAGTAGGACCTGCTTGAGATTGCAGGCTGCCAACAAACAAAGAAAGAAATTGTTGAAAAAGGTTAGAAAAGAAGAAGAAGAGAAGGAGGAGGAGGAGGAGGAAGAAGAAGAAGGAGATGATGATGAAGAAGGCATTGATGAAGATGAAGATGAATTTTAGTTTTGAGTATCTTTGGATTTGCACTATTAATTTAAACATTTTTCTGATTAATAGGGTTCAATGATATCATATATTGCACATGATGATATTTTTTTGACAACATTGTATAAAGATGTCATAGGATTGGTTGTTTTGCTTTGATTTATCAATTTTTCACATTCAGGTCAATGCTAAATTTTGGTATTGTAATTGCATGGGTAATACCGTAATATATCCTCAGATTATAAAATATGCTTTAGTTTTCTTTGGTTCAAGATTTAACATAGGTTCAAGATTTAACATAAAGTCCCCTACTTGAATAACAATAACTTTATATACATAACATGGTTAGTGTTAGACAACAAGATATCACTTACCATATATAACTACTTAACCAACTAATAAACCAACTAACAAAGTTTGCTGAAAACTACTTAATACCCACATTAAATGTAAGACAACAAGATGTCACTTTAAGGTTATATATAACTAGAGGTTCAAGATTTGAAAATCTAGAAACTGCAAGTTAAATATTTTAAAGTCTTAAATTTTATTAAGTAGGTTCAAGATTTTTTAATCTTGAACCCATATTATATCTAAGCCTATATTCCTATCTTGTGAGATTATTACTATCTCCATTGTTGTCTACAGTATAAATAAAGAATAAAAGAAAATAAAGAAATAAATTTTGTACACGCACTACTACAAAAATGGGCAAATAATCCATAGCATATAACTCGGGCGTGCCATTCGTGGTATATAAAGTGGTGAAACCGATTTAGTCGACCTTTACAACCCGACTTGTGTACCGCCCAGTATATAAAAGAGCATTTTTTAAATAAAATAACTCTAAAGATAAACGCCCGGGTCATAATTTTTTTAAAAATCCCTAGATCCGGATTATTTGATAACTTGAAGATAGAATAGGAAATCGGATAACCTCAACCTAGTTCTCCGCCTCTCTCGTCTCTTCGCACTCGTCGTTGCCCACCGCTAGCCGGTTGCCTCTCTTTCCCTCCGTTCGCCATTGGATTCCTCTTCCCGACACTCGCCATTCGCAACCTTGACCCTGTATCGCCAGTGTCTTCCTCTTCCCGTCGCTCGGCCTTGGCTTCTTCTTCCCAGCGTTCGCTGTTCACAACCTCATCCCGGTCTTTCACGAATTGCCGCTCGATTGTAAGCTTTTTTGTTGCCTCTATTGTTGCTACTTTCTCGAGTCTCTATTGTTGTTGTCATCTCAATCTGTGATGTTCATCAAATTGTACGTTGTCTACAAATTTGTTGCTACCTAGCCGAACTGCGTTACCCCATCTTTGTTGAATTGCTGCCTCGGTTGAACAAAAGGTATGTTTTTTTTAAGTTTTTCTTACTCTATTGTATTCCGATTTAGTTGAAATTTTGGTTAATTTGAGATGAATTTATGCTGAAATTAATGAATTTGTGCTGATGTACATGAATTTGTGATGAACTTGTGTTGAAATTATGGTTGATTAGGGTTATATGCGTTGATGTGGTTTGATTGTGATGAGTTCGGATATATTTTAGGGTTAGCCTTGATCTCCCAAAGGTAGATGCTCTTTGATATTTTTCGTCCAATGAGTGTAGGTAGTTGCCAAACCTAGGAAAGGTTTTGATTCTTTAATTGGAATTGGCGCAAGTAAAAAATTACAAGTGCAATCTAGGTAAAGTTTGTTTTATCCAATCTAGGCCATTTCTCAGCTTGCTTTTGATGATTTGATCTTGACATAGTACGAACATCGGACAATAACTATACTATATGATGTTCAAAACAGGAAGGACTTAATGAACTATACTGAATTGTGCTGCAGAGAGTTCGGGGACAGGGTGTTGCATTGGACCACAATGAATGAAGGGAACATATTCGGCATGTTCGGTTATGACTGGATTCCAGCCTTCACAGAGATGGTCTCCACCCTTTGGGGTTCATTGCAAAGGTGGAAACTCTACAACCGAACCATATCTTGTCACTCACAACTTGTTGCTTGTGCATGCATCCGCAGTAAAGCTATATAGGGCTAGATATAAAGTATATCCTACACTTTAAATCTTGTTAGATAAGTTGAAACATATATTCTACCCTCTTCGTTGTTTCCTTGTAACCCAACAATAATGTATTTACTTTAGGCTAAGCAAAATGGGACTATAGGTATCAACTTGCTTGCTAATGTTGGTGATCCTGCAATGAATGCAATAGAAGATTTGGCTGCAGCACGGAGATACATTGACTTCTCGATCCCTGGGTCATGAGCGCTACAAAATCTCTGAATCATGTTGGTTTATACTGTTTTCATATCCTGTAATTATGCAACACTGCTGTCACACCATATGCTAATGTTCTTGGCAATGTCGATTGCCATGTATATGAATCCTTTAGTCTATGGAGACTATCCTGCAGTGATGAAAAAGAATGTAGGCAGCCAAATCCCAGCTTTCACTAGACTCGAGCCCAGGCTAGTGAAAGGATCGTTTGATTTTATCAAAGTGAACCATTACCTTTTAACATATATTAGGGATTTCTCTTCTGATAAAAAAAGGATTTCTCTTCTACACTGTAGTTCGACACAAGAGATTACTTCTTGGATACGACCATATTACTTGAATTAGGTATCTGATTCATGATAAAGAACTCAAGTTTCACTTCAAGTTGCTTTAATGTAATTGCTTTTTTCATCAAGATACCTTCATATTTTAAACTTGATGCAGATGTTGATATCAAAGATGTAAATCCTGGAGAAGTAAGGGATCATTAAAGAAAAATTAGTTACACTGATCATTTCCCCTCCTTTTTTGTGTAATGTGTTGATATATGATTCCCAGGTCCTGACTAATTAGATCTCCTTGTAGATACCATACATGTCTTGGGGTACGAAGGTGATGTTGGAATATTTCAAGGGCAGATACAGAAACCTGCCTATCTACATTCCCGAAAATGGTTCTACTTTCCTCTCAATTTTTCCATTACTCTTTAAGTTTCTGTTCTATCTTCTTTCCTCAGGGATCACCTTCTCTTAATGGAAAGAATCTGAAATGTTATTAATAACATAGTTATTCACATGCTTTATGTTTTGAAAAAGGGTGTGCTACCAATTCTGGCTGCTTTTTAACTTGTGGAGTTGCAAACTAAAACCATTTTATAGGAATCTTGCGTTGAATATTTTCTGGGTGGACTTGCTTGATGGTACTTTTTTTTAACATTGCAATGTTTCTATTATTAGGTCAAAGTGCAAACCCGGGTAAATGGTGAAAAAGATAAAGAATTTGTTGGTACTGGTGCTAGATTTGATCGAAGATTGCTTCAGAGGAGAAAAATGCTAGTTATTCTCAACTGAAGCTCTCAGACCCTAGGGATTGTTGCACTACACCAAAAAATGAGGTATATATTGCATTCAGATCACTAAATTCACCACCATTTATACTTGGTGTGTATTTTGTACTGTCTTATTTGGATTCTTTTGACTTTTTTCTTTTTCCCTCTTTAGCAGATGTTGTTATGGTCCAGGGAGGTAATGGCATATTCACTTCTAAAGTAAATACTGCATAAGCAGCAGCTGGTGCTTCAGCTTTCCTTATCAGTTATCATAAATAATGAGACAGGTAATTTACACGGCAGCTCTGTATGATTTTTGAAATAGCTATTTGGATGATTTTGGGAGGATAAGCTTATTAGCCTGGACTATATTATGAATAGTTGAGTCTTGTGAATCAAATCTGGAATCATGAATCCCTGGCAGTTATGGTGACACACTTTCATTTCAGTTTATTTGGGTTGCTGCATAAGTCTCTGCATGAGTCATGTGTCTTCTTTATGTGTTGTTCATAAAGATTATCTTTCCTATTTTAAACTGGCCCAAATGTCCTTATCTATAAATATGAGCATGCTTTAAATTCTCATGTCACCTTTGTGTGCATGATTCCACCATAACTTAAAAAATATTATCATTGTTTTCTTTATCTTTTATACTCCATCCGTTCGGAAACACATGATAGTATTAGCTTAATCTAGATATCTCGTGAGTTGTGATTATGGATATCTATTTATAGACCCTGTTTTATTTGTGCACTGTGCCAAGGAAATGAGAACTCTTCTCTTGTTAATAGATATCAATGTTTTTTATGTATATAATTTGGCATGTAAGTTATCTTGATTTCCGGACATTTTAATTTTCAATTGAAGGTGGCTATAAACTACCTATTGGGAAAGTTGTGAAAAAATACTCAAGTACAACGGGTGTAGATGATCTTGAAGGTGGGTCTGTTTAAATGGCATATGCCATCTCAAATAATGATGCAGCAAAGGCACCGAGATTGTTGATGGGGATCGAGGGCACATAAATGATATATGTATCTCATGGTCTCCATCCTTCCACTAACCCTGAGATGAGTCGCAACCTGTGTACATACATAAATGATATTTTAACTGTTATAGTTGCTTCTATATGTATTGGAAAATTTATCTAAGTGTCATATGTTTTTATATAAAAAGTTTTCTAGCTATTTCGTAATGAATCCAAGAAGAAAACCATAGGGGTTCTACCGGTTCAACTGAACCGTGTAGAAGGCCCACTTTTTTTTTGAAAAAAAAATAGACTTTATAACCCGGATCTATAAGGTATGGGATTCCAGGTTATAATGATAAGCTATATAACCCGGATCTTCAATAAATCCAGAAAAAATATTAAGCACTAAATAACTCGGATATTTCAATGTCCGGGTTATATTGTTAAACCAAATAACCTGGACGCTTTGGTGTATAAAGAGAATGGATAACTGGATTCAGCAAAGCAAATAACCTGGGTGATCGGTCCGGGTTGTATAGGTGTGCTAACAATATACACTGGTGACTTTTAACTCGGACCATATCCGGGCTATAAAGGCAAAAACGCCCGGGTTATATTCCCTTTTCTGTAGTAGTGCTGTTAGTCTTATATGTTGCATCAAAAGCAACATTTTCCCCAAATGTAGCAAACTTCACTCTCATTTCTGGATCAGCCCAAAATAGTCTCATTAAGCACCCATTGCTGTCTATAGTGTAGTTGAAATAAAACTCAGAGCACACTTCTCTTTTTGTGGTTAATCTATTTACGACCATCTGAGCATCAGCACCCTTCATTTGTGCTAATAAATCCCTTCTGAAATTCAAGAATCGCTTCATATTTGAGTTGGAATTTGACGACACACCTTTGATCTGTTCGTAGAGCTTAAAGGCTGAAGATGGACCTATTTGGGCATGTGAACAATCTAAAACAAACTTTTGATGCTCCTCAGTGAAAACAAAGTTTGTTTTGGAGAACTGTGAACCAAGTTCACTTAACATAGGATGTGTGTGCTGCTCAACAAAATCCTTCACCAAATACCTCCCATCTTTTTGTCGTGTGAAAACTATTTTTGCTTTGCACCAACATCTATCTGACAATATATTTCGCAACCCTTTGTTGTTACTTCCATTCTTTCCCCCTTCTCTTGAGCAGACCATCTACTTTATTGCTGTGAACCCATCTTTCTTTTTGTGTGAGGAGTGGCAAGGAATAAACCCACAAAAAGATGCATACTTTGTATATTGTTGTTGCAGGAGGATGATATGTCAAGTAATTACAAATAATAATATGTAATAAACGTAATCCAACTCCTGGCCTAAGCAAATAATTACAAGACTTCCTCCCGTTGTAGTGGAAGGGCAGTCAGGATCGATCCACGAGGAGGCGTGTCAGCGGGATCCTAGTAGCTTTTGGAATTCTCACGTCTATGTCGACCAGAAGCCTCGATTTCGACCTTGGGCCTCGATGTCGACCTCGGCTGTCGATGTTCGCTGCAACAGAAGACCTGCAGAGATAAAAACAAGTGGTCGATATCAACTGGTGGGGTCGATATCGATGTCAGTCCACGAAATCGAATGGCTTAGAAGACTGCCAGTCGATACATAAGGGTCGATATCGATGTCTGGTGTCGATATCGATGTCAGCAAAACTCCGCAGCGATGATCGTCGTCGACTCAGAAAACTGTCGACGAACTCAGTGGTCGATATCGACGTCTGGGGTCGATATCGATGTCTCCCTGCAGTGTGTTAGTTCTTCGTCGGCAAAGAAAGGCCGAAGACTTTAGGATGGAGAGAGAAGCAATGAACAGAAATAAAGACAGCTGTTTTATGTGTATAAACTATTTAAAAAGCAACTCCTAGGATTAGGGTTTACCACAACGTTAACCAATGCATGCGATGAGATAAATAAGACGGACAATTGCGCTATTTCACCCTAGGGACAAGCTTTCGCTGTACACCAACTCTTAGGATTACACTTGCAAATAAACCTAATTGTCTCTACCAATTTTATGTTTATAACTCAAGTTGTTAGCATGAATCCCCTTTCTTTCGATTAGGACTAAACATAGAATTGTAGGAGGAGAGATAGACACAACGATATCAACATCAAATACTTACCTCAAGCGCGCATGGCTAACGTCGGGCTCACCCCGACCCTAAGAGCTTTGGGGAACTACTCGCTTCTCATCATGGGATTCATTGTTGATTGAAAGGAAGAAACTTGCATTAAAATAACTTCGAAGCTTTACAACTCAACGTCAACTTTCGCAAACGTCAAACCCTAAAACTTCTCTCTAATTCTAACTCTATTGTCTATTGTCTTTGTCTTGGGTCAATGGATTGTTCTCGGATTGGATGATTCTAACAAAACAGCCCCTAGGGCTTTATTTATAGGCTACTAATCCTTGCTATCCGAGGATTGTAACTCCTATCTAAACTATGAACTCTATCCGAACAATTAGGATAGGTATTTTATTTTGATAAAACTTAAATAACTTAAAGGTAAAAGATGAATAAAACTTCAGCTGTCCTCTATCTTGAAAGTATGAGATAATTCCGTGCCTCCTTGAAGATATAGTTCCAATCTGCATTCGAAATCGAGTCTATCTTCTGTCGAGATAAGGGGTCGATATCGACACCAGAGGTCGATATCGAGGTCTCTGTTCCTGCTCGACTTGTTCAGCTCTGGTCGATTTCTATGTTGAGGTCGATATGGGGTCGATATCGACACTAGGGGTCGATATCTGGGTCTAAGGTCGATATCTACCTCTTCTCAGCTTCACTTGATGTCTATGTTGAGGTCGATATCTATGTTGAAGGTCGATATCTACACCAGAGGTCGATATCTAGGTCTAGGGTCGATATCTACCTCTGCTCAGCTTCACTTGGCTTCTTCGTTTTGACTCCGATTGCACTCGAATTCTTGCATGGTTAGCCCAAAACTTGTGCAGACCCTATTTCTTGCATTTTAGCCCATTCTTACACAAGTTAATATTCTTTTGAACCTTTTCTTTGGAGATCGAATGAAATATGAAGTCAAAAGATGCAATAATCAAAACACTCCATACTTAGACTTGCTTGTCCTCAAGCAATAACCAAGCAATAACCAACACCTACAACACACCCTTCAAGTCTTCGCCTTTGTCAAAAGCAACATCATAAGCGGTAGCAAGGCAAAGCAAGTGAATTTAACGTCATAGCACATATTTTGGCGATCCATAGGCATATGCAATTTTGATCCAACATCACAGGGATAATGTGTTTGCACTCAACTCTCATGTGTTTAGGCTATGAAGATCAACTCTCAACTCAATTCCATATACAATCTCATAAACATTGCAATTTATAAAAATTCATTTCGCAACCAATTATGAAAATGCAATAAGAACCATCAGGAGGACTTTCGCTCAATGGAAGACTTCAAAGAAGACTCCATTCGGCGGGGTTGTAATGGGGCTTGGTATGAAATAAAGGGTATGGAATTATTTGGCTATGTGGTGCTTTTATAATTCGGGAATCAAGACTCCTAAATCTCAACACTTGCAATACCCAAACCATAACTCTTCATAATAATGCTCTAAGGATGCATTCCATCAACCCTTCTTCCAAGTTCTAATATACCTCTAAAAAAATATAACATTTGTATGAATAAAAGACTTAAGGATCTTGGCTCATGCACTATATATAGATATCTTTATTTTTTTTTTCGAAAGTAATAAGTAAATATGTACATTTATAGGTTGAGCCATAAACCCTTTTACAAAATATGACAAAATGTAAATATGCGCCATCCTATAATTTCCTTGCTCAAAACGGGACATTATGCTCTTTTCTTTCCACAAGGCATTAGTCCAACCAATCTAAGTCTTAATTCCCAAATGGGGGTCAGGCTCAATTCGGCTAGGGATAATTTTGTGGAGTTTGCAATTCAGGCTCAGGCTAATGTTCTGGCTTCAAGCAGGGATAATGCAGGGTAGGTAAAGAGAGGATAAAAATGGCTTAAAAGATGCCTCCATCATTTAATTCTCGTAAACATAAACATATATATGCACTGGTTTTGAATAACTATCACAACATTTAGAGATGCATAGGAAGAGTAAATTCACTCAAGAAAGCGGAGGGATTTTTGATGTTCTCCCTATAGGTCAAAATTCTCACAAGGACAATTTTTGTTGGATTTGCTTTTTAGCCTAGGATCATATGTGCTCAATTTCATCACAAGTTCACAATCTACATAAAAATTTTAAGACTTAGGCTAAACCATCCAAATATGCCATAGGGTTTACATGATCAAGTCAGCTATTGAGTTTTCATCATAGGACATCTAAGTAGGGTTTAAAACAAACTTAAAATAAACATGCATTTTTTTGTATTTTTGACATTTTTCTATTTTTTTTGGATTTTTGACGTTTTATAAAAGTAAAACTAAGAACAAAAATTTAAACATGAATGCAATGCGAAGAAGAAAACCAAGTTAAGACCATAAGACATGTTTTTCCCCCACCCCATACTTAAAATATACAGTGTCCTCACTGTATTAAAAAGAAGAACAAGGGTAGAGAGAAACTCACAGCGCAACCTGCAGATTCAGGTCGATTTCAAGTTGGGTCGATGCCAGAAGTCGATATCTAGGTCAGTGGTCGATGTCGACTGCATCTGTCGAAGTCGAGGAAGAAGATGAAGACAAGGGCTGCCTGATTGGGGTCGATATCGAGTATTAGGGTCGATATCGACCTCTCTTTTTCACTCCTGAGTCCTCGATGTCGACTCCAGGAGGTGGCTTGACCCTGGGGGGGTCGATTTCGACTGGCCTGGTCGATTTCGACTCCCTCTGCAGAAGCTTCTTTCCTTCTTCGTCGTTCCTTTTGCTTGATAACCTGAAATCTTTGTTAGAAATATAGATAAAGCACGAATTATCTCAGTTTTAAAAGTTTCAAACAGCCAAAAATTAAATCCTAAAAACCATCTATGCGAAATTTAAATGTTTTATGTACATGCTCTAGATTTTTGAGTCGCTAGGCCGACTTCTCCGTCAATTCTTCATGACCCTTTTATGTAGGGACCCTTCGAGCGTGAGCCTTCTCCTGGATCATCAAGGACCTTTTGGTAGTAGCGAAGTTCGGCGAACAAGGCTTCTTTGATGTTAGGTTCTTCTTTGGGCGCTTTCTTTCTCTTTCTTGACCTAACTTTAGCAATATAGGCAAACCATGGAACTTTGATCCTTTCTTTAGTAGAATTATCAATAATCGGCTTAATTGATTTATCAATAATGGACAAAGGAGGGTTAGGAGTCATACCTGGGCTTACCTGTTTGGGCCCGAAACAGAAATCTTCGGGCTGAGGGGTGGTCGATTTCGACCAAGGAGGGTCGATTTCGAGTTCTTTGGTCGATATCGATATCTGGGGGTCGATATCGACCTATGTGACCCCATACTTAAGCTCCTGGCAACAATCTGGCATACTCGATTTCGACCAAGGGGGGTCGATTTCGATGTATTTAGTCGATATCGACTGGTTCCAGTCGATGTCGACCCTGCTTGCTGTTTCCGTCCTCGCCAACAAAAATTTTCTAAGCTTTTCCTTAGCCGGCGAGAGGACTACTTGCTCCAGGTGCTTTGTTTCGCTCATGGTTGGGTTGAAAGAGAATTCTATCACTTCGTTCCCTATAGTAAAGGTTATTAACCCTCGACGTACATTGATATTGGCATCTGCAGTAGCTAAGAAAGGCCTACTAAGTATAATAGGCACTACATGATCTTCAGGCATCTCCAATATAATGAAATCAGTAGGCACAAAGAACTTACCTACCTTTACCGGAACGTCATCAACTATACCTGTGGGTCTGACGAATGAGTTGTCAGCCATATAGAGCTTCATGTCCACAGGTTCAAGTGCGCCAATGTTCACCTTTTGCCAAATAGAGAGAGGCATGAGACTTACACTTGCCCCTAGGTCACATAGGGCTTTATAACGATGTTGGCCAAGTACCACGGTGATTGCAAACTTCCCCGGATCACTCTTCTTCTCAGGGAAATCCATCTTTGAGCACTCCTCTGCGATCTCTGCCATGGACCTCTTCTTGCTCAGGATGTCTTTGAGGAATCGTACATAGGCGGGCATCTCGCTTAGGGCTTCTGTTAGAGGGATAGTGATGTTGAGTCCTTGAAGTATCTTTATGAAGCGCCTAAACTTACCTTTGATGGGATCCTCCAATGATTTGGAAGTGAATGGCAACGTCTTCTTTGGAGTAGGGGCCAAAACGGAGGTCGGAGAGGCCTGCTGAACATCGATGTCGACTGGAGTTGGGTCGATATCGACTGGTAGGGTCGATTTCGACCTCTGTTGTGGCTCTGATGGCTCTGCAGTGTCATCGACGTCGATCAGGGGGTCGACATGAGGGTCGATTTCGACCTCTGGGTCGACATCGACTGGTCTGTCGACGTCGACTGGGTTTGCTGCTTTCTCCTCTGTTTCCGTCCGTGGCTTTTGTACTTTGGTGCCACTCCTTAATTGTATGGCTGCGACATGGCCCGTCTCGGATTGTCCCTTAGGATTTGTAGTGGGTTGCCCAGGGAGTGTTCCGGACGGTCTTGGGATTTGTGCCGCCAATTGACCCAGTTGGGTCTCTACGTTCTTCTTCCATATGTCCATCTCCCCAATCCTTGTGGTAAGGTGATTGAGTTGAGAATGGATGGCATTGTTGGATTGATCATTCTTAGCTTGATTCCTCCTTATCTCCTTTGTGGTTGATGGAACCTTTGGTCTCCCCAATATTGGTGATTGGGACCCCTCATGTAGCGCGCCTCTTGGTGAGTCTCCGCTAGGTGTACTTGTTCAGCATGGGGGCACTCGATGGTGGTGTGCCGCTGCGATCCACATTCAATGCAATCTTGGTTCGCTGAAAGGAACCTCACTTGCTTTTGGAGCTTTCTAAGTTGATCTCTGTGGAATTGCTCCTTTACATCCGGATCGATTACATTGGAGGATTCATATAAGGGCATAGATGGGGCAGGCCTCGACGATGATGGTGCGTCGGAAGCCTCAGGAGTCCCATATGTGTTGTCGAACTCCACCAACCTCTCTATGGTCTCCCAAGCCTCTTGTGGGGCGAGTTCAAGGTAGCCATATGAGGTGTAGGTGTTGATCCTCTCCTTAGTTGCAGCGTCAAGAGCATTGTATATGATCTCCTGAATTACATATGGTGGTTGGCCATGCGTCGGGCATGATCGTAGAAGGTCCTTGAACCTTTCCCAAACAGTCGCCAAAGCCTCACCAGGCTTTTGTTTGAAAGCCGTGATTTTTTGTCGGATCAACGCCGTCTTAGAAGGAGGGAAGAACTTGTTGAGGAACGCGTCCTTGACTTCATTCCAGGTGCGGAGCGATCTTGGGGCTAAACTCTCCAACCATTGCAATGCTTTACCTTGAAGAGACCATCGAAAGGCTTTTAGTTGGACATATTCAAGACTTCGTCCATCAGCAATAGTATCACAAAGGTCTAAGAAGGTTGATATATGTGCCATAGGGCATTCGTTAGGTTTTCCTTCATATTGATGCCTTCTTATTTCAGTTAAAAAGTTTGGTTTAATTTCAAAATTAGAGGCAGGGATAAGAATTGCCGATTCAGGCACCGTGAGAGCGGGGGGCATATATTGCTTGGCATTCCTAGGGAGGGCATTGATTTGGGCTTCTATTTGCCTTCGGCCTTCCTCCTCCCTATCCGCACGCTCCTTAAGTGCCGCTTCTCTAGTCGTTAGGTCCTCAACCTGCCTCCTTAGTTGTTCAATAAGTTCTGCTTGGGTCGCGTTTTCCGCCATGATTCTTTGAGCTTGGGCCCTTAGATGGAAATAACGCTCAGGGTCGTCTACTCCTTCAAATTCAGGTGGGCGATCAGCGCGTCGCATACACCTGCAAGACCAAACTAGAAAAAGACGTGAGATAGACTACTAGGGCGCGATTGATTGCCTCCCCGGCAACGGCGCCAATTTGTTGTTGCAGGAGGATGATATGTCAAGTAATTACAAATAATAATATGTAATAAACGTAATCCAACTCCTGGCCTAAGCAAATAATTACAAGACTTCCTCCCGTTGTAGTGGAAGGGCAGTCAGGATCGATCCACGAGGAGGCGTGTCAGCGGGATCCTAGTAGCTTTTGGAATTCTCACGTCTGTGTCGACCAGAAGCCTCGATTTCGACCTTGGGCCTCGATGTCGACCTCGGCTGTCGATGTTCGCTGCAACAGAAGACCTGCAGAGACAAAAACAAGTGGTTGATATCGACTGGTGGGGTCGATATCGATGTCAGTCCACGAAATCGACTGGCTTAGAAGACTGCCAGTCGATACAGAAGGGTCGATATCGATGTCTGGTGTCGATATTGATGTCAGCAAAACTCCGCAGCGATGTTCGTCGTCGACTCAGAAAACTGTCGACGAACTCAGTGGTCGATATCGACGTCTAGGGTCGATATCGATGTCTCCCTGCAGTGTGTTAGTTCTTCGTCGGCAAAGAAAGGCCGAAGACTTTAGGATGGAGAGAGAAGCAATGAACAGAAATAAAGACAGCTGTTTTATGTGTATAAACTATTTAAAAAGCAACTCCTAGGATTAGGGTTTACCACAACGTTAACCAATGCATGCGATGAGATAAATAAGACGGACAATTGCGCTATTTCACCCTAGGGACAAGCTTTCGCTGTACACCAACTCTTAGGATTACACTTGCAAATAAACCTAATTGTCTCTACCAATTTTATGTTTATAACTCAAGTTGTTAGCATGAATCCCCTTTCTTTCGATTAGGACTAAACATAGAATTGTAGGAGGAGAGATAGACACAACGATATCAACATCAAATACTTACCTCAAGCGCGCATGGCTAACGTCGGGCTCACCCCGACCCTAAGAGCTTTGGGGAACTACTCGCTTCTCATCATGTGATTCATTGTTGATTGAAAGGAAGAAACTTGCATTAAAATAACTTCGAAGCTTTACAACTCAACGTCAACTTTCGCAAACGTCAAACCCTAAAACTTCTCTCTAATTCTAACTCTATTGTCTATTGTCTTTGTCTTGGGTCAATGGATTGTTCTCGGATTGGATGATTCTAACAAAACAGCCCCTAGGGCTTTATTTATAGGCTACTAATCCTTGCTATCCGAGGATTATAACTCCTATCTCAACTATGAACTCTATCCGAACCATTAGGATAGGTATTTTATTTTGATAAAACTTAAATAACTTAAAGGTAAAAGATGAATAAAACTTCAGCTGTCCTCTATCTTGAAAGTATCAGATAATTCCGTGCCTCCTTGAAGATATAGTTCCAATCCGCATTCGAAATCGAGTCTATCTTCTGTCGAGATAAGGGGTCGATATCGACACCAGAGGTCGATATCGAGGTCTCTGTTCCTGCTCGACTTGTTCAGCTCTGGTCGATTTCTATGTTGAGGTCGATATGGGGTCGATATCGACACTAGGGGTCGATATCTGGGTCTAAGGTCGATATCTACCTCTTCTTAGCTTCACTTGATGTCTATGTTGAGGTCGATATCTATGTTGAAGGTCGATATCTACACCAGAGGTCGATATCTGGGTCTAGGGTCGATATCTACCTCTGCTCAGCTTCACTTGGCTTCTTCGTTTTGACTCCGATTTCGCTCGAATTCCTGAATGGTTAGCCCAAAACTTGTGCAGACCCTATTTCTTGCATTTTAGCCCATTCTTACACAAGTTAATATTCTTTTGAACCTTTTCTTTGGAGATCGAATGAAATATGAAGTCAAAAGATGCAATAAAAGAGGGTGCAAATGTGTACATCATATATACGTCAATGCATTCTTCTATTGTGTTGTAATAGTGGCCAACTTTAGGTTTAAAATCCAAATTACAAACTGGAATCCAATACTTGGTCTTGGTAGGAGAGACATCAAACACATGTACACCTATATAAAGATTGTAAAAGATTAAATAGGACAAAACAACTTAAAACCATTGGGCTTAAATCTTGAATCAATATGTTTTAATCTAGAAACCTATGTGTAAAAACTTGAACCTATAATTATAATCTTGAACCAGTGTAAAGGCTCGGATTTTAAAATCTTGATTTTCGGGAAAAAAATTAGAAATAAACTTAGAACGGATTTAATCGGATTTTGTTTTAAAATATATATATAATAAAATAACAAACTCGTCCTAAATTTAATAAATCGAACTTGAAATTCTTAAAGCGAATTCCGGCCCAATTTTTAACTTTAAAGATCGATTCCGCCTTTCACCTCGGGATTCGAAAATTTCCTTCGGATGGCGATATCCTTTTCGGTTTTAGAATCTAATTGACCGAGTGAGCGGGTTTCGGGTTTTATCTCCCGGGTATTTGAAATTGTATTTTTTTTTGGGGGGGGGGGGAGAGGGACCACTTGGTTGTTTGTTTTCTATCTTTCTCCCATTCGGATTGGAGCCAGCTAGCCCCTATCTTGCTGCCTTGTGACTAGCCTGATTCACAGCCCACCCTTCTTGTCTTCTTCCCTTCTTCTTATCCAAAAGTTCAGAAGTCAAAGACTCACATTCGTCAGCCTATTACCCTGCTAGACGCCATTGCAAGTGGCCCCCTCTTCTTCTATTTGAACCCACACCCTCCTCTCCAATCTCCATTCTCCTTTCTCTTGTAAATAAGCCCCAAAGAGCACCACCAAACACCCCCATTTCCTCTGTTGAGCACTTCCCGAGCGCCCCCTAGACACACCAAGCACCTCTGAGCTCCTCCACTTTTTCATATTCGAAGGCAAAGCCGAGCTCCCACCACAACTCTTTCCTCCTCTCCCTCGATGAGCTGTAGCAGCACCACATGCCTTCTTCTCCGACGTCCGGTCGAGCCTGAGCCGCCTAGAAGCACGCCGGAGATGCCACCGTCGAGCCTGTAAAGACCGGGAAATTTTATAATATTAAATAATTAAAATAATGATTATAATCATCTTGATTTCTAAGATTCGGGAGGTTTGGAAATTCCATCCTCGAGCTATTGGACTTATTTTAAATCTTTCTAGGCGAGTTCCGACAGTATTTAATTAAAATTTTAAAACGGATTTTAATTCCGCTTCAAGGTTGCAAGATTTGGAATATAAATTGGACTTCGTAATCCAATTTGGTTTCGAAATTTTCAATTTAATTTTTTAAACGTGTCGGGTTAAGATCGAGAGAGCGGGTTTGAGATATTTTTTTCGGGTATTTGACATATCTTTTGGGTACCACACCAATTATTTCTTTTTTTTTTCTTTATTTCTTTCATCCTAAACCAAAGAAAGAAATTGCAGCTCTTTCCCTTCTACTTATCTGATTACCCAGCTAGTCTGCAATTTGGTCCCCTTCTCCTTTGTCTCGTTGCAACAGCAGTAGCACACCCTTGTGTACTTTTCCGAGTAAAACCCAATATACACACACACACACCCTCTTTTCCCTCACCCACATTTTCCTTCCCTTTAGAGAAATGGAACCCAACAACCCTTGATTTCTTGCAGATCTCACAGCCTTCAATGCAGACAAACCCCATATGTCCTCCCCATTTCATTTCATTACCCCTCTGTTGTAGCTAGAGGAACCCAAACCAATACCCCTTGCTAATTCCATTTCTTCCGATTCAAAGAAAAGCTCACCACACAAACCCACACGGCTCCCTTCCCTCCTGATTTCCGCAGCCTAACAACACACACACCTTAGCCTCCTCTCCTTGCTCAGCCACCACCAGGAACCACCTTCACCTCTACCTTGCTTCCATTCCAAGCTCGGAAACCCTATAAAAGTCCTCCTTTATGACCTCTTTCTTCGTCCCAGGCTGAGACCTCCATGATTCCGGCCTCGACTAAGCATAACCGCGCCTCCGACGAATTCCGGTGAGCTTCAACGAACCTCGGTGAGCTTCCCTCTCCTTTTCTTTGAGTTAGTTTCGGTCTTTTTCTTCCTTACTGGGGTGTTGGGAAATTGAGGGCAAGTGAGAGTGAGGGAGCCCGGAGAGCGAGCGTCGAGCTGGGGCGGGAGGAGCTGTTGAAGATGACAATGAACAGTAGTCGTTCCTCACCCCCCTTAAGCCGTGGGCCCCGCCTCCACATCAGCGCCACTTGCCATGGGGCCCAGGCTCCTTATTTTTTCCGGATGAAATGCACAATGGGGCTGGCTTGTAAATGGGCCTAATTTTGTTGGACCAAATTTTTGGGTTTAAAAAAAAAAGAACTGTGTTTTGGGCCTAATTTTAGAAAATCTGAAAATTGATATTTTGGGCTTGTTTTGATAAAGTGAGCTCGGTTTTTGAAGTTTAGAAAAGTGAGGGGTATCGGTTTGGGGGTTTTGTAAATATAAAAGGGTCAGTTTGGAATATTAAAAATATGAGGGGTTGGTTTAGTAGTTTAGAAGGGGCTGATTTTATCTAATATAAATGGTTGGTATTTTAAGGGGTTTGGAAATATTATTTGGAAGTATTTAATAAAATGACATTTAAATTATGATATTGTATTAATTGAGATTTAAAATATAAATATTATTTTGAGATTAAGGGCATATTATTATAATATGATGTGGTGTTTTAATATATGTTTTAGAAGTGATAAAGTAATTTAGTGTTTTGACTTATAAATGTGGGTTATTAAAATGGATTGATTTTGATAATGTTATTATAGTTAAATATTATTTGTAGTGTGTTATTAAATGTTGTTTAAAAATGGAATTTTAAAGTAATATTTGAGAAGTGTTATTATTTAATGTTTTATAAGAGGATTTTAAGACGAGGAATTTTAAAGAGGTAAATGCCGGAATTATTTTATAACATGATTTTGGGAAATTGACCTTAAGGTTTAAATGTTTAACGTCGGGATTTGACTAAGTACGATTTTAAAAGAATTGTTTGATTTTTCTAAGTTGAGTTCTCGAGAGATTGTTTTGGAAATGAGATGGTGAGATGAGATGAACTTGGAATAAAATGTGAATATGAATAGTGATGAGATAAGACGGAATAATCTGAGATGAGATATGAGAAGAGATGTGTGATAGTTAGGGGCGCCTTGTGTGAATTAGATAGACTTATGCATTTGTATGTTATTAGGTGATTGTGACATGTTGGACATTGCTTACTATTGGATGATTCATTACTTGGATTTTGCTTCTGCCCTGTTTCTATGCTGTTCGGCTTATTCAGGTAAGTTTCTTTATGGGCTTACTCAGATTCGAAAGAGATTACCTGCTTGTGAATATATGACATACTAGGTGTTGCATAAGCATTAAAGCATGCCATGTAGTATCATGCTAGGATTGCACTTGTGATTGAGCATTCTATTTCTTTATGCGTATGTAACAGAACGGCCGTTATCTGTGATAGTCCTAGAGTCTCTGTTAGGGTCATAGGGTAGCCCAGCCCCATCGGGTGCCCTGAGTCTATCGAGTCGATATGAGCATGATATGATAGCCCAGCACCATCGGGCAAGAGATGAGATTATATGATATGATATGATATGATAGCCCAGCACCATCGGGCAAGAGATGAGATGATATGATATGATATGATGATGCCGTGGTGAGTGCACTACTACGAGGATATTGCTATGCTATAGCACCGAACTGGCCAGTCTATGAACTAACGGGAAGGGGCAGAGGTAGGAGAGGGATATGCCACTTGGCATTCTTTGGGCGCCTTTACAGTTCTTTTCCGCATATTGTAAATTAGGATCATGTTAGTGTGATTTAATTCCCGCATTTGCATCATCTTTATATTAGCGTATGTGTATGTTTGCTTGCAGGACAGGGTGTGTTAGGGCCTCGGTCTGATCCCGCTCGCACCAATTGTTTTTAGGTATGACTGCTCCTTGTATCTATGGTGTGGGAAAAAACCCCCGGGCGATCGCAAGAATCTGTCTAACCCCGCTAATTTGGCTATACAACTTTAGAATATATGTTTTGGTTTTGACCCGGCTCTGCCTTGGCTCTTGTATCTAAATCTTACTTTCGCTTTACTTTCGTCTAAATTGAATTTCTGTAACTAAAGATTGATTGGGGTTCGAAATCCCCGCTTTGAATACTGATCTTCGAGGTTTGAAACCTCGACCCGTACCTAAATTGCAACATCCGAACGAAGGTATTCGACCTTCGAAACGTAACCCGGGTATTTATATCCGGGTCGTTACAAAGTTGGTATCAAAACCAGGTTGTGCAATTCGGGTACGCAAGGGTCGAGTGTATGTTTTGGAAAACCGCCCATGGATTTCAAAAGATTTGAAACCGTTTTAAATGGGCAAAATGAACTTAATATGTCTAACTCAATTGGACTAAATATGAACTTGGCTTATGATAAAAGAGGAGAACCAACTAAAAGGGGATCGAGAGGGTAGTATCGGCGATAGACCATCCCTATTGGATGTAGTCGGAAATGGGTAGGCGAAATATTAGCTTGTTCTTTACAGATGGGTCGGGAAGACTCCAAAGAGGTCGTTTTATGTGGCATTGACTGATTCTATGTTGAGTGCTTGATATGCTAAAGATTGATTGGTACGTCCTAACTATTTGAATGAGTATTGAATGACCTGTGTGAACGGGATAGCGGCAGTACCCTTCTTCTTCTTATATGGTTAAGCTCAGCTTTTGTGGAACCGTCCCTTCCCTTATGAACCCTTTTGATAGTTCAATCGAGTCCTCCCTTCGAATATCGGTCTCCTCCACGGGAAACCGGGTTGGTGGACTAATTGTTTCGGGAATCATGGTTGAAAATGAGGGTTGCTTGGGAGAGTATTGGAAGTTGGCCCTTGATATAATTCCAAGTTAGAAAGTAAGGTGTTTCGGAGGTTGTCTTTCTTGATTCCTATGACGATCAACCGGTGTCTTCTTGCCATAAAAAGTCGTATCCGAGTCCCATGGGAAAGATGGGTAATGAGTCAGTTGGGAAGAGCCAATGTTGCCCTTATGGACCTCTATCGGGTTATCTTGATTGCTCTGTCCATGATTGTGTGATTCTATATGCACTACTCCTTGACCTACAGATTGATCCTTAGTGTGAAATTGTGCTTATACGCTTTGATGTTCACGATGACCATTGTATGGGTTTGAGCTACATTTGTTGTATCCATATCATCCCGACATGATCTACTTAGTATATTGCATTGTCATACCAGAGCACGAATATATATGTCATATTGACTCATATGCTAGGAAGTTGTATAATTAATGTCCTCTCTGTGAATAGGTTCATGATAGTGTGATCGTTCGGTTCTAGTATCATGATAGAGTGAGTCCCTTACTTGATGGATACATGTTATAATTTCATGCTAACATGCCTCATATGCTACGTAATCCTCAGTACATGTTATGATGGTGGTCATTAAAGTAAATTCGTGGTTGTATGACATCCTGTATCCATGGTGGTCACATTGCTTAAGTCTCGTGTTGTGTCTTGCCTTCTATCATGATTGTATGTTGTTATAGCATGTTTACTTGGCCTATTGATCGTATGATTGATCGGGAGCTTGAACCACATGATATGAGTCCATATGATTGTTGCTTCTTCTGATTTAGGTCCATGATAGTGTGAACGACTCTTCTTTATATGAATGTCGCATAAGATGTGCTCTTTAGCATGCTAGCCAATGATGCCTCGATGCTTATCATTCATCTTGTGACAAGAATCTATAGCATGTCCACCTATTTTGTATTCAGGAGATTAACTATTGTTGAGTAGCCTGTGACTAATACTGTCGTGTGTTACTTGCGCTAAATTGAGGATATGTTAGTGTGAATGAGTCTTGATAAATACATGTTTTATCCCAAGATACATTGAATTGGACTCATGTCCTCGTATCTGCATATTGTAAATTAGGATCATGTTAGTGTGATTTAATTCCCGCATTTGCATCATCTTTATATTAGCGTATGTGTATGTTTGCTTGCGGGCGATCGCAAGAATATGTCTAACTCCGCTAATTTGGCTATACAACTTTAGAATATATGTTTTGGTTTTGACCCGGCTCTGTCGTGGCTCTTGTATCTAAATCTTACTTCCGCTTTACTTTCGTCTAAATTGAATTTCTGTAACTAAAGATTGATTGGGGTTCGAAATCCCCGCTTTGAATACTGATCTTCGAGGTTTGAAACCTCGACCCGTACCTGAATTGCAACATCCGAACGAAGGTATCCGACCTTCGAAACGTAACCCGGGTATTTATATCCGGGCCGTTACAGAGCCCTTCTTCTTGCATATTAACCATATATGTTTATCCACAAAAGATTTGTATTTATCTATATATATAACTAGAATTATTCTGCCTTATCTTTTCCTTTTTGATCAGATTTGTATCTTGTATATTTAAACGTTCATTGATTAATGGTAAAATATAGAACTTCATATTCTCACATGGTATCCAGAGCTTAAAGGTTTTTTTTCCCGCCCCTGTCTCCTGCTCATCGCCATGGCCAACAACCCCAATGGTAACCTCCTGATCGCCGCTAACAACACAAACACCACCCCTCTCAACTTCCAAATTCCGAACATCACGATTAAGCTTGATGGTGACAATTATTCCCTCTGGAAAAACACCGTCCTCTCCGCTCTTGAAGCCTTTGAACTCGAAACCTTCTTGACTGACACTACACTACCAGCCAAAACCATTCCCGGTGCTACTGTTGACGCCAAGCCCAACCCCATCCCCGAATTCATCACTTGGCGCAGGCGGGATCGATTTGTTCTCCTTTGGCTCCGATCCACAATCGCTGAACGAGCCCTCGCTCTCATCACTCGCTGCTCTTTGTCATCCGACGCCTGGTCCACCCTTGAACGTACCTATCAGGCTCAGACTAGGGCTCGTCGGATGGCCCTTAAACTGCAACTCCAGTCCCTCCCCAAGGGTTCCCTAACAATGATGGAATACATCAATCAGAAGCGGGGCATTGCTGACTCTCTTGCCGAGAGTCTATACATCGTGAACCCGAAAGATCTTGCCAGCCACATCCTCAATGGCCTTGATTCCTCTTATGGCCCCTTCATCACCTCTTTCATGATGCGATCCGGTGCTCTTGACATTAATGAACTTGTCAGCCTGCTCCTTCAGGAAGAGGCTCGCATCCTTCGTGATCAGCAGGCTACCTCAGCCCTCCTACCGCTGCCGCCGTCATCAGGACAGAACACCACCGCCCTTGCTGCCAACGTTGCCGCCTCCTCTCGTGGCACCCGACCCTCCAATCGTCCTTCTCGTCCGTCGACTGGAGGTCGTGGGCAGTCCTCCAGCCCTTCCCCTGATGGCACGACTAGTGGTGGCCGAGGTCAGCAAACCGGTCGCCGCCACCTATGCCAGATTTGCGGTAAGCTAGGTCATCTTGCCCTCAACTGCTACAACCGCCTTAACGAGCCTGATTTTCCTCCTCGCCGTCGCGATAACTCCACGCAGCAGCGCTCGACAAACTATACCTCTCCCTCCACCATTGTCGACCCCTCTTGGTACTTCGATTCGGGTGCCACTGATCATGTGACTCCCGACTTGCAGAAGCTGCACATCTCCGACAACTACATTGGCTCCGATCGCCTTGGTGTTGGGAACGGTAATCGTCTTCCTATCTCTCACATTGGTTCCTCTTATTTA
Source organism: Persicaria maculosa (assembly GCA_963922045.1). Classification (NCBI taxonomy): domain Eukaryota; kingdom Viridiplantae; phylum Streptophyta; class Magnoliopsida; order Caryophyllales; family Polygonaceae; genus Persicaria; species Persicaria maculosa. The sequence continues at coordinate 20,050,419 of OY998261.1, read as the reverse complement.
TTTGGATTGTCTACTAATGTCGAACTGCCTTCTATTCTCCATGTCCCTACCCTAACCAAAAGCCTTTTGAGCGTATATCGTCTCACCCAGGACAATGATGTTTTTATGGAATTTTATCATGACAAATGCTTTGTCAAGACCTTGCAGGGCAACATCCTCCTCCACGGAACAACTGAGAATGGCCTCTACCGCCTCCACACACCCACCTCTCCCCATCACCGCACCGCCCTCACCAGCTCTCGTACATCTCTTGAAGGTTGGCATTGGCGTCTAGGTCATCCCCATGAGTCCATCCTTCGTCATTTAGTGTCCAAGTTCCATCTTCCAGTCTGCACAAATAAGCTTCCTCCTATCTGTGAAGCATGTCAGTTCGGCAAGAACCGCAGGACTCATTTACCTACTTCTCATGTGTCCTCCACCTCTCCTTTCGATTTAGTCTACTCAGATGTTTGGGGCCCTGCCCCAGTCTTGTCTTTAAACGGTTCTAGGTTTTTTGTGTTTTTTGTTAACGATGCCTCTAAATTTGTCTGGATTTATTTCTTATCTCATAAATCTCAAGTGCATGATATTTTGGTTTCATTTCTTGCGATGGTCAAAACTCAATTCAAAACTACAGTCAAATGTCTCCAATCCGACTGGGGAGGAAAATATAGGTCCGTATCCCCCTATCTTGAGTCTCAGGGCATCATTCACCGCTTATCTTGCCCTTACACACAGGAACAAAATGGTGCTGTCGTACGACGTAACCGTATTGTAGTTGAGAAAGGGCTTGCCCTTCTTGCCCAAGCCAAGTTACCTCTCCCCTTCTGGGAACATGCATTTCAGACAGCCATCTATCTTCACAACAGAACCACCACTCCACATCTTCAACATCAATCACCTTACCACCTTTTATACTCTAGGGATCCAGACTATACACTCCTCAAAGCTTTCCGATGTCTCTGTTATCCGTTCCTACGGCCCTACAATCCCCACAAACTGGACTTTCGCACTCTTCCGTGTCTCTTTTTGGGTTACAGCTTTCGCCACAAGGGTTTCTATTGATATCATGTCACCTCCAAGAGACTATACATTGCTCGCCATGTGGTCTTTGATGAAACTACCTTCCCATTCCCCGCCTTCTCAGCCACCCCGAGTACCCCTACCCCACCCCCGGCCTTTCCCTCTCCAGCTGTTCTTCTTGAACATGCTCAAAACCACCCTCCTCCTACCCCTCCGCCTGCCCCTCTACCCGCTTCTCCACCCCCGCAGCCCAATGTCACTGCTGCAGCCCCTCCTCCCGCTCCCGATCCCATACCTCCTACCCCATATCCAACCAACACCCCATCCCACTTCCATCCCAGTGACGATAACACACATCCCATGCGCACCCGAGCCCAAACCGGCCATCTCAAACCCATAGCTCACATCTCTTCCCGTCACCCTTTACCGCCAGACCCCACCCCTCCCTCTCACCAAGAACCATCAACCTACAATCAGGCCTCAAAACACCCTCATTGGCAACAGGCAATGCAGGATGAATACGAGGCCCTTTGTCGGAATAGGACATGCTCTCTCGTTCCCCGTCTCCCTAACACTAATCTGGTTGGTTGTAAGTGGGTTTACAGGGTCAAAAAGAATGCTGACGACACTATTCAACGGTACAAGGCTCGGCTTGTTGCCAAGGGATTTCATCAGGAAGAAGGGGTTGACTACTTTGATACCTTCAGCCCTGTTATCAAGCCTACCACCGTCCGATTGGTTCTTTCGATTGCTCTCGCCCAGAACTGGCCCTTTCGCCAGCTTGACATCAACAATGTCTTTCTAAACGGTGATCTCAATGAAATAGTTTATATGGAGCAACCCCGTGGCTTTATGGATGTCGCTGCTCCCACTCATGTATGTCGACTTCATAAGGCTCTATATGGCCTCAAACAAGCACCACAGGCATGGTTTACCAAGCTCAAGCAGTTCTTCTTGGCGAACCAGTTTCATGCATGTCAATCCGACACCTCCTTATTCGTTCACCATACAGGCGTTGTCACTATCTATGCCTTGGTTTATGATGATGAGTTGATTATTACAGGCACCCATCAGTCGCATGTCAATGCCTTCATTCAGCATCTTAATCGGCAGTTCTCCCTCCGTGATTTAGGTGATCTTAGCTACTTTCTGGGAATTGAGGTTCTCCGCGACTCTTCTGGTCTCCTCCTCATCCAGAGCAAGTACATTCGGGATGTTCTTCAACGTGCCAAGATATCTGAGGCAAAGCCAATTGGCTCGCCCGTAGAGGCTCATTGGGACGCCGTTGGGGCATTGTGTAAATAGAGTTTTCCAATTCATGCATAGTCCCACAGAGGCTCATTGGGACGCCGTCAAACGGATACTCCGCTACCTCAAAGGTACATTGTCCTTGGGTCTTCATCTTCTTCATACCTCTGACTCAAGACTCACGGTATACTCTGACGTTGGATGGGCTTCCGATCCTTCTGACATGCGCTCTCAATATGGCTTTGCCATATATCATGGTCCCAACCTCATTAGTTGGACGTCCCGTAAACAGAAGGTTGTTGCTCGGTCCAGTATAGAAGCGGTGTATAGGGCTCTTGCCTACACCACGGCTGAGCTTCTTTGGATTCAGCAGCTGCTCAGTGATCTTTGGCACCCCCTGTTTCGCCGCCGGTCCTTTTATGTGACAACTTGGGTGCCACGTTTATGACCTCTAATCCAGTGGTTGGTCCTCGTTTGAAGCATATCAAACTGGACTACTTTTTTTGTTCGTGAGCAAGTTGAGGATAGAAATTTGTTCATTCGTCATGTCTCCTCGGCTGATCAACATGTTGACATATTCACCAAACCACTCGGCACAACTCGTTTTTGTGAACTGCGCTCCAAGCTTCAAGTTCGCCCGTGCCCTTGAGCTTGCCGGGGGGTATTAACCATATATGTTTATCCACAAAAGATTTGTATTTATCTATATATGTAACTAGAATTATTCTGCCTTATCTTTTCCTTTTAGATCAGATTTGTATCTTGTATATTTAAACGTTCATTGATCAATGGTAAAATATAGAACTTTATATTCTCACACTGCACCTCCCCTGTTTTCTGTCCACGCTTCCGGGTGAGTTCTTCCTCCGCTTTTATCTCTAAAATGGTTTAAAAGATTCACCTTTAACCCCATGGCTCCCCTCCCAGGCCGATTCGAGTGTCGGCCCATCTCCGACGAGCCCAAACACCACCTCCCCGAGCTCCGGTTCCGGCGAGACGAAGCCCCTAGGTGAGCTCCTCTCCCTCTCTCTCTTCTTCTGTCCGTATGTGGGTGTGTGTCGGGTGGTCGGAGTCGAAGTCGGAGTCCGGGCTGGCCTTCTCTTCTCCCTTCAGTCGAGCTCAGGGAAGCTCCTCTTCTCTGTTTGTTCAAGCGACAAAATGGGACACAATGGGGAAGAAGAAGAAGGTTGTGGGTCCCGCTGCCCTCACCTCGGCGCCACATCAGCTCGCGGGCCCCCCTCCTTTTCTTTCTCTGATTTCGGGTGAAGGGATCCCAAAATGGTCTGGGCCTAATTATTTTATGGGCTGAAATTTTGTTTTAAAAGAAGGAAGTGGGTTGGGTTTGCATCTTGGGCCTAGATCCGAATTTTTTTAAAAGAAAGATTGGGCCTGTTTTTGTTAAAAATGGGATCCGATTTTGAGGGTTTAATAAATAAGGGTCCGGTTGGTTTGAATAAAAAAGGGGTCCGAAATTTTAATAAAAATAATTATGGGTGTTCAAAAATATATTATGGGCCTTAGGAAAATATATGAAAGTTTAAAATAAATTATTGGAGTTGAATTGAAAAGGGAATTGGAAAATATTTTTTCAAAATTCGGAAATTGATTTAATGACCTTAGAGAGGAACTTTTGGAAATATTCTAATATTGTCAGATTGTTTTAATAAAGTAAGATAATAAGTTGATTAAAGGGTTATGCTTTGTAAGTGGATTTTGGGTCAAGTAGGAATTGAGAAAAATGTTTTGAATAAAGATTGATCTAACTTGAGATTCTAAAGGGATTTTGGGAAATCTTGGGAAATTGACTTACTTGTCTAACTTGTACGTGTATAAATTATGATATGTTGATATTGCTATGATATGATATGATATGATATGATATGATATGATATGATATGATATGATATGTTATGATATGGGATCTATGATGAGATCTTGATATGATAAGCATGTTTTGATGTGTGATGATTGTTAAGTATGAACTGTGAGATGCAATGTGATATATCAAAGTATGATATGACTTAGAGTAGGAATATGACTTATATATATATATATTTATATATATATATATGAGATGATGATGCATGATTACTAAAAATGTTATATGATATGATAATGAGTTAAAGCATGATGGAACATTGAGATGAGATATTGATATGATGAGTTGAGATAATACATAGAGATGACGAGATATATTGAGATATGAGATATGAGATGAATGATGAAGATGTGTAGTGATAATGATGAGACAGGTGGATTGTTGGAATTTGTGTGTGATATTATATGCTTTGAGCAACATTAGGAGTAGACTCATTTATATTACTTATATATGTGTTAGGGGAACATATGTGATGTGTTGGCTTTCTGTATACCTAGTTGTTGCCTTTTGTTGTTCTGCACTTCCAGGTAAGTCTCTACGGAGCTTACTCAGATCGAATAGATAGCCTTATGTGCATGATATACTAGGTGCTTGCATTCATGATCAACATGCCATGTAGTATCCTGCTAGGTTGCATTAATCGTTGAGCATCCTATTTCTTTATACATGTGTAAACAGAACGGCCGTTATCTGTGAAGTAACTAGAGTCTTTGCTAGGGTCATAGGACGACCCAGTCCCATCGGGTCCCGTCCTGAGTCAATCGAGTCATATGGAACTTCCTTTACTTATATTATGAGTATGATTATGAGATTTGTCTGCGGGCTTTATATATGATTACGGGTCGGGCCTGCGGGCCGATTCGATTACGATGGAATGGAATGCATTCATGAGCTGGCCAGTCTCCGCCCTATCGGAAGGGAGTGGAGGTAGGAGAGGGATATACCATTTGGTATTCGGTGATAAGGCCTTATTATTATTATTATGCACTTGATCTTAGGGTCATGCTAGTGTGTTAATATTCCACCTTGCACCTAGAAGCATGATTATTAGGTATAGCTTATGTGTGTACATATTGTGGGGGCCCTTAATGAAGGGACAGACCCAAGTGGGCATCGATCTGATCTAGCCCACAATTAACGTTTTTAGGTATCCATTATGCTTATCATTATTGCTACTGATTTGGCTCCATGACTGCGGGGTCTAACATGACGGAAAGAGAGAATCGAGACTCTGACTTCACGAATTATTTAACGGTTAGGTTTATGATGTTTTGATCATGTTTTGACCCGGCTCCGCCGTGGCAACCTTATGTATGAATTTTGGAATCCTTCTTGGTTGTATGATCAACGAATTTCACAACTTAGACCATAGGGCAAGTACATGGGGCTTACTTCGGGGATTCTAACGGTCCCTCTCGGTTTTGGGTGCGAAATCCCACCTTAAAAGCAAAGTTGTTGATTTCAAACCTTCAACCTGCACTCGGGGCGCAAGATCCTAACGAGGGGTTTCATCTCTCGAAACGTAACCCGGGAATCATAATCCCGGGCCGTTACAACCAGTGTGTTTAAATCAAGAATAACTAATGTTTACAGCTAAATTATATGTATAAAAACAATGAACAAGGAAGCCTAACATAAATAGTAAAAAAATCTAAAATAAAAATAAAAATCACCTTGAGTAACTTCAGTATCACCATACCCTTCATTATTTCCAACTTCAGCATTGCTACCAAATAAAATCGTCTGCCCTTTATTTGTAGCCACCTCACCAACACCTATATAAAGTAGGTGAAATATTAGATGACATGTGTGATTAGATTATGTAACTAAAAATTCAAGATATTAAAACATTTGAGTTTAAATTTACAACCTATGGTTTTAACCTTGAACATATGATTATAATCTTGAACCATTGTGGTTAAAACTAAGAGATATGCAGTAGGTTTAAGATTTATAGGGAGGTTCAAGATTTTAAAAGCTTGAACCCATAATTATATTTATCCCTAAATTCATATCTTGTAATGTTGTTTCTAGATTCTTTTTTTTTTCATTATGTATTGCCTAAATTAAACTATTTAATCTATGAGTTAAATAAAGAGCCTAGATCAAAATTTTATTAAGTAGGTTGAAGATTTTTAAATCTTGAACCTACTTAATAAAATCTTGAACCAGTGCATTTAATTCTAGAATAACTAATTTTTACAGCTAAATTGTATGCGTAAAAACAATCAACAATCTAAAAAATTATAATAATATTTCCATCAAGGAAAGCCTAACATAAATAGTAAAAAAAATCTAAAATAAAAATAAAAATCACCTTGAGTAACTTCAATATCACCATACCCTTCGTTACCACCAACTTCATCATTGCTACCAAATAAAATCGATTGCCCTTCATTTGTAGCCACCTCAGCAACAACTATATAGAGTAGGTGAAATATTAGATGGCATGTGTGATTAGATGATGTAGCAAAAAATTCAAGATAATAAAATATTGTGTTTGATGTTATATACCTAAAAATATCAACAGTAGAAAGACAAAAAAAGGTCAAAGATTAATAAGAATTACCTTAGGTAACCTCAACATCATTAAACCTTATATTATCCACTATTCCAACATGACTTTCAAATAAATCCATATGTCCCTCATTTGTAGCCATATTACCTGAACACAAAAAAAAAATATAAATACTTATAATTAGAGGAACAGTCTCTTGTGAGCAAGTAATCTCCTCAAATTCCTTCAAGAAATTCAACATAAGTTGTAGATGGAAAGAAATTAACCCAACATCAGTGAATCACTTCATATGGTGTAGATCTTGAAACAAGATCGACTAGTTGCTTAAAAACCAAGCACACAACAGCTACACATCTAAGCTATCATCCTCTATCGGGTGCTGTTATACCTAACACCAGTGAATCACTTCATAAGCCACAAAAAGATTCATACACAACTCATCCCATTTAGATCACCAAACATAAAAACACATCAGTTAGTTATTCGGTTTTGAACCATCTATTCCATTTTGATCACCAAACATATATATTTCAGATAACACAAACAATAGAAATATCGATCACTTAACAGGCTAACACAATTCAAACAGCATAAATAATACAGTATCAGACAAGCTTCCAAAAATCATTGGGAAAGGAGAACTCATGTGATGAGGAATGGGTGCCAATGCATAATGAAAAAACTCTAGAATCGATAACATATGAGTGATCCAATACAATTAAAAATCGTCCTTCAAGCCGAATTGCTGGTATCATATCCGATTAGATACTTATGCTCTTGATATACCATTGACATGTTTGCAATTTCGAATCTTTAAACTTATCAAAATAATAAGCAAGAATGAGAAATTACTCCGTACATGATAAGCCTGCAAAACTAAGTACCTCATTAAAGAGGTATTGATGTTAAACAGTAGATGTTTAACTTATTCATACAGGGCAAGGAAACAACTACAACCATAAACAAGCAAGATTTGCACAGATAAAGCTTTACTGAATTATGGTTTCAGTATATGAGATATTAAGTCATTATTCACCCTAGATAAAGAGAACTGATCCAAAGCTCAACCACCAGATTGCAGAAAGAGAACTGACCCTCTACAAAAAGAACAAAACCAGACCAAAGGGTTTTGTTGGAAAATGCAGGAGGAGCAACAATTACAATCAAAACTGCAATCCTCTTGCTGAATTTACATTTTGCTAACATAAAAATAACAGAGAATGTCATGATTGGGAAGAAATCAATCAATTAGAAGATTTTGTGCTTTTTTTAATGTGTAAATATTTTATTTTTGACATCATTTTCATTGCACCAAAGCCTAGGTTCCTACTTAAGCCTGTATTTCAGCACTCCTGTCTATTTACACTTTTCTTCAACATTCAGAAAAACAAATTTAAACAATATGGAATTCAAGCATGATTGAATTCAATTTGATTTCAAATCTAAGCTATGGGGAGGAGGACGAAACCCTAATAAAAGATCAAAATCAACAGTTTGATGTGCAATTGAAAGTAATTACACATAAGCCGTAGGTACCTGATTCTGAGAGAATGTGACAACGACGGAGAAGGGGCGCCGCAACGACGATGAAGGGCCGACGCCGGTAGGAGGAGAGATTTGAAAACCGAACTCCCCAAGCCCTAATAAAAGCAAACGATTAGGCTCGATCTTTTTTCGCACAAATAGAACGATTAAGCGCTCGAATGCAGGGGATTAGGGGTACCGGAATTGCTAGGCCTTTTGTTCTTCGTCGGGTGAGAGAGAGAGAGGGGTATCGGAATTGCTAGGGCGCTCGAACGGGGATTACTGTGAAACAGAACGCAGGGGCTTAGAGGAAGGAAGACAATTAAGGGAAAAGACGAAACTGCCCTTATTTTTTTTTTCAGACACGCCAACCGCCCACGCGCCCTCTATCATTAAGAATCCAAATCTTTAACCAATCAAATCAGTCCTCACGGTTTTCACCATAAAAATTGGTTTTCACCGGAGTCAATCCGTGTGTGTGTGTGTGTATATATAGAGAGAGTGACGTGCTCGGGCCCGGGCTCAAGGAAAAGGACCGGCGACGAGGGTTCCAAGAAGTCGGGAAGTTGTCTGCAGTTTCTGAAGCAACAGGTCCATCGTCAAAAAATGATGATTTCCCGTCGATTGGTTTGGCTTCTGAGGGCATGCGAGTACTACTTTTGTAGATCTTGAAGTCACGGTCACGTATTGGGGCATATCTCGTCAATCAAAGGTCAGACGAAGCAGGAAACAGTGTTTTACCGAGACATCACCTTAGTAGAGACGATTCTGAATGAGGCTCGTTTGAGAGGGATTGAGAGGCTTTTTTTGGAGTGACGTTTTGGGGCTGATTTGAGGGTGATGATGGGGCTGTGGAAGGCCTTAGAATGGTGGTAAGGTAGGGGATGGGGTGTGAGGGATATGTGATGCAAGATCGCTCTCGGCCTCGCACTCCAAGCACTCTCCAACACTCGATCTTCCACACTCTCGGCCTCGCACTCCGAGTGTTTCCAACCCTTTGATTCCGTCGTCTCTCACTAGGGAATCGCTCTTAGCATCTCACCAAGAGGTTTTAACCGGCATCTCATCAAGATAGATTTTGTTTCTTAACCCGAAACGAAGGAAGCACAATGCTTAGTTTTTCTCAAATTCAACTTGTTTCAAAAGATGTTCTTACATCCCTTTATAAAGGAAAATGTTGATGCTAGGAAAAATAAAAGAAATTAAAATTAATCAATAAACTAATGACGGATAATACGAAAGGGTTTCCGAGATTTATGACGGAGAGATGGGCAACCATAATGGGGAAAACAAATGGTCTTGGCTGCCATCAAAGAGATTTAAGTTCGGAAGAATCTCTAAAGCCCCGTCATTTAATCCGACTTTATTTAATGCATTCCGTCTTCATTTATTTCATTTCCGACAAGCTGCTAGATTTTTTCGAACAGCTGCAAAGATCCCAATAGTACGGAATAATCTCATCCATCCGATTCTAATAAATCAACGGCCTAGATGTGTGTACAGGATACACGTTAAGGCCTGAGTACACCGGAACTAACCTCTCTCTCTGATGTGATCATAGTTGCCCATGAGCTCGACTCTTTTTTCCTACAAAGGTTTGTCTTCAGAGCTGAACATCAACTTTCATTTGTGAAAACTGTTTGGCGACACCTCGGTATTTTGGCTTGTTCTGGCTGTATAAAATTCCGATTGAAGCCGATAAACTCTTGTTAGAAAGATATTTTAAGTGGCTACAATTTTATTGGAGGTTAGGCTCATCCTGTTCGATCAGATTGGGCGCTTAGGAATCTGGCAGGGGAAGGCTTTCTCCGACCACCACGAGTTGGCTGCACAACCGAAGCAAACACGAGTGCACCCAATCGAGTCCTCTTTTTCGATTTGAAGGTGCCAGAGTATCAAGAAGGGATTAGGCATACCGGAACTGGTTCAAGCCGATCTTCACCAAAAAAGTTCAAGCCGTTCGATTTCAACAATGTGTAAGAGTATTGGTTTGTGTGAACGAATTTTGGGGTTTATTTTTGTGATTGTGGAGGTTTTAGGGTCGAAAGTCAGGGATTTGTTTGATTATTGGAGTATTTGTGTGCGAAATTGATCATCCCAGTGAAGTTAGGTTTTTTTTTGTTGATTTTGGATTTTGAAGGGGTGAAATGTAGGTATTTGTTTGATAATTTGATTATTTGGTGACTTTAGTGTATAATAAGGTTTTGGGAAAATGGGTGTGGTCAGTTATAAATTGGGAGGGTTTTGATGGGGATTTATAGATTATTCGGGTGTAAACCCACAGTATGCAACTATATGTTATTGTTTATTCAATATTATGTGGTTGTTGACATATAAATGTGTATGCATAAGTATGAATAGTTGGGATGATAATATAGGTTAGGCATTGAGATATAAAATGGGTGTGTGTGTTGACGGTACTCATGGGTTATTCGGGCATACACTAAACTTATTCATAAATATGAAGGGGTTTCATATGAATTTATAAACAGTTTCTTGGTAAATTGGGTGACAACAGGAGTACATGGGCTGTGTTGATCTGGAATTGAAGGGTATTCGGTCAAAATTGCATATTATTCAGATGTATGAGTAGATTTACTAAAAAGTAAGTGTAGAGAGTTAAGAAATTTACCAATATTATTGTCTTATGTAGTGTGATATTCATTATTCCTTGAGTTAAGAAATTAAGTGTATGTATTTGTTGAATTGGGTGAAGAAATTAAGTGTATGTATTTGTTGAAATTTATCAATATTAGTGCCTTATGTAGTGTGATATTCACAAAAGCTTATTATTGGTTAATTTCTAGTGGAATTTGTTGAAATTATATGTGAATCATCGTGTGATTTGTTGTAAGTATAATTGCTCATGAAATCATGCAGTATTCGGTTTATGAATAGTTATTATTCATATGTAATTTGTGATTTATTAATGATTATGCAAATTAATACATAGTGTAATTTATGAACAAGTTATATGTGTCCTACACATTCTAAATTAAGGGTCCTGATTTTGGGTTTTATGTGAAGTAACCAAAAGCAAGGGAAAGGGTAAAGCCACCCCTAGAGGTGGAAAGAGTTCAGAGTCAGACTCCTATTCTGACCGATCAACTAAGAAAAGGGCAGTTTATTCGGATGATAGCGAGGATGACTTTGTGAACGAGGCAAGCAAGGCTGAGCCTATGAAGAAGAATAAATCAGTTCCACCATCCCGACATAAAGCAAGGACAAAGAAAGCATGGACAATGACATTAGTAGGGGAAGGTATTTCATGACCTACAACGTGAAAAATGATTAACTTCAGTTTGTGTACTATGTAAGCATTGCCTACACTTTTTGTCATGCATGCAGATACTGATCTTCAAATAGCAATTACCGATAATCAAGTATCCACTGAACCACCAGTGCCTACAACCCCATAATCTGAAACCACGCAGCCCGAGGTGACTAAAAAACAAAGGTTGAATACAAGGGGTAAAATGACATTGTACCAACCGTTGGATACAAGATCATCGCCGAGCACTTTTGTCAATGCAATACATCAGTTTAAAACAAACGAAGGTAATGAGAGGCAATTAAGAACCTTGGAACACATTGGTTTCATCTCACTATTGAATTTGGAGGGGAAGAAGCAACCACTTTCCTTGGCTTCCTGGGTAGTCGACTACTTCAATCCAAATAAGTGCAGCATTGAGTTTGATGATGGAAGAAGCATAGAACTAACTGATGTCGACGTACATAGGTGATTGGGAATTCCTATAGGAGGTAATCCAGTTGCGTTGAAGGGACAGAATGAGAACAAAGAGGTACTTGAGGGATGGAGGTCACAATTTGAACAACAGTATGCATATCCGAGACCTGCAATAGTAGGTAATGCAATGGTGAGTGGGGTAGATGGGGGGATGTAGTTCGTACAAAATTTCATGGTCTTGTTTGATAGCACGTTAGTTAGCAGCCAGCAGAGCGGCGGAGTCACCCAACGTTTAGTTAAGGGGATGGAGACTGTTGATTCAGTTAAGGGTTTGAATTGGTGTCAGTTTGTGCTAACGAGTTTGGTCAAGGCAAAATTGAAATATGGATCAGAGAGAAAGGGGTTCTTCGAAGGATCAGCTCTATTCTTAGTGGTATGTAGATGTTATATTAATTCCTTATCTTATGGAAAGTCTAATTTGTATCATTCTAACCAAGTCATTATTTGTGAAATCGCAGCTTTTGTACGTAGACAGGGTAGTCAATCAAGGAGAACGAAACGTTCCCAGACTTATAACTGTTTTAAAAGGATGGACTGACACTTTATAATCAACAAGGAAGAAAAGCGAAATGGAAAGTGGAGGGTTCGAAAAAGGCCGAATAGATTCACCGATGGAAGTGCAATCAAGTGAGACTTCTTCTGGCAGAAAGGAGGTACATATAATAGGAGCCATTATACAAAATTTTGAAGATATTAATACATTATTCCATGATTAGTAATAGGTTTACTATGTATAAATGTTCGTATGTATGTGTCCATGTTTCCCAATAGTTTTTATAAATATGTATGATATGAAGTGGATTATGTGGAATTCATGTGCCATTGCTATTATTCGGTACAGTATGAACAATTATTCATATATATATCAACTACATTTTAGAAGTTGGTTTAACGTACAGGTACATTACGAGAAGTTGGTAAATGTAGTTGTTGAATTGAGCATAAAGATGAAGGAGTTTGTGGATATGTTGAAGAACATTTCAAATGAGCTGAGGTCAGATCCCCCGATCCAAGCTTGCTATGAATTGGGGAAAAGCATTCTAGGCAAAGGTTATCCAGAAGAGACAGGGTTAGATGGAATCGCAACGCCCCCTGCAACAAGTTCATTGTCACAAGGAACACAAACTTTCTTCAGTGATCCAAAGTTCATTGAAACTATGAAACTGGTCGAGGATGCACTAAAAGCAAGGGCTGAACTAGTAGCGGAAATGAATGAATGGCCATCATTTAATTTGGGTGTTCCTGGCTGCGACGTTGTTTACAAGGATCTGGTTTCTGTTGTAATTGACCAACTGAGAAGGGATAATATGGATTCGACAGGGGACGTGGTCGAAGGACTTGATGAGGAAATCGCGGAGCCACCCATTCCTGCACAAGAGGTAACAGTAGTATGAGTTTCCAACATGATATTAAGGGTGTTACAAAAGATCAAGTATAATATAATTGAGTTGAATATAAAACAAATGTTTCACTTGAATGCAGGTGAATGAAAACATTGAAATCATTGATAGACCTATGCTAGGTGATGAGGGAGAGGTAAATATGAAAGTTCAATTGCATAGCTTGTTCAAACAATAAAGTATGATAACTTATCCGATATGTTATGAGTTAGTATGCAGTAGTATCATTCACTTGATGATATGAGTTATTATTCACATTCATTGCCTATGTGATATTTTGTTTCGTTGATGTGAATATAGGGTGAAGAGAGTCATGATCAAATCCATGTAACCAAGACTGCAATTACACGACGTAAGAAGGTAATAAAAACATCCTACATCTTACCAAACGAACATAAAACCCATATTTAATATTTGAAATTAAGTCATAAAATGCTTGATCGTTTGACAGGGTAAAGAAGTCATGATTATAAATGAATCTAAAATGCCACCCCCCAAAACATGGAGAGGTGTAAACCCTCCTACCAATAAGGTAACTTATATAGTAATAATATGTAAAAGGTAAAATGACCAAATGTGACTATGGAAAACAAATATGCGTTATGCGATTATTGTTACGAATGAACAAGAAACACATATATAATATTTGCAAACAAATAATGTGGTGGTTGGGCTTTTGACAGGGTAAAGAAGTCCTAATTACAAGTGAATCTGAAATGCCACCACCCAAAACATGGAGAGGCGTGAACCCTCCCACCAATAAGGTAATTGAGATAGTTATGCTATGAAATATGTACATTAAACAAATGTTCATATGGAAATCAACTCTTCGTTATTTGATCACATACAAAGGGTTCTTCGATTATATTGCTGGTTTTTTTGTAGGAGAAGGAAGGGGGAAGATTTGATGTGCCTGTTAGATTGATTCCACAAGGGGGATGTGTCCTGGAAATGCGGGTTCAAAGGTGGAAGTCGGAAGAACATAAACTCTTTGCGATCGAAGTATGTGAATTGCTTGCTGACTTCACCTTTGAATAATGAGAAAGACAAGGTCCTCAATGTATTCCAGAAGGGAGCAACATACATCAACTACGAGACCATTGTGGGTGATAATTCGGGCACGAATTTGAGAAGATTGCCTGAATAGGTTTGATATATAATATTGTCGTGGTCAGCTACATTTGACTATTTTGGCCTTTTGTGTTTTGGCATGTAGTCCAAGTACAGCCAGTAGGGATCTTGAACGGTACCATTTCCACGAACAATGTATATGGGTGTTAGCTTTAAATTTATGGGACGATTAGTAGTAGTTATTTACCAAATTTACTATGTTTTGACAATGTAATGTTGGGTAAGTATGAAGCTTGAAATATTTTTCAGGATGCGTACCTCATGAAGTTATTGAGTGTGTTCGCCGAGTATAATGATATAACTCAGATAACTCGGATATACCCATTTGTGTTAATTTAAATTACAAGTGAAATGCGGGATATTAGATACCATTGAAAAATTCATATATACCATTGAATAAATATTGGATACAATCGAATAATCCGTATATACCCTCGAATAATATATATATATATATATATATATATATATATATATATATATATATATATATATATATATATATATATATATATATATATATATATATATATATATATATATATATATATATATATATATATATATATATATATATATATATATATATCATGGAATAATATATAGGTACCATAGCATACTAAATCGAAACTATTAGGAAGGGCACCAGAGCACTTAATAATCGCATAATTTAGTAATACGACTGAATAAAAAAATAATATCATCGAATGTTTTTCATCGTAAGTATATGGGGAATTGACATAATTATTAAGTGGTGTCTTTGATTGGAAACTCTAGTTCGTACCATCGAATAATGTTTATATACTAGTCAATTAGCTCTATATACCATCGACTCACCTTCATGTCTATAAACCATGGAATAATCTTTAGATATAATCGAATAATATTTGAATACCATCGAATAATCCATAGATACCATCGAATAATCCCAAAATACGATCGAATCCTCTTCAGATACCATCTAATAATCCATAGATACCATCAAATAATCTCATAATACCATAGAATAATCTCCAGATACCATATAATAATATCTAGATACCATCGATTAACCTATACATATCCATTCATGAGCAACCGAAATCATCAAAGAATCTATAGGTATAATCGAAAAATGCATGATACCATAGAATAATGTTTACATCGAATATATAATGTGTTTTAATAAACTTCATTTCACTTGAAAGTGCAATGACCACAACTAGGAATATATAATGTGTTTTAATGCCACGTAATAAAGTAAACTAGAAGCAAAGTCAATTCCTGGAAGAGAAAAATAGTTCTGAAAACAAGCAAAATAGAATCCACCATTCAAAGCATCCTACAACCAACCTATTGAGATTGTATTATGATGTACACATTTGCACCTTCTTTTATTGCATCTTTTGACTTCGTATTTCATTCGATTTCCAAAGAAAAGGGTTCAAAAGAATATAAAATTGTGTAAGAATGGGCTAAAATGCAAGAAATAGAGTTTGCACATGTTTTAAGCTAACCATGCAGGAATTCGAGCGAAAACGGAGTCAAAACGGAGAAGCCAAGTGAAGCTGAGAAGAGGTAGATATCGACCCTAGACCCAGATATCGACCTCTGAGGTAGATATCGACCTTCAACATAGATATCGACCTCAACATAGACATCAAGTGAAGCTGAGAAGAGGTAGATATCGACCTTAGACCCAGATATCGACCCCCAGTGTCGATATCGACCCCCATATCGACCTCAACATAGAAATCGACCAGAGCTGAACAAGTCGAGCAGGAACAGAGACCTCGATATCGACCTCTGGTGTCGATATCGACCCCTTATCTCGACAGAAGATAGACTCGATTTCGAATGCGGATTGGAACTATATCTTCAAGGAAGCACGGAATTATCTCATACTTGCAAGATAGATGGCAGCTGAAGTTTATTTATCTTTTACCTTTAAGTTCCTTTAAGTTTTATCAAAATAAAAGACCTATCCTAATTGTTCGGATAGAGTTATTAGTTTAGATAGGAGTTACAATCCTTGGATAGCGAGGATTAGTAGCCTATAAATAAAGCCTTAGGGCTGATTTGTTAGATCATCCAAGAATCCAATAATACAATCCTAGAACAAACAAGACATAGACAATAGAGTTAGAAGTTAGAGAGCAGTTTTAGGGTTTGACGTTTGCGAAAGTTGACGTTGAGTTGTAAAGCTCCGAAGTTTAGTTTAATGCAAGTTTCTTCCTTTCAATTGATGATGAATCCCATGATGAGAAGCGAGTAGTTTCCCAAAGCTCTTAGGGTCGGGGTGAGCCCGACGTTAGCCATGCGCGCTTAAGGTAAGTATTTGATGTTGATATCGTTGTGTCTATCTCTCCTCCTACAATTCTATGTTTAGTCCTAATCGAAAGAAAAGGGATTCATGCTAACAACTTGAGTTATAAACATAAAATTGGTAGAGACAATTAGGTTTATTTGAAAGAGTAATCCTAAGAGTTGGTGTACGGCGAAAGCTCGTCCCTTGGGTGAAATAGCGCAATTGTCCGTCTTATTTATCTCATCGCATGCATTGGTTAACGTTGTGATAAACCCTAATCCTAAGAGTTGCTTTTACATATTTTATATTCATCAAAACCCACTGTTATTTCTGTTCATTGCTTCTCTCTCCATCCTAAATTCTTCGGCTTTTCTTTGCCGACAAAGAACTAACCCACTGCAGGAAAGACATCGATATCGACAGCAGAGGTCGATATCGACCAAAACTGATAGATCGACGGTTTTCTGAGTCGATCTCGAGACTCCTGGGAAACTGCTGCAAGCATCGATATCGACACCAGGCATCGATATCGACCCTTCTGTGTCGACTGGCAGTCTTCTAAGCCAGTCGATTTCGTGGACTGACATCGATATCGACCCCCACCAGTCGATATCGACCACTTGTTTTTGTCTCTGCAGGTCTTCTGTTGCAGAGAACATCGACAGCCGAGGTCGACATCGAGGCCCAAGGTCGAAATCGAGGCTACTGGTCGACGCAGACGTGAGAATTCCAACGCTACTAGGATCCCGCTGACACGCCTCCTCGTGGATCGATCCTGACTACCCTTCCACTACAACGGGAGGAAGTCTTGTAATTATTTGCATAGGCCAGGAGTTGGTTTACATTTATTTACATATTTATATTTGTAATTACTTGACACATCCATCCTCCTGCAACAACAAATTGGCGCCGTTGCCGGGGAGGCAATCAATCGCGCCCTAGTAGTCTATCTCACGTCTTTTTCTAGTTTGGTCTTGCAGGTGTATGCGACGCGTTGATCGCCCACCTAAATTTGAAGGAGTAGACGACCCTGAGCGTTATTTCCATCTAAGGGCCCAAGCTCAAAGAATCATGGTGGAAAACGCGAACCAAGCAGAACTTATTGAACAACTAAGGAGGCAGGTTGAGGACCTAAAGACTAGAGAGGCGGCACTTAAGGAGTGTGCGGATAGGGAGGAGGAAGGCAGAAGGCAAATAGAAGCCCAAATCAATGCCCTCCCTAGGAATGCCAAGCAATATATGCACCCCGCTCTCACAGTGCCTGAATCTGCAATTCTTATCCCTGCCTCTAATTTTGAAATAAAACCTAACTTCTTAACTGAGATTAGAAGGCACCAATATGAAGGAAAACCTAATGAGTGCCCTATGGCACATATTTCTACCTTCTTAGACCTTTGTGATACTATTGCTGATGGACGAAGTCTTGAATATGTCCAACTAAAAGCTTTTCGATGGTCTCTTACAGGTAAAGCATTACAGTGGTTGGAGAGCTTAGCCCCAAGATCGCTCCGCACCTGGAATGAAGTCAAGGACGCGTTCCTCAACAAGTTCTTCCCTCCTTCTAAGACGGCGTTGATCCGACAGAAAATCACGGCTTTCAAACAAAAGCCTGGTGAGGCTCTGGCGACTGTTTGGGAAAGGTTCAAGGACCTTCTACGATCATGCCCGACGCATGGCCAGCCACCATATGTAATTCAGGAGATCATATACAATGCTCTCGACGCTGCAAAAAAGGAGAGGATCAACACCTACACCGCCTATGGCTACCTTGAACTCGCCTCACAAGAGGCTTGGGAGACCATAGAGAGGTTGGTGGAATTTGACAACACATATGGGACTCCTGAGGCTTCCGACACATCATCATCGTCGAGGCCTGCCCCATCTATGCCCTTATATGAACCCTCCAATGTAATCGATCCGGATGTGAAGGAGCAATTCCACAGAGATCAACTTAGAAAGCTCCAAAAGCAAGTGAGGTTCCTTTCAGCGAACCAAGATTGCATCGAGTGCGGATCGCAGCGGCACACCACCATCGAGTGCCCCCATGCCGAACAAGTACACCTAGCGGAGACTCACTAAGAGGCGCGCTACATGAGGGGTCCCAATAACCAATATTGGGGAGACCAAAGACTCCATCAACCACAAAGGAACCCGGTTAACCCTTGGGACCCTCCGCCTTATAGAGCTCCTGGGCACCCGGAGAGAGACCAAAAGAAGGATGATCTTCAACTTGTGTTGGACGAAATCAGGCGGAACCAAGCTAAGAATGATCAATCCAACAATGCAATCCACTCTCAACTCAATCACCTTACCACAAGGATTGGGGAGATGGATATTTGGAAGAAGAACGTAGAGACCCAACTGGGTCAATTAGCGGCACAAATCCCTAGGCCGTCCGGAACACTCCCTGGGCAACCCACCACAAATCCTAAGGGACAATCCGGGACGGGCCATGTCGCAGCCATACAATTAAGGAGTGGCACCAAAGTACAAAAGCCACGGACGGAGACGGAGGAGAAAGCAGCAGACCCAGTCGACGTCGACAGACCAGTCGATGTCGACCCAGAGGTCGATATCGACCACCATTTCGACACCCTGGTCGATGTCGGTGACACTGCAGAGCCATCAGTGCCTCAACAGAGGTCGAAATCGACCATTCCAGTCGATATCGACCACATTCCAGTCGATGTCGATGTCCAACAGGCCCCTCCGACCACCGTTTTGGCCCCTCCACCAAAGAAGACGTTGCCATTCCCTTCCAAAGCATTGGAGGATCCCACCAAAGGCAAGTTTAGGCGCTTCATAAAGATACTTCAAGGGCTCAATGTTACTATCCCTCTTACAGAAGCCCTAAGCGAGATGCCCGCCTATGTGCGATTCCTCAAAGACATCCTGAGCAAGAAGAGGTCCATGGCAGAGATCGCAGAGGAGTGCTCAAAGATGGACTTCCCTGAGAAGAAGAGTGATCCAGGGAAGTTTGCAATCACCGTGGGACTTGGCCAACATCGCTATAAAGCCCTATGTGACCTAGGGGAAAGTGTAAGTCTCATGCCTCTTTCTATTTGGCGAAAGGTAAACATTGGTGCGCTTGAACCTGTGGACATGAAACTTTATATGGCTGACAACTCATTCGTCAGACCCACAGGTATAGTTGATGACGTTCCGGTAAAGGTAGGTAAGTTCTTTGTACCTACTGATTTCATTGTATTGGAGATGCCTGAAGATCCTGTAGTGCCTATTATACTTGGTAGGCCTTTCTTAGCTACTGCTGATGCCAATATCAATGTACGTCGAGGGTTACTAACCTTTACTATAGGGAACGAAGTGATAGAATTCTCTTTCAACCCAACCATGAGCGAAACAAAGCACCTGGAGCAAGTAGTCCTCTCGCCGGCCAAAGAAAAGCTTAGAAAATTCTTGTTGGCGAGGACGGAAACAGCAAGCAGGGTCGACATCGACTGGAACCAGTCGATATCGACTAAAAGCATCGAAATCGACCCCCCTTAGTCCAAATCAAGAATGCCAGATCGCTGCCAGGAGCTTAAGTATGGGGTCACGGAGGTCGATATCGACCCCCACATGTCGGTATCGACCATCGCACTCGAAATCGACCCTCCTTGGTCGAAATCGACCACCCCTCAGCTCGAAGATTTCAGTTTCGGGCCCAAACAGGTAAGCCCAGGTATGAATCTTAACCCTCCTCCGTCCATTATTGATAAATCAATTAAGCCGATTATTTATAGTTCTACTAAAGAGAGGGTCAAAGCTCCATGGTTTGCCTATATTGCTAAAGTTAGGTCAAGAAAGAGAAGAAAAGCGCCCAAAGAAGAACCTAACATCAAAGAAGCCTTGGTCGCCAAACTTAGATGCTATCAAAAGGACCTAGATGATCCAGGAGAAGGCTCAAGCTCAAAGGTTCCTTACAAAAAAGGGTCATGAAGCATTGACGGAGAAGTCGGCCTAGCGACTCAAAAATCTAGAGCATGTACATAAAACATTTAAATTTCGCATAGATGGTTTTTAGGATTTAAATTTTTGGCTGTTTTGAACTTTTAAAACTTAGATAATTCGTGCTTTATCTATATTCCTAACAAAGATTTCAGGTTATCAAGCTACAGGAACGATGAAGAAGGAAAGAAGCTTCTGCAGAGGCAGTCGAAATCGACCAGGCCAGTCGACATCGACCCCCCCCCCCCCAGGGTCAAGCCATCTCCTGGAGTCGACATCAAGGACTCAGGAGCGAAAAGCAGAGGTCGATATCGACCCTAATACTCGATATCGACCCCAATCAGGCAGCCCTTGTCTTCATCTTCTTCCTCAACTTCGACAGATGCAGTCGACATCGACCACTGACCTAGATATCGACTTCTGGCATCGACCTCACCTGAAATCGACCTGAATCCGCTGTAAGTCTCTCTCTACCCTTGTTCTTCTTTTTAATACAGTGAGGACACTGTATATTTTAAGTATGGGGTGGGGGAAAAACATGTCTTATGGTCATAACTTGGTTTCTTCTTCGCATTGCATTCATGTTTAAATTATTGTTCTTAAGTTTTACTTTTATAAAATGTCAAAAATCCAAAAAAATAGAAAAATGTCAAAATACAAAAAAAAAATGCATGTTTATTTTTAAGTTTATTTTTCTTTACCCTACTTAGATGTCCTATGATGAAAACTCAATAGCTGACTTGATCATGTAAATCCTATGGCATAGTTGGATGGTTTAGCCTAAGTCCTTAAAATTTTTATGTAGATTGTGAACTTGTGATGAAATTGAGTACATATGATCCTAGGCTAAAAAGCAAATCCAATAAAAATTGTCCTTGTGAGAATTTTGACCTATAGGGAGAACATCAAAAATCCCTCCGCTTTCTTGAGTGAATTTACTCTTCCTATGCATTTCTAAATGTTGTGATAGTTATTCAAAACCAATGCATATATATGTTTATGTTTACGAGAATTAAATGATGGAGGCATCTTTTAAGCCAATTTTATCCTCTCTTTACCTACCCTGCATTATCCCTGCTTGAAGCCAGAACATTAGCCTGAGCCTGAATTGCAAACTCCACAAAATTGTCCCTAGCCGAATTGAGCCTGATCCCCATTTGGGAATTGAGACTTAGATTGGTTGGACTAATGCCTTGTGGAAAGAAAAGAGCATAATGTCTAGTTGTAAGCAAGGAAATTATAGGATGGTACATATTTACATTTTGTCATATTTTGTAAAAGGATGTTTTGGCTCGCCGTATAAATGCACATAGTTTTAGTATTATGTTCGAAAAAAAAGAAAAAAAGGGGGAGAAAAAAAATCCGAGAAAAAAATATATATATATATATATAAAGTGCATGAGCCAAAATCCTTAAGTTTTATTCATACGAATGTTATACTTTTGAGAGGTATATTAGAACTTGGAAGAAGAGTTGATGGAATGCATCTTTGAGAGCATTATATTGAAGAGTTATGGTTTGGGTAATGCAAGTGTTGAGATTTAGGAGTCTCGATTCCCGAATTTGAAAAGCACCACATAGCCAAATAATTTCATACCCTTTATTTCATACCAAGCCCCATTACAACCCCGCCGAATGGAGTCTTCTATGAAGTCTTCCATTGAGCGAAAGTCCTCCTGACGGTTCTTATTGCATTTTCATAATTGGTTGCGAAGTGGATTATTATAAATTACAATATTTATGAGATTGTATGTGGAATAGAGTTGAGAGTTGATCTTCATAGCCTAAACACATGAGAGTTGAGTGCAAACACATTATCCCTGTGAGGTTGGATTAAAATTGCATATGCCTATGGATCGCCAAAATATGTTCTATGACGTTAAATTCACTCGCTTTACTTTGCTACCGCTTATGATGTTGCTTTTGACAAAGGCGAAGACTTGAAGGGTGTGTTGTAGGTGTTGGTTATTGCTTGGTTATTGCTTGAGGACAAGCAAGTCTAAGTATGGGGTGTTTTGATGTACACATTTGCACCTTCTTTTATTGCATCTTTTGACTTCGTATTTCATTCGATTTCCAAAGAAAAGGGTTCAAAAGAATATAAACTTGTGTTAGAATGGGCTAAAATGCAAGAAATAGAGTTTGCACATGTTTTAAGCTAACCATGCAGGAATTCGAGCGAAAACGGAGTCAAAACGGAGAAGCCAAGTGAAGCTGAGAAGAGGTAGATATCGACCCTAGACCCAGATATCGACCTCTGAGGTAGATATCGACCTTCAACATAGATATCGACCTCAACATAGACATCAAGTGAAGCTGAGAAGAGGTAGATATCGACCTTAGACCCAGATATCGACCCCCAGTGTCGATATCGACCCCCATATCGACCTCAACATAGAAATCGACCAGAGCTGAACAAGTCGAGCAGGAACAGAGACCTCGATATCGACCTCTAGTGTCGATATCGACCCCTTATCTCGACAGAAGATAGACTCGATTTCGAATGCGGATTGGAACTATATCTTCAAGGAAGCACGGAATTATCTCATACTTGCAAGATAGATGGCAGCTGAAGTTTATTTATCTTTTACCTTTAAGTTCCTTTAAGTTTTATCAAAATAAAAGACCTATCCTAATTGTTCGGATAGAGTTATTAGTTTAGATAGGAGTTACAATCCTTGGATAGCGAGGATTAGTAGCCTATAAATAAAGCCTTAGGGCTGATTTGTTAGATCATCCAAGAATCCAATAATACAATCCTAGAACAAACAAGACATAGACAATAGAGTTAGAAGTTAGAGAGAAGTTTTAGGGTTTGACGTTTGCGAAAGTTGACGTTGAGTTGTAAAGCTTCGAAGTTTAGTTTAATGCAAGTTTCTTCCTTTCAATTGATGATGAATCCCATGATGAGAAGCGAGTAGTTTCCCAAAGCTCTTAGGGTCGGGGTGAGCCCGACGTTAGCCATGCGCGCTTAAGGTAAGTATTTGATGTTGATATCGTTGTGTCTATCTCTCCTCCTACAATTCTATGTTTAGTCCTAATCGAAAGAAAAGGGATTCATGCTAACAACTTGAGTTATAAACATAAAATTGGTAGAGACAATTAGGTTTATTTGAAAGAGTAATCCTAAGAGTTGGTGTACGGCGAAAGCTCGTCCCTTGGGTGAAATAGCGCAATTGTCCGTCTTATTTATCTCATCGCATGCATTGGTTAACGTTGTGGTAAACCCTAATCCTAAGAGTTGCTTTTACATATTTTATATTCATCAAAACCCACTGTTATTTCTGTTCATTGCTTCTCTCTCCATCCTAAATTCTTCGGCTTTTCTTTGCCGACAAAGAACTAACCCACTGCAGGAAAGACATCGATATCGACAGCAGAGGTCGATATCGACCAAAACTGATAGATCGACGGTTTTCTGAGTCGATCTCGAGACTCCTGGGAAACTGCTGCAAGCATCGATATCGACACCAGACATCGATATCGACCCTTCTGTGTCGACTGGCAGTCTTCTGAGCCAGTCGATTTCGTGGACTGACATCGATATCGACCCCCACCAGTCGATATCGACCACTTGTTTTTGTCTCTGCAGGTCTTCTGTTGTAGAGAACATCGACAGCCGAGGTCGACATCGAGGCCCAAGGTCGAAATCGAGGCTACTGGTCGACGCAGACGTGAGAATTCCAACGCTACTAGGATCCCGCTGACACGCCTCCTCGTGGATCGATCCTGACTACCCTTCCACTACAACGGGAGGAAGTCTTGTAATTATTTGCTTAGGCCAGGAGTTGGTTTACATTTATTTACATATTTATATTTGTAATTACTTGACACATCCATCCTCCTACAACAACATATTATTTAAAATGAAACTACTTATTTTATAAGGAAAATGAACTGCGAACTTCTTCACGGTCACTGACTATCGTCATCGGAGTCTTCGTCAGTCGATGCCTTTATAAATTCCTCCTCCTCTTCCTCAACTTTCTACTTCCCCTTGCCAGACAGTTTAACCTTGCAATTTCTCTTATCATGGTAAGCCATATTCCCACATCTTCCACACTTCCTCAAAGTCGGCTTAGAAGTCTTCTCAGTCGCTTTCTCTAGTGCCCTCTTCAATCGATGGCCTTTGTTCTTTGCTTGGGGTAGGGGTTCAACAGTGACTGTCTCGGACAGCTTCACCCTAAAATAGTTCTTAACAAATCCTAATTTGTCAAGTGCAGTAGATGAAGATTCACCAACCTTCTCCATATAATATGGCTTCCTGTCTGCCAAAAGTTTCATAAAATCCTTTATAAGATCTGTATCATCCTTGACAAGCCCAACGGTAGAGTATATGCTACCTTACATCCTGTTGACAAGAACCTTTCTTGCCTCCATCTCTGTTAATTGTTTTAGTACTTCATCATCAACTAAAACATTTGCCAACACTCTTGCTTGCGTTGTCCACCTTGCTTTAACCATCACATCGGGTATTGCCTTAAAACCCGTGTACTTGTATGTTGCAAATATATGTTCGCAAGGGATACCAATACAGTTGAAGGTATTGCATCTACAAGTGGATAGTTGGCTTACCGAATCATATGATACTTGGAAGGTACCAACATCTTCCTCATCCACAACATGTGTTTTCCCCTGACCCTCAACTACCTCATTGATAACATTGCAATATGTTACCGAATCAGCAATATGTTTTTGGACCTTAGTGAACACCTTCAACGTATACACAGATGCTGCATGTTTCTCAATTCGAAGACGCGTCTCATACTTAGGAACCAAGGTAGTTGTCTCCATGTCTAGCTTAGCTTGAGCTTGCCTTTGAGCGTCCATAGCACTATTAAAATGCATCATCAATTCTACAAGACTAAAATGGCTGCTACAATAACGACCGAAGAAACTATTTGTTGACTCGGATATAGAAGTTGTTCGGATTAAGCCGTCCATGGGTACATCTCTGAAATACGCTGGGATTCGATTGGCTCTCAAGTTATACATAAGGGTAAGCCAACTGTTTTGCTCCAGTGAGAACTCCGCTATCATTGCATTCCACAATTCCTCAAACTCTGCAACGGTGATCTCGTAGCTCCACACATATTTGTTAATTTGCTGGCGGAACTCCGTAATACTAAAAACTTCTCTTGGGACTTGTAATAAATATACAACAAAGAACCATGATATACTATGTAAGTTCTCACACTTATCACATTCGGTTACTAAATAAGCCCATACTAGTGAATAATGATACCTATAGATTAGTTGATGATATCACATTCGGTTACTAAATACGTCCATACTATTATTAAATTTTTCAATGATAGCTATATATTATTTGATGATATCGGTTGCTCATTAATGGATAATGTAATAACCCTATGCTAACATCGAATATTAGATTGTATATAGAGATCATTCGATATTATTTTAAGATTATGCGATGGTATTTACAAATTATGCGATGGTATCTACAAATGAAGGTTACTCAATGGTATGTAAAGATTATTCTATAGTATCGAGAGAGAATTCGATTGTATATAAAGATTATTCGATGGTACGAACTAGAGTTCCCAATCAGAGATACCGCTTAATACTTATGCGAATTTCCCATATGATTACAATGATTAACATTCAATGATATTGGTGTGTTATTCAGTGGCATTACTAGACTATGTGATTGTAAATATAATAAGTTATTTCATGTTAAATAATACAATCTAAATAGGATTATTAGATGGTATCTCAAGATTATTCGATGGCATTTTTAGATTATTTGATGGTATCTATGGATTATTTGATGGTATTCAAATATTATTCGATTGTATCTAAAGATTATTCCATGGTATATAGAAATGAAGATTACTCGATGGTATCTAGAGCTAATTGGATGGTATCTATAACAAATTGAAAGGTTGTAGGAATAAATTTTTACCTCCTTTGGAACTTTCATCATTATATGCCACATGCAAAAACGATGATGCGTATTCGGAAACACAACGGTATAACCTACCTCATGGATGGATCCTGATCCTTGACAATCATCAGCGAATCCTTGCCCATTGCCGTTTGGAACCTCTAGAACAACCACTTGTAAGAGGGCTTGTCCTCATGCAATAATAATTCAGCCCCAAATGTGACAGATTTGCGGTTATTGTCCAAGCCCGTAAATGGTGCAAACATCATACTGTACCTATATATTACACAACCATATTGGTAAATAATCATCACCAACAAATTTGAATTGTGAAATGGAACTACTTACTACATCTAGGGGAGGGGGGGTATCATCATACTTGTTCGATCAGTACGTTGAGTCGAATGACACAACATCACCAAATGCAGCGTAATTTTCCCTAGCAATAGGATCACACCAGAACAACATAACCAACTGTTTTTTCTTGTTTACACCGTGGTCAAAGAAGAATGCAGATGACGATTGTTTCTTCAACAAAAACCTATCAATAACCATTTGTGCATCATCTCCTGATATATACGCCATGACTTCACGCTTAAAGCACTTCAAATCCTGAAGCATTGGACCTCTATGGCTAGATCCTTGCCTTGCTTCCTTCATTAAGCGATGAGTCATTGCCGGACCCAAATTTGCCCTAGCACAATTAACCATGAATCGTTGATGGCCGAAATTTAAATTTCGATGTGTCTTTAGAAACTGATTATACCCCTCTTGCATTAAGGGGTAGTTATGATGATCCTCCATGCCGGTTATTTCATATCCATCCAAACCTTTAAACTTTAGATACATGTGAGCATTGCATCCTACCCGGTTAGATAGTCTTTTCCGCTTTCCTTGTAGGTTGCATTGAGCAAACCCATGCCTATTGCACCTCATGTAATGATGCAATACGGTCCCGCCATCAGACCATGAACCAACCAAGCGAACGTCAAATCCAACTAGAGCACCATACTTCCGATAAAACTCAATCCATGCGTCAATAATTGGAAACCTCTTCCCCAGCGATGGTTTGACTGATTCCGCACAAGTAGGTACCCAATATTTCATTTTACCATGCGACTATGATTGATTGAAACCAACTTCCCAATTATCCGTTGTTGCGTGGTCAAACAAGTATTCCATAGCATCAAAATCATCCTTCCCATCAATATTGTCGTCATCCCAATCGCGTCCATTGTCATAATCTACATCAACGAACAGAAATATTTATAATTGAAGTCGTGTATACCACAACTATATAATGCCAGTACATATACCAAACCAAAAAAAACCTTATCAAAGCACTGAATACTCAATCTTAAGTCATTAAATAATGACACAATTTCGCTACTTGAATAACGGATATGCACAATCGCACGGTTCCCCATAAACACTAATCTACCTAATCACCCAATCTCACGGTACACCATATACACTACTCTTAAATATAGGAAAACCCCCCTGCACACAAAACTTACTTACAGATTAAAATTAAGCACTATGTAATTGCTTCTTGACTTACAATAACTCAAATTACACACCAGTCACGTGATTCCGTTATTCGTACAACTCGAGATAGTTGAGGGTACATCAGAACCAAATGAAACTTAATTACAAATTCAATATTTATTGGTATCGTAATATAGAAATACCTGAATCCTTTGAAGTGAACGCTTTCGCAACCCTAGATGAACTCAAAACGACGCTTCTCTTCCTCTTCTCAATAATATTGAACGTTAATTTTTTTCCCGTCAGACAAATTAAAGGTTAATTATAACCACATTATAATCAAATTTTTTGAAAAATTTTGATTACAAAATCTTAACAAATCAAATCTATCCACTAAGGTTTAACACAATGTTTTTTTTTTAAAAAGAAATTTCAAACTAGCCCACTAACCCTAAAAACGCCACACTTCACACCGAAATTTATCCCATAATTTTTTTTATTTAAAAAGGGCCCACTAACCTACACACCCAAAATTCACACCGACTCTTCACCCAACCTTTCTGTAACGGCCCGGATATAAATATCTGAGATACGTTTCGAAGGTTGGATACCTTCGTTCGGATGTTGCAACTCAGGTACGAGTCGAGGTTTCAAACCTCTAGAGATCAATCAGTATTCAAGTGGGGATTTCGAACCCCAAACAATCAAAGTCACAAAACCCAATTCAAACGAGAGTAAAGCAGAAGCAAGGTTTAGATACAAGAGCCACGACAGAGCCGGGTCAAAACAAAAACATATATTCTAAAGTCGTATAGCCAAGTTAGCGGGGTTAGACTGATTCTTTGCAATCGCCCGGGGGATTATCCCACGCCATAGAGACAGGGAGCAATCATACCTAAAAACAAGTGGTGCGAACGGGATAAGACCGAGACCCCAACACACCCTCTCCCGCAAGCAAATATACACATACGCTAATATAAAGATGATGCGAATGCGGAAATTAAATCACACTAACATGATCCTAATTTACAATGTGCGGAAAAGAACTGTAAAGTGCCCAAGACAATGCCAAGTGACATATCCCTCTCCTACCTCTGCACCCCTTCCCGTTAGTGCAGAGACTGGCCAGTTTGGTGCTATAGCATAGCAATTTCCTTGTAGGTTGCATTGAGCAAAACTATGCCTATTGCACCTCATGTAATGATGCAATACGGTCCCGCCATCAGACCATGAACCAACCAAGCGAACGTCAAATCCAACTAGAGCACCATACTTCCGATAAAACTCAATCCATGCGTCAATAATTGGAAACCTCTTCCCCAGCGATGGTTTGACTGATTCCGCACAAGTAGGTACCTAATATTTCGTTTTACCAGGCGACTATGATTGATTGAAACCGACTTCCCAATTATCCGTTGTTGCGTGGTCAAACAAGTATTCCATAGCATCAAAATCATCCTTCCCATCAATATTGTTGACATCCCAATCGCGTCCATTGTCAGAATCTACATCAACGAACAGTAATATTTATAATTGAAGTCGTGTATACCACAACTATATAATGCCAGTACATATACCAAACCAAAAAAAAACTTATCATAGCACTGAATACTCAATCCTAAGTCATTATAATGACACAATTTCACTACTTGAATAACGGATATGCACAATCGCACGGTTCCCCCATAAACACTAATCTACCTAATCACCCAATCTCACGGTACACCATATACACTACTCTTAAATATAGGAAAACCCCCCTGCACACAAAACTTACTTACAGATTAACATTAAACACTATGTAATTGCTTCTTGACCTACAATAACTCAAATTACACACCAGTCACGTGATTCCGTTATTCGTACAACTCGAGATAGTTGAGGGTACATCACAACCAAATGAAACTTAATTACAAATTCAATATTTATTGGTATCGTAATATAGTAATACCTGAATCCATTGAAGTGAACGCTTTCGCAACCCTAGATGAACTCAAAACGAGGCTTCTCTTCCTCTTCTCAATAATATTGAACGTTAATTTTTTTCCCGTCAGACAAATTAAAGGTTAATTATAACCACATTATAATCAAATTTTTTGAAAAATTTTGATTATAAATTCTTAACAAATCAAATCTATCCACTAAGGTTTAACACAATGTTTTTTTTTAAAAAAAAATTTCAAACTAGCCCACTAACCCTAAAAACGCCACACTTCACACCGAAATTTATCCCATAATTTTTTTATTTAAAAAGGGCCCACTAACCTACACACCCAAAATTCACACCGACTCTTCACCCAACCTTTCTGTAATGGCCCGGATATAAATATCCGAGATACGTTTCGAAGGTTGGATATCTTCGTTCGGATGTTGCAACTCAGGTATGGGTCGAGGTAAAGCAGAAGCAAGGTTTAGATACAAGAGCCACGGCAGAGCCGGGTCAAAAACAAAACATATATTCTAAAGTCGTATAGCCAAGCTAGCGGGGTTATACAGATTCTTTACAATCGCACGGGGGATTTTCCCACGCCATAGAGACAGGGAGCAATCATACCTAAAAACAAGTGGTGCGAGCGGGATCAGACCGAGACCCCAACACACCCTGTCCCGCAAGCAAATATACACATACGCTAATATAAAGATGATGCGAATGCGCAAATTAAATCACACTAACATGATCCTAATTTACAATGTGCTGAAAAGAAATGTAAAGGGTCCAAGACAATGCCAAGTGGCATATCCCTCTCCTACCTCTGCACCCCTTCCCGTTAGTGCAGAGACTGGCCAGTTCGGTGCTATAGCATATCAATTTCCTCGTGGTGGTGCACTAACCATGGCATCATCATATCATATCATATTATCTCATCTCTTGCCCGATGGTGCTGGGCTAATCATATCATATCATATCATCTCTTGCCCGATGGTGCCTGGCTAATCATATCATGCTCATATCGACTCGATAGACTCAGGGCACCCGGTGGGGCTGGGCTACCCTATGACCCTAGCAAAGACTCTAGGACTATCACAGATAACGGTCGTTCTGTTCTAAATCACACAAAGTAACCGAATGCTCATTCATAAGTGCAATCCTAGCATGATACTACATGGCATGCTTTAATGCTTATGCAACACCTAGTATGTCATATATTCACAAGCAGGTATTCTCTTTCGAAACTGAGTAATCCCATAAAGGAACTTACCTGAATAAGCCGAACAGTAGAGAAACAAGGCAGAAGCATAATCCAAGCAATGAATCACCAATTGTAAGCAATGTTCAACATATCACAATCACCTAATAACATACAGACATGCATAAGTCTATTTAATCCACACAAGGCGCCCCTAACTGTCATACATACTTCTCATATCTTATTTCAGATTATCTCATCTTATCCCATCACGATTCATATATCATTTCTTGTTCATCTCATCTCATCATCTCATTTCTAAAACAATCTCCCAAAGAACTCATCTTAGAAAATCAAACAATTCTTTAAAATCGCTTATCCAAATCCCGACATTAAACATTTAAGTCTTAAAACCAATTTCCCAAAATCATATTTAGAAATGATTCCTGCATTTTATCTCTTTAAAATTCCCCGTCTTAAAATCACCTTATAAATCATTATATAATAACTCATCTCAAGGAATATTTAAATATAATAAAATTGCCAAAATCACTCCATTTTAATAACCTACATTTATAATTCAAAATACGAAATTACTTTAACATATTTTATAACTTATCTCAAAATCATCATATAACATCATACTAATATATAACAATTTATTTAGAAAATATATAATAATTTCAGAATTTATATTTTCATGAACTCAGAAATAATATAAAATGATAATAATAATGATAATAACAATTTAATTATCACATAAAATATATACTTATAACAAGTATACCAACCCAATCAACCCAGCTCAAGCCCAACCCGAGAAAAGGCCCTAATCCATACCCGGAAAGTAGATCTAACCTGGAAGAAAAAAAAGGGAAGAAAGAAAAGAAAGAAAGGCCCAACAGAAAAGAAGAAAAGGAGAGTATCCGACCCAAGCATGGGCAAGAAAGAAAGAAAGACCCAACCCAGCTAGAAAAAAAAGGTTCCGGCCCAACCCGTAGCCCAAACTCAAAAAAGAATAGAAGAGAACCGGACCAATTAGAAAAAGAACCAACCCGACCCGAGAGCCCAACCTTGAAACCAGAAATGGAGGACCCGGATCCAAGCCCACAAAATAGGCCCAACAAACCC
The DNA here is from genome assembly GCA_963922045.1 of Persicaria maculosa. NCBI lineage: Eukaryota > Viridiplantae > Streptophyta > Magnoliopsida > Caryophyllales > Polygonaceae > Persicaria > Persicaria maculosa. Next base: position 20,018,079 of record OY998261.1, on the reverse strand, counting down.
TACTTTTCACCATCCTTTCCAAGCCTGCCTTGCCATCGACGGAAGAAAAGAAGGAGAAGAAGAGTGCTCCGTCGGCCTGCCTCGCCCTCTCCGACAACTCCCGCCCTCCCCGACACCGCTACCTAGGAAGACCCACATGACCCAAGGAAAACCAAAAGGGGAAAAGCTCACCGAAGGTGTCGAAGGTTCGTCGAAATGGCTCGTCGGTGGCGCCTCAGTCCGTTGGAGGTGGAATCAGAGAGATCTCCGTCTAGGACGAAGGTAAGAGGTGTAAGGTGCGGTTTCACGAAGTTTTTTGAGAAGAAAAGGAGGAAGGAGCTTACCGCTGCGTGATCGGAAAACAGGGGAGGGGTGAAGGAGTGCGACGGCAGCGGCGGTGACTCCGGGCTCTCCTGGGTAGATGCTCGGCTCATGGGGTTGTCGGGGAAGTTCTGCTTGCCGTTGAGGAGGGAGGAGCTTTGGTGGGAGCTCAACTCCTAAGCTCCTAAAACAGGGGAGGGGTGAAGTTGTTGGTGGCGGCAAGGGGGAGACGAAGGTGACTGCGGTGGTGGAAGCGACGAGGTGGTGGTGCCAGGAGGTGGCGACTATGGAGCTTTTGGGGCTTTGGCTCTCATGAACAAGAGAGAGAGAGAGAGAGAGAGAGAGAGAGAGAGAGAGAGAGAGAGAGAGAGAGAGAGAGAGAGAGAGAGAGAGAGAGAGAGAGAGAGAGAGAGAGAGATGGAGGATGAGAGGAGAGTGGTCTCCTGTTGCATTTGGGGGTGTTTACAGATTGCAGAGGAGAGGGTGTGTGGGCTGGTATGTTGAAGGAAGAAGACAAAAGGAGGTGAGCTGGTGTTGCAGTGGCGTGGGGAGTGAGAGAGAGAGAGAGGGAGAATAAAGAAAAGGAAAAGAAATAAAATATAAGAGTGGTCCCTAAATTAAAATGTAAAGATTCCCGAAATTCAAAACTCGGAAACCGCTAATCCTGACTCTCGATCCCAATTCCGCTCACTAAAACAAAACCTGACGCTCGATAATTTAAATCAAATTTATATCATCACGAAATTTAATATAATCTTATCGATAATCAACCTCGAAAACGGGATTAAATCCGGTACAACCCAAATTTTAAACAATGCCGGAATCTACTTTGAAAAGATTAGGAATAAAAGGCGTTGCTCGAGGACGAAATTTTCAAATTTTTCCGAATTTCCAATTCTAATCAAATATAATTAATTACCGTTCCAGAATAATAATATATAATATATAACATGATAATATGAATATATTCAGTCTTTACATTTATCCACCTCTAAAAACAAGTCTCGTCCCCGAGACTAAAATCATTTTAAAGCAATGGGAAGTAGTTTGAAATCGGTGAGTCGGAGGACCATGTCCACGGATCTTGTAATCATCTCAGTTGCGTCTTCTGGGATTCTCACAACATCCTAGTCACGGTCGTGACATTTCCAATTGGTCTTGTCAAGTCTGTAATAAGCGCCCTTATCACATCCTCGCTTCGACCTTTCGGAAGTACCACAACTCTAAAAGTATTATAGCGTCCGACTAGGTCTTAGCAAGCAATCTATAAGCGCCCCTATGCATTGCTTGTATCCACTTCGTGAGACTTCATAAGGTAAATCCAGTTCGTAAAATCTCAAAGCGTTTTGTAAATGGAAAGGTTGTCATCTAAATCAGTGAAACTCTCGACTTCTTTAAAAAACCCAAGTTGGTCCTTTTCAAAACCGCTCAAAATCCTCAAATTCGACGTCTACTCAAGCAGCCTTACACCAACACAAATCAAATCCTTTCAAATCAAGATTTTGTCAAAACTTCCGAAAACCAAATCAGTTTCCTGCATATCAATCAATCAACTCAAAGGCTCGGAGGTGGAATCATCCACCTCTAAGGGCTAATCCCATATTCTCTTCCTAGTTTCCAGAATCATTTGCTCATCATCCTCAACTCAATATGCACATAAGTAATCAACTCATCGACTCATAACATCATCAGCCACCTCTCATATGGCAATCTCAACATCAATCATGATAATCTCAACCAATCGACATCTCAACCGCATAACATGATTACCCATAAAATAAATCATACCATCCCTTCAGAACATGCCAAAAGCAATAACAAAATCATAACATCATACCATGAGTCATAAAGTATATCTACCTCATACCGAAGGCATCACAAGTGCATCATTGAATTCTCATAACTTATCACCCAAGCACACATGTCAAGAGATCAAAGAGGTTAGGTGTCATGGAGTCAGTACACTACTACAAGTCGAATCTCACGATCGCATCTCAACATCGCACACTAGTGGAGACAGTCATAACAAGGGATCTCATTTAAAGCATAAATTCACATAGTTATCCTCTCCAATTTCTATCCATCATTATCATAACATATTATCACATCAATCATTGGTACTTGCAAGGTTAGCCATAGCGAAATTTGTTCATAAGTCAACGAAACAAAACTACTTATCAACACATCAATCCAAACAAAATCATGCTAGCAAGATTCAATCAAAAAGGGAGATCAAGCAGTATATTAACATCAAAATGTCATCATGCTCTCCAGACATCATCTTAGCTCCTCACAATGCTATATAACGATTATTAGCAGTCATGCACCATCATCTCATATATGCACATAAGTCATATCCATGCTCCAAGTCATATGCCTCACTTACCTATTCATATTCATGCTTATCAACCATATAGCATAACATCATGCTTTCAATCAACATATAATTGTCACATCATAACATGATTCTAGAACAACATAGTAGGATAGCAATGTATCATTATATCATGATCATAGTTTTCACTTCCAATTATATTTCAGTTTTTGCATATCACATGTAATATCATGCCATACAAGTTTATCATGGTCGCTATCTAACATCATGCCAGTTCATAATCACATAATCAAGAAAGTTATGCACATTATTGACAAGAGGAAAACCTGTCGTTGTTCCTGCCAAAGAATTACTCAAACCTACAACTAGTATAGTTGGTAAGAAAGAGGTCGATCCACAGGGAAATCTATTAAGTTCAAGTGGTTATCTAATCGCAAGTAAACAAAAAGAGAGTTTTTATGGGAAAAAGATCCGCCTTTTGTCAAAGCGGAAACAAGTAAACAAGGCAATGAAAGTTTTAGAATGCAATAGAGAGAAATAGGTTCACCTACAATTTGTCACTTTAATTGATGAATTTGATCCTTGTTTCAGCCTCTAGTTCTCTTCTTTTCCTATCAATGTCCTTGTCCAGATCTTAGGTAAATTACTAGTCCTACGAGTCCTAGCAATCCTTATCTCTAAATAACCCTAACACGGTTAAGATTTAACCTAGAGATAGCATTAAGACTATGAATTAACCAAGGTATATGCAATATCAAGCTACGAGTCGATGTTTAACATATATTCAACTTCCTACACATCCAATTAGTCCTACGAGTCCTAAAGGGATATGATTGCCACTTGGGTTAAGGTTCGCTACGAGGAATCTACAAAACCCTAGCAATTGAATGAATCTACTCTAACTAGTTGATCAGGCCAGAGAGAATAAAACACATTCAAGGAATTAAGCGCAAAGAAGTCAAAACATTCAAATAGGAATAAGAACTAGATTAAGAAACTCATAATTCAACAATCAAGATCCAAACTGTAGGCGAAACCTTCGAGAGTTTAGTTGCTCATGCTCAACGTGCTCTCAACAATTCTCCAAAGTGCATAAGGTGAATAATAGAATAACCTAAAAATGTCTTTTAAAGGCCTACAAAGGATCGGCCAAAAATAATACTAAAAACCCTAATTAAATTGAATAACTGAATCGGCGTTTCTGGACAGGCCGCGGGGCGGCTGGCTCAGGCGACGGGGCGGCCTGGCGATCAGCGAAATCCTTCGAGATGTCTTCGGGCCGCGGGGCGGCCAGGTCAGGCGACGGGGCGGCCAGCGATTTCTTCCGCTTCTCTCCACGTGATTTGCTGTAGCTGATAATGCAATTCCTTTAATTCTTTAACTCCCCTCAAATTCATTCCACCTTGAATCACGATTCCTGAAATAAACCATAATGTTGTGTAGATTCCGCATCTTCCAACTCAACAAGTAATCATGTAAATGCAACTAAAATATGCAATATTTACACCCAAACTATACTAAATGCAATCTATTATGCAATACTAATATGCTCTATCAAATTCCCCCACACTTGAACCTTTGCTTGTCCTCAAGCAATAGAAAAAGTAACTTGCAACCCCACAGAATAGCCATTCATGTGTCAACCTCAATATTCTTTAAGTGTAGGAAAAACTAGCAAACACAATAGATTAATAACATCATAGCACATAATGTTCATGATTAATGAAATCAAGCAACCATATCCATTCTAGACCTCACAAGGAATATGTGTTTCACTCTTACTCAAGTGTTTAGGGTTAAATAATTACGCTCAAACTCAATCTTTAAAAGCTTAGCTACAATAGTCTTGCACCAGTGTTCTAGCTCTCCACCGCTGGTGACTCTACACACAACAAAAATCATGAGGTCTTTCAATTGGGTTGTAATGGGGCCAAGGTAGAAAACATAAGGTATGGAACAATTTAGGCCATGTGGTGCTCATAATCCGGGAACTAAGGATGCAACCAAATTACAATACCACTCACAAGATCATACCATAACTCTACAATGTATACAACTCCAATCTCAAGCATCAAACTTTACAAACCATACTCAACTCATTCTCTTATTTTTTTTTCTTTTTCATATGCTCTTCTTCATGCTATATCAAATGATTTTCCTTGACTTTTACCCCTAAGTGAATTTTATCCTCCTTAGATCCCAAGTAATGTGTAAACTACTAGCAAGAATCAAAACATCTCATAAAAGTACTCCCAACATACAATCCATCACTCAAACCATCATCCACAATATGAATATTCACCAACTATTCCTAATTCCCGGATGGGTCAGGCTATAATTGGCTATGGAAAAATCTTGTGGAGCTCAAAAGAATAGGCAATTAGGCTCAATATTGGCTTCAAGCAGAGGATAATATGCAAGGTGGGAATAGAGTCAAATAGGGCTAATAAAGGTGCCTCAATCATTTTTAAGTCATGTGCAGAAATCATAATATGCAGCCTTGAATAAGATATCTAAATGCAAGCCAAAGAGGAAGCAATTAAAGAAAGTACACTCAACAAGCAAGAGGACATAATATATTTTGTCCAAATATAGGCCAAAATAGCTCACCAGGTCATGTCTAGAACTTCAAGATCACCCAAAATCAAATATCTTATGTGCTCAATCATCAACCAATTATGCTCACCAAATAGTGTGGAAATCAGATATCAAAGGTTTTCAACAATCCAAGCACATCATGGGGCATAAGTCTTAATAAATAAATTAGAGGACAAGTGGCATCCATATGGGAAAATAAGACCTAATCCTAGCTAATGCATAAATATAATAACATAAATAATATAATTTTCGGATTTTTTTTTTTGCGAATAACATAGACTAACATCAACTAAAATATTCCAACATGCAAGCTAAAGTCAAAATGCAACATAAAGATAAAGTACATGTCATGCAAGTCTTCCCCCCACACTTAATTCTGACATTGTCCTCAATGGCAAAAACATCAAAATAAACTGAAAGGGAAAAGAAAAGAAAAAGAAAAAACTAACATGATCACTGTGGAGGTGGTGGTGGATAAGGTGGGAACTGAGGATATGCAAATCGGAAGAACTCCTCCTGTCTCTATCTCTGCAGCTCCTGAGCCTCCCATGCAGCCTGCTGTCGTTGGAGCACCTGCTCCTGTAAGCGTCGCATCTCAGCCTGGCTCTCAACCATATCCGCTATGCTAGTCGTCAGCCCACGCACATCGCGACGGATGTCTCCTATATCAACATAGAGCTGCTGCTGATGATCCCACATATCATCCTGACGACGGGAAATCATCTGCTGATGCTGCCATATGGTGTCCTGGAGGACAGCCATCTGCTGCTGTTGCTCCCACATAGTATCCTGTCGCAGAGACATCGCCGTCATCCTCTGCTGCAGCTCATAATAATCTGGACCAGCACCTATCCCAGATGTGCCAGAAGGTCCAGCATCTCCACCTCCTACATCCGTCTGCATCTCAGGAACACCACCATCATCGCCCTGATCATTATCATCTCCACCATCCTCATCCTCATCCTCATCATCCTCATCCTCATCGCCCATGAAGAAATCCTCTGCCGTTGGACCAAAGGGAAGCTGCCGGGGTAATCTAAGCTGAATCACCCCAAGATGGCCTGTCCTCCAGACCCACATCGGTGCTCTCCCCTCCAAATGGCCAGCTTTCCTCAGCTGGGCCTCATCATACAAAAATGAACCATGCAGGGCATCAGGGACAACGCTCAAATCAATACAATCCCGTGCTATGAGAGTGATGAGACCCCCAAAGCTAATCGTTGCTGTCTTGCGCTTGTCTATGATGTCCTTGCAGTTGAAAAGGAACAAATCTACCCAACCTGGAATAACTGGGCTCTCTGGCGTAAGACACCACAAATATGACATATCCCGAAGTGAGATCTTGTTGACCTCAGCCTGGGAAAAGAAGGTGTTGGCTAAAACCTTATGGATCAGCCGTAATGCAGGGTGCCGAATACTCGAGTTGTATTGGCCCTTTTTGGCCTCAAACGGCACCCTAGTCGCCGCAAGCCAAAATGCAACAGGTCCCTCTCCCTTTGACACATCAAACCAAGCTGCGGTGGGTGCGGCTGTCACTCCAAAAAGCTGTCCCACTCTCTCCTTGGTCCTTGTGAACTCCCGTCCCAATAACCTAAACTCAATAGATGTAGACCGCACACTTAACGTAGCCAGGAATTCCTTAACTAAACCCGAATATTCGGAGCATTCTTATCTAAGAAATCCCCTAGGCCTCCTCCATGTACTAACAACTGCCTAGTGCATACATCCATTTCTAACATCCGAAGGGTAGGTTCGTGAAAAAACTTGGTTTGAAAGAAATTCCTAGTATTCAGCGCATTCCATCTCTCCTTTTGACTCCTACTCATTCCATGGGGTCTAGACATGTTTGCTTAAAGCTATGAAATTAACCCAAGAAAAAGTTTGAAGTAAAAACTCACGAAAATGGATGTTTCTGCAGTGGCCGCGGGGCGGCGAGGGTAGGCGACGGGGCGGCCGGCGACAGGTGGCCACTGGGCGGCAAGGCTGGCGACGGGGCGGCCGGCGACGGTGGGCGACGGGGCGGCTGTTACGGCGATGGGGCGGCCTCAGAAAAACCGCCGGATCTACAACTCCGACTTCCGATTTGCGCTCCGACGTCTCAAATTCCTCCCTCCGTTGGTGGATTTCTCCCAAAACCTTGAAGATCCTTCGAATCGGGTCTTTTTGGTTTAGATCTAGGAAGAATGAGGGGAATGTGGGTGGTTGGGTGAAAGTTATAAGTGAACAATGGAAGATATTGAAGAAAGGGGTGAGGTTTGTGAAGATTGAAGCTTGAGGGAGGATTTTAATGGAGGTTTTGGGGTTGTGGGTGTGAGGTTGAAGATGAAGATAGAGAAGATGGATAAAGAGAGAGGGCGTGGGGGCGGCTGGGGCGTGAGTGGATGGTGATAAAGGGGTGGATAGGGTTAAAGGGGGTGGGATATGGGGCCCACACGGGTCCCAATATTTTTTTGTCATCCGTCAGGGGCCGCGGGGCGGCCAGGGCTGGCGACGGGGCGAAGAGATTTCGCCCGCTGTCGCGGCCGCGGGGCGGCCTGGCTGGCGACGGGGCGGCCCGCCCCTTTTTTTGACCATCTCTACTTCTTTTTTTTTTTACCTGCGGGGTTAGTATGCCGAAAACACCACAACTAAACTAAAAGAAAGTAACTAAATGCAATAAGAAAATAACATCTAAACTACTTACCTTGGGTTGCCTCCCAAGCAGCGCCTTTAGTTAACGTCGTTGGCTCGACATCATTACTCCCTAGTGATCCTCAATGCTTGGTTCACGGAGAACCAACTCATCACCATTCTCTTTGACAAAGTTCTCATAATATGGCTTTACGCGATGACCATTTACTTTGAAAATGTCTCCATTCCTCTCATTGAGTAGCTCTATTGCACCATGAGAAAAGACATTAGTAATCACATATGGTCCTGCCCATCTAGAGCGAAGCTTACCTGGGAAGAGTTGAAGGCGCGATTGGAATAGAAGGACCTTGTCCCCAACTTTGAGGTCCTTTCGCAAAATATGATTGTCGTGCCATGCCTTAGTCTTCTCCTTATAAGTGACGGAGTTGTCATAGGCATCCAGTCTCAACTCTTCCAACTCCTGCAGCTGAAGTTTCCTGAACTCCCCAACTTCATCCATTTGCATATTGCATTGTTTCACCGCCCAGTATGCCTTATGTTCGAGCTCGACAGGAAGATGGCAAGCCTTTCCATAAACTAATCGAAATGGAGACATCCCAATTGGAGTCTTGTAAGCCGTTCGATAAGCCCACAGAGCATCATCAAGTCTTACACTCCAATCCTTCCTATTTGGGGCAACAGTCTTCTCCAAGATCGTCTTAATCTCGCGATTAGACACCTCAGCTTGCCCATTAGTCTGGGGGTGGTATGCAGTAGACACTCTCTGCGTAACATGATATTTCTTTAATAAAGCACTTACCGTCTTATTGCAGAAATGAGTCCCTTTATCACTGATCAATGCTTTCGGCACTCCGAATCTAGAGAATAGCTCTTTGAGGAAACCTGCAACAACTTTTGAATCATCAGTCCTGGTGGCCTTCGCCTCCACCCACTTGGAGACGTAGTCCACCGCAAGCAAAATATACAAGTTCCCAAACGAGCTAGGGAATGGTCCCATGAAGTCAATGCCCCAAACATCAAAAATCTCACAAAATATCATGCGGGTTTGTGGCATCTCATTCCTCTTAGAAAGATTCCCAACTCTCTGACAGCGATCACAGGATTTACAAAAAGCATATGAATCACGAAATATATGCGGCCAAAAGAACCCTGCCTCAAGTACCTTTCTTGCTGTCTTTTGTGGTCCAAAGTGCCCACCACATTCATGTGAATGACAGAAATTAAGGACAGATTGTACCTCATCGTCAGGAAGACACCGACGTATTACTTGATCAGCGCAATGCTTCCATAGGTATGGATCATCCCAAACGTAGAAGCGAGCATCATGGCGTATCTTGTCCTTTTGAGCCTTGGAAAAGTTGGGTGGAAACTCCTGCGAAACTAAAAAGTTCACCAAATTAGCGAACCAAGGGCGGGGAATAGAACTTACCTTCAAAAGAAGTTCAATATCAGATTCTGCAGAGGCCGCGGGGCGGCCGGCGATAGGTGGCCGCGGGGCGGCCAGTCCGGCGACGGGGCGGCTTGAGACGCTGAAAACCTACAGCAACTCTTCGTCAGGAAAACTCCCCAAGATATGTGATTTCTCGTCCTGCCCATTCTTCCCCTGCAATATATGACTTAGATGATCTGCAACAAGGTTCTCCGCACCCTTTTTGTCCCTGATTTCGATGTCAAATTCGCTTAAAAGCAAGATCCATCTAATCAATCCTGGCTTGGCCTCTTTCTTCGTCAAAAGGTAACGAAGCGCTGCATGGTCAGTATACACAATAACTTTTGTACCAAGTAAATAAGATCTAAATTTCTCAAGGGCAAAAACAATAGCAAGGAGTTCCTTCTCTGTAGTTGAGTAGTTCCTTTGGGCGCCATTCAATGTCAGAGATGCATAGTAGATCACATGAGAGCTCTTCCCCTCTTTTTGTCCAAGCACGGCTCCCACGGCGTAGTCACTAGCATCACACATCAATTCGAAGGGTTGGGACCAATTTGGCGCTTGTATGATTGGTGCACTAGTAAGACAAGTCTTCAACTCATCAAACGCCATCCTGCACTTCTCATCAAAAGCAAAAGTGACCTCCTTCTTCAGTAGCTCGCACAAGGGTGAGGTGATCTTTGAGAAATCCTTAATAAACCTGCGATAGAATCCTGCATGGCCTAAAAAGGAACGCACTTCACGCACATTAGTAGGATAAGGCAATGATTGAATGATGTCTATCTTTGCCTTATCAACCTCAATTCCTTTATGTGAGACAATGTGACCTAAAACAATGCCCTCCTCAACCATAAAGTGACACTTCTCTGAATTGAGCACTAAGTTAGTGTCCACACACCTTCTAAGCACAAGTGCCAAATGGTTTAAGCAAGCATCAAAACTATCACCATGTACAGTAAAGTCGTCCATAAAAACCTCAATGAATTGCTCTATATATTCAGAAAAAATGCTTACCATACACCGTTGGAATGTCCCAGGAGCGTTGCACAAGCCAAAAGGCATCCTGCGATATGCAAAAGTGCCAAACGGACAAGTGAATGTCGTCTTTTCTTGATCCTCCGGTGCGATGGCTATCTGAAAGTAACCTGAATATCCATCTAAAAAGCAATAATATGGACGACCAGCGAGCCGTTCAAGCATCTGATCAATAAAAGGTAAGGGAAAGTGATCTTTTCGAGTTACCGCATTCAGCTTGCGATAATCGATACAAACTCTCCAGCCTGATTGGACTCTGGTAGGGACCAACTCACCTTCTTTGTTCTCAACCACTGTTATGCCCCCCTTCTTTGGTACTACCTTCATTGGACTAACCCATTGACTATCAGAGATGGGATAGATCATACCTGCCTGAAGGAGTTTCAGCACCTCCTTCTTTACGACATCCATCATAGGTGGGTTGAGTCTCCGTTGAGGTTGCCTGGAAGGTTTGGCTCCCTCTTCTAACAAGATTCTGTGCATGCAAGTAGCTGGGCTGATTCCCTTAATGTCCGCTATGGTCCATCCCAGAGCAGTCTTATGTTCTTTGATCACCGCCACCAACCTATCCTCTTGTTCCTTAGTAAGCTTGTTGGAGATAATGACAGGCAAGGTATCACCTTCCCCCACGAATGCATACTTCAAATGCTCAGGAAGTGGCTTGAGCTCAACAACGGGTGCCTGCACAATAGAAGGTAAGAGCTTCTCGCTCGAACCAGTTAGTTCCATAGGCGTACCTACCTGCAAATGAGTAGGAAGGGTGGACAAGTCTCTTATAGTCTCCTGCAGGTTAGTAGACAAAGCATAATTCAATGACAACTCCTCAATAGGAGCTTCTAAAGCAATCTGCAGGTCATCTACACAACTCATGTCAAAAGTATCCTGCATACAAGTATCAATGGCATCTACAAAGCATAAGGAAGGATCATCAGAAGGGAATTTCATTGCATCATAAATATTATATGCAACCTTCTCACCATCGAATTCCATAGTTAATGAGCCAGAATACACATCAATTTTTGTCTTAGCAGTCTTCAAAAAGGGCCTTCCTAAGATAATAGGGGACTCTTGCTTACCATGCTCCATGTCTAAGACAAAAAAGTCAGCAGGAAAGATCAAGTTGTCAACCATGACCAAAACATCCTCTACTATACCTCTAGGATAAGCATTTGAGCGGTCCGCTAGTTGGATCACCACTCTAGTCTCATGCAAAGGTCCTAAGCCTAATGATTCAAATAAAGAATAAGGCAAGACATTAATAGATGCACCTAAGTCTAACAAAGCTTTATCAAACTTAGTCTCACCTATCACACATGGGATTGTAAACATGCCAGGGTCGCTACATTTCTTAGGCATACGCTTTTGAAACACAGCAGACACATGTTCGCTTACCTTAATCTTCTCCTTCCCTTTCAAATTCTTATTCCTCTTTATGGTGCAAAGCTCCTTAAGAAATTTAGCATAACGAGGAATACTTTTAATCAATTTGAGTAAGGGAATGTTTACCTCGCACTTACTAAATGTCTCAAAGATCTCTTTGTCATTCTCAGGCCTCCTTGTATCTCTAAGAGCTTCAGGAAAAGGAGGAACAGGTTTGTAAGAATTTAAAGGAGGGAATTCAGGCCTTACATAGGAGTCGGCAGGTTCGTCAGGGGCAAGGCCGCGGGGCGGCTCATGGTGGCGACGGGGCGGCTCGCCGAAATCTGCATCTGCAGAATCGCCTTGGCCGCGGGGCGGCTCATGGGGGCGACGGGGCGGCTCGCGATTACGCATCTCTCCTTCTCCTTTGTCTTTATGCATCTCAGGTTCTCCATAGTTTTCGTCATCCTGGTAAGTAGTAATCAGTTCCTTACCACTTCTTAGCGTTATTGCGCTGACGTTCTCCTTAGGATTCACCACCGTTTGAGATGGTAGCTTTCCTGAGTCCTTAGCCTGCAATTCACTTACCGATTGAGCCAATTGGCCTACCTGTTTCTCAAGATTCTTTGAGTGCTCAACCTGGCTCATGAGTATCCTAGTGAGGGTTTTGATAGGGTCCTCAGTTGATTGATCCCCTGCGGGGGGTGCTCTCTGCCTAGAATCGAATTGTTGTTGAGGCCTTTGTTGGTGTCCCCCTTGCGGATTGTAAGGGGCTTGGTTATTACCATAGCCATACCCCTGGTAACCTGCATTATAATTGTTATTGAATTGATTGGGGTTACCATAGTTATCATACCTTGGCTTCTGCGGGACAAAGTTTCCCATGGCGTTGAGCTCAACATTAGGATCCTGAAGTAGCGGGCACATATCGTTTGGATGTAAAGGATCAGCATATAGCCCACATGCTTTGAGTTCCTGAGGGGTCCCTTTGAGCATCATCCTTCTCATCATCTCCTTCATCTCCATCATATCAGCTTGTAAATTGGAGCTTGAAGAATCCACAGCCAGTACTCCACGGGGGTTTGCCCTCTTGCTATATTGTCTAGACCCTTCAGCAAGCTCTGAGAACAAATCCATAGCATCATTTGGGGTCTTGTTGAGAATGTTACCCCCACTAGCGGCATTCACCATTCGACGCTCATCATCAAGCAAACCTCCATGCAAATAAAGTACCAAATCCTGTTGTGAGTAACCATGGTAGGGGCAACTTGAGCAGAGCTTTTTGAATCGCTCCACATACTCATACAGGGTCTCAGTTGCTAATTGCTCGATGTTGCTGATGGCCTTTTTGAGAAAGTTTAGCTTTGTCGCAGGGAAGTACTTCTCTAAGAACAACCTTTTCATCTCTGTCCAGGTAGTAATGCTCCCTGCAGGCAAATAATAAAACCAATCATTAGCTGAATCTTTTAATGTGAAAGGAAAAGCTCGCAGCTTGATTTGGTCCTCTGTGACATCTGCGGGTCTCATGCTCTCAATGATAGCATGGAACTCCGCTAAATGTTTGTTGGGATCCTCGCCACTCAACCCATGGAACTTAGGTAGAAAGTGGATCCATAGAGCCTTAAACTCGAACTTGGTCCCATCAGCAAGCGCTGGAAACTGCACCGCCAATGGTTGTGTTTGAAGATTCGGTGCGGTGAGTTGCCTTAAGGTTTGGTTCGCGTTATCTAACGCGTTGTCACCCATCTCTGCAGTTCCTTCGGCTTCTTGATCAAAAGGTAATTCGCTAGAGTTGTTGCGAACCTCCCGCCTTAGGTTGGAAAGAGTCCTCTCAATCTCTGAATCAAAAGGAAGTAAAGATGGATTAGTAGCACGGGTGCGGACCATAAACGTGGTCCACACCAAGGGTAGCGATTAAACAACACAAGAAATTAAAAAGATTTCCCCGGCAACGGTGCCAAATTTGACAAGAGGAAAACCTGTCGTTGTTCCTGCCAAATAATTACTCAAACCTACAACTAGTATAGTTGGTAAGAAAGAGGTTGATCCACAGGGAAATCTATTAAGTTCAAGTGGTTATCTAATCGCAAGTGACACTAAAAGAGAGTTTGATGAGAAAAAGATCCGCCTTTTGTCAAAGCGGAAAGAGACAAACAAACTGAAGTGGGTTGTAAGATGCAATGGAGAGAATTAGGTTCACCTACAATTTGTCACTTCAATTGATGAATTTGATCCTTGTTTCAGCCTCTAGTTCTTTTCTTTTCCTATCAATGTCCTTGTCCAGATCTTAGGTAAATTACTAGTCCTACGAGTCCTAGTAATCCTTATCTCTAAATAACCCTAACACGGTTAAGATTTAACCTAGAGATAGCATTAAGACTATGAATTAACCAAGGTATATGCAATATCAAGCTACGAGTCGATATTTAACATATATTCAACTTCCTACACATCCAATTAGTCCTACGAGTCCTAAAGGGATATGATTGCTACTTGGGTTAAGGTTCGCTACGAGGAATCTACAAAACCCTAGCAATTGAATGAATCTACTCTAACTAGTTGATCAGGCCAGAGAGAATAAAACACATTCAAGGAATTAAGCGCAAAGAAGTCAAAACATTGAATAGGAATAAGAACTAGATTAAGAAACTCACAATTCAACAATCAAGATCCAAACTGTAGGCGAAACCTTCGAGAGTTTAGTTCCTCATGCTCAACGTGCTCTCAACAATTCTCCAAAGTGCATAAGGTGAATAATAGAATAACCTAAAAATGTCTTTTAAAGACCTACAAAGGATCGGCCAAAAATAATACTAAAAACCCTAATTAAATTGAATAACTGAATCGACGTTTCTGGACAGGCCGCGGGGCGGCTGGCTCAGGCGACGGGGCGGCCTGGCGATCAGCGAAATCCTTCGAGATTTATTCGGGCCGCGGGGCGGCCAGGTCAGGCGACGGGGCGGCCAGCGATTTCTTCCGCTTCTCTCCACGTGATTTGCTGTAGCTGATAATGCAATTCCTTTAATTCTTTAACTCCCCTCAAATTCATTCCACCTTGAATCACGATTCCTGAAATAAACCATAATGTTGTGTAGATTCCGCATCTTCCAACTCAACAAGTAATCATGTAAATGCAATTAAAATATGCAATATTTACACCCAAACTATACTAAATGCAATCTATTATGCAATACTAATATGCTCTATCAATTATATTAGTTATAATAAAACGCAAACCCTGCCCGCTGGTCTCCAACTCTCAAGCCAAGACTAACCTTCATTTAGACTCACCAACTCGGATAACATCCCATAGGAGAAGTCCTAATTCATTCCGACACTCCAATCTCATACCTCTTCCCACCAGGCACTCTCACTGACAATCCACCTCTAAGAATCCAACCCCTATCTCTGTTTTCACACCCGAGCACCCTTGCATACTATGTTCTCAATACTCACAAGAACCATTTCCCTACACTGCCCATACTACCTAAGACATCACGAGCATAGAACCCTTCTAGCCACATCTCGTCTATAAGGATACCCCAATCACCACCTAGCCGACCTATTCTAACCATACCCCCACCTAAGATTCACCTAGGAGCTCATCGAAAACCACTAAGCATCGCCTCTTATAGTTCTCAAAACTCACCCGCTCCTACTTAAGTCAACACCCCTCTTCTGCAACTTTCCCTTACCACCGCCGATCATTCTAATCACTCAAAGCCTTTATCCACTCTCTGACCATCCTACCAAAGGACCTCACTCACATGTTCAAAGAAGAAGCAATCATGAACATTATTACACAGAAGGATTTCATCATATCAACTAGCATTTAAATCGATAGCATCATTAGTTCATCACTAAGCATTGTAATTGTATCAAAAGTCTCGATTTACCGTCATGCTCAACAAATATTGTAAAACATCATATATGAACCCAATCAAATCAAGCTAGCAAGTTTCATCATAACCTCATCTAATAAACAGTTCAGGTTCCCAGCATTGGCAGTTCATACTTCCATAGGCAAGGAATTTAAATCATGTTGGGCAACTCAGAGTAGCATCACATCAAGTCATCATAGCACATTAGGACAGTAAGGCACCGAATCATATATATCATCATAGACACGGATAGTCAGGCAATAATCATTACCAAGTCACCACATCAACACGCAATTTTCATCCTCAAGTCAGTGCAATATCACCATCAATAAGTTCAAAAAGGATTAGCAATCCAAATGAAGGACACTCCCACTTGCAAGTCATATCGTACTCAATAATCGTAATCCTTGAATCAAGCTTGTTCCGTCGACATTGTCGATCCTGAGGCCCGTGGGTTATGGGCCCGCGCTTCCGCTACGCTGCTCTATCGCTATCCAACTTCCGTCCCCTTCTCTATGCGGCCCCTCATCCAATGTATCGTGTAGGAGTCTATGTTAGTGGAGATAGGGGAGTGACAAGAGCGGACGACCCAATATTCCTCTCGGAGACAAAAATGGACCAAAGCTAAAGATGACACGACTAGGGACAAGACTCCGACCCGGGAATAGTAACGATGCCTTTATGGAAGTCCATTAGGTTGCAATTAGTGACAAACAAGCACGAATTCATCATGGAGCATATCAATCACATTAATCCACACTAACATGTACCTAACTTAAGGAACAATGACATACATATTCATTCCAAAGATACAATCGAGTCCCACACTCATGCGCGTGAGACAAGCTAGTAGTCTATTATTCCATGGAAGCAGATATGTCTAGCAACTTAAGCAAGATATGCAGGATTTAATGGGCATCATAATTATCACATAGATGAACAATGCACGAGTTTGGTGTATGCATCATACGAGATCATATAAGGGCAACATAGTAACTATCTCATCTGACAAAATGATCATATATTAGGTCAAGCACGGCACGTAATCATATGACGAGATACATTTAGAAAGCATGGGTCCTACATGATACTAGCGATACATGATGTGATACAAGAATAGTCAAGAGTCATTAAGAGGAGTTCAACATAATATTTACGAAACATGAGGCATCATCAAAAGTAATTAGAAGGACATCATGGGTGCTAGATTACAATCATGCTAAGAACGAACCATCATAGAGTACATATATGGTACAATAGTTATCACATTATAGAACAAGTACAACACGTGATCATTTAGCGGGTCATATTGGAAATCATAAGCTCTACAGGACACTACTGGCACATATCGAACATGGACACAATCAAGATAACTCGACTAAATTCATTCTAGCATTCATGCGTCATGCGTATGCAAAATCATGATATAATGTGGTGTGTGACCATGCGAGGTGCCAAATCATACATTCATGGAAGCACGAGAGGATATCATAGATTAATAGAAGAACACTATCGAACGATAATATGTATGCATGCTAGGATTTATTGTCATGGAAAGAAAGTCGATCACCGAATTCAACATCAATCTAAACGGATAAGTAAAACATTTACGAGGATAGAAAGAGGGAGAGCCACACTATCAAGGACCTAGTTCAAGAGAGAATCGGCAATAATGTAGGCAAGGCATAAATTCGCACAGGTCACAACCAAGGGTTCTACATGTTATTAATGACTGAACATGACATATGATACATACAGGCACTTGATTGATTAACACAACAATAGGCAATAGTTCAGTCGATCACATTCCAACGTTATAGTAGCATGAGAAGAAATGTAGCGAGGTATAGAGCAAGTCTAAGTAACGGGGCAACATGACTAGGAGACGGGGATATGATTTCAAATCAATGTATATTAGGATGAAACATGTATTCACCAAGACTCAATTATGCCACATATTCTCCATTCAATGCAAGGAACACACAACACTATCATATGCAAAATAATCCACAACAGTTAATCTGACAAATACAAAATAGATGGGCGTGCTATAGGTTCTTGTCACAGAAGGAATGATAGGTACGAAGGCGTCATCGGCGAGCATGCTAAGGAGAGTATCTTACGAGCCTTCATACAAAGAAGAATTTATCACACTATCATGGACCTACTCCAAGAGAAGCAACAATCATATAGACTCGTATCATGTGGTTTATGCTCTCAATCAATCATCAGCAAGATTAATACGATAGTCAAGTCGACATGTTATAACGACATCTAACCATGATAGAACAAGAGACCTAAGCAATATGACCAGCATGGATACAGGATGTCATACAACCACGAATTTACAATAATGACCATCATTATAACATGTAATGACTATTACGTAGCATATACGGCATGCTGACATCAAATCATAACACGTATCCATCAAGTAAGGGACTCACTCTACCATGATACTAGAACCGAACGATCACACTATCATGAACCTATTCACAGGGAGGACATCAATTATACAACATCCTAGCACATGACATATATATGCGTGCCCTAGTATGACAATGCAATATACTAAGTAGATCATGTCGGGATGGTATAGATATAACAAATGTAGCTCGAACCCATACAATGGTCATCATGAACATCAAAGCACATAAGCACAATTTCACACTAAGGATCAATCTTTAGGTCAAGGAGTAGTACCACATAGTATCACTCAATCATGGGCAGAGCAATCAAGATAACCCGATAGAGATCCATAAGGGCAACCATTGACTCTCCCTAACTGACTCATCCCCATCTTTCTCGTGAGACTCGGATACGAATTTTTATGGCAAGAAGACACCGGTTGATCGTCATAAGAATCAAGAAAGACAACCTCGAAAACACCTTACTTTTTACTCAAAGGGACGTCAAGAACCACCTTCCAATACTCACTCTGACAACTTTCACATCCATACGTGATTTTCGACACAGTGTGTTTATGAACCGGATTTCCCTGTGGAAGACACTGACATCTGGGAGAAAGACTCGATAGAACCGTCAAGGGATCAACATAGTGGAGGGGATGTTTCATACAAGCTGGGCTTAACCATAGGGAAATAAGGGTACTCCCGCTATCTCGTTCGCACAGATCATTCAATATTCATTAAATAGTTAGGACATACCAATCAATCTTTAGCATATCAAGCACTCAACATAGAATCATCCAATGCCAATTATAACGACCTCCTTGGAGTCTTCCAGTCCCAGGTGTAAAGAACAAGCTAGTATTTCGCCTACCCATTCCCAACTACATCCAATAGGGATGGTCTAGCGTCTTTTCTACCCTCTCGATCCCTTATTAGTTGGTTCTCCTCTTTTATCATAAGCCAAGTTCACATTTAGTCCAATTGAGTTAGGCATAATAAGTTCATTTTGCCCCTTTAAAACACTTTCAAATCTTTTGAAATTCATGGGCGGTTTCCCAAAACATACACTCGACCCTTGCGTACCCGAATTGCACAACCTCGCTCTGATACCAACTTTATAACGGCCCGGATATAAATATCCGAGATACGTTTCGAAGGTTGGATACCTTCGTTCGGATGTTACAACTCAGGTACGGGTCGAGGTTTCAAACCTCTAGAGATCAATCAGTATTCAAGCGGGGATTTCGAACCCCAAACAATCAAAGTAACAAAACCCAATTCAAACGAGAGTAAAGCAGAAGCAAGGTTTAGATACAAGAGCCACGACAGAGCCGGGTCAAAACCAAAACATATATTCTAAAGTCGTATAGCCAAGTTAGCGGGGTTAGACAGATTCTTTGCAATCGCCCGGGGGATTTTCCCACGCCATAGAGACAGGGAGCAATCATAACTAAAAACAAGTGGTGCGAGCGGGATCAGACCGAGACCCCAACACACCCTGTCCCACAAGCAAATATACACATACGCTAATATAAAGATGATGCGAATGCGGAAATTAAATCACACTAATATGATCATAATTTACAATGTGCGAAAAAGAACTGTAAAGGGCCTAAGACAATGCCAAGTGGCATATCCCTCTCCTACCTCTGCACCCCTTCCCGTTAGAGCAGAGACTGGCCAGTTCGGTGCTATAGCATAGCAATTTCCTCGTGGTGGTGCACTAACCACGGCATCATCATATCATATCATATCATCTCATCTCTTGCCTGATGGTGCTGGGCTAATCATATCATATCATATCATCTCATCTCTTGCCCGATGGTGCTGGGCTAATCATATCATGCTCATATCGACTCGATAGACTCAGGGTACCCGATGGGGCTGGGCTACCCTATGACCCTAGCAAAGACTCTAGGACTATCACAGATAACGGCCGTTCTGTTCTCAATCACACAAAGTAACTGAATGCTCATTCATAAGTGCAATCCTAGCATGATACTACACGGCATGCTTTAATGCTTATGCAACACCTAGTATGTCATATATTCACAAGCAGGTATTCTCTTTCGAATCTGAGTAAGCCCATAAAGGAACTTACCTGAATAAGCCGAACAGCAGAAACAAGGCAGAAGTAGAATCCAAGCAATGAATCACCAATAGTAAGCAATGTCCAACATATCACAATCACCTAATAACATACAGACATGCATAAGTCTATCTAATCCACACAAGGCGCCCCTAACTATCATACATACTTCTCATATCTTATTTCAGATTATTCCATCTTATCCCATCACAATTCATATATCATTTCTTGTTCATCTCATCTCATCATCTCATTTCTAAAACAATCTCCCAAAGAACTCATCTTAGAAAATCAAACAATTCTTTAAAATCGATTATCCAAATCCCGACATTAAACATTTAAGTCTTAAAACCAATTTCCCAAAATCATATTTAGAAATGATTCCGGCATTTTATCTCTTTAAAATTCCCCGTCTTAAAATCACTTTATAAATCATTATATAATAACTCATCTCAAGGAATATTTAAATATAATAAAATTGCCAAAATCACTCCATTTTAATAACCTACATTTATCATTCAAAATACGAAATTACTTTAACATATTTTATATCTCATCTCAAAATCATCATATAACATCATACTAATATATAACAATTTATTTAGAAAATATATAATAATTTCAGAATTTATATTTTCATGAACTCAGAAATAATATAAAATGATAATAATAATGATAATAACAATTTAATCATCACATACAATATATACTTATAACAAGTATACCAACCCAATCAACCCAGCTCAAGCCCAACCCGAGAAAAGGCCCTAATCCATACCCGGAAAGTAGATCCAACCCGGAAGAAAAAAAAAGGGAAGAAAGAAAAGAAAGAAAGGCCTAACAAGAAAAAGAAGAAAAATATAAATTCGGTTCCGGCCCAGCCCGTAACCGAAACTCAGAAAAGAATAGAAGAGAACCGGACCAATTCGAAAAAGAACAAACCTGACCCGAGAGCCCAACCCTGAAACCAGAAATGGAGGACCCGGATCCAAGCCCACGAAATAGGCCCAACAAACCCTACTGTTCACCATCCCTTCCAAGCCTGCCCTGCCATCGACGGAAGAAAAGAAGGAGAAGAAGAGTGCTCCGTCGGCCTGCCTCGCCCTCTCCGACCACTCCCGCCCTCCCCGACACCGCTACCCAGGAAGACCCACATGACCCAAGGAAAAGAAAAAGGGGAAAAGCTCACCGAAGGTGTCGAAGGTTCGTCGAAATGGCTCGTCGGTGGTGCCTTAGTCCGTCGGAGGTGGAATCAGAGAGATCTCGGTCTAGGACGAAGGTAAGAGGTGTAAGGTGTGGTTTCAAGAAGTTTTTTGAGAAGAAAAGGAGGAAGGAGCTCACCGCTGCGTGATCGGAAAATAGGGGAGGGGTGAAGGAGTGCGGCGGCAGCGGCGGTGACTCCGGGCTCTCCTGGGTGGATGCTCGGCTCATGGGGTTGTCGGGGAAGTTCTGCTTGCCGCTGAGGAGGGAGGAGCTTTGGTGGGAGCTCAACTCCTTAGCTCCGAAAACAGGGGAGGGGTGAAGTTGTTGGTGGCGGCAAGGGGGAGACGAAGGTGACTGCAGTGGTGGAAGCGACGAGGTGGTGTGTAAGGGCTCGGATTTTCGAATCCTAATATTTTCGGAAAAAGGGAAATTAAAATGAAATTAAATCGGATTTAAAGCTCGTTTAACAGATTCTGACCTGAATCTAAATATTTGACGAACGATACTGTCTTTTCACCTCGAGAATTTAAAATAAATTCGGATGGCGATATCCTTTTAAGTTTAAAATCTAATTGATCGAGAGAGCGGGATTCGGGGAAACTAACGCTCGAAAACAAATTTTGCGGGATTCGAGATTCGTGTATTCGGGATTTATTTCTGGGTATTATTTTTGACTCTTAACCATTTCGACACTCAAACCTCCCATCTAATCTTCCCGACCTTACCCTGCAGTTGAACCTATTCCTCCCATCTCCCTATATTTCTAGCTGCAAAGATCAATCTCCTCACACGCAAGCCCCTTCCTTCCCACACTCATCCATCCTTCTCCTCTCCTGTGTTCTCCATCACCATCACGCTCCATCCCTCTTCCATCTTGAACTCACCATCACCGTCACCTACTGCTGCATTCAACACCATCCATCATCACCGCCATCACCGTAGCCTCACCCACCTCCCGACGTCCCCATCACCACCACGACACATCACCGTCTCCTCCTCCTTCCCTCCTTCCACCTCGAGCCACCAACGGAAGGTCCCACACACCTCCTCGAGAGCACAATAGCAGCCCGACACCACCCAGGAGCCGCCAAGCGCCGCCGACGAGCCATCAACGACCTCTTTGTTCTGTTTCGCGAAGCTAACTTCCGGTAAGTCGTTCTCCTTCGTTTTTGATCGAAATCGCTTGCGGTCTTCGCCATCACACTCACCCACATCCGGTGTAGGTCTGAAAAGCCATCTCGAGCCACCGACGAAGCCTAGAACTCCGATCGAGAGCTCCGAAGTCGCAAAAAATCCACCATGGTGAGCTTCGTTCCTTTATTTACGTTATCCATTTCGAATCGTTTCGTGCTTGGGTCGGGTTATGGGCGAGTGTGAGGGTGTGTGAGCTGAGTGCGGGGAGTCGGGTGGGTTCGTGAGCTCCGGCAAGAGCTCCGACGAGCATCGATGGCGGAGAGAGAAGCAACCGGCGATCGTGAGCTGCGCAAGAGACGAGCTTGGCGATTGCTGGGCAGGAGCACGGGAGCGAAGGAGCAGCTGTAGCGAGCACGCCCGCGGGAGCAGGAGGGCGCAAGTCAGCGGGCGCGGGTTAGTCGTGGACGAGCAGCAAGCCGGCGGGAGCGGGATCGAGCCAGCGGCCGCGGGCAGGAGCTACTCCATTTGAATCTGGATGAGGAAGACGAGCTGTTGTAAAGTAGTGGGCCCCCCTTTACTATTATATATATGTTATCAATTTAACCGGTTGGGGTTATTATTTACGGGTTCGGTTCGGTTTGGTTCGGTTGGGTTTGAATGAGTTTGGTCCGGTTCGGGTTTATTCGTTTAATTATTTGATTATTTAACGATACTTAAAATATTATAATATTATTTAAAGATTAAAAAATAAAATATTATTTCGGAGATTTTATAGAGGGTGGGTTTCATTAAATAGAAATGGTTGGAATTTTACAGGATTTGGGAATATTTTTTTTCGAAAGTATTTAATAAATGCTATTAAAATATCTATATAATTATTGGGATTTAAATAAACCATTCAGGCTTGTCGAATTAAAATGGGATTTAGCAAATGAATTTCAAGATCGGAAATGATTTAGTAAATATTTAAAAAAGGAATTTTGTGAGTATTTTCAAGGGTCGGAATTCTTAACTGGTTGATTCGGATTTCAAAACGGTTTTGGAACTAACTTGGGGATTTATACTTGTTCGGTGAGGGACTAACATGATGATATGATCATTTGACTAACGACATGATATGTGTGACTAATAGCATGACTTGTGGTGATTTATTATAAGGGGTTAAATGTTGGTTACCAATGATGATGATAATGATAATATATCCTTATGGAAAGTATGAGTATGGAATAGTAATATAAGAATTCGGCTAAGTATGATATGGAGGTTATTTTTAAACTGATGAGTTGACAAGTTATGATGAGACGAGATGAGAACTGAAGATGAGATGATAATGTTAATAATGATGAGACAGTCGAGTTATCACATTTATGTGTATCGTATATGTTCATATGTGACTTGTGTGCCTTACGTAAATTAGACTTAGACTGATTATGTTATTTATGGGATTACTAGGTGATCTTTGATCTGTTGGATTGCTTGCCATTGCTGATTATTGTATGGATTCTGCGCTTCTCCAGGTAAGTCCTCCAGGGCTTAGTCAGTAACCAGGGAAAAAGGGAAATTAAAATGAAATTAAATCGGATTTAAAGCTCGTTTAACAGATTCTGACCTGAATCTAAATATTTGACGAACGATACCGTCTTTTCACCTCGAGAATTTAAAATAAATTCGGATGGCGATATCCTTTTAAGTTTAAAATCTAATTGATCGAGAGAGCGGGATTCGGGGAAACTAACGCTCGAAAACAAATTTTGCGGGATTCGAGATTCGTGTATTCGGGATTTATTTCTGGGTATTATTTTTGACTCTTAACCATTTCGACACTCAAACCTCCCATCTAATCTTCCCGACCTTACCCTGCAGTTGAACCTATTCCTCCCATCTCCCTATATTTCTAGCTGCAAAGATCAATCTCCTCACACGCAAGCCCCTTCCTTCCCACACTCATCCATCCTTCTGCTCTCCTGTGTTCTCCATCACCATCACGCTCCATCCCTCTTCCATCTTGAACTCACCATCACCGTCACCTACTGCTGCATTCAACACCATCCATCATCACCGCCATCACCGTAGCCTCACCCACCTCCCGACGTCCCCATCACCACCACGACACATCACCGTCTCCTCCTCCTTCCCTCCTTCCACCTCGAGCCACCAACGGAAGGTCCCACACACCTCCTCGAGAGCACAATAGCAGCCCGACACCACCCAGGAGCCGCCAAGCGCCGTCGACGAGCCATCAACGACCTCTTTGTTCTGTTTCGCGAAGCTAACTTCCGGTAAGTCGTTCTCCTTCGTTTTTGATCGAAATCGCTTGCGGTCTTCGCCATCACACTCACCCACATACGGTGTAGGTCTGAAAAGCCATCTCGAGCCACCGACAAAGCCTAGAACTCCGATCGAGAGCTCCGAAGTCGCAAAAAATCCACCATGGTGAGCTTCGTTCCTTTATTTCCGTTATCCATTTCGAATCGTTTCGTGCTTGGGTCGGGTTATGGGCGAGTGTGAGGGTGTGTGAGCTGAATGCGGGGAGTCGGGTGGGTTCGTGAGCTCCGGCAAGAGCTCCGGCGAGCATCGATGGCGGAGAGAGAAGCAACCGGCGATCGTGAGCTGCGCAAGAGACGAGCTTGGCGATTGCTGGACAGGAGCACGGGAGCGAAGGAGCAGCTGTAGCGAGCACGCCCGCGGGAGCAGGAGGGCGCAAGTCAGCGGGCGCGGGTTAGTCGTGGACGAGCAGCAAGCCGGCGGGAGCGGGATCGAGCCAGCGGCCGCGGGCAGGAGCTACTCCATTTGAATCTGGATGAGGAAGACGAGCTGTTGTAAAGTAGTGGGCCCCCCTTTACTATTATATACATGTTATCAATTTAACCGGTTGGGGTTATTATTTACGGGTTCGGTTCGGTTTGGTTCGGTTGGGTTTGAATGAGTTTGGTCCGGTTCGGGTTTATTCGTTTAATTATTTGATTATTTAATGATACTTAAAATATTATAATATTATTTAAAGATTAAAAAATAAAATATTATTTCGGAGAATTTATAGAGGGTGGGTTTCATTAAATAGAAATGGTTGGAATTTTACAGGATTTGGGAATATTTTTTTTCGAAAGTATTTAATAAATGCTATTAAAATATCTATATAATTATTGGGATTTAAATAAACCATTCAGGCTTGTCGAATTAAAATGGGATTTAGCAAATGAATTTCAAGATCGGAAATGATTTAGTAAATATTTAAAAAAGGAATTTTGTGAGTATTTTCAAGGGTCGGAATTCTTAACTGGTTGATTCGGATTTCAAAACGGTTTTGGAACTAACTTGGGGATTTATACTTGTTCGGTGAGGGACTAACATGATGATATGATCATTTGACTAACGACATGATATGTGTGACTAATAGCATGACTTGTGGTGATTTATTATAAGGGGTTAAATGTTGGTTACCAATGATGATGATAATGATAATATATCCTTATGGAAAGTATGAGTATGGAATAGTAATATAAGAATTCGGCTAAGTATGATATGGAGGTTATTTTTAAACTGATGAGTTGACAAGTTATGATGAGACGAGATGAGAACTGAAGATGAGATGATAATGTTAATAATGATGAGACAGTCGAGTTATCACATTTATGTGTATCGTATATGTTCATATGTGACTTGTGTGCCTTACGTAAATTAGACTTAGACTGATTATGTTATTTATGGGATTACTAGGTGATCTTTGATCTGTTGGATTGCTTGCCATTGCTGATTATTGTATGGATTCTGCGCTTCTCCAGGTAAGTCCTCCAGGGCTTAGTCAGTAACCAGGGAAAAAGGGAAATTAAAATGAAATTAAATCGGATTTAAAGCTCGTTTAACAGATTCTGACCTGAATCTAAATATTTGACGAACGATACCGTCTTTTCACCTCGAGAATTTAAAATAAATTCGGATGGCGATATCCTTTTAAGTTTAAAATCTAATTGATCGAGAGAGCGGGATTCGGGGAAACTAACGCTCGAAAACAAATTTTGCGGGATTCGAGATTCGTGTATTCGGGATTTATTTCTGGGTATTATTTTTGACTCTTAACCATTTCGACACTCAAACCTCCCATCTAATCTTCCCGACCTTACCCTGCAGTTGAACCTATTCCTCCCATCTCCCTATATTTCTAGCTGCAAAGATCAATCTCCTCACACGCAAGCCCCTTCCTTCCCACACTCATCCATCCTTCTGCTCTCCTGTGTTCTCCATCACCATCACGCTCCATCCCTCTTCCATCTTGAACTCACCATCACCGTCACCTACTGCTGCATTCAACACCATCCATCATCACCGCCATCACCGTAGCCTCACCCACCTCCCGACGTCCCCATCACCACCACGACACATCACCGTCTCCTCCTCCTTCCCTCCTTCCACCTCGAGCCACCAACGGAAGGTCCCACACACCTCCTCGAGAGCACAATAGCAGCCCGACACCACCCAGGAGCCGCCAAGCGCCGTCGACGAGCCATCAACGACCTCTTTGTTCTGTTTCGCGAAGCTAACTTCCGGTAAGTCGTTCTCCTTCGTTTTTGATCGAAATCGCTTGCGGTCTTCGCCATCACACTCACCCACATACGGTGTAGGTCTGAAAAGCCATCTCGAGCCACCGACAAAGCCTAGAACTCCGATCGAGAGCTCCGAAGTCGCAAAAAATCCACCATGGTGAGCTTCGTTCCTTTATTTCCGTTATCCATTTCGAATCGTTTCGTGCTTGGGTCGGGTTATGGGCGAGTGTGAGGGTGTGTGAGCTGAATGCGGGGAGTCGGGTGGGTTCGTGAGCTCCGGCAAGAGCTCCGGCGAGCATCGATGGCGGAGAGAGAAGCAACCGGCGATCGTGAGCTGCGCAAGAGACGAGCTTGGCGATTGCTGGACAGGAGCACGGGAGCGAAGGAGCAGCTGTAGCGAGCACGCCCGCGGGAGCAGGAGGGCGCAAGTCAGCGGGCGCGGGTTAGTCGTGGACGAGCAGCAAGCCGGCGGGAGCGGGATCGAGCCAGCGGCCGCGGGCAGGAGCTACTCCATTTGAATCTGGATGAGGAAGACGAGCTGTTGTAAAGTAGTGGGCCCCCCTTTACTATTATATACATGTTATCAATTTAACCGGTTGGGGTTATTATTTACGGGTTCGGTTCGGTTTGGTTCGGTTGGGTTTGAATGAGTTTGGTCCGGTTCGGGTTTATTCGTTTAATTATTTGATTATTTAATGATACTTAAAATATTATAATATTATTTAAAGATTAAAAAATAAAATATTATTTCGGAGAATTTATAGAGGGTGGGTTTCATTAAATAGAAATGGTTGGAATTTTACAGGATTTGGGAATATTTTTTTTCGAAAGTATTTAATAAATGCTATTAAAATATCTATATAATTATTGGGATTTAAATAAACCATTCAGGCTTGTCGAATTAAAATGGGATTTAGCAAATGAATTTCAAGATCGGAAATGATTTAGTAAATATTTAAAAAAGGAATTTTGTGAGTATTTTCAAGGGTCGGAATTCTTAACTGGTTGATTCGGATTTCAAAACGGTTTTGGAACTAACTTGGGGATTTATACTTGTTCGGTGAGGGACTAACATGATGATATGATCATTTGACTAACGACATGATATGTGTGACTAATAGCATGACTTGTGGTGATTTATTATAAGGGGTTAAATGTTGGTTACCAATGATGATGATAATGATAATATATCCTTATGGAAAGTATGAGTATGGAATAGTAATATAAGAATTCGGCTAAGTATGATATGGAGGTTATTTTTAAACTGATGAGTTGACAAGTTATGATGAGACGAGATGAGAACTGAAGATGAGATGATAATGTTAATAATGATGAGACAGTCGAGTTATCACATTTATGTGTATCGTATATGTTCATATGTGACTTGTGTGCCTTACGTAAATTAGACTTAGACTGATTATGTTATTTATGGGATTACTAGGTGATCTTTGATCTGTTGGATTGCTTGCCATTGCTGATTATTGTATGGATTCTGCGCTTCTCCAGGTAAGTCCTCCAGGGCTTAGTCAGTAACCAGGGCCTCCTGCCTGATGTGTCATATAGTATGTAGGTGTTGCATATGCATAAAAGGATGCCATGTAGTATCATACTTAGGACTTGCACTTATGAATGAGCATTCTTATTCTGTATGCGTTTGAATACAGAACGGCCGTTATCTGTGAGTCCTAGAGTCGTTGTTAGGGTCATAGGGCAGCCTAGTTTCATCGGGCGTTGTCCTCCTTGAGTCATTTATATATATCATGAGATACGAGATGAGCATGAGATACGATATGATGATGAGATGTGATATGCTATAGCATCGAACTGGCCAGTCTCCACCCTATCTGGAAGGGGGGTGGTGGTAGAAGAGGGATGTACCACTTGGTATTCTTTGTTAAGGCCTTAATTCATATTCTGCATATATGAATTAGGAGCATGATAGTGTGATTAATATTCAGTACTGCATGAAGGCATCCTTTATTCTGGGTATAGGCGTATTATATGTCCTCAGCGCGGTCAGAGGACCCGCAGGCGAACTCTTGGCCTGACTTGGTGGTATAGTTTCAGGTACCCGATCTACTGCCTGATTTTGTGCTGTTATGACGGGGTCCATTCATATGGCGGAGAGTGAGTGTTTGAACCCTGACTTCACCAGATTCACACTTTTTAGATTTCTTCCTAATTATACTCTGTTTTGATCCGGCTCTGCCGCGACACTGGTTGTATCATTTCAGAATTTATGTCCTTTGCATGATAAAAGATTTTCCGCTTTGTAGACTTAGGACAGGTACAGGGGTTACCCCGGGGTCTCCAGCAGACCTTCCGGATTTGGGTGCGAAATCCCGCTTTAAACTACAAATCCTTAATTTCAAACCTTCAACCTGTACTCGGGGCGCAAGATCCTAATGAGGGGTTTTATCCCTCGAAATGTAACTCGGAAATCATAATCCCTGGCCGTTACAAAGGTGGTATCAGAGCTGAGGTTTTGCAATCCGAGTACAATAGGTTGAAGATGGCTTTGAAAATCGCCCAATGATTTCAAATGGTTTTGGAAAATGTTTAAAGGGCAAAATGAATTTAATTGGACTTAAAACCTAAATGAATAAAGGGGAAACAATCTCATGGGTAGAGACCAAAGTGATAGACCTCCCTTATGGATGTAGAACTTGGGAAACGGTAGGCAAAATACCAGCTTTTATTTACAGATGGGCCTAGAAGACTCCAAGGAACACCACAGAGGTTGGAGTGTCGAGTTAGGAGGTCGTGAGGTTCTTGCCCCTCCGGTCAGCCGTCCCTCGAAGGACGGTATAGATCGTCTCTGTGATTGTATGCATTACATCCAATTGAGCCCGAGGGCGATCCTCCTCGAAGAGGATCATATTAATCTTGTTGAGTGCTATTGTGCATAGGATAGCGAACTAATCGGTATGCCTTAACTAGAATCATGTATTGAATGTGTAAACGGGATAGCGGAAGGAAACCTTGACCTTGTGTAATTGGAATACATGTCTTGTCGAAATAGCCCTTCCATAACTCAGCCCCCTTGATGATTCCGATTTCGTCGTCCGTCCCACCAAAAGATCTAGGCATGTTAGCAAGGGTCGAGAAGCATCCGCTCTCTCCGTTTCGAGTCTTGTTTCGTATCCCACCATCGATGCTTATATCGAGTCTCGTACCTGAGGTGGGGCTCTTCCACGGGAAATTTGGGTCGGTCAACTAATTACCTTTGGAAATCGTGTCAGATGTGAGGGTTACAAGAGTATGATAGTGGGGGTTAGGATTTAAATCATTTCGAGATAGAAGCGAGTTGTCTTATGGAGCCATCCCTTTCGATACTCGTAATGGCCAACCATGTCTTCTTACCACAAGAGTCTAAACACGAGTTCTACCCTCACCTCTCGAAAATAGTGTGAGTGCCCTTGTGTCCTACCCAGCAAGTCATACTAGTGCCCCACGGGGAAACGGGGTGATGAGTCGGTGAATGGCCTTGGAGAATTCTGTCGGTTATAGTCGTAGCCATTCTTATGGTTGCATGACATAGTATAGTGGTGTATTTCAGCATGACTTGCCTGATATCTTGCACGGTTTCTCTTATGAGATGTATGTGTCATATGTATGGAACTTCCATGATTATTGTCTTCCCATGAATTAGGCCCATGATAGTGTGGTCAACCCTCGTTGTATGTTTAATATATGAGATGGCTGTCCTAGCATGCCGAATCAATCTAATTAGACCATGTTGACTGTGTACATGTTTAATGAGCAATTCTAGTATCATGTAGGACATATGTCTCCCATTTATAGGCCCTCGTATGACTATGTGCCGTCCTTGTCCTACGATGTGAATATGGATGTATGTGATGCGATAGGTACCTCCTAGCGTGTTTGCCTTGGCCCCATGATGTTACGACCTGCTTATGTGTATCTAACTGAGTGATAAGTCATGTATATAATGTCCTTGGATGTTGCTAAAACTAGTGCAACTTATGCCACACATGTCCCATGTCCGTTCATGCATGTATGTTTTTAGTATATCAAGCATGATTAGTGAATGAAATGATAGGTTGCTAGCTTCTTCTGTGAACGTGTAAAGTGGAGGATATGAACATGTTATGAATGCATAGATCGCTACTTCTCGAGATAGGTGCATGTAAGTGTGGAATGATGTGATGATATTCGTGATTATTATGTGTTTGCATGCCACAGTTATAAATTCATGGAATACCCTAAGGGCATCGTTGTAACTCTCGGGTTGGGATCTTGTCTCTGGTCTTGTCGTCTCTAGTCGTGGTTCATGTCTGAATCCTTATGGAAGTCATGTTGTCCTCCCTTGTCTCTCCCCTATCTCCGTAACTTTTAACCTTTGCGATTCCTTCAAGAGCATCGACATGGAAGAAAGAACGTCTGGCCAAATGGCACCGGAGTGGCGCAACAGAAGCATGACGAGTCCATGTCCCATAGACTCCAGGAACGACATCACCGATGGAAAAAGGAATGAACATGCTCGAAGATGGCAGTCGTGAACAAGATCCTTCCAATTGACTCGAGGAAGAGCATCCTTAATTCAAATTGCGGTGCTTCTATACTAATCGGAATTGATGTTGTGCGATAGGCCTAGCACTGACCTAATTGAGTATGTGATGATGAATGTGCTGAACTGGTAGTGAATGATTGCCTGACTGACTTATGCCTATGATGATGTGCCTTGGTGCTTAGTATTTTGACTCGCTAGTAAGAAAGATATATAGGTCCTATATGTTAATGGTGCTTCTGTCTTGAGTATGAGTCGTGAGATTCTTCGATAAGCTGGGTCAGAAAGTGACAGGTAGATTGAGGTCTTCAGATCTAGTCGTTGGTCGTGTGAGGTGGAGTACGGGAAGAATATATTTGCTTAAGTAGAGCCGAGCGAGTTTTAAGACTCGTGGGAGATAGTGGTTAGCAGGGTTATCGGATGAGCTTCCACATGGGTCTTAGAGCGGGGATTTGGGTTAGGATGGCGAGATTTTGAGGGAGATGTCCTAGTGAGAAGTGGTAGTCTAGGCAGGTAGTGTGCACGGGTAGTATAAGAGAGTGGTTGGCTGAGGTCTAAACTAGTTTCATTAAGGTGATCTTGAGATTGGGTATGGGTAGAGGCAGTTAGGATAGTTCTAGAGGTGGAAGGGCGAGCTAGGAGTGGATCGGGGGATTCTTGAAGGGAGGTGTTGTGAGACGGATTGGTGTGCTAAGGAAGGTGTCTAGATGGTCTATGAGCGGATCGTGGGCAGTGTCGAGGATGATCGATTAAGGAACATCTGAGGAATCATAGAATTTGGGACTAGGTGGTGTGTGCTGTGAGTGGGAGCGATTTCGGTAAGGGATGAGGTTGAGGAATCGCCAAGGAAGAGTAGGATGAGGTTGCTTGGGAAATTATCGATCAGGGATATTAGGTTGTTCATATTAGGGTTGTTCGTGTGATGAGTATTTGGGGTTGTTTAGATAGGATTGGTAATGCTTAGGGGCAATTATGAGTGAAGGATTTCTAGATGCGTTGTTGAAGGAGTTTGGCATAGGGAATGAATCGGGATTTATGAGTGGAGGTTATTGTGGCTATTGAGGTATTTGAGGATGTGAGATGAATCTTCGAAGAAAGGCTGGTAGCTAGGCAAGGATGTAGTTGAGATTCCTAGTAAGACTGTGGGCTTAAGGTTGAGATAGGGAGATTATGAGCATGGATTTGGGAACTAGGCAAAGCAGAAGATATTGAGGACGTTATAGGATAAGAGATTTTTGAAGGTTGGTGAGGTTGCGGTGCTTAGGGAATTCGGACGAGGATGTCATATGAATTCGGTGAAAATGATGATCGGTGCATAAGGGTTTAAGCGGTAGAGATTAAAAGTTGAGGAAGCGTGATCTAAGGCAATTTGGGGAAACATGCGGAGTTGAGGGAACTAGTCCAGGTAGAGTATGATGGGAAGAGGATCTAGAGTGGGTCGGCTTGAGGGTCATGGTGATTCGTGGTTGGGAGTACCACTAGTTGGGTTTCTGCGTTAGAATTGGTCGGGAGTGTCAGGTGTGAGATGGTCAGCATGAGTTAGGTCCTTAGAGGTGGATGGTTAGTGAGAGTGGTTAGTGGCGTGGGAAGTATGATTAAGTTAGCAATGTGATTCAAGATGTCTCTTTAGGAGATGATGGTCGAGTGGAGTCTTGAAAGCCTAGGAAGAGTAAGCGAGATTGTTAAGAAGTGTCTTCTAGATCAATCGTGAGAGCGGTTCAGTTGAGAACTCAGAATGTTCTATTAGAGGGTAAAGATGGGACCGATAGAGGGCCCTAGGGAAAGGATGTGTTATATATGGAGTGTTGGTGGTAGATCGAGTTGTTCAGCTTGTCGAAATGAGGGAATTTTGTGATTTGGGAACTCCGAGAGATAGTTTTAAATAGTCGAGTGGACGGTAGACTTGAGATCGGGATGTCGAAGTGGATTGGCCCTTAGATGGCTTGATGGCATAGGAGTTGGGATACCTAGTAGTTGGTTTGGGTATTCGGCCTTGATTACGAATAGTTATGAAGCTAGAAAGGTTGTATGTGAGCAGGATACACTGGTGCCTAGAACTGGTAGTGGATTGAGTTGGTAGACCTCGGTGAAGTTGATCTTAGTGCAAGGGATGGTGAGTAGTGGTCGTGTCTCGTCATGATTGGTAGTGTAGGCAGATTCTCATGAGATAGTGATCTAGTGTATACTTTACTTGGGGCCGAATGTTGTGCGAATTCTATGCTATAGACGATGTTGATTCTCTGATGTGTTGCTGTTGACAACAGGGAACTGTTAGTACTAACATAGTTATCCCTGAACTTGATGGAATGCTACTGTACGGAAGCAGTTCTTTTCCTCTAATGCAATGACGCTTGGTAGTTAGAATGAGTATGATGTACTTATCTGATTGATATAACGTGCTTATCTGATTGATATGGTGTGTAACTTCCGTGAGATGATGTGATAAATTCTACCATATATGATACGATGCTAAATATGCTATGGTATGTGGCTATTCTTGAGGTGATTATGTTATGCTATTAGATGTGAGGTGCTATTGTTATTCGATATATATACATGATGCTTGATGATGGAAATGATAGAAATTGAACTGTTGAATCTTGATTCTGACTTGGAACCTAGGAAGGAAATATGGGATTAGCCCTTAGAGGTGGATGATTCCACCTTCTGAGTTCTGAAATTGCTTGATTAACATCGGATTTAAAGAATTTTGAACGGTGAATAAAAAGGAACTTAGATTTTGAGGTAAGGTTATTGCAGTCCGAGTCTTTCATTAGAACGCCCCACAAAGTGGATATAAGTATTTCACGGGGGCACCCGTAGAATTCTTACTAAGACCTAGTGGGACGCTATAATACTTTTCGAGTTATGATATGACCGAGAAGTCGGAATAAGGATGTGGTAGGGGCCCATATCACATTCTTACTGCGACCTATTGGGGATATTATGGTCACGACAATGGTACTGTGAGATCTCATGGGGGCACTTATGAGATACTTACGGGATCAGTGGCATGATCCTTGGACTCACCAGTTTCAAACTTCATCCAGTGTTTTAAGATGATATTGGTCTCGTGGACGAGACTTGTTTTTAGAGGTGGATGATGTAAGGGCTCGGATTTTCGAATCCTAATGTTTTCGGAAATAGCCCTTCCATAACTCAGCCCCCTTGATGATTCCGATTTCGTCGTCCGTTCCACCAAAAGATCTAGGCATGTTAGCGAGGGTCGAGAAGCATCCGCTCTCTCCGTTTCGAGTCTTGTTTCGTATCCCACCATCGATGCTTCTATCGAGTCTCGTACCTGAGGTTGGGCTCTTCCACGGGAAATTTGGGTCGGTCAACTAATTACCTTTGGAAATCGTGTCAGATGTGAGGGTTACAAGAGTATGATAGTGGGGGTTAGGATTTAAATCATTTCGAGATAGAAGTGAGTTGTCTTATGGAGCCATCCCTTTCGATACTCGTAATGGCCAACCATGTCTTCCTACCACAAGAGTCTAAACACGAGTTCTACCCTCACCTCTCGAAAATAGTGTGAGTGCCCTTGTGTCCTGCCCAGCAAGTCATACTAGTGCCCCACGGGGAAACGGGGTGATGAGTCGGTGAATGGCCTTGGAGAATTCTGTCGGTTATAGTCGTAGCCATTCTTGTGGTTGCATGACATAGTATAGTGGTGTATTTCAGCATGACTTGCCTGATATCTTGCACGGTTGCTCTTATGAGATGTATGTGTCATATGTATGGAACTTCCATGATTATTGTCTTCCCATGAATTAGGCCCATGATAGTGTGGTCAACCCTCGTTGTATGTTTAATATATGAGATGGCTGTCCTAGCATGCCGAATCAATCTAATTAGACCATGTTGACTGTGTACATGTTTAATGAGCAATTCTAGTATCATGTAGGACATATGTCTCCCATTTATAGGCCCTCGTATGACTATGTGCCGTCCTTGTCTTACGATGTGAATATGGATGTATGTGATGCGATAGGTACCTCCTAGCGTGTTTGCCTCGGCCCCATGATATTACGACCTACTTATGTGTATCTAACTGAGTGATAAGTCATGTATATAATGTCCTTGGATGTTGCTAAAACTAGTGCAACTTATGCCACACATGTCCCATGTCCGTTCATGCATGTATGTTTTTAGTATATCAAGCATGATTAGTGAATGAAATGATAGGTTGCTAGCTTCTTCTGTGAACGTGTAAAGTGGAGGATATGAACATGTTATGAATGCATAGATCGCTACTTCTCGAGATAGGTGCATGTAAGTGTGGAATGATGTGATGATATTCGTGATTATTATGTGTTTGCATGCCACAGTTATAAATTCATGGAATACCCTAAGGGCATCGTTGTAACTCTCAGGTTGGGATCTTGTCTCTGGTCTTGTCGCCTCTAGTTCTGGTCCATGTCTGAATCCTTATGGAAGTCATGTTGTCCTCCCTTGTCTCTCCCCTATCTCCGTAACTTTTAACCTTTGCGATTCCTTCAAGAGCGTCGACATGGAAGAAAGAACGACTGGCCAGATGGCACCGGAGTGGCGCAACAGAAGCATGACGAGTCCATGTCCCATAGACTCCAGGAACGACATCACCGATGGAAAAAGGAATGAACATGCTCGAAGATGGCAGTCGTGAACAAGATCCTTCCAATTGACTCGAGGAAGAGCATCCTTAATTCAAATTGCGGTGCTTCTATACTAATCGGAATTGATGTTGTGCGATAGGCCTAGCACTGACCTAATTGAGTATGTGATGATGAATGTGCTGAACTGGTAGTGAATGATTGCCTGACTGACTTATGCCTATGATGATGTGCCTTGGTGCTTAGTATTTTGACTCGCTAGTAAGAAAGATATATAGGTCCTATATGTTAATGGTGCTTCTGTCTTGAGTATGAGTCGTGAGATTCTTCGATAAGCTGGGTCAGAAAGTGACAGGTAGATTGAGGTCTTCAGATCTAGTCGTTGGTCATGTGAGGTGGAGTACGAGAAGAATATGTTTGCTTAAGTAGAGCCGAGCGAGTTTTAAGACTCGTGGGAGATAGTGGTTAGCAGGGTTATCGGATGCGCTTCCACATGGGTCTTAGAGCGGGGATTTGGGTTAGGATGGCGAGATTTTGAGGGAGATGTCCTAGTGAGAAGTGGTAGTCTAGGCAGGTAGTGTGCGCGGGTAGTATAAGAGAGTGGTTGGCTGAGGTCTAAACTAGTTTCATTAAGGTGATCTTGAGATTGGGTATGGGTAGAGGCAGTTAGGATAGTTCTAGAGGTGGATGGGCGAGCTAGGAGTGGATCGGGGGATTCTTGAAGGGAGGTGTTGTGAGACGGATTGGTGTGCTAAGGAAGGTGTCTAGATGGTCTATGAGCGGATCGTGGGCAGTGTCGAGGATGATCGATTAAGGAACATCTGAGGAATCATAGAATTTGGGACTAGGTGGTGTGTGCTGTGAGTGGGAGCGATTTCGGTAAGGGATAAGGTTGAGGAATCGCCAAGGAAGAGTAGTATGAGGTTGCTTGGGAAATTATCGATCAGGGATATTAGGTTGTTCATATCAGGGTTGTTCGTGTGATGAGTATTTGGGGTTGTTTAGATAGGATTGGTAATGCTTAGGGGCAATTATGAGTGAAGGATTTCTAGATGCGTTGTTGAAGGATTTTGGCATAGGGAATGAATCGGGATTTATGAGTGGAGGTTATTGTGGCTATTGAGGTATTTGAGGATGTGAGATGAATCTTCGAAGAAAGGCTGGTAGCTAGGCAAGGATGTAGTTGAGATTCCTAGTAAGACTGTGGGCTTAAGGTTGAGATAGGGAGATTATGAGCATGGATTTGGGAACTAGGCAAAGCAGAAGATATTGAGGACGCTAGAGGATAAGAGATTTTTGAAGGTTGGTGAGGTTGCGGTGCTTAGGGAATTCGGACGAGGATGTCATATGAATTCGGTGAAAATGATGATCGGTGCATAAGGGTTTAAGCGGTAGAGATTAAAAGTTGAGGAAGCGTGATCTAAGGCAATTTGGGGAAACATGCGGAGTTGAGGGAACTAGTCCAGGTAGAGTATGATGGGAAGAGGATCTAGAGTGGGTCGGCTTGAGGGTCATGGTGATTCGTGGTTGGGAGTACCACTAGTTGGGTTTCTGCGTTAGAATTGGTCGGGAGTGTCAGGTGTGAGATGGTCAGCATGAGTTGGGTCCTTAGAGGTGGATGGTTAGTGAGAGTGGTTAGTGGCGTGGGAAGTATGATTAAGTTAGCAATGTGATTCAAGATGTCTCTTTAGGAGATGATGGTCGAGCGGAGTCTTGAAAGCCAAGGAAGAGTAAGCGAGATTGTTAAGAAGTGTCTTCTAGATCAATCGTGAGAGCGGTTCAGTTGAGAACTCAGAATGTTCTATTAGAGGGTAAAGATGGGACCGATAGAGGGCCCTAGGGAAAGGATGTGTTATATATGGAGTGTTGGTGGTAGATCGAGTTGTTCAGCTTGTCGAAATGAGGGAATTTTGTGATTTGGGAACTCCGAGAGATAGTTTTAAATAGTCGAGTGGACGGTAGACTTGAGATCGGGATGTCGAAGTGGATTGGCCCTTAGATGGCTTGATGGCATAGGAGTTGGGATACCTAGTAGTTGGTTTGGGTATTCGGCCTTGATTAAGAATAGTTATGAGGCTAGAAAGGTTGTATGTGAGCAGGATACACTGGTGCCTAGAACTGGTAGTGGATTGAGTTGGTAGACCTCGGTGAAGTTGATCTTAGTGCAAGGGATGGTGAGTAGTGGTCGTGTCTCGTCATAATTGGTAGTGTAGGCAGATTCTCATGAGATAGTGATCTAATGTATACTTTACTTGGGGCCGAATGTTGTGCGAATTCTATGCTATAGACGATGTTGATTCTCTGATGTGTTGCTGTTGACAACAGGGAACTGTTAGTACTAACATAGTTATCCCTGAACTTGATGGAATGCTACTGTACGGAAGCAGTTGTTTTCCTCTAATGCAATGACGCTTGGTAGTTAGAATGAGTATGATGTACTTATCTGATTGATATAACGTGCTTATCTGATTGATATGGTGTGTAACTTCCGTGAGATGATGTGATAAATTCTACCATATATGATACAATGCTAAATATGCTATGGTATGTGGCTATTCTTGAGGTGATTATGTTATGCTATTAGACGTGAGGTGCTATTGTTATTCGATATATATACATGATGCTTGATGATGGAAATGATAGAAATTGAACTGTTGAATCTTGATTCTGACTTGGAACCTAGGAAGGAAATATGGGATTAGCCCTTAGAGGTGGATGATTCCACCTTCTGAGTTCTGAAATTGCTTGATTAACATCGGATTTAAAGAATTTTGAACGGTGAATAAAAAGGAACTTAGATTTTGAGGTAAGGTTATTGCAGTCCGAGTCTTTCATTAGAACGCCCCACAAAGTGGATATAAGTATTTCACGGGGGCACCCGTAGAATTCTTACTAAGACCTAGTGGGACGCTATAATACTTTTCGAGTTATGATATGACCGAGAAGTCGGAATAAGGATGTGGTAGGGGCCCATATCACATTCTTACTGCGACCTATTGGGGATATTATGGTCACGACAATGGTACTGTGAGATCTCATGGGGGCACTTATGAGGTACTTACGGGATCAGTGGCATGATCCTTGGACTCACCAGTTTCAAACTTCATCCCCTGTTTTAAGATGATATTGGTCTCGTGGACGAGACTTGTTTTTAGAGGTGGATGATGTAAGGGCTCGGATTTTCGAATCCTAATGTTTTCGGAAAAAGGGAAATTAAAATGAAATTAAATCGTATTTAAAGCTCATTTAACAAATTCCGACCTGAATCTAAATATTTGACGAACGATTCCGTCTTTTCACCTCGAGAATTTAAAATAAATTCGGATGGCGATATCCTTTTAAGTTTAAAATCTAATTGATCGAGAGAGCGGGATTCGGGGAAACTAACGCTCGAAAACAAATTTTACGGGATTCGAGATTCGTGTATTCGGGATTTATTTCCGGGTATTATTTTTGACTCTTAACCATTTCGACACTCAAACCTCCCATCTAA
The DNA here is from genome assembly GCA_963922045.1 of Persicaria maculosa. NCBI lineage: Eukaryota > Viridiplantae > Streptophyta > Magnoliopsida > Caryophyllales > Polygonaceae > Persicaria > Persicaria maculosa. The sequence continues at coordinate 19,978,514 of OY998261.1, read as the reverse complement.
TCTTCCCGACCTTACCCTGCAGTTGAACCTATTCCTCCCATCTCCCTATATTTCTAGCTGCAAAGATCAATCTCCTCACACGCAAGCCCCTTCCTTCCCACACTCATCCATCCTTCTGCTTTCCTGTGTTCTCCATCACCATCACGCTCCATCCCTCTTCCATCTTGAACTCACCATCACCGTCACCTACTGCTGCATTCAACACCATCCATCATCACCGCCATCACCGTAGCCTTACCCACCTCCCGACGTCCCCATCACCACCACGACACATCACCGTCTCCTCCTCCTTCCCTCCTTCCACCTCGAGCCACCAACGGAAGATCCCACACACCTCCTCGAGAGCACAACAGCAGCCCGACGCCACCCAGGAGCCGCCAAGCGCCGCCGACGAGCCACCAACGACCTCTTTGTTCTGTTTCGTGAAGCTAACTTCCGGTAAGTCGTTCTCCTTCGTTTTTGATCGAAATCGCTTGCGGTCTTCGCCATCACACTCACCCACATCCGGTGTAGGTCCGACAAGCCATCGCGAGCCACCGACGAAGCCTAAAACTCCGATCGAGAGCTCCGAAGTCGTGAAAAATCCACCACGGTGAGCTTCGTTCCTTTATTTCCATTAGCCATTTTGAATCGTTTCGTGCTTGGGTAGGGTTATGGGCGAGTGTGAGGGTGTGTGAGCTGAGTGCGAGGAGTCGGGTGGGTTCGTGAGCTCCGGCAAGAGCTCCGGCGAGCATCGATGGCGGAGAGAGAAGCAACCGGCGATCGTGAGCTGCGTAAGAGACGAGCTTGGCGATTTCTGGGCAGAAGCGCGAGAGCGGAGGAGCAGCTGTAGCGAGCACACCCGCGGGAGCAGAAGGGAGCAAGCCAGCGGGCGCGGGTTAGTAGTGGACGAGCAGCAAGCCGGCGGGAGCGGGATCGAGCCAGCGGCCGCGGGCAGGAGCTACTCCATTTGAATCTGGATGAGGAAGACGAGATGTTGTAAAGTAGTGGGCCCCCCTTTACTATTATATATATGTTATCAATTTAACCGGTTGGGGTTATTATTTACGGGTTCGGTTCGGTTTGTTTCGGTTAGGTTTGAATGAGTTTGGTCCGGTTCGAGTTTATTCGTTTAATTATTTGATTATTTAACGATACTTAAAATATTATAATATTATTTAAAGATTAAAAAATAAAATATTATTTCGAGATTTTATAGAGGGTCGGTTTCATTAAATAGAAATGGTTGGAATTTTAAAGGATTTGGGAATATTTTTTTTCGAAAGTATTTAATAAATGCTATTAAAATATCTATATAATTATTTGGATTTAAATAAATCATTCAGGCTTGTCGAATTAAAATGGGATTTAGGAAATGAATTTCAAGATCGGAAATGGTTTAGTAAATATTTGAAAAAGGAATTTTGTGAGTATTTTCAAGGTTCGGAATTCTTAACTGGTTGATTCGGATTTCAAAACGGTTTTGGAACTAACTTGGGGATTTATACTTGTTCGTTGACGGACTAACATGATGATATGATCGTTTGACTAACGACATGATATGTGTGACTAATAGCATGACTTGTGGTGATTTATTATAAGGGGTTAAATGTTGATTACCAGTGATGATGATAATGATAATATATCCTTATGGAAAGTATGAGTATGGAATAGTAATATAAGAATTCGGCTAAGTATGATATGGAGGTTATTTTTAAACTGATGAGTTGACAAGTTATGATGAGACGAGATGAGAACTGAAGATGAGATGATAATGTTAATAATGATGAGACAGTCGAGTTATCACATTTATGTGTATCGTATATGTTCATATGTGACTTGTGTGCCTTGCGTAAATTAGACTTAGACTAATTATGTTATTTATGGGATTACTAGGTGATCTTAGATCTGTTGGATTGCTTTCCATTGCTGATTATTGTATGGATTCTGCGCTTCTCCAGGTAAGTCCTCCGGGGCTTACTCAGTAACCAGGACCTCCTGCCTGATGTGTCATATAGTATGTAGGTGTTGCATATGCATAAAAGCATGCCATGTAGTATCATGCTTAGGACTTTCACTTATGAATGAGCATTATTATTCTGTATGTGTTTGAATACAGAACGGCCGTTATCTGTGAGTCCTAGAGTCGTTGTTAGGGTCATAGGGCAGCCCAGCTTCATCGGGCGTTGTCCTCCTTGAGTCATTTATATATATCATGAGATATGAGATGAGCATGAGATACGATATGATGATGAGATGTGATATGCTATAGCATCGAACTGGCCAGTCTCCACCCTATCTGGAAGGGGGGTGGTGGTAGAAGAGGGATGTACCACTTGGTATTCTTTGTTAAGGCCTTAATTCATATTCTGCATATATGAATTAGGAGCATGATAGTGTGGTTAATATTCAGTACTGCATGAAGGCATCCTTTATTCTGGGTATAGGCGTATTATATGTCCTCAGCGCGGTCAGAGGACCCGCAGGCGAACTATTGGCCTGACTTGGTGGTATAGTTTCAGGTACCCGATCTACTGCCTGATTTTGTGCTGTTATGACGGGGTCCATTCATATGGCGGAGAGTGAGTGTTTGAACCCTGACTTCACCAGATTCACACTTTTTAGATTTCTTCCTAATTATACTCTGTTTTGATCCGGCTCTGCCGCGACACTGGTTGTATCATTTCAGAATTTATGTCCTTTGCATGATAAAAGATTTTCCGCTTTGTAGACTTAGGACAGGTACAGGGGTTACCCCGGGGTCTCCAGCAGACCTTCCGGATTTGGGTGCGAAATCCCGCTTTAAACTACAAATCCTTAATTTCAAACCTTCAACCTGTACTCGGGGCGCAAGATCCTAACGAGGGGTTTTATCCCTCGAAACGTAACTCGGGAATCATAATCCCGGGCCGTTACATGGTGGTGCCAGGAGGTGGCGGCTATGGAGCTTTTGGGGCTTTGGCTCTCACGACCAAAAAGGATAGAGAGAGATGGAGGATGAGAGGAGAGTGGTCTCCTGTTGCATTTGGGGGTGTTTGCAGATTGCAGAGGAGAGGGTGTGTGGGCTAGTATGTTGAAGGAAGAAGACAAAAGGAGGTGAGCTGGTGTTGCAGTGGCGTGGGGAGAGAGAGAGAGAGAAAGAGAGAGAGAGAGAGAGAGAGAGAGGGAGAGGGAGAGGGAGAATAAAGAAAAGGAAAAGAAATAAAATATAAGAGTGGTCCCTAAATTAAAATGCAAAGATTCCCGAAATTCAAAACTCGGAACCCGCGAATCCCGACTCTCGATCCCAATTTCGCTCACTAAAACAAAACCCGACGCTCGACAATTTAAATCGAATTTAAATCATCACGGAATTTAATATAATCTTATCGATAATCAACCTTGAAAACGGGATTAAATCCGCTACAACCCAAATTTTAAACAATGCCGGAATCTACTTTGAAAAGATTAGGAATAAAACACGTTGCTCGAGGACGAAATTTTCAAATTTTCCCGAATTTCCAATTCTAATCAAATATAATTAATTACCTTTCCAGAATAATAATATATAATATATAGCATGATAATATGAATATATTCAGTCTTTACACTTTCCATACACGCGCTTCACTTGGCAAGTAACCCAATATATCATGTGGGCCCCACATTTTTTAATATAAAAAAAAACAGAAAATTGCCTAATTATCACAGCCATCCTATCACCTAAAGCAACGGCCTAGATGTGTGTACATGATACACGTTAAGGCCTGAGTACATATGATCTATACTATATATATATATATATATATATATATATATATATATATATATAGGGATTGACTCCGGTGAAAACCTCAAATTGTGGTAAAAACCCATGAGGACTACTTTATATCTTGGTTTTTTTGAAACCCGTGCTAAAAACCTCAATCACACGGTGACTTTACAACTCGGTTCAACCTAAAAACCGTGCTAAAAACTCCTGTTTTAAAATAACACATGACTTTATAGTTCGGTCAAACCGAAAAATCGTGCTAAAAAGCTAATGTTTTAAAATTACATAGTGACTTTATAGCTCGGTTTTATTCAAAACCGGTCTAAAATTTATGACTTTATAGATCGGTTCTATTGATAACCGGGCTATAAAGCAAGTGAACCGGGCTAAAAAGCCGGTCCTCACGAGTTTCTACCGCAATTTTGGTTTTCACCGGAGCGCATCCATATATATATATATAGTCGTGCATAAGTTGATGAGTCTATACTGACTAGTGGTTCTTGGGTTGTCGCATTTCGGGATGAGTGTAATGAATGTCTGGTTAATTTGTTTTAAGATTCTTCCAAAATGGAAGAAACCTTTGATGTCTTTAATGGTCGATGGTCCTAAATGTCCCAACATTTCTAGTAAAATTATGTTGTCATCCCATTGGGTCTCGGGAATTTGTTTTTCCCAATTAAGAATATCGCATTTTTTATTGCTTGGTTTGATACAGGTTATGTCAATTTTACGTTGTCATCTTCATTGATTTGATTTTTGATCAGTTCTAGGTATTCATTTAGTAAGTTTGACTTGATATTTTGTTTCATGAATCTTCCTTTGAAATCTTTCTTTATTTCTATTTTTATGTTTTTTTCCCGATATTACTTGGCCTATTCCATATGTCTTTTGTGGTTTTCCGGTTTCTTATTCTTGATGCCACTCTATGGAAATAACATGAGTTAGTGTCTGCTAATTTCAAGTGTTTTGATTTTACTCTTTAGCTTCAATATTGTTTAGGATGCTTTCCCTTTTCTTGATTATTCTATTTTGTTTTTGTAGTTCATTTTTTGTTTGGTTTAACTGTCTTTTCGTTTTGCATTAGTGTTATTAGTTGCTCATCTATCTCTTTTAATTGTCTGAAGATATTTCCGAAGGCTTTTGTGTTCCACTCTTTCGTTTTCCTTTTCAGGTTTTGTGTCTTTTTTATCATATTAAACATTTGGGATCCAGGATACTGTGGTCTCCATGCATGTTTCACAATATTTCTAAAGTATTTTCTTTCCAAGCACATTTTTTTCAAATTTAAATGGTTGAGCTTTGTATTGTTCTTGGTTCTCTAATCCTGTCATGATTGGGCGGTGATCTAAAAATATAAATGCATGGTTTTTTGTTTTAATATTTGAGAACCAAATAAGAATTTGGTCTTGTATAAGGGTTATATCAAATTTCTCAAGAATATTATTGGATCCATTATTGGTTTCAGATCTATTTTTTCTCCATGTGAATATGTTTCCAACAGATGGTACTTCTTGTAAGTGGCAGTTGTCTTTGAAGTTTATAAGGGTTATGTATCTATTCGGACGAGGTAACACTCCGCCTTCCTTTTTTGAGCTATTTTGGATTTCGTTTAAATCTCTCATGATCATACATGGGTAGTCCATATTTTGGACATGTTATTGTAGACATGTCCAAAAAAAATGGTTTATTAGCCTCGTGAGGAGGGGTGTGGACGAAGTAAATTTCCAAGTTAATATTCATTGTTGATTTTCGTATCATATCACTATGAATCTTTGGTCAGTATGTATCATTTTCAAAGTTTCGTTCATGGATTTTGACTTTTCCAAAGTACAAACATACCTCCTACTCGTCCTATTGTTGTTGCCCATTTAATTTTATCAAATCCGCCTTTTTCCACACTAATTCATGTGGCTATCTTTTAGTTTTTGTTTCTAGTAGTGCAATCATTTGAATTTTTTCAATTTTACAAAAAGAGTCTATTTCTGTCCATAGGTTTTTGCTGCCTATTTCGCATATGTTCCACTACAAAAAAAAAATTAGCAAAGGCCTCTTACCGTGGCAAGAAGTGAATTTTTTGTGGCCAAAGAGATTAACAACGGCCATAGCCACGGCAAGGCAGGCTTGGCCAAACATGCGGTGGAAAAATTCTTGTGGCAACGACAACAACCGTGGCTATCTTTGTAGCCAAGGCTAAGCTACAACTAAGCATTACTTTGCTAGAACCCTAATTTGAGCGACGGTATGTTGTCATGGCTACAAATTTTCAAGCACCAAGGGAGCAAAATTTCCCACCAAATTTTGGCACTATTTTTATACTATTTGCGATGGGTAGTTGTCGTGGCTAGAACAAAATTGGGTTTATTATTGCTTAGAATCTCCCCCCCCCCCATTAATAACTTTTTTCTCAATTTGGTCAAGGCTTGCTGTCGTTACTAAGATTCTTGCATTGTATTCATGTTTTCCTGTTTATATCTTATTATCCCTGTATTTCAAGCTTATTACATCTTATTCATCCCAAGCATTACATGCAAGATGCTTTTTCCAAATTGAGTAGTTTCATGTAAAGCAAACTTAATTACAAAAGCACATAAGCTACACATAGTTTAACCTTGTCAAACAAAAGTACATCACCTACACACAGTTTAACCTGGCCAAATAAAAGTACATAACCTTGCCAAGGCCGAAGTTAAAGTTTCCCGACAAAAGACGTGATGAATGAAGCCAAAACAATTCATATATAGTTTTACATAGTTTTCTGGTAGCTAGTAGATCATCTCACCGTCTCATTCAATAACTTCTTCGTCATCTCCTTCCGTTGATGTGTCTCTTGCATATATCCTCGTCATCCTCATTAGGAGATATGATAATATCTCCATCTCCTATGGACTTCTTTAGATGAACACTTGATGTCTATAATAGAAAAACACATAAAAATAAACTAAGTTTCCAAAGTAGTTCAACTTTCAATTTGCGACACCATAATACCTAAAGATAAAAAGTGGGAGCTGATTCATTCTTTGTTCTTATTAATCCGTGTTAGAGTGAGGCAAATCCCTTAAAATTTTTCTTATTTTCAATTCCACGATAATTAATTCCACTAAAATACTAACAAACCTATTTACAATAGTCTTTGATTCTACCTATATTTATTTTGGTATATTCATTTTCCTATATTAATCCTTCCTAACTTCCATTTCTGTCAAGAGGAGATATTGATTCAGTGGGAATTCTATTTGAATGCCTACAAAAATTTAAAGAGTGCTCGGGCCTAAAAGTTAACCCAACAAGTCATCCTTCTATTCAGCAGCTGGTTTAAGAGTTTATGATGATAATCAAGTAATCTAATGGACTGGCTTCACTAGGGGTACATTCCCGTTCACCTATTTAGAATACCAATTTCATTAAGGAGGTTACAAGTCTCTCAATTTTCTCCTTTACTTGATAAATTTGCTAACAATATAAATATATGGAATACTAAATGTCTCTCTTGTGCAAGCAAATTCAAGAAGATGGTCTCATTGCTAGTAGATGTGCTTGATGATCCTGGATAGACCAACCGAGGAGGGGCACTGGAACCATATGTCCGACAATACCCATGACCATGAACTCCAATAATTTGATGGAATATCTTGTCCTTCATTGTTGTAAGTTCTCACTGATCTTCGGGTTTCATACTCAAGAGGTCATTGTGATCCTTCTACAATATGAAAAATCAAAATTATAAGATGAACAATACCCCCCCCCCCCCACACACACACACACAATACAAATTCATTTGTGATATATAGGTATATAGTTAGGCAGGTTTAACTTACAATGGTTGAAAGAACATACATGTTATCTGTTTTGCATGATTTGATCCACACACTCATTTTATCAATTCGTTGGCCACTTTTTTGAAGCTACTCGGGGCAAGAACAACAAGTTAAAATTGCAACTCCATCATGAAAAAGGAAACAACAACTAGGGTACAAATACATACCTACCTCATATTTCACTTCGGCAAACGACTTTTGACCAGTGACATGTGATGGTCCATGCCTATCTCGATTCTTAGAGTTTTTTCATGGTTTTTTCTATATATAGGGGCAACAAAAGAGATTAGTAAACTGGTGAAAAGGGGGACAATATAATGTAACTGATCGAAAATGTTTTTTGGTAAGAAAAGAAAATCTTAGCCTCAGCATTCTGGATCATTTTTGTCCTTCGTAAAGTACTTTTTCTTTGTTTTTGCCTTGTAATCCTTCCATATGTTGTTGCACGTTCTCAAGAAAACTTCTTTGTAGTCTTCCGGGACATTCAATACATTTCAATACAAGATCTTAAAAAAATGAGGTGGAAAAGCTACTGTAAAAAATCCATTTATGTGTTGTAAAAAATTCTTTTATCTATTGTAAGCTACTGTAAAAAAAATTTCATTTTATCTCTTACTGTATGATTAATTCTATATCATCTATACAAAGGAACAGAGTACATACTAATAAAAACAAACTAAGGTAATTAAAAAGTAAAGAACCATATTGTGGCCTTTAAACATAAATAAACTAAGGTAATGGCGTAGAATGCGCTTCACGCGCCCCCAAAACCTCCCCCGATTCTTTTCCTTGCATCCCCGTTCATCAGAACCAAATCGGCCAAAAGCTTCTCTCCAATCCTCCTTTAAGAGCCTAATCCGACGAAATCCAGGTCTATCGATGCTGGTTTCGTCTTGAACCTATCGTTTCGATTGATGGAAACACCGTGTTCTGGGAAGTGGGTACAAAACCGAAACACAAACCTACCTCTCTTGTTGTTGGTGTGCTCGATTTCATCTTTGCAAGCCCCAAAATCCAAAAATTTCCTAGAAAAAAAGTCAGGAAGAAAGAGGAACTATGGACGAGGAGACCAATCAGCCTTTCTTCAGGTGTTGTGGCGTTTTCTTTGAAGGGAGGTGAGCCCAACACAAAAACAATCACAATCATAGGGGAGAAATCTCAAATCTAGGGGCGACGAGGGCGGATCTTATGTTCTTGGAGCAGGGATTCATGGCAGTGCTACTTCAATCAGGCTGGCGGCGATTGGTGGCGGTGGTTGTGGAAAGAAAGAACCCAAACTCCCAGAGGCGTCTCACCTCTAACTGTTAGCGATGGGTTCTTGTCTACAAACTGCGCAAGCGCGGTCATACTGGCCTTCTACAGGTTCGGTTGCGATTCCTGGAGGAGGGATTTCACTCACATGAAATACTTTGATCTTACATATGGTCTGGCTTACCTAATGTGCTTAGCACAAAATTTCATCACATTTCGATGTTTGGAAAAAACTGTGTTAGAGGTGTTTGCCTCTTCACCCCCTACCCCCGAAGGGGCTTTGAACAAACTGTGGTTTTTGGGGCTTTCATAGCTCCTTTCCTCAGTTCTGAAAAAGAAGTGGTTTTCATAAAATTGGTGACTAAAACCTTGAGCCCGGCTTTGGCAGTGGCTATTCGGATAACTCCTACTACCCCCTAAAAGGGCCTAACCCCTCTTGTAGAGGACACAACCCAGTCTAGAGTCGCTCAATCCGACCCTGGTGAACAACTATCAAAAGCAAAGAAATGCATAACACCTTTTATTATTATAGAAAGGCCAAAGACTCTGCTTAAGGCTCTCAAGGTTAATATCTCCAACCTAAACTTATCTTCTCTGTATGAATCAAATTTAATTTGAAGAAGATGTGGAAGTAGTTAAGAAGGCTTATATGCCTTGTTTGTATCTCATTAGTGGGCTATTACATTTTATGGTCTGTTATGTTTGCTTTGTAGATTCTATCAAAGAAAACTACTTGCTTATCAAATGTCTTCCAAAGGCTCTCGACATAGCACCTTACAGTATCACCTACATGTTCTATGTTCTAAAATACCTTGGTTGCGTAGAAATCATTGGAAGCTTGGTGGGAGAGAAAGTCGGTCCTTCACCTATCACCTTTCGAAAGGGATCGAGTACAAACAAGAAAAATCTCGTTCCTACCAAGTTGAAAAACATGGTGCCTAGGTTGACAAAAAATCTGCAAAAAACTCCTAATTTGGGCAGCAAAAAGATGTCTATGCGCACTCTTATTCATATAAGGGTAGTTAGAATATCTTTTACTACCGTTTGCAATACTTTGCTGAATACTCCTCAATCTCGATCTGATTTTTGTAGGTTATCTATAATTTTAGCCTACAACGGTTTGTTAATTCACTTACAATGTGCTTTAATTTGTGCCATGACTTGTGGTAGCTACAAAAATGTGGAAATGGCCCATGGTGGTTTCGAGTCTGTCCCTCCAAAACCCAACTCCCGATTGGGCACTCAACTCGTTGATGACAGAAGCCAATTTGAGAAGGTTTTATCTCTTGATGACTCCTCTCAACTTGATTTAGAAAGCATGGCCTTTTGGCGAACTCGAAGTGTGCTAGATTGTCAAAATTCTGCCTGTAACTACACCGTTTACTACATGATCATTGAAGACGACTAATTGAGTTACAAGTTCAGAGAACTACTGCAATCAAAGGTCGACATGAACTTCTTTATGTCATCTATAATACACTTTTTAGCAACCCAAGTTATGGGCAGCAAACAAATACTCATGAGCACTGTCTATGTATTTGAATGTTATTTGCCAATTGAATGCATATTTTGGATATGGCTTATGTCCATCTTCCCCAAGTATTCTATTCTTGCAATCAATTACGTTAGAATTTCCGCAACTCTTAATCATTACCCCCTTCGAGTTGTGCAACCCTACAAGGGCCTGACAGGTTTTACTTGGTCTCAAACCCAAGTGGCATGCACTAATCTAGCTATGTGCCAACTCGTGTGGCTTGCCACGCCTTGGTCTACAATTTTCAAGTGCAAGTTGTTTTCAATAAGCCAGATTACTAGTGGTTATGTGTTAATGGTGTCCACCACTTATGTTGACTCAAACTCTTTCAACCCAAGCCATTATGCAAAGCTTAATCAAATAAAGCTTAGTATTATATCCATTAGCCGATCGAACTCATACTGCCATTTAATAGCTAAAAATCATTCTTTTTGTAAACTCTCTGTTGGACATTACAAACAACCTAGTCCTAATTTTCATTGTCTAAACAAATCATTTGGGGCAATCATCCTTTTCCCCCAAACAAGTAAACATATTACATGAAATTCGGATACTGGAATTGTAGACATATTTCAAAACCAAATTTTTGGATCAGTATAACCTCTTTGTGTAGAACTGAGTTTATCCAAGTGCTTATCCTAGTCGAAACAAAGATGAGTAAAATACCAGATGACAAAGATTGGCATTCCGCATGTTTCAACAATGTGATTTGGTCACCTGCTAATGGTCGATCAGGTGGTATTGGAGTCCTTTGGAAAGCACATCAACTCCTACAAGAAACAATTTCTATTGAAATCCATCTTCCGATAATTATTGGTATCAAATACCATAACCTAAAAGAAAATTTTTCCAATCTAATCTTATGTGTGTACGCACCCCCGAATCCCTGTGAAAAAGACTTCTGGAAAACTCTCACCGACATCGTTCTTGGATCCCGCCTTCCTTGCATTATAATAGGTGACCTAAATGAAATAAGTAGTCATGAAGACAAGCTTGACGGCGTTGATGCAAACATTAACAGGTTCTGACGTTTGTCAACTTTCAAAAATGTTTGCCAGCTAACAGAGATTCCAACTTACGGAAACCCATTTACATGGAGGAAAAAGCCTTTGGGTGAAGAGAACATTCATGAAAAACTGAACCGAGTCCTAGTGCAACACCAGATTCCGCAACAATTCCCATCCATTATCACGAAGAATGGAGCTTTCTTGTCTTTTGACCACTGCCCCATTTTTCTAGACTTCAACAACAACATTCCACATCAAGCCCTGCTGTTTAAATTTGAAAATATATGGCTACAACGAAATGATTTTAAAAATATTGTAAAGCAGACCTAGCATTCTTCGTGCACTGGCTACAGTATGTTCCAACTCACACACAAAACCAAACTCCTTAAAAGAAAGGCAAAAGAATGGAATAAAAAACTTTCGGAAACATTTTTCGGCAACTACGTGAGGTTGAGGATTGTTTGCTGGATACACAGACTTGGTTGTACTTTTAAACGATCGTCACCTCATTGAAAAGGAAAAGAATTTACTAATTAAAAAGGACAAAGTATGGGCGTATAAAAAACAATACTGGAATCAACGGGCTAAGACAAGACACCTCAAATTGGCGGACTCGAATACTGGATATTTTCATAAAATAGCTACGGGAAGACGAAACAGAAAAATCATTAGGACGATCGTCACTCTTTTTAGGCGTGAAAAAAATGATAGCGTTTTATCATAAACCGATAACATTTTATCTTAAAATAACATAATTTATTATCGTATTACATATAACTCTTTATTTCAATCTAATCCACAACTATATCGTACATGTATAATTGTGTCCCCCTTCGAAATTCTTCTGACTCCGCCACTGCTCTCGAGGTACTGGGTCTGTCCGACCCTCGAATTATTTTCTAATAATAATAAAAAAACAATAATAGATGGTATCATGGATTCATGGTGAGTCGTTGACAAGTCGTTTTCGTATTTTGGTGGTGTCAAAGTTATTAGAATTTACAAGTGAGCCGTTTCTGATCGAGTAGCTTCACTTCACATGTACCTTATCTTCTATTGTACTGCCTACAATTTGATACCCGCCCCTCACAATTTCAAATGGTCCACACTCATTATATAAAGTTTATATTCATTCATTGAAAAAAATATTTAAAGCATTTTTTTAAATCTAAAAGGATACCCTCTGCATCAAAATAGTTTGATATTTGACTTTTTATATATTTTTTTAATGAGTTATAAACTCTATAAAATATAAAAATTTCTAATAATTTTTTAAACTAATTTTATGTATATATGTAAGTAATACATATGAAATTATTGTAAAAATTTCATAAAATAATTGATATTTTATATCATTTTTTTAAAAGAAAAAATTAAATATTAAGACTTCTACACAATAATTCAAAGTTGAAATGAGATTTTTTTAAAAGGGGAAATAACAAATAGTAACTCAATTTTACAACTTCCTTCTAAACTCAAATCACCGCCAATCCGAATTACGCCAGTGAACGTTCAAATCGACGTGGAAATAGACACTGAAAATCGAAAGCAAATCAGGACTTAAGATACCACGTTCGTGTCGACGCACACCACATTTATATTTATATAATGCCCTAAACCCTGATTTACAGTGTATTTAGTTTCCACGAAACTCAGATATACTACTTTGATAAATTGCATTATCTTACCCACAAAAATAAATAAAAGCCCTATTTAAAACATAAGTACATTCACTTTCACCTTCAACATAGGTAACCGAGTAGCAAAAGCCAACCTAGCTGAACCAAAAACACAAGCAAACAACACAATATTAACCAATCAATTAACAAACCCCACATCACTTCCCTTCAACGATTAGCCAAGGAATATGGATAGTGGATGTGTTAAATTCCAAATACATTAATTCAAGTAATCATTTTATGTCAACTTATACAAATATTTAGTTAAAACGGGTAAAAAATAGATATGAAATAATAATGCAATCAAACACTATAAATTTCTAGTATTTTACATAGTTACATTTGTTGATTTGGTTAAGAATATAGATCCGATTATTTATGTGAGAATGAAAATTCAAAGAAAGTTACCAATCTTATAGTAACTGCATTTAGTTTAATCGCTTTTTATATAGCTACAGCAAATATAATAAACTTTTGACATGATTATGCTTTATATCATGAGATTATAATAGTACAATTTTTTACTTAAAAAATATGTGACTCAATAAGTGGAGAACGTGCCTCGTATATTTCGTAAAAAGATTTGATTATGATAAAATTGCACAAGGGAAATTACATACATAAATTTTGTTTTATTCATCACTACTTCTCATTTCTTTAAATGTAGATTTTATGTTTATGATGGCTTGTCCATCAATGGACTTGTGTGATGTTTCGGTATATTCATATTTGTGCAGTTGTATCAAATTTTTTTTTTTTTTTTTGGTAGTGGGCCATTTTTTTTATGCCAAGAAAACCCACTATTTGACAGTAAATTCGGGCACGTAACTCAGCCTAAGAGTCACACATAGGTAAACCGATTTGTACTGATTGGCTCGACTTTCTAGTTTGAAGCAAGGCCTAACCTAGGGGTGTTATGTGAACACGAATAGCTCGAAATCGACTCGTACTCGCTCGATAAAAACTCGACTCGAGCTCGTTCGTTTTCTAAACGAGCCGAGTATGAACACATTTTTAAGCTCGGTCCAAAGGTCGACTCATTCGAATTAAACTCGAATAGCTCGAATTTTATGGAATTTCTAAAATTTCCTTTAAGTTACTGTATAATGAGCAAGTAAGACTGTTTAAACCTCGAAAAAAGTTCGGCTCAAGCTCGAGCTCGTTCATATCCTAAATGAACTGAATATGAACAAGCGATACTCAATTCGTTCCGCTCGAATAACAGTCATAGCTCAACCGACAAGAGTCACACACTAGGTAAATCGGTTTGCACCGACCGACTCGTCACACTAGTAGAAAACAAGGCAAACCTTAACTTTTTCAATACAAAAAATGAGCGGAAACAGGGATTGAGTCCGAAACCTCCTAATTTCCTTTACTCCAGCCACCCCGACTGGGGCACAGTGGGCCATTTTGAATATACTTCACGGAGGTATGAGTGCTGAAACAAACTTGAAAAAACCAGAAGCCCAGCAAGTAGTCGAGGTTGAGGAAAAAACACTCACAAAACAGGGAAAAAAAAGGGTTTTTTTTTTCTTCTTGTATTCTCAATGATAAATTCCATTCCGCCTTTCGATTTTAACGACTTTCGAGGGAAGTTGTCAAGTAATCTTCAACCTTGGCAACGATCTTTTCAGTTCTGGGTTCGAACGGTTGACATTTACACTGGATACAAGGTAGGTGGTTCTGCAATTTTGATTAATTTTGTCTTCGAATTTTTCTTTCCAGGTTGTCGTGATTTGTGTTAAGCAATTGAGCTGTTTTGGGCGAAAATTCTGATAGATAATTTCATTGCAATTGGGTAATTGCTGAATTAGGTGTTCCAACTTAGGGTTGGATTTGTGAAGGATGTAAAGAAGCAAGAGGAAATGTGGGAAATTCAGCATGAGGCTGCAGCTGAGAAGATATACAACATGTGCTCAGATCTTGGTGGGTTTTTCCTCAAGGTGAAAATCTCAACTGGTAATTTTAGTTGTGGATTAGATATGGCCCATAGGCCATAGGGCTGTAAACTTGAAAGTGAATCATATTGGTTTATATATGAATATTGTTATCCATTTGTTCAAGTGGGTCATCGATTGATTTGGTACAGATATCCTTTTTTGATGGTGTCAGGAAGCCAAATTCAAGTTTTGCAGTTGTATTCTGACAGTTAGTCATGATTTTGCATTGAGATCAGTTTGATTCAGATCAATGTAACTTGTCTTGTGTTTCCGTTTGTGATGTTGCATGTGGGTCTACAAGTGTAATTTGTTGGTAACAACAATCAGTTATGAGTTCAGTCATTTTCTTTTTGTTGATTAAATTTCTTTTGTGGGTGTTTGGATTAGGTTGCTCAAATAATTGGGAAGCCCGATCTGGCCCCTGCAGCATGGGTGAGACGGCTTGTAACCCTATGTGATCAGGCTCCTGCTACACCTTACCATGATATCCAACATGTACTGGAAAAGGAGCTGGGTCGAAGTGTTGATGTACTGTTTGATGCTTTTGATCCGCATCCTTTGGGATCTGCTTCAATTGCACAGGTACCTTATCCACGGTGAAGCTGGATGCAAGCTAACTACATCCACTTCTCTCTTCCCTTCATCTAGTGTCAGATTTTGGCCAATTGTGGTGCTCTCTTTATTGGTTATGCTTGAAATTGCTTTTTTGTCTGCCTTGGCAATCTGTCATTGAAAAGAAAATACTACATATCTTATACCAGTAGTAAAAGGAATCAGGTTCATTAGTAAGCATGTACAATACTTTGTGTATACCAATAGGTTTAGTTGGGTGTTTAGTTGATGTTTTAAAAATTTTGTGGACTTGATTCATGGGACTCCCTACATAAACGATATGGGTCATCCTGACCTTAGTTGGGAATTGGGTTTGGCCATTCCGATCTATCTAGAATCATGTAAACCTATTCAAGGAGAATAACTAAACAACAAACATTGGGAATCAAGTTCCAAACCCATCCCTATCCAACCCCATTCTTGATTTTGTTCCTATACCTTAAAATTTACCAAACACTACCTGTGGTTGAATGAAAACTATGAGTTTCATACAGATATGCTGGTAAAAGAATTTTACTGTTTTGTGATTACAAATTGGTAATGGTGCTTCTCTTCTCCTGAAGTTGTGACCTGTATGTAATTACTCTGAATCCAGGTTCATCGAGCCAAAATAAGAGGTTCCACCAGTGATGTTGTTGTTAAGGTAATGGTAACCTGAGAAATGATTTAGCAAGATTTGATGAGGATTTGAAATTCTTACCTTGGACAGTATTACAGGTACAACATCCTGGTGTTCAGAACCTGATGATGACTGATATTCGTAATTTGCAAATTTTTGCTTCATACATACAAAAGACTGATGTCAAATTTGATTTCTTATCAGTAACCAAAGAAATGGAGAAGCAGGTTTGCATCTTTTGCATTTACTTTTTCTGGTGTATGTTTATAGCTTGAGTTTGATGTTGTTAATGCTTGAATCATTATGATTATGCAGTGCTTGGGTAAAGAAGAAAATCTTACTGACAGAAGTTACTAAGTTTTCAAACTTGAATTTAATTATAATCCCATCAATCTTCTCCAAGGAAGATATGTCTACCCTACTTTTCTGTCTTTGAACTGTGTAGACTGTAGAGGGATGTACACATTGCGACTGTTTTACTGGTGGTCCATAAAAAATGGCATGTATACACCTCATTGGCTTGATTAGTTGGTTCTCAAATAATCATTTTTTGCAATCGCTTGCTGTAGATTGGATATGAATTTGACTTTACAAGGGAAGCTAAGGCAATGAAGAAAATTCAGCAATTCTTGTACGAGAACAACAAAAAGAGTCCAGTTATAGTTCCAAGGGTTATGCAGGATTTAGTGACCAGGTTATATGATCCATCTCTCTTTGCTTCATGTGAAACTTGTATTTGAAGTATGAACATGACACATTTTGCTAAAGAAACCACTACTGGATGAATTATCTTTTGAATTTCAATGTGCTCTTACTCTGAATTGGTTGATGTTGCTGAAGATGCACTTTTGAGTCCCAAATGTCAAGATTGATTTTGCTGCAACTGAATGATGTATTTATTTTACTTCTCTTGGATAGGAGGGTATTGGTGATGGACTACATTGAGGGTGTCCCAATCTTGAAAATTGAAGATGAGATAGCAAGGAGAGGCATAGATCCCGGCGGTAAGATTGTAGCCGCTGCAAAGCAGTAAGCCTCTTGATTTCAGCGAATAAGGGCCTTTTTAAGCCCTTTATTACTAATCAAATGTAGAATCAGTGTTACCAGTTGCTTGATTTTGGATTGATACACTTTAAACATGCTGGTTACTCTAAATACAGGAGTATCCTTCGAGGTCTAACATCAGCATATGGACAAATGATACTGGAAAGCGGATTCTTCCATGCAGACCCACATCCTGGAAATATTCTAATATGCAAAGGTTCAGAGGTGAGATGGAGGCTGCACATAGAAACTCACATCTTCACGTTTTATTTCTGAAACTCAATACCATAACCCAACTTAGCACTCTTTTTCTTACATATATTCTGTGCATAGATACTGATAGATGCTTGGAATAAGTGCATTGTATCACTCATTTATTGCAAGCTCATATTTCCTCTTTCTACTGACTGATGTTCTCTCTTAACTGTTATTTGATTCAATTTTTTCTCACATGTCAGGTTGCATTGCTGGACTATGGACAAGTAAAGGATCTTCCAAATGAGCTCAGGCTTGGATATGCTGGGCTAATACTTGCTATTGCAGATAATGATCCCAAAAAAGCTGTACAAAGCTATAGGTATTCATGTTTCTATGGTAACTCTCTTATTTTTCTCCCCAAACATAAGGCTGCCATATTAAATTTTCTACTGTTCTGCCATCTACAGAGAGCTTGGTATCAAGACCGAGGCCAAGTGTAAAGAGGAAGAGATGGAGTTATTAAGGTTGGCACAGACAATGTTTGATACAAAATTACCACCTGGTGTAACAATGCTCCAACCATTCGCCGAGGAGTCTTCCATTCGGAAAATTGCAGTCAAGGTACACGCAAATCCCTTTTATCATGTCAAGTATGTTGAAACATGGTCCCTCCTTCCTGGCTCCCCAGCATGTGCTTGAACCTCAGATATTTCATATTGCCCTCTGAATCAAAAACCATTGATTCCTCGGGTTTTCATACTTATGGTCATTAGCGGGGATGAAGTAGTTAAAGCTTATTAACTTGGTGATTTTTGAGATCACTTCACAGCTCTTCAATTCGTAACTTTTGTTACCTTAACAGGCTTTCCCAGAAGAGCTATTTTCCGTTCTTCGCACAGTGCATCTACTGAGAGGACTAAGCGTAGGGCTAGGAATCAACTACTCGTGTGCCGAGCAATGGCGACCCATTGCTGAGGAAGCTCTCATCCAAGCAGGGAGGTTAAAAGGTTAACTGATCTCCATCTCTTCACCATGAGACTGAAACTGCCTAGAATTGCGTTTTGTTTTAGATTATCAGTTCTCACTATATCTGGGTATGCTGCATTTGCAGGTAACGACTCGAAGGTAAAAACACCGAGATGGGACCTTCAAAGAAGAACGTATCGAAGAAGACAACGAGGATAAAGATGCACTTTTTTACGAACAATAGAACTATTTGTATTTTTGGAATCTGTAGATCATTCATTTGAAACTATTGATCTTACACCAAAAAAGATGATAGCTGAAGAATAGGAAAAGGTAACCAAACTTCAAGGGAAATGGAGAGTTACTTTATGTTTCATGTTTGAACCTCTACTTTCATTATTGGGTAATTCATAAATCACAAGTTAATAATTTCAGTTCAAGCGCAAGCAAACAGATGTAGTTTCAAATAGGACACGGTATGATTCGAATAGGATCACCTGTGCCAAAATCCCTCACTCCAATGCTCGTCCTCACCATCAATTTTTTTTTAACAAAAAGCATAAATAATTTTTTCTTTGGAAAAAATAAGAAAAAAAAAAAGCAAAAATAATTTTTTCTTTGGAAAAAATAAGAAAAAAGAGAAAGGGAGGGAGATTATGTGAGGAGGGATAAGGAGGAGATAGAATTGAGATCGATATGATATGGGAAACGACAATCCTAAAAATCAGTGGCGAAGCCTCAAGCTCAACAATGAGGGGGTCGAACATTACTATAAGGAAAAAAAATTTGTTTAGGGTTTAGAACCCGAGCAACCTAGAAGGGTCACCCTCAGGCTTGATCGATTAATCGGATCAATTGAAATTCCATTTAGGAATTTACACTTAACTTTATTTGAATCACTCTACCTAATCACTAATTAGATCAATTTAATTCTATCTATTGGGACAAAACTTTCACATCCTTTACTGTAATTGAGATTTGAGGGAGACTAGGAGTGGAGAATACAAAGTGAATGAGAGGGTCATCTCATTAATTCTTGAAAATTGGCTTTTGGTAAAAAAAAATTGTGGGGGCCAAGGCCACCTCTGGCTACCAAAAGGCTCCACCACTGCTAAAAATCATCAAACAATATTTTTCTTTAAATTTAAAAGGTTAGACAAAGATATACCTCTTTCTATGTAACCCTAAACTTGTATTTTCGAACCCGAAGCAACACTACTACTATCTCAATGAGTTTGTGACCAAATTTACACACAATGTATCAATTTTTTTTACAGTAGGCAACCTTTAGAATGTCTTTGCGCATAAAGATCATTCATTATCATCCTGATGGATGATGTTACAGAGTTCCCTGTTCAAAGGGATGGTAGAATAATTACAATCAATCTCATTCTTAGCTATATAATCTACAGCTAAGTTGGCTTCTCTGAAGCAATGCTGAAATTTGATCTTGGCGAAATCCTTTCTCATAATCTTGATCTTTTCTATTGTTTTGAGAATCTCCCATGGAGTCTTTTTCGTATCTTCTATTGCCTTAATCACGTCCATGTTGTCTCCTTCAACTATAACATCCTGCCAGCCTCTTATTGATGCTAGCTCTATCCCATTGCAGACAACAAGGGATTCAGTGTGGATGACTGATCCCTTGGGAACCTTTTTTACGAAAAATGTCAATTACATGTCCATGCCAGTCTCTGACTATACCCCTAACATATCGATCCCCAATCAGTTTGACAGAGGCATCAACATTGATCTTGTAAGCGGGCATCGGGGGTTTTGCCCACTTTACATGTTTGCCATTTCTTCTTTTCGTTTCATTTGAGGCTCTTATGACCTTAGTTTTTTTTTTTCCAGTCTAAAATGTCTTTGTGTACAATTGTGTAGTCATTTCCTAAGTTGTTGTTTTTGAAGATAATAGAGTTTCTATTGTAAAGGCTCGAATTTTCAAAATCCTAATTTTCCGGAAAAAAAGAATTAAAAATGAATTTAAATCGAATTAAAAGCTCGTTTAACGAATTCTGACCCGAATTTAAATTTTGACGAATGATTCCGTCCTTTTACCTCGCGAATTTAAAATAATTATCGGATGGCGATATCCTCTTCGATTTTAAAAATTTAATTGATCGAGAAAACGAGATTCGGGGAAACTAACATTCGAAAACTAATTTCGGGATTTGAAATTCGCGTATTCGAAATTTATTACCAGGTATTTAAATTGACTGATGCCCGCATTTATTACCAGTCACATCCCTCGTCTGTACACATCACATAGCCCTTTCCCTACCCTCTGCAACCGCAGCTACTCCCGTTCCTCTTCTTCTACACGCCTTCCATCACTTCACCTCTCCCTCTTTCATTTCATTCCTTCCTCCAGCTTCCCCCTTTCTCTTCATCTTCATCATCCGTCACCTCCCTTTGCTCTTCACACAAACCACCACCATCCGGCACCTCCCTCATCTCTTCACCTCAAAACACCACTGCCAACCCTTCTTCACTCCTCCGACCTCCCTTTTTGAGACCACGGCAGCAGCAGCATTTCTGGGAGCCACCATCGAAGCCACGACAAGCTGCAGCCGCCACCATTGGACTCCAGCAATGCCACCTCCAAGGTCGCAGCTCGATTCGGTCGCGAACCAAACTTTCGGTGAGTCGTTCTCCTTCGTTTCCGATCCAAGTCACCCCCGAGCTCCTCCATCACACTCACCCATGTCCGTCGCAGGTCCGACGAGCCATCGCGAGCCACCGACGAAGCCCAGAACTCTGATCGAAGCTCCGATGCCCGCAAAACCACCTCGGTGAGCTTCCACCTTGGGTCGGGTTGTGGGCGAGTGTCGAGTCTGCGTGAGCTGAGTGCGGGGCATTTGGGTGAACTCGTGAGCTCAGGTGAGAGCTCCGGCGAGCTCGAGAGAAGCGGTGAGCGAGCATCGGCGTGCTAAGCGAGGCGAGGAGAGCGAGAGCGAGGGAGCGGCGCCAGAGAGCGAGCTAGGGAGAACGAGAGCGTGAGCTAGAGAGACCGAGGTGGGGCTAGATGAGCTAGGAGCCGAGGACGGAGCTTTGGGCTCAGGCGGGCGAGCAGGCGCGATGAACCGAGGAGGAGGCGCCGGCAGGGATCGAGTCTCGAACTGGCGCCAGGGAGCTTTTGAACATTTGGAAGAAGAAGACTTGGTAGTGGGGTCCACCTCCCTTGCCATTTTTATTTGTTTAATTTTGAACCGGTTTGGGATTAATAATTATGGGTTCGGTTCAGTTTGGTTCGATTGGATTTGAATGAGTTTGGTTCGATTTGGGTTTATCCACTTGTTTAATTATTTATTGGTATTTGAAATAAAATATAATATTATTGGAAGTTTAAAATATATTATTTGCACTTAAAAAATTAAAAGGAATTTGGCGAGCATTTTCAAGGGTCGGGATTCTTAACCGGTTGACACGAATTTTGAAACGGTTTTGGAACTAACTTGGGAATAAGACTTATTCGATGACTAACTAGCATGATAATATGATCGTTTGACTAACGGCATGATATATGTGACTAATAGCATGACTTGTGGTGATTTATTATAAAGGGTTAAATATTGGTTACCGATGATGATGATGATATATATCCTTATGGAAAGTATGAGTATGAAATAGTAATATGCGAATTTGGCTAAGACTGATATAAGGGTTATCTTAAGTTGATGAGATGGCGGATTATATATGTTGAACGGTATGAGATGGGAGATGATTGATAAGGATGAACTGAAAGTATGACGGATGCAAACTTGTTTATTTATCTGTTTGTATGAGTGTGTGATATATGTGTTCAGAGTGGCTATAGAATTATATTCAGTGTATTCTCGTT
Source organism: Persicaria maculosa (assembly GCA_963922045.1). Lineage (NCBI taxonomy): Eukaryota > Viridiplantae > Streptophyta > Magnoliopsida > Caryophyllales > Polygonaceae > Persicaria > Persicaria maculosa. The sequence goes on along the minus strand of OY998261.1, from coordinate 19,956,272 downwards.
GTGTATTTAGGTGATACTCTGTGATCTTGACTAGTGTGTGCTGGATTCTTCTTTTGCTGATCTGCTAGCTAGGTAAGTACCTCCGGGGCTTACTCAGTAACCAATACCTCATGCCTGATATGTCATATAGTATGTAGGTGTTGCATATGCATAAAAGCATGTCATGTAGTATCGTGCTTAGGAATTGCACTTACGAATGAGCATTCTTATTCTGTATGCGTTTGAATACAGAACGGTCGTTATCTGTGAGTCCTAGAGTCGTTGTTAGGGTCATAGGGCAGCCCAGCTTTATCGGGCGTTGTCCTCCTTGAGTCATTTATATACATATATCATGAGGTACGAGATGAGCATGAGATACGATTTGATGATGAGATGGGATATGCTATAGCATCGAACTGGCCAGTCTCCACCCTATCTGGAAGGGGGGTGATGGTAGAAGAGGGATATACCACTTGGTATTCTTTGTTAAGGCCTTACTTCATATTCTGCCTATATGAATTAGGAGCATGTTAGTGTGGTTAATATTTCAGTACTGCATGAAGGCATCCTTTATTCTAGGTATAGGCGTATTATATGTCCTCAATGCGGTCAGAGGACCCGCAGGCGAACTCTTGGCCTGACTTTGTGGTATAGTTTCAGGTACCTGATCCACTGCTTGATTTTGTGCTGTTATGACGGGGTCCATTCATATGGCGGAGAGTGAGTGTTTGAACCCTGACTTCACCAGATTCATACTTTTGGGATTTCTTCCTACTTATACTCTGTTTTGACCCGGCTCTGCCGCGACACTGGTTGTATCGTTTTCAGAACTTATATCCTTTGCATGATAAAGGTTTTGCGCGTTGTAGACTTAGAATAGGTACAGGGGTTTACTCCGGGGTCTCCAGCTGACCTTCCAGATTTGGGTGCGAAATCCCCCTTTAAACTACAACCCTTCGGTTTCAAACCTTCAATCTGTACTCGGAGCGCAAGATCATAACGAGGGGTTTTATCCCTCGAAACGTAACTCGGGAATCATAATCTCGGGCCGTTACATCTATGTTCCCGAATTGCATGTCAAAGCATACATAGGTATTCGAAATTTGCATTACTTCTTCTAATGTAGTCTATGTTCTTGATGGAGACGTGAGGTTTTCTGATTTCATAAAAGAACTCGCCCATTTTAGTCTCATATTTGCTGATAATAGATCTAGTTGTGGGACATCGGATGAGGAGATGAGTCGTATCTTCATCTTCGATGTTGCAAAGGCAACACTGCGAAGGGACTCTATTGAAGTGTCTGTTCAATATTTCCTTTGTCGCCGGGCTATCTGTTACTGATTTCCAAACAAAGTTTTGAATTCTTGGTGGGATTTGAAGCCTCCATACCCATGAATAGTCTATGTCATTTGAGCTTTTGTTTCGGATGAGTTCTTGTGTTGATTTTGTTGTAAACATTCCGTCTCTATTGAATTTCCAAATTAATCTATCTAAAGTTTCCCAGTTTGGTATTTGTATATGGGTAATTGTTTCAACAATAAACGGCGGGAAGAGTTGATTAAGAAGCTGAAGATTCCATTTCTTTTGGGAATCTAGAAGTTGTGAGACTTTTAGATTTGGATCATGCATGTCTTGAAACGATTCAAGCGTAGTTCTGTATAACCATGGATCAGACCATATGTTTATGTTGGTGCCATCTCCAATTATCCAAAAGAGACCTTTATGAAAGCAGTCTCTCAGATGGAAGAGTCAGCCAAATTGCCACGAGGTGTTATGAATATTAAGATCCTTTAGTTTTTCATTTTGTAATTATTTTTCCTTTATCATTTTGACCCAAATGTTATTCGGTTATGTGTAGATTTTCTAAAGAAGTTTCATTTGCAAGGAGACATTTCTGTCCTCGACAGTCTTTATACCAAGCCCGCTCTGTGCCTTTGGAGTGCAGATTTTATCCCACCTAGTTAATGGGTTGTTCCAGATGGGTTTTATTCCAGAAAAAGTTTTGATGTATTTGGTCAATTTGATTAAGTATTCCCTTTGGACGCAAGAAGCTTTGCATGAGGTAGTTCGTTTTGGAGCTAAGATTTTCTTGGATTAGTGTCATTCTTCCTTCTTGTGATAAGGATGATGTTTTCCATTTCGATAGTTATTTTTTCAGTTGTTGCAAGGCTTCCTCAAAAACACAGTTTTAACTCTCCCACTGATTATAGGTATTCCCAGATATTTCTCCAGCCCTCGAGAAATCGGGATATTCATTTATTGAGCTAGAGTTGTTGTTGTGGCGTGATTGACATTAGAAGATGATAATGCATATGTTAGATAGGCATTACAAACATTTTTAGGATAGTTAGGTTGCATTTAATGCATGATTTGGAATTAAATTGCATCTTATGATTAATTTGGAAGAGTTCGGATTCTGCGCACAATTGTGGTTATTTTGTAGAGTTGGATTCGAATGCCATGAAAGGATGCAAGGGTCTTGGATTGGACACAAAGAGCAAGTGAAAGAAGAGAATATGGAAGCTGTTGACAAATGCAGCGGGACAGGCAGTGGCCGTGACATCCACAGGCGGCGACCGCTGCATACAAGCAGTGGCCGCCGCAAGCTCCCACGCACCAACACTAGAGATTATACACGCAGCGGCAGCCGCATATGTGCAGCGGCCACGCATAGGTCGCCAGCAATAATACGCTGCATTTTAGTTAATGAACGAATGTTATTGTTTTTGGCCGGCTTTTAGTTTGAGGCACGACTTTAACCTAGTTACTATTGAATTCATTTTTGACGTTCATCAGACAATTAGAGAGGTTGAGCGATGTCTTCCATGAGGAACTAAACTCATTTGTTCTATCTACGAGTTGAAGCTTTATTTGGATTGATTGTGAGTTTTTGAATCTCGTTCTATTTCCTACATTGAATGTTTCAACTTCTTTGCGCTTATTGATTTATTGTTTTGTTCTATCTTATCTGGCCAACTCGTTAGATCAATTCAATTGCTAGGATTTTGTAGATTCCTGATTGCGAACCTTAACCCGAGTAGCAAACTTATCCCTTTAGGGCTGATTGAACTAATTGGATAGGTAGGAAGTTGGATGTGTTGTTAAATCCCTCTTTAGGGACTACAAATACCTTGGTTAATCTTTGAACTTAAAGCTATCGATTGGGTTAAATCCTTTTATGCGGGATTGCTCATGAGATAAGGGTTTCTAGGACTGATTGGACTAGTAACTATATTAGGTCGGGACAAGGACATTCATAGGAAACTTAGAAGGACGAGAGGAAGTTACAATGATCGCTTCAACCAAATAAAGTGGATAATTGTAGGTAGAACTACTTCTCACTATTGTCTAAAAACAAGTTCATTTACTTTTGCTTGCACCATTCTGCTTTGATAAAAGGCGGATCATTTTGCATTCTCAAAACCCCCCCTCTTTGGTTACTCAATCGGCATCTGAAACACACTTGAATAGCAAATTTCCTTGTGGGATCGACCTCTTGCTTATTGCTATACTAGTTCTAAGTTTGAGTTATGTTTTGACATGATCAGCGACAGGTTTTCCTCCCGTCAATTTTGGCGCCGTTGCCGGGTAAATTTATTTATTCTTGTGTGTTTTTGTTGCTTAATTTTGGTATGGACCATCTTATATGGTCCATACCCGTGCTACTAATCTATCTTTGCTATTGTTTGATTCAGAGATCGAAAAAACCCTTTCTGCTTTAAGGCGAGGAACTCGTGATTGCTTTCACGAATCATCTTTTGATCAAGGAGAAAGCACTGCATAGATGACTGACAACGCCAATCTTACTCTGAGGGAGCTTACCGCTCCTGACTTGGCACAACAACCCTTGGCAATCCAATTTCCTTCACTCGGGGAAGGTGTGAATTTTTAGCTGAAATCTGGGGTAGTTCATCTGTTACCCAAGTTCCATGGGTTGAGTGGGGAAGATCCCCACAAGCATCTATCAGAATTTCACAATGTGGTGGTTGGGATGAAACGTGAGAATGTCACTCAGGAATAAATCAAGCTGAAGGCCTTTCCTTTCTCTCTAAAGGATGAGGCAAATGAGTGGTTCTTCTATCTACCACCTGTGAGTATATTTACTTGGGCTGAAATGAAGAGAACCTTTATGGAGAGGTACTTTCCTTTAACTAAGCTTAACGCCTTGAAAAGGGCGATTAGCATCATTGAGCAGAAGGATACGGAGTCTATTCATGAGTATTTTGAACGCTTTAAGAAACTCTGCGCTAGCTGCCCATGTCATGGCTTCTCTCAGAAAGATTTGGTTCTATTCTTGTTCAATGGGCTTACTGATGAGGAGTGCAAAATAGTGAATTCTTGTTGTGGGGGAAACATGTTGAATAAGACACCAGCGACAGCCTGGGAGGTGTTCAAGGAGCTCTCCGAGGGCTCAAGGCAGTTCAACAAATCGTGCTAGGGGTGTACTTGCTATTGAGGCCCCAGTGTCTGCATTACAGACTGATATGGTAGAAATGAAAGAGATGATGAAGAAATTGGTAATCGACATAGCACCTCAGCAGTTGAAGGCATGCAGAGTTTGCAATCAATTTAGTCATCCTATTGATATGTGCCCAATTATGCAAGAGCCTAGCGTAGAGGTGAATGTCGTTTGGAATTTTGCTCCACAAAGGCCTAGACAAGGCAACTTTGGTAATCCTGGGTACTCCAACAATAATAACTACAATGGAGGCTATCATTAGGGCTGTGGTTATCACAATTACCAAGCTCATTTCAATCAACAAGGAGGGCCTCAGGCAAGGCCACAACAACAGTTTGACTCTCAACAGAGAGGTCAATCACATGCCCAAGCACCTACTGAGAATCAATTGCAAGCCCTCATGCAAATCGTAATGAACTAGGCTGAACGCACAAAGAACTTGGAGTTGCAAATTGCACAGATAGTCATGGATCAAGCTGAACGAAATAAGACCGTGGAGAATCAGATGAGTCAAATCATTCAATTGCTGAGTGCAAAAGAGGCAAATGACTCAGGGAAGTTTCCATCGCAAACGATTGCGAATCCAAGGGAGAATGTCAGTGCAATAACGCTTAGGAGTGGCAAGGAACTGATTGCTACTCCCCATAAGAAGGAAGAAGTAAGCCTAGAGGAGGGGATCGAAATCTTGGAAGATGGAAAGGACGACCACTGCATAGTGCGGCGGCCGCCGCCTGTTGGCGGCGAGCGCCGCATCATGACAGAGCAGCGGCCGCCGCATGCAGGCAGCGGCCGCAGCATCCCTCCAAACGCCAGTCAAGGTATGTCTTCTGCCCCTTCTCCTATGCCTTTTGATATTCTGAAGCCTATCCCACCTTTTTCGAAAGCTCTAAAGGATACACGGAAATTTGAGAATGATAAGGAGATCTTTGAGACATTCAGCAAGTGCGAAGTAAACATTCCTTTACTAAAGTTGATTAAGAGCATTCCTAGATATGCTAAATTCTTGAAAGAATTGTGCACCATAAAGAAGAAGCAAAGATTGAAAAAGAAGGAAAAGGTGAGCTTAAATGAAAATGTCTCTGCTGTGTTGCAAAAGAAATTGCCTGAAAAGTGTGGAGACCCAGGTATGTTTACAATTCCATGTGCAATTGGGAATACTAGATTCAAACAAGCCATGTTAGATCTGGGAGCCTCAATTAATGTTATGTCTTATAACTTGTACATGCTTTTGGGTTTGGGTGCTCTGACTGAGACTGGGGTTACAGTACAACTTGCTGATCGATCACAGATCAAGCCAAGAGGCGTTGTTGAAAATGTTTTAGTTATGGTTGATGATTTGATTTTCCCTGTTGATTTCTTTGTTTTAGATATGGAACAAGGAGCCCCAGAAACACCCATTATACTAGGAAGACCATTCCTAAAAACTGCGAAAACGAAAATCGATTGTTGTGAGGGTTTATTGACTATGGAGTTTGATGGAAGAAAGATAGAGTTCTCTCTTTTTAATCATGTTAAGCTTTCTCCTGAAAATTCTTTGGATATGCCTGTCGCTAACAACAATGATTTTCGTGATTTGTTAGAGACTCCTAAGGAAAACAGTTTCTTAAAATTTGAGCCCCCTAACAAATTGTAATCTTTAGGAAAAGAAGAACTCAAAATAGGTGTTGAAAGTTACGTTGATCTGCTTAAGCCCATACTTTCACCTTATGAGAAAATTATTTCAAATGGGGTGGAAGCTTTTGCGATTTCAGGACAACCCCCAGGATTAGCTCAAGGAGAGAAGCTAATGGTGTTGGATGAATGCTTGGACAGAAAGCTGCATCTTCCAAGGGTGCCCGCACTTATCAATGAAATGACAAGTATAGGTGACCCTGGTGGAGGAACCTAGGCCAATTGAGGACCATTACGTCGAGCCAACGACGTGAAACACAAACGCTTCTCGGGAGGTAACCTGAGGTAAGTCTTTCTTTCTTTTTTTAGTTGAATTTCTTTAGTTAGTTTTCATTCTACTTTGCATTTGTTTGTTTTCAATTTTGTTATTAACAAAACAGGAAATGGGTGGCATTAGACGTGTTGAACAACACTGCACAGTGCAGCGGCCACCGCCAACAAGCAACGACCGCCGCCTGTTAACCTGCAGCAATCACCAGATGCAGTGGCCGCCGCAAATAGGCAGTGGTCACTGCACCCTCTTTTTCTGACTGACCCCTTTTGTTTTTTCTGCCTTTATTTGAGAAAAAAAAAGAGACAAAATCGTCTCTTTCTAACCCTATTCAAAACAAGCCGTCCCTTTTAACACTTCAAGCCTCCATCATCCCTAACCTCCCATCACCACTCCTCCATCTCCAACCTTCATCCTCTCCACAAAACCCTCAATTTCTTCAAATCAACCCCCAACTGACCTTAATCTCTTCCTTTCCCACCACCCAAGTTCACCCCGACGCGACATTGCTTAACCCGCGAGCCAATTGTCCACATCGAGTCGTTAGGGACCGGATCAGCCACCATTGATAGTCAAAAGCAAAGGGCAATGTCGAAGAACAGTGCAGCGGTCGCCCCATCTGTGCAGCGGCCGCCGCCTATCTGCCCGCTGCCAACCATCACTGCCGCGACCGCCCCCTGCTTGCAGCGGCCGCCGCGTTCCATCCTGCCGCCAGACTCGGTACATGGTTGCATTTTGGGTTGATCATTGTGTTGGGTGGTTGTTTTGTGCTCCATTACTTGGTGTGTTGTGTGACTTGAGTAATTTGTTCATTTGAGGATTGAGATTGATTGATATTGTTGTTGTTGAGAGTTGATTGAGTATGGTGAGATAGTTGATTAACTTATCTAGGCGTCAGCGGGATGTCTGGGACGAATTTGAGTCGAAGAAGTTCGTACAAACGAAATTCTTCAATGTCTCGATGTTGCATAGGTTGGGAATGTTAGTTTGTACTTAGCAGATGTTAACACATGCGGGCTTGGGAAATTTCATCAATTTGAGCGCGCCCACATATCCTGAGTTGGTCCGAGAGTTTCTGTCGACATTGGTAGTGTCGAAGAATGAGACTATTAGTTTTCATTTGCTTGATCATGCATACTCCCTCATGTTTGCTGAGTTGAGGGAGATATTTGGTATTACTGAGGAGCCCACCGAGGATTGGCCCGAGCATGGGAATGACCAAATGACCCATGATTTTTGGTATACAGCGACCGACGAGGCCTTTGATGGACACAGAGGCGAGTATAACTACAAGTTTGTCCATCCATGTTTGCGCCTGGTTCACAAGGTCCTAGCCATGGCTATCATTGGACAGGGCGAGGTGAACAAGCTCCCCGCTGCTGATTTGGCTTGATTATGGTGTTTCTCGCCCCAGTCAGCTTTCATTCCTGATTGGGTGGATTTATTTTTGGAGAGCTGCAAGAGAGTTGCAGCGAAGAGGACGGGGAGATTTAGTCTGGGAGGCATGATCACTCTTATCGCCCAGCATTTCATTGATCCAACACAGGGTGGTGCTCACATGTTTGGCAGGTTAACCTATACGAAGGATCAGCTGAGGCGAGCCTATTTGTTAGAGGGCTCCCAGGAGACGGGTTTTGTCTGGAAGGCTGGACCTCAAGGGGTCCACATATTGAGATTACCTCGGGCCCTTCCTTATGGTCCTACTGATGCTGCCTTCTACATTGAAGGCGATGTGGAGGATGACGATGCTCTTGATGACGATGATGATGAGGAGCAGAAGGTTGCACCTGGGCAGATTCCTCTCACAGATCATCCTATGCCTGACTACCATGGGGGTGGTGCTCAGTTTGCTGCAGGTCCTTCTGTTGGGCCTAGTTCCTCGTATGATGAGTCCACTTGGTGTGAGGACATGTTTGCACAGATGCGCCAGCTTTCTATCCGCCAGGACTCCTTTCAGTTCGAGCTCAGCGACTTGGGTCGCAATGTGAGGGATATGGCCTCTTCTATAGAGGACATGCGTAGGCAGCAAGAGTATTACTATAGCTTGGGGTAGCCCCAGTTTCTGCTCTACCAGCCTCCGCCTCAGTGAGCGGTTAGTTTCCTGTACCCTCACCTCGCGTTCATATGATTTATTTTTGTTGTCTTTGATGTTTCATTGAGGGCAATGAAAGGTTTAAGTGTGGGGGAAGGGAATTTAGTGTATATAGTTGGATTTAGTGTATATAGGGCATTTAGTTAGATCATGTTTAAAATTCTGCACGCATTTTTATTTTGAATCATTTCATATTTACATTTTCTGTTTACTTATGCATTGAAAAAAAAAAGAAAAAAGAAAAAAAATCCAAAAAGATCATCCATTGCATACATATGTGTTATTGAAACACCCATCTAGCTTAGTTGTCCTCTAATGTATTTTCAGCATAATCATATAAACCCTATGGAGATCTGGATGTGTTAGCCTTGTCTGTATCTTTTGATTTTTTTTATAAAGCATGACCTAGCAAATATAATTGAGCATGTATGATTAAGCTAAATTATGATTGAAATCCTACAAAATATGACCCTTGTGAGAATATTTAGCCTTATTGGATTCATCTGTAATCATCTTGCTTAAATGTGTGATTTACTCTCCTTATGTTGCTACCTCTTGATTTTGACTTCATTATCAATTGTCAAGACCGACTCACATGTTTGTTGCTTGCGGAGTTTATGTTTTTTTTTGTTTTGCCTTTAGCTTTTTGTGACTTTTGAGTGAAATAATGTGGCAATGGTTGATACACTTAGTAACCGGGTCTACGCATGACACCCATGGGTATGATTTGCGTAAAACGGTGTTGAAAATTATCCACTAAGAAGGAAGCTTGATCAGTGAGTAACCGGGTTCATTCATGACACCCATGTTTGCAACTCGCGTAAAAAGATGTTCAAGTGGACTTCATTCAAGTAAGTTGAGGTGTTGAAAGATAACAAGACCGAAAAAAAGTGAGAAGGAAAAAAAAAGAAAAAAAAAAGAGAATTCTAAAGTCAATTTGCTTATTCTCTGTATTTTTTTTTCCGCAATCTCTGTATTTTTTTCCGCAAGTAATGGCATTTCGGTGGAGATTTGGTGATATTGTTGTCAATGTCTATGAGTTTAGTGCATTTTGGATTGAGTTGAGAGTTGAAATTTAAAGTCCAAACACATGAGAGCATGGGTGAAACACATATTCCTGGTGAGGTTGTATGATTTCTACTTCTAAGTTGTTGATCACTTAAATATATGCTAGGATGTTTGTTTGCTTGGTTTGTGTTTACACTTGCTAGATATTGCTTTTTGATGAGGTTGAAACTTGAAGGGATTTCCTGTGGGGTGCATTGATTCATGTTTATTCTATCATTGCTTGAGGACAAGGAAAGGTTAAGTGTGGGGGAGTTTGATAATGCATATCTTAGATAGGCATTTTTAGGATAGTTAGGTTGCATTTAATGCATGATTTGGAATTAAATTGCATCTTATGATTATTTTGGAAGAGTTCGGATTCTGCGCACAATTGTGGTTATTTTGTAGAGTTGGATTCGAATGCCAAGGAAGGATGCAAGGGTCTTGGATTGGACACAAAGAGCAAGTGAAAGAAGAGAATATGGAAGCTGTTGACAGATGCAGCGGGACAGGCAGTGGTCGCAGCATCCACAGGCGGTGACCGCTGCATACAGGTAGCAGCCGCCGCAAGCTCCCACGCAGCAACACTAGAGATTATAAAGGCAGCGGCCGCCGCATATGTGCAGCGGCCGCCGCATAGGTCGCCAGCAATAATACGCTACGTTTTAGTTAATGAACGGTTGTTATTGTTTTTGGCCGACTTTTAGTTTGAGGCACGACTTTAACCTAGTTACTATTGAATTCATTTTTGACATTCATCAGACAATTAGAGAGGTTGAGCGATGTCTTCCATGAGGAACTAAACTCATTTGTTTTATCTACGATTTGAAGCTTTATTTGGATTGATTGTGAGTTTCTGAATCTCGTTCTATTTCCTACATTGAATGTTTCAACTTCTTTGTGCCTATTGATTTATTGTTTTGTTCTATCTTGTCTGGCCAACTCGTTAGATCAATTCAATTGCTAGGGTTTTGTAGGTTCCTGATTGTGAACCTTAACCGGAGTAGAAAACTTATCCCTTTAGGGCTGATTGAACTAATTGGATAGGTAGGAAGTTGGATGTGTTGTTAAATCCCTCTTTAGGGACTGCAAATACCTTGTTTAATCTCTGAACTTAAAGCTATCGATTTGGTTAAATCCTTTTCTGAGGGACTGCTCATGAGATAAGGGTTTTTAGAACTGATTAAACTAGTAACTATATTAGGTCGGGACAAGGACATTCATAGGAAACTTAGAAGGACGAGAGAAAGTTACAATGATCACTTCAACCAAATAAAGTGGATAATTGTAGGTAGAACTACTTCTCACTATTGTCTAAAAACAAGTTCATTTACTTTTGCTTGCACCATTCTGCTTTGATAAAAGGCGGATCATTTTGCATTCTCAAAACCCCCCCTCTTTGGTTACTCAATTGGCATCCGAAACACACTTGAATAGTAAATTTCCCTATGGGATCGACCTCTTGCTTATTGTTATACTAGTTATAAGTTTGAGTTATATTTTGACAGGATCAACGACAGGTTTTCCCCCGTTAGCAGAAAATTGGATCGAACATTTGTGGTAATTGATGGTGAGCCCTGATAGGTTAGAGAAATTGTTAATAATGTTTTTTTATCGTATCAAGGCTTTTAGGTGATGCTTATGCAAAGATGAGGGTGTCATCTGCAAATGTTAGAAATAGGATATGCTCATCATTGGTTGTAAGTTCTATACGAATCAGGATATCATTTAATTGAGTTTTAGCCTGGAGTTACCTGAAAAGACTTTCCATGACAATAACAAATATATATGGGGCTAGAGGGTCGCTTTGACGTATACCTCTCTCAGATTTAAATTGCTCCCCTGGGGCATTGTTGATAAGAACAAAGAAAGTTGTAGTAGTCATATATTTCATAACCCATGAGATCCATTGGGGATGAAATCCAAACTTTATGAGCATTGCCTCTATAAAGTTCCAATTAATCTTATCATAAGTTTTCTCTATATCTAGTTTAAGGGCCATCCAACTCCTTTTCCCTCTTCGTCTATGAAAGGAGTGAAAGATTTCATGAGCGATTAATGTGTTCTCTTGAATGGATCGGCCTTCTACAAACGCATCTTGGAAAGGATTAATTATTTTAGGTAGGATCAGTTTGAGTCTATTAGCCATTACTTTGGTTATGATTTTGTAGATAGTATTACGAAGGCTGATCGGTCTGTAGTGGAGGATGTTTATTGGGTTATTCACTTTGAGAATGAGTGCAATGAAGGTTTGGTTTATATTTGATAACATTTCTCCAGAATGGAAGAAGGCTTTGACCGTTTTACAGACCAAGTCTCCAACAATATTTTAGTACTTAGAATAAAATTTTGGGGAAAAGCCATCAGGGCCAGAGGATTTGTCCTCTGACATGCTAAATACTATGTCCTTTATTTCTTTATTCGTAGGTTGTTTTATTAATTTTATATTTTTTTCCATTGTTATTTCTTTGGTTAGGTAAATTAAGGTATTTGGATCAAGTCTTCCCTTGCTCGTGGTAACGAATCTTTCAGCCATCTCTCTTATTATTTGATTTCTTATTTGGTCTTTGTCGGTGATTAGTACACCTTCTTTTGATATAAAGCTGGAAGTTGAGTACACCTTCTTTTGATATACACAATGTATCAATTAAATTAAGATTTCAATAAAAGTAACCTTGAATTTAAAATCAAACTCAAATAATGCACTAGATAATCTAGATCGAAGACAACAATCACACAGATATGTTGCCTCCCTAGTAATGTCCGTTTTAGAGGTTGTTATTTACATTACACTAAAGGCTTGTTTGTTTTGATTAAAAAAAATAAGCCAGGAAAGGTATATTACTGCTGAGTTTATTCAAGTGCTGAATTTTTTACTCGTTTGCTGTCATACTGAATTGCTGCAGTATGGAGTGTGTATTACTCGTTCGCTGTCATACTCAATTGCTGCATTGTTGCTGATTTTATTCAAGTGCTAAATATTTTACTCGTTTGAGGTGAAAAATGGTGTATTTTGAGGTGAAAAATGGTGTATCTATTGCTGCAATATTGCTAAGTTTTTACTCGGGTACTAATTTTGTTGTCAATAAATGTCACATTAGCATAAAAGGTGTTCACGCTGACAATGTCATACTTTTTTTTATACTATTTTGGTGTGCCTACTAACTTCATAAAAACATTAGCACAAGAGCGGAAATCTAGAGTGGCTAAACATTTTTTTTTTTGATTAGGTAAAGATTTAGATAGGCAAGCTTATCCAAGAGCATCCTTTCGGATGAGATGCTGAAGATCTGTATTAAGTGTTAACTGAACCCTAAAAGGCGAGTGGCCAAGGTGTGCAACCTTGTCAGCCACTCTATTACCAGCACAGGGAACATGGGAGAAGGAAACCTTCCCCATGGTCTTTATCAGAATCTAGAGTGGCTAAACATGTTTAGCCCTAGAGTGATGCAAGTCAATGTGTTAACTTGTGTTTTATTACTTTTTTCTTGTTTGCACCTCACTTTGAGGTGAACAATGGTGTATCACTCTTAAAAAAAAAATGAGAACCCCATCTCTGATAAGATTAGGGTGATAATATTTACACCCACAAAATTTACTATATACACCACACCCTGTCCCTTTTGAGTCACAGACGTGTGACTCAAGAGGCGCAGAGTACTTTATATATAAAATACCCTGTGCTTTTTGAGTCACACGTCTGTGACTCAAGAGGGGCAGAATCTACTTTAAAAAAACAATAAAAAATGGGATGTGTGGTGTATATAGTAAAATTTTGGGTGTAAATAACATTGGCTTCAGATTAAGAGTACGCGTCTCACGCACTGGCGAACCCCCATCTCGATTCTCCTCTACAGAGCTCCTATTTTCTTGTCTACAATACCTATGTTATTGGGGATTTTAATCGTTCTCTCGTACAAAGCCCAGTCTGAATCTCCGATCTATCGACTATCTCTTCCGGGGTGATGATGGCCTTACGCCTCTTCTTCGTCTCGCAATCGGTCATCTACGGGTGTACTGTGAGGATGAGTTTTCTGATAGTGCCCGTATTATCCCTAAATCGGGGCTTTCGTGTGGGATTAGCCTAAGGGGCTTTCTTCCTTGATCTAATCGCTTCTAATTGATTGAGGAATCTGTTAATGAAATTCACCAATGTTTGGTCAAATAGGCCTCCTCCTTGGCCTGATCGGTTTTGTCTACTAATCTGCAATCGGGATTGGATTTGGAGGCTTCGTCTGCTCTTTGATTGGGTTCGTTCTCTCTCTCTCTCTAACTTCTGCTCTATTTATGCAAAGGGGTGGGATTTGGGGGTTTCTCTCCTCTTCCCCCTCTTTGTCCTCTTTTTTGGCCTATTTGCTTAGTTCTCAATCTAATTCTCTTATCCCTGCATATGTGTATGTCTTGGCTCCTTCTGGAGTCGATAAGGATAAACAACCTATGAGAGTAGAAGATCCTGCTCCTTTTATGTCAAACCCCCTCAAGGGCTCTAAATTGCCGAAGGGCGTTAAACTTACCAAGGAACCTTTGGGTCCTAAGGATGAGCAAACCACGAAACAGCAATTCAAGGTTGAAAAACGTTTCAAGAGGCGCATCACTTTCTGTGAGAAGCTTCTTGCTCTCCTGGGCAACTATCTCGGTAGCCGAGTGTGCTATTAGGGAAACACTTTCGATAGTGTTTGGTGTGCAAAGTCTGTTGCTGTGTGTTAACCTTAAGTCTCTTAATGTCTATTAAATTTCGTTCCATTAGGCCTAATCTAGTGCCCTTCTGGCTATTGTCAAACATTTTCTAATTTGAGATTTTTCTTGCTGCATATTATGTCTTCTTCTATGATGGACAAAGGGAAACAACAGTTGGGGGCAGAGTTTTTGCTCCCTAAGACTATCCCTCGTAAGGGATCAAACAACTCCATGGACAATGTACTGTCCGTGAAGCCGAAGGGTTCCTTTCATGAGGAAAAAATGCAGTCTTTTATGGCTGAGAATAAATTCAAAAGGAGAACGATCGATAGGGAGAAACTCATGGCACAACAGAGTCGGGAACAAGACAATGGAGCAGCTCTTTTCGTCTCTTCCATGTTTGCTTCATCCATGGGAAATTCTATTAAGGCCAAGGAGACAAGGAAAAGAAGCAAGTATGTGTGTAAATTTCACCTAAGGAGTAAGAGGTTGCTTTGCAATGGCACTGTTTTATTAGCCCTTTCCGAGGATATAAAATTAATTCTTGTATAGAATATCCTTCCAGTTTGAATGTTTTAAGATAATAGGTTGTCTTAGAGTACATGGGTATTGGGTTGTCCCCTTTCTTGGCTTTGTTGGGTTGGCGGCATCTTCAGGCCAAGTTTAGCATTAGAACTTTTCAATCATGTTTTGGAAAAATTTATATTATGTTCATGTCTCCTAAGCCTCTTGAAAGTTACTGTGTATGCTTTGAGGATCAAACTAATTTGAGGAATGAGTTTCACCTAATTGTCGTCTGTTTTTCAAGGAAAAGATTCATAGCATTGATAATTAATTTCATATATTGCTTGTCTAACACTAATGGGGAACAAGTGGTCAGGATATACACTATAGGGTATGTACGTCAAAAATCACCAAGGTGCCAAAATGTATAATATAGTCAATCTCATTGTCTATCGACTACCAAAGGGATATCATATATACTTTAGGCTATGTCAAAAATCACCAAGGTGCGAAAATGTATATTATAGTCAATCTAATCTACTCCGATCGGAAATATTAGATGTTATATGAGGTAAAATTTGATCAACAATATTTGATGTTTTAGAAGTAATAATTAAACTATTTTTTACTTTTGCACTAATATCAATGTAAGTTGTACTTTTTTTGCTTAACTAATTACATTTATTCATAATAAATGTGACGGGGAAGTAAAAATTATTTAATGGGGTATTTAAAAGTAAAAGTAACATTTCTTAATCTCCGTTCATTTCTCTAAAATATAAAATATTTTCAACCGGAGGGAGTATCTAATAATGCACAACCTATTGTTTTCTCCAAGTCTCATCACATAATTATCAACCTTATTGAAACCCATTTTGGGCTTTATAAGCTAGTAGACATCCCTTTTACAAAAATCTCAGAAAATGGGCCTTTTTGCAAAAGTGTAATGTTAAGCCCAAAATTTGCTAAACTAGACCAGTCCACCTTTTGCAAAAAAATGGGTCGGTTTCCTTACACTGTTTGTGACCGGATGTAGCAGGTGAGGAGGGGGATGGATAACTGTTCATGGGCGCCGGTTTATAAAATCAAAAGGACGAGAGAGAGAGACTGTACACAGATGATTTGAAGCGCTAGAGAGACGAAAAATCAGAGGAGAGAAAGGGAGAGCGATAGTCAGGAAATAATGCCGATTTCACCCTCAACTCTACCAAAATCGAAGTAACTGGTTGAAGAAGTAAGTAAGCAACTCTTGATGTGTGATTTTCAGTTGCGATTTTGGGGACATGGGGGTGCGGTTAGTGGCGGTTTTTGGATGAAATGCAGACATGGGGGTGCCATTGCAGTTGCCGAGCAGTAGAGGAATGAAATAGGATGGGTTGGGGGTGCCTTTGCATTGCAGTTGCAATTTTGGAGAGTTGGGATGCAAATAGGGTTTGTGGGTGTCGGGAATCGGATGGGTAAGAGTTAGGGGATGTCAGGTAAGAAATTGGGGACAAATGGGCAAGGAGGGGTTCGGATGGGTAAGCAATCCACAAGATTGGGGATAATCGGTAGGGGAAGTTTCCGCATGTGGTAGGACGGTATATAGAAGATTGTGTCTGAAATTTTGGTAGGAGATTTTATAGGACTGGACAATTAAATTGGTAGGAGATTTTATAGGATTGGTTTTGTAGTGTTGAAACCCTTAGTGTTCACCAACTGTTTGATGAAATGCATATATATTTGATGAATTTTTGGTGAATTGGTTGTGGTGAATTATTTTGGCTATCTGCTGTGTTGGGAAAGAGGTAATATTAATCAAACTTGTATGAAATGCGAAATTGGTAGGACAGTAGAGGACAGCAGAATTGGTAGGATATTACAATGAAATTGGTAGGATAAATTTGAACTGTTGGTATGACAGATTAGGTGACCTAAATGTCTGAATGTATATGTGTGTGGTGGTTGTCTATATGTTTGAAAGTATATGTTTGGTGAAATGCCTATATGTTTGATTAATTGTTGGTTAATTGGTTTTGGTGAATTATTTTGGCTATCTGCTCTGTTGGGAAAGAGGTAATATCAACCAAACTTGTATGAAATGCGAAATTGGTAGGATAGTAGAGGACATCAGAATTGGTAGGATATTACAATGAAATTGGTAGGATAAATTTGAACTGTTGGTATGACAGATTAGGTGACCTGAATGTCTGAATGTATATTTGTGTGGTGATTGTGTTGCAAGTACCCTCTGTTCAATCAGCATAAAAAATGACAACTACAGGAAAGAAAGCAAGAGCAGGACCAAACAGCCAGGGGGTAAGGAAACTGAGATAGTTACCTGGTTGTGGTTGTAATGGTTAGAAACAAATTTTGGAACCTAAGATTGTTACATGTATTTTTGCAGGCTGTGCTGGCTGTTGCAGAGAGACACCACTTCTCTGGGAGGGCCTTGTCACATTCCAGTTTGGACCTGCTTGAAGGCCTGGACATATGCATTGACCGTGACGATTACAATGCCCTCACGAAGAGCCAGTTTGGGGGCATTGTTAGGATGGGATCCAGAAACAAAATATGCCGCACAGTTGGTACACTATTGCCTTCTCTGGAAGCTGAAGACGCGCAAGCAACATGAAACGTGGTACTCCATCCAGGGGCATCATGTGCGATTCTCTCTTCGGGAGTTCGCGCTGATAACGGGCCTAAACTGCTCACCACCCCCGAGGGAGGTGATGGAGGGAGACCACAAGGAGGCCATTTACCAGTTGTTTAAGAAGGAGAGGGTGCGTCTGAAGGATGTGGAGATAGCGTGGGCGCACGAAAAGGACAAGGACTCGGGGTCCCTTATGAAAAAGTACAAGCTTGCCCTCCTAGTCCTAGTGGAGGGCATACTGTTTGGATTGAAGAAGAAAACTAAAATCAGGGGGTGGGTCGTTAAGCTGCTGCTCGAGGGCACCAGCCGTTTTCTGGACTTCCCTTGGGGCAGGTTGGTCTACGAGAGGCTACACGAAAGCCTCGATGGGGCGTTAAAGACCATTGTGGATGTAGGGAGTCACTTAAAAGATTGGCCAACCTACGCGCTCTACGGGTTCCCCAGGCCTTCCAGGTTAGTGAACATTTACAATATGTAAAAAACCTTTGCGAAAAACGTGTCTTCTAGTTGCCAATTGTCAATATTTGTGTTGGTGTGGCATGCCAAATGGGTAATTATATCCTGCCAATGGGGTATTTCTATCCTGCCAAATTTAGTTAGAATGCTGACCTGCCTACTAAGAAATAATGTCATACCAACTGTGTGTTAATATCTTACCAAATTGTGTATGCAGTTGTGGGTGTATGAGACATTTCATGAGATTGGGCATCAATTCGTCCATAACATTGACCACACCATCACCCCGATGTGTCTTAGATGGGAAACCCCAAATAGCCACATCAGATATGAGAACGTGAAATCCTTCATGAACCTGGACGCCGCCGCTGACGATGACATAGACGAAAACGCCCTGCTCGTGAATCCAGAGCCCATCATGCACCCCATCCATAAAGAGAAAGAGGACCACCCGAATGCCTCGTACAGGAGAGAGTCCCCGGACGTGTTCTTTGACCAGATTATGGCTGAGCACCACAGGGCCCGCAAAGAGAAGCGGCGTCAAGAGGATGCCACGGCTTGACCCAATTAGGGAACCAGTCAGTCAGGGTTAGATGCGTCCAGCGTCGGTCTGGAGGCCCGGATCGTGTCAAAGGTTGAGGCCATCTGTAGGGGCATGATGGAGGAAATGAGGAGCCGTTTCGCGGTGCTTGAGGACAGGATAAGTGAGGTGAGTGACGTTTGTAAGAAGGCTTTCTCGCAGAAGGGCGACAAGGGAAAGGTATGTGTTTCTTTGGCTATCTGTTGTCTTGGAAAGCACAAATGGTAAGACATAAATATGCAATTGGTAGGATATTTATGAAGAGTTGGTATTCCAGAATATGTGACTGAATGACCAAATCCCCTTGCAGGAGTACGTTTCTTTGGTGGACGATGACGTCGGATTGCATCAGACCTGCTCACATCGCCACTCTCCACTAGGGCATCCATTTTGTCAAGGTTTTCCACTTCTTCACTCTATCATACCATTACGTTGTAATCCATCCTATCAACTGCTTCAGTTTGTCCTACCATTAAGTTGTAATCCATCCTACCAATACCAGATTGTATTCCACTCCCAGCAAGCCCCCCTGCCTCCCACTAACGCTCTCATTTGCAGTCCTACAACAGTCTGCCTCCCCCGCTACACATTCATCACACATGCAGGGCCCTCAAGTGTCATTGCTAAGGTCATGCAATATCCCTTTCTCCTCGATCGATCCTCGCACCTTCTCATCCGCCCCTCCGCCTCCATCAAGACCATCATCCAAGTCTTCCTGCATGGTGGGAGGCCCGGTTAGGAGTATTTCCCCTGGGGTGGGAGACGAGAGGTCATCAGCCCCGTCGGAGTCTTCCGACTATGTCCATTGGAGGGAGTGGATGGGCTTGTCGTTTTCATCCGTAAGGTGATCTGCAGTGCAATTGGCCAAGCTCGTGCACCGGATTCAGTGTTGTAGAACTTGTAGGCTTCTAGGTCATCGTCGTCCCAGACACGAATCGAAGTGGCCCGCCCCATCAAATTAGAGAGGTAGGTGAGCTCAATATCGTATAACACCATGTCCACGTCGAATTTGGAAACTATCTTCTCCTTCAGTTGGTCGTAGCGAATATTCTGTGGCACCATCATAGCTACAGTACGTGCCTCTCCCTTGAACACCAAGCTCCCACTCCCAGGAGCCCACCAACCGCCGAACACGACATTCAGACATACCCTATCACCTGGGGTACGCCACGGGAATAGAGGATCAGCCTGAGGGGTAGTTCTGATAAAAGACAAAGGAACACCTATAAAGGAAAGGTACAAGATGACTTACCCATCATTGTCAGTGCCACCAACAAACTTCTTTCACTTTTCCAGGTATGGAAAGACAGTTGAACACTATTGGTAGGCCAGAAATGTTCTATTGGTAGGATGGGTACTGTATCGTTTCCTCGGATACACGTGTGGCTTTTCCCCGTCTTTTCCGCTTCTCTCATACTCAGCCTCACTTTTTACAGAGCATGTTTGTTTCAGATCCTCCTCTCAAGCTTATATATGTGCTTGGGGAACACCCATTAATGCAATGATTGCATTTTCCCCTCATAAATGCTCCCCCTTCCCCCCAATGAGGAACCCCGTTTTGGCGCCAAAGGTACACTGACAGCCCGTCAAATCAGCTAAAGTGACTCCCCTCCAAATTCTCTCCAAAATCTCTCCAGGTATGGAAGGACATGTTTAGCCTATTTGTAAGACAAATTGATTCTATTGGTAAGAAGGAAAGTGTCCAGTTTCTTGACATGAACGGGATGTTTTTGCCCTCACCTTTCAACTCGTCTCCTATGTTGCCTCTCTTTTTGCAGAGCATTGATGTGCGCGCAAATAGCCATATTTTCTATGCACATATAAGTCCATTTTATCGTCATTCGCATGCATATTAGTGGAAATACATGAGATTAGTGTAGTTTATGCTTTATTATCAAATATATGGGTCTGCACGAGTTTCTATGTGATTTCGCATAAAACGGGAAGAAAATGGACAGATTTGGAGAAGCGGAAAAAGAACTCGAAGTCTTCTGAAGAGGTCGAAATCGACTGAAGAACCTCGACATCGAGTGCAGCAGTGACACGGAAATCGAGCAAGAGAAGAAACAGAGCATGTCGACATACAAAGGTCGATATCGAGGATGCATGGTTGATATCGAGTACCTAAATCGAGATAAATGATAAAAGTCGAGTGCCAAATCGAGTAGAAGAAGGAGTGCTCGAGATAGAGTTACATAGAGGTTGATATCTGTGATGAAGGTCGATATCGATGTTGTCCAGCAGAGAAGTCCGACTCAGATTTTGATAGAATTCTATCCGAAGCTTGCACGTCTATCCTAAAGTCGAGATTTCCTATCATTAACACCAGAGTTATCACATGAGATGTTTTACCATAGAATTTTTAGTTTATACTTTATTATGTTTTATCTTAGAGAATAAAGATAAGTTTCGAGTCTTTGGATAGCAAAGTTCGATATCTATATCTAGAGGCCGTTAGGGCTGAGTTTATTCTTTCAATTTCAAATCCACACACGCAGAGAATTCAGTTTACAATAGAGAGTAGCGAGTTAGAGAGAGAGAGGCCGAGTTGAGGTTGGTGGAAGCGAGAGCGGAATTGGCTTGGGTCGGTTGTAATCTTTCTTTCATAGTTTTAATCAAAGTAGTTTTCTTTCAATGATGATGATGAGTTGCATGATGAGAAGCGAGTAGTCAACCCACTTCTAGGGTCGGGGTGAGCCCGACGATAGCGATATAGGGTAACTGGGTAAGTGCATCAAAGGTATGACTTTTATGCGATTCCGTCTTCTATCCTATGCATGATCCCTTGCAAAAGTTAGGGAGATTCATTATTTGCATTATTGAAGCGAAAGCCACTCATATTGTGAACTTGGATTGCTCATGAATTGGATAGTAACTCTTAGGAACTATGCGAGAGCCTCTAATCACCTAAGTGTTTGTAATGAAAGTTATTTGATGGAAAGACATTAAATTTCATAACTTTAGCATCATACTTGCATTGTTATCGTTGTGGCATGAAACCCCGACTTTAGAAGCTTTTAGTTAATTGAATTTGATATAAAGTTTAAGTTTTGATTTCTGATCATCCTTCTTTACCATTCTACGCTCTTCGGACACTTTTACCGACAATAGGTTACGCATTACAGTTTCTGTGACAAACATCGGAATCGACTGGGTAAGGTCGATATCGAGGTCTAACGTCGATATCGAGGTCTGTCTCAACGTCGATCTGTGTTGCTTTTGTCTTCCGTAGGAACTTTGCTGAAAATCGACCAGAACTGAGGTCGATATCCACTAGACACATTGATATCGAGTGTCTCCTAAGGTCGAAAGCTTGATCGTGATTATAACAAGGGAAGCGCTGATATACCTCCTCGTGGATTCGATCCTGAATTACCCTACCCTTAAATTGGGAGGGATTCTTGTATTATTTGGTTGATAAGGGAGTTAGCATAGTTGAGAATTATTTTTGAATATTTTCATAGCACGATTCCCGCCCCTTACGCGAACAAATTGGCGCCATTGCCGGGGAGGCAATCAATCGCCCCCTTACGCGAACAAATTGGCGCCGTTGCCGGGGAGGCAATCAATCGCCACCTAAGTTTTCTCACGATCCTTTAGTGCTTATTTTGCAGGTTTATGCGACGTTCTGATCGCAGATCTATCCTGGAAACCATTGACGAGCCTGAACGTTTCTTCCATCTTCGCAACAAAGCAATTCGAATCATGGCTGACAACGAGACGCGGGCTGAGACCATAGAGCGATTTAGGAAGGAGATTGAGGACCATAATGCTACAATCGTTGCTGAGAGGGCCGCCGCTGCTACAGAGCGAGCCCGTACTGATAGGGAGGAGGATGCGCATAGACAAGCCCAAGAGCGGGTCAATCAGTATCCACAGATGGCGATGCAATACATGCATCCGCCGCTTCACGTTCCTGAATCCGCTATACTTATTCCTCCTTCAAACTATGAGATTAAAATAAACTTCCTTTCTGAAATTAAAAGAAATACTTTAGAAGGAAGACCTAATGAATGCCCTCTGCAACACATCTCTACTTTTATGGACTTATGTGAAACTATTGTTGATGGTGGTAATTTAGAGTATGTGAGACTAAAATCCTTTATATGGTCTTTGGCAGGGAAGGCATTACAATGGCTTGAGAGTTTGGCTCCATGCTCGCTGAGGACATGGGCGGAGGTGAAGGATGCATTCCTGAATAAGTTCTTTCCACCTTCTAAAATGGCAATGCTGCGACAAAGGATCACGACTTTCAAACAAAAGACAGGTGAAACATTAGCACAGACGTGGGAGCGCTTTAAGGACTTGCTGAGGTCATGCCCGACGCATGGGCAACTTCCATATGTCATCCAGGAGATATTCTATAATGCCCTTGATGTGCCGAATAAGGAGAGGATCAATTCATATACCTCTTATCGGTACATTGAGCTTACACCAACGGAGGCATGGGATACTATTGAGAGGCTCGTGAACTTCGACAACACATATGGGACTACTGCGGCCTATGATTTAAGGCCTGCCCCATCGATGCCACTATATAAGCCTCCAAGGGAGATAGATCCTGATGTGCAGCAACAATTCCATAACGATCTGACACGTCGCCTTCAAAAGCAAGTCAAGTTCTTGAGCAATAATCAAACTTGTCAGGAATGTGGTTCAACAAGGCATATCACTAGTGCATGTCCACATCTTGAGCAAGTATCTATGGCGGAACAACATGAGGAAGCCAAGTGGACGAGAGGCCCCTATAGAGGGGGCAATCAACAATATGGGGGTGATCAACGTTTCTATCAACAAAGGGATCCCCCACCATATAGAGCATCAGGGCACCCTGAGCGGGAGACGAGGAAGGATGACTTACGGATCATTCTTGATGAGATGCGGAGGAACCACGCTAAGTTCAAACAAGCAAACAACTCCATTCATACTCAGCTGCAGGGCATCAATTCTAGACTTGGGGAGATCAACGTTTGGAAGCGCAACATGGAGACCCAAATGGGTCAATTGGCGGAAGCAATACCCAAGGCTTCAAGATCATTCCCTGGATCAACAGTGCCCAATCAGAAGGGCAAAACCACTGGACACATAGCGGCGATGAATCTAAGGAGTGGGTGTCAATTACAAACGCCCGAGCAAAAAGCGGAGGAAAAGGAGCCAGAATAGACGTTGATATCGACCCCACATGTCAATATCGACCAAGGTGAAGTCGATGTCGACCTTCCTGTCGATGTCGACCCTGCTGCTGTGTCACCACAGAAATCGACTCCTCCAGTCAATGTCGACCCTACTGATGTTGATGTCAACCTAACTACAGCCGCAGGGAATAAGAAGGTGTTGCCATTCCCAACTAAAAAGATGATTAAGGACCCAGCAAAAAAGAAGTTCTAGCGGTTCGTGAAGATGCTTCAAGGACTTAATGTCTCTATACCATTCAAAGAAGCACTTCATGAGATGCCATCTTATGTGAGGTTCCTTAAGGACATATTGGGTAAGAAGCGATCACTTTCTGAGATCGCAGAGGAGTGCAACAGAATGGAGTTACCACGAAAGCGGGCGGACCCAAGTAGGTTTTCTATCGCTATAGGCTTAGGTCAATATCTCTTTAATGCTTTAGCTGATTTGGGCGCTTGCGTTAGCATGCTGCCACTAACTATATGGCACAAGGTAAAGATAGGTCCTCTAGAGCACGTGGATGCAAGGTTATACATGGCGAATAATATGGTAGTAATTCCCACAGGGTTGGTAACTGATGTGCCAGTACAAGTAGGTAAATTCTTTGTCCCTGCTGATTTCTTAGTTGTTGATATAGCAGAGGACCCTTGTTGTCCAATTATTTTCGGTAGGCCATTCCTAGCGACCGTCGATGCCAACGTCAGCGTAAAAAAAGGGTTGCTCTCATTCACAATCAATGATGAAGTGATAGAGTATGCCTTCAACAAGACGGTGAACAATCAAGGGCCAATGGAGATAAAAGCCATCAATGGTGTCTACATTGCATGTGGAGAAGCCAAAGTAAGGAGTATGACACTAGAAGAGCTTGAAAAGAGGGCCATGGAAGCCCAAGTAGAGGAGGTTGTGGAAATCTTGAACGAAGGAGCCAAACAGAACATCGAAATCGACCCAGGTAAGTTGATATCGACTAACAATGTTCAAGATTCTATGTCAGGTTATAAGTATGGGGTCGACGGAGGAGGAGAAGGAACATCAAAATTGGGCGGAGAGGTCGATATCGACCATGCCTTAGACCGAAATCGACCACCAATGAAGCTGAGAAAGGAGAGAAAGGAGGAACAGAGACCTCGATATCGATCTCTGAGGGTCGAAATCGACCTGATCATATCGAGGGAAAACACTCTAAATCGACTAAACCTCCAGGAGTACAACAGAGCTCGATATCGAGTACTGAAGATCGATGTCGACCTGAGCCACAGATAGAGAAGAAGGTAAGTCAAGGTACAGATTCCTCCTGTTCCATTTCAATTAAGGATTTATCATTATTTGGAAGAGGTATGCCTTGGCATGTGCGCTTATGTAGGGTATCCGACGATGATTCAAGCCAATATGAGATAGGAGATAAAGTTTATGTTTCCAAGTCAAAAGATCATTGGTTCCCTACGAGATTCAAAGACAAGAATTTGGGACCTTTCATGGTGAATCAAATCCATCCGGGCGGAATGCCACTGCGTGACAAGAAAGGAGTTTTATTTGATGCCCAAGCCACATGGGCTCTGCAGATGCCGCCTTGAGAGCACAAAGGAAAAGTCGGCCTAGTGACTTTAACGTCTAGAGCGTGTAACAAAGATAATTAGTTTTTGGTTTTGGACATCATTGGTTTTTTTTTAACACTTTAAATTCTTATTGCATTGTTTTGGTTTAGTTTGTTTAACAAGTTGCAGGAAAAAGGAGAAAGAGAGCAAAAACAAGCATCGATATCGATGTTAAAGATCGACATCGACCTTAAGGTCGATTCAGATGGGCTTGTGGTCGAGGCCGGATCACCCTGAAGCTTGATCCAGATATCGATAACAGAAGTCGATTCCAATGTTAAAGGTCGATATTGACCATCCATGCTGTCTTCTTCGACTCCTGAAATTTGTGACGGTTTAGTAAGTGCTTCTTAACCCTAGTTCTAATACAGTGAGGACACTGTAAACTTTAAGTATGGGGTGGGGGAAAGGCTTACTTGCATATTTTAGCATATTACATAAGTTATTGCATATTTTAGTTAATGTTCATGCATATTATTCATACATAGTTATTTTAGAATTGCATATTTATCTTTAAGTTATGCATCATACATGTTTTTATTTCGAAAAAAAAATGACCCCCATAAAAAATTGAAAAATAAAGAGTCATGGAAGTATAAAAAAGAGCTCTACGATGCAAAATTAGATTCATTAGAGATATAACAAGAAATTGCCTAGTTAAGGGAAGTCCCAATGAAGTGCAAAAAGAAAAAAAACATGAAGGGGATGAAAATTTGAAGTTGCTTTTGACATGTGCATGATAACATGATGGGGAACTTTTTATGAATTTCCATACATGTGCACCAGTTCATATCCTAGCCTTACCTATGCATATTTGCAAAAGTCACAAGTCATATATGAGCCTTACTTATCATTATTGCTCCACACATATATTACATATTGCCCATTTTTTATACCTTATACCCTATCCGGGGACAAGTTTGAGAATGGATGTCATCTTTGGAGTTTTTATATAGAGTTGTGCATTATTATGAAGTTGCTGGCAGGAATGAAAAGATTCTTGAATTATGGAAAATTTAATGAGAGAAAAAAAATCCGATCACCTCAGGAGATAAAGGTAGGTCGACCCTGCTCGTTGAGATTTTAGTTCAGCGAGATGGGACACAAGGTGAGGAGTCCAAAGTACTAAGTATCCGGGGCCATTCATGACACCCATGTTTGCGACTCGCGAGAAGGCAGTGCTAAGGTTAGAGAGGTAAAAGCATTATAATGAGAAAAAAGCATTGAGCGATGAGTGAAAGGTGAGATATTATGAAGAAGGAATGTGGAATGTATTGGAAAGAAAGTTTTATTTCCCCGGATTTAACACCACATAGCCAAATATTAGCCCACCTTTAGCCTTTTATCAATCTACTTCTCTAAAGCTTGAAAAAGTCCTCTTGATTATTAATGCTATGTCTCTGAAATTATTTTTTGCATATAAACCTCCTTTTAAAAGTATAAAGTTGCTTTTATGCAAAAGCATGGACTTGGTTGACATAAGTACCTTATCGAGGAAGGCAATTGATTGTAGGGACATATGAAAAATGAATCTATGATGTTGAGGGTTTACTTTCTTCCCCTGAATGACCATTAAAGGTATTGCATGGGGACAAGCAAGCTTAAGTATGGGGTGTTTGATGTGCGCGCAAATAGCCATATTTTCTATGCACATATAAGTCTATTTTATCGTCTTTCGCATGCATATTAGTGGGAATACATGAGATTAGTGTAGTTTATGCTTTATTATCAAATATATGGATCTGCACGAGTTTCTATGTGATTTGGCATAAAACAGGATGAAAATGGACAGATTTGGAGAAGCAGAAAAAGAACTCGAAGTCTTCTAAAGAGGTCGAAATCGACTGAAGAACCTCGACATCGAGTGCAACAGTGACACAGAAATCGAGAAAGAGAAGAAACAGAGCATGTCGACATACAAAGGTCGATATCGAGGATGCATGGTCGATATCGAGTGCCTAAATCAAGATAAATGATAGAAGTCGAGTGCCAAATCGAGTAGAAGAAGGAGTGCTCGAGATAGAGTTACACAGAGGTCGATATCGGTTATGAAGGTCGATATCGATGTTGTCCAGCAGAGAAGTCCGATTCAGATTTTGATAGAATTCTATCCGAAGCTTGCACGTCTATCCTAAAGTTGAGATTTCCTATCATTAACACCAGAGTTATCACATGAGATGTTTTACCATAGAATTTTTAGTTTATACTTTATTATGTTTTATCTTAGAGAATAAAGATAAGTTTCGAGTCTTTGGATAGCAAAGTTCGATATATATATCTAGAGGCCGTTAGGGCTGAGTTTATTCTTTCAATTTCAAATCCACACACGCAGAGAATTCAGTTTACAATAGAGAGTAGCGAGTTAGAGAGAGAGAGAGAGAGAGAGAGAGAGAGAGGCTGAGTTGAGGTTGGTGGAAGTGAGAGCGGAATTGGCTAGGTTCGGTTGTAATCTTTCTTTCATAGTTTTAATCAAAGTAGTTTTCTTTCAATGATGATGATGAGTTGCATGATGAGAAGCGAGTAGTCAACCCACTTCTAGGGTCGGGGTGAGCCCGACGATAGCGATGTAGGGTAAGTGCATCAAAGATATGACTTTTATGCAATTCCGTCTTCTATCCTATGCATGATCCTTTGCGAAAGTTAGGGAGATTCATTATTTGCATTATTGAAGTGAAAGCCACTCATATTGTGAACTTGGATTACTCATGAATTGGATAGTAACTCTTTGGAACTATGCGAGAGCCTCTAATCACCTAAGTGTTGGTAACGAAAGTTATTTGACGGAAAGACATTAAATTTCATAACTTTAGCATCATACTTGCATTGTTATCTTTATGGCATGAAACCCTGACTTTAGAAGCTTTTAGTTAATTGAATTTGATATAAAGTTTAAGTTTGGATTTCTGATCATCCTTCTTTACCATTCTACGCTCTTCGGATACTTTTTCCGACAATAGGTTACGCATTACAGTTTCATTGACAAACATCAGAATCGACTGGGTAAGGTCGATATCGAGGTCTAACGTCGATATCGAGGTCTGTCTCGACGTCGATCTATGTTGCTTTTGTCTTCTGTAGGAACTTTGCTGGAAATCGACCAGAACTGAGGTCGATATCGACCAGACACATCGATATCGAGTGTCTCCTGAGGTCGAAAGCTTGATCGTGATTACAACAAGGGAAGCGCTGACATACCTCCTCGTGGATTTGATCCTGAATTACCCTACCACTACATTGGGAGAGATTCTTGTATTATTTAGTTGATAAGGGAGTTAGCATAGTTGAGAATTATTTTTGAATATTTGCATAGCACGATCCCCGCCCCTTACGCAAACAAGCATTTAATGGGGATTGACACCCATCAATGAAGCTTACATATGTGTTGATTGACACCCTTAACTCCAATCATTTCATTTTCCCCTCATAAATGCTCCCCCCTTTTTTCCTCTTGAGAACCCCGTTTTGGCACCATATCAGCCTGACAAGTACAGTGTTTCCCCCCTCCATATCTCTCTCTATCACAGGCATGGTACAGTGCCGGACCCTTCCCCCTTCACCTGCTACTTTCCCATCTGGTTACCCCAAATATTTGCTAAACTAGACAATATTCTACCCTTAGCCAATTTCCCATGTCATTGTCTACTTTTGCAAAGTTTTTTTTTTGGTCTAGTTATGCAAATTGGCCTAAAATAATTTTGTTTCATGGTCTATCCTACAGTATTGACCATGTAACCAAACTAGTCATATTATAAAAATTTGTTATTGGAACTCTAGAGGTATTGGAAACAAATCATAATGGAAAGAACTAAAGACAATGCGTATAAATGACCATATCCAACTAATGGCCCTTGCCGAAACAAAAATCGAGAAAGTCCTGGACGACAAAACATTGAGGAATATTGGATTTAGAAATGCTATTTCGTCTCCTGATAATGGTCGGGCTGGTGGTTTAGGTGTTATGTGAAACGAGAAAAGCTTTATAAATGAACAAATCTCTATTGAAATCCACCTGCTCCGCATCATTGGGCTAAAATACACTAGTTTTGATAGAATTTTTTCTTGTCTAATTCTGATCGTTTATGGGCCTCCGCAGGGGGAGACGAAGAATCTTTTTGGGAATCTCTTACTAATATTATTTCTAGAGAAAGGATGGCATGCATGGTTATTGGGGACTTAAATGAAATTGGTTCAACTCGGGAAAAGTGTGGCGGTATTGAGAATAACATTAGTCGGTTTCATAGGTTCACCTCTTTCCAGAATGGATGCTCTTTGATCGACTTACCAAACGAATGGGAATTATTTTACATGGCATAAAAAGGTTGATGGAGAGGGGAATATTTGGGAAAAACTTGATGGTATTTGGGTCCAACATCAGATCTTTGAAACCTTTTAGGATCTACATACGTTAAATGGTGCATTCTCCTTATCGTACCATTGTCCTATATCGATCTCATTACCCACCATGGATTGTTTTTATAAAGATCGGGATTTTAAACGAGTATTTAATTGATAAAATTGGAAAGTTTCGGAAAACCCGTCCCCGAGCGTATTTCTAAAAATGGAAAGTATTTGGAAATTATCCTGGCATGTTTTAAAATATAGGTTGTCGAGGTAAATGTCGCTATTATATTCGAATTTAAAACATAGAGTCTTGTGAGTTGTTTGAAACGTATTTAAAACTCGAGTCGGATTTTGGGATAGATAGTCGGGACTTAAGGTCGGATGAGCGGAATCTCTCTCTCTCTCCAGCCGTCCTCACTCTTTCTCTCTCCCACTCATTCTCTCTCCTCCTTCCCACTAGCACCATAACTGTTTTGTTTTTTTCTTCATAAAAACCCTAAATTTGCCACTATATATAGAAAGCATCATTCCCCAAAATTCTCATAAAAATCATCATAAAATCTGAGCCTAGCCAGCTTCCACTCTCTCTCTTCATCATCCTTTCAAAAATCAAAAACCCTAAAAATCCAAAGTTCCAACTTTTATCCTCTTCAATCCATCTCCCTCACTCTCCACCCCTCATTTCTTGTTTGTCCTCCACAAAATAACCCTAAAAACCCTTAAGAAGACCTCCTCTCAAAGATCTAACCCAAAAATCGGAGTCGAAAAGCAATTTCCATTGAAAAACCAAGTTTCTGTCCATTTCACCGCCACGAGTTCTAAGTCACTGCCGTGAAATCAGAGCCCATAAGGAAGACATTTATACTCGCGGCCGAGAGTGACCCATTTTCGTCGCCGCGATTGGAGCCTTGTTTCCGTTGTTGGCTCGGTAAATCGACTCGTTCTCCCTCATTTATACGTCTTTCTCTTCCCCTTTTGTTCTCGCTTGTTCCTCACTCTCTCTTCTACCTTCCAAGGTCAAGAAACGTCAGATCTAACTCCTTGTGAAGTAGATTCGAGCTCGTTTCTTCCTCTTCCCCTATTTTTGAGCAAGGTAAACTCTCCTCCTTCCATCCTCTTGTTTTAGATCTAGTTCTTCGTAAAGGTTCTCTTTTAACCAAGATCTATCCCTCCTAGGCCTTGTCGTAGCAAGATCTCGTTGAATTGGAGCCCAAGGACTCACTTCTTTCAAGGTTTTGAAGAAAGCCTCAAGGAGGCTAGGTAATCCCTCTTCCGCTCTCCCCTCTAGTCCTCGTTTGAGTCATATATGGTTATTTGGTATCGGTTTTGTGTTAGAAATGTTTTGGAAAAATTTTGGGTTAAAATGGTCTTGAATCAAAGAAAAACGGATGTGATTTGAAGCAAAAACGAGCCAAAATTTTCGAATCTCGCCACAGTGAAACCATGGTCGCCGCGGCGAGTTAGAACAAAGCTCAAGAGGAAGAAGAAGGGCTTTCGCGGCCGCGAGTGCGGTTTTCGCCGTGGCAAAAATGGCCTCTCGCGGCCAACGAGCGCCTTTCTCGCGGGAGCCCTGGACACAAGTTTCGCCGCGGCGAATGGCCCTCTCGCCACCGCAAAACTAGCCCAGAGAGCTTGGCCTAGGCCGGCTCCCTTGTCTCTTGGGTCTTTAGTTTGGTTTTGGTTTGGACCAATTTGAGATAGGTTCATTGACGGTTTCGAAATATGAGTTTTGAAATATTATTTAATAGGTCAATTAAAGATTATTTTAATATTAAAAAGGGTTTTTTGATGGAATTTGAAATGTCGGATTGAATGCTTGGAAAATGTTTTGAAAGCTTTGTTTCAAGTGTCGGGATTCTTAAACTTCATTAAATGATGGACAATTGGACTTAGAAATGGACTTGAGTATTATGGGAATTGGCTTATTCGGATGATATGGCTTTTGAGGTTTCCGCTTTGAGAATGATTTGAGATGGTTTGAAATGATTGGACTTCAGATTGGTTTTGGAAATGGTTTTCGGACTTGGTCCTTGAGTGTGTGTATGACTAGTAGTCTTGCGCCTTATCACTTTCATATTAATATCATATGTGCTTGTTGATTGAGTGGATTGGTTGATTGAGTGGACTCTGCTTGTGCTACGCTTTGCTGTTCGATTAACAAGTAAGTTCTTTTATAGACTTACTAAGACTGATCAGACACACCCTCCTACATGTAGTTGTATGACATACTAGGTGTTGCATAAGCATTGAAGCATGCCATGTAGTACCATACTTAGGTTGCACACGTGATTGAGCATCTGTTTACTTATTGCGTATGAAAAGAGAACGGTCGTAATCTGCATGTCCTAGAGTCGTTACTAGGGACATAAAACGGCCCAGTCCCATCGGGCTTATCCTCCATCGAGTCAGATTAGATTTGAGCTTGCGGGCTCTACTCACCATATAAGCATGATTTCGAGACTATTGATGTGCACATATACCATCTGCGGATGGCAATTGCTATGTTATAGCCCGAGCTGGCCAGTGTCCACCCTAATGGGAAGGGGGTGGAGGTAGGAGAGGGATATGCCACTTGGCATTCTTTGGGCCTTTTACAATATTTCTGCATATATATAAATTGTCAACATGCTTGCATGTTTTAATATTCCTCACTGCATTAGAAGCATCTTTATTAGGTATAGTGTATGTATATGCCTGCTTGTGGGAATAGAGTATGATAGGGCCTCGGTCTAATCTCATGCCCTGCACATATTTTTTTTAGGTATGTTTGCAGATCACGTATGCTACATGCTTCTATGGCGGGGATTGCTCGACGATCGAATCGAACTCACCTTATCACTTGGCTTATGTATTTCGCTTGTTGGAGATTTTATGTTTTGGTATTGACTCGGCCTCGTTGTGGCAAGTTGTACACTATTTTCAGTTTTCCACCGATTTACGCAAAACGAATTTAGCGATATAGTCTCATAGGACAGGTTAAGGGTACCCAACGGTCCTACACTTGATTTGGGGTTCGAAATCCCCACTTTAAAACGCTCTTAATTGAGGTCTTGAAACCTTGACCCATCCTTGGATTGCAAGATCCGAACGAAGGTATCCAACCTTCTAAATGTAACCCGAATATTTATATTTAGGCCGTTATGCAATTCGGGTATGAAAGGGTCGAGCATATGTTTTGAAAACCGCCCATGAATTTCAAATGATTTTGACAAAAGTTTTAAAGGGAAAAATAAATTTAATATGGCTATTATAAAAAGACTCAACCTAATACACTTGACCTAGGAAAATAAAATTGGAAAGGGAAACTCGAGTGAGTAGAAAGGCGTTAGACCATTCCTAATGGATGTAGACGTTGGGAACAGGTAGGCAAAACTTAGCTCGAACTTTAGAGATGGGCCTAGAAGACTCCAAGGAGTTTGCACCGTGGTGGTTGGAGTAGCAGGGTAGGACATAGAGATCGGGAGGTAGTTGCCATGTTCCGGTCAGTCGCTCCTCGAAGTGCGGCTTCTAGATACCTTGTGTGTTATATATAAATTGGGCCCGAGGGCGATCCCCTCCAATGGGATCATTATAATTCTCGTTGAGTGCTTCTATGTTGGGTGTTAAACTAATCCGCAGATATGCAGTAGTTATGGTCGACACGCTTCGTGGACCAGCTGGGGGTGGGGGTCCAGCACGTAGGAGTTGAGGACGACCTCGCCAAGCTATGACGGATGAGAGAGACGATGGGGTTCAGACCCCCGAGGGAGCGGAGATTCCGGCTCCTCAGCCGGAGGCTATATTGGGATAGATGGATCGAGCAAAACTGATCGAGATGTTGAGAGGACTTGTTGGAGACCCTCCACCAGAGGCTCAGAATCCCGTTGTGCAGCCATCTAGACCAGAGGTCGAGATCCCCATCGGACAACCTGTTGAGCCCGTCATCGTGGATGCGCGCCCTAAGAACTGCATTGGTTGGGTGTGAGTGCTAGGACACTATGACCCGCCCCATTTCCTTGGAGTGACCGGAGAGGACGCCGAGGCTTGGCTTAGACAGATCAACATCATTTTTTATTTCATTGGTGCTCCAACTTTTGAGCGACAAAGGCTGTCCGCAGGACTTCTGTGGAAGGACGCCTTCGAACGATGGTCCATCTATAAGGCGGACCGAGCTGAGTGGAGCTATGAGGACTTCTGTTCTTTGCTGCTTCAAGAGTATTGTCCACTTGGGACACAGACTGCCCGAGAGGTCACCTTCATGCAGATGACTTATGACCCTTCGTATTCCATATCCGAGATCATCTGTTAGTTCAAGAGGGAGCTGATCTACTATGCTCACCTCTGTACCATAGACGAGAGTCGCATTTGGATGATATCTATAAGGCTACCACCCGCAGTTATTCTTCATGCTTTGAGCTTAGGAGCTGTATCGTTTGATAGATTTCTGGAGGTCATACTTCTATATGACTAACAGAGGATTCTCTCCGAGACTATTTATGCTCCCTCTCGCCCTGAGGCGAAGAGGTCAAGGCCACCAGACAGCAAAGTGGAGGTACAACACTGAGGAGCCTTTCGCGAAGGATTCAAAGGAGGACCACCGAGAGCCCCACCATCACCAGTGTCATCAGCAGACAGTCGACGTATTAATGTTTGGAGCATCACGTCCCATGGTTGTTTCGAGCGAGGACATTATGTGGTGGACTATCCAAATAGAGCCATCAGATGCTATACTTATGGAGGTACCAGACATCGAGTTGCTCGTTGTCCTCATGGTGGTAGGACCTCACCAGCTACCGTTGCACCGAGACTTCCCGCAGCTCCCCGTCCCCCACTTCTGACTTACCCTCAAGGCCAGGGGAGAGGCGACACATCGGCTAGCGGCACATCTGTAGGTAAAGGCAGAGGCTTGGGCAAAAGAGGTCGCAGACCATCTGGGTCTGAAGTGAGTAGAGGTTCATCATCAAAAGGACCATCTAGGTCTACTTTTGATCGAGGATAGACTTCTGGAGGATCTGGATCTGCATTGACCCACCGCTTCACGTCTTTTAGATGTGAGTCGAGGATCGATCCGCTCCGAGTGCCTCAGGTACTTTATTTCTCCGTGATGAGTGCTTGAGTATTCTTTTTTGACATGGGTGCCACACACTACTTCATAGCAGAGTCGTGCGTCTCTAGGTTGAGTCTGAGTTGCACGAGGGGTCCGTCCCTGACTGTGGGTATGATAGATGGGGCTAGGATTAGGACGAGTCGTGAGATCCTAGGTTGCCCCATCTGTATAGGTGAGCGAGAGTGGCCCGTCGATTGATCGTGATAACCTTGGGGACCCACGACTTGATTCTTGGTATGGATTTCATGGACCACTATGGGGTGATCATCGACTTGCGGACGAGGACCGTGACGATCTTGGTAGATGATGGCATCGAGCACCGGGTCTGGGGTAGTGACCCCAAGCGGAACGGGGCACTGATTAGCGCAGTTCGAGCAGCGAGGCTTCTAGATCAGGGTTGCATGGAATATTGGGGTTACACCTTAGAGGTGGATAGAGACCGATCCAGCATGATCGAGGTGCCCCCAGTTTGCGACTTCACCGATGTCTTCCCCGAAGAGCTACCAGGATTACCCCAGCAGAGAGAGGTCAACTTCGCGATCGAGTTGGAGCCGAGCACCAGACCCATTTCCCGAGTACCCTATCGGATGGAACCCACAGAGATGGCCAAGCTTAAGGCTTAGCTTAAGAAGTTAGCCAAGAAGGGCTATATTCGTCCGAGTGCATCGCCATGGGGAGCTTCAGTGCTGTTCGTCAAGAAGAAAGATGGTTCGTTGAGGTTATGCATCGATTATCGCGAGCTGAACCGGGCGACGGTGAAGAACCGTTATTCGCTTCCGAGGATCGAGGACTTGATGGACCGGATTCAAGGTGCCATGATCTTTTTGAAGATCCACTTGAGATCGGGATATCATCAGGTCAGGGTGAGATCAGAGGACATCCAGAAGACCGCTTTCAGGACGCAGCGTGGGCACTACGAGTTTGTGGTCATGCCTTTCGGGCTGACTAATGCGCCAGCAGCCTTCATGGAGCTTATGAACAGGGTGTTCATAGACTATCTGGATATATTCATTGTGGTGTTCATCGATGACATCCTGGTATGCTCGAGAAGCCACAAGGAACATGAGCAGCACATGAGGATTGTTCTGGAGACTTTGAGGAGGCACCAACTGTTCGGAAAGTACATCAAGTGCAAGTTTTGGATTCCCGAGGTGACCTTCTTAGGTCATGTGATCTCAGCAGCAGGAGTCGTCGTGGATCCGGCGAAGATTGGCGCCATCGTTGCTTGGGAGGTGCCCAAGAACGTACGAGACATCCATTCTTTTTTGGGATTGGCTAGCTACTATCGTCGCTTTGTTCAGGACTTCTCGAGGATCACCCGACCGATGACATAGCTGACACAGAAGGACATTCCTTTCGTTTGGAGTGAGGAGTGCCAGGCCAGTTTTGAGCTTCTTAAGGACAAGATGACGATCGCACCACTTTTGCCTCTACCTGACGGGACAAAGGACTTCGTGATCTACACCGATGCTTCATGAGTTGGTTTGGGCTGTGTTCTGAGAGGGATCGGGTTATCGCTTATGCTTCGCGCTAGTTGAAGCCTGGAGAGGAGACTTACCCTACACACGATCTTGAGTTGACAGCTGTAGTCCATGCTTTGAAGATCTGGAGGCACTGTCTGTATGGTACTTCAAGCAAGGTGATGATAGATCACAAGAGGTTGGAGTACATCTTCACAAAGAAGGAGCTCAACATGAGGCAGTGGTGTTGGTTGGAGCTCTTGAAGGTTTATGACCTAGAAATCATCTATCATCCTGGGAAGGCCAATGTGGTGAAAGATGCTCTCAGCAGGAAAACCCATCAAGAGGTGGCCTTAGCCAGACTCACAGTGCAGAGCAGATTGCAGGCAGAGTTGATATCTTGTGGCATTAAGGTGTGACTTCAGAGGGAGAGCGGCCAGTTGGCATTCCTAGAGATTTAGTTAGAGTTGACAGAGGAGATCCATAGAGGACAAATAGAGTGTCCAAAGATAGCGGCTTTGAGAGAGCGGATGGCTCAGGGACGAGGGGGTGAGCTCGAAGAGAGATCAGATGGGATGCTAACCTTATAGAGTAGGATCGTGGTGCCTTCCAGATCAGATTTGAGATAGAGGATCATGTAGGAGGTTCACAATACCCCTTATTCTGTCCATCCAGGGATGAATAAGATGTATCAGGATTTGAGGAGATCCTATTGGTGGAAGAAGATGAGAGTGGACATTATAGATTTCGTTGCTAGATGTCAGGTTTGTCAGGGTGTTCGGATTGAGCATCAAAGACCAGGTGGACTCATGAGATCACTTCCAGTTCCCGAGTGGAAGCGGACAGATATCTCCATGGACTTCGTCACTGGGTTGAGGAGAGACGTCAGAGGATTTGATGCTATTTGGGTCGTGGTCGATAGGTTGACCAAGTCGGCCCACTTCATCGTCATTCAAGAGACATGGCCGGTCTCGAGGCTAGCAGATGAGTTCTTCAGACAGATAGTGAGGCTTCACGGAGTTACTGAGAGGATAGTTTCCGATAGAGATGGATGTTTCACATTGAGATTCTGACAGAAGGTTAATGAGGCTCTTAGGATTCGACTATAGTTCAGCACAGCTTATCACCCCCAGGCCGACGATCAGAGTGAGAGGACGATTCAGACCTTGAAGGACATTCTGAGATTCTATGTGTTGGAGTGGGGCGACCGTTGGGTCAGATTCCTACCATTGGTGGAGTTCTTCTACAACAACAACTACCATTCGTCGATTGAGATGGCTCCATATGAGGCATTTTATGGGAGGCAATGTAAGTCACCAGTCTGTTGGGATGAGCACGCTGACACAGAAGCTTCACTACCTGAGATGGTTAGAGAGACAATCGACCATGTCAGACGCATCCGAGAGCATATGAGGATTGCCCAGGATCGACAGAGGAAGTATGCTGATCGGAGACGTACAAAGATCGAGTTTGAGGTTGGATCGCATGTCTGGCTTAGAGTATCACTTATTAGAGGGGTTCGTCACTTTGGCATAAAGGGCAAGTTGAGCCCTGGATTTGTGGGTCCCTTCGATATTCTTGAGATGGTTGGTGAGGTAGCTTACCATCTAGCCTTATCCCCATCATTGGCCAGCGTGCACGATGTATTCCATGTATCCCATCTTCGGTAGTATTTCCTTGACCCGAGTCATATCCTTGACCATTTAGACCTTCGGATAGAGCTTGACAACACCTTCGTAGAGAGTCCAGTTAGGGTGCTTGATCGTCGAGTCAAGAAGTTAAGGACTAAAGAGGTTCCTCTTCTTCTAGTACAGTGGGCTAGGAGGAGTCCCAGGAGGTGACATGGAGATGTAGGGTAGCCTACATGCAAGTTATGAGAGTATCGTAGATAAGCTCTTAGCTTCTTATGTCGATCCGAGTGTTGACCTATCTTTGACCTCGTGAGCTAGTGGTGAGTTGTAGTAGTCTTTTATTTTGGGATTGTGGTTATCTCTATGATTTCGTGCTTATGTGTGATTACTCTGTGCAGATTCCATGATGATGTGACATGGCTGGAGATGGATTCTCTTGGCATGCGTGCTAGCTATGGTTGTTGTGATGGTTCGTCTATGCTTGTGATGCTTTCCCCTATGATGTAAAAATAATTTATGACTCGTATTATTGTGTTGAGACTTTGGTAGTACTTTGTCATGTTTTGAGATGCATCATATGACTCGTGTTTTGCTGTTATGCGGCTGTGACGCTTTGGATATTTGAGACTATATTGGTTGTTTTAAGAGGCTCGCCGCACGCTATGTGATTAGAGATATTATGGTTATTATATATATTAGTTGTCGTATTATGGTTGATGACTCCTATTGAGTTGAGATTTGAAGATTGATTTGACTCCGGAACCTAAAAAGAGAATATGGGAATAGCCCTTAGAGGTGAATGTCTCCACCTCCCGAGATTGGTTGGGTTAATGAACGTTTTGGGGATTAAAAGAGTTTTGAACCGTTTTGGAAAAAGGATTGCTTTCGGAAAGGTTTTAGTCTAGGGGACAAGACTTGTTTTTAGAGGTGGATGAATGTAAAGACCAGAATTTTAAACGAGTATTTAGTTGCTAAAATTGAAAAGTTTCGGAAAACCCGTCCCCGAGCGTATTTCTAAAAATGGAAAGTCTTTGGAAATCATCCCGGCATGTTTTAAAATATAGGTTGTTGAGCTAAATTCTGCTATTATATAAGAATTTAAAATATAGAGTCTTGTGAGTAATTTGAAATGGATTTAAAACTCGATTCGGATTTTGGGATAGATAGTCGGGACTTAAGGTCGAATGAGCAGAATCTCTCTCTCTCCAACCGGCCTCAGTCTCTCTCCCACTCATTCTCTCTCCTTCCCACTAGCACCATAATTGTTTTGTCTTTTTTCTTCATAAAAACCCTAAATGTGCCACTATATATAGAAAGCATCATTCCCCAAAATTCTCGTAAAAATCATCATAAAATTCTGATCCTAGCCAGCCTACACTCTCTCTCTCTTCATCATCTTTTCAAAAATCAAAAACCCTAAAAATCCAAAGTTTTAACTTTTATCCTCTTCAATCCATCTCCCTCACTCTTCACCCATCATTTCTTGTTTCTCCTCTACAAAATAACCCTAAAAACCCTCAAGAAGACCTCCTCTCAAAGATCTAACCCAAAAATCGGAGTCGGAAAGCAATTTCATTGAAAAACCAAGGTTTTGTCCATTTTGCCACCGTGAGTTCTAAGTCGCTGCCGCGAAATCTTGGTCACCACCGCAAAATCAGAGCCCGGAAGGAAGAAATCCATTCTCGCGATTGCGAGTGACCCATTTCGCCGACACGAATGGAGCCCAGTTTCCGTTGTTGGCTCGGTACATCGACTCGTTCTCCCTCGTTTCAACTCCTTCCTATTCTCCATTTGTTCTCACTTGTTCCTCACTCTCTCCTCTACCTTACAAGGTCAAGAAACGTTAGATCTAACTCCTTGTAAAGCAGATTCGAGCTTGTTTCTTCCTCTTCCCCTGTTTTTGAGCAAAGTAAACTCTCCTCCTTCCATCCTCTCGATTTAGATCTAGATCTTCGTAAAGGTCCTCTTTTGACCAAGATCTATCCCTCCTAGGCCTTGTTTTAGTAAGATCTCATTGAATCGGAGCCCAAGGACTCACTTCTTTCAAGATTTTGAAGAAAGCCTCAAGGAGGCTAGGTAATCTCTCTTCCGCTCTCCTTTTTAAACCTTGTTTGAGTCATTCATGGTTTTTTGGTGTCGGTTTTATGTTAGAAATATTTTGGAACAAGTTTGGGTTAAAATAGTTTTGAAATCGAAGCAAAACGGATGTGATTTAAAGCAAAAAGGAGCCAAAATGTTCGAATCTCTCCGCGGCGAAACCATGGTCGCCGCGGCGAGTTAGAACAGAGCTCGGGAGGTAGAAGGCTTTTGCGGTCGCGAGCGTGGTTTTTTCCGTTTGAAGGGCTTTCGTGGCCGTGAGCACGGTTTTTTGCCGTGGCGAAAACGGCCTCTCGCGGCCAACAAGCGCTTTTCTCGCGGGAGCCCTGGACACTAGTTTCGCCGCGGCGAATGGCCCTCTCGCCACCGCGAAACTAGCCCAGAGAGCTTGGCCAAGGCTGGCTCCCTTGTCTCTTGAGTCTTTGGTTTGGACCACTTTGATTCGAGTTCATTGACGATTTCAAAATATGAGTTTTGAAATATTATTTAAGAGGTCAATTAATGATTAATTTAATATTAAAAAGGGGGTTTTGATGGAATTTGAAATGTCGGATTGAATGCTTGGAAAATGTTTTGAAAGCTTTGTTTCAAGTGCCGGGATTCTTAAACTTGATTAAATGATGGACAATTGGACTTAGAAATGGACTTGAGTATTATTGGAATTGGCTTATTCGAATGATTTGGCTTTTGAGGTTTCTGCTTTAAGAATGATTACAGATGGTTTGAAATAATTTGAATTCGGATTAGTTTTGGAAATGGTTTTAGGACTTGGTCCTTGAGTGTGTGTATGACTAGTAGTCTTGTGCCTTTCATCGCTTTCATATTAATATCATAGGAGCTCGTTGATTGAGTGGATTGGTTGATTGAGTGGACTCTTCTTGTGCTGCGCTTTGTTGTTCGGCTTATCAGGTAAGTTCCTTTATGGACTTACTAAGACTGATCAGACACACCCTCCTACATATAGTTGTATGACATACTAGGTGTTGCATAAGCATTGAAGCATGCCATGTAGTACCATGCTTAGGTTGCACACGTGATTGAGCATATGTTTACTTATTGCGTATCAAAAGAGAACGGTTGTGATCTGTGTGTCCTAGAGTCATTGCTAGGGTCATAGGACGGCCCAGTCCCATCGGGCTTGTCCTCCATCGAGTCAGATTAGAGTTGAGCTTACAGGCTCTACTCACCATATGAGCATGATTTCGAGATTATTGATGTGCACATATACCATCTGCAGATAGCAATTGCTATGCGATAGCCCGAGCTGGCCAGTGTCCACCCTAACGGGAAGGAGGGTGGAGGTAGGAGAGGGATATGCCATTTATCATTCTTTGGGCCTTTAACAATATTTCTGCATATATATAAACTGTTAGCATACTTGCGTGTTTCAATATTCCGCACTGTATTAGAAGCATCTTTATTAGGTAAAGCGTATGTATATGTCTGCTTGTGGGAATAGAGTGTGATAGGGCCTCGGTCTGATCCCATGCTCTGCTTGTGGGAATAGAGTGTGATATGTTCCATGCTTCTATGGTGGGGATTGCTCGGTGATCGAATCGAACTCACCTTATCACTTGGCTTATGTATTTCGCTTGTCGGAGATTTCATGTTTTGGTTTTGACCCTGCCTCGCCTCGGCAAGTTATTCTCTATTTTCTGTTTTCCGTCGATTTACGCAAAACGAATTTAGTGATAGAGTCTCATAGGACAGGTTAAGTGTACCCAACGGCCCTACGCTTGATTTGGGGTTCGAAATCCCCACTTTAAAATGCTCTCAATTGAGGTCTTGAAACCTCCACCTGCACCTGGATTGTAAGATCCGAACGAGGTATCCAACCTTCGAAACGTAACCCGAATTTGTATATTTAGGCCGTTACAATTTTAAACCACCGCCATTTAAGTTTGACAATATCTGGACTCAAAGAATGGAGTTT
Source organism: Persicaria maculosa (assembly GCA_963922045.1). Classification (NCBI taxonomy): domain Eukaryota; kingdom Viridiplantae; phylum Streptophyta; class Magnoliopsida; order Caryophyllales; family Polygonaceae; genus Persicaria; species Persicaria maculosa. The sequence goes on along the minus strand of OY998261.1, from coordinate 19,914,589 downwards.
AGAAACATTGTTAAACAAGAATGGAGGGCATCTTGCAATGGTTCTACCATGTTTAGTGTCCTTTTTAAACAAAGATTCTTAAGTAGAAAGCAAAGGATTGGAATAAATCCATGTTCGGTAATATATTCCGTCAACTTGCCTCCGTTGACAAAAATCTCATTGACCTATAATCTTCAGACATCAATTGCAGAACAAGAAGTTCCCTTCAAAAAGAGAAATAATTAATTAAAAAGAAGGAAAGCCTTCTACTTACACCGTGTCACAACAAATCTCCCGACCCGGATGGAATGACTGCCGAATTTTATAAAACTTATTGGGAGATTGTGGGCGCAGATGTAACCTGTGCTGTTAAAGCTTTTTTCCACTCCGGAAAACTCTTGAGACATGTAAAGCATACCTTTATTACTCTCCTCCCAAAATGCGATAATCCTAGTAAAACTACATATTATAGGCCTATCAGTCTTTATTCTACAATTTATAAGGTTATCTCTAAAATTATAACTGAGAGGCTAAAGTCGGTTATGATACGTTGTTATTCCCGATCCTTCACCTGTGGGCTCGGAATCAAGAAAACCAACTTGTTGATTGCCCGATCTTGCAATAGCTCTTGTATTTCCGTGAATTGATGCCGACTTTGTAACCGATTAGATTCCGTATGTATATATGCTCGGACTCGCACCCACAGATACCTATATGCTATGACCTATACGTTATGGAGAAACTAATTAATTAACAAGGGTGTTAATTAGATTCCTCCAATTGCCGAGATCAATGTGGAATTGGCAACTCCTTGGAATGAATTGACGTAGACGATCGGCTTGGAATCAAACTCGTCCTTGAACAATTAATTAATAAACAACTTGCTAATTACCCTCCAAGAACAGCGAGTTACACACGTTGGCATGGAACAAACGCCCGGTCAACTTCAAATTGATTAACCGAAAGCAAACTCGCAATAACACAAACAATTGAAATGTAAATGGAATGTGTTTAATTTTTAAGATGTCAACAACGGAAGCAGGTTTGGATTGAAATCGAAGAACCCTTAGCTAATGGTTTCTCCAATTCTATTCAATCTAATTTTTATTAAATGAATGAAAGCATATAAATAGTCTAAGAACTAGGGTTTGGTTGGCTTCCTTAGAGCTAAGCCAAACTATATCCTAACTAATTGAATTTAATCTAAAATCCTAATATAGAAAATAATAAAATATGATAATTAAGAAAGTCTAAAGAATAGACTCTCCTAACCATCGTATTTAAGCTAACTAAGAAATACTAAAAATAAGCAATTCTATAATTAGACTCCAACTAACATAGGAGTTACTAAAAATAGAATATATAAAAAACAAGAAATATAAATAATAAAATAATTAACGTCGTTTCTTCAACGACTCCCAAGGTGGAGCCTTCTTCTTCCGCTTGAGGATGACATCATTCTCCTCCATTTGAAATCGACTCGTCCTCGAGTCGTCACCAGGATCAAGATCGTTGTTTGACCCACAGAAGGCCACCTTGACCCGCATCATTCTCCCCCTCTTATCTTCGACTCGTCCTCGAATTGAGTCGGCGATGATTAACGAGGAAGGAGCAGCAACCTTCAAATAAGATGATGGAGGAACGGGTGGAATAGGTGTCATGAGAATTCGAGGTATAGGAACCCCAAAAACAACACCATCGTGCGCGGTCGTTGAACGGACTTGATCGTCAATAAGAATAGGATCAATGACCACACAAATCTCAGCAACTGGAAATTCATGAACATGCCCAAGAGGTACAATGGCTAACTCTTGAGACACGTCAACAAGTACCTCATCCTCGTCAACGGAATCAACATGCTTGTCCTGAACACTGTTGCAGTCTGATTACAGCCCAATTTCGGAGACCTTCTTGGAGAATCTGGCAGTGTATAACCCACTGTTGGAAAGCTCGTCGAGTCAGCTTAGCAACAAGACTGAGATGAAGCGAATCCGAGGTCGGACTCAACGGAAACTGCGAAACAAAATCGTCGCGCTGTGCTGTTTTCTGGGCAACGAATTTGTCCACGATTTCTTCAGCCTTTCGAAGAGCTTCTTCCTTCTCCCATCTTTGGCGACGTTGATAAGAAGCATACCAAACATCCCAATCGAAAATGTCAGATCTTCCACTTCGAAATTCCTTCTCTTTATATTGTTGCAACCAATTTCGCTTGTACTCTCGTTGACGTTCTAGTTGAAGTTGTTCCCTAGCACGTCGTTGTTCTTCCTCTTGACATTGAAGCCAAAGTTGGCGTCTTTTGGCTTCGCGTTGACGTTTAAGGGTTTGTTGTTGTAGCCAAGCTCTCCGACGTAACTCTTGTTGGTGCCGTTGTTGTTTCGCACGTTCCAAAGCAAAAAATTCCTCCAAGGGATCGGGATCATCATCCCAATCGCCCCAATTTTCCCATGCCATCAAAATCAAAACATTAGTAACATCAACTCAAAGAAACAAAGAGTGTAGCACAACCTATCTCTGAATACGAATTGATACGTTGCTATTCCCGATCCTTTGCCTGTGGGCTCGGAATCAAGAACACCAACTTGTTGATTGCCCGATCTTGCAATAGCTCTTGTATTTCCGTGAATTGATGCCGACTTTGTAACCGATTAGATTCCGTATGTATATATGCTCGGACTCGCACCCACGGAGACCTATATGCTATGACATGTACGCTATGAAGAAACTAATTAATTAACAAGGGTGTTAATTAGATTCCTCCAATTGCCGAGATCGATGTGGAATTGGCAACTCCTTGGAATGAATTGATGTAGACGATCGACTTGGAATCAAACTCGTCTTTGAACAATTAATTAATAAACAACTTGCTAATTATCCTCCAAGAACAGCGAGTTACACACGTTGGCATGGAACAAACGCCCGGTCAACTTCGAATTGATTAACCGAAAGCAAACCCGCAATAACACAAACAATTGAAATGTAAACGGAATGTGTTTAATTTTTAAGATGTAAACAACGGAAGCAGGTTTGGATTGAAATCGAAGAACCTTTAGCCAAGGGTTTCTCCAATTCTATTCAATCTAATTTTTATTAAATGAATGAAAGCATATAAATAGTCTAAGAACCAGGGTTTGGTTGGCTTCTTTAGAGCTAAGTCAAACTATATCCTAACTAATTGAATTTAATCTAAAATCCTAATATAGAAAATAATAAAATATGATAATTAAGAAAGTCTAAAGGATAGACTCTCCTAACCATCGTATTTAACCTAACTAAGAAATACTAAAAATAAGCAATTCTATAATTAGACTCCAACTAACATAGGAGTTACTAAAAATAGAATATATAAAAAACAAGAAATATAAATAATAAAATAATTAATGTCGTTTCTTCAACGACTCCCAAGGTGGAGCCTTCTTCTTCCGCTTGAGGATGACATCAGGTTATGGGGAAACTCATCCATCCTTTGTAGGGTGCTTTTGTGGCTGACAGATCAATTCAAGATAACGTACTCATTGCTCATGAAATATTTCACTCATTTGAAGTAGAAGAGGGAAAGATGGATGGCTAGCCACTAAGTTATATATGGAAAAGGCATATGATCGAGTTAATTGAAATTTTACAAGATTAGTTCTATAGAAATTCGGATTTCATCAAAAATTTGTCGATGTAGTCATGGAATGCGTAACTTCTGTTTCATTCTCGGTATTAGTCAACAATGAACCTATGTCTATCTTTAGAACTTCTAGGGGTCTTAGGCAGGGTGACCCTTTATCTCCTTTCCTTTGTATTCTATGGGCAGAAGTGTTAGCCAGAAATTAGCTTCATCTAGAAGCCAGATCTAATGAGAATCTGATCGGTTTTCCTTTCTGTCAAAGGGGCCCCCGTATTCCTTTTCTTGCATTTGTAGATGACGTTATTATATTCTCTAAAGGTAACCTAACTGCTTGCCAAAAAGTTAAAGAAATCATCGGCACATACTGTGTCATTTCGGGGCAAAAAGTAAATTACCATAAATCGGCCTTCCAAGTTAGAGCCGGTGTCCCCGGAATCAGAATTTCCCTAATTGAAGGATGTCTCAACATCTCTAAGGAAATTAACCTTGACAAATATCTAGGATGTCCTATTGTCAACGGTAGGGTTAATAAAATTACATTTGAAGATATCATAATCAAATTGTCAAACCAACTGACAAAATGGAGGGCTGAGTCTCTATCTCCAATGGCATTCCAATCTTATTGCGATAAATATTTCTTCTAAACCTCTATATGTCATGCAGAGATTTATGCTTCCGACCCGTGTGCATAACAAGTTGGACCAAATTAATAGATCATTTTTTGGAATAAGGACGTAAGCTATAAACCATTAATCAGTTGGGACAAAATCTGCAAGCGAAAGGAGCAAGGAGGTCTAGGCCTTCGAAAATCAAAACATATGAACGATGCTCTTCAACTGAAGCTCCTGTGGAAAATTCTAGCTGAACCAGATAATATCTGGTAAGAATTGTCCAATACAAGTACTTAAAATCCACGGACATATTAAATTATAATAGTCAAAGTACTGTGTCCTGGAAATGGTCTAAACTGTGTACCTTAATCCCACTTTTCAAAGAAGGTCTAGCATGGATTGTCGGTAATGGTAGGACTATCAACTTTTGGAAAGACTATTGGGCCCTGGCCCCATACTTACTAAATCACTGCATATGCCCCGACATCATTGATACCACTGAAAAGGTGGAGGCATACATCACTAATAATAAATGGTCTACTGAGACATTGTGAACATTCCTTCCAACTAGCATTGCAGAACACGTTTCAAATATCCCACTTTCAATCAATCCGATTGAGGACCGTCTTTATTGGTGGCCGGCTAAAAAGGGATGGTTTAACACTTCGAGTGCCTACAATCTCACAACTTGCTCGTCAACAACTTCCTTTCAGGAAAATGCCTGGATATGGAAAATTAATGTACCTCCTAAGATTAAAAACTTCTTGTGGAAACTGTGTCACAATGCCCTACCGACTGCCTCTCGTCTAGCTAAACGTGGAGTCGCGATTCCCCCCTACCATTCGCTTTTTAACCACCACGAGGAAGATGGTGTACACTTCCATTTTGAATGCAAATTTAATACCTTCTTCCAGAACATACACCCACAACATAAATCTCACATCAATAGTATCATTTCTACGTCTAGAAACCTCGGCCGAATTCTCACTTACCTCAGGCAAACCCTTTCGAGCAAGGAAAAGGCCAGCATGGCATTCAGCTGGTGGACCTCTTGGTATACTCGAAACAATTTTATTTTCAGGAATGAAAAACTACCTTCCTTGGAGGGTTTCAACAAAATTATCGACTACAATAAATCTAATTGGGATAAAGTCGATTCTTTTAAAAGGGATGTTTGATCGGACTACACGAAGTTGGGTAATACCCAACAATAAAAGTCTAAGACTATAGCTGGAAGGTCGTCTAGGTTGAAAAACTCCCACGTGGTACCTTCAAACTAAATTTCGATGGGTCCTCTCTGCCGAACATAGAGGGTTCCATTGGCTATATTATCCGTGACTGGAATGGTAAGGTAATCCATCTTGGAGGCAGATAATATTGGTCAACAGACCCCACTCATGGCTGAAGGATTAGCTCTAAGAGAAGGTGTGTTAAAAGTTATCGATTCACAAATTAACAATCTCATTATTGAAGGAGACTCCCTCACAATTATAAAAGACCTAAAGCATGGTGTAAAGTGTCCGTGGGAAATTGAACTTCTGTTAACGGATATTAAATTTCTTCTCTTAAAAATCGATACGCTCTCTTTTTCTCATATTTACCACAATGGTAATAGAGTGGCAGATAAGGTCGTACACCTTGGCCACCACTGTTCTAATTCGAGCGCCATAATTTCTGACCCAGGTCTCATGGATCTCATCCGAAAGGATGCTATCAGTTAGCGTTCTTTGTCGAATGCATCTGAATTCTTTCCTAATAAAAAAAAGGTGTGTCACTCTTTTTTCTTGTTAGCCCTAGAGTGATGCAAGTCAGTATGGAGCAATGGGAGAAGCAAGTGAGTCGTTTACATGTGTTGTTTAAAATATGGATGTTGAGGTGACAAAGTCTGTTGCAATTGATAGTGATGATGATTTAGAAGATGATACTAAATCCGATGCAAGTGCTAATTTTAGGACATGCATTTTGGAATAAAATATCTAGTCATGACCATGTGGATTGTAAGGACCGAGATTTTTAAAATATTATTTTTATAATTATAGATTTTATTTTGAATTTAAAATTTATTCAGCTTTTAAGACCTCGAAAAATATTGAGTAATCCCGTCCTCGAACAAACAATTAATTTAAATTCCTTCGAACAAATTCCGACATACGCTCGTTATTCAAGTTGAAAACGAAATTATTCCGCTTTATCATTCTAAGATATGGAAATATTTTTGGGTTTTGTTATTTAATTCGAATTCGAATATTTATTTTAAATTTATTTTAATTGTATCGGGTTACGGTCGAAAAGCGAGTTTCGGGATATATTGCCGAGTAGTTAATTCTGCTTGCCCCGGTCAAAGCCTTTCACATCCAGCCACCCTCCCGCTAGCCCCTGCTGCACCCCTATTCCAAGCTATACAACTACCCTCCTTTCCCCATAAACACAACTATACACTCCCTCTCATCTCCACCCAGTCATTGTCATTCACATCTCAGCTCCATCCATCTTTCTGCTCTCCTTCAAAATCAAAGCCACTCCCTCACCTTTACCCTCCTTAATCTCCTTCAACACTCCTCCTAACACCATCATCCTCCTCGCACAAGCCCAACAGCATCCACCTCCATCTGCTCGTCACCATCACCATACACCACACCTCCCTGCTTCATATCATCACTACCTTCATACACCACCAAGCTCCACCATCACATTCCTCTTTCTTCCTCCAAGCCACAACAGATGCACTCCATCTCCCTCGACATTCAGCGGTGCTCCGAGGCAGCCAAGAAGCTTCCATTGCCACCATCGAGCCACCGAAGCTCTGTCACCTCCGTTCGAGCGCAAACGACCTTCCGGTAAGCCGTTCTCATTCATTTTCGATCGAAACCACCTCGATATCCACCATTATACTCACCCCCATCCGACACAGGTCCGAGAAGCCATCAAGAGCCTCCAACGATGCCCAGAACTCCAGTCGAGAGCTCTGACTCCGTAAGCACCTCGATGAGTTTCCCTTCGCCTCCTCCTTCCATCTTTGTTTTGATTTCGTTCCATGAGTTGGGCTTGTGAGCAAGTGGCGAGTAGTGAGAGCCGAGTGCAGGAAGCCATGGGTGAACTCTCGAGCTCCGGCGGTGAAGTTGAGCGCGAACTCGTGAGTGTAAACGAGGGTCGTGAGCGCGGGCAAGAGCGGGTGTGAGAAGCTGAGGAGGGTGAGCGGGGATGGGAGGCGAGTTCGGGCGAGCTAGGTGAGTCCAGGCGAGCTGAGGAGATGAGCGGCATCGATCACGCACACAGTACGGGCGGGAAACTCCAAAAGAAGAAGATGAAGGCATGGCCACCCGTGGGCCCCACCTCCTTTTATGTTACTCCCTCCGTTCGACAAAACATGTCACTTTACTATTCACGCACGCTTTTTAGGGGATCAAAACTATATAAAATATCTAGTTTTATAATAATTTTTTTAACAATTTCGTAGTTATTATTAATAAGTACAAACTTGTTAAAAAAATTATAAAAAAAATATTTTATATAGTTTTTATCATTCTACAAAAACGTGTGTGAATAGTAAACGACATGCTTTCCCGAACAGAAGGAGTATTTTATTTTATTTATTATCTTTGTTTTATTGTTAAATCGGTTTGAGTTTGAATTTAACGGGTTCGGTTCGGTTCAGTTGGGTTTAAATGTGATTAGTTCAGTTTGGGTTAAAACGTTGGTTCGGTTCGGGTTTATCCATTTACTTATTTATTTGTTTGTTTATGTTTATTTATTTATCAATTATTATTTATTTATCTATTAAATATCATTTATTTATCTATTATGTACTATTTATTTAATTATTATTGATGATTTATTCATTATTGAATTGTTATTTATTTATTTACTTAATCGCTTATTTATTTATTTAGCTGATTCCGATAATAGATTACTTAAAACGTCGATTTATATATGTCAATATTTAAATGGTCAGCTTTAAAGTATATAATTTGAATTATTTATCAAGTGTTGAAATGTAAAGACTCGGAATTTCAAATCCTAAATTTCGAAAAAAGGAATTAAAAATGAATTTAAAACGGATAGTTCATGGAAAACTCACTAATTTAGATTTAAAACTTATGGAACGGATTTCCGACCTAAATAAAATTTTGAAAAAAGAAAACTAATAGAGTGGGATAGCGGGAAATTGGGAAAACTAACGTCGGAAGTAATTTTGGGACTAACACTCGCCCTCACTCTCCTAGCCTAGCCGCCCCTCACATGTCAAACCCTAGGCAACTTGGGACCATGTGATTTAAATTCAAATGTGGTCAATGATGCCATCTTTCCCAAATTGGAGAAGCACCCACATTCTCCTTTTTTCATCTCCTTTCTTGCACCCCCTTCTTTGGGTAAGAGACAAACTCCCTCCTTATCCTTCCACACAATCATATCAGCCTCCCAACTTTCAAAAATCTGAGATTTGTCTCACTTTCTCCTCACATCCCACACAAGAAGCCTAAAACACCAAATCTTATCCAAACTTTGGAGACAAAACACAAAATCCTAAGAAAGCTCTCACCTCTTCTCCTCTCCTCCTTGCCGCCACCACACATCACCACCACCAGCACCCACCGTTGCCACCTCCGACCACCTTCTCCACTGCCATCACCACCAAACCCTGCCCCTTTCTCTCCTCCCTTCCTCCTTGTGCCGAGAGCACCAAACTCCACTCATCACCTCTCCTCTTTTCCTCCTTGAGAGCTAAGCACTCCAGAAGCTCATTCATCCTTCTTTGGTGTCCAAGAAGTCATTTTAAACCCATTCAACAGCCCAAAAGACCGAGATCAAAGCCCAGGAGCCACCTTGGTCCATTCTTGGTCTAGCAAGGGTAAGATATCCTTTTTCCACTCCTTTTACCTCCACACTTCTAAATTTTTCACCTTTAACCTCCCTAGCATATCCCCAGCTCACTCAACAAGCGGATCCAGGAAGAACAAGCTGAAAAATCACCCTCAAGCCACCTCGGGGAAGAATAGAAGAGAAAGAAGGAGCTTGGGTAAGAAATCTCTCTTTCCCTCGATTTTTACATTCAAAATGAGTACTAACATGTTTCTGGAAGTCATGGTAAGGTTTGGGTAAAGGGGGAAGTGCTAACAATAGGAAACAAGGTCGGGAAAGGGTTTGAATCGATGATTCAGTCCCGGACTCACCGCCACGAAAAGAAACTCGCAGCCGCGAGTCAGAACAGGGCCTAAGGTTTCTCACTCGCCCCAGGGAATGACCCATGTCACCACGGTGAGTGAGATTACTTGGGATGCCCTAGGGCTCCCTGTCTCACGGCCTCGAAAGGATGTGATAACTCCACTCCCTTGATGAAAATCGGAAATGGTTTCAAAGGCTTTGACACAAAGCTTGTGTCAAAGGTCTTGAAGCCAAAGCTGTATTGATGAAATTCAAAACATGTATTTTAGTTATTATCTTATATATATTATCTATGTATGGTTTCCGAATATTATTATACATATGTTATACTAACCATAAGCAAAGATTTCGAAGAAATCTCCTTCCTTAAAGCTGAAAGATATGAAGATCAAATCAGGTGGATGGTGGCTTCGCAGTTTCCCGAAAAAGAAGATTGCAAAGATCCTTCCTAAGCCATGATCTCAAGTAGCCGTTGGGTGAAGATTCTTGTTCCAAATGGCGCCGATTTGATCGAGTATAAAAGGAGATGAAGAAGAGAGAAGAATGACATGAGTTGAACACTGATGATCATTGAACTACAACGCACACTCAGCCCTCAAGTTAATCTTTCTTCTACGTGTACTCTCTGCTAGGTGTTAAGAGTCTTATCTTTTGTTTCAAAGCATTTGAGAGTTACACAGTGAGCTTATAGGATATATTCTGAGAGAGTGTTATACTCGAGAGTATATATAACTCAGAAAGTGTACACTAGGTTATTGATTCACGAGTGTAAGAGGATTGTACTAGATAGCTGAGAGAGGTGGGGCTCTTCTAGATTGGTCTAGGACTCCAAGGGAACGAGAGTTGACTAGATTGCAATTGTATAGGAGAGAGGCTTCTCGGTGGGCTATTAGGATCCTAAGCTTTGTGAATCAATAAAGCCTGTTGAATCCTAGGGTTGTGGAAGAACCCTAGGCGGGGACTAAGCCTTAAAGGAGCCGAACCTCATTAACAATTCATCGTGTTCTTTACTTATTGCTTTACCATTATTTTCGCACTTGTTTCGAATTGTATAACTTTGTTATGCTTTAGGTATCCCAATCGAAAGAATTGAGTTTACTCCCAAAGGGTTTGGAAAGCATTTCAAAAGTCTTGAGATTGTCAGCGAAAAGTTGGCATACTCTATTCAACCCCCCCTTCTAGAGTATCTTTATTCTACTTTGTTATACTTTATCGAACCTTCAATTGGTATCAGAGCCTTACTCACTGCTTTTGATCTAACAATCTTGTGAGTTTTGATCATGTCTGGTGAAGCAAGCGGAGGATTTGCACAAGGGAGGTCTACCAATAGACCACCGCTCTTTGTGGGAAACAACTTTGTCCACTGGAGGTCCTTGATGAAAATTTTCATTAGAGATCAAGATCTGGAACTTTGGAACATTATAATGAATGGTCCAAAGATTCCTGAGAAAGACGGACCTAATGGAAGCAAAGTCGCGAAGACTGAGGACGAATACATCCAAGCAGATCTTGAACTCGTTTCGAAGAACTATAAGGCCATTAACTTACTATATTGTGGTCTTAGTACTGATGAGTTTAACCGTATTTCATCTTGTAGGTCGGCTAAAGAGATTTGGGACAAGTTAGTTGTCACCTACGAAGGAACCAGTCAAGTGAAGGACACCCAGATGAGTATCTTCTTTCGAAAGTATGAACTTTTCAAAATGAAGCCTGATGAGTCTATTAAGGCCATGTTCACACGATTCACGGAAATCACGAACAACCTTGACTCTCTCGGCAAGACCTTTGAAAATGTTGAGAAAGTAAGGAAGATATTGAGGTGCCTCCCAAAAGAAAAATGGGGCCCTAAAGTGACAGCCATAGAGGAAGCCCAAAATCTCACCACTCTACCCCTTGATGACTTGCTTGGGAAGTTGATCACACATGAGATGATTCTCAATGAAGACGATGGAGAAATCCCAACAAGCACTAAGAACTTGGCACTCAAGTCTAAGAAGGATGAGCCCAAAGATGTGTCTGATTTTGAAGATGAGGATGATCCCTTTGCTCTCATTACAAGGGGTCTTTCTCGAATCCTCAAGATGAAGAAGCAATTCAACAATAAAGATGGATCAGAGTCTTCTAAATTTCGAGGTAAGTCTCAATACAACAAATATGACAAGAAGACTAAACCTTTGTCTTGTTTTGAATGTGGTGAAACAGACCATCTAGTGAAAGATTGCCCTCAAAAGAAGAAGAGCCAGTTCAAGAAAGGTGATAGATGGAAAAAGAAAGCCATGGTGGCAGCTTGGAGTGATTCTGACTCAGGTGACTCAGACTCCGATGATGAGAAGGCCAACATTTGTCTCATGGCCTCAGGAGATGAATCCCACGATGAGCAACTTGAGGTAACTGTAAGAGAACTTATGGCAAGTCCAAAAGAGGTACTATCGGAATTCCTTTCTAATATGATTGCCAATGAAGAGAAGCTTATTGCCCAAACCAACACACTTATTAAGAAAACCATGGACCAGGAAAGAACTATTGAGGAACTGTCAATGAGGGTCAAAAGTCTTGAAACCTCTTATTCGGGTCTTGACATTGAAGTCAAGACTCTTGACTCAGAGAAATCTGAACTCAAGCAAGATCTCTCGTCTCTAAGAAGTGAACATCATGACTTAGAGAGCAAGAAGATCTCCCTGAATAAGAAGATTCAAGACCAACAGACAGCCCTTATAAGTTTTACCAAGTCCAAGGGCACTCTTGATAGGATGTTGGGTGAGCAACAAAGTTCTCTAAACAGAAGTGGTATTGGTTACAACCCGAGGTTTTTAAAAAAGCAACACATTACCACTTTTGTAACGGCAAAAGGAAGCAGAACCTCTCCTATATGTCACCACTGTGCAAGAAAGGGACATGTAAGAGAGACCTGCCCCTATAGAAGAAAGGATCCTTATATTATTCGCAATACATTTCCTGTTCACTTGAGAAAAGAACGGATAACGCAAGTTTGGGTCCCCAAAGGCACTATTTTACCAAATATGGTTTATCCCAATAAAGGATCTAAATTTGCTTATTGGTCTAGCCACAAAGGTTGATTTTTGTTTTGTAGGAGATCACCGAGGTGAAAGAGCAAAAATGGATTATTGATAGAGGATTCTCTAGACATATGAGTGGGAAGAGGTCTCTCTTCCATGAACTAAAGAAGCAATCCACTGGAACAATCACTCTTGGTGACAAAGGAAAGTGTGACATCGTTGGTATCGGTAGTGTTGGCAGTGATCCTAACCACAGTATTAAAAATGTTTATCTTGTTGATGGTTTGAAGTATAATTTTCTTAGTGTTTCGAAACTATGTGATAATGGTAATGATGTTGGATTTAACAAGCAAAGATGTTTAGTGCGCAGAGAAGATACAGGTGAAATAGTTCTAATTGCCTATCGATATAACAACATCTATGCCGTGAATGCTGAGCAAGTGGCACAAGGAAGCTTAACCTGCCTAAAGGCTTTGACGGACGATCCAAAGCTCTGGCATAGGAGACTCGGTCATGTAAGCCCACATACACTACAAAAGCTTGTGTCCAAAGGGCTTGTAAGAGGAGACTCGGTCATGTAAGCCCACATACACTTCAAAGGTATTGAGATGTGCAAAGCATGCACACGAGGTAAACAAACACGTAGCTCTTTCAAACCTAAAAAGGTTGTAAGTACTTCTAGACCCCTTGAACTTTTACATATGGATTTATGTGGTCCTATGCGAGTCAAATCTCCCAATGGTAAAAAGTACATGCTTGTTGTTGTTGATGATTTTTCGAGATATACTTGGGTTGCATTTTTAAAAGAAAAATCAGAGGCTTTATTTGAGTTTTCAAAACTTTGTAAGGAGTTGCAAACTTTAAGAAACGAGCCCATAGTGTCAATTCGAAGTGATCATGGTAGGGATTTTGATCAACTTCAGTTTGATTTATTTTGTGCTAAATATGGCATCTCCCATAATTTTTCTGCTCTTAGGACACCTCAACAGAATGGGGTTGTGGAACGAAAGAACCGCACCCTAGAGGATATGGCCAGGACGCTTTTAGAAAATGCACTACCTAAAACCTATTGGGCTGAAGCTGTTAACACAGCTAACTATATTTTGAACCATTGTCTTATTCGTTCCATCTTAAAGAAAACTCCTTATGAACTTTTCAAAGGCCGCAAACCCCTTATATCGTATTTCAAACCCTTAAGCTGTGCTTGTTTTGTTCATAACAATGGAAAAGATAACTTTGGGAAATTTGATGCGCGTAGTGATGAAGGTATATTTCTTGGCTACTCCACAAGTAGCAAAGCATATAGAATCTTCAACAAAAGGACCAAGATGGTTGAGGAAAGTATTCATGTTATATTTGATGAATGCAATGACGGTTCTTTAAGTGAAAGTGTTGCAGATTTAGATCTTAACAGCCATACAGAGAATGAGGATGGTGATGATATTGCTACTAAGAACACAAAGAAGAGGAACATGAAGGATCAGATTCTTAACACTGAGGAGTTGGCTCAAGGTCTTGAAGCTCAGTCCAACGCTATTGAGATGTCAGATACTGCAGTAACTGAGCATAATGTATCCATGGAGTCAGATGGACCTCAAACAAATCCTATTGATGTGACGAACCAGGGAGCTGAGACTAGCAAGAGAAAGTTCAAATACTCCTCGTCACACTCATTACAAGATACCATCTCTGACCCTACATCTAGTATTCAAAACCGTTCTAAACTTAAAAAACTCTGTGCTTTTCACGCTTTTGTTTCACTTGTAGAACCAAAGAAGGTGGATGAGGCACTTCAAGAGCCAGACTGGATCATTGCTATGCAAAGTGAGCTTAACGAATTTGAAAGGAACAAAGTCTGGACCTTAAAGCCTAGGCCAAAGCATCAATCAGTCATTGGCACACGTTGGGTATTTCGGAACAAGTTAGATGAGAATGGTAAGGTCGTGAGGAACAAAGCAAGGCTTGTTGCTCAAGGCTACAATCAAGAGGAAGGTATAGAATACGAGGAGACTTTTGCTCCCGTAGCTAGGCTTGAAGCCATTCGCATTTTATTAGCATTTGCATCTTTTATGGGCATAAAATTATATCAAATGGATGTCAAGTGTGCATTTCTTAATGGTTTCTTAGAAGAAGAAGTTTATGTGGCTCAAACCCCAGGTTTTGAAAGTTCGGAATTTCCTAATCATGTTTACAAACTAGACAAAGCGCTATATGGTTTGAAACAAGCCCCAAGAGCTTGGTATGAACGCTTGTCAAAATATCTTTTAGAAAATGATTTTAAAAGGGGGTTGATCGACAAGACTCTTTTCATCAAGACCAAAGGAAAGGACATATTGCTTATCCAAATATATGTTGATGATATATTGTTTGGTGCTACTAACACATCTTTGTGCAAGGAATTTTCCGATATAATGTGCAGTGAATTTGAGATGAGCTTAATGGGAGAACTCAACTTCTTTTTGGGGTTGCAAGTTCATCAATCTAAGAGAGGGATCTTTGTCAACCAAAGCAAGTATACTAAGGATCTCTTGAAGAAGTTTAAGATGGATAAATCCAAAGCAGCCAAGACACCCATGAGCTCAACCTTGTCCTTAGATCAAGACATGACCGGGAAGAGTGTCAATCAAAAGGAGTATCGAGGGATGATTGGATCTTTATTATATCTTACTGCTAGTAGACCTGACATCATGTTTAGTGTTTGCATGTGTGCTAGGTTTCAAGCTGATCCTAAAGAATCTCACCTCGTGGCTGTGAAGAGGATCTTTCGATATCTAAATGGCACCAATGAGCTTGGCTTGTGGTACCCGAAGCAAAGAGATTTTACACTAATTGGGTATTCTGATGCAGACTTTGCAGGCTATAAGGTGGATAGGAAGAGCACGTCGGGATGTTGCCAATTCTTAGGGGCATCCTTGATTAGTTGGCACTCAAAGAAACAAAACTCAATTGCTCTTTCCACTGCTGAAGCCGAATACATAGCCGCTGGAGCATGTTGCTCCCAAATCCTTTGGATAGCTCAACAAATGAGAGATCTTGGCATCGACCTCAAAGACATTCCCATTAAGTGTGATAACACAAGTGCCATCTCCATTACAAAGAATCTCGTTCAGCATTCAAGGAACAAACATATTGATGTGAGGCATCATTTCATTAGAGACTATGTCGAAAAAGGTGATGTGTCAATATCATTTATATCAACTGATTATCAATGGGCTGACATTTTCACTAAGCCATTGGCAGAGGACAGGTTCACCTTCATTAGACGTGAAATCGGAATGCTTAACAGGGATGCACTTTCGTAGGGGGAGCTTTCCCTTTACGAAAGAAAACTTCTACTCAGTGTCAAGATCTTTGAACCTCATTTCAAAGGTTGTGAACTGAACAGTAGAGCACATATAACGGATCATATATTTGGTTGGTATCTTTTTAGATATTTGATCAAATATTTTTTAAAGAGGAATTTTAAATATCTTTACTTTATTGTTACCTATTCGGGAAAATCTTTTTTATTGCATGTCATCCAATTATATTTTTATTTGTGGAAATTATTTAAATCGGATAAACATCTTGCCTTAATCATTAAGAATCAAACGGCTCTTTGTTTTAAATTTTGAAATTGTTTTGGTAAGTCTGATTTTGAAAATATGGCAGTTGTTATGATGAGTTAGAGTTATTACCTTGGAAACTACCATCTTGTCCCATCAACTTACCTCACCCGCTCCCTTTTTAAACCACACAATCTTTACCCCCACTATTCACATCTTCAGAGCCCACCGAATCTCTCTGACCTTTAAACCATCTTCTTCAACCTTTCTCTGAAATTTTTTTACCGTTCGTATCCATGGCACCCAAATCCAAGAAAACCTCCACCCCCAAAAGGCTTGGCGCTACCTCCAAAGGTCGTCAGATCCCCCTCGTGATTTCCCCTCAACCCGAACCTACCCCTGAGACCACTGTCTCGAGCACCGTCCCTGAGAGCACCCTTACCGAAATCAAACGGTCCATGAAGCACCTGAAAAAGATGCCCCTCAGTGGGAAGCTTAAGGGAAAGAAAAAGATCATTGCTGAGGAAGAGGAGGAAGAGGAAGATCTTGAGGAGGTTCTAGAGAGAGAGGCTGAAAAAGAGGTCGAGGAAGAGGCCTGGAAAAAGAAAAAGGTTGAGGAAGAGGCTTTGAAAGAAAAGAAAAAGGCCGAGGAAGAGGCCAAGAGAGAAGCGGAGAAGGAGGTTCCCGCAGGAGAGGAACCAGAGGAAGAGGAAGCTGAGGAGGACGACGAGGTTGATGATGACGAGGAGGCCGAGGGAGATGAGGCTGAGGAGTCTGCTGAGGGCTCGGGGTCTGAGGAAGAGGAGCCGGAACCTGTTTACTCTCCTACTCCTCCTCCTCCTCCCCCATCCCCGAAGAAGCGCAAGGCCGCTAAATCCAAGACGTCTCCACCTCCCAAGCGCTCGAGGAAAGCCACTCTCAAAAGATTTGAAGCGCCCGTCAAGTCGACCGCTCCAACAAAAGCCTGAAGAAAGAACGCCGAGCCTGCCGTCGATCCCCCTGCACTTATCCAGGTAAACCAATCCTTACCCTCCTCCTGGTTTGAGAATGCCGAGATGGTTGGCAAATGGGTAGACGAGTTTAAAACTCGTAGGATTTGTTGTTTTGACTTTATCGATTTTAATTTTTTAGAAGCTTTAAACCTACCCTACATCTCCCTTCTCAAACAAACCACTGCATGGACCCTGCTGAACCTTGAATCTGAGTACTACCCCCAACTAACCCGTCTCTTCTACATAAACCTCAAAGCCAAGCACACCGATGAAGGCTGGACTCTGGAGTCAGTCGTCAAAGGGGTTAGAATCATGTTCAATTCCTTGACTTCGCTGAACTCCTTGGTCTTCCCAAACCAAGTCCACCCTCCCCTCAAACCCCCACAAAAGACCAGTGTGTTACTCTTGCCCGCTCCAAATACCTGCTCCCCGAAGCATCAAGCAGCACCACCAAACAACTCACCCACTCGTCCCTCACACTTGAAGCCAAAATCATCTTTAACATTATTGTGAGATGTCTTTTACCCCGAATCAACTCTGGCTCCCTCCTCACTGACAATGCTATGGTCCTCCTGTACCGTATTCTGAATGGCCATGATCTTGATCTAGCCAATACCATTTTAGGATCCATTGCTCACACCCGAAAAGCCAGAAAAGGAACTCCCCTCCCATTCGCAAACCTCTTGACCCGTGTCTTCAAAGCTTCTAAAATTGATTTTGAAAATGAAGAACAACAACATCATACGGGAAAATTTGACTCCAAGAGCTTTGAGAAGATCGCCATAACTTAGACCCCTCAAGGGACTTGGAGCCTTGCCCCTCCTTCCTCAAAAGCTCTTCCCACTAGCTCTGCCATCGATGAGTGCATGGAGAACCTGGAGTTGGGTTTGGAGGAAGTTCGCCTGGACGTCAAGGAGTTGCGCCACGAGTTGATGCTTGAGATGAGAGAGATGGCCAAGCTGTTAAACGAGTTGAAGATGCTGATCAAGGATGGTGCTCAAGACGATGAACCCTGAACCCCTATCCTAACCCTTGATCTAACTCTCGAACACTGCTGGCCCTGTTTTCAAAACTTTTGGTGACTGTTGTCATACTACTCCCTTTGTTGAAAGACAAAAAGGGGGAGATTGGTTAGACTTTAAACTTGGTTAGACTTTAAACCGCTTTGAACTATAGGGTCTTGGAAGACCTTATTTTGCCTTATTTTGTTGGATGCTTTTATCATTGGTTTTGAACTTATATGGTCCAACATTTGTCTAACCCCTGCAGGTACTTAGTCCGATTTTTTATATGATATATTTGCTTGACTAAGTTACAGCGATGCACAGGTTTTGTCTTTCATCAAGGGGGAGATTGATAACTCCACTCCCTTGATGAAAATCGGAAATGGTTTCAAAGGCTTTGACACAAAGCTTGTGTCAAAGGTCTTGAAGCCAAAGCTGTATTGATGAAATTCAAAACCTGTATTTTAGTTATTATCTTATATATATTATCTATGTATGGTTTCCGAATATTATTATACATATGTTATACTAACCATACAGCAAAGATTTCGAAGAAATCTCCTTCCTTAAAGTTGAAAGATATGAAGATCAAATCAGGTGGATGGTGGCTTCGCAGTTTCCCGAAAAAGAAGATTGCAAAGATCCTTCCTAAGCCATGATCTCAAGTAGCCGTTGGGTGAAGATTCTTGTTCCAAATGGCGCTGATTTGATCGAGTATAAAAGGAGATGAAGAAAAGAGAAGAATGACATGAGTTGAACACTGACGATCATTGCACTACAACGCACACTTAGCCCTCAAGTCAATCTTTCTTCTACGTGTACTCTCTGCTAGGTGTTAAGAGTCTTATCTTTTGTTTCAAAGCATTTTAGAGTTATACAGTGAGCTTATAGGATATATTCTGAGAGAGTGTTATACTCGAGAGTATATATAACTCAGGAAGTGTGCACTAGGTTATTGATTCACGAGTGTAAGAGGATTGTACTAGATAGCTGAGAGAGGTGGGGCTCTTCTAGATTGGTCTAGGACTCCAAGGGAACGAGAGTTGACTAGATTGCAATTGTATAGGAGAGAGGCTTCTCGGTGAGATATTAGGATCCTAAGCTTTGTGAATCAATAAAGCATGTTGAATCCTAGGGTTGTGGAAGAACCCTAAGCGGGGACTAAGCCTTAAAGGAGCCGAACCTCGTTAACAATTCATCGTGTTCTTTACTTATTGCTTTACCATTATTTCCGCACTTGTTTCGAATTGTATAACTTTGTTGTGCTTCAGGTATCCCAATCGAAAGAATTGAGTTTACTCCCAAAGGGTTTGGAAAGCGTTTCAAAAGTCTTGAGATTGTCAGCAAAAAGTTGGCATACTCTATTCAACCCCCCCCCCTTCTAGAGTATCTTTATTCTACTTTGTTATACTTTATCGAACCTTCAGGATGTTTTGCGCAAGCGAGACCCCTCGCGTCAACGACCCCACCCCCACGGGCACGAGGCTCTCGCAGGGGCGAGTGGGCATCTCGCGACCATGACACCCTTGTCCTTCGCGGGGTGCTCGCTGGGATGACTCACGGCGGCGAAAACCCTTTTCACCGCGATGAGACACCCCTTGGCTGAGAGTTTTAAACCCCTATTTCTCTAAGCTTTGCCGAACTTTTTCAAGAACCATATTCGACGATTTTAGGAATTTAAATGACTAACCTAGTGACTTGACTCGGGTTTGGGAAAATGAACTTCATGAGTATTTCAAGGTCGGAGATCCTAACATATGACTTGGTTTCGAAATGGTTTCAAGGCTAACTTGGGAAGTAGACTTGATCGGTGACTAACTAGCATGATGATATGATTGATTGACTAACAACATATATGGGTGACTAATAGCATGTGTGATGTAACTAATGGCATGATGTAGAATAAGGTACTATCATATAAGTAATGTTTACGAACTATTATATTCATGTTGAGATGTTATATGAGGAGGTGATCTTATGAGCATGCGAAATGGGCTGAGTGAGCTATAGAGATTATTGTGGTCTTATGAGGTGTTATGGTTTGACAAGTGGTTGAATATGATGGATTGGGCTAATGCGATGTGCTTACTTATTCGAGTGAATGTTGAGTGTGCCTTGAATGCTTGATTAGCTTAGATGTAGACTCATATTCTGCTATGTATCTAGGTGATATTATCTGATTGTGCTTGCTGCTTGCCGGGTTCTTCTTTTGTTGTTCTGCTGGCAAGGTAAGTTCCCTCGAGGCTTACTCAAATTGATCAGACCTCTCCCTACTTATATGTGCATGATGTACTAGGTGTTGCATTTCATAATAAGCATTCCATGTAGTATATGCTAGATTGCATTAACGTATGAGCATACTGATTCTTTATGCGATTGTAAACAAAACGGTTTTTATTTGTGAAGTAATTAGAGTCTTTGCTAGGGTCATAGGACGACCCAGTCCCATCGGGTTCGTCCTGAGTCATTCAAGTCATTGGCAACACACCTACAATTACACCTCTATTATTATCAGCATTATTACTTTCTTTTCGCAAGACCAAATATATGATGATTATTTTAAAGCATGCTTTGGGTTGGGCTTCATTACGGGCTTGATCCAATTAAAATAAAATGGAATGCATTCATGAGCTGGTCATTCTCCGCCCTAACGGGAAGCAATGGAGATCCTCTACTTCACTTCCTACTCCACTCCCTACATCACAAAATTATTTTAACATATATTTAATCTTAAAAAAATTATAAAAAATATATTTGTATTACTAACATCTATTTTTATATATTCATAAAATTTTATTTTGAAAAATCATGTTTTGAAATTTTTAATAATTGTAATTTGTTAAATATTGCCTTTTTAATTTTTAAAAATTGTAAAACATGATTTTTCAAAATATAATTTTATAAATATATAAAAATAGATGTTAGTAATATAAATATAATTTTGATAATTTTTTTAAGATTAAATATATGCCAAAAATATTTTTGTGTTGTAGGGAGTGGAGTAGGGAGTGAAATAGGAGATCTCTGTTGAACGGGAAGGGGGGTGGTGGTAGGAGAGGGATATACCACTTGGTATTCTGTGCTAGGGCCCTATTTAATATTCCACATATGCTATATAACTGCGAGCATGCTTGTGTGTTAATATTCCGTTCTGCATTAAAAGCATGTTATTAGGTATAGCGTGCATGTGTATTTAAATGTGGGGATCAGCTATGTGAGCTTCGATCTGATCATATTCCCGCTTTATTTTTTTGGTATATGACTATGTGTGATTGCTGATGATATTTTTTACTCTTTGAGCAAGGAACTTTTGCATGGCAGAGAGAGAGCGCCTTGAGATACTGACTTCACCACTCTTATGACCCTTGAGATTTCTCTATACCTGGACTATGTTTTGACCCGGCTTTGTCGTGGCACCCTATGTATCATTTTAGACTTATGCTTTAGTTTGCATGCTAAATGGTTTTCGCGATTAGTCTTAGGACAGGTACCGAGGTTTCCAACAGACCTCATGATTTTGGGTTCGAAATCCCCCTTTAAACTTCTAATGTTTGTTTTTCAAACCTTCAACCTATACTTGGAGCGCAAGATCCAACGAGGAGTTTCATCCCTCAAAACGTAACTTAGGGTTCATAAGCTCGGGTCGTCACACGAAATTTATTTACAAACATAAAATAATGATTTTAAAATCAAATGAGATATGTCGGAACTACTCTAACGTTGTAACCTTTGAGGACGATTTAACTTGATTTTATATTTTGAGAACAACCTTTTCAGACGAGGGTGTTTTAACGGATTGATATATTGGACCCTTGGACCTTTGAACTATTTAGCTGGACTATTTGGACTTCAATTGTTGGACTTGAACTAGGACCTTGACTTATTACTTGAACTGTGACCTGGCATGGACTGAGACTGAACTGGTATTGTTGGACTGACGAGATTAATAGGAGATTCAGAATTGAGATGAGATGATGGACCGAATAATGAGAATAAAATTTAGAATGTGTCGGATTTCGAAAATGAGATGTTTTAACTTATCTACTTCTTATAAATTTTTCTCTGTTTGTTTATTTTGCTTAGTGTAATTTAGAAATTAGACTTATTCGTGTTATTTATTCATATCTGCTAGGTGATCTGTGACCTGTCTGGACTGCTATCTGCTTGCTGCCTTACTTTTGTTATTCTGCTCTTTAGGTAAGTCCTTCGGGGCTTACTCAAGTTAGAACCTCATGCCTGATGCGACATATAATATGTAGGCATAATAATAGCATGCCATGAAAAATAATATGTCTAGGTTCTGCATTAACAAATGAGCATACGTATTCTGAATGCGATTGGTAGAAACGGCCATAAGTCGTGAGTCTAGAGTCATTGCTATGGTCATAGGATGACCCAGTCCCATCGGGTTTGTACCTAATCGAGTCTTATGAGTCTGATTATCTGAGCATGATTCTGAGGCAGGAGATATTTATACATTGAGCATGATGTACATATGACTGCAGCTATGATTGTTTCTCCACCCTAGGTATAGGAGTAGAAGGGATCCACCCTAGGTATGGGAGTGGATGAGTCGCCACCCTAGGTACAGGAGTGGTAGAGTCGCCACCCTAGGTATAGGTGTGGTTTTTGAGTGGGATATGCCACTTGGCATTCTGTGCGGGATCCCTTTTAATCGCTTTTTGCATATATATAACTGCTAGCATGCTTGCGTGTTTAATATTCCAGCATTGCATTAGATCATTCTCATCTAGGCTTAGAGCATGCTATATGTCCTCAGTGAGGTCTTCAGGGCCTGCATGAGTGGCTCAACCTTGACTTTGTCGTATAGTTTCATGTACTCGTTCCCTTGCTTGATTCTGTGCTGTTATGGCGGGGATATCCTATGGCGCGACTGGAGAGAGAGACTGGCTATGTTCTCCATCTTTTGATATTTCTTACTTTATATACTTCCTTTGCATTTTGTTTTTTTGACCCGGCTCTTCCGTGGAAACTATGTATCATTTTATGTTTGTTGTTGTTTTGACGAAACTCGTTTTACGCGACTTAGAAGTAGGACAGGTTATGGTTCCCAATGGACCTATTGTGAATTTAGGGTACGAAATTCCTTCTTTTAGTACTAACACTTTGATTTGAAAACTCAATTCGTACTCGAATTGCAAGATCCGAACGAAGGTATCCGATCCTTCGAAACATAACCTGGGTTCCTTAACTCGGGCCATTACATAGATTTCATATATGTAGGTTAACAAGTTCAACTATGTATACTTCAAGTGCAAAATTTATCATTTAAATTGAACAATATATATATATATATAATATATATATATATATATATATATATATATATATATATATATATATATATATATATATATATATATATATATATATGATTTCATATGACCTTCCTATCATCTTTGTTATATGATTTTGCAAGCATTCTTTTTGGCATGAAACTAATGCAATTGTCTTATTTTTCACTGTAGATGGTGATATGAGTTAATATAAGAAATCATGTATGTTAATATAACACTAACAAGTTTAGAAGACAGTCTATCAAGACTACGTAGTTATCTAACGTGGGAACAAAAAAAAACACAAGGATCTTATTGATTGTCTTCTTTTATTTCCCTAGATCAACCAAACATTTGGAAAGGTAATGAAGAACGTAATGATTTCACTCTTAAATCAACCAAACAAAATTGGAGTTTAACTCTTTCCTTTTCTTTCCATTCCCTTCTCTTGAAATGAATCATTTTCTTTCCTTTCCCTTCCTCCAAACAAACGAGCCCTAAATATGCACCATAGTCAATCAAAGTTTGTTTAGATAGGTATGTATTATGACTTATAATGCATAATATTGCATTATAATACATTATTATTAGTCATAATACACATCCAAACATAACCCAAGGCCATCAAGTGTCTAGCAAACTTGGTTGGGCCTAGGCCCAAAAAAAATGGGAATTAGGTGGGACAAAATACACACTTGGATGAGCCTTCAACAAAAACACCTGCTCTAGCTCCTCTCTCTCAATTGAGGGGTGGAAGAACGGAAGAGCAAAATCAGAGAGAGAATGGAAGCAGTGGCAGTGTGTGGGCTACCCTCCTATGTTTCTTCTCCGGCGAACTCTCACCGGAAACCCCGTACCCTTAACCTCCGCCGTGAAAGCCACCGGCAATTGGGTGCCTTCCGCCCTACATCGCATCTGTTCTCATATTCCCTAATATGCCCTCGATTAAGACCCATTTCTCAGAGGAGGAAAACCCATGTCTTCCTCCCTCACCTGGTCGCCGCCATGGTATTTCCCTCACTTCATGCCCTTCCTCTTTGCTGAATTTTTGGAACAATTCAATTTTCCGTTTGTAAAGGTTGGTGCTTTTTTTTGGTTTTCAGGAACAAGTTGAGGAGACTTACATTATGGTGAAACCAGATGGAGTTCAACGTGGCCTTGTAAGATTCTTCATTTTTATCAATTTGAAAATTCAGTTTGGATGGAAAAGCTCAATTTGAATTTGGTTTTTGAGTTTGAATTATGGGTGTCCTTGAATTTTTGTGAATTTTACTTCTCCCTCCATGGGGATGTTTTGGAATAAAGGGCTAATGTTATTGTTAATTTTTTGCTGTTAGGTTGGAGAGATAATTTCGAGGTTTGAGAAGAAAGGTTTTAAGCTGATTGGATTGAAGATGTTTCAATGCCCCCAAGATTTGGCTGAGGTTTAGTTTGGTTTGGTTTCATTTATTTTTCCATATTTAATTTTCTCTGTACATATCATTTGGATGTTTTGTTGATCACTTTCACCCTTGTGCAATAGCACCAATTGGAATTGGAATTGGAATTGAATGTATGAAAGCTTTAGTAAATGTACTTGGGGCCATCAACAACTCATGGATGATATAAAGAGTTTATTTATAGAGTATTGTATTAGTATGTAACAAGGGGTCGTTTGGTATCAATACCAAGGTATCAGAAACCTCATACCTGATGTTTTCAATGGTTTGATATGGGTATCAAACTAATACCAGAAGTTTTGATACCAGCCTCCCAACCTTCGTACGAGTCATTCCTCTCCACCTATAATCTTCCTCATGCCAAAGTTTTAACGAATACCCTATATCGAAATTCCATACCAATACTGAAGCTCCTATTGATACTGATACTGATACTAATTCTAACCAAACCAGACCTGATTTAACATGTTAGGAGATTGCATTTTATCCTCTTTTCTTATATTGTTGGACTCTTCAGGCTTGTAATTTATGATGGACCATGAATAGATGTTACTTCTTAGGTGGGGCATTCAACAATATTTCCTTTGTATGTGAGCGTTCATTTTATTAATTGTTTTGTGATTTTTGTTTTCCGGTAATAGGAGCACTACAAGGATCTCAAGACCAAATCATTCTTTCCAAAGCTGATTGAATACATAACTTCTGGTCCTGTCATTTGCATGGTAAGGTTTGGTTGAACTTATGCATTGGTGTCTTCCTATGGCATATAATCTGAAAGGAAGGTTGCTGGGTTGCTTATTTATAGGCCTGGGAAGGAGTTGGAGTTGTGGCTTCAGCACGTAAATTAATTGGGTCGACAGATCCTCTCCAGGCCGAGCCAGGAACAATCAGAGGAGACCTGGCTGTTCAAACAGGAAGGTCTGTCCCTTGTTAAACTACGTACATCATTCGGTCTCACATTCTTGAAAGTTTAAATTACAACTGCTAGATGTGCGAAGCCTTGGACTATTTGTTATTATTTATGATTTGAGCTTCTTGCAGGAATGTGGTTCATGGAAGTGATAGCCCCGAGAATGGCAAGCGTGAAATAGGTGACTGCCTCTATTCGTCCAAATCACTTGACAAGATTGCTGTTTATGCTTACTAAGCCTCTCTTGGTTGGATATTGTATGCTGGAGTTTACAGTTCATTGTGTCTTGCAACCATTTTCAGAATTATTTTTTTCGCAAAAGATCATTATATGTTTGAAGAAGCTAAAATCACAAATTGTTTTTAAAAAAGCAGCCCAAGAATATACTCGCATAGACCGAGGCGTTTGGGAGTATATAAGTTAGTATCTCAAATTGCTTAGATAGGGCAAGCACGTAACTGCTAAAACTGCAAGTAGACAAATAATGCGTTATCAGTTCTCAAAAGCACACACAAACTCTGTTGTTAATTATTGTGGATGAAATGCAGAATGTTCTGATGTATACATTGTAACCTGCTACTTCTTATTTGCTTCGTTTTGCAGGTCTCTGGTTCAAAGAAGGCGAGATTTCTCAGTGGACGTCTGCACAAGCTCCATGGTTACGAGAGTGAATGCTGCCTCACCAGAAAAACCAGATCTCATTTTTACCCTACTAGTACTGTTTCTCATTTTATGCAAGGCAGCTCAAAAGCTCGACACTGCTCTGCTTCTCTGTTCTTTGTAATTTTGCCGTGTTATAGAGGTATTTTCAGGAGAAACACATGAAATTGTACTCATTATCTCCTTCGCTTTGACTGTAAGCAACCATTTCAAGCAAATGCAACTTCAATTTTATCCCTCTTGAAGGATTTTTTTTATTCCCATGGTAAAATTGGTAGCATAACATCATTGATCACATACAAGTCATCGGCATTTTCTTGTTGTATTACAAGCTGGAGATACAGAAAAAAGCTTTTCAACTCTCAATTACAAGCAAACAGCATCACTCATGATAACAGATGATAAACAGAAGATATGCGTTAGCTCAAAGTGTGCTAGCTTAAGACACGAGTGATTTCGCAGTCACTGAAGCTCGTGGAATCGTCTGTCAAAGACCCTTCATCAGTAACCATTACCACATCGTCTTGCGATCCCCTCCCCTTCAATTCACAAGAATTCGATTGCTTATACATGGAAAACATATAGAGGATAGACATGTTTCTGCTTTCCTCTGTTGTCCAGATGGAAGAGTCACTATCCGAATTGCATCTTCCCCCATCACTTTGTGAAAACTTCTCTAACGAACTCTCCTTCATTGCCTCTTCATTTGCAGTGCTCAGATCAGAGCTCATCGACTCTGCAGATATTGCATTTAACTTGCTAAGGTCTAGTGCAACTTCAGCTTCCATTTCATCTGGCGAGGATCCAACTCTTCGAGAGCCCTGCTTGAGCTTCATTAGTGTCGCTTCTGCAAAAATGCGTTCATAAACTTGCGTTAGTTGACGTCAAATTAGGATGGTTTTCCTAATCCTAATTCCCGCATCTACCAGTTGAAATATGCTAAAATTGGTCCAATTTGCACCCCCTCCGCAATTTAATCACGAAACCCCAATTTACAAAACCCTAAAATGATACATGATACATCTGATGTGAGGCCAATTCAGATCCTCCCAAACAGCCACCAGAATCAGAACACCACATCGACCGAGCAAGAACAAGTAGAAGAAGCGCAAGCGAGTCAGAAATTCAGGATGAGGTTGAAGATAGAAAAGCATAAACAGATTGAAAAGACGAAGACACACCATAAATGGAGAGAGAGTCGTCCTTGAGCAACTTGGAAGGGAGCCGCTCAAGCTCCAAACACTCAACCGACAATGGCGACGCCCTCACTCTCCCTAACATCTCGCTGTCTCCTCCGATTCAGCCTCTCCTCCTTCCTCCTCCTCTTCTTCTACTCTGTAGATTTCGAAAGTGAAAGTGAGCAAATGGCGGGGCGAAGCGGGAATCGCCAAATATACATTACGTTTCCTTCATTACCGTCCCCAATTGAAACAATATTTTTTAAAAACAAAAAACAAATACAAAAATCCTATATGGGCTTTTCGGCCCACATAGTTGAAATTGAGCCTGACCTTAAGCCCAAAAAAAAGGACCTACTGTTGCACTAACTTGGGTACTCCGTAAGTCCGTATTGTATTGACATTTTAAAATATATTCACACTTTATAAATTATATTGACATTTTTTTAACTTGTATTAAGAAAAATTATATTTTACAAAAATAGAAAAACTATTTTCTAAAATAATCACTCTTTTAATTATCATTAATTTTAAAGCCTAATTTTTCAATATACAAATATAAGTGTATATATATAGAATATAAATATATATATATATTAAATATGATAATGTGAATTTATACTTAAAATAATTAAATGTTACATCGGGGCTATGTGCCTCTTTATCTTTGAGTTCTAAGGAGATAGGAAACCATTTTTCTGGTTGATGAAAATATGAAATAGCCATGTGACCTTAGCGTGATTAATGGCTAGCTAACCCATTGGCTCTGGCCTTTGGTGGCCTGATGTGGAGGATCGTCTTCGAGCTGATTGAGAGCTCGAGGTGGTCACATGGTTGTCTGACAGACCCACCCCATTTTTTTAAAAAAAAAATTGTAATAGAAGTATCTAAGTTGAATTCATTAAATTCTTATATGGGCAAATTACATTTAATTGATAAAACGGGAACGAATAAAGAATAGGACTATATATATAGTACGGTGGACACTAATACATATATAACGTTCACAAATAGATCGACCGAAATGGATATCGGAAATGAAACTAGATAGGTAGTAAAAAGTAAAGACTTAATTAATAAATCGATCTAATTAAAAAAGCTAAAGAGAGGGGGGAGGAGGGGCACAAGCAATGCAGGCAAGGAGGAGGATGGCGGAGGAAGCCCCATCGGCTTCGAGGTCGGAGGTGCTCCTCTTGAACTTGGAAGCCTTCCCCTTGTTGCACTGAATCATCACCAGCTTCGAATTCTGCTGCTGTTGTTGGTACACGCCCTCGGTAGCAGGCTTCCTGAAGTACTGGCTCCTCAGGGCTTCTTCGGCTCTCGAAACCATTGTTGTTGTCGTCTGATTGATTGATTGAGGTGGGTCTTATCGTTATTGGTACTCTGTAGTCTCTTGGTAGCTATATATGTGGATACTGAGTGGCACAATATTAGTTTGGTTTAAATAGATAGAGAGAGGCGTTTGTTTGCATGGAGGAAGTGGATGCATGCACTTGCTTGTGGATTTTGGGGCGGGCGAAATTATTGAACAGATTGCATATGGAAGTTAAAGTCCTCCATGTAGTGCCAATTTATTTGTCGGCCCTTGAATTCCCCTTTTTACCCCACTTATTGCTTTTTATTTATTATATTATACCCTTGTAAATATAAACACTCAAAAATTATATTTAATTAACACTGTTTTAATATATATATAAATTAAGGTACATTTTTTTTTTTTACAGTAGGCAAGGTTTAGGATACTTCTAAGTATCCATGATCATCAAACATGATGATGTTTTGAAAATTACAGCTATAGTTAAGGATAGAGTTACAACTCAGTTGAGATTTTGCGATAAAGTCTGCTGCATTATTCGCCTCTCTGTAGCAATGTTGGAAATTGATGAGTTCAAAGTCTTTGCTTAGAATTTGAATCTCTTCTACTATTTGTGTAATCTCCCATGGAGGGCTGATTTTCTGGTTGATGGCATTGATGATGATTGCACAGTCGCCTTCGATGATTGCTCTCTGTATACCAAGTTCTGCTGCCAGTCTTATACCTGCAAGTATCGCAAAGCACTCTGTTTGGATAACAGAGAAAGTTTTACCATTACATTTATGTATTCTAATTATTTGTCCTAGATTGTTTCTAGCTATACAACCAATCTGAGATTGTATTCCATTTTTTACAGAGGCATCAACATTTATTTTTACAACATTTTTGGGTGGATATTTCCAGTTTAGTTTTTGACGGGGCCTAGTATGCTTAGGAGACTTTTTTATTGAATCTTCTTTTTTCCAGCAGAGAATTTTATCAATAGTTTGAGTGAGAGTATATGCTATATTAGTGTTAGAATTTTTTTGAAAGATGATTTTATTTCGAAGTTCCTAGATTGAGTGCCATAGATGGCAGAGGTCTGTGAAGTCTATATTTTGGCTCTTAATATTTAAGATGTTTTCAGAGATATTATTAGTTATGTTGGGGATATTAAAGGTTTTGTGTAATCTAATACCCAAATTTTGGATTAGCGATCTGGTGATTTGACAGTTAAAGAACAAGTGATTTGCGTCCTCTGGTTGATAGTTGCACAGAGAGCAGATACTGGGTACCCTATTTATGTATCTGTTTAGGCGCTCAGCGGTAGGTAGGATATCTAATGTAGTTTTCCAAATGAAGTTTTTGATATTTGGAGCGATATTTAGTTTCCAAATCCAGTCTCCAGAACTATTATAGTTGTTTCTTGTGTTAAAGAGAGAAGAGGTAGATTTTACTGAAAAAGTTCCATTTTTGTTGTAGATCCAGATTAGTTTGTCCGCGATATCAATTCTGGGGATGTAAATGTTGGATATCATTTCAGTAATGTGTAGTGGGAATATGTCGTTTAGTTTTTTAGTATCCCATTTGTTTGAGTTTGTGAATAATTCACAGACTTTTAAGTTAGGGTTATGGTTATTTCTAAACATTTCAAGTTTCTGAGCGTTTATCCAGATGTCTGACCAGACATTAATGGTTTTTCCATTACCTACTAGCCAAAGTAAGCCTTTGGAAAAGGTATCTCTAATGTTTAAGAGTCGTCCAAATTGCCATGAGGTTTTGGTTTTTGTTCTTTCCATTAATGGTTCTTTTGATAGGTATTTTTCAGTGATGACCTTTGACCAGATATTGTCAGGGTTTGCTATTATCCTCCAAAGAAGTTTCATTTGCATGCCTAGGTTGATTTGTTCAGCTGTTTTAAAGCCTAGCCCACCATCCCTTTTTGGGGTACATAACCGTTCCCAGCTAATTAGTGGGTGATAGTTGTCAGATTGAACTTTGTTCCAGAAGAAGTTTTTATTGATTTGGTCAATTTTGTCAAGAATTCCTTTTGGAAGAAGGAAGGATTGCATAAGATAATTGGTTTTAGAATTGAGGTTGGCTTGAATGAGAATAGATCTTCCTGCTTGAGATAGGGTGTTCGATTTCCATTTTGATAGTTGTTTTTTTAGGTTTGTGATGGCATCGTCAAAGACATTGTTGTTTACTCTGCCGCTGATGAGTGGTATTCCTAGATATTTTTCTAATGTTTTAGTTACAGGGATATTTAGTTGTTGAGCAAGACTTTGTGCTTTTTGAATGGAGATGTTTTTAGAGACTTGTAAAGAGCTTTTATCGTAGTTTATGGAAAGGCCTGATATGTTGCAAAAGTTGTTTAAAAGGTTTTTTATTGTGTGGAGACTTAGGTCATTCGCTTTTCCAAAAATGAGTGTGTCGTCTGCAAAGGAGAGAAAAGGGATAGGATTACTGTTATTTGTTAGTTTGATTCCAATTAGCGGATCAACTTCTAGTGATTCTTGTTGTATCATTCTGGCTAGAAGTTCCATAACTATGACAAAAATATATGGTGCAAGGGGGTCTCCTTGTCGTATACCTTGAGAAGTTTGGAATGTTTTGCCAGGTAAGTTATTAACTAGGACAGAAAAGTTAGTTTTAGTTAGACATGTCATGGTCCAGTTTATCCATTTTTGATGAAATCCGAATTTAGTCAGAACAATGCGTATGTAGTCCCAATTAATTTTATCATAGGCTTTTTCCATGTCTAGTTTAATTGCCATCCATCCGTATTTCCCTTTTTTGTTATGGAAGGAGTGAAAGACTTTGTGGGCTATTAGGATGTTATCCTGAATATTTCTACCTTGAACAAAGGCTCCTTGAAAAGGGTTGATAATGCGAGGTAAAATTGGTTTTAAGCGGTTAGCTAGGAGCTTTGATATAATTTTATAGATGGTGTTGCAGAGGCTAATGGGACGATAATGGTTAATATTGGTGGGGTTATCGATTTTTGGAATGAGTGCAATGAATGTTGTGTTTACTTCGTTAAGAAGAATGCCAGAATGAAAAAATGATTTGATAGCTTTGCAGAGCAGGCTTCCTACAATGTTCCAGTATTTTTTATAGAATTCTGGGGGGAATCCATCAGGGCCAGGAGATTTGTCTTCTTTCATTGAGAATAGAGTGTCCTTGATTTCTTTATCTGTGAATGGTTGAGTTAGGGTTAAGTTTTCTGAGTCAGTTATTGTGTGTTTTATTAAGTCTGGGAAATATTTATTGTTTGTTTGTTTATTTGAAATGAATCTTTCAGCCAATTCATTCGTTATTTCATCTCTAATTTGTTTTTCGTCTTTAATGACTAAGCCGTTTTTATTTGTAAAATTCCGGGTGATGTTTTTAGAATTCCTGATTTTAGAGATTGATTGGTAATATTTGGTATTCCTGTCTCCAAATTTAAGGAAGTTAGATTTAGCTCTTTGTTTCCAGAAGGTATTATTAAAGTTCATGAGTGCTTCACGTTTATTTAGAAGTCTTAGTCTTTTGTTTGTTATAGTATCATCATAGTTTCTAGTAATTTGTTGGGTTTGTAACAATAAGAGTTGATCTTTAATGTCTTTTAACTGTCTAAGATTATTATTTGGATGTGATTTGCATCAAATTTTTGTATTTTTCTTGAGCAGCTTCTGTTTTTGTAGTAGTGTAAACATGAATGATCCACTAAGTTTATTTTCCCAAGTTGATTTGACAAATTTGTTATAATTTTCATTGTTTGTCCAGACCATTTCAAATTTAAAGGGTGATCCTGCTCTGATTGATTTTGTTCCTATTGAGATACATATTAGGGAATGATCTGAGCTTGTAAAAGGATTAAGGTACATTTTAGATTGAATGTCTTGCTTGTAAATTGTATGAATCATTTTGTTATTTATGTAAGTTTTTTTTACGTTGACAAAATTTATACTTGCTCTTTTTGAAAAATATATCACTTTATTATTTATATATGTTTTTTTATTAATTTTTTTTAAAATTTCATACTTATAATTAATAAATATAAAATTATTTAACAAATTAATAAAAAAAAATATTTTTTATTTGGAGTATAATTTTATCATCCTAAGATACATGTATAAATATTAAATAGTAAATGACTTATTTTTTAGATCAAAAGTTGTATAAAATATTAATTTTTTAATTAATTTTTAATTAATAATTTCATATACTATTTTATATATTTAAAAAAAATAAAAGTTAATATTTTATACTATAGTTTTTATCAATCTAAAAAAATGTGTATAAATAATAAATAACTTTTTTTTTTGGCTAAGCGGAGGGTTTTTTTTTTTTTGGGTAGTGCTCTTCGATCAAACATGTGCTTTTGTAATTAATAAGATTGTGTAAAGATATTTATCAATTTATTGAAATTGACCCTCTTATTCGCAAGTATAAACTCATATTATTGAATCATGATATGATTCGAAATTTAATCTATATTAACGATATAATAGAGCCTTAAAATATTTATAGTCAAAAGTGTATTATAGATTTGATATATTGCTTAAACATGCGATATAGATTTGCATGTAGGAAAGAGGTGGGAGATGGGAGGCATTGGTATCATTGAAAAGCTAGCTGTGGATTCTTTCCTATGAGCCAATTAACGATCCAGGGTAGTTGTCAATTGTGATCATGATGAGATGAATCTAATGATCGGTAGGTATAGATGAAAGAGACATATATATGCATATAAATACTAAATTAATTTATGTTGTCATCTTGAAATTTACCAATGCAAAGTTGTCAATGATCGTGATTTCTATACCCTTGAGAGGCTGAGCAGATTATGTCTGATGCCCTCTGCTCTTCGTAGGCTTCGCTTTTCAAACAATCAAGATTTCTCGCATTTCGCGAGAGGTTTGTTGACAACTAATCTCTTTCGGTAAATATAGAAAGGTTTTAGTTATCAATTAAAAACGAATTATTTGTCAATTGAGAGTATTTTAGTGTGTGAGGTCGAAGAGAAATGAATGATTCCATATACAAGATCCATCAGTTTAGTGATTAAGATGTGTAACCTTATGGGTCATCAAATTCTATTTGTGGGACACATTCACATTGTGTCATTGGTATAAAAAATTATGTAATGGATAAATGAAGGCAAGACAAGGTTAGAAATGTAAATAAGAAGGAAGTGAAGGGGGTTTAAGTAAGAGGGAAGGTTTGGGCATGACAGCTCTAGGGCGGGGGCACATATGACATATGGGAAGCCCATGTGAGCATGTGTGTGTGTTTGGTCCTTTGTCGTTTTGGCTTTGTGCATAAACCCTTCACCCCAAACATTATACTTATGAGGAATTTCATCTAAAATTAATGAAACCTAATCATTCCCATCAACTCAATCATACATACTTCTAGCTTTAGATCCACTCCATCCAACTACTTACCTTCATTTTAACTTCCTTGTTTATTCATATTGCAAGTGCTCCCACTGTTTTTTTGAAACATATTTTTTGAATTTATTTGCTTATAAGAAATTTTATGATTTTCTTAGTTTTCAACTCTTTAATTCATATACGAATTGCCAATTATTTATTTAATTTTTAAGCGATATATATATATATATATAAATACTCTGTCAGCTTCTTTTATTTCTTTTTCAAATATCGAAGTTAATGGTTTGAGTAGTTGCAATATGTTTTAGTTAGAGTACGTGTAGCTAGCCTTGGACCGATCTTAGCTGAAGCGGATTTAGACCGAACCAACCCAAACCTCTTAGGGTCGACCTTCAAACCTTTTTTAGTTCATAAAATTGGTTTTTGGGTTGGTGCGGGTTGGTTTGATTCGGTCCAAATTTGAATTATACTCCTCTAAGGAAAGAGCTAGTATGTTAAGATCTTGTATCTTGTGACCGAGGAAACTCCCAAGAAAAATTAATCATAAAAAAGTAATTAAAACTATAAAAGATGATGGTATGACTCCATTAAATTGACATTATTGTAGGATTTTTGTTTTCCATGATAGGGATAAGTGTAAGACCAGTGGTTATGGAAAAGATAAAAGGACCAGCTCTGTTTTGTATGTTATTGAACGTTAGTACAAATTAACAATCAAAGGAAGTGGGGCTCCCTAAGGGATATTTGCTAGGAGAGCCCATAAATCATATATATATATATATATATATATATATATATATATATATATATATATATATATATATATATATTTTAAATCATACGTGTAAACATGCGTTAACGGCACACCCATGTCCTTGAGAAGATGGTTTGATCCCATTCTTGCATACACCCCTTACCCTTGATTGTGACTTCTCATATATACGTATAATGTATGTTGTTTTTTTCTTATTGTCGTTATTTACATGGCTGTCTGGGTTGGACTATCTCACACAATCCCGTTTGGTCCGGTTTGGATCCCTTAACACTTTGTGTGTTACACCCGGTGTTATGTACACTTAATTATTTCGGGTGTTACATGCGATTCAAACTGCACACCATCGGATCTAATAACGTGTAATAAATCCAATGCCATCAACCATTTTCAACAAAAATACTTATAGTTAACGCAAAATTTATATAATTTTGTTAGATTTAAACACCCAGTGGGGAGTCTGAATACTTTGCGGTATAGGTAGGCTTACACCAAGACTCAACTTTGAGTTCGTTTCTCTTCACAGTAGTAATGAATGTGGTATCGGGAAATATCTAGGGTGCATGGGATCCCATGGTGTATGCTCTTTTGCGGATGATGTTGTTCTGTGGACGAGACTAGAGTATGGGTTAGTAGCAAGTTAAATCTATAGGTTAGACATGGATGTCAAACACCAGATTCAAGTAGGGTGGCAGAAATGGAGGGTTGCGTCAGGAGTCTTATGTGACAGAAAAGTTCCACTCAAGCTCAAGGACAAATTCTATAGAGTGGTGGTAAGACCAACTTTATTATATGAGACAGAGTGTTGGGCAATAAAAAAGGCGCAAGAACATAAACTCACGGTGGTGGAGATGAGGATGCTGAGGTGGATTTGTGGGTTGACATTGCGCGACAGAATCAGAAATGAGAGTATCCGAGAAAGGGTAGGTGTGACGAGTATTTAGGCTAATGTCCAAGAATCGAGACTCCGATGGTATGGGCATGTACAGATAAGGTTGGGCAAAAGTTCGATCGGACCAAAATTGGGTCAGGACCATACTGAAAATTACGATATTTGAATCAGACCGGGATATTATGGTCTGGTATGTGGTTCAAGAAAATCTGATTTTCGATTTCCAGTCCAAACCCAGGACCAGACCGGAATTTTCGGTCCGGACTGTAATTAGACCGGTTTCTAATTTTTTTTAAAAAAAATATAATATGTGCCTCACAGCTATAATTTGTGACCTAAGTCGCTTCTTCCACTTTAGTATTATCTCGAGGAAAATAGAGATTTTGTTTCCATCTGAAAGAAACCAAATGGTAGCGAAAGAAAGGATGAACTCTCCCGGTGGCGGCTCCGACGGTGACTCTGGTGGCGACAACCAAAACCATTACCCTCATCAATCCGAACCCCAAACCCTCCCCGATCCCTCCCGTATAAAAAAACGCTAAGTTTACGCCCGATCACTCCAAGTACTTCACAGTTCACACAGAGTCACAATCGACCTCCTCCCTTCGACCCTCCTCCACAGTGGCGGAGCCAGGGGTAATATAACATCTTTAAATGAAATTTAAAACAAGGGTGCTATCTAGCTCAAGTGGTACAGGAAGGAATGAAGGAAGGTGAATCAAAACCAAAAGGTATTGGGTTCAAATCCCAAGTCCTTCACTTTTTACTTGTTTTTACCATATCATTAATTCTTCTTAATTTCTCTCTATATTTTTTTGTTTCCATCAACTATATCATTAAACAATGTCATATTTATGTTTAAATTTTACATTTAACCTTTTCTTTCAATATTTTTATTTGTTTTACTATATCATTAATTCTTCTTAATTTCTCTCTATATTTTTTGTTTCTATCAACTATTTCATTAAAAAATGTCATATTTATGTTTAATTTATACATTTAACATTTTCTTTCAATATTGTTTTAATAGTAATTCTTCGTGATTTTTTTCTATATTTTTTATTTCTCTTCTATTTTTTTGGTTACTCTCAACTATTTAAATACAAAAAACCATTTTAAAAAAATCACAATTTTAGTGTTTTTTCAATATTTTTTTTAAAAAATATTCTTAATAAGTATACGCCAAAAAAAAATTCACGAAAATTTTTTTAGCACCCCCTAACCGAGAATCCTGGCTCCGCCACTGCTCCTCCATCAGTCTGCATCCGCCTCAAAATACAGATTTGGGGGCTACTATGTACAGATTTGGATATGGGGGTTGTTGGATATTGTGTACAGATTTAGGGGCTCCTCCCTCCGGCCCTGTTAGATGTTATCTACCACAAGGGGCTTCTATATTGTTGTAAAATACAGATTTAGGGATGCTTTATTGTAACAAAAAAAAGGAAAACGGGAAAACGGGGCTAAAGGAACCAAACCGGTCCAAACGGTCTTTCCGATCCGTAGATCGGAAAACCCGGGACCATATTTCTCGGTCCCGATCCGATCCGCGGTCCATATTCTCGGAAATTCCGGTCCACCAGTCTTGGACTAGACTAGAATTTCCAGTCCAGTCTGATCTGGTCTAGACAGGAAGCCCACCCCTATGTACAAAGGAGAGACCCTAGTGCGCCAGTGCATAGATGTGATAACTTGTCTATTGGAAGTGTCAGTCGAGGCAGAGGGTGTCCAAAGAAGAGTTGTGATGAGGTGATTAGGCAAGACTTGGTCGTTTTGGGAGTCACCGAAGAGATGACATGAGATTGGGTGCTTTGGAGAAGGGATGTCCGAGTCGACGAACACTAGACCTATATTTTAGAATCTAGAGAATGTGTTATCCTCTTACCCTTTTATTCATTTGTGTATTTCTTGTCTGTATGGGGTCTTGTTTATCTTTGATGACTTGGAATGGGTCACTAGGAAACATCCTCTCGACCTAATCAGAGAACGGGTGTGTGCAACTCGACCCCCCAGATCCTGCTTTGAGCGGAATATATGATGTCCATGTTTTTAGCAGATTTTATAGCTTTGTTTTGAGCACATTTGCATTGCATTTAGGTTAGATTCGAGTTGCTTTTGTAGGTTTTTCATATTGTTTTCAATATGGAGGTCTACACAAGTATGTTTTGCATTTTGTAGGATTTCAAAGCTATTTTGGAGGAGATGTGATGCATTATGGAGCATAAAGTAAGATCAAAAGGATGTTGGAAAAGCTAAGGAGATGAAAAATATGCGAAACAAGGAGATAGGAAACCATTTTTCGTGTAAACATGCGTTAAGGGCACACCCATGTCCTTGAGAAGATGGTTTGATCCCATTCTTGCATACACCCTTTACTCTTGATTGGGACTTCTCATATATACGTACAATGCATGTTGTTTTTTTCTTATTGTCATTATTTACATGGTTGTCTATGTTTGGACTATCCCACACAATCCTGTTTGGATCCCCTATAACACTTTGTGTGTTACACTCGATGTTACACTTAATTATTTTGGGTGTTACAGGCGATCTAGACTGCACACAATCGGATCTAATAACGTTTAATAAATCCAACGCCATCAACCATTTTCAACAAAAATACTTACAGTTAACGCAAAAATTATCTAATTTTGTTAGGTTTAAACACACGGTTGGGAGTTTGAATACTTTATGGTACGGGTAGGCTTGCACCAAGGCTCAGCTTTGAGCTCGTTCCTTTTCACAGTAGTAATAAATTTGGTATCGGGAAATATCCAGGGTGGGATCCCATGGTGTATGCTCATTTGTGGATGATGTTGTTATTATGGACGACACTAGAGAAGGGGTTCATAGCAAGTTAGATCTATGGAGGGACACGCTTGAGCCGAAGGGCTTCTGATTGAGCGAGACGAAAACATAATATGTGGAATTCGGGTTGGGTGAGAAGGAAGAGGGAGACGAGGGCGTGTTGCTGGGTGGGGACGTTGTTACAATGAAAGGTAGTTTCAAGTATCTAGGGTCTATGATGCAGTGCGATATAGGTGTAGACATGGATGTCAAACACCAGATTCAAGTAGGGTGGCAGAAATGGAGGGCTGCGTCAGGAGTCTTATGTGACAGAAAAGTTCCACTCAAGCTCAAGGACAAATTCTATAGAGTGGTGGTAAAACCAACTTTATTATATGAGACAGAGTGTTGGGCAATAAAAAAAGGCGCAAGAACATAAACTCACGGTGGTGGAGATGAGGATGCTGAGGTGGATTTGTGGGTTGACATTGCGCGATAGAATCAGAAACGAGAGTATCCGAGAAAGGGTGGATTAGAGTATTCAAGCTAATGTGCTGGAATCGAGACTCCGATGATATGGGCATGTACAAAGGAGAGACCCTAGTTCGTCAATGCTTAGATGTGACAACTTGTCTATTGAAAGTGCCAGTCGGGGCAGAGGAAGCCCAAAGAAGAGTTGAGATGAGGTGAATAGGCAAGACTTGGTCGTTTTGGGAGTCACCGAGGAGATGACATGGGATAGGGTGCTTTGGAGGAGGACTGTTTGAGTCGACGAACACTAGACCTACATTTTAGAATCTAGAGAATGTGTTATCCTTTTACCCTTTTATTCCTTTGTGTGTTGCTTGTCTGTATGAGGTCTTGTTTGTCTTTTGTGACTTGGTATGGGTCACTAGAAAACATTCTCTCGACCTAATCGGAGAAAAGGTGTATACAACTCGACCCTCAAACCCTGCTTTGAGCGAGATATATGCTATCCCTAAAAAAATATACTAAATATTTTATTGTTTGGACTTTCATACT
Organism: Persicaria maculosa; assembly: GCA_963922045.1. Classification (NCBI taxonomy): domain Eukaryota; kingdom Viridiplantae; phylum Streptophyta; class Magnoliopsida; order Caryophyllales; family Polygonaceae; genus Persicaria; species Persicaria maculosa. The sequence continues at coordinate 19,875,029 of OY998261.1, read as the reverse complement.
AAACAGATAATATTTTTACTTATCATTTCTTGAGGATCTTTTAATATAGTACTCGAGCTGGCGTCGTTCTAATTTGTCGAAAAAAATAAAAATAAATCAACGATCACCTAAAATTCGAATGAACAAAACTTTACTTGGACTTGCATTATATACAAAACTATATCTCTCACCAATAAAATACTCACTTAAATCGCTCAACAAAAAATTCTAACATCACTCTTTAACATATCACTCATTTTTTTTTACCATGAAAGAATTCGGAGAGAAAGACATCTATCTGATAGCATCCTTTCAGATGAGATCCATGAGACCTAAATCGGAACAATTATTATCGATATCTATAGAGTGACCAAGATGTGTAATCTTGTTTGCCAACTCATGTGATCAAGATCTATACACTTAACTAGTATGTGATCAAAACAGTCACATCTTCAATCCATCGTGTTCTAAGACACATCCTAATACCCAACTCCATAAGCCTATTCATTTAATATTGGCAGCCTAGGTCGGTTAACTCAATGAAATCCATCTTCAACCACTTCAATGGCCTAGACTCCACAAGTCTATTTGCATATTTTTTTTTAAAAAAAAGTGTGTCAAATAATAAATACTGTATCAATTAAAAAGACCCAAATAGGTGGACTGGTGGAGTAACTCTTTTCCATAGATCACTATTCCACCTATTAAAAATTAGTTAATCCATAAGCGAGCTAATTCTAGACCATTCTTAGCTCAATAGCTCTTGTGGGTGGCTCTCTTGGGCCTCCATAATTCAACATTGTTTTGGTCCAAATTAGGCCCAATTGGACAGCCCAATCATTCAACCCATCACTTTGTGTTCAGAAATATGAATCATCTCTAACACAAATAAGTTGAACTAAGACAAGGTGATCTTTATAGACGTAATCAGTGACCACTCACAAGTCACAAGTGGCGGCCGCAAGATCCTCCGAAAGGTGGGGTGAAATTTCTAGTGTGTACTGAGATATTGGCCTTGAATAAACTCCTTTACCTAAGTTACGACTTTCAACTTAACAATGAATTGTAGAAAAGTAGACTTACATTTGCTTGATTGCTATGGTAGTGGTTTCTCGTCATTCATTGGAAATTTAGGCATTTGTCATATTTAGGAGTGTAAACTTATCAAAATTCAATCATGCTAAATTCAAGGCTTTTGCATATTATCTAGGATTGTAAACTCATCAACTTTATAATATCTTTTGGTTCCCAAAAACATGTAGGGTACGAAAATATAAATATTGCATAAAGCTTCACAAATTCAATTAATAAATTTCATTCTCAAAATCATATATACAAAATAATTAAAACACAAAATTTATTCTCAAAATCACAAACTCTAATGAAAATTTCACAAAATTTATTCTCATAATCAAATCCTAATTTCACCAATTTTGTGGGGTTTAATTAGTTTATAGCTAGATAATTTGTATATAATAGGGAGCTCGGGAAGTGGGAATATAATTAAATAAGGGGGTAGAAACATAGAAAGCGGGTGAAAGTTGAACAAAGAATAAAAAAAACTTTTTTGAGGGAGGTGAATTTTTTTTTTAAAAAAAAAAGAGGCTAATTTCACCAATTTTATGGGGTTTAATTAGTTATAGCTAGATAATTTGTATCTAATAGGGAGGTCGGGAAGTGAGAATATAATTAAATAAGTGGGTAGAAATATAGAGAGTGGGGTACAAGTTGAACAAAGAATAAAAAGCTTTTTTGAGGGAGGTGAATTTTTTTTTAAAAAAAAAGAGGCTAATTTCACCAATTTTATGGGGTTTAATTAGTTATAGCTAGATAATTTGTATCTAATAGGGAGGTCGGGAAGTGAGAATATAATTAAATAAGTGGGTAGAAACATAGAGAGTGGGGTGCAATTTGAACAAAAAAAAAGTTTTTTTAGGGGAGGTGAATTTTTTTTTTAAAAAGGAGGCTAGTAGGATTTGAACCCCCAACCTTTGATCTTACTTTACTTTCCTTCCTTCCCACTAACGAACTACACAAAGTAGATTAGTTGATTCTATATTCATCCTAGTTTTACTTATTACAACACTGCTATATATATAAATAATTTTTTTATTTTTTTTCCAAAGTCCGGGGACACATAGGTCGAAGGGTGGGGCGGCCGCCTACGCCCGCCCCACCCTAGGGCCGCCCCTGCAGTCACAACCCTTGGACACAAACTAGGAGAACACTGATCAAGTTAACATGAGAGGGCACTTGGCAACGAGGACAACTGCAATGGCAAGGCCAAGCAAGGAACATTTTAGGCTGTAGGATTCTGTAATATATATTTTTAATATATGTTTCATATGTGGGACGTGTCGGAATTCAGCGGACAAGAAATTTTTGTCTCATGTCCCATCTTACATAATTTTTACAGAACAAGATGAACTTTTTTTTAAAATCCTGTTGAGATTAGAACGAGGTGAGATTTGCGGGATTTGTGTGCATCCCTTGTTTAAACCAAACTTTATTGAAATAGAACAGTCAAATATTTAGGGTATGTTGCAAGAATTTTTTTTTTCTTTTTCGATGATGAAATTCTTTTAGTGTCACTTAAAATGGGCTCAACCGGACAAGTTGGGCTTAGTTAGAAAACTAAAAGCAGGATTTGATGGACTTGTAATATCCATCTTCAAATTCAAAGGAAAAAGAAGTGAAACTAATTAAAATGATTCAACCTTTGTAGAGTGTTAACAAAATATCCTCAACTTTCAAATGTAAGAAAAATAACTCAATCTTTGGGGGAAGTGGAAACAAAGTATCCCCACTCATTTTCCCGACCATAAATTAGGTCAAAACAATGACATGAAATTAGTCAAATGGTATCATTCTCATTAAAACAACTCTAATATTGATATATGAAGTGTCATTATAATAACATATAAGATTGCAACGAATCCAGAGAAACGCTCTCTCCCAAAGAGATCGGAAAGAGACAAAGTGTTAAATCCCTACCCAACCCGGGGGCTAGGGGTAGGGCGCTCGGTCTATACCGAACCATATATATAGATCATGCTAAATGACTCGACTTGGGATCGAAACGATATGAAACACGAATGCTCCAATGACCCTAGTAAAGACTTCTAGGACTCATAAATAACGACCGTTCTATTTACAAACGCATAAAGAATAAGTATGCTCATACGTTAATGCAACCTAGCATGATATTACATGGCATGCTATTATAAAATGCAGCACCTAGGACATCATGCACATATAAATAGGGATAGGTCTGATCAATCAGAGTAAGCCTCGAGGGAACTTACCTGGAGAAGAGCTGAATCCAAAATAGTCATAGTAATGTAAGCAAGCTGATCCAATCAAGTCACAGATCACCTAACGAGTAATACATAATATGCATAAGTCTAAGTATACTCACATAATGACCATTCACATAAATCACATAAGTCAAAGATCTTATTCAACAACTTAGGCATATTATCATCATCATCAACATCACCTCAATTCAACATCTTATCTCATCATATATCATCATATAATATCTCGTATATCACCTTATCATTCCATATGATCTCAAACCATCATATCTCATCACATTTCATCTCATAAATTTCCATCTCAACATATATCATCTCGCAAATCATTCAACACGTACCATCGTATCATATATCATATAACATATCATCATGCCTCTTAAACATTTTCATATCATATAACATCATGCTTTCATTTATATCAACACATCATAATATCATTTTTAAGGACATATATCAACATTTCAGCTCATAATTCATATTTAACAATTATAACGCATCACAACATGCTTATCAGATCAATATCAAATGAAAGATCATATATCATATCATATCACGGCACTATCGGCATACCATAACTTATACCCTCACAAGTCATCAAATTTATTCATCAAGTTAGACAAGGTAAGCTAGTTTCCCAAGGTTTTCCAAAAATCCATTTAGAATCTCAAGTTAGATCAATCTTTATTCAAAACATTTTTCCAATTCCTATTTGATCCCAAATCCATTTATAAAGCATAACCCTTTAATCAACTTATCATCTTATTTTATTAAAACAAATCCGACAATGTTAGAATATTTCCAAAAATTCCTCTTTATAGTTATTGCATCAATTTTCGACTTTTGAAAATATTTTCCAAATTTCCTTTTTCAAATTCAAATCCCAATAATATATTTTAAACTCCAACATATTTTAAGATGCAAAATTTTGTAATATATATAATCCAATTATTTAATAATATAATATTAGAACCAAAATACCCCAACATATTTTATACACAATATACATTTTACACGTTATACTTTCTAACAAATTTAGGCCCAAAGAAATAGGCCCAAACCCTTTTAAAAATACTTTTTAACAAATTTAGGCCCAAAGAAATTGGCCCAAACCCTTTTAAAAATCCGGACCAGTACATTTACCCAACCCAAATCTAATTTTGTGTTTTAAAAGCCAAATCGGTTATATATATATATATATATAGGGATTGACTCCGGTGAAAACCTCATATTGTGATAAAAACCGTGAGAACTACTTTATAACTTGGTTTATTTGAAACCTATGTCTAAAACCTCAATTACACAATGACTTTACAACTCAGTTCAACCTAAAAACCGTGCTAAAAACTCCAGTTTTAAAATAACACGTAACTTTATATCTCGGTTAAACATAAAAACCGTGATGAAAACCTATGTGTTTAATATTACATAGTGACTTTATAGCTCGGTTTTATTCAGAACCGGGCTAAAATATATGACCTTATAGATCGGTTCTATTCATAACCGAGCTATAAAGCTAGTGAACCGGGCTAAAAAGCCGGTCCTCACAGGTTTTTACCACAATTTTGGTTTTCACCGGAGCGCAACCCTATATATATATATATATATATATATATATATATATATATATATATATATATATATATATATATATATATATATATATATATATATATATATCCCTACTACTATAAATGTGGGGGAAGGATTCCTTATACAAAGTTACTCTGACCATTGATTTTGAGTATGTGGATATGATCAATGGTCCATAACTCACGTGTACTCAAATGTCTCATTTAACCCTCAGAGTTTGAATTTAAAATTATTTATTTTTTATTTCACTGCCCTTTTCTGTCTTTTTCTTCTTCTTTCTCTTTCTTCATCTCTTTCTTTGCTTCTTGATCTCGAGTCAAATTGGATGAAATAGGCGAGGTGGATGACGCCGGTGGAGCTGAATTTCATCCATCTCTTTCCCCTCGCGGATTGTAGCCATGGTGATTTTCCTCGTCGATCTCCTCCTCTCTCGCCTAAGCTGTCACTTGCTATTGATTTTAAAATCAACGCCTAATTGGGTTACCGACTTCAATTGCTCCCCCTCTTCCAATCAGGTTCATCTTTTAATCTTTTTTCCCTTAATTAGATTAAGGATTTCATATCCGAATTCACCCTTTTGTTTGTAGCTTGTACAATTTTTTGTTATTTGCCTTGTGAGTTTTCGATCTATCTTGTTTAGGGTTTGCTTTGTTTGAGGGATTCGTAGTTGATGATAAAGGAGAAGCGTTCTATCAATTGAAAGGCAGCCGGTTAGCTTTAGATTTTAAGCTTCTTCCGCTTCGTTTGTTCATTCCTCCAATTAGCGGATTCAAGTTTACAATTATCTTGAAAAGGGTTTTCACTGTACTGCAATTGTTAGCGCCTACAGGTTAGTTGTTCAACAGATGCATCCAAAGTGTTCGTTGAAATGTCTATAAGAAAATTTCCACTTATTTTGTTCTTTTTTATTGAGTTATATATGATGTAGTTTATAGCTCAAATAATTAGCATTGTAGCCGATATATATGTTTCTTGAGAATAAATATGTGAGTGGTTTGTTCGGCCGAAGATAAAACTCATTGCCTACTTTGTGAATGTGTTTTGATTTGCATGTTTGCTCTTATGATTGTAGATAGTGTTATTGAACTTTACAAGACTGATTTTTCTGGGAGGAGAGAGTTGTCTGCCAGACAAATGCAGCTTGCTAAATTCTTGAGAAGCCTTGAAAAGCTAACAGAAGAGCTGATGGTTTATGCCTTATTGCCTGTGATTTGTGGATGTGTTTGTGAATTTTGTTTATGTTTTTTCGCTAATACCTAGAGTGCAATTCCTCTAAATTTGTGGTTTATGCATGTGATTTGTGGATGTCTATTATTTGTTCGATTAAATGCCTGAGAGAAAATAGAAATATTTTGGCAGCAAGGGAATTTAGCATATCTTAATTGCAAAGCAACAAGAGATTTACTTATGAATGTAACAGGGGTGATTCATTTCATATGTTTCCCCCTCTACTTATGCTTTATGTTTATGTCTTATGTAGGTAATTTTATATTTAGGGTCAAGAAAAAGTTAGATCCGACGGATAAAGACACAAACACGTTCGAGGTATGTTCTCTTCAGTCATGTCCATTCGATCAGTGTTTGATTCAGTTGGAGCACTAGATTCGGCTGATGTCTCATATATACTGTAATTTGGCCAATGAGAAACCTCTTATATTACACTCTATGAGCTGCATTTTAGGGATTTTAGGTAGGCAATCTAATCTCTTTTGGAATACTATTCTAGGTTTTTTAAATTTGTCTTGAATTCTAATTTTTCATACTGATGTCGACTAAAACTAGGTTGCAAAAGAGGCGAGCAAGGTAACTCTCGTTTTTGCCTCAAGGTAATCTTAATTGCTTGAATTCTATTTTTATATATTTTCCTGTTTATTTAACATTCTTTAAGATTTTGTAATTCCTTGGTGTATGAAACTAACAATTTGTGTATTTAAGTGTTAAGAATTAAAAAAATACCTCTCTCTTTGCAGGGAAATTTAGTACTTCTGAGTTTGTCAAGTTTCAAAATGTTTGGAGGTAAGAACTACTACTGCTTTTTCCCCTTTTGGTACCCATTGTTCAGATGTGTTTGTTAGTTTTTACCAAGTATAACATAACCTAGCATCTGAACTATATGTTGACCAATATATATTTTCTAGATGGTTCTCTCTAATTGTGATTAAATGAAATTAGGACTTGCACCATGGAGAAGATTTCGCCACCTTCTTCTAAGGCCACGCATCACCATCCGCCATCGATTTCCCTTGTCCACCGCCTCTTCCACCGGTAATTTTACATTTGAGACCTTTCCCTCTCCATCTCCTTCTAATTTAATTTATACATTTTCTTGTTCTCCCGAAAACCCCAAATTTGATATTTGACCTAGCTTAGTTAATTTTTCCTCCAAATTTCTTAATTTCAGATTCTCAATCAACTCATCTTATGATTGAATACTTAATTTTCTCTTCCTTTTCTGAAATTTATAATTGGGGCTTTGATTTAGGACAACCGTAAGAGGACACCAACTAACAACGGGAGCATACAAACCTAGGCTCAGGACTGATTAGGTGCGCTTGGCAGAAAGTATGACAGCAGGGGCTGAGCATGAACACTGAGCAAGAAATCAGAAAGGAAGAGAGAACGAGGGCATATAAGGGATTAAATAAAAAGAAATTATATGTAGAAATTACAGGTTCTGTAGAAATTTCAAAAACAACAATTCAGTTGGACGGATAAAGATTTAGGTATGACAGTATGAGTTATTTTTCATTATCTCCTTTAAAAAAATATGTGCTTTCATGACACACTGATAGAATCCCATTCCCAAATTATGAGTTTTAAATATTCCCTTATTTTCCATTTTCTGGTTAGTTATTTAACTTAATATCCAAACTTCCCCACTTTCCTGGTTTATCTCGGTTAGTGGCTTATTAGTTTAGGGGTAGTTTCCATTATCAGTTTTAGGATCAAGTCAATTTCATTTACAAAAAAGCTTAGTCTGTCTAATCCTGGGACAATAATAAAGGGAGAGAGGATGGATAATTTCACTCATGAGCTTTCCATTGAATAAAAATTCACAAAAGGGTCAAGATTCTCTAGCAATTCTTCTGTGTGCCAGATCCTTGCTACACAGTCATGGGAATGAGATGCTTGCTTCCGATGTGTTCTATTACACACCCTCCTCCCCAAAAATAGGCAATACCTTAAAATGTGTATTCCTATTAACTAAAGAGTTATATAATTTACTACTCTGTCTAATCCTGGGATAATAATGAAGGGAGAGAGGATAGATAATTTCATTTTAATTGTATTTTTTGACCTATTGTACTTGCACTACGAACATTTTCCTATAGTAGGCAACAAATCAGAGTTCACAATCAGGATGTTAAATCCTTAGGGTCGTTCCAAAATGTTCCGACAAATGCAAGGGGAATAAACTCTTCATCTTTTTTGTCAAAAATAAAATAAAATAGATTCGGTTCTAACATCTAATCTTATTCAGTGCATAGGGCTTACTCATTTGCAAAAACTCATTTTTGCAAATTTTAACTCCAAATTGGCAATTTGATTTGGTTGATTAGATGATTTATGCCCTCAATTTCAGCCTTTATCTGCATTAAAGCCAAATAAGTAGGCATTTTTATTTTGATATGGGATATCTTAGGAGTTATCAGGCATCATTTGTAGTTTCTTCGGTGAGATTCCTGCCCTCTGCTATCTCGATTCTTGCTTCTTTGTCTGTCGTTGTTGATTGATGTGTAATTTTGTGCATTGATTGCATTTGAAGGGCGTTGAGAAATTGATTAAATCTAAGATGTTGTTACCTGCTTTTGAAAGGAGAATTCACTCCATTCACAGACACTCTTGCATGATATTTTTGCTCATTTATGGATTTCCTCTGTAGTTTTTAGTTCTATAGTTCGCGAATGGATAAAGAGAAACCCTAGAGCATTTATGATACTTCGTAATTCTTGTTTTACTTTAAATAATTTGAACCCTTTTGATTTTTAAACTCTAGGGACCTAGAGAGAAACCTGCACCAATCTTCATCTGGTTTTCTTCAGAATCTGGTGAATATTAGGGGATGGCCGGTGCTGGCTGTTGGAAACTCTAAGACACCCACTGATTGGGAAACAAAGGTACGGTCTTTCTTTCTGTTGAGATGCAATCCAAGCTAGGTTTTTTAGTTTTTTATTTTTCCGCCTTATAATTCCCATTTTAGGAAGACTATTGGGTATTTGTTTGCAATTCAACGCGGGGCTAAGATTTTTGACGTAGATGAGAGTGGGAATGTGATTATGGGATTTGGGGAAGGATTTCAATGTGGAGTTTATGGGAGAGCAAGCTAGGCAATAGATTATTTTGCATTATACTCATGAAAACCTAAATCAAACAGTTGTTAGTCCATATATACATTTCGGGCAATGATCTTTTTCGTAGATGAGGACTAATACACTGAGGTGTTTGACCTTCCTGATGTGGATTCTATGTTCTAAATTACTAGGAAGTCAGGTTTGGAGCCTTTCAGCATTAAGTTTGACGATAGTTCACCCAAAGTGGCGTTATCGCAGGGTGTGATGGCACCAATTAGATCTTTCAATACGTTCTTCCACTCTTCTGCATTTTGGGCCCTAATGCTTCCTGTTTGAGTAGTTCAATGGCTTCTGATGTTCTTTGCGGTTATTGGGGCAAAAGCTTTTGTGGGAGATTTGTGTGTATGTTGTGGTTTATCCTCCCACGGTTCATAGGTACGACAGATTGAAGGGCACTCTTTCTCTGAAGAAAAGGATCTCCATGTGAATGTGAGTCATTTAGGGAAGGTTTTTGCTTTTTTTTTTCGTGGAGATCTAGAAAGAATAGTTTTTTAAGAAGATTTTGGAACTCAACTATGCCATGGCAGAGGAGAGGTTTTGGAGCGAAAATGTTGTTAAAATGATTGTTGCTTGGCTTCAAGACTTGCTCACTGTTGGTTGGAAACAGCCAAGGCTTATTTCATTAGAGTTGTTCTTTCATATAATTTCATTCGTTTTTGGCTCCTTGCAAGTATTTTGTTAATCTACTTCTTGTGCAATACACTGACTTCGAGTCTGGCATTTACACCTATTCTGGTTTGTGCCCTGCCATGCCTCCATGTTTAATAGATGTGCATTTTGATATAATGGTGATTCTTGCTTAACCATATATGTATCCTTGGGTTATAATTAATCTTAGTTTTTGGGTGGAGTTAAACATGCTGGAATATAGGATTGTTTGTGATATATCAATGAGAGGCATGATGGTATTTGTTTGGCATCATTTAGGGTTCATTTAATGGGTGGTTTATGTTCTGTACATTTATAAAATGCAATTAGGGTGCCAAACTCTTACCAAATTTTGTGGATTTCATCCTTTAATCAGCTATTACTATATTCTTCATGTAGGAATGCGGGACATATAAGGTGGGATGAGAATAATTTAGATGAAATTGAAAGAAACAAACCTGTGAGGCAGAAAATTACAGAGCCCAAGACTCCTTACCATCCAATGATTGATGACGAAGGTATGCAGTTTTAACTCAAACCAATTTTTTCTTAGCTTTTATTCTTCTATAATATATCGTGTACTTTCAATTGCTGAACTATGTTTGATTGTGCTTTAATAAAATATGTGTTTTTTTTTGCTTCTCTCCCTCAGATCTTGAGATTATTCGGTGAATCTGCCGAAAATTTTTTTGCGTTAAACAAACACTTACCTGAGGCAAATATCAATTAAATTGCATCATATAGTCACCCTGTTGGACCAAATTGAGGGAATATCTAAGGTATGAGGTATTGCATTCAAAGTTCATTTCACTTATATTATGTCATCATAATAATACTATTTTCTTCATTTTTACTGTTTTCAAAAATGTGATAATATCATGATTTTGATAATCCATTCGCCTCAGATTCTAGCACGCATTGAAAATCTTATAGCTGAAAAGCAGTTTTATGCTTCAATTCAACTCCATCAGTTAGCATTGTGAGGGTCTTCAGTCACTGAGTTTTGTGAAACTTTGCTTGGGTTTTGTATACTGAGTAGATGAGAAGATGTTAGCTCACCAGAAAGGACTTGTGGGTAGTACCCGTAGCCATAGGTCCCCAGTTCGAACCCCGGGATGGCCGCTCTTTATTTACAAATTCAATGAGAAGATGTTAGCAAGATTCGGGCAGAAAGGTATACAATGAGGGACTAGCAGCCCACCCGGTAACCCAACAACTTCTTTATGCTGCTCTGAACGAGGATCTACAGACTTCATCAAGCGAGCTAGATTGCAAATTTTAGAGCTACAACCGAGAGGTAGTTTGATGGTTGATTCCAATTCACATCTTCGAGAACTTGGAGTATGCTTCTTGGTAGAAGTTTCCAATATCAAACTTGCACTGGCCTTCTCTGGTTTCACCTTGCACGTGGGCATATGTTTGTTATGAGCAAAGTGAGACTAGAGAGCAAGAAGCAGCTTCATTCCGTTATGTTCTCTAAAAGCTTTGCACATACGTGACCAAATGAATTCTTTTATTTTTTAGTACATGTTATATATAAAATTTATTGTATGATTTATAAGAAGTTAACCAAAGCATTTATTCTATCAGAAACCAAAGCAGATACAACAAAACGCCGTGCAACGCACGGCCACTATTCCTAGTATAGATATATATATACACACACATATATACACACACTGAATTGGACCACAAAAAAATAAAAACAGCAAAACCGAACCCAAACCCGTTACTGTTCATCCTTCTCTTCCAATGATTCCCTCTGCTCAGCTGCTCACTCTCACTCTCTAGGCTCGCTCGTTCTCTCTCTCTCTCTCTCTCTCTCTCTCTCACCCCGCTCTCGAGTCACTCTCCCCGACAGCTAAGCCAACAGCAAGAAGAAAATGGAATCGAACAAGGAAAGGGAGGTGAGGATTTGAAGCTCACCGAGGTGGGTCCTTCGAGCTCGTTCGGGCCTCACCGAGGTTGATGGGCTCCGTCAGAGGCGGAGGAAGCTTCGAAGGACTTGGGCCGGGGATAAATGGTCATAAAGGAGGACCTTTAAGGATCTTTGAGTCAGAAATGAAGCGAAAGTCTTACCGACCTAGGAGATGTAGGACAAAGGAGGGAACGCGGCCCTGTCGGACCTCTGGCTCAGCTGGTGGTGCTTCTGGTGGCTCGGCGACGTCAAGGGAAGCCCCTAGCCGTTGCTTCTCGGGGAAAAAGGTGGAGGGGTGGTGCCTGGAGGTCGGATCAAAGGAGAAGCGAGTGTTGGTGGCTCCGGCTTGAACTCGAGGAGGAAAGGTGGTCGGAGCTTCAAAACATAGGCGGAGGTGGGCTGGTGTGGTGGCTACAGAGAGGTGATGGTGTGGTGGTGGTCGCTGTGAGAAAGCTCGAAAACGGAGGAGTGGCAGAGGTGGTTGTGGGAAGCTTGAACTCGGGAAGAAAATGAAGGTAAAGAGTGAGTTTGTTGCCTTAGTTGCTAGAGTAGTGAGAGAAAGGGAAAAGAATGAGTGAAATGGGTTATACTGTAAGACCAAGGGAAGAGGCAGGGGAAGAAATAAAGAAAAAAGGGGTAAGGTTTGTTGTTTTGTAGAATCAGAAGGGTGGTTTTCCACTCAGAAAAAAAAAGGGAGGTGTACAGGGGTTTGTGTGTATGAAGACAAAGTGAGGAGAGGAGGGTTTGAGGAGAAGGATAGGGGAGATGCATGTTTAACTAAAGAGGGAAAAGGAAAAGCTAGAGAATGGGTGGAGCTCCTAGTGTCGACATAATGGGGAGAGGAGGGTTGGGGCATTCAGATGTGAGGTAGGGAAGAAGACAAGGATGATAGTGGTCCCTCATAACCAAATTTCAAATACCGAAATATAAATCCTGAACCCGCTCTCTCGACCTTATCCCATCTCGATTGAAATTTAAATGGAAATTCCAATCCGAATAATAATAACGAAATTCGAACAATATCCTCGATCTCGGTATAAGAAAGCGGGAATAAAATCCATTTTTTTATAAATTCTAAATTTATGACGGAATCCGTTTGAAAGTCTAGTTTAAAACGATGCTTGAGTTTGCTTCCAAAGATTTAGAACCAGATTAATTGCTTGAGGACGGAAATTTTCAAAATTCCCCGAATCTTATAATTTAAAGTCGAACATAATTTAATATTTTAAGAAATAATATTTTAAATTTTTCGGTCTTTACATTGGAAATGAGAGAATAGAAGGAAGACTTCCAAAGCTATAAAAATGGAAGGATGAGGGTAGTTTTTGACCCACATTGCATATTGCATATTAGTTTATGTTTTTATTATGAATTATTCTAAGACTAATATACATAATAATAATTATAAACTTTTGAAAAAAAAAATTTCCAAATTTTTTTTTGAAATGGCGGGGTCAGCGGTTCCCAAACCCCCGACCCTATCCTAACCTGCAACCCACCTTGACCCCTTGACCCGAGAACCCGCACCCGTCGGGTCATTGACCTGTCGGATCGGTGACCCGTGACCACCTCTATGCCGGCATCCCAGACATCAGCATCAACAGTGTCGATGTCCCCGGCATCGACGTCTGCATTGTCGACGTCCCCGATATCGGTGTCAGCACCCTCATCGTTGGCATTATCGACGTTGTCGTCCCCGGTGTTGGTGCTAGTAATGTCGGCGTCAGCTTTGTCATCAACTTTTTTGGTATTGGAAAAACATATAAAATTGTTGACGCGGGGAAAAAAAGAAAGAAATTTAAAAAAAAGTGCTTATGCGAAAAAAATTAAAAACAAAGTGCTGAAACGAAAAAAAAAAACACTGACGAGAGAGGAGGGGCACAACAAGGGATTAAGGGGGCACAGGGGCACGCGTGTAGGGCTGGGGAAATTTTTCCACGAAAACCATACCAAGATGTGCCAACCGAACCAATTGTCAGAAATCGGTATGGTAATGGTAATCAAAACAGAAAAGTTGGGATTACCATTACCAACCGATTTCAAATCGATGGGTACGGTAATTACCAACCAACTATTACCAATATGCATTTAGTTTTTTTAATTATTTTTTAAATCATATTTTAATTTTAATTATTTTAATTGGTTCTAAGACTTGTTGTTTGTTATTCAAGTTAATAAGTATTACCTATTTCTTTTTTACTTGTTGTTTTTTTTAACACTTGTTGTCATGTACTCATGTTATTTCTATTTGTTATTCAAGTTAATAAGTATTAAGTATTACCTATTTCTTTTTTATTTGTTATTTTGTTCAAGTCTTGCTGTTTGTTATTCAAGTTAATAATTAAGTATTACCCATTTCTTTTTTAATTGCTGTTTGTTTTTTTTCTAACACTTGTTGTCATGTACTCATATTATTTCTCTTTGTTATTCAAGTTAATAAGTATTAAGTATTACCAATTTCTTTTTTATTTGTTATTTTGTTCAAGACTTGCTGTTTGCTTTTTTTTTTGTCCTAAGACTTGTTGTTTGTGTACGTTATTGCTGTTTGTTTTTTTTTTGTTCTAAGACTTGCTGTTTGTTATCCAAGACTCCAAGTTAATAAGTATTACCTATTTCTTTTTTATTTGTTATTTTGTTTTTGATATTAAGTAATAAGTATTACCTATTAACTTTATTTCTTTTTATATTTGTTATTTTCATAAAATGCTTTTAATCAAGGGAGGAACTAGCTTGGCCTCGAATCAGACTAAAACCCAAATGTTATTCGGAAGCTAGTAGACATGTTATTTTGAATATTATCGGGTCTTTTTGAGTCTTTATATTGCCTTTGTGATTAAACATATGAACAATTTAAGTATTTATATTTAGTTGCTACTTATAAATTTTAAATTTTAATTAAGTTGTATTGCCTTTGATTATTTGTATGCTTTTTTATCAACACCCAAAACATGGTAAAATACCATTACCAACACGTACCAACCAACTTAATTGGTTACCAATTAAGTTGGTACAACCCCTTCGGTGGTTGGTAATGGTTTGGATTTTAGGATTACCAATTATAATTGGTTGGTACATGGTAACGACAAAAACTAATTGGTATCGTACCAATTCCACCCCTACACGCGTGGGGAGGGGCGCACACGTAGGGGCATGGGGGCACATGGGAGGGCATACATTTTGGTAATTAAATCAAGATGGTGGATGAAATGCAAATTAAGGCACAAAATTTGGACATTTTACAAACCACCCCATAAATTAATTAGTTGAACAATTGTTAATACAAAATTTATTTAAATTCAAAAAATTGAAAGAATATATTATTAGTAGTCAAGGTTTAGGGTTGATTACGAACTCCGGTTCATTTGTGATAAGATAAGTAATACTAACAAGGTTAGCGTGGCAACAAGATGGTGAACGATCTAGTACCATAGAAACTAGGGGTAGGCGTGGGACGGGATGGAATGGGACGGGACCGAGATGAGGCCCGTCCCGCTTTAATTTTTCCGGGACGGGATCGGGACGGGATTCACCTTTTTTTTTTGAATCCCACACGGGCCTTATCCCACACAGGACGGGACGGGACTTGTCCCTCAAATAAAAATAATAAAATATTATAAAACTTGAAAAATAAAAAAAATGTTTTCGTAGTTCATGCTTCATAGAATGATATCACCATAATGTTAACACTCCCAGCAACACAATTTCATACAAAAAAACATTGCCATCAACATAAGCCTCCTGTAACCCTAACCGATTAGAATTGAATAGAGATTTCACTATTTCAAAATGAAGAATAAATTGTTTTGTTTGCCTTCTAGAGCCCAAATCCCTAACCCCCAAGCCCATAGTAATTTTTTATTTTCAAATTGCTTACAAGTCTTACAGTATTATTGTAACTTGTGTTTAAAATAACTAAATATATCATATAAATCACTAAATTATTAAAAATTTTAGTACTACCAAAATTAAAACTCTTGTCCCGTATAAATATAAATATAAATATAAATATAAATATAAATATAAATATAAATATAAATATAAATATAAATATAAATATAAATATAAATATAAATATAAATATAAATATAAATATAAATATAAATATAAATATAAATATAAATATAAATATAAATATAAATATAAATATAAATATAAATATAAATATAAATATAAATATAAATATAAATATAAATATAAATATAAATATAAATATAAATATAAATATAAATTTGTATTTATATATATAAATTATATAATATATATATATGCGGGACGGGACCGGGATTTGCAGGATCCCATAGTCTTGCCCCGGTCCCGTCCCGCAAAAATTATGCGGGACGGGACCGGGACGGGATTCACTTTTTTTCCTTAAATCCCACCGGGACCGGGACGGGGCCGGGACGGGGCCGGGACGGGTCCGGGACGTGATCGGGATTTGCGGGATTTGTGCCCACCCCTAATAGAAACCATATCGTATTTTCTAACAAGAAGACCCCGTCGGTCACAGAACTGTCTTTTATGACTCAAACAGTTTTGGATAACTGGAAACAAGCCCACAATTTCAATAAAGATTCGAATTAGTATAATCATTCCCAAAAAACAGTTACAACAAAACCTTTACAAAACTCTTGACATCGTATGGGCAAGTGGGGGATTAGTTAAACTTTGAGGGGTCTTCTCTATCCAGTCAAAATAGCTCTTGTGGGTTCATTATTAGAAACTGGGAAGGAAGTCCAATCAATACAGGATATAAATAGTTGGGAAGGCAAACCCCTATCAAGGCGGATGCCTTTGCTTTGTTGCAAGGGGTTCAAAAAATTAGGGAACTTGGGATATCCAAAATTCAAATTGAGGGTGAATCCCTTATCATTATCAAGCATCTTCGTGACAACGCTAGATGCCCGTGGGAAATTGAAATGCTAATGTCCGACATTAAATTGCTCCTCCAAGGAGTCGAACAAGTTTCTTTCTCTCACATTCCCCGCGAGTGCAATACAGTGGTTGGCTGATAAGGTTGCACACATTTGCCACTTTGCCTCGAGAAGAGAGATTTTCAATGATCTTGTTCTACAGGATCTCATCCAAAAGGATGCTATCAGATAGGTTCGCCTATTTCGAATTCTTACCTAATAAAAAAAACTTTTCATACATCTTTTTTCATACCAAACACATTAATACTCATGTTAAAAAAAATCGCACAAGGTGCGAGTATTGAACTAGTAATAATACTAAAACACTTGCGAAATATGCTACATGACGGCTCCTCCTTAAAAGAGGCTTATATGGTAATTTTTCCTTTAATGTGGCCTCATCTAAACAATTAATTCAATTTAATCAATTATTAATTAAAATAAATCTAATTATAATTTAACAAATTTACTAGAATATTAATTTCTCCCAAACTTATTTTTTTTAGCCGAGTGGTGAATTAAAGCAGTTTAATTTTTTTATATTAAATTAATGTAACGGCCCGGATATAGGTACCCGGGTTACGTTTCGAAGGTTGGATACCTTCGTTCGGATCTTGCAATTCGAGTACGAGTCAAGGTTTCAAAACTCAAGGATTAGTATGGTGGGCCACAATGTGCTAAAGATCGAACCCAGTCGATGCGCTTCTCAGGGCGCGCATCGACGGGGGCTGGTGCGGCTGGCTGTCCAACTGGGGTCTCTATAGCTGGCTCGACTGGCTGCTCAACGGGAATCTGTATACCAGGCGCGTCCGGTGGAGGATCTCCGACCAGCCCTCGCAGCATCTCGATCAATGTCGTCCTATCCATCTGCCTCAGTATCTCCTCTGGCTGGGGGGCGGGGACCTCCGCACCCCCGAGATCCTGAACGTCATCATCTGCCCTGTCGGCCACAACTCGACGAGGTCGTCCTCTGCCCCTACGTGCTGGGCCCCCACGCCCGACTGCCCCACGTCGTGTATCAACCATACTGCTGCATATTCAGAGTTACCACTCAGCACAGAAGCACTCAATTACGATTATAATGATCTCCTTCGAGGGAGATCGCCCTCAGGCCCAGTTGATATACATACAACACGCCAAGCTATCTAGGGTCGCTCTTCGAGGAGCGACCGACCGGAGGGGCAAGTACCTCGCGGCCTCTACCTAACTCGCCAATCCAATCACCACGGTGCAATTCTTGGAGTCTTCCAAGCCCATCTGTAAAGAGTAAGCTATATTTTGCCTACCCATTCACAATCTATATCCAATAGGGATGGTCTAGCGCCATTCTACCCACTCGATCCCCATTGTTCGATTTTACTCAACTTTTAAGACCAAGTTCATATTAGGTTCATTTGAGTTAGACATATTAAGTTCATTTTGCCCTTTGAAAACTCTTTCAAATCTTTTGAAATTCATGGGCGGGTTGTCAAAACATTCACTCGACCCTTTGGTACCCAAATTGCAGAACCTGGCTCTGATACCAACTTTTGTAACGACCCTGATATAGGTACCCGGGTTACGTTTCGAAGGTTGGATACCTTTGTTCAGATCTTGCAATTCGAGTACGAGTCGAGGTTTTAAAACGCAAGGATTAGTATTTTAAAGAGGGGATTTCGAACCCCAAAATGGCCGGAGGGCCACGTGAATCTTCAAGCTGTCCTAGGACTACGTCGCGGAAATTCGTTTGTAAAACTAGAGAAAGCGAAAGTAAAGTACAACTTGCCACGGCGAGGCCGGGTCAAAACCAAAACACACATTCTGAAATCGTGCAGCCAAATTAGCGGGGTTAGGCAGGTTCTTTGCAAGCGCCCGGGGGATTTTCCCACGTCATAGAGACAGAGAGCAATCATACCTAAAAACAAGTGGTGCGAGCGGGATCAAACCGAGACCCCAACGCACCCTGTCCCGCAAGCAAACATACACATACGCTAATATAAAGATGATGCAAATACGGAAATTAAATCACACTAACATGATCCTAATTTACAATATGCGGAAAAGAACTATAAAGGCGCCCAAAGAATGTCAAGTGGCATATTCCTCTCATACCTCTGCACCCCTTTCCGTTAGTGTAGAGACTGGCCAGTTCGATGCTATAGCATATCATATCTCATCATAGCATATCATATCTCATCATCATATCATATATCATCATCATATCGTATATCATGCTCATGCCCGATGGTGCTGGGTCGTCATATCATAAATCATGCTCATGCCCGGTGGTGCTGGGCTATCTCATCATCATGCTCATATCGACTCGATAGACTCGGGGCACCCGATGGGGCTGGGCTACCCTATGACCCTAGCAAAGACTCTAGGACTATCACAGATAACGGTCGTTCTGTATTCAAACACACATAGTAAACACATGCTCAGTTCAATGCAATCCTAGCATGATACTACATGGCATGCTTTAATGCTTATGCAACACCTAGTATGTCATATATTCACAAGCAGGTATTCTCTTTCGAGTCTGGGTAAGCCTATAAAGGAACTTACCTGAGAAAGCCGAACAGCAAAGAGATAGTGGGAAGTAGAATCCAAGCAAGTCAATAATCACCTAGTGAAATAAGTAATAAAGGTGTCATGAGTCTAACGTCTAACTAACTAAGTAAGCATAGAGAAACAAGTTTGAAGGACTTTCCCGAAAAACAAGTGATAACTCAAAACGCGTCAAATACGAGAAAACCTCCGAAAGCCGAGATTTCCGCAGATTAATCATTTCAATTTCCAATAATTCTCGTTTGTCAGTCCGTCCAATGTCTCATCTCAGTCCAATTCAATCTCAGTCCAACGGCCCAATCATATATTAAGCAAGGTCCAATATCAGTTCAATTAGATGATTAAAAAGGGTCCAAGGCTCAACAACTATAATAGGCAGTTAAGATGAGGTCCGAACGGTCATTATTAAATAGGCAAATCCGGTTAATTGGTCGAAGTTGTCGTTAAAGGAATCTCGGCATCTCGGTTTCAAAACAGTAAGCCTTTAAGAAATATTTGGGAAAGAACTCAGAAACCCTTTTTAAATAATTTAACAACGATATATATAACCCGAACAAGACACCAACTGTATTCATAGATCAATAACACTAAATCATTTCGCAATTCCCCAAAATCACATTTTAACATCATAAATTAATATTTTCAACCAACATAACCATGAAACAATTTCTTTTATAATATATGAAATCTCAAAATATATCTTCACGAAATAATAATAATAATAATAATAATAATAAAATCTAATAATATTTTAGTACTATCAACACAAAATAAAACATCAAACACACCCCACAACCCACGGCACAACACTCCCAACCCGGATCCGGCCCAGCCCCAAGCCCGTACCCGGAAGCCCACCAACACATTTCCACTCAACCAGTTTCTTTTTCTTTTTGTGTGAACCGGACCATAAAGAAGGAAAAGAAAAAGGAGAACCGGGTTCGAGGGAACCCGTCCTCATCCCCTGCTCACAACGATTGAACGAGGGAGAAGGAAGGAAACCCAGCCCCCTGCCGGTGCCTCCGTTCGACCCAACCCATGCCCAACCTGATCGACGCTCGACCCCGGACAAGACCCACACAGAGAGGAGGGAAGCAAGCGCACGAAAGAGGGGGAAAAAGATGACTTACAGCCGCCTCCGAGGGAGAACTCCGACTTCAATGGCGGAATTTCCGGATGCGAGAGCTCGAGGAAAGGTGGCTTGAGGGCCTAGGGAAGCAGAGGGACGAGTGAGGAACATTGTGTGTGTTTTAGAAATAAAAACAAGAGGAATCACAACCGACCTTGAAGACGGATAGGGGAGAAGGGTGCTCCGACGGCGCGGCGCTGGTGGCTCCGGGATGGCACGACTCAAGCGAAAGATCGGAGGGGCTGCTGCTGGAGGATACTTCGAAGGAGGAGAGGCTGGGAGCTGCAGCTGCTGCTGCTGCGATGTCCCGCAGCTCCAAGCCCGAACAGGGGAGTTCTCAAGGGGGGGACGACGGAGAAGAGAGAGAGGAGGGGAGGTGGTGGTGGTGTTCTGGTGGTGCTCAAGGGTGCAAGAGAGAGCAGGGGAGGGCCATCCTTGGGTTTGAATTTTCGGATGAGAGGATAAGGCAAGGGAGAGAGTGAATGTGTGGTGGGGTGTGTGAGCTGTTGATTCAATTAAAAAGGGAGAGGGATGTGGGTCCGAATTTGCAGGTGGCGTGGCTGTTGGATTGCCAAAATGAGGGGGTGCAGGAGGGTGATGGAAGAGGGTGGAGAGGGGTGTGTGCCAAGCCAAATCGGGAGGGCAACTTGGGTGCAGGAGCTGTGAGTCTGCAGCTGCGTAAGAGGGAGGGCTGTATTGCAGCAGCTGTGTGGGAGGGAGAGAGAGGGAAGAGAAAGAAAAGGAAAATAAAAGAGGGGAAAGTGTGGTCCCACAAAAGACAAATTGAAATCCCGACAATTCAAACGCAAAACCCGCTCACTAACCCGAAACCCGACATTCGAATTTAAATCGAAATCAAAATCATATCGGATAATAGAATTAATTTTTATTAATTCTCGAATACTCAAAAGCGGAACTCAATTCCGTCAAAATCCAAATTTTAAAATGAGGTTGGACGAATTTATAAAAATCGACATTGCTCGAGGACAAGTTTTCTTCCATTTATACGAATAAAATATTCCTATTTTCAAGTAATTTAAGTAAGGTAATAATCATATAGTGTAAAATATATCAGGTCTTTACAATTAACCAATTACTTATTTTTCTATTATAACTTAAATTTATTTTTTCTCATTTATTTTGAAATAAAACTTAATATCTTTAGTTAGTTACCACATTTTACCCCAAAATGATTTTTTTTTTGTGATTTAGTAAAATATTTCATCGGATGAACAACATGATTGAGTTATTTTATCTAATTAAAATTGTAAAGACCTTAAATAACAACTAAAATATGATTTTATAACTCAAATAGTTATTGGAGGTAAAAATTAAAATAAATCAATTTGTTAGAGCTACGTGTTTCAAGCACAAAATTTGCATGAAGAGTTCTATCAACCAATCAATCAACTCTCAATTTTGATTTATCAATTTTTATCTGTGGAGCTTGCTTCGACTTTGGATAAAGATGTAACACTGTATTTTTTTTACAGTATGCAAAGAGTTGGATGTGCTAGTGACATCCATGATCATCTAAAAAGATGATGTTCTGGAACTCATAACAACAGGAGCCTAAGATGAAATTACAATTCAAAAGAGATTTTGCAAGGAAATCTGCAGCACGATTCGTCTCTCTATAATAATGTTGAAAACTGATCGATTCGAAGTCTTCGCTTAATGAATTGATTTCTTGGACTAGTTGTCCCACCTCTCATGGGATCTTGTTTATGTGATTGATGGCGTTGATGATGATTGTACTGTCGCTTTCAATAATGATTCTTCTGATGCCCAAGTCATTTGCCTGTCTTATACCTGTATATACAGTCATAGCTTCTGCTATTATAATAGAACATTTCCTAATGTTACATTTATATATTCGAACTACTTGACCGTAGTTGTTTCTAAGAATGCAACCAATCTGACTTTCACGATTAATTTTAATTGAGGCATCTACATTAATTTTGATTGTGTTAGATGGTGGATGTTTCCAAATTAATTTATGAAGGGGTCTAATGACTTTAGGTTTTATGTTTTTATTCTTTTCTTTATTCCAGTAAGAGATTTTGTCAATAGTTTGATGTAACACTGTATTTTGTTTCTACAAAATTTCTAATATTTTTTCAAAGACAAATATATGTATATAGACACAAAAACATATATACCATTCATATTTAAACAATATAGAGAAATTGATATTATTATTATTTATTAATTGAGTGTTATTTAAAAGTATATGAAAGATGATTTATATTTCAATGATATATTTAGATTTAAAAAACATATATTAATAAAAATAAATGATTAGTATTTTATCAAAATATAATAAAATATTTATCAAATTAAATTTTAAAATATATCGTGTCTTGAAGGGTGTGTTTGGATTCCAATTGTATTATGTTTATAATGCAAGTACATGAGGTGATGTTTGGTTAACATAATTTTTAAGGTGTTTTAATTTTAGAGTGTGTTTGGATTCCACGATGTACTCCATCTGATAAAAAAAAATATAAGGGGTTTGACTATTTAGCACGTATTTTAAGGAGTTAAAAACTATAAAATTTTATTATTTTTTAAAACTAGATACTTATTAGTAATAAATATTAAATTTTTTTTAAAAATAATTAAAAAATAATATTTTATAAATTTTTCAGCTCCTTAAAATACGTACTGAATAATAAAAAATCTTACATTTTAGATAAAAGTATTAAATATAATACAATTATTTTAACTCGATTTATGTGATTAGTTGGTTAAATTACTATTTTACTTGGGGTTTTACGAGATTTTTATTTATACAACTAAACGCTCACATAAGACGAGGTAAAATAATTACATTATAATTAAAATGTAATGGAATCCAAATACACCCGAAGACACAATAACTATACTAGTTTTGTTATCCGTGATAGCCAAAGAAGGGTCCTTTCCTGTGGTGCCCATAGCCATGGTATGGTATCTGCTATGTAAGCAGAATGCTATGGTCTTATGGCTAGTCTTCTAGAAGCTTCGAAGCGGGGATTCGCTCGGCTGGTGGTTGAAGGTGACTGCTTGACTGTCATCAATGACTTGCGGGGCCTTTGGCAATGCCCGTGGGAGATCGAGATGACGATTTCGGATGCTCTTGGCCTGTGTCGATCTTTCGAGAGTGTCACCTTTGCGCACGTCTTCAAGGAGGGTAACCGGGTGGCAGATCGGTTGGTGCATCTGGGGTTGTCCTCGTGTTTTGTTGCTGACTGTGTACCCGCTGAGATTGCAGATTTCGTCCATTGGGACGCTATGGGGCGGTGGTTCAATCGCGGTTGACCATCCCCTAATCCTTACCTTGTATAATATATATATAGACACACACTAGTTTATAATCTAAATGATGCGTAAACAATTACATTGGAGTATTGGACTTTTACCAATTTACAGATAAAACATATTATACCATATGTGCATTGCACAATCACACTAAAGATGTTTGTGAGAGATAAAGATGATCTTCTCCGACTCGCTCGTTCTATGTCAGTCTTTTGATTCGATCTCCTTTACCCATACGTTTAGAGAAGGCAACCAAATCGCGAATTGTTTTACTCATATTTGGTTGGCTTTTGACAATTTATATTGGAGATCTTCCGAGATTGATGATCTCGTCCGAAAGGATGCCTAAATTATTTATAATTGACATATATTTTAAGGCCTAAATTATTTATTATATTATAAGATATTTTATAATTTATAATGTATACTATTGTTTTATAATATATTATAATTTACAATATACGGAGTATAATCGTCCAAATAATTTTGAAAATAAATTTTTTTTATCCATTGGTTGTGCAGAAAATAAAATACGGAGTATTAATTTTAGGAAATTTTACAGGAAACCACCCCTTATTTATTAGGCTTTTCATTTAACCACCTCTTGTACAAAACCTTTCAATAAACCACCCCTTATACAATTCCGTCAACAGATAACCACCCCCACCTCTATTCCGTCCAGTTTGATGTTAAAAATTATGAAAAGACCAAAATGCCCCCTTTTTTTTTAACTCTCCATCTTCAACCCATTGCTCCCTATGATCAATCAGACAAGGGAGACGGTCGATCATCAGGTGTGAACTGAAGGAGGAGCCGGAGAGGGATTCGGAGAGGGATCAACAAGGTTCTCCAATCACAAGGTTTACTCGATCCTATCTCTCTATCTATCTGTTTAGATGTTAAAAATTAGGTTTTTTTTTAAATCCCAAATCTTGATTTTCGTTCGATTTTGATGCGATTTGGGTGCGATTTTGGTGTAATATCGATCGAAATTGCATTGTATAGCTGTCCTAGTGTTGAATCTGTTAGATTTTGGTGCGATTTTGTGTTCTATGTTCTTTGGGCGATTTTCATAACAGATTTTGGGCGATTTTGTCTTCTATGGCATTGTGTTCTTAGGTTTCTAGGTTTAGATGTTTTATGTATTTTGTGTTGATTGTGTCAGATTTTGGTGCGATTTTCATTCTCTGTTCATAAATTCAATGCAAAATGAATATTGTTCAACTGAGAGAAGACAAGGACAACAAATCATCAAGGAGACTTCAGCCAAATTTAGAGTCAGTTAAAGATGTAGATGCAAGTAATGATTATCTATTAGGGTCAGAATCTTCAGATTCAGGTTCTGATTTTACAGCTAGCGAAAATGATGTTGAAGATGATGAAAGTTCTGATTCCCCATTGCATATGCAGTCGTTGAGGCCTAAAAGGAAGGAAAACTGAACACTTCATGTGTTCAAATGGTCTTAAAGTTTATAATGTCTAAGATATGGTTGCCATTTATTATTCTAAATAGGGCTCAAGTAATCCAACCATGGCTCCTTATCTTGTGCAATCTCAACCTGAAAGCGTTTTGGGCAGACAAGTATCGATTACTAATCAGTCACACACACAAGTAAGCCATACTTATTGATTTTTCTTGTTTTGAATTCAAACCATGTGTTGTGAATGATTGTTGGGCACACAAGTCTATGTTACAGATTTCTTAAAAAGATTTTGAAAAATCTGTAAATAAATTGCTGAACAGATTGTTTAAACAGATTTGTAGATTGCCTAAACATATTGAAATTTGTAAAACCAATCTAAAAATGAGTATAATCTGTAAAATGAGTATAATCTGATAAGTATAATCTGATGGGTGTAAAAAATCTGTAAAAATTTTAGATTCACCAATTTGGGGCTGAATCTGAAATTTTTGGGGCTGATTTCTACAAAAAATTCAGATTCACCAATTTGGGGCTGAATCTGTAAAAATTTCATATTGCTAAATATATTTGCTATTTACAGATTTTTTCACCAATTTGGGGCTGATTTACAGATTGCTGAACAAATTTTTTTTCACCAATTTGGGGCTGATTCTTAAGTTACATTTTTTGAGGTTGATTCTTAAATTTTTTGGGGCTGATATATTTTCCAGTTGTTCCACCTAAGAAAGACGTGTTCTCCTCTAAGACTCAACTGGCAAAGTTCGTTGGACTCCCGAAGACAAACACAACTGCTCAAGCTTCATGGAAACCGTAGAGATCAAAGTCATTGGATGCTAGAATGTGTATTTTTGCTAATTTTTTTGCCACCCAAACACTTATAGTCGAATAGAAATTACTTGCTCAATGTATTTTTGTTGGTGCATGAAGCTAGATACTTATTGCACCATTCTTTTGTTATACACACTCTTGAATGTATTCCACTTTGATCAAGTAATTTCTATATGTTATGATCATGGATGTTGGAACAAAGCCCTTTTCTGCTCCTACATCTTCATTAATTGACAGTAGAAACAAATGTTGCTTTGTGCTGATTCAATTATCTTCTTCTATTAGCCTCGTGAGGAAAGCTTACTACTAATCATTAATTTATTGTGGATTTTCATTATCTAAGCTAACTAATTGTGAAATTTGTCATCATCAGATTTCCTGTTCTCTCATTCAGTGAAAAGTAGGCAAACATACAAAAGCCATCAAGTGCTGAGACAGAATACTGAGAAGCAAATAAGTTTGCATTTTCATTCAAAGAAGAACACTTGTTTTAATTAATACATATTGGCA
Organism: Persicaria maculosa; assembly: GCA_963922045.1. NCBI lineage: Eukaryota > Viridiplantae > Streptophyta > Magnoliopsida > Caryophyllales > Polygonaceae > Persicaria > Persicaria maculosa. The sequence goes on along the minus strand of OY998261.1, from coordinate 19,848,574 downwards.
GATCTAGAAAGCATACAAATAAGTTTCACTCAAAGAAGAACACTAAAGCTAACATCATTGAGTGAAGACCCCGATAACACAAATAACCTTCATGAGCCTTACACCATCTTTGCTACCACCATTTGAGATGTCGATCGAATTGTCTTCATCATGAGCAACCTTCATGAGCCTTACACCATCTTTTGCTCTTTGCAAAATCGTTCCATTTCTTAATGAATGGGGACCTCTGTATTTGTCTGCTCCCTGTTCTAGCACCTTCCTGAGATGAATCCATAGCTTGCTGCATCCCTTTTCATATTACAAACATAATTTCAAAAACAAACAGAACTCAATGAATTTGCTGAAACTCACATTGGCAGAACCTAACTAACCAAATACAGAATATGCTGAAACTCAATGAATCTGTTGAAACTCAAACAAACCCTGTTCGCAGGACCCTAACTAACCAATCTGTCATGAAATTCACACATAAAACATAGAAGGAAAAATGAAAGTGCCATTTCGATCAACGAACATAGAACCCAGAAAATTAAAGAAGGAAACATGAAAATCAAAGAAGAAATGCACCAAACCAATATCTGTCATAACAATCGCCCAAAATCGCCCAAACAACATAGAACACAAAATCGCACCAAAATCTCACCAAAATCCAACAGATTCAACACTAGGACATCTATACAGTGCAATTTCGATCGATATTGCACCAAAATCGCACCCAAATCGCACCAAAATCAGGATTTGAGAATTTAAAAAAAACCTAAATTTTAACATCTCAACCCATAGATAGAGAAATAGGATCGATTATACCTTGTGATTGGAGAACCTTCTGCACTCGTGATCGGTTTACATCATCAAATCCCTCTCCAAATCCCCCTGGTGTAGCCTGAAGCTTGCTCTTAGTCGATGGCTCTGAATGATCGTAGGATTTGTAAGCAGCATGCAAGGTTGAAGATGGAGAGTTAAAAAAGGGGGCATTTTGGTCTTTTCATAATTTTTAACATCAAATTGGAGGGAATAGAGGTGGGGGTGGTTATCTGTTGACAGAATTCTATAAGGGGTGGTTTAGTGAAAGGTTTTGTATAAGAGGTGGTTAAATGAAAAGGCTAATAAATAAGGGGTGGTTTCCTGTAAAATTTCCTTAATTTTATGAGAGGCAAATACATTAAATTAAATTATTTATTTATTATTTATGGGAGTCAAAAACTCCGACTTGTTCCTCAAGAAAATAGTCCAAGAAAAATAAAAAAGAAAAATAAAAAAGAAAAATCTAGATTATAGACCAATGTCCCACCTTCCTATCCGGAGAAGTATGACTACCTACCAAGATGTGAATTGGACGGCCTTGATTTCTCCGCAACACTGCATGAGGCACGCGGCATCACACAAATGAGGCTCCACCATAGTAATGGTACACTGGCGGTACAGCAGATGTTACCAACGTCCACAACCCCGCCGGGTCTCTCTCGGTTCGGATCCTTCACGCTACCAATCGGCCCCCCCTCAGTCCCCAACTCACTACTTCCTTTATAAACCCTATTCCTACGCTCTCATTTCCCATCACAAGTTTCCCGAAGCTTAACCACTCATCTAGAATCTTCTCAATTTCCTTCGGCTTCTCCCCTCTATCAACTCTCCATGGGTAATCTCGCTTGATCTGTATCTTTTCTTGCTTCGTAGTTCATGATTTTGCTGGTTAATGGTTGATTATCTGTATCATGAGTCTCTGATTGTGTTTTTCTTCCGTTTTCGGTGTTTGCTGGTGCTTTGCAGCAAAGATCAAGGTTGGAATCAACGGTAATGGCTACTGTTTCTTCAGATTCTCATCAATTCTTCTCCGATCTGCATATTTGTGTCTGATTTTGAATATCTGATATCCAGGTTTCGGAAGAATCGGCCGGTTGGTCGCTAGGGTGATTCTTTCAAGGGACGATGTAGAGCTCGTCGCCGTTAACGATCCTTTCATCACCACCGAGTACATGGTAAGTCGATCTGCTATTTCTGCTTCAGATCCATCTCTGTGAAGTTGCGATGGTTTTAGATGTGATGTTTGATTAAGCGGATAAAGTAGATAGTCGATCGATGCTTTCAAGTGAACAATTTTGTTTGCTTGCTTGTAGATTGATTGTTGAATCTTTGTTTTTTGTTTGTTTGTTGTCTGTATAGACATACATGTTCAAGTACGACAGTGTCCACGGTCAGTGGAAGCACCACGACATCAAGGTGAAGGACGAGAAGACTCTTCTCTTCGGCGAGAAGTCGGTGACCGTCTTCGGAGTCAGGTGAGATTTGGATCTCTGGATCTGCATAGAGTTAATGAAAATGGATTTTGTCACTTGGTTGAGTTCATTTTATTGATCTCATCGATTGGTTGATATTCTCAGGAACCCCGAGGAGATCCCATGGGGTCAGACTGGCGCTGACTTCGTTGTTGAGTCTACTGGAGTTTTCACTGACAAGGACAAAGCTGCTGCTCACTTGAAGGTTTGCGATTATGGCTCTTTGCCTTCTTTTAGCTCTGTAATTTGTACTTGTGTTTATGTATTTTTTAGCACTGGTTATGACGAGGCATTACCATTTCTGTGATAATACCTTTATGATTGATGAACGATTATTATATTACCATTCGGTTTCCTTGTAAGAAGTTTTTTGCATGTGTACTGTGGCTCTGATCATTTCTAGTTTTCTACATTTATTATTCATCTTCTTGTTAGCTTAAATAATGTCACTTAAATCCGTGTCAGTTTCTATAACTAGCATAAATTGTAGATGTCATTCTTAGATAATGCAATTCTTGATGCTTGCCTTTGATTAACCTTTTCTTTCTTCTTTATCTGAACGTTTTTGTTTCATATTCATTTTTTGTTCAAGTTTCTCTTGATTCAGTTATGCTGTCTCTGTTGTCTTGTTCGCAATTGCTAGACACCTAATGGATCCATGGTTCTAGATCCCTAATTACATCATGCATCTTTATTGCGATGTTAATTACATTATGCATCTATATGATGTAGCTGATTGCATGTTTTTCTACTTCTAGGGTGGTGCTAAAAAGGTCATCATCTCTGCACCTAGCAAGGATGCTCCTATGTTTGTTGTTGGTGTTAACGAGCACGAGTACAAGTCTGATCTTAACATTGTATCCAACGCCAGTTGCACTACCAACTGCCTTGCTCCCCTCGCCAAGGTATTTTCTCCGTGCTATGTTGGTGAGGCTAATAAGCCTAAATCTATTTTGCCAATATCTAATCTGCTCTTTTAATTTTAAAATTGTAGGTTATCAATGATCACTTCGGAATTGTTGAGGGCCTGATGACCACAGTTCACTCAATCACTGGTATGTTGTAATATGTTCTTCTTTATGGGTGCTATTAGAATGCTAACTGCATCAGCTAAGATATTGTACAACAAAACACTGGCTTCACATTCTGATCTTATGTTTTAAATTTTTACTGTGTAGCCACTCAGAAGACCGTTGATGGCCCATCAATGAAGGACTGGAGAGGTGGAAGGGCTGCTTCATTCAACATCATCCCAAGCAGCACTGGTGCCGCCAAGGTATCATTTAATTGTTATCTGATGATTGCTCATTTTAATTGATGTGAGCTTGATATTTGCATTCTCATTATGTCTATTGGTTTCTATATGAATTAGGCTGTTGGCAAGGTGTTGCCAGCTTTGAACGGAAAGTTGACCGGAATGTCGTTCCGTGTCCCAACTGTTGATGTCTCGGTGGTTGATCTCACTGTTAGACTTGAGAAGGCTGCCTCTTACGAAGAGATCAAGAATGTCATCAAGTAAACTATCTCCCATTTGTCTAGCTTGGATGTTCCATCTTGTGATCGTTATTTGTTGGTTTTTCAGTTTGTTGCATGAGATATCTTGCACTTCATAATTTGTATCTACATTAAGAAATAATAGCTTGATCTAATCCGTGAATTTGCCTTGTTTTGTAGGGCGGAATCCGAGGGCAAGCTGAAAGGAATTTTGGGTTACACTGATGAGGATCTTGTCTCTACTGACTTTGTGGGTGACTCCAGGTACTACCAGACTCTCATCATCTTGAATTTCTCCTCAGAAGTCCATATTGTGGGGTTTCACTTCTTTTTTATGAGGTTCTTTGTTGTGCACAGCCTGATTGAATTGTATAATTTGGTTACAGATCAAGCATCTTTGATGCCAAGGCTGGAATTGCTTTGAATGATAAATTCGTCAAGCTTGTCTCCTGGTATGACAACGAAATGGGCTACAGGTAATTTTGCTATCTCTATATCCCTTAACATTTCAATGAGAAAATAGCATCTTGATTCGATCCTTGGTGTTTCAATCCTCTGCTTGGATTAACGTATGCGTTGATTTGTGCAGCACCCGTGTTGTTGACCTGATCGTCCACATTTCCAAGTGCCAGTAAACAACTTAAAGCAGATGAAGCTGCCCAGTTCTCTCCCCAGTGTGGGTTACTAGGTTCCTCAGTCTTTTCATTTTAACTAGTTTTAACCCGAAACAATAAAAAAGCAGAGATGCAACGATGGCTTTGTTTTTCTGGGTTTTGTGTTAGTAATTTGTATTTTGCTTGCTCGCCTTTGTTGAATCGTGTTTCCATGTTACCAAAGCTTTTTCTATGGATGCATACGACTAATGAATTCCGGGGAAATTTTCTGAGCTAAGTGATCTGCCTTGTTCAAGAGCTTTATTAATGTTCCATCTTTTTACAATAACTGGTGATCATGCACTCTTCTCTGATTTGTTAAGATACAATCAAAATTTAACAAGACTCATGTGATGATGTGAACAAGATTCACGGGGGAGAGGGGGGCGTGGCATGTGAGATCAGCTGTCAGTTTTTATAGGACTCACATCATAATCATCCCTTTGAGGGTGTGACATCTGAGATCATCTGTCGGTTGTTGTATAAAGAGACTTGCAATCTCTTTGACTACGAAATCGGTTTCTTTGTTGTTGGCTTACTTGTTGCAACTACTTGTGCATGTAAAGTTGTCGCACTTCTTCTAGACTCATATAAATGAACTCACCCATCTACCTGCCCACCGCCAACTGCCCCCAGTTACCTACCTTGCAACTTACAAGTGTTAAGTGTCAGCTTGGCAAACCCTTTTCAAATCTAAGTTTGGACAATTTTTCAGAAACTTGGAAGTCCTAATCAGGTTGTTGTTTAGGGGCATAATCCATCAATTTCACGTCCAATGGGCACAATATCTAAATAGATAACTTTTCGTTGTAGTTGGAAGAGGATGAGATAACTCGATTTCGAGTGCTATTGAAAAATACTGTAAATTGAGTGAATTTTTTTTTTCCGCCCATCCTTATTTTGGAAGTGAAGAAAAAAAAATCAAAATTCTCAAAAGCTCAAATATCAATACAATAGAAAACGATTGAACATACTCTAAATCATTTCTCCTTCTAAAACTAGGGTAAATTGCACTAAACAACTCTAATTTTAGGGGTAGTAGTGGGAAAATTACTTGGAACTTATAATTCATAGTTATCCAAACAGACCCTTAGCATGAACTTTCAAGTTGTGAAAAGTAACCTAAATTATATGACAATTTGCAAATAATAGCCTAATAAAAAATTAGGAAAAGTATATTGGTAAGATGAAAACTTTTTATTGGACAGGTAATTCTAGACAAATTGATTCAAAGTTGCATTTTTTATTTTAGAAAATATTTACAAATTGAATTGAGACTTAATAAAAAAATCTAAAAGAGTTCATCCTATCTCCTAGTGTTAATACACATTTTCGTGACACCACTACCTCTCGGGATCGGTAACTTTTAAAGGTTATTACATAAATCATACAGTAAATTTTAGTAGAATGATGTTTCATTTTGCGTGTTTTCTATTAAAATCGTGAAGTGGTTTCGGGGGTTTTGTTTTAGTTTCTCTTAAAAAATGTTTCATTTCCTAAATTTTGTTGAGACTGTTTATCGTATGAATGGTATGATGACGTTTGGTATGGACCAGCTAATAAGATACTGTATGAAATCATAGTCATTTAAATAAAATAACAGACGAAATTACCATTTTAATCTTACAGTTACAGTGCACCAATATTTGTACATTCATTTTTTCTTTTTTTGAGAATCTTTGTACATTCATTGCACTACTGTATTTGATACGGAGTATTGTACTATTGTAGGATCTCATTTTTCAAATTTCGAAAAATACTAACACTAATACGCTCCTCCAATCCAAACAGCCAAACGCCGCCTTAACCTCATTCCATTTTTTATTTAAAAAAAAAGGAAAACGAAAACACTTCAAAATTTGTCCTCTCCGCCAATTCCTCCAGCACTGCAATTATACTCTCAATCTCCATTTCCAGTTTTCACCTCGCCATGAGCTGCCCCTTTCTCTTTCCTTGAACTCCTCCATCAATCTCAATCTCCATTGATGGCGACGGCCGCATTCAGATCCACGACGAAGAGGACCTCGGTCAGCGGCGGCGGCGGAGGCTCCGAGGACTCCCGCTCTTCCACCACAGGCTCCGCCTCCGGCAATCGTCGCCGCGCGAGGAGTGTTAGCCGATTCTCCCATCGCCTCCCGTCGGAATCGGCTGAGTTCATAGATCGGACGACGTCGACGACGACTCCGGCGGTGCAGACCAGGGGGAAGTTCGTCAACACTGCGAGAGGCGCGGCGTTTGAGATCAGCCTTGATGATCTCGCAATTGAGCTGTTCTCTTCAGGAGAGAGAGGGAGGAGCTCTGAGGTCTCGTCTGGAACTGCGCCGTCGCATCGGAGGGGAAGGTCGGTTGCCAGGCAGGCAGGCTCCAGGCTTGGGGTGGAAAGAAAGAGCGTTGTTGGTGGAAGAAGCAGCGGAAGCGCTGTGACCTCTGGGAGCACTGGGAGAGTTGCTTCCGATAGGAGAAGACGATCGCTCTCGGTGGTCCGGTACCGAGCAAGCGATTCGGAGGTGAGAATTTATCAAATTGACAAGATTTAATGACTGTAGGCAAAGGATAGAGGGCCAATTGGTCATTATATCCTCCTTTTAGATTTGATTTCATACCTGCTTTCCATTTCACCCTTCAATTTTGTAGTTACTCTTTCGCTGTTTATCCTATGCCCTACTTTTTTGCTGCATTGTGCTCTATTGTATCAACATTGTTGACTTTCCAGTGGAAAACCTGTGGCGTTTTATATTGTTTTGGAAGGCTCGGTCTCTATTGATTTTTGATATAATATGTCCTCCAATAGCCATTTTGCTTGCATATCTTGCTTGTAGGTTATTGCAATATGAGGTTTGACAATTCAATTGCTTATGGATGGATTGAATTCAATCTGATAGGCTGTATGTTGTTGTTCTGCAAGTATGAGGATTGAACTCGATTGTAGGTGAAATATTCATGGTCTCATATTATCATGTAGTGTTCTTTTACCCTCTTCAATTGATTGTAGCATGGAAAATTTCATCTATTAGAACTTAGAAGTTCTATCAGAATGAAATGAAAAGCCCCTTGTATAGTTGTCTAGAATGGATTAGGGACTGTGAAGCAACACTCATTTTCAGCTATTTTCTAACTAGGGACTATGGTTTTGGTTAACATGGTCTCCATTTTTCTCTGTGCTACATTAGGCGCCAGGTAGAGCTCTTGAGGTGTACTGTATGTTGAAATGTTATGGAGTATGGGGTGAGAACTTTTATTGACCTCATTTGGTCTATTTTCTGAAATTACAGAGTGATAATTCTGAGAATTATACTAGACAAATCAATTGCAAGAACCTTAACATCGGAAATAAACAGCAAGCTGCAGTGCATAAGCAATCAGCTCCATCATCTCAGCAGCAAGGACTACGAAGGTCTTCAAGTCAGAGAGATTTTGTAAAGTCAAATAACGGCTATTCAGTATGTCCATCTTCCTTTTTCTTGCTATTTTTTTTATGCTTGATTTTTGTTTGCTTTAAATGATGTTATAATAATCTAAATAGCTAATGAGGGATAGATTAGGCATACTGCCCCTCTTTAGTATATATTCCTCTAAACCATGCTCTTGATAAATTATATTTACAGCACTCCACCTCCTGTCTAATATGTTGCCTTTTCACTCCCAGAGCTACTCTTCAGTATTAACTGATGATGAAACTCGGGATCTCCGCTATGTCAGTGATGGTTTTGAGAATGGAAGACCCATCAATGCGAGGAAGAAGGTGATTTTTATATACTAACCACTCAGTCTCCTTAACATCCAAAAATTAAACAAGATAAAAATATTAATTACTAAATGTGCTCTACATGATTAAAAATTTCAAGGATCGCAACATTTTTAAGGGTTTTTTTTTGTTTCAATTGCAGTCTGATTTGCATAGTGAACGTGAAGTCATCCGGAAAGAAGTTAGGCATGCTGTTGATGATATCAAGATGGGCCTTGGACAGGTGATATCGAACTATAAGCATTCTTTTCTGTAAAAGAACTGTTGACTTGTGGCTAGTCTATTTTGCTTACTAGCTGATTCTTTCTTTGGGGAATTTATCGACTATATTAGGTCAGAGGTAATGAAGATATATCCAAGATTAATGGTGCTGCCCTAAAACAAAACCACTTGGATCTTCCCACAGTCCGGAGGAGTTATTCCACAAAACTGGATCAGGTAGTCTATAATTTTTATAGTAAGCTGTTGCAAAATTGTATCCTTCGAATCAAATTGTTCAGAAATAAGGAATTTTTAAACATTTGATACATTATATATTAATCTGTTTGAACTATTTTGAAATTGTTAGTCTGAAAAGCGTAAACAAGAGTTGCTCGCTCAGATAATGTTGGAGGAGGAACACAGTAAAGAGTTGGAGAGATTTGTTGGTGAATGGCTTCCCAGTGCCAAGGAGACTTGTGTTTCCAGAAGGCCATCACGTTCAAGAAAGGTAATTGGCTTTACTCAAGCCCAATTTACTATGGGAATTTTTCATCTTAACTCCACTCACTTGTGAATTATATGTTCTTTACTCACTTCTTCGTGCCTTCCTATCTGTCTTATTTGTGTCAGCTTTATTTCTCCAACATGAAAATTTCATCTCGTATTATTATCTATTATCATCATCAGAGAAGCAATGATAAAAGACGGGTATCCAAGCTACTAGACGAGGAGGCAGATAAAATAATCGAAGACTTCATATCCAGTGTCGAAGACAATACCGATATATCATCTTTTGATGGCGACAGGAGTGATACAAGTTCAACTTTTGGAACTACATTGAGACCAAAAGATGTCCTGATGCATTTTGGAGAGCCAGAACATTATAGAACTCCAACAAGGATGGGTCCCCTTCCTGTAGAGATGGATGGTGTTGTCCTCCCATGGTTACAGTGGGAAACCAATACTGACAGTCCTCTGAAATGTACGAATAAGGAGCAAACCCCTGCAACCCCAACAACTGTTCTGCAAGTTACCATTGAGGTAAATACTTTCATATGCATGTAAATTTTCCTTCATAAATCTGAAACTCAATCCCTTAATCTACTTTGATTTGGAGATGGGAACTATCTCATTTCAGTCTACACCATTTTTCTCAAGTAAGGCTTTGCAGTAGTTTATTCTGCTTCAGAAACTGCAGCCAAGCCAGTGACGTTAGACAAACTTGTTTCACATCCTGTGAATAAAGTTGGTTGATAAGCTAAAACTGGATAATTTGAAATAACTGTGAAATGACCAAGTTCTGAATACGTGACACAAAGTTTCAATTAAAGCCACTGGTAGAGTACAAGGGATATGCCTGATGGCTTTAAAATTATCTAGTGCTTTCTCAAGATCTTATTCTCATAGATGCTCTATAGAATTTATCGTTTTCCAGAAGTGGAAGTGACTTTCAGCACTCTTTATATCTGTAACATATTCCACCTCATTTAGCCACTTTCATTGATGAGCATATGCAACCTCTCAGTCCCGGTCAAATGTATTAGGAAACCGGCAATGCAAGCAAGGCGGAGCAAAGTCACCAGTCCAACAGCAGCCGTGGAAGCTGGAGCCCAGCACCTGCGGAGAGCTTCTCCGTGGATTCAGAAGCGAGCAAGACAACCAAGCCTGCAGGAACCCTCAAGAGCCAGCTTCTAACAGCTGTGCCAAGGAGATCTAGACCCGACATTGATGATTACTTGGTACCCCAGAGCAATGATGAGTTTCTCTTCGAGAGATGGAAGCTGGGAGCTAGGATCTCCTCTGGTGGCATCTTAATATGCGAGGGCTCGAGGAGCCCGTTTCTTCTATGAATTACTGGTACTTAAGAACAGCAGTTTCCTCAGCTTATTAAACCTCTTGTGCAGTCTTTTAGCTAGTAGCCTCTTAACTGTTATCGGTATCATGTCTCGTAGAAATTTCGGCATCTTCTTGCCATAGCTTCATTAGGTTGGTGTTTTCAATTAGGCTTATTTGCCATAAAACTATGGCAAGTAGTAATGTAGTAGGAGTATTACATTGAGAACAGAAGATGCATAAAATCAATCAGTAGGGACCTGAATATCTGGCTAGAATTTTGGCAGTCCAGTTTCTGGTCCAAAGCTTTATGGATTCCATGCCTTTTGGTTTGGTGAGTGCAGAACAATTTTTTAATTTCTCCACCTTTATTAAAGGGAAAGGGAAATGGAAATGGATATTTTTTAAATGGAAAGGAATACCAAATTACCGTGAGTCCAGAGCAAAAAGACCGACAACCGACAAACCGTCTTACCGTAATAAAAACAAGGGAAAAAAAAAATCAAAAGATAGCTGTATCAACAAAGAAGACAATATCAAAAAAGGACTAAAGGGTGATTACATGACACCAGTGCAAATAGACAATGGTGTGTTAGGAATAGTGTGAGTCTTCTGTCCAAGTAGTTGATAGAAAGAATCTATATAAAATACTAAAACAGAGGTCAGAAACGGTCTCTGGAGCGATCTCGCGTCCACGGAATTTTCTGGATTAAAGCGGGGTTATTTTTGCTTACGTGTCATTTTCTGGATTAAAGTGATATTATCTTTCTGGGTCACATCAATTAATAAACGAATATAATTAGGTAAAAAACTTATCTTTTTAAATCAAATAATCTATCCAATATAACTTGAATTAGTTGTTATACATATTTATTATTTTCATACTTTTGTTAATAAACTATATTATTTATTATTTTAAAAGATGAAGAAGGGATATTTGGTGCGTTATTCTACCTTTTAGATCAAATTGAATAAACATGAAAGACTTGCCGACTTTGAATGTCGATAATGGTGAGCACTTCATTGTTATCGACTAGCTCCCCCGTTCATTTCATGTTTCCAAAATCTACCGTTTCACTCTTTTACAGTTTTACCCTAAGCTCGATGTTTTATTGAATTAAGAAAATTAACGAATAAGATTAAAAGTAACTTCTGATTATTCGTTGGTATTGAGAGATTATTAATTTGAATAAAATTTACATTTTTTTTACACCATTTGTACACACGAATAGTCGAAGGCTCGAATTAGCATCATTCTAAACTTCCAGGAAAAAGCCATAACTCAATCTGGCTAGCTCTCAACGAAGTAGTATATATCCAATTTAACTAATCAAATATAATAATATATATTGGATAAAAAAATCTAACGAATGAAATATAATAATATATGGACCCAAAAAAATTAAGTTTTGTATGATATATATTTGAAGATGAATAAAAAGATAAGTTTTCTTTATTTAATTTGACCAAAATTTAATCCAAAATTTCAGTGTAAAATGGATACTATTTGATTATTAACCTTTGGATACTCTGTAGATTTGTAGATTTGTTAAACAATTACGGTGCAAAATAAATGTGTAGATAATATTCTCCGAATTCAAACTCTAATTTCTTATGAATCAATATATAAATAGTTAAACCTATTATCGATAGAATATTTTATCTTAAGTTATTTTCATAACCTTTTTATACTATGATGTATTAAAAGTATCTTTTAATACATCATATCATCTTATGTGTCCACCTTAATGGATAATTACAATTAAACAAATATATATAAATGGTAAATATCTTATAAAAAAACGGAGTGGGTATATGATATCTATATATAACAATGTATAGATGTAAGATATCCATCTAATTGGAGTCCATTGTCCATGCAAATGTTTGGATTTGTATAAAATCATATCTGTTAAATTGCCAATGATTTTCACTTTAGTTAATTGAAAATCTATCCAATTAAGAAATGAATATATATAAATCAGATCTTTATACGTACAAACTATTTAATATATAATTTATTTATATTTAAAAAGTAATTAAATTGTATATATAGGATGCCATATGACAAATTGTATACATACGTACAAACTATTTAATATATAATCTAACCTTTTTATATAAATTAATCTAGCCTTTTAAGGTTATGTAGATTTTTTAGGTAAAATAGTTTAAAAATAAATTAACTTAAGATGTAAAAATTAATTGTAACAACTCGTATTGATAAGTTTAATAATTTAAATGATAGAATTTATAACCACTTAAGATATAAAAATTAATAATAATAATGATAAATTAAGATGGACACATAGGATGACACGTGAATAAATAGATAGACATATATATATACAAATTTTACGCCTAAATCTAATCTATATATATATAATTACACCTAAAAATTTTGAAAAATATAATGAATAAATTATTGGAAATATATTTATGAATCTTTTTATACTTAGGGCTAGATGAACTATGAGTCTATACTCATTTTTTCACTACTTCATGGTTTTTAGTTCTAATTTTGATTAAATTAACATTATTTTGGGGTTGAAATTTTAAGCATTATTTTTTCAAACATAAAATATATATTTTTATATGAACAACATTAAAAATATACCGATGAATGTTTTGTGAGTAAAAAATCAAAAAAAGAAAAATAAAAGATTTGGGGTAGTTAAGAAGTCAACGGTTTTGTTTTTGGGAGATTGATTTGGTGGAAGAAGGAAAAATCCAATATAGCTCATACTACGTATTTCTCTAAATCAAATGTATACGGAGTGTACATATTAAAAAACTAAGATGTAGATAAAAATTATAAAAAAAAAGTGATTATATTAAAAAGATTATTTATTAGATGTGAAGTATAAAAGATAAGTTTTCTAACTAAGAATTGTAGATAAAATGTTTATAAAATAACTTAAGGTCAAATGATAAGATTTGTAAGATATGAGGTTGAATATTTATAATAAAAATTAATTTAATCATTAATTAAAATGGACACATATGATGACACATGTATAAATAGATGAGGTTATCGTCTAACGTGGCTTAAATTTATTGTTTATTGGATCATCATTAATTGACGTGTCAATAAATGATGATCTTTTAGGTAAATATTAATCAAAGCTCCGTTGGGTTGACCACACAATTTTGTTTATTTTTATCTTTAAATTTGTTAATGATATTATTTATTTAATTAAAATATTTTAATGAATTGTATATTGATTTCATAGAAAGTTTTTTATCAAATCATTTTTTATCTTCATAATTTAATTATAGAAAAATCAAGGATAATATATATATAATAAAATAATATTTATTAAAATGCCGCGTAACACGCGGGCAACAAGACTATTATATTGTATCGGATCTTAAATTTGGATTTGGCCATCAATTAACCATCAGATCTATCATATCCACAATTTCTCGTACCATGATAAAAGACAAATACAAAGAGCTCAAAAGAAATCCTCAACCAGAATCAAACTTGAAACCCAACAATTCCTTATAACTTAAATCATCAATTGAGCCTCTTTTGTTTGTTTTTTTCTCCCACATCTTTCCATCTTTTTTATTAAATAAAGGTTCGTTTTGTGCTAAATGACCTAACTGTCGTTTAATACTTTAATTACCTTTAAATTAGATTGTTATGTTTTGGTAAGATTTTAAATCACATTATTTATAGTGTCAAGGATATTGTGATCCCTTATTCTTTTCTTATTCATGAAAGGGCACTTAATGAGTATTGTTGCCTCCAATGGCTCCAAACAACTGAAGATCTTTCATAAATCATAACAAAGCAGTTACAAAGGTGAGCAAAAAACAAAACTCTGCAAGGACACAACAGATCTGTGTTGCCTCGGTGATGATCATTCGACTTGAATTGAACCAATTACAAGACAAGCAGCATCTCTGCATTTGCATAATATACCAAACAACAATCAAATTTCTTTTCCTCTACATCACCTACTCATCAAATTCAATCACATCGATAGAAGGCCTTTGTCGTATGTAATACAAATACAATACAGTCGAAACAAGATATGAAACAAAACTGGGAGCTGCAGGTAAGATTCTCAGTAAACCAAAACTGGCACCTCATTTTGTGGAGAAGCTGATAGTCTTCCCCAGAACAAAGGTGACCAAAGAGAATTCGACGAAGAATATGGTAGTCATAAGCGCCCTGTCTATTCTCCATCCGAAGATGGTTACCCCACCCGGGTTGGATTGCATATACAAAACTGCAAAAACGAAAGCGGTCAGCATAAGCACACAACAATGCAGCTATTTTGTATGGGCAAGTACTATAAAACAGATAGTAAGTAGTAACAAGTAACACAGATCCACCAAATAACGACGACGCCCATCTATAGAATATGGTTTAGTGGTGGCATACCGAAGGCTTGTCTCTTGTGATAGGTGGACATATAAGACGCCAACTGTAGGTTAGTAGGTCCCGGTGTATAATCAGATTCCAAGTCGCTGTCTGAATAGTTAATAGTTATACGAACAGAAGGATCTGTGCTATTATTGGAGTTTTCACCATTGGCTGAGACCCCGAGTTGAGAAGCATCATTTGTATTGGATGTGACGAGCGCGTGCCATCTGCTAGTAACTGATGCTAATCCTTGAGCTCTATGTGATATTCTCGTTGCTGCCTGGAGACAAATAATAATTCCTACAACTTGGACAATAGCAGACACCTGCCCACAATTACGACGAAGACACATAAAGCAGTTGAAATCTTCAGCCCAAAGCGAAGTTCATCAACAAAACTAAAATTTGAACTCACCGCGAATTCAGCACCATTGATGAAATTGATGATCCCATGATTTGCAGTTGTCTCCAGCAGAGCCATAAACTCGCTAGCTGTGACCACGAGGAACTCCAAGATGAGGAAAATCCTGAACCTATGGCTTATCTTAGACAAGTAGTAAGTCAGCCTCATATGCTCCTCTATATAAACAGAAACATCCAGATCCCTCTCTAGAAGCTTCCCATAGTTTTCAAAGTGCACAACTTGCAGATTGCAGACCAGATGGAACAAGACACTGCCAGTGAAGTAGATTGTGGCCGAGTAGGTCCAGGATATCAGCAATGCAACCACAGTTACAGCGGCTTCCCACTGGGAATCCGCAGGTACATAAATAACCCTTACGATCTCCTTCGCTACCTTTAATACTAAACATGGCAACAGCCATATAGCCAGCAAGCGAAAAAAATTCTGAAAATGGAAACAATTTGACATCAAATCATCAATCCTAACTAAGCATCACAACAAGTCTATTGAAAAAGAGGTAGTTTAAACTTTAAAGGATTGCATCATATTAAATGAAAACAAGCAATTTCTTGATAATGAATGTAATGAAATAACAAGAAATCCCTTTCATAAAATATCTACTGTGTAGCCTGGAATTTTATTAAATTAGCGCCAAAATTTTAAAACTGGCGAACATTCAACATTTAGAATATCACCAAAACAACATATAGAGAGAAAATAACAACAAAATATTCCAACAATCATATTATTATTTCGAGTAAATTACATAAAATCAACCTTTAATAAGTTTTTCTTGAATATTTTGGTTAATTTGTTTTGTAATATAAGATTGATTTTTTTTGACAAATAAAGTGCTAATTTAGTATTTTAAACCAAAAAAAAAGGATTGGGTTTGTCTATTTTTCTAAAACAAATATAATTAGGGGGTGGTTTTGTATATTTTTCTAACTAGAGTGGTATTGTGAAAAGCCCCAAATTGATGTGTGACTTTGTATACTTTACCCTATTCTTCAATAAAGCAAATCAAACAATTACAATTCACATCACGGATTCACGGCAAATTCAAATGAGAAAGAGCAAGATCTATAATTTTTCATGAAAAAAAAAGTTCTCAGATTTGTCAAATTTCAGCAAAATCGGGAACAGGAAAGAAGATTCAGACTAGTATGAAGATGATTTGAAAGCAGGAAAAGCCTAAAAAGAACAGAGAAAGCAGGAAGGAGAAATCGATTTGGATTACTCACGTTGATCTTCTTAACATACTGATCGTGAAATTCAGCGGAGTGGCCATGGCACCGGTCAACAAAGATGAACTTACGAACACCGTACTTCCTGAGGTTGTGAGAGACGCAGAGGAGCGAGACGGCGGCGACGAGTGTGGAGCAAACGAGGATCTCGAGCTCAAAAACCTTGATCAGGTACTTGTCGCAGTCGGAGTAGCAGTAGTAGAACTCGATAATCACCACGGGAACCACTACGCCGACGACGAGGAAGGAGAGCCAGGAGAGGCAGAAGCTCACCGAGGAGTACTGGCAGAATCCGAACCACCGGAGGAACCACTCCAGCCGGCGGAGCGATCTCTCAAGCTCCAGCTGCTGCTCGTCGTGCTTTGGCTCCGGTGGCGGAGGATCGTTCGCTGGCAGAAGAGGCTCTTCGGCGGTTGAATCCGCCATGGGAGGAGGAGGAGAGAGGAGAGGTCGCTATCAGGGAAACTGGTAAGAGTGTGTAGTGTTGGTTGGGCTTGGAGAGGGCCACTTAAGGCCGTGTTTGGATTCCGGGTTTTATATTACAGAAACAGAAGGTGACGTGGCAGCATAAATATATTTGTCTCGCGTGTCCTAGATTTCGATTTCGATTTGGTTTTGTTTTTGTATTTGGATTTTAATTAGTGTAATTAAAAATTAAAACTAATTTGTTTATGAAAATGAAGGGCACAAAATAACAATACAATATGTTAAAATGTACTCCAATGAAATTAATTAAAATGAAGGCTCGTTGAACAATATCGCAATATATCAATCAACTTTTACAACCAATCCTCTTTTTTTTTTTTTTTTTTTTTTTTTTTTTTTTTTTTGTTGGAAGCAAGATAAAAATTAGGAATTCCGCCGTCGATCGGGCTTCTTTCCTAGAGCGTCCTCCTGGACGAGAACACGGAGTTCTGGATCTTCCCTGATGCCTATCATCGGCAGAGATGTAGTAAGCCAGACGTGCAATCCTGTCTGCCACCGCATTTGATTCCCTGAAAATATGACGAATAGCAACATTAGGCAAAGAATTAATGGCGATAGAAATATCGGCAATTAGTAGCTCGATATTCCAAGGGCACGCCCAATCACCCAACAAAGCATTTATGACGACTAAACAGTCCCCTTCGATCAGAAGTTTTTGTATCTTCAGTTCTGTAGCCTTCTGTATGCCTTTTAGTAGCCCCACGGCCTCGGCAAAAACTGCAGAGCTATTATCACATTTGCCGGAACCCAGCGAGATAACAGTACCATGGTGGTCCCTAATAACGAAACCGAAGGTACCAATATTATTGTTACAGAACGAACCGTCAAAGTTTAATTTAAAAAAATCCGTAGGTGGTTTTTCCCAAAGTCCCAATCTTTTTGAAATTGTAGTAGCTTTTATATTTGTACCGTTATTCCTGTCATATTTATTATGTTTGGGATTGTTTCCTAACACATTACTGTCGTCGAAACGATTTTTCCAAGTTGTTTTTGTTGACGAGCAGAACAAAGCAATTGTATTAATGGTAGGATTCTGAATATCGTGAAAAACTATTTGGTTTCGAAAATACCACAATCCCCACCAAATGTAGGCCAAATCGCAAAGTTTTTTGCCTCCCACTAGAGAGTATGTGTTGTTTAGGATTATATTTGGTTTAGATCTGTCGTCAAGTCCCCCAAGAATCGTAGGGAACGGTATATTAATACGAAGGCTATCCAGTAGGTTTCTGGTGAAAGGACATTCAAGAAGAAGGTGAATAGTATTTTCTGTAGTGTTACCGCAGAAGTTACAACCCGAAGGAATGTGTATGTTTGACCGTTGTAACCGATCTGAAGTCGGTAGTCCGTCGCGAGAAACTTTCCATAAGAAATGTTTTATCTTGTGTGGCAAGTCTAGTTTCCAAAGCCAAGTACAGTTATAGTTTGAATCTCCGTCATGTAGATGAATTATATTCGTAGCTGATTTTGTCGAAAACCAACCGTTACGACTCGGACCCCAATAAATTCTGTCATGAAAATTATGAGTGGGTAATTTGATATCAGTAATTTTCTTCATTACAGATGGGGGCAGCAGATTATGTAATTCAAAATTTAATTTGCCGAAATCCCAAGTTTTTTCATTAGTAATGAATCTGTCAACGGTCCAGGTAGCACATGATTCATCCAACACCGAAAAAGTCATGGAAGAAAGAGGAGTATCGGAGACCCAGTTATCACTCCAAAATTTGACAGCTCGACCGTCTCCGATAACCCATCTAAGACCCGGTTTGAACAAGTGTCTAATAGACATAAGCTTCGACCATTGCCAAGAAGTATTACCTTTTTTGACATAATCCAAAAGAGGTGCTTGTTTAAGATATTTTGCAGAGATGACTCTAACCCAAATGTTGAGAGGTTCAGCGATGATTTTCCATAACAACTTCATTTGTAATGCAATATTCATTGTTTCCGCTTTGTAGAGTCCAAGTCCCCCTTCTAAGGTATCTGAACAAATCTTGTCCCAACTAATAAACGGAGTATGGTTGACATTCTTATTCCAAAAAAACTGTCTATAAACTTTATCGAGTTCATGGAGAATTGATGTGGGTAGCATGAAAGCTTGCATAATGAATAGAGGTTGTGCACTTAAGTTGGATTTGATTAGCACTCTTCTACCTTCGGCGGAGAGAGAAGAAGCTTTCCATTTAGTCAACTGTTGTTTTGCTTTAAGTACAATATCTGTGAACGTTTCACGATTTACTCTACCGTTAATGATCGGACAACCGAGATATTTTTCTAAATTATTTGTCAAAGGAATACCCAGTGTTGTTGAGATAGTTTGGATAGCTGTATTTGACGTCCTTGCCGATACTTGGAAACTTGATTTTTGCAGGTTCACCTTTTGTCCCGAGATGAGACAGAAACGATGAATTGTTTTTGATAAGGAAAGACAGGCAGTTTGGTTTGCCTTACCAAATAGAAGAATGTCATCTGCAAAGGCCAGAAAGGGGACTTTGATTCCCCCTCTAGCCACAGAAAATCCGAGATGTTTTGAGTCAGAAGCCTCTTTCTGAAGTGTTCTAGCTAGTACCTCAGCTGTTAGAATAAAGAGAAAAGGTGATAGAGGATCCCCCTGTCTAAGACCCCTACCTGGTAAGAAAGGATTTGACGGTTCGTCACTGATTAAAATGGAGTAAGAAACTGTTTGTACACATTCAGAGATCCACGCAATGAATTTTTCATCAAAACCGAATTTGTGTAAAATTGCAAAGAGAAAGGGCCATTCGACCCTATCGTAAGCCTTTTCCATATCCAATTTAACGGCCATATAGCCACATTTTGCTTTACTGATTCTGTATGAATGAAAGATTTCATGAGCTATCAAAATATTATCCTGAATGGATCTTCCTTTTGTGAAAGCACTTTGTAAAGGATGGATAAGTTTATCAAAAACTTTGGTTAATCGGTTAGTTAAAATCTTGGAGATGATTTTATATAGCGTGGAGCATAAACTGATCGGCCTGTAGTGGTTGACAGTATCAGGATTGTCCTTTTTTGAATTAATGTAATGAACGTGTGATTAATCTGACGAAGCATTTTGCCCGACAGGAAGAATGACTTCACAGCTTTGATTACAGAAGGTCCCACAATGTCCCAGTAGGAATGAAAGAAACCCGCTGGGAACCCGTCAGGCCCCGGAGTTTTGTCTGCTTTAATAGAGAAGACAGCCATTTTAATTTCTGCATTAGTCACTGGGGCAGTCAGAGCTATGTTGTCCATATCAGAGATTTCATTCCCAGTTACAACAAGATCATTTGTAAAGCACATATTGTGGTTATAGTTCGTTTTAAAACGTTTGGTAAAAGTGGAAACAAACTCATCTCGAATTAAATTGTTATCCGTTATATGAGCTCCGGACTCGGATTTAATATATTTGATTAATTTTTTTCCTCTTCTAGCCGTGGCTATACGGTGGAAATAAGCTGAGTTGGAATCATTTAGTTTTATATGCCTTAGTTTTGCTCGTTGGCTCCAGTACCTACGTTGAAAATCTAGCATTCTCTCTCTTTTATTAAGGAGTCTTCTGTGATGCTCAAAATCATTGGTATTGTAATTGGTGAGTAAACTTTGTTGTAAACGGAGGATGTTTTCATCTGTTTGGAAGATCTGTTTGTGGATATTCTGAAATGTTTTTTTGTGCCATTTTTTCGCAAGTTTTTTCAGTGTCGAAATTTTTGTTACTAGTTTGTACATATTAGAACCAACGGGATTGTTACGCCAGGCCTGTTTAACAACATTTTTGAATTCAGGTTTGGTTATCCAAGCTAATTCAAACCGGAAGGGTCTGTTATGCAGATGGTCCTGTTTTCGCAAATCCAATGAGATCGGAGCATGATCTGAGTTTGTGAAGGGGTGAATTCGTAATCGAATTCCATCGTAAGATGAGATTATCTCGTTTTGGGCTAGTAGGCGATCTAGTTTAGCATAAGTATTATCCGGAGTACCCGTTTTTTTCCTTTGCCAGGTATAGTTACCTCCATGAGTTGGAGTATCGTGTAGAAGGAGATCATTCTTCAGTTCTTGTAATCGGACGAAACGACGAGCATTTGGAAGACAACCACCTAGTTTGTCTTCCGGAACAGCAATTTCGTTTAGGTCACCTAAGATACAGAATGGTAATAAAAGATTGGAAGCATAGTTTTTAACAGAATCCCAGAATTGATCTTTTGAGTTGTAATCTGGAGGAGCATATGTTATTAAGAAGGCGAATGTCTTATTTAATTTGAAGTCTGAGTAGTCAATGTGAATTATTCTAGGTTGTACCAATACGAGTTTAATTTCTCCCTCCCAAGGAGGCAGATCCTTCCAAAAAAGACATATCCCTCCCGAATAGCCAATCGCCGGATCGAAAGCCATATTGTGGAAACCGCATTTTTTCCAGGCATTATCCGGAGGAGGTCTGCCAGATTTTGTTTCAAGTAGGGCTAGCACATTAATTTGGTTATTTTTGCAGAAAATTTCCGTACTCGTCCAGAAGTTTCGTTTCTTTAGTCCGCGACAATTCCAGGAGCAGATATTCATGGATACTTTGCTTTAATTAGTGATTGTATGAAAAATTTCGTCAATAGGTTTGGTGATAAACTTTTAGTATTAGAAATGCAGTTAGTATAGTTATTGCTATTATGAATGCACATGTTGCTGTTATGAATGCACATGGAGAGGTTGATTTTGGTAATTCGATGTGGAATATAATATGTTGGAGCTGTAGACATACCCGTTTTATGCCATGGGACGTAAATATCCTGGGATATACAGAAACTGGAGGTGTCATAGTAGGAAGGTATGTTTGTTTTGTATTTTTTACGATAATGAGCCGTCAAACTGAATGTAACGGTAGAAGAAGTATTATTTTGTTTTTGTAATTAATTTTTTGTAATAGATTGTGAAAAGATACTCGATGTTCGCCTATGCGATATCGTTTTAATAAAGGTAATTTCGTCCGTAAGATTGAAGATTGAGAAAATCCTAAAAAACGACAGATTAATTCTGTTAAAGAGTATAAGAGTATTACGAGATTGTAATTTGAGTTTGGTAATATCAGTAAACAACTTTGTAATTGAACATTGATACAAATCTTGTGCCTTGTGGGGCTTATGAGTAACTTGGTAAAAGGTAGTCAAGGCTTGTGAACCATAAGGAGCAGCAACAGTCAGTCGGTTTTGAGCGAGCTGGAGGCACCCCAACCGCAACAATTCAAAGTCCAAAACAGCAGAGGCATACCGAGCCATCAGCAGGGCAAAGCCCCAGCAAGCACCAGAATGATACCTGCACGCAAACAAAAACCAGCAGGAAGAGTAGACCAAGCAAAAGACAAGCCGTAATGGGTAGATTAAATTAAGTAATTTTAGTTTAGTGATACAATTAATCAGGTTTGTAATTGAACATTTATTTAGCAATTGTGTCTTGTAATGCTTGTGAGCCTTTGAGCATTTATGTAGAAATTGTGCCTTGTAAGACTTGTTGGCAGTTTGATAAAAGCAAAACAAGATTTGAGAGCCATACGCAGCAGCAGATAGCCAAAACTGAAGGAGCAGTAGACAAGCAAGCCACAACAGCGCGCAAACCATGACAGCAGGGTCCAAACGAAGCAAGGGCTGTCCATACCAAACTAAGGCAATGGGAGGAGACCTGACTTGTGTGCCAAAAGGGTGAAAAAATAGCTTATAAAGCTTTGGGATAGTTGGATCATCTCGACCAAGAGGAGTTGAAAGAAGACCAAACAACCCATAATTCCTACAGCGAACCCAAGACCTGCAAGACAATCGCAAGACACAGCAGCGCAAGAAGAAGGACAGCAAAGGAGAAAACCACCAGGGAAGCCAAGCACAATAAACCAAATAGATAGAAACTTTATAACAAGGAAAGTACATGAGGAGTATGAAACCCCCAAACCAGTCAGCTAAAAACCTGAAATTACATGATTGTATAAAGGACAAACGGTAAAGAAGCAATTGGTTATAACAGCAGCTGAGCACACAGATCAGACATAAGATCTTCGACTCCCCAAATTGTAACTGAAACGCGACATAAGAGATAGTAATCACCTCGGATAGTAGTACAACAACAGCTTGTTAGCGTGAGGGCGACACACACCCAAATTTCGGGGTTACCGATATATAACTCATGTACACACGCGTGCTGATTAAGCATAATGGTCGGACCTTTGGTGTTGGTGAAGAAATTGTAAGTGCAGTACATAGAAGGAAGGATAATTCGAGGTTGACAGTAAAACTTGTATAGATACGGAGCTGGTAGGCCAAAAGAAAGCGATCGTATCGAAAATTCGTGACTGTAGAGTCGGATAGGGTAGATAAAACCTGATTTGAGGAGTTCCAGATGTATAGGTAGATGAGACGGCAAACGCCTAACCTCACAGATCCGCCAGCGAGCATCCTCCCAACACTGAGCCGCCGCCAGAACTGCCAACGCCACGCCCAAAAACGACGCCAGACCGAGGGCCAAACGCCGCCAGAGCCATCGACCAAGAACAGATCTTTTCTTTGTTTATTTTGATTTGTAGAAAATTTTTGATTTCTTTCATGCTTTTCAGATTTGCGGGAGCGACTCGCTCTTTTGTTTCTTGTGCTCTCGGTTGGAGAAGGAGGCTTCTGCTGAATGAAGGCAGTGGTCGGAGGTCCGACGATAGGCTTTTGGGCCGAAATGCTAGTGGCGGCGGAATGGGAATTAGGGTTTAGGATCAGGGTGTTTTCCATTTCGTCCATATATCATAATAATACCCAATCTTTACAACCAATCCTCACCTTAAGTGAAGGCAGCATCTAATTCTTTTCTTTCTTTTTTTTTTTTAAAAAATAACTATCTTATACTCCCTCCGATTTTTAATATAAGGCATTTGACTTTTGTGCACGTAGTTTAAGGATATAAAAACTATATAAAATATTAATTTTTTAATTATTTTTTTTACATTATAATACTTACTATTAATAAGTATTATAATGTAAAAAAAAATAATTAAAATAATTAATATTGTATATAGTTTTTAGCTCCTTAAACCACGTGCACAAAAGTCAAATGTCTTATATTAAAAATCGGAGGGAGTACAAAATTAAAATAACAATTTTTCTACAAAATATCAAATTATTATATAATTTTCTAATTATTTTACCAGTTATGAATGCGGATCAAATGTTAACAGCTCTTACGGTGTTAAATGTTAACAAATCAATATTCGGCAAAATTTATCAAATATTCATCACAGTCACTCAATTATTCATCAAAGCTTTTGTTAAAATTAATCAAATATTCATCACAGTCACTCAAATATTCATCACAGTCACTCAATTATTCACAATTTCCCAAATATTCATCAATATTCGGCAACATTTAAGAAATATTCATCACAGTAACACAATTACAGGATTGGAGGTGGATATTGTGAATAATTGTGAATAATTGAGTGACTGTGATGAATATTTGAGTGACTGTGATGAATATTTGGGAAATTGTGAATAATTGAGTGACTGTGATGAATATTTGAGTAACTGTGATGAATATTTGATTAATTTTAACAAAAGCTTTGATGAATAATTGAGTGACTGTGATGAATATTTGATAAATTTTGCTGAATATTGATTTGTTAACATTTAACACCGTAAGAGTTGTTAACACATGACCCAACCTCTACCAGTTATATGCCGTTTATCAATTTTTTTTGGAAGCGAGATAAAAATTAGAACGGACGCTAACGGTTGGGCTTCCTTCCTAGAGTATTTGAGCGGACGAGAATACAGAGTTCTGGATCGACAGTCATGCTATCATCGGCAGGGAAGTTGTAGGCCAGTCGTGCGATCCTGTTAGCCACAACCTTTGATTCTCTGAAAATATGACGAATAACAACATGAGACAACGAATTTAAATCAATCATAGTATCCGCCATCGAGAGCTCGATGTTTCAAGGACAAGAATAGTCATCCAGAAGAGCATTGATGACGACCAAACAATCTCATTCAATAAGAAGTTTTTGTAAATTCAGAAACTTAGCACTAGCCACACAGCCCACACCCATACGAATTATATTTTGTCACGTCAACCCCTAATGTTACGTATTAGTTTTTTTTATTTAATTAGCATTTTTTTATTTAATTAGCTTTTGAAATCTAAGCTTTTCAACAGCTACTCACCCGAGCTTTTGGTTTTATATTCACAAGTTTTCAACAATTACCATAACAGTTAGATTTACCAAACACTATTTTGCCAAACGCACCCTAAAACACTTATGTTTGAATCTCAATAGTGTAGACGGAGTATTATTTTGTAAAGTTTAATAAATAATTAATAAATTAACAAATTGTTATAAGATGTTAAACCTACTAGTCTCACTGAATGTTTTGCTTTCAACTTTTCTAGTTTGAACGAAATCTCCCAACTTTTGTATTCTTTCTGCTAATTTAAAATGATATGCCGAAAGTAATATAATGTGTAAAGTGACTTATATAGCATATTAGAATTTAGAATGCATCTATTTCCATTTCTCACAAAAAAAGCAAAGTATCCTACACCCCATGCATGAAAATCTAAGGTTTGTCTTGCTTTTTACCAGTTGATCGAGTTGGCCAACACAAATATATTTACTTGATATGTATATAATTCTTACTGGCTGGGTTACGGGTATTATAACAGAAGGTGGGTTCCTCGTCATAAAAATAAAATAAAATGTATCGTCCCTTTCTCACTATTTTGGACCCTCTTTGCTTTGCAATGGATGAAATTTAGGGGTAGTCACCAAGTGTACTATCAAACTTAAGAGTGAAAAAATCACAAATCCAAATTCAAACATTTTGTGAAACTTGATATCAAATGATGTGTTCATATATCTCCGTAGCGTCTACAAGACTACAACCGAGAAGCAGTAGCCGAGACACGAGGGAGCTGGTTCTTGAGCACGAGCACTCTCCTCAGGATCTTGCCTTGGGGCGATCTCGGGATCTCATTGATGAACTCCACCCTTCGTATCTTCTTATATGGAGCCACCTGCACCTCACATTACATCAATTCAACTATTTAATTAACTTGTGTTTAGCTTCATCGTGTCATATTTTAAGTTTTAAATCCATCTTCAAACATGCCTGTTTGGCGACGAAATCAATGATGTCGTTGCCTTTCACACAACTTCCCGGTGTTCTTACTACATATGCCATGGGAATTTGTCCTACCTCTTCATTAGGATATCTGTACATTGTAGCATAAAGTGATAAGAGTCATGCGAAATGTAACGGAAGATGATCGATCAAGTACATTGTAGCATAAAGTGATAAGAGTACTAATAAGGAATCGATAGTTACGGGATAACAGCAGCATCAGCAATGTCTGGATGTGACAGAAGCAAGCTCTCTAGTTCAGCCGGCGGAACCTGCATATCAAATGCAGTTAAAAACGTTGCCATAAGTTCGTCGCAAAAGACGAAAAAATTGGTCCCATTATCACACACCTGATACCCCTTGTATTTTATCAACTCCTTCAACCTATCAACCACGAACATGTATCCATCCTCATCGAAGTAGCAAATGTCGCCAGTCTTCATCCATCCCTCTGAAAACGTCGCCCTATTTGACTCCTCATCGCCAATGTAACCTACCAGAATCACAAAACATTACAGATTGATCAACATTTCGACATAAAATACTGCGGATTCCTCATCCAATTTATATACGTACCTTTCATGATGTTGGGACCCCGAAGCCAAAGCTCCCCTAGATGACCTGGGGGCATGGCTTCGCCAGTCAAAGGGTCGACGACTTTGGCTTGCACGATAGGATGCAAGCACCCTACAGATCCATATCGAGGCGATTCGTGAGGCCCCATCACTTTTGCAGCTATGCCGCTTGACTCGGTTAGGCCATATCCCTATTTCATTAGTTCAAAGTTCAAACCAATTAGAAAAACCAAAATATAATGGAATTTTTTTTCACATTAGCCAAAGTACTAAAAAAAATTATGAAAATAGCCAAAATTCCAAACTATTTTGAGATTTTTTCAAAATGAGGCTAAATCGCTGCTTTAAACAACGACTTTAGCCTAACTTAAAAAAATAATAATAAAATATCAAAATCGTTGTTCAAAACATGAACTTTGATATATTTTAAAAAAAAAAATCAGTTTAAATGGAAAAATGGCTTAAAAAGACAAAAAAATATATAAGAGTCTCCTTTTTTATTTTTTTAAATCATGAAAGAGAGAGAGGGGGGGGGGGCAGTAGGTGCGGTAGTAGGTGGGGCCAAAGGGAGAGAGAAAGAGTATAAAGGGGAGAGAGAGGGGCTGCTCACGTGAGAGAGGGAGTTTGAGGAGAGAGAGCTTCAAAATTTTTTTTTATTAGGAAAAATTTCGGGGGAAAAAACTCTAGCATCCTTTCGGATGAGGTCAAGAAGACTATGATTATTCTGAAAATTAGTACCCAGATAGAGTGGCAAAGGTGTGCAACCTTATCCGCCACTCTATTGCCTATTCGGGGTACATGGAAGAAAGAAACTCTTTCCAGATTTGTTAACCTAGTTGTAATATCTGACAGAATAAGTTCGATTTCCCACGAATATTTTTTTTTCTATTGAGATGGTCAATAATTATTTTAGAGTCCCCCTCAATTTGAAGTTTGGTGATACGTAAATTTAGGGCGTTCTGTACCCCGAGTTTTAAAGCAAGAGCTTCAGCTTTTAATGGACTTTGATTACCAAGTTGTTTATATCCTATGTTAGAGAGAGCTTCAATGTTTAAAAATAATAATAAAAAAGCGTGTATATATTTTTTTTACCCTTTTCAACCCTTTTCCCATTGAAACTGATTTTTTTTAAAAAAAATACCAAAGTCGTTGTGTGAAACAACGACTTTGGTATTTTATTTTATTTTTTAAAAGTTGGTTTAAAGTCGCTATTTCAAATAACGACTTAACCCTACTTTGGCTAAATCCCAAAATAGTTTGAGATTTTGGCTATTTCTATAATTATTTTTCCGTATTTCGACCAATTTGAAAAAAAATTCAATATAAAGATTCAAAACGCTCTTTTGGCAGTACAATACTCTTTTAAGTTAAAAAAAAACTTTATACTCCATCTTTCCGTTGTGTGATTGGGTTTAGTTTCGGACGAGGTTCGATCTCGAGCGTCTTATTGTTAGTGGTTTTTGAAAACTCTCATCTAGGTGAGAAAAACGTCGTTGATCTACACTTCATCAAGAGAAGTCTCTTTTCATTGGTGGGTTTCTGTTCTCGTCTCCTCGACGTCTAAACAACATGTTAGTCTCTTATCTCCCCCGTCCTCTCAACATTTAATTAATTTACAAGTTTTCCCTAATCTTTCTTAACTTTCATGCAAAGTGGGTTGATTGTTGTTGTGATTTGGTGTGTCTGAGTCTCCCTTCTTTTATTTTGTTTTGTATGACTTCATTTGTTATATCATGACAATTAGTATAATATTATTTTGAAAATTAATAAAAAAAATTAATATTTAATATAGTTTTTAGCCCCTTAAAAAATATGTTAAAGAGTCAAACAACCTATATTTTAAGATGGCGGTAGTACTTCAAAAAAAAAAACCTTGTACGGTGTACCTAACCTTTTTGTTTTAATATTATATATTTTCAAAAGAGTCAAATATATAAGATTAAATTCAAGTTTATATTAATATAGATTATCAACAACTAATCTTAATTTTTTTAAGGTTTCCACATCCTTCCCGCCCTTCATTGATTTTTTTTAAAGATTTACACATCTAATAACCACCTCCCTATCAAACTATTTATTTAATTAATAAAACAAATAAAGTGAATGATATAATTAAGGAATCAAACTATTTATTTAATTAATAAAACAAATAATGTGAATGATATAATTAAGGAATAAAACTATATGATATCTTTTTTAAAATGAAAAATATTTAGAATTTTATTAATAACCTTTATATATTTAGAAATTTATGATTAAGACTCTTATATTTATAATCATTGGAGTTTTATGATTAACCCTCCTGTATTTAGAATTTTTTTTTAAAAATAAATGCTTTTACCTTCTTTTTTTTTGAACAAGAAAGAATTTAGCTGTAAGCAAAGCAAACTAGCCAAGAGCATCCTTTCGGATGATACTACAAAGGACTGCATTTGGAGGGAGAGTCGAGCCAGAGAAATCAATCCCGATGTGAGATAGATGGTCAGCAGCTCGGTTGCCATCCCTAAAGATATGAGAGATCTCAAATTCAGAAAACTGTCTCAGGGCGCATAGAGAGTCGGATAAGAGCATCTCTATCTCGCCACATCTAGAAGCGCCTGTGCTAAGGCATTTGACAATACCGAGATTATCGCATTCAATATAGATACGCGTAATGTTGAGTTCCACTGCTCTAAGAATACCCTTCCACATACCAAAACATTCGGATCCAATAACGGAAGAAAGAGGAGAGGTACCAGATTCTGAATACAGAACATTACCCAAGTTATCTCGGATAAGAAATCCATAAGTGCTGCAGTTGTCAGAGGAAAGGGCTCCATCAAAATTTAATTTATACCAATTGTTTCATGGCTTAGTCCATTTGGGTATGCGTTTTCTAGTCTTACAAGGTCCGGGACCTTTATTCTGTATTTCCGGGTCTGAGCTTTTGTCATTAATTTTTGCCTTCTCCTAGTTAGATAACTGGTCTTTTTATATAGGATAATATTGTTTTAGAGTTGGGATTGAGTTTATCGAAAAGGGCTTTGTTCCTAAAGTACCAAGAGCACCACCAAGCGGTAGCAAGAGTGGAAAAATCCGATTTTCCAAGGGAGACATAAAGGGCACATAAGGCTTCATTTGTGTTGGACGTGGTGTCGTAGGTACATCGAATAGTGTTATGGATTTTAGGAGAGAGTTGTTGTATTGCATGTTTTGTTATAGGGCATTTGAATAAGAGATGATCAATGTCCTCATAGTTCATACCATAGAGGGGACAGTCAGTGGGAATGCCAGCTCCCCGAGAGGCTAGTTTAACGGAGGTAGGTAGGCCATTCTTGGATACTCGCCACAAGAAGTCTTTTATTTTTGGGGACACATCTAAATTCCAAATCCAGTGAAATTCAGACGTGGAATGGTTTTTTGTTTTGTGAATAAGTTCGATCGCCGAAACTGTTGAGAACCAACCATTTTTACTATAGGCCCAGTATAGCCTATCTTGGTGGATGTTCTTTGGTATCGGGGTTTGTATAATAGTTTTGAGGGTTTCCTTGCTGACGTTATTGTTTATAGTGTTTTGTAGTTTATCAACATCCCAAACCTTATCACTACTAATAAAGGTACCCACCATGAGGTGATGCTTTTAACTTTTTAATGCATTACTCCTTAGTGTTTATGCATAGCATAGTACAACCCTATGATTTTTCTTCCTTTTTTTTTTGTTCTAACTGCGACACAAATTATAGAAGCCTACAATCAACTTTTATTTTACATTGGGTTAGTATTTCTCTTTATTATTATTGAGAAAATATTCGATTAAGGAATTATAAATAAATTTTCTACGAAACCATTATTTTTGTTTCTATTATTCCATTGTTTCAATATATTATTAAATTTTTTTGTGCATTTTTAACATATTTAGATTTTTTTTAAAAAATAAATGCTTTTACTTTTTTTTTAGGCATGTGTACACTAACCAGCCCTACATCGGAACTATCCTATATATAGCATGTGTGGAATGATATGTTGTATAAAAATAGATTTAACAATAAAAAATCGTGGCTTATCCTATATATATCATGTATGGAATAATATTTTATAGAGTTTTCATTTTCTTAAAAAAAGTGTATAAAATTTTAAACGACATTTATTTTAAAACGTAGGGAGTAAAATAATTTAAGAATGGACTGGCTAGTAGTCTAGTATACTCCATTCCCTCCATATTTTAGATAGCTGCGTAAGGACGTTAAGCCTTATTGGTAAGGATGACATGCATGTATTGACTAGTAAATCAAGATATATGTATAAAGATTAAAGAATGTTACTTTCACCTTTAAATATCTCATTAAATATTTTTTACTCCTCTATCACATTAATTATGTACAATTTTAATTAATTAATTAAAAAAATATAAATTATATAGATATTAATACAAAAATGAAAAAGAATGTCATTATTGCTTCTAAAACATATTTCCGATTATAATGATATGATATGTAGGAAACATATTTCCGATTATAATGATATGATATGTAGGAAGCAGTTAATTAATCCCTATCTTACTATACTTCCAGTGGAGGGACGTTGACCGTATACGCACCTGAGCACAGTAGATCCAGGGGAACTTGGCCTTCAACCGCCGGGCAATGTCCTCGCTCAGCGGCGCCCCGCCGCAGACCATCATCCTCAGAGATCGGAGATCGTACCGCTTCGTCAACTCCGACTTCACAAGCCACACCACCACCGGAGGCGACACCGGCGCGAACGACACCTTAAACCTCTCCACCGCGGACAGCATCCCCTCCAGGCTGAACTTCCCCAGCAACACCGACGCATCCGCCATCGCCACTGACCTCAGCATCATGAAGAACCCGTACATGTGGAAAAGCGGCAGCGACACCAGCGTCACCGCCTGCGCCGCCGCCGCCTCACGGACGGGCAGGTTCCGAGACAAGCAGGTGATCACGGCGGTCAGGTTCCGGTGCGTGATCTCCACGCCCTTCAACATCCCCGTCGTGCCGGAGGAGTAGAGGATCGCCGCCAGATCGGACTGTGACGGTCCGACGACTGAGTCGAATCGGAGAGAATCGGAATCGGTGAGGAGGGAGTCGAACTCGGGAGAGTCGAGGAGGACGGTGGGGAGGGGGAGGCGAGGTGAGGAGGAGGCGGAGAAGACGACAGCCGGGGTGGAGATACGGACGATGTGAGACAGCTCGGAGTCGGAGAGGAGGGGGTTGGCGGGGGAGACGACGGCGCCGAGGGAGAGGAGGGAGAAGTGGAGGACGGGGAGGTGGAGGGAGGAAGGGGAGAGGATGAGAGCGACGTCGCCCTTCTTGATAGGCGGGGAAGAGGCGGTGCCACGGCGAAGGGAGGAGGAGAGGGAGCGGACGCGGCGGAGGAAGAGGGAGTAAGAGAGGGAGTCGCCGGTGGAGGCGTCGATGAAGGCGGGGAGGGAGTGGAAGGAGGAGGATGAGGAACGGAGTAAGGAGAAGACGACGTCAGTGATGGAGAGTGGGGAGGATTGGGGAGGGAGGGTGACAGAGGGGAGGAGGCTGTGGTAGGTACGGGTGGCGGAGCAGTAGCCGGAATTGGGATCAATGGATTCTCCGGGCGCCATTACAGCAAATGGATCGAAGTTACAGAGAGATCCCAGGGAGAGATGCAGCCACGTGCAAATTCAACTTATAGGTGATTTGACCATTATTTATTATTGATACACATTTTTCCTGGATAATAAAAAATATATAAAATATCTATATTTTAATAAAAAAATTTAATTAATAGTAACTACTACTTCTGTTTCAAAATAAATGTCGCTTGACTTTTTATATGTTTTTTAAGCATGTAAACTCTCTATAAAATATTAATTTTTTAATCAAAATTTTTTTTCAAATCAATACTTATTACTAGTAATAAGTATCAATTTATCAAAATAAATTGATTAAAAAATAATATTTTATAGAGTTTTTAGCTTGTTAAAAAACGTGCAAAAAGTCAAGCAACATTTATTTTGAAACGGAGGGAGTATAAAATTATTTAAAAATTTTATGAAAAAAACAAGTTGTTTTATACTCCCTTCGATTCAAAATAGATTTTGTTTTATATACTTTTGAATTTGATCTAAAATAAGTGTTGTTTTATACTTTTTAAGCAATTTAATATATTGATCAATGAAAATTGTTATTGAAAATTGTATTTGTTGTCTACTTTTTCTTTTAAACTCTCCACCTATTGGTTGAAAAAGTTGGTAAACGTTTAATAAATGATAAGATTTAGGAAATGTATAAACTCTTCATTATTTAATTGTTATTTATTATTTACTCAATCACTTAGTTAATTATTTAACTAATTTCGACAAATGATTGTTTAAAAGTTGATTTAATTATATCAAAATATAAAAGATCGGTTTTAAAGTATATAATTCAAATTATTTCTCAAGTGTTGGAATTTATTTAAAACCTTAGAATAATAATTTTAAAATAAAACGAGATATGCCGGAACTACTCTAACGTTGTAACTTTTGAGGACGATTTGACCGTATTTTATGTTATGAGAATGACCTTTTTAAACGATGGTGTTTTAACAGACTAACCTATTGGACCCTTGGACTTTTGAACTGTTTAACTGCACTATTTGGACTTGATTTGTTGGACTTGAATTAGGACCTTGACTTGTGACTTGAATTGTGACCTGGCATAGACTGAGACCGGACTGGTATTGTTGGACCGACGGGATCAATATGAGATTCAAAATTGAGATGAGTTGATGGACTGAGTAATAAGAATGGATTTAGAATGTGTCGTATTTCGAAAACAAAATGTTTTAACTTATCTGTAACGACCCAAGTTTGTTAATCCGGGTTACGTTTTGAAGGTCGGATACCTTCGTTTGGATCTTTCTCACCAAATACGAGTTGAAAGTTTGAAATTCAAAAGTTCAGCTGTGAAAGTGGGATTTCATTCCCAAAGTTCTCGTGAGGCCTTTTGGAGACCCAGTGTTAACACACATGTACCTGTCCTAAATACTAAGTTGGGAAAACATTTATGAGTAAACCAACAATCCCGTAAATACAAGGTGCCACGGTGGAGCCGGGTCAAAACATGTTTATTATATGGTTAATCTACTACACATTTATATGGTAAAGTGATAAGTCATTTCCAATTATTCGCCATGAACATCCCACGCCAAACAGCACATAACATTAGGTAGGATCATGCATATATATATATATATATATATACACACACACACACACACACACACACCCCTAAAAAAAATAAAGCGGGCATAGGATCAGATCGAAGCCCGCATAGCTGCACCCCACATATAAGCACACATATACGCTAGTCCTAATATCATGCTTCTAATGCAGGACAATATTTTAAATCATGCTAGCATGCTAGCAGTTTATATATATATATATATATATATATATATATATATATATATATATACATATATATGCATAAAGCGGTAAATGGGCCCACACAGAATGTCAAGTGACATATCTCTCTTCTACCTCCACCCCCTTCCCGATAGGGCGGAGACTTAGGATGAGACCCAATGAGATTGGGCTGTCCTATGACCCTAACAATGACTCTAGTTAACTTCACAGATAACGACCGTTCTGTTTAAAAAGGCATAAAGAATAAGTATGCTCAAATGTTAGTGCAACCTAACATGATACTACATGGCATGCTATTATGAAATGCAGCACCTAGTACATCATGCACATATAAGCAGGGATAGGTCTGATCAATCTGAGTAAGCCCCGAGGGAACTTACCTGGCTGTGCAAAACAACATTATAGCAATCATACATTTCAAAGTTACCTAATAGTCATAATGGAAGTATAAGTCTATCTATTCAAACATACAAGCATACACGATTTCACATAATTCCACATATTGAAAGTCTCATCATCATATTCCCAATTCCTCCCATCAATCATCATATACCATCTCGCATTTCGTATCACAACCTCATATAGCCCATCAAGTACCAACCATGCTCATCATCGTATAAGTTCAACATATAGTAACATCTCATAGGCCATATAACATTGCATGCTTCATAATCATTGATCATATTCATACTCATATAACACATCATAGTCAATTCATATATACACCATACTTTCATATTCATCAAGTCAAGATCTCACATAAGACATGATTTAACATAAGTTCATATCATAACATATTAATAACATAACTCACATTTATACTCACATCATCATATATCATATCATGATTAAGATCATATCAATAAGCATGCTTGCATTCATATAACACATATCATCATAACATTATCTTACTCACATATCATCATCAAGTTATATACTCATATCACACATCACAATATATCATAGCGTATCACAACATATCATAATTACTCAAAGAGTTAGTCCAAGCAAGAGGTTCCCAAGTTAGTCAAGTTTCTCTTCCAAAACAACCCCTTTTTAAAGTAGTTAAAAGGATTTTCTGGCCCTTGAAAACATCTCTCAAATACCTTTCTGAAAACGCAAGTTCATCCATCAAATCATTCATTTCAAAACCCATTTATAACACCTTTGAAGACATAGCACAAAAATGACACCAAAAATCGAGAGAAAGGAGGATGCTCACCCAAGGTTCTCCTTCTCATTCGGTTTGCTCTAGAATCTTCATCCAGGCTCCGATTGGGATCGTTCTTGTGTGAGGGTACCTAGGATTGTTAGAGGGTGTTAAAGGTATGACCTTTGAGTTAGTAGGAGGTGAAAAGAGGAAAAAACGAGCCTTTACCATTCCTAAAACCGAAAACAGTGAGTTTGGATCTTCTAGGGCTTCTCGAGGCTTCCAGGGACGGTTGGGCTCGCTCCGAGGCTTGAAGGGCATCAAGGAGGTGCTGGAGGAGCTGCTGCTGCTGGCCATTGAAGGAAGTAAGGGAAAAAGAGCTTGATTTTGCTTGCTTGAGCTTAAGAAGTGGAATGGAGCTCCTTTGACTTGAAATGGAGGAGGGAGTTGAAGGAGATGATGTTGTGGGATTTTATAGTGATGTTTTAGCAGCTGAGAGGAGAGGTTTGAGCTGCTGTATTCTCTTAAGAATAAAGGAGGAAAAGGGGATGAAGAAGGGAGATGAAAGAGGGCTTGAAGATAAGGATTTTGTGGTACTT
Organism: Persicaria maculosa; assembly: GCA_963922045.1. Classification (NCBI taxonomy): domain Eukaryota; kingdom Viridiplantae; phylum Streptophyta; class Magnoliopsida; order Caryophyllales; family Polygonaceae; genus Persicaria; species Persicaria maculosa. The sequence goes on along the minus strand of OY998261.1, from coordinate 19,813,017 downwards.
TTTGGATAAGGTTTTGTGGGGTGTGTCTTAGGGTTTGTGTTTGAATCTTGTGGTGGGTTTGTGAGGAGACAAATCTGATTTTTAAAGAGAAAGTGAGGGTGTGGGAAGGCCAAAATCGAATATCACATGGGAGAGGGCATGGAGCTTGTCTCCCTTGGCCATTTTGGGCATAGTCAAAGATGGAAGCCAAGGGAGAAAAAGTGAGGGGTGGGTGTCTCCCCAATTTTGATAAGGAATCTTGTTTGAATTTCGATGTTCCCATGTCTCCAATCTTGGCTTGGAGTTTTCGGTTTGGCTTGGGAGAGTGTGAGGGCGAGAGTCTTCAATCCCAAATACGCGAATTGAGTCTTGAAATTAGTTTCCGAGAGTTAATTTTTCAATTCCCGCTCTCTCGATAAATTAGGTTTTTGAAAATCCGAGTAAGGATGTCGCCATGCCAAGTTAGTCTCTAAAACTTTATTTTATGTCGGAAATTCGTTCCATGAGTTTTAAATCCGATTTGTTAGGATGAGGACGAGTTTTTTTCTTGAAATATCCGATTTAACTTTATTTTTAATTTCTTTTTTTCCGAAAATTAAGATTTGAAAACCCGAGCCTTTGCATTATCTGCTTCTTGCGAAGTTTTCTCTGTTTTTTTATTGTGTAAATTAGAAATTAGACTTATTCGTGTTATTTACTCATATCTGTTAGGTGATTTGTGATTTGTCTGGACTGCTATTTGCTTGTTGCCTACTTTTGTTGTTGTTCTTCTTTAGATAAGTTCCTACAGGAACTTACTCAGTGACCGGACCTCATGTCTGATGTGTCATATAGTATGTAGGTGTTGCATATCGCATGCCATGTAGTATCATGTTTAGGACTTGCATTTATGAATGAGCATCCTTATTCTCTATGTGTTTGAAACAGAACGGTCGTTATCTGTAAATCCTAGAGTCTTTGTTAGGGTCATAGGACTACCCACACACACACACACACACACCACACACACACACACACCACAAGACACGAGACAAGCATGAGTTATTGATGCACTTGACTTATATTGGATATTATATGCTATAGTATCGAGTTGGCCAGTCTCCGTACTAACGGGAAGGGGTGCAGAGGTAGGAGAGGGATATGCCACTTGACATTCTATGTGGATCCATTTAATCATTTTCTGCATATATAAACTATCAACATGCTTGAGTGATTTAAATTCCAGTGCTGCATTAGAACATCATTTACTTTAGGTGTATGTGTATTATATGTCCTCAGCCAGGTCTTTAGGACCCGCATGTGTCTCTTGGCCTGACTTCGTCGTTAGTTTCAGGTATTTGATCCTTATTTGTTCCGTACTTCCATGACGAGGGTTTCCTTTGGGACGTTCAGCTGACCGAGAGATTGACTTACCACCAGACTTGACACTTTGGATGTTTTATACTCATTTATTTTGGTTTTAACCCGGCTCTCCCGAGGCAAGTTGTATCTTCAATTTCTTTTCATTATGTGATTTGAACTTAAATGGTTTTGAGCAACTTAGAAAGTAGGATGATGTACATATTTGTACCTATTTTATTCGCAAGTTTTGACTTCATATTTCATTCGATTCCTAAAATAAAGGTTGAAAATAAGATGAATTTGTGTAGAATGAGCTAACATGCAAGAAATAGAGTCTGCACAAGTTTCGTCTAACTATGTAGGAATTGGAGCGGAATCGGAGTCAAAACGAAGAAGCCAAGTATAGCTGAGAAGAAGTCGATATTGACCACCAACATCGATATCGACTACAGTCATCGACAGAGACTCTGAGTGTCGAGATAGACCACACAGACCAACCAAGAAGGCACTCGATATCGATCACCTGACATCGATATCGACCATAACACAGAAATCGAGTGGAGAGGAACACGTCGAGCAGAAAGAGAGGGAGTGGAAGGAGGAGGATGAGGAACGGAGTACGGAGAAGACGACGTCAGTGATGGAGAGTGAGGAAGATTGGGGAGGGAGGGTGACAGAGGGGAGGAGGCTGTGGTAGGTACGGTTGGCGGAGCAGTAGCCGGAATTGGGATCAATGGACTCTCCGGGTGCCATTACAGCAAATGGATGGAAGTGACAGAGATATCCCAGGGACAGATGCAGCCACATGCAAATTCAACTTATAGGTGATTTGACCTGATGCTACTGTTCACATGGTCAATTTATCGCATATTACACGGCAAGCAACCGCAATCGCAAATTACGAGTTCGCGGTTTGTTTTTTTTTAACAAATTTCGCAACCGCGGATTACGAGTCCGCGGTTGCAAATTTTTTTTTATATATATTTTCGCAACCGCGGATTACAAGTCCGCGATTACGATCGTTTTTTTAATTACGTTCCCTAAGATTACGGTAAGAATACGGATAAATATTAAGAAGACGGATAAATATTATCCCTAAGATTACGGATAAATATTAACGATATGCGATAAGAATATTTGAAGATACCGCATTTTAAAGATATTTTAAGATAGATATATTTGGATATAAATATATTTTATTTCCTAGAATATTTGCCGACGATCTCTATGTATACCCTGCGTGTTTAGAGCACAAAATTTAACCTTTCTCGTGAAGCGAATATTTTCAATATCCTTAATTTCTCCCTATGTCTTCGTCAGGTGAAGACGATCTACCATTCAACCCATATAGTTACAGCAATCCGCAAGAACTTCTAACTCACGTCGATGTAAGTCTACTCACGATTCTAGTAAAATCTCATGTATTTATCTTCCATGTTTCAAATATGTTTCAATATATATTATATATATTATAACATTAGGGAAATTTATTTTACATCTATATGTTTTGAATGTGTGTTGTTTCGCGTGTGTATAGTAATATTTACGCATATAACATCAATATTAGGAAAATTTATTTATGCATATACCATCAATATTTATCACAATATTAGGGAAATTTATTTCACATCTATATGTTTTGAATGTGTTTGTTTCCAATGTGTGTATAGTAATATTTATGTATATATCATTAATATGTTTTTAATTCTAGGATCTCCCCGACCTTCCTCTAGTCTTGGGTACCGATTATTCGTCTATGTTTCAGATAGGTGGATATTTCTTTGACTAAAAAAACGCAAAGGAGTGGGCTCGTTTTATGGCTAGAATTAGAAATATGGTGTTAATAACTCAAAGGTTTTGGAAGAACAAGCGAAATGGGTTAGGTGTCTTTCGATTGGTTTGCGAGTACTATGGCTATGCTAGAGGCAAGCCCGATGTAGATAAGGATTTCCCACCATCATCAAACAGGGAAAAAAAAGTCGAAGAAAAGAGGACGTGCATTTGAGGTCGAGGGTCGTGAGTACGAGACAGACAAATGGAGATTTTTGGTTGTATGTGGTTCTCACAATCATAATCTTCCGGATAACTTGTACGGACATGTCTTTGCTGGAAGGTTGACTGATAAGAAATTGTTGAGTACTATGGCTACGCCGAGGTGCCATGATTGGGTTAAAACCTCGACAATTATTGAGTATCCTTGAAGATGAAGATCCCAAATGTGTGACAAGTATCGGCAAGTGTACAACTCTGTTGGAAAGATGAAGAGGGAAGAGGCAGAGGGTCGAGTGGATATACAACAAGCATTGCATTCACTTGAAGGAAAACAGTACGATGTATTTGTACGCAGAGTGCACGAGTCTAATCAGCTGAGTGATCTGATGTTTGCTCACCCAGACTACCAATATTTATGGAGGTTATTTCCCTACGTCGGCGTGATGGATGCAACTTACAAGACTAATGAGTATGTTTATCCCTTTTCCTGTTTTCTTATAGCTGTACAAATAGATTTAAATTTGTTGATCTTGTCACAGATGATTAATTGATCATCCTCTTTTAATGTAGGTATAAGATGCCATTGTTGGAAATCGTTGGGATCACTAGCACAGAGAAAACATTTGCGATAGCGTTTGCATTCATGGATAAGAAGACTACATATCACTATAGCTAGGTGATGAAGAGGCTCCGAGATCTCTGTAGACATAGAATGCCAGATGTGATTGTCACAGATCGAGAGTTGGCAATAATCAATGCCATCAAAGAAGTGTTCCCCAACGTGATGCATTTGTTGTGCAGATGACATGTAATGTCAAATATCGAAGCGAAGGCGAAGATCCTATGTCCTTATAAAGATAGAGAGTTTGTTAGCGAATGTTATGCCTTGGTCGAATCGAGGTCATTGTCAAGCTATGAGCAACGTCTACAATCGATGAAGGCCAAGTGGGGTACGCGTTGGAGTCTAATGGAGTACCTTGAAACGACATGGCTCACGAACTTTAAGGAGGCACTTGTTAGAGCGTGGGTTGACTGCTTTGCGCACTTTGGCACTAGAACAATAAACTGGTAAGTGTTTTCGATGTTTGTTCTAGTCAATTACGCATGTCATGTTAATTTGAATAAATAGTTTTTTAACCACCAATCTATTGAAACCCCTGAAATTGTGAGTCACAACATGGAAAGTTGAAGGGTATGCTGAACACGTCAATAGGGGGGTTTGCAGACCTGGTCAACTACATCGACAAAATGGTCAACGATCAGATCAAGCAAATAAAGGGTTCCCTTGAGATGTCACGCATGAATGTTCGTGAGAGCGTTTCTAGCAACCCAATCTTTGCTCCACTCGCTATGAATGTGACGGATGAGTGCTTCAATCTATTGGTGGCTAATTACAACACGGCGATGGGCATACGCAATCATGATGGGGTCTGTCGAGACCAGTATTGGCGAGATGTGCATGGTGTGCCATGTGTGCATGACTTTTTAAACGCCATATCCACCCGTAGCCCGATAAGCTTGCATCAAATTCATTCGTTCTGGAAGCAAGCTAGTGATGTGGAATAGACCTATTATGGCAGAGGAGGGCATGGACCCTGTGGAAGATATAGATCCGATCAGTTTAACGTTACTGAGGTTGAAGAGAGTGCTTGAGGCAGACGATCTCACTCCTCAGGAACGTAATTTTATTGCCACGGCATACAATGATATGAAGAATCCCGGATCAACTAACATGACAGCACCACTTGTAAGCAATCCTAGAGGTCGGCCAACAGGGAGGCACTCAATAATGCAAGATCCAACGACCCTTGAGCATGCAATGCGATGGTTAGCAACCCGAGGTAGAGGGCGCAATCGAGGTAGAGGGAGCGGTCGAGGTAGAGGGAGCGGTCGAGGTCGTCCAAGTGGTCGAGATAATGGAACTGGTCGAGGTGGGCCACTTGACCCCGTCACATTTTTGTCCGGCCATGTGGATTGGTTTTTCCCGCGCTATATCGACCGCGTTGAAAATGTGAGTTCAGATGGGCATTGTGGGTATCGAACGCTTGCAGTGTTGCTTGGATATGGGGAGAACCAGTATATGAGGGTCCGACAAGAGATGGCTGAAGAGCTGCGTAATAACAAGGAGTTGTATCGAGCTGCATCGATGATTGACGATATTGATGGGATGATTGCTAATGTTGATGTCAAGGATCCTAGCCCATGTGATCCGACGAGGTGGATGGAGGCACCGTTGGTTCCTTTGGCAGTTGCGACACGATATCAACTTGTTGTGGTTGTCGTTAGCAGGGATGATGCGCATACATGTATCCCGATGATGGCACATACAATGACCGCAAAGCCACCAACAAAAGATTATTGCAATGGCGTGGTATGGGCGAGTGCACTGGGTACCGGTTAGTTAAATTCCACCCTAACCATCACTATACCTACCTATTTTATAGATTATAAATTATTGTACTTCTTAACCAAACAGGTATGGCTTCAACCAGACTCACCGATCTCGCCAACATGTCTAGCTTGGAGTCATTTCCACCACCAGAGCGTAAACGGTTGGGATGAACCATTCGGTACAAGGATGGCAAAGTACATTAATATGAGACGTGCAAATCACGATGGTTCGGCCCACAACCACGGCGATAGAGTAGACCCTATTACAATAGAATGAGTAGTTGGTGTTGAACTATTTTAGATTTCTTGTCAGCGAATTGATATATGTAGTTTATTTTTTAAATTTAAGTAGAGCATACGATTAATGAATACGATTTATTGTTATCAAATTGATATATTTAGTTTGTTTTTAAAACTATAGTAGATCATACGATTACTAAATAGGACCACGAAACATCAAACATTTCTGAACAACATAATGTCCCTATCATTACAAACCAAATTATATAAAATATCCCATTCGTCGTTGTGATGCCCGGACTTGAGTGGGGGCGAGTGGAATTGGGTGGCCCATTGCCTCGACGTAGTAACTGAGGATCTCCTGATGGCTGTAGAATTCCTCACAACGTTCTAGCATCCTCTTGAGCCGCTCCGATAATACAGTGAATCGTTATAAAATGTAAAAACATATACATTGTGACGATCATATAATAACCATTGTTCACAAATAAAATACAAGTAATCAAACATGTAAGGCACGAGCCATACCCGATCGCGTATTGTGGTTATCGATGTTGGTTCCTCCTCGATAGGTTGTGCCTCAGTTGTGGTTTGCAAGACATATGGGTGTCCATGACGACTGAACCACTCCATATAGTTTGGCATAACAAAATGTGCCTCATGTTCTGTATGGACGTTCTGTATATCCAACAAATTTGCGGGATTGTGACGGTCATCCCAGATATCGAAAATTTCTAAAAATTTCAACTTCACTTGGGTAGTCCCAGAAGGCCGAATCTCTGTGGTAGGTGGGATACGATCCATGGGTATGATTTGTTGTTCGCTTAAGGGATAGTGTAGGGATTCAAATAATTCAAATAAACAATTCACAATTAGGCTAACTCCCTGTCTCAAACAAATAATATAAGAATCCCCTCCCAATGTAGTAGTAGGGTAATTCAGGATCAAATCCACAAGGAGATATGTCAGCGCTTCCCTTGTTGCAATCACGATCAAAGCTTTCGACCTCAGAAGACACTCGATATCGATGTGTCTGGTCGATATCGACCTCAGTTCTGGTCGATTTCCAGTACAGTTCCTGCAGAAGACAAAAGCAGCAAAGTCGACATCGAGACAGACCTCGATATCAACGTTAGACCTCGATATCGACCTTTACAGTCGATTCCGATGTTTGTCACAGAAACTGTAATTCGTAACCAATTGTCGGAAAAGAGTCCGAAGAACGTAGAATGGTGAGGAAGGATGATCAGAAACAAAACTTAAAACCTTTATATAGATTCAATTAATTTAAAGCTTCCAAAGTCGGGGTTTCATGCCACAACGATAACAATGCAAGTTTTATGCTAAAGTTATGAAATTTAATGCCTTTCTGTCAAATAACTTTCGTTATCAACACTTAGGTGATTAGAGGCTCTCGCATATTATCTAAGAGTTACTATCCAATTCATGCGCAATTCAAGTTCACAATATGAGTGGCTTTCGCTTCAATAATGCAAATAATGAATCTCCCTAACTTTCACGAAGGATCATGCATAGGATAGAAGAAGGAATCGCATAAAACTCATACCTTTGATGCACTTACCCTACATTGCTATCGTCGGGCTCAACCCGACCCTAGAAGTGGGTTGACTACTCGCTTCTCATCATGCAACTCCTCATCATCATTGAAAGAAAACTACTTTGAATTAAACTATGAAAGAAAGTACAACCAAACAAGCCAAATCTCCGATCTCACTTCTCTCAAACTCACTCGGCCTTCTCTCTCTCTCTCTTTACAAATTCTCTCTATTGTAAACTGAATTCTCTACGTGTGTGGATCTGAAATTGAATGTAATTGAATGCCTAAACTCAGCCCTACTGGCCTCTAGATATAGATATCGAACTTTGCTATCCAAATACTCGAAACTTTATCTTTATTCTCTAAGATAAAACTTAAATAAAGTAAAAACTAAAAATCCTATGGTAAATCAGCTTCATATGATAGCTCTGGTGTTGAAGATAAGAAATCTCGACTTTAGGATAGACGTGCAAGCTTCGGATAGAATTCTATCAAAATCTGAGTCAGATTCCTCTGCTGGGCAACATAGATATCGACCATGAACATCATATCGACCTCTGTGAAACTCTATCTCGAGCTCTCCTTCTCCTACTCGGACTAGCACTCGACTTCTATCTTTTAGCTCAATCTGGAAACATCGATATCGACCTTCGGACGTCGATATCGACCTCTCTGCTTCATTTCTTGCTCGATTCCTATGTCTCTGCTGCACTCGATGTCGAGGTCCCCAGTCGATTTCGACCACTTTAGAAGACTTCGAGTTCTTTTTCCGCTCTTCCAAATCTGTCCATTTTTATCCTGTTTTCTGCGAAATCACATAGAAACTTGTGCATACCCATATAATTTGACATTTAAGCGTAAACTACACTAATCCCTTGTTTTCTCACTAATATGCATGCAAAAGACGATAAAATGGACTCATATGTGCATAGAAAATATGGCAATTTGGGCGCACATCAAACACCCCATACTTAAGCTTGCTTGTCCCCAAGCAATACCTTTAATGCTCATTCACGGGAAGAAAGTAAAGTCTCAACATCATAGATTCATTTTTTATATGTCCCTACAATCAATTGCCATCCTCGATAAGGTACTTATGTCAACCAAGTCCATGCATGTGCATAAAAGCAATTTCATACTCATAAAAGGAGGTAATATGCAAAACAATTTTAGCGACATAGCATTAATAATCAAGAGGACTTTCGCAAGCTTGTGAGAAGTAGATTGGTAAAAGGCTAAAGGTGGGCTAATATTTGGCCATGTGGTGTTAAATCTGGGGAAATATACTTTCTTTCCAAAACATTCCACATAATGTCTCACCTTTCACTCATCGCTCAATGCTTTTATTCAATATAATGCTTTTACCTCTCTAACCTTAGCATTGCCTTCTCGCGAGTCACAAACATGGGTGTCATGAATGACCCCAGATACTTAGTACTTTGGACTCCTCACCTTGTGTCCCATCTCGCTGAACTAACATCTCAACGAGCAGGGTCGACCTACCTTTATCTCCTGAGGTGATCGGATTTTTTTCTCGCTCATTAAATTTTCCATAATTCATAATTTCTTTCATTCGTGCCAACTTCATAAATAATGCACAACTCCATATAACAACTCCAAAAATGACTTCCATTCTCAAACTTGTCCCCGGATAGGGTATAAGGTATAAAATGGGCAATATGTATATATGTGGAGCAATAATGATGTATGATAAGGCTCATATATGGCTTTGTGACTTTTGCAAATATGCATAGGTAAGGCTAGGATATGAACTTGCATATGTAAGCACTTTGTATGGAAATTTCATAAAAATCCTCCACCATTTTATTATGCACATGTCAAAAGCAACTTCAAAATTTTCATCTCCTTTATTTTTTTTTCTTTTTGCACTTCATTGGGACTTTCCTTAACTAGGCAATTTCATGTTATATCTCTAATGAATCTAATTTTGCATCATAGAGCTCTTTTAATACTTCCATGACTCCTCTTTTTTTCAAATTTTTGATGGGGATCATTTTTTCTTTTTTTTTTCCGAAATACTAAATATGCATTAAGATAAATATGCAAATCTAAACTAAGTATGAATATGCAAGTAAGCCTTTCCCCCACCCCATACTTAAAGTTTACAGTGTCCTCACTGTATTAGAACTAGGGTTAGGAAGAAAACTTACTAAACCGTCACAAATTTCAGGAGTCGAAGAAGACAGCAGCCATGGTCGATATTGACCTTAACATCGATATCGATGTTTCTCATCGTTTTCTGGCTCAAGCTTCAGGGTGATCCGGCCTCGACCACAAACCCATCTGAATCGACCTTAAGGTCGATGTCGATCTTCATCATCGAAATCGATGTCTTTTCTGTGTGCTTTTCTCTTTCCTGCAACTTGTAAAAAAAACAAAATATGCAAAACCATAAAGTGTCTCAAACCAAAGTAAAAGCTGTCTAAAACCCAAACTAAGTCTTTATTACACGCTCTAGACTTTTATGTCGCTAGGCCGACTTCTTCCTTTGCGCTTCTTAAAGCAGCATCTTGAGAGCCCATGTGGCTTGGGCCTCAAATATGACTCCTTTCTTGTCACGCAGCTGCATTCCGCCAGGATGGATTTGATTCACCGTGAATGGTCCCAAATTTTTATCCTTGAATCTTGTAGGGAACCAATGGTCCTTGGATTTGGCAACATAGACTTTGTCTCCTATCTCATATTGGCTCGAAACATCATCGGATACCCTACATAAGCGCACATGCCAAGGCACACCTCTTCCAAATAATGATAGATCTTTAATTGTAATGGAACAAGAGGAATTCGTACCTTGACTTACCTTCTTCTCAGTCTGTGACTCAGGTCGATTTCGATGTTCAGAGGTCGATATCGACCTCTATTGTACTCCTGGAGGATCAGAAGATTTGGAGAGTTTCTGCTCGATATGATCAGGTCGATGTCGACCAACAGAGATCGATATCGAGGTCTCCGTTCCTCCCTTCTCAGTGCTGATGGTGGTCGATTTCGGCTGGGTATGGTCGATATCGACCTTCGACCCCGATTTCGATGTTTCTTTTCCTCCTCCGTCGACCCCATACTTATGACCTGTCACATAATCTGGAACATTATTAGTCGATATCGACTTACCTGGGTCGATTTCGATGTTCTGTTGGGCTCCTTCGTTCAAGATTGTCACAACTTCCTCCACTTGGGCTTCTATGGCCCTCTTCTCAAGCTCCTCCGGTGTCATACTTCTTACTTTGGCTTCTCCACATGCAATGTAGACACCATTTATGGCTTTTATCTCCATTGGCCCTTGATTGTTCATTGTCTTGTTGAAGGCATACTCTATCACCTCGTCACTAATTGTGAATGAGAGCAATCCTTTCTTTACGCTAATGTTGGCATGGACGGTTGCTAGGAATGGCCTACCTAAAATAATTGGACAAGAAGGGTCCTCCGCTATATCGACAACTAAAAAATCAGCAGGGACAAAGAATTTACCTACTTGTACTGGCACATCTGTCACTATCCCAGTTGGAATAACTACCGTATTGTTTGCCATGTATAGTCTTGCATCAATGGGCTCCAGAGGACCTATCTTTACCTTGTGCCATATGGTTAGTGGCATCATGCTAACGCTAGCGCCCAAGTCAACTAAAGCATTAAATTTGAATTGACCTAAACCTATAGCGATAGAAAACTTACCTGGGTCCGTCCGCTTTTGTGGTAGCTCCATCCTGTTGCACTCCTCTGTGATATCAGAGAGCGATCGCTTCTTACCTAAGATGTCCTTAAGAAACCTTACATAGGATGGCATCTCATGAAGTGCCTCTGTGAATGGTATAGAGACATTAAGTCCTTGGAGCATCTTCACGAACCGCTGGAACTTCTTTTCCGCTGGGTCCTTAATCACCTTTCTAGTTGGGAATGGCAACACCTTCTTCTTTCCCGCGGTTGTAGTTAGGTCGACATCGATATCAGTAGGGTCGACATCGACAGAAGGAGTCAATTTCTGTGGTGACGCTGCATCAGGGTCGACATCGACAGGAAGGTCGACATCGTCGTCACCTTGGTCGATATCGACAGGGGGAGTCGATATCGACAGGGGGGGTCGATATCGATGTCTGTTCTGGCTCCTTTTCCACCGCTTTTTGCTGGGCGTTTGTAATTGACGCCCACTCCTTAGGTTTACTGCCGCAATATGTCCAGTGGTTTTGCCCTTTTTGTTGGGCACAATGGATCCATGGAATGATCCCGACGCTTTGGGTATCGCTTCCGCCAATTGACTCATTTGAGTCTCCATGTTGCGCTTCCAAACGTCGATCTCCCCAAGTCTAGAGTTGATGCCCTGCAGATGAGTATGGATGGAGTTGTTGGCTTGTTTGAACTCAGCATGGTTCCTCCGTATCTCATCAAGAATGATTTGCAGGTCATCTTTCCTTGTTTCCCGCTCAGGGTGCCCTGGTGCTCTCTATGGTGGGGGATCCCTTTGTTGATAGAACCTTTGATCGCCCCAATATTGTTGATTACCCCCTCCATAGGAGCCTCTTGTCCACTTGACCTCCTCATGTTGTTCCGCCATGGATACTTGCTCAGTATGTGGACAGGCACTAGTGTTATGCCTTGTTGAGCCACACTCCTGACAAGTTTGATTGTTGCTCAGTAACCTGACTTGCTTTTGAAGGCGGCGTATGTGACCGTTATGGAATTGTTGCCGCACATCAGGATCTATCTCCCTTGGAGGCTCATATAGTGGCATTGATGGGGAAGGCCTTGCATCATAGGCCGCAGCATCCCCATAAGTGTTATCAAAGTTCACGAGCCTCTCAATGGTCTCCTAGGCCTCCGTTGGTGTAAGCTCAATGTACCGATAGGAGGTATATGAATTGATCCTCTCTTTATTCGGTGCATCAAGGGCGTTGTAGAATATCTCCTGGATGATGTATGGAAGTTGCCTATGCGTTGGGCATGATCTCAGCAAGTCCTTAAATCGCTCCCACGCATGTGCTAATGTTTCACCTGGCTTTTGTTTGAAATCCGTGATCCTTTGTCGCAGTATCGCCGTTTTAGAAGGTGGAAAGAACTTATTAAGGAATGCATCTTTCACCTCTGCCCATGTCCTCAGTGAGCGTGGAGCCAAACTCTCAAGCCATTGTAATGCCTTCCCTACCAAAGACCATCGAAACGATTTTAGTCTCACATACTCTAAATTTACTCCATCAGCAACTGTTTCACATAAATCCATAAAAGTAGAGATGTGTTGTAGGGGGCATTCATTAGGTCTTCCTTCAAAAGTGTTTCTTTTAATTTCAGAAAGGAAGTTAATTTTTATTTCATAGTTGGAGTGAGGAATTAAAATAGCGGATTCAGGAACATGAAGCGGCGGATGCATGTATTGCATCGCCGTTTGTGGATATTGATTTAGCCACTCTTGGGCTTGTCTGCGCGCATCCTTCTCCCTATTAGCACGGGCTCACTCTGCAGCAGCGGCGGCCCTCTCAGCAGCGATTATAGCGTTGTGATCCTCGATCTCCTTCCTCAACCGCTCTATGGTCTCAGCCTGCGTCTCGTTGTCAGCCATGATGCGAATTGCTTTGTTGCGAAGATGGTAGAAACGTTCAGGCTCGTTGATGGGTTCAAGGATAGGTCCGCGATTAGAACGTTGCCTAAACCTGTAAAATAAGCTTCAAAAAGATCGTGATTAAACTCCGGTGGCGATTGATTGCCTCCCCGACAACGACGCCAATTTGTTCGCTAAAGGGATAGTGTAGGGATTCAAATAATTCAAATAAACAATTCACAACTAGGCTAACTCCCTGTCTCAAACAAATAATACAAGAATCCCCTCCCAATGTAGTAGTAGGGTAATTCAGGATCGAATCCACGAGGAGGTATGTCACCGCTTCCCTTGTTGCAATCACGATCAAAGCTTTCGACCTCAGAAGACACTCAATATCGATGTGTCTGGTCGACATCGACCTCAGTTCTGGTCGATTTCCAGTACAGTTCTTGCAGAAGACTAAAGCAGCAAAGTCGATATCGAGACAGACCTCGATATCGACGTTAGACCTCGATATCGACCTTTACAGTCGATTCCGATGTTTGTCACAGAAACTGTAATTCGTAACCAATTGTCGGAAAAGAATCCGAAGAACGTAGAATGGTGAAGAAGGATGATCAGAAACAAAACTTAAAACCTTTATATAGATTCAATTAATTTAAAGCTTCCAAAGTCGGGGTTTCATGCCACAACGATAACAATGCAAGTTTTATGCTAAAGTTATGAAATTTAATGCCTTTCCGTCAAATAACTTTCGTTATCAACACTTAGGTGATTAGAGGCTCTTGCATATTACCTAAGAGTTACTATCCAATTCATGCGCAATTCATGTTCACAATATGAGTGGCTTTTGCTTCAATAATGCAAATAATGAATCTCCCTAACTTTCCAAAGGATCATGCATATGATAGAAGAAGGAATCGCATAAAAGTTATACCTTTGATGCACTTACCCTACATTGTTATCGTCGGGCTCACCCCGACCCTAGAAGTGGGTTGACTACTCGCTTCTCATCATGCAACTCCTCATCATCGTTGAAAAAAAACTACTTTGAATTAAACTATGAAAGAAAGTACAACCGAACAAGCCAAATCTCCGCTCTCGCTTCTCTCCAACTCACTCGGCCTCCTCTCTCTCTCTCTTTACATCTCTCTATTGTAAACCGAATTCTCTGCATGTGTGGATATGAAATTGAATGTAATTGAATGCCTAAACTCAGCCCTACTGGCCTCTAGATATAGATATCGAACTTTGCTATCCAAAGACTCGAAACTTTATCTTTATTCTCTAAGATAAAACTTAAATAAATTAAAAACTAAAAATCCTATGGTAAATCAGCTTCAAATGATAGCTCTGGTGTTGAAGATAAGAAATCTCGACTTTAGGATAGACGTGCAAGTTTCGGATAGAATTCTATCAAAATCTGAGTCGGATTCCTCTGTTGGGCAACATAGATATTGACCATGAACATCGATATCGACCTCTGTGAAACTCTATCTCGAGCTCTCCTTCTCCTACTCAGACTAGCACTCGACTTCTATCTTTTAGCTCGATCTGAAAACATCGATATCGACCTTCGGACGTCAATATTGACCTCTCTGCTTCATTTCTTGCTCGATTCCTGTGTCTTTGCTGCACTCGATGTCGAGGTCCCCAGTCGATTTCGACCTCTTCAGAAGACTTCGAGTTCTTTTTCTGCTCTTCCAAATCTGTCCATTTTTATCCTGTTTTTTGCGAAATCACATAGAAACTCGTGCAGACCCATATATTTGACATTTAAGTGTAAACTACACTAATCCCATGTTTTTCCACTAATATGCATGCAAAAGACGATAAAATGGACTCATATGTGCATAGAAAATATGGCAATTTGCGCGCACATCATTTGTGCACGGCCAAACTATCATAATACACGATCTGGCATGTACGGCTTTTGGATGTTTGCATCGGAGAGAATCCCCTGTACCGAGAGACCAGATACACACCTTTGAAGTCAAGATATCTATCTGCATACGACACGAATCTTACATCCTCAGCTCTCATCATCTCCAACTGCTGTGTAATGTGGCGTACCCTCCTTGGATCACGCAATGATGTCGGTCTATGCGTCCACCTACAAGCCCACCTATGATCAGCCTGACGGTACAACCTCTCAGCCACTGTAGGAGCTAATGTCGGAAAATGTGCCCAGATCCAAAACTTCATACATATAGAGGAAAAAAATATTAGCACAATTGTTTGAAGGCATAATATTTGGATCTAAACATTATAGGAATAAGAATACCTTCACCAATGCATGCACCCGCCCATGGTTACCACCCTTTCCCTACACGCGTCTCCCAAAGCTCGGTACAAGAGGGCAAGCAGTCTAACCCCCCATGCATACTGCTCAGTCATAGAATGATCAACGACTAAGTCCACTTCCCACAAGGGTATGTGTGTAGCTGACTTATCGTTGATGAAGATTGTCCCAAGTACTATCAGTAGATATCTGGTCGCAAGTGTAGGGGCGAAAGTATCTCCTCAAAGAACCATCGACTTCATTATATCCTCTAGCCTTGATTGTGGGAAGCAAGCTCCTCGGCTGCTCATTTCTGCAAGGGGGATGCCAAATCTATTGTTGAGGAAAGCCCGACGTAGCTCGTTGGTCCCAGGTGTACGAGGGGCGACCCCGTCAATCCTCAACCCTAATATGATGGCGACGTCATGAAGGGTGATCGTCATCTCACCCCATGGAAAATGAAACGTGTTCGTCTCGGGGTGCCATCGATAGAGAAATGCTTGGATCAAACAATGATCCATTTTTCCAAACTTAATGTCCTCCAAAGTTATCAGTCCACTCGCTCGTGCAAATCCAAACCAACTCATAGGAGCATTAACACGAGGCAAGTTTTTGATGAATTCGATGTGGTTGTCACATCGAATGCATCGAACTTCCTTGTCCGCCTACACGGGACAAAACACTTAATACGTTAGGTCATCGTGTAATATTTAATCTAAGTAAAAAATTTCGCAACAAAATAGCTATGACTACGTACCTGGCCCATCCAAAGAAGCCTACATCTGTGCGTCTTATACCACATCAATGGCTCATTCTCTAGTGGTCGGCCGTCATTGGTAACTAGGGGGTCCGCCCCTTGTTGTGGTTGGTCATGTCGGACTGGTTGCTGTGGATGTGCAAACTCATATGGCTGCTCTTGCTGCTCATATTGCCCCTCGTAGTCAGCAGCTCCATCCGCAGCCACGTTGTGGTAGTCATAGGCTCCAACACCGACTACTTCCTGATTATCACCGTCGTTTGTTGCATCCTCAAAACTCTTTGTTTTGGTCTGTACGCTCTGAAGACGAACGTCTCAATGTAGGTTGACTCGCCCAGGCGATCGTGTCCTATCCTGTAGAACTGATGTACTCGCCCGAGCGGGTACAGTAGTGGCAATAGGGGGAGCCTCCTCTTGGTCCTCCTCATGTGCTGCATGTTCGCCTCGACGGACCGAAGCTGTGGGTCGTCGTCGCTCTATTGCCCTAGCAATTTGCTATCACATCGCATAACAAATAAATAAATTTCAGATAGGTAACTCATCTAAATATGATATAAAAAAAAATTTCACGTGTTACAAGTTTTTATCATTACAATTATAAATTTTTTTACCAATTTTCCAAATGGATATGATTCATTAATAAGAGCGATAAACACAAATCACTAGTGGATTATCCCGTGCTATGCACGGGACTATCAATTTTATATTATCGAAGAGTTTTATATGTTTATAAGTAAGTTTGAAGAAGAAAGTCAATCAAAAAGAAAATTAATAAAATCAAAAGTGAATATCATATACTCAATGTAGTTTTTAGACTTAGTTTTGTACGTATATAGTAATAAACTTAATTTATATTTCCTACTAATATATGTAGTATATTGATATTAAAGTAAATTAAAAATGTGAAAACTTTACTTTTACTACCATAATCCTACTAACATTTTTAAAAAATAAATGATCTCAAAATTTTACATATACATATAAAGTAATTTTTATAAGGTTTTAGGTTATGTTTTCTACTAATGTATTAAACTAATATTAAAATAAAATATAAATGTGAAAATTTACTTTACCACCATGTTTCTTGCTAATATTTTTTATAATTTTTATTTATGAGATGAATTAAAGAGGTAAGAACTTAAAATCAATAAATGATCTAGAAACTATTTTTCACTATATATAAGATTAAATCCTCTTAACTTACATTTATTAGTTGAATTTCTTCAATATTTTTATATTATAAGTTAATCTTTGTAAATAATTAAAAAATATATCTTTGTAAATATTAATCTTTTTATTGTCATTAATTTTTTTAAAAAATTATATATTTCCAAAATTTTCATATCTACAACTCGTAAAAACCGTAATTTCGGTTACCTATTTTCAACGTAATTTTATATAAGTCATAACATAACGAATTTCGATTACCTATTTTCAGTTGCTTATCAACATAAATTCGCTAAACAAAATTTTTCAACTAACATGAAATTATCATGATCATAGCTTTAGAGTTTGTTTACGGCGAATAAGACTAATTCACCGATGAGATTTTTCTACGTATCTACTTAATTCAAACCTTACGCAATTTTTTCCATAAATATAAAATTTTCAACGTCTTACAATTTCTAATATTTCATGCAACTTGTTCATTTTCTCACTAAACATTATCATTAACATAAAAGTTATCAAAACTAATTAAAATAAACTTACCTCTCAAGCTCTCCGACGGTCATCTTTATCTTGTGATGATCATTCCCCTCGAAACTAACCCACCATCTTCTTTGTTTTTTATGTTATCATTCCTAATTAACTAATCGAAAACTTATATTAGTTGGTGTAGTCTTACTATGTAAACCGAATTAAGATAATATAAAAGTGAAAATATAACTAGGGACATAGGAAGAAAATAAAATTAATGAATACCTTTGAAGTTTCAACTAGATGATGAACTGCTGGAGGAAGCAATGAACAACTCGGACGAAAATAAACTAGGGATGCACTGCTCACTATGAAGGATGATGAACAAGAGGAAGAAAATAAACTGGTGCTGTCACTATAAGGGGATTAATAATGAGCGGAGTAGCTTGAAGCCCTTGCTTCATTTTATAGCCAAAAGACTGATGGCGTTAGCTTTGTTGCAGGATTCCCGGGGCATCTCCCCCAGCACGGATATGCAGTAGCGCAGCAGCGAGATTCCCGGCGTCATCAGCGGACGCGCCCTGTGCAGTGACGGGCCCTCCCAACTGGCACATCGGAGGACAAGGGGTACGCTGTTGCAGGCCATCCGCGGACGCGCACTGCGCGGTTGCATGTGGGACACACATTCGCGCATCCGTTCTACGCGTTTGCGAACGCTTTTCGTGCATCTTGCGATAAATTGCCCGTGCACATAGCAACTACTACCTCCGTTTCAGGCTAATAAAAAATATATAAAATATCTATATTTTAATAAACAAAAATAATTAATAGTAACTACTACATCCGTTTCAAAATAAATGTCGCTTGACTTTTCGATAAATGGTTGTTTAAAAGTTGATTTAATTATATCAAAATATAAAAGATCGGTTTTAAAGTATATAATTCAAATTATTTGTCAAGTGTTGGAATTTATTTAAAACCTTAGAATAATAATTTTAAAATAAAATGAGATATGCCGAAACTACTCTAACGTTGTAACTTTTGAGGACGATTTGACAGTATGTTATGTTATGAGAATGACCTTTTTAAACGATGGTGTTTTAACGGAGTTCCCTATTGGACCCTTGGACCTTTGAACTATTTAACTGCACTATTTGGACTTGATTTGTTGGACTTGAACTAGGACCTTGACTTGTGACTTGAACTGTGACCTGGCATGGACTGAGACTGGACTGGTATTGTTGGACTGACGGGATCAATATGAGATTCAAAATTGAGATGAGTTGATGAACTGAGTAATAAGAATGGATTTAGAATGTGTCGGATTTCAAAAACAAAATGTTTTAACTTATCTGTAACGACCCGAGTTTGTTAATCCGGGTTATGTTTCGAAGGTCGGATACCTTCGTTCGGATCTTGCTCACCAAGTACGAGTTGATAGTTTGAAATTCAAAAGTTCAGTTGTGAAAGTGGGATTTCATACCCAAAGTTCTCGTGAGGCCTTTTGGAGACCCGGTGTTAACACACCTATACCTGTCCTAAATACTAAGTCAGGAAAACATTTCCGAGTAAACCAACAATCCCGTAAATACAAGGTGCCAAGGCGGAGCCGGGTCAAAACATGTTTATTATATGGTTAATCTACTACACATTTATATGGTCAAGTGACAAGTCATTTCCAAATATTCGCCATGAACATCCCACGCCAAACAACACATAACATTAGGTAGGATCATGCATATATATATATACCTAAAACAATAAAGCGGGTATAGGATCAGATCGAAGCCCGCATAGCTGTAGGCGTGGCCACGGGTCCGACCCAGCGGGTCAACGGGTTCGATCCGTCGGGTCAAGGGTCGGGGAGGGGTGACCAAAACCCTAACTTGGGAATCCCACGTGTTGGCGGGTTTGGGTCACTCGGCGGGTCCAAGGGTCGATGGGTCGACCCGCCGGGTCTCGACCCGGCAGGTACCCGGCGGGTAGACCCAACGGATAGGGCCCGGGTTTAAAACGGGTTTGCAACTTTCCGCCTTTCGTGTTTGCCGTTTATGTACAATTTATCAATTTATGTATGAGTGGGGGAAAAAAAGGAAAACGGGCTTGAATCGGTTTCCCGATTGCCTACGTATCCTCCCGGGGTTGAGGAATCAAAGCCCACGTAATTCTTTTTCCTGTGTATGTCTGAACCCCGCTTATCTATTTTTCTTAATTGTCGAAGCCTCTACCTCCTGATCCATCTGTGACCGCGCCGTCGATGGAGCTCCCAACGGACTCTGTGTCCACTCTGTCATCGTCCTCGAAATCAGTCCCCAAGATGTTCTTCTGTATCCGCATATTCGCCCTCTCCAATCTGCAAGGCAAACTTGGGCTTCGAGGTTCTCGGGAAGCAATCTTGATCTCATCTCCGAAAGAATCTGACCTCCACGACTGAACAACTGCTCAATAGAGACGGTGGAGCAAGGGCCCTAGTATTTGTCAAGCGATGACCTGCAATGTCGGGAATCTTTGTCTTTGGGCTGACTCCAGCATTCTAGGACATCGAAATCTTCTTTCTCATCACTGTGGAAATCAAAATTAGTAGACAAATATTCGTCGAGCTCCGAGTGGGGGCTCGACGAAGATCTCGACCTCTTTGAGTCAAAGATATCTCTGGCAAGTGCCTTAGTTCTAGCGGTAATGTTAGTTCGTGACCCGCTCGAACTGGAAGGCACGGGAGGACAAGCGGAGGGCGCTCTATTGCCCATCGAATAATGGTGAGCGCGGCAATAGGCGCTCCATTGCTAGCGAAGCTGTTTACTTCGCCAAATCGCTCGCAAAACAAATCGAATTGGTTCAACAACAGATTGTAAAAAGTTTAAACCATCTTGGACACATAAGTTTAAAATATGAGGGGCGCAACGGATGTGGAAAAAGTTACCGCCTATCTCGGGGTGACAGTATTGGTTTAATTCCGGAATAGATGCAGTGTTGGCAGAAGCGTTGTCAAACCCGATGCTGAAAACTCTTTAAGTCAATCTATATTCTTGTAAAACGGTTAAAAGGACACGTGCTATGTTCCGTGTTATGTGAGCTTCGTCGAAAACTCGAAAAGCCAAAACACATTTGTGCAATTGAAAACGTTGATCAACCCAATGACAAGTAACACCCATATACGAGTGATGTTGCCAATGGTCGGTCCAAATGTCACTACAAATCGATACTTGTGAATCGTGGTTCTTTTGAAAATATTCGATTAATTCATTTTTACGGGTGTTATACCGTCTAATTACTTTCCTCTTAACCATGTTTCGACTAATACCTTGCCATGCAAGTTGAATATTTTGTGCAATAAATTCATTGAAACATAAACGTTGTGAAAAACTATAAGCTAAACCTTCAGCAGCTATCATTTCCGCATAGTTATCATGACAACTACGATATTCATAAGACCGTAAACCAGCAGGTTGAGAGGAGGAAGAGGCGTACCCGGTTAGTTGAGTATGTCCTTTAGTGAGGCCGAGCTTTTCGGGATGCTTTGTCCGGATATGGCGGCCGTAGTTCCTATATCCGCCTCCCTTCGGGTGCTTGTAGACCGTCCCGCAGAAGTTGCACTTCGCCGAGACCGAGGTTTCTTCCCAGGTGGGGTCCTTAGGGCCCTTCGTGAACCGATACTTGAACGTAGTGACTCGCATTTCGGCCGTAGTCGGAGCCGCATCCGGGTCACCCTCGAGCGGAGTCTCTTGACTCTCGTCGGCTACGAACACGGACTCTTGGGTCGGGAACGTCGGCCAATAGATCATCATCTCAACGCCGTCGGGTTCCGCTCCCCGTCGAGACTGAGGCACTACGACGAAGGCTTGGTCCCGCCGCCGGGCCGCCTCCTCCGACGCTCGGGATCGATGATGATGGGGGCCCACTAACACTCTTGTGACCTTGGGTAATTCGAGTGAAGATGTTCGACATTATGCGTTTAAGAGGATTAAGAACGATAAGAGAGATTAGGGAGAGATTAAGAAACCGGGAGTCTGGGACTACGAGAGAGAATATCGAGCGATTAGAGAGCGATTAGGGAGATGAAATGGGGTATTTATAGGGCGGAATCGTATCAATTTGGGCGGGCTCGACCGTTGGCCAACGTTCGACCCGGTGGGTCCAACGTTCGACCCGGCGGGTCGACCGTTGCCAACTAGCCGTTTGGGCTTTTTTTTTTGTTTTTTTTACATGTTATGTGTTTGCATATGTGACAAGAAATGAATATCTAAATTATGTAATTTTTTTTTATTGAGTTTGCAAATTTGTAAACATTTTTTTTTTTACTTATATCTAAAGTTTATTCGAATTGTTCGGATTTTTTTCGGTTGTTCGATTTGTTTTTCAAAATTGGTAAGTAAGTACAAAATTATATAATCTTAAATCTTAATTATTATAAAGCATAATTAGTTACTTACGGCAAACACAAGTTTATTACAAACTAATCTACGATTACAACCCGGACCGGATTCATTGTCTCGGTGGGGATCGAGCTTCGGATTTCAAACATGATGACCATCACAAGACACAAGTTCACAACTCACATCATGTTAAAACATAAAATTATGAGACTACTCACTACTTACACTACTAGAGACTAGAGTACTAGTTACCACCCGAGCCCGAGCTTACGAAGATTGGTTCGACATGATAACGAGCTTACGAATATTAAATCAAAGGTGATGGATGGGATGTGTGATTTGTGCAAATGAAGGAGAGTAGGAGACGAGTTTTTATATTCCCGAGCCTAGTATATAGCCGCTGAACGACTAGTTTTTTTCAAAAAAAAATTGTTGTGCAGGTGGGCCCCACATCAACGGTCGAGTTTTTGAAATAGGTCGACCCGCCAGGTCGACGGGTTTAAAATCCCCCAACCCTAACCCTAACCCGCTACCCGCCTGAACCCGCTGACCCGAGGACCCGGACCCTTCGAGTCATTGACCCGCTCAGTCACGGGTCGACCCGTGACCCGTGGCCACGCCTACATAGCTGCACCCCACATATAAGCACACATATACGTTAGTCCTAATATCATGCTTCTAATGCAGGATAATATTTTAAATCACGCAAGCATGCTAGCAATATATATATATATATATATGCAGAAAGCGGTAAATGGGCCCACACAAAATGTCAAGTGGCATATCCCTCTCCTACCTCCAGCCCCCTTCCCGATAGGGCGGAGACTCAGGACACGACCCGATGGGACTGGACTGTCCTATGACCCTAGCAACGACTCTAGTTAACTTCACATATAACGGTCGTTCTGTTTAAAAATGCATAAAGAATAAGTATGCTCAAACGTTAGTGCAACCTAGCATAATAATACATGGCATACTATTATGAAATGCAGCACCTAGTATATTATGCACATATAAGCAGGGATAGGTCTGATCAATCTGAGTAAGCCCCAAGGGAACTTACCTGGCTATGCAAAACAACATTGTAGCAATCATACATTTCAAAGTTACCTAATAGTCATAATGGAAGTATAAGTCTATCTATTCAAACATACAAGCATACACGATTTCACATAATTCCACATATTGAAAGTCTCATCATCATATTCCCAATTCCTCCCATCAATCATCATATACCATCTCGCATTTCGTATCACAACCTCATATATCCCATCAAGTACCAACCATGCTCATCATCGTATAAGTTCAACATATAGTAAAATCTCATAGGCCATATAACATTGCATGCTTCATAATCATTGATCATATTCATACTCCTATAACACATCATAGTCAATTCATATATACACCATACTTTCATATTCATCAAATCAAGATCTCACATAAGATATGATTTAACATAAGTTCATATCATAACATATTAATAACATAACTCACATCATCATGTATCATATCATGCTTAAGATCATATCAATAAGCATGCTTGCATTCATATAACACATATCATCATAACATTATCTTACTCACATATCATCATCAAGTTATATACTCATATCACAATCAAAATATATCATAGTATATCATAACATATCATAATTATTCAAAGAGTTAGTCCAAGCAAGAGGTTCCCAAGTTAGTCAAGTTCCTCTACCAAAACAACCCCTTTTTAAAGTAGTTAAAAGGATTTTCTGGCCCTTGAAAACATCTCTCAAATACCTTTCTGAAAACCCAAGTTCATCCATCAAATCATTCATTTCAAAACCCGTTTATAACACCTTTGAAGACATATCACAAATATGACACGAAAAATCGAGAGAAATGTGGATGCTCACCCAAGGTTCTCCTTCTCATTCGGTTTGCTCTAGAATCTTCATATGGGCTTCGATTAGGCTCGTTCTTATGTGAGGCTGCCTATGATTGTTAGATGGTATTAAAGGTATGACCTTTGAGTTAGTAGGAGGTGAAAATAGGGAAAACTGAGCCCTTACCATTCCTAAAACCGAAAACAGTGAGTTTGAATCTTGTAGGGCTTCTCGAGGCTTCCAGGGGCTGTTGGGCACGCTCTGAAGCTTGAAGGGCATCAAGGAGGTGTTGGAGGAGCTTCTGCTGCTGGCCATTGAAGGAAGAAAGGGAAAAGGAGCTTGCTTTTTCTTGCTTGAGCTTAAGAAGTGGAATGGAACTCCTTTGACTTGAAATGGAGGAGGGAGTTGAATGAGATGATGATATGGGCTATTACAGTGATGTTTTAGCAGCTGAGAGGAGAGGTTTGAGTTGCTGTATTCTCTCAAGAATGAAGGAGGAAAAGGGGATGAAGAAGGGAGATGAAAGAGGGCTTGAAGATAAGGATTTTGTGGGACTTTTTGGATAAGGTTTTGTGGGGTGTGTCTTAGGGTTTGTGTTTGAATCTTGTGGTGGGTTTATGAGGAGACAAATCTGATTTTTAAAGAGAAAGTGAGGGTGTGGGAAGGCCAAAATCGAATATCACATGGGAGAGGGCATGGAGCTTGTCTCTCTTGGCCATTTTGGGCATAGTCAAAGGTGGAAGGGAGAAAAAGTGAGGTGTGGGTGTCTCCCCCAATTTTGGTAAGGAATCTAGTTTGAATTTCAAAGCTCACATGTCTCCAATCTTGGCTTGTAGTTTTCGTTTTAGCTTGGGAGAGTGTGAGGGCGAGAGTCTTCAATCCCAAACACGCGAATCGAGTCCCGAAATTAGTTCCCGAGAGTTAATTTTCCAATTCCCGCTCTCTCGATAAATTAGGTTTTTGAAAATCCGAGTAAGGATGTCGTCATGCCAAGTTAGTCTCTATAACTTTATTTTAGGTCGGAAATCCGTTCCATGAGTTTTAAATCCGATTTATTAGGTTTAGGACGAGTTTTTCTTGGAATATCTTATTTAAATTCATTTTTAATTTCCTTTTTCTGAAAATCAAGATTTGAAAACCCAAGCCTTTACATTATCTGCTTCTTGCGAAGTTTTCTCTGTTTGTTTATTTTGTGTAAATTAGAAATTAGACTTATTCGTTTTATTTACTCATATCTGCTAGGTGATTTGTGATTTGTCCGGACTGCTATCTGCTTGTTGCCTACTTTTGTTGTTCAGCTTCTTCAGGTAAGTTCCTACAGGAACTTACTCAGTGACCGGACCTCATGTCTGATGTGTCATATAGTATGTAGGTGTTGCATATCGCATGCCATGTAGTATCATGATTAGGACTTTCATTTATGAATGAGCATCCTTATTCTCTTTGTGTTTGAAACAGAACGGCTGTTATCTCTGAATCCTAGAGTCTTTGTTAGAGTCATAGGACTACCCAGCTTCATCAGGTATTGTGCTTGGGTCATATATATATATATATATATATACCACGAGACAAGCATGAGTTATTGATGCACATGACTTATATTGGATATTATATGCTATAGTATCGAGTTGGCCAGTCTCTGCACTAATGGGAAGGGGTGCAGAGGTAGGAGAGGGATATGCCACTTGACATTCTATGTGGATCCATTTAATCATTTTCTGCATATATAAACTATCAGCATGCTTGAGTGATTTAAATTCCAGTGCTGCATTAGAACATCATTTACTTTAGGTGTATGTGTATTATATGTCCTCAGCGAGGTCTTTAGGGCCCGCATGCGTCTCTTGGCCTGACTTCGTGGTTAGTTTCAGGTATTTGATCCTTGCTTGTTCCGTGCTTCCATGACGAGGGTTTCTTTTGGGACGTTCAGCTGACCGAGAGATTGACTTACCACCAGACTTGGCACTTTTGATGTTTTATACTCATTTATTTTGGTTTTGACCCGGCTCTGCCGAGGCAAGCTGTATCTTCAATTTCCTTTCATTATGTGATTTGAACTTAAATGGTTTTGAGCAACTTAGAAAGTAGGACAGGTTAAGGTCCTCAATGGACCTATCGCGAATTCAGGGTACGAAATCCCTTCTTTTAGTACTAACACTTTGTTTTGAAACTCAACCCGTACTCGAATTGCAAGATCCGAACGAAGGTATCCAATCCTTCGAAATGTAACCCGAATATTTATATTTTGACCGTTACATGAATTCTCTTCTATTATATATATAATATATAATCATAGATTAGTTTGGTTAAAGTAAATAAAACAATCAGTTTGGTTAAAATAAGTAAAACAATGGTTCAAGATTTTTTTACATAATTGATAATTTATTAAAATGGATGCATGTTAAACTCAAAGTATTATTAGACTATCTAACTCAAAGAACTGAAAGTAGTATTAGAGTATCTATCTATATAAAATATTAAAACAGAGGCCGCTTCTTGCTTTATGTTTGTTTTCTGATTTTTTGTGTTTGTTGTCCACGAACAGAACCTCTACCTCCTCTACCTCCTCGACCTCCGCATCGACCTCTAACAGAAGCATCTCCTCGCCCCTGACCATAGGGATAAGTCAGTAATGGCAGCTAAGGGGCCGCGGGAAGTCTCGGTGGTTGTGCAGTCGACGGTGCTCTCCGGCCTACTCTAGGGACAACGATGTCCCATGGTACCGCAAGTAAAGCAAACGGTCGAACGATCTAGGCAGGAAGCAATGTAGTGACCTCTCTCAAAACATCCATGACAAGTGATACTCCTCACTCGCACATCTCCTCCATAAGCAGCCTGAACTGGTGGCGGGGGTACTCTCAGTGCAACTCCATGACATCCTTCTCTATAACCTCCTCTCATAGATCTATCAACTCCGCGAGTGTCAGCTGGTCTCGCTCTCTTTGTCTCAGGGTGAGTAGTGGAATATGAAGTCTCAGACAGGATCCTCTGCTGATCGTACGTGAGGATGACCTCCAGGAATCGATCAAAGCTAACAGCTCCCAAACTGGACGCGTGCAGAAGGACATCAGATGGCAACCTCATCGACAACATGCGAATCCGACACTCATTTGAAGGACACAGATGACCAGATTATACCAACTCCTTCTTGAACTAGCAAACAATAGTAGATACAGAGGATGATCGGTCATAGATGCCACACAGGAAAGATACCTCACGAGCTGTCTACATCCCAGGAGGGCAGTACTCTCTCAGCATCAGGGCTCTAAACTCATCGTAGGTCCACTCAGCTCGGTCCGGCTTGTACACGGACCACCGGTCGAAAGCATCCCTCCGTAGAAGGCCAGCTGCAAGTCTCTATCTCTCAAAAGAGGGTACAAAACCGTGGTCAAACAGTTCGTCCATCTCACGGAACCCCCTCTCAACATCATCTTCAACCTCTCCAGCAAATATCGGCGGGCGGCACTGAGCTAGCGTCTTGACCCAGTCGATGCGCTTCTCCGGTCGCACATCGGCTACGGGCTCGACTGGCCGAACTGGAACCTCAGGTGTAGGTGCAGTAGACCGAGATCCTCCTCGTAGCTCACTCAGAATGTCGTGCAGTGTGGCCTCTAGCTGAGCAATAGCCGTTGCTCGCGGAACCGGAGCTCTGTTGTCAACCGACGGTGGTGAAGCTCGCTCCTCAGCGTGACCGTCAACTGTGCGCTCCTCGGTGCGATCAACAACAACTTGGCGAGGGGGACATCCCTTGCCGCGACATGCCCTACCCCCACGCCCGACTTAACCGCGTCTAGTATCAACGATGATTGTTGTATGAACGATTATATTAACACTCAGCACAAAAGCACCCAAGCACTCAACGAATTAATATGATTCCCTTCGAGGGGGATCGCTCTTAGGCCCATTTGAATATATAAATACAAGCATAGAGACGATCTATGTCGTCCTTCGAGGGACGACTGATTGGAGGGGAAAATACTTCACGGCCTCCTAACCCATGCTAATCCAACCTCCATGGTTCCTTGGAGTCTTCTAGACCCATCTGTAATAAAAGCTAGTATTTTGCCTATCGTTCCCCGAGGTCTACATCCATAAGGGATGTCTATCGCTTTGGTCTCTACCCACGAGTTTGCTTCCTATTGGGTCAGTCTAGGGTTAGGTCCAATTACATTCATTTTGCCCTTTTTTAAAAATATTTCCAAAATCATTTGAAATTATTGGGCGATTTTCAAAACCATCTTCAACCTATCATACTCGGATTGCAAAACCTAGCTTTGATACCACCTTTGTAATGGCCCGGGATTATGATTCCCGAGTTATGTTTCGAGGGATAAACCCCCTCGTTGGATCTTGCGCTCCGAGTACAGGTTGAAGGTTTTAAAAATAAACATTAGTAATTTAAAGTGGGATTTCGTACCCAAACTTGTAAGGTCCTTTGGAGACCCAGAGGTAAAACCCCTGTACCTGTCTTAAGACTAAGCCATGAAAACCCCTTTTGCATAAAAATCCAAACATAAGTCTAAAACGATACATAGGGTTGCCATGGTAGGGCCGGGTCAAAACATAGTCCAGATAAATTAAATTCAAAAACCATGATAGTCGGGGGAAGTCAGAGTCTCAAGACGCTCTCTCTCCACCATGCAAAAGGACCCCGTTCACATAGTCAAACAACATCGTCAATCATGCATATAACACATACCTAAAAATATAAAGCGGGCATAGGATCAGATCGAAGCCTGCATGGCTGCACCCCACATATAAGCACACACATACGCTAAGCCTAATATCATTCTTCTAATGCAGGACATAAATATTACACACAAGACATGCTCGCAATTTATATATGTGCAGAATAATAAATAGGGCCCCAGCACAGAATGCCAAGTGACATATCCCTTTCCTACCCTTCCCGATAGGGCGGAGACTGGCCAGCTCACGAATGCATTCCATTTCCATAATATTTGGATCTATCCGATTAGCCCAATCCGTAAGCATGCTCATCATAATCACCACATCGTTCATAATCATCGTGCTCGAAATATAAATAGAGGTGTTACCATATGACTCAATGACTCAAGATGAGACCCGATGGGACTGAGTTGTCCTATGACCCTAGCAAAGACTCTAGTGACTTCACAGATAACAGTCATTCTGTTTACAAACGCATAAAGAATAAGTATGCTCAAACATTAGTGCAACCTAGCATGATACTACATGTCATGCTATTATGAAATGCAGCACCTAGTACATAGTGCACATATAAGCAGGGATAGGTCTGATTAAACTGAGTAAGCTCCGAGGGAACTTACTTGCCTAGCAGAACAGCAAAATAGGAACCCGACACACACCAAGCACAATCACATAGTATCACCTAAATACATGATGAGAATACACTGAGTATATTTCTATAGCTACTTTGAATATATATATATATTTACATACATACATACATACATATATATATAGGATAGATCCTATGTGAGTAGCTCTTATGGTGTAATTTGTGAGCAGGGAAATTATTCGTATGTATCTCATGATTATTCGTACATAACAATGTGATTATTCGTATGTACAAACAAGGGGAATTATTTGAATTTAAAAAAAAAAGTATTCATACTCATGAAATACATACGAATAATTCCCATTGTTTGTACATACGAATAATCACATTGTTATGTATGAATAATCATGAGATACGTACGAATAATTTCACTGCTCACAAATTACACCGTAAGGGGTGCTCACACGGGATCTAACCCCTATATATATCACAGTCATACAAGCAGGTAAATAAAAAAGTTCGCATCCGTCATACTTACATTTCATCATGTTCAATCATCTCTTATCTCATACCATATTCATCGTAACGTATCAACTCATTAACTTAGACAACCTCCAAATCATACTTAGCCAAATCCGCATATTACCATTTAATACTCATGCTTAGTGTGTGTGTGTGTGTGTATGTATATATATATATATATATATATATATATCATCGTCATAAGTAACCAATATTCATCTGCTTATAATAAATCACCACAAGTCATGCTATCAATCACACATATCATACCATCAGTGACACATATCATCATGCTAGTTAGTCAATGAACAAGTTAGATTCCCAAATTAGTTTCAAAACCGTTCCAAAATCTGAGTTAAGCAGTTAAGAGTTCCGACCTTTGAAAATGCTCGCAAAATTCCTTTTCAATTTATTTATTAAATCATTTTCCAACCTTGAAATTATTTTCTAAATTTCTTTTTAAAACTTCAAGTCTCAAATAATATATTTTAAATCCCAATTAATATTATATAATATTTAAATACCATTTATTAAATACTTTCAAAAAATATTTCGAAATCCTTTAAAGTCCTAACCGTTTTTATTTAATAAAAACGACCCTTTATAAAATATCCAAAATAATATTTTATATTTTAATCCTCAAATAATATTATAATGTTCTAAATACCAATAAATAATTAAATAAATAAACGAATAAACTCGAACCGAACCAAACCCATAGGAGTTATCTTCTTCCTTGATTGAAACCGTACCCGCCTAACGCCATGGCTTCCTCGCTCGTGGCCACCTCGCTCTCCTCGCTCCTCGAGCTCACCGGAGCTCTCGAACTCTCCCGACTCCCCGCACTCAGCTCTCGCTCACTCTCCCATGACTACTCTAAGTGGAAAAAGAAGGACGGAATTGAAACAATGAAGGGAATGAAGCTACAGGAGCTCACCGAGGTGATTTCGCGGACGTCAGAGCTTTGATCGGAGTTATGGGCGTCGTCGGAGGCTCGTGAGGGCTTGTCAAACCTGCATCGGACATGGGTGAACGTGATGGTAGAGCTCGAAGGTGGTTCGGATAAAAAAACGAGTGAGAAAGGCTTACCAAAAGATTTTTCACACTCGAATGGGTGCGACGGAACTTCGGTGACTCGGTGGCGGCGTGGGCGGCTCCTGGGTGGCTCCGGTGGGGCTTATGGCTGCTGCTGTTGCTTGATCGAAAGGTGGGGAGGTTGTGCTTTGATGAAATGAGAAGGAGGCTCGTTTGGAGGCGTTCGGCTCTTCAAGGTAAACAAGGGAGCTGTTGGTGCTTCTTCACAAGGAGAACGGCGACGAGGGGCTGCTGGCTGCGATGGACTGGCGGCTGGTGAAGGTGACGATGAGCAGGAGTTGGCGGCAAGAAGAAGAGGAGGAGTGGATGTGAGGATTGTGTGTGGAATTGGTTAAACCAATACCCGGAATTAAATCTTTAATGCGCTAATTTCGAACCCGGAAATTAGTTCCCGAATGTTAGTTTTCCCGAACCCTACTTTCCTGATCGATTAGATTTTTATACAGAAAAGGATATCGTTAGCCGATAATTATTTTAAATTCTCAAGGTGAAAGGACGGAATCGTTCGTCAAATTTTAAATTCAGGTCAGAATCTGCTCTACGAGTTTTGAATCCGATTTAAATTCATTTTTAATTTCCTTTTTTCAAAAAATTAGGATTAAAAAATCCGGTCCTTTACATCATCCACCTCTAAAAAAAAGTATCGTCCCCGAGACTAAAATCATTTTAAAATAGGGGATGAAGTTTGAAATTGGTGAGTCCAAGGATCATGCCATTGATCCTGTAAGTACCTCATAAGTGCCCCCATGAGATCTCACAGTATCGTTGCCTTGATCAAAATATCCCCAATAGATCGTAGCAAAAATGTGATATGGGCCCCTACCACATCCTTACTCTGATTTCTCGGTCATATCATAACTCAAAAAGCATCATAGCGTCCCACTAGGTCTTAGCAAGCAATCTACAGGTGCCCCCATAAAATACTTGTATCCACTTCGTGGGGCGTTATAATGAAAAGCTCGGTTGTTTTAGTTTTTCCAAAAATCCAAATTAATCCTTTATAAAGAACTGTTCCAAAACTTCCAAGTTCGACCTTTAATCAAAAGCATTCCCAACCTTTCAATCATCCTACCATTCACCTCTAAAGGCTAATCCTATATTCTCTTCCTAAATTCCAAGTCAGAATCAGATTCCAATAATTCAGCTTCTAACATTTCTATCATCCAGCGTAGTGTCTATATATATATATATATATATATATATATATATATATATATATATATATATATATATATATATATATATATATATATATATATATATATATATATATATATATATATAACATAGCACTCATATCACATCTTTAATATCATGTCATAACCACATCAAGGATAGTTGCATACCATAATATATCTAGCACATCATCACATCATTACATCAGCGAGGCTCATCACATCATATCATCAAAGATATGCACACAACTACTAAGCATAAGCACACAATCAAAGAGATATTACTAACCCAACCCCATTCTATCTAGGTAAAAACTCACCGCACTCGCGAAGTCAAGGGAATATCTACGCTCAGCTCGACATAGGACGCAAGCAACTCATCTAGGACATACCCATAGCTAGCCCAAATACTCTCCTCGGTCTCCCAGGTGGCCTCCTCCGGACTCCTTCTAGACCACTGTACTAGAAGCAAAGGAACCTCCCTGTTCCTAAGCCGCTTGACATGACGGTCAAGGGCCCTCATTGAATGCTCTACAAAGGTGTGGTCGGGCTCGATCTGAAGGTCCGAATAGTCAAGGATGTGGCTAGGGCCAGGGAGTGGGACATACTGGCGAAGTTGGGAGACGTGAAAGACATTATGCACACCGGCCAAGGATGGGGGCAAAGCTAAGCGATATGCTACCTCGCCAACTCTATCCAGCATCTCGAATGGGCCAATATATCTTGGACTCAACTTCCCTTTGATGCCAAACCATCTGACTCCTCTAGTAGGCGAAACTCGAAGCCACACATGCGAACCCACCTCGAAGTCAATCTCTATCTTCCGTCTGTCTGCATACTTCTTCTGGCGATTATGGGCGACTCTCATGTGCTCTCGGATGCGGCCCACCTAATCAACGGTTTCTTTGACTAACTCCGGTAAGGATGATACTGTATCCGTGGGCTCGTCCCAATAAACTAGCGACTTACAACGCCTCCCATATAGCGCCTCATATGGAGCCATCTCAATCAACGTGTGGTAGCTATTGTTGTATGAAAACTCCACCAGCGGAAGGAATCTGACCCATCTGTCGCCCCACTCAAGGACACAAGACCGTACTATGTCCTCCAAAGTCTGAATCGTTCTCTCGCTCTGGCCATCTGTCTAAGGATGAAAAGTTGTGCTGAAACGTAGTTTGGTACCTAGGCCCCCCTGAACTTGATGCCAAAACCTCGAGGTGAAACGTCCATCTCTATCGGACATGATCCTCTTAGGTACCCCGTGAAGCCTCACGATCTGGCGAATGAACTCCTCAGCTAACCGCGCTGTTGGCCAAGTCTCCTGAATCGCAATGAAGTGAGCCGACTTGGTCAACCTATCGACCACGACCCAGATAGTTTCAAACTCTCTAACATCCCGTCTCAGTCCGGTGATGAAATCCATAGGGATGTGTGTCCACTTCCACTCAGGAATTGGAAGCGACCTAACAAGTCCTCTCGGCCTCTGGTGCTCAATCCGAACATGCTGATAAACCTGATATCTAGCAACAAAATTTGTGATGTCCGTTCGCATCCTCTACCAACAATAACGCCTCCTCGAATACTGATACATCTTATTCGTCCCTGAATGGACAGAATAAGGAGTGGAGTGAGCCTCCTAAATAATCCTCCGCCTCAAGTCTGATGTCAACGGAACTACCACTCTGCCCTGAAAGGTCAGCATCCCATCTGCTCTCTCTGCAAGCTCTTTGAATCGTCCCTCGGCCATCCGCTCTCTCAGAGTTGTAATCTCTGGACAATCTGCCTGAGTCCGACGAATATCCTCGATCAACTCAGCGTGAACCTTTAAGAACGATAACTGCCCACTCTCTCGCTGAACCCAAACCTCGAAACCGCATCTCATCAAATCTATCTGCAAGTCCCTCTGAGCATAAGCCTCACAACTGATGTCTCCTGATGAGTCTTCCTACTGAGCGCATCTACCACCACATTGGCCTTCCCTGGGTGATAGACTATATCCAAGCTCTATCCACCGTCTTTGTCACATGTTGAACTCCTTCTGAGTGAAAATATACTTCAAGCTCTTGTGATCCGTCATCACCTTGCATGAAGTGCCATATAGGTAATGGCTCCAAATCTTCAGAGTATGAACTACAACTGCCAATTCTAAGTCATGGACATGATAAGACACCTTTGTGGGCTGCAACTGGCGTGAAGCATAAGCGATGACCCGATCTCTCTCATGCAAAACACATCCCAAGATAGAACGCAAAGCATCTGTATAGATGACGAAATCCTCGCTCCCATCTGGCAAATGCTAAAACTGGAGTTGTCGTCAGCTTCTCCTTCAGAAGCTCGAAGCTAGCCTAACACTCTGCACTCCACTCAAACGGAACATCCTTCTTCATCATCTGTTTCATCGTACTAGTGATGCTCGAGAAGCCCTGGATGAATCTCCTATAGTAATTGGCCAACCCCAGAAATGAGCGGATATCCTTGACGTTCTTGGGCACCTCTCAAGCAACGATAGCATCAATCTTCGCCGGGTCCACGGTGACTCCTTCAGCGGAAATCACATGGCCTAAGAAAGCCACCTCTGAGAGCCAGAAATTACACTTGCTGTATTTCCCATACAGCTGATGCTTCCTCAGCATCTCGAGCACAATCCTCAAATGCTCCTCGTGCTCCTCTCTACTCCTAGAGTAGACTAAGATGTCATCGTTGAATACGACGACAAATCTGTCCAAGTAATCAATGAACATGTGGTTCATGAGCTCCAAGAAAGCAGTTGGTGCATAGGTCAGCCTAAACGGCATGACCACGAACTCGTAGTGACCATAGCGGGTCCTGAAAGCGGTTTTCGGGACATCCTATGGCTTTACTCTTAGCTGGTGATAACCCGACCTCAAATCAATCTCTGCACCCTGAAGCTGGTCCAACAGATCATCAATCCTAAGAAGGGGATAGCGGTTCTTCACCGTCACACGGTTCAATTCCCTATAATCGATGCACAGTCTCAACGACCTGTCCTTCTTCTTGACGAACAACACTGGTGCTCCCCAAGGTGACGCACTCGGTCTGATGTATCCCTTCTCGGCTAGCTTCTTTAGTTGAGACTTCAGCTCTACCATCTCTATCGGAGCCATGCGGTAAGGAACTCGTGAAATGGGCCTGGTACCCGACTCTAACTCAATCGCAAAATCGACCTCTCTCAGCGGGGGAATTCCTGGTAGCTCATTGCGAAACACATATGTGAAGTCTCTAACGATGGGAACATCTGACAAGCTAGGATGTACACGATCCACCACTAAAGAATAACACCAGTAACTAATACAACCCTGATCAAGTAGTCTAGCGACTCTGACTGCGCTGATGAGCGCCCTGTGCCTCTTGGGGTCGCTCCCCGAAACCCGATGCTCGGTCCCGTCGTCTGCCAAGATACATACTGTCCTCCTCCTTAGTTTGATAATCGCTCTATAGCGATCCATGAAATCCATGCCCAGAATGAGATCCTCCAGAGTCAGCGGAATAACGATAAGGTCGACTGGCAACTCACACTCACCTATACAGATGGGGCACCCTTAGATCTCTCGACTAGACCTAATCTTTGCCCCATCCGGCAAACCAACAGTAATGGGTGACCTAGTCGTACAGCTCAGGCTCAGCCTGGCAATGCACGCCTCTGCTATAAAGCAGTGTGTAGCACCAGTGTCAAACAAGATAGTCAAGCAATCATCATGGAAAATATAGTACCTGCAGAAGTAGGAGTTGAGCGATCGTTGGCTCTCATCTGGAATACTCGGGGCGGTGGGGGTAACGCTGGTCCTCGGCTTCCGGAACTCTGGTCGCCATCATACCCAGGCCCCGATGGTCCTGCAAACGACAATCCTCGACCCTAGCCTGGCCTGACGAACCTTTGCCTCCACGACCAGAACCTCTACCTCCTCGACCTCTGCCTCAACCTTTAACAGAAGCATCTCTTCGCCCCTGACCATGGGGATAAGTCAGTAATGGCGGCTGAGGGGCCGCGGGAAGTCTCGGTGGCTGTGCAGTCGGTGGTGCTCTCCTACTCTGGGGACAACGAGCAACTCTGTGTCCCATGGTGCCGAAAGTAAAGCAGACGGTCGAACGATCTGGGCAAGAAGCAACGTAGTGACCTCTCTCAAAACATCCATCGCAAGTGATACTCCTTACTCGCACATCTCCTCCACAAGCAGCCTGAACTGGTGGCGGGGGTACTCTTGGTGCAACTCCATGATATCTGTAAAGACCGAGCAGCCCCCATCTTCCTCTCCATTCGCATCCAGCAGCAATCAACGTCCCCGACGCCGTAGCAGCACCACCTTCCTCCCTCGTTTCCCCTGTTTCATCCAAACGGGGTCGGTAATGGTTCCTTCTTTTGGTTCCCGACCAATCACCCCTTAAAAGGTGTTTTTTTATGACTGATCCCCTATGAACCAGGCCACAGGAGCCCTCTCGCTTCTTCAACAAGCTTGAATCGAGTCCGGCGAGCCTAATTGAAGCTCTACGATTCTCCGGCGAGTCGACGCTCCTCCGTGAGCTTTGACCCTCTCTCCTTCTCTCACATGTGTCATTTTATTCCTTTCGTCTTCATAGTGGTCTAGAAAGAGCATCGGTGAGCTTGAGAGTGGCTGAAGGTCTAGCGAGGGTCAATTCCGATGAGTATCTGGCGGGGTGGGTGGAAGCGTGAGTGTGGGTGAGAGCGAGTGGGGGCGAGAGAGGGAGAGAGAGGGATGCGAGAGCGAAATGGCGACGTTGAAGAAGGCAAGCTGGAGCCGGGCGGAGCCGCGAACGAGGAGCGCCGGGGAGCGAGGAAGAGGATGATGAACAGTGCAACCTTCCTCCTTTCTCCCATGATCCAGCTGCGCCAGTGGGCCCCGCCATCACCACCTCATCAGCTCTTTAGGGCCCACTCCCTTTCCTTTCTTCTGAAATCCAGGCTTGGCAGTTGAAGGGAAATGGGCTGAGGGTTTGGGCTTGTTTGGATCCGGTTTTGAGTGTTGGGTTGGGCTTGTTGGATCTGATTTTTAAAAGGGTTAGGGCTAGTTCATTGGGCCGGTTTGGTTTATAAAAATGTTTATTAAGCTTTAAATTTACTTATATATTTTTGAGATAAAAATATTGAATAAATGGAATATGTTATAGTATATGATAAAATATGTTAAAATGTGATAAAATGAATATTATGTTTTAAAGACTTATTTTCGGGTATTTTCGGCTATTTACTTATTAAATGATTGGACTATATTATGTAAATTTATGACTTTTAAAATTGTTGGGATCTAAAATATAGTAAATAAATGGGATATAAAATATTATATGATTTTATTGTTGAGATTTGAGGATATAATGTTATTATGGTGATTTAAAATACAATATTTTAAAAGGAAAATAATTTGGAAAAGGTCCTCAAATGTCGGAAATTGATTTGGGAAATGGAAATGGATTTCATAAAAGTTAAAAGATGATTTTTGGAAATATATTAACCTTGTCAGATCTGTTTTGATAAATAATAAAATAAGTTGATTCAAAGAGTAATGTTTTATGGATCGATTTTTGGGGCGAGTATAATTTGAGAACATTGTTTTGATTAATGATTTGACTTAACATGAGAGTTAGAGAGAGTTTCGGAAACTCAGAGATTTCCTACTTGATTTGACTGGATGAATCTTATGTGATGAGTGCGAGCATGATAGTAGGATATCGATGTGTTGATATAAATGAAAGCATGAGGTTATATTATATGATTGAGAAGCATGATAAGTTCTTAAATGTGGAAGTATGATATGTTATATGACGATTAGAGTATGAATATACCTTAGAGTATGGATATGGCTTATATATAATAATGGTGCATGATTTCTAAATGATGGGTATATGGTATAATGATGAGTTGAAATGATAAAATGTTGAGATTATGAGATATTGAGATGAGATTATGGATGAGATATTATATGTTGAGATAAACATGAAATGAGTATAATGAGATAAAATGGAAGGATTAAGATGATATGAGTTAATTGATGGAAATGAATAAGGAAGTTGATGAGATGAGTTGAGATGATAAGGATGAAATGTTAAGATACGATATTCTATGGTTATGTGAAGTTATGTGCGATAGTTAGGGGCGCCTTGTGTGACTTAAACATTGACTTATGCACCTCTTATATTATATGCTAGGTGATTTGTGACATGATTGGATTGCTTGCTATTGCTGATTATTGCTTGGATTCTGCGCGCCTCCAGGAAGGTTTCCTACGGGAGCTTACTCAGTAACCCGGACCTGATGTCTGATGTGTCATATAGTATGTAGGTGTTGCATATGCATAAAAGCATGTCATGTGGTATCATGCCTAGGAATTGCACTTATGAATGAGCATCCCTATTCTTTATGCATTTGAAAAGAGAACGGTCGTTATCTGTGAGTCTTAGAGTCTTTGTTAGGGTCATAGGGTAGCCCCGCTTCATCGGGTGCCCTGAGTCAGTATTGTCGATATATGAGCATGATGATGAGATAGCCCAGCACCATCGGGCATGAGCATGATGATGAGATAGCCCAGCACCATCGGGCATGAGCATGATATATGATATGATGATGAGATATGATATGATGATGAGATATGATATGCTATGATGAGATATGATATGCTATAGCATCGAACTGGCCAGCCTCTGCACTAACGGGAAGGGGTGCAGAGGTAGGAGAGGGATATGCCACTTGGCATTCTTTGGGCGCCTTTACAGTTCTTTTCTGCGTATTATATATACTAGGAGCATGATAGTGTGATTTAAATTCCGTACTGCATTAGAACATCCTTTATTCTAGGTATAGGCGTATTATGTGTCGTCAGCGAGGTCTTTAGGGCCCGCATGCGTCTTTGGGCCTGACTTTGTAGATAGACTTAGGTACCCGCCCTTTTGCTACTCTGTGCTTCTATGGCGAGGGATCCTCCTGGGCGAAAGCGAAGAACCGGACTAACCCGTACCTGAATTACAAGATCCGAACGAAGGTATCCGACCTTCGAAACATAACCCAAGTATTCATATCCGGGCCGTTAGAAAGTTGGTATCAGAGTCAGGTTATGCAATTCGGGTACCAAAGGGTCGGGTGTATGTTTTGAAAAACCGCCCACGAATTTCAAGTGATTTTGACAAAGTTTTAAAAGGGAAAAATGAATTTAATATGGATAGGATAAAAGGATTCAACCTAATAAACTTGACTTAGGAAATTAAAATTGGAAAGGTGATCGAGTGGGTAGAAAAGGCATTAGACCATCCCTATTGAATGTAGTTGGAAACGGGTAAGCGAAATATAGCTTATTCTTTACAGATGGGCCTGGAAGACTCCAAGGGCTTGCACCGCGGTGATTGGAGTGGCGAGATAGGTAGAGATCGTGAGGTATTTGCCCCTCCGATCCGTCGCTCCTCGAAGGGCGGTATTAGATAGCTTGATGTGTTTTATATCAATTGGACCTGAGGGCGATCTCCCTCGAAGGAGATCATTATAATTGTCCTTGACTGATTTTGTGTTGAGTGCCATTACGGTAGAACTAGAAATCTGTTGTTATACTTAGACCGAGTGTTGCATCTCTATGTGAGTGGGATAAGCGAGGGAGCCTTTCCGTTCGGTATAGTCGGAATTTCTTTCTTATAGAGCAGTCTCCTCCATGATTCACTTGTTGGTGTCCTTCCATTTCGTTTTATCTCTGGTTCGACGAAGTTTGGTTAAAGGTTAGTGATGGTTGAGGGATGCCTATTCCTTTCATTCGGATTTCCTCCCCTTCTATCTTCTTCCATGTCTTAATTAGTATTCTAATCGAGTTGTTCTCTATGGTATCGATGTCTTGCACGGGAGATGGAATTCGAATCTAATCTTGGTCGGGAATTAAGTTTGGGAACATTGACTACTTGAGCGTGTGATAAGTATGGTACTTGACACCATAGGTCATGCCACGAGATGGTCATTGTGCTAGAGTATCAAACCTCGAATAGTTCCGAGTCGATTGAATGAGTTATTGTGAAGTCATTCCCCTTGATTCTCGTCAACTAG
Organism: Persicaria maculosa; assembly: GCA_963922045.1. Classification (NCBI taxonomy): domain Eukaryota; kingdom Viridiplantae; phylum Streptophyta; class Magnoliopsida; order Caryophyllales; family Polygonaceae; genus Persicaria; species Persicaria maculosa. The sequence continues at coordinate 19,772,937 of OY998261.1, read as the reverse complement.
TGTCCCCTTATCATGAGATTCTATACGAACTCTGCCATCTTCTTTTGGGAGTAATTTGAGTACCCTTCTATGTTCTTGAAATGAGTCGCACAAGCATTCCACGGGAAATGAGCTTTTGAGTTTGTAGGGATAAGTCGATATTGCCCTTGGAAATCTCTGTTTGGTTATAATGGTAGCCCTATCTGTGTTTACATGACTTAATACCTTACCTTGTTGCACGACTTGATGCATGACCATATGAATGACTTGATACACTACCGTGTTAAATATATGCCCTATACAAATAACTATTGATTTATACCCATGTACATGTATCCCTTGTATCCATGTGAAGCCACACTATCCTAGGCTCGTATTGTTTCCCGCTATATTTCTCCCTTAGTTCCATATGACTGTCTTATGATTGTCTTGACCTCCTGCCTATGTTGGTGCTAAGTTGTTTAATGTATATGTATCATATGATGCACATCTACGCCCTTCACCGAGACATTAGTATCCTGTAGGACCCATGACTTGTGGTTTGTGCACATTTATGCCCTACTTGCTTTATGACATGTTCCTACTTAGAATAGGTCCCCGATAGTATTGACATTTGTTCCTTATATCCTTGAAAAATGATTAGTGTTACGCCTCGATACTCATTATGCCTTATGTGATTCCAACTAGTATCATGCCTACCTACTTGTCTTATGATGTTGTTCCTTCATGCCCCATGACATTCTTTTATGCTTTTAAGAATGAATGGTCGGACACCCTACATGTTCACACACCACCTTGTATTTAGATTCCTCGTGTGCTATTTGTATCATATAGGACGTATCTCTTCTAAATGCAACTTATCATGAGAATATGTGCTTTAATTGTCTCCTTTTATGTAAGCAAATATTGCATTCATGACGTTATGTTGTTCCCTGTATCTTAGTATCTAGTAGCACCTTAGATGATCATCTTTCCATCATTGATCTTATACTCCAATGATCTCAGTATGACCATGATATGTTACATCCCTTGTTACACCCTTGCTTGAGATGATATCTTTACACGTGTGGAGATCTTGACCTTTGCATAAACACACCCACCACGATAGTTGTAACTTGTAAGATACTCACATGATTACTTTTATGTATATGAATATAGTTATGTATATGAATATAGCGTATTGTTCTCTTGTAACATGATATCTTAAGAGCATTGTCTTGTTCTGCATTATGATATGCGCATGATTCACCTGTTGTACTTTCTTGTATTCTCCTTATATGCACTGATGCTCGTTATGATGATAGTCTTGCTTAAAGCCTCTATGACTCCCCATGGTATTATGTGAAGTTATTCGATGCACCTTATTCCCACATATCTATGACTTGTCATGCACTATTAGTGTCACGTGAAATCTAAGCCCTTAGAAATATGACTTGCATAATCTCATGCTCACCTTGTATCATCGTCCAATTACCCTTGTCATAGGTTGTGATAGCCTTGCTATGTCCCTTTGTATAATTCTATGACTATCCAGACATGTTAGATGTCGCTAATCTAGTTATCATGTATATCTCAACAACCTTATATCATGCTTAAAATGACTAGTGACGCGCTTATGCGTGTGTCTCATATAATTTGTTGGTCTTACTATATGGTGCTCTTGTGATGCTTATTGTACGTGTTCTAGTAGCTTATACCTCGTCCGACTATGCACCCCCTATTATAGTTAAAATCACGCCCATGTCACACATTATAATTTTGCTTAGAATATATTGTCGATCCATGCTTGTCTTGTTGAGCTCATATATTTGCGAGTCATATGTTAATTAGTAATTGGGTGCCACATTGCATGTTTATATACTACGATATGATAGAAGCAAGTATACATGAAAAATGGTTTTGTGTTAAACTTGTTCCTCGGTGATCATCTTTGGTTGTACTTTGCCACGTCGTGATCGGTTAGAATCATGTAGGACATGCTTCCTGATTATAGCTCATCGTATGATTACATGTCATACTTATCATATCATGTAGACCTTGTTGCTCTATGATGTGACAGTTATTGTGCCCCTTATGTGTTCCTTTTATAGTGCTATGACGTGTTTGAGCATCTTAGTATCGGATTCTATATTGATATGACTTGTCTATGTGTGTATCCGACATGGGTAATTAATTATTATTTGAATATCCTATATTAATTCTTGAGGTATTTCAAATGTGGTTTTAAGTTGTTATCAAATTGTTAGTTATGTTATTATTCGGGATTATTATTTTATAAGTTGTTTGGGGCGGGGGAGGGTACCGGAAAAGGATTAAAGTAGTTGGATGACAAAGGATCAAGTTTAGATCAAAAGCAAGCTCATAGTTGCTTGTTTCGCCGCGGCGAAACCATGGTCGCCGCGACGAACAAGAACTAGGAACAAAGGAAGAGAATGATACTTTTTCGCAGTAGCGAGAGGCATCACTCGTGAGGGACAAAGAACTGGATTTCGCCGTGACGAGCGGCCAATTCATCGCGACGAAAACCAAGTCTAGGCTCTTGGCCGGAGCTGGTTCTCTCCTTTCTTTGGGCGTTGACTCGAGTTTGATCAAACCCGGTTTTGGTTATTCTATATATGTGACTTAAATTCTTGTGTGATGCTATATAATTCGATAAAAAAGGATTTAAAAATGATTTATGATTCCATGACTTATACGGATGTGGACTTGAATTAATTATGATGATAGGTATATATGATGTTCTTGGGATGTTGTTGAAAATGAGTAGTCAACCATACACGTGATACCCATTATATTACTATGTTTTGCCTGGCTTGTACCTCACAGATCTATTGTTGAATTCATACATACGTGATTCTTAATATGCCGAGCTTGTCTCGTAATTGTGAAATGTTAGGTGGCTAGATTGTCTCATATGTACGTCCGTGTAGAACTCGATCATATTCCGTGCTACCAATGTGCGTTGTCATTATACATTGCGATAGGTACTTGTTAGTGTGTATTGATGTGACTAGTATGCTTCACGATTGATTCATATGTGTTTTGCTAGCTGCAATTATAACCTCATAAAATTCCATAAGGGCACTATTGTCGTTCTCGGGTTGGGATCTTGTCTTTCATTCTCGTCATCGTCAGTTCTGGTCTATGTCCAATTTCGTAGAGAATCCGAGTTGTCCGCCTTTACCTCCCCCTACCTCCGTTAACTTAGTATCCTTGCGTTACTTTCGACGATGTGATGAAGAGAACGGTCAGCTAGGTAGTACTCGTGCGACGCAGCGAAAGCGTGGTGGGCCCATAACCCATTGGTCCCAGGACTTGAGGTAGAGGATTATGCGAGAGGCGCACTTCATCGCTATTTAAGAGACTTGGCATGTTTCGAGGCTAGCTGAGGAGTTCAACCGACGGGTTTCGAGGCTCTATGGAGTTCCTAAGAAGATAGTTCTCGACAGAGATGGATGGATCACTTCGAGATTCTGACAGCATGTTCACGAGTTCCGAGGCATTAACAAGGGTCGAGATTTTCTTTGATGTGTGAGCCAACGTATGGCTGAGAGTATCACCTCATGAGGGGTCCGACGTTTTGACATCATAGGCAATCCAAGCCCTAGGTTGTTGATCCTTCTGAGGTTCTGGAGGGGTAGCTTATCCCTCAGCTTTCTCCCCGTCCTGAGTGAGAGTGCATGATGTCTTTCTTGTGTTTCAGCTTCATCGATATATTTCCGATCCTAGTCACATTCTTAACTATTCTGACCTCCATGTTGAGGCCGATCATTCCTTGGTGGAGTGTCATGAGGAGAGTATGCGAGCTAGTTGTGGAGATACTTCAGATGAGCTACTCGCGTCTTACGTGGAGCCTAGCGTAGACATTACCTTGACCTCTCGACCTAGTGATGAGTATACCCTAGTGCCTTGTTTTGAGATGTGTGTTTTGATGTTGATCTCCATGCCGTTGTATGAATGATAGATATGTGCAGAATATATGGTGATACGATGTGATTGGCGATGAGCCTCTTGATGTGTAATGACTTGCTTGCATGATACTGGTAGGATACCACCCTTGATGTGCTTGTTAGCATGATGAAACTAGATAGCTTGGCTTGATTAATTTGATATATGAGATTCTGAGATAATTTGAGATAATTGATGTTGAGCTTGATGATATCTTGAGATTGATAGTTGAAACTGATTCTAAAAGATGAACCTAGGACGAGAATGCGGGAATATCCCTTAGAGGTGGATGATTTCCACCTCTTGAGTTCTGAAACTTGGTTGACTGGCGTAGATAGAATCGACTTGGCTTTTGAATGATTTTGATTGGTTACATGTTATGAGAAAAACTTGATCGGTTTTGAAAAGGGTTTTAGTCTCGAGGACGAGACTTGTTTTTAGAGGTGGATGATGTAAAGACCGAGCAGCCCCCATCTTCCTCTCCATTCGCATCCAGCAGCAGCAATCAACGTCCCCGACGCCGCAGCAGCACCACCTTCCTCCCTCGAATGAGGAGCGCCGGGGAGCGAGGAAGAGGATGACGAACAGTGCAGCCATCCTCCTTTCTCCTGTGATCCAGCTGCGCCAGTGGGCCCCGCCATCACCACCTCATCAGCTCTTTAGGGCCCACTCCCTTTCCTTTCTTCTGAAATCCAGGCTTGGCAATTGAAGGGAAATGGGCTGAGGGTTTGGGCTTGTTTGGATCCGGTTTTGAGTGTTGGGTTGGGCTTGTTGGATCTGATTTTTAAAAGGGTTAGGGCTAGTTCATTGGGCCGGTTTGGTTTATAAAAATGTTTATTAAGCTTTAAATTTACTTATATATTTTTGAGATAAAAATATTGAATAAATGGAATATGTTATAGTATATGATAAAATATGTTAAAATGTGATAAAATGAATATTATGTTTTAAAGACTTATTTTCGGGTATTTTCGGCTATTTACTTATTAAATGATTGGACTATATTATGTAAATTTATGACTTTTAAAATTGTTGGGATCTAAAATATAGTAAATAAATGGGATATAAAATATTATATGATTTTATTGTTGAGATTTGAGGATATAATGTTATTATGGTGATTTAAAATACAATATTTTAAAAGGAAAATAATTTGGAAAAGGTCCTCAAATGTCGGAAATTGATTTGGGAAATGGAAATGGATTTCATAAAAGTTAAAAGATGATTTTTGGAAATATATTAACCTTGTCAGATCTGTTTTGATAAATAATAAAATAAGTTGATTCAAAGAGTAATGTTTTATGGATCGATTTTTGGGGCGAGTATAATTTGAGAACATTGTTTTGATTAATGATTTGACTTAACATGAGAGTTAGAGAGAGTTTTGGAAACTCGAAGATTTCCTACTTGATTTGACTGGATGAATCTTATGTGATGAGTGCGAGCATGATAGTAGGATATCGATAATTGTTAAGTATAAATTATGATATGTTGATAGTGTTATGATGTGTTATATGATGAAAATCATATTATGATGTGTTGATATAAATGAAAGCATGAGGTTATATTATATGATTGAGAAGCATGCTAAGTTCTTAAATGTGGAAGTATGATATGTTATATGACGATTAGAGTATGAATATACCTTAGAGTATGGATATGGCTTATAGATAATAATGGTGCGTGATTTCTAAATGTTGGGTATATGGTATAATGATGAGTTGAAATGATAAAATGTTGAGATTATGAGATATTGATATGAGATTATGGATGAGATATTATATGTTGAGATAAACATGAAATGAGCATAATGAGATAAAATGGAAGGATTAAGATAATATGAGTTAATTGATGGAAATGAATAAGGAAGTTGATGAGATGAGTTGAGATGATAAGGATGAAATGTTAAGATACGATATTCTATGGTTATGTGAAGTTATTTGCGATAGTTAGGGGCGTCTTGTGTGACTTAGACGTAGACTTATGCACCTCTTATATTATATGCTAGGTGATTTGTGACATGATTGGATTGCTTGATATTGCTGATTATTGCTTGGATTCTGCGCGCCTCCAGGTAAGTTTCCTACGGGAGCTTACTCAGTAACTCGGACCTCATGCCTGATGTGTCATATAGTATGTAGGTGTTGCATATGCATAAAAGCATGCCATGTAGTATCATGCCTAGGAATTGCACTTATGAATGAGCATCCCTATTCTTTATGTGTTTGAAAAGAGAACGGTCGTTATCTGTGAGTCTTAGAGTCTTTGTTAGGGTCATAGGGTAGCTCAGCTTCATCGGGTGCCCTGATTCAGTATTGTCGATATATGAGCATGATGATGTGATAGCCCAGCACCATCGGGCATGAGCATGATGATGAGATAGCCCAACACCATCGGGCATGAGCATGATATATGATATGATGATGAGATATGATATGCTATGATGAGATATGATATGCTATAGCATCGAACTGGCCAGTCTCTGCACTAACGGGAAGGGGTGCAGAGGTAGGAGAGGGATATGTCACTTGGCATTCTTTGGGCGCCTTTACAATTCTTTTCTGCATATTATATATACTAGGAGCATGATAGTGTGATTTCAATTCTGTACTGCATTAGAACATCCTTTATTCTAGGTATAGGCGTATTATGTGTCCTCAGTGAGGTCGTTAGGGCCCGCATGCGTCTCTGGGCCTGACTTCGTGGATAGACTTAGGTACCCGCCCTTTTGTTGCTCTGTGCTTCTATGGCGAGGGATCCTCCTAGGCGAAAGCGAAGAACCGGACTGACCCGTACCTGAATTGCAAGATCCGAACGAAGGTATCCGACCTTCGAAACGTAACCTGGGTATTCATATCCGGGCCGTTACAATATCCTCCTCTATAACCTCCTCTCCTAGATCTGTCATCTCTGCGAGTGTCAGCTGGTCTCGCTCTCTTCGCCTCAGGGCGAGTAGTGGAATATGAAGTCTAGATAGGATTCTCTACTGATCGTACATGAGGATGACCTCTAGGAATCGATCAAAGCTAACAGCTCCCAAACTGGGCATGTGCAGAAGAACGTCAGATGGCAACCTCATCAACAACATGCGAATTCGACTCTTGTTTGAAGGGCACATATGACCACATATACCAACTCCTTCTTGAACTGGCGAACAATAGCAAATACAGAGGATGATCGGTTATAGATGCCACGCGGGAAAGATACCTCACGACTGTCTGCATCCCAGGAGGGCAGTACTCTCTCAGCATCAAGGCTCTAAACTCATCGTAGGTCCACTCAGCTCGGTCCGACTTGTACACGAACCACCGGTCGAAAGCAACCCTCCGTAGAAGGCCAGCTACAAGTCTCTGTCTCTCAAAAGTAGGTAAAAAATGTGGTCGAATAGTCCGTCCATCTCACGGAACCACCTCTCAACATCAAATCCAACCTCTCCAGAAAATATCGGCTTGCGGCACTGAGCTAGCGTCTTGACCCAGTCGATGCACTTCTCAGGTCGCACATCGGCTATGGGCTCGATTGACCGAACTGGAACCTCGGGTGTCTGTGCAATAGACTGAGATCCTCCTCGTAACTCACTCAGAATGTCGTGCAGTGTGGCCTCTAGCTGAGCAATAGTCGTTGCTAGCGAAATCGGAGCTCTGTCATCAACCGACGGTGGTGAAGCTCGCTCCTCAGCGTGATCGTCAGTTGTGTGCTCCTTGGTGCGATCAGCGACAACTCGGCGAGGGGGACATCCCCTGCCGCGACGTGCCTTACCCCCACGCCCGACTGAACCGCGTCTAGTATCGACCATGATCGTTGTATGAACGATTATTTTAACACTCATCACAAAAGCACCCAAGCACTCAACGGTGTTACCATATGTTCATAATCATCATATTACCCTAGCAAATAGAGGTGTTACCATATGACTCAATGACTCAGGATGAGACCCGATGGGAGTGAGTTGTCCTATGACCCTAGCAAAGACTCTAGTGACTTCACAGATAACGACCGTTCTGTTTACAAACGCATAAAGAATAAGTATGCTCAAACATTAGTGCAACCTAGCATAATACTACATGGCATGATATTATGAAATGCATCACCTAGTACATCATGCACATATAAGCAGGTATAGGTCTGATCAATCTGAGTAAGCCCCAAGGGAACTTACCTGGCTAGCGGAAGAGCAAAAATAGGAACCCGACACGTAGCAAGCACAATCACAGAGTATCATCTAAATACATGACGAGAATACATTAACACTACTAAAAACGCAGGAAATAGCTACGGTAAATAGCAAAGGATTTAGCCACGGAATCAGCCACGGGCGGGCCATCCATAGCCATATGCCTCGTGACTGATAGCGATGGCTTTTTAGTAATGGATTTAGCAATGAAAAAATGTCGTTGTGGCTACGCCTGTGGCTAAGCATGGATGAACTATGTCGTGGATGTGGCAATGAAAACAACAACAAAGACAGCTTTGGAATACGGGCATCGCCGAATTCGTGGCTATGTTCGTTGCTACAAATAGGTCATGGGCCTAGCCGATTCTATGGCTAAGCCGTTGCTATGGTTGTTGCATTGTTGTTCGTTTCATTGGTAATGCTGTTGCTAGGGTTGTTGGTAACGCCAATTTCGTGTCATTGCTATTTTTGAGGCTAAAGTCGTGGTTGATGCTGATTTTCATTTGTTTCATGATTTTGTAGCAAATTTCATATCCTCATATGTTAGACGCATTATATATGTACATATGATATGGAAAATATATATAAACACATCAATAATAATAAACCAGTATGAGATCGACCAAATCCAAACATACATAGATGGAGTACAAAAATAAAGAACAAATTTTAGATACAAAAGAAACAAATTGGAGAACATATTCAGGTTGTTCTCATGGATTTCCTTATTTCCACAACATCCTCTGCATGATTACTCCCTACGGAACAACAAAATGCAATACCAACAAGGCAAGAAAGTCATTACAATTACTAAAAAGCACATAGACTATTGTAATTAAGTGGAGTTAACATTGTTAAATAAATCTACCTGTGCAATTTCCATTGAGATCTTAGACAATCTGAAACATGCTTTCACCTCTTTTGTGTGCTTTCTCTATGGGAAAATTTTATTGAGTAGTTGTTTGTTTCCGTCTTTAGCAGAAAAAAGCATAAGAGTGTTGCCAATTCATATCGGAAATGTCGAGCAATATCCAAACAAATAAGAGGAGGCGCAACTGCTCATCATTCAGAGGCAGCATCCACCTCAGAGAAGAAGAAGCTCACAAGAGCCTTTGGGCATGTTCGGCGGGGTATTTTGGGGTATTTTGGGAGATTGTAGGAGATTAAGTGAAAATACAATCTCCTTCTGCGGGTGTTCGGCCGAACAAGATTGTAGATCTTGGGATGGAGATTCTGTGGATTTTGGTAGATTGTTTTGGAATCCTCCCAAATGGAGATTGTGAGGATTGTGGGGAGATTGTGTGGCTTCGTTTTTAGAGGATCCCCTATTCTACCCTCGAGCTCCCAAGCCGCTTCCTGCAACTGGAGAGAGCATCTGAAGACGGAGCGCCGACGGAGCGAAATCACAAGCGCCGACACCGAGGTTAGTTTATCTCTTCTAATGTACTCGGGGGGTATGGGGATCTCATGGCGCCGGCTGAAATCGAGTCCCCGGATTCGAGGGATCGTTCTTCTGTCCGTTTCTTTGGGTTTATGGAAACCCTAGCAAAGGGGTTCTAGATCATGGAGTAGATCTGGCATTATTGGGACTTCCTGCTCTAGGACCCAGTGAATGGGCGAAGTCCGTCAAAGGGGGAGCCGCCATTGTTGGGCAGTGAAGCCCCAATGGTGCGCCTACCCCGTTTTTGCAGCTTTCTGGAAAAGGGAACTCTTAAACGGGGTTTGGTTTTATCTTCGCCGGTCATTGATTAATGGGCTGAATTTGATTTCTATTTTGCAGCTATTTTATCAAATTGGAAGTTCCTTGTCTTTAGGGTTTGTGTCCCGGTTTGTTTTATGCTTTCAATTTGGGCAAAAATCTTGACATTGTTGACCTAATTTGATTTTTCTGTTGGTTTGAGTTCTTCTACTTCGATGTGTGTCCCATCGAGAGCTCCAATGCACCCCTGCACGAAGGGTAACCGATGTAAACACTTCCGACCGAGTTGAACAGAACAGTATCGACTCTCGAAGGAACCTGAAAGTATCTACTGTATCGAATGTCCTCGGATATCTGCCTCGGGACCTCGGCGAAGTTAGGATCGACGGGCTTGATGACGTCTCGAGCTAGTCCGTTCCACCCGTTGTGGCGTCCCACTAGTGCTTCAAGCATGTCCGTTATGGCATCGCTGATTGTCGAAGTTGATCGTTGGAAACGCTCGCATGAGTCCCGCAATGACGACCCCCAGGCCATGGTGTTCACGAATATCCCCCACCTTCTCCATCACGGTCATGTGGTTCGATCCTTGCAATCCGTATCGCTGTTCAAGAGTCGTGCAAAGAGAAGCGAAAACGTGTTTCGGCATTCGGAAGACTTGGACACAACGAAGGTCTGTCTCATGGGCGAGTATGTCCTGAATCCACCTCTCGCCCGTGTACTCCGACGTGTAGCAGGGCACCTTGTGGATGTACTTGAAGTAGTGCGATGATTTGTGTAATACTTGTAGAAGGAGAAACCATTGTGCGAGCACTGCTCGCTTTCACCTCCGCTTCCTCCGAACGCTATCCGAAAGGGAATCCATCATACAACACTGCATAGCATAACATACACTGCTGAGCCACGTAGAATGGGGATCGTTGAAGTGCAACAGTTTCATAATATGTAAAAAACATGAAAGCATTACAGAACAAATGCACAAGCAGTAGAATAGATAGAGTCATAATCTGTACCACAGTAAGCACGCAATGCTTTACAACTAACCTGCAAACAAACATGAAAGTTCCCCAAGTCCAACCTAATCACCAACTTGCAATTTGGTGTCTAATGCATCATCTTGACAAGTCTAAAAATGCAACATAAAGCACATTAAATGAAATCCCGACTGCTATGGAACACGCAATCCACAAGGGCCGCTACACCCCCCCCCCTCCCACCCTCTTGCTAAACTGGTACTTCAACCAAGCGATCCGAACCGCGTCGCTCCTCGTCATCGCAAGAAACATCCTCGCATGCTCGGGTGCGATTAGTAACTCAATTGTGAACATCAACAATGGACTCTCATCCTCGATCAAGCCTTCGGCCACAAGATGGTCGAGGACCTTCATAACCTCAACCTCCCGGTTAGCTTCTGTACGAGAAGCCTCGTCGTCAGCGCGTACGTAGTTGAGGATCTGTGCACTAGTTTCCTCGACAAGCTCCATTTGCCTATCGAACATAACCGACCCAGACGACCTTCTTGCGCTGCGTTTCCTACCAGACTGAGCAGCGGACGAGCTACCCGGACGCTTCCCCGACCTTGTGGGGAAGGTGCTACATCCCGGGGTGACAGTGGGAGCTGGCTGCACCGGAGGGACCGGATTCGACTGGCTAGCACCTCTGACGAGGTCTGGAAAGCGACGGAGGTCGAACTCGTCAATGTTATTAGCATCATCCTCGAGGTCAACATCTCCAGCAGTGGGTTGGGGTCGATGTCCATAGCTTCCATCATCGGGCGTCGCGGACATAGGCACGGGGCTTTGGACGGGGTCCATGGACGGGGAGACGCAGTGCTGACCGGTCGCAACGGTGCCCCCGTAAATCTGGTCCCAAGCCTCTTCTAGGTCCGGCGGAATGCACTTGTTCCTCAACTTCCGGAAGTCTTCCTTCTCCTACAAACTCACGTTCCACATACAGTAAGACTATTCACATACACGAGTCCGAAAGGATCTTTCATACAATGGTGTACTTCTTACCTGGCATTTTCGCTCCCACCACTCGTCGCTAGCGTCAATGCAACCTCGTTCGTAGTCTCATCCTAGACCGGTCTCTCCGTGCTTCAACTCTTTCCACGCCTTCCACTTCTCCTTCATTGTCGCGTGCTTGTTCTTAAGTGTGTTGACGCCACACTTCTACCCTGTGAGTTCCTCGAACTGGGTTGTCAAAACAACCCAGCTGAACCCTTGATCGCGATCGAACTTTCGCTGATAACCAACAAGGAGGTCTTGAAACTGTTTCAGCATAGTCGGAGTCCATAAAAACTTCAGGTCCTTCGCAGGCTGGCTTTTCTTTCCTTTTTCAGGAACTGGGGGTTTGCCACTAGAGGCCATGGATGGAAGTCTCTGCTATCTGACATTTCCCGAGGGCAACGACATATCACAAATAACAATATTCAACACATAGCATTCAAGAACTACCTCACATCAACAAGGCAATGTAACACTCATGTGGCATAAAACACATCACACATGGCAACAACAATGACAAGCAGAATTCAACTATGCTGCACATGAAGATGCAGATCATATAAAATTTCACATATGTTGTTAATGGACTGGTGATTTTCCTTACTTGGCTGGTGAGTAATCGAAATCTACATTGATTGATAATGGTACTATCCATTTGAACAATTGCTTGGACGATGTGTTAATTTATAGTATTCCTTCCAAATGAAGCCTACATTGTAATAGAGGTAATAACAAAGATGAAACAAGTACAGTTTAGGGGGAAATGACATATATGGCTCATGAGAAACATCAAGATAATGCCATATGCACTTGGTCACTCACAGTGACTTTTGTCCTGAACAACAACACAAAAAATTTCATCATTTCAAAGTAATATACAGTAGGGGTAAAGGCGAGTGCTATGCTCTACTTTGCCTATGTCATAATAAGCTCAAGAAGAACAAAAATTATTCTAAATGCATTAGAAATGATCATATGTGCACTAATTGTAAGAAGCTGATTCCATTTCCCCAACAATGCCTTCGTTACCTATTTCCAATAGCAGCAAACTAGCAACTATGTCATCTCACTGTCATATGCCCTAGGTCATCTCACTGTCAGTCCAATTGCACCGACAAACCCGACAGTTAACTTTGTCCCAAATTGGCCATGAATTGTGTTCGATCTTATTCCGACTACACCATAGGTCAGCTGGGACGAGCCAATTTCAGCTCTACTCCGACGGTGACAGAAGCCCCTTTCGTGCCTAGGGTTCGAATGATACAGTCGGCTACCCGTTCAATCCCACACACCCCTGCCCAATTCAATCAGCAAGTCTATTTACCCTTCTAACATATCAAAAACATAGTCACAGCCGGCCGTTTTTACACATGCATGCTTCCTCGGAGAAGAACGCTTACCTGGTGAACGACAAATGCGCGACAGGTAACAGTCCTCTGCGAAAGGTGAGTGTGAGGCTGCACCCAAGCGAACACAACGTCGCCGGTTGAGGAGGGGGGCGCCTTCAGTCCGCCTGTGCGGCCAAGGATCGGGGACTGTCTCCACCTCCGCTGCTGCAGCTCGTCGTCGCCAGTCGGAGGTCTGACCTTCCTTCAACCTCCACATTTTCACAAACTGAGCTTTCGCGTGGGTTGATGGAGTTATAAAGTGGGGGGCATTATAGTCTTTTACGTCTCTTAAAATACACCACAATCCCCTACCTACCAAACACCTTTCGGAGATTGTACTCATAAATAATCTCCATCCCCAACATCCAAATTAATCTCCATCTCCTAGAATCTACCAACATCTCGTTAATCTTCATAATCTCCATCTAGCGCCAAACACGGCCTTTGTCTCTGGAGAATATTTAACTCGGAGGCCACAAATCGATTACAGTCTGAATCTCCTCCTAAGAATGCCAGGAAACTGTTGGATAAGAGATCATTGAATATCTGCTTTAGAGGGAAATGCTGACTTACCATTCAACCAAAGGTGGTTACAGCTGGGAAATTCTTTTTGCCAGCCATTTGTTGTTAGGAAGAATAGCAAAAAATACCCAAAATCCATAGGTGATTTGCAAATATGCATTGTTTTTTATTTTATTGCATAAATGCCTAATTTTATTGCAAATATGCCTAATAAAATTGCAAGTGTGCCCAAGATTAAAAAAACCAAAAATAATTAAAAAGCAGGAAAAAAACATTTTGTAAAAAAAACGAAAATCAAAAAGGAAAAAAAAACGAAAAAACAAAAAGGAAAAAAAAAACGAAAAAACAAAAAGGAAAAAAAAACGAAAAAACAAAAACAAAAGTGGAAAAGTAAAAAGTGGAAAAAATCAGAAATCACAAAATTAAAAACAAACCTGTTCGCCTCCGACGCCGAAGAAGAAGAAGAAGGCCGAAGACCCGACTCCTCCTCCGCCGGTTCGCCTCCGACGCCGGTGTACCTCCTCTTCCGCCGGTGGCTTCTCACCGGATTCCGGTCTTCAGTCTCGCCATCACTCCTCTCCTCTGTCAGCGAACTCCTCTCGCCATCAGTAGCTCGTTTTCGCCCCAAATCCACGACCGCCACTGTTCCGCCGCCACCATCGTCTGAGCCAGCATAAACATCGGCGAGGAGATCGGAGCGGTCACCATCTGTTACCATCTTGTCCAGTGTCGTCCGTGGAAGCCCTCTGTCATCGATTTCAGAAACCCTAGGTTTGTTGCTTGAATCCTCCATTCTATTTTGTTTATTACAACAGTGGGTAGTGCATCTGAGACTTAGGATCTGAGGTGATTGTTGATGGTCTGTTAATTTCTTGCCTATGCTTTCAATTGCAATCGTTGATGACTGAAACATGGACATCCGATTTGTTCGAAAATTGGCAGTCCATAGTCTAGGGTTTTTGATTTTGGCTTTATGGATGAACCTGTACCCGAAAGCTCAAGAAATATTTACTTGGCTAAAGTTTCGCGGACTGCAACTCCAAGCTCTAGGCAATCATTTAAAATTGGTGATTGCATTCTTAAGTAGCTTGGAGAAAAGTTCATTTATTTAATTGGAAGGCAAAAAAGACGATTGATGTATAAATATGAATTTCTTTTTGATTGCTCTTCCAAATTGTATTTAAATTTAAAAATCTCCTATTGACTTGTCTCTATGTGAAGAATATCTTTCTTTTCATACATTCTCAGTCATTAAAATCCGGGAATGAAGTTTATGTTGCTTATCATCCCAAATGCATATAGCAGTTTCTGTTGTACACATTAATTTTCATGAATGTAAATTACTTGCAAGTGAAAGTTGTTTCACATACTACTTTGCAATATGATCCTTTTTTCTGTTGAGTTTGCCCTCTTATTTCCAATCAAATATAATGCATGTTTAGGCATGTACTTGTCCTTTTTAAGAAGTTTACTATTAACTGCAAAATGTATGTAATTTATCCTACATTTTCCATTACTTTCACTTTTTCAGATTCGAGTAGCAATTTTAATCAGTTGGTATGACTTGTTAGGGGAATGAGCATGTTATAATATGTCATTATTTTTTCAGAGGGTTTTTCCAGACTCTTCAAAGCTATGATCTTTAGTTGTTGTGCAGCTTATTTGTTTGAAGTAGAATTCTAATCCAGGCCTCTAAAAGGCAGCATTGGATCGTTTGATAGATTATTACTCACCTTCTGTGTCAGCATTGGCCTTTTTTTTAAAGGGATGCCATTTGTTTTTACTTATTTGAATCTGATGTATATAAATGATATGCTGCTCAGTATGTCTAGGTATGTAAAAAGAAGCTACATCCTGATTTTGTTGTTTCTAAACATGAGTTATGTCTCTCAGCCATGGCCATTACAAGAGGTGGGAAGGATTCTACCCCTTGTCGTTCGAAGGAGATGAAAGACATTGACGGGGATGAAGCAAATAGACGGAAGAGGAAGCGGAAAGCACCCGCCAACGACAAAGTCAAGGGGAAAGTCTTCAAAAAAGATGTAAGTGCCATGGTTTGGTGATTATATATTTGGTTGTGGTTAAGTGGATTGTATGAATAAACATAGTAGAAAGGTTAAGCAAATTATTAGTTTTCACTTAGAAGAAAGTAATAATGACTGATTCCCAAAAAGCTTGAAGCTTTAGCTTATGTTAACTACTTTTCTCTAAAATTACTTGCAAATATTGATTTATCCGCAGATACAATATAAGTTTTACACCGGGGACTCTGTTTATGGAAGATTAAATCTAAATGCAAGGAAGACAATTATTTCTGAGATTGAAGAACGTCTCACCCCCGGAGATTGGGAAAGAATATTAAAAGGACCGTTTGGGAAAATCGTAAAGATGATGAAAGAGGTATCGTACTCATCGCAGCTTATACATAGTGTATTGATGAAGCAACTTCAAACAAAGAAGTTGTGGGAGACATGGTATGATGTTGGTGGAAAGGAAACAAGGTTTTCAATAAAAGAATACTGCATTGTTACTGGTTTATGCTGCGATCGCCCACCGAATGTCGTCATCAAAGGCACAGACGTTGTGATGAAAAAGTTTTTTGGTGACCTGGGTGGTGAGAAGATGACAGTGCAAGCTCTTTTGGAGAGATTCAAAGCGGTGCGTGATGACAACAACTACAAATTTAAGTTGGCATTGCTTTTGCTAGTGGAGTGTATAATTCTTGGGGGTGATAAGAAGAGAAAGGTCAATCCTATGCACGTGAAGCTTCTACAAAATATGGATAGGTTTTATGCATATCCATGGGGAAGGAAGGGCTACTTGGAGTTGCATAGAAGTTTGACAAAGGCTTTAAGCAGAAGATTGGAGACAGCTAAAAAAACAAAACCTCGGGGTAGGATTCCATACTCCATTCAAGGATTGCCTCTTGCTTTTCAGGTAATTTCTTCATAGCCACTAGTTATTTGTTTGACTCTTTAACTCTTGATTATGAAAATTTATTTGCTGGCTAGCTACTGGTTTGTTTCAAAAATATTTATCCCCCTTATTTTTATGTCAAAATTCAACTCTGCAGTAGTTATTTTTTTGGTGTTTTCGTTCCTTACTTTGGGTGTCAAATAGTGGGAGTATTAAGTTTATTGTCTTCATATTCATGTCTTTTGATTATCAAATTAAAAACCATGTCCATGTAACCATGTCTCAGTGGATATTCAAGTTCATAGGTTTTGAATGTCTGCTGTTTAAATTTGCTTGAATAAACAAGTATCTGAATCTCAATTTTTATGAATTGGCATGCCTTTTTTATGTAGAAATGGTGTGCTGATTATCTTGTTTATCAAAATGACTAATTGCTTTTCTTTTTCCTGTCCTGGCACACTTTGTCATAGAATCATATGTCATGTTAATCTATTGATGCTTGCTTTCAGTTTATATCAAGGAGATGGTTGCAAAAGGTTTCAGTGTGGACCTAAATAATATATGAACTAATGAAGCAAATGGAAGTGTTTCCTTTGTAGTTATACAATGTTACTTTTTTTTGATGAGTATCGTTGAATGTAATTGTAGATTTGGATCTATGAAGCTGTGCCTGTGATTGCGATGCTGTATGCAAGGAAGCTGAGTGAAGATGCAATTCCTCGCGGTATACGATGGTCTGCCGAGGAGGAGCCTGACCATGAGCAATTACAGAATGAGTTGGCCGATGAAGCAAGGCAAGTCCACGCGATTTTGGTGGCCGAAGAAGACGAGGAAGAGATACTATCAAAATGTTATTTTTCAGACGAAGAGAGTGATGAGCACTTTGACAACATAGTCAAGAGCATAGAGACAAGTGCTAGTACAAGGAGGACTGAACGGAGGCAATTAGAGGTTGATGTTGGGACGAATGACATGGATAGCAATGTAGATTCGCTAAACTCAAAACATGTCATGGGTGCTATCACAGAATTAGCACATACTATGAGGCGGATTGAGAAGTCATTGGTTGAAAGACTTCAAAGGATAGAAGAGAGGTTAGATAAGATAATTCTGCCTCATAGGGAAACATCCAACCTGTCTCCGATGCACAAAGTTGATTCGTTGCTCGATGAACATGATGATAGGAACGATAACGAGGTATGGAATACCCTATAATAGAATGTAGTTTATTGTGTGAATTAAATTGTATTTGTTTAGCATATGTTCATTAAATTATGCTTATTGTAATGACAGGAAAAGTCTGCACATTGGAGTTGCGATTTTACTTCCAGTGATAAAGTGAAAGTCTTTGGTGGGAATGCAGATGGAGAGCAACCTTTCACTAACTTATCTAAGGAGACTATCATTGAGGATGCAAAGGGGAGTGAATTTGAGGAGGTACATATAGTTCCTCATAAGAGGGAGGAACCACTCGAGAGGAAGCCAATCACTCGATCGAAGAAGGTGGACGATAATCTGAAAAGGGTCCTTCCGGTTCGCAAAAAAGAGAAGTCTAAACATATGTCCTCCCCTTATACAGACTCGAAATGCATCGAGTTGGAAAATGTGCAGACGCCGCTTGTCACTTACAAGAAACGTGGGAGGCCCTCAAAAGTAGCTAAGGGTGGTGGAGATAACCTTCCATCAGCAGAGCTGAGTGCGTGGGTTGATTCACCGAAGTAAGTTCACTTGTAATTTAATGTTTGGGAATCATAATAATTACACCTTGTCCCTAATATTCTTATAAAATTGCAGCGAGGATACTCGTGATGGCCTAGCTGGGGGAACATTAACCAAGGAATTTTTTAAGAAGCTACTTGAACCTCAAATGTGGTTGACAACTGAGGTATTTTCATCCTGACATGTTCATATTTTGGAAAACTGGACACAACTATATCAGTAGATATTGAAGCAAGTTCTTTACTTTCTTTATTTGAATCAAATCGGCTCTCTTACACTCGCTGTTTTTTTTACTCTGTTTTTTTTTACTCTCTTTATTTGAATTATACTCTCTTTATTGTTTTAATCTCTTTATTTGCTTCACAACAGCACATGGAGCAAGTTCTTTACTTTCTTCGGGAGAAGATATTGAAAGATGATTATAAGACCGAGATTATTTTAGATGGATTTTGGGTGAACCAAATTCATGCTCTGTGGAAAGACTACAAGGCTGGTAAAAGCTCAGACAGTTCGCATCGGATTCTGTTGAAGTACGTCGAAGGGCGGTTGCCGCAAATGAATGGGAAGAGTTGGGAAAATGCTGAACATCTCTATGTTCCATTCAACTTAGAGAACAAACATTGGGTAGCCCTGAAGATCAGTTTGACAAATTGGTCGGTGTATGTGTATGATTCGGACCACGGGTTGTTCAAGGACAATGTTTTACTAAAGTTGTTAGAATCGGTGACAAAAGGACTTCCCCTAGTGTTGAAGCGAGTTGAAGCAATGGCCAAGTTGGTAGAAAAATGGGGTGAAAATCCATTCAAGGTCACTCGCGTCCCCGGTTTGACATCGAATCAGCGAGTGTAAGAGAGGCAATTTCATTATTTATATTGATTAATAGCACTTGTTTTTATGCATAACGTTGTGTTGTATGTATTTGGCAGGGGTGATTGCGGGGTATACACGCTCAAGTACATTGAATTTTTGAGCACTGGAAGGTCGACGTTGGAGGCGATATCGGACGAGTTTATTGATGGATACCGCAAAGCTTTCGCGCAATGTGTGTGGGATGGCAAATGGGAGTCCATGTGATAGTGTGTGTGGGTAGTAAAGTTAGATGGTTTTTGACGGGTAGATGTCTATATGCTGCTCGGAACTCGACTCGTATTATATTAGGCTAACCAGAAAACCTTAGGCTTCAGATTCGTGGGTTTAGTATTTTGGATTTTGAACTTTGTACTAGATGTTTGATGTTATGGAACCTCCACGGTTCATGTTTAATGTTTCGTATTTTGGCTTAGTATTTTGGGTTATCCTATATATTATTATTATTATAGTTTTGTCTTGCTCAAATCTATAATATTATCCTATATTTCCTGTCAATATGGAGGCTATCCACAAATTCAAATGTGGAAAGATGCACGGACACAAATTCAAATGTGGCAAGATGCTCAAATCTGCATATTATCCTATATTTACTGACAGGAAATGCTTTTAAACATGTCAGGATGAAAAAACAAGTATTGCAAGGATGTTGCTTCGTTACTCACAGGAAATTTTTATAAACATGTCAGGATGAAAAACTAGTATTGCCAGGATGTTACTTCTTTACTGACAGGAAATCTTTATAAACATGTCAGGATGAAAAAACTAGTATTGCCAGGATGTTACTTCTTTACTGACAGGAAATCTTTATAAACATGTCAGGATGAAAAAACTAGTATTGCCAGGATGTTACTTCTTTACTGACAGGGAATCTTTATAAACATGTCAGGATGAAAAAACTAGTATTGCCAGGATGTTACTTCTTTACTGACAGGAAATGCTTTTAAACATGTCAGGATGAAAAAACTAGTATTGCCAGGATGTTACTTCTTTACTGACAGGAAATGCTTTTAAACATGTCAGGATGAAAAAACTAGTATTGTCAGGATGTTACTTCTTTACTGACAGGAAATGCTTTTAAACATGTCAGGATGAAAAAACTAGTATTGCCAGGATGTTACTTCTTTACTGACAGGAAATGCTTTTAAACATGTCAGGATGAAAAAACAAGTATTGCAAGGATGTTGCTTCATTACTCACAGGAAATTTTTATAAACATGTCAGGATGAAAAAACTAGTATTGCCAGGATGTTACTTCTTTACTGACAGGAAATCTTTATAAACATGTCAGGATACATAACCTACGTTTTCATATTCACCGGGGACATACTTATATATGGGTCACGAAATAAATTAGAGAATGGGAGGATGCAGTCATCAACCAAAATAAGTTTTTTTGCAATTGATAAATAGGCAATAAAGGCAATCAATGTGAAGTAAGATCCAAACAACGTAAAATGAATAAGTGACAAATAACAAAGCCAATTAATCCCTAACTAAAAAGTTTGCATATAAATTGTGAAGGGGGTTTTGTGATCATGGCAAAGGCGCTGTACATCTAGTTTGATAATGTCCTCGCTTTCCATACCGGCCACACTTTCGAGCCTTCGACCAGTTCTTCTCCCAATGTGATCGGAACCTATTCGTCTTTGGTCTTCCAGCAGGCCTTCTCACTTGTGGTGGGTGACAGGTGATAGTGGCAACCGTTGCAGGAATTTCCCAGCGCTCCATAGGAGGAACAAGATGCAAAGTTTCCTTGTACACTTCTTGTAATCGGTCCATCTTCAACATGGGATCAACCAAATCAGCAACGTCCACCCCCCTATCTTTTGCTGTAGCTATGGCATGAGCGCAAGGAATTTGATCAACCTGGAATACTCTACAATCGCATGTTCTCGCATGCAGATTGACCTCGAACCTTGATGTACCATCCGTTACTTCCGCCTCAAATTGACTCAGCCTCTGTACGCTCATTCTAACAGAACTCATGTATCTAGCATCAAGTATTTTCTTAACTTCCTCTGGAACTACTTCATTCCATTTTGCAAACTTCTCCCTCCTATCACAGAACCACTTGCACATAATCTCCAATATTGCATCAAACATTGCAACAATTGGCCAGCCACGTTCCTCCTTAAACCTAGAATTCATCGTTTCTGCATTGTTGGTGGTCATTATATCATATCTATTGTAGGTGAAGTGTGCCCTTGACCACTTTTCAACCCCTGCCTGTTCGACGTATTTACCAACTTCTGGAGACTCCTTGCATAGTTGTTGATACAAATGATTGAACTCTTGCTTGGTGTATGCCTTCGCGACCTTATTCCAAAGATCTAACAAGTCTCCTCTACGACATCTTCCCTTGAAATTTTGATAGATGTGGAAGATGCAATATCCATGCTTTGCAAACACATAATTGTTTCTCAACCCATTACCAATGCTTCCATGACGGTCAGAGACAAACACAACTTCCGGATCATCTTCCACAACAACCTTTAACTCTTTGAAGAAAAAGGACCAAGAAGCATCATTCTCGCTATCCGCCACACCATATGCAAGAGGGTAAATATGCTTGTTTCCATCTTTCGCTGTTGCTAGAAATAGAACACCTCTATACTTGGCACTCAAGTGAGCAGCGTCCACTGATATCACCTATAATTATCACATACATTAACAACATTTTCAGTGATTTGACTTATACTAAACTTTATGTTATCCGCTCATAGTGAATCCTGTCATACTTATAACATATCCTGTCATACAGAATAAGAGAGTTCTAAGAGTATAACATACCTTTCTCAAATGGGGCATTGCTCTGATCCATGCACCTAAGCTCCAAAAAGCATATTTGAAGCGTTCATTGTCATCTCTAACAACCGCTGTATGTGAGCCTGGATTCGACTTCTCAAGCATAAACATCCATGAATACAACCGACTGTAACTTTCCTCCGCTGAACCTCTAACAATGTCTTGGGCTTTCAACCGTGCTCGATTTGCCTTATGGTAGCTTGCATTCACTCCCATTTCTTTCATCTCTCTCATTATGTCCTTCGCATTGATGCCTCTTCCACAATTCGCAAACCTAGTTCACAAAATAAACATGATTCAAAACAATCAACTCATGCGCAATTGCTAACATTCATTCATAATATGTATGTAACAAGATATTGCTGCTTACTTTGGAATCATTTTTTCTGCAATCATGCTCGAAGATGCATTCTTGTGATGGTTTTGCCTTGATTTTAAGCCACAACTATGCACTCCAATAAACTTGCGCACAAGAAACATATTAGTGTTGCGGTATATTGAACCACGACACATGAATATGCATGACTTGTCCTTACACCCCACTACATAAGTGCTTTTGTCGGACTTCCTCACACCCAACTCAAAACAATCTCGCAATGCCATCGCAACTAACGCATCTTGTAACTCCTTCTTTGTATTGAAGTAATCCCCAACTTTAATGTCGTGAGACCTATGATCCCCAACCTTCTCTTCTTTTGCCTCAAACTTAGCCCATTCGTCACTCGTCCCTTCATTGCGACGATAAACCTCATCAATCTCTTCCACTTGTTTCAAAATATCCATATCACCATCATTCAATGTTTCTTCAAACCCCATATATTGTTCAATTTCTTTGTCAGTGCATATCAAATCGGCCCTTTCTAGCTCATCCCATCCACCATCCATGTTTACATCTTCATGTGTACTGACTTCTTCTTCGCCGATAGTCAAATCGATGAAATCTTTTCCTTTATTTCTTTCTGTCACATTATCCCTGTCATCTTCATCACTGCTCACACACAAGACAGGGGTAGGACTATAACTCGACTTTTTGTTTTTCATCCTGTCAGCTGAACCTAAATTCCTGTCAGGCTTCTCTACGAATGCCTCATCATCCTCACTGAGGATTTCGTCAATAGTCCTGTCATCCGCCAAACTTATCCTGTCAGTTTGCTTCACTCTCTCTTGAGTCTGCGTTTGTGTCAACGGCGGCGCACTTGACAACACTCTAACCTCTTGATCACCTTCTTTAATATCAACCAAATCCTCCACACCTTTCCCTCTACTTTTAACACTTGAGTACAACTCGATTGGCCATACTCCATCTTTTGACGATTTCATATTCAAAAACTTAAAAGCTTCAAAATCATCGTCATCATTAACATCATAAGGAGGAAAATTTGGAGCATGGGGCGACACATATTTCATCTCTAACTCGTACCTTTTATCATCAAAGGCAATCTTCTCCACAATTTTCACCTTCAATGCATCAAACTTTATATTTTCCGACACAACCAATGCTTTAGACTTTCGATCACCGGTGTAAACATACTTTTGTCCTTGCAACTTCCACTCCCCATTGGTAATCAATGTAATTACATAGTTGCTTCGACCTAACAAATAAGCAAACATGACAGGATATGTTCAATCACAACATTGCACTGAAATAAAAGGGAGACAGGATTTGAAGTAGGGTTGCACATAATTACCCATGATTTATGCGATCACTTTGTTGAAGATGCAAGGAGCGGACGCACGGATGACATGAATTTCTCAGATATTACCCGTCAATTGTAGAAGAAGATGATAAACGTTGCAAATTCACACGTCAATTTCTCCAAACTCTCTTTTACTAGGTTAAACGGTTGCAAATCATATCTTTAAAAGATTATTTCTTTTTTTTTCTTGGAAGGTATCTTTGGAAGGAGATTATATCTTTATATAATATTTATCTTTAGAAAATAATTCTTAATTATTTCTTTTTTTTTCCGAAATTTTTTTTATTTACAGAAAAACTGTTTTTCCCATTTCCATAAATAATTCCAAAATCTGTTTTTTTTCTTTTTTAATATCCGAAAATCATATTTCTTAATTTTATATTTCATACAATACTAATCTTATATATTTATTTTAATTAAAAATATGCCTCCAGAAAATCTGTATTTTCCATTTTCCATATATAATTTCGAAATTCTGTTTTTTTTCCAGTTTTAATATCCGAAAATCATATGTCTTAATTTTAAATTTCATAAAATACTAATTTTATATATTTATTTTAATTAAATTGATGCCTAAACTAAATCTTTTTTTTTCCAGAAAATCTGTTTTTTTCATATTTCCATAAATATTTCCGAAATTCTGTTTTTTTTTCCAATTTTAATATCCGAAAATCATATTTCTTAATTTTTAATTTCGGAAAATACTAATTTTATATATTTATTTTAATTTAAAAAATACTTAAACACACAATACTTTTATTGCAAATATGCCTAAATAGACATCCTTTGCAATTTGGTAGAACTAGGGGTACTTTTGTAACCTTTTTTCTGGGTAGGGTATATCCGCAAATTCGCCTTGTTGTTAATAATGTTTTTATCATCTTTTAAGAGAGGTACAAAGAGAGTGATGAATTTATTAAATAAGTTTCAGAATTTGTTTCATGGATGAGTAGAATCAATGAACTTATTAACAGCAAGCCTGAAACATCACCCTTCGGAAATATCTAAATAAGCAATCCAAAGGCCCCAAATGAATGGACATCTTTTATTTCTTGAGCACTTGCACTCACAGGAAAAGAGAAGTTGAAAACCAATGTAGTAGTTTCTTCACAAATGTCATTAATTTGATCACATACTATCAAACTAAGACGTATTGGTGGAGCAGAAACATATGCAAGTGTAGTTTCACCGACAGACTTTTAGCTTTTGTTTCTCGCAGTCTCAAGTCCCATGAAATATTAGTGGCATAATCTTGCCATAGCCATTTTGTGCTAGAAGACCAGGATTTACATTAAGATAAGATTGCATTTACAACTATGGCATCAGTATATACACAAATCAAAAGCAAAGGCTAAAAAAGACTGGTTGTGAACATTCAAATACCTAACAGGGTGAGCACAAACCGGGGCCAAATCCAAGTGGGCGAGAGCCATGGCCGAATGAAAGAGAGATTGATGCAAAGTTGAAGCAGCAAACAGCGAAGATCTTCCTCGATTGGCGCTCTCTCTCGTGATTCCTCTTCTCAAATGCGATGAATTAAAATGCAAAATTAAAACCTAGCAGACGAATCGGATGTAGTCTGTGACGCTAGAAAATGGACAGGGCCACCCATTGATTGGATTTATAGAAACTACAAATGAATGGTCCTGTTTGCTAACTCTTCCTCCTGAAAAACAATCAAGTCTGAATTAGCAGCAAAACATAGAAAGAGAAGGAGATCCGGGAACGAGCAGCAAAACATAGAAAGAGGAGGACGGTGAAAGCGAGAGCAGAGGAGGAGAAGAGGGAACGAGCTCAACTTCGGCCTTCAATGGAGGGAGATCCGGGACTGAGTAACGTGTCTGAACATCATGAAGCATTGACGAAGGTACTCCAGGGAAGTGAGAGGAAAGTGAAGCCCCATGAGCTCGAGATCTGAAGACGAAGATCGTTGGGCGGCGACGGGACTTCGCAGATCCGAGGAGGCGGCGGCGACACAAGAAGCGAGAGGACGCAACGGGGATACGAGACCAAGAGAAAGGAGGAAGGAGAGGCACCATGGATAAGGAACTTGAGAGAGGAGGCAAGAGAGGTGCCTCTGCGCCTCTTGAGGGGCAGGTGTGTGACTCAAGAGGAGCAGGGTGTATTTTAAAAAAAATATAAAAAGTGAGATATGTGGTGTAAATAGTAAATTTTGTGGTGTAAATAACATAGGCTAATTTAAAAAATAGGGTTAGACCATGTGCAACAGATAGTCACACGAATCAAAACTCATTTCAATCACATCAGCAACTATTCATGTCACGTCAGCTTTCCACTAACTTTTCAGCTTTTAACATTTTTCATCCACAACAGATAATCGCGCGAATCAAAACTCACTTTACACTTTTTTTTCATTTTTTAAGCTAAATGTTGATTTATTTTTCTTAAAATTTTTGTTAATGATATTATTAATATTAATATTAATACGTATAACTAAAATAAAAAAAGGCACACAATTAAATTTAGAAATATCTTATTAAATTGATAAACTGAAAAAACACGGAAACAAAAAAAATAAGGCTAACTATATGTAACCCAATACTAATTTTTTTAATTAGAAAAATCGAACTTCATTGATTAATTAAAACGACATTACACCTAAGATAACACATCAACTGAAACTCCAATTTAACAAACATATGACAAAATGAAACAACAACACATAAAATACGATGCGAAATGAAAGATACTTGAAACATAACAATCGAGCGATAACAAACATATTAGTCCATGCTCTCATCAATGATCTTCCCTATCTTTGCTATCTTCACTCGCAGCTTGTGGTTCTCCATTGCTAGCTCCGACATTTTTTCCGTAAGCTCCTGAATATGGTCGTCCTTATCAGCAATTTTATACCTGAGTTCTAAATTATCCTTATGCAGCCGGTGTTTCTTATCACGCAAAGTTGAGATCCTACGATGAAGAATGTCCATGGCTTCGCGGCTTCCATCGTATAAAATCTCTTCAAACTCCTCTTTACGTAGTCGCTTGAGTTGATACTTGTCCTCTGCATCGAACCATGGCTCATTACAATATCTCTTGATATTGTAATCGTCCATTTGATTGAGGAGAGTATTTGGAAGTGAAGAGTGAACAAAGTCTTTTGTAGAAGTAGAAGATGGAAGAAAGAGTGAGTTCTGTCATAACATACGATGTGTATTTATAGGCGAATATTTCAACTATCCGGTTTTTGTTCAAATTTCACGTTGATATTTGAAATTTCAAATTTCAAATTTGAAATTTGAACCTTGATATTTGAAATAATTGTACGACAAAGTATAGGTGTTAGTATATGTTTATGTTTTATTATATGTGTGTGTGTTGTCATGTTCCGAGTGTAGTGGGTATTGTTATTTAATGTTCAAATTTATGTATTTTTATGGTGTAAGTTTATGTTGATTTAAGTTAATGTTGTTTGTGTGACTATAAATCTTTAACATATGGTAAATTTAGCGAAATTGTTTTTTTCCCAAATATATGCAAAATGGGTATCATTGGATAGAGAAAAATAAATCCTATTCACAAATAATTTTTTAAAAAAAAACCAAATTTATTTAACGAATAAATAGGGTTTTAAATTAATTAAAACCACACTTCCACGTGGCGTGTTCATATTGGTAATTGGTTAGCAAAACAAAAGAGAGAGAGAGATGAGTCGACGCCTATAATTGCTCCTCCTCCCCCGAATCAACATTTTCTCTCTCTTCCAAAAGCCAAAAATGGCTGAGCTGGCATATTATTTGATTCGAGGGGAGCTCTGTTGCCCATGGTCTTAGAGCCTTATTTGATACCGCTTTAAATTTTGGCCAAAATTTTGGGGGAAAATTTACCGCTCAAGCATACATTGGGTGGCAAAATAATTTTGAGAGTATGAATTTTTTTTCCTTCACAATTTATATCTAGAAAATAAAACTATCAATACAACTATTTATTATAAAATATATATTTCAAATAATTTTCTTTATCAAATTTAATTAGATATCTAGAAAATTTTTTTTATCAAATTTAATTAGATATAAAAAAAATTTTCCTTCACAATTTATATCTAGAAAATAAAACCATTATTAAACTAATTCAGTATCCGAATCTTATGCGAATTTTTTAAATTTAATTAGATATCTATATGTTTTTATTAGTTACTTATATGAGTTTTTCTCAAAACATACCCTTATAATATTCTAATAAAAATTTGGTACTTAATATAATGTTTTATTCAACACTTATTAGTAACTTATATAAGTTTTTCTCAAAACATACCCTCATAGTATTCTAATAACAATTTATTACTTAATATAAGATTTTATTAAACATTTATTAGTCACTTATATGAGTTTTTCTCAAAACATACCCTTGTAATATTCTAATAAGAATTTATTACTTAATATGAGGTTTTATTCAGCACTTATTAGTTATTTATACGAGTTTTCCTCAAAACGTACTCTTATAGTATTCTAATAAGATTTTATTATTTAATATGAGGTTTTATTCAACTTTTATTAGTCACTTATATGAGTTTTCCTCAAAACATACTCATATAATATTCTAATAGGAATTTGTTACTTAATATAATGTTTTATTCAACACTTATTAGTTATTTATACGAGTTTTCCTCAAAAAAATTCTATTATAGTATTCTAATAAGAATTTATTAGTTACTATAAGGTGTTATTCAACATTTATTAGGTAATTATACGATTTTTCCTCAAAACATACCCTTATAATATTCTCATAAGAATTTATTACTTAAGGTTTTATTCAACACTTATTAGTTATTTATATGAGTTTTCCTCAAAACATACTCTTATAGTATTCTAATAAGATTTTATTACTTAATATGAGGTTTTATTCTTTACTTATATGAGTTTTCCTCAAAACATACTCTTATAGTATTCTAATAAGAATTTATTAGTTAATATAAAATTTTATTAAACATTTGTTAGTTACTTATATGAGTTTTCCTCAAAACATACTCTAATAATATTCTAATAAGAATCTATTAATCAATATAATGTTTATTAAACATTTATTCATTACTTATATGAATTTTCCTAAAACATACTCTTATACGGAGTAGTATTCTAATAAGAATTTATTAGTTAATATAAGGGTTTTATTAAACATTTGTTAGTTACTTATATGAGTTTTCCTCAAAACAACTCTCATAATATTCTAATAAGAATCTATTAGTTAATATAAGGTTTTATCAAATTTGTTAGTTACTTATATGAGTTCTCCTCAAAACATACTCTCATAATATTCTAATAAGAATCTATTAGTCAATATAGTGTTTATTAAACATTTATTCATTTCTTATATGAGTTTTCCTAAAAACATACTATTATATTCTAATAAGAATTTATTAGTCAATATAAGGTTTTATCAAACATTTATTCTTTACTTATATGAGTTTTCCTTAAAACATACTCTTATAGTATTCTAATAAGAATTTATTAGTTAATATAAGGTTTTATTAAACATTTGTTAGTTACTTATATGAGTTTTCCTAAAAACATACTATTATATTCTAATAAGAATTTGTTACATAATATAACGTTTTATTCCACAATCATTAGGTACTTATGATATGATTTTCCCCTAAAATATACTTATAGTATTATTATAACAATTCATTAGTTAATATAAGGTTTTATTCCAAAATTATTAGCTGCTTATATGATTTTCCCTCAAAACCCACACTTATAGTATTCTTATACCAATTTATTAGATAATATAAGGATTTATTCCACAATCATTAGGTACTTATATGATTTTCCATCAAAATACATACTTATAGTATTCTTATCACAATTTATTAGATAATATAATGTTTTATTCCACAATCATTGGCTACTTATATGATTTTCCCTCAAAATTCACACTTATAGTATTCTTATAACAATTTATTAGATAATATAACATTTTATTTCACAATCATTTGCTACTTATATGATTTCCCCTCAAAACACACACTTATAGTATTCTTATAACAGTTTATTAGATAATATAAGGTTAAATTCAGGTCGGAATCCGCTCTACGAGTTTTAAATCCGATTTAAATTCATTTTTAATTTCCTTTTTCTGAAAAATTAGGATTCGGAAATCCGGGCCTTTACATCATCCACCTCTAAAAAAAAGTCTCGTCCCCGAGAATAAAATCATTTTAAAATAGGGGATGACGTTTGAAATTGGTGAGTCAAAGGATCATGCCATTGATCCTGTAAGTACCTCATAAGTGCCCCCATGAGATCTCACATTATCGTTGTCGTGATCAAAATATCCCCAATAGATCGTAGCATAAATGTGATATGGGCCCCTACCACATCCTTACTTCGACTTCTCGATCATATCATAACTCAAAAAGCATCATAGCGTCCCACTAGGTCTTAGCAAGCAATCTACAGGTGCCCCCATAAAATACTTGTATCCACTTCATGGGGCGTTATAATGAAAAGCTCGGGTTGTTTTAGTTTTCCCAAAAATCCAAATAAATCGTTTATAAAGAACCGTTCCAAAACTTTCAAATTCGACGTTTAATCAAAAGCATTCCCAACCTCACAATCATCCTACCATCCACCTCTAAGGGCTAATCTCATATTCTCTTTCTAAGTTCCAAGTCAGAATCAGATTCTAATAATTCAGCTTCTAACATTTCTATCATCCAGCGTAGTATATATATAACATAGTACTCATATCACATCTTTATATCATGTCATAGCCACGTCAAGGATAGTTGCATACCATAATATATCTAGCACAACATCACATCAGCGAGGCTCATCACGTCATATCATCAAAGATCTGCACACAACTACCAAGCATAAGCACACAATCAAATAGATACTACTAACCCAACCCCATGCTATCTAGGTAAAAACTCACCGCACTCGTGAGGTCAAAGAAATATCTATGCTCGGCTCGACATAGGACGCAAGAAACTCGTCTAGGACATCTGATACGTTTGGGATACCCGATCCTTCGCCTGTGGGCTCAAGATCAAGAACCACGCCGTATAAAATCAAGTGGTATCGAATTCTCAGGTTTATGCAAGTTCTTTACTCTCTTAATTCTTTTTTGAGTGATTTATTTCCGTGCCATGATTTTCACCATTCCCGCTGCATAAATTTTAGTTCTTTATTCTTCACCCTAAAAATTGGCACTTTATTTTAGTTATTTTCTTATTTGGATCTTTAATTTGGAAGATATTGAGTTATTGATTGCAAGTTTTGATTTTTATTCCTTTTTGCAACATATCATGCCTATGAATGTGATTATTGGATTAAAGCATTATATGAACTTGCACCACTAAAGAACCCTAATTTTCCATATTTCTAGCCTATTTCCCTTCTTTTCTTTATTTTTGCTTACTTTTGGATCATCGTAGCTTAGATTTTTATTTTATTTTTGCTGTTTATGTCGCATTACAGCACCTTACATCAGCGTTTCTAGTAAAAAAAAACAGAAAAGCCGAGAGCTTCAAAAAAAAAAGCATTCCTCCTACCTTTTGTTGAGTTAGTAACTCATTGCATCTTGTTCTTTCTTTTATTTAGCTACTTGTTCGATGATCTAATTGGTTTTAAGCATTACAAAAGAACCTCCTTTGTGTGATTTTGTGCTGCGCCGACACAGGAGCCTTGGTCACACCCCTCTTTTTCTGAACCGTGTTGCAACCGTCAGATAATAGTTGACGGAGTGTGTGGACTTGCTTACCCTTGTGATTGCATCGTGTCTATTGCTACATATTATTATATTTTCAAGCATCACATTGTAGCTATTTTTTTCTCCACTTTAGCCGCTTGTTTATACTTGCGATCCTTGCTATCCGACTTGTGGCTGATTTCTTTTGCAATTTAATCTCTACTTGCTATCTTCAATATTGCAAAATTTTGTGTCCGGGGAAGATTACTTGAATATTGTGCCTTGTTTTTCTCGCCTCTTTGATTTCTAAAACTGAATCAATCTTAGGATCAAAAGGGCTTGCATTACTTGGTTTCTGGTCTTTGCTCCGTTTACTTGTTGCTCTTCTGATATTGTAGGAACATGTCGAGCAGAAACGACCCAAACTCTTCCTCTACCCCTCCTGCGCCACTTACTGCAGTCGACATACAGTCCATCATTGCGACTGAAATTGCCCAATTGACCAATCGCTTGGCCATTAAAAGAGCCCAGGACCATGCTGAATTTTCGGCCCAGATCAACCAAGCCATTGATCGGAGACTTGAGGAAAGGAAACAGAATGAGGCTTCTGGATCTACACCTCCCTCAGGTGGTAAGCCGCCTCCTACAGGTCATACACCTCCCTCAAGTAATACCCCGTCGTCAGGTAATCCACCCCCGTCTGGTCAATAACACTTTAAACTGTGATCTGCTACGCCTAACCCTTTTGCAGGAGAGAATGACAATGATCCGTTATTTGGCTTTAACGGTAATGATGTACGCCGAGACCATACCCCCCCCCCCTCGGCATCAGCAACATGGACGGCAACAGCAGCACCAACACCTCACCAGGCTCACGCCAATCCTCTGTTCGTCAGAGCCAACTGGGACGACAATCGTAGCAATGCTGATCTGAACGACTTGCCCCACTTGGAGGACGCTTACCAAGAGGTAGATCCTAACTTTGATGATTTACCTAACCCTAATTTTGGTCGTCCTAGATTTGATAATGCACCGGCTATCCAAAGGCGCGATGTTAAAATAAAATTGGAAACTTTTGATGGTACTAATAATCCTGAAGCTTATCTTGTTTGGGAAGATTATACTAATTATGTTTTGGAACATCTGCGCTATGAGGAAACAGAGAAGTTGGAAGTTGTTATATTACATTTGACAGGTATGGCTCGCACCTGGTGGTTCCGCACTCCTGAGATCCGTCGTCATCAAGGTAAGCAACCTGTTGAAACTTGGCCCCAACTTCGCTATCTGTTGAAGAAACGCCATGTGCCTGAGGAATACACAGAAACAATGAGGATGCGCCTAGCTTCTTGCCGCCAAGGAGCTCGCTCACCCATGGAATACAGAGACGAGCTTGAACGACTCGTTCATCAGGCTAATGTTTATCTTACTGAACGTGCTTTATGTACTCAATTTCTTGCCGGGCTTAATATCTCTATTAAAAATCCTTTGGCTATTCATTCTATTAGGGATATTAACACTTTATCTCATAAGGCACAGCTTCTGTATGAGCAGCAGTAGCAACAACAGAGGACCAGGTTCGATCAAGACTCCCAAGGTCGCAGGTTTGTTCCCTTTGCTTCTTCTAGTCAATCTAGACCTTCTACTAACCCTTCTGTGCAGCAAACGGGGGTTTCCGACTCACCTACACAGGGTTTTGAGGTCCAAACTAGAAGAGTTGCTACACCACCTCCTAAAGAGCGCACAAAGGAGCTCCGCTGCTTCACTTGCGGGGGTTCTAGCCATGTGTCTTGTGACTGTCCTCAGAAAAAGAAGGTCCTCCTCAATGATTTGGGAGACCACTACTATGAGGATGAGATTCAGGTAGACCCCATAACTTCAAGTGAAGTGGAGGAGGACTCGGCTAATGTGGAGATTGATCCTACAAGCTTTCAGGAGGCTCTTTGCCTTGTCAACCGCCGAGTTCTACACATTCAGGAGGCTCCCATGGCTGGTCAAAGGGAGAACATCTTCCACACAAAGTGTGTGGTGCACGAGGCTACCTTGAATGTCATCATCGATGGAGGAAGTTGCTGCAACCTCATCAATGAAAAGGTAGTGGATTATCTTCATTTGACTGCTACTCCTAGGGCTACTCATTATGGTCTTACTGGTATTACTGATGATGGTTCCGATATTATGGTTACTAAACAATGCTTAGTTTTTTTGTCTATTGGTTCCTATCATGATCAAATTTTATGTGATATCGCTAGGATGGATTGTAGTCATATCTTACTTGGTCGTCCTTGGCTTTATGATCGTTCTGTGTTGCATGATGGTCGTGCGAATACCTATTCTTTCACTTTTGATGGGAGGAGAGTTACTCTCCTACCCTTGTCTCCTCAAGCTGTTTTGAAGGAACAGGTACGCAAGCAACAATACCAGGACGCTCAGAAGGAGGCCCAGAAACAAGTTGTTGCCCGCGACGAGGAACTCGCTGCATCCAATGCAGCGGCCGCTACACCACAGGCGGTGGCCGCCGCACTTGATCCCGCGGCCGCAGCTTCTGCATCATCGTCTTCACCTTCTTCCACTTTGGCGAAGGCCCCATCTACTTCCATTAAGGGCTCCGTCGAACAGAGGACACTTCTTTATCAGCCCCAGTAGGAGATGGTTCTTGGGAATGACTCCGCCGACGATTTGAGGACAAATCGTGTTCAAGTGGAGGAGAATGATGCAATGCAAATGGTGATGACTCCTGGTGACATTGAGGACAACGTTAAGGTGGCCTTTGATGGTCCGATCACTCGTGCAAAGGCCAAGAAGATGAAAAATGCTAACAAGGCGCTTATCATTCGTTGCCAAGGAGCTATGGAGCAAGGATTCAAGCCACCTTGGGTCGCTTTGCCCAAAACCAGACCATCAGTCCAAGAGTTGAGCTTAAGACCTCAGTCCAAGCTCATGAAGACGAGGCCCGACCCACCATGAAGGCCCATTAAGGCCCATTTCGTGGCTCCTCATAGGGCTTGCGCCATTTTTCAGATTTTTACTTATTTTTATTTTATTTATGTCATATTAGATAAATAAGGTAAAAAGGAAAGTCTATCTACTTAGATTCTTCCTTAACCACTAAGGTTTGACTTTTCAAACTAAATCTAGGGTTTTAATTAATTATTATTTTAGTCAGCCATGCTGATCCTTTGTAAGGTGAGGATGGCTTATCTATTTTTATTTAACGTATGATCGAGTCTTTAAGAAAAGTGAGATT
The DNA here is from genome assembly GCA_963922045.1 of Persicaria maculosa. Taxonomy (NCBI): domain Eukaryota; kingdom Viridiplantae; phylum Streptophyta; class Magnoliopsida; order Caryophyllales; family Polygonaceae; genus Persicaria; species Persicaria maculosa. Next base: position 19,738,317 of record OY998261.1, on the reverse strand, counting down.
GAAATATAGAATTGAGGAAACCCTTTGGCTAAAGGGTTCTTCAATCTTCAATCCAAACACTTTGATTCCTAATTTCATATTGTTCTTCATCCTTTTAATCATCTAAACAATTACCTTTCGAAACCCTAATCTCAAACACATCACAAAACACAAACACAAATTCCTGCAGAAAACCGTCGCTAAACGCAGACACCACCGTCGCTGAAGGGAAGCAGGCTCCGTCGCAAACCAGTGCCTGGACACAAGCGGCGGCCGCCCCTTGGCCTTGCAGCGGCCGCTGCATATCCCGCGGCCTACCCGCTGCAATCCCGCGGCGTCCGCGCCTCCCTCCGTCACTTCTCTTCTCTCTTTCTGTCGCTATTGCTGTGTTTGTAGTTGCTGAAATTTTTTAAGTGTAATTTGTCGCCATAAATCAGATTTTAATCACTTGTTTAATTTGTTCCAATCAGGAGATATCAAAGAGCATTGCAAGATCGGGCAAATATACGGCGTGGTTCTTGATCTTGAGCCAACAACCAAAGGATCGGGTATCCCAAACGTATCAGCATCCCCATAGCTAGCCCGGATACTCTCCTCGGTTTCCCACGTGGCCTCCTCCGGACTCCTCCTAGACCACTGGACTAGAAGCAAAGGAACCTCCCTGTTCCTAAGCCGCTTGAGACGGTTAAGGACCCTCACTGAACACTTTACAAAGGTGTGGTCGGGCTCGATCTGAAGGTCCGAATAGTCAAGGATGTGGCTAGGGTCAGGGCTCGTCGCTCAGATCCGAGGAGATCCGACAGACCTCGAGCCATGGGAGAAGAGATCACCTCGGATTTGAGTTATTCCTCACCTTGATGACGAGCTCCGTTGGTACCGGCGGGAGAGACCCTGGCTCCGGCGCCGGTTTCTGCTCCTGGTTACAGCATGAAGATGGATGACAATTTACGGCTGAGAAAGATCAGGTTAGGGTAGGGGTGGAATTTAGTTTATAAAATAAACCAATGAACCTTTAACTAATTTGTAGGAGTTGGTGGATAATTTTCTAATTAGAGCCTAAAAAGTGGCATGTAGGACAAATTAATTCTATATTAATTGGCTATAAACTATTTTAACATTCATACTTTAAAAAACGTAAGTCTTTTAAAAACATGTTACGTAATCAATTTAAATATTGATACTATTATTTGCTTACGGAATAAAAATATCTTATAGATTGAATTTTATTTGATAACTTGTGCATAGACATGTCAAAATACAACCCGACCCGGAAAATCCGACTCTACGTTCGGTAAATTCTGGGTCAAGACCCGGTTTTTGCGACCCGAGAATTTTTTTGGACTCGAACCCGAAGTACCTAGTAATTTTTCGGGTCATCTAGGTTTAGACCCGATTGACCCGGTAATTTTGACCCGATTGACCGGTGACTCGATTGACCCGATTGATTTATAATTATATATGCTTAAATTTTTTATGGAGACTCATATTTATTACATTTTATAATTACAATCACTTGAACTTTCATTTTCAAATCAACTTTTATATTTATTTGTATTGTGTAATACTCCCTCCGATCAATAATATTTGATTTTTGATTTTTATCACATTTTTTAAGAAAATAAAAACTCTAAAAAAAATATTAAAACAATTCTATGCTTATTACCAATTGCATGAAATTATTTTTAAAAAATTATTTAAAAAATTGATATTTTATATATTTTTAAATTTTATTAAAAATTATGAGAAATAATAAAAATTAAATATTTTAGATCAAATATAGTAAATAATTACAAGCAATATAACTTATGAACCACGTCTTTAATTTTAGCATTTTAAAATTATCGCAAACTTACCAAATCATGATTTTGTTAATTTAAAAAAAAAAGAAAAAAATTGAAAACTCAAAATCGATCCGATTTGACATGAAACCCGGTCAAACCCGAGTTCAAGTCAACCCGTATCTATTCGGAATCCGTTTTACCCGAAACCCGAAATGACCCTACTCGAACCCGACCCGATTGACAGGTCTACTTGTGCCCAATATTTATTTAATCTTGTGCCCAATACAGGTCTGCTGGGCTAAGGTGATTTATAATCTATCTTTAATGATCAATATCACTAGAAAATAATAAAATGTGATTTAACCAATAACATGTTACGTAAGTCTTTTAACATGTTACGTGATCAACCCCATATATTAATTGGCTAGAAAATTTGATTTCGGTAATGTTACAAATGCATATACAGTACTTATTTTTGTTGTAGCTTTAGAAGTTACGTTATTTTATATTAATATTTCCTAGATATTGAATTTTATTTAAGTCACGTTAGACAATAACTTCATCTACTTTATTGACATATCATCTTATGTGTCCATCTCATATCTTAAGTGGTTACAAAATCTATCATTTTACCATGAGTTATTTTCATAAATATTGTACCTTAAATTATTTTATCTTTAGTCATTAAAATTGATTATTTTAGTTTAATAATAATATTTATTATTAATTAATTATCTATTGAACGATAAAATCTTATTATTAAAATATTTATATTAATTCTCAACCTCATATCTTTAGTCGTTACAAAACCTTTTATTGTTATGATTACTTGATTTTTTTTATAAAAAAAAAAATTCAAATCAACTGTTTTAATCTTCACATAAAATTTAACAAAAAATAATTTTAATATAATCAATATAATTAAATATAATTTATTAACAAAATGTGCAAGAGCGCGGGTAACAAATACTAGTATATATATAACTAGTTTTATTACTCGCTCGTTGCACGATTTGTTCATAAATTTTATTATATAAACCATATTTGAATTAATATAAATTACTACTCCATATAAAGTAAATATATAATCTTCAGTTGTGTTATTTTTTAGAATGTAAACACATGTTTGAATCTAGATTAATCATGTTTGCTCTCTTATTAAAAAAATGGTTAAAATATATTTTTATCTTGAGTCTAGATTTTATAATTTTTAATAAAAATATTAAATGATAAAAAGAATAAAAGATTACGTATTAAATCCAAAAGAAAGAAACACAGCATAAATTCCATATGTAAATTCAATCCATTTTTATTTTTATTTATAAAAAAATAAATATAAATATTGATAATATTTATAACAAAATATTATCAAAATATAATGAAGTAAATTATGATAATAACTTATCAATTGATGTAATATTGGATAGATTATTTGATTTAAAACGATAAGTTTTCTAAATAATTAAAATATAAGGTTGAATAATTATAAAAATAAGTGAGATCATTAATTGAGATGATAAAATTTTATTGGATTATTAATTGATGTGACTAATTTTTATCTAAAAATTAAAGGTTCAATATTTTTATAGGTTTAATTTTGTATGCTAAGGGTTCAAGTTTTGTTCATTTAATTTTTACGTTAGGGTTTGAACTTTGAAGTTTTACATTAAAGGTTCAATTTTTTATGATACAATATGCAACTTTTTTTTATGTTAAAGGTTTAATATAATCTTAATTTGGTTGCCATCGTGTTTACTAAATGAAATATATGCACGATTCTCACTTGAACGCCTATATATAAGGACAGTAGTTAGTAGGTATATATTTCATTTTTTAAAATTTGATATTTATTATTCAGTGCACCTATAAGATAAAAACTATGTTATATATTGAATCTTAATTCATTTTCTAGTGGAAACCTAATTTTAAATTGATAAACGGTTGTTGGAATTTAAAGCGCAAATATTACATTATAAAATAATTGATCAAATATTGGATAGGTTATTTGATAAAAAAAAAAAGATAGGTTTTCTAACTAATTAAAATATAAGGTTGAATATTTATAAAAATAAGTGTGATCATTAAATGAGATGACAAAATTATATTGGCTTATTTGATATAGATAAAAAAAAAAGATAATATCATATTAATACCATTTTCATCTTTTGAAATAATTTCTCAATAATATAGTTAAATCAATAGATAAATCGTTTTTTAGAATCTAGATAAATCTTAAATATGATACTTCGACATTTTTAGTTTATGATTTTAAAATATTCTTTTTTTTTCAAATGTTTTGATATAATAATTTATATTATTTACAAAATCTATTATCAATAGTATAAATAGTTACAAGGATTGAAATTATAGAATTTTTAATTCAAAATTAAAAAGTTTAATAGAAATAAATTCAAAAAGTCTACGTATATTAAAAGAGAGGACAACAATGCAATTTTTGTTATTATTTTAAACATTATTATTAATATTATGGATTTTATTTACATTTTTTTTTTTGATCAAGTAATAATTCGGGTGAAATAATCTTACCTGATGGCATCCTTGCGGATGAGGTCAAGAAGACCTATATCAGTGCAAATGTCGAAACCCCTGGCAGAGCGGCAAAGGTGTGCAACCTTATCAACCACTCTATTTCCATTTCGGGGCACGTGAAAGAAGGAAACTTCTCTCACCCTCGACAGTAAGGTTTTAATGTCAGACATTACCAATTCAATTTCCCATGGGCACGAGAGGTTTGCTTTTAAATGGTTTGTGATTATAAGGGAGTTCCCTTCTATTTGTAACTTTTTTATACCCAACGCAAGAGTTTGGATTATTCCAAGTCGTAGTGCCAAAGCCTCTACTTTTAACGGGGTCTGGTTCTCAATTTTGTTGTAACCAATATGGATCGGTTTCCCCTGCCAGTCACGAATGATGTAACCAATGGAACTGTCGTTATTAGCCAATGTAGATCCGTCGAAGTTTAATTTAAACGTGCCCGCCGACGGTTTTCTCCATTTAGCACCTTTTTGGCGTAGTCTTGGTTGTGTGTAACTGGTAGCATTTTTGTCCCGAAAACATTGACTCTCGTCTTCTTTTCCATACATAGAGGTTTTCTTCCAATTTTCTAGGTGGGTTGCGACAATGTGTTTCACGGAGTCGCGGTTCGGAACGGGTTCTTTTCTGAAGATTGTTTGGTTCCTGATGTACCATATTGTCCACCATGTAACTGCCAGTTTCACCTTCTCAGCTGTTGTGAGAGTCTTGCCGACAAGAGATAAGATAGGACCGAAATCTCTAGAATTTGCAATTAGATTGGATATAGCCCGATTTGCTCCTCCAATCAGTGGAAGATGGACTTTGGAAAACTGGCACTCCACGAACAGATGTGTTTCATCTTCAATACTACTATTGCAAAGCACACAAGTGGTTAGTACAGAGACACCTTTTTGGGATAGGCGAGTAGCCGTCGGAATGCCCTTCTGACCAAGTTTCCACATGAAATTCTTAATCTTCGGGGCTGTGTCAATTTTCCATGTCCATGAATTATCGTCCTCATTCAAGCTATTATTATTAGTGATTAGTTTATAGGCGCTAGCAGTTGTAAACCATCCTTCCCTATTTGGCCACCAATATAGTCTATCTTCAAATGTATTCTTAGGGAGAGGGATATCTAATATTTCTTTTGCTATACTATGTAGTATTGTGTTATACAATTTTTCTTCCCACCATTTACCTCCCAAAATGAAGTCACTTACAGTTGCATTATCATCTTGAGTGGGAGGGCAGTCCTCCTTTTTGTTGATTGGAAGGGTTGAGAGCCAGTTATCGGTCCAGAATTTAATGGATTTACCATTGCCCACTGACCAAATTAGCCCATTTTAAAAATTTTCAATAAGAGGAGTTAATTTCGCCCATTGCCAAGACGAACTCCCACTTTTCTTATAATTTAAAATATGTGTTTCTCTCAAGTATTTGTACTGGATTAATTTTACCCGTATATTATCAGGTTGTGCAAGAATTTTCCAAAGAAGTTTCATTTGGAGAGCCTCATTCATGACCTTTGATTTTCGGATACCTAGTCCTCCCTTTCCTTTTGGTCTACATATTTTGTCCCAACTTATCAAAGGTCGGTATTGGAGATCTTTGTTCCAGAAGAAAGTTCTATTTATTTGGTCTAGTTCCTTATGGATTTTGCTGGGGAGCATGAAGCTTTGCATTGTATATAGGGGTTTTGATGCCAGGTTTGAACCAATCAGAATGGCCCGACCCTGTTGTGATAGGACATTAGCACGCCATTTACTCAGTTGCTCTTTTGATTTGCATACTGTTTCCTCGAAGGTTTGTCTGTTTACTCTCCCGTTGATAATAGGACAGCCTAGGTATTTTTCAATTGTTGTTTCATTTGATATGCACAAGCATCTCGCAAGTTCATCAATTCTGGATCTTGGGATTCCTTTTGTAGTTTGGAAAGCGGATTTGTGATAGTTAACTTTTTGTCCTGAGATGCTGCAATATTCATCTATAATTGATTTGGCTTTTAGGCACGCTGAGGTGTTACCTTTGGTGAAGATGATGATATCATCCGCAAAAGCGAGGAAAGGGATATGAAGACCATCCTTCCCGAATTTGAAACCAATGTGCCCATTTCTTAAGCTTGCTTCATGTGAGAGTTTTCTCGCTAAAACTTCGGCCCCCAAAATAAAGAGAAATGGGGATAAGGGATCACCTTGTCGAAGACCTCTAGTTGGTTTGAATACTTCTGTTGGCCCATTATTGACGAGCACAGAGAATGACACTGTAGAGACACATTCCATGATCCAGTTGATAAAAGTCGAGTGGAAACCGAATTTCTCCAATACGCCTTTGTAAATTTCCAATCTACTCTATCGTACGCTTTTTCCATATCCGGCTTTATTGCCATCCATCCCTCTTTACCTTTTCTGTTACGGAATGAATGAAAAATTTCATGGGCTATAAGAACATTGTCATGTATAGCCCTGTCCGACACAAATGCTCCTTGTAAATAATTTTATAGATTGCCAATTACATTTTTCATGGGCTATAAGAACATTGCCAATTACATTTTTCAATCTCTCAGTCAAAATTTTGGAAATAATTTTATAGATTGTGGAGCAGAGGCTGATTGGTCTATAATGTGTAGTCATTGATGGATTATCGCATTTTGGAAGGAGTGAGATAAATGTATGGTTTATTTGGCGGAGAATTTTACCAGAGAGGAAGAATCCCTTAACCGCTTTGATGATTGTTCCTCCAATAATGTCCCAGTATTTTTTGTAAAATTCCGCTGTCATTCCATCCGGACCTGGTGACTTATTGTTGCCGAGACTAGACACCGCCGCTTTTATTTCCCCATTGCTCGGGATTTGAGTCAGGTAACAATTTTCCACGTCGGATATTGACGGGGTGATAAGGTTTAGGTATTCTCTTAAGAGATTTTCGTTTATTCTTTCCTCTTTAAACCTTTTCTCAAAATCTCTATGGATTTCAGTTCTAATATTATCATCACCCTCAATAATCATCCCTTCGTTGGTAGTAATCGAACGGATGATTTTCCTATTCCTTCTGCCAGTCGCTATCCTATGAAAATAGGTTGTATTTGAGTCTACCAGTTTAAGATGTTTTGTTTTGGCTCTTTGGTTCCAATACTTTTTCTGGAATAGGAGAAGCCTTTCTTTTTTTGTAGGAGGTTTCTTTCTCTGGTTCTGTAATTCCCCCAATTTTGGTGATTCATTTGAGATTGAATCTCAAGAAGGTTGTTATCAACTTCCTGTAGTTGTCGGAAGATGTTTCCAAATGTTTTCCTATTCCATTCCTTTGCCTTTTGTTTAAGAACTTTAGTTTTGTATATCACTTGGTACATAGAGGAACCAGTGCACGATGCACGTCAGACTTGTTTAACAATGTTACGAAAGTCCTTTCTTTGCAGCCATATGTTCTCAAATTTGAAAGGGGGCGGTTTGTGAATTACACCATTATCCAAATTTATTATAATGGGACAATGGTCAGAAGAGGAGAACGCTCCGTTTGATGTTATTAGTTCTGGGTAAAATTGGAGAATTTGATGTTGGACAAGTACTCTATCCAGTTTCTCTATAATGTTGTCATCACCCTCAGGCTTTTTCCTCCATGTGAAGTGATTCCCCATGGTTGGAAGATCAACCAAGGAACAATCACTTATGAAGTTAGTTAATCTTTGGAACCTATGGGTACTCATCTCTGCCCCTCCGATTTTGTCCGAGCTACAGTATATTTCGTTAAGATCCCCCATCACAATACACGGAGTGGTGGAACTGGTGACTAGATCAGTCAGAGTTTTCCAGAAATCGTCCTTTTCTCTCGCTCCTGGAGGTGCATACACAACAAAGAGCATTAATGAAAGGCCATTTTTGCGAACATTTGTATTTAACACCAATAATTCTAGGGAGGTGGATTTCAATCGTGATTGACTCATTGATAAGTTGGTTTGCTTTCCAAAGGACACACAGCCCCCCAGATTTTCCTAGAGCAGGTGACCAAATTGCATTATCGAACCCAGCATTCTTCAAGACAGCTTCATTCGGATTATTTTCGGCTTTCGTTTCTGCTAGAGCAAGTAGTTGAATGTGGTTATTTTTACTGCTGCTGCCTATTTCAAGTAGTCTATAATATTTCGCTTGACTGTTTGATACTCCCCCGAGTTTTTCACTGCTGCTGCCTATTTCATTCATATCTCCTATTACTAAGCATGGTAAAATATTCGAGAATTCATGCCAGAAGTTGTTTTTATCATACTCATGGGGTGGGGCATAAATAAAAAATATCATTCCCGTGAAGTTTTTATCTAGGCATGAATATTTTACACGAATCACTCTTGGCAGGACAACATCAACCTCAATTGATTCATTTAAGAGAACATTTTCATTCCATAGTAGTCCTATTCCTCCCGTTCGGTCATTTCCCACCGACCAAACGGAATTGTTAAACCCAATAGATTTCCAAACCTTCTCCAGAGGAATTTTGTCTGTTCTGATTTCTGCAACTGCCATTAGCGAGATGTGCTCATTGATACGCATGGCTCTAAGATCCGTCCAAATATTAGGCTTTCCAATACCTCTAACATTCCAGAAACAGACTTTCATAATTTAATCGTCACATCCATCAGAGGCCGAGGGTGCGATGCTTCTGACAGAGACAGATTGTTGTCATTTATGGAGTCAATCAAGAGTTTATGTTTACTACGTATTGTCCTCACTTGCTTGGGTCTATGGTTCTTGAGCTCTTTAATCATTTCATTAGTTAACATTTCTAACTCCAATATTACCCAACCCACCTTCGCTATAATCTTAGTCATATTTAATAGACTTGGAAGGAAATATACTCCTAAACCCAAACCAAGGAGATCATTATACATAGTAATTCTTACGGTAAGGATATTCTCACAAGCATACAAATAAATACAAATCCATTGCAAGTGATGGTGAACCAATAAATTATAGTCCAAGGTAACCATCGGTACCCAATTAACTTGTGCAATTGTAGTTTGAGACCGGCATAACCATAGTAGCAGACACAAGCATGACACAAGAGCAATATCATGCAACCAATAAAGGCAGATCCATTTGCAACAAAGTGATCTCAAGGGAGACAAACCAGACTTATTCAAATGAATAAATATGTGACAGCAAGTGATTAAGAATTGGGTAGAGTGTAAGAGTATGAAGAGTATACCACATGGTTTTGTGACAGTCGACATTTATGGGCAATTTCTCAGCCATGAAACAGATTATTCCATCAGCAGAGAGATTGCCAAGAAATCCCTGCAAGTTATTTCTCCTTACCTTGGCTTCGCTGATCGACATCCGGATCATTCTGGCCTCAAATGGTTTGCCAAAGAAAGCTGAGAACACAGAGATATCTTCCTTCACGCTTCCAAGAAGCGAAATCTCCCATAGCCAGTTGATGACGAGCCTCCATAAACCCATTCCAGGGTTGGACCTCAAATTCACACATCGCTTCACCGTTTTCGATTTCAGAATTTCCACATGAGCATCATAGGAAATCAGCATCTCCTTTGAGAGTTTAGAGCCCTCCGACTTGCTTTTTCCCTTATGGGGTTTAGACTTTTGAGGAGTAGGATCTTCTGCTACCGTTTGTTTTTTCCCTTTGTCGACACCGTTAGGAGCCAACAGAATTACACAAACAGAAAAATAGAGAGAGATTAGACTTTTGGGTGTTAGAATTTTGAAGACAAGCATGAAGAAAGAGTAGAGACAACAACACCACCACCAACGACTAAAATATGGTGGAACATCCGAGACCAAAGCTTGGAGAGAAGTGGAGTGAATACTAACCCTTCCAAAGCCGAGCGTGCAGATAACATCTCCCCAGCCACACCCCCAAATAAACAGCCAGACAACACTGCAGGGAGAGCAACCGACAGTAAACGCCCAAATCGACACCAAGAAGGCGTCCGTATAATCCGGGTTTGGCCAAGGCGGAGGGCGATTCGACCAAGACCGGGAAATCATCACCAAGAGAACACTCCAATACCACTGAGCGGTGCACAGATCCGATCGAACGCAACCCGAACATAAAGGGAAACGACAGGAAACAAGGAGAAATTGCCAACATAGTACCATCGGAGGTACTTGGAACCAAGCCATTGAGTTGATTTAGGGCATCCATGATTGGTTTGGACAGGGATTAGGATCTCGGAGAGGATGGAGATCAGGCACCAAACCTCAAACTCTGTCGATTTAGGTTTTCTTTGGGGAAACTGTTCATAGGGGATTTGGGAAAGGGGAGATGCGCAAGCGCGTGACGCGCGTTCTTCTCGGGGAAGGGTAGTCATTCTGGAAGGCATCCTTTAATCATTAATGCATCTATATATTCTTATAAATATTTACATCGTAATATTTATTCACTCAAAATTCAAAATTATTTTTCCACGTTTACTTATTTAAAAATTATTTTTTGGCATTTTCACTTGTTAAAAAAATATAAAAAAATATTTATTCTTGAGTATAATTTAATTTTATCTACACATAGGCGTTCACTTTGTATATGTTTTGTGGAAAAAAAATTAACAAGAAGTGGTTCATAGACACCCACTTTGTATATGGTTTAGACAATGTAATTGAGAGTGGTTCAGTCAATTAACAAAGAATGGTTCAGATATCTAACTGTGTTTGGTTCAGTCAATGTATCTGAGTGTGGTTCAGTCATTGTAATTGAGTGTGGTTCAGGCAAATAAATGAGTATGGTTCAGACAATTAAACTACACTAAAAAATATATGGTTTAGACCATTTATACTATATGGTTCAGACCATTTTACTCGCAATGGTTCAGCCATTTTACTTGTAGTGGTTCAAGCATTTTACTCGTAGTGGTTCATCCATTTTAATCGGAGTGGTTTAGCTCTATTACTCGTAGTAATTCAACTATTTTACTCGTAGTGGTTCAGCAACTTTATTTCTTTCATGAACCACTTTATTTCTTCCATGAACCACTCCTATTTCTTTCATGAACTACTATATATTTATTTATTGAACCACTTTCAATTATATATTATTAAAACTATTTATGGACATTTTAATTTATTACGTTTTTTAATTACAAGGACTCTATCTTTCTTTTTCATAAACAATTTTTATATTTATTTGTATAATATATTACTCCCTCTGATCGGTAGTATTTAATTTTTTTCTACACGTTTTCTTAAAAGCTAAAAAAAACTCTATAAAATATTCATTTTTTTGTTAAAATTTTAAAATACTTTTATACTCCTCATTACATATGAAATAATTTCAAATTAAAACTTTAATATTTTATAGAGTTTTACATTTTATTAAAAATCACGAGTAATAGTAAAAATCAAACATTTTAGATCGGTGGTAGTATATAATTACAAACTTTGATATTTCGACCCACTCTTCTCGGGTTCTCAATCGTCGTCTTCGATCCATACCCCAGATTGGTGTTGACCGACCAGCGTGCATCTGCCCTCTTTTGCTTCGCCGTTTGGGGCTTCTCCGTCGGCTCTCGATGCTCCTGAATTTCTCGCTCCCTTCCAGCCGTCTGCTCGCTGCCGGTGTCGGTGGTCTGGCAAGGTTAGGGTTCTGCCCGCTCGCCCTCTTCAACCCCTTTCCGGTGGTTGGACGGCAGCGATCTGCAACATGGGTCCCCTTCTCCTGATGCTGTGTGAGAAGCGTGGCCTACATCTTGGCCCTTTGGCCCGTTTTTTTGGGCCCGGGTTTGGTGCTTTGGAAGCGGCCCATTGGGAAACAAAAACAAAAAAAAAACGTTATATATATACATTCTTATATACTCCCTATTTATTTATGTATGTATGTATATGTGTGTGTATATATATATATATATATTTCTCACAATTAATGAATAAAATACCGCAAGGGTTCCTTACCCTTGACTAAAATCTCGAAAGGGTTCTAAACCCCGCTCGAAAGGGCATATACTAAATCCCGTTCAGGGTCGGAAATATTATATCGATAAGGAATAATTGTGCTCCCCGAACGTCCTGTTTGTTTCCGGGAGTCCTGTTCACATTTCCGGCGGTTGATTGATCTTCCCTGTTCTGCCTCTATTTGCCCCGTCTTCTAGCGTCGGGTCGGTGTTTTGGTGTGCTTGCGTTTGCTTTGTGCTGGGTTGCAGTATCGGACATCCTGTTTGATTGACAACGGATCGTGGTTGTGTTCGTGGTCTTCGAAGATCCTCTATTTTGGTGGGGGCAACGTCGGCGATCCACACTCCCTCAGGAGTTGCCCTTTCCGGCTAGGGTACTGTCATGAGTCTTTGCACTCTCCCGCGTTCTTGGCACTCGTGGCGCGTCCTAGTTCTCCATCGACTTCTATGCTTGCTGACGCCTTGTATAGGTTGATTGGGTTTTTCTTTCTTCTTTGTTGATTTGTGTTATTATGTCTTGATTGTATTGACGGTGTTCCGTCTACCGACTTCGTCGGCCCTCAAGTTTCGGGTTTTACCTGAACTCGAATTTTTACCTAATCAAAAAATAAAAATAAAAAAATAAGACCCAAAAAGAACAACTTAGCAACCACATCTTTAACTTTAGCATTTTGAAGTTATTGCAAAGTAATCAAAATATGATTTTTTTTATTTAAAAAAAATAAATCGACAAATCCAAAATTGACCCAAAACTGGGTCAAATCGGGTTCGAGTTAACCCGGATCTAGCCGTGACCCGTGTTACCCGGAACTCATTTTACCCGAAACCTGAAATGACCCAACTCGACCCCGACCCGAATGACTCGATTTACCGGTCCAGTTTCAGCCATGTTTTTCAATAAATCAACATTATGTTGAATTGTATTGTCTGACTTCACCACATAATGGACTCTACATTATTAGCGAATAGCGACACATTTAGAGTTTCAAGCTCTGGTCCTTCAGGCTGCAATAAGATATTGTAGTAACTAGTTATCGTTGACACTATCCAAATCCTCACTTTACATTTTTTTTTGTGTTGTTAAAAGGAGAGGCGGGGCTCTCCGCGCATTTTCTCACGCTTTTATTAACTTAAAAAGTGAGCTAATTAGTCAGTATACGGGGATAGCCCGACCCCTAACATCATGATGCAGAAAAGATAAAACACCCTCTGGTGGGTCAAACAATACATAATACCAATGTGATAATCAAAAGCTAAGCTAGCTAAGTGATCCGCGACGTCATTGGCTTCGCAATACATATGTCGAAACTGGATATTCCAGTCTCTTCTAATCAAGCTTTGGCACTTGATGGCGAGGCTAGCGAGAGGATGGCCCCGAGGGATTCTTTGGTTCCTTACGAAGGTCCCTACGAGTTGTGAGTTCGTTTCCAAAATTACTTGCTTGTAGCCACTCTCCCAGGCCAGCTTCAGCCCTTGGTATACTCCCCAAAGCTCGGCTTTGGGTACTTTGCATACTCCGAGGTTCAAAAGAAACCCCCGATGCCACTCCCCTACATTTCCTCTAATAACTCCCACCGTTGTAGCATGGCCATTCTTTCGAGCAGCTCCGTCAGTGTTGACTTTGACCCATTCTTCCTATGGTTTCTCCCTCGCTATTTTCGCCATCTTCTTCATGCTCTTCTTCTGTTTATTGGTGAGTTTCTTCCAGCTATTCTTGTAGTCCGTTATAGTTTTGATGATATGGATTTCTTTGTTGTGGTGCTTTTCCTTACCATCAAAAACTCTTTCGTTGCGCCACTTCCAGATCCACCAAAGAGTACTTGCAAAAATGTCTCTCCACAAACAAAAACTATCAAAAGTGGTGGTGCTGGAAACATTACCTCTCAGCCAAGTCGCAAAGGAAGCTCCATAGAAGTCCCTATCAAAGCAATGAGCAGCCAGTTTTCCCCACACCTCCTTGGCCTCTTTGCAATCTCTGAAAAGGTGAACGAGGTCCTCTTCACAATTCACATCCCGGGCAGCTGTAGCATTCGGCGTTAGTAGAAATATGGCGTCTAACACGCTCAGAGTTAGTGAGGACAGCCCCTGTCATACCATCTCCATATGAACACCCTCACCCGTTCGTGAACCATCAGCTTCCAAATACCTTTGAAGATCGCTGCATCGACCGTGTCGTAGTAATTGTTGCCTTGAATCAGATTATAGGTCGAGGCTACACTGTACTCTCCCATGTCCGACGCCGCCCAGCAGACTTCATCTTGGCCGTATTCAGGTTGGACGTCGATGCTGGAAAGCTGCAGCTCCCACTTCCAGTGCCCATTGTCATCCCAAAAATCAACCACAAGCCTCTCAAGATCATCCCGATGGATCCCACTCTTCGCTTCCTCCATGAGGGGAGTGTTCATGAGCCACCCATATGTAACTATTGGATCCCACTCTTCACTTACATATTGAGAAGTTGTTTTTGTAAATGAACACCCATATGTAACTATTGAAGCGCAATTTGTATTAAACTTAAGGCTTCATAGTTGACTCATCAAACTTAGATGCTACTGATCGCTCAAAGTATTGAAAAGGTTAAACCCTAAAGCGGAGTTAAAAAAATGTGCACAAATTTGTCCGTATGGAATAAACTTATTGTTTGCAAAACTTTGAGTTTTCTGCATCCTAACTTGCAGTAACTGACGCATTACAGTTTCCAGGCAAAAATAGGGGACAAAGAAGGGAAGCCGACGGATCAATAAGATCCAGATAAATGTGTTACAAATCCATTATCAGGATGAAATCTGGGAAATGTTTCGTTTTGCCAATGCTCGAACTCTCATGAAGTAAGAGCCTTCTGAACTTCTTCACTGACTTGCGTTGGAGCCTTCTCTGCATGAATGTTGGCAAGTATGCTCTTCTTGGCGTAGTAATCAATCACCTGCATCACAACAAAAAATGGTTACAAGTTTGCTAGGTTTGCCTTTTCTACATTCAATAACAGACCAACAGTGGAGCATAAAAGGTAAAAAGGGAAGGAAATGATGAAGCTTTGAAAAACATATGGGAAAAGCCATTCGGGAATAGAATGAGAAGATTCATCCAACATGAGCATTTTACGATAAATTAAATGATTGAAGGCAACACTACAGAGGAAAGGCCACATACTGGTTCGGTTTGTCGGTGGAATGCCTCTAACCTAGACTTGAGAACTGCAGCAGTATCATCCTTCCGCTGAATTAAAGGTTCACCAGTGACCTTCAAACAACAAACAGGGAAACAATTAATCTCCAAAAGATGCAAATTTGAAGAAACAATAACAATCAGACAGCATTCCATAGGACCCAATCATGTAGATTTAAAATCTTAAAGCAACTTCAAGGCTTCAAGCCAGGAAGAAAAAAACATATTACAATGATTTGTGTTGTTCAAAAGAGTTCAGTAATGGATAGCATGACCATGAGAAGAGGTTAGTAGCTTACCACAATCAAGATTGTAGATTGACTTCAGCCTATACTCGGCTGATATTTCATAATTCTCATCATAGAGATTGTGAAAATAAATAAATATGCACTAGATTGATAGAAGACGAGAATGATCACGACTCACATCATCAACTCCGGGCACTTTGGGAGGAGCAAATTTAGTGTGGTAGGTGCGACCACTAGAGGCGTGGATCCAACGACCGGTGATTCTCTCCTCCAATACAGAATCATCTATGGCAAAATTGAGAACCTTGTCAACTTTGACTCCTTTCTTGTCAAGCATTTCATCGAGCTTCATGCAGACAAATGAAAAAAAAACGATGTGAGAACGCAGTATTTAGAAGGAAGAACTAGATTACACCTTACTTGAGAAATCAACATGGGTTGTCAAACCTTTTGTGCTTGAACCACAGTCCTCGGAAATCCATCAAGGATAAAGCCCTTCTGGCATGAAGGCTTATTCATTGCTTCATCAATAATCCCAACAACAAGGTCATCCGAAACAAGCTCTCCCTGAAATGTCATTCAAAATATAATACAAGCATTACATCAAATGGAATAGAAAGCAGCAACATTCAACTTGAATTTCAAGCAATTAAAAACACACACCTTCTCCATGGCCTCTTTAGCCTTGACACCTAGAGGTGTCTTAGCAGCCACAGCAGCCCTCAACATATCGCCTGTGGCCAAATGGCACAAACAGTACTCATCCTTTATGATAGGAGACTGGGTACCTTTTCCTGATCCAGGGGGTCCTGTAGATAGACATAAGGACAAAAAAAATTACATTGCCATAACAAAATTCGATGACCTTATTCTACACAAAACACTGGAAACAAAAATGTACAAAGAAGCAGAAGTTGGTCGGGATGATTTTTATGCACACTTGGTCCATTTGGCACAATCTCAGTTGTTGGGTAGGAATTATGAATCCATTCTTGACACTTGTTTGGTTAGAATACAAGAATCAAATCAAGGTCTTGGGACTTTGTATAACCACCACGACCACCCATCCCACCCCACAAGCATGACCACCCATCCAAGAGCACCAAACCCCACTACTTTGTCTCCTCCACAGTTCTGGTCAAACTATCACAAAATCTAGCAAGAGGGCAGCCAAGGAAAACCAAACCGGAATTTACAAAATCCAGCAAAAGTGGACAGTGAAGGAAAAAGGCAACAGATAATCAGCAAACAAAGGGAAAACAAAGCAGAAAATCGCAAAAATCCAGCAGTGGGACAATGACAGAAACCGAACCAAAACATCACAAAATTCAGCAAGTGGGCAGCAAATGAAAGCAAAGAATGAAGACAAGGTCCGTTGGAAGTAGGTGACAACCAGGCTCTGCTCGATTTCACTCATAGTTCAGTTTGGGGGTTAGGAATGAAAAGGGCTCATTTGAGGGAAATTCTTCAACTTTTGGAATCAGTTTCAACGATTCCGAAACTCACTGTACCAAACGCCCCAAAGAGGTGTGAGATGAAATCAGAAGTGTGGTCTTCTATGTTATGCAGCTACAATTTATAGTAGTCACATTTTTTTAGATTCGTAGTCCAATGACGGGTGGAATCCTCCTCTACGAGAAGATTAAGAATTCAATTCCCTCAACCCCAATGCATCAAAGGCATAAGATTGCTGCATTTGAGAACTGGAAATTACTGACATAAACTAGTTACTCTCAAACTAATCCACGAATACAATCCCAAATCATCAGAAAAAAAAAACCCTAATCCAAAAGGACTAACAATGGTTGTTTGACAAACGAGAGTGAGCTTGACTACGGATTGAGGAATAGATAAAACGAATAACCAGCAAACAAGTTATTGAGCTAAGATGCTAAATTGAGCTAAATCTACAAAGATTCGAACTTTTTCAGAGAAATGAGACATACGCCAAAATTTCATTCAATTGCGTTCAATAAACCCCAAAATCCATCAGAGAGCACATCAACCAAAGCAAAACCAGTAGCAAATCAAGGAAAACTGAACCCTGGAGACCGAGGGAAAACGCAGAATCGACTTCAATAAGATCCACAATTCGCAGAAGCCAAGCAAAACCAAAATCAAGTAAACACTCGCACAGTATGAAAAATCCAACATGCACAGAAATCAAAACGAATCACCATAAAACAGGAACAGATCTACGGTTCCTGCAGAGAGAGAGAGAAAGGGGAAAACTTTTACCTACGAGAATAAGGCGTTTGTCAGGCTTGTCGGCGCACTTCATACGGCGGAGGAGCTCCGTCATCAAATTGACAGATGGAACATCTTCCAAATTCGCCGCGCTGGTCGCCATTGTCGCCGGCTATTCCTTCGCGAGAGAGAGAGAGAGAGAGAGAGAGAGAGAGAGAGAGGATGGCTATAAGGCTATTGGGTTGTTGGGGGGAGTGAACGGGGGTTTCTCTCTCTTTTTGTAGTGTAGTGTCTCGCTCAGTTGAGCATACCAAATTTCCTGTTAGGAATAATAGTTATCTATTAATTTGTTCTATATTTTAGGTTAATTAGTTTTATTTATTTGCACAATCTCTTAGTGGTTAGTCCCACTCAACCACTTACTTTGTATCTTTAAATACCTTTGATTTTGTTATCAATAAACTTGTGAGATCATTTATCTCATCCAACATGGTATCAGAGCTTTTTTAGCCTAACGGCTTCGATCCTCTCAAATACCCCACAAAATGCCTACGGGCAACTTGTTTTCGGCTTTGACCTCTCCAAAACCGCCTTCGGGCCATCTTAACTTGGCTTCGGCCACCACAAAACCGCCTTCGGGCCATCCAAACAAGGCTTCGGCCACCCCTAACCGCCTATGGGCAACCCACCCTTGGCTTCGACCACCACAAAACCGCCTACGGGCACCCTCAAACCTTGCCTATCGGCCTAATCCTTCTATAAAAAAAAAGAATTGTGCCTTCCATGGCTACAAACACAACCAATCATTTTTTTGGGGGCATTTACATACTATTGCACAATGCCTCTGGGCAGTACAATTTTGCCTTCAAACCACCACAACATGTCTCCAGCCAAAAAAAAAAAAAAAAAAAAACAAATTGGCCTTCACTAAACAAAACTCCGGTTTTAGCCAAATCATCGGCCTAACCCGAGGCTTCTGCCAATCCAAATCTTTCAGCCAAAACCAACACCTGTTCATCCGAACCAAAACCATTCACTTAATTAGCTGAATCAAACCTATGTTCGGCTTAGTTCAACACAAACCGCCTCCGGCTGACCCATATTTCCTTTTCATCCCAATCCCATCATTCAAGCCACATCTTACTCTAATTCAATTTTTGAATTCTACACCTTATGTTCTATTTTCCAGTGATAGTTCATTAAAAAAAAAAAAAGTGGGGAGTTGATTTTGATATTGGATCCGCTCACCGCTGCTATCCACTTGCATCACCAACGGCAACCCCGACTTCTACTCCCAATCTCCCACAATCAAGAAGACAACACACCACCTGTGTTTCGGCACCACGCACTCCAACACCACCTGTGCAACCGAGAAGTGGTGGTTTTCTCCTATCGCGATCATTGTCAATGCTCGTAAATGTGATACTGTGATAGTCCAAGATCGGTCTTTGTTCTCGTCGTCCGTCTTGCGGGGAAATGTTAGGAATAATAGTTATCTATTAATTTGTTCTCATTATTAAGCTTAATTATTTCCTATATTTTAGGTTAATTAGTTTTATTTATTTGCACAATCTCTTAGTGGTTAGTCCCACTCAACCACTCACTTTGTATCTTTAAATACCTTTGATTTTGTTATCAATAAACTTCTGAGATCATTTATCTCATCCAACATTTCCAACCAACCCTCGTTGCTGATTAATTTTGACTTAGCTCCGTTTTCTTCACCTTTTTTAAGGGGTGGGGGTGGAAGGGGGTGGGGGTATATTTTACACCCCACCCCTTAAAAAAAATTGAAGAAAACGCAGCCTTAATAATCAAATTTGATGTATTGTTTGTCAACAAAGTTTGGGTGAATCTCTACACCAAAAAAAAAGTTTGTTTGAATTGGACAACCCAATCTTTACATTGGCACCGAAATCTTGATCTCAAAGTGTAACTAATGTCACATTTACCTGTTAGGATAGAGAGGTATTCGGGATTTTGTAAATCATATCTTTGATATTATTGATATTGTAACTGGGTGTAATCATGGTTATATATATATATATATATATATATATATATATATATATATATAAGGAGATAGGATGAGATCCTTTTAATCTTGCCTAATTACATTACCATTGTCTATGATGATTTTCACTTTTGTTAATAGAATCGGGTCAGTTTTACTTATCCTTAAGTCTCAATGAATTTACATATAGTCTGGATTTGGAGTTGTTGAGGATGAGGTTGGTAGTTGGCTCTTGGAATCGTGAAGACCTTTACTACCTTCTTCGTGAGAATGGTCAACGGTGGCTTCAGGAGGATCAATCGGTTTATTGATTTGTTTTCTTCTTCGTTTGTCTTTCTCTCTCTCATCCTTCAAAAAAGTCAACCCTTCTTCTGGTTTCCTTCTTCTCCTCTTATACTAGAATCCTTCAACCCTTGAAGAATACGTGCTAACTTGGTTTGTGGGCATAAACATGTTTTGCCTCTTTCATAGTCACGTATAAGAGGGGTATGGGTGCCTATGCCTATCTTGGTGTGTGGGCATGCTTGACATCTGCCGTTTTACCTTGATCCATTATTGGGATGACAGGTTTCTCCGTGGTCATAGTAATTTCTTACCCGTTGGCATTACTCTATCCACGTTTACTCATGATCTTTTTATCCGCATATGTGATAAATCTTGTGGGATTCTTAGGGAATCGGCCCTTGAATCTGATTCAGAATCGAGTATTGTGATAGTGGCTTCAATTATGCACTTAACGTTGTTGCTCTTCAACCTCTCAACTTCAAGTAAGTCTGGTACATTGAAGTTCATTAAAAAAAAGTCAAATTTAAGTAAAAACAAATCTTTCCTTGTACAATCTACAATGGATGTGAGTTCTTATAGATGTTAAATCAAAAGTATTACTCACATTATATAAACGGATTTTCTAATGGCATAGGTTAAACATGTCAACTTAAAAAAGATTCATATGCCTTCACCAATTTAGCTTAAGGGCATAGATTATATAAATTGTTATATAAAAATCACTACTTGTTTTAGAAAATTGACTTTTTTGTATTTCCACTACTTGTTTTAAAAATCACTACCAATTTAGCTTAAAGGTATAGAGAGAGTTTTGGCTAAAGCCCCTAATGACATGACAGTCAAGAAGAACTTGAGTCGGACATATCTTCAAAGAAGTGACTTCAATGTTTCTCGCTGGTTAAAAATGAAAAATAAATTACCTATTGCCATCGTGTAGTTGGGATGTTGGATTGTCTAGATCAATACAACTACCCTTTGCTCCAAAGCTTGAATTGCTTCTTTGTCAACATCGAAACTTCAAATGCATTGCTTAACAAATAAACAAAGGTTCCGACCAAAATGCACTGTTTGGTTAGGTTTGTTGACAGGTTAAAAGAACAGATAAATCATGGCGTCAAACGGATTGGTGATGGGTGATTGAAGTCCTCTTAACATAACATTCAATCTAGGTTTCCAATTTCCATACATCCACAAAATTCATCCCCAATTCCCAAAACCTACGACTTCATCTCACCCGCCATATGTCCTAAATCTGCATTTGACCTACCATTGTCTAAACCAAGGAATCAGGCAACCACTGGATTTAAAATGTGTCCAGAAATTCATTACCCGGAGAAGAAAAGGACTTCAGCAATTTAAATTTTCAAACTAGATCATAATCAAACTGACAGACAGAAATTACACCAAAATTCAACAAAATTTTAAGCATATAACTTAACCTATTTCAGGATGAGATTGCAAGTTTAACTTAGAGAATACGATGGTACAAGATCCTACTGGATAACTCAAGGCAAAATAACGATGTCCATTTGAAAGAAACCAAGATCAATCCTCTTCTTCGACTTTAGATTTCTTCTTCTTTTTCTTCTTCTTGGAAGTTCCGTCCTCATCAGCGTCAACCTTGACTGCCTTCTCAGCTTCCTCCTCTTCTAATTTGCGCTTCTCTTTCTTCTTCTTTTTCTTCTCTGACTTCGCATCCTCAATGGGTTCCTCCTCAACCTGTTTCTTGTCCTTTTTCTTCTTCTTCTCAGATTTAGCATTATCCCCATTGGCAGCTGTTGTTGCCTCTCCATCTTCAACAGCTTCTCCCTTAGATTTCTTCTTCTTGCTCTTCTTCTCGGTAACAGGTTCATCAACATCCATCTCCTCATCTGCAAGAAAATCCACCACTCATTAAAAATTTCAGATTGTCTGCCACCAAAATGCAAGAACTGTCCATTGATTCAGAAGGTATCATCATGCCCTTGTACATAATTAGCCCAAGTAAGAATATTTGGCATATTATCATACACCACACCGGTATGCATAATCACCTTTGTTCTTGGAAACCTCAATAGCAGCTTTCATAACATCAATGTTCTTTTTGGGTGCAATCCCCTTGTCATAGAAGTCAAGTCGCTCCTCAACTTGTTCTCGTAGTTTCTCCCCAAAGACAGTAGTAGAAGCCTCTGGAAAACAGAACTATGTCATAAAAAAGGCAAAATCAAATGACATATTACTTGGAAGTAGTAAATCCACTGCTGGCAAACCTGAGAAGCAGTCAATGCGAGATGCAATTGAGCACTTGTTGGCTAGATAACGAGCCATACGACCCTTGTTGCGAGAAGATGCCCGTCCAATAAAAGAAGAATGAAATATCAAACCATATTTCGGTGTGTTTCCTTTTGTTTTCAAGGCCCTGGAGCAGTAGGTTAAGATAAGTACTCGCATGATATTCAAAACTGAGCTACTAACCACACATAACAAACTTTGGATCAGAAACTGTGTATAATTAATATATAACAAGTATCTGCCAAATCATACAATGTTACTAGACCTCTACTAAGCAAGCCCTTGACAGACTTGCTCCGCTAGCGATAAATCAAGTACAGAAACATACCTAAAGAGTGCCTTCTCGGCACCAAGAATCTGAAGTGTAGAAGCAGGGCACTTTGCTAGATTTGTAAGGCTACCAGCATGGGAGATCAGGCGAGCTCCAACGACTTCACCAATCAATGAGGTCAAGTTCGGGGCAATATCATTCATCTTTGTAACCAGATAATCATAAAGCTTCTTCCTATACTCAGAGAGATCCATCACTCTCTGAGCAAACTGTTGGACATTAATCAAGTCAATGGGGGACAAATCTTGACCTACAAAAAGTTCACCACAAGGCAAGATATATCAGTCTTTGCATAAAAATACAACTAGATACTGAAACACAACAACAAATTATTTCATGTATAAGAGCTCTACCCATTGATGCTTTAGATGCCTCTATAACCTCCTTTGCTTTGTCCTCATCTCCAAGAATATCAGTTAAATCAGCTAGTTTATCATCAGATAACTCTGACTTGTTCTGAATGAACTTGGCAGCTTTGGCATAAAGATAATTGTCATTAACAATCTTAACCAGCTCAGGGAAATGCCAAGAGTACCATTCCCTGCATGAATCAAAAATCCATACCATACCTTAGATACAATTTTAGCCCGGAAGGGTGGAAAATAGCAGATTCAAACTTCATATTATAAATAAAAAAACAAAAAAAGCTTGTACCAACCTCACTCTCATAGAGAAGGAATTGACATCTTTATCAAGGGTGTCTAGAAGGAAAATCGCCTGTATAACCATGTTGTCTACTCTGTTAACATTAAACTTCACCTTCGCCCTGCTGTAACTGTGAGCCAGACCCAGTTGGGCTTTCTCCAAATCTCCAGGCTATTAAAATTCAGAATATAAAATTTTAGACTGGCAAGCTAAAAACCAATTAAGTATATGATAAATGATAGCTAGCACTATGAACCTTCAAGTCCTTGATAAATCTATCAAAGTGCAACCGCACACCACGGATAAGCTCAAGAACAAATTCATTACTCCTGCAAGGAATCTTGGTTTCTTCGAAGATATGTGCTCCGACCTTTGGATCAGTAACACCAAGCACATAGGTAGGTTCACCACTCTTTGCCTTTGGTTTGGGAAGGTTCAGCTCCAAGAAGTTTCTCAGCTCGTCAGTCATAATTCCTACATGCAATATACAAAATAACCACTCAGAAACCATTAATTTACTCATAATACAACATAACAACCTAGATACAACTACATTAAACTATAAAATATGATACAGCAATGATGATAACCACCCCATCAACCAAAATACCTAAATGTAGAAAAGGAACTAAACACTTAACAAATCTAAGAATATTCTTCAAGATTTAACAAAATACACCCAACAGAATACCTAATGACAATTTGAACCTCGTAGGATATGAATAACTACAGTCTACAGTTGCATAGACCAAAGTATAAAAAGGAAGGAAAGACACAACAAAGTTTCTGCATCTAATATGTAAAGCAATCTCCAAAACATAGATAACAAAATCATATTAATACAAAACCAAACTCCAAATCACTGAAACAACACATGTTAAGAACAGAACTGGTAAAATTCTAAACAGTGGAATAAAAGAAGGAAAACAGCTAAAAAGAAGATATTTTGTTTCTCGGCCACAAAAGTACCTTCAGAGATAGCGTTGATTTGATTAAGAGCGTCGACGGCCGATTCGAAGGGATGGAAAGCTTCGAGCTTGACGACTTTGCCAAAGCGGTTAAGGTCGGTAACGGAGTTCCGAACGGCTTCGGTGTTCTGGCCAATCTCATCGAGGCCATGGGCAAGTAAGAGGCCGTAACCGGAGGAGGACTCGAACAGCAAATAGGTCGCCATTGGGAGTAATTTCTCTCAGCTCTGAGAGTTGAGAGGTGGGAGAGAGAATCCAAAGGAAGCGAGAGACGGAGAAAGGGGCTGAAGGGGTTTAGGGTTTTTCTGTGGCAATTTGTAGGTGGGATTTGGGAGGGCAAACGTAAAAAACGGGTCGCCAGGATTCGGATTCGGGCTTTCATTGCTCTCATTTTTGCAACACTTATTTGTGGGCCGAGGTGTGTCATGGGCATTTAAGTTAAGGGTCTGAAATTTATTGGGCTGGGCTCTTCCTTAATAATCTAGTCCATTACAAGTTTACAACATCTATTAACTAGTTTTGTTACCCGCGCTTTTGCGCGTTTGGTTAATAAGTTATATTTTATTATATTTATATATTAAAAAATTTTAAATTATTAAATTTTATGTGAAAATTAAAATAATTTATTTAAAATTTTTTATGGGAAAAGTAGAAATCCCAGTGGATCAATTTTATAGCATATTTGTAAGATTCTTTACTTTATAAAATTAATTAGATTTGTTCAAATAAGGCTATTATTTATTTTATCAAAACTAATTCGATTTATTTAAATAAATGACAAAATATTATCAAAATATAACTAAGTAAGATATGATAATAATTTATTAATTGATGTTATATTGGATAGATTATTTGATCTAAAAAGATAAGTTTTCTAACTAATTAAGATATATAGTTTAATATTTATAAGAATAAGTGAGAACATTAATTGAGATGATAAAATTATATTGGATTATTAATTGACGTGGCTTAAAAAAATAACACTGTATTAATTCAGCATATGACACGTATGTGAATTGCTCTAGAATATGACACGTATGCGAATCACACCAAAACCCGTTTCATGTCACTGTTTTAATATTTTATATAGATGTTTTTTTAATACAATAAAAAAAAATTCAAGAGATCAAGCAACAAACTTGATCATCGAGAGGTCGATGAATCGACAGATGAACTGACCATCATAATACATTACAATAGAAAACCAAACAGAAAAGAAAGGCGGAAGAGCAAGTTGCATAGACTATACTAAAAGGCATAAACTAGGCAAAACAAAGACCGTCAAGTTGAGTACGCAAAACCATCAAAATTAATCTTAAAATAAATAGAGTTTAGCTTTGGTTTTTGGTAATGGATACTTTTTGTTTTCCTAATAAGTTGGGTTTATTGTCATAGTTGTGTGTTGGTTTTTTGTTTATCTCCTTCCTCCCTACTCGCCTTATATTTAGGGATGTGTTTTCCTATGTATATGTGTTTAAATTCACTTCCATGATCACATTATTAGGATCAAAGATGTTCTTGTTTCTTTGGTGCCAAAAACAACATAATATCATTGATATTTATGAAATATACTATTACTTATTTTCAAAACACTAGCTAAGGAGTGTTGTAATTGGTTGTC
This sequence comes from Persicaria maculosa, assembly GCA_963922045.1. Taxonomy (NCBI): domain Eukaryota; kingdom Viridiplantae; phylum Streptophyta; class Magnoliopsida; order Caryophyllales; family Polygonaceae; genus Persicaria; species Persicaria maculosa. The sequence continues at coordinate 19,712,399 of OY998261.1, read as the reverse complement.
TTGGATCTGATCATGAACCAAAGTGAGCTCAGGAAGAAGGAGAAACGCAGTTTAGAGGATAAACGATGAGAATGAGATATGTATTTTTCTTGTACTATTACATTGAGTTTATGCGCTTTATATAACAAATTCAGTTGTAAGAGTATTTGATCCTATACAATATGGTTCACCACTTAACCATTAGACTGCACCCTTGAATCACTTAATCAAAATACAAACATATATCTCAACACCCCCCCCCCCCCTCCCCCCAAAAAAACTTGGGGTGGTGTCAACCCAAGTTTGGACAAGAGATGATTTGATGAGAGGGAAGAACCTTGGTGAGAACATCAACCAACTGAGATGTAGTAGGTGTATGAAAAAGATCAATGAGGCCTTCCATTACCTTGTCGCAGGTGAAATGATAATCTATCTCAATGTGCTTCGAACGTTCATGAAAAACGGGATTCTTGACTAACTGAATGGCGGATTGGTTATCACAGAACATGGTGATAGGCTTGATTGGAGCAATATTAAGTTCTTCCAAAACACGGACCAACCAGGTGATCTCTGCAGTAGTTTGAGCCATTGCTCGATACTCTGCCTCAGTAGAGCTGCGTGAGACCACCCCTTTTTTTTCTTAGACTTCCAAATGATAGGAGAATCCCCAAGGAGAATGATAAATCCAGTGACTGAACGCCTGCTGTATGCACAAGAAGCCCAATCGAAGTCAGTGAAAGCAACAATCTTAGGAGCATCAAAACCATTGAGAGTGATACCATGTTGTAGAGAACGAGTAAGATAACGAATGGTATGATAGAGAGCGGCTAAATGAGAACTCCGGGGGGACTACATAAACTGACTAAGACATTGAAGAGCAAAGCAGAGATCTGGACGAGTTTTAATGAGAAAGTGTAACTTTCCAACCATCTTTCTATAGTAAGAAGCATCCTATAACAAATCACCAAGTGTAGGATCAAGACACAGATTCTGTGGTAGAGGGGTACAAGCAGAACAAATATCAACTAGTGAAGACTCCTGGATAATCTCCTTACTGAATTTGTGTTGAGAAAGGTGAATGCTATGAGAGCTGTATGAAATCTCCAAACCCAGAAAATAGTGAAGCAGACCCAGATCCTTGATACTGAAGTGATGATCAAGAAAGGCTTTGAGATGAGAGATTGCAGTAGGGTCTCAACCTGTAACCAAAAGATCATCCACGTACATACACAGCTACAATGGTGATGCGATCATCAGCCTTCTTGATGAATCAGAAATAGTCAAGCTTAGACTAAATAAATTGAAGAGATTACAAAATAGTGGTAAGCTTGAAGAACGACTAACGACTAGCTTGCTTCAAGCCATAGAGGGACTTTTGAAGCTTGCAAACGAGACCATGAGCAACAAAAAATCCTTCAGGAGGCCTCATATATACTTCCTCATATAAATCGCCATGAAGAAAGGCGTTGTTCACATTCATCTGATGCAAAGACCATTTATGAGAAGCAGCAACAACAATGATGGTCTAATGGTTGTCATTTTGACAAATGGAGAGAACGTCTCATGGAAGTCAATCCCTTCAACTTTTTGTTTGACCTTAAACACCCATTTGCACCCAATGGGGCATTTACTTGCAGGAAGAGACACTAGAATCCAAGTATGGTTAGTCGTTAAGGCACCAATCTCTTTTTCCATAGCTAAGACCCAATTTGGATCCTTGACAGCCTCTTTATAAGAAGTAGGTTCAACATAAGAGGTGAAACTGGTTAAGAAAGCAAATGAATTGAAAGGTAGAATAGATGCAAAAAAAGGATGAGGATAATCAAGGGGATGAGAAGAAGAGGAGCACACATTACACACATAATCACGAAGATGAGCAGGAGGATTAGAATTTCTGATGAATCTCCCAAGAAAATGAGGAGGGATTATAGCACCAGCATTAGGTGCAACAATATCAGGCGCAATATGATCAATATCAACAATTAGGTGCAGGCCGGAGGTGAAACATCAACATTAGGTGAAAGAGAATGATCAAAATTAGGTGCAGGAGAATCAACAACAGGTGCAGGAGAAGGATGATTAAGATTGATGGGGGGATGTGTTTAAAAAAAAGAAAGAAGGAAAATTGGAAGCAGACACAGGGAGAGTGATAGGAGATTCAAAGGAAGAAGAAGGTAAGTGGAAAGGAAAGCAAGTTTCATGAAACACAACATCCCGAGAGTGAAACACTGCCTTGGTATATAATCAAGGACAGTGTAAGCACTTTTTCCATAACTGTATCCCAAGAAAACACATGGGGTTGCACGAGGTTGAAACTTATCACGCCCTCTCTTCAGGGTACTCACATAGCACAGGCATCCAAACACCTATAAATGGGAATATGAGGGTGGCTTGTGAAACAACAATTCATATGGAGATTTGTTTAAGAGGACAGGAAAAGGAGATCGATTGATCAAATATGTAGCAGTTAATACACATTCTCCCCAGTAACAAAGAGGAAGATTGAATTGAAACTTTAAGGCACAAGCAAGTTCTAACAAATATTTATGTTTCCTCTCTACTACACCGTTCTGTTGAGGAGAATCAACGCAACTTGTCTGATGGATAATGCCATGAGAAGAAAAGAAAACAGTCATATATTTGTCAAGGTATTCAACTTCATTGTCAGATCTCATTGCTTTGATGGAGGATTGAAATTGTGTTTGCACAAGAGAAACAAAGTTTTTAAGAATGGACAATGTGTTTCTTTTAGAAGCCATAAGATATGTCCAAGTGCACTTGGTATAATCATCAACCAAGGTCAAGAAAAACTTGTATCCATTATGAGTGCTATATTTATACAGGATCCAAGTGTCAAAGAAAACCAATGAAATGGAGCCACAAATTTATGATCACGAAGGAGAAAATATTGCATGTGCAATTTAGCTTGTGGACAAATTTGAAATAAGATAGAAGAAGAAAAATTCACGGATGAATCAACATGTTTAATTTGTGAAAAAGGCAAATGCCCTAAACGGCAATGTAACAACACAGTTGTATAGTCTGCTGAAAAACTAAAGGAACCATCATGTGCAGAAAGCACAGGAGGCTTATTACAAGTAGGAAACTGATGTTGCAAAGTAAAAGATAGCTCGGGACAAGACTCCAACTCATATGGATAATCCCCGGTCCTCACTTCCAATTACCAGAGGTCTCCTCATCAAAGGGCCTTGGATGATACATGAGGTAGGGGTAAACAAGACATTAGAACAAAGGTCAATAGCAAGTTGTCGAATTGATAGCAAATTGAAATGGAAATCAAGTACATGTAGCACCTCATTTAGATTAATTTGAGAGGACAAATAAACATTTCAAACAGAAGAAATGTCAACTTTCTTGTTGTTTGGCATAGTAATAGAAGAAAGTTTGGAAAGTGGTGTATATGTTTTGAATAAACTGAGATTGGGGGACATATGGTCATTGGCACTGTTGTCTAGGATCCAAGATGAGCTAAGGAATGAAGAGAAGAGACAAGTGTTCTTACCAGCTAGCATAATCATGTAACTTCCAGCATTTCTCAATTGTATGTCCACCAGTTTTACAGTGATCACAATACATTCCTAAGCTCGAATTGGTTGGATAACCATGGACCTTCCAACATTTATCCATGGCATGACTAGATACTTTGCAGTGATCACAAAACAGAGGTTTCTTAGATCTCGGAGCACCTCCCTTAAACTGAGAAGAGAAAGCAATACTCTCTGTCACAGGCATAGAACTTTTGCTCATGCCTCGTTGCTCATTGCTATTCTTCTTGAATAAGAAAGCGATAAGTATCATCTAAGCTGGGAGGAGGACTCATCATCAAAATATTCCCTCTCACATCGTTATAGGCATCATTAAGCCCCATTAAAAACTGAATCACCTACTGATTCTCAATCATCCTTGTCACATTAAGGTTAGAACCACAATCACAAGTTTCGGTTTCAACTAAGAGCACATATTCATCCCAGAGACGCTTGAATTTTGTAAAATAATCTGGAACACTGAGATTTCCCAGATCTACAGCAGCAATATCCTTTTGGACTAGATACAACCGAGTGCGATTCACTTCACTTAATCTAGATTCCAATTGTTTCCAGAGTTGAACCGCAGATCGATAATATATAACATATTCAGCTATATTTTTCAACAGAGTGAAAAAGTCAGGAGAGTGCCATGTGATTTCACCGATACCAGTGTTGTTGAAGAATCGGATTAGAAGTTGGACGGAGACAAGTTCCGGTGCCAAAGCTGAGCTTGTTCTTTGCAAAGAGCAAGACATCCACCAAGCGCTTCTGATGACTGAAGTTACGTCCATCTAGAAGTCTTGCAGAAAGGATGTAATTGGGATGATCAGTGTGGTGTAAGAACAACTCACTCATTGGATCAATACCGTCGTCGGAGCGCATCAGAACCTTCTGATGGCTCTGATATCATGTCAAAACACTAGCTAAGAAGTCCTGTAATTGGTTGTCTTGGATCTGATCATGAACCACAGTGAGCTTAGGACGAGGGAGAAATGCAGTTTAGAGGATAAACGATGAGAATGAGATCTGTATTTTTCTTGTACTATTACATTGAGTTTATGCGCTTTATACAACAAATTCAGTTGTAACTTGTAAGAGTATTGATCCTATACAATATGGTTCACCACTTAAACGTGAGACCTCACCCTTGAATCACTTAGATCAAAATACAAACATATATCTCAACACTTATATTAACTCCAAATTCCGATAAAATCTCTCTTGGTCTTTTGTTCGTGGGTGTCAATGAATGCAAGAATCTGCGTAATTTGTTTGTTGAATTTTCTAACAACATTAAGAAGAGCCGAGCATTTGATCAATAAATGAAGTGAGCCTTCACATTTATGCTCACAAAAAGAACATGTACTTTAAGGCACATCTACTAATTTGATTGTTGAGCGGTAGTCCATCCGATCCAAACTTCCAAATAAATTTCTTAACTTTTGGTAGAATATCAAACCTCTATATCCCGTCAAATTCACATTCTTGTAGATTGTTCTAGTACACAATGAGACATAGATGTGCTCGATAATGCATTTTATATTTTATATAAAAAAATTAAAAAAATAATATGAACTTGTTATCATGAACCAGTATTAATATAAAAGTTAAAAATTACTAAAGATATTAAAAATATATTTAAAACCTATTTTGATACAGAACAAATTCTAGTCAATTTTCAGGCCAATTTTTTGAGGTGGTAATGGAATGTTTTAAAATGTAATGCCATGAGCAAATTGACCCCGAAATCCATTATGTACTCAAAACTAGTTTTTTTTTTAAATAAAAAATATATTTGTGCATATGATGCCACGTCTTTAACTTTTCAAACCTCCAATTGCAATTGCAATATAGTCCAGTTTTGGTAAATTTTAGGGAGTACTATTTTTTATTCAATGAAAATTGTTTCAATAAAATGTACTAGTGTAAGTATCGTCCCGTACACGGAGAATATATTAATAGTTTAATACAATGTTATAAATAATTACATAGATTCCAATAAAAAATAATAATAATAATCTAAATATAAATAAAATTTTCCACCAAAATACAATCTAGATATAAATAAAATAGCACTTATTAAATACTACATATCTATCTATTACGGAGTAATATTTTTGGTAAGCATGACTATGAAATATTTTTGTCAATCAACTAAAATATATAGATAGATAGATTGTGGATTATATAACTTTCTATAAATTATGAAAACATATTATTTTATTAATTTTTATCCTAATATCAACGCGTCAGTCAATCAACTAAAATATATAGATAGATAGATTGTGGATTATATAACTTTCTACAAATTATGACAACATATTATTTTATTAATTTTTATCCTAAAATCAATGCGCTAGTCAATTAACTAAAATATATAGATAGATAAATTGTGGATTATATAACTTTCTATAAATTATGACAACATATTATTTTATTAATTTTTATCCTAAAATCAACCACAACGCGCCACATCGGATACTATACATCAATTTTAGTATATGTATATAGATTTTCCTCATCAAATTGTTTAGAATTTTTTTTCAAAATATTCATTTTTTCTAAAATATTTAAAAAATAATCATTAACCAAAACTATTTACCAAAATTATTAGATCGAACTGGAAAACGCGATTTCGATCCGCGTCTTTCTTTCAGTTTAGGTAAAAAAATCAAGAAGAAAAAATAGGAAAGAAAACAAAAAAAAAGCCCGAATCTTATACTACGTATGTAATTTTTTTTCAACATAATTAAATCAGCAGCAGATTAATTAAAAAAAATGCATGAACCGCGGTTTATTTTTAAAAAAAACACTGTTCACATATCTTGCTCCTTTTCCCATGAGATGTCGAGCACTTGTCTTGCAATTTCGTTTTTTTTCCCTATGAAGCTCGATGGTTGGTTGAGCAGCCACGGGAGGAGGCGAGAGCAGCCCTGGGAGAAGGGGAGGTCAAGCGAGCAGCCATGAGAGGGGTAGTGGTCCACCACTGGTGGACCTCTCGCATCCTGTCAGTTCTAGAGCAAGGAACCATCGGAGGACGGACGAGCATGAAAGATTTAGAATAGGAGACCACATATGGTCTAACCCAATCCTAGAGCGTCCTTGCGGACGAGAACACGCAGTTCTTCATTTGCCTCCAGAACTTCGTCGGCAGGGATACATTAAGTCAGATGCACAATTCAATCTGCAACCGTATTAGCTTCCCTGAAAATATGACGAATTGAAATAGAATTAAAATATGACGAATTGACCAGCCAAAACAGGAAGCGTCAGATGATTAAGGAGCAAACCTTTTGAGGCCCAAGAGTCTGACCAAAAGTTAATCGTATGACCATCGCCAACGACCCATCGAAGTCCTTTTGCAAAAATTTTCCGGATAGGCATCAATTTTGACCACTGCCAAGAGGTTCCACCCTTCTGTTGATAAGAAAGTAAGTCAGTACCTTTAAGATATTTTTCTTTGATTACCTGAACCCAGACATTAGTCGGTTCAGCAATGATTTTCCATAGGAGTTTCATTTGCAATGCAGTGTTCATAGTTTCGGCTTTGTAGATCCCTAAACCGCCCGCCAAGGTGTTCGAACAGATTTTATCCCAACTAATAAGAGGAGTCGACGACAGGTGTTTGTTCCAGAAAAATTGTCGGTAGACCTTATCTAGTTCATCAAGGATAGAAACAGGAAGCATAAAAGACTGCATCAGAAAAGTCGATTGTGCACTAAGATTAGATTTGATTAGGACCTTGCGGCCTTCTGATGATAGCGAAGAAGCTTTCCACTTGGAAAGTTGTGCCTTATTTTTAGAACGACTTGATTGAAAGTTTCTTTATTAGCCCGTCCATTAATAATAGGACATCCAAGATATTTTTCAATTGTCATGGAGTGCAGAATTCCTAATCTCGAAGAGATCGAAGAAACCGTCGCTCGTCCAATATTAGGGGATACCTGGAAATTGGATTTATGAAAGTTTACTTTCTAGCCTGATATCAAGCAATACCGTTGAACCATCGTTGCAACTTTGAGAGCAGCTGAGTTTGTAGCCTTAGCAAAGATAATGATATCATCCGCAAAAGCTAAAAAAGGAATTTTAGTGCCATTATTTGAGAAACTCAATCCCAAATCCTTATCGATGGTAGACGTTGTATGAAGCGAACGCGCAAGAAGTTCAGAAGTAAGAATAAACAGAAATGGAGAGAGCGGATCTCCCTGTTTGAGGCCCTTTTGTGGGAAGAATTGATTTGTGGGACCATCGTTAACAAGTACAGAGAAAGAAACCATAGAAACGCATTCCTTAATCCACACCAGAAATTTTGGATGGAATCCAATTGCAAAATTCTGTATAAAAAGGACCATTCAATTCTGTTATAAGCTTGTTCCATGTCTAGCTTGATAGCCATCAGTCCACTCTTACCCTTCTTTTTGCGAAAGGAATGGAATGCTTCGTGTGCAATTAGGATGTTATCCTGAATAGAACGGCCTTTTGCAAAGGCACCCTGTAATGGGTTAACAAGACTATCCACAATCGGAGCTAGCCGTAAGGCAAGAATTTTCGCAATAATATTATAAACTGTTGAACACAAGCTAATCGGCCTACACTGGTTAACAGTAGTCGGATCATCCGTCTTAGGAATAAGCGTAATGAATATATGATTAACCTGTTTTAAAAGCTTACCTGTAACAAAGAAACTCTTAACAACTTTGACGACGGACGGTCCGACAATGTGTTAGTACTTTTAGTAGAACCCTGCTGGAATTCCATCAGGGCTAGGAGCCTTATCCGGCGCTAAAGAGAAAACTGCAGTTTTAATCTCGGCATTTGACACAGGAGCAACGAGAGCGACATTAGCTGCATGAGAAACTTCAGATTGAATGACGTGTAGATCAGAATCAAAACTGAGCGAGGTGGGTACTGATGACTGAAATCTCGACTTGAAATTTCATTCAAATTCTTCTTTGATCAGGCTGCAATCCGTGAGATGTAACCCATCCGAGGTAGTTAGAGTTTTTATAACCTTCTTATTCCTCTTAACAGAAGCAACACGATGGTAGTAGCCGGAATTGATGTCTGCAAATTTAACATGTTTAACCTTAGCTCGTTGACTCCAGTAAGAACACTGGAAGTCGAGAAGTCGTTCATGTTTGTTCAACAAACGCTTCTGGAGTCGAAGAGTTGAGAATGAATAGTAAGATAACAATCTTTGCTGAAGACTTATTAATTGAGCATCAGAATCCCTAATCTGAGTTAGAATATTACCAAATATTTTCTTATGCCATTTTTTAGCCAACCCCTTAAAGAGTTTTGTCTTTTGGACAAGTTTGAACATATACGAGCCTCGGAGATCCAGTCTCCAAGCCTGCTTGACAATATTTTGAAAATCTCTGTGTTTAGTCCAAGCAAGTTCGAACTTGAAAGGCCGATTTATGACCGTAACTGTGTGTTTGAAGTCAACTGAAATCGGGCAGGGATCAGAGGATGTAAAAGCATGGTTCTTGATAAAAAAAAAGGTTGTCAAACTGTATTAAAATATCATTTTGTACAAGACATCGGTCAATCCTAGACATAAAATCCCCCGAGGGATTTTTACGCCAAGTAAAGTTGCCCTCAACAGTAGGTAGCTCACAAAGAGATAGGTCGGTAATAATCGAACAAAGACGTCGAAATCGTGAGGGATTCGCTACTACACCACCTAACTTCTTTGAAGGAGACGTTATATCGTTGAGGTCTCCCATGATGCAAATGAAAATAGAAATTGAGGCGGTGTAACCAATAAGTGAGTGCTAGAACGCCTCTTTATCCCTGTTGTCAGAAGGAGCATAAGTAATAAGAATTGCAATTGTGGTTGATTTGATAGTATCGTAGTAATTTATATGAATAAATCGCTCATCAATATGAATTAGTTCAATATTTCCTTCCGCAGGGGCGATGTCTTTCCAAATAAAGCAAAGACCACCTGTGAATACAGACGCAGGTGCAAAAGCTATATTACAAAAGCCATTCTTTTTCCAGAGATGGTCTGCAGGGAAAACATTTGACTTAGTTTCTAGTAGCGCTATAGCATTGATGTAATTTGTTTTACAAAATGTATCCACAACTGTCCACAGATTTCGACGATGTAACCCACGACAATTCCATGTTGTTATATTCATAATAAAACAATATTTACAGGAGATTTGGTACAAAAGATAAGTAATGGTGCATAGTTAATGCCAAAAGAAGGTAGCGTGAAGATGCATTTGATAGCACGCAGGAGGCTCACAATCAGCCAATATGAAAGTGGACGGAGCGGGGGTCGATGCAGATCGTAATGAACCAAGGCTGGTGCAATGTGCAAGCACATAACAGTAGTGTGTATATGTTTTGAGGGGCCGGTAAGGCCAAAGAGAGTGAGTTGGGAGACATATTTGAACAAGATTGTGTTTAGTTGTCTAGCAATGACAAACCGATAGTAAAAGAGGTGATCCAATAATGAGCTAGTGTGGTGGGTATGCATCCAGAGACCTAACTTGCACACACAAAAAAGCAAAAATAGCAGCACATCGCAAGACAAAGGTAGAGGCAGACTAAGATAAAGTTGTAAGTACCAATAGAGTGTGTTGGGATCATACAAAGAGTAATCGAATCGAGGGGAAACATTTGAGGTCGGCAATACCATGTAGTGTACATGTGTGAAGGAGATGCGAGTATAATTAAGGGTGAACACCAAATACAAGTTAGGTATTTTGTAATTCAAAATTACAAGGCACAACACTAGCCCGATCAATAATCCACTCCACCCCCAAAGAAAAGGAGCAAGCCAATGCAGTAAATTAAGATGGAAATAAAAAATCAAGCAGCAAAACCAATAGTAATAATCAAAACAATAGTAGAGGAGTCGACAAGGCCACATAGGATGTAGTTCAAACCAATAAGGCTGATCAGACTTTTTGAAAAAGAAACCCGAATCAAAGCTCGGAAGCACAAAATAATGCAAGTAATCGAAAATCAAATCCGCAAAGGGGAGATTATCCCAACTAATCAAAAGCACACAATAATGCAAGTAAGCAAAAACCAAACCAGCAACGGGGAGATTATCCTATTTAATTGAAGCAAAAGGGTTGAAATAAGGTTCGATACTCACATGGAGAGGAGAAAAGCAGATTGAGTCTGCAAAAAGAGGGCGATTAGCTTGATTAGAAGTAACAGAGTAAGGGTAGACAAGCCACAATCCGCCAAACGTGGTAGATGAACAGCCACCACCGCCACTTCCCAAAACTACGGAGCCCAGGCCTTCCCGAGCGCAATCGACCGACCGAAACCACATTCAATCCCATCAACAGCTTGTGTAAGACCCAAAGGCACCAATTTAGCACCGCAAGACTACGACCCAGAGGCGATAGCCCACCGATAACACCCAATTGCTGATTTGCAGAGCAAAACTTAACATATTTCAAGATTCGTATATGTAGACCGGATTTAGACAAATTTGAGAGGGCTACCAGCTTAATATTTTGTGCGTATAGAAGGTTAGTGTTGATGGGATTCAGGCCAAAACGCCGAGGAAGCGTAAGTAAGGATGAGAAGGCCAAAGATGAGGCGGTGGAGAAGCAAGAGCGCGTAGATCGCGTACTCTTTAGTGTTTAGGGTTTTCATTTGGATTCATACTCAATATTTTGAAATTGTTTTGAAAATTTTATTAATTATTTTATATAATTTTTATCATTTAAAAAATAAACGTGCGTAAATAGCAAATGATACTCCATCCGTTCGGCAAAATATGTCATTTACTATTCACGCACGCTTCTTTAGAATAATAAAAACTATATAAAATATTTATTTTTTTATAAATTTTTTTAACAAGTTTGTACTTATTAATAATAACTATAAAATTGTTAAAAAAATTATTTAAAAAACTAGATTTTATACAGTTTTTATCTCCTAAAAAATGTACGTAAATAGTAAAGTGACATGTTTTGCCGAACGAATGGAGTGCTTTGATTTGAAGAGTAATCAAGAGATTAAAAAAAAATCCCTCAAACAACATGTCCATAAAACAACCCACTGGAAAATGAAAACCTCTTACCCTCAAGAGAACGCACCTCACGCGCCCCCTTTCCCTCAACCCAACCCCAATGGAAACCCTCCCAAGTTCTGCTGCTCAATCCTCATCCTTCCTAAATCTATTAACTCTCTTCTTCACCCTAATCTCTTGATTACTCTTCAAATCAAAGCACTCCGTTTCTGGATCTGGGTTACTCTTCCACCCCTGATCAACCTAAACGCCTTTTGCACTCCTTTCTCATCTGATTTACAGGAGTATACATTCTCAATTGAGAAACCTAAAACCTTCCAATGTTCATTCATTCCCCTGATATCGAGTTTGCCTAGTCAAAATCCATTAACAAATCTGCAATTGAAAGCAACTCGACTCTCACGCTATAGCCCTGAATTAATTGTCGCTTCCCCTCCTTGCAGATGGAATTCCATCTTTCAATTCTCTCTCCAAACCATCTACTACCTTCAAGGATTGAGCAATTATACTTGGGTTAGGGGGGTTTGTTTCTCTTTTCCCTTCGCTATGCTATCCAACCGACTGTCAAGAAGATTCATCCTTGGTGCGCTCTTGTGGGCTTGGTTTGGCCTCCTGGGCTCTCCTGCCTCGCTTGCGCTAGATCTGGCTCTATTGGTGGTGTGTAGCTCTTCCTGGTGGCCCTGTATTGCCTTCCTTCTTCATATAATCGGCGTGGATCCGTGTCTACGGGATGGCCTTTTGTCTGTGCCCGTCAGCCTCGCACATGGTATGTTCACTCTCTCTCTCCTCTCTATCTGTACCCACCTCCTTTCAACCACTCACACACTCATCTATGGCAAGGGACGTTCCTCTGCGAACAACACCCTAAGTTACAACCTCAAATCCATACCAACTGGGAAGCACTTGTGCGACACCCAATCTACCCCACCACTAACCAGGAAGCAGTCATATAGCAACAAATCAAATACATTCCCTCCCTTGTTGTCTAAATGCAACAGGGGTTATGGGAAAACCGACATCTCAACCCTCTATTCACATCTAAGTAAGCTCAAAACAAACTCCATGCCTTTGTATCATAGTTTACTGTTAACGAGACAACCTTCTATGGTTTCTCTCAATTCTCAAATTGACTTTATGAATCTTCTTACTGTCGTTTATGGCATAACTCTATTGCAGCATAAAACAGACTCTGTAAATACATTAAAGGTCTTGAACATTTATAATAAGATGCTTGAAATGATTAGCTTGTTTAACCAGCATCGAACTCTACTTCATCATAAAATAACTCTCTTACATTGTGCTCTTTGTCTATATCAACCTAATATTAGATTACCCAAGTGCATTATTAAATTAGCAGAAACAACCTTGATTGTTAGATCTACAATTATACATTAACCTATATGGTTTCTTATCCATTACAAAGACTACTTGTTCTATATCATCACTAGTATCTCCCTGACTAGTCTTACTGTCAAAACTAAGTCTCTGCTGCATTATCACAAGCAAAAGCATTTGCCTGCTCTTTTTGCTATACTGTATTTTCACACTTCTCTACCTGCCTTGATTGATATCTTGGCTATACATTTGAACCCTGCCTTTGTGTGTTGTTCTATCATTAAAAACCAAATGGGAAATTCCTTAGGGAATGACACCCAAGATCTTAACCCCCAAACAATACCAACTGGGTTGCCCACTCATTCAACCCACTCATCAGCTGTGTTCATTTTAAACACAATGCCCACCTACACCCAGCTGACTACCTCTATCGACTGTCATGTTGTCACTCTAACTAATGAATTTAGGTTTTATAAATTCAGCTGCGACAAGCCCTGCCCCAATTTCACAACTTGCTACTTAAATAAACCAACAAAGCCATCTAAATCCCATCTGTTTGATCAAATCTATTCTACCATCAATAAATTTTATGCGATCTTAAATATCTGTCATAATCAATATGAACATACCTGTATTAGTTTCTATTGGATTGAGACCTTTACTGTCACATGCAATCTAAATTCATCATGCCTAGCATGTTAGCTACTACTGGAATTTCCATTCAAAAGAACTACTCAAAGTTATACTCATTGCTCTACCTTAATTTTACTATAACTCATTTAAAACCCAGTTTCATTCGAACACTAATGCCATATCACTTTATCACAATACAATCTCTTTCCCTGTCAAGTCTACTTAATTACTATGATCATAATATTGAGCTTTCTCTCATTTAGTTGGTGTTATAGCAGCTGGATCATTACCATCTTGACTTACTCTAATTGGCCTAACAATGCTGGAACTTTACTCCAAGCTAACAATGTTGCAAACATCTGTACTCTCTGGCTGTTTTACCTGACAAATTATAATCATAAGTCATGTTATATATCTATATGTCTACAAATAACATTTCAATATGCTTTAATTGGCATGGCCTTTTTATCATCCTTTCTACAGCATAAGCAACTGCATTACATCTGTAAAATTGCTAGCCTCACTCGAGAGATGCTTTTATCATCATACCAGCAACAGGATCAATTGTATTTTACTAACTATGCTCGAGAGGTTTTTCCTCTTGAGCATATACACACTTGGACAATGATGCAGGACCGGACAACACACTCTTGCTGCTGGGTGCTCTCTAAACAGATACTGAACACCATGATCATCATACAAACAAGAAGAGGAAAAAGGACACCAGAAGATTACATCAACATACTTATTAGACTATCTAAAAACTCTTGCATCTTTCTATCCTTATTATGTCAAACTATCTGGATTCACACTAGATTGAATATTATCTGTACAAGGACTGTATATTATTCGGATAGTTTAATTCTTATCATATTGTATGTTTTGATTTACTTTTATTCCCTTACACATACTAGCTACAACAAAATCAATGGACAAATGGAAACCCATTATAAACACCAAACTGTTTCTTTAAAAATCCACTCTATCTATAATGCAAAAATAGATAGTCTAACATACAAGCACTTGTTAATACTGCACATCATAGCTATGAAAACGTCTTCTCTTAGTTGGTTACCTGTTTACATATTATCTCATGAGAACTCACTTGATAACTCCATCATAATCTGTGATACTAAAATCGACATTACTAATTGTAAGAATATTACCAACTTAGGACACAATTGTTATCCAAAACCCTTATGCGACAAATCCCACCTACACCATGACTCTAGCATATTAAGCAATTATAATCAAGCTATCTCACAACAAACCTCATCCGACCCAATAGTTTACCATTTTCTAGTAAACAAATCACAAGACCAACTGCCTCATCTACTTAAGAAGAGAGCCCAAAGTATATCTATGTCATTAATCACTCAACCAATGATATACTATTCTCTAACAAATAAATCAATAGATCAACTATCCATTCTAGTTTTGTTCATTTCTCAGAAGTGGACGAAGTTAGTAACCATATTACATCAACATAAAACTCAGAGGAACATACCCATATTTACTAATCGCAGTTTTAAAACTAGTTACCTAGTCTTGGATCTACTCCCTTTGCATAAGGAATACTCTATGATACCCCTTATTCAAATAAGTGTTAAAACATGAAAATAAGCTTTTGGAATGTCAGAGGACTTGCCAGAAAGAACATTTGGACACAAATAGACTCAACCTGTAAAACTAAACATATTCAAATATTAGCATTAGCAGAGACCAAGCTTAAAACACCCCCTAAAGAAGCCCTTTGGCGACATGCCGAATTTGATAAACTTTGCTTCTGCCCTTCTGTAGGGCTCTCGGGAGGTCTCTGCCTTCTTTGGAAATCTTCCCACCTAAATAACGACACCTTTGAAATCATAAGGTCAGAAGAACGATACATTTTGACAAAATACTATAATATGAGTCTTAAATTGACTATATCAATTTTATTTGTTTACGCTCCCCCACGCCAGAACCAAAAATCACAGTTCTGGAATGAACTTTCGACAATAATCCTAACTAACCCACACCCATGCATTATCGTAGGTGATCTTAATGACATTCTCTATAACTCCGACAAACTAGGAGGTCCATCCCCTTCTTCTTCAAGGCTCCACAGACTCACAGATTTCATACTAAAGCATGATCTGATAGATCTGCCAATGACAGGAAACCAATTCACTTGGAGCAAAATTTCATGCACAGAACAAAATACCTACGAAAAATTAGATCGATTCTTGGTACACAAGAACATCTATGCTGTTCTGCCAAACCTAACGACAAAAAATCATGCCTTCACAACTTCAGACCATACCCAAATTACACTAGAATTATTCCCAAACGAGCTACCAATCATGCAACCCTTTAAATTTGAATTGGCATGGACAAAACATAAAGACTACGAAAATCTGGTAAGACAAGCATGGCGGCTTAATCCGACAGGTTCCCATCTATTTAAGCTAATCAAGCGACTTCAGGACCTAAAAAGAAAAAGTAAACTCTAGAGCAAACGTACGTTCGGGAATATCTTTACGCAAATTGCCAAAACAGAAGGAGAGCTCCAACAACTGCAAACTTAATTATTTACAAATTATGACACAAACATCAACACAAAACATAAACGCCTCCTAAACAAGTACAATCAACTAGTGAACTTCCAAAAAACATATTGGGGGCAACGCGCTAAGAGGATACATCTAAAAAGTGTGGACACTAACTCAAAGTACTTCCACTGGATAGCCACAGGAAGAAGAAACAGAAACATAATAAAATATTTCACCACAAAGGAAGGTGTTGTTCTCAACACAGTAAGTCAGATTCGAAATGAAATTAAATCAGACTTCTCCGGCCGATATTCAAATACAACAGTCACTATAGGGCAATGTGCGCTACTACAACATATTACACCAGAAGTCACGGCTGCGGACAATGATTGGTTAACCAAACCAATCTCAAACTCTGAGATTAGATCTGCTGTCTTCTCTCTAGCCGGTGATAAATCTCCGGGTCCTGATGGGTTCCCTGCGGGATTTTTTCACACCTACTGGCACATTGTTGGTCCTTCTGTCATAAAAGCCACCAAAAGGGTTCTTTTCCAGTGGGAGAATTCTAAAACAAATAAATCATACCTTCATCGCTCTAATACCCAAATGTGACAAACCGCAAACGACATCTAACTTTAGACCCATTAGTCTCTGTTCTACCATTTACAAAATAATCTCCAAGATCCTAGCAACCAGACTTCGACATATACTGCCAAAATTAATTCACCCGCTACAAAGTGCATTCATAGCTAAGCGATCTATCCAGGATAATATTCTCATCGCAAATGAAATATTTCACTCTTTCCAACATAAAAAAGGAAGTACAGGCTGGATGGCCGTTAAACTGGATATGGAAAAGGCCTTTGACATGGTTAGATGGGATTTCCTATTTGAACTTTTGGAAAAATTTGGAATTAACAACAGATTTTGCTCTTGGATAAAGGAATGTATAACAACTGTCACCTACTCCGTCCTTGTAAACAACGAACCCACAGAAATGTTCTCACCATCAAAGGGTTTGCGACAAGGAGACCCTCTATCACCATACCTATTCCTTCTAGTATCTGAAGTCCTAGCTCGGGGACTGCAACATGATGCTCACCTACCTAGCAGTCATCTTGGCATCTCTATCAAAAGATGTTGTGACAAGATCCCATTCCTTGCTTTTGCGGACGACATCATTATATTCGCAACAGCAACCAAGAAAGCATGCGATCAAATAAAAAGAATTACCCAAGACTTTTGTAGGCACTCTGGTCAACGGATTAATTTTCACAAATCAGCTTTTTATACCACAGGAAACACAAATAACTCTATACAAAACACAATTGAGAGTGAACTCAACATAGCATACACAACCAACCTAGGAAAATACCTAGGATGCCCTGTCATTTCCAGCAAAGTCACAAACTCAACCTTTGACGAGATCATATATGCTGGCAGAACCCAACTTACAAAATGGACTGCAAACAATCTATCACAGGCAGGTAGGTGCACTCTGATTAAAGCCAACTTAGCTGCCAAACCACTACACATAATGCAGTGCTTTCTCCTTCCTTCGCACATACATAAAGAACTTGATAAAATCAATAGAAACTTTCTTTGGAATAAGGGCCCCAAACATAAACCCCTTATAAACTGGTATGAAGTATGTAAGTCGCACACCAAAGGTGGTTTGGGCATTCGCCTTTCCGAAGACATGAACAAATCTCTCCAATTAAAGCTTCTCTGGAAACTACTAGCTGAACCAAACAACCCATGGGTCAGACTAGTGTCCCAAAAATATCTAAAAGATAAAAACATACTCAACTACAAGAAAAAAGGAACTATGTCATAGCAATGGTCAAAACTGACCTCCCTTCTTCCACTATTTGAAAGCGGTTTGCGTTGGGGAATTGCCAATGGGAAATCAATTAATTTTTGGCATGACCGTTGGGCTGGAAAAGATCCGCTTCTGACCAAGGCAAGAAACACAACCCTAATTGACCCCCACCTTATGGTGGGCAACTTTATAACTGCTGATAAGAATTAGGATATTTATAAAATGAGAGAAACTATAGGTAACAATGTCTGTAACGACACCCTCAGAATGATCACCCAAATCCCAATACCAAAAAACATACATCAAGATAGACTATACTGGGTTTATAGTAAAAATGGTTGGTTTTCTACAGCATCTGCAATTGAGCTAATTCATACAATGAAAAACCACACTTCTTCTGACACTTCGTGGATTTGGAAGTTAGATGTGCCCCCGAAAATAAAAAACTTCTTGTGGTGAATAACGAAGAATGGAATTCCAACTTCCGTAAAATTAGCTGCACGAGGAACAGGCATACCCACTGACTGTCCCCTTTGTGATATGAACTATGAAGACATAGATCATTTCTTATTTAAATGCCCTACCATAAACCACACATTACAACTACTCTCCCCCAACATCCATATTACACTTCAACACATCTATGATACTACCACTAACACCAACGAAGCCTTAACCACTCTTTATACCTCCCTTGGTAAGACAGAGTTCTCTACCCTAGCCACGGCTTGGTGGTGCTCTTGGTTCTTTAGGAACAAAGCTCTTTTCGAAAACCATAAACCGAACTCTAACACAATAGCATCTCACATAACTAACCAATTGTCAAATTGGAAAAAAGCTGAAATTGACAACCTAAATATAGACACTAACACAAGAATGAACATTCCCAAACCAGGAAAAGGCAGAAAACGCTCAACAAAATGGACTAAACCACGTCCCAATTGGTATAAGCTAAACTTTGATGGAGCATATTCCTCCAACAATTGTGGATCTTATGGTTTTCTGATCCGTGATAGCCTAGGCAGGGTTCTGTATTCAGAATCAGGCTCCTCCCCTATCTCTTCCGTGATTGGATCCGAATGTTTCGGATTATGGAAGGGTATTTTACAGGTACAGAAACTCCGCATCAACAGGATCTGTATTGAAGGTGATAATCTTAGCATCATCAAAAGCCTAAGCACTGGTGTGTCTAGCCATGGTGAAGTAGAGATGTTATTATCAGATGCTCTATTTGTTCTGACACATTTTCAGGATTATGAGATCTCTCATATCTTCAGGGATGGTAACCGAGCTGCTGACCGTCTATCTCACATCGGGATCGACTTCTCCGACTCGTCTCTTCCCCCTGATGCTGTTCTTAGTGAAATCATCCGTAAGGATGCTCTTAGCTAGTATGCTTCGCGTATAGCTAAATTTTTTCTTATTCAAAAAAAAAAAACATGTCCATAAGATTCATCAACTAAAATACAAACACATACGTAGTTTATGTGAATATGTAATCAAACATGGAAAAATATTTTTCCAATCAAGGAAATTATAGACTACAAGTGTAATAAATGTGCACCAAATTGAATGGTAATACTAAGATCACATCAAATTGGTGGACTGTTGCTATTATGAATAGTACTGTAGTATATGGTGGACTGTGGAATAAGATCACATCAAATTGGAAAGGTTGTAGTCGTAGAGCCCATCTGAGATGACATATTAAAGTTTACATATAATTAAATAGTGAGGGTTGTGGAACAATAAGACATTGACAACAACACTTCATATTATGGCCATCGATCTATCAAAAAAACTTCATATTATGGCCATGGCCAGCCTTATAATTGTCCTTAGTACTACTGTATTTGCCTTTCACGTCCACTTCAGGTCTATCCAAGTATTGCACACTTTCATATTTTCTCTTATTGCCAAATCATGTAAATGAACTACTCCGGCCTACTCCATCCGTTCTCAAAGAAGTGACTTTTTACTATTTATACACGTATTTTAAAATGATAAAAATAGTACTCCCTCCGTTGCAAAATATAAGTCCCTTTACTATTTGACACGTTTTTTTAATGAGCTAAAAACTCTATGAAATATTTTTTTTACATAGTCTTATTATACATATTAACAATATGTATAAGACTATGTAAAAAAAATTAAAAAAAATATTTTATGGAGTTTTTAGCTCATTAAAAAAATGTGCCAAATAGTAAAGGGACTTATATTTTGCAACAGAGGTAGTATAAAATATTAGTATAAAATATTAATTTTTTTAATAATTTTGTTCTGATAAACTCTTACTCCTTCCTTCCTAAAATACATGACCTTTTAGGCTTTGAACTTTTGTCAAAAATACATGAGTTTTTTTATTTATATGGTAATTATTCCCCCTAAAAAAATACAATAGTAAGTAAAATTAAAGAGTTCTGGAAGGAAACCCGATGCCTGCAACCCCAAAACACCCAGAAAACCCTAGCCCCCAAATCAATCACCGCCAACAAATCCGCCCTCTGAATCTTATCATCCCAAAGATCGATAAGAAGAAGGTGATATGGAATACTGGAACAGTGAGCTTTGCCTCTCCAAAGAATCTCCCTAGGGCAAATTTGCGAGATTTGCGAAGAACTAGCCGACAAAATCAGAGTGTTTCGGCTCTTCAATGTCAAAATCCGGCCCTCTCCCTGCTAGTACTCACGATTTGGGTTGGGAGCGGGGTCAAGGATGTCAAATTTTTGAGAAAAGACGACCGAAATCGCAAGAACGCTTGAAGCGTGATGTTTGTTGGCGGCGTTTGGGGTGGCGCTTTGTCTGGGCTCGCGGCATCCGACTCGTTTCCGTCGGCGTCCGAATCCATTTGGTTCGTGTGTGGTGGCTGGTGGTGCGGTGCCCTTTCTGTTGGCGGGTCGCCGTTCTGGTGCGCCCGTGCCTGCCGGTCGGCAACCTCCTCGGTGGCGACTCGCCACCGATCCGAACCTACAGGTTCCTCGCTATCCTTGAACTTCCGATTCACAATGATCCTAATCCTCTGATCAAGAAATTTTATAGTGATTTTGTGTATTTGATCAATAAATGATATAGAGATGTTTGGAAATCTAAGTGGTACACAGCCGTTTACATCTTGATTTAAAGTATGGGTTTGAAATTGGTGGCTTAATCCAGAATACTCTTCTAACCAATATGAAGTGCTCTAACTCCTTACCTAAAGATTGTGGAGTTGACCTTTACACAATCTCTGACATGAACTTGTGAATAAGTTGGATCCTTAATTGTATGGCTACCGTTGTAATTATTATTGGAATTGTTAATCTATATGATATACCGGGCATATGGAAAATTCAACCCTTGACTTGCATCTCATATCTAATATCCAACTACTATGTGTTTGTACTTGATCAACCTAGGATGGAAAATAAAAAAGCCGATTAGCAATAAGATGATATCCCCTATTGTGGTACAATGGGAATCTTTACCCGTCAAAACGATCCCGTTGGAAGATCCCCACTTTCTTTGTCGAGCAAAGTTATGTGCTGAAATCTATGGATTGCTTAAAATTGGAAAATGAACTTATGAAACATTTGACCAACTTGGATTACAAATATGAAGAATCAGGGACCATTCAACTTCACTCCTTTGGCATATCAGGCGCTGAGGAGTTGAATGTGGCCAAGGGAACACTAGACCCTAAGGCTGTTCATGAACAACCCCAATCCCGTAATGGGATCACAAAGGAAAAACTTCGGCTCTTAGGTGAGCCCCTTGAACTACAGAAACTTCGACTCTTAGGTGAGCCCCTTGAACTACAGATGTTAATCTCTCAAGAGTTGATAGATAACAAACACCATCAAGCAAGACAATACATTTGGTTTGGGGGGATACTAGATGCCCCTCACATCAAAAATAAGGTAGAATGAAAGTCGGGTTCTGGAACTGTAGAGGCATTGCTAAGAAAACATTCTGGACCAACATAAATGTTTGGTGTAAGAATGAACATATCCAATTGCTGGCCCTAGCGAAAACAAGAACCGAGAGAATTCCGGATGAAAAAATGTGGAAGAGTGCAGGATTTGATAATGCCGTCTGGTCTCAAGCTTTTGGTAGATCGGGAGGAATAAGAGTTTTATGGAAAACCAATCATCTTATTCATGAAACGGTCTCGCTTGAGATTCAGCTACCAAGGATTATTGTTATTAATTATAAGAATCATAACGAGAATTTTTCATCCTAATCTTCTTTGTCTATGCCCCACCGGATCCGATGGAGAAAGATTCGTTTAGGAATGAGTTAACAAACATAATCCAGGAAGCAACATTATCGTGTCTCATCATGGATGACCTTAATGAAATTAGTTGCAACGCGGACAAATTTGGGGAGCAAATGTTAATAGCTCTCGGTTCAGGAGACTAGCGCAATTTAAGGATGACTGCTCCCTGAATGAAATCCCATCATGCGAGAATACATTCACATGAAGAAAAAAGC
Organism: Persicaria maculosa; assembly: GCA_963922045.1. Taxonomy (NCBI): domain Eukaryota; kingdom Viridiplantae; phylum Streptophyta; class Magnoliopsida; order Caryophyllales; family Polygonaceae; genus Persicaria; species Persicaria maculosa. Next base: position 19,690,073 of record OY998261.1, on the reverse strand, counting down.
AAGAGGGACCAGACAACATTAAAGAAACACTAGATCATGTTTTAGTGCAACATCTAATTCTTCAGTTCATCCCATCACTGATTACAAAGAATGGTGCATTCTCATCATCCGACCACTGCCCCATTTCAATTGAACTTGATCATAAATCTATTAACAAAGCACCATCGTTCAAATTTGAAACCATCTGGACACAAAGAAAAGACTTTCGAAACATTGTTAAGCAATCTTGGCGAGTGGTTGGGATATATATATATATATATATATATATATATATATATATATATATATCAAAAACTGTATTTTTTTATTAATAGAATGTTTAAATATATTATAAAGATGACACTAAGAGTGGTTGGGATTTGACCAATTGATATCACTTGAATTTGTGTTCCAAACGTGGTTATTAAAGTAACCTTGGTTGTTGGATAGGTAAACGAGCATATTAGTGGCTAATATATTTTAAATAATACATAAAAAGACACCGAAATTGGGTATTACATGCATATAATACTACCCTGACATCAGTGAATACAATAACTGGTGATATTGTATGCAAATCAAGTGTACTTTGACATTCTGCCGCATATGACTTCCATGCTGCTCTTTGGACACTGTTCTTAATACTAAAAAATATATTCATCGCTTATTAATCAATGTAATTTGTTATAAAAAATTGCTATGAATAAAATATGGATGTCGAACCTGTTATCTATTATAAAAACATGTGTGACATCAATAGTATCTCTTGTTGTACACTTGGTATGTTGGATTGACTTGTAGCACCGAAATTGCAATATCTGATTAATGTTTGAACAACTATAGCATTAGCAAATTGGGAAAATTATAAACACATACTAATATAATAAATTATGATAATTTTTTTATACCAAAGGTTGGTCTTGAACTTTGCTTGCTATGTCAGCCAAATATATGTATTTGGGTACAGACACTTACACTAGCATATAGTTTGATGCTTTGAAGTGTGTCACTATTGTATTACTTGATAGCACAATTTGTATCGACTATAAGCCCCTGCTCGTGTCCTTGTGCCCTATATATGCAAACATATACTTTTATTAAAATGTCATCATTGTTTTATAGTTTATATAGATAGTCATAATATACGTACGTTTTCATCTAGGAATAATGTATATGCTTGAAATACTGGTTTTCCTATAGATATGGTTGGGTCTTTTTTCAACACAAGTTTCAAAACCAACCTAGCATCGTAGTATAAGGAATGGACCACATTTAAGATCTTTAAGAAATGTCTTTGACCCTTTTCATTGGAACTGTAAAAAAAATTTGTTTAATTTGATGATGTGTCACTATTATATAATAAATAAAAGAAGAAGCTAAATCAAGAATTTTCGGAATAATCTTTAAGATTGTTGAGTGATGTGGTGTGTGCAACTCAGTAAAAAAACAGAGGGATTAAAATATATAGAGGTAATTTGCCTTTTTAATGTGACATGTAGTAGTTACCTAGTTGGCCCGATGTGTTGACTATTTTTGCTAGAGGTTGGCATGTGTACATTGAAGAAATGGAGTAGGTAATGTTAAGTAGAAATACTATAAATACTCTAGAAGGGGGAGGGGTTTGAATAGAGTATGGAAGTTTCTCGCAAACTTTCTGCAGACACTGCTTCAAGGGTCTTGAAACTGATCTCAAGGTCTTGAACTGGATGTCCAGGGTCTTGAGATAAGTCAATAGCTTATTTTGCTATGAAAATAAAATGTTAATTATAAGTGCGGAAATAAAATATAAAAAATTAATACATAAATTGTTAATGAAGTTCGGCTCTAAATCAGCCTACGTCTTCGCCTAGGGTTATCCAACCTGTAGGATTTAACACACTTTTATTTCTCTTTGCCTTATGAGTCCTAGATACAACCTAGAAGAACTTCCCTCTTCTACCTCTCGAAGCCTTTCCCGCTTCTATCTAGACAACCTAAATTACAGAGAAATAAAAGCCACTTTTGCACACCTAAATATGCGTACGTTTGAGTATATGATACTTTTAGTATAACAGGGATTGACTTATCCTATTACGCTTGGATTTTTTCTTATCTCTCAAAATAAAAAGCATTTACAACAAGAGTAAGAAAACTGAATGATCAGTAGATGATGAACCGAAGTGAAAGCTTTTCTTTGCAATGAGAGCTGGAGTGATGTGTGTCGATGAACATAGAGAGGCTCTGTATATATAGGCTCGGCTCTACTCCACTTCTGCCGATCTTGCTCTAAGAGATTCTCACATGCCTGAAAAACCTTTTGAATTTGAAACTTGGAGTCGTTTGAATCAATAGATGATCAGGAGTCTTTGATGATCTTGTTGCATCAAAATCTCACCAGATTGTAGTGGCCATCTGAATTTTGAAACTTAGCAGATCTCCGTGTTGTTTGAATTTCAATTGGGGTTTATCTCCCATATTTCGGACCTTGTTGTTGAGGATTGAGAGCCGTTTTGAATTGAATTTCTGACTTTAAATTCTTCTAAATCTGCACATGTTAGTTTCGGCAAATCCCAAGCAAATCTTAACCGAAAGTATATTGGATAAGTGGAGAATGATGCTATCCGAAAACAGATTTAAATAACCCTTTAAATCTAAGTAATAATAATATAATAATTTGGATAAAACACTAACTTTTATCTTTGTCTTTTATCGTCCCTGCAATATATAATATGCACATAATATATTTTCATCGAGGGAGCTATCATACATGCTAGATTTATCGTCGTTAGTTTTATAAAAACATGGGCAACTATTTATAGGTTTAAATCCCCTAACCCACAGTATTTTGAGCATGAGTTACATGTCTTGTGGTTGTTTCTTAGTTGGACATTTGTGATAACTAGTTTTAAAAATTTTGAGTTCATAGTTTTTTCATTTTGTTGGTTTAAGGGCAATGCTAGTTTTATTATTTGGCTTTATAGGAGGACGTCTTTAATAGCTAGTTTTAAACAGTTTGAGTTAATGGTTTTTGTAGATGGAGCAGGAGGTGGACATGAGAACTGGGACATCGATGAAGGAGCAAAGCAGGAGGTGGATGGTGATGAAGGACAGAGAAAAGAAGAAAGAGAAGTAGAAAGCAAAAGAACCTTAAGGTGGAAAGGAAGTCGGCTTAAGAAATGACCGATATACCAAGGAAAAAAAAAATTTAATGTAAACTTTAAAGGATAAAATAGTAAAGATAACAATAAATGATCCAACCCATCCAAAATTATAAAAACGTAAGTGAACGGCCCAAATTTTATAAAGACGTAAAGTCCTGCTGTACCGCTGACGCGGTGCTTCCTTTTGGTGGTGTTTGGCTTTGTTCTTCGTCGACGTCCTCAACTCTACGGTTTTAATTCTGCTTAGGTTCATTTGTTTCCGATGGCATGTTACTTGGTAACTGCGCCTTTTTTTTGTATTTACGGTTTATTGTATGTTTGACAGTTCATCTATTTGCCAACTTGTTGGACTCTTAAGTTTGAGGCTATTACTTTATAAAAAAAAAATTTAATCACTGCAACCAATTAAATTCAGTCTGCAGCTTCTCGCTGGCAATGAATGAAACAATATCTCATCAGTACGTTAATCAGCATTCCGTTAATTATTAGTAATTGAAAAAATGATTTTTTATTTTAAATTACAAAAATTGTTGTAAATGTATTTTTTTTTATACACAAGGGTTTCTGTAGCAAACGGTAAAGTTCACAATTCATAATGCCACCCACCATTTTTTGAGCTGTATGAATGAGCTTACATATTGGCCATATAGACGAAAGCGTGCAGATATATCCAACAACTTAGGTCGGTTTAGTACCAATAAGATGCTTTTTTGTCCTTTTCAATTTGGATTATTCATAACTATAGTTCTATCTTTATTTATAATAATAATCTATTATATTATATATAATAAAGGAGAAGTCGCCTGAGACACATGACGGCTTCTCCTTAAAAGTAGTCTTTTGAGCCAAGTATTTTGAATTTTTCTGGAAGAAATAATTAATATATTTATAAGATAAGATTAGACCCAATTTTTTAAAATTTGGTAATATAAAAATTTTAATCACAATTTTTATGATCACAATTTTTATGGATATAGATAGCCACGTCCACTTTACTCCAAATTGAACTTTCGGTGGGAATATTTCAACAACAATTTTTTAAATATATTTTTCTCAAATTTTTTATAAGATAAAATTAATATATTTATAAGATAAAATTAAACACATTTTGATTAGATATGGATATATTTTTGGAGAAAATTTTATTCTAACTCTATTTAATCAATATATGATAAAATTAGACCCAATCTAATTAGGCATGGATATATTTTTAAAAGAGATTAGCCATTTATAAGATAAAATTAGACCCAATTTTTTAAAATTTGGTAATATAAAAATTTTAATCACAATTTTTATGATCACAATTTTTATGGATATAGATAGCCACGTCCACTTTACTCCAAATTCAAGTTTCGGTGGGAATATTTTAATAACAATTTTTTTAATATATTTTTCAAATTTTTTATAAGATAAAATTAATATATTTATAAGATAAAATTAAACACAATTTGATTAGATATGGATATATTTTTGGAGAAAATTTTATTGTAATTCTATTTAATCAATATATCTATATATGTATAAGATAAAATTAGAACTAATCTAATTAGATATGGATATATTTTTAAAAGAGATTAGCCATTTATAAGATAAAATTAGACCCAATTTTTTAAAATTTGGTAATATAAAAATTTTAATCACAATTTTTATGATCACAATTTTTATGGATATAGATAGCCACGTCCACTTTACTCCAAATTCAAGTTTCGGTGGGAATATTTTAATAACAATTTTTTAATATATTTTTCTCAAATTTTTTATAAGATAAAATTAATATATTTATAAGATAAAATTAAACACAATTTGATTAGATATGGATATATTTTTGGAGAAAAATTTATTCTAACTCTATTTAATCAATATATCTATCAATATACCTATATATGTATAAGATAAAATTAGACCCAATCTAATTATATATGGATATATTTTTAAAATATATTAGCGAATTTTTAGATTTTGACCTATATATAGTTTAGATTGTTAATGTTATTTCACAAGATGTCTTTTCTCTTTTTTTGGTGTTGGTATCGCAGGTTGTTTGCTTCTGATAAAGAAATAAAATTTTCCTATCTTGAAGGTATTGATATATTTATGAGATATATTTTTGGATTATATATATATATATATATATATATATATATATATATATATATATATATATATATATATATAATTATGGATAGATTTTTGATTTTTGACCTATATATACTTTAGATTGTTAATGCTATTTCACAAACGTTGACGTCTTTTCCCTTCTTTTTGGTGTTGTTCTTGCAGATTATTTACGACTTTGTTAATTAATTATATGTATATATTATAATAATTTCTTTTAATTATATGTTAATTATGTAATACCCCGTCGCACATCGGATATCATAAGGATGTTGGGAGTGATTAATAAGTGATTCAAGCCCTACCCATGTTACAAGAGCTCTTCCTTTTCAGGCTCCAAGTGAGGACAACGGACCTGAGAGGGCTAGGTGGCATGGGCTGGCGCCTCTTAAGACTTCCCACATCGGATATCATAAGGATGTTGGGAGTGATTAATAAGTGATTCAAGCCCTACCCATGTTACAAGAGCTCTTCCTTTTCAGGCTCCAAGTGAGGACAACGGACCTGAGAGGGCTAGGTGGCATGGGCTGGCGCCTCTTAAGACCCCGGGTCTTACAAATTATGTAACAATTAAAAAGTATTGAAAAAATTAATTAGCTGATTAAACGATATTAATATCAAATTTATTTAAATTGAAAAAACCGCACACAGTGCGGGTACTGAACTAGTATCACACACAGATATATATATATAATTACCGGAGTAAATCTCATTTAGATGACACGAGCTTTCAATTTGATTTCACTTTTGATTCACTAGGCATCCTTTGCAATTAAAATAAACCGACTGGCATGATTTTTGTTACTAAAAATCCACAAATAATATAAGATAAATTTAACCACATGAAATAGAGTTGTGACTTATTTTAATAACATTTTAAAGTCTCAAATCCGTAATTCTGTAAAAATGAGTTTTCTATAAGTTAACTTAAATTTAGGGGTGTTATGTGAACACGAGTAACTAGAATTCGACTCGTACTCGCTCGATAAAAACTCGGTTCGAGCTCGTTCATTTTCTAAACAAGCCGAGTATGAGCACATTTAGCTCGGCTCGTTCGAATCAAGCTCGAATAGCTCGAATTTTATGACATTTGTAAAAAAAATTTTAAATTACTGTATAATGAGCAAGTAGAACTGCTTCAAACTCGAAAAAAGCTGAACTCGAGCTCGTTCATTTCCTAAACGAGCCGAGTATTAGCACATTTTTAAACTCGATTCGAAATTTAGGCTCGGCTCGAGCTCGTTCATATTCTAAACGAACTGAATATGAACCATCAATACTCAGCTCGTTCGATTCGAATAACAACCCTACTTAAATTGTTACCTTTTGTCGATCACTCGAGTGAGATAAAACTCAAACCTTATGTCACTTAGGGGTCGTTTGGTACAAGTATATGGATATTAGGTATGGGTATGGGAGGACTCCATACCCATATCTGTGTTTGGAATATACCGGTATCTGTAAAGGCTCGGATTTTAAATCCTAATTTATCGGAAAAAATGAAATTTAAGATTTAATTAAATTGGATTTAAAACTCGTTTAACAGATTCCGACCTGAATTTAAATGTTTGACGAACGATTCCGTCTTTTCGCCTCGAAAAGATTTAAAATAAAATCGGATGGTGATATCCTTTTAAGTTTTAAAAAAAATCTAATTGATCGGGAAAGCGAGAGTCTGGGAAACTAACATTCGGGGATTAATTTCGGGATTCGAAATTCACGTATTCGGGGTTTAATTCCGGGTGTGGGTTAACCAAACCCACACGCCAATCTCACCTGCCCCCGTCACCTCCACCCTTCACCTTAACCACCACCCTACCCCGTCACTTCCTTCCTCACTCATCATCTTAACCATCCCACACCATCACCCTCATTCACCATCTCCATCTTCTGCACCCCTCCACCACCACCTTGCCGCCACCCCTCCACCAGCCCAGCGCCACCACCGTCACCTCCTCCGGCATCCACCGCCACCCCTCGGAGCCACCACCAGCCCCCGAAGCAACCCCGAGCCTCTAGCGCCACCACCAAGGTCTCCGCCCGATTCATTCTGGAACCAAACTTCCGGTAAGCCGTTCTCACTCGTTTTCGATCGGAATCGCCCTCGGACTTCACCATCGCGCTCACCTCTGTCCGGTGTAGGTCCGACGAGCCATCGCGAGCCACCGAAGACGCCCAGAACTCCAGTCGAGAGCTCCGAAGTCGCGAAAAACCCATCTCGGTGAGCTCCGAATTTATCCTCGTTTTAATTCGTTTTCGAGCCTATTTGATGTTTAGATTAGTCGGGAGTGAGTGAAGGCTGAGTGCGGGATGAGAGGGGGTGGAAATGGGGGAAAAACCCGAGCTCCAACGACGAGGACGAACCAGCCGTCGAACGGAGGTTGAAGACGAAGGCCCCGGGCGCGGCCAAGCTAGCCGCGGGCGCGGCCAAGCCGCGGCCGCAGCAGTCTGGCAGCTGCCGCGGCACTGTTCGGTTTTGGCGCGATTTCGTGGGACGGTTTTGTAATTTAAAATTATTTATTTAATTAATTAATACTAATTGAAGATTAAAATATAAATATTATTTAGGGTATTTTAAATAAAATATAATATTATTGAAGGTTTAAAATATAACATTCTTTTTGGACTTGGAGGTTTAAAAAGAATTTGGAGAAGAATTTAACGGATATTTTCAAGGGTCGGAATTCTTAACTAATTAATTCGGATTTGAAACGGTTTTGGAACTAACTTGGGGATAAGACTTATTCGATGACTAACTAGCATGATAATATGATCGTTTGACTAACGGCATGATATGTGTGTCTAATAGCATGACTTGTGGTGATTTATTATAAAGGATTAAATATTGGTTACCGATGATGATGATATATATATATCCTTATGGAAAGTATGAGTATGAAATCGTAATATATGCGAATTTAGCTAAGTAGGATATAGAGGTTATCTTAAGCTGATAAGATGACGGATTATATATGTTGAACGGTATGAGATGGGAGATGCTTGATTAGGATGAACTGGAAGTATGATGGATGCGAACTTGTTTATTTATCTGTTTGTATGAGTGTGTGATATATGTGTTCAGAGAGATTGTAGAAGTTTACTCAGGTATTCTCGTTATGTAATTAGGTGATATTCTGTGATCGTGACTACTGTGTGCTGGATTCTTCTTTTGCTGATCTTCTAGCCAGGTAAGTACCTCCGGGGCTTACTCAGTAACCAGGACCTCCTGCCTGATGTGTCATATAGTAGGTAAGTGTTGCATATGCATAAAAGTATGTCATGTAGTATCATGCTTAGGAATTGCACTTACGATTGAGCATTCTTATTCTGTATGCGTTTGAATGCAGAACGGCCGTTATATGTGAGTCCTAGAGTCGTTGTTAGGGTCATAGGACAACCCAGCTTCATCGGGTGTTGTCCTCCTCGAGTCATTATTTATATATATATATATATATATCATGAGATACGAGATGAGCACGAGGTACGATATGATGACGAGATGTGATATGCTATAGCATCGAACTGGCCAGTCTCCACCCTATCTGGAAAGGGGGTGGTGGTAGAAGAGGGATATACCACTTGGTATTCTTTGTTAAGGCCTTACTTCATATTTTGTATATATGCATTAGGAGCATGATAGTGTGGTTAACATTTCAGTACTGCATGAAGGCATCCTTATTCTAGGTATAGGCGTATTATATGTCCTCAGCGCGGTCAAAGGACCCGCAGGCGAACACTTGGCCTGACTTGTGGTATAGTTTCAGGTACCCGTTCCATTACTTGATTTCGTGCTGATATGACGGGGTCCGTTCATATGGCGGAGAGTGAGTGTTTGAACCCTGACTTCACCAAATTCACACTTTTGGGATTTCTTCCTAATTATACTCTGTTTTGATCCGGCTCTGCCGCGACACTGGTTGTATTGTTCAGAATTTATGTCCTTTGTATGATAAAAGATTTTCCGTTTGTTAGACATAGGATAGGTACAGGGGTTACCCCGGGGTCTCCAGCAGACCTTCCGAATTTGGGTGCGAAATCCCGCTTTAAACTACAAATCCTTGATTTCAAACCTTCAACCTGTACTCGGGGCGCAAGATCCTAACGAGGGGTTTTATCCCTTGAAACGTAACTTGGGAATCATAATCCCGGGCCGTTACAAAGGTGGTATCAGAGCCTTGTTTTGCAATCCGAGTACAATAGGTTGAAGATGGTTTTGAAAATCGCCCAACGATTTCAATTGGTTTTGGAAAATGTTTAAAGGGAAAAATGAATTTAATTGGACTTAAAACTTAAATGAATAAAGGGGAAACAATCTCGTGGGTAGAGACCAAAGTGATAGACCTCCCTTATGGATGTAGAACTCGGGGAACGGTAGGCAAAATACTAGCTTTTATTTACAGATGGGCCTAGAAGACTCCAAGGAACACCACGGAGGTTGGAGTAGCATGGGTTAGGAGGCCGTGAGGTATTTTCCCCTCCGGTCAGCCGTCCCTCGAAGGATGGTATAGATCGTCTCTATGCTTACATTTATATATATATATATATATATGCAATTGGGCCTGAGGGAGATCCTCCTCGAAGAGGATCATATTAATCGTTGAGTGCTTCTGTGCTGAGTGTTTAAATTAATCGTTCATGTAGCCATCATGGTCGATACTAGACACGGTTCAGCTGGGCGTGGGGGTAGGGCACGTCGTGGTAGGGGACGCCCTCGCCGGATTGCCGTTGAGAGCGTCGAGGAGCGCGCCGCTGACGATCACACTGAGGAGCAAGCTTCGCCTCCGCCGGCTGACGACCAGGTTCCGATTTCCACAGAGACGAGGCTTGGGCAGTTAGAGACAGCGCTTCATGACATTCTGAGCGAGTTGCGAGGAGGAGCCCCACCTACAGCACCGACGCCCGAGGTTCCTGTTCAGCCAGCTGAGCCCGTAGCCGATGCGCGCCCTGAGAAGCGCGTCGATTGGGTCAAGACGCTAGCTCAGTGCCATCCTCCGGCATTTACTAGAGAGGTTGGGGAGGATATTGAGAGATGGTTCCGTGAGATGGAGGGGTTGTTCGACCACGTTGCTGTACCCACTTCCGAGAGACAGAGACTTGCCACTGGCCGTCTACAGAGAGATGCTTTTGATCGCTGGTCTGTACAGAAGATAGACCAGGCTGAGTGGACCTACGAGGAGTTAAAGGACATGATGCTGAGGGAGTACCGCCCTCCTGGGATTCAGATATCCCGAGAGGTATCCTTTCTGCGGGGCTACTACGACCAATCAGCTTCTGTCTCCGCCATCATCTGCCAGTTCAAGGAGCTGGTCTACTGTGCTCACTTGTGCCCTTCCGATGAGAGCCGTATTCGCATGTTATCTATGAGACTGCCGCCTCCCGTACTTCTGCATGCCTCCAGCTTGGGAGCTGTCAGTTTTGATCGATTCCTGGAGGTCATCCTCCTGTACGACCAGCAGCGGATCTTGTCCGAGACTGCATACACCACTTCTCTCCCTGAGGCGAAGAGAGCGAGACCAGCGGATGGTCGCGGAGACGACAGATCCAGAAGAGGAGGCTATGGAGGAGGATTTAGAGGAGGATATCACGGAGTTGCACCGAGGGCACCTCAGCCGCCCGCCCCAGCTGTTTATGGGGGAGATGCACGAGTGAGGAGTGTCACTTGCCATGGATGCTTCGAGAGAGGTCATTATGTCGCTTCTTGCCCAGATCGTTCGGTTGTCTACTTCACTTGCGGCACCATGGGACACAGAGCCGCCCGTTGTCCCCAAGGCGGTAGAGCCCCACCGACTGCACAGCCACCGAGACTTCCTGCGGCTCCTCAGCCGCCACTTCTGACTTTTCCCCAGGGTCAGGGGCGAGGAGATACTTCTGGTAGAGGTCGAGGGGGAGGTAGAGGAGGTAGAGGTTACGATCGTGGAGGTAGAGGGCCGTCAGGGCCAGGTCAGGGTAGAGGTTCGTCATCTGCAGGACCATCTGGGTCCGGGTATGATCGAGGCCAGAGTTCTGGAGGCCGAGGACCAGCATTACCCCCACCGCCCTGCGTGTTCCAGATGAGAGCTGATGGCCGTACCGCCCCTACTTCCGCAGGTATTATACACTTCCATGATGAGTGCTTGTCTATATTGTTTGACACTGGTGCTACTCACTGCTTGATAGCAGAGGCGTGCGTTGCTAGGCTGAGCCTAAGCTGCACGAGTGGTTCACCCCTTACTATTGTTCTGGCGGACGGGGCAAGGGTTAGGATGAGTCGGGAGATTTTAGGGTGCCCCATCCGTATAGGTGAGCGTGAGTGGCCAGCCGACCTTATTGTCATGCCGTTGAGGATGGATGATCTCATTCTAGGCATGGATTTCATGGACCACTATGGAGCGATTATCAACCTGAGGACGAGGACGGTGTCCATCTTGGCAGATGACGGGACTGAGCACCAGGTTTGGGGGAGCGACCCCAAGAGGAACGGGGCGCTCATCAGCGCAGTCAGAGCCGCTAGACTTCTAGATCAGGGATGCGTCGGGTATTGGTGTTACGCTTTAGAGGTGGATCGTGCACATCCCAGCTTGTCAGATGTCCCTGTTGTTAGAGACTTCGCAGACGTGTTTCCAAATGAGCTACCGGGACTCCCCCCGCCGAGAGAGGTCGACTTTGCGATCGAGCTAGAGCCAGGCACCAGGCCCATTTCACGTGTCCCTTACCGCATGGCACCGATGGAGATGGCAGAGCTGAAGGCTCAGTTGGAGGAGCTAGCCGAGAAGGGTTACATCAGGCCCAGTGCATCACCTTGGGGAGCACCAGTGCTGTTCGTCAAGAAGAAAGATGGGTCATTGAGGCTATGCATCGATTATAGGGAACTGAACCGTGCGATGGTGAAGAACCGTTATCCCCTTCCCAGGATTGACGACTTGTTGGATCAACTGCAGGGCGTCGTTGTCTTCTCGAAGATTGATTTGAGGTCGGGTTATCACCAGCTGAGAGTGAAGCCAGATGATGTCCAGAAGACCGCTTTCAGGACCCGCTATGGTCACTACGAGTTCGTGGTCATGCCGTTTGGGCTAACCAATGCACCAGCTGCTTTCATGGAGCTCATGAACCGCGTGTTCATCGACTACCTGGACAGATTCATCGTCGTCTTCATAGACGACATTTTAGTCTACTCGAGGAGTAGAGAGGAGCACGAGGAGCATTTGAGGATTGTGCTCGAGACGCTGAGGAAGCATCAGTTGTATGGGAAATACAGCAAGTGTGAGTTCTGGCTCACAGAGGTGGCTTTCTTAGGCCATGTGATTTCAGCTGAGGGAGTCGCCGTGGATCCGGCGAAGATTGATGCTATCATTGCTTGGGAGGTGCCCAAGAATGTTAGGGACATCCGCTCGTTTCTATGATTGGCCAGCTACTACAGGAGATTCGTCCAGGGTTTCTCGAGCATTGCTAGGCCGATGACGCAGCTGCTGAAGAAGGATGTTCCGTTTGAGTGGAGTGTAGAGTGTCAGGCCAGCTTTGAGCTTCTGAAGGAGAAGCTGACGACCGCTCCAGTTCTAGCGTTACCAGATGGGACAGAGGACTTCGTCATCTACACGGACGCTTCACGTTCTGGATTGGGATGTGTTCTGCATCAGAGAGATCGAGTCATCGCTTATGTTTCACGTCAGTTGAAGCCTGTAGAGGTGTCCTATCCCGTTTATGACTTGGAGTTGGCAGTTGTAGTTCATGCTCTGAAGATTTGGAGGCATTACCTGTACGGCACTTCATGCAAGGTGATGACGGATCACAAGAGCTTGAAGTATATTTTCACTCAGAAGGAGCTGAACATGCGACAGAGACGGTGGCTAGAGCTTCTAAAGGACTATGACTTGGACATAGTTTATCACCCAGGGAAGGCCAATGTGGTGGCAGATGCGCTCAGTAGGAAGACTCACCAGGAGGCATTGGTTGCGAGGCTTACAGCTCAGAGGGATTTGCAGACAGATTTGATGAGGTGTTGCTTCGAGGTGTGGGTTCAGCGGGAGAGTGGTCAGTTATCATTCTTGGAGGTTCAGGCTGAGTTGACGGAGGAGATTCATCGAGGTCAGGCAGACTGTCCAGAGATTGCAGTTATGAGGGAGCGGATGGCTCAGGGCAGATTCAGAGAGCTTGCAGAGAGAGCAGATGGGATGCTCACCTTTTAGGGCAGAGTTGTAGTTCCGTCGACGTCAGATCTGAGGCAGAGGATCATGCAGGAGGCTCACTCCACTCCTTATTCGGTCCATCCAGGGACGAATAAGATGTATCAGGATTTAAGGAGGTATTATTGGTGGCAGAGGATGCGAGCAGACATCACAGACTTTGTAGCCAGATGTCAGGTGTGCCAGCAAGTTCGGATTGAGCACCAGTGACCGGGAGGACTTGTCAGGTCGCTTCCAGTTCCCAAGTGGAAGTGGACAGACATTTCTATGGATTTCGTCACCAGACTGAGGCGGGATGTTCGAGGTTTCGATGCCATTTGGGTTGTGGTCGATAGGTTGACCAAGTCAGCTCATTTCATTCCGATTCAGGAGACATGGCCAGCATCGCGATTAGCTGAGGAGTTCATCCGCCAGATCGTGAGACTTCATGGAGTACCTGAGAGGATTGTATCTGACAGAGATGGACGGTTCACCTTGAGGTTTTGGCATCAGGTTCAGGAGAGCCTAGGGACCAGACTGCATTTCAGTACAGCTTTTTATCCTCAGACAGACGGGCAGAGTGAGAGGACGATTCAGACCTTGGAGGACATGTTACGATCGTGTGTTTTGGAGTGGGGTCATCAGTGGGTTAGGTATCTGCCGCTAGTGGAGTTTTCGTACAACAACAGCTACCATGCATCGATCGAGATGGCTCCATACGAGGCCTTGTACGGGAGACGATGTAGGTCGCCAGTTTGTTGGGACGAGCCTGCAGATACAGTGTTGTCGTTACCTGAGATAGTTAGAGAGACAGTTGATCAGGTGGGTCGCATTCGGGAGCAAATGAGAGTCGCTCAGGATCGCCAGAAGAAATATGCAGACAGACGTAGAACAGAGATTGAGTTCGAGGTAGGTTCACATGTATGGCTTCGGGTTTTGCCCACCAGGGGAGTTCGACGGTTCGGCATTAAGGGGAAGCTAAGTCCGAGGTTCATTGGCCCATTTGAGATCCTAGAGAGAGTCGGTGAGGTAGCTTACCGTTTGGCCTTACCTCCATCCTTGGTTGGCGTCCATGACGTCTTTCATGTCTCCCAGCTCCGCTAGTATATTCCCGACCCTAGTCATGTCCTCGACCACTCAGACCTTTGCATCGAGCCTGACCATACTTTGTGGAGCGTCCGGTGAGGATCCTTGACCGTCGAGTCAAGAGGCTTAGGAACAGGGAGGTCCTTTTGCTTCTAGTTCAGTGGTCTAGGAGGAGTCCTGAGGAGGCCACCTGGGAGACCGAGGAGAGCATTCGGGCTAGCTATGGGGATGTCCTAGATGAGCTGCTTGCGTCTTATGTCGAGCCGAGCGTAGATATTTCCTTGACCTCGCGAGTGCGGTGAGTTGTCTAGTTGGATTGGGGATGGGTTAGCGATATCTCCGTGATTTCGTGCTTATGCTTGGTAGTTGTGTGCAGATCCTTGGTGATATGATGTGATGAGGCTTGATGATATGATGGTGTGCTAAATATATTATGGTATGCTACTATCCTTGACGTGTTTAAGTCATGCTATTAATATGTGATATGAGTGCCAATCTATATATATATATGATGCTTGATGATAGAGATGATGGAAGCTGAAGTATTGGAATTCGACCATAACATGGAACCTAGGAAGAGAATATGGGATTAGCCCTTAGAGGTGGATGATTCCACCTCCTGAAATTTGAAAATTTGCTTGACTAACGTCGGGTTAGGGAATTTTTGAACGGTATTTTAAAGAGGACGTTGTGATGTTTTGAGTTATGATATGACCGAGGAGTCGGAGTAAGGATGTGGTAGAGGCCCATATTACATTCTTGCTACGGTCTTTTGGGGATATTATGATCACGGCAACGGTATTGTGAGGATCTCATGGGGGCACTTATGAGATGCTTACGGAATCAATTGCATGATCCTTGGACTCACCAATTTCAAACTTCATCCCCAGTTTTAAAAATGTTTTAGTCTCGGGGACGAGACTTGTTTTTAGAGGTGGATGATGTAAAGGCTCGGATTTTAAATCCTAATTTATCGGAAAAAATGAAATTTAAGATTTAATTAAATCGGATTTAAAACTCGTTTAACAGATTCCGACCTGAATTTAAATGTTTGACGAACGATTCCGTCTTTTCGCCTCGAAAAGATTTAAAATAAAATCGGATGGTGATATCCTTTTAAGTTTTAAAAAAAATCTAATTGATCGGGAAAGCGAGAGTCAGGGAAACTAACATTCGGGGATTAATTTCGGGATTCGAAATTCACGTATTCGGGGTTTAATTTCGGGTGTGGGTTAACCAAACCCACACGCCAATCTCACCTGCCCCCGTCACCTCCACCCTTCACCTTAACCACCACCCTACCCCGTCACTTCCTTCCTCACTCATCATCTTAACCATCCCACACCATCACCCTCATTCACCATCTCCATCTTCTGCACCCCTCCATCACCACCTTGCCGCCACCCCTCCACCAGCCCAGCGCCACCACCGTCACCTCCTCCGGCATCCACCGCCACCCCTCGGAGCCACCACCAGCCCCCGAAGCAACCCCGAGCCTCTAGCGCCACCACCAAGGTCTCCGCCCGATTCATTCTCGAACCAAACTTCCGGTAAGCCGTTCTCACTCGTTTTCGATCGGAATCGCCCTCGGACTTCGCCATCGCGCTCACCTCTGTCCGGTGTAGGTCCGACGAGCCATCGCGAGCCACCGAAGATGCCCAGAACTCCGGTCGAGAGCTCCGAAGTCGCGAAAAACCCATCTTGGTGAGCTCCGAATTTATCCTCGTTTCGATTCGTTTTCGAGCCTATTTGATGTTTAGATTAGTCGGGAGTGAGTGAAGGCTGAGTGCGGGATGAGAGGGGGTGGAAATGGGGAAAAACCCGAGCTCCAACGACGAGGACGAACCAGCCGTCGAACGGAGGTTGAAGACGAAGGCCGCGGGCGCGGCCAAGCTAGCCGCGGGCGCGGCCAAGCCGCGGCCGCAGCAGTCTGGCAGCGGCTGCGGCACTGTTCGGTTTTGGCGCGATTTCGTGGGACGGTTTTGTAATTTAAAATTATTTATTTAATTAATTAATATTAATTGAAGATTAAAATATAAAATATTATTTAGGGTATTTTAAATAAAATATAATATTATTGAAGGTTTAAAATATAACATTCTATTTGGACTTAGAGGTTTAAAAAGAATTTGGAGAAGAATTTAACGGATATTTTCAAGGGTCGGAATTCTTAACTAATTAATTCGGATTTGAAACGGTTTTGGAACTAACTTGGGGATAAGACTTATTCGATGACTAACTAGCATGATAATATGATCGTTTGACTAACGGCATGATATGTGTGTCTAATAGCATGACTTGTGGTGATTTATTATAAAGGATTAAATATTGGTTACCGATGATGATGATATATATATATCCTTATGGAAAGTATGAGTATGAAATCGTAATATATGCGAATTTAGCTAAGTAGGATATAGAGGTTATCTTAAGCTGATAAGATGACGGATTATATATGTTGAACGGTATGAGATGGGAGATGCTTGATCAGGATGAACTGGAAGTATGATGGATGCGAACTTGTTTATTTATCTGTTTGTATGAGTGTGTGATATATGTGTTCAGAGAGATTGTAGAAGTTTACTCAGGTATTCTCGTTATGTAATTAGGTGATATTTTGTGATCGTGACTACTGTGTGCTGGATTCTTCTTTTGCTGATCTTCTAGCCAGGTAAGTACCTCCGGGGCTTACTCAGTAACCAGGACCTCCTGCCTGATGTGTCATATAGTATGTAGGTGTTGCATATGCATAAAAGTATGTCATGTAGTATCATGCTTAGGAATTGCACTTACGATTGAGCATTCTTATTCTGTATGCGTTTGAATGCAGAACGGCCGTTATATGTGAGTCCTAGAGTCGTTGTTAGGGTCATAGGACAGCCCAGCTTCATCGGGTGTTGTCCTCCTCGAGTCATTATTTATATATATATATCATGAGATACGAGATGAGCACGAGGTACGATATGATGACGAGATGTGATATGCTATAGCATCGAACTGGCCAGTCTCCACCCTATCTGGAAAGGGGGTGGTGGTAGAAGAGGGATATACCACTTGGTATTCTTTGTTAAGGCCTTACTTCATATTTTGTATATATGCATTAGGAGCATGATAGTGTGGTTAACATTTCAGTACTGCATGAAGGCATCCTTATTCTAGGTATAGGCGTATTATATGTCCTCAGCGCGGTCAAAGGACCCGCAGGCGAACACTTGGCCTGACTTGTGGTATAGTTTCAGGTACCCGTTCCATTACTTGATTTCGTGCTGATATGACGGGGTCCATTCATATGGCGGAGAGTGAGTGTTTGAACCCTGACTTCACCAAATTCACACTTTTGGGATTTCTTCCTAATTATACTCTGTTTTGATCCGGCTCTGCCGCGACACTGGTTGTATTGTTCAGAATTTATGTCCTTTGTATAATAAAAGATTTTCCGCTTTGTAGACATAGGATAGGTACAGGGGTTACCCCGGGGTCTCCAGCAGACCTTCCGAATTTGGGTGCGAAATCCCGCTTTAAACTACAAATCCTTGATTTCAAACCTTCAACCTGTACTCGGGACGCAAGATCCTAACGAGGGGTTTTATCCCTCGAAACGTAACTTGGGAATCATAATCCCGAGCCGTTACAGTATCGGTATCAAAATGATATCTTTTGATATCAAGATATCACTTTCTACCTATTTTGATATACCGATATTTTGGGGGATATGGGTGATATCCTTTCTTCTCTTTCTCTTCCTATTCACACCCCATTGCTGCTTGATGAAGAAGACTCGGACCAGGAGCTCACCGACGACCAAAGGGGTTGAAGACGACCACCACTGCGCCGCCCTTGCCTGTTTCAACTCCACACAGTCACACCCGTCGAATCTTATTTGCTCCCGCTTGCTCTTGATTTAGCCAAGGAGTTGTAATTTTTCTTTCAGATCTGGTTCTATTTCTCTCTTCTTTTGCTTGGCAAAGTGGATATGTGAAATTGATTTGTTTTCCTCTGTGGTTTAACTCGTTTGTTAACCTCTCCAATTCATCTTGCTTGAATTCGATTTGTTCAATTTTCTCAAATTTTCCCTTTTATTTATTTATTAATTTATTAATTTATCAAGTGCCAGCAGTTCACTGTTAGCATATAGTTATTAGTAGAATTTAGCTTTTGTCATTGTTTGCCTTTCAAATTTCTATTTATTTTGCATATAAGTAGTCCAGTTCATATTTGGGTGTTGATTTTTGGGTAGAAAAGAAGAAAATACTAAAAGAGTTTGATATCAATGTTTCATACCAAACACATATATGAGATATCAATCTCATACCCTTATCTTTATATTCATATCTAATACCCATATCTGATATCTGATATCCATATACTTGTACCAAACGACCCCTTAATTGATACGGAGTATTTATTTAAACCTTGTAAGAGCATCTTTAATAGTGGTACTCTAGTTGAGTATCATAACCTATTAAAAAAATAAAAAATACAAAAGTGGAGGAGAACCAATAAAGTGAGTACCATATTATGATACTCATCTCACATAATTTACATTGGTTTGATAAAAAATCTGACATTTAATTTTATTTTATCTTTTTAAAATTAGTTATGATACTCATAGTACCACCATTAAAGATGTTCTAAGTTGTACGTATCATCTAAATAAGGTATTCAATGAAGAATCATTTCTGTATAAAAAGAAGGAAGATTTTTTTTTTTGTTACTATGATTCATTTTAATTTATCACATCAAGACTGTCTTGTAGACTGCACTATATATGGTACTGCTGCAGGTAGTTATGCAATGGGCACTGAAATTCAGTAATTTAATTACTTGTCTTTGAAACAAAAATCTTTTGAGGGTTTGTTTATCAAAAGTGAAAACAAAACCTGGGTTTATGAGGGATCCAGAATCTCAAAAAATTCCCTTAATTCAGCAACCATGAAAATCAGACAATTCAATTGAAATCTCACCTTTTAATGGTTTAATTTACACACACTCTATATCTCTGATTACTGTGCCCCATTTCATCATTGGAGCATATATATCTACTGCTTTATGATTACTGAAACAGGTACCCATCACATTTATTAGACAATTGAATGTATCTGCTCACCCTATTGTATATAGATTCTGCACTCTACTAGATTTTTTTTTATCTCCTCCATTCCACAAATTAGAGGGCGGGCTCAGTTGTTCATCCAATACCTATTCTATGCGTAGCTTTGTCCATTTCTGCTAGTTGCCTTATCCTCTGGCTGGCATACCTTCCTCTGAAATCCTTAGCAAACCTACAACATCTGCGATTCCCCTTCCTCAATTTTGTCCTTCATGGGTCCTCCAATTTTAGCTGTATCTAACCCAAATTGAGGTTGCTTGAAGGTAATACCTTTGTTGGGGGTAGGCCTAGTTGGATTCATGAGTTTCTGTGACTTGTGAGCGCCACAGGAATCAACAATAATCTGCAAATGGGCTGTTTGAGCTTCTTCTACCTTCTCCTCACAGTCTCATGGGGCCTGTTCTTATCAGTTGCCTCCCAATTACAGTCCTCCCAGGTCAATGTGCTTCTCCAAGTGAGGAAGCAATTGGAGTACCCAAATCAGCTGGAGGTTTGGAGCACTCAGAAAACCGATATCTGTTACCTAACCCCATCTCTTCAGATGAATGTAACATGCTCAGGAAATGTTGTCACTGAGCTCAGAATCATGGGTGATAAGCCATCCAAGATCAGTACCTTTGATGGGTATTCAATCCCCAACCAGACCTTATCTGGAAGCTTCTCTATGGACTCCTTTGTGACCACTCTCACAAGGCTCCCAAGCTTGAGAGTCCTTTGCCTTGTGTCACTTGGTATTTGGGGCCAGTTTCCTGATAAGATTCATAGGTTGACTTCTCTTGAGTATTTGGATTTGAGCTCCAATTTCATCTATGGTTCAATCCCGCCGAGGATCTGTTCTATGACCGGCCTTAGAACTCTCATTCTAGATGGGAATTACTTGAATACAAGTGTGCCAGATTGGTTAGGCTCATTGCCAAAGATGGAGGTTTTGAGCCTTACAAACAACCAGTTGAAGGGTCCATTGAGTCCTTCAATTGGGAGGATCACTTCACTTACTAGTCTTGCATTGTCGAACAACGCGATTTCTGGGAAGCTGCCTGATTTGAGTGGGTTGAGTAGCCTAAAAGTGCTGGACTTGAGTGGGAACAAAGTTGGTTCGGAGCTTCCAAGTTTTCCTAGTGGCTTGGTCATGGCATTTCTTAGCAATAGCTCCTTCACAGGCGAGATACCGAGGGGATTTGATCGGCTAAATCAGCTACAACACCTTGATCTGTCACTCAATCAGCTAAGGGGAGAGCTGCCCATGACACTCTTTTCTCTCCCCAATATCAGCTATCTGAATGTTGCATCAAATTCCCTCAGTGGATCACTCCCATACCACATGACTTGTGGAGGCAAGCTCAGCTTCATCGACATTTCCAACAACAGATTAACTGGTGGCCTACCGAAGTGCTTGAGCTCGAAAGTTTCCAGGCTCTCCGGGAATTGCTTGACTGTCGATGTTCAGCAGCAGCATCCGGGATCATACTGCTCCGGAGAAGCCCACATTGGGAGGACAGGCTCTAGGGCCAAAGGGTTGGCTGTCTTGCTTGTTGTCATTGTAATTGTGGCTGTCGTAATGGCGCTTCTCGCCTTCGGGTTCCTTGTGATGTACAGAAGGTACTGTCCCAGTGGGTGTTCAGAGCAGCACTTGCTCAAACAGCAAGTGGTAGAAAGTACTGTCAATGGAGTCACCCCTGAGCTCCTAGCAAATGCAAGTAAGTTATTTGGTTTTGATACTGTTTTGGGGATTTTTTTTAGCTTCATGGATTTGGAATGTTAACTTCATTTGTTTTGTCATTCAAGGATTGATATCTCAGGCAGCGAAATCTGGAGGAGCACAAGGCACAAGCGCGTATCGCGTGTTCTCCATGGAGGAACTGAAGGAGGCGACTAACAACTTCGATAAGTTAGCCTATCTTGGTGAAGGATCAAAGGGCATGGTACTAATATTTGTCTTCAGTCTGCAACAATCTACCCTAGTTTGATCAAAACGAGCAATCAATACATTGCACCAAATAGACTCGAATTGATCAAAACCTTTTCCAATGATTGATGAGTGAGCTAATATTGTTTTACCTTCATTTTCTCTCTTTTTAGGTTTACAAGGGAAGGTTACAGAATGGAACACAAGTTGCAATAAGGTGTTTATCCTTGTCACAGAAGTTCACCATTCGAAATCTGAAGCTCAGGCTGGATCTCCTGGCGAAGATAAGGCACCCGCATCTCGTCTGCTTACTAGGGCACTGCATTGAAAGCAATGGAGGCCAAAGTGAAGCAGGCAACATGAACAATGTGTATCTCGTCTACGAGTACGCTCCAAACGGGAACTTACGGTCCTATCTCCATGGTATGTGACCAATTTCTAAGTGCTGCATCAGATTGAAATTCTTCAAAAGTTTACTAAAATGCAGTGAGTTTATAAATGCAGATAGTCACTCTGTAAGGCCTCTCAACTGGGCTGAGAGATTGGCAAACCTCATTGACATAGCCAAAGCTGTGCACTTCCTCCACACAGGAGTGATTCCCGGCTTCTTCAACAACCGTTTGATGATGCACAATATTCTGTTGGACGAAAACCGAAGGGCAAAGCTGAGTGACTACGGCCTCTCTGTTATATCAGACGACAAAGACACAAACAAGGTAGGATAGCCTTGATAGGTTTAAATTTGCACCAACTTCCATAGATTGTATGCAGAAAATAACTCTTTTTTTATGTTATTGCATATTCCAGGTACTCGGAAATGATTCTAAATCATGGTAAGAACTAATAACTGTGTATCTTTCAATCATACTTCCTTTCTTGCACCAAGGCGCTTTTAGGTTTGCTTACAAGCACTCAATGTCAACAGGCAGACGAAGATGCTCGAGGATGATGTATATAGTTACGGATTCATATTGTTGGAGGCGATCATTGGGCCCTCGGTGTCGACAAAGAAGGATGCGTTCCTGTTCAATGAGATGGTAAGTCCTGATGGTATACAAGGAAAACACTCTAAAATGGCATGGACTGAACTCATGATTGTGCATTTTCTGCAGGAAACTCTAGGCAGCCAAGATGGTCGGAAAAGGATGGTGGATCCGCTAGTGCTTGCAAGTTCTTCCGAGGAATCGTTGTCCATTGCCACAACTATAGCAAGCAAATGCCTTTCATCTGATTCAACAACGCGCCCTTCCTTCGAGGACGTTCTATGGAACTTGCAGTACGCAGCCCAGGTCCAGGGAACCGATGATGCTGACCAGAGGCTCGACTCTCCAGCAAAATCTTAGGAGTATCTTGTACTATCACCATTGTAGCCTCTTTCTAAGACGAAATTATTGAGACAATTTTAAAAATTACATTTTAGCAGGTTCAAACTGTCTTACTAGGACACAAAAGCGAGGAACTACCAGAAAACCAAACTACGAAGAGTCGAAAGGGTGAAGCGGCAAAGGCAGTTTTTCTACTTCCACTGACAGTCTAAAGGCCCTTCTCCAGCATGGCCCTGACCCTCATGGGCAGGCCATATAGCCTGATGAACCCAGCAGCATCAGCTTGATTGTAGATCTGGCCGTTTTCGAACGATGATATGTCCTCCCTGTACAAGCTGTAGGGGCTCTTCCGACCCACCACTGTCACTGAACCCTTGTACAACTTTAAAGTCACGGACCCAGTTGTAGTCTTTGTGATCTGCTCCATGAACGCATCCATTGACTCGCGGAGTGGGTCAAACCACCTTCCTGCATAGACCAGCTCTGCATACTTAAGGGCAAGAGAGTCCTTGACCTGAATTGTTTCCCGATCAAGGGTGAGGGACTCGAGCTCGCGTGCTGCAGTGAAGAGGATGGTTCCCCCGGGGGTCTCATAGACGCCACGAGACTTCATGCCGACGAGCCGGTTCTCGACCATGTCAATGCGCCCAATCCCGTGTTGTCCACCAATCTCGTTGAGCTTGGATAAGAGGGACGCTGGAGAGAGCTCTTTCCCGTTAATGGAGACAGGGTTTCCGGACACTATTCCAATCTCAATGTACCTGCAAGAGTTTTTTCTTTATTCACTGAGACAGAAAAGCTTTGCAAGATGAATCTAATTCATACACATTTCAGATCTAATAAGAAAGTTGTGCCAACGACTCAATGACATAGTGCGATAGGATGCAACGACAATTACTCATGACAGAGATACCGTTGGATATACACTTTATCGAAGTATCAAACTGATTCCAATAGAAAAGTACTTACTCTGGCTGATCAGGTGCATCTTCAGGGTCAACTGACATCATGTACATATCCTTTTTAGGCTCATTTGCCGGATCTTCCAAGATATCACCCTTTGATGTCCAAAAGTGAAAATATGATTACAATCTCAAGAAATGAAAGCATAAAGTTTACGATTGGCGGTTTGGGAAAGATAAGTGCTATGGTAGAGAAACAAAATCAAATTACCTCATGGCTAATGTGCCACAAGTTCCTATCTCTGCTATAAATCGACTTCTTGGTCACAGGGACAGGGACATTGTGCTTTTTAGCATATTCAATAGCATCCTCTCGTCCAGTAATGTCCCATTCTCTCCAAGGAGCCACAACATTGAGGTCAGGATTTAGGGCGAAGAATGTAAGCTCAAACCGGACCTAAGGAGTTAATAGCACGGTCAAGATTCCATACAGGAAAACTGAATTCAGCATATATCTTTTAAGAATTAATGATGTGGCATGCCTGATCATTTCCCTTTCCAGTGCACCCATGAGAAACTGCATCTGCTCCAACTTCTCTGGCAACATCAACCATGGCCTGGGGACAAGTAGGTAAGGGTTTGAGTTCTTTTAAATGAAAAATGAACAACATGCAATGTTTTGCCTAAAAAGTAGACACAGCTAATAAAAAACAAACTGTGCACTAGATGGTGTTTATCGCTCATCCTCTTGAACTTCACCTTTGCAATGACAGGCCGGGCCATAGAGGTACCTAGCAGGTACTTCCTCTCATAAATTGCACCAGCACGTAGGCAAGGGAAAATATAATCTCTTACAAACTCCTCCTGTAAATCCTTTACCACTAGTTGACAAGCACCACTTGCTTTTGCCTTCTGTTCTAAGCCTTCTAACTCCTTTATACCCTGCAAGTTTTAAACAATTTATGTAACAAGTAAACATCACCATGTATTTTAAATACAAGGCAGTCAAAAAAAAGAAACAAGCAAAGGTTAAAACAGATCAAGGTTAGCCAGACTTACTTGACCAACATCTGCAGTAAAACACACAACTTCACACCCATAATTCTCCCTGCAAGGAAAACAACATACAAGGAAATCTTAGAACATGACATCTGATTGTGAAAAAGAAACCCAAACATAAGCCACAAGGAAAAACTCAGATGATAGAGAAAAAGAAGTATCTCGTTCCAAGTTACAAGTTACAACCAAGAAAATGGCTCTAGATGAAACAATACTGTTATTAACATTACGCTTTATCTTCATCAATGGGGAAAATTCCAGTTCTAATGACTTGCGCCAGCAGAAATACAAAAATATAGAGACGATAAAGTATGGATCTTGAAATCAAGTCTTTTAACTCTCCAAAAGCAGAAAATTCCTACCTGAGCCAGGGGACGATTACAGATGTGTCCAATCCACCACTGTAAGCCAGAACAACTTTGTTCAACTTCCCTCGTAAGCCACCACCCGCAACAGCTGCCTCCTTATCACTCGAAAGAACTGCTTGGGTAGCTGCACTCAAGCCCAAAGATCACGGGACTGAAAGATGCACTGTATAATGATAAATTGAAACTGAACAAAGTAGCCACAGCCACAAATTTGACTATAGCATTGGCAGAAGTTCCTTTTGACCTTTGGAGGGGATGGGGATGGTGAAGTAAGCATGAGACAATGGGTTATATGCTGTGAATGAAACGGAGAGCCAAAAGAACAACACAGAAAACAAAACAGTACCTTGTTTCCCCTTGGCATCGTTGCACGTAAGCCCATGATTTCTCATCATGTTTGCTCCCAACTGAAAACAATCACAAGATTAGCTAAGTTTTGTTTGTAGCATCATTCAAAGAGATCTGAACTCTTTTATGAAAGAATCACAATGCCAAAACTCAGTTTTAGGGCCCCTTTGGAAAAGGTACGTGAATATGAGATATGGATATCAAGACATGGGTCTTGCATATGGGTATGAGATTGATACCATATTGTTGTTTGGAAAGGGTATATGGATATCAGATTAACATGATACATTAAAAATAAGAAATTAATCAGAAACTCTATGTAGATTTCAACAGAAATTCTAAAAGAGGGCTTCTAAATTGCAATATTTTATATGTAGCTTCCGTTGGATAATTGTGCACTTGGGCAGCTGCCTATATGTACACAATTGTTTCATTATATTTGAAGTAGCAATAGAAAATCAACAGCACAATAGTTAACTCCTTGCACCAGAAAATGAGGAACAGAAAATCAGCAACACAGTAGAAAAACTAGGAACAGAAGCACCAAAGAAGAAACCCAATAGAAAATCAGCAACACAGTAGCAACACAAAGGTCGCAGGTCACCATTCACGAGAACTGAAAAAACAGCAAACACCAAAACCAAAACCAAAACCAAAAATCAACAAAGAGGGAGAAGAAGGACACAGGTCGCAAATGTTGAAACCGAAAATCAACAATCTGTCTAGTGTGTTCAATGAAGGAGCAGATGTCTACTGTGTTTAATGGAGAAGGGTGTGGCACCGAAAGAGAAGAAGGGGAAAAGAGAGGTACCGGTTCAATGGAGCAGCAGCCCACAGAGTAAGAGAAGAGAGAAAAGGGGAGAAAGAGAAGAGAATACCACTCAATATACCCAATTTGAAGAGATGTTAGAAATTATAAAACCCTACAAACAGTACATGGGATAGCAATTATATAGTACCATACATATATTAATATACAAAATAAAAAAGATATACAGTCGATATACCATACAAAACAAGCCCTTACAGTACATTTTGCATTATCTATAACCAACTATTGCAAGATAACACAATATACGAACCTCTTGTGGTGAAGAAAAACTCTTCTTCGAGCAGTAAAACTTGCTCTGGAACGAAAGCAGCCCTGTGAAAATCAAAAGAACCATCAACAAACAGGAGCAGTGACTAGCATCAACATAAACACATCAACCAATTCGAAGCAATGGAAAACCAAATCGCAATTTTTCCATAATCAAATTGAACAAGGAAATGAAATTCATCAGAATGAAAGAAGGTTCTATAGCTACAAAATTAGTGAAAATGAATAACAAAGGGACCAATTTACCTCTTCCATTGAGGCCTTTGGAGAACAAACCGGCGACGGAAGAGGACGATAGTGGAGCAGAAGGAGAAGCGGAGTTCGCAGAGAAAGCATGCAGCTGCGCCATTGAAGTGTCAGTGACGGGATAAACACAGCAAACAGCAATCCAAGCGCGTCCGATTGACCAAATCGCAAGAAGGCGAGGGTGGTGATTTGGCGGGAGGGGGAAGAACGAGAGGCAACGCGGTGGCCGGGGATGGAGGAGCGCCGGAGAGTTGGGGGGGGGGGGGGGGGGTTGTGAGGGAGGCGGAGTGCCGGTTGTAGTTTTTTTGGGCGGCGATAAAAAGGCTTCAAATTTTGGCAGTCGAATTAGGTTTTCCTTCGCCCCTTTTTTTTCTTTTTCCTTTTTTTTTTCTTTAGTTAATGCGTTCTTTATGTGTATCGATGGAGACATTTTCCGACATCCAATCGTGGATTTGTACTGTAATTTGGCGGCACAATCCACCGGATCCGAACCGATATAATACTCGTTCAATTGGGTAAATATCCGTTTTAGATGTGAAAACGTAAATGTCCATTTTTTACATAATAAAGTAAATGTCCATTTTTTTCAAAAATACCTCTCCTTCCCCATCCCACATCTTGTGCAAATTTGTATATTTTAAGCAAAACCATTGTGGATGTCTAACACTTCCCCCTTCCCCCTTTGACCATTTTTAATTTTAACATTAACTAGTCAACATTGACCATTTTGATCAACGCATGCATTTGGTGACAGTTGTGTATATTTTTCCGGTGACTGTTATTTGTCATAATTATTTTGGTGACAGTTGACTTTTTTGTGACATTTTATTTTTTTTCTAGTGACATTTAATGTTATTTTTTTTCTAGTACTAGTGAACACCGTCACCAACTTACTATCATCAACTACAGAACATTGTCACCAACTTTTTGTCACCTATTATAAAATATTGGCAAGACCGATTTTTACTAACTACATACTATCACCAACTACAAAATGTTGTCACAAACCTATTTCAACAATTACGAAACACTGTCATCAAATTATTTTCACC
The DNA here is from genome assembly GCA_963922045.1 of Persicaria maculosa. NCBI lineage: Eukaryota > Viridiplantae > Streptophyta > Magnoliopsida > Caryophyllales > Polygonaceae > Persicaria > Persicaria maculosa. The sequence continues at coordinate 19,662,200 of OY998261.1, read as the reverse complement.
AACAAGGGAACACTGTTACCAAACATTGTCACAAACCAATTGTCACCAACTAAAAAACATTGTCACCAATCTATTATCCCTTTTTTATATATATAAGAAAAGAAATTCGATTATCTAGACAAGCCTAGAGAAATCGAGAGCACGAACAAGTCGGGAGATGGACCAACCATCATGTACAACGATAATCAAATAACAGAAGCAAATGACTGAATGGAAATAACAAGAAGCAAATGACAGAAAGAAAAATGCAGAAATAAAGTACATGTCATCCTACACTATAAACTACAAGCTAGCAGATCAACGAACCGATCAGCCAAACGAAAGATGCTCACAGAGGATTATGGGGATCACTAGCGGACACCACAACTTGGACTCTAGACAGAATTAACAAGCATCGATCGCATTTCCACGACGTCTATAAGGTTGACAAATCAGTCACCGATCACATGAAACCTGTAATACAACAAGAAAAACAAAGTACACCAACCCGCAGACCAAAACTCTAGTCATACCATTGCCAAAACAAATCCCAAAAACCCATCGTACACCCTCAAGGACGATAACACGATCGTAGAGGCTACACAAGGTAAACCAAAATAGAGGAAACGTATAAGATGGGAAAGAAATAAATAAACGAAAACAATAACCAGACTAAGAGACCAGAAAGAGGTTAGAAAACGAACTCATAAGGTTCACAAGCCCTTTTTTTTCCTTTATATTTTTTTGTGGGTCAAAAAGCCACATCTGCATTTCCCCAATGTTGTTGCAGGAGGCTTGATATGTCAAGTAATTACAAATAATAAAGATGCAATAAATGTAATCCGACTCCTGGCCTAAGAAAATAATTACAAGACTTCCTCCCGTTGTAGTGGAAGGGTAGTTAGGATCGATCCACGAGGAGGCGTGTCAGCGGGATCCTAGTAGCATTGGAAATTTCACGTCTATGTCGACCAGAAGCCTCGATTTCGACCTTGGGCCTCGATGTCGACCTCGGCTGTCGATGTTCTCTGCAACAGAAGACATGCAGAGACAAAAACAAGTGGTCGATATCGACTGGAAGGGGTCGATATCGATGTCAGTCAACGAAATCGACTGACTCAGTACATTGCCAGTCGATACAGAAGGGTCGATATCAATGCTAGGGTCGATATCGATGCTCAGCAAACTCCGCAGCGATGATCGTCGTCGACTCAGAAAACTATCGACGAACTCAGTGGTCGATATCGACGTCTGGGGTCGATATCGATGTCTCCCTGCAGTGGGTTAGTTGTTTTGTCGGCAAAGAAAGGCCGAAGATTTGAGAATGGAGAGAGAAGCAATGAACAGAAATAAAAACAATGGTTTTTGTGTGTATAAACTATGTAAAAGGCACAACTCCTAGGATTAGGGTTTACCACAACGTTAACCAATGCATGCGATGAGATAAATAAGACGGACAATTGCGCTATTTCACCCGAGGGACAAGCTTTCGCCGTACACCAACTCTTAGGATTACTCTTGCCAATAAACCTAATTGTCTCTACCAATTTTATGTTTATAACTCAAGTTGTTAGCATGAATCCCTTTTCTTTCGATTAAGACTAAACATAGAATCGTAGGAGGAGAGATAGACACAATGATATCAACATCAAATACTTACCTCAAGCGCGCATGGCTAACGTCGGGCTCACCCCGACCCTAAGAGCTTTGGGGAACTACTCGCTTCTCATCATGGAACTCATTGTTGATTGAATGAAATAAACTTGCATTAAAATAAACTCCGAAGCTTTACAACTCAACGTCAACTTTCGCAAACGTCAAACCCTAAAACTTCTCTCTAACTCTAACTCTATTGTCTGTCTCTTGGATTCGATGATTGGATATTGGATGATTGAATGCCAGCCCCCTAGGGCTTTATTTATAGGCTACTAATCCTTGCTATCCAAGGATTGTAACTCCTATCTAAACTATGAACTCTATCCAAACGATTAGGATAGGTCTTTTATTTTTGATAAAACTTAAATAACTTAAAGGTAAAAGATGAATAAAACATCAGCTGCCATCTATCTTGAAAGTATGAGATAATTCCGTGCCTCCTTGAAGATATAGTTCCAATCCGCATTCGAAATCGAGTCTATCTTCTGTCGAGATAAGGGGTTGATATCGACACCAGAGGTCGATATCGAGGTCTCTGTTCCTGCTCGACTTGTTCAGCTCTGGTCGATTTCTATGTTGAGGTCGATATGGGGGTCGATATCGACACCGGGGGTCGATATCTGGGTCTAAGGTCGATATCTACCTCTTCTCAGCTTCACTTGACGTCTATCGTTTCGACTCCGATTTCGCTCGAATTCCTGCATGGTTAGCTTCAAAACTTGTGCAGACCCTATTTCTTGCATTTTAGGCCATTCTTACACAAGTTGAACCTTTTCTTTGGAAATCGAATGAAATAAGGAGTCAAATAATGCAATAAAAGGAGATATAAATATGTACATCAAAACACCCCATACTTAGACTTGCTTGTCCTCAAGCAATAACCAATACCTACAACACATCCTTCAAGTCTTCGCCCTTGTCAAAAGCAACATCATATGCGGTAGCAAAGCAAAGCAAGTGAATTTAACGTCATAGCACATATTTTGGCGATCCATAGGCATATGCAATTTTGATCCAACCTCACAGGGATAATGTGTTTGCACTCAACTCTCATGTGTTTAGGCTATGAAGATCAACTCTCAACTCAATTCCATATACAATCTTATAAACATTGCAATTTATAAAAATCCACTTCGCAACCAATTATGAAAATGCAATAAGAACCATCAGGAGGACTTTCGCTCAATGGAAGACTTCAAAGAAGACTCCATTCGGCGAGGTTGTAATGGGGCTTGGTATAAAATAAAAGGGTATGGAATTATTTGGCTATGTGGTGCTTTTATAATTCGGGAATCAAGACTCCTAAATCTCAACACTTGCAATACCCAAACCATAACTCTTCATAATATGCTCTAAAGATGCATTCCATCAACCCTTCTTCCAAGTTCTAATATACCTCTAAAAAATATAACATTTGTATGAATAAAAGACTTAAGGATTTTGGCTCATGCATTATGTATAGATATCTTTATTTATTTTTTTTCGGATTTTTTTTTCTCAAAAATAATAAGTAAATATGTGCATTTATATGTTGAGCCTTAAACCCTTTTACAAAATATGACAAAATGTAAATATGCACCATCCTATAATTTCCTTGCTCAAAACTGGACATTATGCTCTTTTCTTTCCACAAGGCATTAGTCCAACCAATCTAAGTCTCAATTCCCAAATGGGGGTCAGGCTCAATTCGGCTAGGGATAATTTTGTGGAGTTTGCAATTTCAGGCTCAGGCTAATGTTTTGGCTTCAAGCAGGGATAATGCAAGGTAGGTAAAGAGAGGATAAAAATGGCTTAAAAGATGCCTCCATCATTTAATTCTCGTAAACATAATCATATATATGCATTGGTTTTGAATAACTATCACAACATTTAGAGATGCATAGGAAGAGTAAATTCACTCAAGAAAGCGGAGGGATTTTTGATGTTCTCCCTATAGGTCAAAATTCTCACAAGGATAATTTTTGTTGGATTTGCCTTTTAGCCTAGGATCATATGTGCTCAATTTCATCACAAGTTCACAATCTACATAAAAATTTAAAGACTTAGGCTAAACCATCCAAATATGCCATAGGGTTTACACGATCAAGTCAGCTATTGAGTTTTCATCATAGGACATCTAAGTAGGGTTAGAAAATAAACTTAAAAAATAAACATGCATTTTTTTTTGTATTTTTGACATTTTTTCTATTTTTTTTTTGGATTTTGACATTTTATAAAAGTAAAACTAAGAACAAAAAAAAAAATTTTAAACATGAATGCAATGCGAAGAAAACCAAGTTATGACCATAAGACATGTCTTTCCCCCACCCCATACTTAAAATATACAGTGTCCTCACTGTATTAAAAAGAAGAACAAGGGTAGAGAGAAACTCACAGTACAACCTGCGGATTCAGGTCGATTTCAGGTTAGGTCGATGCCAGAAGTCGATATCTAGGTCAAAGGTCGATGTCAAATGCATCTGTCGAATTCGAGGAAGAAAGTGAAGACAAGGGCTGCTTGATTGGGGTCGATATTGAGTATTAGGGTCGATATCGACCTCTCTTTTTCGCTCCTGAGTCCTCGATGTCGACTCCAGGAGGTGGCTTGACCCTGGGGGGGTCGATTTCGACTGGCCTGGTCGATTTCGACTGCCTCTGCAGAAGCTTCTTTTCTTCTTCATCGTTCCTTTTACTTGATAACCTGAAATCTTTGTTAGAAATATAGATAAAGCACGAATTATCTCAGTTTTAAAAGTTTGATAAACCAAAAATTAAATCCTAAAAACCATCTATGCAAAATTTAAAGGTTTTATGTACATGCTCTAGATTTTTGAGTCGCTAGGCCGACTTCTCCGTCAATGCTTTATGACCCTTTTATGTAGGGACCCTTCGAGCTTGAGCCTTCTCCTGGATCATCTAGGTCCTTTTGATAGCATCTAAGTTCGGCGACCAAGGCTTCTTCATCATCAGGTTCTTCTTTGGGCGCTTTTCTTCTCTTTCTTGACCTAACTTTAGCAATATAGGCAAACCATGGAGCTTTGACCCTCTCTTTAGTAGAATTATCAATAATGGGCTTAATTGATTTATCAATAAGGGATAGGAGTCATACCTGGGCTTACCTGTTTAGGCCCGAAACAGAAATCTTTGGGCTGAGGGGTGGTCGATGTCGACCAAGGTGGGTCGATTTCGAGAGCTTTGGTCGATGTCGACATGTGGGGGTCGATATCGACCTCTGTGACCCCATACTTAAGCTCCTGGCAGCGATCTGGCATACTCGATTTCGACCAAGGGGGGTCGATTTCGATGTTTTTAGTCGATATCGACTGGTTCCAGTCGATGTCGACCCTGCTTGCTGTTTCTGTCCTCGCTAATAAAAATTTTCTAAGCTTCTCCTTAGCCGGCGAGAGGACTACTTGCTCCAGGTGCTTTGTTTCGCTCATGGTCGGGTTGAAAGAGAATTCTATTACTTCGTTCCCTATAGTAAAGGTTAGTAGTCCTCGACGTACATTGATATTGGTATCTGCAGTAGCTAAGAAAGGCCTACCAAGGATAATAGGCACTACAGGATCTTCAGGCATCTCCAATACAATGAAATCAGTAGGCACAAAGAACTTACCTACCTTTACCGGAACGTCATCAACTATACATGTGGGCCTGACGAATGAGTTGTCAGCCATATAGAGCTTCATGTCCACAGGTTCAAGGGCACCAATGTTCACCTTCTGCCAAATAGAGAGAGGCATGAGACTTACACTTGCCCCTAGGTCACATAGGGCTTTATAGCGATGTTGGCCAAGTCCCACGGTGATTGCAAACTTCCCTGGATCACTCTTCTTCTTAGGAAAGTCCATCTTTGAGCATTCCTCTGCGATCTCTGCCATGGATCTCTTCTTGCTCAGGATGTCTTTGAGGAATCGCACATAGGCGGGCATCTCGCTTAGGGCTTCTGTAAGAGGGATGGTAACATTAAGACCTTGAAGAATCTTTACGAAGTGCCTAAACTTACCTTTGGTGGGATCCTCCAATGCTTTGGAAGGGAATGGCAACGTCTTCTTTGGTGGAGGGGCCAAAACGGTGGTTGGAGGGGCCTGCTGGACATCGACATCGACTGGGATGTGGTCGATATCGACTGGGATGGTCAATTTCGACCTCTGTTGTGGCTCTGATGGCTCTGCAGTGGCCTCGATATCGACATGGGGGTCGATATCGACCTCATCCTCGACATCGACTGGTCTGTCGATGTCGACTGGATCTGCTGCTTTCTCCGATTCCATTCGTGGCTTGTGTACTTTGGTGCCACTCCTTAATTGTATGGCTGCGACATGGCCCGTCCCGGATTGTCCCTTAGGATTTGTAGTGGGTTGCCCAGGGAGTGTTCCGGACGGTCTAGGGATTTGTGCCGCCAATTGACCCAGTTGGGTCTCTACGTTCTTTTTCCAAATATCCATCTCCCCAATCCTTGTGGGAAGGTGATTGAGTTGAGAATGGATAGCATTGTTGGATTGATCATTCTTAGCCTGATTCCGCCTGATTTCATCCAGTACTAGTTGAAGATCATCCTTCTTTTGGTCTCTCTCCGGGTGCCCAGGAGCTCTATAAGGCGGAGGGTCCCTAGGGTTAACCGGGTTCCTTTATGGTTGATGGAACCTTTGGTCCCCCCAATATTGGTGATTGGGACCCCTCATGTAGCGTGCCTCTTGGTGAGTCTCCGCTAGGTGTACTTGTTCAGCATGGGGGCACTCGATGGTGGTGTGCCGCTGCGATCCACATTCAATGCAATCTTGGTTCGCTGAAAGGAACCTTACTTGCTTTTGGAGCTTTCTAAGTTGATCTCTATGGAATTGCTCCTTCACATCCGGATCGATTACATTGGAGGGTTCATATAAGGGTATAGATGGGGCAGGCCTCGATGATGATGGTGTGTCGGAAGCCTCAGGAGTCCCATATGTATTGTCGAATTCCACCAACCTCTCTATGGTCTCCTAAGCCTCTTGTGGAGCGAGTTCAAGGTAGCCATAGGAGGTGTAGGTGTTGATCCTCTCCTTAGTTGCAGCGTCAAGAGCATTGTATATGATTTCTTGAATTACGTACGGTGGTTGGCCATGCGTCGGGCATGATCGTAGTAGGTCCTTAAACCTTTCCCAAACAGTTGCCAGAGCCTCACCAGACTTTTGTTTGAAAGCCGTGATTTTCTGTCGGATCAACGCCGTCTTAGAAGGACGAAATAACTTGTTGAGAAACGCGTCCTTGACTTCATTCCAGGTGCGGAGCGATCTTGGGGATAAGCTTTCCAACCACTGCAATGCTTTTCCTGTAAGAGACCAGCGAAAGGCTTTTAGTTGGACATATTCAAGACTTCGTCCATCAGCAATAGTATCACAAAGGTCTAAGAAGGTAGAGATATGTGCCATAGGGCATTCGTTCGGTTTTCCTTCATATTGGTGCCTTCTAATCTCAGTTAGGAAGTTAGGTTTTATTTCAAAATTAGAGGCAGGGATAAGAATTGCCGATTCAGGCACTGTGAGAGCGGGGTGCATATATTGCTTGGCATTCCTAGGGAGGGCATTGATTTGGGCTTCTATTTGCCTCCGGCCTTCCTCCTCCCTATCCGCACGCTCCTTAAGTGCCGCCTCTCTAGTCGTTAGGTCCTCAACCTGCTTCCTTAGTTGCTCAATAAGTTCAGCTTGGTTCACACTTTCCGCCATGATTCTTTGAGCTTGGGCCCTTAGATGGAAATAACGCTCAGGGTCGTCTATTCCTTCAAATTCAGGTGGGCGATCAGCACGTCGCATACACCTGCAAAAACAAGCTAGGTAGAGACGTGAGATAGACTACTAGGGCGCGATTGATTGCCTCCCCGGCAACGGCGCCAATTTGTTGTTGCAGGAGGCTTGATATGTCAAGTAATTACAAATAATAAAGATGCAATAAATGTAATCCGACTCCTGGCCTAAGCAAATAATTACAAGACTTCCTCCCGTTGTAGTGGAAGGGTAGTCAGGATCGATCCACGAGGAGGCGTGTCAGCTGACAAGAGGAAAACCTGTCATTGTTCCTGCCAAAGAATACTCAAACTCACAACTAGTATAGTTGGTAAGAAAGAGGTCGATCCACAGGGAAATCTATTAACTTCAAGTATCAATTTAATCGCAATTAACAGAAAAAGAGAATTTGGTGATGGAAATATCCGCCTTTTGTCAAAGCGGAAAGAAACAAACTGAAGAGGGTTGTAAGATGCAATGGAGAGAATTAGGTTCACCTACAATTTGTCACTTCAATTGATGAATTTGATCCTTGTTTCAGCCTCTAGTTCTTTTCTTTTCCTATCAATGTCCTTGTCCAGATCTTAGGTAAATTACTAGTCCTACGAGTCCTAGCAATCCTTATCTCTAAATAATCCTAACACGGTTAAGATTTAACCTAGAGATAGCATTAAGACTATGAATTAACCAAGGTATATGCAATATCAAGCTACGAGTCGATATTTAACATATATTCAACATCCTACACATCCAATTAGTCCTCCGAGTCCTAAAGGGATATGATTGCCACTTGGGTTAAGGTTCGCTACGAGGAATCTACAAAACCCTAGCAATTGAATGAATCTACTCTAACTAGTTGATCAGGCCAGAGAGAATAAAACACATTCAAGAAATTAAGCGCAAAGAAGTCAAAACATTGAAATAAGAATAAGAACTAGATTAAGAAACTCACAATTCAACAATCAAGATCCAAACTGTAGGCGAAACCTTCGAGAGTTTAGTTGCTCATGCTCAACGTGCTCTCAATAATTCTCAAAAGTGCATAAGGTTATTAGTTAGATGCCTAAGAAAATAACCCTAATAGTCCTTAAATAAACCTAAGAAAGTCGGCCAAAACAATTCTAAAGAAACCCTAAATAATGAATCGGCGGTTCTGCTGAGGCCGCGGGGCGGCTACCTCAGGCGACGGGGCGGCCAGGCGATCAGCGAAATCCTTCGGCAAGTCTTCGGGCCACGGGGCGGCTAGCTCGGCCGCGGGGCGGCCATTCTGTTCACAGCGATTTTTCCTCTTCGAATTTGGTCTCGATGTCAACATGAAAGTTGTAGATCTCGGAAAGAGCTTTCCAACGCATGCTTATAATAGGCATTCCGACCACCAAGGCCTCCAGAAAGTGCAAAACAAGTTCAGCTTGTCTGACGACAACTTCTACTGACTTGTTTATCACTTAGGCTCTCGAAATTCGACTCCACTCCCGTGCTCTTCACTTTTCTTCCTCAACTTGAATCCTCCTTCATCCAAGAGCTCCTCATTCCTCGTCGGATCCACATCTACCTGAAATTAAACATAAAATTGCATAGATTCCGACTCTTCCAATACCACTGGTAAACATGTAATTGTAACTAAAATATGCACTATTTACAACCAAACTATGCTAAATGAATCCTAATATGCATATCTAATCATGCTCTATCATCAGCGGGATCCTAGTAGCGTTGGAAATTTCACGACTGTGTCGACCAGAAGCCTCGATTTCGACCTTGAGCCTCGATGTCGACCTCGGCTGTCGATGTTCTCTGCAACAGAAGACCTGCAGAGACAAAAACAAGTGGTCGATATCGACTGGAAGGGGTCGATATCGATGTCAGTCAACGAAATCGACTGGCTCAGTACATTGCCAGTCGATACAGAAGGGTCGATATCGATGCTAGGGTCGATATCGATGCTCAGCAAACTCCGCAGCGATGATCGTCGTCGACTCAGAAAACTGTCGACGAACTCAGTGGTCGATATCGACGTCTGGGGTCGATATCGATGTCTCCCTGCAGTGGGTTAGTTGTTTTGTCGGCAAAGAAAGGCCGAAGATTTGAGAATGGAGAGAGAAGCAATGAACAGAAATAAAAACAGTGGTTTTTGTGTGTATAAACTATGTAAAAGGCACAACTCCTAGGATTAGGGTTTACCACAACGTTAACCAATGCATGCGATGAGATAAATAAGACGGACAATTGCGCTATTTCACCCGAGGGACAAGCTTTCGCCGTACACCAACTCTTAGGATTACTCTTGCCAATAAACCTAATTGTCTCTACCAATTTTATGTTTATAACTCAAGTTGTTAGCATGAATCCCTTTTCTTTCGATTAAGACTAAACATAGAATCGTAGGAGGAGAGATAGACACAATGATATCAACATCAAATACTTACCTCAAGCGCGCATGGCTAACGTCGGGCTCACCCCGACCCTAAGAGCTTTGGGGAACTACTCGCTTCTCATCATGGAACTCATTGTTGATTGAATGAAATAAACTTGCATTAAAATAAACTCCGAAGCTTTACAACTCAACGTCAACTTTCGCAAACGTCAAACCCTAAAACTTCTCTCTAACTCTAACTCTATTGTCTGTCTCTTGGATTCGATGATTGGATATTGGATGATTGAATGCCAGCCCCCTAGGGCTTTATTTATAGGCTACTAATCCTTGCTATCCAAGGATTGTAACTCCTATCTAAACTATGAACTCTATCCAAACGATTAGGATAGGTCTTTTATTTTTGATAAAACTTAAATAACTTAAAGGTAAAAGATGAATAAAACATCAGCTGCCATCTATCTTGAAAGTATGAGATAATTCCGTGCCTCCTTGAAGATATAGTTCCAATCCGCATTCGAAATCGAGTCTATCTTCTGTCGAGATAAGGGGTCGATATCGACACCAGAGGTCGATATCGAGGTCTCTGTTCCTGCTCGACTTGTTCAGCTCTGGTCGATTTCTATGTTGAGGTCGATATGGGGGTCGATATCTGGGTCTAAGGTCGATATCTACCTCTTCTCAGCTTCACTTGACGTCTATCGTTTCGACTCCGATTTCGCTCGAATTCCTGCATGGTTAGCTTCAAAACTTGTGCAGACCCTATTTCTTGCATTTTAGCCCATTCTTACACAAGTTTATATTCTTTTGAACCTTTTCTTTGGAAATCGAATGAAATAAAGAGTTAAATAATGCAATAAAAGGAGATATAAATATGTACATCACCCAACACCTATCCCAACGAGAAGCGAAACACAGAGGATGCGGCAACGGCCAACCCGAAGGCGGAATCGGTGGATAGAGGGTGGCCTCCGGAGGCAAATGACACCAATAGGGGAGGTGAGCCGGGAGGTTGGAGTAACCGAGGGCGAAGCCGAGGTGGCCGGAATCAAGGGCGGAGCCGAGGTGGCCGGAACCAAGGACATAGTAGAGGATGGTGGCCCTAAGAGGCGGTGGATGCGGTAGGTGCACTAGAGATGGGTTGGGGACGAAGCCCCGGCTGACCAAGTGAGATGGTGGGTGATTGCGGTGGTCGAGCAGTGGTGTGCGCCGGTGGGATGAACGTAATGGGGGTTGTAGGGAGTTGGAGGCCCGACGGCAAAACCCTAAGAGAGCAAACGCTCTTTTTTAGTTTTGCGCCATAACGCGTACCAATCTATTATCCCTAAACAGAGAACATTATCACCACCCCCTATTGTCACCAACCTACTTTAGTAATCTATTGTCACCTATAATAAAATAGTGTCATCAACCTATTGTAATCAAAATATTATTTCAACAAATATTTGTCACCAAGACCATGTAATCACAAAAAAATTGTCATCACCATACTAAATATCACCAAGATAGTGTCAACAATAAAAAAAATCGGAGAGCCCTAGGTATACCATTAGACTTGAGCTAGTTTATAAACCGCGCACTTACACTTTCATCAACTAATTAAGTACTAAATTTGATTTTAAACTAGTTTATAAACCACACACTTACATTTTCACCAGTTTTTTTGTCACCAACTATTAAAATTGTCACCACCTATTTCCCTAACTACATAAAATTATCACCAACTCCAAAACATTGTCACCATATTCCGGTGACAGAGATTTTTTATGACAATTGATTTTTCTAGTGACAGAGAGTTTTTTATGACAATTGATTTATCACTACGAGACTATTAACGCTACAATTATGACCACATACATTGTCACTAACTATTGTCATCAAAGAGTGTCACCACTCAAATATTGACAAAATAACATGTATAAATAAATTGTTACCAAATGACAATGGTAGTGATCTCATTTTCACCAACTATATAACATTGTCATCAAACATTATCACCAATTATAGAACAATGTCACCAAAATTTGTAATTAAAATAATCTCAATGATTGTCACCAAAAATTATAATCGAAATGATCCCATTGACTGTCACCAAAGAGAGGCTGACAACCACCTCTAATCCGCAAAGAGAGGATAGTTCTTCAGCCTTCTTGAACAGGCCAGTGCGCCTCCTCGAGAAGGCAACATGCCTCTTGCACCTATCTTGAATCCTCTCCATGAGAATTTTCCTTCTGCCTTTTTTGTCTTCTTCAGAATGTCTGTGATCAATCAATTAAAATCAATCTCACAATGGAAATTATTCACTGAGTAAGAGATAGAAGGACAAAATGCAAAAAGTTCCCAATCTGTGTAGCCTAATCCATGGGAGGTAACCACAAACTCATTCGATTAAAGCTTCATTCATACATATACAGAGATCAAAACCCTAATCTCAGTGAAAACGATTCCATATTTCGCTAAATCAAAGCGAACGCCAAATCAAGAAAGTAAAATTGAACAATCCAGCAACACTGAAATAGTGGAACTCATGAACAACAACAATAAAATTCATCCGATTTGAATCCAATCAAGTGAAAAGATCGATCCAAGCAAAAAACACAAGCAATCAATTCTTGTCGAAGTCAAAGCGAATATCTGAGCAACAAAAGGCAATCAAAAGTAACGGTAATTGAAATCCCAGCAAACAATTAGATACCTGAAACTGAGGCCATCAGGTGTACGAGATGCTCGAAGATATCAGAGAAAGGGAGAGAGCGTGCGAGATAAAAAATTGTGGGTACGAACGCCTTCTGGCCGGCGAGCCCGCCGCCGCCGTTGAGGCTGGAGAGGATGGAGCGGATGAGGATGCGCTAGGAGAAGGCGACTTTCTGGACGGTGCCAGAGGAATGGTTGATGCTGACGACGGCCATTTCTGCGGCCGACGGTGGAAGCGTGTGGCCATCAGACATGGTTGAGCTCGAGATAGGTTTAGGCGAAGAGGATGAAGAGAGAAAGGGGATGGAAGGCTGGAAGCCACGAAGAAAATGGGGGAAAGGGGTGGGGTAAAGGTGAAAAATTAAAATAGGGGTATTTTGGTATTATCAAATTATTATGGACACTTACTTAATTACTAAACAAAAATGGACATTTACCTAATTACACTTTAGAAATGGATATTTCACCAAATTTTTCCTATAATACTTCCTCTGTTAATTAAAACTTGTCATTTTAGAAATCTACACACTTATTAAGAAAACAAACAAAAATACACTAATACCCCTAATTATTACTCTATTTTTTACTTTCTCAAAAACTACCACTAACAAGTAACAACTATCTAATCATTACAAGGGAAATTTCGTAAAGTGGGTGATAAAATACCTAAAATGACAAGTTTTTCTTAACAAGATTTAGGGTGTGTTTGGATTCCATTGTATTTTAATTACTCCTATAATACAATTATTTTATCTCGTTTTATATAAGCGTTTGGTTATCCAAGCTTACCACTTCTCGCTTCCTTCATCTAGATCTCCTTTTATTCTCCGTAGGTCTTCTCCACTGTGACGTGAGCCATCTGCTTCTCACAAGGTGTTTATCTACTCTTTACTCTCTTCTTATTCAAATCCTTTGTAATCCTCGTTTAGACACACTATCATTTTATCATATTATTTTGCATATTTCTCCTTTGATTATTTTTTCACATTGATTTGGTACTTTTCAAAGGTGATAATTGAGATTATTTGTTCTATGAGCAATTCAATATTTACGTTTAGAAGTCAATAGATTTCTTCCATGAATGAAATTTTACTGTCGGGCTTGTTCTGAAATTGGGTACTAAACTAGGGTTTTTAGATAATGTTGATTCACCCAAATCGATAGAAGTACAAAATATTTAGGGTTATTGTATTTATCCTTGATTGTTCTGATCCTAATTTACCCCTCTTCAGTGCTGAGAGACAATTAACCAAGTTCAGTCAGGAGATTAAATTTTGGAAGCTTTTTGTTTGTGAAAGATAAAATTAACTCCAAAGTAAACTCATTTTACATTATAAATAAATTGCCAAATTAATATAGAAAAGGACTATCAACTCTAGATTGGCCAATGTTAATTGGAGTTATCTAGACTGCACATTTTTAGCAAATGTGAATTCGCTGGTCACTGTCACTTATAAGACTAGGATATAGTCCAATCTTAATCATCTATTTGTTTTTCCCCTTTAAAATACAGTGATGATGGAGTTAAGGCGGTCAAGTTAGGATATATATAGCAATTTTGCTAGCTACTTTCTATGATATCTCTGTGGAGAAAGGGATTGTGGATTTTCACCAACTATTTTAATTCATTTTCTGATTGTGAATGTATACTCATAGTTTTCAGGGAAGTAAATTTTACTTTCCGTTACTAGGAACATGCTTCTAGAGTTCTACAAGGAGCCACAAAAAGGGAAGTGAATTTTATAGCTCTTGGGGAATTTTTTGAATACATTTGTATAATGTAGACATAAGATGTTAATTTAAAGTGGTGAACTTTGATTGAACTATACCTCGGAAGCTTGAAATGAAAATTGAAAATCTGTATTAAATGTGTTTATTTGTAATTAGAACTTAATAATTTTTATGTGGATGCCAAAGTTTGATGACTTTTACTTCCGTATGATATTAACTGTCATTTTTAGTAAAATTTGACGTGTGGATTTATTTTTTGTAGCTGAAATGATCTTGATCTTGGAAGGTAATAGCTAATTTTTGTTTTTTTATCCTCCTTCAATGGTTGGTGCACATTTTACATAGTTGAAATGATCTCTCTACTATCCTTTTCTGTTGCCAAACTTGAATGCTCCTACAAAAGCCCCACTATACTTTTCTTGCACCATTCTTGTTGTTTATTCTCCCGTTGACATTAGCACTTTTACCGAGGGTGTATTGGAAATGTCAGCTAGTTTATTATCTTTGTGAATCTACCCCGATCACCCCCTGCACTAATATATTTAACTCCAAAGATTGGAGAAGCTTGTCTTTTATTTTCGGTTCTAGTTTGGAATGTGATAATGTGGACTTTTTTTTATATATCGATCTATTTGTACGCATCTAGACTATTTGCTAGTGGTTAGCTATTGCTAGGTGCTGGTGTTAGGTGTTAGTAGGTTTTTTTCTCACTTGAAATTTGTAAAGATGATAAATCTTTTTTTGCATTCAATTATAAATTTTTCACATGAAATTATGTCACATTGTTCAAGCAAATAGCACAAGAGGCTTCGGATAGCGAGGTGCGTCCCTTAATTAATAAGAACTATTTATCTATCCAGGCAACCAATGGTGTAAGGAAATGACGCATTTTAGGCATGAAATCCGAGGCTAGATCCATTTTGGAGAGGATTAGCTATGTGCATGGTGCTACGACCTTTGGCACGTCGACCATCTGAAGCATTTGAGCATGTCAAGGAGGATATGATGACCAAAATATCATCCTTGAAGGCACAAATAGCACATGGAATGGCAAGCTTGGTAGGAAAAATGATAATTGTGTAGCAAAACAAAGAAGACACAAGGAAAGATGTGACAACTTGGGGGATACTGAAAAACTAAATGGAGGATTACGTGGACAAATATGTTGAAGCTATCCAAACCAAGATGGGACTGAACAAGGATGCATTTGAGAAGAGTCTTCAAGGAACCATTATCAACTTAAACAATTCTTTGTAAATAAACAATCTTCTTAGCTTTTCTTTGGAACATCCAGTGTCTATATGCATTAGAAGTTAATTCTTGCCTAAACAATTTGAGTATGATTTGTTTTATGTTTATCCTAGTTAAGTAATTTTAGTTGGATTGTGTTAATTTGTTGATTTACCAAGAGTTATAGATTGGTTTACAAATACAACTTTGGTTGACTAATGAATATTTATATATATGGATGACAAAGATATGAAATGGAGTTAGGGACGGAAAGCAAAGCACATTAGGGGCGAAGATAGACAAATATAGAGATAGATTTATGAATGAATTTAGGGACAAGTATAGAGACGAATATAGAAATAAATTTTGGGACAAGTATAGAGATGAATATAGGGATGAAGTTAGGAACAAATATAGGGACAAATTTAAAGACATATATCAAAAGGGATTTAGGTACAAATTCAGCGGCAATACTTAGGGTGATTTTCCGGGTAGAAGTAGAGACAAATATTGCAACGAACTTTATGATGGAAATAGGCATATGTTTTGGGACGGATTTAGGGGCGGATATAGAAAGAAAAGTAGGAAATAGGGCGTCATAGTTCTCGTTTCCATTGGGGACATCCTAAGTTGCATCGAAGGTCGTTGGTACTAAAGAAAGAATTAGGGACTAATTTAAAATTGTCCTCAAATCCATCACTATATGTCGTTGCTATTTACCAACGCTAGTTTTAGGGACAAATAACCAATCCGTCCCTAAATTTGTCTCTGATGTGATTAGGGACGACTATTTGTCCCTAAATTCGTTCCTAATGGTCGTCCCTATTTCACATTATTTTAATAGTGACTTGTGTATCCTCTATAAACACTTCCGTAGTGTCCTGTACAAACTTTTCTTCCATGTTATTGTACTGATAAGCCATATTCTCTTCACATGAGCTATTGTCTGTTGAAACATCCTTCGCCTGTACCATCTTTTCTTCATTGTTGTCATCTAGATAAATTATATTTCCTGAGATAGTAGATATCTCCTCCATGAGTGATAAAGTAGAGTTGTACTTTGTTCTTCTTCAATATGATGTATTACTAGGATCAATTTCAAATATCACAGGAACCCTGTAAATGTTGAAAAAACTATAACTTTAGATGTACTAAATACTTACTAGCTCGTATATATATCTGATAAAAGCAAAACACAAAGAAGTGAAATGACATTTTTCAATCACTTGAATTTATCATAAATAATCATACAGAAGATAAAGCATGGACACTAATAGAGGACAAGTATAAGGAACAATACCTCAGACAATTTCCCTTTTCTAGACTTTGTTACGTCATCATCTCTTCTTATTCGTTTTTTTAAGGGTTTGAAATTAAAAGCAAATTTCATAAACTAAGACGGGGAAGGTATATTGCAAGAAAACAAAGAAAGCATCAGAATGGTTCTAACAACAATAAGTCATACCTGATTTTTCACTTTCCCCTTCCCAATCATTAGTTCTTCCTAGTACCAAACCGAGCCCCCTTTCCTTATTTGGAACACACTTAAATTTATCCAACGTATGTAGCAAATCGGAGGACGTGTAACAGTCCCATCCTATATCAGATATCATAAGGATGTACGATGTAACGACCCGAGTTTATTAACCCGGGTTACATTTCGAAGGTCGGATACCTTCGTTCGGATCTTGCGCACCAAGTACGGGTTGAAAGTTTGAAATTCTAAAGTTTGGTTTTGAAAGTAGGATTGTGAAGAATCGAGTACTTAAAGTAAATAACAATATGACAAATACTCTAGGGGGGTTGAATAGAGTATGGAACATTTTCGCAAAGTCTCCTGCAACAACTTCAAGGGCTTTATAACGAATCTCAAGGCTTTGAACTCGACCTCAAAGTTTTGAACTTGATCTCAAGGTCTTGAACAGAACTTAAAGGGTCTTGAGATAGCTGCAGTAATCTGTTTGACTTATGAAAACAAACTGTTAATTATAAGTGCGGAAATAAAAAATAATAAACACGTGAATTGTTAACGAAGTTTGGCTCTTAACCAGCCTACATCTCCGCCTAGGGTTATCCGACCCATAGGATTCAAACAACTTTTATTCCTCTTTCCTTATGAGTCCTATATACAACCTAGAAGAACTTCCTCTCTTCTATATCTCGAAGCCTACCTCGCTTCTATCTAGTCAACTCAAGATACAGTAAAAGTCCACTTGTCACACCGAAGTGTGATACGTTTGAGTATATGATACTCTTAGTATAACAGGGATAAACTTATACTATGAAGCTCACGTTCTTCCTAACTCTTGAAAATATAAAGTGTTTACAAATAGGAGAAAGAAGAATTGTCGAACAACAGATGGCAATGGAGACTGGAGAGCGCTTTTTGATTGCAGAGAAGACTCGGTGAATATGTGTGTTGATGAGCATATCAGTCTTCTGTTTTTATAGCCTTGCTCTTCTTCCGTCACTGCTGATTTTATTCCCAGCTTCTCTCAACAACCTAACGTTCCTCTCAATTTTGAATAACTGAGAACATTCTGGATTTCTTCAAATCTTTCTACAGAAAATCGAACAGCTGCTGACATCTTCTTGTTGCTAGAATCTCTAGAAAATCGGACAACTGCTGAGATCTTCTTGTTGCTAGAATCTCGTCCAGTTTATCTTGAATTCAAAAACCTGTGCTGCAGATAGGTTAATTCTAGAACATGCAAATATATTTGATCCATAAAATATTTTATCTAAATTCAGATAAACTTTAACCTGGAATGTAACCGAAATTTAGATTTAAAACAATCTTTAAATCTAATCAAAACATATAACTTGCAATATGTAAATATCCCATTTGTATCAAGCTATAATACCTTATTCTTTGTCTTTCATCATCCTGCAAAATTAGTAATATAGCATATGTATTTCATCAAGGAGAAGCAAGAGAGCTATTAGATTGTATACCCAAAGTTCTCGTGAGGCCCGTTGGAGACCCGATGTTAACACACCTAGGGGTGGCCACGGGTCACGGGTCAGTGACCCGGTGTGTGCGGGTTCTCGGGTCAAAGGGTCAAGGCAGATTAAGGGTTAGGGTTAGGGTCAGGGGTTTGAAAACCCGCCGGGTCAACCTATTTTTTTAAAAGATTTAGCCGTTGATGTAGTGGACCCCAACGGGAGATTTTTTTTAAAAAAATGTAGCCGTTGTGCAACGAGTAGCAACCCGAAATGCTTATAAGATCTCGTCTCCTTGATTCATTTCATTTCATTACAATCATACATTTCATTTCTATAATAACGTTATCATGTCCGATCAATCCGTGACTTTGTTCCAAAACCATTTCGACAAGGTCGGGCTAGGCCTGGGGAAGGTCGAAGTGGTTTATCGTCATTGCAGTCACAAGTTCAAGGTTACAAGAGGCGCCGGTTACGGAAATCTAAAGATTCATATAACGAGGAAGCATCCCGACAAGATGCAGATCTACGGAGGTTCAAGCTCGGCCTCGGGTGACTAGGTGACTATGTGTGTCTGGGTCTAGGCTCTAGCCGTGCAGGTGTGTGAAGTGTGAGTGTGTCACACTGTTAGAGAGTTAGTGTTAGTGTCATGTGCTCATGTACTGATTAACTGATGAACTCATGTGTGTGTGTGGTGTAGAATGTTGATGTACACGTAATCACGGTTTCGATTTTCGAACCATATTACGAGTGACATAATGACATAAAATAAACTGAATATTTGTAAAAACTAGTAAAAAAACCAGCAAGCAATAAAGCTCAAGTGCGAAACCATCCGTAAAATTTAAAAAATAGGGGCAACGTTCGAAATTCCAACGGTCGACCCACCGGGTCAAAGTTGCCCAACAGTGAGTTTGCTCCTTTTTCCTCCTGATTTTGGCTATAAATAAGCCTCAACTTCCTCCCATTTCACTCACAACTCAACAAGACAACAACCATCTCCTCTAATTTATAATCTCATCTCAATCTCTGTAACCGCTCTATATTAAGGCCCGCGACGTGATGAGCAACAGGATAAGCGAATCCAGTGTCCAAGGCCCGTGACGCGATGAGGAGGAGGGCAAATCCAGTGTCCAAGGCCCGCAGCAAGAAACGCACACGCTCTTGAGTGTGGCCCAATTTTGGGCCGGTACATTCTCATGCTGGTTCACAAAGCACCCGAGAGATGAAAACAGTTGCGACACCAGTTGTAACTTCTACGGGACGGTCTTCAGGCACCCGAAAGGAGGAGGATATGGGAACTTCAAACATCATATCCAATTAAAGCATCCAGAGAAACTAGCATTGGCCAAACATTTGTAAATTTATTATTTAGTGTTCTTTCTCACTTAAAATATCGACATTAATAGGTTAACACTTGATTTTGATTTTTTTCTGTGTTTATTTACGTTTCATGAAAATAATACTCGGCGGGTCGACACGCCGGTTAACCGACGGGTTTTGACCCGCCGGGTGACCCGAACCCGCCAACCCGTGGGATTCCCGGGTTAGGGTTCGGGTGTTTAGCACCGCCACGGGTTCGACCCGTCGGGTCGAACCCGTGGCCACACTAAACACACCTGTACCTGTCCTAAGGGCTAATTTGGGAAAACATTTCCACTTTAAACTGAACAATCACGTAAATACAAGGTGCCACGGCTCCGGCCAAAACATTCTTTATTATGTTGTTAATCTACTAGCATTTTATATGGTCAAGTGACAAGTTATTACCAATTATTCGCCTTGAACATCCCACGTCAAATAGCACACGACACTAGATAGGATCATGCATGTATACCAAAAAAATATAGACGGGCATAGGATCAGATTGAGGCCCGCACTAGGTTAGTCCCCATAGATAAACACACATATACACTATTCATAATATCATGCTTCTAATGTAGGACGGAATTTAACACTCAACCATGCTAGGAGTTTATATATATATATATATATAGGATAGATCCTATGTAAGCAAGTGTTACTGTGTAATTTGGGAGCAAATCTAGAGCGTCGGATTAAGAAGATCAAATGGATGAGATTAAAAGTAACTTGTGAACAGTAACATTATTCGTAGGTACGAAGTGATTATTCGTATGTACATACATATGAATAATCTTTTATTACTTACAAATAATTACATTTGTTCATACATACGAATAATTACATTATTATACACGAATAATCGCTTGGTACCTGCGAATAATTTCTCTGCTCACAAATTACACCATAAGGGTTGCTTACACGGGATCCAACCTCTACATATATATATATATATATATATATATATATATATATATATATATAATGCAGTACTGTAATTAAAGGGTACCCGCATAGAATGCCAAGTGACATATCACATATCCCTCTCCTACCACCACCCCCCTTCCCGAGGATGGAGACTGGCCAGCTCGAGAATGCATTCCATTTATAACCATATAATTGAATTAAGCCCGCAAGCTCAACTCGTAATCATGCTCATAATAATCATGCTCATATAAGTGTTGCTCATAAAGGTGTTACTCATGACTCGATTGACTCAGGACAAGACCCGATGGGACTGGGTTGTCTTATGACCCTAGCAAAGACTATTGACTTCACAAATAATGGTTGTTATGTTTATAGATGCATATAGAATAAGGATGCTCATTCGTAAGTGCAAGTCCTAGCATGATACTACATGGCATGCTTTTTATGCTTATGCAAGACCTAGTATATCATGCACATATAAGCAGGGAAGTTTCCTGTTCAATCTGAATAAGCTCCGAAGAAACATACCTGGCTAGGAAGAGCAACAAGATAATAGTTCTGGCACACAACAATTACAATCACAGAGTATCACCTAGATGCATATGGAGAATATATAAGGAGTCTATTTCTATAGCTACTCTATCACATATGCATCACATGCATTCAATCGAATAGATAAACAACTCGCATCATCCATACTTTTTCAGCCATCATGATCAACCATCAACCCAACATCAATTGCCAATTCATCCGATGATAATGACACCCGCAGTATACTTAGCCACATTCGCATGCTTATAAGATCATATTTATATAGATAACATCTCTTCATGTATAATATTTTTCCAGACATTACTCATGCTATAACTCATCACTATGATATCATGCCATCAGTCATACATATATGTTATTAGTCATCCATACATGGTATTAGTCACACATTTATGCTTATTAGTCAAACTATCACATCATCATGCTAGTTAGTCACCGAATACGTCCAATCCCCAAGTTAGTCTCGAAACCATTTCAAAATCCGAGTCAAATAGTTAGGAATTCTGACCTTGAAAAACGTTCGTCAAATTCCTTTTTCGATTTAAGTTCGATAATATATTTTAAATCTCCATATTTTACAAGGTCACAATATATTCTTAAATACCCTTAATATATATATATATATTTATCAAAATTAGGACCTCATGAAAATAGGCTGAAACCTTTTTTTTTAACCAAAACTGAACCCCTTTATTTAACCTAAAACCGACCCCAATTAGAAAACAGGCCCAAATCGAATCCGGCCCAAAACCTCATATCCAGCCCAACCCGGCCCAACTCTCCCAATCTGATGGCCAAGAAAAATCGGTCCGGCTTTTAATTTAAAAGAAACGAACCGGTCCACACAAAACAAAGAATTGGAATCCCAAACCCAAAGTCATTGTTCATCTCCCCTTCCTAAACTCACTTTTTTCGGCGGAGAAAGAAAAGAGAAAGAGGAGGCTCGCCAAAGACCTTGCTCCGACCCTGACACCCAAGACATGGAATCGAACAAAGAAAGGAGAGAAAGGGGTTCTCACCGAGGTGTTCTCCAAGCCCGGAAAATCGATCAATTTTACCTCAATTCGCCTCGTTGGAGTTGGAATTTGTCGGAGGTAGCCTAGGACGGAAGAGAAGAAGGTTAAATGAGCTTTTACATGATTTAAGGATGAAAGGAAGAAGGTGGAGTTTATCGTTCTTGAAATCGAAACAGGGGAACCATGTGGGAGGTAGCTTCGGCGGCGGCGCTCTGGTGGCCCTGGGTGGCTCAATTGCATCTTAGGCTATCGGGGATGGTTGCTGTTGTTGTTCAGATAAGATGGAGGAAGTGATGGTGGTGGTGGTGCAGTTGTTGCTCAGCTAGGCGCTTCGAGAGGAGGAATAGAGTGCTCCTGGCTACTAATCAGCGACGAGGAGGAGGTGATGGTGTGGAGATGTGGTGCCGGAAATCGAAAGGCAAGGGGGCTGGAGAGGTGGCGTAGTGGTGGAGTTTAGGAGCAACCTTGCTCTCGGTAGGCTCAAAGGAAGGGAAAAGGATAAGGGATGTTTGGATTCTTGGGTTTGTGTGGGTGTGGAAATGGTCAAAGAAATCTGATTTTTGAAGAGGAGAATTTGTTGTTTGTTTTCCATATGAGGGGGAATCAAAGAAAGTTGGGAGGGAAGGAGAGGATAGGATTTGCCAAAACTAGGAGGAGGTGAGGTGGAGATTGAAATTGGTCAAACATGGGGACCAAGTGTAGAGATTTGGATAAGAACGAATGAAAGAAGACGGAAGTTGTGGTCCCAAAGTCGAAAATTTGAATTTTCGATGATTGGTTACCCAAATCCCGCTCTCTAGGTCAATTAGATTTTTAAAAACGAATAGGATATCATCATCCGAAAGAATTTTCAAATCTCGAGATGAAAAGACGGAATCGATCTTCAAAAGTTTAAAATTTGGCCAGAATCTGCTTTAAGAGTTTCAAGTTCGATTTATTAAATTGAGGACGAGTTTTCGTTGAAACCCGAATTAATTCCGTTTTTAAATTCCATTATCCGAAAATCATGATTTGTAAACCTGAGCCTTTACATACAGAGTGATTTATAAGTGATTCAAGCTCTAATCATGTCCCACATCGGATATCATAAGGATGTACGTAGTGATTTATAAGTGATTCAAGCCCTACTCATGTCACAAGAGCACATTCTTCTTACTTTTCACAAACTCCGTTCTAACATAAATATACTCAGCTATTTTTCCAACCACCTTGGGGAATCTCATTCTCTCACAAACCACCACAATAATAAAAAAACACGTCCCCCATTGATAACTTGTCACCACCCTTTTCCCACTCAAGAGAGTTCATTTATAGTACTCATTAAAGTATGGTAGGTTATTTACAGTTCTTTAAACAAGTGCACATCGTATTTTAGTACACTACATGGTAAAAGGTATGAATTATCAATAATCTGCGGACCCTCGTGGTTGAACTCAAACCAACCTGAATTCGATTTTAAGGCAACCACAAAACCATCTGTCCGATGGAGTTTGACAATGATTGAGACCTCACAAATGGAAATCTACACGTCCAGATATGCTTCATTGTGAAGTCCCATCACCGATATGTTATGTGAATATCTTTTTCGGGTTTACTTATTTTCTTCCGTTATTTGAAGATAGATATTTTTATGTTTTACCAATGTCAATTCCCTTCGAATGCTTTTTAAAAATTTCCCATAGAACTTTTTTGTCAAGTCAAATTCGTGCATTGAAACCATGTTCAACCTCGCAACCAATTGAGATCAAGTCACATTTAGATATGGTGCTACTACCAAGTCCGGAGAGCAATCCCTTGGGCATGACGAGGTCGTCAGTGCTTAAAGTGGGGGAGATTGTAACATCTTCATCCCACATCGGATACCATAAGGATGTACGGAGTGATTTATAAGTGATTCAATCCCTAATTATATCTCACAGCAGATATCATAAGGATATATGGAGTGATTTATAAGTGATTTAAGCCATACTCATGTCACAAGAGCACATTCTTCTTAACTTTCACAAACTTTATTCTAACATGAATATAATTAGCTATTTTCCCAATCACCTTAGGGAATCTTATTCCCTCACAAACCACCATAACAATAAAAAACACGTCCTCCATTGATAACTTGACACCACCCTTTTCTCACTTAAGAGAGTTTTATTATGATATCCATAAAAGTATGGTAGATTATTTCTAGTCCATCAAACAAGTGCGCATTGTAGTTTAGTAAACTATATGGTACGAGGTACGAATCATTAATAATCTGCGGACCCTCATGGTTAAACTAAAACCAACTTGAATTCGATTTTATGGTAACCACATAACCATCAATCCAACAGAGTTTAACAATGATTGAGACATCACAAAAGGAAATATTCACGTCCAGATATGCTTCATCGTGAAGTCCCATCACTGGTGCCTTATGTGTATCTTTTTTGGGTTTACTTCTTTTCTTCCGCTGCTTTAAGATAGATATTTTTAAGCTTTACCAATGTCAATTCCCTTCGAAGGCTCTTTAACAATTTCTCATAGGACTTTTTTGTCAATTCAAATTCGTGCATTAAAACCATGTTCAACCTCACAACTGATTAAGAACGAATCAGATTTACATATGGTGCTACTACCAAGTTCGGAAAGTAGTCTCTTGGGCTTGATGCGGTCGTTAGTGCTTTAAGTGGGGGAGATTGTAACATCTCCGTCCCATATTGGATATCGAAAAGATGTACGGAGTGATTTATAAGTTATTCAAACCCTACTCATGTCCCACATTAGATATCATAAGGATGTACGTAGTGATTTATACGTGATTCAAGCCCTACTAATGTCACAAGAGAACATTCTTCTTACCTTTTACAAACTCTGTTCTAACATGAATATACTCAGCTATTTTCCCAACCACCTTGGGGAATCTCATTCACTCACAAACCACCACAACAATAAAAAACATGTCACTCATTAATAACTTGTCATCACCCTTTTCCCACTTAGAGAGTTATATTATGGCATCTATTAAAGTATGGTAGGTTATTTCTAGTCCTTCAAACAAGTGTGAATCGTAGTTTAGTACACTATGTGGTACAAGGTACGAATCATCAATAACCCGCGGATTCTCATGGTTGCACTCAAACCAACCAGAATTCGATTTTAAAGCAACCACATAATCATCTGTCCGACAGAGTTTGACAATGATTGAGTCCTTACAAAATGAAATCTTCTCGTCCAGATATGCTTCATCATGAAGTCCCTTCACCGGTACGTTATGTGAATATCTTTGTCGAGTTTACTTCTTTTCTTCCGTTGCTTCAAGATAAATATTTTTATGGTTTACCAATGTCAATTCACTTCAAAGACTCTTTAACAATTTATCATAGGACTTTTTTGTCAATTTAAATTCGTGCATTGAAACCATGTTCAACCTCACAACCAATTGAGAACGAATCACATTTACATATGGTGCTACTACCAAGTCCGGAGACCAGTCCCTTGGGCATGACGGGGTCGTCAATGCTTTAACTGCGGGAGATTATAACATCCCTGTCCCACATCAAATATCATAAGGATGTACGGATTGATTTAGAAGTGATTCAATCCCTACTCATGTCCCACATTGGATATCATAAGGATATATGGTGTGATTTATTAGTGATTCAAGCCATGCCTTTGCTACTCAACTCGACACGGCTTGTAAAGACCCGAATTTTAAAATCTTAATTTTTGGAAAAGGGGAATTAAAAATGATTTTAAAATGGATTTAATTTGGTTATTTTAAGAAAAACTCGTAGTTAATAAGTCAAACTCGAAACTATTAAAATGAATTCCGGCCCAATCTTGAACCTTTTAAGATTGACTCCGTCTTTTCATCTCGAGATCCGAAATTTTTTTCGGATAACGATATTCTTTCGGATTTAAAAATCTAATTGATCGAGAGAGCGGAATTCGGAAAACCAATCCTCGGGAATTCAAATTCTCGACTTCGGGATCGAAATTTCCGCTCCACCTTATCCTCACCTAAACCGAAAAATCAACCCATGCTTGGGGCCCTGTGTGTTTGAATTCAAAGATGCCATTTTCCCTAAGTGCTGAAACTCCATATACCTCTTTTCTTCCCACCCTTACCTTCACCTCCTTGAAATGGCAATGAGTCAAACTTGCTCACCTCATGCTCTTATCCAAATCTGAGCAATTACACACCCAATTCTCCATAAATTAAAGCATCTTTGACTCATTTTATACCCATACAAACCCTAAACCCCAAACACACCCTTATTCCCCTCTCCCTTTGGACTTGCCGAGAGCTCAAGCTCCAAATTCTCTTCCTCCATTGCTCAGCCACACCACTACCCTTCTTCCACCATCTCACCACAAAGTCCCCGTCACCACCTCCCCAGTCACCATCACCTCCATCGTCGGCCACCACCTGAAGCCGCATCCTCCCTCCACTCTCCATCCCCTGTTCAACCAAGCACCGGTACCCTTTTTCTCCTCCTTCCTCGAAGAACAAAAAAAGCAGCAATAACGACCTCCTCCCTCGACGCCGACGAGCCCCAGGAGCCCAAGAGAACCACCAAGCCGTCGCCTCCCACTCGTGCCCTGTTTTCAAATCTGAAGACGGTAAGGTCTGATCATCACTTCCTTTCGCCCTTAAATCATATAAAGGCGGATCTTTAATCTCATTCCCTCCTCCCTAGGCCATCCCCGACATCTATCCCGCTGCGACAAAGCTAGAAGAACTCCGATCGAACATTTCCGGTGAAACCTCGAGCCCTCGATGAGCATTCGACCCATCTCCTTCTTCCTTGTTTGCGTTTCTGTCATTCTGGGGTTAGGGGGGACGAGAGGGGTCGGTGAGGGTGGTTTGAGCGGCGGCGAGAGATCTGGCGAGGCCTTCACTTCTTCCTCCCTTTCTCTGTTTTCGAACAGGTCGGGTAACTTGGCAGGGGCGGGTTTGGTCCTCATTTTCTTCCTTTTTCTAGACCGGTCCGAGTTTCTTTTCTCCACTTTAAAACGGGTTCGGTTCTTTAAAAACATCAGATGGATTTGGGTTTTCGGCTGGGTGATCCGATTTTATAAAAAGGGTTAGGGCTTATATTTCTTGGGCCTGATTTTTTTAGGGTAAAAGTGAAAAGGTATAAAATTGCTTTAAGACTTGAATTATTGAGATAAATATGAAATAAACGGAAATGTAATTGATAAATGGAATATATATTATATAATATTATTTTGGAGATTTAAAATATAATATTATGTGACTTGGATTTTAAAAGAAAAACGAATTTGGGAAAAAGGTTTTAAAGGTTGGAATTAATTTGGGAAATGGAATTGGATTGATAAGATTTAAAAAGGGGAATTCTCGGAAATACCCGAACATTGTCGGATTTATGTTGGCATCATAATAAAAATAAGTTGATTTAAAGAGTAATGTTTTATAAAGAGATTTTTTGGGTCAAGTACAAATTGGAGGAAAATGTTTTGAATAATGATTTAAAACTAACTTGGGAACCTATTGCTTGGATTAACTTATGGGGTGATAATGAGATGTTGTGCTATGCTATGTGTGATGCGTGATATGAATATATGATGTGAGCATGATATTTTGAGTAGGATAATGCTGTGATGATATGTGTTATGTACAAGTGCAAACGTGATTATTGATATGATCTTAAGTAAGATGTGGTATATGACGATGTGAATATATGTATATGTATTGAAGCATGCCTTATGTGAGATCTTAACTTGATAAATATGAAAAGCATGATCTATTTATGTGTTGTTATATGAAGGCATGATGTGATATTATATGATTGAGAAGCATGATATGTTCTTAAATATAAAAGTATGGAGATGATCTATATATGAGGCGATGACATGTTACCATATGATGTTATATGATATGATGATAAGTTAAAGCATGGTGAGATGTTGTGATGATGAGTTGAGATAGTACTTGATGAGTTATATAGAGACTTTGCGATGAAATATGCGATGAGTTGAATGACAATGATGATATGGAATGTGATGATGAGACTTTCGGTATGTGGTGAAATCGTGTGTGCTTGTATGTTTGAATAGATAGACTTATACTTCCATTATAACTACTAGGTGACTTTGAACGGTGTGATTGCTACAATGCTGTTCTACACCGCCAGGTAAGTCTCTACGGAGCTTACTCATATCGAATAGATATTCCCTGCCTTATGTGCATGATATACTAGGTGCTTGCATTCATGATCAGCATGCCATGTAGTATCCTGCTAGGTTGCATTAATAGTTGAGCATTCTATTTCTTTATGCGTATGTAAACAGAACGGCTGTTATCTGTGAAGTAACTAGAGTCTTTGCTAGGGTCATAGGACGACCTAGTCCCATCGGGTCCCGTCCTGTGTCAATCGAGTCACATGGAACTTCCTTTACTTATATTATGAGTATGATTATGAGATTTGCCTGCGGGCATTATATATGATTACGGGTCGGGTTTGCGGACCGATTCGATTATGATGGAATGGAATGCATTCATGAGCTGGCCAGTCTCCGCCCTATCGAAAGGGGGTGGAGGTAGGAGAGGGATATACCATTTGTTATTATGTGATAAGGCCTTATTATTATTATTAAACACTTGATCTTATGGGCATGCTAGTGTGTTCATATTCCGCTTTGCATCTAGAATCATGATTATTAGGTATAACGTATGTGTGTACATATGGTGGGGGCAACACCCTTAATGAAGGGACATACCCATGTGGGCATCATCTGATCCCGCCCACTATCAACGTTTTTAGGTATCCATTATGCTTATCACCATTGTTGCTGATGTGGCTTCATGACCGCGGAGTCTAACATGGCGGCAAGAGAGAGTCGAGGCTCCGACTTCACCTATTCATTAATGGTTTAGTTTGGGTGTTTTGATCTTGTTTTGACCCGGCTCCACTGTGGCACTCTTATGTATGAATTTGGAAACTTTCTTGGTTGTATGATCAACGAATTTCACGACTTAGGTCATAGGGCAGGTACATGGGACTTACCCCGGGGATTCCAACGATCTCTCTCGGCTTTTGGGTGTGAAATCCCACTTTCAAAGCACACTTGTTGGTTTCAAATCTTCAACCTGTACTCGGGGCGCAAGATTACATCGAGGGGTTTCATCCCTGGAAACGTAACCCGGGAATCATAATCCCGGGCCGTTACAAAGTTGGTATTAGAGCTAGGTTTTGCAAACCGAATACGATAGGTTGAAGTGGTTTTGAAAATGGCGCAAAGTTTTCAAATGGCTTTCAAAATTTTTCGAAAGGGCAAAATGAATTTAATTGGACCTAACCCTAGACTAACCGACCTTTCGGATCAAACTCGTGGGTAGAGACCCCAGGCGGTAGATATCCCTTATGGGTGTAGAATTCGGGGAAATGTAGGCAAAATACTAGCTTTCTTTTATAGATGGGTTTTGAAGACTACAAGGAGCCCGAGGGTCAGAGTAGCATGGGTTAGGAGGCCGTGAGATAATTACCCCCTCCGGTCAGCTGCCCCTTGAAGGGTAACATAGATCGTCTCTTTGCTTTATAAACTTCAAAGAGATCATATTAAACTCGTTGGTTGCTTCCGTGCTGAGTGCTATAGTGCTTAGGATAGAGAACTAACTATTATTCCTTGACTTGAAACATGTGTTGAATGTTTGTGTAAACGGGATAGCGGGAGACACCTCATACTTATGTAGTCGGATTTCCAGTTCAGGGAACAGTTCTTTCCATTGCTCAACCCTCCTTGATGACTCCTAACATTTCCATCGTCCATCCCACAAAAGTGTATATGCGTGTTGATTAGGTTAAAGAGTATTCACTCCCTCTCCTTCTGATTCTTATTCCGTGTCCTAAACCTTGATGTTCCTATCGAGCTCTTCTGTCTGATGATAAGCTGATTGCGTCGGAAGTTTAATCGGATACATGGTTACTTGAGTGTGTGATGGGAAAAGAGTGTTGGCATGATTTCGAGTCTAGAGAGTGAGTTTCCCTAGGGAGTCATCCTTCTCAAATTTCAAAATGGTCAAACCGTGTCTTCTTGTCACAAGAGTCTAAACACGAACTCTACCATCCTCTCTCAGAAAGTAAAGTGAAAAACATCTCACCTTACCATGATAAAACGCACTAGAGTCCCACGGGAAATTGGGTGACGAGTCGGTTGGGATGAGTCGATGATTGCCCTTAGGGATTTTTGTTTGATTATAATGGCGGCTTCTCTAGAATTGCATGACTTGATGTGAGATTATGTACATTCTTGACATGAACCTTGTGAATGATCATTAGCGAGAAACTACATATGCCATTATATTCATGCTTAGCTACATTGCTTAGGTCTCGTGTTATACCTTGCTACAATTCTGTCATGATCCTTTGTAGGCCCAACATGAACTACTTGGCTTGTTGCAATTTTCGTGATAATGATCGATTGAGTGTATGTGTCCCATGTTGTGAATCCGCATGATTGTTGCTCTCCCTTGACTTAGGTTCATGATAGTGTGGTCAGCTCTTCGTGGTATACATATTCCCGTAAAATGATCTCCTTAGCAAGTTACTCGATGATGCCTCGATGATTATCATGCCTTATCTGACAATAAACCCATAGCATGCTCACCCTTTTTGACATTCGTGATGCCCCCTCCTCCTAACCTATGATATACTCTCGTGCTTGCTTGGACATATGACTTGACCCCTCGCATGAAACATGAAACATGAATATTATGTTGAATCCATTTAGATCACCCTTGACTATGCTCATGTCCTGCCACGTGTTACTAGTATCATGTAGGACGCATGCTCCCAAATATGGCTCATTAATTGGTTATATGCCCTCTTCATAGCATTTAGCCTGATCATGATGATAAACCTCTCGACGCGCTTGTAACTGACCTTACTTGTGATGTTATATGTCATCCTTGTGCAATTGTTCATACATACATTGCTTGCATTGCTTAGTATATCCCACGTTCTTTGCTTAGAATCATCTGGCGTGCCTGACTACGTGGAATGATAAGTTGCTAGTTGTCTCGCAAGCACGTCCATGTAGAATTTGATTACATGTACATGTTATGAATACATACGTCGTTCTTCCTTGAGATAGGAATATGCTAGTGTGAGTTAATGTGACTGATATGCTCCATAATAAATACATGCTTGCTTGCCGCAATTATAACCTCATAGACGTCCATAAGGGCATCGTTGTCATTCTCGGGTTGGAACCTTGTCTCTAGTATCGTCTTTAGCCTCGGTCCGAGTTCGAGTATGTAGGAATCCATATTGTCTGCCCTTGTCCTTCCCCTATCTCCGTTGACTTGGAACCCTATGCGATAGTTCTAGAATTGACATGATGTAGAATTCCGATGTGCTGACATTGATAGGCTCGAATAGTAGTGAATATTGCTTCGATGCCTTAGTGTTCTGATACACACTGATGATATGATGTGTGATATTCTGAGTTAATGATTATCGTCTGAATGCTTTGCCTATAAAATGTGAATCTCAATTGTCGGAACCATGATCTAGTGATATGAAATGATAGATGACAGGCTCTATTAGTGTGTGATGATGAAGCGTTATGATATGATATGATGTTATCCTTGTTGTGGTCATTAGCATGATGCAACTTGAGGATTTGACTAGATTATGTCTATACGTATAATGATTCGTAATATTATTAACTATAGGGGTACCTTGAGTTGTATGATATGAGTGGCGATGTATTGATGAGGTTGTAGATATAGGATGTTAGTACGTATGACGTAAGATATGTGTGATGACTTCCATGATTATTTCCGGCTTGATTTTGAGGGCTGAGGACCTATGTAGAATGATCGGAGAGCGATAAAAGGACTGAAGTGGTAGGATTGGTCGATGATAGTGTGCGATAGAGATGTAGGGAGGCGACGATAGCTTAGATGGGATCGAGCGAGTTCTAAGACTGATAAGAGATAGTGGTTAGTGGTTTCAGATGAGCTTCTAGGTAGGCTTTAGGTAAGGAGTAGGAATTAGGACAACAAGTTTTTGAGAGAGTGGTTGTAGGATAGGTAGACTAGGTGTTGATTGAGGAATTCTTATAGAGGAGGTGGTGATAGATGGGTAGTAGTGGTTAAGGTATCAGGGAACAAATTATGGGTGACGTTAAGGCTTGGATGACTAGGAACGGTTGAGGAAATTGTAGGCCTTGGGATTAGGTTACATGTGTTGAGATTAGGAATGACTTTGGTAAGAAATAAAATTTTGGAACGGTTGAGAGTGAGTAGTATAGGGTTGTTTGAGGAATTGTAGACTTTCGGAAGTAGGTTGTTCAAATGATAGCCGAACTGGTTGTGGAATGTGTACTTGGGTTCTGCTCGGGTAATGTTGAGGATGCTTCATAGAGTTATGAGTGGAGGACATCTAGAGGCGTGATTGGAGGACTTTAGCATAGGCAAGAAATCAAATTGGTATGAGGTCTTGACTATTGAGGTATTAGGGGATGAAAGATGAACCTTCGAGGAAAGACTGGTAGCTAGGCGAGAATGTCGTTGAGGTTGCTCGTAGAACTGATTGCTTGAGGTTTAAGATAGGAAGAATTTGAGTAGTGGATATGGGAATTAGGCAAGATAGGTAAGGTTTGGGGATAGTAAGGAATGGAAATTGTGGAAGATTCGATATAGTTGTGAAGCCTCGGAAAATTGGCTAAGGGTAACGTAGAGATTCTTTGAGGAAATGATTGGTGATAAAGGATCGCTTGGTCGTAAGATATCGTTGTTGAGGGTTGTATTCTGGGGTGGATTAAAAGTGTGAAATAATAAGGTACTAGAACAGACGTCTTGTGAGACCATGACCATTGAGAACTAGAAGAAATTTTGAACGGTGAATTAGTGTTGGGAGTGAGAATGCTATAGCCTTTGGGAGTTAGGGAGATGTGATTCGAATTAGAGATGTTTTAATGAGCTGCTTGGGTAACACTTGTGCGTTGGACTACCTTGAGGAATCGCAATTGGTTAAGGATTCAGTGAGGCTCTAAATGGTAAGATAGCTTGATGAATAGGTAAATTGACATGATCTTATTAGGAAATGATGCAATGCGGTTTGAGCTAGTTAGGTCATGATGAGTTAGTTAGGCAGAATATGTTTATTGGCATGGTCATTAGGGATAGGTGTGGCTAAGAAGGAACTCGGTGATTCGTGATTATGAGTTAGCACTAGAAGGTTCTCTGGGGTAGAAATTTTTGAGAGTAGGTGGTCGAGTATTTCTATCGAGGTGAGGTACTTGTGTTATCTGGGGATATGTAAGCCGTTATAAAAATGAATCTTGTGTTGAATATTGAGGACATAGTATGATGTTATAGATGAGGCTAGTAGTAGAGTCTGATCTTTAAAGGTGGATTATTATTGGGAAGGCTTGGTGGTATCGAAAGTAAGATTTAAATATTGAGGTGACTCAGGATTCTTTTAAGGGATAATGGTCGGACAGAATTTGAAAGACGTAGAGAAAATGGATGAAATTGGTAGGAAACACCTAGGGTGAGGATGTACTTGATAAGGAGTCTTGGTAGATGATTGAGATGTTGAGCTTGACGAAATAGGTAATTGGACGGTTGTGGATTCCAGGATGTGGGATCTAGATAGTTAGGTGGAATATTAGGACTTGAGCTTGAATTATTGAGGTAGGTTGATCCTTAGAGAACTTGTTGACCTAAGTGTTGAGATGCCTAGTAAGTGATTTGAGATTTAGGTTTTGGCTTGCAGATGTTATGGATGAAATTGGAAAGTTTGTCTACGAGTTGGGCTATATAATAAGCAAGATGTGATTTTATTAGGGGCGATTATCTTATTTGAGTTGGTGAACCTAGATGATGCCTGTTTTTGACTTGAGACTTGATGATGAGTGAGTGAGTGGTGGTTGTGTTCTATCGTGATTGGTAACTGTATGTGGACTTCTTTGATTATGTGACCCCTTGATATGTAATAGAGTTAACTGTGTTATGTGTTGCCGTGGTGATGAAATGAGAATTCTTGACATGACTAATTCTGTAATGCCAATACTTTGAGGAGACGGTGATTACACTTTTAATTTGTGGAGGATTGAGAGCTGAATAATATGCAGATCATATGCTATGAACTATGTGATGATCCTTGATATGTTGCTATGTGTTAGGCTAATATGTTGTTATGTGATTAGATTATGTTGCTATATGACTTGGTAACCTTATACGAGATTATGAGATTCAGGGATGTTGGGCATGGTAGTATATTGACTGATAGATGAGACTGAATTGAAACCTGGAACCTAGGAAGAGAATATGGGATTAGCCTTTAGAGGTGGATGGTAGGATGATTGGGAAATTGGGGATGTTAAGACTAATTTTATATGCGAAAGATTTTGAACGGAGATTTGAAAAGAACTCGCTCAGATTTTAAGAAAACTATTGCGACCTGAGTTTTTCCTTATGACGCCCTACGAAGTGGATACAAGCATTTATGGGGGCACCCTTGGATCGCTTGTTAAGACCTAGTGGAGGCGCCATGATGTTCTTTTGAGTTATGATATGACCGAAAAGTCCGAGTGAGGATGTGGTAGGGGCCCATACCACATTCTTGCTACGACCGATTGGGAGTATTATGATCATGTCGACGGTACTGTGAGATCTCATAGGGGCACTTATGAGGTACTTATGGGATCAATGATGTGATCCTTAGACTCACCAACTTCAAACTTCATCCCCTATTTTAGAATGATTTTAGTCTCGGGGACGAGACTTCTTTTTTGGGGCCTTGTGTGTTTGAATTCAAAGATGCCATTTTCCCTAAGTGGTGAAACATCCACATACCTCTTTTCTTCTCACCCTTACCTTCACCTCCTTGAAATGGCAATGAGTCAAACTTGCTCACCTCATGCTCTTATCCAAATCTGAGCAATTACACACCCAATTCTCCGTAAATTAAAGCATCTTTGACTCATTTTATACCCATACAAACCCAAAACCCCAAACACACCCTTATTCCCATCTCCCCTTGGACTTGCCGAGAGCTCAAGCTCCAAATTCCCCTCCTTCATTACTCAGCCACACCACTACCCTTCTTCCACCATCTCACCACCAAGTCCCCGTCACCACCTCCCCAGTCACCGTCACCTCCATCGTCGGCCACCACCCGAAGCCGCAGCCTCCCTCCACTCTCCTTCCCCTGTTCAACCAAGCACCGATACCCTTTTTCTCCTCCTTCCTCGAAGAACAACAAAAGCAGCAATAAAGACCTCCTCCCTCGACGCCGACGAGCCCCAGGAGCCCAAGAGAACCACCAAGCCGTCGCCTCCCACTCGTGCCCTGTTTTCAAATCTGAAGACGCTAAGGTCTGATCATCACTTCCTTTCGCCCTTAAATCATATAAAGGCGGATCTTTAATCTCATTCCCTCCTCCCTAGGCCATCCCCGACATCTATCCCGCTGCGACAAAGCTAGAAGAACTCCGATCGAACATTTCCGGTGAAACCTCGAGCCCTCGATGAGCATTCGACCCATCTCCTTCTTCCTTGTTTGCATTTTTGTCATTCTGGGGTTAGGGGGGACGAGAGGGGTCGGTGAGGGTGGTTTGAGCGGCGGCGAGAGATCCGGTGAGGCCTTCACTTCTTCCTCCCTTTCTCTATTTTCGAACAGGTCGGGTAACTTGGCAGGGGCGGGTTTGGTCCTCATTTTCTTCCTTTTTTCTGGACCGGTCCGAGTTTCTTTTCTCCACTTTAAAACGGGTTTGGTTCTTTAAAAACATCAGATGGATTTGGGTTTTCGGCTGGGTGATCCGATTTTATAAAAAGGGTTAGGGCTTATATTTCTTGGGCCTGATTTTTTTAGGGTAAAAGTGAAAAGGTATAAAATTGCTTTAAGACTTGAATTATTGAGATAAATATTAAATAAACGTAAATGTAATTGATAAATGGAATATATATATTATATAATATTATTTTGAAGATTTAAAATATAATATTATGTGACTTGGATTTTAACAGAAAAAAAGAATTTGGGAAAAAGGCTTTAAAGGTTGGAATTAATTTGGGAAATGGAATTGGATTGATAAGATTTAAAAAGGGGAATTTTCGAAAATACCCGAACATTGTCGGATTTATGTTGGCATCATAATAAAAATAAGTTGATTTAAAGAGTAATGTTTTATAAAGAGATTTTTTGGGTCAAGTACAAATTGGAGGAAAATGTTTTGAATAATGATTTAAAACTAACTTGGGAACCTATTGCTTGGATTAACTTATGGGGTGATAATGAGATGTTGTGCTATGCTATGTATGATGCGTTATATGAATATATGATGTGAGCATGATATTTGGAGTAGGATAATGTTGTGATGATATGTGTTATGTACAAGTGCAAAAGTGATTATTGATATGATCTTAAGTAGGATGTGGCATATGACGATGTGAATATATGTATATGTATTGAAGCATGCCTTATGTGAGATCTTAACTTGATAAATATGAAAGCATGATCTATTGATGTGTTGTTATATGAAGGCATGATGTGATATTATATGATTGAAAAGCATGATATGTTCTTAAATATAAAAGTATGGAGATGATCTATATATGAGGTGATGACATGTTACCATATGATGTAATATGATATGATGATAAGTTAAAGCATGGTGAGATGTTGTGATGATGAGTTGAGATGGTACTTGATGAGTTATATAGAGACTTTGCGATGAAATATGCGATGAGTTGAATGACGATGATGATATGGAATGTGATGATGAGACTTTCGGTACGTGGTGAAATCATGTGTGCTTGTATGTTTGAATAGATAGACTTATACTTCCATTATGACTACTAGGTGACTTTGAACTATGTGATTGCTACAATGTTGTTCTGCACCGCCAGGTAAGTCTTTACGGAGCTTACTCAGATCGAATAGATATTCTCTGCCTTATGTGCATAATATACTAGGTGTTTGCATTCATGATCAGCATGTCATGTAGTATCCTGCTAGGTTGCATTAATCATTGAGCATTCTATTTCTTTATGTGTATGTAAACAAAACGGCCGTTATCTGTGAATTAACTAGAGTCTTTGCTAGGGTCATAGGACGACCTAGTCCCATCGGGTCCCGTCCTGAGTGAATCGAGTCACATGGAACTTCCTTTACTTATATTATGAGTATGATTACGAGATTTGCCTGCGGGCATTATATATGTTTACGGGTCGGGCCTGCGGGCCGATTCGATTATGATGGAATGGAATGCATTCATGAGCTGGTCAGTCACCGCCCTATCGGAAGGGGGTGGAGGTAGGAAAGGGATAATACCATTTGGTATTCTGTGATAAGGCCTTATTATTATTATTAAACACTTGATCTTAGGGGCATGCTAGTGTGTTCATATTCCGCCTTGGATCTAGAAGCATGATTTTTAGGTATAGCGTATGTGTGTACATATGGTGGGGGTGGCACCCTTAATGAAGGGACAGACCCTTGTGGGCATCAACTGATCCCACCCACTATCAACGTTTTTAGGTATCCATTATGCTTATCACCATTGTTGCTGATGTGGCTTCATGACCGCGGGGTCTAACATGGCGGCAAGAGAGAGTCGAGGCTCTAACTTCACCAATTCATTAATGGTTTAGTGATATGTTGATGTTATCGATCCTTTGCCTGTGGGCTTGAATCTCAAACAAGAACCGAATGGGTGTCCCAATCTTACAATATTCTTTAACGTTCTCCTGAATCGCAATTTAAATCAAGATCTTAATTATTTATAACGACAGAAATTCAAACTAATGCAACAGGAATTCAATCAGTAGCGACAGAAATAAAAGTAAAGCGACAGAATTCTGAAGAACAAGGCAATCGAGGCGCCAGGCGCTCGACAGAGGCGCAGGCGCTCGATCAGGTGCTCGGGTGCGCTTGTGGGCACTCGACAGGAACTCTTGGGCGCTCGGGTATGCGAACAGAGGAGACGGCGCTCGCTAGGAGGCACGTCCAGGCGCTCGAGGGCAGGCGACAGGTGCTCGGCTCCTCAGGCGCTCAGGATCCGCGGCAAGGCTGGCCTGCTCACGGCAAGACTCCTGGACCAGGGTCCGGGAGTTCAAGGTCGATGGTGATGGTGAGTGATGGTGTCGAGTGAGTGATGGTGATGTCGAGTGAGAGATGGTGATGCCGAGTGATTTGGGGATTAAGGGGATCGAAGGACCTCTTAGCCAAAAGGTGCCTTCAATATTTTCCCTAATCTGAATTTTTATTGAAAGGGGAATAAACTTAAATAGATTACAAGTTCATCCTAGAAGATAGAATTTAAAAAAACTAAGATAGACTAACTAACTCTAAGATAGACTTTATCTAAGTAAGATAGAATATATCATACTTAGATCCTAAGGAAGATCTAAACATATCCTCCGGATTATTTCCTCAAAATAATAAAAATAATAATGTCTCATAAAGTATTAAAAATAATAAAACAAGTAAGCTGAAATCGGCCAGCAGAGGAGCTGCACTCGGTATCGAGTACTCCACTCGATGTCGAGTGATCATC
Source organism: Persicaria maculosa (assembly GCA_963922045.1). Lineage (NCBI taxonomy): Eukaryota > Viridiplantae > Streptophyta > Magnoliopsida > Caryophyllales > Polygonaceae > Persicaria > Persicaria maculosa. The sequence goes on along the minus strand of OY998261.1, from coordinate 19,623,487 downwards.
CGAGTGGTCTTGTGCTTGTTGCTGCTGGAGACTTCACCCTGAGCAATGTAACCCAGGCTGGCCTGAGCCCTTGCTCCAATGTTCCATGGTGACGGACGAGAAGTGCCTTAGTTGCGTCTTGAATCTTTTTGGCCCTCGCACGAGTGATCGGACCATCAAAAGGCACCTTGAAGTTGTCCTCAATGTCACCTGGAGTCATCGTAGTTTGTACTGCATCATTCTCCTCCTCTTGAAAGCGATTTGTCCTCAAATCGTCGTCGGAGTCATCGTCAGGGACGAACAATGAGAGGTCGGCAACGTTGAAGGTTGAATGAACGTTGTACTTGTCTGCCGGGAGATCCAGTTTGTAAGCATTGGGTCCCATCTTTTGAACCACGCGGAATGGTCCATCTCCCCGGGGATCCAGCTTTGACTTCCGTTGCTGCGGAAATCTCTCCTTCCTCAGATGCAGCCATACAAGGTCACCAACGTTGAACTGCACATCCTTGCGATGCTTGTCCTTTGAAGCCTTGTACTGAGCGGATTTCCTTTCCAGCTGCACCTTTGTCCGCTCATGCAGGCGTTTGATGAAGTCGGCCTACTGGGCTGCCTCCAAGCTCTCCTTCTCCTTCATTGGCCGAGGAGACATATCCACGGGCGTCACTGGATTGCGCCCATAGACCACCTCGAATGGAGTCATCTTTGTTGCCGAATGCCTAGACCTGTTATAAGCAAACTCAACAAAAGGTAGGCAGTCTTCCCACCTCCTGAGGTTAGTACGCAGCATGACCCTTAAGAGGGCCCCTAGAGTTCTATTAGTAACCTCAGTTTGGCCATCAGTTTGTGGGTGACAAGATGTAGAAAATAGTAATTTAGTACCCAACTTAGACCATAGGGTTTTCCAAAAACAGCTTAAGAATTTTGAATCCCTGTCAGAAACAATAGAAAGTGGCAAACCATGCAATCTAACAATGTCTTTAAAGAACAAGTTTGCAACATGTATAGCATCATCTGTTTTATGACAAGGTATAAAATGTGCCATTTTGGAAAATCGATCCACAACCACAAAAATTGAATCATGACCTCGAGATGTCCTAGGTAATCCTACTATGAAATCCATGGACACATCTTCCCAAGGTGATTTCGGTATGGGCAGTGGTGTATATAAACCGTGAGGATTTGATTTGGACTTAGCTTTAGCACAAGTAACACAGCTTTTAACAAACCTAAGCACATAGTTACTCATTTTCGGCCAGAAATAATGCTCTTTTAGGCCGGCTAGTGTCTTATCGAACCCTCCATGTCCCCGTGATTCATGTACCTCCTGTGTTAACAATCTCTTAATAGATGAGGATGGGATACAAAGCTTGCCCATCCTAAACAAATAACCATTGTCCAGAAAGTAAGAATCTACCACTTTTTTCGACACACATTGGGCATAAATATCTTTAAAGAAGACATCATCAACATAAAGTTCTTTAATCAGGGCAAAACCCAAAATATGTGCATCGCAATGAGTTAAGAGGACATACCTTCGTGATAGAGCGTCGGCTACCACGTTGTCTTTTCCTTTCTTGTGGTGAACCACATAGGAAAACATCTCCAGGAACTCGACCCATCGAGCAAGGCGCCTACTCAGCACCGCCTGGCCCTTAAGATACTTCAGAGCCTCATGATCTGAGTGAATCACGAACTCCTTAGGCCACAGGTAATGCTGCCATGTCCTCAAACAGCGGATGAGGGCAAATAACTCCTTGTCGTATGTCGAGTAATTGAGCTCCGCAGGGCCCAATTTTTCACTAAAATAGGCAATAGGGCGCCTATTCTGCAGCAGGACTCCACCGATGCCAGTGCCAGAAGCATCACACTCATGCTCGAATGGCTGTGAGAAGTCGGGTAGTTGCAGCACCGGAGCATGGGTGAGTCGATCCTTGAGGGCATCAAATGCCCTCTGGTGAGCGTTGGTCCAGCGGAATGTCGCGTCTTTCTTTGTAAGCTCATGGAGGGGGGCGGCTACTGTGCTGAAGTCCTTGACGAAGCGCCTATAAAATCCCGCCAAGCCTAAGAAGGAGCGAACATGAGTTGGTGTCTGCGACTGGGACCATTCCTGGATAGCGCGAACCTTTTCCTCATCTACTTTTAAGCCTGTTGCAGAGACTATAAAACCAAGAAATATCGTAGAGTCGGAAGCAAAAGAGCACTTTTTCAAATTAGCAAACAATTTCTCCTTGCGAAGACAATCAAAAACTAATCTTAAGTGTCCAACATGCTCATCAAGGTTTTTGCTATAGATAAGTATATCGTCGAAATAAACAACTACAAATTGACCTAAGTATTTTCTAAGAACATGGTTCATAAGCCTCATGAAAGTAGAAGGTGCATTTGTTAGACCAAAAGGCATTACTAACCATTCATATAAGCCATACTTAGTTTTAAATGCAGTTTTCCATTCATCGCCTTGTTTCATCCTAATTTGGTGATAGCCGCTCCTAAGGTCAATTTTAGAGAAGACACAAGCACCAAACAGTTCATCAAGCATATCATCAAGACGGGGAATGGGGTGACGATATTTAATAGTAATTTGGTTGATTGCCCTGCAATCAACACACATACGCCAAGAGCCATCTTTCTTTGGGACCAAGATGACAGGCATGGCACAAGGGCTGAGGCTCTCACGAACGAATCCCTTGTCCATCAGATCCGTGACTTGTCGTTGCAACTCCTTGGTTTCCTCTGGGCTGGCTCTATAGGCAGGACGGTTAGGTAAGGCCGCTCCAGGGACGAAATCAATTTGATGTTCGATCCCCCTAATTGGCGGCACCCCCTGGGGTAGCTCATCCGGTAGCACATCCAAATAGTCCTGCAAAAGGTTAGCAATAGGTGCAGGAATATGACTCAAATCTACAACGGTTACTAACACTTCTTTCATGATTAAGAGGATATGAGGTCGGTGAGCACTCCAAGTAAATGTCTCCCTTTCGGGCTGAGAGACTAAGGCACGCCATTCCACAGACCCTTTGATTGACGTGGAGGCGGCCTGTGGTGACGCTGAGAGCCGAGTGGTTGGAGTCGCGGGCGCGGGTGGGTGAGTCGCGGGCGCGGATGCGGCTGGACTCCCTGCTGCCGCGGGGGCCGTCCTAGGAAGGCCGGACTCCTTACTGCCGGAGGGGTGACGCTGTGCAGCCTCCTTCTTGGCGTCCTGTTGCTGTCGCTTGCGCACCTGTTCCTTCAAAACAGCTTGAGGGGACAAGGGTGGGAGAGTGACTCTCCTCCCATCAAATGTAAAGGAATAGGTATTAGCGCGGCCATCATGGATGACCGAGCGATCAAAAAGCCAAGGACGGCCAAGTAAAATATGACTACAATCCATCCTAGCTACATCACATAGAACCTGATCACGATAGGACCCAATAGAAAACGAAAGCAAACATTGTTTTGTGGCCATAATATCAGATCCATCATCAGTTATACCATTTAACCTATAATGAGTAGCCCTAGGAGTAGTCGCCAAATGTAAATAATCAACTACCTTTTCATTGATGAGGTTGCAGCAACTCCCGCCATCAATGATGACACTCAAGGTAGCTTCCTTTACCACACACTTGGTGTGAAATATGTTCTCCCGCTGATCCGTCATAGGAGCCTCCTGAATGTGCAGGACACGGCGATTGACGAGGCATAGAGTATCCTGAAAGTCAGTGGTATCTATCTCCTCACAATTGTCCATAGCTGAGTCCTCCTCCACTTCACCTGAAGGTGTCGGTTCCACCAAGGCCTCCTCCTCGTAGTAATGATCTCCCAAGTCATTCAGGAGAACCTTCCGCTTTTGAGGACACTCCCGAGACACATGGCCAGAACCTCCGCAAGTAAAGCAACGAAGCTCCTTGGTCCGCTCCTTGGGAGGTGGTGCAGCAACTCTTCTTGTTTGGACTTCAAACCCCTGTTTAGGTGAGTTTTGAACTCCCTTTTGCTGCACAGACGGGTTAGAAGTAAACTTTGATTGACTAGACGTAAAAGGAACAAACCTGCGACCTAGGGAAGATTGGTCAGTCCGTGCCCTTTGCTGCTGCTCCTATAGAAGCTGTGCTTTATGAGTGAGTGTATTAATGTCTCGAATACTATGAATAGATAAGGGATTTCGAATAGAAGTATTGAGACCAGCAAGAAATTGTGTACATAAAGCACGCTCAGTTAAATAAATGTTTGCCTGGTGTGCCAGGCGTTCTAATTCATCTCTGAAGTCCATAGGGGAGCGAGAGCCTTGGTGTAGTTGAGCTAGTCGCAGCCTCATATGCTCCGTGTACTCCTCCGGGACATGTCTCTTTTTCAAGAGATAGCGCAGCTGTGGCCAAGTCTCTACTGGTTGCTTACCTTGGCGGCGGCGGAGGTCTCTCGTGCGAAACCACCAAGATCTAGCCATTCCTATAAGATGTAAGGTAACAACCTCCAACTTTTCTGTTTCATCATAACGCAAATGATCAAGCACATAATTAGTATGGGATTCCCAAGCAAGATAAGCTTCGGGATCAGTAGTTCCATCAAAAGTTTCTATCTTGATCTTGACGTCACGACATTGGATAGCCTGCGCATTATTATTAATAGGACGACCAAAATTAGGGTTAGGAAGATCATCAATATCATAATCTACCTCTTGGAAAGCGTCCTCCAAAGGTGGCATATCGCGGAGATCGTCATCCTCGCGACTGTCGTCCCAGTTGTCTCCTACAAACAAAGGGTTATGGTGTGGTGGCCTTGGCTGTCGAGTGGCTTGTCTAGGAGGTGGTGTCACCTCTCTTTGACGTGGGTGCCCATTAAACGCAGCCAAGGGGTCCTCATTGGTCTCTCCTGCAAAAGGGTTAGGAGTACGATCTTTAGGTTTAAAATGTAACACATTGTCAGGAGGGACCTTACCACTTTGTGTAGAGAATGATGCCTGAAATTCCGCCAACTTCTTATCCATCATGTCGACCAAAGTGTGATGCGTAGAAGCCTGGAGCTCACTGAACTTTTTGTCGATCATAGACAGGAGTTGCACCGTGAATTGGGCATTGTTAGTAGCAAGTTTCGAATCCACCTTAGCCATAAGTGAGTCCCCGGTGGCCTCGGCAATGAATTTCATATGTCTATCAGAAATGACACCAGGGGGAGGGGGAGTAGAGCTACCGTCCGAGTTAGACATATTCCTACAATTCAGGAGAGCAACAAGTAAAAGGGACACAAGAACGGAAACCAAGAAATGCAAGTCCTTTTGATTCTAAGAGTGATTTAGGCTTTCAAAATCAATCGGACGAGAAAACAAGGAACCGTTATTCAAACAATTCCCTGGACACAGAAGATAGCAAGTAAAGCTCCAATTGCAAAGGACAATGCCACAACTCGGATCACAAGGAAAGTAAGTATGAACAAACGGCTAAGATGATATGAAATAAGGTACAATGTGATGCAAAATAAAAATTTCAGCAAAGAGGTGCAATCACAAGGGTAGTCAAGTGCACACACTCCGTCAACTATTATCTGACGGTTGCAACACGGTTTGGAAAGGACTAGGGTGTGACCAAGGCTCCTGTGTCGGCACAGCACAAAATCACACAAAAAGAAGGGTTCTTTGAGGTGCTTCAACCTAGTAGATCATCAAAAGGATTAGCAATAGTATCCAGGATGCAAGAATAAAGCAATGAGTTACTAACTCACACAAGAACACACAAGCAGATGCTTTTTTTTCATACCGTACTTTTTTTTTTTGAATTACAGAACTGTCGCTAGAAGCTGTAAATGGCGACAGAAAATAAAATATGCTAAGATGATCTATCTAGTAAGCAAAAATTAAAAGAAAGGGTGATTAGCGGCAATATGTGGAAAAATTAGGGTTCTTTGTGGTGCAAGTTCATAACCTAACAAATCCAAGAATCACATTCATAGGCATGATATGTAGCAACAAGGAAAAGAGATCAAAACTTGCAATCAAAAACTCAATATCTAAGAAATTGCCCAAATAAAAGTGCCAAATTTTATGGTGAAAAATAATATGTATGCAGCGGCTATGGTGAGAAAATAAGGCACGAAAACTAATCACTCAAAGAATTAATTCAAAAGAACAAAAAGAACTTGCATAAACCTGAGAATCCGATACCACTTGATATGTTGATGTTATCGATCCTTCGCCTGTGGGCTTGAATCTCAAACAAGAACCGAATGGGTGTCCCAATCTTACAATATTCTTTAACGTTCTCCTGAATCGCAATTTAAATCAAGATCTTAATTATTTATAACGACAGAAATTCAAACTAATGCAACAGGAATTCAATCAGTAGCGACAGAAATAAAAGTAAAGCGACAGAATTCTGAAGAACAAGGCAATCGAGGCGCCAGGCGCTCGACAGAGGCGCGGGCGCTCGATCAGGCGCTCGGGTGCACTTGCGGGCACTCGACAGGAACTCCTGGGCGCTCGAGTATGCGAACAGAGGAGACGGCGCTCGCTAGGAGGCACGTCCAGGCGCTCGAGGGCAGGCGACAGGTGCTCGGCTCCTCAGGCGCTCAGGATCCGCGGCAAGGCTGGCCTGCTCACGGCAAGACTCCTGGACCAGGGTCCGGGAGTTCAAGGTCGATGGTGATGGTGAGTGATGGTGTCGAGTGAGTGATGGTGATGTCGAGTGAGAGATGGTGATGCCGAGTGATTTGGGGATTAAGGGGATCGAAGGACCTCTTAGCCAAAAGGTGCCTTCAATATTTTCCCTAATCTGAATTTTTATTGAAAGGGGAATAAACTTAAATAGATTACAAGTTCATCCTAGAAGATAGAATTTAAAAAAACTAAGATAGACTAACTAACTCTAAGATAGACTTTATCTAAGTAAGATAGAATATATCATACTTAGATCCTAAGGAAGATCTAAACATATCCTCCAGATTATTTCCTCAAAATAATAAAAATAATAATGTCTCATAAAGTATTAAAAATAATAAAACAAGTAAGCTGAAATCGGCCAGCAGAGGAGCTACACTCGGTATCGAGTACTCCACTCGATGTCGAGTGATCATCCGAGTGGTCTTGTGCTTGTTGCTGCTGGAGACTTCACCCTGAGCAATGTAACCCAGGCTGGCCTGAGCCCTTGCTCCAATGTTCCATGGTGACGGACGAGAAGTGCCTTAGTTGCGTCTTGAATCTTTTTGGCCCTCGCACGAGTGATCGGACCATCAAAGGGCACCTTGAAGTTGTCCTCAATGTCACCTGGAGTTATCGTAGTTTGTACTGCATCATTTAGTTTGGGCGTTTTGATCTTGTTTTGACCCGGCTCCACCGTGGCACTCTTTTGTATGAATTTGGAAACTTTCTTGGTTATATGATCAACGAATTTCACGAATTAGGTCATAGGGCATGTACATGGAACTTACCCCGGGGATTCCAACGATCCCTCTCGGCTTTTGGGTGTGAAATCCCACTTTCAAAGCGCACTTGTTGGTTTCAAACCTTCAACCTGTACTCGAGGCGTAAGATTCCATCGAGGGGTTTTATCCCTCGAAAAATAACCCGAGAATCATAATCTCGGGCCGTTACACGACTTCACCCAATCCTCCACTCGTTGCTGTCGATTGCTTCTCCACCGACGTGCCTCCTTCAAGGCGCGATGCCGTCACTGGCTGGAACTGCTGGGTGCGTCGCCGGAAGTCGCAGTGGTGGCTCCCAAATCGTCTTCTTCAAACGGCAAAAAAGGGTTTCTGGGAGAGGAATGAAGATGAGGAAAAAGGGATTTGGGTTATCCCACGCACCTAAGTTGAGGGAAAAGGGAGTTTTTTTTCTCTTTTAATATTACAATTAATTATTTCGGGGAATAATCTCATCCATCCATTTCTAATCAATCAATGGCCCATATTTGTTAACACTTAACGCTGTAAGGGATAACAACACATGACCCAACCTCTCTCTCTCTCTCTCTCTCTCTCTCTCTCTATATATATATATATATATATATATATATATATATATATAGGGAAATGTTCTAATGAAACGGATAATACGGTGTAACGGTGAAACGAATGAATATTGGGTCATATTAATATGAATATTATGTTATATGAATATATAAATATGAATATTATGTTGTGTGAATATGAATATGATTTAAATATGGGTATATGAATATGTTATTATTTATATTCAAATAATATAAAGTGAATAATACCATATTCATATCCACACACTACAATATTCACATATTCATATCCACATAATGCCATATTCATATTAATATAACGCAATATTCATTCGTTTCACCGTTTCACCGTATTCTTTGTTTCACTGGAACTCTTGTCTATATATATATATATATATATATATATATATATATTCTACAATGCTTAATTTTCTTGCTTTTTTCAATGTGAAATGTCAAACTGAATAGTAAAATACATACATCAGTTTTCCTTCAAAAACAAATAAGCTTGAATCAGAGGTATTTTAGTCTTTCTAAACAAAACAAATAGAGGTTTAATGTGTGGGTGGGCTTATGAAAATAAATTTAATTTACGGGTGGTTTAGTGTAATTTATGATTTTACGGGTAGTTATGTAAAAAATATCATAATTTATGGGTGGTTATGTGTAACTTACTCTTTTTAATATTACTAGTTGTATTCCGCTTGCTTCGCAATCGGAAAACATACAATAATACATTTTTTTAAGTTGAAACGTAATTTAAATTGTTAATATAAGCTATTCTCAAATGTTTTAATATTTATTTATATATACTCGATAAATTGTATTGGTTTTTTTATTTACCTATGTTTTAAATGTATGTGTTAAAAATTTAATTACAAAAATATTACTATAAAATTTAGTTATTTAATAATTTTTTAAATCTTTCATGAAGTTCAACCTTTTCAAGGAAAATGCTTTATTTTAACTATTTTCCTAAATTAAGGGTGTCATTGTACATAGTTGCACTTATTCATTAGTAGTTTTTGTTTTACATAGTTTTATGTTCTTTCCTTTAAATAAGGTTGTCCACCTAATTTCTTTTAAATGAAAAATCATCTATGTAATTTCTCTTTAAAAAATCTAGGCCAGTTCTCTAAAATGAAAAACACAAATGTGCTACTTCTCTAAAATAATGGGTCATTCATTTTTTTCATTTTACATTTGGGAACTTTTCATGCTATTTATATCAAATATAAGGGCATATTTGTATTTATTTCTAAAATGAGGGTTAAAAATGTATTTTTTCTTAAATGGTAAAATACTATCATAGACTTTATTAGGTTGCCACTCTTGCTACTTACTAGCGGACGGTCTCGTGCTACGCACGGGGTTACTGTTTAAAAATTTTAATAAAATTTGATACTATATATTCCATATAAACAATAATTTATATTACTCGTATTAATTTATATAGTTTCAATCTTGTAATTTTAAAAGTTTATTTCATCAGTAACTCTATATAACATGGAATACTTATTATAGGAAGGCAAGTTTGAAAAACATATTTTATTTCATAATTTCAGTTTTTTCTTAGATATATAATATAATTATTTTATATTTCTATCCATTGCTATCCTATTTTCTCAAATAAATTAAATTAATCTACATTTATTCATTTGTCATATACCTAAATAATATTTACTCCAATTATTATATTTGTATAAAATATAAATAATATTATTTTAGTCTGTAAATTTTCTTCTTTTATTTTCTTCTTTTAATTTTATTCTTTTTTTTACATTAATCAATTAATTATTCATATAAGTTTCTTCAAATTTTATTTCTAGCTAGTTTTTTTATATGATTTACTTATTATTTTATTCTCATAATTTTCTGTAAAGACTCGGAATTTTAAGACATTATTTTATAAATTAAGAATTAATTTTGATTTAATATTGATTTAATTGAGATTTGAATTCTAAGGATTCAGAAAATTTTGAGTAATTCTGTCCTCGAGCAAACGATTTGTTTGAATTCTTTCGATCAAATTCCGACATAAAATTGTTATTTAAATTCAAAGATGAATTCATTTCGCACTATTATTTTAAGGCTTAGAAATATTTTCGGGTTTCATTATCTAATTCGGATTCGAAGGTTTATTTTAAAATGATTTTAATTGCGTTGGGGTAAGGTCGGAAAGCGGGTTTCGGGGTTTATACTGGGTATAATAGTTGACTTTTACCCTTAGCCACCCTAGACCCTACCCAACAACCCTTAGGCCCCTCTTTTCCTACACAACCCAGCTGCAACCTCACATCACACCCTGACAACCTCTCTCTTTCAAATCCTACAGCCCTCACCTAGTCACCTCCATCCCTCACTTTCATCTGTTCTTAGCTTACACCAGTAGCAGCAGTAGGAGCTACAACAGCCTGCTCTACACACCCTCATCCCCTTTTCTATTTCAAAAATCTCAGCCTTCCTCACCCCTCATTTCTATTTCTTCAACCCACAACAAACACACACAATCCCCCATACCTCCTCATTCCTTTTGTCTTCAAACCAACTGCCTTACTTACTTGCTTCGAATCATCTCAGGGACCTCCCAGCTCCTGTTTTCGTCGGCACTACAGCCATCTCCTTCTCCCTTTCCCTTCCCTTTGTTTGCCAAGCACCACCCGAGCATTCCCGAGCACCTCCACTCGATCCTCCTCCTCGTTCCATTGAAGCCCCCACCTCCCCTCCTTTTAAGCAAGCAACCGAAGCAGCTAGGAGCCCCACCGAAGCCCAGAAACTCTGACGACACAAGCCCAGAAACTCGAATGCCTCCGCCCCTGTTTTTCGTGCTCCGAGGTTGGTAAACTTCGATCTCTTGTTTTCGATTTAAATCCCATGGAAGAGCATCCTTAACCCACCTTCACTCCTCCTAGGCGAACCCCGAGGCTCCTCCCTCTTCGATGCTGCGAATCGAGCCTCCGACAAGCTCCGACGAAGCTCCGAAGTCGCAAACACCTCGGTGAGCTTCCTCCATTTCCTTCCTTCCTCGATTTGAATTCGTGCTTCATTCGATGCTTAGAGTAGTCGGGGGGTGGGCGAGAGCTGAGTGTGGGGAGTCGGGTGAGCTTGAGAGCTCCGGCGAGCTCAAGTGCGAGGCAAAGGCGAGCGTGAGAGCGAGTGTACAGTGGAGAGGTTGAGCTGAGCAAGGGGCCGGGGACGAGGTCATGGGATCGAGGGGCTAGCACCGAGGACTAGGAGGCGGGTCCGGACGAGCTGGGCGAGTCCGGGAGAGCTGGAGGAGCTAGGCGCGCGATCGACGTCGGGCACACGGGAGCAACCGAGCTCGAGGAAGGAGATGACCAACGGCCTCCTGCTTGCCCCGCCATTCCATGGGCCCTACCTCCTTTTAAATATTTTGTTTTGCTTTTTGGCCGGTTTGGGGTTAAATTTTATGGGTTCGGTTCGGTTCGGTTTGAATTGGTTTAATTCGGGTTCCGGTTGGGAAAATTATTTTAAGGGTTTAATTAACTTATTTTATACATTATATAATCGTTATATATAAATTATTATTTAATTATTATTATTATTATTTTATTCTATTTTATTTATTAGTTAATTATTTAATTAATTATTATAAGTTATTTAAAATATGATTTAATTGAGGGTTTATTTAATTGTTATATATATATATATATATATATGATAGTATTATTAAAATAGTTCCTTAACTTATTAACTCGTTATTAATTATTATTTATTAAATTATTCAAGTATGTATTCTGATTTATCTAGATGTTTTATTTAATCTGATTTGTAAGGAAATTTACTTATGTGAATAATCTATTTGATAACTATTTGCATTTAAAAAGTTAGTTTTGAATTATTTAGATTGTTTGGAAAATATTTCTAATTGTCGTAAATTTATTAGGATAATGTTTTAGACTAAAATATATCGGGATTATTTTAAAAGAATTGTTTGTTTACTTAGTTGTTTATGAGAGATGATGTTGAGACAAGGTGACGGTATGAATAAGATGTGATGATGAGAATATGCCCAATTTGTGGAATCGAGACAAGGAATCGAATTGAGACATTAATGTTGATGATGACGGGATGGTTAACTTATATATGTTTTATGTGAATCTTATGTGTGTTATTTGATATGCTTTCTGTAAGTTAGACTTAGACTTATTATATTACTTATCTTCTAGTTGATCTCTAATTTGTCTGGATTTGCTTGATTACTGTATTGCTTGGATTCTGCGCTTCTCCAGGTAAGTTCCTTGAACTTACTCATGATGGGCGCTTTATGCACTGGGTGTTATATAGTAGGCTAGTGTTCATGCACCATACGCTTAGAATCAAGCTTAGGATCTAAAACGGAAACCATATGGCTTGCTATCTGACTTTGCTAGAAAACGGTCGTTATAGGTGTTTATTGGTTGGGACCTTTTTCTTTATTCTTGTCATCCTAGTTGGCGCTTATATAGAAAGCTGCTTGCACTCGATGATGCGGTAGGCTTTTGGTATGGAAAGTTGCTTACGCTCGATGATGTGGTAGACTTTTTAGTGAGTGTCATAGGACTCTTAGAGCCTTAGGCCTTATATAAGTGTCATTGCTTGCCTTCCTTTCATAGTTAGTAGGCTCATTGCGTGGGGTTGGCCTGCACCGTAGGGTGAGGTAGCTCATTTGATGGTGAGTTGCTATAGGATTTCTTAGGAGCCTAGAGGGACATGCTATATGGCATTTCTTGTAATTGGCGCGCTTCTTTATTTAATTCTGCATTTATCTATCCGCATGCTTATCTGTGTAATTTCTGTTTTGCATTACGCATTTCATCTTAGGAATAGGATGCTTATTATATGCCTCTCAGAGTGTGTTTACACACGCGCAGGAGTGACCCGATGATTGACCCAGATCCCCTTTTTTTTTAAGATTCATGTAACCGTTAGCCGCTATGTTTGCTCATATGGATGCTTGGCGGGTTCAGACTTTTGACGTTAGATCGAGAGCTTGAGAGACCACTAAACTCTCTCTTTTAAAATCTTTTGCATCGTTTTGATCCGGCTCAATCGTGGCACTCTTTTGCATTGTATTTCGATTTAAACCTTGCTTCCTTTTTTTATTTGCGAAAACTTGCGACTCGTACTCGGGTTGTAAGATCTAGTTGGAAGGTAACCTTGTCTTCTTAAACGTATCTCGGATAATTAGGTTTTCTTTCTTAGGCCCAAGGGAGGGCAAATAGGGGAAAGAAGATCCTTATTTTCCGGGCTGTTACATTTTCTTCTTTGATTTACATTACTCAATTGATTATTTGGATAACTTACTTAAAATTCATTAAAAATTAATATTTTTAAATAATAAAAAAAATTGTATATCTTTGTAAACATAAATATTTTTTATGCTCATTAACTTGATTTTTTATCTTCTTTTATAATTTATGAAACTTTATGTATATACTACTAAAATATTTTTTTTAGAAATAGTACATTAATATTTTCTCATTTTCATCAATTAGACATTTTATCTTTAAAAAAAATTTATGCTAAAACATCTTTTTTGAAATAGTATTAATCTTTTATTGTTTTTATTAATTAAACCTTTTGTCTTCTAAATGTTCATTAATACTCCAAAAAAGCTAATTTACTAAAGATAAAGATGTAAAAATAGGGGGATTTCATAGTTTTAAATGTCAATGAGTTTTATGGCAATTTGTACAAACTAAGGTGAGTTTTATAAAAAAAAAATGAAGATAAAATATACGTTTTTAATAAAAGGTTTAAATATAATGTTGGACAATAAAAATGAAGAGCGATTTGCACAATCTAACCCACTATTCGAACACCTTTGTGCCCATAACCCACTATCCGAACCAATTGTAAAGGATAACCCTCCACCCAAAAAAATTTGCACTCCATCCGATAAAATGCAACCGGGACAGAGGAGAGAGAGAGTGAATGTGGAGAGAGAGAGTAACCAGGGGAAGTTAATGAGGATAGAGAGTGAGAGAGGGAGGAAACAATTTTATAAAAAAACTGTAAAATAAACTGTACCTCACGGGCCTACAAAACAGGAAAAGAAAAAGAGAAGGAAGAAGAGGAAGAAGAAAAAGAAAAAGAGAGAGGGCAACAGTCGCTCATGCAAACCTGAGGAAAAGAAAAAGAGAAGGAAGAAGAGGAAGAAGCCGACAGTGCAGTGCAAGAGAGGTTTGAAGAAGGTGAGCCGACATTGAACAGGGCGATTTTGAAGTAAGTAAACCTTAACTCGATCGATTAATTACCAATTGCTTGGATTCGTAGGGGAGGAACCGATTGGAAGAACCTAAACTGTTTTTGATTGTGTGAAAATGGGATAAAGGGGTCGAATGGGTTGACAGTTCGCAATTTTCCCTGTCATGTAGGAAGTAACCGGCATCACGTTAAAACCAAAGGGTGGAAAGTTTGGGAACTGTAGTGTGCGGAGAGAAGGGAATTATTGGGAAAGGGGAAATTGGGGAACGTTTATGTCGAATTCGAATTTTCAGGAGTAGGGTAGCTGTAGATACGTTCAGTTTAGGGGGAAAATTGGCCGGAATGGGGCGAATTAGGGTTAGGGGGAATGTTACAAAGGGTGAGTTTTCATATGTGTAGATTGATTGAAATTGGACATGGGAACTGAATATTAATGTCAGTAGGTCGAGATTTCTGATGAAAAATTTTGACACTCGTGTGCAATTTAGAGATGTACAAATTGAATAAGTCCAGTCCACTGTCATGTATAAATAATTAGGTGTCATGTATAAATATTAACGTGTCATGTATAAATGTTTAAGTGTCATGTAAGATAGACTGCAGGGATGAATATGGAACCACTGTGTGCATTCAATCTTAAGATGAATAAGTAATTGTCATGTACATATTGAACCATTGGGTGCATTCAATCTTGACACTTGATATGCATAGGTTCTGAATGAGTAACTGTCATGTACATATTGAATTCTACAATGTTTGTGGGACTGATGAGAAGGGAACTGTGGGATGGGGGACGCGAATTGATTTCGAGATTACTGATATTTGGTCTCCCAACATGCAGGATATCTGCTAAATATAAAAAATGTCACAGCGGCGAAGTGGAAAGAAGATTGTCGACCCTGCATCGCAAACCTCCGGCGCGGTATGATGGGCATTCGTTGAGTAATGTAAGTTGTGATTGTCGTGGTGCAGCATTTCTCACTTGTTGAAGTCTGTGCAGGTTGTGTACGCTGTCGAGGAAGACAGACACTTCAAAGCGCAATGTAACCAATATTGTCGGTTGCCCCTCCTAGTAAACATTGACAACCGGTTGAGCGAGTCCCAGTGGAAGCGCCTTATGGACAGCCCGTTGGGGGGCGTTGCAAGAATGGGCATAAGCACAAGGGTCCAGTTCTCCGTGCAGCTTGTACACTACGTTCTCCAACGACAACTGAAGACGAAGAAGAAGCATGAAACATGGTACAAGATCCATGATGCGGTTGTGAGGTTCTCAATAACTGAGTTCGCCCTTGTCAGCGGTCTCAACTGCGGCTATGTCGACGAACCTGAGAACGACTCGGCGTGCGAGACGGCAGTGTATGATTTCTTTGGAGTTACCAAGTTGAAGATGTCCGACTTCGAGGTGATGTTCCAAGTGGCAATGGCATCTGAGAAATCGTCTGCCAAGAAGTTTAAATATGTCCTGCTGATGCTGGTTGAGGGCGTGTTGTTCGCGAAGGAACCCCGAAACTACATTCAGGGGTGGGTGGTCAACCTCGTCTCGGACATTGAAAGGTTCCTGGCCTATCCATGGGGTCGGCTTTCCTACGAGCGAACGAACGAGTTCCTGAACCATGCAATCGAGAGGAAGCTCCAACACACTGGCAGCAGCCCCACTGCACCACGTCCGTCGTACGTGCTGATGGGATTCCCCCTCGCCTTCCAAGTTCGTTCACAAATCTCACTGGACGACTAATGAATTAATACTAGTCATTCATATACTTTATACTGGATAACAATTGACCTTGTACTGGACAAACGTTGTTTGCAGATCTGGGTGTACGAAGCCCTCCCTCCAGTGGGCGTCCAATGTGCGAGTGTCATAGATGAGAACCTGTACCCTCGGTGTCTGCGATACGAGTCTAAGGAAGGGAACCTCGAGTATTCCGCCATCGAAACCCGACTGTGGGAGGCTGTGGAGCTCGGGTATTTCGATGACCCTAACGCTATGAGGCCGGTTCTCATCCCCGACGAAGTGGAGGAAGCTACCCGTTTGTACCGCGATGCCCGATACGGTCACGATAAACGGGACCACTTCTTCGAATACATTGTCCGGGCGTTCTTAGCAGCAAATCCGAAACCCACACGGAAGGAACAACCACAGGAAGCAGCTGGGTCAACGCCAGAATCAGAGGAGGGTACGCAGACAAAAGCTGCCATCTTAGAGATCGATTCAAGATTACTGGCAAAGTTGGACGACATGGCGAGGAGCATAACCGCGGAGTTAGGATCAAAGATGGCGACGCTTGAGGAGTCGATTGAAGACTTGAAGAGGGCATTGAGGGGGAAGGGGAGTAGGGAGTCGGAGGAGCAAGGGGAGGTGCTGCCAAAGAAGGAGGTAAGGCTTTTGGTGTGTCATGGCATCATATTGAGCGTCATGTAATTATATATCACTGTCATGTCAATATTGGTAGGTGTCATGTTAATGTCAGCACATGTCATGAAACTATCAGTTTCTGTCAATTTAATTTGATGTCATGTGGATAGGTTCTTGGAGCAGTGAAGGAAAAGGAAAAGTACAAGGAAGAGGATGAGATACAGCCGACCAAGGAGGACAATCAGTCGGAGAAACCTACTCTGAAAATCGGCGAGGTATGGACATTTGACTGTCCTGTCAAATTAACTATCTGTCATGTTATATGCAATATGGTGTGCTGGGTGCAGGTTGATGTTGAAGCTGAGGTGCCCCTCCAACGGCGCGGTAGGAGGACCCGTCTACATCCTGATACATTCTCCCCGGGGGAAGTAAAGCAGACAGCGAAGAAGCCGCGTGTGGGCAAGAAGGCATCGCAAGCAGTGGATGCCGTGGACCTAGGCATGACCACGAGGGCAGACGTTGATGCGTTTTCATCCTGGATGAAGGACGGAACTGACCCTGTCCGGTCGGTTGAAGGCAGCCTACTGCATAGGAAGTTCTTCACGGTACTCCAATCACCGACAAGTTGGGTCACATCCGAGGTTAGGTTCCCACAACGTGATTCTATGAATTTCCTTCGACGGAAAGTCACCGGAGAGGTATGCAATGGAGTGGGCCGTTGTCGACTGGCTGTTGGCGCCTTGGAATGTCAAGAACGAGCACTGGGTGGCGCTAGAGATCAATCTCGCGGAGTGGACAGTGAACGTCTATGATCCCGACATCAACCTAGTCGTCGAGCGCCACATGGCGGGCTTTCTAAAGCCGGTGACCCACCTCCTCCCCATTCTGATGGACAGCCATCCCGAACTTCGGGTTAAATGGGTCGGCAAAGTCCCGAAACCCTTTGCATACAAGAGGGTGAAAGGGATTCCCCAAAACAAACAATCGTAAGTAATATTTCCACTTGTTCCAAATATAAACAATTGTCGTAGGTTGGGTGAACATGTTTCGTTGTCGTGATGTAGGGGCGACTGTGGTCCATACGCCATCCGCTTCATGCAGCTCCTCGCGGCCGGAGACACCACGTTTCGTGGCCTTGACGATGACTTCATTGCGGTGTACCGCCAATTCCTTTGTGTTGCCATCTTTCACGGACGTCTTACACCCCCATCCGACTCTTGAAAGTATTTCCCGATTGGTTTTAGACTGTTGTGTTTGGTTTTAGACTGTTATTGGTTGGTTTTAGACTGTTGTGTTTGGTTTTAGACTGTTATTGGTTGGTTTTAGACTATTATTGGTTGGTTTTAGACAGTTGTGTTTGGTTTTAGACTGTTATTGGTTGGTTTTAGACATTTCTGTTGGTTCATTTTAGACTGTTGTTGTTTCGTTGTAGACATTTCACTTTGCCATTATTATTGGTTTGTGGACTTGGTTAGTTAGTCTTAATGTCATGTAGAATTTTATGGATGTCATGTCAAATATATTATATGTCATGCTATGTTCATTGTCTGTCATGTAAACCAAAGGTACGAATTGGGGTAACCACACAAAGTAGAACAAAGTAGGGCAGACCAAACCAAAGGTACAAACTGGGATAGCTACATACTGAATTACAAAAGGTGGACTTGGTCAGTCACAATGTCAAGTGAAGTGCATCTTCTGTCATGTCAAATTTCGTAGATGTCATGTCAAATTTATCATATGTCATGCCAAGTTCATTGTCTGTTATGTTTACCAAAGGTACATATTGGGGTAACCACACAAAGTAGAACAAAGTAGGGCAGACCAACCCAAAGGTACAAACTGGGATAGCTACATACTGAATTACAAAAGGTGGACTTGGTCAGTCACAATGTCAAGTGAAGTGCATCTTCTGTCATGTCAAAATTCGTAGATGTCATGTCAAATTTATCATATGTCATGCCCAGTTTATTGTCTGTCATGTTTACCAAAGGTACATATTGGGGTAACCACACAAAGTAGAACAAAGTAGGGCAGACCAAACCAAAGGTACAAACTGGGATAGCTACATACTGAATTGCAAAAGGTGGACTTAGTTAGTCACAATGTCAAGTGAAGTGCATCTTATGTACACCCGCCCACTCTATTGGTTCACTTTTGACAGTTGTCGGAAATGCTTCGGACTTCCCTTTTGCGCGTTGGTATGCTTCCTCTACTTCCCTCACCGCTCGCTCCGCCTCGTGATCCCATGGGCTGACTACATCTTCGACGTCACTGCTGACACAAATTACATGCTTCCCACTTGGCTCCAACTGGACACGTGAATCTTCTACCTGGACAGATGGATATTCTAACTGGACGAGCTGAGTTTCTAACTGGACATCAGTTGGTTGTCCACCGACACCTTGTGCTCCCACAACTTCCACTTCTTCATCCCCTGCCAAGCGGGGGTCCGTATGTGGGTGATCTTCTTGGGTCACGGGTGGCCCACCCCTGACTGAATGGGCCGTTGTGGATCCTTCTGTAGTGGCCACTTCTCCACCAAACTTGCGTATCAGGGAGACATGGAGGTCGATAGACCACGATCGTTCTCCAGATAGACCATTTAAAAACTTGAAGGCCTGTAGGTCTTCGTCATCCCCAATGGAAAAACGTCTGCACCCTTCCTTTTGCGGCTTTGCATATGTGAGCTGGACGTCATGCCTCCTCCCATCGACATTAAACTTGGTCATCAGCTGTTTCTTCAGGGAGACGTAGTCAATACTTTCGTCTACCAGGACAGCCTTCTCGCTCCTGTACCCCTCCACGACCCAAGTGCCCTGTTCACAAACCCACCATCCTCCAAACACTACAGTCATACAGACGAACGATTTGTCCCCTGATCCATTAGTTAGAGGGGGACACATTCAGTTTTACAGGAAGATGAATATATTTTATGTAGAAACGTATCGCATAACTCTCCCCATCCTCCCTCCTCTCCCTCTTATTCCCTTTTGGCGCTATTGCCTGGGCGGGAAACGGTCTCTCTCTCCCGCTCTCACTCTCACTCTCTCTCTCTCTCTCTCTCTCTCTCTATCTCTCTCTCTCCCCCCTGTCTTATCCACTGTCCTGTCTGACAGTTTCTCTCTCCTCTGCAGGATGCCCTTGCTTTTCTATCCCTCTCTCTTTGATTTTTTTTGGGTCAAATTGTATTCATTGGTTTGAACTTCTTATCGTTTCAATATTGCTGATTGCTACATTTTCCTACAGATTTGCATTTAATGAGTATGAAGTGTGAGTGGGAAACCCAGTTTTATACCAAGGTCAAACATTGAATAAACGCACCGACAATATGTCCAGTACAAAACCATTTTATGGCATGTCAAAAGTGACACGTGTCATGTATATACCAACACGCTGCCATGTTAAAGGTCACATGCTGAACAGTGTCCCTACTCACCCAAATTCGGTGAAGTTAAATCCCCATTGCCATTTCACCACCTCTCCAACACCCCTTCAACGAAATGGTATCCTCATCACACCACCTTGCTTCCTCATCTGGCCTCCCTCCCCGACCAGTGCCCATCGTTATATCATCCGACAGCTCGGACGATGGGAATGAGGTTGCAGGTTTGTCAAGCATTTCATTGGTTTAGATTTGTGCTACTTGTATGATTATACTACCGTATTTTTATTTTTTATGCAGGACCAATGCCGCCGCTTTACCGACGAAATCAAAAGGAAGAGATCGTCGGCGGTGAGGCTGGGATGCTCGGGTCATTCTACGAGGCGACCCTTGTACGCAAAGTGGATCCTGGCCAATGGTTGGTGGAATTTGTGACCCTCCTACGGAACAACAGAAGAGAACTGCTGAAGGAAATCATACCGGTTTTACGAATTCGTCCCCGTCCGCCTCGTATTTCATATGATGCCTACGCAGTCGACGACCGTGTGGACTGTCACGTCAACGATGGGTATTGGTCCGGCAGGGTCGTTCGTGTGTCCGGTTATGGGAATGACCGAACTTTCTCGGTCCACTTCCTGCTGAGCAGGGAGATAACTGATCATCGTGCCCGCGATATGCGCCCACACTTCGAGTGGAATGGGTGCAGATTCACCACGCAGCCGCATTTTCGCTACCTGTTACCGTAATTTTCGATTTCAATGTCGTGTATTTTTCTACTATTTGCTACTATCTTTTAAATGTTTGCTCCGATGTTTTATTTGTTTAATGCTAGTGAATCTGTCTCCCATATATTATGTCCAGTATATCTCAATATGTGACATGTCATATTCCATTGACTGTCCAGTTTAAACGAACAGCTTACACGTCAACCTACAAATTACATGCCACCCACCTTCTTCTTCGATGGTTTTTATCTGAAACTTAGATTTAATTACAAGTATATTTCTGCCCCCTCAATTTCACCCTCACTATGACTCTTACACTTGGACCAGTCACATTAAAGCATAGTAGTGTCGACATGAGAGAACAAAATCATGGCATCAAACTATGGATAAATATTAAAGCATAGTAGATGTCATTATAGTGAATCTGCTTCTCCCACAAATCTTCTTCAGTCGATTCCGCGTGCTGTATTGATCGGTTTCTCCGAGCAAATTTGTCCAGTTAAATGCAATATGTGACATTTTTTTTGATATATACATCCAGTTAACACTTACTTCTTACACGTGATTCTGCATATAAACCCACGCCCCATTCCTACTTCAATTGTTTTCTCTGAAGCTTCAAATTTAATTGACGGTATCTTTTTATGCCCCTTCACTGACACTCTCGCTGATCTCTCTCTCCTCTCAGACTGCACTTTTGTTTTTCACCTCTCTCTCTCTCTCTCTTCTGTCCTCTGCAACAGCAAATTCAGTGTACTTTTTCCCTCCTCCATCTCTCTCTCTTTCTGACTTGTCTACGCTTTTCAGTAAAGCGCTCTCTCTCTCTCACACTTTTCCTTCTTTTCTATCCGTGTCCAGCTGTACCCCATTGGGTTACCTACAACCGGCTGAACCTTGCCACCGGATATCCACTTTTATGCAAATTTTTTTCGGATTGGGTCACTCACGTAAACATTCCGAATAATAGGGTTAGTTTAGCAAATGGCCCAAAAAAGAATGTCTCGCGCTATTTTGGGATTTTCTAGTTACTCTTAATTATGGATCAAAATCAATCATCGAAATATGAACTTTTGCTTCTAATTTTAATTATTACGGGGTATTCAAGAAGAACTTTTTTTGGGTTTCTTGAATTGGGGTTTGTTTTAACATTTGTTTCCCGGATATTTTTCTCTAAAATAATAATATTTTTGTGATTTTCTTTAAATAAGGTGCCTAGATAAGTTACTATTTAAAATGCCTACTTCAAATAAGGGAAATATAGGCATTTTTGTAATTTATCCTCAATAAAGCATATAATGAGTTACTATTGCAAAATGGACACAAAGTGGAGATAAAAGTACTCTCTTTGTTTAATAATAAATGCTATTTTAGCATTCAACTTTTGTTTAAAAATATTTCTCATTTTATCTAATTTGATCTTTATATTACACTTTTGCCTTTTTAATAAATGATAGTATAATAGTACATTTTTTAGTCTCCTTAAAAAGTGTATAATATTTTAGAATGCCATTTTTTTTTTTTACTGTAGGCAACCATTAGAATGTCTTTGCAATCAAATATCATTCTTGATCATCCTGTCGGATGATGTTATAAAACTCCCTATTAAAAGGGACAGTAAATGGATTACAATCAAAATCATTCTTAGCTATATAATCAGCTGCCGAATTTGCTTCTCTGAAGGAGTGTCGGAATTCAATCTTCGCAAAATTTCTCTTCATATTCTTGATCTTCTCAATTACCCTGAGTATCTCCCATGGCACCTTAAAGGTATCCTCTATTGCCTTGATCACGCCCAAACTATCTCCTTCAATTATGACGTTTTGCCAGCCTCTTCTGCGTGCTAGCTCTATCCCTTTGCAGAAAGCAAGGGATTCAGTTTGGAGAACTGATCCCTTTGGAACCTTTTCATGGAAAAAATCAATGACATGGCCATCCCAATCTCTGGCAGTGCCCCCTATTTGGCATTCTCCAGAGAGTTTGACAGACCCATCTACATTGATTTTGTAGATGATCGTAGATGGCTTAACCCATTTTATATGTCTACCCCTCCTCTTCTTTGTACCAGCTTTTTCCTTTTTCTGGGCTTTCTCCCAATCTGAAATACAAATAACAATTTGCTGAATAATAGAGGGCACATTCTCCATCCTTTTATTTTTAAAAATGATTGAGTTTCTGATCTCCCATATAGTTTGTCATATCATACAAAGATGTTCGAAATATGTGTTATGTCTTCTGATTTGATCTATTTCCTCTATATTGGTATAAACATCCCTTATTCCAATAAAGGACTTGCACGTATGATACTCATAATTATCAATAATGGACCTAGAAATAGGATACCGTAGTAGGAGATGGTTGGCATCTTCATCCTCCATATTGCAGAGACAACATTGAGATGGAACTCTGTTGATAAATCTATTTAACCGTAGTTTTGTTGGTAAACTATCAATCACCAACTTCCAAACAAAGTTTTGAGTTCTTGGTGGGAGTTGGAGCTTCCATATCCAACTATAGTCATTGTTGTTGTGACCATTGTTTCGAGCTAATTTTTGTGCTGATTTTGTAGTGAATACACCGTCCCTATTAATCTTCCATATCAATCTATCAGGCGTATCCCAATCAGGGACTTGAATTTGAGTAATAGTTTTGACCACATGAGAAGGGAAGAGTTGATTAAGAAATCGTAAGTTCCACTTCCGGTGCGGATCCAAGAGTTGTGAGACTTTCATTTCAGGGTCATTGTTATTTTTAAAACATTCCAATGTAATGTCACTAACCAAGGGGTCAGACCAGAAATTTATACTAGTGC
This sequence comes from Persicaria maculosa, assembly GCA_963922045.1. Lineage (NCBI taxonomy): Eukaryota > Viridiplantae > Streptophyta > Magnoliopsida > Caryophyllales > Polygonaceae > Persicaria > Persicaria maculosa. The sequence goes on along the minus strand of OY998261.1, from coordinate 19,600,092 downwards.
CATTCCCAATAATCCAGAGGAGGCCCTTTTGGAACCGATCTCTCAGATGGAGTAGGCGGCCGAATTGCCAGGAAGCATTATGGATATTAATATCCGTAATAGCTCCATTTTGTAAGTACTTTTCCTTAATTACCTTCACCCATATATTGTCTGGTTCTGTGTAGATTTTCCATAGGAGTTTCATTTGGAGGATAAGATTCCTCTCCCCGGCATTTCTGATTCCGAGACCACCTTGATGCTTAGGCGTACATATCTTGTCTCAACTAATCAAAGGGTTATAGCATTCAAATTGAGTTTTGTTCCAAAAGAAGTTCTTATTTATTTGATCAATTTGTTGTAGGGTTCCATTCGGCAAAAGGAAACTCTGCATAAGGTAATTTGTTTTTGAGCTAAGGTTAGCTCGGATGAGTGTCGTTTTACCTACTTGAGACAGCGACGAGGCTTTCCATTTAGAAAGTTGTTTTCTTAGACTTTGTAAAGCTTCTTCAAAGACACAATTTTTTACTCTCCCATTAATAATGGGTATACCCAAGTATTTTTCCATCCCTCGGGAAATCGGGATGTTCATTTGTTGTGCCAACGCTCTAGCCGTAGTTTGGTTTACATTTTTGGATACTTGAATCGAGCTCTTGTGATAGTTAATGGTTAGTCCTGAGAGGTTGGAAAAGTTGTTAAGCATATTTTTTTATCGTGTCAAGGCTTTTATGTGTGGCTCTCGCAAATATAAGTGTATCATCTGCAAAGGTAAGAAAAGGAATGGGAGCACCTCTTGGCGTTAATTTTATACCAATGAGAGCATCATCTAGAAGAGCTTCGGACTGTAGTTCTCTAGCTAAGCTTTCCATAACAATGACAAAAATATATAGAGCAAGGGGATCACCTTGTCGGATACCTCTTCCAGGCCTAAATTGCTTACCTAGGCTATTATTAACAAGAACATAAAAGGTTATGGTGGTCATGCATTTCATAATACATGACACCCATTGTGGGTGAAAACCAAATTTAATTAGTGCCACTTTTATAAAGTTCCAATTGATCTTGTCATAAGTTTTCTCCATGTCAAGCTCTAAAGCCATCCAACCTTTTTTTCCTTTTTGTTTATGGAAGGAATGAAAAATCTCATGGGCTATTAGAGTGTTATCTGGAATCGATCTCCCTTCTACAAAGGCACCTTGGAATGGGTTAATGATTTTTGGAAGGATTGGTTTGAGCCTATTAGCCAGCATTTTGGCAATTACTTTATAAATAGTATTGCACAGACTAATAGGTCTATAGTGGTGAATATTTGTAGGGTTATCCACTTTGGGGATAAGAGTTATTAAGGGTTGATTTATTTATAAAAGTATAGATCCGGAATGGAGAAAAGCTTTAACAGCCTTGCAAACCGAATCACCCACAATATTCCAATATTTGGAGTAAAACTCAGGGGGGAACCCGTCAGGGCCAGGAGACTTATCCTCTGCCATGCTAAAGATAGTATCTTTTATCTCTTTATTTGTAGGTTGTCTAATAAGGTTGGTATTTTGTTCTGTCGTAATCTCTACATGTAAATGGACAAGATTATTTGGTTCAATTCTTGTTTTGTTAGTGGTGGTAAATCGTTCAGCCATTTCCTTTGTAATATGATCTCTAATCTGGCTTTTATCAGTAATAAGGCTTCCATCCTTTGATAAAAAAAACTAGATGTGGAATTTCTGAAGTTTTTTATTTTGACCGACATTTGGTAGAATCTAGTGTTCTTGTCTGCAAGTTGAAGATGTTTTATTTTTGCTCTTTGTTTCCAAAATTTTTGACAGAATAATAATATATGGTGCCTCTTATTTTCTAGCCTTTTAAGTTTATCCACTTCTTTGACTGAGAGTGCGCCCCAAGGGAGTGATTTCTGCAAATCAAGGATATTCTTTTCAACTATAACTAATTGTTTGTTTAGATTGTTCGTATGTGTCTTGCACCATTCTTTTGTGTTTTTCTTAAGAAGTTTTTGTTTTTGAATTAGTTTAAATCCAAAAGAACCATCCATCTTGTTCTTCCAAACTTGTTTTACCATATTTTCGTATTCTGAAAAGGTAGTCCAAGCCATTTCAAATCGAAATGGGGACCCCTTATCATTAGAAGGGTTACCAATTTTCATTGTGATCAAACAATGATCAAAAGAGGTGAAAAGATGATGGTAGACTACTAAATCTTTGAAAGTAGTTAAGATGTCCTAGTGAACCAAAGCACGATCCAATCGTTCATATGCATTATTTGAATAATTACAACTTTTCCTCCACGTAAATGGAGAACCTATAAACGGGATGGTATGGAGATTGAGCTCTTCCTTAATTTCCTTTAACCGCCTAAATCTACTTAAGGATGGTATGCAACCTCCAACCTTCTCATTGTCATTCTCAATGTCATTGAGATCACCAATAATAATAACGGGAAGAATATGTTTATTAACTTTTAAGTATACATCATCCCAAAAAAGAGACTTTTCAGTCTCGCAAGCTGGAGCATAGACAAATAGCATAGCCATAGTTAAATTATTAATAATGGTTTTGATCATGACAAGTCGTTCTGTTTGTTCTAATATTGACGCATCTGCAATTAGATTGGCTTGTCTAAGAAGGATCCACAATCCTCCTTTATGTCCGTGTGAAGAAATAAAAATGCATTTTTGGAATCCATCATTCTTGAGTTGGAAATCAGTATGAGGACTCATAGATTTAGTTTCAGTTAGCGCTAGTATATCCAATTTGTCGGTTTGCCGAATATGGTTTATTTCTTATCACAACAAAGGGCGCTTAGAACCCCTAATTTTTTTTTAAAAATGCCATCTATTGTTCAACAAATGAAGTATTTAGATTGCATTCTTGCAACATCCCTATTATGAGATCATTTTTGTGATTTCTGTTAACCCAAGGCATAAAAGAGTTGTTATTTAGCCGGAGGAGATTGATGTAATTTTCCTAAATTTAATGTTTATGATATTTTTCCCTCGAACTTATTTTGCAGGCATTCTCACTCTTTTTCTAAAAATTAGGGGTCTTATTCAATTTAGCTTAAATATGAAATTAAAATGAGTTACCAAAAATTAAGGAAGAAACATTGTTTCAATTTTCACCATTTTTGATGATTTTCCTTGAATGCATAATCATAATATATATATATTACAGTGGATAAACAGTAGAGTGTCTTGTCGAAGCAAGGTATAATCATAATAATATATTGAAGTTACTATAGCATTCATACGATTTAACTTAAATGATGATGTTTTTGTATTTTCTTACATTAAAATTTATTTTCTAACTACTTATTTTGTAACTCTTTTAAAAAATAAGGCTACACTTTAGTCATTACAGGTAGAATTGTATACTCAAATCACCTCTTTAAAAAAAATTATAATTTGGTAATTTTTTAACAAAAATTTACTACCTATATTCTATAGCTAGAAACTTATAGCCCAATAATTTTATAAATAATTGAGAATAGCAATTTCGTAACTAATGACATATTTTCACAAATAGGCGGTTATATTTACATTCATAGTGAAAAAGGTAAAATTTGACAAACATTCATGTATACATTTATATAATCATTTTTCTAAATAAATTATTACACTATTGTTTGTTTCATTCAAGCAAGTAATAATAATTAAATTGTATATAATATCTCTAATATTGATGTACTGGAATTATTATACATCTAATTAGAAGTAATTAATTTTATATTTATATTAGGAATTATATCCTATTTTATCACCCGTAATTATTGACGACACCCTTTTTTTTATAAAAAAGTGAATAAACCATAAAATAATAGAAAACTGAGAAGAACTGCGAAGCAAGCAGGTATGTATCGTCCGCGGACGAAAGCAACAGAAGGAAAAGAAGAATGATGTGTCTCACATGCCCCTCATCCACGTGTCAGGAATGGATAAACACGTGGCATTAACCTCACGACAAGTGTCAGATGACAAAAAGCGAAGTGTCCATAAGGCCTTGTCATGAAGGACTATAAAGTCTCCAAAATAGAGAGAGAAAGGGGAAGCTTTTAAAATGAAGAAGAGGAAAAAGAGGTATAAGAGAGAACGGTCCGCGTCTGAGATTAATTAAAGGTTCAATCAGTCTTCAATAAATTCTAAGTCACCGTAAGTACTCATACAACAACGATACGTTAAGGACTACATGTATGAAATTTGATCATGTCGACCAATGTTTCTTCTCTATGCCTTTGAATCTTATTTCTATGTAGGACCCTGATGAAACCAAAAGATAGGAAGATGAATTGGCTTTTGCTTAAATAGAATTGATTCTACAACACTGGAAACAATACCCCTATGTTCGCGTGTGGGGTAGTTTGGGTAAGTCCGTCAGCTATAAACAGTCATTGTGGCACAGGAAATGATACCCTCGCGTTCGCGCTCAGGGTATCTCAGGTAAGACCGTTGACTATCTTGAAACCAATAGGACAAAACTGATCTGCCCCCACAGATGATGTGGCGGGGTTATTAATATTCGGGTTTCATCATTTTTTGGCGCCGTCTGTGGGAACCCTCCCACACTAAGGGGTTCCCAACTTAATTTAAAAATCTTTTTTTCTGTCATCTATTTAACTACTATCGAACATTACATGGATAATGAGTGAATATATGGATGACGCCTCTAATGAAATAGACCAGGACGTCGTTCATGAGCTTGGCGAATCCAGCATGCCCAATGTATCGGTGTACACGCCGGAAATACCGCAAGCACCCTGGTTCCCACCGTACATCCAGACAACATACGTCCATCCTGGGGCAGTTTTCAGAGGATACCAGTATCATCAACCCGGCCCGGATTATGCCTTCCACTACAGGCATGATGGTTTTCAGACCTACCAGCAAGAAGACCCGCATCAAGGATTCTCTCGTGATGTGCACGGTAACCCTCATTATAGTTACCACTACCAAGGCACCTCCGCGCAACCGAGCTAGAAGCCCACCCGTTGATGGGCATCATGCGAATAAACATCACCGCAGAGAGCGGTCATCCGATGTTTCCACCGCAACTAAATCTGATTCGCCCCTTATCAGAACAGAGAGCCCAGACTTGATACCGTCAGTCTTTACCAACGACATCTGTAGAGCAGCCGTGCTCAAACGATGGAGAGATGTAAACCTGATGAAGTATGACGGGACCGCTGATCCAGAAGATCATATGTGCCATTTTGTGACTGCTATGGGGATAAATGAATACAATGAGGCGATGTTGTGTCGTACGTTTCCTTTTAACACTGACAAAGATTACCCTGACCTGGTTCACCAATCTGCTGCAGAACTCGATTGCTAGCTTCTCGCAATCATCCCGAGTTTTCAAATCATACTTCGGGAGCACGCGGTCAAGGAAGAAAACAATGCTGGACTTGAATTCCATAAGACAAGGGCAAGGCGAGTCGCTAGGGCATTTCTTTACACGTTTCACTAGTGTAGTTGTGCAGATCCCGAACTTTAATCATGAATCCGCCATCATCATCCTTATGGGGAATCTAGCAGAAGGAGATTTCAAAACCTATCTCTTCAGGAAAAAACCGGAGGATTATGACAAGCTAAGAGAATTGGTGTCCCGACAAATTGACGCGGAGGAGGCTGCGACCTCCAGCTCGAGGGCAAACAGTGGATACCAAGGTCTGTTTGGGAAAGTGGCCGAGAAGTTCCGAAAAGACAAGGGAGGGGGAAGGCAAAAAAAATCAGTATTCAGCAAGTTAGGCCCCTCAGATGCAACAAGACGAGGTGCATTACAACGCCAAGAAGAAGAAACAAGGATCATACCAAAAGGAGAGCAACTGGAGACAAAAAGAACATACCGATCAAGATTACCTACGTCACGAAGACGAGTATTGTAGGCAAGATCACCCCCGCCATGATTCGCAGCCGCGAAGGGATGATAGGAACAACAGTCGACATCAAAATGACAACCATCACCCCAGAAACGACCGACCTCAGCATCAGAAGAAAGTTATAGAATGACCTAATTACCTTCCGAATCGAGGGAGGGGATGGGGTTGCAGATGGCGAGGCGGACGACAAGGGAGGGTCCCGCCAGTGCAAAGGTCAGTCAACTAGGTCCCTCGAAACGGAGACAAACCCAAAGGCTCCAGGTTCAACCAAATCCCTCAACCAGAGGGGTTCATTGACACCTTGGCTGGGGGACCATCCTTGATAGGATCTAGCAGACAAGAGAGAAAGAACTATGAAAGAGAAGGAAAACAACCGCCTTCCGCAGCGAGTCGGAGGATCGCACAATCCCACCATGCAAAGTGATCTTCGCAGCAACTGACGCTAAAGAAGTTCGAATGCCACATGCGGACCATTTTGTGATTCACGCCCAGATAGCCACTAAGACGGTCAAAAGGGTTTTCATTGACGCTCTATACTTCTTGTCAAGAGTTTCTTTATCTCTGGCTTTTGGCTCAGATCCATTGTTGAACTTGTGCAGTTGAGGCTTGTCCTTGCTCTTCTAATGCCAGGACAGATAGCCATACACCTCCCAACACCTATCAGCCTTATGATTCCCATTGCAATGCTCACACTTATCCTTTTTAGGTTTGGATTCTGATTTGTTAGCACTTAAAGCAGTAGAATCAACTGAGAGAGATGGAGAAGAAACTTTAACTCCCATCTCATCCTGTAATAACAAGGCATGAGCTGTACTAGCAGTAGGCAGAGGAGTATTAAGCAAGATCTATCGTCTAGCAGCAACATAAGACTCATTGAATCCCATCAGAAACTTCATTAGTTTCTCCTCTTGATCACGAGCTTCCAGCTGAGCATTAAGATCACACTCACACTTGCCACAATGACATCTAATCGGTGGAACAAGGCTAGACAATTGTTGCCACAAGCCTTTCAGTTTCGTAAAATACTCAATCATGGCTGAGGTGCCTTGAGAGCAATCCTGAACATCCTTCTTCACCTGAAAGACAAGCGGACCATTTCGTTGACCATAGTTTTCCTCTAGATCCAGCCACATCTCACGAGTTGTGTCAAATTCATCTAGAGTAGAATAGATCTCCTTAGAGACAATATTTAGAATCCAAGAGCACACCATGTCATTACAACGATTCCACATAAGTGAATTCTCAGTAGTATCAATCAGAGATCCAGTGACAAAGCCTAGCTTATTCTTCACAGATAGAGTTATACTCATCGCTTTCTTCCATCGGCGAAAGTTGTCACTAGACAATTGAATCGTAGTAAGCATCATACCTGAATTCTCAGAAAGATGGATGAACAATGGATTGTTCAAATCTGCAGTGGAGTTGAAATCACCTCGTCGTCGAACACTTTTATCAGGAGGAGTACGATCTTAGAGACTCGCCATTGGAAGCTTAAGATCTTAGCGAGAAACAAAAAGATAGACCGTGATTGAGTTAGAGATTCAATCACCAAGCTCTGATACCATGATGATTAGTGAATCATGAGCTCAGAAACAGAGAGAAGAGAGGATGAAGATCAGCTGAAAATGTTGTAATTTTGAATTGAATTGATTGAATGAGAGAATCCCCAAATTACACCTACATACATCTTATTTATATTGAAGCATATATCACCTATATGCATCCTCACTGTAACTATAGTGTACCACAATCATATATGACACACTAACACTTGATCATCAGATGGAAACATGAATGATCTTCAGTTTCTCACTAATAGTGCCGGATAGGATGACACCTAGACCTGTCAATCGGGTCATTCGGGTCGGGTTCGAGTTCGGGTCATTCGGGTCCCGGGTAGATCGGGTTTCGGGTAATTTGGGTTACCGGTCATTCCGGGTCGAGCCAAACCGGGTTTGTCTCGGGTTCGGGTCGACCCACCGGGTCAAAAAAACTCGAACTTTTTGAAGAATTTTTAAAAATATTAAAATAATATCAAAATTAAATTGTAATATAAATATGTCAAATTAAACTAAATAATAATATTATAATTAAATTTATAAATATTATTACAATAATAATATTATATTAATATTTAAGCATAAAAAATCATATTTATACAAATAAGTGTTCTAAACATACTATAATTGTAAAATATATAAATTATTTAATTTATGAGTGACTTTAACGAATACAATTGCATGACGAATCTATGTGGGTTCAATTTAGTGCCAGTGTGGCGTCTACATGGTGCTGACTCACCGGGTCGATTTCGACCCAACGGATCACCGGGTCTTGACTCTTGACCCTAAAAGTCCCGGATAATTCGAGTTCGGGTCGATTTCGGGTCCCGGGTCTAAAACACCGGGTCCAAACCCGTAAAATTACCGGACGTACGGGTCGGGTTTTTCGGGTCGGGTCATGCTTTGACAGGTCTAATGACACCACACCACTCGGACTATTTTTTTTGGGGGAAAATGGCATAAAACCGCCCCTTAAATATGACTCTTTGCAGAAAACCACCCCTTAAAATTGAAATTGCAGAAAACCACCACTTAAACCCATTATGTCTGTAAATCGCCACCCACAATCTTTTTTTCCGTTAGCTTGCTGTTAAAAACAGTGAAAAGTCATTTTTACCCCTCCCTTTTAATGTTATTTTAATGAGAGAAAAATTTATGAATTGAAATAAATTAATAAAATCTATTTATCCATCCATTTTAATGAGAGAAAAAGGTATGTTATTTTATTAAAATAACATTAAAAGGGGTGGATAAATAAATTTTATTAATTTATTTCAATTTATATATTTTTCTCTCACTAAAATAACATTAAAAAGGAGGGTAAAAATGACTTTTCATCATTTTTAACGGCAAGCTAACGGAAAAAAAGGTTGTGGGTGGCGATTTACAGACATATGGGTTTAAGGGGTGGTTTTATGCAATTTCAATTTTAAGGGGTGGTTTTCTGCAAAGAGTCATATTTAAGGGGTAGTTTTCTGCCATTTTCCCTTTTTTTAAGCTCAGTGTTTGCGGTTCGACGTCACGTGCAGGTGGCCCTGGGTCACGTGCCGATACGCTTGTCAATTTGCCTCTCCCATTTCCCTCTTCAATCTCTTCATCGCTCTCTCCAGTTTCAGCCGATAAGAGAGTGAGAGAGAGGCAAAGATATTTTCACCCTTCCAAAAATCTCTCTCTCTCTCCAGCACCCAGTTGGGTTTCTCACTTCTACGCTTAATCTCATTCTTGTATGGTAGCAGTCCAACGAGAGCTCTGAGAATGGCTGCTTTCACTGCCATACCCATTTGCCCTTGTCGCCTCCCTTACCGCCCCAACATCATTGGCAGACGGAGTTTTTTTTGCTCTCTCGGGACTCCTCCTATCGTGGGTACGCCTTTTCAGCTTCAAAGTTTGTTTCTTCTCACTTCATCTTTCTCGTTGTTTGATTCCTTTCTTTTGTCTGGGGTTTTTCTTCTGAACTTGCCGTAATAACCTCAAGTGGGTTTAATTGAGCTTTCTTAGAGTTATAGTTAATGTGTGATATACTTGGGAATGAGTTAAAGGTGAAAATTCGAAGTAGGGATTCATGCTTTGGTCTTTTGGTGTTGGATTGTTGGTAAAAGGAAAGCAGATAATTTGGCAGTATATGGTGAACTATGAACATTGTAAATATGCTGATACTTCTGGGCTTTGGAGTGATTACTGTATTGCTTGGTGAGGGAAAGGGAACTAATAGGCTACAAAACTTCCAGCAAAAATCTGGATTTTTTACTAGGAACTTTAGGGTCATTGGATGTGGATATCTTTTTGGAGGGTTAGATTTCCTTAGGCCTTGGATTATATCAGCATTTTGTAGTGCCAGGTCGTGTCAGCCTTGCTATTGTGTCAAACTGTCAATACCCAGATATGTCATATACTAAGATCACTGCCCAGTTGGGATTTAAGGTTTGGATTAGGATGGAAGATCGCTTCCTTCTTCAAGCTCTCTTGCATCTTAAGTTGATACAGCAGACTACTACACATGCTTATGAACTTATCATCACAAGTAGATGTTGAGTTTAAGATTGTCACAGTTCCCTTTTAAGACTTATTTACTTGCTTGTGGACTTGAAAAATAATAATTAGGTTCCTCTTATAATAGGTTTCCTTAGAAAATGTAACTCTCCGTTTGGTTAAGGCTTTCTTTTCTGAAAAGTATTATGCTCTTTCAGGTACACCTGGATCTAAATTGCCGCGTAAAAGGCCAGGAAGGATGGATGGGCCTAGAAAAAGTATGGAGGACTCAGTGAAACGAAAGATGGAACAATTCTATGAAGGGTCTAGTGGACCACCTATCCGTGTTTTACCTATTGGTGGTCTTGGGGAGATTGGGATGAATTGTATGCTTGTTGGAAATTATGATCGCTATATCCTTATTGATGCTGGTGTCATGTTTCCTGAGTAGGTTTCTCCTAGCTATTCTATCATTTTTCCATGAATGAAGTTTTTCTCTTCCTTTGTTTTAAATTGGTTACCTTTGTTATATTACCATACGAGCTATGCAGCAATCATTATTGCATGGAGGAGTTGAAATATGTAATGGTCACTTGGTCATACTAATCTAATGTTTTAAAGATCCACTAGCTTTATTTGGACCTGTTCCCACGAATCTTTGCTTAGCTGATTTAGACCCCAATTTGATATAATCTGTAAGATTCTTGCAAGCATAAATGGTCTCCTTGCTTCACTTTTGAACGAAGCATTGACTTAGGATCAGTAGCATATTTTAGCTTCTAAAATTGAAACCTTTACGGTTATAAACATGAAGAAAATGTTATTTTTTTAATAAAAAAACTGGTCAGTGGTCAATTTATGTCATTTTGATGTTACAAGTTATCTTTTCTATCTGTCTGTTTATATAACTTGACTGATGTATCTATAAAACCAGTACACATACCAAAACAAACCAGGCTGTTGTGGAGACTGGAGTCGGCCTTAAGTAAAACTAATTATTGAAAACTAGTAACTCTAGAGCTCAAAACTTGGGAAATGGTTTGTCAGAAGGATCAAAAGCAGGCCACAGACATTTTCTGAATTTGTGTTATTTTACTATTTTCCTGCATTGCAGCTGTGATGAGCTTGGAGTTCAAAAGATCATTCCTGATACCACCTTTATAAAGAAATGGAGCCACAAAATTGAAGCTGTTATTATTACACATGGGCATGAAGACCATATTGGTGCATTACCATGGGTAAAGCTTTCTATTTCTCTTTGCACTGCTAGTTAAAAGCTAAACTGCAGTGAATACTTGTTCTAGCTTAGCTTGGGCCATTAATGGGGAAGGGCTTCTATTTATGAAACCATATTTCATATTGGTCATATCTAAATCAATAGATCAGGACTTTTGCTCAATTCTTTTATGATTATAATTGTATAACCTTGGCAGATATGCAGTTGGTCTACCCTGAAGGCCTGAACCACTAAAATGACATAATTTTGGAAAGTCCTTGACATTGTTGTTTATAGCTCTGATTATGAAATGAAGTATTCTGCATCTTTGATTCTTTGTTTGATGATCTATCAACTGTATTCTCCCTTGAGCAGGTTATTCCGGCCTTGGATCCACACACTCCAATTTTTGCATCTTCTTTCACAATGGAGGTATATGATGTTTCTTTTAGGCAATTTTCTTCCCAGGATATTCATTTTACTATCTTTTCAGGGGAAAAAGAGGGGTTCAAGATGGCAGATTTGATTTTGGCTTGTTTTGATTTCGGAAGATAGCATCCTTTTTTGAAATAGAAATCAGTTTACTGTTGCATTTATGTAGTTTGTAAATTATTTAACGACATAGGGAACTGAGTGTCTGATTTGTTAATTCTAGAAATACCTATGGTATAGTAAAGGCCTGGAGAGACTTCGATTCACCTACTTGAATGCAAAGGATGAGCTGTTTAAATTTTCTTTTTAACAAGTAATTTATTTCTTCACATGATTTATCGTTTGCTGTTGGTTTGGGATTCCTTTTGTTTGAGGATATTGTTTCTGATTAACGTGGGTTTATGTGTTGGTAATTTTAAAACAAAGGCTAGTCTACAGTAGATGGCTAAATCCTCATGTGGGAACCTCACAAGTTTTTCCCTCCTTTCTAAACAGCTGATAAAGAAACGGTTGAAAGAATTTGGAATATTTGTTCCTTCAAGGCTTAAGGTCTTTCGAACCAATAGAAGATTCACAGCTGGGCCTTTTGAGATAGAGCCTATTAGGGTTACACATTCTATACCTGATTGTTCTGGATTAGTTATGCGCTGTGCTGATGGTACAATTCTCCACACAGGGGACTGGAAGGTAACTTTTTGTTATTACATTCTGGTTTGCTGATTTAAAACACTTGAGCCTCTCTGATGCATTTGTTGATATCAGATTGACGAGAATCCGCTTGATGGACAAGAGTTTGATAGAGTTGCCCTTGAAAAGCTCTCGAAGGAGGGAGTTACATTGGTAAGCTTCTTTAATCTTTGTTCATCTTTGTATGTTTGCTTTTTACTAGAGTTGCTCAAATAAAATTTAACAATCATTTGTACTAAAATATTCCTCATAGATGATGAGCGACTCTACAAACATATTATCTCCGGGAAGAACAATAAGTGAGAGTGTTGTAGCAGATGCACTGCTGAGACGTATTTCTGCAGTTGAAGGAAGGGTTATCACAACTCAGTTTGCATCAAATATACATCGTCTTGGAAGTATCAAAGCAGCAGCAGATGCAACAGGCAGAAAGTTGGTATGTTTGCTTCAAATTTCTGTGTTTAAATCATATATCTATAGTGAAACGGCATCATTGACTCTAAAAGTGACTACCACAGGTCTTTGTTGGAATGTCCCTAAGGACATATCTTGAGGCTGCTTGGAAGGATGGAAAGGCACCTATAGATCCATCGACGTTGGTATGTAAATTTGGGAGATTGTCATTTCCTGCTCCTTTTTTCTTTATATATAAAATTTCCAGCCTTTTCTTCCTTTGAGTTTCATTTTATGTATATATTCTGGGATTTGAGCAACACATTTTTTTTAAGAAGTTTAGGAAGATTGTTGGCACATTCTCTTTCTTTCTACTTCAATATATCTAGCCAATTTAAGCTTTCTTGAGCTTCTTAACTTTAGTCTAATCCAAATACAATACAGTCATTTGGTTGAATTGAGACTCTATTTATCTGTAAAAGAGAGGTTCCAGTATGTCAAGTAAAAATTGGATAGAAATTTTGCATTAGACTTTTTAATCTTTATAGAACATTCTGTCTCAATTGTTGTTCATGATTCATACTTATGGCATCTAAAAAGGATATCCTATTTAGGTCAAAGTGGAAGATATTGATGCCTATGCTCCAAAAGATCTGCTGATTGTCACTACAGGCTCTCAAGTAAGTTAAGTTAGATGTTTTAGAGCAATATTGCCTTGTGGACAATGATCCAGTAGATTTCCCTTGCCTATTTTCGTGGCATATGACAAGGTTCATTTTTTGTGTCAGGCAGAACCACGTGCTGCCCTGAATCTTGCTTCATACGGAAGTAGTCATTCTCTCAAATTAAGCAAAGAAGATGTTGTCTTATACTCTGCAAAGGTACCGATGCTAGTTTATAAATGACCATATGCCAATTTTGATGCTAAGTTGCGGTTTCAGTTTTCACTTTATTACCTCTGATTCTCCAAGTCACTAATCCTCTAGTAAGAGGTTCATTATTTGTAGACTGATCGATTCAGCATTTTCTTCCTAATCTTTTCCTCTGCTACCTAGGGCAAACTGGAAATGCTTCCTATATTCTTTTGTCATATATGATATTACGATCATGTCTTTATCTTGTTTCTTATACGAGAAATCCTCTAGTAAGAAAATGTTTATTGTCGGAAGCCAAAAAGCTTGCTCTGGGATGTGAGTGCAGTGTCCTCACTGTCAGTTGAACAACAATTGAATCCAAGATTTCTGTACTGACCATATAAATAATTACATAGCTTGCATTCCGTTTCTTATAATCTTGCTTTCTTCTTTACACCTTTAAAACTGAATGATATAAGTTTTAAATGTTTTGATGGAGACCATAGATATTTATTGCCCCCCCCCCCCCCCCATTTATCACCGACGATTGTACTATAAAAGGGGAAGATTGAGAATTATGGCCGGATAATAAATAATATATGTATGTTTACATACAGGTTATCCCCGGTAATGAAACCCGGGTGATGAAGATGCTGAATCGTATATCAGAAATTGGCTCAAATATAGTGATGGGAAGGAATGAGATGCTACATACTTCTGGCCATGCACATCGCGAGGAACTGGTAAATTCCACTCTACTAAGAACTTACAAGTTCTCTAGGCTCTGAAACTCATTGTATTTCCTTCAGAGATGTATGTTTAATTATTGTATCATTAAACAAAAGAGTTGTGCAATGGCCCCTCCTCAGCCCCCAGGATTTCATGTAGGACTTTTATTAGTTTCTTGGCTAGTTTGTTTAACTCCTCTTCTAGCAAATCTTACTATACTAGTTGTTGAAGAATATAGCTAACGATTAATTGCAGTATTGAGTATTGACTAGGTAACTACTGTTTTGAAGGAGGAAGTACTCAAGATTGTAAAGCCGCAACACTTTTTGCCTATTCACGGGGAACTCTTATTTCTTAAAGAGCATGAACTGCTTGGAAGATCAACTGGTGTCCAACATACAACTGTAAGTTTCCAGTTCCATGTTCTTATGAATCCCGAGAGTAACATTTTCCTCAACTTTCTGAAGATCTCCTTCCATTTACAAATGAGTCCTACTTTAGCTAACTACTAAATGTGATTGGATTTCAAACTCAGGTTATAAAGAATGGGGAGATGCTCGGAGTCTCTCATCTAAGGAACAGAAAAGTTATATCGAATGGGTTTATTTCCCTGGGGAAAGAGAATTTACAGGTTTGCAAGTGATTTCAGTGTCTTGAATAAACTTTACCTGTCTCTGCGACTAATGGAGTTGGTTTCTACTTTTCAGTTGATGTACAATGATGGTGATAAGGCATTTGGTACATCTGCCGAACTCTGTGTAGAAGAGAGACTGAGAATCGCATCTGATGGTATCATTGTAGTGAGGTAAAAAAGAAACAACGAAAAGTTATGTTTAGCCCTCCTTTGAATCTTTGTTGCTTCAATTGCATTCAATCATATGCTTCTTTTCAGTATGGAAGTTTTACGCCCTCAAGCCGGTACAGTAGGGAACAGCTTGAAAGGAAAAATCAGAATAACTACGCGTTGCTTGTGGCTCGATAAGGGGAAGCTTCTAGATGCTCTCTACAAAGCTGCTCATGCTTCACTATCGAGTTGTCCTGTGAATTGTCCTCTTGCACATATGGAGCGGACTGTGTCAGAAGTACTAAGGAAAATGGTCAGGAAATACAGTGGAAAGAGACCTGAAGTAATTGCCATAGCCACAGAAAACCCAGAAGCTGTTCTTTCTGAAGAAGTCAATTCTCGGTTATCAGGCAAGTCGCGTGGTGAGTTTGGAATACCAGCTGCATTGAGAAAAGCAGTTGGTGAGCATCAAAAGAAGAAAAGGCCAAGCACACGGGAATACAACGAAGGTAACGTCTATCTACCTCCTTATGTAGCATATATGCAAGCAGAAGTCTTCGTGCTCGAGTAAATCCTAGGTTGCATTTTCGATTTGATGAATTCATGTTTAAAGCTGTTAAAATTTCTTATCAGGTGAAGCTGAAGAAGATATCAAACATATGGTATTTGGGGATGATCCGATTTCAAACACTGACACCGACGGAAGTGCAACTCCTGATTTACAGGATTCTGATGATTTTGAAACAAATATCTTTTCCTCGATATTTTCCGTAGATCAGTTGGCAGAAGGTAGCAATGGTTCCGCTGTGCAGTCTGAGACGGACAAGAAGAAAGTAGTGGACAAAGACGAGACTGTTGAGACACGAGAAGTTTCCGATGAGCCTTCTAAGACAACAAAGCGAAACAAAAACAAATGGAAACCAGAGGAGATCACAAAATTAATCAGACTGCGCGGGGAATCGCATGGAAGATTTCAGGTTCCCAAGGGAAGGATGGCACTCTGGCAAGAGATTTCAACGAGCCTGTCAGCTGATGGAATGAACAGAACACCGGCTCAGTGTAAAAGCCTCTGGGCATCTCTAGTTCAGAAATACGAGGTATGCGGCTACCTGCTAAGCTTTCAGTATAGGCATAAGCGAGCACCTGCACGGTTGCAACGTATAATCCTTTAATTGACCATCTTCTGTATCTGTTATAGCAGGAAAGCAAGAGTGATGCAAACAGCAGGAAAAGCTGGCCTTACTTCAAGGACATGGATGAAATCTTATCTGAAATAGGGGAAAAGGCAACCAACTGAAAGGCAAAGACTTCCTTCACCGAAGATGAAGGGGTTAGGGCAAACACGAATGACTACTACGAACAAAACGAAGGGGATGGCGATGATCATTTGATGGGCATTGATGATACTGTGACGATTCCGAAGCCATTTTAGTAGGATGATTCTTTGTCAAGTTACACAATTATTGGGCTTGAAAGGTGTACATATATGACACCATAGCAATAAAAAGGCAATGGACTGAAACTGTCAAAGTTTTGTAGCATTCTTAGTGGCTTTTTTCATTTTGCGATTATTGGGCTGAATTTCTATTAAAGGATGTTTTATTGCTTTCTATCATACCTTTCCTACCAGGCCAAAATTTTTGTACATGAAGGAGAAGGATGCATAATGCAACAATTATATTGAAGTTAGAATTTGTAGAGGGAAACCCACAATTTGGCATCTCAACGAACCTTTCAAGACTACAAAATGTTTCAAATTAGCCTCGCTGGCATGGAAAATGGGGTAATTCATCATTTGAATCGTAGTATCTTTTATGGGTAAGACAGCAAACCTTGCAGAAGTTGACACATTTCAGCAAATATCACATTTACAATGCTGCATTTTCGAGTTTATAACATGACCAACGAGATAAAAAAAGGCACATTATTAAACTGAATGCACAAACATGCAACCAACAGAACTTGGTGGCTAGACGAAGCAACTTACCTAAAACACAATGTAAGTTCCTAAAGCCGCCTATCGCCTCGCTTGATTAACAACAGCTGGTATTCCTTCAAAGAGATCTCCCAAGTAACCCTCTATATCCTCTGCACTGTACTTGATGTATCTCCCAGCATGTCTTCCACCCTCTAACTGACTCCCAAATCTCCCCACAAATGATCTGTATGCAGGGATGACCTTTTCGGATATTGATATTCTAAGTTCGGTTCTAAGTTGGGAGTCTGTGACCTTCCAAGCAGTTTGCACTCTGTATATATCTTCGAAAATGGCATTGAAGCTCTTGAATTTTTCCTTCAAAGCCATCTTTGAAGCGCTGGTCAATCCGCCGGAGCCAAGCCCTTCGTCCCTCAAACAAGACAAAGCTTTGCTCCAAGAGGCCCTGAGATAACTCGTGGCATACTTGCGGATCAGACCTCTTCGCCTCCTGACCCAATCATCCCCAAGAAGCTTGGCAAGATCTGAATCTTTTACCTTCTGAATTATGTAGAGCTTATTGTTCATCAGGAATATGCACTGCATTGCACTGTCATACAGCTTTGCCTTCTCCTCGAGGTTCAATTCAAGAGAGCCTATCAACGACATCAAACGGCTCCCAAGAGGAGACATGCTCCTCGGGTTTTGTCCATCATCGACCTGTGCCTGATTCTCCTCCTCATCTACATCAGATTCCAAGAGTGAATTCAGGGTTTCACTGTAATCCACAAGGAGCTTGACATAATTCATCACATACCGAGCCAAGGGATGAATTTCAGCTCCATGGGTGGGCTTCTTTGAAGATTCACCCTTCACAGATTTCTCCAACTCGGCAAATGTCGCCTTTGCAGCCTCCCCTAGTCCATCCAATACAGCCTTCGCCTCTCGGCAAAGGAACTCCCCAGACCCATCCACAAACAACCCTTGCAACTCAGGCAAAGCATCCTCCAGAGCATCATACATATCAAGGATTCGAAACAACTTCTCAGGAGACCTATTCCCAATGGCCATAGCATCTCCAAAAATCAGGAGCTGCTTGACGCAACCTGATGCCATCTCGACGAAGCAAACCTCCTTGATCAGATCCGACTCCTCATCGAAAACCTGCTCGCAGAGCTGCTTCTCGCAATTTAGGACCTTCATCATGATCTTCAGGGACTGAATCCATTTCTTCATCTTCTCATCCAATGTACTCCACTGAACCCTCTGGATCTCCTCTATGCTAAGCTTATCCACCCCTAAAGTCCCCAAATACTCATCAAGAATGTCTCTCCTAACATTGCTAAAGATCTGGCAGCACTCCTTCTCATAGCCAGCTCTAATCATCCTCTGCGCGATCTCCCTGAGATCCGCGATCACTTCCGGTTTGATTAAATCCACAAAGACGCCGCTTCCCGCCAAGCTTCGCCCTCTCTCATGGTGACGGCTGCTCTTTCCACTACTGCGATCCTCTCCTTCGCCGACTACGCACTCGAAGTTGTCAATAATGCCTTCTTCACCTTCGTTCTCCACAAACGACAGTGAAACAGTACGAGTCGATCCAAAAAGCCTTTCGGCGTCCAACGGCGCCGCACTCTTCGAGAGGAGATTGCCAAATTCCTCTTCCAGTTTCGCCATCGCCGCCTGAACGGCGGTCTCCGCTCGATCCATCACCTCCGTATTCTCCCGAAACCGAAGATCCTCCATCAAACCCAACACCTCGTCTACCGCCGCCAGGTACTCGCAGGCTTCGTCAGCTCCAGCGGAGGACTGTTCATTCCAGAGAAAGTGATTACGACGGTCCTTGTGGCCGGAATCGTTCCGGATAATGACCTGCTCGGCGGATTCAAATCTGGAAACTGCCGGATCGGCTTCCGGCTCGCCTGAACCGTCCGCTCCCCCGGCGGGGGGGCCGTTCATGAGACTGGAGATGTTGACAAGGCGATTGTCGAAACTAGAGAGGATGAAGAGCATGTCGTCGGTGACGTCCTGGGAGTTGGAGTTTCGGAGGCTCTTCAGGATGTGCTGAGCGGTGGCTAAAACTCTGTCTTCTCCTCCAATTGTGGTCGCCATTAATGGATTTTCTTCAGCTCTAGGATTTGCAGGAGATTGCTCAATTACACGATTCTTCATCGCCAATGTTGTTGTCGCCCCGATTCAACTCCAAAATTGAGCAACAGCAAGCGGGAATTTTGCAGGAAACTAGCCAGATTTGAGTAGAATCCGAGAAATTCAACCCTAATAACCTGTAGGGTGCAAGAAATCGGTTGGACTTTGAAGACTCTGGTTGAAGCCCTAATCAAGGATGCGCACACCATAAGACACAAAAAGAAAAGAAAAAGGAAAAATGAAAAACGATTGTCTGAAATCCACCTCCGGTTTCTAGCAAAACCAGAATTGGAGAGTCGTCTTCGATTTGGTCGTAAATTGATTTGACCAATTGAACCGGCCAAAAGATTTTAAAAAAAAATTAAGAAGAGAGATTTCTCGACACTACTGGACTTCGTCTGTAGTTTACGTCTCAACGTGTAAAATGTGTTGTATCCGTCTACTAACTTATCAGTCATCGAGATTCAAGTTTATCTGATTTTGAATTCTTACTTAGAGCTCGTTTGGTTAACATTTAAAAAATACAGGAAGTTTAAAAACTCAGGAAGTAGGCTAAATATCCGTGTTTGGTTGCTTTTTTTAATACCGAAAAATTTAGGAATTTGACTTCCCAGGAATTCCAATTCCTACAAAATGAGGAAATTTCACTTACCTAGGGAGACTAGGTAAGTTGCAATTCCACCATTTTCTATGGAAAAATTCAACTTCCCCCATTTAAATTTCCTACTTCTTATAACTTAACCAAACAATTTTTTAAAATTAATGGGAATTATAATTCATAGGAATTGAATTTATGGGAAGTAACTTCCTAAGAAGCATACTTCCTATGTTCAACCAAACAAGCCCTAAGTAATAAAATTAATAAAATAAAAAAATATCAAATTTAAAGTTCATTTACTATCAATAATTCTATTTTGTTTATAAATAATTATTTATATTTGTATATTTTATTTGAAATGGAAAGATATTTGAAATACTCTACACCTAGTCTCATAAATCGAAAGTCTGAAAAACTGTCCACAATCATTTTATATTAAACATTTTTCAAAATATTATAATTATCATTATATTTAGAAGAAATTTGGCCCACCCTTTTCTCTTTGCTAGCATTTGTCCAAAAAATTTTCATAATCTCACTTTTACCCCTGTTTTAATTTTACCCCAAACCCCCCTTCTTCTTCCTTTAGATCTGAGATCAGATCTCTCGTTCTTTCACTATTTCCCTTTCCCAGTTCCCTCCCGTCGTTGCCCTCGCCCGACTCCCTCCATCGTCGTCGCTGCGCCGCGCCGCCCCGCTCCCTCCCTCGCCGAAGTCGCCAAAGTTCACACCCGTCGCCGCCCTCACCCAGTCGCGCTCGCTGGCTCCCGTCGTCGCCGCACCGCGCCGCGTCGCTCCCACCCTCTACGGAGTCGCAAGCCCGCTCCCACCCTCCCGTAGTCGACGGTTGAGCAAAGCCACCACCGTCGCCTCCTTCATCACGTCACCGGAGGTCGTCCTCTTCCAAATCAGACGGGTGATCCATTGTCGGAAACAATCGACGATGTCGAACACGCCCTGAGAAACTCGGAAACCATAACCATTGCAGAATTGGATCTATTTTAGTTCGCAATTTCTGAATTGGATCTATTTTAGTTGATTAATTTAGAAATATTGTGTACAAAGTTGGGTTTGTTTCTTGATTCGATCAATCTTGTATCGTGCTTTTCTCTGTGCAAATGAAGAGGACACCGGGAAAGGGTTGTCTTCAAGCCAATGGAGTGATTTTTGAATGGAGACCAACACTTTACCAAATTCAAGGCAAAACAAAACACTTTACCAAATTCAAAGCAAAACAAAACACGCTTTCTTTTGCTGTTTGATATACAAGTGTGTGAAAGTTTGTATATAATGGCCGGTTATGTAGAGTTATCTGGAAAAAAATATTAAAAAATCACATTTGTATTTATAAATTAAAAAATCATATTTGTACTTCTTTTGTCCTATGGTTTTTCGTTGGTTACAGTGTCTATGACTCTGTTTTTATAGTGGTGACAGTGTTTATGACCCTGTTTTTATAGTGGTGACAATGTCTATGGCCCTGTTTTTATTTTGATTACAGCGTCTATGACCCTCTTACCCGTTCATATATTAGAGGAAAACTGTCACCACCTGTATTTTGGCTTCTAATTAGCCTCTATAGGGTTTGTGCCTTCCTTGTCGTAGGGTTTTCTTTTGGTTACAGTGTCTTTGACCCTTTTTTCATAGTGGTGACAATGTCTATGATCTTGTTTTTATTTTGGTTACAACGTCTATAGGGTTTTCCTTTAATTACAGTGTTTATGACCTTTTTTCATAGTAGTGACAGTGTCTATGACCCGATTTTTATAGTGGTGACAGTGTCTATTATCTTATTTTCATAGTGGTGACAGGGTCTATGACTCTCTTACCCATTCATATATTGAAGGAGAACTGCCCACCTAATGTCTTTTGGCTTCTCATTAGCCCTTTAGGGTTTGTGCTTAACTTGTCCTAGGGTTTTCCATTTGGTAACAACAAACATCTCTTAACGACGTACTGTACTTAACATTTTAGGGTTTAGGGTTTAGGGCCTTGGCCCTAAACCCTAAAGACTTAACCCTAAACCATATTGTACATCACATGTTCTTTTGGCTTCTCATTAGCCCCTTTAGGGTTCGTGCTTCCCTTTTGGCTTCACATGTTCTTTTGATTTAACCCTAATTCCTAAATCATATGGTTTTCCTTTTGGTTACAAGTGTCTATGTCCTTATTTTAATAGTGGTTACAATGTTTTGTCCCTTTTTTTTTATAGTGATTACAGGGTCTATGTCCATCTTACCGATTCATATATTAGAGGAGAACTATCACCACATGAATATCGACTTCTCATTAGCCCCTATAGGGTTTGTGCTTCCCTTTTTCTAGGGTTTTCCTTTGATTACAGTGTCTATGAACCTTTTTTCATAGTGGCGACAGTGTTTATAAAGCTGTTTTTATTTTGGTTACAGCGTCTATAGGTTTTCCTTTTTATTACAGTGTCAATGACTTTGTGTTTATAGTGGTGACAGTGGCTATGACACTGTTTTTATTTTGATTACAGTGTCTATGACCCTCTTACCCATTCATGTATTAGAGGAAAACTGTCGCCACGTTTAATTTGGCTTCTCATTAGCCCCTATAGGGTTTGTGCTTCCCTTATAATATGATTTCCCTTTGATTACAGTGTCTATGACCATGTTTTTATAGTGGTGACAGTATCTATGACTTTATTTTTTTTATAGTGGTTACAACAGTAGTTACATTTTAAATTTTTTTTTATTGTGGTGACACTATTTTAAAAAAATCTTGAAAACTAGAAATTAGAAATTAGAGAAGAACTGTCACCACATGTATTTTGGCTTCTCATTAGCTCCTATAGGCTTTGTGCTTCTCTTGTCCTTGGGTTTTCCTTTGGTTACAGTGTCCATGACCTTGTTTTTATTTTGGTTACAGTGTCTATGACCCTATTTTTATTTTGATTACAGTGTCTATGACCTGTTTTTATTTTGGTTACAATGTCTATCACCATCAAGATGGATGTAAACGACTCAAGATTACCTTCAAAGAAATTAATTGATATTGTAAGCTCGAAGTTCACATGAGAGTACTTGAATATATGCAAAGCCAAGAGCCAAAAATCCTAAATTTTTTCCTATACGGTAGTAGTTAAACAAAAGAGTGAGTTAGTCCCCAAAATCATAACCCCACCATACCACACCACACCACACCACCAAGGCCAAAAATCAGTGTGTGGGCTGTGTGGCACTATTCACTTTGTCATATCATACTTTAAACATATTCAGAAAATTGTTTAGATCTGTACTCCACTATCTGGTAATTTAGGTTTTTTTATTTTTTTTTGGGATCAATGTCAAGCTTAATACCTTTACACAAATTTCATTTTCCATATTCAAAGATAGAAAAATTCAATCTTAAAAGGGATTATGCAAGTGCGGGGGACGAACTCCAGAACACGGTGGAGATCAATTGCGGAAAAACAAATATTCCAATTTCTGGGATCAATTGCGGGGAGATCAAGCTTAAAAATCGAAATTGATGGAAACAACGGTGAAATCCCAGGCTAATGAGACAGGAATCGAAATTTGGGCCAATTTGTCTTGGGAGCCCCAATTTCTGGGATCGAGCTGCATCAATGGCGTAGAAGAAGCACGCAGTAGGAACTGAATTTATGGACACATCGGCGGTGGAGAGATGGCGGTGGAGAGAGATAGTGACGGAGATCGGCCGAGATCGGCGGTGGAGATAGATGGCGACGGAGATTGGCAAACGCGAGAAGGAGAGAGAACCAAGAGGGCGTAGATGCGAAGAAAGTAACGGGAATAATGAGGCAGGGGCAAAATTGAAAATTTTGGACACTCTCCTAATTTATCCCCTCTTTTGTCCTAGAGCTTAATTTTTGTCCAAATTATGGACAATCACCAAAAAAACCCTTATATTTATCAAAA
Source organism: Persicaria maculosa (assembly GCA_963922045.1). NCBI lineage: Eukaryota > Viridiplantae > Streptophyta > Magnoliopsida > Caryophyllales > Polygonaceae > Persicaria > Persicaria maculosa. The sequence continues at coordinate 19,576,541 of OY998261.1, read as the reverse complement.
TAAACTTTGTATATAAGTTTATCAAAAAAAATTAGGATAAATTAATATTTTCTTAATTTTAAAATCTACTCAAATTTATGAGTAATATTTTATTAAATTCTTGTTATACTCCTTCATTCATAAATAGGTGATCGTTGATTTTTTTAAAGATTTTTAGGAGTTAAAAACTATATAAAATATTAATTTTTTTTATATAATTTCATATTTATTAATAATTACTCAATCCGTTAACTAAAACTTGACGTTTTACTATTCACGCACACTTTTTTAGGTGTTAAAAATTGTATAAAATAATAACTTTTTAAATAATTTTTTTAAATAATTTCATACTTCTTACTATTAGGTATCCATTTATAAAAAACAAATTTTAAAAAAAGTTAATATTTTATATAGTTTTTATCATTATAAAAAAGCGTGCATGAATAGTAAACGACAAGTTTTAATTAATAGAGGGAGTATAAAATTATGTACAAAAAATAAAATATTTTATATTTTATAGTTTTGAGTAGCAAAGTCGACTATCTATTGACGAACGAAAGGTAGTATAAAAAATATTCTCTTAACAATATTTTGAGTAATTCAACTTTTTAAATTTTAATAAAAAAAAAAGGTTTTCATTTTCAAAGGGTCAATGTTATTATTTTTACATTTTCTTTACCCTGCTTTCTTTTTTATATAGCTTTAGTCTAGTTCAAATCAATTAAAGCTCAACTAGTATAGTTCCCATGTAAAAATAAAATCATACTAATATAACAAATTAATACTATAAAACTAAATAAAGTATTAACAAAAGATGACATAAGATTAAAAAGGTGTAATTCAATTGGTTTAAAAATCTACCATAGATTTAACTAAAGATAATTTTACAAAAATCGCTTATATGAAGGAGAGAATATATAACCTGTGATATTCTCATGCATTTAATTTAATATAGTTTTTAAAGATTTATATATAGGTATATATTATATATTAATTAAATGTTTTGAATTAAACTTTTGGGATAAAAATGCAAAATATATTAAGAAAAAAAAATTATAGTGCTAATGCCACCTCATCAAAATTACTTTTTATTTAAATTATATTAGTATATATTAATATATATATATATTAATATTAAATCAATATTTTGAATTGAACTCATGAATTGAAAATAAATCACCAAAAATGTATTTGCTTAAGAGGCAACATGTGGTGATAAGGTTATGAGTTTAATCTATATATATATATAGATAGATATAGAGAGAGATAATAATTAGCTAATTAGATGTTGAAATAAAAAAAAATAGCAAAAATATTGTTGTGTAAGGAGGCGATACATGGTGCTAAGATTATGAGTTTATAATATATATATATATAATTAATTAATTAAATGATTTTTTTGACCAAAAATATGGATGTATAAGAAGGCGATACAACACAATAATGAAATGTGTTTAATATATACTGTAAATAATTATATAGATTACTATTCATGTGAATTGGATAATGACCTATTTAAGATATATAAATGACTCCAATTTTTTTTAAAAAAAGAATTCAATCTTTAAATTATTCAACATGATTGTGACCACCGTTAGTTACTCCTACTCTCTAACTGACCATACTTAATTTCTCCAAAAGAAATGTTCAGAAAATAATTTAAATATTCAATGTGTCATTATCTTACCCATTTGAGCATTAATTTTAATCGGTCAACCCATTGCCGATGTCAACTACGGAGTACAAACTTTAAAATTGAACTCGATCGTACAATCTTTAATTAAGATATACTCCGTAGAGCGATTGAATTAAACTAAACTACAACTAGGCGGAAATTTTTTTTTAAAAAAAAAGAAGTGAAAGAACCTCTGTTTAAAAATACAAGTTCGTTGATTTTTGGTTGATTTTTGGCATATTTTTAAAGAGTTAAAAATTATATAAAATAATATATTTTTTACTATTTTTTTACATAATTATATACTCATTAGTAATATATATATAAGACTATGTAAAAAGTTTACTCCGTAATAAAAAAATATTATTTTATACTCCCTCCTATCAAAAATGTTTGATTTTTTACTTTTCCGCACGTATTTTAATATGCTAAAAAATTGTATAAAATATTATTTTTTTTATTAAATTTTTTTTATAGTTTAATATTTATTAGTAAGAGTATTAGATTGTAAAAAAATTAAAAAAATTTAATATTTTATATAGTTTTTAGGTAATTGAAATACGTGTTAAAAAGTAAAAAATCTTACTTTGGAGGGATCGAGTATAGTTTTGTAATTTTTTAAAAAACGTGCCAAAAATTAATACACTTATATTTTCAAACGGATGGACATATTAAAGTTTTATATGATGCGAGTTGCATAAATAAAATGTTAAAGATTCCTAAATCCCTCGAACAATTTATTTTTAGGTTAATCCCAAATTAAATATCAGGTTTGGCTACTTGACATCAAAGGGTTGCATCCCATGTGATGAGCAATTACAATCTCCACTTGAAACATTGTTTGATTACGATCGAACTTTAGCTTAACTATTGGACCCAAAAAGCATCACGTAATACATTTTATATTTGTTGTTGGGACGTGGATTTGCTGGCAAACCATATACATTGGCCGGATTAAATACTAGATAATCAAATTCATTTTTTCCCTACACATATATATATATAACAGGGAACTACTGTAGTATATATATAAAATAATTCGAATACCACTTATAGCCAGCTGATAAAATTGATTTTTTTTAAAATTACAGCATAATTTTCAAATAAAATCCTGACTTAAAAAAAAAGAAATTAGAAGGAACAATGTAGGTCCTTTTTTTTTTTTACAGTAGGCAATGTTTTGGATACTAAAAGTATCCATGATCATCTAGAAAGATGATGTTCTGGAATTCGCAGCTATAATCTAAAATAAAGCTACAACTCTTTTCCGATTTCGCAATAAAATCAGCTGCACGGTTCGCTTCTCTGTAGCAATGTTGGAATTTGATAAATTCAAAGTCCTTGCTTAGAGCTTGTATTTCTTCTACTATTTGAGAAATTTCCCATGGTGTGTCGTTCATCCGGTTGATGGCATTGATAACGGTTATAGAGTCGTTTTCAATAATGGTCTTCTGTATCCTGAGTTCTGCTGCTAGTCTAATACCTGCAAGAACTGCAAAGCATTCTGTTTTTAGCACAGAGTGTGTGTTGCTATTATTTTTGTGTATATGAATTACACGACCTTGATTATTTCTGATAATACAACCAATTTGAGAGCGGATTCCATTTTTTACAGAAGCGTCTACATTTATTTTAACGATATCTTTTGGAGGATATTTCCAAATCAATTTGTCGCGAGGCCTGATCTGTTTGGGCAAATTGGTTATTTTTTCTTCCTTTTTCCAGCATAGAATATTGTCGATGGTCTGGGTTAGGGTATTGGTTATGTTCTTGTTTGAACCTTTTTGGAAAATGATTTTGTTACGAAGATTCCAAATAGAGTGCCATAGGTGGCAAAGGTCGGTAAAGTCTATGTTCAGGGCTTTAGTGTTAACAATATTTTCTGAGATATTACTTGTAAGGTTAGGTATCACGAATGATTTGTTTAATTTAATGCTTAAGTTATGGATGAGAGATTTAGTTATTTGGCAATTGAAGAGTAAGTGATTAGCGTCTTCTACCTCATTATTACATAGAGAGCAGGTACTCGGGACTCTATTTATGTATCTATTCAATCGTGCAGCGGTAGGTAAGATGTCTAATATGATTTTCCACACGAAATTTTTGATATTTGGAGCGATATTGAGTTTCCAAATCCACTCTGCAGAGGTATTATTTGTGTTTCTAGTATTGAATAGGGAAGATGTAGATTTGACACTAAAGATACCATTTTTATTGTGGATCTAAATTAGTCTGTCTGGGATATCAATGTTTGGAATGTAAATGTTTGTAATCATTTGAGTAATGTGAGGGGGGAAAATACTATTTAGTTTATCAGTATTCCATGTTTTAGAGTTTGTGAAGAGATCGCAAACTTTTAGGTTAGAGTTACGATCATTTCTAAAGTTTTCAAGGTACTGCGCGTTTACCCAGATGTCATACCAGACATTGATGGTTTTACCATTACCTACGAGCCAAAGTAATCCTTTAGAGAATTGGTTTCTGATGTTGAGAAGTCGACCAAATTGCTAGGACGTTTTATTTTTACCTCTTTCCATTAGTGTTTCCTTAGAGAGGTATTTGTCATTGATTACCTTTGACCAAATGTTGTTAGGGTTAGCTATTAATCTCCAAAGTAGTTTCATCTGCATACCTATATTGGTTTGTTCGGCTATTTTAAAGCCTAGTCCACCATCTTTTTTAGGTGTACATAAACACTCCCAACTAATTAGTGGATGATAATTATCCGATTGTAGTTTATTCCAGAAGAAGTTTTTGTTAACCTGATCGATTTTTTCCAAAATTCCTTTAGGAAGAAGAAAGGATTGCATTAGATAGTTCGTTTTTGAATTGAGGTTTGCTTGAATGAGAACAAATCTACCAGCTTGTGAAAGGGTATTGGATTTCCATTTTGATAGTTGTTTTTTGAGGCTTATAATTGCCTCATCAAATAAGCTATTGTTGACTCTACCACTAATTAATGGTATTCCTAAGTATTTTTCCATAGTTTTGGTAACAGGAATGTTTAATTGTTGAGCAAGATTTTGAGCTTTTTGAAAATGGATGTTTTTTGAAACCTGTAAGGAACTTTTATTATAATTTATAGAAAGACCTGATATATTGCAAAAGTTATTAAGAATATTTTTAATTGTATAAAGACTTAGATCATTAGCGTTTCCAAAAATGAGTGTATCGTCAGCAAATGAAAGAAAAGGTATAGGTTCACTATTATTCGTGAGTTTGATTCCAATTAACGGTTCGTATTCTAAAGATTCTTGCTGTAGCATTCTTCCTAATAGTTCCATAATTATAACAAAAATATATGGCGCGAGAGGATCTCCTTGTCTTATGCCTCGAGATGTTTTGAAAGTCTTGCCAGGCAGGTTATTAACTAAAACTGAAAAGTTAGTTTTAGTAAGACATGTCATTACCCAGTTTATCCATTTTTGGTGAAAGCCAAATTTGTTTAGTATTATTCGGATGAAATTCCAATTAATTTTGTCATAAGCTTTTTCCATGTCAAGTTTAATAGCCATCCATCCAGGTTTTCCTTTTTTGTTGTGGAAAGAATGAAAAATTTCATGTGCTATAAGAATGTTATCTTGAATATTTCTACCTTGAACAAAGGCTCCTTGATAAGGATTAATAATACGGGGTAAAATAGGCTTTAGACGATTAGCTAAAAGTTTGGATATAATTTTGTAAATAGTGTTGCAAAGACTGATTGGCCGATAATGGTTAATATTAGTAGGGTTTTCAATTATATGAATAAGTGCAATGAACGTTGTGTTTACTTCATTGAGGAGGATGCCTGAGTGGAAGAATGATTTGATTGCTTTGCATAGTAGGCTTCCCACAATGTTCCAATATTTTTTATAGAATTCGGGTGGGAATCCATCAGGACCTGGAGATTTATTGTCTGTCATGGAGAATAGAGTCTCTTTTATTTCTTTATCAGTAAAGGGTTGGGTTAGGGCTAAGTTTTCAGTGTTAGTAATGGTGTGGTTAATTAGGTTTAGAAAATGTGAGTTGATATTGGTTGTTTCATTGTTTAAGATAAATCTTTCAGCTAATTCATTTGTAATTTCTTCTCTAATTTGTTATTCATCTTCTATGACAATACCATTTTTATTTGTAAAGTTACGAGTAATGTTTTTTGAATTTCTGATTTTAGTTATCGATTGATAATATTTGGTGTTTCGGTCTCCAAATTTAAGGAAGTTTGACTTAGCTCTTTGTTTCCAAAAATTATTATTGAAATTCATGAGTATTTCTCTCTTATTTAGTAGTCTATATCTTCTGTTGTCTATATTGTTATTAGAATTTCCAGTAACTTGTTGTTTTTGTAATAATAAGAGCTGGTCTTCAATGTCTTTTAGTTGTCTGAAATTGTTGTTTGGATGTGATTTACACCATAATTTTGTGTTATTCTTGATTAGTTTTTGCTTTTGCAGAAGTGTAAACATAAATGATCCGTGAAGTTTGTTTTCCCAAGTCCTTTTAATTAGTTTATTGTAATTGTCATTGTTTGTCCAAGACATTTCAAATTTAAAAGGTGATCATGCTCTAATTATTTTTGTTCCAATTGAAATCGATATGAGAGAGTGGTCAGAAGTTGTAAATGGATGATTGTGAACTGTCAAGTTAGGAAATTGATTAGAAATATCCGTATGGATCATAACTCTATCAAGTCGTTCATAGATATTGTCAATAGGAGATTGACTTTTTCTCCATGTAACAGGGCTTCCAGTATAAGGGATAGTGTGGATATCTAATTCTTCCTTAATTTGTTGAATACGAATAAATCTATTGTTTTGCGGAATTGTGCCTCCAATTTTATCGTTTGCAGATTCTATTTCGTTGAAATCACCCATTATTAAGGATGAGAAATTATATTGTTGAGTTACTGTGATTATTTCTTTCCAGAAAAGATTTTTTTCTATTTGATTCGAAGGTGCATAAATAAAATTGAGAATGAATCTATAATTTTTAATGTTGACTAGATATGTTACATAATTTTTGGATGTAGTTATTATTTGGCTTGTATCTGTAAACATAGTTGTTTTGAAGAGGATCCATAGACCACCTTTTGTCCCATCTGACGCTATGTGATGGGCTTTATTAAATCCTGATTTTTTAAATAGGTTTTCGTTTGGTGCTTCCGTTGTTTTTGTTTCAGCTAGTACTAAAATGTCTAAATTATTTCTTTTTTGGATGTAGGCTAGATCTTGCCATAAGTTAGGTTTTCTTACACCTCTTATGTTCCAATATGCTATGTTTGTCATTTAATAAAATATTTTATACATAACTGCTTTGTGAGCATTTCTAAGACCGACAATAGACATGTCTGACAACATTGAGTAATCCTGAAAAATCCAATTCTAATAATTTGATAAATATATTTAATATTCAGTTTTTGTCCGTAAAAATACCTGATGTTATATGTCGCTCGGTTATTCATCCACACTTTAATTAAAGAAATGGTATGAAAATAACGATTTGTAGCATTCTCACATAAATGTTTGGTCTTATGAATTTTATACTTAAACCAATCCAAACAGAAAACTCGAATGATATAAAGAGTATGCCATAATGCATGATTTTCATTGTTAAAGCTGATCGACGTGTTGCTGTTGAGGTTGTATAACATAAAACTAAAATCGGGTGTTACCCCACCATACTGGCTGTTAAGCCGATTGACAACATTTTTAATCCAATCTATTTGGAACCCATTAAGAACATAATTATTCTGACACTTTGGAGTAAGCATAGCATTAGAGTTAGTATTCACAATAAGCCAGAAATACATAAGGCAAATAGAAGAACAACATAATGAATCCAGGAAATAGACATTAGCTGTTAAGCTTTGTAAGATATACATCTTTATCAGTTCAAAACATTGGTAGCTGTTAAGCTTTTCCATGAGATTGTTTCTTTGGGTGTTAACACTTGGATGACCTCTGAGGTGATTAAATGTGAGTGTTGAACATCCGGTACTGGTTTCCTCCGAAGAGGAAATACAGTAATCAAAATGAGCATGACAGAGGTTGTTGTTGTTGGAGTTGACAGCAGAGAGTAGCAGCAGCTGGGCTTGTAGGCCATTAAAACATAAGTAGGAGTTTAGGTCGGTTATAATCGCATGAATCATAAGATTATATTTAGAATTCCGAATTATCAACAAAGGATCGTAGGCATAATGGTGACAGGTGATGGTGTAAGTGCAGTTTAGAATAAAAGTCCTCCCAAGATGTTTAATTAAGACGGTGTTGTTTGAAAGAAAGATTGAATTTTGAGAACCTGCTAAGTTAATAAAGTTTATGCAATCAATCATATAAAATTTGCAGGTCTTGAGATCAAATTTATAAAAGTTTCTATCGTTCCAGGCTATACCTAAACTATCAGTATATTTAAGATGATAAAAATTTAATTGTGGAGAGATGGGAGGGTTATGAGTGGACTTATCTGTCCGGAGGCCGTAGGATCCTCCATGTTTGTGATGGGATTCCAAGTTTCTCGTCTTTTTGAAAGGCTGGCTAGTATAAGCAGGACCCTCCATCAGTTGTCTGCTTGTGCTTCTCTTCCAACCACCAGAAGAAGGAGGCGTCAGCCAAGGCAGTCGGCAAAGCAACAGCTGGAATCTGTAGATCTTGGAAGGCCAGTTGGGGGTAGCTTTCTGCAGCCGAGGGAGGCGAAGATGGCGCAGATGAGTAGACGTTTTGAGCAGACACCACCTACGGAGGAGAGAGCAGGGAAGACACCGAGGGCTGTGTAATCGCCCGCAAAAGTCCAGCTTTCCTTGGAGGTTGAGAAGACACCGAAAGCAGGGAAGACACCGAAGACACCGTTCCACAAATTTCCATCTCCTCTTCCATGATTTCCCTTTTTTCTTGACAGTAATTCCAGATTTGAAAGGAAAGAATCTTATATCCTTTTCGCTTTCCTTGGAGGTTGAGAGAGGGGGGTGGTTTTGTTTGAGATGGGGCTTAGATCTGATGAGTGGAGTATGCCGAGGTTGAATATGGATGTCTATGAGGGGAGGATCGCCAGAGGAGGAGGAGACACCAACGGTAAATTGGTCGAGACGCCTCAAACCACTGACAATTGTCGGATCTAGAGCTTGGTTGGTCATGGGGCCGGGTTCGGACAATAGGCCAGCGGGGCCAGAAAGGGCAAGGTGAGTGGCGGTAGGGGATACCGAGGGGTAGAACTGAGGGAGAGGGCCGGTGAGCCAGCCGCTCAGGCAGACGGAGGAAAGAGTGGAGGAGGCGGCGGCGGCTTGGAGGAGGAGTAGGAAGAGGAAGGGTTGAAAGGTCGGTTACGGTGTTTAGGGTTTTTAGAAAGAGAGCTTTTGGGCTTCCGTTGTTAATTCGATTACACACATATCTCATATAGGTAGACATGGCCACGGGTCACGGGTCGGGCGGGTCGACCCGTGACCCGCCGGGTCCGGGTCCAAGGGTCGAAGGGTTGGGTCGGGTTGAGGGTCAGGGTTAGGGTCGAGGGAAATGGAACCCGTGACCCGGCGGGTCGACCCGGTGGGTCCGACCCGCCGGGTCACACGGGTTGTGCATTTAAAAAACTAGCCGTTAGGTGGGTCCCACGTGAACGTTTATTTTTTTTTCAAAAAAAACTAGCCGTTGCTCGGGTTGAACGTAGGCTCGACTCTATAAATAGCATCCCCTCTTCCCCAATTCATTTTACTTGCACATCCCATCAATCAAATAACTTACATTTCATTCATTCCCGTCGTTCCGTCAATTGTCGTAATGGCCGACGGTAAGAGCGGATCCTCGAGCTCCTCCGCATTGTTCAATCATTTCAACAAGGTCGACCAAGGCCCGGAAAAGTTCGAAGCGGAGTGTCGTTATTGTGGTCATAAGTACAAGGTAACGAACAACTTGGGTTATGGCAACTTGAAGAATCATCTAGCCAAGAAGCATCCCGAAAAAGTCGACGATGCATCGGGATCGTCGGGTAATTAGTATTTTAGTGTTGTGTTTTGTGAAGTTTATGATGTTATGCAAATAAAGTAGGAACTAGGAAGTAAGTGTTTTATGTTGTAATGTCGCCAAGCGCGATATCGACCGAGGCAATGAATCCGGTACGAGTTCGTAATCGTTGTTCGGTTTGTAATAAAATTGGGTTTTATGTGTGCATTATTTGGTTTTTTTAACTAATCCAAATTCCAACATATAAATTAATAAACCTAAATAAATAGTTTTGACCATCAAACAAATAAATAACAACACAACCTATTATAAATTTACAATGTGAAAAAAGTGAAAAAAAAATAAAATAAAAAACAGCCGGGTCCAACGGCTAGATTTTTGAAAACCAACGTTCGACCCGCCTCCTACAATGTTGCACTAAGAATGACTCACCGAGGGGTCGTATGCACGAGCGCTAGTAGCATAGCATACAAGCCAAGTGAGGTTCCATTTTAAAATCAATTGGCGTTAAAAGGAGTAGCCCACCAACTTATACACTAAAGCTCGTTATGTTCAACTTTCGATGTGAGACTCTTTATGGTCTCATTCACATCTCTCAACATCTTATACATTTCGTTCAACACATGACGACGGTACGTACTCGGATGGATATGATCGATTCGATCGATCCGATTGTTGTGTCCTTGCCGTGGCTATCATAATAATATCACGTTGACCCGGCCCCGCCGGGTCAACCCTTCAACGCCACGTGGCCGACCCGGAACTCCGACCCGCCAACCCGCCGACCCGGCGGGTGACCCGAACCCGTCGACCCGTGGGAATCCCGGGTTAGGGTTAGGGTCGTACCCCCGGGTTGCCGACCCGGTGGGTCCGACCCGTCGACCCGACGGGTCGGACCCGTGGCCATGTCTACATGTAGGTCCTCTCTTGAAAATATATATTTTCAAACATACGCATGCAAACCACGTTTAAGATTTTAATCATCAATACAAACATCTAAGTTGGTAACACTAATTGGTAATTAGTTAAAGTTGATGGGATATTTGAATTTGATACGTTAAATATATAAAATATATATTAAAATAAATTATCTATAAACTAGTAAGATATTTAATAAACATAATTAATAGTCTAGCTAACGAGAGAGAATTCCTAAAAAATTATTATATAATATTAAAATTAAATGTTTCGGAAAATCAGATGAGTCCTTAATCTATATATGAAAGGGGTAATTATCTCTAGCTAATGCCTACGAGAACATTTATATTTAATTAAAAGCTTAAAATAGTGTTGATTAATTGAATTAATCGATGATATATTTACTTATTATACTTAATTAATAGATTGACTTCACTCTAAAAATCAAAGGCTTAAAATTCACCGTTCGTCTTCGCTAGTTTCGACCTTCGTTCTCTGCTTTTGTTCATGGTGGTCTTGTCTTTGTCGATTTGGTTGTATTTCGGTTATTTTATAACGGTTTGTCCGTTGCCGTTCTTTCGGCCTCTCGTCTCACCGGGTATGTCCGGTGAGGTGAATTCTTTCCAGTTAAAAAAAAGACTTAAAATTTGCACACCTTAGCCACTTTGATATAAGAATTGATATTTGTAACAATTCTAGTCTTCTTAACCCCATCCGCTTGGATGCCCATCCGCTTGGATGACATCGGGTAGATTATGCTCTCGAATTTTTTCATTATAAAAAAACATCAAAAATCAAAGGCTTAAATGTGTTTTACACTTTTACTTGCATCATACTACGTATTTCTTTAGTATAAAAACACTGACATGAGCTAAAGGTTCATTTAGATAATTAGTCATTATGACTTATAATATATTATATTATATTATAATATATAATGCAATATTGTATATATTACAAATATAATATACGAATATAAGTTATAATGACTGATTATCCAAATGAACCCTAAGACCATTTTAAAATTTTAACCGCTCTGCATATATTTCTTTCAAATGAAAGACTAATTATGCTTTTAAATACTAAAAAATGTTATTTCGTGTGAGCAAAATGATACTGATATAAATATGATATTGTAATGAAAACAACGGAGTCACTATCAGATGACTTAGACATATCTATTCACATTTGTTTACATATTTTTTTTTTTGTAAAAATCAATTACTATATTTTAACAAAGATGTTACTCTAAAACAATGAGAGAGAACTTAGAAAGAGAAGGCCTCACCTCAAAAACCCTGACTGAACAAGCAGCCGCTGCCGCTCCTAAGAACCCTAACCCTTGACTTCGACTCCGTCTTCAACTTGAAAGCTAGAAAACCAATCAACGAAGGAAGATTGCTAATTAAGGCAAGAATTGAAGTGATATATAGATGGTCAAGTATTTTTGTCTTCACAGGTGGCATAAAAAAATCATAAGAAAGAGGTGAAGTACCTCGAGGAAGAAAGGAGAAACCATTTACAGAGAGTTTGGAGAAAGAGAGAGAAAAACAAGGAGGGCTAGATTGAGTAGTAAATTGGACGATTTGGCAAAACATTGCCCCTCTAGATAATCTTGAAAAGATCGATTAAAGTCATGTATAATCGCCTTTAATTTGGAGGCTTCGACGTAGGGTGTGGCGGAGGGACATGGATGAAGCATTTCTCTAATTTCCTCTTGGTGTTGTGCGCTTTCTTTGCGTGGCAATGTGTGAGGTCCCTTTGGAGCATGGACTTAGTGAGCCCTTCTTGCCTAGTTGGTGACTCCTTTCTCGAACCCAAGAGCCTCCATGCATCTCGCAAACCTAGATGCTCTCTCTCTTACTCTTACCTCACTTGCGATTCTAAGCCCCATACTATTTTCTGGTTGTTTCTTGATCAAAACCTTAGGCTTAAGATCCTATGCTTAGCACTTCTACACTCTGAATAATTAAAACTGTGAAAATGTCTTGGAAATCTAAGACCTTACAGATATTTTATCCTTCAAATGTGATATCCTTTGCATCCGAGATTATTATTGTGATTTTGCAATTGATTTTTTCTATTGCTCTTACATTGTGTGAGGGATAATGTTGACGATGACCTGTCGAACTCATGTGGTGAAGAAGACCTTGGAAGACAAAGATCAAGGGAGAGAAAGGAAACCTCATGGCCTGACATCTAAACATTCTCACAAGATAAGTATGATTACCAAGGAATGAAACTCCAAGAAAAGAAAGAATCAACCAGCCTAAAAACAATCTATGATCGGAGAAACAAGCAATAGTAAGACCTATTGCTCTCAACCCCATGAATGGAACAATGAGCTATTTGACATAAAAAAAAGATCATTGATCGTGCCCCTTCAAATAATTGTATTGCTTAGCATGACTCTTTCTTTTCCAAGATGAAAGAAATTCGAACCCAGGAAGTGAAAGACTTCAAATTTAAACCCATCTTGGGGCCGCCTATGCCTCGCTTTTATTGGTTTTATGTGATGTATGACTTATTGTTTTTGGCATGCTTCAGGTTTTGCTCTCTCTTTGACAAGAATGTCATGTGTTGGTGCTTTGGGCATTGGTTGATGTCTTATCCCATCCCAGGTTGCCTTGTAAGACCCTTCACCTGACATTGAACAGATTGAACACATATAACCTATTGGATCAAAACAAAAAAGTAGAGTGACGGAGGGAAAGTCGTTGATTTACCTCGCCAAAAATAAATCCCAAACAAACAAACTAGTATAGTATGCAAGTAAGGGGTCGAACCCTAGAGAATCAAGTATTTCTAAATTTTGTGTATTTATCAATATAAAAAGGAAAGATTTTTATGGATGAAAATAAAAGAAAATAATATTCACAAAAGAAAATAAATGATAGAAGAAAAGCGTTTCCACCTACAAGTTCTCGACTTTGGTTGGTTTTATTGGTCATCGAATCCTTTTCAAGTTATTATCGTTTCCTACGAATTTCTCTCGTCTTGGTTTAAGTAGATTAAAAGTCCTACGAGTCCAATTAATCTCTTTTACCTCAATGCAACCCTAACACGGTCAAGATTTAACAAAGAGATAGCAAATAGTCCCAAGAACTTGAGCATATAAATAACACCAATCAAACACGGTAAATCAATGTTTAAGATATATGTCAACTCCCTACATAATCATGCTTCAAACACGGAATCCACAATCTTATGCGTGCTACTATGGAAATAACACAAATACGAAAGTATCAAATCCTAACAAGAAATCAATATTATCAAGGTAGCTAATCAAGATAACATCAATAACATAATCAATATCACACAAAGAAGTTGAAAGAATTATAAAGGAAAAATAACTTAAATTAGAAACTCACAAACCACCAACCAAGTCTCGAAAGTGTAGGCGAAAACTAGAAAATTAGCCAAACATGGCTTACCTAAACTTTCTTCTCTTCTATGGTGATTGCTCTACTTGAATGTGTATGAAAACTGACCCTAAACATCCTATTTATAACCCTTAAGTTCTGAATAAACAAGGTAAAAGATAGATAACTTAGATAGAAATTTCCTAAAGAAACTAGATAAAAGATAGAACTTTCCATGTTTAATCCAGTGTCAGATTTCGCTGGCAGCGAATAGCTTTTCGCTGGCAGCGAATTGTCTTGTTCGACCCACTATTGGATTCTCGCTAGCTACTCGCTACCAACCCGCTGCCACGAGTCTTCATGCCTTAGCCGCTCGTCATCTATGGTGGATTTCGCTGGCAGCGACAACATTTCCGCTGTAGCGAGCCATCCGCTAGAGCGAGTCCATTCGCTGGCTCTCAGGCTGACTCGGTTCACTGGCAGTGAGTCATGCTGGCTCTTGGACATGCTCTTCTCTGACTCCACTCGCTGGCAGCGGGTCCTGCTCAGGCACTTTCTAGACATGATGTCGATGACTTGATCCGCTGCAGCGGAAAGTGATTCGCTGCAGCGGAAAGTGATTCGCTGTCAGCGAATTTCCAGCAGAACACCATCACGTAGATCTTTGAAAGAGCTTTCCAACGCATGCTCATATGCGTCGATCGAATATTCGAGGCCTCCGGAAAGTGCGTTACAAGTTCAGCTCGCCGGACGGACAACTTTCGCGACTCGCCCTTGTTTTCGCTCTTAGACCTCGATTTCGTGCTCCGTTGCTCCTTAGGTTGTTCTATACTTTTCGGGACTTCTTCCTTAAGCTCTCTCAAGTCTCGCCTTAGCCTTCCTTAGCTCTGTTCCTCGTGTTCTTTGCTTTGGATATACGAATCTACATAAAACCATCGAAATAGCGTAGATTCCGAACTTTCCCACAAAACGAGCATTAATCTAATTAACACTAAAACATGATTATATAACAATGAAATGCACCTAAACTAATCTATAATGCCTATTGGAATATGCCTTATCAAACTCCGGTCCCCACACTTAACCTTTTGCTTGTCCTCAAGCAATGCAAAAACAAGAGCAAAACCATCATACCACAAATATGATCTTCAAGCACTAACCTTGTCAAAAACAACATCAAATTGTAGGAGCCATGAGCATGAAAGTTAACATCCTAGCAAGTATATGAGCGATTCAAAGTAAAAGGCACATCTAGTCCAACCTCACAGGGATAATGTGTTTACTCTCACTCTCATGAGTTTAGGCTTAATAATGCAATCTCTCAACTCAATCCAAAATGCAAAAAGCTACATAGAAATTGACACATATATCACATATTCTCCACCGGGAATGTCATTACTCACAAGCAACATCAAGAGGTCTTTTATCAAGGTTGTAATGGGGCTTGGTAAGTAATTAAGGTAAGAAAATATTTAGGCTTGTGGTGCTAAAAATCCGGGAAAAAAGGGATCCCTTAAGAACAACCGGAAGAACACTAAAAACCAAATATTTCCAAAACCAAAATAACTCAAACTTTCACTTCAAAACACTCAACAAAAGAACTTTCTCTCAACCATACATATTTTTCTAACTCTCTCATTCATAATAAAATAAAAAGCTCTTTATTCATTTTTTTTCTTTTTCACTTTTTCACTTTTTCACTTTTTTTTTCTTTTCATTTTTTTTTTCTAGAGCCAAAAATACAATAATGCACAATGTGAGGAATAAAACCAAAATTACATAATCATCCAAACTTGTAACTCTCTTAACAATATTTTCTTTTCCACTCAACTAAATCAATCATTTACCAACTCTAATCCCAATTCCCGGATAGGGTAAGGCTTATCATTGGCTAGGATAAATTTTGTGGAGCTTCAAAGAAAAGGCTAAGGCTCAAATTTGGCTACAAGCAAAGGACACATATGTAGGGTGGATATGGATAATAATATGGCTAAGAAAATCATGCCTCTATCATTTGAAACTCATAAGCAATAAATATATAAATTCGGCCTCAAACATAGATAACAATGTCAATCTCAAGAGGTAATTGCATAAGGAGAGTACAATGTCACACAAGAAAGCAAAAGGGAATAAATATGATGAAAATCCCTATAAGGCCAAAATTTCTCACTAGGACAAGTTTTTGTTGGATTTCAATAATGCCCAAGACTAAAAATCATACTTTGCTCAATTGAACTAACAAGTCATGCTCCCATAAAAATTATCTCAAGTAGGTGACAAGATTAGCCAATTTAAACATATCATGGAACATATATGGTAAAACGCATAAAAATAAAATAGAGGACAAACTAAGGTAAGATGGGTATTTGAATAACACATATATGCAATGCATGATCTTTTTGGATTTTTTTTATTTTTCTCAACTTTTTTTTCATTTTCTAATGCAATAAAATAACGAAAAAAAAAACATGAATGCATAACGGGAAAAATAAACATGAATGCATAACGGTAAAAAAATATGAATGCATGAATCTATGAATGCAACTCTCCCCCACACTTAAACTCTTCATTGTCCTCAATGAAAATCAAAAACAACAAATCATAAAATTATGAGAGAAAAAGGGTAAAGAATAACTCACATTTTGGGAAAAGTTTTGGTGGCGAAGAGGATGAAGATTGACAACGACAAGCTTGGGAGAAGAACGATGAAGAACGACAACGACGAACTTGGAAGAAGAACAACGACGACGAATGAATGAAGGTTAGGCATGCACCATGGGCGCAGTTGATCAGGCCACATGTGCGGCTAATGCTAGCTTCGGACACTAGGCATCACTGCTGGATTCACTGTCAGCGAGTATTGGTTCGCTGCCAGCGAATGAAATCAGTTCCTATATCATCTTGGCTGCTGGACTCGCTGGCAGCGAATTCCATTCGCTGGCAGTGGATGAAATCATCTCCTGTGTCGTCTGGGTGGCTGGACTCGCTGGCAGCGAATCCGGATTCGCTGGCAGCGGATTCAGCACAGAATCACTATTCTTTGATCGCTTTCCTTTTTCCTGCATGGTTAGCTCCAAAAATATTCCGAAAACATCTATCTATAATATAGAGGAAATCTAATTTATTAAACAACAAACCAACTAGAAATTGAAATAACTAATTTAGAAAACTTACCTCGGGTTGCCTCCCGAGAAGCGTCCTTGTTTATCGTCAAAGACTCGACGGTTTATTCGCCCGTGCTGCAAGACTCACTTGGACATTGCCAACGCTCTCTTTAGCAAATCAAACTTCGGTGCACACCATCTAGGTAGGCGGGCACCACATATGAAAAAGCTGAAGTCAAAAGATGTGATGTTGAAGAAGGTCTCCAAATATTCATATGCTCGGGCGTGACTTCCCGCCGAGGGTATATAGTACCACCAACATAGTTCCATTGATGGTTTGTTGAAGTAATGCTCCCAAGGATCTACATATTCACCAAAATCCACAAAAGTGTAAGAAATATCATTACCTTGCTCGGGAGCCACATAAATCGGCTCTTGACTTGGTTCCACAATTGATGTGTTGGGGATGATTTCTATGGATGGAGTAGGTGCCAAAATACATGGTTCCTCATGCGTGCACTCATGAGAGTCCGTGTCAAGGGGCATCGGGCTCCTTTCTCCATCTTCGATTGAACCATTGATGCTTGCGTCTTGGCTTCCCTCATGTATCTCGCGCGCCATTGGTTTGAAAGGTAAGGGTATGGATGCCAACTTGTAGTCTTCTTCCACCTTTGCCATGTCACCCACGCAAAGGAAAAGATCCCACAATTCCGGCCAATCCAAACCATAAAAGCCTTCCTTTTAAAACGATTGGGAGAATTCTCGTATTTCGGGAAGCATGCCATCTTGAACACAAAGTATTTGTTTTATCAAATCATCTTGGATACCCCGTGAAGCACGGTCATCCACTAAATCTTGCACTCTTGCGAGGTAATGGTGAAAGTATTCTCCTTGGTGTTGCCATAACTCCAACTCCATTGCAAATAATTAGTAACGAGGTGTCGTGAATCGTAAGATAGGTCCACGACGGGGTTAGATCTATAAACAAAAATTAATAAATACACAAAATAAAGAAATAAACTTGATTCCCCGGCAACGGCGCCAATTTTGACGGAGGGAAAGTCGTTGATTTACCTCGCCAAAAATAAATCCCAAACAAACAAACTAGTATAGTATGCAAGTAAGGGGTCGAACCCTAGAGAATCAAGTATTTCTAAATTTTGTGTATTTATCAATATAAAAAGGAAAGATTTTTATGGATGAAAATAAAAGAAAATAATATTCACAAAAGAAAATAAAGGATAGAAGAAAAGCGTTTTCACCTACAAGTTCTCGACTTTGGTTGGTTTTATTGGTCATCGAATCCTTTTCAAGTTATTATCGTTTCCTACGAATTCCTCTCATCTTGGTTTAAGTAGATTAAAAGTCTTATGAGTCCAATTAATCTCTTTTACCTTAATGCAACCCTAACACGGTCAAGATTTAACAAAGAGATAGCAAATAGTCCCAAGAACTTGAGCATATAAATAACACCAATTAAACACGGTAAATCAATGTTTAAGATATATGTCAACTCCCTACATAATCATGCTTCAAACACGGAATCCACAATCTTATGCGTGCTACTATGGAAATAACACAAATACGAAAGTATTAAATCCTAGCAAGAAATCAATATTATCAAGGTAGCTAATCAAGATAACATCAATAACATAATCAATATCACACAAAGAAGTTGAAAGAATTATAGAGGAAAAATAACTTAAATTAGAAACTCACAAACCACCAACCAAGTCTCGAAAGTGTAGGCGAAAACTAGAAAATTAGCCAAACATGGCTTACCTAAACTTTCTACTCTTCTATGGTGATTGCTCTACTTGAATGTGTATGGAAACTAACCCTAAACATCCTATTTATAACCCTTAAGTTCTGAATAAACAAGGTAAAAGATAGATAACTTAGATAGAAATTTCCTAAAGAAACTAGATAAAAGATAGAACTTTCCATGTTTAATCCAGCGTCAGATTTTGCTGGCAGCGAATAGCTTTTCGCTGGCAGCGAATTGTCTTGTTCGACCCACTGTTGGATTCTCACTAGCTACTCACTACCAACCCGCTGCCACGAGTCTTCATGCCTTAGCCGCTCATCATCTATGGTGGATTTCGCTGGAGCGACAACATTTCCGCTACAGCGAGCCATCCGCTGCAGCGAGTCCATTCGCTGGCTCTCAGGCTGACTCGGTTCGCTGGCAGCGAGTCGGCCTCGCTGGCAGCGAGTCATGCTGGCTCTTGGACATTCTCTTCTTTGACTCCACTCACTGGCAACGAGTCGAACTCGTTGGCAGCAAGTCCTGCTCAGGCACTTGCTAGACATGATGTTGATGACTTGATCCGCTGCAGCGGAAAGTGATTCGCTGTCAGCGAATTTCCAACAGAACACCATCACGTAGATCTTTGAAAGAGCTTTCCAACGCATACTCATATGCATCGATCGGATATCTGAGGCCTCCGAAATGTGCGTTAAAGCTTTCGCGACGCGCCCTTGTTTTCGCTCTTAGACCTCGATTTCGTGCTCTGTTGCTCCTTAGGTTGTTCTATGCTTTTCGGGACTTCTTCCTTAAGCTCTCTCATGTCTCGCCTTATCCTTCCTTAGCTCTGTTCCTCGTGTTCTTTGCTTTGGATATACGAATCTACATAAAACCATCGAAATAGCGTAGATTCCGAACTTTCCCACAAAACGAGCATTAATCTAATTAACACTAAAACATGATTATATAACAATGAAATGCACTTAAACTAATCTATAATGCCTATTGGAATATGCCCTATCATAGAGGACCTTACTTATAGACCCAATCATGAACACAATAAAATAACAAATACAAAAAGCCCATAATTTTTAAAAATACTCCTTTGATATGATATAGAACACTATTTGAACAAATATTATGGCAACTTACACTTATTAACCTAAACTCAAGGATATGGCATGCCCATGCTTGTTGTAGGACCTATTTTTCCGCGGAAAATGTTACAAAAAAATGTAAAACTATTGAAATGAAAACACATGAAGCGACCTAACATGTTTTAAACATCAAAGTTTTAAAATGAAGATAAGGTCTTGGAACATTTGTGGATTCTCGAAAAAAACTTATGGACATAAATTGACTTCCTCTGTAAAATGGAAAATATTACACTATCCGCACTCCTCAAAATCAGAATGAATAGAAAACCACAAGAGAGAACCGGAAAAACCAGGATTTGACACAATGGTCTAGTGTCCGGCAGTAGAGTGCTCAAGTGGACTTTGTGTGCTCTGAAAAAGCATCAAGTCCAACAAGAAAAGATAAAACTCCTAGATGTTAAGGAAAAATTCATCTTGCTAAAACATACCAATATGGTAACAAGCTCAAGTGCTCAACCATGATCATATGTCTAGTTTATGCCCCACCCCAATTGAATGACAAAGCAAGTTCCTAGGAGGAACTTACTACTTACATTCTCAATTTCCAACACCCATGAGTTATCATAGGAGATCTGAACGATATTCAAGGGCCGGAGGATAAGACTAGAGGCCTTGACCCACACTCAAAGATATATAAAAATGAGGGTTGCGCTTGGCGGTGACAACAGCAATGGTGGTGGTACTACAGTGGCGATGGTGACGGGGAGAGGCGAAAACAAATGACAATGACGACAACGTTTTTTGCAATCGAATGCCAGCCGTGGCTATCGCCCCTTTTATGTTCTTCTTGTTCTTCAACAAAAAAAAGGCCAATTGCAAAAGAAGTTGAAAATCTAGAAGGAGGAAATTGAGGAAGCCAAAAGAAGAAAACAAGGAACAATGTTACAAACAAGAGAAAATAGGAAGGAGAAGAAGGGTAATTTTGAAGATTTCCACCCACCTCTCTTATCCCCTCTACTCTGCCTTTAAGGGATGGAAAAATGCCCCAAATTTCATCTTGTTCATCTCCTCCACCTCCCTCCTTCCACCACTTCCATCCTCAACCAAATACCTTGACATAGATCCCCTAAAAAATCTCTACCTCTTCCACCCCCTCCATCCCCTCTCTTGATCTGCAATCAAATGCTCTTCCAGTGAGCTATGTACCCTATTTAAAGAAAATACAACTTTAATATAGAAAACGAAGTGTGAGGTGCTTGTTTAAGGCCGTTAAGAACTTGTGAAGTTTGCAAATCTAAGAGGGGAATGGAGAGTTAATAAAACCTGGAGGCTAACAGATATAAAAGTTCTCTAAAAGCGAGCAATGTAAGAATGCATTTTGAATGTCAAGTTGGGGTACTAAAAGTTTTCTTTACAAGAGATAAACGTTCTCTGTAGAGGATTTGATCATGGGATTGAAACTTTTCTTAAACATTTCGGACAATGATTTACAATACATACATAACAATTCTTTGTTTGAGCTTAACGAGTTGAATATTAATAGCTCATATTTAGTTTATTTAAAATTGAGTCATGTTCGAGCTTAAAGTAAAATTGGAGACTGTCTTGAAAATGTGATCATAATTATACCAGTGAGCTATGTACCCTATTTAAAGAAAATACAACTTTAATATAGAAAATCAAGCGCGAGGTGCTTGTTTAAGGCTGTTAAGAACTTGTGAAGTTTGCAAATATAAGAGGGGAATGGAGAGTTAATAAAAACTGGAGGCTAACAGATATAAATGTTCTCTACAAGCGAGCAATGTAAGAATGCATTTTGAATGTCAAGTTAGGGTACTGAAAGTTTTCTTTACAAGAGATAAACTTTCTCTAATAGAGGATTTGATCATGGGATTGAAACTTTTCTTAAACATTTCGAACAATGATTTACAATATATACATAACAATACTTTGTTTGAGCTTAACTAGTCGAATATTAATAGCTCATATTTAGTTTATTTAAAATTGAGTCATGTTCGAGCTTATAGTAAAATTGGATACTGACTTGAAAATGTGATCATAATTATCTCGTTTAATGAATCAACGAGTTTGATCAGATTTTTTTCTTAAATCATAGAGCAATACTCATGTATAGTAACTCATGGAAATTTCATAAATTTCACAAAATTTGAACTGTTTGATCTTGAATTGAGTCAAGGCCTAATTTGAATCAATGAATCTATATATAAAAAACGATACTCCTCTTAGGAACAGTAGCAATTTTATTCCCGTTTTGCCCTTATATGTGAATATATTTATCAGCCCAATTAACTATAAATCCAATAGCCCAGTTGTGTTTCATCAACCCATATTTCACTACAATCCAACTATCAGCTCATATTCCATCCATTAGCCTATATTCCACTATAGTCTGTTGGCCCATATAAAAATAATGAAAGTTAAAATATAGATGTATGTTCTTACTTGTTAGACATCTGATTCGCTAAAGCAATCCATCATGATAAATTCCGTTACAATTAATTTAAATTTACAATACATCATTATTATAACAACAATTAATTCCAAATTATTTATAGTCGGAATATAAATATAACTACCTATTGTGCACCTATCACACATTAATACAATTAATGGGCTATATTTTTCATATATATAACTTCCTATTGTGCAAATCTGACATAGTTTTTAAATTGCACCTATAAATTATTAATACAATTAGTGGGTTATAATTTGTAAAAGTAGTTGTTCTCAAAGGAACAATACTTTTATTTTTATTTTATTCCTGCTTTTTTTTCGATTTCGATCATGGCAAAAATTTGAATTACAAGCGATTGGACTTATATGTCAAAGGGAGAAGATTGGAGTTGGTGTGAAAACGAGTTATGGACCTTTGTTGTGTTTAATCTGGACCAAGACTCACTTGTCAAACCTGTAGCCACAAATACTACCTATGTCTCATAGTTTATTTAAGAAAAAAAATATACCCTTACCTCATGGGAAATAACATAGCATTTAGAAAAAAATATTATCACATTTACTGATACAAAAATAAATAAATTGATATTTTTCTTAAATTGTTTTGTCAAGCATTAAACGATAGAGATTGTTAATCAAAATGAATGAAATACTTAGAGTGGGTGTCCGCACGCGTAGCGTGTGGCACCAACTTGTTATTTAGTAAATGAACGAGTTAAAACCAATATTTTACAAGCCAAACCCAAACCAAACTCTAACTACTCGGCTCGAACTATCCTTTGAAGCAATAGTAGGCCACATGTGTATAATGGGCTGGATATCAAATGGCCCATGTTTGTTTAATGGGCCGTATCGCAATACCCAAATATAGGGCCCACAGTCCACGTAGTAGGGTTTATGCCTCTCTCTCTCACCCTCCCATTGCCTTGTCGTTGAACCTTCTCGTCTCTCCCACTCCAACGCCTCTGCGATCGAAGCTCAGACGAGTTTAACACGTACGCTCTCAAGGTGCTTTCTCGTAGCAATGGCGGCAGAAGTTGATAAAGCTACTATCCTCGCAGAAGCGGACTCTTTGAGTAGCAATAACGGAAAAATTAACGAAGAAGTAGACGAGGATGAAGAGGAGGATTGGTCATCATCCGATTCGGAGATCGGAGAAGCTCTGGACTGGCTTGACATCAATGAAGACGATGACGGTGTGGAAGGCGGTGCCAAAATCGCTCTCCATGCGCGTCGACCGAACGCACATGGCGGAGTTCATTCGCGGTCCAATTCCTCAGCTCTCCAGCCATTGTCCAATCGCAGCCAAAAGTTCACCAATCACTTCCGTGCTTCTCCCTTGGAGGTGCGAAAATCGGTTAATTTTGTTGTATTGTGATGATTCCCCCTCTAATTTCCCTTGAATCTTTGTTAGCTGATTTGCTGTGTTTGCTTGGGAATTATAAGTGACTGTAATTCTTATTCATTGAAACTTGTTGATAGTGTAGGAGTGGGAAGGTAGGATGAACGTTGGGATGTCTAATTCTGTAACTACTGCTATTCGTGGAAGTGTTCGAGATATGGCGATTGGTAGAACAAAGCACACCGAGAAGGCAGACCGTGCCACTGTTGAGCAGGTAATTTATATTCGACCGATAATTTGATTTCTAATTACTAATTGATGTACTGTTGTTAGCTCTTCAATCATTCATAGCCTTTGTGTTGGTTGCAACTTGCAGATGATAGTGTCTTAGAATCAAACTGTCTGAAACGCTT
The DNA here is from genome assembly GCA_963922045.1 of Persicaria maculosa. Lineage (NCBI taxonomy): Eukaryota > Viridiplantae > Streptophyta > Magnoliopsida > Caryophyllales > Polygonaceae > Persicaria > Persicaria maculosa. The sequence continues at coordinate 19,552,501 of OY998261.1, read as the reverse complement.
ATGATAGCTTTACGCAAGTCTTACATAGGTCTTGTGAGCTTATTCATGGTTTTGAATTGATGGATGTTTGTGTCAGGCCATTGATCCCCGCACTCGCATGGTTCTTTTTAAAATGCTGAATCGTGGTATATTCAATGACATAAATGGTTGCATCTCAACTGGAAAAGAGGTAAATGTCATGCTCTACATCATGATCAAATATATACATTTTTTCTGTAGGTTTTGTGGACTTTTGTCTGTGTAGATTAGCTGGATTCACTTTCTATACTGTTTATCTAACACTGCCTGCTTTGAACAGGCCAATGTTTATCACGCAACAAAAACTGATGGCCAAGAATTGGCTATAAAAATATACAAGACTTCTGTTCTTGTGTTCAAGTAAGTTTTTCTACTTTGTAATTCAGTACAAATATTAAATGTATTGTCTAAATTCAGTATTGTATTTGATAGGTTGTTCTCAGTGTTTTTTTTTTTGTGTGTGTGTGTAATGTAGATTCAAATGATTATTTTCTATTTGTACTGTTTCATATTTGTTTTGCACAATATCAGGGACAGGGATCGTTATGTACAAGGTGACTATCGTTTCAGACATGGATACTGTAGGCATAATCCACGCAAAATGGTGAAGACATGGGCTGAGAAAGAACTGAGGAATCTTATGAGGTGATTCTTTCAGTTACATGGAAATTCTGTTTCATTATTGCATTCTTAGTGGAACCGTGGCTGTGCCTTGAATGACGGATTAAATGATTGCTCAGTGACTTTAACAGTTATGCTCAAGATGACAAGATTGGGTTTTATTGGATGGGCTTTTATATAATTTTCAACCCAAGTATTTCATTTGTGATGGAGTTTTGAGAAAAATTAGCATCCCTAACTTTTGTTGATCTAAGAATCCAAAGTTAGTGGCACTTGTTTCATTTTCTCCTAATTGCCTTTGAACTCTTTGTTGCTGGGGTAATACACAGGCTGAAGGCAGCTGGAATCCGTTGTCCTACTCCATTTCTTCTCAGACTTCATGTATTGGTTATGGAGTTCATAGGTATGTGTAATGGTGTGGTTATGCAACAAGTGGTTGTCCCTTGGTTTCCAATTGTTATTTTGCACTGAAAAATATTTGGAAATTAATTTGTTATTCAGGTAAGGAAGGATGGAATGCACCTAGACTAAAGGATGCTGCATTATCACTGGACAAGTTGCGAGAAGGTTATGTGGAGGTATGACCTTCTATCCACTACTTGTGTTTGTAGCAATGATTTCTAGCTAGCAAATTGTACAACTCCCCTGCTTTCAAATGGGAACTTCATCTGCATAATCGCACACGTGAGATAGTGTTAAGCTGTTTCAGATGACCAGCTCTCCATGAATCATCAAATTCAATATTGTTCTATAATGTTTCTGAAATATTCCATAAATCCGGCTTGGGGGTTGTTACTGAAAATCCATCTGAAGTTCTCTGCAGTTTATTTTATTAGCTGGTTTATGTAACTCTTAAAAATGAATGGAAAGAATAAGGATGCATGAATTTCCAGGACATAATATGGTTTGAATTGATTTTTACGAATATTTTAGTACTTCAAAAAAAATTGGTTTGAACTTGTAAATAATAGAATGAGTATGGATATAACACATTTATTCAGTTTAAGTACAAGAATAACTAAGCTTTTAAGCAAATATTAAAAGTTCATTCCTGCCTTTATTTCAGAGCAGTTCTAACACTTTCAATTTTATAATTGATTTTTTCAGATCATTGTAGCAATGCGGACAATGTACCAAAAGTGCAAACTTGTACATGGAGATCTCAGCGAGTATAACGTATTATACTATGAGGTAATTAGTAAGTTGATGGCCTTATATTGGGATGAAAAGCTAGACAATGGCTATTTTTAGGTACCAGAAGTAATCAATTCTTTTTTTTTCAGGGTCACTTGTACATCATCGATGTTTCTCAAGCTGTAGATCTTGATCATCCACATGCCCTTGTATTTTTGCGTGAAGACGTTCGTCATGTTTCTGTAAGTCGTTTAGTAGATTTCTTTATTAAGCTTTTGCAGTGATGATCCCAAAAGGAATAATTTGACCTTGGACTATCAACATGCAGGATTTCTTTAAAAAGCATGGCGTGGCTGTTATGTTATATCGGGAATTGTTTGACTTTATTGTTGATCCCACTATTGCCGAGGAATCTGTAGATGGCTACCTTGAAGAGGTTTGCTCTAGACTTGTTCTTTTCATCCATGCACTGTATTTCTTCTTTCAGCTTGAACTTATTTTTCTTGGAAATGTAATCCAGGTACAACAAAAAATTATGGCTAGAGGAGACGAAATATCAGCCGAGGATGAAATGGCTGATCATGTCTTTCTTCAGGTACACTCTGATCACATGCTCATTTACCCTGTATTTGTCATAGTGCAAAAACTGCCAATATAATTCTCCGTTTGACTTATCGATCCATTCTTTGGTCTCCAGTCATATATCCCAAAGACACTAGATCAGGTCGAGAATGCAGAGGAAGACGCATTTAAAATTGGAAGTGGAAAGGAAACTGGTGATATGTACTACAAGACCATCACCGGATTGCAGCAGGCCCTTACTATGACCCAGACCAATGCAGCTCAAAATGATGGGCTCGAATGCAAAGAGAAGAGCATAGAGTCAACTATTAATACTGGTGCCGATTCCGACCCATCTTGCAGTGAAACAGATTCTGATTCAGAGGGAGACGAAGATGGGAGCTCAAGTGAATCTGAATTCGTAGAGAAAGGAGCAACCCAGGAGGACAAGAAAGCTGCCAGGAAGGAGAACAAGAAAAAGGTAAAGGAAGAGAAGAGGGAGTCCAGGAAGAACAAAATCTCAAAGGCTGACAAGAAGAGGAAGAAGAAACTGTCCAAAGCTAAGAAAACCAGGTAACTTGAATAAAATTATATGAAGCAATTTGAATTCTTAGATCTTTGGCTGCTTGTTATATATATTTTACCCCAATTTTGCATTCAATGTTGTAAAACGTTTTATAAAGGCCTTTTTGACTCATACAATGGAAATGGGAATGTTAATGTAACCCTTATCGTGAACCGCGATGCTCGTAAGTCCTTTGTTCCCCCGGTGTCCTACTAATAGGGTTGTTATTCGAGCCAAACGAGCATAGTCTTAATTAGGACTCGAGCTTAAAAATGTGCTCATAGCTCATTTAGGAAATGAAAGAGCTCGAACCGAGCTTTTTCCGAGCATTAAGTAGTCTTTTTTGCTCAAAGCATAGTAATTTAAAGGAAATTTTAAAATTTTCACAAAACTCGAATTATTCGAGCCTAAATTGAGTGAGTCGAGTTTTGAACAAAGTTTAAGAAAGTGCTCATATTCGGCTTGTGAGCCGAGTTAGAGCTACTCTGCTCATATCACAGCTCTACCTACTAACGAAAAGGTTTGGAATTTTCACACGGTAAAGTCGTAACAATTTGCATACACTTCGCGGTAGGTGGGTAAACGATTCGGACTGTGTTTATGTTGTTTGGCTGTGTTGCTTACTTGCTTGCATCATCGTACTGGTTTTACGGGTCTCTGTTGGGGGGGAAAAAAAAAGGTTGGCTTGTCACATTGGAAAATCAAGCAGTCTCCAACGGTAAATATAGATGGCTGATTTTCCATTTCAATATAAAATTAATAGAAAAATTTATATGATTGACTGCCCTATGTTTTGATTGCTTAGTTATATGAACCACTAGATTGTGTGTAGTACTTGATATAGTTATTATTTATATGCAATCTTTTTGTATGAAAAAGCTAGGGTTTAAAATTTTATTCAATATGGCCACTAAAAATATGCGATCCTGAAAATGTGCTTTCTTATTTTTTTAAAAAATTAAATAAATTTTGTGCCGTCGTGTTTTTTTTTTAATTATTTATACTCTAGTACTCTACCCTTTTCTATAAACCTATGGGCAATTTTTGCTCCTATTTCATATCTTGTGAAAATCCATGGGCCTAGTTTTAAAGGTTCGATTTGACTTCTCACTAATGTTTAAATATGCAATAGAGTGTCAAACACTACAACGTTGTGTTTTTGCACCTAGTGTGATTAGGAGCTTCTGCCTTAAATCCTGTTTAAAATTATATAATTAGTCAAAAATGACATGAGTGCTTTGTGTTATAATAAAATGTCATCAACTAGTAATGTTATAATAAAATGGGAAGAAATATTCAAGATAACATCCTAATAGCCTACGAGGTCTTTCACTCCTTCCATAACAAAAAAGGAAAATACGGATGGATGACAATTAAACTAGACATGAAAAAAGCTTATGACAAAATAAATTGGGACTACATACGCATCATACTGACTAAATTTGGATTTCATCAAAAATGGATAAACTGAGTCATGACATGCTTAACTAAAACTAACTTTTCAGTCTTAGTTAATAACTTACCTGGCATATATTTTTGTCATAGTCATGGAACTATTAGCCAGAATGATACAACAAGAATCATCAGAACTTGATCCGTTAATTGGAATCAAACTGACAAATAATAGTGATCCTATCCCATTCCTCTCCTTTGCAGACGATACACTCATCTTTGACAACGCTAATGATCTGAGTCTTCACACGATTAAAAATCTTTTAAACAACTTTTGTAACATATCAGGTCTCTCTATATATTACAACAAAAGTTCTCTACAAGTCTCTAAAAACATCTCCCTTCAAAAAGCTCAAAGCCTTGCTGAACAATTAAATATCCCTGTTACTAAAACCTTAGAAAAATATCTGGGAATACCACTCATTAGTGGTAGAGTAAACAACAATTTATTTGACGAAGCTATTATAAGCCTAAAAAAACAACTATCCAAATGGAAATCAAACACCCTCTCTCAAGCTGGAAGATATGTCCTCATTCAAGCTAATCTCAACTCTAAAACCAACTATCTTATGCAATCCTTCCTTCTTCCTAAAGGAATTCTTGATAAAATTGACCAAATCAACAAAAAAAATTTCTGGAATAAACTTCAATCTGATAACTATCACCCATTAATTAGGTAGGAACGGTTATGTACCCCTAAAAAGGATGGTGGACTAGGCTTCAAAACAGTTGAACAAATCAACCTAAGCATGCAGATGAAACTTCTTTGGAGAATAATAGCGAATCCTAACAACATTTGGTCAAAGATTATCACTGAAAAATATCTCTCAAAGGAACCATTAATGGAAAGAAGTAAAACTAAAACTTCCTGGCAATTTGGACGACTCTTAAACATTAGAGATACTTTCTCCAAAGGATTACTTTGGCTAGTTGGCAATGGCAAACCATTAATGTCTGGTCTGACATCTGGGTAAATGCAGAAAAGCTCGAAAACTTTAGAAACAACCACAACCCTAACCTAAAAGTTTGTGATCTATTTACAAACTCTAACACTTGGGATACTAAGAAACTAAACGACATATTCCCATCTCACATCGCTCAAATGATATCAAATATTTACATCCCAAAATTGATATCGCAGATAGACTAATTTGGATCTACAATAAAAATGGAACTTTTACTGTCAAATCTACCTCTTCTCTCTTTAACATAAGAAACAACAATAATATTTCTGGAGATTGGATCTGGAAACTAAATATCCCTCCAAATATTAAAAACTTTATTTGGAAAACTATACTAGATATCTTATCCACCACTGAGCGTTTAAATAGATACATTAATAGAGTCCCTAGTACCTGCTCACTTTGCAACCATGAATCAGAGGACGCAAATCACTTATTTTTTAAGTGTCAGATTACCAGGTCGCTTATCCAAAACCTGGGCATCAGACTACATAAATCCTTTTATATTCCAAACCTAACAAGTGATATCTCTGAAAATATTTTAAACACTAAAAGCCAAAACAAAGATTTCACAGACCTTTGCCACTTATGGCACTCAATCTGGGAACTTCGAAATAAAATCATTTTCCAAAAAAATTGTAACAATAATGTAGCCTACACTCTTACTCAAACTATTGATAAAATCTTATGCTGGAAAAAAGAGAAAATAATAAAAACTTCTCCTAAACACACTAGACCTCGTCAGAAATTGAACTGGAAATACCCGCCTAAAAATATTGTGAAAATAAATGTAGACGTTTCTGTCAAAAATGGGGTACAATCTCAAATTGGTTGTATCATAAGAAACAATCAAGGCCAAATAATTCGAATACATAAAAGTAATGGTGAAACGTATTCTGTCATCCAAACAGAATGTTTTGCAATACTTGCAGGTATAAGACTGGCAGTAGAACTTGGAATACAGAGGACGATTATCGAAGGTGACTGTGCAATCATTATCAATGCTATCAACCAGGAAAACAACTCACCATGGGAGATTACACAAATAGTGAAAGAAATTCAAACTCTAAGCAAAGACTTCGAATTTATCAAATTTCAACATTGCTACAGAGAGGCGAATAGTACAGCAGACTTTATTGCAAAATCTCGACTGAGCTGTAATTCTATCTTAAACTATAGCTGTGAATTCCAGAACATCATCATGTTTGATGATCATGGATACTTAGAAATATCCTAAACTTTGCCTACTGTAAAAAAAAAAACTAGTAATGTTTTTGTTTTAACTAAAAAAATTTACTTATAGAAATGGAGTTCCCATAATTGATGGATTACATATAAAGAAAGAAGATATCATGAATCCTACAATGATAAAGAAGCATCTTACATAGTGAGTAGGAAATAGGAAGAAGCAACATTAACAAAAAAAAAAACAACCAATAAAGAATCTCTATAATGCAAAGAGCCTTGACAAAAAGAGGGAAAAATAACTCTATAATGCTTAATGTTTCATCATCCATTCATTTTCTTTCTTTTCTCGATCATTTCAATAAAAACAATCTTTATACAAATTGGTAACATCTCTTATAGAGATATAGTTTGGAGCAACTCTTGACAAGAAAACTCACATGAGAATATGAGATAATCGACGATGTTGTAAATTAAATCCATTTGTGATGCTTTCGTGAATCGGAAATAGAAACCGATCTAGATGTATAGTGATTGAGTCGATCGAACTGAATTAAGAAAAAAAAATAGAAATCGAGAATAAATTGACAGAGAAGCGAAATAACAAGGAGATAATTATAATTATAATATATATATATATATATATATATATATATATATATATATATATATATATATATATATAGATGAACTACTAAACTAAGGTCATTTGTGGGTTTACTTTACAACTCGATCCACTGAATTTGAACCAAAATTATATTAAGAGAGAAAGGAAGGTATAATGAATCCTACAACAGTTTAGTGTCGATTAAAGCTCCTTTAGGTTGAACACTAGTGTAATACCCGCGCTTTGAAGGCACGGGATTTCCTAAAAGTATTGTTTGACTATATTCTAAATTTTAGCGCTATTCTAAATATCTACATAACCCATTTGTTTATCAAAATACGTCCTTGAAGGCACGGGATGTAGTCAATTTTTTCGTGTTGGGTTAACCTTGCAAACATTTCGGATAGTTGGGTTACTTACTAACATTCCCTCATATTAACATATACTTATTAACAAAAAAAAATTGTATAATGTGTGAGTACTAAATTAACATATACTTTTTAACATAAACTGTGTGAGTACTATATTAACATATACTTATTAGATATCTAATGTTTACAATTAAATTAGATTTACAATATTATTTTGGCAATGATAGTGTTTTGCTTCAATTTTTGAAGAATAACACACAAAATGTATATTTGTTTTTCGTCTCAAAATTCATAACTTCATGTTTGTAATTCCTAAAATGTTCGTAAGAAAATATTTTAAACAAATTAAGTGATTATTTAATTACTTGGAAAAAAATAAAGAGTGGAGAAGATGATTCTTTATATACATATAAAATCATGAATAACTTACATTAATTAGGTTTAATATACTTAATCTTTTTAAACAAAAGTGTGATAAATTTAATACAGGAAATAAATATTTAACCTTCCATTAATAATGTTGACCAATAAGAAAAGAGTATTTGAATAAAAAATGCAAGTTTAATTTTTAGCATGACACATAAGCAAAATGATAATAGAATTAGTAATATTAATAGATAGATTAAAAAAAATGAGATGAAGCTAGTCTAATTTAAATCTAATTTAAATCATTAGTCTCTCTCTCCCTCATAAATTTAAGTAGATAGAATTCATTTAAAATTTACTAACTCCATATTCAATTAAATTATACAATCTCAATATTTTTTTTCCGTTTCAATAATTTACCACCAAAGTGACTTTAGATCAAAAACCCCTTTTTCATCTACACATTATTATTTTAACAAAGAACTTACAAATAGCCACATATGCATATTTATATTGCCCTTTTTCATCTACACATTATTATTTTAACAAAGAACTTACCAATAGCCACATATGCATATTTATATTGCATTTCTTAGTGTTTGGAAGTATATTGCTTATTTTCCTGCTCTAATAAATATTGACATTGACAATTTGTTTCATAAAATGTCTCACTTCTTGCATTTTCATTTGAATCTATGAGAGAATCTTCTTGCTTCCTTCAACTGCGTTGATAACTGACGGTTTCTCATTTTTTACTATTACGTTAAAACTCTGTTGATCCAGTCACTAGACCCTTAATATAGTCTAAGAAGTATCTTCTATCTATAACTTGGTTACATTTTATCTATACATTCAAACATAGGTAATGTCTCCATTTGAAAGGTATTTAGGCTATTCAACTTGTTCCTATGTGTGTAGGCGATATTTTCATTATCATCTCTAAATAAACACTTAGCCAAATGGAAAAAAAAATTATTTCACAATTTGGTAAAATTATTCTGCTGCAAAACATAACAATGCAAATGAAATTATGATGATCTTGGATTAGTTGGGGCCAAATCCATTCCTATAAGATCAAAGATAGACATGGATTAGGTACATCTGCAAACACAAACATAACAATACAAAGGAAAATATTATGAAGTTTCGCGATAATATTTCGGTTTAATTTTCTTTCTTTTTTTAAAAAAAAAAAGATGAAAGAGAATGACATCTTGTTTTGGCAAAGTAGACAAGTACATGTACAAAGACTTTGTGATTCCAGTAGAATTAGAAGGCTTTTATTCCCCTCTCTCTAAACACACAAGAAAAAAACAAAATGCATCGTGTGAGGGAGCAACTAGCTATTTTGAGAAGCAAAGAATTAGTTTGAAAAAAAGGTCCCCATCTTACATGGCAATGAAAGTAAAGTTATTTCAAATGGCATTAAAATTCTCATTAAATTGGTGCTCCAATCATAAAGCAATAAAAGGGAGCATATATGTACATAAATGGACACAACATCTTCTAACATCAACTACCAACTCCTCTATTAAAATCCCATCCTCGATTTCTTGCACTCAAGTCCATCATCATAAAAAACCCATTTCTTAATCACAATGAGGTCAAATAGTAAAAGATTATATATATATAGCACTTGGAAGAAATGATTTATTGTCTTTATTGACAAGTTCATTCAACCTTGATGGATAGTTACAAGTTGTAGCCTATTTTAATTAGTTAGAATATAGGTTATATATATGTAGCTTGTTCAAGCCAGAAAATTGGGTCATGGTGCCACAAAACTTGGAGAAAGTTAACATCAAAGCACATTATTTCATGATATATGATTTTTCAATATTTGAATTTTATGAAAAGTGGAATTCAAAGGAAAACTTGTGTATTTTATCAACCTTTTAATGTAACATAGTTTTCAAAAGGAAAAAAAAGAAAGAAAGAAGGGAATATTGTATAATAGTAGGGCCCCATAAAATTAGAGTGCTAAGGAACCTAATCTTTTGAACAATGATGAGCATATATCCCATAATTCCAAGTAACAACTAACAAGTAATAATTAGTACAACCAAGTCCTCCAAAATTCTGATACAAAAATGCTGATCAAACTTGGGGGTATGTAGGATGACCCTTCCTTCAATTCATATCTAAATAGACTAAGAAACTAGATTTACATGAATTCATAATTATAATTAAATCATTTTAGTCAAAATTATTAGTACCCTATATATATACATATCTCCTACTAAACAGACTCAATGAGAGATCAAATACGTACTTGATTATCTGTTTTAGACGTGCTCCATTTATACGACTAATTTATGACATTTTATTAAGATTCATGAGTTATTTACCTGTAAAATAGAGCATATGTATAGGTCTAATGGAAGATGAAACACCCCATTACCCGTTTTAGATGATGTCCTTTATTTACCAGACATATGGGCAGGTTTGGTTATATGTTTTATAATGTGATAAAAATAATGTAATTTTTAAATAAAATATCTTATAAATTATATCAATTTAATACTCACTATTGAATACTCCCTCCGTTAATCAAAATCTTGTTAAGAAAAACATGTTATTTTAAATATTTTGATATTCACTTTACAAAGTTGCACTTGTCATATTTATAGAGATGTTAGTTGTAGTTTTCGAGAAAGTGAAAAATGAGTAATAGTGAGGTGTATAAGTGTATTTTCATTTACTTTCTTAAAAAATGTGAAGATTTTTAAAATGACAAGTTTTCTTAACGGAAGGAGTAAAATTTATAATTATATTATAAACTTAATATAATTAATTACGACAATTTATAAGGTATATTATTTTAAAACACATTATAAAATAATTAACCAAACGCTACTAAAGTGTTTATAATTATAATTACATTATAAAGAATCAAAACACACCTATAGTAAGTAAAATATTCATCATACACGAGCCCTTCATTTAATCTTTCTCATTTATGGCAAAAAGATTCTTGACCTATCTATCTGTAAAAAGGGCATTCGTATAGGTTTATAATGGTGAATTATTGTTATTTTGTTGCATTAAAAACTAAGATTAAAACCTAATTGAAAAATAAGAGCCCTTCATTGAATCTTTCTCAACTAAATTTCCTTTTCATTTTTACAAAATCTAAACATAATGTGACCGTATATCATAATAGGTAACATTTTCCATCTCACCGAACAAAAAAAATAAATAAACCAAAAAGAAACGCTATCCCCATTCAACTGCCAACCACCATATCTTCCGCCGCCGGAACACCACCCACCACCACCAATGGCCCGGCCGCCGCCGCCACCGCATTCACCAACGGCTCAACCGGACCACACTGCGCCTTATGCCGGAGCTTCCAATCGTGCGCCTGGCAACCCCTCGAGCAGTACTTAACGTTCCCACACGCCGAACACCTCCTGAACTCATGCGGGCGGGTCTCGGGCCGCCCGCAGCCCGAATGCGAACACATCCCTAAACCCGGTTCAGATGAACCCTTTTTTAACTCGAACCACTCCATCAAGAACCGGTTCGCCGGGTGGGGCTCCGGAAGCGGCACGTTGCACCCGAAATCGCTCAGCAACGCACACTCTAACCCTGAAACCGGGCAGGCACATGTAGTCGGGCCCAGGCCCGGGCCCGATATAGGGCCCGGTGCGCGGTGGTTGCGAGAGTGCCATTTCAGCTGCCGATTAGCGGATTCTAGGGTTGCAGGCGGGAGGACGGCGGCGAGCTCGAGAGCGTTGGCCTGAACGAGGAGGCGGCGGCCGTTGGATAGGTGGCGACGAACACCGTACCCATCCTGGAGGCAGTGGCCGAGCTCCCTCCGGGCGTCGACGTGACCAAAGAAGGCGGCGCGTGCACACAGCGCCACCCCGGCGCGCAGGTCCTTGTTGCTCTTGGCGCCGCCGCTGCCGTTGAATTGTATCACCGCGAGAGAGTAGAGAGCCGGCGCGTGGGCTCTGATTGCCGCCTTCGCCATCAGCGACGCGCCGCCGCCTCTGTTCCTAAAACAGTAAAACCTAATCTGTTGAAGAAGAAGATGGGAAAAAAAGACGTTAAAATTAGGAAGAAATTCGGGAAGAAAGAAAGTGTTTTTCAGAAATTAGTGGAAGCAAAAGCAGAAAGAAACACTCTTTACACACCATTCCGAGGAAATAGCAAGCTTCGACGCTGCCGGCGTGAACGCACAGTTTGACGAACCGGTGAGCCGAATCCGACCAGTTCTTCGCCCTAATCGAAAACATCGCGGAGCTCGCTCTCGAGAGAACCAGCCGATTAAGCCCTAATTGATTGAATCTCTTGCATCTGAAACGATTCAATTGGAATCCCACACACCACAAATCAGAACATTTTTCCAAGTTTCTGAAATAAAAAACAGAGGAAATCAATCGGGGCTTACACTGAGAGGGAGTTGACGAAGTCGGAGGGGGAAGAGGCGGAGGAGGACAGCTTAGAGAGAATGCAGATAACGAGGTCGTCCGGCAGAGCGTCAAACGGGTCGGGTGCGGTCTCCGAATCGGGTAGTCTTGACAAACGGATCCTCTTCCTCCTACTACCCATCACGTCTCAAAAGCAGTCGCAATGAAATCTTCAATCTTTGTGTGTTTCTTTGAAGAATCAAATACAATAACAATACAACACAGAAACGGAGCGCCTGCGTTGGGTTTAATAGGCGCCGAGAGTCAAAATCGAAACCGAAACGGCTTAGGGATTGGAATCAAACCGTTGCCAAGTTTAGATTAAAGGGTCCGGAAGGTACACCTGTTTCAAGGTGGTGGGGGAAGTGGGAAGGGAGAAAAGAGGGAAATTTCTTAATTGTAGAGTGATTAGGGGGAATGGATGGAAACGGCCGTATTTATAGTGAAGGTCTCAGAGAGACCACATTTGGAAGGTGATTTTTACAAAACAGGATATATATTAAGGGGAAAAAAAGTAAAAATGAATACTACTCCATGTCCCCACACAACATTTTATTTTGGCAAAATTGCAGAAAACCACCCTTTAAATAGGGTGTTTTGCGAGAAACCACCCCTTAAAACTAAAATTGCAGAAAACCACCTATTAAAACCATTTTCTTTGCAAAATTACACCCATCACCCAATTTCTTTTAATTAAATGTTAAAGTGTGAAAAGTCAATTATACCCCTTTTTTATTATTATTTTACTTCATTCAATTGGTATTAGTTGATATTTAACTTTTCGACATGTTTTTCAAAAGTAAAAAACTCTATAAAATATCAAGAAAAATATTGTATTTTTTAAAAAATAATTTCATACTTATAAAAAACTCCCTAAAATTAATGAGTAACTTATGTTATATACGTTTAAAAAATGTGCATTACTAAAGGGCTACTTGAAGAAAATAAAAATTAAAAAATAATGTTTCATATAGTTTTTATTATTTTAAAAATGTGTATGGGATAGTGAACATATTTTAGAATTAAAAAAAATATGTGAAATATCATTTTCTTAAAAATTATTTTCTTCAAGTAGCCCTTTAGTAATATACACTTTTTAAAATATATAAAACATCAATTATATCTACTTTTTATTGAGTGTTTTTACTAATAAGTATGAAATTATATATGAAAAAAGATATTTTATAGAGTTTTTTACTTTTGAAAAACATGTTAAAAAGGTAAAAATTAATTAATATCAATTGGATGAAGTAAAATAATAATAAAAACAAGGAATATAATTGACTTTTCGCACATTTTAACATTTAATTAATGGAAATTGGGCGATGGGTGTGACTTTACAAAGAAAATGGTTTAAATGGTGGTTTCCTGTAATTTTAGTTTTAAGGGGTATTTAAAGGGTGGTTTTCTGCAATTTTTCCTTTTATTTTCTTCGATGCTGATATTTATATTTACATGTTTATATATATATATATATATCAAAAAATATATATATATTTATTTACATGTTTATAAATTTTTATCATTAAAAATTATGTTATAAAAAATAAAAAAATAATAAAATTATTCTTTTAATTATATATATTTTTAAAATATATTTTTTCATAATAAAATTTTATAAATATGAAAATATAAGGGTATGAAATAGGAATTTAATTTTTTTTTAAGTAAAATTATACTATAAATAATTTTATGCCTTGTTGGTGATCTGCACTGATTTTTTACATTTTCACCAATTTTTTTGAATTTTTTTTCAAAATATTCAATAAAAAATAATTATTTAATAAAATATTCAACATTTTAAAATATTTACAAAAATATTCATTTTTTGCAGGTCCGACAGAAAAACGCGGTATGAGACCGCGTTTTATTAACAAGGTGAAAATTTTAAAAGTAAAAAAAAAAGTGACAAAAAATTAACGAAAAAAACGCGGATTGAATCCGCGTTTCTACCGTTAAGTTTATTTTGATATAAATGAGGTGTTTTGATAAATTTTTTTACATTAGACACGCGGTTTGAAACTGCGTGTCTTTTATTTTATTTTTTTAAATAAAGGAAAATAACATAATGAAAGGGAAAGGAGATCGGGGAGCGAGGGGCGGCCGCTGGGCGCTGGAAGCCACCGGAGCTGCTGGGAAGGAGGAGAAGGGAGCGCAGCCGGCTGTCTCGAGCTCCACCATTGGCCATCGACCTCCGACCGCCGTCTCGAGCGCCAGCACGGGCAGTCGATCTCCGACCCCGACGACCCTCTCTCCTTTAATTCTCATCTTCTCCTTCCTCCGGAAGCCCTCTCCTCCGACCTCCGGACTTCGACCTCGATCTCCTAATTTCCAGGCTTCCAACGCCTCCTCCCCTCCGGTGATTTCCAGCAACCTCCTTCCCTCCGGCGTTTTCCAGTCGGCGGTGCACTCGAGATGGCGGTCGGAGATCGAAGGCCGACGATGCCGCTCGAGACGGCCGGCCGTCCTCCTTTCTCCTCCTTCCCAGCTGCTGCCCTCCTTGCTCCTGCAGTCCTGCTCCTCTTCTTTCCTTTCCTCTCTGTATGACTTTCCCTCCTCCTTCAAAAAACAAAAAAATAAAAAAAAGACACGCGGTTTGAAACCGCGTGTCTAATGTAAATTTTTTTTTTATCAAACCACCTCATTATGTTGTTTCTAGCAAATACCACTCTTTTTTCTTTTGTATCTTTCAAAGAATTCCTTACAAAAAATTAACGAAAAAAACGCGGTTAATTTTAAATGAGGTGGTTTGATAAAAAATTTCACCTTGTTAATAAAACGCAGTCTCATACCGCGTTTTTCTGTCGGACTTGCAAAAAATGAATATTTTTGTAAATATTTTAAAAGGTTGAATATTTTGTTAAATAATTATTTTTTATTGAATATTTTTAAAAAATGTATTATTTTTATATTTTTCTTAGTATAAATTATAATTGGGTAATTTAAAATATATTACTCCGTTGTTAAATGAAAGACATTCACTCTTTTAATTAAAATGTATTTTTTTCATATTTTTTTACACTTTTTAACAAAACATATACAATAAAACACACTTGTATTCCTAATTATTATTCTATCTTTCGCTTTCTTAAAAGTTACAGCTAACTCTAATTATTACAAGGCTAATTTTGTAAAGTAGACACTAAAATACCTAAAATAACGTATTTTTCTTAATGAGATTTACTCCTTAAATGACATATTTTTTTTAACGGATAGATTATTGTTTTAAGATGTAAATCTTGCTAAATAAATTAAAAATATCATTTTGGATATTTTCATGTTTGCTTTATACCTTCGTCACACAATAATTTGTTGATTGTTAGAGCATGTCCATCAACTCCCCTAAAAATTTCTCCAAAATAGAGAATTATAAATCATAGATTATGATTTTTTTTGGCTAAATCCCAACAACTTCTCCATTATAGAGTTTGCCCCAAATATATAGATTTTTCTCCAAATTTAGGGCACGATTTCCATTTTTTCTCCTCATTCTCTATTTTGGAGAATGTAATAGGAAATCTACTGGAAAAAAACAATCATAGTATTCTCCAAAAACTAGGGTTGCTCTAAGTTGTAGTTTGTGAGGAAGTAAAAAATTAATAAATTAGGATTATCATATAAAATTATTATTTTTTATCAGGTAAAAATTTAAAATATCATATATAAGTTTGGTAAATCGAGAGGGCGCAAAAAGTGTTAGACGGGTAAACCGTTAAGATCTAACTGAAAAACACAACAAACCACAATTTATTATCTGAACGACCAAGGTTCAACGAGGAAAACAACCCTAAAAAAGTCCATAAACCGAGTAGAAATCTGGTTGTGTGAAGATGGAATACTCGACAAGAGGATATAGATAGTGAGCGTATGTGAAAGGTGACGCTGAAACAATGTCTCACCGTCGAGAAGATGAAAAGTAAAAATCCTCAATGGGCAATGGACGACTCCTGAGAAAGTGTGAATCACACGACGTTTTCCCCCACCTAGATGAGGGATCTTCAGAGATTACAGACACTACCACGATCAATTCGATCAAATAGGACCACAAGACTACTCCTCATCCGGAACCAACCACGAACCAACGAGACGAAACTCCTCAACAACCAAAAACCTAATGGCCCAGAAGTCATACTGAAAACATAAGGTGGGAGCATTTTTTATTTTGCAGGATTAGTTCAAGATTATTATTCAATTAAGTATAAAACCAAGGGTAATTGTGCAAATCTCCCCCACCTTAGCTTTCCTCCTCTCTCTCCCATACCTTTTACCTTCCCCTTTCCAAGGTTTAAATCGCTTGTCCCCAATCCTGTTTTCTTCCTTTGTCCCATCTAACAAGAAATTTATTTATTTTTTAATATTTTTAATCTATTTGTTAAATTTATTTTTCTTTTTCTTTCTCAAATTAAGGAAATTTAGGGGTATTTTGCATAGATATTACATGAACACGCTAAAAGAAATGCTTGCATATTGTTCATCGATATGGTCCTTTCATCAAGAGTGAAAATCGAATTACAATAAACCTTATTTGTTTTTATATCAAATGAATAAACAAATGTTGATAAAATTGTCTCTTTTTTTTAGCAATTTAACAAGACTTTTTAAATATTAAATGTTCAATTTCTAACGCTCAGAAGAAACCACAAACTATATATACAGTGGCGTTCAATGTTTATTTACTGTTTTTGCAGTGTTTCCAATTTGTTGCATCAAATTAATCAAATTGCATATGGGTGAAATCCCTGTTTGTGTATTGAAGTGTTAATTTAAGTTTGGTTGAAGATTGGATTTGGATTGGAATTAGATTTTATCTTTAGGGTTATGTGATTAAAGAGATATGATTCATATGTGGGGATGGGGTGATGGGACGATGGATTTGAAGGTGTCGTAGTTACGACGGCAAAGGCCGCAGTCAAGGGGCGTATTCGAATCATTTTTCACCCCTTTTTTTCCTTTTCTTTTCCCTTTTATTTCAAACTATAAAAAAACTTTTGACCGTTGGCACTTGGCAATGCATTGTATACTGGAAAAGCCCATGCATGGCCCATGGGGTGTTGCCAAAAACAACGGGGGGTTAAAGGTAACTTTGGATACGTAATTCACCCAATAAGAGTAATTTTTTTTTTTTTTTGGGAAGCAAGATAAAAATTAGGAATTCCGCCGTCGATCGGGCTTCTTTCCTAGAGCGTCCTCCTGGACGAGAACACGGAGTTCTGGATCTTCCCTGATGCCTATCATCGGCAGAGATGTAGTAAGCCAGACGTGCAATCCTGTCTGCCACCGCATTTGATTCCCTGAAAATATGACGAATAGCAACATTAGGCAAAGAATTAATGGCGATAGAAATATCGGCAATTAGTAGCTCGATATTCCAAGGGCACGCCCAATCACCCAACAAAGCATTTATGACGACTAAACAGTCCCCTTCGATCAGAAGTTTTTGTATCTTCAGTTCTGTAGCCTTCTGTATGCCTTTTAGTAGCCCCACGGCCTCGGCAAAAACTGCAGAGCTATTATCACATTTGCCGGAACCCAGCGAGATAACAGTACCATGGTGGTCCCTAATAACGAAACCGAAGGTACCAATATTATTGTTACAGAACGAACCGTCAAAGTTTAATTTAAAAAAATCCGTAGGTGGTTTTTCCCAAAGTCCCAATCTTTTTGAAATTGTAGTAGCTTTTATATTTGTACCGTTATTCCTGTCATATTTATTATGTTTGGGATTGTTTCCTAACACATTACTGTCGTCGAAACGATTTTTCCAAGTTGTTTTTGTTGACGAGCAGAACAAAGCAATTGTATTAATGGTAGGATTCTGAATATCGTGAAAAACTATTTGGTTTCGAAAATACCACAATCCCCACCAAATGTAGGCCAAATCGCAAAGTTTTTTGCCTCCCACTAGAGAGTATGTGTTGTTTAGGATTATATTTGGTTTAGATCTGTCGTCAAGTCCCCCAAGAATCGTAGGGAACGGTATATTAATACGAAGGCTATCCAGTAGGTTTCTGGTGAAAGGACATTCAAGAAGAAGGTGAATAGTATTTTCTGTAGTGTTACCGCAGAAGTTACAACCCGAAGGAATGTGTATGTTTGACCGTTGTAACCGATCTGAAGTCGGTAGTCCGTCGCGAGAAACTTTCCATAAGAAATGTTTTATCTTGTGTGGCAAGTCTAGTTTCCAAAGCCAAGTACAGTTATAGTTTGAATCTCCGTCATGTAGATGAATTATATTCGTAGCTGATTTTGTCGAAAACCAACCGTTACGACTCGGACCCCAATAAATTCTGTCATGAAAATTATGAGTGGGTAATTTGATATCAGTAATTTTCTTCATTACAGATGGGGGCAGCAGATTATGTAATTCAAAATTTAATTTGCCGAAATCCCAAGTTTTTTCATTAGTAATGAATCTGTCAACGGTCCAGGTAGCACATGATTCATCCAACACCGAAAAAGTCATGGAAGAAAGAGGAGTATCGGAGACCCATTTATCACTCCAAAATTTGACAGCTCGACCGTCTTCGATAACCCATCTAAGACCCGGTTTGAACAAGTGTCTAATAGACATAAGCTTCAACCATTGCCAAGAAGTATTACCTTTTTTGACATAATCCGAAAGAGGTGCTTGTTTAAGATATTTTGCAGAGATGACTCTAACCCAAATGTTGAGAGGTTCAGCGATGATTTTCCATAACAACTTCATTTGTAATGCAATATTCATTGTTTCCGCTTTGTAGAGTCCAAGTCCCCCTTCTAAGGTATCTGAACAAATCTTGTCCCAACTAATAAGCGGAGTATGGTTGACATTCTTATTCCAAAAAAACTGTCTATAAACTTTATCGAGTTCATGGAGAATTGATGTGGGTAGCATGAAAGCTTGCATAATGAATAGAGGTTGTGCACTTAAGTTGGATTTGATTAGCACTCTTCTACCTTCGGCGGAGAGAGAAGAAGCTTTCCATTTAGTCAATTGTTGTTTTGCTTTAAGTACAATATCTGTGAACGTTTCACGATTTACTCTACCGTTAATGATCGGACAACCGATATATTTTTCTAAATTATTTGTCAAAGGAATACCCAGTGTTGTTGAGATAGTTTGGATAGCTGTATTTGACGTCCTTGCCGATACTTGGAAACTTGATTTTTGCAGGTTCACCTTTTGTCCCGAGATGAGACAGAAACGATGAATTGTTTTTGATAAGGAAAGACAGGCAGTTTGGTTTGCCTTACCAAATAGAAGAATGTCATCTGCAAAGGCCAGAAAGGGGACTTTGATTCCCCCTCTAGCCACAGAAAATCCGAGATGTTTTGAGTCAGAAGCCTCTTTCTGAAGTGTTCTAGCTAGTACCTCAGCTGTTAGAATAAAGAGAAAAGGTGATAGAGGATCCCCCTGTCTAAGACCCCTACCTGGTAAGAAAGGATTTGACGGTTCGTCATTGATTAAAATGGAGTAAGAAACTGTTTGTACACATTCAGAGATCCACGCAATGAATTTTTCATCAAAACCGAATTTGTGTAAAATTGCAAAGAGAAAGGGCCATTCGACCCTATCGTAAGCCTTTTCCATATCCAATTTAACGGCCATATAGCCACATTTTGCTTTACTGATTCTGTATGAATGAAAGATTTCATGAGCTATCAAAATATTATCCTGAATGGATCTTCCTTTTGTGAAAGCACTTTGTAAAGGATGGATAAGTTTATCAAAAACTTTGGTTAATCGGTTAGTTAAAATCTTGGAGATGATTTTATATAGCGTGGAGCATAAACTGATCGGCCTGTAGTGGTTGACAGTATCAGGATTGTCCTTTTTTGAATTAATGTAATGAACGTGTGATTAATCTGACGAAGCATTTTGCCCGACAGGAAGAATGACTTCACAGCTTTGATTACAGAAGGTCCCACAATGTCCCAGTAGGAATGAAAGAAACCCGCTGGGAACCCGTCAGGCCCCGGAGTTTTGTCTGCTTTAATAGAGAAGACAGCCATTTTAATTTCTGCATTAGTCACTGGGGCAGTCAGAGCTATGTTGTCCATATCAGAGATTTCATTCCCAGTTACAACAAGATCATTTGTAAAGCACATATTGTGGTTATAGTTCGTTTTAAAACGTTTGGTAAAAGTGGAAACAAACTCATCTCGAATTAAATTGTTATCCGTTATATGAGCTCCGGACTCGGATTTAATATATTTGATTAATTTTTTTCCTCTTCTAGCCGTGGCTATACGGTGGAAATAAGCTGAGTTGGAATCATTTAGTTTTATATGCCTTAGTTTTGCTCGTTGGCTCCAGTACCTACGTTGAAAATCTAGCATTCTCTCTCTTTTATTAAGGAGTCTTCTGTGATGCTCAAAATCATTGGTATTGTAATTGGTGAGTAAACTTTGTTGTAAACGGAGGATGTTTTCATCTGTTTGGAAGATCTGTTTGTGGATATTCTGAAATGTTTTTTTGTGCCATTTTTTCGCAAGTTTTTTCAGTGTCGAAATTTTTGTTACTAGTTTGTACATATTAGAACCAACGGGATTGTTACGCCAGGCCTGTTTAACAACATTTTTGAATTCAGGTTTGGTTATCCAAGCTAATTCAAACCGGAAGGGTCTGTTATGCAGATGGTCCTGTTTTCGCAAATCCAATGAGATCGGAGCATGATCTGAGTTTGTGAAGGGGTGAATTCGTAATCGAATTCCATCGTAAGATGAGATTATCTCGTTTTGGGCTAGTAGGCGATCTAGTTTAGCATAAGTATTATCCGGAGTACCCGTTTTTTTCCTTTGCCAGGTATAGTTACCTCCATGAGTTGGAGTATCGTGTAGAAGGAGATCATTCTTCAGTTCTTGTAATCGGACGAAACGACGAGCATTTGGAAGACAACCACCTAGTTTGTCTTCCGGAACAGCAATTTCGTTTAGGTCACCTAAGATACAGAATGGTAATAAAAGATTGGAAGCATAGTTTTTAACAGAATCCCAGAATTGATCTTTTGAGTTGTAATCTGGAGGAGCATATGTTATTAAGAAGGCGAATGTCTTATTTAATTTGAAGTCTGAGTAGTCAATGTGAATTATTCTAGGTTGTACCAATACGAGTTTAATTTCTCCCTCCCAAGGAGGCAGATCCTTCCAAAAAAGACATATCCCTCCCGAATAGCCAATCGCCGGATCGAAAGCCATATTGTGGAAACCGCATTTTTTCCAGGCATTATCCGGAGGAGGTCTGCCAGATTTTGTTTCAAGTAGGGCTAGCACATTAATTTGGTTATTTTTGCAGAAAATTTCCGTACTCGTCCAGAAGTTTCGTTTCTTTAGTCCGCGACAATTCCAGGAGCAGATATTCATGGATACTTTGCTTTAATTAGTGATTGTATGAAAAATTTCGTCAATAGGTTTGGTGATAAACTTTTAGTATTAGAAATGCAGTTAGTATAGTTATTGCTATTATGAATGCACATGTTGCTGTTATGAATGCACATGGAGAGGTTGATTTTGGTAATTCGATGTGGAATATAATATGTTGGAGCTGTAGACATACCCGTTTTATGCCATGGGACGTAAATATCCTGGGATATACAGAAACTGGAGGTGTCATAGTAGGAAGGTATGTTTGTTTTGTATTTTTTACGATAATGAGCCGTCAAACTGAATGTAACGGTAGAAGAAGTATTATTTTGTTTTTGTAATTCATTTTTTGTAATAGATTGTGAAAAGATACTCGATGTTCGCCTATGCGATATCGTTTTAATAAAGGTAATTTCGTCCGTAAGATTGAAGATTGAGAAAATCCTCAAAAACGACAGATTAATTCTGTTAAAGAGTATAAGAGTATTACGAGATTGTAATTTGAGTTTGGTAATATCAGTAAACAACTTTGTAATTGAACATTGATACAAATCTTGTGCCTTGTGGGGCTTATGAGTAACTTGGTAAAAGGTAGTCAAGGCTTGTGAGCCATAAGGAGCAGCAACAGTCAGTCGGTTTTGAGCGAGCTGGAGGCACCCCAACCGCAACAATTCAAAGTCCAAAACAGCAGAGGCATACCGAGCCATCAGCAGGGCAAAGCCCCAGCAAGCACCAGTAATTTGAATATATATATATATTATAAGTAAATTAAATTTTGAGACAAATGGAGTATTTATCTAAATTGAACTTAATCTTAGTTTAGTTTATAATTATTTGAACTTGTTTTTTTATAATGATTTTAAGTAAACTACTTTAACCTTCACAATTTTAATTGTTGTATATTGATCTGAACTAAACATACTCTTAATTTAGTTTATTGTTATTAAGAGATCCAAATATTTCAACCAAACTATTATAATCTTCAAATTTCAGAAATAAAATATACATTAAATATCATTTTGTTTATTAAGAAACCGCAAAGCGGGCGGGTAATTAAACTAGTTAAATATATTTGTATGATATATATCTACTAAGATTTTTACCTAATTAAATACAAAAACGACGTCGAACAATTTGCGAGAATGATGGTTAGATGTTCAATATTTGTAATTCAATAAAATTATTTATCGTCTACATTTACAATTAATACATTACATTTATTTGATATATTTCTCATTAAGTACTCTGGTTTTAAATATATATTTCAGGAACCTACACATCAATGAGAAAAGATATGACACATGCTCCAGCTCCAATACAGATACCACAATTTCTTTCCAATGTATGCACTTCGTCTTTTATTTGTATTTTTCCTAAGTTATAAAAAATATATAGAGTTCGAAATAAGAAAGGTCAATATATAATTCCTGGTAATAGCTACTTTATTTTTCGTATATCACACAGGAAGAAAAGGCCCAGTTTTATAGGCAAAATCGAATGAGAAGAAAATGTCACCTTCTAAGGAAGCGCCAACTTAGGAACCCTTTGTTTTTTAACAAAGGGCCTCTGGTGCAATTCGCTTATGTGGAATTGCCTGGATTAAAACGGGATTATTTTTACTTACGTGTTATTTTCTGGAATAAAATTGTATTATATTTTTTGCCCATATCAATTAATATATATTATACATATAATATACTTAGTGTTGAAAACATATCCAATTTAACTAATCAAATATAATAATATATATTGGACCAAAAAATCTAACAATATATTAATTGAGATGACGTTGCAGTAATTTGAATAATTTATCCAATATATTAATTTATCCAAGTCCTATAGGTAGATTGTTTATCCAATATATTTTACTAACGGATGGATCTACATATGTGAATAATTTATAAAATATATTAATTTATCTAATATATATTAATTTATCCTTTTTAGATGAAATCTATATTATCAATATATAATACTAAAATAGAGACGTGGAAATCCTATGTGACGGACTCTGGTGCGATTCGCTTACGTGTCGTACTCTGGTGCAATCTGGCCCGATTTTTTTGACACATCAATTAATGAATAACCAATATATTTAAGCCACATTGAACAATTACTCTATCTATTTATCCACATGTTATCCTACGTGTCTATCTTAATTGTTGACTATAATTAATTATTAATATAAATATTCAATTTCATATCTTAATTAGTTGAAAAATCTATCATTTTTAATATAAATATTCAACCTCATATCTTAGTTATTTACAAAAATATATCATTTTAATATCAATATTTAACCTCCTATATATCGTAACACAAAATCTATTTTTTTATAACAAACTTAAAAAACGAGATTGACGAAGGTAGTTAATTTGAACATGAAGCAAGTGGTCAATGGAGAGATGTACACCAATCTATTCAAAGTTATATTCTATCCATTAAAGAAAATATGTATTTTATTATTTATGAATATTTTTTAAGATAATCAAAATAATATAAAATAATTAGTCATGTACGTACGTACAAATCAAACCTATTACTTGATGATTTACAAATTCTAAAATTTTAATATAAATATTTAGACATCAATATATTAATTAGTTATGTACATACAATTTGTACCTATTATTTGATGATAACCTATTATTATTATAACAACTAAATATTTATTCAATATAACTAAGATTTAAGATATACCTATTACTGATTTAATAAATATATATATATATATATATTTTATAATCATCATCAATATATATCAATATATACATGTGTATGATATATGCATAAAAATAGATTTTAACCATTTTTTTAATAAGAGAACAAATATGATTAATCTAAATTCAAATATATTTACATTCTCAAAAAACATAACACAATTGGAAACTATATATATATATATATTTACTTTATATGGGGTAGTAATTTATATTAATTCAAAGATGTTTTACATAAAAAAATTATTAAAAAGTCGCACAACGGGCGAGTAATAAAACTAGTTAATATACTAAAACAGAGACCTGAAACGGGCTCTGGTGCGATTCGCATACGTGACATTTTCTGTATTAAAATGGTGTTATTTTTTCATATGTGTCATATTCTGGATTAAAATGGTATTATCTTTTTTAGCCAAATCAATTAATAAATCAATATAGTTAGGTAAAAATTTCCCACAAAAAAAAAGTTAGGTAAAAAACTTATATTTTTAGATCAAATAATCTTATCCAATATAACCTTATATCTTAATTAGTTTTTTTAATTAGGTAGAAAACTTATCGTTTTAGATAAAATTTATCATAAATTTAATAAAAATAATTGTTATATATATTAAAAGATTCAAAGGTTTCAACTAAACTATTATAACCTTCAAATTGAAGAAAGAAAATATAAATTAAAAATTATTTTGCTTATTAAGAAACCGCACACCGGACGGGTAAAGTAAAACTAGTATGATTAAATAAAAAGGGAAAGAGATCGAAAATTGATAAAACCTTATCAAATAGGAGAACCTCGTAATTTGTGATCACATGTTCAAATTTGCCTTGTGTGCCTTGTCAACAAAGTGATTAAATTGAAGAAGAAGATGAATTATAAGAATGGAATCTTTATCCTTATGCTTGAGGAGTAGGATAAGCAATTGAGATTGTTCGCGATATAGTATTTAATTCTATACATATATAAACCGTATCATTAATATATATTATTGGTGATAAAATTAATAAAATTTCACTTATCAAAACAAGTACACATACAAGTAGATTTGTAACATAGAGAATGTCCAAATTATGATGGTGGGTGTGCTATTAAATACGATAGCTCAATTAAATCCAAATGAATATATGACTCCCGAGCACTCTGGTTGAAAAATAAAAACAATTTTTGTCCCATATATTTAGGAGTCGTTTTGTATCGATATCTAGATATCGATATCGATATCGATTGATATTTTGATATTAAGTGATACCTCTCTCAAAACTAGTATATCAAATATACTCAAATCTGATATCTAGATATCAAGTAATATCGATATCGGTCTATATCAAACACAGATATCAAATTAAGTGATATCGATATCTATTTATACAAAACACTAAATATCAGATATTGAGGTTGATATCTGATATCTACATATCAATACTAAACAACCCTTTAATATTTTTAAAATAATATAATATGTTTAAAGATATTTTTTTTTATCTTAGTCCATTTCGATCGACTCAGTCGCTCTACGTCTGGATCGGGTACTGTATGACCCATTTAAGGGGTTGACCCTTCCACTCACAAGCGACTCCATGTTTCCAAGGGGATTCGAACTTCGAACCTCTTGGCATGTGATGTAGCCCCACAACCACTACCAGGGGCGGATCCAAACGGGGGCATGTGGGGGCACGTGCCCCCACCCTCATCCGACGAACCCCATATATGTATTCTCCTCGTCGATAGCTTCGTTTTGATATATAATACGCATTAATCCGATATCCGAGTAAAAAGTTATGAATGTTTGAAAATTGAAGGTATATTAATCACTTTAAATCTTGTTTAAATAACCCACAATGCTTTTATATTTTATTTAGATTGACATTCTATACTATAATTTATCTTGAGATCTTTGAAATGAGAGATTATATTACTCATTTCGACAATTAGGTAAGAAATTATGAAAGTTTAAATAAGGAAAAATGTCAGATTTTCTACCTTGCAAGATATTAGTAATGTTTCTAAAAAGATGATCGAGGTAGGAATTAACAAAACTTTTGATTTGGTATATCGTCTCATCGAGTTGGTTTTAGTGTTACCGGTTGCAAAAAGTATAGTGGAAAGAGTTTTATCTGTTATGAGTATTATCAAGTCATATTTGCGCAACAAGATAAGAGAAGATTTTCTCTCTAAGTGTTTTGTCTGCTAGGTTGAAAAAGATGTTTTCAAGCTTGCGTATCGATAATGAGATTATCATTCAACATTTTTAGGATATGAAAACCCATAAAATGAATTTACCCCTGTCGAGTTGAACTATTTCATTATAAAAACTCTAAATAGCAATGAAGGTTTTTTATCCTAGTAACTATTTTATTTTTTATCGCTATTTTGTAGTGTTGAAGACCTTATGTGTTGTACGAGTTTATGTTATTCATTGTCGTTTGTTATCAGTGTGCCCCCACCCTCTTTGGGTTCTGGCTCCGCCATTGACCACTACACCAACTTATGATTGGTATATGTTTAAAGATAGTTAAAATAAGATTTTTATATAGCTTAAGTGGTAAACGAAGTAAGGAAAAAAAAAGTTGATAGTTAAGAGTTATATTTGAAGTAAGAGTTATATGTGTGTGTGTTATATACAGAGTATATTAACACTTGGCATTGATTAGAATAAAGGGTTAAATTAAGAGTGTAAATTAACACATGCGGTGTATTGCAAAATGTAAAAAGATATAATGGACATTTCTCTTCTTATTAACCCAATTTCGGATAGGTTGTACTGGTGACCAGACAATAACGGATAGTTTACAACGGCTAGTGCTATGAAAGTTATATCAAATCCAGACAGAGAAGATGATGACCCAAATTACTGGATTTGGAAATTAAACACCCTTTCAAAAATTAAAAATTTTATGTGGAAACTTTGCCAAAATGGTCTTCCTACAAAAGACAGATTGACTAACAAGAAGGTTCCTATCCCAAACGGCTGCCTATTTTGTGACGCTCAGGGGGGAGATGAAGCCCATCTTTTTCTCCTATGTGAATTCATCAAAAAGTCTTGCCTTTTCTCTGCTATGGTGGAAGGTATTACGAGACCCATTCTGGAGACAATAAGGGATATCAAAGAAATCATGAGGATGTTGGGTGAAAAGCTAGACAAAGAGGAAAAAGAAAAACTGGCGGTAAATTGGTGGACAATATGGTGTATGAGAAATCAAATTATATTCGGAAATTCCAGCATCCCTTCTCCTCAGGAAGTTGAGGGAAGAGTCAAAGCCACTCGGGAAATTTGGCATAAAGCTCTCCAAAATGGAATAGATAATCACTCTGCACGTTTACACCATACAAAATCGCGAAAATTGAGTAGAAAGAATATTAGGTGGAAGAAACCAGACATCGGATTTATGAAACTGAATTTCGATGGAGCAATCTCCCCGACGGTGGTGGGAAGTGGCGGATACATTATTCGTGATTGGAGTGGCAACCCAATCCGTCTTGGAAACAAAATTTTTGGTAAAAAGTCTCCGATCATAGCCGAGGCCTTGGCCTTAAGAGAAGGGCTAATACAAGCTACCAGGCTAAATATCCATAATCTTGTCATCGAAGGTGACTCTCGTATAATCATTCAAAACTTACAAGAGAACGGAAGCTGCCCTTGGGAAATCGAACTTCTAATGGGAGACATAAAATGGTTAATAAGAACATTTACGAAAACAAAATTTTTCCACGTGCCTCGGGAAGGAAATAGTGTGGCAGATAAGGTTGCACACCTTAGCCATCTCTCCCCTGAGGCTATACTGGTATCAAATACAGATTTTTTTGATCTCATCTGAAAGGATACTATCGGCTAGATCCATCCAGCCGAATTTTTACTCTATAAAAAAAAAAGAAAAGAAAACAAGTTGGAAGGATGATGAAAGGATACGAATAGGATGAATCAAAATTCAAATCTGGGAGTTGAAGCAACCGATCGTTAAAGACTTGTCAACATATATTATACAGCACAGCACAGCACATCACAGGTGTGGGGCTAAATGGTCAACCATCAGGGTGGGGACCCACCCATTTCAAATATGAACTTCTCCTTTCCACTAATCTCCTTTACAATCCATCTCCATCTCTTTTTGTTCACTTGTGAGAACACACCCACACACACGTTTTGAGAGAGAAGAGAGAGAAGAGAGATTGAGAGGATAAGAAGGCTGCGCGCCGAGTCTCTGTAGATGATGATTGACGAGGGACCATCTTATATCTTTACCTCCTCTTCCCTCTTATCATTTCATTTTCCCCCGTGCTACTTAAGTTAAGTGGATTTTCCCCTCCCCCCCCCAGATTTTGTTTTGTATGGTAAAAATTTAAAATATAGATAGATTAATGTCTACCAGATTCAGATCTGCAATAGAGATCTTAAGCTTCCTAACTTTATAGTGTAACCATTGCGAGATAGAAAATGAACTTTATTGAGAAGAAAATAGAATAAACAATGGTTAAGTTTAAAGTGATATTATTGATCAATTTACCTACAAACTCTTGTTCCAAAAAAGGTGAAATCACTCACCCTAGGCGCCCTCACCCCCAGCCCGAAGGGAATTGTGAGAGAAGATAAATCACGATGACTCAACCTACCACAGAGGTCAAGACCTTAGTTTTAAAAAGCGCGCCTGGGGGGCGCCTAGGCGCTGGGCGCAGCAGGGCTCAGCCCTTGGGGCTTTTCCTAGCCCAGACGAAGCTCATTACGGCAGGCGCGCGCCTCTGAGCGCCTTGGTGCGCTTTTCTCCGGGCGCAAAGCCCTGTGCTTTTAGGACTTTTAGTTTTGCTTTGTTTTTTTTAAATCTAATTTATAATATTAACTTAATGGGCCCACTTTTGGGCTTTTTAATCCAAAAAACTGTTTTCACTAACCCTAATTTGTCTCTTGTGCCGCCTATAAATCATCAATCTTCCCAACTCACACGTTCTTCTTCTAGTCTTCTCTTCTGCTGCAGTTCTTTTTCTCCTCCCTTCCTTCTGTTATCTTGACTTCTTGAGACTCCGCATTTCTTCCCCTAATCCACTTCAATTCTCCTCTCCTATTATCTTATTTATTCTGTTGTCCAGACTTTTTTTTTTCTCCTCTAGTCCTCTTGTCTGGCTTGTTTTTCTGTTTAATTGTCTCTTTATTTCATTTTGAAGTTTGAACTATGTTTATTTTTACACGTTGAGGTACTAAATTATGTTTTTTTTTGATATTTAACCATATATTATAGGTTTTTCATTTTATTTTAAGTATAAATATAAGTTTTAAAGAATTCTAAGTAAAATTGAGCCTCTCCTACGCCGGGCGCGCGCCTGCGCCCCGCGCCCTGCGCCTAGGCTCCAGGGACCCTTTGCGCCTCAGTGCGCTTTGCGCCCTTTAAAACTAAGGTCAAGACCAGTGCTCACTGCGCACAAGAAGCCCCCCTCATTTGAGGGGTTGCTCCCACACTGCCGCTGGTGAGACTCGATCCTTGGTCTCTTGTTCCAAATGTCACCCCTGTGACCAATTGAGCTAAACTCATGCGGGCAATTTACATACAAACTCTCTCAATATATATGGGATGTTATATGCGCGACGAAATTATCGTTATCCACACAATGTTGACATTGACTTCCTGGGTATGCAGTCCTATCGACACCGACTTCCTAGGTCGACATCATTGTACTGGGTGGGAGACACACATGCATGTCATGGGTCGACAGCTTATGTATAGGCCGACAACCTCACCAACATCGACTTCTCATGTCGATATTTTGCATATGGTGATATCTCACAAATATCTAACTGTGTCGATAGCAGGACCGTATATATAGGATATGAGAACGACACCATTTCAAGTCATTATTATGCATCAACAAAGCTAGACTTAGGAAGCAGAAGGAGATGGAATAAGGCTAAGCTTCAAACCCAGGTAATGGGGTTGCTTAGCAGGAAAGGAGTTAGTGAAGATATTCGCTAGTTAAAAGAGGAAGAAACGTGCACATTATAATAAGAAACCCAAATTGCACCATTTCTCGAATAAGATGACTACCAATTCGAATGTACTTAGTTCATTCATGAAAAACCGGATTGGCGCCAAAATGTTGGACAGAACAGTTGTCACAATGAAGAGTAATAGAAAGGGAGACTGAAACTAACAGATCACCAAGTAAGCCCTCCAACCGTACAAACTCGCTAGCAATATAAGACATAGCTCGATATTCACTCTCTGTAGAGGAATTAGAAATAGTCTTTTGTTTATTTGTTGCCAAGAGACAAGGGAGTAGCCGATATACATACAATACCCAATGATTGATCAACATATATGTTAACTAACAACTACCACAATCTGCATCACTAAATCCAGAGAATAAAAAACTAATGCTACAATACTAACTATCTACTATTAACTCTACACCCTAAAAAACTCAAAAGAGCTAGCGCATCATTTTTTTAGGTGATTTTGATTTTGGAATGAGTTAGAGTAGAAATATGGAAAGTTTTATGAGTATAGTTTAAAATTGATACTCGATAATGATTCAAATGTTATTTTTTGGGGTCTTTCTATCCTATATCCCTGAGACATAGGATAAGAAACTTGATTGGAAAAGAATCGACTCTAGGAAAGCAATATTCGAAAAGATTAAAATAATTTAATTTGAGAAATATTTTTCAATCAAACTTCTTATCCTATACCCCAAGGCATAGGATAGAAAAACCGTTTTTTTAGAGTTTATTGTTTTATATTAGGCTAGTTGTTGAATCTACTTGGTTTAAGTGTATCCGACATGTGATTTTATGAGAATAAAATAATGATAAAAATGTGGTTAAATGTATAGTTTTAAAAAATAAAGGATAATTTATGCAATATAGCCTAAATATATAATCTATTGTTTAGTAGGAATAAGATTAATTTCATCGAATTGATAAATATATAGTTTTATGAATAGAGTTCAACAAATCTAAATCACTTAATTCAAACTAATTAACACTTAATATTTTAAATTCATTTATTTATGCTTATTAAAAATTTGGTAGGATTTCATTTTTGACAGATAATTAATCAATAATATTGGATTTACAAGCCCCCGGTCAAAAAAGATATTGGTGGTTAGAATTCGTGATCGGTGTTTATTAACTTGCACGTAATATTTTCACAAATCTGATAATTAAAAATTGCAACATGTGTTCCTCGTAATAAAAGAGAAGGTGTGATTTGAGCAATTCTATACATCTAGAAGTCCCTTAATCATCTTTGACCACTTTAGATATATTGGATTTATAAAATTCAACTCTTAGTTGAAATTAAAACATTTCATTCTTCCTCTTTGATCGCTACCATAATAATTTCATTTATTTTCCCACAAACTTTGTATAAATATATATATATATATACACACACACACAAATGACTTCCATACCAAGCACTCTGGAAACTTTATACTCATCACTAAATTTGTTAAAGAAATGAAATAGAGTGTATAGGCAAAAAATGAGGATACATTATTAGAAAATAAAATTTATATTCAAGAGAAGCAAATGAAATACTTTCATAAAATACTTTGTAGAATCGAAAATGAAAATTTTATTTTATACATATTAAATCATGAATTAGTACGTACCTCTATTCAATCCCCTCCCCCCCATAAAAAAAACCTACTATTTATCTACAACTTTTTATTTTTAAAATGGAATATTTATGAAGACTCCAACCCTCTTACAATTTCTCATCTCTTATTCTTTTGAGACCTCTTCTTTTAACAGATCTCATGATCGTGGGTTTAGAGGTTTAGATTTTAGATTTAGATGATGAATAACAGAGAACCGAAGGAGAAGATGAACCAGAAGAAGAGAATTTCTTTTATTGCATTGAATGAAAAAAGTGAAGTAAAAAATACCTTGTACATCTCTATTTATAGGGAAAGATGTTGATCAGGGAAGCAACTTACATAGCAACTGAATTTCCCACCTAGCAACTGAATTTCCCACCTGTGTAACAACATCTCGAACCCTAACTGTGCAATCATACATATTTACATAAAAGACCCTATATTAATATCAATTTCTAAAATATGAACGAAACTAAGTCATAATATTCCCCCTCGATCAAACTAGAGGATCACTTGTGTGCATACCCAATTTGACCAAGAGCTCATAATGATGGGATGAAGGAAGAATCTTAGTTAGAACATCTGCAAGCTGGTTTTCAGTTGGAAGATATGTCAGCTATAGTAAACCATACATGACTTTTTCTTTGTGAAAAACCGGATTTTTGGCAATTTGTAATGTTGACTTGTTGTAACAATGCAAGGTCACTGGTCTAAGGTTCTATGCTTCTGGATACATTGGCTTGCCTTTTGGATTTCCATGAAATTGGAATGCTAACACAGAGGACAACATACCCAATGATTGATCTCCTTTTTATTGGGCAAGAGGCCAATCTGAATAAGAAAAAGCTTGTAACTTGATGGCTTTCTCAGGTCGTAATTTGATCCTAAAATGAATTGTGCCTTTGACATACTTGAGATCTCAGAAGATGACGTAGAGCTTTTTGAGGAGAAGTGTTAGGACTTTGTAGAAATTGACTGAGTACCTGCACAACAAAAGAAAGATCTGGTCGAGTGTTTGTTAGGTAGTTTAGCTTTCCAACTAAACTCCGAGTTGTCTTGAAATTTAAAATTTAGAGGTAATGCGGTAACACAACTCTTCTGATTCTCCAAAGTTGCATCTTTAGCAAGTTCAAGACAAAACTTTCATTGGGACAAAACTAAAGAATCATTAGATTTAATAATCTCAATGCCTAAGAAGTAATCCAGTAACAACGATATCATCTACACAACCACTATAGTAAGATGACCATTATGATGAGAAAGAAAAACTGATGAGTCATATTTAGATTGAATAAAATTGAAAGAAATTAGAGTGGAATGCAACTTACTGAACCATTGTCTTGATGCCTTTTTAAGGCCATATATATAGAGGATCCTAAAGAAGACGAACCTAATTGTTGGGATTTGGCACTCCAAGTGGCATAGCCATATACACGTGCTTCTTCATGAAGATCTTTACGAAGGAATGCATAGTTGACATCTAACTGATAGATTTTCCAACCTTTGTTCAGTTCCATTGAGATGATAGTACTCCCTGTTGTCATCCTTACCACATGAGAAAATGTTTCTTCATAATCAACTCCATGTTCTTGAGTGTACCCTTTTGCTACCAACTTTGCTATAACCTTTCATATGAACCATCAACTTTAAGCTTGATTTTGTATACCCATTTGCAACTGATTTCTCTTTTTCTGGTGGTAAGTCTACTGCACTCCATATATTGGTATTTTGCAAAGTTTTGATCTCTTTATCCATTGTTTTAACCTACCATGGATCTTTGGAAGCTTGCTTAAAATTCTTAGATTCTATCAAGGAATCATCTTTGATCAAAGTAGTATAGTTACAAATAAATGGTGAATGAAAAGATTTATTGAAACCACCAAGTAAAGGAATTGAAATTGTTCAAACTATGCACCAAAACTACATATGTAGTCTTGTAGATGTGTTGGTATTTTGCTTGTCCTGGATGATTTTCTGATATTTGGTTGAGCTATGGAAATATCATGAGAAAGAAGCTCTGTTGATGCATTAACATCTTGAGAACTATTAGATGGTAAATCAACTATATAAGCATCTTGAGAAGAAGAATCTATATAGGATAAACTATCAGTGATAATGGAATGTGGTGAAGAATCACCTTGCTTAGAGAATGAAATGGTGTTATTGAAATTTTGATTAGAAGCAAATGATAAATCAGAGTTGGGAAATAAAAGGACTTAGAAAAATCAGAAACAACATTTGGTAAAGGAATAGAAGTATCAAAAGAGATCTTATGCAAAGGGAATTGAAGTTCATGAAAAATCACATTTCTAGAAGTAAAAATAGAATGAGTCTTAAGATCAAGAACCTTGTATCCTTTTTGACCATGGGGATAACCCACAAAAATACAGGGAGAACTTCGAGCATCAAACTTTATTCTTCCTTGTTTTAAAGTACTCACAAAAAAACAAACAACCAAAGGGTATGAGATGAGTATAATTAGGAGCATGACCAAATAAGATATCATAAGGTGTCTTGTATTGAACAAATGAAAGAGGAAATCTATTGATAAGATAAGTAGAAGTCAATAAACATTTACCACAATAAAATAATGGTATGTTAGATTGAAATATTTTGTTGAGGAGTCTCAACACAAGCTATTTCATGCAAGATACCTTTACCGAAGAAAATATTTTGGGCATAAGCACTGCAAAACTTAGTACCATTGTCATTTCTGACACATTTCACAATAGTACTGAATTGCCTTTCTATAAAAACAATAAAAGACTATAAAATTGGAAAGGCATTGCTCTTAGCAGTTAGTAAGTAAGACCATGTGGTTTGAGAAAAGCATTCACAATTGTAAGGAAGTATCTGTAAAGACTGAATATATATTTATATATATTATATTTTATTATTTTAATTAAATATGTATTATTTATTTCAAATTTGTAAAAATGGGAGAGAAATCGTCCTCGAGCACGGGTTTAATTTTAAAATCCTTCCGGCATCAATTTAAATTTAGGATTTTGATGGTATTTGATTTTCGACTTCGAGTATTAATAAAATTCATTTAAGCTCTGAGTATGATTGAAATTTATTTGATTCTGTTATCTTGTCATTAAATTGAAACTTGATTAAATTTGATTTAGTCGGGATTCGATCGGGCGAGCGGGTTTCAAGTCTTTCCGCTAATTTGAATTCTTTTGTGGGGGGACCAATTCTCTATATTCTCATTTCCCTTTTTCTTTTATTTTCCTCCCTCCCTCCTCTCTCTCTCTCTCTCTCTCTCTCTCTCTCTCTCTCTCTCTCTCTCTCTCTCTCTCTCTCTCTCTCTCTTCCCTCTCTTCCCTCTTTGATTCTGCTACAACCCGCAGACCAACCCCATTGCCCTTGTGCACATTTCCCTTTTGTCACCTTATACAACCACAGACTCTCCTCTCTCCTCTGCCTCACCCTTCCTCTCTCTCCCGTTTCCCCTCTGCACAAAGGCAGAGCTTCAGAAAACCACCCCTCCCCTCATGGTTGCATTCGGAATCAACCCAACAGAACAACCCTATCTCCTTCCTTTCCATTACTTCTTCAAGCCATTCTTTCGTCCTCTTCGAGCCGAGCAGCTCCACCTCCCCTCGTCGCTGGCCCTAGCGCCACCATAGCGCCGCCAGAGCGCCTCCAGCTCCGCCGACTCCGTCCCCTGTTTCACAGTCGAGCCGCAGCCCTTCCTCCTCCTTTCCTTCTCAGCAGCAGCAGCCCCGAGTAGAACCTCCAGGAGCCTCGTCCAAGCCAAGTGCACCCTAGAGCCACCGCCGGAGCCGCGAACGCAGCCACTCGTCCCTTGTTCCGATTGAAGGTCTGTTTTCGATTTCCATTCGATTTCGATGCCAAACCCCTCAGATTAACCCGTACTCATCCTTCTCGCGCTTCCTGGGCCTCGTAGGGACCCTACCCCATCGTCGTCGAGCTGGAATCCGCCATTGATGCCGGAGTTCTTCCTCGGAGATGCGCGGTGAGTCTCTTTTTTCCCCTCTCCTTTACTCGCGTCTTGCTCCCTTTTCCTTGAGTGTGGTCGGAAACCTTGTCGGTTGGAGTGGGGGGAAGTCCAGGCTAAAAGGCCGCCGGAGGGAGCCTCCTCCTCTTCTTCTTCCCATTTCTCCTTTCGAACCGGAGCGCCGCCTCTGCTTTCTCTTTTTTCAAATGAAGAGGAAGAAGAGGGAAGGGGGCCCCGCCCTTCCACCTGGCGCCGAGTCAGCCCCGTGGGCCCTTCCTTCCATTCTGATTTTGGCAGAAATGAGTTGGGCCTCAGTCTGGGCTGGGTTTCTATCCGGGTTGTGGGCTGAGATTGGTAACGGGTTGGGCTGGGTTTTAATTCTGAATTGGCTTATTGTTTTGGGTTGTATATATGGGTTGTGTTTTTTTTAGTTATTTCGGTGGTATATATATATATATGTTATGTGTTAAATTATAGTATTGTGTTATGTTATTTTATATATATATATATATGATATGTTATATTAATTGTCATATATATGTATGTTATTTTATATATTGTTTTACATGATTTTAAAGTGAGACTATTTGGAATAATTATTGACTTTGAATTATAAATATGAGGAGTTATTCCTGTAAGGCTTTATAAAGATGAATTTTAAGATGATGATTTTAAATAAAGTAGGTTATGTCGGAATCATTTCTATAATGTGATTTTGAGCGATTGGTTTTAAAGTTAAATGTTTAATGTCGGAATTCGGCCAAGTATGAGTTGAGAAATCATTTTGAATATGAATTGACTTAATTTGGGATTTATGAGTTTGAAAATATGGTTGGTATGATTTTATCAATGGGTTTGATTGAAGAATGATTTTGGTCGATTTGATCGTATTGAAAAGGTTTTAGAAAACGGTTTTATTATCGGTTGGTTTTGAGGATGTTGAGAACTTGGGTTCCGTATGTATGAATGTGAATCGGTAGCTTATGGAAATGACTTGATGATAGGTGTGTATTGCTTTTGGATTGCTTTGGACTTGCACTTGGGCCCTTGCTTGTGTTATCTTGCTGTTCTGCATCAAAAGGTAAGTATCCTACGGGACTTACTCAGTAACCTGGACCTCCTGCCTGATGTGTCATTTAATGTGTAGTTTTGTCGCATATTAAAGCATGTCATGTAGTATCATGCTAGGATTGCATTGAACTGAGCATGTGTTTACTTTGTGTGTTTGAAACAGAACGGTCGTTATCTATGATAGTCCTAGAGTCTTTGCTAGGGTCATAGGGTAGCCTAGCCCCATCGGGTGCCCTGAGTCTATCGAGTCGATATGAGCATGATATGATAGCCCAGCACCATCGGGCAAGATATGATATGATATGATATGATGATACCGTGGGTGAGTGCACCACCACGAGGATATTGCTATGCTATAGCACTGAACTGGCCAGTCTCTGCACTAACGGGAAGGGGTGCAGAGGTAGGAGAGGGATATGCCACTTGGCATTGTCTTGGGCCCTTTACAGTCCTTTTCCGCATATTATATATATACTAGGGGCATGATAGTGTGATTTAAATCTTGTACCGCATTA
Organism: Persicaria maculosa; assembly: GCA_963922045.1. Taxonomy (NCBI): domain Eukaryota; kingdom Viridiplantae; phylum Streptophyta; class Magnoliopsida; order Caryophyllales; family Polygonaceae; genus Persicaria; species Persicaria maculosa. Next base: position 19,515,044 of record OY998261.1, on the reverse strand, counting down.
GTCATCTTTTATTTAGGCATAGGCATGTTATGTGGCCTCAGCGCGGTCAGAGGACCCGCAGGCGATCACCAGGCCTGACTTCGTGGATAGTGTTAGGTACCGCTCTTGTTGCTCCATGCTTCTGTGACGGGGAAATCTTTTGGTGAATCGAAGAATCCGGCTAATATATTCTAACTTGACAAATGACAATCACCCACTTTGTTTTGGTTTTGACCCAGCTCTGTCGTGGCACTTGTATCTAAACCTTGCTTCTTCTTTACTTTCATTTGAATCGAATTTCCGCGACTTTGATTGCTTGGGGTTCGAAATCCCCGTTTTGGAATGCTGATCTTCGAGGTTTGAAACCTCGACCCGTACCTAAATTGCAACATCCGAACGAAGGTATCCGACCTTCGAAACGTAACCCGGGTATTTATATCCGGGTCGTTACAAAGTTGGTATCAGAGCCAGGTTGTGCAATTCGGGTACGCAAGGGTCGAGTGTATGTTTTGGAAAACCGCCCATGAATTTCAAAGGATTTGAAGATTTAAAAAGGGGCAAAATGAACTTAAGATGCCTAACTCCAATTGGACTAAGTAATGAACTTGAATTGTTATAAAAGAGGAGAACCAACTAATAAGGGATCGAGTGGGTAGAAAAGGCGCTAGACCATCCCTATTGGATGTAGTCGGAAATGGGTAGGCGAAATACTAGCTTGTTCTTTACAGATGGGTTGGGAAGACTCCAAGGAGATCATTGTAATTGTCATTAACTGATTCTATGATTTAGTGCTTGATATGCTAAAGATTTGATTGGTATGACCTAATTATTGAGTGAATATTGGACGATCTGTGCGAACGGGATAGCGGGAGTACCCTTCTTCTTCTTATATGGTTAAGCTCAGTTTTGTGGAACCGCCCCTTTCCTTATGAACCCTTTGATAGTTCAATCGAGTCCTCCCTTCGAATATCGGTCTCCTCCACGGGAAATCGGGTGGGTAAACACATTGTGTCAGAAAATCATGTACGAATATGAAGGTTGTCTGAGTGAGTATTGGAAGGTAGTTCTTGATGTCATTTTGAGTCGAGAGTAAGGTGTTTCTGAGGCTGTCCTTCTCAATCCTTATGATGATCAACTAGTGTCTCCTTGCTATAAGAGTCGTACCGGAGTCCCACGGGAAAGAGGGGTGATGAGTCGGTTGGGAAAAGTCAATGGTTGCCCTTAGGGATCTCTGTCCGGTTGTAATGGTGACTCTCTCTGAATTGCATGACATGATTTTGTAACATACTGCATGTACCTTGCGAATGCTTCTTAGTAAAATGTTGCTCATGTTATTACACCTGTGGGTAGTTGCATTCCTTAGCCTCACGTTATGCCTTGCCTTCCGTCATGATTATATTGTTTAAGCTCGGGCTGTGGTTAGTTGCATTGCTTGGCCTCGTGCTGTGCCTTACTTCCTATCATGGTTATATGCTGTCATAGCATGTCTACTTGGCCTATTGTATTGCTCGTATGATTGATTGGAAGCATGAACCACATGATATGAACCTATATGATTGTTGATTCTCCTGTATTAGGTCCATGATAGTGTGATCAACTCTTCTTGGTATGAATGCTTTTAAATGACCTCCTTAACATGCTGGATGATGACGTGTCGATGTTCATTATTCCTTATGTGACAAGAATCTATATCATGCCCATCTATTTCGTATTCGTCAGATTAACTATTGTTGATTATTTTGCAAGTTAATATTGTGTGTGTTAGTTGTGTTGAACGGAGATTATGTGGCATAATGGAGTCTTGGTGAATGCATGTTTACCCTAGTATGTGTTGATTTGTACTCATACCCCGTATTCTAATTATGTTGCCCTTTATTTAAAATTGTGTTATACATCGTTAAACTTGCTCATGCTTCTATATTATTGGAATGTGATTGAATTGAAGTCTTACTTAGTATCGAATAATCAATCAAGTGTATGTGTCCTATGTTCTATTGAGCCATTGGTAACATATAGACCCCTTGGTTGTGACTTGTTCGAATTTATGCCTTGCCTACATTATTGTTGATTCTCTCTTGAGCTAGGTCCCTGATAGTGTGACTCTTTCCTCTTTCTGTTCTCTTAACATGTTTCACTCGTCCTGATTAGCTTAATGATGAGTTCTATGATTGACTAGCTTTCCGTGATGGTCAAACCTAGCATGCTTACATGGTTAAAAGGTCTATCACTCTATGATGGCTTCTCGTGCTTGTACGAACCTATGATTTGGCACCTCGCATGATCACACACCACGTTATATCACGATTTTGCATATGCATGATGCTTGAATGCTAGAATGAATTTAATCGAGTTATTTTGATTGTGTTCAGATTCGATATGTGCCAGTAGTGTCCTGTAGGACTTATGATTTCCAATATGACCCGCTAAATGATCACGTGTTGTACTCGTTCTATGAATTGACAACTATTGTACCGTATATGCACTCTATGATGGTTCGTTCTTAGCATGATTATAGTCTAGCATCCATGATGTCCTTCTTGTTACTTTGATGATGCCTCATGTTTCGTGAATATTATGTTGAACTCCTCTTAATGACTCTCGACTATGCTTGTATCACCTCATGTATCACTAGTATCATGTAGGACCTATGTTTCTAAGTGTATCTCGTCATATGATTACGTGCCCCGATATAATTGGACTCATTTGTTGATGTGTATACCATGCTCTTACATTGTTCATATGCATGATGCTCGTTATCTTCACTAAATTCTGCATGACTTCGAATCATATATGATCATTGCTGGTTTCGTCTATCTTGGTTGTTGCTAGGCATATCTGTTTCCATGGAATGCTAGAGTGTTAGCTTGTTTCACAAACATCAGCGTAAGACTTGATTGTATCTTTGATATGAATACAAATGTTGCCCCGAGATAGGTATATGTTAGTGTGGATTGATGTGATTGATATGCTCCATAATGAATTCGTGCGTGTTTGTCAAAATTGTAACCTAATAGACTTTCTTAAGGGCATCGTTACTATTCTCGGGTCGGAGTTTTGTCTCTAGGCGTGTCATCTTTAGACTTGGTCCATTTTGTCTCCGAAAGAAATATTGGGTCGTCCGCTCTTGTCACTCCCCTATCTCCGCTAACTTAAACTCCTACGCGTTACCTTGGATGAGCGACCGCATGGAAAAAGGGGATCGGGAAGTCAAATAGCCATAGAGCAGTGCAGCGGAAGCGTGGGCCCATAACCCACGGGCCTCAGGATCGACGATGTCGACGGAACAAGCTTGCTTCGAGGTTACGATTATTGAGTACGATATGACTTACAGGTGGGAGCGTCCTCTATTCGAATTGCTAACCTTTTTTGCGCTTTTTGATGGTGTATTGCACTAACTTGATGTGGGAAATTGCGTGTTGATGTGATGACTTGGTAATGATTGTTGCCTGATTATCCGTTGTCTATGACGACATATATGATTCGGTGCCTTATTGTCCTAATGCTCTATGATGACTTGACATGATGCTACTCTGAGTCGCCAAGCATGATTTAAAATTCCTTGCCTATAAAAGTATGAACTGCAAATGCTGAGAACTTGAACTGTTTATTTGATAAGATTATGATGAAACTTGCTAGCTTGATTTGATTAGGTTCATATATGATGTTGTAATACTTGTTGAGCATGACGGTAATTTAAGACTTTTGATACTTGTTGCAATATCTAATGATGAACTAATGATGATATTTAATATAAATGCTAGTTGATATGATGTAGTCCTTATGTGCAAGAATGTCCATGATTGCTTCTTCTTTGAACATGTGGGTGAGGTCCTCTTGGTAGGGTGGTCAGAGAGTGAAGAAAGGTTTTGAGTTATTAGAATGGTCGACGGTGGTAAGGGAAAGTTGCCGAAGAGAGGTGTTGACTTACGTTGGACCGAGTGGGTTCGGAAATTTTAAGAGGTAATGCTGGATGATTTTCGATGAGCTCCTAGGTGAATTTTGGGTGAGAGTATGGTTAGGAATGGGTCGGCTAGGCGGTGATCGAGTAATTTTACTAGAGAATGTGCGGTTAGCAGGGCATGATGCTTGTGAAATCTTGGGAAGTGTGGAAGTGTAAGAAATGGCTTTTAAGAGTATGAAGGATATAGTATGAGAGGGCCCTCGAGTGTGAGGTTAGAGATAGTAGTGGATTCTTAGAGGTGGATTGCTAGTGAGAGTTCTAGGTGGAATGAGAGGTGAGATTAGGGTATTGAAATGAATTAGGACTTCTTTTGAGGATGCTACCCGAGCTGATGTTGGTGAATCTAGATGAGGCTGGTTTTGATGTAGGAATTGAAATCGAGTGAGCGGGGTTGCGTTTATTTTGCCTGGTGGTGATGTGAAAGCTTTCTTGATTATGTGTTTTATTAAAATGAACTGGCATGATGTTAGATAGCGACCATGATAAACCTGTTGTGGCATGATATTCCATGTTGATATACAATACTGAATCATAATTGGTAGTGACAACTATAATCATGATATAATGATACAGTGCTATCCTACTATGTTGTTCTAGAAGCATGTTATGATGTGTTGTATGAATCATGAGATGAGGATATGCTGATTATGTGAAAACCTGATGTTATATTACATGGTTGATAAGCATGATTATGAATAGGTAAGTAATGAATATGACTTGGAGCATGAATATGGCTTGTATATATATGAGATAATGGTGCGTGATTGACCTTCCCCTCTGCTGAATCTTAATAGCTTGACCTTGTTGTGTGATGTGTTGACAATGAGTTTTGGTTCGTTAATTCTATGATGAGAGATACTTTTGTGACCTCTGGTGTGATGTTGAGACGTTGTTACGATTTTGTTATGTCATTGAGATGCATATTACGACCTTTAGTACGATATGGAGATGTTGATGTGACCTTGTGGCACCACGATTGGTATATGTTGAAACTTGTTGTGTGATGTGTTGATTGGAGATTGGATGGTTATACAGTTATGCATTTCTTATGGCTTCTGCATCTTGCTTGAATTGAGACTGATAGATTGATTCGATTTTGGAACCTAGGAAGAGAATATGGGATTAGCCCTTAGAGGTGGATGATTCCACCTCCTCCATTCTGAATTTGATTGATTGGTTGCGAGAAGCTGATTTGGTTTTGGGAGATTTTGACGAAATCTTGATTTGAAAGGATTTGACTTGTTTGGGTGTAAAGTTGCTTGATTAAACATCGGATTTGAAGATTTTGAGCGGTTTTAAACGACCAACTTGTGGTTTTAAAGAAGTTGAGAGCTTTAATGATTTGGATAACAACCTTTCCATTTACGAAACGCTTTGAGAATTTACGAACTGGATTTACATTATGACGTCTCACGAAGTGGATACAAGCATTTTATAGGGGCGCTTATAGATTGCTTGCTAAGACCTAGTCGGACGCTATAATGCTTTTAGAGTTGTGATGCTTCCGAAAGGTCGAGGCGAGGATGTGATAGGGGCGCTTATTACACACTCGACAAGACCCATTTGGAGATGTCACGACCGTGACTAGGATGTTGTGAGAGTCCCGGAAGACGCAACCGAGATGATTATAAGATCCTTGGACATGGTCCTCGGACTCACCGATTTCAAACTCCTTCCCGTTGCTTTAAAATGATTTTATTCTCGGGGACGAGACTTGTTTTTAGCCCTCCTTGTCATACGATATTTCTTTGGTGACATTGTCACCACATGTTTTCTTGCTGGATTTTCCTTTGGTTACACTGTATATGATCTTGTTTTTATAGTGGTGACAATGTCTATGAGCCTGCTTTTATTTTGATTACAGCTTCTATGATCCCCTTACCCATTAATTTATTAGAGGAGAACTGTCACCACATGTATTTTGGCTTCTCATTAGCCCCTATAGGGTTTGTGCCTCACTTATCGTGGGGTTTTCCTTTGATTACAATGTCTTTGACCCTTTTTTCATAGTGGTGACAGTGTCTATTATCTTGTTTTCATAGTGGTGACAGAGTCTATGACTCTCTTACCCATTCATATATTGAAGGAGAACTGTCCACCTAATGTCTTTTGGCTTCTCATTAGCCCCTTTAGGATTTGTGCTTACATTGTCCTAAGGTTTTCCATTTGGTGACAACAATCATCTCTTAACGACGTACTGTACTTAACATTTTAGGGTTTAGGGTTTAGGGCCTTGGCCCTAAACCCTAAAGACTTAACCCTAAACCCTAAACCATACTGTACATCACATGTTCTTTTGGCTTCTCATTAGCCTCTTTAGGGTTTGTGCTTCCCTAATCATAAGGTTTTCCTTTTGGTTACAAGTGGTGACCACTGTTAAAGAGTGGTGATAGTGACCCCGTAAAAAAAAACTCTAAAAACAAAACTGTAATAAAAAAATTTCATGTCACCACACACGTGTCACCACTGTTAAAGAGTGGTGACAGTGACTCCGTAAAAAAACTCTAAAAATGAAACTGTAATAAAAAAAATTTCATGTCACCACACACCTGTCACCACTGTCACCACTGTCAAAGAGTAGTGACAGTGACCCCGTAAAAAAAAACTCTAAAAACGAAACTGTAATAAAAAAAATTTCATGTCACCACACACGTGTCACCACTGTCACCACTGTTAAAGAGTGGTGACAGTGACCCCGTAAAAAAAACTATAAAAACGAAACTGTAATCACAAAATTTACATGTCACCACACATGTGTCACCAAAAGTCAATGCCTTTGACCGGTCAATGGTCAATGGTCAAATTAAAAAATGTGAAGGAGGAAAATGGGAAGGAAGGGCAAAAGTGTCAATTGTGGACACTCCCCTAATTTCACCTCTCTTTTGTCCTAGAGGTTAATTTTTGCCCAAATTATGGACAATCACCAAAAAAACCCATTTTATTTTAATAGCAAATGAGATTACTTTAAGACATTTATATTTATATTTATATTTATGTTTATATTTATATTTATATTTATATTTATATTTATATTTATATTTATATTTATATTTATATTTATATTTATATTTATATTTATATTAACGCTTCTTAGTTTTAATTGTTAATTATTTTCTTAACATATTCTTTCTTATCTCTTCAATATATGTATATCAATTATATTTTTGTAATGACAAAAAAACTAATTATATTTTTGTCATTAATTTTTCAAGTCACTAATTATAACTTGTCGTTTCAATTGTTATCAGTGAGTTGAAGATTGGTTTTGATTTTGATGTTCTAATCAATCGTGGTTTTTGTTTTGTTTTTTCTTCAATTTTAAATTTGTGTATCTATTTTTGAAGAATTACTATTGTAACTGCAACCCTCCTTGTTATTATATTAGTGATTCTTTTTTGATATAAAAAAAACATAAAAATTAAAAATTATATGGCAATACCAAATTTGTAATCAAAATTTGTAATCACTAGGCCAGTTTGACACTCTAGACACGGACGCCTTTTTAGTCGTCTCCTTAATTCAATTCAAGGGATGAACATAGACTGAGTTGTCACTTACAATAGGACCGGATGTATACCCATCCAAGAGAGGCTGTCAGGGGACGAATAATTACTAAGTCCGTCGCCTGAATAAGAAGTGGAAGTTGACTACACCGTTGACCGTCAACAAACATGATGATTCAACAAGGATTGTCAGATGCCAGTCATGTCACCATCATTGAAGGGACGAACATATATAAGTTCGTCCCTTGAATCAACTTTACTTTTAAATAAAAATATGTGATTCTCCGTGTTTGGCATATCGTCTTCTTCCGGACAGTGGGGTTATTTTGGCATCGTCTTCTTCCGGACAGTGAGGGCTATTTGGCATCTCTCCCCTGGTCGACCTCCAATTCGTTCTTCAGTCGCTCTCACGGTCAGGTACGTACCTCTTCTCCTTCCTTGTTCAATCGATCTCCTTGGTTGCTGTCACCTTTCTTTTACTTCGGCTTGAATTCCAGATCTGTGAGGAATCTGAAAACGAAATCTCCTTGATTGCTTTCACCTTGATTGCTGTCGCCTATTTCTTGATTTTTGTCACCTATTTCTTTTACTTCGGGTTCAATTCCTTGTTCGATCGATCTCCTTGATTGTGAAATCTGAAAACGAAATCTGAAACCCAAATCTGTAATTAAGAAAATCAGAGTGTTTCTTGGAACTGAAATTAAACTTATATACACTATATACACTGATATATTACAGTATGGGGGTTCGCCCTAGCCTTTTCTGTTACAGCATTGATTTGGGAGTGTTTACAACCCGTTTTTGTAGATGAGAATGAGAAAATCGATCAGAGAAGCCTTTTCTGTTACAACATTGCTTCCTTTGGCTTGTGTGGGTTAAGCTAGCTGCATTGTTTGCTCTGTTACAACCTTTTATGTTTCAGCATTGCTTCCTTTTCTCGTGTGTCTGGAACTGCATTGCTTCCTCTTGCTTGTGTGGGTTAAGCTAGTTGCGTTGTTGTCAATAAATTGAAGTGTTTATTTTGCTGGATTGTATAATGTGTTATGAGATTGGTATTTGCTGAATTTTGATAATGTTTTAGGAGTTTTGGGCGTGTGGTAGTTGTTGTTAGTTTTAGGAGTTTCATAGTAGCTTTTAGTTTGGTATTTGCTGAATTTTATAATGGTCTGATAATAATATATGATAATGTTATAGGAGTTTGAGGAGTTTGGTAGTTGCTGATAGTTAGTTGTCAATGTCTTAGGAGTTAAATACCCTTTGCTTTCTTCACTTGCATTCTCACTGAATGATAGTTAGTTGTTCACTTGCATTCTCATAGTTAGTTGTTCTGTGTTCTTTTGTTGCATTCTGAATGCAACAAACTGTTTTCTTCACTTGCATCTGTTCATTTTCACTTTGCTTTGCCCATCTCTCTTGTTCTGTGTTCTTCACTTGCATTCTGTATGATCAAGGTTAATCTCAATCTTCATCAAGCTCAATTCATCATCAAGTTTGATATGTGCTGATAGTTAGTTGTTCCAGTATAAAGAAATTTTTATTACTGCATGTAAAATTTCAGAACTGGTAATTGATATATATAATTGCATTCTTATTTATGTAGAATATGTACGTTGTATCTCCTGATGATGAAAAATTGAAGAAGTATATTGAGACTCAAGCAGCATCAAGGTACCATAGTTGGAAGTACAAGTGTCATTCCCACTTCTTGAAGCATGGTCCAGCCATACCTCTTGAGTTCAAACTCCGTCCTGAGCAATGGCGCTACCTTGTGGAGAAGGAGTTCCTCGCCCCTGACAAACTGGTTAGCTTTTTTGTTTCTTTTTCATTCAACTATTTCCATAGCTTTAGTGTTGTTGTTCTCTGATGTTTATATGTTCTTGTGTCTTTGGAGGCAATAAGCAACCGCAACAAGCTCAACAGAACTAAGAATCCCAAGCCTCTCAAGCACCACTCAGGGCCTAGACCTGTGTGCTACCGGGCAGAGCAGCTCTACAAAGACGGACACTTGGCCTCTTTTGTGCAAGCTTCAATAGACGAATACCTCTAGGACGATGAAGATGAGTCGACTGTGGTGAGTGTGTACTGACGGTTTAGCTATCTCTGACTTCTAGGATGTGATTGTTGAGTTCCTTGGATGATTTTATTGTGTAGGATGCTAATCTTTTGTTTGTGTTCCCAGGAAATTATGCAGCAGGCAATTGACGACTATGTGAGTTCGCGACCAGAGGAAGAAGATCATGATGTCATACCAGTAGCTACTCAGTGTGAGATAATCGTCAAGGCCTTTGGAGAGAGGAGGGGCACTTCTGTACGAGGTAAACCAAGTTATATAAAGCTTTAAAATGAGTTTAATAATTGATCAGTTATATATATAACTTGATGATTATATATTATCATTACTATCAGTTATATATAAAACTATATAAAGCTTCAAAATGAGTTCAATTATATATAAGTTGATTCATCTCAAATTGAGTTAGGAACTTTACAATCCGATTTTCATAACTTTACATCATTTAAGAGCTACATGACAGCATGAAATCCAACTGAATAAGAGCATGAAATCCATTTGATTTTAGGAACTTTACCATCAGATTTTAGGAACCAATGTCATACTGTCATTTTCATGTTATCAATCTGATTTTTTTTACTTTTTATATCCATGTAACTTGCACCTTCTTTGCCTTCATTTAGGGATGGGCGCGACTGTGAGGAAGCCTATAAGGAAGCGAGGGGCTGATTGGTCCACTCTAGGCCCGGCAAAAAGACAAGAGCTGGAAGACCAAGCCAGGGAGGCTAATGAGCGAGCAAGGAAGGCTGAGAAGGACGCCGAGCTAGCCAATGAAAAATATGATCAGATGAAGGAAAAAATGGAGCGCTTTGAGAGGCTGATGGCTCGACACTTCCCTACCGAAGTGTAGGTTTGAGCACTTGGCGATCTAGGTATGTGACAATTAACAAGAACTTGGTTGCAGCTTGCATAGCTTCTTTGCTTCACTTTTGGGTTAGTTTGTGCAACTTTTGGGTCACAATTCTAGACTTTAAGTGCAGTTGTGTTTGAACATGGTGTTTCTAAACTTTAATTCCGTTTGTGTGTTTCAACTCAAGTACATTGGTAGGTTGTTTTGCTGAAATGGGTGTTTGGGTTGGTTGATGAACAATATGACATGGTATTGTAGGTTTTTATGTATGGACAATGTGTTTTGTTTGTATGGACTATGCAGTGTTTGTGGGTTACATTTGGTTTGTATGGAAATGGGTGTTGGTGCACTCTATTTTGTATGCAGTGTTTGTGGGTTACATTTGGTTTCAGACAGGGAGCATCACAAAATGCAGCGTATATGTTTTTAATTTTTAATAAACTCAGGCTACAAAGCTAAAACGACTAAACTCCTATTAACTGAAGCCACAAACATTTTGAACCCAAAGTTGATCCCCAAAACTCTCAGGTCACAACAAACGCTGTCCGTTGAATGGTCTGAAGGAGGTTCAATAACCAAATGTTCGTCACGTAAAACTTTGATAGACAACATGACTAACCAAATGTTCATCACCTAAACACTTTGAGGGACAACATGAATAACCAGATGTTCGTCAAGACACAACATTAATTCACCTTATGTTCGCCCCCTCAGTTATCAAGACACAAACTTTAGTGGTGGCCTCAACAATATCATGTCTGACAATGGCCTCGTGGGTCGGTCGCTTGGATGTCAAATAAGGGACGGAGGTTCAATTGGTCCGTCTTTTAAGTGTTGTAGGGTCGCTCTACAAGGCACATACCTCAGGGGACGAATGTACGTCCCTAGAGTTAGTAGGTGTCCAAAACCCTCTTCAGGGGACGAAATTTGTCCGTGTCTATAACGTCAAACTGGCCTAGTGAATATACTTCCGCCTAAGTGCCTAACACAAGAGTCACTTATATCATTGTTTGTTATAATAGAATTATAAATGTTAAATTGATACATTAATAAAAATGGCTGTTTACAAATTTTTTAAAATACCCTTTACACTCATGAATTGGTTGCGTTTTATGTTGGAGTAGGTTGAATGACATTTATTAAACCAAAGGCAGCCAGCCGCAGTTGCTGGTTGGATAGAGTGGGAGACTGTGGGATCCCAAATGTTGTACCATATATACGTGGTCTTGTAACACAAGAAGTAATTAATTGATAGATTTTTTAATTATATAAAAATAATTTTATTAATAAATAAAATAATATAAAAATAAATCTGTCTATTCAAAATAATACTCTCACTCGATCAATATATTTTATATTTTAAGATTTTACAAGTTCTAATTTTTACTTTTTATTTAATCTTTTCAATTTCCTAATTAAGACAACATCATTAATCAATGAAAATGCTCTATTGAATGATAAGATAAAATAATGCATTGGACATGAGAATAATCTTATTTTGTTTTTTTAGTAGAGAAAGGTATTATTAAAAAAGTGAATCTAATTTATATTTAAATTAAAGTTTATTGATTAAAACTCACCATTATCATCCTCTCATTTTTCATGCCATATTTATTTCACTTCTATCCATTTTAGTGCCTAATTTAAGTGGCTAAGTCATAAAAAATTTAAAAGGGGTATAATTATATATGTGAAATGCTATTTTAAGATAAAACAACATTGATTTGTTTGTTTAAATTAATACGAAAAATCTATGTAGTATGAAAATAAATGTTATTTTATAATAAAATGTTGCTGGTTTTTTCCGTCAAAAGAAAGAAAATTAGATAAATAAATGAAATAGCTAAGGAAAAAAACAAAAGTAATATTATAATAGACATTGAGTCAATATATTACTCTTAACATGTAATAATGTATAATCAAAGGTCTTTAAATTGAATAAAGTTGTATCTAATTGTTAAAATAAGTAATATAACGTCTCATTTCAAAGGTCACACATGAACTTAATTATAGTATATCAATGTCAAGTTAAGTAAAATATAAAGACGTTCCTATTAGACTCGAGGTTTTAAAAAGCCCCAATGCATATGACCTAGACATTTCAATTTTGTTGTCTTTATTTAAAGCTTCAAAATAAAGAGTGTTTGTGATATGAGTATGAAATTGAATTACTTGTAAATTACCCCAAGCACCTTATTATAGATGTCGCATGTGGTGTTACAATTTCCCCCAACACCTTATTGAGAAAATAACATAAATATTGTTTAGCTTAGACAATCTCCAACAACGTTTATAAAATGAAAAAATAAAATACATATTTTTTAAATTATTTTTGCTTTTACTCCAACAGTTTTCCTATTTCTAAGATTTGGAGAATGATTTACTTTTGAAGAATACTACAGATTTAGGAAAACCTTTTTATTTTTTTCTGATGCTTTTCCATTTTAGAGAATGAGATGAAAAATCTGTTAAACCAAAAAAATGCCTTAAAATTCTTCAAAAATTCCAAAATCTTCAAAATAGGGAATTTGTTGGATATGCTCTTAGTTGGAAAAATAAGAAAGGGATTCAAGGGTAATTAATGGAAGAGGTTATAGGGTCTAACCTTATTGCTCAATTACCATTTTGCAATACTTTTCATTTTTAATTACCATTTTTTTTCTATTACAAATGCCACGTTTAAATCAAATTTCATATTTTTATTTTAATATTTTTCATAAGAATATTTATTATGTTACATATATTTAAAAAAAATTCTACTAATTTTTATTCTTTTGATATTTTTTTTATAAATGTTATATTTAAACCACCTACTTTTCAATCATATCATGTTTTTTTCCATTTACAAAAGACATATTTCTAAAAAAAAATGTAATAATGTTTTTTCAATACTTTGTTTCAATATTTTGGAAATGATGAAACCAGTTGGGTAGACGTGCATGATAGAGAAAAGTGGAATGAAGAATTAAAGGGGATTTTAGGAGAAGCAATAGGAGGAGGAGGAGGCAGGTTTTGCGTGTGTTTACAACAACGGCTGTATGTATATATACTCCGTACTCCGTATTAGTTAAGTAAGGAGGAGATGCGTGTCTCAACTGTGCACGTGGCGGCCCCTTGTCTTTTCTTCACCTCACGTCCTCACCTCTTTTGTACGAGTAGTTTGTAGACGCCTTCTCGATCCTCTGAGGCTGATTCTTGGGTTGCCTTTCTTTCCCCATACGCCGTCGTTGTTGCCTCCCTCCCACAGCTATCCGCCCCTACGTCTCCCTTCCTCCTTCTATATCTAATCCTACGCTCTCTTTAATTTTCTACGGAGTATCATATCATATCATATATATTATCGTTCTAATTAAAAGAAAAATAAAATTAATTAATATTTGAAAAATATTTTCAAATTAGGTTTTTATGAAAAACTATTTTTATGAGTTTTTTTTTTGTGATATTATTTGATAATTTTAGGATAAAAGAGTAATAAGTTAAAACGATAACTTAATTCTGACTTCTTTATAATTTTACCTCTCTTAGTTTTATTCAATATATTTAAACAAAAATATTCTTTCTATATATACCTATAAAAATGTTCACTTTTTTTTTTATAATTTTATTTCCCTCTCTTCATTTTTATAATTTAAGGGTTTTGTTGATCATTGATAAACTAGAATAATATGATATTATAATATGTACTCCAAACAAACCTTACGGAGTATTAAATTTTGTCGGGACTCGTGATTGGGGTGGTGTGCACTTGCATATATAAGCTTTAAATCTAACACATTATATTAATACAATGAGGTTCTATTCTAAAATTAATTATAATATAAAGAGTAATCCACCAACTTATATACTTTGTTTGTATTGTTGAAACTTTCGATTTCAGATACATCTCAACCAACTCCGATTTTTTAAAGTTTGTTTATTTATTACTTCCTCTATTAATTAAAATATGTCATTTATTATTCATGTATGTTTTATTTATATTGATAAAAAACTATATAAAATAACAATTTTTTTAAAAATATTTTTTAAAATAAATTCATACTTAATAATAATAAGTATGAAATTATTTTTAACAATTATTAAAAATTTAATATTTAAAATACTGTAATTTTTAACATAAGGAAAGAGAAATTTCTTTTACGAATTCCTTATATATCAATATTAATTAGAAAGGATGCATCCTTGATCAAGCCTTAAAATTTATACTCCACATTCCACAATATACTTGTTCCTTACCCAAAATTTTATGAGACTATTGCTTCATTAAATCTAATTAATTAACGCAATTTTATCTGATTAAAGCTTTATATTTTATATCATAAAATAATAGGCTAAAATAATCTATGATTTTTTTCCCTCTAAATTTTGGATATTTTCCATTTTATTAAACAAAGAAAGAAATTTGAGGCAGCCGTGGTTGGCGAATCACTTATGGAGACAACAAAAATGTTTGAAATTGAGATGCGAAGACGTACGGAACGTGGCATACATAAATGGATGACATATATATGATATGTAAAAAAGGCTTTTAAAAAGAAAAGAGCAACTAACTTTTGAGGAAATACATGCAAGTGATGACCATTATCTAATATACAAACTGAACCTCAAACAAAGTTTCAAATTAATAATAATAAATAAATTCAGAAGAGGCAATTTGAATTTGAAGTATTATTTATATATAAAGGTTGAATTGGTTTGTTAGCGAAGAATATGGTGGGCTTTTGGCTTCTCTCGTATGCGTGCGAATTCATCTATTATCAAATGATTCAAATCTACTACATTCATTATTTCATTTTGACATGACTGATACAATTTTTTTTTATTAGGAAAACATGTAAGAGTCAGATATAACTAGTATCTTGAGAGACCGATAAAGTCGAAAGAGAGCGAAGCGTCAAACGTACAACATAACATAAAAGATGTAAAACAAACAGTGACAAATATACTGTTCTGGGCGAAAAAATGAACCTAATCCTAATGTACTAGAGATAACATAGACTAAGAATCGAAGTCAGTGACATCGCTGACCAGCAGTACATTAGTAGTCCCTATGGACAGTGAAGACGACCATCCAAAGAAAAATCTGGATCACGAAGTCGCCTCAATACACACCACTTCAACCCCAGTCAGACCCGATTTCAGACGCTAGAGCCCCAACTAAGAAGAGGATCACCCAAACCATTCAGAAACATATATAATGAATAAGGTAATAGATACAATATTATTAACTAACCAAAATATTGTATAATGAAACCTAAATATTAAATGTTTGATTCTAATTAATTCATGTCTATCACAAAAAAAAATGTTTGATTTGTCGCATATATTGTTTCAATATCTTGATCTCACCAAACTCATCCGATTTTGAAAGATTCAAACAATTTGTTTTTTTTTTTTGAAAGAAAAGGAAATTTGAGTGAACTAGATTTTAGATGTAGTTACAGCTGACAAAACCCGACCCGAACCCGAAAATCCGATTCGGTCGACCCGAAACCGATTGTTTTGAACACTGACCTAACCGACACATTTTGGACCCGAAATCCAAAAACCGATAACCGAAACTCACCCAAATCCGAATGAACCGAACCCAATTCAACCGAAATCCATTAAGACCCGAACCTGTTATTACCGAAACCCGAAATAACCCGAACTTTAAGATACATTCTAGTAAATTTTTAAAAATGAATATTGAAATAATGAAAATTTGAGACAATCCAAACCTGAAATAACTAAAACCCGAGACAACCGAAATCCGAAATAACTGAAACCCGATACAACTGAAACCCGAACCCGACCCAACCGAATGACCAAATTATTAGACATTACCCGAAATCTGAATGACCCGAAACTCGACTAACCGAACCCGAACCTGACCCGACCCGTCCGATTGCCACCTCTAGATGTAGTCCATCCAATTAAGAGAATATATGTTTATGATCCAATTAAAAATTACCGGTGCAGATATAACTTATATGATTCATTTCTCTAAAAATATGTAAAATATATGGATGTTAAGAAAATTTTGAACATCCAATCAAGAGTCCAAAATAATCATACATTTAAACATATTTTAGGGTACCCACACACTTCGAGATTCAAACAAATGTATCCTTAAATCCTAATTTTGATAATATTGTTTATTAGGATGCACGTATATAGTGAGGGAGAATTGAAATAATTGAAGGCGTTAGTGTTTGGATGTGTCGTTTATTAAACTAAAGTTTGAATTTTGTGAAAGCATTCGACCTTCACAATCTGTACAATATAAGATAGTCGGATATAAGTTGGAATTGCGACTAACTTTGTAAATGTGGACAAAGCTTGAATTGAGAGAGAGAGATTGAAGATGAATGAACTACTCGATTTTTCATTGTCCGGACCCTAACCTCTCTTCACTCTTTATAAAGTAGAAAAGTGGCCATAAAAATATTAAGACTATGGGCAAAATCTCAAAGAAAGGTGCAAGAAAACGCAATTTACGTTTTTCCAAGAATAGTTGTTGTCGATCAATTGGTTTTACAATTATCAATCGTTGGTCCAAGCGGATCAATTCAATTGGTTCTAGAAGATCAACTCGAAATTAATCGTGCATTTTTTGAACTTCAAAATCACTTACACAAGTGTACTATAATCCAATCTCCAAAATGAATGGTATAGTGATAATCATCTTGATTTCTTAGGAATAGATCCATATCCCTTTAATACATTGAGTTAATGACACCAATAATGAGTTTGTGGTATTCAAATTCTTTTTAGCACACTAATCACTTTTAGCATATCAAATGCTTATACTTTAAGAGTTGTTTGTCTACACTTTTTTCCTGTGGTATATCCATATTTTTTCTCATAGCCCGTTTCTTATGAAAAACCCAATATATGGGTGCTCAATATCACCACATCAAAGTTCATCTCAACAACCTCGGACGATGGTCATATCCAAGTATTAGTCTGTCACCTTAGTTGCAACTCTATGTTTATGACGGTCTAGCCCTCCTTGTATGCTCTCCCTCGTTTTCATGAAAACTCTTTTCTACTTCCCAATTTCAGGTTTGATTTGTACATAATGAATGAATCTATTTGTTTGATGTTTGGGTGTTGTGTTCGGTTAAAATTTATGTTATTCGGAAAGCCGGAAACTCCACCAAATTGTTGCAAGAAATACTTTTCCTTTTCATTTAGGTTTCTTCCTAGTTCACCCATTATGTCCGCAATGTTCCTAGCTACTTTGTAGATTTCGATTCCTCAAAGTTTTGAGTAATGTTGGCTTTTAGTATTTAGAAGTTGATTGATAAAGGATCATAATCCCACAAGGGGGAGCTAACCCCAAAAACTCGTCCTCGGTTTGGGTTGTTGCAAAAGTGCTTATATATATAGGGATGTCAAGGGTCGGGGATTACCCATGTCCTATGGATCAAGATAGGATGAGATTGGATCGATATTTTAAATAGGGAGATGAGGATGAAAAATTATATCCTTATTTAGCAATGAGGATGTGTTGAAGATGTGAAAGGGTGTATATGAATCCCATGTTGAAAATAAGTATAGAATCCAAGCCTTTTATATAAGTCGGTAGGCTATTTCTTCTATTTCTAATTAGTTTTAGGGTAAATTGCAGAAAATCACCCCTTAAATAGGGTATATTGTTGAAAATCACCCCTTAAATTGAATATTAAGAAAACAACCCTTTATATAGCTTTTGTTTGCCAAATACCACCCCGCCTCTATGTGTTGTTAGAGTTTCGTTAAATGTCTTTGAAAAAAAAAACAAAATTACCCCTAAATATATCATTTTCTTGTCACCACTCACTCTCCGTCTATCTTTCTGTACATATGTACAACTCCACACACACTTTGTTAATTGAAATTATTCAACAACTCTTATGGTCTATACTAGACCCCTTTCAATCCATGCCGAAATCTCTCCACAACTCTTATGCAAGATCCCCTTCAATATCGCCTCTCCATATGATAAGGGTATTTTGGTAATTTACAAATTTTTTCCTCTAAAACTTAACGAAATCAGAGATAGGGTGATTTTTGGTAAACAAAAGCTATATCAAAGGTGGTTTTCTGCAATATTGATTTTAAGGGGTGGTTTTGAGCAATATGCCCTATTTAAGGGGTGATTTTCTGTAATTTACCCTTAGTTTTAAGATAAAATCATATTGGTCTTGTGTGTTCAATTTAAACTAGTGCATGCGCTTGGGCGTATGGATCACCACGTTATATGACCCATTGAAATTTAAAAGGATGTAACCTTCGATTTTCGCCATACTCACATGTTATTCTCAAATCGCAATGTATAACATGTTACTTTCTCAAATCGTGAATCTAAATAGGTACGTAAACCCATGCATATATGGGGAGGAATGAATGGGGATCAAGAGGAATCTCGATGACGATGAGGATTATGACGACGTCAATTATAAGGAAAAATTCCAGAAAACTACCATTTAAATATATCAATTGCACAAAACCATCCCTTAAATTGAAAATTTTAGAAAACCACCCTTAAAAAGCTAGATGCTTGCAATTAAACACCACCATCTCACCTTTTCCATTAAGATTGAATTGTTGTTAAATGTGTGAAATTATCATTTTTTCTCTTGTAGTCTTGTACTTTTAATATATTTGAAGGGTAAAAAGGGGATCGCTCTTCAACAACTTTCATTTTTCATCTAAGGAGAGAACCTAGAGATAAATGACGAACACCTAGGAGAACTTTGAACTAACTTAATCAAGGATGAACAACTTCGAACCAACTAAATCAAAGATGAAACATTTAGAATTTTCAATTTAAGAGCAAGTTTTCACTTTTAACATCAAACTAAACATAAAAAGCGGGATGAGTGGTCTTTTGCAAGCATCTAGCTTTCCAAGGGTGGTTTTCTGGAATTTTCAATTTAAGAGGTTGTATTGAGCAAAATGATGTATATAAGGGGTGATTTTTTTGGAATTTGGACTAGTTATAAAACCCAAGCTGTTGGAGGCGAGATAATTAACAAACCCTAACGATTAAGAAATAAAATGATATGATGAAAATAAAGTATTATATTCAAGATTCATTTTTAGGCATTTTATCCTGTTAAATTATGGTGGGACATACGACCTGGTGAGTCACACGTTCAAACGCACACGAGCTAATCAAGCCAAACACACAAGTCGAGTGGAGTTCCATCATAAAACCAAATGACGTTAAGAGTAGTAGTCCACCCACTTATTTACAAGGTTTGAATTCACTATATTTTTCATGTCAGATACTATCCCAAATAATATTCTCAACAAATAAATTTATATTATGTCGAGTAACTTGTTCATTCTCTGATCGATGTGAGATAAAATTTATGTACCGGTAAAAATGCTTCAAAGAAAGAAATTTATTTTGAATTAGTAACGTCAGGTAACCATATATGAATTACCTAATACTCCTGATATTATACATATACAAATTAATTAAGAAGCTAGGTAGATAGATTTGACCCTTCAAATTAAAATGAAGAAAATGAATGTCCTTGCTTGTATTACGTATTGCCTTTGGTACGAAGGTAGATAGATTTGTATGTGTCCAATTCGTGTTTGAAATATATATCTGAAATAAGATGAGATCACGTGAAAAAAAAGATACAATTAATTAAACAAAGATTTATATAAAGTATGTATACGTTTTTACAAATTAACCAAACCTCTTTTTGTTCACAAATTAACAAGAAATCATTTCTTATTTTATTTTTAAAAGTCAAATTGTGGCCCGTGATTAACTCCATAGAAAAGACTAAGGTTTCCCGATTCACGGGTCTCTGCCCATACTACGATTTGTGACTATTTTCATTGTCAATTCGATCTTAGATGAAATTTTGTCTTGCTTATTTATATGTTTAGCTCATTCTGCAAAAAAAAAAGATATCAATAATATAGTATAAGATATTTAAAAATGATAAATAATAAATCTGGAAAATTTTTGTTCCTATATTTTTATTATAAACAATCATAGGTTGTAACATTTATGGTTTTTTCAAAATATAATATTTATTAATTTTATTAATTTTTATTTTTGTTTTATTAGAAATTTATTAATGTAAGAGATTTTTTTATAAAAAAAATGCTACTTTAGACTGTGGAATATTTTGCAATAATATAAGAAAAATTAAATTATAACTAAAATCTATTTTTAATTATAATTAAATTTTACAAAATTTTAATATAAATAAGTAAAAATATTATTTTTAATCTTTCTTTATTTGTCATAAATAACTTTCATTACTATATCTTAAAAATCTATTTTATTTTATTTTTTAAAAATATTGTGTTTGCTTTATAAATAGTTTGCTTAGCAATCTATGACAAACAATCTATTAATTTTTTTGTGAGAATTAATTAGTCACGTTGTAGAACGCTATATCTACACTAGAGCTGTCAAAACATAACCCGACCCGAAAACCCGGCCCGAACGCCCGGTAAAATTTGGGTCAAAACATGAAAATTTTGACCCGAAATTTTTTTCCGACCCGAACCCGAAAACCCGGTAATTTTCCGGGTCATCTAGGTTTCGACCCGGTGACCCGATTGACCCGGTAATTTTGACCCGATTGATCCGATTGACCCGATGACCCGGTTATCCGATTAATCCGATTGATTTATAATTATATATGATTAATTTTTTTTATGGAGATTCCAATTTATTTACATTTTATAATTACAACCACTTGATGTTTCATTTTCAAATCAACTTTTATATTTATTTTTATTGTGTAATACTCCCTCCAATCAATAGTATTTGATTTTTCATCACATTTTTTAAGAAGAAAAAATCTAAAAAATATTAAAATAATTATATGCTTGTTACTAATTGCATGAAATTATTTTAAAAAAACTTATTTAAAAATATAAAATTTTATATTTTATATATTTTTAAATTTTATTAAAAATTACAAGAAATAATAAAAATTAAATATTTTTTTATATCAGATATTGTATATAATTACAAGACTAAAACTTATGAACCACGTCTTTAATTTTAGCATTTTAAAATTATCGCAAAATTACCAAATCATGATTTTTTTAATTTTAAAAAGAAAAATTTGACAAACCCGAAATCGACCCGATTTGACCCGAAACCGGGTCAAACCCGAGTTCAAATCAACTCGGATCTACCCGGGACCCGTTTTACCCGAAACCCGTTTTACCCGAAACTCGAAATGACCCGACCCGAACCCGACCCGAATGACCCGACCCGAACCCGACCCGAATGACCCGATTGACAGGTCTAATCTACACCGATCTTAATTACTACTGTATATCCATATAGATAGATTGCTGATACTAAATATACCGTAAATAAAGGTTTATGGCACCATGTCGATATGAACGTGATGCACTTCGATATAGGCCTGTTCACGGGTTGGACCCGCCGGGTCGATGGGTCAGACCCGGCGGGTCGACGGGTCAGACCCGGCGGGTCACGGGTCGGGGAAGTCATGACCCGTACCCGGACCCGTGGAGAGGCGGGTCGGTGGGTCACGGGTCGACCCGACAAAATTATAAAAAAAACTTTTTTAAAAATTATACTATAAACGGTTTTAACAAAACATAAATTAGAACGACATAGAAAGCATAATAAATAATATATATAATAATTATTATAAATATTATAAATATACATAAAAACTAGAATATATATTTATAATTATATTATAATAATTATATTATAAATATAAATATAAATATTATAATTATAAACATAAATTATAAACAAAACTAGAATTCATATCCATAAAATATAAATTCATATTAATATGCAACTCATATGCAATATGTAATATGTAATGCATGATAAGATTCATCATTTGTTTATCTCCTTTTATAGAGTAGGATACTCCCACCCACCTATCCTCTCATTCACTAACACTCTCTTCCTCTCACATATTCATATTCACTTAGACTACTTAGTTGTTTTTATTAAATTATATTAATGGTTATCAATATTTTCATATTATTTCAAATAGATCCATTGTAACGGCCCAGATTATAAATCCGGGTTACGTTTAGAGGGAAGAGTTATTCCTCTGTCAAATCTTGCAATCCAAGTACGAGCTGCTTATTTATCAACTTCAAGTTATAACCCTGTTTATGTCTTAAGGATTTAATGAAGAAAAAAGGGGATTTCAACCCTCGAGACAGTCAAAATAGATAAAACGAGAACCTGTCCTAATTCAACTAGTCAAAACTCAAAAGAGATAAAACGAGTTTAAATCAATATAAATACAACATATTTCTAAATGACAAACTTAACCAAAACATTTGTAAAGTCAAGCCAGAATAGGTGAAGTCTTCTTAACACTCTCGTCCCGTGAGAAACCCCTCCATAGAAGCAAATCAACAAGCAAAGGGAGCGGGTACCTGAAACTATAACACAAGTCAAGGTCGAGCCACTCATGCGGGACCGAAAGTCCTCGCTGAGGTCATATAATACGCCTATACCTAGAATTAAGGATGACTAATGCAGTATAAGATTTAAATCACACAAGCATGCTTTGACAGTTATAATATGCGGAAAACTGTAAAGGGCCCAAGACAATGCCAAGTGGCATATCCCTCTCCTACCTCTGCACCCCTTCCCGTTAGTGCAGAGACTGGCCAGTTCGGTGCTATAGCATAGCAATTTCCTCGTGGTGGTGCACTCACCACGGCATCATCATATCATATCATATCATGTCATCTCATCTCTTGCCCGATGGTGCTGGGCTGATCATATCATGCTCATATCGACTCGATAGACTCAGGTTCCCCGATGGGGCTGGACTACCCTATGACCCTAGCAAAGACTCTAGGACTATCACAGATAACGGCCGTTCTATTTCAAACGCATAAAGAATAGGGATGCTCATTCATAAGTGCAAGTCCTAAACATGATACTACATGACATGCTTTTATGCACATGCAACACCTACATACTATATAAGACATCAGGCATGAGGTCCAATCACTTGAGCAAGCCCCGGAGGACTTACCTGGAGTCTTCCCATCCAATTAGCCAGCGAACAAGCCACTCAAAGAATCATCCATCAGCAAATAAGCCACCAGAGAATCATCCAATCACACTAGCAGGTAATAAGCAAGGAATAATTCATCAATACATATTTAATCAACACACAAGCAGACTTCCAAGTCAACACAAGACTAAGTACTATTTTATTCAGGTAATCTGGCATTCTCCTCAAAACCGATTGATATCACTTGTATTTCATATCCCACTTAATTAAGAGTTATAGAGTTATAACACTATTATTCTAAGGGTCACAATTTAAGCACTACTCATATACCTTCCTTTACCCCAAAACCTAATTAAGAACTTAAGCAAGATCTCAGTTATCGATTCACTTCTCAAGGATTCATTCATAGTCAGAGAGCAACCAAAATAAGTTTACTTATGGAAAAACCACTTCAGTCAGGTCCAACTAATAAGGCACCACAAACAAATTCACCGTTTTAACAAGTCGAATGAGAGAAGTAAGACAAGTTGACATCTAAGATATCATTTATAAATCCATGTTGAAATAGAAACTCTAAAACGTTCATATTTAAAACGAAGCTCGAGATTCTTAAATCAATTACCCAAGTTAAACCATAAATTCTAAGAATCTCAAAGAGAGTCAACAAGGTCTCTTTATCTAATTATTTTATCAAGGATCATTTATTCATTCATATTTAAAGAGTAAACAAGGACAAGTCGACATTTCCGAAAATCCTTTTTAAATTCATCTTTAACTTAATTACTCAAACGAGGTCATGACTCATAAAATATCATAATAACTTACAAGATAATAAGTCCCAAAAAAAAATATATCCGTACGATTCTAGTCAAATCATCATGTTTAAGCCATTAAAGTATTTACCATATCTAAGTGGCGAATCAAGACACTCCTCAAGCCACAAAACAAAATCTCTTACTTTTAAGTTCAATTAGCGAAAATATCAAGGTAGTGATATCAAAGCAAGCCAATGAATTTTATCTCAAAGTATTCCTTATTCTAAATTGGTTTATAACTCGGAATAATTTAAATTAGGATACACGATAGACCATAAAGAGTTAGAAGGTATCTTAAAGATATCGCTCCCAATTGACTAAAGTGTATCAATTAGATAACATTTCATCATTCAACATATAGTCTAATTAACTCGTCTATTGGAGTTGGCTACCAAGTTGAATCAACCAAGTGTAATGAATTAATTTATCAATTTATCAAATATCCCCTTTTTAAATAAAGTAGAATGATGGAGGCAATTATCCTTTGCAATAGCAACTACTAACAAAACAATCAATAATTGTCAAAACCAAAATAAAACCCGAGACTATATAAATTTTAAGGGTAAACCCCATTCCACTCATCAGCTCAATTCTCAAATCTCACCCTAAGCCAATAGAACTAAAATTAGCCCCAATTCAAGAGTAAAGGCAGTGTATATACCCTTCCCGATGGATCGACCGAGAGGAGGTGTTTGTGGTATGGGAGGAGACGAGAATTCCACCCGAGCTCACAGCAGCTTCGGTGTCGATCAGGTCAGCTCCGGTGGGTGTTCAATGGCGTCGAAAAACAGTACCGACGAGCTCGCTCTAGGCCCAACCATGGCAGTGAGGAAGTGTTAGTCGAGCAGAGGAAGGCGCAACACAAGTTTCTTCTTCTCCAGCTCGGTTTTGAAGCGGAAAGACGGGGGAAGGGAGCTCCAGTTGCGGATCTGGTCATCAGGATGACTAGGTCGAGAGCTGCACACCTCCCTCCCTTGATGCTTGGCTCGACTAAACTCCGGTTTGAACATCGAAGGGGACAATGAAGGCTCGGGTTCACTGGGCTTCGTTGTTGTTCTCCGTCCGTCTACAAAGGTGCCGCGAGGAGCTTCGATTCATCCTTCAATGGAGGTCGACGAGGACACGAGATGGGGACGAGCAGCACAGCGGGAGCTCCAGTTGCAGCTCTCCAATGGCGGCTGTTATAGGTGAAAGAAAGAGAGGGAGGAGGTTGAGAAGGGGCGACAGAAGAGAGACGGGCGAGGCCATTGACAAGCTTGAAGCTTGAGTGTTGGTGAGAACGGGTGTTCAGATCTGAGGAAATGGAGGAGAGAGAGAGAGATGTAGAGCTGAAATGAATTGAAATGAAGAGGAGAGTGGCAGGGGATTAGGGTCGGCTGGATGGTGAAAGAAGAAGGGTATATATACCATCAATTAGGTTAACCTAGAGAATTTACAAAAATAACTCGCTATTTCTGATTTAAAAAGATATACCCCCATAAAATTATAAAATATAGCCTGATAAGTTTTATTCAAATAAAAAGCACCACAATATCAATTTCTGCATTAATAAAATAAATAAATAATTTAATTTAATGAAAGTATGCTATATTTAATTTAATTTTAATTATTTTTTTTTATAATTTTGGTGAATTAAATCACGATTCATAAATAATATTTTCAAAATTCCGGATCTTTACATCCATAACCTTATATTTATTTCATTGTTGAATTGCATCTTTTTTAATAGGACGAAATATGATGGTTTTAATAAATCACACAATTAACTAAGTGAATATAAGGTTAAAAAGATGCAATTCAACAATGAAATAAATATAAAGTTATGGATCTATTTGAAATAACATGAAAATGTTGATAACCATTAATATAATTTAACAAAAACAACTAAGTGAATATGAATATGTGAGAGGAAGAGAGTGTTAGTGAATAAATTCCATCTTTTTTGTCCCACATTGAAAATGAGAGATTTTTTGTCCCACATCGGAAATGAGAGGATAGGTGGGTGGGAGTATCCTACTCTATAAAAGGAGATAAACAAATTATAAATCTTATCATGCATTACATATTGCATATTGCATATGAGTTGCATATTAATATGAATTTATATTTTATGGATATGAATTCTAGTTTTGTTTATAATTTATGTTTATATTTATAATTATAATATTTATATTTATAATATAATATTATAATATAATTATAAATATAAATATATATTCTAATTTTTATTTTTATTTATAATTTATAATATTTATAATATTTATAATAATAATTATAAATATAAATATATTATAGTTTTTAAATTTTTTCAATTAAGGAGGTCACGGGTTGGCGGGTCAACCCGCCGGGTCGACCCGGTGGGTCGGTGGGTTCAAAAACCCTCGACCCTAATTCGGACCCGTAACCCGCCATGACCCTTGACCCACCTGACCCGGACCCGTCGGATCAATGACCCGGCGGGTTCATGACCCGCCGAACCCGTCGGGTCACGGGTTGACCCTTGATCCGTGGACATACCTACTTCGATATGAACGTGGTATCCTAATTTCTGATTTGTCTTCGATTTTCATTGTTTACTTTCACGTTGATTCGGACATGGTAAAATGTCGATTTGGACATAGATTTGTGATGTATCTAACATGTCGATTTGGACATAGATTTGTGATGTATCTAACAACACCCTAGATAGATAGATACAGTATATAGCAAATTAATACTATAATAACGAAAAAAAAAGGGTTAACTTGCTGACCATTCTTGGCTTTTAAATAATAATGAACAATTAAATCTACAAAAACAAAAATAACGTCCATATTAAAGTGTATTTATAATACTCCGTAATACACTTAATAATTTAAAAAAGTCATGGTACGTATATCACAAATTCCAAATCAGGGTTTCATTAATTTATCTAAAAATCGATCACATCCATCAGGTTGAATAAAGTGTTAAACCACGCCTCTTTTTTCTTTGTTTTTTAATTTCAATTTGTCTCTCCATCCTTGTATATGTGCAATTTCTGGGAGGGAGAATTCACACTTGTAAGTACGTTATTGCAAGAACAAGCTACGAATATAATTAAATTAATATAAAACAGTTAATTAATTAATGAGTATATATTGAATTTCCAAAGTGTAACAGGCAATTAATATTAATAAATATTTGCATATATATTTAGATAAGGTCTAGACGCCCAAAAGGGAAGAGTTGGTAGAGCCATAATTAATCACACATTCCCCACATAATTAAGTTAGAGATTATTTTGTAATTAAGCAACTTAGGTTGATTAAGATTGTGGCCGGCTTCCAAGTCAAATCCTGTGGATGAATTCACATATATGACAAAATAATCTCACAGGTGATCATTCATTAGCTATTGTCTTATCTAATTATGTCATCTATTACTTAATTAATTTAAACGTGTTGTTTTAATTAGGTCGAGATATTTATACAATAATCTCATATCTAATACTCCATTTAGATTGGATAATCCATGCATTAATTAAGGTACTGCAACATTCTAATTATTAGTCAGGGTGTATATGGATCCTCTTTGGGGTCAGGGTGGCAGTCACCACCCAATCAAAAATAAAATTTAATATACATATTTCTCTCATCGATAGATTTGATTTGATATCTTATATACTTAAATCCGACACATGAGTAAAAAGTTATAAACATTTCAAAACTGAATCTACATAAATTATTTTCCACAATCATTACCAAACTGATATATATACTTTTATCGTAATTATCGTTTGTTAAACTTCATAGCTTAATACTATAATTAAACCAAAATACTTCAAATTAGCATGTTATATTAAAATATTTGAAAACCGTAAAATAAAGTATACACGATTTATCTTTTTATTCTAGTTACACATTCATAATATTGATTTTTTTTTCAAAAAAAAATATGGTTCAGTTTTCTACCTCTTCAACTAACAGTTTTAGGACCACCACTGCGTATATATGTTTTTAGGATGATAAAAACTAGTAAAATCAATGTTTTATTTTCATACTTATTACTATTACTATAATTATGAAATCATAAATAAATATTATATATATTATATAGTTTTTAACTCTTTAGAAAAACGTATATATTATATAAATAGTAAAATCACACATTTTAAAAACAGAGGGAGCAGATTATAGTGTAAATTCTTATTCAGCCAATTAAGCAAATTAACCCCCAAAATGAAAGGCTCTCCAATTAAGCGTCCCGACTTAATTTTAAATCCTTAATTTCAACATCAAATGCATGTTTCAATCAATAATTGCACTTAAACCCTAAAACTCACCCATTCAATTGAGCAATTTGTGATTTTTTTTGGGGGACAAAATTTGTGATAGATTTAAGGTCTTGTCACTTTTACCTAATCAATATAATATGGTTTTTAACCTCTAATTAATAAAACAAAAACTTGAACAAAATAAGACCAAACCGCAATGATCAAAACGACACCGTGGGCCAAAATTAAGCTATGAATTCCAACTGGATATATATAAAGTACTTAATGTTTTGTTTTGATCAAAACGACACCGTGGGCCAAAATTAAGCTATGAATTCCAACTGGATATATATAAAGTACTTAATGTTTTGTTTTAATTACAAGACGAGGTTTTGGGTGGCGTTGTACCACCATTCAAAAGCTTCATTTTGAACGAGAGTTAAAAGATCGGAATTAGAACACTGCGAAGAGGCGTCAAAACTAAGTTTAAGATGCGTCATCCGATCAACCGTTCGGCTGCCTCCCTGAAAGTATGGGAGAGAGACGACATTTCGAAAGAGCAAAGAAGAAAAAAGACTCGTGAAATCAGAATCTCGATCTCTCGTGATGAACATATTTGTTGCTTAATTCATTTGATAGAGGAGGACGTGGAATAATTAAAATGATCACGCATTATTAATTTGTCTCTTGTTTCAGATACACATTAATTATCATTAATAGTTTATGAAGATAATGTTCTTAAAATAGATAACAGCGTCATTATCAGTACTTGCGCTAAATTTTCAACACGATCACTTGAGCCTTGAGGCCTCGCTATATTAAATTTAAATCTTTTAAAAATTTACTTAATTTAGGCTGTCAGCAACCATTTAAATATTTTTAAATTTTGTTTTGCATTCTCAGTGCTTTGGTTAATTCTGAGGCTTGGGTTGTGTACGTGGTGGGTGGTGCTCCTGTGTATATACCATGTTTGTTTTGTAATTTCTAGTTGTTTCGTTTGGTGTTACCAATCTGTGTAGATATAAATATCAATCGTAATACCAAAAATCTATATACCCTGTGGTTGTGATCGATACCTGAATATTCTTGTTAGTCCATTATCTGAAGTGTCTACATTTACGTCCCAAAAAGATTTTTATGTGCATCCCATGTATGTTGTTTTTCTTAATTAGTCATTTCAATAATCCCTCGTTGTAATTCGACTATGTGTGCATGGCTTGATATGTAATCTTTGTCCTTTTATTTTATGTTATTTTATATTTGTTTGCTTATACAATACTATGGTTTTTCTATCTGTAGACTTGTTAGGCTTTTCAGTTTCTTCGAATCATTTTCCTTGAAAAAATAATGTTTAAAATGTATAGTTATATTTTTTTTAAAAAATATATCAATTAATTAATTATATTTATTTATAAAAGTCTGGTTTTTAAGAAGAAAAAGAATAAGATTTACAAACATATTTACTTTATGATGTAAAAGTATGAATTTAAAATTTAAATTAGGTATCGAGTGATACATCAAGTCATATAGGCATATAGCTAATCTGCCACTATATGTAATTACACTTGGGATCCCATGAAGTTCTTAAAATAATTTCACATAAAGTTGGTTAAATCTTAACCATTCAATTCTAAATAAGTGGTTTAGATTTACATTAGTTTATCCATTTTTTAATTTATTTTTTAGGGTTGAAAGATTTCTATAGGGTAATTCTTTCAAATATAAGGAGTTCAACTCCACGGGATCCTTACCGATGTAATTACTGTGAGCAAATCTCCAGGTTTCAGGATTATTACCAACTCCATATCACCGTTGGCGTGCTTCTTACTATTAAGTAATTAATTTTTTGCGGTTTTGGATAAGATTGCGAAACGGCTTTTGTCAAAATAATTTTAAATAAATTATATGTATGTCCTTTTCATTTCTTCAAAAAAATTGCAAAATGGTTCAAAATTCTCTCTTCTACGAATCAAAATCTAAATATGTTGAACGAACTATTGTGATCGAAAACATGCTAAAATCGATGAAATTAGGCAAGGTATCAATTGATCGAGACTCGAATTGGTATATCGATCATCTTAGATGATTATCGAATGACATTCGATGATTATTTGTGGTTGTCATTTGAAAAAAATTGTCGAAGTTCGCAGGATACGCAGGAGCCTCATCAAGCGTCGCCGAGGATACTCAGGAGCCTCATCAAACGTTGTTGAGGTTACACAGGAGTCTTATCAAACATTGTCGAGGGTATGCAGGACCCTCATCGAACATATTTAATGAAATTCTAGTAGAAATATGTGGTGAGTGGTGTTTTGTTGATAGAAGCCATTTAATAAGTGATTTTATGTGAATTTATATTTAATAGGTGGATTAAGTGTAAAACATATACTTAACGGGTGATTTTCTATAAATTTTCCTAATTTCTTTGACTGAAACATCATTTTATTTGGCACTCGATCCTTCTCTCTTTCTAAATTTTTTTTACAGTAGGCAATAGTTTGGATACTAGAAGTATCCATGATCATCTAGAAAGAAGATGTTCTGGAATTCACAACTATACTCTAGGATAGAATTACAACTCAGTTCTGATTTTGCAATGAAATCAACTGCGCCATTCGCTTCTCTGTAGCAGTGCTGGAATTCGATAAACTCAAAGTCCTTGCTTAGGGCTTGTATTTCTTCGACTATTTGAGAAATTTCCCATGGTGTGTTGTTTATCTGGTTGATGGCATTGATAACAGTTGTAGAGTCGCTTTCAATAATGGTCTTCTGTATTCCGATTTCTGCTGCCAGTCTTATACCTGCAAGTACTGCAAAGCATTCTGTTTGAACTACAGAGTCTGTTTTACCATTACTTTTATGTATGCGAATTACCTGACCCTGATAATTTCTGATAATACAACCTATTTGGGAATGGATGCCAATTTTGACAGAGGCATCTACATTTATTTTAATGATATTTTTTGGAGGATATTTTCAAATCATTTTGTCACGAGGTCTGGTGTGTTTGGGTAAATAGGTTATATTGTCTTCCTTTTTCCAGCATAAAATTTTATCTGTAGTTTGGGTTAGGATGTTGGTTATATTTATATTTGAACTTTTTTGAAAAATGATTTTATTTCGGAGTTCCCAAATGGAGTGCCATATATGGCATAGATCTGTGAAGTCTGTGTTTAGAGTTTTAGTGCTAATAATATTTTCTGAGATATCGCTTGTTAAGTTAGGTATAATGAAGGATTTGTTTAATTTAATACCTAAGTTATGGATAAGAGATCTGGTGATTTGACAGTTAAAGATTAAGTGATTTGTATCTTCTGTTTCATTATTGCAAAGAGAGCAGGTACTAGGAACTCTATTTACGTATCTGTTTAAGCGTGCAGCAGTGGGTAAGATATCTAGTATAATTTTCCAAATGAAATTTTTGATATTTGGAGCAATGTTAAGTTTCCAAATCCAATATGTAGAAATTTTATTCGTATTGCTGGTATTGAGGAGAGAGGATGTAGATTTTACGTTGAAGATTCCATTTTTATTGTAAATCCAAATAAGTCTGTCTGGGATGTCGATGTGTGGGATGTAAATATTTGTTATCATTTGGACAATATGAGGGGGGAAGATACTATTTTTAGTTTATCAGTATCCCAAGTTTTAGAGTCTGTGAAAAAATCACAAACTTTTAAGTTAGGGTTACGATCATTTCTGAAGTTGTCGAGGTGTTGTGCATTTACCCAGATATCAGACCAGACATTGATAGTTTTCCCATTTCCTACAAGCCAGAGGAACCCTTTGGAGAAGAGATCTCTGATGTTGAGAAGTCGTCCGAATTGCCATGAAGTTTTGCTTTTTCCTCTTTCCATTATTGTTTCTTTTGAGAGATATTTTTCGGTGATTACTTTAGATCAGATATTATTTGGATCTGCTATTATTCTCCATAGTAGTTTCATCTGTGTGCCTATATTGATTTGTTCAGCTGATTTAAAGCCTAATCCACCATCCCTTTTAGGGGTGCAAATGCGTTCCCAGCTAATTAATGGGTGATAATTATTGGATTGGAGTTTCTTCCAGAAGAAGTTTTTGTTAATTTGATCAATTTTATCTAGAGATCCTTTAGGAAGAAGAAAAGATTGCATCAAGTAGTTTGTTTTAGAATTGAGATTTGCCTGGATGAGAACAGATCTACCTGCTTGGGAGAGGGTATTCGATTTCCATTTTGATAGTTGCTTTTTTAGGCTTGTGATTGCTTCATCAAATAAGCCATTGTTAGCTCTGCCACTAATTAGAGGTATTCCTAGATTTTTTTCCATTGTTTTAGTAACAGGAATGTTTAATTGTTGAACAAGATTTTGAGCTTTTTGTGTTGAGATGTTTTTGGAAACCTGTAGAGAACTTTTGTTATAATTTATAGAGAGGCCTGATAAGTGGTAAAAATTATTTAGAAGATTTCTAATTGTATGAAGACTTAGATCGTTTGCGTTTCCAAAAATGAGTGTATCATCTGCAAATGAGAGAAAAGGTATGAGTTCACTATTATTTGTGAGTCTGATTCCAATTAACGGTTCGTATTCTAGTGATTCTTGTTGTATCATTTTTCCTAACAGTTCCATAACTATAACAAAAATATATGGAGCGAGGGGATCTCCCTGTCTTATACCTCGAGATGTTCGGAAAGTCTTACTAGGTAGGTTATTAACTAAGACCGAAAAGTTAGTTTTAGTAAGGCAGGTCATGACCCAATTTATCCATTTATGGTGAAATCCAAATTTGTTTAGGATTATACGAATAAAGTTCCAGTTTATTTTGTCATAGGCCTTCTCCATGTCAAGTTTGATAGCCATCCATCCCGCTTTCCCTTTTTTGTTGTGGAAGGAGTGAAAAACTTCGTGAGCTATTAGGATGTTATCTTGAATATTTCTACCTTGTACAAAGGCTCCTTGAAAAGGATTAATAATACGGGGTAAGATAGGTTTTAAACGATTGGCTAAAAGCTTGGAGATAATTTTATAGATGGTGTTGCAAAGACTGATTGGACGGTAATGGTTAATGTTCGTAGGGTTATCAATTTTAGGAATAAGTGCAATAAATGTTGTGTTTACTTCATTGAGGAGAATGCCCGAGTGGAAAAATGATTTAATGGCTTTGCATAGTAGGCTTCCCACAATGTTCCAATATTTTTTTATAAAATTCAGGTAGGAAGCCATCAGGACCTGGAGATTTATCATCTGTCATTGAGAATAAAGTGTCTTTAATTTCTTTATCTGTGAAGGGTTGAGTTAGGGCTAGGTTTTCAGTGTCAGTAATTGTATGGTTAATTAAGTTTAGGAAATATGAGTTGCTATTGGTTGGTTCATTATTTGAGATAAATCTTTAGGCTAATTCTTTTGTAATTTCATCTCTAATTTGATTTTCATCTTCGATGATGAGACCATCTTTATTTGTGAAGTTGCGAGTAATGTTTTTGGAATTTCTGATTTTGGTTATAGATTGATAATATTGGTGTTTCTATCTCCAAATTTAAGAAAGTTAGATTTGACCCTTTGTTTCCAAAAATTATAATTAAAGTTCATAAGTGTAAAGACTGAATGTATTTTATATTATTATATTATTGTTTTGAATAATATATTATTATTTTATTCAATCGGTAAAAATGTGAGAAAACCCATCCTCGAGCGTGAGTTGATTTTAAAGACATTCCGGCATCGTTTGGAGAATTTAGATTTTAACGGATTTAATTCCACCTTCGAGCTCCGAGTTTTGGTAAAATTAATTTAATTTCGTTATCTTGAAATTAGTAAGTTAAATTTAATTTAAATCTGATTTAGTCGGGTTTTGATAGAGTCGGGATTAGCGGGTTTCGAATTGAACGTCGGGTATATTCTCCTTGCATTTTATAGTGGGACCACATATATATTTCTTTTCCTATTTTCTTTCTTTCCCTTTTCTTCTCTCTCTCTCGGTTTCTATGGCAAATTAAATTGGTCCCCTCTTTTGTCTTCTTCCCATTTACTGCACACACTACCTCACCACCTCACTGCAATTGCACCCACTCTCCTCCCTCTCTCTTCCACTCTTATCTGTAAACACCCAACTCCCTCTCTCCATCCCACCACCCATGCTTCACCATATTTGGGAAAAGCCAAATCTTATCTCTTCCACATTTCGGTTTCATCTTGCAAAACCCTCTCCACATTACTTTCAACCTGCAGACCAGCTTCTCCCCCTCTTTAATTTGAACCCAATAACCCCTAGACAACAACTCTTTTCTCCTTCAAACGCCACCACCGTCACCTCCCATTGCTCTGCTTCACTCCCTCCGTTTCGTTTACCTACTCCGAGCCACCACCTCCGTCCTCCTCGTCGACCAGAATCTGTCTTCCTCACCGGCACCGTGAAGAGCCAGCAGCTCTCCTGTTCGTCGATTGAAGTTGCGTCGGGACCTTCCCCCCCCCGGTTGTGGTTCAAGGTCGGTAAGAGCTCGGGTTTTCCTCCTTTCTCTTCCTTTCACCTCCAAACGAAAGAAAGTTGGACCTTTAACCCTCCTTCGTCCTTCCTAGGCCACCTCCGACGAGAATCTATCTCCGGCGAAGCAAACCGAGGCGAGTTCGAACGATTCCGGGCTTGAAGAACACCTCGGTGAGCTCTCCATTTCTTCTTCTTCTCTCCCTTTCCGTTTCCGTGTGGGTGAGTCTAGTGACCGGAGCACAGCTCCCCTCCCCCCGCCGTCGGCCAGCTACCTCCTCCTCTTCTTCTTTCCGTCGAGCCCAGACGAGCCCCTTCCCTTTACTCTGTTTGTTTCAGGCGGAAACAGGGGAAGAAGAAGATGGGCATGGGCCCCTCCTTCCAACTCGGCGCCAATTCAGCATGGGGGTGGGCCCTCCCTGAAATTTTTTCCATGCTGGCTTCGGATGGGTTAGATAAGAGGGAGGAGGATTGGGCCTTTTTCTTGGGCCGAATTGGGCTGGGGTTTTAAATGAATTGGGGCTTTTCTTTTATAAATCCGAATCCGGTTGGGTTTGCAATAAGAGCTCCGATTAGGGTTTAAGTGAAGTGGGGGCTCGGTTTTGGGTCTTGTAAAGTAAGGGATTCGGTTTGGGATTTTGTATATATAAAGGTTATTTTGGCAATTATATATAGGGCTGATTTTATTAAATAAGATGGTTGGTAATTTTAGGGGGCTTGAAAATATTACTTGAAAGTGTTTAATAGAATGACATTTAAATTATCATTATAATATTAATTGAGATTTAAGATATGTAAATATTATTTTGATGATTTAGTATTGAAATTTATCTATATAAGGTTTTTAAAATAAGAAACATGCCGGAACTATTTCTATACTATGATTTTGAGAAATTGACTTTAAGGATTTAAATGTTTAATGTCGGAATTTGGCCAAGTATGTATTGAGGAATTATTTTGAATATGAGTTGACTTAATTTTGGATTTAAGATTTTGGAAAACGGTTTTACTATCGGTCGGTTTTGAGGATGTTGAGAACTTGGGTTCGTATGTATGAATGTTGGTCTGGTAGCTTATGGAAATGGCTTGATGATAGGTGTGTATTGCTTTTGGATTGCTTTGGACTTGCATTTGGGCCCTTGCTTGTGTTATCTTGCTGTTCTGCATCAACATGTAAGTATCCTACGGGACTTACTCAGTAACCTGGACCTCCTGCCTGATGTGTCATGTAATGTGCAGTTTTGTTGCATATTAAAGCATGCCATGTAGTATCATGCTAGGATTGCATTGAACTGAGCATGTGTTTACTTTGTGTGTTTGAAACAGAACGGCCGTTATCTGTGATAGTCCTAGAGTCTTTGCTAGGGTCATAGGGTAGCCCAGCCCCATCGGGTGCCCTGAGTCTATCGAGTCGATATGAGCATGATGATAGCCCAGCACCATCGGGCATGTTTAATTTATATTTAATTTATGTTATGATGATGATACCGTGGGTGAGTGCACCACCACGAGGATATGCTATGCTATAGCAACGAACTGGCCAGTCTCTGCACTAACGGGAAGGGGTGCAAAGGTAGGAGAGGGATATGCCACTTGGCATTGTCTTGGGCCATTTACAGTTCTTTTCCGCATATTATATATACTAGGGGCATGATAGTGTGATTTAAATCTTGTACCGCATTAGTCATCTTTTATTTAGGCATAGGCATGTTATGTGGCCGCAGCGCGGTCAGAGGACCCGCAGGCGATCACCAGGCCTGATTTCGTGGATAGTGTTAGGTACCGCTCTTGTTGCTCCATGCTTCTGTGGCGGGGAAATCTTTTGGCGAATCGAAGAATCCGGCTAATATATTCTAACTTCACACATGGCAAATCACCCACTTTGGTTAGGTTTTGACCCGGCTCTGCCGTGGCTTTTGTATCTAAATCTTACTTCCGCTTTATTTTCGTTAGATTGAATTTATGAAAACTTCGACTGATTAGAGGTTTGAAACCTCGACCCGTACCTGAATTGCAACATCTGAACGAAGGTATCCGACCTTCGAAACGTATCCCGGATATTTATATCCGGGCCGTTACAATAAGTATTTCACGTTTATTTAATAGTGTTTGCCTTTTGTTATCTGTACTCTTATTTGAGTTTCCAGTAACTTGTTATGTTTGTAGTGTTAAGAGTTGATCTTCAATTTCTTTTAATTGTTTAAAGTTGTTGTTTGGATGTGATCTACACCAAAATTTTGTGTTTTTCTTAATGAGTTTTTGATTTTGCAGGAGTGTAAACATGAAAGATCCGTGTAGTTTATTTTGCCAAGTTGTTTTAAATAGTTTATTGTAGTTGTCATTATTTGTCCATGAAATTTCAAACTTAAAGGGAGATCCTGCTCTGTTTGTTTTTGTTCCGATTGAGATAGATATAAGAAAATGATCAGAACTCGTAAATGGGTGATTGACAGTTAGATTGGGAAATTGATTAGATATGTCTTTCTAAATTCTTTTGATATGAGATACTATCTCATGATTCACATCTCAACAAATAAGAAAAAAAAAATAGTTGTGCCAAATGCCTAGGACTCAATTACGTGTGCACATACGCTAAATTTGAGATCTAAAGTTTAATCTGGTGAGTAGATCATTATTCCTTGTATATAATCGATTTCCATTCTTTTTAGTCGACATGATAAACTTTTCTCATTAACAAAACGTCTTCTAAATTTGGCCGATATCCAATTGGAACATTTTGAGCCCATTTTGCTCAATATCTTTGTGTGTTATTCGTGTGACATGAATGACGTACACAAAGAAATCGCATGCTATTTTTGTATACTAGTGGTTACATTTCACCATATGACAATTTAAAGATTAATTGTTGATTTTTTTTCTTAGACATTAGTTTGCCATATATTAATAATATGAAAAAAAATATAGTGATATATGTTTTTTTGGTGAAAATATATTGATATACTACCCCCGTTCGGCAAAACTTGTCATTTTAGCTTATTTCACAAGTTTTAAGGCAAGTAACAAATGTACTAATTTACCCTCAATTATTACCCTCCTTTTTTACTTTATCGAAAACTACAACTAACAAACCATCAATCATATTAAGGACATTTTTGTAAAGTGAAGGACAAAATACTTACAATGACAAGTTTTTTTGAACAAAAATAACACCCTAAAATGACAAGTTTTGTCGAACGGAGGGAGTATTAGACACGCCTAAAAATTATTATATATTATCTATTCTAAATGAAGTGCAATAAAAGATTCTAAAAATGATTACTACAAGAGGGTATATTCTATAATAATAGTTTATGCACTTAATTTTTTATCAAAGTTTATGCACTTAATTGGATCACCCACAATCAAGACATGTATGAATATCTATTTTGACCTAGCTAGCTTAATTCAAAGGCGAACTTAATTACAAAGAAATTTGTGACTCCCACGTTAATGTCAGTTTAATTACACAACACAAGATTTGGTGTGTATTTGAAAAAAAGAGACCTAATTATCAACCCACATATTGCTTTCAATAATGTCCTTAATTAATTTGAGACCCCACAAGTTTGCTTCATGTTGTGCTAGAAGGAGAATTTAATTTTAAGGGGGGATATATTG
The DNA here is from genome assembly GCA_963922045.1 of Persicaria maculosa. NCBI lineage: Eukaryota > Viridiplantae > Streptophyta > Magnoliopsida > Caryophyllales > Polygonaceae > Persicaria > Persicaria maculosa. The sequence continues at coordinate 19,476,571 of OY998261.1, read as the reverse complement.
TCAAATTCCACATGAAAAGACAAAACTAAAACTTGAACGAACCCAAAACATCCACGGAGATATATATTAATTCCAAATCCAAGTAATTTATTATACAAATCAAAGGCATTAAATAAATGGGCCCTTGATGGGAACTTTTGAGGAGTGGATATATAGGCACCAACTATATACATGGGCTTCTCAACAGTACTCCCTACTAGCTACTACAAAAGTCGGAATATATATTATCATCATATACATGTATGGTAGCTAGGTTTTAGTGTTAAATTCTGGTGGCCATATGACCGATTTGGGAGGTCACATGTCCAAACGGATTATGCGCTAACCAAAACCGAGTAAACAAGACCGATGAAGTTCCATCCTAAAATCAATTGACCTTAAGAGAAGTAGCACACCGACTTATATGTAAGGCTTGGATACATTATATTATATGTCAGTTGCGCTTGAAGACATAATGCCCTAAGGTCGTCTAGCCAATAGATTAGGGTCTCATACCGCACCGCTTTGATACCACGTTAAATTCTGCACTGGCTAGCCACACAATACAATTACGCTTGACGACATTATGCCTTAAGGTCGGCTAGCCAATAGACCAGGGTCTCGGACCGTACTGCTCTGATACCATGTTAAATTCTGATGGACCATATATATGACGTGGGGGGAGGGTCACACGTCCAAGTGTATCATGCGCTAACCAAGTCGAGCACACAATACCGATAGAGTTCCATCCTAAAACCAATTGACCTTAGGAGGAGTAGCCAACCGGCTCATCCCTCAAATAGGGATTTTATTAATGATAAAAGGGATAAATAGTACTTAACTAAGGGATTGATACTTTGACCTCTTTCATTGTCAGCAACTAAATATAAAATACCCTGAGGCAGATCACATAATACAAAAGCTTCTAAAAGAAAAGGCAAAAGAGGTGAGATAATCGGCAACAACATTTGATATTTTGATTCTATAAAAAAAATATGACGGAACTGAATTATTCAGTTCCTTTTCAAGTAGTCTTGACATTGCAAAACTATACTAGGTCTTCCTATCAATATTCAATAGAACCACTAGTTGTAAATCTGTTTCAAGGACGACCCTCTAACTTGTATCTTTGAGACCAAACAATATAAACCTTGAAGAATGCTTCACAACTCTGCAATCAGAACATTGTTGTTGTGATGTGAATGATGTTTATCCCACATCGAAAAACACGAGAATTTAAGCATTGCATATAAGTCAGTGGACTACTCCTTCTAATGTCAATTGGTTTTATGATGGAACATCATTGGTCTTGTGTGCTTGGCTTGGTTAATGCATGGTGCGTTCCGGCATGTGACCTTTCCACGTCATATAACCCATCGGAATGTAAAGTCTATTACTGGGTTAGTTAGCCGTAAGACACGGCGTCAAGTTCATGTGGCAAATATTGCGGAGTCAGGTAGACCCATCGATCTTGTGTGCTCGACTTGCTCATATCATATGACCCACCAAAATTTAACAATTGTATATACCAAACTAAGGGCCTCTACATACTTTGTTTCTTTGTACCTGCGTCTCAAATTTGACTGAACAATCTTATAAGGCAAATTGATGTATTAGATGAAGAGATCAATCAACCTTTTTCAAAGGTACATTATCCTTCTCAGGTTAGTTAGCCGTAAGACACGACGTCAAGTTCATGTGGCAAATATTGCGGAGTCAGGTAGACCCATCGATCTTGTGTGCTCGACTTGCTCATATCATATGACCCACCAAAATTTAACAATTGTATATACCAAACTAAGGGTCTCTACATACTTTGTTTCTTTGTACCTGCGTCTCAAATTTGACTGAACAATCTTATAAGGCAAATTGATGTATTAGATGAAGAGATCAATCAACCTTTTTCAAAGGTACATTATCCTTCTCAGTAATAAAATATTGCACAAAATTCTCTTAAGGATTGAATGATTGAATAAATAGAAAGTGATTGATTTGTGTGTGTAGCTTTGCGTTCTTAGTTGATCCTTTTTTGCACCAAACACTTCGGATGAGGTTAGGTGTTGGACACATCCACGGTGTTCCACAAATCACAATTGGCCCAATTGTATGATCTACTTTCTCTGTGTTTACAAAATGATTGATTGATTTCAGTTTTATATAGTACGTGTTAAAATAACGTTCTTTTCACTTTAAAAATTAACTGATTTTTTTTCAAAATTGTTTGGAATGTGTCTTCTCAACGGATAATATGTTGTTTTACAAATCTAGATGGTTCCATATTTCATACTCCGTATTTTGTATATTACATTGATGTGATCTATATCTCTCAGAGTAGGACAAAATGAGATTTGGATATGAGTTAGAATATACTCCTTATAATGATTTTTTAGGATAAATAAAAATATATAAATTTTTTAAAATAATTTTATAATTATTAGTAATAACTCATAAGTATGAAATGTTTTAAAAAAGATATAAAAAAGTTCATATTTTATCTCCCTCCGTTCGGCAAAACATGTCTTACTATTCACGCACGCTTTTTTAGAAGGGTCAATTGAGCAATAGTCCATAATTATGGTCTTTATTAGGAAAATGTCTACCCTTCGTTCCAAATTGGCAAAATGTCCACCTTCCTTCCCTTGCTCCCTTTGCCCCCCCACGCGCCCCCTGTGCCCCCCTCGTGTTTCAGCACATTTGGTTTCAACAACCCCTATTTCAGCGTTTTTTTTCCACGCGTTGCTGAAACCGAAGTTGCTGAAACCGAAGTTGCTGAAACTGAAGTTGCTGAAATTGTTGAAATTAGTTTTTTTTTCGTGCGTTGCTGAAATCGGAGTTGCTGAAACCAGGGTTGCTGAAACCGGAGTTGCTTAAATTGTTGTTGCAATTGCTGAAATTAGTTTTTTATTTTTTCGTGTCAGTGCTTCGACATCGGAGTTGCTGAAACCGGAGTTGCTTTTTTTTCTTTTTTTTTTCGCGTCACCACTTCGACACCGGGTTTGCTGAAATCGGAGTTGCTGAAACAGTGTTGCAGGATATAAAATTTAGCCTATGCGGGATTCGAACCCACTTATTTGCGCATAAGCACATTGCTCTGCCATTGAGCTAAGAGGCTTTTAAAAGAGATTTAAAGAAAGTAACATCAAAATTCATGTTGAAACCGAAGTTGCTAAAGTTGTTGCTATAATTGCTGAAATTGCCAATATCCAAACTATGTAAGACATTAGACAACTAAAATTACAACAACAATTTCGCACAATTTCAGCAAGTCATTTCACACAAGTGAATAAAAAAATTGGTATTTGTAGATTCGATCTCAACCTTCTACCTCTCAGATCGGAGGTAAGAGATTAGGGTTCTTGAGCGAAACAACCAAGTGAAACTGTAAGAGAAGCGACACAACAGATTTACGTGGTTTGATCCGAAGATCTACTCCACGGGGCCTCAGCAGGGAGGCACCGAGTCAAATCCACTAAGTATGAACAGTATTACAGAGTAAGGTTGCCGATAGGACCAAATCAGTCAAGGCAAGCAAATACTAGACAAGATATGAGAGAAAAATGAAGGTGAAAAGCAAGAACAGGTAAACACTCCCCAGATCTGAAGTACAGGTCAGATCTGTGCGAAGGAGTTCGTCGGAGAAGAAGATCTTCGCCGATGGAGGGACTGACGCCTTGTTCTTCCTTGCTTTGAACGGGATCTAGAGTCTCGCTTGGAGATACACCCTAGACCACCGTCTTCCTTCACGATCGCCGCCGCGGAGCGTCCAGGAAACCCTAGATCTCCAGAGCCTCTCTCTCTTCTTTCTCTCTCTGCTTTTGGTGAAATGAGCTTCGGGTGTGGGAAACCCTAGCAGCGCTTCAGCTTTATAGGTGGAGCCATATTAACCAAAACGCTGCGTTCGAAGGAATGACCTAGAAGCTGCAAGAGTCACAAGCATCCGGGCTTCCATGAAGGTAGGTTACTGGGCCTTATCCGAGTGGGCTTAAAATTGGCCCAACGAATAAAAGGCTTAGCAACTTATGTACGTATTATACTAGTTTATATTATATACTTATAATATATGTGAGCATAGTATAAATACTACACTTCTAACATATAGTATAAGCATATAATATGTGTGTATAATATATACTTGTTAGTTTATATATTTGCCTACTCCTTAAAACCGATATTAGTCCATCTACCATCCTAAACTCCTAGATTAAATATGATTTAGATTAAGAAGACTTAACAATTTGCCCTCCTAATCTGGATCATATTTAACCTATTAAAGACTGTTAGTACTCCTAGTGGATTTGAGTCAGTACCCCATCCTGTTTCATCATTGGCCCAGTACTTGTGCGCCTAAGGAAGATCTCTGAGTTGGAGAAAGTCCCGGCAGAAGATGAATTTGTTTGCTGGGACGATCTTTGTTCCGAAGTCTGCTGGATTGACGTCGCCTTTAATCTTCCTCACATCAAGCTCGCCCTTTGATACCTTTTTTGAATAAAGTGATACCGGACGTCGATATGTTTGGTTTTTTCATGGTACATTGGGTCTTTGCAGAGATACAGTGCGCTCTGGCTATCCATATTTACAACTGGCTTGCACGGCTTTCTAAGTATCTCTTGTAGAATCCCTTTGAGCCATATCGCCTCTTTTGCTGCTTCTGTGGTGGCAATGTATTCTGCTTCTGTGGATGATAATGCAACAATCGATTGTTGCTGAGATTTCCACGAGATGTAGTTGCCTGCCCATGTGAAGTAAAATGCTGAAGTAGACTTTCGATTGTCTTTGTTGCTGGCGTAGTCTGAGTCTACATAACCCTGCTGCGTCGTAGGGCACCTTACTCATTTCTTTGACACTTTCTGGTTTGGAGGGACAACTCTTTTTGGTGAGTTCTAAATGCCCTCCTAAGGGAATGGTAGTAGGTTTGGATGAAGACATATGAAAACGGTCAAGGACCTTATCAATATAGTCATCTTGAGATAACCATATAGATTTTCTATGTCGGTTTCTAATGATATTAATGCCAAGAATCTTATTAGCACTCCCTAAATCTTTCATCTCAAAGTATTTCTTCAAATTGCTTTTAGTAGTGCTAATGGGAGGCATGCTATCACAGATAATCAGGATATCATCAACGTATAACAGCACATAAAGCATAGAAGATGGAGAAATGCTTTGAAAATAAAGACAGGTATCATAACTACTTCTAGTAAAGCCTAATTAATGAATCACAGCATCAAACTTAAGATTCCATTGTCTGGGGGACTGCTTTAGTCCATAGATGGATCTCTTAAGTAAGCAAACATGATCAGGATATTTAGGGTGTTCAAACCCTTTAGGCTGTCTCATATGGATTGTTTCATCCAGAGACCCATGCAGAAAAGCAGTTTTAACATCCATTTGTTCTAATTCCCAGTCAAAGACAGCACACATAGCAAGCATTATACGTAAGGTTTTATACTTGACTATGGGAGCAAAGATGTCATTGTAGTCTATACCTTCTTTCTGAGAGAACCCTTTGGCTACCAAACGGGCTTTATACCTAGGAGGATCTCTAGGGTTTTGACCTTCTTTAATCTTATAGATCCACTTGGAATCTATAAGACGGGTTCTCGGAGGTCTTGGAATCAATATCCAGGTCTGATTGACCTTCATTGAGTCCATCTCTTCTCTCATGGCATTTTTCCAGTGTATGGCATTTTGGTCTCTAATGGCTTCAGAGTAAGAGTTTGGAGTAGAAGGGTTCCTAAGGGTGTCAGCAGTTAACAAAGCATATTCAACAATATAACTGGTATACTTCCTATTGGGTATGCTAACTCTGGGTTCTCTATCCTTAACAAGCTGGTAGTCATGCAAATTGGGTATGTTAGACACAACATTGTCAGTAGCATGCATATCAGAAGAGGGGGTTGAGGAGAAAACAGAGGACTCCGTTAAGGAGTCATTAGACAGGCCGGTTACATCGCCAGAGGAAGGAGAAACAGAAGAATTTAAAGAGGGAGAGAGAGGGTTGTCAGCAGTAGATGCTGGTGTTGTGCCATTGGAAGCACCTTCGGAGGTGTCTTCTTCTGAGCTAGTGTTGGTTGTTGCTCTTTCGGAGGCATGTCCCTCTTCATCTCCATCTTGTTCTTCTTGTGTGTTCCCCCCTTGCTTTGTTGAAGCTGGCACTCTGTAGAATCTTCCAGTGTCGTACTCGTCTATGAAGTCATCATCATCCTGTGGAGATGAGCTGTTGATTTCTTCTATCTGCTGTTTGGTACCTATTAACTCAGACAAAGAGGTTAGAGTACTTTTCAATGGGAATTCCTTCTCATTAAATCTGCAACTTCTAGTAGTTATAACTTTGTGAGCTCCAGGTTGTAAAAGTAACACCCTGAACCCTTTCACCCCTTCAGGATACCCTAGAAAGATACCCTTTAAAGCTCTCGGCTGGAGCTTACCCTCATTTACATAAGGATAAGCTGCACAGCCAAAAGTCTTTAGATAGGATAAATTTGGAGGCTTTCCTGTCCATTTTTGTTGAGGGGTGACAAAGTTGATAACACTGGAAGGAGATCTGTTAATAAGGTGGGCTGTTGTATGAACAACTTCACCCCAAAGAGAAGGTTTCAATCCAGAACTGACAAGCAAACATCTAACTTTTTCTAACAGGGTTCTATTCACACGTTCAGCTGTGCCATTTTGCTGTGGTGTACCAGGTACAGTTAGGTGTCTTTTTATCCCATTAGATTTGCAAAAGTTGTCAAAATCAAGATTGCAAAACTCCAAACCATTGTCAGTTTTAAGGCATTTGAGCTTGTGAGAGGATTGGCTTTCTACCATCACCTTCCAAGTTTTAAATGCCTCAAAAGCTTGATCTTTGGTTTTTAGTAAGCTAATCCAAACCTTTCTAGAGTAATGATCAATAAAACTGATGAAATACCTCATGCCACCAACAGTAGGGACTGGTGAAGGCCCCCACAAATCAGAATGCACATATTCAAGAGGAAGTTTAGCAGCATAAGATGAAGTAGGAAAACTAAGCTTAGAAGCTTTTCCTAGCACACAGTTTTCACAGAAATCAATACTCATAGGTTTCTTAGGTATTAGCCCAGTTTCATGCAATTTTATTAGGCCTTTGTTTCCTATGTGACCAAGTTTGTTATGCAAATCAAGAGTCTCATCAAGGGACATAATGTCCTTGGAGGAAACTGAATTTAGTTATACTTTAGAAGATTGGATGTAGTAAAGTTTCTTTATCCTGTGGGCTCTCAGGATAACCTTGTTGTTAAAGGTTACTGTCCTGGTCCCATTGGATGAAGCTATGGTACATCCAAGTTCTTCTAAGGAAGATTCTGAAATCAGATTTCTCCTAAGACTGGGAACAAATTTGACATTGGTGAATGTTCTAACCACATTATCATGCATGCACTTAGAGACATCACCAGTACCAGCAACATGTAGAGTAGTATGATCACCAAGCATAACATCACCACCATCAAATCTATTTAAATGCTTAAACAAATATTGGTTGGGGGTAGCATGCATGGTGGCACTAGAATCAAGTATCCACACATCAGGGTCAAATTGTAAAGACACATCAGCACACATGAACAACTCAGATGGACAATCATTCATGCTTTCAAGCACAGCAGCAGACAGATCAGTGTTATTCTTTTTAGCAAGTTCTTCAGCTCTTTTTTTCTTTCTACATTCCTTAACCCAGTGTCCTAAATTGCCACAGTAATTGCACTTAGCATTAGGATCAGATTTCTCGGACTTCTCATGCTTGGACTTATTATTCTTATTCTTTGCCTTTGATCCCTTTTGGTTATTCTCATTAGTTTTAGAAAACAGAACCTCAGGTTTTTCAACTTTATCAGATTTCAGACCTTTCACTTTAAAAACTTTCATGATCTCATTTTTTTGAATGATGGATTCAATTAGTTTATCTTTTGTAAGGTCATCTCGACTGAACTGGATAACATCTTTAAAGTTGTCAAATTGGGATGGCAAAGAATTAAGAAGCAAGATTGCCTGATGAGAGTCTTTGATCTCGTCCTTACATCTTTCAAGTTCTTGAGTCATTTTCAGAAATTTATCAAGATTATCATCCAAAGTAAGTGCAGTGTTCATTTTAAATGTAAACAAACGACAGAGCAAAGAGATTATGGAGGGCAAGGACTTAGATAGAAAAAGCTCCTCCAGAGCATGCCATAGAGAGGAAGCGGAAGAGTATTTTACCACCTGACGGGCTATGCCGTCAGTTAGCCGTAACATAATCTCAGCGTGGGCCTTCTCATCGAGCTCCGGGTCAATCACTGGTGTTCCTGTCGAAGCGCCATCAATCCCCTTGAGTTTGGAATCCCCGTCTTTTGGGACATCAGAGGATGAGCTTTCTGTGGAATCATCGATCTTGACTCCCGGAGCCAGAGTTGTCGCAGGTGCGGTTGCCTTTACGGCCTTCCAGCACCCCTCCTTGATTAGTACAACCTTCATCTTGATATGCCACATGGCGAAATCAATGATGCCATCGAAGGGTTTTATGCGAAATGCACTGTCCATTTTTGAGGTACCTGAGAGCAAAAAACGAAAAGTAAGTACCAGATCTACGCAAGCGGAAGCAAGATTTAAACGTTTCAAGAAGAATCTTGAAAAAAACAGTAAACCCTAGGATCAAATCTGAGTGCTATCTGAGCTCTGATACCACTGTAGATTCGATCTCAGCCTTCTACCTCTCAGATCGAAGGTAAGAGATTAGGGTTCTTGAGCGAAACAACCAAGTGAAACTGTAAGAGAAGCGACACAGCAGATTTACGTGGTTCGATCCAAAGATCTACTCCACGGGGCCTCAGCAGGGAGGCACCGAGTCAAATCCACTAAGTACGAACAATATTACAGAGTAAGGTTGCCGATAGGACCAAATCAGTCAAGGCAAGCAAATACTAGACAAGATAAGAGAGAAAAATGAAGGTGAAAAGCAAGAACAGGTAAACACTCCCCAGATCTGAAGTACAGGTCAGATCTGTGCGAAGGAGTTCGTCGGAGAAGAAGATCTTCGCCGATGGAGGGACTGACGCCTTGTTATTCCTTGCTGTGAACGGGATCTAGAGTCTCGCTTGGAGATACGCCCTAGACCACCGTCTTCCTTCACGATCGCCGCCGCGGAGCGTCCAGGAAACCCTAGATCTCCAGAGCCTCTCTCTCTTCTTTCTCTCTCTGCTTTTGGTGAACTGAGCTTCGGGTGTGGGAAACCCTAGCAGCGCTTCAGCTTTATAGGTGGAGCCATATTAACCAAAACGCTGCGTTCGAAGGAATGACCTAGAAGCTGCAAGAGTCACAAGCATCCGGGCTTCCATGAAGGTAGGTTACTGGGCCTTATCCGAGCGGGCTTAAAATTGGCCCAACGAATAAAAGGCTTAGCAACTTATGTACGTATTATACTAGTTTATATTATATACTTATAATATATGTGAGCATAGTATAAATACTACACTTCTAACATATAGTATAAGCATATAATATGTGTGTATAATATATACTTGTTAGTTTATATATTTGCCTACTCCTTAAAACCGATATTAGTCCATCTACCATCCTAAACTCCTAGATTAAATATGATTTAGATTAAGAAGACTTAACAGTATTCATTTCAATAAGTCAATACAAAAATTTAAGCAGTGAAGAGAAATAATGTGTTATAATTTCCAATATTCACTTCATGAGTGTGTTATTGCAAATTAATTTGAACTGAGATTATGAATTGACGCCTCGATCTATATGTCATTGCTATGAATTTAAAAGCATAGAAGATAAAGGTCAAACTGTGTACTTTGAATAACTCTTGTCAAATGCAGCTCCCATTACCAAACTTAGTTTTCAATCCAAACTTAGTATTCAATTCCATCAAAACCCTATAATTGCAGAATCATTCAATTATTCACAATCTCAATCAAAAGTAAGGACAAATTAGTTAAAATCAACGAATTCACAACTCCAAAACGGACAAAATCAATCGAACGACGGAGAAATTGGACAAGAAATAGAAGCGGAGATGAAACTGAAAAGCACCTCTTGAACCGGTGGTGTATAGCGGCGGCCCGTGCAGCGCGAGCCTGGGCGCGCTCGAGGTTGTCATCGTTTGAGCCGAGGAAGAAGGGGCTGGTGGGGACTGGAGGATGGGAGGCGACACCTTGGATCTGCTCCTAGGAGCCGTGGTAGGGTTAGGGCTTAAGGTTTCCGCCATGGTAGGCCTCCTCCTAACGATACGACATTGGACGACGAACTAAACTCGGAGACGATTGAACAGTGGAATCGTCTGGCGGAAGAACACGATTGAACAGTGGAATCATCTGGTTCAACTCTTGATTCGTCGATGCCTCAATGGGAGCGGCCAATCGAGCCGCCATTGAAGGGACGCGGCGGGAATTAAGCAGCCATGGGAGTGACCATAGGAGAGGAGGGAGATTGAAGGACGATTCAAATTATTTATTGACAAGGGAGCGAACGAGGGCGATTGAAGGGCGCGGCGGGAATCGAGCAGCCATGGGAGCGGCCATGGGAGAGGAGCCATGAGAACTGGAACGAGCAGCCGTGGGAGCAGCCATGAGATCTGGACCGATCAGCCATGGGAGAGGAGAGGGCTCTCAGCAGCCATGGGAGCGACCAATCTGGGAAGGAGAATGAGGGATTTGGGAGGAGAGCGGAATGAATTTGGGGGCAAATTTGTCCAGAAAAATAAAGGTGGACATAAAACTACTTACCCTAAGCCGGAGGTCACTCCCTTAATAAAAGCCAAAAAAATGGTGTGTTTCTCAAATTATTTCTTTTTAGAATGATAAAAACTATATAAAATATTTATTTTTTTATAAATTTTTTAACAATTTGGTACTTATTAATAATAACTACGAAATTGTAAAAAAAATTATTAAAAAACTAGATATTTTATATAGTTTTTATCCTCTAAAAAAGCATGGGTGAATAGTAAAGTGATATGTTTTGATAAACGGAGGGAGTATAATTTTACTTGATCATAAAAAATATATGTGAATAATAAATAACTAGGGAGTATATCTATATAAACTCTTAATTTAGAAGAGTTTAGGATGATGTGTCAATCTTAGAGACATTTTAGGAGTCTTGACCAATCTTTTTTTTTTTTGCCATTTTTCTTTGATTTTATTTAATTCTCATTTTTTTCTTCTTTTTCCTTTAATTCTCTTTTTTATTTAATTTTACTAACTTCTATATAAACTCTTAATTTAGAAGAGTTTAGGATGATGTGTCAATCTTAGAGGCATTTTAGGAGTCTTGACCAATCATTTTTTTTTGCCATTTTTCTTTGATTTTCTTTAATTCTCATTTTTTTTCTTCTTTTTCCTTTAATTCTCTTTTTTTATTTAATTTTACTAACTATTGGGCTTAATTCAAAACATTGAATTCAATCTAATATAACTATTGGTCTTAATTCAAATTTATTTACTAACTATTGCGCTTAATTCAAAATATTGAATATAACTATTGATTATGACACATCACATTTAAACAATGTTATAACTGGTATTATTATTACTGAATAATTTAAAATATCTATATTTATGTATTATACTTTACATAAGATTTTTAAAAAATAATTTTCTGAGATAATTATAAGATACATTTATTGTAAAGTTTTTTAATTTTTTTTTTGATAAGGTAAAAATTGTAAAGTTTTTTTATGATTTTATCTTAACATTTATTAATATTTTATATTATTTTTATATATAATATTTTAGTTTTTAAAAAAACGCGCCATGGTGCGGGAATCGTACTAGTTGTTTTACAAATCCAAATGACATGGATTTAAAAAAAACGGAGAAAATGGGAAAATATGTTGTTTTACAAATCCGGTTGATTCCATATTTTTGTCACATTGATGGGATTTTAATTTTGTCTTTAGCTCTATATCTCAAAATTAGAGTAGGACAAAATGAGATTAGGGTATTGAGTTAGAAACTATTATTATATTAAAAACTAATAAATCTTAGCAAAGAGTACCTAAAAATATGAATTTTAAATTTAAGAATCTAAGATCTTATTTGTTTGAATAGGAGAGAATAGAAGATAAAGGAATCAAATTTTATGTGTAAACTTTGTATAGTTATCATTTTTTTTTAGTGCAGATAATGAAAGAGAGAAATAGTTAGAGCATCATAAGAGATTTAACTACTCTATATTCAAAATAGGTAATTATGTTGGAAAAATGAAATAAAATTTATATGAAAAATAAGGGAAGAAGGGTAATGTTTATAATATTGATAAATAAATCTTAATTTAAAAATGGATTAGATTAAAAGTTTAATCATTACCTTTTTTTTTTACCTAAACTCTAGCTATCATATATAAATTTCAACTCAATCATTAAATAAAGAGTTTAAATATCCTCAAGATATCTCAATAAACCGGTTAAATTTTTTTAAATTTCAACTGAATTTAATTACCTCGTACACACTAAGTGATGAAACTTGATAAATTACATAGATGTCATATTGTATAGTGGGCCAAAAGGCCCAATATCTTGTAACCTATATGTATATATGATTGTCTAATGAATGAAACCCTCAAGGAGGACTTTACATCAGTTTCATGATTATACATGGTATCACAGACTAAACCTTAATTTCTCTTCCCCACCCCGCTAGCCTAAACCCTAATTTTTTCTCCCTTCCCCACCTCTTCCAATGGCCGACGTTCCCCCTACCAAGCCACCCTTCCACTCCGCTCTCACAATCTCAAACATCAAAAACTGCATCCCGATCATCCTTGATCATGAATCTAGCTCCTACACCATGTGGTCTCACCTCTTCATGACCCATGTCAAGGCTCATAAGGTCCTCCACCATATCGATTCCTCTATCGATCGTCCCACCACTGAGGACGACGATCTCTTCGCTCAACTAGACACCATCGTTCTTCAATGGATCTTCAACACCATCTCCAAAGATCTATTGACAACCATCCTCGACCCCAACGACAACGCCTTGGGTGCCTGGACCAAGCTTCAGAATCTCTTTCAGGACAACAAGTCCACCCGTGCCGTCTACATAGAGTATGAATTCTCAAGTTGCAAGCTTGCGTCTTTCCCGTCGTTATCCGCCTACTGTCAGCATCTCAAAACCCTGTCTGATCAATTGGCCACCGTCGACTCCAAACCTAGCGCTACTCGCCTCGTTCTCCAGGTACTTTCGGGTCTTCCCTCTGAATACAATGCTGCTGCTACTCATATTCAGCAGACGGAATCTCTCCCCACCTTTGAGAAAACCCGGTCTCAGTTGATCCTGGAGGAGACTCGTCTTCATCGTCAGACCACCGACGCAGCCAAGGACAAAACCGCCCTGGTCTCGTCAAGCGACCTGGACGAAATCTATGCACCGCAGTAAAGCCGCGGCCGCAGCAATAAGCGGCGGCCGCAGTAGTGGTCGGATGCCCCTCGCCCCTCCTGGTCTCCCGTCCCCGGCTTCACCCCTCCTTGGAGGCCTTATGGCTACCCACCTTCGACATATCGCCCACCATGCCCGTATCCTAACAGTCAGCAGGGAGCGGGCTTGTTGGGTCCAGCTCCTCGATCCGCTCGTCACCAGGCCTACCCGTCTTCGTTCGATCAGGGCTACGCTCCGACTGATGTGCATCACGCCTTCTCTTCTATGCAGCTGACACCTCCTGACTCCGCTTGGTACATGGACACTGGCGCGACCTCCCATATGACGAACTCCTCAGGTACTCTTTCTTCTCTCTCTTTTAAGGGTCCTGCACACTCTATTATCGTCGGCAATGGTGGTCGCCTTGCTACTTCGGGTATTGGCCACGCCACATTACAGACCCCAACCAACCCTTTACACCTCAACAATGTCCTCATTGCCCCCAAACTAGTTAAAAACTTTATCTCTGTCCGTCGGTTCACCACTGACAATAATGTTTCCCTTGTGTTTGATCCATTTGGTTTCTCTGTGAAGGATCTTTCTGCGGGGGTTACTCGCCTGAGATGTAACAGCACCGGGGAGCTCTATCCTGTGTCGTCACCCTCACCGTCCCATCCGTCGTGTCCGGTCGCCCTCTCGGCATCGTCGTCCAGTCTGTGGCATGCACGCCTTGGCCATCCCAGTGCTGCCGTTTTAGATTTGCTTCGTTCTAAGAGTCTAGTCAAATGTAATAAAGAGCCTCGCTCTAGTTTATGTTCTTCCTGTCAGTTAGGCAAGCGTGCCAGATTGCCATTTCAGTGGTCTTTGAACACTACTTTTGAACTCTTTGATATAATTCATAGTGACATTTGGGCCTCTCATGTGCCTAGCAAGGAGGGTCACAAGTACTACCTCTTGTTTCTGGATGATTATAGTCATTTCTTATGGATTTTCCCGTTGCATTTCAAGTCTCAAGTGTTTCCTATCTTTGTCAAATTTCATTCTTATATCAAAACACAGTTTCAATCATCCATCAAATGCTTCCAATGTGACAATGGCCGTGAATTTGATAACAAAGACTTTCACACTTTCTTCACCACACATGGGATCTCCTATCGGTTGTCTTGCCCCTATACTTCCCAGCAGAATGACAAGGCTGAACGGATCATTAGAAATATAACCAACATGATGCACTCCCTTCTCTTTCACGCATCCATTCCCTTTGCCTATTGGCCTCACGCCTTATCAACCACATGCTATCTCCTAAACATCCTCCCATCTACTACCCTACAACATCGCTCGCCCACTCAGGCACTATATGGCACCCTACCTAGGTATGATCACCTTCGTACCTTCGGGTGCTTGTGCTTCTTAAACCAGTCCTCCACCGCCCCACACAAACTCCACCCGCGCTCCACTCCATGTGTCTTCATAGGCTATCCGTCTGATCATCGCGGTTACCTTTGCCTCGATGTGCAGAGAAATAAGCTTATTGTGTCACGTCATGTCACTTTTGATGAGTCTCGCTTTCCCTTCTCTTCTCCTCCTCTCCCATCTCCCACACCTCTTATGTCCCAGTCTAAGTCAGAGTCCCCCTTCCCACACTTTCTCCTTCCCCAGAGCTCTACCGGTGCTCCTCCCTCTCCCCTACACCGCCCCCACCGCCACCTCCTCCTCCTACCACCAGACCACACACCCGCATTGTCTCCGGTGTATTCAGACCTCGTCAGATCGTCTCTACGCACGCCTCCGATCACCCCACCATCACCTCCCCTGAGCCCTCCCGAACACACCTCCCGTCACACCAATTGCCGCGGCCGCAACATCGTGCTGCGCCCGCGGCATACCACCCCGCCGCGGCCGCCGCCACCATGCCGCGGCCGCAGCCTTGTGTCGCGCCCGTCGCACAGCATAACCCCGCCCCCAACGTCTCCCAAGTCACTCCTGCCTCAAACCCGGCCTCGCTCTCCCCCATCCCCACCTCCCAGAAAACAACCCTCCTCGACCCGAAGTGGCAGGCGGCTATGCTCGATGAATACAGGGCCCTTACAAGGAATGGTACCTGGGTTCTAGGTCCTCGCCCTCCTGAGGCGAACGTCATTCGCTGCATGTAGCTCTTCCGCCACAAGTTCCGCTCTGATGGGTCATTGGAACGCTACAAAGCTCGTCTTGTGGTTAATGGTCGATCTCAGCAGGCAGGTATTGATTGTGATGAGACATTCAACCCCGTAGTCAAGCCTGCCACTATCCGAGTGGTGCTGAGCTTAGCGTTATCGCGACATTGGGCTATTCATCAGCTGGATGTCAAGAACGCCTTTCTGCATGGCCATTTGAATGAGACAGTTTACATGTTTCAGCCGCCGGGGTTCGTTGATACTGATCTTCCCAAGCACGTCTGTCTCCTGAAGCGCTCTCTGTATGGTCTGAAACAGGCTCCGCGTGCCTGGTTCCAGCGCTTTGCCTCTCATCTGCTACGCTTGGGCTTCGTTGGCAGCCGCTCGGATTCGTCTCTGTTTATCTATCGCAGAGGCACAGACATGGCCTTTCTGTTACTATATGTCGACGACATCATCCTCACCGCCTCTTCTTATGCTTTTTGGACGTCTATTATTTCCCACTTGAGTGCCGAGTTCGCCATGTCAGATCTGGGTCCGTTGTCTTACTTCTTGAGAGTCGCCGTCCAGCATCATGCGTTTGGGTTGTTTCTCTCTCAGAGTAAGTATGCTGCCGAAATTGTTGCTCGGGCCAAGATGAGTAACTGCAAACTAGTCGTCACCCCTGTGGATACATCCAACAAGCTCAGTGCTCACTCTGGTCCTCTGTTTGATGATCCGACGTTGTATCGGAGTCTCGTCGGTGCATTGCAGTATCTTACGTTTACTCGGCCAGACATCAGTTACGCCATTCAACAGATCTGCCTCTTTATGCATGCGCCCAGGGAACCGCACTTTCAGGCATTGAAGTCGATCATCCGGTACATCAGCGGTACCCTTGGGCACCACGATCACCCCTTCCTCTCGGCATGACCTCGTCGCTTACATTGACGCGGATTGGGGTGGTTGTCCTGACACATGTCGCTCCACGTCTGGCTACTGTGTCTTCCTCAACAACACTCTTGTGTCGTGGTCAGCAAAGCGTCAGTCTGTGTTGTCCCGCTCTAGCGCCGAGGCTGAGTACAGGGGCGTCGCCAACGTTGTCTTCGAGTGCTCATGGCTGCGCAATCTCCTCCTTGAGCTCCGCTGCCTTCTTCAGAAGGCCACCCTGGTCTATACCGACAACGTCTCCGCCGTCTATCTGGCCAGCAACCCGGTCTAGCATCAGCGCACGAAGCACGTTGAGCTCGATCTCCACTTCGTTCGGGACAAGGTTGCTATTGGACATGTTCGTGTTCTTCATGTCCCGTCCTCCTATCAGTACGCTAATATCTTCACCAAGGGTTTACCTCGGCAGTTGTTCCTCGATTTTTGGTCCAGTCTCACTGTACGGGACCCTCCACTTTCGACTGCGGGGGTTTGATAGATTACATAGATTTCATATTGTATAGTGGGCCAAAAGGCCCAATATCTTGTAACCTATATATATGATTGTCTAATGAATGAAACCCTCAGAGAGGACTTTACATTAGTTTCATGATTCTACAGAACTAGTTAGTTAGAGCCTAGAGGGTCATATGCTTTTTTTTTGGTAAACCACTAAAACATGTTTAACAAAAAATAAAATTGCTGGGTTAATCTTATTTTTGATGGCTTAATTTGTTGAACCATAATCAAGCCCATATAACTCGTACTAATACTGAAACTCTTTTAGCCCTTAACTAGCTTAATTACTATAGCATTTCGATCCCCATTAAGATTAAAACAAGAATATCTCCTTGTCACTCCCCAAGATTCTAAAATCCCTCACCACAATTATTTAATTTACTGTCTTCATAAATTAGGTATATCTATAAATTCTCTTTTTAGTATTCTTTCAAAACTATTTATTTGATTCCTAAATTTCATAATTACAGTTTTGAATTGTTTGATAATTTGATTATAGAAACTAGGATTAATGTCTTTTATACTTGTTTATACTTGTTTATACTTTACATAATCTACTATTTTATTAAGTTTATTTTGTACTATAAAATTGCTAGGATGAATTTGTATAAAATTTTGTTTTTATATGATAATTTCCTGATGGATTCCTAAAAAAATCATATTTTGACTCGATAAAGTTTAATAGTTTCTTATTCGTGAATATTTTTTTGCTCACCTAACTTTAAAACACTAAATTCGCCACTGACCTCATCAACATAAGGTTGTGCATTGCGCTAGCTACTTGTAACACCAACTCGTCTGCCCAGATTCTCGTGACTTCCATCGAAAATCTTACGACTAGGTCACTGTGTGCTACTCCCTCGGTTGAGAAAAAAATATATCATTTTAATATATAGCTTCAACATTTTTACTAATATACAAATAATTGGATGAATATCTATATAAAATACAAAACAGAGGTCAAAAACGGCCTTCTGGTGCGATCTCGCTTCCATGGAATTTTCTGGATTAAAGCGGTATTATTTTTGCTTACATGCCATTTTCTGGATTAAAATGGTATTATCTTTTTTATTATTTGATCAACCTTATATCTATCCAATATTTGGTTCATTATTAATAAACCAATATAATTTTGCCATCTCAATTAATACTCCTACTTATTTTTATAAATATTCAACCTTATATCTTAATTAGGTAGAAAATTTATCTTTTTAGATTAAATAATCTATACAATATTTGATTCATTATTAATAAGCTAATATAATTTTACCACATAATTTAAAAACATATTTCGGTGATCAATGAATTGACTAAAAAAAATTGATTTTGATAAAGTTACTATGCATATAGACGTAATTTCATAGTAGGTTTAGAAGTGAAGTTAGGAAAAAATTATAATAATATATATCATGTTGTATAAATCACTATATATAATTAATAGATAGAGTACATCAAAGCGTAGCTACTTTATTGTAATTATATATATATATATATATATATATATATATATATATGTATATATATATATATATAATCTCCTCTAAGGAACATATATTTATTAAGAACAAGTATATAAGTCTAAGAACTGGGAGATGGCGCGGAGCCGCCATCACAGACGTGCTTCACGATCACTTGGAAGACGGGGCTCTTGAAGAAAGGGAGGTAAGTGCAGGCGTCATCCATCCCACTGAGGTGGCTGCAGCACTTTGCGGCGTCGTAGCTGAATGGGGAGCAGGCCACGGCGCTGCTGTTGTGCACCGCCTGCATGCACTTGGTCATGTCAGCGACGGGAGGGAGGGACGGGAAGTGAGAATTTGTATAAATTTTTGGGAAATTTCGCTTGGTAGCCACGAGGTTTGGTCTTTTTCGCATGGTACCCAAACATTTCAAGAATTTCGCATGGTAACTATGAGGTTTTGATAAATTTCGTGTGATAACCAAACTTATTAAAATCATATAGAAATTATATAAAATGATAAATATATAATAATTCACTCACTTAATCACTCATTTTTGGTGTTTTACTTTTCAAAAACCGTCAACTACCCTTTTAATATTTAAGGAGATTAAATTATTTACCCAAAGAATGAGTAAATTATTAAAAAGTCACCTAAAATTAAAAAAAATAAGTACATAAAAAATGAGTAAATTATTTAAAATATGTACTTAATTTATTTTCAAATCCATAAATTAAGTACATATTTTAAATTACCATTCATTCATATTTGTTTAAACTAAATAAAATATTTTGGATAAAATAAACTTTGTATTATATATCTAATATGTAATCTTTTTAAAACATTAGAAAGGTTATTAATGACTCTTTGAAAACAACCAACTACATTGGGTAATTATGTATACTTTTTCAAATTTAAAAGTTTTTTTTTTTAAAAAAATACCATTATTTTTTTGTATAATTTATTTATTTATCATGCAATTAATGTGTAGCACTATAAAATTTTTAAATGGTTTTAGTTAACTTTTTAAAAATAAAAAAGCAAAATTGGGTTGTTGTGTGAAAAAATATATTTTATGATTATTTTGTAATTTTACCTATATTCTAAAAGATTTTTAACCAATTTGATTAACATAAGAAATTTGCCCAAACCTCATGGCTACCACACAAAATTGGTCGAAACCTCGTGGTTACCATGCGAAATTTTTGAAAAGTTTGGGCACCATGCGAAAAGAGTCAAACCTTGTGGCTACCAGACGAAATTTCTCTAAATTTTTTATACTACGGTGTATTAAAAGATTTAAAGATTTTAACCAAACTATTATAACCTTCAAATTTTAGAAAGAAAATATAAATTAAACATCATTTTGTTTATTAAGAAATCGCACAACGGGCGGGTAAAGTAAAACTAGTATAATTATGTAAAGTAAAGACCAATTTTTTTATTTAATTAAAAAAATGGCATCTTTTCATAATAAGAAAATAAACACTAAAAAGATATATAATTCTCCGATAAAATTAGGTTAATAGCACGGGATGAAATGAAGCGGGCGGAAGTGAGAGCTAGGTACAACGTCGACATCGACATCCTAAAACACTAAATAGAGAGTTCACCCATATCCACATTTGTGCTAACACACCTAATCACTTAATCATCACTCTCTTTAACTAAAAACACCTCACCTAATCGATCAATTAGGGTTTGATCTATTTCGGCTTACTAAAGTTTGATAAAAAAAAATATACTTAATTTGACTTTAAAAAAAACAAATTAAAACGAGAGAGATGGAGAAATAATATAGACAAAAAGATAAGCTTTGGGCTTTATTTAAACAAGAAATTACCCTTCGGCCTTTGGGCCAAATACAAAATGTTCCACGGATTGAGCTTTAGTAGTAAATGGCCAAAATATTTTCATAATACCGGTTTTGCCCTTGCTTTATACTCCCCCGTCTCTTCTTCTCGTGCTTCTTTTTTTCCAGATCAAAGAACATAGGTCTCACATCTCTGATCTCTCCCTGCTCACTCCGATCGATGTCCTTCAGCGTCTCCACTGCCTTGCCACTCCGGCCAACTCCCGCAGCCATTTCGAGGCAGTCGTTTCCGATCCCTGTTGCTCTTCCGACGGCGGAGGTTGTTTTCGGCGGCGTAAAGATGAAAGCTCTTCGGATAGGTGTTGCTCAGATCTGATTTTAGTTGCTTATTAAATTAATCTCCGGCGAGAGCTCATGTGGCTGTGAACAGGAAGAGAGGGAGAGAAAAAGAGATTTGGGAGTGGGGATGGTAATGTCTTGAGAGACGGTATCACGAGGGGCTATATGGTTTGAGAAACTGATTTTTTTATGGAAAAAGGTAAAAGATGAAGTCTTAACGGGTTAAAATAGCACATGGAAAATTCTTATGGAAAAAGGAAAAAGATTAAGTTTGATTTTTTTTTATTTTGGTTTCATGAATTGACAGATGTCTTGCTACTACTATTAATGCGAGAGCTAGTTGTGAGAACATAGTAGGTTTGGTCAAGCATATATTTTTATTAATATAACACCACTTGTGATATGACACTATATAAGGGGCGAGGACAAATATTGAACAAATTTTTGTTGATATAGGATTAGTCCCTCTAGTATTTATGCTCCTTTTGTTCTATAGTTTTAGTTTGGTTACAGTGTCTATGACCTTATTTTTATAGTGGTGACAGTGACTATGACCCTATTTTTATTTTGGTTACAGCGTCTATAGGGTTTTCCTTTGGTTACAGTGTATATGATCTTGTTTTTATAGTTGTGACAGTGTCTATGACCATGTTTTTATAGTGGTGACAGTGTCTATGACCCTGTTTTTTAGTGGTGACAGTGTCTATGACCCTATTTTTATTTTGGTTACAACGTCTATGAGACTATGACCCTCTTACCCAAAGGAGAACTGTCACCACATGTATTTTCGCTTCTCATTAACCCCTATAGGGTTTGTGCTTCCCTTGTCCTAGGGTTTTTCTTTGGTTACAGTGTCTATGACCCTGTTTTTATTTTGGTTATAGTGTCTATGACCATGTTTTTATAATAATGACAGTGTCTTTTACCCTTTTTTTAATAGTGGCGACACCCTGTTTTTATTTTGATTACAACGTCTATGACCCTTTTTTCATAGTGATGACAATGTCTATGACCCAATTTTTATTTTGGTTACAGTGTGTATATGGTTTTCCTTTGATTACAGTGTCTATGACCCTTTTTTCATAGTTGTGACAATGTCTATGACCTTATTTTTATTTTGCTTACATCGTCTATGACTCTCTTAGACTCTTACCCATTCATATATTAGAGGAGAACTGTCACCACATATATTTTGGCTTCTCATTAGCCTTATAGGGTTTGTGCTCCTTTGTCCTAGGATTTTCCTTTGGTTACAATGTCTATGACCCTGTTTTTAGAGTGGTGACAGTGTCTATGACCCTCTTTTTATTTTGGTTACAGTGTCTATGACCCTGTTTTTATAGTGGTGACAGTGTCTATGACCTTGTTTTTATAGTGTGACAATGTCTATAACCCTGTTTTTATTTTGGTTACAACTTCTATAACCATATTACTATTACCACATGTATTTTGGCTTCTCAATGTATCTTAGGGATTTCCTTTAGTGATAACTGACAACAGTTGTTACACTTTTTTAGGTATAACAATGAGTTCAAAACTCAAAACCATGACAATGAACCGAGTAAGCTCTAGAATAAGCCCACTAATTTCCACACATCTATTGATTTTTTTCTTGATCTCAAGATAATTAAACAAAAACAAATCTAGAAAATGATACTCCTCCCTAAATTGAAATGAAAAAGAAAACAAAAAATGAACCCCCACCTGCAGAAATAAATGCCAAATGAAAAAGAAAACAAAAAATGAACATTAATGATCTACAAGGATCAATTACAAAATCATCAAACACCGGAAGCGGTTGGCAAAACACCGACCTGATCTACACCAACCTGCATCCAACACCGACCTGAAGCATCAAATAGAAATTGAAATCGAAAGCTAGCGGTTGGCAAAACATCAGCTATGGGCTTATATATGGCCGTAGAATCCTTGTGCGACCTGTTAATCGATCGCATCAGGCTTGGCGGAGACAAGGGGGTCGGAACGGAGAAGTCGGAGAAGAGGCGCTTATGATCAGCCTCCGAGTTTCAATCCCGTAATCGTCCTTCGGAACGGCGGCGAGAGTGAAGCCGGCGGTGGAGATGATGAGGAGAGGCAGGCGGAGAGGAGGAAGCTCGATAGGCTCCTGGATAAGCTCTCGCCGCTCTCGATCCATCTTCAACGGCGATGATGGTGGGAGGTGGTGGTGTATTGATGATGGCCTACAATGGGGCTGCGAGGGTGGTGGTGGTGGTGCGAGGAGCCACTGAGCAGGGAAGCGGGAGGTGGGAGATGGTGTGCAACGAGGAGGCGAAGGTGACAAGTGCGAAGGTTAGAGGCGGCCTTGGATGGAAAACAAGAAAGAATCAGGTTGTCTGAGAAGAAAAGAAAGGGTATTGTAACATAAGGGTAAAATTGGAAATTTGGGACACTCACCTAATTTTAAAGGGGAAATGGACTAGGTGCTAATTTTTGCCTATATTATGGACACTTTCCAAATTTTTCTTTATTTAAATAACATTGTATAATATATATTCTGTGCTACTATCGGCATGGTGAGATATCGTCATATGCACGGTACCTTTTTGAAAAGTCGGTGTTGATAAAACTGTCGATCTATACGTAAGGTGTCGACCCAGGACACGTGTCTCAGTACAAAGTTGTCGACCTAGAAGTAGGTATCATTAGGCTATCGACCCAAGAAATCAGCATTGACACTGTGTAAATAGTGAAATTTCAGCGTGCATATAACAACCCCTAAACTATAAAAATAATAACCCCTAAAGTATTTTTATGTTAGCACTCTTGATATATATGATAAATTTTTTTTAAAAAAGTTGTAGTACGCGGTAGTAATTATGCTGGATTGCGAGTGGCGGCCGATCGATAACGTTTGTTAATTCGTTTGTATGGAATTCTGAGTTGCAAATGGACCATCGATCTTTTAAGTTATAATTGTTTTCCAATGAGAATTATGTTTTTTTTTTGAAATATAATGATAATTTAGAATTGAGAAAAAAATTGAGAAAATTTGTGCCTTCGGCACAAATTTTTGACCAAATTAAAAGAGTGTCCATGATTTTAAAATATTTAGGAAACTGTCCACCACTCTATTCACTAATCGGATCTTTCTTCCTCTTTATTTCATCCGCTCATCATTGTCAGATTCCACCTCTTTTCCGATCGAAGGCATTCGAGATCGGATCGAAGGCATGTAGCACCTTTCTCCGATCTGTCCCAATTGTAATCCAGATGTACACCCTTCTCCGATCTGTTCCCTTCTCCGATCGGATCGAAGGCGTTGGAGCGGAAGGGGAGAAAGGAGTTTTGTTATTCTCCGGCCGTCAAAGGCAAATCTGGCCAAAGTAGTTGTTGTCTCTATTTGATGAGGCTCCTTCAGGACTTCGAGATCTCTCCCGGCAAGAGAAAAGCCCCTTGATCGGTGTCGGATACGGAGCTTGTCTCCTTTACACCGGCGCCTCCGCTGACATCTGGAATTCATTGTCGACATTCGACGCTGCTTGTCTTCGGCGAATCTTCCCCTCCACTGTCATGCCGATGCCGGATTATTGGAGGTGAAGCGGTCAAGATTTGGAGGCGAGGTGGTGGATCGATGAGGGAGGCGACAAAGGTGAGGTGGTGGATCGATGCAAGATGCGAGAGGCGAATCTTCCCCTCCACTATCATGATCGAGTAGCAGATGGATCTGAGCGATTCAGGGGCATCATCGGACGTCAGTGGAGGAGCCTCCAATGTCACTGTCGGAGGGAGGAGGAAGATGTACAATGATGTTGAAACTTTATTTAGTTACTTTTTTTGCTTTACTTCTTTATTTATTACATTTTGAGTCCCAAAAAAAATTAATTTTCAATTACTTATTCGAATGTGCATTTGTTGCAATGATTTCAAAAGCTTTACTGTCCTAAATTTGCATTAAGTTATGGATTTTTAAGTTACAGATTTTGGGTTATTTTCTAGTGCTGATATAGTTTTTATTCGTATTATATATATTTGTAATTTATACTATGTCTCATCAACAATTGAATCTTCTCGTGACAAGGTAGTGTACGTATCAGCAATTGAATCTTCTCGGTGTCAGCACGTCGGCATCAGCAACATCAACCTCCCCGACATGAGCATCGTCGGCATCCCGAACGTCAGCCAACGACTCGATATCGACTAAGAACAATAACAAGGTGCGACTGTGAGGTATATGAAAGACACAAAATATGATGAAATAAAGACCGATAGATTGGTGAAACGATCTATATAGAACAAGATGAAGACCCTAGGCTCCCGTAGGAGGTAAGAACCAACACCAATGACTATATAACCCGCTTCTACAACCCTACACAACCAAGCGGACAACTTGGAGGCACAAGGAGGGGGGTCGTGGATACTAGGGATTACCAAACCTTGCGAGATTGACAAACTGAAGGCAAACCAACCGGAAACGATACCAATTTGCAATCGATGAGCCTAGCTATGAATCGATCGACTTAATCACTCACTGTGTTTCACACAAAAGAGAGAACTTCAATATTCAAGAAGATATGTGTCTACCTTACAAGATGATCAGCCATTCCTTTTAATAACCCTAGGGCTGATTTTAGATGAAAATAATAAATAAAATAGTTTTTAAAATAAAACCCTAAAATACCTAAAATAGCATAAGTAAACATACTTGCTAAAAATAGTATAAAAGGAAGTTTCCAACACTTAGTGGAAATCGGCCTAGGTAAGCATCAAGAGGAATTGGCCATATTGAGAATAAAACATAAATAGGTCTTCGATGGCGCCTCTTGAAGTTGAACCGCACTTGAGAATAGTACATGGCTCACGAACATAAAAGATTCGCGTTGAAGCTTCTTAGCTCGAGTTCGAGTCATAGGTGTTGTTGCAGGAGGTTTGATATGTCAAGTAATTACAAATATAAAGATGTAAATAAATGTAAACCACTCCTGGCCTAAGCAAATAATTACAAGACTTCCTCCCGTTGTAGTGGAAGGGTAGTCAGGATCGATCCACGAGGAGGCGTGTCAGCGGGATCCTAGTAGCTTTTGGAAATCTCACGTCTATGTCGACCAGTAGCCTCGATTTCGACCTTAGGCCTCGATGTCGACCTCAGCTGTCGATGTTCTCTGCAACAGAAGACCTGCAGAAACAAAAACAAGTGGTTGATATCGACTAGAAGGGGTCGATATCGATGTCAGTCCACGAAATCGACTGGCTCAGAAGACTGCCAGTCGACACAGAAGGGTCGATATCGATGTCTGGTGTCGATATCGATGCTCAGCAAACTCCGCAGCGATGTACGTCGTCGACTCAGAAAACCGTCGACGAACTCAGTGGTCGATATCGACGTTTGGGGTCGATATCGATGTCTCCCTGCAGTGTGTTAGTTCTTTGTCGGCAAAGAAAGGCCGAAGATTTAAGAATGGAGAGAGAAGCAATGAATAGAAATAACAGAGGGTTTTTGTGTGTATAAACTATGTAAAAAGGCAACTCCTAGGATTAGGGTTTACCACAACGTTAACCAATGCATGTAATGAGATAAATAAGACGGACAATTGCGCTATTTCACCCGAGGGACAAGCTTTCGCCGTACACCAACTCTTAGGATTATTCTTGCAAATAAACCTAATTGTCTCTACAAATTTTATGTTTATAACTCAAGTTGTTAGCATGAATCCCTTTTCTTTCGATTAGGACTAAACATAGAATTGTAGGAGGAGAGATAGACACAACGATATCAACATCAAATACTTACCTCAAGCGTGCATGGCTAACGTCGGGCTCATCCCGACCCTAAGAGCTTTGGGGAACTACTCGCTTGTCATCATGGGATTCATCGTCAATTGAAAGGAAGAAACTTGCATTAAACTAAACTTCGAAGCTTTACAACTCAACGTCAACTTTCGCAAACGTCAAACCCTAAAACATCTCTCTAACTCTAATTCTATTGATGGTATTACTTGCTTGTTAATTGATTGTATTCAAGATTCTTGGATGCCAGCCCCCTAGGGCTTTATTTATAGGCTACTAATCCTCGCTATCCGAGGATTGCAACTCCTATCTAAACTAATAACTCTATCCGAACAATTAGGATAGGTCTTTTATTTTGATAAAAACTTTAAATAACTTAAAGGTAAAAGATAAATAAAACTTCAGCTGCCATCTATCTTGAAAGTATGAGATAACCCCGTGCCTCCTTGAAGATATAGTTCCAATCCGCATTCGAAATCGAGTCTATCTTCTGTCGAGATAGGGGTCGATATCGACACCAGAGGTCGATATCGAGGTCTCTGTTCCTGCTCGACTTGTTCAGATCTGGTCGATTTCTATGTTGAGGTCGATATGGGGGTCGATATCGACACTGGAGGTCGATATCTGGGTCTAAGGTCGATATCTACCTCTTCTCAGCTTCACTTGATGTCTATGTTGAGGTCGATATCTACACCAGAGGTCGATATCTACCCCAGAGGTCGATATCTGGGTCTAGGGTCGATATCTACCTCTGCTCAGCTTCACTTGGCTTCTTCGTTTTGACTCCGTTTTCGCTCGAATTCCTGCATGGTTAGCTCACAACTTGTGCAGACCCTATTTCTTGCATTTTAGCCCATTCTTACACAAGTTTATATTCTTTTGACCCTTTTCTTTGGAGATCGAATGAAATAAGAAGTCAAAAGATGCAATAAAAGAAGGTGCAAATGTGTACATCAAAACACCCCATACTTAGACTTGCTTGTCCTCAAGCAATAACCAAGCAATGACCAATACCTACAGCACACCCTTCAAGTCTTTGCCCTTGTCAAAAGCAACATCATAAGCGGTAGCAAAGCAAAGCAAGTGAATTTAACGTCGTAGCACATATTTTGGTGATCCATAGGCATATGCAATTCTCACAGGGATAATGTGTTTGCACTCAACTCTCATGTGTTTCGGCTATGAAGATCAACTCTCAACTCGATTCCATATACAATCTCATAAACATTGCAATTTATAATAATCCACTTCGCAACCAATTATGAAATGCAATAAGAATCATCAGGAGGACTTTCGCTCAATGGAAGACTTCATAGAAGACTCCATTCGGCGGGGTTGTAATGGGGCTTGGTATGAAATAAAAGGTATGGAATTATTTGGCTATGTGGTGCTTTTATAATTCGGGAATCAAGACTCCTAAATCTCAATACTTGCAATACCCAAACCATAACTCTTCAATGTAAGCTCAATATCTATAATGCTTTTTCCCAACTCATCTTTCCATAATATGCTCTCAAAAATATAACACTTGTATGAATAAAGGACTTAAGGATTTTGGCTCATGCACTATATATAGATATATTTATTTTTTTCGGATTTTTTTTTCGGAAATAATACTAAAGCTGTGTGCATTTATATGGTGAGCCAAAAAATCCTTTTACAAAATATGACAAAGTGTAAATATGTACCATCCTATAATTTCCTTGCTCAAAACTAGACTTTATGCTCTTTTCTTTCCACAAGGCATTAGTCCAACCAATCTAAGTCTCAATTCCCAAATGGGGGTCAGGCTCAATTTGGCTAGGGATAATTTTGTGGAGTTTGCAATTTCAGGCTCAGGCTAATGTTCTGGCTTCAAGCAGGGATAATGCAGGGTAGGTAAAGAGAGGATAAAAATGGCTTAAAAGATGCCTCCATCATTTAATTCTCGTAAACATAAACATATATATGCATTGGTTTTGAATAACTATCACAACATTTAGAGATGCATAGGAAGAGTAAATTCACTCAAGAAAGCGGAGGGATTTTTGATGTTCTCCCTATAGGTCAAAATTCTCACAAGGACAATTTTTGTTGGATTTGCTTTTTAGCCTAGGATCATATGTGCTCAATTTCATCACAAGTTCACAATCTACATAAAAATTTTAAAGACTTAGGCTAAACCATCCAAATATGCCATAGGATTTACATGATCAAGTCAGCTATTGAGTTTTCATCATAGGACATCTAAGTAGGGTAAAAAAAATAAACTCAAAAATAAACATGCATTTTTTTTGTATTTTTGACATTTTTCTATTTTTTTGGATTTTTGACATTTTATGGAATCATTGACATTTTATAAAAGTAAAACTAAAAACAAAAATTTAAACATGAATGCAATGCGAAGAAGAAACCAAGTTATGATCATAAGACATGTCTTTCCCCCACCCCATACTTAAAATATACAGTGTCCTCACCGTATTAAAAAGAAGAACAAAGGTAGAGAGAGACTCACAGCGCAACCTGCGGATTCAGGTCGATTTCAGATGAAGTCGATGCCAGAAGTCGATATCTAGGTCAGTGGTCGATGTCGACTGCATCTGTCGAAGTCGAGGAAGAAGATGAAGACAAGGGCTGCCTGATTGGGGTCGATATCGAGTATTAGGGTCGATATCGACCTCTCTTTTTTGCTCCTGAGTCCTCGATGTCGACTCCAGGAGATGGCTTGACCCTGGGGGGGTCGATTTCGACTGGCCTGGTCGATTTCGACTGCCTCTGCAGAAGCTTCTTTTCCTCTTCGTCATTCCTTTTGCTTGATAACCTGAAATCTTGTTAGAAATATAGATAAAGCACGAATTATCTTAGTTTTCAAAGTTTCAAACAGCCAAAAATTAAATCCTAAAAACCATCCATGCGAAATTTAAATGTTTTATGTACATGCTCTAGATTTTTGAGTCGCTAGGCCGACTTCTCCGTCAATTCTTCATGACCCTTTTATGTAGGGACCGTTCGAGCGTGAGCCTTCTCCTGGATCATCTAGGTCCTTTGGTAGCATCTAAGTTCGGCGACCAAGGCTTCTTTGATGTTAGGTTCTTCTTTGGGCGCTTTTCTTCTCTTTCTTGACCTAACTTTAGCAATATAGGCAAACCATGGAGCTTTGACCCTCTCTTTAGTAGGATTATCAATAATGGGCTGAATTGATTTATCAATAATGGACGGAGGAGGGTTAAGATTCATACCTGGGCTTACCTGTTTGGGCCCGAAACAGAAATCTTCGGGCTGAGGGGTGGTCGATTTCGACATGTGGGGGTCGATATCGACCTCTGTGACCCCATACTTAAGCTCCTGGTAGTGATCTGGCATACTCGATTTCGACCAAGGGGGGTCGATTTCGATGTTTTTAGTCGATATCGACTGGTTCCAGTCGATATCGACCCTGCTTGCTGTTTCCGTCCTCGCCAACAGAAATTTTCTAAGCTTTTCTTTGGCCGACGAGAGGACTACTTGCTCCAGGTGCTTTGTTTCGCTCATGGTTGGGTTGAAAGAGAATTCTATCACTTCGTTCCCTATAGTAAAGGTTAGTAACCCTCGACGTACATTGATATTGGCATCTGCAGTAGCTAAGAAAGGCCTACCAAGTATAATAGGCACTACAGGATCTTCAGGCATCTCCAATACAATGAAATCAGTAGGTACAAAGAACTTACCTACCTTTACCGGAACGTCATCAACTATACCTGTGGGCCTGACGAATGAGTTGTCAGCCATATAGAGCTTCATGTCCACAGGTTCAAGTGCGCCAATGTTCACCTTTCGCCAAATAGAGAGAGGCATGAGACTTACACTTGCCCCTAGGTCACATAGGGCTTTATAGCGATGTTGGCCAAGTCCCACGGTGATTGCAAACTTCCCTGGATCACTCTTCTTCTCAGGGAAGTCCATCTTTGAGCACTCCTCTGCGATCTCTGCCATGGATCTCTTCTTGCTAAGGATGTCTTTGAGGAATCGGACATAGGCGGGCATCTCGCTTAGGGCTTCTGTTAGAGGGATAGTGATGTTGAGTCCTTGAAGTATCTTTATGAAGCGCCTAAACTTGCCTTTGGTGGGATCCTCCAATGCTTTGGAAGGGAATGGCAACGTCTTCTTTGGAGTAGGGGCCGAGACGGTGGTCGGAGGGGCCTGTTGGACATCGACATCGACTGGAATGTGGTCGATATCGACTGGGATGGTCGATTTCGACCTTTGTTGAGGCTCTGATGGCTCTGCAGTGTCACCGACATCGACCAAGGGGTCGACATGGTGGTCGATATCGACCTCTGGGTCGACATCGACTGGTCTGTCGACGTCGACTGGGTCTGTTGCTTTCTCCTCCGTATCCGTCCGTGGCTTATGTACTTTGGTGCCACTCCTTAATTGTATGGCTGCGATATGGCCTGTCCCGGATTGCCCCTTAGGATTTGTGGTGGGTTGCCCAGGGAGTGTTCTGGACGGCCTAGGGATTTGTGCCGCCAATTGACCCAGTTGGGTCTCTACATTCTTCTTCCAAATGTCCATCTCCCCAATCCTTGTGGTAAGGTGATTGAGTTGAGAGTGGATTGCATTGTTGGATTGATCATTCTTAGCTTGGTTCCGCCTTATCTCGTCCAGTACTAGTTGAAGATCATCCTTCTTTTGGTCTCTCTCCGGGTGCCCAGGAGCTCTATAAGGCGGAGGCTCCCTAGGGTTAACCGGGTTCCTTTGTGGTTGATGGAACCTTTGGTCTCCCCAATATTGGTTGTTGGGACCCCTCATGTAGCGCGCCTCTTGGTGAGTCTCCGCTAGGTGTACTTGTTCGGCATGTGGGCACTCGATGGTGGTGTGCCGCTGCGATCCGCATTCGATGCAATCTTGGTTCGCTGAAAGGAACCTCACTTGCTTTTGGAGCTTTCTAAGTTGATCTCTATGGAATTGCTCCTTCACGTCCGGATCGATTACATTGGAGGGTTCATATAAGGGCATAGATGGGGCAGGCCTCGATGATGATGATGTGTCGGAAGCCTCAGGAGTCCCATATGTGTTGTCAAACTCCACCAACCTCTCTATGGTCTCCCAAGCCTCTTGTGGGGCGAGTTCAAGGTAGCCATAGGAGGTGTAGGTGTTGATCCTCTCCTTCGTTGCAGTGTCAAGAGCATTGTAAATGATCTCCTGAATTACATATGGTGGTTGGCCATGCGTCGGGCATGATCGTAGAAGGTCCTTGAACCTTTCCCACACAGTCGCCAGAGCTTCACCAGGCTTTTGTTTGAAAGCCGTGATTTTCTGTCGGATCAACGCCGTCTTAGAAGGAGGGAAGAACTTGTTGAGGAACGCGTCCTTAACTTCATTCCAGGTGCAGAGCGATCTTGGGGCTAAGCTTTCCAACCACTGCAATGCTTTCCTTGTAAGAGACCATCGAAAGACTTTTAGTTGGACATATTCAAGACTTCGTCCATCAGCAATAGTATCACAAAGGTCTAAGAAGGTAGAAATATGTGCCATAGGGCATTCGTTAGGTTTTCCTTCATATTGGTGCCTTCTAATCTCAGTTAAGAAGTTAGGTTTTATTTCAAAATTAGAGGCAGGGATAAGAATTGCCGATTCAGGCACTGTGAGAGCGGGGTGCATATATTGCTTGGCATTCCTAGGGAGGGCATTGATTTGGGCTTCTATTTGCCTTCGGCCTTCCTCCTCCCTATCCGCACGCTCCTTAAGTGCCGCCTCTCTAGTAGTTAGGTCCTCAACCTGCCTCCTTAGTTGTTCAATAAGTTCTGCTTGGTTCGCGTTTTCCGCCATGATTCTTTGAGCTTGGGCCCTTAGATGGAAATAACGCTCAGGGTCGTCTACTCCTTCAAATTCAGGTGGGCGATCAGCGCGTCGCATACACCTGCAAGACCAAACTAGAAAAAGACGTGAGATAGACTACTAGGGCGCGATTGATTGCCTCCCCGGCAACGGCGCCAATTTGTTGTTTGCAGGAGGTTTGATATGTCAAGTAATTACAAATATAAAGATGTAAATAAATGTAAACCCCTCCTGGCCTAAGCAAATAATTACAAGACTTCCTCCCGTTGTAGTGGAAGGGTAGTCAGGATCGATCCACGAGGAGGCGTGTCAGCGGGATCCTAGTAGCTTTTGGAAATCTCACGTCTATGTCGACCAGTAGCCTCGATTTCGACCTTAGGCCCCGATGTCGACCTCGGCTATCGATGTTCTCTACAACAGAAGACCTGCAGAAACAAAAATAAGTGGTCGATATCGACTAGAAGGGGTCGATATCGATGTCAGTCCACGAAATCGACTGGCACAGAAGACTGCCAGTCGACACAGAAGGGTCGATATCGATGTCTGGTGTCGATATCGATGCTCAGCAAACTCCGCAGCGATGTTCGTCGTCGACTCAGAAAACCGTCGACGAACTCAGTGCTCAGCAAACTTGCATTAAACTAAACTTCGAAGCTTTACAACTCAACGTCAACTTTCGCAAACGTCAAACCCTAAAACATCTCTCTAACTCTAATTCTATTGATGGTATTACTTGCTTGTTAATTGATTGTATTCAAGATTCTTGGATGCCAGCCCCCTAGGGCTTTATTTATAGGCTACTAATCGTCGCTATCCGAGGATTGCAACTCTTATCTAAAGTAATAACTCTATCCGAACAATTAGGATAGGTCTTTTATTTTGATAAAAACTTTAAATAACTTAAAGGTAAAAGATAAATAAAACTTCAGCTGCCATCTATCTTGAAAGTATGAGATAATCCCGTGCCTCCTTGAAGATATAGTTCCAATCCGCATTCGAAATCGAGTCTATCTTCTGTCGAGATAGGGGTCGATATCGACACCAGAGGTCGATATCGAGGTCTCTGTTCCTGCTCGACTTGTTCAGATCTGGTCGATTTCTATGTTGAGGTCGATATGGGGGTCGATATCGACACTGGAGGTCGATATCTGGGTCTAAGGTCGATATCTACCTCTTCTCAGCTTCACTTGATGTCTATGTTGAGGTCGATATCTACACCAGAGGTCGATATCTACCCCAGAGGTCGATATCTGGGTCTAGGGTCGATATCTACCTCTGCTCAGCTTCACTTGGCTTCTTCGTTTTGACTCCGTTTTCGCTCGAATTCCTGCATGGTTAGCTCAAAACTTGTGCAAACCCTATTTCTTGCATTTTAGCCCATTCTTACACAAGTTTATATTCTTTTGACCCTTTTCTTTGGAGATCGAATGAAATAAGAAGTCAAAAGATGCAATAAAAGAAGGTGCAAATGTGTACATCAATAGGTCCATCCCCAAGTATGATAGGAGTGTCCAAAGGTGTCTTAGATGGTCCCGCATCAACCTCCCCTTCTTGGAAAGGATTCGACCACGAATCCAAGGTCTCATCCATGGTAAGATAGGGTATAAGATCCGTAAAATTGAATGTAGCGCTCACACCATAGCCTCCAGGAAGCTCCAGCTTGTAAGCATTCTCACCGATCCGCTGCAACACCTTGAATGGTCCATCTCCGTGCGGTGAGAGCTTGCTCTTCCTGTGCTCCGGGAACCTCTCCTTTCTTAAGTGCACCCACACAAGATCTCCAGGATGGAACACCATATGTCGTCGACCCTTGTTGGCCTTGTTTGCATTATACTCGGCCTTCTCTATGAGCTTGAGGCGCGTCCGTTCATGCAACTCCTTAACGAACTCGATATGTTTCTCTGCATCAAAAGATTCTTTCTCCCTCATAGGATATGAGGTAAGATCAAGAGGGGTTAGTGGGTTAGTACCATAAACACATTCAAATGGAGTTAATTTGGTTGAGGAATGCATAGTCCGATTATAAGCAAACTCCACATGAGGTAAGGTTTCTTCCCAAAGCTTCAAATTTTTCCTCATAATGGCTCTAAGGATGGTGGTTAAGGTTCTCTTGGTCACCTCAGTTTGGCCATCAGTTTGAGGCTGACTAGAGGTAGAAAACAACAATCTAGTTCCCAATTTGCCCCATAAAGTTCGCCAAAAATGACTAAGAAACGTAACATCCCTATCACTCACAATCGTCTTAGGCACACCATGCAACCTAACTACTTCCCTAAAGAATAAATTAGCAACATTGGAAGCATCATCGACCTTATGACATGCAATAAAATGAACCATCTTAGAGAATCTGTCTACTACCACAAATATGGAATCTCTCCCCTTCTTAGTTCTAGGCAACCCAACAATAAAATCTATAGAAATGTCCTCCAAAGGGGCGGAAGGGGTGGGTAATGGCGTGTACAATCCATGAGGCATAAGTTTAGATTTGGCCTTTAAACAATCAATACATCTATTAAGGAAATGTTCTACATCCTTGAGCATATGAGGCCAATAAAAATGCATCCTAAGTGTATGATACGTCTTTGACAGGACGAAATCGTTGTGTTTCCTATCAAAGTATAACTTAAACCTACAAACTAGTATAGTAAGCAAGTAAGAGGTCGATCCCACGGAGAATCAAGTATTCCTAAGCAATGTATGTTTACCAATCAATAGAAAAGAGGGGTTTTGGTGATTGAAGAAAAGAAACTATAGACAAGTTAGTAGAGATAATAATGAGAAAATAGTTTCATCTACAAATATCCACTTTAGTTTCGTTGATTGATCATCGATTTGTCTTCGAGTTCTCTTTTCATCCTATTATTGTTCCTGTCCTGATCTTGTGTAAATTACTAGTCCTACGAGTCCTAGTAACCCTTACTAATTAGATAACCCTAACACGGTCAAGATTTAACCTAATAGTAGCATTAAGATTAAGGATTAACCAGGATACATGCAACACCAAGCTACGAGTCAGCATTTAACATGTAATTGATTCTCTACACACCAATTTAGTCCTACGAGTCCTAAAAAGGCATGATTGCTACTATGGATTAAGGTTCGCTACGAGGAATCTACAAAATCCTAGCAATAATCTCAACTAGTTGTACGGACTAGAAGATATCAACAATATTCGCAAAAGAATCAATACGAATCAATAGGAATAGAACAAGAATAGAAATCTCACAACTTTATCAAACCAAAGCTTCAATCCATAGATGAAACGGAAGAGTTTAGCACTCCATGGCCATGGAGGCTCCCTTCTAGGGTTCTCTCAATTGATAATCTCAAAGTGTATAAGAGTTATTGAATTAGATGATGAGTTAGATCTCTAAGAAAATAACCCTAATAGTCCTTAAATAAACCTCAAAAGAGTCGGCCAAATAATAATTCTGAAAACCTAATTAAGTGGATAAAAAGTCCATTCAGTAGATTCAGCGTTTCTGCAGAGGCCGCGGGGCAGCCAACCCTGGCCGCGGGGCGGCCAGGCGATTGCGAAATCTTTCGTCAGAGCTTCGGGCCGCGGGGCGGTTTGCTTGGCCACGGGGCGGCTTTTACTGTTCACAGTGATTTTTCCTCTTCGAATTTGGTCTCGATGTCAACACAAAAGTTGTAGATCTCGGAAAGAGCTTTCCAACGCATGCTTATAATAGTCAATCGGACCACCGAGGCCTCCAAAAAGTGCATTACAAGTTCAGCATGCCTGGCGACAACTTCTACTGACTTGTTATTCACTTAGGCTCTCGAACTTCGATTGCGCTCCCGGGCTCTTCACTTTTCCTCCTCCTCTTCACTCTTCCTTCATCCATGAGCTTCCTCATTCCTCGTCGAATCCACATATACCTGAAATAATCCATAAACGCGTGTAGATTCCGACTCTACCAACAACACAAGTATAAATGCAAATCTAGCTTAATCTATGCATTATAAACATCTAAATCATACTAAATGCAACCTAATATGCCTACCTAAATGTGTGCTATCAAATTCCCCCACACTTGAGCTTTTGCTTGTCCTCAAGCAATGAAAATCAAAATCAAAGCAACACCCCACAGACAAGCAATCCATGTAATCACTTTGGTAAAACACTTAAGCTCAAAACGAGGGAAACAAAGATTGACAAATAACGTCATAATATGTATAGGTGAAATCTAAGGAATAAAGCAAGTACATCTATCCAACCTCACCAAGAAAATGTGTTTTCACTCTCGCTCATGTGTTTAGGCTAATCATTCACGCTCAAACTCAATTCCTGAAAACTTAGCTACAACAAAATTGCGTCAGTGGTCTAAATCTCTACCGCTAGTGACTTCACATGCAACCAAAATCATGAGGTCTTTTGAATAGGTTGAAATGAGGCCATGGTAGAAACATAGGGTATGGAAAATATTTAGGCCATGTGGTGCTAAAAATCCGGGAAAAAGGGTTAGTAAACAACCAGAAAAACACCAACACCAAACACTTCAAATACCATTCCAATAACATGTACTCCTTCACAATACAAATTCGCACACAATTTTCAAATATCCACACAAACTAATTCATTTTTTTTTCTTTTTATTATGATTTTTCTTTTTCTTTTTTTTTTAATTTTCTTGACTTCTACCCCTAAGTGAATTTTATCCTCCTTAGGTCCCAAGTAATAAGCACATAAAAACCATCTCTATGAAGTACAAATGAATCACCCAACATAATTTCTCCACTCAAAGCAACTCCATCAACATATCAAGATATATATTCACCAACTCTTCTCCTAATTCCCGGATGGGTCAGACTAATAATTGGCTAGGAAGATTTTGTGGAGCTAACAAAATAGGCTTATAAGGCTCAAATTGGCTTCAAGAAAAGGATAATGTGTACGGGTAGGTAGAGTATAATATGGCTAAAAGAAAATCATGCCTCAATCACTTTAAGGTTACATGCAAAAATCATATAAATGCAGCCTCAATAAAGATATCTAAACGCAATTTAAATAGGAAGTAATCAAGGAGAGTATTCACACACAAAGAAACTAGAGTACTTATGAATGTAGTCCCAATAAGGCAAAAAAAACTCACAAGGTCAAATTGTTAGAACTTCAATACCACTTAAATTCCAAAGACTATACATACTCAATTATCTCATCAATCATATTCCCAAAAAGTATGCAAAAACAATTCAAAGCTTCAAACACTTCAAGCAAGTCATGGGGCACATGATAAGATAAATATAGAGGACAAGTAGCCTAGATGGGAAAATAAGACCTAAAGTTTATGAAATGCATGATATTTTTGGATTTTTTTAACACATGCAATATACGAGTAAAAATAAATATGAAAACATAAATAAACATGATGTGGAAAATCTATCTATATGCAATGCAATCCCTCCCCCACACTTAAATCTTTCATTGTCCTCAATGAAAATTAAAGACAACAACATATAAAAATATGAAGGAAAGAAAGAAAAACTGTCTTTTTCACTGCGGTGGTGGTAGGTCAAGTGGGAGGTGAGGAAGAGAAACCTGTCAGTCCCGTCAGAGGCCGCAGGGCGGCTGGAGACACGACCTAGCCGCGGGGCGGCCCGTACAAGCCGCGGGGCGGCCTCTGCCCTTTTCAACTTTCATCCCTGCGGTGTTACTGCCCCCACAAAAAATGCCAAAACCAAGCCAATTCAATGAAATTTAAGAAAAAGAAATCTAGAACTACTTACCTTGGGTTGCCTCCCAAGTAGCGCCTTTGTTTTATGTCATTGGCATGACTTATTCTCAATCTTAATTTCTTACCTATCAGACATTGTCAAGGCCCTCAGTAACCTATCATATTCCTGTGCACACATCTTCCACAAGACATTATAGTACACTAAATTGAAATTATAAATTATAGAAGTTATAAACCTTTTCAATTTATCATGAATGTCTACTGAAGGAATATGATACCAGCAGTTCAGTTCCACTGGTGGCTTTTCAAAATAACAATTAAAAGGATCAACATAATCACCATCACCTTTCAAATTGCAAAAGTTTACCTTTATTACCTCTCGAGCCTCAACAGGTGGCTCTAGACATGGTTCATCAACGGGGGAGCTGAGAATGAATGCATCGGATGGAGTAGGAGACACATTACATGAAACCTCATGTGTCGACTCATGAGATTCCATGTCAGGAAGCACCAGACCCTCTTCTCCATCGTCAAAGAAACTGTCTTCATCTGTGAACAATTCCTCCTCATTCTGAACAACATCATCACGTTGAAACCAACTAGGATATATAGAATGAATTGAGCACAATGACTTCGACAGGATCTTCCATTCTTGCATCCTTCAATGTCTCATGGGATGGCGGAATGGGTTTGCTTTCTTTATCAACTTGAGGGGCGGCCATCCGATCTGTTATTATCTCGCTCGATGTTTGAATAAGGTGGCTCAATTGTTCCCCTAAGTTTTTGATCCTCTCAGCATTCTCCTGTATTGCTTGAGTAAGGGCTTGGATTTCATCATCTAAGTGTGTGACAGAGTCCTCCATTGGTGGATAAGACGTGATGAGCAACTCTTCCTGTTCAACATGATAACCCATGTAACAGAAAAAATCCCACAACCCCGACAAACCTAATCGTGCTAGGCCTCCGTTACTCATGTACTCAGCAAGCGCTCGTGTCTCAGCAGTCATCCCGTCAATTATGCAAATAATCATATCTCGGATGCTGTCTTGAAAACCCCGTGATTCACGGATGTCCACATACCTCTGCAATCTGGTAAGATATTGGTGAAAGTTCTCACCTTCAAACTGCAATAACCTCAACATCCTAAAAGTTAGTAGCAAGGGTGTTATGAACCGTAAGATAGGTTCACAACAAGTTAATTATATACAATAATTGGCAAACACACAAAACAAAGAAATCAACTTTGATTCCCCGGCAACGGCGCCAAAATTTGACAGGACGAAATCGTTGTGTTTCCTATCAAAGTATAACTCAAACCTACAAACTAGTATAGTAAGCAAGTAAGAGGTCGATCCCACGGAGAATCAAGTATTCCTAAGCAATGTATGTTTACCAATCAATAGAAAAGAGGGGTTTTGGTGATTGAAGAAAAGAAACTATAGACAAGTTAGTAGAGATAATAATGAGAAAATAGTTTCATCTACAAATATCCACTTTAGTTTCGTTGATTGATCATCGATTCGTCTTCGAGTTCTCTTTTCATCCTATTATTGTTCCTGTCCTGATCTTGTGTAAATTACTAGTCCTACGAGTCCTAGTAACCCTTACTAATTAGATAACCCTAACACGGTCAAGATTTAACCTAATAGTAGCATTAAGATTAAGGATTAACCAGGATACATGCAACACCAAGCTACGAGTCAGCATTTAACATGTAATTGATTCTCTACACACCAATTTAGTCCTACGAGTCCTAAAAAGGCATGATTGCTACTATGGATTAAGGTTCGCTACGAGGAATCTACAAAATCCTAGCAATAATCTCAACTAGTTGTACGGACTAGAAGATATCAACAATATTCGCAAAAGAATCAATACGAATCAATAGGAATAGAACAAGAATAGAAATCTCACAACTTTATCAAACCAAAGCTTCAATCCATAGATGAAACGGAAGAGTTTAGCACTCCATGGCCATGGAGGCTCCCTTCTAGGGTTCTCTCAATTGATAATATCAAAGTGTATAAGAGTTATTGAATTAGATGATGAGTTAGATCTCTAAGAAAATAACCCTAATAGTCCTTAAATAAACCTCAAAAGAGTCGGCCAAATAATAATTCTGAAAACCTAATTAAGTGGATAAAAAGTCCATTCAGTAGATTCGGCGTTTCTGCAGAGGCCGCGGGGCAGCCAACCCTGGCCGCGGGGCGGCCAGGCAATTGCGAAATCTTTCGTCAGAGCTTCGGGCCGCAGGGCAGTTTGCTTGGCCGCGGGGCGGCTTTTACTGTTCACAGCGATTTTTCCTCTTCGAATTTGGTCTCGATGTCAACACAAAAGTTGTAGATCTCGGAAAGAGCTTTCCAACGCATGCTTATAATAGTCAATCGGACCACCGAGGCCTCCAGAAAGTGCATTACAAGTTCAGTATGCCTGGCGACAACTTCTACTGACTTGTTATTCACTTAGGCTCTCGAACTTCGATTGCGCTCCCGGGCTCTTCACTCTTCCTCCTCCTCTTCACTCTTCCTTCATCCATGAGCTTCCTCATTCCTCGTCGAATCCACATATACCTGAAATAATCCATAAACGCGTGTAGATTCCGACTCTACCAACAACACAAGTATAAATGCAAATCTAGCTTAATCTATGCATTATAAACATCTAAATCATACTAAATGCAACCTAATATGCCTACCTAAATGTGTGCTATCAGTCTTATCTCTCCCAAAATGACCTATTAATCCTCGACTATGGGCTTTATTCACAAGTAATAAATGTAGAGAACACCTAGGAATACACACTTGATCCATCCTAAACAAAAATCCCTCAAAGATATAAAATTTGTCAGCAGCGCCTTTTTCCACAAAATTTCGATAGATATCTCCAAAATCATCATTAGATTCATACAATTCCTTAATGTAGACAAAACCTAGAACTTTAGAATCCAAAGTGGTTAATAAAACATGTCTCCTAGATAAAGCATCAGCAACCACGTTGTCTTTGCCTTTCTTATACTTAATCACATAAGGAAATGTCTCTATGAATTTCATCCACCTACCATGTCTCCTATCTAGTTTATCTTGACTCTTAAAATGCCTTAATGATTCATGATCAGTCCTAAGAATAAACTCTCTAGGCCACAGGTAGTGGGACCATGTCTTAAGTACTCTAAATAATGCATAAAGCTCTATATCATAAGTAGAGTAGTTTAGACACGCACTTTCAGCTTCTCAGAGAAGAATGCAATAGCCTTACCTTCTTGCATAAGAACTCCTCCAATTCCAACTCCGCTAGTAGGGCTGTTATTTGAGCCGAACAGCTCGAGCTCGGCTCGGGATCGGCTCGAAAAAGCTAGAGCTTGGCTCGTTCAAATACATAAAACAAGCCGAGCTTGAACAAGGTTTTAGGCTCGAACCGAGCCCGAGCCGAGTCCGAGCCGAGCCCGAGTCGAGCTCAGAAGCTCGAGGGTGTGGTAATTTATAAAATTACCCCTAGGGTAAAATAAGGTGGACGCCACTTCTCGAGCTTGTTCAATCGCTG
This sequence comes from Persicaria maculosa, assembly GCA_963922045.1. Lineage (NCBI taxonomy): Eukaryota > Viridiplantae > Streptophyta > Magnoliopsida > Caryophyllales > Polygonaceae > Persicaria > Persicaria maculosa. Next base: position 19,435,279 of record OY998261.1, on the reverse strand, counting down.
CCCTTCTAGATCTCCCAGTCCCTTCTTTCTCCCCTAGTTTCTCACTTCCTTCTTTCTCCTAGGTCGGTGCCGGCAAACGACTGCAACAGCACCACGCACTGTTCGTGTTTCCTCCGGCAGCACTGCAGCACCAGGCTCATCTTACTCCCTCGTTCATCTTCCTCTTATTTGCTCGAGATAATGGATTAATTTGTGTTTCTCTGTGTTGATTTTGTGTTTCCTTCAGCAACAGTGCAACACCATTCTCGATATGAGAAGGGGCGCCGTCTCCTTCGTCTTCCATGGAACTCACTTCCGTTTTCCCCTCTCTCTCACAGATCCGAGGAGGGGCCAAGGGCCGCTGCCCATTGGCTTGTACTGAACCCTTTTTTGGCTCTTCTACAATCAATCCACAAAGATCTCTCTCGAGTCTCGATTAGGTAAGGAACTTTCACTCTCTCTCTCTCTCTCCCCTATATCTCTCTCGAGCCTCGATTGAGTCTAGCCTCTCTCTCACATATATGAGAAGGGTCGCTTGTCTTGCCGTTAACCCTTGTCATCGCTTCCATCCAACCATCCAGGTACCTTCGCTTTTGAGCTTGTTTAGGGTATGCAACTCATCTTCAATTCTTTGATTCTTAGGCTTAGAAATATTTCTCCTTAAGTTTGTAAGTTTATTAGTTTTTGTGTCAATTTTGAATCTCAGTTTAGTTCACAAGAGAAGCTGAATTCGGAGACATATTTTGAAGAAGCTGAATCTCAAGTTTGTTTGTTTACCTCTTTTGATTTGCTTCTCAGATTCTGTTGTTTGTCTCCTCCCCTTGTTCCTTCATCCCCCATTGATACTTAATTGATGACCTTTGTTTGTTTCAAAGTTGATAGCAGAAGTACATGTATGATTATGGTCCTGTTTTGAACTTTAGCCTGTTTATCACTTGTTAGTTCCTGTCTGCAAATTTTGTGTTGTTTGCATCAAATATGTGCTCTCTTGGTATAGTTATCTTGAATTGCAATTACTGTAATCGTGAATTGCAGTTAAGCTAGATGAGTTCCCTTGGTATAGTTATCAATTAGTTAGCTCTGTTCTTGAATTTGATATTAATTCCAATTCCATGTGCACCTATGCAGGAGCTAATTATGGACTCTGATTGCTTAAGTCTGAAGTCCTTGAAGCACATTTGACAACTATCCTTAGATCCTCTTTTGGAGTTATTAGTGTTTAGTTCAAATTTATTCAGTTATATGTATTTGGAACAATATCTATATTTCAAACTTATGTTTGTAGCATAACACAATATCCATATTTCAAAGTTATGTGTAATACTTTTTTTGTGTTGTTATTAGTATTGCATAGGGCACATGCTCTTTGTAAATGAACAGCTGAAACGAGCCTAACGAGCCGAACGAACGAGCTTGGTCAACGAGCTCGAACGAGCCTTACCTCGTTCGTTCAGTTCGACCGAGCTTATCAAGCCGAGCTCGAGCATCTGAATGGGCTCGCGAGCCGAGCTTGAGCATAAAAAAAAGCTCGTATAAAATTTAGGCTCGAGCTCGGCTCGGCTCGTTTTCACTTCGAGCCAAGCTTGAACAGGCCAAGCTCGGCTCGTTCGGCTCGAATATCACCCCTATCCACTAGCATCGTATTCCACCTCGAATGGCCGAGTGAAATCAGGCAATGCAAGCAAAGGGGCTTGCGTCAGCTTCTCCTTTAGCGTGCGGAAAGCTTCCTTCTGTGTTGCGCCCCACCTAAACTCACTCCTCTTCTTGGTAATTTCAGTAAGTGGGGCTGCGATGGAGCTGAAGTCCCGCACAAAACGTCGGTAGAAGCTCTCCAGTCCATGAAAGCTCCTGACATGGCCGATTGAAGTAGGGGTCGGCCACTCCTGGATCACTTTGATCTTGGCTTCGTCAACTTGTAGTCCATTAGAGCTCACTACAAAACCAAGAAAAGACACTTGATTATTGCACAATTCACATTTCTTAAGATTTGCATACAAGTGCTCTAATCTAAGTGTAAAGAGTACTTCCCTGAGATGTGCTTCATGTTCTTCAGGAGATTTCCTATAAATAAGAATGTCATGAAAATATAAAACAACAAATTTCCCAATAAAGTTTCTAAGCACATGATTCATTAGGTGCATGAAAGTACTAGGAGCGTTAGTTAAACCAAAAGGCATAACCAACCATTCATAGAGTACAAATTTAATTTTAAAGGCTGTTTTCCATTCATCCCCTTCCTTCATTCTAATTTGATGATACCCACTCTTTAAATCAAATTTTAGAGAAAATAGAGGCACCATGCAATTCATCTAACATATCATCTAAACGAGGAATAGGGTGACGATATTTAACAGTAATGTTGTTAATAGCCCTACAATCTGCACACATTCTCCATGAACCATCTTTCTTAGGGACTAATAACATAGGAACAGCACAAGGACTCAAACTTTCCCTAATGTATCCAATATCCAATAATTCTTGGACTTGGGATTGAACTTCTTGAGTTTCTGTGGGATTCATATGATAATCAGGCCTATTAGGCAATGCAGCCCCCGGAATGAGATCAATTTGATGCTCAATGCCACGAATAGGGGGTAGGCCTGGTGGTATGTCATCGGGGAGGACATCCTTAAACTCTTCAATAAGAGATAGGATGTGAGGAGGGAGGGTAGCATTAAGCTCCTCACTCAACAGACTGAACCCTTTGCATAGGAGACTGAGGGTCGTTTCCCCATCCACAAACTCGTCCACAAATGCTCTCTTGGTGCCAAAAGTACATTATGAGGCCAAGTAGGGGTGACATTTGGGCTCGACTGAGCCTCCCTAGCTAGCTTACCTTCACTTACCTTTCTCTTCTCAATATCATCGGCCACCTGTGTTGGTGTCATAGGCTTAAGGACGATATTCTTACCCTTAAACAAAAAAGAGTAATGGTTAGTGAAGCCATCATGTAAGACCTTACGATCAAATTGCCAAGGATGACCTAAAAGAATATGACAAGCTTACATAGGCACAATATCACATAAGACTTTATCTTCATAATGGCCTAATTTAATATGCACTTTAGCTTATTTATTAACCTTCAAGTTTCCACAGTCATTCATCCAATGCAATTTATAAGGCCTAGGGTGTTGTACAGTTAGAAGTTGTAGTTTATCAATCATCTGTTGACTAGATAAGTTACAACAACTTCCTCCATCAATGATCACATTACAAACTTTGCCTTTAACTAAACATCTAGTATGAAACATGTTTTCTCTTTGATTATCATCACAAGATGTAGGTTAAACACTTAAAACTCTCCTAACAATCAAAGAATCATCATGCTCATATTCAATGCAATCATCATCTTCATAGGCAAGTAAATTAAGGTCTTGATCATTATTAGCATGCTCTTCATTTTCATCACAAGAATTTTCAGATTCATATTCTCCTAGGTGATTAATCATGAGAGTCTTCTTATTAGGACAATCCTTCATAACATGACCTCTACATTGGCATTTAAAACATTAAATGTCCCTAGATCTAGTAGAGGGGTTAGGATTACTCCCTTTAGGGCCAGTAGATGCCCCAAAAGTGCCTTTAGCAACCATAGGAACCTTCCCTTTGTCGAGTGGCTCTTGTGGTGTCCGGCCTTGGCTTCCTCTCTCCCTAAAGCCGCCGTCACTACGCCCTTGGGGCTGCTGCACTCAGCCTTGGTGCCAACCTTGGGATGGTCCACTCGAACTCCGTCCTCCTTGGCTCCTATACTTGGCATTCCTTTCTACTTTCATAGCTAAATGCAAAGATCAGTAGGCGTAGAATAAGGAAAGAAATTAATTTCATGACCTAGAGAAGGATGTAAAATTCTAAGAAACCTAGCCATGGTATCTTCTTCATCCTCAATAACATTGGATCTTGCCATTGCTTCTTGCATGGCATTAAAGGTTTCTTCTACACTCTCACCTCCCTGTTTAAGGTTCTCTAACCTTTGCTTGAGCTCACGGGAGTAGTGTTGTGGGACGAATCTTCTCCTCATCAGCGCCTTCATTTGATCCCAAGTAGCAATAGGCGCATCTAAAGCTCTTCTCCTTTCTTTGAAAAGGTTATCTTACCAAATTAGTGCAAAACCTTGAAATTCAAGAGAAGCGAGTTGTACCTTTTTGTGATCGGAGAAGTTGTGGAAACTCCAGATTTGCTCCATCTTGGTTTCCCAATCGATGTAAGCGTCCGGATCGCACTTGTCGTCGAATGGAGGAATCTTCACCTTCACCTTCCCTACGCCATCTTGCTCAGGCTCCCTAGGTGCTCTATGGTGGTGTCGACCCCTGTCATTCCTCCTAGGACGTTGCTCCCAATGGTCCTCTTCTTGGAAGTCAGAATCATCCTCTGAAGGGTAGAACTCTTCCTGCTGCCTACGACCTCGTCGCCCCTGCGCACCAACAAACACGTTATTCCTACCATGCCTCTCTCTATGAGGAAAGGGATTTTGATCAAATAAAGGATTATCTAAACCAGGAGCAACATTATGTTGGTTATGATTAGGAGTAATAGGATGAGTGTCATCCCTTTCATTTGTAGGAGCTTCACCTCTAGGGGGTACGCTTTATCCAGGCACCGTGTTAGAGCCCGAAGGTTGGGACTCTAGTGCCGCCATCCTCTCCATAAGCCTTGCTATGTTCTCATTTATGGCATTCAGAAGATTGAACACCTCTGGAGGGATAGGTTCGGAGCCAGAATTGTTGTTACCTGAGTTAGACATCACAAAGAAACAAACAAAGAACTATGTGAAAGGTTAGTAATAAACTAAAACAACCTCGCAAGTGTATCACTCAACACTCCCTCTCCTATTGGTATGTTATGCTTGTTGTTTCAATCCACCTTGGGTAAATCAATACTCAAGCTAGGACTTAGCAAACACAAGGTATATAATAGCAATAAGATCGCAAGTATAAGGTGAATAAAGGCTGCACAATTCGACACAAACAAGTGATGACTCGATATGAGCAAGGGTGTGACTTGACGAAACCAACAAAAGAGAAATATGACTCGACAAAAGCAACAAGGACTCGACAATGGCTATTAGACTCGACAAAATCAGTAGAAGTAAGGTATTTAACTCGACAATGCCAAGAGAACAACAAATATGGACTGATTTTTGTAGAAAAGAAAAGAAAGAATCAACCTTTGATGATTTACCTCTTTGAATGTAGCCCAATTAAGGATGTTGTAGTTGCAAAGGTAGAGTTTCAAGGTTGTGTTTAGGAGGTAATAGGCTCGGCTTTAGGGCTGATTTTCACCACAAATAATGTCCCTTGATGATTTCTTGCACTAGATAAACAAAAAACTCCAAAGAACAAACAAACAACTCCAAAAGATCAAACTAGCAACTTTCTTCTTCTTTTTTTTTTAATTTTCGAATCCGATTTTTTTCGCTTACTTTTACCCCTAGGTGAATTTTATCCTCCCTAGGTTCAAGCCTTTGAATTTTTTTTTTAATTTTCATACTCTTTTTTTTCTACAGCTGCTGTAAATGCACGAAATTAAAATAAAAACAAGGAAAAATCAAAAATTAAGGTACAAAAATAAAATTCAACCCTAAAGATAGAAATAGGTTATGGTTGTGGCTAAATTTGGCAATTATCTTCTATCTAACTTCTTTATGATCTAAGATGGATATAATTTCCTATTTAGAATTTCATAAATTAATATGCCAAGATAGATAAAAATAAGATAGAAAATAGATGGATAAAAGATAGAAAACAAACTAGGGTTAGGGTTTCCTTTGGGTGGTGCCGATTTAGGGTTTAGTGATGCCGACTTGGGGTGTGCACCAAGGGTGATGCTCAAGGCTGAAAATCGGCCCTAATGGGTGATGTAGGTCACAACAATGGTGTGTTTAGGCTAGATCGCAACCACAACAATCACAAACAAAAGGTCAGTAATAATCAAATAATGAAATAGAAGTAAAAGACTAAAAAATTGAAGCAATACTCTATTTTTGTAGGGTTTTTTGTGTCTTATGATGAACAAAAGAAAAGACTCAACTTTGATTTCAATAACTTAAGCTCTGATGCCAATTTTATACGGGGTAAGCCATAAGATGACCCGATCTTCGACAATCCAGACTCCATTCAAGAAACAAAACAAGAAAGTAACAAGACTTAACCAACGACTCGATATCGACTAAGAACAATAATAAGGTGCGGTTGTAAGGTATATGAAAGACATGAAATATGATGAAATAAAGACCGATAAATTGGTGAAACGATCTATATAGAACAAGATGAAGACCCTAGGCTCCCGTAAGAGGTAAGAACCAACACCAATGACTATATAACCCACTTCTACAACCCTACACAACCAAGCGGACAACTTGGAGGCACAAGGAGGGGCTCGTGGATACCAGGGATTACCGAACCTTGCGAGAGTGACAAACTCAAGGCAAACCAAGCGGAAACGATACCAATTTGCAATCGATGAGCCTAGCTACGAATCGATCAACTTAATCACTCAATGTGTTTCACACAAAAGAGAGAACTTCAATATTCAAGAATATATGTGTCTACCTTACAAGATGATCAGCCATTCCTTTTAATAACCCTAGGGCTGATTTTAGATGAAAATAATAAATAAAATAGTTTTTAAAATAAAGCCCTAAAATACCTAAAATAGCATAAGTAAACATACTTGCTAAAAATAGTATAAAAGCAAGTTTCCAACACTTAGTGAAAATCGGCCTAGGTAAGCATGAAGAGGAATCGGCCATATTGAGAATAGAACATAAATAGGTCTTCGATGGTGCCTCTTGAAGTTGAACCGCACTTGAGAATAGAACATGGCTCATGAACATAAAAGATTCGCGTTGAAACTTCTTAGCACGAGCTCGAGTCATAGGTCCATCCCCAAGTATGATAGGCGTGTCCGGAGGTGTCTTAGATGGTCCCGCATCAGGACTAATGCTTTACGTAACTCCCCAAACCCACAACCATCTAACTCACCTCTTGGGATCACTAATGTATGCAACTCCCACAAACCACTACTACCAAACTCACCTAATGGGAAGCATTCGTGCGACACCCTCTCTAACTCATCTCCCTCCAAGTCTTTTATAAACGATAAGGGTAAGGAGAGGCTTGACAGCTCAACCGTTTATATTCAACCCTCAAAGTCTAAAACAAATCTCAATGTCCAGTCTGATTCGATTTACTTTGGTCGAATTTTCGGCATTACCATTGTAGTTCCTTACTTTCTTGCTATGCTAATGGGTGGCGGGTTGGTTCTTGTTGGGGAGGCTATGTTTCATGATGACACTCCTTCTCACTTTATTAACCTCCTGCTCATTATCATAGATGTGATGTTTCTTTATCTACTTTGATTATTACTTTAAACTTGATTATGATTATGAATACTACCTAAACTTGATTATCATTGCAGTGACGTTCTTCAAACCATAACTATAGCTCAATTAAATTCTAACTGCTGCAAGTCACCTCATGATAGGTACACTTATGATCTCTATCTAAATTATTTTACTTCTGTTTATTTCAAAATCATATCAACATCTACACCTATACCCCTTCTAAGGCTCTTAATTGACTTTATCATATTTACCTATCACATGCTAAAACACTTATATTATTTAACTGCCCAGGTCTTTTGGGCTCTCCTTAATCTGTCTTACTTTGCTTTGATGGCCTTGCCACTCATCTACCCTATGGTCGTTAAGTTTCTGCACCATCTCCATCTCTCTGCAGTTGAACTTACAGTTTCACCGATATTGAAACACTAGTTTCAATACCAGTCCATTGTAATTACTTTAGAATTGCTTATTGTGTTTTGTGCATTTTCTTTATACAAAGCTACTCACTTTGTAAATCAATTGCTGGTCTTGGACTGTGTGTTTCATTATATTGGTTGCACCTCCGGTTATATCTATTATTCTTGCTCTAGTGCAAGAATTTACCTTCCTTCACCAATTTTATGTCCTGGTTGACATGAATATTAGCCACTAGAACGTTCGTGGTTTAGCTAGGAAAAACATATGGACACAAATAGATGCCACTTGTAAAAATGAACATATTCAAATACTAGACCTTGTTGAAACTAAGTTACAACAACCACCTAAAGAGAGATTATGGGGCAAAGCAGGTTTTGATAATTTTTGCTGCTGCCCATCCATTGGTCTTTCGGGATGACTGTCTTCTCTGAAAGTCTTCCCGCCTAAACAATATGATCTTTGAGGTTTTGCAATCAGACCATAGATACATTTTAACTAAATATCATAACCATGCTCAAAGTCTAGAATCACTAATTTTATTCGTATATGCTCCACCTCACCAACAAGACAATGATTTTCTAGAATGAAATCACTAGCATAATAAATAATAATGCTCCTCCAACAAGCTTGGTGGTTCTCTTCCCTCAGCTAACCGTTTAATTAGACTTATAAATTTTATCCTAAATCATGATCTCATTGACTTACCAACTATTGGTAGTCAATATACCCGGAGGAAACGACTTTTAGGACCCGACAACATCTACGAAAAACTAGACCGTAGTACACAAAGATATATTTAACACACTCTCTTATCTGAAAATGAAAAATCATGTTTTCACAACATCAGACCATTGTCAAATATCATTAGAAATATTTCCCAATCAACGATCACCAATGCAGCCTTTTCGATTCGAGTTAGCTTGGACTAAACATAAGGACTATGAGTTACTTGTTCGCCAAGCATGGCGTCTTATCCTCATAGGTTCTAACATGTACAAGCTTGTTAAAAAATTACAAGACCTTAAGAAAAAAAGTAAAATTTGGTGTAAAAAAACCTTAGGGAACATCTTCTCACAAATTACAAAAACGGAATAAGAGGTACAACGCTTACAACAATCTCTAACTCATCACTACGACCAAGCACTTGAAGCTAAACATAAACGACTTTTGAGAAAATACACGCAACTAATAAATTTCCACCAAAAATATTGGGCACAAAGAGCAAAACGATTACATCTTAAGGCTTTTGACACAAACACGAAATATTTTCATCGAATCGCTACAGGTAGAAGAAACATAACTATTGTAAAATCCATCCATACTTCGTCTGGAATTACGTTGACAATAGATAATGAAATAAGAAATGAATTCAAAAAAGAATTCCACCATAGATTCTCTGTCCACCAGCGTTTTTATGGCAACTGCGCGCTACTAGATAATATCACACCAGAAATCTTCTCTCTGGATAACGATAAACTAGTTTGCCCTATATCTAACTCTGAAATTAAAATGACAGTTTTTAGTTTGGCAAATGATAAATCCCCAGGTCCTGATGACTTCTCGGCTAGATTTTTAAAAAATATTGGCATATTGTTGGACCTTTTGTAACCAAGGTTGTCAAAAAGCTTCTTTACCAATGGTAAACTTCTGAAACCAATAAACCACACTTTCAATGCTTAATAGCTAAATGTGACAACCCGGAAACAGCTAATAACTACAGACCTATAAGTATTTGTTATACTCTATAAAAGATCATCTCAAAAATTCTGGCTAATAGACTAAAAGCCTTTTTACCCAAGTTAATCCACCCCTTCCAGAGTGTCTTTATCTCTAATCGATCCATACATGATAATATTTTGATAGAAAATGAGATCTTTCACTATTTCCAACTGAAAAAAGGTCTTTCTGGTTGGATGGCTATAAAACTCGATATGGAAAAAGCTTTCGATATGGTTCGATGGGACTTCCTCTTCGACATCATGTGTCGTTTTGGGTTCTATCACCGCTTCATTTATTGGATCAAGGAATGTATAACAACTGTAACCTACTCGATACTTGTGAACAACGAACCTACCGACATATTCAAACCAGAAAAGGGTCTCCGTCAAGGTGACTCCTTATCTCCCTATCTATTTTTTATTAGTGTTTGGAGTTCTAGTGCTTGGACTTCATAAAGAATCATTACTCCCCAAGAGCCATATTGGCATATCCCCAACAAAAAACTGTCAAAAAATACCCTTCCTTGCTTTTGATGATGACATCATTATATTTGCTAATGCATAAAAAACAACATGTGATCAAATTAACAGATTCACACAATGCTATTGCTGCTTCTCTAGCAAGAAGATAAACTTCAATAAATCAGTCTTCCAAACAACAACAAATGTTCATAACCAACTCAAAAACACCATTAAAAGTGAGCTCCAAATCCCGATTACAACTGATTTGGGTAAATATCTTGGATGCCCAGTTATCTCCAAAAAAGTAACTAACTCGACCTTTGATGAAATACTTACCTCCAGCAGAAATTAGCTCACAAAATGGACGGCAAGTAACCTATCCCAAGTTGGTAGGCTAACTCTTATCAAATCTAATCTAGCAGCCAAACCTATCCACATTATGCAATGTTTTATGTTACCTACTACATTACATAAAGAACTAGACAAAATAAACAGAAATTTTCTCTGGGATAAAGGACCAAAACACCACCCTCTTATCGGTTGATTCGAGGTTTGCAGATCCCATCGCAATGGAGGTCTTGGTCTCCGTTCTTCTGAAGATATGAACAAAGCACTACAACTAAAGCTATTATGGAAAATACTAGCTGAACCAAATAATCTGTAGGGTTGCATTTGCATATTAGTTTAGGTCATTTTCATGCACATTTGTCATATTTTATACTTTATTTATTTTATTTTGCATTTTCGGAGTCTACACATGGTTTTTATTTGTTTCAGGCATTTTGTTGTCAATATTGAGGAAAATCAAGCTTTAATGCGGAGCAACAAGCATAATGGATCGGACCCGAGGAGCTAAATTGTCAAGTGCGGAAGTTGCTAAATCTTGGGGCTGTTTTGCGGAGTTAAATCTATAATTGGGTGCTGGGCTAGTTTTCAATTATTTAATTTTGTGGGTTAAAAATATAATTTCCCTAAAAACCTAATATATACTTCCGTGTGTTTAGAATTGAGGACGTTGGGAGTTTTGCCGCAATAAAGCTTCGGCCAGTTGATTAGTTTTAGGGTTGAGTTGTGAGTCTATTTTCTATCGTTTCACAAGACAACGGATATTTAGTTTGGTGTGATCAAAGATTTAAGCTTTAATCAAGTTTCGACTTTTGGATTATTTGCAAGATTAAGGATAAGTCTTCTTACTCTTTCTCTTCTAATTTAGTTCATGATTGTTGTGATTGATTTAATTGCTTTTATCATGTATTCGATTGTGCTTGGCTAATTCTCCGGTCTAAGGTGATGGGTTGTTAGATTTAATATGTAGTCGAGTATTGATTTGTTTAATAGCCTGATTTGGTGTGAATAGCGTAGCTTAATAGCTTCGAATCAAGGTGAACAACATAGTATGTTTAATAGCTCCGAACCAAAGTGAATTTGATAGCTTTTTATTTGAGGTGAACTCCCTAGCTTTTGATTTAAAGTGAATAGCTTTGACACGCTTAATAGCTTTTCATCGGAAGTGAGCGCAATAGCCTTGGATAGAGAGTGAATTTACTAGCTTTGGTTTGAGAGTGAATAACACCGGTTTACTAGCTAATAGTCTAAAGTGAATAAAGAGAGTTTAATAACTTTTGGATGAATATGAACAACCGGATGAATTCGATACTTGACATGATATTAACCTAATACCCAGATCCTTAGATGTCTTTTATCTCTATTTCATATATTTTATATTGGGTTGCGTTGTTGGTTAGTTTTCATTATATATTTTTATCAACTCGCTTATTGGTTCTTAATTACTCGTTTAGCTTAATTAGATTAATTGATATTGAGCCTTAGGTCCTTTGGGAAGAACGATTATTTTATTATTTGATACTACAATCGATCCCGTATACTTGCGGGTAGGTTTTTAGCCTATCAAGTTTTTTATTATTTGATACTGCCTCTTCCTGGATATGGATTGCTAGGATTGCTCAATTATGCCTGATGTGTTTGTTGAGTTTCCGCGTCCTCTCTATTCTTTATAATTCTCTACTTTGGGGACAAAGTAGATTTTAAACATGGGGTGGGGAACTTCTTGTGTGACTCTGTTTTTGCATATAATTTTTATTTTTTCTTTCTTTTCCTTTTTCATGTGCATTTCATGCATTACATTTGCATATGGATGTGTTGAGATGAACCCTTGCTAATAAAAATGCCTTGCTCTTCTTGAAGAACTTGTTATTTTCTTGATTGAAATTGGTTGATGATATCCTCTAAGGCATGTTAAAAAGCTTGTGATGATCAAGATTATTTGGGTTTATACTATAATTCTTTCAAAACTAACCATGCTTGAGAGTTGTTGAGATTGAGATTCTAAGACAAAAGTCGTGAGCTTCTGAGCCTAGGACTGACATCCATGAGTCCTTTTTCTTTTGTGTGTGAATTGCTCATCTTGATTGCTCTATCTTCAGAACTTGCGTTAGAACCTCTGGAGGCCACATATATGACTTGTGTGCATTGCATAAACATGATTGAGGCAATTTTTGTTAGCCTATTATTCCCTTCCTACCCATAATTATATCCTTTGCTTGAAGCCCGTTGAGCCTAATAGCCTATTCATTTGTAGCTCCACAAGATTATCCTTAAGCCTATTTTAGCCTCGTTTACCCATCCGAGAATTAGGATGAAATAGATTTATCTATAGTTTTGTGGACAAGAAGGAATATGTGCTTTGAGTGATTATGTATTGAGTAAGGGGTAGGATGCTTAAATTGTAAATTTCTTGCGATGAAGGAATAAAAAATGAAAAAAAAAAGAAAAAATGAAAAAAGAAAAAAAAAAGAAAAAAAATTCTTTTTCATCGCTATGAAAAGTTTGTGAAAAGGGAATGGGTTATCAAAATTGAGAGTTTATGAGCTTACTTGATTATGTGATGTGGTTGTTGTGAGAAATTTGGTATGTGTGTTGAGAAAAGAACAATTGTGGTGGAAGTTTAGGAAGTAATTATGTTTCCCGGATTTTAGCACCACATAGACAAAGAATCCATACCTTTTGTTTCTTACCTTGGCCCCATTACAACCCATAAAAATACCTCATGATTTATGTTTATGTGCATAGTCCAAGTGGTGGAGAGTTAGGACGCTAATGCAAGCTTATGGTAGATGAGTTTTCAAGATATGAGCTCGAGCGATATTTATACCCTAAACACAAGAGTGAGAGTGTTCCACAAAATATGTCCTATGTGAGGTCTTGGAATTGATGTTTTGACTTGTCTCTTGTATGATTTTTTTTTTTTGATCAGGAAAGAATTCGGAGACGTGAAGAGACGCTATCCGATCGCATCCTTACGGATGAGGTCCAGAAGACCTTGATTATATAGAATATCCGGGTCACTGGTAATTAGGCCAAGGTGTGCAACCCTATCGGCCACGCAATTACCAATACGAAGTATATGAGCAAATGATACTTCCTTGAACCCAAGCAGAAGCGAGCAAACGTCTGACATAAGTAATTCAATTTCCCAGGGACATTTGACTCTAGTTTGTAGGTAGTTTATGATGATCAACGAATCACCTTCGATTATTAAATTCTCCAATTTCAATTCGCGAGCTTTAAGGATCCCAAGGCGTAGTGCATAGGCTTCAGCCACAAGCGGCGATTGTTTGCCGATACATTTAGCGCCAACACAAACCGGACTTCCAAGATAGTCTCTTATAATGAAATCGGCCGTGCTGTCATGATTAGATGGGGAGGCACCATCAAAATTTAATTTGAATGTTCCACAGGGCGGTCTCCTCCATTTGGATTTCGTCCTTGAGTTCTTATTCCTTTGTTTTATCGGAGCAAATTCAGAACTTTGACCTCTGCTTTCTAACAAGAATTTTCCTGATTTTTCCCACGTATTAATATGGTAACTTATCAGATGAGTGAATCCTTCACGAGTTGGGGGCTTTTTATTTCTAAAGACACTTTGGTTTCTTATCATCCACGCAGTCCACCAGCTAGTTGCTCATTCCTGTTTTTGATGTTTTGTGAGTTTATTATTCAAGATTCTCATTATCAGTTTTATGTCTTTAGTTTTATCTATAGATTCTCTCAAAAGTTTCTTGATGGGTGTAGCCAGATTCTCATAAAATGTGTTAAACTTGCATTCGCAAAAAATATGGAGTGCATCTTCTTCATGGTGATTACACATGGAGCAGTATGGCGGGATGGAGACCCCTTGTTTGGATAACCGAGCCGCAGTTGGCAGACCCCCCAGACTTAGCTTCCAAAGGAAATTCTTTATTTTTGGAGGGATATCCAAACTCCAGATCCAATTATTGCCTTCATCTGCTTCGTTACTTATTTTTGTGATTAGATTATATGCACTCGATGTCGTAAACCAACCCTTCTTGTCAGGCCCCCAATAAAGTCTGTCCTCAAGAGGCGTAAATGAAAGAGTAATGTTTGCGATTTTGACTGCCATATCACTCGGAAGGACTTGAGCAAGTTTATTAGTATCCCATGCTCCGTCCCTAATGTAATTATCTACCGTCTCATTTCGGTTTATGGTATTAGGGTGCTTACACATTTCCCAGAGATTGGGGATACTACTCCAATTATCTTGCCAGAATTTAATGGACTTTCCATTCCCAACTGACCAGACCAACCCAGTTTTAAAAGTGGGAATTAATTTTCGAAGGTGAGACCATTGCCAAGATGCCGTCCCTTTTGCATCATATCTCAGAATGTGTGTCAATTTCAGATATTTATACTGGATGATTCGCACCCAAATATTTTCTGGCTCAGCAAGTATTTTCCAGAGTAATTTTAGTTGGAGAGCTTCATTCATGTTTTTCGTTTTTCGGAGTCCTAGCCCCCCAGCTGATTTTGCCCTACAAATTTTATCCCAACTAATAAGTGGTTTGTGTTGAAGGTCTTTATTCCAAAAGAAAGATCTATTAATCTGGTCAAGATGGTGATGTATTTTGGAAGGTAGCATGAAGCTTTGCATCGCATAGAGAGGTTTAGACGCAAGGTTTGAACTGATCAAGATTGCTCTCCCCTGTTGAGATAGTGAATCTACCCTCCATTTTGCTAGTTGATTCGTTGTATTGGCTACTATATCCTCAAAAGTTTTTTCGTTAACCTTCCCATTGATGACAGGACATCCAAGGTACTTGTCCAGCTTGACCTGTTTGGATATATTAAGACATCCCTCTATATCCAGAATTCTAGACCTAGGAATCCCCGAAGTTCCCTGAAATGCAGATTTGTGGTAATTTACCTTTTGCCCCCATATCTGACAATATTCCTCGATTATGTCTCTCACCTTTTCACATGCCGCCATATTACCTTTGGAAAAAATAATAATGTCATCAGCAAAAGCCATAAATGGAATACGCGGACCATTCTTTCCAAAAGTAAAGCCCAGACTATTCCCCGGGCGGGATGCTTCATAAGATAATCTTCTTTCTAGGATCTCCGAACCAAGAATAAACAGAAAAGGAGATAGAGGGTCACCCTGTCTCAGACCTCTAGAGGGGGTAAATAACTCTGTCGGTCCATTGTTGACGAGCACTGAAAAGGACACAGATGTCACGCATTCCATTATCAACGCTACAAATTTCTCATGGAATCCAAATTTCTGAAGAATAGATTCCGTGAAAGTCCAGTCCACCCGATCATAGGCTTTTTCCATGTCTAGTTTGATAGCAAGCCAACCGTCCTTCCCTTTTCTCGTTTTGAAAGAATGAAAAATTTCATGGGCAATGAGAACATTGTCCTGTATGGCTCTGTCAGATACAAAGGCTCCTTGTAATGGGTGGATAAGTTTACCCATAACCAATTTAAGCCTGTCGGTGAGAAGTTTAGATATAATTTTGTATATTGTGGAATATAGACTGATTGGCCTATAGTCCGATGTTTTCGCCGGGTTGTTGCATTTAGGTAATAGAGATATAAACGTATGATTGACTTGTCTTAGAAGCCTTCCATTATGAAAGAAAGCTTTTACAGCTCTGGTGATATCAGATCCGACGATTTCCCAATATTTTTTATAAAACTCCGCTGTCCTTCCATCTGGTCCAGGGGATTTATTTTGTCCAATGCTAAAAAGTGCCTTTTTAATTTCCCCATTGGATAGTTGCACAATTAAAAAGTTATTTTTCTCCTCCGATATTGAGCTCGGAATTAGGTGGAGATAATCTGCCAATAGCTGCATATTAATAGATTCTTAAGAGAATCGAGCAGCAAAATCCTTCTTAATTTCGGAGCGTACATTTTCTTCCCCTATGATAACAGTGCCAGCCGAGGACAAGATATTGCGAATGAATTTTCTATTTCTCCTACCAGAGGCAACCCTATGGAAATAGGTTGTGTTGGAGTCTGATAGTTTAAGATACTTTGCCTTGGCGGGTTGGGACCAATATTCTTTTTGGAAGAGGAGTAATTTCTCTTTCTTGTGTACCAGTCTGTTTTCTTTAACGTAAATCGTCATGTCTGTGGTGTTTCTCTCACCAGATTGGATCTTAATAAGCTCATTTTCAACCAGTTGTAACTGCCTAAAGATATTTCCAAAAGATTTCTTATTCCATTGTTTCACTTTACCCTTCAGGATTTTTGTTTTGAAGATAACTCTAAACATGGCAGAACCCGCACAAGAAGCTCTCCATGATTGTTTCACAATATTTCTGAAATCTTGTCTATGGAACCATATGTTTTCCATTTTAAATGGTGGCGGTTTGAACGTAGTGTTTGATTTTAGTTCTACAAAAATGGGGCAATGATCCGAAGAGGAGAACGCTCCATTCAAAGTACTAATATCCGGGAATTTATCTAGAAACTCTTGTAGTACTAATACCCTGTCTAATTTTTCAAGAATGTTGTCATCTCCTGTCCTCTTCTTCCGCCAAGTGAATTGATTTCCTGTACAAGGAACGTCAACAAGACAGCATTGATTTTTGAAATGATTTAGTCTGTCGCAACGCGACGGAAGGACAACACTTCCACCCATCTTCTCACAGCTGTGACTTATTTCGTTAAGATCTCCAATAACCATACATGGTAGTTGTTCATTTGTAACTATCGAATTGAGATTTACCCAGAACAGATCCTTGTCCTTCTCGTGAGGTGGACCGTAGACACATAAAATTAAGCATCGAAAATTGTTATCTTGACAATGATACTCTAAACCAATGATCCGTGGAAGGTGAATTTTGACTGAAACTGATTCATTTAGAAAGCTATTATCATTCCATAGAACCCCCAGTCCCCCAGCCTTACCATCCCCGGGAGACCAAATTGCATTAGAGAAACCGCTACCCCTCCAAACAGAATTAGGTGGACTTGCGTCGGATTTAGTTTCAGCAATAGTCATTATGTTTATATGATTATTTATTCGCATAGCATTTAGATCGGTCCAAAAAGTCCTCTTGCCAATACCCCGCACATTCCAAAAGCAAATTTTCGTTTCCAACTTCGACGGTCTGTATAGGAAAGAAGGTACCCCACCCCATACAGAAGAAGTATACTTTGTTCGTGAAATCTCCTAGTATAGCCCGTCCGAGGATGTGTTGCAATAGGATTTGTGTATCTTGTTTGAATTAGTCTAAGGTTCCACCGAAAAACAGTTGTAAAGATAGGAAATGTTCTAGCCCGAAACCATAGCCTAGGACTGACATAGAGAGTGTCGACCTTTCCGATTATTTCACATCTACAAAAGATTTTGATCAATAGATCCAAATCACTACTCCTATACCCAACGCAGGTAGCACTTTGCCAATGTCGTGGAACAATATGACTTGATTTAGGTAGGCTATAGATAGATTTATAAGCATCCACTAACCCAACTTTGACCATAACTTTAGCGATTGATGGGGTAGAGAGACAGAAGCTTACATTAGATGCATTTCTTACGTGGGAGTTTATCTTTAAATACTTTGAAATCCAGTTTCTACCTAGCTGATTTTTCCCTTCATACTTATTCCTTAATCGAGCCATCAAAGGAGTGTTTGAGGGACTAATTATCCGATAGCATAACTTATTTCATTCCTTAAGAGAGTTTGGGCATAGAACAACAGATGGGCAATTAGAACAAGGTACTACACAGACCTGTTTGCTAGTAGATAGGCAGGCATTCAACATCACGACCCGCGATGGAACTGGGTGAAAAAGGAGCTGAGCGGCACAATCATGAAAAGTGAGTGGCAAGTAATGCTCAATCAGTTTATCGAGCAAAGTCATATACTCAAGAAAGGGAGAGCGGAATCCCTGGGTAATTAAGAAATGAATTACGCACCAGCCTGCAGGTTTTATTAGACAAAGAATACATGTAGGAGAGTATCCATCAATTTTACCACTTACCCAGATCACTTGCCATACATGGATAGCCAATATATTACATGAAAAGGTTAGCCACCATTGATTACAATAACTTAAGGTACATCTCATGGCCAAATAAGACCAAATTATAGATAGTTTGACCCTGAACCAACCAAGCAAACCCGCATAGGCAGTAGCTGCAATTACAAGTATGATCACAAGAAAACCACAAACGGAAGCTATACCCAAAAGGAAGGTAATAGACAGTAATGGTGGTGTTATTTTGCCTGATTTGAGTTCGCCTGATCTAGTAGCTGCCTTTGTCCAGGAACATTTCCTCACTCCCACGCCATAACAAACTGTTTTACTTAGTTGTTTGTGACTGACTGAAATTAGTGGGTACTCAAAAAACGGATCATTTAGCTTATCGTAATGAGTTTTATAGGTAGTGTAGTCATGACAAATTGAACTCCCATATATATTACTCCAATAGACACGAAAGCTATATAAGACTAGCCAAACACTAATCCTCCTAGATTTATGATCGCAAGGCAGTGAGTTTAACCAAACAAATCTAGTGACAAATACACTTGCTTTAGGCCTATAAAGAATTGAGATAAGTAAGGTCCACCAATTAGGTTCATTAGAGAAAGATGCTTGGTAATAGATATTAGAATTACTCATGGAAGAGGGACTTTCAAGGTATACATGCTTAAAGTATTTTCTGAATGGATGAGCCTTAATTTCACAAAAAATATTCTTACTTAAATGATTTCATCATAAGCTTGACCTTGAAAATTAGCAAACATAATAGCATTAATTGGGTACCCTGCAAACTATAATTAGACTGATCAAACAAGTTTATAGGTGTAGTTGTACACCAAAGGCTAATCCTTTTATAATAGAGAGATCTCAAAGATGAGATAAAATACTTATGCAAGTGAATATATATATATGCGACAGTAGGTGATTAAGAGCTGGGAAGGAGTGTCAAAATATGATAAATCCCACATAGTTTTGCGCCAACAGTTCTTAAACGAGGCACTTAAACAAGGAAGGAGACATGTAAGACGAAGTAAGGTCCTGGAGTTTAATCTAAAATTATTTAATATAATGGTATGCCTTAATAGTAAGGCCTTGAATTTATGACAGTAACAGAAGCAACCTGAACTTTTTGCCCAACAAGCAGGAGGTATGATGTAATAAGAATGCACCATTAAAGTGTTTAACATATCTAGCCATTGTGAATCATTGCAATTTAGACGGCACTGTATACACACACAAAGATTAATGAATGAAAACAGAATCCATCAATAACGTACCTGAAGCGTTTTTTGGCCTTTGATTGTTGCTTTGATTTCTTTTCTTCCTCGGCACCCGAAGGCACCACAGAGAGTTTAATTCCCTCGGGCAGTATGGAACCCTTACGGGGCACCGATACCTTTGTTCCTTTTGCGAGTTTTGAGCCCTCCGGCTTCCCCTTTCGGGTGTTAGTCTTTTTAGGGGCGGGATCTTCCGCCACCATGGGTCTTTTCCCTTTGTCCACTCCAGAGGTTGCCATCAACAAAACACAGAAAGAAGGAGACAGATTTGAGTAAAGGGGATTGAGATTAAAACAGGAAGAGGTGCGAGGAACCAAGCACCAACTCCCCGAAGTCAAATAGCGAAAATTTTGTGAAGAAAGAAGGGAGAAAGGATTAGAGAAACTACAAACCCTTCCGAAGAAGCGAAGCGTGCCCCAGCAGAACAAGATCTTGCAGAAACCCACTCCAGCAAACACAGAGAAGCAGGAGGGAGGACCAAATGAAAACGCCCAAACCATCAAAATTCTGAAATCCGTACAAATTGGATTTGGCCACAGGGGTGGACGAAAAGACCAAACTCGAGTAATCCACCCCCTCAGAACACCCATATCGCTCCCACGATGATCAGGAGAGAATAGATTAAGGCATCGCTTAACCCCATACGCAAACTCTGAATTAGGGATTTCATCTTCAACTAAGAGGATTTTGCCAGCACAAGGCCTATGGAGGCTTAGGCTAATGGAAATTTGGGGGTTTATAGGCCAGTTATCAGGATTTAGGACAAGGATAAACATCTTGGCAATAATTTTTGCCATAAGATTGTACGAGCATGAGTTCTTCATCGAGGAATTGGGACAAACTTGAAGAGGCAACACAGCAGAGGGCAACAGGGGAAATGCAAGAAGCGCGTGAGGCGCGTTCTTTTTACACCGGAAGGGTTTTCTCTTTTTTATTTACTTTGGATTTTTTTCATTGTCTCTTGTATGATTTGTTTGTCTTGTTTTGAACCCAATGTCTAGATCTAAATGGGCAAACACATTGCTTGGATAGAAATCAAATTCTTTCTTGTGAATATTTACACTTCTTGCTTGAGGACAAGCAAGGTTCAAGCATGGGGTGATTTGATAACATCTATTTTAGTCATATTTTAGGGTTGCATTTGCATATTAGTTTAGGTCATTTTCATGCACATTTGTCATATTTATACTTTATTTATTTTATTTTGCATTTTCGGAGTCTACACATGGTTTTTATTTGTTTCAGGCATTTTGATGTCAATATTGAGGAAAATCAAGCTTTAATGCGGAGCAACAAGCATAATGGATCGGACCCGAGGAGCTAAATTGTCAAGTGCGGAAGTTGCTAAATCTTGGGGCTGTTTTGCGGAGTTAAATCTATAATTGGGTGCTGGGCTAGTTTTCAATTATTTAATTTTGTGGGTTAAAAATATAATTTCCCTAAAAACCTAATATATACTTCCGTGTGTTTAGAATTGAGGACGTTGGGAGTTTTGCCGCAATAAGGCTTCGGCCAGTTGATTAGTTTTAGGGTTGAGTTGTGAGTCTATTTTCTATCGTTTCACAAGACAACGGAGATTTAGTTTGGTGTGATCAAAGATTTAAGCTTTAATCAAGTTTCGACTTTTGGATTATTTGCAAGATTAAGGATAAGTCTTCTTACTCTTTCTCTTCTAATTTAGTTCATGATTGTTGTGATTGATTTAATTGCTTTTATCATGTATTCGATTGTGCTTGGCTAATTCTCCGGTCTAAGGTGATGGGTTGTTAGATTTAATATGTAGTCGAGTATTGATTTGTTTAATAGCCTGATTTGGTGTGAATAGCGTAGCTTAATAGCTTCGAATCAAGGTGAACAACATAGTATGTTTAATAGCTCCGAACCAAAGTGAATTTGATAGCTTTTTTATTTGAGGTGAACTCCCTAGCTTTTGATTTAAAGTGAATAGCTTTGACACGCTTAATAGCTTTTCATCGGAAGTGAACGCAATAGCCTTGGATAGAGAGTGAATTTACTAGCTTTGGTTTGAGAGTGAATAACACCAGTTTACTAGCTAATAGTCTAAAGTGAATAACGAGAGTTTAATAACTTTTGGATGAATATGAACAACCGGATGAATTCGATACTTGACATGATATTAACCTAATACCCAGATCCTTAGATGTCTTTTATCTCTATTTCATATATTTTATATTGGGTTGCGTCGTTGGTTAGTTTTCATTATATATTTTTATCAACTCGCTTATTGGTTCTTAATTACTCGTTTAGCTTAATTAGATTAATTGATATTGAGCCTTAGGTTCTTTGGGAAGAACGATAATTTTATTATTTGATACTACAATCGATCCCGTATACTTGCGGGTAGGTTTTTAGCCTATCATAGAGCGATGTGTTCATGCACAAAGATGCGGGTTTTCAAATCCCGCATAGGCTAATTAGATATACCTTGTAGAGTTCAGAAATCTCTTGTCGAACCAATATAGCCAACAGTTAAATACACAACTATAACAAATGTCTTGTCCTAATAAGAATGAGTATATGTTCTGGGATGCATACCACACTAAATACACAACTATAACACACTGAATGATAACTTTGAAGGTTCCATTATATCTTAGATATAGATGATGCGATTTATCTACAGTCTAGTAGGCTACACATGTCTCTGTCGATAGTGTAAAACATATGCAATACATGATCATTTTTTCCTGTGCAGCTAAGAGCTAATATGCATGAAAGAGCCTTTGTTTTGGAACTTGACATTAGCCTATGCGGGATTTGAACCCGCATCATTGTGCTTGAGTACAACACTCTTCCATTTGAGCTAATAGGCTTAAAATAAGTAAAAAGAGCAACAGTAAAGCAATCCAACATTCAACCAGTCATACAAAACAAGATTTTACACTATGTAGAGGGAACTAAATGAGATTTTAGAAAATAATCAAACAAGTATTCATCCATCATATTAATGCAGTTAATTCCTAATCAAACGATACAAACAGTCATACAAAACATAGCCAATAAGCCATATTTTCAGCTTATCCTGATTTACAAAATATCAGTGTACCCTTAAGCTTTGAAAATGGGGAAAAATCAGGCAATAAACACATACAAAATAGGACCTAATTACCTAAACACAATGGGGATCAAATCAATTCAAAAACAATTCAAGGAAAACTGAAGGAAGATTAATACGAGACATTGAATCATAACAATAATCTGACATACTCAATTTAATCGAACCCAAAATTTGACAGTGAACGTTAATCCATCCAAATTACTCTAAATTCGCCCACAAACCATCCTCATTCAATGATTTTTGTACCAAAGTTAGCCCTAAATTTTAGAAAAATCAAAATCGAAACCTGAAAAGTGATCTCCATTCCTACGCTATCCACTCTGATCGTCTCCATCGGTCTATTCGGTTGTCTCCAGTCTCTACCGTTTTTAGTCGGTGACGCGATTGGTCTTCTGAATTCAACGGGAGAAAGGGAGAAGTACTGGTGTTGCGGTGGAGAACGGTTCAACTCTTTCAACCTTATTTGCACAAATTAAAAACGGACGGAGTCAACATTATTAGGAACTAAGGGCACGGTCCAGACTTTCTCTAAAACTCGAGGGTACCACCTGGAAAAATATAAAACTTGGGACACCAACTGGAATAAGCTTAAACTCAGGGTCACCAAACGGAATTTCCCTTATTACTAATAAGTATAAAATTATAATTTTTTTAAAAGTTAATATTTTATATAATTTTGATCATCATAAGAAAAGGGTGCTACTATATGCACGATCGATTTTTCGTCAAACCCATGTCCATTTACCGACAAACTATTTCAGGAAACAAAATCCATCGACATCGAAAACCGGTAGAACCACAATGCATTTGGCAGTATAAAACCGTACATATAACAAGTTGGTATAAAAAACATGTATAAATAGTAAAACTCATATCTGAACTGAAAAAATGGAGTATACAAGTATTTATAAAAAAAATTTCATATATCTCTCATATATTCAACATGAGATAAACACCCACCAACCTCTATTGACAAACTTCTTAAGGTGGGTCTCATCTTTCATGTGCTCATCAACCTCTATTGACAAACTTCTTAAGGTGGGTCTCATCTTTCATGTGCTCACGTGGGTTTTTTTTTTTTATTAGGTAAAGATTCGGGTGGAAGACCTACCCGAGAGCATCCTTACGGATGAGGTCATGAAGACCTTTGTTGTTATAGGTGTCGAGACCCCTGGCAGAGCGACAAAGGTGTGCTACCTTATCAGCCACTCTGTTGCCATCACGGGGTATGTGAGAGAAGGACACATCTCTCACATTCGACAAGAGGGTTTTAGTGTCTGACATAGTCATTTCGATTTCCCAAGGGCAAGGGGTTTGCTTTTTGAGATGATTTATGATTATAAGGGAGTCTCCTTCGATATGCAATTTGTTTATTCCCATCACCACAGATTGGGTAACGCCTTGTCTTAGGGCAGAAGCTTCCGCCTTTAGAGGGGTTTGATTCCCAATCATCTTGCAGCCAATATGAATGGGTCGACCCTCCCAGTCTCGGATAATAAAACCAGTCGAACTGATGTTATTCGCAAGAGTTGATCCATCAAAGTTGAGTTTGAACATGCCTAAAGGAGGTTTTTTCCATTTGATTGTTTGTTGTTGGAGCTTCTTCTTGGTTCTTTGGTTAGTTGTTTCGGTGTAGTTTATATCTGCATTGAAATGTTGTTCATTATTGGTTGTTTTCAGCCAGTTTATCATGTGCGTGCTGATCATTTGTTTGACGGCATCTTTTGATGGTGGTGGTTCATGCTGAAATATAATTTGGTTTCTAACAAACCAAGTTGTCCACCAGGTGAAAGCTAATTTTTCCTTTTCTTCTTTCGTTAATTTGTTACCCAGTAACGCTAAGATAGGCTTAATTTCTCGTGATATTGCGATCATGTTGTTAATGGTTTGGCGAATGGTCGTCGTTAGTAAAGATTGGATGCTATTGTACTCGCATTCAATGAAGAGGTGTGTATCATCTTCAGAGGCATTGTTACATAAGTTGCATGTCGATGGGACCGAGATCCCTTTTTGGGTAAGACGGCTTGCTGTTGGGAGTCCTTGTTGGCTTAGTTTCCAAAGGAAGTTTTTGACCTTAGGGGGGATATTGACTTTCCAAAACCATGAGTTCTCTTCATTTTCTGTTCTGTTATGAGACGTAATTAGTTTGTATGCACTAGCTGTTGTGAACCACCCTTCTCTGTCCGGCCACCAGTACAACCTATCCTCAAAATTATTTGTTGGAAGTGGAATGTCCATGATTTCTTTTACAATGGTTTGTGGCAGCTTTGAGCCTAACTTTTCCACCCACCATTTCCCCCCTATAATATATTCACTAACAGTTTCCTCAATGTTTGTAATAGTAGGACAATCGTCCCTGCTACAAATGGGCGCCGTTGTTAACCAGTTGTCCCTCCAGAAATTTATTGATTGGCCATTGCCAACAGACCATATTAGACCAGTTTTGAATTTTTCGATGAGGGGGGACAATTTTGACCATTGCCAGGATGCACCACCTTTTCTTTTGTAATTTAGGATGTGAGAGGTTTTTAGATATTTATATTGTATAAGTTTGACCCAAGCATTATCTGGTTCAGCTAATATCTTCCACAGAAGCTTCATTTGAAGTGCTTCGTTCATATCCCTTGTTTTCCTAATACCTAGCCCTCCATTTGCTTTTGGTCTGCAGATTCTATCCCAGCTAATTAGTGGGCGGTGTTGGAGATCTTTGTTCCAGAAAAAAGATCTGTTAATCTGGTCAAGATCATTGTGAATCTGACATGGTAGCATGAAGTTTTGCATCGTGTAAAGTGGTTTGGCGGCGAGATTAGTTCCAATAAGAACTGCATGACCTTGTTGTGATAATGCATTGGCTCGCCATTTACTCAATTGTTCTTTTGATTTGCAGATAATTTCCTCGAACGTTCCTCTATTTACTCTCCCATCAATGATTGGGCACCCTAAGTATTTTTCCAGGGATCTTTCATGTGAGATATTTAGACAACTTTCAAGTTCATCTATTCTTGAGTGAGGTATACCTTTAGTAGTTTGGAAAGCAGATTTGTGAAAGTTCACCTTCTGTCCTGATATTTTACAGTAATCATCAATGATCGTTTTCACTTTCAAGCAAGCTGAAGAATTTCCTTTTGTGAATATAATGATATCATCCGCAAAAGCTAAAAATGGAATGCGAGGGCCATCTCGGCCAAATTTAAAACCAATGTGTTCGTCCATTGTGTTTGTTTCGTGAGCAAGTTTTCTTGCCAATATCTCTGCGCCCAGGATAAATAGGAAAGGAGAGAGAGGGTCTCCTTGTCGAAGAATTTCCTTTCAGTGCAGGATTGAGCTTTTATCATATAGTTGGCTTTTCGTGGGAGATTTTACATAAGAGGTTGCATGTTTTTTTGCCATAGTGAAGAACGATGGAGCATCAATGGCTTATAGTTGAGAACGTCATGGAACCTGTGCAATGAGCTTGGGATATCAGTGGTGGATTTAAGGGGTTCAGGGTGACTGAAAGTCTCCTAATCCGAAAAAAAAAACCAAGAATATATATTTAAATTTGACTAATTTTAGTGATAAAATAGTTTTGTTAAAAGAAAATAACCAAAAAAAATAATTTAGCTTAGTTGGTAAAAAGAGAGATTAATTACCTAGATGTCATATGTTTAAACTTGGGTTGTTATAGGAGCTGAATAGCTCAAGCTCGGCTAAACAAAAACTTGGTTCGAGATCACTCATTGACAAAACAAGCCGAGTATTGACACAATTTTAAACATGATCAAAAGCTCTCGGTTCGACACCATTTAATCTCGAATTTTATGGGATTTAAAAATTTTCCTTTAAATTACTATATCATAAGCAAAGAAAGTTGCATAATACTTGAAAAAAGTTCGAATCCAGCTCATTCATTTAATAATCAAATCAAATATGAACATAATTTTAAGTTCATATCAGAATTTAGCTCACCACCTCATTTGTAAACAAGCTAAATCTGAACAAGCAATACTCTACCAGTTCGACTCGAATAGCAACTCAGTTCAAACCCCTTTAGCTTCATATTTTTATTTTTACAAAAAATAAATAATCAAAATTACTATGATATCGATATAATTTTATTTCTATAATTATATATACACTCTTTGGACTCGATCTACCAACTCTGGCTCTGATACCATGATATAGTCAAACTTGGTCGAGAGATCGAGCCAACAAAGTCTAGTTCTCAAAGAAGAGAGAACTTGAGGTTGACGAAGGACGAAAACTAGGCAAAATATGAAAACTTCTTTTGGTTTTACTTTTGCGTTACAGTCGGGATTTTATATCAACAAGGAAACGTTGGTCGAGTTTGTTAACAAAGGAACCGACTTTATATGGAGACCCGAAAAAAACCCCAAACTCTCCTACCCTCACCCTCTCCAATCTGAAAGGGCAAAATCAAAACCCCAAAAGCTCTCAATCTCTCTGCTAAATCCATCTCAATCTCTCCTCCGAGCAATAATCAGTCTTGTCCCATCGTTACTAAGCAACTCTGGTTCTGGATCTGGCACAAAACTTGGATCTTGAGGTAGGTTTGGGGCTATAATCACTTTCTAGGGTTCCTTCCTCTCTGCTCGCTCAAATCTATCCCATGGCGATCTCTCTCTGCTATGTTTGCTCCTGTCAAGAGGAGGGCTCTCTCCTTCTCTTTCGCTGGCTGCTTTGGTCGATTGGACAGATCCTATGGGTGTCTGTCTCCGTTTGCTGGTCAGATTGAACTCCCTCTTCGACTGCATACATACATAGATCCGATGGGCAAAGCTTCAAATCATTACAAGTATGATATCCTATCCTACATCTTCTTATCCAAACTCAAGATGCTTACTGAACTTTGGTTTGTATCCTTAATCTGGACTAATAATCGCTTCTATAAAAGCTTTTACTTTCTCAAATTAAATGCTTAACCACTTCTCTTCTCTTCCTTCTCTATTCTCCATCTAAAAAACTCTTTATCTCTTTGGTTTGATTCTGAACTCCTTTGCTTTGCTATATTGGCGAGCAACAAACCACCTAAAGGGAAGGGGAGCCTCTCCGGGGCTCCACTGACACCCACTGAAAATCAACCTACTGGGAAGCCTTCGGGTGACACCCTTAAACCGAAAACACCAACCAAATCACAGAAAAGTGATAAAGGAAAAGCAAAAATTGATCTTTATTCTTTCTTAAACCAACTGCAACAATTCCAATGGATGATTGTCACTTCCCGGATGTATGACATTCACTTCCTATGCAATCAACTTGGCCCTTCTACTGGATTACATGATTGTTGTCACCCCCTTGGTGTGTTTGTTTTTGTGTTTTTCAGTACAACCTTTACTCACACCAATCTTATACTCCATTCTATATTACGACCAAAGTATCTAAATTATATGACAACCTACTATCTTATGCTGTCGTTACATGTATTATGTATCAAACTAAGCTGCTCCTTCTGTCATGATCGGATTTATTCACAAACCTTTCACTTAGTTTATTTCCAACAAGACTTTGAACTCTCCTGCGGGATCTGCAGTTCTAATATAATACCTTCAAATCTCTTTGATCAGTCAACACCCATGTCTGATCAGTGGAACATGCACTTGTGCAACACCCAAACTAAATCAACACCTACTGGGAAGCAGATTTGCGACCCCCAAACCAAATCATCACTTACTAACTACCTTCAGTTCGGTCGTGTCCTTGGGACTCCGATCGATGGGGCTAAAATTCAACCAAAATTTTGGTTTCAGTTACCCACTTACTATGATTGTCTTGAACCTGTTGAGCACTCCCTTAGTGATATGCATTTCATTTCAACTTATTATAACCCTCCAAATCATACTTGTAATGTTTATGAGAGCTGCTTCTTTCAAGATTTAATTTATTGCAATCATACTTGTACTTGTTATGATCCTATATCATGTTTTGACAAGATCAATACTGCCTCTCCCAATTTTATGGACTCTTTTTTTATGTAGGATCACTATTGATTGCCTTACTCATTGTCACATCCTAACCCAAACATACAATATCCACTTTACTCTTGCTTGCTACTATACAAAACTAACTACACATGATATCTCATCAGGAAACTTTGACAATATTTTTATATATTTCCCTTGTTCCTCCATGTTTGGGACTAAGGCTACTTTACCAACAAATATTTACTTGCTTATCTCTATATGTTTTAATCCTCTTTTGTTGGGTCTCTTTGTCGATCAAGATAACCATATGAGTTTTTCACTACCTCTCTTCCTATTTGGATATAAATTTAAAGGCGGATTGCATTTGCTTATAGTGCTTTCTTTATGGCCTGGGAAGGTTTCTTCAAAAACCAACCTAACTCAACCTCCTTACCTAATTAATCTATGCAACCCGAATCCATGGCAAAATTTGCTAGATTTTTTGCAAACTTATGCAGTTACTTTTCTTACTTGTGCGGTTACTTTTCTAATTCATTAATTCATCACTGTCATTCATGATTGCAAAATGATTTACCCCTCTGTTTTTGGTGCATTTATCATGATTTCTAACTCTGGGGTTTTACCCGAGCTCTTTACACTTATCTGTTACCAAATGTAGATCTACCACACCCATATCCCAACATCTCAACCTATCATTATGTGCTTCGGTGTTCAGTTCTAGTATGCGACAAAGTCCCCCACACTCGAGCAACATGAAATGGCTTATGTGTCACATGAACAACTGCAGGATCATCCTACTACTATCTGTTGGGGACCAGCATATCTTCTGCTGCTGCTCAACTTTAAAGCTCCACATATTTGGGTTAATGAGCTTCTGTACTTGTGTATCTTAAACCAGCAACTGTATGAGTGTATGATTTGTCTCAGACTTAACCTCAATTCATTACATCTAAATTCTAATTTGCAGGAAATTGTGCAGTTGTGGCCCTCAATTGGGTTTCTGTCATACCTCTTCTAACAGCAACGCAAACCACTGGAGCTCTTTGCGTAAGGTTTAGCAAGCTTCTCAACCTAAGTTCTATAGACCAACTAAACTTTGATCGAGCAGCTCACTGTAAAAACACTCCCTCTTATTCATTATTTGTTTCCTTATTACGTTACCCATGTTTATATACATCTGATTTTAAGAACACTTGTCTCCTTAGAATGGTTAGCATGCATACAAGCGTTGAAACCCTCTTTCTGCTAGTAACATTGACCAGAGTCTATATCTCATACTATTATCCTAAATCTATGATCATTACTAGCACAACTATACTAGCTCGATTGCACTCTCCTTTTGAGCAGCATGAAGTACTTTATATAATCCAAAAACAATTGCAAAGAACATGGCCAAACTTACTCTTGGCTCGTTACTCTTTACCCTTATGCAGAAATGCTAAACATCCAATAAATCCATACATTCAATTTGAGCCCATATCCAGAGACAAAATAACCCTTTACAAAGCATTGAATGATGAATAATGTGACATGCCTTCAACTATCATAGCAAACCTGAAGCACACCACTCATCGATTTAACGACAAATGTTCACCATTCCCCTGCCACGATTTCTCATGAAAGTAAGTTACTGGAATGTGCGGGGTTTAAAACGGAAAAACATATGGACTCAGATTGAAATAACTAGTAAAGTAGAAAATATTCAAATACTAGCTCTTGCCGAAATTAAATTAAATACACCGCCTTTAGAGGCTTGCTGGCACAAAGCAGGTTTTGATAATATACACTTATGCCCTTCTACTGGATTCTCTGGGGGTCTTTGTCTACTCGGGAAATCCACGCATTTCAACAACGAGAATCTCACCATAGTTTATTCTGACAACAGGATAATCATAACCAAATATGAGAATAACTATCCAAACATCACTATCTTGATTCTATTCGTGTATGCTCCTCCTCAATCCAAAGACAAAGACTACTTCTGGAGTCGATTATCTAATTTAGTGGAAACCTTACCTAGCCCATATCTAATAATTGGTGATCTAAATGATATTCTGCTTCCTTCGGATAAACTGGGTGGGGCCCTCTCGCTCCAATCAAGATTCTTTAGATTATCAGAATTCATCACTAATAACAATTTAATTGACTTACCAATAATCGAAAACAAATTCACTTGGAGAAAAAGAAAATCTGTGAGCGATAACACTTTCGAAAAATTAGATAGAGTGCTGGCTAGCAATAGCCTTCTCAACACTTTTCCCAACCTTAAAACCAAAAATTTTGCCTTCACAACATCTGACCACGCTTAAATCTCAATCGACTTAAATGATAACCAAAAACCTAAGCTACAACCCTTTAAGTTTGAAATGGCATGGACGACTAGGAAAGATTTTGAAACCATTATGGCAAAAGCATGGCGAGTCGATGTCCCTGGCTCCAACCTATACAAACTAACCAAGAAACTACAAGAGGTGAAGAAAAAAAGCGAGATTTGGAGCAAAGTCACATTTGGTAATATCTTTCGACAGATAGCTTTACTTGAAAACCAGATGCAAGAGCTACAAACAAAACTATACTCTAACTATGACTCATCTTTAGACAATAAAATGTCCCGGCTATCAAGAAAACATGCTTCGTTGCATGATTTTCAAAAATGTTATTGGGGTCAACGCGCTAAGAGAACTCATATCAAAGCCATTGATGCCAACACAAAGTACTTTCACAAAATAGAAACCGGAAGAAGAAATAGAAATATAATAAAATCAATTCAAACTTCATCAGGAGTTTCGATTACACAAGACTTGGAAATAAGACAAGTTATCAAGGAAGAGTTTATTGCCTGTTTTGGTCTGTCGAGCAGAACACAAACACATAGCAACCTACTAAACAACATCAAGCATGAGGTCACAAACATTGACAACGAAGAGCTAACCCGACAAGTCTCCAACTCGGAGGTAAAAGAAGGAGTGTTCAGCTTAACGAATGAGAAATCCCCTGGACCGGATGGGTTTCCTGCCAGTTTTTTCAAAAAATACTGGCATATAGTGGGACCTACGGTTACAAAAGTTGTTAAGAGCTTTTTCCTTAGTGGGAAGATTCTGAAACAAATAAACCACACATTCATAGCTCTTATCCCCAAATGTGACAACCCCACAACAACGAACCACTACAGACCTATTAGCCTCTGTTCTACAACTTACAAAATAATATCTAAAGTACTAGCAAATCGTCTAAAAAAGATCATACCCAAAATTACCCACCCCCTTCAAAGCGCCTTCTCTTCTGGCCGATCCATCCAAGACAACATCCTAATCACCCATGAAATATTCCACTCATTTCAAAAAAAGAAAGTACAAAAAGGTTGGATCGCAGTAAAACTTGATATGGAAAAGGCCTTTGACATGGTTGACTGGGAGTTTCTTCTTATTGTCCTTAACAAATTCGGGTTCTCATCAAAATTCGCAAATTGGATAAAAGAATGTCTAACAACTGTCTTTTTAATTGGTGAATAATGAGCCAACTTACATGTTTAGCCCCAAGCAGGGGCTAAGACAAGGCGACCCTCTTTCCCCCTATCTATTCCTAATCTTCTCTCAAGTCCTGGCTAGAGGACTCCAACACGAAGCTTCACTGCCTCAAAGCAATCTGGGGATCTCTTTAACTAGAGGTGGTTTCAGAATCCCCTTTTTAGCCTTTGCTGATGACATTATTATTTTCACATCCTCAACCAAAACATCATGCGATCAGATTAACAAGATATTATATGAGTACTGCTCCCTCTCAGGGCAAAAAGTAAACAAAGCAAAGTCTCAGTTCCAAACAACAAAAAAAATCAGCGCAAGCAATAAAAGATTGATACACTGTGAACTTGGTATCTCACCTACAAATAACCTGGGCTCATATCTAGGATGCCTGATCCTTTCTTCCAGGGTCACTAAGGATTCATTCAAGGATCTTATTTCCTCCGCAAAAGCCCAGTTAGATAAATGGAAGGCAAACACACTTTCCCAAGCAGGGTGATGCACCCTGATAAAAAGCTAGCATAAAAAACTTTGCATATTATGCAGTGCTTCATGCTTCCATCATCCTTACATAAGGAACTTGATAAAATAAACCGCAATTTTCTTTGGAATAAAGGACCAAAGCACAAACCACTTATCATTTGGTTTGAAGTTTGTAAATCAAAGAAAAATGGTGGGACGGGAATACGCAATTCCGAAGACATGAATAAAGCATTACAGCTCAAGCTCCTATGGAAGATCTTAGCTGAACCAGATAACCCATGGGTAAGGATAATAACACAAAAGTACCTCAAAAACCAAAATGTACTAGCCTACAAGCGACAGGGAGGGTGCTCCTGGCAATGGACAAAACTAAGCAACCTAATCGCACTATTCAAACAAGGTATTAGATGGTCTATTGGAGATGGTAGCAATATTAACTTCAGGAACGACGTTTGGTGTGGCTCGGCCCCGCTTAGCAGTTTCATCTCTGACCCACGGAACATTGACCCAGCATTCAGAATAAACCATTTTATCAGCCCCAACAGATCTTGTGACACTCGGCTACTTAAACAGAATTTATAGAACAAATTGAGCCAAGACATAATCGATACCATCATATCAATACCCATCCTAAAAAACATATACCAAGACAGATTATACTGGAAGTGGAGCAAAAACGCTTGGTTTTCTACTGCTTCGACTATAGATATGATTCACCACTTCAAAAATCATA
The DNA here is from genome assembly GCA_963922045.1 of Persicaria maculosa. NCBI lineage: Eukaryota > Viridiplantae > Streptophyta > Magnoliopsida > Caryophyllales > Polygonaceae > Persicaria > Persicaria maculosa. The sequence continues at coordinate 19,402,025 of OY998261.1, read as the reverse complement.
CTAAATCAGATCTAAGCTGGATCTGGAATCTAGACACTATACCATAAATCAAGACTTTCTTGTGGAGAATCACTAAAAATGGCATCCCAACTTCTGCTAATTTAGCTGCTAGAGGGGCTGACATACCTTCCAATTGTCCCCTTTGTGACTCCTGCTATGAAGACACCCCTCACCTACTTTGGAATTGCCTAGTAACATTAGCAACAATACAACTAGTAGAACCCAAAATCCATACAATTCTAACTACAACATAAATCTATAGACAGACCACCAATGAAACGCTTCAGAACATCAAAAACAGAATTGGCAACGCCAAATTTTCAAAACTTTCCATGATCTGGTGGAGCATCTGGTTGTTTCGCAACAAAGCAATATTCGAAAATCTAAAGCCTGACATACGAAACATATCGACATTCATTAATAATCAACTTTACCATTGGAATATGGCCAAAACCAACGACGAGAATCCCCCAATAACCGGAAAAAACATGGGAACATCAAAGAGACGATTGAAGGCAAAATGGACTGAACCCCCAGAAGGATTCCACAAACTAAATTTTGATGGGGCTTTTTCTGCATCGGGAAAGAGCTCATTCGGCTTCATCATCAGAGACCATACAGGAAGCCCGGTCCACATGGGTGCGGGACCTTCTCCTATGAGCTCGGTTGTTGGTTCAGAAGGTTTTGCTCTTTGGATGGGAATCAACGCTGCAATCGAAAAGAAACTAACCAATCTCGTTATTGAAGGTGATAATCTTACAATCATTAACAGTCTAAAGGGTTGTTGGTGCCCTCCTGGAGATACTGAAATGATCGTCTCTGATGCTCTTATCTCCTTAAGCTGTTTCAGCTCCTCGCAGATTCACCATGTTTATCGAGAAGTTAACCGAGCTGTAGTTTTACTATCCCACCTCGATTCTGCGTTCTCCCGTCCCTCCTTTCCTGACGATTCTGAGCTCTCTACTATCATTCTTAGGGATGCTCTTGACAAATGATTCAATTCATTTTGTCAAATTCTTTTCGGTTCAAAAAAAAAGGAACCGACTTTATACAATGAAACTTGCCCAAACAAACTAGATGATTAAAAAAAAATTCAATATTCGCCCACCAAAAACACAAAATTCATTAATCACCAATCAAACTACAAGTGTGCAATGTGCAAGTTTCTATCACTAGAGACAATCATGGAAATATCAAATCCTAAATTCTACCCGATCTAGAGTAATCTTTCTCCATCCAATCAAACCACTTGTTACATAGGATTAGGATTCGAAAGAAGATATGCACCTACCAATAGGGCCGGACCTGAGATTTTACATGCCTGAGGCGAGATACGAAAGTTGGGCCATGTTACGTATGAAGCACAAATCAGATTGTTGCTCTTTCAATTTTGTCTCTTTATCTTCATATAATTGTTTTTCCATCTAGACTTTTTTTACTCTAATTAATTGTTTTCCTATCTACACTTTGTAAGTTATAACCACAAACGGTTAAATATATCATCGAAATTCCATTATCAAATTATGTGTCCATGAATATAATTTGCCTTGCCCATACTCTAAAAATTAAGTTGCAAAAATCATTAGGGACTTGCATTACACAACTTAAAGCATCACAACTGATAGCATGCATTTAGGTAGGCATAATAGGTTGCATTTAGCTTAGTTAAGATGCATTTCCTGCATGATTTAATTACGATTTGCATATTAGTTCTCTATGTTAGTGGAGTCGGAATCTACACACTTTTATTGATTATTTCAGGTAATCGTGGATCCGATGATGAGACAGAAGTTGTTAACGCATTAGATGAGAATGTCTAGTTGATCGGAGAAGCTTACATGAAGATCTCAAGAGGTCCTGAGAAGAAGAACCGGACCTAAACGAAGAACAAGTCTGCAGAAGTTGTCGTCAGACATGCTGAACTTGTTTTGCACTTTCTGGAGGCCTCGGTTGTCCGATTGACTATTATGACCATGCGTTGGAAAGCTCTTTCAGAGAACTACAACTTTCCTGTTGACAAGAAGAGCAAATTCGGGATATATTTTCCGTGAAAAGCCCCTGGCTGCGGCCACAGCATGTATGCCGCGGGCGCTGCCAATCAATTTGCAGCGGGGTACGAAGAAACAGTGTGCTGCGGGCGCAGCACCTATGCTGCGCCCGCAGCAGTGGTCGTCAGTGATACGCGTCGTTTTGATTAAAAACCCTAGATATTCTTATTTTGTTTGATGGCCGACTTGGGTGTTTTAAAAGGCCGACTTTTAGTTATTTTTACAGCAATTCTTCTATTCTATTCTTTCATCAGACACTTTAGAGATTTGAGCGATGTCTTCCATGAGGAACTAAACTCATCTATTCTGCTTGCAATTTGAAGCTTTATTTGGATTGATTGTGAGTTTCTAATTCTCGTTCCTTGTTTCCTATATTTGAATGTTTCAACTTCTTTGTGCTTAATTGATTATTGATTTGTTCTATCTTGTCTGGCCAACTTGTTAGATCAATTCAATTGCTAAGGTTTTGTAGATTCCTGGTTGTGACCCTTAACCTAAGTGGCAAACTTGTTCCTTTAGGGCTGGTTGAACTAATTGAATGAGTAGGAAGTTGAATGTGTTGTTAAATCCCTCTTTAGGGACTGCAAATACCTTGGCTAATTTCTGAACTTAAAGCTATCAATTGGGTTAAATCCTTCTTTAGGGACTGTTCGATTGATAAGGGTTGCTAGGACTGGTTGGACTAGTAACTATATTAGGTCGGGACAAGGGCATTCATAGGAAACGTAATAGGACGAGAAGAAGTTACAAGGATCGCTTCAATCAAATAAAGTGGAAAATTGTAGGTAGAATTGCTTCTCCTAATTGTCTGAATTAAAATCATTTACTTTTGTTTGCTTCAATCCGCTTTGATAAAAGGCGGAACTTTCACACTCAAAACCCTTTTTTTGGTTACTTGATTGGCATCTAAATCACACTTGAATAGCGAATTTCCCTGTGGGATCGACCTCTTGCTTATTACTATACTAGTTATAGGTTTGAGTTTTCTTTGACGGATCAACGACAGGTTTTCCCTCCGTCAACAACATTGATAGCCCAAGGGGCATTTGAGGCTTTATATTATACAGTAAAGCTAAGATAGCAAATGGTGGAATTGTTGCACTAACAAAGATCTCACCTAATTCTAAGGGGAAAGAGAGTTTCATATGAACACTACCAGTAGCCTTTTATGAACACTAACAGTAGCCTAATTCAAAGTCTTTTTCCTTGACCCATAAATTATGCATTCACATATTTCCTAGCAGTAAAAGATATGGTTGCCCATACCTCCTTCAATTCTTTTTTTTCCTATGACAATACTTTAAATAGGCAATTGCTTTCCCATATGCACCTTACAAGTTATAAAAACAAGTAGTAGACACAATTCAATTCCAAAATCTTACAAATTCAATCCTAAATCTAAAAAAATTCAAATCCTAAATCCTACAAATTCAATACCATGCCAATCTTGATCAACATCCTCTTCAACAATTTGCTCAACCTCTTCATTCAATTCATTGACAATTTGATTACTAGTGATATACTTCTTGATATTACCTTTTGACTTCGATTTAATGCATCTGGTTGCTCTTCAATTTCCTCTTCTTATCTCTAGACAATTGCTTTCCCATATTCACCTTACAAGTATAAATGTTATTTGTCAGACTCAATTCAAATCCCAAATCCTATGAATTCAATTCCAAAATCCCACAAATTCAATCCTAAATCCAAAATAAATTCAAATCCTAAATCCAAAACAAATTCAAATCCTAAAACCTACACATTCAATTCCAAATTCCTTACTCCAAAACCCTAATTACTAAAGTCTACTTTTTGTTACCAATTAAATCCAAATAATTCCAACAACTAGAATGAAATTGAAGAAATTATACCTGATATTTCACAATTAGAACTTATTAGGAATCAGATTTTGTCTTCAAGAGTGAGCCGAGACTACTAAGAGGGGGAGCAGCTTCTTGGGAAAGCCACAGCGGCACATGCTGCACAACCGATCAACCCCGATACGAAGACGGAGACACTGCAACAGGAAGGAGAAGGAGGCTGGAAGGCGAGGCCAACGCCGAGAGGGGAGCCTGGATGCCGGCCGGTGAATGGATGCCGGCAGCGAACAGGCAAAATTGCGAATTGCCCTGGACCCTAGCACCTTCCTTATGCTCTTCGACTATTCATCCCTCTTTTTTTGTTTCATGAAACGCAACGTTTCTTTGCTTTTCCTTTCTCTCTTTTTTTTTTCATTCAGACGCGCAAGAGGTGTGGCATCCGCCTCTTTTTTTTAAATATATATATATAAATATATATATATAAATAATATGGGCCCCCATGGACAATTGGGCCCGAGGCGAGGGCCTGTTGGGCCTCGTCTCTGGTCCGGCCCTGCCTACCAACAATCTCCTACCGTCGGATATCCGAAATCTAGAGACAAGAGGTGGAAGACCCACCTTATTGAAGTTGCTCGCCTGCTCCTTGCTTCACCTCATTTTTACGTCTTGTACAAGCCACTAGAATTTGGGCTTGCTTAGAAAGGCAAGTTGGCTTAAATTTGGGCTTGGCCCAAATATTTTTTAAGCCCAATAGACCTGTCATTCCAAACCGGCTGTAAAATAAGCTCATGTTGAAACTTGTACAGGCACTGCACTTATATGGGGTTGAGTCGGTATTAGTTATGGTCCCAGAAATTAAGACTATGAATCCATAAAAAAAGCCCAACTGTTCCTAGTCCACTTCTCACGCCTAGCTAAATCTTGGGCCTGACCGAGAGAGAGAGACCTAAACCCTAACTCGGGAATCCCACGGGTTGGCGGTTTCGGGTCACCCGGCGGGTTCCAGGGTCGACGGGTCGACCCGGAGGGTCGAAACCCATCGGGTATCTGGCGTGTCGACCCGTCGGGTATTATTTTTATAAAACGTAAATAAACGCAGAAAAAAATCAAAATGAAGTGTTAACTTACTAATGTCCATATTTTCATTGAGAAAGAACACTAAATAATAAAGTTACAAATATTTGGCCAAAGCTAGTTTCTCTGGATGCTTTAATTGGATATGACGACTGAAGTTCCCATATCCTCCTCCATTCGGGTGCCTGAAGACCGTCCCGCAGAAGTTACAGCTGACGTTGTAACTGTTTTCATCCCTCGGGTGCTTTGTGAACCAGCATGTGAAAATAGCGGCCCGAACTTGGGCCACACTCAACTTACTTAAGATCCTGTGCGTTTCTTGTCGCGGGACTTGAACACTGGATTCGCCCTCCTCATCATCGTGTCGCGGGCCTGAAACTCTGGATTCGCAATCGCTTGTCCTGCTGCTCATCACGTCGCGGGGCTTAATACAGAGCGTTTTCAGAGTTTGAGATGAGGCGTGAGTAAAATGGGAGGGAGGTGAGGCTTATTTATAGCCAAAATCGGGAGGCAAAAGAAGAAAGTCGACCGTTGGGCAACGTTCGACCCGGCGGGTCCAACGGTCGACCCGGCGGGTCGAACGTTGGAATTTCGAACGTTGCCCCCTTTTTTTTTTAAATTTTACGGATGGTATCACACTTGAGCAGTTTAGCTTCATAGCCTGCTGGTTTTGTACTATGTTTTACAAATATTCAGTTTATTTTATGTCATTATATCACTCGTAAATCATAATACGGTTCGAAAATTGAAACCGTGATTACGTGTACATCGACATTCGACACTACACACACTCACATACACATAACATGAGTACATGACACTAACACGATGTCTCTAATAGTGTGACACACTCACACTTCACATACCTGCACTACTAGAGCCTAGAGTCCTAGACGACCTAGACACATAGTCACCTGAGGCCGAGCCCGAACCTCCTTAGATTTGCATCTTGTCGGGATGCTTCCTCGTTATATGAAGCTTTAGATTTCCGTAACCGACGGCTCTCGTAACCTTGAATTTGTGACCGCAATGACGAGAAACCGCTTCAACCTTCCCCAGGTCTAGCTCGACCTTGTCAAAATGGTTTTCGAACAAAGTCACGGATTGATTGGACATGATAACGTTATTGCGAAAATGAAATGTATGAGTGTAATGAAATGAAATGAACAAAGGATACGAGATTTATGGGCGTTTTGGGTTGAGCTAGTCGTTGCACAACGGCTAGAAATTTCAAAAAAGTAGGTTTGACCCGGCGGGTCGACCCGCCGGGTCCAACCCGCCGGGTTAGCGGGTTTTAAAACCCCTGACCCTAACCCTAACCCGCAACCCGCCTTGACCCTTTGACCCGAGAACCCGCATCCGTCGGGTCAGTGACCCGGCGGGTTACCGACCCATACGACCCGCCGGGTCACGGGTCGACCCGTAACCCGTGGCCACGCCTATGTGTGTGTGTTAAGACACTTGTATGTATTTTCGTATTAAATTTAGGCTTAATGCCATGTAATTATTTTAATGTAATAATATTAAGTTTTAAATACTCTTATTTTGTTATAAACTGACATTGAAAATTTATTGAGACTTAATTTAGTCTTAACTTGAGACTTCAACACATTTCTGTTCCTATGAAATGCATTTTATGATACAAAATCTTCTAACCTCTATTCAATCACTAGACAAATGTGCGGACTGTATTGCTTATCTCTTTCGAACTGATGGCTCGACGTTGCCACTCCATGACAAGAATTTTTACATCCGTATCCAGAAAGATGTCATTGATTAGTGGTGTAAGAGGATTTAATCACATCCAAATCATTACTTATATTTAAAAAAAATCAATGGACAAATGTGTACAATGGCATTTGTTTGGTAGGCAATTTGGCTTCATCTGAATCAAACTGCATTCAAAACTTTTATAGTGTTTCGTTGTTGTCTATAAAGGTGTTTATTACTACAATTATGAATTGGTGCAAGTTGACAAAAAGATATTTTTATGCACAACTTGATCAACACCATATTGGGTCAGATCCACTGTTGTCTTGTGGGAAAACTGGTATTAATAAGAATTTACATGACATCAAATGGGATAAACCAACTAATTGAATGTAAGTTAAATTTTGATATATCAAAATCGGATGTAGGAGAGTCCTTGTTATCCCATATTACAAAATCATACAAGCTGTATGATTTTGTAATATCGGATAACAATGCTAAGATCATTAGTATTGGAGCTGGAAAATGTGAAAAATAATCAAAATTTGCAAGCTGCATCTTTAGGCTTATGAAAGGATGTACACTAGGCAAAAGAATTAGGAATTTTGTGTTATTTAAACACTTACGGGTGAACGGAACTACCAGGGCCGGACCTGAGATTTTACATGCCTGAGGCGAGATACGAAAGTTGGGCCATGTTACGTATGAAGCACAAATCAGATTGTTGCTCTTTCAATTTTGTCTCTTTATCTTCATATAATTGTTTTTCCATCTAGACTTTTTTTACTCTAATTAATTGTTTTCCTATCTACACTTTGTAAGTTATCACCACAAACAGTTAAATATATCATCGAAATTCCATTATCAAATTATGTGTCCATGAATATAATTTGCCTTGCCTATACTCTAAAAATTAAGTTGCAAAAATCATTAGGGACTTGCATTACACAACTTAAAGCATCACAACATTGATAGCCAAGGGGGCATTTGAGGCTTTATATTATACAGTAAAGCTAAGATAGAAAATGGTGGAATTGTTGCACTAACAAAGATCTCACCTAATTCTAAGGGGAAAGAGAGTTTCATATGAACACTACCAGTAGCCTTTTATGAACACTAACAGTAGCCTAATTCAAAGTCTTTTTCCTTGACCCATAAATTATGCATTCACATATTTCCTAGCAGTAAAAGATATGGATGCCCATACCTCCTTCAATTCTTTTTTTCCTATGACAATACTTTAAAGAGGCAATTGCTTTCCCATATGCACCTTACAAGTTATAAAACAAGTAGTAGATACAATTCAATTCCAAAATCTTACAAATTCAATCCTAAATCTAAAAAAATTCAAATCCTAAATCCTACAAATTCAATATCATGCGAATCTTGATCAACATCCTCTTCAACAATTTGCTCAACCTCTTCATTCAATTCATTGACAATTTGATTACTAGTGATATACTTCTTGATATTACCTTTTGACTTTGATTTAATGCATCTCGTTGCTCTTCAATTTCCTCTTCTTATCTCTAGACAATTGCTTTCCCATATTTACCTTACAAGTATAAATGCTATTTGTCAGATCCAATTCAAATCCCAAATCCTACGAATTCAATTCCAAAATCCCACAAATTCAATCCTAAATCCAAAATAAATTCACATCCTAAATCCTAAACAAATTCAAATCCTAAAACCTACACATTCAATTCCAAATTCCTTACTCCAAAACCCTAATTACTAAAGTCTACTTTTTGTTACCAATTAAATCCAAATAATTCCAACAACTAGAATGAAATTGAAGAAATTATACCTGATATTTCACAATTAGAACTTATTAGGAATCGGATTTTGTCTTCAAGAGTGAGCCGAGACTACTAAGAGGGGGAGCGGCTTCTTGGGATAGCCACAGCGGCACAGGCTGCACAGCCGATCAAGCCCAATACGAAGACGGAGACACTGCGACGGGAAGGAGAAGGAGGCTGGAAGGCGAGGCCAACGCCGAGAGGGGAGCTTGGATGCCGGCCGGTGAATGGATGCCGGCAGCGAACAGGCAAAATTGCGAATTGTCCTGGACCCTAGCACCTTCCTTATGCTCTTCGACTGTTCATCCCTCTTTTTTTATTTCATGAAACGCAACGTTTCTTTGCTTTTCCTTTCTCTCTTTTTTTTTTTCATTCAGACGCGCTAGAGGTGTGGCATCCGCCTCTTTTATATATATATATATATATATATATATATATATATATATATATATATATATATATATATATATATATATATATATATATATATATATATATATATAAAATATGGGCCCCCATGGACAATTTGGCCCGCCTCTTTTATTAATATGGGCCTCGCCTCAGGTCCGGCCCTGGGAACTACCCTAATTATAAATTGAATTTTTCCAGTATGATAAAATCATTTTAGTATTTGACATGTTTTCAAAAAAAATTATATTGTTGAAGATATAATTGGTAAACTAGTACACAAATTCCTTGGTATTGGTGATGTTGAGGGTGACTATAAGAATTGAAAATCATTTCGGAATGGTTCGGTCGATAAGGATTTACTGGTAATATCCAAACATCTCTGATTCGAATCCCGGATGATCGCTCTCTATTTACCAAATTAAGATTATAAGAATTGCAATTTGATTCATACCTTTAAGAACTCTCTATAATATACTTTTACCCGGTTATGATAGTCATTTATTCTAATTACTTCCATATTTTTTTTAAATCCCACATTTAATTATTTTATTAATAATAATAATAATGATGATAATAATAATAATAATAATAATAATAATAATAAAAATAATAATAATAATAATAATAATAATAATTATTATTATTATTATTATTATTTCAGTTCTCTCTTTTTTTGGTCTCTTTTAAAAGATCAGGGTTACTGTTACTTTTGCCCCCATCAGCTTGTTACTGCATGTGTACTGTGTATTTTACTATTTTATTCATTTTGTCCCCAATCTGTCTTAAAGATAAGACAGTGTAATACTGTGTGCGTATATCTATATCTTGAGGTTAAAGACAACGCTCAGTCAAACAAAGCATTATCTACATCTTGAAAAACATAAATATAGTTTCACCATCCCACTTAAAGATCGATAAGACAGTTTAATTAATGGAACCTCGTTTTAAACTTGGAGCTTTTGATTAGGCCAGGGGTCGTATATATATACACTATTTCTTTCTTATGGCAAATAAGGAGTTTTCCTTTGACGTTTTTCGGATTTGGATCTGGTTGAGGTCGAGCGCGATGTGTATCCATAACTCCGTGATTCGTAAATTTTCTTGCAGGATCGTCTTCACTGTCCAGAGGTATTTCTGATGTACTGCTGTCGAGGTGCCAGTACTTAGTGACATTTGGCTTCGGTTTGTAGTCTATGTTGTCCCCAGAGTGTTAGGATTGAGTTTGTTATGTCGCTCGGAATTCTTTGCTTACCACTGCTTGTTTTGCACCTTTTGTTATTTTCGTTGTATACTTGATGGTTCACCATTTGCCGACAGTCGGCAAATGGTGAACCATCAAGTATAAAAAAATAATGAGTTTTGCTTTATTCAACTCATAATATATGGAAGTTATTGTAATAATTTAAGTTTTTCAGGTGTAGATTAATATTTCTTTTTTTTTTGATAACAAAGATTAATATTTCAAAACTAGTGACATATATGAAGTGAAGAAATCCAAAAACGACACAACAAAGTTCTCAAAAACGAATGTCAAAAAATAAATTGCAGACTTGATTCGACATTAAAACAAGATTAAAAAACTGAAAGACGAAAAAAACTTTTGGCCTCAACAAAGACATCACCAAGGTAGAACCAAAGGGCAAAAGTGGCTCCCAATCTCTCAAGCTCTGTGTATGGAGCTCTATTTACACTTTGAAAGAGTCAAAGAACGAAAACTAGTAGAGCTCCGTACTCCGAAGGCAAGGAAAGAGAGCGTTTGAAGAGTAGTTGAATATTTCCCTTACTCGAGCTTCTAGAGTTTCCAATCCTATATTCTCGGTCAGAACTAGGGGTGGACTGGTATTTTTTTTTTATAAAAGACGAGGATTTAGTGATGGTCAACCACGGTTGACCCACCGCCCAAGAGTGTCCATACGAACGACGTCAACAATCTCGACAGGACCTCGCTCAGCGACAAAAGATGAAGAGAGACCGATATACGTCAGCCTATCAGCAATCTGGTTCCCCTCGCAGAAGGTGTGCGAAAAGGCGACCCTCTTCAAAGTGGGACAGAAGCTGAGGGCATCCGAGACTGTCATCTCAATCTCCCGAGGACACATCCAGATCTCCTTCATGATGTTGATCAGCATCAAGTAGTCACCCTCTACCTCTAGCCGGGAGAAACCTCTCTTCTTAGCTTCTTGGAGTCCAAACAAAAGACTGAGACACTCTGCTTACTACGCGGACACCCTACCGTGACCCCGGACACCACAAGAGAGAAATGACCCTTGGCTATCACTAATAACAAATCCAGAGGCAGCAATGCCCAAACCAACCAGAGTACCGTCAAAATTGAGTTTGACACAAATTCGTCGGTGGGCTTTTTCCATTTTACAATTTTGTGTTTTTTTTGTTTCGTTTTGGTGGGTATTTACTCTTGTAGTGGGCATGCCATCTTCTTATTCCTCCGATTGTGCTTTTCTCCAACTAATCTTGTATTGTTTATATTTTTTTATCCATTTTTCCGGATTCCAAATGTTATTGTTATCCAATAGAATTATGTTTCTCATTAATTGCCCTAAAGGGAAAAGACAAGGATCGATTTATGTTCTGTCAAGATATTTGCAAAAATGTCCGTAATTATAATCTTGTAAGGTTTGTCTTCTTTGTTCGTGTTCCGGATTATTTGCTCGATTTGTCCAGCCATTCTTCCAATAAAGGATAAAGAAGTTTGACATTCGGTAAAGATGTGGGTAGCATCTTCACCATTGTAGTTGCAGAGTGGGAACTCAAGTGGGACATGACCTTCTTTACTTTGTAGTCTGACTTTCGTCGGGGTCGCGTTTAAAAGGTTTTTCCATAGATTTTTATTTTATTTTTGGCGGACAGACAATTTTCCAAATCCAAATGAGTTGATCGGGGCTGGTTTTTTGAGTTCTGGTGACATGGTCTAGAGCACTTGCGGCTGAAAACCATATATTTCTGCTTGGTGTCCAGTATAGTCTATCTTTGATTTCATTCGTGGGGATATGAACTTTGAGGATTCTTTCGACGATGTCCAAAGGAAGGAAGTATTTTAATCTATCCACATTCCATGTTTTATCTGGTTTTAAGAACTGGTCGATCGTTTCTTGTTCTTCATTGTGGTCTATGTCATGGATACTATTTTCTAGGAGGTTTGTCACATAGTTTAGCCAGTTGTCCTTCTAGAACCTTATGGTTTTTCCGTTACCAACCTGCCAGGTAAGACCTGAGCAGAATTCTTCTTTAATTTCCATCAGCTTTGCCCATTGCCATGAGGTGTTATTTTTCCTCTTATAGTCCCAGATGCTATCTTCCTTCACGTATTTCTCTCTAGCTATTTTCACCCATTTATTTTGCAGTTCCGCAATTATTTTCCATAGTAGTTTCATTTACAAGCCCTTTTTCATGTCTTTTGTCTTCTGAATTCCTAATCCACCTTCATTATTCAGTCTGCATACTTTATCCCACCCGATAAGTTGTTTATATCGTGGGTTTTTGTTCAAGAAGAAACTTTAGTTAAGTCTATCGAGGCCATTATGTATACTTGTAGGGAGCATGAAGTTCTGCATGACATAACTTGGTTTGGCAGCTAAATTAGCTTTAACTAGAATCACCCGTCCTTATTGGGTTAGTTCGTTTGCTCTCCATTTCGTTAATTGTTTCTTTGATTTTCCAAGGACATCTTTAAACGTGTTCTTGTTCACTTTACCATTAATAATAAGGTAGCCAAGATATTTTTTTAAAGCAATTTGGTTAGTGATTTGTAAGCATGATCGGATTTGTTGTGTTTGGTTGTTTGTGATCCCTTTTTTCGCCTGGAATGCTGATTTTTAGAAATTAACTTTTTTGCCGGATATCACGCAATAATCATCGGGTATGACTTTCACTGTTTACATGCTTCCGGGGTCGCTTTGACAAATATCATTATATCATCTACGAAGGATAGAAATGGAATACGACATCCATTTGTAGATATCTTGAAACCTATGGTGTTCGATAATTGTTCGCATTGTTGTTGGAGCTTTCTAGCAAGAATCTCAGCACCTAAGATAAAAAGGTAGGGAGATATCAAGTCGCCTTGTCTGAGTCCCCTGTGAGGACAGAAAGTCTTAGTTGGTTCATCATTTACCATAATGGAGAAAGAAACAGTTTGGATACATTCTTTTATCCAATCATAAAATTTTTGGCAGAAACCAAACTTTGACATAATCGCAAAAAGGAAGTCCTAGTTCACGCTTTTTTCCATGTCAGGTTTGATTGTAATCCATCCATTATGATCTTTCTTACTATGCAATGAGTGAAATATTTCATGAGCAATGAGTACATTGTCTTGGATCGCTCTATCCGATATAAAAGCTCCTTGTAGTGGATGTATTATTTTTTCTAGAATAATTTTCATTCTATCGACCAAAATTTCCGCAATTGCCTTATAAATAGTTGAGCATAAGCTAATGGGTCTATAGTTATTAGTTGTTCTTGGGTTGTCGCATTTCGAGATCAGCGTGATGAAAGTTTGGCCAATTTGCTTCAGCATTCTTCCATAATGGAAAAAGCCTTTGATTGCATTAATGAGCGATGGACCCACAATGTCTCAGTAGTATTGGTAAAATTATGCTATTATTCCGTTAGGTCCTGGGGACTTGTCTTTTCCAATTGAAAAGAACACCTTTCTGACTTCTTGGTTAGTAATAGGTTTTGTGAGAAAGTCATTCTCTTCTTCTGTAATTTCTATATTTATTAATTCTAGATATTCTTCTAGTAATCAGAGATTTATTCGCTCTTCGCGAAATCTTTGTTCAAAATCTTATTTGATTTCTTTTCGAATGTTTTCCTCTCCAATTATTGTCGTTCCTTCTTGGGTTATGATTTCTCTTATGAGTTTTCTGTTTCTGCAACATGTAGCCACTATATGGGGGTACCTTGAGTTTGTGTCAGCTAATCTCAGGTATTTTTTTTCGCCCATTGGCGCTAGTACATTTTATGGTACTGTAAGATCTTATTCTTTTTGTTTATCAATAGCAATTTTTTGCTAATGTTGTTGTCATGTTGTGTGTGGTTATTGTTTCTTTGTAAATCTAAACATTTTTCCTCAATCTTCTTGAGTTGTCTGAAAATGTTTCCAAATGTAGTTTTCTTCCATACTTTTGTCAATCTCTTGAGTAATTGAGTTTTCTTTGTTACTTGGAACATATGGGAGCCTGCGTAAGACAATCTCCATGCTTGTGCAACGATGTTTCGGTAGACCTTTCGTTGTGTCCACATTTTTTCAAATTTGAACGACATTGCCTTTATTTTTTGTAATGTGTAGAGTTCTATCGAAATTGGACAATGATCCGAGGAGGAGAAGGCATAATTTCTGGTTGCGGTGTTTGGGTATCATTGTAGGATTTTCTCTTGTACTAGAGTCCTATCGAGTTTTTCGTAAATATTGTTTACGCCAGTTTTATTTTTCATCCATGTGAATCCGTTTTCGATCGTTGGAATGTCCAGAAGGTTACATTAGTTCTTGAAATATAGTAATCTGCTAAATCTGTTGGGATTTGGATGAGAGCCCCCAAGTTTTTCTGCAGAGTATTGAATCTCATTAAGGTCCCCCATTACTAAGAAGGGGATGTCGATCCTCTGAATATGGTCCATGAGTCTTGGCCAGAACTCAATCTTTTCATTTTCTTAGGTACGAGCATATACAAAACAACACGTCAGTTTGATTCCTTTATTGTTATATTTTATTGTAAGGGTGGTGAATCGATCACTCGTTGTCAAAACCGTAATTTTTTCACTCGTGATTTGGTTGTCTTTCCATTACACATAAAGACCACCCAATCTACCACGCGCTGGAGTCCAGCAAATCGAGTCGAACCCGACTTTTTTCCAAATTGCCCCCTGGGGTTGGGTTTCCGTTTTTGTTTCTATAAGATCCATAATCTGGATATTTTCAATTTTACAAAAGGTTTCTACCATGGTCCATACGTGCAAATCTTCATCCTAGACTTATTATCTTGATACTTGTCGGTTTAATTGTTCGGATTTCCGTTTTGTAGATTTTTTCAATTGGTACAAACATTTCAGATTGAGTTCTCTTTTTTAGATTCATTTTGGTCCACACATGTGTTTTTCTAAGATGAGAGTTTTGTGACTGAATTCCTTTTTCTTTCATTATTTTCGTTGTTCTTACATTTATAATCTTATCATCCCAAGTGATCTTAATTTTCCCCGGTTTAAACGTTTGATCAACACTTGTCCTCTATTTGCTTCCTTGTTGTGCTATATGCTGAAATCTCATTTTTCGTGCTACTTTTGGGTTGATGTGATTGATATTATGATGATAATTTTGTGAATTGATTTTCTCTTTCTTTTTTTTTACAGTAGGCAAAAATTAGAATGTCTTTACATATAAAGATCATCCTTGATTATCCTGATGGATGATGTTAGAGAACTCCCTGTTTAAAGGGAGGGTACAAGAATTACAATTAAGATCATTCTTAGCTATGACATCTGCAGCTAAGTTGGCCTCTCTGAAGCAATGTTGGAAATGTACCGATGAGAATGTTGTTTTGAGTCTTCCAATCTTTTCGATTACTCTGAAGATCTCCCATGGTATCCTTGAATTGTCTGCAAGTGACTTGATCACCGTCAAACTATCTCCTTCAACTATGATATTCTTCCAACCTCTTCTCCTGGCTAGATCTAATCCTCACACAAAACGCAAGGGATTCAGTTAGAAATACCGATCCCTTTGAAACCCGATGTTGGAAAATTTTCATTACTTTTCCATTCCAGTCCCTAACAATACCCCCAATTCTACATTCACTGGTTTTTTTAACCGAGCCATCTACAATTATTTTGATCACTCCCCTAATAGGTTTACTCCATTTTATGTTTCTGCCTTGTTGTTTCTTCCCGGTGGATATTAACTTTGTTTGAGCATCCTTCCATTCATTTATGCTATTTATGGTTTTTTGCACGATTGCAGTGGCATTTTCCATTTTATTATTTTTTAATATGACTGAGGTTCTTGCTTCCCAGATTTTTTGCCAAATAGCACAAATCTCGTCAAAGTGGGGGTTATTTTTCCTAATTTGGTTTAAATCTATTATTGAACTAGTTGGATTTCTAATTCCTACAAATTGTCTATGAACAGACTGTTCATATGTACTTATTATTGTCCTTGTTACCAGGCATTTTAGGAGAAGATGGGAGGTGACTTCATCTTCTAGGTTACACAGAGAGCATTGAGGAGGTACTATGTTGATTAATTTATTTAATCTTACCTTTGTTGCTAGTCCATCAGTAACAATTTTCCAATCAAGATTGTGGGTTCGGGGAGGGATATTAAGTTTCCATATCCATTCGTAATCTTCCGTGATGGTATCATTATTTCTATGGGTGTGAAAGGCCAATTTTGTTGTGAATATCCCTTCCTTATCGTGTTTCCATATTAATTTATCATCCACATCCCAATCAGGATTCTGGATATTTAATATCTTTTTGAATATTTTCTGTAAAGGCCGAGATATTATTTTAATATTAAATTAATTAAAAGTATATTATTTTATATATGAAATATAAAATTGGAGAAGAACTTGTCCTCGAGCAATTTCCGAGTTAAAATCATTCTGAATGATTCCGCCATCGTTTTAAAATTTGATTCCGACAGATTCTATTTTCGCCTTCTTACTTCGAGATTTGAAATTTAATTGAGGTCCATTATTTTATTGCGGATCTGGAAAATTTTATTTAAATTCGATTTAGTCGGGAATTGATAGAGTCGGAATTAGCGGATTTCGGGATATTTTTTCGGGTTCAAAATATCTTGTTGGGACCACATATATATATATTCATTTCTTTTTCCTTTTTTCTTCTCTCTCTCTTTCTCTCTCTCTCTCACTCTCCCTCTCTCTCTGGTCCCCCGGCTCTCAGTGCAAATTCACACACTCATAACCTCTTTTGTCTGCTTCCTCCAAGCACACACAACCCACATCTCCATTCCTCTCCCTCCTTCACGTTTTCAAATCTTCAGACCCTCCTCTCTATCATTCTATCCTAACCCCATCTCCCTCCCCTCCTTTCACACCTTGCCGTGAGACCCAAGGGGTTTCCCCATTCCCTTTGCCGCTGAGAGGCACAGCACCACCACACTCCCTAGCCGTGAGCTCCACCTTCATCTCCTCTGTTTTGCCGAGAGCAATCCCCAACTCCACCACCTCGTCCTTCATCTCCTCCTTCGAAGCCAGCAGCTGAGCCACACCTCAGGCCGCCCCTCCTCCGACGCAGATGAGCCAAGGCCGCCCATGGGCACCCCGAGCCCCCGAGCGGCGCCATTCCCCTCCTCTTCTCCCCTGTTTCCGGTCACAACAGCGGTAAGGGCCAATCTCCTTTCTTTCGCTTCTTTTCGCCTTGAGACGAGTAAAGGTGGACATTTAAACCTCCCCCATTCCCCCTAGGTCATCTCCGACGAAGACAAGCCCTCCGACGAGCTCCATCTCCGGTGAGACAACCCCCTCGGTGAGCTTTCTCTCCCTCCTTCCTCTTCACTCTCGTTTCTGTCCTTTTGGGTCAGTTGAGGTCGGAATGTTTTGTCGATGTTGTGGGTGAAATTTGAGTCGGAAAGGAGCCTTGGAGACCTGGGATTCTTCCTCCCTTCCTCCGATTTCATGAGAGCGAGCAGAGCTCTGTTCGTTTGTGGGGAAGAAGGAGCTCAGCCTCCTTGGGCCTAATTTCTGGGCCAGATCCATTTGTATCCGGATCCCCCCTCCCTTTCTTGTTGTATCCGGATAGGGTGCGAGTTTTGGGTTTGGATCGGATCCGGGTCCTTCTTTCTTTCTCTTCTTTGGGCTGAGATCATGGGCCGGGTCTGGGTCTCCTTTAGGGTTGGGCTGTATTCTATTTTCTGTTTTAGATATATATATATTGGGCTATAAACATATGGGGGTTTTTGTTTTTAATTATTATTTCGGTGATGTTATATATATATGTGTATATGTTATATGTTTTATTTTTCTGATTTTGGAAAATGATTATATATTTATATGTTCTGAAATTATTAATATTTATATTTAAAAAGGTTTTAAAAGTGAGATTAATGGATAGGGAGTTATAAATATATTTATGGTTATTGCTTTGAGACTTTATGAGTAGTAAGTGTTGAATTATTTTGAATATTATTATAGTTTTGGAATTTGGTTATAATTATAATATTTTGAAAATTTATCATTTTATATTGTGTTTGTTTTAAAATAATATTAATTGGATTATTTATATATGATGCATTTTATGAGAATTTGAATATGCGAGTTGGAATTTTAAAAGTGAATTGTTGGTCTTGATTTAAAAATATGATTTGTGAGCTTAGAGTTATTTTAATAATTTAATAATGGAATTTATTTATATCTGGTTTTTGAGATAAGAAACATTCCGGAATTATTTTATAACATGATTTTGAGAAAATGGGCCTTAAGGTTTAAATGTTTATTGTCGGGAATTAGATAAGCGATTTTAAAAGAGTTGTTTGATTTTCTAAGTTGAGTTCTTTGAGAGGTTGTTTTGAAAATGAGATGGAATAATCTGACATGGGATATGAGACGAGATATGAATGATAGTTAGGGGCGCCTTGTGTGAAATAGGTAGACTTATGCATTTATATGTTATTAGGTGTTTGTGGATGTTGGACATTGTTTGCTATTGGTGACTCTTACTTGGATTCTGCTTCTGCTTTGTTCTCTGCTGTTCGGCTTATTCAGGTAAGTTCCTTTATGGGCTTACTCAGATTCGAAAGAGATTACCGGCTTGTGAATGTATGACATACTAGGTGTTGCATAAGCATTAAAGCATGCCATGTAGTATCATGCTAGGTTGCACTTGTGATTGAGCATTCTATTTCTTTACGCGTATGAAACAGAACGGCCGTATCTGTGATAGTCCTAGAGTCTTTGCTAGGGTCATAGGATAGCCCAGCCCCATCGGGTGCCCTGAGTCTATCGAGTCGATATGAGCATGATGATAGCCCAGCACCATCGGGCATGTTTATTTTAATTTATGCTATGATGATGAGACATGATATGATGATGAGATATGATATGATGATGAGATATGATATGCTATAGCATCGAACTGGCCAGTCTCTGCACTAACGGAAAGGGGTGCAGAGGTAGGAGAGGGACATGCCACTTGGCATTCTTTGGGTGCCTTTACAGTTATTTCTCGCATATTGTAAATTAGGATCATGCTAGTGTGATTTAA
Source organism: Persicaria maculosa (assembly GCA_963922045.1). NCBI lineage: Eukaryota > Viridiplantae > Streptophyta > Magnoliopsida > Caryophyllales > Polygonaceae > Persicaria > Persicaria maculosa. The sequence continues at coordinate 19,382,918 of OY998261.1, read as the reverse complement.
TTTCCGCATCTGCATCATCTTTATTATTAGCGTATGTGTATGTTCGCTTGCTGGACAGAGCGTGTCGGGGCCTCGGTCTGACCCCGCTCGCACCCATTGTTTTTAGGTATGATTGCTCTCTGTTTATATGGCGTGGGAAAGTCCCTCGGTGAGTGCAAAGAAATCTGTCTAACCCCGCTAATCTGGCCATACGACTTTAAAATTATGTTTTGGTTTTGACCCGGCCTTGCCGTGGCTTTTGTATCTAAATCATATTTCCACTTCACTTTCGTTTAAACTGAATTTATGAAACTTCGACTGATTAGAGGTTTGAAACTTCGACCCGTACCTAAATTGCAACATCCGAACGAAGGTATCCGACCTTCGAAACGTATCTCGGATATTTATATCCGGGCCGTTACATTTTCGGTGGGAAGATTTGGGCAAGCAGGTGTTTGTTTCATTTCTTAGTATGATCTAGAAGTTGTGAAACGGTCATTTGAGGGTCATGGTTATTTTGATAGTCTTTGAGGGAAACATTAACAACCTAGTTGTCAGATCATACATTTATTCTTAATCCATTACCAATAATCCAATGTAGACCTGTTTGAAAATGGTCGTTAAGGTTTATAAGTCTACCAAATTGCCAGGACGTGTTGTGGATGTTTAATTCCTTTATATTACCGTTTGAAAAATATTTTTCTTTTATTATTTTAACCCAAATGTTGTCTGGTTTCCATAGAAGACTAATGTTCCTTTCTTCGGCGGACTTAAGCCCAAGTCCCCCTTTTTCTCTGGGTGAGCATATTGTTTCCCAACTAATCAATAGGTTATATCTCTCAAAAGGAGTTTTGTTCCAAAAGAAGTTTTTATGGATACGGTCTATTTTTTGTAGAGCACCTTTTGGTAATAAATTTTTTACATTAAATAGTTTGTTTTTTTAGCTTAAGTTTGCCTGTATGAGGGTAATGCTACCTGCCTGAGAAAGAGTTGAGGTCTTCCATTTTGATAATTGTTTCTGTAGGCTATGCAGTGCATCATTGAACACATATTTTATTTACCGTGCCATTGATAATAGGTATACCCAGATATTTTTTCCATCCCTTGAGCTATTGGAATGTTCATTTGTTGAGCTAGTGACCTTGTTAAGTCTTGGTTAACATTTTTAGAAACTTGAATTGAACTTTTCTGATAATTGATCGTTAGGCCTGATAAGTTCGAAAATTTGTTGAGCATGTTTTTATAGTATCAAGGCTTTCCTTGTCATTTTATTTTTCCATTGTCCATTTTCCTAATTTTATTTTGATTTTTTTCGCAGGTTTTGATTAATGTCCTCTTGTGTGTCTTATAGGTTGTCAAAGTAAGGATATGGTCACAATTTCTTTTGATTTTCTATTGTTCATTTGAGGGTCTAGTACTACTGCACAATCCACTAGAGTTTTCCATCCTTTCTACATTGTGCCTTTGTTTACACTTGTACTTTCTCTTTTCTTCTTTTCTTTTGGTCTTTGAGTAGTTGATCCATTTTCCATTCTTTCACATCCACCTGTAATCTGATTTTGTCATTATAATCGGTGATACATAAGCTACTTTGAATCTTTGTACTAAGTATCCCAAATGAGTCCACCCCAATCCAAAGGAATGCAAAAAAAAAAAAAAACTCGCGGACTTGGTCACAATCTTCATATTAATATAGCATGGGTTCGAGAGTTTAGGCTTTTTCATGTTCGATTTTTTCCCTGGGTTCATAATGGGGTCATGGTTCCTACACGAGATCCTTGGGGAAAGACAGGCACACAATAAAAGTAGTCCAAAGCGCCTTCTTTTATCTATTTTGTCATAACGGAAAGTCGGAAACCACGCAAGAGACAAGAATAGACAACAACACATGAATTTAGAGTAGGATGGAGAACAAAAAGCAAAGACCACTCCAAGAAGTGGAAAGTTTCAACTAAATTGGTCTTAGGCCTCAATTGAAGCCATTGTAATGTGGTCATGAGATCTAGTTGGGTCAATCCTTTCCAAAGAAATGTTGTTTCTTTATTAACAGAGGTTTCAAAAACCTTTGTGGCCATGAGTTTTATGGATTGTTGGTCATTTTTACTAAAAGATCAATTCGGAAGCAGAACTCTTCTCAAATCCAAATTCATCTTTTGGCTGACTCTTACCCATCATGAAGTCGAACTTTACAATAACACAATGAGCATGTTCAATTAGAGCAAAGAGAACAAATATCACGAGCCTTTCTCCATCCAAATTTGATTGTCACAATGAAAGTCTAGGATAAAATAAATAAGTTTAATGAGCCTATATATGACTTTGCACTTTTCGGAGGACATAAACACAAGATAAGTACTCCCAATTTCTATAGCTCCCAACATTTTGAAAGATAATTAAGCTTGAATTCAAAAGGCTAAATTGTTTTATCTTGGTACAAAATATCTTCGTACATTAGAGGCAAGCAACATCAAGGTCAGAGAGAGAGAGAGAACTCAACTACATTTCCAGAGGTTCTGAGGTTTAAGAGCACATAACTCAACTACAGTGCCAGAGGTTCCAAGGTTCAGAAGCACATAGATTTTGTAATTAGTTTGTTTTCTGCATTATTTTTTTATGATTAAGCAGTAATTTAAGTTGAGTCAAACTTCTTGATTCATAAAGCTCAAAAGGGGTCATACAGATGAAGAATGCATAGATAACATTACAGGCTGAAATGGGGTCAATTAAGTTTTGTCATTATAGAGGACCCAATGGATGGTTCGATACAAGACTTAAAAATCAATTCACAACAGAAAGGGAGAAGGAAACACACCTTTCAGCAGAAGAGAAGGAGCGCCAAACAGCAACGCCATGAGTGAAAGCAGCCCGTGAAGAGAGAGTCCGCCGACTCCTGACACTCATCAGAAAACGAGGCCAAAACATAACCGAGCCAGAACCACGCACTAAACACCATGACCGAGCCAACCGCCACCAACAACCCCCTTTTTTCTCTTCTTCTTTTTGCTTCTTTTTTTGTAGACCCATCTCGTTTGGTTAGGACATGTTTATCAGGGGTCTTGAGGGTGGGATGCTTGTGGTTATATTAATTAAAAAATGAAGAGAGTTCAAGTATCGGCCTTTTGCGATACTAGCCCAAGTATCGCCCCTAGTATCACTGTCTTTAATGTTGTGTAAGTCGGATTATTTTTTTTTTCGAAATTTTGGGCCTGACGTCGCATGGGAGAAATTTCAATCAAAACACAGTGTTGCAATGGAAGCATGCATCATCACACCTGCAACAAGGGGGACATGTGTCATCTTATGAGAGGAAGCTTGCATCAATGGCTGTGATTTGTTTCAATAGATGCCCCTAATTTAATCTACCGTTTGAGTATTTAAAATTACAAAATCTAATTTTTGACAATGAAAATGTAAAAATAAAAAATAATACCAAAATAATAGACTTTTTTTCTCTACACGTAGACATCAATTTCGAATATGTTTGAATATATTTTGAAAAAAATATTTTTCTTTAAATATAATTATGTATAATAATACAAATTTTTTTTTCAAAATATTCAAAGAAAAATAAAAATTTACAAAAAAATTCACACATTGAAAATATTTACAAAAATATTCAAAATTTGCAGGGATCTCAGAAAAACGCGGTCTGAGATCGCGTTTCATTCATAATAAAAAAACAAACGAAAAAAATGCAGTTCAAACCACGTTTTATAATTAATTTTGGGTAAAACGTGGTTTGAAACCGCGTTTATACCAATTTGTGTTTTTAAATTTAAAAAAAAGGTATGAAACACGGCCGTAGGCCGCGTTTCATTTGTGGCTGTCTCCAACCCTCCTGTTCTCCATCATCCTCATCTCCTTCCAGCTTCCTAATCCTCTCCCATGGCACCTCCGCCATCACCAACACCTCGAGCAACTCCGCCATCGTTGTCCATCAATGGAGTTCTTCATCGCCGCCATCTCCAGTGCCTCCGCCATCGCACCTCCGCCATCGCCAGCACCTCAGCACCACCGGCAACGGGGCTTCTTCAATTGGACTCCAATTCTGAAGCACCGAAGCATAGTTTTGCACACACCAAAAGGACTGTTGAAAAAGCTTTTGGCCGTAAACTTTCTGAGATTTTTGAAAGATTTGAAGAGATTCCTGTAGCATCTGGTAGTATAGCTCAGGTGAAAGATTTGAAGATTTGAAGAGATTGCTTTATTCATGATTGGAAGCCACAAATGAAACGCGGCTTAAGGCCGCGTTCTTCTTCTTCTTCTTCTTCTTCTTCTTCTTCTTCTTCTTCTTCTTCTTCTTCTTCTTCTTCTTCTTCTTCTTCTTCTTCTTCTTCTTCTTCTTCTTCTTCTTCTTCTTCTTCTTCTTCTTCTTCTTCTTCTTCTTCTTCTTCTTCTAAATTTAAAAATACAAATTGGTATAAACGCGGTTTCAATCCGCGTTTTACCCAAAATTAATTATAAAACGCGGTTTGAAACCGCGTTTTTTTCGTTTGTTTTTTTTTTCACTTCTAGATATCACTTATTATGAATAAAACGCGGTCTGAGACCGCGTTTTTCTGAGATCCCTGCAAACTTTGAATATTTTTGTAAATATTTTCAAGGTGTGAATTTTTTTTGTAAAATTTTATTTTTCTTTGAATATTTTGAAAAAAATTCTAATAATACACAAATAATTAATTGTAATTATTTTTAAATAGTAAGAATAAATAATGTAAGAAGTTATTTAAAATTTTGGAATAAAATATTATTTAATATTTGAAAATTATGAATTAATAATAATATTTTAATTATTAAAAATGAATATAATAATTTAACCGAGAATGGAAATAATTATTGGCGAGGGATATATTTGTAAATTGAATTGGGGGGAAATAATGAGTTTTGGGATGCTATTGATAAAGTGAGGAAAATAAGAATGAGATGCTAGGATGATGTGGCGGAAAGAGAAGAATAAAATATTAATATTCCTAGTATCTCTAGTATCCCTTGAAAAACATGGTCTTACGAATGAGGTTTTTCCTCCCCCAAATTTTGGAAATGGGCACTCCAGAGTCTCCAGAAATAAGGATAGGCAGATTGAGAGTATCAAATTCACTTTTGGGTGGTTTGTTATCCCGTTCTTATTGGTTGCAAGATCGATTTTCTTTCCAGATGGGGATTCGGTTAGGAGGACTTGGGGTGGAGGCTTTCTTACTGAGATTTTGGGTGGGTAACGGCTTGATCGGGCTACTTGGTTGTGGTGGGGTTCGGTGGTTACGGGCAGCGGCGGTTCCTGGGTTCCAATGGTGCTTAGGGTTCTCACGGGGGTGTTTAGGGCTTGCTCTCTCTATTCTCATTTGTCTTTTCTGCTTTATGCAGTGGGCTGGTATATACTGCATCCCACCCCATTTTTCTATAAATAAAATAACAAAGCATATTAAACATGTGTGAGTTCTCGTCCTTGTAACGGCCCGGATATAAATATCCGGGATACGTTTCGAAGGTCGGATACCTTCGTTCGAATGTTGCAATTCAGGTACGGGTCGAGGTTTCAAACCTCTAATCAGTCGAAGTTTCATAAATTCAGTTTAAACGAAAGTGAAGTGGAAATACGATTTAGATACAAAAGCCACGGCAAGGCCGGGTCAAAACCAAGACAAAATTTCTAAAGTCGTATGGCCAGATTAGCGAGGTTAGACAGATTTCTTTGCAATCGCCGGGGGACTTTCCCACGCCATATAAACAGGGAGCAATCATACCTAAAAACAATTGGCGCGAGTGGGGTCAGACCGAGGCCCCAACACGCTCTGTCCAGCAAGCGAACATACACATACGCTAATAATAAAGATGATGCAGATGCGGAAATTAAATCACACTAGCATGATCCTAATTTACAATATGCGAGAAATAACTGTAAAGGCGCCCAAAGAATGCCAAGTGGCATGTCCCTCTCCTACCTCTGCACCCCTTTCCGTTAGTGCAGAGACCGGCCGGTTCGATGCTATAGCATATCATATCTCATCATCATAACATAAATTAAAATAAATATGCCCGATGGTGCTGGGCTATCATCATGCTCATATCGACTCGATAGACTCAGGGCACCCGATGGGGCTGGGCTACCCTATGACCCTAGCAAAGACTCTAGGACTATCACAGATAACGGCCGTTTTGTTTCATACGCGTAAAGAAATAGAATGCTCAATCACAAGTGCAACCTAGCATGATACTACATGGCATGCTTTAATGCTTATGCAACACCTAGTATGTCATACATTCACAAGCCGGTAATCTCTTTCGAATCTGAGTAAGCCCATAAAGGAACTTACCTGAATAAGCCGAACAGCAGAGAACAAGGCAGAGCAGAATCCAAGAAATGAATCACCGATAACAAGCAACGTCCAACATTAACAAACACCTAATAACATATAAATGCATAAGTCTATCTAATTCACACAAGGCGCCCCTAACTATCATACATCTCTTTTCATATCTCATTTCAGATTATTCCATCTCATTTCATCACCAACCATATCTCATTTCAGGTTCATCTCATCTCATCATCTCATTTTCAAAACAACCTCTCAAAGAACTCAACTTAGAAAATCAAACAACTCTTTTAAAATCGCTTATCGAAATCCCGACATTAAACATTTAAACCTTAAGGCCCATTTCCAAAATCATATAATAGAAATCGTTCCGGCATGTTTCTTATTTCGAAACATTATATAAATAAGCTCCAATATTAAATCATCAAGATAATTTCTATGCTCACAAATAATATTCATAAATCAAAACCAACAATTCACTTTAAAATTCCTAACTCTCATATTTAAAACCTCATAAAAGCATCATATATAAATAATCCACTTAATACTATTTTAAAATACTAAACAATATCTAATGATTAATTTTCCAGAATTTATAACCAATCCTAAAATAATAATATTCAAATAATTCAACACTTGTTATCCATAAAATCTCAAAACAATCCATAATATATTTATATCTCCATACCAGTTAATATTACTTTTAAAACCTTTTAAAATAGAAATATTAATAATTCCATAATATATAAATATATATATATATATATATAATCATAAAATCAGAATAATACTCAATACAACATATAAGTATATATGTATATATATAAACATAACATATATAATTATGCATAACATAAAAACCAACCCTTTTAGGAAAACCCACACAAAACCAGCCCAAAACTCAAGCCCTGCCCGACACCAAGACCCAGCCCAGACCCGCAACCATACCCGGATCCCCTTTACCCAGCTTCAGAAGGGAAAGAAAGAAAAGAAAAGAGAGGAGAGAGGCCCAGACCCGAAAATTGAAGCCCAACCCGAACTGGAAAAGGAAGCCCGTTCATGTTGTTAGGCCCAACCCGGAAGAGAGAATAAAAGAGGGGCCCAAAGGTGACTCAACGCCAAGGTGGCACGGTGGGGCCCACGCCCTACCTTCTTCTTCATTTGAGGGTCGAGTAAGTAGGTAGAGCAACTCCGTTCGAAAATGGCGGAAGGGAGAAGAAGATGTGGAGCGGCCGACGGCGATTTCCGACTCCGAATCCGGCTCCGACTACCCGACACCGACTACCCGACACTCATGGGTTCAAAACGGCAAGAAAAGGAGAGAGAGAAAGTGCTCACCGAGGGCCTTCGTCTTGTCGGAAACTTGGCTCGGGGAGGCACGTCCGGATGCATTGAGGCCGGTTCTTCGCTGGGATCCGCCTAGGAAGGTTAGAGGAAGGTCAAAAGAGGGTCTTTTGCTCATTTGGAAGTGGAGAGGGGAAGGGAACGAAGCTGTCCGAGACTAACCGGAGAACAGGGGAAGGAAGTGAAGGAGTGCGGCGGTGGCGGCGGTCTCCAGGGGCTGTTGCTCGGCTCGGGCTCCGCTTCGCTTCAGACGTCGGAGGGAGGGTGGAGACGCTGCTGGGCTCGACAAAGAGAAGAAATGGAGGTTGCGGGGCTACCGAAGGTGCCCTCGGTGGTGCTCGATTCGGAGCAGGGGCGCTGGTGGTGGCGCCATGGTGTCTCGAGCTCGAGGTTGAGTAAAGGAGGCGGCTGGGAAGCAGGGGGAGTTAAAGAGGGAGAAGGGAGCTTGGGTTTTTGTGTTTAGTGAAACAAAGAAGTTGAGGAGGAAATGGAGTAGAAGAGGTGATGTGTGGAGGGGATAAGGTTGAGGGGTTTGGGGCTCTCCTGTCAATTGCAGAGAAATGGGTGTGGGTTGGTGTTTGCAGACACAAAAGAGGGAGGGAGGAGAGGCTGAGAGGGAATGAGGATGGGGAACAGGGCAATGTTAATTGCAAATGGGTGAGGCAGAGGGGACCAAGCTCTGATTTGTGTTTGTGTGGGAGGTGAGCATGGAATTGGCATGGGGGAGAGAGAGGGAGAGAGAGAGAAAAGAAAAGAAAAAGAAAAGGGAAAATAAAATAGGATTGGTCCACTAAAGAAATTAAATTAGCGGAATAAACTCGTAATCCGGCCCCGCTCGCCCGAACGAATCCCGACTAAATCGAATTTAATTAAATTTTAATTTACTAATCTCAATATAACAGAATTAAATAAATTTCAATCAAACTCGGAGCTTAAAATTAGTTTTTATTAATACCCGGAACTCGAAAGCGGAAGTCAAATCCCGTCAAAATCGAAAATTCAAATGATGCCGGAAGGATTTTAAAATTGAACTCGTGCTCGAGAACGACTTTTTCTCCGCTTTTACAAATTGAAATAAATACTAACATATTTAATTAAAATAATAATATAATATATATAAAATATATATCCAGTCTTTACAGTCCTTATGAAAACTATTCTTTTGCTTCCCTTGCTCTCAGGTTCAAGCCTCCTCATGTACAAATTTCCTCCTTTTTCTATTTTTTTTATATGTATTCCCTCTTATATTTTTGTGCCTTAAATTTAGCCAACCTAAAATTCTAATCATGGTTACGGCCCTCTACCCACTTCAAACAAGAGACAACATCGTCTTAAATATGCACTTTGAATTACACTTACCTAATTAATGACATTAAAAACTAATTAATGACAAAAATATAAAATCAGTTATTACCTTATCATAATTTTTTCTATAACTTTATAAACTAATGACATTAAAAATAATTATGACCTTGTTACCAAAAAATCATAATTAAGTAATAATTTTAAAAGTTTGTGATATTTATTTATCGCAATTTTGTACATCGGAGGTAAGTTTCCTTTTTTCTGAAGATAAGCCCGACACCCCTAACCCACTTTGTCATAAACTTATTACATAACACAAAAATGCCTTAACTAATTTTTCAAATATATATATGTGGGTGTTTTTTCTATTCATATATTTAATAAGGTTAGCATAAAATCAACAAAGATGTCATCTATTTATGGGTGAATATAGGAGGCACTAGAACCGGACATAGCTCAAGGAGAACACAAGGGTATTTTGGTAATTTTAAGTGTGTTCTGTATGGTATAAATAGGGGAGCGGGAAATCAGTTAGAGAATTGAACATTTTCATTGTTGTGTAACAAAAACCTTCTTTCTCCTTTCATGGAGTTCTTGGAGTTTTCCTTGAACTCATATTGTGATGATGAGCTCGTTTAGTTCAATTATGATCAAATATGTGAGATTTCAAATGGTATCAGAGCGCACGAGTGATGATCTGTGGTTTCCGCTGTGATATTTGCTTGGAGTTCTGTGATTTCTCTGGTTTTTCATTTTTTTGTGGCTCGCTTGTGAAATTTGTGAGTTTGTGAGATCTGTGATATGTGATTTGTGGTTGTTGCTGGAATTTTCTGTGAGATCTGTGTGTGCGATTTCGATTGTGACAAAATGGTTGGACGAGGAAATGCGAATCAGCAGAGTCAAGGATCTGGAGTTGGTGGAGATGGAAACGGACAGGGACGGGGTAATTTCGTGTCTGTTACTCCACCTGGTCCAGGTGCTGGCGTAGGTGCAGGTAGAGGATGGAATTTTGCAAACACAGGTTTGCAATTTGGAGAGGTTATGCAAGGCATGAATTCTGCTCATGTTAACCCTCTGTTTCTGTCAAATTCGGATCATCCAGGGATGATCTTGGTTTCTACACCGTTTAATGGGTTAAATTTTACTAGTTGGAGTAGAAGCGTCAAGATGGCGCTTGGTGCTAAGGCTAAGCTTGGTTTCATCACTGGAAGTTGTGTTAAACCGGTTGAAGGAAGTGAAGATTTTGAAAAATGGATGCGTGAAGACTCTATGGTTATGTGTTGGATGATAAACTCGATGACGAGTGAGGTTGCAGAAAGCTTCATGTATGTAGAGTCAGCTAAGGAGTTATGGGATGAAATCAAGGAAAGGTTTTATGAATCTATTGATCCATTGGTGTTTCAGTTGCGTCGAGATCTTGCTACATTGAAACAGGAGAATCTGTCTGTAGGTGCTTATTTTGGGAAATTGAAAAAGATTTGGGATGAATTGCAACTACTTGATGCAATGCATGTATGCAGTTGTGGGGGAATTACTAACTATGGATGTGGTCTCCTTAAGAGAGTCATTGAGAGAGAAGAGAAAGCCAAAGTCATGCAGTTTTGGATGGGTCTTAATGACATATATGAGAACCTGAGGGGGAATGTTTTGTCAAAGGATCCTATACCAGGGATTAACAAGGCATTTCAAATGGCTACACAGATAGAAAGGTCCAAGGGAGTTACTGGTGCTATGCAAGGAGAATCAAGTGCTTTAGCTGCATCTAGGCAGCTTGAAAGGTTTAATCAGTGTGAGATTGAAGCTAATGCAGTAAATAGGTTCAGGTTTCCTAATGATCAGTCAAGGCAAGGGCAGGTTGATCAAGGAAAAAAGGATTACAGGGATTATAAAAAGGCAAAGTATGACAGGAAATGTGATCACGGTGGAGAGAAAGGGCATACCAAGGATTACTGTTTCAAGTTAATTGGGTATCCTGAGTGGTTCAGGGGACCTAAAGAGGATGATAGATCAAGGCCTACAGGGAAGTTTGTTGCTCAGTTAGAGTGTGGTCAGCAGAAAAGTCCATTTGATGATGGTATGTGTAACAGTGGTAAACCTGATCAGGCTATAGTCAATGCTGTGGTTCAAGAAGTGATGAGGATGATGAGAGGAAAATCTCAGATGGAGAGTGTGGATAGCTCGACCAATCAAGCTATGGTACATTTTGCAGGTACCTTAAGTTCTTCTTTCTCTGTTGGTGTGAATAAATCTCAATCTGACATTTGGATAGTAGATTCTGGAGCAACAGATCATATTGCATTTGATTTTCATATGTTTTCTGAGTTACATGAATTGGTGTCGACAATTAAACTTGGTTTGCCTGATTGAAATAGTATTACAGTCAGTAAGTACGGTAGTGTTCAGCTGAGTGATGATCTGGTTTTGAAGAATGTTTTGTTTGTGCCTCAGTTCAGACACAATTTGTTATCCGTGTCTAAGATTTTGGTTGATCCAAAGATGAGGTTCAGTTTTGATTCAGTGGCTTGCTGGTTACATGACCTTACAACTAAGAAGGTCATAGCAAAGGGTGATGCAGATAGAGGACTATATGTGCTAAGGATGCTTGATCAGAGGAAGATTCAGCTGCAAGGAGAGAGTTCTCTTAATAATGTCAGTAGTAATTGTAATAACATGCTTTTGATGCATGCTAGGCTTGGACACATGTCTTTTTCAAAGCTACAACACATTGTTGATTGTAAAGGTGTTGATCTAAAGAACATGGTTTGTGATGTTTTTGCTAGAACTAAGGCACACAAGTTGAAATTTGATAGAAGTGAGGCACTTGCTGATAGCATGTTTGATCTAGTTCATGTGGATGTTTGGGGTCCATATAAGACTTAGTCATTATGTGGAGCTAAGTATTTTCTTACAATTCTTGATGATCATTCTAGAGCAACTTGGGTTTATTTGATGCAAGATAAGATGCACGTGTTGATGCATCTTACTGATTTTTTGAACATGGTTGAAAATCAGTTTCAAACATTTGTTAAAGTACTAAGGTCAGACAATGGATCTGAATTTACTCAGAAGAGTTGTATAGAGGTGTTGACTTCTAGGGGTATTGTTCATCAGAGATCTGCTCCAAGAGTTCATGAGCAAAATGGCAGAGTGGAGAGGAAACATAGGCATTTGCTTGAAACTGCAAGGGCAATTAGATTGAATGCAGGGTTGCCAATAAAGTTTTGGGGTGATTGTGTTTTGAGTGCTACTCATATTATAAATAAAATGCCTTCTTCCATTTTGGAAATCTCCTTTTGAAATCCTATATAGGGTAGCTCCTAGATATGATCAGTTGAAGGTAGTTGGTTGTCTGTGCTATGCTGTGCAGCCCAATGACTATAGAGACAAGTTGGGGGTGCTTGCTAGGAAGTGTGTATTTTTGGGATATCCTCCTGGACAAAAGGCATATAAGTTGTATGATCTAGAGAGGAGGAAGGTGATCGTAAGCAGGCATGTTAAGTTTGTGGAACATGTGTTTCCTTATAGGATTGAATCTAGTCCACAAACCCAACTTCAGTTAGTTGATTTCACAGATGAAGGAAATGAGTGGGTTGTTGATAGTAACCAAGGCAATTCAGATAGGGTCATAGCAACTGAATCTTTGAGACAAATAGAGGAGTAGATTCAAGATCCTATTACTCCTGAGTCAGTAGGGTCATTTAATGAGTCTCAAAATCATAGTTCACCATCTGTGCATACTGATATTATTCCTATGGCTGATGATCATTTTGATCCACCACAATGGGTGTTGAGAAGGCAGGTTCATAGACCACAAAGGCTTCATGATTTCATTTGTTCGAGTTTGCCTGTCAGGGGTCAGCAAGAGGAGTCAGTTTTTTAGTCTTTCAATGTGTTTTCTGTGCAACTGTTGGCTCATTTATCATCCAGTTCCATCAATTCATTGGTAAATATGTGTTCTATGTTTGAGCCTCGAACATATTCTCAAGCAAAAGGTAAACCAGAATGGGAAATAGCTATGGCTGCTGAACTCAAGGCTCTTACTAACAATCACACATGGTGCCTAACTGAACTGCCTACAGGTCAGAAACCTATTGGCTATAGCTGGATTTTTAAAATCAAGTATAAGGCTGATGGTTCTATTGATAGATACAAAGCTAAATTAGTGGAAAAAGAGTTTAATCAGATCAAGGATAAGGACTACAAACAAACATTTTCTCCTGTTGCTAAACTCTCTACAGTAAGGGTGATTCTGGCTATTGATGCTTGTAAAGGATGGGTGCTACATCAATTAGATGTTAATAATGCATTCTTACACGGGTTTTTGGAAGAAGATGTATACATGTTACCTCCTCTTGGATATAGGGTGTCTGATGGTCAAGTGTGCAAGCTAAAAAGGAGTCTTTATGGGTTGAAACAGGCCAGCAGGCAGTGGAATCATGAGCTAAATAGGTTCATGTTGACATTGGGATATAGTCAGTCTACTCATGATTATTCCTTATTTGTCAAACATTCAAATGGCCATATGACAGTAGCTCTTGTTTATGTGGATGACATGTTGTTGATGGGAAGTTGTAGTGCTGAAATTGCTGCTACTAAGTCAGCTTTGCATCATCAATTTACCATCAAAGATCTAGGGGTAGCTAGATATTTTTTAGGAATGGAAATAGCCAGAAGTTCAGCTGGGATTCTTCTTAATCAGAGGAAGTATATCTTAGATATACTTACAGATGCTCAAATGGAAGGGTGTAAAGCTACTGCATTTCCTATGCAGCATGGAGTCAAGTTATCTTCTCATTCAAGGGACCCTTGGGAGCAGCCAGAAGCATACAGGAGGCTTGTTGGGAGACTGCTGTATCTCACACTTACCAGGCCTGACATCTCCCACACAGTGCAACAGTTGAGTCAGTTCTTACAGAATCCGCTAAAGCCACACTGGGATGCCTTGATGTACTTGTTGCGGTACATGAAGGGGAGTTTTGACTTTGCTCTCACTTTTCCTTCAACAACTTCTCTTTCTGTCAAGGCATTTAGTGATGCAGATTGGGGAAATTGCTTGGATACTGGTAGATCTTTATCTGGTTATTGCATATTTTTAGGATCATCCTTAATATCTTGGAAGACAAAGAAACAAAGGGTGGTTTCTAAGTCATCTACAGAAAGTGAATATAGGAGTATGTCCTACACAGCAAGTGAATTAGTATGGCTGCAGGGGTTGCTGTCTGATCTGTTAATTGAGATTCCATTGCCAATCACTCTCCATTATGACAACAAGTCTGCCCAGCAACTTGCTCTTAACCCAGTGTTCCATGAACGCACAAAGCATGTGCGCATTGACTCGCATTTTATTCGTGAAATGGTTCAACAGGGCTTCATCTATACTTCTCATGTTCCAACACAGTTGCAGGTAGCTGACATTTTCACAAAGGCGTTAGGAGCTAAGCAACATGATTTTCTTAGGTCCAAGCTGGGCCTAGTTCTTCCTTGTATAGTTCCAGCTTGAGGGGGGGGGGGGATATGGGTGAATATAGGAGGCACTAGAACCGGACATAGCTCAAGGAGAACACAAGGGTATTTTGGTAATTTTGAGTGTATTCTGTATGGTATAAATAGGGGAGCGGGAAATCAGTTAGAGAACTGAACATTTTCCTTGTTGTATAACAGAAAACCTTCTTTCTCCTTTCATGGAGTTCTTCGAGTTTTCCTTGAACTCATATTGGGATGATGAGCTCGTTTAGTTTAATTTTGATCAAATCTGTGAGATTTCAAACTATTATATTTTTCCCCCACTTGTTGACCCTCTCCACGTTAACGTCAACGTACCAACAAAAATATAAAATCACATGGATTATGGATTATTGATGGGTACCTTCTCCATCTTAATTTGTAAGGATATGTAAATGTCAAAGTATTAATAAAAACTAATTGTGAAATATATATATATATATATATATATATAGAATACGGATCAAATGTTAACAACTCTTACGGTGTTAAATGTTAACAAATCAATATTCGGCAAAATTTATCAAATATTCATCACAGTCACTCAATTATTCATCAAAGCTTTTCGACAACATTTAAGAGATTCATTTCAATTAATAATTATTGCCAATTAAAAAAAATTATCACCCAAAAAACTCAAACCCTTGCGCGTGTATCCACCCCCAATCCCGTAATTGTGTTACTGTGATGAATATTTCTTAAATGTTGCCGAATATTGATGAATATTTGGGAAATTGTGAATGATTGAGTGACTGTGATGAATATTTGAGTGACTTTGATGAATATTTTATTAATTTTAACAAAAACTTTGATGAATAATTGAGTGACTGTGATGAATATTTGATAAATTTTGCCGAATATTGATTTGTTAACATTTAACACCGTAAGGGTTGTTAAGACATGACCCAACCCCCCTCTCTCTATATATATATATATTATATGTATGTATGTATGTATATTATTTATTTATTTATTCATCCGTTTAAAATTACACCTAAAGCACGTGGAAATGTAATAATGAGACCACTTCCTAAAGTTGAGCTCTTTTGGTCCTCTCCGATCCCTTCTTTGTTACGGTACTATTCGATCTTCCTCTCATTAAGAGATCTACTACATTTTTTTTTATTAGGTAAAAATTCGAATGGTAAACACCTATCCGAAGGCATCCTGGCGGATGAGGTCTAAAAGACCTGTGTGTATGTATAGGTCATGCCCCTTGGTAGAGTAGCAAAGGTGTGCAACCTTATCCGCTACCCTGTTACCAATACGGGGAATATGCGATATAGTGACAGTATTTATTCCTTGGAGAAGACTTAGGATGTCTGACATAATGACCTCTATTTCCCAAGGACAACTCTCTTGTGTTTTTAGATAGTCCGTAATTATCTTAGAGTCTCCTTCTATTATCAGATCCGATATGTTTATTTCCTTAGCTTTTTGAATCCCTAGACGTAGAGCTAAGGCTTCCGCTATAAGCGGGGAACGACCACCCGTGGCTTTTCCACCCATGTTTATCGGGTCTCCATGCCAATCTCTTATGATGTATCCAATGGAACTGCTAGTGGTTGATTTAAATGATCCATCGAAGTTAAGCTTGTATTTACCTGTAGGGGGCTTTTTCCAGCTGGAGGTTCTTCTATGGTTTTATAGGACTTCTTTTTTCTTTCTTTGTTTCTGTGTGTTGTTATCCTCTGTTTCCTTCCATCTACTTGCTGTCTTCCAGTTGTCAATATTGTTCGCCACCAATTTGTTAATGGTCCCTGCCGAGGGAATGGGTTCATCTCTAAAGATTGTTTTATTCCTTAAAAGCCAAATAGTCCACCATCGGATTACTATCTGTTGCTTCTTCTCCATAGGGAGGGTGGACCCAATTATGTTTAGAATTTGGTTCATATCTCTATTTGCAGTAATTAAATTGTTAATGTTGTGGGATAAGTGTCCCGAGAATTGATGTTGGAAATTATTGACGGGACATTCTATGAATAGGTGGATATCGTCTTCCGCCGACTGATTACAGAAAATGCACGTGTTTGGAACTGCTACGCCTTTAAGTGCTAGACGGGTAGCCGTTGCAAGGCCATTCTGTTTTATTTTCCAGATGAAATTCTTGACTTTTGGTGGTGCATCCAGTTTCCAGATCCATGAGTACTCATCCATATAGCGTTGCCTTGTTGATGAGACGAGGTTATATGCACTAGACGTTGTAAACCAGCCCTTCCTGGCGGGCCACCAATATAGTCTGTCTGCAAGGGGGGTAACTTGTAGGGGGATTTCCATAATTTCTTCTACTATGGGCTTAGGGAGTACCGATACAAGTTTTTCCTTCCACCACTGTCCTCCTATTATGAAATTGCTGACGGAGTCTTCTGAGTTACTATTATCTGGAATATCTAATTTGTCTTTTAGCGGGGTTGTTGTTACCCAGTTGTCTATCCAGAACATAATAGTTTTCCCATCTCCAACCTGCCAAATGAGTCCCGATTTGAATTTAGGTATTAGAGAGCAAAGTTTTGACCATTGCCACGAAGCACTGCCTTTCCTTGTATAAGTAAGGATATGGTTGTTTTTTAGATACTTATATTGTATTATTCTGACCCAGAAATTATCTGGTTCAGCTAAGATTTTCCAGAGAAGTTTTAGTTGAAGGGCTTCATTCATATCTTTGGTCTTTCTAATTCCCAGTCCTCCATCCTTTTTTGATTTACATATTTTGTCCCAACTAATTAGTGGACTGTGTTGTGCATCTTTGTTCCAGAAAAAAGTTCTGTTGAGTTGATCTAGTTGTTTGTGTACCGTTGATGGGAGCATGAAGTTCTGCATTGAGTATAGAGGTTTTGATGATAAATTCGATGCTATTAGGGTTGCTCTGCCTTGTTGTGAGAGAGCATTAGCCCGCCATTTGCTTAGTTGGTCTTTAGATTTGCAAATAATTTCTCCAAAAGTTTCCTTGGTAACCTTCCCGTTTATGATGGGGCACCCCAGATATTTTTCTAGTTTTCGTTCTAATGGAATGTTGAGAATTCCTTCTAGTTCTCGGGCTCTTGTTGTTGGAATACCAGGGGTGGTTTGAAATGACGACTTGTGGTAGTTTACTTTTTGTCCAGAGAATTTACAGTACTCATCAATTATCTCTTTAACTTTTTTGCATGCTGAATTAGTACCTTTTGAAAATATAATAATGTCATCCGCGAAGGCCAGGAACGGCACGCAGGGGCCTGAATGACCAAATTTAAATCTGATGCTGTTATGGACAGTTTCAGTGTCCGTTGAAAGTTTACGAGCAAGAACTTCTGCACCAAGGAGGAAGAGGAACGGGGAAAGTGGGTCTCCTTGTCGTAAACCTCTAGAGGGATTGAATATATTTGTGGGACCATTGTTGATTAGAACTGAGAAGGAGACTGTTGTTATACATTCCATAATAAGGTCCACAAATTTTTGATTGAATCCAAATTTTTGGAGAATAGCTTTCGTGAATTGCCAATCTACTCTGTCGTATGCTTTCTCCATATCCAGTTTAATTGCAGCCCAGCCTTTGACACCTTTTTTGGTCCGGAACGAGTGAAAAATTTCGTGTGCTATAAGTATATTGTCTTGAATTGCCCTGTTGGAGACAAACGCTTCTTGTAGTGGGTGAATAAGTTTTCCGATTACCCTTTTTAAACGCTCTGTTATTATCTTTGATATGATCTTATATAAGGTAGAGCAAAGGCTGATCGGGCGATAGTGTGTGGTCATGGAACGGTTTTTGATTTTTGGTAGTAGGGAAATGAAGGTATGGTTAATTTGTTTTAACAACTTGCCTGAATGGAAAAATGCTTTAGTTGCCCGAATGATATCAGAGCCGACTATGTCCCAATAAGTTTTATAGAACTCAGCCGTCATGCCATCGGGGCCGGGTGATTTGTTGTTCCCCATAGAGAAGACGGCCTTTTTGATTTCTCTGTTAGTTGGTTGTTGAATCAATGATTTGTTTTCTTCTTCAGTAATAATCGGGTTGATTTCAGAGAGGTATTCTTCTAATTGAGGGGTCGTGTACCTTTGTTCTCGGCATAATCTTTTCATAAAGTCACTCTGAATTTCTTTCTTGATATTGTCCTCTCCACTAATATTGGTTTCTTCTGCTGATGTAATTGATCTAATTATCTTCCGATTTCTTCTCCCAGAGGCTACTTTATGGAAATAGGAGGAGTTAGTATCTGCTAGCTGTAAGTGTTTTGATTTGGCTCGTTGGGACCAGTAAGTTTTGTGAAAGAGGAGTAGCTTTTCTTTTTTAGCCATGAGATTTTGTTCTTTTATGTACGATTCTGGGTTGTGGTTGGTTTGTTGGCTTGATTGTATTTCAATAAGAGCCTATTCCACCTCTTGTAGTTGTCGAAAGATGTTTCCAAAGGTTTTCTTATTCCAAATTTTTGCCTTTTGTTTAAGAATCTTTGATTTGTGTGTGATTTGGAACATAACAGAGCCAGCACAGGAAGCTCTCCAAGCTTGTTTAACAATATGTCGGAAATCTCTTCTTTGTAGCCAAATGTTTTCGAATTTGAAAGGGGGTGGTTTGAAGTTACTGTTTTTAGATATGTTAATGGAAATAGGGCAATGGTCGGAGTTAGAGAATGCCCCGTTTTTTGTTGCAAGGTTGGGGAAAACATCGAGTAATTCATGATGGACTAGTACCCTGTCAAGTTTTTCTAAAATGTTATCTGGGCCGAGACTCTTTTTTCTCCATGTAAATGAGTTACCATATGATGGAATCTCCATTAAGGAGCAGTTATCTTTAAATTCCATTAATCTCTAGTATCTTCCAGGAAGTATTCTTGCCTCACCACACTTGTCCGACAGTTGACAAATTTCGTTTAAATCTCCCATAACTAAGCACGGAAGGTCACTTTGGGTTATCAGACTGTATAAGAGTTTCCAGAAGTCATCTTTTTCTGAGGGGTTAGGGGGGGCGTATACAAACAACATTAAACATTCAAAGTTCTCTTTTATGTTTATGTACTTTACGCCAATGACTCTGGGAAGGCAGATAGTTACTGAGATGTTTTCATCTAAAAAGGAGTTTTCATTCCAGAAAAGAGCAATTCCCCCGGCACGGCCAGAAGCCGGAGACCAACACATGTTTGTAAATCCCGCATTTTTCCACTGAGCTTCCTTTGGTTCCGATTCAGTCTTTGTTTTAGCCAGAATTAGCATTTGTACTTGATCTAGAGATCGCCATCCTTTTATGTTAGTCCAGAAGGTTTTTTTTCCAATACCCCTGCAATTCCAGCATCGAATTATCATAAACACTTTGTTTTTGTATTGGCGGGATAAAAGTAAGCCCACCCATACCCATATCTTCTCCTTGTAGCGATCTTGCACTTTTCTAACAGGTAACTTGTCGTTTGTTGCAGCCTTTGCGAACTCTCGGTTTTAGAGAATATTTCCTTTAATTGTTTCTTCCAAACGTTTTTACCGTTAGGCCGATAGCAGGTAACTTTCTCGTATGTTTCTGTATTGAGCTTTGTTCTCTTAAAGGTAGCTTTACTTCTTTCGTAAACCGAAGGGGAGGTTAAGGTGATCAGGCGCATATTCTTAGGGGTGTGGCACATTTTAAGTTGGCGCATGAGCCTAGATTTGGAAAACTTATTAATGTAGTAATCAATTTTATTAGCTTTATACAGATTTAGTATTTCCGTTAACTTCTCAAGACCCGGAGATTCAGTGTCATATTCGAGGGTAAAGCAAGAATCTTTGTAATCCCGAGTCAAGGAAATGCGAAGAAGAGAATTTTTGCAGATGCGTTTGAATTGTCCCTGACTAAACCACCAGATGGTATAAAGAGGAACTTGAGGCAAGGATTTGTATGCATTTAGATTGTTCGGACATTTTGTCATATTTATGTTTCTAGACAGCATGGAGCCCCCAAAAACACAATGATTTTGCTCACAGTAGGGAATTTGTGTAATGATATTTTTGTGCGGGTTGCTGCTATACAAGTGCTTGGATGGATTCAATTCCTTAGAAAAATTAGGAAAGTTTTTCTTTCTTGTTTTAATGGGAATAATATGTGCTAGATAATTTTGTTGCATTGTTTTTCCAAAATTATGTAATCTATTAAGGAACTGTTGTCGGTAATTTAGATTTAAGCTCAAGAAATTAAATGGAGTTCGTTTGAAATCAGTTGCCCAACCTATCTTTGCCTTTGTATAGGTAGACAATGGGTTTAGATAGGCGCTGTCCCAGTTCATTTGTGAGGATGGGAAAAGTTTATAACATGGAGAAGATATATATATAGAATTAGTGCATCTAATAACATTGATAGTGGGATAATCCATTACAAGCAGACACTTAGTACTGAAGACATGAAGACTAATACATAGGGACCCCAAAGGAAGCAAAGGTCGACAGATGACCAAAGGGCATAAGTTACCAAGCCGCAAACCACACAAACAAGCTAATCCAGATAGTTTAATTTTACATACCCTACATAATTTATAATCAGCTAGGATCATGATTGAACTACCTCGCAAGAGGGATTGATACCAAAAGGACATAAACTTACCCAATTTTGTAGCCAAAGGTAGTTTTATCATCAACCTTGTAATGCTTGAGCCCCAACTACCAGAAGGACAAGCACCAGGCCAGCAGAGTAGGTTACTCATCAATTCTTCCGCGCTTGCTGCAGCCACCCATCAGTTTGGATGACACAGACTCGCCTTCTTCTTCCCCGAGCTTACGCTTACCAGACTCAGTGTTGGAGGTGCATTCTACAGCCTGAAGCTGCAACCCCGAAGACACCCTGGGGGAGTTCGAGGGAGCCACAGGCAGCGAAGCAGGAGCATTGGTCTTCCGAGCAGGGTTGCTGAGAGGTGGGAGAACAAACTCGACAGAGGATAGGATGGTATCCAGTAAAGCGCCAAAATCTGCCTGGGTCATGTCAGCCGGAATCCCACCACAGCCTTCCACAAACCTAGGATCATCTTCGAAGTCCATCATCGCATCATCGTCGGTTTCGTACATCTCAGGGTCGGAGAAGACAGTGTCGGTTGGGAGGGGAGTAACATCATTTGGGGGCTCTTCAATAGCAGCAGCTGCGGTTGTCGAGTTCCCAGCAAGTTTAGACTCCGCTTCCTCTAGAGGAACTAAGGGAGTTGGATCAGTGGAGGAAGCATCTGCTGACAGAGCAGAGGATTCAGAAGAGGATGAATCAGAGGTAAGGATTACATTTTGGCCACAACAATTCCATATATCATCTTTGGAATGGAAGAAGGTGGGAGGGCCAGAGGTCAGGGTCCGACGGCGAGCCACCTGGACCCATTCACCCCCAGCTTCAGCCATGGGAGGTACATCAGCCTGACCAGCTTCCACATTCGGATCTTTACCCAACAAACCACCAACAAACTCGTTACACAACTTTCTCAGGTTGCATGATTCAAAGGAGTGATCCAGCAAGCCGCAACTACCACAACCCTCGGGGAAGTCTTCGAACCACACCGGGTAACTCTCAAGAATCCCATCCTCATTGAGCAAAGAAATTTTCCGTGCCCGAATGAGGGTGAGATCCGTCGAGATACAAACCCGAGGGTAGCGGAGCCTTGCACCTTTGGAATTGAAGGCAGCCACACGCAAGACCGAACCAATTTTGTTCTCTTCGATCAGAGACTTCAGGATCGAATCATTAATATATTTCACTGGCAAGCCAGGAATTCTTACCCAAAGGTCAAGCTTGGTGACTGACTCAGACTAGGGATCAAAGGAGAGACTCCATGGCCTGAGCAGCAGCAAGCGACTAGCTACATGAAAGAGGCGTCTTTCCCAAACCCGCTCACGGTCCTCAGGTAAGTCAAACCAAAATTCGAACCATTTGTTGGCCATGGGGACCAACTGGAAGCCTCCTTCCAAGAACTTCCACTCCAGCCTGATCCGCTTCCGGACCTCCTTAGCCTCCACTAGGTCACCAATAATGGTGGCACACAGGGCAGACGAGGAGAGGGAAGAGATGTTTTCTTTGATGCTGCACTGGATAGACTTCAGCTTCTCCATGTCCACCTTGGGGGGCTTTAGCCTTTTTCATCTTCTTCGAAGTCTGTTCTCCAGGGGTCTTCTTCAGAGAAGCCTCGTTAGCCGGTGGGATTCCTCCCAAGGGGACCTGGTTTTTGCCCTTTCGGGATGGTTTTGGATGGGGGACGAGGGAATCGTCCCCCATGGGTTGCTTTCCTTTATCCTTGGAGGATGCCGCCATGAGTGAAAAACAAGAGGTGCAGTTAGCAATTACCAGAGGGATGAACTTAAAGATTAAGAAGGAAGAGGATGAGTGGATGAGTGGATGAGTACTTCACCTTTGTCAATAGTCTTATTTATAGAGATTTGTCGAACGTCCAAGAGGACTTGGGAGAGACACCACACAACACGAGCAAGCCGACCGGAGAAGGAGTACTTTCGGCGCCCGAACAGTAACAACCATTGAAAGATAGTCCGACAGGAGAGACAGTGGGAACACAGAGAGAGAACCCCCAACGGAGCGCTAAAGGAGGGCCAAGGAAGAGGGCGAGTACACTCACCAGAGCGATATTCTGACCAGCGGGAACCCCACAGAAACAGCCAGCCCCGACAAAAGTTGAAGGGAGCGGAGGAACACTGAGAAGCCAGCGCTGAAGCAATTTTGTACAAATCCTGAAAGTAGACTTGCCACAGGGGATAATCAACGGCAAACGAAGGGTAATCAGAGCCAACAGCTTTGCTTGCTGGTAGCATACCCAGATCGGTTGTTCCTGAGACATCTTTGCTGGAGATTAGACAAAAAGAATGAGATTTGGGGGCGGCGATTACAGTTTTAGGGTTTCCCGAAGAGATTTTGTTTTGGGGCTTGAGCTGGCCAGAGGAAGGAGAAACGCTTAGCGCGTGAAGCGCGTACATTTTACTCCGGAGGGTTTTTTTTCACAATTGTAACTCAATCGAACTTTTTGTAGAGATCTACTACATTTGTTTGACCATAACTTTTTTTTTACCTTCCATATTTCCTATTTTACCTTTTATTTTTATGTTACCAAGATATGATAATTGCGTGTATGTTTCACAAATATTTTTAAATAAAATTATGGATATTGGCATAATTTTTTTTTTCAACTTGAATATAAAATGATCCATATCTGATTTACTTATAATTTCTAGATCAAACCTAAATTAACAAAATTAATATTTTTGTTATATATAAATTAAATCATATACAAACTTTAAAATGAAATTATAATGGGTGTGTGTGATCATCATATACGATCTCGTGTTTTTATTAGAGTTTATAAGTCCAATATTTATGAACTTATGTATACGTACTTTATTCAATTTTATAGTTGATATTTGCATATATTTAGTGGTGACTCAATCTTTAAAATTTTAAAATGTATACTGCTATGATTCTAAGGTTGGATAGAGGGAAAGCCTAAGCTTTCGTGGAGGATTGAGAGGGAAGATGAAGATGAAGATGAAGTGCCAAAAGGGAAAGAAGAAAAAGAGAGAGACAGGGAGAGAAGAGATATTAGGAGAGATGTAAAAGATCATAAAAGGTTTGGGTTGTTTCTTTTATATTCTAGATAATCCCTCAACTACAATAGCTAAAGAGGATTTATACCCTAAACCCTTAATACTAAGGAAATTACTTATACATCAATTATACTACAAAAGAAATAGACGTGAAATGGTAATGTAAATGGACATGTGCATCGATCTCATTAATTAACTCTTAATTTTCTCATGTATCACTTAGTGTTGAGTTTGAAACTTAGTCACCTTCTATCTTTTTAAACGAAGGGTCAATTCTCAAATGATATATATCTTGTACATAGAATGCCAAGTGATGCCTTCTTTTATATAAAAATCAGTTGATGAGATCCAAGAATCGGGAACTATAAGAATTGAAAGGACTCGATCAATACCACCACACCACCAAAGAAATTTGTTGAGATGCTTTCAATTGGGTTTATTATCTGTTTTGGGTTTAGACACATTGTGTGACTAGAGTTTTATGACTCCCTATATATACTCATGAAACCTAATTAATTGTAATCCTAGTTTCTTGTTTGCCTCCCTAATAAAGAACCTTATTTATCTACCTGTGAATGTAGGTAACATACCGTTTTCGAACCACGTTAAATCTCTATGTCTTTTTTTCTGTTATCGTTCTCGTTACAACAAACTGGTATCAGAGCAGTAGCTGATCGTGGCAATACTTCCGAGGAAGATATTGTTTTGTTAGTTGATGATCACATACACCGGGCTGATGTGTGGTATCTTGACTCAAGGGTGTCCTATCATATATGTCCAAAAATAGAGTTGTTTGCAACATATAACCGTGTTGACGGAGGCAATGTATCCGTGGGGAATGATGCTCTCTAAAAGATTGTTGGGACCGACTTAGTCCGGCTTCGGACAAACTGTTCGTAGGGGGAGGGATCGCTAATAAAATATCAATAAAATATCAAACTAAACCGACTCTCTTGTCTAAGCAAATAAAATACAAGAATCCCTCCTGATGTAGTGGTAGAGTAATTCAGGATCGAATCCACGAGGCGGTACGTCAGTGCTCCCTAAGCTTGCAATCACGATCAAATTTCGACTCAAGAAGACCACTCGATATTGAGTAGTGGAGTCGATATCGACCTCAGTTCTGGTCGATTTCCAGCAAAAATTCCTGCAGAAGACAAAAGCACAGTCGACGTCGAGATTTTCACTCGATATCGATGTCAGAACTCGATATCGACCTCTGCAGTTCAAATCGAGTCTTCAACAGAAACTGTAAACGTAGCAAATTTTATCGGAAAAGAGTCTAAATAACATAAGAATGATGATGGAAGGGTGGACAGAATAAAAACACAGATTGTTATAACTTCCATAAGCTAAAGCTTCCAAGGTCGGGGATTCATGCCACAACGATAACCATGCAAGTATTATGCCAAATTCATGAAAAATGATGTATTTCCGTCAAATAACTTTCGTTACCAACTATTAGGTGATTATAGGCTCTCGCATAAAACCTAAGAGTTACTATCCAATTTCATAACTAATCCAAATTCACAATATGATTGACTTTCGCTTCAATAATGCAAATAATGAATCTCCTCAACTCTCGCAAAGGATCATGCATAGGATAGAAGACGGAATCGCATAAAAATCATACCTTTGATGCACAAACTTACATGTCTATCGTCGGGCTCACCCCGACCCTGGAAGTGGGTGAACTACTCGCGCCTCATCATCATGGACATCATCATCTTTGAAAAGAAACTACTTTGAATTAAACTTGCAAAAGAAAGAGTACAACCGAACAAGCCAATTCTCCGCTCTCGCTTCCCTCCAACTCACTCGGCTCTCTCTCTCTAACTATTCTCTGCGATAAAACAGAATTTGAATTGAAAACTGAATTCTTGTGGATATTCCTCTAACTCAGCCCTAATGGCCTCTAATTATAGACTTCTAACCTCGCTATCCAAGGATAAGAAAACATATCTTTATTCCTAAGATAAAAATAAAATTAAAACTCCTTAGGTAAATATCAAATTCACCATAAAGGATAACATGTATGCTGTTATTGGATAAAAGATCGCGACTTTAGGATAATTGCATTGCCTTCGGATAGAATTCTATCAAAAACAGCGTCGGATATGTCTGCAGCAGTAGTCGATATCGACCAGGTAACATCGATATCGACCTCTTCTTTTCTCTATCTCGAGCAGTCCTACTCGACCTTGGATTGGCACTCGACTTTTATCTTTTCACTCGATTCAGGCCACTCGATATCGACCATGTTCAGTCGATATCGACCTCTCCGTGTCGACATGCTCTGTTCTTCATCTGCTCGATTTCTGGTGCTCTATTTCACTCGATGTCGAGTCTATAGGTCGATTTCGACTCCTCAGTAGACTTCAAGTTCTTTTTCAGCTCTTCTTCTCTTGTCCAAATTGCTCCATTTTTGTCTAGATTTTTGCGAAATCACATAAAAACTCGTGTAGACCTCTATATTCGACAAATAAGCATAAACTACACTAATCTTACGCTTTCCCAACCAATTTGCGTGCAAATATCGACAAAATGGACATAAATGTGTATGGAAAATATGGCAATTTACGCGCACATCAAACACCCCATACTTAAGCTTGATTGTCAACAAGCAATACTTTTAATGGTCATTCAGGGGAAGAAAGTAAACCCTCAACATCATAGATTCATTCTTATATGTCCCTACAATGAATTGCCGTCCTCGAAAAGGTACTAATGTCAACCATTCCATGCCTGTGAATAAAAGCAACATCATACTCGCAAAAGGACGGTTATACGCATAAAACAATTTTGTGCAACATAGCATTAATAATCAAGAGGACTTTTGCAAGCTTATGAGAATTAGATTGGTAAAAGGCTAAAGGTGGGCTAATTTTTTGCCATGTGATGTTAAATCCGGCGAAATAAACTTTCTTTCCAAAATTCCACATTCCTTCTTCATAATATTTCTCACCTTTCACTTTTCGCTCAATGCTTTTTTCACTATAATGCTCTTACCTCTCTAACCTTGGTACTGCCTTCTCGCGAGTCGCAAACATGGGTGTCATGAATGGCCCTGGATACGTAGTACTTCGGACTCCTCACCTTGTGTCCCATCTCGTTGAACTAACATCTCAACGAGCAGGGTCGACCTACCTTTATCTCCTAAGGTGATTGAATTTTTTCTCACTCATTAAATTTTCCATATTTCAAATTTTCTTTCATTCATGCCAACAACTTCAATAATATGCACAAACTCCATATAACAACTCCAAAGTTGACATCCATTCTCAACATAGTCCCCGGATAGGTTATAAGGTATAAAAAATGGGAAATATGTAATATATGTGGAGAAATAATAATGTAAGGCTCATATATGGCTTGTGTAATTGCAAATATGCATAGGTAAGGCTAGGATATGAAATTTAGCACATGTATGGAAATTATAAAGTCTTCCATCCTCTTATCATGCATATGTCAAAAGCAACTTCAATTTTTACCTCTCTTTCATGGTTTTCTCTAAAAAATCGCACTTCATTGTGACTTCCCTTAACTAGGCAATTTCATGTTATATTGCTAATGAATCTACTTTTGCATCGTCGAGTTCAATAAAAGGTTCCATGACACTTATCTTTATTTTCAAAATTTTTTCGATGGGGGTGATTTTTCTCTCTTTTTTCTCTTTTTTTTTTAAAATAAATATGATGCTTAAAGATAAATAAGATGCATAAAGATAAATAATGCTTAAAGATAAAGATAACTATAGTAACTATGTATGAGTATGCATAAACACTAAAAAGAAATATGCAAAAAAACTATGAAAATTTTTAAAACATGCTCAAAAAATGCTAAAAAATATGCAAGTAAGCATTTCCCCCACCCCATATTTAAAGATTACAGTGTCATCATTGTATAAGAACTAGGGTTAAGAAAGAAACTTACTAAAAATTCGCGAAAATCAGGAATCGAAGACGTTTGTAAGGGAGGTCGATATCGGGTGGACCAGTCGATATCGACTACTTTCACTCGATTTCTGCTAGTTCCAAGCTTCAGGGTGATCTCATGTCGACCACAACTCCTCTAAATCGACCTTCTGGGTCGATATCGAGCACTTTACTCGATTTTGATCTCTCTTTTGCGCTCCTTCCTCTTGAAATTTGTTAGAAAATAAAACAATAAACAAAAACAAACATAATAGTGTCTCAAAACAAACCAAAAGTATGTAAAAAAACCTAAAAACTAATTGTCTTGTTACAAGCTCTAGACTTTATAGTCGCTAGGCCGACTTCTCCTTCATGCTCTCAAGGTGGGATCTGAAGAGCCCATGTAGCCTGGGCTTCAAATAATACTCCATTCTTGTCTCTTAGTTGCATCCTACCTGGATGGATCTGGTTTACAGTAAAGGGTCCCATCCTCTTTGTTTTGAATCTACTCGGGAACCAATGATCTTTTGATTTAGAGGCATACACCTTATCTCCTACTTCATAGTTCCTTAGATAATCATTGGATACCTTTCACAAGCGCACATACCAAGTCAAACCTCCTCAAAAAAGAGATAAATCTTTTATTGAAATAGAAAAAGAGGAATCCGTACCTTGCCTTACCTTTTCTGTCTCCGGGTCTAGTCGATATCGATCAGCATTACTCAATATCGACCTCTGTTCTGCTCCTGGAGGTTCTGTCGATGTAGAGGATTTTTGCTTGATTTGGTCTGGTCGATTTCGACCTGCTGTAGTCGATATCGAGCTCCTCTTTCCTCATTCAGCTTTTGTTTCAGTCGACGTCGACTTAGATTTCTAGTCGATTTCGACCTCAGTACTTGACTTCGAGTTGACTTCTCCTACGTCGACCCCATACTTAAAACCTGGCACAGAATCTTGAACTATGTTAGTCGATATCGACTTACCTGGGTCAATTTCGAGTGGCTTTTTGGCTCCTTCGTTCAAGATTGCCACAACTTCCTCCACTTGGGCTTCCATGGCCCTCTTTTCAAGCTCTTCAGGTGTCATATTCATTACCTTTTGCTTCCCCACACATGATGTAGACACCTTTAATTGACTTTATCTCCATAGGCCCTTCATTCTTCCTCACCGTTTCGTTGAAGGTGTACTCTATCACTTCATCGCTAATGGTGAATGAGAGCAATCCTTTCCTCATGATTATGTTGGCATCCACGGTTGCTAAGAATGACCTTCTTAAAATAATGGGATAAGCAGTGTCCTCTGCCATAACAACAACTAGAAAATCAGCAGGGACAAAGAACTTACCTACTTGTACTGGCACATCGTCTACCATCCCTGTTGGAATAACCACCGTATTGTTGGCTATGAAAAGCTTTGCATCCACAGGCTCTAGGGGACCTATCTTTATCTTGTGCAATATGGTTAGTGGCATCATGCTAACACTAGCACCTAAATCACATAAAGCATTAAAGCGATATTGACCTAAGCCTATAGCTATAGAAAACTTACCTGGGTCCGCTCTTTTCTCTGGTAGCTCCAACATGTTGCACTCCTCTGCGATCTCAGAGATTGATCACTTCTTACCAAGTACATCTTTCAGGAACCTCACATATGATGACATCTCATGAAGTGCTTCGGTGAATGTAATTGAAACGTTGAGCCCTTGAAGCATCTTCACAATCAGGTACTACTGAGTCAGACACTATTGAGACGAAGGATATACCACCAGGCACAGGAGCAGGTGGAGCGATACATCAAAGTATTGCTCTAGATCGACCAAGAAGAGCCGACATCAGACCTCCTACGAGATATAGGTCTGATGAGTTGGTGGGATATGCCTTGCAGGTGGACGAGGAGGTAGAGGATGATGATCTATCCACCTACAAGGCTGCTGTTTTTTTAGATGAGTCAGCAAAGTGGCTTGCAACAATGGGAGAAGAGATGGAGGCTCTTCAAAAGAAACAGACTTGGGAGCTTGTCAAATTACCCGCTGGTAGGAAGGTGATTACCTACAAGCGGGTCTTTAGGAAAAAGGAAGGACTATCAATTGCCGAGGGTGTTAAGTACAAAGCACGAGTAGTTGCAAAAGGATTCAATCAGTGAGAGGGAATAGACAAAAATGATATTTTCTCGCTAGTGTTCAGACATATTTCCATTAGGGTGCTACTAGCAATTGTTGCACATCAGGATTTGGAGTTTGAGCAACTAGATGTGAAGACAACTTTCCTACATGGAGAATTGGAGGAGGAAATATACATGTCTCAGTCAGATAGTTTTCAGGTTCCTAGAAAAGAGAACCATGTTTGCAAACTGAAGGATTCTTTGTATGAGCTAAAACAATCACCAATGCAGTGGTATAAGTGATTTGATAGCTATATGGTGCAACTTAGATACAACAGAAGTATGTATGATTGTTGCGTTTACCACAATAGCCCGGATGATGGTTCACATATTTATCTAGTATTGTATGTGGATGATATGTTGATTGCATCTTAGAACAAGTCAGATATCCAGAAGCCAGAGAATTGTCTCAGTGCAGAGTTTGATATGAAAGATCTAGGTGCTGCTTGAAAAATACCGAGAGTAGAGATCTATAGAGACAGGAAGCAAAGAAAACTCTTCTTATCACAAGAAGGGTACATCAGGAAGATATTGAGCAGGTTTGGAATGTCTTCGGCTAAGTCTATATATACTCCAATGGTGTCTAATAGAATGCTGGGAATGTACACACTTCAGATTGAGGAGGAAAATGAGGACATGTCTAGAGACCTTTATTCTAGCGTAGTTGGGAGTCTGATATATACTATGGTCTGCACTTGACCAGATCTAGCATTTGCTGTTAGTGTGGTAAGCCGATTTATCGTTCGGTGTGGGAATGAACACTGGCAAGCCATGAAGAGGATCTTCAGGTATCTTAGAGGCACTATTGATGTTGGTTTGTGCTGTGAGAATGATACATAGTGCTTGGTTGCTGGGTTTTCATACTCTGATTACGCTGGCGATGTGGATAGTAGGAGATCGATGACTAGCTATGTTTTCACTCTTGGAAGTTCTGTGGTAAGTTGGAAAGTAACTTTACAACCTATGGTCACTTTGTCTACCATAGAGGCAGAGTACATGGCGTTGAAAGAAGCTTCTATGGAGGGAATCTGAACTAAGGGTCTGGTCAATGATCTAGGCCTACATCAGGATCAGGCTTTAGTGTATTGCGACAACTTGAGTGCAATATGCTTAACCAAGGATCAAGTCCATCATGAGAAGACAAAGCATATTGATGTCAGGTACCATTTTATGAGGAATGAGAAGAGAATGGGGGTGAAGAAGGTGGGAATAGCTGATAATTCTACTAATATATTCACCAAGCCAGTTTCAGAGAGCAAGTTCCAACAGTGTTTGGACTTGCTTAACATCACTGGCTTTTGATAGGCCGGACCACAGTCGCACCCACCGGGTCGACGGGTCCGACCCAAGAGGTCAGGGGTTGGGAATTCACGACCCAACCCAAACTCATGGGATAGGCGGGTCGGTGGGTCAATTTCACAAAACCTCGACCCTAACCCGAACCCGTGACCCACCACAATCCTTGACCCATCTGACCCAGACCCGTCAGGTCCATGACCTGCCAAACCCGTCGGGTCATGGGTTGACCCATGACCCGTGGACATGCTTAGTTGTTGAGTTGCCTTGCGGGGCAATCTGGGTCCTCTAACGAGGATAAATATGAGGCAGAGGAATATCTAGCAAGTGTCATGATGCATCTGTTT
This sequence comes from Persicaria maculosa, assembly GCA_963922045.1. NCBI lineage: Eukaryota > Viridiplantae > Streptophyta > Magnoliopsida > Caryophyllales > Polygonaceae > Persicaria > Persicaria maculosa. The sequence goes on along the minus strand of OY998261.1, from coordinate 19,351,241 downwards.
TTGAGAGGATTTAAGTCAAGGTGGAGATTTGTTAATATGCCTTGAATTGGGCTTATTATTTGTTTTGGGTTTAGACCCATTGTCTGACTAGGGTTTCATGAGTCCCAATATATACTCATGAAACCTAATTGTTATGTACCCTAGTTTCTTGTTTGCCTTTTATTAGAACCCTATTTATCTGCCCGTAGACGTAGGTAACATACCGTTGTCGAACCATGTTAAATCTTTGTTTATTTCTTCTTTTTTAACGTTCTCGTTTCAACAAAATTAAAAAGATTAAAATCTTACATGAAGAACAGGAAAATCAATTCAAAATTATTTAAATTAAACTTCGAAGATTCTCTTTCTCGTAACAAGGAAACTTCATTTGACTTTTTTTTTTTTGATCACACTATCAATTTTGTACCTTTAAATTAGGGTTGCTCAGAATATGGTCCGGCACGAAAACCAAGCCGAAACCGAATTGAAAATGTCGATTTCGGGCGGGTCCGATATTTTACGGTTCGGGCTTCGGGCCGAGGAATTCTAAAACTCGGTTTCGGGCTGAAAATCGGAACCGAACCGAAAATTTCGGTTCCAGCCCGAAAAACCAATTTTTTTTTTTTTAAAAAAAACCCTAACATGCTCATGTTGCTCACACGTTTACAGTTTACACACAGCCTCCAAATCTCATCTCTTTGTCTTTTTGCATTCCTCCCAGACTACAAGCGACTCACATTCACGCGGTTACGCCTCTCCCGACTTCATACTGCCTTGCGCCCTTGCCCATCCGTAGCCTCGTCGCCGGTTGCATTCGTCGCCGCCGGACTCGCCATCTCCCGTAGCAATAGCAACGAGTCTATCTCTCCTCTTTGTCGCTGTAAGGTGTTCGCCTTCATCTCTTTGGTGTCGTTGTTCGGTGTCGCTACTCCTCTTTGTCGCCTTCATGTCTTGGCTCGAGTCTCTCTCTGGCGCCTTAACGGCCTCCCGTCAGGGCCGGGCCATGGGGCGTGCGAAAGGTGCAATCGCACATGGCCTCAAATTTTTAAGGGTCTCGTATAAGTTTTATAATATATATTATGTATATTCAAATTGCAATATGTAGCAACATGTTTCGGTAGGTCAGTTGGTAAAGGCCTGAGACGCTGCGCTTGTTGCGGATTGGCCAGAGTTCGAGTCTCTCTAACAGCAGGTAGAGAACCCATATTATTTTTCCCAAAACAGCACCCCATTTTTTTTTTGATTTTTTTTAACAAAGAATTACAGCAGATGCCCATTTCGATTTTTTTCCAAAAAAAAAAAATTATAGCAGCCCTATTTTTTTATTTATTTTTGGGCTGTCACAAACCTTCAAGCAACGGGCTAATCCACCTCAAGAAAAGAAAAAAGCCATAATGCAATGAAATCAATTTAACATATTTAACCATTGTAATTGTCCGTTGAACCTGAAAGATTTCGATAGTATATTCTTTTATTAGCTTTTACTTTTTAGTTTCTTAGAAAATCATAATAATTTTTTTTATTATTGATTTGTACCTTTCTACCTTAGAAATCACTAAGTTTCAATTTAGTTAATGATTCTTTGTAATGACTTCGCACTTATGAGAACATCTCTTTTCTTAGATTTGGTGGACTGTTTTTGTCCCCTTTGAATTAGTTAAAAAAAAGGCCTCAACATATTAGTTGCACAAGGCCTCAAAATATAACGGAACGGCCCTGCCTCCCGTATCCTCTGTTGGCCGCCTCCCTTCACGCCTCCTCCCTCTTTGTGCCTGCACACACTTTGTTTTCAATCTGAAGTTCAATTTATTTTTAATTTTTATTTCAATTTGTTAATCCATAATTTGTACTTCCTCTCTTCCCCTCTCAAACTCTTTGATTTGATGAACTCCTTGATCTGTTGATCAATTTTTCGATGTTGATGATCGAGTTTTGATCCCCTTCACTGTACAAACTTACACATTAATTTTTGGGCAAAAATCAAGGCAAATGAGTTTCGTTTTTTTCGGGCCATTCGGGCCACAACCCGAAAAAAAAAACGAAAATCGAGTATACGGTTTCGAGTCGGGCTACAGTCCTACCTCACTAAAATTTTTGGCCGTCAGTTTTGGTCTGAACCGTTTGACTCGGTTCGAGCCGTTTGAGCAACCCTACTTTAAAGGTAAGGATAAATCTTTAAAACTTAGTTATAAGTGCAAAAGCCATCCTTTAAGTTTTTTTGAAAGAAGTCTGTAAATGTGACCTTGGATATGTGATTTATCTCTTCACGTTGTTATCATACTAGGTTTATTTGTTTAATGGATGTTAAGTCACTTGAAGTGGCCTATTTGTATCATTTTGAGATGTTAATCTTTCATTAATTATGGATGTTAAGTGACTATTATATTAGACTAGGTTAGTTACTTTGTTTAATGGATGAACCTGTAAATTTTGTTTAAAAATCAATTTATTTATTCGGCATGTTTTGTTTTTTTTTTCAATAATTATTTGATTTTAACTCATTTGTAAGATCTTATGATTTTAAGATCCATATCCTCTTTTGATCTTACCATAGGATTTCGATCCTAAACGCCAAACGCCTTGCTTTAGACACGTACAACATCGATCATTGAAAGAGATAACTTGTACATCATTACTGCACTATGGAGCAGTTGGATTTGCCTCTAGAAAGCGGTATTCTATCCTGAACTCCTGATTGGATGTATGAAAATTTCACAACATACATCTATATTGCATATTTTAGAGCATTCTTCCACCGTGTTGGATCCCTTTCATATCCTCTACGAAGGTTACTAATAAACCAAGATCCCTTGACCATTCAAAAAAGGAAAATTAAAATTTGTGAACAACACTCAAACTTACAAGAGAATAAAAATAAAAATTAGGGCTGGCATGGTACGGTATCGTGGGAAAATTTCGATTACCACGTATCGTACCGATGCCTTTCGCTATGTAATTTTCGTTACCACGTACCAACTGAAGTTATTGGTAACCGAATGTCTTGGTACCGAAAGTATCGGTACCGAAGGTCTGGTACCATGGTACCAGCAGTCTCGTTCAATTTTTATTTACGTGGTTTTATGTATGGTAATTGTGGTTACCGAAGGTTCGGTACCGATGGTACTGTCGGTACTGTCGGTACCGTCGGTAGAGACTTAATTAAATTGGTAGGGACTTAATTAAATTAAGGGATTTTTATTTTTATTTTTAAATAAATAAATATATAGGGTGTGGTCGGGTGTGCACACCCTTTAGGGTAGGGTGTGCACTATGCACAAATATTATTCGGTGAAATATGAAACATTATTCGGTGAAATTTAAAGCATTATTTGGTGAAATGTGAAACATTCTAATGAATACTGTTATGTTTTTTTTTCCGCTCAGTTCAGATGAAAACGTCCCAATTCCATTGAATAATTTGTAACATTCTATCGAATAATGTTTAGTTTTTTTATTCATCCATTTCAAATAAAAGAAACCTTAATTCCCTAAACAATACTTACAATTTATACGAAATGTTTCAAATTTCACCAAATAATGTTTCACATTCCCCTAAACAATACTCACATTTCACCAAATAATGCTTCAAATTTCACCAAATAATATTTCACATTTCACCGAATAATATTTGTGCACAGTGCACATTCTAAGGATTTTGCACAAATGATCCATACAGTATATATATATATATATATATATATATATATATATATATATATATATATATATATATATATATATATATATATATATATATATATATATTCGGTTCCACGGGATTTGAACTATGCATACCGTATATATACCGTACCGAAATTGATCGGTACCGATCTTTCGGTTACCGATTTTGTGGTACCAACTTGTTTTTGGTACGGTAATTTCCGTAGCACGACCCAACCCTAATAAAAATTGAGAACACCAGCCGAAAACTCCCTAAAACTTAAAGTGATACTAAAATTTTTGAACGAATTACCTTTTAAAACATGTTAACTAACATTAATTAATTACCTTAATGTACTTTACACAAGGGTGTGGCCAGTAATCAACGTTTTTCAAAACTAAAAACCTAAGACATGCATCTACCAAATTTTGATTAGGGCAGTTTGGTAAAATCATCTCATGCCCTAGCTAGCCATCTTTATATATAATTAATTAATATAGATTAGAGAGATAAAAAATACCCCCGAAAATTCACTCATCCCTCTAAATTCCCCAAATGGAAAAACACCAACACCTCCACCGAAGGGAGCTCCATCTCCTCCCCATCCCACCACCACCGGAGCCATCCACAAGCCACCACTGGCCGCCTTCGAAACCCACACAACCACCCTCTTTCAACCATCACCACCACCACACCTCCTTCGATGGGCCATCCTTGGACCTCCAACTATCCATCACCCATCCCTACAAACCGCCTCCCGCGCCACGTGAGCCAGCAGCCGCCTTAGGCAGGCGGCGGGCAGAGCTGCTCAGGTGGCAGGCTGCGGAGCAGATGAGACTGGCTGCAACTGAGAGGGCATATGCAGAGAGAGTGAGGGAGCTCACTAGGAGAGAGATGGAGCTGGCCCAATCAGAGCTAGCTAGGGCCCAGCTCCTCTGGGAGAGGACCCATGATGACGTCGCGAGGGCGGAGCGGATCAAGCAGAATTCCATCCTCAGATTGCCCCATCCTCAACAGGTTGGAAGATCCATCCTAATATTGCCCCATCCTCAACAGGTAGGAATAGGAACTTCCAATAGTAATAACAACAATAACAACAATTGCATCGAAATCGCTTGCCATTGTTGCAAACGACGATTTCGTCCTTAGATGAGGAAATATTACATTACAAAAACAACAAAAGTTAACTTAGGTTGCAACCATATTGTAATAATTAATATTACAAACATGTCATGTGAAGTAAAAAAGTTGGGGATGGAAGGTTCAGAGTTCCCTACCATCTTCATCATAGAATCTTTTCACTCTTTTTAAGTTTCCACACTTTATTTTTTTTTGGCCCTTTTTTGGTAATTTTGGATGGTGCAATGATCCAATCTTTTGGGTGCGTTGCATTGTGTTGTACAGTAAAGGGGAATATATATTAATTTAGGGATTTTTGGTGTATGAATAATTGTAGGGCACCCATTATTCCTTGTGATACGGATGAAAGGGATACTATGTTTGTGATTATTGGATCAAGGACTAGCTTTTTGGTAAATGATTCTCTATAGCTATTTGAAAAGGTTAAAGATATGAATTGTGTGATGTTCTTTCAATTTGATTGTTAGTCCATCCAAATCTTTTGTTACAGTTCTTGTATTGTATCCTATCTTGATTGGCGATTCAAAAGGTTATAAAATTGTCATCGAATGACCTATATAGTTGATCGATTTGGACGGGCTAGCTCGATAAAAGTCGGATTTGGACTAGATAAAGGGACCCTTCTATCATCTAATCTTTGTATTAACTAAGGGCATTCCAATTTTTTGTATGTTTTCAATTTTCATTTCCTTGTAGGTTTAAACTTGCATAGATGTGACCAATTAGGAAGACATATGTTATAGCTTGAATTAAGCAATGCTCTCTTGTATCTTTTCCATCTTGCATATGATAATTGCATAAGTATATCATATACACTTTTCTAAAAAACCCTTCAAGTCCCGTCTAGACTTCCGCTGCCTAAACCATTGACCTCGACCCACCGCCAAGGCTGTCAAGGTTGCCCAAACCTGCTTAGACTGCAAAGACCCACCATGAAATCCGTCTAGACCTCGCCTAGACCCTTGACCCTACCTTACCACCAAGCACCCGCCAAACATTTTTTAGAACAGTGATCATATATAACATAAAAATACAAAAAAAAATTGACAATTAATTGATACGTATAAAAAGTCCGACAATTGATTTTACATTCTAAATCCTATCCCTAAGCATACATACAATGTTTGTGATTTGGTAAGGTTATATATATGGTATGCAAATAACAACTCAAATAAACTTACTCCATGTTATTTTCCTAGAAGATCATATAAGATATAGTACATTCTAAAAAGAAGTGATCGATAATGGTAAAGTACTTTAATCAATTTTGTTTTGAGATAATCTTTTATCTATTAATGTGTAGGCACATGGATTGTTGTGACTCTTATGAATAAATAGATGAAAAGTATTTTCTTCAAAAAAAGCTTTTGAGTTTGCAAAAGTGGTTTCAAGTTTGAGATCGAATCTCTCTCTCAACTGCAGAATCACTTTGGTTCTCTATTCTTCTATTCACTTAAAGCTCTCCCACTTGAGCTCTCTAAAGAACAAAACACAGGACATGAATATGGTTTTTCTTTTTTTTTTTACTTTGTCGCTTCGATTCGTAAATGTTAGACTGACTTTTCCTTTTTTAATTAAAAAGAGAAAAATTAAAAAAAAAAGGTGATGAAGTAGATGCTCAGCCATAAGGAGAGATGAGGTGATATGATATGATGGTATGAATGTGGTATGGGTAATAAAAGAAACAAGGTACATGTAACAGATTAATAATGAAGAGTCTCTGTCTGTCACATAGTGATAGATAGTGGTTCAGGAAACTTGATGATTCAAATGGAATATGGCACAAAATGTCATGACAAACACATACGTACATTCACCATTATTATTAGATCTGCTTCAATTCCCTATCAAATCACATTTACTATCATTATTTAATATACGTACTCAGTATGTTTGGTATGAGTGTCCTCTCATATTTAAAATAAGATCCAAGAGCGAAATTGATGATTTATTAACGTCTTAGTTTAAGCTTTTGTATTAGAAAACTGATAGTTTCACACACCTATATCTCCATGACTACATACAAAAATAAAAGACTGCAAAGTGGTAAAAAGTCATAAATATGAGATTAAATTGGATGGCCCCTCTCAATCTGATACTTGCAGTTGACTAAGTTAGCCAGTTTTTCTTTATTAGTATTGATTGCATATATCTGTGGATTGGATCTGATTCAGAGCTTATAATTTGATGTCCTTGTTCAGTGCCATTAAAGCTTTAAGTGCTGAGCAGCTGTCTCTCTCCTTCCTTTTCATACTGATCTTGAAAATGAAATCTATTAGTTACGATATCCAGTTTTATACCATCTAGCTTGAAGTGCTTCTCTAGGCGATCACGGGTCTCGGATCTGTCTACGAAGGAGGAACTCAAGAACGCGCAACAATTTGAAACAACGTCGATTGATAGGAGAACAATGCTGTCATTGAGAAGCACACTTCCAAGTTCCAACCACATTTTATGAAATACAAGATGGTTCATTGCCTTTGATAATGCCGTAGTTTACAACTGGCTGCGGCTTGTATATGCACCTGTTGTTTTCTAGTCCAGTGTTCGAAAATGCCTAAGAACGAATGTAAGAACATAACAGAAAAGAATTCTTTACAAAGCACAACAACTATAGAATCAAATTAACATTATCAGTCAAACAAAATGATCAATATTCTATAGTTCTATTACTACAACTTGAATGTTGTTCTTCTCAAAAAAAAACTTGAATGTTGTTCAATTAAAACTGTCCTGAACAGCAACTTGAGGCAATGTTAATAGGCCCATTATAAAATTAAGCCTATAAGAATGATGGTAGAGGCCCATTTACTGATAATTGAAAGCCCACATAGAATCCACCCTTACTAAGTACACAATTTTATAACATTTTTTTAGGGTAAATTGCATGGAATCACCTTTAAATATGCCACATTGTGCTAAACTACCCCTTATATATATGAAATTACAGAAAACCACTTATTAAACACAAACCGTTAACAAAAAACCACCTGCTTTCACTATTTCGTTAAATAAATCAATATTATAATACTAAAGGAGAAGAAGCCTAACCCATGTGGCGGCTTCTTCTTTAAAGTAGGAATTTTTTTATTATAAGATTTGTTATTAATTGTTAAGATTTGTTAGTTAGAAGATCTACTTAAGTAAGATTCTACCTTATCTAATTAAGCAAACAAATCTACTTAATTAATTATTATTTAACTAATTAAAATATTAAAAAAATCAATTATTATTTTGAATCGGATATGATTGCAATTTTGAATTTGAATAACAATTCAGATAAACTTAAATAACTAACAAAATCTACATCGGATCTCTTTAATTATTATTTATTATAAATCAAATTACTTATTTAAATACATAATTAATTAATTAATTAATTATTTTTTCCCTAAATCTTAACCAATTGATTTTATTTTTAAATTTCTTTTTATTAATTTCATTAAAATTATGAGCGATTTGCACAATCTAACCCACTATCCAAACAACTTTGCGCCCATAACCCACTATCCGAACCAATTGCAAAGGATAACCCTCCACCCAAAAAAAATTGCACTCCATCCGGTAAAATGCAACCGGGACAGAGGAGAGAGAGAGTGAATGTGGAGAGAGAGAGGAACCGGGGGAAGTTAATGAGGAGAGAGTGAGAGAGGGAGGAAACAGTTTTATAAAAAAACTGTAAAATCAACTGTATCTCACGGGCCTACAAAAGAGGAAAAGAAAAAGAGAAGGAAGAAGAGGAAGAAGAAAAAGAAAAAGAGAGAGGGCAACAATCGCTCATGCAAACCTGAGGAAAAGAAAAAGAGAAGGAAGAAGAGGAAGAAGCCGACAGTGCAGTGCAAGAGAGGTTCGAAGAAGGTGAGCCGACATTGAACAGGGCGATTTTGAAGTAAGTAAACCCTAACTCGATCGATTAATTACCAATTGCTTGGATTCGTAGGGGAGGAACCGATTGAAAGAACCTAAACTATTTTTGATTGTGTGAAAATGGGATAAAGGGGTCGAATGGGTTGACAATTCGCAATTTTCCCTGTCATGTAGGAAGTAATCGGCGTCACGTTAAAAACAAAGGGTGGAAAGTTTGGGAACTGCGGTGTGCGGAGAGAAGGGAATTATTGGGAAAGGGGAAATTGGAGAACGTTTATGTCGAATTCGAATTTTCAGGAGTAGGGTAGCTGTATATACGTTCAGTTTAGGGGGGAAATTGGCCGGAATGGGGCGAATTAGGGTTAGGGGAAATGTTACAAAGGGTGAGTTTTCATATGTGTAGATTGAAATTGGACAGGGGAACTGAATATTAATGTCAGTAGGTCGAGATTTCTGATGAAAAATTTTGACACTCGTGTGCAATTTAGAGATGTACAAATTGAATAAGTCCAGTCCACTGTCATGTATAAATAATAAGGTGTTATGTATAAATATTAACGTGTCATGTATAAATGTTTTGGTGTCATGTAAGATAGACTGCAGGGATGAATATGGAACCACTGTGTGCATTCAATCTTAAGATGAATAAGTAACTGTCATGTACATATTGAACCACTTCTGAATGAGTAACTGTCATGTACATATTGAATTCTACAATGTTTGTGGGACTGATGAGAAGGGAAGTGTGGGCTGGGGGATACGAATTGATTTCTAGATTACTGATATTTGGTCTCCCAACATGCAGGATATCTGCTAAATATAAAAAATGTCGCAGCGGCGGAGTGGAAAGAAGATTGTCGACCCTGCATCTCAAACCTCCAGCGCGGTATGATGGGCTTTCGTTGAGTAATGTAAGTTGTGATTGTCGTGGTGCAGCATTTCTCACTTGTTGAAGTCTGTGCAGGCTGTGTACGCTGTCGAGGAAGACAGACACTTTAAAGTGCGATGTAACCAATACTGTCGGTTGCCCCTCCTAGTAAACATTGACAACCGGTTGAGCGAGTCGCAGTGGAAGCGCCTGATGGACAGCCCGTTGGGGGGCGTTGCAAGACTGGGCATAAGCACAAGGGTCCAGTTCTCGGGGCAGCTTGTACACTATGTTCTCCAACGGCAACTGAAGACGAAGAAGAAGCATGAAACGTGATACAAGATCCATGATGCGGTTATGAGGTTCTCAATAACTGAGTTCGCCCTTGTCACCGGTCTCAACTGCGGCTATGTCGACGAACCTGAGAACGACTCGGTGTGTGAGACGACAGTGTATGATTTCTTTGGAGTTACCAAGTTGAAGATGTCCGAGTTCGAGGTGGTGTTCCAAGTGGCAATGGCATCTGAGAAATCGTCAGCCAAAAAGTTTAAATTTGTCCTGCTGATGCTGGTCAAGGGCGTGTTGTTCGCGAAGGAACCCCGAAACTACATTTAGGGGTGGGTGGTCAACCTCGTCTCGGACATTGAAAGGTTCCTGGTTTATCCGTGGGGTCGGCTTTCCTACGAGCGAACGAACGAGTTCCTGAACCATGCAATCGAGAGGAAGCTCCAACACACTGGCAGCAGCCCCACTGCACCACGTCCGTCGTACGTGCTGATGGGATTCCCCCTCGCCTTCGAGGTTCGTTCACAAACCTCACTGGACGACTAATGAATTAAAACTAGTCATTCATATACTTTATACTGGACAACAATTGACCTTGTACTGGACAAATGTTGTTTGCAGATCTGGGTGTACGAAGCCCTCCCTCCAGTGGGCGTCCAATGTGCGAGCATCATAGATGAGAACCTGTACCCTAGGTGTCTGCGATACGAGTCTAAGGAAGGGAACCTCGAGTATTCCGCCCGTTTGTACCGCGATTCCCGATACGGTCACGATAAACGGGACCACTTCTTCGACAACATTGTCCGGGCGTTCTTAGCAGCAAATGCGAAACCCCCACGGAAGGAACAACCACAGGAAGCACCTGGGTCAACGCCAGAATCAGAGGAGGGTACGCAGACAAAAGCTGCCATCTTAGAGATCGAGTCAAGATTACTGGCAAAGTTGGACGACATGGCGAGGAGCATAACCGCGGAGTTAGGATCGAAGATGGCCACGCTTGAGGAGTCGATTGAAGACTTGAAGAGGGCATTGAGGGGGAAGGGGACTAGGGAGTCGGAGGAGCAAGGGGAGGTGCTGCCAAAGAAGGAGGTAAGGCTTTTGGTGTGTCATGGCATCATATAGAGCGTCATGTAATTATATATCACTGTAATGTCAATATTGGAAGGTGTCATGTTAATGTCAGCACATGTCATGAAAATATCAGTTTCTGTCAATTTAATTTGATATCATGTGGATAGGTTCATGGAGCAGTGAAGCAAAAGGAAAAGTACAAGGACGAGGAGGAGATACAGCCGACCAAGGAGGACAATCAGTCGGAGAAACCTACTCTGAAAATCGGCGAGGTATGGACATTTGACTGTCCTGTCAAATTAACTATCTGTCATGTTATATGCACTATGGTGTGCTGGGTGCAGGTTGATGTTGAGGCTGAGGTGCCCCTCCAACGGCGCGGTAGGAGGACCCGTCTATATCCTGATATATTCTCCCCGGGGGAAGTAAAGCAGCCAGCGAAGAAGCTGCGTGTGGGCAAGAAGGCATCGCAAGCAGTGGATGTCGTGGACCTAGGCATGACCACGAGGGCAGACATTGATGCGTTTTCATCCTGGATGAAGGACGGAACTGACCCTGTCCGGTCGGTTGAAGGCAGCCTACTGCATAGGTAGTTCTTCACGGTACTCCAATCACCGACAAGTTGGGTCACATCCGAGGTTAGGTTCCCACAACGTGGTTCTATGAATTACCTTCCTCGTCATATGCTTTTCCATATAAATGGTTTTCCGTGCGTGCAACATATCGAGCAGGCATGCGCCCTCCTGCGGAAGGATATCAAGGACGATGACAAGTACGAAGATGTCGCCGTCCTTGATTTCTTCTGGGGGTATCTACTGCAGAAGCATTTTGCGGATGCGAAGGGGAAACTTGATGTGGTCAAGGGGGACGAAAAGCTGTCCCACTACTTTGACGGCAAGTCACCGGAGAGGTTTGCAATGGAGTGGGCTGTTGTCGACCGGTTGTTGGCGCCTTGAAAAGTCAAGAACGAGCACTGGGTGGCGCTAGAGATCAATCTCGCGGAGTGGACAGTGAATGTCTACGATCCCGACATCAACCTAGTCGCCGAGCGTCACATGGTGGGCTTTCTAAAGCCGGTGACCCACCTCCTCCCCATTCTGATGGACAGCCATCCCGAACTTCGGGTTAAATGGGTCGGAAAAGTCCCGAAACCCTTTGCATACAAGAGGGTGAAAGGGATTCCCCAAAACAAAAAATCGTAAGTAATATTTCCACTTGTTCAAAATATAAACAATTGTCGCAGGTTGGGTGAACATGTTTCGTTGTCGTGATGTAGGGGCGACTGTGGTCCATACGCCATCCGCTTCATGCAGCTCCTCGCGGCCGGAGACACCAAGTTCCGTGGCCTTGACGGTGACTTCATTGCGGTGTACCGCCAATTCCTTTGTGCTGCCATCTTTCACGGACGTCTTACACCCCCATCCGGCTCTTAAAAGTCTTCCCGATTGGTTTTAGACTATTGTGTTTGGTTTTAAACTATTATTGGTTGGTTTTAGACATTTCTGTTGGTTCGTTTTAGACTGTTGTTGTTTCGTTGTAGACATTTCACTTTGCCATTGTTATTGGGTTGTGGACTTGGTTAGTTAGTCTTAATGTCATGTAAAATTTCTTAGATGTCATGTCAAATATATTATATGTCATGCTATGTTCATTGTTTGTCATGTAAACCAAAGGTACGAATTGGGGTAACCACACAAAGTAGAACAAAGTAGGGCAGACCAAACCAAAGGTACAAACTGGGATAGCTACATACTGAATTGCAAAAGGTGGACTTGGTTAGTCACAATATCAAGTGAAGTGCATCTTATGTCATGTCAAATTTATTATCTGTCATGTCAAATTTCTTAGATGTCATGTCAAATTTATTATATGTCATGCCAAGTTCATTGTCTGTCATGTAAACCAAAGGTACATATTGGGGTAACCACACAAAGTAGAACAAAGTAGGGCAGACCAAACCAAAGGTACAAACTTGGATAGCTACATACTGAATTGCAAAAGGTAGACTTGGTTAGTCACAATGTCAAGTGAAGTGCATCTTATGTCATGTCAAATTTATTATCTGTCATGTCAAATTTCTTAGATGTCATGTCAAATTTATTATATGTCATGCCAAGTTCATTGTCTGTCATGTAAACCAAAGGTACATATTGGGGTAAACACACAAAGTACAACAAAGTAGGGGAGACCAAACCAAAGGTCCAAACTGGGATAGCTCCATACTGAATTGCAAAAGGTGGACTTGGTTAGTCACAATGTCAAGTGAAGTGCATCTTATGTATACCCGCCCACTCTATTGGTTCACTTTTGACAGTTGTCGGAAATGCTTCGGACTTCCCTTTTCCGCGTTGGTATGCTTCCTCTACTTCCCTCACCGCTCGCTCCGCCTCGTGATCCCATGGGCTGACTACATCTTCAATGTCACTACTGACACAAATTACATGCTTCCCACTTGGCTCCAACTGGACACGTGGATATTCTACCTGGACATATGGATATTCTAACTGGACGAGCTGAGTTTCTAACTAGACATCAGTTCGTTGTCCACTGACACCTTGTGCTCCCACAACTTCCACTTCTTCATCCCCTGCCAAGCGGGGGTCCGTATGTGGGTGATCTTCTTGGGTCACGGGTGGCCCACCCCCGACTGAATGGGCCGTTGTGGATCCTTCTGTAGTGGCCACTTCTCCACCAAACTTGCGTATCAGGGAGACATGGAGGTCGATAGGCCATGATCATTCTCCAGATAGACCATTTAAAAACTTCAAGGCCTACATGTCTTCGTCATCCCCAATGGAAAAACGTCTGCACCCTTCCTTTTGCGGCTTTGCATATGTGAGCTGGACGTCATGCATCCTCCCATCGACATTAAACTTGGCCATCAGCTGTTTCTTCAGGGAGACGTAGTCAATACTTTCGTCTACCAGGACAGCCTTCTCGCTCCTGTACCCCTCCACGACCCAAGTGCCCTGTTCACATACCCACCATCCTCCAAACACTACACTCATACAGACGAACGATTTGTCCCCTGATCCATTAGTTAGAGGGGGACACATTCAGTTTTACAGGAAGATGAATATATTTTATGTAGAAACATATTGCATAACCTACAAAGAATGAATACTTACTCATTTTCTATCAGATGTCGGTGGTTGTCCAGTAAACCCCAATAGGTGTCAGGCGCTTGAATGGGTTTAAACTCTCCCCATCCTCCCTCATCTCCCTCTTATTCCCTTTTTTGGCTATTGCCTGGGTAGGAAACGATCTCTCTCTCCCGCTCTCTCTCTCACTCTCTCTCTCTCTCCTGTCTTATCCACTGTCCTGTCTGACAATTTCTCTCTCCTCTGCAGGATGCCCTTGCTTTTCTATCCCTCTCTCGTTGATTTTTTTTTGGTCAAATTGTATTCATTGGTTTGAACATCTTATCGTTTCAATATTGTTGATTGCTACATTTTCCTACAGATTTGAATTTAATGAATATGAAGTGTGAGTGGGAAACCCAGTTTTATACCAAGGTCCAACATTGAATAAAACGCACCGACAATATGTCAAGTACAAAACCATTTTATGGCATGTCAACAGTGACACGTGTCATGTATATACCAACACACTGCCATGTTAAAGGTCACATGCTGAACAGTGTCCCTACTCACCCAAATTCGGTGAAGTTAAATCCCCATTGCCATTTCACCACCTCTCCAACACCCCTTCAACGAAATGGTATCCTCATCACACCACCTTGCTTCCTCATCTAGCCTCCCTCCCCGACCAGTGCCCATCGTTATATCATCCGACAACTCGGACGATGGGAATGAGGTTGCAGGTTTGTCAAGCATTTCATTGGTTTAGATTTGTGCTACTTGTATGATTATACTACCGTATTTTTATTTTTTATGCAGGACCAATGCCGCCGCCTTACCGACGAAATCAAAAGGTAGAGATCGTCGGCGGTGAGGTTGGGATGCACGGGTCATTCTACGAGGCGACCCTTGTACGCAAAGTGGATCCTGGCCACTGGTTGGTGGAATATGTGACCCTCCTACGGAACAACAGAAGAGACCTGCTGAAGGAAATCATACCGGTTTTACGAATTCGTCCCCGTCCGCCTCGTATTTCATATGACGCCTACGCAGTCGACGACCGTGTAGACTGTCACGTCAACGATGGGTATTGGTCCGACAGGGTCGTTCGTGTGTCCGGTTATGGGGAAGACCGAACTTTCTCGGTCCACTTCCCGCTGAGCAGGGAGACAACGGATCATCGTGCCCGCGATATGCGCCCACAGTTCGAGTGGAATGGGTGCAGATTCACCACGCAGCCGCATTTTCGCTACCTGTTACCGTAATTTTCGATTTCAATGTCGTGTATTTTTCTACTATTTGCTACTGTCTTTTAAATGTTTGCTCCGATGTTGTATTTGTTTAATGCTAGTGAATGTCTCCCACATATTATGTCCAGTATATCTCAATATGTGACATGTCATATTACATTGACTGTCCAGTTTAAATGAACAACTTACACGTCAACCTACAAATTACCTCCCACCCACCTTCTTCTTCGATGGTTTTTCTCTGAAACTTAAGATTTAATTACAAGTATATTTCTACCCCCTCAATTTCACCCTCACTATGACTCTTACACTTGGACCAGTCACATTAAAACATAGTAGTGTCGACATGAGAGAACAAAATAATGGCATCAAACTATGGGTAAATATTAAAGCATAGTAGATGTCATTATCGTGAATCTGCTTCTCCCACAAATCTTCTCCAGTCGATTCCGCATGCTGTATTGATCTGTTTCTCCGAGCAAATATGTCCAGTTAAATGCAATATGTGACATTTTTTTTGATATTGACGTCCAGTTAACACTTACTTCTTACACGTGATTCTGCAAATAAACCCCCGCCCCATTCCTACTTCAATTGTTTTCTCTGAAGCTTCAAATTTAATTGACGGTATCTTTTTATGCCCCCTCACTGAGACTCTCGCTGATCTCTCTCTCCTCTTAGACTGCACTTTTGTTTTCCACCTCTCTCTCTCTCTCTCTCTCTCTCTCTCTCTCTCTTTCTGACTTGTCTTCGCTTTTCACTAAAGCTCTCTCTCTCTCTCTCTCTCTCTCTCTCTCTCTCTCTCTCTCTCTTTTCCTGCTTTTCTATCCGTGTCCAGCTGTCCCCCATTGGGTTACCCACAACCGACTGAACCTTGCCACCGGATATCCACTTTTATGCAAATTTATTTTCGGATTGGGTCACTCATGCAAACATTCCGGATAATAGGGTTAGTTTAGCAAATGGCCCTAAAATTATTTTGAATTGGATATGATTGCAATTTTGAATTTGAATAAAATTTCGGATAAACTCAAATAACTAACAAAATCTATATTGGATCTCTTCAATAAGATTCTTATACAAAAATACCCCTTGTGTCTTCAGTTGTATAAATTCTACCATCTCTCCATCAATGTTGTCTTCTTCACTGTAAATTTTTTTATTGATCATTCTAATTTAATTCTAATTTCTTGCAATCTTGTCATCGATCTAATTTTTAGCATTTTATCTTTCTATTTTTTTTGTTTGTTTGTTTATAATTTATTCCAATTGACCTTAATTAGTATGTGCATGCAATTGTTTGTTTATAGGATAGTGTAAAAGTAAAACTTTGAGAATCGACTTGATTTAGTTCAATTTGTGTTCTTCTGCCCCCGCTCAATATATAACGTTATAGTTTAGAGTACAAACAAAAAAATTTATATATTTTTTTGATATGAAATATTAAATATATTAATTTAAAAAAAACTGCAAAATAGTGACAGTACTAAACTAGTGTTAAGTAGTTGATAAAATTATGTTATATTACCATTATACCCCTCTACCTTTTTTTTTTGAACCGGAAATAATTTGGTTATAGGGGTGCCTATAGGCCAAGAGCATCCAAATGGATGAGATTACGAAGCACGGAATCGTCAGGGGTTTCAGTGCAGGAGAGAGGTTGAACCATATGTGATAAGTAGTCCGCAACACGGTTCGACACCTTATGAACATGACGAATCTCATAAGAACGGAAGCGGGCCAAAGAGATTTGACTGACCGCGACAATCATGTCTGAATCCCCGGGTGGCCTTCCACAACCTTTGAGGCTGTTGATGATAGTGAGGTTATCACCTTCGACGATGAGGTGTTGTATTGGTAGTGTACAGGCCGCTGTAATTCCTTTCCATAATACGAAACTTTCCGCACCTGTGACCGAGGAAATTGGTGAGGGCCCAGCACTGAAGAAAACTGGCACGCCGTCATGTTTCCTAATAATGAACCCATAGGATCCTTTTTTGGATGTGGTGAGCGCTCCGTCGAAGTTGAGCTTAAAAGTATTTTGTCTTGGGCGTTGCCATTTGGTTTGTTTCCTTTTGCATTGCTCTGCTGTTGGGACATTGGAAGTCTGTGTATGGTTAGGTTGGATTTCCTGTAGGTTTTTTGAATGGGTCCAAGTTGTATGTTGTTGTTTCACAAATGCGACCATGTTCGCGACAGTTGGTGTAATAGTGTTGAATAGGGCTTTGTTACGGAAATACCATGACCACCACCAAACCATGTCAATCTTACAGAAGCGGGCGTTGCCAATGTCCTCCCTGATATCTCTTAGGGCGGCGTTTACGCAATAACTCTCTCGGAAGTATTTGTCCAAGGTCATGAGCAGTTGCGGTTCTATTGATGTTAGGGTAGCTCTAGTGACAGGACAGTCCCGTGGTAGATCCTCATATTGGGAGTCGCCAAGGGGACAAGAAGTGGGAATACCGATGCCACACGAGGATAACTTGGCAGAAGTTGGTAATCCGTTCTTAGTTATTTTCCAAAGGAAACTTTTGATTTAGAGGGTATGTCCAGATTCCAGATCCATTTCATGTCGCTTTTTCGATGTTGCTTCATGGCAGAAAGCATGGAAATGGGCGAGCTAGTTGAGATCCAGCCATTCTTGCTCCATTTCCAATAGATTCTGTCCATGTGTATGTTCTGGGGGATGGGGGTTTGCAATATAAGGTCTATGGTATTCCGTGGTAGTATATTTGTTGTGAGGCGTTGTAGTTTTCTAGCATCCCAAGTTTTCTAATTTTGAATAAACCGAGATATTGTAACTGTAGTGTCAATCTACTGGTCATTAGAAATCTTGTTGACTAGGGCGGAGTCCCCAACCCAGTGATCCAACCAGAAATTAATGCTTTCCCCATTCCCAATGGACCAGCGGAATCCCTGCTTTAGTAATGGCATTAGAGATGTTAGTTGGGCCCATTACTAAGAGGTTTTCCCTTTTTTGTGATATTTTAGGATGTGTTAGTACTTTAGATATTTTTCTGTAATTAAAGTAACCCACGGGTTACTTGGTTCCGCCAGAATTTTTCACAGTAGTTTAAGTTGCAATGCCTTGTTCATGTCCTCTGATGTTGTTAGACCCATCCCTTCGTTAGCTTTAGACTTGCAGATTTCGAACTAGCTAACAAATGGTTTGTGTTTCTGTCCCTTATTCCATAGGAAATTTTGATTTATTCTGTCAAGTTCCGTGTGTACGGACTTTGGTAGTAAGAAACATTGCATGATATGTAGGGGTTTAGCCGATAGAGTATATTTGATTAATGTGCATCTTCCAACTTGAGACAGACAATTAGCTTTCCAACGCTGGAGTTGCGCTCTAGTGTTATTCAGTAGATCGATGAAAGTGTCCTTTGTTGTTCTGCTATTGATAATTGGGCAGCCTAAGTAGCTTCCCAAGTCGTTGGTATATGGGATTTCTAATTCATTTTGGATGAGTGTTTTCAGGGTGGATGTTATGTTGTGGGTTGTTTGAAATTGAGATTTATGCCTATTAACTTTTTGTCCAGATATGGAGGCAAATTCAGTAATGACTTTGTTGATGTGGTCGCAAGCGGTTTTGGTGGCAGAAGCAAAGATGACGATGTCGTCAACAAACGCCAGAAATGGGTACTTAGAACCGTTTTTGACAATAGTGATCCCAATATGTGATTTTGGGTTCAGGGATTCCTTATATAGTCCTCGTGCGAAGATCTCGGTCAGAATTAGAAATAGGTACGGAGACAAAGGGCAGCCTTGTCTCAGTCCACGTTCCGGGGTGAATACTTCCGTGGGCTCAGTATTGATAAGTACCGAGTAGGTAACCGTAGTTATACATTCCTTAATCAATCCGATAAATCTTGGTGAGAATCCGAACCGTTCCATAATTAATAAGAGTGAGTCCTAGTCCACTAGGTCGAAAGCTTTCTCCATATCTAGCTTGACAGCCATCCAACCAGATTTCCCTTTCTTTTTGGTGAATGAGTGGAAGATCTCGTTTGCGATAAGTATGTTGTCTTGTATAGCTCGCCCCGATGTGAATGCACTTTGAAGAGGATTTATTATCTTGGGAATAACCCTCTTAAGTCTTCCAGCCAGAACCTTGGATATGATTTTGTATGTCGTGGAGCATAGACTTATTGGTCTGTAGTGAGATGTAGTTAGTGGCTCGTCACGTTTTGATATCAAGGCTATGAAGGTATGGTTAATTTGTTTTAGGATTCTGCCAGACAGAAAGAAACTTTTGACTGCTTTTATGACGGCAGGCCCAACAATATGCCAATATTTTTTAAAAAATCCTGCTGGGAAACCGTCAGGTCCAGGTGACTTGTCATTTGCTAGAGAGAAGACTGCATTCTTTATTTCTGAGTTGGTTAACGGACCGGTTAGCCATTCATTATCTACGCTTGTGATTTCTCTGTGGACATTGCCTAGAAGGGTGGTGGGAAGTTGTGGTCTTTGGACCATAGAGAATCGTTTGACGAAGTCATTTTTGATGGTTTCACTAATTTCACTGTCAGAGATCATCGTTATGCCAGCGTCGGTTTGGATTACTTTGACCCTATTTCTATTTCGTCGACCCGTGGCTATCCGGTAGAAGTATTTTGTGTTTGTGTCTACCATCTTGACATGTTTCTTCTTAGCTCGCTATCTCCAATAATTATTCTGGTATTGTAGGAGAGAGGAGTATTTTGCGGTTAATCTTTGAATTTTGTTATCCAGATTTTGGTCATATGTTGTACAGAGTCTGGCCTGTAGGTCTTGTAGTTCCTTTTCTACTGAACCAAGCTGGCGGAAGATATTCCCAAAGGTTATTTTACTCCAGGCCTTACTCTTCTTTTTGACTTCCTGGAGCTTCTTTGTTAGCTTGTACAATTGGGATCCTGGCATGTCTATTCTCCATGCTGCTTTGACTAGGGTCTCGTAGTCTGTTCTAGTTGTCCAGGCCATTTCAAACTTAAAAGGTTGCAATTTTGGTTTCTGATCATCCATGAGATCAAGCGTTATCTGTGCATGATCCGATCTAATGAACGCATGGTTTGTTGTGCGCAGGTTTGGACATTGTTGGATAAGTCTGTGGCTAACCAAAGCTCTGTCAAGCTTTTCGTATATGTTCCCTAATACTTGTGACTTCTTTCTCCATGTATATGTGTTTCCAATTGTAGGCACATCATATAGATCATGTGTGTCGATAATTTCTGTTAATCTCGCGAATCTGGATGCACAAGGAACAGCCCCACCCTGCTTGTCTGATGGGGTCAATATTTCGTTGAAGGGTGATAATTTCCATAATCCTTGTGATTTTCATAATTTGATTTTGTGAGTTGCAAGGGTGATTTTTTGTACATTGCTTGGATGGAGAAGCAACAGGAAGTGGGGATGGTGGTTGTGAATAAAAAAATTTATCCTCCATTCATAAGTGCAAATTGGGTCAAGAGGTTGAAGTGGTCGAGTAGTTATAGGTTTTTCGTGGACACGGGAAAGTCTGTTGTCATTCAGATCCATTATGTATCGATGCCTCTTGACAAGCAAAGGAAACATGAAAATTTCACTTGAAAGAGGCCAAAGCATGTTAGTCATATACGTGTACTGTGGATCAATTGTTCTAGGATAGAGGTTATCCGCAGATGAACAAGTCCATTTGCATTCAGACCAAGGAGAGCCATAGTTCAACAAATTACAGAAACATT
Organism: Persicaria maculosa; assembly: GCA_963922045.1. NCBI lineage: Eukaryota > Viridiplantae > Streptophyta > Magnoliopsida > Caryophyllales > Polygonaceae > Persicaria > Persicaria maculosa. The sequence goes on along the minus strand of OY998261.1, from coordinate 19,330,338 downwards.
TACAAGAGTTCAAATGTAAATATGAAAAAAGTAATATAGTCCATTGACTATCCATCCAAATAAAATCACAACTGGAAATCTTACATAGACATTTGTGGCAGTTTAAAATGAAAACGGATCTGAGGAGTCTCAATGCGCCAAAATAGTATGAGATAATATTGGTAGTGACATGGCTGATTGTAGAGGATTGATTAGCTGCATTAGAGCAGTTAATCCGATTGTGGAAGCTACAGGCAAAGAGTCCGCAGCCTACAAGCAGTAGCGAGTCCTGAGAAGAGACAATGGGTGTATGGAAAATGTTTGTGAAAATAATTCCAAGAAGATTATGCTAGATAGGGCCCCTGTGCGTTGCATCTGAGAAGCTACAGTAACTGGTTGTAGTTGTAAGGGCAACAACAGCTCTCGGGTGTCTTTTTGAGCATTGGGTAAACCTATCATTAGGTGTGGGATCTTGGGAGACTTCCTGCATTTCAGAATAAGAGACATTTGCTCGAGGGCAGAAAAAGGCCCTCGAAGATAGTTAGTGATCTGATAATACATGAAGATTAAGATGGTGGAGCATAACAGATAATCAAGGATATAGCAGTGGTTAAACGTTGATATCCAAATTATTCTAATACATGTTGAAAACTGATTAGTCAATAGCCATAGAAAGATGAGGAGTAGGATATTTAAAATCTGCATCATATAAATAAGGTAGAGATTACATCCCAAGCACGTGGCAAATATCTTATAGAAAAATAGGCCACAATTAAAGATGAAGCAATGCTCAGAAGTAGTAGCATAATTAAGATCTAAATACATGCATAAATTACAAAAGGTCTTGTAGGTACAATAAGCACCAAGGTTTTGCCAAGAATTGGGGAGGTAGGATCCATCAAAAGGTAGTGTTATAGGTAAGCAGAAGCTGAGCAGGGTAGAGAGGGCCTGGGGCAGTGGTCAAGTAACCCCATTGCTTGGCAAAAACTCGCGATTCATAATACTTAGTTGTTTGTTTTGCTCCTCTTCAGGTTGGAGCTGGCCGTGTCCTCCTCCCCACCAACAACTCTTCTCTTGATGGAGCTAGAGGTGGAAGCATCTTTTGGTGGAGCATCCATTGCTGTGATCATTCTCACAACAGTGGAGTTGGAGTGGATTGAGTGAAAAGAAGGCTCAGAGAGCACTTCATCAGGGGGGTCATTTGCCTTGGAGTCCACCATAGGGTCATCAACTAGATAATCTTCATCAGCATAATTATCCCCCAAGAAGTCAACCTCATTAGCATAGTCAGGCTCATACTGAAGACAAGGAAGAATCTTTGAATCCACCTCGGCTCCAATCTCAAAAAATAAGTTTGGGTTAGGGAGGGGGAAGCTATGCTCCATGTAATCATCATGAGAGGGTTGTGGTGCCATGAAGCCATCAGCAGCAGTCTCACAGTGAGGCTGGTTAATGGTCTGAGTGGGAAGGCCCTGGGAAGTCAAAATGTCAACCATACACCCTGGCATCCCAGTAAAGCCAGCAGTAGCAGGGGCTGGGCTACCACTGGGAACACCAAGAGGGGCATGAGACACCAGAGAAGCCAGAGGACCTGTGTCAGGGGGAGGAATGTGATCTGCAGCAACCAAGGAACCACTAGAGGGCAGATTGACAGTAGGTGGTGGTGGTGCTTGGAGTATAGGTGCTTGGACAGCAGGTGCAGAGGCACTCTTAGATGGTGATTGGTTGTCTTTTGAGGATGAGGAGGAGTTCGAAAGAGCTTCAAAGTTAATAGAGACTCCCCCTTTTCCAGTGACATAAGGCTTGTTACTAAAGGCTTTGATGGGGTTGGGAAGCTTGAGAGGCTTCCCTTTTTTCCCAACCTTTGTCCTGTCTCTGAAATCACTAGAACACTGAGGGATAGGAGAGTGTTGACTGGGTTTTTTGAAGGTAACCTGAATCTTCTTTTGAGTGGGAATGTGGAAGGAGACTTGTGTGAAAAGGTGGTCTTGACCACCACAATTTCCACAACCTGCAAGGAATTCTTCAAACCAAATCACATGGGCAGAAACTTCCAGTTTGTTGACAGGGATAAGAACTGTGTTTGGGAAAATAGGAGCAAGATCAAGGTTTACACATACCCTTGCATACTTTGCATTAGGATCGACAGTAGTGTCTGCTTTAATAAAAGTACCAAACTGGTTGTGCTTAATGATAGCAGCCAAGGCACCAAGTTTCTTATAGGCCTCGGGTATAGAGGTGATCCTTACCCACATATCAAGAGAGGTAGTGTTTTCCAGGTGAGGGTCAAAAGATTGGCTCCATGGCCGGAGCACAATGAGCTGCCCAGACACATGGTATGGCCGAGCCTCCCAAACAGCAAAAAGGTCAAAGGGGTCAGAGAATCTTACCTCAAACCACTGGTTAGGAAGCTCCAGTATTTGGAGGTCACCAGAGAGACCCACCCAGTCACTGGAAAGTTTAGGTTCAAGCTTCTTGAATCCTATTGGGGCACCAAAGACCCTGCCATATAGAATGGCAGACGTTTCAAATCTATATTTGGGTTGGAACTCTTGGAGTTAGTCATAGAAGGACGAGAGATCAATCTTCTTTTTCCCTTTGTCACCTTTACGTGACTTAGAGGAGGAGGTCGGTTTTTGGTTGTTTTTGGGGTTCGGATCAACCTCAGAGAGATTGTCCTTCCCATTTGGTTGGGTAGTGATGGGGTTCGGCGGAGCTTCTGAGAAGCCCCCCTTCCCAGTAGGTGGTGGTTGAGTAGCCATTAAGGCCGAGTCGGTGATGAAGTAGTACAAAAAGTGTAAGAAAAAAACCAATTTTGGAAGAGACAGTTGTTGAAGATCTGAAAAAGTAGACAAAAAGGAGGAAGGTTTAGCATTTAATTTCACATTGAAAAGTATTTTATCGGCTGGCGTATTTCCCCTTACCAGATGTATGTTCAGGGTTCTGGTTAGCAAGTGGAGATCCAGATGAGGGATTAGAAAAAGAGTTACATACCTGCCAAGTCGGAAGAGCCTACCCAGAAACTGCAGTAGACTGGAGTGGTAATGATGAAGTTGAAACCTCTCTTGTTCAGAGTTTAGAGTCAGTCCCACACGAACGGAAAGACCATCCAATCGTCCGAGACAGGCCTCTGCAAGAGGAGAGAGACAGGCCGCTCCAGGAGGAGAGAGGCAGGCCGCTCGAGGAAGAGAGAGAGAGACTCCACAGATGGAAGGAGCCCCAAAGAAGGAAGAGTAGATACCGAAATAGGATTTCCAGTGACATGATTTGATTTCACAGAAAAAGCCGACCCCCTGTAGAGGAGAACCCCCAACAGCTTCGATCCGGATGAGTTTTTTGTGCCAGATCCAGAACCAAAGCCCCTTTAATCCGATGTGACCATTCCAATGTTGCGATTTGTGAGTGATTTGGGTGGGATTTGCAGAGGATTCAAGTGCCTTTGCGAGTCAAGGTTTCAGATTTGGGGCTGAGTGATTAGGGTTTGATTGAGTTTGGGGGAAGGTAGGAGCCGCGCTTGGAGGTGCGTTCTCTTTGGGGAAAATGGGTATCTGGTCAGCCATTCGTTACCCCTCTACCTTTATTATTAGAGTTTTTTCCCCTAAAATTACTTTTTTTAACAAAACCTTTTATTGTATTTTTTAACAAATTTTTTTTATAGAATATAATCCATTCAATTTAAATATCAATCTCTATTTTTGGAAAAAAATGTTTTAATTGTTTGTAGATAATTTATTTTATTGATCAAAACTATTTGATTTAATTATTTATTTTACAAAGACATTTTATGTAATGAATTTTTTTAACGAAGTACCTTTTACAATATTTTTAACAACAAATAAAGTATATATAATAAAATTCAGTCAATTAAACCGTCAACCTTTATTTTTTGGCCAAATGTTATAATTTTTGGGTAAAATTTGATTTTAGTAATCGAAATGTACTTAATTAATTAATTGTAGATAAAATATTATAGGATTTTTAATTAAAAGGCCTCTATTTTCACAAAATAAAACGCATATTTTTTTATTTATTATTTAGGATTTAAAAGAAATGAAAAATGTATTTTCTTGAAGGAAAATTTATATTTTCATTAGATATTTAATTACTAGATAACTCAAACAATATTGTAAATAAAATAGAATTTTTTTTCTAAATAGTTACTGAAAATTAAATAAATAAACGCGGGTGGGTGATGGGCAGAGGGGGATCTTCGTCACTTCGTCATCACCTCCAAGTGCCCCTTCTTAGGCGATGTTGGTGGGCAGAGGTGGAGCTTCGTCCTTCGCCTCCAACACCCACAACCCCCATCCTCCGTCTTATTCCTTCCCCTAACTGTCCCTCCTCCTTCTTCCTCCCTAACTTGCAACTGTCCCTCCGAATCCATATCCAAGATCGTCTTCGATTGAAGGTCTCTTCCAAACGTGGCGCAGATTCACATCGATGAGGAAGCGGCCTCTCTTCCTCCTTGATCGAAGGTCTCCTCCTTCCCAGTGTTTCCTCCTTCGGCGTCCTAACCCTCTTGTAGTTTGTTTTGGGCCATCTCTTATAGTTGGCTTGGCCTTTTAGATAATTTGTCTTCCAACTCCAGATTCTCAATCAATTTCTTTTTCTGTTTTACTGAACATTTGAGTTTTCTGGGTTCTGCCGTTTGCTTTCTTTTGTTTGAAATTTGCAATTTCGTTTAGAATAGTCAAGGGATAGGAAGGCAGACTGCATATGCTTTGTGGTTTTGTTTGAAACAGTAGAGAAATAGTTTCGTCTTGCAGGAACTTAGTTGTGGTTTGAGCTAATTTAACTTGTGCAGAAGACCTGCTCTCTTTCTTTACTGTTGATTTCTTTATTCCAATTTTAGTATGCCTTGTCTAGCTGCTCCTTTGGTTTGTTTGAATCTGTTTGCAACTTGTATGTGTAAATTAGTTGACCAATTTAGGCAAAATTGGGCAGCATTTTTCTCTCCTTTAGAGGAATTTGATGATTCCGAAACCCAGCGGTTATAGCTTTTCAGGCTTGAGAATTTGCCTTGATCAGAAATCTGTTTGCTTTCTTTTTTTTTTATCCCAACTTCTCTCTGGCTGTAGTGAATTTCTTTTCTTTAGCTTTGTTTGAAATTGCTTGCAATTTGTGTGCTTGCATTAGTTGGTTAGTTTAGGAAAATCCAATAGCAATTCGCCCTTGTTTAGTGCTATTTGATGATTCCGAAACCCAGGCCACGAGAAAAGCTCGCAAGGTTTTCAAGGGCGGGGTTTCGAGAATCGATTTAGGCAACGCTTCGACTTGATTTAGGGCAATGTGATGACTCCAAAACCCAGGCCACGAGAAAAGCTCACAAGGTTTTCAAGGGAGGGGTTTCGAGAGTCGATTTTGACGATCCTTTGACTTGGCTTGAGAGTGATTTGAAGACCCCGAGACCCAGGCCACGAGAAAAGCTCGCAAGGTTTTCAAGGGCGGGGTCTCGGGATCGATAGGAACCCCCACGGAGAGAGAGAGAGAGAGAGAGAGAGCTACCTTCTTCTTTTCTTCTTCTTGCTTTTTGGTGTTTGTGTCCTGTTGTGCACTTTTTTTTACCGCAGCTGTGTTTGTTTTTCTGTCCATCTGTGTGTTTTTTTGTCCTCCCTAGCAAGTTCATCCTAGGCCCTGTTTTATAGGAGAAAGAGGTAGGAGAATAGATCCCTACTTTCCATATCTTCATCTGCACAATATTTCTCTCTTTCTTTTTTTTTTATTTGGAGTGTGTACAGAAGTATTTTTTTCAGCACAAATGGACCATTTCTTTTATTTTTTCTTTTAGTGAATGATCCTCTTTCCTTTTTGTTCAGAGAATACATACACTTCCTTTTTTTTTGCTTGTGAACTACCGTAAGTTGCCAATTAATTAGTGGCTGATTTCTTACCTTCTTAGCTCATATTCCAGCTCTTTTTTTTAATTGCTGGTTCATTTATTTATTTATCTATTTTCAGTAATGGGTTGGGATACTTTAGTCCCATTTTCAACCCATAAAATATGGGGGTTGTTCGATACATCGCTAATTTTTACTGGATACACCGCTAATTTTCGCATCAAGCTGCGGAACTCGCTACGCAATATCGTGCGTACATCGGCGGGCGTCAGGCCAAACAGGGTGTTTGATATAGTGTTATTATGCACAAGGTTGCGGAACTAGGGGGCACTGTTTACAAGTATGCCAAACAACGTCTTATGGTACCCGGTGTTTCTCCGCAATCCGATGCGGACCTAAGGCAACAATGTTTTGCCGTATGACAAGCACTGTACTCCTTATGCTTGGTATAATAACTTCGGTTATGTTAGTTAAAGAATAATTCGTTGACAACGTGAGACATTCATAGAAAATCATAAATAATCCTCAGAATAAGTGTTTGTTTTGAATTGTAGTTGTAATAAACAAAAGATAGTGACACAAGTAACACATCGAAAAATCACAGGTAGAACAGGGGGGGTCCATCTCGAAGTCGGAAGGGACGGTATTGGTTGATTTTTGCCATAAACGGTTGATCCCATCCAAAAACGCTCTGTTGTCGGTGCCGATACCACTCAGGGTATATGGGTGGGAGCAATGAGTCGTCACGCAACCATACCTGTGGAAAGTGTAAAATGAATATGTCAGTATTTGTGGCTGTGAAGTCGGAAAAAAATATGTCAGGTAATTGGTAGCTCACCAGCACCCAATGGGTTCTGTTGTTGATGATGCAGATTGCCAAGTTTGCTTTCTGTGGGGGAGGGTCACGTGCATCGAGAGAGAGTAGAAGCATCGGATAGTTCCTACTGAGGATGACCAAGGGCGTCTGGAATCTTGTGGCGATGACGAAACCCATCATAAGACATTCCATCCAGTACTCTCGGTCAGCAATGGGGCCGGTGAAGGTACATTTATAAATGTATTCGTCCAGTCGCGGTTCGTGGCTATAAACGTGTCGATGCTCAATAATCTCATGTGCGAGGGCGAGGCGAACTTGTTTCCACTCATTCTCGCCCATACCAAGAAGCTCAGTAAAAGCTCGATATCCGCAATGGCCGTCAGAACCGACGTTCTTTACTCTGTCGATGAAGATTGGCATGAATTGGTCGATGTCATCATCTGGCCAGGGGAAATGGGTCTGCACTACCGGTACGGTAGGTGGGGCCTCCGCGTCGGCTATGTTGGAAGCCGCCTCTTCGTCGCGCAACACATCCATGGAGTCGTTCTGGGCACGTGGCCGCGGCCTCTTCCGCATGGACGCGGTGCCTGTGCCCGCTCTTGGCGGCGTCGTTCAGCCAATTGCGTTCTCTCTCATGGCAAGGGGTTAGTTTGACAGGGGTTACGGCGCCCTCATCCCCGAGGTCTGCCCCTCGATAGCTCAGGGGGATTGGGTGGAACTAGGTTGGTGGTAGCAAGGAACTGGTTGTCCGCCAACGTAGTTGCCACTCTAGCCAACTCGTCCTGGGGCACTTCACCGCGTTGGTACCTTTGCAAGAAGTCGTTGATGGCGATCTGAGCCTCGGTCATGGGGAAGGAGTCCGACGATGAGTCCTGCTGAATGCCCTTCCAATCCAACTGCTTCCAAAACGTGTGAATCTGGCTCGGCATAATAGGCGTACTATCTTGGATGCAACGATATATGTCGTGAGTACATGGTATCCCGTACGTGACTCTCCAAAACTGGTCGGTGCATTCTTGGGTCGGTGGAGTGTCTTTAACCTTCTGGTATAGTGCGTTGAGGAGGTCGTAGCATCGCGTTGAGATCCTATCTCGGACCCTGCAAAAAATGTCAACGTTGTGCATGCCGGTGCACCACGTGTTGTGGTCCCTGTTTAGTGACGCTCTGACCTCTAAAATTTGATCCTTCATCAATAAATCGATTGCTACGAACACGCAACCGAAGTCTCCCATGGGGCCGGGACTGCAATGCGTTTTTCAGTACTAAGTGTGCGGACTCGACCCTTAAAGGAAAATTCCATTTTGTCTAACTTAGCATAAAATATAAACATGAGCACGTAAAGGTATAGATTGAGGATGGCAGTGGATGTAAAACCTGTTTGTGGTTCCACTTGGCATATATCCACCGGCGGCGACTGTCGTATGACTCGGGGGATCTCGACTCGAACACAGCTCTACAGTCATTGTTGAACTTTCGCGTTGTTTCTAAGTCGCGCGTCCGTTCGAAGGCTGCTTGCTCGCACCCCCGCAAAACGTGGACCCAACATAATATATGGTTGAAAGTGGGGAAGGAAGCGACAATCGCACTAATTAGACCAAGCTCCCTGTCAGTGACGATAGCCTCCGGTGTCTTGTCTCCGTATAGGAAGCGGAGATGGTTGAGGGCCCAAGTGTAAGACTCTGCGGTCTCATCGCAGAGGAAAGCGAATGCTATGCTGAAGTTCATCCATGTGCATGTGAAGCCGATGAACTCAACCAAGGGCATTTTGTACCTTAAGATGTGGTAGCAAAAAAAAAATGTTAGGTGTAACTCAGGCGACAAATATTAGATGAAATTTAGAGCAAATTGCAACAACAACAACAGTTAAAAGGAATGACATGAATACGTACTGGTTGGTTTTGTACGTACTATCGATTTCGACGACATACGGAAATAGTTTCAGCAAATGCAGGGAGTCTGGGTGGGTGAAGAAAAGATCTCCTACCACATCGGAGATAGGCTTCCTCCTTACAACGTAGAAGTACCGTTTGGCCTTCATCTGGTGTAGTGCATCTTGTGTGATGGTTCTGTCACCTCGAGCCTTGGACTTAAGCTTGGCCTTGGCGTTATACAACTGACGTCGTGATGTAACACATCCCTCTTCTGAGTGTAGCAACGAGTATATCGGCTTTGGCGGTGTCCCATGCGACGATAACATCTTCACGACCTCCAATGCCTGCGGGTGGATACGCCCACGGTAGGCGTGACCTAGTAGAATATCTGGAAGGTCGTGGTTGTGCATTCCAGATAAAATATACATGTGCCACTTTCCGCGTTCGAATTCCCGACCCATTAAAGAGAATGGACAGTTTGTGAGTTTCGTGTTACCCTTCTTCGTTGCCTCGCCGCGCTCCCTACGTTCTCTCACCTTCTTTCTCGGTTCATAGATGCCAAATTTTTCACACGCGAGGAGTACGCTACCGAGGAGCTGTTCGGTTGACGGCCACGATCTCTTGATCACTAGCACCATTTTCAGATGGGTAGCGGCTACGTCTTGGAATGTCCGAACCATCTCTTCGCGATTTGTCCACTCCTGGTTGGTTGTAAAAATATCTGTGAAATCCGGCACTTCTACTGAGGCGTCGACATCTGCGTCCTATTCAATTTTTTGATTGGCGTGCATATGTGAGAGGGGGAATAACAAATTTTTTGTTGTAAATGAGATGAAAATGATAGGAAACGAAGCATACCTAATCGATGGATAACTGTTCTATTGGTACGTCATCGACGGGATCGCCAGAAGAACTTGACATGGCTACGCAAACCAAGAGAAGATGAGGGGGGAAAGGATTTGAGAGACGAGGAGGGAAAGGGTTCGAGGATTGGGGAACCAAGCGACGCTTACTATTTGCTGTCAGCTGTAATCGACAATTATAGAATGTGTCAGTGGGCCTAATTACTCCGCAACATCTTGCGGAGAGGACCGACGCGTGATAAAGGGCCCACATGATGCGATAGGACCGTTGAAAGGCGTGTGTAGTTCTGCAACCCCTAGCATAATTGTGGGAATGCAGTACGGAGCAGGTTGCGTAATATTACGCGGGAAAGAGCGGATCCATGGAGCCTCGCCAAGCCGTTACGCACCAACGAGCATTCTCCGCATGACGGTGCGGACGGAAGTCGACCGTTGCGATAGCGCGTGCTGTAATGCATCATCATGCGTAACGAATTCGGCCGTTGCCGCTGGACAAATTTGAAATTTGAACGGCTAAAACGGTCCGCAACGTAGTGCGTTTGTATTATAGGAGGAATTTTCCATACGTGACACAGATACAACATGTTAATAATACCGGTGCAGATTGTCAATGGTGAATATCGATACGGCGATGGATACTGAATAACTAAAAACATTTGAGAAAATGTCCATAATTGATTAGTATTTTGTAATTGTTGTATATTTTGTAGATACATGTTATTAAAGTGGGTTAATCATATTATGCAAAATAGTAGTCATATAATGGATAAACACTTATATATGTTTTATATGTCATTCATACAGATGCGCCATGTGGGAGTTCTGGAAAATGAGGACAAACCGCGTGGGATTAAACATTGCAGAACATCACAATGTAAATATTTGCACTGTATAACGCATTAATACAAACCGTCGAAACGACTAAGCAAAAATGTTATCAATTTCATCATAGATCTGTAACAAATGTATAGAAATGTTAGTAAAAGATAGATGAAAAACACTATTATGGTAGTGTATTCCACGAATGACCAACATGTATTGACCAACTTACACTAATAATGGATGAGATAAAGTCAAGATAATAAAACAACAGTAAGATAGTTCACAAGTATTCGTAATAGGGCGCAAACGAACAAAGTTTGTATCGTATACGGCGATAGGCGATGTGGTGGATGGAACGCAACCATGCAAGTAGAATTGACGATATTTGAACGAAGAATCGGATATGTCATCAAAATGTTCACCGATCTTTACTTAAATTCGTAGGAATTGTAACAAAAGATCGGTGAAACACTTTGATAATATATTGATATTCGACAACGTATACCCATTGTGGATGAATATTTTGAGTTCTATGAAAACCGCCGATAAAGTTGGTCAATTGGATAACCGGATAATCTATCAAAGGAATTGTAACAACAGATCGGTGAAACACTTTGATAATATATTGATATTCGACAACGTATAGCCATTTTGGATGAATATTTTGAGTTCTATGAAAACCGCCGATAAAGTCGGTCAATTGGATAACCGGATAATCTATCAAAGTATTCCATGATCTTCGACTAATCTTCAAAGAGATTATATAAAGATCATGGAAGCACTTTGATAGTTTACGGGCATCCATAAACGACGATTGAAGATAGAAATTAGTGAGAGAGAAAGCGGAGGGTGCAACGAAGTGAGGTGGGGAGTGGAAGTATTTATAGGGGATCGGGGGCGATAGCATGCGCTGTGTTCCGCGAGATACCGCGTATATATACTTGTTGGGTGTGCGGGTAAATCCGCTATTCGAAGCGGATATATCCGCATGCTGACGCGTGTAGTTACGCTGTTGATCGCGGAATCCTCCGCAGTAAAATAGTAACTCATATATAGTGTAGTTATGCGTTATTCGGATGGTGCGTTACAGTGAAGTTACGCGGTTGATTGCGGAACCGGGACAGTCTCATATATACGCAGTACATTGCGTATATATACGCATGTAGTCGCGGATATATGCAGATTCTGCTTCGCATACCTCCGCGTAGACGCATATAAACGGAATCTGCCACTTCGTCGTGGGTCCCTTATATCTATATAAATGCATCACCATTCATCCTGAGCATATGCTCTAACAGTCACTCACATGTACTGCACTGCTATATTCTCTCACCTTCTAAAGTCATACTTATGAATGTAAAGATCATGGAAGCTCTTTGAGGTAGGGACGATAAAAATACACCGTCGGTTGTGTAACTTCCAACTCGCGCCCTGTCGGGGTTGGGTCGACCGGTCGATGTGGTGGACTCTTCGGGTGCTGGAAGAAGTGAGATAGCCTGTTGGACACTAACATGTGAGTGTGTACCGCCGGCGAATGGCTCTTCCTCCTACACAACAGGGGACACGTTGGTACAATGTGTCCCTAAATTTTGCGGAATAGCTTCGTAATTACATGCGTAACAGATACGCATCCCCACTTGTACATATTACGCATGTACGTGCGTAACCTTTGTAGGGGCCTCCCCTATCATGTGACCCCGCACCCCTGAACCTTTCCTAATAAACGTGTACACAACTGTCGTATTGCTATTGTATTAATTGTTCTTTCATGTAGCGTTTTATTTCCCCAAGTTTCACCATCAAGATGTTACGAAGTTGTACCAAGTTGTTTAACGATCGGTGAAGCACTTTGATTCTCATGCGAGGTAAGAAAAATGGTCTCGCTTTGTGAGGAGTACGTATTCTTAACCAAACCTACGATGGTCGTCCATTCTCCGATTGTTCATGTACCTGCAAGCACACTTCTGGGACGGAGAAGATGGAGGTACGCTACGTATGAGGTACGCTTTGTGAGGAGTACGTATTCTTACGCATAAACATTCCACATGCGTGTTGCTCCGCACCGACGTGCGTAGGAAACTACGTATTTGGCTCCGCACCTACTTTCGATGGGGATAGCTCTGCGACCAACTGCGCAACGGCATGTGTATATATACAACCTAGAAAAAATTGAAGGTTCTGCCCCGGGACACTGCATGCTTGCGTCAAAAGGGGGCCACGACCTCTGTACACGTTACGCATCTACTTGCGTAACAAACCGGCCTACAAAAACCTGAAGGTCCTGACCCGGGACACTGCATGGTTACATTAAAAGGGGGGCGACGACCTTTGTATATGTTACGCATCTAAATGCGTAACAAAACGGCCTACACATACGTGTACAAGCGGCCACGACCTCTGTATTCGTTACGCATGTACATGCGTATAAAACTCGCCGACACATACAATAAGGGCATGAGCCGGGACAGTGCCTACTCTCAATAGTTCAAAATCTCCCAACGACAATGTCACAAGGCTACAAGTAGCGAAGACTCTCAATAGTTCGAAATCATGTGAACGATAGACACAAGAATATTTCAAATACTACATACTTCAAAATTAATTGATGTAAAGGTATCCCGTACAATTTTATTTTGTATGCGGGATATCGCATAAAAATTGAAATAACACTGTTGTTTTCGATGTGGGACATGGAAGTTCAATACGGGCTGGTGTATCTGTTGAAATAAAATTGAAATAACATTGACTCTTTTGGGGGCTTTGGGTAGATCTGAATTTGTATCTGTTGGAACGCGTACGTCGTCATCTCTTCTTGGGCGGGGCGTACCGCTAAATCAACTGCAAAAGATGTGACGTCTCGAATTCGAGAGACAAAAACGTCGTTGTACAAAACAGCCAGCGTATTCTTTATCTTCTTGTGGATAGATCGGAAGTAATTCGCAGGGTCGTCCTCACACTCATTGCAGCCAAACATCAATGGCGTTGATGATAAAGACATCCGAAAACCACGCACGGTCAGTAGGCTGCACCGGAAAGAATGGTCATATTGGTTGTGTTTAAAGTTGCATGCGCAATTTTCAGGTGGACGACGGTGTTTGTCCACCGTAACGATGAAACGGGTTCCATCGGTGAACTCGCCGGGTTTATCAACCGTGAGCGAGCTCCCAGGATACATATCTCACTACCTTGTTGGTGATGTCTATGTGTGGACCATTGATGGAAATTTTATAGGGCGATTCCATGGTCCCCGCCACAACCTCCGCAACTAACTGCGTAGTTATTGGATCACCACCGGTATAATTGTGACATTCCTCACCTCCATGCATAACCTAGCATTTGAACATGGCGCTCTGGACTTGGATAGTGCATGCATCGATTCGTGGATGTAATTTGTGGGTGCATGCATCGGGTGAGCTGTGGTGCGTGCATCGATACGTGGCATGACAAACATTGTTCCGCATGCCGATGTGCAGTGTATCCATCGTCCGCGCACCGAGTTCCATGCATTACATTCAATTCTCATACACTCCGCAACCGGATGCGGAACTACATTAGCATCTTCATTTGCCTATATAAAGACCCACATGCGGGAAGTGCAGTCCAAACCTACGCCATAGCCTCCCACCACTACCAGGGCATTTAACGCCGATACACATTCACATCTGCAACGACGTAATTTTCCGACAATGTCTTCTAACGACGTTGAAATTCCGCGGGAGCACTTGTTCACCCTTCACTACGAGAAGGAGGTGGTAGGAGGTGGCACCTTCCACGCAACATGTCGTCATTGTGGCCATCGCTACAAAGTGACGAATAATCTACAGTACGGACATTTAAAGAGGCACATCACCACCAAACATTCCGACAAGGTCTAAGTCATAGGCGGTCATTATTTGTAGTTGCCTTTGTGTGTGTGAAAATTTGTTTATTTACATCTTTCCAGTTGTAAGAAAGTGGGGCTGTTAAACACCATATTTTGGTGTTTTGATTTCATCTTTGATGTACTGCTATGTACTAGTACATTCGAGAATTCTTAATTGGCTAGTTGTAACCAGGACTATGAAACAAAGGATTATCCATGTCGTTATGTTGCCTGTTTTCTTAAAGCTCCACAACCTGTGTTGACGATTTTCATTTGAACTGCACTCGTCATCAGGCAATGGTAAATCTGCAAAACATTGCGTACTTCTGCTATAGGCTCCGCACGGCAGTGCGGATCCTACCGCGACTTCATGCGGAACAGTTATGTAGACATCTGCTAAAGGTCCGCAACCGGTTGTGGAACATTCGGGGTGCTGTCTACAAACTAAATCAAACGAACCCTCATGTTTCTATTCTCTTGAAACAATACAACAATCTGGCTTTCGCCGAAATGAAATACTTGGTCGATGACGGGAGAATAAAGATGCATATCACAAATACATGTACATTACATTAAAACAATTCAGAACTTTACGACCGAAACATAAAAACAATATACAGTCCATATAATTTTAACGATACATATCACAAATACATGTACATTACATTGAAACAATTACGTTACATTATGACTGAAACAACATAAAAACAATCTACAGTTATTACAATTGTAACGTGTCTACTCTTTCGTGGTATCCACCGAAAGCGCGTCTGCTGCTGGTTGTATATGTGCAACCAAACTCGGCGTCCACACCATTTGAGCTCTACATCTGCCTAATCTCGCAGCGGGAGCCAGAACACGACGAGTCTGCTACAACATTCTGCGCCGCTTGGTCTATTCAATTCCAAAGTGTTCCACCGATCTCTACACACTTCGACACGTAAATTGACTTCAAACCATACATATAATGAAATGCTGTTGCCAATGACACATTTGTGTGGATGTGAGGATCGAGAGCAAATGGACACATATTTATAGGGATTATTGTCCTCACCAGGAGTTACGCATCTGCACGCTTACATGTTTGGCAAGTAAGTGCGGAGACATCCGCGAGAAAACGCGGTTATATCCGCATTCCATTGCGTAACTTAGGTCGTTCTTTCATTGGTGTAATTTCACCCTACTCTAGTTGTACTTGATTATGGTTAAATTTTGATGTTTTTCGATGCGTGCATGTATACCCTGTCCCAGTTCAGGCCGCTGGGAATTGTGTCCCCCGTACAGTTACGCAATACGGTGCGAAGCCAGTAATTGGAGGACGTAGAGTTGGGAATAGTGTTTAGTTTAGTAATTTAATAGAGGTTCAGGGTTTGTTTGGTAAATTGATTTGAAAGCTGAAGCCTGATTGAATAATTAAAATTTTAAAACTGATAGATATGTCGGATACACGAACACGACTAAGTACCGGGTATCTGACACCGAAACCGGTGTCTGAAACTGATAGATATGTTGGATACACGAACACGACTGATAGATATTTATTCAATTTCTTCAAAATGAACAATGTCCGAACAGTTGTGTGCTATCTATTGTCATCAAATGAAACTACATCGATAGAAAACAAAACACCATAAACAAGATATGCTTCATATTCAATTTCAGCTCAGATCCAATGAAAGAAAAGGTCTTGTTTCAATTGTGGAGGGGATTGGGGTAGTATTTTAGAGGAGAGGGCGAGCGAGAGGAGAAAAGAGGGAAGATCTGAAGCGAGCTTCGAGCGAGAGCGACCGCGAGCGTCAGATCTGAAGCGAGGCTCGAGAGGGCAGATCTGAAGAGAGAGAGGACTTGAGACGAGACGGAGGAGAGGAGACACCTGCGTCGCTTACAGGACACCAGACACCCGCCTCATCGTCGCCAAACACCGGTCTTGCCGATTACATGTCGTGGCCGGAGGGACGAAGCTCGTCTGGGCCGCTTACATGTCGTGGCCGGAGGGACGAAGCTCGTCTGGGCCGCTTACATGTCGTGGCCGGAGGGACGAAGCTAGTCTAATAGCCACTAGACACCCAACGTCTTGCGTCCGGCCACCACCTTCCCTCCAACCCCTACGTAGATAATCTGCGGCCACCACTACCGAGCTGGATACTGAATTGGCTCAGGTGGTATTTCCCAAGTTACTAGCTTTGGAAAACGCCAACTGTACCTTACAGATACCCCACCTGTCCGCTCCCCTCCGCAACCTGTCCACTACCCCTCCGCAACTCTTCCACTCCGCCCCGCATATCTAAAATCAAAGTACTTCCATGATCTTTAAAGTGTTTATTTCATATGGGAGATATAAGGTTTGTAAAGCATCGCTGTATGGGAATTAGACAATTCCACTATATGCTTATGAGGTCGAGCATCCCCATCCGCTGCCTTTTATAGACGTCTAAGTTCCGCAACTACATGCGGATATGCATTGCGCATTTTAATGCGGATCGTTTCGCATTTGTTTGCGTTTCATCTCCGCATGTTAATGCGGAATTTACCACGCATACCGCCGGAACCCGCCGCGGAACTTACCTGTGCACCACTGTTTTGTAGCTGCGTATAAATATGGTCACTTGGTTGCTAGGCACTTACACACGCAATTATTTTCATATTATCATTCTTTCAATCACAATGCTCGCCACATTTGTAAAGTCCAGCAACCCGGTGTGAAGATCATGGAAGCACTTTGACATTATGGTGACAAAAAGAAACCGTCGGTTTGCATTCTTGGATCCCTCATCTCAGAATGTCTCGGATCACTTGTGTCACCATTGACGCTCACCCCGAGATGGTGTTTCGAAACAACTGCGAATTGCTCGATTTAATCTAAGTATGGAACGTAACCAAGTAACGTTTACAATGGGTGTGTATTATATTGTAGTCGTTTATATCGTAGTCGTTGCAATTCACATCATTTTGTGGTATGTTTTGTTTCAATTCTCATTGTCACAACCCAATCCATCATCGATTATAACGACTACTTCCCAAATACCGTTTTGCGGATCTGAAACAGTGCATGCATGCAACGATCGAGGGGAAACACTTGAGTTGCTCCGCAACGTATTGCGTAGCAGTACGTACGCGTGACTTTCCCACCGGCCTGAACTGGGACAGGGCATGCATCCATCGACCAGCCGACCGGGTACACATCATCTGATCCGCAGTGTTATGCATAACCCCGCATCATATTGCGTGCATCCATCGACCAAGCGAATAGGTACATTCCACATGTTCCGCAGTGTTATGCGTAATTACCTTGTTGACATAAAAAACACTGGCCTGAAGCGGGAAAGTGGATGCGTGCAAGATACATCGATCAAGGACCGTTTTGTAGTGGATGATGCGAAACATGCAGTTTTGTAGTGGGAGATACAAAAACATATCACAAACTTCATTTTTTGTCATGCAATGTATTCGATGGACCCTTACAATCCCGTTTTGTATGCGTATAATCTAATTGAAACTACGCTTAACACGATTTCCTACAAATACACAAACCTCTGTCTTCATGATTATACACGGCGAATAGTCCCAAGTTGGAACTGACCTGACAAATTTCAACTGACGTAACACGCCTCTAGTGGTGTATCCGAAATCAAAGTCTTACACCGATCTCCGACAGTTTTGGTTTTCATTGTTGTCGTACTCGACGAGAAAATTTCACCTTCGTTGAATTGGATGTACAGAGCATTTGTATGGCAAAGTGCTTCACCGATCTATCTTTGACCACATGTATTTAACATTGCGAGAATTCATTTGCGACCTTCATTCCGTTGTAGATGATGTGTGCCCCCATGATACCTCATTTATAGGTGAAGGACCCAAATATTCACACGTTACGCAGCGCCATGCGCAACCATAGCTACGCATGAAGATGCGGAGTGAAGGCATCTTCCGATCACCAAGTCCATTCACTTCGCATTATGATGTGGAAGTCATACTAGATAATTTGTCATTTACTTAATTTCATGTATACCCCTACAAAGTTGTTCTAAACATATCATTTACAATGTGAAATCTTTCGACGTTTGTAACATTGCAAAATAAATCTCGCAAACTGTGACGGAAGTTATGTGTACAATCAAATTGAAAGTAATCTGTATTGACATCTCAAGCTGCGGAAGTCAACATGTAATTGTATTTCGATATGAGTTACATTGTTACAATCACAAAATAAATACTATAAAGTAATCGATACAGAAAATAAATAACATTTGTTACAAATTATTAATACATTGATGTAAATACGAACTAGTCCATACTTCAATTACCATTTAAAGTATTGCATACAGGAAATTAAAGTAACAACACATAATATATGTCATCAACAAACTCTTCACTATTCTTAAACTATGGATTTAACATACCATAATAGCACTGCACTTGACAAGGCGGATGGAGAACCAGCAGGTGTAAGATAGCTTGAATCGCACTTGGAAGCGCAATTTCGTATGGATCCCAAGAGAGATTACTGTAGCTCCCTAACCAGCTGATTCATTTCCATCACCAGCAGCTTCATATCCATCAAAATCAAAGTGATTCCGTGATCTTTTTATAGTTAATGTATGAATACATATTAGAGATGGGTGAGAAATATACCGTAGATTGAGCCATGATTTGGGGATACGGTTGGTGTGTGCCGTATTTATAGCCGTCCAGCATATTTGCGCAGCTAGGTGCGCAACGAGGTGCCTTGTTACGCAGGTATGTGCGTAACTAGTTGCCCAACTAGTTGCTTGTTAATAGGCGTCCAGTCTGCCACCTACCATTCCCAGAGGTGTCGGCGTTTAGTTACGCATCACCATGCGTAACTAAACGGCCGACACAAATCAGCTTGCCCTGCCTGACAGTGCATTTGACCTGCATAGGAATTACGCATATTCATGCGTAACTAAACATATCTACGATGAATTCCTCGTCTCCCCTGGATAATTCCACTCAATTCGTGCGATAGACGCTAAAGAGTTCTCATACTAACTACTTTTGTTATTTAGTGAATTTCATGTCCATCCTTACAATGTTGTTGTACACACGTTATATCGAATGTAAATTACAAAATCGACGTATGTAGTCGTTGGTGGATGCGGACCACCACAGAACGTAGCCTGCGTCTCCAATTAATCAAGTGTGCATTCAATTCAAATCGTCGTACAGTACAGTTTATTCAATCGAAATAAGTCTACAACAAAAGTTAATGGATTTTGACAATAATAGTACAAATATAACAATCGTGTTTCTATCACACACTCATCAGATACACCAACGACCAGGCACGAGGTTCACCCGGTTGTTGTTGAACTGCCATTGTTGTCCTCAAATACACCAAGGAGCAGGCACGAGGTTCACCCGGTTGTTGTTGAACCGCCATTGTTGTTCCAGGTAGACACCAATATTTACACATGGCGGCGTTAGGGGTGAAACTATGCTTACCCAGGGATATTTCAGCCTCCCAATCCTGTCGGACGAAGTCACGTCGTAATCACAGCTCATTGGATCCTCAGAGCTGTAACGACGACTAGATGACTTCGCCCCCTGCGACGGGAGTTTTCTATTATTGTACTCAAAGTGTTTCACCGATCCTTCAGCACCTTCCTATTTGAAATAACCATTTGGAACGAGTATGAAACAACAAACATTTCGGACGAGTATGAAACAACCATTTCGAGAAATGGGTGCAACTTCCGGAGCACGACCGACTCTATTTATAGGGTGAAATGACGCCATCCTCTGAACGAGCTACGGTAAGCCCTAGGATCCGGATGCCTCATCACCAATTTGCGGAACCCTCCGCAACTAGTTGCGGATGCCTCCGCACCCTCTTGCGGACTTCTCCGCACCTAGTTGCGGATGGCTCCGGCGTGGTAGTTCCCCTGGCATGGGGGAGTAGTCCCATCGATGAAGGATCCGCAACATATCGGGGAAACCAACGCATAGATATGCGTACATATCCGCAATGTAATGCGGACACCACCGAAATGACATGCGGAGTTGTAGGTGCCGCAGGTCTCCCCTGCATATTTAGGAGTGATGAACGATGTTAGTTTCGAATTGTAGGTGACATAAAATTCAAGTTAATGTTGTTATTCAGCCATTCGTCAGTTGATTTTATTCCCCATTTACAAGTGTTGTAAGGGTCATGGAAGCACTTTGTCGCGAACGCGTTCCGGCTTACAGCATCCATGCCGACAACCCCTATCAGAATGTATTTCCGTTTGTAGGTTGCTAAAGGAAACAATTGGTTCTCGTTGTTATTGTTACAGAGCGTTATTGTTACAGGCAAATATTGTAATGATTTCAGTCGTTAATGAGATTGTGTTATATTCTGTCATTAGGCAATAGGTTACAACACAACATCATACATCATGTGTGTTCCGTACATTACATTTTCAACCCTATGTTATGTCTACGTGGTAACCTACTGAAGGACGAGATTGTTGGCCGAACTGGATCACCGTTGGTTGTTGGTGGAATTGGTGGGGGTCTTTATATGGATCATGTATCTAGTTCTGCATAACGTACCTACAAACACCAAATAACTTAGTTCACCAATACTTGAAACGAATTAATGTTAACCAACTATCAGTTATCGGAATACGAAGTACCCACCTCAAAGACCGCCCAAATCAAAGTGTTACACCGATCTTTTCCCATGTTGATTTTTGAAGATGAAAAAATTTGACTTTCGTACAAGTTCATATACATCCACTTTGCAGAGCGAAGTGAGTTGCCCACCCCTACACCACCACATATGTTGTTCATTGGAAGTGCGTATGGTATGTCGTGGTTGATGAAGTAAAAGTATGTCAGTGCTGGTTTTTATATACAACACCCGACACAAATCTGACGGGCCTGACCCGGGCCAGTCCACGCTTGTGTCAGACTTTATCTCAGTAACTACGCAGCTTCATGCGTATTGTGTCGGAGTTTCACTACATACGTAGCTTCATGCGTAGCTTACCAACCTGATCCCCCGACACAAATCTGACGGGCCTGACCCGGGCCAGTGCACGCTTGTGTCAGACTTTATCTCAGTAAATACGCAGCTTCATGCGTAGCTCACCGCCCACTACCTACACCGGGCCGTGCACGGTTGTAGCTTAAAGGGCCCGCTGATATATGTACGCAAGTTATCGTGGATTAATACGCATGTCTATGCGTATGGCTACGCACATACTTAGGGTTACCGAACTATTGCTCCCCCATTATAAATACCCGACGATTGTGTAGTGAAGCACTAAGCCATTGTCGGTATCATAGGTTCGGTACAGATTCGGGTCAATGGGTTATTTTCAAGGGTTCAACAGGGAGTGCAATCCCCCAAATATAAGTTCTGTAAGGGTCATGGAAGCACTTTGAAGACAATTGTTTATTTGGGGTTTGGTTAGGGTTTTGTGGAACTCACTCGATTGAAATGACGGGACGAGACGTTCACGGAGGGGCCCAACACTCTCTCCAGCCTGCGCCGTTTGCCTCCGAAATGATCCGCAACATCATAAGAGGAAGTGGAGGGCAGGCTTGTGGATCTCCATATCCACGGCGAGAGGAAACCAATGCAGGCACTGCATCAATCCCAACATGATCGACTCAATCATGGACTGGTAGGGCAGACTCATGGAATTCCACAACCACATCGAGAGGAAAGTTGAGTGCTCTACGTCAATCCCGTCATGGCCGACTCACGAGTGAATTTGGTCACGCGAACCCGGGACCTAGGCTTACTAAGCAAATGATAATGGAGTTCGAACCCAATGTTCGAACCCCGACCAAACTTTACTAAGCAAAAGAGACATCTACAAATATGATGTATCCATTCTGTAATTTTTTCTGTAATTGTTTCTATTATCACATATAGCACTGGTATGCACATATGAAGTGTCCATTCTGTAATTTTTTCTGTAATTGTTTCTATTATCACATGTAGCACTGGAAGTGGCCATGTCCATACTGCATACTGTATGTAGCAGTCTACAAGGATATATTTTGTATCAACTAACTGCACACAGGAAACATATTGCAACCACACAAACATTGAAATCAACTACAATCAAGTTCACTCGTTCTTCGTAAAAGTTAGCGACCCCCACATACTAACTGCAAACAGAAAACATATTGCAACCACACAAACATTGAAATCAACTACACGAATTTCACCCCTTATGGAGATTTTGAGATTACAACCCTTATGGAGATGTGGAGATTACAGGTCACCAGACATTCGCCTTATCAGCTCTAGACCATTTTCACGCCTCACGCTACTGAGGTGGAGCATCTCGTTCCGACGCTGCCTGTCTTGTATAGACATCTGAGTTCAGCATCTACATGCGGATATTAATTGCGCAGTTTAATGCGGAGAGTTTCGCATTTTACTGCTCTCTGCATGTTAGTGCGGACATTACCGCGTGTAGCCGCGGAACATTACGCGGTAAACAGCGTAACTCGAATGTTCTTGTCCGCACAAACTGTTGAGATAGTGGAAGCACTTTGCACAACAAAGTTATTTGCTTTACTACATTGTCTATTTACAAAACAACGTTTTTAAGCGTTTCGTAAACATTGTAGTCGTTTATATCATCATTCATTTTGTGGTATGTTAAGTTTCAATTGTCATTGTCACATGCAAATAGATCTTCGATAATAACCACGACTTTTCGAATACAATCAAATGGCGACACGCAGTATGTAGAAGTTACTTCCATACGCTCGATCTAATATAAGTATCAAACGTAACCATGCATTCACATCCATCGAAAGCATGACCACGGTTTCAATTCCATTCAAAACCAACCACACGTATGTACGAAAGTTCAAACCCGCCATGCAAACAGACATCCAACTACAGTTCTGCACAACCCCAATTCCACCACAGATCAACACAAAAGTCAACACAGAACAAAAGAAATGTACGCGTACACATACGTCACTGCATCGG
Organism: Persicaria maculosa; assembly: GCA_963922045.1. NCBI lineage: Eukaryota > Viridiplantae > Streptophyta > Magnoliopsida > Caryophyllales > Polygonaceae > Persicaria > Persicaria maculosa. The sequence goes on along the minus strand of OY998261.1, from coordinate 19,307,325 downwards.
CACAAACGACGGATCAGCAATGTAGTACCGCCCTAGAATGCGCATAATCTCCGCCCTCCATGTATCCTCCGGCTTCGACAGAAGACGTGTCAACTCAGCCCCCACAGCTTTATATCGAGCCGCCACATCAGAGGCACGGGGTGGAAGGATGACAGTCGCAGATGGGCCCTCCGCCGGAACGGGCTGCGCCTCCTCCGGAACGGGCGGCGGCACCTCCGGAACAATCGGATCCGGTTCTGGAGGGATGACAGACGAAGGTAAGATGCAAACGTGTGACCTCGGGTGAAACCACTCCAGGTACCCTTCCATCGACGCCCATGGACGCTCTGCAGCAGCCATCGGTGTGGCCTCGAGGTCAACCAAGTGCGCATGGAGGTCAGCCCAGTGGTTCGCCTCCCTCGGCATCACCAGCTCGTACGGGTGGTGTGGTCGCGCATCCCGTACCGCTCGCACAGGAATGAAGGGGTCCATCGGGATGCCCTGCATGCAGCCGAACTGTCGTACCACCCTATCAGGCATGTACGGCTCTACCCCCTCCGCCCATGTTATCATCCCGCGGTAGGCCGACACTCTGTGGACCCCCTGAAGATCTAGGTCATCCCCGTACGGCATCCAACATACCTGCGATTATAATGTATAGATACAGGTTACACAATAACATTGTTACGACTCTGATAGTCAACGATTATATATAATTCACACTCCAACGTCCACATACCGCTCGGGGTCCGCACTGGTCAATGTCCCGGCGTAGGGCTCTAATCCGCCCTTGCTCCCGCCTCGGGGTCGCAGTCGTGACGAACCGGGCCGCATACCTCGCATCAACCCTCATCTCCATCGTCGGCGTAAGTGTGCCATGCTGAACAGGGAAATAGTTGTATATCCAGGCTTGCATGAAAACTCATTTTAATCAAAGTCAGTCACTATCAAACATCTTACATTTCATTGTAAAGACACTTGACCCGTTACGATGATCATGTCCATTACCTGCAACAGGAGCGGGCAGCCGTCCATCCCTTTCGCCCTCCTGCGCGTTCCCTTTCCCATGGCTCTGTACTGGTACGCCAACGCCGCAGCCCCCCATGCATATCCCCCCCGTCGCTACAGGGTCTCTGCACATGTAGATCAATGGCACACGTATCCTATCCTTCGACTTGTCGATCATCAACGTCGACGATAGAAGGTACGCCAACCACAACGTCGCGACCCTCTGGCGACCGACCCCATCCTCCGGGAGGCCTGCGTCGATGTACGCAGCTATCTTCGCCTTCAGCTGCGACTGTGGGATCCCACCCGTCGTCCTCCACTTGTTGACGCGAGGCAGCGGCCACCCAAAGCTCTCTGCCACCCACTGAGCGGCCCCCAACACGTCTACGTCCATCATCACCTGCGGACCCTCTATAGCCAGCCCAAACAACAATTGCACATCATGCAGAGTAATCGTCATCTCACCCCACTCGAAGTGAAACGAGTTCGTCTCCGGCTGCCACCGCTCCATGAAAATCTAACACAACCCATGGTCAACATGCTCCAACTGAGATCCAACAACCCCACCAGCCCGCTCTTCGCGACTAAGGGAACCCATGTCTCCCTTCCGTGCTCCAAGGCCTCCCGCAACCAACTAATCGTCTTACCCCGCCTATGCACGTCCAACAGCACCGGTGGGTCATCCGGAGCCGCCAAAATCCTCCGGGCCACATGAGCGCCAAAGCTCAACAGCAACGACTTATCTTCCGGCCCCCGCCAAACACCTCATCCGGGTCATCCTCCTCAGACGAACTGCCTCCACCCTGCTCACCACCATCGCTGTCATGCTCATCCTGCGGGCCATCCGGCTCCTCGTGAGCATCCTGCTCATGGGGAGCACCCTGATCGTGGGGAGCATGGTCCTCCTCCCCGACCGCACCCTCCCTCGCAACAGATGCAGACGTCCTCGCTTCTGATGCGGATCCGCACACATAACCCACTTAAGGGGACCTCTTTGCAGTGTCGTCCCCGCCTCGCGGAAGGTCCCCACATCCACCCAACCTTTTCGGCGCACTCTCAGCGAGGACGGCGACGCCTATGGAGGAGGCTCCATCGTCAACATCATCTCTAGGTTTGACCCCTGCACTCCAGAACTCATACAAGCCTGCAACTCTCCCACCAACTCTCCCACTCGTGCAGGGTCGGGCTGGTCGCCATCCGCAGGCGACTCCGCGTCTACCATCTCCGACTCCACCACTGCAACAGCTATCGTCACTGCAACAACTCTCTTCAGCTTCTTCTCAAACTTCCCATGCGCTGAGGCTGAAACAATTCATCCACTAGTCCGATCTCCTTCTCTGGCACCCTCAAGCCCACGCTTACGGCTTTCGTGCAACTCCACTACGAACTTGTCCCTCTCCTGTCATTTTAATCGTTCTTATTGTTTATAATTATTTTTTATTCTTCAAAGTGTTCTACTTATAATGTATATTTCACTCTGTTTACTATAACGTTTTCCAGAATTATAATTTCTGTATTTGTACTCTCCATTTTGTCATAGAATTCTTTGCTTTCTGTTCCGCATATGTAATTACAGCTCAACTTTATATACTTACAATGTATGTATCTCTAATTTCTAACGATTATTTTAATTCTCTATTTTTCGACCACTATATTTCCCATATTCTGCTCTTTCTTCCTCTATTTGGTACCTTAAGGTAAGACATACTAACATATTTTTTTCTCACATTACGCTTTACATAACACTCAAACTTAGGTATAATTGAAGAGTAATGAAAACTAAAAAGAATCATCAACGTAATACTTACCTCCGCCAATAATGCTTTTCTTGGTCGCGGACGCAACACTCTCTTCCCTTCTACCGCTGCCGCCCTCGCCGCCTCCGTCCTCGCTGCCTCCTCCGCCCTTGCTGAAACCCTATCCGCCTCCGCCTCCGACGCAGTCGGCGCGGCCCTTTCCTCATCCACTGCCCTCTCCCGAGCCCTTTCTTCCTCCGCCGCCCTTTCCTCCTCCGCTGCCCGGTTAATGTACGCATTTTCCTCCTCCTCCTGCTCCATCACCGCACACGCCGTCTGAATCGACACCTCCAAGACCCCTGGCCGGATCCCTTCTCCGCCCTCCCCACCCCGGCCCCCATCACCGACCAAATCCCCGCCACCTAATTGTGTTAACAGCGACGCCGCCTCCACCCCGTCCTCCCCCTCCGTCGCATCCGTCGGCCTCTCGCTCTCGACCTTTAATTCCCCCGGCGACGTCGTCCTCACCTGCTCCGCCGCCCTGCCCAACTCCGCCGCCTCCATCGCCTCCCTCTCCCCGTCTCTCCAGTCCAACGAATCAAAGAGTTCCTCCACCGTCGGCTCGTTACCGGCTACCAGCACCACGGGCGTACCGACCGGTGCTCCACCGCCGCCCTCGCCTCCTGTACCCCTCTCTCCGCCGCGCCTTTCACCCGTCATTTTCTTCTCCGCCGATCACTCTCTCTCGCACTCTTTGTCTGAATCACAAACCGTCATCGCTCTCGGAATCGGAGTTCGCAAGTCGTACCACCGATTGTGGTTACTACGCGGTACTTCATACACCCCGTTCTCCACACCTCGATGAGCAACTCGTTTTGAATTTCAAATACCGTATTACGCAACTCGATGCGGAGTCCTTTCGTATTTCCTTATGCCGCGTTTGGTTTGATTCCCAAACATTCCGCATTCTTCCGCGTACCGCGTTTCGCATTCCGTCGCGGAATGTTTGGCGGGGGTGGTTAGGGCGTGTTTGGGCTGACGCAAGGTGCGCTTCGCATCGTGTTGCGGAATAAGTTCCGCAGCTTGATGCGACGATTAGCGGTGTATCCAGTAAAAATTAGCGGTGTATTTAGCTTTCCCGTAAAATATAGAGCTAGGCCCATTCATTTAAATTGGACCTTAAGATAAAGAAGCATGTATATTAACATCTCTCATTTTCCCGTACATGTATTTTTTTTACGTATTTCGAAATTGATCAATTTTGCAGCTGGGCAATTCATTTTCGAGAGCTTAAACAAGGTGGATCAAGCCGCTAGCAATACTTCGAGTGAAGCAATCTCGATGAATGGTGTTAGCGGAAGCTGGTGAGTTGTCATTGCACCTCACAAGCTCGACCTTTGTACTGAATTTCTGTACTCCAGTTTGTGAGCTTGTAATATGAAAAAATGATGTATTTGATATGTGTCTCAGCCCGCACACTTCCTTTATTTCTAATTATTGTCAATAGCTCGTATTCGTGCTTGCCATTCAAACTATCAAGTGAAAATTTTCACGAGAATAATTTTACAAGCGTATATAGTGTCTTTTGAAAGGTGAAATTTTACACCCAAACAGATTGAAAACAGACAGGAGAAACCTGCTCTGATACCAATTGACGCAGTAGGAAGTCGTGGAAGGCACACAAGTGTGAACCTTTGATGATAAAGGGTTAGCAAGCGACGAAACCCTACGAAATATGGCTTGGAATCCACCAAGATAGGGGCTTGGAATCCACCAAGGAGATAAATAGAAAATTCTCTAAATCAATATTTGATTAATAATATGAATGAATTGATTATGACTCATGCCTACAATTGTTTAAATAGAAGAAAAACCCTAGTTCCTAACTTGTGTGCCAAGGATGGCTAAAAAGATAAAATATGGAAATAAAGATATAAATTCCTAATTTATCTACAAAGATAAAAGATAAAACTTCCAAACATAAAAGATAGAACTTCCTAAATTATCTAAACTTATGTATCAAGTCAAGAAGGAAAGATAAAACCTTAATAATAATCCCTAACTAAAAGATAAAATAAAGCTTCTAAAAGATAGAATTATGCTCCTGTATCACTCTTCCTCCTTGATCGAAGGCTGTGGTTTCTCCTCCTTTTTAAGCCTAAATAATACATAAAAAATATTTTATCAAAAAATATTTTTTTAATAGAAAGTCTAGGGGTGGAATTGTAATTTCAAGCATTTTAACGGAAAATAAACGGAGTTGAGGTAATGGGTGGCTGTTTTTTAATAATTTATGTTTAATGGGTGGTTTTCTGCAATTTCGGATATAAGGGGTGGTTTAGAGCAATGTGGCATATTTAAAGGGTGATTTTCTGCAATTCACCCTTTTTGGAAGCCAGGAAAGTAATTAGGAGGGAAACCACCGACGCGCTTCCCGTTACCTTCCTAGAGCGTCCTTTTGGTCTAGAACATCCAGTTCGATATCGATCTCTAGATGTCCATCGATAGGGATACTGTAAGCAAGAAGTGCGATCTTGTTTGCAACAATATTAGACTCCCTAAAAATATGACGAAAACAACATTAAAAAACTCGAAAAGATCCAGTTTCGTATTTCATAGTAAGAGCTCTATGTTCCAAGTACACTTTCAGTCTCCTAAGATTGCTTTTATTACGACAAGATGGTCACCCTCTATGAGTAGGTTGTTTAACCCTAAAAGCTTTACTTGTCGGACACCCATTCAAAAGCTTAAGGCCTCTACATAGGTGATCGAAGCCCCAAGGTAAGTACTCCTTCCAAGGGAAAGAATTTTATTTGTATTGTCTCGAATGATAAACATGTAAGAAACCTCACCAGATAAAATTTTCGAGCCATCAAAAGTTTAGCGAAACCTATCGGGGTCTTATCCTAGTAGTCGTGATGTCTCCTTGAGTTAATTATTCTTCGATTGGAGCTATTACTTCTAGTAGAATGGTTGGGTACTGAAGGAGAACCAAAATCGTCCCCGAGTTCAAATTTAGAGGCCTCATTCTTGCATAATCAACGACACGTAAGAATAAAGATCAAAATTTCGCTAATCTTGAAAGGTGCAATAAGGTTAAACATTATCTGGTTCCTAAAAACCAAACTACCTACCAACAACATGCCATTTCTATTATTCACTATTTACCTACAATCTTCTAAATCTCATTTTAAGTCATGTGTTGTTTGTAACCATTGAATGGATTTGGCATGCGGGTAGCAGATAAAAGGCCATTTCTTTGAGAACTTGTTTCATAACACAACAGTTTACAAGCAAATGTTGTATTGTTTCATTTGTAGAATCACAAAAAGAACAGCCCATAGGGATGAAAATATGCGATTTGGACAACCGTTCTTTTGTGGGTAAGCCATCTTTGGCAAAGTTCGACGGGAATATTCTGACCTTTTGAGAGACATTTAATTTTCAAATCCAATTACACCTGAAACCAGTAGTCGTTGTTGCCCTATTTAGAACCAACGAGACAATCGATTTCGTTGAGAACCACCCATCTTTACCGGGTCCCCAATAAAGGCGGTCCAAGAAGGAAAAGGTAAAACCCTTTCTTGTATTTGATCGATAACCTATTGAGGTAGAATGCCCAATAAATCGGACTATAATTTATTTGTATCACAACTCTTGGTAGGAAGGATATAATGACTAACTTGAGTATTTAGTTGGAGATCATCCAAATCGTCATGTATTATAGAATGAAGAGGTTTATTAATGATCCAATTATCAGACCAAGACATGATCGTCACCCATCGCCGATGCTCCACCGGAGACCCAGGGCAAACAAATCTTTGATAGACATTAACTTACCATTGCCAAGAAGAGGTGTGTTTTCTCTTATATTCCAAAAGAGAGGATGTTTTCAAATATTTTCTAGTAATAACCTAGACCCACATATTAGTTGGTTCAGGAAGAATCTTCCAAATAAGTTTGCAAAGCATTGTTCATAGTTTCAGCCTTATAGATACCCAACCCCCCAGTCTGGATGTGCAAACAAATCTTCTCCCAGCTAATCAAAGGGATGAACTTATTGTAATGGCCCAAATATAAACATTCGGGGCACATTTCAAAGGCTGGATACCTTCGTTCGGATCTTGCAATCCAGGTATTGGTCGAGGTTTCAAAACTCAAATAATTGCCTTTTAAAGTGGGGATTTTGAACCCCAAATCAATCGAAGGGCCGTTGGTACCCTTAAACTGTCCTAGGAGCACATAACGGAAAGTAGAGTATAACTTCCCATGGCGAGGTCGAGTCAAAACCAAAATATGAAATCTCGGATATATGAAGTATTTAAGCGAAGGTGATAAGGTGAGTTTTCGACTGCGATCGCCCAAACAATTCCCCGTCATAAAAGCAAAAATCAAACATAATATGCAAACAAACCTAAAAAACTATATGCAGGGCAAGGGATCAGACCAAGGCCCTTATGCATTCTGATCCCACAAGCATGCATACACATACACTATACCTAAATAAAGATACTTCTAATACAGAACGGAATTTAAACACACAAGTCATGCTTATCAGGATATAATATGCATAAAGACAATAAATGGCCCAAAGAATGCCAAGTGGCATATCCGTCTCCTACCACCACCCCCCTTTCCGTTTGGGTGGAGTCTGGCGAGTATGGTGCTATAATATAGCAATGTCCATCTGCAGATAGTACAAGTGTGCATCAATAATCTCGTCATCATGCTCATATGGTGAATCGAGCCCGCAAGCTCGAATCTATATAAACTCGATTAAGGACAAGCTCGATGGGACTGGAATGTCCTATGGCCCTAGCAAAAACTCTAGGACTCACAGATAACGGTCCTTCTCTTTTTATATGCATAAAGTAAATAGATACTCATACAATTAGTGCAACCTAAGTGGGATACTACATAACATGCTTTAATGCTTATGCAATACCTAGTGTGTCATATGAATACATGTAGGAAGGTTTATCTGATCAGTCTGAGCAAGTCCATAAAGGAACTTACCTAAAAAGCCGAACAACAAAGTATAGCAAAGCATAATCCACTCAATCAACAAGCACCTATTATATTAATAAAGAAAGCAATAAGGTACAAGACTACAAGTCACACACACCAAGACCATGTCCCCATATCATTTCCAAAAATCAATCTGAAGTCATACCATTTCAAACGATTCCAAATTGGGAAAACGTCAAAAGCCAAGTCATCCAAATATTTCAAGTCCCCTTAATACTTAAGCCCATTTTTATATCCAAGCATTAATCATTGAATCTTAGTCAAGTATAAAAAATTCCGGCACTTGAAGTGAAACTTCAAAACGTTACTCATTTATTTAACTCAATAAATAGATATTTCAAATTCCGTTAAAACCCCTTTTGAATATTAAAATAATCATTAATTAACCTTTAAATAATATTTTCAAAACTTATATCTCAAAATCGAACTTTGACCCAAAATCCGACAAAAAATGGTCCAACCCAAAAACAAACCAAGATTCCCAAAGACAAAAAATGGCCATCGCGTCGCAGCCGTGGCAAAAACCATCCCAAGCTTCCCTTGAGGAAGGGCTCTCACTGGCCGCGAGAGGCAATATTTTCCATGGCGAAATCCGCACTCGCGGCCGCGAGATGGCTCCTTCCTCGTCCTGGGTTCTGTTCTAACTCGCCGCGGCGACCATGGTTTCGCCGTGGCGAGATTCGAAGCTATTGGATTGTTTTTACCTTGAATAATTTCTGTTTCAACCCAAACTTATTCAAAAACATGGATAAATTTATTCCGACCTCAACCAACATCAAAAAACACAAACGAGGACTAGAGGGGAGAGCTGAACAGGGATTACCAAAGCTTCGAAGAAGCTTTCCTTCAAGCCTTCAATGGTGGTCCTTGGAGCTCCGATCCAATGAGGTACGAGTATGAAAAGGTCTAGGAATGATAGATTATGGTTAAAAATGTACCTTTACGGAGTTTGAGATCAAAACGAGGGAAAACGAAGAGAAACAAGCTCACCTTCTCAAAACAGGGGAATGGAAGAAAATGGGCTCGATGATGCTCCTTCAAACATTAGATCCACTGTTTCTTGGCCTTGAAAGGTAGAGGGGAAAGGATCCAGTGTGAAGAAACCGGGAAGAGGAAGGAGTTAAAACGAGGGAGAACAAGGTGATTACCGCAACGACGACGGAACTGGGCTCCAACACGCGACGGCGACCAGGAACTCGTGGTGGCCAAAAGGTGCTTCCTATTTTTGGGTTCTTCCTCATAGCGGTGAACAGAAACTCCGCGGTGACGAAACCTCCAAAAGCTGCTGTCCTTGCTTGAATCGACGTATGGCCTTCGCTTTCTAGGCTCGATCTTCAAAGGAGTGATGTTTGGGGTGTGTTTGGAGGGTTTGAAGGATTGAAGAGGAGAGAGTGTTTGAAGATGATGTCTTTAGGGTTTGATTTTGAATTAAATGGAGAGAGAGAGAGAGAGAAGCTGAGGTTGATGGCTCAGATTTTTAGGAAGATATTTTGGGATTTTAGGGATTGGAGCTTCTTTTATATAGGGGGAATAAATTGGCACATTAGGTTTATAATGAGGAAAAAGACAAAACCATTAAGAGATGGTGGGAAGGGAGGGAGAGAGAGAGAGAAGTGGTGTCGAGAGAGAGAGAGAGAGAGAGAGAGAGAGAGAGAGTGAGAGAGAGAAATTCCACTCATCCGACCCAAAATCCCGACAATCTATCTCGAAATCCGACTCGAGTTCCAAATCATTTCAAACGACTATCAAGACTCTATGTTTTAAATTCCGAATGTGATAACGGAATTAGAACCTGACAATTTATATTTTAAAGAGTGTCGGAATTTATTCTAAGGGTTTTGCGAATTTAAAATGTGCTCGAGGACATGTTTTCCGAAAACTTTCCAAATTTGGCAATTAAATCATAATTAAAATCCCGGTCTTTACACTTATCACCCTTATTCCAAAAGCATTTACGATAGACATTATCTAATTCAAATAAAATAGCTTTCGAAAGCATAAATGATTGCATAAGAAAAATCAGTTGGGTGCTAAGGTTAGCCCAAATTAAAAACCTATGACCCTGAGCTTATAAGCTGTTAGCTTTCCATTTAGTTAACTGTTGTTTAGTTTTAAGGACCTTCTCCTCATAGGTAGATTTGTTAACTTTTCCGTTGATGATTGAACAACCTAGGTACTTATCCAGATTGTTAGTTTGAGTAATACCCACAACGACTGTAAAGGGCCTAATGGTGGTAGCAGAGGTGTTAGCGAACACTTGGAAACTAGACTTGTAAAGGTTAATCTTCTGGCCAAAATTATAACAAAAAACATGAAGGATTTATGAGATGTTGTTACAAGACGATGAGGTTGCCTTAGAAAAGATAATAATATCATCTGCAAAAATGAGAAAAGGGATTTTCATACTCTTGGAGAGAAACAGAACCCAAAGTCTTTTGAAACGGTTAATTCCTTTTAAAGCATCCTTGCCATCACTTTTGCAACATGGATAAAAAGGAACGAAGACCATGAGTCCTCTTGATGAAGCCCACGAGTAGGAGAGAATTGAATAGAAACCAGCATTATCTATCAAGTAGTTGGTTCGATATCTTTCCATAGTGGGAGGATACCCTCTGCGAATCCAGTTGATGGATCGTAAGCAGAATTAGTAAATCCGCACTTCCTCCAAAGCCTTTCCTCAGGGACATAATTGGATTTAGTTTCAATAAGCGCCAACGCCTAAATAGGATTGTTTTACAAAAGACATAGGCATGAGTCCAAAATTTACGCCTGTGAATACCTCGACAATGCATACTTTCATAATTTAAACCTTTTGATTGAAATGGGATTGGTAGAAATTCTTGATATGAGATTGAGTATTGATTCGAATTGTTATTGCACATGTAGCAATCAAAAAGCTCGTTTGAGCATAGTTTCAAAAACATAATAAAATGTGCGAAATCGAACAAAAGTAGGTTGGTAATCCATCGAGTAGGAATAGACTTAGAAGTCCATCTATATTTGTGTGTATTAAAAAACTATATAATATAACCATTTTATTACACACCCAATTTGGTAATAAAGCAAACATAGCTCATATTCTATGATTGAATCTCAATAAGAGATAACCATTGGAACTGACTTGATAACATGCACTGATGTACAATTTTTATTATACCTGATGGCCATAACGACCTTAAACACACTTCTAAGACAGGCCGAATTACAATTTTGTAGTATAAACTTCCAAAAGGGGACCAATATAATTCAAGTTTGTGTTTGTACATGCTGTTAGGTGAGTTTGTAACTGTGCTTATAAGCACTTGTGTAAGAAGCTTGAAAAGCTCTTGCCCCAGTGTAGAAGCAATCCAAGACGTACCACAACCATGGAAGGATCGGACGAGAGCAAGCCAAAACAACAAACATGATCGCACCAAATGCCACACGGCAAGCACACGGTCTAGCTGCGCAAGAAACAATCACAAACAGTAGAACCAAGAAAACCAAGCTCCCAGAAGCACAAATTTAATCTATGAAACAAATAAATAAATTGTGCGCTTTGCAGAGTGCATATAAGAGGTACACACAGAAGAGAGCAACCAGATGGGTATCACAAAGTACAAATAAACCACACAAAAAAGCCAATAAAAGCAATCACCCAAACCGTTGTCGACAAAAAAAAGCCACAAATACCCTGTGCAGTAGAAGTTCAAAACAGTAATTTGTAAACTCTGAATCTTTCTAGCTAACTACAACATTAAAAAAATCCAAGTCTTTCCCAGCAGTTCCACATTCTTGATTATTTAAACTTTGCCATGAAGTCTTTCTAAATCTTCAATATATTTCACGTCTTGTTCTTCATTTCTTGCGTTGACACTACAAAGGTATATTTGGGTGGGGGTCGAGGTCCATAATCACTACCTTTGATGTAGCCAGATTTCATTCCTAGAACCCATGCGCATATTTATTCATCTGTCATTGATCTAAATCTATCTTCTTGCGTCATTTTAGAATGTAGTTGCACCATTTTTCGTCCGTCATTGCGATGTAGTCAGATTTTCTTGGAATATATTGACTAAGTTTTAAATTTGTCTAATTAAGATAGAATATGCAACATGTGTCAGGCTTATATGCATATTCAACTCCTCGTACAATCATACTTTAAAAGGAATAGTCTTATATGAGACCTCAAAAAGCAACCAAAAGTTTAACGTGGATAATTATATTGATAAGGACTTACCTAATCGAATCTCGCTAAAGGCAATCTACTCCACATGATAGCCATTCTCGACCACAATCCAAAGAGCCCCCATGGGCTGCCAAATGAAAAGTTATGCTGCCAAGATACCTACAATCACAATGCTTGGATTGCAAATTACGTATCACATTGTTTACGTAATTAACACGAAAATTATAAAAAAAAAATGCTTGGATTGCAAATTACGTATCACATTGTTTAAAAGTCAAGACATAGCCATCATTCATCACATAACAAATATTTGCAGAGAAAATTTTACATTTTTCTACCCGAATCCACCAATTGAAGCACATACAAGAGCTCCATTGTTCAATAGGATATAGGCACAATTGACATGCCTATGTCGGGCAACCAAGTGTAATGGGGTTGATCCACTTCCATATCTCTTATGTTCACAAACCTTGCAAAGCCCTTGACAATCTGATTCATCCACTGAATGTATTAGTAATAATTTAACCACAAACCAATAAGCAAACAAAGAAATATGAAAGAGTAGAGAGCATGAGGCTGCAATTATAGAGGAATGAGCAGAAGATAAAAAAGCTTGTAGGCAATCCTGGTCGATGTCCATAAAAGGTGGCATCGTGCAAGTAGGGTCTCCCGCGACATCAACAAGCTTGTTCACACAAGATATCCTCTCATTCATCGTAGCTAATGTTCACACAAGAGATTCGAAATCACTATTGGGAGTGATATCTCAGTGCCTACATTAGCGCCAATTTCAATAAGCTTGGTCGCACAAGAGATCCTCTCATTCATCGTAGCTAGGATAAACAGAGTCTTAAGAATATAGGCAAAAAAATCAAACCTCCACAACAAATAAATGAAAAGTCAAATCATTTCTAATCATGAATGTAGAACATGCTTACGATGATTAAGCAAATCCGGATTGACATCGCAATCCTACAAATAAGGAAAATTAAAAGTTGATCAGCAATAAAATAAAGATCGAGCACATGGAAATTGATCAACAATAAAATGAAGAACACGCCTCAATCCCAGAAGAAGCAGCGAGATGAAGAGGAGAGAGTCGATCGCGGTCATTGCTGGAGATTCGAAGCATGAAGGAAGCATATACAGTCCAAAATCCAATCATAATAATGTCATCTAGGGAAATGGATCAAGAACAAGATCAATAAAAACATAAATCAACCTTATAATTATGCTCATCCATATTTTGGAAGGAAAAATCATGAAAGTTCAATAGATACGGGAAGCATGAGACACATAAGAAGTGCTCAAGTATGCACACAATCGCATCTCATGATTGACAAACCAAGCCAAGCTTAAATCATTAGCCTACTAATATGGAGAATACAAAAATAACTCAGTTGATTTCAATTCATAGCCTACTGATCTAGAGATTCCTCGGCTTCAAGAAGTTCATTATTACTTCAAAGTCCCGAAAATTTAGCAACTTGTAATGAGTATTCAAGAGCAGCAAGCACAAAACAGCCCAAATCTCAACCACATTTTGCAACTCAAAAATCAGCCTCGCATCACCACTAGATAATGCTACATGACCAAAATCTGATCAGACAAATGGACATCAACATTATACGAAATCAACCTAAAGCACAAGAGGTGATTTCTAACACCTCCTTCCCATTAACATACTAAATTCATCAGAACAACTTCAAAGAAAATAGAGTAGTCGCATTATCTAACAATAGATCAAGAAAGAAAAAGTAGAAACAGTACACGCACTTACCAATTTTGGATCTAAAGTTGAACGTTTGAAGACTCGGATTCGGGGATTGGACCTGCAAATCTGGGAGCAGCAGCCACATAAGAGTAGTAGTGAGAAAGGTGGTGGCGGAAGGCACAAGATTGTGAAAAGGGGGTGGCAACCTATTAAGGTGGTGGTTTAAGGTGAAGGGGATGTTGATGGTCAATTGAGAGGGTTTCGATGGTGGCCACTGTTTTAAAAACCATTCATGGCTTGTCTAAACCCCCGCTTAAACCCTAAACCTCACTCCATCGTCAAGGCCATCAAGATCACCAAGACCCGGTTAGACTGCAAAGACCCGTTATGAAATCCGCCTAGACTCCGCCTAAAGTCTTGACCCTACTTTGCCGCCAAGCACCTACCAACCATTTGTGTAAAACATTGACAGAGTTGGAGAGAGTCGGAGGGGTGGCTAGGGTGCATGGTGGTGAAGCAGCGGTGAGTAAATGAGAGTGGAGCGGCATGGCTTGGTGAGAGGAGGAGCGAGGCAATGAAGTGGTGAGAAAAGGGTGTAAAGGAGAGGTGATCATGCGCTGACCGGAAGGGGATTGGTGGCGGCGCGAGAAAGAGACGGTGATGAAAAGAGGGAAGGCATCGGGGGGAGAGAGAATACAAGGTAGAAGAAAGGAGATAAGAAGGACGTGTTTTCTCTATAAATAAACAAAGGTATTTATCAACTTTAAAGGTAGTTTATATGGTGCACAAAACATTTTGCTAAGAAGTATATATCAACTTTAAAGATACACTCCTCCATAGGAAAGACAAAACACAAAAAAAAAAATTGAATAACATTGATCACAAAAATTATAACAAAAATGATACTTCGTCATTTATTGAAATGTTTAGTGACAAATTTATTCATTAAGAAATACACATTTTTAGTAAGAAATTATAGCATTTGTTTCTAATAAAAAAAAATAGAATTTGCCATAGTTTCCCCCGGTTCAAATAGAGATAAAAGTGATATTTCCTCGCTAAATGGTTGCTTCAATGTCAAAAATATTCCTCGTAATACATGATCATATGATAGGGGGCAATGGTAGGAGTTGACACGTGATAGGGTGCTGTGTAGGATTGCTATCCGAGTCAACAAGCACTAGTCGGGTGAAGCATTCCCCGCATTGTCCTTGCCGGCCAACACAAATTGCTTACGCGTATTTTGGATTTTAGAGTGTGTGTTATCCTTTTTTCCTCCATGCTATGTATGTCGCTTTTCGTTGTGGGGTATTGTCTGTCCTTGGTTGACTTGTCATGGGCCACTACAAAATACCATCTCAACCTATTTTAGAAAGAGGTGCGTACAACTCGACCCCCCAGACCTTGCTTTGAACAAGATATACTAGGATCGTTGTTGTTGTTGTTGTTGTTGTTGTTGTTGTTGTTGTTGTTGTTGTTGTTGTTGTTGTTATAATACATGATCATATGACGAGAAATATATATAAACTTTTCTCGTTAATAAATTTGAGCCATTTTCTCCATTCACCCAAGCCAATAACGACGAAATGATATTTCCTTGTTTATTAATATATTTAGTAACAAATGTTTTCATCGAAAAATACTTTTCGTAAGAAATTAAAATCTTTGTCACTAATAAATTTGGAGAGGAGTTTAAAGTTTCCTCGTTAACGACTTTGAGTAATTTTATCTATTTTCACCCAACCCATTAGCGACGAAAATGAAATTTTCTCGTTGATTAATATGTTTAGCGATAAATTATTTCCTCGATAAATATATACTTTTAGCAAAAAATTATAATATTTGTCGCCAAAAATTTTGGTGGGTTTCACATAATTCACATTAAGCATATAATGAGAAATTTGAAAATTCCTCGATGATTGTATTTTTAGAGATGAAATTATTCATCAATAAAAACTCCAAATTTTTCGTTATTAGTGTGATTAGGTGACCACATTATGATAGCAATTAGCAATGAACCAAAAAAATTGTTGTTCAATGTTACTTTTAGTGAGGAATATATGTTCCTTATTAAAGTCCACACATCTTTTTATGAGAACTAGATATTTTTGTCGCCAAAGACCATATTTAATGAGGAAAAATAATTATTTGCTAAAATTTAATTTTGGAATCGAACAGAGGCAATGAATTGGAAGCGGATTCCTTGTGATTGAGATCCGTCACCAGAGACAAACACAAAGGCTATCGAGATCTAAGGAGAAGCAAATAGATTAGGATTGGAGCGATCAGGTATAGAAAGCGGCGAGTAGAGGATGAGAAGAACATAGAAGGGAGCGCGTGATGAGTTTTATTTTTATTTTTATATTTTTAATTCATTTATGCATCTTTTGTTCACACTATATATAGAGAGAGAGATTGATTTTGGTGTACATAACTCTTATGGTGTACACATATTTTGTAGTGTACATAGAAATTATCCATATGTTTGCATATGATTATTCCTCCACAATAATATAATTATTTATCTGTATAAAAAATATTAAAAAGACGTGTAAATTTCTTTCTAAAGAATAATCGTTCAGTACCGCTGAAAAATCCGAAATTACATTAATCGCATATGTCAATCTTCTTAATAAAATGGTCAGATTTGTTTATATTAGGGCTGGCAAAATATTATCTGACCCGAGAAACCCGATCAACTCACCCGAAACCAAATTCAACCGAACCAAAAAATCTAGAGTCATCTGTAACCCGAACCTGAGGCCGAACCCGTCCTAAACCTAACCCGACTCGAAATAAACCTAAACACAGACAAACCCGACCTAACTCAAATCCGACCCGACTCCCAGCTCGACTGAGTTGGAGAGCTGCTTTGGATATTTTTAGTTTTTCACATTTCCCTTCTCATTTTTTTAAAAAAGAATTCATTACCCTCTTATGTGCTAAATAAAATTTCATTTCCCTCCTTTGATAAAGAAAAATAAAAATAAATATGTGTTAATCATTATTGTATATTTGTATAAGTTAATGAGTGTATAATATGATACTCCAAATTACAATAGTAATCATTTCAACATGGAAGATAATAATTTAATAAGTGTAATAGTGTATAACATTTTATACAAGTGTATTAGTTAATAAGTGTATAATATTAATATATTATACTTGAAAGTATAAATTGATGAATATTGAATCGAATAATTTAAAATAAATACAAATGTGAAATCATAACTTCATTTAGTATTTAAGGGTTATATTACATAGATACTTTTATAAGTTTCATTTATTACATTAGGGAAGAGTCGGAAGGCTTTAATATTATAATGAAAAATGTACCTAATAATCAAAGATGAAAAAACATTTTAAAGATTTATTTTGTTCAAAAACTTGAAAAATATGAAAATGACATATTCAAGTTTTATTTTTGCCGCCACCTAGTAAAGAAATGCAATGTTTTTAAACAAAACAAAACTTAAAAAGGGCAAATACATATAAAGTGAAAAAACAAAATAAATTAAAAAGATATACATTAATCTTCAATTTTGGGTTCCTCTACATTTCCCTCCTATTTCCATAAAAGAAATATTTCCCCTCCTATTTGCAACATAGAAAATTCACTTTATAGGTAACTCAATAGTGTATACTGTATGTATAGTATAGCCAATTTATCCATATTGTTTAGGCATAAATTTTAAAAATTACCAATAATAAAGTAGTAAATAAAAATAAAATGATTGATCAAATCATTTAAAATATATATAGTCCGGGTTTGATTAGAAACTTGAATGAGACTGACCGACTCTTGACCCGAAGCACAAATGAGTCCGACCCGATTCAACCCGAACCCCGATAAAGCCGAAATTCATTTAGACCGAACCCAAACCCGACCCGACCCGACCAACGACCGACTACAAATTCTACCCGAACTGACCCAACCCGTCAGTAACCCAACCCGAACGAGCTTGATCCAAACCCGACCCAATCAACCGAATAGCCAGCTCTAATTTATATAATACACACAATAAGGTTGTATACAAAAATAATAAAAAGGCATGTGTGTTTTTACGGATCCATGTCCTCCAAGATGAATTACCATATTATTTTTGCTTTTTTAGCATCTGATCAGTATTTGATCAGTATTATCAGTTATCAGCTTTCAAAGTACTTTAATCTATTGCAGAAAAGGAAAGAAGGTTGAAGATGATATAGATGAAGTATGCTTGAAAATAATTTTAAGACAAGAACGCGATACCTGGTAGATAGAGATTGTGTAATTAATTAGGGCTATCAACAACGCGATGTGTTTGTTGAATGAATTCGCTGTGTAAATACTTGGGGCATACATCAAAACAGTGAATTAATGAAATAGTAGCCCGGCCTGATGGGAGCTTTGTTGTTGAAATTCTCTTTTACTACTAATATATATATATATATATATATATATATATATATATATATATATATATATATATATATATATATATATATTATAGTAATAAAATTTTAACATATAATATTAATTTTTTTTCCGTCTAGGGAAGCCATGACCACCTCCCGTCGTAAAAGAGTTCCGTCACTGGTTGCATAATACTTGAAAAAACTCAGCTCGAGTTCGTTTAGTTACTAAACAAGTCGAGTATGAACAAAAGTCCATATATATATATATATATATATATGGGGGTGGACTTATTTCTAAACGAGCTGAATATAATCAAGCAATATTAGATTCGTTCAGCTCGAATAACAACGTGCCCTAGTTAATACTGTATGTAACTAGCTTTTTACACTCTTAACATATAATAATGCATAACCAAATATAATTTTTTTTAAAACTTGGGTAACTTCAGGTATAATCTAGTTGTTGAAATGATTAGTATAACATCTCGTTTTGAAACACTCGAGATGAATTATAATATGTGACTGTTAACTTAAGTAAAATATAAAAGCATTATAGTCTATTAAATTAAAATTAAAGCGATTAACAAACCTTTAATTTTTAAACATTTATAACTTTTTATTTATATGTCGAATTAGGATCCATTATATATCAAAATAAAACTATTGATAGGAATCATCAAATGAGAAGGGGGTCGTGACCCATAGGCGGTCCTCAATGAATCCAATAGAACTCAAGAACATAAAAGTCAAAACCCCCAAATGGATAAATCCTAATCTTTCTTTTTTCTTTTTAAATCCTCATTTCTCACTTGTAGTGAAGCTCATGACAGATGCAAGTAAAAAACAACAACAAAAAAAAGCAACACCAACTTTGGAGAATTAAATAGCGCGTCGTGATTTAACCATTCTCCCGCGTTAGAGCTACTCAATCTGGGATCGATGACCAATGACAGCGGCAAAAACCCGATGCGCCCTTTGGACAGAGATGGTGAAAAGCATCTGGTTGGTGTTTCCAATACGGCGCCGGTGGAAAATAACCCTATCTCCGGGCAACAGCTTCTTGTATCTTACAAAGGGAAGCCAGCCGCCTATGATTTCCGGCTTCAGATATCGGTTATTAGGTGATCGGCGAATTCGGAGGCGAAGAGGAAATTCTTTGCCTGAAGAATCCACGGCAAAAAGGTGTATGGGATGAGAAGGGGGAGGCTGGGTTGGCTCCACCAAGAAGTGAGGGAGGTGTTCAGTGGGTAAAGCCAGTCTGTGTTTGGTGTCTGTCTCAGACACCTCCTTTTCCATTACATACTCAACTGCAGCCATATATGTTGAATTGGAGGATCTAAGAGTAAATTCAATCAAGAAGACGAAGAATCCGGGAAGGTGATTTTGGCCTTATTTTGAAGAAGAAGATGATGAAGACAAAGTTGAGGTAAGACATGTACATATATATAGAATAGACGTACTGTTGCATTTTGATTATCGATCATACGTCACCAATAACCACTTGAGGTTTAAAAAGCACGTGGAGGAGGGCACCGCACATTAGGTTCAAACGAAGGTTCAAAAGGTGATAAGATGGATCTTAGGTTTCAAAAAAGCATCTGGCCGGTTTTGGTGAAATTAAAATGATAGGGACTTGAGGTTTAAGAAGCAAGCAGAGAAGGATAGGCCGTTGAATTTATCATGCAATATATGGACCCAAAAATTATATTATAAGCATACAACAACGACTTGAGTATTAAAAAAATAGAGCTGATCGAATGACCCCAAAAGAGCTGATTTAATCCCGCCTAAAGGTAGCAAATCTGCCATCCCAACTCTTTCTCCTCAAAAGTTCAAAGGATATACTTCTTTACGATGTCAAAATAAGTATTTCATGGATACCACAAAGACCTAAACTAACCAATCCCTATGAAAACAAACACTGTGCCAAATAGACACTCACGCGACGGACGTAAGTTGTTGCTTGAGTGGAGAAATGGCCGCTGAAACATTCAAGCGATGGAATTCCGTCGCTTGAAGTGACGTCTCGAGAACACTGTCCTCCAGCAATATCAGGCGACGGATTAACAAGGACCGTCACTTGAATGTAATTGAAGCGATGAATTTAGCGCACCATTGTTTGGACATGTCGTTGTGGAGGTCCGGCCTCTTCCATATCCAAGCGACGAACTCCTCTGTCGCTTCAATGTGGAGTTGCCCAAAAAATTTTAGCTGACGAACTGTGTGTAGTGAAATTGACCCCGTGTTAATTTGTTCATCAACTCATTTGATAGGAGACCACTAAGTTCGTGGCTTGGATTAGTTGTTCGTCGCTTGAATTTGATTCCCAAATTTTGATATGAATGAAGCGATGCACTTATATTTATCCATCGCGTAAGTGTTTTTATAATTCGTAACATTTAGGTACACAATTCAAATTTAATACCATTACATTCAGTACACATAACCTGCACTTTACATTCACAACCTCCAAAAACACACAACTCACAAATGGACAAGACAATTTAAAAAACTGGATACCATTTAAAAATTTGCACTTTGCATTTTGCATACCATTTGAAAGCCTTTACATAGTTTCATATGTTTTAACCCAAAAACCTGCATACCGAAAGGCTTGACAAAGGGAATACCCAAAACCATCTGACAATTCATAACATTTACACATGTAGGGGCTGGTTTTTTCACCTAAAAACTGCCATGTTCAATGCAAACATTCACCAAAAAGTAGATAACTACCTATCGTGACCAAAACACTTAAATGCTAATGGTGAGTTCGAGAGGTACCTCAGAGGTTGGTTGGGAAGGGACAAGCATTAGCACAAGCTCCTCTAAAGCCTCTATACACTTCTTCATCTCATTGCATTGTTCGATGGCGTGTTGAGCATTCTCTTCGACCTTCTTGGCCTTCTCTGCTCTCTCCAGAAGCTGCCTCTTTGATGAACCCTGCATGCTCTAACAACCCTCTCTTTTCTTCATAGGCCTTTTGACACCTTCTCCCATCCCTGACAAAAAATAAACAGAAACATAAAGGAGAAAAAATAGTTAGTCAATCAATCGGAAAGGAGAAAAAAAAGAAACAATTGAAAGGAGAACAAACAAAAACAATAAAAGGTGGGAAACAAATTGTTCTAACCATGAAATAATTTGTTTCCCATCCTTCTTTCATATCTTTTGCATCTTTCATATCTTTTGCATCTTTCAAGGCATATATGTGCTTTTGGGTCAACCTTCTTACCAACAGATGTATGACAAAAGATCATGAAGTTCAAATATTTAACATGCATGAAAGAATTAATAGTCAAATCTTATCCAATATCCTAGACCTCTAGAATCAACCAACAACTAAAAACAATTCATAAGAAAGTACCGAGAAAATGAGAAAATGGGAATTATAAGTTACATATGAATTTAAAGCAAAATAACATTGACGAAATCACCTATATACAAGACCTCAAGCTAATTGTTTTAGTGGATAGAATCAAGTATTTGCAATGAAATCTTAAGATAATAGGGGTCATCTAAGCATTGAAATCACACAAAGCCATAAAAGGAAATATCAAGTTATATACAACATGAATTATTTAGATGTGTTTGGCCATAAGAAAATACACAGATAGCAGTTTGTTCCACAGGAATTCATCTCCATTCACAAGATTAAGGAAAGATACACTGACCTAACATAAAATTCCATCCCGGTGACTCCCATCTATAATAAAAATAAAGAAAAACAGATGTAAATGTTTTTTTGTCCAAAAGTGGCTCCTTCAACCTTTAGCTAACAAATACAATCACAAGTTGTTGCCTAATTTCCAAATGTATATTCTAGATGAAAATTCAATCATTCAAAACTTAGATCCAAAACACTCATATATAGTCTATACAGATCTAATTCATCCAATTAAAGACCTAAAATTCAAATTGCATAGTAAAGAATCAGCAAATGCAAGCACATATAAAATACAAGTAGGAAACTAAAAGCACTAAAAAACAGTTTGTTAATGGATAGAATTGTCCAAGAAAGATATTAATACAAGAAAATGGAGAGGAGGACAAAGATGTTACCTCGTACGTTAGTGCCCCGCCATTCTCCCAAGCGATTAGGATCTCACATTGCAACGCCACATGCCCACAGGTACAGACTCCGCTTGAGCATCTTCAGACTCCACATTTGTCCGAGCGCCAAAGGTACAGGCTCTGGTTGAGCATCTTTAAACGCCCTCTCGTCATGCCATCACATATTATTTGCAACATGCGAGGAATGTACAAGCATTTCAATCTGGGAGACAAAGGAAAGTACTTAACCACTTTTATGGGGATTTTGCATCTGTCACTACCTAGAGGTGGCTTCCATCTTGAAGTATGGCATATGGGACCAACTTCCTCATTTGCATACCTCTTATAGAACAACACAACTATACTCACAAGCATGAGTATTCACATAGCTCAATCTGCTATCTGTGCACTGACGTGGGGAGAATTGAATCGAAATATATAATAAAATATAAAGCAATACAACTCTTAACCTCTTCAAATAAATTCAAGACTCCCCGCTATAGTAGTAGGGAATCAGGTTCGATCCACGAGCAAGCGAGTCAGCGGGATCCTATTAGCGTTGAAGACACGTCCTTTACGTTCGACCAGAAGCCTCGATATCGAGCTCAAACCTCGATGTCGAGCTTGGCTGTCGATGCTCTCTGCAACAGAAGACCTGCAGAAATAAAAACTGTAGTCGATATCGACTGGTGGGGGTCGATATCGATGTTAGTCCACGAAATTGACTGGCTCAGAAGTCTGCTAGTCGATACAGAGGGGTCGATTTTGACACAATGGGGTCGATATCGATGCTTGCAGAAGTTTCCCAGGAGTCTCGAGATCGACTTAGAAAACTATCGGTCTATCAGTTTGGTCGATATCGACCTCTGTTGTCGATATCGATGTCTTCCTGCAGTGAGTTAGTTGTTTTGTCGGCAAAGAAATGGCCAAAGTTTTAAGAATGGGAAGGAAGCAATGATCAGAAATAAGCAAGGGTGTTGGGTTTTTCGATGACTCAACGAACGGCGAGCAAATTTGAATGTAAACTTAATAAAGGAAAAGTCTTCCAAAGCCAAGGATTACCGCGACGACAACCATGATAGAAGAAGTAAGAATCAACTAAAGATGCATGCTTTCATCATAAAGGAAAAGGCTTTCACCTAAACCGACAAATAGGAAAAGAGATTTTGCAATTACTCAACCTAATTTGTATCTACCTTCGTCATAATTGAGTTTATAATCTTTCGAATAGAAACCCTAATTACTACCCAAGTTTTACAACATGAGTTCCTTAAATTCGCATTTAAAGATGAAGCACAAGGTAGATGGAGATAAAAGATACATTCTTTAGCGACGCACTTACCTTAGCACCATGGCTATCGTCGGGCTCACCCCGACCCTAGAAGAAAGGGCAACTAATCGCTCATGTTGATTGTAGACATGTCTTGAATTGAAATAACTTGCATAAATGGAAAATTTCGAATCTTTACAATCTCAACGCCAACTATCGTAAGCGCTTGAAACTTTAAAGCTCAAAAACTCTAACTATCTATTGCCTATTCCTATTGTCTTGCTTCTTGGATGATCTAACAAATCAGCCCTTAGGGCTTTATTTATAGGCTACTAATCCTCGCTATCCGAGGATTGAAACTTCTATCTAAACTATGAGCTCTATCCGAACAATTAGGATAGGTCTTTTATTTTGATAAAAACTTAAAGGAAAAGATAATAAACAGCTGCTAATATCTAAAAGAACGAGATAACTCATGACTTTGATGATAGACTTCACAATCCGAGCCTCGAAATCGGATTTATCTTCTGTCGAGGTAGGGTCAATATCGACACCAGAGGTCGATATCGATGCTTGTGTTTCTTCTCGACTTGTCCAGCTCCAGTCGATGTCTATGACGATGGTCGATATCGAGGTAGTATGTCGATATCGATGCCTTCTTGTCTGGTCTGTGTGGCCTATCTCGACACTCAGAAGTCGTGTCGAAATCTTGGGTCGATATCGATGTCTCAAGTCGATATCGACCTCTGCTCAGTTTCACTTGGCTTCTTCGTTTTGACTCCGATTTCATCGAATTCCTGCATGGTAGCTCAATACTCGTGCATACTCTATTTCTTATACTTTAGCTCATTCTTACACAAGTTTATATACTTTTGAAACTTTTCTTTGGAAATCGAATGAAATATGAAGTCAAAAGATGCAATAAACAAAGGTACAAATATGTACATCAAAACACCCCATACTTAGACTTGCTTGTCCTCAAGCAATAATCAAGCAATAACCAACACCTACAACGCATCCTTCAAGTCTTTGCCCTTGTCAAAAGCAACATCATAAGCGGTAGAAAAGCAAAGCAAAGCAAGTGAATTTAATATCATAGCACATATTTTGGCGATCCATAGGCATATGCAATTTTGATCCAACCTCACAGGGATAATGTGTTTGCACTCAACTCTCATGTGTTTAGGCTATGAAGATCAACTCTCAACTCAATTCCATATACAATCTCATAAACATTGCAATTTATAATAATCCACTTCGCAACCAATTATGAAAATGCAATAAGAATCATCAGGAGGACTTTCGCTCAATGGAAGACTTCAAAGAAGACTCCATTCGGTGGGGTTGTAATGGGGCTTGGTATGAAATAAAAGGGTATGGAATTATTTGGCTATGTGATGCTTTTATAATTCGGGAATCAAGACTCCTAAATCTCAACACTTGCAATATCCAAATCATAACTCTTCAATGTTGCTCTTTCCAAGCTCAATCTCCTATAATGCTCCTTCCTAACTCATCTTTATATAATATGCTCTAAAGATGCACTAAAAGGATGTCATCCATTCTATCAACCCTTTTTCCAAACTCTAATATACCTCTCAAGAATATAACACTTGTATGAATAAAAGACTTAAGGATTTTGGCTCATGCACTATATATATATCTTTATTATTTTTTTTTTCAGATTTTTTTTTCGAAAATAATAAGTAAATATGTGCATTTATATGTTGAGCCATAAATTTTTTTACAAAATATGACAAAATGTAAATATGCACCAACCCATAATTTCCTTACTCAAAACTGGACATTATGCTCTTTTCTTTCCACAAGGCATTAGTCCAGCCAATCTAAGTCTCA
Organism: Persicaria maculosa; assembly: GCA_963922045.1. Classification (NCBI taxonomy): domain Eukaryota; kingdom Viridiplantae; phylum Streptophyta; class Magnoliopsida; order Caryophyllales; family Polygonaceae; genus Persicaria; species Persicaria maculosa. The sequence goes on along the minus strand of OY998261.1, from coordinate 19,282,114 downwards.
TTTCCCAAATGGGAGTCAGGCTCAATTCGGCTACGGATAATTTTGTGGAGTTTGCAATTTCAGGCTCAGGCTAATATTCTGGCTTCAAGCAAGGATAATGCAGGGTAGGTAAAGAGAGGATAAAAATGGCTTAAAAGATGCCTCCATCATTTAATTCTTGTAAACATAAACATATATATGCATTGGTTTTGAATAACTATCACAACATTTAGAGATGCATAGGAAGAGTAAATTCACTCAAGAAAGCGGAGGGATTTTTTATGTTCTCCCTATAGGTCAAAATTCTCACAAGGATAATTTTTGTTGGATTTGCTTTTTAGCCTAAGATCATATGTGCTCAATTTCATCACAAGTTCACAATCTACATAAAAATTTGAAGGACTTAGGCTAAACCATCCAAATATGACATAGGGTTTACATGATCAAGTCAGCTATTGAGTTTTCATCATAGGACATCTAAGTAGGGTTTAAAAACGAAATTAAAAATAAACATGCATTTTTTTTGTATTTTTGACATTTTTCTATTTTTTTTTTGGATTTTTTGACATTTTATAAAAGTAAAAACTAAGAACAAAAATTTAAACATGAATGCAATGCGAAGAAGAAAACCAAGTTATGACCATAAGACATGTTTTTCCCCCACCCATACTTAAAATAAACAGTGTCCTCACTGTATTAGAAAGAAGAACAAGGGTAGAGAGAAATTCACAGCGCAACCTGCGGATTCAGGTCGATTTCAGGTTAGGTCGATGCCAGAAGTCGATATCTAGGTCAGTGGTCGATGTCGACTGCATCTGTCGAAGTCGAGGAAGAAGATGATGACGAGGGCTGCCAGGTTGGGGTCGATATCGAGTATTAGGGTCGATATCGACCTCTCTTTTTCGCTCCTGAGTCCTCGATGTCGACTCCAGGAGATGGCTTGACCCTAGGGGGGTCGATTTCGACTGGCCTGGTCGATTTCGACTGCCTCTGCAGTAGCTTCTTTTCTTCTTCCTTTTGCTTGATAACCTGAAATCTTTGTTAGAAATATAGATAAAGCATGAATTATCTCAGTTTTAAAAGTTTCAAAAAGCCAAAAGTTAAATCCTAAAAACCATCGATGCAAAAAATTTAAAGGTTTTATGTACACGCTCTAGATTTTTTAGTCGCTAGGCCGACTTCTCTGTCAATGCTTTATGACCCTTTTATGTAGGGACCCTTCGAGCGTGAGCCTTCTCCTGGATCATCTAGGTCCTTTTGGTAGTAGCTAAGCTCGGCGACCAAGGCTTCTTTGATGTTAGGTTCTTCTTTGGGCACTTTCTTTCTCTTTCTTGACCTAACTTTAGCAATATAGGCAAACCATGGAGCTTTGACCCTCTCTTTAGTAGAATTATCAATAATGGGCTTAATTGATTCATCAATAAGGGATAGAGGAGGGTTAGGAGTCATACCTGGGCTTACCTGTTTGGGCCCGAAACAGAAATCTTCGGGCTGAGGGGTGGTCGATTTCGACCAAGGAGGGTCGATTTCGAGAGCTTTGGTCGATATCGATATGTGGTGGTCGAAATCGACCTCTGTGACCCCATACTTAAGCTCCTGGCAGCGATCTGGCATACTCGATTTCGACCAAGGGGGGTCGATTTCGATGTTTTTAGTCGATATCGACTGGTTCCAGTCGATGTCGACCCTGCTTGCTGTTTCCGTCCTCGCCAACAAAAATTTTCTAAGCTTTTCTTTAGCCGGCGAGAGGACTACTTGCTCCAGGTGCTTTGTTTCGCTCATGGTTGGGTTGAAAGAGAATTCTATCACTTCGTTCCCTATAGTAAAGGTTAGTAATCCTCGACGTACATTGATATTGGCATCAGCAGTAGCTAAGAAAGGCCTACCAAGGATAATAGACACTACAGGATCTTCAGGCATCTCCAATACAATGAAATCAGTAGGCACAAAGAACTTACCTACCTTTACTGGAACGTCATCAACTATACCTGTGGGTCTGACGAATGAGTTGTCAGCCATATAAAGTTTCATGTCCACAGGTTCAAGGGCGCCAATGTTCACCTTTTGCCAAATAGAGAGAGGCATGAGACTTACACTTGCCCCTAGGTTACATAGGGCTTTGTAGCGATGTTGGCCAAGTCCCACGGTGATTGCAAACTTCCCTGGATCACTCCTCTTTTCATGGAAATCCATCTTTGAGCACTACTCTGCGATCTCTGCCATGGACCGTTTCTTGCTAAGGTTGTCTTTTGGGAATCGAACATAGGCGGGCATCTCGCTTAGGGCTTCTGTAAGAGGGATAGTAATGTTAAGTCCTTGGAGAATCTTTATAAAGCGCCTAAACTTACCTTGAGTGGGGTCCTTCAATGCTTTGGAAGGGAAGGGCAACGTCTTCATTTGCGGGGAAGCCAAAACGGTGGTCGGAGGAGCTTGCTGAACATCGATGTCGACTGGAGGTTGGTCGATATCGACTGGTAGGGTCGATTTCGACCTCTGTTGTGATCTCTCAGGCTCCGCAGTGTTATCGACGTCGACCAGGGGATCAACATGGGTGTCGATATCGACCTCAGGGTCGATATCGACTGGTTTGTCGATGTCGACATGGTCTGTTGTTTCTTCCTCCGTTGCCTTTTGTGGTTTATGAACTTTGGTGCCACTCCTTAGTTGAATGGCTGCTATGTGTCCTGACCCGGATTGCCCCTTAGGATTGGTAGTTGGTTGCCCAGGGAATGTTCCGGACGGTCTAGGGATTTGTGCCGCCAATTGACCCAGTTGGGTCTCTACGTTCTTCTTCCAAATATCCATCTCCCCAATCCTTGTGGTAAGGTGATTGAGTTGAGAGGGGATAGCATTGTTGGATTGATCATTCTTAGCTTGGTTCCGCCTTATCTCGTCCAACACAAGTTGAAGATCATCCTTCTTTTGGTCTCTCTCCGGGTGCCCAGGAGCTCTATAGAGTGGGGGGTCCCTAGGGTTAACCTGGTTCCTTTGTGGTTGTTGGAACCTTTGGTCTCCCCAATATTGGCGAATGGGACCCCTCATGAAGTTGGCTTCCTCATGAGTCTCCGCTAGTTGCACTTCCTCGGCATGGGGGCACTCAATGGTAGTGTGTCGCTATGATCCACATTCGATGTAATCCTGGTTTGCCGAAAGGAATCTTACTTGTTTTTGGAGTTTTCTAAGTTGATCCCTATGAAATTGTTCTTTTACATCCGGATCGATCACCTTAGAGGGCTCGTACAATGGCATAGATGGGCAGGCCTCGACGATGATGGTGCGTCAGAAACCTCAGAAGTCCCATATGTATTGTCAAATTCCACCAACCATTCAATGGTTTCCCAAGCCTCTTGTCGAGCGAGTTCAAGATAGCCATAGGCGGTGTAAGTGTTGATCCTCTCCTTGGTGGCAGCATCAAGAGCATTGTATATGATCTCCTAAATTACGTACGGTGGTTGGCCATGCGTCGGGCATGATCGTAGTAGGTCCTTAAACCTTTCCCAAACAGTCGCCAGAGCCTCACCAGGCTTTTGTTTGAAAGCCGTGATTTTCTGTCGGATCAGTGCCGTCTTAGGAGGAAAGAACTTGTTGAGAAACGCGTCCTTGACTTTATTCCAGGTGCGGAGCGATCTTGGGGCTAAGCTCTCCAACCACTGCAATGTTTTTCCTGTAAGAGACCAGCGAAAGGCTTTTAGTTGGACATACTCAAGACTTTGTCCATCAGCAATTGTATCACAGAGGTCTAAGAAGGTCGATATATATGCCATAGGGCATTCGTTAGGTTTCCCTTCATATTGATGCCTTCTTATTTCAGTTAAAAAATTCGGTTTTATTTCAAAATTAGAAGTAGGGATTAGAATAGCCGATTCAGGCACTGTGAGCGATGGATGCATGTATTGCTTTGCATTCCGGGGGAGGGCGTTGATTTGAGTCTCATATCGTCTCCTGGCTTCCTCCTCCCTATCAGCATGCTCCCTTAGTGCCGCTTCTCTGGTAGTGAAATCCTCTACTTGCTTCCTTAAGCGTTCAATTTGTTGTGCCTGGGTCTCGTTGTCCGCCATGATTCTTTGAACTCGAGACCTAAGATGGAGAAAGCGTTCTGGTTCGTCTAGTCCTTCAAATTCAGGTTGGTCACGAGTACGTCACATACACCTATAAAATAACACTAAAAAGAACCGTGAAAATAAACTACTAGGGCGCGATTGATAGCTTCCCCGGCAACGGCGCCAAAATTTGACGTGGGGAGAATTGAATCGAAATATATAATAAAATATAAAGCAATACAACTCTTAGCCTCTTCAAATAAATTCAAGACTCCCCGCTATAGTAGTAGGGAATCAGGTTCGATCCACGAGGAAGTGAGTCAGCGGGATCCTAGAAGTGTTGAAGACACGTCCTTTACGTTCGACCAGAAGCCTCGATATCGAGCTCAGACCTCGATGTCGAGCTTGGCTGTCGATGCTCTCTGCAACAGAAGACCTGCAGAAACAAAAACTGTAGTCGATATCGACTGGTGGGGGTCGATATCGATGTTAGTCCATGAAATCGACTGGCTCAGAATTCTGCCAGTCGATATAGAGGGGTCGATTTCGACACAATGGGCTCGATATCGATGCTTGCAGAAGTTTCCCAGGAGTCTCGAGATCGACTTAGAAAACTGTAGATCTATCAGTTTGGTCGATATCGACCTCTGTTGTCGATATCGATGTCTTCCTACATTGAGTTAGTTATTTTGTCAGCAAAGAAAGGGCCAAAGTTTTAAGAATGGGAAGGAAGCAGTGATCAGAAATAAGAAAGGGTGTTGGGTTTTTCGATGACTCAACGAACGGCGAGCAAATTTGAATGTAAACTTAATAAAGGAAAAGTCTTCCAAAGCCAAGGATTACCGCGACGACAACCATGATATAAGAAGTAAGAATCAACTAAAGATGCATGCTTTCATCATAAAGGAAAAGGCTTTCACCTAAACCGACAAATAGGAAAAGAGATTTTGCAATTACTCAACCTAATTTGTATCTACCTTCGTCATAATTGAGTTTATAATCTTTCGAATAAACCCTAATTACTACCCAAGTTTTACAACATGAGTTCCTTAAATTCTCATTTAAAGATGAAGCACAAGGTAGAGGGAGATAAAAGATACATTCTTTAGCGACGCACTTACCTTACCACCATGGCTATCGTCGGGCTCACCCCGACCCTAGAAGAAAGGGCGACTACTCGCTTATGTTGATTGTAGGCATGTCTTCAATTGAAATAACTTGCATAAATGGAAAATTTCGAATCTTTACAATCTCAACGCCAACTATCGTAAGCGCTTGAAACTTTAAAGCTCAAAAACTCTAACTATCTATTGCCTATTGCTATTGTCTTGCTTCTTGGATGATCTAACAAATCAGCCCCTAGGGCTTTATTTATAGGCTACTAATCCTCGCTATCCGAGGATTGAAACTTCTATCTAAACTATGAGCTATATCCGAACAATTAGGATAGGTCTTTTATTTTGATAAAAACTTAAAGGAAAAGATAATAAACAACTGCTAATATCTAAAAGAACGAGATAACTCATGGCTTTGATGATAGACTTCACAATCCGAGCCTCGAAATCGGATTTATCTTCTGTCGAGGTAGGGTCGATATCGACACCAGAGGTCAATATCGATGCTTGTGTTTCTGCTCGACTTGTCCAGCTCCAGTCGATGTCTATGACGATGGTCGATATCGAGGTAGTATGTCGATATCGATGCCTTCTTGTCTGGTCTGTGTGGCCTATCTCGACACTCAGAAGTCGTGTCGAAATGTTAGGTCGATATCGATGTCTCAAGTCGATATCGACCTCTGCTCAGCTTCACTTGGCTTCTTCGTTTTGACTCCGATTTCATCGAATTCCTGCATGGTTAACTCAATACTCGTGCAGACTCTATTTCTTATACTTTAGCTCATTCTTACACAAGTTTATATACTTTTGAAACTTTTCTTTGGAAATCGAATGAAATATGAAGTCAAAAGATGCAATAAACAAAGGTACAAATATGTACATCATGCACACCTTTCGAATCCTTTTCCAATCATTATGATATCTATGTTCAAGTGGAAGAAAATCGCAAACATAGCAAAAATGCTCATCCATACTCTTATCTAGCCAACCATTTCCACCTTCAGCTTCATAGCATGTAAAACAACACTCAAAATAGTCTGTGTACCACTAGGATTCAATGGAGTTCGAGCTTCCGCTAATAGCCTCTCGTATTTCTGGTAATCATCGTCAACCACATCATGAAAATCAAATTCATTGCACACCTTGTACCCCGCATGATAAGGTAAGCTATCATGGATAATGTCCATAACGGGATTAGACCAAAAGAAGAGAAATCCCTTTGCTCCAAGTATTGCATTATATGAATTGAAAATAACGGTTCAACTTGATCTTCTCCATGGTTGTCCCAAACTGTATAATTCGGTTACATACCAAAATGAGACAAGTGCATTAACATTGTTGGAATGTTCACTGACTATCGAGTGTTATGACAATGGTCGCATGAACAAGGAAAATAGATCCTCCCATTTTCATTTGCATTATGTTTGTTCACAAAACTAGTAATCCCATCAAGATATTCCTTGGAATTACGAGGAAGTTGCATCCATCTCTTATCCGTTTTCCAAATTAACTATCATTTTAAAAATATAATACAAAATCTAAGTTAAATCCATCACACATTCCATTAAATCACAACAAATCTCTGTACAATTCACAGAAATAATTTCCCACATATTCTAAGCTAAATCCATCACATATTTCAATTTTCAATACCACCGAATATCATTACTAAAAGTAATTGTAAAATAATTCAATCATAATTTCCCAAGTCTCTATCCTAAGGTTCAAAATCTCCACAAAATTCCTCACTACAATTCTAACCAATATTTCACACTTCCTTCTCTCTATTTAACATTATACATATAAAACAAAAATGAAAAACATTATTAACCTTGCTACAAACTCAAGTTAAATTGGTCTTCTTCAATCACCACGTAACTTGTATGTGTAGATCTACAAAGAAAATTCCAAAACACCAAACTAACCAAGATTTCATAAATCCAACAAAATATACCATTACATGTATAAAACAAAACAACATGACTAACCTTGTCTTAACTCAAAGTAAATTACTCTTCTTGAATCTCCACAAACCTAACTTATGTAAATCACTTGAAATTTCAAATTGACAAAGATAAAAAATGGAGAAAATGTGGGAAGACATGAGATGATGAAGAAGGAGAATGGTGATGCAATGATGGATGGGTTAAGGTTACTTGTAACGGCCCAAATATAAATATTCGGGTTACGTTTCGAAGGATTGGATACCTTCGTTCGGATCTTGCAATTCGAGTATGGGTTGAGTTTTAAACAAATTTTTAGTGATCAAAGAAGGGATTTCGCACCCTAAATTCGCGATAGGGCCGTTAGGTCGCCCGAACCTGTCCTACTTGCCTAAGTCGCTCAAACGTTTTAAGTTCGAAAACATAAATAAGGAGATATCATAATACAACTTGCCACGACATGGCCGGGTCAAAACCAAATACGAGGAAATAAGTAGCAAAAGTGTGGAGTTCAAGTCGGTCTTTCTCTCCCTCTCACTGCGCCATGAGATATCCCCCGCCACAGCAGCACATGATCAAGTAAGGGTACGGGTACCTGAAACTAACCACGAAGTCAAGGTCGAGCCACTCATGCGAGCCCTGAAGACCTCGCTGAGGACATATAATATGCCTATACCTAAATAAAAGATGCTCTAATGCAGTGCGGAAATATTAAAGACCCAAGCATGCTAGCAGTTTATATGTATATATGCAGAAAGCGATTAAATGGGATCCCGCATAGAATGCCAAGTGGCATGTCCCTCTCCTACTCCCGCACCCATGCTCGTTAGTGCAAGAACCGGCCGCATTCAATGTTATATAGCAACATCTCATCATGTCATATATCACATGTCATGTCTCATTTCATATGTCATTATTTTCTTTCTTTCTTTCTCATTGTATGATATCAGACTCGATTAGGAACAACCCGATGAGACTGGGTTGTCCTATGACCCTAGCAAATAACTCTAGGACTCACAATTTAACGATCGTTCTACCATACGCAAAGAGAATACGGATGCTCGTTCAGTTGTGCAACCTAAGCATGCTACTACATGAATATGCAAGATGCAACACCTACACACTATATGACACATTAGGCATGAGGTTCTAACTTGAGTAAGCCCCGGAGGACTTACCTGGAGGTGCAGAGCAGCGAAATAAGGCAGCAAGAGTAAGCAATCCAACAGATCAGAGATCACCTAGTAATCACAACGAGAATATAAGTCTAACTATTTAACATACTAGCACACACACGATTTCATATAGTCCACATAGTCAGCAATCCCATCATTATACTTCATTATCTTCATCGTCATTCAACTCGTCTCAACATTCATCGCATACTATTTCACTTCGTATTTCACATCTTGTCATAGTACCACTTACAACATATAATGTCAATATCATCACCTCAGCAACATCTCATCTCATCAATATATAACACTATACCAGGATTTCCTACTCAAGTCATATATCTGAATATCATGTTTTCACAATCATCAGCATGCTTGCATATAACAACATTTCATAAATCATTCTTAATATATATATATATGTCATCATAAGTAATTAACATTTAACCTCTTATATTAATCCACCACAAGTCATGCTATTAGTCACACGTATCATTCCGTCGGCCAAACGATCATATCATCATGCTAGTTACTCATCGAACAAGTCAGATTCCCAAACTAGTTTAAAAAGTGTTTCAAAATCTGAGTTAAGCAGTTAAAAGTTCCGGCTTTTGAAAACGCTTGCAAAATTCCTTTCCAATTTATTTATTAAATCATTTTGTAACTTTGAAATTATTTTCTAAATTTCCTTTTTACGACTTCAAGTCTCAAATAATATATTTTAAATCCTAATTAATATTATATAATATTTAAATACCACTTGTTAATTACTTTAAAAAAAATATATCCAAATCCTTTAAAGTTTCAACCGTTTTTTATTTAATAAAACCGCTCCTTTATAAAATCTCCAAAATAATATTTTATATTTTAATTCCCAAATAATATTATAATATTTAACTACCATTAAATAATTAATTAATTAAACGGATAAACCCGAACCGAACCAAACCCATTTAAATCCAACCAAACCGAACCCAACTAAACCCGCCTAATTATATAACTCCCAAACCGGTTTAATATTAAAATAAATAATATAATTAACGAGGAGGTGCCCACAATAGTCATCTTCCTCCCGATTCAAAACAAGCATTGGTGCCTACTTCCTTTCTTGCGCCAGCCGCAGCGCCCGCCTTGCTCGCACACGCCTCTCTCGAGCTCGCTGGAGCTCTCGAGCTCACCCAATCATCCCGCACTCAGCCCTTGCTTACTCGCCACTCACCCACAGCCCAACCCAAGCACGGAATTGAATTGAAACAAAGGAAGGAAAGGCGAAAGCTCACCGAGGTGTTCGTGACTTCGGAGCTCTCGATTGGAGTTCTAAGCGTCGTTAGAGGCTCACGATGGCTCGTCGGACCTGCGTCGGACATGGGTGAGCGTGATGGTGGAGTTTGAGAGTGGTTTCGATAAAAATAACGAGTAAGAATGGCTTACCGAAAGGTTGTTCACGCTCGAACAGGTTCGATGGGACTTCGGTGAATCGGGGGTGGCACTAACGGCCTCCGGGCTTGCTTCGGGGCGATCGTGGATGTCGGAGGAGGTGCGGGAGGGAGTTGCTGTAGATGCCCTTCAATGAACAAGGAGGGACAAAGGCGTGATGATCGAAGGTGGTGACGTTTTAAATGTTGAGATGGCGACGATGGTGATGATGGTGGTGGTGTTTGGATGGTGATAGGGCGACAAGAGCAGGTGGTAGGTGGTGAGTGAAGATGATGATGGTGGTGATGCGTGGGAATGACAGCGGGAAGGTGATGGAGTAGGAGAGCCGAAGGGAGTGGTAGGGGAGGTGATGGTGAATGAAGAATGAGGAATGATGGGGTAAGGTGGGTTTGAAAGGGTAAGATGAGTGATGAGAGTGGGTGAGATATTACGTGTGAGATTGGTTAAAACCAATACCCGGAAACAAATCCCGAATACGAGAATTTTGAACCCCGAAATTGGTTTCCGAATGTTAGTTTGCCCGAATCTCGCTTTCTCGATCGATTAGATTTTTAAAACCGAACAAAGAATATCACCATCCGATAATTATTTTAATTTCTCGAGGTGAAAGGACAAAATCGTTCGTTAAAATTTTAAATTCAGGTCGGAATCCGCTTTCGAGTTTTAAATCCGATTTAAATTCATTTTTAAATTTCATTTTTCCGAAAAATTAGGATTAGAAAATCCGAGTCTTTACATTACTGTTGTAACCTTTAAGCTTTCCATGGAGTAGGTAACATCATTAAATGTGAGAATGAAAAAAAATGCTCAGCAGACAGACTTAGACCTTCTCCAGTCGCCCCAATAAATCCCAAAAAAGCACAAAAGGTGATTTCCTTCAAGCGATGGATAAACAATACATCCGTCACCCGAATCAATTTATAGAGACTAACCAAGTTTATGACCGTCGCTGGAGAGATTTCTAGTGATGAACCATTAAATGTTCATCTCCAGGAACTCTCCATGAGTATTAGTCAAGTCTAATCACTACGCCAGAAGGCGTTTCACACGACGGACTGAAGTCATCGCCTGAAATGGGGTTTTCGCCCTCTGATATCTCAGGCGACGAACATTCGTCGCCTGAGTTGTGGTCCATAGGCGACGGATTCGGTTTCATATGTTCGTCGCGGGAGCCTGTGCACACAATTTATGAGATAGTATGAAAGAATCCAGGCGACGACCCTGTCCTATGTGTTTCATCGCCTGGAGCTTTTCAAGAGACGGACATAGAATGATTTCATCTCCTGAGTGAAGTCCAGAGATGTGTTCTTAGTTGTATTTCCGTCGCTGGAGTGTCCGTCGCCTGAAAGTGTTAAATTTTTTTTAAAATTAACACGACGATGTAATATTTTTTGTTCGTCGGCTGAATTCTTTTGATTTTAAAAAAATAAAATTTGTTTGGGCAGGTGCCCCTGTTGGAAAGTACCTAATGGCACATTTTGTTCCCCTGTTGAACAACAACACACCAACAACAACACACCAACAACAACACACAATCACAACACAACACACATCAATTTAAAACCTAAACCATACCCTAAAGCTTGTCCAACAAACCAAAAGTATTAGAAACATTGTCCAGACAACACAAGTTCCAACTCCACATTACAAAAGGTTGTCCCAACACTACACAAGTTCGCAAAACACCAAACCAAACCACAAGTGACAAGAGGAGGGCATCCTTACCTATTCCAGCTGGGGGGAGGGCCGAGAATCCGATTGAGGAGAAGCTGATGGAAGGCCACCTGAATGGTGGGATGCCTGAGGAGTACAGACCGCAGAGGTGACGGAGGGCTGTGAGCTAGACTGACTACCCAATAAGGTCATCATGACCTTCTCCATACTGGCCATACGCTCCTCTAATTGTTCATTCTTGCTCTGGGCTTGGGTGGCTGTTGTCATAGCTGTGGCAAATCGCTCATTCAACCTTGCAATTTCCGCCTTAGCATCCTCCAGCTCCTTCTCCCTCTCTGCAGCCCTTGCTGCCCATGGACCCCCTCGTTTCTTTGCAGGCCGCTCTCCAGCTCCACCCATTCCTTTAAAAAAAATATTGAAAACGTAATACGAGCTGAGTGGGATTGAATTATTAAAAGTAAAATCTTGTGATGAAGTTGTGAAAATTATAAAACAAAAAGAAAATTCATGGGTAATACTATACCTCGAACTTCTCTTCCTCGTCTTTTCCCAAGGCATTCCAATATGATGCAGGTTTGTTCTTCGACGGGGAGGGGTGGTATTTGGCTTGGGTCTAATGCTTCTGCTTCTCCTTCTCCACCAGTGAGGACCTCCTGAAGACGACCTTTCAGTTTGTCCTACAAGTTCATGTGTGCACAAAAAATAAATATAAGAAATGAGTATAATCAAAGCAATGCATATCAAGTATACCCAACAACACTAAAATAAAAGAAACCTAAGTAACCTAAGTATGCTGAACATAAGTATGCTGAAATGAAAGGAATGATTTTAATAAAAGAAACCTAAGTATGAGTATAATGAAAGGAATGATTTTAATAAAAGAAACCTAAGTATGAGTATAATGTAAGGAATGATTTTAATAAAAGAAACCTAAGTATGCTGAAATGAGTATAATGAAATGAGTATAATGATTTTAATATATACAAAGAAACCTAAGTATGCTGAACATATTTATATTTATAGAAAAAATTATAAAGAGCATGTATATAGGAATAAAAGACACAAAACAGAAATAAAATGAAAGCAATACAGATCATGTTACAGTAACAACACTAAAAAAAAAGAACGGATTGATTTTAATATAGAAAAGGAAACCTAAGTACTCTAAACTATTAAACCTATTACCTACTGATTATAATACAGAAATGAAAGATACCAAACAGAAATAAAGTAAAAGAAATAATGAAAGAAATGCATTATTATAAGTAAAACCAAAGGAATCTAGTTATATACATGTTAAGAATAATGAAAGTACTCTAAACTATTACCTACTGATTCAGTACCTATAAGTTTTATGCATGTTAAGAATAATGAAAGACATATGCATTATTCTTAACATGCATTATTATAAGTAAAACCAAAGGAATCTAGTCAATATAAGAAAGATAAACTTATAAAGACTTATATATACAAAACAGAAATAAAGGAAAACAAATACATGCATTATTCTTAACATGCATTATTCTTAACAGACATAACAGAAATATAATGATACAAAACAGAAATAAAGAAATCTAGTCAATATAAGAAAGAGAAACTTATAAAGACTAATAGATACAAAACAGAAATATAATGATTTTAATAGGTTTAGTACTTAGGTAATAGGTTTCTTAACATGCATTATTAAAATCAGTAGGTAATAGGTTTAGTACTAAGGTAAAATTACAGAAAAACTTATAAGAAATATGCATTATTATAAGTAAAACACACAGCTACTATAACATGCATTATTTATAAGTAAAACACACATTTACTAAAACAGAAAGTAAATGAGTACCCAACAGCAAGTAACAGAAAACAATTAGATGGTGTTTGAGGAGGATATACCACTCGGTCCTTCGCATGTGGACACTTCTCGTAGGCTTCTATGGTTGTCTGAAGCCATGCCGCCGGATGCTTTTCCTTGACAATCAGCTCTTCTGCTCGGAAGCTAAGGGGCTTCGAACCGTTGTGATGATTGATGGGGTTCGGGTTCTTGGTCCTGTTTTGCTTGTTTCGCTCACACAAGGCCAGTAAAATGAAAGGCATTCACAAGTGTTACACAATAAGATAAACGACGAATCAAAAAACAAGTTAGTGTATAATGTAGAAATTACCATTCTCGCTTCGTCTGTGAAGTCACTGACCAAGAACCACCACTGCTCAGGGCGCGCGACGAACTCAAGTGGTATGTCCATGCCCCCCCCCCCCACTCCAGGAAGTGTTGATAATAGTCATACTTCCAAGCCCCATATGCTTTGCCGCTCTTTTTCTCCACGTATACGTCAACTGCAGGGTCAATCTCATAATACATCCACACATCCATTGACAGAACAACATATCAGAAATCCATATCAGAATATCCATGTCAGAAACTATAGACAAATGTGCATACATGAACTCAAATGAAGGCAACACATGAACTAAGGCAACACATGAACTCAAATGAAGGCAACATATGACTTATATTTAATTTCATTCAATTTAGAAAAATAAGTGAAGGCAATTGTATAAATTTATAAGTGAAGGCAACACTAAAATGAATGTTTAGAAAAGCAAGTAACACAGTAACCATAACTATAATGAACTCAATTGTATAACTTTATAATGAAAAGTAATGTTCAAATGTATAACTATAAAACTTTAACAGATAAGTTAGCCACATCCAAGTAATCCCTTACGGGGGCATGTTGCTCCTTTGTTAGTTTGATCCATGTTGATGCAAGCATCGGCACCTTGTCCCTGACAGCACACCCAATGTCTCTGACAAAGGTGTCATGCGACTCCTTGAGTCCAGGCCCCTTGTGAAAGCATGACCACTCGATCATGAGCTTCTTCCTCGCTGCCGCCTTCATGAGTGCTGTTTTGTGACTCTTGATGGTACGATACTTACCTACATTTCATCCACAAAATAGTCACTGTTAAAGATTGATGGTGCAGAGAACTTACCTACAGTTTAACCCTAAGTCTTTCAATCCTAACTCTTTCAATCAATTTAAACATAACTCTTTCAATCAATTTGACATGTTCACTGGTAATGTAATTGAAAACCTAACTTTTTCAATCCATTCATCACAAGCCAGGAAAACTGTTAACAGAAAAGTATCCTAAGAACATATCAAATGCAGTCTTTTTAATCAATTGAACCCTATGTCTTTCAATCAATTTAACCCTAAGTCTTTCAATCCTACTATTTCAATCAATTTAAACCTAAATCCTAAATCAATTGATTATCCAGCTTTAAACCCTAAATCCTTATACAATTGAAACCCTAAATCTAAGCTGACAGAGGGAGAGAGAGGTGCTCACCTCGACAACGGATGGAGCGAGGGCCCTCGGCTGATGACCCAGCTACTGCGTTGGCGCCGATGACGGTCGTGGATGGCCCAGGGTTGCCATTGGACAGAGAGAGGAGAGGAGGTGGCTCCGGGTTTGTAGAGGTAGTGGGAGAGGGAGCCGGAGTAGCTGAAGTAGGAGGAGTCGAGGCCAGGTTTGCAGAGGTAGTGGGAGAGGGAGTGGGAGTCGGCTCCTGTCTTTGCAGTGGTGGAGGAGTCGGGGCCGGAGGCGCTGAAGCCGCTGAGTTCGAGGGCGAGGATGAGGGCTCCGATCGTTGTAGTGGTGGAGGAATCGGGGCCGGAGTAGACGAGGATGGCCTCCTCTTCCCCTTCAGGCGAGACTGCACAAGCCGAGACTTTGGAGGCATGATTAAGAGGGATTGGGGATTAGGATTTTCGAAGGTGGAGGAGGGACGACAGGGAGGAGATGGACCAGAGGGAGGGGACGGAGGAGAGGTCGGAGAACGAAGGAGAGGTCGGAGACGAAGGAGAGAGAGGTGATGAGAGAGAGACACGAAGGAGAATTAAAATTGATTTGGGGCTAAGGGTTCAGAGGAGGAGTCCGAGTGTATTTATGAGTCCTCGTTCAGGCGACGGAAAAAAATAACAACTGTCGTCGGCTAAGAATTTGGCGGAAGTTCAATTTTTTAGTGAAAATTAAAGGGGGAAATAAAATTTCATTCGGGCGACGAGCTAACAACAATTCCGTCGGCTGAGGGTGAAATTTAATATTATTCGAGCCAAAATGTGAAATTCAGGAGGGAATTTAATTTTTCGTTGGAGAGACGTGCTGAAAATAAGTTCGTCTACTGAATAGTTTTAGGCGACGGACAAATAATAAGTTCGTCGCCTGAAAAGATGCACAGTTTTAAAAAAAGCACTTTGCATGTGCTATAACCCTGTTTACCTTAACTCAATGACAAATTGCACCAAAAATAAATACTCTCACAAGCCATTATACCAACCATGTCATACACATACGAAATTAACCACCATGTCATACAAAACCAACGATTACAAACATCGATGTATGGAGTCCGAGCGCATTTTCAACCTTCGTTCTCATCACTCACTTCGTCATCGTCATCTTCATCTTCGTCTTCGTCATCCTCTTCGTCGAATTCCTCCTCTTGTTCATCTTCATCCTCATCATCATCATCATCATCTTCTTCTTCTTCTTCCTCCATTTCAAGATCAACGGCGAGGTTAAAATTATCGAAATAGATCACCGGGCCAAGCTCCTGATAAGGTTCATCCTCCTCATTGGTAAGATCATCTCCGTGAGTTGCTAGAGTTTGAGGATCATACACGTTTCTATGAGACATCACATTAACTACTTTCCAAGCATCACCCGCCTTGGGATCATCCACGTAAAACACTTGCCTCGCCGAGCGTGCAAGACAAAATGGGGAATCGTCATACCAACTGCTGTTCGTGTCCAGAGAGATCAAACCCATATCTCCCTTGGTGCTTCCACTATTTTCAGGGTCGGTGTCAAACCACTTGCATTTAAACAACACAACAGGCATACAAGTAGCGTATATCAGTTCCACCACTTGTTCAAGTACCCCATAGTACTTAGCATCTGAAGTTTCCACCATCACCCCTGAATTTTGTGTTCTCAAATCTTGGTCTTTGTCCCATGCCACAAACTTCACCCCATTGACAGAAAAGGCCCAATACAGTTTGCATTGTAGTGGCCCCTTTGCCAAGTTCAGAACCTCCGGTTTTAGGACGTTGTCTCCATCTCTGTGCAACTTAGAAACCTATACAACATAACATGTTACAGTTCAGTTTTGGGAAAAAACATGCAATTTGATCAATAAAACATCACGATCGTTCTTACCCATGGGTAGAAATAACTAAGAAAATCTCTTCTACGGTCCCTTTCTTCATACTCCGGGTAAGCCTCATTATACAGATTCTCATGCGATGTAAAGTAGAACTCAACTTCCTTGCAGTTGGTTAAAACCTACCAGTGAGCCTCTGCAATCATAGGTTCTCCTAACCTTTCTCTCATGATTTCACCGTGAGGACGCACGAGGCTTGAAACGACGGAAATATCATAGCTCCACTCCTCCATAGCATTCGTCCCTTCACTGCTCTCATCCCGACCCCCCATATACAAGTTGCAATATGTTGTTGCCTCGTTTAAAACGTAACGCTCGAAAATACTTCCCTCCGGGTAACAATAGTTCTTCACTTGAGCCTTATATTTGCCAATTTGCCTAAAAAACAGAGGAAGCAGTTTAATGCAGGTATAATGCACGTGTAATTGTGAGATGCATTTAATCTATAAGTAGCATACCTTTCTATTGGGTACATCCAGGTGTAATGCACTGGTCCAGTTTCTAGCACTTGTTGCGGTAGGTGAACTAGAAGGTGTACCATGATTGTGAAAAAGTGCGGGGGATAAATCATCTCTAGTCTGCACAGAATCTGAACTATCTCATCCTCCATCTGGCGTACATCCTCCTTCCTCACGTCTCTAGCACATAATTTCTGAAACCACTTCGCTAGCGCAACCAAAGTCTTGGCAACACCCAACGGCAAGTATGCACGGAAAACAATGGGAAGAAGATGCTGAAACATAACATGACTGTCATGGGTCTTTAGGTCGTGGAACTTTCTCTCTGCAATGTTGACCTTGTTGTGCAAAGATCCAGCATACCCATGGGGGTACTTCACTGCACCGAACCATTCGAATATATCTGGTATGTCCTCCCGTTTCACCAGGAATGGTGCATGAGGGAGAGTTCCATCTCTCCTCTGCGCCTGGCTTCTCCGCACCCCTCTCTGCTGCAATGCGGCTCGAGCTTTGGGACCATCTTTTGTCTTTCCTTCTATGCTAAGAGTAGTGCCGATTATGTTTTCGAAGACGTTCTTCTCGATGTGCATAACATCGAGTGCATGTCTAACTCTAATGTAACGCCAGTACGGCAATCTCCATAACTCGGATTTGTTGGTCCAACACATTCTGTTAGTCGCACTGTATGGGGCCTTGAAAGCAGGGTGCGAGCTGAGGACGGGGAAGTTGATCCTATTGAAACAGATGGAAACATAATGAGGTGGACATAATTATAATGTATTAAAAGGGAAAAGAGAGTGACAAGAGAGGTGGTTCTCGTACCTATCGATCTGTGCAAGAATTTGCTCCCCGCTCCAAGAATAAGGACGTGTTCTGTGTTCTTCACTTCCGTTGAACGCCATACCATCAGTTCGCCACGGGTGGTTTGGTGGAAGCCATCTACGGTGGCCATCGTAAACCATTCTCCCCTGTTCATGCATTGCAGCAGTACCATCCAAGCAAATAGGGAAGGCTTTATACCCCTTCGTCGCAGCTCCAACCAACATCCCCAAGCCAGGAAAGTCGCTTATAGTCCACAACACAGCTGCTTTCATCATGAAAGTGGACCTTGAGTATCGATCAACAGTATATACTTCAGTCCCCCATAAGTCACAAAGCTCATCGATCAACGGCTGCATGAACACACTAAGACACTTTCCTGGAGACTTCGGTCCTGGAATCAACAGCGCTAACATGTTAAATTCCTTCTTCATGCACGTCGACGGAGGCAAGTTGTATGGCATGACTATGACAGGCCATGTGCTATGGAGGGTTGACTGATTCCCAAATGGATTGAATCCATCGGTTGCAAGTGCAAGTCTTACATTCCTCACATCTTCAGAAAAATGCGGGTAGGTTTTGTTAAATTGTTTCCATATCTCACCATCTGATGGGTTTTTCAACCATTCTGGATTGCCCACTTGCTCACCGTGCCATCGCATAGCCTTTGCAATGTTCGGCTCCATAAACAATCTCTTCAGTCTAGGGATTAAGGGAAAGTACCGGAGAACCTTCCTGGGAGCCTTGCCTTTCCTACCCTCCCTAGTATACCACCTAGGTGTGTTGCACTTGGGGCACGCTTCGAGCTCTGCGTATTGTTTGCGAAATAGCACACAGTTATACTCACAAGCGTCGATCAGCTCGTACCCAAATGCAAGGTCCCTAATCACACTCTTCATCGTCGCTCCATCAGTTGGATGTTTATGTCCTTTCGGCAACATGCGAGCAATGTGTACGCACATGGCGTCCATGCTCCTATCTGTCCACCCGAACTCTGACTTCATCTGCATTGCATCCAAACAGGCATCCAGAACAGTTATATCGCTGTCCTCAAACAATGGCATGTTTGCTGCCTCTACAAGCCTATTATATTTCTCTTAATCATCGTCAACAACATATTGGAATGGAGGATCATCGGCAACCGAGTGCGCCTCATATCCGGCATGAAACGGAAATGCATCGTGCAAAATGTTCATAGTAGGTCCATCAACAGAGGAAGATGCCCCTTCCTCCAGGATCTCCGTTTGTCGTTGCTCAATTGTCCTATCAAATGGGGCTTCGCCATGCTTTTCCCAAACAGTATAACTAGGCCACATCCCCAAGTGGGCCAAATGACTGTGTATTTCATCTACAGTGACCCATTCATTATTGCGGCATCTCCGACACGGACATAGGAAATGAGTCAACACATTCGCATTATCTCTAAGATTCTGCATAAACATAAATATTCCTCTTTGATACTCTGCGTGAGCGTGAGGGAGTTGCATCCAACTTTTATCGCCCATTATCGTCCTGTCATTATCAATCCATTGATATGAATTCATCACATACACAATCCATTCATATCACAATCTCAGCACATTTTCAATCAAATACACAATCAATTCTCATCATCTATCTCATTCTACACCACATTCTCAAATAAAATTGCACATAAACAATCTATTCACATACACAATCCATTCACACCCCAAACTCAATTTAAAATCAATACTCAATCCTAACATTCTAAATTCCATTCACATAAACACAAATACAAATTCCATTTTCATCATCTATCTCATTGTACATCACTTTCTCAAAAAAAAAATTGCACATAAACAATCCATTCACATACACAATCCATTCATAACACAAACTCAATTTAAACATCATTTCACAAACTCAATTTAACCTCCATTTAACCTCAATTTCAATACAATTTATACATAAACAACTCTTTCCCCTCATAAACTCCATTCAAACAACTTTTTTACCATCCAAACTCCATTAAAAAAGACAAGCTCATCATCAATCCACACACAAACAATATATATGCATATATTCAACAAAAAAAAAACTAAAATTTATACATACCTTCAATTGATGTGTGAAGAATTGTGAATTAGGGAAAGGGTTTTCGAGCCTCTACGGTTTTTTTGGGAGAAAGGATGAAGAGAAGAAAGAAAGACATTGTGCAAGTACATCCCATTTTAATTGTTTGTTACGGAAAACACATTCAGGCGACGGACATAGATATATCTCCGTCTCCTGAGAGAATAGAAATAAATAGGGGTCAACCACCACACCTTTCAGGCGACGGGGATAGAACATATCCGTCTACTGAATGAATAGTCATAAATTGGGGTCAACCACCACACCTTTCAGGAGACGAAAATAGTCGTATGTCCGTCTCCTGAATGAACAGTATTTAATATTCGTCACCAACCAGACTTTATTACTTGACTTTTGAAAAAGTAAAACGTTTAGGCGACGGACTTATTGTAATATCCATTGCTACAAAGGCCCATTCTGACAGTTGTGGTTGGGATGCCTGTTTGGGCGACCGATCATGTGCAATGTTCGTCGCCTGGATTTCATCCGTCGCTTGAGTCACCTTCAGCCGACGAACTTCGAATTTTTTTGGTCGGCAGAACAAGGGTTGGAGGTGTTTTGGGCCTCCCACCGTGCAGGCGACGAGCCATATAAAGTACGTCGCCCGAACGCGATTCAGGCGATGAACTTTCTTACCTCTGTCGAGCGAGATGCAATCTGGCGTAGTGAATTAATACTCGGGTGACGAACTTCAACGACCACCACCTAAGTCCATCACTAGAAGTGTATTGGAGCGATGAACAAAGGCCTTCCTCATCGCTCTATAGCTTTCTCCCAATGTTTTGTGCTTGATCCATCCACAGGTGTCGACGAAAAAGGAAAGTTAGTTACCAAGACTAAAACCAAGCGACGACATATCATATATTCGTCGCACAAATGTAAAACTGGCGTAGTGAGAGTTGGTTTTAATACCCGCTTGGAACATAAGCCTAGGCTAGCATATAAACCTAATTAAAATTTAAAAAAATATTCAAAGAGCTCATAATTATGAAATAAAAAGGGATAGGATACTACACTAGATTATCAATTGGGCGATGAACCCATGTCGCCGACTGATAGAGGGATTTGGACGTTGAGACCTTCAGGAGAGGTGATGTACATATTTGTAGCCTTTTTGTTTCCAAGTTTTGACTTCATATTTCATTCAATTCCTAAAGTAAAGGTTGAAAATAATATAAATTTGTGTAGAATGAGCTAACGTGCAAGAAATAGAGTCTGCACAAGTTTTGGTCAAAATATGTAGGAATTGGAGCGGAATCGGAGTCAAAACGAAGAAGCCAAGTAAAGCTAAAAAGAAGTCGAAATCGACTGCCTTGGCCGATATCGACTAAAGACCTCGACATGGACTCTGAGTGTCGAGACAGACCACAAAGACCAACCTAGAAGACCACTCGATATCGAGTGATGATATCGATATCGACTTGCCCTGGAGATCGAGTGAAGTGGAACCTGTCGAGCAGAAACAGATAAGTCGATATCGACTGCCTTGGTCGATATCGACTGGAATTTCACGCGGGTTGGACACGCTTTTCGAGATGCATATTTCAAGTTTTATCATCTAAGCCAAGGATTATCTTCTTAAGTAGATAGAATATACCTTAAGGATATTTCCTTTTTACCCTAAAGTATTTATTAGTTATTTTAGATATTTACCATAATAATGTTTCATCCTATCTATGATGGGATAGAATTTTAGATAGAAGATTAGATCTACTTCCTTGGCTAGCAAGGATTAGTAGCCTATAAATAAAGCCCTAGGGGGCCGGTTTTTATTCATTCAAGCAAGCAAGACACAAAGCATTAAGCATTCAAAGTAATAGTTTTAGGTTTTGAGCTTTAGGGTTTCGGCGCTTACGATAGTTGGCGTTGAGATTGTAAAGATTTAAGTTTTCTCTTCAATGCAAAGTTTTTTCTTTTCAAGTTCAAGCATGTCTTCATTCAACATGAGCGAGTAGTCGCCCTTTCTTCTAGGGTCGGGGTGAGCCCGACGATAGCCATGGTGGTAAGGATTGTATGTTGCTAAAGAAGGTATCTTTTTTATCTCGCTCTGCCTTGTGCTTCATTTTTAAATGCGAATTTAAGGAACTCATGTTGTAAAACTTGGGTAGTAATTATGGTTTCTATTCGAAACATTATAAACTCAATTATGACAAAGGTAGACGTAAATTAGGTTAATTTATTACAAGATATCTTTTCCTATTTGCCAGGTTTGGGTGAAAACTTTCTCTTTTATGATAAAAGCATGCATCTTTATTGATTTCTTACTTCTACTATCATAGTTGTCGTCGCGGTAATCCTTGGCTTTGGGAGATCTTTTCTTTTTTTGTTTACATCATTATTGCATGTCGTTCGTTGAGTTATCAAAAAACCCAACAACCCAATGACATTTGTTGTTCATTGCTCCGTCTCCATCCTACTTTCTTCGGCCTTTTTTTGCTGACAAAAATTAATCTTTCTGCAGGAACCAGTCGATTTCGACCACTTTTCCCTAGGTCGACATTTGTTGTGTCGACTCCCTTTGTTCCTGTTGCTGAGGTCGATTTTGGGTGCTCTACTCGATATCGACTGCCTTGTGTCGATTGGCAGTTTTCTGACGTAGGTTGACTTCATTTGCTGACATCGATATCGACCACCGTAGTCGATATTGACTGCCGTTTTTGTCTTTGTAGGTCTTTTGTTACAGTAGAAATCGACAGCCTAGGTCGGCATCGAGTCCTTAGCTCGAGATCGAGGTTTCTGGTTGACATTCAGGACGTGACTTTGAGACTATCTAGGATCCCGCTGACACGCTTCCTCGTGGATTGATCCTGAATACCCTTCTACTACAGTGGGAGGAAGTCTTGTAATTATTTGTGCGGATAAGGATTCAGTTTGCTTCTATATTTCATATATTTGTTTAAACTCGATTTCCTTCTCTTAACAAATTGGCACCGTTGTCGGGGAGGCTATTAATCGCATCCTAGTAGTCTATTTTCACCTTTTGTGTAAGTTTTGCTTTATAGGTGTATGCGACGCGCTGATCGCCCACCTGAGTTCGAAGGTTTAGACGATCTTGAAAGCTATCTTCACCTTTGCGCTAGAATTCAAAGAGCCATGGCGGACCAAGAGACCCAGGCTCAACAGATTGAACGCCCAAAGAAGCAAGTAGAGGATTTCACCGCTAGAGAAGCGGCACAAAGGGAGCATGGCGATAGGGAGGAGCAAGATAGGAGACAAAATGAAGCTCAAATCAACGCAATCCCACGGAATGCAAAGCAATACATGCATCCCTCGCTCATAGTGCCTGAATCGGCGATTTTTATCCCTACTTCCAATTTTGAAATTAAGCCTAGTTTCCTTAGTGAGATTAGGAGACACCAATATGATAGAAAACCTAATGAATGCCCTATGACACATATAATAACCTTCTTAGATCACTGCGATACTATTGTTGATGGACATAGCCTTGAATATGTCAAACTAAAGGCTTTTCGTTGGTCTCTTACAGGTAAAGCATTGCAGTGGTTGGAAAGCTTAGCCCCAAGATCGCTTCACACCTGGAATGAAGTCAAGGACGCGTTCCTCAAAAAATTCTTCCCTCCATCCAAGACGGCGTTGATCCGACAGAAGATCACGACTTTCAAACAAAAGCCTGCTGAAGCTCTAGCGACTGTTTGGGAAAGATTCAAGGACCTACTATGATCATGCCTGACGCTTGGCCAACAACCGTACGTGATTCAGGAGATTATTTATAATTCTCTTGATGCTACAACCAAGGAGAAGATCAACACCTACACCTCCTATGGCTACCTTGAACTCGCTCCACAAGAGGCTTGGGACACCATAGAGAGGTTGGTGGAGTTCGACAACACATATGGGTCTGTTGAGGCTTCTGACACATCATCATTGAGGCCTGCCCCATCTATGCCACTATATGAACCCTCCAAGTTAATCAATCCGGACATGAAGGAGCAATTCCACAAAGATCAACTTCGAAAGCTCCAAAATCAAGTGAGGTTCCTTTCAACGAACAAAGATTGCATCAAATGCAGTTCACATCGGCACACCACCACTGAGTGCCCTCATACAGGACAAGTACAACTAGGAGAGACTCATGAGGAGGTCAACTACATGAGGGGTCCCAATCGCCAATATTGGGGAGACCAAAGGTTTCAACAACCACAAAGGAACCCGGTTAACTCTAAGGACCCCCCACTCTATAGAGCTCATAGGCACCCGGAGAGAGACCAAAGGAAGGATGATCTACAACTTGTGGTGGACGAGATAAGGTGGAATCAAGCAAAGAATGATCAATCCAACAATGCAATCCACTCCCAACTTAATCACCTTACCACAAGGATTGGGGAGATGGATATATGAAAGAAGAATGTAGAGACCCAACTGGGTCAATTGGCGGCACAAATACCTAGATCGTCCGGAACGTTCCCTGGGCAACCAACTACAAATAATAAGGGGCAATCCGGGTTGGGCCACATCGCAGCTAGCAACTAAGGAGTGGCAACAACCTACAAAAGCCATGAATAGATGCGAAGGAGAAGACTGCAGAACCAGTCGACATCGACAGCCCAGTCGATGTCGAGTCACCAGTCAATATTGACCCCCTGGTCGACGTCGAGGCCACTGCAGAGCACTCAGAGCCATAACCCCACTCGATTTCGAGTGATCCGGTCGATATCGACCACACTCCATAATGTCGCTCGATTTTGCCGCTCTATTTTGTAAAGAATACAAGCCATAATGCCGTCCGTTATATAAAGTCATATTATACTAGCCATAATTTTTTTTAAAAAAATCTCATAAGTATATATGTTGGATATAATTTTGACAAGTCCGAGATAAATTATAACCAGAGCATTTTTTTTTAAAGAGCAGCTTTATTTATGTCGGGGGCATGTTAGAAACACCCAGCATAAATAACTGTATGTATTTGGTTTGTATAAAAATAACATATTATTTATGCCGGACGTTTTTTTAATCCGGCATAAAACGGCATTTTTTATCTCAACTACCTGAATCCGGAGTTATATTTCATTATATCCGGTATAAATATACCATTATGCTTGCTACAAAAAAACAAGTTTTTTTAATAATGTTTATAATTAATTCATTAATTCCTAATTGGGATTTGGGTAACAAAAAATGTGCATTAGGAACTACCTAATATGATTAGGATTACAATGATTTTATTTATTCATTTATTTCGATGTATACCAAAAAGGGTCCTTACAACACTAGAAGAAGGTAGGTTTTCAGTTCAGGAGGTTTGATCAAGAACAAGGTAAAAAATTTGACTTAAAAATGCTTTATACTATTTCAATCTTGCTTAAGATATTGGGAGTTTGAAGTTGATGCGCATCTGAATGTCGTGGTTCAGAGACATCAAATAGGAATGCCTTAATTTATCAAACTAAAGCGAGTATAGTCAAGCAAGGAGTCGATCTCATAGAGAGCACAAATGAATTCCTAAATGTGTTTGTGAAGCAAAGTAGCAAATTATGAAGCAATGTAAAAGGAAGCAATAAAGAACTAAAATAGCTATGATTGAATAAGTAACAATAATGATGATGATATATTTTCACTCACATTCGCCACAATTATGGTAATTTCATGATCATTGGGTTGTTATGCATGAACTGCTATACAATTATCTAGGGTTGGTTTAAGCACAGAAATAGATAGGCTGAATTTGTGGATAACACCATCTAAATCCCTAAACTATAGCATGGGGGGTATAAATATGTTCCTAGCACCTACAAAATAAACATCATCTCTCTCGTATCGTTGACACCGCACCTGGCTTGTCACGTCCAAACATCGCTTCTACTAAAAGAGATAACCTTTACCTGTCAATTCTCCTATAATATCATGAATTCATACCCATCGCTACATGCTATGCTGGCTACTCATAGATTAAGGCCTGCAATAGTAGAATGAAGCTATAACCCTAGCATGGAGTTACTAATCCAGATCCCATTTTCGCTCATTGGAGCCTATCAACCTTCCAGCTAACCATGCCTCTTGAGTCATGCACTGTAGGGCCGCTCCAAAAGAATCATGGGAGCTCTTCTCCCATGGTTGTGAAACAAGATATTTGGCTAGGGTTTTTCAGGTCTACCGAAAAGATAAAGGTTGAGAGAAGAAGATAGAGAGGATCGAAGCTTGAGTTTGGGTTCATCAGTGAGAGAGGCTCGTTGAGAAATCTCCATGTGAGCCAGACTCGAGTGTAGAAAGAGAGAGCAGAAGATCCCGAGGGCATGAGAAGGTCGAGCCCTCTGACAACGACTCCGAAGACATAAGGAAGAGAAGCCAACAAGAATGTCGAAGAATCTGATGCGCCAAGCTAATATCGCAACCTTACTAAGTTCGTCTTCTCAATTCATAAGGGGTTTTCATTCCTACCTTCGTACATCTGATTTGCATTGTACTCATTACGTGTCTTGTCTATGCTACCAGTTTCTTCATTTGATGTTGCTTAGTTGCCCTTTTAGGATCGTTGTATTGCATTCTCATTTTGGCTTTTAGAGCATATTGAATGACATCTAGAGCTAGGGACGTAGGTACTAGCTCGAACCTCGTAAACTTATCGTTTGTGTCCTTGTTATCTTTCCTTTAGGTTTTTCTACTTTGAATCGTAATTGTAGAGAGATGCAATTGATGTAAAGTCCTCCTTGAGGGTTTCATTCATTAGACAATGATATATATAGGTTACAAAGGTATTGGGCCTTTGGGCCCACTATACAATATAAGAACTATGTAATCTATCAGTAATCCTATCATCAACACACCAAACAACGTATCTTGAAGATTTAAAATCCTAATCTTCACAAATCAAACAATGCTGATATACCACAAAATCATACCTGACCGACCGTCAAATGAACTTCCAATGTGCTATATATATATATATATATATATATATATATATATATATATATATATATATATATATATATATATATGGTTCCTGGAACCGATTGTAGACAAGACTTCCGAAATCAATGAACAGAAGTGGGTATGTGGGAATTAAGGAAAGAAACCCCAATCGAACGAGATCTGAACTTTGGTGTTTTCAGAATCGTATATGTGAGGCTGAAGAAGATGGGAAATTTCGAAGGAAGTTTTTGTTTTGTATTTAAAATTGAATGGAAGGAAACCAATGTTTGTCTTGATCCCTGCCAGTTAGTCAAGTCGGTCGGCACAAGTCGGTTTATCCGATACGTGGCTCTTGCCTGTTGAGTCATGTACTAGGGATTTACCACTGAAGCTGGGTTATTCGTCATCAAAGAAAAAAAAGCAAAAAGAAAAGAAAGAGGAAACCAAACGGATTGACCGGGTAAAGGAAAAACAACCTCAAACCGGGTTTCATAGGGAAACCCAAACGAGGACTTTTCAACTCTTTTTGCGCTTTTCATTGAGCAGATTCAACTGAAACCGGCTACCAACGAGCACTTAAAGGCCTATTCTGAGTTCGTGCGGTTTGAGGGTTTTTTTTTCAGAATTACTATCTACACGGTCAATTTCTCGCCCATTACACGGTGGAGGATTCCGATTGTGTAGTGCGAATGCGCGAGGACGGTGGGGCCCATCAAAACAGTGCGTCTGCGCAGTACGCGGATGCGACTGTTCTTCTTTCTCATCCCCATCTGTACTCTTCTCCACACAACAAAGGTGTGCCCGGGCCTCCTCTTCGGCGCCAACACCGCCCAACTCCCCACAATCGGGTTCTCCCTCCGCCCTTCCAATTAATTTCTCCCATTGAGGGCATCGATGACGATGAAGGAGGTGAAGTTGTTGGAGGTGATGAGCTCGATCTCGCGGCATTGGCGGCGCTTCACCTTCTCGATGAGGTCGTAGATCTCCGGGTTGACCTGGACTAGCGAGATGCCCCCCAGTTAGAGACGGAATCCATGCATGGCTGACGAAGAAGGGATTTATCTGTCTGAGTGCCAATTGAACCCAGATCCAAAACCTCGAGTCCACATGAACCTAGACAGGCGCTCAAACAAAAATCAATTATGAATTGAACCCTGATTCAAAAACTCGAGTTAAAATGGAATTCATGGCTGACAAAGAAGAATGGATTTATTTGTCTAAGCGACAATTGAACTCAGATCCAACTACATGTCGACCACACTTCTGATTTGATATTCACTCCGAAACGAAGAGGACGAAGAGGTTGAAGCAAGTCTGACTACAAGACGAAGACCAAAAAAAATAGCGCGACTGTGCATTGCAGATGCGCGATTACGGACGTCTAAACGGAGAAAAATTTTTCGTGTAAATAGTAACTTTTTTTTGTGTGGGTTAATTAATTCGCAAGTTTAACAACGAGCAGTTAAAAATTTATGGGTTATTCAAAAAAAAAAGTTAGAAATGTATGGAACACAAACCGGCCAATACGATGTACATATTTCAGGAAAAATAAGTGTAGGGCAGTGGGTGATATGTATAGCAGCTTCCCAGTAGATGAGCCTCATCACGTTACAGGCAGATGGAATCACACTAAGTCGTCTGCAGTTGACGTTTCATAAATTGTATATTTGTATTTGTACCTGCACAGTCCATTTAAATCCGATGAGTAATCGATTACTAATTTTGAAGATAGTATTAGCTAGTGAGGGTGAGATTGAGTAAGATACCGCGTTCCATGGACAAGGTGAGGAGTTGGTCTGTGGTATCCACTAGAGGTTGAACGACCGAGAGAAGAAGGAACCATTCCCACACCAAGGAGAATTGGGTAATGAAAGAATGAATGGAGTCAGACCAAAACGAAATGACGAAAATAACAAGGTAAGCATTCCAGAAGGCGGAAAGGGGAATAAACAGAGTGGTTATCAGCGAAAGAGTGAGTGGGATGGAGATAGCGGAGCTTCCGAGCCGCACTTCAATGCGTATGTGAGGTCCGAAACGAGATGGATACCAATTGAGTTGGATACGGACGGATGTCAAGAGGAAGACGGCCGAGAGCACCAACAGGAAGAGGAGCTTGATTTCGTTGACGAGGAAGGTGGACTCGTTTCCATGAACATCTGCCGTTTTTTTTTATTTTACAAAGACGAGAAATTGAGCATATACTAATACAAGTACGTATGTGGATGAATGAAAGAATGTTAGAAATTGAATTTGAGAAAATGAAATATACCGGAAAATGAGGTGATCGATGAACCAAACAAGTGGAAGAAGAAGAAGATATCGAGTATCATAGTAGGAGTAAGCCATTTCTATCTTTGTTATTAGTTGTACTTGTACTTGTACAACGAAGATTGCAAAGGTCCCATTTTATAACGTTTGTAATGGATGGACATGTAGAATGAAGGTGTACTGTTTACAGTTCTGATTTCTTCTGCCTTTCGTTTGTATTAGACGACGGAAATATGGAATGAAGGTAAACAGTTTGATTTCTCTTTGTCGGGTACTTTTTTAGTGTGGAAACTTTGAATTGCGATTGCTGTCATTTTCTTGAAAAAAAAAATTTATCAAGCGGTGGTTGTCACTGTTTTTTTATATATACAAAGCGGAGGTTGTCACTGTTTTTTTTTTACATATACAAAGCGGTGGTTGTCCCTGTTTTTTCTATTGTCCCTGTTTTTTTTTATTAGAAGAATTCGGGCGAGCGAGCTCTATCCGACAGTATATTTACGGATGAGGTCTGATAGACCAGAATCATTGTAAATATCGACACCCCAGACAGAGTAGCAAATGTGTGCAACCTTATCAGCCACTCTATTGCCTAATCGGGGAACATGAAAGAAGGAAATTTTTTTCATAGTCGATAGTAAGAGTTTAATATCTGATAAAATCAGTTCAATTTCCCAAGGACAGTTAGATATTTTGTTTAGGTGGTTTATGATTATAATGGAGTCACCTTCAATGTGGAGTTTGTAGATACGGAGTTGTAGAACATGTTGGATTCCCAACTTAAGAGCAAGAGCTTCCGCTTTCAAAGGGCTTTGTTTACCTAGTGTTTGATAGCCAATGCGAATCGGACATCCATTCCAGTCCCGGATATATAATGGCTCCAGCAGAGCTATCATTATTTGTAATTGTGGATCCATCGAAATTTAACTTGAAAGTTCCCTTAGGTGGTTTGCGCCATGTAATGTTAGCCTGCTTACCTTTCTTCCTTGGGTGATTGGAGTTTCGTGTGCGTGGGGGGAGTCCTCATCTAAACTATACTCAAAACGAGATGTTTTACCCCAATTCTCGTTGTGGGTTTTAATAATGCGTAATGAACTGTCTCTAAGAGGAATGGGGACCTGTCTAAAAACATGTTGGTTACGAATGAACCAAACCGTCCACCATGAAAATGCGAGATCCACCTTGGCCACCGGAGTAAGGTTGTTTCCGATGAAAGAACAGATAGGTTTTATCTCCCGTGAATGATTTATCATGCTGGATATTGATGAGTTTATGTGTGTAGGTAATCGAAAGAGAGAGCGCACATATTGGCATTCTAGTAGGAGGTGAACATCAACTTCTACTGCACAGTTGCATAGTTTGCATGTGGAAGGTACAGAAGTCCCACGTTGAGCAAGTCTAGAGGCTGTAGGGAGGCCATTTTGACAAACTTTCCATAAGAAATTTTTGACCTTAGGTGGAATATCCAAATTCCAGATCCAAGCGTTGTTGTCTATGTTCAGCGAGGATCAAGTTGTGATTAGCTTGTATGCACTCGACGTGGTGAACCAACCAGCCCTATCAGGCCACCAATATAAACGATCCTCAAAGGGAGAACAGGAAGTGGAATATCCAGGATTTCTTTGACTATGTCATTTGGTAATACATTGATAAGTTTTTCCATCCACCATCTACCCCCTAAAATATAATCACTAAAAGTTTCCTCTAAATTATTAATTTGGGGGCAATCCTCCCTAGACATCAGAGAGGAAGTTGTAATCCAATTATCTGTCCGAAATTTGATTTCCTAAGCCCAATTCCCCTATATTTTTTCGGTCTACAAATCCAATCCCAACTAATAAGCAGACGGTGTTGAAGGTCTTTATTCCAAAAGAACATTTTGTTAATCTGGTCAAGCTCTTTATGTTTGTGATGAGGGTAATAGGAAGTTTTGCATTGTATACAACGGTTTGGCTGATAAGTTTGTGTTAATAAGGATTGCACGTCCCTGTTGTGATAGAGCATTGGCGCGCCATTTACTTAGTTGTTATTTAGATTTACAGATGATTTCTTCAAAGGTGTGTTTGTTTACTCTACCATTAATAATCGGACATCCGAGATATTTTTCCAACGAGGTTTCGTTTGTAATACTTAAACAATTGCTAAGTTCTGAAATCCTAGAGTTCGGAATGCCTTTTATGGCTTGGAAGCTAGATTTATGGTAATTAACTTTTTGTCCAGAAACTTTACAATATGCATCAATTATTCCTCTTACTTTCTGCCCCGCATCAACACTGCCTAGTGTGAAACTAATGATGTCATTGGCAAATGATAGGAAAGGAACCCTAAGGTCGTTCCGACCGAAAGAAAATCCAATTAGACTACTGTCCCCATTTGTTTCTGTAGAGAGTTTTTGAGCTAGGATTTCTGCACCTAAGATAAACAAGAAAGGAGATAGAGGATCCCCTTGGCACAGACCACGAGAGGGGACGAACATATCTGTAGGGCCGTTGTTAACTAGCACGGAAAAGGAAACAGTCGTTATGCATTCCATAACCCACGTGATGAAAGTAGGGTGAAACCCAAATTTTTGTAAAATTTGTTTTATGAAGTTCCAATCAACTCTATCGTACGCTTTCTCCATATCCAGTTTTATTGCCAACCATCCCTCCCTGCCCTTACGCGATCTGAAGGAGTGGAAGATTTCATGAGCTATTAGGACATTTTCATGGATGGCCCTGTCTGGCACAAAGGCACCTTGAAGCGGGTGAATTAATTTGCCGATAATTGTTTTTATTCTTTCCGTCAAAATTTTTGAAATGATTTTATATAGAGTGGAACATAAACTGATTGGGCGGTAGTGACTGGTAGTAGTAGGGTTATCCCGCTTTGGTAGTAGTGAAATGAATGTGTGGTTTATTTGTTTAAGAATTTTCTCGGAGTGGAAAAAGCCCTTTACAGCTCTAATAATAGAGGCACCAGCAATATCCCAATTTTTCTTATAAAACTCGGTTGTAATTCCATCAGGACCTGGGGATTTGTTATTGCCTAAACCAAAAACTGCAGATTTTATTTCACTGTTGGAAGGATGTCGAATGAGGAATTCAATTTCAGTTGTAGTAAAAGAAGGCGGGATTAAGCTAAGCATTTCATTAAGAAGTCTACCATTGATGGGCTCTTGTTTGAATCTTTTTTCGAAGTCATTTTTTATTTCATTTCTGACATTTTCCTCTCCTACTATTAACGTACCTTCATTAGTAGTTATGTTGCGGATTTGTTTCCTATGTGTTCTCCCAAAGGCCACACAATGGAAATACGAAGTGTTGGAATCTGAAAGCTTGAGGTGCTTTGTTTTGGCTCTCTGATTCCATAATGTTTTTTGAAATAGAAGAAGCTTTTTCTTTTTTCTTAACAAGCAATTTTCTTTACTATTGGTTCTCTGAGTGTTATTTGTTGTTACAAATGATTGAATTTGAAGCAGTTCGTTCTCCACCTCTTGTAATTGGCGAAAAATGTTTCCAAATGTATACTTATTCCATTCTTTAGCTTTTTTCTTAAGGATTTTTTGTTTGAAAATAAGTTGAAACATACTTGAACCAGGACATGTAGCTCGCCAAGATTGCTTGACGACGTTACAAAAATCCTTCCGTTGAAGCCATGTGTTTTCGAACTTGAACGGAGGAGCTTTGAAGGTTGTCACTGTTGTTACTTGTTACAATATGTGATTAGGACCGACAATATGTGATAAGGGCCAATTTAGGATTTTTTTTTTCAAATTAGCCAAAAATTGAAAAAAAAATTTGGAGACTAGTCAAAATGTGAATAGGGCTGGAAATCACATGTGGATGACCGACTCACTCGACCCACCCGACCCGATTAAACGGGTGAAAACCCCAAAAAAAAACCGGTAATGGGTGGGTGAAACGGACGATGGGTCGGGTGATGAGTGGTATGTTTTTCACCCATTACCTGACCATCACCCGTCCCATTACCCAATACGCTTAACCACCCAATAACCCACCCGATTATTTATAAAAAAAATTTAGCCTAACATAACTACATATATTTCTCCTTTTTCTAATTCTAGCTTCTCTATTCTCTAATTATTTTTGTTCAAAAACAAATCTAAAAGAATATAAAACTTATTTTATTTAACCCCATGTCACATCTTTAAAAAATTATTTTATTTGTTTTGCATAAACTATTATAGTGTTAGCAATTTCGCTCGTTTCAGCGACTTAGTATTTAGTGTGTTAAGGCATGATTTAGCCAAATTGTTTTTTTTTTAACTATGAGTCTAACAACGGACTAAAATTCATCTCATTTGGTTTGATATTAAACTTTTATGTTAACTTTGTAAGATAAGGATAGTGATATTATGTATGAATAAACCTTTTATACATTTAATAAGATTTCCACGTGGACATGGTTTGTGAAGTTATCGAATATGATCGATTTCTAAGTATGTCTTGTGACTCATTTTCTTTTCATTTACTTCACCCGATTACCCACCCGATTCACCCGACGGATCGGGTGAAATTTTTTGTGATGTGTCGGGTGGAAAAATGGCTCCACCCACCCATCACCCGACCCATTTCCACCCCTAGATGTGAAAGTATTTTGCGATTTAGTCAAACTGCGACTTTACCTCAAGTTTTAAAAAAAATATAATAAGTAAGTCGTGTAAAACGACTTACCTTTTTTTAAATGGTGTTTTAAATTTTTAAAGGCTGAAACAAAAAAAAAGTATAGTGGAGAGCCGCTGTTTGAAACAGTGGCTCTCCCATTTTTATATTTTTTTAAATACCCAGGTTCTCCCCGGTCAATCAAACAAAAGCTAGTTAAAGGCAACGGGGGGAATTGACTATGAACTTGTTGAGAGTGTTGCAGTTATGAAGCAAATCTGAGTTGAATTTGGCCAGAATTCATTGCACGTAGACGCAGCGGCTGAAACAGGGGTTGGAATTGAGTCTGGAACCGGTTAATTGCGGTTCAGAAATCCTGATTTGGCTACTACTCTTGGCAGTTGCGATGGTGGTGATGAAGTACCAATTGATGGAGGGGAGAGCGGAGTCGTCATTGTTGGAGAAGAGGAAGAAGCCATAAGAGAGTGGAGCCGAAGATGTTGATTCAGGAGGAGTAAGGGATTTGACGGTGGAGATGGAGCTCAAACTGGTTTGCGGGAATTGGGGGAGAAAGAGACGTGGAGGTTGACTAGGGAGAACCCTAGGTATTTTTTTTAAAAAAAATGGGAGAGTCGCTGTTATAATTTTTTTTGTTTAAGCCTTTCAAAGGTAAAACGCCATTTTAAAAAAAATGGGCAAGTCACTGTTTGAAACAACGACTTACTTATTATATTATTTTTTTAAACCTGGGATAAAGTCATTGTTTCAAATAGTGACTTTACCCCAGTTTGGCTAAATCGCAAAATACTTTAACATCTTGGCTCATCTCCAAATTGTTTTTCAATTTTTG
This sequence comes from Persicaria maculosa, assembly GCA_963922045.1. Classification (NCBI taxonomy): domain Eukaryota; kingdom Viridiplantae; phylum Streptophyta; class Magnoliopsida; order Caryophyllales; family Polygonaceae; genus Persicaria; species Persicaria maculosa. Next base: position 19,247,564 of record OY998261.1, on the reverse strand, counting down.
GCTACTTTAAAAAAATTCTGAATTCAGTGGAAGACTCATTGTGAAATCAGATAGGTTGAAAACTCAAAGGATGTGGTGCGGTACGATCTGAATCCATTTCCTTAGAAACAAATTCGCCCTGATCGTATGTGCAAGTTGGCAGTCGGCGTCGCCCCTTAAAGTTACACATCACACCCTCGTGATCGTGCACTCGAAATAAGGGGTGAAATCACCAAGAATGCTTAGAACATGTGGAGAAGAGAAAAGAAAGGTTTTCTGTGTGTTTTTGCAAAACTTGGAGACATAAGTTTTAAGGAGGAAGAGGACGCTCCATCACATTCAAGAGTGTACAAAGATAGGGAAAAAAACTCGGAGTAGCTACAATAAAAAGATAAGGATGAGAGAAATCCAGAAAATATTTAAAACTGGATAAATTACGGAATACTTATCGAATGTTATGTCTAACTTATCTGGGCCCAAAATTAGTTAACGGTGATGCAAAAACAGACAGACGGAAAAGGGATACGAACACGGACCGACGACGTACGTGAGTATCCTATTTCATAACTGGATAAGTTACGGCATACTTATCAAATGTTATTTCGTAACTTATTAAATGTTACTTCGTAACTTATCTGCGTACGTGACACGAACACGGATCGACGTCGGTGGTGCATGCGTGTGAGTATCCTACACCATCTCTCAATCATAAGGGTAGAAAAGGGACCCTTATAAACCAACCTTTCATTTTTTTGATATGGTAATAATTCGTATAAGACTTGAAGGGACCGCTAACCGATAGCATTCTTGCGGATAAAGTCACGAAGACCTGTGTCATTGACAAGAGGAAAACCTGTCGTTGTTCCTGCCAAAGAATTACTCAAACCTACAACTAGTATAGTTGGTAAGAAAGAGGTCGATCCACAGGGAAATCTAGTAAGTTCAAGTGCTAATCTAATCGCAAGTAACCAAAAAGAGAGTTTTTGTGAGAAAAAGATCTGCCTTTTGTCAAAGCGGAAAGAAGCAAATAAGGTAAAGGATGTTGTAGAATGCAATAGAGAGAAATAGGTTCACCTACAATTTGTCACTTTAATTGATGAATTTGATCCTTGTTTCAGCCTCTAGTTCTCTTCTTTTCCTATCAATGTCCTTGTCCAGATCTTAGGTAAATTACTAGTCCTACGAGTCCTAGCAATCCTTATCTCTAAATAACCCTAACACGGTTAAGATTTAACCTAGAGATAGCATTAAGACTATGAATTAACCAAGGTATATGCAATATCAAGCTACGAGTCGATATTTAACATATATTCAACTTCCTACACATCCAATTAGTCCTACGAGTCCTAAAGGGATATGATTGCCACTTGGGTTAAGGTTCGCTACGAGGAATCTACAAAACCCTAGCAATTGAATGAATCTACTCTAACTAGTTGATCAGGCCAGAGAGAATAAAACACATTCAAGGAATTAAGCGCAAAGAAGTTAAAACATTCAAATAGGAATAAGAACTAGATTAAGAAACTCACAATTCAACAATCAAGATCCAAACTGTAGGCGAAACCTTCGAGAGTTTAGTTGCTCATGCTAAACGTGCTCTCAACAATTCTCAAAAGTGCATAAGGTTATTAGTTAGGTGCCTAAGAAAATAACCCTAATAGTCCTTAAATAAACCTAAGAAAGTCGGCCAAAACAATTCTAAAGAAACCCTAATTAATGAATCGGCGGTTCTGATGAGACCGCGGGGCGGCTACCTCAGGCGACGGGGCGGCCAGGCGATCAGCGAAATCCTTCGGCAAGTCTTCGGGCCGCGGGGCGGCTAGCTCGGCCGCGGGGCGGCCATTCTGTTCACAGCGATTTTTCCTCTTCGAATTTGGTCTCGATGTCAACATGAAAGTTGTAGATCTCGGAAAGAGCTTTCCAACGCATGCTTATAATAGGCATTCCGACCACCGAGGCCTCCAGAAAGTGCAAAACAAGTTCAGCTTGTGTGACGACAACTTCTACTGACTTGTTTATCACTTAGGCTCTCGAAATTCGACTCCACTCCCGTGCTCTTCACTTTTCTTCCTCAACTTGAATCCTCCTTCATCCAAGAGCTCCTCATTCCTCGTCGGATCCACATCTACCTGAAATTAAACATAAAATTGCATAGATTCCGACTCTTCCAATACCACTGGTAAACATGTAATTGTAACTAAAATATGCACTATTTACAACCAAACTATGCTAAATGAATCCTAATATGCATATCTAATCATGCTCTATCAGTCATTGTATAAGTCGGGAAACCGATAGAGAAGCCAAAGCGATCGACCTTGTCAGCCACAACATTTCCCAAATGGGAAACATGTGAGAAAGAGACCACGTTCACACGCAGAAGGAGAGTTTCAATATCGGTCATGAGGAGTTCAATTTTGCACGGACATTTAGTACCAGTTTTGAGGTGATTAATAGTGATCAAGGAATCACCTTCAATGATGATGTTATTAATACAAAGGTCTATGGTTTTCAATAAACCAAGTGGACAAATGGGTATTCACAATCTGATTACCATTTTGCAGGAAATTTTGGTTGTTGTAGTGGGCGAAAATGTTTTGAGGATTGGTACTATAAAAGTTGGCAAAGGTGATGTAAAGACTGAATATATTATTATATTATTATTTTGAGTAAATAAATTATTATTTTATTCAATCGGTAAAAATGGGAGAAAACCCATCCTCGAGCATAAGTTTTGATTTTAAAATCATTCCGGCATCGTTTTGAGAATTAGATTCTATCAGGTTTTAATTCCGCATTCAAGCTCCGAGTATCGAAAATTAATTCAATTCCGTTAATCTTGAAATTTAATTGAAATTTGATTAAATTTGATTTTAGTCGGGATTCGATCGAGCGAGCGGGTTTTGAGGCTATTCCGCTAATTTGAATTTGTGTTGTGGGGCCCACTTCACACTATTTTTTTCCTCTTTTCTCTCTCTCTCTCTCTCTCCCGGTTCCTGTACAGCGGCATTGGTCCCCCTCTTTGGCTTCTTCTCCCCCTGCAATACCCAGCTCACTCCCACACCAATTTTCTGAAAATTTCATTTCAATTGAAACTCAACCCTATTCTCTCCCATTTCCATTTCAAACCCACACATCTACCTCCTATCCTCTCTCCTCCTTTTTCATTTTGCGCAGCCACCATGTCCTCACCTCCCAGCCTCCACGGCGCCACCGCACCCCTTTTCCTCTAGCTTTCGAAGCCTAGCATCGCAGCTACCACCTTCACCCATTTCACAACACCACCGTGTTCCCTCCTTGGCATTCCGAGCAGCGACGAGCCACCAGCAGCAACCTCAGGAGCAGCCCTGAGCCACGACGTCCGAGCCTGAGCGAGCCAGGAGCCGCCGCAGCGCCGCCGCCTTCCTCTAGCTTCCTCCATGTTTTTCCATCCAAGGTGCGGTAAGCCTCCCTCCTCCTCACTTTTCCGCTCCCAACCGCCATAAAGATGCACCTTTAAGCCTCCGACCTTTGAATCAGACCAAGCGGGAGCAGCTCGAGCCCTCGGCGTTCCGAATCGGACTCCGAAGCCCTCTGACGCGCCTGTATCGACTCCCTCGGTCAGGACCCTCTTTCTTCTCCTTTCTTGTCCAATTCCATGTTCTTGGTGTCGGGAAGGTGGTCGGAGCCCCCCCCCCCCCATGGCCGGCGAGCCTCCGTGCTCCTCTCCTTCTTCCTCCGTTTTCCGTCGGCGAACAGGGCTCCATTCTCCTTCGGGGAAGAAGATGAGTTCTCTCCTGGGTTGGGCCATCGGGTTGGGCCTTACCCGAATTTCTGAAACGGGTTATATCATTATCAGATTGGGTTGGTTAAATGGCAAGTGGATCCGGGTTTGTTTTTAAACAAATTGGGCCGAGGTTTTGGATCCGAGTCATCGGGTTGGGCTGGGTTTAATAGGTTGGGTATTTATTTTGTTATGTTGTGTTTTATTTTACGGTTATTATAATTGTTAAATTATTATTGATTATTATTATTATTATATTTATGGGTTTTTTTGAGATAAATATATATTCTGAAAATATTAATATATTATTTTACATGGTTTAAAGGTAATGTTATTTGAGATGGATTATTATATGATGTGTTATAAGGTGATTATCTATTGACTTAAATTTGGGTTGTTAAAATGGATTGATTTTGGTAAATTTTATTAGTATGATATTATGTATATTTTATAAATTGTCCAAAAAATTATTTATTGGTTTTGATAAGGTTTTGGATTAAAAAGCCGAAATTATTTTAAGTGGCATACTTTTGCAAGTTGATTGAAGAGCTAATGTTTTGGTTGAGAAGATGGGTAATTGAAATTAAAATGCCGGAATTATTTCTATAATATGATTTTGGGAAATTGCTTTTTAAGGCTTAAATGTTTAATGTCGGAATTTGGATGAGCGATTTCAAAAGAATTGTTTGATTTTCTAAGTTGAGTTCTTTGACAGATTGTTTTGAAAATGAGATGATGAGATGAGATGAACATGGAATGATATTCGAATTATGATGAGATAAGATGGAATAATCTGAAACGAGATATGTCAAGAGATGTATGATAGTTAGGGGCGCCTTGTGTGAATTAGATAGACTTATGCATTTGTATGTTATTAGGTGACTGTGATATGTTGGACATTGCTTACTATTGGATGATTCATTACTTGGACTCTGCTTCTGCCTTGTTTTTCTGTTGTTCGGTTTATTCAGGTAAGTTCCTTTATAAGCTTACTCAGATTCGAAAGAGATTACCTGCTTGTGAATATATGACATACTAGGTGTTGCATAAGCATTAAAGCATGCCATGTAGTATCATGCTAGGATTGCACTTGTGATTGAGCATTCAATTTCTTTATGCGTATGTAAACAGAACGGTCGTTATCTGTGATAGTCCTAGAGTCTTTGCTAGGGTCATAGGGTAGCCCAGCCCCATCGGGTGCCCTGAGTCTATCGAGTCGATATGAGCATGATATGATAGCCCAGCACCATCGGGCAATAGATGAGATGATATGATATGATTAGCCCAGCACCATCGGGCATGAGCATGATATATGATACGATGATGAGATATGATATGATGATGAGATATGATATGATGATGAGATATGATATGATATGATGATACCGTGGTGAGTGCACCACCACGAGGAAATGGCTATGTTATAGCACCGAACTAGCCACTCTCTGCACTAACGGGAAGGGGTGCAGAGGTAGGAGAGGGATATGCCACTTGGCATTGTCTTGGGCCCTTTACAGTTCTTTTCTGCATATTGTAAATTAGGATCATGTTAGTGTGATTTAATTTCCTCATTTGCATCATCTTTATTATTAGCGTATGTGTATGTTTGCTTGCAGGACAGGGTGTGTTGGGGCCTCGGTCTGATCCCGCTCGCACCAATTGTTTTTAGGTATGATTGCTCCCTGTCTCTATGGCGTGGGAAAATCCCACGGGCGATTGCAAAAGAATCTGTCTAACCCCGCTAATTTGGCTATACTACCATATAATTTATACTATGGTTTTGACCCGGCTCTGTCGTGGCATTTGTATCTAACCCTTACTTCCGCTTTACTTTCATTTAAATTGGTTTTCTGTAACTAAGATTGATTGGGGTTCGAAATCCCCGCTTTGAATACTGATTGATCATTAGAGGTTTGAAACCTCGACCCGTACCTGAATTGCAACATCCGAACAAAGGTATCCAACCTTCGAAACGTATCTCGGATATTTATATCCGGGCCGTTACAAAGTTGGTATCAGAGCCAGGTTGTGCAATTCGGGTACGCAAGGGTCGGGTGTATATTTTGGAAAACCGCCCATAGATTTCGAAAGATTTGAAAGCTTTTTAAAGGGGCAAAATGAACTTAATATGCCTAACTCAATTGGACTAAATATGAACTCGGCTTATGATAAAAGAGGAGAACCAACTAATAAGGGATCGAGTGGGTAGAAAAGGCGCTAGACCATCCCTATTGGATGTAGTTGGAAATGGGTAGGCGAAATATTAGCTTGTTCTTTACAGGTGGGTCCGGAAGACTCCAAGAAGGTCGTTATAATTGCCCTTGACTGATTCTATGTTGAGTGCTTGATATGCCAAAGATTGATGGTATCTCCTAACTATTAATGAATATTGAATGATCTGTACGAACGGGATAGCGGGAGTACCCTTCTTCTCCTTATATGATTAAGCTCGGCATTTGTGGAACCGCCCCTTCCCTTATGAATCCTTTTGACAGTTCAATCGAGTCCTCCCTTCGAATGTCGGTGTCCTCCATGGGAAATCGGGTTGGTGAACATATTTTTTCGGGAATCATGTATGGATGTGAAGGTTGTCTGAGTGAGTATTGGAAGGTGGTTCTTGATGTTCCCTTGAGTCAAAAGTTAGGTGTTTCTGAGGGTGTGTTTCTTGATTCTTATGATGACCCATCAGTGTCTTCTTGCCATGAAAATTCGTGTCCGAGTTCCACGGGAAAGATGGGTGATGAGCTGATTGGGAAAAGTCAAGGGCTGCCCTTAGGGATCCCTGTCCGGTTGTAATGGTGACTCTCTCTGAATTGCATGACATGATTTTGTAACCTTCTGCATGTACCTTGCGAATGCTCATTTGTAAAATGTTGCTCATGTTATTACACCTGTGGTTGGTTGCATCCCTTAGCCTCATGTTATGCCTTGCCTTCCGTCATGATTATATTGTTTAAGCTCGGATGGTGGTTAGTTGTATTGCTTAGTCCCGTGTTATGCCTTTCTGTTCGCTACGGGGTAGGAGAGTAGGGATTCAAATAAACTAAATAAAACAAAGCACAACTAGACTAACTCCCTGTTCCAAACAAATAATACAAGAATCCCCTCCCTTGTAGTAGTAGGGTAATTGAGGATCGAATCCACGAGGAGGTATGTCAGCGCTTCCCTTGTTGTACTCACGATCAAAGCTTTTGACCTCAGCAGACACTCGATATCGAGTATACTGGTCGATATCGACCTCAGTTCTGGACGATTTCCTAGCGCAGTTCCTGCAGAAGACAAAACAGCAAGTCGACATCAAGACAGACCTCAATATCGATGTTAGACCTCGATATCGACCCTTACAGTCGATTTCGATGCTTGTCACAGAAACTATTTTCGTAACCAATTTGTCGAAAAAGAGTCCGAAGAAAATAGACTAGAGAAGGAAGATGAACAGAAACAAAACTTAAGACTTTTATAAAGAATTTAATTAATTAAAAGGCTTCCAAAGTCGGATGCCACAACGATAACAATGCAAGTTTTATGATAAAGCTATGAAATTTAATGTCTTTCCGTCAAATAACTTTCGTTATCAACTCTTAGGTGGTTAGAGGCTCTCGCATAGTTCCTAAGAGTTACTATCCAATTCATGAGCAATTCAAGTTCACAATATGAGTGGCTTTTGCTTCAATAATGGAAATAATGAATCTCCCTAACTTTCGCAAAGGATCATGCATGGGGTAGAAGACGGAATCGCATAAAAGACATACCTTTGATGCACTTACCTCACATTGCTATCGTCGGGCTCACCCCGACCCTAGAAGTGGGTTGACTACTCGCTCCTCATTATGCACATCATCATCATTATTATTGTTGAAAGAAAGTTACTTTGAATTAAAACTTTGAAAGAAAGTACAACCGAACAAGCCACTCCGCTCTCGCTTTAAAACTCCACTCGGCCTCCTCTCTCTCTCTCTCTACTCGTTACTACTCTCTATTGAAACTGAATTGTGTGTTAAATTAGATCTGAAATTGAATGCCTAAACTCAGCCCTATTGGCTTCTATTTATAGAAGTCGATAAAGGCTCGAAACCTTATCTTTATTCTCTAAGATAAACTAAAATAAAAGTAAAAGCTAAAACTCTATGGTGAAATCAGCCTCCTCATGATAGATCTGGTATGGATGATAAGAAATCTCGACCTTTGGATAGACGTGCAAGCTTTGGATAGAATTCTATCAAAATCTGAGTCGGACTCCTCTACTGGCATGGTCGATATCGACCCTAGATATCGATATCGACCCCTTCAAAACTTTATCTCGAGCTTCTCATTCTCCTACTCGAACTAGCACTCGACTTCTATCAATTTGGTCGATACGGGAACCTCGATATCGACCCCCAAACGTCGATATCGACCTCTCTGTGTCGACGTGCTCTGTTTCATTTCCTGCTCGATTCCTATGTCTCTGCTACACTCGATGTCGAGGTCCCCAGTCGATTTCGACCTCTTCAGAAGACTTCGAGTTCTTTTTCCGCTTTTTCGAATTCGTCCATTTTTATCCTGTTTTCTGCGAAATCACATGGAAACTCGTGTAGACCCATATATTTGATATTTAAGCGTAAACTACCCTTATCCCATGTTTTCCCATTAATATGCATGCAAAAGACGATAAAATGGATTGATATGTGCATAGAAAATATGGCAACTTTGCGCGCACATCAAACACCCCATACTTAAGCATGCTTGTCCCCAAGCAATACCTTTAATGGACATTCAGGGGAAGAAAGTAAACCCTCAACATCATAGATTCATTTTTCATATGTCCCTACAATGAATTGACATCCTTGATAAGGAACTTATGTCAACCAAGTCCATGCCTGTGCATAAAAGCAATTTCATACTCATAAAAGGAGGTAATATGCAAAAACAATTTTAGCGACATAGCATTAATAATCAAGAGGACCTTTGCAAGCTTGTGAGAAATAGTTTGGTAAAAGGCTAAAGGTGGGCTAATATTTGGCCATGTGGTGTTAAATCCGGGGAATCATACTTTCTTTCCAAAACATTCCACATTCCTTCTTCATAATGTCTCACCTTTCACTCATCGCTCAATGCTTTTTTCAAAATATGCTTTTACCTCTCTAACCTTAGCACTGCCTTCTCACGAGTCGCAAACATGGGTGTCATGAATGGCCCCGGATACTTAGTACTCCGGACTCCTCACCTTGTGTCCCATCTTGCGGAACTATTATCTCAACGCAAGCAGGGTCGACCTACCTTTATCTCCTGAGGTGATCGGATTTTTTCTCGCTCATTAACTTTTCCATAATTTATAATCCTTTCATTCCTGCCAACAACTTCATATAATGCACAACTCCATATAACTCCAACGATGACATCCATTCTCAAACTTGTCCCCGGATAAGGTATAAGGTATAAAATGGGCAATATGTGTATATGTGGAGCAATAATGATAATGATAAGGCTCATATATGGCTTTGTGGCTTTTGCAAACATGCATAGGTAAGACTAGGATATGAACTTGTATATGTAAGCACTTGTATGGAATTTTTCATAAAAAGTCCTCCATCATCTTATCATGCACATGTCAAAAAGCAACTTCAATTTTCATCTCCTTTATTTTTTTTCTCTTTTTGCACTTCATTGGGACTTCCCTTAACTAGGCAATCTCATGTTATATTTCTAATGAATCTAATTTTGCATCATAAAGCTCTTTTTTATACTTCCATGAGTCTTTCTAAATTTTTCAAAATTTTGATGGGGGTCATATTTCTCTCTTTTTTTATATATATGCATTAAAATAAATAAATATGCAAATCTAAACTAAGTATGAATATGCAAGTAAGCCTTTCCCCCACCCCATACTTAAAATTTACAGTGTCCTCACTGTCTTAGAACTAGGGTTAAGAAGAAAACTTACTAAACCGTCACAAATTTCAGGAGTCGAAGAAGACAACAGGCAGGGTCGATATCGACCCTTGACATCGATATCGATGTCTCTCTCGATTTTTGCTCAGGCTTCAGGGTGATTTGGCCTCGATCACAAACCCTGTCTATGTCGACCTTGGAGTCGATGTCGAACTTGGACATCGATTTCGACGTCTTTTCTGTGTGCTTTTCTCTTTCCTGCAATTTGAAAACTAAACACAAAACCAAATATGCAAAACAATAAAGTGTCTAAAACCAAAACAAAAGCTGTCTTAAAACCAAAACTAAGTCTTTGTTACAAGCTCTAGATTTTTAAGTCGCTGGGCTGACTTCTTCCTTCGCGCTTCTCAAGGCGGCATCTGCAGAGCCCATGTGGCTTGGGCCTCAAATATCACTCCTTTCTTGTCCCGCAGCTGCATTCTGCTAGGATTGATTTGATTCACCGTGAATGGTCCTAAGTTCTTATCCTTGAATCTTGTAGGGAACCAATGATCCTTAGATTTGGCAACATAGACCTTGTCTCCTATCTCATATTGGCTCGAATCATCATCGGATACCCTACATAAGCGCACATGCCAAGGCACACCTCTTCCAAATAATGATAAATCCTTAATTGTAATGGAACAAGAGAAATCCGTACCTTGACTTACCTTCTTCTCAGTATGTAGCTCGGGTCGATGTCGATGTTCAGAGGTCGATATCGACCCCTGTTGTACTCCTGGAGGATCAGTCGATTTGGAGAGTTTTGACTCGATATGATCAGGTCGATTTCGACCCTTAGAGATCGATATCGAGGTCTCCTTTCCTCCCTTCTCAGCGCTGATGGTGGTCGATTTCGATAGGGTGTGGTCGATATCGACCCTTGACCCCGATTTCGATGTTTCCTCTTATCCTCCGTCGACCCCATACTTAAGACCTGGCACATAATCTTGAACATTAGTGGTCGATATCGACTTACCTGGGTCGATTTCGATGTTCTGTTGAGCTCCTTCGTTCAAGATTGCCTCAACTTCCTCTACTTGGGCTTCATTGATGGCTTTTATTTCCATTGGCCCTTGATTTTTCACCGTCTTGTTGAAGGCATACTCTATCACTTCATCACTAAGTTTGAATGAGAGCAATCCTTTCTTTACGCTAATATTGGCATCGACGGTTGCTAGGAATGGCCTACCTAAAACAATTGGACAAGTAGGGTCCTCCGCTATATCAACAACTAGGAAATCAGTAGGGACAAATAATTTACCTACTTGTACTGGCACATCCGTCACTATTCCAGTTGGAATTACTACCGTATTGTTAGCCATGTACAATCTTGCATCCACGGGCTCCAGAGGACCTATCTTTACCTTATGCCATATGGTTAGTGGCATCATGCTAACGCTAGCGCCCAAGTCAACTAAAGCATTAAATTTGAATTGACCTAGACCTATAGCGATAGAAAACTTACCTGGGTCTGCCCGCTTTTGTGGTAGCTCCAACCTGTTGCATTCCTCTGCGATCTCAGAGAGCGATCGCTTCTTACCCAAGATGTCCTTAAGGAACCTTTCATAGGATGGCATCTCATGAAGCGCTTCTGTGAATGGTATAGAAACATTAAGCCCTTGGAGCATCTTCACGAACCGCTGAAACTTCTTTTCCGCTGGGTCCTTAATCACCTTTCTAGTTGGGAAGGGCAACACCTTTTTCCTTTCCGCGGCTGCAGTGGGGTCGACATCGACATCAGTAGGGTCGATATCGACTAGAGGAGTCAATTTCTATGGTGACGCAGAATTAGGGTCGACATCGATTGGAAGGTCGACATCGACGTCACCTTGGTCGATATCGACAGGGGGGTCGATATCGACGTCTGTTCTGGCTCCTTCTCCTCTGATTTTTGCTCGGGCGTTTGTAATTGATGCCCACTCCTTAGATTTACCACTGCAATATGTCCAGTAGTTTTGCCCTTTTGGTTGGGCACAGTGGATCCAGGGAATGATCCTGATGCCTTGGGTATTGCTTCCGCCAATTGACTCATTTGAGTCTCCATGTTGCGCTTCCAAACGTCGATCTCCCCAAGTCTAGAATTGATGCACTGCAGCTGAGTATGGACGGAGTTATTGGCTTGTTTGAACTCAGCATGGTTCCTCCGCATCTCATCAAGGATGAATTGCAGGTCATCTTTCTTAGTCTCCCTCTCAGGGTGCCCTGGTGCCATATATGTTGGGGGATCCCTTTGTTGATAGAACCTTTGATCACCCCAATTTTGTTGATTTCCCCCTCCATAGGGGCCTCTCGTCCATTTGACCTCCTCATGTTGTTCCGATATGGATACTTGCTCAGTATGTGGACAGGCACTAGTGTTATGCCTTGTTGAGCCACACTCCTGACAAGGTTGATTGTTGCTCAGGAACCTTACTTGCTTTTGAAGGCGGCGTGTTTGATCGTTATGGAATTGTTGCCGCACCTCAGGATCTATCTCCTTTGGAGGCTCATATAGTGGCATAGATGAGGCAGGCCTTGCATCGTAGGCCGCAGCAGCCCCATAGGTGTTGTCAAAGTTCACGAGCCTCTCAATGGTCTCCCATGCCTCCGTTGGTGTAAGCTCAATGTACCGATAGGAGGTATATGAATTGATCCTCTCCTTATTTGGCGCATCAAGGGCATTGTAGAAGATCTCCTGGATGACATAGGGGAGTTGCCTATGCGTCGGGCATGATCTCAGCAAGTCCTTAAAGCGCTCCCACGCCTGTGCTAGGGTTTCACCTGGCTTTTGTTTGAAAGTCGCGATCATTTTCCGCAGCATCGCCTTTTTAGAAGGTGGGAAGAATTTGTTCAAGAATGCATCTTTTACCTCTGCCCATGTCCTCAGCGAGCGTGGAGCCAAACATTCAAGCCATTGTAATGCCTTCCCTGCCAAAGACCATCGAAAAGATTTTAGTCGCACATACTCTAAGTTTACGCCATCGGCAACTATTTCACATAAGTCCATAAAAGTAGAGATGTGTTGCAGGGGGCATTCATTATGTCTTCCTTGAAAAGTATTTCTTTTAATATCATATAGGAAGTTAATTTTCAATTCATAGTTGGAGTGAGGAATTATAATGGCAGATTCAGGAACATGAAGCGGCGAATGCATGTATTGCATCGCCGTCTATGGATACTGATTTAGCCGCTCTTGGGCTTGTTTGCGCGCATCCTCCTCCCTATCAGCACGGGCTCGCTCAGCAGCAGCGGCGGCCCTTTCAGCAGCGATTGTAGCATTGTGATCCTCGATCTCCTTCCTCAACCGCTCTATGATCTCAGCATGTGTCTCGTTGTCAGCCATGATGCGAATTGCTTTGTTGCGAAGATGGTAGAAACGTTCAGGCTCGTTGATTTGTTCTAGGATAGGTCCGCGATCAGAACATCGCATAAACCTGAAGAATAAGCTCAGAAAAAGATCGTGATTAACTTAGGTGGCGATTGATTGCCTCCCCGGCAACGGCGCCAATTTGTTCGCTACGGGGTAGGAGAGTAGGGATTCAAATAAACTAAATAAAACAAAGCACAACTAGACTAACTCCCTGTACCAAATAAATAATACAGGAATCCCCTCCCTTGTAGTAGTAGTAGGGTAATTCAGGATCGAATCCATGAGGAGGTATGTCAGCGCTTCCCTTGTTGTACTCACGATCAAAGCTTTCGACCTCAGCAGACACTCGATATCGAGTATACTGGTCGATATCGACCTCACTTCTGGTCGATTTCTTAGCGCAGTTCCTGCAGATGACAAAACAGCAAGTCGACGTCGAGACAGACCTAGATATCGATGTTAGACCTCGATATCGACCCTTACAGTCGATTTCGATGCTTGTCACAGAAACTGTTTTCGTAACCAATTAGTCGGAAAAGAGTCCGAAGAAAATAGAATGGAGAAGGAAGATGAACAAAAACAAAACTTAAGACTTTTATAAAGAATTTAATTAATTAAAAGGCTTCCAAAGTCGGAGTTTCATGCCACAACGATAACAATGCAAGTTTTATGCTAAAGCTATGAAATTTAATGTCTTTCCGTCAAATAACTTTCGTTATCAACACTTAGGTGGTTAGAGGCTCTCGCATAGTTCCTAAGAGTTACTATCCAATTCATGAGCAATTCAAGTTCACAATATGAGTGGCTTTCGCTTCAATAATGCAAATAATGAATCTCCCTAACTTTCGCAAAGGATCATGCATGGGGTAGAAGACGGAATCGCATAAAAGACATACCTTTGATGCACTTACCTCACATTGCTATCGTCGGGCTCACCCCGACCCTAGAAGTGGGTTGACTACTCGCTCCTCATTATGCACATCATCATCATTATTGTTGTTGAAAGAAAGCTACTTTGAATTAAAACTTCGAAAGAAAGTACAACCGAACAAGCCACTCCGCTCTCGCTTTACAACTCCACTCGGCCTCCTCTCTCTCTCTCTACTCGTAACTACTCTCTATTGAAACTGAATTGTGTGTTAAATTAGATCTAAATTGAATGCCTAAACTCAGCCCTATTGGCTTCTATTTATAGATGTCGATAAAGGCTCGAAACCTTATCTTTATTCTCTAAGATAAAGTAAAATAAAAGTAAAAGCTAAAACTCTATGGTGAAATCAGCCTCCTCATGATAGATCTGGTATGGATGATAAGAAATCTCGACCTTTGGATAGACGTGCAAGCTTCGGATAGAATTCTATCAAAATGTGAGTCGGACTTCTCTACTAGCATGGTCGATATCGACCCTAAACATCGATATCGACCCCTTCAAAACTTTATCTCGAGCTTCTCCTTCTCCTACTTGAACTAGCACTCGACTTCTATCAATTTGGTCGATATGGAAACCTCGATATCGATCCCCAGACGTCGATATCGACCTCTCTGTATCGACGTGCTCTGTTTCATTTCCTGCTCGATTCCTATGTCTCTGCTACACTCGATGTCGAGGTCCCCAGTCGATTTCGACCTCTTCAGAAGACTTCGAGTTCTTTTTCCGCTTTTCCGAATTCATCCATTTTTATCATGGTTTCTGCGAAATCACATGGAAACTCGTGCAGACACATATATTTGATATGTAAGCATAAACTACACTTATCCCATGTTTTCCCATTAATATGCATGCAAAAGACGATAAAATGGATTTATATGTGCATAGAAAATATGGGAAATTTGCGCGCACATCACTTTCTATCTCTCATGATTATATGTTGTCATCGTATGTCTACTTGGCCTATTGATCGTTGATTGATTAGAAACATGAACCACATGATATGAGTCTATAATATGATTGTTGCTTCTCTTGGATTAGGTCCTTGATAGTGTGATCACTTCTTCTTTGTATGAATGCTCGTAAGATATTCTCTTTAGCATGCTCGTCGATGACGCGTTGATGCCTATCATTCCTTCTGTGACAAGAACCTATAGCACACCCATCTATTTTGTAGTTGTCAGATTAACTATTGTGGATTACCTTGCATATGATGATGTTGTGTGTTCCTTGCATTGAATGGAGAATATGTGGCATAATTGAGTCTTGATAAATACATGTTTCATCCCAGTATACCTTGATTGAAACTCATGTCCCCATATTCTAGTCATGTTGCCCCATTACTTAGACTTGCACTATACCTTGCTACACTTCCTCCCGTGCTTCTATATTACGGGAATGTGATTGAATTGAAGTCTGCTTAATGTCGAGTAATCAATCAGGTGCATGTATGTATCATATGTCATGATGAGCCATTAGTATCATGCAGGACCCTTGGTTGTGACTTGTGTGAATTTATGCCTTGCCTACATTATTGTCGATTCTCTCTTGAACTAGGTCCTTGATAGTGTGGCTCTCCCTCTTTCTATCCTCGTAAATGTTTTACTTATCCGATTAGATTGATGTAAATTCGATGATCGACATGCTTTTCGTGAGGGTTGATCCTAGCATGCTTATATGTTATAGCCCGACGCTATTTCTCTATTACTCTATGATATCCTCTCGCACTTGCTTGAACGTATGACTTGACACCTCGCATGATCACACACCACCCTATATCATGATTTTGCATATGCGTGATGCATGAATATCAGGAATAAATCTAGTTGAATCACTTTAGTTGTACTCATGTTCGATGTGTGCTATTAGTATCATGTAAGACTTATGATTTCCAATATGACCCGCTAAATGATCACGTGTTGTAATTGTTCTATGGTGTGACAACTATTGTACCCTATATGTACTCTATGATGGTTCGTTCTTAACATGATTATAATCTAGCACCCATGATGTCCTTCTTGCTACTTTTGATGATGCCTCATGTTTCGTGAATATTATGTTGAACTCCTCTAAATGACTCTTGACTATGCTTGTCTCACATTATGTATCACTAGTATCATGTAGGACCCATGCTCTCTAAATGTATCTCGTCATATGATTACGTGCCATGCTTGACCTAATATATGATCATTGTGTCAGATGAGATAGTTACTATGTTGCCCTTATATGATCTCGTATGATGCTTCACCTGTTTCTTACGACATACCTTGCCATGATATATTTGGACTCATTTGTTGATGTGTATACCATGCTTTTACATTATTCATATGCATGATGTTCGTTATCTTCATTAAATTCCGCATAACTTCGAATCATATATGATCATTGTTGGTTCCGCCTATCTTGCTTGAAGTTGCTAGGCATATCTGTTTCCATGGAATACTAGAATGTTAGCTTGTTTCACATACATCAGCGTGGGACTTGATTGTGTCCTTCATATGAATACGAATGTTGCCCCGAGATAGGTACATGTTAGTGTGGATTGATGTGATTGATATGCTCCATAATGAATTCGTGCGTGTTCGTCACAATTGTAACCTAATAGACTTTCATAAGGGCATCGTTACTATTCCCGTGTCGGAGTCTTGTCTCTAGTCGTGTCGTCTTTAACTTTGGTCCATTTGTCTCCGAAAGAAATGTTGGGTTGTCCGCTCTTATCACTCCCCCTATCTCCACTAACTTAGACTCCTACGCGATACATTGGACGAGCGACCACATGGAAAAGAGAACGGGAAGTCGAATAGCGATAAAGCAGCGCAGCGGAAGCGTGGGCCCATAACCCACGGGCCTCAGGATCGACAAGGTCGACGGAACAAGCTCGCTTTGAGGGTTGCGATTATTGAGTACGTTATGACTTGCAAGTGGGAGTGTCCTTCCTTCGGATTGCTAATCCTTTCTGAACTTGTTGATGATGATATTGCACTAACTTGATGTTGAAAGTCGCTTGTTGATGTGATGACTTAGTGATGACTGTTGCTTGATTGTCTGTTGACTATGATGATATGATTCGATTGCCTTATAGCTTTAATGTGCCATGATGATTTGATGCGATGCTATTCTGAGTTGCTAAGCTTGATCTAAATTCTTTGCCTATGAAAGTATGAACTGCAAATGTTGTGAAACCTGGATTGTTTATCTGATAAGGTTATGATGAAACTTGCTAGTTGAATTGACTTTATTCATACATGGTGTTTTGCAATAATTTTGAGCATGACGGTAAATTCAGACTTAGTAATATAGTTACAATGCCTAATGATGCTATTGATATAAATGCTAGTTGACATGATGTAATCCTTATGTGTAATAATGTCCATGATTGCTTCTTCTTTGAACATGTGAGTGAGGTCCTTTGGTAGAATGGTCGGAGAGCGGTGAAGGAAATTGAGCGGTTAGAATGATCGATGGTGGTGTGAGGTAAGTCACAGGAGAGGGGTTCGGCTTAAGTAGGAACGAGTGGGTTTTGAGAACTATAAGAGGCGATGCTGAGTGGTTCCGATGAGCTCCTAGATGAATCTCGGGTGAGAAACAGAGATAGGGTTGGATTCTTAGAGGTGGATTGCTAGTGAGAGTGCTTGGTGAAATGAGGGGTGAGACTGCAGTGTCAAAATGAGTTGGGGTTTCCTTGGGGACTATATTCGAGTTGGTGAGTCTAGATGAAGGTTGGTCTTGGCTTGAGAGTAGGAGACGAGCGGGCGGGGTGTGTGTTTTATTATAACTAATATAATGTGCAAAACTTTCTTGATTATGTGATTATAAACTAGCATGATGCTAGATAGCAACCGTAATAAACCTGATATGGCATGATATTAAATGTGATATGCAAAACTGAAATACAATTGGTAATGACAACTATGATCATGATATAATGATGAATTGCTATCCTACTATGCTGTTCTAGAAGCATGTTATGATGTGTTGTAGGAATCATGAGATGATGATATGTTGTTATATGGAAGCATGATGATTTGGAGCATGAATATGACTTATGTGTATATATGAGATGATGGTGCATGACTGCTAATAATCGTTATATGACAATGTGATGAGCTAAGATGATGTCTGGAGAGCACGATGACATTTTGATGTTGATATACTGCTTGATCTCCCCTTTTGTTCGAATCTTAATAGCATGATTTTGTTTGGATTGATGTGTTGATAAGTAGTTTTGTTTCGTTGACTTATGATGAAATTTTGCTATGGCTAACCTTGCAAGTACCAATGATTGATGTGATAATATGTTATGATAATGCTGGATAGAAATTGGATAGGATAACTATGAATTTATGCTTAAAATGAAATCCCTTGTTACGACTGATCCCACTAGTGTTGCGATGTTGAGATGCGACCGTGAGATTCGACTTGTAGTAGTGTACTGACTCCATGACACCTAACGTCTTTGATCTCTTGACATGTGTGCTTGCGTGATAAGCTATGAGAATTCGATGATGCCTTGTGATGCCTTCTGTATAAGGTAGATATACTTTATGACTCACGGTATGATGTTAAGATTTTGTTATTGCTTTTGGCATGTTCTGAACGGATGGTATGATTTATTTTATGGGTAATCATGTTATGCGATTGAGATGTCGATTGGTTGAGATTATCATGATTGATGTTGAAAGTGCCATATGAGAGGTGGCTGATGATGTTATGAGTCAATGAGTTGATTATTTATGTGCATATTGAGTTGATGATGATGATAAAATGATTTTGGAACCTAGGAAGATTCCACCTCCTACCTTCTTAATTTGATTGATTGGTATGCGAGAAACTGATGTGGTTGTTGGAAGATTTTGACGAAAACTTGATTTGAAAGGATTTGACTTGATTTGGGGTAAGCAGCTTGATTAAATGTTGAATTTGAAGATTTTGAGCGGTGTTAAAAATGGCCAACTTGGAGTTTTGAAGAAGTCAAGAGTTCAATGATTTAGATGACAATCTTTCCTTTTTCAAAACGCTTTGAGGTTTTACGAACTGAATTTGCATTATGACGTCTCACAAAGTGGATACAAGCATTTTATAGGGGCGGTTATAGATTGCTTGCTAAGACCTAGTCGGGACGCTATAATACTTTTAGAGTTGTGATACTTCCGAAAAGTCGAAGCAAGGATGTGATAAGGGCGCTTATCACACACTTGACAAGACCAATTGGAGATGTCACGACATGGTCCTCGGACATGGTCCTCGGACTCACTGATTTCAAACTCCTTCCCATTGCTTTAAAGTGATTTTAGTCTCGGGGACGAGACTTGTTTTTAGAGGTGGATAAATGTAAATATTGAATATATTACTATATTATTATTTTGAGTAAATAAATTATTATTTTATTCAATCGGTAAAAATGGGAGAAAACCCGTCCTCGAGCATAAGTTTTGATTTTAAAATCATTCCGGCATCATTTTGAGAATTAGATTCTATCAGGTTTTAATTCCGCATTTAAGCTCCGAGTATCAAAAATTAATTCAATTCCGTTAATCTTGAAATTTAATTGAAATTTGATTAAATTTGATTTTAGTCGGGATTCGATCGGGCGAGCGGGTTTTGAGGCTATTCCGCTAATTTGAATTTGTGTTGTGGGGCCCACTTCACACTATTTTTTTCTCTTTTCTCCTTTTATTTCTCTCTCTCTCTCTCTATCCTGGTTCTTGTATAGCGGCACTGGTCCCCCTCCTTGGCTTCTTCTCCCCCTGCAATACCAGCTCACTCCCACACCAATTTTCTGAAAATTTCATTTCAATTGAAACTCAACCCTATTCTCTCCCATTTCCATTTCAAACCCACACATCTACCTCCTATCCTCTCTCCTCCTCTTTCATTTTGCGCAGCCACCATGTCCTCACCTCCCAGCCTCCACGGCGCCACCGCACCCCTTTTCCTCTGGCTTTCGAAGCCTAGCATCGCAGCTACCACCTTCACCCATTTCACAACACCACCGTGTTCCCTCCTTGGCATTCCGAGCAGCGACGAGCCACCAGCAGCAACCCCGAGAGCAGCCCTGAGCCACGACGTCCGAGCCTGAGCGAGCTAGGAGCCGCCGCAGCGCCGCCGCCTTCCTCTAGCTTCCTCCCTGTTTTTCCATCCAAGGTGCGGTAAGCCTCCCTCCTCCTTACTTTTCCGCTCCCAACCGTCATAAAGATGCACCTTTAAGCCTCCGACCTTTGAATCAGGCCAAGCGGGAGCAGCTCGAGCACTCGACGTTCCGAATCGGACTCCGAAGACCTCCGACGCGCCCGTATCGACTCCCTCGGTGAGGACCCTCTTTCTTCTTCTTTATTGTCCAATTCCATGTTCTTGGTGTCGGGAAGGTGGTCGGAGCCGCCCCCCATGGCCGGCGAGCCTCCGTACTCCTCTCCTTCTTCCTTCGTTTTCCGTCGACGAACAGGGCTCCATTCTCCTTCGGGGAAGAAGATGAGTTCTCTCCTGGGTTGGGCCATCGGGTTGGGCCTTACCCGGATTTCTGAAACGGGTTATATCATTATCAGATTGGGTTGGTTAAATGGGAAGTGGATCCAGGTTTGTTTTTAAACAAATTGGACCGAGGTTTTGGATCCGGGTCATCGGGTTGGGCTGGGTTTAATTGGTTGGGTATTTATTTTATTATGTTGTGTTTTATTTTAGGGTTATTATAATTGTTAAATTATTATTAGTTATTATTATTATTATTATTATTATTATATTTATGGGTTTTTGTGAGATAAATATATATTCTGAAAAATATTAATATATTATTTTACATGGTTTAAAGGTAATGTTATTTGAGATGGATTATTATATGATGTGTTATAAGGTGATTATCTATTGACTTAAATTTGGGTTGTTAAAATTGATTGATTTTGGTAAATTTTATTAGTATGATATTATGTATATTTTATAAATTGTCCAAAAAATGAGTTATTGGTTTTGATAAGGTTTTGGATTAAAAAGCCAGAATTATTTTAAGTGGAATAATTTTGCAAGTTGATTGAAGAGCTAATGTTTTGGTTGAGAAGATTGGTAATTGAAATTAAAATGCCGGAATTATTTCTACAATATGATTTTGGGAAATTGCTTTTTAAGGCTTAAATGTTTAATGTCGGAATTTGGATGAGCGATTTCAAAAGAATTGTTTGATTTTCTAAGTTGAGTTCTTTGACAGATTATTTTGAAAATGAGATGATGAGATGAGATGAACATGGAATGATATTCGAATTATGATGAGATAAGATGGAATAATCTGAAACGAAGATATGTGAAGAGATGTATGATAGTTAGGGGCGCCTTGTGTGAATTAGATAGACTTATGCATTTGTATGTTATTAGGTGACTGTGATATGTTGGACATTGCTTATTATTGGATGATTCATTACTTGGACTCTGCTTCTGCCTTGTTTCTCTGTTGTTTGGCTTATTCAAGTAAGTTCCTTTATGGGCTTACTCAGATTCGAAAGAGATTACCTGCTTGTGAATATATGACATACTAGGTGTTGCATAAGCATTAAAGCATGCCATGTAGTATCATGCTAGGATTGCACTTGTGATTGAGCACTCTATTTCTTTATGCGTATGTAAACAGAACGGCCGTTATTTGTGATAGTCCTAGAGTCTTTGCTAGGGTCATAGGGTAGCCCAGCCCCATCGGGTGCCCTGAGTCTATCGAGTCGATATGAGCATGATATGATAGCCCAGCACCATCGGGCAAGAGATGAGATGATATGATATGATTAGCCCAGCATCATCGGGCATGAGCATGATATATGATACGATGATGAGATATGATATGATGATGAGATATGATATGATATGATATGATGATACCGTGGTGAGTGCACCACCACGAGGAAATGGCTATGCTATAGCACCGAACTGGCCAGTCTCTGCACTAACGGGAAGGGGTGCAGAGGTTGGAGAGGGATATGCCCATTGACATTGTCTTGGGCCCTTTACATTTCTTTTCCGCATATTGTAAATTAGGATCATGTTAGTGTGATTTAATTTCCGCATTTGCATCATCTTTATTATTAGCGTATGTGTATGTTCGCTTGCGGGACAGGGTGTGTTGGGGCCTCGGTCTGATCCCGCTCACACCAATTGTTTTTAGGTATGATTGCTCCCTGTCTCTCTATGGCGTGGGAAAATCCCCCGGGCGATTGCAAAAGAATCTGTCTAACCACGCTAATTTGGCTATACTACCTTATAATTTATACTATGGTTTTGACCCGGCTCTGCCGTGGCATTTGTATCTAACCGCTACTTCCGCTTTACTTTCATTTAAATTGGTTTTCTATAACTAAGATTGATTGGGGTTCGAAATCCCCGCTTTGAATACTGATTGATCATTAGAGATTTGAAACCTCGACCCGTACCTGAATTGCAACATCCGAACGAAGGTATCCAACCTTCGAAACGTATCTCGGATATTTATATCCGAGCCATTACAGGTGAAAGCTTTAGTGCAGAGGACCTTGTAACGACCCAAATATAAATATTCGGGTTAAGTTTCGAAGGATTGGATACCTTCGTTCGGATCTTGCAATTCGAATACGGGTTGAGTTTCAAAATAAAGTTTTTAGTGCTCAAAGAAGGCATTTTTCACCCTAAATTCACGAGAGGTCCATTGGGGACCATAACCTGTCCTGCTTGTCTAAGCCGCTCAAAACGTTTTAAGTTCGAAAAGTATAAAGAAGGGAATATCATAATACAAATTGTGATGGCATGGCCGGGTCAAAACCAAATATGAGAAAATATAAAGTTGCGAAAGTGCGGAGTCCGTAGTCAGTTTCACCCTCCAATTGTGCCATAAGATACCCCCGTCATAACAGCACGGAATCAACCAAGGGAATGGGTACCTCAAACTATACCACGAGTCAAGGTCGGGCTACTCATGCGGGCCCTAAAGACCTCGCTGAGGATATACAATACGCTCTAAGCCTAGATGAGAATGATCTAATGCAATACTGGAATATTAAGCACACAAGCATGCCGACAGTTTATATGTAATGACAGAAATGCAGTAAATGGGCCCACACAGAATGCCAAGTGGCGTGTCCCAATCTCTCAAAACCCATGCCTCAGTCGGGGCGGGTATCTCTCTCATATCCGTACATCAGCCAGGGTCGGATGTCTGCCTCAACCGGGGCCAGACGACTCGGTCGGTATCGCAGTATATCTCATGCCTCAGTCCACACCTCAGCCGGGGTGGGACACTCGGTCACCGCCGCAGTCATATATATAACTCAGTAAATAATGCTCTCAGAAGACTCTATCAGGACAAACCCGATGGAGCTTGGTTGTCCTATGACCCTAGCAACGACTCTAGACTCATCACAACTTACGGCCGTTTCTACCAATCGCATTCAGAATACGTATGCTCATATGTTAATGCAGAACCGAGGCATGCTACTACATGACATGATATTATAATGCCTACGTACTATATGACACATCAGGCATTAGGTTCTAACTTGAGTAAGCCCCGGAGGACTTACCTAGAGGCACCGAACAGCAAAGTAAAGCAGCAAGAGTAAGCTAATCATGTCACGGATCACCTAACAATTTAATAAGCAACAATTATAAGTCTAAGCACAAAAGGACCCATTTACCGCTACACAGAACTAAGTAAAGCTAAAAGAAACTCATTTATCATCATCAAGCCATATCATCGCATAGTCTCGTCTCATCTCATATTCCATCATATATTCTCTCATCCTCGTTATCATCGTCATTATCATTATCACTTCCACTTATCTCAATCATCTTATATCATCATACTTCATCTCATCCATTTCCATAATTCAATTCAAGATTCTACCATGTCCAATCATGCTTCAATTCAAATTAATTCATATTCATGTCATAACTTATATAATTTACAAGTAAGGTTCATTAATCAATTCACCAAGTCAACTCAAGTAAATTGATTCCAAAGTTTCTCAAATCAAGACAATTCGATATCCCAAACAATCCCTTAAAGTCATACATAGCCCAATCCAATTATAAAACACTAACTTCTAAACCAAACTTGTAATCTTATTTTATCATAAAAATCCGGCACAAGTTAGCTTCACTTCAAATCTTAGATTAACCTCATAATATAATATTATTAAAACAATCTGGTATAATTCCTATTTCAAATTATTATCTTAAGGGTTCAACAAATTCTCATACTTCAAGAAACATTTCAAAAGACATATTTATTACACTTTTTAAAACTACCAAGTAATCACACAAGCACTTAAATACTTAATCACATAAGAAAATAGCCAATGAATAAATATTTGAACAATAATCAATTAAATAATAATTAAATCATAAATAATTAAATAGCAATCAAATAATTCAGGAAAAAAATAATTTAATAAATCCACTAAATAATAATTAATCGGATAAGTAATTAAATAAAACAACCTTAAATTATTTCAACCCACGTATAAACAAAAGAAAGGCCCAAAATATAAATCCCAAACCCAGATCCTACACCCGGCCCAAACCTTCCCAGCCCGGACCCAATCTCACAACCCGACCCGAATCCAAAAAAATCTGGCCCAAGATGCCTAATCCCTTTACTCCCATTCAAATTTTAAAGCCTGAACAAAACAAATAAAATAACATAAAATAAAAAGGAAAGAAAAGACATGCAGGACCCACCTGGGTCTTCTCCCTCACCGAGCCCGCCCTCTCCCCTGTTAGCCTCCGCCTCGCGCTCGTCCTCGCCCCCTCCCTCTCAGGTCCCTCGTGCGCACCCTCACAGCACGCTCTCGCCTCACCCACTCGCACTCACGCCGGACACTCGCCCTCTGGAGCTCGTCCGAGCTCGAGCTCGCCCACACTCTCCGACAAACTCTCACTTTCGACCTCGCCTCTCGCTGGCGATGCTCTCTCTCTCTTGCACTCCGGACAACCCAAAGGGAAATAGGGACGGAAACAGATAGGAAAATCGAAAGCAAGGGGCGATGGGGTCTGAGAAGCTCACCGAGGGATTGGGGCACGCCGGGGTTCGTTACAAGACTCGGTCGCTCTCGTCCTCTTCGCTCGAGGCTGACATGGGCTTCGCCTGACCGGGGCAGGCGACGTCGGCATCAAGGAGCCCAAGGAGATGTTGTTACTGCTGTTAGGAAGGGTGGAACAAGGAAGGATTGGTGAGCAGGAGGTGGCGGCTTGGAGCTCGACGGATGAAGTGGTATTGGGGTGCTACTGGTCCTTGGTGTCAGGAGGAACAGGGGATGATGAGGGGTGTCCAAGGGGCTGGTGGTGCTCTGGTTTGCTCAGAAAAACAAGGCACATGGTGCTCTTTGGTATTGCTCAAAAATGGAGGGAGATGGAGGTGTTTGGTCGACAATTCAAGCAGGGGAGGTGGTGGTGTGTGGAGATGGGTTTTTGCAGCTAAAGATATAGGGAGATGGGAGGAATAGATTTGACAGATGAAATAAGGGGTTTAGGTGGTAATGCAGGGGGTTATAGGGTGGATGAGGGGTATGGAGTATTATTTTAGAGGAAAGTCAAATTATATAGCCGGAATAAATCCTGAAACCCGTTTTCGACTGTAACCTGACGCGATTAAAATAAATTTAAAATAAACCTTTGAATCCAAATTAAATAACGAAATCTAAAAATAGTTCCAAGCCTAAGAATGTTAAAGCGCAATAAATTTGTTTTCAAATTTGAATAAAAAGTTTATGCCGGAATTTGTTCGAAAGAATTTTACAAATCGTTTACTCGAGGACAAAAATATTTAGAATTTTCGGAGTTTTAGAAATACAAATAAATTTTAAATCATAATAGAATCTATAATTATAAAAATAATATTTAAAATTCTCGGCTTTTACAGAGCCTCTCAAATGCCCCATAAACAAGCCGATTAAAGGGATTCAATTTGTGGGAAAAAATGATGGAGAAGTGACTGATCTTTCTATGTGTCAATGGATGACAACTCTAGCATTTGTAGAGTTTCTGGAATCATAAGCTTGTTCCTTTTCTTTTTTTGCTATTAATTTCTCTATGTAACATAGGGATTTCTTCAAAATTGGGTACTTGTACACATGCTACAGATGGAACATGCTACTAATCGGTGCTCTATGGTCTACATTTTGTACACATGCTACAGATGGAACATTTTTTTTGTTGAATAAGCATTATTATAATCTGATTATTGTTTCCCCTTCTTTTTTCTTTGGTAAGAGGAAACTTGTGCTTCATTGACTAATACTCCTTTAGCAGCTGCTTTTTCCCAGATAATGGATCCAAATATTGATTTAGGTATGGACAATGGGAAGTCACTACGCCAGATTGCATCTCGCTTGACGGACTTACAAACGTTCGTCGCCTGAATCAGGTTCGGGCGACGAACCTACTATGGCCCGTCGCCTGCACGTTGGGAGGCCCAAATTGCCTCCAACCCATGTTCTGCCGACCAGAAAAATTCAATGTTCGTCGGCTGAATTTGACTCATACGACGGATGAAACCCAGGCGATGAATATTGCTCATTCTCGGTCGCCCGAACAGGTATCCAAATGACGGCTGTCAGAATGGGCCTTTGTAGCGACGGCGATTACAATAGTCCGTCGCCTGAATGTTGGACTTTTTCAAAAGTAAAGTAATAAAGTCCGGTTGGTGATGAATATTAAATACTGTTCATTCAGGAGACGAACATTTAATTATTTTCGTCGCCTGAAAAGTGGGGTAGTTGACCCCATATTTATTACTATTCACTCAGGAGACAGAGATATATATACGTCCGTCGCCTGAATGTGTTTTCTGTAACAACCAATTAAAATCGGATGTACTGTGCAATAATTTCATTCTCCTCTTCATCCTTTCTCCCTAGAGGCTCGAAAACTCTTCCCCCATTTCACAATTTTCACACATCCATTGAAGGTATGTATAAATTTTAATTTTTTTTGTTTTTTTTTTGTTGAATATATGCATATATATTGTTTGTGTGGATTGATGATGAGCTAGTCTTTTTTAATGGAGTTTAGATGGTAAAAAATTTGTTTGAATGGAGTTTATGAGGGGAAAGAGTTGTGTATGTATATATGGAGTTGAAATTGAGGTTAAATGGAGGTTAAATTGAGTTTGTGTTATGAATTGATTGTGTATGTGAATGGATTGTTTATGTGCAATTTTTTTTTTTGAGAAAGGGATGCACAATGAGATAGATGATGAGAATGGAATTTGTATTTGAGTTTATGATGAAAATGGAATTTAGAATGTTATGATTGAAAATTGATTTTAAATTGAGTTTGAGGTATGAATGGATTGTGTATGTGAATGGATTGTTTATGTGCAATTTTATTTGAGAATGTGGTGTAGAATGAGATAGATGATGAGAATGGATTGTTTATGTGATGAATTCACAGTCATTTAGCCCACTTGGGGATGTGGCCTAGTTATACTGTTTGGGACAAGCATGGCAAAGCCCCAGTTGATAGGACAATTGAGCAACGACGAACGGAGATCCTGGAGGAAGGGGCATCTTCCTCCGTTGATGGTCTTGCTATGAACATTCTGCACGATGCATTTCCGTTTCATGCCGGATATGAGGCGCACTCGGTTGCCGACGATCCTCCGTTCCAATATGTTGTTGACGATGATTACGAGAAATATAATAGGCTTGTAGAGGCAGCAAACATGCCATTGTTTGAGGACAGCGATATGACTGTTCTGGATGCCTGTTTGGATGCAATGCAAATGAAGTCAGAGTTCGGGTGGACAGATAGGAGCATGGACGCCATGTGTGTACACATTGCTCGCATGTTGCCGAAAGGACATAAACATCCAACTGATGGAGCGATGATGAAGAGTGTGATTAGGGACCTTGCATTTGGGTACGAGCTGATCGACGCTTGTGAGTATAACTGTGTGCTATTTCACAAACAATACGCAGAGCTCGAAGCGTGCCCCAAGTGCAACACACCTAGGTGGTATACTAGGGAGGGTAGGAAAGGCAAGGCTCCCATGAAGGTTCTCCGGTACTTTCCCTTAACCCCTAGACTGAAGAGATTATTTATGGAGCCGAACATTGCAAAGGCTATGCGATGGCACGGTGAGCGAGTGGGAGATCCAGAATGGTTGAAACACCCATCAGATGGTGATGTATGGAAACAATTTAACAAAACCTACCCGCATTTTTCTGAAGATGTGAGGAATGTAAGACTTGCACTTGCAACCGATGGATTTAATCCATTTGGGAATCAGTCAACCCTCCATAGCACATGGCCTGTCATAGTCATGACATACAACTTGCCTCCGTCGATGTGCATGAAGAAGGAATTTAACATGTTAGCGCTGTTGATTCCGGGACCGAAGTCTCCAGGAAAGTGTCTTAGTGTGTTCATGCAGCCGTTGATCGATGAGCTTTGTGACTTATGGGGGACTGGAGTATATATTGTTGATCGATACTCAAGGTCCACTTTCACGATGAAAGCAACAGTGTTGTGGACTATAAGCGACTTTCCTGGCTTGGGGATATTGGCTGGAGCTGCGACGAAGGAGTGTAAAGCATGCCCTATTTGCTTGGATGGTACTTCTGCAATGCATGAACAGGGGAGAATGGTTTACGATGGGCACCGTAGATGGCTTCCACCAAACCACCCATGGCGAACCGATTGTATGGCGTTCAATATAAGCGAAGAACACAGAACACGCCCTTATGCTTGGAGCGGGGAGCAAATTCTTGCACAGATCGATAGGTACGAGAACTACCTCTCTTTTCACTCTCTTTTCCCTTTTCATACGTTTCTCCGATGTCTTTCTCATTATGTTTCCATCTGTTTCAACAGGATCAACTTCCCCGTCCTCAGCTCGCACCCTGCTTTCAAGGCCCCATACAGTGTGACTAACAGAATGTGTTGGACCAACAAGTCCGAGTTATGGAGATTGTCGTATTGGCGTCACATTAGAGTCAGACATGCACTCGATGTTATGCACATCGAGAAGAACGTTTTCGACAACATCATCGGCACTACTCTTAACATAGAAGGGAAGAAAAAGGATGGTCCCAAAGCTCGAGCCGCATTGCAGCAGAGAGGGGTGCGGAGAAGCCAGGCACGGAAGAGAGATGGAACACTCCCTCATGCGCCATTCCTGGTGAAACGGGAGGACATACCAGATATATTCGAATGGTTCGGTGCAGTGAAGTACCCCCATGGGTACGCTGGATCTTTGCACAACAAGGTCAAAATTGCAGAGAGAAAGTTCCACGGCCTAAAGACCCATGACATTCAGCGTCTTCTTCCCATTGTTGTCCATGCATACCTGTCGTTGGGTGTTGCCAAGACTTTGGTTGCGCTAGCGAAATGGTTTCAGAAATTGTGTGCCAGGGAGGTGAGGAAGGAGGATGTTCGCCAGATGGAGGATGAGATAGTTCAGATTCTTTGCAGACTGGAGATGATTTATCCCCCGCACTTTTTCACAATCATGGTACACCTTCTAGTTCACCTACCGCAACAAGTGTTAGAAACTGGACCAGTGCATTACACCTGGATGTACCCAATAGAAAGGTATGCTACTTATAGATTAAATTCATCTCACAATTTCACATCCATTATATCCCTCCAAAACTTCTTCCTTTGTTTTATAGGCATCTTGGAAAATATAAGGCTCAAGTGAAGAACTATTGTTACCCGGAGGGACGTATTTCAGAGCGTTACGTTTTAAACGAGGCAGCAACATACTGCAACTTGTATCTCGGGGGTCGAGATGAGAGCAGTGAAGGGACGAATGCTATGGAGGAGCTGAGCTATGATATTTCTGTCGTTTCAAGCCTCGTGCGTCCTCACGGTGAAATCATGAGAGAAAGGTTAGGAGAACCTATGATTGCAGAGGCTCACTGGCAGGTTTTAACCAACTGCAAGGAAGTTGAGTTCTACTTGACATCGCATGAGAATCTGTATAGTGAGGCTTACCCGGAGTATGAAGAATGGGACCGTAAAAGAGATTTTCACAGTTATTTCTACCCATGGGTAAGAACGACCGTGATGTTTCATTGAACAAATTGCATGTTTTTTTCCCAAAACTGAACTCTAACATGTTATGTTGTATAGGTTTCTAAGTTGCACAGAGATGGAGACACCTACCTGAAACCGGAGGTTCTGAACTTGCCAAAGGGGCCACTACAATGCAAACTGTATTGGGCCTGCTCTGTCAATGGGGTGAAGTTTGTGGCATGGGACAAAGACAAAGATTTGAGAACACAAAATTCAGGGGTGATGGTGGAAACTTCAGATGCTAAGTACTATGGGGTACTTGAACAAGTGGTAGAGCTGATATACGCTACTTGTATGCCAGTTGTGTTGTTTAAATGCAAGTGGTTTGACACCGACCCTGAAAATAGTGGAAGCACCAAGGTAGATATGGGTTTGCTCTCTGTGGACATGAACAGTAGTTAGTATGAGGACTCCCCGTTTTGTCTTGCACACTCGGCGAGGCAAGTGTTTTACGTGGATGATCCAAAGGCGGGTGATGCTTGGAAAGTAGTTAATGTGATGTCCCATAGAAACGTGTATGATCCTCAAACTCTAGCAACTCACGGAGATGATCTTACCAATGAGGTGGAAGAAGCTTATCAGGATTTTGGCCCGGTGATCTATTTCGAAAATTTTAACCTCGCCATTGATCTTGAAATGGAGGAAGAAGAAGAAGAAGACGATGATGATGAAGATGAAGATGAAGATGAAGATGAAGATGAAGATGAAGATGAAGATGAAGATGAACAAGAGGACGAAGAGGATGACGAAGATGAAAATGACGAAGTGAGTGACGATGACGAAGGTTGATAATGTCTTTGGATTCCACAAATCATAGATTGTAATCGTTGTTTTTGTGAGACATGGCGGTTATTTTCGTATGTGTATGACATGGTTGGTATCATGGCTTGTGAGAGTATTTTTTTGGTGCAATTTGTCATTAAGTTATGGTAAACAGGGCAATAACACATGCAAAGTGCTCTTCTTTAAAAAATCTGCATTTTTTCAGGCGACGGACAAATTAAATTCTCGTCGCCTAAGATTATTCAGCAGACGAACTTATTACTAGTACGTCTCCCCAATGAAAAGTTAATTTCTGCCACATTTTGGCTCGAATAAAATTTCATTTCCCCCCTAAATTTTCACCAAAATTTGATTTTCCGCCAAAATTTCAGGCGACAAATTTCTTTTTATAAATGTCCGTCGCCTGAACGTGTAGGATTTTAATACACTCGGACTCCTCCCCTAACCCTTAGCCCCAAATCAATTTCTCGAATCGCTCTCTCTCTCTCCGCCTCTCCTCTCGTCCCTCCTCCGCCTCTCCTCCGCCTCCTCCCTCTCCTTCGTGCTCCGTCCCTCCCTCTCGTCCCTCCTTCGACCTCTCCTCCGTCTGAAAACCTAATCTCTCCCCATGCCTCCTAAATCCCGCCCTGTGAAGGGGAAGAAGAAGCCATCCTCGTCCACTCCGGCCCCGAACTCAGCGGCTTCAGCGCCTCCGACCCTGATTCCTCCACCTCTGCAATTACCGGAGCCCTCGTCCTCGCCCTCAAACTCAACGGCTTCAGCGCCTCCGGCCCTGACTCTCCCACTCCATTTGCAAACCCCCACTCCCACTCCCTCTCCAAACCCGGCCCCGACTCCTACTCCCTCTCCCACTCCCTCTCCAACAACCCCGGTGCCACCTCCTCTCCTATCTCTGTCCAATGGCAACCCTGGGCCATCCACGGCCATTGTCGGTGCCAACCCAGTAGCTGCGTCATCAGCCGAGGCCGCTCGCTCCATCCGTTGTCGTGGTTAGCATCTCTCTCTCCCTCTGTCAGATTCTGTAACATTATATAAGGATTTAGGGTTTCAATTGTATAATGATTTAGGATTTAGGGTTTCAATGGTATTAGATATAGGGTTTCAATTAGATTTAGGATTTCTATTGAAAGAGTTAGGTTCCATGTTGATCTACTTATTCTCAATACCTAATACCCTCTTATCAGCTTCATCAAATTCATCAGAAACTGCCAAGTTTTTTGTCTAATGTTATTTATCTCAACTGTCTTATTATCTGTTTGCCAATCTGTTTATATCCAATCTGTCTAGATGGTTTTCTTTGTCAAGAGTATCTTTGATTGAATAAGTATAAATAGAGAATTCATGCACCAACTGACCATCCCACTATTCTTTTTCCTTCTGCTTGTTTCAACCTTCTGTTTGTTTCAATCTTTTTACTTATACTGATCCTTTTGCTTTTTTCATCCTTCTGTTTGTTTCAATGTATCTATTTAGTCCTTGTATATGCTGAGACTGTTATCTGTGTGTATTTGTTGCATTTGATGGATTCTTTGTTTATATTTTGTTTATACATGGCCTGATTATAGTATTCTACAAATGCAGTCTTTATATTTTTCATCCTTCTGTTTGTTTCAATGATGATTCTGATATGTTCTTATGAATTTTAGGTAAATATCGTACCATCAAGAGTCACAAAACAGCACTCCTCAAGGCGGCAGCGGGGAAGAAGCTGAAGATCGAGTGGTCCTGCTTCCACAAGGGGCCTGGCCTTAAGCAACTGCATGACACCTTTGTCCGAGACATTGGGTGTGCTATCAGGGACAAAGTGCCGATGCTTGCATCAACATGGACCAAACTAGCAAAGGAGCAACAGTCCCCCGTAAGGGATTACTTGGAGGTGGTTTACTTTTTTTTTTATCTTTTACCTAAGTACTTATTACTTATAAGTACTTTTCTGTGTGATCTGTTTGATCTACATATGTGATCTACATCTAAATGATCTGTGTGATCTACATCTAAATGATAGGAGTACTATTATAGTTAAATGCATACCTCTTGTTACTGCATTCCTCTTGTTACTGCATTCCTTTTCTGCAGCTGGCATTTGTATTGTGTCCATGAAAGTTAAATCAATTCTGATTCAGCAATCGGGATTGCCGTCAAATTATCTTTATGGTTTGATTTATCTATTTGACTGAGATTTAAGATGAATATCTCCTCAATAATGTCTTTAATGTTGATTTCCTAAATCCTAATTTTGGTTTTGACTAATATTTTCAGCTTCACATCTATTTTGCTCTGAATTTTCTTCCTTGAGAACCATAATAATCAAGTAGTTCCTAAATACTAAGAAGTTTCTATTCAAATTGGTGTCACTACTTTTGTGTCTTATGTGCAGTAAAATTAGATAAAAACCCACCAAAGAATAATGTGGTCTGGATAGTTGATATATAAAAAATAATGTGGTTTTGTGCTTCACATCTATTCTGCTCTGAATTTTTTTTTGTTTGCTTGCTTGGCTGTTGCTTATCTTCTGTCATGTGTTTCTGGATAGTTGATTTATAAAAAATAATGTGGTCTCTTTTCTGGTTAAAGTGAACTTGCTTGAGATCAATTTGGTTGAGTTTCAGGTATTGAGTTTTTAAGAATCTTCACAAAATAATGTGGTCTCTTTTCTGATATGGATGTGTAGATGTACTATGAGATTGACCCTGCAGTTGACTCATACGTGGAGAAGAAGAGCGGAAAAGCATATGGGGCCTGGAAATATGATTGTCATCAACACTTCCTGGAGTGGGGGGGCGAGGACATACCACTTGAGTTTGTCGCTCGCCCTGAGCAGTGGCGGTTCTTGGTCAGTGACTTCACAGACGAAGCGAGAATGGTAATTTCTCATTTATTGGTCAGTGACTTCACAGACGAAGCGAGAATGGTAATTTCTCATTTATTCCCTAACTTGTTTTTTTATTCGCCGTTTATCTTATTGTTTAACACTTGTGAATGACGTTCTTTTTACATGCCCTGTGTGAGCGAAACAAGCAAAACAGGACCAAGAACCCGAACCCCATGAATCATCACAATGGGTCCAAGCCCCTGAGCTTCCGAGCAGAAGAGCTCATTGTCAAGGAAAAGTATCCGGCGGCATGGCTTCAGACAACCATAGAAGCCTACGAGGGGTGTCCGGGTGCTCAGGATGGACTGGTATATCCCCCTCAAACACCATTCATTAGTGAATATGTTGACCTTCTGTTTTTCTGTAATTTTACCTAAGTTCTTAGGTTTTACTTATTGCCTATTATGTTTAAGATCTTGCACTTTTGTGATGGTATCTCCATATGTGGATTGGTGTCACACTCTCACTGATCTTGAATTATTTTGATTAGCATTTAGAAGTTTGAAAGAACACGAATGCTTTTGTTTATTAAACATACTTTTATCCTTCTTGGCAGATTTTCTTTCATTACGCCAAATTATTTCTGTTAGTGTTAGTGTTATTATACATTCCTTTTACTTATAAATTCCTTTTAGTGTTATTATAAATTCCTTTCATTATTTCTTTGGTTTTACTTATAAATTCTATATAATTATTTCTTTGGTTTTACTTATATATATATATATATATATATATATATATATATATATATATATATATATTGTGCATACATGAACTTGTAGGCCAAATTGAAAGGTCATCTTCATGAATTCCTCACTGTTGGAGAAGGAGTAGAAGACCCAAGCCAAATACCACCCCTCTCTGTCGAAGAACAAACGCGGATCATCTTGGAATGCCTTGGGGAAAGATGAGGAACAGAAGTTCGAGGTATAGTTCAATCCCACTGATTTTATTTTTGTTTTACAATTTTCATAAGTTCATAACAAGATTTTACTTGTTATAATTCAATCCCACTCAGCTCTTATTACGTTTTCAATCTTTTTTTTAAAGGAATGGGTGCAGCTGGAGAGCGGCCTGCAAAGAAACGAGGGGGTCCAGAGACAGCAAGGGCTGCAGAGAGGGACAAGGAGCTGGAGGAGGCGAAGGCTGAAATTGCAAGGTTGAGTGAGAAAGCCACCCAAGCCGAGAGCAAGAATGAGCAGCTGGAGGAGCGTATGGCTAGTA
The DNA here is from genome assembly GCA_963922045.1 of Persicaria maculosa. NCBI lineage: Eukaryota > Viridiplantae > Streptophyta > Magnoliopsida > Caryophyllales > Polygonaceae > Persicaria > Persicaria maculosa. The sequence continues at coordinate 19,212,730 of OY998261.1, read as the reverse complement.
TCGAGAGGGTCATGATGGGCTTCTTAGGTGGTCAGTCCAACTCACAGCCATCCGTCACCTCTGTGGTGTGTCCTCAGGCGTCCCACCATACAGGTGTCCCTTCAGCCGCAGCTTCTCCTCAACCCTCCAACAATTTAGGTGCTCTTCCAACAGATACTCAACCCTCCCTCAAGCCTAAATAGGTAAGGATGCTCTCCTCATATAACTAAGACTTGGGTTTGGTTTTTTGTGAAGTTGTGTAGTGTTTGGAGAAACTTTTAGAACTTGTGTAATGTGGAGTTGGAACTTGTAGTGTTTGGAGAAACTTTTTGTGAAGTTTTTTGTGAAGTTGTCTGGATATTCTTCACATACTTTTGGTATGTTGGACAAGCTTTAGGGTGGATTACAAGGTTTTTAATTTGATGTGTTGAATTGCTTGTGATTGTGTGTTGTTGTTGAGTATGTTGTTGTTTGTGTGAGTGTGTGTTGTTGTTGAGTGTGTGTTGTTGTTGAGAAAGTTTTGGTATGTTGTCTGGATGTGTTGAGTAGGTTTTGAACAGGACCACAAAATGTGTTATAAGGTAAATTCCAACAGGGGGCACCTGCCCTACTAAATTTTATTTTTTTAAAATCAAAAGAATTCAGCCGACGAACAAACAATATTACATCATCTTATTAATATAAAAAAAAAAATTTAACCCTTTCAGGCGACGGAATTATATAAAATTTCGTCTCCTGAACACTCCAGCTACGGACATACAACTGAGAACGCATCTTTGGACTTCACTCAGGAGACAAAATAATTCTATATCCGTCTCCTGAAACTATCTAGGCGACGAAACACAAAAGAGAGGGTCGTCGCCTGGACTCTTTCATAGCTATATGGACCGACTCCGGCGACGAACTTATGAAACTAAACTCATCGCCTGAGTCTTAATGGGCGGGCCTGAATGGCCCTTGGCCTTTGACAACATCATCAGTCGACGAACACTGTTTCCGTCGCTTGAGTTAACTCCACCGACGAACATACAGATGCTCTTCGACTGAATGGTGAAGGGATGAAAGTCACCGGACCACACCTCAGGCGACGGAAGTTCGTCGTCTGAGTTGTCAGAGGGCGAAAACCCCATTTCAGGCGACGACCTTGTTCCGTCGCCCGAAAGGCCATCTGGCGTAGTGAGTGGAGGGTTAAGTTTCAATGTTTAGTAAACTTGGCCGGTTGAAAATGAATTGTTTTAACTGATATTGCTGCCTGTGTAAACATTTCACCATTAATTGGTTACAACTCTCACAATCTCCTTTCGATAAGACTGGATCCAAGTTATTTAGATATTAGGTTTTGCATTTTTATAAGTTTTGAGGACAAATCTTTTATAAGGGTTAAGAATTAAATTTTATCACTTGCTATTTAGGTGATAATATGTTTTTAACTCCACTTGTATTTTGGTACACAACTGGTCCCAACCCCAGAAAAAATGAGGAGGGGAGACAATTTATTAGATTCTTAAATGTCTTAAAAAATGTGTTACCAATAAAAATGTCACCAATGAATGCTCATATGTTACCAATCGTATAAATAAAAATGTCATCACAAATGATTGAGATCAATGAGGTTTCATCACAAATGTCATCAATGAATAAAATTCATCATTAAAAAGATGTCATCAATTAAGTTTAATCACATTTTATGTCCTTGTGTCATCAATTGTATAAAAATGTAATAAAAATGTCACAACAAAGGATTGCGTCAATGAAGTGTAATCACAAATGTGTCATCGTTGAATAAAAGTAGAATCAATGAAAATATATCGATATACAATTGATTAATTAAAAAAGTGGCATCAAACGATTTGATTTAAAAAGTTGTATCAAATAATTACATTAGAACAATGACATCAAAATACTACTTTGAAAAAGTGGCATCACATTAAAGAAAAAAAATTCGTTAAAAATGGTCACAAAACACTACTTTGAAAAAATGGCATCACGATAAAAAAAAATGACATCAACAAAATTGCATCAAAAAAAGTGGCATCAATGGTCAACAGTGAAAAAATGACATCACACAAAAATGGCATCAATGGTCAAAGTGGGAGGAAGGAAGGAAAGGAAGGGGAAAGTTGGAGGAAAGAGGGGTCTACTCCATCTAATTAAATTAGTTTAGGGTCTAAGTACCTAATTAAATATTCAAAAGGGTCTATGTACCCAAATCACCTTTAAATATTTCGATTGATTTATGTTAATTTATAACTATTTTTTGTCAACTTATATTAGACCGTTATTATACTCCGTATCTTTTGATAATTTAACATTTTAAAAAATGCATAAAAAAGTTAATGGCAATTATTTATATTATATCTAAAACATTCAATATTTGACCAAATATTAGATAAATTATTTGATCTAAAAAGATAAGTTTTCTAACTAATTAAGATATAAGGTTGAATATTTACAAAAATAAGTGGGACCATAATTGAGATGGCAAATTTGTATTGGTTTGTTAATTGATGTAGATTAAAAAGATAACACCATATTAATCCAGAATATGACACGTATGCAATATTAATTCCAATTTAATCCAGAAAATGACACATAGGAGAATCGCACCAGAAGCCATTCCAGGCCTCTGTTTTAGTATTATACTAGTTTTATTAATCGCCCGTTGTGGGATTTTTAAATAAATTTTATTATATAAAACATCTTTGAATTAATATAAATTACTACTCCATAAAAAGTAAATATATAGCTTTCAAGTGTGTTATGTTTTTGAGAATGTAAACATGTTTGAATCTAGATTATTTATATAATTTGATAAATGGTTGTTGGAATTTAAAGCGCAAATTGATATTATACTCAATTTGATCTAAAACATAGAATAATTGACCAAATATTAGATAGATTATTTGATCTACAAAATTATCCAAACAGATTTATAGGTTTACATGTTACTTTTAAAAAAATTATCTACATGGTCTTTTTATATGTTGGTTAAACCTTAAATTTAGTTTAAATGGCTAAAGTAAAATATTAATATCTAAAAAAATCAACAACGTAGATGTAGAATAATTAAATATTATATTTGTTTTGGACTACAAAGTTAAATAATATTTTACAAATAAAAATAATATTGGATAGATTATTTGATCTAAAAAGATAAGTTTTTTACCTAACTGTATTGACTTATGAATTGATGTGGCTCAAAAAGATAATACCATTTTAATCTAGAATATGACACGTATGCAAAAATAACACCGTTTAAATCCAGAAAATGACACGTATGCGAATCGCACCAGACGCCGTTTCAGGCCTCTGTTTTAGTATTTTATATAGATATAGATCTTTTTAGAAGATTTTAGATATAATTCATTATGTGTATTAGTTAAAGATACTTTGTGTTTTTTTTAGATATAATTTTGGAATAGTTTAACAACAATTTTTTATGGAAGATCTATCGTTTTCCTGGATAAAGAAAAAAAAATTCTATCTTGAATGTATTGATAAAAATTTATTCTAACTCTATTTAATCAATATATCTATATATGCATAAGATAAAATTTGACCCAATTTCAATAGATATGGATATTAGTCGTATAAACCAATCACAAATTTTTTAAATAATCAATATATGCATAAGATAAAACTTTATTCTAACTCTATACATAATTCTAACTATATATATATATATATATATATATATATATATATATATATATATATATATATATGCATAAGATAAATTATATATATAGGGGTGCGCTCCGGTGAAAACCAAAATTGCAGTAAAAACCTGTGAGGGCCGGCTTTTTAGCCCGGTTCACTAGCTTTATAGCCCGGTTTTGAATAGAACCGATCTATAAAGTTACATATTTTAACCCGGTTCTAAATAAAACCGAGCTATAAAGTCACTAATGTAATTTTAAAACACGAGTTTTCAACACGGTTTTTAGGTTTAACCGAGATATAAAGTCATGTGTTATTTTAAAACTGGAGTTTTTAGCACGGGTTTTAGGTTGAACTGAGTTGTAAAGTCACTGTGTAATTGAGGTTTTTAGCACGGGTTTCAAATAACCAAGCTATAAAGTAGTCATCACGGTTTTTACCACAATTTGAGTTTTTCACCGGCGTCAATCCATATATATATATATATATATATATATATATATATATATATATGGATGCGCTCCGGTGAAAACCAAAATTAGGGTGAAAACCAAAATTATGGTGAAAACCGTGAGGACTGGTTTAAGGGCAATTGTTGGGGGCTGTTCGAATCGAGGTCGGAGGAATCATTCAACCGACGTCGTCGGGCGCTACACGCTGCATGGCACCCATTCCCAGGTGTGGTGGCGTATTTAGAGGCGGTGTGGCTTCCACACAGCAGGAGCATCGTACGATGCTACGTAGATAATGTCTTCCATCTCGGCACCCGTACGACAAATAGGGTTGAGGGTCAACACAAGGTTCTGAAGGAGGCACTTCACTCATCGACTGGTGACTTTCGCATCGTGATCGATGCAATCCATAGAGTCAACGATTGTCAACTGCATGAGCTGCAAACTGCTTTGGAGATCGACCGCTTCAAATGGCCAACAGCGGCGTTTAAAGTCAACCTTTTCGATGAGGTAAAGACTTTAATCTCCAAAAAGTGCTTCGATTATCTGTACAAGATGTGGCAGGACGTCGTGGACCAAAAGGTTCCTCCGGTATGCACGGACCGACATTGGAGGGTTTGTTACGGGATCCCATGTGTCCATGAGATTCAGGAATACGTCAACTCCGGTACTCCGATACCCGCCGAGGACATCCACCCGTTCTGGATGGATTTGTCATGGACTGACATCGACGACACCCCACTGCCGTATGAGTTGTCATCTTCATATACGGCTTCCAACGATTTATGCGAGGATGAGCTGCACCCACCCTCATCAGCAAGCGTCCGAAGGAAGGGGAGGCCTCGGGGGTCGAGGAATGCCTGCAGAACCAACCCGTTGCCGTACGAGGAGGTAAGGGAAAGGTTTGAGAGAGAAGAAGCGCGTGCTGCTCGACGTGCTGCTCGGCATCGTCCACAAGCGACCTCAGCTCGACGTGGACGTGATGATGTGTTCGGAGGGTTCAACTGGGGTCGAAACAACGTTGATCACTTCATGCTCGGTCATATTGAGACGGTGAGGGACACTGTTGGAGATGGTCATTGTGGCTACCGTGCTTTGGCGGCTTTGACATCACCGATCGGCGAGACTGCTTTCCCGGAACTCAAAACGTTACTATGCAATCACTTGGAGGATCACGCCGATCTGTACGCCGGTTGTTATACGGGAGGGTACCAATTCCAGCAGTTCGTCGACTACCAGAGATGGGCGGGAGCTGTGCATGGTGATAGGAGACGGTGGATAGAGCTACCAATTATGGGTTTAGTATTTGCAACGGTATATCAGATTCCTCTCGTCGTCCTAGCTTGGCATCATCCGTTCACATGTCTTCCCATGACCTCGCCGACACCTGCTAACAACCCTCAATCAGCAACCTTTGGTGTAGCCTGCATCGGAAACCAAGACCATTTTGCCGCGGTACGACTTCAAACGTCTTCTTTTATTACCTATTCTTGCTTTTCATATATATGTCAATACTCTAACTCTAATTTTTCGTTCTCATAGATCTGGTTGCGTCGTAACGCTCCTATTCCGCCGCCACCGCCAGAATGGGTCGCACATCATCATCCGAGCGTCGAAGGATGGGATGCTCCGTTTCAAGCTCAGTTTGAGAGATTTCGAGCCTTGCGTGTCGAGTCCGGCCGCCCTTTACTATTTTCCTAGATTTTATTCCACAAGTTTATTAAAATTATGAATGTAAACTTTTTTTTTCCGTTCCTTGTAACGTTATTCACATATTATCCGAATGAAAACCTTAACAAATATTGTTTTCTATTTACTTTTACCCGAAATCCTTCAACTCCACTAGCTAACACTTCAATTTTATCAATTAACATTACAAAACCCTCGGAATTCCTAAACCCTAAACCCTAAAACCCTACTAGGGTTTGCACGTCCTTAACAACGTGCAATACTTGCACGTCCTTAAGGACGTGCAAGAACGTTGTTAAGGACGTGCATCCTTTGTTAGTGGACGTGCATATTCCCATACTTGCACGTCCCTAAGGACGTGCAAGCCCTTAATCCGGATTTGCGGTGTATATAGCAACACCCAAAATAAAACAGCGTGCGCGTGCGTGAGGCTCATGAATCGAAAGGGTAGACTACACGCAACTCTCAATCCCCACGCATGACACAATCAATAAAGTAAGAAACACACTTTAAATTAGTACACCCGCTTCTTTTTATATACGGAGTACTGTTTTTGAAACCTCTGATTTTTTTTACTAAAAAAATCAATATTTTTGTTTATAAATGTAGGTTTGAAATTCAATGTCTTGGGTTTGAAATTTTCATTTATTTGAAATAAGTAATATTTTTTTGAGAATTTTTTTAGCAATTTTGAACCTATTATTTTAACATCTTAGACCTAATTAATAAAAATTTTAAACTATTTTCTTTTACATATAATTATGGGTTCGAGATTTTAAAATCTTGAACCTACCTAACAAAATTTTTAACCTACTTTTTTTTTTTCAATTGTGGATTCAAAATTTTAAAATCTTGAACCTACGTAATAAAATTTTGAACTTTTTTAATAATTGTGGGTCGAAGACTTTAAAATCTTGAACCTACTTAATAAAAATTTTAACTTTTTTTTTATTTATAAATCTTGAACTTAATTAAAAATTTACCAAATTTTTTTAAAATAATTGTGGGTTCAAGATTTGAAAATCATGAACCTACTTACAAAATTTTTAACCTACTTTTTTTTTCAATTGTGGGTTCAAAATTTTAAAATCTTGAACCTACATAATAAAATTTTGAACTTTTTTAATTATTGTGGGTCAAAGACTTTAAAATCTTGAACCTACTTAATAAAAATTTTAACTTTTTTTATTTATAATTGTGGGTTCAAGATTTTAAAATCTTGAACTTACTTAATAAAAAAAATTTACCAAATTTTTTTAAATAATTGTGGGTTCAAGATTTGAAAATCATGAACCTACTTAATAAAAGTTTTAACCTTTTTTTTATTTTATAATTTTGGGTTCAAAATTTTAAAATCTTGAATCCACTTAATAAAAAAATTTACCATTTTTTTAAATAATGGCGGGTTCAAGATTTGTAAATATTAAACTTACTTAATAAACACTTTAACTTTTTTTATTTTATAATTGTAGGTTCAAGATTTTAAAATCTTGAACCTACTTAATAAAAAAAATTTACCAAAGTTTTTTAAGCAATTGTGAGTTCAAGATTTAAAAATCTTGAAACTAATTAATAAAAATTTTAATCTTTTTCATTTTATGATTCTATGTTCAATATTTCAAAATCTTGAATCTACTTAATAAAAATTTTAACCCTTTTTTATTTTATAATTTTGGGTTAAAAGTTTTTAAAATCTTGAACCTTATTAATGAAAAATTTACCAAATTTTTTTTAATATTTGTGGGTACAAGATTTTAAAATCTTGAACCTACTTCATAAAAAATTTGACCTTTTTTTATTTTATAATTATGGGTTCAAAATTTTAAAATATTGAACCTACTTAATTAAAAAATGACCAATTTTTTTTTAAAATAAGTGTGAGTTCAAGATTTTAAAATGTTGAACCTACTTAATAAAATTTTTAACCTATTTTGATTTTATAGTTGTGGCCTATGGGTTCAAGATTTTAAAATCTTGAACCTACTTAATAAAATTTTCACATTTTTTTATATAATTGTGGGTTAAAGATTTCAAAATCTTAAACTTAATTTATAAAAAAATTTAACATTTTTTTTACTAATTGTGGGTTCATGATTTGAAAATCTTGAACCTAATTAATAAAAATTTTAACCTTTTTTTAATATATAATTGTGGGTTTAAGATTTTAAAATCTTGAAAATACTTAATAAAATAATTTACCAATTTTTTAAAAAATTAATTGGGGGTTCAAGATTTTAAAATATTAAACCTATTCATTTCTTATAATTATGGGTTCAATATTTTATAATCATGAACCTACTTAATAAAAATCTTTGAAGTGATAAAGAAAAGTTAAATTATTTGAAAAAAAAATAAAAAAGTGAAATCGAGAAATCAAACTGAGTTAATACTAGTATTAATTTAAACAGGTACTCTCCTAAAACAACCTAAATTTCGAAACGGAGGGAGTATCATGTTTCCAACTAAATTAACAAATCTGGATTCAATGAGTTGGGAACATAAAAAAATAAAAATATTAAATTATATATTTAATGAGTTGGCCAAAGCTTTGCAGCAGATGCCCTGTTATTACAATTTTACCATAGATTTTGTACTGGTGGCCATCATCTATTCAACATTAGAAACTTGGACTTGTTATTTATGTAAAATGAATGTCTTATTATCTAGTAAAGAAATGGGCCAAAACCCACCACAGAAGAACAACTAACAAGCCGAAGTTGAGAGAGTAATTGAATTGGCAAAACCCCAGTCACAAGAAGTATAATCAATAAAGACAGAGATTCGCAATATCAGCAGGTTCACATTAAGTTACTCCCAGTAGACCCTTCACTTCAGTCTGGCTATATTACAAATCAGATAAGGTTACACTGAATCTCCATAGGGTTACAATTGTACAAGGCTGTTCATGTCAGTCCTCTATGGTCAACGACAAAAAAGTGCAACAACCTTATTTTTCTGAAAGCAGAGTGCAGCAACCTTATGGATCTACTCTTAGTCCTACCCATTCAAAACGCTCTGGGAGCGATAAATCTTTAAAAATATCAAAGTTTTACCTGCATTCAAGTAAGATATCTTATCAATGAAAGCAAATGACGAAATTTTCCAGCGAATTGGTTGATTCAGCAAAACCAGAAGGTAACTGAGGCAATTGTGCTGCCTGGTTTAGAAGGCAATCAGTGGCAACATCTGTGCAAGGCGGAGGCGTTTCCGTCGGTGGGTTCAAGCGACGGTGGCAATGGTGGAGAGCAGTGGGTGGCGGTGGCTTCAAGCGTTTTGATTTAATTTTGCTCATCAAGCACTGATTCGGGGAAGTTGTTGTCGGAGTCGTGCTTCTTCAAAAAGACGAAGCCAGAATCACCCAACTCCAATCCTAAATTGAAACTCCGATCTGAAAAGCCGATTGATTTCCCTGAAAATCTCGCCCTAATCCCTCTCCAAAAGCAAAATAAGTGTTGTCATCTCAATCTAAAATGTTTTTTATTCTGGATTTGGCATAAAATCTGGATCCGAAAGGAGTTTGGTGTTCTCTTTTTAAGTCTGGTGTTAATTCACTCAAGCTCTCTCAAATCTCTGCAATGGAGGAGCATAGCTACAATCACTACTCCAATCAACGGGATCTACTCTCTCGTTCCCCTCCTCAGCCGACCGACTCGTTTTGACGAGTCTAAGTTCAACGGCTTGGCGTTTGATGGCTCTGGGTTCGTGTTTCAGGTTTCGGGGCACCGTCAACTCGGTGTTCATCGTTGCTTCTCCTGTCCCTGGGATCCGTTGGGTTCTCTTCTTCTCCTTGTCAGGTATGGCTTCTCAATCCCTCTCTCTAGACCCAAAATCCAGATTCTCTCTGGAATCTGTATACCTAAAATTTCTTTGAATATTGTTTACCCTTATTTAATCCTTTGTGAACCAAAATTAAATGCTCATCTCCTACCGAACTGTTCTTTCCTTTCTGTGCTTGGCAAAAGGCGCTCTGTTCTTACTTTGTCTTCTTGCTATTTTCTGTACTGCACTGTCTTAATGGCAAACAACCTAAATACCCAATCCAAAGGGAAGCCTTCGGGTGACACCCATAAAAAAATTCACTCCCTCCAAGTCACTCAACGGTGATAAGGATAAAGGGAAACTTGATCTTGATTCACTCTTTACCCAATTGCAACAGTTTCAACCCAAACATCGCTTTTCTACTGATGCCATCCTTGCTGGGAGGGCATTTGGTACCCCTATTGACTTTAAAAATCTTGAAACCAAGCTTAATATATGTTATGACTGTTTGACAGCTTATCTTACTACAAAATATGCTATTGTCAATTTATCTGTTTGCTTAACTTGGACCAATTCTTTTGCATGTACTCTATCTAACTCAATGAGCTTGAATATTCAACGGTTGGTTTATACACTGATTTCTCCTTTTCAAAACATATTTATGTTATATTATTCCACACACCAAATTCTTATCACTTTAAATGTCTTACTGCTCTCACATTATCATGGTCTGTGTGTAAGAGCAAGCACTAACTATGTTCGAGAGAGGTTCTCTCTCGAGCAAAATATACATTCATACACTGTGCAGATTAAGCTTCAAGAGCAAATTAAATCTGAAGGAACTCATGGACAAGCATCAATGCAATCAGCACTTGGATACCAAGCACTCATACATGGATGGCCAGCTTCTAGGCACAATGAGGATCTTCACCTATACCAAGGAGAGAAAACACATACAAGGTACACGAGCTTCCATCAAATATTCATGAAGACAAGCACATGTAAGAAGAAAACAGTTCACTCGTATACTCATGTTGAGAGAAATACATTATCCCTATATGGTCTTGATTCTAATTTGGTTAATCATGGACTATATGAACTTAATAACATATTTTTTTTGTAATTATCTTGATTTGATAGGATTTATCACCACTAATGTGCTGCGGCACTCTATTATTAGAATGTATAAGCTCCCAAGATTATCAAGTTCCACATGGTGGCCTTTAGGGGTTTGCTTATTTTCCCCCCTAGATTACACTTTACCCCTAAATAGAATTTCTCAACAGTCTACCAATATGCTTCATAGCTCAAACTCGGGTGGGGCTTGTTCTTTTATGAGCAACCCCACATCCCAACCCAAACCTAAAGGGAAGCCAATAGGCGACACCCGATCTCCTCAAAACCCAACAGGGAAGCCTACGGGCGACCCCCATGTGAATCAAAACCAAAATGGGAAGCCAGATGGCGACACCCAATCCAATACCCCTGGCCCCAAATCGTCCATGCGCGATTTGGGAAAAGGGAAAATTGACATACCAACTTTCTACTCCCAACTTGCTAAATGCAAGACCAACCCAAAACCACAAACTGACTGGCAGCTTCTCAAGGGGGGTGTGATTTTTCTTGATATACCGAACCATTGGCTCGAAAACCGCTTCTCAACTTGTTTACCAACCCAGGAAAAGTATTGGTTACACTACCTTACAAAACATGAATTACAAATGATGGTTAACTACTACAGGACAGGACCTACTACATTCAACACACCAGGCCGACTCAACATACTTTTGGGTTGTCTTTGGTCCAACCGTAAGGCTCCTTCTACAACCCAATCACATGTGGAATCCATGACAGTAGTTGACCAAATCATTAGAGCATGCAACCTAAATGAACTACACTGCAACAGTTGGAATTGTAATGCACATATGCAGCCATTATTTGTCATATTCCATTTTATTCGTCTTATGCATTGCATTTACGGGACAGCTACACTAAACTTTATGTACCAAGAGCTATATTCATATCTGATCATTACATGTCCCTTAAAATTCCTATTTTTGATGAATCTTTGGGCACTAAAACATACCCCCACCTTGTACCCCAAGGTGATAAAGGGGCTACTAGGTCAAATCCTCACAAATCTTCCCACTGGCTGCCAAGAGCCCAAGCCGCCCACCAAACTCCTATAGAAATTATTATTAGTGACTTTCTTATAGATAATCTAAATGAAATCATCAATACTAGAATCAAAATCAGATCTTACAAAGATTCAAATTGCATTCATATATTTGCATTTACTATCTCAAAAACCACGTACAACCCCATTCTTACCCAAACAAGTACAACCAGATCTAAAACCATCAATCTGAAACTCAAAACAAGAATTACCAATTTTCTCAAAGATAGTTACTATGAAATTTAGTTATTGGAATGTCAGGGGAATCAAAAGGCGAAACCTATGGACTCATATAGAATCAACCACCAAAACACACCACATTAAAATACTAATGTTGGCTGAAACAAAAGCCCAGCTTCCTCCTCCGGACAATTGCTGGCGCAAACCGGGATTCGACATAATGCACTTCTGCCCCTCCTCCGGTTTCTCGGGGGGGTATGCCTTCTTTGTAAGGAAGCTCAGTTACAAAATGAAACTTTCACTGTAACATACTCAGATAACCGAATAATACAAGCAACTTACAAAAACAACACTCAAAATATAGTAATTGAAATTTTCTTTATTTATGCTCCACCCTACGAAGGGGATTAGGATGCTTTCTGGTTACACCTCACATCTATTATAGCAAATATCCAGAACCCTATAATAATAATGGGGGACCTAAACGATATACTAGAATCTAGTGACAAATTAGGAGGTAATATACCGAGCACTCAAAGGCTAAGTCGTCTCAATAATTTCCTAAATACACATAACTTGTTTGATGCCCCTACAACTGGGAATAGGTTTACATGGAGAAAACGCTCTCATGGGACAAACAATATTTATGAAAAATTGGATAGAGCAATGGTAAGTCATAACCTCCTCTGGATTTTCCCGGATTTGCACACAAAAAATCATGTTTTCATAAAATCTGATCATGCGCAAATCACACTAGACTTAATGGATAATCAAAAACCGAAACTACAACCCTTCAAATTTGAAATGGCTTGGACTACAAGAGCTGACTATGAAATGGTTGTACGAAATGCCTGGAGAACGGATATTCCAGGGTCGCACATGTACAAGCTAACAAAGAAACTGCAAGAGGTCAAAAAAAAAGAGCAAACTTTGGAGTAAGGTTACATTTGGTAACATATTCCGTCAAATAAACCAACTAGAAACCGAATTAGAAGAACTACAAACTAAAATATGCAATAATTATGATGCCACTTTAGATACCAAAATAAGAAGGCTGTCCATCAAACATTCCTCACTTCTGAAGTTCCATCATAAATACTGGGGGCAAAGAGCGAAAAGAAACCATATAAAATCAAACGATGCAAACAAAAAATACTTCCATAAAATTGCAACGGGGCGACGGAACAGGAACATAATAAAATCAATCCAAACAACAGCGGGTGTATCCATAACAAATGAAAAAGAAATTCGGGATATAATTAAAAATGACTTTGCAGAGCGATACTTTCAACAACCTAGGCCACAATTTTCTAGTAATCTACTCAATAACATTGGTAGAGAGATCACAAAGGAGGACAACGATTGGTTAACAAGACCAATCTCAAACTCAGAAGTTAAAAATGTTGTCTTTAGCATGGCAAACGATAAATCGCCTGGCCCTGACGGTTTCCCTGCTGGTTTTTTAAAAAAATACTGGCCTATAGTGGAACCTTCTGTCATTAAGGCTGTTAAAAGCTTTTTCCTTAGTGGAAGAATTCTTAAACAAACAAACCACACCTTTATAGCTTTAATACCAAAATGTGATAACCCAACTACAACATCCCACTATAGGCCAATAAGTCTATGCACAACAACGTACAAGATCATCTCTAAAATTCTGGCCATTAGATTGAAGAAAATCATCCCTAAAATAATTAACCCACTCCAAAGTGCATTCATTACATGTAGGTCGATACAAGATAACATACTAATAGCAAATGAAATTTTTCACTCATTCTCAAAGAAAAAAGGAAAGTCTGGGTGGATGGCAGTGAAACTGGACATGGAAAAAGCCTTTGATATGGTGGATTGGGACTTCCTTCTTTCGGTCCTAGACAAATTTGGCTTCTCTGATCGATTTTCTGGATGGATTAAGGAGTGCATAACAACAGTAACTTACTCGGTCCTGGTTAACAACGAACCAACTGATCTATTTGCACCGCAATGGGGCCTTCGTCAGGGAGACCCTTTATCCCCCTATCTGTTCCTCCTCGTATCTGAGATCCTAGCTAGGGGACTACAACAGGAATCTGCCAAACCCCAGAGTCATCTAGGAATCAAAATTTCGCGTGCTGGAACCAAAATCCCCTTCCTTGCTTTCACTGATGATATAGTCATCTTTGCCTCGGCTACAAACACAGCCTGTAACCAAATAAACAACATTCTAACAGAATACTCATCTATTTCAGGACAACGAGTGAATAGACATAAATCAAATTTACAAACATCTGCAAACATTGCCACTAGCCGGAAGAACCTTATCCGCAATGAATTACAAATTGCCTACACAACAAGTCTGGGAACCTATCTTGGATGTCCCATTATAAATGGACGAACAACAAAAGAAGACTTTACATAACTCATTATCAACACAAAAGCACAACTAAATCGATGGAAAGCTAATGGTCTATCCCAAGCCGGGAGATGCACACTCATCAAATCCACACTATCAGCAAAACCACTCCACATAATGCAATGATTCATGCTCCCTAAAGCTATCCACACAGAACTTGACAAAATAAACAGAAACTTCCTATGGAATAAGGGTCCAAAGCATAAACCGCTCATTAGTTGGTTTGACATTTGTAAGGCCAAAGAGGATGGAGGTCTTGGTCTCCGCAAATCAGAAGATATGAACAAGGCACTACAACTCAAATTACTATGGAAAATCCTTGCAGAACCAAACAACCCATGGGTAACAAATAATTAAAGAAAAATACCTAAAACATCAAGACATCCTACACTACTCCAGAAGTGGGAACTCGTCCTGGCAATGGACACAACTTACTAAATTGCTGCCATTATTTAAAGATGGCTTACGCTGGTCGATTGGTAATGGAAATGATATAAAATTTTGGACTGACAATTGGTTTGGGAATGGTCCTCTTACCGACTTGGCATCTTCAATCCAGCCGATAAACATAAACATTAGAGTTTCAGAACTCCTAAAACCAGATAAATCCTGGGATCAAGAGAAATTATATGACACTACTCATGGTATACTGCCTAATGAAATAAAAGACTCCTTAGGGCAAACACCTATACCTAAAAATATTCACCTAGATAGATTATATTGGAAATGGAGCAAGAATAGTTGGTTCTCCACCAAGTCAACCATTGATATGATAAACCATATGAAACATCACCAACGTTCTGATGTGAGATGGATATGGTATCTTGACGCATCGCCAAAAGTAAAAGCTTTTCTTTGAAAAATCACCAAAAACGGGGTACCCACCGCAGTTAAGCTCGCTTCCCGCCGTTTGGGTATACCAACAAACTGCCCGCACTGTGACAGTGCTTACGAAGACTTACAACACCTACTCTGGAGCTGTCCAATTACACATGAAACCATACTATCAATAGACCCAACAATTTTCATCAAGTTAAACAACTACTTTGTGGATGGATTGGATCTAAACCAAATCATCAACAACGCTAAAGAAGCATTAGGCCTCCCTCGCTTTTCTATTTTAGCGTTTATTTGGTGGGCCGTCTGGTATTTCAGAAATAAAGTACTATTTGACAACATAAAACCAGACTACAGAAGCATTGTTGCATTCACCAAAGAACAAATGATCATATGGAATTCTACCAAAACCAGTGAGGACAACGATGGGCTCCAAACGCCAAAACCTACGAGTAAAACAACAACAAACAAACGAAAACAAGCAAGATGGAAACCACCAAAGCCGGGAGCTTTTAAGCGCAATTATGATGGCACTCTCTCAATTAGTAACTCGGGATCCTATGGCTTCATTATCCGTGATTGTAGGGGATATCCGGTTTGCTTTGGCTCAGGGCCTTGCCCTGCTTCTTCGGTTGCTTGTTCTGAATGCCTTGGACTATGGTATGGGATTTCAGCAACCCAAGAACTGAACCTAACAAACATCGAAATTGAAAGTGACAACCTCACCATAATAAATAGTCTTAAAGGTATTGGGAAGCCTACTGGAGACTCCGAAATGATTGTCTCGGACAGTCTAGTCTCGCTAGGTTTCTTTGTGTGATAAGCGATCAGGTAGCAGATCGCTTATCGTGAGGCTAACCAGGTAGCAGATCGCCTATCGTGAGGCTAACCAGGTAGCAGATCGCTTATCGCATCTGACCTATGCTCTCCACAGTTCGATCGCTCCGGACGATTCTCTGCTTCGTAGTCTCATCCGTAAGGATGCTCTTGGCTTCTAGGGTTAATCCCCTTGGCCAAATTTTTTGCTTTTAAAAAAAAAAAGAAGGAGTTGGGGCCCGATAGAGAGAGGCGGAAGGAGGTGAAGAAGGGGAAAGTGGAGAGAGCGCTTATTTACACGCGCATAGGTATTATTTATCGTCCAATCAAAACGTTCCTCACGGTTTTTACCCTAATTTTAGGTTTTTACTGGAGTCAATCCGTATATATATATATACACACACACACAAGGGTTCTAGTGAAATGTTTTATAGGGTGCAACGTGTAACGGAATTATAAGCGTTGGATCAAGACAAAATCAAGGGTTTAAATTAAAGTTTCAATAAACCCCACCATACTAGATTAAATGTGTGATTAAATTAATATTAAATGAAAACGTGAATGGGAAGGGCAGGTTAGTGTATTCAATAGGAGAGATAAATCAGCAATTCAACTTTAATTATTCCATTAATTTAGGAAGACAGAGAAGCAATCCCAAGTTAATTCCGAATACACACATAGCCGGTGGTAATGTTTGGAGATAACTTTGTTATTCAAGCCATATTTGGATGAACACAGTTGGATAATCTGTTTCCCAATGTTTGGAGACAATCAAATGGTGGAAGTGTCGCTCATTGAATCGGCTCAAAATTTTATTCGTCTCGTTCGATACGGTATGATTTTGAAACGGTATGATTTCGAAATTTATTTTTCAAATCTATTGATATTTATGATACGATATGTATGTCTCAACTATATTGAATGTTTATCATGCATAAGATGAATATATAAAATTAAAAAATATATATTTGTGTAATTTGAGCTGATGTTACAACTATTACTTTTTATACAGATGAAGCTCAAAAGTCCCAACAAACACATATACTGCTGAAGACAATGTAGAAGAATGTACTCAATTAGATGAAGACGGTGTTGTGGTTCAGAGGGAAAAGCAAAAGGATTCAGAGGGGAAAGCAAGTACGGGATTGAGAAATAGGCCTATAAGAAGAGTGTGGAGTGGGTTTCATTACCAAGGTTGTTTTTAAGCGGTTGGGAAATCTCGAATATGTTGTTTCTATTTTTGAGGAACTTCATAATCATAGCCCGCTAGATGAGACAGTTATGAATATATGTCATGAATATCAATCTAATATATTGTGAATATTATCGATGAAAATCTTGAATACATATCCCCTATAACGTTATATATGAATATTACAAGCCCAAATCATGAATATTATTTATTTATTAAGTGAAAAATATGAATACAGAAGTTACCTAATGTTACCCTTTTATAAACTTCTATCACATTGTAAAAGGTTAACTATATTTTTCCAACTTGCCTATGCAATACATTTTCCCTAGTTAATTCTCTATCATATTCTATTAGTGAAGGGCCTAATTTTGCTCATCTAAATATTCTCCTACGTATTCATTTCAATATGCTTTAATATTCAGCAAATGTGTAAGACAGTTACCCTCAATTACATACTCATGAGTCATGATAGAGTTGAAGATGAATTAGAAACTCATACTTTAGAATTTAGTTTAAATGATTACGTACTTAATGGTTCATTTATAAAATAATATATCACTTGCCAAACGATTTACAAGTCATATTAGCAATTTACATTACTTTATTCATTTTAAGCATTAAGATTATTCAACCTACTAATGGATTATATTCACTAGCACAGTTAGCTATTATCATAAGGAAATTTAGAGATTTGGAGCCTAAATATCCTACATGCAATTTTCTTCATAACCTTCAATGTCCACTTTTCTCCCACAGTAAATATCATTCCTAAATGAAATCAATAGCCTATGGATGATTGCCGTAATTTCACCCTACTGATTTCTTTATTAGCTAAACTTTCCTTTTTTTCCTCTAATCATGTACACCTCCACCACAATCCCTATTATGAGGATATTCCAATCGAATCTAGTCCATTGATTAGCTTAAAATCCAACGCTTATAATTCTGTTACACGTTGCACCCTATAAAATGGTTCACCAGAACCCTTTCCTATATATATAGGGTGTGGTTCGGGTGTGCACACCCCTTACGGTGTGCACTGTGCACAAATATTATTCGGTGAAATGTGAAACATTATTCGGTGAAATTTGAAGCATTATTCGGTGAAATGTAAAACATCTACCGAATACTGTTATGTTTTTTTTTTCCATTTAGTTCAGATGAAAACATCTCAATTCCACTGAATAATTTATAACATTCTACCGAATAATGTTTAGTTTTTTTATTCATCCATTTCAAATAAAAGAAACCTCAATTCCCTAAACAATACTTACAATTTATACAAAATGTTTCAAATTTTACCAAATAATGTTTCACATTCCCCTAAACAATACCCACATTTCACCGAATAATGCTTCAAATTTCACCGAATAATGTTTCACATTTCACCGAATAATATTTGTGCACAGTGCACACCCTAAGACATGTGCACAAATGATCCATACACTATATATATATATATATATATATATATATATATATATATATATATATATATATATATATATATATATATATATATATATATATATATATATATATATATATATATATATATAATTTTGATCAAATATTAACAACCCTTGTGGTGTTAAATGTTAACAAATCTAAGCCATTGGTTGAGGGAAAATGGATGGTCTAGATTATTTCAAATTTTAAATCAATTTTAATTTAATAAGATGGGTCCCACAAAAAATTTCCTTTGCTTTCGTTTCAGCCTACTAGAGAGAACCCTCTCTTTGGCCCCTCCTCTTCCACGTAATTTATTTTTCTTCCTCCGCCTCCGTAATTCAGATACTCTTGATCGATTTGAATTTCAGTGGTCTTATCGATCTCTATGGCATGTTTTGATCGGATCATGGTTGCATCAATGTGGTTAATTTGTGTATCAACACAACTCGATCAAAAGGTTGATTAATTTCTTGGCGATTAATTTTCCGGCAATATATTTTGAGTTTTACTGGTTCTCTTAAGTCTTAACTTGCTTTTGACCTAGCTTGTTCGGTTGACATAATTAAGCCAAAGTTTGATCCTCAAAGGCAACTGCAAGATGTCGATCATGTTGTTGATTGACAAGTTTATGGATATATAGGTTGACTCTCTCGACAAGTTAAGAGTCACTGTTCATTGATAATAAAAGAATTATTCATATATATGTGGGTAATTAGATGCGATAAATCAAGAATTACATTTATATATTCTTTCAACCTAGCGAATAATTACTACCAACTTAACGAATAATTACTATTAACATAGCGAATAGTTGCAAAATTGACCAACCATTTTGCTATTATCTAAACGATAACTAACTTAACGAATAATTACTATTAACATAGCGAATAGTTGCAAAATTGACTAACCATTTTGCTATTATCTAAACGATAACTTCTCTTTACAGATGAATATTAACGATCAATTTAGCGAATAATTACTATTAACCTAGCGAATAGTTGCAAAATTGACCAACCATTTCGCTATTATCTAAACTATATCTCCTCTTTATACATGAATAATAACTATAAGTTAGAGAATATTTAATATCACCTTATCGAATAGTTCAAATAGTGCAACACACAAAAAAAAACAATGTTACTCCACAAAAAAAACGGTTACGGCAAAAAAAAGTAACACACGCGCACGTAATTCAGCAAGTGGGCAAGGAAAGAGGTGGGTCACATTGATTTTTAATTTAAGAAAAAGTCAAAATTGCTTAATAATCTCAACCACCCATTTAATTCAATCAATGACACAGATTTTTTAACATTTAACACCATAAGGGGTGTGAACACCTGACCCAACCTCTATATATATAAAAAAAAAATGTACATGTTCGGTGAATGATTTTTATATATTGACAAAATTGTTGTGAACTCATGAAATTCTTGGATATAATTCATTAGATGTGTATTAGATAAAGATAGTGTGTATTTTTTTTATAATTTTGGAAGAGTTTTTTTTTTGTTTTTTTTTTAAAGGAAAGAATTCGAGATCCCAAACGACAACAGAGTCTGGGAAATCGAGAGGCCGAGGGAAATCGGCTGACGAACCAACCGTCATGAAACAACTCAAAATAAGCAAATACAAGAAAAAACCCTAAAACAAAGATCACAGCAACCAAGACCAGAAGAGAGACAGTCGAAGGACACCAGTGGACGACAGCGAATGCCGAGAACATGGGAAAGTCGAGGGACAAACACGACGTCTCGACGCCGGGGAGACAGAGGCAGAAACCCATCAGCGGAAAAGGCGTCTCCTGAGGAAGTGTGGATCAACGACGTTCCCCCCACCTAGATGAGGGATCTTCGATAATCACGAACACTGCCACGGTCAACTCGAACAGCAGGGCGCCTGAGACTGCAACTTCAGCCGGAACTAAACGAAGCCGAACACAAGAAACGACTCCACTCAAATGGACCAATTAAACCAAGATCAATGAAAAGGGTTAAAGGGGTAAAAGCAATAATTAGGAAGAAATTAACCCATTTGATTCACTTTTTATTGAAATTTATAACAAGAATGATGTTATAAAACAAACAACAGAACAAGTTTATTGTTACGGACAAAGGTAGATTTAAAATTTGGCCCAATACAAAATAATTGGGCTGGAATGAGGGGATGTAATTTCTATTTCCTTTAGGGTTTAACAAAAGGGATGAAGTCGAAGCATTTTTTTTTAATTCATTCATTTGACCTTGGCGTGCAAGACTAGAAAAAATGTGTGCACGCCAAGGGATGTCAGGTTCGCGAAATTGGAAGGTAACCCGGAAATCCGAATCTCCTTGGAGCCCAAGGAAGGCCGAAGCCGCCGAGGAAGAATCTGCGAAGGCCGTGTGGATGGGCGAACCAAGGCAAACCCACCCGAACAGCGCCGGCCGAGATCAATCGGAGAGCAAGCGAGGATGTTGAGTGGTGAGGATGGGATCAAAGCACTGGACGGCACCCAGAGAAGGCCGCCGCCGGCGGAAGAAGACCCGATGATGGATAATAGGGGGAATCAGGGTGGATTCGAAACCAGAATAGGGGGGATCAGGGTAGCGAAAGAGAAGGATGGGTTCCGAAAACGGCCACCAAGAAGGCCGATTGAAGCCCGAGACATGAGATCGCAGGTGAGGGAGAGGGTGGCGGCAGGTTTGTGGTGGCGATGGGCTTGTGTGTTGGCGAGCCGAAGAAGATGACGCAAGGGAAAGGGCCCGAAAACAGCAACCCAGGAGGCCGATTTGAAGCCCAGGATAAGAGGACTCCAGTGAGGTAGAGGATGGAGGCGAGGTTGTGGTGGCGTTGGACTTGTGGAAAAGAAGGGGGCAGCACAGAGGAGGCATTGCAGCCGAAGCCTTGCCCCAACAAAACACAAGGCTGTTGGGGTTTTGATTTTTTCTGCCGAAACCCACAGAAACTGGAAACCAAAAGAATGGAGGCCAGTAGCCGGGAAAGGCAAGGGGTTAGTGGGGTTGGTGGCTGAAAGCCGAAACCGCAAGAGAAGATAGAGCACATGTTCTTATTACGGAGTTTCAATTACAACTTAGATGTTCTCTAGATTAATTTTGTTCATATTAGTGGGGGTTACCCATAGATTGATTTGAGTTTTGTATAGATTAATTTTGTTATTATTGGTGGGGGTTACCCATAGATTGGTATTTGTTGGGGTTGAGATTGTATAATCTCGGTTGTTCCCCGGATGTTGGTGGTGGTGGTGAACCGATGGCGGCGATGCTAGCGGGAGATGAGGCTTTGGAGATAGATGGGGGTAGGAGGAGATATTGGTAGTGAGGTTTGGGTTTTCTAGTGAGAGAAGCTCTCTCACTAGAATTCTTGGTTTCTCCCCCATAATTTTAGAAGAGTTTAATCACAATTTTTTTTAGGGAAGATCTATATATCGCTTTTGCGGATAAAGAAATAAAAATTTTCTATCTTGAAGGTATTGATATATTTATGATATATATTTTTGGATTTTATATGGATAGATTTTTGAATTTTGACATATATATACATATATAAGGGGAGGTTCAAGTGGAAACAACCCTTCCCATAGAAACTCTCATACCATGGAAACTTTTAATCTCAGGTCTTCCTTTCTTGATCGACGGTTATTAATATTTTACTCATTTAATAACAAAAAATAAAGGAAAAATATATTTTAAAAAAATCCAAACAACTCTCGCCACTCTGCTCCTGCCGCCTCCAACTCAGAACCCATCTCCTCTTGTCGTTTCCCTTGGTTCAAGCTCGCTCCTACTGCCTCGGTCGCGCCTCTTCCCCTCGGTCGCTCTCTAGGGTTGTGCATGATTCGGCCCAAACCGAATTTTTGGACCGAACCAACACAAACCGAACCGAACCTAACCGAAGTTTTTCGGTTCGAGAATTTTCATTTTTCGGTTTCGGTTCGGTTTGTGTTCGGTTTCGGTTCGGTTTGTGTTCGGTTTCGGTTCGGTTTGTGTTCGGTTTCGGTTCGGTTTGTGTTAAACCGATTTTTTTTAAAATATTCCAATATATATGTGTATATATAATAACACACTACATAAATACAATATATATATATATGTGTGTGCATATACACTGTATATAAATATATATTTTTAATATTCTAATACATATATGTGTGTGCATGTACAGTGTATATATACACTAATAAATATATTTTTTCTATGTGTAGTGTGTAGTGTGTATATATACACATATATACAGTGTATATACAAACATATATATACACTAATACATTTTTTTTTGTTCGGTTTGTGTTAAGCCGAATTTTTTTTAAAAAAGAAATTTTTAATTTTTTTTTATGGAAATTCGGTTCAACTATGTTAAAACCGAACCGAATACAAACCAAACCGGTAAATAACCGAACCGAACCTAATGCTTTCGGTTCGGCTTTCGGTTTGAAATTTTGAGATTTTCGGTTTCGGTTCGGTTCGGTTCGGCCCGGTTCGGTTAGGTTCTGGACCGATGCACAACCCTATCGCTCTCTGCCTCTGCCTTAGTCACTCTCTATATGGACCTCGGTTGTTGTCCGCCTATTCCCCTCTTCGCCTAGATCGATTTTGATTTTGATTTTGATAGGGCAAGCGGCAAGGCATAGAAGACGAAGGACTAAGATTAGGCGATCAGTACTTGTCAGGTTTGGATTTTTATTATGATTAGGGCTATGCTTCAATTCGATTAGGGCTATGGTTCGGATTAGAGTACTTGTCAAGTTTGAATTGTTTTTGAATTGGGAAATTTTGAATTCGATTAGGGATATGGTCGGATTATATATGGTTAAATTCGATTAGGGCTTCAATTCAATTAGGGCTATGGTTCAATTCAATTAGGGCTATGGTTCAGATTTGGTAATATCCCATTCCGCTCTCTTTTTAATGCTTATCTTGCATTCTACATTAGAATGTCCTTTCAGAACCATGTCATCAACACTTATGTGGATTGATGATGTACTTCTATCATGTCTCAGATATGCATACACACGAAGAAGCTCACCCTTATATTCTCCATTTCGCAGTGTAGATAGCTCAGTAAAGGTATTCCTTCTCTTTTAACCATTCATTCTATCATAGTTCTGTTTAATGGTTATGTTAATAAAATACACTAATGTTGTTTCAAGAAAGTAGTGATAATATCTGCCTTCATAGCCCATCAAAATGTGAGAAGTGAAATTAAGAAGATTGTCATATTGTTGTCTGCTATGGTTGTCTGTTTTTGCCCATCAAAATTCTCAAGTTTTATTATTGTTATTTAGAAGTGACATTGATAAGATTGAGAATAGCTCTAAAATTGCTATTGGTGCTATTGAGAAGTGAAATTGATAGAATGAATGGTTAAAAGAGAAGGAATATCTTTACTGAGAATGGTTATGTTAATAAAAAAGAAGTGAAATTGAGAAATGCAAGCTAAGTTATGAGTTTATGAATATCTTCTTAAGTCTATTAGCTCAATGGAAGAGCAATGTGTTATTATACACATGATATGGGTTCGAATCCCATATAGACTTTCTCTACACAACATATCTAAGAAACAAACAAAAACATTTCAATTGCTGAAAAAATGTGAAGAAATATTTCAAAAACAATGACAGTAGCTGAAAAATAGAAGCGATAATTTGAAATTTGAGATAATATGAAACTGAAGCACTCTGAGATAATAATTTGAAATTTGAGATAATATGAAAAATAGAAGTAACAATCTGAAACAAATAGACTCAACAAAGTCTTCAAACTAAAATGTAATAGTTGAGAAAAAAGCAGAAAAAAATACGCAAACATATAGATTCATTTTTCTTATCACTTCTTGGAAGATCTCAGATTCCAACTTATTGCTTCTATTTTTCAGCTATTTTCTTATTGTTTTCTCAGATATTATTTCACATTTCAGATGTTTGGTGTCTGGTTGTTTCTTAGATCAGCTATGTGGAGAGTCTATATGGGATTCGAACCCATATCATGTGTATAATAACACATTGCTCTACCACTTGAGCTAATAGACTACACAAAGGTAGCTGAGGTAGCTGTGACAAAAATTAATTCAATAATACCAATAACTAAACTAACATATGAGAAACAAACAGACAGTTGTAACAAAAACTAAACTTAAGGATAGCCTAAGGAAAGCTCTACATGATTTGGAGAGACGAAATATTAATCAAAATAAATCAAGAAGAACAAATGAATGAAATATGTTTTACACTTTTACTTACTTGATACCCTATGTGACTGCAATGAAATTCCATTTCCTATCATCTCCATGGTAATGTTCTGTAATAACTTGAACCAAGGTCTCTAATTCCTTCACAACAAATATAGACAAAGAATATGGAAACGATAAAGGCTCTTGAGGGTCTGCAATGCATTCTGTCAGAGTTGTGTCGATGTTTGTTTGGGGTTTTAAATTTTTAAAAACTCATACTCTCTAAACCTCCCACGCTTTGGCTCATTCAATCCAGCACCAATCAACCTTATATAATATAGCCAGTTCCAATCCAATACCTTCCAAACCTAATTCCTAGTTCCAACCCATTAATCAAAGGACACTCAAGCTGATCACAGAAAGTTTGTAATCAGGAGTCAAAACCAAGCAAGCCGAAACACCCACACTTAATCATGATAGTTGAAGCAATTAATCGAACACATTGAATGCCCCTATCAAAATCAAATAACAAAATCAAATTACTAATTTTTAAATCAAATCAAATGAGCATACCTTGATATCGCCCCCTATCAAAATAATCTTTTGTCCTTCGTCCTTCGTCTTCAGTTAAACCTTCGTCAGTCGTCTTTAGTTGAACCTTTCTCTCACCCTGAAGAGACAGCGGCGGAAGGGACGTCGGCAAGGAAGAGACAACAACGATGGAAGGGAGAGGAAGAGAGGCGGCGGCGACTAGCAAGTGAGGGGCGGCGCCGACGACCAGTAAGGGAGGGAAAGAGGAGGCAGTGTGTGCGATTGTTGAGGAAGGGAGAGGCACCTCTAAACAGAAAGGAAGGGTTTGATAATTCCTGACTAACAAAAAAAGGCTTAAATTTCACCTAAATTACAAAATTGCCACCGCTTCCCAATGACCATTGATGAAGAAAGGAAGGGTTGAGATCAAAAGTTTCCATTGTAAAGGAGTTTCTATGAGAAGGGTTGTTTTCACTTGAACCTCCCCCCCTATATATATATATATATATATATATATATATATAAAAGATTGTTAATGTTATTTCACAAGCGTTGATATCTTCTCCCTTCTTTTTGGTGTTGTTCTTGCAGGTTATTTACGACTTTGTTAATTATATGTATATATTATAATAATTTCTTTTAATTAAATGTTAATTATGTTACAATTAAAAAGTATTGAAAAAATTAATTAGCTAATTAAATGGGTATTAATATCAAATTTATTTAAATTAAAAAAACGTACACGGTGCGGGTACTGAACTGTTTTATATACTAGCGTAGTACCCGTGCGTAACGCACGGTATTTGTAAAATATATTATATTTTATAGAAGATATTAGCATAATTTATTTACATTATATATTAGCTATATTATACTATTATAATAATATGAAAACGATATAGCAAATTAATATAAATTTTGATAAAAAAAATGCTTATATTATATCAATATATAATATATGTGGAAAAACGTCAATGTCTCACCTTCCTAGCAGGGTCGGATTTGAGATTTGAAATGTCTGGGGCAGGATATAAAAATGTGGCCCTCTACTATTATTTTTTGTTGTGTTAATGGATTGGAAGGTAAGACCAAATAATTTGGTAGTTCGACTACATATTACACAAACTCTAGGTGAATGGAGTTTTTAGAACTTTTGGATGGAGAGCACATAAAAATGTCGAAGAAGAAATGTTCTTGTAATAAACTTAAAAGTAAAAAAAATGCTTCATCCGTCTCAAGACTCTCAAAATATAGGTCGTTTTATTTTATGCATGTTTTTTAAGAAGCTAAAAACTGTGTAAAATATTATATTTTTATTGGTTTTTAAAAATAATTTTATGCTTATTAATAATAAGTATAGTATTATTTTTAAAAACTAAAAAAAAGTTAATATTTTATAAAGTTTTTAGCTCCTTAAAAAACGTGCTAAAAATAAAACGACCGATATTTTGAGACAGAGGTAGTACAAAGTTTAGAGTCACCACGTACTGCTGTGAGAATGAGTTTTTTTTAGCCTTCTAAGTTTTAAGTAAGTTGATTGATTACTTTGAGCATTAAACACACATAAGTTGATTGATTACTTTGGTATAGAGAGCACATAAAAAAGGATATATTGTATTAATAAACTTAAAAGTAAAAAAAATCCTTTCGTCTCAAAATATAGGCCATTATATTTTTTTGACATGTTTTTTAAGAATCTAAAAACTCTATCAAATATTATCTTTTTATTAGTTTTATTTGAGCATGTTATATGATTTGCAATGTCTAAATAGAAGCTTTATTATTATATATTAGGCCTAAGCATGGATAGTTAGCTTAGTGTTATAAAACATATGACAAATAAAAAATGAATGAAAATCTTTTGGATCTCGAGCTTGTATTTTCAATGCATTTGTAAAAAAGAAGAAGAAGAAGAAGTGGTGGTGGAGGAAAAACCATTAAACAAAATGGGGATTGAGAATCGAGCTCATAACCTATTGATAATGAAAATCTTGAACTTGTATTCAAATATGAAATGGTTATTGTTAATTTAAAATTTTATTTGCCTAAAATCAACAATAACCATTTAATATTTCATTTAAATATGAAATTTTAAATTTTAAATTATTTTAGGTTAAAGGAAGCATACATACTCTAATCATACTAATAATCTTCAATTTTCATTTTTGAAGCATACATACTCTAATCTTGTAGAGTATATATGTTAATTCTCTTTTTAGATCATTGTGGTTATGGAAATTAACCATTCATCGTCATCACCATCTTGCATTAAAAAAACACGAACTCAATTTCAGAATATAAATGGTAATATATGAGAAGAAAATATATATACGGATGAATAAAAACAAAGTCCATAACCATCAATTGAATTCAGATACACAATTTACAGCAAACATAAAGTAGGAGTTTGGAATTTTATTGTGGATAATTGAAATTTTGATTAGTATGATGTGAATGAAAACCCAAGCCCTTATACTGTATATAGGAAGAGAGATAAAAAAAAAGTCTTCTTTTGCAAGATTGATAGAGATTAGATAAATAAATTGGTTTTATTTTACTCCATCAAAAAATTTAATATTTTGAAAATTGGTTAAAAACTTTCATTGGTAGATTGTATTTTTTTCATGGAATTAGTTTTGTAATTAAAAAGAGATTGAAATTGAAATTGGAAAAGTTTAAAAGTGCCGCTATAGTTTGAATTGGAGAAAATCTCTAATAAAATCAAATATCAAATAAAGATAATACAAATTAAAAGATTAACTATTTTGTTAAGATTTTATGAAAAAAAGAAACCAAAATTTATATCAAGTCATTAAATTCAGATAAAGTTTAAACAATTCATTTTTAAATTAAAAACAACTTAAGGTAATTTTTAAGGAAAATTAATAGATTTTATAAAGAAATTCTAAACAATTGAGTCAATATTTTTCCGATTACGTGTGTTAGTGTGTGTGAGTGCATGATAGTTAGCTTGTAAATAAATTATTCTAAAAATATTATAAATAAATTAATTATATTTATTAATTTAAGAAATAAATGAATTAGATTGTTTTGCACATATTACTTGGTAGTTAGCTTATAAATAAATTATTCTTAAAAATATTATAAATAAATTAATTAGATTTAATAATTTAAAAACACATAATTTTTATGATATAAATTGATAAGTAATTAATGAATAAATTATTTTTTATTTTTTTAATTAATTTATTCTTATCTACTTAAGATTATAGCAACCAAACAAACTCATCATTTTAAGGGAAATTTGATTTCTTATCTACTCATGCAAAAGAACGAAACATGGCCAAAGAGATAAATTAAAAATGACACCGTAGTTGTAAATAGAGCTAAATAAAAAACTTAAAATTAGAGTTTATAGCTTGTAAAGTAGATTATATGTGAGTTAAAAAAGTGTTAAAGATGTATATATTTAGAAAAGAGTTTACTCATATGTGCCCAAAAAACATAGAAAATAATTGTTTCAATAATATTTTCTAATCAAAACACATCAAAGTTGTTTAAAAATGGATAAAGACAAATAACAACTATTTTATTTATTAGGCAAACTGTTAAGAATTAAAGATTTGAACATTTGAACTTTAAATAAAATTCAAATAAATATTCTTGCTTTTTCTATTCATATTTAATTAGGTTCCATCCGAAAGATTTTTTTTAGTTTAATCTTGCCTTTTACATTCAAATTTTATCTTGACATAAATGATTTGATTTGTTTTTTTTAATTGGTTAATAAGATTTAATCGTGATTTTGTTTTATTTGGAGTATAAAGTTTTAGAAATTAGATAGATAGATGATTTATTAAATAATATTGATTAATCATTAATGAGAATTGGTTTATGCTACATAGATGAAATAATTCATTCTAGATGGTTAGGCCTTAATTTATATATATAAAAAATTATTTTTTAAAACAAATTTGATTAGTGAGAAAATTTTAAATCTAAGCCAAAAATTTACGGTAAGTTCCATCATTATTTTTAATTAAAGATGGATATTATTTTTAATTAAAGATGGACATGAGCGTGATTAGAAAATTAAATTGGGAATTAATTGAATTAGATTAGATAGATTAAAATTAAGTAATTGATTAAAACTAAATTATGATTGGTTAGATGATCTATTTTTAAGGTGAGATTTTTAAATATTTGGAGAAGCAATTGGGGATATATCTTAAATTTCTAACTTTAAATGTATGACCGCCACGTGTCCCATTTTGCAAGTGTTTTAGTATTATACTAGTTATACTACCCGCACGTTGTGCGGTTTTTAAATAAACAAAATAATGTTTAATTTATATTTATTTTCTGAAATTTGAAGGTTATGATAGTTTAATTAGTTGAAATCTTTGGATCTTTTAATAACATTAAACAAAATTAAGAGTATGTTTAGTTCAGATCAATATATAACACATTATATATATAATAGATAAATAAATTATGTTTGATAATTTTATTTAATTTTATAAATTTGGAACTAATATAAAATAAAATAAAAGTAATATTTTTTATTATTCTATTTTTTAGTTATGATGTAAATGCATGTGTTTATTTTTAAATATCTCGTATATTAAATAAATATATACTTAGTTATTAGAGTATTATGAATGATTTATTAAAAAATATATATATAAAATAAAATACATTATTTATTTCAATTTTATATCTTTTCTATTAATTAAGGTAGGTCCCAATTTAATGAGGTGTTTTAATAATATAGTGATAATTTTATAAATTTGGAACTAATGAGGTGTTTTGATAATATAAAGTAAAAAAATAGGGATTTTTTTTACTATTTCAATTTTATTAATTGGAATTATGTCTTTGAATTTCAAAATTATCACTATTTTACTTTAAATGAAGAAAGTGTAGTATGATTTTAAGAACGATATATGAAATCTTAACCTTGGATATAATGAATTATCATAATAAATCTTAATGATTAAAGATAAATAACTCAAAATAAAATAATTAACTTAATAACAAATTAAAATATGTTGAATATTTATATTAAAAATAAATCGTAGATATCAATTAAGGTGGATAAATAGAATGACATTTGGATAAAAAAAAGTGGAGCCATTATGACATGACTTAAATATATTGGATTATCATTAATTGACGTATCAAAACCCGGTTAGATTACACCAAAAAAATGACACATATATAGGTGAGTCGCATAAGAGGATACGACAAGTTTTTGTTTTAATATATTATATATAGATATAGATATATATATATATTAGAGGATCCCAGCCGTTTTTACCATCAATAGTAATTAAGAGTAGGCTTAGTTTAAAAATAAATAAACATGATATGATGTGAGCTAGTATTTGTTTAGTATAAATTGTCGTAAATAATTATTATGTGAACTTATCATAAATTATAAATTTTACTTTGTACATAATCAGTGGAGGAACTCTTAGCTTTTGTTATTAATTTGTATAGTATTTATATTAAACAAATCCATTCACCCACGTTATTTATTGAATTGTTATCAACTAATATCATGTTTTATTAATTATGAAAAAAAAATCGAAGTTATAATGTAGTTGATAAGATAAAATTTTATTGGATTAGTTGTAAATGGTAAAATATAGTTATTGATATAAATTGTTTTTTAAGTTCGGATTGACAAAAAAAAAAATTGCCTACCACCTTTCTTTTTCAAGGTTTTTCATGTGAGGGGCCGGATGAAAAAAATTAGCTTGATGGCTAAAAGATGATGATTATGTTAACTAAAGGATAGGTTTTATAGTTTTATAGCAACTTAATATATTGGTCTAAAAAGATAAGTTTTTTACCTACCTATATTGATTTATTAATTGATGTGGTTCAAAAAGATAATACCACTTTAATTCAGAATATGACACGTAAGCAAAAATAATCCCGTTTTAATCTAGAAAATTCCATGAACGCGAAATCGTACCAGATGCCATTTTAGGCCTCTGCTTTAGTAGTTTATATATAGAAGATATATAGATAGATAGATATAGATTATATATATATATATATATATATATATATATATATATGAAGAGACGAAGAAGACTGCCGAAGTGGGCCTAAAAGCCAAATACAAACTCCAGCCCAACTAAAATAAACCCGAAGCCCAATACATATAATCCCTGTTACATAGATCGGGCCTGCCGAAGTGGGCGGTGTAACTTAAAATCGCTTTCTAGGTTCTGGATCTGGGGCCCACATTTTTGCTTACGTCACGCTGGAACAAAATCGTTTCTAAACTTTAAACTTAGTCAAACAAAAAAACCAAAACACTTTTCGATCAAAAAAAAAAAAAAAAAAAACTCGATCAATATCCTATATGGAGTATCCTATTATCCTATATATACCTTTCATTTATTTGCCTCCTCCACTCTCCCTAACAACGATCCATCTTCCCCTACTGTAAAGTCTGAAATGGTGTACGCCTACTACTACGATACTCGATATCTTCTTCTTCTTCTACTTCCTCTCAACATCCCCTCATTTTCAGGTATTCTTTCATTTCTTCCAATTCAATTTCAAATACTGGAGTATTCATTCATCCACGCCCATACATGTATATATATATGCTCACTTTCTTGTCTTTTTTTTTTCAAAAAAATAAAATAAAAATGGCAGATGTTCAGGGAAACACCTCTAGCTTCCTCAACGAAATCAAGCTCCTCTTCCTCTCTATGTTGTCGGCCCTCTTCCTCTTGTCATCCCTCCGCATTCAATTCTTTTGTTGTCCATGTGGTTCCAATTCCGGTTCTCCCAGACGCATTGAGCTACGTCTCGGAACACCTGCCATCTCCATCCCTCTCACCCTCTCTCTGATAACCACTCTGCTTCTGCCCTTTTCCTCCTTCTGGAATGCTTACATTGTGATTTTTTTAATGTCATTTTGGTCAGACTCCATCCATTCTTTCTTTTCCCGCTTTGACAAACATCTAGATTGTAGATGCAGAGAAAGAGAGAACAAGAGAGAACGAGAGAGGAGAAGAAAATCTGTTATTCCAAGTTGTGTCCAAGCTGTTACAGATTCTCCTATTTATAATAGGAGATCACTTATTTCTGTAATTACAACATATACCCTTAACTTGTATATTTTACACCCATATATCCTAATATCCCCCCCCCCCCCCCCTCAAGTTGGATCTGGGGAAGAAAACACCAGCCCCAACTTGACAGACAGACCTCAGTGTTGCGCTTCCCCCAAAGGTTTGGTCATGATGTCTGCCAGCTGAAGAGTAGTAGGAACATGGTAAGTATGTAAGAATCCCTCTTGCTGCTTTTCACGAACAAAATGGCAATCCACACGGAGGTGTTTTGTTCGTTCATGAAACACAGGATTTGCTGCAAGGTACTGTGCTGCCTTGTTGTCACAATGAAGAGGAATTGGAAGAGGAATACCAACTTTAAGATCCTGAAACAGACCTTCCAGCCACACAATCTCACTGGTTGAGTATGACATAGCTCTATATTCCGATTCTGTAGATGATTTAGAAACAGTAAGTCGTTTCTTAGTTTTCCAGGAGATCAATGAATCACCCAACATCATACAATATCCAGATAAAGACCTTGCTGAGTATTGGCAAGCTGCCCAATCTGCATCAGAGAATGCAGATAAATGAAGCTCAGATTTAGCTGAATAAAATAGACCTGCCCCAACTGTTCCTTTTAAATACCTCAACACATGTATCATGGCATTGAAATGAGGTATCTTTGGAGAACTTATAAACTGAGAGAGATGTTGCACTGCGTATGATATATCAGGTCGAGTAAGATTCAAAAATAACAACCTTCCCACAATCCTCCTGTAACATTCTGGTTCTTCATAAGGATCACCTTCATCCAATGATAATCTTAAGCCTCTAGGTAAGGGACACACAGCTGGTTTACAATCTATGACCTTAGTGTCCTTTAGCAAATCCAGTAGGTACTTCCTTTGATGTATCATCATTCCTGATGATGATCTAGCAATCTCAAGACCCAGAAAATATCGAGCCAATCCCAAATCTTTGATAAGAAACTCCTTGTGCAGCTGATGCTTAGTTTGAATAATCACAACTTCATCATCTCCAGTTAAAAGTAAATCATCCACATACACCAAGGCTACCACAATTCCTTTCTGAACTGGTTTAACAAACAATGAATAATCTTGTTTTGACTGAACAAATCCAATGGAAACCAGAAATCTAGTGAGCTCAACATTCCACTGCCTGCTAGCCTGCTTTAAACCATAAAGAGACCTCTTTGAATGACATACTTGACCAGGTTGAGCTCTGTCATAGCCTTGTGGAGGTGTCATATATATGTCTTCATCAAGATACCCATGGAGAAAGGCATTGTTAACATCCAATTGATGGATAGGCCACCCTCTGATTGTAGCCAAAGCAAGCAGACACCTAACTGTTGTGAACTTAGCAACTGGAGAGAAAGTATGTTTATAATCTTTCTCCTTAATCTGATTATAACCTTTTGCCACCAGCCGAGCCTTATACCTTTTAATAGACCCATCAGACTTATGCTTGATTTTATACACCCATTTAGAACCAATTGCAACCTTTCCTGGAGGGAGAGCAGTAAGTTCCCAAGTATTGTTGCTCTCTAATGCAACCAGCTCCTTGTTCATAGCCTCTATCCAATTAGAGTCACCCTTTGCCTGATGATAAGAGTGAGGCTCATGTCCTTGAACCGTACTTGCAAAAGACTGAATAAAATTTGCTGAAAATAATTCTGTGTTGCCAAGTACTTGTGACAGAAATGACATAGACTGAGAATCTGAATTCTGTATGGAAGGACAAACAAAATCCTTGAGCCTTGTAGGTGGCACATGACTCCTTGAAGACTTTCTAACAGAAGTTCTAATGACAGGAGGATTCAGTTGACCATCCAATGAAGAAGAAACCTCCTGACTGCTACTGTCTGCAATAGAAGAATCTTCTGCAACATCCCTTACATGGGACTCATTCTGAGCTTGCCTATCTCCTGCACTTATGTTAGAAGACTCAAGAGGAACAGAACACTGTTGTCCTATAATATCATATGCATCTTCTGCAGGATTCACCAAAGGTAGCCCTGTACTCTGTCTAGACTGAGTACATTCTCCTGACTCAGTTTGATGCTTAAATGGAAAGATATGCTCAACAAATTTAACATCTCTACTAACTATAATTTTCTTATTAGAGATATCAAATAGTTTAAAAGCCTTCTGTCCAAAAGGATATCCTATAAAAATACATTTTTTAGCCTTTGAATCAAACTTATCTCTCTTATGATCTAAGGACAGAGCATAACATAAACAACCTATAGTTTTTAAATCCTCATAAGTAGGAGATTTTCCAAACAAAATCTCATGAGGTGTCCTCCATTCAAGAACAGAGGAGGGCAACTTGTTTAAAATATGTGTTGCTGCCAACACACATTCTCCCCAAAAGTACTTTGGTAAACAAGCATGAAGCATAATTGCCCTTGCTGTCTCTATAAGGTGTCTATGTTTGCGTTCAACCTTTCCATTTTGTTGAGGAGTGTAAGGAGCACTCCTTTGATGTATAATACCTTTAGAAGCAAACAGCTGACAGCAAGCTGACTGAATAAATTCAGCTCTATTGTCACTTCTAATGGTTTTAATATGAGCATTAAACTGAGTTGATACATATGATATAAAGGAAATAAGTATAGACAATACTTCAGACTTATTCTTCATTAAATAAGTCCAAGTAATTCTACTCTTATCATCCACAACAGTAAGAAAATAAGAAGCACCAGTAATAGATTTAACATGAAAAGGTCCCCATATATCCAAATGAATCAAATCAAAACACTTAACTTTGGATTTACTAACTGGAAAAGGTAAACGATGCATCTTAGCCATGACACATGTCTCACAATGAGGCAAAGTAGCAGAAGAAGGAATACAAGTCAAATGTTTCATTTTTCCCAAAGAAACATGACCTAATTGCTCATGTAATCTCAAAAGATCATGCTCAGAAATGCTTGAACATACAGAAGATACATCAGAAACATTCTTATTTGACAAAAGAGAAGGTATGATAGAAAAAACTTTATGAAAACTATTATCTTGCATAGCTGATGCAGCATCCATATGATCCTTGGAGGTCAATCTGTAGAGCCCTGCTTTTCGAGAGCATGAGCCTATGATTTGACTAGTTCCAAGGTCCTGTAAATACCAGTGTTTAGAGGTAAAAATGGCTGCAAAGTTTGAATCCTCAACCAATTTACCTATAGACAACAGATTGTGTTTAAACACTGGTACCAACAACACATTTTTAAGTGTAATTGTAGGAGTAAGATGTAAAGTACCAATCTCATGAACCACAGATAAACTACCATCAGGAAGACCTATATTAATGGGCTTATCTAACACACGTTTATCAACTAAAAGATGATCAAATGCAGTCATATGATCTGTAGCACCAGTATCTAAAATCCAATTTCTATCACTAGTAGCATTGGAATTAAGAGCAATAGCATAACCATAAGATGTACCTGCCATAGAGGTGGATGCAGAGTAATTAGCTTGAGAATGTCCCTGCATAGCCTTAATCACCTCTTGACATATGGAACTCACAAAGGAAGGGTCCATCTTCACACTTTCAGAAACCACACCACTGTCATTCAAGTCCAGAGGACTCCCAGCAATTTCAACATTAGCATTGTTAGCTCTAGTAGAACCTTTCCCATCCTTGGGATGCTTGTACCAATCAGGAACACCATGAAGCTTAAAACAACTCTCAACTTGATGACCCTTTGTACGACAGTGTGTGCAAAACCTATCCTTCTTATCTTTCTTGTAGTCTTTGTAATCTTTTCTATCATTTTGAGATGATGGTCTCCTGGAAGCAGCCAAAGCAGTGCTATCATTCAGATTACCAGAAGCATTAGAATTATCCTTTGAACCCTCAACTTGCTGAACCAAGTAATACGCTTTGCCAATAGTGGGAAAGGGATCCATAGCCAGAATACTATTCTTGACCCCTTTATATTCACCACCTAATCCCATCAAGAATTGCATAACCCGATTCCTATTTTCAGCTTCTACAACCTGCTTGCCCAGATCACATCTACAAGCTGCCATAGCTCCACAAGAACACCCAGGCAACCCATCAACACACTGAAGCTCATCCCATATTTTCTTGAGCTTGTTAAAGTAATCAACCACCAAACTATTACCTCTCACAATCGAACATAATTCTTTCTTTAACTGGAAGATCAGAGGCGCATTTGTCTGACCATAATGCTCAGACACCTCATCCCACAATTGCTTTGAAGACTCAGCAAATACAAAACTTTCTGAAATCGAATTCACCATAGAATTCAGAAGTCAACATCGAACCATATAGTCAGCTCGTATCCAACGCTGTAAATTCACCAATCCAACAGAGTTCTTGGTGTAAGAACCATCAATAAACCCAAGCTTGTTCTTCGCCCCAAGAGCTAATCTCACACCCCGACTCCAACCAAGAAAATTGTTCCCAGAAAACTGAACAGCAACCAGTTGAGAGCCAGGATTATCCGAATTCCCAAACTTAATGGATCATTCGAATTGGCATTCGAATTTCCATGATTACCATCACTAGGATCTCCGAGCGACGCAAAACCTGATAAATCCCCCATTCTTAAACGACGAGGAATCAAGAAACAAAAAAAAACGACAGATCTCTCAAACCGAGATCAAACGCAAACCAGAGTAAGATTCTGGGGTAAATGATTATGCGGAAGCAAAATTCAGAAACGATTATAGCTCAGATCGAGCCTTTCGCTCTGATACCATGACAAACATCTAGATTGTAGATGCAGAGAAAGAGAGAACAAGAGAGAACGAGAGAGGAGAAGAAAATATGTTATTCCAAGTTGTGTCCAAGCTGTTACAGATTCTCCTATTTATAATAGGAGATCACTTATTTATGTAATTACAACATATACCCTTAACTTGTATATTTTACACCCATATATCCTAATACGCTTCTCCCATACAGAGGAACGCCTCCTTTCCCTCCCGCTCGTGGAGCCTCCACAAGATACCACGCTCCAACTCTCCGACTTGTCTATCGAACATGGTATTGTAATTGACTCAATCTCAACCTCACAGTCTTTATACAATTAATCAATGCCATATAACTGGATTGTGCAGGTGCAATTGATGATGCAACAGATGAGTAAATGGGCCCACACAGAATGTTTACAAAACCTAAAAACCCGACATCCACCTTCGCTAGCTTCAAGACGAAAAGAGTATTACACGTTGCATTCGGTTTTGTTTATACTGATATTCATTGCTATATCGACGGTTGTGTACCATAAATATCGGAAGTGGAAATGCCTGTGCATTTTTTATTTGTTTGGAAATATATTTGTTTGTACTCTGTTTGGTTCTGGTTCATTACTTCATATCATTTCTAGTTTAATGAAATAATTCATTTGGTGTACATTTGTTTTATTCGGTTGTAAATTGTCAACTAAGAAAGAGGATTTTCATGACATAGAGTAAACACGAAACCAAAGACAAAGATAAGACAACCTCTCAAGAAAAAAAATCCTAATTCTGAAAGTCAACGCCTGCCCCAAAATCAGAGATCAAAACCTCCTCCAATCCAGCCAGGTCAATGCACCAAAGAAACCTTATGGAGATGTATGTGTGCAGTAGCCATCGAAGTGAGTTGCAGGAGCTAACGAGAGTGAGCTGGAGCTAACGAGAGTGAGATGAGTGTTGTGAGCTGTGGGCCTTAGCCAATCCGGGTTATAACCCGTTAGAGAGAGTTTGGGCCTGGGCTAAGATGTAATGGGCTTATGGGGTAGCTAGGCCTATAAATACAGATTCGTTGTTAGCAAATCAGTTGTAACAGATTTTCATCGTCTTCTTCATTTCACATCTCAGAAATCAAGAATTAGTTTTCTTCATTTCTGCATTTTTCTTCCTTCAATCACAAATCGATCCTTGGGATCTTTATGGTATCAGAGCATGAGGTTGGGGAAATACAGATTGCGGGAAGGGTGATTTGAAGGTTGATGTCGAGGATGGAAAAGACAGCACAAGCCGTCGCTCAGCAGATTGCACAGATCAATGGAGCATCGCAGGGAGATCCATTGGCGTTGGCGAATTCCGACTCGCCTGGAGCGTCGCTCACGAACATCCTCTTCGATGGGAGCAATTTCAATGCTTGGAGCAAGCAGGTGCGAATGGCACTTGCAGCGAAGATGAAGATGGGGTTCATAGATGGATCGATTCCGAAACCAAAGGAGGATTCAGCGGACTTGTAGAGATGGCTTTGATGCGATGAGATGGTAGGGTGCTGGATCTTGAACTCAATCACACCAGATCTTGCGAGTTCATTAATTTACGCGAACACTGTGAGAGAGCTGTGGATGGAGATCGTTGAGAGGTACAATCAGAGTAACGCACCAGTGATTTTCCGAGTAAGGCAAGAGATGATGAGGCTTACTCAAGGGGACATGAATGTCATGGCATACTACACCAAGCTCAAGAGGTATTGGGATGAGATAAATAGCTTGAATGGGATACCGCAGTGCAATTGTGGTGCTATGGAAAGGTGCACATGCCGGATTCTTGCAAGGTTCCTTGAACTGGAAAATCAAGAACGTCTGATGCAGTTCCTCACAAACTTGAATGGAGAATTTGAGGCTATTAGGAGCCAAATTCTGTCAATGGATCCGTTGCCTCCAGTCAACAAAGCCTACTATTTGGTTGCGCAGGTGGAGACACAGAGGCAGATTACCAGCAAGAATGTGGAAGGAGCTGGATTCTTTGTGAATTCAGTTACACAGAAAGGTAGTTCTTCCAATTCAACCAAGAAGGAGTACAAGGAGTACAAGAAACAGAAATCTGGGGACAAGAAGAAGTGCAGTCACTGCAACTTAGAGGGTCATCCATCAGATCAGTGTTTTGAGGTTATTGGGTACCCTGATTGGTACAAGGGAAACAGAAACAAACGAGGAGTAAAAATGGCAGCTAATGTGATGAATGATCAAGAGAATCTGATGACACCACTGGAGTATGAGGAAGGGGTCAGTACAGGAAAGCTGAATGGTGTTGATCCAGAGTTGGTTCAAGCAGTGTGTTAAGAAATGATGAAGGCACTAAAGGGCAAAGGAATTGCAAGTGTAAACTTTGCAGGCTTTGCAGGTAATTCTCTAACATCCTTAAATTCAATTGAATTGAGTAAGGATGAATGGATTCTTGACACAGGGGCCACAGACCATATGACCCCACACCTAGATTCTTTGATAAATGTAAGAAAACTGAGTTTCCCGATTAGAGTCAAGTTGCCTGATGGATCAATCCAAAGTGTGGATAGAGTGGGATCAGTTCAGATTAGGCAAGATTTTGTGATAAGAGATGTGTTGTATTTGCCCCAGTTTAAGTTCAATTTGATGTCAGTTAGAGGAGTGATTGTGCAGAAAAAGGTTTTGGCAGTTTTTGATAAAGATCATTGTGAATTTCAGGACCAAGTGAGTAGAAGTATTGTGGAAATTGGAAGAGAGCTTGGAGGACTGTATACAATGAGCATGAAGGAAGCTCCAGGAGTTGCTGATAAGGAACATAAGGAGAGGATGGATAGTAGGAATGTCAAGTGTTCATTTTCTGCTCACTGTGATAGCAGTTTATTACATAATAGGCTTGGCCACATTTCATTTCATAGCCTGAGTCATGTGCCAGGTTGTAATAATGTAGGGAACCCAGACAATTATGTGTGTAATGCTTGTTCCTTGGCAAAGTTTCACAAACTGCCTTTCCAAAAAAGCTTGAATAGAAGTGAGTCTTTGTTTGATATGATACATGTTAATCTTTGGGGTCCTTATAGTGTTTCAAATGTGAATGGTGCACATTATTTTTACACTATAGTTGATGATATGAGTAGAGCAACATGGACATATCTGCTGAATGATAAGACTCAGGTGTTGAGTACTTTGAAGGATTATTTTGCTATGACAAAGAATCAGTTTGGGAAGGTTCCTAAGGTGGTAAGATCAGATAATGGGACAGAGATATGCAATGAAGAATGCAGAAAGTTGTTTGCTGAATTAGGGATAATTCATCAAAAATCTATGCCTTATAGACCACAACAGAATGGGGTGGTGGAAAGAAAGCATAGGCATTTGTTGGAGACTGCTCGAGCTATAAGGTTTCATGGAGGGTTACCTAAGAACTTTTGGGGAGAGTGTATCCTATCAGCTACTTACTTGATCAACAAAATGCCTCTTGCAAGTATAAACTGGAAGACTCCATATGAGATCTTGTTTGGCAAAATTCCTTCATATGAGAATCTTAGAGTCATTGGATGTTTAGGCTATGCTTACATGACTCAAAGAGGGATGGACAAGTTTGATGTTAGAGGCAGGAAGTGTGTGCTAATTGGATATCCTTCTGGTCAGAAGGGGTACAAGCTGCTTGATTGGAACACTAAGGGGATTTTTTTTAGTAGAGATGTCAAATTCTATGAGAATTTGTTTCCTTTCAAATCACCAACAGCTCAGATTGAGTTGCCTCACAGGGTTGAGGAGGATACAGAAACTGTAATCTCAGATGAGGTTGATGATCAAACTGAGAGTGATGAGATTTATTCAAATGAAGCTCAATTGGTTGATTTGCACAACAGTTCTGATGAGTTTGGATTGAGAAGATCAGGGAGAGTAAGAACAGTGCCAGCTTGGACTTCAGATTTTGCCATGAGTGCTGCTTTTGAAAGTGATCAAGCCAGTATCACTGCTTTTATGACTCAAGTCATGAAGATTCATGAACCTATGAGATATTCAGAGGCACGAGGAAATCCATTCTGGGAAGAAGCTATGAAGAAGGAACTCAAGGCCTTAGAAAACAATGGTACTTGGGTGCTTACTGATTTGCCTAGAGGACACAAGGCAATTGGATCAAAGTGGGTTTTTAAGGTGAAATACAATTCTGATGGATCCATTGATAGATATAAAGCAAGATTGGTGGTGAAAGGATTCAACCAGAAAATTGGAAAGGACTATAAGCATACATTCAGTCCAGTTGCAAAGTTGCCCACAGTGAGAGTAGTTATAGCCTTAGCAACTGCAAAGCAGTGGCCATTGTTTCAGCTAGATGTAAATAATGCATTTTTGCATGGATTTCTAGAGGAAGAAATCTACATGAAACCTCCTGAGGGGTATTATGTTGCAAAGGGTGATCAGGTCTGCTGTTTGAAAAGATCTTTGTATGGCTTAAAACAAGCCTTAAGGCAATGGAATCATGAGTTAACAGGGTTTTTGATAAGCCTTGGGTATGATCAATCTGCAAATGGTTACTCTCTGTTTGTAAGGTCCGTTGAGGGTTCATTTACTGCCATCCTGGTGTATGTAGACGACATGTTGTTGACATGTGACAATGTGGATGAGTTGGACAGAGTAAAGCAAGCTCTTCATGCCCAATTCACCATCAAAGACCTGGGATTAGCTAAGTACTTTCTGGGCATTGAAATTCAGAGATCAGGAAATGGCACATATTTGAGTTAAAGGAAATATGTTACTGATATCTTAAAAAGCACTGGGATGAGTGATTGTAAAGCAGCTGAAGCTCCTTTAGCTACAGGGTTAAAGCTTAGTGTTGATGATGGGGAAGTGATCACAGATGTAGAGAATTACAGATGTGTGGTGGGTAAGTTGTTATATCTAGTACTCACACGGCCAGACATTTCATATGCTGTGCAACATCTCTCTCAATTTGTGTCTTGTCCTCGGGTTCCACATCAACAAGTTGTTACTCATGTGCTCAGATATCTGAAGGGTACCATAACTAAAGGAATATTTTTCCCAGTACAATCGGATTTGAAAATTACTGGGTTTACAGATGCAGACTGGGGTTCTTGTTTGTCTACAAGGAGATCACTGTCGGGTTATTGTGTTTTCCTTGGTCATGCCCTTGTGTCTTGGAAGACAAAGAAACAACCAACTGTGTCTCGATCATCGACAGAAGCTGAGTATAGAAGCATGGCATATACAACTGCAGAGCTTGTGTGGTTGAGTTATTTGTGCAAAGATTTGTGTATTCCAGTGCAGACACCAGTCACTTTTTTTGTGACAACAAATCGGCTCAACAGATAGCTGCTAATCCATGTTTTCATGAGAGAACGAAGCATCTGGATATAGATTGCCATTTTCCTAGGGAGAAAGTTCAATCTGGGTTTTTGCTAACAGCATACATCAACACAAAGTTTCAGCTGGCTGACATCATGACGAAAGCTCTTCATAGTGCACAACATTCCAATTTGAGTGTCAAGTTGGGTCTCTCCGATGTTCCAACTTGAGGGGCGACTATGGAGATGTATGTGTGCAGTAGCCATCGAAGTGAGCTGCAGGAGCTAACGAGAGTGAGCTGGAGCTAACGAGAGTGAGATGAGTGTTGTGAGCTGTGGGCCTTAGCCAATCCGGGTTATAACCCGTTAGAGAGAGTTTGGGCCTGGGCTAAGATGTAATGGGCTTATGGGGTAGCTAGGCCTATAAATACAGATCCGTTGTTAGCAAATCAGTTGTAACAGATTTTCATCGTCTTCTTGATTTCACATCTCAGAAATCAAGAATTAGTTTTCTCCATTTCTGCATTTTTCTTCCTTCAATCACAAATCGATCCTTGGGATCTTTAAACCTATCTCTAAAATTCAAAATCCTAAGCTTCACAAATCAAACAATGCTGATATACCACAAAACCATGCCTGACCTTCAAATGAAGTTCCGACGTGATATTGATATATGATAGGTTTGTGGAACCAATTATGGACGAGAGGTCCGAAATCAGTGACCAGAAGTGGTGGATCGGTGGGAAATAAGGAAAGAAAACCCCAATCGAATGAGATCTGAACTTTGGTGTTTTCATAATCGCATATGAGAGGTTGAAGAAGAAGGGAAATTTCGGAGGAAATTTCTGATGTGTATTTCAGATTGAACAAGACCGGGTTCATCCGAACCGGGAAAATAAAAAGGACAAAAGGTATCCTCCAAAACCCATATAAGGATGAAACGCAGTTTATCAAGCAGGTAATGAATAAAAACGTAGTTCATTGACCCTAACAATCGGCCAATTGCAACCATCAGTATCAGCGAACTCTCGCTACAGAAGTCGAACAAGTCATTAGATTTGGTTTAGAATAGCTCCAATCAAACCGGAAA
The DNA here is from genome assembly GCA_963922045.1 of Persicaria maculosa. NCBI lineage: Eukaryota > Viridiplantae > Streptophyta > Magnoliopsida > Caryophyllales > Polygonaceae > Persicaria > Persicaria maculosa. The sequence goes on along the minus strand of OY998261.1, from coordinate 19,169,282 downwards.
AACCTTGAGTATGCCAACAATAGGTCCGCGGCTTTTGGGGAAGTTCTGGACACAGCAAACCAAATTTGTAGTGTGGAAGTAAGTCTCCCCATTAGTTCATGGTAACTCTTATTAAAGGCAAATCAAGAAAGGGAGTTGAAGACCTACTTGTTTGCTTCAAATAACCATTCCAGTTGATGAAAACACAGTTCACTTAAGGGAAATGAATAAAATTAGACATACAACAATGTAGAATAGTGCAAATGCAGGATATTTTCCATTACCCCAAAAGGTCAAACATATATATGTATATATACTATATATTTACGCGTTTTCTAAATATACCGCTAATTTTTACTGGATACACCGCTAATCTCCGCAACCCCCTGCGGACCGAGCTCCGCAACCCCTTGCGGATCTCCCCAGACATCGTGCCAAACACGCCCTAAAAGTCCATCAACAAAAGGTCAACAAGACGTTGCGGAGAGAGGTCCGCATTAGGATGCGGAGTTCCCTAACCTATATGTTAAAAAAATAAAAAATAAAAAAATTCTCAAAGATGTATTACGCATTAGGATTTTTAATATATATATATATATATATATATATATATATATATATATATATATATATATATATATATATATATATTTTAGTTGGCCAAATTGGGTGCCGGGTATCTCAAACACCGCCCAGTACCTTCCCAATCCCAGACCTTCCAGCCAACTCTTCACCCCGTCTTCGGTCCGGTCGGTTTCCAATGGGCCATCCAGGTGGGCCTGCCATTGTTGACCTTGGAGGACCTCAAGGACATGGGCATTAATGCAGTTGGATCCAAGAGGAAGATGTTTGGTGCCATCCAGAAGCTTCGAAAAGGGTTTTCTTGACCAATCTCCTGTTGGAAATCTCCTTCAAAATCATGTCAGAAAGTTGGGTTTTTTCTGGGTTTTGGTATAATTTTGCTGCAAACCTTACGCATTAGGATGCGTAATGTATATTTTTTTTTTGCTCATTGGAAGGAGAATCGGACACAGAGTCGTAACCGGGTGCCGACTTAACTCCGCAAGGAGTTGCGGAGTTAAGTCGGCGTAAAGGCTGTTTGACACAACGTCAAAAGTATTCCGCAACAGAATGCGGAATTAACTTCGCAAGGAGTTGCGGAGATTAGCGGTGTATCCAGTAAAAATTAGCGGTGTATTAGAGATAATTTTATGTTTCTTGAGTAGTTGAAATGCAGCAACGTATAAACTTCCTAGAAATGCGTGGTTATAGGATGAACGTTTGGAATTAGACCATATGGAACTAATCACACAACCAACCAAAACGAACCTTAAATCTATTCCAATCATATTCATTCCACCAATAAAAACAAACACATTTACTCATTATTCTCACCTAATTGACTTTCCCAAATGATTCACAACTCTCTGTCAACTGCGCAGAATCACATAAAGAGCAATCAAGTGAGAGGAACTAAACAAAATTCAGAAGAAACCAACAACTGATCGATAAGGAATCAAATGACAAAGTGACGCAGTAATTGAAGAGTAACTCTAATTGCTCGATCACCCCTAATGAGACTATAGAAAATCAGTATAGATTTGGGATTTCTCAACCTCAGAGATTGATCGAATGAGAGGTTAATTAATCTGTGGTGAGCCGAGGGAGAGAAGCCATCAGGAGAATTGGAAATAGATTAGGAATTAATTTGGCAAAATCATTCATCTCATGACACCATAAAACGCGCGAGTGGATAAGATGCAAAGACTTTGGGCGCTAAACCGGCACAGACCGGGTAAAGGAAAAACGACCTCAAACCGGGTTTGTACGGAAAACCAAACAGAAAACAAAACGATCAATTAAAGGCCAGTTCTGATTTTGTGCCGGTTTGAGGTTTTTTTTTGGTGTTAATTCCCAATTTACAAACAAAAAAGCAGATGTAAAAAACAAAGGGGTGAGATAAACTAACGCGTGAACTATTTCATTACACTTGAAACGACGTGAACTAAATTAACTGAATAGAGTATATTTCAGGAAAAATAAAAATGCAGGGAAGTGGGTGAAATAGCAGCTCCCCAGTAGATCATACCTCATCACATTACAAGCAAACGGAATCACACTAAGTCGTCTGTTGTTGATGCTTTATCAACAACAAACGACTTAACGCTTCTGACAGAAGCTCGTTGTTTATGCCAACTCTTAATAAAGGCCAATCAAGAAACTGAGTTCAAGACCTGCTTGTTTAAGCTTTTCCAATAACCCATTGAGGGATATGAATACAAGTTAACTATACAATCTACAGATAGTGGAAATGAAGCCGCACTTTCCATTACCCCCAAAATATCAAATCTCCTCTTTTTACAAACTTAAATATACAATTGCAGAATCACGTATAGAGCGATCAAGTTGAAACCCGACGCTTCAAGTAAACGACACAAGCAACAGAACAACGGACTGAGTGTTAATTCATAATTTACAACAAAAAAAAGGCGCGCGAAGGGGTCAGATACACCAACGTATATATTATTTCATTACACTTGAAATATGAACCAAAACCAAACAGACTACATACGGAGTATTTTTCAAAAAAAATAAAATATCAGTATTTCAGAGCTTTATGGTACACATACAGTAATTGTAAAAGAAGGATTTTGATTACTGAGATGGCTGTAACTAAGCCAGATCTATCAGGGAACAAGAGTAAAACACATAAAGATGAAAATGGATGATCAAAGATATTTGTGGAAAACTTTCTCTTGGGTTTCCCCATGGCAGCCAAGCTGCAACTGATGCTCTCTCTCTCTTACTTCAAAATAACAGAAATACAAGGTTTATATAGTCCCTACAGATTGGCCCACATTTGGCCTTATTCTAGCATAAGACAAAAAAAAAAAGCAAAATGAAAGGAAATAGGAGGGGATTAAGGGAAAACTGATTAGCTAGCTAAGTGAACTTAACCAACTAATTACTTATGGGACAAGACTCTCAATAGTAATACATTCCATCAGGTTCAGGGCGATCCAATTCGCTGCCTCAAGGCGTCACGTTACAATTCAAGCAGATGGAATCACACTAACTCGTCAGTTGAAGATGCTTCGTCAAATATTGCACCTGCACAGTCCATTTATAAGGCGTTCACCGAGATGTAGATTATGAGTAACTGATTCATTTTATAAAGATATATACCTTGTTCGATGGACAAGCCAGGGAGTTGGAGTGTGGTATCTGGTAGAGGTCGCAAGAGCAGGGAGGAAAAGGAGGCGTTCCTCTGTATGGGAGAAGCGGAAAAAGAAAGAATGGATGGAGTCTGACCAAAACGACATTACAAAAATCAAAAGGTAAGCATTCCAAAAGGTGGGAAGGGGCAGAAGCAGAGCGGTTATGAGGGAGAGGGTGAGAGGGATGGAGATGGCTGGTCTTCCGAACAGTAGCTCAATGCGTCTGGGAAAACTGGAACGACGTGGGCACCAAAAGAGTTGGATACGGAGGGATGCCAGGAGGAAGACGGTGGAGACCACGCAGAGGAAGAGGAGCTTCATTTCGTTGACAAGGAAGCCGGAATCGTTTCCCTCAATACCTGGCATCATAAGAACACAAGAACTTGAGCTGTTGAGCATATGTATTATGGAGGATAGGTGTGTAAGTGTGTAAGGCAGTTAGAACCATGGTTAGATCGTAGTTAGCTAGAAGGTTAGCAAGGCAATCATAGTTAGCTTCGGGTATTTTATATATATATATATATATATATATATATATATATATATATATATATATATATATATATATATATATATATATATATATATATATATACATTGGACATTGTACTCTGGTATATACAGTGAAAATAATAGAAAATTCTCCACAACAAACTCTCTAAGGTGCAACTATGTAGGGGACGACCTAGATCTGGTTTTCCTCCTCTGTGAACCAAAGCTCAGCTAATCTAAGCTGAGATTTCATATGTATATATACATACACAAAAGTGCTTACGTGGATGAATGAATATGAGAAATTGAAGTAAATACTGTACCGGAAAAAGAGGGGATGAAGACCACAAATGGAAGAAGAAGATATCGAACATCGTAGTGGTAGGAGTTCGCCATTGAATTCGTATGTTAGACTGAATGAGGGAGGAAGAGGGATTGTCGATTGACAACAAAGGCCTAAATTCCCGAGTACCCTCTTTTTTTTGAATAGGGTCATCTACTTGAAAAGTGTACTCACGTAAGATGGTAAGAGTGGCCGGAGATTTCCTTGTGTAAAGTAGGAGGCCACTGGCGTAAGATTGGCCTCATACTTTCGTCTGAATGATTTTTTTTTAATGGCCGATCTGAATACAAAATGATTGTTGATGACGGAAGAATGAAAGGGGATGGAATAGAAAATTGATTTTTGGTGTAAAGAAACTATTCTGTAACGCGCAAAAAGATCAAAGTAAGTAAGAGAGGGGAGAAACCGTACTTTACCAAAATATAATTTGGTCTAAAATTCATCCTCTTGTAGTCTTATTTGTCATTACTTTAGAATTGTATATTATTTTTGTGTCTGAAATCCATCCTCTTGTAGTCTTATTTGTCATTACTTTGGAATTGTATATTATACGATGAAACAGTGGTCGGAGAAATTCATCATCGATCGAAGCTCGGTAAGGCAGAGTTAAAGAGCGGTTTCTAGCAAACGGAGCATGAGCAACTGATTTTGTGAGGAGGTCTTCTAGCTGCTGGTCCAACGAAATAAAGGAGAAAATTAGAGTCTTGGCAGTTGGCGCACACCCTTACACCGACAAAGTGATAGTCCAGATCCAAATGTTTGATTCGGTGATGTAAACCGGGTTGCTAGCAAGATCCGTAGCACCGATGTTGTCGCACCAAGCTGTAGGTGGACTGGGAAGATAAATATGGAGTTTGGCAAGTACGGATTGCAACCAAGGTGTCTCGCAGGTGGCTTTTGCTAAAGCTCGGTATACCGCCTCTGTCGAGGATCGTGAGACCAGGGCTGTTTTTTGATGTCCATAAGACGATGTTTGTACCATGAAAGATGAAAGTCAGAGCTGTTCCAGGTGATTTCGATGCCGAGAAAGAAATGGGCTGCACCAACATTCTTGACAAGAAAGAGGGATGAGAGACAACCAAGTTGATGAGAGCATCACTCAATTTCGAGGAGCCTGTTTCAAACCATAGAGGGACTTGTTTAACTTGCAAAAGTAGGAGGGAAATTAAGGATGAGAAAAACCTGGCGGCTGCGAGATAAAGACGTCCTCTTCGAGCTTCCCCTAAAGAAAGGCATTATGTATTTCTAATCGGCAAACAATCCAGCTGTTCATGGCAGCAAGCAAAAGTAGGAGGAGGATGGTTGAAGGCTTGAAAACGGTGCTGAAAGTATCATTGCAATCGAGACCATGGAGTTGGTGACATCCTTCGGCAACAAGGCGGCTACCAATCAAGTATTCTTCATGCTAAATTGCTAATTGCCCATGTTCGACATTATCAATTGCAGTTTATCATCTTCGTTCCATACAAACCCTTCAATCAAGGGGTTCAACTTTTAATAACACTCAATTCCCAGCAAAATTAACATATGTACGAGGAAAAGTGAATCTTACAATTCAATGGAAAAGGGGGGAAATTGACAGAATAAATCAATGTCGAGCCCTGTTTTTTCTTCAAGCTTATAGGTTAGATGCAGCCAAAAGGCAAAGCATACAACAGTCGATGCATTGGTACCTCTTATTCACACTCTCAATCACCGGTGTCTATATTCTTGCAAATGCCATTTTAGCTGTGTAACCTTATGTAGAGCTGTGTGTATACGCTCTTCGTCCGATGAACAACTACCATGCTCAACACAACTGCGAAAATACACAGCACTGAAAGTATCCCACAGGTGATTGAGTAGCAGATTGTACCTGTGCAGGTCAAGGATTCCTCTTCTCGTAGGCTTGGGTTCATACTAAGCATCCGAAGAGCAGCCTGTTTTTCTGCTTCGTAGTCGTATATGCCACTCGCAATGATGCCTGAGAAGATCAGGGAACCGACTGTGCTTGATAGAGTAAGGAAGTTGTAGAGAGCTCCGAAACTTTTCAAGCCAAAGAGCTCAGAAACTGCAGCTGGGACGATTGCCCAGTGAGCCCCGTAACCTAGTCCAATCAGAACCGTCAGCACATAGATCGCCCCTGGCCATGCCATTGCGTAGTAGAATAGCCCAATGGCCATGATCACCTGGACAACCGCCATAGATACCGGTCTTGGGTATGCGTAATTCCTGAAAAATCAGGATTGGAAGTTAACATGAGGCTTTAGATGGAAAATGAAGATGAGATGACGATTTACCTTACAACAAGCTCGGAGAAGTATCCACCACCAACACGGCCAAGAAAGTTCCAGATGCTAATCATTGACACGAATATGCTTGTGTCCGAGTATCCCAGAGACTCGCACATCTGACCCATGTTGTCAATTATAGTCAAGCCTGATCCTGAAGCCAGGACAAGGGAGACGAACATGAGCCAGAAATCCGCCTTCCTCAATGCTTGCAGAAGGGTGAAGTTCTCTCCTCTTCGAGGCCCTTTTCTCCTCTTGACCCTTACAGCTCCTTCAGCCGCTGCTTGGAAGAGCTTTGCTTGCAGATGAGCGATGCGTTTCCTCCTCACTGAAGGTTCAGTTGAGTCAGATTCAGCTGTCTTCATGTCTTCAAACTCACTCTCAACCTCGCTCAGGAGAACCTCAGGTTCACTCTCATTCCGAGACTTGCTCGGCCCTTCTGATTGAGGATCAGGCAGGAGATTTTCTTCCGTTGTAGGTCTCCGCTCTGAGAAGAATGACAATATGATGGGAATCACGATAGGAAGCAATATGATCGCCAAAAGGAGGATCGTGAGGATTGTGATCAGAGATTGCGACAGATCGACAACATCCTCAAGAACCAAAGTGCCAAACAGATAGGCAGCCAGAAGAAGACAGACCCCATACACAAAATTGAAACTCAAGCCATCAGATGGCCTTGTCTGCCTGTGACCCCCTACCGGTCTTACTACGAACATCAAAGCAAGGATCACAACAGAAGGGCCAACAGCAATCATCAGTATCAACGAACTCTCGCTAGAGAAGTCGAACAAGTCATAGATTTGGCTTAAAATAGCTCCACTCAATCCTGCAAACCCTTTGAGTATCCCAACAATAGGGCCGCGGGTTTTGGGGAAGTTCTGGACACAAGAAACCAAATCCGCTGTGTTGAAGTAGGTCTCCCCATTTGTTCCTACAAAGATAGCAATGCACAGCTGGGCAACAGAACTATAATCAGCATCCTCAATGGTTTAAAGGTTCCAATAAAAGCTACCAAGAGCTACTTGTTCGATTCGAATAACCATTCCAGATGATCAAAACACAGTTAATGGAAATGACTACAACATCAACATTCAATCTACAATAGTGCAAATGCAGCCATATTTTCCACTACGAAGAAATTTCGTAGAAATTGTACTTTCCACGTTCGGTTAAACGAACCCTAAATCCATTCCAATCATGATCATTCCACCAATAAAACAAAAACAACTATTCATTTACACCTCATTAACTTTCCCAAATGATTCACACACCTCACCTCAACTGCAGAACCACATACAAAGTGATCAAGTGAGAGGAATCAAGCAAAATTCACAAGTAATCAACAATTGATCATAAATCAGATGAGAAAGATAAAAAGCAACGTCCAAATTGAACAAGAAAAAATCAATTATTTAAGGAATTGAGCAAAAACACTCACCACCCACAAAGGCAAAGAGGGCAAAACACCAATTACAACAAGCCAAACCAGGCCATAGCCAACAAAATTCTGGACAACTCCAATGAGCAAGATGACCCAGATGGGGAAAATCTCACACAAGCTACCAGCAATGAAGCCGATACTATCACCCAAATCCTTTGCCACGCCCAAAAGTGCAACTTGCCTTTGGTTGTAACCCATGGTAGTCTTGATCACAGGCGAGATGCTCCCGAAAAGATACCCAATTCCGGAGCAGGACTGTATCCACATTGAAGCCACAAACACCAGCCATCTGTTGTTTGCAAAGGACTTGAATCTACCTTCGAATCCGTACATTACTGTTGTTTGTCGGTGAGATCGGAAAGGGGTTGTGAGGTTGATGATGAGGGAGGATAAGGGTTTATGTGGGTTTGTTGGATGAGTACTGTGATTGTTTGATTTTTCAAGTTGAACTTGAAACGTGTTTGATACTTTGATGAACGAATTCAATGACTGCACTTTGGAAAGAAATTGAGTGTTGCCAATACAAATCGAATAATTGACAAATGTAAATCTTGTGTTAAAACTTAAAGCTAGTACGAAGTATTTATTTATTTAGCCACTGATTGTTTTTTTTATTAAAAAAATACACTGAGATAAGGTTTCATAGACTTTATTTCCAAAACGACAACACCTTCTTAGAAAAGTTTAAAATGAACAAATATGATGCCTTCATTATTAAATAGTTATATTTTGGGAAAATTTGGGAAGTGTCCATAGCCAAAAATTAGTACCTAGAACATTTTTGAAGTGAAATTAGGAGAATGTTCAAAAATGACAATTTTAGCCCTGCCTTCAAATTAATCCCCTTCCCCTCTCCTCCTTTTTCACGTAAACCTAATCCTCCCTCATCGTCTTCTTCTGATAAGGGCGTCTTCCTCGATTTCAACTCCTGTAAACGTCTTCCTCGATGAAGGTAGCCGGAGGAAGATCGGTGGCGGCATCTTCCGACGAGGTGACCGGAGATCGGGCGTGGGAGGAGAAGAGGAGAGCGGCGATGGAAAATTCGAATTCCCCGGTGAGTTCCAAGAGGTGAAATCGATCGACGGTGAGGAGAAGCAGCTAGAGGAGTTCTATTTGCGACCGATGAATCGCCGATTTGAGCGGATGCGTGCCTTCCGCTGCCGCCACGGCCACCGCGCCCCGAGATCCAACGGCGGCGATCAGATCCGGCCGCCAAAAGGTGCTGTTTTGGAAGGAAGAAGGCGGAATCGAAGCCCAATCGAAGTCGACGCTCACCCTGCGCCTTCTCGTCTAATTCGGGGAACTGATGGTGTAGATTCCGTCGCTCATCCTGTTGATAGTCCTTGAATGGGCGATGAAGCAGAGCACCATGACGTCCAATCCCGAAGTGGAGTCGGTGTTGCCTGATGCCAAGAGTAGGCTTGATCGATGATGATGATTAATTGAATGTGAGTAACTACTGCTTGATCGATGATGATGATTAATTTTTTTTTGGTGGGCTGATGATGATTAATTGAATGTGAGCAAGGAGGATTGAAAAAAGAAGACCGAAAACAAACATGTTCATATGTAATATACAAGTAGGGGTGATATACGAGCTCACGAGCTCGAGTACTTGGTGTTCAAGCTCGGCTCGTTTGTAAACGAGTCGAGCTCGAGCTCGAGCTCCAAATGAAAACGAGCTCAAACAAGTACTCGAGCTCGGAGAGGTGCTCGAGCTCGAGCTCGTGAGCTCGCTTCCACTCGAGCCGAGCTCGAGCTCGTGAGCTCGCTTGTACTCGATTTGAGCTCGAGCTCGTGAGCTCGTTTACAATTGATGTTTAGCTCGATTTGCATTCCAGTTTAGCCGTCTGCAAACCTAGCAAATTAACTTTATAATTGAATTGCAAGATAATCTAAAAGACTAAAACATTGAACCAATATTCGAAGTACAACCGACATTACAAAGTTCAAATACAAATGTCAACTCAAAATAGATAAAGTTTGAATAGAGCAACATGAAGAAGGTGAAGTTTTAGGAGGATTTTGAGGGATATTTTCCTTTCTCCAATTTCCAGATCTGGTGGAAGGTTTGGATGCTAGCTTGTAAATACAATTCCTATTCTGCCTCTTCACTTTACCTTCTTCAACCTCTCTTGACTGGTTCTTCTTCCCATGTGCTCGAAGGTGGAAGTCCATGAGCACCTCCAAGTGCCATTAGAGCCTCACACCACTGTCAAAGGATCACCAAATGCTACCAATGAAGATGATCACTATGGGAGGAACTTTTATGTCGAAAAGAACTTTGAAAAGACATGTGATGAATGCCTAAAAAATCACATAAATCAAACACCAAAAAATATCAAATTTGTTGAAAGTAAACACATTTTTTAGGGTCTAGTTAATATATCAACGAATTTCCATGCTTGAGTTTAACAAACAAGATTGAAATTTGAGACCTAGATTTCAAAGGCAATAAAATCCCTAATATTATAATCCAATTCAAAATCATTAAATCAAAGGCAATAAAAAACATGAATCACATCAACCATTAAAGGCAAAATTTATGAGAACAAAATATCAACAATTCATGGTCTCTCTTATACAGTGGAAGAGAGGAAGATGATGATAAATAGGGACGTCTGAATGAAAAACTAAAACTAAAACTACCCTTTAATCCTTATACTACCCTTATACTATCACTGCACAAATCATCTTTATACTACCCTTTAATCCTTTTTTGTCCTTTTACTTAAAAACTAAAACTACCCTTTAATCTATACTATCACTGCACAAATACACTATAATAATCCCTGCAGTACTGCACAAATCATATATTCATATCCACTGTAAATCTGAAATACAAATACATGCACAAATCATTTAAATCAATTAACCAGCACAATTAATCAATGATGTGCGCGCATATTGCCATATTTTCTATGCACATATGAATTCATTTCGTTGTCTTTTGCATGCACATTAATGGGAAAACATGGGAATAGTGTAGTTTATGCTTAAATGTCAAATATATGGGTTTGCACGAGTTTCCATGTGATTTCGCAGAAAACAGGATGAAAATGGATGAATTCAGAAGAGCGGAAAAAGAACTCGAAGTCTTCTGAAGAGGTCGAAATCGACTGAAGACCTCGACATCGAGTACATCGAGACATAGGAATCGAGCAGAAAGGAAACAGAGCATCTCGACATAAAAGAGGTCGATATCGACGTCTGGAGGTCGATATCGATGCTGTCAGATCGACCAAGTTGATAGAAGTCGAGTAGGAGAAGGAGAAGCTCGAGATAAGATTTTGGAGGGGTCGATATCGAGTGGAAGGGTCGATATCGACCATGCCAGCAGAGGAATTCGACTCCGATTTTGATAGAATTATATCCAATGCTTGCAATATCTATCCAAAGGTCGAAATTTCCTATCATCAACATCAGCTTTATCATGAGGAGGCTGATTTCACCATGAAGTTTTAGCTTTTACTTTTTATTTATTTATTTATTTATCATAGAGAATAAAGATAAGGTTTCGAGTCCTTGTCGTCATCTACAAATAGAAGCCAATAGGGCTGAGTTTAGGGATTGGATTTATTATTCAATATTCAATTAGAGATTCCGAATTCAGTTGCAATAGGGAGAGAAGGAGAGAGTGGCCGAGTGGAGTTGTAAAGCGAGAGCGGAGTGGCTTGTTCGGTTGTACTTTCTTTCGGAGTTTTAATTTAAGGTAGCTTTCTTTCAATAACAATGATGATGATGTGCATGATGAAGAGCGAGTAGTCAACCCACTTCTAGGGTCGGGGTGAGCCCGACGATAGCAATGTGAGGTAAGTGCATCAAAGGTACGACTTTTATGCGATTCCGTCTTCTACCCCATGCATGATCCTTTGCGAAAGTTAGGGAGATTCGTTATTTGCATTATTGAAGCGAAAGCCATTCATATTGCGAACTTGAATTACTCATGAATTGGATAGTAACTCTTAGGAAATCTGCGAGAGCCTCTAATCACCTAAGTGTTAATAACCAAAGTTATTTGACGGAAAGACATAAAAGTTCATATTTCTAGCATGAAACTTGCATTGTTATCGTTGTGGCATAAAACCCCGACTTTGGAAGCTTTTTAATTCATTAAATTCTTCACAAAAGTCTTAGTTTTGCTTCTGTTCATCTTCCCTCTCCATTTTATTTTCTTCGGATCCTTTTCCGACAAATTGGTTACTAAAACGGTTTCTGTGACAAACATCGAAATCGACCTTAAGGGTCGATATCAAGTACTAACATCGATATCGAGGTCTCTGCTCGACGTCGACTTGCTGTTTTGTCTTCTGCAGGAACTGCGCTAGGAAATCGACCAGAACTGAGGTCGATATCGACCAGTATACTCGATATCGAGTGTCTGCTGAGGTCGAAAGCATTGATCGTGAGTACAACGAAGGAAGCGCTGACCTACCTCCTCGTGGATTCGATCCTGAATTACCCTACTACTACAAGGGAGGGGATTCTTGTATTATTTGTTTGGGACAGGGAGATAGTCTAGTTGTGCTTTATTTTATTCTCCTATTTTACATACACCACCCCGCAATCCCCGTAGCGAACAAATTGGCGCCGTTGCCGGGGAGGCAATCAATCGCCACCTAAGTTAATCACGATCTTTTTCTAAGCTTATTTTGCAGGTTTATGCGACGTTCTGATCGCGGACCTATCCTGGAACCAATTGACGAGCCTGAACGTTTCTACCATCTTCGCAACAAAGCAATTCGCATCATGGCTGACAACGAGACGCAGGCTGAGATCATAGAGCGGTTGAGAAAGGAAATCGAGGACCACAATGCTACAATCGCTGCTGAAAGGGCCGCTGCTGCTGCTGAGCGAGCCCGTGCTGATAGGGAGGAGGATGCGCGCAGACAAGCCCAAGAGCGGCTAAATCAGTATCCACAGACGGCGATGCAATACATGCATCCGCCTCTTCATGTTCCTGAATCTGCCATTATAATTCCTCACTCCAATTATGAACTGAAAATTAACTTCCTATCTGAGATTAAAAGAAATACTTTTGAAGGAAGACATAATGAATGCCCCCTGCAACACATCTCTACTTTTATGGATTTATGTGAAACAGTTGCTGATGGAGTAAACTTAGAGTATGTGCGACTAAAATCTTTTCGATGGTCTTTGGCAGGAAAGGCATTACAATGGCTTGAAAGTTTGGCTCCACGATCGCTAAGGACATGGGCGGAGGTGAAAGATGCATTCTTGAACAAGTTCTTCCCACCTTCTAAAACGGCGATGCTACGACAAAGGATCACGGCTTTCAAACAAAAGCCAGGTGAAACCCTAGCACAGGCGTGGGAGCGCTTCAAAGACTTGCTGAGATCATGCCCGACGCATGGGCAACTTCCATATGTCATCCAAGAGATCTTTTATAACGCCCTTGATGCGCCGAATAAGGAGAGGATCAATTCATATACCTCCTATCGGTACATTGAGCTTACACCAACGGAGGCATGGGAGACCATTGAGAGGCTTGTGAACTTTGACAACACCTATGGGGCTGCTGCGGCCTATGATGCAAGGCCTGCCCCATCTATGCCACTATATGAGCCTCCAAGGGAGATAGATCCTGAAGTACGGCAACAATTCCATAACGATCAAACACGCCGCCTTCAAGTAAGGTTCCTGAGCAACAATCAACCTTGTCAGGAATGTGGTTCAATAAGGCATAACACCAGTGCCTGTCCACATACTGAGCAAGTATCCATGGCGGAACAACATGAGGAGGTCAAATGGACGAGAGGCCCCTATGGAGGGGGCAATCAACAAAATTGGGGTGATCAAAGGTTCTATCAAAGGGATCCCCCAACCTATAGGGCACCAGGGCACCCTGAGCGGGAGACTAAGAAAGATGACCTGCAAATCATCCTTGATGAGATGCGAAGGAACCACGCTGAGTTCAAACAAGCCAATAACTCCGTCCATACTCAGCTGCAGGGCATAAATTCTAGGCTTGGGGAGATCGACGTTTGGAAGCGCAACATGGAGACTCAAATGAGTCAATTGGCGGAAGCAATGCCCAAAGCGTCCGGATCACTCCCTGGATCCACTGTGCCCAACCAAAAGGGCAAAACCACAGGTCATATCGCGGCAGTAAACCTAAGGAGTGGGCGTCAATTACAAATGCCCGAGCGAAAAGTGGAGGAGAAGGAGCCAGAACAGACGTCGATATCGACACCCCCTGTCGATATCGACCAAGGTGACATCGATGTCGACCCTCCTGTCGATGTCGACCCTAATTCTGCGTCACCACAGAAATCGACTCCTCCAGTCGATATCGACCCCACTGCTGCCGATATCGACCTCACTACAGCTGCAGGAAGGAAGAAGGTGTTGCCATTCCCAACTAGAAAAGTGACTAAGGACCCAGCGGAAAAGAAGTTCCAACGGTTCGTGAAGATGCTCCAAGGGCTTAATGTCTCTATACCATTCACAGAGGCACTTCACGAGATGCCATCTTATGTGAGGTTCCTTAAGGATATCTTGGGTAAGAAGCGATCGCTCTCTGAGATCGCAGAGGAATGCAACAGGTTGGAGCTACCACAAAAGCGGGCGGACCCAGGTAAGTTTTCTATCGCTATAGGTCTAGGTCAATTCAAATTTAATGCTTTAGTTGACTTGGGTGCTAGCGTTAGCATGATGCCACTAACCATTTGGCACAAGGTAAAGATAGGTCCCCTGGAACCCGTGGATGCAAGATTATACATGGCTAACAATACCGTAGTTATTCCAACTGGGATAGTGACAGATGTGCCAGTACAAGTAGGCAAATTCTTTGTCCCCGCTGATTTCCTAGTTGTTGACATAGCGGAGGACCCTGCTTGTCCAATTATTTTAGGTAGGCCATTCCTAGCAACCGTCGATGCCAACATTAGCGTGAAGAAAGGATTGCTCTCACTCACAATTAGTGATGAAGTAATAGAGTATTCCTTCAACAAGACGGTGCAAAGTCAAGGGCCAATGGAGATAAAAGCCATCAAAGAAGCCCAAGTAGAGGAAGTTGAAGCAATCTTGAACGAAGGAGCTCAACAGGACATCGAAATCGACCCAGGTAAGTCGATATCGACCACTATTGTTCAAGATTCTGTGACAGGTCATAAGTATGGGGTCGACGGAGGAAAAGAGGAAGCATCGAAATCGGGGTCAAGGGTCGATATCGACCACACCCTATCGAAATCGACCACCATCAGCGCTGAGAAGAGAGGCGAGGAGACCTCGATATCGACCTCTGAGGGTCGAAATCGACCTGATCATATCGAGTCAAAACTCCCCAAATCGACTGATCCTACAGGTGTACAACAGGGGTCGATATCGACCTCTGCACATCGACATCGACCTGAGCCAAAGACGGAGAAGAAGGTAAGTCAAGGTACGGATTCCTCTTGTTCAATTACAATAAAGGACTTATCATTATTTGGAAGAGGTGTGCCTTGGCATGTGCGTTTATGTAGGATATTCGAAGATAGTTCAAGCCAATATGAGATAGGAGACAAGGTCTATGTTGCCAAATCTAAAGACCATTGGTTCCCTACAAGATTCAAGGATAAGAGCTTAGGTCCATTCACGGTAAATCAAATCAATCCCGGGGGAATGCAGCTGCGGGACAAGAAAGGAGTGATATTTGAGGCCCAAGCCACATGGGCTCTACAGATGCCACCTTGAAAAGCGCAAAGAAAGAAGTCGGCCTAGCGACTTAAAAATCTAGAGCTTGTAACAAAGACTTAGTTTTGGTTTTAAGACAGCTTTTGTTTTGGTTTTAGACACTTTATTGTTTTGCATATTGTGTGTTTAGTTTTCAAATTGCAGGAGAGAGAAAAGCACACAGAAAGGCATCGAAATCGATGTTGGACATCGAAATCGACCTCAAGGTCGACATGGATAGGGTTTGTGATCGAGGCCGAATCACCCTGAAGCCCGAGCAGAAATCAGAGAGACATCGATATCGATGTAAAGGGTCGATATCGACCTTCCCTGCTGTCTTCTTCGACTCCTGAAATTTGTGACAGTTTAGTAAGTCTTCTTCTTAACCCTAGTTCTAATACAGTGAGGACACTGTAGATTTTAAGTATGGGGTGGGGGGGAAAGGCTTATTTGCATATTCATGCTTAGTTTAGGGCTGCATATTTATTTTAATGCATAAAAAAAAAAATGACCCCCATCAAAAATTTTGGAAAAGAGAGAGTCATGGAAGTATAAAAAAGAGCTCTATGATGCAAAATTAGATTCATTAGAGATATAACATGAGATTGCCTAGTTAAGGGAAGTCCCAATGAAGTGCAAATTTTTTGAGAAAATCATAAAGGAGATGAAAATTTGAAGTTGCTTTTGACATATGCATGATAAGATGATGGAGGATTTTTTATAAAAATTCCATACAAGCAAAGTTCATATCCTAGCCTTACCTACGCATATTCACAAAAAGCCATATATGAGACTTATTATGATCATTATTGCTCCACATATACATATTGTCCATTTTTTACCTTATACCCTATCCGGGGACAAAGTTTTTTGAATGGATGACATCTTTGGAGTTATATGGAGTTGTGCATTTATAAAGTTGTTGGCAGGAATGATACAATATGGAAAATTAAATGAGCGAGAAAAAATCCGATCACCTCAGGAGATAAAGGTAGGTCAACCCTGCTCGCTGAGATAATAGTTCGGCGAGATGGGACACAAAGGTGAGGAGTCCGAAGTACTAAGTATCCGGGGCCATTCATGACACCCATGTTTGCGACTCGCGAGAAGGCAGTGCTAAGGTTAGAGAGGTAAAAGCATTAAAGTGAAAAAAAAGCATTGAACGATGAGTGAAAGGTGAGACATTATGAAGGAGGAATGTGGAATATTTTGGAAAGAAAGTGTACTTCCCCGGATTTAACACCACATGGCCAAATATTAGCCCACCTTTAGCCTTTTACCAATCCACTTCTCACAAGCTTGAAGAAAGTCCTCTTGATTATTAATGCAATGTCGCTAGAATTGTTTTTTGCATATTACCTCCTTTATAAGTATGAAATTGCTTTTATGCACAGGCATAGACTTGGTTGACATAAGTACCTTCTCGAGGATGGCAATTGAATGTAGGGACATACGAAAAATGAATCTATGATGTTGAGGGTTTACTTTCTTCCCCTGAATGACCATTAAGAGTATTGCTTGGGGACAAGCAAGCTTAAGTATGGGGTGTTTGATGTGCGCGCATATTGCCATATTTTCTATGCACATATGAATTCATTTCGTTGTCTTTTGCATGCACATTAATGGGAAAACATGGGAATAGTGTAGTTTATGCTTAAATGTCAAATATATGGGTTTGCACGAGTTTCCATGTGATTTCGCAGAAAACAGGATGAAAATGGATGAATTCAGAAGAGCGGAAAAAGAACTCGAAGTCTTCTGAAGAGGTCGAAATCGACTGAAGACCTCGACATCGAGTACATCGAGACATAGGAATCGAGCAGAAAGGAAACAGAGCATCTCGACATAAAAGAGGTCGATATCGACGTCTGGAGGTCGATATCGATGCTGTCAGATCGACCAAGTTGATAGAAGTCGAGTAGGAGAAGGAGAAGCTCGAGATAAGATTTTGGAGGGGTCGATATTGAGTGGAAGGGTCGATATCGACCATGCCAGCAGAGGAATTCGACTCCGATTTTGATAGAATTATATCCAATGCTTGCAATATCTATCCAAAGGTCGAAATTTCCTATCATCAACATCAACTTTATCATGAGGAGGCTGATTTCACCATGAAGTTTTAGCTTTTACTTTTTATTTATTTATTTATTTATCATAGAGAATAAAGATAAGGTTTCGAGTCCTTGTCGTCATCTACAAATAGAAGCCAATAGGGCTGAGTTTAGGGATTGGATTTATTATTCAATATTCAATTAGAGATTCCGAATTCAGTTGCAATAGGGAGAGAAGGAGAGAGTGGCCGAGTGGAGTTGTAAAGCGAGAGCGGAGTGGCTTGTTCGGTTGTACTTTCTTTCGGAGTTTTAATTTAAGGTAGCTTTCTTTCAATAACAATGATGATGATGTGCATGATGAAGAGCGAGTAGTCAACCCACTTCTAGGGTCGGGGTGAGCCCGACGATAGTAATGTGAGGTAAGTGCATCAAAGGTACGACTTTTATGCGATTCCGTCTTCTACCCCATGCATGATCCTTTGCGAAAGTTAGGGAGATTCGTTATTTGCATTATTGAAGCGAAAGCCATTCATATTGCGAACTTGAATTACTCATGAATTGGATAGTAACTCTTAGGAATTATGCGAGAGCCTCTACTCACCTAAGTGTTAATAACGAAAGTTATTTGACGAAAAGACATAAAAGTTCATATTTCTAGCATGAAACTTGCATTGTTATCGTTGTGGCATAAAACCCCGACTTTGGAAGCTTTTTAATTCATTAAATTCTTCATAAAAGTCTTAGTTTTGCTTCTGTTCATCTTCCCTCTCCATTTTATTTTCTTCGGATCCTTTTCCGACAAATTGGTTACTAAAACGGTTTCTGTGACAAACATCGAAATCGACCTTAAGGGTCGATATCGAGTACTAACATCGATATCGAGGTCTCTGCTCGACGTCGACTTGCTGTTTTGTCTTCTGCAGGAACTGCGCTAGGAAATCGACCAGAACTGAGGTCGATATCGACCAGTATACTCGATATCGAGTGTCTGTTGAGGTCGAAAGCATTGATCGTGAGCACAACGAAGGAAGCGCTGACCTACCTCCTCGTGGATTCGATCCTGAATTACCCTACTACTACAAGGGAGGGGATTCTTGTATTATTTGTTTGGGACAGGGAGATAGTCTAGTTGTGCTTTATTTTATTCTCCTATTTTACATACACCACCCCGCAATCCCCGTAGCGAACAATCAACTTTTTTTTGAGCATCTGAAACTCTAATACAAAGTAAGATGAGGTTCGGTGTACACTGTAATTAACCAACACAAATCATTGAAATCAGTCGGCATTGTAATCGACTTTTAAGCGAGCTTACTAGAAGATGAAGGTCAGATTACAAGAAGAAGGTGAGGTTCGATGTATATATACCTGGGCGAGACGAGCAGCGAGACAGAGCGAGACAAAGTGACGCCCACAGATGCGAGAGCTGCGAGATAGGTCTACTCCAGATCTATAGATTGTTAGTCCAGCACTTGCAATGGAGAGATGAGAGATTAGACCGGTGGTCGGAGGAGAGACTCGGCGAGATTAGAGCTCGAGATTGAGAACCGCTAACCAGAGGAGGAAGGAGACGACAACCGTTCGAGCTCGAGATCGACACAGAGCAACGACGGGCGGGAGATTAGAGCGGCAGCGGCCTGAGAATGAGAGAGGAGGGAGGCGTGGCCTGAGGATGAGGGAGGACTGAGGCCGGGCTGGATCTGAGACTGAGAGAGGAGGGATTCGCCAGATCTGAGCCGCAATTGAAAAAATGAAGAAAGAGAATGGATGCCAGGCTGCTTTGAGGGAGGGACGGGTATGTATTAACCCTAGGGGTACAAATGTAAATTCACCTAAAAACAAGCAACCGAGTATACTCGAGCTCGGCTCGAGCTCGGCTCGAGCTCGTGACGAGCTCGACTGTGAGCTCGAACTCGGCTCGTTTTCAAATTCGAACGAGCTCGAGCCGAGCTTTTCCCGAGCCGAGCCCGAGCTACTCGGCTTGAATATCAGCCCTATATACAAGGGCCTTAATTGCAAATCAAGATCAAGAGGGAGAGTTTGGTGTTACTTTTTATAAGCTACTGATGAAGTATTTCATAGTTCGAAAAATTTATGTACTTGGATGTCATCATAATGAGGGAGAGTTTAGACTTTAAACTGATCACAAGGTTCTCCCTCCTTGGATTTACAGGGTTTTAGTCAAATGTTATTAGACACTGTAACCAAAATAAAAACAGGTCGTAGACACTGTAACCAAAATAAAAACAGGGTCATAGACATTGTAACCAAAGAAAAACCCTATGACAAGGGAAGCACAAACCTTATAGAGCTAATGAGAAGCCAAAATACATGTAGTGATAGTTCTCCTTTAATATATGAATGGGTAAGATGGTCATAAACGTTGTAATCAAACTAAAAACAGGGTCATAGACACTGTAATCACTATAAAAACAGGCCATAGACGTTGTCACCACTATAAATACAAGGTCATAGACACTGTCACCACTATAAAAATAGAGTCATAGACACTTTAATCAAAGGCCGGAAAACCCTAGAGCAAGGGAAGCACAAACCCTAGATGGGCTAATGAGAAGTCAAAATACATGTGGTGACAGTTCTCCTCTATTATATGAATGGGTAAGAGAGTCATAGACGTTGTAATCAAAATCAAAATAGGGTCATAGACACTGTCACCACTATAAAAACAGGGTCATAGACACTGTCACCACTATAAAAATAGGGTCATAAACACTGTAACAAAAAGAAAATCCTAGGACAAGGGAAGCATAAACCCTATAGGGGCTAATAAGAAGCCAAAATACATGTGGTGACAGTTCTCCTTTTATATATGAATGGGTAAGAGGGTCATAGACGCTGTAACCAAAATAAAGACAGGGTCGTAGACAATGTCACCACTATAAAAACAAGGTAATAGACACTGTCACCACTATAAAAAAAAGGGTCATAGACACTGTCACCACTATAAAAAAGGGTCATAGACACTGTCATCACTAAAAAAAGGATCATAGACACTGTAACCGAAAGAAAACCCTAGGACAAGGGAAGCACAAATGTTAATGAGAAGCCAAAATACATGTGGTTACAGTTCTCCTTTAATATATATGAATGAGTAATATGGTCATAGAAACTGTAACCAAAATAAAAACAAGGTAATAGACACTGTCACCACTATAAAAACAGGGTCATAGACACTGTCACCACTATAGAAACAGGGTCATAGACACTGTAACCAAAGGAAAACCCTAGGACAAGGGAAGCACAAACCCTATAGGGGCTAATGAGAAGTCAAAATACATGTGATGACAGTTCTAGCTCCTCTAATATATAAATGAGTAAGAGGTTCATAGACGTTATAACCAAAATAAAAATAGGGTCATAGACACTGTAACTAGGGATGGCAACGAGGCGGGTTCGGGGTGGGGAGTACCCTCCCCGTCCCCGTCCCCGTTTGCAAAAAGTCCCCCCGTCCCCGTCCCCGTCCTCGTTCGGGGATGAAAAATGTCCCCCGTCCCCATCCCCGCCGGGTCCCCGTCCCCATCGGGGAATCCCCGTCCCCGCTTAATTTCCCCCGTTTGCATTCCCCGCGGGTTTCCTCGTCGGGTTCCCCATTTAAAACAAATGGTTTTCTCCCATCTAATAGAAAACTATAAGATATTATTAAAGTTATGTAAAAAAATATGATATAAATATTACATATAATATCTCATAAATGTAAATTATAAGGTAAAAGTTTAAAAATGAAAGAAAAATTATTTAAACTTATGTAAGATCTAAATAAAAATGGGGATTTTATACTCCCCATCGGGGATCCCCGCGGGGTTCCCCAACGGGGGCGGGGCGGGGATCGGGGTGGGGACTACTATCCCCGTCCCCATCCCCGTCCCCGCGCGGGGAATCACTTTGGCCCCCATCCCCGTCCCCGTCCCCATTTAATTTCCCCATCCCCGTCCCCGCGACGGGGATTCCCCGCGGGGATCAGGGAGTCCCCGCCCCATTGCCATCCCTAAATGTAACCAAAATAGGGTCATAGACACTGTAACCAAAATAAAAACAGAGTCATAGACACTGTCACCACTATAAAAATAACTCCTAGACTTTATTTTGGTGAAATATTCATAAATGATGATTCATTCATAGTCATAAGAGTACTAAACTTGTAAATTTAACACACTGCACACAATCCTTAATCATTCAATGAGATTTTAGTTGTTAGCACACATGTTTTGCAAAATCAGTAATTCAAAAGCTTGCAGAACCAATTCCTCAATCTCCGTATCAAAAGAAGATGGAGGTGCCACTGTAATATCAAAAGAAGATATATGCAGGTCCAAAAAGATCAATACATTCTTATGCAAATTCACAGTGGATTTGATTAAGCATCAATAAATCGATGACTGAATTCTCCAATTCCGAAATCAGATTGTAACAAAGAGAGGCCGACGATGAACATGAAGAGGCAGACGACGGTGACGGGAGGCTATCCAAGGGCGCCGGTAACAGTCAACTAGGTGAGGAAGAAGCCAATGAAGCATTTGGGAGTAGCTCTTGAAAACCTGCGCGATCGACGGCGAAGGTGTAGAGGAATCCGGCGAGAACACCGATTTATTGAAGAACTGTACAGTCGTTTGGATAGAGCCGTCGAAGAGATGGTTGCAAGGGCGGTGATGGACGGCGAAGGTGTAGAGGAATCCGGCAAGAACACCGAAGTTAGCGCTGAAGTCCTTGAAGAGAGCGACTGTGTCGAGGGTGGTCTGGGAGTAGCTCTGGGAGGATTTGAGGGCGGAGGAGTAGATTCCGAAGGTCGATGGCGTGCCGCTCGTCGATTTGAGGTCGAGAAGCTCTGGACGATGATGGCGGAGGTAGATCTGAAGGAGATGCAGATCTGGATGCGATGGAGTAACAGATAGGCGAAGGAGAAAGGGAATAAGGAGGAGTAATAGGTAGGGGCAAAAGGGGGATTATGAAAAAAATTTGGACAATTGCTAGCAAATCCAAAACCCTAGCTCAAATAATAAATGGGCTAATGGAAAGGGCCTTTGGGCCAAATTTCTTCTTATATTTATATATTCAAATAAAAATTGATAAGAGGAGGATGAGGATATAAAATGATAAAGAGCTATGTAATGTTATATTGACAAGGGTAAATTGCAACTAATATCCCAACCTTTAGGGATAGTTGCTTTTAATACTCTAACCTTGTAAAATTTTACAAAATATCCTAACATTTACTATTAGTTGCACTTAACACCCTGGATGGGATTCTTAAATTTTAAAAATTACCCACATCATACAAAAATTACAAAAAATCACCCATATTCATAAAATGTTTTCAATAAACTCCTAATATATTTTAAAATTTGAAATTAAAAAAATCTCTTACAATTTCAGCCCACCCAACCCACCATCCAAAAATAATTATAACATGTATATAAAATCTACTCCTTTAAAAATATAATATAATTATTTTAGCATTTACTCATTTAATATTTTAATATAATTACTCAAAATAATTAATTATTTATCTTAAGCATAATACTTTTACAAAAATAAAATAATGTAGATTTTAATAAATAAATGGTATGAGATATGATAACCATTTGTAATAAATAGTTACATAATAAACATATATTAAAAATAATATGGTAAAATTATTATTTTTTACCATATTATTTTTAATATATCTTTATTATATAATTATTTATTGCAAATGGTTATCATATATTTTACCATTTATTTTTTTAAATCTACTTTATTTTATTTTTGTAAAACTATTATGTCAAACATTTCTTATAGAATCATTTTTTTAATACCATGAAATTTATGTGTGATACATTATAAGATGTTATGTATTAGTTTTAGTATATATAACATAATATTAACCAAAAAGACAGTATATCGTACTCCCTCTGTTAATTAAAACTTGTCGTTTACTATTCATGCACACTTTTTTATAATGATAAAAACTATATAAAATATTAAATTTTTTTAAAATTTGTTTTTATAAATGGACACTTAATAGTAAGAAGTATGAAATAATTTAAAAAAATTATTTAAAAAGTTATTGTTTTATATAGTTTTTAACACCTAAAAAAGCGTGTGTGAATAGTAAAACGTCAAGTTTTAATTAACGGAGGGAGTATCAAATAATATACAGGGAATATATAGATGCACAAATCGGCATGTATCGAGACAGACTTATATAAATTTAGATTTTAATTATAATGTATGTTTTTTAGATAAATAATTAATTATTTTGATTGATTATATTAAAATTTTAGATGAGTAGATGCTAAAGTAATTATATTATATTTTAAAGGAGTATATTATATATATATATATTATAATTATTTTTGGATGGTGGGTCAGGTGGGGTTAAATTGTAAGAGATTTATTTAATTCTCATTTTTTTTTAAAATGTATCAGGGATTCATTTAAAATATTTTATGAATATAGGTGATTTTTTGTAATTTTGTTTGATGTGGGTAATTTTTTAATTTAAGAAACTTATTTAGGGTGTTAATTGCAACTAATGGTATATGTTAGGATATTTTGTGAAATTTTACAAAGTTATAGTATTGAAAGCAACTATCCCTAAAGGTTGGGATATTAATTGCAATTTACCCTATTGACAACCACATATAAATATGTATAGCTTGTTCAAACTTGGATGTGGGTCCCCCCAATCCCCTATCCCTTTTTTTGTGTTCTTACCCTACGCCCAATTGTTAATTAAATCGGTTTGTTTTATGTATCGCGATGAATAAATCCAAAATTTATGAAGCCAAGGTAGTTTACTAAAGAGGTGTCAAAATTTTGGACCACACTTCATAAGACAAAAGCCGTTGGATCTTAGTGTTAATTTAGTAATATAACATTGACATCCTTTAGAATTTTTTTTTTTCAAAATATTCACTAAAAATAATTAATTAATAAAATACTCAAACTTTTCAAATATTTACAAAAATATTCATTTTTTACAGGGGTGTCGAAAAAACGCGATTTCATACCGCATTTTATGTAAAAGGTAAAAATTTTAAAAGTGAAGAAAAATACAAGAAAAAATTAACAAAAGAAACGCGGGTTGAAACCGCGTTTCTATTACTAATTTTATCTGAGGATAAAATATATAGTTTTTTAATATTTTTTACATTAGACACGCGGCTTGGAGCTGCGTTTCTTTTTTTTTAAAAAAAAAGAGGAAAACTGAAAACTAGGACGAAAGAGGGACGGACGAAGGAGGAGGAAGGAGGGACGCTAGAGCCCAGGACCAAAATCAGGCCGGAGAACCACCGGACTACCGGAGGAGTAATCAGGCCGCCGGACTGCCGGAGAACCACTGCCTCCTCCCTTGCCCGCTCCGCCACGCTCTCTCGGGACAAAATCAGGCTGCCGAAGCCCAACCCCCAAACTTCCGGCTCGTCTCCGATCAAAGGCCGCTTCGTGACGAGGCTTGCATCCGGGCTTCGACCTCTCAGGCGTCTCCTCCTTCCACCAGATCTGGCATCTCCTCCTTTCTCCAACCTCTCCCATGGTTGCGGGCGTTGTACGCGGTTCCATGGCTGCCAAGACCAGCAGCGTCTCTTTCTTCCCTTGCACCCACATGGCTACCAGACAAACTAGCAACTCCCTTACGCTGGCCAGAGTGAAGCAACGGAGGCGGCGACGGTGGGTGGGAGGACTGTAGGTGTGTTTCGATGGCAGCAATGAGGAGATCGAATAACGAGGAGGATGATAGAGACGCGGCTTAGAGCCGCGTTTCTCTATGTTTAACAAAAAAAATTAATTTGTAACTGAAAATAATATTAAAGTAAAAAAACGCGGGTTTAATCCGCGTTTTTTTCATTTATATTTTTCTCCAGCTTTTTCTTCAATTTGAAATTTTCTTTCATACATAAAGCGCGGGAGAAAACCGCGTTTTTCTGATTATTCTGACAAAAATGAATATTTTGGTAAATAGTTTAAAATCGTGAATTTTTTGTTAAATATTTATTTTATTGTGAATATTTTGAAAAAAATTGAAAATAGTAGGCAACTATTTTTAAGAATGTTTTTTTTTCTAACCTAGTACTCCCTCTCATCAAAATGTTAAATGTCTTAGATTAGATTTAAACAAGTAATTTAATAAGAAAAATATTATATTAAATATTTATATTTTAATATTTTTTTCTCAAGTTAATAATTATTATTAATAGTAAGTATTAAGTTTTTTAAGAAATTATTAAAAAAATTATTATTTTATGTAATTTTTAGCTTATTGAAATATATGTTAAAATTTTAAAAAATCTTATATTATTATTGATAGGAGAAAGTAGGAAAATGTTTGGCATATACCACCCTGATGTAGCATCCTTGTTGGCACTTAGTGCTCGTTTGAATTGCATTAAAAACCCTAAGAATTGAAATAATACAAGAAGTATATTTCACTACATGTGTTTGGATTATAATTTTGTTTTTATAATATCCAAGAAGTAGAATTCCCGAGAATTCAAATTCCACCAAATTGGAGGAATTGAAATTCTCATGTGAGGGTGGGTAAGTTGAAATCCACACTTGTTATTTATTTCAAAAAATCTTTTCTTTTTTCTTTTTAAATCACAAATTACGTATTTGCCCATAATTTAAATAAATAGTTTTTATTAATAAGGGTTGCAAAAGTAATTTTACACAAATTCTCATCAAAGTTCATATTCAACAAAAAAACGCATGATTTTAATTTACAGGAAGTTAAACTTATCCAAACATGTTTTCTTAAATTATAGGAAGTTCAGTGTAACGGCCCGGGATTATGATTCCCGGGTTAGGTTTCGAGGGATGAAACCCCTCGTGAGATCTTGCGCCCCGAGTACAGGTTGAAGGTTTGAAATCAACAATTTCGCTTTAAAGGTGGGATTTCACACCCAAAACCGAGAGGGATCGTTGGAATCCCCAGGGTAAGTCCTCTGTACCTACCCTATGGCCTAATTCGTAAAATCCATTTATCATACAACCAAGTAAAGTTTCCAAAATCATACATAAAGTTGCCACGGCGGAGCCAGGTCAATGCATGATCCAAATACTTAAGTTAAAACCGTTATTAATTTTGTGTAGTTAGAGTCTCAACTCTCTCTTTCCGCCATGTTAGACCTCGCGGTCATGGAGCCAAATCAGCATCAAAAGTAGTAAGCATAATGGATACCTAAAAACATTAATAGTAGGCGGGATCAGATGATGTCCACTTTCTCTTTCCCCACCCTAAGTACACACATACGTATACCTAATAATCATGCTTCTAGAATGCAAAGCAGAAATCTTAACACACTAGCATGCCCCTAATTCTCAAGTGCATAATAATAATGAAGGCCTTAGCACAGAATACCAAATGGTATATCCCTCTCCTACCTCCACCCCCCTTCCCGATAGGGCGGAGACTGGCCAGTTCGTGAATGCATTCCATTTCCTATTCATTCATATTATCATCATGCTCATAATCATCATCATGCTCGTAATAGTAATAAGGTATTGCTCATGACTCATATGACTCAGGACAAGACCCGATGGGACTGCGTTGTCCTATGACCCTAACAACGACTCTAGTTAACTTCACAGATAACGACCGTTCTGTTTACAAACGCATAAAGAATGAGTATGCTTAAACGTTAATGCAACCTAGCATGATACTACATGACATGCTATTATGAAATGCAGCACCTATTATATCATGCACGTAAAGAAGGGAGTTCTCTCTATCGATATGAGTAAGCTCTGAAGAGACTTACCTGGAAGTGCAGAACAACAAAAGGCAACAACTAGGTTTATAGAAATCCAACACGTCACAGATGATCACCTAACACATATATAAGTAGTATAAATGAGTCTAATCCTAATGTTACTTAAAGCATATAATATCACACACAAATTCATACAATCCACATCTCTCATCATTATCATTTCCTCACCATCATCCGTTCATATCATATCTCATATCTCATTATAACTCATCATCTCAATGTATCATCTCCACTCAACCTTTCATCATCATATCATATAGTAATCATTTAGAATTCATGTATCATCATTTAATATATAAGTCATGTTCATACTCCAAGTCATTTTCATACTCTAAACATCATATAACATATCCATATTTATGATTATCAACCATGTAATGTAACATCATGCTTTCATATATATCAACACTACGTAATATCATTTTTAGGGACATATATCAACATTTTATCTCACAAATCACACTCAACAATTTTACCGATACCATAACACATCATAGATCATATATCACATCATATCATAGCAATATCAACATAGCACAATTTATACTCACACAAGTTATCAATTCTATTCATTAAGTTAGGCAACTTTTTATTCGAAATATTTTTCCAAATCATACTTGACCCAAAAATCCATTTACAAAGCATTACTCTTGAAATCAACTTATTATTATTATTTTATCAAAACAAAACCGATAAGGTTAGAGTATTTCCAAAATTTCTCTTTTTATTTATAAAACCAATTTCCATCCTTTGAAAACCTTTCCAAATTCTTTTTCAATTCAAGTCCAAATATTACATTTTAAATCCCAACAATTTAAAAGTCATAACTTTATATAATATATAATCTATTTATTCAATATTTAATTAACATATACATATAAGTCTTCAAAAACTTATTTTACATTTTAACTCAACTCACCCAAAAATTAGACCCAAAGGGAAATAGGCTCAAATCTCAAACCCTTTTAAAACAAACCTATTGAAAGCTGATTTATTTTGCCTAAACCGAACCGGGTTTCTTGATTTTAGTAAGGTGAACCGGCCAAATTAAACAAAATATAAAACCAACCCAAAATTATTGTTCATCATCCCCCTTCCACACCCACTGCGTTCGAAATCAAAAAAGAAGGAGGGAGAGAGGAAGCTCGCCGGTGACGAAGGCCTGCTATGACTACCCACCCGACACCCATATACCATATAGAACACTAAAAAATGCGACCAAGGAAGATGGAGAAAGGGGAGGAGATCACCGAGTTCGATTCACTGGAAAACGTTCGATCGGAGCTTGATTGGGCTTGTCGGAGATGGATTCTCGCCGAGGATGATCTAAGGAGAGTGGAAGGGGGTCAAAGCTTCATCTTTGCACTAATAGAAGGAAAAAGGAAGGAGAAACGGAGGCTTGCCGAGCCCAAATGTGGAAACATAGGAGGGAGTGATGTTGGGGCTCATTTCTCGGCCTTCGGGCTCTCCTGGGCGGGCGCTGCATCTCAGGGACGTCAAGGAGCTACTGCTGTTCCTCGGACAGGAAGGAGAAAGAAGGTGGAGCTGTGCTTGGGGGCTGATTTCCGAACAAGAACGGGGGGGGGGGGGGTGAAGGTGTCATTGATGGTGGCATGAAACAAGGCTTGGTGGAGCTCCTTGCTGCGATGAAAGATCGAAGGATGAGAAGGAAGCTTTGAGCTGATGGGAGGTGATGGTGGTGGGGGAGCCTAGTAATGGTGAGACGTGGTGGTAACGGCGACTAAGCAAGAAGGAAACGGGGGCTCTTGCTCTCAGCAAAACCAAAGGGAAAGAGGGAATAAGGGTGTGTTTGGGGTTTTTGGTTTGCATGGGTATAAAATGAGTCAAAGATGCCTTAACTTATGGAGAATTGGGTGTGTAAGGGCTGAGATTTGAATAAGAGCATGAGGTGAGCAAGTTTGACTCATTGCCATTTCAAGGAGGTGAAGGTAAGGGTGGGAAGAAAAGAGGTATGTGGTGTTTCACCACTTAGGGAAAATTGTAACGGCCCAGATTTTAAAATCCGGGTTACGTTTAGAGGGAAGAATTATCCCTCTGCCAGATCTTACAATCCAAGTACGAGCTGCTTATTTATCAACTTCCAATTATAATCCTGTTTAAGTCTTAAGGATTTAATGATATAATTCAAGAAAAAGGGGATTTCAAACCCTCAAAACAATCAAAGAATCCAATCATTATCTATGCTTTCGCACGTGAACCTGTCCTAATTTAACTAGTCAAAACTCAAAAGAGATAAAACGAGTTTGAATCAATATAAATACAACATGTTTCTAAATGACAAACTTAACCAAAACATTTGTAAAGTCAAGTTATAATAGGTGAAGTCTTCTTAACACTCTCGTCCCATGAGAAGACCCCGCCATAGAAGCAAATCAGCAAGCAAAAGGGAGCGGGTACTTGAAACTATACCACAAGTCAAGGTCAAGCCACTCATGCGGGATCGGAAGTCCTCGCTGAGGTCATATAATATGCCTATACCTAGAATAAAGGATGCTCTAATGCAGTACTGGAATTTAAATCACATAAGCATGCTTTGACAGTTATAATATGCGGAAAAACTGTAAAGGGCCCAAGACAATGCCAAGTGGCATATCCCTTTCCTACCTCTACAACCCTTCCCGTTAGTGTAGAGACTGACCAGTTCGGTGCTATAGCAAAGCAATTTCCTCGTGGTGGTGCACAAACCATGGCATCATCAGATCATATCATCTCATCGCTTGCCCGAAGATGCTAGGCTATCATATCATGCTCATATCGACTCGATTGACTCAGGGCAACCCGATGGGGCTGGGCTACCCTATGACCCTAGCAAAGACTCTAGGACTATCACAGATAACGACCGTTCTGTTTCAAACGCATAAAGAATAGGGATGCTCATTCATAAGTGCAAGTCCTAAACATGATACTACATGGCATGCTTTTATGCATATTCAACACCTACATACTATATGACAAATTAGGCATGAGGTCTAATCACTTGAGCAAGCCCCGGAGGACTTACCTGGAGTCTTCACATCCAATTAATCAGTAACCAAGCCACTTAGATAATCATCCATCGGGAAACAAGCCACTCAGATAATCATCCAATCACACTAGCAAGTAATAAGCACGGAACAACTCATCAATACATATTTAATCAACACACAAGCATGTTTCCAAGTCATCACAAGACTAAGTAGATAATATTTTATTCAAGTAATCTAGCATTCTCATCATGACCATCATTCTCAATTAACATTGTTCCCAACAAGTACGAAACTTAGTTCAAAGCATTACTAAGGTAATCACTCAAAACATCTTACTTCAGTCATTCATCAATTATCAACTACTCAACAAAATCATAAATGCCCGAAACCAAGGATCAACAAGTCTTATTTATCACATTAAATTATCATGACCCCAAATAAGACAGCGTATTCAAGGGTAACCAAAGTAGATCAAGGTCATAAGACATCACAACCAAGAGTAGAAGTATAGCAAGTTCTTAATACCACTCTTGTATTATTTTAACAATTGTAGGCAATCTTATTAATCTTAATCTAAATCAATCATAACAAGTATCCACTCAATTGGCTCATTCTATCATGATCATATGACATTCAAATAAAACAGTAATACCTAAAAGTATGTTCTCTATAAGGAGAATCCTATCTCATTTTCCATTTTATACACTTAGCGAAGTTGTCTAAGGCGTACCCAGGTTGGTTATCCTATTAACAGATCTTCTAGGTGAAAAGTCGACAATTATCAAAGTCATACTATATCTACTTTATTTAACTAATCAACCCACTCAACAAGGTCACAAGGCATAATAACTAATAAGTCTTCAAGACGCATCTCTCTATCTAAGACTCCAACTTTACTTATCAAGACAAGTTATTAAATCACATCTCAAGGTATTACTTACTCTAAATTGGTTTATAACTCAAAATAATTTAAACTAGGATAAACAATAGACCATTTATAAATTCATTTATCACAAGCAAGATTAAAACATAACAAGTCCGCAAGACATCTTTTATATGACCTTGTATGCTTATTCATAATTGAACTACACTTATAAGATTTTACTATAATCAATTCATTAATCAATTGAAGTTATCACTATGTAAATACAACAACTATCCATTTTATAATTCAACCGATTCTAACTATAGTCATTGATAGCCAATTGATAAATAAGTCAACTTTCTCATTTTAAATACACCCCTTGGTTAATTAATTAATGATATGTCAATTTTAGCTTGAACATTTTCTTGTTAGCTTGCAATCAACAGTAGCATCAAAGACTCTCCTACCTACGACAGAACAACAGTAAAACACAGGAACATATTCAATCAATCCCTTTCAACCAGTTCAATCAATTTAACTAGTTTTAACAAGCTTTTAGAACCGAAAGGCATGGTAAGAGGGATCCAAGCAGTTATAACAAATCCCACAGTGGTCGAGGAGGGTTCAGATTCGGTGCTCGGGTCAAGGGTTCGCGCTCGCCGGGCAGAAGGACAAGGTGGGTGGTGGGAGGGAGGTCCAACGAGAGGAGAGGACACGGCTCCAGCTTCGAAGGTGCATTTCGAATGCGAGGAGGGGCGAGATCGAGAAGTAAAGAGCAAGAGGCGAAGGCGTCGACTCCGGATAGGAGCCTTTGACTCCGTCGGATCTGCACGAAGAGGCTTCAACATCGGGGTTGCGGGATTCAAGGTTGCCGCCGGTGCAAATAGTTCGACCAAGAGGAGGAGATGGAGGTTGAGGGAGGTCTTCGCCGGAGCCAGCCGGAAAAAGACCGCAAGGAATGCGGTTGCAAGCACGACTCGAACAAAGCAAGAATCTAGGCCCCTCGCCATCGAAGAAGTTCTCTCGTCGACAGCTGGTCGCAAGGAGGAACTGGGCGCCGTCGTTAGGAACATTGTAAGCCTTTAGCTTCACCATGGGCCGAAGCACATCAATGAGCGGGAAGGCCACCATGGGAGATGTCTTAGCTCATATCCGGAGTGCAAGAGGAGGGGCGAGCGAGAGATGTCGAGAGGGAGAGCAGGGGAGTAGCCATGGGAGGTGGAACAAGGAAGGAGGGGCGAGAATGAGAAAGCAGGGAGGGAGGCGATCAACAGGGGAGGGTTGAAGGGCAGGAGAAGCTAATGTGAGAGAATGGCTGGAGATAGAGAGCAAGCGTGAGGGAGCTCAGTTCATCATCAATGGCGGCAGCAGGAGCAGAAGAAGCGACTGTGAATCAATTAGAAAGGGGTGATGTGCATCTGGGCAAAATAGGCCATAAGGAGTATTATATGGGTTCCCTAGGGTTAGGTTTTAAGAAATTACATAATTGTTCCGCTATTCTTTTGTGATAGAAATATTACCCCATTGAATAACAAATTTAACCCAAGTAGATTCGGTTTTAAATCGGATTCTATTATATGCCGGGATTTGTTTAAAATAAAACAAAATCATAATTTATAAAATAATATTTTAAAATTTTAGGTCTTTACATCATTCACCTCTAAAAACAAGTCTCGTCATCGAGACTAAAACCCTTTTTAAAAGCACCGAACCATTTTGAACTCGAGTCAGTTCCTCCTATGTTAGTCAACCAGATTTTCAAGGAGTCAAGAAGCAGTTTATCCACCTCTAAGGGCTAGTCCCAGATTCCACTTCCTAAGTTCATTTCTCATGATCATTTTCAACATCAACTCAAGTACAACATATCCAAAACATCACCATAGCAAGATTTACCATCATATAAGATTTCAGCATTTCAGGCTCAAGGTATCAACATATCGAATTCATCATACTATGAAATCCCATTATCAACAGATCACATCATTGGTAGAACATATAATCACAGAAATCTGCACCTTGCTATCAATCAGAAATGAACATGATCATCATACTCACACATCCACACCAACCCGAAAGGGCACAAACAAGCATCACGACGAGTACAAAATCGAGCGAATGGAATGCGCAACTCTGATTAATCTAGACGACCCACTCCTGATCATACCATAGATAGCTTTACAAGGATGATGCAAGGCTTAAGCTGTATTGAAAGAAAGAGACACTAAGGGATAATTTGACTAACTCTTGACACGAAGATAGACTTATATAGTATCTAGTAAGACTGAACACGAGAATTTTGCAGATGCCCATGAGAAACCCTTAAGGTTATGATCGTATCACTCAAATCATCATGTAACGCATCATGTCATAAAACGCACAACGTAGTAATCTTGCACACTAACATGAACCTATCTCAGGAGCCAATGATAATACGATTCTAGCACTAATGTCATGACACGTGGTAAGGTACAAGATAAACAACCTATCATCATAAGAGCAATATCGATATACATACTATCATCAAGTCAAATCATCACTCGCAAGAAATATCACACATATAATAAAAAGGAAATGCTATTTAGGTACCACACTTATTTAAGGCAGATCTACAATCTGTTACTCGAATATACTAAATAGATTTAGTACATGCTTGAGGGAATCTTGCATGCCACTATGGGGAAAAGGAACTTAAACAAAATAGGTATAGAATAGTATCAACATGTCTTAAAAGCCACGAAAGAAACATCACATGTTTCACTAGTAAGGACAAGTGTAAGTGTAAGTGTATGTTTCATGCAAATTTGTCATCAAGGCATAAATCAACACATATCCCATATCACTATAACCTCAACATGGTAGTACAGTATCAACAATTTCTAATCAAAAGTTGGTGCATAAACATACATTTGCAATTTAAACTATAGGGGTAGACGTGCGAGCATACAAGGCTTAAAACTATTTATGGATAACGAGTATAGAAACAACATCATATAACCGGTATAAGTGAGCATATGCAATATTATGGCCTACGCATGGTACTATCCATGTAAAATAGAGTATGATGGTGTCGAAAGATAACACGATTTCTCTAATGATAATATTCCAAAATACATAAGCAGTGATAACTTCATAAAATCACATAACAAGGGCAAATATGCAAGATATGTATACTACCAAAACCCTATTACAAGAGCGATTATACAAATAATGTATATAGTGCAACGAATCACATATCATATCGTTGATGCGAAATTTCTACACATTATCGATAACACATGACAAAGGGTAAGTAGATGAAGATCTACCTTAACAACAAACAAGATGATACACAATAAGTCGAACCACCTATATCATAAGAGTAATCTTATAAATAATATAGAGAGTGCAATAAATCACATAATCATATTCTCAAATACTTAACTATCCAATAGTATTTAAAACATATGGCAATGTGTAAACATGCGGAGTTATGGTCTAACCATTAACATGACGATTCACAACCAGTCAAACAACTATATAACCACACAATGTGAATCTAGGTGAAGTATAATCGAGAGCGATGTAAACCTAAAACGATGATGGCTAAACATGGATATATAGAGTGTAATGACATAGATATGCATACCAACTAAGATGCATATAGAGAAGGCACCAGCGAGCTACCATAAATCATGTAACAATAGTAATCTATCAATGTTATGATCAGAGCATAAACTAGATAATCATTTCTTCGAAAACATAGATCATGTAACGGATATTGGTAGCATACAACATAATATGAGTGCATAGAAGTGGTATATGACAACATACATGACAACAATACATAATAAGCCAAAATAATCATGCGAAAACCTAACATGAGCATGAGAGATGTGAAAAAGGGAATAACACAAACATGAGACCGTAGCGACTCTCTATAGTTACACAAAACATCGGGTATGCATATACACGTCAACGAAGGCATGAATATTACAAGTAACTAAGTGTAACGTCATATCAAGTAATGGATGCCCAAGTGTGGCTATCATCAAAATCAGATAATATTTTCCAAGGGTGGTATACTATAGGAGAATAACACGTCGTATATGTCGAAAGGTCATCATATAGATTTATATAGCTATCATGGTGGGTGGACATGCGATGTGTAAGGTCCTTAAAGCATGATAATCAGACAGTTATAGCACATGTTAAGAAGAGACAACAATGAAAGGTACATAGTTAAATAAGACGTTAACAACACATGGCATAGAGTCATAACATAGCCAAATCAATAGCATTTAACAAGTATAAGCAGGCAAAGGTCAAAGAATCTTATGACGATAACACACAAGAAGGATAACAGTTCTATTATGAACTAGCGATAGAAATAATAAAGACATGATGCAGATGGGCATACAGGCACAACATTACTAATTCAATTATACCTAGCATTCTTAAGCATCCAAAAGGGCAAGTGGTAACAAAAAGGAGGAATAAAGAGACTATCCTGAATCTATGATTAAGAGTAATAACCAATAATATAGATAGAGAACAAAATCACGTAGCTCACAAGTTTCGGATCCTATATGACATTAGTAACACCAAATAAGTCACGAGTACATAACCATAGGGTATACATGTATAGAGGATAACATAACAATGCATTGAAGATCAAACCAATCATATAACAAGACAAGGGAAACACAAAATGGGTACTATGGAAGGTAATACGATCCTAAAATAAGGAATATAAGTCATGGATGGATCAAGTGCAGTAAGATAGGTATACATATCAACATAGGTGCAAGTAGAACAAACATATATCACAATAATATATCACAACATGTAAACACAAACAAGACTACAATCATAACCAAATAGAAGTTTTTTAGGGTAACATCGACTCATCCTCACTAACTCCATAACCCATTTCAAAAAGAAGCCTGGTTGTTTCCTAGGAGAACAATATACTTTTGGGTGGACACCAACCATACGGAAGACCTTCAAATGAATTTTCCCCGAATGAACCAAGACATCAAAAGAACTCTCAATACAAAAGATGACATCCAACAGATTTCTAGGAGTCACTCATCAAGACCCCTTTTTTAGTATTGTACTCTCTCAAGACAATCAACACTCTAACTTATATACCAGTTCGCAACAAGTTAGACTCATAAGGTTTGGAATATAGGTGACCATCATGGAAGGAATTTAGAAGAAACCAGAGCGGCAAGGCAAGAGAAGAGTGTTGAAAAGAGACAAGGAGTTATCATGGCAATTTATCGAGATTCTCAAAGATCGCCAATAAAACTTCACCCAGAATTCAAAGAAGTCAATCAATAGGTCAACTTGTTATCTTAACGAATCTCACCATTAACAAGTTAGCTTGAATATAGAGTCTCTTCCCTTAAAGAGGAGGAAACCCTTTAATCAAGATTTAAAGTCTACGTTTTAGAGATCATTCTTGTCTTCATTACTAAGCAAGTTACATCTATTCATCATTTCAACCTATAAAGGCCAAGTTGTATAAGTCTCACTTCCTAACCAAATAAACAAGCAAGAATTCATCTTATTGGAATAAGAGACATGTAAGTTATCAATTATACAAGTCAGACAATTATAGGATGACAAGTAGCCACATAGGCAATACATCATAGTTAACCATCATCGTTCACAAAAACAAGATAGAGGCGCATG
Source organism: Persicaria maculosa (assembly GCA_963922045.1). Classification (NCBI taxonomy): domain Eukaryota; kingdom Viridiplantae; phylum Streptophyta; class Magnoliopsida; order Caryophyllales; family Polygonaceae; genus Persicaria; species Persicaria maculosa. The sequence goes on along the minus strand of OY998261.1, from coordinate 19,132,510 downwards.
GCATAACTTCACAAAATCTTATAAAGTCACAACATATGATTGATAACACGTCGAGGGTAGGAGGGACAATGTCATACCAATCACATATATCCTACTTTATGATTAAGCAATTCATGTTTATTCATTGATTCACATGCATTTTAGTCGAGTTGTACACACATGATCCTCTTTTGAACAAATTTCGCATAAGAGAGCAATATCATTAGAATTCATCATCTAAGGTATCACTAAATAGACCATAGAACAATATCATGCCAAAACATCTCTAGTAAGCACATAAGAGATGCATTTTGTGATACCTACAAGTATTCCATAGGCGTCCCCATGAAATACTTGTACAATTATCACAAAATCGTCACAATGTTCTCACTAGATTCGACCAAGTACTTTACAAGCGTCCTTGTAAAATACTTGTGTCGACTTTGTGAAAACATTATCGCTAAGCAAGAATCAACAATTTATATCAAGAATCTGAATTTTATAAGTATTTCATAACAAGTCACTATGAACTCTTATAGTCAAAATATCATGGCTCTCAAATCAACAAACATAACTTCTTAATTCTCGAACCATAAGTTTTCCCATCAACTAGAGTAAGATTCTCAAGCCTGAACTCATAAGCTTCCACTAACCAATACGAAACATAGTCATAACAGTGTAAATCCTCATAATCTCATCTCATGTCCTCATGCCAAAAGGCACCAACAATTTCCATCATAAGTGATATACGTAGCAAACAAATATGTGTAAGTCAAATGCATCAAGAATGACAACAATTGTCCAATCCAAGTCGTCAAGTACCATACATTGTATGCGCATAACAAGATCAAAGCATGTTATAAGAATTACTTCAGATGTCATAACAAGGGAAACTCATATAAACAAATATCACACCAAGTCATCAAGAATAACACACATCAGTCACCAAACTTCTCCCCCAAATTTACTTATCTCTAAAATCAAATTTACGAATTTCCCAAACAAGATTCTAAATATGTCTTCCATGCCCATCCATAAAGTATAAAGCTAATGGTCTCTACCAATCCCAATCTATATCCGTAAGGGATAGCTATCGCCACGACTACCCGATCAAGTCCCGATTCTCACTTCTCAATGTGGTTATCTTAGTTATCCATATTAAATTTGTTTTGCCCCTTCAAAAATTTCAAAACTCGTGAAAACCTTTGGGCCATTTTATTATCAAAACTCAAAATCACCAATTGCTTTAAAACTCATTTGTACTCGGATTGCACAACCTCGCTCTCATACCAACTTTGTCACGGCCCAGATTTTAAAATCCGGGTTACGTTTAGAGGAAATAATTATCCCTCTGCCAGATCTTGCAATCCAAGTACGAGCTGCTTATTTATTAACTTCCAGTTATAAACCTGTTCAAATCTTAAGGATTTAATGATATAATTCAAGAAAAATGGGATTTCAAACCCTCAAAACAATCAAAGAATCCAATCATCATCTGTGCTTTCGCACGTGAACCTGTCCTAATTCAACTAGTCAAAACTGAAAAGAGAAAACGAGTTTAAATCAATATAAATACAACATGTTTCTAAATGACAAACTTAACCAAAACATTTGTAAAGTCAAGTTATAATAGGTGAAGTCTTCTTAACACTCTCGTCCCATGAGAAGACCCCGCCAAAGAAGCAAATCAGCAAGCAAAAGGGAGCGGGTACCTAAAACTATACCACAAGTCAAGGTCGAGCCACTCATGTAGGACCGGAAGTCCTCCCTGAGGTCATATAATACGCATATACCTAGAATAAATGATGCTCTAATGCAGTACTGGAATTTAAATCACATAAGCATGCTTTGACAGTTATAATATGCGGAAAAATTGTGAAGGGCCCAAGACAATGCCAAGTGGCATATCCCTCTCCTACCTCTGCACCCCTTCCCGTTAGTGAAGAGACTGGCCAGTTCGGTGCTATAGCATAGCGATTTCCTCGTGGTGGAGTACAAACCACGGCATCCTCATATCATATCATCTCATTGCTTGCCCGATGGTGATGGGCTATCATATCATGCTCATATCGACTCGATTGAATCAGGGCAACCCGATGGGGCTGGGCTACCCTATGACCCTAGCAAAGACTCTAGGACTATCACAGATAACGACCGTTCTGTTTCAAACGCATAAAGAATATGGATGCTCATTCATAAGTGCAAGTCCTTAACATGATACTACATGGCATGCTTTTATGCATATGCAACACCTACACACTATATGACACATCAGGCATGAGGTCCAATCACTTGAGCAAGCCCCGGAGGACTTACCTGGAGTCTTCATATCCAATTAATCAGCAACCAAGCCACTTAGATAATCATCCATCGGGAAACAAGCCACTCAGATAATCATCCAATCACACTAGCAAGTAATAAGCACGGAACAACTCATCAATACATATTTAATCAACACACAAGCATGTTTCCAAGTCATCACAAGACTAAGTAGATAATATTCTATTCAAGTAATCTAGCATTCTCATCATGACTATGATTCTCAATTAACCTTGTTCCCATCAAGCACGAAACTTATTTCAAATCATTACTAAGGTTATCACTCGAAACATCTTACTTCAGTCGTTCATCAATTATCAACTACTCAACAAAATCATAAATGCCCGAAACCAAGGATCAACAAGTCTTATTTATCCCAATAAATTATCATGACCCCAAATAAGACAGCGTATTCAAGGGTAACCAAAGTAAATCAAGGTCATAAGACATCACAACCAAGAGTAGAAGCATAGCAAGTTCTCAATACCACTCTTGTATTATTTTAACAATTGTAGGCAATCTTATTAATCTTAATCTAAATCAATCATAACAAGTATCCACTCAATTGGTTCATTCTATCATGATCATATGACATTCAAATAAAACAGTAATACCTAAAAGTATGTTCTCTATAAGGAGAATCCTATCTCATTTTCCATTTTATACACTTAGCGAAGTTGTCTAAGGGGTACCCAGGTTGGTTATCCTATTAACAGATCTTCTAGGTGAAAAGTCAAAAATTATCAAAGTCATACTATATCTACTTTATTTAACTAATCAACCCACTCAACAAGGTCACAAGGCATAATAACTAATAAGTCATCAAGACGCATCTCTTTATCTAAGATTCCAACTTTACTTATCAAGACAAGTTATTAAATCACATCTCATGGTATTACTTACTCTAAATTGGTTTATAACTCAAAATAATTTAAACTAGGATAAACAATAGACCATTTATAAATTCATTTATCGCAAGCAAGATTAAAACATAACAAGTCCGCAAGACATCTTTTATATGACCTTGTATGCTTATTCATAATTGAAATACACTTATAAGATTTTACTAATCAATTCATTAATCAATTGAAGTTCACTATGTAAATACAACAACTATCCATTTTATAATTCAACCGATTCTAACTATAGTCATTGATAGCCAATTGATAAATAAGTCAAATTTCTCATTTTAAATACACCCCTTGGTTAATTAATTAATGATATGTCAATTTTAGCTTGAACATTTTCTTGTTAGCTTGTAATCAACAGTAGCATCAAAGACTCTCCGACCTACGACAGAACAACAGTAAAACACAAGAACATATTCAATCAATCCCTTTCAACCAGTTCAATCAATTTAACTAGTTTCAACAAGCTTTTAGAACCGAAAGGCATGGCAAGAGGGATCCAAGCAGTTATACCAAATCCCACAGTGGTCGAGGAGGGTTCAGATTCGGTGCTCGGATCAAGTGTTCGCGCTCGCCGGGCAGAAGGACAAGGTGGGTGGTGGCAGGGAGGTCCGACGAGAGGAGAGGACACGACTCCAGCTTCGAAGGTGCATTTCGAATGCGAGGAGGGGCGAGATCGAGCAGTAAAGAGCAAGAGGCGAAGGCGTCGACTCCAGATAGGAGCCTTTGACTCCGTCAGATCTGCACGAAGAGGCTTCAACATCGGGGCTACGGGGTTCAAGGTTGTCGTCGGTGCAAACGGTTCGACCAAGAGGAGGAGATGGAGGTTGAGAGAGGTCTTCGCCGGAGCCAGCCGAAAAAAGAGCACAAGGAATGCGGTTGCAAGCACGACTCGAACAAAGCAAGAATCTAGGCCCCTCGCCATCGATGAAGTTCTCTCGTCGACAGCTGGTCGCAAGGAGGAACTGGGCGCCGTCGTTAGGAACATTCTAAGCCTTTAGCTTCACCATGGGCCGAAGCACATCAATGAGCGGGAAGGCCACCATGGGAGACGTCTTAGCTCAGATCCGGAGTGCAAGAGGAGGGGCGAGCGAGAGATGTCGAGAGGGAGAGCAGGGGAGTAGCCATGGGAGGTGGAACAAGGAAGGAGGGGCGAGAATGAGAAAGCAGGGAGGGAGGCGATCAACAGGGGAGGGTTGAAGGGCAAGAGAAGCTAATGTGAGAGAATGGCTGGAGATAGAGAGCAAGCGTGAGGGAGCTCAGTTCATCATCAATGGCGGTAGCAGGAGCAGGGGAGGGCTGTGAATCAATTAGAAAGGGGTGATGTGCATCTGGGCAAAATAGGCCATAAGGAGTATTTATATGGTTTCCCTAGGGTTAGGTTTTAAGAAATTACATAATTGTTCCGCTATTCTTTTGTGATAGAAATATTACCCCGTTGAATAACAAATTTAATCCAAGTAGATTCGGTTTTAAATCGGAATCTATTATATGCCGGGATTGGTTTAAAACATAACAAAATCATTTTGATCGAGGACGGAGATTTTCCAAATTTTCGGAATCTCATCATTTAATATTGAGGTTAAATTATAATTTATAAAATAATATTTTAAAATTTTAGGTCTTTACAAAAATTGTATCTATGAATTTAAACATACAAAGCTCTAAGCTTGGGCTGATTTTTTGGTTTGGGTGATGATAAGGTGGAGCGGAAATTTTGATTTCGAAGATTGGTTTCCCCAATTCCGCTCTCTCGATCAGTTAGATTTTAAAACCAAATAGGATATCGCTATCCGAAGGAATTCCTTCGAATCCCGAGATGAAAAGACGGAATCGATCTTCAAAAGTTCAAAATTGGGTTGGAATTCGCTTTAAGAGTTTTGAGTTTGATTTAATAAATTGAGAACGAGTTTTCCTTAAAATATCCAATTTAAATCCATTTTAAATTCTTTTTTATCCGAAATTATAATTTAAAAAACCGGGCCTTTATATTTAGTTTAGGGTTGTGCAGAAAAATATGACACGATTGACACGACATGAAACCGCAACAAAACGACAAAAAAAAAATACTGAATGATATAAATAAGATACGATTATGACAGAAAATGGTAAAACACGACAATAAACAAGCCGTGTTCTAATCAACATATTCCTTGTCGTGTATCCGACAAGACACGTTAATTTTTTTAATATTAGTAATATGAGAGAGTGCAAATACAATAACTGTCTCATAGATACACTAAAACGAGGTAACCCAGTTGGTTGAGCGAGACGCGTAGGTATGGGCTTTACTAGAACGTCTCCCGTTCAACATCAGATCTCGCCCCACCCCCTTTTTTTAATTACCCTTCCCTGTACTAGGTTTAATATCACCAAGAAGAAACCATCAGCCGCCGTCTCTCTTCTCTCGCTCGTCGTTTCCTCTACTCCTCTCCAATCTCCTCATGTGGTCGCCCTCTCCAGCTCTCCCCTTAGCCGCCGTCTCTCTCTCCTTTTACTCGTCCTCTCGTCTCACGATTGCCCCTTTATATCTCCTCTTGTTCAGATCCGGCGTGTTCAAGTGTTCCCATTCGACCTCAACATGGAATGATAGCCCACTCGCTACACCTATAGCAAGGACAATCCTCAGTCGTCGTGTTTAGTTCGCTCTCCCTCTCCTCTTGTTCAGTTTAGATCCAACACAAAATAATCTTCTATTGATGGTTCGTGTCGTTTTCAGTGTTCGATCGACATGGAATGACAGCCCAATTGCCACGCCTACAGCGAGGACAATCCTCAGCCGCCGTGTTCAGTTCGCTCGCCCTCTCCTCTTGTTCAGTTCAGATCCAACACAAAATCAGCTTCTATTGATGGTTCATGTCGTGTTCACTGCTCGCTCGCCCTTCATTGTCAACTCACCTTTAGTTCAGACCAAAATATTCAGAGAATTAAAAACAAGTTATTATAAATAGTTTGTGTCGTGTTACACGAGTATTCGACATGAAACCGTTTCGTGTTTTCATGTCGGATGCCCGATACTTATCTTCTTTGTCTTCAATGTTATGCTCCTTAGCTCCCTTGATGCTCCTTCCTTAGCTTCTCTTATGCTCCAAAATCATCTTTTCTGGATCTTCCAAACCTCCATTCAAGCTCAGATTATAAAACTGCAGAAAGAAAGACAAAATAGCGTAGATTCCAAACTCGAATACTCCAAATGCAAGACAATGTAAATAAGACAAAATATATGCAATATGAATACTTAAATGCAATAAAACTTATCTATAATGCCTATCTTAAATATGCATTATCACATACCATGTCGTTTCCTATCGGATACCTGGTTATGCACAGCCCTAGTTCAATTTTCAAGAACTTACTTTTCTATGAATTAAATTACTAAGAAGTGTACTTCCCAAGTTCATCCAAATGAGCACTTAGTGGACCATGGGTAATAATACAAATTTTAAATTCCTATAAAATAAAATTAAAGTTCAACAACCAGTACGGAGTAATGTGGAGCATGCGTAATCATTTGGGCATTGCATGTAAATCCTTTCCGAAGAACAAAAATGAAGCAACAAAACCATATCTATATTCAAAACTTGGAATTAAATGAATACAAAATTGGAGGCCTCAATTGGAATGCTCAAGAACGCAAGGAAAGAGAGAAGAAAGGCAAAGAAAAACTAAGCATCTGTGTGTGAGAGGAGACAAACAGTAGAGATCCAACTAGGGCTAAAGCAAGCATCCAATGATGTCTTGCGCCGATGGACTCCTATGAATCCGGCTAGGAATCTCAATGTCTCGGGTGTTTGGATTGATCGAGAACTCTATCAAGGGAGCTCTATCAAAGCATCTTACCAACATAAGGAAACCCTAAAGGATCGCCAAGGAGACAGAGCGAGATAGAGAGCAAGCCCTAGATCAGACAACACATCATAACCCTAGCACAATGCATCATACATCTTATATAGGCGGAGTGAATTAGGACTAGTCGTTGACTTCCGAAATTGAGCTAGGCTTGGCCCAATTTAGTTCCAACACATCAGGCCCACACTTCACTAACCCAATCATTAGATACAACCCAAAACTTAAGGAGTTAAACATAGACTTTATAGTCTCTACAATTTGCCCTTCTAATTCTTAAGTTTACTAGTGTAAATCAGCCTTGCATGGAGTGTTTTTGAGTCTTACAACCTTCTCTATCATCAGCCTATTTGTTACAACAGCTCCTTAGAGTGCCTTGAGATCCTTGATGTGTAAGAAGTCCCTGCATAAAACAAACTTGTCAGTTTTCACAATTTTGGTTCCAAAATCAGCATGATTTTTCTTTCCATCAATTTTCTTAATGAAGAACACCTTCTCATACACTCTATCTATAATAAAGTGATATATGACATCTATATGCTTGGTCTCTCATGGTAGACAGGATCCTTGCATAAATAGTTTGCAATCTGACTATCCATATGCAACACAGACACATAGTGTTTTCTTTCAATCTCCCTTAAGATACCTTTAAGCCGGATTGCTTCCTTAGAAGCCTCTACAACAGTTATATACTTAGCCTCAATAGAGGACATGGCAACAATAGCTTGATGTTGAGTTCTCCACGATATGCAGTTTCCATGTCAAATATACATATAAGAGGCTGTAGATTTTTTATTGTCTTTGTTGCTAGCAAAGTCAGAGTCAACATAACCAAGGAGATCAGGGTTGGAAGAATGCTTACCATAGACAAGACCATAATCAAAAGTACCTGAAACATATCTCAACAAATATTTCATAGCAAGCCAATGTTTTTCACAAGGATTAGACACGTATCTACTCAGGACATCAGGTCTGGTACAAATCATGGCATACATAAGAGATCCAACATCAGCATTGATAGAGCATTATTAGTATTGCATAATAGATTACATTTAGCATAGTTTGGGTGTAAATATTGCATACTTTAGTTGCATTTACATGATTACTTGTTGAGTTTGAAGATGCGGAATCTACACAATGTTATGGTTTATTTCAGGAATCGCAGACGTAATGTGGAATGAATTTGAGGAGAGTTAAAAGAAGTAAAAGATTATGGCATTAGCAGCTAGAGGAAATCACGAGCTGAGAAGCGGAAGAAATCGTTGGCCGCCCCGCGGCCTGAAGACTTCTCGAAGGATTTCTCTGATCGCAAGGCCGCCCCGTCGCCTGAGGTAGCCGCCCCGCGGCCCATGCAGAAACGCCGAATCAACTTTGAACTTTAATTAGGGTTTTTATTATTATTTTTGGCCGATTCTTTGAAGGCCTTTAAAAGACATTTCTAGGTTATTCTACTATTCACCTTATGCACTTTTGAGAATTATTGAGAGCACTTTGAGCATGAGCAACTAAACTCTCGAAGGTTTCTCCTACAGTTTGGATCTTTGATTGTTGAATTGCGAGTTTCTTAATCTAGTTCTTATTCCTATTTGAATGTTTTGACTTCTTTGCACTTAATTCTTTGAATGTGTTTTATTCTCTCTGGCCTGATCAACTAATTAGAGTAGATTCATTCAATTGCTAGGGTTTTGTAGATTCCTCGTAGCGAACCTTAACCCAGGTGGCAATCATATCCCTTTAGGACTCGTAGGACTAATTGGATGTGTAGGAAGTTGAATATATGTTAAATATCGACTCGTAGCTTGATATTACATATAACTTGGTTAATTCATAGTCTTAATGCTATCTCTAGGTTAAATCTTAACCGTGTTAGGGTTATTTAGAGATAAGGATTACTAGGACTCGTAGGACTAGTAATTTACCTAAGATCTAGACAAGGACATTGATAGGAAAAGAAAAGAACTAGAGGCTGAAACAAGGATCAAATTCATCAATTGAAGTGACAAATTGTAGGTGAACATATTTCTCTCTAGTGCATCTCACAACCTTTACTTCCTTGTTTGCTTGTTTCCGCTTTAACAAAAGGCGGATCTTTTTCTCACCAAACTCTCTTTTGTTGTTACTTGCGATTAAATTGATACTTGGAGTTATTAGATTTCCCTATGGATCGACCTCTTTCTTACCAACTGTACTAGTTGTGAGTTTTGAGTATTCTTTGGCAGGAACAACGATAGGTTTTCCTCTTATTAAATTTGGCGCCGTTGCCGGGGAATTCTTTTTAATTTCTTGTGTTGTTTAATCGCTACCCTTGGTGTGGAACACGTTTATGGTCCGTACCCGTGCTACTAATCCATCTTTACTTCCTTTTGATTCAGAGATCGAGAGGACTCTTTCCAACCTAAGGCGGGAGGTTTGCAACAACTCTAGCGAATTACCTTTTGATCAAGAAGCCGAAGGGACTGCAGAGATGGGTGACAACGCGGTAGATAACGCGAACCAAACCTTAAGGCAACTCACCGCACCAAATCTGCAAACACAACCATTGGCGGTGCAGTTTCCAGCGCTTGTTGATGGAACCAAGTTCGAGTTTAAGGCTCAATGGATCCAATTTCTGCCTAAGTTCCACGGGTTGAGCGGCGAGGATCTCAACAAACATTTGGCGGAGTTCCACGCTATCATTGAGAGCATGAGACCCGCAGATGTCATAGAGAACCAAATCAAGCTGCGAGCTTTTCCTTTCACATTAAAAGATTCGGTTAATGATTGGTTTTACTATTTGCCTGCAGGGAGCATTAATACCTGGACAGAGATGAAAAGGTTGTTCTTAGAAAAGTACTTCCCTGCTACAAAGCTGAACTTTCCCAAAAAGGCCATCAGCAACATCGAGCAATCAGCAACTGAGACCTTGTATGAGTATGTGGAGCGATTCAAAAAGCTCTGCTCAAGTTGCCCCTACCATGGTTACTCACAACAGGATTTGGTACTTTATTTGCATGGAGGTTTGCTTGATGATGAACGTCGAATGGTGAATGCCGCTAGTGGGGGTAACATTCTTAACAAGACCCCAAATGATGCTATGGAGTTGTTCTCAGAGCTTGTTGAGGGATCTAGACAATATAGCAAAAGGGCAAACCCCCGTGGAGTACTGGCTGTAGATTCTTCAAGCTCCAATTTGTAAGCTGATATGATGGAGATGAAGGAGATGATGAGAAGGATGATGCTCAAGGGTACCCCTCAAGAACTCAAGCCATGTGGGCTATGTGCCGATCCCTTACATCCAAACGATATGTGCCCACTATTTCAGGATCCTAGTGTTGAGCTTAACGCCATGGGAAACTTTGTTTCATAGAATCCCAGGTATACTAACTATGGTAACCCCAATCAATTCAATAAAAGTTATAATGCAGGTTACCAGGGGTATGGATATGGTAATAACCAGGCCCCTTTCAATCCACAAGGGGGACACTAACAGAGGCCTCAACAACAATTCGATTCTAGGCGGAGAGCACCTCCCGCAGGGGATCAATCAACTGAGGACCCTATCAAGACCCTCACTAGGATACTCATGAGCCAGGTTGAGCACTCAAAGAATCTTGAGAAACAGGTAGGCCAATTGGCTCAATCGCTAAGTGAATTGCATGCTAAGGAATCAGGAAAGCTACCATCTCAAACGGTGGTGAATCCTAAGGAGAACGTCAGCGCAATAACGCTAACAAGTGGTAAGGAACTGATTACTACTCACCAGGATGATGAAAACTATGGAGAACCTGAGCTGCATAAAGAAAAATGAGAAGAAGAGCTTCAGAATCGCGAGCCGCCCCGCGCCCCCCCTGAGCCGCCCCACGGCCAGCGATTCTGGAGAAGCGGATTTCGGTGAGCCGCCCCGCGGCCACACCCACCCGCCCCGCGGCCTTGCCCCTGATGAATCTTCTGACTCTTATGTAAGGCCCCAATTCCCTCCTTTAAATTCTTAAAACATGTTCCTCCTTTTCCTGAAGCTCTTAGAGATATAAGGAGGCCTGAGAATGACAAAGAGATCTTTGAGGCATTCAGTAAGTGCGAGGTAAACATTCCCTTACTCAAATTGATTAAAAGTATTCCTCGTTATGCTAAATTTCTTAAGGAGCTTTGCACCATAAAGAGGAATCAGAAGTTTAAGGGGAAGCAGAAGATTAAGGTAAGCGAACATGTGTCTGCTGTGTATCAAAAGGGTATGCCTAAGAAATGTAGTGACCCTGGCATGTTTACAATCCCATGTGTGATAGGTGAGACTAAGTTTGATAAAGCTTTTTTAGACTTAGGTGTATCTATTAATGTCTTACTTTACTCTCTGTATGAATCATTAGGCTTAGGACCTTTGCATGAAACTAGAGTGGTGATCCAACTAGCGGACCGCTCAAATGCTTATCCTGGAGGCATAGCAGAGGATGTTTTGGTCATGGTTGACAACTTGATTTTTCCTGCTGACTTTTTTGTCTTAGACATGAAGCATGGTAAGCAAGAGGCCCCTATTCTCTTAGGAAGGCCCTTTTTAAAGACTGCTAAGACAAAAACTGATGTGTATTCTGGCTCATTGACTATGGAATTCGATGGTGAGAAGGTTGAATATAATATTTATGATGCAATGAAATTCCCTCCTGACAATCCTTCCTTATGCTTTGTAGATGTCATTGATACTTGTATGCAGGATACGTTTGATATGAGTTGTGTAGATGACTTGCAGGTTGCTCTAGAAGCTCATATTGAGGAGTTGTCTTTGAATTATGCTTTTTCTACTAACCTGCAGGAGACCATAAGAGACTTGTCCACCCTCCCAACTCATTTGCAGGTAGGCACCCCTATGGAACTAACCGGTCTGAGCGAGAAGCTCTTACCTTCTGTTGTGCAGGCACCCGTTGTTGAGCTCAAGCCATTTCCTGAGCATTTGATGTATGCATTCGTGGGGGAAGGTAATACCTTGCCTGTCATCATCTCCAACAAGCTTACTAAGGAACAAGAAGATAGGTTGGTGGCGGTGCTCAAAGAACATAAGACCGCTCTGGGATGGACCATAGCAGACATCAAGGGAATCAGCCCAGCTACTTGCATGCACTGAATCTTGTTAGAAGAGGGAGCCAAACCTTCCAGGCAACCTCAACGGAGACTCAACCCACCTATGATGGAGGTAGTAAAGAAGGAGGTGTTGAAACTCCTTCAGGCAGGTATGATCTATCCCATCTCTGATAGTCAATGGGTTAGTCCAACACAAGTAGTACCAAAGAAGGGGGGCATAATAGTGGTTGAGAACAAAGAAGGTGAGTTAGTCCTTACCAGAGTCCAATCAGGCTGGAGAGTTTGTATCGATTATCGTAAGCTGAATGCGATAACTCAAAAAGATCATTTTCCCTTACCTTTTATTGATCAGATGCTTGAACGACTCGTTGGTCGTCCATATTTTTGCTTTTTAGATGGATATTCAGGTTACTTTCATATAGCCATCGCACAGGAGGATCAAGAAAAGATGACATTCACTTGTTTGTTTGGCACTTTTGCATATCGTAGGATGCCTTTTGGCTTGTGCAACGCTCCTGGGACATTCCAACGGTGTATGGTAAGCATTTTTTCTGAATATGTAGAGCAATTCATTGAGATTTTTATGGATGACTTTACTGTACATGGTGATAGTTTTGATGCTTGCTTAAACCATTTGGCACTTGTGCTTAGAAGGTGTTTTGACACTAACTTAGTGCTCAATTCAGAGAAGTGTCACTTAGAAGGTGTTTTGACACTAACTTAGTGCTCAATCATTGCCTTATCCTACTAATGTGCGTGAAGTGCGTTCCTTTTTAGGCCATGCAGGATTCCACCGCAAGTTCATTAAGGATTTCTCAAAGATCACCTCACCCTTGTGCGAGCTACTGAAGAAGGAGGTCACTTTTGCTTTTGATGAGAAGCGCAGGATTACGTTTGATGAGTTGAAGACTTGTCTTACTAGTGCACCAATTATACAAGCGCCAAATTGGTCCCAACCCTTCGAATTGATGTGTGACGCTAGTGACTACGCCGTGGGAGCCATGCTTGGACAAAAAGAGGGGAAGAGCTCTCATGTGATCTACTATGCATCTCTGACGTTGAATGGCGCCCAAAGGAACTACTCAACTACAGAGAAGGAACTTCATGCTATTGTTTTTGCCCTTGAGAAATTTAGATCTTATTTGCTTGGTACAAAAGTTATTGTGTATACTGACCATGCAGCGCTTCGTTACCTTTTGACGAAGAAAGAGGCCAAGCCAAGATTGATTAGATGGATCTTGCTTTTAAGCGAGTTTGACATCGAAATCAGGGACAAAAAGGGTGCTGAGAACCTTGTTGCAGATCATTTAAGTCATATATTGCAGGACAAGAATGGGCAAGAAGAGCAATCACCAATCTTGGGGAGTTTTCCTGACGAAGAATTATTTGAAGTGTTTAGCGTCTCCAGCCGCCCTGTCGCCAGTCAGGCCGCCCCGCGGCCACCTATCGCCGGCCACCCCGCGGCTGACCCTGGCCGCCCCACAGCCTCTGCAGACTCTGAAATTGAACTTCTTTTGAAGGTAACCTCTATTCCCCGCCCTTGGGTTGCTAATTTAGTGAACTTTTTAGTATCGCAGGAGTTTCCACCCAACTTTTCCAAGGCTCAAAAGGAAAAGATACGCCATGATGCGGTGGACTACGTCTCCAAGTGGTGGAGGTGAAGGCCACCAGGACTGATGATTCAAAAATTGTTGCAGGTTTCCTCAAGGAGCTATTTTCTAGATTGGGAGTGCCGAAAGCATTGATAAGTGATAAGAGGACACATTTCTGCAACAAGATGGTAAGTGCATTATTAAAGAAATATCATGTTACGCAAAGGGTGTCTACTGCATACCACCCCCAGACTAATGGGCAAGCTGAGGTATCTAATCGCGAGATTAAGACTATCTTGGAGAAGACTGTTGCCCCAAACAGGAAGGATTGGAGTGTAAGACTTGATGATGCTCTGTGGGCTTATCGAACGGCTTACAAGATGCCCATTGGGATGTCTCCGTTTGGATTAGTTTATGGAAAGGCTTGCCATCTTCCTGTCGAGCTCGAACATAAGGCATACTGGGTGGTGAAACAATGCAACATGCAAATGGATGAAGTTGGGGAGTTCAGAAAACTCCAGCTGCAGGAATTGAAAGAGTTGAGATTGGATGCCTATGACAACTCCGTCACCTATAAGGAGAAGCCTAAGGCATGGCACGACAAGCATATTTTGCGAAAGGACCTCAAAGTTGGGGACAAGGTCCTTCTATTCCAATCGCGCTTTCAACTCTTCCCAGGTAAGATTCGCTCTAGATGGGCAGGGTGTAAAGACTGAATATATATTATATATATATATATATTATATTATATTATTATTTTAATTAAATATGTTATTGTTTATTTCAATTTGTAAAAGCGGAGAAAAACCCGTCCTCGAGCGTGAGTTTCGATTTTAAAATCCTTCCAGCATCATTTTAGAATTCTGATTATTTTGACGGAATTTGATTCCGCTTTCGAGTTGCGAGTCTTGATAAATTAATTTCGTTATGATTATCTGGAAATTTAATTGAAAGTTCAATTTAGAGTTGATTTAGTCGGGATTAGCGGGTTTCGAATTTGAATGTCGAGTATATTCTCCTTGCGTTTTATATGGGGACCACTCTTATTTATCTTGTTTTCCCTTTTTCTTTATTCTCTCTCTCTCTCTCCCTCTCTCTCGGATATCTGTCAAGGGGGGAGCTGGTCCCTCCCTCCCTTCTTGTCTTCTTCTCCTTATAAGGCAGTAAAGCAACTCTCTGCCCAGCCTCACACCCACCACGCACTCCTGTAACCTCAGCCTCTCCTCCCTCTCTCTTTCAATTGCTCTCCAATTTTCACAAATCCCTCTTCTCTCCCTCTCCCTCTTTTCTGTTTTTTTTTTTCAGACTCCCCAGACCACCACCTTCCCTTCTTTTCACCACCAAACGCCACCACCACACACCCCTCATCTACTCCTCCTACTCGTTTGAGCAGCACCACCTCACCACCTGTTTTGCATCAGTTCAGCGCCTCCACCACCGTAGTCACCTTCGTCTCCCCCTTGCCACCACCAACAACCCCACCTCCCTTGTTTGTGGAGCTAAGGAGTTGAGCTCACACCAAAGCTCCTTCCTCCGATGTAGTAGCAGCAGTAGCCAGAACCTCGAGCAGGTCGATGACCGATCCCGGAGCATTCCCTGGAGCCGATGCCGCCGCACCTCCCTCTTCTATCCCCTGCTTCTCCGATTGAGGTCGGTAAGCCCCTATCCTCCTCCTTTCTCTTGAAATCGTGTAAAGGTCCCTCCTTAGACTCATCACAGCTCGACCCAGGTTCCCCGGAGGTCTCCTTCTTCATCGACGAGCCCAGACCAGCCCGAACACCCCGGCGTCGCTCCCCGAAGCCCTTCGGTAATACCTCGAATCCCTCCTTCCCTCTTGCTCTCGCTTCTTTATCTTTGTGTTGAGTATGGTCGGGATTGTATCTCCAATCTCTAGGTAAAGTTTGGGGCGAAAAGAGCCATGAGAGCCGCCGGAGAACCTCCATTTTCTCTTTCCCTTCTTCCGTTTCCGAGCCCAGGCGAGCAGAGGAAGAAGAGACTTGAACCCGGTTTTCTTCTGTCCCTTTTCTTATTTTCTGTTGCCGGTTCAAGGGAAATTGGGCAAGGAGCCGGTTCACTTACACAGTGAAGAGATTCTGAGAGTTTGGGTTTGGGCCGGGTATGGGCTCGGGTTGAAAATCCGGGTTTAGGTTGAGGGAAGTGGGCTGGCCTGTTGGGTATTTATTTTGTTATGTTGTGTTTTATTATATAGTTATTATAATTGTTAAATTATTATTAGTTATTATTGTTATTATATTTCTGAGATTTTGTGAGATATGAAAATATAAATATATTATTTTACATGGTTTTAAAAGTAATATTATTTGAGATGGATTATTATATAATGTGTTATAAGGTGATTTACCTATTGACTTATAAATTTGGGTTGTTAAAATGGATTGATTTTGGTAATTTTATTATTATGATATTATGTGGAGTGTGTTATTAGATATTATATATATTTTATAAATTGTTCAAAAAAATGATTTATTGGTTTTGATAAGGTCTTGGAATAAAATGCCGGAATCATCTCTATAATATGAATTGAGGAATTGTTTTAAAAATGAGTTGACTTAACTTGAGATTTAAGAGTTTGGAAAACTTTGGGAAATGAGTCTTGAAATATTATTTTAATATTCAATATTAAAGAAGGGTTTGACGGAACGTGAACTGTTTGATCTTGAGCTTGTAGTTATATTAAAAGTGTCATTTCAAATGTCTGGATTTTGTCTTGGCTTGATGATGTTGGTTTTGAAAAGGAAATTGGAAGAATGATTTTGGTTGATGTTTATCATATCGGAAAAGTTTTGGAAAACGGTTTTACTATCGGTTGATTCTTGAGTATGTTGAGAACTTGGGTTTCGCGCGTATGAATGTCGGTTCGGTAGCTTATGGAGATGGCTTGATGATGGGTATGTATTGCTTTTGGATTGCTTTGGACTTGCATTTGGGCCCTTGCTTGTGTTATCTTGCTGTTCTGCATCTTCAGGTAAGTATCCTACGGGACTTACTCAGTAACCTGGACCTCCTGCCTGATGTGTCATGTAATGTGTAGTTTGTTGCATATTAAAGCATGCCATGTAGTATCATGCTAGGATTGCATTGAACTGAGCATGTGTTTACTTTGTGTGTTTGAATACAGAACGGTCGTTATCTGTGATAGTCCTAGAATCTTTTCTAGGGTCATAGGGTAGCCCAGCCCATCGGGTGCCCTGAGTCTATCAAGTCGATATGAGCATGATATGATAGCCCAGCACCATCGGGTAAGAGATGAGATGAGATGATATGATATGATATGATAGCCCAGCACCATCGGGTAAGAGATGAGATGATATAACATGATATGATGATGTCGTGGTTAGTGCACCACCACGAGGAAATTGCTATGCTATAGCACCGAATTGGCCAGTCTCTGCACTAACGGGAAGGGGTGCAGAGGTAGGAGAGGGATATGCCACTTGACATTGTCTTGGGCCCTTTACAATTCTTTTCTACTTATTATATATATATATATTAGGGGCATGATAGTGTGATTTAAATCTTGTACCGCATTACTCATCTTTTATTTAGGTATAGGCATGTTATGTGGCTTCAGCGCGGTCAGAGGACCCGCAGGCGATTACCGGGCCTGACTTCGTGGATAGTGTTAGGTACCACTCTTGTTGCTCCTTGCTTCTGTGACGGGGAAATCTCTTGGCGAATTGAAAAATCCGACACTTATTCTAGCTTGATAAAATGACAATCACCCAATATGTTTTGGTTTTGACCCGGCTATGTCGTGGCACCTGTATCTACACTTTGCTTCCACTTTACTTTCATTTGAATTGAATTTTCGCGACTTGATTGCTTAGGGTTCGAAATCCCCGCTTTGAATATTGATCTTTAGAGGTTTGAAACCTCGACCTGTACCTAAATTGCAACATCCGAACGAAGGTATCCGACCTTCAAAATGTAACCCGGGTATTTATATCCGGGCCGTTAAGCAGGGCCGTATGTGATTACTAATGTCTTTTCTCATGGTGCATTAGAGCTACTCAATGAGAGGAATGGAGACATTTTCAAGGTAAATGGTCATCACATGAAGCCATATTATGAGAACTTTGTCAAAGAGGATGGTGATGAGTTGGTTCTCCATGAACCAAGCACTGAGGATCACTAGGGAGTCATGTCGTCGAGCCTACGACGTTAACTAAAGGCGCTGCTTGGGAGGCAACCCAAGGTAAGTAGTTTAGAGGTTCTTCTCTTATTGCTTTTAGTTATTTTCTTTTAGTTTAGTTTTGGTGGTTCGGCATACTAACCCCGCAGGGTAAAAAGAAGAGGAGATGAGCAAAAAAGGGGCAGGTCGCCCCGTCGCCAGCCAGGCCACCCTGCGGCTGTGATAGCGAGCGAAACTCTCTTCGCAATCGCCGGCCACCCCATCGACATACCAGGCCGCCCCGCGGCCCCTGACAGAGGACAGAAAAATTTTGGCACCCGTGTGGGCCCCACTTTCTACCCCTTTAACCCTATCCACTCCTTTATCATCATCTATCCTTATCAAGGCCGCCCCCACGCCTCACCATCTTCATCTATCTTCTCCTTCTTCATCCTTCTTCAACCTCCATAAGAAAACCCCACCCTCCATTAAAGCCCCCCTCAAAGTTTCCAACCTTCACAAAAATCACCCTTTTCTCCAACATCTTCCATTATCCACCTATATCTTTCACAAAACCACTCACATTCTCCTTATTCCTCTTAGATCTAAAATAAAAACACCTCATTCGAACGATCATCAAGGTTTTTGGGAGAAATCCACCGCGGAGGGAAGATTTGGAGACGTCGGAGACCAGATTCGACGTCGGAGTTTCAGATCCAGCGGTTTTCCGAGGCCGCCCCTTCTCCAGCCTTGCCGCCCCGCGGCCACCTGTCGTCGGCCGCCCCGTCGCCTACCCTCGCCGCCCCGCGGCCACTGTAGAAACTTCCATTTTCGTGAGTTCTTGATTCAAACTCTTTCTTGGGTTAATTTCTTAGCTTTAAGCGACCATGTCTAGACCACATGGGATGAATAGGAGTTAGAAGGAGAAGTGGAATGCGCTGAATACTAGAAATTTCTTTCAAACCAAGTTTTTTCACGAACCTACCCTTCGGATGTTAGAGATGGATGCATGTACTAGGCAATTGTTAGAACATGGAGGCCTAGGAAATTTCTTAGATGAGAATGCTCCGTCCTATTCGGGGTTAGTCAAGGAGTTCCTGGCTACTTTGAGTGTGCGATCGACATCTATCGAGTTTCGGTTGTTGGGGCAGGAGTTCACGAGGACAAAGGAGAGAGTGAGACAGATTTTTGGAGTTACAGTTGCACCAACCGCATGTTGGTTTGATGTATCAAAGGGAGAGGGGCCTATTGCATTTTGGCTTACGGCGACTAGGGTGCCTTTTGAGGCCAAGAAGGGCCAATATAACTCGAGTCTTAGGCACCCTGCACTACGGCTGATCCACAAGGTTCTAGCCAAAAACTTTCTTTGCCCAAGCTGAGGTCAACAAGATCTCACTTAGGGACATTTCATATTTGTGGTGTCTGACGCCAGAGAGCCCAGTGGTCCTAGGTTGGGTGGATTTGTTCCTTTTCAACTGCAGGGACATCATAGACAAGCGCAAGACGGCGACGATTAGCTTTGGGGGTCTCATCACTCTCACAGCACGAGATTGTATTGATTTGAGTGTTGTCCCTGATGTTCTGCATGATTCATTTCTATATAATGAGGCTTAGCTAAGGAAAGCTGGCCATTTGGAGGGGAGAGCGCCGATGTGGGTCTGGAGGACAGGCCATCTTGGGGAGATTCAGCTGAGATTGCCCCGGCCACTTCCTTTTGGTCCTACGGTAGACGATTTCTTTATGGGCGATGAGGATGAGGATGATGAGGATGAGGATGATGGAGATGATATTGCTCAGGACGATGATGAGGATGAGGATGAGGATGATGAGGAGGATGGAGATGATCTCTACTATGCCTCTTGTCAAATTCATAGGAAACAGACTTCATGCGTTGCTCCTCTTCCTTAGAGAGAGGCATCTTGGTCTTTGTCAAATCAAGGTGCTCTCCTAAAGGAATAAGGGAGGGTTTTGCATTCAAAATCTTGAACTTTTCAAGGACTTTCAATAAATAGTCCTTTTGGGATAAAAATATTAGTTGTCTTGCTTTATCCTTGATGATTCTTATGCCAAGAATAACCTGAGCAAGACCCAGATCCTTCATGTCAAAGAACCTTCTAAGAGAGCTTTTAAGAGGTGATATTTTTGCCCTTGATTTACGGATAATTAAAATATCATTCACATACAACAGAACATACATAGGATAAAGGGAATTGACATCTTTCAAAAAAAGACAAGGATCATATTTGCTAACAACAAAGCCAATCTTTCTCATGCTGCTATCAAATTTTAAATTCCACTACCTAGGGGGTTATTTTAAACCATAAATACAGTTTTTAAGCAAGCACACATGATTAAGTCTATTTTTGTCAATTAAACCCTTAGGTTGCTTCATATAAATTTTCTCATCCAATTCTCCATGTAAAAAGGCAGTTTTAACATCCATTTGTTCTATTTCTAAGTCATACACAACATACATGGAAAGTAGCAATCTTATTGTTTTAAATTTAACAACAAGTGCAAACACGTCATTATAGTCAATCCCTATCCTTTGAGTGAAGCCTTTAGCAACCAATCTAGCTTTAAATCTAGCCTGGTCACCGGGGCTAGCACAATCTTTGAGTTTATAGACCCATTTGCAGTCTATAGACCTTGCCTTTTCAGGCTTGGGACCAAGCTCCCGGGTCTTATTGATCTGTAGTGAATTCATCTCCTCTTTTATAGCAGCAATCCAAGAATTAGCATGACAGCACTTCATAGCATGTTCATAAAGCTCAAAGTATAAGCATAAAACACTTTAGCAATCATAACAAAAAAGTCAATTTCATTTGCATATTTCCTATTAGGTTTCCTCACACGAGGAGACCTATCTCTAGCAAGCTGGTAATTAGTTAAGTATGGGATTCATCAACAATATCATCATTATCATGCATACCAACAGAAGAGGTATCAGACACAGAAGCATCAGAGGCAGAAAATTCCAGAAACTCATCATTATCAGCAGAAGAAGAGGAGGATGAAGATTCTGAAGAGGAGGAGGGAGAGTTTGAGTTAGTATTACTTACTTCCCCACCTGAATGGTGAGGGTGCACATTTTGGTTTTCTTCATGAATTGCCTTGCCTTTCAGAAGGTGAAGCTCCAACAGGAGGTGATGTATGACCAATGTCGAATTCATCACCTTCAGAGCTATCATGACTTCTTATCATGTACAATCTTAGACACTGATAGCAAGTTATGTCTAAATTGAGGCACCAGTAACACATTGTTCAAGCAAAGATCATCACTTATTCTGATAGTACCATATTGACAAACTGATATACACTTTCCATCTGGAAGGCCAAGATTAATAGAGGCACTAAAATCATGAACTTCAGAGAAAATAGATTTATCAAATGCAAAATGGTATGTAGCACCAGAATCTACTATCCACAAATCATTCTAAGCTTTGTCAATCCCTATAAGAAATGAAACACTTAAGGTACCTGCAAAATGCACCATGGCCTGATTTGCAAAACTGTCAACACTTTCAGCAGGAGGCTTGCCTTTCATCAACTTGAGAACCTCTTGAAACACAACATTGACCATAGCTTGATCTGGTTGGAGCTCTGCATAAGCATGATCAAATGGGCTCTCTTGTTGAGCACACTCCATCTGAGAAATAAACTTACCAGAAACCACTCAGGATAGCCAATCAGCTTAAAACAATAGTCTTTAGTATGGCCTCGTTCACCACAATGATCACACTTCCTATCATACTTTGCCTTTTTAAAATCTCTTCTATTCTGATCCATCTGTTTAGATTGATCTCCAAACTTAAATATGTTCACAACATTAACATCAACATCAACATCAATTTGACCAAATATGTTCACTGCTAAAGCATTATTATCTCCCTGGATACCTCTTGTCACTCCCTTATATCTCTCAATCTGAGTAGCCATTTGAAAAACCTTATGAATCCCTGGCATAGGATCCTTAGACGGGATATTACCACGAAGATGTTCATAAACATCATTTAGTCCCATTAGAAATTGCATGACCTTTGCTCTCTCTTCCCTTTCAAGCATCCTTTTCAGCAATCCACAAGCACAATTAGTGAGACCCCCACAAGTACACCCAGAGATGGCATCAAGCAATTGCTATTCATCCCAAATCTTTTTCAATTTCCAAAAATATGCTCCAACAGACAAATTCTCTTGTTTGAGATTAGCTAAATCACGTCTTAATTGATAAACTAAGAGATCATTAGATTCATAAAATCGTTCTTTAATCTCATCCCAAAGCTCTTTAGTTGATTCAACATACATAAAGTGTGTGAGAAAAGACCAAAATACCCCTCCTAAACCCAGCTAATATCCCGAGCTATATGTGTCCATAGAGTCTCACAATAATTTATGTCCATTCAAATTCTTTCTAGCAATACAACGTAGTAGCATTATTTTAATTAGGGTTGGATTTCCTTGTTATATTAATTTATTTATAAATAAATAGATTTTTTATTTAACTAGTAAATCAATCCGTCAATCATTGGATAGTGCTAGCATACATAACAATACATATTGCTATAGGTATTGGATACATAATTCAGGATTTTGTGGGAACCCGATGCTATGTGTATGCGAAAGTCGGTAAATAAAACCCTTCTGAAAATGGAGGCTCTCGCCTTGCACCATGGAATTTTAAAGGCTCGAGACCCTCATTAATCATTTGAAGGGGTCGAAAAATGTCATTGGGAATTCGAAATGGTTATGTCTAACATTAGAAAACATTTGTGATATGATTGATGTTTTTTTTCTTCCCTCATGTGTCTCGCTCAAATAATGGGGTGGCTGATAAGGTGATATACCTATGCACTCCACTAGTGGGTACACGTTATGGAATGATCAAGATCTTCTAGAACTTATCCATTCAAATCCTCTCAAATAAGGCGGTCGATGCCTATCTGAATTTTTTTTCTAGTTAAAAAAAATACGCCCTGGGGTTAATTAATTTTTTTTAAATGTTAAACCCTGGATTTGTGGTGTATATAGCAACACCCAAAAAATATATACAGATTGCTATAAGTGATTTCAATTGAATTTGTTAACTAACAACTCCAACCCATCAATCAAAACTCTACTTCTCTAATAAATTACTTGAATCCGGAAGTACACTCAATCTACCTGAATTGACAAACCTTGACAAATTGATGTCGGGTTAGTGACTCTTGATAGCAACTGTCGTGCTGCTTCCGTTTTTTGCTGGAAAATATTCCTATGGCACACACAAGACAACCTCCCTTGATCTCAAAAGAATTCGACACTCAAAACCCATCCATACGTAGAAGCGCTAAACCATCCTTGCCTTCAAAACCGAGCAAGAATGGAAGGGCAAAAATAAGCACACTTTCGCAGATCATCGCTTTGAACATACCATAATGCAAAAACAGCTGATATTGCCAATCACTTTACAATCAGAGTTGCTTCATACAAAGAATGCTAAAACTGATGTAATCAGTTAGTAGTGCCTTCTTACTGAACAGTAGAAACTAAATGGATCTTCATACTTACTGAACTGATCCACAGAAGAAGCCTTTATAACTCGGCTTCAAATGATCTACTTAGTAGTATTGCCTTCTTGGCAAAGCCCTCGGCCATACCATTCTCCTCTCTACTGATGAATTCAATGCGGACATCATAAGCTGCGTTCAGCATTGAATCGATCTCAATGAAGTGCTTCAGCAGATGCCTGGGTCTATTTCTCGGGAAATTTATCCAAGATACCGCCCCAAACGAGTCACTTCTGATGAGAACTGATTTTCTGCCAATCAGTTGGGATCCCAGCATTCTCAGGAGCCTACAGAGTGCAGCTTCGAATGCACAGATTTCAGCCACTTCATACTCCAATACCCCCAGAGGATCCGAAAACATAAAACGCCAAACCCCATAATCATCCATCAGTACTCCAGCACAGCCTGACAAACCCGGATTACCCATGGCAAGGCCACAAATATTGAATCTAAGGCACCCATGGGATGAGAGTTCCGGCCTCGTGTTAACCTGACTCAAATCATAAATCATTTTGTTCATCATTGGGTTGAGAAAAAACTTGTAGGTGCAACATTCACCTAGAGGAAACGGATCATCGGCCTTGAAGCCATCTCCTCTCTTGTTATCATAACCTGGGTAGTCATCTCTATTGAAATCAACACAATCCAGTAACTTCAGAGAGTTTCTGATCGCGAGTTCCTCAATGTTCCAGTCTGAAAACGGCCTTGTGGTTTTGTGACTCACGTGAACTTCCCCATAAGGTTGCAACATCCCAGCAGCATTACGAAAGAAGCCATCAACAAGTACCATATGCATCCTTTAGTTAACAAAGAACATGAAAATGAGTTAATATAGTTTTATGGCACTGCTATATATGCATTTAACACGTATTAACACTTCCTACTCTAATTAAACCCTTCATTGTAGCATTCTAAATACACAAGTGATGGAGGTGTGAAGTTGGGTTGGTGAATGGTGACCATCTTTCTCTTTAGTGAGACTCAAACATATAAAACGTCTGGCTGCAGCTCAAGTGTAACATACGGTTCTCATGACACTGAAGATTCATTCACGTACTGTTTTTATCCTGTAGCAATCCCTTGTCACATGTTAGGTCTTGCTCGCTAATGTCCTATATATAATATATCAAAATTTAAGCCAACAAATACCATCTTTTGAGCTCCAACATATGCATATATTAGTTCAAATTATCCGACAAAATTTGTCTCAACGCAAAAGGAAAAATAGACCCGGAATAGAAAGAAAAGGTACTAAAAAGATATATATTTTTACATTTATGGTAGATGGTGATTTTAGTTCAGGCATGTTAGGTAACTTAGTTGTTACCATGGCCATAAAGTCTTGGGCTTGTTTGTTAGAAGGATGGGGAATGGAAAGGAAATGAAGCAAATTTTAAATGTAAGAAGTTAATGTTCATCTATTTTTCTATAAGCATGTAGGGTAAAGGGAAATGATTAGAGGATGATGAGGGATATGCTTAACCTATGTGACAATTATTGAATGAAATGGAGGCAAAGGAAACAAACTTTTTATGAAAAATGAGAGAAGAAAGTAATGATTAAAATTATAATCAATAAACCACGACTTAATATGGACTAGATTGACTAGTCCGGGTAACCATTACATTTTCCTATTATAAAACACAAAAGGGGCCTCGATTCAACACGACCTATATTCTAGTAGGTAGAGAGTACATTGGAATAGAGTGTTGGTATGAAGTTATGGGTAAGCGAACGTGTAATATGTGGCCGGTGTGAGTGTAAGGGGATACTTGAATGTGTATAAGCCATCGGGTTGGAATCCCATTCCCTCCCATTCCAAACAGGTACAAGGTATTCAGTTGGCATTCCTACACTTTTTCCAACCCTATACCTTATGTTTGGAATGTGCAGGAATGGGAATGAAACTCATTCCAACCCAATCTCCTCGCTGATCATACCACCCACGATTTGGGGTTGGCCTTTTCACCTCCCCATTCCGAAAACATGCTCATTCCAGCACCCATACACATTCCTCACACCAATACCTTATCGCAAATTCCCAATGCTTATCAAACGAGCCCTTAGCACATGTTACCTATTTCCTCATATGCCTAACTAAAACCTTAATTCATATCATCATCCCTAACAATCAACACTGCATAACCCTAGCTAGGGTTTCCCTTGCAAATAACACAAGTAGAAGTAAGAGGATTAGACCTGATTACTTGAGGATCATCCTCCTTCCCATGGAAGCCGGCGTGAGGGAAATTGTACACAATCCGATCAAACCTGCAATTGGCAAGATCGGCATGATACTTCATCTCAGTAGCATCCACCCTGAAAATCAGGGTCGCCCCTAACTTCTCCAATTGCTTCAAATTCCCAAACCCCTGCTTGTACTTGCTGACCAGATCACCTGCTTCAAAAAAAACACCACCAAATCAATTCACCCAATCAACCCAAAAAAGGACCGCAATTAGTTCATTCACACTTAGAAAGCAACAAATAGATAGATAGATAGATAGAGTCGATCGAGAGGGAGACCGTAAGAGTCGAGTGAAGTAGCGACGATGTTAGAGGCGGAGCCAAAAGCGCGAGCCAAGCACAAGGCGAAGGAGAAATCACCTTCGCCAACGAGCAATATCCGGTGAAACGACGCGTAGTGCTTCACCCACCTATGTGACCTCTCCCACTCCATGCCTGATGAGCTTCCCTCCCAAAACCCCATTTTCACCTCTTTCAAAGGCACCGCCTTTTTTAGCTGTGCAGGAGTGCCCAACAAGAAATAAGTTGAAGGGACAACAGCATACTCATACAGTGTCACAGTGAGAGAGCAATGATCTTTGTGGAGACGGAAGTACACAACGGAACCCCACAAGCGAACAAAACAAACACCGCGGAAAAAGGGTATTTGAAACGTCTCGCCCTTTCAACTCGATTCTCAAGTGGATGTTTCCACTTTTTCAATTACTCCATTATCAATCCGTTATCTTTCAAATCGAGTATAAATGTTTCCAATGTTGCAATCAATGAGTCGAGCATATGTACATTTGTATACGTTAAAATAGAGCAAATCTATTTTAATTGATTTTCTCTTATTTAAATTACCCAATTGATTTGGAAAGAAAATTTCAAAATATCTATTCAAAAGGTAAACTACAAAATGATTATAGATTAGATGATTCTCGCCCGTTTTCAACTCATGATGAAAGTCTTTCGATAGGGAGGAGGGTAGAAAAAATGATTAAGGAAATGAGAAATAACACCAACGAATAAGTTTAGGGCAAAATTGTCTACATACCCATCAAATCTTCTCAAGTTATTTATATACCCATCACAAGTTTAAAATGGTCTATATACTCATTCAAACATATAAATTTTGTTTAATTGCCCAATATAAGATTTTTTCAAGAATTAAAAACTCCAATTAATAATTCTTATTTATTTAGAAGTAATAACTAAATGTTTCTCGCTTCAATAATCTTAAAAATGTTTAGTGGACATACTCTCTCTTCTTTTTTGGCACATTGCCTCCATTTTCACCCCTGTAATTTGTATATAGATATTACTAACACCAAAAAAACAAGGGAATAAGTAAATTTAATAATTAATCAACTATAAACAAATTTGAATGTAAGGTAAGTATGAGCAAACAGTAAGTAAAAAAAAAAGTAAATTTAGTAATCAATCAACTAAAACAAACCTTCTGTTTGACTCTTGCGGCAATTACTTGAATAAATTGTGCTTTTTATTTCAAATGAAGAGGAAGATGAACTTTTTTTTATCAGGTAATAATTCGGGGAGAAATAATCTTACCTGAGTGCATCCTTGCGGATGAGGTTTTGAAGACCTGAATTAGAGTAAATGTCGAGGCCCCTGGCAGAGCGGCAAAGGTGTGCAACATTATTAGCCACTCTTTTGCCATTACTGGACACGTGGGAGAAAGAAACTTCTCTCATACTCGACAACAATGTTTTAATATCAGATATTACCAATTCAATTTCCTATGGCATGTAGAATTTGTTTTTAGATGATTAATAATTATAAGGGAGTCCCCTTCTATTTGTAATCTGTTTATATCTAGTGCTCGGATTTGGATTAAGCCATGTCTTAGTGCCAATGCCTCCGTTTTCAACGGGGTATGGTTACCAATTCTGTCATAGCCAATTTGAATTGTTCTCCCTTCCCAGTCACGAATGATGTAGCCAATAGAACTATCTTTTTTATGGAGTGTGGATCCGTCGAAGTTTATTTTAAGCGTGCCAACCGGTGGTTTTTTCCATTTGACATTTTTTTGCCGAATTCTTGGTCGTGAGTGATTTGTAACATTAGTCTTCTGAGTATACCCAATATCATCCTCTTTTCATAGAAAGAGGTTTTTTTCCAATTCTCCAAATGAGTAGTGATGATGTGTTTAACAGATTCCTAGTTTGGAATGGATTCATTTCTAAATATCGTTTGATTTCTGATGTACCATATTGTCTACCATGTAACCGCTAATTTTTCTATTTCGGTTTTTGTGAGGATGCTTCTGATCAGTGACAAGATACGGGGGAAATCTCTCGAGTTTGCAATCATGTTGGCTACAGCCTGATTTGTACCTAAGGTAGATGGAAGATAGTTTTTATAAAAATGGCATTCCAGAAACAGGTGTGTTTCATCTTCGATCGCACTATTGCAAAATACATAAGTTGTTGGTACAAAATCCCCTTTTTGGGATAGACGGGTAGCCGTTGGAACACCCTTATGTCCGAGCTTCCAAAGGAAATTCTTCTTTTTTGGTGATATATCAATTTTCCAAGTCCAAGAGTTGTTGTCTTCATTTTGGCTGTTATTTCTTGTGATCAGTTTGTAGGCGCTAGCTGTTGTAAACCATTCCTCTCTATCTGACCACCAATAAAGTCTGTCTTCAAATGTATTCATAGGGAGAGGGATATCCAAAATTTCTTTTGCTAAACTTTGGGGGGACTGCATTTAACAAATTTTCCTCCCACCATTTCCCTCCTAATATATAGTCACTTACTGTTTCATTCTCATTTTGAAAGGTAGGACAATCGTCTCTTTTGATTATTGGTGAAATTATAGTCCAATTGTCGGTCCAGAATTTAATAGATTTCTCATTTCCCACCGACTAAATTAGGCCCTCTTTCAATTTTTCAATAAGAGGAGTTAGTTTTGACCATTGTCAGGACGAACCCCCACTTTTCTTATAATTTAATATATGCGTTGTTTTCAAATATTTGTATTGAATTAATTTTACCCATATATTATCTGGTTCCGCAAGAATTTTCCAAAGGAGTTTCATTTGAAGTGCCTCGTTCATATCTTTAGATTTTCGGATGCCTAGACCTCCCTTACTCTTTGGTCTACATATTCTATCACAGCTTATCAGAGGTTGATATTGGAGATCTTTGTTCCGGAAGAAAGATCTATTTATTTGGTCTAATTCCTTATGGATTGTGCTCCGGAGCATGAAGTTTTGCATCGTGTATAAGGGTTTTGATGCTAGGTTTGCACCAATAAGGACAGTACGACCCTGCTGTGATAGGGCATTTGCACGCCATTTACTGAGTTGATCTTTTGATTTACACACAACTTCCTCAAAAGTATGTCTATTTACACGCTCATTTATGATAGGGCAACCAAGATATTTTTCAATCATTATTTCATTTGATATTCCCGGCCAGGTGCCTTTCAAGTTCCTCAATTCTGGATCTAGGGATTCCTTTCGTTGTTTGAAAAGCTGATTTGTGATAATTAACTTTTTGTCCTGAAATGTTGTAATATTCTTCTACGATTGTTTTCGCTTTTAGGCAAGCTGAGGTGTTACCTTTGGTGAAGATAATCATATCATCAACAAAGGCAAGGAAAGGGATACATAGATCATCCTTCCCGAAAATGAAACCGATAAGGCTATTTCTCATATTTGCTTCAAGCGAGATTTTTCTTGCCAGAACCTCAGCCCCCTAGATGAAGAGAAAAGGGGAGAGAGGGTCACCTTGTCGAAGGCCTCTAGTTGGTCTAAATAACTCTGTTGGGCCATTGTTAACGAG
Source organism: Persicaria maculosa (assembly GCA_963922045.1). Taxonomy (NCBI): domain Eukaryota; kingdom Viridiplantae; phylum Streptophyta; class Magnoliopsida; order Caryophyllales; family Polygonaceae; genus Persicaria; species Persicaria maculosa. The sequence continues at coordinate 19,103,104 of OY998261.1, read as the reverse complement.
AATGGAGAATCATACCGTAGATATACATTCCATAATCCATTTAATAAACATCGGGTGGAAACCAAATTTCTCCATTACAGCCTTTGTAAAGGTCCAATCTACTCTATCATAAGCTTTTTCCATATCTAGTTTAATTTCCATTCATCCTTTTTTACCTTCTCTGCTACGAAATGAATAAAAAACCTCATGGGCTATTAAGACATTGTCCTGAATAGCCCGGTCGGACACAAAAGCTCCTTAGAAAGGGTGAATAAGTTTTCCTATTACATTTTTCAGTCTCTCCATAAGAATTTTGGAAATAATTTTATAAATTGTGGAGCATAGCTTATTGATCTGTAATGTGTAATCATAGAGGGATTATCACACTTTGGTAGAAGTGAAATCATAGAGGGATTAACCGTTTTGATGATTGATCCTCCAATAATGTCCCAGTATGTTTTGTAAAACTCTGCTGACATTCCGTCAAGGCTTGGTGGTTTATTATTTCCAAGGTTGAACACCGCCCTTTTTATTTCACCATTGCTCGGATGCTTGGTCAGAAAAGTATTATCCTCATTGGTTATTGTCTGGGTGATAAGATTTAGGAAAAATGGCAGAAAACCACCCCTTAAATATGGCTCTTTGCAGAAAATCACCCCTTAAAATTGAAATTGCAGAAAACCATCCCTTAAACCCATTATATCTATAAATCGCCACCAACAACCTTTTTTCCGTTAGCTTGCCGTTAAAAATGATGAAAAGTCATTTTTACCCTCCCTTTTAATGTTATTCTAATGAGAGAAAAATGTATGAATTGAAATAAATTAATAAAATCTATTTATCCACCCCTTTTAATGTTATTTTAATAGAATAACATACCTTTTTCTCTCATGAAAAGGGATGGATAAATAGATTTTATTAATTTATTTCAACTCATACATTTTTCTCTCATTAAAATAACATAAAGGGAGGGGTAAAAATGACTTTTTATTGTTTTTAACGGCAAGCTAATGGAAAAAAAGGTTGTGGGTGGCGATTTACAGACATAATGGGTTTAAGGGGTGGTTTTCTGCAATTTCAATTTTAAGGGGTGCTTTTCTGCAAAGAGCCATATTTAAGGGGTAGTTTTCTGCCATTTATCCTTTCCTTAAGAGATTTTCATTTATCCTTTCCTGTTTAAACCTTTTCTCGAAATCTCAACTGATTTCATTTTTTATGTTTTCGTGACGCTCAATATATGTACCTTCGCTAGAAGTAATTGATCGAATGATTTTTCTATTCCTTCTATCGGTTGCTACCCTATGAAAGTAGGACGTGTTTGAATCTGCTAATTTTAGATGTTTCGTTTTAGCTCTTTGGTTCCAATACTTTTTCTGAAACAGAAGAAGCTTCTCTTTCTTTTGTAGGAGGTTCTTTTCCTTGGCTCTATAATCCATCCAAGTCCGTTGAGTCATTAGTGGTTGTATCTCCAGCAGGCTGCTTTCGACTTCTTGGAGTTGACGGAAGATATTACTGAAAGTTTTCTTATTCCACTCCTTAATTTGGTTTTTGTTTAAGGAGTTTAGTTTTGTATATAACTTGAAACATAGCGGAACCCATACACGACGCTCAGCAAGCTTGTTTAACAATGTTGCGGAAATCCTTCCTTTGAAGCCAAATATTCTTAAACTTAAACGGCGGTGGCTTATGAATTACTTCATTATCTAAGTTTATTGTAATGGGACAATGATCCGATGATGAAAAAGCACAATTTTTTGTAATTAGTTCTGGAAAAAATTGGAGAATTTGATGTTGAACAAGTACTCTATCCAGTTTCTCGATAATGTTGTTATCCCCCTTAGGTTTTTTTCCTCCAAGTGAAGTGGTTCCCCGACGTGGGGAAATCAATCATAGCACATTCGCTTTTAAAATTAGCTAGTCTTTGGAATCTGTGAGTATTGATTTCTGCCCCGCCAATTTTGTCCGAGCTACAATAAATTTCGTTAAGATCCCCCATCACAATACACGGAAGGGATGAGCAGGCGACAAGTTGAGTCAGATTTCTCCAAAATTTGTCCTTTTCCCTCTAACCCTGAGGGGAGCATTAGAGAGGGATCGTTTTGCGAGTTGTTGTATCTAATACCAATTATTTTAGGAAGTTGGATTTCTATCGAAATTGACTCATTGAATAGGTGGTTTGTCTTACAAAGGATACATAGGCCGCTGAATTTGCCTTGGGCAGGTGACCAGATAGCGTTGTCAAAACCTGCATTCTTCCATACAGTTTCATTCGGAATACTTTCAGTTTTTGTCTCCGCTAGAGCAAGTAATTGGATATGGTCGTTTTTACACCATGTGTTGATATTTGTCAAGAATGTTGTTTTTCCTATACCTCTACAATTCCAATAGCTAAATCTCATAATGTATCCTCTCCCACGAAGATGCTTTGTACCAACGAGAATGTATGTAATTGCTAGGATTATAATCAAAAGGTCTATAAGCGATCGAGTGGCAAGACAAGGATGCAAAGCCCAGGCGAAAACGCCAATTGAGCACCCAAGAAACAAGATATACCATTCTATAAGTTTTGTGATTTGTTTGTAAATGGATTTATTCAGATAAGTTTCTATTTTAAACGAATTATTTAATCTAAGAATGGTTGTACTATGAGGGTAGTTGTTGCCTAGCCAATTTTCCTGAACGGGGGGCTGAATTTGAGCCTTAAGGAGAACAGAGTTACGAGAAGATCGAAGCAGCCACCAAGGATGGCCAACCCATAGATAAACCAAGATACAACAAGTAAGATTTGAGATGCTGTTAAACACAAATAAGGTTGAATATAGGGTGAGTTCAAGCGATGAGGCACAAGGATTTAATTCATAAACCTTCATAAACCTAGCTGCACAAGCATTAATCCAAATACCAAGTTCCCAGGGCCACCCAATTACATTCATACATGAGAGAGTGCCAAGTATGAGTGGGAAAATATAGCCAGTTTGATCGATGATCAAAATCAAAAAGTGCATATCATAGTAGCAAGTGTGAATAAATGGTTCAAGATAACAAAAACACCCCAAACTTTTAGAGATCAATAATAATATGACTATTATTTGTTTGGTAAGCCAAGTCAACCGACTATTACACCACATATGAGGATTCTGGGCACCGAGAGAGTGGGTATTTGAATTAGGAATGTGGAAAACTAAGTGGAAGTATACCATCCAAGCTGAGATAAACTCAGTAATTAAGGAGGAAAGACTCCCTTTAAACATATTAACAAAAGCAGTACACAACACACATAGAGAAGAGCAATTTTCCAAAGATTTCAGGGAGGCTAGATACGAGAACCTCCCCATATCGCCAATCCTATTACCTTCCACCAAGGATTTGAGAACCTCATCGTTGATGTATTTGGTCGGAAAACCCGAGATCCGCAGCCAGCCGTCCAATGAAGTGATTGGTTCCATAAGAGGAACAAAATCAAACCGTCGCAGACAGATGATCTTAATACGACTAGCTATGTGAAACGGACAGCCTATCCGGACTTTCACATTTTCTTTATCAATATCGAGACGTAGCTCGAAGCAATGATTCGCCATCGAAATTTCTAGGACACCACCCGAAGGAAAGGTCCAGTCAAAGTGGATTTTGTTTCGAATGATTTTGATGCTCGCAGGCTCTCCCCCCAAAGTTGCAAACAGGGAGGAGAGGTTGAGATTAATGATGTTCACCTGAACACCATCAAGCACACTCTTGAGACGATCCATGTTAAGACATTGCTTCTCTGATTTTTTTTCTTATTCTTGCCCATCAAATGGTGGCTACAACCCTCGTCCGGGAGAGTGCTCCCTTCCGAGTGATTTGCCTCACAAAGAGGATTTGTGCCTTTATGGGATTTTGTTGGAGAGGAAACCGAATTTCCAAACTCCATTGAATTCTTACCTTTGTTGTTTTTTGATGAGGCCTTGGAAGCCAACACAGAGTGTAAAAAAGTTCTTTGATGGTGTAAAATGATCACAGATTGATCATAAAACAAGAAGTAAAACAAAGATCAGCAAAAGAATGATGACAGATGATTTAGGAGGAAAGGGAAACCATTGCTCTAGGGTTTTCCCCGCAGCTGTAGCTGCTGCATTTCATTCACACACACTTCAAAATAACAGATAAGGAGTATTTATACACTAGAGGACAAAGCAAACAAATACCTCACGCAGGAGGCTTATTGCATTAAGGAAGAAAAGGACAAAAAGGCTAGTTGTCATAAAGTTGTAAATGAAAACAGAAATTGGTTTATAATACACCTATCAGAAGATGCATTATAAACACTTTATAATCTCAATCCCCCCTCCTCAAGTTGGACTTAGAGAGGCATTGACAAGTCCCAACGTGGCAAAGAAGAATTTGAAATGATCTTCACCCAAAGGTTTGGTCATGATTGAAGCGATTCTAGGATTTCACCTATACTTATTACCTCAAGGTGACGACAAAAGTCCTTAAATACCTGTCGTATTATGTGATAATACTTAGTTTCGTGATCAAATGAATCTTTTATTGCTATAGGCGATCTTATATATATCCGAGGTTCGCGATCAGGTATATTTCCTGTTCAATCGTCGTCTTTAGAGGAAGTTTGCTTTGATGAAGTGTCTTTCCTAGAAAAGCTATTTGTCTGATCAAAGATCTAAAGAGCTCAGACCTAAGGGTTTTATGTCAAAGGAAGTTGCAGAGCTCCTTTTCTTATCTCTTATTTCGGATCCCCTTTCTTGTGGGCATTTAGGGGGTATTTATAGTAGTATCTAAGCAAGCAGCTGGCTGATGACCTCGTGGTTCACGTAGGGGACACGTGTAGCTCATGCCGCAATGTCAGCAGTCTAGAGTAGCTACATGTGGCGACGTTTAGAGGAGATGTGCTTCACCAGCGAGCTGCTTGTCTTTCTGAGGGAGTTTAAGTCGGTCTTGGAGCCTTTATTTGCGATCTTGATTCTGAGGGGTGACATTCTTAGTTAGACCCGAGCCTTGGTTTATGCGAATTGAGAGGATTTTGATCGCGAGGTCATAATCTTTAGGGATCTTTAGGGAGTACATGACTTTCATAGGTACATGATCTTTGCGTGGGGTAACCCATTTATGACGCCATACCGCTATTAATAAAAGAGGTTATTTTCCATGGCATCGTCATATCTCCTTGGGACTAGATCGCGAGGAAAATTGACACGCGATCGAGTTTCGATAAAAAGCGATGCTTCCTTTTTCCTTAACGGGGGAAAACGAGACTTGTTTGGAGATGGACTTAGATGGCCCAGCCCAACAAGTCCATGAGTTTTTAGAGCGGGAACTAGTACGGTCCCACAGAGACTTATAAATAGGGTTTTCACTTCCTTTTTCTCGTCATTTCATTTCATCTTGAACTGGGAGGAGAGAGAGAAAGAGAGAAAAAAGAGAGGTGACATTTCTGGAAACAAGAAAACGTTGCTTGGATCTTCTAGTTTGGTGATTTCGGGTACAGTAACTCTATAGATTTGAAGTTTCTTCCTCGATTGGTTCCTCCATTCCCAAGTAAGTGACCCCCGATCCCGTTTCTTTTTACAGTTTTCTTTTGCCATTTCCTATCTGTGATTTTTGTTTCTACTTTCAGTTTTCTTCGTCTTTCCCCTTGATTTCTTCTGGGTTTTGGGGTAAAAAGGGGGAATTCTTTTTGGAGGGGTTGCTCCTGAAAAGGGGGTATGAGAAACCTCCTCTTTTGGTGGGGAGGAAAGATGAAAGGAGTGGTGCTTAGGGGCGGTTGGATCGGCGGCCCTTGGTTTCTTTCTCGGATTTCATGATCGGACCACCCTGGGCATGGTGGGTTGAGGTTGATAAGGTAGCGGTTCTCCGATGGGACAAAAAGGCAAAACCTTTGGGGATCTTCCGCTATATTTTCTTTTGGGGACGCTTCATTTTCTGTCTTAGGAAAAGGGATTTTTAGGAAGGCAAAATGGTGTTTTTTAGCCGTCATTTCTTGGGAAAGAGTCTTTTCATTGTCTTTTCAAAGAGGCACCTGAGGCGCCAATCTGACCTTTGAAGGGTTTTTTGGCGCCATTTCTTATCTAATCGCGATTTCGAAAAGACTGCTTTCCTGGTGTTTAATTTTCATTCTTCACGTCTTTTCAGGGAGTTTGTTTCTTAGGAAAGTCTTTTCTTTTTTAGGGAGAAATAGACAATGTCATCAGCAAGTGATAGCCAGAATATGAGCATGGGGGATGTAAGAGAAGAATTCAGCTCATCAAGAACTTCACATTCGGTCGCGAAAAATGATTTCGAGGCTACGACATCTTCCATTCGTATTCCCCCGCTTCAGTTGGAAGAAAGCGGGGGTAAAAGAGAGAAGGCAGTATTGATAAAGGGAAAAAATAGGACTCCTCTAGCTGGGTCGTTTAAGCAACCTCTGTCGAAAAAGGATCCTGCGTATTATCATACATCCGAATCTGAGGACGGTCATGGTAAGCGAAGAAAAATTGTTTGTGATGGGAAGAAACATAAGGAGATTCGCGTGGTACCCGGGGATTTCTCTATACCTCCTTACAATATTGAAGAGTTCGCGAATAACAGTTTCTGTGATGGCTTTACCCCTTCTGATCCCCCTCCTGTTCCTTCCGTGTTTTAGGAGCGGGTATTCCCTACAACATCGGAAACTAGGGGGGAGGTATCTATTTTGGAACCCCTGCACTTGCAACTTGTGGCTCGTGCTTTTCCTTGGCCTGTGGGAGTGGAATTGGTTTTGCCTTCTGCGAGAGGGGGTTGCTTGAACATTTACCCTAACCACTTGGTGGTTCATCTGGAGAGTTTGCTTCAAAGGTTTCGCCTTCCTTTGCCTAGACTTCATGCCAAATTTCTTGGGAAAATTCGAGTGTGCCCAGCTCAGGTTTCCTTTAACGTATGGATGTTTTTAGCCGTTTACACCATGCGATGTATAACTTTAAAACAAGAGATGTTGTTGGACCATCTGTTTACGTTTTTGTCCCTTAGGCATGGGAAAGACAGGTTGGTGTCCGCATCTCTTAGTGGTGATATGGTAACAAGATTGTCGAGTAGTCCTGGATGGAGGAAAAAATGGTTCTTAGTTCGCGATCCTTCTGGGGCTATTTTAAACTTTAAGACCACCCTAGGCAATTATCAGGCCCCTTCCCAGAATAGGACCACGGCGACTGATCAATGGAAGGCAATGTTTGGGGATGGAATCAAAATGGGCAAGCGTAGTTATAAGGAGTTCATAACTCCTGCCCATCTAGAAATGGCAAGACTCAGCCTCCCACATCCTCGGGGTGGGTATTCAATGTTTCCTTCGACTTGCGATACATTATAACTTTCTTTTCCTTGTATACGAAGATAAGCATTCTTATCTTAATCTACACCCGTATGTATCATGCTTCCTTTCTTTGGCAAGTATGTTGGATCTTACCAAACTCTCTGCGGGAGCCTTGAAAGGAAGGAAAACCTCAAGATCATCGGCTGCCGGTGTTTCAGCCGTAGCTCGCAAAACTGCTCTACCCCTAGTGCCCGCCGAGAGTCGTCTTGTGGAGGACGTAGCAAACGCCTTGCCCATTCTTGATTTGGATCAGAGTCCGATCGGGGACGATGAGCCTCTAGTTCGCGCTGCAAAAAAGAAGAGGAAGACAGGGGAGAAAGGCCTCGACATGCTTTCATTGGAAGAGCCTCTTACTCAGTCTGGAATAGCTATATTAGGTTATCGGCAACCTAGTTTTACGGCGATCGACTATTGTAAACTTGCTCTTCCCACGAGGAGTTGTCCGGCTGAAAGGGATTATCTTCGGGCCCTCGCGGACGAGGATCTGGCCGACCAAGGGCAAAAGACTGTGGGTTGGGTAAGCTTAAATTGCCCTTTTGCCTTGCTATGAAAAACTTATTTCCTTCGTACTTTCCCCTTTTTTACATGTTTTATTGTTTTGATTATTAGTACAATCTCTATTGGGAAGAAGTGACGGGACGTTTGAAGGAGCATAGAGATCGTGTAACTCAGCTGCAAAAGGAAGTAAAAGTTCTCCAAGTTAAGCTATCCAAGCTGAAGGATGCAGAGATGCAAGAAGGGACCATCAAGAGCTTGCATGATGCTTTGGAGAAGATTGAGAAGGAGCTTGAGAAGGTGAAGGGGGAGTTAGATCTTTTGAACGTGGAGTCCATGAATTTGAGAGAAAAGAATGCAGAAAATGCTTCGCGGATTTCCAACTTAGAGAGTCAGCTGCGCGGGTTGGAGGAGGAGTTACAATGTGTGCGTGACGAGTTGTCTGCCACTAAGGGGGAGTTGGAGAAGTATACAACCGGCGATGGTGTTCATCTGACCAAAGCTACCCTTTATGAGTATCTTCTGACCGACAAGGGCAAGGAAAAACTTGGTAAATTTTTAGAGACGGTTGGGGAATCCATTCTCTACAGCTACTTAGCTGAGGCGTTCGCGAAAGGTGTCGATGATGGGGTTGTTCAGAGTGTGAACCGGTTCGCCCATCTTGACAGTTCTGTCAGAATGTTTGCACCTAGTTACGACGTCAGCGATATGGTACTCGCGGACCCGTCTCTTGATTTAGCCCCTTCTTCTCCGACACCGTCACTTGAAATGGGCATAGTTGGTAATCCTGACGACCAAAATCGCGATCCCGCAATCGGTTCTTAAGAAACACTTGTGTTGGTTGTTTTCCGAACATTAATTTGTTCTTTTTGCTTGGTGTGATGGTTTTTTGAACAATTTCACCCGCGATATTCAGGTCGACTGTTTTGTCGTGGTTTATGGTTTTTATAAGTATATAATTTCTACTCTTACTTGTTGATCTTGTTTGCTTTTTTCGTTTACTTCGCGATACCCTTACCAATCTCCTGTTGTTGAGCGTTTTATGAGATAACGCGTGAAATAACACAAAATAAAGGGATCGCTAAGTTTTTATTTATGGCTAAAATTTGATCTTTGTGGATCAAATTTGTTACAACACCTTGTTCAGTAATTTTTAGTTTTGTGTGGTATCTCCTATGTCTTCACGACACATGAGGTCATAGGAGATATCTCCATTTTGCTCTGGTCCAGGCTCATGTATAGTAACTTGGAAATGAGCGTATTCTTCATATTCGAATGTAAGGCATGCTCCAATTCTGAGGTTATTGATTCTTACAAAATCTCTCCATCCTTCAGAAAGGGAGTACCAGTTTCCTTCATCTCTTTCTACGAGGATCATGAAGTGTTGGTTTGAGGGAGAGCGGAGGAATACATGGCCTAGGATTTCTTGTTCAAGTTCTGTAAATATATATGGAAGGGGAAGCCTGACCATATGACTCTGAAGAAGTATCATTCTGATGAGCCTAGGGTTGGGGTATGTTATGATACTTGGGATAAATCTAGGAGGGGAAATGTTTTGGGAGAGTGCATCAAAACTTGGCATTGTGTGAGAGTTTTCAGTTTTAAACTTTGTAGGCTAAGGGTAGGTGTATCTATATGAATTCATTATTTAGGGAAAGAGAGATGGTGTATGGGTTTTTTGAATTATCAGCAAGACGCGTGTTGATTGAATCTTGTTGTTGCGCTTTAGATTTGATTCTTGTTTGTGGATAAGTTTAAAATTAGATCGTGTCTTGTGACAATCTTTTTTTAGGATAAAGATAAGGATCATGGTTTATCGTTTTGCCATGGTTATCTGGAAGTTTTAACCTTTTATAAATAGCGTTCTGCTTTTTTTTGAAAACTAGAATTTTTGTTTTGATGATACCGAACAGTTCATTGACTGGATTGAGGACCAACTTCCCCATGCTTGGGAGCTTTATAGTGGATGTTGTTGCGGAGAGTTATCTGCATCGGCTTGTATGTTTTGCGAATACTTTGTTTTTCTCTAAAGGATTTATGAATTCTGAATTATTGAATTCTGTTCTTCCTTTATTTTTTAGCCTCTTTCATATGGATATGTGTCTTGTGGCGATGATGTTTTGAGGCAAGTGATTTTGTCTTCGCGAGATAATGATACGTTTTGGGTAACAGTTGAAAAATTGAGCACTGATCGTTATTGGTTTACCGAAGGTTGGTCAGAATTTGTGGCGATGAATGAAATTCGAGTTGGTATGCGTTTGGTTTTTGATTACGATGGGAATTCTCTATTTGATATCATCGCGATTGATCTAGAACCTGATCAGAATGGTGATGTGGCGTTTAATGTTCGTTGTTGATCCCAGAGGTGAGTTTTGATGTCGTGATTTGTTAAATAAATAAATGAGTTGATTGACAACGTTCTTTGTTGTCTGTAATAATATCAACGAATTTGGCATAATCTGTAAAGCTAAGGAGCTTATATATTTCTATTGTTTTAAAGATCGCGAATAACATATAAAGTTTATATCTTATATTTTTTGGTCGTTTGACACGTGTACGGGTAGGGATAATATGCAGTGTTTGCAGGTTCTGCATATTGTCTTTGATATATGTGTGGATAGAGATAAGGTTTGCAGGTTTTGTCTGCTATTTTCCACATGTCTGCTATGCAGAAGTTTTATGAGATTTGCTCTTGGTTTGTCACGTCTTTTCCGTCATGTTTTAATATGTGGGGTTCTACCTTATGTACTCGCGTATAAAGAGGTATGATGGTAGATTTGGTATATGTGTGGGATAAAGAATGGGTTCTTCAAACTTATCTCCGCGTGATTTTTATGGATATATCCATGCTGAGGAGCAACTATGTGCTATGGTATTGAGTTTATAATTTTTCTTTATTTGTTATTTGCTTAGAGAACAAATTGCGTTTTCTAACCTTGGCAAATTTTTGAATTTTTAGGCACTCCCGAAGTTATTTGGGCCTATGTATAATGACGCTGTAAGGGGAGAGGTTCTGCTAACGTCTCCTACAGGTCGATTGTTTACTGTGAAGGTGTTTGGAGATTGTAATGATCAGTTTTGGCTGACTTATGGGTGGGCTGATTTTGCAAATGATGGTAAAGATGACCCCTCTTCTTAGGTTTATTTGTAGTATGAGTTTGTTGGTGTTGTTCCCATTTTGTATTGGCTCTATATTTTCTTTTGTGATGTTTTTCAGTTGTTGTTTTGATATATGCTTTCTCATGTTGAGATCAGGACTTGAACCATGCATGCAGTGTTTCACTTTTTGAATCGTGAGTGTCGGTAGTTATCTTTAGCTTTAGAACTTGCTGAAGAGATTAACCAAAAATAAATGCAATCTCTAGCGTTCGATATGCGGTGGAGATTGACTCGTAAATATTGATGGTAATCTCTAGCGTAGAACGAGCTGAAAAGATTAACCAAAAATAAATGCAATTTCCAGCGTTCGATACGCGAAGGAGATTGACTCGTAAGTATTGGTGGTAATCTCCAGCGTACAATGAGATGAAAAGAATAACCAAGAATAAATGCAATCTCCAGCGTCCGATACACGATGGAGATTGACTCGTAAATAATGATGGTAATCTCCATCGTACAACGAGCTGAAAAGATTAACCAAAAATAAGTGCAATCTCCAGCGTTCGATACGCGATGGAGATTGACTCATAAATAATGATGGTAATCTCCAACGTACAATGACCTGAAAAGAGTAACAAAAAATAAATGCAATCTCCAGCGTTCGATACGCGATGGAGATTGACTCGTAAATATTGATGGTAATCTCCTGCGTACAACGAGCTGAAAAGATTAAACCAAAAATAAGTGCAATCTCCAGCGTTCGATACGTGATGGAGATTGACTCGTAAATAATGATGGTAATCTCCAGCATACAGCGAGCTGAAAAGATTAACCAAAAATAAGTGCAACCTCCAGTGTTCGATACGCGATGGAGATTGACTCGTAAATAATGATGGTAATCTCCAGTGTACAACGAGCTGAAAAGATTAACCAAAAATAAATGCAATCTTCAGCGTTCGATACGCGATGGAGATTGACTTGTAAATAATGATGGTAATCTCCAACGCACAATGAGCTGAAAAGATTAACCAAAAATAAATGCAATCTCCAGCGTTCGATACGCGATGGAGATTGACTCGTAAATAATGATGGTAATCTCCAGCGTACAACGAGCTGAAAAGATTAACTAAAAATAAATGCAATCTCCAGCGTTCGATACGCGATGGAGATTGACTCGTAAATAATGATGGTAATCTTCAGCGTACAACGAGCTGAAAAGATTAACCAAAAATAAATGCAATATCCAGCGTTCGATACACGATGGAGATTGACTCGTAAATAATGATGATAATCTCCAGCGTACAACGAGCTGAAAAGATTAACCAAAAATAAATGCGATCTCCAGCGTTCGATACGCGATGGAGATTGACTCGTAAATAATGATGGTAATCTCCAACGTACAACGAGCTAAAAAGATTAACCAAAAATAAATGCAATCTCCAGCGTTCGATATGCGATGGAGATTGACTCGTAAATAATGATGGTAATCTCCAGCGTACAATGAGCTAAAAAGATTAACCAAAAATAAATGCAATCGCCAACGTTCGATATGCGATGGAGATTGACTCGTAAATAATGATGGTATTCTCCAGCGTACAACGAGCTGAAAAGATTAACCAAAAATAAATGCAATCTTAAGCGTTCGATACGCGATGGAGATTGACTCGTAAATAATGATGGTAATCTCCAACGTACAACGAGCTGAAAAGATTAACCAAAAATAAATGCAATCTCCAGCGTTCGATACGCGATGGAGATTGACTCGTAAATAATGATGGTAATCTCCAGCGTACAACGAGCTGAAAAGATTAACCAAAAATAAATGCAATCTCCAGCGTTCGATACGCGATAGAGATTGACTCGTAAATAATGATGGTAATCTCCAGCATACGACGAGCTGAAAAGATTAACCAAAAATAAATGCAATCTCCAGCGTTCGATACGCGATAGAGATTGACTCGTAAATAATGATGGTAATCTCCAGCGTACGACGAGCTAAAAAGATTTATCGAAATAAGCAAATCAAAACTAAGAAACAATTATTTAGGTTTGGATTATTTATTTCTTTCAGAATTGGGTTCCGTAGAGTACAATTTTTAAAAATCGTTACAATGGGAACCATCGAGTGCAGATGTGTCTAATTGATCTTCCGCATCGTATCCTTCAGTATCATACATACTTACTTCGAAGTGAGTGGATCTTAAGCGAAGATCGTGAGTCTCTACGAAATCTTTCCATCCTTGAGCAACCCACAGAGAGTGGTAGTGACCTTTAAGAGGCCAATTTTGAAATTCTTCACTGTGTGAGAGGATAGCAGGATTTTCTCGGGGACCTAGGATTCGAAATATTCTTGAAAACCATACGTTAGCATCATGCGGAGCACTTGTTCTTCGAAATCCATATGGAGGGAAAAAGTTTACGGGTTTTGTTGAGGATTTGGGTTTGCCATTTTCTAATTTGTTGTTTTTTGTGAATGATGAAATGCAAAATAGGGATGGTTTTTATAGAGCAAGGACGGCTTGGCGTGCTTGTATTTTTGACAGGACTCAGATTTTTTAGAACCCTCGATCGTCGTGAGTTTCATCCGTGATCATGGGTAACTGAATCTTCTCTTTACTGCCTGATTTAATAGTGGTGTCATTAGATTCTTTCCACGTGTACGGTGTGCAGGTTATCTTGGGAAAACCCTCTGTTACTGAACGATATTTTCTTCGTCAGTAATTAGTAGGAGTTTGACCTGATTTATTTGATCTTTCAGCATATATAAATGGCTATTGATGTATGGGGGTTTGGCGTGTCTTTTGCTGGTATTTGTCTTTCCCCTATTTTTTAGAGAAAATGTCTTGTTCTCACTTAGGTCCCCGAGATTTCATCAGGTTTATAGATGCTACTGAGAAACTGGACTTCTTGGTATTTTTCGTTTTAATACTCGGTCTTTTGTCGTATTGCGTCTATGGTTTTCTTCCTCCTTTATGCTTAACCAAGTTTTATGTGTTTATGACAGCCTTTGCCCAACTGCTTTAGGCAAATTTATGGGGAGTTAATATCATATCACGTTTGTCTGACATCCCCTAATGGGAATAGCTTGCAAGTGAGGGTTTCAAAGGATGGTAATGGAAAATCATGGCTTACAGAGGGTTGGAATGCCTTTGTGGTGGAAAGTGGCATTCACGTAGGTTCTTCATGGGCCCTATTTAGATACGTGGAGGATCATTGCTTTAATGTTTTGGTGCTGGAAGAGGAAACTGAGGAGGAAGAGGAAGAAGAGAAAGATGATGATAAAAAGGACTGATTTACTGTTAGGGTCTTTTTCCTTTGTTTTCGAATAAGTGTTATCATGTCTTTGTCAGTTGTGTGCGGCAAAAGTTTCATGGTGGTCTTATTTCTCGCTGGTTAACTTGTATGCCTCGTTTATGTTTTATGGTATTTCGTACTGGATATGTTCGTAATCGAATCATTTGTATGCTTTGTTCATGTTTTATGGTTAGTTTGTGTGCTAAATTTATTCTTGGTAGAGGCTCGTTTTGCACATCCGTGCCAAAAATGCACGCGTTTGCTAAATTTATTCTTCGTAGAGGTTTACTTGCATATCCGTTCCAAAAGTGCAAGCGATTGCTAAATTTATTCTCCGTAGAGGCTTACTTGCGTATCTGTGCCAAAAGTGCACGCGATTGCTAAATTTATTCTCCGTAGAGGCTTACTTGCATATTTGTGCCAAAAGTGCACGCGATTGCTGAATTTATTCTCCGTAGAGGCTTACTTGCATATCCGTGCCAAAAGTGCACGCGATTGCTAAATTTATTCTCCGTAGAGGTTTGCTTGCATATCCATGCCAAAAGTGTACGCGATTGCTAAATTTATTCTCCGTAGAGGCTTACTTGCATATCCGTGCCGAAAGTGCACGCAATTGCTAAATTTATTCTCCGTAGAGGTTTACTTGCATATTCATGCCAAAAGTGCACGCGATTGCTAAATTTATTCTCCGTAGAGGTTTACTTGCATATCCGTTCCAAAAGTGCACGCGATTGCTATATTTATTCTCCGTAGAGGCTTACTTGCATATCCGTGCCGAAAGTGCACGCGATTGCTAAATTTATTCTCCGTAGAGGTTTACTTGCATATCCGTGCCAAAAGTGCACGCGATTGCTAAATTTATTCTCCGTAGAGGTTTACTTGCATATCCGTGCCAATAGTGCACGCGATTGTTAACTTTATTCTCTGTAGAGGCTTACTTGCATATCCGTGCCGAAAGTGCATGCGATTGCTAAATTTATTCTCCGTAAAGGTTTACTTGCATATCCGTGCCAAAAGTGCACGCGATTGCTAAATTTATTCTCCGTAGAGGCTTACTTGCATATCCGTGTCAAAAGTGCATGCGATTGTGAAATTTATTCTCCATAGAGGCTTACTTGCATATCCGTGCCAAAAGTGCATGCGATTGCTAAATTTATTCTCCGTAGAGGCTTACTTGCATATATGTCTCAAAAGTGCACGTGATTGCTAAATTTATTCTTCGTAGAGGCTTACTTGCATATACGTGCCAAAAGTGCACGCGATTGCTAAATTTATTCAATGCAGCGACACATGGATCTTTCAAAAGAGGGCATGGAACTTTCATATATATATTTTAACGAAGTGGTGTGCCCCTTATAGGATCCTCGAGACTTCCTATATAGAGAAAATTCTAAGTCATCGGGTATCCTTATACAAAAAAAGGTAAATCTTAGCCATAGTAAGCTTTGAGGTTCTTAGTGTTCCGTGCTTTAGGGAGGATAGCCCCTTCTGAGTTCTAAAGCTTGAACGATCCTCTTCCTACTTCCTGGTGAATTATGTAAGGCCCCTCCCACTTGAGTTCGAGTTTCCCTCCTTCTGTGGCTTGTCGAACGACCATGTCCCATTTTTGTAGTGGGCGTATGAAAACGCTTTTGTTGTAGCCATCAGAGAGTCGACGTTGATACTCACTAGCTTTGATACAGGCTGTTTCTCTTCTTTCTTCGTGGAGGTGCAATTCCAACTCCAATGCTTCATCATTGGTATCTTTGTTGAAGTCAAAAACTCTTGCTAAAGGGATCAGCAACTCAACTGGGATGACCGCGTCTACGCCAAAGGTCATGGCAAAGGGTGTTTCTCCTGTGGGGCTTTTTGCTGAGGTTCGGTATGCCCATAGAACCAAAGGTAAGGTTTCTTCCCATTCACCTTTGGTGAGGCCTAATCTTTTCTTTAACGCATTTAGGACTTGTCTATTGGTTGTTTCAGCTTGGCCGTTGGACTGGGGGTACGCCACAGATGAGAAGCGAAGGTCTATGTGGAGTCCAAAACAGAAATCACGAATAGTCTCACAATCGAATTGAGGTCCATGATCAGTAATGATTGCTCGTGGTACTCCAAAACGACATATCATATTTTTCCAAAGGAACTTCCGTACTTTTTCCGCTGTTATCAAAGCCATGGCTTCAGCTTTGACCCACTTGGTGAAATAATCGACTATTACGAGGATGAATCGTAGTTGTCCAAGAGACCACGGGAAAGGTCCGAGGATATCCATTCTCCATATTGCAAAAGGATACGGGGTAGATATGCATTTGAGGGGGTGGGGTGGTCGATGTTTGAGGGTCGGAATGTCGTTGACAAGGGTCACATATCATGATGTAGTGCTGGGTTTCAGCCCTGAGGCTAGGCCAATAATATCCTAATCGTGTGATCTTTGTGGCAATAGCTCTCCATCCTTGGTGATTTCCACAAATGCCTGCATGTAGTTCTCTAACGATGGCCCGACCTTTCTGGTCGGATACGCAAAGAAGATCCGGGAGGTCAAAACCCCTTTTATATAGCCGACCGTCTTTGATTTGGAAACGAGAAGCTTGTCTCACGATTTTTCGATATTTTGGGCCATGGGCTCCTTCAATCGGCCCATTGTTGATGTATTCTAAGATGGGTTCTCACCAATCGGATGGTGATATCGCGAAAACCCCTTTTATGAATCCGCCGAGTGTGTCTACGCTCTATTACCACACGATCACTTAGTTCGAGGTGTAGCGTAGCTCCTATCCTGGCTAGGATATCAGCTCGCTCATTTTGTTCACGAGGTATTGAAGAGATTGAACAGCGGTTAAACGCAGCAGTGAGCATTTGTACTCGGGTAAGGTATTCAAGGAGCATTCATGTTTTTAACTCATATTCTCCATTGACCTGCTGGGCTACTATTTCTGAATCAGTGAATATTTTTACTTGGCGAGCACCATTGATCAGTACTTTCTCTATCCCCACTATCAATGCCTCATATTCCGCTTCGTTGTTGGTTGCTTCGAAAAGAAGCTGGAAAGATAAGTCAGTGACTTCCCCCGTCGGGCTAGATACTCACTACCAAAAACACAGGAAATAGCCACGGATAGGCCACGAAAGATCGTGGCTAAACGGTTTAGCGACGGGCATAGCCACAATTTTTACGTTTGTCGCCATTCGTGGCTATATGCCTCGTCGCTAAATGTTAGATTTCCAACATCCGTGGCTAACAGCCATGAACTGACAATGTCGTGGCTAAGTCCGTGGCTAGGTCATACTCGAGGAATTTGTGGCTATAGCCACGAATTCAGCCACGGTATGGTCGTGGCTGATGTCGTAGCCACACACGTGCGAGTCTCCATTGAGGCTCAACGACTGCCGTGGCTGATGTCGTGGCTAAAGTCGTTGCCATATGTGTTGCTAATTATCGTGGCTAAAGTCGTGGCTAAAGTCGTGGCTAGCATGTGAACCTCATGTGGCTATATTAGTGGCTACAATTTATGCCGTGGCTATGACCGTGGCTAATGTCATGGCAAATATGTTGCTATGGTCGTGGCTACAATGTATGCCCGTGGCTAATGTCGTTGCCACATCTTATTTAAATCTTTAAATATAATATATTTAATAATGCTGGACACAAATATACCAAAATAAAATACCATTCAACCATTGACATAATTTGTTCATTCCAACCAAATCCAACACACAACCACCAGTTCAACCAACCAAAACACAAACATAAGTTCAACCATCCAAAACACAATCAAACCACAACCAGAACAAACCCAAAAGTTCAGCAGTACGTATGACATGGGAGAATACGACAAAGTCTTAAGGTAGTGGAACCCAAAACAGCAACACACAACTTACTTTCACTTGTCTTTACCCTGACAGAACTGCATCATGGTGTTGAGGAGCTTCTCCTGCCACTCTTCGTTGGCCTTCCTAGTCTCGCCCATTAGTTGCTCCCCAATAGCTACCATGTCTTGTCGGACGCTTGAGCTAACTTGTTCCTGCACTCGCTCTCCAAAGGACGACATTTCTGGCCTAAGGTTTGTGGTCATTTGGGTCTGTACCTGGTCCCCTAACTCCACCATTTCGTTCCTCAAGTC
Source organism: Persicaria maculosa (assembly GCA_963922045.1). Taxonomy (NCBI): domain Eukaryota; kingdom Viridiplantae; phylum Streptophyta; class Magnoliopsida; order Caryophyllales; family Polygonaceae; genus Persicaria; species Persicaria maculosa. Next base: position 19,084,813 of record OY998261.1, on the reverse strand, counting down.
CTGCCTAATAGTTGAAAGCTCGGACATCACATAGTCCTTTAAAGGGGCATCAGTAGGAGCTGCAATAGTTGGGGTTGCAGCTTTTGGAATCGGTTTTGACTTTATGATAGCTAGCGACTCTGATCCCATGCCGACAACCCAGCCTTTCTTCACACCTCCTGTAGCCTTGATCCAAGCAACATTCATATCAACTGAGTGAGATCCATTCTCAAAGATAGCGTCATCAAGCAGGCCTTCTTCTTCTTCTTCTATCAACTGGTCATACTTGTCCTAATTCAAAGAAAACGACCAAGCCATCACAATCAGGCAGCACTAGTGAACTGGCCATCACAACCAAGCTTTAGCAACACCCATGAACACCACAACAACACACCATATAGAAAGCAGCAGCTAACAACATAGCATGTTTAATACATCATCACAAATATAAACAAGCAAAACAGACAGTCACAAAAGCTGAATGAGAGTTTAAATTTTTTCGTGTAACATGTTGTGAGTAATTTCCTGCAATTGTAAGAATGCAATGAAAGATGACATCTTCTTAACTACCCAAGCACTTTTATCAGCAGACAAACTGACGCTGATCATAAATAAAATAAACAAACTAACTAATTTCATGAAACATGCCTAAGAACCAAATCAATTTGGGGAATGAATAATTGAACACATTCAATTGGAAATGAGTTTTATATATACAGACTTCATATCCAAAACACCACTCCCCACCAACAAAAAACCACATCACATCATGTATAACTGAACACATTCAACTGTGAACCCAAAGAACATAACCAATAACACATTCAACTGCAAAGTCCATAAGCACAAAAAATACCTAAACATAAGCAGGTACCAAACACAGCAAGAGAAACCAAAAATTCGAACAAAAAGTGTGAACTCAAAGAACATAACTAAACCATTCACATCGCACATACATAACAACAAGGGTCACTTGATATTGTTACTTACCACAGTTGGTTGGCATTCAGTGCCAGCCCAAGAACCGTCTTTTTTCTTATGGCACCTTTCAAATGTTTGCCTTGGGGTTGGGTCTTTTCCAAGCTCCTTCTTCTGTAAGAAAATATAGTTAGTTAATTAGTACACATATATGCAAACTAAACAGACGGTCAATTATGAATTTAGGAGTGATTGAAACTATATGAAATGGGAAAATATCATAAACTGATCTAAGGTGCACGTACCAGTCGATCCTTGATTACGACTGTTGAAACCGATCCACCACTGAAAATCAGAGTGCCTTTTTCTACTGCGATGGCTCGATTCTGCTTGTTGACTTCAGATTGGCGGCGAAATTTTTCCTCGTTTGCCTATTTCTCCTGCATTTGCGCCCATATCACTTGCTTCACCCATGTAGGCTTCTTTGTTTTTCCAGAGCGAGCCTTCCCAAATATGTTCCTGATGTGGTCCCCTCCCTTTGTGTGGAAAGCCTTGAAGACAGCTGCTTCCGAGTAGAGAGTTTCATCCCATCGTGTTCGCTTCTAGACATATTGAACAAACAAGTAAGGTTTGAAATATTTCACACGGATGCACTGAATGTTAGCATATTATTGAAATTTTTTTACCTTAAACATTCCCCACCATAACTCTATTGTTGCTTCAGGAACATCCCTCCACCGTATATACGGTCCATCGAAATGAGAATGAATGACTTGGAGCATGACACCATATGCAGGATTTATTGAATCAAAGCTTCATGTAAAACCAAAAAATGTTATAGCAAATGTTGTCAATATAATTGAAGTTTAAAAAAAATCAGAGCATTTGAGAAAAAACAAACACAGGTGACTCTATTGAAGCACATATATACACACACAGTCAAGACTTACAGAAGCACATGTACAAACACTTGCAGAAGCTATATATATACAAACACTTGCAGAAGCTATATATATACAAACAAATTGAATCAAAGACAAACAAATTGAAGCACATATATAAAAACATACCAAATTCAAAGACAAACAAATTGAAGCACATATATAAAAAGACTTACAGAAGCTATATACAAACACTTGCAAAAGCTAACCACATACATACACACACTTGCAGAAGCTATATACACACACTTTCCTAAGCCATCCCGTAAATGCAATTGAATCAAATTGAAACAAAATTCACAAAACAAACAAAATTAATTACAAATGCACCCTAAGTTCTCTAATGGAGCAACATATTTAGCTACCTTCTTACTCCATCAAAATAAACAAAAGTTCCATTATTTATTCAAAGTTCAATCAAAACATAAAAATTCAGAAGTTATCCCATTATTTAGAAGCTATCCCATTATTTAGAAGCTATCCCAATTTTTTTTAAAGGTTCCATTATTCAAAGTTCAAGCAAAACACACTTGCATCAGATATCCCATTTCCATTATTTATTCAAAGTTCAATCAAAACAGACAAAGTTCCATTATTTAGACAAAGTTCCATTATATATACTTGCAGATGCTAGCCCATTTTGTTTAACCACATAGAGACACACACTTGCAGATGATATATACACACACTTACAGAATCTGTCCCCTTTTTTTAAACATGCATTCCAATTTCCATTATAAAATATATACACAATTCATAGACAAACAGAACCAAAAGTAAAGAACAATAGGTGACTTACGATCCATTGACCAGAGAAAAGGAGACTGGTCTATTCCACCTAGGAGCTTCCTCATTTTCTTGGTCGTTCTCATTCTCTTGGTTTTCTTGGTTGTCTTGGCCATCCTCATTTTGCAGGGCTTCCTCATTCTTTGGGGCATCCTCATCCACGGGGTCCTCATCCATGGCGTTCTCAGACACGACGTTGTCTTCTGTCTCAGATGGAGTTGGAGAATCCGGCAAGAAAAGGCTTGCAGGTACCAGGAGCAATCGTCGAAAGGAGTTTGAAGGATTTTGGGAGGCAGAGGGAAGGGTGGTTTGAGTACCTTGGGAGTCGGAGGGACGGGAGGCTACAAGAGCAGAGGGTTGGTGGGTGGCTTCAGTACGTTGGGAGGTGGAGGGTTGGGAGGCTACAAGAGCAGAGGGTTGGTGGGTGGCTTCAGTACGTTGGGAGGCAGAGGGTTGGGAGGCTACAGGAGCAAAGGGTTGGTAGGTTGTTGAGGGTGTTGTCTTTTCCCGTTTGGCGGCCCTGGCAGGGGAGACTCGTCCGGGGGCCCTTGTCTTTGTCCTGGCCGGAGATCTAACAGGTGAGGAGACCACCAGTGGAGATATAACAGGAGAGGTCACCGGTTGCGTGGGTGGGTTGTGGGTTGAGCGTGTCGTGGTTGTCCTTTCCCTCTGTGGAGCTACTGGTGGTCGGGAATTATCGACATGGCGAGCAGATCTCCTTAGGCCTCCTTGCATCTTCCTAACTGAGTGGATTGAGATCTCGAAGAGAGGAGATTGAGAGATGAGAGCTAGGGTTTTTGGAGAGGAGAGAGGAGAGAGGTGAATGACGATTGAGGGTTTGTGAGGAGAGTGGGAGAGTTTCTGAGGGTTTGTGACATTTCGATTTTGGATGAAATTTCGGATTTCCCTCGCCCGCGTACTGAAAATAGCAAGGGTTTGGGAATAGCTTTGGTTGTGTGGGCTGGGCTAAAAGGCCCATTGCTATGTTTACACTTAAAAAAGGCCCAATAAATTACATTCTGACATTAGGGGTTCTGTAATTTCATTCCATTTTTTTTTCTTTGAGACAACGATGGAGATTGGAGAAGGTAAGAGAATTCTAGGGATAGGGTTCCTGAATTTTGATTTCGGTTACGACGTAAGAGGATTCTCAATCGAGCACGATGGATGGATTCGATGGAAGACTTCTATGGATAGCTTTGATGGAGGTAATTGTTCGTCGTCGTTCTGGAATTTCGGTTTCTGAATTTGAAGGTAAGAGGATTCGATCTTTTTTTATGGAATTTTGGTTTCCGAATTTGTGTTTCGTCGAAATTAGGTTGATTGCTCCTTCTGTTCCCTCATTCGAAATTGGATTGATTGCTCCTTCTGAATATGTGTTTCTGTCCTTCAGTAGGGGTAAGGAGGAATTTCGATTTTTCTATCAGATTTGGTTATCGAATGTTGGTATCTTGATTTCTTCTTATGTTTGCTGTCATTTATTCATCTTTGTGGAATCATCTTTAATTTATGGAATCATCGACTGTTGGTTTCGAATGTTGAATATCGAATGCAGTAACCTGTCCTTCAGGATGTTTTGTCATTGTTTTTGCCATGGGGGTCTTGTTGATTTGGCTATCGAATTCCTCCTTCTGAATTGGTAACCTGTGTTTTGTTGCTAGTGCAATTCTGATTTTCTGGTTCGAGAATTATATTAATAAAGATTGTAAGACTTTGGGTATGGGATTTGGCTATCAAATTTGTCATTGTGTTTGCCATGGGGGTCTTGTTGCTTTTGTGTTAAAATTGCTGTCAGAGCATGTATTTGCCAATCAGATTTGTCATTGTATAGGCATACATATGCATCTTGGCAAATCTACATTGTCAAGGCCTGTTAGCTCAAATTGGAAGAGCGCTGTACGTGCACAGTGATGTGGGTTCGATTCCCTCACAGGTCCATATACATTGCATAAAAAACAGATACATCATACTGCAGAGGGTGTTTAGTCGGATTATTCTTCATCAGCAGGAACCACACCCTCGTCCAAGTCATCTCCACCATCTTCGGAGGCCATAACCTCGTTGTAGTCATCGCAGACATCAAATGCACCAGAGGGATCTCGCAAGGAAGTCGGTGAGTCTTCTACTTCGATGTCAATGGGCAACTGAGCATTGTTGACTTCGTCTGACTGGTACGCAGTTTGTGTATCAGCGGGGGTCGCCGATACCCATCTCTCTTCTTTCTTGTGTCGAGCCCTTGTTTTGCACACATTCCACCAATCCATTCGATCCCATGTGGCCCCTGGATATTGAAGGTAGTAAACTTGCACAGCTTGCTGTGCGAGTACAAAAGGCTCGTACCGTTGATACAATTTCTTCTGGTTGACTTCAACAAAATGGTAGACCGGATGAATTTGTGTTCCACGTGTTGGATCGAACCATCTGCACTTGAAAAGGGCTACTTTCAGCGGGAATTCGTATGGGCTTGGGTACTCCATCTCGATGATTTCTTCGAGAAGACCAAAGAAATCTGACTCCGCATTCGCATAGTTTGAGCCTCGAACACAAACCCCGCTATTCATTGTCTTCTTCCCAACACTTTGATGTAGAGTCTCGAACTTGTAGCCATTGACAAATAATCGATCCCAACTTTTTGCTTCCACATTTGGACCCCATGCCAAATTCCACAAGAGAGTATTTGGACAAATTCCATTGCTTCCGTCCATGGCCTACAAACAGATTGTTTAACAATATTATTAATACTTATACGTTTCATGTAATTATAATAATGCAAAAGTATTTAGTCATACTTACGTATAATTTAAACCAATCCGCAAAATGTTGTTCAATGGTGTCATCTCCGCACACATCTCCCCCCATTGTAGCTATGAATATCCTACATGTGTGAATATCCATACGTATAATATGCATTATTTATATGACATAAAATCGAAAATATACCTAATTAATAAGAAATTATCCTCACTCGAGGTATGGTTGTACTTCCGGACAATTGACCAACACGTAGGTGTGTGCGGCCCTCCACTCTTTGTCTTCATTCAACCACCTTGTTCTCCCCTTGCCACGACCCACACCAGGGTGATTGAATATGGAGAAAGCAGAATCGTCACCATTGTAGACATCATTTCTCACGAATCTCCTGAATTTTGAAGGTGCATGCGAAGGAAAGTAGTGCACCGAGAAAGATGCTATTTCCTCTCTTAAGTATGCCATCACAATTGACCCTTCGACATTACTCTTTTGGACGATCTTCTGTTTGAGATGAAATAAATTCCTCTTGAATGGGTACATCCATCGATACTGAACTGGCCCCCCTATTTGTGCCTCATACGATAAATGGACAAGGAGATGCTCCATGGAGTCAAAAAATGATGGAAGGAAGATACGCTCTAGCTTACATTCCAGTATAGGAATCATGCGATGCAACTGTTCCATGACACCAACTGACAAGCTCGATGAACAAATTGTCTGGAAGAAGATACTCAACTCCGTCAAAGGACCCCAAACAGATGGTGGCAACAACTCTTTGAAAGCAATTGGCAAGAGTCTCTCCATAAACACATGACAGTCATGACTCTTCATCCTATTGAGAGTGCATTCATCACTCAGAACACATCTTCACAGATTAGAAGCAAAGCAATCCAGAAACTTAACAGATCTCAACCATTGACCCACCTTTTTCTTCTCCTCTCATTACAAGGTATATATTGCTTTAGGCTTTGCGCCTCTGTATTCATCATCCACCTCCAGCTCAGGTCGATTACAATATAGGCGAAGATCCTTCCGTGCATTCAAGTTATCCTTCGTCTTCCCAGGGATATCCATCACGGTGTTATACACATTGTCAAACATTTTTTTCTCAATGTGCATAACATCGAGATTGTGACGGATGAGAAGGTCCTTCCAGTATGAAAGTCTCCAGAAAATGCTCTGTTTTGTACACTTATGTGAAATCCCATAGTCCGGTGATGTGTAAAAAGGATCGTCAATGACCGTTGGTAGCTGACGTACCTGCTCCCATATTTGCTCCCCCGATAGCATCGGCGGTGGCAAAGCTGTTTTCACATGTCCTCGATAGAAGTCCTTCCTATTTCTACGGAAGGGATGGTCAATGTCTAAAAATTTCCAATGACAATCAAACCAGGTAGCCTTCCTTCCATTTTTCAACCGAAAACAATCAGATCCCGATTCCATACAAATCGGAGAAGCCATCACACCAGCAGTGCTCCATCCCGACAACATAGCATATGCAGGGAAATCACTTATTGTCCAAAGTAGAGTTGCACGCATAATGAAGGTCTCTCTCCTCGAAACATCATAAGTAGGTACACCGACCTCCCACAAATGCATCAACTCATCAATGAGAGGTTGGAGGAAAACATCAATCAACTTCTTTGGGTTTTTCGGACCTGGCACTAACAAGGACATAAACATGTACTCTGTTTTCATGAACAAATGAGGCGGAAGATTGTAAGGAGTAACAATAACGGGCCAAGAAGAATAAATCTGTCCACTTTTGTTGAAGGTAGCAAAGCCATCAGTGCATAAACCCAAACGAATATTACAAGCCTCTAAAGCATAATCAGGATGCTTTGTGTCTAACCTTTTCCAGGCCTCTCTATCTGACGGATGACACATCATTCCTTCCTCTGTTACATGGTCTGCATGCCAAGTCATATAACTAGCTGTCGCCTCAGAAGCATATAATCTCTGAAGGCTCGGAGTTAGAGGTAAGTAGAACAACACTTGGTGTGGAGTGCTCTTTCCGTTGCTTGCAACTTTATATCTGGCATGCCCACAAAATCTACACGATTCTTCATTGACATCATTCTTCCAATACAACATACAACCATTAGGACACATGGCTATTCTTTCCACCGGTAGACCCAAACTTCGAACCACCTTCTCAGTTTCATAGTAACTAGTGGGAATCTTATGGTTAGGAGGCAACACTTCATCATACAATTGCACAAATCCATTGAAGAGTGGATGGGGGACATTATATTCACACTTCAGGCTCATAAGTCTGCTTACAAAGGACAACTGAGTATGTGAAGTACAACTTGAAAACACTGGTTCATCAGCGGCTCTGAGCACTTCTGCAAATTGCGTTGCTAAGAGATTAGCATCCTCTATCATCATGTCTTCACCACCACCATGATCAGCTTCTTGGAATTCAACATCATTTCCATCATTATTAAACCATGGAGGAGGAACAAAGCTCGGACCTGAAATTTCAAACCCCATCAACTTCTTGTAATTCATCATCATTTCAATCGAACATTAAACGTACAATATATGATATAAAGTTCGAACCTGCAATGTCAAACACCATCCTTTGTTCCCCCGTTAAGTGATCATACATAGACGGATAATTCTGATTTGGAGGCGCAATAGTTTCACCATGTGCTGTCCATCGATGATAATCACTCATAAACCCACGATGATATAAATAATTCTTGACCTCATCTATTCTGTACCATTTACAGTTAGTGCATCGCCGACATGGACATTGAATATTGCCTTCATCGACATAAAGTGGATGCTCCAATGCAAATTTTATAAAAACTTCCACCCCTTGAAAAAAATTGATCATTTAATCCTTCATACATCCATGAACGATCATCCATATTGCACTTCACCAATTTCTGTATATATGTATATATATGTACAAATACATAATGAATATTAAACATACAACATTAATATAAAATTCTAAATGGGTGGACTAATTAAATAATATATTTAAGCCCATTGAGATATAAATAACCATGAACACAAAACCTTAAACTCATGCACACAACAACTTATATTGCTATTAAAAGTCCAAACATTTTAAAACGTAAATACATATTCCATATAAACACAATCCATAAACACAAAGTCCATAAATTTCAAAGTCCATTACTATTCAAAGTCCATAAATTTCCAAAATCAAACACAAAATCCATAACCACAACATTTTTACACTCTACAAATTTTCTGATTATTAAATCTATACAACTAAGTAATTAATAAAATATATATCACATATATAGCATATATATCTATACTCAAATATAAAATATAAAATATATAACATACCTCTCAACTTCAAATTTTCATCTCCCACTTGAAACTATAACCCTCCCAAGTTCACTGTGAAGAAGACGACACTTGGACCTATGTTCAGCGTTTCGCAGGGAGCTTTCACCATCAAAGTTAAAGTGGACAACTAGAAAAGTACGAATTGCATTAATGAACTCAATTGTAAATAGCAACGGCATTAGTCACGGATACGACCGTGGCTAATATTTGGGCTCCTTAATTCGTCCAGAGCTATTGTTTGGGCTTCCTTATTCATTGGGCTTTGACTACTACTAATGGGTTGACCTTCTTTGGGCTTTGACTATCTCTGATAGTCAATTGGACCATGTTCAGCGTTTGGGCTCTTACATTTTATTTTTGGTGAGATTTTGTGATTTAAAATTATTGGGCTTTGTGAAGAATTACCCAACTTCGGAGGAATCAACTAAGAATGGCCATGGTCATATTAGCATCGAATCCAGCCACGGATTTTCAACCAGTGGCTACATCCGTGGCTAATAGCCACGGATATAGCCACGACATATGTTTCGTGGCCATTGGCCACGAATGAAGGGTATGTGCCTCATTTCCTTAGCCACGGGTACAGCCACGGCGTTTTCATTCGTGGCCAGCGGCCACGAAAGCACGGCATGCTTGTCATTTTCATAGCCACGGGTACAGCCACGGGGTGTCAATTGTGGCTAAAATCCACGACTTTTTCATTCGTGGCCAATAATGCTCGTGGCTAAAATCCACGACTTTTTGGACACGAATTTATGTCAGCACCCCCAGCCTCGGATATAGCCACGAAATATTTCACTTCCCGCCTAAATAGCGATGAAATGTCACGTCGTGGCTAACGTCGTGGCTATCAGCCACGACATTAGCCACAACCTTTTGACGTGGCTAAAAAATCCGTGGCTATTTCCTGTGTTTTAGGTAGTGACTGTTACCCCTGCTCCACACCCGTTAGATGATACAGACCCATCTACATTATTACCCAATCCTCTCCCTCGCGATCTTGTGTTTCCGAGAATGTAGCCTCCACTACGAAGTCAGCGAATGCTTGTGCTAAACGGGATTCCCGTGGTTTGAAATGAATATCAAACTCGGATAGCTCTACCGCCCATTTTACCATTCTACCAGAGAGCGACGATGAATGAAGGATTTGAAGGAGGGGAAGATTGGAGAGGATTTCAATGGTGTGAGCTTGGAAGTAAGGCCTCAATCGTCTTGCTGCAAAGACCACAAATAAAGCCATTTTCTCAATAGGGGTGTATCTGGATTCAGTTGATTGTAGCACTCTACTCGCGAAATAAACAGTGAATTTGGATTCCCTGGTTAGCACGACGCTAATTGTGGTTGATCCAACTGCGAGGTAGAGTTGGAATGTTTTATGTTCCCGGGGATAATAAAGGGTTGGAAGAGTCGCAAGATATTCTTTCATGTCTTTGAAAGCTTTTTTCAATACCGAACTCCATTCTACTGGGCCTTTTTTCTTTAGTTGGTCGAAGAAAGGTAATGAATGATCTGCCAATCGCGAGCAAAAACGGCTCAAGTAGTTGATTGACCCATTGAGTTTCTGGATGTCTTTTAGTGTTTTAGGAGGATTCATATCGAGTATGGTTTGCACTTTTGAGGGGTTTACGTCTATTCCTCGGTGACTGATCATGAAACCCAAGAATTTCCCAGAATCAACGCCAAATACGCACTTTTCCGGGTTTAGGCACATGCGATTGGATCTAAGAGCATCGATGGTCTCTTATAAGTCGGAAGGGTGTTGCTCTTTGGTCAAACTCTTGACCACAATGTCATCGACATAAACTGCAATGTTCCTCCCAAACTGGGGTTTGAAAACTCTTTCAATCATTCGTTGAAAAGTAGCGCCTGCATTTTTCAATCCAAAGGGCATTACCTTGTAGCAAAAGGTGCCCTGATTGGTGATGAAGGTCGTGCTCTTCTCATCGTGTGGATGCATTTTGATCTGGTTGTACCCTAAATAAGCATCGAGAAAACTTAAAGTGGCGTGACCCGCTATGGTATCTACTAACTCATCAATAGAAGGGAGCGGATAACTATCCTTAGGACATGCCTTGTTTAAATCTTTAAAGTCGATGCACATCGTCCACTTTCCACTGCTCTTTTTGACCAAGACCACATTAGATAGCCATGTTGGGTCATTAATCTCATGAACAAATCCTGCTTGCAAAAGCTTTTCTACTTCTTGTTTGGCGGCTTCAGCTTTTTCCGCGGCCATTTTCCTTTTCCTCTGACACATTGGTTTGGTGTCGTGGGTGAGCCTAAGGGAATGCACATATATTTCTCGAGGAAGACCCTTAAGTTCTTGGGGTGACCAAGCAAAGACATCTCTTGAATTCTTGAGAATATCTTTAACGCGATTTCGGTCTCCAGACTTTGCCCATGATAAAAGGCCTCGGTGTTGTTGGTGAAAGGGAAAAACGCCACCTTTTCTTCAACGATCCTATCAGCGATCTTCGTTGGTCGGACTTCTAACTCGGCTTTGGTGGGGTGAGAAGTAGCTTTCAAATCATCGTTTTCAATTACTTCTGTCTTTAAAGATCCCGGGGCAGGTCCGTCGATAGCAAGTACTCCATGTTGTTTTTTTCTTTAGGGATGCGAGGTAGCAGACCCTGCTCTCTGATTGCTCTCCGTGTACTTCCCCAACCTTTTCATCCGCACATGGGAATTTGATGCCGAAATGATAGATGGAACAAGCTATTTGGAATTTGAAAAGGCTCACACGGCCCATGATAGCGTTGTAGATGGGTGGTAGATGAACCACTGTGAACTCTATCATGTGAGACCTCCTTCCCGGAGGAGTTCCAAAGGTCAACGCGAGTTCAATTGTCCCAGCTACTTCAACTTCATCTCCTGAAAAGGAGATAAGTTTTCCAGAATAGCATCGTAGAGCACTCTTCGCAATCCCCAATTTTCCGAACGCGTTCCAGTATAGGACATCCACTGAAGAGCCTGTGTTGACTAAAATGTGTTTAATTGTCTTGGTGCCTAGTTGCACATGAATAACCACGGTGTCTGAGTGGGGCATCCTGAGATCGCGGGCGTCGGAAAAATATAAATTCAAAACAACGTGCTTTGTGGAAGCATGTTTAACGCTGGATTCTGACGGGGGCTGTCTAGCTTCTCTTTCATAGTTTTTTCTTTCCTGATTGCTCGTCCCGGATGTAGATGGTCCTCCCGCAATGGTATTGATGCATTCGTCGGGAAGGGGCGGATTTTGATCATTGTGATGAGAATGTACAGATTTGTTCGATGATGACCTTGCTTCTGGAACGCGGGGAATATCCCTCGGTGGGGGCCTATAACCACCGCCTCTATTCCCGTTTATCCATCCACGTCCTCGTGGGTAGCCGCCTCTTCCCCTTCCCCCTTGGCCATATGGTGGACGGTATTGTTGGGGTAGAAGGACAGGCCGGTTTTGATTTTGATTCGCAGGTGGGGCACAAATTTGCAGAGGCACTATTTGTTGTGGGGGAGGAGGAGGAGGGACACCATAAACGGGAGGCCGTATCATAGACGGGTGTGCCATCTGTACGTTGCTTGGGGCAGAGGTAGGTAGATTTGGGTTGGTCAATTGATTGTATTGTACCTCTTGGTGTTGATGTTGTGGAATGATAATAGGATTTGGCCAGCGAGGGTTATAGTGTTGTTGGTTATCTTGACCTCCTTTGTTATGGAATTTATTGTTGGGCTTATGAAAGTAGGGAGGCTTATTTTCATTGGTCTTTGAACTCGATCTCGCAGCCTCCAATGCGTGAATCTACAAAGTGACCAAGTCGCGTAACTTGTCATAATTGTAGGGTTCCTTTTTGAACAAATAGGTCTTGAAATCGCTTTCGGCCAGGTTGCCCATCAAGATGGTGCTAGCTGATTCTTGATTGAATTTTGGCATTTGCACGACCATAGTAGTGAATCTACTGAAGAAACTGCCCAGTGATTCAGATGCTTCTTGTTTAATGGAATTCAAATCCAGCATGGTGCGCTTCCGCGTGCAAGCGCTGCCAAAATGAGCAACGAAAATGCCTGACAGTTGGGTGAAGTTGCTTATTGATGATGGAGGTAGATTGGTGAATCAGGTCAACGCGACTCTGCTCAAGGTGGAGGGGAAACATCGATAAAACATGGCGTCGTTGTTTTAATTCATGCCCATGGCTGTGGTGAATTGATTCATGTGATCATTTGGATCAGAGTTCCCGGTATACTTTGCGATGGACACGTCTCTCCATCTTTTGGGTACCGGTGTTTCACGTATGACCTTGTAGAAAGCAGATGGGAAAGGGGGCTCATCCTTAGGAGTCGGACCAGAGGCTCCTGACGAATTGGATCTTGAGGAAATATCCTCTGCAAAATCCTCGTGGGCTTTCTTACCAACGTTATCTTTATCGCGATCGCGATCTGCACCTTGAGTATTATCAAACGGGCACAGGAATAAGTTGATCGGGGCGCGAGCAGGGGCCAATTGTTGATAGTACCCGTAGGGGTCATACTGGGGAGGGATCATGTTTGCGGGTTTTCCATAGAAAGAGTTCGGAGGATAGCCAGCCGCAAAGTAAGTATATGGGGGTAACCCCCACCCCCCCCCCCCCCCCAAGCCCCGTGTTGTCCGAAAGGGGGAATCGTGGCGTTGTTCCAAAGTGGTTGGGGGGGGGGGGGGGGGGGGGAAGATCCTCGCCTTCAAGGACGCGATTCTCTTCATCGGGGGGATTATTTAGATTTAGTTCGTTGTTCCATCCCTCGTCATGATGTTGTTCTCCAAATTTCTCTCCAAAAAGAGTGAAATTCATTTCTTCTCTACCTGCGATGTTACAGAAGTAAACTTTTAATTTTAATTAAAAAACCAGTTCTTCGAAGGGAAACAACAAACTTTAAAGTGAATAAAGAACGAAAAAATTTATGAAAGCGAAGAAAAAATTCTTCGGGGAACCCCTCGTCGTGAAAGGTTCCCACAAACGGCACCAATGTAGCGATTCTAGGATTTCACCTATACTTATTATCTCAAGGTGACGACAAAAGTCCTTAAATACTTGCCGTATTATGTGATAATACTTAGTTTCACAATCAAATGAATCTTTTATTGTTGTGGGCGATCTTACAGATATCTGAGGTTCGCGATCAAATATATTTACTGTTCAATCGTCGTCTTTGGAGGAAGTTTTCTTTGATGAAGTGTCTTTCCTAGAAAAGCTATTTGTCCGATTTAAGGATCTAAAGAGCTCAGACCTAAGGGTTTTATGTCAAAGGAAGTTGCAGAGCTCCTTTTCTTATCTCTTATTTCGGATCCCCTTTCTTGTGGGCATTTAGGGGGTATTTATAGTAGTATCTAAGCGAGCAGCTGGCTGGTGACCTCGTGGTTCACGTAGGGGACACGTGTAGCTCATGCCCTCATGCCAGCAGTCTAGAGTAGCTATACGTGGCGACGTTTAGAGGAGAGGTGCTTCACCAGCGAGCTGCTTGTCTTTCTGAGGGAGTTTAAGTCGGTCTTGGAGCCTTTATTCGCGATCTTGATTCTGAGGGGTGACATTCTTAGTTAGACACGAGCCTTGGTTTATGCGAATTGAGAGGATTCTGATCGCGAGGTCATAATCTTTAGGGATCTTTAGGGAGTACATGACTTTCATAGGTACATGATCTTTGCATGGGGTAACCCATTTATGACGTCATATCGCTATTAATAAAAGAGGTTATTTTCCATGGCATCGTCAATGATGTCAGCAATTTGTAAACCAGTTCTAACATGAGGAGTTCTAATGAATCCTTCCAAAACTTTCTCTCTAATGAAGTGACAATAAACTTTAATATGCTTTGTGCGCTCATGGAAAACGGGATTTGCTGCAATGTAGATTGCTGCTTTACTGTCACAATGCAAAGGAATAGGCAATGTAGGATGAACAGATAAATCATCCAATAAACCATGAATCCAAACGAGCTCACTAGCTGCCTTTGACATGCTTCTATACTCTAACTCAGCAGAAGACTTATAGACAATTGGTTGTTTCTTGGTTTTCCAGGAAATCAAAGCATTTCCCAAATAGATGCAATAACCTATAAGGGATCTCCCCCTCTAAGCACATGCTGCCCAATCTGCATCACAATATCTTGTGATGTTGAAATCATCATCTCTTGGAAGGAACAATCCAACACTGATTGATCCTGCAAGATATCTGACAACATGTAGAGCTGCATTCATGTGAGGTTCTCTGGGGCTACACATGAATTGGCTCAAGTGTTGAATAACATATGACAAATCAGGTCTAGTAAGATTCAAAAATAGGAGCCTACCAATGAGTCTCCTATATTTCTCTGGGTCTGTCAAGGGTTCACCAACATCAACAGAATCTGATATGACAGGAAACTAAGGTTGAATAACCTCATAATCACTGGCAAGATTCACAAGAGGCAGGCTCTGAGTCTGAGATAACTGAGCAGGTTCCTTTGAATCTGAATCTTCTTTGTAAGGGAACACTTTCTCATTGAATGTGACATCTCTACTCACAAAAACCTGTTTAGATTGCATGTCATACAACCTATAGGCCTTTTGAGCATGTGAGTAACCAAGAAGTATACACTTTCTTCCTCTTGCCTCAAACTTATCCAACTTAGAATGCTCAACAGAGCAAAGCAAAGACAACAAATGATTCTTAGTTCATCATAGGTTGGTCTCTGATGAAACAACACTTCATAAGGTGTTTTTCCAATTCAAAACTGACGAGGGCGGCTTGTTAATGACATGTGTAGCAGCAAGAATGCACTCACTCAGAATCTGATGGGCAAATGAGCATGAATTCTCATGGCCCTAGCTGTATCCAATAAGTGCCTATGCTTCCTCTCCACTCTCCCATTCTGCTGTGGAGTATAAGGAACACTTCTTTGATGCACAATACCTTCTAATGCAAGAAAATCTGAACATTCTCTATGCACAAACTCTGTTCCATTATCACTTCTGATACACTTCACTTTCTTATTGAACTGAGTTAAGGAATAGCTAACAAAGTTCTTTATAAGCTTGAACACTTCTATCTTTTCTTTGATTAGACATGTCCAAGTTGCCCTGCTATGATCATCAACCACAGTTAGGAAATATTTGGCATCAGTAATGCCAGGTGTCCTATAAGGACCCCACAAATCAACATGGATCAATTCAAAGACATCATCAACAACTGAATTACTCAATTGAAAAGGCACTCTATGGTGCTTAGCTAAACTGCAAATGTCACATGACAGATCATCTATGGGAAAAACATTCATGAAATCTAAATGTTTTAGTTTAGAAATGGATGTATGTTCAAGTCTAGCATGATAAATATCCAAATCTACTTTAGTAGTAGCAAAAACAGAAGAAGAAGGGTTCATACTGCTACTTGAGGCTTTATTGACATGACCCAGCTCCATTCTCTGACATATTTTGTAAAGCCCACCTCTTCTGAATCCTCTGAGCAAAACTTCTTCATATCCAGGGCCCTGTAATATGCAACCATCTTTGTCAAAAGTTGCCCTACAGTCAGACTCATCAACTAACCTTCCAAAAGATAGAAGATTATATTTGAATCCAGGCACAAATAGCACATTTTGCAAAATAATGTGCTTAGACAGTAATACTTGCCTTCTCTCTGTTACATGAATGACATGCCCATCAGAAAAGCCAACACTGAATGGATGTGAAAGTTTCTTTCTATCATGAATAAGAGATGCATCATTAACCATGTGATCAGTAGCACTTGTGTGGCTGTGTCAATGATCCATTCCACCAAATTCTCTCTACTATTTATTGAATTGACAGTAGCAAAACAAGATATACCTGCAAAGTTTGATGTAGAAGCTCCATCAGCATGACCTTTTCCCTTCATCATCTTAAAAACTTCCTAACAAACTGCATTAACAAGTGCCTTATCAAGGCCTGTATCTACATTACCCTTATGATGTTTCTCTTCATCAAAATGGCTCTCTTATTCTTGCAATCCTACTGCATTAGCTGACATCTTGCTAGATTCCCTTGGACCTGTGTACCACTCAGGGTATCCATGTAGCTTCCAACACTGCTCCATGTAATGCCCTTTTTTATGACAGAAATTACACTTTCTGTTGGCCTTCTCAAACTTATCATGCCTGCTATCAAATCTATTCTGACCCTCCTTCCTAAAGTCCCTTCTGTCATTATTTCCTGCACCCTGATAAGGTGCCTTGGTGTAGTTCTTGTTGGTTTGCTTGTTAACAGAAAGAGCACTTGAATCCTGAGGAGTACCATTAGTAGATGAATTACCCCCTTTCTGGCTCTCAGCTTGAGATACAAGATAATAAGCCCTATTAATATTAGGAATAGGGTCTGTAGATAGAATCTGACTCCTAACTGCCTCATAGCAATCATTCAATACCATCAGAAAATGCATTAGCATGTTCCTCATCTCTGTGTCTTTCATCTTTCCCTGCAGATCACATCTACAATTTGCTATACCGCCACAAGTACATATTGATATCCCTTCCAAAACTTGAAGCTGATCCCAGATGACCTTCAATCTGTTGAAATACTCAGCAACAGATAAGTTCTTCTGCCCAATAGTGCTAAGCTTCTTCTTCAACTGAAATATCAGAGGGCCGTTTGAGTGACCATATCTTTCAGCAATCTCATCCCAAAGCTGCTTTGCAGAATCAACATAGATAAAGCACTCCTTAATGGAGACAGACATAGAGTTAAGTAACCAAAATCTAACCATGAAATCGGCTCTAACCCATCTCTGAGAATCAACAGATCCTTCAGGGGTTGGTCTAACACATGATCCATCAATGAATCCTAACTTGTTTTTAGCACCTAATGCCATCATAACACCCCTCATCCAGGGCAGATAATTAATTCCATCAAAAACAGTAGTCACCAACTGAGCAACAGGGTGATCAGAATTAGCTAAAAACAGAGGATCTCCAAAATTACCTTGCATTTCATTGTTTCCAAGAGCAAAATGTGGAGGGTTTGGAGCTGCCATCGTAACGGAAAATGTATAAGGAAAGCCTACGGCTCTGATACCATGTAAAAGAAGTTCTTTGATGGTGTAAAATGATCACGGATTGATCATAAAACAAGAAGTAAAACAAAGATCAGCAAAAGGATGATGACAGATGATTTAGGAGGAAAGGGAAACCTTTGCTCTGGGGTTTTCTCCGCAGCTGCAGCTGCTGCATTTCATTCACACACTTCAAAATAACAGATAAGGAGTATTTATACACTAGCGGACAAAGCAAACAAATACCTCACGCAGGAGGCTTATTACATTAAGGAAGAAAAGGACAAAAAGGCCAGCTGTCATAAAGTTGTAAATGAAAACGGAAATTGGTTTATAATACACCTATCAGAAGATGCATTATAAACACTTTATAATCTCAATACAGAGCGAGAACCATAAGACACCAACAGAACCACAAACCAGAGAGAGAAAGGAAAGAGCAGAGGAGAAAGCTTGCTTCAATTGGAGACCCCACCTCCGGAAAATATAAACAGAAGGAGAGAACCCAAAATCATTAAATTGAGCCCTAAACCAGACCACGATTCTGCAAATAGACAAAGCCGAAGACAACCACAGTAATAAAAAAATACAATCCTGACAACAGGTGAACAACATCCTCTATACGCCAAATGATCCAAGCCCAGAGAAGAAATTTCAACACCACCAAGTCCGAGCCCCATGAATACACTAGGAAGACCCCGAACATGACACCGATTGGAATGACACTCAAAGGCAGGGGGGCGAAACCAATCTCTGACAGCCACCGAAGGTATGAACGGCGCCGGAATAGAAGCAAACACATCCCGGGCTAGGTTAGGGTTGGGGTTAAGGCGATCTTGGGTAGAAACGGTGAAAGCCCCATTCAAGAATCTATAGCACTGAATTGGACGAGGAGGATTCAGGGCATAGCAATTGCATCTTCGCATATCGAAAGGGCGATTTCTGGAGAAAATTTCCAGTGTTGGGGCTTTGCATAACCCAGATTTTGGAGTCGCGCGTGAGGCGCGTTGTCTTTCACCCATTTGGGGGTTTTTCTCCTCGAAGGTTGGTTTTCAAGAACTCATATCGTTATGTCCGAACGTTGAACTTTTATTTGCGGTTTACATGTCGTCTGGCTTTTTTTTTTCTAGGTCACAAGTATGTTTGACAGGGAAGAAAGAAAAAAATATATGAAAATCATAACAAATCTTTTTTTATGGAATGAGATATTATAAAATTATATATTGGACAATTGAACAAGATTTGTATATTTGAATGGGTATATAGACCATTTTAAACTTTTGATGGGTATATAAACAAATTGAGAAGATTTTATGGGTATATAGACAATTTTTCATCAAGGGGCATGATGTTAATATTAGAGTCGGTATACATTTTTACTTAAAAATAGTTTGTCAACACTAGCTTTTCAAATCAGTAAAATGTCTATCGACTTTGGAAGCCGATGTCAACCGACAATTTTTAAGCAAAAATGCTTATCAACTCCGAAAGCTGATGTCGTCATAGTATACTTGCAAACAATTAATCGTGCTAATTTTATACTTACTAGTAATAAGTATGAAATTATAAATAAATAAATAAATTGCAACTTGTGAAATTTTTATGTGAAGAAAGTTTAGAGATAGGACTATTAGGAGGGTTGCACCATTTTTTATATATGACTTTATGCAATGGATAAAGTTGAGTGACCTACCAAACTAGAGCAACTGCATTTTGATCCCCAGAAAACAACTGAAGTAACTGCATTATGTTTTATTTGATGGAGTACATGTTTTTGTAGAGACCAATGCATTTTTAAGAGCATAGCAAGTTTTACACTTACCTTGGTAGTTTTGAACTATCAGAATGCATATAAAACTAAAACTTTCAGAACATATCCACCACTCCTTTGAGACATTTTAAAACTCCACGGCTAATAAGTAATAACTTACCAAAAGGCAAAATGAATCATACAATTGAAATTGAGACTCTTCGAAGAACGAATATTCGACGAGCCTATCGTCTTCTCATTGAAGAATTACATTGTAGGTGCAGCCAAAGTAGGAATTCCTTTTGTACACAGATGTTCCTGCAGTGCCTCCAACAAATCTATACACCTAGAGATACCAAAATGTCCTTTCATGGCGAATGTGTTTGCCATATTGGAGTCTTATTCCCACTCGAAATGGGTGTGATTCTTGAAAATGCAACTTTAACTGTGCAGCCTTTTGTAGAGCTGGGCATACACGATCTTCGTGCGATGAACAACCACCATGCTCAACACAACCGCGACTAGACACAGCGCTGACAATATACCGCAGGTGATTGAGTAGCAAATGGTACCCGTGCAGCTCGAGGAATCATCATCCCGCAGAGTGTGGCTTGCACTTAGCATCCGGAGAGAAGCCTGCAGTCCAGCTTCGTAGTCGTATATGCCACTGGCAATGACACCAGAGAATATCAGGGAGCCGGCTGGGCATGCCAGAGTCAGGAAGTTGTAGAGAGCTCCGAAGCTTTTCAAGCCAAAGAGCTCAGAAACTGCAGCTGGGACGATTGCCCAATGAGCGCCGTAGCCCAGTCCTACTAGGACTGTCACTACGTAGATTGCCCCTGGCCATGCCATTGCGTAGTAGAATAGCCCAATGGCCATTATCACTTGGACAACTGCCATGGATACCGGCCTGGGGTATGCATATTTTCTGAAAACAACGCGTTTAAAGTATCGTTTAGTGTTTTAGTTCGTAAGTTGGTGTCAGCATTTAGCGTTTCAACTAGCTGTTGAAGTAGCGTTTTGTCACTGCTATTAAATCAAGTGTTCTAGAGCACTACATAATCGGATGGTAAAACTTCTACTTGTATACAAATGATATATTGAGAAGATGAGAGTAGATATTACCTTACAACAACCTCGGAGAAGTATCCACCAGCAACACGGCCAAGGAAGTTCCAGATGCTAATCATTGATACGAATATGCTAGTATCCGAGTACCCAAGTGACTCGCACATCTGACCCATGTTGTCGATAATTGTGACGCCAGAACCTGCAGCCAGAACAAGGGAGACGAACATAAGCCAGAAATCTGCCTTCCTCAGTGCTTCCCAAAGGGTGAAGTTCTCTCCTCTATGCGGTCCTCTTCGCCCCTTAACCCTCACAGCTCCTTCAGCAGCTGCTTGGAAAAGCTTTGCTTGCAGCTGAACAATGCGCCTTTTCCTCAGCGAAGGTTCAACCAACTCTGACTGTGTGGCCCTCTCGTCTTCCACTTCGCTCTCAACCTCACTCAGGATAACCTCTGCCTCGCTCTCGTTCCCAGATATGCTCGTCCCTTGTGTTCGAGGAGCAGGCAGGAAGTGTTCTTCAGCTGGGGATCTTGGCTCTGAGAAGAATGCCAATACGATGGGGATTGCGATAGGAGCCAGCAAGATCGCCACAAGGATAACCGAGAGGATTGTAATCAGAGATTGCGACAGATCAACCACATCCTCAAGAATCAAAATGCACATCAAATAAACCGCTAGAAGAACACAGACCCCGTAGACAAAGGTGAAACTCAAGCCATCAGATGGCCTTATTTGTCTGTGACCCCCAACAGGTCTTACTACGAGCATCAAAGCGAGGATCAAAACAGAAGGGCCAACCGCGATCATCAGTATCAGCGAACTCTTGCTAGAAAAGTTGAACATGAGATAGATTTGGCTCAGAATAGCACCACTTAACCCAGCAAACCCTTTGAGTATCCCAACGATTGGGCCTCGACTTTTGGGGAAGTTCTGGACACAGGAAACCAAAGCTGCTGTGTTGAAGTAGGTCTCTCCATTTGTTCCTACAAAGATAGCAATGCATAGCTGGCCAAGAGAACTATAGTCAATATCCGCGATGGTTCAAGGGTTCCGACAAGCTATTGATCTTTAACTGGAAGACAACACAAGAACCACAATAAAGACTAATTTTACTCTGCATCCTCAGAAAAGGGCAATGAATAAAGGGAATTGATGATCTACTTGTTTTGCTTCAAATAACCAATCTTGATGATCAAAACACATTTCAAAAAAAATGAATAAAATTCATACAGCCTAAGCACACAAATCTATAATTAATTCATATTCTTTCGGGTTTGTAAGACAGTAACAGAAGCCAAATCAAGCCCTTGCTCCTAACTTGTTATGATGCATTTGTATTTATTCATATGAATAAACAGAAATTGATTCTCATCTAATTAAATTACCCACATGATTCATCAAATTCATTTGCAGAATCACATAGTGAGTGATCAACTACTTCAACAAAAAAGGAAAACCATCCAAATCGAAGAAGAAAATATCTTCTGTGAGGCATTTAATCAAACAGTTAAGAGTCCAAATTGAGCAGAGAAAAAACTCACCACCCAAAGAGGCAAAGAGGGCAAGACACCAGTGATAACAAGCCAAACCAATCCATACCCAACAAAATTCTGGACAACCCCAATCAGCAAGATCCCCCAGATGGGCAAAACCTCACACAAACTGCCAGCAATGAACCCAACACTGTCTCCCAAATCCTTGGCCACGCCCAACAGTGCAACCTGCCTCTGATTGTAACCCATAGCGCTCTTGATCACAGGCGATATGCTCCCAAAAAGATACCCAACTCCGGCACATGACTGTATCCACATTGAAACCACAAACACCAGCCATCTGTTGTTTGCAAAGCCCTTCAATCTCCCCTCAAAGCTGTACATCCCTGTATCACCTTGTGATCAGAGATCGGCACAGAAATGGAATTTGATGAAGGTGATCAGCTTCACATGTGAAGAGGGAAGGGGAGTGATTTTCTGACCGATTTTATTATTTGAATTTTTATGAAGATGAAAGGTGGATACTTTGCACTTATTACTTTCCCCTTCCGTGACAGCACTCAATTAAGAGATTAAGATGTTCTATGATTTGCAAATGTCTTTTGTGGTCTCTATCTTTCCTAAAGGCGGCATTTTTTTTTGTTGAACATAGCTTTCAGTCGTAAGCTAAATTATATTGTAGTTGGAAGTAGACCTGTCAATCGGGTCATTCGGGTCGGGTTCGGGTTCGGGTAATTCGGATCCAGGTAAATTGGGTTTCAGGTGATTCGGGTTACCTGTCGTTCCACCCTCCGGGTCGAGCCAAACCGGGTTTGTCCGGTTCATGTCGACCCACCGGGTCAAAAAACTCAAACTTTTTGAAGAATTTTTAAAAATATTAAAATAATATCAAAATTAAACATAATATAAATATGTAAAATTAAAGTAAATAATAATATTATAATTAAATTTATAAATATTATTATTATAATAATATTATATTAATATTTTGAGCATAAAAAATCATATTTATACAAATAAGTATTCTAAACATATTATAATTGTAAAATATATAAATTATTTAATTTATGAGTGACCTTAACGAATACAATTGCATAATGAATCTATGTGGGTTTAATTTAGTGCCTGTGTGGCGTCTACATAGTGCTGACTCACCGGGTCGATTTTGACCCATCGGGTTACCGGGTCTTGTCCCTAAAAGTCCCGATTAATTCGGATTCGGGTCGATTTCGAGTTCCGGGTCCAAACATTGAATATTATTCTAATCATTACCCTTCTTCTCTCATTTTACATACAAAATATATTTACTTTCCCCCATTTGATTACCTGCTTTAAGCATAGGGTAACCATATCCTTTAAGATGCTCCAACTATTTTCCTCTCCCTTTCTCTAGACTCACAAAAGTATTAATCATACAAATTTTTCATATAAATTTTGATTTCTTTCTATTCTATTCCTTTCTATTCAAACAAACAAGGCCTTAATTAGTAATATCAACACTTATAGATCGGAGTTTTGAAATTAAAGCTCTCAACAGTTACGATAATTAGCTTGAGATTACTGGTGTCAGTGGCGGAGCCAGAAAAATTTCGGAGGGGGGGCACAGTTATAAATGTGCGATATAGTTGTGGATTAAATTGACATACAGAATTATATGTAATACGATAATAAATTATGTTATTTTAAGATAAAATGTTATCGATTTATGATAAAAACGCTATCATTTTTTTCGCGCCTAAAAAAAGAAATATAAATATATAAATGAAATATCCGAAAAAATTAACTAAATAAGTATAGGAAACGCAATTTAATAAACATTAAGTTAAGGTTATGGTTGTTATATGAGCTAAAGTTTGGCTCGAGTTTAGCTCAATAAAAGCTCGGCTCGAGCATCATTTATAAAATGAGTTGATTATAAGCACATTTTTATGCTCAATTCATGATTCAGCTCGGATCGATTGAAACTCAAATAGCACGAATTTTGTGAAAATTTTTTTAAGTTACTATGTCATGAGCAAGTAAAGTTGCATAATACTTGGAAAAAAAAACTCAGTTCAAACTCGTTCACTTACTAAACAAGTCGAGTATGAGCTCAAGTTCAAATATAGGTTCAACTCGAGCTTGACTTGTTTCTAAATAAGCTAAATATAATCAAAAAATACTAGACTTGTTTGGCTTGAATAATTACAACCTAGGTAATATATAAATTGTTGCACTCATAACATATAATAATGTATAACCATATATAAAATTTTTAAACTTGCATAATTTCTTATCTAATTGTCGAAATGATTAGTATAACCTCTCATTTCGAAGCTCTTGAGATGAATTATAGTATGTGAATGTTAATTTAAGTAAAATATAAAAGAAAAAATTTGTCAAACAGGCACTTTTTTGGGACAAATTAGTGAATTGTCCAACTTTTTGGACAAATTGAAAATCTGTCCACTATATAACCCTAATACAGATCTACGAATCTCAGAACGCTCCCCTCTCTCTCTCCCTTTTACAGATCTATGAAAAATCCGGCGAAACTCTAACCCTCCCCTCTCATCCGAGCTCCGTCAACAATGGAGGAGGCGCTGGAGCTTGTCCGGGCCAAGGACACGAAGGAGCGCACCACTTCCGCGTCTTCCAGGGCGGCTTCTAGACCCTCGCCTCCCGGATGACGGTATCTCCTTCTGGATCCTCCGCATCGGCCTTAGATTCCGCCGACGACGTCGACTACCTCAGACTCCCTTCGATCTGAGACGTCCACTCCGATGGTGCTCGATTCCGTGCTCTTCCTCCTGGATTCGGTGCTCCGATGGTGCTCGATCTGGAGAAGTCGAGCGATTCCTCTTCCTATTATGCGCTCAATTCGTCAATAGCGTGGAGAGATGAAGAGGGATAAGAATCAACGCCGGCGCCGTCCTACAACTGCAAGGAGTTGTTGTGGCTGTTGATTCGAAGCAGATCGACATCCATGGAAACGGAGCTCCATGTCCGCACTCTTCCTCCGTCTCAAGGCCGCTGTCTCAAGGCCGCCTCCTATCTTCCTCCATCTCTCCTTCTCCGCTGGAATCGGCGGCCTCCTCTTCGGCTATGACACCGGTACTCTCTCTTTATCTCTCCTCCTCATCAATCGATTAAAGAGGAAACTAGAGGATTGTTGTGCATTACTTTAGAGGATTACTGTGCATTACATTAGAGGATTGCTGTTATGGTGGAATCATGCACACAAAGGTGACATGAGAGAGTACCGGTGGAATCGATCATGTGCCCCGAGAAAAACCTATCAATTTGATTGTGCTTCAATTTGATTGTGTTTGGCATAGTATAATTATACAGTATGTGATTGTCATTGAACAGTAGAAGCACCAAATTCCAGTAGCTCATTCAGTTGAATCTTCAAATAACATGCTTTAACTTGTGATTTGAAATTTTGATAATCTTGATTTAATTCAATTGAAACATTGTATGAGCCCTTTTTTAATGCAGGTGGTAAGTTCTGCAGGAGTGATGCTAGTACTGAAGACATAAATATAGTCTATATTACTTAAGGGATTAGTAGTGCTTTCTTTCCACGGTTCAGATGCAATTTTACAGTCATAGTCTTTCTTAATGCAAGTGGTCTTTTTGGACCTGATTTTACACTGTTGAATTTGATTAGAAATCAATTTCGCGTCTGCGCTTAATTACCTGGACTGGGAGGTTTGTGCTTGTCCTGTTAGAGTTCTTGTTCTTGTGTGGTTTACTATTGTTTTTTCTAATGTTAGAGTTCTTGTTCTTGTGTTGGTTTACTGTTGTTTTTTCTAATTTATTACTGAGTGAGTGGTCATTAATTTTTCTTGCTGGTGGAGTGCTTGATTTGCCACACAGATTCTGATGAAGCTATCTCTTTCTATGGGGTGAGTCTTGCACATTGTTGGCTTTTCTTGTAATGCCTTTACTGGCTGGTTCTTTGTTTGATATCTATGCAAATTGCTACCGTCTATACCTTGAGCAATAGGCTAGTTCTTGATGAGGTTCTTGCTTGATTGGTTTTGGCCTTGTAGCATTCAGAATTTCTCTGAATTAATTTGCAACTAGGTTGATATAAAGAATATGAGAGTGATCAGTTGTTTCCCCTCTTCATCGGACTTGAGAGATCGTTATTCACTGCATAAAATGAGTTCTCTTATCTCTCCATTTGGTTGATCTTTGCAGCTAAGAAGTTGGGATTACCGTATTTGAGTTCATATTTCGATTCAATTGAAGGAAAGTTTCAGCATGGAGCAGATTTCGCAGTTAGTGGGACTACAGGTCAGCCTGTTGATGAAAAGCTTTACGGATATGGATTTAACCCTCTTTCTCTTAACATACAGCTCTTGCAGTTTGAACAGTTAAAAGAGCGAACAAACGAGTTATATAGAAAAGGTTGAATGATATTATATACTTGAAATTTTCACTCTAAATAATCTGACCACTGCTAAGCTTTTAGACTGTTTAATGCTGGATCGGTCACTTGTTTGGTTTTCAGTTAGGGTTATAAAAATTGAGAGACGTTTACCGAATCCTAAGGACTTTGCAGAAGCCCTTTATACAATTGACATTGGTCAAAATGACATTCATTATGGGTTAAAGTCAATGTCTGAGGAGGAAGTTCTGAAGTCCATTCTTGACGTAGTCAATCATTTGGCTTCAGCTATAGAGGTAAACCTTATCTGTTCATATAGTTCTTTGTAAGATGGGGATTTGTGTCTAGTTTATGCTTGACTACTATATCTAGGCTCTAGATCAGTCCACCCCATCGACAAGTTTAACTATTAGATTCTGTTTTGTTTTTTTTTTCAATGAATACTTGTGCTTTTTGGCTTGGTAATGTCACTTATCATCTTCGATCTTATTGATTCGTGTTCAGAAACTCCATCAGCTAGGAGCAATGACATTTTGGATACACAATACAGGCCCTTTTGGATGCTTGCCACAAGGGCGTACCTGTCAATGCAAATGTACCACCTAATACTGCACACAGACGAGTGAGGAAATGAAGGAAATTGTGACGCTGCTCTTTGATTGTCACCTTAATTGGTGACAGATCATACAAGAAGTACACAGCTGGAATAGAGGAAATAGAATGCTCAACAAACATACAGAGATCTCCAGAAGTATATAGTTACTTGTAGATTCAGTATGAATACTTACCTGGCCATGATCTGTCAAACTCGCGCATGGGAGAGAAATACTCTGTCACAGAGAACTGATTTGTTGCTAAAATCTCTTTTGAGATGTATCTGTATTCTGTTGGTACAATCTATATGATAAAAAGAAGATTCATGAGACAAAATTTATAAGACTATTTATCATGGAAGCATGCTTTTGCAAGAGCAACATTGGAGCTTGCAAATTTTATAAGGCTATTTCTCTGTAACCAAAGGCACTGCTAGAGCTCAATAATCAATACACAACCACTTATGTCCTATGACACTGGTGAATTAACGATTGGATTCAATTTGAAGGGGATTGAATTTCAAAGAGGTTCTATCTATAACAGTAAAACAGTACATGTAACTGATCCAGCGCAAAAAAACCATCATGAAACAGTCACATTTTCATACTGAAAAGTTTTCATTTAGGATTTCTTAGAGTTGTGTTATATTTGTTTACAGTATTAAACATATGTTTCAAATGGCTTGAAGTGGAAGACAAAGAGGACAGATGCAATGCAAAACAATAATGTGTGATCATATGAACTGTGCGCTTGTGCTTCATTTAAATAAAATCCATGTATCCTAATTCTAATCTCCTTTACTAGCACGATCTCTCTCGGTCACTCCACCTAACAGGGGCAAGTTTTCACCAGCCCCAAGAACCGCTCCATTCCAACAGCCCTAAAAGCTAACTAAGAACTTTGTGATAAAATTTCCCCCCAAACCCGAAAATACCGATGAAGTTAGTTGTATTAATTCATACAATGAGATTGCTGAGGAGTTCAACAATCAGCTCAGGAACAGGGTATCCCAGCTGAGGGTTTAGCTTCCAGATTCACTTCTTGTCTACGTTGACATTTACACAACCAAGTATTATCTTATTCGGGAAGCTAAGAAATATGGTATCACTTGATGTTCTGTAACCCGCAGGCTTCATCGATCCTCTTGGTTATTGCTGCAAGCATCTTGACAATCCAAAACTCAAATGCTAGAATACATTGGTTGTGAATGGGACGGAGCTTTTCGCTACTTCCTGCGACAATCCATCTGAATACATTAGCTGGGACAGCATACATTACACAGAAGCTGCAAATCAAGGGATTGCAAACCAGATATTTGATGGCTCTCTCTCCGATCCTCCGGTGCCAATTGCCGAAGCCTGCAGAAAGCAAGTTATAATGTGATTTCATAGTATAGAATTAGTGCATTTAGCTTGCTTCTGTGATATATCTTCATTCCCACAGTTCTATATCTGGTTTCAAAGTTGAGAGGTTGATAACAGATTTTTGTATGTTCTCAATAGATTATTGCACAACATGGTCTTATTTTTGCTCATCAATAGACTATAATTGCACAACATGAGGGATTGGTGGAAATTTGCTCAACATGATCTTATTTTTGCTCAACAATAGATTATATTTGCACAACAATTGAGACTTGTGAAATTGTGCTCAAAATGATCTTATTTTTTCTCAATATTATTTTATAGTTGCTCAATAGATTATTGCACAACATGGTCTTATTTTTGCTCATCAATAGACTATAATTGCACAACATGGGGGATTGGTGGAAATTTGCTCAACATGATCTTATTTTTGTTCAACAATAGATTATATTTGCACAACAATTGAGACTTGTGAAATTGTATTCGAAATGATCTTATTTTTTCTCAATATTATTTTATAGTTGCTCAATAGATTATTGCACAACATGATCTTATTTTTGCTCATCAAAAGACTATAATTGCACAACATGGGGGGATTAGTGGAAATTTGTTCAACATGATCTTATTTTTGCTCAACAATAGATTATATTTGCACAACAATTGAGACTTGTGAAATTGTGCTCAACATGATCTTATTTTTTCTCAATATTAATTATTTTATAGTTGCTCAATAGATTATTGCACAATATGGTCTTATTTTTGCTCATCAATAGACTATTATTGCATAACATGAGGGATTGGTAGAAATTTGCTCAACATGATCTTATTTTTGCTCAACAATAGATTATATTTGCACAACTATTGAGACTTGTGAAATTTTGCTCAACATAAGCTTATTTTTTCTCAATATTATTTTATAGTTGCTCAATAGATTATTGCACAACATGGTCTTATTTTTGCTCATCAATAGACTATTATTGCACAACATGGGGGATTGGTGGAAATTTGCTCAACATGATCTTATTTTTGCTCAACAATAGATTATTTTTGCACAACAATTGAGACTTGTGAAATTGTGCTCAACATGATCTTATTTTTTCTCAATATTATTTTATCGTTGCTCAATATATTATTGCACAACATGGTCTTATTTTTTCTCATCAATAGACTATGTTTGCACAACATGGGGGATTGGTGAAAATTTGCTTAACATGATCTTATTTTTGCTCAACAATCGATTATATTTGCACAACAATTGAGACTTGTGAAATTGTGCTCAACATGATCTTATTTTTTCTCAATATTATTTTATACTTGCTCAATAGATTATTGCACAACATGGTCTTATTTTTGTTCATCATTTAATATTATATTTGCTCAATATAATATTATAATATTATATTTGCTCATTATAATATTATACTTAAATCAAGGGAAATTTTATAAACTTATATTTGCACAACACTATATTATATTTGCACAACATAAATTTATGTTTATACACCAATATAAATTTTCAAAAAGTGCGGACACGGGGGAAAAAAGTGCAATTTTAGTTTGAATGTGCAATTTAAAACTTAAATGTGCAATTTTAGTTTGAAAAAGTGTAATTTTATAACTTAAATACAAAATTGAAAAGTGCAATTTTATAAACTAATATTTGCACAATATAAACTTATATTTGCATAACACATTATTATATTTGCACAACATAAACTTATATTTGCACACCAATATAAAAATTCAGAAAGTGCTGACACGGGAAAAAAAATGCAATTTTAGGTTGAATGTGCAATTTTTCATGCTCGGCTCAAGCTCGGCTCGTGAACTGAACATAAAGCTCGAGCTTGAGCTCGTTTATTTTCATGTTGAGCCGTCGTATGCTCGTTTTTGCTTAATGTGTTCATTTTGCTTATTTTGAGCTCGATTTGTTTTTGTTCGAATTTAACTCGTTTGCTCATTTATTATACAAGTTTGAAGCAAATAGAAACATACAATATGAATTTAACCCGTTTGCTCATTTATTATACAAGGCAGCTTGTATTTATAATGAAATTGCATATAAATTCTATGACAACAAAAAAAATCAAGGTACTTTTAAATTTGCTTCATTCGGTTTGACCAAAAAAAATTTGCTAAAATTATGGGTAGTTGGTCTTACATTTGACCATGTTCTCTTCTTTTTTTTATCAGAAAGGAGGCTAATGCCTCTTAGAGTGTTAATTATTATTGGATGTAGTAGGAGTTAAAACTCCTAGATCATTGTTTAAGAAGCTACATAAAAAGTCTGGTTAGCTTGCATATTCAGTAACTAGGGTGGTATTGGTGGAGAACGTATTAGCCAATGCATCCGCATCTCGATTAGCTTGACGTCGGACATGGCTGATGCGAAGGACACAGCCCTCTTCATCAACTCTCCTCCTGCACTCATTGACAAGAGCATGGTCTAGTCTTGCCTCCGTCTCTCTGTTTGTAAGCAGGCTACAGGCCTTGGTGGAGTCCGATTCAAGGATGTTCTTGGTGAATTCAACAGCTGTAATGATGCAACAGAAAAGGAAGCAAGTCGACAAAAATGGAAACAAGGAACTGACCAGATTAAAGTGTCGCTAGTATCTCCACAACGCAACAACTTCTAGCATGTGCTGACACCGTTCACTCCTCATCCATCAAGTGCACCAAGCCAACACCAAATCAACACCAAAATCAGTTTTTGACTTGGTCGAATTGGACATGATCGAGGAGCTTCTTTAGAGCCTTGAAGTCTTTGGCTTTGCAGGCCTAAAAGTGAAGGAATGTTTGAGCAGTGAGTTACAAGCCGTTACAGACTTTCATCATCATTCATCATGAAAATAATTTTCAACCAAATGTATATTGCAACAGTAGGGAGAAAGGATAATGTTAAAGTATAGCTATATACTATGGTTACCGGGTTCCTTTCTAGAGCAAGCAAGGCATTTCTAAAATACTAAATTCAATAGTGCCAAAATCAATGAAACACAAGTTTGGTCATTATACTTTATTTGCCTTTTTGCCCAAATAGCCTCAACTGCTTTACTTAAAAGTGTAACAAAAACGCAGATCCGGAACCAAGTGTAATTCAAGAATCAATCAAATGAGCACCACCAGTTTTAATGCAAAATAAGCCAACTCTATATAGACTTAATATTTTCAAAAAAAATAGTGTAAGTAAGAGGACCTGGATAACAGACATATGATAGGAACTAAAATCCTCCTTGATAGAGCAACATCTATAACTGAACAATAAGACAAGTTGATCTGCATGGACAAGAGGATAACACAAAAATTCTTGATGTTAGACTGGGTATGGTTCTTGTTTGCTTCAGGAATTGTGCATTCAACTTTAGAAGGGCAATGAATTAAGTACATGTTTTAGGTTTTCAGAGTAATGGGCAAGGGAAATCATCCCTGAATCATCGATATTGAAGCACTTCTCCAAGTCTAGCACAAGAAGTTGCGTGCATCCAGCAGCAACGGCTGTCAGACCTTCAGATGTGATTGAGATGCATCCTCTCATCTCAAGTGCTTTAAGCCTTAAACACTTGGACAACGATATCAGAGAGGGATCGGTAACTTTATCACAGTAAGCTATGTTGATAAACTCTAAAGCAGGGCATCCACTAGCAATTGTCTCAATCCCTGTGGTTGTTATCCCCATAGCCCTATCATGAAGATATGGAAAAATTCAATTAATTTAGAATTGGGACCTGATCATCAATTGGAATTAAAGATCAAATAATTTCTCTTGTATAATGGAAGTATAAGATTGATAAAAACCACTGTTAAATTGACGAAAGAACAACTCCTAACATGTACAAGTCAATTTCTGTAAGCCTTGTGCAACATGTTTTAACCTGTACAAGTCAATTTCTCTTGTGCAACTTTTTTTTCTTTCTTTTTTCAGTAGAGAGGAAAATTTGAAGAAAGGAAAAAAGGTAATTGAAACAGGAGATTCTTGAGGTAAGCTCCAAAATCAGGGCCTAAATTCAACCTTTGCACTAAATGCGAATCATCAAAATGCGATAAAATGAACTGAAGTTCAAAAGCTGCAGGAATTAAAGTAAATAGAAATCAACCACAAGATCAGCAGAAAGTTGTAAGCAACACCCAGCCTTATGATGGTTCATTGATTTCAGGTAGTTTCCAGGCCTTGGGTTTCTCTACTAGCTCATCAATTCTTGGTTTCATACTAATTGAAGTTCCGATTCAGGAAACTAAAATTACCTGCGCCAGTGAGGAATAGAAGCCCGAATCCATGAACAGGAAGCAAAGCAGGGCGGTCCTCACTAGATTCGCCATGAAAGAAGTAATAAATGGAATGGTCACTCCAATTCCATCTAGAACACTTGTCTCTGATCTCTCTAGCCTCCAATTCCAATTTGTCGATAGTCGTTGCTGCGTTGGTTGTGGTGGTGGTGGATGAGCAATTGGAGACCCTAGTACGGGGCCATAATCGCGAGAAAAACAAAGGAAAATAACATATATTAGTGGATCAATTTTAGTTGAGCAGATCAATTTTAGTTGATCCCACTTAGTAGACCGTATCACCAAAGTTGTGTCAGCACCAAAGAAAGAAAGAAAGAAAAGGCGGGAGGTATACCTTGGCTCTGGTGAGCGGGTTCAAGCACAAGATGTTGGGGCCTTCTTCGAGAACGATGAGCCATGGCCACGGATATATGTTTATGTTGTACATTCAAACTACATTGACTTGAAAAGAGGATCAAATAAGGTTCAAAGATAATGAGATAGAGCAAAGAATTACTCACCTGGATTCCGGGCATTGTTGACAGCTTGAGGCGGAGACTGGCGTTTCCTTTTATTACCACTATTCTCTGTGCTATCAGAGGAACGGGATGGCCTCTCATCTCCTTTTATTACCACTAAGCTCATATGAAGCTTCTTGTTGTCTGTTCTGACTGAAATCCACAGGACACTTTGCATATTTACCAGCCTGGTATAGCTTCTCATCCCCTGTTGCAAGTAATTTCTTCTCACCATAGAGAGCTCCATTAGCTTTACCCTCTCTTTTCTTCTCCTTCTTTTCCTTCTTCTCCCTTTTCCTGTCTTTCTTCTTTTCCGACTTGACCTTTTCGCTCTCTCGTAGGAGCTTT
The DNA here is from genome assembly GCA_963922045.1 of Persicaria maculosa. Lineage (NCBI taxonomy): Eukaryota > Viridiplantae > Streptophyta > Magnoliopsida > Caryophyllales > Polygonaceae > Persicaria > Persicaria maculosa. Next base: position 19,051,316 of record OY998261.1, on the reverse strand, counting down.
TAAAGCACCATAATAGCGATTTTAGAACAGATGGCCAAAATGAAAGCACTGCCAAACTTATGGTGTGACCATTTTACATTACAACTCAACAACATACTATAAATGAACTCAAACACAACTGTACTTGACATCAAGTCAGGTTATATGTGACTGTATGCATACAAGTTTCATCTAAAATACAGCAACAAAAAATAAGAACATGGATAGCATTGAACAAAACCCATGAACCCAAAATCACTGATGCCCTTAGCATAAACAAATTTTGAGTTTCAAGAAACAAATACAAGCATGTTTGATAATTAAAAAAGCATTCTCAACCAGGAAAGGAGGCTTACACAGCCCAAACAAATCAATTTTAGTTTAAAAAAAACAGAAGTTTGCTAGAAATCCATGACTAGAAATCCATGAATAAACTATCAGTCAGTTGCATGTCTCTGTGCTGATCATGAATATCAGCCATTCCAAATAATACAAATGGGTCGAGGACGATGACATCCTAGGACAGTGGAAATAAACTATCAGTCAGCTGCAACTAAATATGTAATGCTACTAAAGAGGGACTTGATTTGCCTAAAACTCAAATACAATGGTCAAGGCATGAGAACAAAAATTCAGCACTAGCTTAATTCATGGTCTAAAGGTTGTGCAACTCTAAACTACAGTTGTGCAACTCTAAACTACAGTTGTGCAAATCTGATCAGCAGCAGCCCACTCATTCTCTTTTGTCTTCAATGCATTAAGACACACATAATTTGCATTTTGAGCATAAGAAAAAGGACTCTCAGAAATGCTATATTTTGTGCAATATTATATGGTCAATCAACAAAGATGGAATCTGAAATCCCTAGCCAACAGAAATTGCAAATCGAAATCCCTAAAAAGTTTCCTATTTTGGGTGAAAAGTCTTTATCTTAAAGTATGTTACTTGCTTTGATGTCTCTGTATACAATGTGTGGCACGGTTTCTTCATGAAGGAACATAAGGCTTCTAGCAGTACCTAAGCATATAGCAGAACGCTTTCCCTAGTCTAGTTTACTCCGGTCACTCGTGAAGGGAAAAATACCAGATCCGCCATCTTGATGAGGCCTTGGAGCCTGGAATCGTGCTTGATGTTGATCCGATGGAACTGGATTCGGCCTTACCTAGATTCGAGACACAAGGCAGCAGCAGCAACTAGTACTCCTCCGCGGTAGCAGCAGCAAGGGGAGATCGGAACATCACCAGCAGCACCTGGAATTGGAACATCAGATCTGAGCACAACAGATCCGTCCAGAGGGGAGAGACACCGGCCGGATCTGCACACCGCCACCGCTCGCTCGCTTGGCCTCCCTCGCTCCTTCGCTCGGCCTCGCTCGCTCCGGATTCTCAGATCTAGCGAGGGCCGATGTCGACGATCTCAGAGGAGATCTCCGGCGGCAATAGAGAAGGAAGTGGCCGGGGACGGGGCGGCGATGCGCCGGAGATGGACGGAGATGGAGGAAGATGGACGGAAGAGATGGATTCATGAATCGCCGGAGAGAGCGCGCGCAGGAGAGAGAGCGTATAACAAAGGGACGGAGTTTATATTGTGGACATTTTACCAATTTGTCCCAAAATGTGGACATTTCACCAATTAAGACATATTTTTTGGACATTTCACAAATTCCCCCAATATAAAAGCATTATAGCCTATTGAAATAAAATTAAAGTGATTAATATACCTTTAATTTTAAAACAGTCATAACTTTTTACTCAGATGTCGGATTAAGGCGTATTATATATCAAAACGAAGCTATCAACGAGGAGAATACATCTAGGTAGTTCGTCAAATGAGAGAGGGGGCACGTGCCCCCTAGGCCCCCCTTCAGCTCCGGCCCTGACTGGTGTACAACGACGTTCATATAATATATGCATGATCGATGACGTCAGGTGACATTCATATATATTTTTTTTGTAGAAACATTTATAAGTGGTATTATCGTAATAATATATATACCTAATCAGTGTTAATTAAGCTAATGAATAATAAAGAAAACATATGTATACAAACACAATATCTTACCTGGCAACATGTGGTGTTGGCGCGCAGCTGGTTCAGTCTAGTTATTAATTAATTAATTACTTCAATTAAAATTTTTTAATTTTTATTCTTTTATATGTTTAAAATAAATTGGAAACTATATAAAAACATTTTTTATTATTATTTTATATAATTTCATACTTATTATTATTGCTAAATATAAAATTGTGTAAAAAAGTTAATAAAAATTAATATTATATATATAAATTCTTCTTAAATAGTGTAATTAAAAATCAAACATATATTCTATCAAAAAAAAAAATCAAACATATATCAAAAGGTTTAAACTTTAAATTAGGTGCAGGTTACTAAATTATTTTTCATATTTTGTTAGTCATGTGGATGCATGTTAGCTAGGAAAACCACCACTTAATAATTTAATATATATTAATTTGAGCATGAACATCATTTTTCATTAAAAAAAACATGCAAACCACATGCATCACTAGAAAGAAGTTTCATTGTGAATTTCTTTTGTTATTCACCTCTTGTCTTAAACTTTATATGGTGCATATATTCTATTATTGTGAATTCTATACTAGTCTTAGAAGCGACATGACACATTTAAATCTCGATTAAGAGATAAAGCGACACTGATTTGTTTCAATATCAATAGTCGTTTTATTTTATCTATAAATCGGTGAAATTGGATATTAAGAGACTGATTTAGTATATTATGATTAAAATAAGTCTATTCACACATATATAACTTTATTTTTTAAAAAAAATAAAGCCAATATAAATATAATATTTTCCAAGTAGCAGACAAGAAAGTCGGTATGTCCGAGTGGTTAAGGAGACAGACTTGAAATCTGTTGGGTTTCACCCGCGCAGGTTCAAGTCCTGCTGCCGACGTTTTTTTTTTTTTTTCTTTTTCTCTTTTTTTTTCGGCAATGAGAATGAGGACATAATCGATGCAATCGCAGGCACATCATCGAGTCCAGGACTTCCACATCGTTGCAAGTTGTATTGAGTTGGAATCGGGCCAATATCGATTAAACTGAGTTCAAATCAGGTCAATTTCGAGTCTGTTTTGTGTGGCACATATGTGTCTTGAACTATCAAAGCCTTTATTGTTCCCAATAAAATCCTAAAACACCAAGACATGGAAAACTTTACATGTAGAACTCATAAAAACAAGCACTCACATTGAAATTCACAGTAGATTTTTCTATCCAGCATCACAAAGGTGATATATTTATTCAAGATGACATTTCTAGAGGCTATACTTTCGACTCCTACTCGACCGAAAACTCATACAGCATTGTGTGCTGGTACTTGTCACCAGGCCGAACCACAACCGATGGGAAGTTAGGCTGGTTGATGGCATTAGGGAATCCCTGCGTCTCCAAACAAAGCGCCGAATGCTTCTCATAGACGGCGTCTCCTTTGCCCATGACTCCACTGACATAGTTGCCGGTGTAAAATTGCATCCCCGGAGCATTTGTCCACAGGTCAAGCACTCTCTTGCTAGAAGGATCTCGGACCCTTGCAGCGTGCTTGAGTCCGAGTTTTTCATCCCCACAGTCGAGGATGTAGTTGTGGTCATACCCTAAGCCTTCAAACTTCCCAATATCCTGACCAATCCTCTTCTCGCTTGTGAAGTCGAAAGGAGTATCCTTAACGGGCACGATATCCCCAGTTGGGATGCTGTTCTGGTCCACCGGTGTGTAGTGGTTTCCCCATATCTGAATGTGGTGGTCTAGCACGGACCCAGAGTCGTGGCCAGCTAAGTTCCAATAGGTGTGCTGCGCTAGACTAACCGGGGTGGCCTTGTTCTTGGGAACAGCTTCCATGTCAAGCCTTAGGGCTGTGCTCGATGTTAGAGTGTATGTTGCAGTTACTAGAAGATCACCAGGATAGCCTGTTGGAGATGGTGTGTTTAAAGTTCCCAAGTTTGGATCGAGTAAGGTATGAGCATGAGGTGAACAACAAAGAAAGAGAGAGAGATCTACCTTCCTCGCCATCACGGCTATGATATTTGAAAGTAATGGAGGGGGTTTCGCCCTTCTTGATCTCGGCTACCTCCCATACTTGCTTGTCAAATCCCTTGGCTCCACCTATTACCATATGTGGGATAATCAATTTCATGGAACAATATAAGTAGATTTCAAATAGCATTAAGAGTAATGTATGCATTGTACGACAGAAACGTAATCGCTGCCCTGAGAACTTATATACTATCCAGCTCCAAGGAATCAAACTTACAGACTTCAACAAATAGCCAAGATTGAGTTAAGGCTTCTTGCCTCGAGTGAATGAGTGATGCTCACATTATATAGTGTATTTTTGGTGATTATGAATGGCGAAAACTCTAATGTTACTAACAGGTTAAGTGCTCATATGATGACTAAAGCCAAGCTGTGGATGTTGTAAACACTATATAGCAGACAGCAAGACTAACTTTGTGTGTTGTGGATTGCGGGTTCTGATAGTCATAGTGTGAATTTATATAGGCTGAAACCCGAAAGAAATCAGAATGACATATACCATGGAGACTATTCGGATGGTTGTTGATGGGCAAGGAGTAGTCAGCACCATCAAGAGTGAACTTCCCCTCCTTAATCCTGTTTGCAACGCGACCGACTATGCAGCCGAAAAACGAACCAGCTCCTTGCTGGTGACACAGCAGCAACATTTTACAGAATAAACAATCAAGAATGCCAGTCAATTACAACCAATAAAAATATCATACACTGCCGACATTCTTGGCAAAAAAAAAATTAAAAAAAGCCATTTCTATGCTGCTGAAATCAATCATAAACTCAAATAATTAAAATGAATTCATACGAGAGAAGTTGAGGACAAATGCATAGAGATATTTTGATAGGAATCGGTCTGCAATGAATACTGAATCAGACAGATCCGAGAATCATGGTGGTTGAAGTCAAATCAAATTAGAGAATGGCAAATCACACGAATCAAATTGATTCTCATTCCAGGCTATATCCGATTCGGTGTCATAATCGATCAATTAGATGATTGTACTATCCATGGTTGTAATCGTGAAGACTCCCTTTCAAAAAGGCCACAGCTTTTGCAGTAAAGAATAAATTAAAACGGCGAATCATAGAGTGAGAGAGAGTACGTACCAGATATGGATCAAGGCTGTCGAACCCAAGCACAACATCAGCAAGTTGCCCTTGAAAAGGAAAGACAGAGTCAAAATTAAGACCGATTATTCATCAGCAGTCCACAATCCACAGATAATCTGGAAACGAAAAGGACAGAAACGGAAAAAGAACCGTTTTTGTCAGGGACGGAGAGAGAAGTGATGGTGCAGCCATAGTTGGAGACTTTGAGGTGCAATATTCCATTGCTGAGATCGAAGATTTCTGGCTTCATCTGCTGATCCGCCATAGAAAACGAGTACGGGGGAGAGGACCGAAAAGGGGGTCAAGCGGTTTGAAGAAACTCCTCCCAGGGTGTTGTGTTGGGCGTTTGAGATTGACTTGACCGAATGGGTAAACATGTACAACTCTATCCTTATCCAAACAACTAACCGTTTGAAGACTACTCCGTAAGGTTTTGCGGGTTTCAATTTAGTTTGCGCAATTAAAGTTTGTTAAGATACGATAATCAAGCAATTAAAGTTTGTTAAGATACGATAATCAATCTTATCTTATATCTTATATCTTATTTCTTATCTTATATCTTATACAATACTAAAATAGAAGTCGCTTACGTTATGTGTGATGACTTTTCCGTAGAGATTTTAGTTAGGGATTAATTAAATTATTTTGCACAATCAAATTAAAATTTAAGTCAATATCTATCTATCTATTAATCTTTATTAATATTATAATTAATAATACTAATAGATTTGGATATCTAGATAATAGATAGTTGGTTTAGATATTCAAGAGATTATATCTTTAATAATTATCTTTCTCAATTATTTTAATTATCTTATTTAGTTTTAAATATTTTTTCATTTCTTTTTAATCCATTTCATACCCTTGACAATCCTTATACGTATGTTTGACGAGAATCAGTGAGTCACCTTTCTATTTCTTAAAGGAAAAATTGCAAAAAATAGCCTAACCTTTAGGGGTTGTTGCGCTTAATAGACTGAACTATAAAAAATGCAGAAAATAGCCTCAAGTGTTTACTTAGTTGTAGAAAATAGTCTCATGCTACATTCAAATTTAAATAATTACCTTCAAATTCAAATTAATTACAAAAAACAGCCTTAGGTAGCATTTAAATTCAAATTAATTACAAAACCTCTCCAAAATAATCTTTTATTTAAAAAATCATCACTTCTAATAAAAAATGTTACAATTAATTGTTGTTATCTAAACTCATACTTGAATTAATTATAAAAACTATCTCAAACCATATAAATATAACTTGAATTTAATATTTTAAAAAATTAATTAGATTATTTACATATCATTAAAAGTGAATAAATACTTAAGTTTGTACTCGCAATTGATTTATTAAGCGATTTAGGGCGATCTTCTGAGCAAAACTAGCACAAAAAAGAAGTTAAGCATGCATTATATATTGGTTTAAACCTAACGATTAGTGTAGTTTGTTATTTATTGAAGAAAAAAAGTGTGCATACGTTATTCACCCAACAATGGTTTTTATTTGAGCATTGAATAAATTGTGGGATGAAGATAAATTAATTTTTTATTAAGAAAAATAAAGATCTTGTGATATTTTTTAGTAGCTTTTTTGAAAAAAATTATTTATTTACAAAATTTATATGGTATAAGGTAGTTTTATAATTAATCCAATGATGAATTTAGTTAATAATGACTTTGAAAAAAAACTATGAGTAGTGGTAGATTTTGAGAATAAAAATTATTTAAGCTATATTTTATATAAGAAGTGATGATTATTTTTAAATAAAAATTGTTTTGGAGAGATTTTTTAATTAATTTGAATTTAAAGGTAGCCTAAGGCTATTTTTTAAAAAAGTATTTGAACTAGAATGTAGCATGAGGCTATTTTTTGCAACCAAGTAAATACTTAAGACTATTTTCTGGATTTTTTATAGTTCAGGCTATTAAGCGCAACAACCCCTAAAGGTTGGGCTATTTTTTTACAATTTTTCCTTTCTTAAAAACCTCTACTCTAATCATTTCATTGCCTTTCTATCCAATTCTAACCATAGTTTTTTAATTTTTAATTTTTGTAGGTATTCGAATCCATTGATAAAATGTTACTAACGATTTGAATTTTAAACTTTTACATTTTTATTGCTTTATAATCGTAACTAACAATGCTTTTTTCTTAGGTCGGAGATGAAAAATTATTTACTTTATTGGATGATCTAAAGTCAAAAGAAAAAGACAAAATTTGACTTCGTGTTATTCACATTTGGAAAAGCAAAAGTTAGAAGAGTGGATATATATATATATATACACACGAAGTTGAGTTCGTGTTTTTCTTAGGCTATAGACAATATTAAAAGAGAAGTACGTTAACTATTCAATTTATGCATTTGTGCGGATTTGTTACTGTTTTATTGAAGTCAAACTACTATAAAATATATTGGCTTTATGATCTTTTTGTTATCGGACTTTACAATAATTCATTTTTTTATTTTTTCAAGCGATGAAATCATTGATGGTAGCCATTAAAAATTTTATTATCTGGATGAGTTACTACCATTAAAAACTAAACACCACGTGAATCCGATGGAATATCAATATATCAATACATCAATATCAATGTATAATACTAAAAGAGAAGTCGCCTAAGGCATCTGGCATCTTCTTCTTTAATGTAGATATTTTAAATTTAAATTAACTGTTAATTTAAATTTAAAATCCTACGTGTCATTTTCTCAATTTTATGCATTTTCTTTTTATTTTTTTAAATACAAATTTAGTTGGGATATTCTTGATATTTTTATTGGTTTGTTTGGATATTCACTAGATAAGATAAAATTAAATCATTTTAATCTTAACAAATCTTTGATTTTCCCACATATCTTAACAAAAAATTTATCTTCTCCGTTGATTAAAATTAAAGATTTTCATGAATTACTATGACTTGTCAACCTATAAATAGATCGAATCTATTTTGGTTCATATTTCCTGTCATGCATTATATTTTCCATCTAATTTTAATTTTTATAATTTATGTGCTTTATCTTGCTAATTATACCATCAATATCAATATCTAATATATATAATAAAGGAAAAGTTGTTTGTGTCAAATGTCGGCTTCTCCTTAATTGTAGTATTTTCAACCAATTGAAAAAAATTTTTAATTAAGAAAATATATAGTAATATATGTTAAAGATAAGAACATATCAAATTTTTATCCAGCACCACTTAATCAATAGAGCAAGATATGCTTAAGATAAGATTTTACCCAATTCATTTAGATGTCGTCGATATATTTTATAAGATTTTACCCAATTTCATTGTATATGGCTATATTACATTCTACCTCATTTATTTGTAGCCAATTAAAAAAATTTCTACTATGATATATTAATGCATTAAATAATTTATCATAATAAAATTGATCAATTTAATGTTTTACTTTTCATCGTTTAATTCATGTATAAACAAGGATAAAAACTTGATAAAAAAGTTTAATAATAAGTTTATTTTATGGGATTTAAAAAAAAAATTCAAAGAAAAATAAAAATTTACATAAAAATTCACGACTTGAAAATATTTACAAAAATATTCAAAATTTGTAGAGATGTCAGAAAAACACGGTCTCAAACTGCGTTTTATTAATAAGATGTAAAATGTGAAGTTGAAAAAAAAAACAAATGAAAGAAACGCGGTTTGAAACCGCGTTTTATAATTAATTTTGGGCAAAATACGGTTTTGCATTTTTCTAAATTTTATTTTAAAGTAAAAAGTATATATATATATATATTTTTAAAAAATAAGAATGAATGAATGAAACGCGGATACGTTAAATGAATATGTCTCCCGTCAAGACATTGTGGAAAAACGCTAGTTGCGCCGGCGGCAAAGCATGGCCTAGGTGTCATGGTTGCTTCTCCAGATTTTCCCAATCTCCCCTAGCGACCCATATTGGCTCTCTTGGGGCTCAGAAATCCCGATTATCGGGCCATCAATGGATTCTCAAGGGTACCCCTAGGTTCTGCACTGTGTTACCCAGACCTAAAACGGCTACCCCCTCGGCGATTACCTCTATCCTCCCTTATAGAGCCCTATCCTGCCCAACTGCCCCCTTCCCCTTCCTGCCGCAGTTTCCGCTGTGGGTTCTGTGGCGCTTTGGTGCGCTGAGGGTAGCTACCAAACCTCCGCCTTGGCCGGGTCCCACAATCGGAGTATTCTGTCTCTACTGTGGCAATCTAATGTTGATCTCTCCAATCATAACACGGGGGATTTGCTCTCTTCTGGTGGTAGGATGGCCTAGGGTGGCGTCGTCCTCTGCTACTTCCCTTCCTGGGGGACTAAATTTCCCTATAAATAATGGGGGAGAGGTGGGTCGTTGTCACTCCTTTTCTCTGCATTTTCCTTTTCCACTCTGCTTTGCTCTTTGGTGTTTTGTGCTTGGGTTTCTTTTCTTCTATAGGGCTTCCATGGAGGAAACATCTATGCCAGAAAAACGTAAAGGTAAGTTACCAATTGGGGTTGAGAACATTGTTCTCACTCCTCCTAAATCCCACTTGTTGGGCCTAAATCCTCCTAGCGAGGCCAATCCAACTGTTGATTCTACCACCACCAGAGGTGAGGGTAGCAATCCACAGGCAGGAAACAAACATCGAAATCAAAGGAAGCAACGACTAAACTTGGAAAAGCTCAAAGGCGTTCTTGATGGTGTGGAGGCCAATATCAGGAACATGAGCCTGACATTAGTGTATGCTACTATCATAGGTGACCCTGTGGCTATCAAAACCATTAGGAAGAAAATTTCTTTTGATTGGAAGTTCCTCTCAGGAGGATTCCAGATAATCCCTATGAGGAACAACTGGTTGGAGCTCCGTTTCGATCTCGAAGAGGACTGTAAGAAGGTTTGGAATGGTAGACCCTACCACGTGGCTAAGCAACTTATGCTTATCAGGCCATGGCGACTCAACTTCGACCCGATGACGGAGCCAATCACCACCCTGGACATCTGGATCCGTATTCCAGGCCTTCCGGTGAAGTACGTCAACAACAAGGTGCTTAAGGACCTTGTTGAGGGAAATGGCTTGGGCGAAGTCATTCGTGTTGCTGCTTTCGGCAAAAACGGAGCTCGATTCCGCTTCCCTAGGGTCTGCGCTTCGGTGGACATTACAAAGGTCTGAGAAAGAAAGATCAAGGTGTTGAACGAGCATGATCAACTAGTTGAATACCCGGTGTGGTTTGATGATCTTTCCGAGGGCTGTGCTTGCTGCGGTTTGGAGGGCCACCAATTTGAGGACTGTCCTCAACACCTTGCTTCGGCGGGTTCTGCTGGGATTGATCCTACCTCTCCCGCTCCCATGAGCGACGATGACTCGACAGAAGCTCAGGCAGGCGCCTGGAGGTCTGTTGCTTCAAAAAAGAAACCTCCACCTCTGCGGTTCGGACATTCGAAAGCTGCGCTCCTCCAACTGTTTGGGTCGAATGCAGAGGAGCCATCTGATTCTTCTACATCTAAGTCCTCCAACAGCCTATCGGACCATGTCGGTAAAGATGATGTCGCCCCCCAAGTTACAATCCCTCCTGCTCCCGCAGATATTGCTATGGTCGAGGTGCCTCCTCCGATCACTGATCCTCTCCCAGTCGACGGGAATCCCCCCTCATCCAGAGCTATCCATCACTGACACCTTCACCTCTCCAACATTCGATCTGGCTCTCTCCGACTCACTCTTTGATGAAACCAACGATCTGGATATGGTAGACTATGACGATGATCTAATGTCCGGAGCGGAGTGTGCTGCAATTCCAGCGTCCTTTACTGATGATGACCTCGACCGGATGCTCCAAGATTTCCCGACATCAGCTGAAGTCCCTCTCCCGACAATTGCGCAGCCTATTGGCCCTCTGCTGAACGCCCATTCCATTGTTGGTCCCTCTCTGGTTCCCGCTGCCGACTGCGCAAGCCCTCGGATGGCTGCTGCTGTTAACTCTACTTCCAAATCAGGTTCAAGCAAAAGAAAGAGTTGTCTTGAGGAAGGTGACACTGCCTGCTCTGACCCTATGGCAGGCAGCCGCAAGCGATTCCATGTCTAAACACCTTTCAGAGCCTCTTGTTCAATGCCACTTTTTGGGTACCTGGGCATTGAACTCAGGAATGATGACTTCGCCACCTTTTTGCTTATCCGCCATCAGTCTACGTACTACCAAATCATGCCCATGTCGTTGGGGTTGGTGGGGTGGTTATCTCATGATTTCCTACGGCTCCTTGAAACAACCTATTTTGCTTTGTAATCCTACTATCATCCAAGCTAGGTCTCATGTGGTTATGTATAATTTTAGTCCAATGCATCTTCGTTATGTAATCTCCTCTTGTAATATAATTCCACTGCTGCTGCTATGTTTAACCTACTTAGTTACCCTACTATTACTCACATGGTTCTACTTGCTTACCACGTTCCGTGTGGAATATGGCAAATTTGGCTACCTATTCTCATCTATGGGGAACCTTCTGCTTAAGAGGAAAATTAAATTCTTTGTACTAATGCAACAAAATGCAGGTAAGGGCTACACTAAACCATGGAAAGTTATTATTGGTTTTAATTGGAATCAAACCCAAGTGTTGGCTACGTGTCTAGTTGTGTACCAACTAGTGTGGCTTGCCACACTTTCGTCTAAAAATATCAAGTGCAGGTTGTCTTCAATAAGACAAATTACTAGTGGCTATGTGTTAATGGAGTCCATCAATTATGTTGAGTCAAAATCTTTCAATCCAACTCTTTACGTAAAGCTTAATCAAGTCAAGTTCTATACTATATCGACGACCCGATTGAATTCAAGCTGCCATGGTGCAAGGACAAATTCAGCATTCCAAAAACTACCCATTTGGCCGACACCTTTTTGTTGTATCATCTACGTATTGTGTTATCCATGTGCTAAGTTTAGTTGTTTCCCTTGGGTGTGTTATTCGAGCTTGGAAAACAGTGGGAAAAAGGCTGGGTATAGAAACCATTATATACTCTTTAGATGGTTATTGAATTTGGGCTGGGTTCCCTCATTTAGACGAATCTATAATATAGACTCCCTGATTTTTTATTTGGCCGCCACAATTGATGGCTTTCTGTCTCATTTAGTTAACAACGTTTTTTGCACTACGTATATTAAAACACAAGATAAAACTACTTTGATGTCGGATATCATGCCCCCTTACAAAATTTACAACCAAATCAGTTTTCCCCTACAATATCTTGGTGTGAGGTCCCTTAAACCTTGGCCTCACACCCCTGACAGTTATATATGAAAATCACTTACTGGAATTGCAGGGGTATTAAGAAAACAACTTTTTGGATGGAAATCGATAGCAAGTGCAAAAACGAACACATTCAAATAATGGCATTAGCGGAAACTAAATCTGAAACCATCCCTGAAGACAAAATTTGGAAAACGGCTGGTTTTGACAAGGCTATTTGGTCACCAGCTTCCGGCCGATCGGGTGGTCTCGGTATCCTTTGGAAATCCTTCCAATTAACCAATGAAATCATTACAGTAGAAATTCACCTCCCCCGAATCATAGGACTTAGATACGAGAATATTAATGATAGATTCATGACTCTAATATTGTTTGTATACGCACAGCCGGGTGCTCAAGAGAAAGACTCGTTTTGGGAAACCTTAACGTACATTGTGAGGGACTCGTCCATTCCTTGCATTGTTCTGGGTGACTTGAATGAAATTCTATGTAGTGAAGACAAGCTAGGCGGTGCTAACCTTCGTTCGGCTCGATTCACTAGACTCATACAATTTAAAGATGACTGCGCTCTGCTGGATTTACCTACTTTCGGGAACCCATTCACTTGGAGAAAGAACTCAGATGGCAAAAACACCATTCGCGAAAAACTTGACCGTGTGCTTGTTCATCACCAGATCATTCAGAAATTCCCTAACCTAATTACTCATAATGGAGCCTTCTCATCTTCTGACCACTGCCCAATTTCAATATCCCTTGAGTGTGGCTCGGTTTTCAAAGCGCCTCCGTTCAAGTTTGAGAATGCTTGGCTCCAGCGGAAGGATTTTAGAAACATAGTTAAACAATCTTGGTGAGCAAATTGTCCGGGCTCGACTATGTATCAGCTGATATTCAAACATAGAATTCTAAAGAAGAAAGCTAAGGAATGGAATAAGCGAACCTTCGGAAATATTTTCCGCCAATTAAACGAGGTGGAAACTGAACTTCTCAAGATCCAAGCTTCGGTGTCGGAAGGTAACAATAGAGAAAAGCTTCTGATTACAAAGAAGGAAAAACTACTTCTTTACCAAAAAACTTTTTGGAACCAAAGAGCCAAGACAAAGCAGCTTAAACTTTCTGATTCGAACACAACTTACTTTCATCGGGTTGCTTCGGGTCGGCGACATAGGAAACAAATCCGCAACATAACTTCTGCTGAAGGAACCTTGATAATAGGAGAAGAAAATATTAGAAATGAGATTAAGAGAGATTTTGAAAAAAGATTCAAAAAGGAGCCGATTGACGAGAGACTCCTACAGGAAATGTTAAATCTAATCCATCCCTCAATTACCCCGGACGAAAATAATTACCTTATTCGACACCCATCTAATAATGAAATTAAGTTAGCTGTTTTCAGCCTGGGCAACAACAAATCGCCAGGCCCTGATGGCTTTACAGCCGAATTCTATAAGAAATACTGGGACATTGTTGGCTTATCTATCATTAGAGCTGTAAAAAGTTTTTTCCACTCTGGTAAAATTCTTAAACAAATAAACCATACTTTCATATCACTACTGCCAAAGCGAGAAAACCCTACCAATACCAGTCACTACCGCCCAATCAGTTTATGTTCTAATTTATACAAAATCGTCTCAAAAATTCTGACAGAAAGAATCAAAACAATTATCGGTAAACTTATCCACCCACTACAAGGTGCCTTTGTGTCAGACAGAGCCATCCAAGACAACGTCCTAATAGCACACGAAATCTTCCACTCCTTCAGATCGCGCAAGGGTCGGGAGGGATGGTTGGCAATAAAACTTGACATGGAGAAAGCATACGATAGAGTCGATTGGAACTTCATAAGAAAGGTTTTAGAAAAATTTGGCTTCCACCCTACTTTTATTACGTGGATTATGGAATGCGTAACGACTGTGTCCTTCTCTGTACTAGTCAACAACGGTCCTACTGATATGTTCTTCCCCTCTCGTGGCCTGCGTCAAGGGGATCCTCTATCTCCTTTCTTGTTTATCTTAGGGGCAGAAATTTTAGCTCGAAAACTTTCAGCAGAAACAAATGAGGAAAACAGTCCAATTGGTTTTTCCTTCGGTAGGAGTGGACCTAGGGTCCCCTTCCTATCTTTTGCCGACGACATCATTATTTTTACAAGAGGCAGTGCTGCCGCGGGACAGAAAGTTAGAGATATAATTTATTCATACTGTAAAGTTTCTGGACAAAAAGTCAATTATCACAAATCTAGCTTCCAAGCCACAAAAGGCATTTCAAACTCTAGGATCTCTGAACTTAGCAGTTGCTTAAGTATTACACATGAAAACTCATTAGAAAAATACCTAGGATGTCCGATTATTAACGGCAGAGTAAACAAACACACTTTCGAAGACATCATATGTAAATCTAAAGAGCAGCTAAGCAAATGGCGAGCTAATGCTCTATCACAACAGGGACGTGCAATACTTATTAATTATCGTCCAAACCGTTGTATACAATGCTGAACTTTTTGTTACCCTCATCAATACATAAAGAGCTTGACCAGATTAACAGAAGTTTCTTTTGGAATAAAGATCTACAACACCGCCCGCTTATTAGCTGGGATAAGATTTGCAGACCGAAAAAATTTGGAGGAATGGGCCTTAGGAAATCGAAAGAGATGAATGAAGCCCTCCAAATGAAACTACTTTGGAAAATACTAGCTGAGCCAGAAAATTTCTGGGTGTCTCTCATTAAACACAAGTATCTTCGTTCAGCAAACATCCTTGAATACGTAAAAAAGGGTGACTCTTCATGGCAATGGGCCAAACTGACAACTCTTATAGATAAATTTAAGACTGGCCTTATTTGGTCAGTAGGAAATGGTTCATCTATCAAATTTTGGACGGATAATTGGATTACAACAAGCTCTCTGCTATCTAGGGATGATTGCCCCCAAATTAACAACATAGAAGAAACTGTCAGTGACTATATTTTAGGTGGTAGATGGTGGACGGAAAAACTTAGCAATACACTACCAAATGACATAGTCAAAGAAATCCTAGATATTCCACTTCCCGTTTCCACCTTTGAGGATCGATTATACTGGTGCCCTGATAGGGCGGGTTGGTTCATCACGTCAAGTGCATATAAGCTAATCACAGCTCAATCCACACTGACGACAGACAATAACGCTTGGATATGGAATTTGGACATTCCGCCTAAGATCAAAAATTTTCTTTGGAAAATTTGTCATAATGGCCTCCCTACTGCCTCCAGGCTGGCTCAACGGGGAACTGCTGTACCTTCCACCTGCCAACAGTGCAACTGTGCAGTTGAAGATGACGTTCACTTCCTACTAGAATGCCCATATGTGCGCCCCCTCTTTAGCTTACCTACACATGTTAACTCAACTATATCCAGTATGATAAATCATTAACGGGAGATAAAACCTATCTTTTCCTTCATCGGAAACAAGCTTACATCCGTTGCAAAGGTAGAGCTTGCCTTTTCTTGGTGGACCGCTTGGTACATTCGAAACCAATTTGTTTTTAGACAGGTCCCCATACCTCATAGAGAAATTTCTTTACGTGTAATTAACACACATAAAGAAAATTGGAGTAAAACAGCTCACTTTGAATATAGCTTGGATGAGGGCTTCCTACCACGCACACGAATCTCCAAGCATCCAAGGACGAAAAAGAAGCATGGTAACATTACTTGGCGAAAACCACCTAGGGGAACTTTCAAGTTAAATTTTGATGGATCCACAATCTCAAACAATTATAGCACGGCTGGAGCCGTAATCCGGGACTGGGAAGGATATCCGATACACATCTGTTATAAAAAACTTGGCAAACAAAGTCCTTTGAAAGCAGAAGCGCTTGCTCTTAAACTGGGAATCCAAAAGGCTCTACAACTTCGTATCAATAAACTCCACATTGAAGGTGACTCCATGATAATCATAAACCACCTAAATAAAACATCTACCTGTCCTTGGGAAATCGAACTGATCTTATCAGATGTTAAATTTCTATTATCGACTTTGAAAGAAGTTTCCTTCTTTCATGTTCCCCGATTCGGCAATAGAGTGGCTGATAAGGTTGCACACCTTTGCCACTCTGCCTGGGGTGTCGATATTAACAACGATTCTGGTCTTCTAGACCTCATCCGTAAGGATGCCATCGGGTAGAGCTCGCTCGCCCGAATTCTTTCCTAATCAAAAAAAAAAAGGAATGAATAGCGTATATATATTGCTACGAGCAAGAGTAAGACCTGGAAACGTGTGGAGGGAAAATCTTTTAGACAGTAAAAAAGCATTAGAAACGCGGAATCACCTTCATGTCGCGTTTCATTAAAAAAAATAGGGAAATTTCGTTTGGTAGTTATAAGGTTTGACTTTTTTTGCATGATGTTCAAACTTTTCAAAAATTTCTTATGATAACCATGAGGTTTCGACCAATTTTGTATGGTAGCCATGAGGTTTGGGCAAATTTCTTATGTTAATCAAATTGGTTAAAAATCTTTTAGAATATAGGTAAAATCACAAAATAATCATAAAAAAATATATTTTTTCACACAACAACCCAAATTTGGTTTTTTATTTTTAATAAGTTAACTAAAACCATTTAAATATTTTATAGTGCTACACATTAATTGCATGATAAATGAATAAATTATACAAAAAATATAATGGTAGATTTTTTGAAAAAAAAACTTTTAAATGTAGTTGGTTGTTTTCAAAGAGTCATTAATAACCTTTATAATGTTTTAAAAAGATTATATATTAGATATATAATACAAAGTTTATTTTAACCAAAATATTTTAGTATAGTTTAGAACAAATATGAATGAATGGTAATTTAAAATATGTAATTAATTTATGGATTTGAAAATAAATTAAGTATATATTTTAAATAATTTACTCATTTTTATGTAATTATTTTTTAAAATTTTAGGTGATTTTTTAATAATTTACTCATTCTTTGGGTAAATAATTTAGTCTCCTTAACTATTAAAAGGGTTGTTGATGGTTGTTGATGTCATTTTATATAATTTTTATATGATTTTTAATAAGTTTGGATATCACACGAAATTTGTCAAAACCTCATGGTTACCATGCGAAATTCATGAAACGTTTGGACACCATGCAAAAAAGGCTAAACCTCGTGGCTACCAAGCGAAATTTTCCCAAAAAAATATATATGTATATATGCTTTTTACTTTAAAATAAAATTTGGAAAAAACGCGGTTTGAAACCACGTTTTACCCAAAATTAATTATAAAATGTGGTTTCAAACCGCGTTTCTTTCATTTATTTTTTTCAACTACAGATTTTACATCTTGTTAATAAAACGCGGTCTGAGACCGAGTTTTTCCGCCATCTCTGCAAATTTTGAATATTT
Organism: Persicaria maculosa; assembly: GCA_963922045.1. Lineage (NCBI taxonomy): Eukaryota > Viridiplantae > Streptophyta > Magnoliopsida > Caryophyllales > Polygonaceae > Persicaria > Persicaria maculosa. The sequence goes on along the minus strand of OY998261.1, from coordinate 19,033,586 downwards.
TTGTAAATATTTTCAAGTCGTGAATTTTTATGTAAATTTTTACGGAGTATTTTTCTTTGAATATTTTAAGAATTGATTAAAAAATATATCGAATATTTTGAGGCAATCGGGTAATAAATTACTTTATTAGATTTATAAATAAAAATAATAATTTTTTTAGATTTAAAAGATAACAGATTTTGGAATTTATAATATATTACTGAATTAATGCATCTATATCAAAAAAAAATTATTAGTTGAACGGGTACTAATATGAAATTTATTTAAATTCAAAAAAGAATTTAGATTAAGTGATATCTTCTCCTTTTATTATCATATTTAGTTTTAATTAAAATGCGGACACAAAGGATTAATTTGGCTCTCAGAATCGAATAAAGTCTTTAATCGAGGCAAAAAAGAGAGAGAGAGGTGAGAGCCTTTCTCTAAAAACACCCTAACCCTAACACCACCACCATCCCACAAATCCACCACCACCAAGCCTTCATGTCCACCACCATCACATCTCCCTCTCCGTCAGGCATCGTCTTCGGACCATCACGCCAACCTCATCAACCCTCGGGAGCCCCGTGTTCGTGTGATTTCCAGTTTTTGCCGAACCCTAAATCTTGATTCCATCCCCCGAATCCGGCCTCCAATGTCCAAATTGGCCGGTTTGTATCTGATTTTGAGTTCCCCTTAACTGTTTTCGCTGGTATTGGCCACCGATTTGGTTTCCGGTGCACTAGATTCCATTGGTTGCTCGTGTCGTCGAAGTCTCCCACCCTATACCTACGCTGTTCATCGGGGTTCGCCCTCGGTTTGGTCGGGTGGCACTTGTCTTCTTCGGCATGCTCCCCTCCGCCCGTGGCCTGCGCTGGTGTTGCAACTCCAACCTTCATCGTTGTAACGGCCCGGATATAAATACCCGGGTTACGTTTCGAAGTTTGGATACCTTCGTTCGGATGCTGCAATTCAAGTACGGGTCGAGGTTTCAAACCTCAAAAGATCAGTATTCAAAGCGGGAATTTCGAACCCCAAGCAATCGAAGTCGCGGAAATTCAATTCAAATGAAAGAAAAGTGGTAGCAAAGTTTCGATACAAGTGCCACGGCAGAGCCGGGTCAAAACCAAAACATAGTGGGTGATTGCCATTTTATCAAGTTAGAATATTAGCCAGGTTCTTCGGTTCGCCAAGAGATTCCCCGTCACAGAAGCAAGGAGTAAACCAGAGCGGTACCTAACACTATCCACGAAGTCAGGCCCGGTGATCGCCTGCGGGTCCTCTGACCGCGCTGAGGCCACATAACATGCCTATACCTAAATAAAAGATGACTAATGCAGTACAAGATTTAAATCACATAAGCATGCTTTGGCAGTTATAATATGCGGAAAAACTGTAAAGGGCCCAAGACAATGCCAAGTGGCATATCCCTCTCCTATCTCTGCACCCCTTCCCGTTAGTGCAGAGACTGGCCAGTTCGGTGCTATAGCATAGCAATTTCCTCGTGGTGGTGCACAAACCACGACATCATCATATCATATCATATCATCTCATCGCTTGCCTGATGGTGCTGGGCTATCATATCATGCTCATATCGACTCGATAGACTCAGGGTACCCGATGGGGTTGGGCTACCATATAACCCTAGCAAAGACTCTAGGACTATCACAGATAACAATCGTTCTGTATTCAAACACACATAGTAATCACATGCTCAGTTCAATGCAATCCTAGCATGATACGACATAGCATGCTTTAATATGCAACAAAACTACACATCACATGACACATCAGGCAGGAGGTCCAGGTCACTTAGTAAGTCCCGTAGGATACTTACGTGTAGATGCAGAACAACAAGATAACACAAGCAAGGGCCCAAATGCAAGTCCAAAGCAATCCAAAAGCAATACACACCTATCATCAAGCCATTGACATAAGCTATCGGACCAACATTCATACGCACGAAACCCAAGTTCTCAACATACTCAAAACCAACCGATAGTAAAACCGTTTTCCAAAACCTTTCCGATACGATCAAATCGACCAAAATCATTCTTCCAATCAACTCATTGATAAAATCATACCAACCATATTTTCCAAACTCATAAATCCAAAATTAAGTCAACTCATGTTCAAAATAATTTCTCAACTTATACTTGGCCAAATTCCGACATCAAAAATTTAAACCTTAAAACCAATCTCTCAAAATCATATTATAGAAATAATTTCGGCATTTTAATTTCAAAATAAATCCATCTTCAAAACCCCATTTACAAAACATTAACTCTTCAATCAACTTGCAATGTATACTACTTAAAATAATTCTGGCATTTTATCTCTATAAATTTTTCATCTTAAAATCACCTTATGAATCATTATATAATAACCCCTCTCAAATAATATTACCTTTAAACCATTATAATATATATAGAATATTTTTAGAAAATATATATTGGCAAAATAGAATAACATAAACTAATAATACTAATGGTAATAATAAACTAACAATTAATACTAAACATATAATATAACATATATATAACACATATATAATAAAACCCACAACAATTAAAATCCAGTCAGCCCAACCGAGAAAAAAAAGAAGCCCAACCGATAGAATTCCGGATCCAACTCGAGCCTAGCAACCCAAAGAAAAGAAGAGAAGGATCCGGCCCATTCCCTTAGCCCAAAACGAAACAAGCCCCAACCTGGATAGGAAAAACAAAAGAAGGAAGGGAAGATCCGGTTTGTCAAATGATATAACCCGTTTCCCCCTAACTCGGATCCGGCTCAAATCTGAAAGTTAGGCCCATGTCCGCCCAGATGGAAAGAAGAGCTTGTCTTCCCTAAGCTCGGAACAGAGCTCCCTGACGACGACATGAACCGGAGAAGAAGAGGGTATGCTCGGCCTGCCGGCGACCAATTCAACACGAGACTCTCCCCACCTGACCGACAACGGATTCCGACCAGACCCGACCCAACAGAAATAAAACGAGAGTAAGAAGGAAGGAGGAAGAAAAAGCTCACCGAGGGAGTTTGTTCTCGCCGGAATGAGTGCTCGGGAAGGCTCGTCGGCGCCCGTCTGACCTCGTCGGAGATGGATCCTCGTCGGAGACTGCCTAGGAAGGGTGGGACAGGTGTAAAGGTGGCCCTTTTATATGGTTTTAGAGCCAAAGAGAATGAGGAAGAGAGCTTACCAAGCTCGACCAGCGAACAAGGGAGAAAGGGAGGCGGCGGCTGCGCTCGGGGACCTCCGGGATGCTGTTGCTGCTGCTGGCGCCTCGGGTGGGAGGAAGGAGAACGAGGGGCTCGGCCGGAGGCTGCTAGCGGCACTGAACGACAATGATGGTGAGGGGCTGGAGAGGTGTGGTGGCTGCGATTTCAGAGAATCAAGGGAGGGTTCTTGGGTTTGAATCTCAAGGGGATAAGGAGAGGAGGAGGAGAGAAGGGTGCGGGAGGCTGGGCAGACGACAGAAGAGAGGGGGCAAGGTGTGTGTATGGGGGTTTGTGAGTTGTATATGGGAAGAGGACAAAGAGGGAGGGAGGGGACCAGCCCCCATTCCAACAGGAATCCGAGAGACAGAGAGAGAGAGAGAGTAAAGAAAAGGAAAATGAAAGTAGGAGAAGAGTGGTCCCATGGTCTCAAATTTGAATTCCCGACGTTCGACCCCAATTCCGCTCACTAAACGAAAAGCCGACGCTAAGAATTTAAATCGAAATTCTACATCATTACCGTAATTAAATTAATTTATCAAGACTCGCGACTCAAAAGCGGAATCAAATTCCATCAAAATCAAAATTCTACAACGATGCCGGAAGGATTTTAAAATCGAAACTTGTGCTCGAGGACGATATTTTCTCCACTTTTACAATTGAATAAAATAGTAACGTATTTAAATAAAATAATCATAATATAATATATAATATATACTCGGTCTTTACAATCGTGCTAGTGATGTGTTGCACATGCGCACTGTTCATATTTGCCCTAATTTGGGGGATTTTGAAAAAAAAAAGGGTTTTGAGGTTTAATTAAATCTGATTTCATGTTATTGGTTGGATGTAATTATCTCTTCACTCTTTGAGTAAACCCATTTGATAAAATGACACCCAAATCTCGAAAGGGTTTGATTAAAACCCGCAAGGGGAAAATCCCGAAAGGGTCTCTTGGTGCGCTTTTCAAGGGTGGTTTTCAGACGCGAGTCTGATTGCTCTTGGCGTTCCTCTTCTGAGTTGGGGCTCTGGCATCTGGTGTTGGATCTGGCTGGGGTAGTGACGGTGTGTATCGAGGCGACTCCGCGATACGGAAATTTCCTTGGAGGATCGTCTCTTCACTGCCCACAGGACTCCTGATATACCGCTGGCCAGCGGTGTCACTGTTTGGTGGTGCTTGACGTTGGCTCTTAGTCTATGTTGTCTCCGACTTGTTCGGGTTAGGTTCGCTTGTTCAACTGTATTTGTGTGCTTCCCACCGTTTGTACTGCACCTTTTTCTGTTTTATGTTGCTTGTTTTGACGGTTCGCCGTCTGCCGACTTGTTCGGCCTCTCGAGTTACCGTGTCTGTCCGGCCCTCGAATTATTTCCTTATAAAAAAAATATATATTTAGTTTTAATTAATTTGAACCAAATCCTAAGTTAATTAGGTTTGAATGATATTTTAAAAATCTTTTATAATTCTATTTTATCTTATATAAAGGTTTTACATATGTATAAAATTATTTTATAAAGAGCATCCGCACAAACGTGCGGGTACTAAACTAGTTATATATATAAGGTAAGATTTCGAGATACCAGACACACCAATGTCTAGTAAATCGAGAGGTCGTAAAAAGTGGCAGATGGATCAACTATCATATGTAGCAACATTAACACAAAATCATAACAACAGTATAGAAGAAATACAAACACTCAACGAAGATAGTGACTCAAGTACTAGAATGAGAAGACGCCGAGTAAAAACAACACCGCTAGAAGCATATCACAAGGACACATTCACTTGGGAAGAAATATGAACATGAAAAGCTCAACCACGATCAATGTTTGGCACAACTTAGTCCAACAACTCTGAGCACCATGACCGTCAAGCATAAGCATCACAGAGTCATCAGGAGGAAGCGTACAAAAGATGAAATCAGCATTGGCAGACAGAAGCAACCACCACAGCAGCAGCTGCAACCGCACCATACCTTGCCCCAGAGGCTTCCGTCCCACAGAGCCTCTGGGCTCCTGGGATGCAGGGTATGGAATTATATGAAGAAGAAGATGATGTTTTCGGGTTTGAAGAAGGTGATATCCGGGTTAATCAAATACGGGTTAAAACACATTTCGGGTTTCATTTCTATTAGTAAGTTTGGGTTGGGTTTTGTTAGATTAGGCTGGCCCAGCCCAGCTGGTTTTATTTTGTGTTGTAGTGTTGCTGTATAAATAACGAGCTTGAGCTCGGTTTGTTGTAACTGATCAACAGATCATCTTCAACCTTTGATCAAGAAAGCTCTCTGGTAATATCTTACTACCAGATTCTTTTCCATTGTTTTTTCCGATCCTCGAATTCTATATGGTATCAGAGCCAAGGTGAGGAAGAGAGAGAGCTGTGTTGAAGGTCGATGTCACAGAGAGACAAAATGGAGAAGACAGCATAAGCCGTTGCTCAGCAAATCGCACAGATTAGCGGAGCTTCACAAGGGGATCCATTGACGTTAGTAAATTCTGATTCTCCAGGAATTTCTCTCACCAACGTGCAGTTTGATGGAAGCAATTTCATCACATGGGACAAGCAAATCTGAATGGCGCTTACGGCCAAGATGAAATTGGGATTCATCGAGGGAATAATTCCGAAGCCAAGTGATGAGTCTGCAGATCTACAGAGGTGGATTCGGTATGATAGGATGTTGGCTTGCTGGATCTTGAATTCCATGGCTTCGGATCTTGCAAATTCGTTTGTGTATGCGAATTCAGCGAGAGAATTGTGGGAAGAGATTGTGGAGAGATACAATCAGGGCAATGCTCCGGCGATTTTTCGATTGAAACAAGAAATGATGCGGCTGGCACAGGGAGATCTGAGTGTTACTACATACTATACAAACCTCAAGCGGTGCTGGGATGAGATACAACGCTTGAATGGAGTTTCATTGTGCAGCTGTGGGATCATGGAGAGATGCAAATGCAGGATTCTTGCAAGGTTTCTTGAGCTGGAGAATCAAGAACGACTCATGCCACTACTAGAATTATGCAATTATACATCACATGTTTTAAGTCTGTTAACAAATACCCGATGTTAAAATCAGTATGTTACATCAGTTTGTAAATTTGCGATGTTAAACAAAGTTTAGAAAACGATCACTTTTTTCGACAGATATGAAATTATAAGTTCCAAAAAAAATTAAAACACGCGCCCAAGGCGCGGAATACACTTAACCCAAAAAATTGAATATTTTCAAGCGGTAAAGGTGAAATCCAACACTTGAAAAAAATATTTCCCCTCCCCCTCTCCATATTTCTCTATCTCTCTATCTCTCTATCAAGATCTAAAGTCTCTCTCCTGTTTCAGATCTGGAAGTTTTTCTTTACAAAAAAAAATGTCTCTCCATTTTTGGATCTCCCTCTTCTAGGTTCATCTGTTTCATATCTCAGCTGATCTCAGTAGCTCGTCTCCTTCCTTCTCTCCCATTGACAAGCGCCTACAATTCAAAGATGGCGGGTCCTCTCTTCCAGAACCCTAACAGGTAAACACTATCTCACCCTTTGTGGATCTGGCCGCTCTCTTTCCTCTCAACTTTTTTATAGATCTATCTGCCCTTTTTCATATTAGAGTTGGATGGATTTAGTGATTATTCACTAGATCTAAGTTGATTTACTTTAGATCTGGTAGTTTTGACTCCTTCCTCCGTCATCTTCATAAATTTTAATTTGGGTTTTTTTGTTAGTTTTGACTCATTCCTCCGTCGCTCTTGGTGGCGCTATCATCGGCCGGCACCATTGGTAAGCTCTTCTTCTTCTTCTTCTCTCTCTCCTCAGATCTGAGACCTCTCTCCCAATCCTTATTCGAAACCCAGAAACACCTTTGGAAGAGACGAGAAGCTATCCTTCCTAGCTTGTATCTCTCTCCCATTCACGGATCTAAGATCTCTCGCCGCAGATCTGACCTCTTACTCCATAGATCTGCCCTCTCTCTCACACTTGAATCTCTCTGACCTCTGAATCTCTGTCTCTCTCAATCCCTAGTATTAGCTTAAAAAATTTTATTCGAGTGTTGATCGTTTTTCATTTGATTGGATTATCGTAGGTTCTTGAAAAATTAGGGATTTGGACTTCAAAAATCCCATTTCTATAGATCAAAATTCTATTCATGTGTTCAAACTTAATGTGGATAGTTAATTATCTGATTTGAGTGTTAAGATATTTTTTTTACTTTGAGATTAGATTGTAAACATTTGCTTCAGAAATTAGGGTTTAGGACTTAAAAAAATCTATTTCAATAGATGAAGATTCGTTCCTCTGTTCACGATTTAGCAGCAAAGCAAATAACAACCTAGCTCATACATTTTAGGGATTGGAAGAGTCCTCTAAACATCCAGGCCTTGATTGATTCAGTTGCAATGAATAAGATCATAGATTACTTTGAAACATAAAAATTACAGTGATTCAGTGTTGAATATATAATTTAGAGGTTATGTTAATTTAGAGATTTGAAATTGCTTGATTTAGCTTTAGATTTGTATATACAATTTAGAGGTTAAGATAGTCTTGTTTGCGTAGGTAGTATATAGGTAGCATGTGCTGGTTGATACTATACCTTAAGAACAGGAAAGTAGAACTACATTTCTAGTCTGATTCTATTTGTTAATAAATTCATGCATTGGATGTGTCGACTTCTATCTAAAATCTGAATTTAGTAAATGTGCAACAAGCTTCTTATCCGATATCTCAACTGATTGACCTGACATCGACAACTGTTTAGGGATTGAAATAGTTAGATCAATAGAAGGATGTAATTTCCCTAGATGTGAAAAATGGATACAAGAAATGCTACCAATCTAGAGACATGGCAATTCCTTCCTTCCTTTCTCTAGATGACTGATTTCCCTACCTCTATTGTTATTGTTAATATAATTTCTCAGAAAAATGATATTTGTCCTAGTCATGATTTGTTAACATGCTGATTATCATTAAGCTATTTTAGGGAGATCTATTTGAATACTTGAAAGTTAAAGGACAACTAAAACCAAGGAAAGCAGTAAGGTATGCTCTTGACATTGCAAGGTTAGAGTTTTTTCCCTGTTGAATTTAAGGTGTGCTCTAGTTTGCTGCATCATTGAATATGTGTTCGTTTGGATTAATGTGTTCCCAGTTTCAGAGGGTTTCTCCCTCGATCTAAGGTTGTTCATCTCTTAATCGCAGGGATTGTGACGAGGAGGCCACTGGTTTTGCAATGGCACAAAACTGTGCGAGGAACACGTTAGTTTACTGAGTTCCTTCACTTGCTGAAGTGCTAATTTACTGATTTCGGTGAGTTAGCTACACAGACAAGTGGACTTTGAGCTACTTTCAACTTTCTGTTACATTATTATTTGTTCTTGTAAAATGTCCTCTATTGTTTAAGCATTAAGAAAATGCCTTACTTTTGATACTTGTCTTCTTCTGAAGCTTTGGTTATAAGGAGATCCAAGATGAAACTTTGATCACTTTTGCTAAATCAGCCATTTTCAGTTTAGTAAATAACTTTGATCAATTTATAAATTAGAATCACTTAGTTTATGACTTAGTATCACTTTGTATATATATGGTTTCAGTTTTACTAAATAAGTTAGATCAACTTCTCAAACTTTTAATAAATAAGTTAAATAACTTAGTAAATAGTTAAATGTTATTGATAAAATAATTTAAATGTTATTGATAAAACTAAATATGTTAACTGAAACCACTTAGTTTATGACTTAGTAAATATGTTAGAGTTTTTTCCCTGTTGAATTTAAGGTGTGCTCTAGTTTGCTGCATCATTGAATATGTGTTCGTTTGGATTAATGTGTTCCCAGTTTCAGAGGGTTTCTCCCTCGATCTAAGGTTGTTCATCTCTTCATCGCTGTTTGTTGATTTGCTAACCCAAGATCTAAGGTTGTTCATCTCTTCATCGCAGGGATTGTGACGAGGAGGCCACTGGTTTTGCAATGGCACAAAACTGTGCGAGGAGCACGTTAGTTTACTGAGTTCCTTCACTTACTGAAGTGCTAATGTACTGATTTCGGTGAGTTAGCTACACAGACAAGTGGACTTTGAGCTACTTTCAACTTTCTGTTACATTATTACTTGATCTTGTAAAATGTCCTCTATTGTTTAAGCATTAAGAAAATGCCTTACTTTTGATACTTGTCTTCTTCTGAAGCTTTGGTTATAAGGAGATCCAAGATGAAACTTTGATCACTTTTGCTAAATCAGCCATTTTCAGTTTAGTAAATAACTTAGTTTAGTTTAGCAAATAACTTTGATCAATTTATAAATTAGAATCACTTAGTTTATGACTTAGTATCACTTTGTATATATATGGTTTCAGTTTTACTAAATAAGTTAGATCAACTTCTCAAACTTTTAATAAATAAGTTAAATAACTTAGTAAATAGTTAAATGTTATTGATAAAATAATTTAAATGTTATTGATAAAACTAAATATGTTAACTGAAACCACTTAGTTTATGACTTAGTATATATGGTTTCAGATTATGACTGAGATTAGTTGAGTAAATATTTAAATGTTATTGATAAAACTAAGCAAGTTAACTGAAATCAGTTAGTTTTATAACACAGTATATATGGATTTAGTTTATGACTTAGATCCGTTTAGTAAATATGGTTTCTTGTATCAGTTTCTTTTAATAAATAAGATCAGTTTCAGTTCTACTAAATAATTTAGATCAATCTTGATAAACTTTTATTAAATAAGGTAAATCACTTAGTTTAGTCAATACAAAAATTTACTAAGTTTTTCATTTGTCATGTGCTGTTTCTTATTAAGTTTCAGTTTAGTCATTTAGTGATTAAGTTATTTACTTAGTTATTTACAGAAAGATGGTACTGTGCGTACATCTATTGATACTAGATGTGGGGTGAGTTCTAATTTATTTTCTTTCTTCCTCCTATCTTTTCGTTTACAATGAGTATTGCGTTTGGTGGACATTGTCAGGATATACTTGTGGTCAATTTTTTTAAAGATATGTATACCTTTTGTATTGCCATTAGCGTTGTGGAGTTTGGACATAATCTCACTATTGCCTCTTATGTTTTACAGTGTTGGATACAACAGCTGGAGTTTGGTGTGACATGAAGTATGTTGTTACTAGTCCCAGGACAGGCAGATATAATGCTGATGCAGCCGGGGGTGATGCTTCCGTTGAATTAACAAGACGCTGCAGGCATGCGGCTGCTGCAATTGGTGACTTGATATTTATATAGTCGTCTCTTCTGAATTCTGCATATTTGTGTTTCTGCCGTTTGATGTATAGCCGTCTCTTCTGAATTCAGCCTTTAGGACAGCTTTCTCAAAGGCTTAGTGACATGGTTTTCCTGTATACTGCTGAACTTAGTGATTTTGTCTATTCAAATAAGGTTGAACCTAGACTTTTATGAAAGTTTGCTGATTTATGTGAGTAGTTCCATTCTACTTAACGCTGGATTTCAGGTTAATGTGTTTTTTATTAGATGGACTGTGTGTTTTTTATTAGACGGACTGTGTGAGTAGTGCATTAGAACATTTAACATCAGATCTGTCTATTGAAACAGATGCGAGTATAATTATACACATCAGTTTATTCATTTAAATCAATGTGCAAAACCAGTTTCAACATTAAAATGATATATAAACTGATATATATTTGTCCAAGTAACATCGTTATGTACAAAATAAACCGATGTGTCATAGGAGCAACTACGTCATTTTATTTTGAAAACACTAATATAAATGTATGAGACGACATCTTTTGTGTATACAACCACAATAGTGCATTATTTTAGAACAATATAATATCACATATAATGACCATGAAATTAATACACAGAGAATGAATACTCTAAATGTGATGTCGATAATATGGAAATACATCAGTTTTGCCTAAATTTCATGTGGTCGGTTAACTTAAAACAATATAAAATCATAAATTATATATCGAACATGATTATAAACATGATGACAAAACCAAAAACTGTTGTCTATTTTAAATTAAGACATCATTTATTTTTATAAATAATGATGTAAATGTCACTTTTTTGCTTTAGGAGGACATCTTCACATGTTTTCAAATGACAAATTATGGATATTCATCAACAAGTGAATATGTCATAACCAAAATTGAGGGGTTTTAATTAAGAAAAGACATCTGCTTAAAACCGATGTGTAAAGTTTTGATCTTTTACTACATGCACAATAAGATCGGAAATTTTTTTGAAAGACATCTGTTGAGAACAGATGTATAATTGAAGTTTTCTAGTAGTGTGCAGTTTCTTTTGAACCTGAATGGGGAATTTGAAGCTGTAAGGAGTCAGATTTTGTCAATTGAACCACTGCCGCAAGTAAACAGAGCATTCAACTTGGTAACACAGGTGGAAGCACAGAAGCAGATCACCAACAAAAATGTGGAACCAACTGGGTTCTTCGTTAATTCAAGCACACAGATGGAAGTTCCAAGAAGGATTAAAAGGAGTCCAAGAAGCCAAGATCAGGCGACAGGAAGAGGTGTGTTCACTGCAACCTGGAAAGGCATGCATCTGATCAGTGCCTTGAAGTGATAGGGTATCCAGATTGGTACAAAGGAAATAGAAACAAGCGGGGCATGAGAGTTGCTGCGAATGCTATGAATGATCAGGAGGGATCGTTGACGCCAATTGAGTATAAGGAAAGTACTGGGAAGGTGAGCAACATAGATCCTGAGTTGGTGTAAGTTGTCTGTCAGGAAATGATCAAAGCATTCAAAGGGAAAGGTGTGATGATTGCTGCAAATTTTGCTACAAACTTTGCAGGTAACACCCTTACCTCTCTAAATTCACTTGAATTGAGTAGAAATGAGTGGATATTAGATACAGGAGCAACATATCACATGACTCCACATTTAGAAACCATGATAAATGTCAGAAAACTGAGCATGCCCATACAAGTGAAATTGCATGATGGTTCAATGCAGTCATTTGATAAGGTTGGGTCAGTTTTGATTAGAAATGGATTTGTGATAAAGGATGTACTGCATTTGCCTCAGTTTAGGTGCAATCTCTTGTCAGTGAGGAGGGTCATAGTTTAGAAGAAATTGTTGGCAGTTTTTTATGAAAGTCATTGTGAATTTCAGGACCAAGTGAGTAAATCTGTGATAGCTGTTGGGAGAGAGCTTGGAGGATTATATACAATGAGTGCAAAGGGAGCTCCAGACATTGCTGATAAAAGAAAGAGTTATGATGTGAACAAAAGTAGTTTTTCTTTTTCAGTTCAGTGTGATAGCAAATTACTGCATGAGAGGCTTGATCATATATCCTTTCATAGGATGAACCATGTGCCAAGATGTAATAAAGTAGAAAATTCTGAGACGCATGTGTGTGATGCTTGTTCTGTAGCAAAGTTTCACAGATTACCATTTCAGAAGAGTATTAATAGAAGTAAGTGTTTTTTTGACATAATCCATGTTGATCTTTGGGGTCCATATGGTGTTGCAAATGTGAATGGAGAACATTACTTCTACACCATAGTAGATGATATGAGTAGGGCTACATGGACATATTTGTTGCATGGTAAAACACATGTATTGAATGTGTTAAAAGGGTTTATTGCCATGACTAAGAATCGGTTTGGAATACTTCCTAAGGTGATTAGATCAGACAATGGGATAGAAATCTGCAATGAGGAGTGCAGAAAATTGTTTGTTGAGTTGGGAATAAGCCACCAGAAGTCCATGCCTTATAGAACCCAGCAAAATGGCATAGTAGAAAGGAAGCATTGCCATTTAATAGAGACAACAAGGGCATTGAGAGCTCATGCAGGATTGCCCAAGAATCTGGGGGGGGGGGGGGTGTACTTGTAGCTACATACTTGATAAATAAAATGCCTCTTGTAAGCATAGGGTGTGTAACAACTTTTGAAAAGGTATTCAACAAAGTGCCAAGTTATGATAATCTGAGAGTGATTGGATGCTTGGGATATGCATATGTGAATCAGAGGGGCCTTAATAAATTTGATGCTCGAGGAAGGAAATGTGTTCTTGTTGGGTACTGCAAATCAGAAAGGGTATAAGTTGATGGATTGGGATACTAGAGAGATTTTTCATAGCAGAGATGTGGAGTTTTATGAGCAGATTTTCCCTTTTAAGGCACAGAGTACACAAATAGAAGTGCCTCAAAGGGTTGGTGATCATACAGATTTAGTCATGACAGACAGTGAGGAGGAGGAGGAGGATTCGGCACAAGGTCATGATGTGATCATTAATGATATGTCAAATGAAGAAGAAGGAGTTGGCTCTTCATTAAAAAGATCCAATAGAGTGAGATCTCTACCTTTTTGGGCTACTAATTATGCTATGAATGCAAAGTGTGATGATCACATTGCACATTCAGCTTTCATGACTCAGGTCATGAAGGTACATGAGCCCATGACATATTTAGAAGCAAAGGGAAATCAGCTTTGGGAAGAGGCCATGGGGAAAGAACTTAAAGCTTTAGAAGACAATGTAACTTGGGTACTTACAGAGTTACCTTGTGGGCATAAGGCTATTGGCTCCAAGAGGGTATTCAAGGTTAAATACAAAGCAGATGGATCCATAGACATATATAAGGCCAAGTTGGTGGTAAAGGGATTCAATCAGAAGCTTGAGAAGGATTACAAGCACACATTTAGTCCTGTGGCAAAGCTTCCAACTGTCAGAGCTGTTGTGGCCTTGGTAACTGCAAAGCAATGGCCTTTATTGCAATTGGACGTGAATAATGCTTTTTTACATGGGTTTCTTGAAGAGGAAATCTATATGAAACCTCCTGAGGGGTACGATGCAGCCAAGGGGGATCAGGTGTGTTGCTTCAAACGCTCGTTATATGGGTTAAAGCAAGCATCAAGACAGTGGAACCATGAGTTGACTGGGTTTTTAGTAAGTTTGGTTTACACTCAGTCATCAAATGATTACTCTTTGTTTGTGAGAAGTCATGGTGGTTCTCTTACTGTGATTTTGGTTTATGTGGATGACATGTTATTAACTGGAGATAACATGGAGGAATTGGAAAGAGTTAAGCAAGCTCTGCACAACCAATTCACCATTACAGATCTTGGATTGACAAAATATTTTCTGGGCATGGAAATATTGAGATCAGAACGTGGCACTTATTTGAGTCAAAAGAAATATGTGACAGACATCTTAAAGAGCACAGGGGTGGTTGACTGCAAGATTTCTGAGGCACCCATGGCAACAGGTTTGAAATTGAGCAGTGACAGAGGGGAGGTTCTTGTAGATGCTGAGAAGTCTAGATGTGTTGTGGGTAAGCTGCTATATCTGGCACTCACCAGACCAGATATTTCTTACTCGGTTCAACACTTGTCTCAATTTGTATCATGTCCTCGCTTACCACATCAACAAGCAGTAAATCAAGTGCTTAAATATCTTAAGGGTACCATGTCAAAAGGGATCTTCTTTCCAGTACAGTCGGATTCAAAGATTACTGGATTATTCTGATGAAGATTGGGGCTCATGTTTGGGCACTAGAAGATTGTTATCAGGGTATTGTATTTTCTTAGGCCATGCTCTTGTGTCGTGGAAAACAAAGAAACAACCTACAGTCTCTAGATCATCAACAGAGGCAGAGTATAGGAGCATAGCATACACTACAGCTGAGTTGCTTTGGTTGAGTTATTTGTGCAAGGATTTGTATATTCCAATACAGACTCCAGTTACATTGTTTTGTGATAATAAAGCAGCTCAGCAGATTGCAGCAAATCCGTGCTTTCATGAACGAACCAAGCACTTAGATATTGATTGTCATTTTGCAAGAGAGAAAGTGCAAAATGGGTTTTTGCAGACAGCATACATCAATACGAAGCTCCAGCTAGCTGATATAATGACGAAAGCTCGTCATCGATCGCAGCATGACAATTTGAGTGTCAAGTTGGGGCTTATAGACCTTCCAACTTGAGGGGAGGCTATGGAATTGTATGAAGAAGAAGATGATGTTTCCGAGTTTGAAGAAGGGGATATCTGGGTTAATCAAATACGGGTTAAAACACATTTCGGGTTTCATTTATGTTAGTAAGTTTGGGTTGGGTTTTGCTAGATTGGGCCGGCCCAGCCCAGCTGGTTTTATTTTGTGTTGTAGTGTTGCTGTATAAATAACGAGCTTGAGCTCGGTTTGTTGTAACTGATCAACAGATCATCTTCAACCTTTGATCAAGAAAGCTCTCTGGTAATATCTTACTACCAGATTCTCTTCCATTGTTTTTTCCGATCCTCGAATTCTATACCGGGACCCTTCTTCGCCCACACGAATGAGGATAGTTTAAATGCAACCTCAACCCCTGCCATGATCCACATATATATATTTTTTTTTGATAAGGTAATAATTCGAGGGACAGACAATTCTGACTCCTCGAGAGGCCGACAAAATCAGCAGACGGTGAACCCTCAAACATACAACCTACAATAAAATGGTGCCATACAAAAATTGGCAAGCAAACAAATCTAAGTGGCCAAAAAGAACCTAGTTTTTTCAAAACTAGTTATGCAACTAAAAGCCAAAAACATTTTTTTACTGACCAAAAATAACAATATTTTTCTTTTACTTTCATAGTATACAGTCACTTTAAATCTTGGGTAGTTGGGTGTATAATCCATTTAATAACTTTCATAATATGAAGTTTAAAAATGGATCCTATTGGTCATAAGATTTTAAAAAAATTACTCCATTCGTTGGTAAAGTATATTATTTTAAATTATTAGTTATTTTAGAAAAACCTGTTATTCTGTATATTTTAGTTTTTTAACTAGTTTTGTTACTCGTCTATTGCGCAAATTGTTAATAAATTTTATTATATAAACCATCTTTGAATTAATATAAATTACTAATCCATATAAAGTAAATATATAATCTTCAATTGTGTTATTTTTTTAGAATGTAAACACATGTTTCAGTCTAGATTAATCATGTTTATTCTCCTATTAAAAAATATTTAAAAAATATTTTTTATCTTGAATCTAGCTTTTATACTTTTTAATAAAAAAATATTAAATGATAAAAAATATTACGTATTAAATCCAAAAGAAAAGAACATAACATAAATTCTATATGGAAATTCAATCCATTTTTATTTATATTTATAAAAAAATAAATATAAATATTGATAATATTTATAAAAAATATTATCAAAATATAACTAAGCAAGATATGATAATAACTTATTAATTGATGTAATATTGTATAGATTAATTGATGCAAAAGCACGAGTAACAAAACTAGATATTTTATAGCATATTTGAAAGATTCTTTACTTCATAAAATTAATTAGATTTGTTCAAATATGGCTATTATTTATTTTATCAAAACTAATTAGGTTTATATTTTATAAAAATTAACGGTATATATTTTTATCAAAACTAATTAGATTTATTTAAATAAATCAAAAAATATTATCAAAATATAACTAAGTAAAATATAATAATAACTTATTAATTGATGTAATATTGGATAGATTATTGATCTCAAAAGATAAATTTTCTAACTAATTAAGATATCAGGTTGAATATTTATAAGAATAAGTGAGACCATGAATTAATATGGCAAAATTATATTGGCTTATTAATTGATGTGGCTAAAAAAGATAACTCCATATTAATCCAGCATATGACACGTTTGCGAATTGCTCCAGAATATAACACGTAGGTGAAACCCATCAGAAGAGACTTAAGGCCTTTGTTTTAGTATTATACTAGTTTTACTTTACCCACCCGTTGTGCGGTTTCTTAATAAACAAAATAATGTTTAATTTTATATTTTCTTTATATAATTTGAAGATTATAATAGTTTGGTTGAAATCTTTAGATCTTTTAATAACTTTAAACTAAATTAAGAGTATGTTTAGCTCATATCAATAATTCAATATACAACTTCATCATGATATTAAAAAAGGACTAATTGGAATAGTCTATCTTAAAACTCATAATTACTTATCTATTATGGCCCGCGATCTTGCGAGGTGTTTTAATCAATTATGTTTTATTATATCATTAATGTATTATTACATTTATTATTAATATATGAAGGTTACTATAGTTTACTTAAAATCCTTCTATGGAAGTTTGCAATTATCATAAATTAAAATAAGATTAAATTCACTTTAAATCAATATATAACATGTATAAATAAATGAACGAATCACTTTATAATATCTTGAAAAAAAAAGATCAATCTATTTAATTAATTATTAATTATTATATTAATTCCAAATTATATTTCTATATTCTACTTAATTTTTCTTTATTAGAAGACCTATATTTATATGTTGTTAGCACCGGCTTTATTTGTACAAAGTTAAGTAAACTTCTTAATGATATGAGTTTTTTAGATGTGGTTTAAATTTTATAAAATTGTGTGTGTATATACAAAGTCACTAATCAAGATATATAACATTTTAGTGATAAAGTTGCAATTGTACGTGTTTTTTTTTTATCATAATTTGATGTAAAAGGTATAATAATTAACCCAAATTTGACGATATATATATATATATATATATATATATATATATATATATATATATATATATATATATATATATATATATATATATATATTCAATTTTGACCAAATAGTGGATAGCTTATTTGATCTAAAAAGATAAGTTTTCTACCCAATTAAGATATAAGGTTATATTGGATAGATTACTTGATCTAAAAAGATATATTTTTTACCTAACTATATTGGCTTATTTTTTTACCTCACTGCTTTTGATCTAACAATCTTGTGAGTTTTGATCATGTCTGGTGAAGCAAGCGGAGGATTTGCACAAGGGAGATCTACCAATAGACCACCACTCTTTGTGGGAAACAACTTTGTCCACTGGAGGTCCTTGATGAAAATGTTCATTATAGATCAAGATCTGGAACTTTGGAACATTATAGAGAATGGTCCAAAGGTTCCTGAGAAAGAAGGACCTAATGGAAGCAGAGTCGCGAAGACTGAGGACGAATACATCCAA
The DNA here is from genome assembly GCA_963922045.1 of Persicaria maculosa. Lineage (NCBI taxonomy): Eukaryota > Viridiplantae > Streptophyta > Magnoliopsida > Caryophyllales > Polygonaceae > Persicaria > Persicaria maculosa. Next base: position 19,015,414 of record OY998261.1, on the reverse strand, counting down.
GCAGATCTTGAACTCGTCTCCAAGAACTATAAGGCCATTAACTTACTATATTGTGGTCTTAGTACTGATGAGTTTAATCGTATTTCATCTTGTAGGTCGGCTAAAGAGATTTGGGACAAGTTAGTTGTCACCTACGAAGGAACCAGTCAAGTGAAGGACACCAAGATCAGTATCTTCCTTCGAAAGTATGAACTTTTCAAAATGAAGTATGATGAGTCTATCAAGGCCATATTCACACGATTCACGAAAATCACGAACAACCTTGACTCTCTCGGCAAGACCTTTGAAAATGTTGAGAAAGTAAGGAAGATATTGAGGTGCCTCTCAAAAGACAAATGGGGCTCTAAAGTGACAGCCATAGAGGAAGCCCAAAATCTCACCACTCTACCCCTTGATGACTTGCTTGGGAAGTTGATCACACATGAGATGATTCTCAATGAAGACGATGGAGAAATCCCAACAAGTACTAAGAACTTGGTACTCAAGTATAAGAAGGATGAGCCCAAAGATGTGTCTGATTTTGAAGATGAGGATGATCCCTTTGCTCTCATTACAAGGGGTCTTTCTCGAATCCTCAAGATGAAGAAGTAATTCAACAACAAAGATGGATCAGAGTCTTCTAAATTTCGAGGTAAGTCTCAATACAACAAATATGACAAGAAGACTAAACCTTTGTCTTGTTTTGAATGTGGTGAAACAGACCATCTAGTGAAAGATTGCCCTCAAAAGAAGAAGAAGAGCCCGTTCAAGAAAGGTGATAGATGGAAAAAGAAAGACATGGTGGCAGCTTGGAGTGATTCTAACTCAGGTGACTCAGATTCAGATGATGAGAAGGCCAACATTTGTCTCATGGCCTCAGGAGATGAATCCCACGATGAGCAATTTGAGGTAACTGTAAGAGAACTTATGGCAATTCCAAAAGAGGTACTATCGGAATTCCTTTCTAATATGATTGCCAATGAAGAGAAGCTTATTTCCCAAACCAACACTCTTATTAAGAAAACCGTGGACCAGGAAAGAACTATTGAGGAACTGTCAATGAGGGTCAAAAGTCTTGTAACCTCTTATTCGGGTCTTGACATTAAACTCAAGACTCTTGACTCAAAGAAATCTGAACTCAAGCAAGATCTCTCGTCTCTAAGAAGTGAACATCATGACTTAGAGAGCGAGAAGATCTTCCTGAATAAGAAGATTCAAGACCAGCTAACAGCCCTCATAAGTTTTACTAAGTCCAAGGGCACTCTTGATAGGATGTTGGGTGAGCAACAAAGTTCTCTAAACAAAAGTGGTATTGGTTACAACCCGAGGTTTTTAAAGAAGCAACACATTACCACTTTTGTAAAGGCAAAAGGAAGCAGAACCTCTCCTATATGTCACCACTTTTGTAAAGGTAAGAGAGACCTGCCCCTATAGAAGAAAGGATCCTCATATTATTCGCAATACATTTCCTATTCACTTGAGAAAATAACGGATAACGCAAGTTTGGGTCCCCAAAGGCACTATTTTACCAAATATGGTTTATCCCAATAAAGGATCTAAATTTGCTTATTGGTCTAACCACAAAGGTTGATTTTTGTTTTGCAGGAGATCACCAAGGTGAAAGAGCAAAAATGGATTATTGATAGTGGATGCTCTAGACATATGAGTGGGAAGAGGTCTCTCTTCCATGAACTGAAGAAGCAATCCACTGGAACAATCACTCTTGGTGACAAAGGAAAGTGTGACATCGTTGGTATCGGTAGTGTTGGGAGTGATCCTAACCATAGTATTAAAAATGTCTACCTTGTTGATGGTTTGAAGTATACTTTGCTTAGTGTTTCTCAACTATGTGATAATGGTAATGATGTTGGATTTAACAAGAAAAGATGTTTAGTGCGCAGAGAAGATACAGGTGAAATAGTTCTAATTGCCTATCGTTATAACAACATCTATGTCGTGAATGCTGAGCAAGTGGCACAAGAAAGCTTAACCTGCCTAAAGGCTTTGACGGACGATCCAAAGCTTTGGCACAGGAGACTCGGTCATGTAAGCCCACATACACTACAAAAGCTTGTGTCCAAAGGGCTTGTAAGAGGACTACCTGAGATGGACTTCAAAGGTATTGGGATGTGCAAAGCATGCACACGAGGTAAACAAACACGCAGCTTTTTCAAACCCAAAAAGGTTGTAAGTACTTCTAGACCCCTTGAACTTTTACATATGGATTTATGTGGTCCTATGCGAGTCAAATCTCCCAATGGTAAAAAGTACATGCTTGTTGTTGTTGATTATTTTTCGAGATATACTTGGGTTTCATTTTTAAAAGAAAAATCAGAGGCTTTATTTGAGTTTTCAAAACTTTGTAAGGAGTTGCAAACTTTAAGAAACGAGTCCATAGTGTCAATTCGAAGTGATCATGGTAGGGAGTTTGATCAACTTCAGTTTGATTTGTTTTGTGCTAAATATGGCATCTCCCATAATTTTTCTGCTCCTAGGACACCTCAACAGAATGGGGTTGTGGAATGAAAGAACCGTACCCTAGAGGACATGGCCAGGACTATGCTTTTAGAAAATGCACTTCCTAAAACCTATTGGGCTTAAGCTGTTAACACAGCTAACTATATTTTGAATCGTTGTCTTATTCGTTCCATCTTAAAGAAAACTCCTTATGAACTTTTCAAAGGCCGCAAACCTCTTATATCGTATTTCAAACCCTTTGGCTGTACGTGTTTTGTTCATAACAATGGAAAAGATAACCTTGGGAAATTTGATGTGCGTAGTGATGAAGGTATATTTCTTGGCTACTCCACAAGTAGCAAAGCATATAGAATCTTCAACAAAAGGACCAAGATGGTTGAGGAAAGTATTCATGTTATATTTGATGAATGCAATGACGGTTCTTTAAGTGAAAGTGTTGCAGATTTAGATCTTAACAACCATACAGAGAATGAGGATGGTGATGATATTGCTACTAAGAACACAGAGAAGAGGAACATGCAGGATCAGATTCTCAACACTGAGGAGTTGGCTCAAGGTCTTGAAGCTCAGTCCAAAGCTATTGAGACGTCAGATACTGTAGTAACCGAGCACAATGTATCCATGGAGTCAGATGGACCTCAAACAAATCCTGTTGATATGACGAAACAGGGAGCTGAGACTAGCAAGAGAAAGTTCAAATACTCCTCGTCACACCCATTACAGGATATCATCTCTGACCCTACATCTAGTGTTCAAACTCGTTCTAAACTTAAAAATCTCTGTGCTTTTCACGCTTTTGTTTCACTTGTAGAACCAAAGAAGGTGGATGAGGCCCTTCAAGAGCCAGACTAGATCATTGCTATGTAAAGTGAGCTTAATGAATTTGAAAGGAACAAAGTCTGGACCTTGAAGCCTAGGCCAAAGCATCAATCAGTCATTGGCACACGTTGGGTATTTCGGAACAAGCTAGATGAGAATGGTAAGGTCATGAGGAACAAAGCAAGGCTTGTTGCTCAAGGCTACAATCAAGAGGAAGGTATAAACTACGAGGAGACTTTTGCTCCCGTAGCTAGGCTTGAAGCCATTCGCATTTTATTAGCATTTGCATCTTTTATGGGCATAAAATTATATCAAATGGATGTCAAGTGTGCATTTCTTAATGGTTTCTTAGAAGAAGAAGTTTATGTGGCTCAACCCCCAGGTTTTGAAAGTTCGGAATTTCCTAATCATGTTTACAAACTAGACAAATCGCTATATGGTTTGAAATAATCCCCAAGAGCTTGGTATGAGCGCTTGTCAAAATATCTTTTAGAAAATGATTTTAAAAGGGGGTTGATCGACAAGACTCTTTTCATCAAGACCAAAGGAAAGGACATATTGGTTATCCAAATATATGTTGATGATATATTGTTTGGTGCTACTAACACATCTTTGTGCAAGGAATTTGAGATGAGCTTAATGGGAGAACTCAACTTCTTTTTGGGGTTGCAAGTTCATCAATCTAAGAGAGGAATCTTTGTCAACCAAAGCAAGTATACTAAGGATCTCTTGAATAAGTTTAAGATGGATCAATCCAAAGCAGCCAAGACACCCATGAGCTCAACCTTGTCCTTAGATCAAGACAAGACCGGGAAGAGTGTCAATCAAAAGGAGTATCGAGGTATGATTGGATCTTTATTATATCTTACTGCTAGTAGACCTGACATCATGTTTAGTGTTTGCATGTGTGCTAGGTTTCAAGCTGATCCCAAAGAATCTCACCTCGTGGCTGTGAAGAGGATGTTTCGATATCTAAATGGCACCAAGGAGCTTGGCTTATGGTACCCGAAGCAAAGAGATTTTACACTAATTGGGTATTCTGATGCAGACTTTGCAGGCTATAAGGTGGATAGGAAGAGCACGTCGGGATGTTGCCAATTCTTAGGGGCATCCTTGATTAGTTGGCACTCAAAGAAACAAAATTCAGTTGCTCTTTCCACTGCCGAAGCTGAATACATAGCCGCTGGAGCATGCTGCTCCCAAATCCTTTGGATTGCTCAACAAATGAGAGATCTTGGCATCGACCTCAAAAACATTCCCATTAAGTGTGACAACACAAGTGCCATCTCCATTACAAAGAATCTCGTTCAGCATTCAAGGACCAAACATATTGATGTGAGGTATCATTTCATTAGAGACCATGTCGAAAAAGGTGATGTGTCAGTATCATTTATATCAACTGATTATCAATGGGCTGGCATTTTTACTAAGCCTTTGGCAGAGGACAGGTTCACCTTCATTAGACGTGAAATCGGAATGCTTAACAGGGATGCACTTTCGTAGGGGGAGCTTTCCCTTTACGAAAGAAAACTTCTACTCAGTGTCAAGACCTTTGAACCTCATTTCAAAGGTTGTGAACTGAACAGTAGAGCACATATAACGGATCATATATTTAGTTGATATCTTTTTAGATATTTGATCAAATATGTTTTAAAAAGGAAGGTTAAATATCTTTACTTCATTGTTACCTTCAGGAAAATCTTTTTATTGCATGTTATCCGATTATATTTTTATTTGTGGAAATTTTTTAAAATCGGATAAACATCTTTCCTTAACCATTAAGATTCAAACGACTCTTTGTTCAAATTTTGAATTTGTTTTGGTAAAACTGATTTTGAAAATATGGCAGTGATATGATGAGTTAGAGTTATTACCTTGGGAAACTACCATCTTGTCCCATCAACTTACCTCACCCGCTCCCTTTTTAAACCACACAATCTTTACCCCCACTATTCACATCTTCAGAGCCCACCGTTTCTCTCTCTATTCTCTCTGACCTTTAGACCATCTTCTTCATCCTTTCTCTCTGAAATTTTTACCGTTCATATCCATGGCACCCAAATCCAAGAAAACCTCCACCCCCAAAAGGCTTGGCGCTACCTCCAAAGGTCGTCAAATCCCCCTCGTGTCTTCCCCTCAACCTGAACCTACCCCTGAGACCATTGTCCCGAGCACCGTCCCTGAGAGCACCCTTGCCGAAATCAAGCAGTCCACGAAGCGCCTGAAAAAGACGCCCCTCAGTAGGAAGCTTAAGGGAAAGAAAAAGGTCATTGTTGAGGAAGAGGAAGAAGAGGAAGATCTTGAGGAGGTTCTAGAGAGAGATGCTGAAAAAGAGGCCGAGGAAGAGGCCCAACAAAAGAAAGAGGCCAAGGAAGAGGCCCAACAAAAGAAAAAGGCTGAGGAAGAGGCCAAGAGAGAAGCGGAGAAGGAGGTTCCAGCAGGAGAGGAACCAGAGGAAGAGGAAGCTGAGGAGGACGAAGAGGTTGATGATGACGAGGAGGCCGAGGGAGATGAGGCTGAGGAGTCTGCTGAGGGCTCGGGGTCTGAGGAAGAAGAGGAAGAGGAGCCGGAACTTGTTCCCTCTCCTACTCCTCCTCCTCCTCCCCTGTCCCCGAAGAATCGCAAGGCCGCTAAAGCCAAGACGTCTCCACCTCCCAAGCGCTCGAGGAAAGCCACTCCCAAAAGATTTGAAGCGCCCGTCAAGTCGACCGCTCCAACAAAAGCCCGAAGAAAGAACGCTGAGCCTGCCGTCGATCCCCCTGCACTTATCCCGGTAAACCAATCCTTACCCTCCTCCTGGTTTGAGAATGCTGAGATGGCTGGCAAATGGGTAGACGATTTCAAAACTCGTAGGATTTGTTGTTCTGATTTTATCGATTTTAACTTTTTAGAAGCTTTGAACCTACCCTGCATCTCCCTTCTCAAACAAACCCCTGCATGGACCCTGCTGAACTTTGAATCTGAGTACTACCCCCAACTCACCCGTCTCTTCTATATAAACCTCAAAGCCAAGCACACCGATGAAGGCTGGACTCTGGAGTCAGTCGTCAAAGGGGTTAGAATCACGTTCAACTCCCTTGACTTCGCTGAACTCCTTGGTCTTCCCAAACCAAGTCCACCCTCCCCTCAAACCCCCACAAAAGACCAGTGTGTTACTCTTGCCCGTGCCAAATATCTACTCCCTAAAGCATCAAGCAGCACCTCCAAACAACTCACCCACTCGTCCCTCACACTTGAAGCCAAAATCATCTTTAACATTATTGTGAGATGTCTTTTACCCCGAATCAACTCTGGCTCCCTCCTCACTGACAATGCTATGGTCCTCCTGTACCGCATATTGAATGGCCATGATCTTGATCTGGCCAATACCATTTTAGGATCCATTGCACACACCCGAAAAGCCAGAAAAGGAACTCCCCTCCCATTCGCAAACCTCTTGACCCGTGTCTTCAAAGCTTCTAAAATTGATTTTGAAAATGAAGAACAACAACATCATACGGGAAAATTTGACTCCAAGAGCTTTGAGAAGATCGGCATAACTCAGACCCCTCAAGGGACTTGGAGTCTTGCCTCTTCTTCTTCAAAAACTCTCCCCACTAGCTCTGCCATCGATGAATGCATGGAGAACCTGGAGTTGGGTTTAGAGGAAGTTCGCCTGGACGTCAAGGAGTTGCGTCACGAGTTGTTGGATGAGATGAGAGAGTTGGCCAAGCAGTTAAACGAGTTGAATATGCTGATAAAGGATGGTGGTCAAGACGATGAACCCTGAACCCCTATCCTGACCCTTGATCTAACTCTCTAACACTGCTGGCCCTGTTTTCAAAACTTTTGGTGACTGTTGTCATACTCCTCCCTTTGTTGAAAGACAAAAAGGGGGAGATTGGTTAGACATTAAACTTGGTTAGACTTTAAACCGCTTTGAAGTATAGGGTCTTGGAAGACCTTATTTTGCCTTATTTTGTTGGATGCGTTTATCGTTGGTTTTGAACTTATATGGTCCAACATTTGTCTAACCCCTGCAGGTACTTAGTCCGATTTTTTATATGATATATTTGCTTGACTAAGTTACAGGGATGCACATGTTTTGTCTTTCATCAAGGGGGAGATTGATAACTCCACTCCCTTGATGAAAATCGGAAATAGTTTCAAAGGCTTTGACACAAAGCTTGTGTCAAAGGTCTTGAAGCCAAGACTGTATTGATGAAATTCAAAACCTGTATTTTTAGTTATTGTCTTATATATATTATCTATGTATGGTTTCCGAATATTATTATACATATGTTATACTAACCATACAGCAAAGATTTCGAAGAAATCTCCTTCCTTAAAGCTGAAAGATATGAAGATCGAATCAGGTGGATGGTGGCTTCGCAGTTTTCCAAAATAGAAGATTGCGAAGATCCTTCCTAAGCCATGATCTCAAGTAGCCGTTAGGTGGAGATTCTTGGCACCGATTTGATCAAGAATAAAAGGAGATGAAGAAGAAAGAAGAAAGAGGAAGTGGAACACTGACGATCATTGATTTACTACGCACACTCAGCCCTCAAGCCAATCTTTCTTCTACGTGTACTCTCTGCTAGATGTTAAGTGTTTTATCTTTTGTTTCAAAGCATTTGAGAGTTACACAGTGAGCTTATAGGATATATTCTGAGAGAGTGTTATACTCAAGAGTTTATAACTCAGGAAGTGTGCACTAGGTTATTGATTCACGAGTGTAAGAGGATTGTACTAGATAGCTGAGAGAGGTGGGGCTCTTCTAGATTGGTCTAGGACTCCAAGGGAATAAGAGTTGACTAGATTGCAATTGTATAGGAGAGAGGCTTCTCGGTGAGCTATTAGGATCCTAAGTTTTGTGAATCAATAAAGCCTGTTGAATCCTAGGGTTGTGGAAGAACCCTAGGCGGGGACTAAGCCTTAAAGGAGCCGAACCTCGTTAACAATTCATCGTGTTATTTACTTATTGCTTTACCATTATTTCCGCACTTGTTTCGAATTGTATAACTTTGTTGTGCTTCAGGTATCCCAATCGAAAGAATTGAGTTTACTCCCAGAGGTTTGGAAAGCGTTTCAAAAGTCTTGAGATTGTCAGCGAAAAGTTGGCATACTTTATTCAACCCCTCCCCCCTTCTAGAGTATCTTTATTCTACTTTGTTATACATTATCAAACCTTCAGTTAAGTAAATATTAGGCAACTCTAATTAGGAGATGATCCGAATACTCTCTCAAAATAAAAATTTTAAAAACCCTTGAAAAACTAATTCAAATAACCCAAACTTTGGTTGGGTGTGCATGTAGCACCATGAACTTTATAAAGTAACAAAAATAACCCAAACTCTTACTACTATGTGCTTATATCACCACCAATGTCTTTTTTAAAATAAAAAATAACACCTAACTTTTATAATTTTGAAATAGAACCTGAAACAATATTAAACTAGTTTTTTTAATCAAAATTACACAAAAGGTAAATTTTTTTAAATGAAAAATAAATTTTTTGAATTAAGATAGTTGAAAAAAATATCGCTAATTTACGTCATATTTTTAAAACCCATAATTTGGTTTGAACAAATGATATAATTTAGAATTATAATTGTAAAATATTTCTCAAATGAATTATTTTAATTTATTCTTTAATTGAAAATAATAATAAATTAACAAAAATACAACAAATTTAAAAATATACGGAGTATTTCAGTTGAGAATATTTCTAACCGATATAATTTGTTCTAACCAAATTATGGGTTTTTGAAATATGAAATAAATTATCGATTTTTTTCCAATTATCTTAAGCAGAAAATTTTATTTTTTATTTTAAAAATGTATATTTTGTGTAATTTTGATTAAAAACTTAGTTTAATATTTTTTAGGTCCTATTTGAAAAATATAAAAAGTTATATCGTTTGAGAAATATTTAAAGGTAATATATATATATATATAAAGTTATATTTTGCGTAATCTTTATTAAAAAATTCAGTTGAGAAATATTTTTAAAAAATGTTTCTAACGAATATCAATTGTTCAAACCAAATTTTGGGTTTTTTAAATATGACATAAATTAGCGATATTTTTTTCAATTATCTTAGGTCGAAAATTTATTTTTCATTTAAAAAAATCTACCTTTTGTGTAATTTCGATTAAAAAAACCTAGTTTAAGTACTGTTTTAGATTTGATTTCAAAACTATAAAAGTTAGGTGTTATTTTTTGTTTTAAAAAAGATATTGGTGCCTAGTGGTGATATAAGCACATAGTAGTAAAAGTTTGGGTTATTTTTGTCACTTTATAAAGTTCGTGGTGCTACCTACTCCCAATGCCTAATGAAGCCATAACTGGTAAGGTTAACTACTATTAATCACACTCACCTGATCATCAAGTTTACCTTACTCTTAGTGAGTTACATTTATCCTCAAACGGTAATACAAAATAAGGGAGAAGCTAGCAAGGTATCATTTCTATTTTCTACTTTCCACGCACAAAAAAAGGTTTAATCTCTATTAGAAAAAAGTACATCTTCCACCTTTGAGAGAAAAAGAAGCAATTACAATAGCCAGAGGAAATGGTGTGAATGTGATCAGTTGGAGCTTATTCTTTTGACACAGAATGCCGCGACACCCAAACCAGCAACCACCACAGCAGCAGCTGCAACCGCACCATACCTTGCCCCGGAGGCTTCCGTCCCACAGAGCCTCTGGGCTCCTGATGCAGGGACCCTTCTTCGCCCACACGAATGAGGATAGTTTAAATGCAACCTCAACCCCTGTCATGATCCATATGATACGCCGCAAGTTTTTTCATAACTAGTTATGCAACTAAAAGCCAAAAGACTCACAACAATACCAAACAAGACCTATAAAGAAGTCATAGTGATCACCTTCCAACCAACTCCTTTGGCATGATCGATAGCTGCAGCAAGATCAACATCTGAAGCTATTATAACCTTATCATGGTCTTCGTCTTCATACTGCAACATGAATAACCGGTAACATAATTTTTTATCAAGTGATATTGATAACTAGGGACCAAGATGTGAGGATGTACCAAAAGCTGAGGAACATTGTTGTGGTCGACGTACTCTCCAACTCTTTGAAATATACAAGCCATGAGATCGGTCAAGCTACTTGTATCTTCAACCAGACAAATTGAGCAAAATTGAGCTGACGAACCAGTAATGTATCACAAATGACCCACAAACATAGATGAAGCAGTGAACTTACCACAAGCAAACCGGTGCATGATGCCCTTTCTGTCTTCAATTTTGAAAGTAAATGTACGAGACTGGTGGTGCAGACTGGGAAAAGTCCTCCCTGGCTCGTATACTTCACATGTATACTTGGAAGGGTCATCACTGAAAAGGGCAACAATTTTGCAGGTGAGGAAAGTAATGATATATGTTAGCGCATACTAAAGGAATTATACGAAACCTTACCTTCTTGTGTCTTCAACTTCATCTAAGTGTGCAAATTGCATGGCTGAGTCCAAAAATCTTTGCATCATGTTATTTGCTGCCTCACTGTTATCTTCACCAGTTCCAACCTAAGTATCAAGAAACCAATTGCCAAGTAAGCATAAATAAGACGGTATAAGAACTAAAGAGCTTGACCATTGATAAGAACAACAAACATTCATATTCATGCTTCATTTAAGAATGTAACAACTGGCCTAAAAAGCATTGCTCACAATGGATATGGCTGCATGAGTAACATTGATGACATCCACGATTGCAACCAGACATCCATCTGTGCCCAAGAATCAAAAAATGAGAAATCAAGATTCGAAGTTTAAATCCTCGAAAAGGTGAATAAATGTCCTAGTAAATATACCTCTATCTATGACTGGTAGGTGTAAAAATTTTCCATCATACATTAGGTGCAAACTGTCGAGAATAGATGTATCTATGGTTGCACATTCAGGACTGGGGGTCATGACCTGCAACGGATAGAGAAGAAACGCAACAATTTGAGATTCCGTTCCCCAAAAATCATTGTAACAAAAAATCCATTTTGCAATTCCTGTTATCATTGTCAAATTTGCGAAACAGAAACAATTAGGCAAGCTAGATTGGTCTTTTCCCAGAGCATCACATTTCTCACTGAAAGGCATCCCCGTAATTCACACGCCACTTAATATTGATATGTTTTCTGCCTTTCTCAATGACAGTAGTTAGTCTGAAAACTTTGAATTGCATACTTGAGCCTAAGAAAGGCATAGAGGAATGTTTTCAGTACCTTCTCCACCAGGGTTGAGTCTATAGGAAGATCTGCGGCAACTACTCGCATCAAGATGTCCTTACAACTAAGCATTGGATGAAAAAAAGAAATCATCAAACACAAATAGCATAAATTAGACGTTGAAGTCGATGGACTACAATAGGTACACATGAAACTCATTTGGAAATGAAATTGCTACTACAAGCTGGATTAGTGTAAGGAACTTACGTTAGAATTCCTATTGGTATGTTCTTCACTGTCACAACTGCGCATCCTAATTCTTTCATCTTAAGTGCTGCCATGAAAACAGTATCAGTGGGTGACACTGTAATGAGCCTGAAAACCACACCAGAATAGGTTACATAACAGGTATCAAATACACATAATGTATGTAGAAAGTAAAAATTTCACCATAAGAGATATTACCTACTTTGAATGCTCAGAAATAACGGTTGAAAGTGACGGCCTAAAGATGTGTTCTCTTAGTGCCTCAATTAAGTTATGAGGAGCTGTATTCAACAAATTTTGAAGGCATGGTAAAACCTTTCTGCCTTGATATTACAAGCTGAACTGGAAAAGGCTCAAATTTCAACTGACCAGCATTTGGAAACAAACTTCTTTCAATGCTTTCAGATGCAGCAACTGATTTACCCTTCTCAGCTGCCCTTTCCATGCGTGCAATAGCATCATACAAACACTTTGCTATTTCAAGCAAAGCAATAACCTCCCCGTTCCCAACGACAGGTACGTGCCTGAATTTTCCTGCATCATTTTATTTAAGAAAGAGGCGCGGTTAATATCAACTTTACATGAAACTAAATCAATTGATCTTAGAAAATAAGTTTCTCATAAACCTTGGATCATCTTTTGCAAAGCTTCCACAGCCAGAGTATCAGAGAGAACGAAAACTGGATTCGTGGTCATAACTTTGGAAACAGGTGTCTCCTCGAGATTTAACTCACAAGCTATCACTCTTGTAACAACATCCTTGTTAAAAAAAAAGAAATTTTTTAACATCAAATCGTCAAGAAACTGATTAACCTAATCTTTTGAATGTTGCTAAAGGAAAAGAATTTAAACCTTATCTGTCAGAATCCCACAAAGTAAAGCATTTGAATCTGTTAACAACAAAGCATCAACCCTCCGAGTAGCCATCAGTCGGCAAGCATCCAAAACACTAGTGGTATCAGGAACTGTAAGTGCCTTTGAGAGTCTTAACCTCCTGACAGTCCGCTCTATAGATACACCCCTGGATAAGGAGAAGCTATCAATGCACATAAAATAACTTCCGCGTTTTCAACCGTTGACTTCATACAACTAATTAACCTGCTATATTACATATATTATTGCTGCTCTACAGCATCTCTAGCCTTGAACTTTAACACATTATGGAAGCAAGATTTTGAATTTCCTCAAAGCGTAGGAAAGTGATACTCCTAAATGCACTTTCCCTTTAGCATCATGGGAAGGAAGAGGTTAGTGAGTCATTTTCTCGGACGTAAATGTACTTCCATAAGAACATCTAACCACCTACCCTAAGCTTTTCATCATATAGTTTTGGTTGATGAATTCAATTATCCTAATTATTTTTCGTGCACCCGGACGAAAGGCATTAAGCATAGTCACATCACATTGAGAGCGATCTACTAATTAACACCATACAACAAATCAAGCAACCATTTAATCCGGTACCATGTCAGGCATTGTGCTAAATGTGCAAAGCCATACATACATACCTGAAATCATATCTTATGGAAAAGACAAGAAAGAAACATACATGGAATGGGTTGATGATCGGCTATGGAGTCTTCTGCTGGCCTCAGAGCAACCTGCATTGTCATTAGCTTTCTTTCTAACACTAGGTTTCCTGTATCTTGGACTTGACATGCTTCCCTGATCACCAAGCTACAGCCACAATAAATTGCACCTCCTATCCCTTAAATCCTTCAACCACACAAACAGAAAATTATTAAAATCCTGAATTCGAAAAGGAAAATACCTGATCTTCTATCTACAAATTCTAATTTCATAAAAATTCATCAGATGCAGAATAAAGATCAAATTTTGCCCTAACTACTACACTCTACAGCGTACAAACCTAAAATTTAGCCCCCTTTTCTTTCACTTCATAAATCCACCATTTATTCCGTCAATTTATAAATTTCTTTGAAATAACATCAGATTCGAAGCCGTTTCCCCAAATTCGACGAATGTAATTGAATTCCAGCAAGAATTTAAAAATAGCGGTATCATAATCAGAAACTAACCAGCGGGGTTACCCCAAATGAAAGGGATGTATGAACCGGACGGCAACGAAGTGGCAGTTCTGATAATCGGAGAGGCGACGATCGCGGCCGGGAATCGAGAACGGGGAAGGATGTTTGCCCGGGAACAATGGCCGACCGGCGAATGGTTGAAGGGGAGCGAATCGGCAGAAACGAAATGGGAATTGTAAGAAATGGGAGAGGTGTCGAAGAGAAAGGAATAAATATGGATCGATGGTTTGAAATTGGAGGGCTGAAATAAAAATTGGAATTGAGCTGCCGGCTGGATGAATCTCCAAAGCCAACAACGTTTTGGCGCCAACAGTTTGAAGGATAGTTGTTTGGTGGATTGTTTAATCATGAAATTCCCCTGGTTTTACAAATTATATAAGCTATTTTACGAGAACATTACCACCTAACTACAAAACAAACCCCTATTTAGTACTCCCTCCGTTCGGCAAAACTTGTCATTTTAGAGTATTATTTTTGTTCAAAAAAACTTCTCATTGTAGGTATTTTGCCCTTCACTTTACAAAAATGCCCTTGATATGATTGATGGTTTGTTAGTTGTAGTTTTCGATAAAGTAAAAAATGATGGTAATAATTGAGGGTAAATTAGTACATTTGTTAATTGCCTTAAAACTTGTGAAAGAAGCTAAAATGACAAGTTTTGCCGAACGGAGGAAGTATTTCCCACCAATCGAATAAAAAAAAAGTATTTCCCACCAACACCATCCCCTTTTTTTCTTTTCAATTTACACAAATTTTACCATAAAAATTTTAAAAAATAAAAATCATAAATTTAAAATCTACCTTCTAGAGAGTGGCATCGGATGGTTGCATCTAGACCTGTAAATCGGGTTATTCAGGTTCGGGTCATTTGGGTCCCGAGTAAATTGAGTTTCGTATCAATCGAGTTACCGGTCATTTCAGGTCGAGTCAAACCGGGTTTGTCTCGGATTCGGGTCGACCCACCGGGTCAAAAAACTCGAACTTTTTGAAGAATTTTTAAAATATAAAAATAAAAAAAAATTAAATTTCAATATAAATATGTCAAATTAAACTAAATAATAATATTATAATTAAATTTATAATTATTATTATAATAATATTATTATATTAATATTTAAACCATAAAAAATCATATTTATACAAATAAGTGTTATAAACATACTACAATTATAAAATATATAAGTTATTTAACTTATGAGTGACCTTAACGAATATAATTGTATGACGAATCTGTATGGGGTCAATCTGGTGCTTGTGTGGCGTCTACATGGTGCTGACTCACCGAGTCTATTTTGACCAAACGGGTCACCAGGTCTTGACCCTAAAAATCCCGAGTAATTCGGGTTCGGATCAATTTTGGGTCTCGGGTCTAAATACCGGGTTTAAACCCGTAAAATTACCGAGTGTACAGGTCGAATTTTTCGGATCGAGTCATGTTTTGACAGGCCTAGTTGCATCAGATAGTACCAACTTTTGAAAATAGAAAAAACATGGTCGTGACAACTTATCCCACAACGACCCTAATGAGAGAACCCACAATTTTCAATACTCACCTATAGCTAGCACTGTCAATATAGAAAAATTGGGAACTTCCCTGAAGTGATTTGAATGCTCTCTTTGTATGTACTAGTTGGGACCGTGTGCGAATCTCTTGAAAATTTTTATAAGTACTAGGTAGGTGGGGGTGCGCGATGCGCACCACCTCGTGTTCGATCTCTCATTACTCTTATCCTTTCGACATTGGGTTTCTTTTTGGCTCGGATTTATAAATACTTGGCAAATGATGTCCCATAAACTTAGGGATTGTTTTGAAAATGTTATTAAAACAACGGAACTATGACAATGTAAGCCACAATTGGGAGATAACAATTTACATTTTCAGATCGCAACTTAATCGCAAGAGAAACGTCAATCGTCACAACATTATGCACTACATCTGCATCAGAAAGAGGACAAGGAGGCCCAACCACATTTGTGTTTCCAGTGTAATACAACTCAAGTGCGTCCTCAAGGCACCATTTTTTTCCCTACAAATTACAACATACATCACTAAGATCAAATGGAAACACAGTAAAAGAGGTAAACTGAGACTTATCTTGGAAAACCACAGCAAGCGGAAACGAATAACGACGCTAATGTTCTTGGAGTCGAATGCAGCAATCCGTGAGATGTAGCTGTCTGATGAGAAGGAATATCCTCTAGTTATTAGTTATCTAATAAATTGGAGGCAATCAATCTGTATACTTAGATAGATGGACAATCACAAGCTGAGATTTTAACTTTTAAGTGAAAACTGCATGACTAATCTCATGCTTCAAAATAGCATTTTTTCTCCAGAAGAATAAATGACAGTAGAAACAACCTCCTCTCCTCCTTGGTTTTGAAGTACAAATTAATAGCAGCATATATATCTCTCATACATGCCTTTATTTTCATCAAGAAGCATCTCTTTTTTGTATTCCATAGATCCAAGAAATTACGGTAGGCCCAATTGTACTTGTTGAGATTATGTATAAGATGGATCGGATAACATTCGAATAAGGAAGAACAAGAGATCAAAATGGAATATGTAACCAAAAGGTCTAAATGTTTAATGATTAAAAGAGCATAAGGTTAAAAGTGCAGAAAGTAATTTGCTCACCTCCAGTGTCTCCTAATCTGTTCTTGATATTGAGAGAGGAGTTGCTTAAGATGTTGAACAGACAACAAGAAACTGGATGGAGAAGGTAGGCTGGGAATTTAGCAACCCTTATGCTAATTCCTAAATTTGTTTCTAAAGAATCCTTGAATTAATTTTGGGGAATTTGTGAAATGTCCATAAAATATGTCTTAATTTGAGAAATATCCACTTTTTGGGACAAATTTGTGAAATGTCCACAATATAAACCTCCCACGCACTTTCTCTCTCCTACGCTATCTCCCTCTCCGCACGCTCTCTCTCTCTCACGCCCTGCTCGACGGTGATTTTGCAGATTTTGTGCCGATCATCTCTCCGATCTCATCAAAACAACCGATTTGAGCATCTCTTCTACAGAATCAAGTAAGTACAACATTCGATTACAAACTACATCAAAAAGCGGCCTTCAATTCATTGAAAATTTGCGCCAAAGGCGCAAATTTTCATAGATTTTTCACGTTTCTAAGTTGATTCTGGATTGTGCTGACGAATTTACTACTCTGTCCATTAGAACCACACAAAATTTGCGCCTTCGGCGAAAATTTTGAAGTAATTCTTCAATTTTTGACTTATCGAAGAGGTTTTTCAAAACAACCGAATCTGAGCTTGTGTAAGTTCGTTTCTGCTATATCTATATGAAATACAGTCGAATCGAGTGATTACTGTTATGGAATGCCTGAAAATTTGCGCCTTTGGCGCAAATTTTGATTGATTTTTATTGTTGTTGTTGATTGCTCCATGTCAGCACTGCATTTTTGATGTATTGGATGAGATTTTGAAGTCTCCTTTTAAATACATGCTTCTTTATGCTCTTTTGAATTATGTGCTTGCACTTTAAAATGTAGCATTGCTGTATCTAGTTCAAATGTGCTTATACTTTGATTCACCTCTTGTCATCACTGCACTTAAAATCTTAGAAAATTTGCACCGGAGGTGCAAATTTTGTAGGACTCTGTTAATAACTGGTGTATTCTATTCATATAGTTAATTTAATAAGATCCATTCTTCACTGTTGCATCCATATATTGCATTTGACAATATAATGAACTCTACATTCATTATTACACTTTGATTGCTCCATGTCAGCACTGCATTTGAATCATAGAATTCTGTTCATAACTGCTGTATTCTATTCAAATGTTGCTTGATTTTTGAAGCATCAATTACTGATAATGATTGTTTTTTGCTATATGTGTCTTATTTTCAAGTCTACAATCAAATCTTTGCTTGTTTATGCTTATTTATGATCGTTAATATGTTACATTGGTAAATCTTTATCATATACATTCCAATTCAAATGATAAATGCAATGAAATTACAGAAAATTTCATTTTTGATGTATTGGATGAGATTTTGAAGTCTCCTTTTGAATACATGCTTCTTTATGCTCATTTGAATTATGTGCTTGCACTTTAAAATGTAGCATTCCTATATCTAGTTAAAATGTGCTTATACTTTGATTCACCACTTGTCATCACTGCACTTAAAATCTTCACTGTTGATTCTGGTGTATTCTATTCATATAGTTAATTTAATGAGATCCATTCTTCACTGTTGCATCCAATATTGCATTTGACAATATAATGAACTCTACATTCATTATTACACTTTGATTGATCCATGTCAGCACTGCACTTAAATCTTAGAAAATTTGCACCTCCGGTGCAAATTTTGTAGGATTGTGTTCATAACTGGTATATCTTATTCATATAGTTGATTTAATGATATCTATTCTTCACTGCTGCATCCAATATTGCATTTGACAATATAATGAACTCCACATTCATTATTACACTTTGATTGCTCCATGTCAGCACTGTATTTGAATCATATAAAATTTTGGTTCCTTGTGTCAACACTTCAATCAAATTGTGTTTCTTACTACTGCAATCTATTTATCCTCTTAAATTCATATTCTACAGATTACAATGGCAACCCACGTTATTACAGTTATATATGGTGGGAAATGGTTATTTGATGAATCAGGTCCAACCTTTGCCGAACACACTACTTCAAAAGTGTTCATACTTGATGACTCAATAACACTACAGGGTTTAAGTGAAAAAGTGCACAACAGATTCAACGTAGACAACGCATTTGAATTAGAATTCAATCATTTGCACCCTTTCAAAGTCTTGAGAGGTCCTCTTACCGTTGAATGTGATGCTGATTTGAAAGAGTTTTTAGAGTTGTCCAAACTAGATGATGTTAAATTTGCTGTTGAGTTGTGTGTCAGCATTAAAACAGATAATGACAAAGAAGATCAACAAACATTCCCAGCTGATAGTTTGGAGTTGGTGACATGCAATCCAAATATAACTAACATTGTCACTGAAGAAAATAGCATGACATTGATCGGTGACAACAGGATGAAGGGTGTGTTGTTAGAGGATATTGGAGATGACATGTACTCTGGAAACAGTGATACTCCCAGTGATGAAGATTCTGCAGCTGAAATATGGAGCACCCTATATTCTTCAGCATACAGAAGAGAGACTACACTAGAAGATTGGGATGCTGACAGCCCTACCATGCCTATTATGAATCAGAATTCAGAAAAATTGATATACATAGGCAAAACCTTTGAATCCAGGAATGCAGTTAAGAATGCTTTGAGAATATTGTCAATAATAGAGATATTTGGTTTTCGTGTGGCAAAATCAGAACCCAGGTATTATAGGGTGCATTGTGTAGATCCTAACTGCAAATGGAAAGTGCATGTCAAAACTTTTGGTCAAACTTGGCATGAGGTTACAGTGTACGATGACATGCACACATGCACGTGGGATATCAGATCAAAACACTGCAAAAAACCTTCATCATCAGTGGTTGCAAGCATCATCAAATCAAGGTGAGTAAATTTTGTAAGAAATAGTATTTAGATTTAATATTGCTTTTTAATATATTATTTATTCTAATTTTAATATAATTCAACAGCGTTGACACTGGATACAAACCAGCACAGATAATGGATAAGCTGAGAACAGAACAAAAAATGACAATTACCTACTGGATAGCATGGAAATCATCAAAAATTGTAAAAGAAATTGTCAAGGGGACACCAGAATCCAATTATGCAGATTTGCCATCATTTTGCCACATGCTTATGGAGAAAAACAATGGGACTATAACATTGATTTCAACAGACAAAGAAGACAGGTTTAAGTACTTGTTCCTATCCTTTGGCCAATGCATCAGAGCATTCCCCTTCTTAAAGAAGGTATGTCTTACTCAGTGTCAGCATAAATTCTGTTCTCATTGAATTTCATAAATTCAATATAACTAGTAATTTCATTTATTTATCTACCAGGTTGTTGTTATTGATGGGACATTCTTAACTGGACAATATAGAGGCACATTGCTTGGAGCAGTTGCTCAAGATGCAAACAGACATATTTATCCCCTTGCTTTTGGAATTGTTGACTCTGAAAACAACAGCTCTTGGGAATGGTTTTTGTACCGGCTGCTGAAGGTTGTGCCTCCCTCAAATGACTTAGTGTTTGTCTCTGATAGACATGCTAGCATTGCAAGGGCTATATCTTTAGTTTACCCAACAGCTACACACTGCATATGTATGTGGCACTTGAAACAAAACATCAAAGCGACATTCAAGAAAAAGCACCTGGGAAAAATGTTCAAGAAAGCAGCAGAGAGTTACACTATCCAAGAGTTCAACAGATGGCTTGCACAAATAGAAGCAACCTGTCCAAAACTGTCAGAATATTTGGTGTCAGCACGTTTTGAAAAATGGGCCAGAGCACATGCAAAGTGCAATAGATACAATATGATGACATCCAACAATGCAGAGAGCTTGAACTCCATTTTCAAAGGGAAAAAGGATTATCCTATTGTGGCACTTATAGAGTTTGCTAGGGAAAAGCTCACATCATGGTTCCAGGACAGAAGAGAGAAAGCACTAGAAAACCAAGACAGAATAACTCCTGAAATCCTTAAGGTGATAAGGAAATCACAAGAGCAAATTGGATTATACAGAGTAGAAAGGATGAATGCATCACAATTTGAGATCAAAGGCGAAGGAGCTGTAGCTATAGTTGATCTATCAGCGAAGACATGTACGTGCAGGATATTTGATGTCGAGAAAATACCTTGTGTACATGCTCTATCAGCCATTACACACGTAAAGGCAAATATATCTGATTTTGTTGCAAATTTTTACAGCAATGATGCTTGGCGTATAGCATATGCAGAAACAATATATCCAGTGTTGGAAGAAGATGAAGGAAACGTCCCTGATGCGATAAAATCTATCAAATGTTACCCCCCTGTAGTAAGAAAGAGAGCAGGAAGACCTCCTTCAAATAGAAAGCTATCAGTGGGAGAGTTCAAGAGGAGGATAAAGCATTCAAAATAAGGCTGTCAGCACAATTTCTGTCATTGGTATTATGTAAAATTACTACTAGGAAAGAATACAGCTTAGACATTATGAATGACATGTATGTTCCAAAATAAACATTCATTCAACATTATAGAATAAAATTGTAGATTTTATCATGTAATAATACAAGTTTGTACATTCTTTTCTCTATGTCAGCGCAATTTTGTCATCGGTACTCATCAAATTTCAGATTTATATCATTGTTGTTTACTTAAAAAACAATACAATGTTGAGAAATAATCTAAAATATTATTCTATAATATTTTAGATTAACAACCTCGTTCCACCACCCCACCACAATAGCTTCAATAACAAAGAACACCACGGTGGTGTCCCCACAATAACTATTGTTGAGCAAAAATAAGAGCATGTTGTGCAATTATAGGCTATTGGTGAGCAAAATTAAGACTGTGTTGAGCAAAAATAATAGCATGTTGAGCAAATTTTAAACGAACGCCGACGTTGTGTAGTGCAATTATACTCTATTGTTGAGCAAAAATAAGACCATGTTGTGCAATTATCTATAGACAAACTATGAGAACACATTGAGAAAATATATAAGATCAAATTGATCACAATTTCACAAAGTCTTGATAATTGTGCAAATATAAACTATTGTCGAGCAAAAATAACAGCATTTAGAGCAAAAATAAGAGCATGTTGAGAAATTTTCCACAAAATGCCCCGTGTTGTGCAATTATAGGCTATTGATGAGCAAAAATAAGACTGTGTTGAGCAAAAATAAGAGCATGTTGACCAAATTTCCAACAAACGCCCATGTTGTGCAATTTTGCCACTTTGATTTAAAAAATATGCATTCTTCCAAAAAAAAATCTGTGTCAGCACTACTTTGGACTGGTATCACCACTACTTGAAACTAATATCAGTGTCAGCACTACTTCAGACCTCAAACACCTAGTGTCACCACATAAACTTCAATATCAGAAAACAGCAGACTGATGTCACCACTATTTGTAACTAATAACAGTGTCAGCACTACTTTGGGCCACAAACACCAAGTGTCACCACATAAATTTCACTATCAGAAAACACCTACTTGTAACTAATATCACATGCAGTTATACTTGTAACTAATATCATTGTCACCCTTGCTTTGGGCCTTAACCACCTAGTGTTACAACATACACTTCAGTGATTACTCCAATAAAATTACAGAAAATTTCATTTTTAATGTATTGGATGAGATTTTGAAGTCTCCTTGTAAATACATGCTTCTTTATGCTCATTTGAATTATGTGCTTGCACTTTAAAATGTAGCATTGCTATATCTAGTTAAAATGTGCTTATACTTTGATTCACCTCTTGTCACCACTGCACTTAAAATCTTAGAAAATTTGCACCGGGGGTGCAAATTTTGTAGGATTCTGTTCATAACTGGTGTATTCTATTCATATAGTTAATTTAATGAGATCCATTCTTCACTGTTGCATCCAATATTGCATTTCACAATATAATGAACTCTACATTCATTATTACACTTTGATTGCTCCATGTCAGCACTGCACTTAAATCATAGAAAATTTGCACCTCCGGTGCAAATTTTGTAGGATTGTGTTCATAACTGGTATATCTTATTCATATAGTTGATTTAATGATATCCATTCCACATTGCTGCATCCAATATTGCATTTGACAATATAATGTACTCCACATTCATTATTACACTTTGATTGCTCCATGTCAGCACTGTATTTGAATCATATAAAATTTTGGTTCCTTGTGTCAACACTTCAATCAAATTGTGTTTCTTACTACTGCAATCTATTTGCACTCTTTCAAAGTCTTGAGAGGTCCTCTTACCGTTGAATGTGATGCTGATTTGAAAGAGTTTTTAGAGTTGTCCAAACTAGATGATGTTAAATTTGCTGTTAAGTTGTGTGTCAGCATTAAAACAGATAATGACAAAGAAGATCAACAGACATTCCCAGCTGATAGTTTAGAGTTGGTGAAAATTGTAAACAAATACAATCAAAACAAAATTATATTCATATTATACATTTGCTTAAACCAAGTTCACAGAACAGGTAATACAAGTTTGCTTACATCCAAGTCCCTCAAAAAGTTAAACTACATTTTCTTTTACTAACATCACAATACTACAGAAAAAGTAACTTTACAATGCAAACCTACAAAGTGGACAAGACCCTTCAACCCTAAGCCATTCTCGGATACAATTTGGGTGGAAGAAATGTGAGCATGGCATGCCAAGGACAGGCATTGAATCCAACATCGGGTCAAGACATATTGAACATGCCTGCCCATCAAGCTCAAGATGATATACCTCTTGTAGACCATCAATAGCTGCTTCAGTGGCTGGATGATGTGGGTAGTCCACCTCCATGTCCACCTCCATGTCCGAGTCAGAAGAGTCAGAGCTTGAATCAGAAGAAGAGTTGGAAGTGTAGTACAAATTGATGGTGATGTTAGGGCAGAGACCATATTCAATAAAGTCATCATCTTGAGCAAACCAAGTACTTGTAAAATCTCTTAAGATATGATTTGCTACTTGATTTCGAACAACAACTGGGATTCCCGCGTCCCGTAATATTCCATTGCAGCGCCTTAAGCTCATTGGCAACCCATTCCAAACGTATAAATGATGAAGTATTACAGGAACATCCACGGAGTGGATTGACACTAACATTTCATTCGAACCATATACAGAGGACTCGCTTGCTAAAAGTTCAACAACAAACTCACCAACTGTGTGATGATACCCTTGTTGAATAACCGGTTGAAAAGCCATTGAAGAAGAGACGAACTGAAAGGACACCGGCGATTGAAGGGTACTCGGCGATTGAAGTGATCGTCGACTGTAAACACAAAACGGGGGAAACGGAGAAGATGTTGGAGGGAGCTGAAAGGACACCGGGGATTGCACAACTACGGACTGCTTTTGGGTTGAAATCGTAGGTATGAAGAGATAACATTGGGCCAAACCCTTCCATTCATCAATTTTAAAATAAGCCCATTAACATCTTCTCTTATTTTTGCTCTTATTTTTGCTCAACAATTTCATAAAGTGCCCCATGTTGTGCAATTATAGGGTATTGATGAGCACAAATAAGACTGTGTTGAGCAAAAATAAGAGCATGTTGACCAAATTTCGAACAAACGCCCATGTTGTGCAATAATAGAGTATTGATGAGCAAAAATAAGACTGTGTTGAGCAAAAATAAGAGCATGTTGAGCAAATTTCCAACAAACACCCATGTTGTGCAATTATAATCTATTGTTGAGCAAAAATAAGACCGTGTTGTGAAATTAATAATAGAGAAACTATAAAAACATATTAATAAAAAATAAGATCATGTTGAGCACTATTTCACAAAGTCTTATATAGTTGTGTAAATATAAACTATTGTTGAGCAAAAATAAGAGCATGTTGAGCAAATTTCCAACAAACGCCCATGTTGTGCAATTATTGATGAGCAAAAATAACAATGTGTTGAGCAAAAATAAAAGCATGTTGAGCAAATTTCCAACAAACGCCCATGTTGTGCAATTATAGTATATTGTTGAGCAAAAATAAGACCGTGTTGTGAAATTATTTATAGAGAAACTATGAAAACATATTGAGAAAAAATAAGATCATGTTGAGCACTATTTCACAAAGTCTTATATAGTTGTGTAAATATAAACTATTGTTGAGCAAAAATAACAGCAAGTTGAGCAAAAATCCACCAAATTCCCCTGTTGTCCAATTATAGGCTATTGATGAGCAAAAATATGACCATCTTGAGCAAAAATAAGAGCCTGTTGAGCAAAATTCCAACAAACGCTCATGTTGTGCAATTATAGTCTATTGTTGAGCAAAAATAAGACCGTGTTGTGCAATTATCTATAGAGAAACTAAGAGAACTTATTGAGAAAAATAAGATCATATGAATCACAATTTCACAAAAGTCTTGATAGTTGTGCAAAAATAAACTAGTGTTGAGCAAAAATAAGAGCATGTTGAGCAAAAATGAGGAATAAATAAAGTATTAACCACTTGCCGTAATTTTTACAAAAAACAAGAAAAGAAAAAAAAAAATTAGAAAAAGCAATAAATAAGGTATTTGCTCAACTTGCTGTTATTTTTGCACAACAATAGTTTATATTTACACAGTCGGTCATCGTCATTTCTTTCATCCTCCCCCCCGAAATCTCATCCCTCTTGCTCTGCAAAGTTTGCTTCACGTTTGATTATACGCTCATTGAGACCAGATCGAAAATCCCCCTCTCTATTGCTCTACCATATACATCACCATGTCTCCAGACCGGAAAGGTTTGATTTCCTATTCTCCGTTTATTACAGTTTAAATAAGAATGATTACGGTTTAGGGTTTAGCTCCAACGAAAAGCAGGAAATGGGAGTTATTCAAGTTATTCGACCTTCCACGAGCTGCCTTTGCTAATTTAAGGACTTCGGCATTATAATGTGTAGTTAATGTGATGGACTTATCGTTCAATTTTCAAATTTATATGGAATAAACTCCCTTCTTTTACAATGCCATTGCATGCATTATTTGTAGAAGTTGATTTTCAGTGTTCATTACATAGGTAAACGCCCGCAGAGATTGAGTGACTCACCTACTATAGACAGTCAAAACCAAATTTCGAAGAGATCAAAAAGATCTGGCGTTAAACCTTCAGTAATTGATTTATCTAGGGATTCACCAGCTTTCATTGATGAACTGTTTGAAGATACTCAGCCTGATAGAGCATGTGAAACAGGGGTCGGTTCCCTGTCACTTGAATCTAAAGATTCACAACCGCTTGTTCGGAAAAACAGTAAGAAAGAGGTCCCCCATGAGACTACTGTTCCTACTAGCACTGTTGGTTTAGAAGCCCTTGAAATTACAGTTTTGCAAGACAATTCACCTAATGTAACGCTTGGTCAACCAGCGAACCCAACTGTGCATAACATCACATCTGATGAGCAAACAGAAGGCACTGAAATCCAACCTATCTCAGAAAACAGACAAATGATTGCAAAGACCGAGAGGGACAGCAGACAGAAACAATTCAACTCTTTGAAAACACGTTCAAGCCCCCGCCTACTTGTGTCATCATTGCAGAAAATGAATGACAAGCAAAAGAAATTCATTAAAGATATTGGGTTTGGATGTTTGTTCGACTTGAACATTGTTTCCCTTCCACAATATCTTTCATATTGGTTAGTGGATCAGTTTGACCCTAACAAGTGTTGTTTGGTTATGGCTAATGGAGGAGAACTTGAAATTACTGAGATGGATGTTCATATCACATTGGGATTGCCTATGGGAAAGGTTTTAGTAGCAAGAAAAACAGCAAAGGAAAATTTCAACCTTGTGAAAGATTGGAGAAACACATTTGAGGTTAAGGATAATATAACATCAGCTATGGTTATGGATAAATTGATAGCTGACACTAATTGTGGTGACCAATTCCTCGTGAACTTTATTGTTGTATTAGACTCTTACTTGATTGATACTTTAGGAAATGGACATGCAAACCATAGTTTAGTAAGAGTTGTTCCGGAATTAGGTGACATGAGAGAGCTAAATTGGTGTGGTCTTGTGTTAGAAAGTTTGGTTGATGCGAAAAAAAGTTGGGAAAAGAACAAGGATGGACACTCAGAGGGCCTATATTGTTCTTGGTTGTAAGTAGTTTTTCAAACCTTTCCTCTGTTGTTAAATTAATTTCTTTACCATGACTGTACTACCCATGTCACCAGTGCCTATTTTAAGTTTCCTAACTACAATATTATTCATGTCAGCACTGCCCCACTCCATCATCTTCCCTGTGATGTTAAATTAATTTATTTACAATGTCTGTAGTACCCATGTCACCAGTGCCTATTTTAACGTTAGTATCTACAATATTATTCATGTCAGCACTCCTCCCCCCGCTTAATTTCTTTACCATGTCTGTAGTGCCCATGTCACCAGTGCCAATTTTTAATTTCATAAATACAATATTATTCATGTCAGCACTCCCGTCCTGAATCATTATACTGATATATGTTTATCCCATTCATGTGTCAGTTGCTGTATATGGATAGGGTGAAACTGTTCACAAGCACAGCGCTTAGACGAATACCTCGTTCTTTGCCAGTGTTTTTTGGCATCAATTCCAAACTTCTACGCCAAAGAGAGACTGATGACATTAATAGTGGAGGCTTTGGCCGTGGCTCAATCCAACCTCGCCAAATCGTTCCTCCCACTCAAGAAATACCTCCTACGGCTTGTCCCCAATCTACTACACACAATGAAGAATGCACTGAACACCCCGCTGGTCCAGAAAAACAACCACCTCCACTTCAGGTCTATATGAATTTTTTTAACCAATTCAATCTAAAATTGTGCAGTTTATCATGTTTTCTTATTTACTGATGTTTTTTTTTAATCTTATTTTCTCATGTGCTCTTGTCTTCTAGAATTGGATACAGACTTTTGCTCAAAAGACTTCTGTGCTTGCATCTGCTATTTCTGAAGTTGTGGAGTGATCTACAAATATACCGCCTGAACTACAAAATGATGACAAGGTGAATTCACTTCTGCGTGGAGCCAACCAGCTCCTAGGGATGGGAGATGTGACCCCTGCGCCTGCTACAGATGTTGCTGACAGGTCATATATGGACGACTCTCCAAACACAATTTTTAACAACTCCCAACACCCATTCTGGTCAGACCCTGCTTTTATAGATTGCCTTACTCAGATTGAGCTTGCGTATCAGAATAAGCAAAAATTGAAATCAAATATCAAAGGAGATGGGCAATTTTCCTTTGATATATTTGTAAATGATCCTGTTTTGGGGGAAGATACGGGGATACCACAGAACGTTGCAGATGCAACCAAGGATGGTAATGACGCACAACAAGCTCCTGGACCCAGCCATGGTCATCCTCCAATACAACAGGATGTCCAAGCTAAAACTGCAGACACATTATGCACCCCTCCCAATCCCCTCCCCACTCAATTCAAAACTGATATTCCACCAGAGAAGCCATTGGAGGATAAAAGAAAATCCAAGTCCCCTGCTCCATTGCCCCCCCGGAGGTCACCACGTGTCAACGCAGCTCCTGAGAACGCACCACACCAACTTCATGACACAAAGAGAGAAGAAGCTGCAAAGAGAGCATATAAACCGTCTGCATCTTTGAAAAGCCCCTATTACTCCCGTGTTGTAGATATTAACGATCCTATCTCTGAAATTGAGCGGACTGTTTCAGCCTATTTAGCAATGACAACAACTCATAGCACGTAAAGTTCATTTTAATCTTAATTTACTTAATGTATGTTCAGTTACAAGTAAAAGATATTTTTTATTTAATACATCTTCATAATGTCTTGCATTTGCAGTGAAGTCATATTTAAACACAAGTCTATTGAGGTGGTTAGAAGAGACATGGGTACACTTGAAGATGAAACCCAACTGTCTAGTGTCATTATTGATGCATGGACAGCAGTCCTCAACAACAAGGAACAATATAAAAGTGCTCAGTCACCAGCAAGACTATTTGTCAATATCAACAAATCTGTAATATTTTTACTTATTCATCTTTCAATTACACTCCATTCTTTTGCCATTATTACAATGGGTCTGTTTTTTTACTAATTTTTATTTTTGATCCAGTTTAATGTGGACAGTGTGTCATCAGGAGCTTGTGATGAACAGTTTCAGAGGTTTAACCTCCACCTTGATACTGCTTTGTCATTGTCACCACACATTTCTTTGAAAGATATAGACATGGTACTCCCTTCACAACCACAAGAATGAAATGTTCTCTAAATACTGATTTTGAGATCAAAGTTAACAAACTCAATCCCTAATTTCTATCTGTTTAATATTATGTTCATTAGTTTGTTTTTGGAGTTCAACAAGAAGAGGTCTACATCAAGGTTGTCTTCAACTTGAAAAACAAAGTCACCCAAATCATTGATATCAACCCAACTTGCCCTGCTGAAACTTGCACCTTTGCATCCCCCTTTGAATGTTTGGTAAGTTTTATTAATGATACATAATATCTTCTTGAGTTGTATTAACTTCAATCTAATATCACCTCAGTTCCCAATTAACATTAAATGCTTTATAATTCAATAAATGCAGGGAGATATGCTGATTGCGTTTCTAACAGAGAAGGGGCTTGAAGCAAAGGCAGAAATAGTGTCAACTGCACCAACATCAATTGTCCCCATCGCGTGGGCTGGAGAAGAGAAAGTTCAGCATTCTGGGGTATGCCTCATGCGTCACATGGAGACTTTCTTTGGGTCAGAGCGAGGCTACAAGTGTGGATTTGAAAAGGGCAATTTCAAGAATATCTCAAAACTACGGGTGAAGTACCTAACAGATATTGTGTGCTCAGAGCTGAATGAAGTGAACAAAGAAGTTATGAAGGCAGCAAAATCCCATTCAAGAATGATTTCAAAGGGGATTCAAGGCCAAAAAATAAACCTTGGTTGAACAGCTACAACACAATATAATGTTTTTGTTGCAAACTATCAAATGTATTGGGGTGTAGACAGTTGTGTACTCTGCTTCTGAAAAGTTGTTTCGTGAGCATTAAGACATTTGTTTTCCCTATGATTTTAACCTGGATTGTATTTGTCAATTTCATACAACTATAACTGCATCTGACCAATTCTGTAATTCTGTATTCTTTTCTCTATGTCAACACAATTCTGTCACCGGTAGTAAAATATTTGATTTCTGTTTATAACTGGTGTATTTTATAAATATAGTTTATTTAATGATATCCATTCCTAAGTATTGACAATACTTTGCAAGAGAAAGATTTCAATAGGAGAGTTCAAGAAGAGGGTAAAAGCACACAAAATAAGCCTGTCAGCGCAATTCTGTCATCAATACTATAAAAAAACACTAATACGAAAAGAAGATACTATAAAAAAATAATACCATGTTGTGAAATTATCTATTGAGAAAGTATAAAATTATATTAAAGAAAATAGGATTATTTTGGGCAAAATTTCACAAATCTCGTTTGTTGTGCAAATATAAACTATTGTTGAGCAAAACTAAGATGATGCTGAGCAAATTCACAATAACATAAAACCTTAGTTAAACAGTGTCAGCACTACTTTTGCCAAAACAATTCCCAAATTACTCTATGTGTCCGCAGTATCAACCAATGAAGATTTAAAACTCCAATAACACTTTATAATATCAAATACGAGGTGCGAAATTACAAAATATCCATATAATTAATATGATATTAATAACTTACATCATATCTTCATTATGAACACACATATAAACTAAAATATATAAATAAGTTCCAATATTATCACTTATTAATATACAAGACCTACAGGCCTAAAAATTCATCAATCTTCCTCCTCCTTTCCATTTCTGCATCTAAAACTTCTTTAACGCACTGCATAAGGTTGTCCTTTGCCTCTTCCAACATCTGCCTTTGTTCCCCAAGTTCTCGTTCCCCCTAGATAAAACATAAAATATAAGAGTTAACACTAGAGAGGGAAAAAAAAGTAAGGATAAAAATTCATATATCACCTTTGATAGTGCTTCAGCATCTTCATCTTTGGTTGCTCTGCGAATATGATATTCATTTGCTATTATTGATCTTTGTAATTCCTCATATAATTTATAATGAAACACAACGGCTTCCACCAACTCAACCCTGTGAGCCTCTTTGTTAGTCTCACATGCCTCATCAACGAGACTCATGTGATACCCACGGTAAACAACACCATCCAGATCGTCCATCATTTGGTGGAATCTTGTGCAGAACTCAACAGTGTTGCCATAATTCATCTTTTTGTTGGGGGGTGGTTAAGCAGTAAGAATACAAGTTCTGGTATTCTGATTTCTGTTACAATTAGTTTGTAGACACCAATGGACACCAAAGAATTATTTCTGGATATATATAGCCAATAATTATACAGTTTTCTTCCTTATGACAGTTATTTGGGGCACTTCATTTCAGAGTACCTGTAAAAAACTATAAAAACTGTAAAAATATAAACTGTAAACGGATTACAGTTATATGAGTTACAGTTATAATTGCTGGACAACAACCCCCCTCGTGTCATCGCTGCTTTGGGCTTACAGTTATAACTGTTGGACATTAACCACCTCGTGTCAGCACTACTTTGGGCCTTAACCACCTACTGTCACCATATAAACTTAAATAACAAAGAACACACAAAGCTAGTGTCACCAATACTTCCAACTACTCTAACCAACAGTGTCACACAAGACTTTGGGCCTTACCACCTCGTGCAACCACATAAAAAACAAAATAAAAAAAAAATACAACCCTACTGTCACCAATACTTGTAACTAATATCAGTGTCAGCACTGCTTTGGGCCTTACACATCTACTGTCACCACATAAACTTCAATAACATAAAATATAACCCCATACACTTCAATATCAGAAAAAACAAGGGTAGTGTCACCACTACTTGTAACTAATATCATTGGCAGCCTTGCTTTGGGCCTCAACCACCTAGTGTTACCACATACAATTCAAAATAAAAAAATGCAAGACTGGTGTCACCACTACTTGTAACTAATATCAGTGTCAGCACTACTTTGTACATCAAAGACCTAGTGTCCCCACATAAACTTCAATATCAGAAAAAAACCAGACTGGTGTCACCACTATTTATAACTACTAACAGTGTCAGCACTACTTTGGGCCTCAAAAACCTAGTGTCACCACATAAACTTCAATATCAGAAAACACAAGACTGGTGTCACCACTTTTGTTATAGCATGGTAAATATGTACCCATGCCCCCCCGCATTATTAATACAAATTCAAATAAAACATTGTCATTGCAAAAATAGATACCTTAATAAACATTAATAAAAGTTAAAATGTACAATCATAACAGATTCAAAGTCACATCCAAAATACAGGGCATCCAAAAAATATCCCATAAAATCCATTACCTACAAATATACATACATGTCCACCAAATTAACAATTTGAGCACATAGATTGTCATATTACATCAAAAAATACCCCATGTATGCACCAACTACATATCTAAACAATTGTTTTAAAACCTAAAACTCCAGGTCTCCTTGATCAGATCTGAGCACATGAGTTCTCTGTATCGAAAGAGCTTCTCATTGTTGAATCGTTTCACATCTCCCCCAAAGACAGATGCTTCAATTGCTTTTAATGTAAAGACGCCGCATGAAGCCCTACAAACACAAAAAGACCCCATGTCATGTGAGCACATAAATAACAAGTATCTTAGGCTAAACGACAAACAATACAACATATAAAATACATACCCTGTAGAATCATGCATTAAATCATCAACCATATTTAGCTGGAAAGGAGAGGAAGCAAAGTTTTGATAGAGCCCAGCCTTTGCCAAATGAATTGGGAACCAAATAGCAAACAGTTGCAATTGTTCTTCAAGTACACCAGCCTTAACAGCAGTCACATTGCAATCGTACACGTTGATTACCCTCTCCTCAAGCATAATCTCCAACGCCACCCAATGTTTGTTTATAACATTGAATAATGTGTAGACTTTCTTTACAGATTCCCATGGCTTCCCATACTCAGCAGGGCACATACCAACAAAATAATCCTCGGTGTTGACTTCAAGAGGCAAATCTTCCCCATAATTTGAATCATAATCAGGCAGGTACTTTAAGTAAAATAGCCAATCAAGAACAAGAACCTCTCGATATTTCACAGGGTCTTCAGAAATGCGCCTCCTAAAGTGAATCAAACCTGCTTCTAGATGCTACACAACATAGTAATAAAAAAAAAGATGTCAACAATCAACAAACACAATAGAATCCAATCCACACATATATATATATTTCAAAAACAAGCAGATATTACCTGACAATCAAGCCACATATTCTTTGATATGATGTGCAGGAAAAACTTTTTGTCCCACCTTGATATTGGACCAGCAACAGAAAAATTCCTAACCGAATTACACAAGATGAATATAAATATATAAAGAATGAGGTGCTGTACTAATACAAAGACAACATTCCATAAAAAAAGATTGAACAAAAAAATAAAGCATACCTTTTCTTCTTTACAAGTCCATACATAAACTCATGATCTTCAAAGCTGATCAATGACTTGTTAGGGACGTGCTTTAAGATTCTCACCTTCTTTTCAATCTCAGCTGGGCCATACAAGAATGTACTGGTTGACGGGATAAGATTCGAAGCCTTAAATTTTTCAACTTCATTTATAATTTCAGTATCCTTGGCTACCGAATCCCAATCAACACCTGCACCCGTGTCATATTCATCATCAGACAGAGATATGAACTTTTCCAACGATGAGTGCCCACCAACTACACCGACTACAACATCACCACCTTCAACCTCACACTTGGCAGATCGAGCAACTTCAGCAGAACATGATAGAATTCCAAACTCATCTGCACTCCTTTTGCCATCATCAACTTCATTCTTAGTTAATGAAATATCACCTTTCAAATCCTTAAAAACTTTCACATCTGCACCAACATCCTCACCCTCAGTGTCAGCGACAACAGTTGGGAACACAGGAGGGATTTCAGTATACAGAATATCCTTATCCAAAGTTGGGCCCTCTGATCTTATTGAGGGCAAGGACACGTCCTCAACATTGACAGAATGGGGTGATGATTTCACCATTTCCTCATCAGCAGAGAAACACTTCTGAAGATCAGCTACAACATCATTGACAATTTTTGCGCTGACATCTTCATCAACAACCTTCACACGACTGCCCTGGGGCTTACCACCTATATGCTTATCATCAGCATTCCCAGGATTTACCTGTGACCTGGCAAACATAGCTTCAAAATTAGAAACCCTAACCTCAAGCTCATCATACCTCATCGCCATCTCACCAACAACTCCAAGCATCCCAGCCATCTCTGCAATCTTTGATTCAATAGCATCAACCCTCGCACCCAACACATCCATACGCTGAGGTACATCTTCAAGCTTCTCAATCCTCTTAAAAATCTCCTTCACCCAATCAGGATAAGATGGGGTAGAAGAAGCAAAACCATCACCATGTGTTTTTGGAGGCAACTCCCCCGTTGAATCATTTTTGGCCTCCATTTGGGGAGATACACCTTCAGTGCCAGCATTAGATGTTTGAACCTCTCCCCGCCTGTCACCAGAAGATGTCTCACCTCCTTCAACCTTGTCAGCACAACCAACCACATCTGCAACCTCCGCCAAAACAGAAAGCCCAGCAGTAGGAGGAGCAGCCAACTCATCAGATCCACAAGAATGGGTGTCAGCAGTAAAATCATCAACCTTGTAATCGCCATCACTGCCTTCACCAACAGATGTAAAGCCTGCAGCATGAATTTCTTCGTTCTCCACTCCATGAGTACTCTGATTATCACCAAGAGAAACTGAAGGAAGAACAGAAGACATGTCAACAGTACTATCATACAATGACCTCCCACTACCTAACCCAGCTTTCTTCATCTTATACCTCCGCTGAAAGACAAATTTCAGTGGGGTATCATCATCTAATAAATCACATAAATTAGTAACCAACTGACCTCTCTTGGAAGGTGAAGCAACCACATCACCCTCCTCATGCATATCTGTGTCAGCATTAATTATCTTCACATTCTCAGAAGGAACAACTCTACCACATTGCCTAGCTGCAGAACGACCCCTCCTCACATACACCAATCCCTCAGCAGTATCGCTGGACGCCACCTTCTTTTTCTTTTTACCAGCCATCCCTCCACTCTCAGATTTCCTCTTCTTTGAGGACTCTACAACATCTTTGTTTTCTACTTCAGAAAAAACTTGAAAAGCAGTTTCAAAGGACTTCCCATCCTGTTTCTTTCCAGCAGCTTTGCCTCTCTTCACAGGTGTCTTCCTCTTTGAGGTCTCTGCTTCATCACCTTTCTCCGAGATATTAGCTTCTTCACCACCAGCTTGTACAACTCTGTTTGAAAACCTAGCTGCATATGCCCTTTGACGAAAACGACGGCTGTCATATATGCATCATCAACAGCTCCCCCACATACTTCTTCAACTGATGCATCAACGACTGGATCATCTTTTTCATCAGCAAACCCCATCCCTGCTGTGCGTGCAAACTCCCCATAAGTAGGGAACAACGGAGTCTGCCCAAAATGCAAGTATAAAAATATGTTTAAAAAAAATAAACAAAGATGCATCAACTAAAAATGGTCTTAAAGATAAATAACATAAAAATATTACCAAATCACCATGAAACAAATGCTCAGCTTCAACATACGAATGGCTAAACTCGCATACCCAGTGCAATGAGTATGGATCTCTATTAGGCATCATAAAATTACAGTCAATTTTAGCAGAGAGGGCTGGGAAAGCTTCTAATATCCAAGACTGTTACAAAATAAAACGCAAAAAGATATTACAAAACAATATTAGACAAAAATCTTAATATACACAATAAAAGTTGTGATGACACAGACAAATATTGATGACAAAAGTGATTCAAGCACTAAAACAGAATACCTGGAATGCAAGGCAATACCCATACATTTGATAAGAGCCCCTAACACCAGCACGGTCTGCAACAGAAGAACTCTTCAAAGACTTCAACAAACGGGTGTACGACTCTCTACCCCAAGGATATAATTCAAATTCCTTCTCATTACATGCAAGAGAAAGGAATTGTGCACTGACAACCTCTGACCTCCTATATACAATTAACCTCTCAATCAACAACAACTTTGCCATGATCAACTTCTTATTAGACTTCTTGCTCTCAGATATGAAACGAGCAACTAAATCATCATGAGTCATCTTCTTCTGCCCAAAAAATTCAGATATTGACACTTTTTTTGAGATATTACAAACACGTTCTTCACAAGGAAGGCCAGTGATGACATGAAACTCAAAAATTGAAAAACGTGCAAGATATCCACCAACTCTAAACCACAACTCATTCTCCTTCTGAGTTTGGACTTGACGAAGCACCATTTGATGCATAAGCTGAAAATTGGTAGCCATTTTGGTGCCCTGCGTCAGCACCCATCCCACACAACTTTCCCGCAGAATATTGTAATCAGAATGAGACAAATGCTTCTCAATCAAATCGTAAACAGATGGATATGAATATATGTTGGACCTAGAATGGAATCGTTCAGAAACAGGAATGCAATATTCCAAACCCTGATCAATCACATACAAAGTACCCAAAAACACAACATCAGATTAGGAAAAAATCAAAACTTGCTCATCAACAAAAAAATTTAAAATGGAAAAACAAAATAACTTACATCAGAACCCCTATAAGATGTGGATGCATCACCAGATTGAGCCGCTAATAAAAACAAAATAAAGAATAATATAAAAATACAATAACAGAATCCATGATAAACCAAATAACCATAAAAAAAATAAAATAAAATAACAATAAAATGACACCACCACATAAGAAAAGAACATAAACATCACAAAAACAACACAGAAACCCCAATCAAAGTACACACATTGTTGAAACTACCAAAACTAAAACAACCATGTATAAAAACAGACAGTGTCAGCGCGCTTACACATGAGCATACCTACAGATATCTACACTATGAACAACACAAACAATACAAAGCATCAAGTACACACATTGTTGAAAAATACACGAATAACGTTAAAAAAGCACATACAAATTGCCGCATCACAAAAATTGAAGCACACAAACAGTTAAAATAAATGAATTTAACACACGCAAATTACTTAAACTACCTACAACACTCAAAATCCCAAACATTTATGCATATCAAGCATCGATTTACCTATAGGTGATCAAAAATGAAAGCAGAAATCAATAAAATCAACATAAATCAATTTCTTCCAAAACCCTAGCACGAAACATTTAGCAAAAACAAGCGATATCGATACCTGAAGAGTTGCTAGATGACGACATTGAACCAGATAGCACAACAACGAACAGAAATCGGCCGAAATCTCACTACTTACGCACAGATTGAAGGAACGAGAATGAAGAAAACCGATGAAAACTGACGAGCGCGAGAAGAGAGTTTGGAAGAGAGTATACACGATAATATGTCCGTACAAGTGAGAATAAGTATTTATAGTGGACGTTTTGCTAATTTGTTCAAAAAGGTGGACAATTTCCCAATTTGTCCAAATAAAGTGCCTGTTTTGCAAATTTTTTCATTAATGTTTTGATCGATAGACATATATGATTAGAAAAAAAGATACATAAATCTAAATCCTACCGTATGAGACTCGATCCTAAGAGATGAATGCATCATCCTACAGTATGAGACTCGATCCTATAGACAGTGGCGGAGCCAGAAAAATTTCGAAGGGGGGCACAACTATACATGTACGATATAGTTGTGGATTAAATTGACATAAGAGTTATATGTAATACGATGATAAATCAAGTTATTTTAAGATAAAATGTTATCGGTTTATAATAAAACGCTATCATTTTTTTCGCGCCTAAAAAATAGAAATATAAATATATAAATGAAATATCTGAAAAAAGTTAACTAAATAAGTATAGGAAATGCGATCTAATAAACAATAAGTTAAGGTTATGGTTGTTATATGAGCTAAAACTTGGCTCGAGTTTAGCTCAATAAAAGCTCGGCTTGAGCATCATTTAGAAAATGAATTGATTACGAACACATTTTTATGCTCAATTCATGATTTAGCTCGGATCCATTGAAACTCAAATAGCACGAATTTTGTGAAATTTACAAATTTTCTTTTAACTTACTATGTCATGAGCAAGTAAAGTTGCATAGTACTTGGGAAAAAAACCCAACTCAAGCTCGTTCACTTACTAAACAAGTCGAATATGAGCTCAAGTTCAAATATAGGTTCGATTCGAGCTTGACATGTTTCTAAATGAGCTAAATATAATCAAACAATACTAGACTTGTTTGCCTCAAATAACAACCTAGTTAATATATAACTTGTTGCACTCATAAAATAAAATAATGTATAACCAGATACAAAATTTTTAAACTTGTATAACTTCTTATCTAATTGTCGAAATTATTAGTATAACCTCTCATTTCGAAGCTTTCGAGATGAATTATAGTATGTGAATTTTAATTTAAGTAAAATATAAAAGCATTATAGTCTATTGAAACAAAATTAAAGTGATTAATATACCTTTAATTTTAAAATAGTCATAACTTTTTACTGAGATGTCGGATTTAGGCGTATTATATATCAAAACGAAGCTATCGACGAGGAGAATACACATAGGTAGTTCGTCAAATGAGAGATGTAATGGCCCGGATATAAACATCCAGGATACGTTTTGAAGGTCGGATACCTTCGTTCGGATGTTGCAATTCAGGTACGAGTCGAGGTTTCAAACCTCTAATCAGTCGAAGTCTCAGAAATACAATTTAAACGAAAATAAAGCGGAAGTACGGTTTAGATACAAAAGCCACGGCAGAGCCAGGTCAAAACCAAAACAAAGTGGGTGATTGCCATTTGTCAAGTTAGAATATATTAGTCGGATTCTTCGATTCGCCAAAAGATTTCCCCGTCACAGAAGCATGGAGCAACAAGAGCGGTACCTAACACTATCCACGAAGTCAGGCCTGGTGATCGCCTGCGGGTCCTCTGACCACGCTGAGGCCACATAACATGCCTATGCCTAAATAAAAGATGACTAATGCGGTGAAGATTTAAATCACACTATCATGCCCCTAGTATATATAATATGCGAAAAATAACTGTAAAGGGCCCAAGACAATGCCAAGTGGCATATCCCTCTCCTACCTCTGCACCCCTTCCCGTTAGTGCAGAGACTGGCCAGTTCATTGCTATAGCATAGCATATCCTCGTGGTGGTGCACTCACCCACGATATCATCATCATAACATAAATTAAATATAAATTAAACATGCCCGATGGTGCTGGGCTATCATCATGCTCATATCGACTCGATAGACTCAGGGCACCCGATGGGGCTGGGCTACCCTATGACCCTAGCAAAGACTCTAGGACTATCACAGATAACGACCGTTCTGTTTCAAACACACAAAGTAAACACATGCTCAGTTCAATGCAGTCCTAGCATGATACTACATGGCATGCTTTAATATGCAACAAAACTACACATTACATGACACATCAGGCAGGAGGTCCAGGTTACTGAGTAAGTCCCGTAGGATACTTACCTGTTGATGCAGAACAGCAAGATAACACAAGCAAGGGCCCAAATGCAAGTCCAAAGCAATCCAAAAGCAATACACACCTATCGTCAAGTCATTTCCATAAGCTACCAGACCAACATTCATACACACGAACCCAAATCCTCAACATTCTCAAAACCGACCGATAGTAAAACCGTTTTCCAAAATCTTCCCGATACGATCAAATCGACCAAAATCATTCTTCAATTAAACCCATTGATAAAATCATACCAACCATATTTTCAAACTCATAAATCCCAAATTAAGTCAGCTCATATTCAAAATAATTCTCAAATCATACTTGGCCAAATTCCGACATTAAACATTTAAGCACTAAAAAGCAATTTCCCCAAAATCATATTATACAAATAATTCCGGCATGTTTCTTATTTCAAAAACATTATAAAAATAGATTCCGATCATTAAGACTTTTGTAAATTACCCAAAAACATATAACTAAATACAACACCAACTAAATCCCTTTTTTTTTTTACAAACCATGATTATAAGGCAAGGCCAATAAGTCATTTCAAATTTCCTAAATCACATTTTAACATCATATACAACATTTCCAAATAATGTTATTTCTAAAACAACTTAAATATATATATATATAATAATTTCAGAATATAATATTTCCAACACTCGGATAATATACTACTATCATAAATTAACACACATAACCTATTTATCTTTGTGAAACAAGTAACAATTAACATTAATAACAAAACAACTCAACCCAACAGGCCCAAAACACGGAAGAATGATCCAAACCCGCCCAAAGGAAGAGCCCAACCCGGATCCCTCACAAAATATAACCCGGTAACAAAACCGGATCCCCTTCCCTTACCTCACTGGAGACCTGCCCCTTAAATGATATAACCCGAAAAAATATAACCCGGGTCCGGCCCAAAAGAAAAGAAAGGAGAGACTCGCCTCAACCCCATCTCAGAACAATGCCTGCTACGATTGAGAAATGGAACGGAGAGAAGGAGGAAGAAGCCCAGGCTCCGGTGGCTCCTTTCCGGCCAAGACTCTCCCACCCGAACCGACTCAGATTTCTGACCTCACTCAAGACCAAGAGAGCAAAACGCGAGTAAGGTGGAGAGGCTTACCGGAACTCGACTCGGGAACACAGGCAAACGAAGATGCTCGGGGACGGCATCGGCGATGGATTACCGGACGGCTCGGCTCCGCTTCTGGGTTTGGCTCGTCGTCGTTGAAGGGTCTGCTGGCGGCTTAGGCTCATGATCAGCCCCGTCTGACCTCGGATTTGCTCCTCTTCGACGTTCCTGGGCTCGCAGCGATGGCTCCGTCTCGACTCAGAAAGCAGGGAAGGGGCTCAGAACAGAGAAGCGGTCTTGGTAGTGGCGTCAAGGTGGAGTTGGAGGTGTGGTGGCAGTTGGTGGGTTGCCACTGGGAAGCCTACCTTCACCTCCGGCGGCAAGACAATTGAGGAAGGGGGGAGGGTTTGTTCCTGGGATTGAAAGAGAAGAATATAGATGAGAGTGTGTGGGTTTGGGGGTTGTGGGTTCTGAAATCTCAATTGTGAGGGAGTGAGGCAGAGAGAGTGTGTGGGTTGTAAACAGAAGAGGGAGAGGAGGGGTGGTGCACCTGGGTTTGAAAGCAGGAAGAGGGAGGGGGAAGGGGGACCATTTACAATGCTGAGTAGGGGGACCATTTGCAATGTTGAGAATTTGCAGTTGAGGGGAGGCAGGGCTGCCGAGAGAGAGAGAGAGAGAGAGAGATAAAAAAAGAAAAGAAATGTGTATATACATTTGTGGTCCCAACAAGATATTTTGAATACCCGACAAATATCTCGAAACCCGCTAATCCCGACTCTATCAAATTTAATTAAAATTTAATTTACTAATTTCAAGATAATCGGAAATTAAATAAATTTATCAAAACTCGGAACTCGAAGGCGGAGTTAAATCCGTTAAAATCTAAATTCTCAAAACGATGCCGGAAGTTTTTAAAATCAAGCGTACACTCAAGGACGGATTTTCTCACATTTCTACCGATTGAATAAAATAAACATTTATTTAGTCAAATATAATAATATAATAATATAAAATACATTCGGTCTTTACATTTATCCACCTCTAAAAACAAGTCTCGTTCCCGAGACTAAAATCATTTAAAACAATGGGGAGAAGTTTGAAATCGGTGAGTCCGAGGACCATGTCCAAGGATCTTGTAATCGTCTCGGTTGCGTCTTCCGGGATTCTCACAATATCCTATTCACGGTCGTGACATCTCCAATTGGTCTTGTCAAGTGTGTAATAAGCGCCCTTATCACATCCTTGCTTCGACCTTTCGGAAGTATCACAACTCTAAAAGCATTATAGCGTCCGACTAGGTCTTAGCAAGCAATCTATAAGCGCCCCTATAAAATGCTTGTATCCACTTCGTGAGACGTCATAATGTAAATCCAGTTCGTAAATCCTCAAAGCATTTGTAAATTAAAGGATTGTCATCTAAATCATTGAAATTCTCAACTCCTTTGAAACCCCAAGTTGACCATTTTCAAAATCTCTCAAAATTTTCAAATCCGATGTTTAATCAAGCAACTTTACACCAAAACAAGTCAATTCTTTTCAATCAAGGTTTCATCAAAATCTCTCCTCAACCAAATCAGCTTCTCGCAATCAATCAATCAAATTCAGAAGGTAGGAGGTGGAATCATCCACCTCTAAGGGCTAATCCCATATTCTCTCCCAAGGTTCCAAAATCATTCCTTCATCGTTCACAACTCAACATGAACAAAAGTAAATCAACTCATAACATCATCCACCACCTCTCATAAGGCAATCCTCAACATCAATCATGATAATCTCAACTAATCAACAACTTAACCGCATAACATGTTTACCCATAACATAAACCATGCCATTCTTTCAAACACATCAAAAGCAACAACAAAATCTCAACGTCATATCACGAGTCATAAAGTGTATCTATATCATACTGGAGGCATCACAGGTGTATCATTGAATTCTCATAATCATGCCAGCACACATGTCAAGAGATCAAAGAGGTTAGGTGTCATGGAGTCAGTACACTACTACAAGTCAAATCTCACGATCGCATCTCAACATCGCACACTAGTGGAACCAGTCATAACAAGGGATCTCATGTAAAGCATAATTTCACATAGTCATCCTATCCAATCTCTATCCAGCATTATCATAACATATTATCACATCAATCCAACAAAATCATGCTATTAAGATTCAATCAAAAAGGGAAGATCATCAATATATCAACATCAAAATGTCATCATGCTTTCCAGACATCATCTTAGCTCATCACAATGTCATATAACGATTATTAACAATCATGCACCATCATCTCATATATACACATAAGTCATATCTATGCTCCAAGTCATATTCATCACT
Source organism: Persicaria maculosa (assembly GCA_963922045.1). Classification (NCBI taxonomy): domain Eukaryota; kingdom Viridiplantae; phylum Streptophyta; class Magnoliopsida; order Caryophyllales; family Polygonaceae; genus Persicaria; species Persicaria maculosa. Next base: position 18,973,023 of record OY998261.1, on the reverse strand, counting down.
TACCTATTCATAATCAGGCTTATCAACCATATAGTATAACATCATGCTTTCACATAACAACGTATCATCATCTCATGATTCATTCAACACATTATAACATGCTTTTGGAACAACATAGTAGGATAGCAATGGATCATTATATCATGTTCATAGTTGTCACTGCCAATTTTAACTCAGTATTGCATATCAACATGTAATATCATGCGATACAGGTTTATCATGGCTGCTATCTAACATCATGCCAGTACATATTAACAAATCACAAAATCAAGAAGACCCTCACATCATACCAATCACTCAATTTCCTTAACCGCTCTCTAACCATTCTACCAAGGGACCTCACTCACATGTTTCAAGAAGAAGCAATCATTAACATTATTACACAGAAGGATTACATCATATCAATCAACATTTATCAATAGCATCATTAGCTCATCATTAGGCATTGCAACTGTGTTTAAAGTCTCAATCTACTGTCATGCTCAATAAGTATTGCAAAACATCATATATGAACCTAATCAAGTCAAGCTAGCACATCTCGTCATAACCACATCGAATAACAATTCAGATTCTCAGCATTTGCAGTTCACATTATAGGCAAAGAATTTAGATCATGCTTGACATCTCAGATTAGCATCACATTAAGTCATCAAGACACATTAGGATTGTAAGGCATCGAATCATATCCTCATAGTCAGCAGACAATCAAGCAACAGTCATCACATCAACAAGCAGCTTTCAACATCAAGTCAGTGCAATATCATCATCAACAAGCTCAGAAAGGGTTAGCAATTCGAATAGCGGACGTTCCCACCTACAAGTCATATCGTACTCAACAATCGTGATCCTCGAAACGAGCTTGTTCCGTCGACATTATCGATCCTGAGGCCCGTGGGTTATGGGCCCACGCTTCCGCTGCGCTGCTCTATCGCTATTCGACTTCTCGATCCCTTTTTCCATGCGGTCGCTCATCCAAGGTAACGCGTAGGAGGTTATGTTAGCGGAGATAGGGGAGTGACAAGAGCGGATGACCCAACATTTCTCTCGGAGACAAAAAAAATGGACCAAAGCTAAAGATGACACGACTAGAGACAAGACTCCGACTCGGGAATAGTAACGATGCCCTTATAAAAGTCTATTATGTTACAACAGTGACGAACAAAATGGATTCATCATAGAGCACATCAATCACACTAATTCACACTAACATGTACCTATCCCGGGGAAACATTCGTACTCATATCAAAGACACAATCAAGTCCGATGCTGATGTATCTGAAATAAGCTAACATTCTAGTATTCCATGGAAACAGATATGCCTAGCAACTTCAAGCAAGATAGACGAAACCAGCAATGATCATATACGGTTCGAAGTCATGCGGAATTTAGTGAAAATAACGAGCATCATGTATATGATCAGTGTAAGAGCATGGTATACACATCAACAAATGAGTCCAAATATATCGTGGCAAGGTATATTATAACAATTAGATGAAACGCCATACGAGGACACATAAGAACAGCATAGTAACTATCACACCTAACACTAATGATCACATAGTAGGTTAAGGATGACATGTAATCATGCGACGAGATATATTTAGAGAGCATAGACCCTACATGATACTAGCGATACATAAGGTGATACAAGCATAGACAAGAATCATATGGAGGAGTTCAACATAATATTCACGAAACATGAGGCATCATCAAAAGTAACAAGAAGGACATCATGGATGCTAGATTATAATTATGCTAAGAATGAACCATCATAGAGTACATATATGGTACAATAGTTGTCACATCATAGAACAAGTACAACACGTGATCATTTAGCGGGTCATATTGGAATCATAAGTCTTAATTGATACTAATAGCACATATCGAACAGGTGTACAACCAAAATGATTCAGCTAGATTCATTCCGATATTCATGCGTCATGTATATGCAAAATCAAGATATAGAGTGGTGTGTGATCAAGCGGGGTGTCAAGTCATAGGTTCATGCAAACACGAGAGAATAACGTAGAGTAATAGACATTTTAACCATTCAAGCATGCTAGGTTCAACCATTACGGAAGGCTAGTCAATTATCGAATTCGGCATTAACTCATCAGGACGAGTGAAACATGTTAAGAGAACAGAAGGGGGAAAGAGCCACACTATCAGGTACCTAGTTCATGAGTGAATCAACAATAACGTAGGCAAAGTAGAATTCGCACAAGTCACAACCAAGGGCCCAACATGTTACTAGTGGTTCAATATAACATATGGTACATACATGCACTTGACTGGTTAATACGACGGTATGCAAGAGTTCATTCAATCACATCTCAACGACATAGTGGCACGAGAGGAAACGCAACGAGGTATAGAGTAAGTCTAAGCAACATGGCGACATGACTAGAATAGGGGGACATGAGCTCGAATCAACACATAATATGACAAAACATGCATTCCTCAAGGTTCAATTATAGCACATATTCTCCGTTCAACATAACTAACACACACAACATTAATTTGCAAAATAATCAACAATGGTTATTCTGGCGAATTCGGAATAGATGGGCATGCTATAGATTCTTGTCACAAAATGAACGGTAAGTATCGAGGCATCATCGGCTAGCATGCTAAAGAGCACATCTTATGAGGCATTCATATAAGGAAGAGTCAATCACACTATCATGGACCTAACTCAGAAAAAGTAGCAATCATATAGACTCATATCATATGATTCATGTTTTCGATCAATCATACGATCAATATGCCAAGTAAACATGCTATAACAACATACAATCATGATAGAGGGCAAGACACAACACGAGACTTAAGCAATATGACCAGCATGGAGACAAGGTGTCATACAACCACAAATTTACATTAAGGATCATCATCATAACAGGTACTGAGGATTACGTAGCATACAAGGCATGTCGACATGAAATCATAACATGTATCCATCAAGTAAGGGACTCACTTCTATCATGATATTAGAACCGAACTATCACACTATCATGAACCTATTCACAGGAAGGACATCAATTAGACGACATCCTAGCATATGACATATTTATTCGTGCTCTAGTATGACAATGCAATATACTAAGTAGATCATGTCGGGATGATATGGATACGATAAATATAGTTCAAACTTATACAATAGTCATTATGAACATTAAAGCTCATAAGCATAATTCCACACTAAGGGTCAATTGTAGGTCAAGGAGTAGTACCATATAGTATCACGCAATAATGGACAGAGCAATCAAGATAACCCGATAGAGGTCCACAAAAGAAACATTGACTCTTCCCAACTGACTCATTACCCATCTTTCCCGTGGGACTCGGATATGACTTTTATGGCAAGGTGACACCAGTCGTTCGTCATAGGAATCAAGAAAGACAACCTCGGAAACACTCACTTTCTAACTTGGAATGACATCAAAAGCCAACTTTCAATACTCTCCCCAAGCAACCCTCATATCCAACCATGATTTCCGAAACACTATGTGTTTACCAACCCAATTCCCGTGGAAGACCGATATTCGAAGGGAGGACTCGATGGAATTGTCAAAAGGGTTCATAAGGAAAGGGGCAGTTCCACAAAAGCTGAGCTTGATTATAGGGAAATAAGGGTACTCCCGCTATCTCGTTCACAGATCATCAATATTCATTCAATAGTTAGAACATAACAATCAAATCTTTAGCATATCAAGCACTCAATCATAGAATCAGTCAATGGCAATTACAATGATCTCCTTGGAGTCTTCCCGACCCATCTGTAAAGGACAAGCTAGTATTTCGCCTACCCGTTTCCGACTACATCCAATAGGGATGGCCCATCGCCTTTTCTACCCACTCGATCCCTTATTAGTTGGTTCTCCACTTTTATCATAAGCAAAGTTCATACTTAGTCCAATTGAGTTAGACATATTAAGTTCATTTTGCCCCTTTAAAACGCTTTCAAATCTTCGAAATCCCTGGGCAGTTTTTTCCAAAACATACACTCGACCCTTGCGTACCCGAATTGCACAACCTCGCTCTGATAGCAACTTTGTAACGGCCCGGATATTAATATCCGGGATACGTTTCGAAGGTCGGATACCTTCGTTCGGATGTTGCAATTCAGGTACGGGTCGAGGTTTCAAACCTCTAATCAGTCGATGTCTCAGAAATACAATTTAAACGAAAACAAAGAGGAAGTACGGTTTAGATACAAAAGCCATGGCAGAGCCGGGTCAAAACCAAAACAAAGTGGGTGATTGCCATTTGTCAAGTTAGAATATATTAGCCGGATTCTTCGATTCGCCAAAAGATTTCCCCGTCACAGAAGCATGGAGCAACAAGAGCGGTACCTAACACTATCCACGAAGTCAGGCCTGGTGATCGCCTGCGGGTCCTCTGACCACGCTGAGGCCACATAACATGCCTATGCCTAAATAAAAGATGACTAATGCGGTGCAAGATTTAAATCACACTATCATGCCCCTAGTATATATAATATGCGGAAAATAACTGTAAAGGGCCTAAGACAATGCCAAGTGGCATATCCTACTCCTACCTCTGCACCCCTTCCCGTTAGTGTAGAGACAGGCCAGTTCGTTGCTATAGCATAGCATATCCTCGTGGTGGTGCACTCACCCACGGTATCATCATCATAACATAAATTAAATATAAATTAAACATGCCCGATGGTGCTGGTCTATCATCATGCTCATATCGACTCGATAGACTCAGGGCACCCGATGGGGCAGGGCTACCCTATGACCCTAGCAAAGACTCTAGGACTATCACAGATAACGGCCGTTCTGTTTCAAACACACAAAGTAAACCCACGCTCAGTTCAATGCAGTCCTAGCATGATACTACATGGCATGCTTTAATATGCAACAAAACTACACATTACATGACACATCAGACAGGAGGTCCAGGTTACTGAGTAATTCCCGTAGGATACTTACCTGTTGATGTAGAACAACAAGATAACACAAGCAAGGGCCCAAATGCAAGTCCAAAGCAATCCAAAAGCAATACACACCTATCGTCAAGTCATTTCCATAAGCTACCAGACCAACATTCATACACATGAACCCAAACCCTCAACATTCTCAAAACCGACCGATAGTAAAACCGTTTTCCAAAATCTTCTCGATAGGATCAAATCGACCAAAATCATTCTTCAATTAAACCCATTGATAAAATCATACCAACCATATTTTCAAACTCATAAATCCCAAATTAAGTCAGCTCATATTCAAAATAATTCTCAAATCATACTTGGCCAAATTCCGACATTAAACATTTAAGCTCTAAAAAGCAATTTCCCCAAAATCATATTATAGAAATAATTCCGGCATGTTTCTTATTTCAAAAACATTATAAAAATAGATTCCGATCATTAAGACTTTTGTAAATTACCCAAAAACATACAACTAAATACAACACCAACTAAATCCCTTTTTTTTTTACAAACCATGATTATAAGGCAAGGCCAATAAGTCATTTCAAATTTCCTAAATCACATTTTAACATCATATACAACATTTCCAAATAATGTTATTTCTAAAACAACTTAAATATATATATATAATAATTTCAGAATATAATATTTCCAACACTCGGATAATATACTGCTATCATAAATTAATACACATAACCTATTTATCTTTGTGAAACAAGTAACAACTAACATTAATAACAAAACAACTCAACCCAACAGGCCCAAAACACGAAAGAATGATCCAAACCCGCCCAAAAGAAGAGCCCAACCCGGATCCCTCACAAAATATAACCCGGTAACAAAACCGGATCCCCTCCCCTTACCTCACTGGAGACCCGCCCCTGAAATGATATAACCCGAAAAAATATAACCCGGGTCCGGCCCAAAAGAAAAGAAAGGAGAGACTCGCCTCAACCCCATCTCAGAACAATGCCTGCTACGATTGAGAAATGGAACGGAGAGAAGGAGGAAGAAGCCCAGGCTCCGGTGGCTCCTTTCCGGCCAAGACTCTCCCACCCGAACCGACTCACATTTTTGACCTCAGTCAAGACCAAGAGAGCAAAACGCGAGTAAGGTGGAGAGGCTTACCGAAACTCGACTCGGGAACACAGGGAAACGAAGATGCTCGGGGACGGCATCGGCGATGGATTACCGGACGGCTCGGCTCCGCTTCTGGGTTTGGCTCGTCGTCGTTGAAGGGTCTGCTGGCGGCTTAGGCTCATGATCAGCCCCGTCTGACCTCGGATTTGCTCCTCTTCGACGTTCCTGGGCTCGCAGCGATGGCTCCGTCTCGACTCAGAAAGCAGGGAAAGGGCTCAGAACAGAGAAGCGGTCTTGGTAGTGGCGTCAAGGTGGAGTTGGAGGTGTGGTGGCAGTTGGTGGGTTGCCACTGGGAAGCCTACCTTCACCTCCGGCGGCAAGACAATTTAGGAAGGGGGGGTTTGTTCCTGGGATTGAAAGAGAAGAATATAGAGGAGAGTGTGTGGGTTTGGGGGTTGTGGGTTCTGAAATCTCAATTGTGAGGGAGTGAGGCAGAGAGAGAGTGTGTGGGTTGTAAACAGAAGAGGGAGAGGAGGGGTGGTGCACCTGGGTTTGTAAGCAGTAAGAGGGAGGGGGAAGGGGGACCATTTGCAATGCTGAGAAGGGGGACCATTTGCAATGCTGAGAATTTGCAGTTGAGGGGAGGCAGGGCTGCCGAGAGAGAGAGAGAGAGAGAGAGAGAGAGAGAGAGAGAGAGAGAGAGAGAGAGAGAGAGAGAGAAGAAAAGAAATGTGTATATATATATGTGGTCCCAACAAGATATTTTGAATACCCGACAAATATCTCGAAACCCGCTAATCCCGACTCTATCAAATTTAATTAAAATTTAATTTACTAATTTCAAGATAATCGGAAATTAAATAAATTTATCAAAACTCGGAACTCGAAGGCGGAGTTAAATCCGTTAAAATCTAAATTCTCAAAACGATGCCGGAATGTTTTTAAAATCAAACGTACACTTAAGGACGGAATTTCTCACATTTCTACCGATTGAATAAAATAAACATTTATTTACTCAAATATAATAATATAATAATATAAAATACATTCGGTCTTTACATTTATCCACCTCTAAAAACAAGTCTCGTTCCCGAGACTAAAATCATTTAAAACAATGGGGAGAAGTTTGAAATCGGTGAGTCCGAGGACCATGTCCAAGGATCTTGTAATCGTCTCGGTTGCGTCTTCCGGGATTCTCACAATATCCTATTCACGGTCGTGACATCTCCAATTGGTCTTGTCAAGTGTGTAATAAGCGCCCTTATAACATCATTGCTTCGACCTTTCGGAAGTATCACAACTCTAAAAGCATTATAGCGTCCGACTAGGTCTTAGCAAGCAATCTATAAGCGCCCCTATAAAATGCTTGTATCCACTTCGTGAGACGTCATAATGTAAATCCAGTTCGTAAATCCTCAAAGCGTTTGTAAATGAAAGGATTGTCATCTAAATCATTGAAATTTTCAACTCCTTTGAAACCCCAAGTTGACCATTTTCAAAATCTCTCAAAATTTTCAAATCTGATGTTTAATCAAGCAACTTTACACCAAAACAAGTCAATTCTTTTCAATCAAGGTTTCATCAAAATCTCTCCTCAACCAAATCAGCTTCTCGCAATCAATCAATCAAATTCAGAAGGTAGGAGGTGGAATCGTCCACCTCTAAGGGCTAATCCCATATTCTCTCCCTAGGTTCCAAAATCATTCCTTCATCGTTCACAACTCAACATGAACAAAAGTAAATCAACTCATAACATCATCCACCACCTCTCATAAGGCAATCCTTAACATCAATCATGATAATCTCAACTAATCAACATCTTAACCTCATAACATGTTTACCCATAACATAAAGCATGCCATTCTTTCAAACACATCAAAAGCAACAACAAAATCTCAACGTCGTATCACGAGTCATAAAGTGTATCTATATCATACTGGAGGCATCACAGGTGTATCATTGAATTCTCATAATCATGCCAGCACACATGTCAAGAGATCAAAGAGGTTAGGTGTCATGGAGTCAATACGCTACTACAAGTCAAATCTCACGATCGCATCTCAACATCGCACACTAGTGGAACCAGTCATAACAAGGGATCTCATGTAAAGCATAATTTCACATAGTCATCCTATCCAATCTCTATCCAGCATTATCATAACATATTATCATATCAATCCAACAAAATCATGCTATTAAGATTCAATCAAAAAGGGAAGATCATCAATATATCAACATCAAAATGTCATCATGCTTTCCAGACATCATCTTAGCTCATCACAATGTCATATAACGATTATTAACAATCATGCACCATCATCTCATATATACACATAAGTCATATCTATGCTCCAAGTCATATTCATCACTTACCTATTCATAATCAGGCTTATCAACCATATAGTATAACATCATGCTTTCACATAACAACGTATCATCATCTCATGATTCATTCAACACATTATAACATGCTTTCGGAACAACATAGTAGGATAGCAATGGATCATTATATCATGTTCATAGTTGTCACTGCCAATTTTAACTCAGTATTGCATATCAACATGTAATATCATGCGATACAGGTTTATCATGGCTGCTATCTAACGTCATGCCAGTACATATTAACAAATCACAAAATCAAGAAGACCCTCACATCATACCAATCACTCAATTTCCTTAACCGCTCTCTAACCATTCTACCAAGGGACCTCACTCACATGTTTCAAGAAGAAGCAATCATTAACATTATTACACAGAAGGATTACATCATATCAATCAGCATTTATCAATAGCATCATTAGCTCATCATTAGGCATTGCAACTGTGTTTAAAGTCTCAATCTACTGTCATGCTCAATAAGTATTGCAAAACATCATATATGAACCTAATCAAGTCAAGCTAGCACATCTCGTCATAACCACATCGAATAACAATTCAGATTCTCAGCATTTGCAGTTCACATTATAGGCAAAGAATTTAGATCATGCTTGGCATCTCAGATTAGCATCACATTAAGTCATCAAGACACATTAGGATTGTAAGGCATCGAATCATATCCTCATAGTCAGCAGACAATCAAGCAACAGTCATCACATCAACAAGCAGCTTTCAACATCAAGTCAGTGCAATATCATCATCAACAAGCTCAGAAAGGGTTAGCAATTCGAATAGCGGACGTTCCCACCTGCAAGTCATATCGTACTCAACAATCGTGATCCTCGAAACGAGCTTGTTCCGTCGACATTATCGATCCTGAGGCCCGTGGGTTATGGGCCCACGCTTCCGCTGCGCTGCTCTATCGCTATTTGACTTCTCGATCCCTTTTTCCATGCGGTCGCTCATCCAAGGTAACGCGTAGGAGGTTATGTTAGCGGAGATATGGGAGTGACAAGAGCGGACGACCCAACATTTCTCTCGGAGACAAAAAAAATGGACCAAAGCTAAAGATGACACGACTAGAGACAAGACTCCGACTCGGGAATAGTAACGATGCCCTTATAAAAGTCTATTATGTTACAACGGTGACGAACAAAATGGATTCATCATAGAGCACATCAATCACACTAATTCACACTAACATGTACCTATCCCGGGGAAACATTCGTACTCATATCAAAGACACAATCAAGTCCGATGCTGATGTATCTGAAATAAGCTAACATTCTAGTATTCCATGGAAACAGATATGCCTAGCAACTTCAAGCAAGATAGACGAAACCAGCAATGATCATATACGGTTCGAAGTCATGCGGAATTTAGTGAAAATAACAAGCATCATGTATATGATCAGTGTAAGAGCATGGTGTACACATCAACAAATGAGTCCAAATATATCGTAGCAAGGTATATTATAACAATTAGATGAAACGCCATACGAGGACACATAAGAACAGCATAGTAACTATCACACCTAACAGCAATGATCACATAGTAGGTTAAGGATGACATGTAATCATGCGACGAGATACATTTAGAGAGCATAGACCCTACATGATACTAGCGATGCATAAGGTGATACAAGCATAGACAAGAATCATATGGAGGAGTTCAACATAATATTCACGAAACATGAGGCATCATCAAAAGTAACAAGAAGGACATCATGGATGCTAGATTATAATTATGCTAAGAATGAACCATCATAGAGTACATATATGGTACAATAGTTGTCACATCATAGAACAAGTACAACACGTGATCATTTAGCGGGTCATATTGGAATCATAAGTCTTACTTGATACTAATAGCACATATCGAACAGGTGTACAACCAAAATGATTCAGCTAGATTCATTCCGATATTCATGGGTCATGTATATGCAAAATCAAGATATAGAGTGGTGTGTGATCAAGCGGGGTGTCAAGTCATAGGTTCATGCAAACACGAGAGAATAACATAGAGTAGTAGACATTTTAACCATTCAAGCATGCTAGGTTCAACCATTACGGAAGGCTAGTCAATTATCGAATTCAGCATTAACACATCAGGACGAGTGAAACATGTTAAGAGAACAGAAGGAGGAAAGAGCCACACTATCAGGTACCTAGTTCAAGAGTGAATCAACAATAGCGTAGGCAAAGTAGAATTCGCACAAGTCACAACCAAGGGCCCAACATGTTACTAGTGGTTCAATATAACATATGGTACATACATGCACTTGACTGGTTAATACGACGGTATGCAAGAGTTCATTCAATCACATCTCAACGACATAGTGGCACGAGAGGAAACGCAACGAGGTATAGAGTAAGTCTAAGCAACATGGCGACATGACTAGAATAGGGGGACATGAGCTCGAATCAACACATAATATGACAAAACATGCATTCCTCAAGGTTCAATTATAGCACATATTCTCCGTTCAACATAACTAACACACACAACATTAATTTGCAAAATAATCAACAATGGTTATTCTGGCGAATTCGGAATAGATGGGCATGCTATAGATTCTTGTCACAATATGAACGATAAGTATCGAGGCATCATCGGCTAGCATGCTAAAGAGCACATCTTATGAGGCATTCATATAAGGAAGAGTCGATCACACTATCATGGACCTAACTCAGAAAAAGTAGCAATCATATAGACTCATATCATATGATTCATGTTTTCGATCAATCATACGATCAATATGCCAAGTAAACATGCTATAACAACATACAATCATGATAGAGGGCAAGACACAACACGAGACTTAAGCAATATGACCAGCATGGAGACAAGGTGTCATACAACCACAAATTTACATTAAGGATCATCATCATAACAGGTACTGAGGATTACGTAGCATACAAGGCATGTCGACATGAAATCATAACATGTATCCATCAAGTAAGGGACTCACTTCTATCATGATATTAGAACCGAACTATCACACTATCATGAACCTATTCACAGGAAGGACATTAATTAGACGACATCCTAGCATATGACATATTTATTCGTGCTCTAGTATGACAATGCAATATACTAAGTAGATCATGTCGGGATGATATGGATACGATAAATATAGTTCAAACTTATACAATAGTCATTATGAACATTAAAGCACATAAGCATAATTCCACACTAAGGGTCAATTGTAGGTCAAGGAGTAGTACCATATAGTATCACGCAATAATGGACAGAGCAATCAAGATAACCCGATAGAGGTCCACAAAAGAAACATTGACTCTTCCCAACTGACTCATTACCCATCTTTCCCGTGGGACTCGGATATGACTTTTATGGCAAGGTGACACCATTCGATCGTCATAGGAATCAAGAAAGACAACCTCGGAAATACTCACTTTCTAACTTGGAATGACATCAAAAGCCAACTTTCAATACTCTCCCCAAGCAACCCTCATATCCAACCATGATTTCCGAAACACTATGTGTTTACCAACCCAATTCCCGTGGAAGACCGATATTCGAAGGGAGGACTCGATGGAATTGTCAAAAGGGTTCATAAGGAAAGGGGCAGTTCCACAAAAGCTGAGCTTGATTATAGGGAAATAAGGGTACTCCCGCTATCTCGTTCACAGATCATCAATATTCATTCAATAGTTAGAACATAACAATCAAATCTTTAGCATATCAAGCACTCAATCATAGAATCAGTCAATGGCAATTACAATGATCTCCTTGGAGTCTTCCCGACCCATCTGTAAAGGACAAGCTAGTATTTCGCCTACCCGTTTCCGACTACATCCAATAGGGATGGCCCATCGCCTTTTCTACCCACTCGATCCCTTATTAGTTGGTTCTCCACTTTTATCATAAGCAAAGTTCATACTTAGTCCAATTGAGTTAGACATATTAAGTTCATTTTGCCCCTTTAAAACGCTTTCAAATCTTCGAAATCCCTGGGCAGTTTTTTCCAAAACATACACTCGACCCTTGCGTACCCGAATTGCACAACCTCGCTCTGATAGCAACTTTGTAACGGCCCGGATATAAATATCCGGGATACGTTTCGAAGGTCGGATACCTTCGTTCGGATGTTGCAATTCAGGTACGGGTCGAGGTTTCAAACCTCTAATCAGTCGATGTCTCAGAAATACAATTTAAACGAAAATAAAGCGGAAGTACGGTTTAGATACAAAAGCCACGGCAGAGCCGGGTCAAAACCAAAACAAAGTGGGTGATTGCCATTTGTCAAGTTAGAATATATTAGCTAGATTCTTCGATTCGCCAAAAGATTTCCCCGTCACAGAAGCATGGAGCAACAAGAGCGGTACCTAACACTATCCACGAAGTCAGGCCTGGTGATAGCCTGCGGGTCCTCTGACCACGCTGAGGCCACATAACATGCCTATGCCTAAATAAACGATGACTAATGCGGTACAAGATTTAAATCACACTATCATGCCCCTAGTATATATAATATGCGGAAAATAACTGTAAAGGGCCCAAGACAATGCCAAGTGGCATATCCCTCTCCTACCTCTGCACCCCTTCCCGTTAGTGCAGAGACTGGCCAGTTCGTTGCTATAGCATAGCATATCCTCGTGGTGGTGCACTCACCCACGTTATCATCATCATAACATAAATTAAATATAAATTAAACATGCCCGATGGTGCTGGGCTATCATCATGCTCATATCGACTCGATAGACTCAGGGCACCCGATGGGGCTGGGCTACCCTATGACCCTAGCAAAGACTCTAGGACTATCACAGATAACGGCCGTTCTGTTTCAAACACACAAAGTAAACACATGCTCAGTTCAATGCAGTCCTAGCATGATACTGCATGGCATGCTTTAATATGCAACAAAACTACACATTACATGACACATCAGGCAGGAGGTCCAGGTTACTGAGTAAGTCCCGTAGGATACTTACCTGTTGATGCAGAACAGCAAGATAACACAAGCAAGGGCCCAAATGCAAGTTCAAAGCAATCCAAAAGCAATACACACCTATCATCAAGTCATTTCCATAAGCTACCAGACCAACATTCATACACACGAACCCAAATCCTCAACATTCTCAAAACCGACCGATAGTAAAACCGTTTTCCAAAATCTTCCCGATACGATCAAATCGACCAAAATCATTCTTCAATTAAACCCATTGATAAAATCATACCAACTATATTTTCAAACTCATAAATCCCAAATTAAGTCAGCTCATATTCAAAATAATTCTCAAATCATACTTGGCCAAATTCCGACATTAAACATTTAAGCTCTAAAAAGCAATTTCCCCAAAATCATATTATAGAAATAATTCCGGCATGTTTCTTATTTCAAAAACATTATAAAAATAGATTCCGATCATTAAGACTTTTGTAAATTACCCAAAAACATATAACTAAATACAACACCAACTAAATCCCCTTTTTTTTTTTACAAACCATGATTATAAGGCAAGGCCAATAAGTCATTTCAAATTTCCAAAATCGCATTTTAACATCATATACAACATTTCCAAATAATGTTATTTCTAAAACAACTTAAATATATATATAATAATTTCAGAATATAATATTTCCAACACTCGGATAATATACTACTATCATAAATTAACACACATAACCTATTTATCTTTGTGAAACAAGTAACAATTAACATTTATAACAAAACAACTCAACCCAACAGGCCCAAAACACGGAAGAATGATCCAAACCCGCCCAAAGGAAGAGCCCAACCCGGATCCCTCACAAAATATAACCCGGTAACAAAACCGGACCCCCTCCCCTTACCTCACTGGAGACCCACCCCTGAAATGATATAACCCGAAAAAATATAACCCGGGTCCGGCCCAAAAGAAAAGAAAGAAGAGACTCGCCTCAACCCCATCTCAGAACAATGCCTGCTACGATTGAGAAATGGAACGGAGAGAAGGAGGAAGAAGCCCAGGCTCCGGTGGCTCCTTTCCGGCCAAGACTCTCCCACCCGAACCGACTCACATTTCTGACCTCACTCAAGACCAAGAGAGCAAAACGCGAGTAAGGTGGAGAGGCTTACCGAAATTCGACTCGGGAAGACAGGGAAACGAAGATGCTCGGGGACGGCATCGGCGATGGATTACCGGACGGCTCGGCTCCGCTTCTGGGTTTGGCTCGTCGTCGTTGAAGTGTCTGCTGGCGGCTTAGGCTCATGATCAGCCCCGTCTGACCTCGGATTCGCTCCTCTTCGACGTTCCTGGGCTTGCAGTGATGGCTCCGTCTCGACTCGGAAAGCAGGGAAGGGGCTCAGAATAGAGAAGCGGTCTTGGTAGTGGCGTCAAGGTGGAGTTGGAGGTGTGGTGGCAGTTGGTGGGTTGCCACTGGGAAGCCTACCTTCACCTCCGGCGGCAAGACAATTGAGGAAAGGGGGGTTTGTTCCTGGGATTGAAAGGGAAGAATATAGAGGAGAGTGTGTGGGTTTGGGGGTTGTGGGTTCTGAAATCTCAATTGTGAGGGAGTGAGGCAGAGAGAGAGTGTGTGGGTTGTAAATAGAAGAGGGAGAGGAGGGGTGGTGCACCTGGGTTTGTAAGCAGGAAGGGGGACCATTTGCAATGCTGAGAATTTGCAGTTGAGGGGAGGCAGGGCTGCCGAGAGAGAGAGAGAGAGAAAAAAAAAGAAAAAAAATGTGTATATATATGTGGTCCCAACAAGATATTTTGAATACCCGACAAATATCTCGAAACCCGCTAATCCCGACTCTATCAAATTTAATTAAAATTTAATTTACTAATTTCAAGATAATCGGAAATTAAATAAATTTATCAAAACTCGGAACTCGAAGGCGGAGTTAAATCCGTTAAAATCTAAATTCTCAAAACGATGCCGGAATGTTTTTAAAATCAAACGTACACTCAAGGACGGATTTTCTCACATTTCTACTGATTGAATAAAATAAACATTTATTTACTCAAATATAATAATATAATAATATAAAATACATTCGGTCTTTACAAGAGAGGGGGCACGTGCCCCCTAGGCCCCCCTTCAGCTCCGCCCCTGCCTATAGAGATGAATGCATCATCTTAAATTATAATGAATGAACACAATTAAGCCATGAAAGGCATAACCTGCCAGTTGTGGTTGATCTGGAGGCTTTGATTGCCATGAATGAGTGGAGAGACCTCCCCGGAATCCTCCTTGCAATCAATGACCACCTGCACATCTAGACAGATTGCAAATAATTGGCAGGATATGCGAGTACCAATTCAACTAAACCCATTCCATAATTTGAGGGATAAAAAAAAGGCAAAATTCAAAAGGGAGAGTACATGTTCTCTTGAATGAAGGCGCGAGGGAACTGAAGGCAAAATCCAACAAAGGGTGGTCGATCAATTTCTCCACCAGTGCGCCTCTGCCATAGTTGTTGCGGTTCAATTAATCGCCAAGACGTTTGAGAAATTGGAGGGTTTTAGGAACAAAAGAGGGATCATTCATAATGGAATTAAAAGCAGGAAGCAGGAAGTGGAAATCAAAGGACAAAATAAGAATTGAAAGCACATCAAATCAGACAGCAACACAAAAGCATGAAAACAACCAAAATTGAATTCGTTTGAAAGGAATAAATCATTACCTGAAAGGATCCAGAGATGATAAGAGAAACCAAATAAGATACCACCTACAAGATACGACGCCAAAGAAGTAAAACACCAGAAAATAAGAAAGAAAGCAAAAATTACCTTAGACAACCCGGAATCAATACCTGAAATGCATAATAATCTAAGAGAGGGATTACACAAAGGGGAAGATAAAAAACAGTGCAAAAAAAAAAAAGAAGAAAGAAAGCAAAGACAACCCAGAATCAATTCTTGAATAGCAACAACCACCGAAGAGAAGGATTACACAAAGTAGAAGACAATGAAATACAATACCAGATAAGAAGAAAGAAAGCAACCACAACATGGAAATAAATATTAGTTCACCTTGATTGCTCTGATTTGTTTTAGTCTAACTTCAATTGGGAGTAAAGAAAGCATCATTCGATATTCCTATATGAAAACATAAGTAACTCATATAGATTATTAAAAGCTTCAATCTTAATCGTTCAACTAAATTGAAGTGACAACCAGTCCACCAAAATAAAATCTAGATGAAATAAGAGCTCCAAAGGCAAAAAGTAAACCTAATCTAACAGCAGCAGCAGAAGAAGGGAGTGAGGGGAGGAATTTCCGATCATCTAGGCTCAGATTAACAACCGAATCCCCTAATAAACTTAATTCAAAACAAACAGCTAAACTCTCAACATCGAAAAAGGATAAACACTAGTCAAAAGTAAGGCAACAAACAAACATTGATAAAGGCTAAACGTTATTAGAAAGTAAGGAAACAAAAGCCAACCTCAACCTTGTGAGCCTACAACCATGCTTCCCAATTTCTAAGACTCTTAACTCATTAGGTCTGAAATTAGAAACAATGAAGAACGAACCTCAGAAATTAGTAATGTAATGGCCCGGATATAAATACCCGGGTTACGTTTCGAAGGTCGGATACCTTCGTTCGGATGTTGCAATTCAAGTACAGGTCGAGGTTTCAAACCTCTAAAGATCAATATTCAAAGCGGGGATTTCGAACCCCAAGCAATCAAGTCGCGGAAATTCAATTCTAAGTGAAAGTAAAGCAGAAGCAAAGTTTAGATACAGGTGCCACGGCAGAGCCGGGTCAAAACCAAAACATATTAGGTGATTGTCATTTTATCAAGCTAGAATAGGTGTCGGATTCTTCGATTCGCCAAGAGATTTCCCCGTCACAGAAGCAAGGAGCAACAAGAGTGGTACCTAACACTATCCACGAAGTCAGGTCCGGTAATCGCATGCGGGTCCTCTGACCGCGCTGAGGCCACATAACATGTCTATACCTAAATAAAAGATAACTAATGCGGTACAAGATTTAAATCACACTATCATTCCCCTAGTATATATATATAATATGCAGAAAAGAACTGTAAAGGACCCAAGACAATGTCAAGTGGCATATCCCTCTCCTACCTCTGCACCCCTTCCCGTTAGTGCAGAGACTGGCCAGTTCGGTGCTATAGCATAGCAATTTCCTCGTGGTGATGCACTAACCACGACATCATCATATCATATCATATCATATCATCTCATCTCTTGCCCGATGGTGCTGGGCTATCATATCATGCTCATATCGACTCGATATACTCAGGGCACCCGATGGGGCTGGGCTACCCTATTACCCTAGCAAAGACTCTAGGACTATCACAGATAACGACCGTTCTGTATTCAAACACACAAAGTAAACACATGCTAAGTTCAATGCAATCCTAGCATGATACTACATGGCATGCTTTAATATGCAACAAAACTACACATTACATGACACATCAGGCAGGAGGTGCAGGTCACTAAGTAAGTCCCGTAGGATACTTACCTGAAGATGCAGAACGGCAAGATAACACAAGCAAGGGCCCAAATGCAAATCCAAAGCAATCCAAAAGTAATACACACCTATCTTCAAGCCATTTCCATAAGCTACTGGACCAACATTCATACGCGCGAAACCCAAGTTCTCAACATACTCAAAAATCAACCGATAGTAAAACCGTTTTTCAAAACCTTAAATCCAAAATTAAGTCAACTCATACTCAAAATAATTCTCAAATCATACTTGGCCAAATTCCGACATTTAACATTTAAACCTTAAAACCCATTTCTCAAAATCATATTATAGACATCATTCCGACATTTTATCTCTTTAAAATTTTTGTCTTAAAATCACCTTATAATTTATTATATAATAACACTTCCCAAATAATATTTAGCTAAAAAAATACAATAGCAAAATTAAATCATCTTTACTCATCATATATATAACTCAAAGTCAATAAATTATCCCAAATTTCCTAACATCACATATTAAAACCCCACTCAATTACATATTCCAAATAATCTCACTTTTAAAACCATGTAAAATAAAATATTAATATTTTTAGAATATATATATATATTATTATATTCCTAAAATCAGAAATATTATATAGAATAACATACATATATATAACTAACATAACATATAATATGTTTAACACATAACATATAATCATATATATAACACAATTTAAAAAAAAAACAACCCATCAGCCCAAATCGTTAACCCGAAACCCAAGCCCAAACTCGAGCCCATACCCGCATGCCCAATGAAATCTGAAAGAAGGGAGGGACCCGGATCCATACCCAAACCCATATCCAAAACCGACCCAAAAGGAAAAAGAAAACCCAACCCATAATGTAAGAAAGAAGGAAAATAAAAGAAAGAGTGGGCCGAGGCCCAGCCCAATCACTTGAGCCCGAAGCAGAAGGAAAGAAAAGAAAAGGAGTGGGCCCCCCACTGACTAGGCAGGTGACGGGGCAAAGGGGCCCACCTCATCTCCCTCTCACTCGATTCCCCCCTCCATCTGCTCTGCCTCGCCGGCTCCACCCTCGCTCCTCCGCTTCCTCTTCCCCGCCCTTCATCGCATCTCCCTCACTCACCACACTCAGCCTTGCTCCTCTCTCATGCTCACCCTCTCGCACAGCTCCCTATCTCGCCCTCACCATCACGCTCTAGGATTCGAAACCGGAACAGAGAAGAAGAAGAAGAGAGCCTCGCCGGAACTCTCGCCGACGGCCTGGCTCCCACTCCGACCACCCTCGCCGACCTTTCCCTACCACTACTACCCAAAAGCGAAACCAAGGAAAAAGGAGGAGGTTTGAACGCTCACCGAGGGGCTCGAGAACGTCGTCGGAAAAGCTCGATTGGGCCCAATTCGGCTCCGTCGGAGGTAGATCTGCGCCGGGGTGGCCTAGGACGTGTGAAGAGGGGTTAAAGGTGAAACTTTCGTCAGAGATACGCAGCGGAACGAGTGGACGAAAACTCACCGGTTGAAATGAAGAGAAACAGAGAAGGAAGAGCGCGACACGGCTCGTTGGGGCTCCGGGGCTGCTCGGCTCGCCTGGAAGGTCGGGGAGCTGCTGCCGGCTGCTGCTTCGACGGAGGAGAGGATGGGTGTTGTAGCTGCTGCTACTGCAGTGCTCTGCCTCTCGGAGTCCGAGCGAGCTTCAAGGAGAGGACGAAGGTGGTGAAGAGGAGGAAGGAAGGTGATGAGGGGTGTTCTGGTGATGCTCAAGGTAGCAAGAAAGAACAGGGAGGAAGAAGAGAACAAGGAGGTTGAATGGTGTTGTTGAGGTTGTGTGTGAAAGGGGTGACGAGGTGTGTGTGGGTGAGAGATTTGAAAATGAAATGGGAGAGGAGTGAGGGTTATAGTACAGGAAGGGGGGGTCTTCTGAATTGGTGTGGGGCTTGCCTGGATTTGGCATGGGAGAGCTTGACACTTTGCCAAAGATGGGGGAAGCAGGAGGGTGATGGAAGAGGGTGGAGGAGGTTTGTGGCTTAGCAACAAATGGAATAGGCAGCTGGGTGCACAGTGGCGTGGAGCTTGGAGGGGAGAGAGAGAGATAGAGAGAGAGAGAATAAAAGGAAAAGAAAACACATATTGAGAAATGGTCCCCAAAATATCCATTTGAATTTCCGACGCTCGATCCCAATCCCGCTCACCCGATCGAATCCCGATTAAATCAAATTTCAATTCAATTTCAATTCAATTTCAAGATAAACGGAATTAAATTAATTTTTATCAATAATCGGATCTCGAAAGCGGAAATCAAATCCCGTCAAAATCCAAAATTTAAAATGATGCCGGAAGGATTTTAAAATTGAACTCGTGCTCGTGGACGATTTTTCTCCGCTTTTACAAATTACGACAAATAATAACATATTTAATTAAAATAATAATATAATATATATAAAATATATATTCAGTCTTTACAAGTAAGATGGAAAACAAAATTTGATGTAGACAAAACTCAAAGACATTAGGAAATTAGCTAGGGCGCACACCTTGGAGAGGCGCTGAAGACATTGGTGGCAAGCAATTGCTGAAGCGGCAACTTCCTTGGTGGGTGCTCAATGAACACAGAAGAGAGAAAAGAGTGGGACGGAGACGAAATTGACAGTAAATTGCCCTTCTTTAGCTTACTACAATTTCATTTCTTCTACAATTTTATAGTGAAGGGCTTCATGGTTCTTTACAAGGCTCTTCTACAATCTTTATCGTATTAAGTTTCACTTAAGGGCATAGATTTAGCTAATATGATCAGGGGATTCACGGCCCTGGATATCATCATAACGCCGATAATGCCGAAGTTTGGAGAAGTGCCTGCATCTACTAAGGTGAATAGGATCAAACCTACCACCGGGAGAATAACCGAGACATACTCATGAAGGGGATATTTAATTCTTAGGCCCGGTATGAAAGCGCTCATGATCATCACTGGCAGCATCTGATCACATATAGCACCAGAATGACCTAGGATCAGATCCACTGATCCCAGGTCCAAACAAACATCCAGACATCATAACTGCTTAACTTATTTTCTAGATATGTAATTAAGTATAAAAATTCTATATTTGGTTTGTTAGGGAGCAAATAAGAAACATCACTGTAAAAGGCAGAGTAATATACAATATTTTCACACTTCTCTTTGGTAAATCCGTAAATCTACGGAGATTAAGGTTCAACTTATTCTATCTTTGGACAAAACTCATATGGTAGATTTAGTCTTGATTATGGATATGGAATAAATGATTAATTAGCATATAGCACCAGAATCACAAAACATTTCCACAAAAGTAAATCTAATTTTTTATTGAATAAAATCTTACCTGAAATAGAGCATCTCAAACTTTGTACTCATTAACATGCATCCATTTGGTAGAGGACCATTTGTTCCATTTGATTACAGGGCAACCAACTGGAATAACCAAGGAGCATTTATTTTACAAAAAATGTGAAGGTATATAAAAATATACGAGTCAAATTAATAATGGAAGGATGATTATTTTCTTGCTGAATTACTAACCATGCAAACTTGAATGATCTAAACTTGGATCAAGATCCATACTCTAGAATAGAGGCATCACCCATCTTGGGTTTTATTGAGAGGCCTCCTTTACCGCACTCCAATAACTTATCAATGTAAGGAGAATCATTGTGGTTTCCTTTGGCAAACATGAAATACCTACAAAATCCCAAAATTCGAAAACACGAATGACCTACAAAATCCAAAAATACAAATTCAAGTAGATCAGCACAAGAGAGAGGAATTAAAAATAAAATTCCAACTGAAATTGCAGAACAGAAATCATCAATGACGAATCCAGGAATACAACAACAACTAAACAATATGGCAAAAATCATAATCAAAGGAAAAAACTGGAAACTGGCGTGAAAGAGAAACCTCGAGATATTCAAGAAGACGACTGGAATAAAGAAGGAAGAAAAAATGCAATTCCAATTGAACCACATCTTTGCAAAAATCAATTGTACCTAAACTCAAAGAAAGGAGCCCCTAAACTCATAAATAAGTTGAATAGCAACGAAGAATAGATAGAGGATAACCCTGAATTTTTAAAGGCGTTGATTCTCAATTAATATTTGAAGCCAACCCTGAATTTCAAGATCTCAAAACTAAAAGACATCAATATAAAGCTACTAAACGATGTGCAATATTAGTCAATCCTCAATCCCAAGGTCGTAATCCTCAATCTGAAGAATATAACCCTCAATTCGAAATCCCCAATTATTAGGTTGAAGGCCATAACCCTGAATTTAAGAACCCGATCCTCAAAACTATCAGGCATTTAATCGAACACCTTGTAGGCGGATATCAAATCTCTAACATCTGACGAACAAAATTGAATATCCCATCTCTAACTCTAACATATCAGTTGTTGTAACCTAAATTAGATACTATCATGATTGATCAATCCCAAACGCCTTGATTCTCCATTTGAAGGTCGTAAACCTGAATTTCAAGATATCAAAACTATCAGGCATTTCATCGAACACCTTTTAGGCGGGTATCAAATATCTAACATCTCACAATTACAATTAAATCGTAAAGCATACATCTTCAAATCTAACCATCTATCGAATACAATCAAGAAACAGACAATCACACAAAAGCACATAAACTTGTGGAAGGAGGATGCCTGAAAGACAAATAACCAAATTACAGTATATTAGGACCACAAATTATATCAACTGGTAAAGATGCATGAGTTGTGTCCCTTGATTCACCCAAAGCAATTTCAAGGAAATATGATACCTAACAAATTAAAAGTTTTATTGAACGAACAAGATAGGATCGACTAACTATCAATTATCCTAATCGAGAGAGAGAGTAAACTTACCTTCAGAGTACCGGAGCCATTGAAAATGCAGACGAACGGGGAGACCAGAAATTTATGGAATTGAACAGCCATTTAGAAATTAGGGTCCATCGATGATAAGAACAAAACAGGAGAAATCAGAACAATAAAAATTCAGGGAGGAAGAGAGAAACAGCAAACACTAATCGATATCAGAAAAGGGAAGAGATCGAGAGTACCGGAGGCCGGAGCAGCCGAAATTGCAGATGAACGGGGATAGAGAAGCCAAATACGGTGCACACGGGGGAAGAAAAGCAGAAGGCGGCTCTTTACACCAAAGTGGTACAAAGGAAGACAACGGTAAAGGTTCTGAGGTCGGATGAAATGAAGGCAGCAACGAGGGATGAAGAAAGCGGTCACCAAGAGACGATGAAGACAAAAGAGAAGGGAGGACCTGCCAGTGATCACGAGGGAGGAAAGGAAAGAGGAAGGCAGTGAACAAGAGCCGTCGATCTATCAATTTTAACAATTGGCGTTGAACGGCCCGATAGTGTCCTTCTAACAATTGGCGTTGAACGGTTCGATAGTGTCCTTCTACCGGCTCTTTTATAATAGTAAGGATTTATAATAGTAAGGATTTTTAATATATATATCCTAAAATATATAGGATTTATCATCTAAAATTTTATATTATTTTCTTAATTTATATACAAAAATCCAAAGAAGTATTGTACCAAACAAAGTTTTAATTCTTTTTAGAGCAAAATTTATAAAGACCAACTTGGAAATAGTGTGATACCAACTCAGAAATACTCTTAATATATTTGAAAAAAGGGTGCGTTGGCTTATCAGACCTTGTCTAGGCGAAATACATGAAAAATATTGGGTATTCCTCATGTTTGTGGATTTACTTAAATTGAGTGTCTCGTTTTGATTTTTCTCATATGAAGAGGTTATAATTATTCTTATCTTCAAATAAGGAAGCTTATATAAGCCGGAGATATTTTTATAATTTTTTATAAAAAGTAAGGAATATTTGATAAAGTGGAAAGTTTTGCTAGTCCTATATATGTGCATTCGATAAAGAGAGAAGTTTCTTTAATCCTATTAAACATAGGATAATTTTTAAAGTTCTTCAATTTAGGGGTATTCTTAATTTGCAGTCATAGTAAAACGAGATTGTTTACATTATATATCTTTAATAAATTAAGAATATTTTTGAATTTTTTATTTTATTATTTTGACTAAATTTAATATAAGGTTATAATGTTATAATTGTTTGAATCAACATTGCATATTAAAACATAATCAATTTTTTAACATAATTTCATCTCTGGCCTGAAATTGTCGTAATTGAAACAATTAAAAAACAGCAAAGTCCTAGGGTTAACACCCAAACTCAATCTCTCTAAATATACAAAACTATACCAAATCTTGAAAATTTCGATTTCTAATATCCATAAGAAATCACCAAAAAATAGGACAAACCATAATACAGTTACTAAAAATTTGTGTCACAGGTACTCAAAATTTTCTTTGCAATTTATACACAAATTTATAACACATAACTATAAATCAAATATTATTTACAACACCTATCAAAAATGGTATATTACAAAAGTGCCCAAAATACTTAATAAGAAATACCACAATATATCAAAAATGCTCAAAAAGCAGCCACACAAAAAACAGATTATTAAATGACAAACATAGCATATTGGAACATTAGAGGCATAAGAAAACCTAACCTATGGCAAGACCTAGCTTATATCCAAAAGAGAAACAAATTAGATATCCTAGTTTTATCCGAAACAAAAACAACTGAACCACCAGTGGAAAATCTATACAAAAAATCTGGATTCAACAAAGCCCATCACATTGCCTCAGATGGGTCAAAAGGTGGACTATGGATCCTCTTCAAAACCTCCAATTTTACAGATTCGATACAACAAATAACTACATCAGATAACTGTATTATGTACTTAGCTAACATTAACAACTTTAGATTTATCCTTAACTTTATTTATGCACCATCAAATCAAATAGAGAAAAACAACTTTTGGGATAAAATAATCACATTAACTCGACAGTATAACTTCCCGTCCCTAATCATGGGAGACTTCAATGAAATAGAATCGCCAGTTGATAAAATTGGTGGAACAAATCTACAGAATAATAGATTTACCCGTATTTGGAAAATTAATGAGGAACTAGACATCCACACTATCCCCTATACTGGTAGCCCAGTTACCTGGAGGAAAAGACAAACTCCTATTAATAATATCTATGAACGTCTAGATAGAGTTATGATCCATACAGACATCTCCAATCAGTTCCCCAACTTAACTGTCCATAACCATCCCTTTACAAGCTCTGATCACTCTCTAATATCCATCTCAATTGGAACAAAATTAATCAGAGCAGGATCACCCTTCAAATTTGAAATGTCTTGGACAAACAATGACAACTACAATAAACTAGTTAAATCAACCTGGGAAAATAAACTTCATGGATCATTTATGTTCACACTACTACAAAAACAAAAATTACTTAAGAAAAACACAAAAAATTGGTGTAAATCACATCCAAACAATAACTTCAGACAATTAAAAGATATTGAGGATCAACTCCTATCACTACAAACTCAACAAGTTAGAGGAAACCATAATGACATTATAAACAGTAAAAGACAAAGATTACTAAATAAACGTGAATCACTCATGAATTTTAATAACAATTTCTGGAAACAAAGGGCTAAATCTAATTTCCTCAAATTTGGAGACAGAAATACCAAATATTACCAATCAATAACTAAAATCAGAAACTCAAAAAATATTACTCGTAATTTCACAAATAAAAATGGTCTAGTCATTGAAGATGAAAAACAAATCAGAGACGAAATTACAAATGAATTAGCTGAGAGATTTAAATCAAACAACGAATCAACCAGTAATAACTCAAACTTTCTAAACTTAATAAATCACACCATTACTGATTCTGAAAACTTTGCCCTAACACAACCTTTCATAGATAAAGAAATTAAGGATACTCTATTCTCTATGACAGAAGACAAATCTCCAGGACCTGATGGTTTCCCACCTGAATTCTATAAAAAATATTTGAACATTGTGGGAAGCCTACTATGCAAAGCTATCAAATCATTCTTCCATTTAGGCAACCTTCTCAACGAGGTTAACACAACATTTATTGCACTTATTCCTAAGACTGACAAACCTACTAACATCAACCATTATCGTCCGATCAGTCTATGCAACACTATTTATAAAATTATCTCCAAACTTCTAGCCAATCGCTTAAAACCCATCTTACCTCGCATAATTAATCCTTTTCAAGGAGCCTTTGTTCAAGGAAGAAATATTCAGGATAACATATTAATAGCCCATGAGGTCTTCCACTCGTTCCATAACAAAAAAGGAAAACCTGGATGGATGGCAATAAAACTAGACATGGAAAAAGCTTATGACAAAATAAGCTGGAATTACATACGCATCATACTAAACAAATTTTGTTTTCACCATAAATGGATAAACTGGGTCATGACGTGCCTTACTAAAACAAATTTTTCAGTTCTAGTTAATAACCTGCCTGGTAAGACATTTCAAACTACCCGAGGTATACGACAAGGAGACCCCCTTGCACCTTATATCTTTGTTATAGTTATGGAACTACTAGGAAGAATGATACAACAAGAATCATTAGAATATGAACCTTTAATTGGAATTAAACTTACAAAAAATAGTGATCCTATTCCTTATCTCTCTTTTGCAGATGACACACTCATCTTTGGAAACGCTAATGACTTAAGCCTTCACACAATTAAAAATCTATTAAACAACTTCTGTAATATTTCCGGTCTTTCTATCAATTATAACAAAAGCTCCTTACAAGTCTCAAAAAACATCTCACTTCAAAAAGCCCAAAATCTTGCCCAACAATTAAATATTCTGGTCACCAAAACTATGGAAAAATACCTAGGAATCCCACTAATCAGTGGTAGAGTAAACAATAGTCTGTTTGATGAAGCAATCACAAGCCTAAAAAAACAACTCTCGAAATGGAAATCAAATACTCTCTCTCAAGCTGGAAGATCTGCTCTCATTCAAGCAAACCTAAACTCAAAAACAAATTATTTAATGCAATCTTTCCTTCTTCCTAAAGGAATATTAGATAAAATTGATCAAATCAACAAAAACTTCTTCTGGAATAAACTCCAATCGGATAATTATCACCCTTTAATTAGCTGGGAACGCTTGTGTACCCCAAAAAATAATGGTGGACTGGGATTCAAAACAGCTGAACAAATCAATATAAGCATGCAAATGAAACTACTATGGAGAATAATAGCAAACCCCAATAATATTTGGTCCAAAGTAATCACAGAAAAATATCTCTCAAAAGAATCCTTAATGGAAAGAGGAAAAACAAAAACCTCGTGGCAATTCGGACGACTACTAAATATTAGAGATATTTTCTCCAAAGGGCTGCTTTGGCTAGTCGGGAACGGTAAAACTATCAATGTCTGGTCTGACATCTGGGTAAACGCACAATACCTAGAAAATTTTAGAAACAACCAAAACCCCAACTTAAAAGTTTGTGACCTATTTACAAATTCTAACACCTGGGACATTGAGAAAATAAACAACATGTTCCCACCTCATATTGCTCAAATGATTTCAAATATTTACATCCCTAAAATTGATATCCCAGATAAACTAATCTGGATCTACAACAAAAAAGGGATCTTTTCTGTCAAATCTACTTCATCTCTCTTTAACACAAGAAAGGACCACAATATTTGCGGAGACTGGATCTGGAAACTAAATATCGCTCCTAACATTAAAAATTTTATGTGGAAAATTATAATAGATATTTTACCTACCAGCGCACGTTTAAATAGATATATAAATAGAGTCCCCAGTACCTGCTCTCTCTGTAACTACGAAGTAGAAGATACAAATCACTTACTTTTCAATTGTCAAATAACTAGATCCCTTATCCAAAACTTGGGTACTAAACTAAACAAATCTTTCATCATTCCGAACTTAACAGATAGTATCTCAGAAAACATCCTAAATACTAAAGCTCAAAACAGAGACTTTACAGACCTCTGCATCTTATGGCATTCGATTTGGGAACTTCGAAACAAAATCATCTTCAAAAATAGTTCAAATAAGGAGACAACCAATACTTTAACCCAAACCATAGATAAAATATTATGCTGGAAAAAAGAGGAAAAAATATATATACCTAAACACACTAGACCTCGAGGAAAAATGACTTGGAAATATCCACCGAAAAATATCATTAAAATAAATGTAGACGCCTCTGTAAGAAATGGACTCCACTCTCAAATTGGTTGTATTGTAAGAAATAACAGAGGGCAAATAATTCGAATACACAAGTGCAATGGTAAAACAGATTCTGTCATCCAAACAGAATGCTTTGCAGTACTTGCAGGTACAACACTAGCAGGAGAACTTGGAATACAGAAGGTTATTATTGAAAGTGACTGCGCAATGGTTATTGAAGCCGTCAATCAAATAAACAACTCACCATGGGAAATTACACAAATTGTGGAAGAAATACAGGCTCTAAGCAAGGACTTTCAACTTATCAAATTCCAGCATTGCTACAGAGAAGCGAATAGTGCAGCTGACTTTATCGCCAAATCGCGACTGAGCTGTAATTCAATTTTAGATTATAGTTTAGAATTCCAAAACATCATTATGTTAGATGATCATGGATACTTTTAGTATCCAAATCTTTGCCTACTGTAAAAAAAAAAAAAAAAAAAAATTCACCTAATGAATGCATCATTTATGAAATAAATGAAGGTTGTTTATTTCATAATTCTTCTATACTTCTCTTATTATGTATAAATGGAATATCTAAACATACATACCTCTTAATCAAAACTTTATATTTTACATAAATTTAATATTTTAATATCCAGGTGTGTTCTTTGTTTATTTATCATTTTTTCAATATTCTATTTTTAATTATTTTTTATTTTTGAAAGCAAACGTTTCTTCTCATTCATAACTTTTTGTTTATCATTATAGCAACATGAGGCTTTGTTTCCGTTAAAGCATACAAAGAGATTGTGTATGATCGGAAAATTTTATTTTATAGGTATATCCACGTATATATGGCTACAATTTAACCATTGTTAATTTTATTGTCACTACTTTTCATAACTCTTTTAAAATATAAGTTTTTACTTTAAGATTCACTCTAAGAAGAAATTATAGACTTAAAAAAACTTGATCAAATTTCTATAGTTTAATCAAATATAAGGTTATAAACTTATAATTGTTTGATTTTATTTTAAATAAAAAGATGCACAATTTGGAAATTTTAAACAAAATTCTACTACCTATGGACTAATAGATAGAAGCTTAAACCTATGAGGGTTTTTTAATAAAGTAAAGTAGGGCTAAATATTTTAATTATTGTAAATTATGGGTAGTGAAGATTTTCGAGCTTCGTACGGTCCGCCCTCGATCGATTATCGGCTCTTCATGGTTCGGTTCAGACGATTTGGTATAAGTCCCGCTTCAGAAAAGACCGAAGGGTTAGTCGAAAGGGTCGAAACCCATTCCAATACATCCAGAACCGACCCCTTCGTATGTTGTTTGGGTCTTGTATTTATAGGCAATGTGATGTAAGCTAGCATGTGCTGTCCATTCCCTCGTGGCTTTACTTAAGCCTAGAGGAGAGTGGCTTCTTCTGCTGGCTCTTCTTTTTCATGTGTGTGATGATATGTATAATACATATATATTGCGGCTTGCTGTAGCCTTGCTGCCCTCGTGGTATCTTACCTCGTGGGTTAGCATGACAAGGCAAAAAAGCCTGTTGGTCTTTGCTTGGTTTGGCGCCACACGTATGTAAATATTTGTAATGTATTGCCGACATCATTTGTATATAACAATACATATGTATATATATTTATTTGACTGCCGATATATATATATATATATATATATATATATATATATATATATATATATATATATATATAATTCTGGGGTTTAATTTTTATAGCGGGAAACCCCTATTAATTTATTCTAATAAGATCGTGTAATCTCCTTTCAGTCGAATCACTATGTTAAATAGTTAGCCCTAAATTTAGGGCATCGTCATAACTCCTCGGACCTCAATCGTCTCTCGACCGATTGGGGTTCGACAAAACGATGCATTTATATATATATATATATATATATATATATATATATATATATATATATATATATATATATATATATTCTATGTCCTCAACGATATGAAAATACCATAAAAAAGATACATCTTATTTGCAATCTGGATTTATTATAGACTTATGTTGTTATGATACTGTGATCTTAAATTGCCTGATGATTCTGATCGTGTTGTTTATTACGAGCTCTAGCGTGTTGAATGAAACACGCGAGTTTACATTGAATCGAGCTTTAGCGTGCTGAATGAGCTACGCGAGCTATTTCGAGTTCGACCGTGCCCAATGGGGCACAAGAATTAACTCGAATCGAACTCTAGCGTGCTAAGGCGAGCAACGCGAGTTACTTTGAGTCGAGCTCGAGCGTGCTGAATGAGCCACGCGAGCTAATCTAATCTAAGCTCAAGCAGGCTCGACAAGCCATGCGAGCTATTTCGAGTTCTATCGTGCCCAACGAGGCACGAGAACTAACTTGACTCGAACTCCAGCGTGCTAAGGCGAGCAACGCGAGTTACTTTGAGTCGAGCTCGAGCGTGCTGAATGAGCCACGCGAGCTAATCTAACCTAAGCTCAAGCAGGCTCGACAAGCCATGCGAGCTATTTCGAGTTCTATCGTGCCCAACGAGGCACGAGAACTAACTTGACTCGAACTCCAGTGTGCTAAG
Organism: Persicaria maculosa; assembly: GCA_963922045.1. Lineage (NCBI taxonomy): Eukaryota > Viridiplantae > Streptophyta > Magnoliopsida > Caryophyllales > Polygonaceae > Persicaria > Persicaria maculosa. Next base: position 18,942,443 of record OY998261.1, on the reverse strand, counting down.
GCGAGCAACGCAGGTTACTTTGAGTCGAGCTCAAGCGTGCTGAATGAGCCAACGCGAGCTAATCTAACCTAAGCTCAAGCAGGCTCGACAAGCCATGCGAGCTATTTCGAGTTCTATCGTGCCCAACGAGGCACGAGAACTAACTTGACTCGAACTCCAGTGTGCTAAGACGACCAACGCAGGTTACTTTGAGTCGAGCTCAAGCGTGCTGAATGAGCCACGCGAACTAATCTAATCTAAGCTCAAGCAGGCACAAAAAGCCATGCGAGCTATTTCGAGTTCTATCGTACCCAACGAGGCACGAGAACTAACTTGACTCGAACTCAAACGTGCTAAGGCGAGAAACGTGAGTTACTTTGAGTCGAGCTCGAGCGTCCTGAATGAGCCGCGGGAGCTAATCTAATCTAAGCTCAAGCAGGCTCGACAAGCCATGCGAGCTATTTCGATTTCTATCGTGCCCAACGAGGCACGAGAACTAACTTGACTCGAACTCCAGCGTGCTAAGGCGAGCAACGCGAGTTACTTTAAGTCGAGCTCGAGCGTGCTGAAAGAGACACGCGAGCTAATCTAATCTAAGCTCAAGCAGGATCGACAAGCCATGCGAGCTATTTCGAGTTTTAGCGTGCCCAATGAGGCACGAGAACTAACTTGACTCGAACTCCAGTGTGCTAAGGCGAGCAACGCGAGTTACTTTGAGTCGAGCTCGAACGTGCTGAATGAGCCACGCGAGCTAATCTAACCTAAGCTCAAGTAGGCTCGACAAGCCATGCGAGCTATTTCGAGTTCTATCGTGCCCAACGAGGCACGAGAACTAACTTGACTCGAACTCCAGCGTGCTAAGGCGAGCAACGCGAGTTACTTTGAGTCGAGCTCAAGCGTGCTGAATGAGCCACGCGAGCTAATCTAATCTAAGCTCAAGCAGGCACGACAAGTCATGCGAGCTATTTCGAGTTCTATCGTGCCCAACGAGGCACGAGAACTAACTTGACTCGAACTCCAGCGTGCTAAGGCGAGCAACGCGAGTTACTTTGAGTCGAGCTCGAGCGTGCTGAATGAGCCACGTGAGCTAATCTAACCTAAGCTTGAGCAGGCTCGACAAGCCATGCGAGCTATGTCGAGTTCTATTGTGCCCGGCCAACGAGGCACGAGAACTAACTTGACTCGAACTCCAGCGTGCTAAGGCGAGCAACGCGAGTTACTTTGAGTCGAGCTCGAGCGTGCTGAATGAGCCACGCGAGCTAATCTAACCTAAGCTCAAGCAGGCTCGGCAAGCCATGCGAGCTATTTCGAGTTCTATCGTGCCCAACGAGGCACGAGAACTAACTTGATTCGAACTCCAGCGTGCTAAGGCGAGCAACGCGAGTTACTTTGAGTCGAGCTCAAGCGTGCTGAATGAGCCACTCGAGCTAATCTAATCTAAGCTCAAGCAGGCTCGACAAGCCATGCGAGCTATTTCGAGTTCTATCATGCACAACGAGGCACGAGAACTAACTTGACTCGAACTCCAGCGTGCTAAGGCGAGCAACGCGAGTTACTTTGAGTCGAGCTCGAGCGTGCTGAATGAGCCACTCGAGCTAATGCATATGTTTATAATGTATATATGCATGTGTGAATGATGTCTTAAGTGTCGACTCCGACTTCTCAAGTGTGTTTTTATTTTCCGTAGAGGCTTGTATGCAACTCCGTGCTCGAAAGGCACGCGAATGCTAAATTCATTTTCCGTAGAGGCTTGTATGCATACATATCCGTGTTTAAAACACACGCGATAGCTAAATTTATTCTCCTTGGAGGCTTACGTGCATGCATATCCGTGTTTAAAACATGCGTGATAGCTAAATTTATTCTCCTTGGAGGCTTACGTGCATGCATATCCGTGTTTAAAACACACGCGATAGCTAAATTTATTCTCCTTGGAGGCTGACGTGCATGCATATCCGTGTTTAAAACACACGCGATAGCTAAATTTATTCTCCTTGGAGGCTTACTTGCATGCATACCCGTGTTTAAAACACACGCGATAGCTAAATTTATTCTCCTTGGAGGCTTAAGTGCATGCATACCCGTGTTTAAAATACACGCGATAGCTAAATTTATTCTCCTTGGAGGCTTACGTGCATGCATATCCGTGTTTAAAATACACGCGATAGCTAAATTTATTCTCCTTGGAGTCTTACGTTGTACGAGGTCGATCCCAACCATCGTAGTATAAATATAGAGTGTCGACCCCGACTACTCAATTTAGCGTTTGAAATATCAAGTGTCGAATCCGACTTCTTGAATACGCGAATTTAAAGTTGAAGCGTTGATTCCGACAGCCCATGTTTCAATCGTTATAAATATCAAAATGCGTGAAATCATGGGATGGAATTTAGCAGAATACCTCTTGACGCGTGTTTGCGAGATGTAAACCCCTAAAATAAATAGGGGTTTTAAGATGTCAATCCCTTTCGCGAGTTGTTTTCGTGGACAACCGGTGTCTTTCCGTCGGACGGAGATATAAAAATTTAATTATTACAAGAGCTCTTCATAGCTCCTCCTTATTTTCAATAATTGGAATGATAAAATATAAAAATATAGCAAGGGAAATTGGTACTCTTCAAGTCTCGAACCTGAGACCTTTGGAGAGTTACGTTACGCTTTTCCACCGAGGAAGAAGGATTCTTTGTATGTTTTGATCTCTTTCAGTACAATATAGCTTATTTCTTTATATTTTGCGATCTGCATAGATCAATAGGTTCCCAGGACTGTATTCTTTCACGACAGATTTCAGCAAGCTTCCTTTTGAATAAACGACAGCGATCCTTGGCGGAGTTCGCTGCGTAGAAAAGGGCACTGGCGAAAGGCTGTTCTCGCCTTCAATAGCGGATTTTTCCTTTGCAAAGAGTTCATATCCCTCCTCGGGAAGACCCCATGATCTGCTGTTTCCAAAGAACAGGATCTCTTCCAAGTTTAGAAGGAGGAAGTATTCTTGGTTCGCGATTAGTGTCAATAGCCTTCCTTTTGGACAGACGCCGATGGCTTTCCTGCTAATGGCGAATTTTCGAGGACAAAGGAGTAAGCGAAGATAATAATTATACCTCTTCGCGATATGTATACGGTGGATCTTTGAGTCTGGGACAGCACTCTTCTCGCGATTTTGAGCAGGAATAAAATCCCACAAGTGCCAAGTCTTAAGGCAAAGACTCCATAGATCAGACGTGCCAAGCCTCCCTGCTAGAAATTAGTTAAAGGAATTAAAGCAAGTTTATTTTTTGATTACACAGCTTCGCGATTTGAATCTGCCAGAACCTCTGGATTTGATAGTTTAAATCCGGGGTTGAGATTTACTTCCAATGATCACGTTCGGGCCAGCGATTGACGGAGACCTAGTCCTGTGATCACTGAGCTCCTCTGTTTTCACTGCTTCTTGCGAATGACTTGCTATTCGCGAACGATCCTTGTCCTTCCACTGAGCCAACAAAAAGCTTTTTCTTCGTGATTTGGGATAAATCACCTTGTTTCTCAAGGCTGCATCCCCTTCGCGTATATACTGATGACCACGTTGGTGTTGGGTTCAACACCATCGAACCCCAAAAGAGCTCTCGTTTAGACCCCCACTGGGTATCTATTGGTGTTGAGTTCGCGTACTCATACGCTGCGATAACCCATCCGTGAGTCTTGTGCCATGGTTGATTAGTGTGGCGTATTTGTAGTGGACGTTCCCCTTCTTTTCACCAATGTTCCTGCGCTATTTGCGATCGGGAATAGTCTTGATGGTGACATCGCGATTTTCTAAAACCTGTATTCTTTCATGTGTAATTCTCAAAGATAATGAAAACTGAGGACAACTCAGGAGTACCAGATTTGGGTCAACAGGTTTTGAGAGAAATAACTCTATTTATTCTCTGTGCCTCCAGCCGTCAACGAGAGCCAGCAGTTTCAACAGTAAAATACGATAGTAGCTCGTTACTTCCTTTGATAGCAGCCTGTTGGCAGCTAATATATCTATTGTACCCATGTATATTGTTTCTCTCATGACATTAAGTTGATATATATATATATCAAGAATATACATACATACTTATGAATTATGATAGTATTTTACCGGGTACCTAGATTAAACATGTTTGTAAAAGCAAACATTTCCCTTTTAATTTGTTATGACAGCAGACATTCATTTTCCAAGAGATTGAGACCCTCTTTAAATGCTTGTCGTGTGATCAAATGATAGTAAGGTATGCACGTATTTCATACACCTTTTCATTGTTAATTCAGTAATTATTTTTTCATATATAATATCACGAAATGAATATGTGGCATAATTGAACCAGATAAAGCCTCGTCCTGTGTTGATCTCTCTTATATATATATATATATATATATATATATATATATATATATATATATATATATATATATATATATATATATATATATATATATATATTTTCTTATGTATACATGATATATTCCAATTTTAAGCTCTGTCATAACAAACATCAGTATAGATGACTTTTTATGATGTTTATACTTTATCATATCAAATAAGACAATCACACATCTTTAATCTATACCATTTACAGTAGCAAATAAGGATGAGTAATCCTCTTTTATCAGATGGACAAGCTAGCAGCTCCCGCGATTTAATATCGATTTTCAACATCGAGCTACTTGCTTATTCAAATGTAAAATCATATATTATTATATATTGAACCCAATTAAGGTGAAATAGGCGGATACTTAACCTTAACAAATCACCTCTTAGGGTGAACGGGTTCCACTTTTATATAACAATTATCAAAGTTGTTCTCATTCACATCTCAACACGCCCCCGCAAGTGCAACTAGAAATGACTCATCTAGTTGACACTTGAATCCGCCAAACTAAGAGAAACAAAAGTTAAAGGTAATAAATATCCCTCCTTACCAACTAAGCTACATTGACTTTGTGACTTCTTACTCCTTTTACACTGTTTTATTCATAAAATTAGTAAAAATTACGAAAAAAACCCAAAATAAATTTTTTGTTTACGTTTTTCTTTCGAGCTAAGGGGGCTTCAGCCACCCCGAGCCCCCACAGATCCGCCACTGCCTAGGACGACAGCAGGAGGTCAAAAGGTGAAGCCTTGCACAGCTCAAAGTCGAGTGGAAGGAGAACCGAACCTTACCCACTTCGAAAACGAAACCGGAAGAGGTGACGTTGGCTACGCTTGGGGGATCTCCGGGGCTCCTCGTGCTCACCTTGGATGTCGGAGGAGGTGGAGGAAGCGGCTGGTGCGTGAAGGAAGGTGGTGAAGTTGTTGTTGTGCTCTCGGCAAAACCAGGAAACGTGATGGGGATGGGGGCTGCGGTTCTTCAAAGGAGATGGAGAAAGAAGATGGACGGTGGCGGTGGTACCCGGTGGTGGTGGCAAGGGAGGCTAATAGCAATCAACAAGGAGGAGAATGGTTTTGTTCCTCGGCAACTCAAAGGGGAGAGAAGGGAGATTTTGGTTTTTGGGTTGAAATGAAATGTGGGGGAGATTGAGCTAGTTTCTACCCTTTTTTTTGAAGAGATGAAGTGAGGTAGGTAGGTCTTTGGCCAATTCAGAAATTACAGTAGGTAGGTATTGTTTGTTTACTAAAAGAAGTGGAATCAAGAAGGGAGGGAGAGGAGTAGAGATAAAGTTTTACCCAACTAGGAATAGACGAGTTGGAATGGATAAGAATGGGTGAAATAGGACGGAATTGTGGTATCGAGTCGAAAATTCAAATTTCCGATATTTAGTTTTCCGAATCCCGCTCTCTCAATCAGTTAGGTTTTTAAATCCGGACGGATATCGTTATCCGAAGAGAAATTTCGGATTCCGAGATAGAAGACGGAATCGATCTTAAAATGTTCAATATTGGGCCGGAATTTGCTTTAACGGTTCCGAATTCGATTTATTAATTTGAAGTCAAGTTTTTATTATTATGATTATTATTATTTTTAAAATATTCGTTTTAAACTCTTTTTACCCGAAATTATAAATTGAAAACCCGAGCCTTTACATATGGTTTGTTTAATTTTATCTCAATTTCACTCTTACATACCTTTAATAAAAGTTTGGAAGATTCAAAAAATTCCATACGGAAACAATACTTTCAAATCTTCCCATATCTACAAAACAAATTGTGTATTGAGGTAAATTTATCGCATAAAAAAAAAAGGAAAAATCCCTATTTACATGCTCACCTATGACTACAAGTTCACAAGTGCTATGATTTCTTATATAATGCTCTTTATTTCTATTTGAAAAGTTTCATATCGAACGTTTTACCAACTCTTTTCCTTTCATTAGTGATCCTTCGCTAAATTGTTTAGTGTACGTATAAGAGTATAAGAGCTCCTCTGCGTAAATTATTGCTCTCATATAGCTTAATCTGGAACATTATGTCTAATTTCTATATTAACTTAGCTGCTGCCTCTTATCAGTAATACATTTGCACAAAAATTAAAATAGGAAAACTGAAAAATGTTTCTAAAGTATTTGTTGAATTGTAAAAGCATAAGCTTACAACGATAGAGATCTGCTAAAACTTTAATTTTATTTTTCTAAAAACGTATACAAACTAACTCACCTTATTATCTTGAATTCAATTCCAAATCATTATTATCAATGCCAAACCGTAATTTTTTCCTCATTTACATACATAGTCAACCTCGTAAAGATCCCCTACAACACTTCATGCATCACTCGGTGCGTCACAAAATTAATTTATATGAAAATAATTGTTAAAAAATTTTTCAAAAATTATAATAATATTGTATTTGATAATTCATATGCATTTGTAAAAAAATTTTTGAAGAATCATAGTAAAAAAATTTTTTTTGCTAAAATGTTGTTATTTTGTGACTTTTACTCATATGTATTTTTTAGAAATTTTTTTTTATGATTTTTCAAAATATTTTTTTACATATGTCTATGAATTATCAAATACAATATTGTTATAATTTTTGAAATTTTTTTTAATGATAATTTTATTATAAACTAATTTTGTGACACACCGAGTGATACATATTGTGTTGTAGGTGATCTCCATCGATAGTCAACCATGTTGATTTACCATTATTACTGTATTTGTAAGATTTGGTAACACTTTTTTTTCAACCTAATGTAACCGCAGCTCTAAGAACTCAATTATCGTGTCAGCGTGACAAGATCTGGTTACAAATTAGTGTGAGTAGGCAATAAAATTGGCTACCAATTACCCAGTTATTGGTCTGACAAAGCTGCAAGTAAGCTCATATAAAGGTATATGCTCTTTGTCTCTTATTTCCTAAACTATTAAATAAAACATACATAATAGTTTTTAAATAAAATAACACTTATGTTTACTGAAATTTTTTAAGGTTTCTCACTGAAAACAACATCATCATCATAAATGGAGTTGGATCCTAAAGGAGACAAATTAAAGACACATCTCTTAAAGGGTGGTATGTTGTCAAACTAAATCCACAAAAGCCTAGATTTGTTTAAGTAATATCTACTAATACAATGACACATCGAAAAAAAAAACTTCTACAGGTGCTCGACAAATCTAGATTTGATTGAGAATAAAAAATTGCACTTAGCGAACTTCTGCTCAGTTTCACTTCCAACAGAAACTAACCAGATTAAGGATGTGCTGGTAAAAAAGGTGTATTTGGTGTACTCATCTATTATTGAAATTGTTAAGTTGCTTACACCTTCTAACTCAAATGCATAATAGAAAACAATATTTTGCTTACCTTCATTTTTTTTCATTTACTTATAGGGAGAAAATACTAAACCGGAAGAACAACTGAAGTTAAGTGTTCGTATCCTTGATTTCAAGAGGAACGAGTTGAAAGTCACTCTTGGATGTTCCAACTGTAGACAAAATTGTGAAGTTGAAAAGGGGCAGATGTTCATGTGTGATACCTGCACCCTCATGTCAGCATCCGAACCAAAGTAAGTATGCATTTAAAGTTTATCTTCGTAATAATCATTTATTAAAATGATCTTTTCCAACTCATCTACAAGGTCTTATACTTCTTTTCAGGATTTATTTCAACTTCAAAGCTATTGATGGATCAGGTACCATTCATCTGGCTACCAAGCACTCCTCATCTACATACAAAATAGTTCACGTTGCAACTGGTACACCTACAAAACAAACGCCTCACTCACCGCCTACATGCGATATCTATTAATGTTCTACATTTTAGTTCACCGCCTCACTCACTGTTACATGTAAACTACATTCTTCCTTTCATATAAATTTTATATATGCCAACATTTCAAAATCTGCCTACCCACATTTACTACCAAAATAACAAATATATTGCAAAAAAAAAACAACCCGCGTGCTTCGCACGCGGGGCCATACCTAGTCTATATTAAAAGCACGAGTTCGCTGAATGAACAGTGTCCAGACAAAAATGCCCCTACTTTAACATCGAAATTACACCTTCAAATTTCAGCCCATATTAAAATGGTTACCCCATGAATTCCAATTTAAGCCCAAATAAGAGAGGGCCCAAAATTATAATCTAAGAAAATGAAAGCTTGTACTTGCACATGTGTTCACACATCTTCTTCGTTGAGCGTCATCAAGAGCCGGATACGATAGAAGACATCTACTCTTGCTGGGTTCGACAAAGATGGCGGCAGAAGAAACTTATCGCTGTAAATTTTGTACATACCACGTGTACATATGTGAACCTCTTTCTTTCACACATGTAACTATTTCTTTGATCCCGATTTTCTCTGCCTCGGTAATTTTATCCTCTCAGGTTATTATTAAGTTACCACTACACTTCCCATCTCTTTCCACAACCACCGCCAACATAAGCACCTCGGTATCTTCCCTAACCGGTAAGCACTCCTACTGATTCATCTTTTCGATTTGGGTTGTTTATATCTTATAATAGTTTGCTGTTTTCGATTGATTTGGGTTGACTTCACCCATCTTTCAAATTAAGATTTGCATATTTCCGAATTTGAATTGTTTGTAGACTTCATATAATCGCAATTTCATTTTGATTTGGGGTGGTTGTAGATTATAAACGTTTGCAATTTTTGGCTAGGAATGTGAACTATTACGCACGCAAGGTGTTCGACGAAATGCTAACACATGGGCATGTTATTAATAGAAGTGACTTGGTCTAAATTTCAACTTTGGATCATTAGTTATGTTTTACATCTCATTTAGTCCATGAGTGCAGCGATAAATACAAGAAATCTACATAAATGTTAATTAATGAATAAATCATGCCGAAATTATGTGTCTTTTGACAATTTATGGATAGAGTGGTGTTTCCTCTTCATAAGGTGAAGAGATCCCACAAGCACTTCCACAAATTGAATGTATAGTTTTACAAGATGCAGGGGGTTTAGCTCTCTTTCTATTTAATTTCGGTTGGCATTATCAGTAGCACACCACTAGCCCTTACTAAATACAGTACTAAATAATTTTACAAAGAATTATGCACTAAGGAAACACAAAGATTTTTTACACTTTAAATCACCTTTCTTTGGAAGCTAAAGAGTAATGGGGAGCTATATCATATGTATTGAGTTCCTGCCTTGATTGGATTATAATTCCTTACAATTTTAGGATAGGTATGTGAATTAATTGCGCATTCAAGGTGTTTGATGAAATGAAAACATTATAAAAACATAAATCTTTTTTACATTTTTTAAGTTGATTATATGTGTTGAGATTTGATAATTTGAGAGTAGACATTTTACATATGTGGTTGAGAAATGATAGGTTTTTTTTAATGAGCATTATTTATATTATGACATAAACAATATATTCCTAGATACTCCCTCTGTTTGAAAATAATTGTCGTTTTACTTTTGTGCACGTTGTTTAAGGAGCTAAAAAATCTAAAAAATATTATTACTAATAAGTATCAATTTATAAAAAAAATTGATTAAAAAAAATAATATTTTATAGATTTTTTAGCTTCTTAAACAACGTACACAAAAGTCAAACGACAATATTTTCAAACGGAGGGAGTAGTTGACACGTATGTGAATTTCTTATACAATTATTATTTTTTCACAAACTAACTCAACTTATTATCTTGAATTCAATTCCAAATCATTATTATCAATGCCAAATTGTAATTTTTTTCTCATTTACATACATAGTCAACCATGCTGATTTACAATTATTACTGTATTTGTAAAATTTGTTAATACTTTTTTTTCAACCTACTGTAATCGCAGCTCTAAGAACTCAATTATCGTGTCAGCGTGGCAAGATCTTGTTACAAATCAGTGTGAGCAGGCAATAAAAATGGCTACCAATTACCCAGTTATTGGTCTAACAAAGCTACAAGTAAGCTCATATAAAGGTATGTGCTCTCTGTCTCTTATTTCCTAAACTATTAAATAAAACATACATAATAGTTTTAAATAAAATAACACTTATGTTTATTGAAATTTTTTAAGGTTTCTCACTGAAAACAACATCATCATCTGAAATGGAGTTGGATCCTAAGGAGACAAATTAAAGACACATCTCTTAAAGAGTGGTATGTTGTCAAACTAAATCCACAAAAGCCTAGATTTGTTTAAGTAATATCTACTAATACAATGACACATTTAAAAAAAACTTCTACAGGTGCTCGACAAATCTGGATCTAATTGAGAATAAAAAATTGCACTATATGAACTTCTGCTCAGTTTCACTTCCAACAGAAACTAACCAGATTAAGGATGCGTTGGCAAAAAAGGTGTATTTGGTGTACTCATCTATTATTGAAATTGTTAAGTTGCTTACACCTTCTAACTCAAATGCATCATAGAAAACAATATTTTTCTTACCTTCATTTTTTTATTTACTTATAGGGAGAAAACACTAAACCGGAGAACAACTGAAGTTAAGTGTTCATATCTTTGATTTCAAGAGGAACGAGTTGAAAGTCACTCTTGGATGTTCCAACTGTAGAAAAAATTGTGAAGTGGGATAGATGTTCATGTGTGATAATTGCACCCTCATGTCAGCATCCGAACCAAAGTAAGTATGCATTTAAAGTTTATCTTCGTAATAATCATTTATTAAAATGATCTTTTCCAACTTATTTACAAAGTTTTATACTTCTTTTCAGGATTTACTTCAACTTCAAAGTTGCTGATGGATCAGGTGCCATTCATTTGGCTGCCAAGCACACCTCATCTACATACAAAATATTTCACGCTACAACTGGTACACCTAGAACACAAACACCTCACTCACCGCCTACATGCGATATATATTATTGTTCTACATTTTAGTTCACCGCCTCAATCACTGCTACATGTAAACTACATTCTTCCTTTCATATAAATTTCATGTTTGCCAACATTTTAAAATTTGCCTACCCACATTTACTACCAAAATAAACAAATAGTATATTGCAAAAAAAAAAAATACAACCCACGTGCTTCGCACGCGGAGCCACACCTAGTGTTTAAAAAAGGACGATGTTGTTGAATACCAAATTTTCGATTACGACTTTTTTGAAAACCGGTCGACAACCGATGAGTCAATGAGTGTATTCAACTGAGTCAAAATTAAATATTTATTCAACCGAGTCAAAATCAACCTAATTATCCAAACGGATCGAATATGATTAGACCGAAAACTCAAACAAACTATACCCACTTTGATTCGAAACTCAAATGAGACTAACCCGCCTCTTGACCCAAAACCCGAATGAGCCCGACCCGCTTCGACCCGAACCTGAATGGGCATGACCCGATTTAACCCGAAACCCGACCAATCTAAAATTCATTATGACCGAACCCGACCCGACCAGTACCCGACCATAAATTTTATCCGAACTGACCCGACCCGTTAGTGACCCGACCCGAACAAGCCTGACCCGAACCTGATCCGAACGACCGAATTGCCAGCTCTACCTATATGCATTCTGTGGAGAATGAGCCAATGAAATAGTGATACGACGTTCCTCATCTCTATAATGGTATTCCACATAATTAGTGTGAGATCAGAGCCTAGATGACTTTTTATTAACCACCGATCCTAAAAACGCCATGGCCGAACAGAGCTTAGCCAATAAGCCCAGATCCAAGATGCAGTGTCACAAGTCTCTTGATCCTCACTACTGTCTCCTATATATGCCCAAATTCTCACATTAAACACCATCAATTAAGGTCTCTTCCACAAATTTTCCCACATGGCCCCATCAAATCACCCCTCACCTACACGACCCCTACCATTTACTTGTCTTTGTCGATGACGTAAATCCTTATCCTGCCCCAATCGATGAAACCCAGCTTTGGCCGACGATTAGACTACCAAAGACCAATTGGTTCTTGCTATTATCACCGCCTATCACACCTCTCAATCAACAAATTAGGGAATGCCCGCACAACCTTTACTCCTCTTGTTCAAATGCTCAAATAGTTCAAACTTGTTTCTTATTTGCAAGGTTGAAGAAAAGAGGAGACGAGTTTGCCACAAACTTCTTCAATTGCACCAGTTTCTTGATCTATCATATTCAGGCCATTGGATAAATGGTCACTGACAACAAGTATCTCTTCTAATGGTTGGTCGGGATTGGGAGCAACTACGATGCGATGGTCACCACCTTGCATTGTCAACCTAGCCCTCCTTTCCCAAACCACATGAGGTCTTGTCCTTCATGCTCTTACAGGAGAACCGAATTCTTTATAATAACTTGGTGCCGCTACCCACTCCTCTTTTGTCAGCAATGACCAACCCACCGACTGATCACACAACTGAGCTCAACTTCACCTCAAATAAGGGACATGGTGGTGGTCATGGCAATTCAAATGGTCGTGCTCGGTGGCACGAACTTACAAAAAAAATAAGATGTGATATTTTTAAAAACAATAGATATGCCACTAATTGCAAACACATCAAATTACCCTATCCACCTATAGGGGAAAAACACTTAATTTTTCAGTTAATAATGAAATATTTAATGTAAGTAAGAAATTTCGCAAGCAAATATACATAAATATACATACTTGATCAATTCAAAGAAGTCTACATCTCTAAGTCCTATACCACATCAACAACTCATTCTCTAGTGGTCGACCGTCATTGATAACAGGTGGGTGTTGTTGGGCCTCCTCCATGTGATGTGCCCCTTGCTGTAGTGGGTCCTGTTGGATCTACTGTTGTGCATGGCAGCACAAACTGTTGTGGATGCTTCTATGTTTGCAGGTTCAGCTAAGGCAATACAAACTATTGGGCATGCTCATGCTTCTCATGCATATGCTTGTAGTCAATAGCTATATCCCTTGCCACATTGTGGTAGTTATACGCTCTGGGACTGAATGCTTGACGATTATCGCCATCATATGTGTTGGCGTCCTCAAATCTCTCTACATCGATCTCCTCATCATCTGATGCATCTGAGGCACTTGCATCATCCGACTGAATGTGATCAAGCTCTAAAGTCCCACTTGGGATAGGAGACGATGTATGCTCTAATGAGGAATGTCTCAATGTAGGCCGACTCAGCCCAAGCGACCGTGTCCTCTCCCGTATAAGTGATGTACTCACCCGTGTGGGTATAGTAGTAGCAATAGTCGGAGCCTCCTCTTCCTCCTCCTCATCCCCTTCATGTTTGCCTTGACGAACCGAAGTCATGGGTCGTCGTCGCTATAATGCCCTAGCAATTCGCTAGCACATCGCATGGCAAATAAACCATATTCAAATAGGTAACTCATCTAAATATGATTAAAAAAATTCTTTTTTCATGTTACAATTTTTTTTATCATTACAAATATCCTAAATTTAGACCCCACACATCAATTATATTTACCTATTCCAATAAGGTTACACCTGATAAACACAAATTACTTTTTTCATTTAACTAATTCCGATTACCTATTTTCAAGGGTATTTTGGTCACCTATTTTGGGGTTTAGGGTGAATATCTTACATTTCTTTTATAAACATCAACTATACGCTAACTTAACTATACGATTCACTACTGAGATTGATAAACAAACACAAAGCATTTTTCCTAATATACTGACGCTTATATAAATACTTAAAATTAATTTTTCCTATATATATATATATATATAACTCATAAAAACCTTAATTTCAGTTACCTATTATCAACATAATTTTATTTAATTCATGACATAACGAATTTCGGTTACCTATTTTCAACATAAATGATACATACAAATTCATACAAAAATAAGCTTTTAACAAACATGAAATGACCATGATCTTATGTTTAGGGTTTAAGGTGAATATCTTAAAAGGATTTCATAACATCGAATATACGTCAACTCTTATTTCCAATAAGACTAATTCATTAATGAGATTAATAAACACAAATCATTTTTTTCCATTTTAATTTTGCTTACATACTTCAAAAATTATTTTTCATACCTATCTAGCTAGGTCATCCAAACCATATGTAAAAATTTTTCCTAAACATTGAATTTTCACCATCTTATAATTTTTGATATTTCATGCAACTTTTTCAGTTTTTCACTAAACATTATCATTATCGATCATAAAATTTATCAAAACTAAAATGAACTTACCCCCTCGAGCTCTCCGATACTCATCCTTATCTTTTGATGATCGATCCCCTCAAAGCCAACTCATGGCACTACTTGCAACCTCCTTCATTTTGGATGCCATGATTCCCAATTAACTGAAGCAAACTTATTGATTTCGAACGCTTATAGTAGATTGGGGATGAATTGGAGGGGGGGGGGGGGGGGGCACTATGTATAAACCGAAGGAAGAAAATGCGGGAGGAAAATGCTGAAGGAAGAAGGCGGGTTGTGCAAAAGGGTTTCTCGGGTTTTATAGGAGGAGGCATGACAACCACGCACGTGCAATTTGCAGCCTCGGAAGATTCGTGCACGCGCACTGCGCAATCCCTATTGGAGATTCCCCATGCTTGCATCGTCTGCTAGAGATTCGCGTGTGATCAACTCGTCCCATCTGTGAATGCGCACTATGCACTCACCTGGCCTGCACGTCCGACAAATTCACGCATGGAAACCAGATCCCATCCGCACTCTCGTGATGCGCGCTCGCGTCTTTCCTCCGCAGAGTTACAATACGCAATCGAATTTGCTTTGTGTAAATGATGAGACATTGACCGTTTGACTAGCAATTCCATTTTTTTTGTAAGAAACGATGTGATGACGCATTTCATTCATCCAGGTAGGGCTATTAATTGGCTCAAAACCGAGCCGAAACGAGTCAAACTGAACCAAACCTAAAACCGAAATCCCCAAAAAATCAAATTGAAACAAATAGGTTTGATTAGGTTCTGGGCCTTTTGAACCGAAATTGGCTAGAGAAGGAGATGTCATTCGGAGGATGGAGAGAGGTGTCTGATTGTCGGAGGTCGATTGTCATGGCAAGAAGTGGGGCCTGGAATCCCAAAATCACATCTTAAACCGAACCTTAGAACAATAGCACAACTTGGAGGTTCATCAACTCAGCATTTTCGACTGAAGGTTCATGTCGTCTCTTCTTAATTGTTTCCTTCTTCATCATCATAGAATAATAACACTTGAATTTTTGGATGGTTTAAGAGGTTTAGGTTTTTCTACCTCTTTCTTCACTAGTAGATTCTTCCTCCTCTGCTTCTCAGGAGCTATAAAAATATTTAACTGGCTTTTTTCTTGAGCAAAGATTCATTATGGAGAAATCTGCAAAAATATTTCGTTTAGACAACAGAGTATTTACACAAGTGCATGTCAAACCGCAAAAGTAAAACTAATAGCTCGGATTGTAACATGAATAAATTTAAACGCAAATCATTATTGTAGAGAGAGATTGACAATGGTGGTCGCTAGGGTTAGAAATGAGAAAATAGAAACTGGTTTCGGTCGCTCGTCTAACACAATTCAGGTAAAAAAATTAAATAAATGTAATGTAATATGAATTAACCTTCAGTTTAACCGAACCGAACACAAATTGAACCTAAAACCGAAAAAATAGAATCCAGTTAACCTGATTTGACCGGTCCGGCTCAACTCAAAATTTCGGTTTGAACCAGGTCACCTTGGAAGTTGGAAGTTGCGTGGGGTTATTAATTTTTATTAATTTGTGATTTTTTTTAAATACTCGTATTTTATGGCAGTTCTCCAAATCTCAACGTCCCTTCCTCCACAAGGCCACAATCCATACTCTCTCTCTTTCTCACTCCCTGTCTCATGCTTCCACGTGTAAATTATAAATAGAACCGTCCAAGGAGATCCAAAATACGAAGTCCCGCCACGTGTCCCATCTCCTTTATATCCGGCCGTTTCCTTCCAACTCACTCTCCAGAAACCCCAATTCAGTTTCAGCGTCAAAGAGAAGAGAAAGCTAAGCAGAAATTAAGCAAAAAAATGGCGGATTGGGGGCCGGTGGTGATAGCGGTGGTGTTGTTCGTCCTTCTGATGCCGGGGCTTCTGTTTCAGATACCTGGGAGGAACAGAGTTGTGGAGTTCGCTAATATGCAGACAAGCGGCGCTTCCATTATCGTCCACACCATCATCTACTTCGGCCTCATCACCATCTTGCTCATCGCCGTCGGCGTCCACATCTACACCGGCTAGTAACTCCTCCTCCCTCCTTCGTTTCTCCGTCTGGTTATTTGGATTAAGCGATTGAAAAAACATGTCAGTAGCGGTAGCTGTTGTTTGTTGTTGTGGTTGGATCTTTGTTTCTCTCGTTTTTGGATTTTGTAATTAGTTTTGAATCGAATGCCGAATTGCGTTTTCTGTACTACTTCTGGTGTTGATTGATGGAGGAAATTGGAATTGGTTGTTGAATCTTACAAATTGGGGTTTCAGCTCCTCTCATCTCTTGTTTTAAGGTTTACTGTCATTTTCAAATTTCGAAATCGAATGTGTGGGGAATCGATCCGACGAGCAGAGGGAAATAGATCTGGGAGGCTGATTTTAAATTAGGTAAATTACACATAACCACCCATAAATTTATAAATTACATAAAACCACCCATAAATTTAGTATTTGTTTTCAGAAGAGCTCCCATTTATTAAATATCCATTTGTAAAGACAAAAATCCCCATATCTTAGTTTTTTAAAAGTAATAATATGGGTTTTTTAAAATTAATAATCTGGGTTTATTTTAAACCTTACTCATATCTTATTCACATTCCGTAAATGTAATAATATGTTTTACAATGCTATAATTTTTTTTAAGGTGGAACGTCAAATTAAATAGTAAAATACATACAAAATAACTTTTCTTTAAAGACAAATAGACTTGAATAAGGGATATTTTCGTCTTTCCAAATAAAATAAATACAAGTTTAATGGGTGAGTGGTCTTATAAATAAAAAAAAATTGAATTTACGAGTGGCTTACTATAATTTATAATTTTACGGATGGTTATGTGAAAAGTATCATAATTTACGGGTGGTTATGTGTAATTTACCCTTTAAATTAATCAGATACTTTAATAATTTAAAATATTTTTAAATAAATTGTTAATAAATTTAAAAATTGAATTTTTTTTATTGATTTACTATTATAATTATATTTTTAATTACTTTTAATAATTTAAAATATTTAAACTAAGTTAATAAATTTGACAATTCAAAAAATTATTAATTTAATTATTAATTATATTTGATGATTGCATTTAATAATTTAAAATGTTTAAACTAAATTGCTAATAAATCCGATAACTAAAAAATATTAATTAAATTTTCTAATTATATTTGATGATTAATTTTAATAATATAAAATATTTTAACTAAATTGTTAATAAATTAAACCATCCAAAAAATTATCAATGTAATTATATAATTATATTTGATAATTAATTTTAAAATATTTTAATTAAATTGTTAATATTTTTGAGTCTTTTAATTAAAATCTATTAAGGAAAACAAAAAAATGAAATGATTTATTAAATTGTACACATGTCAACGTTTTATTGGTTTCAGATTTAGAAAGGTGCTCAATATATTGAAGCACCTAAATTTGGGGTGATTGTACACAATGGTCGGATTTCTCAAATCGGATGAAAAATGAAATCGGGAGGGGCTCCTGATTTTACTTGTTCCTCCAATTTGAAGAACCCGTGTGGATATCCATCGATCAATCTCTATCTCTATTTTTTTTTTTGAAATATAAGATGTGATTAGCCATTTTAATTCCTTCGGTTTGTGGGAGAATTGAGATGTTTTGGGAAGCAGTCTGGTTGCCAAAATCCATGAAATATCGCTTTTTTGTGTTTTATAATGTCCCGTAATTTTTTCTCAATGAAGGATTTGGGAGAGGTAGAGTATATACTTGGAATAAAGATCTATAAAGATAGATCCAAGAGATTGCTTGGATTGAGTCAGAGAACTTATATAGATAAGATTCTCAACAGATTCAAAATGTAAGATTCGAAGAAAGGGTTTTTACCTATGCAATATGATGTATATCTCAGCAAGAAGCAGTGTCCTAAGACACCTGTTGAGATAGAAAAGATGAGTAAGATTCCTTATGCTTATGCTATAGGATCTATCATGTATGTCATATGGTGTGTACACGACCAGATGTTGCATATGCTTTGAGCATGTGTAGCAGATATCAATCGAATCCAGGAGAGGCACACCAGTGTGCAGCTAAGAACATTCTAAAGTACTTGAGAAGAACCAATGATGATTTCTTAGTGTATGGGGGTGATGATAAGTTGATCGTACAAGGCTATACTAATGCAAGCTTCCAGACTGACCGAGATGGCTTTGAGTCTGAATCGGGATATGTTTTCATCCTTAGTGGAGGAACTGTGAGCTGGAAGAGCTCCAAACAAGACACAGTTGCCAATTCTATGACAGAAGCTGAATAAATAGCCGCTAATGAAGCAGCTCGAGGATGTCTGGATGAGGAAGTTCATAGATGAACTCGGTGTTGTTCCTAGTATTTCAGGGCTCATTGACATCTATTATGACAACAGTGGTGCCATAGTCCAAGCTAAGGAACCAATTTCAAGCTCCAAATCCAGACACGTTATAAGGTATCACCTTATTCGACGCATAGTCACTGAGAGTGACAGTAAGATGTGTAAGGTGCATACAGATGAAAACATTGCAGATCCATTGACAAAGCCCATGCCTAGGCCCAAGCATGATAGTCATACTAGGGCTAAGGGTCTCAGACACATTGGAGAATGGCTTTGAGAATGCTTTCTATTACATTTTATGTTTAGAGTGTTAGACACTAAGTTTATGTTCGACTGGATGATTTTCATGATATATGATATTTCATCTTTATTTATATATTGTGTTGAACGATGATAAATAAAATGTCCAAATAATTCGTAGTTCGCAAATGAGCTCATCTTAAGTGTTTTGGTGAATGAAACCCCATTAAGTGAAATGCAGTTATGAATTATTGAACGTCCGTAGTCTGAAATCATCAACTTGGACATAGATGATTTTGTTAATGACTATATTGTAAGTTGACTGATAGCGCTAGGTTTCATGGGTTATAGGAAGATGGAGATGTCTAGTCAATGATATATTTATGTATGGATGATACATATAGGACAAACCTACCTTGAGACTCTACAAAAGGGATTGCAGAGTTTTAAGTTAAACCATGATTAGTAGCTTCCTCGGACATGAGTATGTTATGGTCTCTCTTGATGATTGGTATTTCTTTGACACAGCTAAACACTTTTCGTAACAGGGAGTTATAAAGGTCGTTGTTGGTATTGCCAAAAGTTGAGGGGGAGCCATATTCATGCAAGATTGGAGAAGTCCTCCTTCTTCATGCATACTGTGATGCATCGATAAGGAATGGTGTCTATGCCATTTGAAGAGAGAGAACTGAAAAATGCATGACTATGCTCGGATGGATTATTGTAATCATCTGTTTAATTGACAGTTCAAACTCGGAGTTCAAGAAACATATTTGATAAAAGATATGAATGTCATCATATCATTAAATAAAACACTAAGAGACAAAGGTATCTTATATTGCACACTTGTTTAAGGACAAGTGGGAGATTGAAGGAATTGTGTCCTTTAATTCAATGTGCAATGACTAAACTTGAAATAGAACAATTGATAGAGATATACAATCCGATTATTTTAGGAGTTGTACGTAGTGCTTTGCTAGAAGCCAATTACGATTAATGGGGTTGAACGGTTCAAGTCCATGACTATTATAAACTGGTCCTATGAGGTTACACACTTTGAGTTGATGGAATAGATCAACGAGATTGATGGTTGAATAGTAATATATAATGTTATATTTTATTAATAATATATATTATTTATTTAAGAAATAAATAATAAACAATATTCATTTGAGAAATAAATAATTAGAGTTACACATTCGTTGGTCTCCTCTAATTAAATCATTTTGCAGTTTTTGTGAATGAATTGAATTGGGTATTACATATTAGCATTTAAGTTGTTGCATGTCATTCCGTTCTTTTTGTAATTAGTTGCAAAGAGATACAAAAGGCAAATGTGGTAAAAGCTAGCTAATATATATGACAATTCATTTGTGCTCTTGTATGGGATTTTGTTTTACGTAAGAAATTAAAGGCACCCAAGGCTAAGTAGTTGCTAATTTCGATCATACGGTGAACAAGTGTAACCACCATTATCCCAAACAATTCGATTGCTAATTTTTTTTACCTTTGTTTTAGTACGTAGTCGTAGGCTACGGAGATCTAAACATCGAGTTCGTGTGGACCAAGTAGAGAAGTAGTATTTGAGGCTTTCGTTCTCTTCTGATTCCATCCCGATTCGATCCGGTTCACGTATCAACAGGTATCTCCTATGAACAATTATTAATCTATCATTTATGCATAAAAATCCTTGAATTAGATATACATTTATGAAATTCCGCTTAACGCGTCTAATTATCCTTCAAAACACTTCTTAAATTCCGCCGTCGAGTGCTACTGGGATTCCAGGAGTAGACGTAAATCCATGCAACAAGGAAGTAACCGTCTTTTTTTTTTAGCTCACTTCGCCGGATTTGTAGATCTCTGCAGTATCTTTCTCCCATTCCTTGATTCGACCCTTTCGATATGGGATTCGCCATAAAAGGTCATCATTATCATTGAGATCACTCTTGTTTTTGTGTTTACTCTCATATTTTGGGTGTTGGAACGTTGGATTTGAGTTGAGAATTTTGCAAATTCAATACTATGAGATTCAAATTTGAATTCTTTTTAAATATATTTACTCGTTTATGAGTGATAGAATAGAATTGATCGATATCAAACTAAACTAAAATAGATTCTTTCAGGAAAAACTAATTAAAATACCCCCACATTTAGGGGTATGGTAAAAATATATCATCAACTTTCAAATGTAATAAAAATATCCCGACCTTTGAGAGTAGTGGTAATATATTACCACAAGTTTTTTCACGGGTAAAAAATGTTGACAAGACAGCCTACATGGATTTTTCTTTTAACAAGGCAGCCTGTATGGAAGTCCTTTTACAAATTAGCACTAAAATTGGGTTTTTTGAACGATTTTCTTAGAAAAAAATAATCCGACAACAAAATTATACTCGAAAAACGAAATTGATTTAACTAAGCAACTAATCGGGTCAAAATTGCCTCAAATTAACACAACACGACTATTTCTAACACCAAACCGACAACAAAAAAGGGGAAAAACAAAACTTACTAGCCAAGTCCGTGAACGAATCAAAGAGGAACAAGAAGATGTGAGAGAGACAGCTCAAGATAGGAGACCACGAGAGAGGAAGACTACCATTACAGAGGAAATATGAGCTACCTTGAATACTTGAAAGACAGTTCAAGAGACGATCACGGAAGGAGGTAGGAGGGAGGAAAAGGCGTTGGGTATGAACCCGGCCCAACTCTTTATTTATTTTTTCCTAAGGACCTTTTCAAAAAAACCATGTAGGATGTCTTGTTAGCATTTTTAATCCGTGAGAAAACCCGTGGTAATATATTACCACTACCCTAAAAGGTCGGGATATTTTTATTACATTTAAAAGTTGAGGATATATTTTCATCCTACCCTGAGAGTATTTTAATTAGTTTTCCCATTTTTTATTAGGATGATTAAACGGCATAAAACCATCCCTATTTAATCCATTTTGTATATAGTTTCCTTTTATTTCGATTATTATTTTTAACTATCCTTTATCCATATTTTAACCAAATTTGTTTATTATTTATTAAATGTTAATTACGGTTCTAAAAAATTAAATGTTAATAAAAAAATTGAATTGGTTAATAATTGATTTTTTTTTTCAAAATATTCAAAGAAAAATAAAAATTTACAAAAAAAATCACAACTTGAAAATATTTACAAAAATATTCAAAATTTGCAGGGATGACAGAAAAACGCGGTATGAGATCGCTTTTCATTCACAAAAAGTGATATTTGATACTGGAGAAAAAAACAAACAAAAGAAACGCGGTTTTTAACTGCATTTTATAAATAATTTTGGATAAAACGCGGGTTAAAGCCGCGTTTATACAATTGGGATTTTTAAATTAAAAAAAAAAGAAAAACAAAAGAATGAAACGCGGCCTAAGGCCGCGTTTCATTTGTTGGCCTCAATCTGGATCTCTGCTGCTCCTCCTCTCCCGTTATCCATCCTCCAGCTGCAATTAAAGGAGGGAGAGAAAGAGATTTGCTGCACAGGTTTGAATTAAAGGAGGAAGACTGGAAGAGAAAGAACCGAAGGAGATTAGACTGCACTACTGCACAGCTGCAATCCGTCCTCCAGCTGCATATATGATGATAAGGAGTAAATTAAAGAGAAAGGCAAAAAAAAGTGAAAGAAGATTAGACTTAGCTTAGTACATGTTTGAATGTAATGATGATAAATTAAAGGAGGAACACACTGCACTTGCCTGGGGTTGCCATGTCTTGTTTGCAACTGATAATAGAAGATGAGAAGTACGGATAACGGGAGAGCAGCAGAGCATGAGGCAACAAATGAAACGCGGCTACATTCTTTTTTTTTCTTTTTTTTTTAATTTGAAAATACCAATTGGTACAAACGCGGTTTAAAACTGCATTTTACCCAAAATTAATTATAAAACGCGGTTTAAAACCACGTTTCTTTTGTTTTTTTTTCCAAATCCAGATATCATTTTTTTATGAATGAAACGCGGTATGAGCCCGCATTTTTCTGAGATCCCTGCAAATTTTGAATATTTTTGTAAATATTTTCAAGTTGTGAATTTTTTTGTAAATTTTTATTTTTCTTTGAATATTTTAAAAAAAATTCTAAATAATTTTTTTTTCAATATTAATGACTTCAATGTCTTTTTGTTTTTGGCTTATGATGGCCCTAGTGCTTTGGCATGTGCTATGCATGTAAACAAATAAAAATATAAAAACAAATAATTCATTTAATAAAAAAAATTATATAAAAGTAAGTTAAAAATGGAAGGGTGTAATTCATGAATAATGTTTAAAAATTAAAAGTTGCAATGACACTTTTAAACTTGAGTGGTACATAAAAAAAAAATGAAAAATTCAAATAATCAACAATTCCATCGTGAATGAAATTTCCAAGATATATCGATTTGCTAAAAGTATGTACCAATATATGCTGTCTCGTGCTTTACTTAATTTGGAAGTAAATTCTTTAAAAAAAAAGTGCATGGATATGCATTGTTTTCCCCGGAACTATAATATGACGACAATTTGTTAGGATTAAGAAAAAGATAATAGGTATAGAGTCGCTTCTGAGTGGGAGGGTCAACCCCTTGAATGTGTCACATCGTACCCGATTCAGATGTAGAGCGAATGAGTCGATTGAATTGAATTAAGATAAAAAAAGAGAAAAAGATAACGTGATCTATCTGAATGAGGCTTACTATTTGCACGGTGATATTATTTAATTCTCATAAACATAAACATATATATGTATTGGCTTTGAATAACCATCACAACATTTAGAGATGCATAGGAAGAGTAAATACACTCAAGAAAGCAGAGGAATTTTTAATGTTCTTCCTATAGGGCAAAATTCTCACTAGGACAATTTTGTTGGATTTTGCTTTTTTAGCCTAGGATCATATGTGCTCAATTTCATCACAAGTTCACAATCTACATAAAAATCATTTTAAGGACTTAGGCTAAACCATCTAAATACGCCGTAGGATTTACATAATCAAGTCAGCTATTGATTTCTCATCATAGGACGTCTAAGTAGGATTTGAAAACAAACTCAAAAGTAAATATGAATTTTTTTGTTCTTTTTGACGTTTTCTAATTTTATTTGAATTTTTTTATTTATATAAACTAATAAACTAAGAACATAAACTTAAACATGGATGCAATGCGAAAATTAAAAGAAAGCCAAGTTGTTACCATAAGACATGTTTCATCCCCACCCCATACTTAAAATATACAGTGTCCTCACTGTATTAAAAGAAAAACAAGGGTGAAGAGAGAAACTCACAGAGCAACCTATGGATTTAGGTTGATTTCAGGTCAATGTTGATGCCAGAAGTCGATGTCGAGTCATGTGGTCGATGTCGACTGCATCTACCTATGTCGAGGAAGAAGTTGAAGTCGAGGGTCACCTGGATGTGGTCGATATCAAGCGGCCTACTCGATATCGAGTGCTCTCTTTGGCTCCTGAGTCATCGATGTCGACTCGAGGAGATGGCTTGACCCTAGGCAGTCGATTTCGACTGGCCTAGTCGGCTTCGAGTGCTTCTGCAGTAACTTCTTTACTTCTTCATTGGAACTGCTATGTAGACTTTTGTTTACCGAGGGTGTCCCTTTTGCTTTGTAACCTGAAATTCTTGTTAGATCATAAAGAAATATAGCCACGATATATCAAAGTTTCAAAATCCAAATCCAAAATTCAAAACCTAAAAACCATCTAAGCGGAAATTTAAAAGTTTTATGTACACGCTCTATCTTTTTGAATCGCTAGGCCAACTTCTCCGTCAATGCTTCACGACCCTTTAAGGTAGGGACCCTTCAGGCTTGTTCCTTCTCTTGGATCATCTAGGTCCTTTTGATAGTATCCAAGCTCGGCAACCAAGGCTTCTTCTTCGTTAGGCTCTT
This sequence comes from Persicaria maculosa, assembly GCA_963922045.1. Taxonomy (NCBI): domain Eukaryota; kingdom Viridiplantae; phylum Streptophyta; class Magnoliopsida; order Caryophyllales; family Polygonaceae; genus Persicaria; species Persicaria maculosa. Next base: position 18,917,463 of record OY998261.1, on the reverse strand, counting down.
TGTTGGGCGCTTTCATTCTCTTCCTTGACTTTACTTTCGAAATATGGGCAAAACATGGAGCTTTGACCCTCCCATTAGTAGAATTATCAGTAATGGAAAGAGGAGGGTTAGGGATCATATCTAAGCTTACCTTTTCTGGCCCGAAACAACAATCTTCGGGCTGAGGGTCAGTCGATCTCGACAGAGTGGTGTCGATCTCGAGTGCTTGAGTCGATGTCGAGTAGGTGTGGTCGACGTCAACAGTGGGGACCCCATACTTAAGCTCCTGGCAACTCGGTGGATCATCAAAGTCACTCGACATCGAGTAAGGGTGGTCGATATCGAGTATATTGGTCGATTTCGACTGGGTCCAGTCGATCTCGACTCTCTTTGTAGCTTCCGTTCTTGCCAACAAAAAATTATGAAGCTTCTCCTTTGCAGGTGAGAGGGCAACTTGTTCTAGCTGTTTTGTTTCGCTCATCGTAGGGTTGAAGCAAAATTCGACGACCTCATTGCCGATTGTGAATGTAAGGGTGCCATTCCTCACATTGATGTTGGCATCCGCTGTTGCTAAGAATGGCCTACCAAGGATGATAGGCACTATAGGATCTTTTGGCATGTCCAACACGATGAAGTCCGTAGGTATGAAGAACTTTCCCACCTTGACAGGGACATCACCCACAACCCTTGTTGGTCTCACGAAGGAGTTGTCCGCCATGTAGAGCTTCATGTCGACGGACTCCAATGCTTCTACGCCCACTTGTTGCCATATCGATAGGGGCATCAAACTAACATTAGCCCCAAGATCACATAGGGCTTTGAAGTGATGTTTACCAACCCCTACCGTTACTACAAACTTGCCTGGATCGCGGCGCTTCTCAGGGAACTCAATTGAATTGCATTCGCCGATGATCTCTAAGATAGACCTCTTTTTGGACAAGATGTCCTTCAGGAACCTAATGTAGGCAGACATCTCGTTTAGCGCTTCCGTGAGTGGGATGGTGAGGTTGAGACCTTGTAGGATCTTCAAGAAGCGCCTAAACTTGGTGTCCACCGGATCTTGCAGTGCCTTGGAAGGATAAGGGAGTGCCTTAGATGGCTTTGGAGGCGAAGTGGTCGATTTCTGCTTTTTGGACTGGTCGACATCGACATTAGGGTGGTCGATATCAATATTTTTATTCGATCTCAGAGGTGTCTGAAGCTGTGGCCGATCTCCAGAGGACTCGACATCGACATGTGGGTCGATATCGACAGGGGCACTCGATATCGAATGCCTCTCTGGCTTTGTGGTGGGCTTCGCAGTGGGCTCGACATCGAGTTGATGTTCGACGTCGACATGGCCCTCGACATCGACTGGGGTGTCGACATCGACTGCGTCTTCAATAACTTCTCCTTCGCTCCGTGGCTCATGCAATTGATGTCCACTCCTTAGATTGATAGCGGCAATGTGTCCGGCTTGCCCCTTAGGATTTTCTTGTGGTTGTCCTGGGAACTTGCCGAGTGGTCGAAGGATTTGGGCCGCTAGTTGACCCAGTTGGGTCTCAATGGTCTTCTTCCAAGTATCCATCTCCCCCATTCAAACGTTAAGCCCTTGAAGTTGGTTTTGGATAGCGTTGCTAGATTGTTGACTCGCAACTTGGTTCCTTCTTAACTCATCAAGGATGAGTTGGACATCATCTCGTCGTGGCTCTCTCTCCGGGTGGCTTGGAGCTCGGTAAGGCGGAGGATCCCTGGGGTTGTATTGGGGTGGTTGCTTTCCCCAGTTTTGGTACCCTTGACGATTGAGATTCCTCATATATCTCACCTCCTAGTGAGTCTCCGCTAGATCTACTTGCTCCGTGTGGGGGCAAGCGGTGGTGATGTGCCTTTCGGAGCCGTATTCGGCGTAGTGTTGGCTGGTGGAGAGGAATTTGACTTGCTTTTGGAGCCTCCTGAGTTGATCTTGCATGAATTGTGCTTTGACATCCGGATCAATCTCCTTGGAGGCCTCATAGAGTGGCATAGATGGGGCAGGCCTTGAGTTGGAGGCCACATGAGTCCCATAGGTGTTGTCAAATTCTACTAGCCTCTCTATAGTATCCCAAGCTTATTGTGGTAGGAGCTCAAGATACCCATAGGAGGTGTAGGTGTTGATCCTCTCTCCTTAGTTGCTACGTCCAGGGCGTTGTAGATGATCTCCTGGATGACGTAAGGTGGTTGCCCATGCGTAGGGCAGGACCTCAACAGCTCCTTGAATCGCTCCCACACTTGCGCTAGGGTTTCATGAGGCTTTTGTTTGAAAGCCATGATCTTCTATCGTATTACCGCCGTCTTGGATGGTGGGAAAAATTTGTTGAGAAAAGCATCCTTTACTTCATCCCACGTGCGGAGCGATCTCGGGGCTAGGCTCTCCAACTATACTAGTGCTTTCCCAATGAGAGACCAACGAAAAGCTTTTAGTTTGACATATTCAAGTCTTTGTCCATGAGCAATAGTATCACACAAATCGAGGAATAAAGTAATATGCTCTAGAGGGTAATCATTAGGTTTTCTCTCAAATTGACGTCACCTAATTTCAGTTAAGAAACTAGGTTTAATCTCAAAATTAGAAAGAGGGATAAGAAAGGCCGATTCAGGCACTGAGAGCACAAGGTGCATGTATTGCTTGGCATTCTAAGGGAGGGCATTGATTTGGGCTTCGATTTTCCTTCTAGCTTCCTCCTCCCTGTAAGCACGCTCTCGTTGTGCCGCCTCTCTAGTTGTCTAGTCCTCGACTTGCTTTCTTAGACGCTCAATCTGCTGAGCTTGGGTATCTTGGTCTGCCATGATTCTTTGAACTCGGGACCTTAGATGTAAATAGCATTCAGGGTCTTCTACTCCTTCGAATTCAGGCGTGCAATTACCTATAGAGCACAACTTCAAAAGAACGTGAGAATAGACTACTAGGGCGCGATTGATAGCTTCCCCGGCAACGACGCCAATTTTTGATGTAGGGAGAATTGAATCGAAATATATAATCAAATATAAAACAATGCAACCCTTAGCCTCTTCAAATAAATTCAAGACTCCCCGTTGTAGTAGTAGGGAATCAGGATCGATCCACGAGGAAGCGTATCAGCGGGATCCTAGATAGTCTCAGAAAGCTCACGTCTTGATCGACCAGAAGCCTCGACATTGAGTAGGGTATTCGACGTCGACCTGGGCTGTTGATTTCTTCTGCAACAGAAAACATGCAGAGACAAAAACAAGAAGTAATATCGACTAGGTTGGTCGATATCGATGTCAGTAGCAGACGTCGACTTGGCTCAGAAAACCACCAGTCGACACAAAGGACTCGATTTCGAGTGATGTACTCGATATCGATCTCAGATGCATAGGGATGGACGTCAAAACAAAAGACCGTCGATGTACAGCAGTTGGGTCGATATCGACCTGTTGGGTCGAAATCGAGTGGTTCCTGTGATGTTAGTTGTCGGCAAAGAAGGCCGAAGACGAATAGAATGGAATGCGAAGTATGGACAGAAAAGACACATTTTTTATGAATAAAATATATAAAGGAAGGCAACTCCTAGGGCTAGGGTATACTATAACGTTAACCAATGCATGCAATAGGGCAAATAAGACGGACAATTGCGCTATCTCGCCCGAGGGACAAGCTTTCGCCGTACACCAACGATTAGGAATACTCTTGCAAATAAACCTAATTGTCTCTACCAATTTTATGTTTATAACTCAAGTTGTTAACATGAATCCCTTTTCTTGCGATAAGGACTAAACGTAGAATCGTACGAGATGATATAGACACAACGATATCAACATCAAGTACTTACCTCAAACACGCATGGCTAACGTCGGGCTCACCCCGACCCTAGAATCTTTGGGGAACTACTCGCACTTCATCGCAACAAACATCATTGATTAAAAGACGAAACTTGCATTAATTGAAACTACGAAACTTTACAACTCCAACGTCGACTTTCGCAAACGTCAAACCCTAAAGCTTCTCTCTACTCTAACTCTATTATGAGATATGATCTCTGTGTTGTGGAATGAATAAAAGACCAGCCCCTAGGGCTTTATTTGTAGCCTACTAATCCTTGCTAGCCAAGGAAAGTAGTCCTAATTCTACTAAATATTCTATCTAAAATTCTATCCCAAACAAGTAGGATAAATCTTTATTAAAGTAAATATCAAAATTAACTAATAAATATCTTAGGGTAAAAAGGCAACAACCCTTAAGACATATTCTATCTAAATAGAAGATAAAACCGTGGCATAATGGATAACTCTTGCAATCCACATCTCAAAAAGCGCGTCCAATCCACGTTGATTTCCACTCGATATCGACCATCGATCAGGTAAGTCGATATCGAGGTCTCTATTTTGGCTCGACGGACTTCACTTCACTCGATCTCTGGAGCCATGTAGATGTCTACATATCTACTCGATCTCGACCATATGAGTCCATGTCGAGTTCCTTCAGTGGTCTTTGTGGTCTGTCTCGACGCTCAGTTCTACGTCGAGTTGTCCAGTCGATTTCGACCAGACAAGTCGATATCGACCTCGTCAGTGCTTCGCTTGGCTTCTTCATTTTGACTCCGATTCCGCTCCAATTCCTACATATTTAGACCAAAACTTGTGCAGACTCTATTTCTTGCATGTTAGCTCATTCTACACAAACTTACATTATTTTCAACCTTTACTTTAGGAATCGAATGGAATATGAAGTCAAAATATGAAAATAAAAAGACACTAAATATGTACATCAGACTCTGAATACTAATCTGTTATCGATTCGGTCCATGCTAGAGATACGCCGATCTCATTGATGAATTACAGGAGAAACTCATGCACAAAGAGTTGTTTCTTTGTCGTCACGCATCGCTCCCATCACTCCCCGCCACTGCCAACTATAATGCTGCCCGCTCCACCACTCCATCTCCGCCGCCACAACCTTCCCAGAAGTCCTAACCAGCGGCATCCAGCCAAAACACTACCATTTCACCTACCACTGACCCCAAACCTTACCTTGGCAAATGCTAGTATTGTGCTACAAAGGGGCATTCCCTTTTACGTTGTCCGGCCTTTCAAAAGGCCCACCTACAGATTACCCTACCTTTGAATTTTTTAGGTCGTCAAAATCCTAACACCTCCTCCCTGCAGCTAAACCACACCACCACTTCCGACCCATGGCTACTGGATTCTAGGGCATCTCATCATGTCACTTCTGACCTTTTAAATCTTTCCGTCCATTATTCTTATAATGGAACAGAGGAGATTGTTGTAGGTGATGGTAAATCTCTAAAAATCTCAAACATTGGCTCTACCACTCTACCTATTTCTGCCACCAAATCCTTAAATTTGAATTCGGTTCTACATTCTCCATATATCTGTCATCATATTCTGTCTATTAACAAATTATGTGTTGATAACAATGTTTCAGTCAAACTTAACTCATATGCCTTTGTGTCAAAGATCAACTCATGTCCAGGTCCAGTTCAAGTCCGGCAGTAAAAGTCCAAAGTGTTCGTAAGGGCAGGATGTGCGATTCAAATATTCAAATATAATTCACAACTATGCTAACTCCCTTATCAACCAAATAATACAAGAATCCTTCCCCATGCAGTGGTAGGGTAATTTAGGATCGAATCCACGAGGAGGTATGTCAGCGCTTCCCTTGTTGTAATCACGATCAAGCTTTCGACCTCAGAAGACACTCGATATCGAGGTTGTCTGGTCGATATCGACCTCAGTTCTGGTCGATTTCCAGTAGAGTTCCTGCAGAAGACAAAAGCAACACAGATCGATGTCGAGTGGAACCTCGATATCGACATTAGTGATCGATATCGACCTTTACAGTCGATTTCGATGTTTGTCACAGAAATTGCAAAGCGTAACCTATTGTCGGAAAAGTGTCCAAAGAGCGTAGAATGGTAAAGAAGGATGAACAGGAACAAAACTTAACTTTTATATGAATTCAATTAATTAAAAGCTTCCAAAGTCGGGGTTTTATGCCACAACGATAACAATGCAAGTATGATGCTAAAGTTATGAAATTTAATGTCTTTCTGTCAAATAACTTTCGTTACCAACACTTAGGTGATTAGAGGCTCTCGCATAATTCCTAAGAGTTACTATCCATTTCATGAGTAACCCAAGTTCACAATATGAGTGGCTTTCACTTCAATAATGCAAATAATGAATCTCCCTAACTTTCGCAAAGGATCATGCATAGGATAGAAGACGGAATCGCATAAAAGTCATACCTTTGATGCACTTACCCTACATTGCTATCGTCGGGCTCACCCCCACCCTAGAAGTGGGTTCACTACTCGCTTCTCATCATGCAACTCATCATCATTATTGAAAGAAAACTAATTTGAATTGAACTACGAAAGAAAGATTACAACCGAACCAAGCCAATTCCGCTCTCGCTTCCACCAACCTCACTCGGCCTCCTCTCTCTCTCTACAAATTCACTATTGAAAACTGAAATTCTCTGCGTGTGTGGATGATTAAACTCAGCCCTAACGGCCTCTAAATATAGATATCGAACTTTCCTATCCAAAAACTCGAAAACTTATCTTTATTCTCTAAGATAAAACATAATAAAGTAAAACTAAAAACTTCATGGTAAAACTAGCTCAAGTGATAGCTCTGACGTTGATGATAGGAAATCTTGACTTTTGGATAGACGTGCAAGCTTCGGATAGAATTCTATCAAAATCTGAGTCGGACTTCTCTGCTGAACAATATCGATATCGACCTAGCAACATCGATATCGACCTCGGTTTCACTCTATCTCGAGCTCTCCTTCTTCTACTAGGAATGGCACTCAACTTCTATCATTTAGCTCGATCTAGGCACTCGTTATCGACCATGGAACATCGATATCGACCTTGCTTTGTCGACATGCTCTGCTTCTCCTCTCTGCTCGATTCCTGCCTCACTACTGCACTCGATGTCAAGGTCCTTCAGTCGCTTTCGACCTCTTTAGAAGACTTTGAGTTCTTTTTCCGCTTATCCAAATTTGTCCATTTTCATCCTGTTTTCTGCGAAATCATATAGAAACTCGTGCAGACCCATATTTTTGACAATTAAGCATAAACTACACTAATCCCATGTATGCCCACTAATATACATGCAAATGATGTTACAATGGACTTAATTGTGCATAGAAAATATGGCAATTTGCGCGCACATCAAACACCCCATACTTAAGCTTGCTTATCCCCAATCAATACCTTTAATAGTCATTCAGGGGAAGAAAGTAAACCATCAACATCATAGATTCATCTTTCATATGTCCTTACAATCAATTGCCATCCTCGATAAGGTACTTATGTCCACCAAGTCCATGCCTGTGCATAAAAGCAATTTCATACTCATAAAAGGAGGTTTATATGCATAAAACAATTTCAACGACATAGCATTAATAATCAAGAGGACTTTTTCAAGCTTGTAAGAAGTAGATTGGTAAAAGGCTAAAGGTGGGCTAATGTTTGGCCATGTGGTGTTAAATCCGGGAAACATACTTTTCTTTCCAAAATATTCCACATTCCTTCTTCATAATGTCTCACCTTTCACTCATCACTTAATGCTTTTTTCCATATAATGCTTTTACCTCTCTAACCTTAGCACTGCCTTCTAGCGAGTCGCAAACATTGGTGTCATGAATGGCCCCGTATACTTAGTACTTCGGACTCCTCACCTTGTGTCCTATCTCGCTGAACTAACATCTCAACGAGCAGGGTCGACCTACCTTTATCTCCTGAGGTGATCGGATTTTTTCTCACTCATTAAATTTTCCATAATTCAAAATTTGATTCATTCCTGCCAACAACTTCATATAAATATGCACAAACCCCATATAACAATTCCAAAGATGACATTCATTCTCAAACTTGTCCCCGGATAGGGTATAGGTATAAAAAATGGGCAATATGTTATATATGTGGAGCAATAATGATTATGATATAAGGCTCATACATGGCTTGTGACTTTTGCAAATATGCATAGGTAAGGCTAGGATATGAACTTTTGTAAGCACATGTATGGAAATTTCTAAAAGTCCTCCATTATCTTATCATGCATATGTCAAAAGCAACTTCAAATTTTCATCTCCTTTATTTTTTCTTTTTCACTACTAGAATACTGCAATTAGACATCATGTCATTTAAGTCTATCAAGAAATCAACAGATGTTAACTTTATCTATTACATCGATAATTTTTTTTGTGATGTCTAAAATAATTTAGACGACGGTCAAATATTTAGACAGATGTAAAACTATTAGTTTAAAAAAACCAAAACACGCGCTATAAGGGAAAAAGGCGGGATCTAAAACACTTAGAAAAAAATTTGGAGCCCGGGCTTCCAAATTTTGGAGGCAATGTTAACACTTGACAAAAATTAGACTTTCATGTTTCCTTTTTCCAATAACTTTTAACACTTATAAAAAAATTGGCCCTTTTTCTCACTTTCCTAAAATTTATAAAACAAAATATTTCTATCTTCTTCTCTCCCCTCACATTCAATCAGCTCCCTCAGCCGACCTCTCTCTAGAATGTACCAAACCCCAACTCATCTTCCCCTCTCTCCAGGTCCAAGCTTCCGCTAGCTAGTTCCAATGACCGTTGTTCAATCCTGCCTTCCTCCCCCGGCCATCATCTCTCAAAAGAATCACGAAAATGGATGGGAATGGAAACCCTAAGGGCGTGTTCAGCACCTAGTTGTGGAAGGTTGTGGGGGTGAAAATAAAACACAACCGGCGACTGGAGTTGTTTGGCACTCGGTTGTGGGGGAGGCCGGTGGAGGTTGTGGGCAGTTCTGATGCGGTTAAAACCGTCGGTTCCATAACCTTGGGGATGGAAGGTTGTCCAGTCTTCAGCCAGAGGTTTTCCAAGTGTGCCCTTCCTCCTAACAACTCATCTGCAGCTCCTTCCACTCTCTCATCTCCTTGTTCAGGCGATTTCGACCGAGATTCATTGAGTTCGATTCAGCGATGTAGTCCATCACTCTTCTTCTTCTATGCTACTGGATCTGAGATGTCAGATTTTTTGCAAATCTACGGCTAGGGTTTCAGGTTAGGGCTGAAATTGCTTAAATTTGCTTATTGTATGTGCTTCAGTTTGATTGAATTAAAAATTGCCTTTCCTTTTATAAAGTTGATTGCTATGCTTGATTGAATTTGAAATTGCTTGCAATATTGATTGATTTTGGTAGTTGTTGCTACGTGCTTCATTTTGATCGAGTGTGAAGTTGGCTTTCCTTTGACCAAGTTGCTTGCTATGCTTGAATGAATTTCAAATTGGTTGCATTATTAATTGAGTTTAGGACCTTATTTGAAGCCATGATGTCAAATTTCATCTTGTGTGGTGGTGAACATCGTACTGATTAGGCATGTGCAGCTGTTGGTTAGCTAACAATCCCAGAAGTTGCTATCCACTATTGCCTACAGTTCGATGCCAAACAGTTTGGTGTTTCTGACCTTTTTTTTCTGTCTGTGTTCTTGTTATTTTATTTGCATTTTACTGGATATTTATATAACCTGTGTTCCTCATTCTTTTAAAGCTCTACATAGCCTAGCTAGGTTGCTTTAGAATTGCACAGCTAGCTGCTAATTAATGCTTTTTGCAATGAAGATTTCCCTAGCACTTTTTTATGATATTCTCCGCTAGATTAGTGATCATACATATGGAGGAGCTAACTATATATGTTTACTTTAAGCTTATAATTGACCACTTAACCAAGAAGCTAAGGTTTCAATCATGAGAATCTAATGGATATAATATTAGCATTAAGAATGCACCAAAAAGGAATGCATAAACGCACCAAACTCTGCACTTAAATAAGACACGTACCATATACGATGTCACGGTCAAACATATACGTGTTTCTCCTTCACACAACTAGTTGATAATACAAGTTCCATATTATATATCAACTCAAAAACTTCCCTTCCTTGATATGTTGCCTACAGTTCGATGCCACACAATTGATATAGTGATATTAGTTTTGTTTTGCTTCATTTCTTTAAAAAAACATATGTATTGAAGTGTTTGGAATGTGATATCTCGACAAGAAGGTAGGCTATAAAATTATGTCTAAGAGAAACTATCTTTGAAAAGCATTTACTAAAAAAAATACAATGAAACGTACTCAGACGAGCTGTAATAGATGGATTGATGATTCAGTTCTTAAAATCAGACCTATACATGTTTTATTTTTTGGCCCGCTTCTTGCTGTAGTTGGTGGAATGGGCATCGACTGACTTAGGTTCGTGTTGCGCCCATCTTATTGTTTATATCTTTTTGATGTAGTTTATCTTCAGTTTTAGGGGCTGTTTTGATTGCATTACATTCTCATCAGTGCTTTTGCTTTAGAGACTGGTTTAGCTTTCATTAATTCAATCTGTTGGTGCTGTGTTTTAGGTACTATATATTCATTCTTTGATTTTGATGTGTTCGTGTGGGTTTTGATTTGGACGGTGATTTGAGGAATAAGGGATGATACTGAGAAGTGTTTTAGAAGAAACCTTCTGTCTGTGAACAAGCACATTCATCAATTATTTTTTTTATAATTAACCACTCTAGAATTAGTTTTATGTCTGTGGGTGATAACTGATAAGATTTGGTTATGATTCATTTTGCTGGGCTGAAGACAGTGGGAATGAAGAGAGTGTTACTTATCTTTTTGCTATTTCGATAATAATCTGACTGGCTCCATCAATTTGTATCAGATTCATTGCCAAATGCAACTGTAAGCGAGTGGGCTTGTGTTATGGTTTTGTTTCATTAGATGATAATTTGTTGTTCATCAACTCCCACCAATTTTCCATCTTTTTCTTCTTCTTTTTTCAGTTGTGTTTGTTTTGTACCGAATTAAGCCAACTTTCAAATGAATGTACTTATTCAAGATGCTTTACTTCTTGTGAAAAAGACCTAATCTTTGTTCGTGGGTAATTTTTTTTGGTCAGCTGTTTGAGTATATCTTTACTTCTAGTGATTTTAGTTGATCTTCCTGTACTATATTTGCATTCAATGCCTGGCCAAGATATAGGATTCGGCTTTGATGGACAAATTTAAATGTTACTGTTATCTGCATATTACTTCTAGTGATTTTAGTTGCTCCGGTTTCCTATCTTCAATTTCCTATCATCTTCTTCAATCCCATCCCGACCCCGACTTTGCTTTGACAATGGATATTAGTTGAAGAACCCTAAATCGCTCCTCGATCTTCATCTCCTACAACTTCCATTTTTCAGATCTTCATCCCGACCCCGACTTTGCTTTGACAATGGATATTAGACGAACTCGGGATTTCTCTCCAAATCCACCTCCATGAATCCGCACCGAAGTGACGAATCTTCATCCTCCATCCTTAGTTCTGGTTAGTCTCTATCATGACTTTGCAAATTTCTTCTTACAAATTATTCTTCATTTGCACCCTAAATTCTTATATATGCTTGCATTTATTACAGATTTTTTAAGCTTCTACTCAACTTCATTTCCCAAAAGTAGGTAGCTACTACTCTAGCTGATATAGAGCCCCCAATGACAGCAATAACCTTGAATCACCTAGACATGGTAGCTACTACTCTAGCTGATATCAATAATCATTCGAATTAGCGTTTATAAAAATTCATATCAAAACTTGCACCGATATAATTCTTATATTTCTTCCATGATATTAGAAAATTGTATTCCTAGTGGAGATGGACATTTCATCTTGGAGTTTAAGCTGCCAAAAATGCAGACTATCACATTTTTTTTCTAGATCTTATGATTTTCTTCTAATTCTTATTCTTATAATTCTAAAATTCGAAGGCTTTGCTTTGGGTGTTGCTGAGGGCGCTTCATGCTGATACAGTTTCTTAGTTTATTGGTATATGCCTTTCTAGATTGGTATTGAGTTGTTGCATTTGCACTTTATAAGTTCTATCATTGGCTGCATACTCTTGAACATTCCATGATGTTAAGAACTCAATTTGCACTTTCACGTTCATAGAATCTTAGTGTTTAGGTGATTGATCCAGCTAGTTAAGAACTCAATTTATCAAAATACTTATGAGTGAAGTTTAGCTTTTTTACTCCATTTGTTTATAGTTTTGTGGCTTTATTGAAGAGTAACTTTGTATTTTACATTACCATGCATTGTTGTCAAGAGAGCTCACTTCCTTAATTTAGGACAAGTGTGGCAAGGAGTAAGTCAATGAGAGGGTGAAAAGGAAAGAGAATAGAAGAAATCTAGCTTCCACAAGAACTTTAATAAATCATGATCAAAGTGTAATGATAGCTTGAGGATTGAATATTAGAACAGAAAAATATGTTATATAATGAACTAAAATCTATTTAATCCATCTCTGCTTCCTCATCGAGCATTAAGAATTGTGCAATATGGTATGCGACGTCATTAATAAACCGCTTCCAGTAGGACAATAAATAAGTGTACTTTTCTAAATTCAAACTAAATGTTTTCAAGTGCTTATATAGAGTTTATTTGAGCTTAGTGCTCATAAAAGTAGTTTGGGTTTGATGGGGTTTTTTATTATAGAAGTTCATGAGGCTACATTTTCTTTGAGGCTGCAATTTTAGAATGTTTTTACATGCAAGGGCATGCATTTCTTATCTTTTTATCTGCAGTCATATGGTTTAAGTTTAGTCTTCAATAAGGAAGCATCGTCTTAAATAAAGGATAAAACCTGTCAAATTTACACTTCATTTATAAAAGCATGCAAGTGGTAGGTTATGCTCAATAGAAAATAAAGAATCTCTTACAGCCAATTATCATGCACCTCCTTGCAAGGTTTCTAAATTCTTTTGGTTCTTTCTAACTCATGTGCATACAATGCTTTACAAAGGTCAAAACTTTTCTCTTTTCTCTTTGCATAGAATGAAAATGATAGTGTTTTAAGTAGTCATTGACTACTTTTTTTTTTCTGAATCATTTGACTTTGGCTGGCTTAAATCCATATTTTTACTTTAACTTACTGTTGTTTGTTGTGGTTGCAAGGCTGATGCTCGCCAGTGATTTCTGTTGCAACTGCTAAGACACCTTCACCGAGTTCTTTTGAAGCATCCCGAATGGCACTTGATAAGGTAATCCCTTCTGACATTTGTATGTTTATGACACCAATGACATAACTAAGTTCTTGGATTTGAAAGTTGTTTAATTAAGTGGGACTGCTGTATTCATGCCTTAACTGCCATTCCTATATTTTGGTATGTTTATTTTTTAATGGCTTTTTTTGCAGGACTAGCCCCGAGCTTCTGCTAAATCATGTGAGTGGAGTCTCAAAAATCTTTGAATCCTTCACTGATTTGTGTTTTGTACTTGATTCAATTTCCTGCTTTTCATTGGGTAATTTAGCTTGTGCAATCAGCTGGAATTGCCTTGCCATTCTTTTAACAAAAAAATGGAGTTTGCATGATTGTAGTTGCACATTATTATTGACTCATCGTACTATTAGTAGTTGTATGAAAAGTAGTTTCTGCAAGGTCATGGCGACTTCTGGAATTATAGAGACGATGTATCTTCTTGTGGCTGCAGGTCTACTATTTTGGAACCAGTTAAGGCAACAATGGGTTGGTGAGAAGAGTACATAGAATCAAACAAAAGTGAGAACCTACATTGAGGCGTGCCTAGTCATAGTAATATACCAAACTATCCTTTGTGCCCATCATTTAAAAGTACTCATCATTTGTAAAAGTGTATCTTTTAAGTACCTATCATTTGTAAAACATTTGTTAATGTTGATTTCGCGTTTATCTTTATATATATATATATATATATATATATATATGTTCATTAAAGTAAATCGTCATTTGTAAAACATTGGATTACAGATGAAAAGTGTTGTGCTTGAATAGATATGAAATCGAACCATTTTATAAAAACGGATGTTAGCATCATTATAGACACCGTCTAAATAATCTAAATCAATGTGTAACATATATTTTTACATCACAATATTAATATAAATTGATATATATTGCTAACAACAACATCCTTATAAAAATTTAAAATGATGTCTATATCATATTAATACATCAGTTATGTACATATTTCATACGATAGATTATTTTAAAATGATAAAAAAATCACAAATTATATATATGAAATTAATATCCACAAAATCAAGATATTAAAAAAGATGTGTATTTCGTTTTAATACATTGATTATTTTAAAAATAGTGATGTAAATGTAAAATTTAGGCTTGGTGTGGACATCTTCATAAGCTTATAGATGGAAAATAATGAGGCTTTAACAACAAGTGAACATGTCAAAAATAAAATTGAGGGGCTGGTTTATATCTATATTCAAAATTAAATAGATGTTTTAACCAAGAATAGACATCGGCTTAAAACCGATGCGAAAAAGTTGATCTTTTACTACACGCACAATAAGATCGGAAATTTTTTTGAAAGACATCTGTTCAGAACAGATGTCTAATTGCATTTTTCTAGTAGTGTTTGCACTTCATTTGGACTTCCCTTAACTAGGCAATTTCATATTATATCTCTAATGAATCTAATTTTGCATCGTAGAGCTCTTTTTTATACTTCCATGACTCTTTCCTTTATTTTCAATTTTTGATGGGGGTCATTTTTTCTCTTTTTTTTCGAAAATAAACATGTATGATGCATGCTTACAGATAAATATGACTAGCTATGTATAAACATTAACTAAATATGCTATAACTTATAAAAAATTTCAAAATATGCTAAAATTATGCAAGTAAGCCTTTCCCCCACCCCATACTTAAAGTTTACTGTGTCCTCACAGTATTAGAACTAGGGTTAAGAAGAACACTTACTAAACCGTCATAAATTTCAGGAATCGAAGAAGACTGCAGGGATGGTCGATATCGACCTTGCAACATCGAAATCGATCTCTGTCATCGATTTGTGGCTCAAGCTTCAGGGTGATCCGGCCTCGACCACAAGCCCATCTGAATCGACCTTAAGGTCGATGTCGATCTTTAACATCGATATCGATGTCTGTTTCTGTCCTCTTTCTCTTTCCTACAACTTGTTAAACAAACTAAAACAAAAAATAATGCATAATAATGTAGAGTGTCTAAAAGCAAAATTGTCTAAAACCAAAAACTACTAAGTCTTTGTTACACGCTCTAGACTTTAAAGTCCCTAGGCCGACTTCTTCCTTTTGCGCTCTCAAGGCGGCATCTGCAGAGCCCATGTGGCTTGGGCCTCAAATAAAACTCCTTTCTGGTCACGCAGCTGCATTCCGCCCGGATGGATTTGATTCACCGTGAATGGTCCCAAATTCTTATCTTTGAATCTCATAGAGAACCAATGGTCCCTTGATTTTGCTACATAAACTTTGTCTCCTATCTCATATTGGCTCAAATCGTCATCGGATACCCTACACAAGCACACATGCCAAGGCACACCTCTTCCAAATAATGATAAACCTTTAATTGTAATGGAACAGGAGGAATCCGTACCTTGACTTACCTTCTTTTTTGTTTGTGGCTCAGGTCGACATCGACCTTCAGTACTCGATATCGAGCTTTGTTGTACTCCTGGAGGTTCAGTCGATTTGGAGTGGTTACTCTCGATATGATCAGGTCGATTTCGACCCTCAGAGATCGATATTGAGCTCTTTGCTCCTTCTTTCTCAGCATCTGTGGTGGTCGATTTTGGCTTTAGGGAATGGTCGATATCGACCTTAGTGCCTGATTTCGAGGTTCCTTCTCCTCCTTCGTCGACCCCATACTTATAACCTGACATAGCATCTTGAACATTGTTAGTCGATATCCACTTACCTGGGTCGATTTCGATGTTCTGTTTGGCTTATTCGTTCAAGATTGCCACAACTTCCTCCACTTGGGCTTCTATGGCCCTCTTTTGTAGCTCTTCTGGTGTCATACTCCTTACTTTGGCTTCTCCACATGCAATGTAGACACCATTGATGGCTTTTATCTCCATTGGCCTTTGATTGTTCACCGTCTTTTTGAAGGCATATTCTATCACTTCGTCACTAATTGTGAATGAGAGCAATCCTTTCTTCATGCTAATGTTAGCATCGATGGTCGCTAGGAATGGCCTACTTAATATGATTGGACAAGAAGGGTCCTCTGCTATATCAACAACTAAGAAATCAGTAGGGACAAAGAATTTACCTACTTGTACTGGCACATCAGTTACCAACCCTGTGGGAATTACTACCGTATTATTGGCCATGTATAACCTTGCATCCACGGGCTCTAGAGGACCTATCTTTACCTTGTGCCATATGGTTAGTGGCAGCATGCTAACGCTAGCGCCCAAATCAACTAAAGCATTAAAGCGATATTGACCTAAGCCTATAGCAATAGAAAACCTACCTGGGTCTCGCCCGCTTTTTTGGTAGCTCCATTCTGTTGCACTCCTCTGCGATCTCAGAAAGCGATCGCTTCTTACCCAATATGTCCTTAAGGAACCTTACATAAGATGGCATCTCATGAAGTGCTTCTGTGAATGGTATTGAGACATTGAGTCCTTGAAGCATCTTCACGAACCGCTGAAACTTCTTTTCCGCTGGGTCCGTAATCATCTTTTTTGTTGGGAATGGCAACACCTTCTTCTTCCCTCCGGCTGTAGTTAGGTCGACATTGACATCAGTAGGGTCGACATCGATTGGAAGAGTCGATTTCTGTGGTGACGCAGCAACAGTGTCGACATCGACAGGAAGGTCGACATCGACGTCACCATCGCCGATATCGACACGTGGGGTCGATATCGACGTCTGTTCTGGCTCCTTTTCCTCCGCTTTTTGCTCGGGCATTTTCAATTGACGCCCACTCCTTAGATTCATCGCCGCTACGTGTCCAGTGGTCTTTCCCTTTTGATTGGGCACAGTTGATCCAGGGAATGATCCTGACGCTTTGGGCATTGCTTCCGCCAATTGACCCATTTGGGTCTCCATGTTGCGCTTCCAAACGTCTATCTTCCCAAGTCTAGAATTTATTCCCTGCAGCTGAGTATGGATGGATTTGTTTGCTTGTTTGAACTCATCATGGTTCCTCCGCATCTCATCAAGAATGATCTGTAGGTCATCCTTCCTTCTCTCCCGCTCAGGGTGCCCTGGTGCTCTATATGGTGGGGGATCCCTTTGTTGATAGAACCTTTGATCGCCCCAATATGGTTGGTTGCCCCCTCCATAGGAGCCTCTCGTCCACTTGGCTTCCTCATGTTGTTCTGCCATGGATACTTGCTCAGTATGTGGACAAGCACTAGTGTTATGCCTTGTTGAACCACATTCCTGACAAGGTTGATTGTTGCTCATAGGAACCTGACTTGCTTTTGAAGGCGGCGTGTCTGATCGTTGCGGAATTGTTGCTGCACATCAGGATCTATCTCCCTTGGAGGCTCATATAGTGGCATCGATGGGGCAGGCCTTAAGTCATAGGCCGCAACAGTCCCATATGTGTTATCAAAGTTCACGAGCCTTTCAATGGTCTCCCAGGCCTCCGTTGGTGTAAGCTCAATGTACCGATTGGAGGTATATGAATTGATCCTCTCCTTATTCGGCGCATCAAGGGAATTGTAGAATATCTCCTGGATGACATATGGAAGTTGCCCATGCGTCGGGCATGACCTCAGCAAGTCCTTAAATCGCTCCCACGCCTGTGCTAGTGTTTCACCTAGCTTTTGTTTGAAAGTCGTGATCCTTTGTCGCAACATCGCCGTTTTAGAAGGTGGAAAGAACTTATTCAGGAATGCATCATTCACCTCCGCCCATGTCCTCAGTGAGCGTGGAGCCAAACTCTCTAGCCATTGTAAGGCCTTCCTTGCCAAAGACCATCGAAAGGATTTTAGTCTCACATACTCTAAATTTACACCATCAGCAATTGTTTCACATAAGTCCATAAAAGTAGAGATGTGTTACAGTGGGCATTCATTAGGTCTTCCTTCAAAAGTATTTCTTTTAATTTCAGATAGGAAGTTAATTTTAATTTCATAATTGGAAGGAGGAATAAGTATAGCGGATTTAGGAACGTGAAGCGGCAGATGCATGTATTGCATCACCGTCTGTGGATACTGATTGAGCCGCTCTTGGGCTTGTCTGCGCGCATCCTTCTCCCTATCAGCACGGGCTCGCTCTGCAGCAGTGGCGGCCCTCTCAGCAACGATTGTAGCATTATGGTCCTCAATCTCCTTCCTCAACCGCTCTATGGTCTCAGCCTGCGTCTCGTTGTCCGCCATGATTCGAATTGCTTTGTTGCGAAGATGGAAGAAATGTTCAGGCTCGGCAATGGTTTCCAAGATAGGTCTGCGATCAGAAACGTCGCATAAACCTACAAAATAAGCTCTTAAAAGATAATGAGAAAACTTAGGTGGCGATTGATTCCCTCCCAGGCAATGGCGCCAATTTGTTCATAAGGGCGGGATGTGCGATTCAAATATTCAAATATAATTCACAACTATGCTAACTCCCTTATCAACCAAATAAGAAAAGAATCCCTCCTGATGCACTGGTAGGGTAATTTAGGATCGAATCCACGAGGAGGTGTGTCAGCATTTCCCCTGTTGTAATCACGATCAAGCTTTCGACCTCAGAAGACACTCGATATCGAGGTTGTCTGGTCGATATCGACCTCTGTTCTGGTCGATTTCCAGTAGAGTTCCTACAGAAGGAAAAAGTAACACAGATCGACGTCGAGTGGAACCTCGATATCGACGTTAGTGATCGATATCGACCTTTACAGTCGATTTCGATGTTTGTCACAGAAACTGCAAAGTGTAACCTATTGTTGGAAAAATGTCCGAAGAGCGTAGAATGGTAAAGAAGGATGAACAGGAACAAAACTTAACTTTTATATGAATTCAATTTATTAAAAGCTTCCAAAGTCGGGGTTTCATGCCACAACGATAACAATGCAAGTATGATGCTAAAGTTATGAAATTTAATGTCTTTCCGTCAAATAACGTTCGTTACCAACACTTAGGTGATTAGAGGCTCTCGCATAACTCCTAAGAGTTACTATCCAATTCATGAGTAATCCAAGTTCACAATATGAGTGGTTTTCACTTCAATAATGCAAATAATGAATCTCCCTAACTTTCGCAAAGGATCATGCATAGGATAGAAGACGGAATCGCATAAAAGTCATACCTTTGATGCACTTACCCTATATTGCTATCGTCGGGCTCACCCCGACCCTAGAAGTGGGTTGACTACTTGCTTCTCATCATGCAACTCGTCATCATTATTGAAAGAAAACTAATTTGAATTGAACTACGAAAGAAAGATTACAACCGAACCAAGCCAATTCCGCTCTCGCTTCCACCAACCTCACTCGGCCTCCTCTCTCTCTCTACAAATTCACTATTGAAAACTGAAATTCTCTGCGTCTGTGGATGATTAAACTCAGCCCTAGCGACCTCTAGATATAGATATCGAACTTTGCTATCCAAAGACTCAAAAACTTATCTTTATTCTCTAAGATAAAACATAATAAAGTAAAACTAAAAACTTCATGGTAAAACTAGCTCAAGTGATAGCTCTGATGTTGTTGATAGGAAATCTCGACTTTTGGATAGACGTGCAAGCTTCGGATAGAATTCTATTAAAATCTGAGTCGGACTTCTCTGCTGAACAACATCGATATCGACCTAGTGACATCGATATTGACCTCGGTTTCACTCTATCTCGAGCTCTCCTTCTTCTACTAGGATTGGCACTCGACTTATATCATTTAGCTTGATCTAGGCACTCGATATCAACCATGGAACATCGATATCGACCTTGCTTTGTCGACATGCTCTGCCTCTCCTTTCTGCTCGATTCCTGCCTCTCTACTGCACTCGATGTCGAGGTCCTTCAGTCGATTTCGACCTCTTCAGAAGACTTCGAGTTCTTTTTCCGCTTTTCCAAATTTGTCCATTTTCATCCAGTTTTCTGTGAAATCACATAGAAACTCGTGCAGACCCATATTTTTGACAATTAAGCATAAACTACACTAATCCCATGTTTTCCCACTAATATGCATGCAAATGATGTTAAAATGGACTTAAATGTGCATAGAAAATATGGCAATTTGCGCGCACATCACAAAGGTTCAATTAAAGTCCGACAGTTAAGGCCCGAAAGTCTGGTTAAACTGTTCGAAGCTCTGAGGTCCAAAAGATCAGTTAGTTAAATATCAGTGTCCAAAGGTCGGTCTAAAAACATTAAGTCCAGTTGAATCGTTCTCAGAGTTAAGGCGTTAAAGTGGTTCCGGCATTATCAAAATAGAACAAGCACTCAGTATCTACTCAAGCATGATATCACTCATTCAAAACAAAACATTTTAGGTTCAAATGGAAATGACAAACACCAAGACACATATAAAGAAGTTCATAATCAATCATTTAACCATATGGTTATAGCATGAAAAGTTCAAGCCCAAATTAATTTAAGTCATAAAGCCATAATAATTTATTTGGATTCAAATCATCAAATCATATTTTACATTTAAATCATAAAACAACCCCAACCCAACCGGGTTTAAACCAAACCGAGTCAAGACCGAAGGAGAGAAATGGAAACCGGCCTCGGCCAAGGCTAGATTAGAGTTTCGCCGCGGCGAAAGCTCTTGGTTTCTTGGAAGAGATGGTCTTCGCCCCGCGAAAGCCATCTTCTCCTTCCTGGTGCTCAGATCTTGTTCGTCGCGGCGACCATGGTTTCATCGCGGCAAAACAAGTGACTATTGGCTCGTTTTTTTATCCAAACCCGATCAATTCTTTACCCAACCCCTCTCATCCTTTCTGACACCGTTCCTCGACCTCAAACATCAAGAAGAGAAGCAAACGAGGACCAGAGGGGGAGAGAAGAAGAGGGATTACTAAAGTTCTTTGAAAAAAAAACCTTCAAGGCCTTCAATGGTGGATCTCCGAGCTCCAATGACGATAAAAACGCTTGTTCAGGACCTAGGTGGAAGGGAGGATGAATAAATTTCCTCTTTTATGAAGGTTTGAAAATAAAATGAGGGGGAATGAAGGAGCATGAAGTTACCACTCGAAAAACAGGGGAAGTGGGTTCAAAGTGGCTCGGGCAAGCTTCTCCGAGGCTAGATCTCCTTCTTCTTGACCTAGGAGGGTGAGGGAGTGAGTAAAGATCGAGCTTTACTGATTTTAGAAGCAAAAGGAGTGAGGAAACGAAGGTTTTACCGCGAGAAACATGAACATGGTCGCTGCTGAGTTCTTCCTCGCGGCGGCGATTGGGCTCTCGCAACGGCGAAATGCCTTTTTACAACTTCTTGATCATCGTCGAAGTGATATTGGCTGACTTCTCTTCACTTGAACACGAAAGGGGGGGATAGGAGGCTCTTTTTTGTGGTGTTTTGGCTTACACAAACTCAAGAACAAAAAGAATATGTGGATGATTGTGGTTTCATCTTGGCTTGACAATGGGGAAAGAGGGGGAGGGGGGGAATGATTTTGAAATCTGAAAGTGGGAGAGATGAGGGGAGGGTGGTAGGGTTTTTCTCATATTTTGGTGAGTGTTTTAGGGCTTGGCATCATGCCATATAAATGGAGGCTAGGTGTTGGAGGATAGGGTGTGGTATGAGTGTTTTTTGAATAAAAGGGGAAGAAGACTAAGAGGGCAAGGAGAGAGAGAGAGAATGGTATGAAGTCTTAAGGTTAGAACCCGAAATTTGAATCCCATCATTCGATTGCTCAACCCAAATCCACACTCAAAATTTCAAATCGAATTTCCAAAACCGAATTAATTCATCTGATAAAATCTCGTATATTTCAAAATATCAAGTCAAAGTAGCGGAATTGAAAGCCATCAGAAAATCCATTTGAAACAATGCCGGAACTTAATGTAGAAGATTTCAAAATAGTCCGAAAGCTCAAGAACGGAAATTCTCAAAATTCCCGAAATTATGAATTTCTCTATATAAATCATAATTCAATTAAAATATTATTTAAATATTTTTCGGTCTTTACAGCACAGGGTGATGAACGAGGTAAGAGGAGATGTTCCTCAAATCTAAAAACGAGAGAAGGAAGAGACTGAATAGTGAGTGGCGGCTAGGGTTAGGTTATAAAGGTATATATACTCCGTTAATTAGGGTTAGATTGAGTTGCGAGAATTCACAAAAATTAATCCGCTATTTTTATTTTGTAAAATCCTATCACAATAAATAACGAAATTTAACCCAATAAATTATGCTTAAATTAAAATGTCATATAAATGGTTATATTGTAACTCGTCTCAATAGGTTCAAAACAATATTCATTTCTTAACTCGATCTATTATAAAATTGTTTTATTTAATATAAAAATTAAAGTGCTCATTATTGATTTATAAAATTTTTAATCAATTCTCGATTTTAAATAAAAAATGAAAAACCGTGATAAATCGCTCAGTGAAAATATTTCTAATAAATATAAAATTTTAGGTCTTTACAATGGGAGTACAAATAAATAGCTAGAACACTAAACCAGACTAGAACCGAGATATAAAAGCAAAATAGAATCCAACACAAAGGGGAAGAAATTCTTAGTTTGTAGAGACAATACTGGAACCAAAGAGAAAAATTAAAACATCTCAATGTCTTACTCAAATTCTGGATATTTTCACAAGATTATATCAGGTAGAAGAAACAGGAAAAATATAAAAGAAATCTTCACCACAGAGGGACATATCATAACTGGAGAAGAAAATATAAACGCCGAAATAAGAGAAAATCTTATTCTATAATTAAAAAGGAAAACAATTGACATTACAACCTTAGAGAATTATCTAGAGCTGATTAACAAAGAAATTGATGACAACGACAACGGGAAGTTCACAAGAGAGACCATAAACCTTGAAATTAAGAAAGCTTAGTTCAATATTGAAAAAGAAAAATCCTAGGGACTCGACGGAATGACTGCACACTTAAATAGTAGGATATAGTCAGACGAACTGTCATCAAAGTAATAAAAGGATTATCCCCTCTAGAAAAATCTTAAAATAGATCAATCATATGTTCATCGCATTGATTCCTAAAACTGAACACCTGACAACAACTAACCAATTTAGACCCATTAGTCTATGCTCAACCATCTACAAGACAACTGCCAAGATTATTGCCGACATGATTAAAACTAAAATGAAAAAACTTATACACCCATTACAAGGTGCTTTTATATCGGATAGAGTAATTTAGGACAAGATTCTTATTGCACATGAAATCTTTCACACTTTTAAAAACGGGAAAAGGAAGAACGAATGGATGACTATGCAATTAGATATGGAAAATGCATAAGACATAGTCGTATGAGACTTTTTATTCAAGGTCCTATCCAAATTTAGTTTCTGTCCCATAACTACTTTAGGATTGAAAAATATGTTACAACCATCTCTTTCTCGATCATTGTCAATGAAGGACATTCGGAACCATTTGCATGCACCAAAAAGAGGACTAAGACACGGAGATTAGTTTGCCCTTTTATTATTTATCCTAGGATGAAAATTTACTAGCCAAAAAGCTACAAATATTAAGTAACCAAACAAATAAAAAAATTGGCTTCAACATCCCAAGAACGGGGCATATAATCCCATTTCTCTCATTTGCAGACGATATGATGATTTTTTCCAAAGCTAACTAGAGTGCGAATGAGAAGGTTAAAAAGATAATCGAAGAATACTGCTTCATATCAGGTCAGTTAGCCAACTTTCACAAATTAGCATTCCAAACCACACCAAAGGTACTAGACACAGAAAAACAAGCAATACAAAATATAACCAATATCACAAACCAAAATAGATTGGGCAAATATCTTGGATGTCCAATTATTAATGGTAGAGTTAATAAGTCAACTTTTGAAGAAACAATATGCAAGACAATATCACAACTGACCAAATGGAGAGCAAACTCTCTATTCTAGTAATGTAGAGTAACCCTGATCAGATCGATCGTGGCATCTAAACCATGTTTCATCATGCAAAACTTTATATTTCCAACTAAAATTCATAAAGAACTCGATATGATTAACCGATCTTTCTTTTAGAATAAGGACACATTATACAAACCACTTATTGGATGAGGTAAAATATGTAAAATAAAAGAGGATGGAGGAGCAGGAATTCACAAAACCAAAGACATGAACATGACTCTTCAAATGAAGTTGCTATAGAAGATCCTTGTTGAACCACAGAACTCATGGGTACAGATAATTTCAAATAAGTATTTGAAGGAAAAACGCATTCTTAACTACTAGAATAAAAAATGAAACGTCACATGCCAATGAACGAAACTAATGAAACTCAATGATGAATTATATAAAGGACTTATTTGGAAAATAGGAAATGGAAAGACCATCAATTTCTGAATGATAGATGGCTAGATGAGGATACTTTGGAGAAAATACATCTTCCGTCGGTTCTGTAGATGTGTTTAGGTTTTAATTTTCTATTTTTGTATTCATGAGAATGGATAAATATATATACATGAGTTTATCTCCTTAAAGATAGAATAATATCTAGGAAAGAAAGCTAAAGATAAATAAGTAGATATATCTATATACAAAGATAGATCACATAATCTTCTATCCTAATAGGTTCAACTTAACAAAAACGACAGAGTTGAGAAATATATAAGTGAGACCTGGAAATGGAATACTACCGAACTAACAAACATATTACCTTCTTCAATTATTCAAAAGATTGAAACAACTTTTATATCGGACAACCCAATTGAAGATAGACTCTACTAAAGAAAAGACAAGAGTGGATAGTTCACAACAACTAGTGCACTAGGACACATCACAAATAACAACATAAACGTATTAAATAGAACTGCATGGATATGAAAAATTGTTGTAGCCCTGAAAATAAACAATTTCTTGTGGAAAAATATACCTTAACGGAATCCCCACTAAAACAAGACTAATTAACAAAGGGTTATGAATGCCATCTGCATGTAAACTATGCATGCGACCAATTCAAGGAAACACCTACACATTTTTTCATCAAATGCCACTAATATATGTAGATAACTTATTTGAAGTATTGATCCAAGAATTGAACGAATCCTACAAGCTAGACACAAATAGGAAAAGAAAAAATTTATAGACAAAACAAATGACATACAAACATCGAACCCGGTAATACCCAGGAAAAAACAATATCTAAGATGGAATAAACCACCAGAAGAAACATTCAAAGTTAATTTTATTGGCAGTGAATATTACAATGGTATTTCATGTGCAGGCTACATCATTCGTGACCACTGGAGAACGATGATTGACTGTGATAGCACGCAACTCCGGCTTCGGTTTCCGCTTATGACAGAAGCAATGGGTCTCAAGATGGAAATCTCAAAGGAGAAGGAGCTAGGATTGCCTAAGATTCAGGTGGAAGATGTGATTGTCTAAAAGTGATCAACGCTCACTCTGAATTGTTGTTGGTCATGTCTGTGGGTGACTGAAATCCACACCTCAAATATCCTTTTTTTGTTGTAATCCTTTGAGGCGATAAACTTCTCCCACTGCTTTCGAAAAACCAACAAATGTGCTGACCATGTCTCGTGCTTATTCCAAGCAGACGTTGCTTCAGATTTCAGCTTAAACAGCGATCTCAACATCCTCATCCCAAAAATACACTTCGATAATAGTCTAATAGGGTCAGAGCTCATTCAAATATTAACCTTCATTTAAAAAATAAATAAAATAATTTTTAATAGCTGAAAAATTTTCAACTTCACTATGGGAATATGACTATAGGAGGCTAGGAAGTAGGAGCAACTCACGTAATCACGTTGGAGCTGAGTGGAACTTTGGGGCCGTGTGAGTTCCGACATTCTTAAACTAGCCCACTAATTAGCGGTTGACAACAATTCACCCCCACAATTATTTAACTTTGAGGTAAAAAACGCAGTGAGATGAGAAATGAGACATAAATATTTGAAGTGATCCTGCAAAAATGACTTTTAAGATAGTGAGTGATACCATTACTTAATACACATTGAAATTGACCAATTAACACACCCCACTTACATGAATTATATATGTACCATATCTACTAAACCAAAACGTATCAATCTATGATTGGATTTTCTTCAACAAAGACGAGTCAATAACTTCAGATTGGCTTTTAATATGCTCCCATTTTAAAAAGGGAAAATTACAGAAAACCACCCTTTAAATATGGGTATTTTCACTTAACCACCCCTTAAATTTAAAATTACATAAAACCACCCTTTAAATGGTATTTGTTTACAACTCACCACCCATTCAACTATTTTCGTTACTTTATCATTAAATATATTATATTTTATATTTTTAAACTCAAATTTGATTGTAAATATATTCAAATTTTGAATTTAAAGGCCCAATTATATTTTAGGGATCATTGTATTTATTTTTAAAAATAATCATCAATAAAGCGTAGAATTATTATCTTAATTTATGTTTGAAAATGTTTATAAATTTTTAAAACATTATGTAAATTACTCTTATTTAAAATATAAATAAATAAGATTAATTTCCATAATATTTTAAAATTTTAAAAACATTTTCAACCATAAATTAAGATAATAATTCTAGGCTATATTTATTATTATTTTTTATAATAAATAAAATAATCCCTAAAATATGATCGAGCCCTTAAATTCAAAATATGAATATATTTACAATCAAATTTGAGTTTAAAAATATTAAAATATAATATATTTGATGATAAAGTAACGAAAATAGTTGAATGGGTGGTGAGTTGTAAACAAATACCATTTAAAGGGTGGTTTTCTGTAATTTTAAATTTAAGGGATGGTTAAGTGAAAACACTCATATTTAAAGGGTGGTTTTATGTAATTTTGCCTTTTAAAAAACGTACATATCATTTATTGAACGAATGTATGAATAGAAGAATACCTCGATCATTATCGATCAGAAGGTGCGATTCTGATAGAAGTGATATTAGCTGTATAGTGTCCGATTTGTTATTATGATACCTTTTGGATGGAGAATCACACCACGATTCAAACCCACTACTTTGCACAGATATATCTATTAGATTAGATCGATGCATCTCATATTTTTGATGTATGGGCTTTTTGACCTGTTGGAGGTTATTTTAGGACTTAAATTACGGTTTTTATTCTTTTCGGCAATTTCTGCAACATTCATTATTTTATCTTTTATCGTATAACAACTAGGATTTCTTTCCATTTTTCTTATTTAATAATGTGATCCTTGATACCTTATTTATTTAATTATATTTCAATTATTTAGAGAATTTTTTCTCTTTTCTGACGGATTTCAGTGTATCGATTCTAGGACTTTGTTCACTTGCAAAACTCTTTTGTGAGAATCTCGCGCCCACGTGATTCCCTCCCACGGAAATTTTTGAAAGGGATAAAAATTTAGGTGAGGGTGTATGTATATATATAACTCCATTTGTTTTCTTTTAATTGGCACTTACAAATTAATGTTTCTTTTAATTACCACATACATAGGTGGTTCATCATACACCTAAAGTGACTAATAGCTCGAGCTTGCCACTCACCTAAGCTCTTATATATCTTAATTAAAGATGTTGAGTGCAATTCATGAAAATTAAAGGTATATTTATTATAAAATGCGTGAATGAAGTTCTTAATTATCTAAGTACTCAGTAGACCAATCCACCAAGTAAAAAGAGCTCATCCAGACGCATAATTCCACAAGCATATACTTACAGTCAATCACTTTCCTCGGACACGTTTCGAAGAATGTAACGAAGCAATGTCGGATCATGCAAGGTTATCGCAATACTTGCGTCATGTCCCAAACTTCATGCCAACTGATCGAGTGAATCTAATCAGCCGTGTAATTAAGATAATGTAATCGCAAAATTATTATATAAATTTTAGTTCATTCTTAAGTAAATTTTAGTTCATTATTAAGTTACTCTACATATATATTGCATACCTTTGTCACTCGGCTAGGAATCTCAATTTTCACATTGATTCAGGGTTTATAAACCTCCGTAAAGATTCTATCGGGTAGTACCTATATCTACATGAATCCTTATACTCAATATAAAAAAAAAATGTGAACACTTTGCCCATTTAACCATGCCATCAGATTTACCTGATCACCCGACGAGACGGATAATATGTAAACAGTTAGATGGGTGGGTTATGGTATGGTAATCATGTCGAGGTGGTTAAACTAGAAAGGATCTCAGGGTAGTACGTACCCGATGGACTCCAGTTCGACTATTAAATATGACCGCTCTTTATTTACTAAAATCAAGGGTTATGGCACGATGAAACTTTTTTTTTAATATACTCTTTCCTCTTTACTGTCCTACTCGGTCTTTTCCAATAGTGGATCCATTAAAAAAATAAAATAAAAATCTGAAGGGGGGTAAATATTTTTTTTTTGCATGTATAAATCAAAAATAATTTTTTTTAAATATATTAGAAAAATCTTAAATTAGTGATTTAGATAGTTATTTTTAGTATAAAAAAAATTACAAAAAAAGAGAATTATTTATCTGTATATATTAACAAGATTGTTTTATTTAAAAATATTAATGAAAACCCTTAAATTTGTTATTTAATTAGGATTTTTTAGGAGAAGGAAATCAAGAGAAACAAAAAATTATATAAAAAAATGAGGTTAAAGGAATTTAAATACATGACCTCAAGATAATAAATATCTCATTTTACCAACTAATTAAGTTAAATTGTGTTTGTGATTTTTATTCATTTTAAACTCTTTTATCTATAAAATTAGTCAAAATTATAAAAAAAAAATCTAGGTTCTTCTTATGGACTAGGGGCTTCAGCCTCTCCGAACCCAAACAGATCCGCCACTCCAGTCTACCACTAGACATTAGTCTTAGCCACTCACGTGAGGCACGAGCCAATCTCTTTGTGTGCATTATATAAGAAGCAATATTTTTTGGGGAGGGATAAAATATTAAAACATATGCTAATTTCTCTATACAAGTACTCAAGCTAAGAAGTGGTTTTTGTTTAGGGAAAGTTATAGTTGAAGATAGACCGAGAGAAAGAGATCGATGGGGAGGGGAAGAGTGGAGTTGAAGAGGATAGAGAACGCAACTAACCGACAAGTCACCTTCTCAAAGCGAAGGACGGGCCTCCTCAAGAAGGCAAGAGAGCTCTCCGTCTTGTGTGACGCCGAGGTCGCCCTCATCCTCTTCTCTCCCTCCGGCAAGCTCTACCATTTTGCTTCCGACGAGTATGTCTTCCAAGTTTCTTATTTAATTTGTTTTAATTTCTGTTAAGTTGGGTTATTGAATATTTAAGATCTTCTAATTTATATATTAGAGATAACGAAGGGTTTATTTAACGTGATATACTTTTTTTGGTACTCATAAGAATGTTACAAAATGTAACGAGTTCCTTTCTTTAGGGTAGATTTGATGCGGTGAACTCTATATCATTTTGCAAAGTTATACAGTATCAAATAAAATAAGCCCTTAAGCGGTTAAAACGCTTAATTTGAAGTTCATATATGGATTCAAATTTTATCTTTTTAATTATTTATTTATTATTTTATTTTTATTTTTTGCATCACGCAGTTGCATGGACAGGATCATAGCAAAGTATCGGGGTGAGTTAGGGATTCCACAGGCAAATTATTATCTTAATTGTCGAACTGATGAGGTATATATATATATTAAAAATTGGAAATTAATCTATAAATAAACTGATTTTTTTTTAATTAAAAAAATCACATGGGAGTTTTTGTTTTGGATGATCGTGTCGTGCAGTTGTTGAAGAATGAAATCAACGAAATGAGACGCTCGGTAGATACTCTAGAAGTTAAAAACAGGTATATTAATCATTCACATAGCAACTCTCTATATAACAACTATTCATAGAAATGATAACAAGAAAATACTTGTCAAAAGTATGTATATATATATATACACACACACTCCGTATTGAATAATTGAGATCTTATCAACTCAATATCGATTAACAGGCAATTAGCGGGAGAAGACCTATCGAGTTTAAGCATGAAAGAGTTGAGACAGCTCGAACGAATGGTTAAAACTGGCATTGACAGAGTCCAGGCTAAGAAGGTACAACAACCAACACATTTCACCACCCAAATTAATTATTCCTCTTATATTAATTTCTGAAATTATATTTATTAATTATAATATATAAGTTGATCTTATTCAGAATTCATACTTATATAGTTATATGGTTTAAATTTCATATTTTTTACAGAGGCGAATTCTTTCTGAATACGTTACCATGCTGAAGAGAAAGGTATGGAGAATACTAGCATAGTAGCATTCCATTTCGACAAAAATGGATCTCAATCTTATAATATAAAACGATAACATACGCCCCCTCTTAAAATGCAGCGCAAAGCCTTGCAAGAAGAAAATGCTCATCTCCAAAAGAAGGTACTCTATTAAGCTTGAAATTTTAATTGTTCTTTTTAATATATATATATATATATATATATATATATATATATATATATATATATATATATATATAGCCATTTTCTTAATCTATTTAAACTTTTGAGTTAAAGTTAAGCTAATCAGAGTTTATAAATGCAGTTGCAAGAACTTCAAAGTGCTGAGGCTGTGAGCTCCAAAGTTGTAATTGATATCAATTCTTAGCCTTTTTGTGGTCGACTCATGAATTATATCATATACATAAAAGGTTAAATACACTGTTTTTTCAGCTGCAAATAGCTCATGGCTTATTTAAAATCAAGTTTCATTTGATCAATTTCAGCTCGAGTTAAGAGTTAACATGTCTATAGTTGAATTGCATATGTTGTATGCATAGAAAAATATTCTCTAAGATACACACCTACTAAAACATGGGTGTATATATCACTTCGTTTTCCTATTTTTCGATGCCAAACAATTTATTGTTTTTAGTAGTAGTATTAGTATAGTATTTTGGAGCAAAACAAACGTACTCTCAATGCTAATTCAGATTATTTAAAATGCAGGTTCTTGCTGAAATCCTTCATGAAAGGGTCTGTGTATAACAGCTTTGTAATAAACATAATATAATCATTCTTGCTCCTTGTGTAACGTTTTCTATGAATTTTATAAGCAATAAAAATGTAACTTGAACCTTTAGTTTATAGTGAATTATATTAAGATTCTACTTGCAAAATTCTAAATATTGCACATGAGATTGTTCTCAGTAGATAAATTGCTTAAAAATAATCCAAAGCAGGATGTATTTGCCTTACCAAGTGTCAGCAGAGCACTATGACATGATCTTGGCAGACCTTACAAAGAGGCTGTCGACGACTTTGCCCATGTTCGTTATCGTCTCAAGTGTCGTTGGGTAGATGGCATCCGTCTTCTGATCATCAAAGATGACGAGACATCCAGCACCCTGATCCAAGGTCCCGGCAAACTTCTTGTCTAGAATCATCTGAGACAGTTTCCTCTCCACGTGATCGGCAGGGAGCTCAATGAGCTCAGCAATGTGCGCTATCTCAACCCTTGAGAAGGGCTCTATCAGCCTACACAGATTCTGCTCGAGCAAAGTATCGTACAGAGACGAGAGGTGTCTGTGGATGATTGGGTCCTCTTCGAGCTGAGGCTTGTAGCTCTGGAGGGCAGTTTCAAACAGTCTTAAAGAGCGCTTGGAATGGGCATCAGCTACTGCTTTCATGGCGTCAAGCTCAGGTCCCAAGTACTGGAGCCCTGCTTTGGATGATATGATTCCGGCCACATCATCTGCTTGGCTCACCATGATCTTGCACAAGAGCATGTACTTGAGACTGTAAACTGCCCTCGGGTCTTCAAGTGCATTGAAACCCTCAAACGCCTCGTAGAAATAGCTGTAAGCAGTCTTGTAATCTTTCTCCTCAGCATGAAGAATCCCGCTTTGGAGATCAATGGTGCCCTGTTGAGCTGGAGGCACATAGATGGCGTTGGCTGCTGTTCTGGCTGCAGTTAGCGAAGCCTTCGCTTTAGGCAGGTTCCTCAGTGAGAAGTGTAGTTTACTCTCCAGGAGTTCTATGTCGACGAGAAGAAGTTTATCGTCTAGTCTTCTCACCTCTTTTTATCAGACCAGCAAGCAGCGACAAAGCTTCTGAGTACTCTTTGTTCTCCATCAACAGACCCGCAAGCCTGGCCTCAACTCTCTGGCGAAGAAAAGTTCGCTTCTCAGCACGAGTCCAATCTACCATTTCTTTGCAGAGAGAGATCTGAAGATCAGATGTTCCTGGTATTTTAGCCACAGCATCTATGACTCCACGAACGATTTTTGCAGTTTTAGCCTTGGGGATCAGAGAGAAGTAGGGTCTCAGTTGGGAAAGAAGACTATGAAGCTCTTTAGCTTTGTGCTCTTGTCTAAGCAGATCGGTAAGATTGTTGATGGCCTGTTCTTTTGTACGTAGTGCTTCAGGGGAGGTAGAAGGATTCTCCAGGACTTTGTAAAGGATGGGAATAGCTTCGGAAGAGGATTTGGCTTCTAGAGCCATAGCAATCGAATCAGTGTTTGCAGGCAGGTACGATGAAGACATGGTTACCTTGTTTGTTTCAAATGACTGCATAAGCAAACACCTCTTACTGAAGTAACAATAAATGTGAAGCTATCAAAAGATAACCATACAAAGAGTAATAGAAATAAGATCATAGCAAAATAAATAACCGGAGTTTATTGCCCTATTGATAAGCATCAAAGTAACGATTAATGGAAAAGACACTAATATTAAAATCAGTGTAGTAACCTTCATCCAGCCTTTTTCTAAACTATGCATAATATTTAAACCTTCTGTAGCTATAAAGATGCACACGATAAAAAGCACAACAACCCGTCATCTTGGTATCTGATTAATCACCTCATTGTGGATTCATGGAGGAAAAAGGTTACAAACATTATCATTCATGTCTCTCAGACACGAGTAGGCAAGAGCAAAAGCATGCATTTATCAACCAAAAACAGGTCCTGTAACTCAAATGTTGCAGCAAGCATCTATCGGATAAGAATCTATGTACTAAAATGCTGATCCACAAACACTCGGATTCTTCCAAACCTGATTAACAGTCCAACGATCAAAGAATCAAGTCTTCATATACTTGGCTGAATCACTCTACATTGTGCAATATCCCCAATTTCTCATTTTTATAACTATCTAAAGCTGAGTAACCCTCAAAATTGTTCCAAGTAGCTCTCGTAAAATCGCAATTTTGCTCTCAAACAATCATACTTCCAACTCAAAATATTAATAATGATGATGATAATGCTAAATGCTAAATGCTAAATGCTTCACCGATTAAAAATTTCTCAATGGAGACTCCCTTTTGTAGGTTTTCAGACAGGCACAGGCTGAAATTGAAAACCGAATTGGTCAAAATATAGAACAAGGGGCTCAGTCAGGGCGTAAAGTTTGCCTAAAATCAACACTGGGGCCCTAAATCTAGCCCTTTCGCAGAACAAATTAAACTTGTTTGCGGAGTCAGTGAGTTGTCCGGCGTCTTGCCGGCCAAATAAAGACTTTAAAGAGTAAAAAAGAAATCGAAAAAGGCGCAACATTAGAAGAGAAATGGAAGATTGATTACCTTCAATTCGATGAGAATTGAGAACGGAGCAGCGAAGCTTTCAAGCTTTTCGCTTGTTAACTGGAATTTGTGTATCAAACTTCCACCGGAATGGAGGGAAGAAAGATGAAAGGATGAAGGATTTCTTGCGCGTGAGGGCACCTCCAAGGCCCATTGGGCCATCCTAGTCTCCTGTAATCCTTGATTGTGCCATCTGAACTGTTTTCAGCCGCGATTTTTCAGGCCCAATTGAAAAATTCATAGGTAATGATAAAAGGAAAGAAGCTGATTTATCTTACAAGAGTTCTGTTAATGGAAACTATGCATTTGTTTAGGGGGCATATTCACACGGTGAATATATCGCCTAACACACGGTCATTATTACGGATTCTGAAACCGTGAGAATTTTAGATAATTTTAGTTTTTAAAACTGTGAAAAATATCATGGTCACAGCTTCAGAAGTACTGAGAATTTTCACGGGCTCGGTTTTGAAAATCAGATAATGAATAGCCCAATTTTAAGTGTTTTGGGCCGAAGCCCATGAAGTCCAATCCGAAGCCCGCCCAATCAGTTTTCCTCCTTCCCAACGCAGGCCTGCAAAAAAAGCTGAAGATTCCCCCGTCAGCTCAGCGGGCCACGGATTTGAAAACCGTGAGCCACTTTCCCGTTTCCCACGCCAGCTAGCCTGCACCCCTAGGCCTGAAGATTCTCGGTCTCCTCTCAGCCGGCCACGGTTTCCCAAACCGTGAGGTTTGTGGTCTTTCCCGATGACCTAGGCTGCACGCCCACACCTGTGCGGGGTTATTTGTTAACATTTTAAAATAGGCTGGCCACGGGTTCAGTAATCGTGGGACTTGATGTCCCTCTATAAAAGCGGTTAGGCCTCCCTCCCTTTATTCTCACTGAGCTCAAAACCAAAACCACCACCCTCATCGCCCCCGTTGCCGACAGTCCGCCAGCCACTCATCATCCCGACGTTGCCGGCGAGGTGGTTCCGGAAATGACGTGGAAGCCATGGAAAAAAGGATTTATTCGGCTCCGAGGTGGTTCCGGAAATACGGATTCACAAAACACTACCGACCCCCGTGTCGATCAAAGGACCGAGGTTAGTTAGCGATGAATCTTTATTTAGGTTTTGCATTTTCATGTTATATTATATGTTAGGAGTATTTGCATTTCATTAGTGGTTTTGATTAATATGTTAGGATGTTTGGATTTCATTAGTGGATTTCATTAGTATGTTAGGATGGAGTATTTGCATTCCATTGTTACAGGTACATTTCATTAGTGGTTTTCATTAGTATGTTAGGATGTAATTAACGATTGCATGTGATTATGTGTTGATTTTAATACACGATGATTAAATTTGAATTCGGAATTTTCATACATGATGATTAAATTTGAGATCGGTTGAATTGGTGAAAAGGGTGTTGAGTAATTTGCATTTGAAGTGAAATTTTTATTAGGTTAAACTTATATTTTATGAAAATGTTAATTTAAATATGAAGTGAAAATGTTATTAGGTTTAGTTTCACGTTTAGTTTTCGTTGTTTATGAAAAAAGGTATAATTAAATTTGAGTGGATGGAAATTGTGGTTAATTGGAAGTGAAATTGGAAGTGGATGGAAATTGTGTTGATGAATATTGTGTTAAATTTGAGTGGATGGAAATTGTGATGATAAATATTAATTGGAAGTGAAATTGATAGTATGTGAAAATTCTATTTTATTAGAAATGTAAATTTATATATGAAGTGTAGTCGATGAAATATGTAATTTTGATTAAGTAGGTATTGAATAAATAAAATGTGGAGTGAAATATGTAAGAATTGTATTTAAATTTAAAATGATGACAATTTTGGTTAAATGGGTGTTTAGAAATATGAATGTCCAATGAAGTTATTGTTAGGTTCAAATTGTATGCATGTGAAAAGTGGAATTTTATTTCAATTGATGATGACTAAATATGTAGTTTTGGCTAAACAGTATGTGTAATGGGTATAATTTTGTGGACTATATTATAACAGAAAATTAAGTTATATGAAATTGCAATTTTCTATTAGGCATTAAGACGGGCATTATCCCAGAGAGAACGTGTGCGCCCAACTGCTTCAGTACGAAGGGGAGACAGAGAAACCGAGCAGGAGCTGCAGCCTGCCAGAGCTAGTACATCTGCTCTGCAGCCTCGGATAGGTGTTCCGACGCTAGCTCCACCTACTTGGGTTAGCACATCACAACCCGCCGAGGTGGGTGGGTCCCAGTCTCTCTCTGATTCAGATGCAGAGAATGATGTGCATTCTATGAGGGGAGCTGGTTTGCAACAATCAGTAGGAGACCCCCGGATTCCATTGGATCAGTCGGTTGCACCTCATGTAATTGTAGACGAACAACCGAGTTGGGGATGGGCATTGGGAGAGGATGCGTGCTGGGGTAGATCTAATATTGCAGAGTTTCTTGAGCCGCCAGTCCATTGTTGGGTACCACCAGGATCTAGAGTTCCCGACGCTAATGTCGGTCCTAGCATCCACGTTGGCCAGGCCTCATCTCAACATGGGGAAGAAGCTGAGGACCTTGGCCAAGATCACGAGGAGGAAGTTCAGGAAGATGAACATGTTGCTGCTGACGAGGACTTTGGGGACGGAAGACCTCGTTTTGATGAACCATTGAAGTGGTATAAGACACACAGGGCTAGATCTTTGTGGCTAGCCCAGGTGATAATGATATATAATTATAATATGTTCACCATGTATTATTGTTATGGGGTATCCTTAGTGTTAGAATTGAAGTACTAAGTGGGTAATTGTTGTGAACTGCAGGGTGATAAACTGCTGAAGAGCATACGACGTATTGAGAGATTTGAGGCCCTCCGTATGTGGTATAGGGGTGAGGGAGGTGCTGATGCCTGGTGGCAACTAGTCTGCATGAGCGGACTACAGGACTTGCATGACATTAGCTTTGGTAATGTTGATCACTGTTTGATCCAGTCCTTTGTTTATCGGTGGCATCTGGAGACGAACAACTTTCATTTTCCGTGGGGAGAGATGACAATTATCCTACATGATGTCCACATGTTGCTAGGGTTACGGATTGATGGTTCAGAAATGAGGGAATCTTTATCACTTGAGGACCGTAAGTTATTCCTCACCAACCGCCTGCAATTTTCCGCTAGAGATATCACACCCTTGGGGAAGACCTTCTCCCACCTAAAGCTTGATGAATCGCTTTCAGAGATGAGGGCCAGACGAAACACATCTCCTTCGGACATTGCATCTAGTTACCTCTTATGTGTGCTAGGTGCTTGTTTGTTGAACGACAGGTCAACGAACGGAATTCCGTTGTGGGCTGTGGATTTTATAGTAGACCATCGCCGAACTGGAGACTACGCATGGGGTACAGGTATTCTAGTATACCTGTACATACAGCTTGGTGATGCTTCTCGTATCAGAGCGGGGACAATCGGTGGTTGCACACCATTGTTACAGGTACCTTTCGCAATATATGGGTGTTGTATTTTTTTTCTCAGTAACCTTTTACGTTAATTGCTTAAAAGTAATCGAACCTATTGTATTTTTTTATAGTATTGGATTTTTGCACATTTCCCTATGTTGGCCCCGGGTGTATCGGAGGATCGTCTCCTTCACGGCAACGATCGTAATATGTATTATAGGAAGACAAAGAAAAGAAAATCTTATATTATAAATGCGTAGTATGAAAATGCGATAATTTAGCATGCAACTCGCTTACACAAGACCTGATCCATGTCCATACTGTTGACGATAGTTAATAAATTGTTGAATTCTCTCCATGAACGGGGAATCCCAACCATTGACAGTGGGATGGTGGTAATGAGTCCATTCTGGTGCCATTGGGGGGAGTGGTGAACCTGGGCGGAGCCAAACTGGAACCCAATGACATCTTCCAACCCATGCCAAGGCAACAACGTCTGTAGGTGGATTCACATTCCTTCCGGTTACGGTGATTGGGAGGCATGTGTGTGGACCATCAATGCTGAGCACCACAACAACTTTGTGATAAAGTGTCACGACTGCTAGTGGAATTAGCGGTGCCTCCATCCATGTCTCTGGCCGATGAAGACAAGGTGCTGGGTTAGAAATGTCCACGTTACTTATGAGGATATCTATGGTCTCCAACATTGAGGCTTCCTCATACAACCATCTATGCGTCCGTAACTCCATCGCGATCTCTGATCGAACTAGCATGTACTGATGTTCGCCATATCCTAGTAATAGGGCGATGGCACGAAATCCGCAGTGACCGTCTCCCTTGACACTAGTCAAGCTAGTCACAAAATGTAACATAAATGCGTCGACCTGGCCCCTGAGAACTACTTGTGGACTTACTGTACTGGGCTCACCCTCTTCAACACCAGCACCACGTCCTCTGCCTCTAGCCCGACCTCTTCCACGTGCATGACCTGCAACCTCCCTTCTACCATGCTCGAACCAACTCATATTGCATTGGACAGAACGCCTCCCGCTAGGACGCCCTTTTGGGTTGATTCCAGTTGGCTCTCTCATGGTGGTTTGGCCAGGGTTTTGCATGTCGAAGAAGAACGAACCAATTTTATCAACATCATCTTCAGTCAATATGTCAGCATCCATCTCACGTCGTAGATTGGTTAGTTCAACCCGATTTGGGTTTTTGTACTCAGTGTCATCGTTATCCTCTTCTGCAGTGATAACTCTACTCCAAACTACTTGCCTCCAAAATGGATGAATCTTGCTTGGATGTAAGAGATTCCTACTATCCGTAACTTCTATGAATTCGTGAACACAAGGCACCCCATGCGCATCACGCCAATAACGATCGCGACATACACTATCGTTGTAGGTAAGACTTCTGGACTTGTTATAGTTTTGTAGCAGCAGATCAAAACACTCTCGGGTGACCTTCATCTGGAGGAGAGAAAATATTGGGTTGCTGGATACACTAACCTCTGTCCTCAATCGTGACTTTTCAAGGGATCCCTTTATCTGGTCAATCTGTTCCTTGATCATGGCGTCGATGCAGTTGGTAACATCAAAAAACCCGCCAACAGATGTGTTTAACATTGACTTCAACTTCGAATGAGCAGACTCACAACTGAATGATATAGATAATCGTGATTAGTTTATATGGAAATCAGGGATATCTAATTGTGTAGATTTGATAATATAATAAGGACACACTTACATGTTCGTTGTTCGCGTTCCGAAGTGAGGGTAGCAATCAACCCATGCTCTAACAAGAGCCTCTTTGTGGTCAGTCAACCAAGTTGATTGTAAGTAAGACATAAGTCCCCATTTGGACTCCCACTTTTGATGCATGCTAGCTAATCGACCCTCGTAACTGTCTTCCGTCTTGGACTCAAATAAGGCATAACAGTCGTTGTAAAATGCCTGTTGTCGACCAGCTGAGTTTGTACTCCTCACCTTCAGCTCGATGTTGCACATAACATGCCACCTACATAGCATATGTTTCACTGTGGGAAAAACCTCGTTTAGAGCCTTAATGAGACCCAACTCGCGATCCGTGACGATAACATCTGGTAGCCTCTATTTGCACAAATGCTTAACTCGTCTCATTGCTCACACATAGTGATCCGCATTCTCCCTTGCCATGAATACAAATGCAATTGCAAATGTCTTCTTCGTGCTTGTTATTCCTACGATCTCAAGCAAGGGCATTTGGTACCTACAAAAACCAAGACCTTATGTTACCCATATAATAGCATCACAATTGAAATTAATATTGGCATTGATTAAAGTAAGTCTTACTGGTTAATTTTATATGTCGTGTCCATCACAATCACATAAGGAAATAACCTCAGAAGATGTCGTGAGTCTGGATGGGCTAATATTATATCGCTAACCTCGTTACCCTTTTGAAGAGGAGACTTCCTCGACACAACATAATAACCTTTTTTTATCAAGCGAGTGTAATGCTTGTGGTAGATCCCTTCGACCTCCGTCTCCTCTCTCTTCATCTTCCCCATGGCATTGTACACTTGTCGAATGTCGGCAACACATTCAGCGTCGTCAATCTTCAGACCACGCAAAACATTACGAGGTCTTGTCCCGATCGTCGCATCACGATACACCGTTACCTGTTGTGAGGCTGTTAGGCGACCAGCATACGCATGACCGAACAATTTTTTCGGGAGGGGGTGAGTATGGGATCCACATATGACACGTATTGTCCAATTTTCATCCCCGTGTTGTTGACCCTCCAACTCGAATTCACAACCTTTTTTCCTAGACGTTCTTACCCTGTTGGACGAAGGGGGGAAATCCACATCAATGTCGGGTAGTTCCCTGTGCTCACCGTAGTGCTCACACACTAATCTGAAGGTT
This sequence comes from Persicaria maculosa, assembly GCA_963922045.1. Lineage (NCBI taxonomy): Eukaryota > Viridiplantae > Streptophyta > Magnoliopsida > Caryophyllales > Polygonaceae > Persicaria > Persicaria maculosa. The sequence continues at coordinate 18,877,675 of OY998261.1, read as the reverse complement.
CCAAATCCTGTCCGTTTGTTCTTCCATGATCGGTTTATAACGAGAACCATGTTTTTTGCACCACCCACATAACGAACCCACCCCTTCATATTCTTCTCGTCTTCCCACACCCCGTCAAGCGTAAACATCGATGAATAATCCGTACCCTCGTCCAAAGGTTGGTGTTGACTCTACATTATAGTATAATATAACATTGAAAATGTATTAATTATTATTTCTCAACCGGTACTATATACAATGCACAATATATTAATTTTTATTTCTCAACTAGTTCACATGACACCGCATAATTATATATATTTCTCAACTATATGAAATATCATTTCAAAACTATAACCTTTGTTTTTCGATTATTCTATACACTACATATCATTTCACAACTATAAACTGTAATGATAGCAATACGACAAGTAAACTACAATATCAAATGTCTTATTCATACCATCTTCTTTTTCGAAAATATTTTTAACACTCTTTCATGGTAATACCATAGGTAAGCTATATTACACAATATTCATAATATCATACCTCGAGGTTCCGCACAAGTTCTTCGGGGTCACTGTAACAGTGGGGATTGAATGGCACCTCCTCCTCCGATACTTTTGAAGATGACATGATCACTAATGACACAATCTTTACGTGATTGCAATACTTCCTACACACAAACACTTAGTTTTGCAAAATGTTTTCCTCTCCGGTGTTTCAATGGATGCCAATCGCTTGTATTTATAGACGTTTTAAAGTCGGTTTCTGACTGTCCCACTATTTTGTAAATCGTAGCAGCATACATTGCAACTGTTAACAAAACTGTCGTCAGAGGAGTTCTCACGGTTTCGGAATCAGTGACAGTCAATTTCTCACGGTTTGAGAAGCTGTGGCAGCCAATTTTTTCACGGTTTTCAAATCCGTGATCATGACCGTGCGTTTGGCGATATTTTGACCGTGTATAAAGCGATTTTGTTTGTTTATTATATTAAGAGTCTAATTAATAAAAATTGTTTACCAAAAAAATTACTTATTTATTTATTATATGAGGTAAATGTAGCATACTCTGCCTAGCTATCCCAATTTAATAACAAGTTAGATGAAGGTTCAAACAAAACAACCACAAACTGGAAAATAGAGAGTGGTCATCCGAGGTTCGAACCAGAGACCTTTGGGTACTACCCGCGAGTATTTTCTGACTGAACCATTCCAAAATGGTTTGTCTCACACTTGTCTAGTGTAACTGTTAGTGGAGGTATGGAAGCACTCTCTCAATTTAACTATATTTATAATTTTTAATATTTTTTAAAAAGTGAAAAAAAATACTATTATAATAACACTAATTAATACTTTTCATCTTTTTCCTCTATTGAAAACTATTAATAATAATCTATTAATAACTAGGAATCAATATCAATACAATATACTAAAATAAGATATGAACTCTTTGTTAGAGTGAATAATCCCTGTTGGGGTTGCCTTCGCTATCATTAGAAGATATATAGGAGGTGTACATCATGACCTAATTACAATTGAGCCTATGGGCTTATATATTATATCTAATATATCCCCTCAGTCGAAATAGGAGGGCAGTGGATAGTGAGACTGGATCTAAAATCAAGAAATAATTGGCGAGGCAAACCCTTGGTGAAGATGTCAGCATACTGAAAAGGGGACGGGACATATAAGACACGCACATGACCCATGGCAACTTTCTCACGAATGAAGTGGATATCAATCTCAACATGCTTGGTTCTTTGTTGGTGAACCGGGTTGTGAGCAAGGTAAGTAGCGCTGACGTTGTATGTATACACAACAGATGCTTGACTGAGCGGACAATGGAGCTTAAGCAATAAGTTGCGAAGCCAGGAGCACTCAGAGACGATATTGGCAACACCACGATACTCCTCTTCAGCACTAGAGCGGGAGACAACATGTTGTCTCTTGGATGACCAAGAAACAAGAGAGTCATTGAGGAACACACAATATCCTAACCTAGATCATCGGGTGTCCGAACAGCCAGCCCAATCAGCATCCGTGTATACAACCATGAAGAGAGGTGAAGCTGATGGGGTAATAGTGATGCTAAGAGAAGTAGTACCCTGAACATACTTGATAATACGCTTAAGAGCAGCAACGTAAGACTCTCTAGGGTCATGCATAAATAGACAGACTTGCTAAACAACATAGCTAATATCAGGACGAGTAAATGTCAAGTAGGGGTGTTATTCGAGCTGAGCGAGCCGAGTACCTAGGTGCTCATGTTCAGCTCGTTTTTTATCGAGCCGAGCCTCATTTTTTTTCGAGCCTAAGATCCTGCTCATATTCGGCTCGTGAGCTTTACATGGAGCTCGAGCTCGAGCTTGAATTACTTGTTTTTGGCTTGAGCCAAGTTTGAGCTCGTGAGCTCGTATTAAGCTCGATTTGAGCTCGTGAGCTCGTATTAGCTCGATTTGAGCTCGTATTAAGCTTGATTTGAGCTCATATTAAGCTCATGAGCTACATTTGGTATGTAGCTACATACATATAGGCAGGCCAAAATAAGTTATACGAGCTACTCGAGCTCGGCTCAGGCTCGTCTCGAGCTCAGGAACCTGCTCGAACTTGGCTCATTTTTTTTAATATGAACTAGCTAGAGCCGAGTATTTCGAGCCAAATCCGAGTCGAACTCAAGTAGCTCACATTCATATAACACCCGTAATGTCAAGTACTGTAAAGCACCATCAAGGCTACAGTACAAAGTCGGATGAGACACAGGTTGACCCGCAGCTTGGGCCAGTGTGGTAGTGGTCTCAACAAGTGTTGCAACAGGCTTACAGTTATCCATGTTGGCCTTGACAATAATCTCCTTGGCATATTTCTCCTGGGAGAGAAATAAACCAGATGCAGATCGAGATGCAAAGACTCCCAAAAAGAAGCTGAGAGGTCCGAGATCGGACATAGCAAGCTCCTTGTTAAGTTGATTAATAATGGCAGCCCAAAGTGTTTCTGAAGATGCAGTAAGGATGATATCATCGACATATAACAGCAAATAAGCAAGCTGATTACCTCGGCGAAAGACAAACAGAGAGGAGTCGCTCTTGTTACTGATGAAGCCAAGCAGGTGGAGTTAAGTAGAAAAGTGAAGGTACCACACCCTAGGTGCCTGTTTAAGGCCATAAAGAGGCTTCTTCAAGAGACAAACATGGTCTGGTTTAGTCCTGTCAGCAAAACCAGGCGGCTGAAACATGTACACTGTCTCATTCAGATGACCATGAAGAAACGCATTCTTGACATCAAGTTGATGATCGAATAGGCCAATCCCTTAAGACAGCGAGATGCAAGATGGTACGAATGGTAGCCGGTTTGACAACTGGACTAAATGTGTCATCGCAATGGATCCCCATCTGCTGAGAGTTCCCATTGGCGACCAATCGCGCCTTATAGCGCTCAAGAGATCCGTCAGAGCGAAACTTGTGCTGAAAGAGCCACATGCACCGCACAATGTTGGTGCCAGGAGGCGAGGAACCAAGACCAAAGCGTTGTTGCTAATAAGAGCCCTGTACTCATCGAGCATGGCAGCATTCCAGTTCGGGTCTAAGGCGGCTGTTTTTTTTTAGAAAACCCACTAGGCACTAAGTCCGGGTTTAGGGTGTGCGTAAATATGAAGAATAAAGAATGGGAGATCCAAAGAGGATCATACATCCGAGCTTGAGCCCTTAAAAGTTAGGACGCAACCTAACTTAGCATGGACACAAGCTAAAACAAAACAAACGAGTGTATGCTCCAGTCAAGACGTAGCTTGATCGGACACATACAAAATGCCAAGAAAACACAAAATAGGACAGGTCAAGGCACGCAGGCCTATCCCACCTCCGAAATACAACCAAAAGACCGTGTTCCCAGGGCACACAGGCACCCAGAAGGACACAAGCCAAAACCCTACTAAAACAAGATGGTTCTCGAGAGCACGTAGGCACCAAAGGCATATAGGCCCTAAGACACCATCTAATGATCATGGTAGCACAAAAATCCGAGAGCAAGGGGGCGTCAAAGACAGCACAAGACTTGGATCTTCTCAACATCATTGAGACCAAAGGAGGCGTGAAGGAGCCGAAACACATGGGTTGCAATAAGCTTTGCAACAACTTCCTCGGGGATGTGATTGTCATCATAGACCTTTCCATTCCTCGTGTGCCAAATGAAGTAAACCACAGTGGAGAAGGCAAAAGTATTGGCTTTCGCATCACAACTTTTCTTCCTTTTGTACCTACGGAGCCACCTAAGACCTCTAGCCAAGCTATCCACGCCATCTGGGATTGAGAATTTCTCCTTGGTTCTCCTCCAAATGTCCTTAGTATAAGGGCATCCAAAGAAGAGGTGCTCATGCGTCTCCAACACATCCTCATCACAAAACCTACACCCATGGTTAATATCAAGAAATAAAAGTCTATCCAAAGTAGGAAGTTTGCCCAACCTAGCAAGCCAAAGGATGAAGCTATGCTTCGGGGTGTTTCCTCTAGCCCACACTTCCTTATACCAATGGACATTAGTTTCCTTTTCTCGAAATTCCTCATAGGCTTTCTTCACCTTGAACCTATCTTCATCACACCACTCAACAAGCACATTATTAAGGTTAGAATCCAAACATAACATTTTATTCTTAACCTCAATAATCACCTTGATGAGAGGCGAGTCTCTCCGATGAGCCTCCCATGCCTCCACCTCACAAATTGCAAAGTATCGATGATGAACCCAATGAAACCACAAACTCTCCTTCTTCTCATGGATCCTCCAAAGATGCTTGCTCATGAAGGCCTCATTCCAAGAGCGAATGTCGATCAACCCTAAGCCCCCTTCACACTTCGACTTCCACACCTTACTCCACTTCACTCTCAGGGTTTTCCAAAGAAAGGAGTGGCACAAGCTAATTAAAGCTTGCATAATGGATTCCAGTACAGGGAGTACCGAAAGCCAAAACCCCTCAATTCCTTGGAGCACCGAGGCAATAAGCTCCCTTCGTCCTCCATAAGACAAATTCTTTCCAATCCAAGCATTAAGTTTCTTACCAATCTTGTCCAAGAGAGGACCATAGTGAGCCACTCTAAGGCCGTGGGGGCTGATGGGGATGCCAAGATAGCAAAATGGGAACTCGCCTTTCTTGAACCCCGTGGCCTCCTCAATAGCTTGAGCTTCATTAGGAGGGACGGAAGCCAAGAAAACCGAGGATTTATCCTTGTTAACCGAGAGCCCAGAAGCCTTCTCAAAGCGCTGAAGACATGTCATCAAGCACCTAACCGAACTCATATCACCGCGGTTAAACAACATTATATCATCCGCAAAAACAAGGTAAGCAATCCTCAAGCTCTTACAATGTTGGTGAAAGTGGAAATTAGCCTTACTAGTCTCAAATTTGACAATCCTAGAAAAGAATTCCATAGCAAAGACAAAAAGTAAAGGAGAGAGAGGATCACCTTGCTTGAGCCCCTTTTTACCTTCGAACATCTCATGGAGCTCATTGTTCACTTTGATGGAGAAGGAAGTAGTCTTGACACACTCCATAACCCAAGCTATAAATTCCGATGGGAGACCTATTTCACACAATACAAAGTGTAAGAACTTCCAAGATAAAGAATCATAAGCCTTGGCTAGGTCAATGTTTAGAAAACATCTCCTAGTTTCACGCTTAACATTATATTTCCGAAGAAGCTCCTGCACAAAGAAGATGTTATCCGACATAAGACGATTAAGGACGAAAGCACTTTGAGCGAGATTATAATGTAGCAAAGGCGGTTGTTTTGTGGGATGTAGGGATGGGAGATATGTGAGAAACGAAGAGGTTAAAAATCTATTTGAGGCAAAAGATGTCACTCATGCTCCGAGTTTGGATCTGGGTGACCGGCTGGGTGGGGTTAGGTGACAGGGAAGGGGCTGCAGCGGATGGCACAAAGGCTTGAGGTGACAGGACGGGGACTGCAGGTTGCGGTAAGGGAGGGTTAGGTGCCCGAGCTAGAGCTCGGAGATGTAATAGCATTTGAAGAAGAAGTGGGATATAGTTGGTGGAGAAGGGGTAGGATAGGATAGTCAAAAGAGGAGGAGGAGGATGTGTTTGGGGATGTAGGGAGACTGGAAAAAGGGAAGCTTGTCTCATTGAACATGACATGACGAGAGATGATGACACGTTTCGAAATTGGGTCAAAACATCTATACCCCAAGAAGACACAAAGAAGGGAACGTGGTGCGAGCTTGTGAGGAGCGACAGATGCTTGATTGGGATAACATAAGCATAAAAAGACACGGAGGTTGTCATATTTTGGAGTGACGCGATATAGGACTCCAGTTGGGCACCAATTTTGGATAGTTGTGGAAGGGGTGATGCTGAGAAGATAGCATGTCGTCTCGGCTGCGTAAGGCCAATATGTCAAAGGGACATGGCCATGGATAAGAAGGGTTCTCATAGAGTTGGTGAGGGAGTAGATCATTCGTTCAGCCTTCCTATTTTGAGATGAAGTGTGTGGGAAAGAGAATGTGAACTGAATGTCATGAGTGGAGAAGAAAGATTTGAGGGCATTGTTGTTAAATTCGCCGCCCATGTCACATTGAAAGGATTTGATGGAAAGGTTAAAATGGGAGCGAATATAGGTATGAAAGGAAATGAAGTGTGAGACAACTTTAGATTTTTACTTGAGGGGGGGAATCCACAAATAATGAGAGAAAGCATCAAGAAGCACAAGCATATAACGGAAACCATCATGACTAACTGATAGAGCATGATTAGTATTGCATAATAGATTATATTTAGCATAGTTTGGTTGTGAATATTGCATATTTTGGTTGCATTTACGTTCTCACTTATTGAGTTGGAAGAGGCGGAATCTACACAATTCTATGGTTCATTTCAGGTATAACAGATTCTAGGTAAATTGAGCATTGAGGAGAGCAAAAGAAGTTAATAGGAAAAGTTTTGGGCCACTGCAGAAGGACGAGGGAGAGAAGCTGGAGAATCGCCGGCCGCCCCGCAGAATGCTTGGCTGCCCCGCGGCTGGAAGACCTTTCAGAGGATTTCGCTGTTCGCTTGGCCGCCCTGCGGCCTATGGTAGCCGCCCCATGGCTTGTTGCTGAACGCCGAATTAGATCTGAACTTTAATTAGGGTTTTTTATATTATTTTTGGCTGACTCTTTGGAGGCTTTTAAAAGACATTTCTAGGTTATTATACTATTCACCTTAGGCACTTTAGAGATTATTGAGAGCACGTTTGAGCATGAGCAACCAAACTCTCAAGGTTTCGCCTACAGTTTGGATCTTTGATTGTTGAATTGTGAGTTTCTTAATCAAGTTCTTATTCCTATTCGAATGTTTTGGCTTCTTTGGGCTTAATTCCTTGAATGTGTTTATTCTCTCTGGCCTGATCAACTAGTTAGAGTAGATTCATTCAATTTCTAGGGTTTTGTAGATTCTTCGTAGCGAACCTTAACCCAAGTGGTAATCATATCCCTTTAGGACTCGTAGGACTAATTGGATGTGTAGGAAGTTGAATATATGTTAAATATCGACTCGTAGCTTGATATTGCATATACCTTGGTTAATTCATATTCTTAATGCTATTTCTAGGTTAAACCTTAATCGTGTTAGGGTTATTTAGAGATAAGAATTACAAGGACATTCGTAGGAAAAGACAAGAACTAGAGGCTGAAACAAGAATCAAATTCATCAATTGAAGTGACAAATTTTAGATTAACCTATTTCTCTCTACTGCATTCTTCAACCCACATTAGTTTTTTTGCTTGCTTCCGCTTTGATAAAAGACGGACATTTTTCTCACCAAACTCTCTTTTCTCTACTTGCGATTGAATTAACACTAGAATTTACTAGATTTCCCTGTGGATCGACCTCTTTCTTACCAACTATACTAGTTGTAGGTTTGGGTATTCTTTGGCAGGAACAACGACAGGTTTTCCTCTTGTCAAATTTGGCGTCGTTGTCGGGGAATTTCTTTTTAATTTCTTGTGTTGTTTAATCGCTAACCTTGGTGTGGACCACGTTTATGGTCTGCACCCGTGCTACTAATCCATCTTTACTTCCTTTTGATTCAGCAACATTGAGCAATTAGCAACTGAGACTTTGTATGAGTATGTGGAGCGATTCAAAAAGCTCTGCTCAAGTTGCCTCTACCATGGTTACTCTCAACAGGACTTGGTGCTTTATTTGCATGGAGGTTTGCTTGACGATGAGCGTCGAATGGTGAATGTCACTAGTGGGGTTAACATTCTCAACAAGACCCCAAATGATGCTATGTAGTTGTTCTCAAAGCTTGCTAAGGGGTCTAGACAATATAGTAAGAGGGCAAACCCTCGTGGAGTACTGGTTGTAGATTCTTCAAGCTCCATTTTGCAAGCCGATATGATGGAGATGAAGGAGATGATGAGAAGGATGATGCTCAAAGGGATATCTCAAGAACTCAAGGCATGTGGGCTCTGTGCTGTTCCCTCACATCCAAACGATATGTGCCCACTACTTCAGGAGCCTAATGTTGAGCTTAACGACATGGGAAACTTTGTTCAGCAGAAGCCCATGTATGGTAATTATCACCAGGTCCCTTTCAATCCACAAGGGGGACACCAATAGAGGCCTCAGCAACAATTCGATTATAGGTAGAGAGGACCTCCCCCAGAGGATCAATCAACTGAGGACCCTATCAAGACCCTCACAAGGATACTCATGAGCCAAGTTGAGCACTCCAAGAATCTGGAGAAGCAAATGGGCCAATTGGCTCAATCGCTGAGCGAATTGCAGGCTAAGGACTCAGGAAAGCTACCATCTCAAACGGTGGTGAATCCTTAGGATAACGTCAGCACAATAACACTAAGAAGTGTTAAGGAACTGATTACCACTCACCAGGATGACGAAAACCATGGGGAATCTGAGCTGCGTAAAGAAGAAGATGAAGAAGAGCTTAGAAATCGCCAGCCGCCCCGCGGCCCCCCTGGGCCGCTCCGCGGCCAAGGCGATTCTAAAGGGGCAGAATTCAGTGAGCCGCCTCGCGGCCACACCCAGCCACCTCACGGCCTTTCTCTTGACGACTCCTCCGATTCTTATGTAAGGCCTTAATTTCCTCCTCTCAACTCTTACAAACTTGTTCCTCCCTTTCCTGAAGCCCTCAAAGACACAAGGAGGCCTGAGAATGATAAAGAGATCTTTGAGATGTTCAGTAAGTGCGAGGTAAACATTCCCTTACTCAAATTGATTAAAAGTATTCCTCGTTATGCTAAATTTCTTAAGGAAATTTGCACCATAAAAAGGAATAAGAAGTTGATGAGGAAGCAGAAGATTAAGGTAAGCGAACATGTGTCTGCCGTGTTTCAAAAGCGTATGCCTAAGAAATGTAGCGACTCTGGCATGTTCACAATCCCATGTGTGATAGGTGAGACTAAGTTTGATAAAGCTTTGTTAGACTTAGGTGCATCTATTAATTTTTTACCTTATTCTCTGTATGAATTATTAGGCTTAGGACATTTGCATGAGACTAGAGTGGTGATCCAACTAGCAGACCGCTCAAATGCTTATCCTAGAGGCATAGTAGAGGATGTTTTGGTCATGGTTGACAACTTGATCTTTCCTGCTGACTTTTTATTCTTAGACATGGAACATGCTAAGCAAGAGGCCCCTATTCTCTTAGGAATACCCTTTTTAAAGACTGCTAGGACAAAAAATGATGTGTATTCTGGCTCATTGACTATGGAATTCGATGATGAGAAGGTTGAATACAATATATATGATGCAATGAAATTCCCTTCTAACGATCCTTCCTTATGCTTTGTGGATGCCATTGATACTTGTATGCAGGATACTTTTGATATGAGTTGTGTAGATGACTTGCTGGTTCTTTTAGAAGCTCTTATTGAGGAGTTGTCATTGAATTATGCTTTATCTACTAACCTACAGGAGACCATAAGAGACTTGCCCGCCCTCCCTACTCATTCACAGGTAGGTACCCCTATGGCACTAACCGTTCCGAGCAAGAAGCTCTTACCTTCTGTTGTGCATGCACCTGTTGTTGAGCTCAAGCCACTTCCTGAGCATTTGAAGTATGCATTCGTGGGGGAATGTGACACCTTGCCTGTCATCATCTCTAACAAGCTTACTAAAGAACAAGAAGATAGGTTGGTGGCGGTTCTCAAAAAACATAAGAACGCTCTGGGATGGACCATAGCAGACATCAAGGGAATCAGCCCAGCTACTTGCATGCACAGAATCATGTTAGAAGAGGGAGCCAAACCTTCCAGGCAACCTCAAGGGAGACTCAACCCACCTATGATGGAGGTAGTAAAGAAGGAGGTGTTGAAACTTCTTCAGGCAGTGAGGCAGGTATGATATATCCCATCTCTGATAGTCAATGGGTTAGTCCAACGCAGGTAGTACCAAAGAAGGGAGGCATAAAAGTGGTTGAGAACAAAGAAGGTGAGTTGGTCCCCACCAGAGTCCAATCAGGCTGGAGAGTTTGTATCGATTATCGCAAGCTGAATGTGGTAACTCGAAAAGATCACTTTCCCTTACCATTTATTGATCAGATGCTTGAACGGCTCGCTGGTCGTCCATATTATTGCTTTTTAGATGGATATTCAGGGTACTTTTAGATAGCCATTGCACCAGAGGATCAAGAAAAGACGACATTCACTTGTCCGTTTGGCACTTTTGCATATGGCAAGATGCCTTTTGGCTTGTGCAACGCTCCTGGGACATTCCAACGGTGTATGGTGAGTATTTTTTCTGAATATATAGAGCAATTCATTGAGGTTTTTATGGATGACTTTACTGTACATGGTGATAGTTTTGATGCTTGCTTAAACCATTTGGCACTTGCGCTTAGAAGTGTGTTGACACTAACTTAGTGCTTAATTCAGAAAAGTGTCACTTTATGGTTGAGGAGAGCATTGTTTTAGGTCACATTGTCTCCCATAAAGGGATTGAGGTTGATAAGGCAAAGGTTGACATCATTTAATCATTGCCTTATCCTACTAATGTGTGTGAAGTGTGTTCCTTTTTAGGCCATGCAGGATTCTACTGCAGGTTCATTAAGGATTTATCAAAGATCACCTCACCCTTGTGCAAGCTACTGAAGAAGGAGGTCACATTTTCTTTTGATGAAAAGTGCAGGACGGCGTTTGATGAGTTGAAGACTTGTCTTACTAGTGCACCGATTATACAAGCACCAAATTGGTCACAACCCTTCGAATTGATGTGTGATGCTAGTGACTATGCTTGGGAGTCATGCTTGGACAAAAAGAGGGGAAGAACTCTCATGTGATCTACTATGCGTCTCTGACGTTGAATGGAGCCCAAAAGAATTACTCAACCATAGAGAAGGAACTTCTTGCTATAGTTTTTGCCCTTGAGAAATTTAGATCTTAGTTGCTTGGTTAAAAAGTTATTGTGTATACTGACCATGCAACACTTTGTTACCTTTTGACGAAGAAAGAGGCCAAGCCAAGACTGATTAGATGGATCTTGCTTTTAAGCGAGTTTGACATCGAAATCAGGGACAAAAAGGGTGTTGAGAAGCTTGTTGCAGATCATTTAAGTCGTATATTGCAGGGGAAGAATGGACAAGAAGAGAAATCGCATATCCTGGGGAGTTTTCCTAACGAAGAGTTGTTTGAAGTCTTCACCGTCTCCAGCCGCCCCACGGCCAGCCCAGGCCGCCCCGCGGCCGAGTTCTCGGAGAAAACTTTGCTCGCAATCGGCGGCCGCCTCGCGGCTGACCCTAGGCGCCCGCGGTCGCTGCAGAATCTGAAATTGAACACCTTCTAAAGGTAAGCTCTATCCCCCGTCCTTGGTTAGCTAATTTGGTAAACTTTCTAATATCGCAGGAGTTTCCACCCAACTTTTCTAAGGCTTAAAAGGACAAGATACGCCATGATGCTAGCTTCTACGTTTGGGATGACCCATACCTATGAAAGCGTTGTGCAGATCAAGTGATACGTTGGTGTCTTCCCGATGATGAGGTACAATCTGTCCTTAATTTCTGTCACTCACATGAATGTGGTGGGCACTTTGGACCACAAAAGACAGCCAGGAAGGTACTTGATGCAGTGTTCTTTTGGCGACATATATTTCGTGATTCATATGCTTTTTGCAAATCTTGTGATCGCTGTCAGAGAGTTGGGAATCTTTCTAAGAGGAATGAGATGCCACAAACTCGTATGATATTTTGTGAGATTTTTGATGTTTGGGGCATTGACTTCATGGGACCATTCCCTAACTCGTTTGGAAAGTTGTATATTTTGCTTGTGGTGGACTACGTCTCCAAGTGGGTGGAGGCGAATGCCATCAGGACTGATGATTCAAAAGTTGTTACATGTTTCCTCAAAGAGCTATTCTCTAGATTTAGAGTGCCGAAAGCATTAATAAGTGATAAAGGGACCCATTTCTGCAACAAGACGGTAAATGCACTATTAAAGAAATGTCATGTGACGTAGAGGGGGTCTACTGCATACCACCCCGAGACTAATGGGAAAGCTGAGGTGTTTAATCGTGAGATTAAGACTATCTTGGAGAAGACTGTTGCCCCAAACAGGAAGGATTGGAGTGCAAGACTTGATGATGCTTTGTGGGCTTATCAAACGGCTTACAAGACTCCCATTGGGATGTCTCCGTTTTGATGAAATTGGGGGAGTTTAGGAAACTCCAGCTGCAGGAGTTGGAAGAGTTGAGATTGGATGCCTATGACAACTCCGTCACCTATAAGGAAAAGACTAAGGCATGGCACGACAAACATATTTTGCGAAAGGACCTCAAAGTTGGAGACAAGGTCCTTCTATTCCAATCGCGCCTGCAACTCTTCCCAAGTAAGCTTCGCTCTAGATGGGCAGGGCTATATGTTATTACTAATGTCTTTTCTCATGGTGCAGTAGAGCTACTCAATGAGAGGAATGGAGACATTTTCAAGGTGAATGGTAATAGAGCGAAGCCATATTATGAAATCTTTGTCAGATAGGATGGTGATGAGTTGGTTCTCAATGAACCAAGTACTGAGGATCACTAGGGAGTCTTAACGTCGAGCCAATGACCTTAACTAAAGGCGCTGCTTGGGAGGCAACCCAAGGTAAGTAGTTTAGATGTTATTTTCTTCTTACATTAGGTTATTTTTAGTTTAGTTTTGGTTGGTTCGGCACACTAACCTCGCAGGATAAAAAGAAGAGGAGTTAGGAGAAAAGGGGAGGCCGCCCCGTCGCCAGCCAGGCCGCCCCGCGGTCACGTTAGCGAGCGAAATCTCTTCGCAAAATCACCGGCCGCCCCGTCGCCAGCCAAGCCGCCCCGTGGCCACGTCAGTGAGCGAAATCTCTTCGCAAAATCATCGACCACCCCGTCGCCCTGCTAGGCCGCATTGCGGCCCATGACGGAGGTAAAAAAAAAATTTTTGGGACCCATGTGGGCCCCCACTTTCTACACCCCTTTAAACCTATCCACTCCTTTATCATCCCCCTTTGTCCCAAGCCTCCCCCACGCCCTGCTCATCTATCCTTATCTATCTTCAACCTCCAAAAGCAAAACCAAAACCTCCATTAAAGCCTTTTCTCCCAAAGCTTTAAACCTTCACAAAAATCATCCCTTCCCCACAAATCTTCCATTATACACCTTCATCCTTTACAAAAATCACACACATTCTTTTATTCCTCCTAGATCTACACAGAAATGGGCCCTATTCCAAGAATCCTCAAGGTTTTTGGGAGAATCCACCACGGAGGGAGGAATTGGAGACGTCAAAGAGTAGATCCAACATAAGAGCATCAGATCCGGTGATTCCCGAGGTTGCCCCGTCACCAGTCCAGCTGTCCCGCGACCACCCTAATTGCCGGCCGCCCCGTTGCCTCCTCAGCTGCCCCGCGGTTTCCCCTATCGCCGGCCGCCCCATTTCCACCCTCGGCTACCCCGCGACCACTACAGAAACTAAACATTCGTGAGTCCTCTTGATTTCAACCCTTCTTGGGTAATTTTCTTTGCTTGAATTGAAAATGTCAAGGCCCCATGGGATGAGTAGAAGCCAGAAGGAGAAGTGGATGTTAGAGATGGATGTATGCACTAGGCAATTGTTAGAGCATGGGGGCTTAGGGAATTTCTTAGAAAAGAATGCTCCTACTTATTCGGGCTTAGTTAAGGAGTTCCTAGCGACTTTGAGTGTGCGGTCGACATCCATTGAGTTTCGGTTTCTTGGGCGGGAGTTCACAAGGACGAAGGAGCATGTGGGATAGATTTTTGGAGTCACTACTGCACCAACTGCAGGTTGGTTTGATGTATCCAAGGGAGAGGGTCCTATTGCTTTTTGGCTTGCGGCGACTAGGGTACCTTTTGAGGCCAAGAAGGGCCAATATAACTCGAGTATTAGGCACCCTGCACTACGACTGATCCACAAGGTTTTAGCCAACACATTTTTTCCCAAGCTAAGGTCAACAAGATCTCACTTATGGACATGTCGTATTTGTGGTGTTTGACGCCGGAGTGTCCAGTGGTCCCAGGTTGGGTGGATTTGTTCCTATTCAACTGCAGGGATATCGTCGACAAGCGCAAGACGGTGACGATTAGCTTTGGGGGTCTCATCACTCTCATAGCGCGAGATTGTATTGATCTGGACACTTTCCCCGATGTTCTACATGGGGCATTTATGTATGATGAGGCCCAGTTGAGGAAAGCTGGCCATTTGGAGGGGAGATCGCCGATGTGGGTCTGGAGGATATGCCATCTTGGGGGGATTCAACTGAGATTACCTCGGCCACTTCCTTTTGGTCCTACTGCAGACGATTTCTTTATGGGCCTCGAGGATGAGGATGATGAGGATGAGGATGATGGGGATGATGGGGATGATATTGCTCAGGACGATGATGGTGGTGCTCCTGATGTTCAGGCGGATGTAGGAGGTGGGGGTGTTGGACCTTCTAGCACAGCTGGAGTAGGTCCTGGTCCAGGTTACTATGAGCTTGAGTAGAGGATGATGGCGATGTCTCTCCACTAGGATACCATGTGGGAGCATCAACAGCAGATGTCTCTCCGCCAAGATACCATGTGGGAGCATTAGCAGATGATATCTCGTCGTCATGATGCTATGTGGGATCACCAGTAGCAGCTGTATGTTGACATTTGAGACATCCGTCGGGATATTCGTGGACTGACTACTAGCCTGGCTGATATGTGTGAGAGCCAGGTAAAGATGCGGCGCATACAGGAGCAGATGCTATAGAGACAGCAAGCTGCCTGGGAGGCTTAGGAGTTGTAGAGACGTCGACAGAGACAGGAGGAGTTCTATTGGTTTGCCTATCCTTAGTTCCCACCTTACCCGCCACCACCACCTCAGCAGTGAGCATGTTAGTTTTTCTTTTTCTTTTCCCTTTCATTTTATTTTGATGTTTTTGCCATTGAGGACAATGTCAGAATTAAGTGTGGGGGGAAGGTTTGCATGAAATGTTAGGTTTATATTTCATCTTTATGTTTGCACTATGACTTTAGGTTGCATGTTTAAATATTGAAGTTGATGTTAGTTTATGTTACTTCTAAAAAAAAATCCGAAAATTATATATATTTATGTAATTATATTTATGCATTAGTTAGAATATTAGGTCTTATTTTCCCATATGGATGCCACTTGTCCTCTAATTTATCTATTGAGACTTATACCTCATGATGTGCTTGGATTGTTGAAACCTTCGATATATGATTTCTACAATATTTGGTGAACATGATTGGTTAATGATTGAGCACATAAAATCTTTGATTTTTGGGTGATTTTGAAGTTCTAGACATGACCTTGTGAGCTTATTTTGGCCTATTCAGGACTGCACTTGATTTAGTCCTCTTGCTTGCTGAGTGTACTCTCTTTAATTGCTTCCTCTTTGGCTTGCATTTAGATATCTTTTTCAAGGCTGCATATTATGATTTCTACACATGACTTAAACATGATTGAGGCACCTTTATTAGCCCTATTTGACTCTATTTCCACCTTACATATTATCCTCTGCTTGAAGCCAATTTGAGCCTGATTGTCTATTCTTTTGTAGCTCCACAAGATTTCTCTATAGCCAAATATAGCCTTACCCCATCCAAGAATTAGGACTAGTTGGTGAATATTTATATTGTGGACGATGATTTGAGTGGCGGATTGTATGTATGAGGTATATTTATGAGATGTTTGATTCTTGCTAGTAGTTTATACATTACTTGGGACCTAAGGAGGATAAAATTCACTTAGGGGTAAAAGTCAAGGAAAATCATTTGATATAGCATGAAAAAGAACATATGAAAGAAAAAAAAAAGAAAAAAAAATAAAGGAATGAGTTGAGTATGGTTTGTAAAGTTATATGCTTGAGATTGGAATTGTATGACATTGTAGAGTTATGGTATGAGCTTATGAGTGGTATTGTGATTTGATTGCTTCCTTAGTTCCCAAATTATGAGCACCACATGGCCTAAATTGTTCTATACCTTATGTTTTCTACCTTGGCCCCATTACAACCCAATTGAAAGACCTCGTGATTTTTGTTGTGTGTAGAGTCACCCGCGGTGGAGAGCTAGAACACTGGTGCAAGACTATTGTAGCTAAGCTTTTAAAGAATGAGTTTTGAGCATAAACATTTAACCCTAAACACTTGAGCGAGAGTGAAACACATATTCCTTGTGAGGTCTAGAATGGATATGGTTGCCTGATTTCATTGATTATTGCAATTATGTGCTATGATGTTGTTAATCTATTGTGTTTTCTAGTTTTCATGCACTTAAAGAATATTGGGGTTGATACATGAATTGCTATTCTGTGGGGCTGCAGAGTTGATTTTCTATTGCTTGAGGACAAGCAAAGGTTCAAGTGTGGAAGAGGCGGAATCTACACAATTCTATGGTTCATTTCAGGTATCACAGATTCTAGGTAAATTGAGCATTGAGGAGAGCAAAAGAAGTTAATAGGAAAAGTTTTGGGCTACTGCAGAAGGACGAGGGACAGAAGCTGGAGAATCGCTAGCCGACCCGCAGGATGCTTGGCCGCCCTGCGGCTCGAAGACCTTTCAGAGGATTTCGCTGATCGCCTGGCCGCCCCGTGGCCTGTGGTAGCCGCCCTGCGGCTTGCTCCTGAACGCTGAATCAGATCTGAACTTTAATTAGGGTTTTTTTATATTATTTTTGGCCGACTATTTGGAGGCTTTTAAAAGACATTTCTAGGTTATTCTACTATTCACCTTATGCACTTTAGAGATTATTGAGAGCACGTTTGAGCATGAGCAACTAAACTCTCAAGATTTCACCGACAGTTTGGATCGTTGATTGTTGAATGTTTTGGCTTCTTTGCGCTTAATTCCTTGAATGTGTTTTATTCTCTCTGGCCTGATCAACTAGTTAGAGTAGATTCATTCAATTGCTAGGGTTTTGTAGATTCTTCGTAGTGAACCTTAACCTAAGTGGCAATCATATCCATTTAGGACACGTAGGACTAATTGAATGTGTAGGAAGTTGAATATATGTTAAATATATATCGACTCGTAGCTTGATATTGCATATACATTGGTTAATTCATATTCTTAATGCTATCTCTAGGTTAAATCTTAACCGTGTTAGGGTTATTTAGAGATAAGAATTACAAGGACATTCATAGTGAAAGACAAGAACTAGAGACTGAAACAAGGATCAAATTCATCAATTGAAGTGAAAAATTGTTGGTGAACCTATTTCTCTCTACTGCATTCTACAACCCACATTAGTTTGTTTGGCTGCTTCCGCTTTGATAAAAGGCGGACATTTTTCTCACCAAACTCTCTTTTCTCGACTTGCGATTGAATTGAAACTAGAATTTACTAGATTTTCCTGTTGATCGACCTCTTTCTTACCAACTATATTAGTTGTAGGTTTGAGTATTCTTTGGCAGGAACAACGACAGGGTTTCCTCTTGTCAAATTTCATCAATTTGCATGTTTCACCACCCACTTGGAGACTTCAAACAATGCAACATAAGATTTGCATGACATGTTAGGTTTTTATTTCATCTTTATATTTACACTATGACTTTAGGTTGCATGTTTAAATATTTAAACATGCAACCTAAAGTCATAGTGCAAATATAAAGATGAAATACAAACCTAACATGTCATGCAAATCTTCCCCCCACACTTAATTCTGACATTGTCCTCAATGACAAAAACATCAAAATAAAATGAAAGGGAAAAGAAAAAAAAAAGAAAAAGAAAAAATAACATGCTCACTGCTGAGGTGGTGGTGGCGGGTAAGGTAGGAACCGAGGATAGGCAAACCGATAGAACTCCTACTGTCTCTGTCTCTGCAGCTCTTGAGCCTCCCAGGCAGCCTACTATCTCTGTAGCATCTGCTCCTATATGCGCTGTATCTCTGCTTGGCTCTCACACATATCAGCCAGGCTAGTAGTCAGTCTATCAACATCCCGACGGATGTCTCCAATGTCAACATACAGCTGCTGCTGGTGATCCTACATAGCATCCTAAAGATGAGATATCATCTGCTCATGCTCCCACATGGTATCCTGGTGGAGAGACATCTGCTGCTGATGCTCCCACTTGGTATCCTAGGGGAGAGACATCGCCATCATCCTCTGCTCAAGCTCATAGTAACCTAGACCAGCACCTACTCCAGCTGTGCCAGAAGGTCCAACACCCCCACCTCCTACATCCGCATGAATATCAGGAGCACCACCATCATCGTCATGAGTAATATCACCCCTATCATCCTCATCCTCATCCTCAGGGCCCATAAAGAAATCGTCTGCAGTAGGACCAAAAGGAAGTGGCCGGGGTAATCTCAGCTGAATCCCCCCAAGATGGCCTGTCCTCCAGACCCACATCGGCGATCTCCCCTCCAAATGGCCAGCTTTCCTCAGCTGGGCCTCATCATACATAAATGTCCCATGCAGAACATCAGGGACAGTGCGCAGATCGATACAATCTCGCGCTATGAGAGTGATGAGACCCCTAAAGCTAATTGTCGTCGTCTTGCGCTTGTCGACGATATCCTTGCAGTTGAATAGGAACAAACCCACCCAACCTGGGACCACTGGGCTCTCCGGCGTCAAACACCACAAATACGACATGTCCCTAAGTGAGATCTTGTTAACCTCAGCTTGGGCAAAAAATGTGTTGGCTAGAACCTTGTGGATCAGCCGTAGTGCAGAATGCCTAATACTCGAGTTATATTGGCCCTTCTTGGCCTCAAAAGGTACCCTAATCACCGCAAGCCAAAAATCAATAAGACTCTCTCCCTTGGATACATCAAACCAACCTGCACTTGGTGCAGCAGTGACTTCAAAAATCTATCCCACTTGCTCCTTCGTCCTCGTGAACTCCCGCCCAAGCAACCGAAACTCAATGGCTGTCTACCACACACTCAAAGTCGCTAGGAACTCCTTAACTAAGCTCGAAAAAGTAGGAGCATTCTTTTCTAAGAAATTCCCAAAGCCTCCATGCTCTAACAATTGCCTAGTGTATACATCCATCTCCAACATCCTAAGTGTAGGCTCGTGAAAAAATTTGGTTTGAAAGAAATTACGAGTATTTAGAGCATTTCACTTCTCCTTCTGACTTCTACTCATCCCATGGGGCCTCGACATGTACAATTCAAGCTAACAAAATTACGCAATAAGGGTTGAGATCAAGAGGACTCATGAATGTTGAGTTTCTGTAGTGGCCGCGGGGCAGCCGAGTGTGGCGACAGGGGAAACCGCGGGGTAGCTGGGGAGGCGACGGGGCAGCCGGCGATTAAGGTGGCTGTGGGGCAGCTGGATTGGCGATGTGGCAGCCTCAGGAATCACCGGATCTGATGGTCCGATGACGGATCTGCTCTCCGACATCTCCAATTCCTCCCTCCGTGGTGGATTCTCCCAAAAACCTTGAGGATTCTTGGAATAGGGCCGATTTCTATGTAGATCTAGGAGGAATAAGAGAATGTGTGTGGTTTTTGTGAAGGATAAAGGTGGATAATGGAAGATTTATGGGGAAGGGATGATTTTTGTGAAGGTTTAAAGCTTTGGGAGAAAAGGCTTTAATGGAGGTTTTGGTTTTGCTTTTGAAGGTTGAAGATAGATAAGGATAGATGAGCAGGGTGTGGGGGCGGCTTGGGACAAAGGGGGATGATAAAGGAGTGGATAGGGTTAAAGGGGTGTAAAAAGTGGGGGCCCACACGGGTCCCCAAAATTTTTTTTTTCCTCTGTCATGGGTCGCGGGGCAGCTTAGCAGGGCGACGGGGTGGCCGACGATTTGGCGAAGAGATTTCGCTCACTGACGTGGCCGCAGGGTGGCCTGGCTGGCGACTAGGCGGCCTCCCCTTTTCTCCTAACTCCTCTTCTTTTTATCCTACGAGGTTAGTGTGTTGAACCAACCAAAACTAAACTAAAAATAACCTAATGTAAGAAGAAAATAACATCTAAACTACTTACCTTGGGTTGCCTCCCAAGCAGCGCCTTTAGTTAACATCGTTGGCTTGACGTTATGACTCCCTAGTGATTCTCATTACTTGGTTCATTGAGAACCAACTCATCACCATCCTCTTTGATAAAGCTTTCATAATATGGCTTCACTCTATGACCATTCACCTTGAAAATGTCTCCATTCCTCTCATTGAGTAGCTCTACTGCACCATGAGAAAAGACATTAGTAATAACATATGGCCCTACCCATCTAGAGCGAAGCTTACTTGGGAA
The DNA here is from genome assembly GCA_963922045.1 of Persicaria maculosa. NCBI lineage: Eukaryota > Viridiplantae > Streptophyta > Magnoliopsida > Caryophyllales > Polygonaceae > Persicaria > Persicaria maculosa. The sequence goes on along the minus strand of OY998261.1, from coordinate 18,857,015 downwards.
GAGTTACAGGCGCGATTGGAATAGAAGGACCTTGTATCCAACTTTGAGGTCCTTTCGCAAAATATGTTTGTCGTGCCATGCCTTAGTTTTTTCCTTATAGGTGATGGAGTTGTCATAGGCATCCAATCTCAACTCTTCCAACTCCTGCCGCTGGAGTTTCTTGAACTCCCCAACTTCATCAATTTGCATGTTGCATTGTTTCACCGACCAATATGCCTTATGTTCTAGCTCGACAAGAAGATGGCAAGCCTTTCCATAGACTAATCGAAATGGAGACATCCCAATGGGAGTCTTGTAAGCCATTCGATAAGCCCACAGAGCATCATCAAGTCTTGCACTCCAATCCTTCCTCCAAGATAGTCTTAATCTCGCGGTTAGACACCTTAGCTTGCCCATTAGTCCGGGGGTGGTATGCAGTAGACACTCTCTGCGTCACATGATATTTCTTTAATAGTGCACTTACCGTCTTGTTGCAGAAATGGGTCCCTTTGTCACTAACAATAGGAGATGTCCATTGATCACCGTGAAGAATGTCAAAAGGGGCAAAAACAGGAGTGACAAAATTGGCAAACGGCAATCTAGAATATTTGCCAAGTTGGCATGCAGGACAACTGGTAGGTTTCGACCCTTTATCACATTAAATAGCTCTAGACTGAAGAGACTGAAAAGCAGGAGAACCTGGGTGACCAAGACGGGCATGCCAAAGAGATGTCAAACGAGCAACTGCTGATAGATTGGTTGCTGTAGGAGAGGTGACAGGATGTATATTTGAGGTGACATGATAAAGGTCTCTCAAGCTATTACATCTCATGAGCAGGCCCCAGTTGTGAAATCTTTGACAGCAAACCCAAAGCGGTCAAATTCAATGGAGATATTATTGTCTGTGGTGAGGCGACGAATGGACACAAGGTTCTTTATTAAGCCGGGGGAGACGAGGATGTTGTTAAGACGTAGGTGGATGGTAGGGGTTGGTAATGTAGTTTTTCCAAAACCCAAGGTAGGAATGCGTTCACCATTATCGACAATAATGGATGTAGAAAGACTCTTAAAAGCAGGATCAAAGATTATACTTGGGTTGTGCGACATGTGCGTAGTGGCTCCACTATCCATGCACCAATTCGGATCGGCGGGTGAGACGCCTATAGGTGTCCGAGTGGCTGGCTGCGTGTGTCGGGATGATGGCGATGATCCCGCTGCTAAGGCCTGATCCGGAAGGTGTGGAGAGGACCCTAGAAGTCCCTGTTGGCTTGGGTATGGCCTCATTGGAGAGGTGTACTGGGGAGGCGGAAGGGCGTAGGCCGGGTAGCCCTGAAGATGGTCTTTAATTGGGGAATACCCCCTCTGTAAATGACTTGGGGGGGCGGTAATCTCAACGGGAGGCTATTGTTGATTGTAGAACGACATAACTTGGAGGGGCGGTAACACGAACAACTTTCTGCAGAAGGTGACGTCGGTGCGTCTGTGAAAGCGGGCGCGGCAAGGTTGACGCGTGCGCGGCTAGGGCTGCGACGGTCGCGAAGACGATGTTGTGCGATTTCTTCAATAATCGTCGTTGTTCTTCTACTGAGTGATTTCGATATGTGTTTAGGGACAATTGTTTAGATCTGAATTGAAGAAGGTGATGGAAGATCTGAAAGAATGGAAAAGATAGGTGGGGAATCTAGGTAGTTGGCAAACTGTCAAGGGACGGAGATGCCAACGGAGGGAGGAGGGTGAGAGAAGAAAAGGGGGTGAGAGGATCCATGGTAGGCTAGGGCAAAATTTTGGAAAACCCTAGAGAAAGCCTGATACCATGTCAGAGTGAATAATCCCCGTTGGGGTTGCCTTCGCTATCATTAGAATATATATAGGAGGTGTACATCATGACTTAATTACAATTGGGTCTATGGGCTTATATATTATATCTAACACTCTTCTCTGGTGCAATTCGCATATGTGCCATTTTTTGGTGCAATCTAACCCGGATATTTTGACACGTCGATCAATTAATGATGATCCAATATATTTAAATCACATTAGACGATTACCTCATCTATTTTATACATGTGTCATCCTATGTGTCCATCTCATATCTTAAGTTTTTTTTAATACAAGGCGAAAGTTTGGGGGTGGTCAACCTCGGTTGAATCACTACCCAATGGCGTCCTTACGAACTAAATCCTCAATCTCAGCTGGGCACCGCTCAACAGAGAAAGAGGAGGTCAAACCAGCGTGTGCCAATCTGTCAGCGACCTGGTTGCCTTCCCGTAACTTGTGGGAGAAATCGATGGCCTTGAAAGATATGCAGAAACCGAGAACATCGGTAATCACCATCTCAATAGGACACGGGCAAGTACCGATCCCACGCAGGGCGTTGACAATGGTCAGACAATCTCCTTCCACCACGAGGCACGAGAAACCCAGCCTAACAACAGAAAAAAGGTCGGCGTGAAGACCAAGACACTCAGCTTGTATTGAAGAAGCGCTCCCAAGGCCATGCGCACCACAGGGCACCACTCTACCACGGCTGTCGCGGATAACAAACCCAACAGCAGCTTGCCTAGACGCGACCTTGGCTCCATCAAAATTGAGCTTCATGAATCCCTCAGGCGGTTTCTTCCATTTAACTTTTTTTCTGGCATCTCGATCTGTTTTGAGGTTTGTGATGTATAGTTGCAGCCTCATCGTTCTCTATATCATATTCTAGAGCTTTTGTCCAAGATGACCTATATTGTGTAATGATTTTTATCCATTGTTCCATATTTTTGACATCGTGATTTTCGAAAAGAATTTTGTTCCTCATAGACCAAATCCCCCATAAGGAGAAAGATAGTATCGATTTCTGAGTAGCTGATAGCTAGGAGAAGATTTCACTACTTATCATCTTGTAGGTCTTGTTAGTTTTGTCAATGTTTCGTATTATTCTTTCAGTCTGCTTGTCCATTCTTCCAATTAGTGTCAGAGATGTCGGGCATGTCGTGAATAAGTGAGTTGCGTCTTCTTCGCAATTGTTGTAGAGGGGACAACTTAGAGGGACATCAATTCCTTTGTTCCTAAGTCTGATTTTCGTTGGGGTTCCATTAAAGATATTTTTCCAAAGAAAGGTTTTAATTTTCGACGTACAGTCAATCTTCCATATCCATTCTAATGGGTCACAACTAACTCTTCTTACTTTTGTGATATGGTCCAAAGCGCTAGCCGTGGAAAACCAACCGTTTCTGCTAGCTTTCCAATATAATCTATCTCAATCTCTGTTTTAGGGATATGAATTCTTAGGATCTCGTCTACAACATTCATCGGGAGGTTTTGTTTCAGTGTTTCTTTATTCCAAGTTTTGTCTGGTTTTATAAACTGGTTAATTATTTCGGATTCTTCTATTTGGTCTTGCAATCGAATTTCTTGAAGGCAATTCTAGAGATGCTTGATTTAAAATTTGCAAGCAGTTCTGAAGTTGTTGTTTTCGTTCATTTGTGATCCCACTGGTAACCTAGAAAGCTGAATTTTGAAAATTTATTTTTTGCCCAGAGATCTCACAGTACTCGTCCAGAATCTTTTTCACTGTCGAGCATGCTTCTAATGTCACTTTGGCAAACATCATTATGTCGTCGGCAAAGGAGAGGAATGGAATATGATCAACATTTCTATATATCTTGAAGCCAATCGAGTTTCTAGTTTGGTCACATTGATATTGGAGTCTCCTGGCTAGCATTTCTGCACCTATGATGAATAGGTACAGAGATATTGGGTCACCTTGTCTCAAGCCGCTAAGTGGCATAAATGTTTTAGTCGGTTCATCATTTACCAAAATGGAGAACGATACAGTTTGGATGCATTCCTTAATCCAAACACAAAATTTCCTGCAGAACCCAAAATTTTCCATATTAGCAAGGAGAAAATCCCAATCCACTCTGTCATAGGCTTTCTCCATGTCTAATTTAATTGCAATCCATCCTTCTCGACCTTTCCTGCTTTGAAAGGTATGAAAAATCTCGTGGGCGATTAGCACATTGTCTTGAATTTCTTTGTCGGTTATAAAAGCTCCTTGCAATGGGTGGATAATTTTACTCAACAAGGGTTTCATTCTATCCGCCAGATTTTCGCAATGGTCTTATAAATAGTCGTATAGAGACTGATTGGTCTGTAGTATTTGTCGTTTTTGGGTCATCACATTTTCGAATTAGGGTGATGAACGCTTGGTTTATTTGTCTTAACATCCGTCCAGAGTGGAAGAAGCCTTTGATAGCTTTAATAATTAATGGTCCCACCTGATCCCAAAAATGCTGGTAAAATTCAGCAGTCATACTATCCAAGCCTGGGGATTTGTTTTTTCCAATGGAGAAGATAGCGTTTTTGATTCCTTCATTTGTGATTGGTCTTGTGATCATGTCATTGTCCTCGTCGGTGATCTCTGAGTTTATCAAGGAGAGGTATTCTTCCAATAGTCGTCTGTTGATTTGTTCTTTTTTAAACCTCTTTTCAAAATCCACCCTGATTACTTCTCTGATGTTTTCTTCGACAATGACTGTAGTTTCAGTTTGGGTTCTTATTTCTCTAATAATTTTTCTATTTCGGCGGCCCGTTGCTACTTTATGGTGATAACCTGAGTTCGTATCCGATAGTTTCATATGAAGTCTTCTCTCTTTGACTCCAATATATTTTATGAAAATGTAATATCTTGTTCTTTTTATTTATAAGTCTTAGGTGTTTGTTGTTGTTTCTAGATTGCTAACTTAGGCTTGGGTTCATTTGTAGTTCTATCAGTTTATCTTCAATGTCTTTTAATTGGCGGAAGATGTTTCCAAAAGTAGTTTTATTCCATTCTTTGGTTAGTCTTTTGAGTGTTTGCATTTTCTTAACCACTTGAAACATATGTGACCCAATAAAAGACATTCACCATGCTCGGGCCACAATGTTTCGGTAGTCTTTTCTTTGGATCCACATTTTCTCATATTTGAAAGGTCTAGCATTTTACTTTCATTATGTTTGATTTCTATAGAAATTGGACAGTGATCCAAGGATGAGAAAGCGTAGTTTCTAGTTGCTATTTGTGGATACCATTGCAGGATTTGGTCTTGTACAAGAGTCCTATCTAATTTCTCATAGATGTTGTTCACATCCGTTCTATTTTTTCTCCAGGTGAAACCATTTCCGAGCATTGGGATATCAAGCAGGTTACATTAGTTCTTAAAGGTTAATAGTCTTTGAAATCTGTTCGGGTTAGGGGGTACACCCCCCATTTTTTCGGAACAACATTGGATCTCATTTAAATCCCCCATCACAATGCAAGGGATATCGAGACCTTGAATGTGGTCTTGGATCCTAGACCAGAAAAGGGATTTTTCGCCCTCTTGAGCGGGCGCATAAACAAAAGAGCAAGCAAAGGTCGCTCTGATGTTATTGTCTTCTATTTTGATAGTAATGAATCGATTCTCAGAATAGAAATTCTCCCACTAGGGATTTGGTAGTCTTTCCATAAGGCGCAGATCCCACCCGATCTACCCCTAGCCGAAACCCAACAAATTGAATCAAAACCCACCTTTTTCCAAACGGCTTCCAAGGGTTGCGATTCCGTTCTTGTTTCCATAAGAACCAGAATTTGTATATTTTCTATTTTACATAAAGTTTCTACCTCGGTCCAAAGGTTTCTTTTTCCAATCCCACAACAGTTCCATGTACAAATCTTCATTCTAACTTATTTTGGTATGAATTTGTCATTTTCATATTTCTAGTGTCCTGGTTTCGAGGTTGAAGTTTACCTTTGTCGTACGATTCATTTCCATTGATGGTTCTAATCTGTTTCTAGAGCGGATTTGTTCTTTTGGCATTTATAATTTTCTTTTTTCGTTGTTCACTTCTTTGCCTAGCATTTTCACAATTTTCATTTTTTCTTGTTCCCATTTTTCTTTTTTCCTACTCATTTCTTTTCCAATAACTCTGTTTAGTTGATTCAGTATATTTTTTCTGCTTGTGGCTTTGATCACTACAACAAAAGCCAATTTTAGCGAGGAATTTTTTCCTCGCTGAAAATCGATATTTCGTCGCTAAAGCCATTTAGCGAGGAAATATGCTTCCTTTTTAAATGGTCAGTGAAAGCTCGTCACAAAAGAGTCTAGTGTGGAAACATGAAATCGTCGTAAAAAAAACATTTGGCGATGAATTCAATTTTGTCATTGGAAGTCTTTAGCGACTATTAAATTCATCACAAAAGGTAATTATATTTGTCGCGAAAAAAGTCAAAGGATTCCATAGTAGTCGTAGAATGTAGATGGCGAGAAATTTTAATTCCTCGCAAAATTGTATATTTCCTCGTTAATGGTGATATCAAGTTAGCTCGATATTATTTTGCGACATATATTTTTGTCACAAAAAAATAATAATTTCATCGGCAAAAATGTTGAAGAAATCGATAATAGTTGCTAAATGCATTCATCGATGATATAAAATTCATCACTAATATAATAGTTTCGTCACGAATTCACTACAAGAAAACCAACTTTTAGTGACAAATAATTTCGTTGCCCAAAGCATGTGGGGTTGTCGCCTAAGCATTCAGTGACAAACACATTTTTGTTGCCCTAAGCCTTTAGTGACAAAATTATGTTGTCATCCAAATTCTTTAGTGATGAAATTCTATTAACTAAATGTGGCTTCTAGTACTATATATATAATATATATATATATATATATATATATATATATATATATATATATATATATATATACACACACACCTCAAATGAGAAATGATGGATTAACATAGATAATTTTGTGATATAGGATAATGTATACATGCATCAATAATGAGTAAATATCTCATATGAGATTACAATCCAAGTTTCTATTAGAGATAAACTCATAAATTATAAGTCTCTCTTCACCTTCTAAGCATAAACTGAAAATTCTAATGACTCATGTGGTGAAGTTTGACCACTAAGCAAAAACTCATTCTTGAATTCGAATTCGCCTTGCCTTGAATTGCTTGCTAGCCTCTTCACTATTATTTGTTGCCCAGTAGAAAGAACACCCTATAGAAACATAAGCAAAAACAATTTATTGACTTGTGCATGTTTCGGAACTTTCATTTGAAGAATTACTAAGATTTCCCAACTACCTTGTAAACTACACCAAATCCACCATGCCCGAGTAGGTTAGCCATTGAGATATTATATGTCATGTGTCTTATGCTATTGAAATGTAGCGGCAATGAAACAGAACAAAACTAAAAAAGTTCTGACAAAAGCAATCAGACAAATCAAAAGAGTAAAAGCTTTTCAGAAAAGCAAGATACACTAATACAGAGATGGCAATGGGTACTTGGTACTGCCCTTACAGCCTTAGATCAGGCCTCCTTCCGTGAACATAAACCAAAGGAAAATTACATGTGCAAGAGTCAGGACTTGAGAGAAGCACAAAATAGTCAACTAGAAGAAAGATTGCTTAAGAGTAGAAAATGTAATAAAAAGGGCATATTTCAAGTAGGACATCTAAGATCAAGTTACTCTCAAAGCATACTGCATCTTATAAAATTTAAAAGACAGAGAGTCAATAAAATAATGACATAGTCAACTAAGAGCAAAAGTCCAAGGAAAGAAGGGGAGACTATAATAAAAAGAACACTCACACCAGGGGTACATTGATCAAGTTTCTTCTGTGCCTTCACTTTTTCTGATTTCAGCTTATCAATTTCAGAAGAAAGTTCATTCTCCTCAGACCATAAGGACCTAAAAGGAGGGAAATAATTCATCAAAATATAAATTTATCACAAATAATCTATAAAGGTATAAGGGGATGGAAACAACAAAAAATAATGTTGAGAGAGATAGACGAAAGAACCACTCACTTGCATTTGTCCTGCAACCTATCCTTTTCTGCCTTGCATATGATGAATCTGTCATTGATCTGCTTAATGTTGTCTTCTAATGCAGCTACACTAGCCTAATGCCTTTCAATATACTCATCTTGGTCCCTAAGTTGAGCATTAAGTTTATCAATTTCATCTCGACGCACAAAAAAGCGAGTGAGGAACTACAAATGAAGCACTTAAGATCACCCCCACGGGCCTAAACACCAACAAAGAAAATATAATAGATTAAAATAAAGTTGACAAATAAGTCTTTTGCATCAATGTACATGCATGTTGAAGTGAAGAGGGAAGACAATAATAACAGATTGAAGTGAAGAGTGAAATCAGCCCATGTTTAAGGGTTAGAGGAGACTTACCTAGCTTGACCACCTTCCAAACAGTAAAGGAGCTCCCACAACGTGCCAAAGCAAACAACACAGGTCCCAACTACCCAATTTTATACATCTTTGTTAGGTAATGTGACAATACCCCAGTCCCGGTAATAATTATAAAAACATTGTTGCTTAAATAATTGCTCTGGTTATATAGTACTGCTCTGCCAAAGTTAAAGAGAGAAGACATAGATGTACTTGCATCTGAAGCTCTTTTACAAGAAAAAGATGCCCAGATAGATCAAACCCAGATATGAAGATGCAAAAGTGACAAAACCAAATAATCAATTACTAAATTTGAAATCTAGGAGCATTGCCCAACTTACAATCATTCTAGAGAAAAATTCTAGAACGATTAATATCTTTGTCTTGCTTGCCAAAACCGAAACCGAAACATCAAATAGAAGTTAATAATGTTAAAAATCAAACAGAATTCTTGTATCGAGGACTTGAAATTTAACCAGGACACATTTGGGGATTAGAGAAATGGAACACATGAAAGAAATCATGAAAACTAACAAAAAATATTCATGGAAGTGTATTATTACATCATGCAAGCAGATAACATTAGGGTGTTGAATTCTTTTCATGGTTGAAATTTCACATTTAATCTATAAGAGAATAAAAGGTATTGGTTGTTAGTGACCATTTACTCAAATACATTGGCTCACACTCTATCTATCCCTCCTACATATCAACCCGGTGAGTGGTCTTCCGTGCAATTTGAACTCTCCTCCTATCACGAGATTTATATAAAGAGCTTGAAAATTATGGCTTAAATTTGTGATGGCTTGTTCTGATGCAGCTGCTATAAGATAACTATGCACACAACACAAAATTGATTAAAGAAAGTTGAGCCACTTTGGAAATTGGCATCACATGATAAAACATTCATGAACTAAGAAAGTTTTGGCTTTGAAACTGACATGTTTTGATTCTCAATACCATTAACATCCCTCTTTCAAGAAAACTCGCCAGAAGTATACTTAGCTTTCAGGAATTATACTTTCCTCCTAATTTGATCATGAATTTCTCATTTGATTTATAATTCCCAGTATAATGATCTCAGACATCTAGCTCTTAATAAATATTTAACAACCCAATTGAACAAGTAAGCCTGTTCATTTTTCTCGGACAAAACAAAGGCAGCACCATGACATTTATAACAAAGATAATAATAATTGGGGAGTAGTTTCAAGTCTAATTAAATTTCTCAAAAATTATGTTCATATGAAACAATAACAAGGTAGAAACAATGCCCAAAATAATTCTTATAGTTGAATATGGTGTTTGACTTCCAGGAATATGAACCAACTTCTAACATGTTGCAAATATAAATAAATAGTTCGTGCTATATATATCCAAAAATTAAATTCAACAATCAATAAATTGAGCTATATGGATACAAGCTTCTTAAGACTTTATTGGATTACTTAAGCAAAAAAGGATTTTTTATAAAATGGATTTAATTTTGGGAATGTTTAGTACTGCTATAATTTGATTTTGACGGTTAAAATTTTTTTTTTATCAAATATTGGAATTTTTTTAACTTAAAATTTGGCAACACCTGGGAGGGAAATGAATTTGAGTATCATGCTATTGTTTAAAAAAAAATTCAACACTTTCTCATTTTCTTTTTTTTTTCAAAATTTGGTTTAAATTCGTTAAGATTAGTAAAAAAAATACAGAGTATAGACTATAGAATAATAACATAATTCTAATAGTATAATTTGAATGCCTAATTCATGAGCTAATTTTATCATGATTTAATTGGTCGTTGCTTATAAGATATACATTAATCTTATTGGGATCAGTATAGACTATAGAATAATATATAGGGTCATATTATAAATTTTTGAAAAAGCTAAAAATTTAATACAATCAAATAAGATTAAATGTTGTCTGAAAATATAATTTTAGATTTGAATTAGTGTATATCTCGTTATTTGCATAGAGAATACTTTAATCTAAATACTAGTATCAATTTTTTCCACCCAAAATTAATATAGATGTAAATAAAATTGGTTTGATAAATTATATATACTCTAAATATCTTTTATTAGATTCTCTCAAAATACATATAAAATTCACATTTGTAAGGTAAATTTTTTTTTTTCCTAATCTATTGTAACGGCCCGGATATAAATACCCGGGTTACGTTTCAAAGGTCGGATACCTTCGTTCGGATGTTGCAATTCAGGTACGGGTTGAGGTTTCAAACCTCGAAGATCAGTATTCAAAGCGGGGATTTCGAACCCCAAGCAATCAAAGTCACAAAAACCCGATTCAAACGAAAGTAAAGCGGAAGCAAGGTTTAGATACAAGAGCCACGGCAGAGCCGGGTCAAAACCAAAACACAGTGGTGATTGCCATTTATCAAGTTAGAATACATTAGCCGGATTTTTCAATTCGCCAAGAGATTCCCCGTCACAGAAGCAAGGAGCAATCAAGAGCGGTACCTAACACTATCCACGAAGTCAGGCCCGGTAATCGTCTGCGGGTCCTCAAACCGCGGTGAGGCCACATAACATGCCTATACCTAAATAAAAGATGGCAAATGCAGTACAAGATTTAAATCACACTATCATGCCCCTAGTAAATATATAATATGCAGAAAAGAACTGTAAATGGCCCAAGACAATGCCAAGTGGCATATCCCTCTCCTACCTCTACACCCCTTCCCGTTAGTGCAGAGACTGGCTAGTTCGGTGCTATAGCATAGCAATTGTAAAGACTGAATATATATTTTATATATATTATATTATTATTTTAATTAAATATGTTAGTATTTATTTCAATTTGTAAAAGCGGAGAAAAAGTCGTCCTCGAGCACGAGTTCAATTTTAAAATCCTTCCGGCATCATTTGAATTTTCAATTTTGACGGGATTTGACTTCCGCTTTCGAGTTCCGGGTGTTAATAAAATTTATTTAAGCTCCGAGTTTGATTGAAATTTATTTAATTCCGTTATATTGAGATTAGTAAATTAAAATTTAATTAAAGTCGATTTAGTCGGGATTCGTTCGGGCGAGCGGGTTTCGAGGTTATTCCGCTAATTTAATTTCTTTAGTGGACCAATCCTATTTTATTTTCCCTTTTCTTTTATTTCTCCCTCTCTCTCTCTCTCTCTCTCTCTCTCTCTCTCCCCTGCGGTCCCCCTCCCATCCTCACACTCTGCACACCACCCACCAGCCCACCAAACTGGTCCCCCTCTCCCTCTTTTCGGATCTTCAGAACAACCCACACCTCCCAGCTCTTCCTCCCTACCTCACACTCCCTCTGCTGCCTTCCATCAGAACCCACAAAATACCTTCCAATGGAGCCTTGCCGAGAGCTGTAAGCTCCCAAAGGCAACCCCTTTGCCTCGTCCGCCACCACCCTGCACCACCACCACCCACCTCTGACGCCATTGGAGCGGCATCTCCAAGCACACCCGAGCCCCGCAGCCCCGGATGTTGCCAAGCCGCCATCACCCTTCTTTGCCCCGTTCTAATCCGTCTTCACCACACGCGGCCCCCTCCTCCTCCTCCCCTGTTTCCATCGAGCCACCACCAGCGGCATCTCCATCTTCACCTCCTTATCTTCTATGAGGCAGCAGCAGCAACACCTCTGACGTCCATGGGATCCCTGGAAGCCGCCGAAGGAGCCACATCGCCGGCAGCAACACCTCCTTCCTCATTCGCCCTGTTTTCGGATTTGAACTCGGTGAGCCTCCTTTCTTTCTCTCTCTTTCTTCTTTTCCTGGTGTGGGGGCGTCGGGTAACTAGGTTGGGAGGGTCGGAGCTAGCGTCGCCGGCGAGGCATGAGTTCTTCCTTTCCTCCTCTTCCGTTCCATCGGCGTGCCCATTACCCTGTTCCGTGTCCGAGGTTGAGGACGAAGCTCCTCCTGGTAGGCCTAATTTATGGGCCTAATATTCGGGTCTGGGCAGATCCGCTTCCAGCCTTCCGGGTCTCCTCCCTTCTTCCTTTACTGGCCGGGTCTCTTCTGGATACGGGTTTGGTCAGGCATTTCGGATCCCCTCTTTCCCTTCCCTTCTTCTTTCCTTTGGTATGGTTTGCGGGTCGGATCTGGATTTTGGGTCATGGTTTGGGCCGGCTGGGTTTGACAACGGGTTGGGCCGGACCCTCCCTTTGCTTTTCCTTGGGCTGGGTTTTGTTTTTCTGAATAGGGTTATATATGTATTGGGTAATATATATATATATGGGTGGTTATTTAATTTCGGTATTGTTATATATATGTTAAATGTTATGTTTATATATATATATATATATATATATATATATATATATATATTTATGTGTTATATTAATTATTATTTCTGATTTTAGAAAAATGAATTTATATATTTATATGTTCTGAAATTATTAATATTTATATCTAATAAGGTTTAAAAGTAATATTTATTTTTATGGAGTTATAAATATATTTATGGTTATTGTTTTGAGACTTTATGAATATTAAGTGTTAAATTATTTTGATATTATTATAGTTTTGGAATTTGGTAATAATTATAATATTCTGGAAATTTATCGTTATATATTATTTATGGTTTTAAAATAATATTAATTGGATTATTTATATATGATGCTTTTATGAGGATTTAAATATGAGAGTTAGGAATTGTAAGGTGAATTGTTGGTTTTGATTTATGAATATTATTTGTGAGCATAGAAATTATCTTGATGATTTAATATTGGAGTTTATTTATATAATGTTTTGAAATAAGAAGCATGCCGGAATTGTTTTATAATATGATTTTTGGAAATTGGTTTTAAGGTTTAAATGTGTAATGTCGGGTTTGAATAAGTACGATTTTAAAAGAATTATTTGATTTTCTAAGTTTAGTTCTTTGAGAGATTGTTTGGAAATGAGATGATGATATGAGATGAACCTGAAATGATAAAATGAGAGGGAATAATCTGAAATGGGATATGAGACGAGATATGAATGATAGTTAGGGGCGCCTTGTGTGAAATAGGTAGACTTATGCATTTATATGTTATTAGGTGTTTGTGAATGTTGGACGTTGCTTGCTATCAGTGATTCATTTCTTGGACTCTGCTATGCCTTGTTCTCTGTTGTTCGGCTCATTCAGGTAAGTTCCTTTATGGGCTTACTCAGATTCGAAAGAGATTACCGGCTTGTGAATGTATGACATAGTAGGTGTTGCATAAGCATTAATGCATGCCATGTAGTATAATGCTAGGTTGCACTTGTGATTGAGCATTCTATTTCTTTACGCGTATGAAACAGAACGGCCGTATCTGTGATAGTCTTAGAGTCTTTGCTAGGGTCATAGGGTAGCCCAGCCCCATCGGGTGCCCTGAGTCTATCGAGTCGATATGAGCATGATGATAGCCCAGCACCATCGGGCATGATTTATTTATTTTAATTTATGTTATGATGATGAGATATGATGATGAGATATGATATGCTATAGCATCGAACCGGCCGGTCTCTGCACTAACGGAAAGGGGTGCAGAGGTAGGAGAGGGACATGCCACTTGGCATTCTTTGGGCGCCTTTACAGTTATTTCTCGCATATTGTAAATTAGGATCATGCTAGTGTGATTTAGTTTCCGCATCTGCATCATCTTTATTATTAGCGTATGTGTATGTTCGCTTGCTAGACAGAGCGTGTTGGGGCCTCGGTCTGACCCCACTCGCACCCATGTTTTTAGGTATGATTGCTCTCTGTTTATATGGCGTGGGAAGTCCCTCGGCGATTGCAAAGAAATCTGTCTAACCCCGCTAATCTGGCCATCCGACTTTAGAATTATGTTTTGGTTTTGACCCGGCCTTGCCGTGGCTTTTGTATCTAAATCATATTTCCCTTTCACTTTCGTTTAAACTGAATTTATGAAACTTCGACTGATTAGAGGTTTGAAACCTCGACCCGTACCTGAATTGCAACATCCGAACGAAGGTATCCGACCTTCGAAACGTATCCCGGATATTTATATCCGGGCCGTTACAAAGTTGGTATCAGAGCCAGGTTGTGCAATTCGGGTACGCAAGGGTTGGGTGTATGTTTTGGAAAACCGCCCACGGATTTCGAAGATTTGAAAGCGTTTTAAATTGGTAAAATGAACTTAAAATGTCTAACTCAATTGGACTAAATATGAACTTGGCTTATGATAAAAGAGGAGAACCAACTAATAAGGGATCGAGTGGGTAGAAAAGGCGATAGACATCCCTATTGGATGTAGTCGGAAACGGGTAGGCGAAATACTAGCTTGTTCTTTACAGATGGGTCGGGAAGACTCCAAGGAGATCATTGTAATTGTCATTAACTGAGTCTATGATTGAGTGCTTGATATGTTAAAGATTTGATTGTTATGTTCTAACTATTGAATGAATATTGAACGATTTGTGCGAACGGGATAGCGGGAGTACCCTTCTTATATGGTTAAGCTCAGCTTTTGTGGAACCGCCCCCTTTCCTTATGAACCCTTTTACAATTCAATCGAGTCCTCCCTTCGGGTATCGGTCTTCCACGGGAATTGGGTTGGTAAACACATGGTGTCGGGAATCATGATTGAATATAGAGATTGTCCGAGAGAGTATTGGAAGACGGTCCTTACTGAAATTCCGAGTCAGAGAGTGAGATGTCACGAGGCTGTCCTTATCAATTCTTATGACGATCCATCAGTGTCTTCTTACCACAAAAAGTCGTATCCGAGTCTCACAGGAAAGATGGGTGGTGAGTCAGTTAGGGAGAGTCAATGTTGCCCTATGGACCCCTATCGGGTTATCTTGATTGCCCTGTTCATGATTGTGTGATTCTATATGCACTACTCCTTGACCTACAATTGATCCTTAGTATGATAGTTCGGTTCTAATATCATGATAGAGTGAGTCCCTTACTTGATGGATACATGTTATAATTTCATGTCAACATGTCTCCTATGCTACGTAATCCTCGGTACATTTATGATGATCTTTAATATGAATTCGTAGTTGTATGACATTCTGTACCCATGCTTGCCCCATTGCTTAGGTCCCGTGTTATGCCTTTCTTTCTCTCATGATTATATGTTGTCATCGCATGTTTACTTGGCATATTGATCGTATGATTGATCGAAAACATGAACCACATGATATGAGTCTATATGATTGTTGCTTCTTCTGAATTAGGTCCATGATAGTGTGATCGACTCTACTTTATATGAATGCCTTATAAGATGTGCTCTTTAACATGCTATACGATGATGCCTCGTTACTTATCGTTCATTTTATGACAAGAATATATAGCATGCCCATCTATTCCGAATTCGTCAGATTAACTATTGTTGATTATTTTGCAAGTTAATGTTGTGTGTGTTAGTTGTGTTGAACGGAGAATATGTGTTATAATTGAACCTTGAGAAATGCATGTTTTGTCATATTATGTGTTGATTCGAGCTCATGTCCCCACATTCTAGTCATGTCGCCATGTTGCTTAGACTTGCTCTATACCTTGTTGCGTTTTCCTCTCGTGCCACTATGTCGTTGAGATGTGATTGAATGAACTCTTGCATACCGTCGTATTAACCAGTCAAGTGCATGTATGTACCATATGCTATACTGAACCACTAGTAACATGTTGGGCCCTTGATTGTGACTTGTGCGAATTTTACTTTGCCTACGTTATTGTTGATTCACTCTTGAACTAGGTACCTGATAGTGTGGCTCTTTCCTCTTTCCGTTCTCTTAACATGTTTCACTCGTCCTGATGAGTTAATGTTGAATTCGATGTTTGACTAGCTTTCCGTGATAGTTAAACCTAGCATGCTTACATGGTAAAGATGTCTATTACTCTATGATGGCTTCTCGTGCTTGTATGAACCTACGACTTGACACCCCGCTTGATCACACACCACTCTATATCATGATTTTGCACCTGCATGACGCGTGAATATCGGAATGAACCTAGTTGAATTACTCTAGTGGTACTCATGTTCGATGTGTGCTATTAGTATCATGTGGAGCTTATGACTTCCAATATGACATGCTGAATGATTTCATATCATGCTTGTTCTATAATGTGACAGCTATCGTACCATATATGTACTCTATGATGGTTCGTACCTAGCATGATTATAATCTAGCACCCATGATGTCCTTCTTGTACTTTTGATGATGCCTCATGTTTCGTGAATATTATATTGAACCCCTCTAAATGACTCTTGACTATGCTTGTATCACATTATATATCGCTAGTCTCATGTAGGATCTATGCTCTCTAAATGGATCTCGTCATAGGATTCCGTGCCATGCTCGACCTAATATGTGATCATTGCTGTTAGATGTGATAGTTACTATGTTGTTCTTATGAGCCCTCGTATGACGCTTCATCTGATTATTATAATATACTTTGCCATGATATATTTGGACTCATTTGTTGATGTGTATACCATGCCCTTACATTGATCATATGCATGATGCTCGTTACCTTCACTAAATTCCGCATGACTTCGAATTTTATATGATCATTGTTGGTTCCGCCCATCTTGCTTGAAGTTACTTGGCATATCTGTTTCCATGGAATACTAGAATGTTAGCTTATTTCACATACATCGACATCGGATTTGATTGTGTCTTTGATATGAATACGAATGTTGCCCCGGGATAGGTGCATGATAGTGTGGATTAATGTGGTGGATATGCTCCATAGTGAATTCATGCTTGTTTGTCACAATGGTACCCTAATGGACTTCCATAAAGGCATCGTTGCTATTCCCGAGTCGGAGTCTTGTCTCTAGTCATGTCGTCTTTAGCTTTGGTCTATTCCGTCTCCGAAAGGAACATTGGGTCGTCCACTCTTGTCACTCCCCTATCTCCGCTAACTTAAACTTCTACGCGTTATTTTGGATGAGCGACCGCATGGAAGACGAATAGCGATAGAGCAGCGTAGCAGAAGCGTGGGCCCATAACCCACGGGCCTCAGGATCGATAATGTCGACGGAACGAGCTCGCTTTGTGGATTACGATTGTTGAGCACGATGTAACTTGCAGGTGGGAGCGCCCTCTATTCAAATTGCTAACCCTTTATGAGCTTGTTGATGATGATATTGCACTGACTTGATGTTGAAAGCTGCTTGTTGATGTTAATGATTGTTGCTTGATTGTCTGTTGACTATGATGATATGATTCGATGTCTTACAAACCTAATGTGCCTTGATGACTTAATGTGATGCTACTCTGAGTTGCTAAGCATGATCTAAATTCCTTCCTATATAGTATGAACCGCAAATGCCGGGAATCTGACCAGTTATTAGCTAAGATTATGATGAAACTTGCTAGTTTGAATTGACTTTATTCATATATGGTGTTATGTGATAATTTCGAGCATGACGGTAAATTGAGACTTTTGATACTTGTTGCAATACTTAATGATGCTAGTTGATATGCTGTAGTCCCTATGTGCAATAATGTCCATGATTGCTTATTCTTTGAACATGTGAGTGAGGTCCCTTTTGGTTGAGTGGTCAGAGAGTGGAGAAAGGTTTTGAGTGATTAGAATGATCGACGGTGGTAAGAGAAAGTTGCAGAAGAGGGGTGTTGACTTAGGTTGGACCGAGTGGGTTCGGGAATTAAGAGGTAATGCTTGAGGATTTTCAACGAACTCCTAGGTGAATCCTGGGTGAGAGTATGGTTGGGAATAGGCCGGATAGGCGGTGATCGAGGAATTTTTACTAGAGAATGTGCGGTTAGCAGGGCATGATGCTTGTGAAATCTTGGGAAGTGTGGAAGTGTAAGAAATGGCTTTTAAGAGTATGAAGGATATAGTATGAGAGGGCCCTCAAGTGTGAGGTTAGAGATAGTAGTGGATTCTTAGAGGTGGATTGCTAGTGAGAGTTCTCGGTGGAATGAGGGGCGAGATTAGGGTATTGAAACGAATTAGGACTTCTTTTGAGGATGCTACCTGAGCTAATGTTGGTGAATCTAGATGAGGCTGGTTTTGAGGTAGGAATTGAAATCGAGCGGGCGGGGTTGCATTTTATTTTAACTTATATGATGTGCAAATTTTCTTGATTATGTGACTAGCTAATATGTACTGGCATGATGTTAGATAGCGACCATGATAAACCTGATACAACCTGATATTACATGTTGATAATGCAATATTGAATCATAATTGGTAGTGACAACTATGCTCATGATATAATGACCCATTGCTATCCTACTATGTTGTTCTAAAAGCATGTTATAATGTGTTGAATGAATCATGAAATTATGATATGTTGCTATGTGAGAGCATGATGTTATATTATGATCAGGAGATGTTAAATGATGAATATTGATTTGGATCATGAATCTGACTTATATATATGAGATAATGGTGTGTGAGTGCTAAGTGATCGTATATGACATTGTATGAGTTGAGATGATGTTTTGCGAGTATGCTGACGTTTTGGTGATTCACACATTGACTGACCTTTCCTTTTGCTGAATCTTAATAACCTGACCTTGATGTGTTGATAATGGGTTTTGGTTCTTTAATTCTGTGATGTGAAATGCTTTTATGACCTTTGGTATGATCTGGAGATGTGATGTGACCTTGTGGCACTACGATGGTATATGTTGAGACTTGCCTTATGATGTGTTGATTGGAGATTGGTTGGTTATACAGTTATGCATTTCTTATGGCTTATGCATCTTGCTTGAATTGAGACTGATAGATTGATTCGATTCTGGAAACTAGGAAGAGAATATGGGATTAGCCCTTAGAGGTGGATGACTCCACCTCCTACCCTCGGAACTTGACTGATTGGTATGCGAGAAGCTGTTGTGGTTTTTGGAAGATTTTGACGAAATCTTGATTTGAAAGGATTTGACTTGTTTTGGTGTAAAGTTGCTTGATTAAAAAATTGAATTTGAAGATTTTGAGCGGTTTTAAAAATGGCCAACTTGGGGTTTTAAAGAAGTTGAGAGTTTCAATGATTTGTTGACAATCCTTCCACTTACAAAGCACTTTGAGATTTACGAACTGGATTTACATTATGACGTCTCACGAAGTGGATACAAGCATTTTATAGGGGCGCTTATAGATTGCTTGCTAAGACCTAGTCGGGCGCTATAATGCTTTTGGAGTTGTGATACTTCCGAAAGGTCGAAGCGAGGATGTGATGGGGGCGCTTATTACACACTCGACAAGACCCATTTGGAGATGTCACGACTGTGACCGGGATGTTGTGCGAATCCCGGAAGACGCAACCGAGATGACTACAAGATCCTTGGACATGGTCCTCGGACTCACCGATTTCAAACTTCATTCCCTTTACTTTAAAATGATTTTAGTCTCGGGGACGAGACTTGTTTTTAGAGGTGGATAAATGTAAAGACTGAATATATATTTTATATATATTATATTATTATTTTAATTAAATATGTTAGTATTTATTTCAATTTGTAAAAGCGGAGAAAAAGTCGTCCTCGAGCACGAGTTCAATTTTAAAATCCTTCCGGCATCATTTGAATTTTCGATTTTGACGGGATTTGACTTCCGCTTTCGAGTTCCGGGTGTTAATAAAATTTATTTAAGCTCCGAGTTTGATTGAAATTTATTTAATTCCGTTATATTGAGATTAGTAAATTAAAATTTAATTAAAGTCGATTTAGTCGGGATTCGTTCGGGCGAGCGGGTTTCGAGGTTATTCTGCTAATTTAATTTCTTTAGTGGACCAATCCTATTTTATTTTCCCTTTTCTTTTATTTCTCCCTCTCTCTCTCTCTCTCTCTCTCCCCTGCGGTCCCCCTCCCATCCTCACACTCTGCACACCACCCACCAGCCCACCAAACTGGTCCCCCTCTCCCTCTTTTCGGATCTTCAGAACAACCCACACCTCCCAGCTCTTCCTCCCTACCTCACACTCCCTCTGCTGCCTTCCATCAGAACCCACAAAATACCTTCCAATGGAGCCTTGCCGAGAGCTGTAAGCTCCCAAAGGCAACCCCTTTGCCTCGTCCGCCACCACCCTGCACCACCACCACCCACCTCTGACGCCATTGGAGCGGCATCTCCAAGCACACCCGAGCCCCGCAGCCCCGGATGTTGCCAAGCCGCCATCACCCTTCTTTGCCCCGTTCCAATCCGTCTTCACCACCCACGGCCCCCTCCTCCTCCTCCCCTGTTTCCATCGAGCCACCACCAGCGGCATCTCCATCTTCACCTCCTTATCTTCTATGAGGCAGCAGCAGCAACACCTCTGACGTCCATGGGATCCCTGGAAGCCGCCGAAGGAGCCATATCGCCGGCAGCAACACCTCCTTCCTCATTTGCCCTGTTTTCGGATTTGAACTCGGTGAGCCTCCTTTCTTTCTCTCTCTTTCTTCTTTTCCTGGTGTGGGGGCGTCGGGTAACCAGGTTGGGAGGGTCGGAGCTAGCGTCGCCGTCGAGGCATGAGTTCTTCCTTTCCTCCTCTTCCGTTCCGTCAGCGTGCCCAGTACCCTGTTCCGTGTCCGAGGTTGAGGATGAAGCTCCTCCTGGTGGGCCTAATTTATGGGCCTAATATTCGGGTCTGGGCAGATCCGCTTCCAGCCTTCCGGGTCTCCTCCCTTCTTCCTTTACTGGTCGGGTCTCTTCTGGATCCGGGTTTGGTCAGGCATTTCGGATCCCCTCTTTCCCTTCCCTTCTTCTTTCCTTTGGTATGGTTTGCGGGTCGGATCTGGATTTTGGGTCATGGTTTGGGCCGGCTGGGTTTGACAACGGGTTGGGCCGGACCCTCCCTTTGCTTTTCCTTGGGCTGGGTTTTGTTTTTCTGAATAGGGTTATATATGTATTGGGTAATATATATATATGGGTGGTTATTTAATTTCGGTATTGTTATATATATGTTAAATGTTATGTTTATATATATATATATATATTTATGTGTTATATTAATTATTATTTCTGATTTTAGGAAAATGAATTTATATATTTATATGTTCTGAAATTATTAATATTTATATCTAATAAGGTTTAAAAGTAATATTTATTTTTATGGAGTTATAAATATATTTATGGTTATTGTTTTGAGACTTTATGAATATTAAGTGTTAAATTATTTTGATATTATTATAGTTTTGGAATTTGGTAATAATTATAATATTCTGGAAATTTATCGTTATATATTATTTATTGTTTTAAAATAATATTAATTAGATTATTTATATATGATGCTTTTATGAGGATTTAAATATGAGAGTTAGGAATTTTAAGGTGAATTGTTGGTTTTGATTTATGAATATTATCTGTGAGCATAGAAATTATCTTGATGATTTAATATTGGAGTTTATTTATATAATGTTTTGAAATAAGAAGCATGCCGGAATTGTTTTATAATATGATTTTTGGAAATTGGTTTTAAGGTCTAAATATGTAATGTCGGGTTTGAATAAGTACGATTTTAAAAGAATTATTTGATTTTCTAAGTTTAGTTCTTTGAGAGATTGTTTGGAAATGAGATGATGATATGAGATGAACCTGAAATGATAAAATGAGATGGAATAATCTGAAATGGGATATGAGACGAGATATGAATGATAGTTAGGGGCGCCTTGTGTGAAATAGGTAGACTTATGCATTTATATGTTATTAGGTGTTTGTGAATGTTGGACGTTGCTTGCTATCAGTGATTCATTTCTTGGACTCTGCTATGCCTTGTTCTCTGCTGTTCGGCTCATTCAGGTAAGTTCCTTTATGGGCTTACTCAGATTCGAAAGAGATTACCGGCTTGTGAATGTATGACATACTAGGTGTTGCATAAGCATTAAAGCATGCCATGTAGTATCATGCTAGGTTGCACTTGTGATTGAGCATTCTATTTCTTTACGCGTATGAAACAGAACGGCCATATCTGTGATAGTCCTAGAGTCTTTGCTAGGGTCATAGGGTAGCCCAGCCCCATCGGGTGCCCTGAGTCTATCGAGTCGATATGAGCATGATAATAGCCCAGCACCATCGGGCATGATTTATTTATTTTAATTTATGTTATGATGATGAGATATGATGATGAGATATGATATGCTATAGCATCGAACCGGCCGGTCTCTGCACTAACGAAAAGGGGTGCAGAGGTAGGAGAGGGACATGCCACTTGGCATTCTTTGGGCGCCTTTACAGTTATTTCTCGCATATTGTAAATTAGGATCATGCTAGTGTGATTTAATTTCCGCATCTGCATCATCTTTATTATTAGCGTATGTGTATGTTCACTTGCTGGACAGAGCGTGTTGGGGCCTCGGTCTGACCCCACTCGCACCCATTGTTTTTAGGTATGATTGCTCTCTGTTTATATGGCGTGGGAAGTCCCTCGGCGATTGCAAAGAAATCTGTCTAACCCCGCTAATCTGGCCATCCGACTTTAGAATTATGTTTTGGTTTTGACCCGGCCTTGCCGTGGCTTTTGTATCTAAATCATATTTCCCTTTCACTTTCGTTTAAACTGAATTTATGAAACTTCGACTGATTAGAGGTTTGAAACCTCGACCCGTACCTGAATTGCAACATCCGAACGAAGGTATCCGACCTTCGAAACGTATCCCGGATATTTATATCCGGGCCGTTACAGCAATTTCCTCGTGGTGGTGCCCTAACCACGGCATCATCATATCATATTATATCATCTCATCTCATCTCTTGCCCGATGATGTTGGGCTATCATATCATGCTCATATCGACTCGATAGACTCAGGGCACCCGATGGGTCTGGGCTACCCTATGATCCTAGCAAAGACTCTAGGACTATCACAGATAACGGTCGTTCTGTATTCAAACACACAAAGTAAACACATGCTCAGTTCAATGCAATCCTAGCATGATACTACATGGCATGCTTTAATATGCAACAAAACTACACATTACATGACACATCAGGCAGAAGATCCAGGTTACTGAGTAAGTCCCGTAGGATACTTACCTGAAGATGTAGAACAACAAGATAACACAAGCAAGGGCCCAAATGCAAGTCCAAAGCAATACAAAAGCAATACACACCTATCATCAAGTCATTTTCATAAGCTATCGGACCAACATTCATACACACGAAACCCAAGTTCTCAACATCCTCAAAACTAACCGATAGTAAAGCCGTTTTCCAAAACCTTAAATCCAAAATTAAGTCAACCCATATTCAAAATAATTCTCAAATCATACTTGGCCAAATTCCGACATTAAACATTTAAACCTTAAACCAATCCCTCAAAATCACATTATAGAAATGATTCCGGCATTTTAAATTTCAAAATAAATCCATCTTCTCAAGCCTTATATACAAAATATTAACTCTTAGTCAGCTTGCAAATTTACACTATTAAAATAATTCCAGCATAATTGACTTTATTTAAAACCATCATCGTAAAATTCACCTTTATAAAACCTTATATGAAATAACTCCTCTCAAAGAATATTTAGCTACAAAAAAAATACAATACCAAAATTAAATCATCTTTACTCATCATATGTATAATTCAAAGTCAATAAATTATCCCAAATTTCCTAACATCACATATTAAAACCCCACTCAATTACATATTCCAAATAATCTCACTTTTAAAACCATGTAAAATAAAATATTAATATTTTTAGAATATATATATATATATATTATATTCCAAAAATTAGAAACATTATATAGAATAACATACATATATATAACTAACATAACATATAATATATTTAACACATAACATATAACCATATATACAACACAATTTAAAAACAACCCATCAGCCCAAACCCTTAACCCGAAACCCAAGCCCAAACTCGAGCCCATACCCGAATGCCCAATGAATCTGGAAGAAAGGAGGGACCCGGATCCAAACCCGCTTGCCCATCAGAAAGGAAGGATAAAAGATTACCCGGACCAAAGAAAAGAGAAAAGAAGATTACCCGGCCCAAAGAAAAGAGAAAAGAAGACTACCCGGCCCAAAGAAAAGAGGATCCGGATTCAAAACGATATAACCCGTTCCCAAGTTCGGATCCGACCTAGAGGTTAGGCCCAATCAAGGAGAGAAGGTTGCCTTGCCTTCAACCTTCAGAACCGAACTTCGTCGCCGGAAACGAAGGGGAAAGGGAGGAGGAGAGCTTCAGTTGTGGTGGTCCGTTCCGCCCCAAAATTCACCCAGGTGATCGACGCATAAACCCGACCAAGACCCACCCCAAATTGAAGAAACGAGCACAAGGAAGGAGGGAGAAAAAAGAGGAATTACCGAGGCACCTCCAAGGAAAATCTCCGGCTTAGACGGCTCGGTGTCGACGACTCTGGGACTCCGGGGAAGCTACACCGGCTCCAACACGGAGGAGGAAGGAGCTGCTGCTGCTGACTTGAACACGGAGGAGAGAAGAGGAGCTGTGAGGCACGGCCTCGGTGTTGCTCAACAACGAGAAACAGAGGATGGAGAGGATGTGGTCTGGTGGTGGTTGTGGGCTCTTTTGACGACGACGAAAGGTGGTGGTGCCGAGGAGGAGATGGCAGTTGGTGGGTTGCTGCTCGACGGGAGAGAAGGAGGGAGGTGGAGGTGTTGTTGGCTTCGAGCTCGGCGGCGGCTTCCTCTTCTTCAACCTTCTCTTCGGCAAAACAGGGCTAGAGGGGGGTTCTTTTGTGGGTTCCCTAGTGAACGAAAGAGAGGAGAGGAGAGGGATTGAGAAGCTGAGTATTGCAGGTTTTCTGAAACAACAAAAGGGGAATGGGTGAAGGGAGTGTGAGGATGAGGGCAAGGTGTGTACAGGGGATGTGTGAGCTGGGATGGGGAGGGGACCAGCCTTACCACTTCAACGGAATCCGAGAGGGAGAGGGAGAGAGAGAGAGAGAGAGAGAGAGAGAGAGAGAGAGAGAAGAAAAAGAAAATAAAATAGAAATTAAAAGAGGTCCCCACAATACCAATTCAAATTAGCGGAAAAGATTCAAAACCCGCTCGCCCGAACGAATCCCGACTAAATCGAATTTAATAAAATTTCAATTAAATTTCAAGATTAACGGGATTAGATTAAATTTTCGATACCCGGAGCTTGAATGCGGAATTAAAACATGATAGAATCTAAATTCTCAAAACGATGTCGGAATGACTTTAAAATCGAAACTTACGCTCGATGACGGGTTTCTCACATTTTTACCGATTGAATAAAATAATAATTTATTTACTCAAAATAATAATATAATAATATAAAATACATTCAGTCTTTACATCTATCGTTAATTAAATCTTATGAAATTTAATAGATAGCTAGTTTTTAAAAATATTTTAATATTCTTTTTTATTAAATATGTAATATATATTTATTACATTAGCATCTATCAAATGATTAATTTTGATATAAACAATTCTTTCCACCAAAAAATAATCTAGATATAAATAAAATAGCATCTATCAAATACTACATATTTATCTATTGATATTTTTGGTAAGTATGACTATGAAATATTTTTGTTTATATTTTTGTAAATTAAATAAAATATAGATAGATAGATTGTGGCATATATAACTTTTTATAAACCATGACAACAATTATTTCATTATGTTTTTCCTAGAATCAACCACAATGTGTCATACAAGATATTATGCATCGATTTTAAAATATATGTTCTTTCGCTTTACTACGCTTTTTTTTTTGAGATAGATCAGAGAGTACAATAATATACAATAACATAAAGATCAATGACAAAACGAATAAACAACTATTGTCAAGATAATTGCACTAAAGATGGGATTCAAGTTGAATAAAGATCGAAATCCTGGAAAATAAAAGATAACTACTATCCATATCTATCTATTTATCCATCCATCTATCTATATAAACTCTTAAAACATACTCTACCTTTCTCAAAATATAAGTCGTTTGACTTTATAACCCATACGTTAATTAAGGAGTTAAATACTATATCTATATATATAAGGAGTTAAATCCAACTTATATTATATCTCTTTTCTTTTTTATCAGTTTAACAATATAAATTTAATATATTTGATATTATTTATATAAATTTAGTATATATGATATTATTTATATAAATTCAAAAAACATTGGAGTGTACTAGATGCTAGATTATAAAGATTTTTTTAACTCAAGTAGAAATGTTAGAAATGTGAATGAATTATTTATATTTAGATTAATTTTTATATAAATAATATCAAATATATTATTAATTGTAGTTGATATATGATCGAAATTATAATAGGCATATATAAAGATATAGTGTAACGGTCCGGATATAAATATCCAGGATACGTTTCGAAGGTCGGATACCTTCGTTCGGATGTTGCAATTCAGGTACGGGTCGAGGTTTCAAACCTTTAATTAGTCGAAGTCTCAGAAATACAATTTAAACGAAAGTAAAGCGGAAGTACGGTTTAGATACAAAAGCCACGGCAGAGCCGGGTCAAAACCAAAACAAGTGGGTGATTGCCATTTGTCAAGTTAGAATATATTAGCCGGATTCTTCGATTCGCCAAAAGATTTCCCTGTCACAGAAGCATGGAGCAACAAGAGCGGTACCTAACACTATCCACGAAGTCAGGCCTGGTGATCGCCTGCGGGTCCTCTGACCGCGCTGAGGCCACATAACATGCCTATGCCTAAATAAAATATGACTAATGCGGTACAAGATTTAAATCACACTATCATGCCCCTAGTATATATATAATATGCATAAAAGAACTGTAAAAGGCCCAAGACAATGCCAAGTGGCATATCCCTCTCCTACCTCTACACCCCTTCCCGTTAGTGCAGAGACTGGCCAGTTCGGGTTATAGCATAGCACTCTCTTCGTGGTGGTGCACTCACCACGATATCATCATATCATATCATATCTCATCATCATATCATATCTCATCATCATATCATAAATCATGCTCGTGCCCGATGGTGCTGGGCTAATCATATCATATCAAATCATCTCATCTCTTGCCCGATAGTGCTGGGCTATCATATCATGTTCATATCGACTCGATAGACTCAGGGCACCCGATGGGGCTGGGCTACCCTATGACCCTAGCAAAGACTCTAGGACTATCACAGATAACGGTCGTTCTGTATTCAAACACACAAAGTAACCACATGCTCAGTTCAATGCAATCCTAGCATGATACTACATGGCATGCTTTAATATGCAACAAAACTACACATTACATGACACATCAGGCAGGAGGTCCAGGTTACTGAGTAAGTCCCGTAGGATACTTACCTGTTGATGCAGAACAGCAAGATAACACAAGCAAGGGCCCAAGTGCAAGTCCAAAGCAAATCCAAAAGCAATACACACCTATCATCAAGCCATTTCCATAAGCTACTAGACTAACATTCATACTCACGAACGAACCCAAGTTCTCAACATCCTCGAAACCGACCGATAGTAAAACCGTTTTCCAAAATCTTTCCGATACGATCAAATCGACCAAAAACATTCTTCCAATCAAACCCCTTGATAAAATCATACCAACCATATTTTCCAACCCTTAAATCCAAAATTACGTCAACTCATGTTCTACATAATTTCTCAAATCATACTTGGCCAAATTCCGACATTAAACATTTAAGCCTTAAAGTCAATTTCCCAAAATCATGTTATAAAATAATTCCGGCATGTTTCTTACTTCAGAACATTATATAAATTCCAACATTAAATCATCAAAATAATCCTATGTTCACAATTAATATTATAGATCAAAACCAACAATTTGCTTTAAAATCCTAGCTCACATAGTTAAATCCTCATAAAATACATCAATTAAATAATCCAATTAATATTATTTTAAAAGAATAAACAATATATAAAGATTAATTTCCAGAATTTATAATAATAATAATCTAATTCAAATAACAAATAAAAACCGGAAAATAATATAAAATAATAAGCTCTCTTAAATGGACAACCCAACCCAAGGAAAGAAGGAAAGAAAGAGGATCCGACCCAACAGAAAGGAGAAGGAGAAGGAGATGGTCCGACCCGGATCCGTATCCGCCACACTCAGCCCACCCAAAATCAGAAGAAGGTAGAAAAGAAGAAAGAAGGCCACCCGACCCAAAGAAAATAGGCCCAACCCGAGCCCAGAAGAAAGAAGAAAAGAAAAGGAAGAGATCCGGCCCAGGAGAAATGAAAGAGAAGAGGAAGGGATCCGATTTAAAAATGATATAACCCGTTTCCGAATTGCCTGACCCGGCCCAACCCAACACGAAACAGAAGGGGGAACCTTTCTTCAAGCTCAGCCCGAGCTTACTGACGGAAAACAGCGAGAGGAAGGAGGAGTAATAGCTCAGGCCATCGGAGTCGGTTCCGCCCCAAAACTCACCCAGGTCGCCGGAAGGCTTCCCCGACCAAAACCCGCACAACAAGAGTGAAACGACAACAAGGAGGAAGGGAGGAGAGAGAGATTACCGAGGCTGATTTCTGATCGGAAAAAGGGCCGTCAGGCTCGATACGGTGGCGTCGAACGAGGTAATAGAAGAAGGTCGGAGGTGCTGCAGATCCAAGGAGCAGGGGACACGACTGTCGGCTCGGTGTCGTCGAAGCAGTGGCTTCAAGAAGGCAGAGAGATGGTGGCGCTGCGCTGGGGTGGAGAGGGGCTGCTGGTGGTTGGGTGGTGGCTATACTGGCGGCGCATTTGGGAGGAGGAGAAGCCGCATCTGCTATCTTGGGGAAAAGGTGGAAGAGGAGGTGGCTGCAATGGGAAACCTTTAGAGCCTAAGGCTCTCGGCAAGCCTGCAAGGAGGAGAAGGGGTAAGAGAGTGTGGGTTTTGGGGCTTTTGAAATTTAATTGTGAAGGATGAGGGTGGGTCTGTAAAACAGAAAAGAGGGAGAGAGAGAGAGAGAGGAAGGTTTGTGGATGAAAAGGCAATTGAAAAGGAGAGGGAGGTGAGGCAGGGGATGTGGGGTGTTTTGAGGGAGAGGACAAAGTGAGGGAAGGGGGGGACCAATGTAACAGTCCTCCTCCGAGAGAGAGAGAGAGGAAAAAATAAAAAAAATAAAATAGGATTGGTCCACTAAAGCAATTTGATGTGCGCGCAAATTGTCATATTTTCTATGCACATATGAATTCATTTTATTGTCTTTTGCATGCACATTAATGGGAAAACATGGGAATGGTGTAGTTTATGCTTAAATATCAAATATATGGGTTTGCACGAGTTTCCATGTGATTTCGCAGAAAACAGGATGAAAATGGATGAATTCAGAAGAGCGGAAAAGGAACTCGAAGTCTTCTGAAGAGGTCGAAATCGACTGAAGACCTCGACATCGAGTACATCAGAGACATAGGAATCGAGCAGAAAAGGAAACAGAGCATTTCGACACAGAAGAGGTCGATATCGACGTCTGGGGGTCGATATCGATGCTGCCAGATCGACCAAGTTGATAGAAGTCGAGTGCCAGTTCGAGTAGGAGAAGGAGAAGCTCGAGATAAGATTTTGGAGGGGTCGATATCGAGGTCCAAGGGTCGATATCGACCATGCCAGCAAAGTAATTCGACTCCGATTTCGATAGAATTATATCCAATGCTTGCAATATCTATCCAAAAGTCGAGGTTTCCTATCATCAACACCAGATCTATCATGAGGAGGTTGATTTCACCATGAAGTTTTAGCTTTTACTTTGTTTTAATTTATCATAGAGAATAAAGAAAAGGTTTCGAGTCCTTATCGACATCTATAAATAGAAGCCAATAGGGCTGAGTTTAGGTATTCCGTTTTAGACACAATTCAGTTGCAATAGAGAATAGAGAGAGAGAGAGGAGGCCGAGTGGAGTTGTAAAGCGAGAGCGGAGTGGCTTGTTCGGTTGTACTTTCTTTCGGAGTTTTAATTCAAAGTAGCTTTCTTTCAATAACAATGATGATGATGTGCATGATGAGGAGCGAGTAGTCAACCCACTTCTAGGGTCGGGGTGAGCCCGACGATAGCAATGTGAGGTAAGTGCATCAAAGGTATGACTTTTATGCGATTCCGTCTTCTACCCCATGCATGATCCTTTGCGAAAGTTAGGGAGATTCATTATTTGCATTATTGAAGCGAAAGCCACTCATATTGCGAACTTGAATTACTCATGAATCGGATAGTAACTCTTAGGAATTATGCGAAAGCCTCTAATCACCTAAGTGTTGATAACGAAAGTTATTTGACGGAAAGACATTAAGGTTCATATCTTTAGCATGAAACTTGCATTGTTAGCATTGTGGCGTGAAACCCCGACTTTGGAAGCCTTTTAATTAATTAAATTCTTCATAAAAGTCTTAGTTTTGTTTCTGTTCATCTTCCCTCTCCATTCTATTTTCTTCGGATCCTTTTCCGACAAATTGGTTACAAAAAAAACAGTTTCTGGGACAAGCATCGAAATCGACCTTAAGGGTCGATATCGAGGACTAACATCGATATCGAGGTCTCTGCTCGACGTCGACTTGCTGTTTTGTCTTCTGCAGGAACTGCGCTAGGAAATCGACCAGAACTAAGGTCGATATCGACCTGTATACTCGATATCGAGTGTCTGCTGAGGTCGAAAGCCTTGATCGTGAGTACAACAAAGGAAGCGCTGACCTACCTCCTCGTGGATTCGATCCTGAATTACCCTACTACTACAAGGGAGGGGATTCTTGTATTATTTGTTTGGGACAGGGAGATAGTCTAGTTGTGCTTTATTTTATTCTCCTACTTTACATACACACCCCGCTCCCCCTGAGAACAAATTGGCGCCGTTGCCGGGGCAATCAATCGCCACCTAAGTTAATCACGATCTTTTTCTAAGCTTATTTTGCAGGTTTATGCGACGTTCTGATCGCGGACCTGTCCTGGAACCAATTGACGAGCCTGAACGTTTCTACCATCTTCGCAACAAAGCAATTCGCATCATGGCTGATAACGAGACGCAGGCTGAGATCATAGAGCGGTTGAGAAAGGAGATCGAGGACCACAATGCTACAATCGCTGCTGAAAGGGCCGCTGCTGCTGCTGAGCGAGCCCGTGCTGATAGGGAGGAGGATGCGCGCAGACAAGCCCAAGAGCGGCTAAATCAGTATCCACAGACGGCGATGCAATACATGCATCCGCCGCTTCATGTTCCTGAATCTGCCATTATAATTCCTCACTCCAATTATGAATTGAAAATTAACTTCCTATCTGAGATTAAAAGAAATACTTTTGAAGGAAGACATAATGAATGCCCCCTGCAACACATCTCTACTTTTATGGACTTATGTGAAACAGTTGTTGATGGAGTAAACTTAGAGTATGTGCGACTAAAATCTTTTCGATGGTCTTTGGTAGGAAAGGCATTACAATGGCTTGAAAGTTTGGCTCCACGATCGCTAAGGACATGGGCGGAGGTGAAAGATGCATTCTTGAACAAGTTCTTTCCACCTTCTAAAACGGCGATGCTACGACAAAGGATCACGGCTTTCAAACAAAAGCCAGGTGAAACCCTAGCACAGGCGTGGGAGCGCTTTAAAGACTTGCTGAGATCATGCCCGACGCATGGGCAACTTCCATATGTCATCCAAGAGATCTTTTATAACGCCCTTGATGCGCCGAATAAGGAGAGGATCAATTCATATACCTCCTATCGGTACATTGAGCTTACACCAACGGAGGCATGGGAGACCATTGAAAGGCTTGTGAACTTTGACAACACCTATGGGGCTGCTGCGGCCTATGATGCAAGGCCTGCCCCATCTATGCCACTATATGAGCCTCCAAGGGAGATAGATCCTGAAGTACGGCAACAATTCCATAACGATCAAACACGCCGCCTTCAAAAGCAAGTAAGGTTCCTGAGCAACAATCAACCTTGTCAGGATTGTGATTCAATAAGGCATAACACCAGTGCCTGTCCACATACTGAGCAAGTATCCATGGCGGAACAACATGAGGAGGTCAAATGGACGAGAGGCCCCTATGGAGGGGGCAATCAACAAAATTGGGGTGATCAAAGGTTCTATCAAAGGGATCCCCCAACATATAGGGCACCAGGGCACCCTGAGCGGGAGACTAAGAAAGATGACCTGCAAATCATCCTTGATGAGATGCGGAGGAACCACGCTGAGTTCAAACAAGCCAATAACTCCATCCATACTCAGCTGCAGGGCATCAATTCTAGACTTGGGGAGATCGACGTTTGGAAGCGCAACATGGAGACTCAAATGAGTCAATTGGCGGAAGCAATGCCCAAAGCGTCCAGATCACTCCCTGGATCCACTGTGCCCAACCAAAAGGGCAAAACCACAGGTCATATTGCGGCAGTAAACCTAAGGAGTGGGCATCAATTACAAACGCCCGAGCAAAAAGTGGAGGAGAAGGAGCCAGAACAGACGTCGATATCGACCCCCCCTGTCGATATCGACCAAGGTGACATCGATGTCGACCCTCCTGTCGATGTCGACCCTAATTCTGCGTCACCACAGAAATCGACTCTTCCAGTCGATATCGACCCTACTGATGCCGATATCGACCTCACTACAGCCGCAGGAAGGAAGAAGGTGTTGCCATTCCCAACTAGAAAGGTGACTAAGGACCCAGCGGAAAAGAAGTTCCAACGGTTCGTGAAGATGCTCCAAGGGCTTAATGTCTCTATACCATTCACAGAGGCACTTCACGAGATGCCATCTTATGTAAGGTTCCTTAAGGATATCTTGGGTAAGAAGCGATCGCTCTCTGAGATCGCAGAGGAATGCAACAGATTAGAGCTACCACAAAAGCGGGCGGACCCAGGTAAGTTTTCTATCGCTATAGGTCTAGGTCAATTCAAATTTAATGCTTTAGTTGACTTGGGTGCTAGCGTTAGCATGATGCCACTAACCATTTGGCACAAGGTAAAGATAGGTCCTCTGGAGCCCGTGGATGCAAGATTGTACATGGCTAACAATACCGTAGTGATTCCAACTGGGATAGTGACGGATGTGCCAGCACAAGTAGGTAAATTCTTTGTCCCTGCTGATTTCCTAGTTGTTGACATAGCGGAGGACCCTGCTTGTCCAATTATTTTAGGTAGGCCATTCCTAGCAACCGTCGATGCCAACATTAGCGTGAAGAAAGGATTGCTCTCACTCATAATTAGTGATGAAGTAATAGAGTATTCCTTCAACAAGACGGTGCAAAGTCAAGGGCCAATGCAGATAAAAGCCATCAATGAAGCCCAAGTAGAGGAAGTTGAAGCAATCTTGAACGAAGGAGCTCAACAGAACATCGAAATCGACCCAGGTAAGTCGATATCGACCACTAATGTTCAAGATTCTGTGACAGGTCATAAGTATGGGGTCGACGGAGGAAAAGAGGAAGCATTGAAATCGGGGTCAAGGGTCGATATCGACTACACCCTATCGAAATCGACCACCATCAGCGCTGAGAAGAGAGGCAAGGAGACCTCGATATCGACCTCTGAGGGTCGAAATCGACCTGATCATATCGAGTCAAAACTCCCCAAATCGACTGATCCTACAGGTGTACAACAGGGATTGATATCGACCTCCGAACATCGACATCGACCTAAGCCACAGACTGAGAAGAAGGTAAGTCAAGGTACGGATTCCTCTTGTTCAATTACAATTAAGGACTTATCATTATTTGGAAGAGGTGTGCCTTGGCATGTGCGTTTATGTAGGGTATCCGATGTTGGTTCAAGCCAATATGAGATAGGAGACAAGGTCTATGTTGCCAAGTCTAAAGACCATTGGTTCCCTACAAGATTCAAGGATAAGAACTTAGGTCCATTCACGGTGAATCAAATCAATCCCGGGGGAATGCAGCTGCGGGACAAGAAAGGAGTGATATTTGAGGCCCAAGCCACATGGGCTCTGCAGATGCCACCTTGAGAAGCGCAAAGGAAGAAGTCGGCCTAGCGACTTAAAAATCTAGAGCTTGTAACAAAGACTTAGTTTTGGTTTTAAGACAGCTTTTGTTTTGGTTTTAGACACTTTATTGTTTTGCATATTTTGTGTTTAGTTTTCAAATTGCATGAGAGAGAAAAGCACACATAAAGGCATCGAAATCGATGTCAGACATCGAAATCGACCTTAAGGTCGACATGGATAGGGTTTGTGATCGAGGCCGAATCACCCTGAAGCCTGGGCAGAAATCAAGAGAGACATCGATATCGATGTAAAGGGTCGATATCGACCTTCCCTGTTGTCTTCTTCGACTCCTGAAATTTGTGACGGTTTAGTAAGTTTTCTTCTTAACCCTAGTTCTAATACAGTGAGGACACTGTAAATTTTAAGTATGGGGTGGGGGAAAAGCTTATTTGCATATTCATACTTAGTTTAGGGTTGCATATTTATTTTAATGCATAGAAAAAAAAAAGGGAGCTCTATGATGCAAAATTAGATTCATTAAAGATGTAACATGAGATTGCCTAGTTAAGGGAAGTCCCAATGAAGTGCAAATTTTTTGAGAAAATCATAAAGGAGATGAAAATTTGAAGTTGCTTTTGACATGTGCATGATAAAATGATGGAGGATTTTTTATAAAAATTCCATACAAGGAAAGTTCATATCCTAGCCTTACCTACGCATATTCACAAAGCCATATCTAAGACTTATCATGATCATTATTGCTCCACATATACATATTGCCCATTTTTTACCTTATACCCTATCCGGGGACAAACTTTTTTTTGAATGGATGACATCTTTGGAGTTATATATTTATAAAGTTGTCGGCAGGAATGATACAATATGGAAAATTAAATGAGCGAGAAAAAATCCGATCACCTCAGGAGATAAAGGTGGGTCGACCCTGCTCGCTGAGATAATAGTTTGGCGAGATGGGACACAAAGGTGAGGAGTCCGAAGTACTAAGTATCCGGGGCCATTCATGACACCCATGTTTGAGACTCGCGAGAAGGCAGTGCTAAGGTTAGAGAGGTAAAAGCATTATATTGAAAAAAAAGCATTGAACGATGAGTGAAAGGTGAGACATTATGAAGGAGGAATGTGGAATATTTTGGAAAGAAAGTGTACTTCCCCGGATTTAACACCACATAGCCAAATATTAGCCCACCTTTAGCCTTTTACCAATCCACTTCTCACAAGCTTGAAAAAAGTCTTCTTGATTATTAATGCAATGTCGCTAAAATTGTTTTTTGCATATTACCTCCTTTATAAGTATGAAATTGCTTTTATGCACAGGCATGGACTTGGTTGACATAAGTACCTTCTCGAGGATGGCAATTGATTGTAGGGACATATGAAAAATGAATCTATGATGTTGAGGGTTTACTTTCTTCCCCTGAATGACCATTAAGAGTATTGCTTGGGGACAAGCAAGCTTAAGTATGGGGTGTTTGATGTGCGCGCAAATTGCCATATTTTCTATGCACATATGAATTCATTTTATTGTCTTTTGCATGCACATTAATGGGAAAACATGGGAATGGTGTAGTTTATGCTTAAATGTCAAATATATGGGTTTGCACGAGTTTCCATGTGATTTCGCAGAAAACAGGATGAAAATGGATGAATTCAGAAGAGCGGAAAAGGAACTCGAAGTCTTCTGAAGAGGTCGAAATCGACTGAAGACCTCGACATCGAGTACATCAGAGACATAGGAATCGAGCAGAAAAGGAAACAGAGCATTTCGACACAGAAGAGGTCGATATCGACGTCTGGGGGTCGATATCGATGCTGCCAGATTGACCAAGTTGATAGAAGTCGAGTGCCAGTTCGAGTAGGAGAAGGAGAAGCTCGAGATAAGATTTTGGAGGGGTCGATATCAAGGTCCAAGGGTCGATATCGACCATGCCAGCAGAGGAATTCGACTCTGATTTCGATAGAATTATATCCAATGCTTGCAATATCTATCCAAAGGTCGAGGTTTCCTATCATCAACACCAGATCTATCATGAGGAGGTTGATTTCACCATGAAGTTTTAGCTTTTACTTTGTTTTAATTTATCATAGAGAATAAAGAAAAGGTTTCGAGTCCTTATCGACATCTATAAATAGAAGCCAATAGGGCTGAGTTTAGGTATTCCGTTTTAGACACAATTCAGTTGCAATAGAGAATAGAGAGAGAGAGAGGAGGCCGAGTGGAGTTGTAAAGCGAGAGCGGAGTGGCTTGTTCGGTTGTACTTTCTTTCGGAGTTTTAATTCAAAGTAGCTTTCTTTCAATAACAATGATGATGATGTGCATGATGAGGAGCGAGTAGTCAACCCACTTCTAGGGTCGGGGTGAGCCTGACGATAGCAATGTGAGGTAAGTGCATCAAAGGTATGACTTTTATGCGATTCCGTCTTCTACCCCATGCATGATCCTTTGCGAAAGTTAGGGAGATTCATTATTTGCATTATTGAAGCGAAAGCCACTCATATTGCGAACTTGAATTACTCATGAATCGGATAGTAACTCTTAGGAATTATGCGAAAGCCTCTAATCACCTAAGTGTTGATAACGAAAGTTATTTGACGGAAAGACATTAAGGTTCATATCTTTAGCATGAAACTTGCATTGTTATCGTTGTGGCGTGAAACCCCGACTTTGGAAGCCTTTTAATTAATTAAATTCTTCATAAAAGTCTTAGTTTTGTTTCTGTTCATCTTCCCTCTCCATTCTATTTTCTTCGGATCCTTTTCCGACAAATTGGTTACAAAAAAAACAGTTTCTGGGACAAGCATCGAAATCGACCTTAAGGGTCGATATCGAGGACTAACATCGATATCGAGGTCTCTGCTCGACGTCGACTTGCTGTTTTGTCTTCTGCAGGAACTGCGCTAGGAAATCGACCAGAACTAAGGTCGATATCGACCTGTATACTCGATATCGAGTGTCTGTTGAGGTCGAAAGCCTTGATCGTGAGTACAACAAAGGGAGCGCTGACCTACCTCCTCGTGGATTCGATCCTGAATTACCCTACTACTACAAGGGAGGGGATTCTTGTATTATTTGTTTGGGACAGGGAGATAGTCTAGTTGTGCTTTATTTTATTCTCCTACTTTACATACACACCCCGCTCCCCTGCGAACAAAATTAAATTAGCGGAATAGACCCGAATCCCGCTCGCCCGTTCGAATCCCGACTAAATCGAATTTCAATTTAAATTTCAAGATAAACAGAATTAAATTAATTTTATCAAAACTCGGAGCTCGAAAGCGGAATCAAATCCGCTATAATCTAATTTCTCAAAACGATGCCGGAATAACTTAAAATCCAAAATTTACGCTCGAGGACGGGTTTTATTCAAATTGAATTTAATAATAATTTATTTAGTTAAATTAAACTAATCGTAATATATAAATATACTCGGTCTTTACATTTATCCACCTCTAAAAACAAGTCTCGTCCCCGAGACTAAAATCATTTAAAACAATGGGGAGAAGTTTGAAACCAGTGAGTTCGAGGACCATGTCCAAGGATCTTGTAATCATCTCGGTTGCGTCTTCCGGGACTCTCACAACATCCTAGTCATGGTCGTGACATCTCCAATTGGTCT
The DNA here is from genome assembly GCA_963922045.1 of Persicaria maculosa. Classification (NCBI taxonomy): domain Eukaryota; kingdom Viridiplantae; phylum Streptophyta; class Magnoliopsida; order Caryophyllales; family Polygonaceae; genus Persicaria; species Persicaria maculosa. Next base: position 18,819,434 of record OY998261.1, on the reverse strand, counting down.
TGTCAAGGGTGTAATAAGCGCCCCGATCACATCCTCGCTTCGACTTTTCGGAAGTGTCACAACTCTAAAAGCATTATAGCGTCCGACTAGGTCTTAGCAAGCAATCTATAAGCGCCCCTATAAAATGCTTGTATCCACTTCGTGAGACGTCATAATGTAAATCCATTTCATAAATTCTCAAAGCGCTTTGTAAAGGGAAAGGTTGTCATCCAAATCATTGAAACTCTCAATTTCTTTAAAACCCCAAGTTGGCCATTTTTAAAACCGCTCGAAATCTTCAAATCCGATGTTTAATCAAGCAACTTTACACCAAAACAGGTCAATTCCTTTCAAATCAAGATTCCGTCAAAATCTCCCAAACACCAAAACAGCTTCTCGCATACCAATCAATCAAATTCAGAAGGTAGGAGGTGAAGTCATCCACCTCTAAGGGCTAATCCCATATTCTCTTCCTAGTTTCCAGAATCTTTTATCATCATCCTCAACTCAACATGCACGTAAGTAAATCAACTCATCGGCTCATAACATCATCAACCACTTCTCATATGGCAATCTAAACATCAATCATGATAATCTCAACCAATCGACATCTCAACCGTGTAAAATGATTACCCATAAAATAAATCATACCATCCTTTCAGAACACGCCAAAAGCAATAACAAAGTCTTAATGTCATACCATGAGCCATAAAGTATATCTACCTCATACCGAAGACATCACAAGTGCATCATCGAATTCTCATAAATCACGCAAGCACACATGTCAAGAGATCAAAGAGGTTAGGTGTCATGGAGTCAGTACACTACTTCTAGTCAAATCTCACGATCGCATCTCAATAGCGCACACTAGTAGAACCATTCATAACAAGGGATCTCACGTAAAGCATAAATTAACATAGTCATCCTATCCAATCCCTATCCAGCATTATCATAACATATTATCACATCAATCCAACAAAATCATGTTATTAAGATTCAACCAAAAAGGGAAGATCAACAGTATATCAACATCAAAATGTCATCATGCTTTCCAGACATCATCTTAGCTCATCACAATGTCATATACGATTAATAGCAGTCATGCACCATCATCTTATATATACACATAAGTCATACCTATGATCCAAGTCATATTCATCACTTACCTATTCATAATCAGGCTTATCAACCATATAGGATAACATCATGCTTTCACATAACATCGTATCATCATCTCATGATTCATTCAACACATTATAACATGCTTTTAGAACAACATAGTAGGATAGCAATGGATCATTATATCATGTTCATAGTTGTCACTACCAATTTTAACTCAGTATTGCATATCAACATGTAATATCATGCCATACAGGTTTATCATGGTTGTTATCTAACATCATGCCAGTACATATTAATAAATCACATAATCAAGAAGACCCTCACATCATACCAATCACTCAATTTCCTTAACCGCTCTCTAACCAGTCTACCAAGGGACCTCATTCACATGTTTCAAGAAGAAGCAATCATGGGCATTATTACACAGAAGGACTACATCATATCAATCAGCATTTATCAATAGCATTATTAGCTCATCATTAAGCATTGAACCTGTGTTTAAAGTCTCAATTTACTGTCATGCTCAATAAGTATTGCAAAACATCATATATGAACCGAATCAAGTCAAGCTAGCACACCTCATCATAACCTCATCTAATAAACAGTTCAGGTTCTCAACATTTGCAGTTCACATTATAGGCAAGGAATTTAGATCATGCTTAGCAGCTCAAAATAGCATCACATCAAGTCATCATGGCACATTAGGACAATAAGGCACCGAATCATATATATCATCATAGACATCGGATAATCAAGCAATAATCATTACCAAGTCATCACATCAACACGCAATTTTCCACATCAAGTCAGTGCAATAAACCATCAGCAAGTTCAGGAAGGGTTAGTAATTCGAATAGAGGATGCTCCCACCTCTAAGTCATGTCGTACTCAACAATCGTAATCCTCGAAGCGAGCTTGTTCCGTCGACATTATCGATCCTGAGGCCCGTGGGTTATGGGCCCACGCTTCCGCTGCGCTGCTCTATCTCTATTCGACTTCCCGATCCCTTTTTCCATGCGGTCGCTCATCCAAGGTAACGCGTAGGAGTTTAAGTTAGCGGAGATAGGGGAGTGACAAAGGCGGACGACCCAATGTTTCTCTCGGAGACAAAATGGACCAAAGCTAAAGATGACACGACTAGAGACAAGACTCTGACCCGAGAATAGTAACGATGCCCTTAAGAAAGTCTATTAGGTTACAATTGTGATAAACACGCACGAATTCATTATGGAGCACATCAATCACATCAATCCACACTAACATGTACCTACCTCGGGGCAACATTCGCATTCATATCAAAGACACAATCAAGTCCTACGCTGATGTATGTGAAACAAGCTAACATTCTAGTATTCCATGGAAACAGATATGCCTAGCAACTTCAAGCAAGATAGACGGAACCAGCAATGATCATATATAATTCGAAGTCATGCGGAATTTAGTGAAGATAACTAGCATCATGCATGTGAACAATGTAAAAGCATGGTATACACATCAACAATTGGGTCCAAATATATCATGGCAAGGTATGTCGTAACAAACAGGTGAAGCGTCATACGAGAACACATAAGAGCAGCATAGTACGTATCACATATATGAACAGTGCATGAGTTTGGTGTATGCATTATACAAGATCATATAAGGGCAACATATTAACTATCTCATCTGACACAATGATTATATACTAGGTCAAGCATGGCACGTAATCATATGACGAGATACATTTAGAGAGCATAGGTCCTACATGATACTAGTGATACATGAGGTGACACAAGCATAGTCAAGACTCATTTAGAGGAGTTCAACATAATATTCACGAAACATGAGGCATCATCCAAAGTAACAAGTAGGACATCATGGGTGCTAGATTATAATCATGCTAAGAACGAACCATCATAGAGTACATATATGGTACAATAGTTATCTCATTATAGAACAAGTACAACACGTGATCATTTAGCGGGTCATATTGGAAATCATAAGCTCTACATGATACTAATAGCACACATCGAACATGAGTATAATTAAAGTAATTCAACTAGGTTCATTCCGATATTCATGCGTCATGTATATGCAAAATCAGGATATAGAGTGGTGTGTGATCAAGCGAGGTGTCAAGTCATAGGTTAATGCAAGCACAAGAAGATATCATAGAGTAATAGACATTTTGACCATGTAAGCATGCTAGGTTTAACCATCACGGAAAGCTAGTCAATCATCAAATTCAACATTAAGCTAATCAGGACGAGTGAAACATTTTAAGATGAGAGAAAAGGGAAGAGTCACACTATCAGGGGCCTAGCTCGAGAGAGAATCGACAATAACGTAGGCAAGGTAGAATTTGCACAAGTCACAACCAAGGGCACGTCATGTTACTAAGGCTCAATATAACATGTGATACATACATGCACTTGATCGATTACTCGGCACTAAGCAAGACATCAATTCAATCACATTCCAATAATATAGAAGCATGAGCAAGTCTAACGATGTATAACACAGGTTTAAATAATGGGCAACATAATTAGAATACGGGGCATGAGTACAAATCAACACATACTAGGGTAAACATGCATTCACCAAGACTCCATTATGCCACATAATCTTCGTTCAACACAACTAACACACACAATATTAACTTGTAAATAATCAACAATAATTAATCTGACGAATACAAAGTAGATGGGCATGATATAGATTCTTATCACAAAATGAATAACGAACATCGACACGTCATCATCCAGCATGTTAAGGAGGTCATTTAAAAGCATTCATACTAAGAAGAGTTGATCACACTATCACGGACCTAATTCAGAAGAAGCAACAATCATATAGACTCATATCATGTGGTTCATGTCTTCGATCAATCATACGATCTATATGCCAAGTAAACATGCTATAACAACATACAATCATGATAGAGGGCAAGACACAACACGAGACTTAAGCAATATGACCAGCATGGATACAGGGTGTCATACAACCACGAATTTACATTAAGGGTCATCATCATAACAGTTACTGAGGATTACGTGGCATACAAGGCATGTCGACATGAAATTATAACATGTATCCATCAAGTAAGGGACTCACTCTATCATGATATTAGAACCGAACTATCACACTATCATGAACCTATTCACAGGAAGGACATCAATTAGACGACATCCTAGCATATGACATATTCATTTGTTCGCTAGTATGACAATGCAATATACTAAGTGGATCACGTCAGGATGATATGAATATGATAAATGTAGCTCAAACCTATACAATATTCATTATGGACATTAAGGCACATAAGCACAACTTCACACTAAGGATCAATTGTAGGTCAAGGAGTAGTACCACATAGTATCACGCAATAATGGACAGAGCAATCAAGATAACCCGATAGAGATCCATAAGAGCAACATTGACTCTTCCCAACTGACTCATTACCCATCTTTCCCGTGGGACTCGGATACGAATTTTCCGTGTCAAGAGGACACTGATGGATCGTCATAGGAATTGATAAGGACAGTCTCGTAAACATCTCACTCTCTAACTCGGGATTACATCAAGGACCGTCTTCCAATACTCTCTCGGACAACCCTTACATTCAATCATGATTCCCGACACAGTGTGTTTACCAACCCAATTCCCCGTGGAGGACACCGATATTTGAAGGGAGGACTCGATTGAACTATCAAAGGATTCATAAGGAAATGGGTGGTTCCATAAAACTGAGCTTAACCATATAAGAAGAAGAAGGGTACTCCCGCTATCACGTTCCCACACATAGTTCAATATTCATTAAATAGTCAGAACATAACAATCAATCTTTAACATATCAAGCACTCAACATAGAATCAGTCAATGCCACATATAACGACCTCTTTGGAGTCTTCCCGACCCATCTGTAAAGAACAAGCTAGTATTTCGCCTACCCATTTCCAACTACATCCAATAGGGATGGTCTAGCGCCTTTTCTACCCACTCGATCCCTTATTAGTTGGTTCTCCTCTTTTATCAAAAGCCAAGTTCATTTTTAGTCCAATTGAGTTAGACATATTAAGTTCATTTTTCCCCTTTAAAACGCTTTCAAATCTTTTGAAATCCATGGGCGGTTTTCCAAAACTTACACTCGACCCTTGCGTACCCGAATTGCACAACATGGCTCTGATACCAACTTTGTAACGGCTCAGATATAAATATCCGGGATACGTTTCGAAGGTCGGATACCTTCGTTTGGATGTTGCAATTCAGGTACGGGTCGAGGTTTCAAACCTCTAATCAGTCGAAGTCTCAGAAATACAATTTAAACGAAAGTAAAGCGGAAGTACGGTTTAGATACAAAAGACACGGCAGAGCCGGGTCAAAACCAAAACAAGTGGGTGATTGCCATTTGTCAAGTTAGAATATATTAGCCGGATTCTTCTATTCGCCAAAAGATTTCCCCGTCACAGAAGCATGGAGCAACAAGAGCGGTACCTAACACTATCCACGAAGTCAAGCCTAGTGATCGCCTGCGGGTCCTCTGACCGCGCTGAGGCCACAGAACATGCCTATGCCTAAATAAAAGATGACTAATGCGGTACAAGATTTAAATCACACTATCATGCCCCTAGTATATATATAATATGCAGAAAAGAATTGTAAAGGGCCCAAGACAATGCCAAGTGGCATATCCCTCTCCTACCTCTGCACCCCTTCCCGTTAGTACAGAGACTGGCCAGTTCGGGTTATAGCATAGCACTCTCTTCGTGGTGGTGCACTCACCACGATATCATCATATCATATCATATCTCATCATCATATCATATCTCATCATCATATCATAAATCATGCTCGTGCCCGATGGTGCTGGGCTAATCATATCATATCAAATCATCTCATCTCTTGCCCGATAGTGCTGGGCTATCATATCATGTTCATATCGACTCGATAGACTCAGGGCACCCGATGGGGCTGGGCTACCCTATGACCCTAGCAAAGACTCTAGGACTATCACAGATAACGGCCGTTCTGTATTCAAACACACAAAGTAACCACATGCTCAGTTCAATGCAATCCTAGCATGATACTACATGGCATGCTTTAATATGCAACAAAACTACACATTACATGACACATCAGGCAGGAGGTCCAGGTTACTGAGTAAGTCCCGTAGGATACTTACCTGTTGATGCAGAACAGCAAGATAACACAAGCAAGGGCCCAAGTGCAAGTCCAAAGCAAATCCAAAAGCAATACACACCTATCATCAAGCCATTTCCATAAGCTACTAGACTAACATTCATACTCACGAACGAACCCAAGTTCTCAACATCCTCAAAACCGACCGATAGTAAAACCGTTTTCCAAAATCTTTCCGATACGATCAAATCGACCAAAAACATTCTTCCAATCAAACCCCTTGATAAAATCATACCAACCATATTTTCCAACCCTTAAATCCAAAATTACGTCAACTCATGTTCTACATAATTTCTCAAATCATACTTGGCCAAATTCCGACATTAAACATTTAAGCCTTAAAGTCAATTTCCCAAAATCATGTTATAAAATAATTCCGGCATGTTTCTTACTTCAAAACATTATATAAATTCCAACATTAAATCATCAAAATAATCCTATGTTCACAATTAATATTATAGATCAAAACCAACAATTTGCTTTAAAATCCTAGCTCACATAGTTAAATCCTCATAAAATGCATCAATTAAATAATCCAATTAATATTATTTTAAAACAATAAACAATATATAAAGATTAATTTCCAGAATTTATAATAATAATAATCTAATTCAAATAACAAATAAATACTGGAAAATAATATAAAATAATAAGCTCTCTTAAATGGACAACCCAACCCAAGGAAAGAAGGAAAGAAAGAGGATCCGGCCCAACAGAAAGGAGAAGGAGAAGGAGATGGTCCGACCCGGATCCGTATCCGCCACACTCAGCCCACCCAAAATCAGAAGAAGGTAGAAAAGAAGAAAGAAGGCCACCCGACCCAAAGAAAATAGGCCCAACCCGAGCCCAGAAGAAAGAAGAAAAGAAAAGGAAGAGATCCGGCCTAGGAGAAATGAAAGAGAAGAGGAAGGGATCCGATTTAAAAATGATATAACCCGTTTCCGAATTGCCTGACCCGGCCCAACCCAACACGAAACAGAAGGGGGAACCTTTCTTCAAGCTTAGCCCGAGCTTACTGACGGAAAACAGCGAGAGGAAGGAGGAGTAATAGCTCAGGCCACCGGAGTCGGTTCCGCCCCAAAACTCACCCAGGTGGCCGGAAGGCTTCCCCGGCCAAAACCCGCACAACAAGAGTGAAACGACAGCAAGGAGGAAGGGAGGAGAGAGAGATTACCGAGGCTGATTTCTCGTCGGAAAAAGGGCCGTCAGGCTCGATATGGTGGCGTCGAACGAGGCAATAGAAGAAGGTCGGAGGTGCTGCAGATCCAAGGAGCAGGGGACACGACTGTCGGCTCGGCGTCGTCGGAGCAGTGGCTTCAAGAAGGCAGAGAGATGGTGGCGCTGCGCTGGGGTGGAGAGGGGCTGCTGGTGGTTGGGTGGTGGCTATACTGGCGGCGCATTTGGGAGGAGGAGAAGCCGCAGCTGCTATCTTGGGGAGAAGGTGGAAGAGGAGGTGGCTGTAATGGGAAACCTTTAGAGCCTAAGGCTCTCGGCAAGCCTGCAAGGAGGAGAAGGGGTAAGAGAGTGTGGGTTTTGGGGCTTTTGAAATTGAATTGTGAAGGATGAGGGTGGGTCTGTAAAACAGAAAAGAGGGAGAAAGAGAGAGAGAGGAAGGTTTGTGGATGAAAAGGCAATTGAAAAGGAGAGGGAGGTGAGGCAGGGGATGTGGGGTGTTTTGAGGGAGAGGACAAAGTGAGGGAAGGGGGGGGGACCAATGTAACAGTCCTCCTCCGAGAGAGAGAGGAAAAAAAATTAGGATTGGTCCACTAAAGAAATTAAATTAGCGGAATAGACCCGAATCCCGCTCGCCCGTTCGAATCCCGACTAAATCGAATTTCAATTTCAAGATAAACGGAATTAAATTAATTTTATCAAAACTCGGAGCTCGAAAGCGGAATCAAATCCGCTATAATCTAATTTCTCAAAACGATGCCGGAATAACTTAAAATCCAAAATTTACGCTCGAGGACGGGTTTTATTCAAATTGAATTTAATAATAATTTATTTAGTTAAACTAAACTAATCATAATATATAAATATACTCGGTCTTTACATATAGATAGATAAATCGTGGTTTTAAGTGATTTTCTGAATCGTCATATATACAAAAATGTAAATAATTAAAATCTATTATATATAATAAATGAGAAGTCGACTGAGACACGTGGTCCTGTCTCCTTAATCGTAGTCTTATAAACCAATCGCAGTTTATTTTTGAAATAATCAATATATGCATAAGATAAAATTTTATTCTAACTCTACTTAATCAATATATATCATACGAACCAATCACAATTTTTTGAAATAATCAATATACGCATAAGACCACATTCTAAAAAAATCGAGATTAGAATAAACTTATTATTTTTAAACAAGATTTAAAAAAAATCGAGATTTGAATAAATTTAATGATTTTTTACAAGTTTAATTTCATCTCTAAACATTAGACCACATTCTAAAGAACTATGGTATGTACATTAAAAGACACCATGTAGACAACAATTTATAAAGTGCCGCATATATTGGTAATCATTTGAGATTTTTTAGATGGACAGAGGTTATCGATCAATGTGAGTCGTTGTTCTTTGGATGTCTTTGAATTTAGAAAGACAATTAGTTTTACTACTCGTCCGTTGTGCGATTTATTAATAAATTTATTATATAAATGATCTTTTAATTAATATAAATTACTACTCTATATAATAAATATATAATCTTCAATTGTGTTATTTTTTTTAGAATGTAAACACATGTTTGAGTCTAGATTAATCATGTTTGTTATCTTATTAAAACAATGGTTAAAATATATTTTTATCTTGAGTCTACATTTTATACTTTTTAATAAAAAAATATTAAATGATAAAAAGTTTACATATTAAATCGAAAAGAAATGAACACAACATAAATTCCATATGTAAATTGAATTCTTTTTTTTATTTATAAAAATATATAAAAATATTGATAATATTTATAACAAAATATTATCAAAATATAACTAAATAAGATATGATAATAACTTATTAATTGATGTAATATTTAATAGATTATTTGATCTAAAAAGATAAGTTTACTAACTAATTAAGATATAAGGTGGAATATTTATAAGAATAAGTAGGACCATTAATTGAGATGAAAAAATTATATCCGTTTATTAATTGATGTGGCTAAAAAGGATAACATGATATTAAACAAGAATATGACACGTATGCGAATTGCTCCGAATATGACACGTAGGTGAATCGCACCAGAGCCCGTTTTGTCTATTTTAGGAATTGATATAGATGAATATGTATAGAATCATTGTTAAAAAGTCAAACGACATCTATTTTCGAACGGGGGTAGTATCAAGTAACAAAGAAATTGATCCAATTAACCATTGTCTATTTAGGATTAAAAAATTTTCACTCAAATAAATTATTGTTATCTTTCAAATTTGTTATTATCATTATTTTGTAAGTCTATTAAATAATCCTCCTTGTCTAAAACAATGCATTGAATTTTTCAATACATATTTTAATGAGTTAAAAACTATACGAAATATTAACCTTTTTTATTAATTTTATTTATAACTTAATACTTATTAAGTTATACTTTTTTTAATATTATATATATATTTTAGAAAATATTTGACTAAATGTCCACTTTGGTATATTAGTTTTGCTAATTGTCCACCTAAAACTACCATTTTGTTAAATGTCCAAAATTTTTATAAAAACCCCATTTTACCCTTGCTTTATTTTTTCAATCTATCCTCCTTTTAATCTACTCATCCCTTCCCCTCACCCATTCAGATCTGACGCTCCATTACTCTCTCTACATCTCCCTCTCCTCTAGTTTCTCCTTTTCGGATCTGAAGCGCTCATATGATGGAGGAGATGGATGGACACCGACAAGGACGTCGGATCTGTGGACGACCATTTCCCCTGATCTGAAGGAGATGGATGGAGGCGATCTGAAGCGATTTGAAGCGCTTATATGATGGAGGAGATGGCTGGGTGGTGAGGCTGGAGGCTGAGAGCAACCGGCCGCCGAGAATGAAGATTGAAGAAGACGAGTGAAGAGAAGAGGCAACCGGATCTGAAGTGAGCATAGAGCGAGGTCGACGACGACCTCTTGTTGCCGACTCATTGACACCGCCTATGGTCGCTGGATCTTCGATCATCTGATTCACCGTTCCGGCCGTTCGTAACTCTCTCTCGCATTCTCTGGTTGTTGACTCTTGAATCAACTTAATTAGGTTTTTCGATTTGTGAAATTGTGATTTGGAATCCAAATCTGGGATTGCGATTTGTAAATAAGTTGAATTGTGATTTTTTATGTGAAACAATCACTATTTCTCCCATTTTTCCCTCGGTACTTGCAGACTTGCAGTCTCTCTCTCTCTCCATAGTGCAAGATGGAGGATTTGATTTTTTTTTTTTTTGTTTAATTTGTGAATTTATAGAATTTCATTTAATCTGTGAATTCACAGATCTTGCTTCTTAGCTAGTTAGCCTTCTTGTTTAATTTACTGAGTGATTTACAATTACAGAATCCCAACATATCAAGAAATTGAAAATTTTATATATTCTAATCATTAAATATCATAAAATAACGAAAAACGTTTTGTCCGCCAAGAAACAGCCTATAAGGCCGCCAAACCGTCTTGGCAATTGGCGGTACCATACCATCAAGGGTGATGACAGTGATCCCGTAAAAAAACTCTAAAAACAAATCTGTCACCAAAAAAAGTTGTTACCGCATGTGTTACCACCGACAGTGTCACTACAATGATCTCGTTAAAAAAAACTCTAAAAACAAAGGTGTCACCATATTGATAAGGGTGGTGATAGTGGTGACAGCGATAAAGGTGGTGACAGCGATAGGGTGGTGTCAGCGATAAGGGCGGTGACAGCGATAGTGGTGGATGACAACGATAGAGGTGGTGACAGCGATAAGGGTGGTGACAACGATAAGGGTGGTGACAGCGATAGGGTGGTGACAGCGATAGGGGTGGTGACAGCGATATGGGTGGTGACAGCGATAATGGTGGTGACATCGATAAGGTGGTGACAACGATAAGGGTGGTGACAGCGATAGGGGTGATGACAACGATAAGGGTGGTGACAGCGATAAGGGTGGTGACAACGATAGGTTGGTGACAGCGATAAGGGTGGCGACAGTGACCTCGTAAAAAAACTAAACTAAAAAAAATCTAAAAACTAAGATGTCACCAAAAAAAATTATCACCGCATGTGTCACCACTAATAAAGGTGGTGACACTAATCTCGTAGAAAAAAACTTTCACCAAAAAAATTGTTTATCACCATGTGTCACTAAATTTGTGTCACCAAAGTCATTGACTTTGACCGGTCAATGGTCAAATAAAAACGGTCCGGATAAATACACCACAAATCTTGCACGTCGTTTTCGACGTGCAAGGTTGAGATGAGTTAATTAATTAGAAAAGAGTGCTAATTAATTAAAAAAACTTGCACGTTGAATTGGACGTGCAATTAAAGAAGAGGATTTGCGGTGTATCTAACAACACCCAATAAAAATGAGAAGGAAGGAAGAAAGTCAAATTAAAAATGGGAAGGAAGGGTAAAAATGTCATAATGGACATTTTGCAAAAGGAAATATGAAAGTGGACATTTTGCAAATTGCCTTATTTAAAATGGACACTTAGCAAAAAAAAATCCTATATTTTATATTACTGATTGGAGAGAGTATTATTTTCCCATAAATTTTGTCACCCTAACCCAATACTTCACCGACACAAATTAGTTTAAATCATAATTATAGATCGCATTGAAAGAAGATCCATGATCGCATATTCGAATCGTAGAATTGTAAGATTCACCGTATTAATGAGTTTTTTAAAAATTAAGTTAATATACTTATATTATTTAAATTATCTTAAATTATACAGAAAAAATATTCTTAAGGATGAAAATTTTGAAAAATAAACTAAATTTACTATAGACTAATCAAATATAATGAAAATTTCTTATTTTTAAAGTAAAAATATTTTAAATTTCTTATAATAAGCATATTTTTAGAGCATTATATTAGTATGTAGGATGACAATCGTACATAAGATCCTATCATTTTTTATATCTAGATTATTTTTAGATCATACGATCATATTTTTAATAATATTTTACATATAAATATATTAGTGGTAATATTAGAAAATACAATGTCAACTTTTATTTAATTAAAAATAGTTAAATAATGGAAAATTTATACTTTAATTTTTTGGATCATCTTTGTTCTGTCTTTTTTTTTTACGCCCAATCCGCCCTCGCCCTCCTCGTTCCAAGCCCTCCTCGTTCGCTCTCGACCTCCGTCTGGCTATCACCGGCCGCCGCGGCGCCGCCCACCTTCGACATCGACGCCGGCTATCACCCCTCCGACTGGCCACCTTCGACCTCGACGCCAGTGGCCGCCTTTTTCCGGGAGTCCCAGATTTAGGGCAAATTTCAATTCAAAGGTAAATTTCCACTTTCCTATGTCAAAGTTTTTGCTAGAATGTTAGATTTTCAAATTGTAGTTTAATTTCTGAATAGGGATAGTTAGGGTTTGTGAATTTTAAGAATCAATTCCGTGTACCTATGATTTATAGGAGAAAAATGGAGAAATTTGTTATTCGAACTAAGAATTGATCGATTCCAATTTCAAGTTTTTGACTAGCAAGCTAGCAAGAAACAAATTGTCCTCTGAATGATTCATATTTAATGGAATGTAGGACAGAGCTTGCTTTGAATTTGTTGGCTTTGAGAATGATTTTTCTTATTGAGAATCTTATTTATATAGATCTTTCTCTCTTTGAGTAGGAGATTGGCTTTCCCATCGTTGAGCAGCAATATGACCATTTCAGTATGTCTACTTCTCAACTTCATAAAATCTATGTGCTTAAACCTTCTTTTTTTAGTAATATGAAATATCTTGTTGTACCTCTATATCTACGATTGAACAACTATGTTCACTAATAGACATGGTCATTGAACTTGAATTATCCCTGTTTTCTTATATTATATTGTCTGTTCACTTGTTCATGTAAGATAAGTCTTACCTGTTGCTACCTTGACCTGTTTAATATTTTTTACCTTATTTTTAGAATTTAGATTCACTTGAGTAGGTGAATTGAGGCTCGGTAAGAATTCATCTAAGCTTAGATGAAGCTTTTTACTTTTTATCTTTGGGGAACTTCTCTTGTCAAATTTTTAGTATATTTTTGGGTATTATTGAAGGCTAATTTGGCCAGAGAATCTGTAGTTTGAATGATTGATAAATGCCCAAATGCAAATATAAAGGAGAAGAGTAGGAGAGTGGATGCAAAATAGATATGGCAACCAAAACCAAGTGCTGCAGCTGTTGATGGTGTTGCTGTCAATGCCAATTTGAATGATTCAGTTTCACAGAGGGCGGGTGGTAATGAAAGGGAGAACTGCTGTAACGACGGAGAGGGTATAAGGGCAAGGGAGGTTCAAGTTGAAAGTGATTGCTGCGTATGATTTGAATGAAAAGGGGACTGGGGTGACAACACAAAATAAATGTACAGCCACTGTTGAGGGGAATGGAATGAAGAGTGGAAGAATAGCTGAGAAGCAAAATGGCAATGTAAATTGCAAGAGAGCAGGAGAGGCAATTGGTGATACAACTGCTAAGAATTACTCATGTAAGTCTGTCTTGGACACTACTGCTATTAATGATGAAAAGGGGGATAACACAACACACCCTACGATGCAATAGGAAAAAAAAAAGGATCACGTAGTTGATGGGAGGCTTGAGGAAAAAGATAAGGGTCGTCCTTGTAACCAGCTGACAGAAAATAGAATGGGGAGAAAGCAAGTGTGCATTTTTGCTGGTGCTGCAGCTGCTTCCATCAGTAAGTGTGGACACAATCTGCAGCAAAAAGAGGCAATGAAGAGGCTTGGATACTTTTGCTTCATCTTTGAGGAACTCATTTGAGTTATCTTTTTTTCCCCTTTTAAGAATAAAAAAATAGGTGGCTTCGATACTTTTTTTTTCCTGCTGAAGAGTTAGCTATTGTTTCGTAAAATCCAAAACATGGATTACAAGCCTATTAGTTTAAATGGAAAAGCAATGTGTCTAAGCACAAAGATGCGGGTTCAAATCCCGCATAGGCTATGTTTATATCAATGACACCAAATGTCAAAATGGATTTGAAAATTTTCAAGAACTAAACCAAACACAAATTTATCCAAAAATAAACATAAATGACAACAATGGCGCTTCATCACGGACAAAAACTCCTCTCTCAGAAACCTCAATTTTGAGTATTTTCGCTCTATGAATGCTTCCACCTTGTCCTGAAACTCGTCTTTGCTCAGATCTTCTGTCTACATCCTCCTCCTTCCTTTCGATTGCACTCCGGAACTGTCTGTTTTCCGATCTAGCTCTGTCTCCAAGCGCACATCCGATTCAAACTCATCAGAAGAAACCTCAATTTCCGTCAAAATCAAACACTTCTCATCCAAAACTGTATCCTCCGACACAACTCCTCTTCATCAATTCCTCTTCATCGCCTTTGTCGGAGGACCCGCTCCTGTTATTAGAGGCGTATTGACCGGACTTAACGAAGAGAGTGATGGCGATTAGGTCAGTTCCAGTGAGGCTTATGAAATGCGAAACTCTGCTTGAGGTGTCTTTGCTTGGAAAAAAACTCTTTATATACGTTGGGTTTTTTTTGTCTTCTACCTGTCCCCTACTTCAATCTTCCATTTTGATCTCTACAAGTTCATTTGATATGTTGATAAGGAACTCAATATTTTCAGCTGCTATGATCATGCTTGGAATTCTTCTTATTCACTTTCTTTACTTTTTTTAGCAAAACTTTCATCACTTCTTTATGCACCCCTTCATATCAAATTTCTCAACATTTATAACCAGATATATATATATATATATATATATATATATAGGGTGTGGTTCGGGTGTACACATCTCTTAGGGTGTACCTTGTGCACAAATATTATTCGGTGAAATGTGAAACATTATTCGGTGAAATTTGAAGCATTATTCGGTGAAATATGAAACATTCTACCGAATACTGTTATATTTTCTTTTTTCATTCAGTTAAGATGAAAACGTCCCAATTCCACTGAATAATTTGTAACATTCTACCGAATAATGTTTAATTTTTTTCTTCATCCATTGCAAATAAAAGAAACCTTAATTCCCTAAACAATACTTACAATTTATATGAAATACTTCAAATTTCACCAAATAATGTTTCACATTCCCCTAAACAATACTCACATTTCACCGAATAATGCTTCAAATTTCACCGAATAATGTTTCACATTTCACCGAATAATATTTGTGCACAAGGTACACCCTAAGGCTTGTGCACAAATGATCCATACTATATATATATATATATAGAGAGAGAGAGAGACCATATATAGATATCTTAAAAATTATTATTTTAGATTTGTGTGTAATATTTCTTACCCTAATATATTGCTTCTTAATTTATTTCTATTTTTTTATAAAAAAGAAAGACCACAACAAGAACATATGGCGAGGAATTTAAACTTTTCTTGCCATTGAAATTGGGTCGTTATTTGCTCTAATTTCATATAAACTAATAACAACGAAAATTGTATTTTCTCTCTAATTGATATGTTTAGTGACACATTTGTTCATCGGGAAATAAATACTTTTAGCAACAAATAAGAATGTTTGTCACTAATAAATTTGGTGAGTTTTACCCATATAAGTAGCTACGAAACTGATATTTCCTCGCTAAATAGTTGTTTCAACAAAAAAAGTATTACTCGTAAAACATCAACATATGGCGAGGAATTGAAAATTTTCTTCTTAATAAATTTGAGCCATTTTCCATATTTAACCGAAGCCAATAACGATGAAAATGGAATTTCCTCGTTGATTAATATGTTTAGCGAAAGAAAATTTCCTCGAGAAACACAAACTTTTAGCAAGTAATTACAATCTTTGTCGCTAATAAATTTGGCGGGTTTTACATAATTCCCACCAAACAAATAACGAAAAAATTAAAAATTCCTCGATGAATGTATTTTTAGCGATGAAAACATTCCTCGACAAAAGCTCCAAATGTGTCGTTGTTTTCCTATGGTTTTTGCCACCATATTATACTAACAATTAGTGACGAGTAAAAATTTTTGTCATTGAATACCACTTTTGACGAGGAATATAGGTTTCTTGCTAAAGTTCACATGCCATTTTATGAGGAGCGGATATATTCGTCGCCAAAGCCCACATTTACTAAGGAAAAATAATTCATCGCTAAAATTTTTGTCGCTAAAAGACTATTCTGTTGTAGTGGATTTTGTAGTCTCGTTTTTTCCTTTCTATTCAATTCATAGATGAAGGTTAGAGAAGCTTGTAACCAAGTAAGGTACAGAGGATAGTAAGAGCACATTAGATCTAAAGGTGTCAATTCATATTTTCTCGGATATATTGATTCTGATAGTTCATACAGGGTTGTAGGCCCTTCATTTTTCATCTGATTTAGAGATACCGGTTCGTAGTAGAAAGGATCAAAGCATAGCTTGTTGAGTCCAAGGACCACCATCCTTAACTCAAATGAAATCTGTTCGAGATTTTTCCAAGGAATATCATTTTCATTTTGAATCCATCTCATATCTTAAGTGGTTACAAAATCTATCATTTTACCATAAGTTATTTTATAAATATTGTACCTTAAATTATTTTATCTTTAGTAATTATGATTGATTATTTTAGTTCATTATATCTAATGATAAGATTTCATTATTAATTAATTATCTACTGAAAAATAAAATCTTATCATCAAAATATTTATATTAATTCTCAATCTTATATCTTAAATAATTAGAAACCCTGTTATTTTTATCATCGTTTGAATTTTTTTTTAAAATTAATATAAACTATTTTAATATATTTAATATAATCAAAATATAATATATGAACAAAACGCGCAAAAGCGCGGGAAACAAATCTGTTATATATAATAAAGGAGAAGTTGTCAAAGACACATGGCAGTTTCTCCTTAATCGTAGCTGTATGAACCAATCATAAATTTTTGAAATAATCAATATATGCATAAGATAAAATTTTATTCTAACTCTATCTAATCAATATATTTATAAATTTTTTTTTTAAATAATCAATATATGCATAAGATAAAATTTGAACAATTTGATTAGATATAGATATATTTTAGAAGATATTAACTAATTTTAAAATATATGCATAAGATAAAATTTTATTCTAACTCTATTTAATCAATATATCTATATATGAATAAAATTTGACCAAATTTGATTAGGTATGGATGTATTTTTAGAAGATATTAACTAATTTTTAAAGACTATTATATAAGATAAGATTTTACCTATTTTCACTATATATGAACATATTTTTAGAAGATAATAACTTTATCAATATATTAGATGGTCATACTAATTAAATAATTGTATCAACATGAACATATTTTTAGAAGATAAAAAGTTTTGACGAAATTAAATAATAATTAGCATGGTCATACTAATTAAATAACTTTATCAATATGAAGAAGATATAAAGATTTTGGGTAAATTGAAATAATACTTAGCCATGTAAAGGTTATCAACTCACGGAATTCAATTTTTGTTTATATATTTTTCCCAATTATTTTAGACATGAATATAATTTTGAAAGAGTTTAATCACTTTTTTATGGAAGATCTATCGCTTTTGCGGACAAGAAGTAAAATTTTCCTATCTTGAAGGTATTGATAATTATGGATATATTTTTAGATTTTGGCCTACATATAGTTTAGATGGTTAATGTTATTTCACAAACGTTAAGTGAATATATAATATATAATATTATTTTATGAGTGAATATGTATAATAGTATCTATTGCATGAGATATGGAAACTTCATAAAGTTAAAATAATAAGTTGTCTAAAGTTTATAATATATTTATATATAAAAAAAGATTAAATTGTTTAGATGTATAAACAATTTTTTTGGAATTATATTATTCACAAGACACAATATTTTCTAAAGAATTTATTTGTGTTTAGTATATTAATATATTTTAGAATGTGAATTAATATAAAATTTATTTAAATTAAAAGAAAAAAAGAATATATATATATGTATATATTACCAGAATTTCATTTAATTCTATTTTAATTATGAATGAAGAAGTATTGGAAGAAATTAATTAATTGAATCAATGGGTTTTAGTATAAAATTTATTTATATTAAAAAACCACACAATGTGGGTGCTGAACTATTAGTATTATTATAAAGTAATGATTGAAATTGTAAAGTATTTTTAAACAAAAATTCAAATTTAAATCACAGGTGTTATGAAACTATATTAATTGTGGATGTTTCACTTTCCTATCCCTTCATCTCCCTAAACTCCCACATGTGAAAAACAAAGGGTTGGTGACTTTATGGGGCTTTATCCTTATGTATCATTGCCTATACAAGGCATTGTAACCATACTTGAAATGACACAAGTAATAGGGATCTATTCTCTTTTTTCTATGCCTACTCTCTACCTTTATTGTTACAAATATTATAACACGTTAACAGCACGATCGACTTGAAAAAAATCAGATCTACGCCTTTGGATCTATACTCTCCCACTATCTTTGTCTCTAGTTGATTATGTTGTGGGCTTCATGGAGTGTTTTTCCCCCCTAAATTTGTTAGCTATTCATCTAATCTTATGTTTCAAATTCCATGCCAATCAACGATGATCGCGATGGGATGACTACGATCGTGAGCACGGAACTCAGAAACACAAAAGGTGTGTTGGCCTTCGACATCGGCGTGGCGCCCGGACAGCGAAGTGGTTTCTTCGCCGCCAATGAATCCGCCGTTATTGCGGCTTTGGGGCTCCGATCGAGAAGCACACTGTCGAAGGAGGGACCATCTGTCATGTGGAAGTCAGGCATCGTCGGCAAGTCATACGAAGAAGACGAGCCGCTCGTCTACTCGTGACTCCGAAACGGTGAGCCGCTCTCTGCAAATGAAGAAGACGATGGTAATTTATTGAAAATTTGTTTTAATTACGAAACCAGCCCAAAGTTCTCTGAAACTGCAAATTGGCCCGTAATTTTATATAATTATAAAAAATGGCCTAAAACTTCCAGGGTTGCATTTTTTGCCCTTGTGAAATATATGAACGCATCCCGAAGATGATGTGTAAACATAAGTTTTATGAACCCCTGAAGTGGTGAAGTGGTAAATTTTATCCCTTGAAGTGGATATAAAATATATAATCTCAAGTATCTATCCCCTGAAGCGGATAAGTCACTTAAATGTTATTAATAAATCTCATTCCCGCAGAGATGATCGAGCCGATAAATTTCATCCCCGTAGTGATGAAATTATATTTATTTTTATGTTTATTTATATTTGTGTTATTTATTTAATTTGTTTAAATTGTATTTTTTTCCCTCATCTCCCGAAGTAGATGAAACCAATGAATGGTTGAATATCATCCTCGTAGCGATGAATGATAAATCTCATCCTAGTAGCGATGAAATGATAAATCTCATCCCCGAAGCGGAGAAGCAACAAATCTCATCCCCGAAGTGGTGAAGCGACAAATCTCATCCCTGAAGCGATGAACGATTTATCTTTTTATTTTATTTGTTTTATTTTATGTGTTTCTATTCATATATTTATATATCATATTATATACACTTTTTACTATTCTTTGTCTCCCGAAGTAGACAAACATTATCACCCAAAGTAGATATATATTGTTAAATTTGCATATCATCCCAAAAGTGGTAGTTTATCTCCTGAAGTAGATAAAGTAAACGCAATTATCACATCTATTGAAGAAGATGAAATTCTTATTTATCTCCTGAAGAAGATAAAATATTTTAGCTTTTATATCTTGATAAAACTTATCTCTTGTAGTAGATAAAGTTGTAATATTTATAATCATCAATGTAACGATGATTTGTATATTTAAAAGTGCAAATTAAACTATCATGTTTTGTCAAATCGGTCTCCAGAAGTAGACGAACATGTATTTGTAGGGATGTTTAATTTCTTGTCACCAGAAGTTGACAATATGCTAATTTTATTTCATTTATTTAATTATGGTTGTATAGTTTTATTACCTATATCAACTATTTATTTATTTATGATCATCTCTCGAAATAAATAAACTCATCCCTTGAAGAGGAACACATTATCCTTCAAAATCGTTCCTGCAGTAACGTGTTAAGGAGGTAAGTCGAGTACAAATAATAAAGATGTAAATGTAAACCGACTCCTAGCCTAAGCAAATAATTATAAGACTTCCTCCCGTTGTAGTGGAAGGGTAGTCAGGATCGATCCACGAGGAGGCATGTCAGCGGGATCCTAGTAACTTTAGAAATCTCACGTCTGCGTCGACCAGAAGCCTCGATTTCGACCTTAATGCTCGATGTCGACCTCGGCTGTCGATGTTCTCTGCAACAGAAGACCTGTAGAGACAAAAAACAAGTGGTCGATATCGACTGGAAGGGGTCGATATCGATGTCAGTCCACTAAATCGACTGGCTCAGAAGACTGCCAGTCGATACAGAAGGGTCGATATCGATGCTAGGGGTCGATACCGATGCTAAGCAAACTCCGCAGCGATGTTCGTCGTCGACTCAGAAAACTGTCGACAAACTCAGTGGTCGATATCGACGTCTGGGGTCGATATCGATGTCTCCCTACAGTGTTAGTTCTTCGTCGGCAAAGAAAGGCCGAAGATTTGAGAATGGAGAGAGAAGCAATGAACAGAAATAACAATGGGTTTTGACTGAATATAAATTTATTTAAAAGGCAACTCCTAGGATTAGGGTTTACCACAACGTTAACCAATTGCATGCGATGAGATAAATAAGACGGACAATTGTGCTATTTCACCCGAGGGACAAGCTTTCGCTGTACACCAACTCTTAGGATTACTCTTGCAAATAAACCTAATTGTCTCTACCAATTTTATGTTTATAACTCAAGTTGTTAGCATGAATCCCTTTTCTTTCGATTAGGACTAAACATAGAATCGTAGGAGGAGAGATAGACACAACGATATCAACATCAAATACTTACCTCAAGCGCGCATGGCTAACGTCGGGCTCACCCCGACCCTAAGAGCTTTGGGGAACTACTCGCTTCTCATCATGGAATTCATCATTGATTGAAAGGAAGAAACTTGCATTTAAAATAAACTTCGAAGCTTTACAACTCAACGTCAACTTTCGCAAATGTCAAACCCTAAAACTTCTCTCTAACTCTAACTCTATTACTTGTCTTTGTCTTGGATAATTGGATTGTTCTAGGATTGGATGATCTAACAAATCAGCCCCTAGGGCTTTATTTATAGGCTACTAATCCTCGCTATCCAAGGATTGTAACTCCTATATAAACTATGAACTCTATCCAAACAATTAGGATATGTCTTTTATTTTTGATAAACTTATATAACTTAAAGGTAAAAGATAAATAAAACTTTAGCTGCCATCTATCTTGAAAGTATGAGATAATCTCGTGCCTCCTTGAAGATATAGTTCAAATCCGCATTCGAAATCGAGTCTATCTTCTGTCGAGATAAGGGGTCGATATCGACACCAGAGGTCGATATCGAGGTCTCTGTTCCTGCTCGACTTGTTCAGCTCTAGTCGATTTCTATGTTGAGGTCGATATGGGGGTCGATATCGACACCGGGGGTCGATATCTGGGTCTAAGGTCGATATCCACCTCTTCTCAGCTTCACTTGTTGAGGTCGATATCTATGTTGAAGGTCGATATCTACACCAGAGGTCGATATCTATGTCAGGGGTCGATATCTACCTCTGCTCTGCTTCACTTGGCTTCTTCGTTTTGACACCGTTTTCGCTCGAATTGCTGTATGGTTAGCTCAAAACTTGTGCAGACTCTATTTCTTTCATTTTAGCCCATTCTTACACAAGTTTATATTCTTTTGAACCTTTTCTTTGGAAATCGAATGAAATACGAAGTCAAATAATGCAATAAAAGGAGATATAAATATGTACATCATAACGACAATCATCTCCTAAAGAGTTGTATATGAAAAGGAAATTCATAAAATGTCTCACTATCTCATCAATACATATTTGTCCCTGAAGTGACAATATTCATTTTTCGAACTACATTGATGATAAGTGTGTATAATCTCCGAAAGCTGAATTAAAATTATACCCTGAAGTGTATGAATTTTATTTTAAAGTTGCACAAATAATCCAGGAAGCGATGTGTATAAAGTAAAACCCTTGAAGTGGTTGCATACAAGTTGTCTTCTCCCTGAAGTGAGTAATAATCAATCGTACCATTTCTTGAAGAATATGGTTAAAGTTTACAAACAACTTTCTATATTTTGGAATACAACTTATTATCTTTTGGAATATATGATCGAATTATACATAATAGGGACTAATTGTCACTTGAAGTTGACAAATGAATCATCTTATGAATAAATCATTTCCTGAAGAAAATGATAAATTGAAAAGTATCTCCATGACTCCACCTGAAGTGGACAAATACAAATTTCTTTTATTTATTTATTTATTTATTTATTTTTTATTCATTGTTTTATATTGAATAAAATTATTATGATTTTACTTATTGCAATTCAAAGCTCAAAGTGTTTCCCGAAGAAACAACTTATCAATGAGTGTCTAATACGAAGTTTTGTTTGGCAAATGAACATTTGGGAGAAAGGTTTGCCACAATCCCGTAGATTGTGAAGTTTTTCAACACCAACCTAAGAGCTTGAAGACTCTACTGGTGGATTTTTATTAAACTCCAGAAGAGTGAATGATTCTTATAAACTCTAAAAGAGTATATCATTCTTATAAACTCCGGAAGAGTATATGATTCTAATCTTATCATTTGTACTCTTGAAGAAGTACATGGAATGTGGGTTTTTATCAAGTTTAGAACGATTATCATTTGGTTGGTACAACCAATAGAAGTAACCACATAACACAATCCGGTTAACAATGCCACTTCCTGACATTCCTCTAAGCATAGCCTGAAGCATGCCCCTCGCAAGTAGAGGGTACGAAAGAGGTTAAGGTTAAGCGCGCGACCGATATTATTGTTGTGGCTTATAGCTAGGTAGATGTTATACGGTTAATTCTAAATGTCTTGAAGAACATTATAAATGACTCATACCTGAAGTATGACACTAACAAAAGTTCTAACAATACCCATTCAATTGCATCTAAATTAAATAAATGGATCACCATATACAAAGTTCAATGGTTGAATATTATGGTTTTATAAGTGTCAAACAATTTGGAAAACTTGAAGTTTTCTCAAACAATTTTGAATGGAAAAACCAAGATGAATACCATATAGCTTAAGAAGAGCATTAATCTTGTTACTTGAAGTAAGAATGACACATATGTATGAATTGACATGATATTGAAAACCAATATCTCATATGACTAGCCAGAAGCAAGTCTTACAGAAATGAGAATGTATATATATGGTTTATTTGACACTCATTTATCCCATTGAAACTTATCACTAACCAGAAGTTAGTTAATGATAACATATTTTTTCTTTGTGGCATCCGGTCACTCATGTGAATCGATGATGTGCGGGATCATTGAAATTCACATAGACACCCACTAAGAGGGACCACAAGATCCTAGGACCTGAAGATCCTCAATAAGTATGACCGAACATATATGGTCTATCATCTTGGCAAAATCAACAATAAGACCATCTATATTGAGAGTAAATGCAAAGTCTCTAATGTCTCTTGATTCGATACAATGAGACACATACGGTGTAACACCCCCCCCCCTTTCTAAAACTAGAGGATGATACAGCGCCAGTAGTTATTTGGACGGAAATGCCCTCCTAACCACCTTAGGCTTATAGGGACATGCTACCATGCTCCCATAAACAAGATGATACAAGTATAAAATACAATAGCGGAAGTCTAAAAAAAAACATTAATCAAACCATAGTTTATTACATCGAAATATTAAATCAATTCTCATGATATAGAAAGTTCATAACCAAACCAGCGGAATTCATATCTTTTACATTATTAAAACATCCTATACAAAGACTAGGAATGTAAAGCCGTAAAAGAAAATGATTCCGGTTCCAAGTGCCCAACCTTCGACGACAGCTCGTTTACCCTAGACCTGCGGGTCATGGCCTGGCATTCGAGGGACACCAGCCATCCAAAATAAGGGATGGTTAGTTCGCGAGAACTAGCAAGTGACGGCTCAAAACTGGGACTTCTTCGAATTTAAACCCATTGACCTTTAATGGTGTGAATTTAAATTCAAATGCGATTATTGGAGTATTTTAGTGGGTGAGTTAATTTATGACACGACTTCTAGGACACGGATAACCCCAAAGGGTTGAATAAGAAAGTGATGTGGGTAACAAGCACCCTTAGGAACCATACCCCGATTACGGATGAGATATGATATAGCTTTAGAAATGCGTTTATGATCACCATGAAAACATTTTTCTTATTAAGTTCAGACTTGATATCGGATTATGAGGTACTCCGTGTGGCCCAAATCCGTCCTGCTAGTAGTTACCTAGACGTTAGGGAGAGCCTACTATTAGGAGTGGGAAGAGGGTTGACTTCGTGTCCCCCGCTATCCAGTCTAAACAAAAACTTTGGCCAAATGAATAATATTATTCACTCACTATCTCACATTGCATAGCTTAACATGATTTCATCTTGTTCATATATTTGAATAATGATACTGGCCCCACTTACTAAAGTGGACACGACCTAAAACCGTTTTATTTGGTAGTGTAACATTCCGATTATTTAATATGTATGTGCGCATTCGGAATGTGTGAGTTTCATGAAACTTTTAGACCGGGGAATAACGGCCCCGACCTTGCACTATACTACATAGCTTTTATTTGTATTTACTCTTGATGCAATTGAGTTCCACGTACTATTAATCCAACACATTGTTAGCTAGTGATTAAGGCCAACCTAGGTGATCATGCATGAACATTAATCCATTTTAATAAAAATAAAATGGATGCCAAGACCATAAATAAAATGCATAAAACATAAACAAAGGCATGTTACATACCTAATAAATTGCATGAAAGGATAAAGAATAAATCATGCATTTTTGTGAAGCGGGTATCTACGTTATTATTTTATAATAAGGTCGAATAATAACATTACCCGATTACATGCCAATTCCAAAAGAACGGATGAATAAATTACACAAAGCAAGTGATTGTAATTTATTTTTAGTCGAGTTGGCATGCATGTCAAGACAAGAAAACAACAAGACACGAAGGTACCAAGTGAGCGGAAATGCTCGGATTGTCACTTGCCTTCTTGTTCTTGACTCGTGGAAGTTAATCGGTTGAATATGGTGCCTTCAAACGGATCTACACCAAAATCACATCACACAACGGAAGAAATTTGTTAGGTGATATTTTGGTCAAATAAGACTTTTCTTCAACTTATAACGTAAATTGAATGAGAAAAAGTCATTACATAAGACCACTACCCACCTCTTGACAATCTTGCGTTGGCGTGCGTGCGTAAGGAGTTTGGTAAAGGGCTGCGGTTCAAAGAATACAGAAGTTAAATTAGCAATTTAACCCAAATAAAAATTACAGACAAACTCCGTAATTTTTATAACTTAGAAAGGGGAAAATTTTATAGGAGCAGAAAGTATGGGCTAGTTTGTGTAATAAAGCCTTCTTCTTCCCCAAATCGAACTGCAAAGAAACGTAGCCTTCACCTGCTAATGAAAGGAGACCACGGTGGCTCGACGCAGACGGCTCGATGTGGCTCGGTGGCTCCGACTTTAGTGGGGGTGGCTCCGACACCAGCGGTGCAACTCCGGTAGACGCAGCGGCGGCGCCGGTTGCGTACGGGTGGTCCGACGACGGCGGAAAGGGCGGAGCAAATTTGGGGGTTTTGGATTGTGTATGTAATTTAACCAAATTTTGGAATAGAATTGCTTCTGGAGATGCAAGGAGTACAATGGAATATGAGAAGAGCTCGGACTGGGAGAGGAATGGAAGAATCACCCTCGACAATGTGGACAGTGAACCCCCTTTTATACCAAGCTCACTCCGAGTGGATAGAGACTAATTGACGACGCAATTACTACAGGATTAACTACCCAAATCAATTGCAATCATCATTGCGATGTAATTCGGCCATTAACACGACCGTTACGTCCGAAAACATTGCGAAACGGGGGAAATTAGCGTTAATGGTTCGGATGCGACGTTAATGGGATTCCTCCGATTAAAGCTTCCACCTCACTGTCCTTATCCATAGTATTCAATTGGTATTAATTTCCCCAATTATCGGAGCGAAACAGTCGCTTAATTGCAAGCTTCGATCTGATCGTTTGAAGGTTGAAGACAGAGTTGACTCGCCAACTCGACCGAGTCAACCCGACTGGCTCTCAATCGGTTCAAGGCCTTGCTTGAATGGGCTGGGCTGCGCAAGGGAATTGGGCTTCATTTAAATTGTGTATATGTATAACCAATATACATGACTTCCGTAATGGTATATATATAATATGGATATACGCATATCTCGGTATATGTATATTATATTATATATACATGTAAACCAAGTAACCAACCCATCTGATTCTTCAAAAATAAAACGTATTGTATACATCATATATATACACACATAACATACATACGTATGTATAACATATGTACGTATATCTAATATATATAATATATTCAATATATAATATAACGTACATACGTGTGTGTATATATATATCTACTGACTTTCATTATATTATATATATTTATATACCTAACCTTGCAGGTTATGTTTTATACCCTTAAATGATTTTATAAAATCAAATAAATATTTATTTAACTTTATAAAAATATCACAAGGTAAAATTAAATATATCCTTTGGGTTCAAGATTCCCAAAATGTCAAGAGACACTTTTATTTAAATTTAAATGTTCAAGATAGAGAATAAATAATTCCCCATACTCATACATCCCAAAATATTACAATATACTTTTATTTAAATTTATTCAATTTAAATAACATGAAATACTGTGGGGTATTTCATACCTCCCCCTTAAAATAAGTTTCGACCCGAAACTTAGGACAAAAACAACTGAGGGAAACGTTTCTGCATATCTGCTTCAGTCTCCCAGGTCATTTCTTCTGTCCCGTGTTTTGACCAGAGCACTTTGACTAGAGGAACCACTTTAGTCCGAAGCTGTTTTTCTCGACGCTCCAAGATGCGGACTGGTTCTTCCTCGTATGTTCCCGTGGGTCGTACCTCAATGTCCTCATAACTAAGGATGTGAGTCGGGTCAGGCACATACTTCCGGAGCAAGGAGATATGGAAAACATCATGAACTGGATGAGCTGTCGGTGGCAAAGCTAACCGATAGGCTACATTTCCCACTCGTTGCAAGATCTCAAAGGGTCCGACATATCGAGGATTTAACTTTCCTCGCTTCCCAAAACGAAAGACTCCTTTGGTGGGGGATACTTTTACGAACACCTTCTCTCCCACCTGGAACTCCAAGTCTCGCCTCTTCCCATCAGCATACGATTTCTGCCTGCTTTGTGCAGTCAACATTCGTTGCCGGATCATAGCTACTTCCTCTGCAGTCCTCTCTAGCAGCTCGGGTCCCAAAATAAGAGCATCTGTCGGATCATCCCAAACAACCGGAGAACGACACTTGCGACCATACAAAGCTTCAAATGGAGCCATCTTGATAGAGGCATGCCAGCTGTTATTGTAAGTGAACTCGATTAGACTTAAACTAGTTTCCCAATCTGTCGGTCGGTCCATCACACAAGCTCGCAGCATATCCTCAAGAGTTTGAATGGTGCGCTCGGATTGCCCATCCGTCTGTGGATGAAAAGATGTGCTGAAATCCAATCGGGTCCCCAAGCCACCATGCAATTTTCTCCAAAAATCGGATATGAACCGACCATCCCGATCTGAGACAATGGAGGTCGGTATTCCATGGAGACGAACTATATGTTTCAGGTACAACTCTGCCAGCTTCTGTGGCTTCCAGTCGGATCTGATGGCTATAAAATGCGCACATTTGGTGAGTCGATCTACTATCACCCAAATGGCGTCCTTTTGCCCTTGAACTTTAGGCAGCCCCATCACGAAGTCCATGGAGATTTGCTCCCATTTCCACATCGGTACCGGAAGTGGCTGTAGTGTACCGGCTGGTCGTCGATGCTCAATCTTGACTTGTTGGCACACTAAATAACGAGCAACGTATTCTGCCACTTCCCTCTTCATGCCTGGCCACCAGTAGTTTCTCCTGATGTCTTTATACATCTTACTAGCGCCCGGATGCACAGAGTACGCCGAAGAATGGAATTCTTGCAGCAATGTTTGGCGAAGTTCTGGAACATTCGGAACACAAATACGGTCCCCAAACCACAAGGACCCATCATCTCTCACGACAAATCCTGGGGCCTTACCCTCATAAAAATCTGCACAGAATTTGATCAACATATCATCCTCACTCTGTCCGTTCTTAATCCGAGTTAGCAAATCAGACTTAATATCCATCCTGTTCAACTGACCCCGATGTCGCTCAAACCATACTTCCACGTCCATTCTCAACAACTCTTGTTGCAACTCTGGCTGCTTCGTCAAACATTGAATCATAGCCTCTTGTGGAGACTTTCGACTCAAAGCATCCGCCATCACGTTTGCCTTCCCGGGGTGATATAGGAGTTCGATATCATAATCCTTGATGAGCTCCAACCACCGTCTTTGACGCATATTCAACTCCTTCTGAGTGAACACATACTTGAGGCTTTTGTGATCGGTAAAGATTTGGCAACGAACTCCGTAGAGATAATGTCGCCAGATCTTTAAAGCGAATACCACAGCAGCCAATTCCAAGTCATGTGTAGGATAGTTTTGCTCATATGCTTTCAGCTGGCGAGACGCATAGGCTATGACTTTGCCTTCTTGCATGAGCACACAACCCAGTCCTTGCTTTGAAGCATCACTATAGACCACATAATCTTGGGAATCTTTTGGAAGGGCTAGCACCGGCGCAGTCGTAAGTCGTTTCTTCAGTTCCTGAAAGCTTGCCTCACACTTTTCACCCCATACAAATTTCTGAGTCTTACGGAGCAGTGAGGTCAAAGGTTGAGCTAGCTTAGAAAACCCTTTTACAAACCTCCGGTAATACCCCGCTAATCCAAGAAAGCTCCTTATCTCCTTCACATTCTTTGGTTGAGTCCAATGCTGCACTGCGGAAATCTTTTGGGGATCAACCATGACTCCTTTCTCAGATATGATGTGACCCAAGAAAGCAACCTGCTTCAACCAAAAGTCACATTTTGACAACTTTGCGTACAACTGATGTTCCCGCAGTGCTGTCAAGGCAATTTTCAGATGCTCTGCATGTGCCTCCTCACTTGGTGAATAGATCAGGATATCATCGATAAATACTACAATGAACTTGTCCAAATACTGATGAAAACAACGGTTCATCAATTCCATGAAAACTGCTGGTGCATTAGTGAGCCCGAAAGGCATCACCATAAACTCATAATGCCCATAGCGCGTTCTGAAAGCTGTCTTAGCAATATCTTCCTCTCGTACTCGTAGTTGATGGTATCCCGACCTCAAATCCACCTTGGAGAATACTCTCGCTCCTTGTAGTTGATCCAATAGGTCATCAATCCTCGGAAGAGGATACTTGTTCTTGATCGTGACCTTGTTCAACTCTCTATAGTCAATGCACAATCTGAAGGATCCATCCTTCTTCTTCACAAATAGCACTGGAGCACCCCATGGCGATGCACTAGGCCGAATGTAACCTTTTTCTAACAGTTCCTCCAACTGCTTTTTCAATTCTTGCATCTCCAATGGAGCCATGCGATATGGTGCCTTTGAGATTGGTGCAGTCCCAGGCTCCAAGTCTATTGTGAACTCAACAAAGCGCTGTGGCGGTAGTCCGGGAATTTCATCGGGGAAAACGTCAGGAAATTCTCGTACTATCGGTATGTTAGTGATCTGGACCGTGTCTCTTGGGAGTTCCTCTAGATAGCATAGAAAACCGGCACACCCTTGCCGTAACAGTTTCGCTGCTTGCATCATGTTAATTACTCGACCGTCTTCATTAGGGATACGGCCGCGGAACTTACACACAAATTTCCCATCCGATGCCACGGTCACAGTCCCTCGCTGAAAGTCAATCACCGCGCCATGTTGGAATAACCAGTCTTGCCCGAGTATGATGCCCTGCTGAATAAGTGGAATCACCACTAACTCGGCGTCAAGGGTACGACCCTCGATTTTGATAGGAAACTTATGCAACACCTTGTTTCCTATGATTCTATCCCCGTTAGGGACCCTAACGATAAACGACTCCTCTAAAGTCTCACATTCCAGTTGTAACTTTTCTACTGTACTTCCAGCAATAAATGAATGCGTTGCACCAGAATCAAATAAGATATCAATAGGTTCTGTATGGTGATAAATAATACCTTGGGTCATAGGGGCAGTCACATCATCAGCTTGCCTCATTTCATACAGTCTAGGTCCGTGATTCGAGGCACTCGCAACTCCTTTGCCCTTATCAACAGTAGGCTGTGATCCCAAAGGACCCTGGTTCCCCGGCTGATACTGTTGTTGCGACCTTTGTTGCGGCGGAAAACCGCCCTGCCTTGGATTATGAGTTCTGGGGGCAACAGCTGAAGCCTGCTGAGAACGAGCTTGGCCGCCATTAGTGGATCTACAGAACTTGACCATGTGACCTGTCCGGTTACAGCCTCGGCAAGTCCGCGGCGCTTCTGTGCAACTAGGCTTGATATGCCCTGCCTTCCCGCAGTTATGACAAACCACAGCTTGCTTGTCACGAGGGGCGGTATGTTGGGATTGTTGACCACTGCGGCCACTGTTGGCGACAATTCCCCCCAAAGGCGCAGACGAGGCAGCTCGCTTAGTTCCTGAATACTTCTGCTTGCCCTTTCTTCTTTCTGCCAGCTCAAAGTTTCGCTTCCCCTCATCTAATGTTGCCTCAACTCTATAAGCAGCATTGATGTACTCATCAAGGGTCTCACAATCCCGGTGCAGCATCTGTAGCTTCAACCTATAATACGTTGCTTCATGGAAGTAACGAATCTTATCCTCCTCGCAATGTACCAGATCCCCAGCATAAGGAAGTAGATTGTAAAACCATGTCACCAGTTGTGGCATTTTCATGCCCTGAGTCTTGGGGTACAAGAATTCCCGCCTTTTCTCCAGTCTGAGAGAAGGGACGAAGTAGTGGTTGGTGATAGTCTCCTTGAAAGCTTCCCAAGACGGGTTGGCTTCCCAGGCATGACGTGCCGCCTCCCACCATTGCCCTGCCTCCCCTTTCAAATATAAGGCGGTGATGTGGACCTTATCTACATCAGTACATGGAACACCCCTAAACACCTTTTCAATGTGCGTCAACCATTGCACCACTTTGTAGGGTTCACCAGTACCATCAAATCCATCTAGTTTGTTAGAATTGACGGCCTTAAGAGCTCGGGTGTATGTCTTTCCCTGTCCCACAGCTTGGGCGAGTCTCCCTTCTAAGTTACCTACTAGCGGTGCAGCTCCTTCCAGTGGAATTTGAGCAACTGTCCCTGCTGCCCTGTTAGGTGGGGGAACCGCTTGTCCTGCTATAGCCTCTGCCACAGCACTCCTCACCAGCTGGTTTAAAGCTTGCATGATTTCAGATCCCAGGCTACCCTCTGGAACTTGGGACTGTCCCCTCTGTTGGCTCCCAACTGGCTGATGAGCTTGAGTTCCACCTTGCACCGAGTGCTCATCAGCCTCTTCCTGATCACCCACCAGTGGTGCTGGGTTCGGCCTAGGCTCAGGGTTTTGTGGGGCTCCTGGAATAGTGATGTCCATGCTTTGGTTACGGCTCCTTCTAGCCGCTGGGGTCGATGCTGCTTGACGACGCACTCCTCGCTTGGTCATGATCTAATATTGGAAAGAAGGAAATTTTTGGGGTTAACATACTTACGCGTTCACACCCACGTACTTATGCCATAATCAATACCATTAGATCATGACAATACTCTTAAATAAATGACTTGTTAAAGTTGGATTTGCAAGAGTGCAACCTCAAGATCCTAGGAGCATTAGTGTCTATACGTACCACTCACCCCTTTACTTCTAAGCGTTAGAGGCTATGAGTTGCCTTACTGTCAACTCTCATCCCAACACTTATTGAGTGTACAATACTCATGATGCGAATTATTGCTAAGTCTTTCCTTTTTCCTTAGTGAGTTAGGAATCCCTATTTACTTATGGGTATGTGATTGGGATTGTCGTTACCATTGCGAAACTTTTTTCATTTGTGGTATGTGGGAAACTTGCAGGAATTCATCTATCATGCAATAAGTAATAATTTTCACAATACTTCCAAATGATAAGAATATTATTGCATAATCATAACTTACTGAATCCAAATACCAAATTGTTCCCAAACAACCAACTATGAACGAAAAAGTGCGAGAAAGGAAAGCAAACTATTCGAAGGGAAAGTAAATTGAGTAGATGAGGCTATAAAAAAATCTATGGATAGTGGATTCTCCTGCGGGGACCAGAAGTACGCTGCTTCTTGGGTTGAGAGGGTCCTGCCTCGGAGTTGAAGGTAGGAGCGCTCATTGCAAGGGAAGGGTTGTCGGGCTTAGTGGTAGCAAGGTGGGCATCTGAGCGGGCTTGGTGAAGGAGATACCTCTCATACTTCTCCAGGCTTATCTTCTCCTCCAATGCCCTCATCTCTGCCTCTAGGTCATCAATGGTTTTGTTCTTTTCCCAGATCTCACGATCGAAAAAACGAACCGTCTCTATCAACCTCTTGCGTTCCAGCCCCTTGAGAAATTCCTCTCCATGCACTTCGGAGACCATTCCTAAAGGAGCATACCCCATCTCACTTTCGAAACGAGGTGGCTCTTGACCCATCTCGCGAGCCATGCGCTGCATGTCCTCTCGAGCCTCCTCCGCTGAATACTCTTGAAACCCCACATTCTCTCCCTCATTAATACCTTCGTGGTTGGGATATTGAAAGGGGTTTTCGTCCTCCTCCACTGTTTCCCTCACCAGCTCATCACTTGGATCTTCATAGGGCTCCGAGTCCTCCTCATCCTCCTCCTCAAGAATGATCACCTGAGGCTGAGCCTGACTTAGCACAATCGGCTCCATGGGGGGGAAATCCAGCTCTTCGACCATCTCCTCATTAGCTCTCTTCCTTGAGCCCCATGGATCGATCTCGCGTGCTTCTTGACGGTTGCGATTCTCCATAGCCTCAATGACCTTCGACCTTAGGTTGGTGTTCATCTGTCGCATAGGTAGGAGGATGTAAGTGAAGGGTGCATCAAAGATACTCTAAGACACACTCGAAAGTCTAAGTGGGATACCGGAATCAATATTCAAAACAAAATTCATTTTAACCAAATATTCTTACTAAAACTTTTAAAGAATAAGGAGATCAAGAAAGAAAAATTAGAAGAAAATTTTTAAACACTTGGCATAAATCTTTTAAAATGTTATTTAAAACCTTTTGCTCTGATACCACCTTCTGTAACACCCCCTTTCTAAAACTAGAGGATGATACAGCGCCAGTAGTTATTTGGACGGAAATGCCCTCCTAACCACCTTAGGCTTATAGGGACATGCTACCATGCTCCCATAAACAAGATGATACAAGTATAAAATACAATAGCGGAAGTCTAAAAAAAAACATTAATCAAACCATAGTTTATTACATCGAAATATTAAATCAATTCTCATGATATAGAAAGTTCATAACCAAACCAGCGGAATTCATATCTTTTACATTATTAAAACATCCTATACAAAGACTAGGAATGTAAAGCCATAAAAGAAAATGATTCCGGTTCCAAGTGCCCAACCTTCGACGACAGCTCGTTTACCCTAGACCTGCGGGTCATGGCCTGGCATCCGAGGGACACCAGCCATCCAAAATAAGGGATGGTTAGTTCGCGAGAACTAGCAAGTGACGGCTCAAAACTGGGACTTCTTCGAATTTAAACCCATTGACCTTTAATGGTGTGAATTTAAATTCAAATGCGATTATTGGAGTATTTTAGTGGGTGAGTTAATTTATGACACGATTTCTAGGACACGGATAACCCCAAAGGGTTGAATAAGAAAGTGATGTGGGTGACAAGCACCCTTAGGAACCATACCCCGATTACGGATGAGAAATGATATAGCTTTAGAAATGCGTTTATGATCACCATGAAAACATTTTTCTTATTAAGTTCAGACTTGATATCGGATTATGAGGTACTCCGTGTGGCCCAAATCCGTCCTGCTAGTAGTTACCCAGACGTTAGGGAGAGCCTACTATTAGGAGTGGGAAGAGGGTTGACTTCGTGTCCCCCGCTATCCAGTCTAAACAAAAACTTTGGCCAAATGAATAATATTATTCACTCACTATCTCACATTGCATAGCTTAACATGATTTCATCTTGTTCATATATTTGAATAATGATACTGGCCCCACTTACTAAAGTGGACACGACCTAAAACCGTTTTATTTGGTAGTGTAACATTCCGATTATTTAATATGTATGTGCGCATTCGGAATGTGTGAGTTTCATGAAACTTTTAGACCGGGGAATAACGGCCCCGACCTTGCACTATACTACATAGCTTTTATTTGTATTTACTCTTGATGCAATTGAGTTCCACGTACTACTAATCCAACACATTGTTAGCTAGTGATTAAGGCCAACCTAGGTGATCACGCATGAACATTAATCCATTTTAATAAAAATAAAATGGATGCCAAGACCATAAATAAAATGCATAAAACATAAACAAAGGCATGTTACATACCTAATAAATTGCATGAAAGGATAAAGAATAAATCATGCATTTTTGTGAAGCGGGTATCTACGTTATTATTTTATAATAAGGTCGAATAATAACATTACCCGATTACATGCCAATTCCAAAAGAACGGATGAATAAATTACACAAAGCAAGTGATTGTAATTTATTTTTAGTCGAGTTGGCATGCATGTCAAGACAAGAAAACAACAAGACACGAAGGTACCAAGTGAGCGGAAATGCTCGGATTGTCACTTGCCTTCTTGTTCTTGACTCGTGGAAGTTAATCGGTTGAATATGGTGCCTTCAAACGGATCTACACCAAAATCACATCACACAACGGAAGAAATTTGTTAGGTGATATTTTGGTCAAATAAGACTTTTCTTCAACTTATAACGTAAATTGAATGAGAAAAAGTCATTACATAAGACCACTACCCACCTCTTGACAATCTTGCGTTGGCGTGCGTGCGTAAGGAGTTTGGTAAAGGGCTGCGGTTCAAAGAATACAGAAGTTAAATTAGCAATTTAACCCAAATAAAAATTACAGACAAACTCCGTAATTTTTATAACTTAGAAAGGGGAAAATTTTATAGGAGCAGAAAGTATGGGCTAGTTTGTGTAATAAAGCCTTCTTCTTCCCCAAATCGAACTGCAAAGAAACGTAGCCTTCACCTGCTAATGAAAGGAGACCACGGTGGCTCGACGCAGACGGCTCGATGTGGCTCGGTGGCTCCGACTTTAGTGGGGGTGGCTCCGACACCAGCGGTGCAACTCCGGTAGACGCAGCGGCGGCGCCGGTTGCGTACGGGTGGTCCGACGACGGCGGAAAGGGCGGAGCAAATTTGGGGGTTTTGGATTGTGTATGTAATTTAACCAAATTTTGGAATAGAATTGCTTCTGGAGATGCAAGGAGTACAATGGAATATGAGAAGAGCTCGGACTGGGAGAGGAATGGAAGAATCACCCTCGACAATGTGGACAGTGAACCCCCTTTTATACCAAGCTCACTCCGAGTGGATAGAGACTAATTGACGACGCAATTACTACAGGATTAACTACCCAAATCAATTGCAATCATCATTGCGATGTAATTCGGCCATTAACACGACCGTTACGTCCGAAAACATTGCGAAACGGGGGAAATTAGCGTTAATGGTTCGGATGCGACGTTAATGGGATTCCTCCGATTAAAGCTTCCACCTCACTGTCCTTATCCATAGTATTCAATTGGTATTAATTTCCCCAATTATCGGAGCGAAACAGTCGCTTAATTGCAAGCTTCGATCTGATCGTTTGAAGGTTGAAGACAGAGTTGACTCGCCAACTCGACCGAGTCAACCCGACTGGCTCTCAATCGGTTCAAGGCCTTGCTTGAATGGGCTGGGCTGCGCAAGGGAATTGGGCTTCATTTAAATTGTGTATATGTATAACCAATATACATGACTTCCGTAATGGTATATATATAATATGGATATACGCATATCTCGGTATATGTATATTATATTATATATACATGTAAACCAAGTAACCAACCCATCTGATTCTTCAAAAATAAAACGTATTGTATACATCATATATATACACACATAACATACATACGTATGTATAACATATGTACGTATATCTAATATATATAATATATTCAATATATAATATAACGTACATACGTGTGTGTATATATATATCTACTGACTTTCATTATATTATATATATTTATATACCTAACCTTGCAGGTTATGTTTTATACCCTTAAATGATTTTATAAAATCAAATAAATATTTATTTAACTTTATAAAAATATCACAAGGTAAAATTAAATATATCCTTTGGGTTCAAGATTCCCAAAATGTCAAAAGACACTTTTATTTAA
Source organism: Persicaria maculosa (assembly GCA_963922045.1). Classification (NCBI taxonomy): domain Eukaryota; kingdom Viridiplantae; phylum Streptophyta; class Magnoliopsida; order Caryophyllales; family Polygonaceae; genus Persicaria; species Persicaria maculosa. The sequence goes on along the minus strand of OY998261.1, from coordinate 18,782,444 downwards.
ATTTAAATGTTCAAGATAGAGAATAAATAATTCCCTATACTCATACATCCCAAAATATTACAATATACTTTTATTTAAATTTATTCAATTTAAATAACATGAAATATTGTGGGGTATTTCATACGGAACAATGCCATATAGACCAGTGTAATTCCAATATATTATAGATGCCTCGACACTTGGTCATATGAAACAAACAGGTAGATAATGTTATCACGACGACCCAGAAGAGTCGTTAGTCAAATGGGCCCATGCAAGCTAGTTTGCATTTCGAATTTGACACAATAACATCTCCTTAATTATCTCCAGAAGAGAGCATGCCATTCAAAGGCCTTGAATGAGCAGCACATGTTCCGAGACGTACCTCCTCCAAATGAACTACAATGAGACCACAAAGAAGTTGGATGATACATGAAGTTTGAGTCCCTATTGATATCAAATACCTAGAGCTTTATAATGGTGATAAAATGCTCGGTATTTAGGGGGAGAGGAAATGAGACTAAATATTAAGAAAGAGATTGCACGGAAGCAACTTCTTTATCATTTCATATCTGCGGATAAAAACAAGTGAACCAGAAGTTCAATAAATGAAATGATTATCAAATATGCCATTGAAAGCATTTACTAAAGGCCAAGAAAGTGACAAAGTCACATATACTAGCTCATTTGGAAGTTCCAGAAGTAACTCCAAGTCAATGAATATTAAGTGATTCTCAAGTACACCAGAAGTGTTGGAGATCACTAGGTTCTTTGTATATGATTCCCCATAAGTGGAAAAAGCCTATGAGAATATGATGATTATCAAATAAACAAATGGATGTCGACATCGAAATCATAGTAACAGAGCTAGAAAGAAGCAATTCATGCAAAGACTGGATTTTTTAAGCATGATGGCATTGGACTCGTAGTTCCAACACCAAAAAGTGCAACATCAATTGGTTTTAAGTGGGTGTTCATACAAAATAAAATATAAAGCCAAGTTGATTACATAAAAACCTATCAAATGTTATATTGAGAATGTATTCACCAGAAGTGAATATAATTTTGGATCTAAATGTAAATGACGGACGTGTTACTTGCATACACGTATAAATGAAAAAGATTGACTGAAAATGCCCGAAGCATTAATGTCAAAGCCCCGTCACATACAATTGATTAAAGATCCTTATAAGAGTACCAGAAGTACCTATAATTGTGAAAATGGTGACATTGCATTAGGTCCTGAAGTACCATACAATGTTGTACTCTTTTCCTTGATCTTGGTTTTTATCCCATTGGGTTTTTCCAAGTTGAGGTTTTTAACGAGGCAACTTAGACACCATTTAATACAATAGATCCCCCTAATCAAATGATGAAGCGCATGTTAGGTCATGAAGTACCTTATGATTGTGCATTGAAAGCAGCTTAACACCAAGACATATAGGTTGATCAAGCGCGTCAATGTCAATTGCAATATATGAAGACATTTTGGCTTGGACACATGAAAGACAATGTTCAGACTCGACCATGAAGCTCATGAAGTCAGAATTATCAAGAAAATCGATGGGCTTGTCGGAATGAGAAAGCTGCAAGAAGAATGTTGAATTCAGGGGGAGAATATACGCATTGCACTCTTTTTCCCTTCGATCAGGTTTTGTCCCACTGGGTTTTCCTGACAAGGTTTTTAATGAGGCAATATCAATAAAGCGTATCAAACGGCATATGTACTTTTTTTCCCTTAGCCCTAGTTTTTGTCCCATTGGGTTTTTCTAGGCGAGGTTTTTAACAAGACAATTTGTAATGTTAGAGGTGTACATCCAAGGGGGAGTGTTATGAAACCATATTAATTGTGGATGTTTCACTTTCCTATCCCTTCATCTCCCTAAACTCCCACATGTGGAAAACAAAGGGTTGGTGACTTTATGGGGCTTTATCCTTATGTATCCTTGCCTATATAAGGCATTGTAACTATACTTGAAATGACACAAGCAATAGGGATCTATTCTCTCTTTTCTATGCCTACTCTCTACTCTTATTGTTACAAATATTATAACAACGGGCAAATTTTTGGGTAAGCCCATCCATGTTGGGGTGAAAATTTTGAAGTAGGCTAAAAAAAATATTGCTAGGGAGATTTTTTGCTTTTTGCTAAACTTAATTTTGATGGGTAGAATTGAAAGCATGCCCACCTTCAATTGTACCTACACATGCAGTAACACAATTTCACCTTCAATTGCAGCGTCAGATAATTATCAATTAATACAGGAATACAAAAATCTTTTATTGTTTCATGATCATATTTTAGGTTAGTAAAATTTTACCTCTTCACCGTCGTGAATATTTTTTCGCTCACAAACTTTAAAACACTAGATCCACCACTAATTCAAATGCATTCCTATAAATCTTTTATTGTTTCATGATCATATTCTAGGTTAGTAAAATTTTACCTCTTCACCGCCGTGAATATTTTTTCGCTCACAAACTTTAAAACACTAGATCCACCACTAATTCAAATGCAAAGTATTGATGAATAGTAGATAAGAATTTAAATTTAATCTCCATGCCCTAATTAAAGGCATAGGTTAAGAAACAAAATTTTTTTTCATAAATAGCTAAAAAATAATAATTGAAAAATATTTCTTAATATAAATGTTTAAAATATGTCATTGGAGGCAATATTAGAAAAAACCGAATGAAATACCATATATATATATATATAAAAGCTGGTGGTCAATGATGACAACAAAACAATTGCATTTTTTTTTGTTGGTCAAACCCACAAAACAATTACACGAGGATTCGCCTGTGTTTCTTTGTGTTAGTCATAATATCTAGAACATGAGGATAAAAAGGATATACTGTACTATCTAGAATAAGTTTTTTTTTAAAAAAAAATATTATCTTTAGGATATTGAGTACTTCGGTCCCGTTTTACTAGCTCCAATATATATCATCATCTAGATCGAGAGGATTCGAGGAAACTACAGGATTGATACCCGATAAATTACAATACGTAGGGGATGTACACAGTACACATATATATGTGTAATAGATCCAACACGTAAGAATTATATTAGATTGTTGAGAAATGTGAAAGAGATTAAAAGAAGGAAGAATAGTAAAAAATACCCAAAATTTATAGGTGATTCGCAAATATGCCTTGCTTTTTACTTTATTGCAAAAATGCCTAATTTTATTGCAAAAATGCCTAATAAAATTGCAAGTGTGTCCGAAAGGAAAAAATATGTGAAATAAATAAAAAACCATATTTTCCTATTTTGTAATAAAAACAAAAACAAAAAAATAAAAATGTTACCAATTAACGCGTTTCACGCGCTCCCGTCTTCCTCACAGGGTCATCCCCCTCCCCAAGCCCTAACAAGCTTACCACCGCCGACCTTAGTCCCGCACAAGACCACCACGGATCAAACCCAAGTTACTCCACAGTTTCTCTCATGTATTCTCCCCTTGATTATCAATCTCAAGAGAATCTCCCGTATTGCTTATCCAAAAATCTCCAAGTTCTGTTATCCCTCTTTGAGTTGTGAGTATTTCTCCTCAAATTGGAAAGACTTCATTGCCAATCAAACAAATTGGTCGTGCGGGCTTCTTCATCGGCGTAATCGAAGACATAAGGGCTTTGGGGGAAAGTGGAAAGGATGGCTCTTTCTAGTTCTTCATTTTGTCGTTGTTGGTCCCGGTTCTCCTCTCCATGTTGCGCTCGACTCACCACACACCCTAAACAACCAGACTCCTTGGCCGTTTGCATCAGGGGCCTTTTGTTCTTCTGGATGCAAAGTAAGCCAACCCATACTTATTCAGCGCGAGTGTCTTTGCATCCACGCAATTTATTGCCGTCAATCGTGGTGTTGGCTATTACAAGGGCCGGTGGGGTGGGACTCTCTTTCCAAACGATTGCTCAATCGGGCTTGGTTTTTGGTTCTTTCCTCCGGGGTTGTGCTCGTCTATGCAGTTTTTTTGGACTGCCTACTTGCTTTCTTGTGACAACATCGCCCATTACTGGGTACCTTTGTCTTTACACGGCTATGTGCTCCTTTTTTGCCTTACCGGCCATTTTGTGCTTTGTAATGAAAAGTCAACTACAGGCTTGTGTTTTGTTTACTTTACAATCTCCTTTGTTGATTATTTTATTGAACAACATATTGATGTTTTATTCATTGTAGGTGTTAGTGTTTGGCTTGTTAGTGCTCTAGGCCATCCTCTCTTCCTGTGTCTTTGGTTGTGCAGGTGCTCATGCATTAAAACTCCTATGTGGGGTGTCTTCGTCTGCGCTTTTGGTGTGTGCTCCTACACTAGTTTGGTCTGCATCAGTTGCTGTTGCTTGGCTATCTACTGCGCTTGGAGTTGGATTTATGGTGTCTGGTGCTTGCGGAGATGGAATGTGTGTGTTGCGCTACCTCCTAGACGACATTCTATCCCTCACCTTGGCTCACAAGCACATAAAAGTGTTCCCAAAAACATATATAACCCTCACAAGGGATTGGTTACTATTAATTCAGATCAGCACTGTGCATATTCCAATTTATGGTGGGTTTCCTACAGGAGAATTGCTCGCTCTGCTATTGCTGAATACCATATGTGCAGATGCTTCCTGGAGTTTGGAGCCTACAGCTGTGGATTTGAGTGGACATGGTCAAGCTATCATGTTCTTTGGGTGGCTGCTGATTATCTCAGCACACCTATTTCAGTTTGTAAAGGCTTACAAGCCACTTATAAGAATCCTTCTGGATTCCATAGCCCTCCTAGGGCATACCATCGTATCATACATGTGAAACATATTGTATATACCCATTCAAACTACATACCTTTGTCTGTGTTTTGTTTCTGTAAGAAAGTGTACTCCTTGATCTATACTAACTATGGTCGCTCCGTTGACTACTTTGTATTTGCAGCTTATACAATTATACCAACCAATCTCATATTCCCTCCTTAAGTTCCAACTTAAATACGAAATTAGGATTCTGCATTTGGAATTTAATAATCCAGCCTACCTAACTCACAAGGTTCATGTTAATTCTATGATTAATTGCAAATCCATAAATGATATTCTGTATTATACCTTCTATAGAGATCTTAATAGACCGTACTATTGGTGCCCACCTTCTATGAACAATTTATTACACATTAAAACTCAATATCAAACTACCTCTTTAAATCATCAAACCTCTTACTCTAAGATCTACAGGAAGTGCATTTCCCATTGTGAGCAATGCCTACGATTTAAAGGTACCGCTTCTCCATTGCCTAAAAATCATAAGTTCACTAAGAGGATCATAACCGCAAAATTCTTCCCTATTTATGTTAAAAATACAACCAATACCTATTTTTTTATACAACAAAACGTTACTCAAAACCGAATTATGCTTTATTTCAAACAATTACTTATCAAAAATAAGTTTCCATGAATATCTGCTCCTGGAATTGTCGTGGTTTAAAGAAAAGAAACTTCTGGACGAGTACGAAATTATTCTGTAGGAATAACCAAATTAATACTCTTGTCCTCCTTGAAACAAAATCGATCAGACCACCACCTGAGTGCGCGTGGAAAAAATGTGGTTTCACCAATATCGCCTTTGACCCTGCTATTGGTTTTTCGGGAGGAATTTGTCTATTATGGAAGGATCTCTCACCCTCCGAGGGAGAAATTACTCTTATTTCAGTTCAACACAGACTCATTCATATTGACTATTATGACTGCAAACTAAACAACAAAGTTGCCTTCTTATTAACTTACGCCCCCCTGATTATAATTCTAAAGAACAATTCTGGGACTTCATAAAGCATTACGCTTCAAATCTTTTAATACCATTCTGTATTCTGGGAGACCTAAATGAAATCGCTATTCCGGAGGACAAACTAGGTGGATGCATTCCGAATCAAGACGATTCGTAAGAATACAACAACTAAAGAATGATCTTCATTTACATGATGTTCCGACTCATGGAGGAAGTTATACCTGGCAAAGGAAAAAAACGGGAACTCCTGATAATAGCTATGCAAAACTAGACCGTCTTCTCGTCCAAAGTGAGGTCATCACATCCTACGATGGGATTCGAGTGAGGATTCATCCTTTCACAAACTCCGATCACGCACCGATTTCGATTGACCTATGATCACACAATCATCTGCATAAAAGGCCCTTCCGTTTCGAATTAGCTTGGATAACTAAACCTGAATTTAAAAATATTGTTAAACAAGCATGGCAGCACAACCCCGTAAGCTCAAATATGTACAAACTAGTTAACAAAACAAAAAATCTCAAAAACTTGGCCAAAAAGTGGCATAAAAGAACTTTCAACAATATCCATAAACAGATCTTTCACACAGATGAAGAGATTCTGCGTTTACAACAAAATTTAATTACCAATCATAATAGAATTGACTTCGAACACCATCGAAGACTACTCAACAAAAGAGAAAGAATGCTTGACTTCCAAAGACGATATTGGAGCCAGAGAGCCAAATTAAAGCATGTTAAACTAAACGACTCCAACACAACTTACTTCCACCGTATAGCCTCGTTAAAAGAGGTAAAAAAAATAATTAAATACATAAAAACCGACTCTGGTGCCCACCTCACAGATAACCCCTTAATTAGAGATGAGTTCGTTTCAACATTCACTGCCCGTTTCAAAACAACTTACAACCACCAGATGTCTTTTACAAACGATCTTGATGTCATTGGTAATGAAATTTCTGATACCGACAATATCGCCCTTACCTCACCTGTTACTAACCCTGAAATTAAAACAGTTGTGTTCTCTATTAAGGCGGATAAAACTCCGGGCCCTGATGGCTTTCCAGCTGGCTTCTATCAATCCTATTGGGATTTGGTGGGTCCCTCGGTAATTAAAGCCGTTAAGTCCTTCTTCTTATCTGGAAAACTCCTTCGCCAACTAAATCACACATTCATTACATTAATCCAAAAGAGAGACAATCCGGATTCTGTTAACCACTATCGCCCGATTAGTCTATGCTCTACAGTGTATAAAGTCATCTCAAAAATTCTAACTGCTAGACTTACCAAAGTTTTTGATAAGCTCATCCATCCATTACAAAGTGCATTCACCAAAGGAAGGTCCATTCAGGACAACATTTTTATCGCCCATGAAATCTTTCATTCCTATAGATTAAATAAGGACAAGTGTGGATATATGGCAGTTAAGCTAGACATGGAGAAGGATTATGATAGGATCGAATGGCCTTTTCTGTTCGCAGTTTTACACAAATTTGGTTTTGACAAAAAATTCATTACTTGGATAGCTGAATGTGTGCAAACAGTCTCTTATTCTATTCTAATTAACGATGAACCATCTGTTCCTTTCTTACCGACTAGGGGTCTAAGACAGGGAGATCCGCTTTCCCCCTTTCTTTTTATCCTCACAGCAGAGGTACTAGCTAGAACTCTACAGAGACAATCTGCAACTTCCAAAGACCTAGGATTCTCAATGGGGAGAGGGGGGATCAAGATCCCTTTTCTCGCTTTTGCAGATGACATCCTCCTTTTCGGGAAATCAAACCACACGGCCTGTCTTTCCTTATTACATACAATTCAACGTTTCTGTCTCATCTCGGGCCAAAAGGTTAACCTCCATAAGTCTAGTTTCCAAGTTTCTGCCGAGACGACAAGTTCAACAATTCAGACTATTGCATCTACTCTGGGAATCCCTTTGACAAATAATCTTGAAAAATATCTTGGTTGTCCGATCATAAATGGCCGGGTTAACCGAGACACTTTTGCTGATGTTGTGCTAAAAGCTAAACAACAACTAACCAAATGGAAAGCTTCGACTCTTTCAGCCGAAGGCAGAAAGGTCCTCATCAAATCCAACCTAAGCGCTCAGCCACTTTTCATTATGCAGGCATTCATGCTACCCACTTCGATTCTCCATGAATTAGACAAAGTATACAGACAGTTCTTTTGGAAGAAGGACCACAAACATACACCCCTCATTAGTTAGGATAAGATCTGCTTAGATACCTTAGCCGGGGGTCTTGGAATTTATAAAGCGGAAACGATGAACATTGCATTACAAATGAAATTAATGTGGAAGATTTTGGCTGAACCGCTTAACATCTGGGTTAAAGTCATTTCGGAAAAATACCTAAAACAAGTTCCGCTCATGGACTATATCAAAAAGGGCAATACATCTTGGCAATGGTCGAAGCTAACAGCCATCAGGCACTTATTCAAACCTGGTCTTAGATGGGTGATTGGCTTTGGTCAATCAGTTAATTTTTGGAAGGATAATTGGGTTATCAACAACCCATTAACCACCTCTGCTAGGTCGCCTGTTAATGACAATTTGTGTAGCTGGACGGTAGACAGATTTATTACAAATGATAGAAATTGGAATGTCGATAAGCTTACTAATGACTTACAAAGTCTCCTCAGTCCTACCTTAATCAAAAAAAATTACAGATATCCATCTACCAGCTCATACCTTTCCTGACAGAATTTACTGGGGCCCGAGTCGAAACGGGTGGTTCTCGACTAAATCCGCTACAGATATCATCCCTCTTAATAATGGAGATCTAAACTATGACTGTAATTGGCTATGGAAACTCGACCTGCCTCACAAGATCAAACACTTCTTATGGAAAATTTCCCGTGATGGATTGCCAACATCAGAACGCTTACAACGATCACACATAGCCATTCCTTCAGGTTGCAACTTCTGCAGCAGTACTTCTGAAAAAACAACTCACGTTCTCTTGGAGTGCCCCATCACTAGAATCCTTCTAGATAACCTTTGTAATAAGATACCTTTGTAGTCCATTCTAGTTGGGATGGACTATAGATCAAAACCTAATTCTATCCTCAATAAGATTCATACTCTCGTAGGTAAAAATAATCTTAGCGACATGGCTTTCGTGTGGTGGGGGTTATGGTTTTTTCGAAACCAAAAAGTTTTTAACGACATTAATGATGTCCCTACTAAAACAATTGCGCTTTTCTGCTCGTCAACTAAAAATACGTGGAGAGCACGTTTGGATGACGAAAACGGAGCTGGGATAACCAACCGTAAGAATACAAATGGTAAAAATAATCTTATAGCTAAAACCTCAAGGGACAATTGTAAGAATACAGTTGGATGGGAAAAACCGCCTGTTGGTTTTTTCAAACTAAATTTCGATGGATCATACTGTCAACCTAATAAGGGTACTTTCGGTTTTGCCATTAGAGATCACGTAGGTGCTATTGTCTCGATAGGATCGGGAAATTGTGATAACGGCTCAGCTTTAGTTGTTGAGGCATTAGGACTACAAAAGGGTGTACAAAGAGCGTCTGCCCTTGGGATTCAAAACCTTCTGATCGAAGGAGATTGTTTGGTCGCTATTAATGCTCTCTTGGGAGACTGGGCTTGCCCTTGGAATATCGAGCTAATTTTAGCTGATATTTCTCTTACTGTTAATTCTATTCCTAATGTTGCTATTCGTCATATTTTCAGGGATTCGAATGCGGTTGCGGACAAGATTGCGCATCTGGCTCACTGCATCCCTGCCGATGATAGCATCAGATATGATCCAGAACTGCTTGTTCTCGTCCGTTCGGACGCTCTAGGAAAGAGGCTGGGTCGTCGCCGGCTTTCTTAATCTTTATCTTGCTTCCAAAAAAAAACAAAAAGAAAAAAAAAAGAAAAAACAAAAAGAAAGAGAAAAAAAAGTGAAAAGTGCTTTTACTGTAAATGGAAGATAAAAAGTGAAAAAAATTCAGAAAATAAAAAATTAGAAAAACAAAAATCTCTTCTCCCCCAGAATGACGAACACACGCGAAGAGAAGAGCCTCCTCCGCCCGCAAGCCACTATCGCCACACCTTCGCTCTCCGGCCACCGCCCGGCCTGCGCACCACCACCGGACTCCCCTCCTGCCTAGATCCGATACCCTGTGCACCATAAGGAACCCGCAATAGTACCCAACAACCTTCCTTCCTCCTCTTCGCTACACCTCCTCCGCCGGCGGTTGCTCACCGGATTCCTCTCCTCGGTCTCGCCATCAGCCCTCCTCTCATCTGGCAGTCGACCTCCTCTAAGCATCCTCATCTACTCCTCTCGACAGTGTTCCGCCGTTCCGCCCGTGCTGCTCCTCTCGCCCCAAATCACCGACCACCACCGTTCCGCCGCCATCGTCGTCTTAGCCAGCAAAAACACCGCCCAAAATCATCAACCACCACCGCCGCTCTAAATCATCAACCATCTGCTCCTCTCGACAGTGTCGACCTCCTCTAGGTTTGTTACTTGATTCCTCCATTCTCTTGTGTTTATTACTGCAGTGGCTAGTGCATCTCAGACTTAGGGTAGGAGTTGATTGTTGATGGGATGTTAATTGATTGCCTCTACTTTCAATTGCAATTGTTGATGATTGAAATTCGAGAAACCCTAGGTTTGTTACTTGATTCCTCCATTCTCTTGTGTTTATTATTGCAGTGGCTAGTGCATCTTAGACTTAGGGTAGGATTTGATTGTTGATGGTCTGTTAATTGCTTGCCTCTGCTCGGTTTTGATCTAACTTAGTAATAGCTGCTCGGTTTTTGTTTTTGAATGAGATAGGCATATAGAAATTTACATTTGTTTTTCTACAAATTGGGGATTTGCTTTGCTTATAAACAACGGATATATGGAGAGAGTATTTAATTACTGAGACTTAAAACTAGTCCACAATTCACACCCAGAGGTATAAAGTGTGAATGTGTAATGATGCATTAGCCACTATCAACTTCATTATCCACTTTCAATCATTGACTTAATTAGTCCTTTTTGGGTTAAACTAAAAGTATATATGGATATTGAAATGCGGTATGGATGTAGAGACACCACCTGTCTTGATGTATTCGTAGATTTTTGGTGAGTTTGGTGTGGATATTTACAACATACAAGTGCCAAGGAATTTTTGATTCTTTTTAAAGCTTTAATTGCTTGTAAGTCTGGGTGTGAGGGCAAGATAGTGAAAGGCTGAAAAACATGCTGGAGTTTTTGGTTTATGCAATTTAAGTTTACATGGAATGGGCTGTTTGTGCTGTTTAAGATAGAGCCCGAAAATGCAGCTACTTATGCCACATTGGTGATTGACCAATATATATGCTTCTGCAGGCCGTTGGAACGAGGTTGCCAGTGTTAGGAAACTCATGGATGAAAGAGGGGTAGCGAAGAAACTGGGATTGAGTTGGATTAAGCACAAGAGACTGGTCCATGTTTTCTTAGTAGGAGACATCTCCCATCCCAAGTACAAATAGATTGATGAGTACTTGACAAAGATGTGGATGAAGATGAAGGAAGAAGGGTACATGCCAGATATCAACTTCTTGTTGCACGATGTGGAGGAGCAGAAAGAGCAAAACCTGTCTTACCACAGCAAGAAGATCGATGTTGCATTTGGTATCATCTCCACCCCACCCGGAACACCCATCAAGGTTTACAAAAATCTGAGAACTTGTGTAGACTGCCACAATGCCATCAAGTTTATCTCGAGAATAGATGAGAGAAGAATAATAGTAAGGAACTCAAACTGATTCCACTGCTTTTAGAATGGGAGCTGCTCATGTCAAGACTTCTAGTAGTCGATTCCTTACTTGGAAATCCCGGTGTTGCTTTGTTTTGCAAAGAATTTAGTAGATTACGGTCATCTAATTCAATCCGAGTTTTCAAGGTTGGAGAAAATCCTCATAGAGGTAAGTTGATATCTCACAGTCCATTTGAGTTGTTGCTTCTGAGATTGAAGAACGTCTCACCCCCAGAGATTGAAGAACGTCTCATTGGGGACTCTACTTAACTATGGTCGATGGTTTTTGACGAGTAGATATCTATATCCTACTTGCAACTTGACTGGTATTATATTATGCTAGGCTCACAACCTTATGCTTAACATTTCGTTGGTGATTGATATTTTGGATTTTGAACTTTGTACTAGATGTGTGATGTTATGGAACCACCACAGTGTCAGCTTACTAGACGTTTGATGTTTTGGATTTCGACATTGTTAGAGGTTCATAACTTGCTAGTGCATAATGTTGAATTTATAACCTGACAAGATATGATTATCAACATGACTGGATAAAAAAACAAATGTTGTGAGGAAGACAATCAATTCATACGCAAATGCTAACACCTATAACCTGACGGGTAAAAAACATACTTTGACAGGGTATTCTTATCAACGTGACAAGATGAAAAAACATATGTTGACAGGATTATACTTATATACAAACAAGATACTATTATAAACATGTCAGGATACAGAACAAAATGTCGCAAACTTAAATCAAGCAAATGTCGTAGCCACCTTTCAACCCGGAATCCCGGTCTTTTGTTCGGTTGAGACATCATTCACCTATGTTTTGACACTTGATAGGAACACACTGATAACCTGACGGGAAAAAAAATTGTTTTGATAGGGTATTCTAATCAACATGAAAGGATGAAAAAATAAATGTTGACAGGAAGAAACTTACACGTTCAACGGGATATTTGTTAGACATGTTAGGATACATACCAAAACGTTTTCGAAGCCAAGTTTTCTTATTATTGACCAAAGTTTTCACATTCGTCAAGGACATATTTATACCCTAACAGGATATAAAATTAATGTTGCAAGATGTTTACCCCAACATGTCAGGATATAAAGTAAAATGTTGACAAGAACACACTTGCATCTTGACAGGAACGATCATGCACTTTGAGAAGATATAATTATACACATCAAGATACAAACCTCAAATATTGTTTGTCAAGATAAATACTAACATATTTTCGAAAATAATTTAGGACATGTGACAGGAAATAAAATAGAGCTTGGGAGGATGCAATCATCAACCAAAAGAAGTTTTTTTTTGCAATTGAAAAAAAAATGCAACAAAGGCAATGAATGTGAAGTAATATCCAAACAAATAAAAATGCATAGGTGACAATTAACAAAGGTAATGAATTCCTAATTAAAAAGTTTGCATATAAATTATGACAGGGGTTATGTGATCATGACAGATGCGTTGTACATCTAGTTTGATAATGTCCTCACTTTCCACACTGGCCAGACTTTCGAGCTTTCAACTAGTTCTTCTCCCAATGTGATCGGAAACTATTCGTCTTCGATCTTCCTGCAGGCCTTCTCACTTGTGGTGGGTGACAACTGATTTGATAAGAATACCCTGTCAATGTCTTATTCTTATTCCTCTTATGGATGAATAAGATGCAAAGTTTCCTTGTACACTTCTTGTAATTGGTCCATCTTCAACATGGGATCAACCAAATCAGCAATGTCCACCCCCTATCTTAATTTCGACACTTGACAGGAACAAATTTATAACCTGATCGGATAAAAATAAGACATTGATAGGGTATTCTTATCAATATGACAGGATAAAAAAAACAAATGTTGACAGGAAGACACTTACATACTAACAGGATAGTGTTATACACATGTCAGGATACGTTATCGAACATTCTGTTTTTTTTTTCAGTTTCCATAAATCTATTTTTTAAAAATTTTCAAAAATCTTATTTTTCCCAATTTTCAAAAATCTATTTTTTTTAATTCCGAAAATCCTATTTTTTGCATTTTATGAAAATCTAGTTTTTTTTTTAATTTCCGAAAATCTTATTTTTACGTATTTATATTAATTAAAAAATATTTAATTTTACAATACTTTTATTGCACATATGCCCAAATAGGCATCCGTTGCAATTTGGGAGAAATAGGGGTATTTTTGCAAACCTTTTTTTTGGGTAGGGTATATCCGCAAATTCGCCTAAGAACACATCTAAAGTTGAGTATAAGAAACCTTAATATATATATATATATATATATATATATATATATGTTGGTGGTAAGCTATTCCTCCTATTGTCAATTAGTTTTAAAATGGAACCCTACTCGTGAAGATTTATGAATCAAAGAAGCAATAGAGAATAAAAGTTGAAGAAGATACAGAGTGAGCAAGAGAATGATCAAGGTCACTATCCCATTGATTTCAGTACAAATGTTGATTGACAGATGAGAGAGAAATAGATCCACAAAATATGAAAAGTTCAAGTAGGGTTTTCCTCATTTATATTTCAAGTGTGATCACCTATATGTGAGTGCACACTACTTACCATAGGTCTTAGTAATATAAAATACTTAGTCACATTTGACACTCCCTCTCAAGTGAGGAGTTCATCGTGATTGGAATATATCCACAACTCCGAACTTGGATAGAATTTTCTGATACTGATCAAAAGAGACAATCTTTGTAAAGATGTCAGTTGGCTACTCCTTGGTTGGAATGTAGCCAATTAAGCACCACTTCTTCGATGAGCACCTTGTTTCTAACTAGATGACAATCACTTTCTATGTGTTTAGTACGCTTGTGAAACACTAGATTTCGAGCTATGTGCATGGTAGAGTTGTTGTCACAAAGTAGCCTCACATGATTGACTTGTTTGACACCAAGATCTACAAGCAGCTTCACAAAACACGTTATCTCAAAATATACAGTAGCCATGGCTTTGTATTCGATATAATTCAGCCGAGGACATAGCAACATAAGATTATTTATTGTCCTCCAAGAGATGAGAGAGTTTCCAAGAATCACTCAAAAGCCAGTTAGAGATTTTCTTCTCATGGGACAACCCTTGCCAATAAGCATCACAAAAGGCATTCAGTTGTAAGTGTGACTTATTTGAGAGCAGAAGACCTTGTCTTGGAGCACCTTTCAGATATCTCAGGACATGCATGACACCCTTCCAATGCACATCATTTGGCTTGTGCATAAATTGGTTAAGTACCTGTACAACATAACATTTTTCAGGACGAGTGATTGTGAGGTATATCAGCTTCCCCACCAACCTTCTATAGACTACAACATCCACTAAACTTCTTTCTCCCTCCAGTGACATCTTCACTTTTGGATCCAATGGTGTAGCAACGGGTTTTGAGTCACTCATTCCTGTTTCCTGCAGCAGCACAAGGGTGTAATTTATCTGATTTATCAACAATCCCTGAGGTGTGCTTTCAACTTCAATCCTTAGGACGTGCTTAAAGGTGCAACTTCAGTTTCTCAATTTATGCAGTGTCATTTCCTGTGATGATCATGTCATCCACATATACAAGCAATGAGTGTATGAGTGAGCATGAGCTTTGAACAAGAGAGAGAGTAGTATGCCTTTGATTTCTCAAAGCGTGCTTTCTTCACAACTTCAGAGAACCTTAAGAACCACTGTCTAGGTGTTTTGTTTAAGTCCATAAAGTGACTTGTTTAGTTTGCATACCATTTTATGTTTCTTGACCTTATTCATACTCTCCCCTTGAGGGCAAGAGTGTTGTTTGAGGAAGTAATATGTTAGTGGTAGCTCCATAAAGACCTCCTCGTGCAAATCTCCATGGAGAAATGAATTTGCTACATCCATTCTAGTGATTTTCCATTTCTGCAAAATAGCAACAACTAGGAGAGTTAGAACTGTAATAATCTTTACCACAAATGCAAATGTTTCACTATAATCAATCCTTTCTAATTGAGAGAATCCTCGAGAAACCAATCTACCTTTGTACTTGTCTAGAGAGCCATCAACATTGAACTTGAGCCTAAATAGCCATCTACAATTGACAATGGATGTAGCAGAGTCTCTTGGCATAAGAGACCAAGTTTCATTTGCTTCAAGAGCATTAAGCTCAGTTAGCATGACATTAATCCACTCAGTCTTGGTCAATTCATCATTCAAAGAGGATGGTTCAAACAATGAGGCCACATTATGAATAAAGGTTTGATATGAGGAAGAGAAAAGGTTGTAGGAAATGAGAGAAGCAAAAGGGTAAGGAGACTTACTAGGAGTAACAATTACATTGAAGTGAGCAGTGGAGGCTTTACACACAATACTTCTACCAAATTGGAGGTTGCACAATACTTATGATCTTTGAGGAATAGGTGGGGCAGGTTGAGTGGGAGGTTCAAGCATTTGTAGTATATCATCAAACCCTAGAGGTACAAGGGATGATCAGTATTTTGCATGAGAATGTGGGCTTGAAGGATTCAAAGAAGAAGAAGATTGGTCATGCAAAATATCAATAGAGATGATGTCAGGTAGTGAGTTGGGGATGTCATCAACAAAGATGGATGTTTGAGGAGCTGGGGCTATAGAGGGAATAATGTCCATGTTAGCAGCAAATGGAAAAACAGTCTCTACAAAAGTTACATCTCTAATAATTTCACATTTCTTTATTAGAATATTAAAGACCTTATATCATTTGAACATAAAAGGATATCCAAGGAAGACACAGGGAGCTGACCTTTGGTCAAATTTCCCTATGGATTTGGAGTGAGTAGCCTGGATACAAAGCACAAAGATCTAAACACTTTCAATTTTCCATAATCAGGAGGAGTATAGAAAAGGAGTTCATAGGGAGTTTTGTGTTCAAGAAGAGGAGAGGGCAACCTATTTATAATGTAGGTAGTTGTGAGAATGTAATCACCCTAGATATTAATAGGAACACACGATTAATACCTCAAAGCACTACCAGTTTCTAAGATGTATATGTGTTTCCTTTCCTCACGACCATTATGCTGAGGTGTGCCCTTGCAAGAACTTTCGGATGATTCCCTTGGAATGAAGGAATTACAGGAGCTCAAAATTTAAGGGTTTTAATAGAAGTGGAAAACTGATTTTCAATCAAGGCAATGAAGTTTTTGATGATGGATGGTGTTTCAGATTTGTGTTTCATTAGAAAAGCCCAAAAACTTCTACTATAATCATCCACAACGGTTAGAAAATATTTATGACCATTATAAGTTTGAGTGTCAAAAGTACCCCATATATCACAGTGCAATAGAGAGAATGCAGAATCAACATGAGATTCACTTGAATGAAAAACGTTCCTTGTCTGTCTAGCAAGTGGACAAATAGAGCAGGTAAATTTTGTTTGGAATTTATGCATAACAGGTGAAATTGAAGGAACGCAGATTAACTTGTCAAAGGGTGCATGTCCTAGCCTATAGTGCCAAATAGCACTCAAATCAGAGTTTGCAAATGTAAGTAGAAAAGAAGGTATGCAAAGTCTCGATTTACACATAGGCATTTTTCAGAGTTTTGTGTGGAAAAAATTTAAAGATTCATCAAGAAATGTGGTATCCAACTTAGCATCAGGTACCAAGTAGTATAGTCCTCCAAGCTTTTTACCAAATGCAATCACTGACATCCTTGCATGGTCCTAGATGACACATTTATCAAAGAAAAAGAAAACAAAGCAGTGGAGATCATGGATTAGTTTACCGATGGACAATAGGTTGAATTAAAATTATTGAACATATAAACCCTTATTCAAAGTGATTTTGTCTGAGATGGAAAAATCGCCGGTAAGAGTCACATTTCTGTTTGTGTCATTAGGGAGAAAAATAGAAATGTATTTAGTTAGAGGCTTTGTGTTTGATAAGAAGGTTTAGTTACAAGTCATGTGATTAGTGGTCGCACTATTTAGAATCCATAAATTTTGAAAACATTGAATAGTTAAAACAACGATACCTGTCAATGACATTTCAGTCACCTTGTCTCTCTTATCTAGCAATTTGAGAATAGAGTTGAGTAATTGTTGATTCTCAGTTGATAGGTTTTGAGCAACATGAGACTCGTTCAAAGAGGAGTCAGAAGAATTTTTTGGAGCCATAGTAGAGGCATTAGCACTTTGCTTTGTATTTTCCATCCAACACTTCCTTCTCCTTAGATCTAGCATCATTTCTACTTCCAAATTTCGAAAGTTGAGGATTAAATTTGCTCTTGGGGTGTCAAGAGGGACATCCGAATACTTCCCAACATCTGTCAGTTTTGTGATTGCCATTGCAATGCTCACATTTTTCTTTTCTTCCTTTTTCTTTCCCTACATTTGCACTCAGAATAGTAGAGTCCTGTTAGATAGAGTATCCCGATGCCTTTGCACTTTTGTCATCTTGCAGGAGAAGAGCATGAGTTGCAATAGCTGTTGAAAGAGGAACATTTGGCAACATCTGCCAAGTTGCTACTGCATATCCTTCATTTAATCCCATTAGGAATTTCATTACTTTATTTTCCTGATCATGAGCTTCGATTTGTGCATTAAGATTACATTCATATTTTCTACATTTGCATTGAATGGGAGGAACAAGATCAATCAACTATTGCCACAACCCTTTCAATTTTGTGAAGAACTCGGTCATAGTGATGGTGCCCTGTTCACACCCCTGAATCTCCTTCACTTGAAAAATCAAGGGGCCATTTTTCTGCCCATAACTTTCCTCTAAGTCCAACCACATCTCTCTTGCAGTGTAAAATTCATCTAGAGTAGAGTAATTTTCTTTGACACAATATTAAGAATCCATGAACACACCACGTCATTACATCTATTCCACATAGTGGAATTTTCAACAGATTCAATTAGAGATCCATCTACAAAACCCAACTTGTTTTTCACAAACAACGCCTTGCTCATAGCTTTATTCCATCTTCGAAAATTTTCACTAGTTAGCTGAATGGTGGTGAGTGTCACACCTGAGTTTTCAAAAGGTTGTATGAACAATGGATTGTTCAAGTCAGCTGCAGTGATGTATTCACCTCTGCGTCTCTCCTAAGTTGTAGATCGATCACCATTTCGGTCTTCCGACATGATGAAACAACACAATCGACCCTTTTCAGAAGCAAATTAATTGTAAAGAAAGCTTGAAACCCTTAAAGCGAGCTCATCACCTGGTATCTTTAGCTAAGATTTGTTGGTGATTCGAACCAACTTGACTCTGATACCATGAAGATTTATGAATCACAGAACGAATAGAGAAGAAAAGCTGAAGAAGATGTAGAATGAGCAAGAGAATGATCAAGGTCACTGTCCCATTGATTTCAGCGTAAATGTTGATTGACGGAAGAGAGAGGAACAGATCCCTAATATTTGAAAAGTTCAAGTAGGATTTTTCTTATTTATATTACAAGTGTGATCACCTATATATGTGAGTTCACACTACTTACCATATGTCCTAGAAATATAAAATACTTAAGTCACATTTAAAAAACTCGACTTATATGTTAGATTATTAGTGCACAAGCGTTCGTGTATCCGACCTCCGGTCACGAGTTCCAACGGATTTCAGTATATATTACTCCCTCCGATCTAAAATGTTAGATTTTTTACTTTTTGACACGTATTTCAATGAGTTAAAAACTATATAAAATATTAATTTTTTAAAAAAAATTTTACAATCTAATACTTCTTACTAATAAATATTAAACTATAAAAAAAATAATAAAAAAAATTTTTATATAATTTTTTAACACATTAAAATACGTGCGAAAAAGTAAAAAATCAAACATTTTTTTTTATAGGAGGGAGTATTAAACTTTTCAGAAATGAGCTTGTATTTCACCGACAGAGTTTATAAAATTCCAATCAACACCGTCGATAAATAGAGTGGCATGGAAGTTGGATAATCTAATCCCTTTTCGGTTGTGTCTTTTTACTGATTGTTGGATCAAGGCTAAATACCGGCCGGTTGTAATTAGAACACGCATCCAAGAGTAATCTTGCAAGAGAAGAAAATTTACGTACGTAGGTACGTAATGTCTACAGTGCACTATATATCTATATTAGGTTCCCACCCAAAACAAAAAAAAAATAGTATCCATAAATATAATTACTGTGCTCCACCAAAAAATATATATATATAATTACTGTAATTAGGATGGAAAAGTCAGCTCGGGGTTGGTAATCGATCTATGCATGGAAAATAGACAACTAGTCTTTTCCCCGCCTATGCAAAACCTAAAATAAATGGAAGAAAAAAAATTGGTTAACAAGTACGGAGTACTACTTATTAATTAAGAATACTCCCTCCGTCTCACAATATTTGTCTTTAACTATTCATTCACGATATTCTCCCCCACACCCGTTCGGTAGTCTACTTCGGTTACAACACTCTTTCCCCTACGATCCGGCTTTGCTTGCTTCCCTCTTCCGTCGGGTGGGCCACAACCCGCGGCAATACCTATATAAAATATCAACATTTTATTAAAATTTGTTAAATAATATCATACATATTACTAATAAGCATAGAATTATTTTAAAAAATTAATTAAAGAATGGATATTTTATATAGTTTTTAGCTCCTTAAAAAGCGTGCATGAATAGTTCAAAGACAAATATTATGGGAGAGAGTATTTATTTTTACGGATTTGTTATTTACACCCAAAAATTTTACTATTTACACCGAAAATTCAAGTTTTTGTATTTTTTTAAACGGTCCGGATATATACACCGCAAATCCGCATGTTAATTATGACGTGCATGCACGTAAAAAGAGACGTGCAAGCACGTCGTAATTAACGTGCAAGGTGGGTAAACCAGAAAGCGTGCCAACGTGCGTGCACGTAATTTTTTTTAAAAAAAAAACGTGCTTGCACGTCAAAAATGACGTGTAATATTGCACATCGTAAGTAACGTGCAAAAATGCACGTCGTTTTTTACGTGCAATATTGCACGTCGTTTTTTACGTGCAATATTGCACGTCATTTTCGACGTGCATACACGTCTTCTAAAATCGAAGGCGACGTGCCCCTTCGTCTCCATTCAAGTTCCAACAGAGAAAGAGAGAGCAACGGCGGCGGCGAACGAGCAAGAGCGAGAGAGATCGAGAGGGTTGTCGAGAGAGAGAGAGTTTTCGAGAGAGATAGAGAGAGATGGACTCGGAGAAGGAGGATCGGGCGGCGGCCATGGCGGACTCGGAGGAGGTGGCGGCGGCGGCCATGGAGGACTCGGAGATGGCCACCATGGCGACACAGGAGGTGGCGGCGCGCGGCCATGGAGGAGTTGGAGGTGGCTGTCGTGGTGGAGGGTGGTGGTGATGGTGGGCCGGTGGTTGAGGGTGGTGGTGGAGCGCTGGCGCCGGTGATGTAGACGGAGGTGGTGGAGGGTGGTGGTGGCGGTGGTGGTATGGCTTTGCCGGAGATGGAGGAGGGTGGTGGTAGTGGAGCGGTGGCGGAGGTGGCGGATCTGGTGGCAGAGGTGGTGGTTCCGGCGTCGAATCCGGAGATGGCGACACAGCCCCTATTACCGCCGCGGAAGCGTCGTAATATGGAGGTTTCTCCTGTCCCGACCCCACCGGTATGTAATTTGAATTCTTTATTTAATTTGATAGGAATAGTTTTATAGTTTTATAATATATAGTAATAGTTTTATAGTTTTATAATATAGTTTGATAGATTATAATTGATTAATTGATAGTATATAGTTTTTATGATTTGTTATATGTTTATAATTTTATAGTTTATAATGTAGTTTTATAATGTAGTTATATAGTTTAGAAAACATTATAATATATTTAAAATACATTAAAATATGTATTTTAAATATATTAAAATACATTACAACATAAATTATATATTAATATATATTAAAAGACATTAAAATATATTAAAAGACAATAAAAAACATTAAAAGCGATTAATATATTTTAAAATATATTAAAAGACATTAACATATATTAAAAGATAATAAACAACATTAAAAGTGACTAATATATTTTAAAATATATGAAAAGACATTAAAATATATTAAAAGACAATAAAAACATTTAAAGCGATTAATATAATTTAAAATATAGTAAAAGACATTAAAATATATTAAAAGACAAAAAAAACATTAAAATTGATTAATATATCTTAAAATATATTAAAAGACATTAAAATATATTAAAAGACAATAAACAACATTAACAGTGATTAATATATTTTAAAATATATGAAAAGACATTAAAATATATTAAAAGACAATAAAAACATTTAAAGCGATTAATTTAATTTAAAATATATTAAAAGACATTAAAATATTCTTTAACATTTCATAATAACAGGCAGGGAGGCTTTTGAGGGGGGATGGTACCTCATGGCCAATTAGGGTCGGCGACCGGGCAGCGGTCAGTCAGCGGGCAGAGGGTGGGGGAGATGATATGGTAGAGGGAGGAGCAGAGGGGGAGACGGTACCCCATGTTAGAGAGGAGGAGACACATACAGTAGCTGATCTACTGATGTCTGCCGAGGGCTACCAGCAGTCCATGGGGACCCCCCCGGGCGACGATGATCACAGCTTCTGGCGGGGTCTGCCTGATTGGCGCTCTTCTGGCGACCCGATGGATGGTCAGCAGCCTTCGTTGCCTCCCCTCAATGTACTTAGCAGCTGCGTTACTGATGTAGTTGGGGGTTTACGGGCCCACGGGGCTAGACCGACTGCTCGGCTACCCCCCACCATCCCTGAGGCTTCTACGTCCGGCGTGCACGAGGCTTCGACCTCTCATCCACCAACGGCGATTTCTTTGGCTTCTGCGGATGACAGCATCCCTCACGTCGTAGATCATGTGGACGATGGGCAGGATAGGCAGCAGGGGCAGGAGGGGGCCAGGGGGGCAGGAGGGGGGGCAGCAGGAGCCCGCGCCCATCCCTGCGCAGGCTGCTGCACCGGCTGCGTAGGTCGATCCATTCTTGCCGCCGGGCGATCTGCTGGTGTCTTACAGGCACCACCGAGCGTACCGGGTGTGGAGGGAGCCGACTGTGGATCTGCCGGTTCTGAAGTTCCACCATCGGGCGAGTCACCTGCTGCCGTTTGACCCGTACATCTTCGAGGGCCCGGGGACCTGGTGGCAGGATCTGATTCCATCGGGCATCCCACAGCTGCGGGCCCTCCATTGGGAGGGTGTGGACGAGTACACGGTCACCGCATTCCTGGAGCATTGGCACCCGGAGACCAGTTCCTTCCATTTTCCGTGGGGCGAGATGACCATCACGCTGCACGACATTGCCTGCCTCTTGGGACTTCGGATTGAGGGTATGCCGTGTTTGTCACACTTGCGCCCGGCGGAGCTGATCCACACGGTCGCCGCGTACTACTAGTTGACACCAGAGACCCTGCGCTCATACAGACACGCCGGCGGCCCTCCCGTTGCGGTGGTGACGGACGAGTGGATCGCGAGACACGGGCCGCTCATCGACCCCGCACCCGCTGATGACCCCGAGGCCGCAGCTGATCCTGAGCAGCTTTTGATCCGCAGGCATACGGGAGGGGGGCAGCCACAGGATGACCCTGCACAGCGTCGGTTTCTGCACCTTGGATACCTAGCCACCGCTCTCGCCGCGACTCTGTTTGTGGACAAGTCGCAGAGCTGGATCCCATGGAAGATCTTCGGCCTTGTTTGGGACATCCCCCGGACGGCCACCGTTGGGGTGCAGGTGCCCTAGCCTGTCTCTATAGGAGCCTAGGCGAGGCTACCCGAGCAGGTGCGAAGGGTATAGACAGCTGCACGCCGCTATTACAGGTACGAGACCGCTGCTTTTTTTTACAGTTTAGTAATATTTATCTTATATTCTAACCACATTGGGTTTTGTGTCAAGGCTTGGATATGGGCGTACTTCCCTCGCTTCCGAGGTGAGCTGTCTAGCGATCCGGCTAGGATGGCAGATCGACGCTGGTATGCGAAGTTCATCCCTCCGAAGGCGCCTATCCGCGCGAGCCCAGCGGCGAAGCAGGCGAAGTTGAAGAAGATGCGGGAAGAGGTCGACCGCCTTACCGTACCCGATGTATGTATTCAATACTCTAATTATATATAACTTATATTTCGTAAACGTGACTTACGATTGACTTTTTTATTTATAGGTGGAGTGGATGCCATTTGGGCGTGATCTGGACTTCGACGGCGAGTACCATCAGTCCACCTACCGGGGCACCATCACATTCTATGGGGAGGAGGAGCAAAATATGCCCGATAGGTGCCTTCGGCAGTTCGGACGAGTCCAGGGGGCCCCACAGGCAGTCATCCCGCCGAGGCATTTTACTCGCGGCGCCACATTGACGCCAAAGTACGTTGCCTTGTTTGATGTTGCGCACGACAGGTGGCAGGACTTACAGGACGAGGGTCGCTTTTATCGGCTTGCTGATCACAGACGCACCAGCGAGGACTGTCAGGCCGGTGTCACTGCTGATTACATGGCCTGGTACGCATCTCAGAGTCGGCCGTACGTGCTGTCCACCACGCCACCCCATCCGGACCCTCCAGCGCCCGTCCACCCGATCGCCCTGGATCCATGGGTGGACTTACCTCAGCCTGCAGTCATCCCTCCGGCGGTAGCGGCCCGAATGCGGGAGATAGAGGGCTATATACGGGCCCTGGCCACCCACCTTCAGATCCATCAGTTATTAGATGAGGTCACATTTATATTAGATGATGCTGTACGGTCCACTAGATCACCGTGATGTACATTATACATTATATTTTTTTGCGATTTCCACCTTCTGTATTTGCTATGACATCATATTTTATGCGATATTCAGCTTTTGTATTATTATATCTCCACCATCCTCACATTTGTAACATTTTATGGGATAAACAACAACGACAGGACCGGGGATAGGGTTTATGGTTAGGGTTTTATGGGCTTGCGGTTTAGGGGTTAGGGTTTTAGGGCTTGGGGTTTAGGGTTTAGGGTTTTGGGAGGGTTAGGGTTTGCACATTATTTTGAACGTGCTTCTTCGCGTACCTTTGACGCACTTCTTCCTATATTTTAAGCGGATCGGGATCAAAGTCCGACGTAGTTGTACATTTACAATCGTTATGGCCGAGTCGCAAGACAGTCGTCATCTCCAACTTTGCCAGGTACAGAAACGTTTCGTATATATTCCATATGTCTTGCGTTATCTTCATATTTCCACTCATTTTATTACAGTTTCGAGACTTCACACCCGAGTTCTCGGACACAAAGGTTTGGAATGACCGTAACGAAATGGTTACGCATTTCAAAGATTTGGGTCTCAAACACTACATGATTTTAGTAATCAAGCGGTCTTGGACGGGGGCGTCAAACCATCCAGGCGGGGTTCTCCTTGCTTGCGAGCAGTATGGGGAGTACCGACCACGCGGGAGGAAGCTCCGGAGCACGCAATCGAAGATAAACGGATGTCCATTCTCTCTGCACGGTCACGAAGCTCCGTCGGGTCACTGGGTTATGACGGTAACCCACGGTGTTCATAATCACGGGCTTCCCACGAGTTTGAAGGGTCACGCCATCGCCGGACAGATGACAGAGGGTGAAAAGAAGATGGCTAGGTGGATGAAGGAAATTGGTACTCCTCCAAAAGCCATTGTGTACGGATTGAGGCAGTTGGATGAGACCAGCGTCACGTCATCGCGTTCCCTTACGAACACGCTCAACAAGATGGTAGCCGAAGAAAGGGGTAGTTGGACGATGACCCAAGATACCTTGCATCGTCTGCGGAAAAGAGGATACTACTACGAGTTCAGACGACATCCAGATGACAACAACGTCTTGAGCGACCTCTTCCTAGCGCATCCTGACGGGATACGGCTACTCCGAAGGTTCCATTACGTCATCATATTGGACAGCACGTACAAAACAAATGCGTAAGTTACTTAATTACGATTACGTTGTGACACATCTATCCAATTATAAAGTATTGTACATGTAACATATTTACACTTGCAGATATGGGATTCCATTGTGCGAGGTGGTCGGGTTCACACCCTCCGGCCATACTTACTGCATCGCCTACGCCTTCATGTCACACGAGAACGAAGACACGTACGCTTGGGTGTTGCGTCAACTTCAGATCTTACTTGGGGCGGTTCAACCTCAAGCTATTATGACTGATCGGGAGCTAGGTCTCTTGGCAGCGCTAAATGTTGTCTTCCCCAACGTCCAGCATCTCCTTTGCTGGTTACACGTGACAAGAAAATGCGAGGAAGCTGCTCTGAAGATCACGAAGAATTTACACCACGCTGGCATCTTCAAGGGCAACTGTTGGGGGTTGTTCGAATCGAGGACGGAGGAATCATTCACCCAACGTCGTCGGACGCTACACGCTGCATGGCACCCATTCCCAGGTATGGTGGCGTATTTAGAGGCGGTGTGGCTTCCGTACAGCCGGAACATCGTACGATGCTACGTAGATAATGTCTTCCATTTAGGCACTCGTACAACAAACAGGTACACCTTACTTCATATCTCCCATTACAGTATGATATGACATCAAACATTTAGTGCTATAAACTTTAATGTTTATGTGAAACTGTTTACAGAGTCGAGGGTCAACACAAGGTTCTCAAGGAGGCACTGCACTCATCGACTGGTGACTTCCGGATCGTGATCGATGCAATCCATAGAGTCAACGATTGCCAACTGCATGAGCTTCAAACTGCTTTGGAGATCGACCGCTTCAAATGGCCAACGGCGGCATATAAAGTCAACCTTTTTGATGAGGTAAAGACTTTAATTTCCAAAAAGTGCTTCGACTATCTGTACAAGTTGTGGCAGGATGTCGTCAACTAAAACATTCATCCGGAATGCACGGATCGACATTGGAGGGTTTGTTATGGGATACCTTGTGTCCATGAGATTCAGGCATACGTCAATTCCGGTACTCCGATACCCGCTGAGGACATCCACCCGTTCTGGATGGATTTATCATGGACGAACATTGACGACACCCCACTGCCGTATGAGCTGTCATCTTCATACACGGCTTCCAACTATGTATGCGACGAAGAGCTCCACCAACCCTCATCTGCAAGCGTCCGATCGAAAGGGAGGCCTCGGGGGTCGAGGAATGCCTGCAGAACCAACCCGTTTCCATACGAGGAGTTAAGGGGAAGATTTGAGAGAGAAGAAGCACGTGCTGCTCGACATGCTGCTCGACATCGTCCACAAGCGACATCAACTCGACGTGGACGTGATGATGTGTTCGGAGGGTTCAACTGGGGTTGAAACAACGTTGATCCCTTCATGCTCGGACATATTGAGGGTGTCAGGGACACTATTGGAGATGGTCATTGTGGCTACCGTGCTTTGGCGTCATTGACATCACCGATCGGCGAGTCTACTTTCCCGGAACTCAAAACGTTATTATGCAATCACTTGGAGGATCACGCTGATCTCTACGCCGGTTGTTATATGGGAGGGTACCCATTCCAGCAGTTCGTCGACAACCAGAGATGGGCGGGACCTATGCATGGTGATAGGAGACGGTGGATAGAGCTACCCATCATGGGTTTAGTATTTGCAACGGTATATCAGATTCCTCTCGTTGTCCTAGCTTGGCATCATCCGTTCACATGTCTCCCCATGACCTCGACCACACCTACTAACAACCCTCAATCAGCAACCCTTGGTTTAGCCTGCATCGGAAACCAAGACCATTTTGTCGCGGTACGAGTTCAAACGTCTTATATTATTACCTATTTTACTTTTCATCTATATGTCAATACTCTAACTCTAATTTTCTGTTCTCATAGGTCTGGTTGCGTCCTAACGCTCCTATTCCGCCGCCTGCTCCAGAATGGGTCGCACATCATCAACCGAGCGTCGAAGGATGGGATGCTCCTTTTCAAGCTCGGTTTGACAGATTTCAAGCCTACGTGTCGAGTCTGGTCGTCCTTTACACTTTTCCTAGATTTAAATCCACCAGTTTATTACAATTATGGATGTAAACATTTTTTTCCGTATCCTTCATGAAATGACATTGTATCGTATCCTTCCTGAAATGACATTCGATCGGTTAATAACATGGTAAATATCACCATGGAAGAAAAATAGGACTCTTTTGGGGATACTCGGAATGACTAAAACTCTAAATCATAAACCTCCACTAGCTAAAACATCAAATTCTTCAATTAACCCTAAAAAACCCTCCGTAAACCCTAAACCCTAAACCCTAACTAGGGTTTGTACGTCCTTAACAACGTGCAAATACCCTAACTAGGGTTTGCACGTTGTTAACGACGTGCAATATTTGCACGTTGTTAAGGACGTGCAATATTTGCACGTTGTTAAGGACGTGCAATATGTGCACGTCGTTAACAACGTGCAAATCCAATTTTGTTATCGATGTACACGACTGCCACACCTGCACGTTGTTAAGGACGTGCATGCACGTAAAAAACGACGTGCAAATCCTTAATCACCATTTGCGGTGTATCTAACAAGACCCTTTTTAAAATAAACCATATGTCTCTTGAGTCATAGGTGTGTGACTCAAGAGGCGTAACTATGTTTTTCTGTATACATACCATGCTCCTCTTGATTCACACGTCTATGACTCAGGAGGCGTAGGATTTATTTAAAAAAAATAAAAACTTGAATTTTGGGTGTAAATAGTAAAATTTTGGGGTGTAAAAAACAACACTATTGTAGACTGTCAATCACGTTAGCACGTTGCAATCATGACTGTTTTTTTCAACAAGGTAAAAATTATTCCAAAATATCAGAAATATATGATCAATGTTTAATTTCTTCGTAGATCAAGAGAACTGAACAAATAAAAGAATATCAAAACAGTCAAACATGAAACGAGCGATCCAAGTTAGCCCGTGAAAAGAATGAGCATGGCGATTGGCGAGAGACTTACAAGAGATCGATATAGAGGCCATATATATAGTTGGTTAAAATATTAATTAAACACAAAACATTTATTAGTAAATTATTGATGGGCTATATATACACTACTACAATTCCGAGCAGAGGCAGCGGTTTAGAGTATCGGTTTGGTAAGGAAGCGGTTCGCCGCAGCGGTTTAGGAGAATTTTATGAATTTAGAACTGGTTTAGTGTATGGAGGTGGTTTAGGCAGCGGTTTTTAAAACTTATACCTATGGGGGCGGTCCAAGGACCTTTTGGCAACGTTTCATTTAATTGATAATTGCTATGGCAGCGGTTCACCAAAACCCGCAAAAAAATTATTTGAGGTAGCGGTTCATCGAATTGGTGGGTTTAATATGGCCGGCCCGCTTAATTTTTCCCAAAATTATTTGAAGGACCCGCTAAATAAGCTGGGGAGATTTGGGGGAAAACACCACACCCCCTTCTCTGGCTTCTCGATCTCTTCTTGAGCTCTCTCCCTCAGATCTGAACCAACCCTCCAAATTGCTTCCCCCTCTCAGTCCGACGCCTCCCTCCGTCCTCGTTCTCTGCCTCTCTCTCATATCCATTTCCTTGAATCTCGACCCCAAATCGAAGATAGAGGCCGATACTTCTCCTCCCGACTCCGACACCACCCAGGCGCCGCCTCCAGCAGTACTCTGTAATGGCCCAGATTATAAATCCGGGTTACGTTTAGAGGGAAAAACTATCCCTCTGCCAGATCTTGCAATCTGAGTACGAGCTGCTTATTTATCAATTTCAAGTTATAACCATGTTATGTCTTAAGAATTTAATGAAGAAAAAAGGAATTTCAAACCCTCAAAACAGTCAAATAATCCAATCATAATATGCGCTTTGCGCGTGAACCTGTCCTAATTCAACTAGTCAAAACTCAAAAGAGACAAAACAAGTTTAAATCAATAAAAATGTACATTGCTTCTAAATGTCCAACTAAACCAAAAGGCTTATAAAATCAAGGTTGTACGAAGTCTTCTTAACACTCTCGTCCCGTGAGGAAAACCCCGACATAGAAGCACGCAGCAAGCAAAAGGGGCGGGTACCTGAAACTAACGACGAAGTCAGGCCAAGAGACGCATGCGGGCCCTAAAGACCTCGCTGAGGACATATAATACGCCTATACCTAAAATAAAGGATGTTCTAGTGCAGTACGGAATTTAAATCACACAAGCATGCTGACAGTTTATATATATGCACAAAGCGATTAAATGGATCCACACAGAATGCCAAGTGGCATATCCCCAATTTCCCAATCTGTGCCCACTCCGGGGTCATACATGTCCGTACCCAACTCCGAGGTAGGACGCTCGGTCGGTGCCGCAACCATCATATATCTGTACCCAACTCCGAGGTAGGACGCTCGGTCACCGCCGCAGCCATATCATAATGTAAGACTCGACTGGGACCGAAACGATATGAAACACGAATGCCCCAATGACCCTAGCAACGACTCTAAGGACTCACAGATAACGGCCGTTCTCTTTTCAAACGCATAAAGAATATGGATGCTCATTCATAAGTGCAAGTCCTAGGCATGATACTACATGACATGCTTTTATGCATATGCAACACCTACATACTATATGACACATCAGGCATGAGGTCCTGGTTACTGAGTAAGCTCCCGTAGGAAACTTACCTGGAGTCTTCACATCCAATTAGCAAATACGCCACTCAGATAATCATCCATCGGCCAACAAGCTACTCAGAGAATCATCCAATCACACTAGCAAGTAATAAGCAAGGAACAGTTCATCAATACATATGTAATTAACACACAAGCGGGCTTTCAAGTCAACACAGATTCAACAATATTTCATTCAAATAATCTAACGTTCTCATCATAACAATCAATCTTAAGTAACCTTGTTCCCATCAAGTATGCAACTTAGTTCAAACCCTTTTCAAGATCATTACTCAAACCATCTTACTTCAAACCAAGCTCAGGTTTTCCTTAAACATTTCCTTAAGTAATTCATCAATTATCACTAAATCAATCAATGAAAGCTCGAAGTCAACACAATCAAGATTAAAACATAATAAGTCCTCAAGGTATCTCCTTATCTAAGATCTCAACTTTGCTTATCCAGACAAGTTATTAAATCATATCTCAAGGTACTGGCTATTAAACACATGATCATAACCTAGTAAGAATTTATCATTATCACAATAAGATCTTATTAATATAGACATAACTTAAAGGATCATTATCCCTAGTCAAAAAGATTTAGTCAATAAATATAATATTATAAGCAAATAACAACCAACAACTCATCTATACTCATGTTTAATAGCTAACTCAAATTATTAACCAATTTCTTAACTTAAAAAGCATAACAACAAGCTTACAAGTATAACAAGTTCTCAAGATGCCTTTTATATAACCTTATACACTTGACTATACCTTAGCTACTCTTATAAGATTTTGCTCATGAAGGACACTAGCATCCTAGGGTAAGTTGATAATTCCCGAAATCCTTTCCAATTTCAAGTATAAGAATTTACTCAACAACAAGAACTACAAGCAAGCTTAGAAGCATACGAGCATAAGAGTAAGAATCCAATTCCAACTCAAGTAGATCAAGGTAGTAATTCTTTAACCACTTAACAAGTCAAGACATATAATCTCCTCACTTTTATACCCAACATATGTTACAAGGTTTCTAAGACTTAACCCTAATCTTAACGGGATTGCATATAAAGCACACAACAAGGTCACAAGACATCACAATTTCTCAAAACATCTTTTAATCATCTTAGACACTTTAACTATATCTTAATTAACTACTCTTATAAGTTTACTTATCTAATCCATTTATCAAACAATATTCACCACGATACATTACATATTTTCAAGTCGATTTCTATAAGAAAAGTTATAACTCATCTCTATCTTAATCTTATAACATACGTTATCTAATTAGTGTACCAATTTATATATACTCACAAGCCAACACCTATCTAGGTCACATTACATCATTATAATCAATTTGAAAGTCATTCCTTGACTCAATAAGACCAATAAATATACCTATTTTATTTAATTGAATAAAAGCAAAGAAAGAGGCAAGAACCACCATGGCCATCGGCAAACACAACTAATCACAATGGCAATACCACCTTAGTAAATCGATTCAAAGTGAATCTTATCCCACTATCCAAGTTTAATTAAGGAAAACTCCAAAATTTTATACCCCGTATTGCAACGGCGCTAGCAAGGTTTGGGCTCCTACTTCGGGCTCGTCTTCTTCTTCGTGGTGTCACAACTCCGGCGTCAGGGCTACTCACAGGAGGAGGTGTGAGGCAGGGCTTGGCTCGTCGATTTCGATTTCGATGTCAGTGCATTGGTGGCTCCTGGGATCCGAGCTCCGAGTAGCTTCGTCGACGACCTATCCCGACTCAAGGTCTCTTCAATGGCGGCGACAGAAGAGCGACAGGGAAAGGCGAGAGCAATGGAGGGAGCGAGAGGTTGAAGGTGAAGCAGAGGAAGGGCGAGAGCGAGAGAATGAGCTCTCAAATCTAGCGAAGTCGTCGGATCTGTCTCCCCCGGCCCCCAAATGAAGCGGGGTCGATTGGGCTCGGCGGTGTCCTTCGATGGCGAACGGAGAAGAGGGAGTTTGAAGCAAGGTCGACAGAGAGCTCGAGCTCAAAACGGGGAAAATAATGCCATGTCGGGAGTGGGAGAAGCCATGGGAGTCTAAGCTTGAGGTGGTAGGTGCTGCTATAGGAATCTCAGATCCGAAAATGGAGAGAGAGAGACGGATGAATTGAAATGAGGAGAGAGGAAGGTGAAATGTTGAGAGTGGCGGCTGAGTGAAATATAGAGGAGATGGGGCGGTAAGGGGGCTTATAAATGGGGAAATTAGGGTTAGCCTTATATTAGGAAAAATTACAAAAACCATCCCGTTATTTTTTTATTTATAAAAATTCTATCCAAAACAAATAACAAAATTCAACCCAACAATTTTATTTAATTTATAATTTATCATGAAGGTTGTCACACCCTCCAAAACAATACTGAGCAGTACTATAGTGCAGATCCAACACCCTCCAAAGCACCCAACACACCTTTTTTTTTCTTCTTTTAATAATTTCAAGCTTTATAGTATTTTAATACTATACAAAAAAATCCCCAATTACATGAATTAATAGTTAGATTTGAGCCTTAACACAAAGCATATGCTATATGATCTCCTCTTGGTCAGTGCCTCGATCAAAGGTACGTACAGTCCCATGAACATCTAGGTTAAGGAAGTCACTCACTTTATCAAGAACTTGCTCTATTATACACCCCTTCACAGTCTGTGAGAGAATCTCTTAGAAAGCTTATACACTAAGCAACTATGAAAACATGCATGAAATCATCTCCTCCACTTTGCTCTCTATATTTGTATTATATTATATAAATAAATACTCCGTATATATTTATATAATATGCTCTTAAAAAGAAAATGTAATGAATTCATGGGTCTACCTAGCTGCTGAATTCAACATATGTTGCATGTAACTATATAATATTCATATCCATAAATGAGCAAATTAAGATGAAGAAGAAAAATATTTTTTTTGAAAAAAGGAAAAGTATAGGGTAGCTATAACATGGTGCATGTTCATGGATACTCTGGGTCGTGTATAGTTTCCATGCTATATATGATTGACGTGTCATGATTTGTGTTTCTGTGTGTTTATTAATTTATGGAATTACTTTGAATAAAAGGTGTATTTATTAATTTATGGTAGCTATAACATGGTGCAGGTTTTCACTACCAACTGAATATTTCAATGACTAGTAAATATTTTAATGGCTAGAGAAAAGCTACAATTCAGTTGGTAGTTTCTTGAAGCCTTTAAACTTAGTTGGCCTGCATCAAAGGTGTGTCAAATGTTAACTTAGGTAGCCTAAGTTGGGTCTGTTTCACTTTCTCTAATTTCCTAGCCAATTCTTGATCCCTCAAAACAAGAAAAATAATATTCAAAAACCTGCAGAACTTCAAGAGAAGAAGAAGAAAAAATAAGCCCCCAATTTTAAAGGGGTATTCATTAAAAGCACAATTGTAAAAGGCCATTAATACAAAAATAAAATTAAAAATGTGACTATGGTAAAATGAAGAAAAAACTTCTTTTTGTACCAGAGAGGGGAAAATAAACAAAGTAATTTTGCTTTTAATCCCTACTGTTTATATTTGTCTAATATTGATGAAATCACATTTCACCATAAGCAAATGGTCAAAAAAATGGAAGAAAAGGGAAGGAAGAGACAAAATTGATAACCCAACTGACCTTAAACGATTCCTCATACACCCACCTTAGAATTTTCAGATCAAAAGAGGATGACCCCTTTGATGGAATCGTTGCAAGACCAAGAGGTTGGGGAAGAATAAATAAATAAATAAATATGATGAAATATTAGAACAAGAACAACTTCGTTTTTGATATATTTTATGTCCAGGTAAAAATACCAATTCGTTTAATCGAACCTGTTTATTGTTTTTCAAATTACGTTCATTGGGTATTTTTCTTTTCAGTCTTATCGTCTTAGCTTACATAGGCAAGCTGACAGAATTGCATCTTTTTGTGCATTTATAATGGTATTTACACGTACTATATTAGTTTCTAAGGCACAATACCTATACCTTGCAGGTAAGCATTATTAGTATGAAGAATACAAAGGTTGGAGCAGAGGATGATGGACTTGGAACCTCGTGTGAGTATGACAATTTTGTTTAAAATATATTATTATTATTATTATTATTATTATTATTATTATTATTATTATTATTATTATTATTATTATTATTATTATTCATGTAAAATTTGTTGATGAGAACCTTTCTATGGAAAGCATTAAATAAGAGCACTCCACTCAATCTACTTAAGTGGTTTTTTGAGACACATTGAGATATTTGTGTGTGTGGAGATGGAGATTAAATAAGGAGATGTGGGAAGCAAATAGCCAAATATATGAATGATACCCAAATGAAGAAAATCAAAATTAAAAAAAAATTGTTGCAATCATTGTGATGTTCTTATCTGTATCCTATGGTAATCAGGTAAAGGTTGTTGCAATCGCTGTGTCTTGCTGAACTTCTATTGCATTCTACATGTTGATGGCTCATTTCCTCTGGGGTTTTGGTTATCGGAGTATATTCTGACCGACTCTTTTCCAGTGGTATGTATCTATGCACCATAATATGTATCTATGACCTCTAAATGTAGTTAAAAGAATCACCCTCTATCTATAGTTGTAGTTACTTGAGAATATTTTCTTTTGTTAGTTCCACCAAATGTTATATTTTAGGTCTGAACTTATGGTTGTCTTGGAAAAACCTATTATCTCTAATTTGGTGCTTAACTATTATTATTCTTTTGTTAAGATATCCTTAAACATTCAGTTTAAAATTGCAAATATCATTTGCACAAAGTTGCAATTCTAGTTGTAGTTGTATGTAGAACCTTTCTATTTGTACCAGGAAATGCATTAGAGAGACAGTACAGCCCTGCTCTATTGAATAAAACATGCTCATCTAGTGTTCTTTATTTTTCTATCACCAAAAGTAGGTTACTTGTATAATAGTTGAGGTGGTGGGTTTTCCTTTATAGATGTCATTGGTTTTCATATTTTTCCTATGCCTACAAAGAAATAATTGGGTTTTGTATATCTAACATGGTTTTTTCTCATATTTTAAAATGCAGGTACACAATCGGGTTTTGTATTCAGAGGGAACACAAGATATTTCGATTAGAAATCAAGAATTGATGGTCTAATCTAATTGAGTAGATCCTTTCTATATATTCACTAGAATTATGGGAATGATTTAGTTTTAAATTCACATTGACGTATTAAATGTAATGATTGCTACTTTATTATTTAATCAAAGTATGATATTTCATATTTGTATGATGATATTATAATATTATTTATGAATGTAAACAAATGTAAATATAATATTTAAAATGCAGGGTCATAGCAATGTAAAACCATGGCCTTAGATATTTGTAACCGCTGCCATAGAATAGAAAAAACCGCTGCCAAATAGTCATTACATCGCTGCCCAAATCTCAATAACCGCTGCCACTGAGCACCAAAACCGCTTCCATACAAATAATAACCGCTGCCAAGATACATATACCCGCTTCCATAGTATATCAAAAGCATTCTCTTCCTAGTAAACCGCTGCCAAATTGTTAATACACCGTCGCCAAATCTCACTAACCGCCACCATAGATAACCAAAACCGCTTCTAAAGATGTCAGACCGCTGCCATAGGTTTCAATAATCGCTTCTATAATCTTCTTTAAACCGCTGCCTAAACCACATCTACCCGCTTCCATTGTTCTCCCACACAAATGTCCCCATAGACTATGTGGCAGCGGTTCTAGGTACTTTTTGGCAGCGGTCTCACCGTCTTACACTAACCGCAACCCTAGACTACTCAAACCACTGCCATAGATCTATAGCAACGGGAGCAGATGGCACGGTCGGAAAATCGCTGCCAAAGGGTTTAGGCAGCGATTTTTGACCGCCGCTAAAGGTCGAAATTGTAGTAGTGATATATAAGGATTAAAATAAAAAAGTTGTTAGTCAACTAACAACATTCTAGAAGAGCGGGAAAATCTGTTTTCCTCTTCTTAGATATTAGCACCTTGCTCAGTCTATATGTATAGAGGTGATAGAGGTATCTTGTAATGAACTTTTTCCATCCCGATTCAATGAAATAAAAGCAACTTTTTCCATCCCGATTCAATGAAATAAAAGCTTTCTTGCATTGATTGTACGTTGTTATTGTTTATGTTCTTCATCGCCACCGGGTTCTTTGAACTTCTAAACAAACTCCAAAACTTATTCTCTAAGACAGAATATCTCAATAATTTAGATGGTATTAGAGCGGCGCAATCTGGGACTTTGGTCTATTGACTAGCTGGCCTTAAAGCACTATGTTGTCAAGTGCAACTGAAAGATATTGCATGGCCAAGTAGTTGCATTTGGGGGAGGGAAGGGGAGTGTGAAAGATGTGAAAGGATCAAATGAGTATCCTACATCAGTTGTGCATGAAATTTAAGTCTTGCATATAATCTAGTGGACTACTGCTCTTAATGCCACAATTAGTTTTAGGATGAAACCCCACCGGTCTTGTGTGTTCGAATTGATTAGTGTGTGATGTGGTTGGACGTGTAATCCTCACGTCATATGGCCCATTGGAATTTCATACACCAAACTTCAAGGGTGACAGAATCATCGCCTTTCTAAGTAAGCAACATAACAACAATGTTAATCCAAATGTCCTTGAAGTTTCTAGGAAATACAACCATGATAGAAGAGAATTCAAAAGCTGCACCTCCTCTTACTAAGGGACAATACAACCAGATCATCGCCATTCTAAGTAAGCAATAGAACAACGATAATGATCCAAATGTCCTTGTAGGTAAAAGTTTTTGTTTTCTTGTTCATGATGATATGCATTCTTGGGTGATAGATAGTGATGCAACGCATCATATTTGCCCTTCTTTAGAACTATTTCAGAGTTATAAGCCATTCAACTCTTCAAATTTCATCACCATTCCTAAAGGTAACAAGTAAAAGACAAAGAAGCGAGCAACTGTGTCAAAGAAGCTCATCAAAAGTTGAGTATC
This sequence comes from Persicaria maculosa, assembly GCA_963922045.1. Taxonomy (NCBI): domain Eukaryota; kingdom Viridiplantae; phylum Streptophyta; class Magnoliopsida; order Caryophyllales; family Polygonaceae; genus Persicaria; species Persicaria maculosa. The sequence continues at coordinate 18,745,398 of OY998261.1, read as the reverse complement.
ATGCCATGAGTCAAGTTGCCTCAGAAGACACTTGGATGGTGAACTTTCGATCTCTAAGAATTGGATGACACTCTTAGACTTGTAACCTTAAATTGTGCCAACAAATTAGTGCGCACTTCATTTCACAAAAAAATTAACCATATTGAAACCGACTACCACTTCACACTAGAAAAGGTTATGGATGGCCTTTTGCAATTGACTTATCTCCCTACTCGAACTCAGTTAGCTGATCTTCTTAATAAGATTTTACCTTCTGCACATCATCATGAGTCGCTATGCAAACTAGGAATGCACATTAGTGAGCATCCACTAGTTTGAGGGGGTAGTTTGTGTAAATAAGGTTAAAAGTTAGAAAAGTTGTTAGTCAAGTAACAACATTGTAGGAGAGCAGGGAAATATGTTTTCCTATTCTCATATCTTAGCACCTTGTTATGTCTATATATAGAGGTGTTAGGGGCATCTTGTTATCAACTTTTTTCATCCCAATCCAATGAAAGAAAAGCTTTCTTGGTTCCTATTATTATTTTTGTTCTTCATCTCCTCTGTTCATTAGGTTTTTTGAATCTCTAAACAAAACTCCAAAACTCATTCTCTAAAATTGAAGATCTCAAGATCTTAGATATGAATAGTGGTGAAGCATCGCCAATTCAAATGGCATGGGTAGCATCGATGTTTGGGTACCCATATTTATGGATGCATGTTAGAGTACCCTGAGGGTTATTTCTGACTTCGGTATTTTAGGTTATAGCAAACTCTAGTATATAATGTGTTTGTCTAGATGCTTTGTAGGTAATTAAAGATATTTATAGTGAGATATAGCTTATGAAGAGGCATGAATAAGAGTTCATGCAAAGATTGAGAAAGAGGCACATGAGAAGAGAACCCTTGTCCTTGAGAACCCTGAGCATTGCACCGGAAAGGTCTTGTGAAGCCTATAAAAGAAACCAAATAATTCATTGAAGGATGTGAAAGAGTGACAAGAGAAAGACATAGAAGTTCATGTGGAGGATCTCCTAAGGACCCTTGCTGAAGACTATACTGTCTAGTGACAGGGTGAGAAAATTGACAAAATCTTTGGTGACCTCCACAAGATATCCATGTATGAATTTTTGGAAGATCAAATAAAAGCTTGATTTTGGAAAATATCTTTATTGATGGAAAATGTCCATTTGCAAGAGATATCTATGGATTGATTGAGAAAATATTTTATTCGGAGATAAAAATATTTGTTTTCATGTTTGATAAGGTTCTTGTCTTATAGAAAAAGACATGTTTAAGGCTATGAGTTGCAGCTGATTTTCACGTAAAAGGTACCCTCTTTCGTGCTAAAATCAAAGGAAAAGATTTTGAAGAAGTCGAAGAAAAGAAGAGAGCTAGAAGTAGAAAGGCCTTGTCATCGGTGTATGTACTTTTCAGGAAAATGAGGGTTATGAGGAACCAGGACGACAACCCGCGTATGGTTTGTTTTATGTTTCTTTGTTCGTCTAATGGTTTTGTTTTGTTGTTTTGGTTATTTGTTGTGGTTTGGATTGGGTAGGTTTACTTATGGTTTTATTGGTGGTTAGCAGTCAGCAACTAGCGTTACAGGTTGTACTAATGTCTCTTAGGTTTTTCGATTAATAAAAGAAGTAGACCTATTTGAAATCCTCTCCAAGGGAAAAGGTGTGGTGGTGGTTTCATCCCACACTACCTGTGTGTAGTTAGAGGTTTTCTACCATAAATCGCGTGTTCTATTATTGTTTAAATTGCACTTTATTCCATTTAATTTACTAGTAACACTAACACAACCTCTGAAGAGGTCTTTACAATGCGTTAGTTGTATTTTTTTCGAATAAAAGAGATCACAATGACGTCGTTTAGTGGGCCGAATGCATAAAACGCTATGTTTCACTGTGCCACATTAGAAGCTAATGTGTCATGCCTTGGTTGGTTGAACCACTGAAGCATGTAGGCTTTTGGATTTGCGGCAGGTGGAAGAGGTGGATGACCATGATATAAATACATGTAATAAATTGTCATTTTATCTTTAAAATCTTAAAAAAAAGCTTGTATTGGAATTGTCCCATCTTGCCTTGCATTTTTTTTATACAAGGCGATGATTTGGGAGTGGTTAAATGCGGTTAAACCACCGTCTAAGGATGTCCTGCCAAACCGTATAAGCACACTGAGCAGCAATACAGACGTCGACGAAGCACAGGGAAAGACCCAAATGAGCAAGCAAATCAGCTACACGGTTCCCCTCAAGGAAGGTATGAGCGAAGGAGACACCATCAAACGCACAACAGAGGCCCATAGCATCGAAGATCGTTGGTTCAATCTCCCATGAACACAGCCAAACCCCCTTCAAAGCATTCATCACCTTCAGACTATCCCCCTCGACCTCAAGGCGAGAGTAGCCATGCGTCGTAGCTTCTTGCAAACCAGTCAGAAGGCCAAAACACTCGGCACGATGCACTGACATCATCCCGTGATCCGCTGATGCATTGTTTGAGTGTATGTTTAGAGTATCTTTCATTTACTATCGTATTTTATGCATTATTTTTAACCATTGTTGGTTATGTGTTTGTTGTTATTTCATGTGTGGTTCATTGTTTTAAGTCATGCGTAGTCTTTTATGTATTTTCTACATTTTTAATCAGTGAAATCGATAATTATTATAAATTTATTTCATTAAATATTCACGTACTTTAGTCACTTTAAATATAAAAAAATATTATAATCTTATACAATACTAAAACATAAGTTGTTTATGCCACATGACAACTTCTAGTGAAAAAATTTTCCACCAAAATTTTCAACCAATAGTATTGTGCCACATATGTTAATAAGAAAACCTAGGCTATGTGTTGAATATATGTTGAATGTAGATTTACTTATTATTTTTGGAAGGATTATATATTTTGATTTTGGCAAATGTATCAAATTGGTTACCCGCCTGCGTAAATACTTTATGTTTTATTGTATGTATTGGTTTATAATTTTTTTAATCATGGTTTTTATAATATTTTTCATTTTTATTTAATTAAATGAACAATATTATATAATACAAAAATAGAAGTTGATTTGCTACATGTTAAACTCCTCTTGGTAAAAAAAAAACATTTCCTTTGCTCAAATTTTTAGGTAATATTCTATAATATTCTACCATATTTCATCATAATATCACATGTATATTACATAATTGTTACTGTTTAAATGGTTTATAAATAGAATTAATTTGTGGTACAAGCCCTTTTTTGCCTTTATTGAGAGAGTGTCCCCCATGCTTGTTTAATTAGCTTTTTGTCCATCTCTAATTTTATGGACAAAATTGCCCCTTCTGATATCTAAACCTAATCTCAGATTTCTCTCGCTCTCTTCCTCGCCGTTCCTTGCCATTTCAGATCTCTCGCTCTCTTCCTCTCTGTTTCAGAAGTGTGGCCTACTGCACCATCAATGGTGGAACTCCGATCTCAGATCTGCGACAAGAGAAGACGAGCTGCACTGCTGCACCATTGTCGCGCCGAAGGAGTGAACTCCGATTCAATGGTGGAACTCTGGTTCCTTTCTCCCTCTTCTTTCCTTTCTGAATCCAGGGTCCGAACTCCAGCAAGCTCGCTCCCATGGAAACTTGCTGAAAAGCCGCTTCATCGGAGTGTGTAGAGAGAGGACAGTCGAAGCCGAGGCGGCGCTTCATCGGAGCCTGACCTACGCTGAGCAGGAAAGTCGAAGGCTTCCTTGTTCTCGATTGGTAACTGATTGGACAGTCGAAGGCTTCCTTGTTCTCGATTGGTAACTGATTGGACAGTCGAAGGCTTCAGCTCTCCGGGCAACTACTGCACCAATATTTCCTAATCCAATGACCCCAACTCGTTTGCGAGTGAACTGTATTTTCAAAGTGACACAATGAAAACACCAGAAGTCGAAGTCAGTGAAGATGAAGATAATGATGACGACGTAATCAAATTCTGCAGAAGAGAAAGATAGTGAAGTCGAAGTCGAAGACGGAGAACTCGAATTCGATTTCTGCACCAATTCGAAGACGATGGAGCGGACGTCGTCAATTTGCTCCGATCAATTTGTTGAACCTTTAATATTTACAAAAAGATGACCATCTTTTGTATTTACATTTATAGCCCAAATTTTATGTGTTTAATTATATTGTTGTCCACATCTTTTTAGTGCATTTTCGGGTTTCAACAGCTCCGGTTTCAGCAGCTCCAGTTCACTACAAGAAAAACAGTTTTTTTGTTACAAAAAATTCTGTCGCCCACAGTATGTTTTTTGTCGCCCATTCAGTTTTGTGACAAAATAGTGTTCCGTCACCTGTTCGTCGCCTTAGCCCCGTCGCACAAAGTTTGGGCGACCAACAAAAATTTCGTCGCCATAGGTAGCTTTTTGTGATGAAATTCAAATTCCGTTGCCCTATAATTTTTGTGACAATGTTTTAAATTGTCGCCCATAGTGCCAGTTTTGTCGCCCATTACAACCTACTTTTTGTGACAAAATTTCCCTTTTGTCGCCCATTTTACCTTGTTTTTTGTGCTGAATTTTTATTTTGTCACAAAAGATCAAAGTGATAAAACATTATTTTTCTCCCTAAATTTGCTCATTTAATTTGTTTAACCCATTTGACATATATATAAACACATATAACATACATAAATTATAATACAATAGTAGCCAACTAATCTCAATTTTTTATATTTAAAAAAAATGCTTGGTTTAAAATATATTCAATCCACAACATTTTTACTTCAATACTAAAAGGTTCCTAATAAGTACCAAATGATGAGTATAACATTTGCATTTCAATTCTAAAAACCTTAACACATATAACATACATAAATTATAATACAATAGTAGCCAACTAATCTCAATTTTTTATATTTAAAAAAAATGCTTGGTTTAAAATATATTCAATCCACAACATTTTTACTTCAATACTAAAAGGTTCCTAATAAGTACCAAATGATGAGTATAACATTTGCATTTCAATTCTAAAAACCTTAACACTTGAGAACTAAAGATACGATAAGTGTCCACCCTGAATTTGCTTCATCACATCTCCTAGAATATATAAGTTCTTCCATAATTAGCTTCAAAAATATACCTGAAACAAAGAGATGAAAGATTAGCATAGGGACAATATTTGCTGAATCTAACCATGGCAAAATTAAAAACACAATAAATATGAGAAAGCTAATTAAACAGCATATCAGGGTTGCTAGGACAGTATCATACAAGCAACAAGCTTTAGAATATACTCAAGATCTAAAGTTACGGGTGCCCCATCAATGATATAGGCACACAGCAGAAACAACAACGTCACTTCTCACATAGAATGTTTTTTTCATAGAGAAACAACACCCCATCAATATTGTCCAACATCATAGACAAACAATGAACCGTCTTCTTGTAGAATAAAACTGGTTATCACTCTAACCGGATGAAGCATTCAATTCAATTCTCTTTGTTCCATCAGATCTCAACAAAACTAAAGATACATTATAAATTTGAATATAACAGAGAGCAACGATAAGAAAGGAAAGTGACATTTATTTACTGTTTGAAGAATGCATGTACCTTCAAGCATGCGAAAATTCCTGTTGACTCCATAACTGTCATATAAGCAAAACCCCCATAGCAATCTAGAAGTCACTGTAAAGGAAGAAAGTGAAGTCAATCAAGTTGAATAATTGAGAGATTCATAACGCGCACATTGTCACCTGATACAGGCCCTCTACAAATTTATTAGAATAATTTGTAAAACAAAAAAATGAGCTAGAACGATCAGTAGTCCCAGTCAGAAATTAAAGAGCAACAGAATGATCATATAATAGAGGCTGAACTTAGGAGTCTACACATGTACTAACTCAAATATCAATTTTAGTGGTTGTTATCTAAGAAGATAGAACATACAATGAGTCTAGCATGTAAAGGAAGTTCTTTGCATATGAGAGTTTGTTAGAAGGAACCGCCGGAGGTCTTCCCGCCAGTCTCAGATAAGTTGTAGCTGCTATTGCTGGTACCTCTAAAGGTTATGCATCACTTCTCTTTCTTATGAATGGTTATCTACACCATAATATGAGTAAAAGGAAAAGTTTGATGTGCTGATCAGAATAGTAACTCAAACCTTTCCAAGTATCGGCACTATCTGTTTAGCTCTTATTTGCTTCGACTTGTAAAGATCTTGAACCTTTTCCAGACAAAAAAAAATTATAGGAAAGTGATTCAATAACAAGATTTTCTAAAAAGGAAGAAAGTGAAGTCAATCAAGGGCCACTATTAGTTCTGACCATATAAATTTCACAGCAAAGTCAAGTTATAACTTAAAAAGTGGAAAAGAAATCTACTTTGAAGTTAAAACGATTCGGATTGCGACAAGAAACAAAAGTTTCAATATTAAAAGCACATCAAATTGGGGAAATCAGTAGATAATTTCATATATCTAATGAAACTAACCATCTCTTCTCATGATGTGCCTTTTCATTGGTGGCCTAACACTAAAAACCATGTCATAAAACGCAACATAAGGGGGTATAAGTAGTGGCACTTATTTACAAACCTGATACATTTATTTCAACTTCAAAGATATTGCATTAAATCCAGCAATAAACTCGTCTAACCTGCAACAGTAGTCAATATAGATTAAATATTTGCATAGTGAAGCCTGCTCGTTTTTAACAATTATGCTCCTTCTTTACCAAGTCATTAGACATAACAAAATACTTCTTCTATGGTTCCTAAAAATGTACATATGAAGGAAGAGTACACTTACCGTTTCTTTTTCAATTCAACCCGTTCATTGGAATGAGCCAGCATGCGTTAGAATCTAGAATTTCAAATTTTATTTGGCAGATATATCATGAATACCAAAAAGAAGCACGGTCATGAGGAGATAAAAATGTGAGGAACATACTCTGCAATTGAATCAAGATTAGGATTTATCTTTTTAATTTGAGCTTCTAGACATGCCACCATCTCAAGGGCCCTTTTGAGATCATAGAGCTTGGTAAGATTCTCATCTGCCAGAGTTGCCTGAAGCTTGTCCATGTCAAGAGAATCTTGCTTTATTCTGCAATGAACAGAAATCAATTACATATGGCAGATAATGCCATTAGTTGGAAACTGAAGTACTCTTTAAATTATCATAGTCAGCCTTTGATTTATGTAAAACCTCCCTGTGTTCATTAATCAGCTAAATGGTGGAGAAATAGGAAAAAACAACCAAAGGTAAATTAGAAACACAAAAGACAGAACACAAAGAAAAACAATTTCTTTAAAAATAAATTGCTTTCATGATCAAATTATTAACACCCAAATTTCTGAACTGTTCATGATTCCAAACAAATCCGCAAGCAAATTTATACTTAAGCTCAAACTTTAAGGCAACAGAAGTATTAAATTTAAAGTTCATACTGGACTTCGTAATCCCTAATTAGACGGGGATGAAAATGATAGCTTCCTCCCTGGCTGAAATTAAACCTTGAAATTAAAACTAGAAATTAGAATTCACTTCGACTTACATTTCCACATCCTCCATTTGCTTCAAATTTCCTTCTCGCTTCTTCATCTTTCCCTAGCGTACAAACAGATCTCCGAATTTTGTTGCATTCAACTTCCTTCTGTATGTTCCTCCGAGATTCATTAATCACATTCCGAATTTTCCCTTCAGAAATCCTTAGATCTCTTTCATACGCAAAATTAATCAATTCGACAAGTAATTGGACAAAAAAAAAAAGATAAATCATGAAAAACTAAAACTCGGATAGAAGCAAAACCAGATTGCGGCAAATATGAAAGCCTATTCAGACAACAAATCCAAAATTTGGAGAGGGAGAAGAGCAGGAGTCAGGGAGATGTACGATCTTTTGGCTTTCTCAAGGGAACGAGCGTGGCCGAAGTGGAAAAGATCGAGATTCCGTCGGCGTAGACCCGGACGGGGCGGTCGGTAGGCGATGGATTGGAATTCGAAGAACTGGTATGTGCCTCCATTCGATCTTCGTCGTCATCGTACTCAACTCCAGCGAGGATTCAATCGGGAATCCGAAGCAGTCAATGTTGTGCTACGAATGTGAAGAAGAGGAAGGAGAGCGGGAAGCTGAAGGAGAGGAGTCAATCGGAGAAGGAGAAGCGAAGGGAGGTTCTCTGGCAGCGACAGACCAGGAAGGGGCGGTGGATTTGAGGAAAATGAAGATGACGATGTTGAGCATTAAGGTCAGAGTTGTGGCTGTTCTGGGCACCAGGCCCATCTTCTCCTTCTGTTTTGGGCCACAATTTTTCCTTTTGTCACCGCAAGTCATACAAATGGGCGACCAAATATCTATCTTTTTAAGCCCTAGGTTCATCTTGGGCGACAATTTTAACTTTTCGTCACGGAAAGCATATTTTGGGCGACAAAGTATATTTTTGTCACCAAAAAACTGGTTTGGGCGATGATAATTTTTTTGTCACACTAATTTTTTATTTTTGACGCCCAAAGACGTTTTTCTTGTAGTAGTTTCAGCAACTCCGGTTTCAACAAACACGGTGTAGTAGGTAGACATTTAGCTAATATGGATAGGTTGGTAGACAAAATGCAAATAAAGACAAAAAATATGTACATTCTAGTAAACCCTCGTTATAAATTAGCTATATATAATAACTTAATCTTTTTCTTCAATTCTTTTTTTAATCAAGAATCAATTTTGTATCAGTATATACGTTGATACGTTTGAATTTTGAATTTTTTTTTTTTTGCCAACAACATTCTAAGCTAACTATTCACTCATTGTATTTTTCCTTTTTAATATCTTATTCCTTTAAAATTTTCAAGTAGAACAAACATTATCATACGTATACTCATATATATTCTATCTTATATGATAGTAAAATAATATTTATTTTATCACATGTCAAATTTTTGTTATAAAAATCCTCCTAAAATTTTAACCAATGAGATTATACCATAGTTCAACCCTAATGCCACATATTTATCAGATAATGTATTTATGTTCATCTCTTATTTATCTATATATTTCAAAATAATTAACTAACATATAGTATATCAATTCGTTACTTAAACAAATAAAATTATCATAACCATTGTGAATCAATCATCTCATTTTATTTTTAGAAAATATCATGAAAAGTATATCTTCCTAATTGATAATACGATTTTTCTATCCTATGCCCTTGAGGCATAGGAGAAGATGTCCATTTTGGAAAAATTATATTCTTAATTAAATTCCATTAGCCAAATTTTAAACCAGATTTTTAGGGTCGCTTATTTTTGGTAGGGTATCTTTCCCTATTTAGAATCTTATCCTATGCCCTAATGGCATAGGATAGAAAAACCGTTGATAATATTAAACTAGTATAGTCCCCGCGCCATGGCGCGTATTTTTCTTTTTAGAAAAATAAAAATAAAATTTTGTAAGTATAAAAATTAAATTACAGGTGTAAAATGAAATAAACAATTACCATACGTTAACATAAAATAGAAAAAAATTGATTTGATGAAGTAAGTAAAAAATTAATATTTGTGAAAAATGTGTAAAAATTACATTAGTTTAAGATTTAAGTTTAATAGGTTGGTTGAGTGAAAAATTTTCACTCAACCAACCTATTAAACTTAAATCTTAAACTAATGTAATTTTTACACATTTTTCACAAATATTAATGTTTACGGTTTAATAGTTATATATAGATAGATTAATTAAAGAAACTTATCCAAATTTTAATAGTTGGATTTTTTTTTTCTAGGTTCAGTTGATTCGGATGAAATTGTAAAATTAAGGTGATTATGACATCTAATTAATAAAAAATATTTATCATTTAATAGTTAGAATAAATAAATCCCATTGGTCAAAAAAATATTTAAAAATTTTATCATGTGAAATTTTGTGTAGATTAGGTTGGTTAGGTGAAATTACAAAAATTAAGGTTATTATAAAAACAAAAATAGTTTTCAATATATATATATAGGGGGTGGGAGAGAGAGAGATTGGTTGCTTCAAAAAAATGATATATTTGGAATGTACTATATATATATATTTAAAAAAAAAATTTTAAATTCATCTCATTATTTAAAGAAAATAGCTTGAAATGATATTGTATAATTAATATAGAATGAAATAATATTGTATAGTTAATATTAACTTTTTTAAAAAAGTTTTGAATTAATCTCATTGTTAAAAAAAATTATTTCTAAATATATTCAATATAAATGTTGCCAAAAATAACTTTGCGCGAGGGAGTGACACGTGGCGTAGGTGCTTTAATTTTAATTAATATATTCAAAATATATTCAATATAAATATATTCAAAAAAAGTTATTTCTAAATATATTCAATATAAATGTTGCCAAAAATAACTTTGCGCGAGGGAGTGACACGTGGCGTAGGTGCTTTGGTTTTAATTAATATATAGATATTCAAAATACATTCAATATAAATATATTCAAAAAAAGTTATTTTTAAATATATTCAATATAAATGTTGCCAAAAATAACTTTGCGTGAGGGAGTGACACGTGGCGTAGGTGCTTTGATTTTAATTAATATATAGATGTTTACTTTTTATTTTTGATCAGTTTCCATTTTAAAGTTTAAAACAAGGATATATATATATATATATCTCATCATATTTTTTTTAGCTTTATTTTATAAAAAAAATAGCTTTATGTTCCTTCAAGTTTGGCTTGTGTATTTGTGATGCAATTGTCTATATAATACCACATCTATATCAAAATTTAAGTCACTTTATTTTCGATATACTTTTTATGAAGCTAAAAGATTTATAAAATGCAGAGTATCAACTTTTTGTTCATACGTATTAGCAATAATTAATTAGTATGAAATCATATAATAAAAAATAATATTTTATAGAGTTTTTAACTTTTTAAAAAATGTCAAAAAAGTAAAGTGATTTAAATTTTGATGTAGAGAAGTTGTGTTTGTTGTCGACATGATAAAAGATTATATAATTATTATGGGGTAAATTTTATAGAGTCATTTTGATTTGATATTAACTCAAGTTTAGCTTTATTGAGGTAATATATAATTATTATGGGGTACATATTGAGTAAAGCCAAATACAGATTAAGTTAAACAAATTTGGACAGTATATAGCTTATTTGTATTATTTTTTTTAATTGAACTAGCTATATTGCATTAAATTGTGACGACAAACCACCTTGAAGTTAATCTAAATTTTGGTTAAAATGAAATAATTTACATATATTTAGTTGCTATCAAATATGAGATGCTGAAAAATATAATTATTCTCCTTTTTTCTACACAAAAGTGGTATAAGTATTTTATTTGTAAATCAATAAGTCGTGCAAAGCATGAGTATAGTATGCTAGTAATATACTATTAGAATGGAAATAAGTATTGGAGATGATTATATTTGTAAATTGAATTTGCATAAAATTTGGGTTTTGAGATACGTACTGTTAATAAAGTAGAAAAGGTTGCTCAAAAAATAAAATAAAAAAAGAGTAGAAAAGGTATAATTGTAATGCTGAGATGATGTGAAAGAGAGAAGAATAAAAAATACTCCCTCCTATCACAAATGTAAGACATTTTATTTTAGTGCACGTAGTTTAAGAATCTAAAAACTATATAAAATATTAATTTTTTTAATTAATTTTTTTACAATATAAAACTTATTATTAATAAATATTATATTGTAAAAAAGTTTAATTAAAAAAATTAATATTTTATATAGTTTTTAACTCCTTAAACTACGTGCACAAAACTAAAAAATCTAACATTTATAATCGGAGGGAGTAGTATTCTTAATATCCTTGTTATCTCTCAATAAACATAACATTATTATTATCTCTCAATAAACATAACATTATTAGATTTACACGATACTTATTGGCCCACTGAAGTTTAATAAACCTTTTGAGAAATTAAAATTTGAATTGTTTTCTATTTTGCTGGAATTTCAAACCTTGAAACCCCTTTATTGGTTGGATTGAAAAGGATACAATATTCAACTCTAAATTTTCTTGTAAACATCATCCTCTTTGAAGAGTAATTTGGTTTTTGTCAACTTAGTTAGAACCATTTTATAGAAACGTGTAGGGACTTTGAATTTGACTCTTTTTTTTTTTTCTTTTTTCTTTTTGGCTTACAACCAAGCCTCATTTCAACTTTAAAATCCAGGAGAATAAATTAAGTGAACATATATAAGAGCATGCGTTTATTAATGTCCATACTTAAATTTAATTTCTAGAGGAAAACCTTTGGATACATCATACATGAATATATATATATATATATATATATATATATATATATATATATATATATATCAAGTTATATATATACATCGGCGATGAAGTATCTAAGGAGGAACATAGATATGCATTTGCTTCAAAATGTGTTCGAAATTGTCAGTGCACTTCTCTACAGGGTGTGTGTGGATGCCTTCGTACGTTGTGACGACGATCTCTTCGTCTTTTGTCAGCCTCTGCACTTGCTTCTTCACGTTGCATCCTGGATGTGTGCATCTGTAATAGCTCCTGTATCATCCACAAGTATACCCTTTAATTAATTTCCTTTACTTGTGTACTTTAAATTGATCAACAACTCGCTTTTGTGACTAAGACCCATGATAATTATATACACATGGAGAACAAACAAGAACACAATATATAGGGGAGCATGAACAAACAAGATCCATGATAAATTTATAGAATGAGATAGAGTTGTTTTACCACTTCACTGATCGAATTCGCATCGCGATAAATCTCTAGAAATTCATGGCCTTTAGAACTAAAACATTTCATTGCTATTTTCTTTAACAAATACAATTAAAGTTGATCAAAAAGTTCATACAGTATATCTTAGGAAGTGATTAAACTAATTAAGCACTCATAATTACCTCGGATAATTGTTGTTTTTCACAGCTTTCTGACCGTACTTCCTCCAGCGGTACCCATCATCAAGTATATCGACACGACTTCTGGTATGAAACGCATACTTGTGCCTCTTCGGTTTCTTCTCAATCCGATTTTGATGATCTCCTTCCTTCTTCTTACCATCTGATTTCATCGTCGACATCCCACCACCACCGCCACCACCAGCATCACCGAGAATAATATTCCGGTCACCGCCTCTTTGGACCGGATGAGTCTCCATCTTGGGCTGCAAGATCAAGCCAAGTCCGTCCTTGATGTGAAACGAGTTCGAAAACTGCGAGACCGCCGACATAGATGCCGATGATTGTAAAGACAAGGGATGAACTCCTTGGGGGAAATAGTAATCCTCCATCGATCTTGACTTGATTTTTGGGTGTTTGAAGAGAGGAGTTTAATTTGAGAGGGGAATTGGAATATATAATGCAATTAATCATGCAGGTTTTGAAAATTACAAAACAAAATGTTTGTAGAAAAAAGGTGCACGGGGGGCGGCCATTATAGCTGTGGCTGCTCTTATAGAAAAGTTGAATTTTTGTTTTCCCTCAATGTCAAAAAAGAAGATATTTGCTTCTTAACTTTAATTTTTTAACACATTTTTTTTAATACGGTTCGGATCCTCTATTACACTTTTTGTATTACAGTAGTATGTTATATCTCTTAAATTGATATGACTTATAAATAAAATTGAAAAAATACTCTAGATTTAAATCTATAAACCCTAGAAGCTAAAACATTAAAAAAAATTGATGTTTAATGTATATTTTTATAATGTTTTAACCTCTTATAAAAAAGATACCTTAGGACTAAATGTATAACCCCTAAGAAGCTAAAACACTATAATATATACTCGAAATAATTTTTTTATGGGTTAATCACTTAGGATTTATATAAAAATTTAAACCTAAGATATCGTACCATAATTTAATTTATAATTTAGATCAATTTAAGAAGTGTAATAGAGAGTGTAACACTAAAAATGTAAGAGGTGATCCGTGTTTCTAAATATATGAAATTGTATTTGAAAAATGAATTAAAATTTTGTTATTTTATGTAGTTTTTAGTTTTAAAAAATGTGTGAAAAATAAAAGTATAGATATGGAACTGATGGTTTGTAGATCATTATTTTATTTGTTTGGATGAAAATTCAAATCACGTGGAAATGAATCCTAAGAAAAACTAATATTCCTTAACCAGCTTGTTTGTTTGTTTTTTTTTCCAGGAACCAAGCATTTTTGTATTGTTTGATTTATTGTCGAGGAAAAATCAAAAATCAAGGGGAGCGTGTTGTAGAAATGCATAAATAATTTCTTCAGTTGGAAGAAAATTCAGATGCTCTGGAAAAAGCTATAGCTACATTAATCCATATTAAAGGTAGGTGAGATTAGGACCTATATATTTAACATATAGGCGGTATGGGAATACATTTTACTATTTTTCAGCAAATCATTTTATAAAATGACAATTAAGATTTTAATTATTTAATCTATTTGTAAAAATATGTCTTATATTTTCGTTCAGAATTTTATTTAAATTATAATATTAAGCTAAAATTATAATAATTTCGTGCAATTAAAATATACCTTGTTTACGTAGGGGATAATCCCTCATCAAAGAGTGCCCCGACCCCAAAAAAAACCTGGCCGTCAATGTTGATAAAACCACCACACTTTTCCTAAAAAAAAAAATCTTATAGATTTGAGGCCAGAAGAACCCTGTACATTATAAATCATAATCATTAATCATAATCATTGATCATCCAAACAAATCTCCTTAATTTCTCCCTCAAAATGAAAGTTACAAAAAAAAACCCTTGACCCTTGAGCACTGCTCCCAACCTTCAACCCTCGGGCGACGGACATGAATTGCTTCGTCGCTTGAAAGTACTTTGGACAACGAACATATTAGAACTTGTTGCTGAAATAAGCCCCAAGGGTGATTCATCTTGGGGTTGCATTTAGGCGACGAACATAGTAAATGTTGGTTGTCTAAATGACTGACAAAAGATGGTCACCCATAGCAATCATTCAGATGACGACAAATTTTATAATGTTTGTGGCTTGAGTTATCTTCAGGCATAAAAAAATATTTCATAGTCATACTTACCAAAAATATTAATAGATAAATATGTAGTATTTGATAGGTACTATTTTATTTATATCTATATTATTTTTTGGTGGAGAGAATTATTTATATTAAAATTAATTATTTAATCATTGTTATTTTATTTATATCTATATTGTTTTTAGGCCAAAATAAATTATTAAAATATTATGTAACCATAATATGTAGCCACAATCCATCCCTGCATAGATATTTTAGTAAACTAACGTAATAAATATATACTAAATATTTAATGAAAAAAGAATATTAAAATATTTTTAAAAATCAATTATCTATTATATTACACGAGATTTAATAAATGATAGATTAGGAAGAAAAAAATTATTTATATATAATATGTCAAACTAATTTTATTTATATCTATATTATTTTTTTGGTTGAAAAAATTATTTATATATATTTAGATTATTATTATTATTATTATGTATTTACTAGAATCTATTGTATTAATGTATTATCCGTATATGGGACGAGACCTACACTAGATAATTAGGATATATTCCTATAATTGTATTTAAATATAATCCTAATATATATAGGATTATTAGAACGATATCTTTATCTTAAAAATAAAATTTCTAATATTCTATCTTGTATTGCCCTAGATTTTGTCAATCTAATAAAGTTTTAAAAATTTACATTCGTCTCACCTCAGACTAATGACTTGATATTTGTTGTATTTCTTCCTATGGGTCTCAAAACCTGTTAAATTTTTCACATAACTTGAATTAATTGATGAAGTATTTGTTGCTAAAAAAATAAAGAAAAATCATACTAACCGACCTTAATTACTTAACTTATGATCTGTATGTATTTGCAAAATTAAAATAATCTTCAAAGCTAGCTTGTATCGCCATCACAAAATAGCACGCCCTCCCTTAATTAATGTGATAAATGGTGTGTCAAGATTAGTTGATACGATTTTATGGAAAGGGTTGATTTTGCAAACAACCCCAGCCTCAGCTATTAGCTATGCCTAATTCCTTTTGTGATTATTAGGGCAAATAGAGTGTGCCCTGTCTAAAATGCAATTAGTTGTGCAGTACTTAGCTAGCTAATTAGTTTTAATTCCTATTAATATTTTATTATTATTATTAAATTAGTTTATTAATTAAGAACCTAAGATTTATATACTACTTTTCTTAAATATATCTACTTCAAAGAAAAGCCACAGATAGATTTTAATTGGTACTCTTTAAATTAAATTTCAAATACATACGATTACTTTTATAAACTGCCTAGGTTTAAGACTAAGCATTGTTTGATGAAAAAAAATCCAGAAAGTGAAAATTTTCTAATTATAATAATTATCTAGGATTCTGACTTTTTATTTCCCTTCGAATTTCATTTTTTTTTCAAAATGAGAGTATTTCATTTTATATAAGTGGAGGTACAGAGGTACTGATAACCCATCCCATAAAATTCTAGCTCTAAGATAGTGGTTCTCCCTTGAAATCCGAAAGGAAGATTTCTTATGGAATAGGTGGGATTTAAATCAATTTCAACACATTTATAAAAGGTAAGTAGTTTGTGATATGCTAGACTCAACTAGCAGTTCTCTCAAAAGCATCCTTATGAACAAGAGCTAACAACACTAGCTGAGAAGTCAAGGCCGAAGATTCGGTGATGTTGCTAAGTCTCGAAATTTTGTGTCATGTGATTGACCTCTCTGAAGACATATATGGGTGTAATTAATCGTGATGAAGGATCGCGCAATAAGGAGGGCATTCGCAATTTGCATCTCAATCTCCCACATACAAGACCAAATACCTTTAAAGGCATTATAATAGACATACTATTGCCTTCGATAATAATTATGGAGATATGGAGGCCTCTAGCCATTGCGAATCCTGCTACTAAACCTGTGCATTCTGCTACCAGTGGGGAGCACATCTCCCACAAGCCCTCCCCACAATCCATGAATTTGTCGTTGTGGTCTCAAATAATCCAACTTGTTGTTGCTGGACCACCTAAAGGTTAAGAACCATCAAAGTTAAGTTTAAAAACACTCTTCGGATGTTTCGTCCATCTTAATTTGTATTTTTTCTTTGTTTGTTGGGTTCGTTCTTTCATAATTGTGGTGTTAGGTTCATCCTCTTCATCCCTTTTCACCTTTTTTCACCCTTTTCAATTATATTATTTGATTTTTTTATTAGGTAATAATTCGAGCACCAGACATACCTAGCATCACCTCGAGAGGCCGACAAAGTCGACAAACGACGAAGTGTTAAACAGACAACGAAAATAAAACACGGTGCAATACAAAAAGTGACAAACAAATAACCCAGTCGAACAAATGAGCCTAACCCAAATTTATAAGGACAACGTAGACTAAACCTGAAGCCAAGCGCCACAAAACGATGACACCACTGGCCAACGGTACATTAGAAGTCCATGCGGGCGTTGAAAATGAACCACCAAGGAAATTTTTGGAACACGAAATCGCCTCGATACACACCGCCTCGACTCCAGCCAGACCCGACACTGGACGCCAGAACCCCAACTCAGAATAGGACCGTCAAGAACAACCGGAAGCGCAGATGAGAACCAACCTTGTAAAAACGCACCAAAAACCCTTTCGGGATTTTATCAAAACCCTTTCAGAATTTTTATCAAGCCCATTTGGGATTTAGTTTAACCCTTTCGGGTGGGTTTACTCAAGGATGAAATAAATATTATTGAATTATTGAATTATTTATTTTATATTTTATATAATTTTTCCCATCCGAATAGGCCCGGGCCCAAGGCGAAACCTTGGGCCCAAAGAACATGTTGTCGACCCAATGTGACAATGTAATGTTATTCTTTTTTTTTTAGTTTTTTTTTTAATTTTTGGTCAGGAAGGCGTGGCATGCAAGCAGTAGCACCAAATTAGTGTCTGCACGCCATGGATTTCGAATAGCAAGTTGTCAGCCACCGAGCACCGACGGAGGAGGGAGACGGAGCCAGGAGGGCAGCATAATCAGACCCGACACCCACCACTCAGGATCCGAAGGAGGACACGAGGGAGCCAAAGAACCCCCCCAGCGGAGATGGACAAGGCTGGAGGGGTCGACGAGGGTCACAAGGAGGAAGCGAGAGGCGGCAAGCCAGCTACCGGTCAGCAAGACCTCACAGCCACCCTACGGAAACACCGATCGACACATAAAGCCCCATATTAGGGGATCGAAAGGAGGATAGCAAAAGCCCCAAATCAGGGGCATTAATTGTTGAAACCCTAGAGGGTGGTTTGAGACTCCCGAAGGAGGGTTGTAGTCGGTCGAGACCATCGCAACCTGCATCCGACACCACCTGAACAGACCACCTAATGAGTAAAGGAGGCAACGGCCAAACCCAGCCCAACCCACAACCCTGAGAAGGAAGAAGGAGATGGACCAGGCCGAAAAAACACAAATTAGAGGAGGTGATGCCCAAAACAACTAGAACCCATACCAATTAAAGGAAATGGGGGATTGACAGGTAGATTGAAGTTGAAGAAGATGTATGCAACAAGGGTTTCTCAAAACTCCCAAGGGAGGGTAGAGAGAGAAGCCACTGACTTCTCTCTAATTATATTATTTGTTGTTTAGTTTGCTTTACCCAAACATCCTTATTTCCTATATCTTTATTTTCTAATACTTTTTTGTTCCTAGTTGTCCAACATTTTCACCAACTAAACATCATAGTACTCATTTGTTCCTTTGTAAATTTTTGGAACATTTCTACCATAATTTGTTTCATTTTTCTTTGTGTCAATTAATAGTAGTGATAATATCTTTAGTAGTTTTGTCAATATTCATAATTAGTGTTTGTGTTTGCTTACACTTCATGAATAAATGCAAACAATCTTATTCAGAGTTGGTGCATAATCCACACTCCAAAAAAAATATTATGCTAACCTCGTTTTAGTTGGGATCCAGTTTGTCATTAGTTTTCATCCAAAGTTTTTTTTTTTTATCTTTGGTAGGCGCACAGTCCAATTGTGAGACTGATGTCTTTACACTTATCTCTTGTTGGTGTTGGTTTGTAATCAAATCAAGTGTGCTCTTTGTGGTGAAATATTTGTCTCTACTTGTCTTTTAATAAAGTATATCCTTAAATTCTCCTCTCGATCATCTCACATATTGGATTTTATCTACCATCTCTTTTGGAAGTACTGCATTAAGGGCCTCTATTTTCCATTATTTATCGTCGTCCAAATATTTGTCAACCTTTTGCATCTCATCAATCTTATATTCTGGTTTCTCTTTTCCTTTTAATGGTTCCATATCCACCCATCTATCCATCTAGAATCTTATTATTCTTCCATTTTCTATTTTCCATATGATTCCGAATATAAACTTGTCTTTAATTTTCATAAGTTTTTTCCTTGGCATGATGCTTCTCTCTTGTTGTATTCCCATGTGGGACGTCATAAGTTTCTACCTATGTAGAAAACCAAAGTAGGTCTCATCCCGTGCAAAAAGAATATATTAATACAACATTATAAATAATTTAGATAGATTCCAATAAATAAAAATAAAAATAATCTAAATATAAATCATTTTTCCACCAAAAATAATATAGATATAAATAAAATTTATGTAAAAAGTTATATATAATCTAAATATCTTTTATTTATATTCTTTCAAAATATAAATAAAATTCACATTTATAAGGTAAAAGGTTTTTTTTCTCATCTACCATTAATTGAATCTCATGTAATTTAATAGATAACTGATTTTTAAAAAATATTTTAATATTTTTTGATTAAATATATAATATATATTATCACGTTGGTTACTAAAAATCTAAAATATCTATGCACACATGGATTGTTGCTACATAATATTTTAATAAATTATTTTTTCCTCAAAAAATGATATAGATATAAAAATAATAATTACTAAATAATTAATTTTGATATAAAAATTCTTTCCACCAAAAAATAATATAGATTTAAATAAGAAAGCACTTATCAAATACTACATATATATCTATTCATATCAAGAAGGAAACAAATATTGTTGATGAGGGGGGTAGGGTATGCTAACATTCATGAGGTGTAGTCTCCAGTTGATGCTAACAGTGCTTCAAGGGATGTTGAATGTTTGAATGGAGTTGCTGAAATTCATGAGGGGAAATTTGTGCACTGGATGCTGATAGAGAGAGTACCCGATACCATGCATGATGAAAATTGAGCTTCCAAATTTAGTGTTTGTGTAAAAACGTCTATCAAATATGGCTGATATCTGGGTGTATTTTTTGTAAACATCCTCAGTGGTTATGTATTTTTCGAACACACTCGTTGGGTTTCTTGTGTTATATATGATGTAATATAGTGTTTGGTTGTTTTTTAGTTCTCGTTGTGTATGCTGATTTCTGTTAAATATTCAGTAAGGAATATGTTGATATTGATATCTTTATTAGATTATGTTTCATCGTTTGTCAAGTATCTGTCATTTTGAAAATCAAATATCTATCATGGTTGTGCAGCTTCAGCAAATAAGCATATAAGCTGACATTTTGTTTCATCGTTTTGTCGGCTATCTTTCATGTTGGAAATTAGCTATCTGTCAAGTGTTGTCAGTTATTTGTTATCTTTTGTCAACTTATCTGTCATTGGGTTGTGGTTTGTCAGCATATATTTTCAATCTTCATTAGTGTAAATACATGCGTTGATAAATAAACATAACAAATGATAAATGAATTTATCAACATGTGAACGCAACTGTCATGTTTTTATGACAAATACACATATAATATGACATTTGATTTCATATACTTTCAAATAAATATGATGAGCCAATCGTATATATATATAAATGCTTATATATATATACATACTGACAAACGATTTTAGTAGGAGATATGTGTTGATTATGCTGACAAACAAATTTATATAGTCAATATGTGATGATATTACCATGACAAGTGAATTTATATAAACATGCTGATATATATGTGAATAAATATGTTGACAAACGAATTTAGTAGAAAATATGTATTGATTATGGTGAAACGAATTTATTATGATGGAAAACGACATATAATCGAAATTGTTGTACGAAATTGAAAGATAACTGGGTGAAATTGTGAAGAGGATATTCACGAGCAAAATTGGAGCTCACTGGATTAGAAAATATGCGATGATTAGAAAGGTGAGCAGCAAATCAGGGGGTCACCGGTGGACATTTAACTAATGAATCTTGGATGGTGGCATTTAATTTATTAGGACTTATTATATGGACATTTTTTTTTCTAGAATTAACTACAACATGCCACATAAGACGCTATGCATCGGTTTTAGTATATACTAGTTCAGTGACCCGCACCTTGTGCGGGCCTTTTTCTACTTTAAAATTTGTGTTCGACGTCTATATATACACACACAATCCTTAAACATTAATTACCACTACATATCACTAAGAATTGCTTAATTAAATGGATCACAAATCTTCATTATGATATTATCGATGTTGAAATTTGATTTTGAATTAGATAGTTTAAGTTGATATATATGAAAATTATCAAAATTGAAATTTATATTATAGGAAAAATATAAATCACAATATCATTAACAAAATCATATAAATAAACAAAGTTATATATACTAAAATTTAAGGCCATTTTTTAAATAAAATAAAATTAGATTAGTTAGATATTATATTTATTTTAAAATTCCAAAAAATAAGAAATTATATATACTAAAATTTAAGAGCGATTTGAATAAATAAAAGGTGTGTAACAGGTAAAAGATTATTGCAAAAAATAAGGTGCAAAGTAAAATATAAGCTGCAAAGTTTAAAATAAATATAATATCTAACTAATCTAACAAAAGGTGTGTAACAGTAAAATATAAGCTGCAAAGTTTAACCGAAAACACCTAAAAATTACAAACAAAATTAAATTTGTGAGAACTAAATGATAACTCTACGTACCAAGCAAAAAATTTGAAGACAAAGCTTAATCAAAGATGCGAGAACAATAATAAAATCAAAATAACAAAAACAAAGCAAAACAAAATAGAAATCTAATAGTAAAATGCAAGGGAAAGTTGGGAAGAAGCAATGTAACTTTAGTGACCGAAGAAATGAAACACGGTCTCAAACTTTAGACTTGATTAAATAACCTACACCAATTAATAGATAAATATCCATTAGGCGAAAAAAATAGATAAATACCCCTTTAAAAAATATTCTAGTTGGGATAATCATATCTGAATCAAGAAAATCATATAAGTTTTTTTTAGCAATATCCTAGTTATTGAATATTTATTTAAAAAAATATTTTATAGTTGAAAAAATAATAACAAAATATTGATTTTCCCTAAAAAAGAATATTGGTTACGTAGCAACCAAACAAATCTTAATAGATAAGATCAAACACACCAAATCACAAATTAGTAATTTTGAATAATTAAA
Source organism: Persicaria maculosa (assembly GCA_963922045.1). Lineage (NCBI taxonomy): Eukaryota > Viridiplantae > Streptophyta > Magnoliopsida > Caryophyllales > Polygonaceae > Persicaria > Persicaria maculosa. The sequence continues at coordinate 18,722,998 of OY998261.1, read as the reverse complement.
AAAAATTCTTTATAGTTGAAAATATAATAACAAACACGCTAAATCATAAATTAGTAATTCATACTTGGTTAAAATCCTTAAATTAAAGGAGAAGTTGTAACGGCCCGGGATTATAATTCTTGGGTTACGTTTCGAGGGATGAAAACCCTCGGTGGGATCGTGCGCCCCGAGTATAGGTTGAAGGTTTGAAAGCCTAATCTAATGTTTCCAAAGTGGGATTTCATACCCAAATTCGAAACGTATCATTGAAATCCCCGGGGAAGTCCCCTGTACCTATCGTAAGTCTATGCGTGGAAAACCAGTAGTCATGCAAATAGCGAAATCAAGTGTAATACAATAGGGTGCCACGGTAGAACCGGGTCAAAACGGAGTCTAAAAGTATAAATCCAAAACCATGGTCAGAGTTTGGTGAAGTAGATAACTCCAGCGCTCGCTCTCCGCCGAACAAAATGACCCGCGCAATATGTAAACAGCACCAATGGGATGAACATAAATAATACCTAAAAATGGTAATGGTGAGCGGGATCAGAATGATGCCCACCTGCTGCATCCCGACTCTAAGCACACATATACGCTATACCTTATAAAGATGCTTCTAAATGCAAGACATAATATTAACACACTAGCATGTCCCTAAGATCAAGTGCTTAATAATAGATAGGGCCCCAGCAAAGAATACCAAATGGTATGTCCCTCTCCTACCTCCACCCCCTTCCGATAGGGCGGAGACTGGCCAGTTCATGAATGCATTCCTTTATCATCGGGCGGTCCGCAGACCCAACCCGTATCCACAATAAATAAAGCCCGCAGGCAGCTCATAATATAAGTAAAGGAAGTTCCATGACTCGATCGACTCAGGACAGAACCCGATGGGACTCGGCCATTCTATGACCCTAGCAAAGACTCTAATTACTTCACAGATAACGGTCGTTCTGTTTACATACGCATAAAGAAATAGAATGCTCAACGGTCAATGCAACCTAGCATGATACTACATGGCATGCTGATCATGAATGCAAGCACCTAGTATATCATGCACATAAAGCAGGGAATATCTCTCTATCAATCTGAGTAAGCTCCGAAGAGACTTACCTGGTAAGCAGAACAACAAAAGGCAATCAACCAGGCAATATGAAATCCGACACGTCACAGATGGTCACCTAATAAGTATAAGCACATGAATGAGTCTATCTCTAAGGCACACAAAGCATGAAAGTATCACACACACAACTACACAACTTAACACAATAACCGTCACATCATCATTTTCATCATCTTAACTTTATCTCGTAATCCATCATCTCACAACTCATACCATATTCCATATAATTCTCCAATTCATCATCTTCATAAGTATCGAATATTTAATCTCTTTTAAAAATCGCCGCAATATCATGCTATTAGTCACACATATCATACCGTTAGTCAAACGATCAGATTATCATGCTAGTTAGTCATCGACTAAGTCTTATTCCCAAGTTAGTTCCAAAACCGTTTAAAAATCCGAATTAATCAGTTAAGAATTCCGACCTTGAAAATACTTGCTAAAATCCTTTTTCAATTATTCAATCCAAATAATATATTTTAAAATCCCAAATAATATAATATGATATTTTAATTACCCTTTATTATTTAATAAACCATATCTTTATAAAATCCCCAAAATAATATTTTATATTTAAATCCTCGAATAATATTATAGTATTTTAAAGACCGCAACCAATTAAATAAATAACCGATTAACTCGACCCAACCAAACCCAACCGAACCAAACCGATTTAATATCATTATAGGATCCCCTATCCTAAGACTTTTCACATCAACTCAAGCTATCCTAGAGAGAGGAAGGTGGAAGAGAGATTACCTAGGCAAATGGAACACAAATGGCTCGAAAATTCTCACTTTGGGGACCTTGGGGACACCTCCAAACACCTTGCAATATATTTTCCAAAACCCCAAGAAAAAGGGTCAGGACTTTGTTTAGAAATGAAGCAAAGAAGTCATATAAAAGGTTTAAACTCAGTTTTGGAAGGAAATAATGGAGCTTACCAAGAAAACAACGCAAAACCTTAAGATCCTTCAAAAGACAGTTTCTGTAGCCTCAATGATGGACGATTTTGGATGGGAAAACGAGCTTGGATTTTGGATTATAATGTATTTTTGGAAAGGTGGTTTCAATACGGTTCTAAGGCCACCGATTTTGCTCAATTCGGAGTAGTATTGAGGGAGATATGGCTTTTCTTGTGCAAGGTCACCAAAATGGACCTAAAATGGTGAAGGCTTCTTCTCTCTTTGGTTTTCTCTCAAAGTGACGGTGGGGCTCTTTGTGAATGAGTTCTAAACTGAGCTTGGGTCAGTTATAAAGGAGAGAAAGGAGTGGTTCATGTGTTAAAGATGGGGAGTGATTAAATGGAAGGGATGAGAGTGGTTGGACACCTATCATGACAAGCAAGCCACAAGTCAAGTCAAGTCAAGGAGTGGGTGGTGATCAATGTTGGTCAAGTTAAGTATGGACGACTGGCCTTGTAAATCAAAGACGTAAATCCCGAGCCCGAGATGCGTTAAAATCCGTTAAGTTCATAAAAGCCGAGAAAAGGTGGCTCGGGAATGTGTTTCTATCATTAAATCAATGTAAAGCCGTGCGTAAAAATTTTAAATTTTCCGAGTTTTCATAATCATAGGGGAGGATAATATTCGGATTATCCTAAGGATATTTTATAAATATTGATTAAATTCCGGTCTTTACATCATCCACCTCTAAAAACAAGTCTCGTCCCCGAGACTAAAATCAATTTGAAAACGGGGATGAAGTTTGAAATTTTCGAATCCAAGGATCATGCCCTTTATCCTGTCAGTACCTCACAAGTGCCCCCATGAGGCCCTCACAGTATCATTGTCATGACCATAATATTCCCAATTGATCGTAGTAAGAATGTGATATGTGCACCTACCACATCCTTACCCCGACTTCTCAGTCATATCATAACTTGAAAACATCACAACGTCCACTAGGTCTTAGCAAGCAATCTACGAGTGCCCCCGTAAAATACTTGTATCCACTTCGTGGGGCATCATAATGAAAACTCGGGTTGTAATAACTTACTTTAAAAATCTGAGTTCCTTTTAAATCACCGTTCAAAATTCTTTATTCTCGACGTTAAACAAGACATCCCCAACTTCCCAATCAACTAACATCCACCTCTAAGGGCTAATCCCATATTACCTTCCTAGGTTCCGAGTCAGATCATAATTCAACATTTCAATCTCTAACATTTCTAATGTCATGCATCATGGATATAGAAGAATGATCATAATCTTGAGATAAACAGCAAATCATAGCACATTAAAGACAGTCACATACCATAATATCTAGCACATCATCATATCATCGAGGCTCATCACATCATATCACCAAGGATCTGCACACAACTACCAAGCATAAGCACGCAAATCAACGAGACACTACTAACCAATCCCATCCAACTAACTAGACATACTCACCGCACTCGAGAGGTCAAGGTAATGTCTACGCTCGGCTCAACATAAGACGCAAGCAGCTCATCTAGGACATCCCCATAGCTAGCCCGAATGCTCTCCTCGGTCTCCCAGGTGGCCTCCTCAGGACTCCTCCTAGACCACTGAACTAGAAGCAAAGGGACCTCCCTGTTCCTAAGCTTCTTGACTCGACGGTCAAGGACCCTCACTGGACGCTCCACAAAGGTATGGTCAGGCTCGATGCAAAGGTCTGAGTGGTCAAGGACATGACTAGGGTCGGGAATATACCGGCGGAGCTGGGAGACATGAAAGATGTCATGGACGCCAACCAAGGATGGAGGTAAGGCCAAACGGTAAGCTACCTCACCGACTTTCTCTAGAATCTCAAATGGGCCAATGAACCTCGGACTCAACTTCCCCTTAATGCCAAACCGTCGAACTCCCCTGGTGGGTGAAACCCGAAGCCACACATGCGAACCCACCTCGAACTCAATCTCTGTTCTACGCTTGTCTGCATATTTCTTCTGACGATCCTGAGCGATTCTCATATGCTCCCGAATGCGATCCACCTGATCAACTGTCTCTCTAACTATCTCAGGTAACGACAACACTGTATCTGCAGGCTCGTCCCAACAAACTGGCGACCTACATCGTCTCCCGTACAAGGCCTCATATGGAGCCATCTCGATCGATGCATGGTAGCTGTTGTTGTACGAAAACACCACTAGCGGCAGATACCTAACCCACTGATGACCCCACTCCAAAACACACGATCGTAACATGTCCTCCAAGGTCTGAATCGTCCTCTCACTCTGCCCGTCTGTCTGAGGATGAAAAGCTGTACTGAAATGCAGTCTGGTCCCTAGGCTCTCCTGAACTTGATGCCAAAACCTCGAGGTGAACCGTCCATCTCTGTCAGATACAATCCTCTCAGGTACTCCATGAAGTCTCACGATCTGGCGAATGAACTCCTCAGCTAACCGCGATGCTGGCCATGTCTCCTGAATCGGAATGAAATGAGCTGACTTGGTCAACCTATCGACCACAACCCAAATGGCATCGAAACCTCGAACATCTCGCCTCAGTCCGGTGACGAAATCCATAGAGATGTCCGTCCACTTCCACTCAGGAACTGGAAGCGATCTGACAAGTCCTCTCGGTCTCTGGTGCTCAATCCGAACCTGCTGGCAAACCTGGCATCTGGCTACAAAATCTACGATGTCCGCCCTCATCCTCTGCCACCAATAATACCTCCTCAAATCCTGATACATCTTATTCGTCCCTGGATGGACAGAATAAGGAGTGGAATGAGCCTCCTACATGATCCTCTGCCTCAGGTCTGATGTCGATGGAACTACAGCTCTGCCCTGAAAGGTGAGCATCCCATCTGCTCTCTCTGTAAGCTCTCTGAATCTGCCCTGAGCCATCCGCTCCCTCAGAACTGTGATCTCGGGACAATCTGTCTGACCTTGCCGAATCTCTGCTAATAGCTCTGACTGCACTTCTAAGAATGACAACTGTCCACTATCTTGCTGAACCCACACCTCGAAGGAACACCTCATCAAGTCCGTCTGCAAATCCTTCTGAGCTGTAAGTCTCGCCACTGATGCCTCCTGGTGAGTCTTCCTACTGAGTGCATCTGCCACTACATTGGCCTTCCCTGGGTGGTAGACTATGTCCAAGTTATAGTCCTTCAGAAGCTCTAGCCACCGCCTCTGTCGCATGTTGAGCTCCTTCTGCGTGAAAATATACTTCAAGCTCTTGTGATCCGTCATCACCTTGCATGAAGTACCGTACAGATAATGCCTACAGATCTTCAGAGCATGGACAACCGCTACTAACTCCAAGTCATGGACGGGGTAAGACACCTCTGCAGGCTTCAACTGGCGCGAAGCATAAGCGATGACTCGATCCCTCTGATGCAGAACGCATCCCAAGCCGGAACGCGAAGCGTCTGTATAAACGACGAAATCCTCAGTTCCTTAGGCAAGGCTAACACTGGAGCGGTCGTCAGCTTCTATTTCAGAAGCTCGAAACTGGACTGGCACTCTGGACTCCACTCAAAGGGAACGTCCTTCCTCAGCAACTATGTCATCGGTCTAGCGATACTCGAGAAACCCTGTACGAACCTCCTGTAGTAACTGGCCAAACCCAGAAATGAGCGGATGTCTATGACGTTCTTGGGCACCTCCCAAGCAACGATGGCGTCAATCTTCGCCGGATCCACGGCAACTCTATCAGCTGAAATCACGTGGCCCAAGAAAGCCACCTCTGTGAGCCAGAACTCACACTTGCTGTATTTCCCATACAACTGATGCTTCCTCAGCGTCTCTAGCACAATCCTCAAGTGCTCCTCGTGCTCCTCTCTACTCCTCGAGTAGACTAAGATGTCATCGATGAAAACGACGACGAATCTGTCGAGGTAGTCAATGAACACACGGTTCATGAGCTCCATGAAAGCAGCTGGCGCATTGGTCAGCCCAAACGGCATGACCACAAACTCATAGTGTCCATAACGAGTCCGGAAAGCAGTCTTCTGCACATCCTCTGGCTTCACCCGCAGCCGGTGATAACCCGACCTCAGATCAATCTTCGAGAAGACAACGACACCCTGCAACTGATCTAACAGATCGTCAATCCGAGGAAGAGGATAACGGTTCTTCACCGTCGCCCGATTCAGCTCCCGATAGTCGATGCAGAGCCTCAGCGACCCATCCTTCTTCTTGACGAACAAAACTGGCGCTCCCCAAGGTGATGCACTAGGGCGGATGTAACCCTTCTCAGCTAACTCCTCTAGCTGAGCCTTCAGCTCGGCCATCTCCGTCGGCGCCATGCGATAAGGGACTCGCGAAATGGGCCTAGTGCCCGGCTCCAACTCAATCGAAAAGTCGACCTCTCGCGGTGGGGGAAGTCCCGACAGCTCCTCTAGAAACACGTCGGTGAAGTCTCTGACAATGGGGACATCTGATATACTGGGGTGTGCTCGATCCACCTCTACAGCGTAGCACCAATATCCAATGCAGCCCTGATCGAGAAGTCTGGCGGTTCTGACTGCGCTAATGAGCGCCCCGTTCCTCTTGGGGTCGCTACCCCAAACCTGGTGCTCAGTCCCGTCGTCTGCCAAGATGGACACCGTCCTCGTCCGAAGGTTGATGATGGCTCCGTAGTGGTCCATGAAATCCATACCCAGAATGAGATCTTCCATCCTCAACGGCATGATAATAAGGTCGGTTGGCCACTCACGCTCACCTATACGGATGGGGCACCCTAAAATCTCCCGACTCGACCTAACCTTTGCCCCGTCCGCCAGACCAATAGTAAGGGGTGAACCACTCGTGCAGCTCAGGCTCAGCCTAGCAACGCACGCCTCTGCTATAAAGCAGTGAGTAGCACCAGTGTCAAACAATATAGACAAGCACTCATCATGGAAGTGTATAGTACCTGCGGAAGTAGGGGCAGTACAGTCATCAGCTCTCATTTGGAACACGCGGGGCGGTGGGGGTAATGCTGGTCCTCGGCCTCCAGAACTCTTGCCTCGATCATACCCAGACCCCGATGGTCCCACTGAAACTGATCCTCCACCCTGACCTGACCCAGATGGTCCTCCACCTCCTCGTCCAAACCCTCTACCTCCTCTACCTCCGCCTCGACCTCTACCAGAAGTATCTCCTCGCCCCTGTCCCTGGGGATATGTCAGAAGTGGCGGCTGAGGAGCCGCAGGAAGTCTCAGTGGCTGTGTAGACGGTGGTGCTCTCCTACTATGGGCACAACGAGCAGCTCTGTGTCCCATAGTGCCGCAAGCGTAGCAGACCGTCAAACGATCTGGACAAGAAAAAACATAATGACCACTCTCGTAACATCCATGGCAAGTGACACTCCTCACTCGTGCATCTCCTCCGTACACAGCTGGAACTAGTGGCTGGGGTACCCTCGGTGCAACTCCATGGTACCCTCCTCTGAATCCTCCTCTAAATCCTCCTCCATAGCCACTCCTCCGGAATCTGTCCTCTCCTCGGACCTCCGCTGGCCTTGCCCTCTTCGCCTCGGGGCGAGACGTGGAATAGGCGGTCTTAGACAAAATCCTCTGCTGGTCATAAAGAAGAATGACCTCAAGGAATCTGTCCAAGCTAACAGCCCCTAAACTGGATGCATGCAAAAGCACGGGAGACGGCAGCCTCATCGATAACATGCGAATACGGCTCTCATCGGAAGGGCACAAGTGAGCACAGTAGACTAGCTCCTTCTTGAACTAGCAAACAATAGTAGAGACAGAAGCTGATCTGTCGTAGCGGCCACGCAAAAAAGATACCTCTCGGGCTGTCTGAATCCCAGGAGGGCAGTACTCTCTCATCATCAGGTCTCTAAAAGCATCATAGGTCCACTCTGTCTGGTCCTTCTTATATACTAACCATCTATCAAATGCATCCCTCCGCAGCTGACCGGCTGCAAGCCTCTGTCGCTCAGAAGCTGGCATGGCAACATTGTCGAACAATCCCTCCATCTCACGGAACCACCTCTCAACGTCCTCTCCAGCCTCTCCATCAAATGTCGGTGGGCGGCACTGAGATAGCGCCTTGACCCAATCGATGTGCTTCTCGGGGTGCGCATCAATCACGGGCTCGGCTGGCTGCTGAGCTAGAACCTCTGGCGTCGGTGCCGTAGATCGAGCTCCTCCTCGTAACTCACTCAGAATGTCATGAAGTGTCGCCTCTAACTGCCCAATCCTAGTCTCTGTGGAAACTGGAACTCGGTCATCAGCTGGCGGTGGCGAAGCTCGCTCCTCAACATGGTCGTCAGCAGTGCGCTCCTCGGCGTGATCGTTAGCGGCAAGCTCCTCGACTCTCTCAACAGCAACTCGGCGGGGGCGTCCCCTGCCACGACGTGCCCTACCCCCACGCCCATCTGAACCGCGTCTAATATCGACCATGATGGCTACAGGAACGATTAATTTAAACACTCCTATGCCGTCCGTCGAGGGGCGGCTGACCAGAGGGGCAAAACCTCACGGCCTCCTAACTCGACACTCCAACCTCCGTGGTGTTCCTTGGAGTCTTCTAGGCCCATCTGTAAATAAAAGCTAGTATTCTGCCTACCGTTCCCCGAGTTCTACATCCATAAGGGAGGTCTATCGCTTTGGTCTCTACCCACGAGATTGTTTCCCCTTAATTCATTTAAGTTTTAAGTCCAGATAAATTCATTTTGCCCTTTAAACATTTTTCAAAACCAATTGAAATCATTGGGCGATTTTCAAAACCATCTTCAACCTATTGTACTCGGATTGCAAAACCTCGCTCTGATACCACCTTTGTAACGGCCCTGGATTATAATTCCTGGGTTACGTTTCGAGGGATGAAAACCCTCTATGGGATCGTGCGCCCCGAGTATAGGTTGAAGGTTTAAAAGCCTAATCTAATGTTTCCAAAGTGGGATTTCATACCCAAATTCGAAACGTATCGTTGAAATCCCCGGGGAAGTCCCCTGTACCTATCGTAAGTCTATGCGTGGAAAACCAGTAGTCATGCAAATAGTGAAATCAAGTGTAATACAATAGGGTGCCACGGCAGAGCCGGGTCAAAACGGAGTCTAAAGTATAAATCCAAAACCATGGTCAGAGTTTGGTGAAGTAGATAACTCCAGCGCTCGCTCTCCGCCGAACAAAATGACCCGCGCAATATGTAAACAGCACCAATGGGATGAACATAAATAATACCTAAAAATGGTAATGGTGAGCAGGATCAGAATGATGCCCACCTGCTGCATCCCGGCTCTAAGCACACATATACGCTATACCTTATAAAGATGCTTCTAGATGCAAGGCATAATATTAACACACTAGCATGTCCCTAAGATCAAGTGCTTAATAATAGATAGGGCCCCAGCAAAGAATACCAAATGGTATGTCCCTCTCCTACCTCCACCCCCTTCCGATAGGGCGGAGACTGGCCAGTTCATGAATGCATTCCTTTATCATCGGGCGGTCCACAGACCCAACCCGTATCCACAATAAATAAAGCCCGCATGCAGCTCATAATATAAGTAAAGGAAGTTCCATGACTCGATCGACTCAGGACAGAACCCGATGGGACTGGGCCATTCTATGACCCTAGCAAAGACTCTAATTACTTCACAGATAACGGCCGTTCTGTTTACATACGCATAAAGAAATAGAATGCTCAACGGTCAATGCAACCTAGCATGATACTACATGGCATGCTGATCATGAATGCAAGCACCTAGTATATCATGCACATAAAGCAGGGAATATCTCTCTATCAATCTGAGTAAGCTCCGAAGAGACTTACCTGGTAAGCAGAACAGCAAAAGGCAATCAACCAGGCAACATGAAATCCGACACGTCACAGATGGTCACCTAATAAGTATAAACACATGAATGAGTCTATCTCTAAGGCACACAAAGCATGAAAGTATCACACACACAACTACACAACTTAACACAATAACCGTCACATCATCATTTTCATCATCTTAACTTTATCTCGTAATCCATCATCTCACAACTCATACCATATTCCATATAATTCTCCAATTCATCATCTTCATAAGTATCGAATATTTAATCTCTTTTAAAAATCACCGCAATATCATGCTATTAGTCACACATATCATACCGTTAGTCAAACGATCAGATTATCATGCTAGTTAGTCATCGACTAAGTCTTATTCCCAAGTTAGTTCCAAAACCGTTTAAAAATCCGAATTAATCAGTTAAGAATTCCGACCTTGAAAATACTTGCTAAAATCCTTTTTCAATTATTCAATCCAAATAATATATTTTAAAATCCCAAATAATATAATATGATATTTTAATTACCCTTTATTATTTAATAAACCATCTCTTTATAAAATCCCCAAAATAATATTTTATATTTAAATCCTCGAATAATATTATAGTATTTTAAAGACCGCAACCAATTAAATAAATAACCGATTAACTCGACCGAACCAAACCCAACCGAACCAAACCGATTTAATATCATTATAGGATCCCCTATCCTAAGACTTTTCACATCAACTCAAGCTATCCTAGAGAGAGGAAGGTGGAAGAGAGATTACCTAGGCAAATGGAACACAAATGGCTCGAAAATTCTCACTTTGGGGACCTTGGGGACACCTCCAAACACCTTGCAATATATTTTCCAAAACCCCAAGCAAAAGGGTCAGGACTTTGTTTAGAAATGAAGCAAAAAAGTCATATAAAAGGTTTAAACTCAGTTTTGGAAGGAAATAATGGAGCTTACCAAGAAAACAACGCAAAACCTCAAGATCCTTCAAAAGACAGTTTCTGCAGCCTCAATGATAGACAATTTTGGATGGAAAAACGAGCTTAGATTTTGGATTATAATGTATGGTTGGAAAGGTGGTTTCAATACGGTTCTAAGGCCACCGAGTTTGCTCAATTCGGAGTAGTATTGAGGGAGATATGGCTTTTCTTGTGCAAGGTCACCAAAATGGACCTAAAATGGTGAAGGCTTCTTCTCTCTTTGGTTTTCTCTCAAAGTGACGGTGGGGCTCTTTGTGAATGACTTCTAAACTGAGCTTGGGTCAGTTATAAAGGAGAGAAAGGAGTGGTTAATGTGTTAAAGATGGGGAGTGATTAAATGGAAGGGATGGGAGTGGTTGGACACCTATCATCACAAGCAAGCCACAAGTCAAGTCAAGGAGTGGGTGGTGATCAATGTTGGTCAAGTTAAGTATGGACGACTGGCCTTGTAAATCAAAGACGTAAATCCCGAGCCCGAGATGCGTTAAAATCCGTTAAGTTCATAAAAGCCGAGAAAAAGTGGCTCGGGAATGTGTTTCTATCATTAAATCAATGTAAAGCCGTACATAAAAATTTTAAATTTTCCGAGTTTTCATAATCATAGGGGAGGATAATATTCGGATTATCCTAAGGATATTTTATAAATATTGATTAAATTCCGGTCTTTACAGAAGTCGCCACATGACGTAAGCGACTTCTCCTTTAGTATTATACTAGTTCAGTACCCGCACTGTGTGCGGTTTTTTTATTTAAATAAATTTGATAATAAAACTCGTTTATTCAATTTATTAGTTTTTTCCATACTTTTGATTTCTCAAATCTGAATGAATTTATACTTAATTAGTATAAAAACTAATTTCTCCTTACTCCGGTCTTACTCCTTACTCATTGCTAGTGTATATTAGTGGAAACAACATATGAAAAACTATAATTTCTCAAATCTGAATGAATTTATACTTTATTGACAACATATGAAATAACATATGAAAAGCTATTATATGTTAGTGGAAACAACAAAATAACATATCTTGTAACCAATCAACACATTATTTCGAAAAGCTTACCAAGGAAATCGTAGACAAAGTCGTAAATAACTTGCAACAACAACACTAAAAAGAAGGGAAAATATGTCAACATTTGTGAAATAACATTAACAATCTAAACTATGTATACGTCAAAATCTAAAAATCTATCCATAATTATATATGTATAAAATCCAGAAATATATGTCATAAATATATCAATACCTTCAACATATATAGGAAATTTTTATTTCTTATTGAATTCTATAAGTTGATTACTTTTACACAGCTAGGTATTATTTCAATTTACCCAAAACCTTTTATCTTCTTCATATTGATAAAGTTATTTAATTATTATGATCATGCTAAGTATTATTTCAATTTCGTCAAAACTTTTTATTTTCTAAAAATATTTTCATATTGATGAAGTTATTTAATTAGTATGTCCATGTAATATATTGATAAAGTTATTATCTTCTAAAAATATGTTCATATATAGTGAAAATAGGTAAAATCATATCTTATATAATAGTCTTAAAAATTAATTAATATCTTCTAAAAATATATCCATATCTAATCAAATTGGGTCAAATTTTATCTTATGCATATATAGATATAGTGATTAAATAGAGTTAGAATAAAAATTTATCTTATGCATATATTTTAAAATTAGTTAATATCTTCTAAAAATATATCCATATATCTAATCAAATTGGGTCAAATTTTATCTTAAGCATATATAGATATACTGATTAAATAGAGTTAGAATAAAAATTTATCTTATGCATATATTTTAAAATTAGTTAATATCTTCTAAAAATATATCCATATTTAATCAAATTGGGTCAAATTTTATCTTATGCATGTATAGATATATTAATTAAATAGAGTAAGAATAAAATTTTATCTTATTCATATATTGATTATTTTAAAAATTTGTGATTGGTTCATACGACTACGATTAAGGAGAAGCCGCCATGTGCCTCAGACGACTTCTCCTTTATTATATATAACTAGTTTTATTTTACCCGCACTCTTGTGCAGTTGATTAATTTATTTTATTATATTAAACATATTTTAATTATTTTTTTATTAAATTATGAAGGTTAAAATGGTTTATTTGAAATCTTTATAATTATAAAGGCTTTAAATGCTCATAAATTAAATTAAAATTATGCTAAGCATCCATCATCATTTGTTATATTTTTTAAAGGGGTCAATCAAAGATAAAATTTAAACGAAGTTTGGAAATTATTCAGTTAAAATTAATATACAAACTAAGATGTAAATACTTATTGCTGATTATAATAAGATTTGATAATGAGCTAAATCTTATTATATATATAATTGATCATATCTCTATTTTTTTTTAAATTTTAACTTTTTTTCCTCTAAAATTAATCTTTTCGAGAGATTGTAACAAAACCGATTTGAGATAGGATTAAATTTATATTTTATGGGGTGTAAAATTAATATAAATAAGATATGTAATCATTCTTATTTAAAATTTAATTAATTATATCACATATTATTTAATGGTGACTCGATTTTAAAATTAATCTCTTAAAGATTTATATTATTCATTTAAAAAATTTCCTATTTATAAGATATATTGAAAAGGTCAAATTTCAATAATCAAGGTAAAGGAAAGATAGAAGTTTTGCTTCGATAAGATCGGTCAGACATGTGTATAGAAATTTCTTATATACAGTATATAATATCTGAGATAAATTTGAAAATTGATCTAATTATATATTTTTCCTTTTAAATAAGGATTAAATTGCACCATGAATTGGCATATATTAGTAAGATATATTTTTTAATTTCTTTGTTATATTATGCTATATTTTTTAATTTCTTTGTGAATAATAAAATCTCATATAATATTTGAATGTTTTCATGCAAAATTTATTTGGTTAAATAATACTTACATCGATTTGTAAATTACATGAATCAATTTATTTGGTTAAATAATATTTAATTTTTTTGATTACAGTTTCGTTTTTAGAGTTTTTTTTTATACGGGGTCACTGTCACCACTCTTTAACAGTGGTGACACGTGTGTGGTGACATGAAATTTTTTTTTATTACAGTTTCGTTTTTAGAGGTTTTTTTTTACGGGGTCACTGTAACCACTCTTTGACAGTGGTGACAGTGGTGACACGTGTGTGGTGACATGAAATTTTTTTGATTACAGCTTCGTTTTTAGAGTTTTTTTTACGGGGTCACTGTCACCACTCTTTGACAGTGATGACAGTGGTGACACGTGTGTGATGACACGTGTGTTGTCAGTGGTGACAGTGGTGACACGTGTGTGATGACAGATTCGTTTCAAGAGTTTTTTTTTAATTTTTTTTACGGGGTCACTGTCACCACTCTTATCAGTGGTGACATGCTGTAACAAAAAAAAAACAGGGTCATAGACATTGTCACCACTACAAAAACAAGGTCATAGACACTGTAATCAAAATAAAAATAGGGTCATAGACATTGTAACCAAAGAAAAACAAGGTCATTGACACTGTAACCAAAATAAAAACAGGGTCATAGATCTAGATACTATAATCAAAGAGAAAACCTACTAATTTCATTCCATACTCTATGCCCCATTCACTGTAAAGTGTCGACTTCATTCCATAATTTCGGTTCAACCCATCACTAATTTGACAATTTCACCACCAACTTTTAAGCAATGACTAAACTTTAGCAAAAGAAAAGAAATAAATATTAAAAAAAAGTCTATAATATATTCACCTATCAAAACAATAACAGAACATAGATCTGAGTATTGCAATCGAGAAATGAGAGATCCACAATCTAAGGTTGGTCTTCGGATTGTCTCTTTCTGAACATGTTATGTATATCAAATGGACTAAATGATTAATCTACAGTCTTGATGTTCATTTAAAAATGATTGATGTTCTTGTATTGCTACTTAATTGATTGCTTACCGAATTTCAACAAAATTCCATGCCATCTGCGTCTCCCTGCCTACATATCTAAAAAATCCAAAATCCAGATCAAGGAGGCAATGAACCTTGAGGCTTTCCAGGAAGAAAGGAAGATGCATCTCCGTCAATCTAGCTCGGTTCACTTCGTCTTCCCACTACAAACAGCCGCAGTAGCAAATCAAGTTACAAATCAAACCGAAACCCCTAAAATTCACAGCAAGAGTGAAGGATCAGAGAGAGGAACCTTCATCGTCAATTCGGATCTGCAGGAGGCAGATCTGGCTGAAATCTGAAGCAAGTCGTCGTCGTCAGATCAATCTACAACACCTTCTAGACACACTAGATTCCTCCTCCTACTCTCCTGTTGCCGCTCTCCATTGCTGCTCGAGATCGTCGGCTGATCTCCTCCATTGCTGCCATTAGTTAGGAATTCGGAAGAAAGCCTACAAATCCAACGACAGAAGCCCCGACTCGATCTCTCTTCTCTCGGCTTTCTGTTTGACTGGATAAGAAGAAATTGATTGAGCGTATACAATCAAATTGCAAGTTCTTTGAAGATGAATCAATGGATTCAAAGCAAGGGAGAAGGGAGATCTAAGGCTTCGAAACCAACCGAAACCTTCCAGATCGAGCATTGATGACAACAACAATCGCTGCTCCAAGGCCGGAGGAGGAAATTAAAGGAGGCGGCGGAGAGGCGGAGGGAATTGGAGCGAAGGCAACGGAGGCGAAGGAGAAGCTCCGAGGTCGGAGATCTTGGTACCATGGTGGATTACGTGGTTCTCAGATCTGGGCATCTGGCAAAGAAAAGGGTAAAAATTAAATAGGAGGGTAAAGGTGGTATTATGAAATGTTTTTGGACATTTACTAGTAAAGGCAAAACCTTAGGACAATTTCTAAATGGCCCAAAGGCCGAAGGTCTTTGGGCCACATTTCTTCGTAAATTTATTCCGTACAACTAATCAATTCATTTCAAAAGCATAAAAATAGCTAAGAGTTATGAACCAAAATTAATGTATTTTGTGATAATAAAATAAATCTAGTTAATATGAAATATATGTAATTCGGTAAAGATTAAAACAAAACTAATTAATATGGGAGGGAAGATTTATTGTCATCCGAAATCGGTTAGTTTAGATATCTTTTTTATTTATATTAAAAATGTAAATTAAAGTGGACACATAACACATTGATAAATAGATTAGATTGTTGTATGACATGGCTCAAATTTATTGGATATTCATTAATTGACGTGTCAAAAAAACTCAGACAGAATGTATCAGAGAACGACACGTAAGCGAATCGCACCAGAACCCGCCACATAGGATTTTCACGTCTCTGTTTTAGTATTATATATATTGATGATAGATAGATATATACTATTGATATATAGAGATTTTTATTTCTTCTATTTTAATTTCATGAAATTTAATTTTTAACAAAACATCTTTTTTTTTTCAATTTAATAAACAATTTTTTGTGTGAGTTGGAAACTTACCTGCTATATTCAACCAAACTAGGTGAAAATTAATTTGAAACGTGACATAATTTATCATTCGTGTAATAGCTTGTTTGATAAACTATCGCTTGTGATATTTGATCCTCCCTATTTTTTTATAATTAAAAAATACTTGTGAAATAATATACTCGGAGTATATTAATAAACTTAACCATAGGCAGTAAGTTGCTTTCCGCCAGATACACTATCACCTTACTGGATAATATACAATCAAATTTTAGCACGATTTAAGATTGAGGAATTTGATTGGAATCGGCCTTTTTTTTTTTTTTAAGTATTGTGGACCCTAGCTAATTGCAAAGGTCGCTTGATTCATTTTTGTCAGAGGGTATAGCCCATAGATTAATATTTGAAATCTTGATTGGGAAAGAGAAAACTAAGAGCATCGGCATTCGTGGGACTTGTCCTTAACGTTTGGGTCTTTAACTTACTTTTTCTCTGTCATATCAGTTTAAGGGCTCCAATATAACTTTTAATTATTTACACCTCCATTCGTGAGCCCGGACCCGAGACCTTAAGTTACTTTTTACTATTTACCTTTTTTAATTATTATTATTATTTATTTTTATTGTCATTATTATTTATTATGATTATTGTCATTATTATTATTATTATAGGCGAAATGGGTGGAAAATTTGATTTTTTATATGGTAAAAATAATAGTATATGGGTATTTTTGATATCATTTTTTTAAAAAAAATATATGCAAAATGGGTGTCTATGAGTAGAGAAAATTATTTTACATTTGAAAATTATTTTTTATTTTTTATTTCTTACAAAAAATGCCAGAAAAACACTTTTAAAAACTTAAATTAAAGGCCCTGACATGTGGCTCCCTGTGATTGGCCCATGTGTCAGCGCAATGGCTTTCAAATGTTGCTCCCATGTGAAGGCCGAACACTGTTTCATGGCTTCCAGCTCCCGGACGACGCCGTTTTGGTTTTATTTGGTAGGCGGGTAGCACGTGCCTCCCTCCCTCCCTCGATTTGAACGCTATGGGTCCGAATTCTTGGACTCCTATATACGGGACGGAACACAGGGCCCTTAGCCCATTCCTTTTTTCTTTGTGTTTTTTTATTCCATCTGGCAGACTTAAGGGCCTAAAGGCCTACCAATGTTGATGCTCTAAATACATCGTCATTACACTGCTTATTTTCATAATTTTTTTTATGAAAGTGGGTCCGCAACATACCTATATTTAAAAAAAAATAAAAAATTACTTTAAACAGTCCGCAACCCTGTGCGAACTATTTTTTTTTAATTTAGGTGTATGTGCTTTTTTTTTTTAAAAAAAATCTCTCATGCAGTCTGTTGCGGACTGAAGGTTTGTCACGTTGGTTGTTTGACACGTCGTCCACTGCATTTTGCAACCTGATACAGACCCATTTTCGCAACGACTTGCGAAGATTAACGGTGTATTCAGTAAAAATTAGGGGGTGTATTTATCAATCCTTGAGAAATCAATCAAGAATTAAGTAAAGTACATATATAGCCCTATATAATCAAAGTTCAAATTTAAACTTGTTTATCTATAGCATTATGACTTATATAATATAAATTTTTTTATAAGGTAAAAATTCGGGAGCCAGACAGACCTGGCTCTCCGATAGACCGATGAATCGGCAGACGGGCTAGCCATCGAAAATACTACAATCAAAAGCGAACCAAAACAGGCGCAATTATATAATACTCCCTCTGTTAATTAAAACTTATCGTTTACTATTCATGCACGCTTTTTTAAACTGATAAAAACTATATGAAATATTAATATTTTTTTAAATTTGTTTTTATAACTTCATAATTGACAGTAACAAGTATGAAATTATTTAAAAAATATGTTAAAAAGGTTAATATTTTATATAACTTTTAACACCTCAAAAAGCGTGCATGAATAGTAAAACGTCAAGTTTTAATTAACGGAGGGAGTATAAGTTATATAACCCATGACGTGTTCCATTTTGAAGCTGTATATATGCTTTTGTCTAATCGGATGAACTGATATTAGAGCATGTTTAACGAGATAAATGTGGGAGATAATTAGTGGTTTTTGATTTTAGTATTGATAAGTTGGAATTTAAGCTTATGCATTGTCCGTAGTGTAATTTCTTTTGAAATAATCATTGTATTTCCACTTATTTAAATGAACTTTATATTTTAAGTTAATATATAGTCACCGATTTAGTTTAATAAATAATATTAATTTATGAATAATATTTTTTAATGGGAAATAAATATTATAAATTAAGTTAGATTGGAGAAAATGAGTCGAGAGGGGTATAATCGTAATTTGCTTTGCTAGTAAAGGATGGAAATAATTATGGGAGAGAGGTATAATTGTAAATTGAATTGATATGAAAAGATGGGTTTTGAGATACTATGGATGTTATTGATAAAGTGAGAAAAGTGAGAATGAAATTTTAGGATGATGTGGCGGAAAGAGAAGAATAAAATATTAGTATTCTTAGTATCCCTAGTATCCCTTGATACACATGGCCTTAGAGACCATTTTTAGATTTTTGAAATCACGGGATGGGTAATACGAAATGAGAGTCGGGATGAATTTACTTTATTTTTGAATTATAAAGTTGAAATTTATCTATTATATAAAATAAATAAGAAGTCATCTGAGTCAAATGACATCTTCTCCTTAATTAGTACTCCCTCCGTTAATTAAAACTTGACGTTTTACTATTCATGCACGCTTTTTGAGGTGTTAAAAACTATATAAAATATTAACTTTTTTAACATATTTTTTAAATAATTTCATACTTGTTACTATTAATTATGAATTTATAAAAACAAATTTAAAAAAAAGTTAATATTTCATGTAGTTTTTATCATTCTAAAAAAACGTGCATGAATAGTAAACGACAAGTTTTAATTAACAGAGGGAGTATTATTAAACAATTGATTTTTTTTTTCCAGCTTCACTCTCAATTAATATTAAGATAATTTTTTTTTCAAATCTTTTATCTTCTATAATAATATCTATATTGTTGAATTTAAATTGATAAATTTTATTGAAACAAATTCGGGCCTAAGACGCGCACCTCATACTACTATATATATATAGAGGTTGGGTCATGTGTTAACAAATCTTACGGTGTTAAATGTTAACAAATCAATATTCGGCAAAATTTATCAAATATTCATCACAGTCACTCAATTATTCATCAAAGCTTTTGTTAAAATTAATCAAATATTCATCACAGTTACTCAAATATTCATCACAGTCACTCAATTATTCACAATTTCCCAAATATTCATCACAGTCACTCAAATATTCACCACAATCACTCAATTATTCGCAAGGGTTTGAGTTTTTTGGGTGATAATTTTTTTTAATTGGTAATAATTATTAATTGAAATGAATCTCTTAAATGTTGTCGAAAAGCTTTGATGAATAATTAAGTGATTGTGATGAATATTTGATAAATTTTGCCGAATATTGATTTGTTAACATTTAACACCGTAAAAGTTGTTAACATTTGATCCGTATTCTATATATATATATATATATTAAACTCATTCTATTATTGACACGTGTTTCCTCTTTACGCACTTATGTTTTTTTATATATTTTTCATTTCATTATTTAATTAGCTAATTTTTATCTATACCTATATATCTATTATCTATTACTACTATTAAACCTAAAGTAAATCCATCTCAGTAGGCATATCATCAGAAGTTTTCGTTCCATATGTTGAAGTCTAGTACATTTCACGTCAACCATCTACTTCTTCGTCACTAAATGTATCAATAAAAAGCCTCCCAAGTCCCAAGTATAAATTAGCCCATGTTCTATAACATCACTCACTATCTTGCTCCATAACCCCGCTATCCTAGTCATCCCATTGTTATAATAGTCACACCCTAACTAATCACACCATTAATAACCCCACTACTCGAGTTTAAAATCATATATAACAAGTAAAATCCTCGCGCCATGCCGTGTTTTTTGAAATAAAATATTAATAATATAATAAATTAATATTATAAAATTAAATATAATATTAACAAAGTTAGCATATTATAAGGAGGCCGGTAAAATTGATAAAGTAAAATATATAAAAAAACATAAAGTTAAGATGGTTATGACACCTAAGAAAAAAATATTTTGAATTAATAGTTTTTTTTTTACAGTAGGCAAAGTTTAGGATACTTCTAAGTATCCATGATCATCAAATATGATGATGTTCTGGAATTCACAGCTATAGTTTAAGATAGAATTACAGCTCAGTCGAGATTTTGCAATAAAGTCAGCTGCTCTATTCGCCTCTCTCTAGCAGTGTTGAAATCTGATAAATTCAAAGTCTTTGCTAAGAGTTTGAATTTCTCTGACAATTTGTGTAATTTTCCATGGTGAGTTGTTTTCCTGGTTAATGGCATTGATAATGATTGCACAGTCACCTTCGATGATCATCCTCTATATTCCTAGTTCTGCTGCCAGTCTTATACTTGCAAGTATTGCAAAGCATTCTGTTTGGATGACAGAATAGGTTTCACCATTACATTTTTGTATTCGAATTATTTGCCCTTGATTGTTTCTAATGACACATCCAATTTGAGATTGTACCCCATTTTTGACAGAGGCGTCTACATTTATTTTCACAATATTTTTAGGCGGGTATTTCCAGTTCATTTTCTGACGAGGTCTAGTGTGCTTAGGAGAATTTTTTATTAATTCCTCTTTTTTCCAGCATAAAATTTTGTCAATAGTTTGAGTAAGAGTGTAGGCTATACTATTGTTAGAATTTTTTTGGAAGATAATTTTATTTCGAAGTTCCCAGATTGAGTGCCATAAGTGGCAAAGGTCTGTGAAATATTTGTTTTGGCTTTTAGTATTTAAGATATTTTCAGAAATATCACTTGTTAGGTTTGGAATATAAAAGGATTTATGTAGTTTGGTGCCCAGGTTTTGGATGAGCGACCTGGTGATTTGACAGTTAAAAAATAAGTGATTTGCGTTCTCTGGTTCATGGTTACAAAGAGAGCAGGTACTGGGAACTCTATTTATGTATTGTTTAAACGCTCGGTGGTGGGTAAGATATCTAATATCGTTTTCCAAATAAAGTTTTTAATATTTGGTGCGATATTTAGTTTCCAGATCCAATCTCCACAAGTATTATTGTTATTTCTTGTGTTAAAGAGAGAAGAGGTAGATTTGACCGTAAATGTTCCATTTTTATTATAGATCCAAATTAGTCTATCTGCGATATCAATTCTAAGGATGTAAATGTTTGATATCATTTGAACAATGTGGGGTGGGAACATACTGTTTAGTTTCTTAGTGTCCCAAGTGTTAGAATTTGTAAAGAGATCACAAACTTTTAGGTTAGGGCTGTGGTTGTTTTTGAAGTTTTCGAGTTTTTCTGCATTTACCCAGATGTCAGACCAGACATTAATGGTTTTGCCATTGCCAACTAGCCAAAGTAATTTTGAATTAATAGTTAGATGATTAACAAATGTGTAAAAATTTCACTTGTTAACAATTTATGAGACTGGATCAAAAATTTTCTTATTTAATAGATAGATATAGATTTAATATTTAATACTAGAAATAAATTTAAAAATTTAATATTTTGGATTTTTTAATTAAACCAATTGATTCATTAGAAAATGTAGAATATATTAAGAAAAAAACTCTAATATTATAATTTGATTGATTAAAAATTTAGCATTAAAATGTTTTCAATTAAACCCAATAATTTTTAAAGTGGGGTGTATTGAAATTGATTTATAATTTAGACTAATTTGAGAGGTATACCTTTTTTTTTTTTTTTAATATTTTGGCCTCTTAGGGTTTATACACTTTAACATAGAATATCTTTTTCTAATTAAGGATCTAAGACATTGTAAAACATGGACACTAAATATCATTTTTCTATTCTTTAGTTGTATATATGTGGTTTACAATTAAAGTATCTTTATCAAATTGGTTTATAATTTAGACCAATTAAAGAAATGTAATATGATGTGTATAATAGATAAAGTATTATAGAGTCTCTTAACGCAGTTTTCTTAGGCAAAAAACTATAATAAAGTTTCTTTTATTTGCCTTCAAGTAGAGTGGATGTGAGGAGAAGTATGGAAGTGGTCGATTTACTATTTTTTGTTAAATTCAAAGTACTGATCGTTCGGAAAAGAGACTTTATCATGATAATAAAAAATTTCAAAGAACAACATGACAAGAAGAATGGGCAAAATGACATATTAATGTAAAATTGGTGTGTCGAGTATTATCCAAATACGGTTCGAGAAAACACTAGTTTTAAATAAACGTGTAGTACTTCCTTCTTTTCTATATTTTGGTAATCTTTCTTGCTCCAACCAATCTAGAAAACATTTTTCTAATACGTCTCCTTCAAGTGTAACTCACTTAATCCCATTGACACATATTTAAAGTTTTTTTTCCCTTCCGATTGAGAAGACATTTTTCCAACAACCATAACCTCCATTCAATGTTTTTGGCACCCACTTCAATTCAAATTAATTACACCGTAGGTAACTAGTTGCATTTATACAATTTTTTGGTAGGAAAGTTGCATTTATACATTGATGAAGGACAAGACGGATGTGTTGTCGAACAATCATATTGGTAGTGAAAAATAAAATTCCATTGAATAATAATACTTTCTCCATTCTAAAATATAAGCTGCTTAAGTTTATGAAACATTTTTTAAGGAGTTAAAAATTAGAGGAAATTGAGTCTACCGGTCCAATTTCCTAACTCAATTAAACATATGTCCACCGACCAGTTCAATTTAATCAAATGTCCACCGGTCAAAACCCTTTCTCCTTCCCCTTCAATTACCCTGGAGGAAAGCACAGATCTGGAGATTCAATATTTCAATCATCCTCCTCCCTCCTCCAGTTCTGTATTCCGATCATCCTCCTCCCTCCTTTAGTTCCATATTTCGATCATCTTCCGTCTGCACCTCAGCCAATGGTGGCTCCTCTCTCTACTGACATTGAGATGTGGTCTTCACTCTCTGCTTAATGGTGGATTCGAAGGCGTCGAAGGCATGGGGCGCTATTCTTCTGTATTAGATCTGCTGACAATGGAGATTGAGATGTGGTCTCCTCTATCCGCTCAATGGTGGCTCCGAAGGCGTCGAATGTGTGGCTCCGAAGTTGCTGACAATGGGAGATCCCACGCTTAGATATGTGGATACCGCCAACGATTTCAGCCCCTTCGCCCCTCCCTCCATCACCACCGGCGACACCTCCCTCCTTCGTTCTCGCTTTCAGCATTCCTTCATACTTGGAATTGGCGATGCTGAAATCGGACATAGCTAGAGCGGATAGAGGAGTGCTGCACGCAACCAACATCATCGAATCTGCGACACCTCCCTCCTTCGTTCTCGCTTTCAGCATTCCTTCTCAAGCGAATTTGCTCGAATGCCTCTTATCATTGATTTCTCTACTCTTCTCTTCGATCATAATGGAGCAAGAAGAAGACGTCTACGAAAGAGAAGTGCTGCACGAAGCCAACATCAATTGAGAGAGATGTTGACAATCAAGAGATGCTGACAATCGAGTCTCCAATATCTATCATACATGGCTAACAAACTGATCTGTGGCTTGGATCTGTAAGTTATAACTGTTCTTTACTTTCTTTCTTTAATTACGCATGTTTACTGTTTCGCTCTTTGAGTTTTCCGTTCATCATTCATTCCCTTGATGTTCGACTCCTACTGATGTTTATCATGCTTCTTCTAGAAGTGCATTTTTTCGCACACTCTATCCTGCTTAAAATTGATAAGATTGTGGAAAGTGATGGTAATGTCATTTTGCAAATTTGTGAAGAAACTGGTGCAGAGGTTAGAATAAAAGAACCTTCCTCTGGATGTGATGAAAGGGTAATTTTTATTGCACCAACTGACAAGAAGGCTAAAAATGACAGGGAATCAACTGATGTGGACGGACACCATTCAAATGAACAAGGAGACGACGAATGCGCTTCGATCGAACCTAGATCAAGTCCTATTACTGACGATGCCCTGAAAAAATAGCCCTCTTAATGAATAAGGGTAAGACGTCATAAATGGGTCACCCTACGCAAAAGTCATGCCTGAAACCATATACTAAACCACTACGATCGAATAGATCATGCCTTAAGAATCCGCAGACCCCCTCTCCTAAGTGCATACTCTTTAAGTTACACAATGATCACAATTAAGATCTTTGATATGCGTCTACATATCAATTACACTAAGTAAGTAAAGACTCTACACCATCTAACCCCTCCAACAAAGAGCAAGCAACTTGCTGGCTAAGCACATCTCTGCTAATGTCGCCACGTATAACAACCTAAAATCTATGGCATGAGGGCATGAGTTACACGTGTCCCCTACCAAACCACGAGGTCGCCAGCCAGCTGCTCGCTCGGTAACACTATAAATATCCCCCTAAGAACCACAAGAAAGAGATCCGAAAAAAAGGAAGAAAGACAAGAGCTCTGCAATCCTCTCTGAGATAAAGTCCTCAGATTTGAATTCCTGAAATCCTTGATCGGAGAAGAACTTTTCTAGAACAAACACATCATCTGACAAACTTCCTCTAAAGACGACAATTGAACAACAAATACTTAACGCGAGCAAACTTAATCGCAAGGATTACTCTATCATCAAAACGCCAACGTATAGTGAAAAGATTAATTACATATAAATATCCTCACAAGTTGGCTTTGCAGGTAATTAAGGACATTTGTCATCACCTTGAGGTAATAAGTATAGGTGAATTTCTAGAAATGCTTCATTGGCGCCGTCTGTGGGAACCTTTCACGACGAGAGGTTCCTTGTAGAAATACACTTTATTTTTCCTATGCATTTTTCAATTCTTTAAGATTTATAGTTTTCTATCCCTCGTGGGAATACCGGTTTTACTCCTAGCACTAATACTTCACAGGAAGACATGAACTTCACACTCTTTGGGGAAGAATTTGGAGAACAGCACCACGATGAAGGATGGAACAACGGATTGAATCTAAATGACCCTCCCAATGAGGAAGCTCGCACCCCAGAAGGTGAAAACATCCCTCAACAACCATTTTAGAATGTAGTCCCAGCGCTCCCGTTTGGGCAGTATGGGGCATGAGGAGGAGTCCCTCCGTACCAATACTTCACAGGTGTCTACCCTCCGAATCCTTTCTATGGACAACCTACGAACGTGGTTCCCCCTCAGTATGATCCCTATGGCTACTATCAGCCGCAAGGTTCGGCTCGCGCTCCGATAAATCTGTTTGCCTATCCGGTTGACAATCCGCCAAATCCAGATCAAAATTACGACGATGATAATGCTGATAAAGAGCTCGCGGCAATTGTGCAATGGACATCTCGTCAAGATCCAATTCATCACGAGCACCTAGCCCGATTCATAAGGATGAATCTGCATTCCCTTCCGCGTTCTGCAAATGATGTGAGACGCCTGTGCCCAAGAGGTGGAAAGATGTATCCATCGTGAAGTACACTGGGAATTCTGATCCCAACGATCACATGAACCAATTAACAAATTCAATGGGAAAGAACGAGAACAATGACGCTATGTTTTGTCGATCATTCCCATCCACCCTAAGTGGGGTGGCCTTAACTTGGTTCACCAACCTGCCCCGGTCATCCATAAACAATTTTGCTCAACTGTCCAATGTCTTTGTCGCTCATTTTGGCAGTGCTTGCACATAGAAATGCACCATGCTGGATCTAAATTCCATCAAGCAGGAACCATCCGAATCTTTGGGGAGCTTCTTCAGTAGATTCACTACTATGGTCGTACAAATCCCAAAATTCAATCAAGAGTCTGCAAATACCATTCTAATGGACAACCTTTAACGAGGGCGACTTCAAAACTTACTTATTCAGAAAGGAGCCCCGCAACTATGACAAGTTGTGCGACCTCGTGACCCTGCAAATCCATGCTATGAAAGCTGTGAGGTCAAGCTCACGATCAAATGAAACAAATCCCTCCTTGTTCCATAAAATAAAAAATAAATTCCGCGGAAGGGGAAGTTAGGATGCTCAGCAACATAATAATCGTCGCTAGCAAATCCCCATCGCTCCTCAGCAGGCCTCCCACAACGAAGTACAGTACAACCAATTGGCGGGTCCAAACCTGCCCACTGCCCCAACTAATGTAATGATGGCGCACCCATATATGGTACGCCCTCCCGTCTATGGCGTTCCACCGGCCCCTCATCCTCATCAAAACGTTCCCTTACAAATTTGCACACCTCCTACAAATCAAAATCAACCCATCGCGCCGCCATGACAGTAAAACCCACCCTACGCCCCGAGAAGAAGGGGAAGAGGTGGATACCCTTGGGGTCGCGGAGGGCGAAACGGAAATACAGGAGGCAGATATAGGCCCCCGCCCAGGGATGTTCAAAATGCTCCAGAAGCAAGATCGTCATCAAATAGAATTTCACATTCCAACCGGGATAATCAAAACCCAGCTCCCCCCAATGGATGCATCAATACCATCGCAGGCGGGCCTTCCTCCTCCGGGACCAGCAACCAAGAAAGGAAGAATTATGAGAGAGAGGCCAGACATCCTCCATCGGAGTCTAGCATTAAACAAGCCTCTACAAAACATGCGGTACTGAATTTTTGTTTTTCTGATGCTCACGACCTCAGGATGCCACATTCAGATCCTGTGGTCATCCATGTGCAGCTAGGGATGAAGAAAGTCAAACGCGTCCTAATTGACACCGGGTCTTCAGTGGACATCTTATACTGGAACACTTTCGAATGATTGGGTATCGCAAAAAGCGCTTTACACTGCTACTCAGGAAATGTCATCTATATCTCAATGGATGAGGTCGAGGTAGCTGGAACCATTGAGCTCGCCTTGACCTTAGAAACTCATCCCGGCTGAAGAACCCACATGGTAGAATTGACAGTGGTTGGCCTACCCTCCATCTACAATGCCATCATGGGCTGCGTTAGTCTTTTTAGGTTCCAAGTGGCTTGCTTAGTGTACCATTTTGACATCAAATTCCCATGAGCGGATGGAAAGGTGAGGGAGGTTCGTGGAGAACAGTTAGAGAGTAGAGTCTGATACCTTGCCTCATTAAAAAAGGGTCACAACCGAGTATTTGCGATTGACAACCAAGGCCAAGGATCTTTGAAATCAGAAATGGCTGAGAACGATGAACAAGAAGCTATTTCAGACAACATCGAAGTAGAATTAGAAGTATGACCTGAAAATTCGCGGATAAAATCATTGAAGAAAAAGTGGCTTTCTTCCCTTTCACCAACAACACGGAGGCTCTCTATCACGGACACAACTTGGGAACCCCCATCTTAGATTGAGTTAAAGAAATTCTTGCTTGTCCCCTCAAGATCTAAAGGGTCTCCCTCGCGAGATCGCATAACACTTTCTCAGACTCGCCCACAACACTAAACCTATATGTCAAAAGAAAAGAAAGATGGAAACAGAAAAAGCCAAGGCAGCCAAAAAAGAGGTTGACAAACTTCTACAAGCAGGTTTCATCCGCGAAATCAATGATTCAACATGGTTGTCAAACGTAATCCTTCTTAAAAAGAGTAGTGGCAAGTGGAGATTGTGCGTCGATTTCAAAGATCTACACAAAGCATTCCCTAAGGACAGCTACCCCCTCCCTTTCATCAACGAATTAGTAGATACCACTTCGGGCCATGCCACACTAAGCTTCCTCGATGCTTATTCAAGATACAACCAGATCAAAATGAGTCCATGCGATGAGAAAAGCACGACTTTCATCACCAATCAGGGCACCTTTTGCTACAAAGTAATGACCTTCGGACTGAAAAACGCCGGTCCCACTTTCCAGCGAATGATCGAAAAAGTTTTCCAACCTCAAATCGGAAAAAACGTTGCGGTCTATGTTGATGACATTGTGATCAAAAGTCTGACCAAGGAAAGTCATCCGACTGACCTCCAGGAGACCTTCGACGCTCTCAGACTATATCATGTCTGCTTGAACCCAGAAAAATGCGTGTTTGGGTTGATTCAAGAAAATTCTTGAGCTTCATGATTAGCCACAGTGGCATCGATGTCAACCCTTCAAAAGTACAAACGATACTTGATATGGGCCCCTCTAAGACATTGAAAGATATTCAGAAGCTCAACGGATCCATCAACTATTTGAGCCGTTTTTGCTCGTGATTAACAGATCATTCTCTACCTTTCTTCAAACAACCAAAGAAAAAAGGGCTTGTGGAATGGATTTCTGCATTGGACAAGGCTTTCAAAAGCATGAAAGAGTACCTTTCAATGCTCCCTACCCTTCATTATCCTCATGAATATGAAATACTGCAACTTTATCTCGCGGTCGAATAAAATACCATCAGCACTGTTCTCACAAGGGAGTCAAAATTCCCTATTTACTTCCCTAGTAAAGTTCTATAGCCCGCGGAATCCGGATACACCCCCATCGAGAAAATGGCTTTGTCCGTTATCTTCACAGCAAGACGATTGAGACCCTACTTTTAGGCTCACACCATCGAAGTTCTTACCGATCTGCCCCTACATCAAATCCTTCACTCGCCATCACTCTCTAATATGATGGTAAAATGGGCAGTAGAATTATCAGAATTTGATGTCTATTTCAAGCCTCAAAAATCTTGCCTGGCCCAGGCATTGGCTGATTTTATAGTAGAATCAACCTTCGCATAATCACAAGATTGCAAAGGAGAAGATTGGGTCATTAATGTTGATGGCTCGGTATCTGCCGGAGGTTGTGGAGTTGGGGTAACAATCTCAAGTTCAAGTGGCAAAATCACTGACTTATCTTTCCAACTCCTCTTCGAAGCCCCCAACAATGAGGCAGAGTACGAATTATTGATTGTGGGAATTGGGAAAGCACTGATCAATGACGCTCGTCAAGTTCAAATCTTTACAGATTCAGAGGTAGTTGCTCAGCAAGTCAAAGGAGAATATGAATAAAAAACAGGCATGCTACCCGAATATTTGACTCGCATACAAACACTAACGACGACATTAGGTCATTGTTCCATTTCTTCTATCCCTTGCGAACAGAATGAACGTGCCGATATACTGGCCAGAATAGGAGTGACTTTCCCCCTTAATTTAAGCGATCGCATGGTGATTGAACGAAAACACGCTCGGGGGATCCACAAAGGTGTCTTCAAGGTATCCCATTAGGATTGGCGGGAACCTCTCTTGGACTACATCAACAATGGGCCGGTCAAAGGAGCCTGTGGGCAGGAACAACAAAGCATCAGAAAACGAGCTTCCTGTTTCTGAGTCAGAGATGGACATTTGTACAAAAGAGGTTTTCACCTCCCTGACCTCCTCTGTGTCTCCGATCAAGAAGGTCGTACCCTTATCCGAGAATTACATGCATGCATTTGCAGAAGTCATCAAGGATGGAGAGCAATTGCTGCTAAAATCACGCAATTAGGGTATTACTGGCCCAGCCTCAGGGCCGACGCTGAAATGGTTATTCACATATGCGACCCCTATCAGCGACATGCCTCCCTCAAACATTAACCTCCTCACCTACTCAAGTGCATATCTAAGCCATATCCATTCGCGATGTGGGGAATGGACATTCTTGGGTCGTTCCCTCTAGCCCCAGTTTAACTGCATATCATCCTTATAATAGTGGATTACTTCACCAAATGGGTAGAAGCTGAGGCCATGGCCACAATCACCGCTGAAAAAGTACGCAAGTTTCTCTGGAAAAATATGATATGTCATTTCGGGGTTCCACAAGCTATCAAATATTACTGATTATGGGCCACAGTTCGACTGCAAAACCATCCGAGATTTTTGCACTGAACTCCATATAGATCTCTGTTTCTCGTCTGTAGCATACCCCCAATCTAATGGTCAAGCCGAAACCACAAATCACTAGATTTTGAACGCACTCAAGAAAAGATTAGGGATCGCAAAAGGAGAATGGGCAGAAATCTTGCCATTAGTTCTCTAGGCTTACAGAACCTCCGCTAAAAGTCTAACAGGAGAAACACCATTCGCAGTGACCTTTGGCGTAGAACTCCATTTGCGAGAAGCAAGAAGAGACACAGCTTGCCTTAAAGCAAACGAGTATCAACATCAACTTGCCGAAGAATATAACAAACACGTATTTATACGACCATTACAGAAAGGCGATCTAGCCCTTCGCCAAGCCACATAAGGAGGAAAGTTGGAACTCAAGTGGGAAGGTCTTTACGTCATCCACCAAGAAGTAGGGAGAGGATCCTTCAAGCTTCAGAATTCGGAAGGAGCTATCGTAGCGAAAGCGTGGAATACCAAGAACCTCAAAGCATATTTCACTTAAGTTTGTTTTTTGTATATTGGAAACCTGATGGCTTAGGATTTTCTATGTATAGGAAGTCACAGGAATCCCGAATGGGTACACCTCTTCATGAATATAAATGAAAGTTTCAAACCCTATCTGACACGCGTAACCACGAATAAAATTTAGCAATCACGTGTCTTTCGAACATGGATGTGCAAGCAAGCCTCTAAAGAGAATAAAATTTAGTAGTCGCGTGTCTTTCGAACACGGATGTGCAAGCAAGCCTCTAAGGAGAATAAAATTTAGCAATCGCGTGTCTTTCGAACACGGATGTGCAAGCAAGCCTCTAAGAAGAATAAAATTTAGCAATCACGTGTCTTTCAAACATGGATGTGCAAGCAAGTCTCTAAGGAGAATAAAATTTAGCAATCGCGTGTCTTTCGAACACGAATGTGCAAACAAGCCTCTAAGGAGAATAAAATTTAGAAATCGCGTGTCTTTCAAACACGGATGTGCAAGCAAGCCTCTAAGGAGAATAAAATTTACCAATCGCGTGTCTTTCGAACACGGATGTGCAAGCAAGCCTCTAAGAAGAATAAAATTTAGCAATCGTGTGTCTTTCGAACACGGATGTGCAAGCAAGCCTACAAAGAGAATAAAATTTAGCAATCGCGTGTCTTTCGAACACGGATGTGCAAGCAAGCCTTTGATGAGAATAAAATTTAGCAATTGCGTGTCTTTCAAACACGGATGTTCAAGCAAGCCTCTAAGGAGAATAAAATTTAGAAATTGCGTGTACTTAAAACACGAGTATGCAAATGAACCTCCAAGAGGAATGAAAAAAAAAAGCGACCCTATTCATAAGATAAAGAAGGATAAGACAAGCATTCATCCAATACAAATGGAAGAACATACAATATAATAAGTTGACAACAGATAAACCGCGAATTAACTATGGACGATCCACAACAACTTTTATTCGTTACATAAAGTTGATCACCCATAAAAAGAACGCTCTCAGCAGGCAAGTCACTCCTTTGCTTCCAAAACCATAATATCAAAACAATGACCTCTTTCATATTTGAAGATGGTCAGCGAAGCACCAGCACGAAGGCCACTTTCCATTGCGAATTTATGCCACCCTTCAGTAAATCATTGTCTGTTGTTACTATCCTTGGACACCTTCACATGCAGCTTTCGCCCGTTGGGAGATGTCAAACAGACATGGTCTGTCTCCACATTACCATATATTTCCCTAAAATAAGTCGGAAGGGGCTATCATAAAGACGCAAACAATCGAAACATAAGACAAACAAATCAAAAACCATTATAGAATAAAAATACATGAAAAATTACCAGGAAATATAGTTTCTCCTCGGTATCTATGGATCTGTAAAAGTCCCACGGACCCGAATTTGAAGAAGCCATTTCTTTCTACCAAAATAAAAAAAATAAGGCAAAGTATAAGATACACCATGCAGGAAAACATTACCTCCACACCTATATATACCACAGGATAACGATGATAAAAAAGAATTCAGACAACTTTAACATTAATTGCATATACTATACGGGAAAGGTAGCCCAAATCCGAACCTTCTCGAGATACCCTGCATGCAATACATGTGGAAGGAATCCAGTCAAACCACTGCAACCTTACCTGCTAGCCTCAAATCAGGCCACAACCACCTACAATCACGGGTGGTCTTGATTTATTTCGACTCCTCAGACCTGTTCCCAAAACCACTGTTCCCCACTAAAAACAAAATTACATCAAAGACCGTGTCATGCAACACATCCATTACCGCTATAAAAAGACCTATTCACCAATCATTCCACCACCCCCGGCACCAAAATTTTACATCATGGCAGCCCCAAACCCTCCTCAAGACCCATATTCCTTCTCACTAAACTTGGACTTCGAAGAGCAGGTGTTTCGTATGATGCTATCATATAGTTTCGGATAGGAGTTCGAAACCCAAGTACCAGAACAAATCTTGTTATCGTCCAGCACACTGCAAAACTTCCCAATCCATATCTCAAAGGGCCATTACCACTCCTTATGGGTGAAAGAGGGTTGGAATGATTTCGTCGAATCTCATGGACTCACCCTTGGCTCAACCATAACTTTCCTTCACAAAGGAAACGCGCGATTCGAGGTACACATGTTGGATTCCGAAGGCTATGACGTAGAAAGCTAGTTAGATACTATTCAACACAATGGGTCACCAAGTAATGGTTTTTAAAGATTTTTTCTTGTAATATCATCTTTTGAGAATGAATGTTAAAAAACCTAGTATGAAAGAGATGTTTCGATCACAAAATATAATTTCAATCGCGTTTATAACGCTGGAGATCATCCTCACGTTTAATTCAATCTCCATTGCGTTTGTTACGCTAGAGATTACCTTCTGGTTTGGTTCAATCTTCGTCGCATTTGTTACGCTGGAGATCACCTTCGAGTTTGATTTAATCCTCATCGTGTTTGTTACACTAGAGATTACCTATGGGTTTGGTTCAATCTCCGTCGTATTTGTTACGTTGGAGATCACCTTCGAGTTTGATTTAATCTCCTTCGCATTTGTTATGATGGAGATTACCTTCGGGTTTGATTTAATCTCCATCATGTTTGTTATGTTAGGGATCACCTTCGGGTTTGATTTAATCTCCGTCGCGTTTGTTCCGCTGAAGATCACCTTCGGGTTTGATTTAATCTCCGCCGCGTTTGTTATACTGGAGATTACCTTCGGGTTTGATTTAATCTCCATCGCGTTTGTTACGCTGGAGATCACCTTCGGGTTTGATTTAATCTCAATCGCGTTCGTTATGATGAAGATTACCTTCGAGTTTGATTTAATCTCCATCACGTTTGTTACGCTGGGGTTCATCTTCGGGTTTGATTTAATCTCCGTTGCGTTTGTTATGCTGGAGATCACCTTCGGGTTTGATTTAATATCCATCGTGTTTGTTACGCTGGAGATTACCTTCGAGTTTGATTTAATCTCCGTCGCATTTGTTACACAGGAGATTACCTTCGAGTTTGATTTAATCCCCATCACGTTTGTTATGCTGAGGATCACCTTCAGGTTTGATTTAATCTCCGCCGCGTTTGTTACGGTGGAGATCACCTTTCTGTTTGATTTAATCTCCATCACATTTGTTACGCTAGAGATTACCTTCGATTTTAATTTAATCTCCATCACGTTTGTTACGCTGAAGATTACCTTTGGGTTTGATTTAATCTCCATCACATTTGTTACACTAGAGATTACCTTCGGGTTTGATTTAGTCTCCATCATGTTTGTTATGATAAAGATTACCTTCGGGTTCGATTTAATCTCCATCGTGTTTGTTACGCTGGAGATTACCTTCGGGTTTTGATTCAATCTCCATCGTGTTTGTTACGCTGGAGATTACATTCAAGTTTGATTCAATCTTTGTCGCGTTTGCTACACTGAAGATTAAATCCCTTTTGCATTTAACACACTGAAGATTATCTTTATCATTGGTGATTCCCCATTGCGTAAGGTACGCTGGAGATTGGCCTCATTATGAGTAAATCTCCATCGCATCTAATACACTGGAATTATCCTCATTAAAGGCAATCCTCGTCGCGAATCTCAAAATAGAAACAAACCCCAAACATATTTGAAAATACTGGTTAACCCATACAAATATAACAAACAGCCAGTACCTAGAAAAAACTGAAAAACAATTAAAGACTCCACCTTGATTGTAAGACCTTGAGCTACTAACCTGCAGGTCATACCAAAGGATGATGAAAGACAAAACATGCCTTGGTTTTAAGGTCAAGAAACCAAGGTCAATCCTTCTGCATTTAACCCTCCTTATGTATCTCTATTGTCTGATGTATATTTTATATATGAGATTATTTGCAGGACTTTTGATAAGGATTGGGTCGTATACATATGGGCTTATGGGCCTTATCTTTTAGGTCTGTTTTGTTATATCTATTCCATATATATTCTTGCCCATTATTTGCTAACCCGGTTTAGGAAAGTGGATCGTATAAAATCAGCCCAAGGATCAAATCCAGGATTGCCGATTCAATCAAACCTCCAAGGAGCACATCAGAGATTGGAGTTTTTGGAAAGAACTGATTTGAGAGGAATTCTAATTTCAACGGCTTTCCATCCCCATCCTTGATGATAAGAACAGCTATATATAGAAGAATGCAAGAAGATGATCCATACTAAGCAAGCAACCTTTCACAACGATCAAGTCTTCCTAAGCATCCATTGTTCACAGTTTCTCTTCTAGTCTCAAAGTTTAGCTTGTTATTTTTATGAGTTGAGGGAAATACTAGAGCCTATTGTACAAGTCATTCATTTTACACTAAGAGTTCCTATACTCGATCTAAGACACACTCCTGTGTGTGGAGAGAGCTTTTATTTCACTTTTAAGGTTGAGTGCTAGAATAGAAGTGGTGAGGCTTTGTATAGAAGAAGGGAAGTTCTTCTAGGAAGTTCTAGGCTCAAGGGAAGTGGAATAAGAAGTGTTGAGTCCTACGGGTTGGTAACCCTAGGCGGGGACGTCGGCGAAGTTGGTGCCGAACCTCGTTAATAATTCGTGTGTTCATTTATTTATTCTGCATTTACTTATATCGCTTGATTTTTACTTAGTCAAGATTTGATAGTCATATCAATGTCTTGACAAGTTGTTTTGAAAATTCTCAAAAGGTTCTATTTTGCAAAAATTGAGCATACTCTATTCATCCCCCCTTCTAGAGTATTATTCATCGCCTAATAGACTCTTCAATCG
The DNA here is from genome assembly GCA_963922045.1 of Persicaria maculosa. Taxonomy (NCBI): domain Eukaryota; kingdom Viridiplantae; phylum Streptophyta; class Magnoliopsida; order Caryophyllales; family Polygonaceae; genus Persicaria; species Persicaria maculosa. The sequence continues at coordinate 18,687,699 of OY998261.1, read as the reverse complement.
TTATCAGAGTTTGGCTCACTGTTTGATCTAATAATCTTGTGAGTTTTTATAATGTCTACCATAGGTGATGGAGGTTTTGCACAGAGGAGATCTACTAACAGACCCACACTGTTCTGTGCAACAACTTTGTTCATTGGAGATCCTTGATGCAGATGTTTATCATCGATCAAGATCTTGAGTTATGGGATCTGGTTAAGAAGGGTCCACGCATTCCAAAGAAGACTGATGAGACTGGAAAAGAAGTTGACAAAGCTGAAGACGGATATACTCAAATAGATCTGGAGAATGTCGCAAAGAATTTTAAATCTATGAATTTCTTATATTGTGGACTCGATGCTAATGAATTTAATCGCGTTTCCTCTTGCAAGAGTGCCAAGGAGATTTGGGACAAGAGTGGTGGTCACATACGAAGGCACTAGTCAAGTTAAGGAAAGCAAGATCAACATCTTTCTTCGACAAAATGAGCTTTTCAAGATGAATCCTGATGAATCAGTGATGGAAATGTTTACGAGATTTACTTAAATTGTGAATAACCTTGACTCACTTGGAAAAACCTTCTCCAATAGAAGGAAGGTAAGGAAGGTTCTCAAGAGTCTCCCTAAGACCAAGCGGGGTCCTAAGGTTACTACAATTGAGGAAGCTCAAGACCTTACCACACTACCATTGGATGACTTACTTGGAAAACTCATTACACATGAGATGATCTTAAATGAAGAATATGGAGAAGTTCCTTCAACAACAAAGAATCTTGCACTCAAAGCAAAGAAAGAAGAAATACAAACAGATGATGATGAAAGTGACGATGAGGATGACCCTTTTTCTCTCATCACTAGGGGACTAGCACAAATCTTAAAGATGAATAAAATAGTTCTCTAATCGAGACAATGCTGGATCATCCAAGTTCAAAGATACGTCCTCTAACCCATCTAAAAAGACGAAAGTACTAACATGCTTTGAATGTGGTGAATCAGATCATCTTGTAAAGGAATGTCATTTGAAGAAGAGCAACAAATTCAAGAAGAGTGAGCAAAGAAAGAGAGCTATGGTAGCCACATGGAGTGACTCAGGTTCATCAAGTGACTCAGACACAGAAGGAGATCAGGAAAATCTTTGTCTAACCGCTGAGCATGAGGAGACTAAAAGTCATAACCTTGAGAAAGTGGTAAGAGGCTTGATATCTAGCCCTCCTGACATTTTATCTGAGTTTTAAAGAAATATGATTTCTAATTAACTAAGAGGCTTACAACAGTGAAATCAACATCATGAAAGAAAAGCTGAAAGATTAACAGAAATGCATAAGTGAAATGTCACTGGAAATGAAAAATCTTAAAGCTTCTCAGTCGGCTCTTGACATTAAAGTCAAGACCTTGAAATCAGAGAATTCTGAACTCAAGAAAAACCTCTCCTTTCTAAAGCTTTATAATGATGATTTAGAGAAAAAGAAGGTTAAGCTAACTGAAAAGTGCAAAGACCAGCAGACATCACTCATACAATTCACGAGATCTAAAGCCAATCTTGATAAGATGTTGGGTGAATAACAACTATCAATTAATAGAAGTGGTATTGGCTACAACAAAAATTTTCCAAAGAATCCCAGTACCATTAAAGGTAATTGGCGTTCACCTACCTGTTTTTACTATTGTAAGAAAGGGCATATGAAGGAAACATGTCCATATAGACGAAGGGATCCTCACATCATTAGAAATACATTTCCAGTACGTTTAAATGAACAGATAAGACAAGTTTGGGTTCCTAAAGGGACCAGACTACCCGACATAGTCTATCCCCATTATGAATCTAAATCTATATATTGGTCTAGCCGGAAGGGTTGATGTTTGTTTTGCAGGATATCACCAAGACCAAGGAGCCAAGATGGATTATGGATAGTGGATGCTCTCGGTACATGAGTGGGCAGAAATATTTGTTTCATGATCTAAAGGAGCAAACCACTGGGACAATTACTCTTGGTGATAAAGGGAAGTGCAATATTATTGGTATTGGTAACATCGGTAGTAATTCTAAAAGTTGCATTAAAGACGTATATCTTGTTGACGGACTAAAGTATAATCTTCTAAGTGTCTCTCAGTTGTGTGACAAGGGAAACAAAGTTAATTTTGACAGGCACAAGTGTGAAGTCAGAAATAAAGAGACAGGAGATCTGATCCTCACTGCTCATTGGCACAATAATACATACGCTGTAAATGCTAATCAAATTGCAGGAACACATCTCAAGTGTCTCAAGGCCTTGACAGAAGACCCAAGTCTGTGGCATAGAAGGCTAGGGCATGTGAGCATGTATACCCTCAACAAATTGAAGTCAACAAACCTTGTGAGAGGATTGCCTGACCTAAACTACAGAAATGAGGAATTGTGCAACGCCTGCACAAGAGGTAAACAAACACGCGACTCTTTTAAACCCAAAAAGGTTGTAAGTTCCTCTCACCCTCTTGAACTTTTACATATGGATTTATGTGGTCCTATGCGCGTCAAATCTCCAAAGGGTAAACAATACATCCTAGTTATTATTGATGATTTCTCTCATTTTACATGGATCTCCTTTCTTAGAGAAAAATCAGAGGCTTTGTTCGAATTTTCAAAACTTTGTAAGGATTTAAAAACCTTGAAAAACATACCAATTGTCTCCATTCAGAGAGATCATGGTAGAGAATTTGATCAACTTAAGTTTGATTTGTTTTGTGCTAAGTATGGTATTTCACATAACTTTTCAGCTCCTAGAACTTCTCAACAAAATGGGGTTGTGGAACAAAAGAACAGCACCCTAGAGGACATGTCTAGGACAATGCTTTTAGAAAATGGTTTGCCAAAATTTTATTGAGCAGAGGCTGTGAATACAGCCAACTACATTTTGAATCGTTGTTTGATTCGTCCCATCTTAAAGAAAGCTCCTTATGAACTTTTCAAAGGAAGAAAGCCAAATATTTCCTATTTAAAACCTTTTGGATGTACTTTCTTTGTTCATAACAATGGCAAAGATAACCTTGAGAAATTTGATGCTCGTAGCGACGAAGGTATATTTCTTGGTTATTCCTCTAATAGCAAAGCTTATATAATCTATAACAAGTGCACCAAAATTGTTGAGGAGAGTATCCATGTGGTATTCGACGAAAGAAATAATGGTGTGTTAAGTGAGAGTTTTGCAGATCTCAATCTAAATCATCATGATTCTGATGGAGAAGAAGAAGATAAATCTGAAACCAAGAAGGATCAAGAACGCAACATGCAAGAGCAAATCCATGATACACACGAGCTGTCTCAAGACCTTGAGAAGCAACTATAGAGTATGGATGTAGGCAATACAAGCAGTGAAGAACCCAGCTCCAATACTGTATCTCAAGACCTTGAGGAGAGACCCACTACCGTTGTGAATGATCAAGGCCCAATGTAACGAAAGTTCAAGCACGCTTCATCACATTCAGCTCAGGATATCATATCAGATCCATTGTCAGGTATCCAAACTTGGTCTAGATTAAAGAACCTATGTGCTTTCTATGCTTTTGTCTCTCTTGTAGAACCAAAGACACCTGTTGAGGCACTCAAGAACTCGAACTGGATCACTGCTATGCAAAGCGAGCTGAATGAGTTTGAAAAGAACAAGGTTTGGACTCTCCAACCGAGACCAAAGCATCAATCAGTCATTGGAACTCGGTGGGTGTTTAGAAACAAGTTAGATGAAGCAGGCGAGATCATTCGAAACAAGGCAAGGCTTGTGGCTCAAGGCTACAACCAAGAAAAAGGTATAGACTATGAGGAGACTTTTGCTCCCGTAGCAAGGTTAGAAGCTATACGCATATTACTTGCTTTTGCTTCTTATATGTGCATCATATTATTTCAAATGGATGTTAAATATGCATTTCTGAATGGGTTCTTGGAAGAAGAAGTTTATATTGCTCAACCTCCTGGCTTTGAAAGTGAAGAATTTCCTAATCATGTTTATAAACTGGACGAGGCTCTTTATGGTCTTAAACAAGCCCCTAGAGCTTGGTATGAGAGATTGTCCAAGTATCTTCTTGAAAATGGTTTTCAAAGAGGTTTGATTGAAAAAACACTTTTTATCAAGACCCGTGGAAATGATCTTTTAGTTGTTCAAATTTATGTTGATGATATACTATTTGGTGCTACTAACAACTCCCTTTTGTAAGGAGTTCTCGGATATCATGTGCAGGGAATTTGAAATGAGCCTCATAGGAGAACTGAACCTCTTCCTCGGTTTACAAGTTCATCAAACGAAGAAAGGCATCTTTCTCAATCAAGGAAAGTATACTAGGGACTTGCTCAAGAAGTACAAGATGGATCAATCCAAAGTAGCAAAAACCCCTACGAGCTTTACACTCTCTCTTGATCAAGACAAGAATGGTAAGAATGTGAACCAAAAGGAGTATCGAGGTATGATTGGTTCACTCCTCTACCTTACTGCTAGTAGACCTGACATCATGTTCAGTGTGTGTATGTGTGCTCGGTTCCATGCTGATCCTATAGAGTCTCATCTTATTGCTGTAAAGAAAATCTTTCGATACTTGAATGGAACTCAAGACCTTGGCCTATGGTATCCCAAACAGAGCAATTTTCTTTCAACGGGCTTTTCAGATGCAGATTTTGCAGGCTATAAGGTGGATAAAAAAAGCATTTCAAGGTGTTGCCAACTCCTAGGATCATCCTTGATTAGCTGGCACTCTAAGAAGCAAAAATTCAGTGGCTTTATCTACTACAGAAGCCAAGTACCTAGCTGCAGGAGCTTGTTGCTCATAGATTCTATGGATAGCTTAGCAACTCAGAGATCTCGGCATTGATCTCAAAGGTATCCCTACCAAATGTGATCATACCAGTGCAATTTCTGTTACTAAGAATCCTGTGCAGCACTCAAGAACCAAGCATATTGATGTGAGACATCACTTCATTAGAGATCATGTTGAAAAAGGTAATGTATCAATCTCTTTTATATCTACTGATTTTCAATTGGCTGATATTTTCACAAAGCCACTGCCTGAAGATCGTTTCAACTTCATTAGATTGGAACTTGGTATGCTCAATAGGGAAGCATTTTCGTTGGGGAAGCAATACTCCCTTACAAAATGAAGTTTTGATTGATATCTCAAGACGTTGAAATCATATGATCTTGAGAGAATCAAAACAGAATTATAGTATATTTATTAGACCAAAAATTTTGTTAATATCTTTTTAGATATTGATATAATTTTATTTTCAAGAAAATTCTTTCCACTTTTATGAAATTTTTCGAAAAAATTCTTCCCCAAATTATTTTATCCTATTTCCTGTTCTAAAAATCTGTCTTGATTCTTTCCCCTATTCAAAATCAGTTTCCTAATCTTTCCTTCATTAAAGTCTGGTTTAGTTTGGATTAATTGAACTTCTTTTTAAATTTTAAAAAGGGTGTGACTCTTGGGCTTCCTTTGTACGGCTATTTAAAACCCCTTCTCCCTTCTGTCACTTCACCCGTCACTTACCCTCTCTCTCCACTCCATCTCCGATCTCTCTTCTCCAGTTTTCAAAATCCCTCTTTTCTTCTCTTCATCAATCCGTATCAATGGCCTCCAGGAGATCATATGCTTCTACGGCTGCTTCTTCTTCCAAGCGCTTCAAAATGGCTGCCACCATAGGGAAGAACATCTGTGCATCTTAAAAAACCGACTCCGAAGATTCCAGGTAACTCCCAGCATACGAAGAAGACACCACGAGCTCAATATACTCCTGTGCGCTCCAAACATGTAACTCCCAGCATCCCTGACTCTTGGTTCACTTCTGCCAAAGTGGTCGAGTCCTGGGAATGGGGCTTTGGCCATCGTCGATTATGCTTTTGTGATGCTGTTGATGTCAAATTACTCGAATCCATGCCCCTTGCCTGCATTACCCTCCTTAAATCAACTTGTCTCTGGTCTGTCCTCAACCCCGATAATTTTTCCTTCCCTCATCTTACCCGCCTTTTCTATGCCAATCTTACTGCTTATTGTGTCAAGGGTACCCTAACCCTCATCTATGAAGTCAAGAACACATGGATTCGTCTCACTGCAGACAACCTAGCCCTCATCCTTGACCTCCCTCGAGAGATTACCACAAAAGATTACCCTGATAGAATCGATTACATTAACCGTGCCCGAGAAGAGTTCTTCTTCCCCTCTCCTCCTGAATCCTCCTCCCACAAATCTACCCATAACATACTCAAATTGCAGCCCAAATTGATCTTTGATATCCTTGCTCGCTGCATTTTTCCAAGAGTAAACTCAAGGGAACTGATCACTGAGAGCTTGCTTGAGATTCTGTACCTTGTCATGAACGGTTATGAACCCAACCTTCCCGATCTTATTCTCAACTACATGCTTCATGCCTCCACTTCATCTCATTCTATGCCCCTTCCTTATGGCAATATCCTCCCCAAAAGTTTCGAGTTTTATGATGTCGACACATCTGCAGAAGAGAAACAGACCTATAGTGGCATAATCGATGAAGCGTGCCTAGAGCGCCTTAGGATCGCTAAGAACCTGCGTGGCCAGTGAATGTTGAAGAAAGAACTCAAAGGGGGCGCCTGCTTCTGACCAAGGTATCTCTGAAGATCGAATGGCTGCCCTGGAGACTGATGTTCAAGACCTTAGGATGGACATGGGCAGAATGTTGACTGACATAGTCTCAAGGTAGGACAACACTCATGAGCTGCTCTCGATTGTGAACTGCAAGCTGGATCAGATGTTGCTTCTCAACGCCCTCACCTTCACTGCTACTAGTTTCATCATGCCTTTGGACCAAGAAGCTGCTGAGCATACTAGGGAGAAAACAGGGAACATCATTCTCAACTGTGAAAGGTTGGTGAAGAACAAGCCCATTCTGCGACCAACTCATACCGAGCCCACCATCCTGACAGTAGAATAACATGGAGTTGTGAAGAAGTACAGGGACGTGGAATGATAGAGGTAGATCACCCAAATGTTGAAAGATGATCACCAAGGAATCAATGAAGAGATGGCATGAGAAGGCTCGGGATAGCGTTCGAAGGAAATATATCGGCCCAGACAAGCAGTACCCGACCTTTGGTGACTGGCATGATGAGGACACAATCACTGAGAAGATACTGACGAAGACCTTCTCCAGGAAGAAGAAGAACTCTACTGATGGTGCATCCTCCTCAAGGCCTTAATACTCCACCATCCTCTTTTCTTTTTTTAAAACTTTGGTTTTCTGGTCTGTTGTGGTACTTTGAATTTCTAGTGACTTTTTGAACTCTAACTTGTTCCATCTGGTCTCTACCCCTTTTGTTGGAAGACAAAAAATGGGAGAATGATTTAGTTGCTGGGTTTTGCAATTTTTAGTTTTTAGTTGGTTTAAAAACGTTGGTCTAAACATTTTATGCATCTTATGATATATATATATATATTTGCTGTTATATTTGATGCTATTGGCATTTGGCTATGGTTTAAATCATGTTTTGTCTTCCATCAAGGGGGAGATTGAAGACTCCACATTGATTGTAAGACCTTGAGGTACTAGCCTGCAGGTCATAACAAAGGATGATGAAAGAAAAAACAAGCCTTTGTTTCAAGGTATTGAAAACAAGGTCAATCCTTCTACATTTGAACCTCCTTATGTATCTCTATTGTCTGATGTATATTTTATATATGAGATTATTTGCAACACTTTTGATAAGGATTGGGCCGTATACATATGGGCTTATGGGCCTTATCTTTTGGGCCTTTTTGTTATATCTATTCCATATATATTCTTTCCCATTATTTGCTTACCCGGTTTAGGAAAGTGGATCATATGAAATCGGCCCAAGGATCAAATCTAGGATTGCCGATTCAATCAAATCTCCAAAGAGCACATCCTGGATTGGAGTTTTTGGAAAGAACTGATTTGAGAGGAATTCTAATTTCAACAGCTTTCCATCCCCATCCTTGATGATAAGAACAACTATATATAGAAGAATGCAAGAAGATGATCCATATTGAGCAAGCAACCTTTCACAACGATCAAGTCTTCCTAAGCATCCATTGTTCACAGTTTCTCTTCTAGTCTCAAAGTTTAGCTTGTTATTTTTATGAGTTGAGGGAAATACTAGAGCCTATTGTACAAGTCATTCATTTTACACTAATAGTTCCTATACTCGATCTAAGACACACTCCTGTGTGTGGAGAGAGCTTTTATTTCACTTGTAAGGTTGAGTGCTAGAATAGAAGTGGTGAAGCTTTGTACAGAAGAAGGGAAGTTCTTCTAGGAAGTTCTAGGCTCAAGGGAAGTGGAATAAGAAGTGTTGAATCCTACGGGTTGGTAACCCTAGGCGGGGACGTAGGCGAAGTTGGTGCCGAACCTCGTTAATAATTCGTGTGTTCATTTATTTATTCTGCATTTACTTATATCCCTGGATTTTTACTTAGTCAAGATTTGATAGTCATATCAATGTCTTGACAAGTTGTTTTGAAAATTTCAAAAGGTTCTATTTTGCAAAAATGGAGCATACTCTATTCATCCCCCACCCCTTCTAGAGTATTATTCATCACCTAATAAACTCTTCAACAATCATTTAACATCGAACACTAAAGTCTACATGGTCATTTGATCAGGCTCCGGATCAATCGCGATGACATCAAAGTGATAATGCCCTTCATAGTCGAAAATCAATCGCATACCAACTCGAATTTCATTGATAATCACGAATTCTCGCCACCCTTCGGTAAACCAGTAACGATCTATGTTCAATCTTTCAACCCTCACCAAAAACTTCTCATCAACCCGTGAGCAGAGATATACTTGCCTCAAAACATCATCGCCATAGCTTCCATACCCATATGGAAGGGGCTGCAAACCAAAAACTCAAAATTAACTCATCAACGTTTTAATACAAAGCTAAAATAAGAAAATTCATAAAACATATGAGAGTCTATGTAGATGGCTATCCACGGCGATATCTTTTATGAAACCACCAAGCCAAGGAAATCCAGCGCTTTGCCCTGGAGACAAACTACGAGACGACATACTCGAAACGAATGCTCTGAAAAGAAAACACATCCTGAAAAATCAATATTTATAGGAACTATTAGGATAAAATAACAATTGGCACCGCTATCCTTATCTGTGCCACAAGGTTTGAAAGGATCAAAATTAAATTGAAACGATAAGAGTAAATTGCACCATCATCTACGCCGCTATCTTCATTTGTGCCACGATTTTGGAAAAGACAAAAACATTTATAAACAAAAAGGTTGGGATAAACTTCACTGCTATCCACACCGCCATCCGCAATAGCATTCAGAAGCCAGCTCACCACTCTAAAAACAAGAAACTTACATGTGTCTTCCCACTAATCCAAAATAATAAACTATCCTTTTTTATCCCAAATCATGTTCCAACGAAGTGACGATATAAATAAACGTGCGACACAACTTGAATCACAAACGGCACCCTATACAAAACAGAATGCCAAGTTTCGACATGGCTTCAGGAGAAATTTCACCTCCCACGTTCACCACAAACATCATAACATTCCCAAGCCCCAAGTTTATTGAAATAATCCTTCAAGAAAGCCACCTAAATAGACTTCCCCTCCTGTATATCTTTGTAGAATTCGGAGACGAAGTATTAGACCATGTTTACATATGCTCCCCCCTTAAACCAAGAATTCATGGTGTTGGTTGAAAGAGACGAAGGAGATTAGTACTCCCTATCTGAAGGATGGAGAGACTTTGCGAGGATCAATAACCTGAGGATTAGCGCATGTCTCACATTCAAGTACGAAGGAGACTCCCACTTTGAAGTAACAGTGCAAGAACTAGGTCCAGAACAAAATGGAGATATTTCCTATGATCTTCTCTATTACGAAGACATAGGAAATACCCCACAAGCTTAAGCTAGTAAACGAACTTTTGTAAACAAACTATATCAACCACAACGCTTGACTTTTGATTATGAATAAAAATCAAAAGTTTCAGACCTGCGAACTATGCACCCAGCGAACCCTTTTTATTTTTGTTATATCGCGCTTTATCTTATAAAACGCTCAACAACAGGAGATTGGTAAGGGTATCGCAAGCAGAGAAAAAGACACAAAAAGAAAGAATATGAGGAACAGGAAAGACAAAGATAAAAATAAAATATTCACAATCGATACATAACCCGAGATAAAACATTTGTTAACGTCGCGGGTGAAACTGTTCAAAACCAACGTGGTACGCAAAACTTCCCAAAACAAAAACCAAATGTTTAGACAACAAAAAGAAGCTTCTTCAAACATTAGCTGGAGTACCACTCATCTGATTGCGAAGGAGGTCAGTCACTTGGTTCTCAATTGATTGAACAGGGTATGAAGGGGCCAGACCTCGTTGTGGGTCCTTAAGCACCATGTCGCTACTTGCATAGCTGGGTGCAAACACTGTCATTGATGCCGTGTTTGGCAACAGGGTGGATTTTAGTGGATGGGGATGGATTTTGGGGATGGAAGGGATGAAGATTATTTTTGGAGATGGACGAGGTGGAGATTTTTTGTAAAATCCACCCCATTTGTGTTTAGTAGTATTTTGATTGTTTAGGGGATGGAGCAACAAAAAAAGTCCAAATTGCCCCCACTAATCCACCTGAGTTTACAAAAATACCCCTTCCAAATACCCTACAACCCCACTGTCTTCTTTAACATTTGTATTTCAGACCCAGCTGGAAGAGCATAATTTCTTCTTCGACATTTGGGGATGACACATTGCCTTTAAGTTTCAAAATCAGTCACTAAAAGCACAAATGAACCAATCACATACTTGCTCTCTAATTCATTTAAATAATCAGATTCAAAGATTCAAGTTAAAAGAGAAAAAAACATAGTAGTAGAATAATTGGACATGTTGAATCAACAGAGGGCTTCGATTTGCCATTAACCAACCGATAGAGTTTCTTCGACGCGACGACGGCGGCGGCTTCAATCAAGAAGAAGAGCTAGCCGGGAATCAAGAAGAAGGACAGACATGGCTGGCGGCGGCGGCTTCGATATGTCACCGTCAAAAATCGACGTAGAGCAGCGACGGAAGATGGGAATTAAGAAGAAGGAAACAAAGTGGGGGAATTGGAACAGAAAGGGACAAGGGGCAATTTGGAACCTTTCACCTCCCCATCCCCTCCATCTTCCTCCTAGGAAGTGTGAAAATCTCACGATGGTACCCCACTCCATCTTCCATTTTGCATCCCCTCCATCCCCTTCATCCGCCTACCAAACACCCGGGCACACGTCCCCAAAATGAACCCTCATCCCTTCCACCCCGTTGCCAAACACAGCCTGAGTTGCCAATTTGAGCAAAATGGTTGACACTCTGAATAATCCCACCTTCCACCCCCTTGATAAAATCCTCAGAAAAGTGACGGTAGAGAATCATCTCACCCTCCTTCTCGAGAAACTTGTTCAACCAATCTTGGCCACCATCAGTTAAAAGATAGTCGAAGAGCGTAGCCTTGGTCTGAACAACATCATCACTGGATGTATAATGTTCCTGCTCTCCCTTCACAACAGATAGCTCATTGTGAGCCTGTTTGAACCCGACCTCAAGCTCACGAATCCGACTCTCCAACCTCCCCACGAGCGACTCGTACTCAATATTTTTCTCTTTAAAACTCAAAGACTCAACTTGTGCTAAGTCGAGTTGGCCCTTCACCACCTCAAGCTCTTTTTCAGACTTCTCCAAGGCCTCCTGCAAGCTCTTGATAGTACCCTCTTGCATCTATGCATCCCTCAACTTCGCCAGCCGGACTGGGAGTCCCTTGTTCTCTTTCTTCAAATCCTTCACCCGATCGCTATATTCCCTTAGTCGCTTTGTCACCTCCTCTCATTGAATATTACACTACAAGAACATAAAATGCATGAAAGTGTGAGATAAATAAAAAAGAAAAAGGAAAAAAAAAGGACCATGACTGGACCAAAACAATAATAAACCAACTCGTGAAGAAACTCACCCAGCCCCTGATTTTCTGCCCGTGGTCCATTAATTCCTCATCCTTGAGATGATGAAGATAATCCCTCTCATCTGTACAACTTTTCGGAGGAAGAGCCAAATTCCTATAATCAATAGCAGTGAATCCAAGCCGCTGATACCCGGACATAGCTATCCCCGATTTTGTAATCGACTCCTCTACTAAAATCATATCGAGCGCTTTCTCTCGTGCCTTCCTTTTCTTTGTCCTATGAACAAGGAGCTCGTCGTCTCTAGACAAGCTATGTTCTACATCCACAACCAGTTGTGCGATTACCCCCTCCTCAGCAGGACAAGAATTGGCAAGAACCAAAGACAATAGCTAGTCATCACTAGCACACGAAGAAGAAGCCACTACAGGTTTTAACGCTTTCTTCCCCTTCTTCTCAAGGACACCCACGAAGAGTTTAGGAAGATCCAACATCCCTGTAGAAAAAAGAAACAGAAAATGTTGATCAAGATAAAGACTTTATCTTAAGAAAACTCAATATATAACATACAAATAGCGATCAAACAGGAAAAGACTTGACACCTACCCCCGGGATGTGGAAGGCTAAGACCAGCCATTTCTAAACGAACAAGAGTTATAACATCCTTGTAGCTACGTTTTCCTAGACTCCTCTTGCGATTGAAAGTAGATTTACACTACTCAGTTGCGGCAGTCTTGTTCTTGGGAGGAGCCAGGTAATTACCAAGGGTAGTCTTGAAATTCAAAGATGCAACCGACTGGACCGAGGGATCGCGGACAAGAAACCATTATTTCCTCCACCCCGACTTACTTGACAACCTCTCTACTATGTCTCCACTAAGGGAAGCAGACACAAGTCCGTCACAACCATACTGTAGAGATAAAAACGTGAAGAGATGATCCAACGACGTTTTCTATTTGATGGCAGCACTTCGCATTGTGTACGCGGTCAAATACATCCAGACATTGAATGAAAGCTGAGCAGGACACACTCGTATTTTCTCTAGAAACTTCACATAAAGTCTAGGCAACGGAAGACGGAACCTTTGGAGAAAACTCTCCAGATAGACTACCAAATGATTTGGGTATATATTCAAACAACCCCCGTTCGCAGTAGCTAAATCGAACTCCACCCCAACTAGCCAAGGAAAAACGCGAGCCACTAACTCCAGATGAGCAGGCTCCAAAATTGACCTCTACCCTCTGGTTTCAACCAAAGAAGGAGTCACCCTTTCCCCAAAAACCAAAGGAATGGGTTGAGGAGTAGAAGGAACAAAATTCTCACAAAAGCTATAGCTCGCGGCCTCTTCGATCCTATAAGCAGGCACATTGAAGTCCCCTGGTACCACGCGAACTTCCTTCTGTGGTTTCTCTATGCGAAGGGGACCTTCTTTTTCACCTTGACTAATTGCAGAGTCAGACGTGTGATAATACTCCGGATCGTCCCTTGAAAGAGGACGCTTGATGGACCCAGCTAAAGAACTTCTATTTGTCTTTTTCGACACCACAAGTTTTTTTCCTTTTCCCCCGCGAGACCTGACCGAGGGAGGAGGACGAACGGAAGATACCGTAGCGTTTGAGTCAATTTTCATTGTTGAATCTTGAGTCTTTAAGGAGCTAACCTCCTCGTCCAAAGGTCCCACACTCCTATTTTGTCTATCGCTCTCCGACGACATCTCTATTTTGAAGAAAAGACCTCTAAGAAGTAAGCTCCCTGAAAAGACGCGAAAAAGGAAAATCAACAAAGGGAAATAGTCTTTTCAAATCGCGATTGAATAAAAATGGCGCCAAAAACCCCTGACAAGGGCCATGTTGGCGCCCCATGCACCCCATTCAGGGACAATGAAAATACTTTTCCCCCCAAATAGACGATGACCAAAAGTGCCTTTTCACCTCCCTGAAACTTCCCCTTTCCAAGGTAAGAGACAAAAGGTTTTTTAGACAAAAAACCACCCTTGAAATCCCCAGAAACCCTCACACCCATCGGAGAGCCGCCGCCATGACAACCGTAGACTATATTGCTAGGGTTAATCCAACAAAGAGAAGAAGCAGAAAAGAAAAATTCACAACCCAAAAACCGCCATTCATGATACACAACTGCCTTGTTTCCCACCAAGAAAGGCAGTTCCTCCCCGAAAAATACCACCCAGAACACCACCACCAGAATGATCCCCTTTTCTCATGAAAATGCTTAAAGAAACAAAAAACCAGAAAGAGGAACGAAATAAAAGAGTGAGTACCAAAACCACTTACTTCATAGACGAGTAAGAGCAGAACACAGACGAACAGACTAACAAGGGAGAAACCTCCGATGACCTCCGACAACACTTTTTTCCTCTGAAATGTCGCTTGGTTTTCCTCTCCAACTCTCTCATCTCAGTTTCTCTGAAAATGCAAAGTGAAAAAAAGAAAGAGGGCAGATCCCCATTTATAGGTCTCTGTGGGACCATACTGCCGCTCTTACAAATGGACCTCACAGATGTTGGGCTTACCCATAAGGCCCATCAAAGGATATCTTCCTTTTTTAGCAGAAAAGGCATCGTTTTTTATCGAGACATGCTCGCGAGCTAGTATTGCACGTGATCCAGTCCCGAGGAGAAATGACGATGCCCTAAAAATAGCCCTCTTAATTAATAGGGGTAAGACATCATAAATGGGTCACCCAACGCAAAAGTCATTCCTAAAACCCGATACCAAACCATCGCGATCGAACAGACCATGCCTTAAGAATCCGCGGACCCCCTCTTCCAAGTGTAGACTCTTTAAGTTACACAACGATCACGATTAAGATCTTGAATACGCGTCTACATATTAATTACGCTAAGTAAGTAAAGACTCTAGACCATCTAACCACTCCAACAAAGAGCAAGCAGCTCGCTGGCTAAGTACCTCTCCGCTAATTTTGCCACATATAACAACCTAAAATCTATGGCATGAGGGCATGAGTTACACGTGTCCCCTACCAAACCACGAGGTCGCCATCCAGCTGCTCGCTTGGTAACGCTGTAAATATCCCCCTAAGAACCACATGAAAGGGATCCGAAAAAAGAGGAAGAAAGACAAGAGCTCTGCAATCCTCCCTGAGATAAAGTCCTCGGATTTGAGTTCCTGAAATCCTTGATCGGAGAAGAACTTTTCTAGAACAAACATATCATCTGGTAAACTTCCTATAAAGATGACGATTGAACAGTAAATACTTAACGCGAGCAAACTTAATCGCGAGGATTACTCTATCATCAAAACGCTGACGTATAGTGAAAAGTTTAATTACATATAAATGTCCTCCCCAGTTGGCTTTGCAGGTAATTAAGGACATTTGTCGTTACCTTGAGGTAATAAGTATAGGTGAATTTCTAGAAACGCTTCAATTACAGTCCAACAAATATTAGCACAAATATCAGCAGTCTAGTGTTCGCCTCCGACCTCCGCTTTCCACCCTCGTTCCATATTCATGTTGGTTGGCGGCATGGAGGTGGGCTGACTCAGTATGCAGTGGCAAAATAAAGCATAACAATTTCAAGGCCACTAGAAGCTTACAAGAAGTTGACAAGAAGAACTTTCCGCTGTCGGTGAGGATTGAAGCTCCATTGAGATCCAGATGAGGGCACAAGCTTAGAAGAAGCAGACAAGAAAACTATGGATGTGCTAATTTCAATTGCCAAAGAAAGAAGGCTGTGTTGTGGTGTTGTGTAAAAAGGCAATAAGTTCCTCTTGCTGAAGTGGTCAATGGATGGGGTTGAATAACTCTTCAAACCAAGACATTTCCTAGAATTCAATGGACCATTTTCTAAATTTGTACTGTGACAATGTATGTATATTGACGATATGTATAATCCTATATGAAATGCCCACTTTTTAATCACTTGCTTGCTGATGTTGGATTTGTTAAACCATCACTTACTTTATAAGCAATATTAGAATATATGTGAATAAAATGTCCATATATGTGAATAAATATATATGCTGACAAAAGAATTTATTAGAATATATGTGTTTGTCAGTAGAAAATATCAATATTAGTAATAAGTTTCGTTTGTCAACGGTCTGTAATAGTTACGTTTGTCAGCTGTCTATCATACTTTCGTTTGTCAACTGTCGTTTGTCAGTTGTATGTCATAGTTACAAGCAGTCAGTAGTTAGGGGATGACCGGTGGACATTTAAGTAATAAATCTGGGATGGTGGACATTTAATTAATTAGGTCTTATTACATGGACAATTACTTTTTTATCCCTAAAAACTATATAAAATATTAATTTTTTTATTAAAATTTTCAAATAATATTATACTTATTAATACTAAGTATAATATTATTTTAAAAGCTATCTATTAGAGTAACCGATGAAAACTTGTTAATAGAAAATTAAAAGCTCCGAAACTTTTAATTGATAGTTGTTGAAAAGCTTTTATTCCAAAAGCTAATTAAACTAAAATCTTATATTTATTTTATTTAAAACTATATAATATCAAAATCAAAAGCTCCGAAAACCTAGCCAATAGTGCTAAAGATAGCCAATATAAATTTTAATTAATAACTTTCATACTGAATTAGCCAAATTTTTAATAGGCCTATAGTTAGTTTATAGGCCAGTATGACATTTATGTTATAATTTGTCCATCCTATAGTCAAAGAGCATAAGGTAAGAAGTCAAACTGAAAAATTGTTTTCAAATCAAAATGCTTATGATTTATTTTAAATTTATCTAAACCGTGTATATTTAGAAAAAATATTTTCCAAATCGAAATGCTTATCATGCAATGTATATTTTTTGTGTGTGTTTGGGGGGGTGGGGGGTGGGGGGGAGTCGATCATAAATTTTTTCGTCATTTGTCATAATTTTTAACACATTTAATAATCCATATACATGTATTAAAATCAATACATAGCATCTTACGTGGTCTGTTGTGATTGATTATAAAGAAACAAAATCCGCCAATAAAAATTATTAAAATAATATGGATAAATCATAAAATCTATTTTTATAGATTTTATTAAAGGTTAAATTTGGTGAATATCCATTTTTCATGTCAAAATTAAGTAAATGTCCACTTTTTTACATAATTAAGTAAATATCCATTTTTTCCAAAAATACCCCTCCTTCCCCATTCCTAACCCTTCCTCCTTCCCCCTTTGACCATTTTTAATTTTAACATTGACTAGTCAACATTGACCATTTCGGTCAACGCCTGCATTTGGTGACAATTTTTTGGTGACAGTTGAGTATATTTTTCTGGTGACAATTATTTTGGTGACAATTAATTTTTTTTGACATTTTATTTTTTCCGGTGACAGTTACGGGAAAATCTTTTCTAGTGACAATTGATTTTCTTTTTTTCTTGTGATAATTGTTGGTGACAAAAAAATTTGGGTGACAATTGATTTTCTTCCAGTGACAGTTGCCAGTAACACTTTTCCTCGGTGACAAATGGGGTTTTTCTGCTAATAGATGATTTTCCTGATGACAATTGTTGATGACAACTATTAATGACGAGGTTGATGACAATATATTGTCACCATGATATTGTAACCTTAAAAAAATTGTCACCATAACATTATACATTACCAAGACATTGTCACCAACTACAGAACACTGTTTTCATATTGTTTAATCAACCGTATTGTCACCAACTTATAAGAAACTTTGTCACCAACCTCTTTTCAGTAATCTATTGACACCAACAATAAAACAGTGTAACCAACCTATTTTCATCAAGCTTTGGTCAATAATCTACTGTCACCAATTAGAAAACTTTGTCACCAATCTAGTGTCAACCACCTATTTTTAGAAATTAATTGTCACCAACGACAAAACAGTGTCACCAACTACAAAGCACTTTCATCAAACTAAAATGTTTACAATGCTAATGTTATCACATTTGTCATCTAATATTAACACATTTTTGTTACAAAAGTGAAACCCTAGAACAAGGGGATCATAGACCCAAGAGGGGCTAAACCTGAGCAGACGAAAATTTGATGTACAGTATAGTTTAGGGTTTAGGGTTTAGGATTTAGGGTTTAGGGCCCTAAACCCTAAATCCTAAACCCTAAACCCTAAAATGTGTGTACAGTACCAATGTTATCAGATTTGTCATCTAATATTAACGCATTTTTGTTACGAAACTGAAACCCTAGAACTAGGGGAGCATATACCCTAGAGGGGCTAAACTTGAGCAAACGAATAATTCGATGTACAATATTATAATGGCATCACATTTGTCATCTAATATTAACGCATTTTTGTTACAATAATAACCCTAAGTAAATGAAATTTGATGTAAAGTTTAACTTTGTAATACTTAATTGTCAGACTACATCAAGTTGCAAAAATATCAAAACAAAGGGGAACCGTTGAGACATTCATACTTAATATCCAAAATAGCAAGACCCTCTATAGCCATCTTCTCTCTCTATACGCATCCATATACTTGTCTGAAATAGCTTTAATACCACCATGAAATTCCAGACCCTCGATATATTTGATGGTATACATACCACAACTTCCACTACAATTGAACAGAAGGATAATGAAAATTACATTATAGCTAAATGAGATATAAATTCCATTTGTCACCAAAACAGAATATATAACTCTACCAATTGTCACCAATCTAAAAAAAAAAACAAAATAACAACATAAATTCCATTTGTCACCAAAACAGAATATATAGCTCTACCAATTGTCACCAATCTAAAAATAACAACATAAATTCCATTTGTCGCCAAAACAGAATATATAACTCTACCAATTGTCACCAATCTAAAAACAACAACAAAATAACAACATAAATTTCATTTGTCACCAAAACATAATATATAACTATACCAATTGTCACCAATCTAAAAACAACAACAAAATAACAACATAAATTCCATTTGTCACCAAAACAGAATATATAACTCTAACAATTGTCACCAATCTAAAAAAAAACAACAAAATAACAACATAAATTCCATTTGTCACCAAACAATGAAGCAAACCCCTGATAGTCTCAATTAAATTGATGATATAAAATCAAGCTAAATACTAATTGTCACCAAACAAACAATTGTCACCAAAACAAACAAGCAATGATAAACACTTGAAATTGAACAACCTATAAAGTAAGAACGAATTAGATTCATCAATAAGAATACTAACCTAGATTATCCATTTGAAGTAGATAGAAACACACAAACCCTAAAAAAACATAAACAAATTTATTAAGAAAAATTCAACTGCAAGAAGAATCACATCACCCTCCCTCGCTCCTTCCCACATAAATTGGAAATTTGGGATCAACTTCAACCAATTAGCCGACAAGGCACCACCGCAACCAATAAATCAATCAATTACAAGAAGAACAACGTAAATATTTTAAAAAAAAAAAACAATTCGGCTCAAAGAACTTCTTTTGACTTTTGATATGAATAAATTAGGCCAAATGCAACAAACTTCAAAGAAAATTCAAATCAGTTAGCAAATAATTCACCAAAATCTGCAATAGCTTAAAAGAGAAGAGCATCATTACGTCCTACGTTGTCCAGTGAGTCCATCGGTGCGCTTGACATAGAAGATATAGCGATCCTACAAGTAGGATAAGTGCGTGTCGTTGGCACCAGGGATCTTCTCAAGGATCTGCCTGGCTATGGCGCTGGCATTCGTCGAGGTTGCCGTGAACTTCGCCAGCACCACCGAACCCCTCGCAACCAGCGCATAAAGGATCGACATGACAATTGCATGCTCTCAAGCTTCCAATCTCTCTCCCTCGCTCCGTCGGTAGAAGATGACGTCGGTGGTGGAGCTCCGGCGAAAACTAACGATGCGGGAGGGGATGGGAGTGAATAGAAGGAGAAAAAGTTGATGGAGATTGGGTGTTGCTGGTTTGAGAAATGGAGAGGCGGCTCTATAGACAGTGAGAGAGAAGGTGTGAGAAATAGGTTAAATTAAAAGAGGGGTAATTTAGGTATTAAGATAAAATTATGGACATTTACTTAATTGTCAAATAAAAATGAACATTTACTTAATTCCAAATCCTAAATGGATATTCTACCAAATTTTTTCTTTATTAAAAGATATAATTTTAAAATATTGTGTTAATATATTATCTTGTATCGTTACGCCTTAGACACTAAAAAGATATTCGAGCTTAGGACTGGGTCACCCTGACTAACTTAATCCTGATCCACCTGTCCATTTAACTAATAGCATGAATGTCTAAAATGAAGCCCATGGGAATGCCCAACCACAATTTAATTACCTCTTCAACAGATGCATCTTTATATATCTACAATGAGATGAACACCCCTCACTGAATTTTTTTTTTTTTAACAAGGATTTTGGATGACATCGGTCACTATGTTGGTCCATAATTTAATTGCATTTTTATAGACCAGATTCAGAAACTGTGACCCTACCCGTCGAAATCTCGTTGGATTACATGTTACTTGATATTTCTAATCTGTTTTTATAATTAAAAAAATTCATACCTGCCAACCTTAAAAGTTGAAGCCTTTGCTCGACTGGGTTATAAGCTCGTGCAATTGAACTCAATTGAGCTAGTTTTATAAGACTATCCACAATGATTGGGGTGTGCATAAGATATACTTCATCCAATAGAAAATATTTGAAGTTTTAGGAGGTAAAATTTGATCAATAATATTTGATGTTTTAGAAGTAATAATTACACTCTTTTTTACTTTTGCACTAATATCAATATAAGTTTTACCTTTTTTACTTAACCAATTACATTTGTGCATAATAAATGTGATGGAGGAGTAAAAATTATTTGATGGGGTATTTAAAAGTAAAAGTAACATTTCTTAATTTCCGTGCATTTCTCTAAAACATCAAATATTTCCAACCGGAGGGAGTATATTTTTACACATTACTTTAAAAAAAATTCACTCTAATGGTTAAAGTGTACATGTTTTTCCACACATTTTTTCAATCAAAACGTTATTTGCATGTCTTTTAAGAGATCATACCTCCTATCTATCATTTTTTTAAACCGAAAAGAATTTGGTACGGCGAACTAAGTCACTTACCAAGAGCATCCTTGTGGATGATAGCAGAAAGCTCAGAGTCGACAGGAATCTGCGGTCCAAAGAGAGTGACATCGAGGTGCGAAAGAAAGTCAGCAGCTCGGTTAGCTTCTCTGTATACATGACGAATCTGAGAAGAGCTAAAATAGCTCAAGGAGAAAAGAGCGTCGGAGACGATCATTTCAGTTTCTTCTAGAGGATACCACTAGCCCCTAAGGTTGTTGATTATAGTGAGGTTGTCACCTTCAATGATAAGATTTTCGAGCTTCAGTTCAGTTGCTGCATTAATTCCTTTCCAAAGAGCAAATCTTTCGGCTCCGAAATAAGAGCAAAGAGGGGAAGGACCCGCACCCATCGAGATGGGGTCACCATTGTGGTCTCTTATGATGAAGCCGAAACAGCTCACACCAGAGGAGGAGAAAGCACCATTAAAATTAAGTTTATGGTATCCAGCTGGGGTTTAGTCCATTTGGCCTTAAGTCGACGCTTTGGAATTTCTTTGTTTTTTTCTGGGTTTATGGACATTTCGTCATTGGATTTGGTCATCATCCAGTAGTGAAGTTGGTTTTTTATGAGTGCCGATATGTTTCTTATGTCAGGTTTTATGTTTTCGAAAATTGCTTTATTACAAAATGACCAGATACACCACCATGCCAAAGCAAGTTTAGAGAATTTTGCAATAACAATTTTCCTTTTGATGTTTAGTAGTGTTTCATTAGAATTCTGGCCATAGATTTGAGGTGATGTTATATCTGCGGCTGTTTTTGGGTCTATAATTTTTGACGTGGCTAGAGTTATCAGGCAATGCCAAAGTAAGTGAGGTGTATCTTCATAGCAAGAGTCACACATATGACAATCTCTAGGAAAACCTAATCATGTAGCAGCCAAAGTGGAAGATGTTGGGAGGCCATTTTTGGTAATACGCTAGAGGAAATTCTTTATTTTTGGCATTACATCTAGGTTCTAGATCCAACTTAAGTCTGATTTGGTCTGGTTTCGTAGCTGGTGAAGCATATCTACTGCAAAAGTCGTAGAGAACTATCCATTCTTCCTCCATTTCCAGTACATTCTATCTTGGTGTATGTTTCTTGGGATAGGAGTTTGCTTTAGTATCAATATGTTTCATCGTTAGTTGGTATTGGAGAATCTTTATAAGTAATTGGGTGCCCCAAGTTTTATTTGGTCGGATGAAACTACTGATTTTGATTGTTGTGTGTGGGGGTTAGTGATGGCATTGAAAAGTGGTTCATCGCCACACCAAACATCATTCTAGAAGTTAATGCAGTGACCATCACCTATAGACCATCGGATTCCTTGTTTGTAAACTGTAATTAGGTTACTGAGTTTCGTCCACTGCCAGGAGCAGCAACCCTTTCGTTTATAGTTAAGGATATGTTGGTTTCTAAGATATTTTTGAGTAATTATTCTTACCCAAGGATTGTTAGGTTCAGCTAATATTTTCCACAGTAACTTAAGTTGTAAGGTTGTGTTCATGTCTTCGGAGCTGCGAATCCCAACTCCTCCATTTTTCTTGGACTTGCAAACTTCAAATCAGCTTATAAGGGGTTTATGTTTTGGTCCTTTATTCCAGAGGAAGTTCCTATTTATCTTATCAAGTTCTTTGTGAATAGAGGATGGTAATAGAAAGCATTGCATGTGATGCAATGGTTTGGATGCTAGAGTGGATTTTATCAGTGTGCAGCGCCCTGCTTGAGATAGTGTGTTGGCTTTCCATTTATCTAGTTGGACCTTTGTTGAGGATAGGATGTCCATAAAGGAATCCTTATTGACCCTGTCAGAAAAGATGGGACATCCCAGATAAGAACCTAAATTAGCCGTAGGCGAGATTCCTAATTCGCAGTGTATGAGTCTTTTTGTGTTTGTTCTAGTATTATCCGTTATTTGAAATGCTGACTTTTCTTTGTTGAATTTTTGTCCTGAAAGAGTACAATATTCATGTAAAACCTTGTTGATTTAGTCGCTGGCTGTTTTTGTTGAGGATGCGAAAATGATGATGTCGTCAGCAAAGGCTAAAAAAAGATTTTTGAAACCACCTCGGGACAAAGAAATCCCAAGATGACTCTTGGGAATTGAATCTTCATGTTGGAGCCCCCTAGCGAGAACTTCCGAAAGTATTAAGAATAGGTAATGTGATAGTGGGTCACCTTATCGGACCCCTCGTTTTGGCTTAAAGATCTCTATGGGCTCATTATTAACCAGTACCGAATAAGATACAGTTGTGATACATTCTTTGATCCAGGAGATGAAAATGGTTGAAAAACCAAATTTGCTAAGGATGGTAAGTAGGAAGTCCCAGTCAACCATGTCAAAAGCTTTTTCCGTATCTAGTTTGACAACTATCCACCGACCACGACCCCTCTTTTTTCGAAACGAGTGGAAAATTTCGTGTGCAATTAAAATGTTATCCTGAATAGCACGCCCCGATGAGAAGACACTTTGAAGGGGGTGAGTGATTTTTGGCATTATTTTTTTAGCATGTTTGCTAAGATTTTAGATATTATATTGTAAATTGTTGTACAGAGACTAATGGGTCTATCATTAGATAAATCTTTCATCATCTTTCTGAAAAAATTAGAAAAGTTGTGTTATGAAAATATACAATTTTAAACTATAACTAGTATGATCCTTGCACCATGGCGCGGTTTTTAATAAATAAAATCTTAATAATATGTTAAATTAATATTATAAAATAATAGTAAAAGTTCAGATAATTAAATATTTTGATTTAAACCCATTGGTTAAGAAAACAATTAAATTAATATATATATATATATAGATTACTAATATTAATTTTATATTTTTTTATTATTAATTTTAAGGTTTTGAATTAATCTCATTGTTTTTTTTCAAACTACTAAAATTATAATTTAGGCTAAGATCATGGATTAATTGAATTTTAAAAAAAAAATTGATTGAGTAACCTATTTTTAAGGAGAGAGTGACACCTCATCAAAAATGCTTCTCTATTAATAGTTAGATATAGATTGTTTTTTTTAAACTACTAAAATTATAATTTAGGATAAGATCATGGATTAATTGAATTTTATAAAAAAAAATTGATTGAATAACCTACTTTTAAGGAGAGAGTGACACCTCATCAAAAATGATTCTCTTTTAATAGTTAGATATAGATATAGATAGTTGTTTTATAGCTCAAAATTGTATAAAATACACATATTTGCCAATCATTAAAAAGAGAGAAATATATAATCAGAGACATTTTGTGTTATAAAAAATACCTACAACTAGGGGT
The DNA here is from genome assembly GCA_963922045.1 of Persicaria maculosa. Taxonomy (NCBI): domain Eukaryota; kingdom Viridiplantae; phylum Streptophyta; class Magnoliopsida; order Caryophyllales; family Polygonaceae; genus Persicaria; species Persicaria maculosa. The sequence continues at coordinate 18,663,465 of OY998261.1, read as the reverse complement.
TTGAATTCCCAATCAATTTGTATGAAATGGGAGTCATGACTATTTTTTTAAGTTATAAGGTCCGGATCCACATTATGACACAAAAGCCCTTCCAATGACGTCGGATTGCCCCATTTCATCAAAATCCCAAGAATCCCCATTACCGAACCATATACATTGAGAGTTATGTCCATTTAAAAAAAAAATGGGTGTTGCTAGTTTCTTTAAAATTTGGGTTGAGTTGTTTTTTTTTTTAAACAAAATTGTTAATAAATTATAAGGTTGAATAACTCTTAACATAAAAACTTGAGTCATCATGTATGGATTTTATAACCAATATATTTTGGTTGTTTATAAGGCCTTTCAGTTAGAGTTGCATAGTACGCTAATTTTTTATTTATTTTTTGATAACGAGGGTAACCCATCTTTTTTGTTGTAAACCCCGAGCACATGGCTCAGCGGGTAAGAGCCATGCACCAGGTAAATCGACTTGCGCTGACTGACTAGATCCAAAGGTCAAAAGCAAGGTGAACCTAGCTTGATTTTTTTCACCCAAGAGAAAGGGTGGAGGCAGGGATCGACATCGAGACCTCCCATTAACCCCTCCGCCCTTCTCGTCACTTCTTACCATTAAGCCACCCCATTAGAGGAAAAACATTATGCTTCAGGTAAGAATCAAACTCAAGACCAAATAACATTGGAAATGAAAACAAATAACAAACCACCAATCCTGGTAACTATGTATGTTGGTAACCATATTTGTTGTTAACCTCCACCTTGATGAGGATAAAGTCCTATTTGATGAAAAGCCAAAACTCTGGAATCCAGAGTTTGGTAAGGTCTTACCAAACACGACAGAAAACACACAACAAGCTACAGATTGTCGAAGGTGTTTCAAATCGATATGTTTGGGCCTTTGGGCCTGGATTATTGGATCCAATATATTATTGATCTATCTAGAATTAGGCCTTAATGATATTTGGGCCTAAAAGAGACTTCAGATATATTAAAGATAGATTTGCCTAAATCTATCTTATCTCATTTATATATATCTGTTAAGATTTGGCAGATTGTTTGAAACAGATTTTCATCAGCCATCTATTCAAATCTTCAACAATATATCCGCGTATATCTTGAACTGATCAGAGATGAAGGTTCTGAAATGCTGGCTCCTTCAAACCGAAGATCTCTCTCCTGAGATTTGGCTCAACGTCTCTCATCTTATCTGGAGAAGTTTAAGGCTTTCGGTTTCTGGATTTCAAATCTGAAGGTCCAGCTTATTTAAGGAGGAGGAAGCGGCTGCAGAAAGCAATCAAGTCTCTACGCTCTTCAACGCTCTACAAGTTCTTCTTCCTCAAAGCATTCGATCTCAAATTACTCCTTGTCTTAGTATTGTATTTACTTTGAGTGTGTGAGGTTTTCTTTTGAGCTTCATAGTACAATTCAGTGAGAGTTATACACAGGGTTCTTTACCCAATCATAGAGGGTACTTCGGTATCCTTAGTAGCTTTATTTCACTAGAGCGTTTGGGTTGCTAGATAGAAAGGTAGTCTAGAAGAGGGAAGGTCTTCTAGAGGTTGTATCTAGGGCTCATTAGATAAAGTGAAATAAAGTTGTTGAATCCTACGTGTTGGATACCCTAGGCGGGGACGTAGGCGGTTGTGCCGAACCTCGTTAACAAGTCTCGTGTTCTTTTCTTTCTGCTCCTTACATTCGCACGTGTCTTTTTTTTTCACATTGTTCATCTCATTTTTATTAACTTGTTTCTGTATTTCAGATAAGGTCTTACCTCTGACAGTAAGATCTTACCAGTTTCAGCATTTGCGAAAAGTTGCCATACTCCATTCAACCCCCCTTCTGGAGTATATTCGTGCTTTATATCTGCCTATTCTGCACTTCAATTGGTATCAGAGCCTTACTCACGTATCTTAGATATTACTATCTGTGAGTCTAACCATGGCAGGTGAAGGGCAAGGTGGTTTCGACCAAGGAAGATCTATCTCTCGTCCACCTCTCTTTGTTGGGAATAACTTCATGCATTGGAAATCTCTAATACAGATGTTTGTTATTGATCAAGATTTGGAACTTTGGCATATCATTATGCGAGGACCAAATATCCCCAAGAAAGAAGGTCCCAATGGAACAAGGGTGGACAAATCAGAGGATGAATACACCCAGACTGATTTAGAGAGTGTGGCTAAGAATTTCAAAGCCATAAATCTGCTGTACTGTGGATTGAGTACGGATTAGTTCAACCGTATCTCTTCGTGCAGAACTGCAAAAGAAATATGGGATAAATTGGTGGTTACTTATGAAGGAACCAGCCAGGTCAAAGAGACCAAAATTAGTATCTTTCTTAGACAATATAAATTGTTTAAGATGAACCCTGATGAGTCAGTTAAAACTATGTTTACCCGTTTTACAGAAATCATAAATAACCTTGACTCATTAGGTAAGACCTTTTTAAATGAAGAAAAGGTTAGAAAGATACTAAGGTGCTTACCTAAAGCTAAATGGGGTCCTAAAGTGACGGCCATAGAAGAAGCTCAAGATCTTAGCACATTGGCTCTTGATGATCTACTAGGAAAGTTAATAACCCATGAAATGATCCTCAACGAGGACGATGGAGAACTTCCTACTAATCTCAAAAACCTTGCTCTTAAGGTCAAGAAAGAAGAACCATCGGAAGATTCCAATAGCGACGATGATGAAGATCCTTTTGCTCTAATCACTCGTGGATTAGCACGCATATTGAAAATGAAGAAGCAATTCGCCAAAGGTAAGCCTTCTAACTCTTCTAAGAAGAGTCGAGTTCTTACTTGTTATGAATGTGGTGAAACAGATCATCTCGTCAAAGAATGTCCTATAAAGAAGAAGAACAAAGCAAAGAAGAAGGAATCCAACAAGAAAGTGATGGTTGTTTGGAGTGACTCGGATTGTTCAAGTGACTCTGACGCTGAAGAGGAACATGCAAACTTGTGTCTTATGGCAAAATCCGACGAAACCAAGGATCAACACTTAGATGGAGTTGTAAGGAATCTTCTCTCTAGCCCTATTAATGTTTTATCTGAATTCTTGAAGAATATGATTTCAAATGAGGAAACTTACAACAAAGAAATCAGTTGCTTGAAAGAGAAAGTGCAGGATCAAGAAACATGCATAAGGAAGCTGTCGTAGAAATTGCAAGATCTTGACAGCTAGAGTTCTGAAGCTATCACAGAGAGTAAGACCTTACGATTAGAAATTTCTGAACTTAAGGCAAATGTCTCTTCTCTTAATAATCAAAATAATGATCTTAAGAATGAAAATGTGAAGCTTTCTAAGAAATGTCAAGATCAACAAACAGCCCTTGTGCAATTCACTCGATCCAAAGCAACTCTTGACAAGATGCTTGGAGAACAACAACTCTCCTTAAATCGAAGTGGTATAGGATACAACAGGAACTTTCCTGCAAAGCCTACTACCAAGTTCGTTAAGGCTAAAGGAAGTTGGCGATCTCCAACTTGCTTCTTTTGTTGTAAGAAAGGTCATGTAAAGGAAACATGTCCTTGTAGGAGAACAGATCCTTACATTATTATAAATACTTTTCCTGTTCGGTTAAATGAGCGGATAAGACAGATTTGGGTTCCAAAAGGGACAAGGTTACCAAATATGGTTTACCCCCACAATGGATCCAAATCAGTTTATTGGTCTAGCCGAAAAGGTTGATTTTGTGTTTTGCAGGATATCACCAAGACCAAGGATCAAAAGTGGATATTGGATAATGGTTGCTCAAGACATATGAGTGGAAAAGAATCTCTTTTTCACAATCTAAAGAAGCAATCCGGTGGAACTATTACTCTTGGTGATAAAGAAAAATGCAACATCATTGGTATCGGTAACATTGGTGTTGATTCAAATAATTCTATCAATGATGTTTATCTTGTTGATGGCTTAAAATATAACCTTCTTAGTATTTCACAGCTTTGTGATAAGGGAAATCTTGTTAGTTTCAACAAGAAGAAATGTGTCGTTCAAGATGAAGAGACCGGAGAAATTGTTCTTACTGCATACAGGGACTCTAACATTTATGCTCTTAATACTAATCGTATTGCAGGCTCCAATCTGAAATGTCTCAAGGCCTTATCAGAAGATCCAAGGGTTTGGCATAGGAGACTTGGGCATATAAGTATGCATACCCTCAGCAAACTCCTTTCCAAGGACCTTGTTCGAGGCCTTCCTGATTTAAACTTCAAGGTGGATGATCTCTGCAAAGCCTGCTCAAGAGGTAAACATACCCGTAGTCCATTCAAAAAGAAGCTGGTCGTTAGTACTACTAGACCTTTGGAGCTTCTACACATGGATCTCTACGGACCTATGCGTGTCAAATCTCCCAAAGGTAAACAATACATATTTGTTATTGTTGATGATTATTCCCGATTTACTTGGGTTTTCTTCCTCAAAGATAAATCAGAAACTCTGTTTTATTTTTCTAAACTTTGTAAGGAGTTACAAACTTTGAAAAATCTACCTATCGTTTCTATTAGAAGTGATCATGGTAGAGAATTTGATCAATTAAACTTTGATTTATTTTGTGCGAAATATGGTATTTCTCACAATTTTTCTGCTCCTAGGACACCTCAACAGAATGGTGTTGTGGAACGAAAGAACCGCACTCTAGAGGAAATGTCCAGGACTATGCTATTGGAAAATAATCTGCCAAAGTCATACTGGGCAGAAGCTGTGAATACAACAAATTATATTCTCAATAGATGTTTAATTAGATCAATTTTAAAGAAAACTCCTTATGAGCTTTTTAAAGGAAGAAAACCAAGCATATCATATTTTAAACCATTTGGATGTACGTGTTACATATATAACAATGGTAAGGATGATCTTGGGAAATTTGATGCACGTAGCGACGAAGGTATATTTCTTGGATACTCGACTCAAAGCAAGGCTTATCGAGTATTCAATAAACATACCAAAATCGTCGAAGAAAGCATCCATGTGTTATTTGATGAAAGTGATAACGGTATCTTGAGTGAAGGATTTGCATATTTGAAGTTAAATACTCATGAGGGAGATGAATCAGATGGAGAAGGCAATCATCCTGAGAAGAGCATATCCAGAAATATGCAGGAACCATTTCAAGATCTTACTCATTTGTCACAAGGTCTTGGAACTATGTCTCAAGGCCTTACAAATGAAGCCAGTCTTGAAGATGGGCCTCCTCCGGAACCTCAAGGACCTTATCCTATGAATCCTCCTGAACCTCAGGAGCCATAACCTTACACTTCCAGTGATCCTACTCCTAGCCAAGGATCTGCACGAAGAAGATTCAAACATGCCTCATCTCACTCTACTTCGGATATCATTTCTGATCCTTCATCTGGTGTTCAAACACGTTCTAAAGTTAGAAATTTATGTGCTTTTCACGCATTTGTTTCTCTTGTAGAACCCAAGAAGTATACCGAAGCTCTTCAAGAACCAGATTGGATTATAGCCATGCAGAATGAGCTTAACGAGTTTGAGCGAAATAAAGTATGGACCCTTACGGCAAGGCCAAAGGGTAAATCTATTATTGGAACTCGTTGGGTATTTCGAAACAAGCTTGATGAAGGAGGAAACATCATTCGAAACAAGGCTCGTCTTGTTGCTCAAGGATACAGTCAAGAAGAAGGTATTGACTACGAGGAGACTTTTGCTCCCGTAGCCAGACTAGAAGCCATTCGTATGCTCCTTGCCTTCGCCTCGTTTATGAGCATCAAACTCTTTCAAATGGATCTTAAGTGTGCCTTTTTGAATGGTTTCCTAGATGAAGAGGTTTATGTCGCTCAACCTCCCGGTTTTGAAAATGATGAATTTCCAGATCATGTTTATAAGCTCGACAAGGCTCTTTATGGCTTGAAGCAAGCCCCAAGAGCTTGGTATGAGCATCTTTCAAAATATCTTCTGGAAAATAATTTCAAAAGGGGGTTAATTGACAAAACTCTATTCATCAAAACTCAAGGTAATGATATCCTTGTTGTACAAATCTATGTGGATGATATATTGTTTGGAGCTACTAACGAATCTTTGTGCAAGGAATTTTCAAATATGATGTGCAAGGAATTCAGGTTGAGTATGATGGGGGAACTAAATTTCTTTCTTGGTCTTCATGTTCATCAAAGTTCTAAAGGTATATTTCTTAATCAAGCAAAATACACTCGAGAACTTCTCAAGAAATACAAGATGATCGAATCCAAAGCAGCTAAAACTCCTATGAGCTCTACTCTTTCTTTGGATCAAGATCTTACCGGAAAACAGGTAAATCAGAAAGAATATCGAGGTATGATCGGATCTCTCCTTTATCTTACTACTAGTAGACCTGACATCATGTTCAGTGTTTGCATGTGTGCCAGATTCCAAGCTAACCCGAAAGAATCACATCTTATAGCGGTAAAGAGGATCTTGAGATATCTAAATGGTACAAAGGATCTCGGATTATGGTATCCCACTCAATCAAGTTTCAATCTTGTCGGATACTCCGATGCTGATTTTGCAGGATATAAAGTGGATAGGAAAAGCACCTCCGGATGTTGTCAATTTCTTGGGTCATCCCTTGTAAGCTGGCATTCTAAGAAGCAAATTCAGTGGCTCTTTCAATGGCCGAAGTTGAATATATTGCTGCCGGAGCTTGTTGTGCTTAAGTCATATGGATTGCACAACTCCAAGATCTTGGAATTAACTATAAGGGCATCCCAATAAAATGTGACAAAACAAGTGCTATTTCTATCTCCAAAAATCTTGTACAGCATTCAAGAACGAAACACATCGATGTGAGAAACCACTTCATTCGAGATCATGTAGAAATAGGAGATGTGTCTTTGACATTCATCTCTACGGAACTACAACTTGTAGATATCTTCACCAAACCCTTACCCGAAGAGAGATTCAATTTCATCAGGTTGGAACTTGGAATGCTTAATAAGGAAGCATAAACGTAGGGGGAGCTATCTTATAAGATCATATTCCCTATGTCCAGGTCTTGAAAAAGATTTCAAGACCTTACTAATCCATAGTAAGGTCATAAATCAATTTTTCATAATATTGTATTTTGGATCAGATCTCTTAGTTAATATCTCTATAGATATTTAACTAAAAGAAGTTTTATCCTTTTACCGATCAGATCTCTTAGTTAATATCTCTATAGATATTTAACTAAAAGAAGTTTTTTAATTGCATAGGAAACATAAACGTAGGGGGAGCTTGTTGGGCAGTTTTGATTTTTTGATCAAATCTTTTAGATATTATCTCTTTAGATAATCATCAACTATATTCCTTCAGATTTCTTTTTCTGTTAAGATTTTTTTGTCCGATTTAATTCTTCTATTTACTTCATTTATTGCATTTATTCTCTTATTTTCAATTTTTGAAAACTGGTTTCACATTGGATAAGTTGGACCGGTTTTATGGGGGTTTGTTAAATCAATCCGGGAGATCTAAAGTCTTGAGATTGTGTTTGGAAGTTCAAAGGTTTTTCCTCTCTATTTATACCTTTTATCTCCCACCCGTCGAATCACCCCTTTCACTTTCAATCCTCTCTCCCTCTCTGCTCTCTTCTCTTTTCAAGAAACACTCAAGAGCTCAGCCGAATTCATGGCTCCAAAGAGACCCTCAACCTCCTCCCCTGGTGATGAATCCAAACGGCCCCGATCTTCAGATTACAAAGGCAAGGCCGTTATGGAGGATTATCGTGGCAAAGCCACTCTCAGACAACTTGATTCATCTTCGGAGAGTGACGAAGAGATTCCTCTTGGGCGTCGCAGGATCATCAAAAGGGAGAATCGACATCCTCCGCGTAATCAACCGCGCCAAGTAAATCCACCTGCCCCAAGGAAGACTCCACATCAACATCTTCTTCAATCTTCGGCCGATTTCGAGGTATCTTCTGGCGCTCCTCTCTCATGGTTTCTAAATCATACCAAAGCCGGGATGTGGAAAGATGGTTTCGTTAATCGTCCCATCAATTTTTGCGAATATGTGGATCTAGATTTTCTGGAATCTACAAAACTCCCGTGTGTCAATCTCTTGAAAAACTCTAATGTCTGGTCCTTTCTTAACCCCGATACTATTGCCTATCCACGCCTTACAAGGTTGTTCTTTGTCAACCTCTCTGCTCATAGAGAAAAAGGGGTCCTTACCCTTACGTCGCAAGTCAAGCAAAGAAAGATCACCCTTTCTTCCTCTTCTTTAGCCCTAATTCTTGGCTTACCCGAAACCGTAAACACTCAAGCTCATCCATCCAAGAGTTACTGCATCTCCAAAGCCCAAAAAGAGTTCTTTGTTCGCACTATTCCTACTGCTGAATCATCTAAACCAAAGCCTAAACACACTCATAATATTCTTTCCCTTGAGGCAAAGATGGTGTTTACTCTCCTTGCTCGTTGTGTCCTGCCAAGGAAGAACTCTCGCGAGCTTGTCACTGACAACTTGCTCCACATTCTCTATTTGATCATGGCAGGCCACGAAATCGATGTCCCTGATCTTATCCTGACTTACATGCTTCACACTATTAACACACCCTTGACCGCACCCCTTCCATATGCCAATTTCCTACCCAAGATTTTTGAGTTCTTTGGAATTGACACACAGGGAGAGGAGCATGTTTCTCATATCGGCCGAATTGATGAGAACTGTTGGAAACGTCTGGGGACTGAGCAGACTCTAGCCGGTGGCTGGATTCTGAGGGCTCCCTCACATACTCAGGGAGACACTGTCAAGATGGAACAACAGATAGAGAATCTAGAAGATGAAGTCGATGCTCTTAGGAAGGATCTAAACGCCGCTAGAGCTGACATTGTGGACAGACAAGATGATAGTCATCAACAGCTCATGATCATGGATGAAAAGCTGAATAAGCTTTTTATGCTTTGTGGTATGAACCATATGGCCACTACTTCTATTATGCCGATGGATGCAGATGCTGTCAAACATGTCGAGGAGACTGCCAAAAACGTTCTCTTTAATTGTGAACGTAAAGTGCTCAAAAGATTCATCCTACGCCCACTCTTTCCAGAGTCGAATATCCTTACCCTAGAGGAATACGGCATTGTGAAAATGGCGGAATGAAGAAGCTAGAAGGCAGGCTGAGATGTGGAAAAATCACACTGTGAAGAACGCAAAGGATCGTTGGTGCGAGAAGATCTTCCAGGGACGTCGTGCTCCAGAGGATGTGTATCCAAGATATGGCAAATGGTACGAGGAGGAGGTGGTGGAGATCTCCGACGACGAATGAATATCTCTGAAGTTCTATCTTTTGTTGGCTTGAAACCCTCTTCTTCTGTTTTGAAAAAACTATTTTGCTGTTTTGAAACTTCTCTCTCTCCTTCTTGTTGAAAGATAAAAAGGGGGAGATTTGTGTGTTTTTTGTTGCTCTGGGTTGTAAGGCCTTACTATTTTCTGTTTAGGTTTTCGAACTTGATAACTTGATCCAACATTTTGACTATGCTTAATGCTTAAATGCTTGCATTATTATATGTTCTGTATAGTTATTTAGTTTTGTTTAACAGGGAACAGGTGTGCACACAAGTTTTGTCTTTCATCAAGGGGGAGATTGTTAACCTCCACCTTGATGAGGATAAAGTCCTATTTGATGAAAAGCCAAAACTCTAGAATCCAGAGTTTGGTAAGGTCTTACCAAACACCACATAAAACACACAGCAAGCTACATATTGTCGAAGGTGTTTCAAATCGATATGTTTGGGCCTTTGGGCCTGGATTATTGGATCCAATTTATTATTGATCTATCTAGAATTGGGCCTTAATGATATTTGGGCCTAAAAGAGACTTCAACTATATTAAAGATAGATTTTCCTAAATCTATCTTATCTCATTTATATATATTTGTTAAGATTTGGCAGATTGTTTGAAACAGATTTTCATCAGCCATCCATTCAAATCTTCAGCAATATATCCGCGTATATCTTGAACTGATCAGAGATGAAGGTTCTGGAATGCTGGCTTCTTCAAACCGAAGATCTCTCTCCTGAGATTTGGCTCAACGTCTCTCATCTTATCTGGAGAAGTTTAAGGCTTTCGGTTTCTGTATTTCAAATCTGAAGGTCCAGCTTATTTAAGGAGGAGGAAGCGGCTGCAGAAAGCAATCAAGTCTCTACGCTCTTCAACGCTCTACAAGTTCTTCTTCCTCAAAGCATTCGATCTCACATTACTCCTTGTCTTAGTATTGTATTTACTTTGAGTGTGTGAGGTTTTCTTTTGAGCTTCATAGTACAATTCAGTGAGAGTTATACACAGGGTTCTTTACCCAATCATAGAGGGTACTTCGGTATCCTTAGTAGCTTTATTTCACTAGAGCATTTGGGTTGCTAGATAGGAAGGTAGTCTAGAAGAGGGAAGGTCTTCTAGAGGTTGTATCTAGGGCTCATAAGATAAAGTGAAATAAAGTTGTTGAATCCTACGGGTTGGATAACCTAGGCGGGGACGTAGGCGGCTGTGTTGAACCTCGTTAACAAGTCTCGTGTTCTTTTCTTTCTGCTCCTTACATTCGCACGTGTCTTTTGTTTTCACATTGTTCATCTCGTTTTTATTAACTTGTTTCTGTATTTTAGATAAGGTCTTACCTCTGACAGTAAGATCTTACCAGTTTCAGCATTTGCGAAAAGTTGCCATACTCCATTCAACCCCCCTTCTGGAGTATATTCGTGCTTTATATCTGCCTATTCCGCACTTCATTTGTGATTACTATCGGTACGATACCATGGTTACCAAGCCTAGCCTAGCCTAGTCATTGAGAGCAAGGATTTTAAAACCTACAGATGTTGAGAATGAGACTTACATAAAAATCGATGCGGGCTGGTGGGATTCCAATTGAGAACAATTGAGAGATCTTTCTTGGATGTCTAGAATGACACTAGATGTTTAGAATGACGCTACTTCGTTGCAAGATGGTCGGATTGAGTTAGGGTTCTTTGCTGAAAGTCTATAATGGCAAGGCTTCGATCCTTCAACTAGTCGGCATAGAGAGGCGAGATCTAGACCGTACATTTTCGATTGGGTTTAATATTTTCTTTTATTGTTTAACATTTTACATTAAATTATATGATGGCATATTAAAATTATAATAAAATTATTAATAATTATAATATACCAGCTATTAGAAATCGCTTTCAATCCTTTCATAGCCACGGACAATTAACTATGAAACCTTTCGAGGCTAATATTGTGCCTAACACCCTCGAAACTACCCACAAATTTGTGCAGCAAAATACATTTTTCTAGTAGTTTTGCCTCGAAAAGAAAGATAACCTCAAATTTTGGTATAATTTTCTGTCACTAGAAATGATCACTATGCCATGGTGCAAGTTAGGCAACGAACATACTTAGGTTCGTCGCTAGAAATAGGTTCAGGCAACGGACAAAGTCCGTATCGTCGCCCCAAACAACCCCAAGGCAACTTCTATTTTGGACGGGGTTGAAGCAACGAACATAGAACATTGTTCGTCACCTGAATCGACTCAGGCAACGAACATATTAAAAATGGTTACCTGAACAAATGTTGAGGGACGACAAAAAATAGATAGTACTCAGGCAACGAACATAATGAAAATGTTCGTTGCTGGAATGCTACTCAGGCAACGAACATATTGTAAATGGTTACCTTAAAAAATGTCGAACGTTGACCAAAAGTTTGGAGTATTCAGGCGACGAACAAGTTTTCAATGTTCGTTGCTGGAACTTGGTTAGAAGAATCTCCCAACGCCTGTCTGACAGTGTTAATATTCAAGCAACGAGCAAATGTAAAGTATGTTGCCTGAATGTATAAGCTAGCTGGCATACACTTTACTCTGGTGACGAACAAATATCTATGTCCGTGGCCTGAATTAAGGGTTCCACCTGCCACATTTTAAATTGTCTTTGAGGCAACGAAAGTTTCCTATGTTCGTTGCATGAGTAAATGGGTCCTACTTGGCGAAATTGATGTTGTTGTATGAGGCAACAGATATTTTCCTATGTTCGTTGCCTGAGTGAATTTCTCCTAAATTTGAATTTGATTGAGAAAGAGAATTAGAATTGTATTGATATTGAAAATATAAATATTGGTCTCATATTTTTTTCTATCTTTTGAATCATGTTATTTAATTTTGGTAAAATATAAATATTGGTCTCATTTTTTTCCTTATCTTTTAATAAAATCACAAGCTTATAATTTTATTATTGAATTATTATGAATGTTGAAATACCATTTCATAGTTTATGAATTACTTTCACCACTCATTTCACATCTTAATATTAATCACCTATGGTAATGATACTCTTTTCAAATAAGTTAAGGTTATTATTTTGAGTTACTTTGTACATTATTAATGATGCAAATGATATTCATTGTGTAATAAATGAACAATTTTTTAAAATAAATATTTAGTTGTTCGACTTTTATAAAACAATTTAATTAAAAATGTAATTGAAACCAAGATTGAGATTTGAGATTGAGTTAAGGGTTGAGATCGAGATTTGAGATTAAGACTAGGATTGAGATTAAGATCAAAATCGAGATTTGATATTAAGATCAAAATCGAGGTTTGAGATTGAGTTAAGGGTTGAGATCGAGATTTGAGATTGTAATTGAGATCAAGATTTGAGATTTGAGATCGAGAATTCAGATTGAGACCAAAATTGATATTTGAGATTGAGGTTGAGATTTGAGATTTGAGATCAAGATCGAGGTTTGAGATTGAAACAAAGAATGACTTTTGATGTCGAGATAAACATTGAGGTTGAGATTTAGAATTGAGATCGCGATTCCTGATTTCCTTGAGCCCCACCTGAATTCTAGCCTAGCTACCACATAGAAGTCCAAATTTCGTCATCCTCGAGATCGAATTTGGAAAAGTTGTAAACACAAAATTTGTAGATCAAGATCGAGATTGAGATTGTGATTGAGATCAATATTTGAGAACAGGTTCAGCCCAAGATTGAGATTTGAGATTGAGGTTGACATCAAGAGTTGAGATTAAGATTAAGATCATTGGGGTTTGAGATTGAGATCGAGAATCGAGATTTGAGATTGAGATTTAGATGAAGATATATTGCTATAAAAATTAAAAAAAAAAGATTTTATATTTATACGAGTTTAAAAATTAAAACAAGATGATACAAATATTAAATATAAAATGATTTAATTATATGAACAATTTTTTTAAAGAAATATTTAGTTGTTAGACTTTTATAAAATGATTTAATTAAAAATATAATTGAAATTAATATATGTTGTTATATATGTCTTTGTTATATATCAAGATTTGAGATCGAGAATTCAGATTGAGACCAATATTGAGATTTGAGATTGAGATTGAGGTTAAGATTAATATTTGAGATTGAGATTTGAGATTTGATATTGATATTAAGATTGAGATCAATATTAAGATCGAGATCGAGATTTCATATTGATATTGAGATTAAGATTAAAATCAAGATCGAGGTTTGAGATTGAGATATGAGACCAATATGGACATTGATATTTGAGGTTTGAGATTGAGATCGAGATTTGAGATTGGAGATTGGAGATTGAGATTGAGGTTAAGATCAATATTTGAGATTTTAGATTTTAGATTGAGATTAAGATTAAGATCAAGATCGAGGGTTGAGATTAAGCTTGAGACAAAGATTGATATTTGATATCGAGATTGAAGTCTCGATTTCGTCATGCTCGAGGCCGAATTTGTAAAAGTGTGAATTTCTAATTTGTGTTTGAGATTGAGATCGTAATTTGAGATTTGAGATTGAAATCAAGATTAAGATCAAAATTGATAATTGAGATTGAGATTTGACATTTGAGATTGAGACCAATATGGACATTTGATATTTGAGATTTGAGATTGAGATTAAGATAAAGACTTGAGATTGATATCGAAATTTGAGATTTGAGATTGAGAGCAGGATTAAGATCAAGATCAAGAATATTATATTTCTATTAATAATAATATTAATATTATCAATATTTTATTATTTTATATATATATATTATATTTTTATTTTTATTTTTAATAATAACAATATATTTATATCAATATTATTTTTTTATTTGTATTTTATTATGTCACATATGTATTGGTTTTATATTATTATTAATTATATTATATTATATCTATACTTATATTATTATCAATATTTTATTATTTAATATATTCACATGGTGCCATGTTTACCTCCAATTTTGTCACATGGCGCCAAGTTTGCCTCCAATTTTTTCACCAAATTATTACACTTTATTCAGGCAACGAACATTTTAGTAGCTATATTCGTTGCTTGAATAGATATTATAAATAAAAAAAAGAAACACAAAGGCAGGCTTTTTATGTGTCTTCCTTCCCAAACCCTAAACTGAGCGGCGATTGTGAACCCACCTCTCTCTTCCTTCCAAAACCCGTCTCTGTCTTCCTTCCACGATGCCTCCAGGCCGACGAACGAGACTCTCCTCCTCCGGCACCAAATCTGTGCAGACGTTGCTTACAACCCCTGCTCGGACACGGAAATCTCCTCCTCCGCCATCCCCGTCGCACCCACAGGCCAACGACTCCACTCCTCCACCATCAATCTGGGGGGCTCCTTCTCCGGCACCTGCAACGTCCCCACAGTTGGAGGCCTCACCCAACGCCGCCGGGACACCCATGGAAGGTCAAGCCTCGACCTCGACAGCAACAGCGCAGCCGCTCGCCATCACCTCGGGATCTGCTGCGAACTCCGCCACGGCCGCCGACTCTGAAGAACCTCCTCCCATCAGCGCTAGATGTCGCAATGTGAATGGTATGGTTCCTTCCTTCCTTGTTCAGATTCCATGAAGGTTTTCCTTTTCCTGATTTTCTTCCTATGGCAGATTACTCCCTCCATGAGGTTTTCCTTTTGTTGATTTTCAAAATTAAACCCATTCTATGTTTTCTGGTTCTTATTGTGTTACTTAATTTGGTGTCATGAATGGTGTCTTGTGGTTCAATTTGACTCTAGCTTCCCACGTTTTTACTGTAATTTGGTTGGTTCTTATGCATTTTTTTATTGGTTGCATTAATTACTTGGCCGGTATTTCTTGTATTGGAATACTGTCATTGGATTCTTCTAAAATAGGTGCATTTACTTCTTCACAAAATTTAACCATATGATTCCCCCTTAATTTTGTTATCAAATTCATCTTATACATCATTGCCATTTGTTATCTCAGTTTGCACCTTGATTTCAACATCATCTGATATTCTTATTAAGGTGTTGAATGTATATGAATTCGCAATTTCCGTCTTTCTTCACTATCTTGCTCGTGTGATCTAATCGGTTGGATGAAATATTTTCATATTTGAGATTGATGGAGATGTTAATTAGCATGGGTCGATCAGGTTAGACTCTCTAGACATCGATCAGTTCAAATTTATGACAGATTAATTAGTTAGTTTGAAGATAAGGCCTAGTGGTCATTATGACAGATACCATATGCACCTAAAAACTTAACTTACAAAAAAATAAAATGAAGGACTTATTAGGTAAATTTCTTCAAACTGTTGTGCATTTATAAAGAGACAATTTCATTGCTCAGTTGGATAAATTTAAATTAAATTTCACTCACAAAATTAGAGTTTGAACAAAGCCATTTCCCATCTCCTTCAATTCCTTCTTCTTTTTTTTTCAAGTTTTGTTGCACTCTCATCTCTCTTTTTACTATGAAGGAGGCATGCTTTTCAACCAATGATAGTATTCCCACGTTTTTATCCGAAATTCGTATATATATATACATATTACACCTTGATTGATTGGTATATATACATATTACATCCGAAATTTGACTCTAGCTTCCCACGTCTTTTCTTCTTCTGCTCAAGTGCTTTCATTGATTGGTATATATACATATTACACCTTTTAGTTTATTATTAGAGAATAACAGTAGAAGAGAATAACAGTAGTTTATTATTAGCGAATATGAATGGTATATATATACATATTACACCTTTTAGTTTATTATTAGACAAACTTTGTGCCTAAAATTTTCATCTCAGTAGCATTTAATATGGCAAAATCATATGACTTTGATCTCAGTAGTTTTTATTTATATATACGTGTATGCAATTATATCTATCAAAGTTTCTGTAGTCTGTAATCTGCTAACTTGTGTTTGATGTCAAATTCATTTGTTTTTTTTTTAGGCTTTGTGTGCGCGGAACAAGGCCTACCGAACCAAAAACAAAAACTGCATCAACCATCACTCAGGCTCTAAGCCACTGTCCCTTATGGCTTTGGAGTTGGCTAAAGCAGGTTCTTAGGCACCCCGTGTTGAAGCACTCATGTATATCTACGATTCTTGCCCAAATGCAGAAGAACCGCTAGTAAGTATCATTTTAAAGTCATTGTTTCTATGTTTGTATGTTTGAAAGTTGCCATGGTAATGGTTCATCTAAGTTTTGATTTTATTATCTAAGTTCTCTATTCTTCTCTCTTCTCTTGTAATATCTAAGTTCTGATTTTTTTTTTTATCTAAGTTATGTGATTTTATTTTCTAAGTTCTAATAAGTTCTCCATTTTTCTCTCTTCTTTTATTATCCATTTCTTATAATAGAGAAAACTTAAGCGGTCACTTGAGGAGATCAGCCAATCCACGCCACCATCGTCCTCAGAAGCTGGCACTTCAAGCGAAGCAGCGCCACCTCCCTTGTCCATTGAAGAAGAACTCCATATTCTTGCCTCTTGCGTTGGAGAGCGGCGAGGGACAGAAGTCAGAGGTATGAACAACATTAAATTCCTATTATATGCACTTGATCTGAAATTGGGGCAAATTACATTGCTAGTCCTCAACCTTTCATGCTTTTTCCACTTTAGTCCTTAACCTTTTTCCACTTTATTTTTTTTATGAAAACCTGTTTTAAAACTCACCTCATGCTCTATAAATGAACAAAGAAAATCAAACAAAGTAGATTGAAAAATAAAATTTGGTTATGTGAAAAAAAAGGTTTAATTCAGAGTAACTCCTTTATACTTAAAACAAAAAAAAGATGCAAATAAGTTGATTACTTGAACAAGACGACAAAGTAATATGGATGATATGACATGAAATGATTATTTAGATTAGTACTAAAAACTAGAGTTTAGTTCCACATTTTATAAAGAAAACGTACATCTTCATACTATAATTAAGTTTAGAGTATGGAATGTAGGTTTTCACTTTTTGCAAAGTGAGAACCTACATTTTTGCCAACAATAATGTCTAACTTGTTTACTCCGTTATATGTAAGGATCATTTTTTGCCATTAATTTTTTTCAAGTAACAAACTTATTTGCATTTTTTTTTGTGTGCAAGTGAAAGTAATTATCTGCTACAAAGATTAAAATAAAAACCAAGCAGGTTACTTTATTAATAGGTTTTGAAAGTCACTGAATCCAAAAATGAACTACTTTATAGATCAAGAATGGAATACATCTGTGCAGTGCAAAAATTGGATATGTAAAGCTGCCAGAGTTCCTACATTGCTCATATATTTAACAAATTTGCCTTGTTTCTGTTCACTGTAATATGATCCATTTTATATTTACCGTTTCAAGTAATATGATCCATTTTCCGAAAGAATTTTTCCTTTCCCTAATAACCTCAGTTTCATTATTGACACCAATACAAAGACGTACATGATGTGAACATAATCCAACTCTTTTTCATTTCAACTTGTTTTGTGTGCACCTTATCATGATTTCTGTCATTTTCTGATATGCCTCCAAAGATTCTTATTTTGGGGAGAAGGGCAAGGAATTTTCTTCACAATGTAGGTTTTTTTATTGATTCTTATTTCGTTTTATAATATTTTGAATAGTTTCTTCACTATGTAGGTTTTTTTATTGATTCTTATCTCACTCGTGTCTGCTAGGTACTAGTTACCTTTTTTCTCTTTTAGGGGGTAGTTTAATTTTAAGATTATGAGCATGTAATTTTCTGGAATGTATTTTATGTATCCAATATGGATAATTCCTAGTGTCCATTTACTACCAAATGAAATTGAGACTTCTTAATGAAATTGAGACTTTTCTGGAATGTATTTTATGAGCATGTAATTTTCTAATCAACTTTAACTCGTTCTGAAATTGAGACTTCCTAATGAAGTTTGTCGATCATCTATGTAAAAATTGATGTTAACTATTTCTTTTTCTACCGCTCTAGGTATGGGCGGGAATTACAGGCGATCCCCAAAGAAGAGGGGAGGCCCATGGGCTGCTGGTGTAGCTGAAGAGAGGAGGCAGCTGAAGGAGAAGGCTGCAAAGGCTCAGGAGGATGCAAGGGTAGCTTTGGCGCGCGTTGCTGCATTGGAGGCTGTTGTGCATGACTTTCTCACAGCCAAACAAGACATCCCTTCGGGCGAACAAGCCAGCTCGCAGGGGAATGATCCTCCTAACAATCCATGAACAAGGTTTTTACGGTTGCTAGACTTCTACTAAATCTGTCAGGTTTGTGTATGGACAAACAAGGTTGTGAAATGGTTTTTGTGAATTGTGAACGGTTAGGTTTGTGAATTGTGAACGGTTAGGTTTGTGAATTGTGTAAAGACTTTGATATTCTGCAGGTTTTGTGAAATTGTCAAGTGGGAACTTTTGGGTTTGTGAATGTGTTATATGTGTGAAATGTATGTTTTTTGTGAAATGTGAATGAGTGTTGTGACAACAGGGAGCTACAAGAGCTTTTAAATAGCATTTTTTTTATTACCACGATGTCATTCAGGCAACGAACTTAAATTGCGGTTGCCTTAAGAATTAGGCAACGAACATTGATATGATTCAGGTAACGAACATTGATAAGAATCAAGCACCAACATTGATAAATACGGTCGCTTGAACAACATTCATACAATTGTTCTTATAATTCAGGCAACGAACATTGAATTTTTCTGACAATGTCCCTAGTATTCAGGCAACGAACTTCTCTCGTCACCTGAATGGATTAGCTTGGTTCCCAGCCCGTTGACCATATTCAGACAACGAATGGTTGGTTCGTTACCTGAAACCGTATCAGGCAACGAACAAAGGTTTGTTCGTTGCCTGAGTATTGGGGGAACGAGCTTAAGGCAATCACAATTCAGGCAACGACATGTTCGTTGCCTGAATGCTCAGGCAACGTGATGGGCATTCAGGCAACGATTTATGTTCGTTGCATGAATTGTGCCATGGCATAGTGGATATGTATTAGCTTCGAAATATGTTAGCCTCAAGACCAAGGGCTTCAACTTCAACCGCACATCAGTTTGAGCGCACAGGCCACAATGTTGCAATAAAGTCATTTAAGCCTAATAGCCACATGTTTAGCCATGAAATAATTTTGAGCCTAAATTCCTGACCAATTAGACTCAAAATAAATATAGAATTTTAGTGGCCAAAATTCGCCATGCCTTTTTAGGCTCGTCAATATCTACTTTAAAATTTAAATAAACTATCTCTTCACATAGGGACTTTACATCATTATGTTTTGGTTGCTTACACGGCTTTCCAACGATGTGGGATTGCCGTTTTCCTACCCAACGATACTATACCGACAATTAATGTGGGAATGAGATAATCCTATTCTTCAATCAACTGGAAATATAAAATATATATATATATATAATAAAATTAGATGATATGGATAACAATATTAACTTTATATCATTATCATTATTATGGTTCAGATCGAAACAAATGCAATAGTCTATGAAGTGCCATCAAACTTAATAGACCACTGATGATCATCTATCCAATTGAGATCGATATCGAGATCGACCAACAACATTGCTTGCAATCATGTCATATCCTAGATGTAGTCCGTTACTTCATCTTGTTGTAGATGTCGATGGTTACAATCTTAAAGAACAGCTCCAGGAGTTCAGGCGCGAGCAACTTGCCTATGTATGGAAAGTAATACCACATCGGCTCTGTCAAGTATCTGTCTCCTCGACAAGCACTCCTCACTATCGCCTTCGCACACCCTTCCACCTTGGCTATTGGAAACATCCCGAAAAGCTACACGAATGTACAATTCACGAATGTACAATTCATCATGTTAATGAATGTTACATACTAGTCACACACACATGTTGAAGTTGTATATAACTCAGTTAACTTACATTCGCTGCCTTTTGATCGTCCTTCAAATCGCCTTCCTTGGACATGGTTTTCCCTTTGGTGGTAACTTCGGACTCTATGAAGCCGGGAGTCACCAACGTTATCTTGATGTCACTTCCGAACTCCACTCTTAGCGTGTCAAAGAGGCTCACCATCGCGCCTTTTGTTGCCTGCAAACATCATAGATATATAATTTCCGGCATAGGTAGATAGGGGAGATTCCGACAAGGGCTTTTCTCGTACATACATTGTATATGCTCATTCGCGGTGTGGGTGCCCATGACGCGGTTGACGCGATGACTACAATCTTTCCTTTGCTCCTTCTTAGGTGTGGAGCTGCAAATCTGGTGGTGTAGACTGAACCCCAAAAGTTCACATCCTACATTACTCTCAAGAGTTTATTACTTGTATAAATCAATTCAATATGTGCAAGAAAAGATAAATTTTGAGAGCTAGCTATGATTGCATATTTTCATTTCAAGATCAACTGATAATGAGAGGAGTTTAATGACAAATACGGAATATATGTTGTTTAAAGTGATTGATTCGTTTTCGATGTGAGACTATATCTTATGAACAGATTAATACTGTAGTAAATTGATAGGCTTACCATAAGTGATCTTGTAACGGTGATATCAGAGTAATCCTCGAAAAATTGGGTTGCAAAAACGCCGGCATTATTCACTAAATGGTCCACTGCGCAAAGTAATTTGTTTTGGGAATGAATATGCAATTCCACGTACAGTTTTTCTTGATTGGAAATAGAAAAAATGATAGGAAATTAGTGAAGGCTAAACAAAAATGAAATATTGTAATGTTTCCACGAATAGAATTTCACATACGAAAAGCTCTACGAGATGTGATTAAGTTGTATTTCATCACATCCTCTAGAGCTTTCATTCAGTGACTGTGAAATATCGGTGGGTCATAAAACTAATTAATTCGGATCGCAATGCTCTAATACCATGTGAAATATCGATGGAGTCACTTTGTCACCTCTAAGAGCTAGACTGGTTTCCGGAGATTCATTTGTATTCCTCGGTTTCGTGATTTCGTTTGTTTGCATGATCTTACTGCTAGCTAGTAGTGTCACACTGTCCATTAAGCAAAATTTTCATGTAATAAATTGTGCATTTTATTGTTGTTGATCCACTCATTTTACTATCATGTACTAATTTTCATGTAATATATTGGTAAAGTTGGTATAATAATTCATGTGCTTTATGAACGTTCATCCAGATTGTTCATTGTTGAAGTTTCATTCGTATTTATGTTTGATATTTGGTCCTCTATGTCAACAGCAGTAGATCAGGTGCTCTATATCGAGTTTTGTTTAGGGAAAAAAGGGAGAAAATATATTTGGACAGTTTAGTGAATGCCAATTTCGACAACTTTGGGTATCGAGTTTGGTTTAGTGTAGTGTTTTAATGAGCCAATCTCGACACCGTAATGTGTCAAAATTGACTGAAATTATAAACCAATTAAATGAGCCATTTTGGATGCCTTAAGGTATCGAAATGACATGCCAATCTACAAGTTTTTAGGTGTCGAAATGTGTTTCGTCATAATTTGACGTCGAAAATGGCAGATTTTCATTCATGACAAAAAAAATACTGACGCTTTAAGAAAGGGTTGAAATTGTTTTTTCGACTTTTTATAGCGTCGAAATTGTTTTTTCGACGTTTTATTGCATCGAAATTGATTTGGTCCAAATTAAATTTGGAATTGATTTAATCCTTAAAAATCAATCCCTTTCTCACTAATAATAGATTAAGGTTAGGGATAGGGATGGTGGTAGCTGGGAGATCTAGAAGAGCCAAAGGTGGTGTGGAGGCCGGTTGTAAGAGTGATGGAGGTGGGGTTGGATGGCCAAGAACGGGATTCAATGCTAGTGATGGTGGTGGTTGGCCGGAACAATAATCAATAGTGGATGGACGAATAATGGAAATACAAGGGAAGATGTACATCTTTAGTTCTTTAATTTGGCGTCAATCTCAGGGATCGTGGTGGTGCACCGAAAGAACGTTAGTGTGTCCGACAAGTCAGTGGCGGACCCAGGATTTTAGCCAGAGAGAGGCTAAAAACTATAAGGAACGATAATATTCCTAAATAAGTTTTTGTAGCCCCGGATCACTAAATAATCACCCATTATTTCTCTAATATATTGAGCTATTTTTCATTCCTTACATTATCTCTACGAATACTAGTAACATCATCTCCATTTCTAACTGGTTCAACATTTCGACATGTATTATAAATATGATTGATTGAAAGAATATCCAATAGTAGGAAGAGAGGACTTAGAGCCAATAACAAACTTATTGATTCATATTATATATTCCTTTATATAAAAAAACAATCCCCAAATCACAAATTCATTTCACAAATTCACAAATTGATTCCCTAAATCACAAATCCTAACCAAAATTTTTTTAAAAAAAATTAAAAGGTAGGTTGGTGTTTTAAAAAAAATGAAAAAAAAAACTAAAAAGTAGCAGTTGCTACACAGAAGTTACATAACAAACTAACTATTAAAAAAAAGTGTACCGTTGCTTTCTTTAAAAAAACACAAGTAGCATGTGGGACAATGCGGAATCGAACTCAAAACCATTAGCTTCCCTCCATCCCCTTCCCTTCCCACATGCCAACTGAGCGAAACGAAACTATTGATACAAACCTCCCTCTAATTATATTTATTACAAAACTGACACGCATATATATATAGATATAATATTTTTTTCCCAAAATCTAGGGAGGGGCTAAAGCCACCCCGAGCCCCTCCCTGGGTCCGCCACTGCGACAAGTAGTGGTGGTGCTTGGGCAAACCCGATCGAGCTCGCAAGTTTTGAGGCTGTAGGGTTGGTGTTTGTTTGGTACTGTTAGCTACAGTTTGGTGGTTATTCACTGGTGGTTGGTGGTGTAACTGGTGTTGGTAGTGGTGTTTCAGTAGAGTTGAAGGAGTTGATGAGTATGATTTTTCAATTTTGTATCTAGAGTCAAAACATAATCTATCTATCTATATATCTATATAATATACTAAATCAGAGCTCTGAAGCCTCATCGGATGCAATTTACTTATGTATCATTTTCTACGGTAATCTAATTTGAGTTTTTTGACACATAAATTAATAATGATCTAATATATTTAAGTCATGTTAGACAGTGACCTCATCTATTTTATCGACGTGTCACCCTATGTATTCATCTCATATATCTAACATGAGTTAGTTTATAACTATTGTACCTCGTATTATTTTATCTTTAGTCATTAAAATTGATTATTTTCGTCCATTATATCTAATGATAAGATTTAATTATTAATATTATATATATTGAACAATAAAATCTTATTATCAAAATATTTTTATTAATTCTCAATCTTATATCTTCAGTCGTTCAAAACCTATTTATTTTTATAATTGTTGGAAAATTTTTATTAAAAAAGTTTAGATAAACTATTTTAATCTTCATATAAAAGTTAGTAAAAATTAATTTTAATATATTTAATCAAAAAAACACAAAAGCACGAGTAACAATACTAGCTATTTTATAAAAATGAAAAAGTCTTTAGTATAATTTTTTCTTGTTAATAGAGTAATAATAATAGCCAGTAATAAATAAATAAATAAATAAATAAATAAATAATAAAAACAAGTATGGTCAATAAACGGTGGCAAAGTATAGTGGATTCGGGACGCAACTAGACGAGGCCAGCTTTGAAGTTCAAAGGACCACTATACTGTCTTAATATGTCCTCTTCGATCAACAACTTACACATTACCACCTGTCTAACTGTCTTATTATTTAATGATGATAAACCGGCCATGTCCATCCCGAACCCATCCCGATAATCCACATTCTACCCCCACCGCTCGGTAATATCAATATTACATGTACACCTTCCATATGGAACATCAATATTACATGTACACCTTCCATATGGATATCCAAGATCCAAGTAGGTAGCTAGACTCCCCTAAAGGTAGATTATGGATATCCAAGGTAGGTAGCTAGACTCCCCTAAAGGTAGATTGATAAATTGAAATGATTATATCAAATATTAAAACTCTTCTGTCGAGAACGAGACATGTGTCATTCTCTCACATACCCCGTGATGCCAACAAAGTGACTGACAAGATTGTACATCTTACCGCTCTACCAAGGGTCTCGACATCTATAACAACATAGGCCACTAGGACCTCATCCATAAGGATGCTATAGGGCAGGTCTTCCTCCCGAACACTTACCTAATAAAAAAACCATACATTTCACTTTTCGCCACTTATTTTAAAAAGTTATAAAATATATAAAATATTAATAATTATATGTTTTTTATTTTTTTAACCGAAAAGAATTTGACAGGAAAGAACGAATCTATCCTAACCAAGAGCATCTTGATGGATGAGAAAAGACAGCTCTACGTCATCGAGAGAACTCGAGTTAGAGAAAGCAAGGCCCATATGGGTAAGGCCCATAGGGGTTGACCCTCCTACTCCTTAAATGGGTCACACCGTACTCGAGCCAGATGTAGAGCGAGTGAGTTGATCGAACTGGACTAAGATAAAAAAAAAGTTAGGGGTTTTATTAGAAGAATTATATAATGTCGGTGGTTTTTTCAAATTATTTTAGGATGAATAAGAATGGATATGTTTTTTTTAGACAACCCCCAACCTTTATTATTATAACAAAAAAATAATCTCAACTATCAACATATTTATAAAAAATGATACAAGTTAACTTTAGTTATTAATTTTAATTCTAAAATTTCTCAAACTTTTATACTTTGAACTTCACCGGCACCAGCAACCGGGCGACACTTAGAGCACATGGACCAAGCCATCTCTTGGCCTTATAATTAGACCATCTTCAAACGCCTCACCAGTCGCCTATTCGATGGGTGACAGTCGCATCACTCCTAATTTAAAAGCCTGGCCCAAAACCCCTTATTGTTTCTCTATATTCTTAAATTGACCGACACCTAGGAAATTTGGGTATTTCGAACATCTCTTTTGATTTGAAATATTTTGAATCCACTATAGCCCATAACAAAAACTACAACATCAACTACCCAGTTAATCCCGCGATTAAGCAGGGTCTGGGGGTCGGATGTACGCACTCTTTCTCCGAACAAGTCGAGAGAGTGTTTCCGATAGACCTAGAACAATAAGACGCAAGGACCACAAGGGAATAGATGGTAAAATATGTACTCAAGAAGTAGAAAAGAAGAAACGACATAGGACACAACACCAAAGCCTAAAACTCTAAACATTTGCAACCCATATGCACCACCTCCACTGGTCCTTATCCAAAGTCATATCATCTGAAAGGATCAGAAGATTGAGGTTATGATGCATGACCTCCATCCAACGCTTCTTTGGTCTACCTCTCCCCCTGCGGGTAGCTAGCTCTAAGATCCAAGCTCTCACACCTACGAACTGGTGCCGATGCAGGTCTCCTACGAATGTGCTCGAACCATCGCGGTTTTGACTTTCGCAGTTTGTCCACAATACTCCCAACTCTAACCTTGCTCCTTATCTCGACATTTATAATTCTGTAAAGTCTCGTATGCCCAATCATCCAATGAAACATTCTCATCTCAGCCACTGATAATTTTTGTTCTTGAGCTTTCGTAATAGGCCAGCACTCAGAGGCATACAGAAGGGTTGGTTGAACAACCACATGTAGAATTTCTCTTTCAATTTGGCTAGAACTTTCTTGTCGCATAACACCCTCGACACTTTTCTCCAACTAAGCCACTCCGCCTGGATTCGATGCTCGATATCCCTATCGATACTCCCATTTCTTTGAAAGTACGAGCCTAAGTACTTGAAATACTCTTTCATGGGGACTAGGTCTTCCCCTAAACAAACGTCAATCCCAAGATCAAAGTCTTCTCCAAAATGGAACTGAACATACTTAGTCTTAGTTCTACTCAATTTGAAACCCTTAGACTTCAGCACCCATCTCCAGTTTTCAAGCCTGCGCGCCTAACCCGATCTTGAGATGTCTACTAGCATAATGTCGTCTGCAAACAACATACACCAAGGGATCTCTTCATGAAAAGGGGCGGAAAGTGAATCCATGATAAGAGTGAACAAAAGTGGGCTAAGAGCTGAACCGTGGTGTAGCCCCACTCGAATTTGGAAGTACTCCGAATCTCCACTCGGTGTACTAACACTAGTCAGCGAACCATCATACATATAATTGATCACTCTGATATACGTCCTTGACACTCCCTTCTCTGCCAAACATCTCCATAACAACTCTTCCGGAACTTTGTTATAAGCCTTTTCTATATCAATGAATGTCATATACAGATTCTTCTTCATATCTATGTGCATCTCGATCCACTATAGCCCATAAGGTATAGAATTAAATTCACCAAGGTGTACGCATGGCAATTGCTAGAGTTTTGTTTGGATTATTCAAATACATTTTGCAGGGTTTTGTTTTATAAATGGGGTGTCTAATTTGTTGATTTGTATGGGAATTTGTGATAATTAATTTGATTGAGGGATCTATTAGGTAAAGAAACAAGAAGATGGTGAACATAATGTGATGTGGGAGAGGGAGACATGATTAGTGATGAAGTCGCTGATATACTTAAGGAAGTCAAGGCTGAGAGCGGTTGAAGATGGTGGAGGTAGGTGGGGCAAAAGTGTTGACGAAGGGAAGGAGAAGTTGGGTTTCAGTAAAAAGGGTGGTTATAGAGGAAAAGAGAGAGGATGGGAGAGAGGGTATTTTATGGAATTCTAAAAGTTTGGGAAATTTTAGAATTAAAATTAATAAATAAAGTTGACTTGTATCATTTTTGGTATGCTGGGATTATTTTTTGTTATTTATAAAGGTTGGATTATTTTTGGTTGAATGTTGATAGTTGGGATTGTTTTTTATTATTTTTCCAAAAATAAAAGGCATACTCTACTTATAAATTCAATATGCTGCCCAACCTAAACTTTTAAAAATTAATAATTCAATATTCACCTACTACTCATCCCACTACTATGTACATTTTCTAGAGAGATGAGAGAACTCCTCTCTCCAGAAGGTAAACTCCCTTTTACGGGCAAAACTCTTAACTAGAAAACAATACCGCGTGTAATCCGCCACCACCATCATCGGTATAACCCACCACGTCACCTTTATGGAACTCCACCATATCACTGCACCAACCTCGCTCCCACCGCAATAATCATGTGATCTCGGCTGCTCAACCCGAACATCAACTAACCTTTTACGAGGTCACGAATCTCCCTTAACCCATGAATCTCATCTCGGACTGAGAAATTACGCCACCATCAACTCCCCATACCTTCTATACTCCACATTTTTCTTATCCACTTACAACCGCCTCCTCTACTACGCCAACCTCCACCACCTCGTCATCGGCAGCTTCATCGGGGACTACACTAACCCCGCCGACATCCTTGACTTGGAAGGATTTGTTCCTTGCAAGGCAAGGACCAATGTTATCTCTTCTGGCTCTAATGTTAACTCATTCAGACCCAAGTTTCAACCAAAAATAAAATACAAATAAAAAAATAAAAATAAAAACAAAAAACTAGAATAAGTTATATATATATAACTTTGGGAAGAGCCTCTGGCTTATTTTTTTGGGCTTTTCCATGTTAATGTTGCAGGTGTTATCAGCTGTGCTTTAGATTGTTAAAGGTGCAGTAATTTGAGTCAGGACTGGTCGCGGTCGAGGACCCGAGGTGGTGTGTTCATGATGACTCCGTTATTTGGGAGATACTTCCTTGGACTACCGTCTTCACTACCCACAAGAGATTGAATCCTGATGTACCGCTGACTAGCAGCGCTACTATGGTGGTGCTTGTTTTGACCCTCGTTTCTTTTTTCGACTAGTTGGTTTTTGTTTGGCCTTGGTTCCACTTATACTGTTGTGGGTTTAGCTTGGTCAATGCATTTTTCTATTTGTTTCATGTGTGGTAGTTGTATTTGTATGGGATGGGGTTTCTGCCTGTCGGTTTTACCGACCTCTCGAGAATCAAGCCTATTTGATCTCGAATATTTAGTTTATCAAAAAACATTTGGGTAAGTTTCAAAAAAATAGTATGAACTTTGGGGTTGGTTGTATTTGGGGGCATGAACTTTCAAAATTTTCAAAATTATCATCAAATTTGAAGGGTGGTTGCATTTGGTGGAATGGATTTACGTATAAATTAAAAATAATCACCAACTTTAGTTTCATTGTGGTTAGTGGCACATCCATTGTTTTTAGAAATATCACATCTTATTAACATTCTATTGCTTCAAAATTTAAAAAGATGTCCATTTAAAAAAAAAACCCTTTTTCATTGTTTTATCTCAAAAAACATAATTTATTTTAGAAAACACTACTTTTTCCCTTTGTTCTTTTAAAAAATTCATTAATTATTTACTCAAAGTTTGAAAATATCACGTTTTTTTTAAATTAGTGTTTTGTAAAAGAAATTATATTTTTGGAAAAAAATAATACTTTTGAAAAAAAATTGGTTTTCATAAACATGAAAAATGAGTATTCTTTTAAAAAATGAAAATTGTGGATGAGATTCGAAAAACACATTTGAAAAATGTTTTTTCGTTGCAAACAAAAGATTAACAAGGGACGAATTTTTAAAATAAAATGGGTGTGTGCCACTAACTGCAACCACTCCAAAGTTGGTGATTTTTTTTCTTTGAAAGTTCCTGCTTCCTGATGCCACCACTCTCCAAAGTTGGTGGTTATTTTGAAATCTTTTAAATTTTATGCCACTGGATGCAACTACTCATAAAGTTCGAACTATTTTTATTTTTTTGCAATTTAACGGCTTTGTAGGTGCAATTTTTGTAATTTAACGGTTTTGTATATTATTATTGGTGGTTATTTTGAAATTTTTTAAATTTTATGCCACTGGATGCAAATACTCCTAAAGTTCGAACTAATTTTATTTTTTGCAATTTAACGGCTTTGTAGGTGCAATTTTTTTAATTTAACGGTTTTGTATATTATTATTTTGGGAAAAGATGTATGCAATATGAACAGTTTTGTCGGTGCAATTTTGGAATAAATTTTAATTTTAGGATTTTTGGTTAAGAATAAAAAAAAGGCAATTAACTGAAGAACATATAAAATATATGTGGCTTTTATATTTCTTTTGAAGGGTGCATTCTCAATAACCGAGATACTCACTTTGTTAATTAAAACTTCACGTTTACTATTCATACACACTTTGTTTTTATAAATTCATATGTAATAATAGTAAGTTTGAAATTATTTAAAAAAATTTAATATTTTATATACTCCTTTTGTTCACGAAAACATGTCATTTTAGCCTCGGACACAATATATATTTAAGATATATTTAAACTACCTAAATTACCCTTATTTTTGTCTTAATTATCTCAAAGGAAAAGACAATTATATTTTTAAAGGTAATTTAAATTTTAAATAAATGAGAGTAAATTGGGAAATATACGGGTAAAATGTCTAAAGTGACATATTTTTTTGAACAAAATCAAATCTTTAAAATGTCATGTTTTCGTGAAGAGAAAGTAGTTTTTAACACCTAAAAAAAATATAGTATTAATCATCTCACTAAAAAAACAGTACGGAGCAGATATTTTTTATATATCATCTCAATTAAATGGTTGAAAACCTATTCATATTTTTATAGGTCATCGCAAATAAATACTGTAGGGTTTTTGTTGGCCATATGCACAAGCACACTACGGAGTATCAAGTCTTGGTGAACTGTGCTCAAACATCATCTATCAGAATGCATTTATTACCATTCATGTGAGGAGGGATGGGTGTCAATCAAAGAAAAACTATGTATAAAATATCAATATAAAATATGAATGATTGTATTAATTTTAAAAACTAATTTCATATTTAATACAGTATAATTATTTAAGAAATTATTTTAAAAATTAAAATTTTATAGAGTTTTTTATTTTTTAACCAACAAATTTTATGAAACAGAGTATTAATTTAATTTAATTGGGTTCAACGGTTATAAAACCAGATAAGATAACCATATATATGATTTATCTAAGGGTTAATCCTCTCACTACCACCTCATAAATAACCTCCACTCATAACATCTTTATTTGTAACAAATTAAAATTTATTTATGTTCATATAAGTGAAGAGTAGGGAAAGGTGTACATACATTTGTGAAAATGGTTGAGGGTCTCATGGATCATCCGCTCACAGTCTTCAACTTTGGAAACGTCGGCGGTGACAACGATCACATCTGGGGAGCCCAGCTGCCCCGCCTTGGTTGCGACTTCCCGGAGGCGATCCTGTCTCCGGGCAGCAAGTGCTAGGCAAGCTCCTCTCTTTGCATACTCATAAGCTATATGCTACATTAATTCATCCATCCATATGTTAAGACAACAATTTAAATCGAACATTTTGAGTACGTACGTTCTGGTTGTTTTAGATTCGAACATTTTGAGTACGTTCTCGTTGTACATCAGTTATTTCGGATTTTGATTCTTTTAAATTTTTTGTGATTTTGAGTAATTTGAAGTTCCAATATAATGAAATTAGGACGACCTATTATATACTTAACCATAATATCTAAAATTAGCAAGTATAAGTTAATTTTCTGTTGTTCGGATTCATTTTGATTGGTTTAAGGCAACATAGGTAAGTACTTCAATTCAGAAGATCAAAGTAATTAATGAACAAGAAACAATAGCTTAATCGATTCAAGAAGAAGTTGTTGTGTGTACGTACATACCTCACCGATCCCAGACGAAGCTCCGGTGATGAGGATGACTTTACCATGGACGTCTTCGACAAACCACGAGCTTATCAGGAAGCCGATGAGCTTCACCACCAAATAAGGCGGCATCACCACGCAAATCGATATGACGATCACGGGAAGGGTTATCAAGTTTAGAAAGGCTTGCAGGATCTCCATTTCCTAAATTTGCAGGCTATAGTACCGCGATATATATATATATATATATAGGGTTGGGTTCCGGTGAGAAGCGACGAACCGGTGAGAAGGAAAGAAGTGATATGAGTGGTCCACGTGTACAAAAGTTAGTTACAAATCAGCGTACACGCGACTTTTTCAATTAATTATCAACACCCAAACAAATTAATTAGTAACACCTCCACTCTCACGTACTATGCTAATTAATTACACGCGCCAACACACAAAACTTACTAATTAATTGAAAAAAAAACCTTTACAACCACTTTTAAAATTTATTTTTTGACATTTTCACTTGTTAAAAAAATATAAAAAATATATTTTTGAGTGTAATTTAATTTTATCTACACATAGACACCCACTTTGTATATGTTTTGTTGAAAAAAAAATTAACAAGAAGTGGTTCAGCCATTTTATTTGTATTGGTTCAGCAATTTTATTCATAGTGGTTCAGCCATTTTATTTGTTGTGGTTCATTAATTTTAGTCATAGTGGTTCGGTCATTTTACTCTTAGTGGTTCAGGCTTTTCCTTTGTATTGGTTCAACTACTTTACTCGTATTGGTTCAACCATTTTATTTCTAATGGTTCATTAAGTTATCAAGAAGTGGTTCATGAAGCTATAAAGAGTATATTTATTTGATGAACCACTTGGTATAAAAACTCTGAAGCACTTAGTATAAAAACTCTGAACCACTTAGTATAAAAACTCTGAATCACTTGGTATTAAAACCCTGAACCACTTGGTATTAAACTCTGAACCACTTGGTATTAAAAAAATAAATAATCCTGCATTTGTGAATTTGCTCACATGCCGACTTCTGAAGGTCGTATGGTAGGAAGCTATGGAGAACTATCTAACCATGGCCGGTGACCATCTTGGCTGATGAAATCTGTGAGTTCTCATCCCGTTATCCATTGCCCAATCATCCTTGTAACGTAATAAATATGAAAATGAATACAATGGAAAACATGATTATCTCGATTCTCTGAAGGGTTTGTTTCATGTGATTATTACAGCCAGGGAAGACCTTCACCTCGCCATCTACGGTTGTTGACTGACTTGGTCTGGTAATATTTCGTGCTCAATGTCAATCATGAGAGGTCCTTCCCATTTTGCACTCTCATCAACTCACAAATGCAGGATTGGCTAATAGTACATCTTCCTGCATCTCAAGTCATTTGGAGGGCACGTTGAAAGGTATGAATTTTATGTTTGCCGGTCAACACGATTAAGTATTTACTGTATTATTTTATTTTATTTTACATATATCCTATCTCTATTTAGTCACCGAACCACTCTTTATTTAGTGTTGAACCACTCTCTATTTAGTCACTGAACCACACTTTATTTAGTCACTGAACCAATCTCAATTTAGTCACTGAACCACTCTCTATTTAGTCACTGAACTGTAACGGCCCGGATATAAATATCCGGGATACGTTTCGAAGGTCAGATACCTTCGTTCGGATGTTGCAATTCAGGTACGGGTCGAGGTTTCAAACTTCTAATCAGTCGAAATCTCAGAAATACAATTAAAACGAAAGTAAAGCGGAAATATGATTTAGATACAAAAGCCACGGCAGAGCCGGGTCAAAACCAAACCAAAGTGGGTGATTTGCCATTTGTCAAGTTAGAATATATTAGCCGGATTCTTCGATTCGCCAAAAGGTTTCCCCGTCGCAGAAGCATGGAGCAACAAGAGCGGTACCTAACACTATCCACGAAGTCAGGCCTGGTGATCGCCTGCAGGTCCTCTGACCGCGCTGAGGCCACATAACATGCCTATGCCTAAATAAAAGATGACTAATGCGGTACAAGATTTAAATCACACTATCATGCCCCTAGTATATATAATATGCGAAAAAGAACTGTAAAGGGCCCAAAACAATGGCAAGTGACATATCCCTCTCCTACCTCTGCACCCCTTCCCGTTAGTGCAGAGACTGGCCAGTTCGTTGCTATAGCATAGCATATCCTCGTGGTGGTGCACTCACCCACGGTATCATCATCATAACATAAATTAAATATAAATTAAACATGCCCGATGGTGCTGGGCTATCATCATGATCATATCGACTCGATAGACTCAGGGCACCCGATGGGGCTGGGCTACCCTATGACCCTAGCAAAGACTCTAAAACTATCACAGATAACGGCCGTTCTGTTTCAAACACACAAAGTAAACACATGCTCAGTTCAATGCAATCCTAGCATGATACTACATGGCATGCTTTAATATGCAACAAAACTATACATTACATGACACATCAGGCAGGAGGTCCAGGTTACTGAGTAAGTCCCGTAGGATACTTACCTGTTGATGCAGAACAGCAAGATAACACAAGCAAGGGCCCAAATGCAAGTCCAAAGTAATCCAAAAGCAATACACACCTATCATCAAGTCATTTCCATAAGCTACCATACCAACGTTTATACACACGAACCCAAGTTCTCAACATTCTCAAAACCGACCGATAGTAAAACCGTTTTTCCAAAATCTTAAATCCAAATTAAGTCAACACATATTCAAAATAGTTCTCAAATCATACTTGGCCAAATTCCGACATTAAACATTTAAGCCTTAAAGTCAATTTCCCAAAATCATGTTATAAAATAATTCCGGCAGATACCAAAACATCAAAATAATTCTAAGCTCCCAAATAATACATATAAATCAAAACCAACAATTTACTTTAAAATTTCCTAACTCACATGTTTAAATCCTCATAAAATGCATCAATATAAATAATCCAATTAATAATAATTTAAAACAAAATAAACAATATATAGAGATAAATTTCCAGACTATAATAATGATAACCAAATCCCAAAATAACAATAATATCCAAAATGATAATATTCAAGTAATTCAACACTTGTTATCCATAAAATCTCAAACAATCCATAGATGTATACATAACCCAATATCAATTATTATTACCTTTAAAACCTTTTAAATATATTAAAATATTTCAGAATATATATATATATATATATATATATATATATATATATATATATTCCCAAATCCGAATAATAATCAATATAACACATAATATATCCCAATAATCTATTTCTAAAATAATATATATAATATATAATATATATATATATATATATTAATTTTCTGGAAAATATTATTTATCTCAAATCTCAGAATAACATATAATAATAATTTAATCAAATAATATATATCAACTATATAACAACATACATATAAATATAATACTCATAATCTTTTTAAAACACCCAACCCAAAAGCCCAACTCTCCTTACCCGGAAGGAAAACCCGACCCGAGCCCAATCCCAAGCCTAACCCGAGAACCCCTATTCGGATCCCCTCCCCCTTCAGATTGAAGTGAACCGGTTACAAAAGAAAAGAAGGAAAACCGAACCGGTTCCCATGAACCGTTTCTTCCCCAAAGCCACTCTGTTCTGACGGAGAGAAGAGCGAAGGTAGGGAGGTGACCCTCAGGCCTCTCCGGCGACTCTCTCCGCCCCAAACCCCGCCCAGCTAGTTCGAATCCTAATTCCGACTGCCACCCACCCCAAGAAACTCAAACGCGAGGGAAGGAGAGGGAGAAAAGAGAGAATTACCGAGGCCGAGGTCTTGTTCCGGCGAGGGTCCGATTGGCTTGCTTCGTCTTCGTCGGACTCGGAATCAAGGGAATCTGGTCCTGGGGCAAATGTAGGAGTTATAAAGGTGACGTTTTATGGCGTGGGTTGATCGAAAAAGGGGGGCAAGGCTTACCGCGGCGCTCGAAGAAACAGAGGAATTGGGGGTGGCGGCGCTGCAGCTCCGGGGAGGCTACTGGGCTCCTGGGGCTGCTCTAGCGACGTCAATGGAAGCGGAGGTCGACGATGCTGCTGCTGCTGCTCGACTGGGTTCTCTCCAAAACAGAGGAGCAAGGTGCTTCGGTGGCGTCCGGAGATGAATGGTGTTTGAAAGGGGTGAAGTGTGGTGATGTTTCTCAGTTGTTGGTGGTGGCGGAGGCTAGGGAGTGTGGTGGGTTTCTCTGTGGGTCTGCAAAACAGAAAGAGGGAGAGAGAGAGGAGAAGATAAGGAGAGAGGAGAGGCTGGGCAATTGAGATTGAGTTGTGTGAGGAAGAGGACAAAGAGGGCTGCGGGTGAATTGCAGGGTGTGAGGAAGAGGGGGATCGCATGGGGGAGAGAGAGAGAGTAAAAGGAAAATGATAAAAAAAAAAAATAGAATTGGTCCCCACAAGATATTTTGAGTACCCGACAAATATCACGAAACCCGCTCGCCCGATCGAATCCCGACTAATCGAATTTAAATAAAATTTAATTTACTAATTTCAAGATAACGGAATTAAATTGATTCTATCAAAACTCGGAGCTCGAAGGCGGAATTAAATCCGTCAAAAATCCTAATTTAAATTGATGCCGGAATGATTTTAAATTTTGAAGTCGTGCTCGAGGACGATTTTTCTCCCATTTTTACAAATTGAAATAAATAATAACATTTTAATTAAAATAATACTAATATGATATCTAAAATATATTTGGTCTTTACATTTATCCACATCTAAAAACAAGTCTTGTCCCCGAGACTAAAATTATTTTAAAGCAAAGGGAATGAAGTTTTAAAATCGGTGAGTCCGAGGACCATGTCCAAGGATCTCGTAATCATCTCGGTTGCGTCTTCCGAGATTCTCACAACATCCTAGTCACGATCGTGATGTCTCCAATTGGTCTTGTCAAGTGTGTAATAAGCGCCCTTTTCACATCCTCGCTTCGACCTTTCGGAAGTATCACAACTCTAAAAGCATTATAACGTCCGACTAGGTCTTAGCAAGCAATCTATAAGCGCCCCTATACAATGCTTGTATCCACTTCGTGAGACGTCATAATGTAAATCCAGTTCGTAAATCCTCAAAGCGTTTTGTAAATGGGACGGTGGTCATCTAAATCATGAAACTCGCGACTTCTTTAAAACCCCAAGTTGGCCATTTTTTCAAGACCGCTCAAAATCCTTAAATTCAACGTTTAATCAAGCAGCTTTACACCACAACAAGTCAAATCCCTTCAAATCAAGATTTCGTCAAAATCTTCCAAAAACCAAAACAGCTTTTCGCGTACCAATCAATCAAATTCCGAGGGTAGGAGGTGGAGTCATCCACCTCTAAGGGCTAATCCCATATTCTCTTCATAGGTTCCAAAATCATTCCCTCATCATCCACAACTCAACATGAACAAAAGTAAATCAACTCATAACATCATCAACCACCTCTTATATGACAATCCTCAACATCAATCATGATAATCTCAACCAATCAACATCGTAACCGCATAACATGTTTACCCATAACATAAAGCATACCATTCTTTCAAACATATCAAAAGCAACAACAAAATCTCAACGTCATATCACGAATCATAAAGTGTATCTATATCATACTGAAGGCATCACAAGTGTATCATTGAATTCTCATAATCATGCCAGCACACATGTCAAGAGATCAAAGAGGTTAGGTGTCATGGAGTCAGTACACTACTACAAGTCAAATCTCACGATCGCATCTCAACATCGCACACTTAGCAATCACGCACCATTATCTCATATATATAAGTCAGATTTATAATCCAAGTCAATATTCATCATTTAACATCTCCTGATCATAATATAACATCATGCTCTCACATAGCAACATATCATTATTTCATGATTCATACAACACATCACCACATGCTTCTAGAACAAAATAGTAGGATAGTAATGTATCACTATTTCATGGTAATACTTGTCACTGTCAACTAGATTTCAAATATTGCATATCAACAGGTAATATCAGGCCATATCAGGTTTATCATGGTCGCTATCTAACATCATGCCAGTTCATAATCACATCATCAAGAAAGTTTTGCACATTATTTCAGTTATAATAAAACGCAACCCCACCCGCTCGTCTCCAACTCTCAAGCCAAGACCAACTTTCATCTAGACTTACCAACTCGGATAACATCCCACAGAAGAAACCCCAATTCATTCCGACCTTTAATCTCACACCTCTTCCCGCCAAGCACCCTCACTAACAATCCACCTCTAAGACTTCAACCCCCACCTCTGTTTTCACACCCGAGTACACTCTCACTCTATGTTCCCAATACCCCAAAGGTCATTCCTTACATTTCTCACTCTTCCCAAGGTATCACAACGTAGAACCCTTCTAACCACGCATCTTCAATAAAATTTTCTCGGTCACTACTTAACCAGCCTATCCTAACCATACCCCTTCCCCAAGATTCACCTAAGAGTTCATCGAAACCACCCAGCATTGCCTCTTATAATTCCCGAACTCACTCGGTCCAACCTAAGTCAACACCCCTCTTCTGCAACTTTCCCTTACCACCGTCAATCATTCTACCCGCTCAAGATCTTCTCCACTCTCTGACCACTCTACCAATAGGACCTCACTCACATATTTAAAGAAGAAGCAATTATTAACATTATTACACAGAAGGACTACATCATGTCAATCAGCATTTATCAATAGCATCATTAGCTCATCATTAAGCATTGCAACTGTGTTTTTTTTTAAAGTCTCAATCTACTGTCATGCTCAATAAGTATTGCAAAACATCATATATGAACCTAATCAAGTCAAGCTAGCACATCTCGTCATAACCACATCTAATAACAGTTCAGATTCTCAGCATTTGCAGTTCACATTACAGGCAAGGAATTTAGATCATGCTTGGCATCTCAGAGTAGCATTACATTATCTCATCAAGGTACATTAGGATTGTAAGGCGTCGAATCATATCATCATAGTCAACAGACAATCAAGCAACAGTCATCACATCAACAAGCAGTTTTCATCGTCAAGTCAGTGCAATATCATCATCATCAAGCTCAGAAAGGGTTAGCAATTCGAATGGAGGGCGCTCCCACCTGCAAGTCATATCGTACTCAACAATCGTAATCCTCGAAGCGAGCTTGTTCCGTCGACATTATCGATCCTGAGGCCCGTGGGTTATGGGCCCACGCTTCCGCTGCGCCGCTCTATCGCTATTCGACTTCACGATCCCCTTTTTCCATGCGGTCGCTCATCCAATGTAACGCGTAGGAGTTCAAGTTAGCGGAGATAGGGGAGTGACAAGGGCGGACGACCCAATGTTTCTTTCAGAGACAGAATAGACCAACGCTAAAGACGACATGACTAGAGACAAGACTCCGACTCGGGAATAGTAACGGTGCCCTTAAGAAGGTCTATAGGGTCACAATTGTGACAACACGCACGAATTCATTATGGAGCATATCAATCACTTCAATCCACACTAACATGTACCTATCTCGGGGCAACATTCGTATTCATATCAAAGACACAATCAAGTCCTACGCTGATGTTTGTGAAACAAGCTAGTCGTATACGATTTCATGGAAGCAGATATGCCTAGCAACTTCAAGCAAGTTATGCGGAACCAACAATGATCATCTATGATTCGAAGTCATGCGGAATTTAGTGAAGATAACGAGCATCATGCATATGATCAATGTAAGAGTATGGTATACACATCAACAAATGAGTCCAAACATATCATGGCAAAGTATATTATAATAATCAGATGAAGCGTCCTACGAGGCTCATAAGAACATCATGGGTGCTAGATTGTAATAATGCTAAGAACGAACCATCATAGAGTACATATATGGTATAATAGTTGTCACATCAGGGAACAAGTGCCACACGTGATCATTTAGCGGGTCATATTGGAATCATAAGTCTTACATGATACTAATAGCACATATCGAACGGGTGTACAACCAAAATGATTCAACTAGATTCATTCCGATATTCATGCGTCATGCAGATGCAAAATCATGATACAGGGTGGTGCGTGATCATGCGAGGTGTCAAGTCATAGGTTCATGCAAGCACGAGAAGCCATCATAGAGTAATAAACATTTTAACCATGTAAGCATGCTGGGTTTAACTATCACGGAAAGCTAGTCAATTATCGAATTCAACATTAAACCAATCAGAACGAGTGAGACATGTTAAGAGAACAAAAAGAGGAAAGGGCCACACTATCAGGTACCTAGCTTGAGAGACAATCAACAATAATGTAGGTAAAGTAGAACTCGCACAAGTCGCAACCAAGGGCCCAACGTGTTACTAGTGGTCTAATATAACATATGGTACATATACATGCACTTGACTGGTTAGTACGACGGTATGCAAGAGTTCATTCAATCACATCTCAATGACATAGTAGCATGAGAGGAAAAACGCAACGAGGTATAGAGCAAGTTTAAGCAACATGGCTAGAATACGAGGACATGAGTTCAAATTGATGTATACTAGGATAGAACATGTATTTATCAAGACTCGTTCACACTATCATGTACCTAATCCAAGGGAAGCAACAATCATATAGACTCATATCATGTGGTTCATGTTTTCGATCAATCATACAATCAATATGCTAAGTAAACATGCTATAACAACATACAATCATGATAGAGGACAAGACACAACACGAGACTTAAGCAATGGGACAAGCATGGGTACAAAATGTCATACAACTACAAATTCACACTAAAGCTCATCATCATAACATGTACCGGGAGTTACGTAGCATATAAGGCACGTCGACATCAATTTATAACACGTATCCACCAAGTAAGGGGCTCACTCTATCATGATACTAGAACCGAACTACCACACTATCATGAACCTATTCACAGGAAGGACATCAATTAGACGACATCCTAGCATATGACATATTTATTCGTGCTCTAGTACGACAATGCAATATACTAAACAGATCATGTCGGGATGATATGGACATAATAATAATAAATGTAGTTCGAACCTATACAATGGTCATCATGAGCATCAAGGCACATAAGCACAAATTCACACTAAGGATCAATTGTAGGTCAAGGAGTAGTGCATATAGAATCACACAATCATGAACATGGCAATCAAGATAACCCGATAGAAGTCCATAAGGGCAACATTGACTCTTCCCAACTGACTCATTACCCATCTTTCCCGTGGGACTCGAATACGAATTTTCCGTGACAAGAGGACACTGATGGATCGTCATACGAATTGATAACGAGAGCCTCGTAAACATCTCACTCTCTAGCTCAGAATTTCATCAAGGACCGTCTTCTAATACTCTCTCGGACAACCTCTATATCCAATCACGATTCCCGACACCATGTGTTTACCAACCCAATTCCCGTGGAAGACCGATATTCGAAGGGAGGACTCGATTGAATTGTCAAAAGGGTTCATAAGGAAAGGGGTGGTTCCACAAAAGCTGAGCTTAACCATATAAGAAGGAGGGTACTCCCGCTATTTCGTTCGCACAAATCGTTCAATACTCATTCAATAGTTAAAACATACAATCAAATGTTTAACATATCAAGCACTCAATCATAAAATCAGTTAATGACAATTATAATGATCTCCTTGAAGTCATCCCGACCCATCTGTAAAGGACAAGCTAGTATTTCGCCTACCCATTTCCGACTACATCCAATAGGGATGGTCTAGCGCCGTTTCTACCCACTCGATCCCTTATTAGTTGGTTCTCCTCTTTTATCATAAGCCAAGTTCATATTTAGTCCAATTGAGTTAGACATATTAAGTTCATTTTGCCCCTTTAAAACGCTTTCAAATCTTCGAAATCCATGGGCGGTTTTCCAAAACATACACCCGACCCTTGCGTTCCCGAATTGCACAACCTGGCTCTGATACCAACTTGGTAACGGCCCGGATATAAATATCCGGGATACGTTTTGAAGGTCAGATACCTTCGTTCGGATGTTGCAATTCAGGTACGGGTCGAGGTTTCAAACTTCTAATCAGTCGAAATCTCAGAAATACAATTAAAACGAAAGTAAAGCAGAAATATGATTTAGATACAAAAGCAACGGCAGAGCCGGGTCAAAACCAAACCAAAGTGGGTGATTTGCCATTTGTCAAGTTAGAATATATTAGCCGGATTCTTCGATTCGCCAAAAGGTTTCCCCGTCACAGAAGCATGGAGCAACAAGAGCGGTACCTAACACTATCCACGAAGTCAGGCCTGGTGATCGCCTGCGGGTCCTCTGACCGCGCTGAGGCCACATAACATGCCTATGCCTAAATAAAAGATGACTAATGCGGTACAAGATTTAAATCACACTATCATGCCCCTAGTATATATAATATGCGGAAAAGAACTGTAAAGGGCCCAAAACAATGCCAAGTGGCATATCCCTCTCCTACCTCTGCACCCCTTCCCGTTAGTGCAGAGACTGGCCAGTTCGTTGCTATAGCATAGCATATCTTCGTGGTGGTGCACTCACCCACGGTATCATCATCATAACATAAATTAAATATAAATTAAACATGCTCGATGGTGCTGGGCTATCATCATGCTCATATCAACTCGATAGACTCAGGGCACCCGACGGGGCTGGGCTACCCTATGACCCTAACAAAGACTCTAGGACTATCACAGATAACGGCCGTTCTGTTTCAAACACACAAAGTAAACACATGCTCAGTTCAATGCAATCCTAGCATGATACTACATGGCATGCTTTAATATGCAACAAAACTACACATTACATGACACATCAGGCAGGAGGTCCAGGTTACTGAGTAAGTCCCGTAGGATACTTACCTGTTGATGCAGAACAGCAAGATAACACAAGCAAGGGCCCAAATGCAAGTCCAAAGTAATCCAAAAGTAATACACACCTATCATCAAGTCATTTCCATAAGCTACCATACCAACGTTCATACACACGAACCCAAGTTCTCAACATTCTCAAAACCGGCCGATAGTAAAACCGTTTTTCCAAAATCTTAAATCCAAATTAAGTCAACTCATATTCAAAATAGTTCTCAAATCATACTTGGCCAAATTCCGACATTAAACATTTAAGCCTTAAAGTCAATTTTCAAGTATGGCCAAATTCCAACATTAAACATGGAGCAAATCATACTTGTTGCTCCATGTTTAATGTCGGAATTTGGCCAAGTATGATTTGAGAACTATTTTGAATATGAGTTGACTTAATTTGGATTTAAGATTTTGGAAAAACGGTTTTACTATCTATCGGTTTTGAGAATGTTGAGAACTTGGGTTCGTGTGTGTGAACGTTGGTATGAGAGCTTATGGAAATGACTTGATGATAGGTGTGTATTGCTTTTGGATTACTTTGGACTTGCATTTGGACCCTTGCTTGTGTTATCTTGCTGTTCTGCATCAACAGGTAAGTATCCTACGGGACTTACTCAGTAACCTGGACCTCCTGCCTGATGTGGCATGTAATGTGTAGTTTTGTTGCATATTAAAGCATGCCATGTAGTATCATGCTAGGATTGCATTGAACTGAGCATGTGTTTACTTTGTGTGTTTGAAACAAAACGGCCGTTATCTGTGATAGTCCTAGAGTCTTTGCTAGGGTCATAGGGTAGCCCAGCCCCATCGGGTGCCCTGAGTCTATCGAGTCGATATGAGCATGATGATAGCCCAGCACCATCGGGCATGTTTAATTTATATTTAATTTATGTTATGATGATGATATCGTGGGTGAGTGCACCACCACGAGGATATGCTATGCTATAGCAACGAACTGGCCAGTCTCTGCACTAACGGGAAGGGGTGCAGAGGTAGGAGAGGGATATGCCACTTGGCATTGTTTTGGGCCCTTTACAGTTCTTTTCCGCATATTATATATACTAGGGGCATGATAGTGTGATTTAAATCTTGTACCGCATTAGTCATCTTTTATTTAGGCATAGGCATGTTATGTGGCCTCAGCACGGTCAGAGGACCCGCAGGCGATCACCAGGCCTGACTTCGTGGATAGTGTTAGGTACCGCTCTTGTTGCTCCATGCTTCTGTGACGGGGAAACCTTTTGGCGAATCGAAGAATCCGGCTAATATATTCTAACTTGACAAATGGCAAATCACCCACTTTGGTTTGGTTTTGACCCGGCTCTGCCGTGGCTTTTGTATCTAAATCATATTTCCGCTTTACTTTCGTTTTAATTGTATTTCTGAGATTTCGACTGATTAGAAGTTTGAAACCTCGACCCGTACCTGAATTGCAACATCCGAACGAAGGTATCTGACCTTCGAAACGTATCCCGGATATTTATATCCGGGCTGTTACATGAACCACTCTCTATTTAGTCACTGAACCACTCTCTATTTAGTACTGAACCACTCTTTATTTAGTACTGAACAATTCTCTATTTTAGTCACTGAACCACTCTCTATTTAGTCACTGAACCAATCTCTATTTAGTAACTGAACCACTATCTATTTAGTCACTGAACCACTCTTTATTTAGTACTGAACCCATCGTAATTCATTGTCCCTCATTGTCAATCAATTATTAAACCATCTTAATTCATTCTCCCTCGTTTCCAATCAATTATTATAGTTTAATATATATTCCATCCTTAAAATTCATTCCGGGTCGACAAAGTGCAATTGTTGTGTGTAGATGGAACTCATCAAGTGTAATTGGAGGAATGCAGAATAATCAGCCCTGTACAATTGATCATTATGAGCATCCTCAATTCGACATTCTGAACTGAAGGTAACTGAAACATTAAAAGAATGTGCAAGACATCATTAAAAGAAGTAACATAACTCAAATCTTGAGATTCATATGTTTAATATGGTTATGAGTTGAAGCTTCATGCCTTCCACTTATTGATTTTATATCATATATTCATTTTTTTAATCATTTGGTGGGTTTCTAGGGAAGGAAACCCTTTGCTTATTTAGCAGTACAACCATATTGATTACACGACTGCATGCTTGCTCCTTGATTTAGCAGTACAACCATTTTTTAGAGGGTCCACAGGGGGTGCCAGGTCAGGCCCGTAGCCGGTGCTGAGGCCGAGGAGGTTGCTGTCCTGGCCGCCGAGGCAGCCGATGAAGTGACGGAGGAAGACGGAGACCAAGCCGGTGACGCTGAACAAAACCCCTATGAGGATGATGATGATGTTGGCTTCCGGGGAGTTGTAGCGGGAGGATTTGGGGACGGCTGCAGCTGAGGTGGAGTTGGAGTGGGTGGGAGACGGCGGCGACGCTGGATTGGAGGACGACAGCGGCCATCAGAATTAGAGTACTGCTGGATTGGAGGAGGAATCCATGGATGGAAGGTCCCAACATCGATCTGAGTTGAGCATAGTTTTCAAAAAATTTTTAATTTTTTTTTAATTTAGATCCGTATCAGCCATGGATGGAAGTGCGTGAGCCTTTTAAATTTTTTTTTTAATTTAGATCCGTATCAGCCAATAAGATTGCTTCTTTCGTTCTTACCGGACCGAAAGCTTCTAACTTGAACCCTCCCATATATATATATATATATATATATATATTGATAGAAGTACGTAGATGAAGAATATGACTGTAGAAAA
The DNA here is from genome assembly GCA_963922045.1 of Persicaria maculosa. NCBI lineage: Eukaryota > Viridiplantae > Streptophyta > Magnoliopsida > Caryophyllales > Polygonaceae > Persicaria > Persicaria maculosa. The sequence goes on along the minus strand of OY998261.1, from coordinate 18,619,051 downwards.
TATATAAACGGGAGCGGCGTTCTTATTGTGTTTTTAATTGATGTATTAAGGAATTGAGACTACTATTCTATCTCCCGGCCTACCCCTATATTTATATAAGAGATGGTCAAGTTTTGTACAGCGTACCAAAATTCAAATTAAGTGTAATAGTTACATATATATTACAATAGGCGTCTTAAAGTTTTGACTGATAGACTACATTTTATAAACTATTAATATATATTTTATGTGTGGGAAGTTATATGATAAATTCTGATGGACTGATACAACATGGTGTCCATATGTTTGAACGCAATATGTGCACGTACAATACACCGTCTCAAACAACATGGTGTACATATTGTTTAACAACCTTGCAATAATATGTCACTTAACGTCAGCTCAATATTAGCTCAATATTAGGCCAAAAACTAGAACCACACTTCTCATATACCATTATAAATTATAATGGCCTAATATAACGTGGGGTCTATATGTCTGAGCGCATCATGCACCAACCCAATTAAGTCAAGTATATAAGACTAGTAGTGTTTCATTTTAAAATCAATTGGTCATAAAAAAAATAGTTTACCGACTTATATACAAATTTTTCATATTTTCGATGTGTCTATTAATTATCCGTTCACATTGCAACAAATCTATTATAGAAGGAAAAGGAAGTACTCTAGAATAGACATGGTCACGAGTCTGATCTGGCGGGTCGACAGGTCGACCAGCTGGATCAAGGGTTAGGGGGAGTTTTAAGTTCGAAAAAATACCAAATTTATTGTTTTCTTTCAAATTCCTTTTCCTCAAACATACAAAAATATTAAAAGTAAGAAGTGTTCCAACATTTTTGTAAAACATTTCAGGAAAGAGAATTTGAAAGAAAACAATAAATTTGATGTTTTTTCTCAATTAAAACTTCGATAATAGTAAGTTGACACGATTTTGATTTTTTTTTTCGGTTTATTTACATTTGAGTTGGGAAAAAGGGGGAGGGGGGAAGAACTGATGAAGGGCTTGAATCGATTTTCCAATTGCCTACGTATCCTCCTGGGGGAGGGGAATCAAAGCCCGCGTAGTTCTTTTACCTGTATTCTGAACCCCACTTACCTATTCGGCTATTCATCAGCGTCGGGTTGGCCTTCACCGACTCCACAGTCCACGGAGCTCCCAACCGATTCCGAGTCTTAGCCATCATCAGCCTGTGAGTCGATCGACAAGATGTTCCTCTGAAGTCTCATCTCTGTCTTCTTCCAATCGGCAAAGCAGACTTGTGCTTCGAGGTTCACGTGGAGCAATCTTGATATCTTTTCGGTTAGAATTTGTCCACCTCGACTGAATAATTGCTCCACTGCGACGGTGGAGCAAGGGGCTTCAAGTATTTGTCGGGCGATCACCTACAAGGTTGGAAATTGCTGCCTTTCGACTCGGCTCCACCATTCTAAAATATCGAAATCTTCATCTTCATCACTGCGAAATTCAAAGTTAGTAGATAAATATTCATCGAGCTCCGAATGTGGGATCGACGAAGACCTTGACCTCTTTGTGCCAAAGATATCTTTGCAAAAGCCTTAGTTCAAGCGGTAATACTAGTGCGGGAGGAGCCGCTCGAGCTGGAAAGCGTAGGAGGAGGGTTGTTAGGTGCTTTAGCGCTTGTAGAAAAATGAGCATATAATTGTTCAAGTATACCCTAACTCTAGTAACTATAATTATAACATTGCAACCAGGATCATCCTCGACCCCAAGCGTAGAAAAATAGTTTTCTAAAAACTTTTGAAGCCCACTTAATTTGTATCTAGGGTCAAAACAACAAGTTATGAGGAAAATATCTCGTATAATTTTGTAATAAGCCAACCATTTCTCCTGCATGGTGTAAAGGGCGTCGGATATGCATTCCACTTGAAGCCCGTCCTGAAGGGCTAAGACAATGTTCATAGCGACAAAACAAAAAACACTAGATGTATGTAAAGGCCCAAATATAAATATTCGGGTTACGTTTCGAAGGTTGGATACCTTCGTTCGGATCTTGCAATTCAGGTACATGTCAAGGTTTTAAAACCTCAAGTGAGTGTGTTTTAAAGTGGAGATTTTGAACCCCAAATCAAGCGTAGGGCCTTTAGGTACCTTTATCCTTTCCTAAGAGACTATATCGAGGAAATCGTTTGTCGTAAAACGACGAAAAACATAAATAGTGTACAACATACCACGACGAAGCTGGGTCAAAACCAAAACCATGAAATACGTCAAACATGCGAAATACTCATAAGCAGGACATTCGATTTGATCGCCCGAGCAAGTCCCCATCAAGGAAGCATGGAGTATACATGATCTGTAAACAAACCTAAAAAATATGTGCAGGGCATGGGATCAGACCGAAGCCCTATGTGAACTCTATTCCCACAGGTAGACATATACATATGCTATACCTAATAAAGATGCTTCTAATGCAGTGCAGAATATTTAAATACTCAAGCATGCTGACAGGTTATATATATACAGAAAGTGATAAAAGGCCTCAAAGGATGCCAAATGGCATATCCCTCTCCTACCTCCACACCCCTTCCTGTTAGGGTGGAGCCTGGCCAGTACGGGCTATAGCATAGCAAGCGCCATCCGTAGATGGTATATGTGCGCAACAATAGTCTCGTAATCATGCTAATGTGGTGAGAAGAGCCCGTAAGCTCTACTCTAATCCGATTCGATGAAGGAATATGCCCGATAGGGCTGAGTCGTTCTATGACCCTAGCAACGACTCTAGGACTCACATAGATCACGACCGTTCTCTTTTCCTATGCAATAAGTAAGTAGATGCTCATTCAAGTGTGCAACCTAAGCATGATACTACATGGCATGCTTCAATGCTTATGCAACACCTAGTATGTCGTACAACTACAAGCGGGAGGGTGTGTCTGATCAGTCCGAGTAAGTCCATAAAGGAACTTACCTGATAAGCCGAACAACAATGTGTATCACAAGCAAAGTCCGCACAAGGAACCAATCCACTCAAGCAACTCAAGCACAAGCACCTATGATAATAGTGTGAAAGCGATAAGGCAGAAGACTACTAGTCATTCACACACTCAAGGACCAAGTCCTAAAACCATTTTCAAAACCAATCCATCGTTCAACCATTTCAAAGCATTCTCAAATCGTTCTCAAGTCATTCTCAAAGCGGAAACCTCAAAAGCCAACTCATCCAATCATGCCAATTCTATAATACTTGATGTACATATTTGTACCTCTTTTTATTGCATCTTTTGACTTCTTATTTCAATCGATTTCCAAAGAAAAGTTTCAAAAGTATATAAGCTTGTGTAAGAATGGGCTAAAACGCAAGAAATAGGGTCTGCACAAGTTTTGAGCTAACCATGCAGGAATTCGAGCGAAATCGGAGTCAAAACGAAGAAGCCAAGTGAAGCTGAGCAGAGGTAGAAATCGACCTTCAACATAGATATCGACCTCTGCTGTCGATATCGATCCTCATATCGACATCAACATAGATATTGAGTGGAGCTGGACAAGTCGAGCAGGAACAGAGACCTCGATATCGACCTCTGGTATCGATATCGACCCCTTATCTCGACAGAAGATAGACTCGGTTTCGAGATGCGGATTGGAAACTTTATCTTCAAGGAGGCACGAATTTATCTCATACTTTTAAGATAGATGACAGCTGAAGACTTAGTTATCTTTTACCTTTAAGTTTTATCAAAATAAAAGACCTATCCTAATTGTTTGGATAGAGTTCATAGTTTAGGTAGAAGTTACAATCCTTGACTAGCGAGGATTAGTAGCCTATAAATAAAGCCCTAGGGGGCTGGCATTCAACAATCTTTTCAACAATCCAAGAAACAAGCAAGTAAGACAATCAATAGAGTTAGAGTTAGAGAGAAGTTTTAGGGTTTGACGTTTGCGAAAGTTGACGTTGAGTTGCAAAGCTTCGGAGTTTATTTTAATGCAAGTTTCTTTCTTCCAATCAACAATGAGTTCCATGATGAGAAGCGAGTAGTCCCCCAAGCTCTTAGGGTCGGGGTGAGCCCGACGTTATCCATGCGCGCTTAAGGTAAGTATTTGATGTCGATATCGTTGTGTCTATCTCTCCTCCTACGATTCTATGTTTAGTCCTAATCAAAAGAAAAGGGATTCATGCTATCAACTTGAGTTATAAACATAAAATTGGTATAGACAATTAGGTTTATTTGCAAGAGTAATCCTAAGAGTTGGTGTACGGCGAAGGCTTGTCCCTCTGGTGAAATAGCGCAATTGTCCGTCTTATTTATCTTATCACATTCATTGGTTAACGTTGTGGTAAACCCTAATCCTAGGAGTTGTTTCTTTTACATAGTTTAATTCACATAAACCACTGTTATTTCTGTTCATCCCTTCTCATCCACTCTTAAATCTTCGGCCCTTCTTTTCCGACGAAAAACTAACCCACTGCAGGAAGACATCGATATCGACCCCAGACGTCGATATCGACCACTGAGTTCGTCGACAGTTTTCTGAGTCGACGGCGATCATCACTGCGGAGGTTGCTGAACATCGATATCGGCACCAGACGTCGAAATCGACCCTTCTGTATCAACTGGCAGTCTTCTGAGCCAGTCGATTTCGTGACTAACATCGATATCGACCCTTTCTAGTTGATATCGACCACTTGTTTTTGTCTCTGCAGGTCTTCTGTTGCAGAGAACATCGACAGCCGAGGTCAAAATCGAGCTCCCAGGTCGAAATCGAGGCTTCTGGTCGACGCAGACTTGAGATTTCCAAAGCTACTAGGATCCCGCTGACACGCCTCCTCGTGGATCGATCCTGACTACCCTTCCACTACAACAGGAGGAAGTCTTGTAACTATTTGCATAGGCTAGGAGTCGGTTTACGTTTATATACATCATTATTATTTGTATTTGAGATACTCGACATCCTCCTATTAACAATACTCAAGTTCATTTCCATGTCTAGTTGTCCATTATTTAATCAAGTTTAAGGATCCTGACATTTGAACAAAGTTCTCAAAACATTTTCCAAGCATTCAAACCGACATTTCAAATCCCGTCAAAATCTCCTTTTAATATTTTAATAATCATTTTTATTCCAAAATCCCGTTATTTAAATTAATATTCTAAATTCCTATTTTCTGAAATAATCTCAAACTCAAATTCGATAAAAAAGAATCGGAACCAAAAACTAATAACGCAAGTCAAAGGGGTCAAAGGGATGGCTCGGCCAAGCCACTTGGGGGATTTCGCGGCGACGAGAGGGCCGGTCACAGCCGCGGAATCTCCTCAGATTCCCCCCGTGAGACGACACTCACTGGCCACAACACAGGGGTTTCGCCGCGGCACAAACCGCGGTCACGAAAGACCTTCTTCTTCCTTTGTTTGTGTTCTAACTTGCCGCGACACTATGGTTTCGCCGCGGCAAGATTTGAACCTGGATGCTTGTTTTTGCTTCAGATCTCACTCGTTTTGCTTTGATTCAAAACCATTTTAACTCAAACTTGTTTCAAAATATTTCTATTGTAAAACCGACCTCAAACAACCATGTAAAACTCAAACGTGGACTAGAGGGGAGAGCGGAAGAGGGATTACCTAGTCTCTTGGAGGCTTTCTTCAAGAACTTGAAGAAGGAGAGTCCTTGGGCTCTGATCCAATGAGATCTTGCTACGACAAGGCCTAGGAGTTATAGTTCTTGGTTAAAACAGAACCTTTACGTAGATCTAAACCCAAAACGAGAGGATGGAAGAAGAAGAGTTTACTTTGCTGAAAAACAGGGGAAGGAAGGAGAAATGAGCTTGAATCCACTTCATAAGGTGTTAGGTCTGAAGTTTCTTGACCTTGAAAGGTAAAGGAAAGAGTGAGGATCAAGTGACAACAAACGGGGAAGAGAAAGGAGTTACGATGAGGGAGAACGGATTGATTTATCGAGACAACGACGCAAAACTAGGCACGGTCGTGGCGGCGAAAGTGGATCTCGCGGACGCGAGGAAGAACTCTAGCTTTTGGGCTTGAGTTTCACAGCCATGACTTACAACTCACGGGTGCGACTTGGAACTCACGAGCGCGACTAGGGACTCGCGACGGCGAAAGGTGGACAGAAGGTGGTTTTTGTGTGGAAAACGCTTTCCGATTCCGATTTTTGGGCTAGTCTTTGAGAGGAGGTCTTCTAGGATGTGTTTGGTGGTGTTTTTTTAGGGAGAAACAAGAAATGGAGATTGGAGTGTGAGGAGGATGGATTGAAGGGAGCAAAATGTGAGAACTTGGTTTAGGGTTTTAATTTTTTGTGGAAAAGATGATGAGAGATAGATTGGTGGCTCGGATTTTTATGTTGATTTTCTGAGAATTTTGGGGATAGTGCATTCCATTTATAGGGGATCCTTGGGGTTTTATGACGGTGAACACAAAATAATAAAGGATAGTGGGATGACGAGAGAGAATGAGTGAAAGAGAGGAGAGGAGAGAGGGAGGGAGCCGACCCAAGGAGAGAGAGAGATTCTGCTCATCTGACCTAAGTCCGACTATCTATTCCGAAAATCGACTTGAGTTCAAAATTCATTTCAAATGACTCACAAGACTCTATATTTTAAATATAGCGGGATTTAGCTAAAAAATCTATCTTTTAAAACATGTCGGGATTGTTTTCAAAGACTTTCTATATTTAGAAATCCACTCGGGCACGGGTTTTCCAAAACTTTCCAATTTTGGCAATTAAATACTCATTTGAAAATTCCGGTCTTTACAATTTAGGAATGTAAACATGACTAAAAGTTTCGGCTGCATCATGGAAAGCTTTGGAAACCTCAACTACATCTCGAGCAACCATCCACACATCCCAAAAAATGTTTGATCCTTCGATGTGTTGGGTGGCAAAAGATGAAATAAATTCTGTGTATTAAAAAGAGTCATAAATCATTTTGTTTGTCGAGTTCCACCGAGTGCTAACGTCCCCGGGGAAATTACCCAATGGTCCCGATCCCGATACTCCGTCGATCTTGTCTGGATGCTTCCTTGATATATGAAGCTTCAAATTTCCATAGCCCAAGTTATTCGTCACCTTGTACTTATGACCACAATGATGACAAACCGCATCGATACTCCCCGGGCCTAGGATGACCTTTTCGAAATGGTTCTTGAACAAACCAGGTCTGGCGCTACCGCTACCATCGACCATTATGACGATTGACGAGATAACGACTTTTTTGAGATTATGAAAATGAAATGCAATTTGACGGGATGATGAAATGAAATGAATGAGTGAGGGGAGGGCTGAGGGGTGTCTATTTATAGGCTCGAAACCTATAGCCATTAGTAACGTCTACATTTTTTTAAAAAACTTATCGTTCAAGTGGGGCCCACACATCCAACAATTTTTTATTTAAAATTACATTGACTTACCTACGACCCTTACCCTAACCCGTAACCCGCTTTCACCCTTCAACCCTTCAACCCGGACCCATCGGGTCAGTGACCCATCCGACCCACCGGGTCATGGGTTAACCCGTGACTCGTGGCCATGTCTACTCTAGAACCTAAGCATTCGTTGTCCCCCAAAGGTTGATACATGAAAACACACAATGGTGGGGGACTAACCTCTCCATTTTAATTTTTCATCAGATTTGAGCAACCTAACCATTGTGGACAACCTCCCCAATTTTCGAGTGTCTTAATATATTGAGAACCTTGTCAAATCTAAAACTAATCAAATGAGGCCATGTTTCCCTTTAATAAATCATTTTTGTATCTTTTTTATTTGGAGTGAGATAGAAAAAGTGATTTGGGGAACCAGACTATTGTGGAAAATGAAAATTGAATTGGACAAGGTTGAAAATAAAATTTGTGGAAAGTGAGGTGGACAAATGAGGAAAGAAGAGAGGAGTTTTAGGGCAACCCCACGTTGGGGGTGTAAAGACTCGGGATTTTAAAATATTATTTTATAAATTAAGAATTAATTTTGATATAATATTGATTTAATTGGGATTTGAATTATAAGATTTCGGAAAATTTTGAAAATCTTCGTCCTCGATCCAAATTATTTCATCCTAATTGTTCCGAAACGAATTTCGACATAAACTTAGATTTAATTTAAAAACGGATTTTATTTTGCTTTCTTATCTCGAGATTTGAAACTATTGTTTGGATTTCATTATCATTTGGATTGGGAATTTTGATTTAAATTTAATTGAGTCGGGATAAGGTCGAGAGAGCGAGTTCCGGAATTTTTTTTTTCGAGTACTATTGTGGGACCACACTCGGTCTTGTTCCGTCTTTTATTCAAGACAACACCCCCTCCCTTCCATTTGACTTGCAATAGCAGTAGCAAGCCTGATCTTTCTCATTTTATGTAAACTACAACCCCTCTCCTATACTCCCTTACACCCAAATGCCTCTTCCATTTTGGCAAAGTGCCAAATAGCCCTGCCAAAGACCTACTTTCCCTTGATTACATACCATCTCCCACGCCGATTAGTGTCTGAAGGCTAGCCCCCCACCCTTGTCCCAGTTCAGGCACGTGACCCCTATGGGACTCCTTTTGGAATCAAAACCATATCTCAACCTCCATCTCTCTGCTTCCCCTCCAAAGCACCACTTTCCCCTTTTTTGGTCACTGAGCAGCACCACCACCATCAACCCTCATCACCACCTCCATCTCCACCACAAACACCTCCCCGAGCACCCTTCTGAGTGCCTTCCTGAGCACTCCTTTTTTCCGTGAGCTAATCCGAGCCTCCTTCCTCTGCTCTCGGAAGCAACAGCGAGCCCAACATCACCTCTTTCTCCTCCGTCCAGGCAGCAACATCAGAGTGCCACCGAGGATCATCTTGTCTTCCGGTTCATTAAATAAATCTGAGGCATGGGATGTGGGCTTGGGTTTCGGTTTCGGGTCTGGATCCGGTCTTGGGCTCGTAACTTGGGCCTTCTTTTGGGTTGTGTTGTTGTTTTAATTGTTGATTTATGATTATGTGCTTGGCGTTTATTATATGTTATAATATATTATGGTTATATATTATAAATTGCTTTAAAAATAGAATTAATTGGATTATATATATAGTATATGATAACATATGTTAAAATGTGATAAAATGAATATTATGATTTAAAGACTTATTTTGGGGTATTTTCAGTTATTTACTTATTTATTAAATAATTGGACTATATATTATACAGATTTATGAGTTTTAAAATTATTGGGATCTAAAATATATTAAATAAATGGGATATTATATATTATATAATATTATTGATGAGATTTAAAGATGTAATATTATTTTTATTGATATTTTAAAAATATAATATTATTGGACTTGAAATTGGAAAAGCATTAGGAAAAGGTCCACAAATGTCGGAAATTGATTTGAGAAATGGAAACGGATTTAATAAATTTAAAAGAAGATTTTTGGAAATATCCTAACCTTGTAGGATTTATTTTGATAAAATAATAACATAAGTCGATTTCAAGAATAATGTCTCATAAATGGATTTTTGGGTCGAGAATAACTTAAGATGTGTTTTGAATGATGAACTGATCTAACTTGAGAATTAAAGAGTTTTGGAAAATCTCGGGAAATTGACTTGTCTAACTTGTTGTATATAAATTATGATGTGTGATATTGATGTGTTATATGTTGATTATAAAGCATGTTATGAGATAATTGTTAGGTATAAACTATGATATGTTGATATTGCTATGATATGATATATAATTTATGGTGATATCTTAATCTGATAAGCATGATGTTGAGTATGTGAATAAGATATGGATATATGTGAATTGAAGCATGATTTGACCTATTAGAATCTTCAATTGAAATATAAAGCATGATGAGATGTTATATGATATATTATGTGATGATATGTGATGAGATTATATAGAAGATGTTATATGATGATATATAAGATGAGACATGATGAAATATGACAGTTAGGATAAAATGGAAGGATAAAGATGATATAAGAATAAGACGATATGTGACGATATGAGCTGATTGATGAAAATGAATAAAGAAGATGGTCAGATGATCAAATGAGTTGAGATGATAATGATGAATTAATGTTAAGATGCGATATTGTATGATTTCGTGAACTTACGTGTGATAGTTAGTGGTGCCTTGTGTGGTTTAGACATAGACTTATGCATATTTTACTTGCTTTCTTCTAGATGAATCTCTAACTTGCCTGGATTTGCTTGTTGTTGGTGCTTATTGCTTGGATTCTGCGCTTCTCCAGGTAAGTTCCTTTATGGGCTTACTCAGATTCGAAAGAGAAATCTCCTGCTTATGATTATATGACATACTAGGTGTTGCATAAGCATTAAAGCATGCCATGTAGTATCATGCTAGGATTTCACTCACGAATGTGCATTTGAATACTTGGTGTGGTTGCGAAACAGAACGACCTTTATATGTGAGTCTTAGAGTCTTTGCTAGGGTCATGGGGGCATTTGTGTTTTATACCGTTTCGGTCCCCGATCGAGTCGATGAGTATGATATATATATATATATATATATATATATATATATATATATATATATATATATATATATATATATACACATCTGTATTGTTTGACATAGACCGAGCGCCCTACCTTAGAGTGGGTACGGGAATATATTTGTTACGGTTCGGCTAAGGCCGAGCGCCCTACCTTGGAGTGGGTGAAATACAAAGATATGGGGATATGCCACTTGGTATTCTTTGGGCGCCTTTACAGTTGTTCTGCATATTATTTCAACTAGGAGCATGGTAGTTTGATTTAATTTTCCGTACTGTATTAAAGCATCTTTATTATAGGTATAGTGTATGTGTATGTGTATGCTTGCTTGCGGGACAGAGTGCATTGGGGGGACTCGGTCTGACCCAGCTCGCACAAATTGTTTTTAAGTATGCTTGCTCTATGTCTTTGTGACGTGGGAATTCCCCCTTGGGCGATTGCGAAGAACCTGCCTAAATCTCGCTAAATTGGATAAAGTACTTTTCCTACTTGTGTTTATTGTTTTGGTTTTGACCCGACCTCACCGTAGCAAGTTGTACCTGATTTCCGTTTTCACAGTTTCTTTCAAATGAATTTCCGCGACTTAGTCTATAGGATAAGATGAGGGTACCCAACGACCCTTTGATTGATTTGAGGTTTTAAATCCCCACTTTAAAATGATAGACTTTTGAGGTTTGAAACCTCGACCCATACTTGAATTGCAAGATCCGAACGAAGGTATCCTACCTTCAAAATGTAACCGGGATATTTATATCCGGGCCGTTACAAAGTTGGTATCAGAGCTAGGTTGTGCAAATCGGGTACCAAAGGGTCGAGTGTATGTTTTGAAAACCGCCCATGAATTTAAAAAGGATTTGAAAGAGTTTTAAAGGGGGCAAAATGAACTTAATATGACTAACTGAAATGGACTAAATGTAAACTCGGCCTACTAAATAAGAGAAATTCAAACAAAGGGGATCGAAAGGGTTGAAAAGGCGCTAGACCATCCCTATTGGATGTAGTTGGAAACGTGTAGGCGAAATAGAGCTTATTCTTTACAGATGGGTTTGGAAGACTCCAAGGAATTGCACTGCGGTGGTTGGAGTAGTGAGTTAGGTATAGATCGTGAGGTATTTTCCCCTTTGGTCTGTCGCTCCTCGAAGAGCGGCATTAGATAGCTTGACGTGTTTTTATATCAATTGGGCCTGAGGGAGATCTCCCTCGAAGGAGATCATTATAATTGCAATTGACTGATTTTGTGCTGAGTGCTATTATGCTAGGATTAGAAATTTGTTGATATATTTAGACCGAGTGTTGCGTCTCTATGAGAATAGGATAAGTGAGGGAGCCTTTCTTTTATGAGTAGTCGGGCTTTCTGTCTTATAGAGCGGTTTCCTCCATGATTCACTTGTTGGTGTCTTTCCCTTTTGTTTGTCTCTGGTTCGACGAAGTTCGGTTATAGATTGGTGATAGTTGAGAGATTTGGATTCGTTTCATTCAGATTTCCTCCCCTTCTATCTTCTTCCATGTCCCAATTGGTACTCTGAACGAGTCGTTCTTTATGGTATCGACGTCTTTTCACGAAAATGGAATTGGGAATCTAATCTTATCCGAGAATTAGAATGTTGACTACTTGAGAGTGTGATGAGTATGGTACTTGACACCATAGGTCATGCCACGAGATGGTCAGTGTGCTAGAGTATCAAACTTTGAACGGTTCCGAGTCGATGGCATGGATTGTCTTATGGGGTCATCCTCCTCGATTCTCGCAGTGGTCGGCTGGTGTGTCCTTTTCGTGAGATTCTATACAAACTCCGCTATCCTCTTTCAGGGAATTATTTGAGTACCCTTCTATGTTCTCGAAATGAGTCACACAAGCATTCCACGGGAAATGGGCTTTTGAGTCTGTGGGGATAAGTCGATATTGCCTTTGGAAATCTCTGTTTGGTTATAACGGTAGCCCTATCTGTGTTTACATGACTTGATGCATTATTGTGTTGCATGACTTGATCTGTTAGTATGCTAAATACATGCCCTATAGAGATAACTATTGATTCATACTTTTGCACATGTATCCCTTGTGCCCATGTGAAATCACGCTATCTTAGGCTTGTGTTGTCCCCCGATATGTTTCTTCCTTGCTTCCCTATGATTGCGTTAGGATTGTCTTGATCTCTTGCATATGTTGGTGCTAAGTTGTTTGATGTACATGTATAATATGCTGCACATGTACGCTTTTCACCGAGACACTAGTATCCTGTAGGACCCATGACTTGTGGCTTGTGTAAATTCATGCCTTACTTGCTTTATGCTATGCTCTTTCTTAAAATAAGTCCCCAATGGTATTGAAAATTGTTCCTTAGGTCCTTGTCCTTGAAATAAGATTGGTGTTACACCTTGATACTCATTATGCCTTATGTGATTCCGACTAGTATCATGCCTATCTACTTGTCTCATGATATTGTTCCTTTATGCCCCATGACATTCTTTTATACTTTTAAGAATGAATAGTCTGACACCCTACATGTTCACACACCACCTTGTATTTAGATTCCGTGTATGCTATTAGTACCATATAGGATGTATGTCTTCTAAAATGTAACTTATCATGACAATATGTGCTCTAATTGTCTCCTTTTATGTACGCAAACATTGCATTCATGACGTTATGTTGTTCCCTGTATCTTATTATCTAGTAGCACCTTAGATGACCATCTTGCCATCATTGATCTTATACTCTAATGACCTCAATATGACCATGATATGTTACATCCCTTGTTACACCCTTGCTTGAGACGATATCTTTATACGTGTGGAGATCCTGACCTTTGCATGAACACACCCACTACGGTAGTTGTAAGACACACGCATGATTACTTTTATGTATATTAATACAGTTATGCATATGAATATAGCGTATTGTTCTCTTGTAACATGACACCTTAGGAGCATTATCCTATTTTGCATTACGATATGCGCATGATTCACTTGTTATATTTGCTTATATTCTCCTTATATACATTGATGCTTGTTGCGATGGTAGTGTTGCTTGAAATTCTATGACTCCCCATGCCATTATGTGAAATTATTCGATGCACCTTATTTTTCATATATCTTTGACTTGTCATGTATTACTAGAATCATGTGAAATCTAAGCCCTTAGAAATATGACTTGAATAACCCCATTCTCAAATTGTATCATCATTCAGTTACTCTTGTAATAATTTATGATAGCCTTGCTATGTCCCTCTTTATATGATCTTATGACTATCTGAGCATGTTTGATGTTGGTAATCTAGTTATCATGCTATACCTCAACAACCTAGTAGCATGCTTAATATGACTAATGACGTGCTTATGTGGGTGTCTCATATAAATTATTGTTCCTACCATATGATGCTCTTGTGATGATTATTGTATTCTAGTAGCTTGTACCTAGTCCGACTACGCACCCCCTATTATAGTTAAAATCATGCCCAGGTTCACACATTATAATTTTGCTTAGGATATATCGCTGATCCATGCTTGTCTTGTTGAACTCGTATATTTGCGAGTCATGTGTTAATTAGTAATTGGGTCCTACATTGCATGTTTATACACTACGACATGATAGATGCAAATATACATGAAATATGCTTTTTAGTGTTAAACTTGTTCCTCAGTGATCATCTTTGGTTGTACTTAAGCTACGCCATGACCGGCTAGTATCATGTAGGATATGCTTTCCTACTATAGCTCATCGTATGACTACAGGTCATACTCATCCTATCATGTAGACCTCGTTGTTGTATAATGTGATAGTTATTGTGCTCCCTTATATGTTTCTTCTTGTAGTGCTATGGCATGTCTGAGCATTTTAGTATCGGATTCTATATTGATATGACCTGTCTATGTATGTATTCGACATGAGTAATTGATTATTATTTAAATATCCTTCATTAAATCTTGAGGTATTTAAAAATGTGATTTTAAGCGTTTATCTAATTGTTAGTTATACTACCATTCGGAATTATTATTATAAATGTTGTTTGAGGTCGGGGGAGGATATCGGAAAGGATGAGAGTAGTTGGAAAAGAAATGATCGAGTTTAGATCAAAAGCGAGCTAACAGTTGCTTGTTTCGCCGCGGCAAGACCATGATCTCCACGACAAAAGGAACAAAGGAAGAGAATGATGCTTTTCACGGTAGCGAGAGGCATCACTCGCGAGGAACGAAGAACTGGATTTCGCCGTGACGAGCGGCCAATTCGTCGCGACGAAAACTAGGTCTGGGCTCTTGGCCGGAGCCGGTTCTCTCCTTTCTTTGGGCGTTGACTTGAGTTTGGTTTAAACTCGATTGGGTTATTTTATATATGTGATTTAAAGTTCTTATGTGATGCTATATAATTTGATAAAAAGGGATTTAAAGGAGACTTATGATTCCATGATTTATACGGATTTGGACTTGGATTTATTATGATCATAGGTATATATGATGTTCTAGGACTTTGTTGAGCATGCGTAGTCACTCATACATGTGATACCCGTTATAATAATATATTTTGCCTGGCTTGTATCAAATAGATCTATTGTTGAATTCCTGCATACGTGATTATTAATATGTCGAGCTTGTCTATTATATACTTGAGGAATGATAGGTAGCTAGATTGTCTCATATGCACGTCCGTGCAGAACTCGATCACGTTCCTTATTACCGATATATGTTGTCGTTATTCATTGATATAGGTACATGTTAGTGTGTATTGATGTGACTAGTATGCTTCATGATTGATTCATATGTGTTTTGCTTGCCACAATTATAACCTCATAGAATTCCATAAGAGCACTATTGTCGCTCTCGGGTTGAGATCTTGTCTTTCATTCTCGTCGTCATCAGTTTTGGTCTATGTTTGGTTATGTAGAAAATCCGAGTTATCCGCCTTTACCTCTCCCCTACCTCCGTTAACTTAGAACCCTTGCAATACTTTCGATGAGCGACGACTTGGAGGAGAGAACGATCAACTGGATAGTACTCGAGCAGCGCATCGGAAGCATGGCGGGCCCACAACCCACCGATCTCAGGACATGAGGTAGAGAATTATGCGAGAGGCGCACTTGATTGCTATTCAAGAGACTTGGCATGTTTAAAGGATAGCTGAGGAGTTCATCTGACGGATTTCGAGGCTCTATGAAGTTCCTGAGAGGATCGTTCCCGATAGAGATGGACGGTTCACTCCGAGATTCTGGTAGCATGTTCATGAGTTCCGAGACATTCACAAGTCTGAGATTATCTTCGATGTGGGAGCACACATATGGCTGAGAGTATCACCACCCGAGGGTTCCGACGTTTTGACATCATAGGCGAGTCGAGCCCTAGGTTTGTTGATCCTTTTGAAGTTCTAGAGAGGTAGCTTATCGCTTAGCTTTATCCCCGTCCTTAGTTGGAGTGCACGATGTCTTTTTTGTGTTTCAGCTTTGTTGATATGTTCTCGATCCTAGCTACATTCTTGACTATTCTCACCTCCATGTTGAGTTTGATCATTCCTTGGTAGAGCGTCTTGAGGATAGTATTCAGGCTAGTCGTGGAGATACTTCAAATGAGCTACTCGCGTCTTACTCGCGTCTTAGGAAGAGAATATGAGATTAGCCCTTACAGGTGGATGATTCCACCTCTTGAGTTCTGAAAACTTGGTTGACTGATATAGGATAGAATCGCCTTGAGCTTTTGCATTATTTTGTTTGGTTCTATCTTTGAGAAAAGCTTGATCAGTTTTAAAAAGGGTTTTAGTCTCGGGGACGAGACTTGTTTTTAGAGGTGGATGATGTAAAGACTCGGAATTTTAAAATATTATTTTATAAATTAAGAATTAATTTTGATATAATATTGATTTAATTGGGATTTGAATTATAAGATTTTGGAAAATTTTGAAAATCTCCATCCTCGATCCAAATTATTGCAACCTAATTGTTCCGAAATGAATTTCGACATAAACTTAGATTTAATTTAAAAACGAATTTTATTTTGTTTTCTTATCTCGAGATTTGTAACTATTGTCTGGATTTCATTATCATTTGGATTGAGAATTTTGATTTAAATTTAATTGAGTCGGGATAAGGTCGACAGAGCGGGTTCCAGAATTTTTTTTTCGAGTACTATTGTGGGACCACACTTGGTCTTGTTCCGTCTTTTATTTAAGACAATACCCCCTCCCTTCAATTTAAGTTGCAGTAGCAGTAGCAAGCCGGATCTTTCTCATTTTAAGTAAACTACAACCCCTCTCCTCTACTCCATTACACCCAAATGCCTCTTCCATTTTTGAAAAGTGCCAAATAGCCCTGCCAAGGACCTATCTTCCCTTGATTACATACCATCTTCCACGCCGATCAGTGTCTGAAGGCCAGCCCCCTACCTTGTCCCAGTTTAGGCACGTGACCCCTATGAGAATCCTTTTGGAAGCAAAACCATATCTCAACCTCCATCTCTCTGCTTCCCCTCCAAAGCACCACCTTCCCCTTCTTTGGTCACTGAGCAGCAGCACCACCATCAGTCCTCATCATCACCTCCATCTCTCCACCATAAACACCTCCCCGAGCACCCCTCCTGAGTGCCTTCTTGAGCACTCCCTGTTTTCATGAGATAATCCGAGCCTCCTTCCCCTGCTCCAGGAAGCAACAACGAGCCCAACATCATCTCTTTCTCATCCGTCCGAGCAACAACATCAGAGCGCCACCGAGGAGCATCTTGTCCTCTGCTTTCGTGAAGCAACTATCGACACCGCCACCTCTCCTTCTCCAAGAACAGCAGCTTCTCCGACGTTCAAGATGAGCCCGAGGAGCCCAGGAGCAGTCTTGCAGCCGCCACTTAGGCCACAAAGCCGCCGCCCTTCTCGTGCCCCTGTTTTTCGTTTAAGGTCGGTTTGGCCCCGTTTTCATTTCCGATTCAAAACTCCATAAAAATGCACCTTTAATCACTTCTCCTCCCTCCTAGGCTAATAACGATTGGGATCCGACACTATTGTAGACTAATCGAGTCGAATCGGGCCCTTGTTTCGACGAGACCTTCGACCTCGGTGAGGCTTCTCTTCCTCCCTTCCTTGCTCATTTCCGTTTTGTTTTCCTCTCTTTTGTTGAGTTAGAAGTCGGGGAGAGTGAGTCAAGAGCCAAGAGCGAGCCTAGAACCGTTGGCGAATCCTTTCCCTTCCTCCCTTCCACTCCAACTTCGAACAGGTCCGTTGAGGAAGATGAAGGCCGGTCCGAGCCGGTTCCTTCTTTTTTTTTCTATTCTTTTTCTTTTCTTCTGGTTCATTAAACAGATTTGAGGCATGGGATGTGGGCTTGGGTTTCAGTTTCGGGTATGGATCCGGTCTTGGGCTGGTAACTTGGGCCTTCTTTTGGGTTATATTGATGTTTTAATTGTTGATTTATGATTATGTGCTTGGTGTTTATTAGATGTTATGATATATTATGGTTATATATTATAAATTTCTTTAAAAATACTATTAATTGGATTATATATATAGTATATGATGAAATATGTTATAATGTGATAAAAAGAATATTATGTTTTAAAGACTTATTTTGGGTATTTTTGGTTATTTACTTAATTATTAAATAATTGGACTATATATTATACAAATTTATGACTTTTAAAATTGTTGGGATCTAAAATATATTAAAAAAATAGGATATTATATATTATATAATATTATTGATGAGATTTAAAGATGTAATATTATTATTACGGGTTTTTCGCGAGGTACCCCTCAAGTAAGGGGTTTTTCGCGGGGTGTACAAGAGATTGACATATTTCGCACAATGCCCCTAAGTTTTGTAAAAATTCCGCGTCGTGCCCCTCCGTTTGTTTAAACGTTAACCTTCCTTTTTTTACTTTGGGAATTTCAGAAAAGAAGAGAGAGAGAGTCTCTTACGTAGCTTCAGGAGGACGGAGACGAGAGGTTCTCGGTGCTCGACGATGGCCGGAAAAAGGACGGTTCCGGGCGCCGGATGCTGGCCAACGAGAGGAGTCATTTATGATTGTGCTCGGTTGTTCAAAACACGGGATTGGCGACCCCACCGCTTACTCCTGCTTCACCACCATCCCCGCCGCCGAGCTCGCCGTAGCCGATTCCCTCTCCTCCCTTTTCAATGAGTACGCCCCAACCGCCGGCCTCCCGCAAGCTCGCGAGTAAGCCTAAAACCCTCCCAAAGCTTTGATCTGATCTCTTGTCATTCTATTGACTCAATTTGAATCGGGACTCACATTTGGGGGAAAAACAAGGGCGATTGCAGATTGTCTCTCGCGACACCTTTCTTACATGCTAGCGGCGGATGATGTGTTCATGACATCGGGGTGCACGCAAGCGATTGACAATGCTTTGTGGATGCTATCACGCCCAGGCGCCAATATCTTGCTCGGTTGCTCCCCAGGCCTAGTTTCCCAATCTACGAGCTTTGTCCATGGTTCTGAAACCTCGAGGCGAGGCACTTCGATCTTATCCCGAACAAAGGGGGGGAGATTGATCTCGACGCAGCTAAGTCTTTGAACTGATAAAAGAGATACCTTGTCGACCTGCCCACCACAGACCACAAGAATCAATGGCTGTCATGGTGTGGAAATTGATCTGTTTCGATATAAGACATTGTTTCAATTTATATTTAGCTGATCTCTTGTAATGTCGAGTTTTCATAGGTGAGGTTGAATCTCTCATAGTTAAGTGATGCGACAGATGATATCGACTTCTGCTTCAAGCTGCCCAAAGAAGAACTAGTGATCCTCCTTCCGGGTTATCTGATCTTTCAAAAATTGTATTGTACTATTGCTTCTTTGATGCAACTTATATGGTTGTCATTTTGTTTAGAGGAATCACAGTCGGACTCAAGAACTGTGTACGAGGGACGTTTGCAGTGGATCCAGCGTCGCTTGAAGAAGCAATAAGGGC
This sequence comes from Persicaria maculosa, assembly GCA_963922045.1. NCBI lineage: Eukaryota > Viridiplantae > Streptophyta > Magnoliopsida > Caryophyllales > Polygonaceae > Persicaria > Persicaria maculosa. Next base: position 18,599,682 of record OY998261.1, on the reverse strand, counting down.
TTAATTTGCAAGATACATGTTAATATTATTGTTTGTTGTCCATTATTGCTGTATCTTAGATATGTTGTTGATGCAAGGAGGGCTTTGGAGATATCAGAATAGTTTTGTTATTGTGTGGAGCAATATGAAAATTGAATATATAGTTTACTGAAGAAAAAATATGTGTTGCTTGAGTACAAAATTTGTTTTAATTAATAGTAGACAGAATTTGTTTTAAGCCTATTAGCTCAACGGTAGAGCATGTGCTTATGCACAAGAATATGGGTTCGACTCCCGCATAGGCTAATACAAAGATATGATATGTATGGTTACTTCAATGTCTCTAGTATGTCTAAATCAGTAGATGCTCTTATATTACATTGCTTTCCTAGTTTTCTTAGTTTTTGGATGAATGCTTGACCTAATATATGGTGTAGCTTGTTTCATCATTTACCAATATTGAGGTGTAGTTCTTATGAACACAATCATTGTTTGCTTGTTGTGTTTAACTACTTGTCACAGTGTTAATAAATTGCAAGCTCCATTTGTTGAAAGCTGAATTTTGTCTTCTAAGTTCTGATTTCACATAAGTTGCAATAGTTGCAATTGCAACCCTGTAAGCTTTCAAATGCAAGTAGAAAAATAGCTTGATAAGTGAAAGTTGAAGTAATCTACATCAGCTGCAAGTTTTCAGAATCAGAATTCATAGTATAAGCTTCAATTTTAAATATTCAATTAAGTTGAGAATAGCCTATACGGGATTCGAAACTGTATCTCTGTGCATTAGCACAACGCTCTACCATTTGAGCTAATAGGCTTGAAGTTTGTTAGAAATAATTTGAGCCTAAAAGTTTTAACAAAATCTGACATGATTGTTGATGCTATACCCCTTCCTCAGCACATCCAAAAACAAAAGTCTACCCATAATTTTATGTCATATGCATATCCATCATAATCCCTTCGTTAACTATTTTCTGCATTACCTTAATTTGGGGATTTTAAGACACATCATTCACCCAAGAACATCAGGAAATTGTCCTAGCTTGTAAGAATATCAAGAAGCTAATAGCCAATGAGTCCTAGCTTGTAAGAACATAGACAACTCCATCCCTTTACAAGTAAATAAACATAAATTGGTCAAGTATGAATGATTAACCACTTTGAAGCCATAAATTCCTCAAAATAACAAATCAGCCTAAAAAACTATCAAATCTACAAGTAACACAAGTCTGGTAGCAATCGGTAGGAATCACCCAATCCATTTACACAATTGGAATTAGCAAAATTGTTAAACTAATAATTCATTACATAGTGGCATGTCAACTACAAATTCCAGCAATATAAGAAAATTGAGTACAGGATTCCCAAAATCGAGTACAAACTAGAAATTAGAAATAATTTTTCACTGATGTAGCAAAATTGTAAAATGAAAAACCCCAAAATCAGTAGAAATCCCCAAATCAAAATCTCAAACCCCTAAATCCACTCACAAAATTCCCAATCGATCGAAACAACTAAATCGAAATCCCCAAATCCCTAACCCTCAAATTTCAAATACACATACCTGCTTCGAGTTATCCCCAACCATGTATGCCTGTCGGCCCCGCCTACCTCATGCCACCCACTGACACTCGCTGCCTCCGTCGTCCCAAGTCGTTGCCCTCATTCTCCCTGGTCTAGTCGTTCTCCCTGGTCTGTATCGACAAGGCTTGAAGAACGAAGAAAGGAGAGAAGGCATGCTCTATGATTTTTTTTTAATTCAATTTCCTTTAACGGATCTGTTAGTATTAACGGGGGAGGGGCACGAGACGAAATTTGCATAAATCTCAGGGGCATTGTGCGAAATATGTTAAACTCTTGTACACCCCGTGAAAAACCCCTTAATTCAGGGGTACCTCGCGAAAAAACCGTTATTATTATTATTATTGAGATTTTAAAAATATAATATTATTGGACTTGAAATTGGAAAAGAATTTGGAAAAGGTCATTAAATGTCGGAAATTGATTTGAGAAATGGAAATGGATTTAATAAAGTTAAAAGAAGATTTTTGGAAATATCCTAACCATTTGACATTACTAAATGTGCTGAGCTTATTATGGCTAATTGTCAATCCCGTTTTACCATGTTGTGTGAAGGCAAAACAAGCATGGGAAGACCGGATCGGCGGGGTGGTTACTTCTAGGGGTGTGCATCGGTCTAAAACCTAACCGAACCGGGCCGAACCGAACCGAACCGAAACCGAAAATCTCAAAATTTTCAAACCGAAAGCCGAACCGAAAGTATTAGGTTCGGTTCGGTTATTTACCGGTTCGGTTTGTGTTCGGTTCGGTTTTAACATAATTGAACCGCATTTCCATAAAAAAAAATTTTAAGTATACAAATATATATATAAAATACAGTATATATACACATATATACACATATTCCAATATAAAGTATAAAAATATAGTTACAAATAAATATATATATATATATATATATATAATTGCAAATACAATGTATATATGTGTATATATATACACTATATATATGTATATACAGTAAGTATGTGTGTATATATAAAATATACAGATATATATACAATGTATTTATGTAGTGTATAAAAAAAATTTTGGTTTAACACAAACCGAACCTAAACCGAACACAAACCGAACCGAAACCGAAAAATGGAAATTCTCGAACCGAAAGCCGAACCGAAAAATTTCGGTTAGGTTCGGTTTGTGTTGGTTCGGCCCAAAAATTCGGTTTGGACCGAATCATGCACACCCCTAGTTACTTCTATCTCTGATGTGTTGAGTTTTGGGTTGGCTTCTAGGTTGCGGTCCTGTTGATTAGAGCTACTTGGCTTTGTATAGAGTAAGCGTTAGAGGGTGGTTATGCGAGTTGAGAGTTTGAGTTAGTTGTTGGTGGGCATAGGAGGACTTGGGTATAGATTTACTCCCTCTTACGTAAGACCTACGGTATGGTATTACCCTTTTGTATCTTGTTTTTTCTTACCACACCAGCTATATATTTACCTCTTTAAAAAAAATAACATAAGTCGATTTCAAGAATAATGTCTTATAAATGGATTTTTGGGTCGAGAATAACTTAAGAAGTGTTTTGAATGATGAATTGATCTAACTTGAGAATTAAAGAGTTTTGGAAAATCTTGGGAAATTAACTTGTCTAACTTGTTGTATATAAATTATGATGTGTGATATTGATGTGTTATATGTTGATTATAAAGCATGTTATGAGATAATTGTTAGGTATAAACTATGATATGTTGATATTGCTATGATATGATATATAATTTATGGTGATATCTTAATCTGATAAGCATGATGTGAAGTATGTGAATTGAAGCATGATTTGACCTGTTAGAATCTTGAATTGAATTATGAAGCATTATGAGAAGTTATATGATAAATTATGTGATGATATGTGATGAGATTATATAGAAGATGTTATATGATGATATATAAGATGAGACATGATGAAATATGACAGTTAGGATAAAATGGAAGGATTAAGATGATATGAGAATAAGACGATATGTGACGATATGAGCAGATTGATGGCAATAAATAAGGAAGATGATGAGATGATGAGATGAGTTGAGATGATAATGATGAATTAATGTTAAGATGCGATATTCTATGATTTCGTGAACTTATGTATAATAGTTAGGGGCGCCTTGTGTGGTTTAGACATAGACTTATGCATATTTTACTTACTTCCTTCTAGATGAATCTCTGACTTGCCTGGATTCTCTTATTGTTGGTGCTTATTGCTTGGATTCTGCACTTCTCCAGGTAAGTTCCTTTATGGGCTTAGTTAGATTCGAAAGACAAAATCTCCTGCTTGTGATTATATGACATACTAGGTGTTGCATAAGCATTAAAACATGCCATGTACTGTCATGCTAGGATTGCACTCATGAATGAGCATTAGAATACTTGGTGTGAGTCTTAAAGTCTTTGTTAGGGTCATGGGGGCATTCGTGTTTTATACTGTTTCGGTCCCTGATCGAGTTGATAAGTATGATCTATATATATCTGTATGGTTAGGCATAGACCGAACACCCTACCTCGGAGTGGGTACATGAATATATCTGTTACGGTTCGGCTGAGGCTGAGCGCCCTACCTCGGAGTGGGTACGGAAAATACAGAGATATGGGGATATGCCACTTGGCATTCTTTGGGCGCCTTTACAGTTGTTCTGCATAGTTTTTCAACTAGGAGCTGCTAGTTTGATTTAATTTTCCGTACTGCATTAGAGCATCTTTATTATAGGTATAGCGTATGTGTATTCTTGCTTGCGGGACAGAGTGCGTTGGGGGGACTTGGTTTGACCCCGCTCACATAAATTGTTTTTAGGTATGCTTGCTCTATGTCTTTGTGACGTGGGAATTTCCCCTGGGCGATTACGAAGAACCTGCCTAAATCTCGCTAAATTGGATAAAGTACTTTTCCTACTTGTGTTTTATTGTTTTGGTTTTGACCCGGCCTCGCCGTGGCAAGTTGTACCTGATTTCCGTTTTTGTAGTTTCTTTCAAATGAATTTCCGTGACTTAGTCTATAGGACAGGATGAGGGTACCTAACGACCTTTCGATTGATTTGGGGTTCGAAATCCCCACTTTAAAATGATAGTCTTTCGAGGTTTGAAACCTCAACCCGTGCCTGAATTGCAAGATCCGAACGAAGGTATCCAACCTTCGAAACGTAACCCGGATATTTATATCCGGTCCGTTATAGGGGGTACTCACACCACACCCCTTTCCCATATGGCGATCCTATAAATGTACACACTCTTTAAAGTTTAGAGTTATATTTAAACTTAATTTAATTGATTTACATAATTTATAATGTATTTTATTTTAAATTTACGTTATTTTAAACACATTATAGAATGAATAAATAAATGTTAATCAAGTGTTTATAATTATAATTGCAATAAAATCATAATATTGGAATCCAAACACATCCTAAATTTCGAAGTCATATCGTTGCCCCTCCTCTTGTCCCAATCCCTTGTACCCCTTACACAATTCTATTTATAAATAAAAATAAATTAAATTAAAATTAAATACTAAAAGAAAAAGAAAATAAAAAGATTTGTGAGGAGGGACAAACGATATGAACTCCTAAATTTCTACATTTTCACTTTAAATTTTCTAAATGATAATAATAATAATAATAATAATAATAATAATAATAATAATAATAATAATAATAATAATAATAATAATATTATTATTATTATTATTATTATAATTATTATTATGTGTAACGACCCAAATATAAATATTCGGGTTACGTTTTGAAGGTTGGATACCATCGTTCGGATCTTGCAATCCAAGTACGGATCGAGGTTATAAAACCTCAAATGAGAGTGTTTAAAGTGGGGATTTCGAACTCCAAATCAAGCGTAGGGCCGTTGGGTACCCTTAACCTGTCCTATGAGTCTACATCACAAAATTTGTTTTAAGTAAAAGGGCGAAAACAGAAAGTAAAGTACAACTTGCCACGGTGAGGCTGGGTCAAAACTCAAACATGAAATCTCCGGCATGCAAAATACTTAAGCCAATGGATAAGGTTAGTTTGATTCGATATCCCGAGCAAATCCCCGCCATAGAAGCATGAAGCATACATGATCTGCAAACAAACCTAAAAAAATATGTACAGGGCATGGGATCAGACTAAGGCCCTATTTGCACTCTATTCCCACAAGTGGGCATATACATACGCTATACCTAATAAAGATGCTTCTAAAGTAGTACGGAATATTAAAACACGCAAGTATGCTGACAGTTTATATATATACAGAAATACTATAAAAGGCCCAAAGAATGCCGAATGACATATCCCTCTCCTACCTCCACCCCCTTCCCGTTAGGGTCGAGCTTGGCCAGTATAGGTTATAGCATATTAATCGCCATCCGCATATGGTATATGTGTGTATCAATAGTCTCGTAATCATGATCATATGGCGAGTAGAGCTCGCAAGCTCCACTCTAATCTGACTCGATGGAGGACAAGCCCGATGGGACTGCGCCGGTCTATGACCCTAGCAACGACTCTAGGACACAGATCACAGTCGTTCTCTTTTCATACACAAAAAGTAAACAAATGCTCAGTCAAGTGTGCAACCTAAGCATGATACTACATGACATGCTTCAACATGTTACTACATGACATGCTTCAATGCTTATGCAATACCTAATATGTCATACAACTACATGTAGGAGGGTGTGTCTGATCAGTCTGAGTAAGTCCATAAAGGAACTTACATGATAAGCCGAACAACAAAGCGTAGCACCACTAGAATCCACTCAAGCAACTCAATCAACAAGCACATATGATAATAGTATGAGAGTCATAAGGCACAAAACTACTAGTCACACACATACAAAGACCAAGTTCCAAAACCATTTTTAAAACCAATCCGAAGTTTAACCATTTCAAACCATCTCAAATCATTCTCGAAGCGAAAATCTCAAAAGCCAAATCATCCGAATAAGCCAAATCCATATTACTCAAGTCCTTTTCTATTACCAAATCTCCATCATTTAATCATGTTTAAGAATCCCGGCACTTGAAACAAAGCTTTCAAAACATTTTCCAAGCATTCAATCCGACATTTTAAATTCCGTCAAAATTCCCTTTGTAATATTATTAAATTAATATTCCAACATCTCATTTCTAAAACCAACCTCAAACCCAGATCCGATTAAAAAGGATCGGAATCAAAAACCAACAACTCAAGCCAAATGGGTCAATTAAGGAGCAGCTCGACAAAAGCTTCTGGGGTGGTTTTCGCGGCGAAGAGAGGGCCATTCGTAGCCACAAAAGACATCCCAGTGCTCCCACGGGAAGGCGCTCGCTGGCCACGAAGCAGGGTTTTCTCCACGGCAAAACCCGCGGTCGCGACCGCGAGAGCCTTCTTATACCTCTGTTTGTGTTCTAACTCGTTGCTTGCTCGTTTGCTCGTTTTTGCTTCAAATCCCATTATTTTTTCCTCAATTCAAATCCATTTTAACTCAAACTTATTTCAAAACATTTCTAACACAAAACCAACACCAAACAACCACAAATGACTCCAACGAGGACTAGAGGGGAGAGTAAAAGAGGGATTACCCAAGGATTCTTCGAAGCTTTCCGTCAAGACTTCAATGGTGGCTCTTGGAGCTCCGATCCAGTGAGATTTTTCTACGACATGGCCTAGGAGGGATAGATCTTGGTTAAAAGAGAACCTTCACGAAGTTCTAGATCCAAAATGAGAGAATGGGAGGAGGAGAGTTTAACTTGCTCAAAAACAAGGGAAGAGGAAGAAATGAGCTCGAATATGCTTCATATAGATTTGACATTTCATGACCTTGGAAGGTAGAGGAGAGAGTCAGGAAAAGGCGAGAACAAACGGGGAAGAGAAGGGAGTTAAAACGAGGGAGAATGAGTCGATTTACCGAGCTAACGATGGAACTGGGCTCAAAGTCGCGGCGGAAAAATGGGTCACTCAAGGCGGCGAGGATGAGTTTCTTCTTCTGGGCTCAGATATCGCGACGGCGAGGATGAACTCGCGGCGGCGAAATGGATAGAAACTTCGTTTTTCAATGGATTTGCTTTCCGACTCTGATTTTTGGGATAGATCTTTGAGGGGAGGTCTTCTTGAGAGTGTTTTAGGGCTATTGGATGGTGGAGAAACAAGAAACGAAGGGTGGAGAGTGAGGGAAATGGATTGAGAGGTAAAAAGTTGAAAACTTGAATTTTTAGGGTTTTTTGTTTTTGAAGGGATGATGAAAAGAGAGAGAGAGAATGGAGGCTGAGCTAGGCTCAGATTTTTATGAGAATTTTATGGGAAATTTTGGGGATTGATGCTTCCTATAAATAGTGGCATTTGGAGATAAGGACAAAACAATTAAGATGCTAGTGGGAAGGAGGAGAGAGATTGAGTGGGAGAGAGTGGCCGACTGGAGGGAGAGAGAGAGATTATGCTCATCCTACCTTAAGTCCCCACTACCTATCCCGAAATCCGACTCGATTTTAAATCCGTTTCAAACGACTCACAAGACTCCAAGTTTTAAATTCGAATAATATAGCGGGATTTTAGCTCGACAACCTATGTTTTAAAACATGTCAGGATGATTTCCAAGGACTTTCCATTTATAGAAATACGCTCGGGGACGGGTTTTCCGAAACTTTTCAATTTTAGCAATGAAATACTTATTTAAAATTCCGGTCTTTACATTATTATTATTATTATTATTATTATTATTATTATTATTATTATTATTATTATGATTATTATGAATGATAAAATCTAATTTTGTAATAAAAATTTAAAACATTTCAATAATTATTAAGCATTTTTAGTAAATAATGTATTTATAATCATACACTTTTTCCCTCTTTTAGGAAAGGATATAGTTATTATTTAATTATTTATTCTAAGTGATTGCAATATTATTCCTATATGCTTTAGAGATGGATTTAACTTTGTCTATATAACACCTTAATCTTCTATGAATCCCATATAGTTTTATAAAATGTTCATGGATAATGTTGAGAAAATTTTCACTGCTGATTTTAATATCAACAATTATAAATTATGTCCCTCCTTTTCTTCGACCCCACCAACCACGATTTTTTTTAAATATTTTTAAAAGAAGTGAAAAACACTATTTTTTTATACAGTGGGAAATAATTTGGATGTACTAACAACATCCATGATCATCTGACATGATGATGTTTTGGAATTCGCAACAAGAATTTAAAATAGAGTAACAACTCATCCTTGATTTCGCAATAAAGTCAACTGCATTATTCGCTTCTCTATAGCAATGTTGAAAGCTGATGACTTCAAATTCTTTACTTAGAGAGCGCATTTCTTCCACTATTTGAATGATCTCCCATGGTATACTGTTCACTCGGTTGATGGCATTGATAATGATTGCGTTGTCGCTTTCAATAATGACTTTTCGTATTCCAAGCTCTGCTCCCAGTCTTATACCTGCATATGCTGCAAAAGCCTCTGCTAGAATGACATAGCTCATTCTAGTGTTGCATTTGTGTATTCGAATAATTTGACCATGATTATTTCTCATAATACAACCAATTTGGGGTTCAAAACCATTCTTAGCTGAAGCATCTACATTTATTTTAATAATGTTTTTTGGTGGATATTTCCAGTTCATTTTTTCACGAGCTCTACTGTGTTTTGGTAAAATATTTTTTAATTGTTCTTTATTTCTGTTTGAAATTTTATCAATGGTTTGAGTTAAAGTATTAAGGATGTTTTTATCAGAATTTTTGTGGAAAATGATTCTATTTCTTAGTTCCCAAATTGAATGCCATAAGTGGCATATATTTGTAAAATTTTTATTTAGAGCTCTAGTATTTTGAATATTTTCTGAGACATCATTTGTTATGTTTGGGATAATGAAATATTTGTTTAATTTAATACTCAGATTTTGAATAAGGGATTTAGTAAATTCGCAATTAAATAATAAGTGATTTGCGTCTTCTATTTCATGATTGCAAAGTGAACAGGTGTTAGGGACTCTATTTATATACCTATTTAAACGAGCAGTAGTAGGTAGAATGTCTATAATAATTTTCCAGATGAAATTTTTAATATTTGGAGCAATGTTTAGTTTCCATATCCAGTCTGCTGAGATCTTGTTATTATTTCTTTTATTGAAGAGCGATGAGGTAGATTTAACTGAGAACTCTCCATTATTACTATAAATCCAAATTAATTTATCTGGGATATTGGTGGTTGGAATATAGATATTTGTTATCATATGAACAATATGTGGGGAAATATACTATTTAGTTTGTCGGTGTCCTAGGTATTTTGATTTGTGAATAATTCACATACTTTTAGGTTAGGGTTATGATCATTTCTAAAATTTTCCAGGTACTGTGCATTTACCCAAATATTAGACCATACATTAATGGTTTTTCCATTGCCAACTAGCCAAAGTAATCCTTTTGAGAAAAGATCTTTGATGTTAAGAAGTCTTCCAAATTGCCATGAAGTTTTTGATTTTCCTCTTTCCATCAGAGATTCTTTTGAGAGGTACTTGTTTGTGATTACCTTTGACCAGATATTATTAAGATTTGCTACTATTCTCCAAAGTAATTTCATTTGCATACCAATATTTATTTGTTCAGCAGATTTAAAGCCTAGTCCCCCATCCTTTTTAGGAGTACATAAGTGTTCCCAGCTAATTAAGGGATGATAATTATCGGATTGAAGTTTGTTCTAGAAGAAATTTTTGTTACTTTGATCAATTTTTTCTAGAATTCCTTTTGGAAAAAGAAAAGATTGCATTAGATAATTCGTTTTGGAATTTACGTTTGCCTGGATAAGAACTGATCTACCAGCTTGAGAGAGAGTATTTGATTTCCATTTTGATAATTGCTTTTTAAGGCTTGTGATGGCTTCATCAAATAAGGCATTATTAACCCTTCCACTAATAAGTGGTATACCTAGGTATTTTTTCATGGTTTTAGTAACAGAGATACTTAATTGTTGGGCAAGGGATTGAGCTTTCTCAACGGAAATATTTTTAGAGACTAGTAATGAGCTTTTATTGTAATTTATAGAAAGGCCAGATATGTTGCAAAAATTATTTAACAGATTTTTTATCGTGTGAAGACTTAGTTCATCAGCGCGTCCAAAAATGAGTGTATCGTCTGCAAAGGATAGGAATGGAATATGATCACTGTTATTTGTTCCAATTAAGGGTTCATGTTCTAAAGATTCTTGTTGTAGCATTCTTCCTAATAGTTCCATAACTAATATAAAAATATACGGTGCAAGAGGATCTCCCTGTCGTATGCCTCTGGAAGTTTGGAATGTTTGACCCGGTAGGTTATTAACTAAGACTGAAAAATTGGTTTAGGTTGTAAAGACTGAATGTATTTTTTATTTATTATATTGTTATTTTGAGTAATAAATTATTATTTTATTCAATCGGTAGAAATATGAGAAAACCCGTCCTCGAGCGTACGTTTGATTTTAAAAACATTCCGGCATCGTTTCGAGAATTTAGATTTTAACGGATTTCATTCCGCCTTCGAGCTTCGAGTTTTGATAAAATTAATTTAATTTCGTTATCTTGTAATTAGTAAATTATATTTAATTAAATTCGATTTAGTCGGGATTTGTTCGGGCGAGCGGGTTTCGGGATATTTTTTTTTCGGGTTCAAAATAACTTGTGGGGACCTCTTTTATTCCCTATTTTATTTCTCCTTTTCTTTATTCTCTCTCTCTCTCTCTCTCTCCCTCTCCCGTCCAAAATGTGGGATGGTCCCTGCCTCACCCCCCACAAGCTGCAATTCACACACATAACTCCTTTTGTCTTCTTCCTTCATGAACATTGCCCTCTGCAACCCTCTCAGCCCTCCTCTCTCTCTCTCTCTCTCTCTCATTTTCATTTCAAAACAAAATCCCCATTCCCCCTCCTCGTCCTCTGGTTTGCCGAGCCACCACAACCATCTTCCCCTCCATTGGCCGCCAGAGCACCACCACAGCTCCATCCCCACCGTGACCTCCACTTCCCTCCTTCTCTTCAGTCGAGCAGCAACCCACCACAGCCGCCCCCTTGTTCCCCTGAGCGCACCCGAGCGCATCCGAGCCTCACTCGAGCACCATGGCCCTGTTTCACCAAGCAGCAGCAGAAGAGGCACCCCCAAGCCTCCCTCCGATGCCCAGCAATGCCCAAGCGCCACCCAGAGGACCACCGAATGCCGCCACCACTCCTCTCCACTCCCTCCATTGTCATCCGGCACCACCTCCGACCCTGTTTCCTTGAGCCACACACAAGAGCACTACCCTGACGCCCTCTCCTTCCTCCTTCCTCATGTCCCAGCAGCATCATCGACTCCATCTCTCTCTCCGACGTCGACGTGCCCAGGGATTGCAGCCGGAGCGCCGCCGTCGAGCCTCGGAATCAGAATTTCACACCCTCGATAATCTTTCTCTTTCTCCCTCCTCCTCATTCGCGCTTTGCTCTCTTTGCCTGGGTTAGAGTCGGAATTGGTTGTCGGTCGGGTTGGGGAGCTTTGGGCCGGAAAGGAGGCGCCGGCGGCCTGAGCTTCCCTTTTCTTCTTCCGTTGCAGCGCCGCCGAGCCTCTGAACAGATGTGGAAGACGGGTTCGGTTGAGCCGGCTCCCTCCTTTCTTTTTCTATCCTTTTATAGCCGCTTCATTTTATTTCCGGTTCATTAAACTTAAATCAAAGGGGATCCGGGTCATGGGCTTGGATCCGGGTCTTGGGCCCTTCTCTTGGACTCGGGTATGGGGCTTTAGGGTTGGGCTGTATTTTATTTCTGATTTGGCTATGTATATATTGGGTTATATATAGATGGGGGTTTTTGTTTTTATTTATTATTTCGGTAATGTTATATATATATATATATGTGTAGATGTTATATGTTTTATTTTTCTGATTTTGGAAAATGATTATATATTTATATGTTCTGAAATTATTAATATTTATATTTAAAAAGGGTTTTAAAAGTAATATTTATTGATATGGAGTTATAAATATATTTTTGGTTCGTTTTAACAAGATATGGATAGTAAGTGTTAAATTATTTGAATATTAATATTACTTTGGGATTGATTATAATTATAAACTTTAGAAAATTTATCGTTATATAGTATTTATTGTTTTAAAATAATATTAATTGGATTATTTAATTGATGCATTTTATGAGGATTTAACTATGTGAGTTAGGAATTTTAAGCGAATTGTTGGTTTTGAATTATAAATATGATTTTATGACATTAAAATTATTTTGATGGTTTAATATTGAAACTTATTTTATGTTTTTGAAATAAGAAACATGCCGGAATTATTTTATAACATGATTTTGGGAAATTGACTTTAAGGCTTAAGTGTTAATGTCGGAATTTGGCCAAGTATGAGTTGAGAAATCATTTTGAATATGAGTTGACTTAATTTGGGATTTATGAGTTTGAAAATATGGTTGGTATGATTTTATCAATGGGTTTGTTTGAAAGAATAATTTTGGTCGATTTGATCGTATCGAAAAGATTTTGGAAAACGGTTTTACTATCGGTCGGTTTTGAGGATGTTGAGAACTTCGGTTCGTGAGTATGAATGTTGATCTGGTAGCTTATGTAAATGACTTGATGATAGGTGTGTATTGCTTTTGGATTGCTTTGGACTTGCATTTGGGCCCTTGCTTGTGTTATTTTGCTGTTCTCCATCAACAGGTAAGTATCCTACGGGACTTACTTAGTAACCTGGACCTCCTGCCTAATGTGTCATGTAATGTGTAGTTTTGTTGCATATTAAAGCATGCCATGTAGTATGATGCTAGGATTGCATTGAATTGAGCATGTGTTTACGTTGTGTTTTTGAAACAGAACGGCCGTTATCTGTGATAGTCCTAGAGTCTTTGCTAGGGTCATAGGGTAGCCCAGCCCCATCGGGTGCCCTGAGTCTATCGAGTCGATATGAGCATGATGATAGCCCAGCACCATCGGGCATGTTTAATTTATATTTAATTTATGTTATGATGATGATACCGTGGGTGAGTGCACCACCACGAGGATATGCTATGCTATAGCAACGAACTGGCCAGTCTCTGCACTAACGGGAAGGGGTGCAGAGATAGGAGAGGGATATGCCACTTGGCATTGTCTTGGGCCCTTTTACAGTTCTTTTCCGCATATTACATATACTAGGGGCATGATAGTGTGATTTAAATCTTGTACCACATTAGTCATCTTTTATTTAGGCATAGGCATGTTATGTGGCCTCAGCGCGGTCAAAGGACCCGCAGGCGATCACCAGGCCTGACTTCGTGGATAGTGTTAGGTACCGCTCTTGTTGCTCCATGCTTCTGTGACGGGGAAATCTTTTGGCGAATCGAAGAATCCGGCTAATATATTCTAACTTGACAAATGGCAAATCACCCACTTTGTTTTGGTTTTGACCCGGCTCTGCCGTGGCTTTTGTATCTAAATCATATTTCCGCTTTACTTTCGTTAAACTGAATTTATGAAACTTTTGACTGATTAGAGGTTTGAAACCTCGACCCGTACCTGAATTGCAACATCCGAACGAAGGTATTCGACCTTCGAAACGTATCCCGAATATTTATATCCGGGCCGTTACAAAGTTGGTATCAGAGCCAGGTTGTGCAATTCGGGTACGCAAGGGTCGAGTGTATGTTTTGAAAAGCCGCCCATGAATTTCAAAGGATTTGAAGATTAAAAAATGGGCAAAATGAACTTAAGATGCCTAACTCCAATTGGACTAAGTAATGAACTTGACTTGTTATAAAAGAGGAGAACCGACTAATAAGGGATCGAGTGGGTAGAAAAGGCGCTAGACCATCCCTATTGGATGTAGTCGGAAATGGGTAGGCAAAATACTAGCTTGTTCTTTACAGCTGGGTCCGGAGGGTTCCAAGGAGGTCGTTATAATTGTCATTGACTGACTCTATGTTGAGTGCTTGATATGCCTAACTACTTATTGAATATTGAACGATCTGTGCGAACGGGATAGCGGGAGTACCCTTCCTCTTATATGGTTAAGCTCAGCCTTTGTGGAACCGTCCCTTTCCTTATGAACCCTTTTGACAATTCAATCGAGTCCTCCCTTCGAATATCGGTCTTCCACGGGAATTGGGTTGGTAAACACATGGTGTCAGGAATCATGATTGAATATAAAGGTTGTCCATGAGAGTGTTGAAAGGCGGCCCTTGATGAAATTCCGAGTTAGAGAGTGAGATGTTTACGAGGTTGTCCTTATAGATTCTTATGACAATCCATCAGTGTCCTCTTGTCACGAAAAGTCGTATCCGAGTTTCACGGGAAAGATGGGTGATGAGTCAGTTAGGAAGAGTCAATGTTGCCCTTATGGATCTCTATCGGGTTATCTTGATTGCTCTGTCCATTATTGCGTGATACTATATGGTACTACTCCTTGACCTACAATTGATCCTTAGTGTGGAATTATGCTTATGTGCTTTAATGTTCATAATGACTATTGTATAAGTTTGATCTATATTTATCGTATCCATATCATCCCGACATGATCTACTTAGTATATTACATTCTCATACTAGGGCACGAATAAATATGTCATATGCTATGAAGTTGTATAATTGATGTCCTCTCTGTGAATAGGTTCATGATAGTGTGATCGACTCTTCCTTATATGAATGCCTCATAAGATGTGCTCTTTAGCATGCTAGCCGATGATTCCTCGATGCTTATCGTTCATTTTGTGACAAGAATCTATAGCATGCCCATCTATTCCGAATTCGTCAGATTAACTATTGTTGATTATTTTGCAAGTTAATATTGTGTGTGATTAGTTGTGTTGAACGGAGAATATGTGTTATAATTGAACCTTGAGGAATGCATGTTTTGTCATATTATGTGTTGATTCGAGGTCATGTCCCCATATTCTAGTCATGTCGCCATGTTGCTTAGACTTGCTCTATACCTCGTTGCGTTTTCTTCTCGTGCCACTATGTCATTGAGATGTGATTGAATGAACTCTTGCATACCGTCGTATTAACCAGTCGAGTGCATGTATGTACCATATGTTATATTGAACCACTAGTAACATGTTGGGCCCTTGGTTGTGACTTGTGTGAATTCTACTTTGCCTACGTTATTGTTGATTCACTCTTGAACTAGGTACCTGATAGTGTGGCTCGTTCCTCTTTCTGTTCTCTTAACATGTTTCACTCGTCCTGATGAGTTTAATGTTGAATTCGATGATTGACTAGCTTTCCGTGATGATCAAACCTAGCATGCTTACATGGTAAAGATGTCTATTACTCTATGATGGCTCCTCGTGCTTGCATGAACCTATGACTTGACACCTCGCATGATCACACACCACCCTATATCATGATTGTTCATCTGCATGACGCATGAATATCGGAATGAACCTAGTTGAATTACTCTAGTGTACTCATGTTCGATGTGTGCTATTAGTATCATGTGGAGCTTATGACTTCCAATATGACCCGCTGAATGATTTCATATCATGCTTGTTCTATAATGTGACAACTATTGTACCACACATGTGCTCTATGATGGTTCGTTCTTAGCATTATTATAATCTAACACTCATGATGTTCTTCTTGTTACTTTTGATGATGCCTTATATTTCGTGAATAATATGTTGAACTCCTCTTAATGACTCTTGTCTATGCTTGTATCACATTATGTATCGCTAGTATCATGTAGGATCTATGCTCCCTAAATGTATCTCGTCGTATGATTACATGTCATCCTTAACTTACTATCTGATCATTGTTGTTAGGTGTGATAATTACTATGCTGTTCTTATGAGCCCTCGTATGACGCTTCATCTGATTATTATAATATACTTTGCCATGATATAATTGGACTCATTTGTTCATGTGTATACCATGCTCTTACATTGATCATATGCATGATGCTCGTTATCTTCACTAAATTCCGCATGACTTCGAATCATATATGATCATTGTTGGTTCCGTCTATCTTGCTTGAAGCTGCTAGGCATATCTGCTTCCATGAAATACTAGAATGTTAGCTTATTTCACATACATCAGCATCGGATTTGATTGTGTCTTTGATATGAATACGAATGTTGCCCTGGGATAGGTGCATGTTAGTGTGGATTAATGTGATGGATATGCTCTATGATGAATTTGTGCGTGTTTGTCACAACTGTAACCTAATAGACTTTCTTAAGGGCATCGTTACTATTCCCGAGTCGGAGTCTTGTCTCTAGTCGTGTCATCTTTAGCTTTGGTCCATTTTGTCTCCGAGGGAAACATTGGGTCGTCCGCTCTTGTCACTTCCCTATCTCCGCTAACTTAAACTCCTACGCGTTACCTTGGATGAGCGACCGCATGGAAAAATGGATCGGAAAGTCGAATAACGGTAGAGCAGCGCAGCGGAAGCGTGGGCCCATAACCCACGGGCCTCAGGATCGCTAATGTCGACGGAACAAGCTCGCTTTGAGGATTACGATTGTTGAGAACGATATGACTTGTAGGTGGGAGCGTCCTCTATTCGAATTGCTAACCCTTTCTGAGCTTGTTGATGATGATATTGCACTGACTTGATGTTGAAAGTTGCTTGTTGATGTGATGACTGTTGCTTGATTGTCTGTTGACTATGATGATATGATTCGATGCCTTACAATCCTAATGTGCCTCGATGACTTAATGTGATGCTACTCTGAGATGTCAAGCATGATCTAAATTCCTTGCCTATGAGTATGAATTGCAAATGTTGTGAAACCTGGATTGTTTATTTAATAAGGTTCTGATGAAACTTGCTAGTTTGAATTGACTTTATTCATATATGGTATTATATGATAGTTTCGAGCATGACGGTAAATTGAGACTTTTGATACTTATTGCAATGCTTAATGATGCTAGTTGATATGATGTAGTCCTTATGTGCAATAATGTCCATGATTGCTTCTTCTTTGAACATGTGAGTGAGGTCCTTTTGGTGGAGCGGTCAGAGAGTGGAGAAAGGTTTTGAGTGATTAGAATGATCGACGGTGATAAGGAAAATTGTAGGAGAGGGGTGTTGACTTAGGTTGGACCGAGCGGGTTCGGGAATTATAAGAGGTAATGCTTGATGATTTCGATGAGCTCCTAGGTGAATCTCGGATAAGGGTATGGGTAGGATAGGTTGGTAAGGTAGTGATCGAGAAGATTTTATTGGAGATGCGTGGTTTGAATGGTTCTACGTTGTGATATCTTGGGAAGATTGAGAAATGTAAGAATGACCTTTGGGGATATCGAGAACATAGTATGCAGGGGTGCTCGGGCGTTAAAACAGAGTTAGGGGTTGGACTCTTAGAGGTGGATTGCTAGTGAGAATGCCTGGTGAAATGAGGGGTGAGACTGGAGATCGAAATGAGTTGGGGTTCTTTGGGGATATTATCCGAGTTGGTGAGTTTAGATGAGGATTGATTTTGGCTTGAGAGTTGGGGACGAGCGAGCGGGGTTTGCGTTTTATTATAACTGAAATAATGTGCAAAGCTTTCTTGATGATGTGATTATGAACTGGCATGATGTTAGATAGCGACCATGATGAACCTGATATGGCTTGATAATACATGTTGATATGCAATATTGGAAATCTAGTTGACAGTGGCACGTGTTATTATGATGCAATGATACATTGCTATCCTACTATGTGTTCTAGAAGCATGTTATGATGTGTTGTATGAATCATGAAATAATGATATGTTGCTATATGAGAACATGATGTTATGACCAGGAGATGTTAAATGATGAATATTGACTTGGAGCATGAATATGGCTTGTATATATATATGAGATACTTGTGCGTGATTGCTAAATGATCGTTATATGGCATTGTATGAGTTGAGATGATGTTTTGTGAGTATGCTAACGTTTTGGTGATTGATATATTGACTAACCTTCCCCTCTGCCGATTCTTAATAGCCTGACCTTGTTGTATTGATGTGTTGACAATGGATTTTGGTTCGTTAATTCTATGATGAGAGATACTTTTATTACTTTAGTATATGTTGAGACTTGCTGTGTGATGTGTTGGTTGGAGATTGGATGGTTATACAGTTATGCAATTCTTATGGCTTATGCATCTTGCTTGAATTGAGACTGATAGATTGATATGATTTTGGAACCTAGGAAGAGAATATGGGATTAGCCCTTAGAGGTGGATGATTCCACCTCCTACCTTTTGAAATTGATTGATTAGGTTGCGAGAAGCTGATTTGGTTGTTGGGAGATTTTGACAAAATCTTGATTTGAAGGAAATTGACTTGTTTTGGTGTAAAATTGCTTGATTAAACATTGGATTTGAAGATTTTGAGCAGTTTTAAAAATGGCCAATTTGGGGTTTTAAAGAAGTCGAGATTTTCAATGATTTAAGATGACAATCCTGTCACTTACAAACGCTTTGAGGATTTACAAACTGGATTTACATTGTGACGTCTCACGAAGTGGATACAAGCATTGTATAGGGGCGCTTATAGATTGCTTGCTAAGACCTAGTCGGACGCTATAATGCTTTTAGAGTTGTGACACTTCCGAAAAGTCGAAGCGAGGATGTGATAGGGGCGCTTATTACACACTCGACAAGGCCCATTTGGAGATGTCACGACCGTGACCAGGATGTTGTGAGAATCCCGGAAGACGCAACCGAGACGATTACAAGATCCTTGGACATGGTCCTCGGACTCACCGATTTCAAACTTCTCCCCATTGTTTTAAATGATTTTAGTCTCGGGGATGAGACTTGTTTTTAGAGGTGGATAAATGTAAAGAATGAATGTATTTTTTTATTTATTATATTGTTTTTTGAGTAATAAATTATTATTTTATTCAATCGGTAGATATATGAGAAAACCCGTCCTCGAGCGTACGTTTGATTTTAAAAACATTCCGGCATCGTTTCGAGAATTTAGATTTTAACGGATTTAATTCCGCCTTCGAGCTCCGAGTTTTGATAAAATTAATTTAATTCCGTTATCTTGTAATTAGTAAATTAAATTTAATTAAATTCGATTTAGTCGGGATTCGTTCGAGCGAGCGGGTTTCGGGATATTTTTTTTTCGGGTTCAAAATATCTTGTGGGGACCTCTTTTATTCCCTATTTTATTTCTCCTTTTCTTTATTCTCTCTCTCTCTCTCTCCCTCCCTCTCCCGTCCAAAATGTGGGATGGTCCCTGCCTCACCCCCCCCACAAGCTGCAATTCACACACATAACACCTTTTGTCTTCTTCCTTCATGAACATTGCCCTCTGCAACCCTCTCAGCCCTCCTCTCTCTCTCTCTCTCATTTTCATTTCAAAACAAAAACCCCATTCCCCCTCCTTGACCTCTGGTTTGCCGAGCCACCACAACCATCTTCCCCTCCATTGGCCGCCAGAGCACCACCACAGCTCCATCCCCACCGTGACCTCCACTTCCCTCCTTCTCTTCAGTCGAGCAGCAACCCACCACAGCCGCCCCCTTGTTCCCCTGAGCGCACCCGAGCGTATCCGAGCCTCACTCGAGCACCATGGCCCTGTTTTCACCAAGCAGCAGCAGCAAAGGCACCCCCAAGCCTCCCTCCGACGCCCAGCAATGCCCAAGCGCCACCGAGAGGACCACCGAATGCCGCCACCACTCCTCTCCACTCCCTCCATTGTCATCCAGCACCACCTCCGGCCCCTGTTTCCATGAGCCACACACACGAGCACTACCCTGACGCCCTCTCCTTTCTCCTCCCTCGTGTCCCAGCAGCATCATCGACTCCATCTCTCTCTCCGACATCGACGTGCCCAGGGATTGCAGCCGGAGCGCCGCCGTCGAGCCTCGGAATCAGAATTTCACACCCTCGGTAATCTTTCTCTTTCTCCCTCCTCCTCATTCGCGCTTTGCTCTCTTTGCCTGGGTTAGAGTCGGAATTGGTTGTCGGTCGGGTTGGGGAGCTTTGGGCTGGAAAGGAGGCGCCGACGGCCTGAGCTTCCCTTTTCTTCTTTCGTTGCAGCGCCGCCGAGCCTCTAAACAGATGTGGAAGCCGGGTTCGGTTGAGCCGGCTCCCTCCTTTCTTTTTCTATCCTTTTATAGACGCTTCATTTTATTTCCGGTTCATTAAACTTAAATCAAAGGGGATCCGGGTCATGGGCTTGGATCCGGGTCTTGGGCCCTTCTCTTGGACTCGGGTATGGGGCTTTAGGTTTGGGCTGTATTTTATTTCTGATTTGGCTATGTATATATTGGGTTATATATATATGGGGGTTTTTGTTTTTATTTATTATTTCGGTAATGTTATATATATATGTAGATGTTTTATGTTTTATTTTTCTGATTTTGGAAAATGATTATATATTTATATGTTCTGAAATTATTAATATTTATATTTAAAAAGGGTTTTAAAAGTAATATTTATTGATATGGAGTTATAAATATATTTTTGGTTCATTTTAACAATATATGGATAGTAAGTGTTAAATTATTTGAATATTAATATTACTTTGGGATTGATTATACTTATAAACTTTAGAAAATTTATCGTTATATAGTATTTATTGTTTTAAAATAATATTGATTGGATTATTTAATTGATGCATTTTATGAGGATTTAACTATGTGAGTTAGGAATTTTAAGCGAATTGTTGGTTTTGAATTATAAATATGATTTGTGAGCATAAAATTATTTTGATGGTTTAATATTGAAACTTATTTTATGTTTTTGAAATAAGAAACATGCCGGAATTATTTTATAACATGATTTTGGGAAATTGACTTTAAGGCTTAAGTGTTAATGTCGGAATTTGGCCAAGTATGAGTTGAGAAATCATTTTGAATATGAGTTGACTTAATTTGGGATTTATGAGTTTGAAAATATGGTTGGTATGATTTTATCAATGGGTTTGTTTGAAAGAATAATTTTGGTCGATTTGATCGTATTGGAAAGATTTTGGAAAACGGTTTTACTATCGGTCGGTTTTGAGGATGTTGAGAACTTCGGTTCGTGAGTATGAATGTTGATCTGGTAGCTTATGTAAATGACTTGATGATAGGTGTGTATTGCTTTTGGATTGCTTTGGACTTGCATTTGGGCCCTTGCTTGTGTTATCTTGCTGTTCTGCATCAACAGGTAAGTATCCTACGGGACTTACTCAGTAACCTGGACCTCCTGCCTGATGTGTCATGTAATGTGTAGTTTTGTTGCATATTAAAGCATGCCATGTAGTATCATGCTAGGACTGCATTGAATTGAGCATGTGTTTACGCTGTGTGTTTGAAACAGAACGGCCGTTATCTGTGATAGTCCTAGAGTCTTTGCTAGGGTCATAGGGTAGCCCAGCCCCATCGGGTGCCCTGAGTCTATCGAGTCGATATGAGCATGATGATAGCCCAGCACCATCGGGCATGTCTAATTTATATTTAATTTATGTTATGATGATGATACCGTGGGTGAGTGCACCACCACGAGAATATGCTATGCTATAGCAACAAACTGGCCAGTCTCCGCACTAACGGGAAGGGGTGCAGAGGTAGGAGAGGGATATGCCACTTGGCATTGTCTTGGGCCCTTTTACAGTTCTTTTCCGCATATTACATATTTTAGGGGCATGATAGTGTGATTTAAATCTTGTACCGCATTAGTCATCTTTTATTTAGGCATAGGCATGTTATGTGGCCTCAGCGCGGTCAGAGGACCCGCAGGCGATCACCAGGCCTGACTTCGTGGATAGTGTTAGGTACCGCTCTTGTTGTTCCATGCTTCTGTAACGGGGAAATCTTTTGGCGAATCGAAGAATCCGGCTAATATATTCTAACTTGACAAATGGCAAATCACCCACTTTGTTTTGGTTTTGACCCGGCTCTGCCGTGGCTTTTGTATCTAAATCATAATTCCGCTTTACTTTCGTTAAACTGAATTTATGAAACTTTCGACTGATTAGAGGTTTGAAACCTCGACCTGTACCTGAATTGAAACATCCGAACGAAGGTATTCGACCTTCGAAACGTATCCCGGATATTTATATCCAGGCCGTTACATTGGTGAGGCAGGTGATAGTCCAATTAATCCATTTGTTATCGAAGCCGAATTTGTTTAGTATAATACGTATAAAGTTCCAGGAAATTTTGTCATATGCTTTCTCCATATCTAGTTTTAATGCCATCCATCCATATTTCCCTTTTTTATTATGGAAGGAGTGAAAAACTTCATGACCTATTAAGATGTTGTCTTGAATATTTCTTCCTTGTACAAAGGCTCCCTGAAAAGGATTAATAACACGTGGTAGGATGGGTTTTAAGCGATTTGCCAATAATTTTGATATAATTTTGTAAATTGTGTTACACAAACTAATCGGACGGTAGTGGTTAATGTTAGTGGGTATATCAATTTTAGGAATAAGTGCAATAAAGGTTGTATTTACTTCATTGAGAAGAATACCTGAGTGAAAAAAAGATTTAATTGCTTTGCATAGAAGGCTACCCACAATGTTCCAATATTTTTAATAAAATTCAGGTGGAAAGCCATCAGGACATGGAGATTTGTCATCTTTCATGGAGAAAAGAGTATCCTTAATTTCTTTATCTGTAATAGGTTGTGTTAACCCCGAATTTTTAGAATCAGTAATTGTATTACTTATTAGATTTATGAAATTTGGATTACAACTAATGTTTTCATTGTTTAAGATGAATATTTCTGCTAATTCTTTTGTTATTTCATTTCTAATTTGATTTTCATCCTCAATTACTAGACCATCTTTATTTGTAAAGTTGCGAGTAATATTTTTAGAGTTTCTAATTTTAGATATTGATTGATAATATTTTGTGTTTCTGTCTCCAAATTTAAGAAAATTTGATTTAGCCCGTTGTTTCCAGAAGGTATTATTAAATTCCATGAGTGCTTCCCGTTTACTTAATAATCTATTTCGTTTATTTCTTATGTAGTCGTTGGAGTTTCCTAAAATTTCTTGTGTTTGTAGTAATAAAAGTTGATCTTCAATGTCTTTGATCTGTCTAAAATTATTATTTGGATGAGATTTAAACCAAATTTTTGTGTTTTTCTTAAGAAGTTTTTGTTTTTGTAGTAGTGTAAACATAAATGATCCATGAAGTTTATTTTCCCAAGTCTATTTAACTAGTTTATTATAGTTTTCATTATTTGTCCACGACATTTCAAATTTAAAGGGTGATCCAACTCTAGTTATTTTAGTTCCAATTGAGATGGATATTAAGGAATGATCAGAGGTTGTGAATGGATGATTGTGAACTGTAAGATTTGAGAATTGAGTTAAAATGTCTGTATGAACCATAACTCTATCTAAACGTTCATAGATATTGTTATTAGGACTTTGTCGTTTTCTCCAGGTAAAAGGACTTCCTGTAAAAAACACTATTATCTGTGTCTCCTTGAACTACACTGGATTCAATCAATATGATATACCCATAATTTTCCACTCTTTTATGGTATTTTATAGATTACATATTTACATATTGTATAGTGTATGGGCTAAGGCCTAAGGCCCAGTCTTACTCTCTTGTAATCTATATATATTCACAATATGAGGAATGAAACCCTAAGGAGGATTTTATATCAATTATATTATTCTACATGGTATTAGGCTTTTCGTCTTAGCGGAACCCTATCTCGATCCGCCGCCTGTGCCGCCACCCCTCTCCCTCTTGACAGTCCCTCCCGCCGCCCTAACCACCGCCCTCCTTCCCTTCCGCCGCCCCTCTCCCTCTCGGCAATGTGGCTGACAACCCGCCTCCATTCCATTCCGCTCTCACTATCTCCGGCATCAATAATTGCATCCTCCTACCCGCTTCCTACCACTTCAAAAGCCCTTCCACCGCCTACTTGCCTCCTGTCTTCGTTCCCAGTTAGGCGCGCTCTCCGTAGCAGCGACAGCGGCCGCATCTCTAGGCGACGCCGGTAGCAATGATGGCCTAGTGGCCCTCACTCTTGGAACGCCGCCCCTAGATGTTCTCCAGTGCCTGGCTTCAACCCTCAGTGGATGCATTTCGGTTATCCTGCCCCTCGACTTGCCGGTCCTCAAGCCTATCTGACATTGTCTGATCAAGGCTATGTTCCGCCTGATGAGCAACACGCCTTCTCCTCTATGCCGCTGACACCTACAGACTCTTCTTGGTACATGGACACTGGTGCCACCTCACATATGACGAACTCCTCAGGTACCCTTTCTTCTATTTCCTTTAAAGGTCCTGCACACTCTATTATCGTTGGCAATGGTGGTCACCTCACTACTTCGGGTATTGGCCAAGCCACATTACAGACCCCAACCCACCCCCTACACCTTAACAATGTCCTGATTGCTCCAAAGCTTGTTAAAAACCTTATCTCTGTCCGTCGGTTCACTACTGACAATAACGTTTCCCTTGCGTTCGATCCTTTTGGTTTCTCTGTGAAGGATCTTACTACGGGGGTTACTCGCCTGAGATGTAACAGCACCGGGGAGCTCTACCCTGTCACACCGCCATCTACATCCCGTCAGTCGTGTCCGGTCGCACTCTCGGCATCGTCGTCCAACCTATGGCATGCACGCCTTGGCCATCCTAGTGCTTCCGTTTTAGATGTCCTTCGTTCTCAGAGTCTTGTCCCCAGTAATAAAGAGCTACGCTCTAGTCTATGTTCTTCTTGTCAGTTAGGCAAACATGCAAGACTGCCTTTTCAATGGTCTTTGACCAATACCTTTGCACCTTTTGATATCATTCATAGTCATATTTGGACCTCTCCTGTGCCTAGCAACGATGGTCACAAGTACTACCTTTTATTTCTTGATGATTACACTCATTTTTTTTATGGGTTTTTCCATTGCACTTCAAGTCCCAAGT
Source organism: Persicaria maculosa (assembly GCA_963922045.1). Taxonomy (NCBI): domain Eukaryota; kingdom Viridiplantae; phylum Streptophyta; class Magnoliopsida; order Caryophyllales; family Polygonaceae; genus Persicaria; species Persicaria maculosa. The sequence continues at coordinate 18,574,352 of OY998261.1, read as the reverse complement.
GTTTCCTATTTTTGTCAAATTTCATGCATACATTAAAACACAGTTTCAAATATCCATCAAATGCTTCCAATGTGACAATGACCGTGAATTTGATAACAAGGACTTTCACTCTTTCTTCACCACAAATGGCATCTCATATCGCCTGTCGTGCCCCTATACATCTCAGCAGAAAGGCAAGGCCGAAAGAATCATCTGCACTATAACCAACATGATGCGCTCTCTCCTGTTTCACGCATCCATCCCCCTCGCCTATTGGCCTCACGCCTTATCAACCACATGTTATCTCCTAAACATCCTCCCTTCTACTACCCTCTAGCATCGCTCACCCACTCAGGCATTATATAGCACCCTACCTAGCTATAATCACCTTCGTACATTCGGGTGCTTGTGCTTCCCAAACCAGTCCTCCACCGCCCCACACAAACTTCACCCGCGCTCCACTCCATGTGTGTTCCTTGGGTATCCGTCTGATCATCGTGGTTACCTTTGTCTCAATCTTCAAAGCCATAGGCTTATACTGTCACGCCATGTCACATTTGATGAGTCCCGCTTTCCATTCTCGTCACCTCCTCTCCCCTCTCCCAATCCTGTTGTCTCCCTCCTTGACCAGCGCTCTCTTGGTGCTACTGTTTCTCCCCCTCCGCCGCCCCCACCCTCTCTCACCAGACCTCACACCCGTAATATCTCCGGTGTGTTCAGGCCGAGACAAATTGTCTCCATACATACCTCCCACTCCCATCACCCCGTAGCACCCCACCCTGAGGCCCCTTGCAGCGGCCGTAGCCCCCCACCCCACAGCACCCAATCCCGCCACACATTGCGGCGGCCGCAGCAATTTGCGGCGCCCGCGGCCAAGTGCGGCGGCCGTAGCACCCCTCGCCCCCACCTTCCCTGCTTCACCTCCCGCCTCCACCACGGCCTCGCTCTCCCCCCTTCCAACCTCCCACAAAACAGCCCTCCTTGACCCGAATTGGCAGGCGGCTATTCCTGATGAATTCATGGCTCTTACACGGAATGGTACCTGGGTTCTTGTTCCTCGCCCGCTTGAGGTAAACGTCATTCATTGCATGTGGCTCTCCAGACACAAGTTCTGCTCTAATGGAACGTTGGAACGCTACAAAGCTCGTCTTGTGGTTAATGGTCGAGCTCAGCAGACCGATATTGATTGTGATGAGACATTCAGCCCCGTGGTCAAGCCTGCTACTATCCGTGTGGTGTTGAGCTTAGCTTTATCGCGACAGTGGTCTATTCATCAGCTGGATGTCAAGAATGCCTTTCTGCATGGCCATCTGAATGAGATTGTTTATATGTTTCAACCGCCAGGGTTCGTTGATTCTGATCGTCCTAATCACGTCTGTCTGCTAAAGTGCTCTCTGTATGGTCTGAAACAGGCCCCTCGGGCGTGGTTCCAGTGCTTTGCATCTCATCTGCTCCGCTTGGGTTTCATTGGAAGCCGCTCCGATTCGTCTCTCTTTATATATCGCAGAGGCACAGACATGACTTTTCTGTTACTTTATGTCGACGACATCATTCTCACCGCCTCCTCTAATGCCCTCCGGACATCCATTATAGCCCAGTTGAGCTCCGAGTTCGCCATGTCTGATCTTGGGCCATTGACTTATTTCTTGGGGGTCTCTGCGCAGCGTCATGCGTCTGGAATGTTTCTATCTCAGAGTAAGTATGCTACCGAAATTGTTGCTCTGGCCAAGATGAGTAACTGCAAGCCTGTCGCCACCCCTGTCTATTCCTCCCACAAGCTCAGTGCTAACTCTGGTCCTCTGATTGATGATCCTACCCTGTACCGCAGTCTTGCCGGGGCATTACAGTATCTTACGTTCACTCGCCCAGACATCAGCTATGTCGTTCAGCAGATCTGCCTGTTTATGCATGCGCCTAGGGAGCCGCACTTTCAGGCCTTGAAGCATATCATTCGGTATATTAGTGGTACGCTGGATATGGGCACCACGATCTCACCCTCCTCTCGGCATGACCTCATTGCCTACACGGATGCGGATTGGGGTGGGTGTCCCGACACACGCCGCTCTACGTCTGGTTACTGTGTCTTCCTCAACGACACCATTGTGTCCTGGTCGGCAAAGCGTCAGTCTGTGGTGTCCCGATCCAGCGCCGAGGCTGAGGACAGGGGTGTCGCCAACGTTGTCTCCGAGTGCTCCTGGCTGCGTAATCTCCTGCTTGAGCTTCGATGCCCTCTTCAGAAGGCCACCCTGGTCTACACGAACAATGTTTCTGCTGTCTATCTCGCAAGCAACCCAGTTCAACATCAGCGCACCAAGCACATTGAGCTTGATCTACATTTTGTTCGGGACAAGGTTGCTCTTGGATATGTGCGTGTTATGCATGTCCCATCCTCCTATCAGTACGCTGACATCTTCACCAAGGGTTTACCTCGTCAGTTCTTCCTCGATATTCGGTCCAGTCTCACTGTTTGGGACCCTCCACTTTCGACTGCGGGGGTTTGATAGATTACATATTTACATATTGTATAGTGTATAGGCCTAAGACCCAAGGCCAGTCTTACTCTCTTGTAATCTGTATATATTCACATTATGAGGAATGAAACCCTAAGGAGGATTTTATGTCAATCATATTATTCTAAGGGGAATGTGTACGAACATAGCTAGTTGGATTTGGACGTACAACTATTAAAGTCGGGTCGCTACCAGTTATTCGACTTATAACAAAAGTGATTTATTTCAAGTAGCTAAATAGACAAGTGGCCAGTGTGCATAACATTTCAAGGAAGCGTACCGACCTCTTATTCTAATTGTAAGATTTAAAGGAGTTATATGTAACGTTTTTTTTAAAAAAAAAATTAAGGAAAATAATTCAAATCACTAGCAGTATGAGACGGAGTTAAAAAAATGACTAAAATTTAAAAATAGTTGAAAATAAAAAATTGTGTAAAATAAAGTTTAAAAGATTATAAAATAATATGAAGACCGTATGAGATGAAAAAAAGTTTATTTGTAAAAGCGGAGTTTATTTGGTTGTTAATAGGGGTATTATGGTAATTGCAAACCAAATAAACGCTAAAAAAACTTGTTGTTTTAGCTTTTTTTTTAACTCTATTTTTTAACTACAAACTTACTTAAATGGGTACCCCATACACATGTTAAATATAAACCTCCTAATTTTACTACTTTTTTACCTACTAAAAATGTATCCGTATATAGGTGAAAGCATGCATTAGACGACAAACCTTCTAGTGAATCGAGAAGTCAAAACAATGATTGATAAACAAAGCGGCATAAAAATTACTCCATTCGTCCCACAATGGTTGTCTTTGGACTATTTATTTACTCTTTTTAAGGAGGTAAAAACTATATAAAATATTCATTTTTAATTAATTTTTTAAAATAATTCTATACTTATTAGTAATATCTATGATATTATTTAAAAATATTTAATAAAATATTGATATTTTATATAGTTTTTAACTTTTTAAGAAAACGTGCATGAATAGTTAAAAACAACCATTATAGAAGGAAGGGAGTATCAAATAAGCGAAAGACAAAACATAAACAAAGAAGAATAACACCAAATAGGCCAATGAAAATGCGTGGGAGGAATCCATTGAGAATAAATGTTAAAATATCCTATTTGGACTCATGTCATTAGATCTCGCTCACATCGACGATCTCTCATTGAACTACATAGATTGAGAACACAACGCCTTTTTTTCATTAAAAAAATAAAAGAAATTATAAGGAGACTAGACCTTAGAATTTTTTTTATAACAAGGCGGGAGTTTGGGTGATGTTAACTACGATTGAACGACCACCCAAGTGTGTCCTTGCGGACGAGAGCCAAAAAATCTAAATCAGAACTCCACGAAGAAATGTCGGAGCCAAGACCCAGATGCGCCATCCGTTCTACAACTCTGTTGCCCTCCCCGAAGATGAGGGAGAAAGAAGTGGCCTCAAAGAAACAAAGAAGGAGGAGAGCATCTGATAGAAGAATCTCGATCTCCCACGGACATTGCCAGACGCCTTTGATAGCGTTAATGACTGCTAAACAATTGCCCTCTACTTCAAGTCTTCTAACACCCATCATTCGGGCCTTCACCATGCCAAGCTGCAGACCAAGCATCTCTGCTTGCAATGCTGATACTTCACCACATCTTTTAGGATTGGCGACACATAGCCTCCCTTCATTATCACGGATCACGAACCTAGACGATGCACACCCCGAGATGGTTTTGGCGCCATCAAAATTTAGTTTCAAAAAACCATCAACGGGTTTCCGTCAACGGATGGAATTTCTCTGTTGTGAGGAAGTAAGGGGTTTGTGTTGTGCAGTTGTTTCATCGTCGTCATCTAGGATTTCCTTCCGGGCTTTTTTCTAGTTTGTTAAGTGTTGTCTGATGATTTCTATTAGTCCATCTGTTCTTGTTAGGGTTTTGTTCTCAAAGATAATCTTGTTTCCCTTTTTCCAATCATTTCACCAAGTGAAAGTTAAAGTAACTATTTGTTCTGGTTTTAGTTGTTGCAGTATTTATGTGGTTACGGTCTTTATGTTTTTATTACTCTTGTGAATACCTCTGATTATTCTCCATGTCTTTTTCCATTAGTTCAATGATTCTTAAGGTTACTGGCATTCGATTAGTAAATGCAAAGCATCCTTCTCCTCAAAATTAAATAGAATACACTCCGTGGGTGTGTGTATGCCTTTATTTCTAAGTCCGGCTTTTGTTTGTAAGCCGTCCATTGCCATTCTCCAAAAGAAGTTTTTCAGTTTTGACAGACAATCCCTTTTCCATATCCATTTGAAAAGGTCTATTTCATTTTCATTTGCCTTTGTTATATATTCCAACGCACTTGAAGTTGCAAATCGCCCATTTCTATATGGTTTCCAGTAAAGTCTATCCTAGATGTCCAACTTTGGGAAGGGGAGACTGCAAATTTTATCTACTATGTCAATGAGCTTTTCCACGTTCTATGTCTTGTCTAGTTGTATGTAGTTCAACACTTTTTCTTTTTCATTGATTTGGGTACATAACCTATGATCGGTAAGATTTTTCTTGTCATCTAGCCAATTTTCCTTCCATAATTTTTTTTTTCGTTCCTGATTTGCCAAAGGAGACCAGGAAAATCCATCCTTTAAATCGATTAATTTTGCTCAATGTCATGACGTGTTCCTCGTTTTTTTGTAATGGCATAGATCGGTTTCTTTCATATATTTTTCTTTTATAATAGTTATGCGGTTCAGCAAGAATTTTTCATAATAACTTCATTTCCAATGCTTTATTTATGTCTTTTTTCTTATGGATACCCAAGCCTCCCGCCCTCTTTTGTTTGCATATTCTGTTCCATCCTATCAGAGACTTGTGATTGTGGTCTTTATTTCAGAAGAAGCACATGTTGAGCTTGTCTAGGTCATTGTGCACATTTTTCGGGAGCATAAAGTTTTGCATGACAAAATTAGGTTTATCCATAAGATTTTCCATTATTAGAACTATTCTTCTTTGTTGGGACAATGTATTCGCTTTCCATTTTATCAATTGTGGTTTTCATTTACTATTACCTTATCTCTGTTTACTCTTCCATTTATAATAGGGCATATTTTTCTAAGGTCACTTGATCTATTATGTGTAGTGTACATTGAATTCGTTGTCTTTGGTTTGAGACCCCTTTTGTTACTTGGAATGTTGATTCTCAAAAATTGATCTTTTCTCCTGAAATTTGGTAGTATCCTTCTTTTTTTTTTCACTTTCGCACATGATTTATGGGATGCTTTGGAAAAAATCATAATATCATCAGCAAAGGGTAAAAATGGGATTCGTGTTCCATTTGTAGTCATCCTGAACCCGATCGAGTTACTTGCTCCGTTGCATTGTTGTTGTAACTTTCTTGCCAGAATTTCAACCCCGGTAATAAAAAGGAAATGGGATATGGGGTCGCCTTGTCTTAGTCCTCTTTTTGGTCGAAACGTATAAGTGGGTTCATCATTGACAAGCACCGAGAAAGATATGGTTTTAATGCATGGTTGGTCTAACCCATAAATCTCTGGCAGAAACCAAATTTTTCCATGAACACAAACAGAAAACTCCAATCTACCCTATCATAGGCCTTTTCCATATCCAATTTTATTGCTATCCATCCTTCTTGGCCTTTCCTTGTTCTAAAGGAATGACAAATCTCGTGCACAATAAGGATATTGTGTTGGATTGCTTGGTCTTAGATGAACGCTCCTTGTAGGGGGTGAATGATTTTTGTTAGTATAGTTTTCATCCTTTTCGCTAGAATTTTTGCAATTGCTTTGTAAATAGTGGTATACAGACTTTTTAATCTATAGTTATTTGTCATAATTGGGTTGTCACATTTAGGTATAAGGGTGATAAAGGTTTGATTAATTTGTTGTAACATTTTCCCTGATCTGAAGAAGCCTTTTTATGGATGTGGTAATGGAAGGCCCAAGAATATACTAGTATTTTCGATAGAATTCAGCTGTCATTTCATCCGGTTCATGAGCTTTATTTTTTTTCCTCTAGTAAAGATCGTAAATTTCATTTCTTGATTTGTGACACGTTTCGTGAGTTCTCTGTTGTCATTCGTCGTTATTTTTGAATTTATTAGGAGGAGATACTCATCCAGTAATCTGTTATTTATGCTTTCCTTTTTTAATCTTTTTTCAAAATCGTCTTTTGTTTCTTTTTTTGATATTTTCTTCTCCTGTTATTATTGTAGCTTCATGGGTTCTAATTTCGCTTATTATGTTTATGTTCCATCGTGTAGAGGCAACTCTGTGGTGGTAACCTGTATTAGAGTCTGATAATTTCAGGTGCTTTGTTTTTGCTCTTTGGCTTCATAAGATTTTATGATATTGTAATAATTGGTCTTTTGTATTAATCAATTGTTGTTATAATCTATTATTATTATTATTATTATTATTATTATTATTATTATTATTATTATTATTATTATTATTATTATTATTATTATTATTATCATCATCATCATCATTATTATTATCATCATCATATTCATTATTATCATCATCATCATCATCATCATCATCATCATTATTATTATTATTATTATTATAAAATAGATTTACAAGAAATTAGTGGGCAACTGAGATATTATCTGGGCGCCCACTCCCTTAGCGATAACAAAGCTAACTCTAGTAAAAATATAAGTTGCAGCACGAGCCCCAACATCCTAAGATACTGAGAATTTCTGAATCCGCTTCAGTAGAGCAACAACATCCGTATCTAACTCCCCCAATGAAGAGAAGGAGAAGGGTAAGAAACCATAACCAGCCACCGTGCATAAATCCCGATACTTGGCACACTTACGTTGAGCAGCATTAACAACGGCACGGCCGGGCACAAAGTCAGACATCCCTGACTGAGTCAAGGGGGAGGATCCCGTCAGATCGACACACATATCCCGCCATCTGTCCCAGGAATAAAGGAGCAAATCCGCCAGACGAAGGGGTTTATCATACCCATCAGCCAAACCGATATCGACCTCCTTACTGGCAGAAATCCCAGCCCTGTAGCAGATATCCAATAAGGTGTCACGAACGAGGTTATGTCGATGTTTAATGCCCACTGAACCAGCGCAGGACACAACATGGTCATTGTAGACATCACCATCAAAGACTCGAGAACAAGCGGGACAGGGCCTGAACACCGTGAACAATGGAAGTCCCAGTCGATAGCTAAGCACACTACGATAGGTCCTTCCATTCATAGTGTGCCCCAACCCAGAAATAGGGACTGCATGCAGCCAATCAGATGAGTGAGCACCCTGCTGAGACTTCCATTAATTTTCCTCGATCTCCATTAATTTTCCTCGATCTCCCTAAGTTTTTTAAAAATGTTAACAAAAGTTTTTCTTTATTCTATTCTTTTGTCAATCTTAATAGGAGTTGAGTTTTTTCATCACCTTAAACATATGAGAGCCCTCATACTCAGTTTTCCAGGCTTGGGTCACAATGTTTCTATAGTCTTTCCTAGTCAACCACATTTTTTCAAATTTAAATGGTCTTGCCTTGAACGTATTGATTGTTTGGATTTGTACAGATATAGGACAATGATCGGAGGACGAGAACATATGGTTTCTAGTTATGATATTTGGATAACATTGAAGAAATATATCTTGAACCAACGTTCGGTCTAATTTTTCAAAATGTTATTCATATCTGATTTGTTTCTCCTGTAGGTGAATTCATTTCCAATAGTCGGAATGTCAAGAAAGCTACATTGATCCTTGAAATGAAGCAATCGTTCGAAACGGTTAGGATGTGGTGAGCAACCACCAATCTTTTCATTGGAGTTATGAATTTCATTTAGGTCCCCAAGAAGGATTACTGGTATTGTCAAGGTCTGAATATACGAGGTCAGCATAGGCTAGAAGATTGCTTTTTCACGTTCAAGAGGAGGGGCATAGACAAAATAAGTCGCATAGATTAATCCTCTATTTTTTCATCAATTTTCAAGGTGATGAAACGTTCTTATTTAGCCATGAAGGATACTATTGCATTTGTGATTTGGTGACTTTTTCACAACACACAAATCCCCTCGGCCCTTCCAGCAGCAGGACTCTAGCACATCGAATCGAAACCGACCATTTTCTGTATTTTTTCTTGAGGTTCTTTATCTGTTTTTGTTTCCAGAAGGCTATTGTCTGACTATTTTCCATTTTGCAAAAGGTCTCAATTTCTATCCATATGTTTCTTTTCCATATGCTTTTGTCTTTCTTTCCATTTTTCCAGATTTGGCTTTTGTTTTGAAGATAAGAGAGCCAACATGGTGTCTGAGATATCTTGTTTTACTAATAAGGGCCTCAACTGAAGTGGGACAACAAAAACCACAATGAATCAAATTAGAATAGACACTCGAGCTAAAGAAGAAACGAGAGTCTGACCGGTTGTATATGATTGAGATTTTTCCCTTGTTTCTACTCTCATTGATTTTTTTATTTCCTTCTCATAATTCCTAAAATTAGAACATAAAGAAAAGAAGAACAACCGAATGTTTTTCTTTCCGTTACACCACTGGTGAGCGTGGAATATCGTGTTTCCAACTACCAAATAATAAACTCTACCCTTAACTAATTAGTATTAGCAGTAAGTAAAGATCAATCCCATAGAGAGTGCATACGACTGACTAAATGTATTTCTTAATCAAGAGAACAAGTAGCAAACAGTAGGAGTCCAAGTAAACAAAAGAACAAGATTAGTAATGATTATAGATGAGAATAATATGATGGAGGATATAGCTCTACTTATATTAACATTGGTAACTTCATGATCATTAGACTGTTTGGTTATGCATGATTAACCTAGTGTTGGTTTGTGTATAGAGTTGATATAACTTCCTATTTGATAACTATTTAACTCTTTTAACTCTTGCATAGGGGTCGAGAAGCAATAGGTCCCTAACACTTAGCATATAATCAATGTATCTCCCACTCGGTCGATGTCTCACCTGATTATCAACTCAGCTCTCGCTTCCGCTAAGAGGAACATTTGTTATCTATCAATGCTCTTACATATGCACGATTCCTAACCTGTTCCTCAAGATATTATGACTACTATAATGGATTAAGGCCTACAATAGTGGAAATAGCTATAATCCCCAGCAAGTTGATTACTGTAACGACCCAAATATAAATATTCGGGTTATGTTTCGAAGGTTAGATACCTTCTTCGGTTCTTGAAATACAGGTACAGGTCGAGGTTTCAAAAACCTCAAGTGAGAGTGTTTTTAAGGGGGGATTTTGAACCCCAAATCAAGCGTAGGGCCGTTGGGTACCCTTAACCTGTCTAATGTACATATTTATAGTCATTTCAATTGCATAATTTGACTTCATATTCCATTCGATTCCTAAGTTATAGGTTAAGAACAATGAGAATTTGTGTAGAATGAGCTAACGTGCAAGAAATAGTCTACACAAGTTTTTGTTTAAATGTATAGGAATTGGAGCGAAATTGGAGTCAAAACGAGAAAGCCAAGAGAAACTGAAGAGTGGTCGAGATTGAGTCCTGCACTCGAGATCGACTAGACATATCAACGTAGAAACCAAGTGTCAAGCCAAGACAACACAAACCTACTAGAGAGTACTCGACATGATATAAGATTGAGTGATGAACTCGACATCAACACCACACCAAGAGTCAAGTAATGTGGAGGCACATCGAGCAGAAATGAAGCAGTCGATATCGAGTGTTGTACTCGATATCGAGTAGAAGTGTCCATGGATTGTACGCGGTTTGAGAACGCGGATTGAAGATATATCTTGGAGGCCACGATTTTATCATATATTTTAGATATATTATGTCTTAGGGTATTTTCCTTTTTTACCCTAGGATACTTATTATTTACCATAATAATGTTTCATCCTATCTATGATGGAATAGAATTTAGAAATAGGAGTTTTAGTAGGATTAGGACTACTTTCCTTGGCTAGCAAGGATTAGTAGGCTATAAATAAAGCCTTAGGGGGCTGGTTTTTATCCATTCAAGTTTAGGGATTCATATCTTACCATAGGAATAGAGTTAGAGAATAGGAGAAGCTTTAGGGTTTGGTGTTTGCGAAAGCAAACGTTGGAGTTGTAAAGTTTCGAAGTTCAAGTTAATGCAAGTTTCTTTATTTCAAAGCAAGATGCTTGTTTCGATGAAGAGCGAGTAGTTCCCCAAGCTTTTAGGGTCGGGGTGAGCCCGACGTTAGCCATGCATGCTTGAGGTAAGTACTTGATGTTGATATCGTTGTGTCTTGATCATATCCTACGATTTTGTGTTTAGTCCTTATCGCAAGAAAAGGGATTCATGTTAACAACTTGGGTTATAAACATAAAATTGGTAGACACAATTCGGTTTATTTGCAAGAGTATTCCTAATCGTTGGTGTACGGCGAAAGCTTGTCACTCGGGTGAGATAGCACAATTGTCCATCTTGCTTATCTTATGCATGTTTGGTTAACGTTGTGGTAAACCCTAGCCATAGGAGTTGCTTTCTAATATATTCTTACTCACCTCAAACCATTGTTATTTTTGTCCATACTTCTATTCCATCATATTCTCTTCGGCCATTCTTTGTCGATAAGTAGTCGACATCGACATAAGTAGTCTATATCAACACCATTGAATCGGGTCGACATTCTCTGAGTCAACTCCACCTATATGCACCTGCATTTGTGCTCGAGATCGAGTCCCCTACTCGATATCGAGTGCCCATGTGTCGATCGACAATCTTCTGAGTCGGTCAACATAGTTACTGACAATCGAGATCGACCGCTGTGGTCGAGATCGATTGCTGCTTGTGTCTTTACAAGTCTTTTGCTGCACTAGGAATCGTCAGCCACCATCGACGTTGAGTCATCAACTCGAGATCAAGGCTTCTGGTCGACATCAGACGTGACATTTAGACTGTCTAGGATCCCGCTGACATGTTTCCTCGTGGATTGATCCTGATTCCCTAACACTACAGCGGGGAGTCTTGAATTTCTTTGAAGAGGCTAAGGGTTGCATTTGTTGTATATTTTATTATATATTTCAATTCAAGTCCTCCCTACATCAAATTTTTGGCGCCGTTGCCGGGGAAGCTATCAATCGCGCCCTAGTAGTCTATTCTCACGTTCTTTTAAGTGTTGTTTTATAGGTGTATGTGACGCGCTGATTGCACGCCTAAATTCGAAGGAGTAGAAGACCCTGAGCATTATCCCCATCTACGATCTTGAGTTCAAAGAGCCATGACTGACGGAAAAGCCCAAGCTCAAGAGATTGAGCGCCTAAGGAAGCAAATCGAGGACTTCACCACTAGAGAGGCGGCACAAAGAGAGCGTGGTGATAGGGAGGAGGAAGCAAGAAGGTGATATGAAGCCTAAATCTATGCCCTCCCTCAGAACGCAAAGCAATATATGCACCTAGTGCTCTTCGTGCCTGAATCGGTTATTCTAATCCCTCACTCGAACTTTGAAATTAAACCTAGCTTCTTAACTGAAATCACGAGACACCAATTTGAGGGAAAGCCTAATGATTGCCCTCTAGAGCATATAACAACCTTCCTTGATCTATGCGACACTATAGTTGATGGACAAAGCCTTGAGTATGTAAAACTAAAGGCTTTTCGTTGGTCTCTTGTAGGGAAAGCACTAGCATGGTTGGAGAGCCTAGCACCAAGATCGCTCTGCACATGGGATAAAGTCAAATATGCATTCCTAAACATTTTTTCCCACCAACCAAGACGGCGGTGATTCGTCAGAAAATCATGGCTTTCAAGGAAAAGCCTCATGAAACCCTGGCACAAGCGTGGGAGCGATTTAAGGAGCTTTTGAGGTCCTGCCCTATGTATGGGTAACCACCCTACATCATTCAAGAGATCGTCTACAACGCCCTGGACGTAGCTACTATGGAGAGGATAAATACCTACATCCCATATGAGTATCTTGAACTCCCACCGCAACATGCCTGAAATACCATAGAGAGGTTGGTGGAATTTGACAATACCTATGGGACTCATGTGCCCTCTCACTCAAGGCCCACCCTATCGATGCCACTCTATAAGCCCACCAAGGAGATCAATCCGAACGTTAAAGATCAATTCATGAAAGATCAACTCAGGAGGTTACAAAAGCAAGTAAAGTTCCTCTCCGCCAACCAACCCTGCGCCGAATGTGGCTCCGAGAGGCACATCACCACCGCTTTCCTGCACATGGAGCAAGTTGATCTAGCGGAGACTCACTAGGAGGTGAGGTACATGAGGAAGCCCAATTGAAAGGGATACCGAAATTGGGGAAATCAACCACCCCAATACAACCCTAGGGATCCTCCACCTTACCGAGCTCCAGGCTCTCTGGAAAGAGAAAGTAAAGACGATGTTCAACTCATCCTTGAGGAGATGAGGTGGAATCATGCGGAGAACAGAGGAGTGCTCAACCATCTTACAACAAGGATTGGGGAGATGGACATTTGGAGGAAGAGCATGGAGACCCAATTGGGTCAACTAGCGACACAAATTCCAAGGCCAACTGGAATGTTCCCAAGGCAACCAAAAGAAAATCCAAACGGACAAGCTAAATATATTGTCGTTGTTAATCTAAGGAGTGGACATCAATTGCATGAGTTGTGGAGTAAAGAAGGAGAAGTCACCAAAGATACAGTCAATGTTGACACCCCATTTGATGTCGAGGGCCCTGTCGACGCCGAACACCAACTCGATGTCGAGCCCACTTTAGAGCCCACAGCACCAGAGAAGCACTTGATCTCGAGTGATCCACTCGATATCGACCCCCAGGTCGATGTCGACACCTCTGCAGATCGACATCAGCTTCAGACTCCTCCGAGGTCGACCAAACCAGTCGATATCGACACCCCAGTCGATGTTGACCAATCCAGAAAGCCAAAGTCGACCATTTTGGCTCCAAAGCCAACCAGAGCACTCCCTTTTCCCTCCAAGGCGTTAAAAGACCCAGCGGACACCAAGTTTAGGTGTTTCGTGAAGATCCTATAAGGACTCAATGACACCATCCCACTCACGGAAACCCTTAACAAGATGACGGCATACATGATGTTTCTAAAGGACATCTTATCCAAGAAGAGGTCCATCATTGAGATCACTAGAGAATGTAACTCAATTGAATTCCCTGAAAGGTGAGACGATCCAAGAAAGTTTGTTGTGATGGTAGGGGTAGTTAAGCATCAATTCAAAGGCCTATGTGACACAAGTTGGAGTAGGAGCATTGGAGCCCATTGACATGAAGCTCTACATGGCGGACAACTCCTTTGTGAGACCCACGGGGATTGTGGATGATGTCCCTGTCAAGGTGGGCATGTTCTTTATACCCATGGACTTTATCATGTAGGACATGCCAGAAGATCCTATTATGTCTATCATCCTTGGTAAGCCCTTCCTAGCAACCGCTGATGCCAACATCAATGTGATGAATGACACCCTTACATTCACAATTGGCAATGAGATTGTCGAGTTTCATTTTAACCGGATGATGAATGAAACAAAAAGACTAGAGGTGAAGAATATCGGCCTAAGCAAAGAGTATATCCCTTGTGAGGAGGAAATACAAAGAGTTCTCACCCCTGAATCTATGAAGAAGTTGGTCTCACACCTGCAAGGGAGAAGCTTCGCAAGTATTTGTTAGCAAGAATAGAAGCTGCAAAGAGAGTCAAGATCGATTGCCCCTAGTTGATATCGACCCAAGTGCTTGAGACTGACAAGCCCATATCGATATCGAGTGCCACTAATGATCAATCGAGTTGCCAAGAGCCTAAGTATGGGGTCCCCACAGTCGAGGTCGACCGGACTATCTCGACGTCGACCACAGAGATTAAGATCGACCCCATCATATCCATATCGACTGACCCCCAACCCGAATATCATTGTTTCATGCCCGAAAGGTAAGCTCAATTATGATCTCTAACGCTCCTCTGCCCACTGATAATTCCACTAATGAGAGGGTCAAAGCTCCATGGTTTGCTCATGTTAGCGAAATTAGGTCAACGAAAAGAAGGAAAGATCCAAATAAAGAGGCTAATGAAGAAGAAGCCTTGGTCGTCGAGCTTGGCTATTACCAAAAAGGACCTAGACGATCCAGGAGAAGGGACAAGCTTGAAGGGGCCCTACCTTAAAGGGACTTGATGCATTGACGAAGAAGTCGGCCTAGCGACTCAAAAATCTAGAGCTTGTAAATAAAACTTTAAATTTTTCGCTTAGAAGGTTTTTAGGATTTGAATTTTGAATTTTGGTTTTGATAAATCGTGGTTCTATATTTTATATTCTAACAAGAATTTTAGGTTACAAAGCAAATGAAATAACGGAGAAAAAAAGAAGTCCCTGCAGAAGCACTCGAGATCGGCTAGGGCAGTCGACATCGACTGCCTAGGGTCGAGCCACCTCCTGTGATCGATCTCAATCACCAAGGAGCAACAAGCTGTAGTCGATATCGAGTAGACCCCTCGATATCGACCTCACCCTGGCGACCCTTGACTTCGACTCCCTTCTTCAACACACTGATGCTGTCGACATTGACTCCTGCACTCGACATCGACTATTGGCATCGACAGAACCTGGAATCGACCTCCACCATAGGTCATTCTGTAAGTTTCTCTCTTCACCCTCATTTTTCTTTTTAATACAGTGAGGACACTATATATTTGAAGTATGGGGTGGGAGTGAAACATGTCTTTCTTGGCTTATGGTCAAATCTTGGCTTATTTTTATTTTTTGCATTGTATTCATGTTTAAAGTTTATGCATAGTTTATGAGTTTGATAAAAATACAAAAAATCCAAAAAAAAAATTAGGTAATGAAAAAAAAAAAGAAAAATTGCATATTTACTTTATTTAGTTAGTTTTAAACCCTACTTAGATGTCCTATGATGAAAACTCAATAGTTGACTTGATCATGTAAACCCTATGGAATATTTGGATGGTTTAGCATAAGTCCTTGAAATTGTTTTTTACGTAGATTGTGAACTTCTGATGAAATTGAGCACATATGATTCTAGGCTAAAAAGCAAAATCCAACAAAATGGTCCTAGTGAGAAATTTGGCTTATAGGGAGAACATTAAAAATCCGTCAGCTTTCTTGAGTGAATTTACTCTTCCTATGCATTCTAAATGTTGTGATAGTTATACAAAGTCAATGCACATATATGTTTATGTTTATGGGAATTAAATGATGGAGGCATCTTTTAAGCCACTTTTATCCCCTCTTTAACTACCCTGTATTATCTCTCCTTGAACCCATAACATTAGCCTGAGCCTTTATATTGTAAACTCCACAAAATTATCCCTAGCCAAATTGAGTCTGACCCCCATTTGGGAATTGAGACTTAGAATGGTTGGAATAATGTCATGTGGAAAGAAAGTGCATATGTTTAAGTTTGAGTAAATAAGAATTATGGGTTGGTAATATATTTGCATCTTTTCGCATATTTATAAAAGGATTTTTGGCTTCCCATATAAATGCACATAATATTTATTTATTTATTTTCTAAAAAAAATCCGAAGAAAAAGAAAAGAAAAAAAGCTACTTACATTATAGTTAAGTGCATGAGCTAACTATTCCTTAGTTCTTTTATTTTATGCAAGATTTATATTTTTGAGAGGTTTATTAGGTTTGAAAGAAAGGTTGAAGGTCATCATGAGAAAGAAAGTTTGGAAAGAGCATTATTTTGAGAGATATGGTTTGGTTAAGTTGTGTTGAAGTTTAGGATTCTTGATTCCCATGTTTTATAAAGCACCACAGAGCCAAATAATTCCATACCCTTTATTCCTTACCAAGCCCCATTACAACCCCGCCGAATGGAGTCTTGTTTGAAGTCTTCCATTGAGCGAAATTCCTCCTGATGGTTCTTGTTTACACTTACATAATTGTTTGCGAAGTGGATTATTATAAATTGCAATGTTTATGAGTTTGTATATGGAATTGATTTGAGAGTCAATCTTCATAGCCTAAACTCATTGAGAGTTGAGTGAAACACATTATTCTTGTGAGGTTGGATTTAAAATTGCCTAGCCATATGGATCGCTCATATATGTGTGATGACGTTAAATTCACTTGCTTTGCTTTGCTACCACTTATGATGTTGCTTTTGACAAGGCGAAGTCTTGAAGAGTGTGTTGTAGGTATTGGTTATTGCTAGAGGATAAGCAAGTCTAAGTATGGGATGTTTTGATGTACATATTTATAGTCATTTCAATTGCATAATTTGACTTCATATTCCATTCGATTCCTAAGTTATAGGTTAAGAACAATGCGAATTTGTGTAGAATGAGCTGATGTAGGAGGAAATCAAGTCTAATAAATAAAAGATATATATCAAACCGAATTCTAGTCCACGCAAATAAATTACAAGACTTCCTCCCGCTGTAGTGGAAGGGAATCAGGATCGATCCACGAGGAGACGAGCCAGCGATGCCTGAATAGTCTCTAAGAACTATGCGCAAGTCGACAAGTAGCCTCGATATTGAGTTGGGGAGTTGATATCGACAAGGGCAGTCAATTCCTAGTGAGTGATGTCGATCTGTGCAGAACCTGCAGAGAAGAGAAAACAATAAAAGCACTCGATATCGACTAAAGAGGTCGATCTCGAGTAGGTCAGTAGTTCCTTTCGACTCAGAAGACCGTCGAAGTTGGGTTGGCTCGATGTAGGTGGTCGATATCGACTAGAATGGTTGATTTCGAGTGCTCTCACAGAAGGTAGATATCGAATAGAAAAATAAAGAAAGAAATAAAAGAAAATAAAAGACAACAATATTTTTTGGGGGGTTTTGATTGAATAAACTAAAAGCTCTTAAGGTAGGGACTTACCACGACGATAACCATGCGTGCATTATGACTTAATTCACATAAAAGATTAAGCTTTTCTCATCATCAATTAGGAATATAGAAGCTTTCGCATAAAAACGTAATTGTTTCTACCTTTTCATAATTAGAGTTTACGTCAACTTTCGTTGGCAAAACCTAATTACTATCCAAATGCACATGTATAATCCACTTTCACTTCATACAAGGTAAATAAGGAATGATCCTAAATTCGCATAAAGGATTGAACGCGGGGTGGAAGATGAAATCACATAATCAAATAGAGAATAAATCGTACTTGTATGGCTACCGCCGGCCTCACCCTGACCCTAGAAGTAGGACGGCTACTCGCTCTTCATAGGGGAAAACATCATTGAATAAAAATAGAAACTTTTCATTAAACTTCAAAAGAAACTAATCGTACAACCACCGCCTTCTTTTCCACTATCTCTCTCTATCTCGCCTTTCTCTCTCTCCTTTGGTTGATCGATTGTTGTGTGTTGGAATGATTAAAAGCCAGCCCCCTAGACTCTCAACATCAAAACACCCTATATTGAAACATGGTGAAATAACCGCGCACATCAAAACACCCCATACTGAAGCTTGCTTGTCCTCAAACAATACTCTTATTGGTCATTCATGGGAAGGACATAGACTCTCAACATCGTAGATCCATTCTCATATAACCCTGCAATCAATTACCATCCTCGCAAAGGTACTAATGCCTTCAAATCCGTGCATGTGAATGAAAAGCAACATCTCACACAAAAGGAGGGTTATGCAAAAACACATTTTGTAACATAGCATTAATAATCAGGAGGACTTTTATGCACAATAGTGAAGAGTGGGTAAAAGATATAGTGGTGGGCTATATTTGGCAATGTGGTGCTTAAGTCGGGGAGAAATTTTCAAACTTCTTTCTTTAATGCACTTTCTCCTTTGTGATTTGCAAATTCCTTTCCTCATAATGATCTTTGCTTTTTTTCACTGATATGTTTTTACCTCTCTAACCTTAATGCTGCCTTCTCGCGAATCGTAAACATGGGTGTCATAAATGGCCCCGGATACTCAGCGCTTCGGACTCCTCACCTGTGTCCCATCTCACGTGAATTTTATCCTCCGCAAGAAGGGTCGATTCACCTAACTCCTAGGTGACCGGATTTTCTTTTCACTCATTAAATTTTCCATTATAATTTCCTACCATCAACTTCATAATAACTTCACAACATATCAACCATATAACAACTCCATAATATGACCTCCATTCTATAACATAATCTCCCGGATGGGTAAAAAGGTATAAAAATGGGCAATTTAAGAAATTGTGGAGCAAATATGACATTAAGCACATATGGCTTAGAATATGAAGTAAAGGCAATAAGCATGGGTAATGGTTAGGGTAAATAATGAAGCATGAATGGAAAATAAAGTCCTTCATCATCTTATCATGCACGTGTCAAAAGCAACTTCAAGTTTTACTCCTTTCATGTTTTTTTCTAAAAATTGCACTTCATTGAGACTTCCCTTTACTAGGCAATTTAATTGCTATGTCTCTAACGGATCTACTTTTGCATCGTCGAGCCTTGTAACTACTTCCATGACACTTTTCAAATTTTTTAAATGGGTGTACTTTTTCTCAAAATATGTAAACTTTATAAACTTTATGCTTATATGAGAATATTTATATGATGCAAATATGTAAGAACTAACCATGTGTACAAAAAAAAAGACTTTATGCAATACACACTGAGGTAAACTAACAATTATGAGCGAAATAATGTCGCAGCGGCTCAAATCAGGTACGTCTGCAGGGAAGTCGATTTTGAGTAGAGGTGTCGATATTGATTGGTTGTGTTGATGTCGATCTTCTGCTTCGACTCAGGGTGATCTCAATGTCGATTACAGTCACTCCTTCCGATTTCCCTTGGTCGATATCGACTGGGTATGTCGATATCGAGTGCTTTTGCAGATTCCTTCCGTACCTGAAATTATTAGTCTTTCTCACCAAACCCTAAAAGCTCAAATTTTTAAGTTTTAAAACCAAAACAAAACTAGAAATTCAAAACCTTAAAATTTTAAAAAGTCTATGCACAAGCTCTAGATTTTATAGTCGCTAGGCCGACTTATTCTGCGCTTATATCCAAGGTGGTACATGTAGGGACCATATTGCTCTCATGTCCTCTTCAGGGCCGTGAAGCTCTACTTTGAACACCGTCCCTTTCTCATCTTTGAGTTCTAACCTTCCTGGATAGACTTTGTAGATGGTCATTAGTGCTCCCAACCTTCCATCCTTTCTCTTGCATCCCAGGGCGTTGCATTGCTCCATGAGCACCTTGTCGCATGCCTTGTATTCTGATAGGCTAAAACCTACACCCACAAGTGTATGGGGTTCAGTTGTAGTAATCAAGTATCGTATCCACGAGGACCGGATGAGTATCGATTGTAATTTTGAGCTAGTTCGACCAAGTTCAGAATAAACAAGCATAATTGAGAGTGTTTGTGTATAAAGTAACCAGGAAAACCGATTAAGTGTTGAGAAACATATATATAGGGAAGGTGTTCTAGGATTAAGGATTTACCAACAATGCATCATCAATAGGCATAAAATATTTTCTCGCTCGAGTGATTCCGAAATCAGATTGTGGAGGTAGGTTATCTAAGGTAATCACGCATCCCCTTTTGGGGTTAGCGCGGATGTGACTAAATCGGTTAGCAATTCTCTTTTGGGGCTCAAGCAAACGATTCAGGCCCTTTAAGTTCGTAGAGTTTTAGGCAATAATCATACTAACATCGCCTTTCGGCTCCGAATAATATCGAAATTGCCTAGAACATCTATGATAACCTAGGAATCCTCAAAAAGTTTAGTTTCCCTTTCGAGCAATAAACATCAGGATTAATCATGTAGTTCCGATGGATCCTAATCACCTTAATCGGATCTAATCGACTCGCATCAATCAGAATAAGCACAACATGATGAAACAACAATCTAATTCTGGAATCATTTGAGAGATACTATGAACAAGCCTATTTCCACATCGTCCGGACAATCCCAACCCTACAACAAGAAATCTATCCACTCATGGAAAAGTACATGCTTGATTCAAACAAATTCAGCAAGATAAACATAAAACAATTGAGATGGAAACAGAATTTACCGAAATTTGATAAACCGAACAAGTTTTCTTCCCCAAAATCTCTAGTCTCCAAAGCTTCCAACAACCCTACAACAATGTCCAATCTTCGGCCTGAGACTCTCTCCAAACTTAACTCCCCCACATTACCAGTATTACATGAGTTTAAATTAATCCCAAAACAAATGAAAGAAACAATCAGAAATATGAAAGGTCTGGCCGATCTGACACAGTCACGACTCGTGAAGAATCTTTCATGAGTCGTGACAACCTGCAGAAAGTCACAAAACACATGGGTTCACTTGTCACGACTCGTGAAGGCCTCCCACGAGTCCTGACAGCTTGATGTAGCTGAAAATTGCCAGAACTCCCTTGTCACGACTTGTGAAGGCTATCCCGCGAGTCGCGGTACATCGCCTTGAGCTCCTATGAGTGATTCACTTGATATGCTTGCTTCATGGCTCACCTCTTTTGCTTGGCGTTTAATTCCCTTCCGTTAGATGCATGGAATTCAGCTCGAATCACCGACTCAAACCTACAAAATACGAACAAATCTTGTGTAAATCTCTGAATCATAAATAATACAGAAAACACATAAAAAGACAATAAAACTACACTAAAATGATGCATGAAATGCACATGAAAAATATGCATGCCTAGATGCTATCATATTCACTTATTGGCTTACCTATCATGTTAGTAAGGCATACAAACAAGGATACTCGTTTCATAGGGATATTAGAATTTAACTCTAAAGGTGGAGGATCTTTACCTAGACTTACCTTCGAGTCCATTATGCTCTGAGGGGTCACTCGACATTGAGGCAAGGGGTCGACATCGAGTGGCTTTTCTCCTGGATGTGCAGTCGATGGAGGCAGGTCGAGTAGGGGGAGTTGATCTCGAGTGGGTCCAGTCAATATCGACTGACCCTGGTCGATCTCGAGTTCAGTGTCGACCCCATACTTAGCTTCTGGCACTCGATTTGGCTCCAGAGTACTCGACATCGACTGGTGGGTGTCGACATCGAGTGCATTTTTAGGCTCCTCTTCGTCGTCGACTTGGTGCCAAATCTCCAAAAGCTCCTCCATTTGGGCCACAATGGCCCTCTCCTCTAGCTCTTCGTCGGTTAAGGCTCTGATAGAGCATGATTAGATATGCATATTAGGATTCATTTAACATAGTTTGGTTGTAAATAGTGCATATTTTAGTTACAATTACATGTTTACCAGTGGTGTTGGAAGAGTCGGAATCTATGCAATTTTATGGTTAATTGCAGGTAGATGTGGATCAGAAGAGGAACGAGGAGACTCTTGGATGAAAGAAGAGTCAAGGGGAGGAAGAAAAGTGAAGAGCACGGGAGCGGAGTCGAATTTCGAGAGCCTAAGTGATAAACAAGTCAGTAGAAGTTGTCGCCTGACAAGCTGAACTTGTTTTGCACTTTCTGGAGGCCTCGGTGGTCAGAATTCGTATTATAAGCATGTGTTGGAAAGCTCTTTCCGAGATCTACAACTTTCATGTTGACAGCGAGACCAAATTCGAAGAGGAAAAATCGCTGTGAACAGTATGCCCGCCCCGTGGCCTAGCTAGCCGCCCCGTGGCCCGAAGACTTGTCGAAGGATTTCGCTGATCGCCTGGCCGCCCCGTCGCCTGAGGTAGCCGCCCCACGGCCGCAGTAGAACCGCCGATATTCAATTTTAGACATTAATTAGGGTTTCTTTAGAATTGTTTTGGCCGACTTTCTTAGGCTTATTTAAGGACTATTAGGGTTATTCTCTTAGGCAGCTAACTAATAACCTTATGCACTATTAGGGTTATTCTCTTAGGCAGCTAACTAATAACCTTATGCACTTTAGAGAATTATTGAGAGAACGCTTAAGCATGAGCAACTAAACTCTCGAAGGTTTCGCCTACAGTTTGGATTTTGATTGTTGAATTGTGAGTTTCTTAACCTAGTTCTTATTCCTATTTGCATGTTTTGAATTCTTTCCGCTTAATTCCTTGAATGTGTTTTATTCTCTCTGGCCTGATCAACTAGTTAGAGTAGATTCATTCAATTGCTAGGGTTTTGTAGATTCCTCGTAGCGAACCTTAACCCAAGTGGCAATCATATCCCTTTAGGACTCGTAGGACTAATTGGATGTGTAGGAAGTTGAATATATGTTAAATATCGACTCGTAGCTTGATATTGCATATACCTTGGTTAATTAATATTCTTAATGCTATCTCTCGGTTAAATCTTAACCGTGTTAGGGTTATTTAGAGATAAGGATTGCTAGGACTCGTAGGACTAGTAATTTACCTATGATCTGGACAAGGACATTGATAGGAGAAGAAAAGAACTAGAGGCTGAAACAAGGATCAAATTCATCAATTAAAGTGACAAATTGTAGGTGAACCTAATTCTCTCCATTGCATTTTACAACCCACTTCAGTTTGTTTGTTTCTTTCCGCTTTTACAAAAGGCGGATATTTCCATCACCAAATTCTCTTTTTCTGTTAATTGCGATTAAATTGATACTTGAAGTTAATAGATTTCCATGTGGATCGACCTCTTTCTTACCAACTATACTAGTTGTGAGTTTGAGTATTCTTTGGCATGAACAACGACAGGTTTTCCTCTTGTCAAATTTGGCGCCGTTGCCGGGGAATTCTTGAAATTTCTTGTGTTTTTTATCCCTATCCTTTGTATATATTTACATCTAACCCCGTAGTGGACCTATCTTACGGTTCGCGACACCTAATTGCTAATATTTCAAGATGTTGAAGTTATGACAGTTTCAGAGAGAGTATTTTCATCGTTACCCCAAGAGATTGCAAAATTTATTGGACATCCGTTATTCACGGGGTTTCCAATATAGTTTGTGAGATATGGTACTTTGCGTTATTAACGGCATGACTCCTGAGACACGAGAACTTGCCAAGTCCATAAACAACGGAAGCTTTGCTGGTGTAGGAGTGTCGGGACTATGGGATCTTTTCTGCTACATGGGTGACCAATCGGCGGAGGAAGAATCCTACACTTCGATGTTTCAACTAATGGAGTACACCGACCCGTCCGTGGAGGATTCAATCAGTGTCTTGATGGAGCAAATGGGGCAATTACTTGAGATGAATAATCGAAATGGGGAAGCAATTATCCAACTCACTCAAACATTGAAGGAGTTGGTAGTTGAGAAATGTTCTACTCCTCTAACTGATGAAAGCCAAGATGCAAGAAACGATGAATTCTCCGATAATGGAGAAAAGCATCTAGTGGTTATCGACACGAAATCTCAAGAGACGTCCCTAAAGATTGAGTATGTTTCGATGCTCCCTCCATTTGTAGAAATCATCCCCAACTCGCATATCAAGGAGCCAAGTCCGAAACCGATTTCTGTGGTTCCCAAACAAGAAACTAGTACCTTTTGCAAATTGGGAGATTTTGGTGAATATGTAGATCCATGGAGCCACTACTTCAACAAACCACCAGCGGAACTGTGTTGGTGGTCCTATATACCCTCGAGGGAGAATCAAGCTCCAATGAATGGTTGGGCACGAGAGTTTGATTTGCTCTTGAGGGCGCTAACAATGTCCGCTTGAGTCTTGAATGAGTGGATGAATAAAGCGTCGAGCCAACAACAGTAAACAAAGGCGCTGCTTGGGAGGCAACCCAAGATAAGTTTTATATTTTCCTCTATGTCTTTTGTTTAATTAGATTAGTTTTTGGTTATGTTTGGTTGTGGGGAGCTAACACCGCAGGGAGAAAAGGTGTCGAAGAGAAAAGGAGCTAAATTTCACAGGCCGCCCCGGGGCCAGGAAAGCCGCCCCGCGGCTAGGTCATGTCCTCAGTCGCCCCGCGTCCTAGCATGGCCGCCTCGCGGCCTCTGACGGGACTGACAGTTTCCCTTTTCACATCCCACCTTACCTACTACCACAGCAGTAAACATGTTAGTTTTTTTTTCATTTCTTTTCTTTATATTTTTATCTTTTGTTGTCTTTTCTGACATTGAGGACAATGCCTAATTTAAGTGTGGGGGATGAATGGGATGGCATAATAGGATTGCATGTTTATTTTTAGTTGCACTTGCATATTTGTTTTTAGTTTAGATTGCATGCATATCAACATGTTATTTAAAAAAACCAAAAAATTGAAAAAAAATATATATTTATGTAATTACATCTATGCATTAGTTAGGATATTAGGTCTTATTTTCCCATATGGATACCTCTTGTCCTCTAATTCATCTATTGAGACTTATGCCCCATGATGTCCTTGGATTGTTGAAACCTTTGATATATGATTTTCACACTATTTGGTGAGCATAATTGGTTAATGATTGAGCACATAAGATCTTTGATTTTGGGTGATCTTGAAGTTGTAGACATGACCTGGTGAGCTATTTTGGCCTAATCAAGACTGCGCTTAATTTAGTCCTCTTGCTTGTTGAGTGTACTCTCTTTAATTGCTTCCTCTTTGGCTTGCATTTATATATCTTATTCAAGGCTGCATATTATGATTTCTGCACATGACTTAAACATGATTGAGGCACCTTTATTAGCCCTATTTGACTCTATTCCTACCTTACATATTATCCCCTGCTTGAAGCAAATTTGAGCCTAATTGCCTATTCTTTTGTAGCTCCACAAGATTTTTCCATAGCCAATTATAGCCTGACCTCATCCGGGAATTAGGAATAGTTGGTGAACATTCATATTGTGGATGATGGTTTGAGTGGTGGATTGTATGTTTGAGGTACTCTTATGAGATGGTTTGAGTGGTGGATTGTATGTTTGAGGTACTCTTATGAGATGTTTTGATTCTTGCTAGTAGTTTATGCATTACTTGGGACCTAAGGAGGATAAAATTCACTTAGGGGTAAAAGTCAAGGAAATCATTTGATATGATATAGCATGAAAAAGAACATATGAAAAAAAAAATCAAAAGAAAAGAAAAAAAAGAGAGAATAAAAGAATGAGTTGAGTATAAAACTTATATGCTTGAGATTGGAGTTGTATGACTTTGTAGAGTTATGGTATGAGCTTATGAGTGGTATTGTGATTTGGTTGCTTCCTTATTTCCTGGATTATGAGCACCACATGGCCTAAATTGTTCCATACCTTATGTTTTCTACCTTGGCCCCATTACAACCCAATTGAAAGACCTCATGATTTTTGTTGTGTGTAGAGTCACCAGCGGTGAAGAGCTAGAACACTAGTGCAAGACTATTGTAGCTAAGTTTCTAAAGATTGAGTTTTGAGCGTAAACATTTAACCCTAAACACTTGAGCGGGAGTGAAACACACATTCCTTGTGAGGTCTAGAATGGATATGGTTGCCTGATTTCATTGATTATTGAAATTATGTGCTATGATGTTGTTAATCTATTATGTTTGCTAGTTTTCATGCACTTAAAGAATATTGGGGTTGATACATGAATTGTTACTATGTGGGGCTGCAGAGTTGGTTTTTCTATTGCTTGAGGACAAGCAAAGGTTCAAGTGTGGGGGAATTTGATAGAGCATGATTAGATATGCATATTAGGATTCATTTAGCATAGTTTGGTTGTAAATAGTGCATATTTTAGTTACAATTACATGTTTACCAGTGGTATTGGAAGAGTCGGAATCTATGCAATTTTATGGTTAATTTCAGGTAGATGTGGATCAGAAGAGGAACGAGGAGACTCTTGGATGAAGGAAGAGTCAAGGGGAGGAAGAAAAGTGAAGAGCACGGGAGCGGAGTCGAATTTCGAGAGCCTAAGTGATAAACAAGTCAGTAGAAGTTGTCGCCAGACAAGCTGAACTTGTTTTGCACTTTCTGGAGCCTTCAGTGGTCAGAATTCGTATTATAAGCATGTGTTGGAAAGCTCTTTCCGATATCTACAACTTCGGTGGTCAGAATTCGCTGTGAACAGTATGGCCGCCCCGTGGCCTAGATAGCCGCCCCGTGGCCCGAAGACTTGTCGAAGGATTTCGCTGATCGCCTGGCCGCCCCGTCGCCTGAGGTAGCCGGCCCGCGGCCGCAGCAGAACCCCGATATTCAATTTTAGACATTAATTAGGGTTTCTTTAGAATTGTTTTGGCCGACTTTCTTAGGCTTATTTAAGGACTATTAGGGTTATTTTCTTAGGCAACTAACTAATAACCTTATGCACTTTAGAGAATTATTGAGAGAACGCTTAAGCATGAGCAACTAAACTCTCGAAGGTTTCGCCTACAATTTGGATCTTGATTGTTGAATTGTGAGTTTCTTAATCTAGTTCTTATTCCTATTTGAATGTTTTGACTTCT
This sequence comes from Persicaria maculosa, assembly GCA_963922045.1. NCBI lineage: Eukaryota > Viridiplantae > Streptophyta > Magnoliopsida > Caryophyllales > Polygonaceae > Persicaria > Persicaria maculosa. Next base: position 18,547,659 of record OY998261.1, on the reverse strand, counting down.
TTGCGCTTAATTCCTTGAATGTGTTTTATTCTCTCTGGCCTGATCAACTAGTTAGAGTAGATTCATTCAATTGCTAGGGTTTTGTAGATTCCTCGTAGCGAACCTTAACCCAAGTGGCAATCATATCCCTTTAGGACTCGTAGGACTAATTGGATGTGTAGGAAGTTGAATATATGTTAAATATCGACTCGTAGCTTGATATTGCATATACCTTGGTTAATTCATAGTCTTAATGCTATCTCTAGGTTAAATCTTAAACGTGTTAGGGTTATTTAGAGATAAGGATTGCTAGGACTCGTAGGACTAGTAATTTACCTAAGATCTGGACAAGGACATTGATAGGAAAAGAAAAGAACTAGAGGCTGAAAGAAGGATCAAATTCATCAATTAAAGTGACAAATTGTAGGTGAACCTAATTCTCTCCATTGCATACAACCCACTTCAGTTTGTTTGTTTCTTTCCGCTTTGACAAAAGGCGGATATTTCCATCACCAAATTCTCTTTTTCTGTTAATTGCGATTAAATTGATACTTGAAATTAATAGATTTCCCTGTGGATCGACCTCTTTCTTACCATCTATACTAGTTGTGAGTTTGAGTATTCTTTGGCAGGAACAACGACAGGTTTTCCTCTTGTCAGGCTCTCTCTGTTGGTTCATCACAAGGGATTACTCTCCCTGTTGCATGCATTGCCTTGACCTCCATTTGATTATCCTCCTTCGTTGTAGGGTTGAAGGAGAACTCGATGACCTCATTGGAAATGGTGAATGACAATACTCCCTTCCTGATAATGCATATTTCATATATGCATTATAGGTATTTCTTATTGCATTTAGATAGGAGGTTTGCATATGTTTTAGTCTCGTTTCATATCTTGCTTGTGAAGTATTCGAGTTCGGAATCTACACCTTTTTAGTATTTATTCTAAAGTTTTACATTCCGACCTTGGATGGGATCTTGGAAGAGCTTAGGAGACATGTTTTAGAGCGTATGAGGGCTGAGGAATGGCTACGGAGGAGCAAGGAAGCACAACATTGAAGAGAAGAAAGAAAGTCGTCACTGCGTAGATGGCTCCCGCCATGCCTTTGGCGGCTCCCGCCTTGATGGTTGTTCAGCAATCCCGATTCGGATCCGAATATTCTATTTCCTATTATATTATTATTATATTTCTAGGGTTTTCCACGACTCTTTATTAGGTTAATTGAGGTTATTCAAGTCGTGTATAATGGGGGGTTGTGAGAAGTGAGAGAATAGAGGCGTAGAAACAATGAACGTTTTGAGAGAGAAGAGAGGTTTTTGGCCTATGAGTTGCTAAACTCAAAGTTTTGCTTGTGATTTGAAGACATGATTGAATAGATTGTGAGGATTTGATTCTGTTTAGTTATTTATGAGTTTATTTATCATCTTGTTTTTATTGATTATATTTGTGTTCTTTTCTATGATTGATCACCATGTTAGGAATTGCATCTAGGCTATGAATTCGTTGTTGTTTTCTCGATAGCAAACAAAGGTATTGAAGCAGTGATATTTCCTGGTCTTTGTAGTGGATGATTTTGATTGATCTATATCGTTAGATGTTGATTATGCCGATTAGGGTTGTTCCGGTTGTGTCTTAATTGCATCGAATCGATATGCTAGTTGGTCTAAAAGCTTGAGTGTTTAATGCTATTCTATAGTAATATTGAATAAGGTGATTGTATCCCTGCGGATCCTTCAACTTTAGTCAAGTAGACATAAGCTCATGAATAATTGATGAATCAATCCTAGGACCATGAATCTCAACCATCGTCAGAGAATTACATGTGAAATGTTTCTTCTATCTTTATTATCAATCACTTTGTAATCACTAGTTTTATTCACCTTACTTTGTTATCAATTTGTCACAATTCATTGCTTTTTTCATAAGAGTCATTGTTAGAAATATTGCATAGTAATCCTCTTCTCTCTGTGGGTTCGACTCCGGACTTCATCGCTATACTAGTAGTTGTTTGGTTTATCAATTCATTGATTTGCTAATCTATTGGTTTTGAGCTTTGAGTTAGGATATTATTACTATTTGGCAAAAGGGAGAAAGTGCCAACGACGTTCGCCCCCGCACCAAATTCTTGGTGCCGTTGCCGGGGAGAAGAAAAGAGTTTGTTGTACTTTATTTCTATCATTGATTCTCTTTCGTTTTTGTTTTTGTTTTTGTTTTTGTTTTTGTTTTTGTTTTTGTTTTTGTTTTTGTTTTTGTTTTTGTTTTTGTTTTTGTTTTTGTTTTTGTTTTTTGTTTTTGTTTTAGTTTTTGTTTTTGTTTTTGTTTTTGTTTTTCTTTAAGTATTTTATGTCCTTGTACGATTCAAACTCAATCTTCTAATTCATTGCCTTTGTCTTTTGATCCCGAGATTGAAAGATCTCTTTCTATGTCTAAAAGGAGGCTCGAATTTGACACACATAAGGAGATGGGAGATGAAGTTCTTACTCTAACAAGAAGGATCCTGAGAAACCTAAAGGAACCAAATTTAAGTGCTCAACCACTTGCAATTAGACTTTCTGATCTCCCTGAGGGTTCAAGATTTGAATACAAGTCGAATTGGTCTACTATTTTACCCTACTTTCATGGATTTCCTAGGGAGGAACCAAACAAACACCTTGCTACCTTTGTGAGTGTGTGTGATAGACATAGACCCCAAGGCCTTACCGATGACCAATGGATGTTGAAAGTGTTCCCCTTTACCTTGAAAGATTCTGCAAGTGATTGGCTTTATTACCTATCCCCCGAAAGCATTACTATTTGGGTTAAATTGAAGAAAGCTTTCCTTCAAAAGTACTTTCCTGCTACTCGCCTCAACAAACACAAGAAGGAGTTATCTAGTATTGAGCAATCACCTAGGGAGAGTCTTCATGAGTATGTTGAGCGGTTCAAGAAGCTTAAGGGTAGTTGTCCACAACATGGTATACCCGAGGATGATCTAGTTCTATATCTTTATGAGGGCTTGCTTGACACCGACATGAGTTTCATCAATGCTACTAGTAGAGGAGATATTATGGATAAGACACCTCAGGAAGCAATGTAGATTTTCGAAGGGTTAGTAATGTAGGGAGAATTGATTTGAATAATATAATAAAATATAAACAACGCAACCCTTATCCTGTTTCAAAATATTCAAGACTCTCCGCTGTAGTGGTAGGGAATCAAGTTCGATCCTCGAGGAAGCGAGTCAGCGGGATCCTAGTAAAGCCTGAAAGTCACGTTCTGAATGTTGACCAGAAGCCTCGATCTCGAGCAAAGGACTCGACGTTGACCTAGGCTGTCGATTTCTACTGCAACAGAAAATCTGCAGAGACAAAAACGGCAGTCGATATCGACTAAGGTGGTCGATATCGATGTCAACAAATGAAGTCGACCTGGCTCAAAAGATTGCCAATCGACACAGGGTAGTCGATATCGAGTAAAGCACTCGAAATCGACCTCAGCAACAAGAACAAAGGAAGTCGACACATCAAACTTCGACCTAGATCAGCGATGTCGATATCGACCTATATGGTCGATTTCGACTGGTTCCTGCAAAAGGATTAGTTTTTGTTGACAAAGAAAGGCCGAAGAAAGTAGGATGGAGAAGGAGCAATGAACAGCAAATAACAGTGGGTTGTTGGGTTTTTCAATAACTCAACGAACGGGAGGCAATAATGATGGAAATAAAGAAAGAAAATATGTTCCAAAGCAAGGGATTACCGTGACGACTACCATGAAAGTAGAAGTAAGGAATCAATAAAGATGCATGCTTTTATCATAAAGGAGAAGGCTTTCAACTAAACCCGGCAAATAGGAAAAGATATCTTGTAGTAAATTAAACTAATTTGTGTCTACCTTAGTCATAATTGAGTTTATAATCTTTCAAATAGAAACCCTAATTACTACCCAAGTTTTACAACATCGGTTCCTTAAATTCGCATTTAAAGATGAAGCACAAGGTAGAGTAAGATAAAAGATACCTTCTTTAGCGACATATAAACCTTACCACCATGGCTATCGTCGGGCTCACCCCGACCCTAGAAAAAAGGGCGATTACTCGCTCATGTTGAATGAAGACATGCTTGAACTTGAAAGGAAATAACTTTCCATTGAATGGAAAACTTGAATCTTTACAATCCCAATGCCAACTATCGTAAACGCCGAAACCCTAAAGCTCAAAACCTAAAACTATTACTTTAAATGCTTAATGCTTTGTGTCTTGCTTGCTTGAATGAATAAAAACCAGCCCCCTAGGGCTTTATTTATAGCCTACTAATCCTTGCTAGCCAAGGAAAGTAGATCCAATCTTCTATCTAAAATCTATCCTTAAACAAATAGGATAAATCTTTATTAAGGTAAATATATAAATAACTCATAAACATCTTATGATAAAAAAGAAATAACCCTAAGAAATATTCTATCTAATTAGAAGTGATAAACCGTGGCTTTATGATAGAACTTGCAATCCGCGTTTCAAAAAGCGCGTCTAACCCGCATCATTTTCTAGTCGATATCGACCAAGGCAGTCGGTATCGACGTCTTCATTTTGGCTCGACAGACTCCATGTCACTCGATCTCTAGGGCAAGGTCGATGTCGACACAAGCGCTCGATATCGAGTGGTTTGTATGTTTGGTCTTTGTGGTCTGTCTCGACACTCAGAGTCCATGTCGAGGTCTTCAGTATATATCGACCAGTACTATCAATTTCAACTTCTCTTCAACTTTACTTGGCTTCTTCGTTTTGACTCCGATTCCGCTCCAATTCCTACATATTTAGACCAAAACTTGTGCAGTCTCTATTTCTTGCACGTTAGCTCATTCTACACAAATTTACATTATTTTTAACCTTTACTTTAGGAATTGAATGGAATATGAAATCAAAACTTGTAAATAAAAAAGGTACAAATATGTACATCAGTTAGCTAACGCATCGCAACAATATGGGAAACACCAAGGAGTTAGAGGATTTCATAAGTTGGATAATTCTAGAGATGGTCGCAAGGATGACTTAGATAGGCTTACTGAGATAGTGAGCAAGATGGCTATGCAAATGAATCAACCTCAACAGCCTAGACCTTGTGGTGTCTGTGGAGATCCAACTCATCTGAATGATAAGTATCCTTTGATTCAAGAGGATGTCGCTGATTTGAGTGCTATGGATTATGGACCTCGCCGTAACTTTGGTAACAATGGTTACAATCAGGGCTACAATTCAAATTATCAAAGTGGATTCAACGGCAGAGGACAATTTAAAAATCGTCAAACAAACACTCAACAAGAGGATATAGATGATACATTGAGGTTGTTGTTGGATAAGATGAGTGGTCAAGAGAAATTGATGAGTCAGATGGCTAAGGAGATTGGAGAATTGAGAGCAAAAGATTCGAGGAAGTTGCCATCACAAGTGGTAGTTAATCCGAAGGAGAATGATAGTGCCATGATCCTTAGAGGAGGAAAACAAGTGAATTTTCACACTAGGAATGTTGAAGAGAGGCCTAAGGAAGTGGTTGGCGTGGGTGAAGAAGACAACAAAAGCTCTGAGACGTACACTGTTGATGACGGTGCCCGCCGCCCTCTAGACCAGCGCCCGCCGCCACCTTAGACCCCATATCCGAATGTTGACGTTGTGCAATCCCCAAGAAAATCATCCAAGGAGTGGTCTTATGAGGTTTCAAGACCTTCACCACCCTTTCCTCATGCCTTAAGACCTGATCGTAAGTGGGAAGATGAACAAATCCTTTATGATACCTTTGCTCATTATGAGGTAAATATTCCACTCTTTAACTTGATTAAAATTGTGCCTCACTATGCGAAATTCTTGAAAGAGCTATGCACGATGAAACGTAAGGAATGGATGCGAATGAAGGGAAAGGTAAGTTTAAATGAAAATGTTTCTGCTTTGCTACAGAAAAGATTGCCTAAAAAGTGCGGAGATCCAAGTATGTTTATTATCCCATGTGTAATAAGTAATGCTAGCTTCACAAAATCTATGCTAGACCTAGGCACTTCAATCAATGTGATGTCATATAACTTGTACATGTTTTTGGGTCTCAATGCTTTGTTTGAAACTAGTATTACTATACAACTCGCTGATTGTTCTAGCATTAAGCCTAGAGGAGTTGTTGAGGATGTTTTGATAAAGGTAAATGATTTGATATTCCCAGCTGATTTCTTTATATTGGATATGGAACAAGGTACGCCTGAAACCCCAATGATCTTGGGAAGGCCATTCTTGCGAACGGCTAAGACTAAGATTGATTGCTTTGAAGGTTCCCTAACCATGGAGTTTGATGGTAGAACGATTGAATTTTCTATATTTGAGCCTGCTACTCTTTCTACTAGTGATTCTGTGCATGTTCTTGAATCTAATGATAGCGATCACAGGAATGAATCAAATAATTTGTTAGATGCTTCTACAGAGAATGAATCATTGCTTATTGAGCCTTCTAATAAAGAGAAAGATGATTTAGGGAAAGATGACATTGAAAGGAAAATTGAGAATTTGTTTAAGTCACATGAGTGTGTCTAACTCAAATGATTCTATTGTTCTTCCCTATGAAAAATTGATTCCTAACAATGTTAAGGTTTTTGCAATTTCAGGGCAACCTCTAGGAGAAACTCATTTCAAGAAGGAATTGATTGGTGTAATTGATGGATACACTAGAGAAATTCCTAAGGTTCCCCCTCTTGTCAACAAAAGGACAAGTGTGGAGGATCTTGATGGGATAACTGCATCAAGAAATGCATCACGTCGAGCCAAAGACGTGCAACAAAGGCGCTTCTTGGGAGGCAACCCAAGGTAGATTAGGTAATATTGTTTCAATTTCACATTTAGTTTTTCAATTCAATAAAGTAGGGCAAGTCTTTTTGCTGAACATTGGAGTAGTGTAGTGTTAGAACCTTTTTGTTAGATGGATTCTGCTTGATTGAATGACGGAGTGGCGTTCTGCATACACGGCGCCCGCCGCCTCAACCACGGCGCCCGCCGCCAGTCACTATTCACAGACGCGCCTAGATTTTTGGTTACGTTGGAAATGAGTAGTTTCTATCCTATTTTATCTTTATGTTTATTTGATTTCCGGTTATTTTAGGTTAGATTTGATTTTCCATCTTCATTAGGATTAGATTTAGTTCTATCTTTTATTTTAGGAAGTAGATTTATTTTATTTATCTTTAGGATTAGATTTTATTTTATTCTAGGTTAGTTTATCTATCTTCTATCTATTTTATCTATCTTAGGATTATATTGTTCTATCTAGGATTAGTTTCCATTTCTTTTAGAAATAGAATTTAATCTTTTATCTATTTTATTTTCTTTTATTATTTCCTAATATTTTCTTTTCTTTTTGATAGATGGAAATTCCCCTTTTCCAAACCACCATACAATCCCACTCCCTAATTTGGATCAATCAAAGCTTTGTCCCCAAGGAAACACATAAACGCCCAAGAGATCCTACTTGAATCCATTCCAAAAACCTAAGACCCTTGTGTTTCAATTGAGTTCTTATCCATCAAACACATTCATCACTACCTTCATCCATCAAATTCAAATCTTTTTCACACCATTCCCATATCTACCACCAAAGAAAGCTTTTGAAACCAAGTTTGGTGTCAAGTTTCCAGTTTGGAGGAGTTGAGACGTTGATTTTTCAACGTCGTGCACGAATTCTAGTTCTATAGAGACCGGCACCCGTCGCCCCATACACGCGCCCGCCGCCACCTGTAGAGAGGTCGTTTCTGGTCGTTTTGTGGGGTTCTGTCAAGTTCTTCTTTATTTTCGTGAGTTATGTCTCGTGCTCCCGCAATGGAGGCCCCTAAGTATTTTTCTGGAGTTGAGAAGGAACGTTGGTCTCAATTGAAGGATGTTACTCATCAACCGACTCAGTTCTTTCATTTGGAAACGTTGCAAAGGCTTGGTCTTCTTGGTCATGTCTCTTCTTTACTAGAGAATGGAGATCTTGTCAACTTTGTCTCGAGAGCCGAGCCAACCTATCTTGCTTTGGTGCATGAGTTCCTTGCTACTCTTGATGTGCATTCTAATAGGGAAATCTGTTTCATATTGCTAGGTACCGAATGTTCCATCCAGAAGCAATTCTTGTCTCTTGCTTTGGGAATGCATTTACCTTGGTCGACTACCTGGCATCGCACTATGTCATCAACCACGCCTGCTGAGACTTGGGCTACAGTATCCAAACTACCTGAGGGGCCTGAGGACTATAATGATTATTTGATATCAAATTCTGCCCTCCGTCTGTGTCATAGGGTGTTGAGCCCTGCATGCTATGGTTCGGCTGATCCGAAGATTGTTGCCAAGAGGATGTGGATGTGGTTATATTATCTAACGCCGGAGGCTGAGTTTGTACCAGATTAGGTGTAGTTTTTTCTGACTACTTGTGCAGAGACACTTCACCATAGAGATGGAAGGCATGCTCAGGTTTTCACTTTTGGTAGGATGATTACTCTCATAGCACGCTATTTGGGTATGGATTTGAGCTCTTTGCAGCTCATGCGATCGCTTTTCTATTATGATATGTCTGCCTTGCTGAGCGCTCGTCTTGTTGAAAGGGTATTCCTCCCAGACAACAGCGAGTGTTTCCGTTGGTTATCTGGCGTGAGGGGTGAACACCACTTTTATCTTCATGCGACTCTAGCTATTGGTCCTACTTTGGCTGCTTTTCATGTTAGTTATATAGCAGCATCTGCTGGAATGGTTGTGGACGCTTCTTCTGCAAGTATATTCTTTCTAGGTGATAAGGCTGATGATGATGATGATTTTGACATCCCAATTGAGAATGATCCCTTGCTTGAGCTTATTGAGGGCCTTGACCATCACGTGTCTAGGATGGAGGATCAACAATCACAGCGCTTTAAGGAGTTACATGATCATCAATTGACCTTGGACAAAAATTTAGATGAGATCCATACCAGCTTGATGAGCCCCTGGGTCAAGTTAGTGCAACAATTGAACCAGCAGTCTGGATCCCTGACCCCACCTTCACAATAATTGGTCAGTTTATTTGCTTCCTTCAACCCTTTATTTTCTTTTAATTGTTCATTTGTGTATATGTTTGTGCATTGAGGACAATGCAACATTTAAGGGGGGGGGGGGAGAAGTGAAGTAAATTAGTTAGATTAGTTCATGTTTATTTTTGTTTCACATTTAGATTTCTAGTATTTGATTTTAGTTTATTTTCGATATTCTTGTAATTCATGCATTATGTTTATTTTATTTGTTTTATAAAATGTCAAAAATGAAAAAAAAAGTGAAAAATGTAAAAAATTCCAAAAAAAATAAGAAGAGTCTCATGCATTGCATATTTGTGTTATCAAAGATACCCATCTAATTTGAGTTTGTCCTATTGACTTTATGCTGGCATGATCTTATAAATCCCATGGAATTCTGGAATGATTTGACCTTATCTCTGAAATTGGTTTTATGTTAAATATGCTTAGGCATAGGTAATTGAGCATGTATGATCTAAGTTTGTGATCATGGTTGATATTCACCAAAAATTTATCCTGGTGAGATATTTTTGGCCTTATAAGGGGTACATCTATATTCCTTTTGCTTTTCTTGTGTGATATACTCTTCCTATGCATTTATCTTTGAGTATTGACATGGTTATCTATTTTCAAGACCGATTATATACATGATCATTGCTTGAAACGTTCAAATGATAGAGGTAACTTTTCAGCCCCATTTTATCCATGTCTACCTTATGTTATATCTTGCTTTGAAGCCAATTTGAGCCTTTAGCATATTTTATTTGAAAGCTCCACAAAATTGCATTATTCCTAGCCTATGATAAGCCTTACCCCTTTCCGGGGAAATTAAGATTTTGAGTAGGTGATGAATCTATTTTGGAGTGGTGGAGGAAAGAAGCTAAAGTGTGAGTTTTATGGTTTATGGTTTTGAGAAGATGTAAAGTTATGTGCTTTATTTTCCCTCATATTTGTATTTCATGTATATGGCTTAAGCAAGAAAAAAAAAGAAAAAGAATAATAAGAGCCAAGTTTATTTAGTTTTGCATTATGAGGAGGATTGGATTTATGTTAGTTAAAAGAAAAATTGGTTGGGTGTTGTAGATGCATATTATGTATGATGATGGGTTGATTATGAGATGATGATTTATAGAGGATTTTGGGCTTTATTGCTATATTTTGAGATGTTGTGTTATTGAGAGCTTGATGTATTGTTGAGTTGGTTTGTGTTATGTTGGGAGTTTTAGAATCTTATTTTCCCGGAATTTATAGCACTACATGACCAAATACAATTCCTTGCCCTTATGTTTCTTACCAAGCATCATTATAACCCCGCCGAATGGAATCTTATATGAATGTTTCCATTGAGCGAAAGTCCTCTTGATGTCCTTATTTTAGCTTTGATGTATCCGGTGGAAATTTTGTGATATAAATGTCAATATTTGATTTGATGCTTGTATATGGAATTGAGTTGAGTGTATGCTTAAAGCCTAAACACATGAGTGTGAGATATACACATTATCCATGGTGAGGATGGATTTTTGAGCATGCAAGCAACTTGATTCCATATATACATGTTATGACGTTTATATGCCTTGATTATATTTGCACTATTGATGATATTGTTTTTTATAAGTGAAATTGTGAAAGGATCTCCTGTGGCATGCATAGATGATGTTGTTGTCTTATGGTTGCTTGAGGACAAGCAAGAGTTAAGTGTGGGGGGATTTTATAATGCAAATTTCATATAGGCATTATAGGTATTTCTTATTGCATTTAGATAGGAGGTTTGCATGTGTTTTAGTCTAGTTTCATATCTTGCTTGTGAAGTATTCGAGTTTGAAATCTACACCTTTTTAGTGTTTATTCTGCAGTTATACATTCCGACCATGGATGGGATCTTGGAAGAGCTTAGGAGAAATGTTTTGGAGCGTAAGAGGGCTCAGGAAGAGGCTAGCTACGGAGGAGCAAGGAAGCACAACATTGAAGAGAAGAAAGAAAGTCGTCAATGCGTAGGTAGCGCCCGCCGTGCCTTAGGCGGCTCCCGCCATGATGTCGTGTTCAGAAATCCCGATTTGGATCCGAATATTCTATTTCCTATTATGTTATTATTGTATTTCTATAGTTTTCCACGACTCTTTATTAGGTTAATTGAGGTTATTCCAGTCGTGTATTGTGGGGGGTTGTGAGAAGTGAGAGAATAGAGGCGTAGAAACAATGAACGCTTTGAGAGAGAAGAGAGGGTTTTGGCCTATGAGTTGCTAAATTCATAGTTTCGCTTGTGATTCGAAGACATGGTTGAATAGATTGTGAGGATTTGATTCTATTTAGTTATTTATGAGTTTATTTATCATCTTGTTTTTATTGATTATATTTGTGTTCTTTTCTATGATTGATCACCATGTTAGGAATTTTATATAGGCTATGAATTCGTTGTTGTTTTCTCGATAGCAAACAAAGGTATTGAAGTAGTGATATTTCCTTGTCTTTGTAGTGGATGATTTCGATTGATCTATATTGTTAGATGTTGATTATGCCGATTAGGGTTGTTCCGGTTGTGTCTTAATTGCATCGAATCGATATGCCAAATGGTCTAAAAGCTTGAGTGTTTAATGCTATTCTTTAGTAATATTGAATAAGGTGATTGTATCCCTGCGGATCCTTCAACTTTAGTCAAATAGACATAAGCTCATGAATAATTGTTGAATCAATCCTATGACCATGAATCTCAACCATCGTCAGAGAATTACAGGTGAAATGTTTCTTTTATCTTTATTATCAATCATTTTGCAATCATTAGTTTTATTCACTTTACTTTGTTATCAATTTGTCACAAGTCATTGATTTTGTCATAAGAGTCATTGTTAGAAATATTGCATAATAATCTGCTTCTCTCTGTGGGATCGACTCCGGACTTCATCGCTATACTAGTAATTGTTTGGTTTATCAATTTATTGATTTGCTAATCTATTGGTTTTGAACTTTGAGTTAGGATATTATTACTAATATATTGATTTTACTCCACCTTTTTGATGAGATAAACAAGTGTTTGTCCGTTTTTTTCCCCTTCAACCCCATTAGCTTCTTCCTCTTTGATATCGGTTTATGTTTGGATGGATTAGGGTGGTTTTTTGGTTTTCCTTCAACCCTAATTTCTGGTGGTTGTTTAGGGTTTTAGGTGGCGGCGGTGGCTGGGTCTTTTTTCTTCCTCAAATTAGGAGGCTTTTTGGCAAAGGGAGCGTTTTTTATCAGTTTTGTCAAATACAAAATACTAATTATCACGACAACAAGTTGAAGGTGTTACTTGAAGGGTTTTACTTATCACATACTAGTTCTCTTTTTTTTTCATCGTTCATGTTCTCTTTCAACCTAGCAAATATCATCGTCGCTTTCTCCCTTACTCTCTTAGATTTGTTCATATGTTACAATTTTGATAATCTATGTAGGATTTCAACCCACATCTATGTGTATTTAAGATTGCTCTATCTTTTCAACTAATAGTTTTTAACTAGTTAAGATTGTAACAACATGGTCCATGCATGTCATCTCCTTATACCCTACCTCTCACCCCTTGTACCTTTCTTTTCATCCCTTATACCCTACTTGTAACCCACCCATTACCCAAAATAACTAACCAAATCCTCCTAAAACTTCAAAAACCCTGTTAGCTACGCCTCATACCCTGTTTCTCACTCTTTATACCCTTCTTATCACCTCAAACAAACACCAAACAAATACCTCTTGCACCCTATTTGTCACTCATTATAATATGCTTGTCATTCTTTAAACTCTTATTGTGACCTAGACAAACTGACATGTCATCCAAAGATTTTCTCTTACCTTCCAACATTTCACAAATTCCTTTTCTATTTGCATTACTCCACACACCGATGTTTTTACAGTATGAAATTCTTTCGAAATGGAAGATATATGAAAATTGAGTACCAAAGGAAATCTCCAAACCATAAAAAAACTCCTAGATTGGGAAGAAAAGAAGAAAAAAAAACTTCTAAATTTAAGAAGAAGAGGAAAGAGTTCAGATCCAAGCGCGACACACCTACTAGTCGAAGAACAGAAGAAGCGAGAAAGAAAAGGAGAAGAGTCGTGATTTATGTTGTCATCGCGAAACTCTCATTTGTAGAAAAGAAGACTTGAGGCGAGACTGACCACTCAATTTTGTCATCACCGAATGCTTCCTTGTTGTTGAACTTCCAATTAAAAAGAGAAGAAAATCTTAAACGCAGTTTACCTCCCGATTCCGCGACCATCCACTTTTTTCACTACTAGTGAATTCCCAATCAAAGCAATGGAGAATAAGAGGCGTGACCCTAAACATTGCAATTCTACCACCGCCCATTTTCATATATGAAATTTTAAGAGAGTGTGATCTCTTATAACAATTAACCCCTGAAAAGTTTATAGGTATATTTTGGTAAAAAAAAATTATAGAGGGGTGTTACTTTCACAAAATGTTGAAGGAAAGGATAAATCTACTTTTGCAAATGCTTTAATTTTTTTAGTATAGTCTATACCATTATCTTTTAAAGTTACCATTATCAAAAATGTTGGAGGAAGGGATCAATTGATATGACCCAAGGATCGATCCAACAAGTTTCGAAGCTTCAACCGAGCTCGAGAACAAAATTTGACACATGCGACTCTTTTATTTGGATTTTTTTTCTAGATTTATGGAAAGATAAAAACAAGATATGTATCGCTAAATCTATGAGCATCGCACCCGTATATTTACCAAACTTGCTCTAGCACTCGTCGGCATTTCACTCTCGAGTAATCAAGCCTTTGTTTGAAAAACTCTAAGAAGCATCTCACCTGAAAGAGTTAAACAAACGGACCATTCCTCGGCCTCTCACTCCGGAATGGGCTGTCAAAATGGCATCTCACCAAATCAACAAAACACACACACGTTTTCCAAAAATTATCAACTCAAATCTTATTTCTCATGACAAAGGTTTGGGCATTTTATAGCCGTAAAACAAGCAACAAATTAAAATAACAAATTAAAGACCGAAAAGATGAAAAGTTTCTCGGAATTGATGGAGAAAGGTGGCCAGCCCCTTGGTGGAAAATGGAGGGTTGGATATCATCATGAAGTGTCAAAAACCATCAAGTTCCATTGAATGAATCCCGTTCAACACATCTTCATCTATTCCGACTTCATTCAATCCATCGGGAAAACTGTCCAGATTTCGGACTGCTGGATTATTTCAAATTTCGGATCTACTGTTGGATGATTACGACATTTTAGTCTTCATGAAAGATATAGCCCTTCGAATTAGCTTTCCAAAAAGTACTCATATACTTTCATCCGACTAATATAGCCCATTTTATGACTGAAACACTAAGCATGCGTCGGAAGTCCCTGAATCACATCATCCTCCCCTCCTTTAAAGAGATTCGTCCTTGAATCTTGCGTTGCGAAAAATACAATACGCCCCTGTACTTTGGATCTGCGTAAGGTATTGATGGTCGGTCCCACACGACTCTCGAATTTGCATTGCCTTTTCAAAAAGGTACGATACGCCTCTGTACGTTGGATCTGCGTAGTGCACTTCAATGGTTGCAACCGCGACGGCTCGGAAGAGGGATGTGGATGAAACTGATGGAATTACATAAAGCTTTGTGAACTTGATGAATTAGCTCTGATACCAAATGATACGACCCGAGGATCGATCCAACAAGTTTCAAAGCTTCAACCGAGCTCGAGAACAAAATTTGACACATGCGACTCTTTTATTTGGATTTTTTTCTAGATTTATGGAAAAATAAAAACAAGATATGGATGGCTAAAAGCCTAAATCTATGAGCATCTCACCCATATATTTACCAAACTCGCTCTATCACTCGTCGGCATCTCACTCCCGAGTAATCAAGCCTTTGTTTTAAAAACTCTAACAAGCATCGCACCGGAAAGAGTTAAAACAAACGGACCATTCCTCGGCCTCTCACTTCGGAATGGGGTGCCAAAATGGCATCTCACCAAATCAACAAAACACAAACACTTTTTCAAATTTTATCAACTTAAATCTTATTTCTCATGACAAAGGTTTGGACATTTTATAGCCATAAAACAAGCAACAAATTGAAACAACAAATTAAAGACGGAAAAGATGAAATGTTTCTCGGAATTGATGGAGAAAGGTGACCAGCCCTTTGGTGGAAAATGGAGGGTTGGATATAATCATGAATTGTCAAAAACCATCAAGTTCCATTGAATGAATCTCGTTCAACACATCTTCATCTATTCCGACTTCATTCAATGCATCGGGAAAACTGTCCAGATTTCAGACTGCTGGATTATTGCAAATTTCGGTTCAACTGTTGGATGATTACGGCATTTTAGCTTCATGAAAGATGTAGCCCTTCGAATGAGCTTTCCAACAAGTACTCATATACCTTAATCGGACTAATATGGCCCATTTTATGACTTAAATACTTAGCATGCGTCGGAAGAGCCTGAATCACATCATCCTCCCATCCTTTGAAGAAGATTCGTCCTTGAATCTTGCGTTGCCCTTCCGAAAAATACAATACGCTCCTTTACTTTGGATCTGCGTAAGGTACTGATGGTTGGTCCCACACCACTCTCAAATTTGCGTTGCCTTTTCAAAAAGGTACGATACGCCTCTGTAAGTTGGATCTGCGTAGTGCACTTCAATGGTTGCAATCACGACGGCTCTGAAGAGGGATGTGGATGAAAGTGATGGAATTACATAAAGCTTTGTGAACTTGATGGATTAGATCTGATACCAAATGATACGACCCGAGGATCGATCCAACAAGTTTCAAAGCTTCAACCGAGCTCGAGAACAAAATTTGACACATGCGACTCTTTTATTTGGATTTTTTTTCTAGATTTATGGAAAGATAAAAACAACATATGGATGGCTAAATGCTTAAATCTATGAGCATCTCACCCATATATTTACCAAACTCGCTCTATCACTCGTCAGCATCTCACTCTCGAGTAATCAAGCCTTTGTTTGAAAAACTCTAACAAGCATCTCACCGGAAAGAGTTAAAACAAACGGACCATTCATCGGCCTCTCACTCCGGAATGGGGTGCCAAAATGGCATCTCACCAAATCAACAAAACACACACACTTTTTCCAAATTTTATCAACTTAAATCTTATTTCTCATGACAAAGGTTTGGGCATTTTATAGCCATAAAACAAGCAACAAATTAAAACAACAAATTAAAGACGGAAAAGATGAAAAGTTTCTCGGAATTGATGGAGAAAGGTGACCAGCCCCTTGGTGGAAAATGGAGGGTTGGATATCATCATGAAGTTTCAAAAACGATCAAGTTCCATTGAATGAATCCCTTTCAACGCATCTTCATCTATTCCGACTTCATTCAATGTATCGGGAAAACTGTCCACATTTCGGACTGCTGGATTATTGCAAATTTCGGATCTACTGTTGGATGATTATGGCATTTTAATCTTCATGAAAGATGTAGCTATTCGAATTAGCTTTCCATCAAGTACTCATATACCTTCATCGGACAAATATAGCCCATTTTATGACTGAAATACTAAGCATGCGTTGGAAGAGCCTGAATCACATCATCCTCCCCTCCTTTGATGAAGATTTGTCCTCGAATCTTGCGTTGCCCTTCCGAAAAATATAATACATCCCTGAACATTGAATCTGCGTAAGGTATTGATGGTCGGTCCCACACGACTCTCAAATTTGTGTTGCCTTTTCAAAAAGGTACGATACGCCCCTGTACGTTGGATCTGCGTAGTGCACTTCAATGGTTTCAACCGCGACGGTTCTGAAGAGGGATGTGTATGAAAGTGATGGAATTACATAAAGCTTTGTGAACTTGATGGATTAGCTCTGATACCAAATGATACGACCCGAGGATCGATCCAACAAGTTTCAAAGCTTCAACCGAGTTCTGGAACAAAATTTGACACGTGTGACTCTTTTATTCGGATTTTTTTCTAGATTTATGGAAAGATAAAAACAAGATATGGATGGCTAAATGCCTAAATTAATGAGCATCTCACCCATATATTTACCAAACTCGCTCTATCACTCGTCGGCATCTCACTCCCGAGTAATCAAGCCTTTGTTTGAAAAACTCTAACAAGCATCTCACCGGAAAGAGTTAAACAAACGGACCATTCCTCGACCTCTCACTCCGGAATGGGGTGTCAAAATGGAATCTCACCAAATCAATATAACACACACTTTTTCCAAAAATTATCAACTCAAATCTTATTTCTCATGACAGAGGTTTGGGCATTTTATAGCCATAAAACAAGCAACAAATTAAAACAACAAATTAAAACAACAAATTAAAGACAGAAAATATGAAAAGTTTCTCGGAAAGCCCCTTGGTGGAAAATGAAGGGTTGGATATCATCATGAAGTGTCAAAAACCATCAAGTTCCATTGAATGAATCTCGTTCAATGCATCTTCATCTATTCCGACTTCATTTAATGCATCGGGAAAACTGTCCAGATTTTGGACTGCTGGATTATTGCAAATTTTGGATCTACTGTTGGATGATTACGACATTTTAGTCTTGATGAAAGATGTAGCCCTTCGAATTAGCTTTCCAACAAGTACTCATATACCTTCATCGGACTACTATAGCCCATTTTATAACTGAAACACTAAGCATGCGTCGGAAGAGCCTGAATCACATCATCAATCTACTTTTACAAATGCTCCATTTATTATTTTTAATAGGAAAGAATTTAGACAAACCAAAGCAGGTGCGCACTTGCCGGTGGAGTGACCAAGATCTACTGCTTTACCCGTCACTCCATTACTCGAGAGAAACATGTAAGATATCCCCATGCCTCTCACTTCCTTTAGATTTTGCTTAATGTCCGCCATTATCATTTCAATTTCCAATTGATGTGCTTAATTTGAGGCTCCATAGCCCTTCATAATCCCATGCCGAAGAGCCAGCTATTCAGTTTTTATGGGTGTTTGTCTACCCACTTTTGCGTAGAATATGTGTATTGGATTCCCACCTCAACCGCCATTTATATATCCTATTGTGTTATCGTTTGTAGGTAGGGTTGAACCATCAAAGTTGAGTTTGAAGTGTTTGGATAATGGTCATTCCCATTTTGCATCTTTTTTTTCTTTGCATTTTCTAACTCCTTTGTTAATGGGTTTGTCTATCGTTGAGGTTATGTTGAATTCAGATGCAATCTTGCAATTTTGACATTGTATTGAAATAAGTTGTTTGAGTTCATCCTACGCTGGGATATTTTTGTTATCGAAATAATTTTCTTCTAGGCAAAATCGGGTATATACCCATGAAAATTTGATTAATTGGGTATTTGTCTATCATACTTCAAAATTTTCTACATACCCATCAAAACATTTAAGTTTTGTTTAATTATCCATAATATATTTAAAATGATATTATTGAATGAACATGGGATTATACTTTAATTATATGCTAAATTTCATTAATTTTCAAATAATTATAAAAACTATCACTTTACAATTATTGGATAGAACACATAATAAATTTTTTAATATAAAATTGAAATTTGGCATAATTATAATTATATGTTTTATCCAATGATTTTATTTTGAATATCGATTTACATTTGGAATTTTAAAATAACTAAGTTATTAAAATGACCATAAATCATAGTAAAGGAGGAAAATATTTTTTATGTAAAATCAAATCATAATAAAAATAAAAAACTTACTTGATTTGAGAGAATTTGAATACAATTGCTCTTTTTAATAATTATTTTTAAATTTAACTAAGTTTGATATATATTTTAATAATTTTTACATTAAATAGAATAAATTAAATATATTATGAAAAATTAAACAAAATATAAATAATTTCATGGATATATAACCAACTTTGATATTTTCATGGGTATATACCCAATTAATCAAGATTTCGCTACCTAGTTAATCTTTTACTCCATGCGATCCAAAAAATATGTCACACATTTTAAAATTTTAAAAACTATATAAAATATTAATTTTTTTACAATTTAATACTTATTACCTAGTATTTAATTATAAAAAAATTAACAAAATATTTTCTATAATATTTAACTCTTTGAATTACATAATAAAAAGTTCAACGACATATATTTTAAATTAGATTGGGTATCAATTTAATTTATGTGGGATATATGTATAAAAGTAGTTGGGTATTTATGAGGGAGTTAATATTTATAGATAATTCTCCTTTAGGGCAATGCCCGTATACATATGCACTGAATTCGTATAACCAAAAGCATTGATTGCCGGTATCCATGCATGTTTTGGTGTCAATTTAATTATACAAGTTGCATTACAGGTCCATCGGACCTCATAAAACAATAGGGGTAAAACAAATCAATCGTCCTAGAATTTCGACGTCGGCATAAGTGGAATATGGGAATATTTAATATTTATAGATACTAGTCACATCCGCATGCTTCGGACGGAGTGAGTATTTGTTTATCTATACAATATAGCATAAGAGTGAAGACAAATAAATAGTTATCCAAGATTGATATCCAAACTTGTAATAGCTCATCTTGTACAAAAAAAATATAGAAAGATACAATATTCATCGTTGAGTTATTAGATACAATATTCATCGTTGAGTTATGCTATTGTTCTTTGCAAATTCAGGAATGACTTCAACCTTTTTCAAGTGTTGAATAAATTTATCTTCTTTCTTAAAATTAACTTCACCTTCTTAAGCTTATTTGCGCTAATCTAGAAAGAAATTCAAAAATAAGTAAGAGTGCTGAAATGATATTTAACAACAAGTACATTACTAAGTTGTGAAACACAGGCCCGTGAATTACCATCTTCAAGTGGATCATTCGAACAGGGCCTCCAAATTTTTAGGGTCCAATATGATAAAAACAATTCTTAATATAGAAATTTGTTTTCCCAAATAATATATGTGTTTAATTGGCTCAGTGGTAGGAAAGCATAACAGCTTTGCATTAGTCCCAAGTTCGATTCCTCCACTTCTCCCTTATCTTTTAATGTCTTACATTTTCTCCCCTTTTTTAAATCATTTAATTTCGTACAATAACTTATTTACTGGGTATTTTTTTTATCTCTTATGCTTATCACTTCTTCTTTTTTAATAATTTAATTTGCTAAAAAAAAAATAAAAGTGTTTAATATAGAGTAAAGTTATTAAAAAATGTTTAATATAGAGTCACGTTTAATTATCACTTTAGTACTAAAGTGTAAAAATTTAATATTTTTAAACATATTAGTATTTTAATATTTTTAAACATTTTGTAAGCATTAAAAATTTAAAGTCAAATTTTTTAAGAAAAGCATAATTTATTTGTTGTTATATATATGAATTTGTTAATGATTTAAAAGAAATCTTCTTACTTATGGATGGTTTTGTGTGATTTACAATTTACAATTATTTTAATTTTACTCGTATGAGAAAATATTCAAAATTTCCATTTCAATTAAAGAGTAGTTGCTTAAAAAAAATGTCCAATATTATTTCAAAATTTTGGTACAGGGCCCCTAAAATGTTTGGCACGACCCTGATGAAACAACTAAGCTCACAAAAACGCTATTATAAGTACTCTCTTTTACTACTCAAGAGTGATATGTAAATGTGCAAACTGAAACTAGAACGAGCTTGGTGACCATCCAAAGGTATTTCCGATAACAATCGGAGGAGCGGCAACCGGATCTGCAGACGACGACAACTATTTGGAGGATAAATCAGAGAAATTTTTGAAGCACGCACGGTCACCACATACAAGAGGACGATGTCATTCATCGGTCCGCACGATCACCACGAGAGGATATATCGCAGAAAGTTTGGGGTAAGGGCTTAGAGTTCATGTTTATTGAATGAATTCAGGGGGATTTGGACCAAACTGAAAGAGATGAAAGGTGAATTATGGTTTAGTCATCTGATTCCATCATTATTCGATGAGTAGTGAAGAATTATTCATATCTATATGTCAATTTCAGTTAAAAGTGTCCAGGAATTGGCAAAGGGGTGATTCGATATGTGGGCGGTACCAGTAATCTTAAGGATAGATCGGAGAAATTTCTGAAGCCCGGACCATCACTACAAGAGGTTAGCGTCGTTCATTGGTTTGCACGATCACCACGAGAGCATATATCGAAGAAATTTTGGGGTAAGGGCTTATAGAGTTCATGTTTATTGAATGAAATGGGGGATTTCGAAAAAATTGGGAGAGATGAAAGGGGGATTATGGTTTGGTCATGTGATTCCATGATTATTCAGTGAGCAATGAAGAATTATTCACATGTATGTGTCAAATTCTGTTAAAAGTGTTCAGAAATTGGTCAATTATTTGAAGAATTTGGATTCATTATTTGTAAAGACCCAAAACTTTAAAATCTTATTTTAAAACTTATGATTTAAATTAAATATTGAATTTATGAGATTCCCAAAATTTTGATTATATTATTTTATTAATTACGATTTAATTTCAATATTAAATTTCTGAGATTTCGAAAATTTTAAAAATTTCCGTCCTCGATCAAATGATTCTTATTTTTTTATTCAAAGCAATTCCGGCATATATTTGATTCAAAATAATAATAATAATAATAATAAATAAAATAAAATAAAATATTGGAACCATTTTGTAATAACCTAAAGCTAACCCTACATTGGGTATATGTATATACCCACTAAGCCGCCCCTGTTCATCCCTCCCATTTCAGATCTAGAACCGCCGACCTCGACCTCAAGAGCTCCCATGGCCTCCTTCCACTTGACCTTGTTCTCTCTCTCTCTCTCTCCGGCGTCCTCCCTTCGTTCGTCCTACTGCTCGCCTTCTGGTTCCCGAGCTCTACTCCCATGGCTCCCCTCCATTCTTCCTTCTCCTTCTCTCTATCGCCACAATGGCATCGCCGCCAGACGCCACACCATTTCCGACCCCCCGTTCTGTCTTCGGAAGTCCGACCGTCGATGCTCGAACAGATAGAAGACGGAGCAGCTCCTCGACCCTGATCGCCATGGCATTCCAGGGGTCACCTCCTCTTGCCCTCTCGCTTAATCCCAGATCTACCCTATTGAAGGTCGAATTCGAGCCCGTTTCCATTCGTCCTCCTCTCGGCTTCCGTGTCCCCACCGGAGCAAGCTCCTGGCGCCGGTAGCTACTCCCTCTTCCTTGCTCCTAAGGCTGAGCTCTGTCGAACAGGGAGCTTGAAGTCGCTGAAAACTCGTATCCGGGTCACCGACGCCATCTCTGCCTCCCTCTCGACCGGATTGATAGTGGGAATCCTGTTGGGTTGCCGATGGAGGAGCCATGAGCTGAACCCGAGCCTCCGCAACACCGAATCCGAACTCTAGGATTGGTATACCTTCTCGGGCTCTGGATCTTGATGGATTTGCCTTGTTAGATTTCCTTCTAACGGTTTATTCTCGGCTGAATTGACTGATTAAATTACTTGTATTTGGTTGTTGCCACTGTTGCCTATGATAATGTGCTAAAGATGGTTTCGGTTCGAAATAATTGACTTTAATAAATCAATTAGGATAATAGGGCTTGTGTTCACTAATAAATTGATGAAAGAAAATGACTCTGAACTATATGGTGGTCCCTATTGTGAGGAGTTAGTTGACTTGTATTAGTTAATCACCTTACAAATGATGGAGTATTAGCCGGTGACTAAATGGTTTAATTATTTAATTAAGGGTCCGAGTAGTTGTGGAGGGGCCTAAGTGTAATAGATGTATGTTTAGAACTTGTTATCCTTATAAGCTACCTTGGTATTTTATGAAGTTACGACCTTGTCTGAATAGTTTAATTATAATTGACCTTATAAGAGATGTATTGGGTAAACACTAGTTATAATTGTGTTAATAGATTGAGAGTAGTTAATTAAGATATAGTTAAGGTGACTAAGATGATTAAAAGATGTCTTGAGAAGTCTTGTGACCGTGTTAAATGGATAAATTAGCTAAGTTTGAAGTTGTTGAACTATTGGTTCTTATCCTTGACTATATGTTTATTTAGAAAACCCACTTGTATGAGGTCGTATTGAGGCAACAGTTGTAGAATGAATCTAATGTGGTTAACTAGCTTGACATGTGGTGACGAGTTAATCCTCTTAGAAATGATAGTTAGAAATGATAACTAATGGACTTAATTGATTCAAATTCGAGTCGAGCGAGTTATTGTCGAGTGTCTTAAGATAATATGAGATAGGAACCTTTTATTGAATCATATGCCTTAGGTTTGAGTGGTTTGACTATAATTAAATTATAAAGGATCATAAAAACATTGACTTATCCTATATTTGTAGTTAAGAATTTGTTATACTCATAAGTTTGTTGTTGTACTTTGAGCTAAGAATGTGGTTAGTAAGACTATATAAAAGATGTTTATAAATTCTTATACTCGCGTGCTTTAAACTTGATTGTAGTTCTTTGTTGTTGAGTAGTTCTTATAGTTGAGATTATAAATGAATTCTTGAAATATCAACTTACCTTGGTTACTTATTGAGCATGATTTGTTATGTGAGTTTTGATAAATAAGACTTGTTGATCATTGGTGTTGAGAACTTATGATTTTGGTCAAGTATTTGAGGATTTGATGAATTATGAATTACTTGAGCAATTATTAAACAAAACCTGAGTTTGATCTGATGAAAGATGTTTGAGTGATGATATTGGTCAGACTTTGAGTTAAGTTTTATACTTGAGGAGAACAAGGTTAATTGAGAATGATGGTTATGATGAGAATGCGAGGTTACTTGAATAAAATATTATTCATTTTTTGTGAAGACTTGGAAACCTGCTTGTGTGTTCATTAAATGGGTATTGATGAGCTATTCCTTTGCTTATTACTTGCTAGTGTGATTGGATGCTTCTTTGAGTGACTTGTTTGCTGGCTAATTGGATGTGAAGACTCCAGGTAAGTCCTTCGAGGCTTGCTCAAGTGATTGGACCTCATGCCTGATGTGTCATATAGTATGTAAGTGTTGCATATGCATAAAAGCATGTCATGTAGTATCATGTTTAGGACTTGCACTTATGAATGAGAATCACTATTCTTTATGCGTTTGAAACAGAACGGCCGTTATCTGGGATAGTCTTAGAGTCTTTGCTAGGGTCATAGGGTAGCCCAGCCCCATCGGGTTGCCCTGAGTCAATCGAGTCGATATGAGCATGATATGATAGCCCAGCACCATCGGGCAAGCGATGAGATGATATGATATGATGATGCCGTGGTTTGTGCACCACCACGAGGAAATTGCTATGCTATAGCACCGAACTGGCCAGTCTCTGCACTAACGGGAAGGGGTGCATAGGTAGGAGAGGGATATGCCATTTGGCATTGTCTTGGGCCCTTTACAGTTTTTCCGCATATTATAACTGTCAAAGCATGCTTATGTGATTTAAATCTTGTACTGCATTAGTCATCCTTTATTCTAGGTATAGGCGTATTATATGACCTCAGCGAGGACTTCCGGTCCCACATGAGTGGCTCGACCTTGACTTGTGGTATAGTTTCAGGTACCCGCTCCCTTTTGCTTGCTGAATTGCTTCTATGACGGGGTTTTCTCACGGGACGAGAGTGTTAAGAAGACTTCACCTATTATAGCCTGACTTTACAAATGTCTTTGGTTAAGTTTTTCATTTAGAAACATGTTGTATTTATATTGATTTAAACTCGTTTTATCTCTTTTGAGTTTTGACTAGCTGAATTAGGACAGGTTCACGTGCGAAAGCACAAATAATGATTGGATTCTTTGATTGTTTTGAGGGTTTGAAATCCTCTTCTTCTTGAATTATATCATTAAATCTTTAAAACTTAAACAGGGTTATAACTTGAAGTTGATAAATAAGCAGCTCGTATTTGGATTGCAAGATCTGGCAGAGGGATAATTCTTTCCTCTAAACGTAACCCGAATTTTAAAATCTGGGCCGTTAAAAAGTTGGTATCAGAGCCAGGTTGTGCAATCCGAGTACAAATGAGTTGCAAAACAATTGGTGATTTTGAGTTTTGGAAATAAAATGGCCCAAAGGTTTTCACGAATTTTGAATGTTTTCAAAGGGCAAAACGAATTTAATATGGATAAGTAAGATAACCACTTTGGGAAGTGAGAATTGGGACTCGATCGGGTAGTCTTGGCGATAGCTATCCCTTACGGATATTGAGTGAGATTGGTAGAGACTATTAGCTTTATACATTACAGATGGGCATGGATGGCATATGTAAAATCTTGTTTGAGTAATTCGTGCACTTGATTATAGAGATAGGTAAATTTGGGAGAGAAGTTAGATTATTCATGTGTGTTACTCTTGATGACTTGGTGGGATATTTG
Source organism: Persicaria maculosa (assembly GCA_963922045.1). Lineage (NCBI taxonomy): Eukaryota > Viridiplantae > Streptophyta > Magnoliopsida > Caryophyllales > Polygonaceae > Persicaria > Persicaria maculosa. Next base: position 18,522,369 of record OY998261.1, on the reverse strand, counting down.
TTATATGAGTTTCCCTCATTATGACATCTGATGTGATTCTTATAACATGCTTACATCTTGTTATGCGCTTATAATTTATGGTACTTGATGAATTAGTTTGGACAGTTGCTACCGTACTTGATGCGTTGGACTTATACATGTTTGTTTTGTTACTTATATCACTTATGATGGAAATTGTTGGTGCCTTTTTGGCTTTGGTTTGATGTCGACATGAGATGAGATTATGAGAATTTACATGGATATAGCTAATGTTTCGTATTGGTTAGATGAGGGCTTATGAGCTCAGACTTGAGAACCTTACTCTAGCTGATGGAAAAACTTATGGTTTTGATAACTGAGAAATTATGTTTGTTGATTTGAGAGCCGTGATATTCTGATTGTTTGACTTCTTGATTGAGTTGATAAGAGATGCTTATGGAATTCAGATTTTTGATATAAATTGTTGATTCTTGCTTATATGATAATGTTTTCACCGAGTTGACACAAGTATTTTACAGGGACGCTTGTAAAGTACTTGGTCAGACCTAGTGAGAATATTGTGATGATTTTGTGATACTTATACAAGTATTTCATGGGGACGCTTATGGAATACTTGCAGGGATCACAAAATGCGTTGTTTACATGGTTATATAATCAATGTCTTACATAACACTTGTTCCGACATGATGATGTTATCCTTTCTTGTATGCTTGTCTAGGGAAAGAGATTTATGCAAATTAACCTATATGACGATATGTCTTATATGCTCGATGTGTTCTCTTTGGTATGTTGTGTCTTTTGATGTTATCTGAGACTATATCATGCACTTCTATTCTAAAATGAACTGCTCTTGATATTGGGTTGTGGTGTCCTGCTTATATGTCGATTTGAGATATTTTGGCATGATGTTACCATATGACTTATTTATTTGATTCCTTATATGCTTTACCTGATGAATTATAATAATTTTGATCTCCCATGTGAATTTATTTCAAAAGAGGATCATGTGTATACAACTCGACTAAAATGTATGTTAATCAATGAATAGACATGAATTGCTTAGTCATAAAATAGGATTTATGTGATTGATATGACATTGTCCCTCCTACCCTCAACGTTTTATCGTTCACATGTTGTGATTTTATGAGATTTTGTGAATTTATGTCATGCACCTCTATCTTGTTTTTATGAACGACGATGGTTAATTATGATGTACGGCTTATGTGGCTACTCGTTATATTATAATTGTCTGACTTGTATAATTGATGTCTTATATGTCCCTTGTTCCAATAAGATGGTGTTATTCTTGCTTGTCTACTTGGTTAGGAAAGAGACTCTATATTCAAGCTAACTTGTTAATGGTGAGACTCGATAAGATAGCAAGTTGACCTATTGATTGACCTCCTTAGATTCTTGGTGAAGTTTTCTTTGCGATCTTTGAGAACCTCGATAAATTGTCATGACAACTCCTTGTCTCTCTTCGTTACTCTTCTTCTACCTTGTCGCTCTGGTTCCTTCTAAATTACTTTCATGTTGGTCACCTATGTTCCAAAACTTATGGGCCTAACTTGTACCAACTAGTATATAAGTTAAAATGTTGATTGTCTTGAGATAGTACAATACCAAAAAGGGGTCTTGATGAGTGATCCCTAGATTGGATGTCATCTTTCGTACCGAGAGTTCCTTTAAAGTCTTTCTTCATTCGGCGAAATTCGTTTGAAGGGTTTTCATACGGTTGGTGTTCACCCAAAAGTATGTTGTCTCTCTAATAAACAACTAGGCTTCTTTTCGGAATGGGTTATGGAGTCAGTGGGGATGAGTCGATGTTGCCTTGAGAAACTTCTATTTGGTTATGATGGTAGTCTTGGTTGTGTTTCTACATTTTGATGTATTATCGTGTATATACTTGTTCTATTTGGATCTATGTTGATATGTATATCTATCATCTTGCACTTGATTCATCCATGCATTATACACATTATCTTAGGATCATATCACACTCCATAGTATTTCTTTTGTGTTTCTATCACATTATTATATGATTAGTTTGACTTCGGATGTATTGCCATGATAGCCATGTATATGTATATCATATGTTTATGTACCTATGTCTTATTTGGTGTTACTAGTGTCATATAGGATTTATGACTTGTGAACTACGTGACCTTATTCCCCATCTATACTATTGTTTGTCACCCTGAATCACATATTCATGATAGTATTCTCATTCTTCTTTTGTTACCGCCTATCCTTTTGGATGTTTAAGAATGTTAGGTAAAATTGAATTAGTATGTCGTGCATGTATACCTCATCTGTATCATGCCTTTATTATTTCTATCGCGAGTTCGTGTTAAACTTGTCATCCTTTTGTATGTTCTCATCACATGATCATTTGGTCTTTGTCTGCTTACACTTATTAAATGATATTGATTTAGTCACTACTAGAATTGTGTTCATAGACGTCGGGTAAAAACCGATGTAAAACAAAAAAAATTTCGACGTGTTAGTGGGTGGTGTTAAAGATCCAAACTTTACCACATCGGTTTATACCCGATGTCTATGGTTGTTTATAATATCGTTTTTAAGTTTGATAACGATTTAAATACGTTGACATAGTTACGTTTTGGTTGATGAACCTAATGTTCAACCATTGTTATTTTGCATTTCCAGATGTTTCAAACAATGTAGGTTAATAACAAAGTTGACATTAACATCACTAAATTTTTTAAAAGAGATGTTTTATGGGTCTATAAACATCGGTTATACATTATTTAATTTGTATGCCCTCTTTATTCATTTATAAATTTATGATATTAATTTATATAAATATAATGTATCCTATCGAATATTTTGAAGTCGATGTTATTAGTGTATTTTGAAAGCGTTTTTTCAGTTGAAAAACGATGTTTTTATGTTGTAAGATATCGGTTTATACCAGTTTAATGATGCAAGTGTTTCTTATTTACATCATGTAGCATTGCAGTTTGGATATATTCGAGGCCTCTGAAATCGTTTTGTGTCTTTGCGGTCGACATATGTACAAAAATAGACATCGCCTTTTTGTTAGTATGTTCGATGTCTTTCAGTTATTAGCTATATATTTCACGCGTTAAAACACACCTGTTCATTACAACCAAAATATTATCCACCAACATGCATTAACCACATTCAAGATATCCACCAACAAACATTCACCATATTCAATACATAATCCACCAACATACATCCACCACAACTGTTAGGCTACAAAATGCAACAAACCACATGACTAGCATCATTCAAAAAATTGCTAAGGACCCCCAACACTTACCATAGCTAGCTAAGGTGTTTAATGGGCCTAGTAAGTTGCAAAAGCTAGACCACAAGTGTACACCTGTATTACCATAATTACAGAGCTAGCAAGTAGGTTGCAAAAGACCACCAAGTCAACTATGTTTGGTTGTGACTAAATTGATAGGTTTTGATTCTAGTTAGCTATACCTAGTCTTCACAAAATAAGGTCCATTTACCTCCAATTATGACCATCAACAGCTGGGAGTTGGCTTGTCTATATCAAGCTCCAAAGGAAGTGAGCAAGTTCAATCCGCACTTCATCAACCTCCTGTTGAGTATAGGATTTGCGATTCCTTCGCACAGCCCACTACCCAATAAAATGGAGTATTATCATGACGAGTAAAAAACAAAGTTTCTTAACTAACAACTAATTAGTAACTAATACACATACCTCCGTATGGAAACAGAGGGTATCATCGAATATGATCTCTCTCATGAATCGCATCACATAATACCCACACTCATATCCACCAGGCTGCGCAGGTGCACCCTACAAATACATTGCATATGTACATATAAGAGCTAATTGAGAATATTAGACCTTATCTAACATCAATCTAAAACAAGACATGTGCAAGTAGTTACTTACGTAGAGGCGTGTCACCTTAGGCATCTTTGCACCCTTACCCATTTCAACGTTGTATTCCTTAACAGCTCTGCATCATGAAAACACAATTGAAACTTTCTTAGGCATTACGGATCGAAGAATATGAACTTGGTTATAAGAAACTCGCGTCGATGAAAATGAATTCGAATTCATTGCCAATCCCAAATGGTTTACTTACAATTTCACTGCGTTTTCCCAATCTTTATAAGGAGATGGTCTAGCCATGGAATCAATGATTAAGATGTCACCCTCCCAAATGACGGTTAAGATCCAGTGTTGCATGCACACACACAGATATATATATATATATATATATATATATATATATATATATATATATATATATATATATATATATATATATATATATATATATAAGAAGATTAAAATATTTTGAACATACACTGATTGCAATCCACCAGTTCAACCATAGACACATTGAATTACATATAAACCCAATGTGGCTAAAATAAATATTGAATTGCATATTTCTAATGGCAACCTTATCGATTATATTTTAGAACAGTACTAGTTATAAATCTTGCTAAAATACAAACCCAATGGAGAAGAGAATACTTACCCCGGATTGTGTGGTATCATGAGTATACGGTCACTGCTTCCTTGTTTCAGTCGTTGGACTAAGTAGGGGACAAAACCAGGTCTTGTACACTGAAAGGTAGCTCCTGAGTCAACAAAACCATACAAATCCAACCCGTCCTCCTTACGAATAAGACCATGCAAGTACCTATTAGCAAAGGGCATCATCACTAAGTATTTGTGATTGACAAATGAAACTAACATGGTAAGAAGTAGGATGAAAACAGAAAACTCCACTTACACCATATAAGCATCTATCACTCCAGCTCCAATCCATTTAAGCTCCAACATATCTATCACATTCTCTCGCAACACAACAAGCTACTTGGGCACACCAAATACTTTTTCATCTAACGCCTTCGTAATGGACATACAAGTCTCTCTCATTGTGACCGTAGCATGTTTGTATAAGAGGTTGCACCTCTTAGGCACAGATGCTGGTATCTCAGCCTCATTAAACAATTTTTTTGGTTCCTTTGACTTTTTCCTTGGCTTCAATGGCATACTTTGAAGTACCCACTTCTCAGGCCACGCCACAGTCGTCCCAACAGCATTTGTAACTAATAAAATTTTTGCGTCTGGAATGGGGTATGGAAGTGGTTCATCACCTTGAATCTCACCAACTATGGAGGCTCTAATATACCCTTCTGGCCATGGTCGTCCGTGAATTGTAGTGGTCAGCCCGTCGCCTCCCAAAACAGTACCAAAAGCGACCACATTGTTGATGTCATCCAATGCAAACTCATAGAAGTCATTGCCCTACTTGAGCATATGAGTAACGGTAAATGACAGTTAGAAATACATTTAAGTTGTATAAATGTAGGCACTAAAATAAATTTATGTACATGCTTAATTACCGTTGACGATGGAGGACGCGGGAGAAAATCACCAGTGTCCAACGAGGTGGTGATGTCGTAGTGACTACCCTTATCAGATAAAGGGGTCATTACAGGTGTTGCCTCAGGTTCTGTAGTTTTGTCTTTGCATTTTCCACTCACCATACGAGCTTCAAAATCAGCCAAAGCCTGTGCAATTAACTGTTGCGTCTTTGCTTCATGCTCAGCGAGCAGTTTCTTTGTTTTTTGCAGCTCCAGTTCCCGCTCTTTGTCTCGAGCCAACAACTCTGCCTTTGTGATATGAATTCTTCTTTGCTTTGGGAGTCCGAAGTAGTTTGTCGGAGTTACAAAGCCTCCAACACCTCTCACCCTACTCGAGTGCTCTGGGTTTCCTAATGCTTGGGTGAGTATATCATTACTTCCTTCAACAAGTAGCTCACCATTCTTTTGCTTCTCCAATAAATCATCCTAATACAAGTACGTACCAAATATTAGAACTAGCTAGTAAGCATGGACTATATCTTTCAACCAAACTAAAAAAGCACTTAGAGCTTACAATTTTCTCAAGTATTGGTTTCAAGTCGTCATCAACGTTTCCATCTTTAGGCACATGTGCTTTCTTCCACATAACTAGACGATCTACCTCATCATCACTACCCACTTCCTGAGCCTCTTTCTACAGATAATTAACAAAGGGCATTAGGCAATATGACAGAGTCCAAATAATAGAGATTGGTTGTGTTAATAGAAAATAACCATTTTTTCCTCTACTCCAATGTAACCCGATCTCGATGTCCTGTGATGATACCTCCTTTTCTTGACGACCTCGCTTTGTTTTCTATGCTTCTCCTACATACAAAATGCTAAGGAGATCAGCCATAGCTAATAAGCTAAATTTGAAAAGACGCAAGTTACAATGAATGCAGGGAAATGGTAAGGAGATCAGTCAGATGAACAACAAAACCTTTAACATTCTAATTTATTTAATTTACCATCCCGCTCTCAAAGAAAAAGCAAGAACATGAGGATTTCCAACCGATGGATTTCACATGAACAGGCAGTGGATTTCATATGATCGAACAGAAGAACAAGGAAACGAAATGAAGACTGTGGGTTTCCAATTTAACTAACAAGAGACAAGTTCAGCACAAATTACAGAAAAAAAAACAAACAAAGCACATGCATTGAGAACTTTCAGCTAAGCAACCGAGTGGCGTATGGCATGTAATGTCAGGACAAAATCACACAAATTGAGAGAAAGACAATGACAAATTTCAGCAAACAATCAAATAGAATGCCACTCAATCCAATTTGAAACAAGACACCTTACCATCCATTCATCTGTACATCTTGATTTCACAAATTCCCTCCAAACATCCTTGCCGACAAATGCATACTTCTTTGGTGGATTTCTCAATTTCTTCTTATTTCCACAATGCGGAAGCACCTCATTGTTTGTGAGGTAGGTCTTAAACTGTCTCCACTTCACCCCCGCAGAAGATAAGATCAATCTACGACTTTCCGGGACCACCTTGAATGTATCCTATATATACAAGAGGTAAATATAGTACATTTAATTTCGTTACCCATAAACTAAAAATAAAACCATTATTCACAGCTATTTGGTTATCAAGAAGGGAAAATATGTAATACGCATACCTGAATGTCTTTCCACAACTTTTCTTTCAGATCTGCACCTACCTTGGGCCAGCTCTCAATATTGATAGGCACCATTGTCCGAGCAAGCATGCCAACATAAGATTGTAGTGCAGCTCGTGTCTTCCCACATGGATTTCCCCGCTTGTTGTACTTGACACTCACTTTTTTGTTGGTTGCTTTCTTCACTAGGACCTTATACATTTTGACAACACTTCTTTTACCTCTTGTCTTAACTGTGTTGGTTGTAGCAGCTATTTCAGTTGAAGGAGCTTCCAAATGTACACATGTACTGTCATGGGTAGAATCCTCGACAAGACTCTTTTTGGATGCCTTCTTATCATCACCTGCCTTTGTCCTATTATGTCCAGCTTTCCCCTTCTTAGAAACCATTGTGGACTAAAACCTTTGGAAAAGAGTGCACACAAGATTAGATTTATATTCAAATGCATAAATGAAAATATATGTGTAAGCCTAGACAACAAATGAAATACGATATAAAAAACACATTTTTTTTGCTTAATACATAGATATATTAACTGTCAAGGAGAAGATTAAATGATAAAAGTGAACCATACCGCGGGATCACTATAAATACAATAAAGCAAGCCATACTATAAGCTCACTACAAAATACAAAAAATCCCGCTTGCCACTAGATATTATACAGAAACCATATACATGCACAAACAGTTAGACCCATCATTAGTCAATCCAAACTCCCTCCACATTATCTCTCTCATAAGTGACATGACCCTCATCCTCATCCACATCACAAGGAAAAGGTATTTCAACTGAAAATGGTTGGTGTTCCATGCAACCGTCTTCTATATCATCTTCATATACGGAATCACGATAGTCCTTGTTTGGAGTCCTTTGAACAACAGACCACTCTGTGTCTAGGGGATCTTCAACATAAAAGACTTGCTTCACTTGAACTATGGAGGCAAACTCGTCCTTTTTATGACCCCGTCGATTAAGGTTAACTAAAGTGAAACCAAACTCATCTTGCTTAATCCCTCTGTCATTTTCTACCCATTGACACAATAATAAAGGAGCCTTAAAGTTGTAGTAATCCAGCTCCCAAATTTGTTGAATGACCCCATAAAACGTCATGTCACTAGTTACCGGGTTTTTATCCTGTGCACTAGCTACTTACATAGTGTTGGCAATTAACATGACACCACTATTTTGGACAGATCTACAGTTGTCTCGTTGTTTTGTGAAGTACTTAACACCGTTGCACCAGTACCCTTCATAGGTAAAAACAGTGAAACTTGGTTTTCCAGCCAACCATCTTAATGTTTCTGAAACACCACCAGGGTTCTCAATTTCAGCCTCAACCTATAAAGCCACACAAGTTAATGTTGTTACCACTTTGCATAAATGAACCATATATTGGCATTGTCGTATTATCTCTACAACACACAATACCTTTGCTTTAAACCAATCAGCGAAGGTACGATTATGCTCATCCTAGAGCCATTGTTCGCTCTTTTTTTTCCCTTCGTACAATTGTTGCACAAGTTTCTTATGTGTTCTTCACACATAAGGGAATATTTAGTGGTGTAAAAAGTATATCAAAAAGAAATAATAATGAAAACAAGATGTTCCATAAGCACTTACAGCTTATATGGGTCTACCTCGGCATTGTTAGATAACACATGAAGGTGCGCGGCATTTCGTTCTTCTTCATCCAGTTGCCTTAGTTTAGGGGCCGAAAGTGGGCATGAGAGGGTACTGATATCCTTAGGGATTCCAATTGGCACACAATCTTGCTTGAAACTACCCCAAAACTCGGCTGATTCTTCAGCAATATAACTCTCCGCTATGCAACCCTCGGGATGTAAACGATTGCGCACATACCCCTTTAAAACTTTCATGAACCGTTCGAAAGGGTACATCCATCTATAGAACACAGGTCCACATAAGCGAACTTCTCTAACTAAGTGCACCGTTAGATGTAGCATTATATCAGCAAATGATGGAGGGAAGATCTTCTCAAACTCACACAATGTCAGCACTAGGTCCGATTGAAGCTTATCCAGAATCGACACGTCTATCACCTTAGTACACAAGGCATTGAAAAAGAAGCACAATCACATTATAGCTATCCGCACATGTTTTGGAAGCACAGAACGAATGGCCACGGGAAGGAGTTGTTGCATAAGAACGTGGCAGTCATGAGATTTTAGCCCATATTGCTTCAAATCACCCATGGACACTAGATTTCTTATATTTGAGGAATGACCATCAGGAACTTTCATGCCCTGCAGAGAACTTAGCATTGCAACCTTCTCGGCCCTTGACATAGTATATGGGGCAGCAGGAATGTATGTTTTTTTGACCCCCACTTGTGGACCCAAATCAAGCCTCACACCCATCTCAACCATATCTTGACGAGCCGCAACATTGTCCTTTGACTTGAATGGCATGTTTAACAAGGTGCCAATCAAACTTTCCATAATATTCTTCTCGATGTGCATCACATCAAGACAATGCCGAACATGCAACCACACCCAATATTCCAAATTGAAAAAGATAGACTTCTTCTTCCAACAAGTAGCTTCTTGAGTCAAGTTCTTCTTCTTTTTCTTCCCAAACACATAATTAATACGCTCAACTGACAACAACACTTCCTTTCCTGTTTGTGGTAATGGCTCATCCTCCCATTCTTGCTGATTATTAAAAGCCTTCCTTTGCCTACGGTATGGGTGATGGCGAGGTAGATACTTGCGATGACCGCCATATGACATCTTCCTACTATGTGGTAGATATATGGCAGTAGTATTGTCACCACATATTGGACATGCTTTGTATCCTTTAGTGGTAGCCCCCGATAAGTTTCCATAAGCAGGAAAATCACTAATGGTCCACAACAAGACAGCTCTAAGGGTGAAGAATTATTTGTTATATGCATCATATACATCACTCACACCCTTCCATAGTTTCTGCAGATCATCAATCACTGGCTCTAAATAGATATCGATATCAACTCCGGGCTGCTTTGGGCCACCAATCAGCAAGCACAACATCATGAACTTCCTTTTCATGCACAACCATGGCGGAAGATTATAGGTCACCAATAGCACAGGCCAACAGCTATATCTACTACTCATGTTGCTATGAGGATTAATACCATCAGCTGACAACCCTAATCTAAGATTTCTTGCTTCAGCAGCAAAGTCGGGGTCCTTGTAATCAACCAACCGCCAAGTAGGGGAATCGACTGGATGACGCATGTAACCCTCTGTACTTAGATTCCCATCATGCCAAGTCAATAGTTCAGCCGTTTCAGGATCTTTAAACCAGCGCCTAAGTCTAGGAATAATAGGGAAATACCATAACACCTTTGCTGGTTGCCCTTCCTTTTCAGTTTGATCTCTCTTCAACTTCCAACGAGAGAGACCACATGTAGGGCAACGTTTTTCTCCAGCATACTGATTCTTATACAAGATACAATCGTTAGGACACGCATGTATTTTCTCATATTCAAAGCCTAACGTGTTGAGTAATTTCTTTGACTCGTATAGTGTTTGAGGTAACACATTTCCATTCGGAAGTAAAGAGGATACAACCTCAAGTACTTCGGTGAAGCAAGTGTCACTCAATCCAAACTTCGCTTTCAGCCTATGAAGTTTAACAAGTGCATCTGACTTAGAGTGCTCACTGCCATCAAATAAGGGTTTTTGTGCATCTTCAACGAAATTTCTAAACTCGATGGAATCCTCATCATAATCGCCTTCCTCAAATGCCGCTTCAAACATGTCGACTACCTCAGAACGAGCGTGGCTGAAATCTTGAGGTGTTCCACCGCACGGGGACAAAGCAGGTTCACCATGCCAAATCCAGTTTGTGTAGCCCAAGCTAAAACCAAATCGGTTACAATGTTCTCTAATTTTCTTAAATGACTTCTTCTTAAAATTGACACACTTTGTGCAAGGACATCGAACTTTCTTAGCGTTACTAGTATTTTCTTTAGAAAAATTGATGAAGGATTCCAACCCCAATTCGTACGTTAAACTAAACCTATCTTCATAGATCCAAGATTTATCCATTGCTGGGAAAACAGAGGACGATGAAGAATGAGTTAATAACCACCACAAGTGGTAGAAACAACCTAGCATAGAATTAAAGTAATTCTATGCAGTGTACTAAAAGGCACGCACCTCAAACCCATATATAGGTAATTAGAACTAGTTAGAATTGACTTTACTAGTATCTTACCCGAAGATGCAAATTCATAAGTTGTTGAACATATATGAAACAAATTCATAGAGAGAGTCACAAGGAAAGAAGGGGGGAGAAGCACATATATGAAACAAATTCATAAGTTCACTTTAAAGGAACATATATGAAACAAATTCATCAGTTGTTGAACATGATCAACAAAAAAAAAAGAATACAAGTACAATCGGGGTAATGCTGAATGAATAATTCAATTATATATAGAGAGAGTCACAAGGAAAGGAGGGGGGAGAAGCACCCTACCACGACTACCATACCATGCATTAGCCTCAGTTCTTACCTTTTAACTAAAGCCAATGAATCTAGCTCATAGACATTTGAAATATTAAAATGATGAGAATATTATTTCCCAAGTCTTTAGCATACTATTTCTACTAACCTCTTGAAAAAAGGTGAGTGGTTGCTGACCAAGAGACCGAGATTTCCAATATTCCAGCAAAGTACCTGGAAGGTTGATTAGAAAATTAAATATAATTCAAAATTCACATATGAACAAATCCAACAAGATTACAATATAGAGAGACTATAAATAATTCAATAGCTAAACGGCAACATAGTAATTGACCTTACTCCAAGATTACAATATATTTCCAAAAATAAATATATAAGATCATCCTTGTAAACTCTATTTAATGCTTTCGTACAACTAAATGCCACAAGTTTATCTGAGTGAACACAAGATAGGGAAGCTATACTCCAAAACAATAATACAAACAACTTAGGAGCAGAACAGCTTATGCAGTATGCATAAGCAAACAGCTATGAGTTAAGGATATTTTTATATAGGTAAAGCAAAAAGGAATCGAGCTATTTCTCATAGATAAATGAAACTCAACGACCTAGGGGGAATTAGCACTAGCTTCGGAGCTAAAGAAGACAAGAAATTAATGCAATAGTTGAACATCTTTATCATAAACCTTGTAACAGACTCAGTCACTGCCTGACCCTCATGAACAGCCAACATCAATAAACCACAAAGATTAGAAGTTCAAGGATACATTTTTATCACCAAGTGAAAGTAGAGAAAGGGAAACAACAAATGAGTAGTAACGAATAATTTAATATATCAGATGTAGACATAGCTTTTTGCCCACTAAGAATTTTTTACCTTAAAACTCACCTAAAAGAAATATCGATCTTTTTAAATACCATTTTGGCCTTTTCTATCTTTAAGCTTATCATTAAAATGCTTCATTTTTAAATTTTTCCTTTGAAAAGATCAATCTCAAGACATCTCACATTTTCTAAATCAAGCAACTTAGGCATCTCACATCCCAATACATCTCACATTTTCTAATGCTTCATACGTGAATAGATTTCTAATTTTCCCTTTGAAAAGATCAATCACAGTCAGAAGAGTGAACCATCAAGCAACTTAGGCATGATGAATCAAAATCAATTTACGCCAGACAAATTGGTTTATAAGCTCGGCAACCATGTATGTACTCATTCGTATTTTTTCTATTCAGTGACATAAAAGGGTGGTTTGTGGGATCAGTATTTTGTTCGTTTCTCTCAATTCCATCAAGATTTTGATCACTTAGTGTCAGAGATGGAAACCTGTTGCTTGGGTTTGTCAGCAGATCAAATCGAGAAAATCAGAAGGTCGGAGATAGTACCCTCTAGTAAAAGAAAATACATGGAAGGACTGCTTTGTACAATAGAGAACTGCTTTTGTATAACATGAGAGTTCTATTTGATCTGATCAGAGAAAGAAAGGATTATCCAAACAATATTTTGTGTATAAGTATATAGCCATCAAAAGAATCTTGGTAACTGGCCTACCAGCCTATCACTTTGATTTGGAGGAACACAATCGTTTCAATTAGATGATCCTTTTAAACATTTTTTTGCTTTAAAGCAAAAACAACTTCAATGCATAGGAAGTACAACACACAAAAGTAACAAGTTCGTAAATATTGTTTGGATAATCAAAATAAGTCTTTTAGCAAGTTCGTAAAAGCAAGTTCAACACATTGTGGATTGAAGTGAAAAGCAAGTTTGTAAAAGAAAATTGCCTATAGAAAATAAATAAGTCTTTTAGCATGCAGAGCCTCCTAAAACATATATCAAGAAGATCACAAAACCAAACAAATAGCAGTCTAAGGAATACTTAACAGTGTTCTTATGATTTGAAATTTTCACTGTGATGCACATGGTTTGCTTATTTTCATTATCTTTTTCAAAATAAAAATAATTGGTGCCTCTCTACTTTGGAACATGTTCACATGTACTCCATCTTGTATTTTGACATCCCATTATCTTGGTCAGGTGATTGCATGCCCTTATTTTTAAGGTTTTCGTCTATCACAAATTGTATATAGAAATATCCTAAAATATTCCTTTGCTCCCAAATTGAACAGGCCGAACTGGCCAGATGATAGGTTCTTGGTCAGAAAGGGTCAGAATTTGAAATTAAAGGACGTTGTATGGATTTTAAAGCTAAGACAAGGTTCGAATCCACATTGTATAGTAGGGCAAAATAAAACTAGGTAAAAATCAGTAATCAAGCAAACCACAAATCCAAATAACTCACTTACTTTAGGAAGGAACAAACCCTAAATCACAAAAATTGAAAATTAGAAAGAGGAATTTCATACCTAGAAATGGAGAACCTTGCTCTTCAGTATGAAAGCCCCAAAATCAGAGAAGTAGAGAACACCTGATAAAGCCCCAAATTAGTATATCTCTGCCTTGTACGGGTAGTCATAATCCAGCTAATGGAATAAGAATAATAGATGCAAACAAACTAACTATACACCAGTTTGAGTGCAAATTGAATTAAAATCAGCATACTATCCTAATGCATCGTCAATTAAAAAAAAACCTCGACTGCTCTAGGAATTAAAAAAAAGGGGGCTGATTAGTCTTATTCCAAGAACTTTACAATACAAATTAGTTTGATTAGCTAAATTAGAGAGTAATTCAAGCCTAAAGAAACCTTAAATAGAAAATGAATATCAATTTCAGCCACAAGGCTCTATCTAACCAATTCGCATAAACCCTAAATCGAAAATTTTCAAAATTGAAGGCGGAGAAGCGCCCTACCATGAAGAGAAGGCCGAGTTCCTTGTTTGACAGAGAAACAACCTAGCACGAAGAGAAGCCGAGCTCTGGTTCGACAGCCAGAGAGAATAGACGACAATGAAAGAGGGATTTCACCGGTCGGGTTCAATGGTGTGAGGAAAGCCGGCCCGAAGAGATCGGACTGACCATGAAGAGCGCCACCGCAGCCACCTCGAGTTTGACGGTCGTAGAGCCTACATGGAAGGCAAGAGTGGAGGAGGAACGTCTCGCAGTGAACGTGAACAGGAAGGAGTCGGGATGTGGGATGTGAGGAGGAAAGGTTCGGGAGTGGTGATGTATCTCCTTTTAATTTTTCTAAGTATAATTATATGTTTTTTTTCGGCAAACAATTCAATTTTTTTTCTAAGTGTTGGGGATATTGGGATTGTATTTTTATGAATTTAAGAAACAAGTACAAATTTCTAGGAAATATTATAAGTGTTGGAAATTTTGAGATCCGCCCGCCCGTATTCAAGGTGAGCGGGAATTTACTTGGTTCGGATTTCAATTCCGCGCCTTAATTTTTTTTCCAGAAACACACTTTTCACATCGGTCAATTAAATAAGGCGATGTCTATTTTATTTTTCACATCAAAATTTGATAAACCGATGTTATATATATTTTTAACATCATGCGTTCTTCTGACTGATGTTAATCATCCGATGTCTATGAAAACAATTCTAGTAGTGAGTCATGTTATGATTTTATGTTTTATGTGCGAAGTCTTGTTTAGCTACATATCTCTCACCGCTGTCCCATCTTAACTTGTGCTATAACTCTACGATTGTATATTTTAAGGACTTCACACGTCGCATGACCACCCACTACTGTAGCTATATAAATTCATGTGATGATCTTTAGATAAATACAATGTGTTATTCTCTTGTAATATGCCACCCTTGGAAACCATTGTCTGATTTTGATGTTAGCCACATTTGAGCATTCATGACATGATATGCGATTACATCTAGTTATTGGTAATATTCATGCCTCGTTGACATATATATGCATATCATGACGTTTTGTGTAACTTTAGATAGTCACTCCTGATTCATGGTTGCATTACTTCCTTTTACACATCTCTCATGCTCCTGTTGGGTTTTCGCATGATCATTTTGGCTTATTGTGTGTTATTAACTTATGTTGTTACATGCTACCTATGAACACTCTTACTGTGTTGTGTGCTACTAGTATCCCTTATATGCTCTCTGCCTTCGAAGAAATTATTATTTTGTTTATACCCTAATTATAACATAGGGTGATCACCAATACTGCATGACTCATGATAGCCCGACCCGTGCCTTTTCTATATGTGCCTTAGCTAGTATGCATACCTATATCGATATACTCTCTCTATATATATATCCATGTATAGTCGTCACCATTTTAAGTTCAAATCGTTTTCGATTATACTTCATATATACAAATGTTGTGCGGAAATATAGTGTTTTGATTGGTTGCGTATAGTCATGTTAGTTGTTAGGTCATAACTCCCTGTGCTTACACCTGGCCATATGTTATTAATAATATTTGGAAAATTAAGTAATTGGGAAAATGATTATGTGATTTATTGCACTTTCTATATTAGTTATATGGTCACTCTTATGATATGAGTGGTTTGGCTTATTGTGTATCATATTTTTGTTGTAAAAGTATATTTTCATGTACTTACCCATCGTCATGTGTTATCAATAATATGTAGAAATTTAGCATCAACGATATGATATGTGATTCATTGTAATATTTACATTATCTGTATGATTACTCTTGTAATAAGGTTTTGGTAGTACGCCTATCTTGCATATTTGCACTTGTTATGTGATTTTATGAAGTTGTGATTGCTTATGCATTTTGAATATTATCATTAGAGAAATCTTGTTATCTTCCGACACCATCATACTTTATTTTACATGGACAGTACCATCCATTATCCATTGGCCATAATATTGCACATGCTTACTTTTACTATTACATGATGTTTTTCTATACTCGTCCTGTATAAATAGTTTTAAGCTCGTATGCTCGCACGTCCACCCCTATAGTTAAATTGCACTTGCATGCTTATGCACCCTACTTTGCTTAAGAATTGTTGATATTATACTATCTACCATGTTGAGCTTATAGTGGTAGGAATATATGTGTCGATGTATGCCTTGGTGACACAAATGCATGAAGCACACACTTACACTTGTCTTTTCTTGGTGAACTATATGATATTTCTTTCGTGACTTTTAGGACATGTTAATGCTATTCCCTACATGTTTTGTTAGTTCTCTTACACCATAGTAGCATATAGGATCCCTTCAAGCTTGCATTGAATCTATTTAGTATATTCGGGTAACAGATTGTTAGGTCTATCTTGTGTATATCTATGAGTAATGTACCTAAATAGCATCTTCTAGTCATAATTTGTGATACCCCTTGATAGTAAGTAGGTGAATTGATAATAGTATGTATATTGATACTTGTTTGATAGCGCTAGATTATTTACCTTATACCTTACCACATGTTATGACACTCACACTAGAATCGTATTGCCATTGTCTCATGAGATAGGTCCATGTTAGTGTGAAAGATTACAACGTTGTGTGTTTATGACCTGGTGTGTTACATGATGATTGAGTGATACGACCATAACCTTAAGGGTTTCCCATGGGCATCGGCGAAATTCTTGTGTTCAGTCTTACTAGATACTATACGAGTTTGGCTTCGTGTCAAGAGTTAGTCGAATTGTCCCTCAGTGTCTCTTTCTTTCAATTCAGCTTAAGCCTTGCGTCATCCTTTTACATCTGTCTATAGTGTGATCAGGAGTGAGTCGTCTAGATTAAGCAGAGTTGCGCATTTCGTTTGCCCGATTTCGTGCTCGAGTCATGATGCTTGATTGTGCTCTTTCGGGTTGGTGTGGACGTGTGAGTATAATGATTGTGTTCATTTCTGATTGATAGCAAGATGCATAAATTCGTGATTATATGTTCTACTGATGATGTGATGCGCTGATAATGGGACCTCATAGTATCATGAATTCCAATATGTTGATACTTTGAGCTTGAAATGCTGAAATGTAATATGATGATGAATTTTACTATGATGATGTTTTGAATATGTTGATACTTGAGTTTGATGTTGAAAATGATCATGAGAAATGAACTTAGGAAGTGGAATCTGGGACTAGCCCTTAGAGGTGGATACATTGTTTCTTGTCTCCTTGAAATTCTGGTTGACTAACCTAGGAGGAGCTTAATCGAATTCAAAATGTTTTGTTGCTTTTAAAAAGGACTTTAGTCTCGAGGACGAGACTTGTTTTTAGAGGTGGATGATGTAAAGACCCAAAACTTTAAAATATTATTTTAAAATTATGATTTAAATTAAATATTGAATTTATAAGATTCCCGAAATTTTGATTATATTGTTTTATTAATTACGATTTAATTTCAATATTAAATTTCTGAGATTTCGAAAATTTTAAAAATTTCCGTCCTCGATCAAATGATTCTTATTTTTTTTATTCAAAGCAATTCCGACATATATTTGATTCAAAATAATAATAATAATAAATAAATAAAATAAAATATTGGAACCATTTTGTAATAACCTAAAGTTAACCCTAAATTGGGTATATGTATATACCCACTAAGCCGCCCCTGTTCATCCCTCCCATTTCAGATCTAGAACCGCCGACCTCGACCTCAAGAGCTCCCATGGCCTCCTTCCACTTGACCTTGTTCTCTCTCTCTCTCTCTCCGGCGTCCTCCCTTCGTTCGTTCTACTGCTCGCCTTCTGGTTCCCGAGCTCTACTCCCATGGCTCCCCTCATTTCTTCCTTCTCCTTCTCTCTATCGCCACAATGGCATCGCCGCCAGACGCCACACCATTTCCGACCCCCCGTTCTGTCTTCGGAAGTCCGACCGTCGATGCTCGAACAGATAGAAGACGGAGCATCTCCTCGACCCTGATCGCCATGGCATTCCAGGGGTCACCTCCTCTTGCCCTCTCGCTTAATCCCAGATCTACCCTATTGAAGGTCGAATTCGAGCCCGTTCCCATTCGTCCTCCTCTCGGCTTCCGTGTCCCCACCGGAGCAAGCTCCTGGCGCCGGTAGCTACTCCCTCTTCCTCGCTCCTAAGGCTGAGCTCTGTCGAACAGGGAGCTTGAAGTCGCTGAAAACTCGGATCCGGGTCACCGACGCCATCTCTGCCTCCCTCTCGCCGGATTGATAGTGGGAATCCTGTTGGGTTGCCGATGGAGGAGCCATGAGCTGAACCCGAGCCTCCGCAACACCGAATCCGAACTCTAGGATTGGTATACCTTCTCGGGCTCTGGATCTTGATGGATTTGCCTTGTTAGATTTCCTTCTAACGATTTATTCTCGGCTGAATTGACTGATTAAATTACTTGTATTTGGTTGTTGCCACTGTTGCCTATGATAATGTGCTAAAGATGGTTTCGGTTCGAAATAATTGACTTTAATAAATCAATTAGGATAATAGGGCTTGTGTTCACTAATAAATTGATGAAAGAAAATGTTTTATGGTGGTCCTATTGTGAGGAGTTAGTTGACTTGTATTAGTATGTAGGTGTTGCATATGCATAAAAACATGTCATGTAGTATCATGTTTAGGACTTGCACTTATGAATGAACATCCCTATTCTTTATGCGTTTGAAACAGAACGGTCGTTATCTGTGATAGTCCTAGAGTCTTTGCTAGGGTCATAGGGTAGCCCAGCCCCATCGGGTTGCCCTGAGTTAATCGAGTCGATATGAGCATGATATGATAGCCCAGCACCATCGGGCAAGCGATGAGATGATATGATATGATGATGCCGTGGTTTGTGCACCACCACGAGGAAATTGCTATGCTATAGCACCGAACTGGTCAGTCTCTACACTAACGGGAAGGGGTGCAGAGGTAGGAGAGGGATATGCCACTCGACATTGTCTTGAGCCCCTTTACAGTTTTTCCGCATATTATAACTGTCAAAGCATGCTTATGTGATTTAAATCTTGTACTGCATTAGTCATCCTTTATTTTAGGTATAGGCGTATTATATGACCTCAGCGAGGACTTCTGGTCCCGCATGAGTGGCTCGACCTTGACTTGTGTTATAGTTTCAGGTACCAGCTCCCTTTCGCTTGTTGAATTGCTTCTATGGCGGGGTTTTCTCACGGGACGAGAGTGTTAAGAAGACTTCACCTATTATAGCCTGACTTTACAAATGTCTTTGGTTAAGTTTTTCATTTAGAAATATGTTGTATTTATATTGATTTAAACACGTTTTATCTCTTTTGAGTTTTGACTAGCTGAATTAGGACAGGTTCACGTGCGAAAGCACAAATAATGATTGGAGTCTTTGATTGTTTTGAGGGTTTGAAATCCCCTTTTTCTTTAATTATATCATTAAATCTTTAAAACTTAAACAGGGTTATAACTTGAAGTTGATAAATAAGCAGCTTGTACTTAGATTGCAAGATCTGGCAGAGGGATAATTCTTCCCTCTAAACTTAACCCGGATTTTAAAATCTTGGCCGGTACATTATTCGTCGTTATGTGTTAAATTAGATGTGAAAAGTTGTTATTAGATATGGGAACTAACTACATATGCACACCTAGTTATGGAATACGATGTAGTTATGATATATATATATATCAGTCATCTATTTATCTCAGTCATCCATCTCCTTCATTTCAATGGTCCAGATTTGTGCACAAGGTACACCCTAAGACTTGTGCACGATACATCCTCTCTCTCTCCATATATATATCTATATATATGTATATATAGAGAGACGATGTATCAATAGTGCACAAGTCTTAGGGTGTACCTTGTGCACAAATCTGGACCATCGAAATGAAGGAGATGGATGACTGAGATAAATTGAGGGTTTTTATGATTTTTTTAACTAGAAGTACGTGGGACCCACACAAAAACCCATCTAACTTCCATGGAAAAGCGTGTGTGGAGGGTGAATTCAATTGATGAATTTCATCTAGGATTACACCGTACCATTTTAAAAAATGTGGACCCTGAAAAATCAATTCATTATTTTTTTATTTGAAAACAATGGCTAACTCTTTTATACTAATTGGCAAATGATCCATCCGAATTTTTTTCTAATAAAAAAAAATTGGCAAATGATATTTTACTATTTTGATTTTTTTAGAGTAATTTTTTAAGGGTATTCTCTCATTTAAATAATGAATCAACTGAAATTTCGATGAATAATATTTCAAAATTAAACAACCCTATCTGAAAGAAATATTTACAATTGTACAAATATTATGACAAATTTCTACTAATAAAGATAATCAAACCCGAATTTTCTACAAATAATATTATGACAAATTTACAATTATACACTGAAAATATTTTAACGAATGATGTTGGAGATGGTGTTCCTAATATTTGATTTCTAATTACAAAATACACCTATTATATTGAATAATTATTCAAAATTCAATGAATAAATTTAAAAATCTGATATCTCAGTCATACATTGATTTCGAATTACAAAATACATACATTCTATTGAATAATTATTCATAATTCAATGAATAATATCGACAATCTCATAATATTCCAATTCAATCACACATTTATTCCAATTCAATCACACATTTATTAAAAACCTCATATCTCAATCATACATTGATTTAACGCGTACATTGAAAGATAATTGGGAGATTATTCAGTGGAATACTTATTTTTACGAGGTACAAAAAGCGATGAATAATTGTATAATTGTTGTGAATAAGTAAATTATTAGAATTATTCGGTTGAATCAGTCGATTTAACGCGTACATTGAAAGATAATTAGGAGATTATTCAATGGAATACTTATTTTTACGAGGTATAAAAAGCAATGAATAATTGCATAACCATTGTGAATAAGTAAAAATTTTGAATTATTCGGTTGAGTTAGTCAATTATTCGAGTCGTCAATTATGTAGACGTATATGTCGATTTTTGGTTACTAGTGGTAATGAGTTAGTCAATTATTCGGTGAAATCTGATTCATTATTCGTCGGTATATGAAGTCTTCGGTTTGACGACCAACATAAAAACAACATTCATCTCACGAGTATAATTACACAACTAAACATTATTCGGTGAAATATGAAGCATTGTTCATATATATCATAAGTATTGTTTAGGATTGTGGATTTCTTTTATCTGAATTTGATAAATAAAAAAATCATTATTCGGTAGCATGTGATAAATTATTCGGTGGAATCGCTAAAATTCTAAAACAAAAGAAATCAAGTAAAAAAAGTAATATATATCCATTGTTTAAAAAAAAGGGATTCATATAAATAAGCCAATGTTATTTACACCCAACATTTTACTATATACACCACACATCCCATTTTTTTTATTGTTTTTTTAAAGTAGACCCTGCCCCTCTTGAGTCACAGACGTGTGACTCAACAGGCGCAGAGTATTTTATATATAAAGTACCCTGCACCTCTTGAGTCACAAGTCTGTAACTCAAGAGGGGCAGGGTGTGATGTATATAGTAAATTTTGTGGGTGTAAATATTATCACCATAAAAAAATTGATTTGATTTGATATTGTGGGTCCACAATCTCCACCAACCTTTTAAAAAAAGTACGTAAGTTATGTTTCTTTTTTTAAATCAAACTTGCAAATGGAGAGTAATTGATTTTTTTTTTCAACCAAAGGCATATATTTGAAAAAAAAGGAAAACAAAAGAAAAAGCAAGGGTGGAGGGGGAGGATTTGGGTAACACGCATCAATTGTAAGGGAGTGGTTTTTTTTTTTTTGCCATTTGGATCCCACTATATTAAAAATAAAAAAATAAAATTTTTTTTTAATCCTATACTTTCATCTTCTTTGAATCAAACATCCAAATTTGTGCACAAGGTACATCCTAAGGGGTGTGCACATCCGAACCACACCATATATATATATGTATATATATATATATATGTATATATATATATATGTATATATACGTATATATATGTATATATACGTATATGGATTGGATCAAATGTAAAATTGTCATAGGGTGTAAATTTTTTAAGGTGTAAAATTCTCTTAATGGGTCTAATTATAAGTAAATGGACCTAATTTTTATAAATAAATGAGCCAAATTTAATTAGCAAAAATGTCAACCACATACGCCCGCTTGTCCCATGCGTGTGCCCCCCTCCTCTGTGCCCCCCTTCCGGGCTAGTTTTTTTTAATATATACATATATACATATATACATATATACATATATACATATATATATATATATATATATATATATATATATATATATATATATATATATATATATATATATATATATATATTTTCCTATCAACACTTTTTATTGTGCAGATATAACTTGATGTTGTGCACATATAACATTACGTTGTAAAAATATAAATGTATGTTGTGCATGTAACGGCCCAGATTATGAAACCCGGGTTACGTTTAGAGGGAAGAAATATCCCTCTGCCAGATCTTAGCAATCCAAGTACGAGATGTTTATTTATTCTCTTCAAGTTATAATCATGTCCTAACTCAACTAGTCAAAAACTCAAAAGAGACAAAACGAGTTTAAATCCATATAAATATACATTGCTTCTAAATGTCGAACTAAACCAAAACATTTATAAAGTCAAGGTTGTACGAAATCTTCTTAACACTCGTCCCATGAGAAAACCCCGCCTTAGAAACAATCAGCAAGCAAAAGGAGCGGGTACCTGAAACTATCCACGAAGTCAGGCCAAGAGACGCATGCGGGCCCTAAAGACCTCGCTGAGGACATATAATACGCCTATACCTAAAATAAAAGATGTTCTAGTGCAGTACGGTATTTAAATCACACAAGCATGCTGACAGTTTATATATATGCAGAAAGCGATTAAATGGATCCACACAGAACGCCAAGTGGCATATCCCCAATCTCCCAATCTGTGCCCACTCCGGGGTCATACATGTCCGTACCCAACTCCGAGGTAGGACGCTCGGTCGGTGCCGCAGCCATCATATGTCCGTACCCAACTCCGAGGTAGGACGCTCGGTCACCGCCGCAACCATATCATAATATAAGACTCGACTGGGACCAAAACGATATGAAACACGAATGCCCCAATGACCCTAGCAACGACTCTAAGGACTCACAGATAACGACCGTTCTCTTTTCAAACGCATAAAGAATAGGGATGCTCATTCATAAGTGCAAGTCCTAAGCATGATACTACATGGCATGCTTTTATGCATATGCAACACCTACATACTATATGACACATCAGGCATGGGGTCCTGGTTACTGAGTAAGCTCCCGTAGGAAACTTACCTGGAGTCTTCACATCCAATTAGCAAATACGCCACTCAGATAATCATCCATCGGCCAACAAGCCACTCAGAGAATCATCCAATCACACTAGCAAGTAATAAGTAAGGAACAGCTCATCAATACATATGTAATTAACACACGAGCGGACTTTCAAGTCAACACAAGATTCAACGATATTTCATTCAAATAATCTAACATTCTCATCATAACCATCAATCTTAAGTAACCTTGTTCCCATCAAGTATGCATCTTAGTTCAAACCCTGTTCAAGATCATTACTCAAACCATCTTACTTCAAACCAAGCTCAGGTTTTCCTTAAACATTTTCTCAAGTAACCATCGATTATCATATATTCATTCATTTTTAAGGACTAAGTCATGTTAAGTCAATATTCCTAAAATCCTTTTTGAATTCAATTATCACTAAGTCACTCAATGAAAGCTCGAAGTCAACGCAAGTAAGATTAAAACATAACAAGTCCTCAAGATATCTTTTTATATAATACACTTAACCCTATCTTAGCTATTTTTATAAGATTTTGCTCATCAAGTACATTAGTCATAAACATTCAATAAGATACTCGCACTTAAAGTTTAGATTTCTATGAGAAGGATCCTATCTCATTTAAATAAGCGGATTTTCTACATCATCAACAATAATAGCCACTATAGTCTAACAACTTCAAGCTTAGCTAATTTATCCATTTAACAAGGTCACCAGACATCACAAATTCTTCAAGACAAATTTTAATCATCTTAGACACATTAAATATATCTCAAATAACTACTCTTATTAGTTTACTCATCCAATCCATTATCAAACAACATTCAAACACAATACATTACATATTTTCAAGTCGGCTTCTATAAGAAAAGTTACAACTCATCTCCATTTTATAACATAAGCCAAGTTATCTAATTAGTGCACCAATTTTATATATAACCATGAGTCAACACCTAGCTAGGTCACATTACATCATTAGAATCAATTTGAAAGTCATCTCTTGATTCGACCATACTAATATATACATATTTATAGATCTTATTTATAGATCTTCTAGGTAACAAGTCACAATTTAACAAGGTCATGCAATACCCACTTTATTTAACTAAACCAACCTACTCCACAAGGTCACAAAGCATAGTTACACATCTCTTGATCTAGTATACCCATTCACTTATCAAGACAAGCTATTAATTTGTACCTCAAGTAGCCCTTATTCTAGGTCGGTTTATACCTCAAAATAACTTAAAGTCAAATTAAATTACATTCAAGTTTAAGAAATTTTAACTCACAACCAATCCTATAACCTAGCTAGAAGTTCCTTATACCATCAAACATTAAGTCAGCCTCTTTTATTAAATAAATAAATCAAATTTCAACTTAGAGTTTCATGGGTCAAAATTGACGGATAAATCCATAAAATCCATTAAGCCAAGAGGAATCAAATAAGTTATAATATTTGCCCATTAAATCCGTAAATCAAACCGAACGGTGACACAAGCAAGCCACTAAGTAAATCAAAACTAAAACCAAAATCATCAAATCTTCAATTTGTAGTTTTGACCACACATAGGCTCAATTTGAATAAATTAGGCAAGGAATGTTGAGGTTAAGGAGATATACCCCAAATCCCACGGAGGTCGAGAGGATTCGGATTCAAGGGCTCTGGTTCGGAGGGCATGGGCTCGTAGCTCAGCAACAGGCGCTCGAATTCGGTGCTCGCTCCCGGTTTGGCATCGACAACACAGACAGCCGCAGCTCCGGTGATGAATCTCCGAGCTCGCTCGGCCGTGGTGCACCTCAGATGCTGAGCTTGAGCAAAAGAGGCTCAGGAAGTGGAGATGGGGTCGGACCACTGAAGAAGGAGGAGACTGAACGACCTGGATGCGACCTTAGGTTCGCCGGCGGCAATGGAGGCATCGGCGGGCTCAATGGCGGCGGAATCGTCGACCGGGAGAGAGGGAGTGAAGTTGAGGGAGATGAAGGACAGTGAGATCGAGAGAGAGTAGCAGCTAGGAGCCAGATGAACCGAGGGAAGAGGGAGGCTGAGCTCCCAGCTCAGATCCGAAAGGGGATGGAGTAGGTGACGACTGCTAGTTGGGGGTCAGACACGAGGACGAAGGAGAGGAGGGAGATACGAGGTAGAGCAAGAGGGTGAGGAGGAAGAATGAGACTGATCTAGTGGGACGGGACGAGTGGCCATAGGAGGCTCGGATGAAGAGCTTCAATGGGAGCAATGGTGAGAGCAAGTGAAGAGCTGAGTAAGAGGAGGAGATGAACAGGGGATGGGGGCGGCTAAGGAGCAAAAAGGGTTTATATAACCCACAATCTAGGGTTAGGTTAGTTTGTAAAAATTTATAAAATAAATCTGCTATTCTTAAGTTATAGAAATTTACCACATTAAATAACAAATTTACCCCAATTAGATTCTAGTATAAGAAAGCGGAACATATCTGTTTTCAATCGAATGAAATTGGATGCCGGAATTGACTTGAATAAAATAAATAATTAAATAAAAACATTTTGATCGAGGAAGGATGTTTTCAAAATTTTCGGAATCTCAATATTTTAATATTGAAATTAAATTATAATTCATAGTATAATATTTTAAAATTTCGGTTCTTTACAGTGCAAATAAAACAATGTCCATGTCAACACTCTCGTATCAACACATTTCATGGCAGCACTTTTTATGTTAGTACTTTTTGTTGTGCAAATGTAACTTGATATTGTTTTTTTTAAAGCCAACCCCCCCCCCCCCGGCACTAAGTCCGGGTGAGGGGAGGTTTATGTAAATTCAATGAAAAAATGGGGGGTCTTAAAAAGACCAAACATCTATAGTTATCCCTTTGAAAGCAAGGACGCAGCCTAGACTCTCAAAGAACATAACCATTGGAAAAGTCATGGTGTATGTGCCTTCCGACATACAAGTCTTCGGAACACATACCAGATCAATAAGAAAATAATCAAGGGTGTGCATAAGACTCGTAGGTCTCATAGGCCACACCAATAAAACACCAAACGGGTTTTGTTCCAAAGGGGCGCAGCCCTTCAAAGACACAAAAAACCCCAAGCAAAACCTAAGGAGTGTTCCCGGGAGCACGTAGGCTTGAAAGGCTCGCAGGCCCAAGGACACACCCCAAAAATAAACAAGATACACCAAGTATTAATCAGCAAGAACAAGTGGGCTGATTTATCTAATGTTCTCGATGTCATGGGCCGAGAAAGAGGCATGGAGTAAACGGAAGACATTGGTGGCAATGATCTTGGCAACGGCTTCTATCGGAATGTGATTGTCTTCGTGAACCTTGGCGTTACGGGCACTACTAGAATACTGTAATTAGACATCATGTAATTTATGTCTGTCAAAAAAGCAATAGATATTAAATTAATCTATTACATCAATAATTTTTTTTGTGATGTTTAAAATATTTTACACAATGGTCAACTATATGGACATATGTGAAATTATTGGTTATGAAAAAAATAAAACGCGCGCATTTAGTGGAAAAGGGCGGAATCAAACACTTAGAAAAAAAATTGGAGCCCGGGTTTTGAAATTTGGAGGTAATGTTTAAAACTTCAAAAAAATTGTCCCGCTTTTTTAAATAAGTCCCCCAACACTTAAAAAAAATCTAATCCCCTTTTCGAAAATTTGTAACACTTGCTAACATTCAATTTCTCTCTCCCCTCACATTCATTCACCTCTGCTGTTGTCTTCTTCGTCTAGAGGGTTTCTCAAATTTTCCCTGGATGCTACAGATTCCATGTCCTCAGCCTCACCTCCGCCCCTACCGCCGCCACCACCACCTCTTCCGCTGCCGCCACCCCTAGATCTGAGATCTCTTTCTCCTGAAACCCTGAACCTCACCACTGCCTCTCTCTCTCACTCTCGAACATCCAGGCGAACAAATATAAACTATGAAGAGGAGCCCAACTCTTGACCTCTCCATCTCCTTCTCTTTGACGCCGACAAGGAAGAACCGGACCAGATCCATCGAGATCAAGGCCACTGGCTAGATGTCGATGCTGGAACTCATCCTTTCTCCTTCCACAGATATGAGTTGATTCACCGACATTCTCATCGCAAAACGCCACTTCCATGTGAATCCCTCCCCTTTCAATTCGTGAGCCATGTGAATCCCTCTACTCTTGGTGAAATTCAGGTAACCCTTGTGAATTCCTCCCCTTTCAATTCGCGATCCATATAACTTGATTTGGGGTTCGATTAGGGTTGTGTAGGTGGCTTATTGTCAGGGTTCAAATTGGGATGTTTCTAATTTTCTATTGGAATTCGAATCGAGATGTTTCTAATTCTCTCTCTCTGCCCTGTTGTTCGACCTCGCCCACATATTTCTTCATGTTTGCGTATCCCTACTTATCGACATGACTGATCGAGATTTGAGCTTAAGCCAGAGTCGGTGGCCTCTCTCCATGAACCAAGCTTTTTCCCATTGAATTGTGGTAAGAACTCCAACCCTCGAAATCGATTTGGGGCTTTTGAGTTTGATTGTGAAATCGAGTTAGGGGTTTTATTAATTGTTCTATGTATGTTTGAATTAAGGTGAATATTCATTTTTAAAGCATGGTTCCCGCACATAGTGCATCAAGAGTTGTTTTTGGGATGGATTTCAGTGGCTAGTTCTTGGTTTCTCTTTTTTATTTTGTTATTTATTTTTTTGCTTAGATCTTGGATGTTGAAGTAGGAATTTTTGTTAAAAATGGTCTTGAAACGGAATGACATCAAACAATAAAGCCATGTGCAAAATGACAGTGTACATTCTTAGCTTCTACCACATGCATGAAATTATTAAGTTAACTAGTTGCACTCCTCACTTGATGCCTTTCTTTCCAAGATATCATTCTCCAACATAAATAATGAAGAAAATTAAGGTAAAAGAAAATATACAAGTGAGTTTTTATATAACAACAACTTGATATTTATATGTCATTATGTCTTCACGTAGTTAAGCCTCTATTCTAGGTGTTTCAGAAATTGATTAGAAGCATTTAATTATTTCTAAATCCTATTTAGTCTAGAAGTACATGGCACTTGCAAGGGTCCTTAATTCTTGATTTTTTGTCAATGTTAATGATTTAGGTAGAGGGAAACACCCATGAGAATGTTGGTAACGTGGTTTTACTAGTGGCGGGATCTACATCTTGAAGCTCTTATCTATACAATTTTGTTGGTCTCAGACTTCGATCCATTTCCTCTCTTTATCGACTTCGATCAAGTAAGCAAACAAACTCTCTTGTTGGTTCTGCGTATCTTAATTTGCTGAACTACCGAGGAATGTTCTATTCGATTTCGATTGTTTTTGTTTAATGTTCTTATGCAATGTTATTTCAGACAGATTTAGGGTCCCTTGTTGCTGTTTCTGAATTTGCTAAGTTGTTGAAGCAATCTGTTTGTTCAATTCGTTTCCTTCTTGTTGTTTTCGAGTTGCTGTAGCAATGTTCTGATTTCTGAAGCAATTTGTTTGGTAATGCAGATTTATTAAACCTGAAACTTTATCTTTCAATTTCTGAAAGCTGCTATTTATTGTTTTATTTTTATGTCTTGATTGTGATTTATTTTTATTTTGAGCCATTACGGTATGTGTTTTATTTCGATTTTGATTTCAATTTCTTACTGCTCTTTCGATTGCTGATGTTCTTGTTCCTTTGCTATTCAATTGCTCTTGTTTGTGTTTTTTTCGATTTTTGTTGTTTGATTCTTGTGCACTTGTTGTTCCCTTGCTGTTCGATTGCTGCCTGTGAAATATTGTTTGCAGGATTTAAACCATATTTCGAAGGTTCCTAAGAGTACATTGCCTCTCATATGTTTCCGAGATGGCAGTCTCCCAGTCCCTGATTTCTTGGACAATTTCTCGAGTAGTTTAGGTGAAGTACAACTTCTTTTCCTAATACTTGACATCGAATTAAGTGAAGTTTTTTTTTTCTTTTCCTTAGTAAAACAATACAACATAGTCGGAGTAGCTTCATCATTTATCCCTTTGAGCTAATTTAAGTCTTTAATATTTTTCTGGTTGAGTAAGTAGCAATAATGTTGATCTTTTGATGTTGTAGTTCTAGGAGCTGTCTCCAATGGATCCGTAGGTGAAATACAAGGTTCCCAAAATAAAGAGCATTGCTACCCTATGCAGGAAAAAATAAAGGTGGCATTGACGAATGAGCAGATAATAAGGAATTCTAATCATGATAAGATTTTCTGGACTTGAATCGTCTATGCAAAATCATAATCTACATGAATACATACACTGCTTTTCTTGTTTGCCTAGTGTGGCTATTTTTTAACTGAAGCAACTTTAGATACTGACTTGGATTCTTGGGAAGATATCTCCTGGAGTCTAGTATTTAGGTCTTTTTAATGGGATTGGAGCTATGAGGACACAGTCGAAGATGGTAAAATTTTCTCTCTTACTCAAAGATTATGTTTCTGATCATAAAGGTATTAAATTTAGTTGTAAACTTGTTCAGTTGGCGGTAATGGACCTGTTGTATTAAACATATCATCAACATCTTTTTTATGGATATATACAGAAGGCTTTCTTTTTGCAGAATTAGACTTTAGCTTTATGTGTTACTTGTCTGATAATTTATAGATTTCATTCGGTTCAATTAGATATTTGAGGAGGGGATTTGGGATTAGATAGGAGATGTCTAAAGCTTTTACAATTTAGGTGAGCTTTTTAACTATTGAATGTCATTAGTATTTCACTATATGGTTATATTCATCAATCTAGGTATAGGTTAGCTTGTCAATGTGTTAATGGGTTTTCATTTGTGCCTTTTGCCTTAAAACAACAATTCCTTCAGTATGTAGACTACTATTCCATTTAACTTTTTTCCCGGTGGTAAAGCATAAAACCCCTATATTTATGAAGAAGTAGACAATAGTTAATTTATCCTTGTGCCAAAATAAAGTCTGATACTCTGAAACCTATAAGGTTGTAATTGAACTGATTAGCTTAGAGATGCTTGGCTGATGTAAGTATTATTGAAAATTTAAATTGCATTCATCAATTTTACTATCTTTACTGCTGTCAGATTGCTAAAGGACTTTAATGATGTCATTTAGGATATTTTAAGAAAGAAACTATCAAACTTGCAATGGATGTCTATTATCCTTTTGGGAGTTGGAACCACCACAAGCCATGTAAGAATGCAGACTATTCTTTTAGTAGCTAAAGCTTTCTTTTATGTGTTTAGAAGCTAAACAAGAAGAATCTATACTATTCCTTCTTTCCTTTTATTTGTTCCATCTCTCTTTTGTGTTTAAACTTCGACGATTCTTCTTGTTTAGCTTCAGCTGTTCTCTCTCTTTCATTTGGTTTTAGCTAGGGGGAATCGAGTTGATTATATCACATATATAAAGCTTGAAATTTCATTGGATTCATTTGATTTGAAATCCATGTGAACTAATCTCTAAAGAGAGTCATCTAATCTAGCTAGTCTTCTGCTTTTTCTTCTTGTACTTCACCCCTTCGCTTTTTTTTAGTAATGAATTGCAGAAAATCAAGAGGCAGATGGAGACTAGACGAGACCAGTTAGCGGAGGCTCTTTATCAGAAAGGGCTTGCACTTAGTGAGCTTTCCACATTGAAGGTTATTCTCATTCAACTATTAATATTGATAAGGTTACTACATTACATTCAGAATTAATATGTTCACTTATGGCTTCCTAAATGATCAGTCATCCAAGTGCACATCTTCTAAAAGCTAAAAGGTTTTACTTAAAGTTGACCTTTTTTTTATAATCATTTTGCAGAGTATATTAGCATTGAAGGTTCACCTAGACTTCATATTCCCATAATAATTCATGTGAAGAATGTAACATTTGTGTTTAAAAAGATAGAAATAAATATGGCTCTGACTTTAGTGTATGTTGAATGGTATTAAATTCATACTCTATTTTACTTTATGTTACATGGTCTGGACATCAATCAATCTATGATAGTAAGGAATAAGATTGTGTTCCTTAGCGGATCCTATTCTAATGTTACTTTTACATGGCAGCTTGAATGCCTTAAGGAAGCAACCAAATGTCTGGTATTTATTCACGGTGGCAACCTTCCGATCAAGTCAGAAATGGAAATAATCGGAGCCATACAGATTGAACGAATCCGGATCGATAGGCTAAGCATTCAACTGAATTGGATCTAAAGCAATATGTTTCTAGTCCATATAGCTAGCCAAGAGAGGACAATCGTACAAAATAAATATTTTTTGGCAGTCTGTTATGTATCATTCTTTCTGAACTAGACAAAGACAGTGTCATGCAACTTCAAACATTATATAAAAAATTGCGGATATTTTTCTGGTAAAAGGCTTACTTGGTTAGATTGTACTCTCTAATTTGTTGAAGGAAATGGAATTTAAAATAGTGTTCTAAAATTCAATGGATGAGATGATTCCTCTTTATAGGTTGTCAAACACAAGTTACTTCAAATTCATTCATTTATGAAGTGGATATTCTATTTTTGTCCATGATCATATTCTAACATGTGCTTTTTCTTTTACTAGAAGAATGAAATACCAAAAGATGGATTTGTGAGGCTCATGAGGAGTATTGTCGGGTACGAGAAGCTGAAAATGGCAGTTGTGAAGATGCAATCAAAGGTGAGTTGGCATCAAAAGGATTAGCTTCCATCATCTACTAAATATTTGTTCAATTGCCTTCTCATAAGAATATTGCTAGGTTATTTGTTCTTATTATGTTTTCTTATAGCTTTCACCATAAATTATAAATGTTTTACATGATGGTCTCAATATGTCAGGCATAAGATGTTTAAAGGGCTTGCATTTAGATTGAATCTGCAGTATTGAGATTAGGGTTTCAATTTAGGGTTTCTTTGTGGGATATATAAACTTTTTCTTTGAGATTCCACCAAGTTTGTGTTCATTACAAGGCATTGGGAGCAAGCTCTTACCTGGTTTCAGTAGCTGGAGGACAATGGTTGACATTGGAAACCTAATGCTTACCATTTGACTGGAACTCAGGTAAAAAAAAACAGTGGCATGAGTGAAGTTTATGAGCTGTGAAGGATATCGTTTTTTTGGCATAGTTATTGAGAAAAGTATACCCATTTTTTAATAAGTGAAAAGAGGGGAAAAGGAAAAAAGTTGATTCTAGTCCCTCGTTTATGTTAGGGGTAATGGATAAGTTATAGTTGAGGTTACTTTCAGTCCTATCATTTGAGTCCCTGAAGAAAAACCACAATCATGTAGAAACTGAAATTTCTGAGCTGTGAAGGATAGTCAAACAACCTGTTGGAATTGTGATTTCAATGGAATTTATCTAGTTCCAACTCATGGTCAATCAATGCCTGAAATGGGAGTCAATCTGCTCATGAATTACTCTCATAGATTAAAAGCATTTCTTATCTTGAGGATTACTTCTAAAATGTGTAATATGGTCATGCAAGTACTATTTGTGTCTATGAAAATTTTACAGGTGCGGCCGGATGAACCAAGTTAAAGCAACCAGAGGCAACTCCATGAACAAAATTGAATGAATGGCAAACTATCACAACTGAACTTTGTTTGGTATTTATCCTTGAAGCTGAAGAGGTGGAGGGAAAGTCTGGATAGACTTGGGGGCAGTATTCGTCCGTGAAGGTCCATGGATACCTCAGAGCCTACTGCTGTGTGAATTACAACTTGATCGTGTAATTGTTTATTTTCTTTGTTGTATCGACAAAAGCATGTTGTGTATCCAAATAAAAGACATCGGATTATATATGAAAATAGTAGTGTGTTCATACCTTTATCATCAGATCGGTCTATGGAAATAGATGCTAGTATAATTATACACATTAGTTCATTGATTTAAATCAATGTGCAACACTAGTTTGAACATTAAAATGATATATAAACTGATATATATTTATCAAAATAACATCGTTCTTTGTAAAATAAATCGATGTGTCATTGCAGCAACAACATCATTTTATTTTGAAAAAACTGATATAAATGTGGGAAACGACATCTTTTGTGTATACAACCACAATAGTGCATTATTTTAGAACAATATAATACCACATATAATGAATATGAAATTAATACAAAGAGAATGAATACTTTGAATGTGATGTCGATAATATGGAAATACATCAGTTATGCCTATATTTCATGTGGTCGATGAAACTAAAACAATATAAAATCATAAATTACAGATCATACATGATTATAAATGTAATCACTAAAACAAAAACTGTTGTCTATTTTGTCTTAAGACATTACTTATTTTATAAATAAAGATGTAAATGTCACTTTTTTGCTTTAAGAGCACATCTTCACATGTTTTCAAATGACAAATCATGAATATTCATCAACAATGGAATATGTTATAAAAAAAATTTAGGGGTTCTAATTGAGAAAAGACATCTGCTTAAAACCGATGTGAAAGTTTGGATCTTTTACTATACGCACAATAAGATCGGAAATTTTTTTGAAAGACATCTGTTGTCAACAGATGTATAATTGATGTTTTCTAGTAGTGGGGCTTGCCAAATGAAGTAGATGGTGGCTGAGAAAACATAGGTCTTGGCTCTCATATTGCAAGCATTCCTTCTGCTTTGCCTCCTCAACCTTCTAAGTCCTCTAGCCAAAGTATTGACCTCCTCCGGTATGCCAAAAACAACCCAGGTTCTCCTCCAAATCTCCTTTGAGTATGGGCACTCAAAGAACAAGTGCTCATGGGTTTCGAGCACCTCTTCCCCATTACCAAACTTGCAACAATGGTTAATATCAATAAAAAACAGCCTATCAAGCGTAGGGAGCTTACCCAAAGTGGCCAACCATAGGATGAAGCAATGTTTGGGGGTATTGCCCTTTGCCCACACCTCTTTGTACCATCTTACTTTGTCTTCCTGTGCATATATAACATTATGTTGTACAAATATAACTTTATGTTGTGCAAATATAATAATTTCTTATGGGTAAATATGCCTATTTCGATTATAAAAACTTATAATTTTTATAATTGAAATAGGCCTAATTTACGGGTAAATAACAAATTGATGTGCTCGTTCATTACTAAGATTATAAAGTGCAATAATAAAATAATAAAGTGCATAAATAAGATGATAAAGTCAATATATAACATTATGGTGTGCAAATATAATATTATGTTGTGCAAATATAACTTTAAGTTGTGCAAATATAATATTATATTGTGTGTTTATAAACTACGAAATAATTATGTAATTTATTAAATTAAGAAAAGGGCATGTTTGGGAAGAAAAGGAAAATATGGGTCAAAATTGTAATTTATTATGTTGTGCAATAAACTTTATTTTGTATATGAATAATAATATAAAGTGAATGAATAAGATTATGAAACGCACAATTAAGATTATAAAGTGAATAAATAAAATGATAAAGTGCAAGAATAAAATGATGAAGTGCATCAATAATAATATGAAGTGCACAATTAAGATTATTATTATTAATGTGCCTTTAATCATTTTTGACCTGCGACGCATCGGGGGGTCCAGGGGGCTCGCGGTATGGTTTTGAATCCACGTCTTTATGCAAACGCACATTGGTCTACCAATTGAGCTAATAGGATAAAAATATTTTACCAATTGTCTTTGCATAAGAAGTTAAACAAGCAAGAAAAGAATCGAATGTCGGGCGGGATCTTAACCTTTCCGCACAACATATGCAACAGTTGCAGCTTCAACTCTAGAATCAGAAGCAGATACAAACAAACCACATCCTTTTTTCAAATCCAATTGCTTCTCACTTTTACAATAGTGATGAACTATAAAACAAAGCCACTTTGAACAAGTATTGAATTGCAGGTCACACTGAAGAAACTGAAAAACAGTTACAGTATAACACTATTAGATTCCTACACTCTATCATGACATGTGGTACAGTTGCTATATAATCTTTACAAATGTCTTCATGCAATGATTTATGGTTTTCAACAACGACAAAGAGGAGCATAGACCACTTATCCAAGCCCTAACAATAACAATCAATAGATTATGGATAGAATCAGACATCAGTAAGGCTCAGGAATGTAAAGACCGGAATTTTAAATAAGTATTCAATTGCAAAAATTGGATAGTTTAAGAAAACCCGTCCTCGAGCGCATTTCTAAATTTGGAACGTCTTTGTAAATCATCTCGGCACGTTTTAAAATATAGGTTGTCGAGCTAAATTCCGCTATTATATTCGGATTTAAAACGTGGAGTCTTGTGAGTCGTTGAAATGAATTTGAACTCATGTCGGATTTCGAGATTGGTAGTCGGGACTTGAGGTCGGATGAGCGGATCTCTCACTATTTCTATCTCTCTCTCACTCGTCTCTCTCTCTCTCCCACACTCACTCTCCCTCCCTTCCCACTACCATGTTAATTGTTTTGTCTTTTTCCTATTAAAACCATAGTGTGCCCAATTTGTGCCCCTATATAAGGGAGGCACCAATCCTTAAAATTCTAATAATATCTTCATAAAAATATGTGCCCTATCTCAGCCTCCTATCTCTCTCTGTTTATTTCAATTAAAAATCAAATCCTAAAATCCCAAAGTTTCAAAATTTCCATCTCTTCAATCCATCTCACTCACCTTTCACCCTTCATTTCTTATTTCTCAGCCACCAAAGAACCCTAAAACACCCTTCTGAAGATCCCGTCTCAAGAATCTAACCCAAAAATCGGAGTCGGAAAGCAAATTCCATCGAAAACCAAGTTTTTGTCCGTGGTTGCCGCCGCGAGTCCTTGGTCACCGCTGTGAGATCTTGTTTGCCGCTGCGAGTTCATCTTCGCCGCCGCGAGCTCAGATCCCAAAAGAAGAAAAACATCTTCGCAACCGTGAGTTCCTCTTCACCGCTGTGAGTTGGGAGCCTAGTTCCGGTGTTGGCTCGGTAAACCACCTCGTTCTCCCTCGTTTTAACTCCTTTCTCCTTCCTGTTTATTCTTGCTTGTTCCTCGCTCTCTCCTCTACCTTTCAAGGTCAAGAAACAATGGATCTAACTTCTTTTAAAGAAGATTCGAGCTCATTTCTTCCTCTTCCCCTGTTTTTGAGCAAGGTAAACTCTCATCCTTCTGTCCTCTCGTTTTGGATCTAAAACTTCGTAAAGGTCGTCTTTTAACCAAGATATGTCCCTCTTAGGCCTTGTCGTAGCAAAATCTCATTGAATCGGATCCCAAGGACCTACCTCTCCCAGATTTTCAAGGAAGCCTCAAGGAGGCTAGGTAATCCCTCTTCTGCTCTCCCCTCTAGTCCTCGTTTGAGTCATATATGGTTGCTTGGTGTCGGTTTAATGTTAGAAATGTTTTGAAACAATTTTGGGAGCACTGGGATGGTTTTTGCCGTGGCGAATGGCCCTCTCGCCGCCGCGAAAACCACCCCAGAAGCTTTGGCCCAGCTACTCCCTCATCCTTTGGAAGATATGTTGGTTTTGGTTCAATCTTTGAGTGGAATTTTGGTCTAAGGCCGATTTGGAAACATGAGTTTTGAAATATTAATAAATGATTATTTTAATGTTAAAAAGCGAATTTTAAAGGAATTTGAAATGTTGGATTGAATGCTTGGAAAGTGTTTTGAAAACCTTTATTTCAAGTGTTATGATTCTTTAACTTGACTAAATGATGGATACTTGAAAATAGAAATGGACTTGAGTATTATGGATTTGGCTTATTCGGATGATTTGGCTTTTGACGTTTTTTGATTTAGAATGAGTTGAAATTGTTGGACTTCGGATTGGTTTTGAGGAGACTATGGAAGCAAATATTGTAACGGCCCGGGATTATGATTCCCGGGTTACGTTTCAAGGGAGGAAACCCCTCGATAGAATCTTGCACCCTGAGTACAGGTTGAAGGTTTGAATGCCTAATCTAATGTTTCCAAAGTGGAACCTCATACCCAAATTCGAACGGATCGTTGGAATCCCCGGGGAAGTCCCATGTACCTGTTTTAAGTCTAAGCGTAGAAAACCAGTAGCCAGGAAAATAGCGGAATCAAAGTGTAATACAAGAGGATGCCACGAGAGAGCCACGTCAAAACAAAATCAAAACACCCAAACTAACCTATTAATGAATTGGTGAAGTCAGAGCCTCGACTCTCTCTTGCCGCCATGTTAGACCCCGCGGTCATGAAGCCAAAGCAGCGACAATGGTGATAAGCATAATGGATACCTAAAAACGTTGATAGTGGGTGGGATCAGATGATGCCCACATGGGTCTGTCCCTTCATTAAGGGTGCTGCCCCCACCATATGTTCACAGATACGCTATACCTAATAATCATGCTTCTAGATCCAAGGCGGAATATGAACACACTAGCATGCCCCTAAGATCAAGTGTTTAATAATAAGAAGAAGGCCTTATTACAAAATACCAAATGGTATATCCCTCTCCTACCTCCAACCCCTTCCGATAGGGCGGAGACTGGCCAGCTTATGAATGCATTCCATTCCATCATAATCGAATCGGCCCACAGGCCCGACCCGTGATCATATATAAAGCCCATAGGCAAATCTCGTAATCATACTCATAATATAAGTAAAGGAAGTTCCATATGACTCGATTGACTCAGGGCGGGACCCGATGGGACTGGGTCGTCCTATGACCCTAGCAAAGACTCTAGTTACTTCACAGATAATGGTCGTTCTGTTTACATACGCATAAAGAAATAGAATGCTCAACGATTGATGCAACCTAGCAGGATACTACATGGCATGCTGATTATGAATGCAAGCACCTACTGTATCATGCACATAAGGTAGGGAATATCTATTCGATCTGAGTAAGCTCCGTAGAGACTTACCTGGAGGTGCAGAACAGCAATAATGTAGCACTAAGACAGTTTAAGATCACCTGGTAATCACAATGAGTATATAAGTCTATATTCAATCACACAAGCACAATCATTCTACATAAGTTCACACAATCGAAAGTCTCATCATGACATTCCATATCATCATCATTCACCTTATCTCATTTTTCATCGCAAAGTCTCTATATAACTTATCAAGTACCATCTCAACTCATCATCTCAACATCTCATCATGCTTTCATATACATCAACACATCATAATATCATTTTAAGGACATATATCAACATTTCGATCATCTCATAATTCATATATCAACATTTCGATCATCTCATCATTATAAGTAACTAGCATATAACCTTTCATAAAACATCATCATTGTGATGCATAAAATCTGCATCATAGTGGTTGAAGGAGATCGATCTTGACCATCGACTCCACCCGAACCGTAACCTGTCAAACAAGAACAAACGAGGTCGGGGCGGGGCTTGTCTCCCTCGGAGGACCCTCCGACGATCAAGTCAGTCATCATTTATTAGAAAGAAACTTCTTCTCATATTTATATTAGTCGAGCATAAACGAAACGGTCAAGGCATTTAATTCAAGGAATTGAAACGGTTTTGATATTTAATAAAAGAAACCGTTACTGTATTGATGTCGGCTGAGGCATTAAATATAGGAAATGGTCGAGGCATTTATGTGGGTCATCACAATAGAATAAGCGGTAATTGATAAAAGACGGAACCGCCCCTGCATCGTGATTTCGGGATTTTCCCTCTTACAATTGCCCCTCGGGTTTCCTCATCATGTCTCAATGATGAAGGAAGCCCGAAAAATAGGTGATTCATTGGCCGTAAATGGCAACTTATTGGCCTCGAGCGGTTGTTTTGGCCTTGAGTGGCTATCGTTGGCCGTAAGTGGCTATTGGTCGTAAATGGTGATTCATTGGCCGTAAGTGGCGTTTTATTGGCCGTAAATGACGATTCAATGGCTGCAAGTGGCTATTTCCGGTGGCCTTAAGTGGCGATTTCCGGTGGCCTTAAGTGGCGATTTTCGGTGGCCGTAAGTGGCGATTTCCGGTGGCCGTAAGTGGCGATTTATTGGCCGTAAATGAAGATTCAATGGCCGTAAGTGGCTATTTCCGGTGGCCTTAAGTGGCGATTTCCGGTGGCCTTAAGTGGCGATTTTCGGCGACCGCAAGTGGCGATTTCCAGTGGCCGTGAGTGGCAATTTCCGGTGGCCGTAAATGGTGATTTCCGGTGGCCTTAAGTGGCGATTTCCGGTGGCCGTAATTGGCGATTTATTGGCCGTAAATGACGATTCAATGACCGTAAGTGGCTATTTTCGGTGGCCTTAAGTGGCGATTTCTAATGGCCTTAAGTGGCGATTTTTGGTGGCCGTAAGTGGCGATTTCCGGTGGCCGTAAGTGGCGATTTCCGGTGGCCGTAAGTGGCGATTTCCGGTGGCCGTAATTGGCGAATCTTCACCTTCTTGAATAATTATTTGTAGCTTTGAAGACGTTGTTCCATGACATCTACAGTCGTTGATCCTGGTCAAAAGCATTACACTTCTACATAATTTAGAGCAATTAAGCCATTAGATGATTAGTATTGTAATGTGTAATGCCCCTAGCACGTTATATGCCCCTGCACAAAATTTATATACCTTTGTGGAGAAGCGGGCAGCTAAAAATCTAGCTCGTAAGAGCTACACATTTATTAAAAAATTCTCCACAAGGGGAGTAGAAAACTTAGCTTGCAGCACAATCTCATGCTTCCATTGATTGATGCCTTGCCGTTGTTTGTTACACCGAATCTTTACAGTGTCATTTTTCACCCATGGCTGCTTGCCTTTGCATCTTTAACGTATGCGGCTCCTAGTGCACCATACCATTTTGGTTGCCTTAGGAGTGAATTCACCTCTTTCAATGCCTGTCCCTTCATAATTACCTAGCTAAAATTGCAAAACAAGCAAAACAAACCAAAACAAAGCCCAGGGAGCACGACCCACTATTGAAATAGTAATTGCAAGAACACGCTCAATTCAACGGTATAATAAGCTAATAACACGTAGAGCACCCTTAAAAACCGTTCATATATTTGAAGAGTTAGATCATGGTCAAATGAGCATCAAGCGAACAAGTGCAATTGAAGAATAAGAACAACACAAAAACACTAGGTGGCCAACAAGATTAACGCCTCCATGAGATGTTTATTCCGATATGTGAATGTCATAGATTAAAAATCAGTAGCCAAAAGATAAATATGCCACCGGTAAAAATATGAAGATACCACTCTTTAGCAGGTAAGAGTATAATTCCAATCTAGTGTCCCTCCATTTAGAGTAAATTATGAATCATGCAGGTCTTAAACTTTAAAATCACAACACAAGTCGTTGATGCTATCAAATTTCAAGTCCAAAATCCCCCACCAAAGGGTTAATTTAAAACTTTTAACAAAGCAAGCAAGAGACGATTCATATACTCAGCAGCATTCATGATTCAATTCATATATACTAGAATGGATCCCTCGCTAATCGACCATAGAGAGACAAACGGGTTATGCTTTAGCCTGATCGAAAGCAATATGTAACTATTAGCCCCAACAAATTCAACACAGCTTTAGGAATTTATAGAAACCTGCACGTACCTTCATCAGGTTCGGGCTCAACCGATCGGAGAAGAAAGAGGCGAGGCTCTTGCCAAGGCGGCCGGAGGCTCCTTGCAGGGCGGTCGGAGGCGGGCAAACGACACCGGCGATAACTCAAGCGTCTTCACTCGCTGCCGAGGAGATCGCCAGATCTACTTCCTTCTCTCTCCCCCTTCACTATATATAGATCGATTCTTTTCGAGATCTGCGATTCGCGAGATGGGCGATGATGATGCGGAGGCGAAGGCGCGACTTTTCGGTGTCGGAATCGTCATCGCTTCGACCGTCGAAGATTAGGGTTTGGTGAGACACGAGGATCTCCTTGTGCTTCAGGCTTCTTTGTTTGATCTTGGAGATGGCGCCGAGGTATCCGACTCCGATCGTGAAAATTGCTCCGACCGGAGATGGTCTCGAAGCCGTCACCCTTTCCCCAAGAGGCTGCACCCTTGATGGATCTGTTCCTCTTCTTTTTTTTAAAGATCCGATCTCGTAGCCTTTTGATCGAATTCCCACAGACGGAGCCAATTGTGATGCATAAAATCTGCATCATAGTGGTTGAAGGAGATCGATCTTGACCATCGACTCCACCCGAACCGTAACCTGTCAAACAAGAACAAACGAGGTTGAAACGGCCAAGGCATTTAAAACACTTTCAAATAATATTTTCAACCCCTTAAGGTAACCAACCATTTTATTTAATTAATAAACAACCCATATATTTTATAAAAATCAGAAACCGACCCTCCCTTTTATTTGGTGCCAAACCGCGCCCATTTTGTTTATACCCTTCAAAACCGAACACATTTCATAAATAGAGACCCAAATTATTCCGGCCCTAAACCATAAACACTAACCCAGATTGTTTTAAAATAAAAGGCCAAAGCTCATTTAAAAAACCCAACCCATTCGGCCCACCAAAATAGGCCCAATGCCCCCCCTATTCTATTAACCCAGAACCGAAACCAGAATAAAAAAAGGAAAGGGGGGCCCATGCTGACTTGGTGACAAAAGGAAAACCTGTCATTGTTCCTGCCAAAGAATACTTAAACCTACAACTAGTATAGTTGGTAGGAAAGAGGTCGATCCACAAGGAAATCTAATGAATTCTAGTGTTAATCCAATCGCAAGTAACCAAAAAGAGTTGTTGTGATAAAAAGATCCGCCTTTTGTCAAAGCGGAAAGAGGCAAACAAAATAAAGTGGGTTGTAGAATGCAGTGGAGAGAATTAGGTTCACCTACAATTTGTCACTTCAATTGATGAATTTGATCCTTGTTTCAGCCTCTAGTACTTTTCTTTTCCTATCAATGTCCTTGTCCAGATCTTAGGTAAATTACTAGTCCTACGAGTCCTAGCAATCCTTATCTCTAAATACCCCTAACACGGTTAAGATTTAACCTAGAGATAGCATTAAGACTATGAATTAACCAAGGTATATGCAATATCAAGCTACAAGTCAATATTTAACATTTATTCAACTTCCTACACATCCAATTAGTCCTACGAGTCCTAATGGGATATGATTGCCACTTGGGTTAAGGTTCGCTACGAGGAATCTACAAAACCCTAGCAATTGAATGAATCTACTCTAACTAGTTGATCAGGCCAGAGAGAATAAAACACATTCAAGGAATTAAGCGCAAGGAAGCCAAAACATTCAAATAGGAATAAGAACTAGATTAAGAAACTCACAATTCAATAATCAAAGATCCAAACTGTAGGCAAAACCTCGAGAGTTTAGTTGATCATGCTCAACGTTCTCTCAATAATTCTCTAAAAGTGCATAAGGTATTAGTTAGATACCTAAGAAAATAACCCTAATATTCCTTAAATAACCCTAAAAAAGTCGGCCAAAATAATTCTAAAGAAACCCTAATTAAAGCACTACCAAAAAAACAGGAAATAGCCACGGATTTTTTAGCAACGCCATAGGGTTGTGGCAGATTTCGTGGCTGATAGCTACGAACGTAGCCATAGCCTGACATGTCGTCGCTAAATAGGCATCGAGTAAAATTTTACGTGGCTAAATCTGTGGCTATGGGTAATGACATAAATTCGTGTACAGAATGTCGTGACTATTAGCCACGATTATGAATGTCGTAGCTAAATTCATGGCTGTTAGCCACGACTTTAGCCACTATTGAAATATTCGTGGCTGATTTTGACGCCGATAAGCCCGCGAAAAAATACCCTGGCTGTACTCGTGGCTAAGAAGAATTGGCAATTGGCAATCATGACCTGATTTTGTGGCCAATAGCCACGAATTTAGCCACTATTGGAATATTCGTGGCTAGATTCGACGCTAATATGGCCATGCCCATTGTCCGTTGTTGTATCCGAATTTGGGTAATTCTTCACACAAATTAAAGCAAATAATAACTTTAAAGCCCAAAATCTCACCCAAAAAAAATATTAGAGCCCAAAGGTGGTCAAGCCCAATATCATAGATAGTCAAAGCCTAAAAACGGTCAACCCGTTAGTGGTAGTCAAAGCCCAATGAATATGAAAGCCCAATTAATAGCTCTTGACGTACTAAAGAGCCCAATTAATAGCCACGGTCATATCTGTGGCTAATGCTGTGGCTATTTACAGTTAACCTCAAATGACACACTTCAATTTCTAATGGGCTTTAATTTATTGTGGGCCCAAATATGGCTATATTTTCCGCCAACGAGCCCATAATTTATTAGGAGAGTTTATTTTGAGGAAAAATCATATAAGTAGCTAATGATTGTGGAATAAAACTTTATATTATGTAATAAATTATTATTAGAATACTATAAGTGTGTGATTTGAGGGAAAATCATATATGTACCTAATAAGTGTAGAATAAAACCTTATATTATCTAATAAAATGTTATAAGAATACTATAAGTGTTTGTTTTGAGGGAAAATCATATAAGTAACTAATAATTGTTGAATAAAACTTTATATTAAGTAATAAATTCTTATTAGAATATTATAAGGGTATGTTTTGAGGAAAACTCATATAAGTAACTAATAAATGTTGAATAACATCTTATAATAACTGATAAATTTTTGTTAGAATACTATAGGAGTATGTTTTGAGGAAAATTCATATAAATAACGAATAAATGTTTAATAAAGCCTTATATTGACTAATAAATACTTATTAGAATATTATAAGTGTATGTTTTGAGGAAAACTCGTATAAGTAGCTAAGGAGTATGTCTCTCGCGAATG
Organism: Persicaria maculosa; assembly: GCA_963922045.1. Lineage (NCBI taxonomy): Eukaryota > Viridiplantae > Streptophyta > Magnoliopsida > Caryophyllales > Polygonaceae > Persicaria > Persicaria maculosa. Next base: position 18,478,092 of record OY998261.1, on the reverse strand, counting down.
CCCTCAGAAAAGGAAGGTTCTTCTCAATGATTTAGGAGACCATTACTATGAGGAGGAGACTGTCGAGGACCATGTAATTTCGAGTGAAGTGGAGGAGGACCAGCCGATTGAGCCTAACGACGAAATAGACCCCAGTGACTTCCAAGAGACTCTTTGTCTTGTCAATCGTCGGGTCCTACACATCCAGGAAGCTCCCATGGCTGATCAAAGGGAGAACATTTTCCACACCAAGTGTGTGGTTAGCAAGGCTAACTTAAGCGTCATAGTCGACGGTGGGAGTTGCTGCAACCTCATCAATGAAAAGGTAGTGGATTTCTTACACTTGACTACTACTCCTAGGGCTACTCACTATGGTTTAAATGGCATAACTGATGATGGATCTGATATTATGGTGACTAAACAATGCTTAGTGTCATTTTCTATTGGCTCATATCATGATCAAGTCTTATGTGATGTTGCTCGAATGGATTGTAGTCATATTTTGCTAGGTCGTCCTTGGTTATATGATCGTTCTGTTATACATGATGGTCGTGCGAATACATATTCCTTCACTTTTGATGGGAGGAGAGTCACTCTCCTACCCCTTTCACCTCAAGCTGTGTTGCAGGAACAGGTTCACAAGAAACAACAGCAGGACGATCAAAAGGAGGCCCATCGGAAGGGGAAGCAGAATGCGGCCCAGACAACCGCGCCCGCGGCCACCTCGGCACCTACCCCCTCTCCTTCTGCATCACCACAGCCCTCTCATACCCCACTTCAGGGCTTTGTTGAACGACGTTCTTTGGTCTCTCAACCTCACAACGAGACTGTCTCCTGGAATGCTCATCGACCTCATATCCTTTTGATTATGAAAGAAGTCTTACTTCATACTGTGGATTTGAGTCATATTCCTGCACTTATTGTTGCTCTTTTGCAGGATTATTTAGATGTCCTTCCAGCTGATCTGCCACAAGGATTGCCGCCTATTCGTGGGATTGAACATCATATTGATTTCGTCCCTGGCGCAGCCTTGCCTAATCGTGCCGCCTATAGGGCTAGTCCAGAGGAAACTAAGGAGCTGCAACGCCAAGTCACAGAGCTGATGGATAATGGCTTTGTTCGAGAAAGCCTCTCCCCTTGTGCCGTGCCTGTCATCTTGGTTCCTAAGAAGGATGGCTCTTGGCACATGTGTGTTGACTGCAGGGCAATCAACCAAATAACGGTTAAGTATCGTCACCCTATTCCTCGTTTAGATGATATGCTTGATGAATTATATGGTGCATGTATTTTCTCTAAAATTGATCTTAGAAGTGGCTATCATCAAATTAGGATGAAACAGGGAGATGAATGGAAAACGGCTTTTAAGACTAAGTATGGTTTATATGAATGGTTAGTAATGCCTTTTGGTTTGACAAATGCTCCTTCTACTTTTATGAGGCTTATGAACCATGTGCTTAGACGTTACTTAGGCAAATTTGTCGTTGTTTATTTTGACGATATCTTAATTTATAGCAAGAACATGCATGATCACCTTAGTCACTTAAAATTGGTATTTGACTGTCTCCGAAAAGAAAAACTAAATGCCAATTTGAAAAAGTGCTCTTTTGCTTCTGCATCTACTATTTTCCTTGGATTTGTTGTCTCTGCTTCTGGTTTAAAGGTAGATGAGGAGAAGGCTCGTGCTATTCAAGAGTGGGCCCAGCCACATACCCCCACTCATGTCCGCTTATTCTTGGGCCTTGCTGGCTTCTATCGACGCTTCGTCAAGGACTTCCGCACCATTGCCGCCCCCCTACATGAGCTGACAAAGAAGGATGTGACGTTTCACTAGACAGACGCACATCAAAGGGCATTTGATGCTCTCAAGGATCGTCTCACCCATGCCCCAGTGCTACAATTACCTGACTTCACACAACCGTTCGAGCTCGAGTGTGATGCTTCTGGCACTGGCATTGGTGGGGTACTGCTACAGAATAGGCGCCCTATTGCCTATTTTAGTGAGAAGTTGGGCCCCACTAAGCTCAACTATTCTACCTACGACAAGGAACTGTTCGCCCTGGTTCGATGCTTACAGACATGGCAGCACTACCTTTGGCCTAAGGAGTTTGTGATTTATTCGGATCATGAAGCTCTGAAGTACCTCAAAGGTCAGGCAGTGCTCAGCAGGCGACTTGCTTGTTGGGTGGAGTTTCTGGAGACCTTTTCCTATGTGGTTCACCATAAGAAGGGAAAGGATAATGTGGTAGCTGACGCGCTATCACGAAGGTATGTCCTCCTAAACCATATGGATGCACATGTTTTGGGTTTTGCTTTGATAAAGGAACTTTATGCCTCTGATGGTTTCTTTAAAACTATTTATGCTCAATGTGTGTCCAAGGGTGAAGTTGATTCTTATTTTCTCGATAATGGTTATTTATTTAAGATGGGCAAGCTTTGTATCCCATCTTCTTCTATTAGACGACTGTTAACTTAAGAAATACATGAATCTAGGGGACATGGAGGTTTCGACAAAACCTTAGCTGCACTTAAGGAACATTACTTTTGGCCTAAAATGTCTAATTATGTGCTTAGATTTGTCAAAAGTTGTGTCACATGTGCAAAGGCTAAATCAAAATCTAATGCTAATGGTCTATATCAACCTTTGCCTATATCGAATGCACCCTGAGAAGATGTGTCTATGGATTTCATTGTAGGATTGCCTAGAACTTCGAAGGGTCATGATTCTATTTTTGTTGTTGTAGACAGATTCTAAAAAATGGCTCATTTCATACCTTGTCACAAAACTGATGATGCTATTCATGTTGCTCATTTATTTTTTAAGGATGGTGTTCGCCTACATGGATTGCCTTTATCTATAGTTTCTGATCGTGACTCTAAATTCTTAAGCTGTTTTTGGAAAACTTTATGGTCTAAGTTAGGTACAAAACTATTATTTTCTACTTCTTGTCATCCCAAACTGATGGCCAAACTGAGGTTACAAATAGAACTCTTGGGGCTCTCCTTAGAGTCATGTTGCGAACTAACCTCAGGAGGTGGGAAGACTGCCTACCATTTGTTGAGTTTGCTTATAACAGGTCTAGGCACTCAGCAACCAAGCAGACTCCATTTCAGGTTGTCTATGGCCGAAATCCACTCACCCCAGTGGACATGATGCCACGGCCTCTCAAGAAGAAGGAGAGCATGGATGCAGCTAAGCACGTGGACTTCATCCAGCGCTTGCATGAGCGTACCAAGGCGCAACTGGAAAGAAAGACTGCGCAATACAAGGGAGCGAAGGACAAGCATCGCAAGGATGTGCAATTCAACGTTGGTGATCTGGTATGGCTGCATCTCAGGAAGGAACGGTTTCCGCAACAACGGAAATCTAAGCAGGACCCCAGGGGAGATGGACCATTTCGAGTGATTCAGAAGATGGGTCCTAATGCCTACAAGCTGGATCTCCCTGCCGACAAGTACAGTGTTCATTCTACCTTCAACGTCGCTGATCTATCCTTGTTCATACCTGACGATCACTCTAACGACGATTTGAGGACAAATCGAACTCAAGTGGAGGAGAATGATGCAGTGCAATTGTCGATGACTCCTGGTGACATTGAGGACAACATGAAGGTTCCTTTGGATGGTCCTATCACACGTGCAAGGGCCAAAAGGATTCAAGATGCAACAAAATCTCTTGTTGTCCGTTACCAAGGAACGATGGAGCAAGGGTTCAGGCCACCCTAGGTCACTTTGCTCAAGACTACACCACCGGCACAAGAGATGAGCTTCCGTCCCCAAACCAAGCTCATGCAAACTCGCAACCACCCACCTTGAACTCGGCATGGGCTCTTGTCGAATGGGCCTAGGAACTTGGCCGAGTAACTTTGGTTGGGCCTAGGAGTTGTTTTATCCACTTAATTAATTAATGTTATTTTATGTCATTAGATTAATAATGTGGAAGACTCTATCTCTTCTAGATAAAGTCTTGTCCACCAAGTTTTAGAATTATAACTTCTTAGATTTACTCTTATCTTTAGGTTATTTTTATCTATCTTTATTAACCTAAATTCTATCTTGCATTATTAGAATTGGGTGTTAGTTTTCGATTTAACCAAACTCATGTACTTTTAATCAAGGAGATTGAATTAGAATTGAGAAACCCCTTTATAGGATTAAAGGGTTCTCGATTATCAATCCCAAAGGCTCTTATGTTCTTCGGCATTCATCCAAATACCATCTCCCTCACCATTCTTGTTACAGTCGGACAAAACAAACACCAGACAAATTCTAAACCCAAGGAAGCCATCGCAAGAGAGAACCCAGGGGCTTGGTGACGCTCGCGGTCATCCTCGCTCGCAGCGAGCGCGGCGCGTCCCATGGCCCTCGGCTCTCGCTCCCGTCCTCGCGTCTCCTGGCTCTCACTCTCGCTTCCTCGTCGCGCCGCGACACCGTTCACAGGTCCCAGCGATCGCTCTCTCGCTGTCTCGCCCTCGCGCACGCTCGCTCTCGCGCGCTCGCCTTCGCTCTCGCTCCAGCGAGCACATCCGGAAACCTGTCCCTAGGCACTCCCACACACCCTGAGGCCAGCGCCTGTGTGCCCGAGTTCCTCCGCGCGCGCCAGACTCTCGCACCTTTCTCTTCTTTGCTTTCTTTGTTTGCCTTTTTGCTGTTACGTTATTAATTTGAATGAGTTACTTTATTTCCATCGTATTTAGTTGTTAGAATTTCTTAAGTTAAGAACTTTTGGATGTAATTAGTTTATTAATTAGCTCCATTAAAATTGTTCAATCAGGAGATATATTTGAGGAACATTGCAAGATCGGACAAATATACGGCGTGGTTCTTGATTCTGAGCCCACAGGCGAAGGATCGGGTAGCCCAAACGTATCACCTCTTCCATAGTCCAGTCGTTCCGTCGTTCTCCTCCCACCTCCATCATCGAAGGCCTCCTGGCGCCGCTCAGTTTCACCCCTTGACTACATCTTATTGGAGGATCTGCTGCTCGTCGACGCCGACCGCTAGCGACCAGGCGACGTCTGTGACTTTGACTCGCTCCCTGCAGCCGATCCTGTGGGGCTGCAAAAGCGACTTGGTGGAGAACACCGGATCGCTCCATAGATGGCTTTCAGATTACTCCCGATTCTGGAGAACGTCGGATCGCTGGAGAACGCCGGACCGCTTGTGCCTCCATCCCTCGTAATTTCTCAAATCAGTGAGTTTTCTATCCCGATTACTCCCTATTCTGTTAATTTTCTGTTCCGATTGTGTGGATTCAATTTGAATATCTCAAATCAGTGACATTGATTTGAAGAAAATTAGGGTTAGCTTGTTAGATTTTCCTCAATGTTTCCAAAGGATCCCTTGTATGCTTTTGAGAATCTGGAACATTTTCCTCAATGTTAGATTTGAAGAAAACTAGGGTTAGCTTGTTAGATTTGCATAGTGTGCTTTTGAGAATGTATGTACATTTTCCAAAACTATGACAAGTTGGAGAAAGAAAGTAATTTAAATGCTGCCTTCTTGTGAACTGGTAATCCTTCTCTTGCTAACCTTCTTCTTACCTCTCTATCTCTGCAGTCATCTCTTAGAGGGATCACTTATTCAAATGGGCAGTGTCTGCGTTCATGGAAGAGAGGTTCTTGGCTACTTCACTTCCGCACTGCAGCCACATTGTTTCATGATCACCAGAAAAAAGACCACAAGTTGACATTCGAGGTGTGATTCATTTTAGTAAAAGGTTCTTGGCTGCTTCACTTCCGCACTGCAGCCACACTGTTTCGTTTGGATAACTATTTATTATACTTCATTTCTTTTAACTTGAACAACTAGTTTGATCATTAGTTGCTGCGGTTTCAAGCCCATATATTTCTGCATCATTTTTGGTTTCTTGATAGGGTTTCTTTGTAATTTGAATGAAAATGCACTTGAGAACTTATTTACTCGATGATAAATATGAAATCTCAATTAATTTTTTTGCCTTTTATTTGAAAGATTGTGTTATAGTAGCTGGATAGTACAAAACTTATAGTAAATACTATGCCTATTTCTGACGCTCCCCTAAAGGTTTGTCCCTCCTCTTAGATTTGAGTTTCATTCTTCCTTCCGTCCTTACTCTTCTCCATTCACATGGCTTCTTTGCTCTCTTGTGTCTTGGTCTGTCCTTTTCTTTAGCTTTGTGTTTCTGAGTGTCTCTGAATCCTTACTTCTCGCCTTTGTTCTCTAGGTCTCTAAATCCGAACATGTCGTTGCATCCCTGGGAGCGAGTACCATCTCGGTTGTTTTCATTAGGTACGTCTTGATCTTTTCCCGAATTTTAAGTCCTTAATCTACCCTTTCTTTCAATTGAGAACAAAGTTTTTTCCCTAAAATTTTGATCTTTCGAAAAAAGAAGAAAGAATTGTAATACCAGTGCATGAAGAATCCTTATGTTAGGAAAATTAATCATCTAAGGGGCAATGTGTGATTGTGAGTGAGAATCCTTATGTTTTCTGAGTATGGTTTACTCTTTAATCCTTATGTTTTTTGTTTTTTTGTTTTATGTTCTCTTTTTTTACTTTCAAGTTAATAAAGGCTTTTAGTGGTAAGCTTGGGCTGGAATTTTGAAAAGAGGACATAAGGCATGATCTATTCCTAGATAAACTCGAATAAACACCTTTCTATAGTTTTAAAGTTACAGTTACTCGATGTTGAACAGGTCTCCAGGATTAAGCACTAAACTTACTACAAGCAGTAGCAGTGGTAGCTTGGGTTGGAATTTTGTTGCATAATGATGATACACAAGTCTCCAAAGAGTGCATACGGTTGCAAAGCTCATTATTGACAAAGTAAGCAGGGTTCTTTATATGCAACGTGGTGGTTTAGATTTTTGTTATCTAGGTGCTCCGACATCTCATTCGGGTGTCTTGTGTTCGTCTGGATTGAATCCATACTTCTAGTGGGTGTCCTTGTCATATTCATGCATGTTGAGACTTTTTGTATGATTGAACTTTTGAGTGTGTTTTATATAGATGTGTTTTGAATGGTGTAATTTATGGTTATATTTTGGATGTGTTTGTATTACAGATTTGTAAAATTATATTAAATTTATTTCCTAGCTCATAGAACGAATAAGGGCACGAATAAAGCTATGAGCATAGCCAGCAATAAAGTCACGAACTTAGCCACGAATATTGCCACGGGAATAACCACATGAATAGCCACGGTCGTAGCCAACAATAAAGCCACGAACCGAGATACCTAATTGGCCACGGTCGTTGCCACAAAATCAGCCACGAAAGACGCTAGACATCCTGCACGTGCCAAGCCATAAAAACAGCCACGATATACATCGTGGCTAACTTCGTCGCTGTAGCCACGGATGACACGATCCTAACCCGGCCACGGGCATAGCCACGGACTTGTCAGATCGTGGCTATTAGCCACGGATGTTGGAAATCTGGCATTTAGCGACGAGGCAAATAGCCACGAATGGCGACGAACGTAAAATTCGTGGCTATGCCCGTTGCTAAACCGTTTAGCCACGACCATTCGTGGCCTATCGGTGGCTATTTCCAGTTTTTCTGGTAGTGAAGTCTAAAATTGAATCGGTGGTTCTGCAAAGGCCGCGGGGCGGCCAAGCGATCAGCGAAATCCTTCTAGTGGGCTTCGAGCCGCGGGGCGGCTAGCTTGGCCGCGAGGGCGGGGCCATACTGTTCACAGCGATTTTTCCTCTTCTAATTTGGTCTCGATGTCAACATGAAAGTTGTAGATCTCAGAAAGAGCTTTCCAACGCTTGCTTATAATAAGCATTTCGACCAGCAAGGCCTCCAGAAAGTGCAAAACAAGTTCAGCATGTCTGGCGACAACTTCTACTGACTTGTTTATCATATAGGCTCTCGAAATTCGACTCCGCTCCCGTGCTCTTCACTTTTCTTCCTCCCCTTGACTCTTCCTTCATCCAAGAGTCTCCTCGTTCCTCGTCGGATCCACATCTATATGAAATAATCCATAAAAATGTGTAGATTCCGCCTCTTCGAATACCATAGGTAAGCATGTAATTATAACTAAAATATGCACTATTTAGAACCAAACTATGCTAAATGAATCATAATATGCATATCTAATCATGCTCTATCAAATTCCCCCACACTTGAACCTTTGCTTGTCCTCAAGCAATAGAAAAATCAACTCTGTAACCCCATAGATTAGCACATCATGTATCCACCCCAATACTCTTTAAGCGCATGAAAAACTAGAAAATACAATAAATTAACAACATCATAGAATATAATTGCAATAATCAATGTAATCAGGCAACCATATCCATTCTATACCTCACAAGAAATATGTATTTCACTCTCGCTCAAGTGTTTAGGGTTAAATGTTTACGCTCAATACTCAATCTTTAAAAGCTTGGCTACAATAGTCTTGCACTAGTGTTCTAGCTCTACACCTCTGGTGACTCTACACATAACAAAAATTATGAGGTCTTTCAATTGGGATGTAATGGGGCCAATGTAGACAACATAAGTTATGGAATAATTTAGGCTCTGTGGTGGTCATAATCCGGGAACTAAGGAAGCAACCAAATCACAATACTACTCATAAACTCATACCAAAGCTCTACAATGTCATACAACTCCAATCTCATGGATAATACTTTACAAACCATACTCAACTCATTCCTTTTTTCTTTTTTTTTTCTTTTTTTTTCTTTCATATGTTCTTTTTCATGCTATATCAAATGATTTTCCTTGACTTTTACCCCTAAGTGAATTTTATCTTCCTTAGGTCCCAAGTAATGTATAAACTAGTAGCAAGAATCAAACATCTCATAAATATACCTCAAACATACAATCCACCACTCAAACCATCATCCACAATATGAATATTCACCAACTATTCCTAATTCCCGGATGGGGTCATGCTATAATTGGCTATGGAAAAATCTTGTGGAGCTACAAAAGAATAGGCAATCGGCTCAAATTAGCTTCAAGCAGAGGATAATATGTAAGGTAGGAATAGAGTCAAACAGGGCTAATAAAGGTGCCATGTTTAAGTCATGTGCAGAAATCATAATATACAGCCTTGTAAAAGATATCTAAATGCAAGCCAAAGAGGAAGCAGTTAAAGAGAGTACACTCAACAAGCAAGAGGACTAAATTAAGTGCAGTCCTGAATAGGCCAAAATAAGCTCACAAGGTCATGTCTAGAAATTCAAAATCACCCAAAAATCAAAGATCTTATGTGCTCAATTATTAACCAATCATGTTCACCAAATAGTGTAGAAAATATATATATTAAAGGTTTTAACAATCTAAGCATATCATGGGGCATCAGTCTCAATAGATAAATTAGAGGACAAGTGGCATCCATATGGGAAAATAAGACCTAATATCCTAACTAATGCATAAATATAATTACATAAATATAAATATTTTTTCATTTTTTGGTTTTTTATAACATGTTGATATGTGTACAATGTCAACTAAAAACAAATATAAAAGTGCAACTCAAAATGAACATGAAATCCTATTATGCCATCCAATTCTTCCCCCACACTTAAATTAGGCATTGTCCTCAATGTCATAAAAGACAACAAAAGATAAAAATATGAAGAAAAGAAACAAAAAAAAAAAACTAACATGCTTACTGCGGTGGTGGTAGGTAAGGTGGAAAGTGAAGGGAATCATGCCAGTCCTGTCAGAGGTCGCGTGGCGGCCATGGTAGGCCGCGGGGCGGCTGAGGACTTGACCTAGCCGCAGGGCGGCTTTTCTGGCCGTCTGTGTTCTCTTAGATGCCTTTTCTCCCTGCTGTGTTAGCTCCCCAAAACCGAACAGAACCAAAAACTAATCTAATAAAACATGAGACATGGAGGAAAATAGAAAACATACCTTGGGTTGCCTCCCAAGCAGCACCTTTGTTTACTGTCGTTGGCTCGACGGTTTATTCATCCACTCATGCAAGACTCAAGCGGACATTGTTAACGCCCTCAAGAGAAAATCAAATTCTCATGTCCAACCGATATTCGAATGCACACTAAAGATGAAGCAATTGGTAATTAAAAATATAGCAATGAGAACCGTTACCAACTTACCATTCATTCGAGCTTGATTCTCCCTCGATGGTATATAGGACCACCAATAGAGTTCCGCTGGTGGTTTGTTGAAGTAGTGGCTCCATGGATCTACATATTCACCAAAATCTCCCAATTTGCAAAAGGTACTAGTTTCTTGTTCGAGAACCACAGAAATCGGTCCCGGACTTGGCTCCTTGATAGGCGAGTTGGGGATGCTTTCTACAAATGGAGGGAGCATCGAAACATCCACAATCTCTGGGGACGTCTCCTGAGATTTTGTGTCGATAACCACTAGATGCTTTTCTCCATTATCGGAGAATTCATCGTTTCTTGCATCTTGGCTTTCATCAATTAGAGGAGTAGAACATTTCTCAACTCCCAACTCCTTCAATGTTTGAGTGAGTTGGATAATTGCTTCCCCAATTCGATTATTCATCTCATGTAATTGCCCCATTTGCTCCATCAAGACACTGATTGAATCCTCCATGGACGGGTCGGAGTACTCCATTAGTTGACACATTGAAGTGTAGGATTCTTCCTCCGCCGATTGGTCACCCATGTAGCAGAAAAGATCCCATAGTCCTGACACTCCTAAACTAGCAAAGCTTCCGTTGTTTATGGACTTGGCAAGTTCTCGTGTCTCAGGAGTCATGCCGTCAATAACGCAAAGTACCATATCTTGCAAACTATCTTGGAAACCCCATGAATAACGGATATCCAATAAATTTTGCAATCTCGTGAGGTAATGGTGAAAATACTCTCCCTGAAACTGCCATAACTTCAACATCTTGAAATATTTGCAATTAGGTGTTGCAAACCGTAAGATAGGTTCACGACGGGGTTAGATGTAAATATATACAATGGTTAGCGTTAAAAAACACAAAAAAATTCAATAATTCCCCGGCAACGGCGCCAAAGGAAAACCTGTCGTTGTTCCTGCCAAAGAATACTCAAACCTACAACTAGTATAGTTGGTCAGAAACAGGTCTATCCACAGGGAAATCTAATGAATTCTAGTGTTAATCTAATCGCAAGTAACCAAAAAGAGAGTTGTTGTGAGAAAACGATCCGCCTTTTGACAAAGAGGAAAGAGGCAAACAAAATAAAGTGGGTTGTAGAATGCAGTGGAGAGAATTAGGTTCACCTAAAATTTGTCACTTCAATTGATGAATTTGATCCTTGTTTCAGCCTCTACTTCGTTTCTTTTCCTATCAATGTCCTTGTCTAGATCTTAGGTAAATTACTAGTCCTATGAGTCCTAGCAATCCTTATCTCTAAATAACCCTAACACAGTTAAGATTTAACCTAGAGATAGCATTAAGACTATGAATTAACCAAGGTATATGCAATATCAAACTACGAGTCGATATTTAACATATATTCAACTTCCTACACATCCAATTAGTCCTACGAGTCCTAAAGGGATATGATTGCCACTTGGGTTAAGGTTCGCTACGAGGAATCTACAAAACCCTAGCAATTGAATGAATCTACTTTAAATAGTTGATCAGGCCAGAGAGAATAAAACACATTCAAGGAATTAAGCGCAAGGAAGCCAAAACATTCAAATAGGAATAAAAACTAGATTAAGAAACACACAATTCAATAATCAAAGATCCAAACTGTAGGCAAAACCTCGAGAGTCTAGTTGCTCATGCTCAACATTCTCTCAATAATTCTCTAAAAGTGCATAAGGTATTAGTTAGATACCTAAGAAATAACCCTAATATTCCTTAAATAAGCCTAAAAAAGTCGGCCAAAACAATTCTAAAGAAACCCTAATTAAAGTCTAAAATTGAATCGGCGGTTCTGCAAAGGCAGCAGGGCGGCCAAGCGATCAACGAAATCCTTCTAGTGGGTTTCGAGCCGCGGGGCGGCTAGCTTGGCCGCGGGGGCGCGGCCATACTGTTCACAGAGATTTTTCCTCTTCGAATTTGGTCTCGATGTCAACATGAAAGTTGTAGATCTCGGAAAGAGCTTTCCAACGCTGGCTTATAATAGGCATTCCGACCACTGAGGCCTCCAGAAAGTGCAAAACAAGTTCAGCTTGTCTAGCAACAACTTCTAGTGACATGCTTATCACTTAGGCTCTCGAAATTCGACTCCGCTCCCGTGCTCTTCACTTTTCTTCCTCCCCTTGACTCTTCCTTCATCCAAGAGTCTCCTCATTCCTCTTCGGATCCACATCTATCTGAAATAATCCATAAAAATGTGTAGATTCCGCCTCTTCCAATACCATAGGTAAGCATGTAATTGTAACTAAAATATGCACTATTTAGAACCAAACTATGCTAAATAAATCCTAATATACATATCTAATCATGCTCTATCAAATTCCCCCACACTTGAACCTTTGCTTGTCCTCAAGCAATAGAAAAATCAACTCTACGACCCCATAGATTAGCACTTCATGTATCCACCCCAATACTCTTTAAGCGCATGAAAAACTAGCAAATACAATAAATTAACAACATCATAGCACATAATTGCAATAATCAATGAAATCAGGCAACCATATCCATTCTAGACCTCACAAGGAATATGTATTTCACTCTCGCTCAAGTGTTTAGGGTTAAATGTTTACGCTCAATACTCAATCTTTAAAAGCTTGGCTACAATAGCCTTGCACCAGTGTTCTAGCTCTCCACCTCTGGTGACTCTACACACAACAAAAATCATGAGGTCGTTCAATTGGGTTGTAATGGGGCCAATGTAGATAACATAAGGTATGGAATAATTTAGGCTATGTGGTGCTCATAATCCGGGAACTAAGGAAGCAACCAAATCACAATACTACTCATAAACTCATACCAAAGCTCTACAATGTCATACAACTCCAATCTCAAGGATAATACTTTACAAACCATACTCAAATCATTCCTTTTTTCTTTTTTTTTTCTTTTTTTTTTCTTTCATATGTTCTTTTTCATGCTATATCAAATGATTTTTCTTTACTTTTACCCCTAAGTGAATTTTATCATCCTTAGGTCCAAAGGAATGTATAAACTACTAGCAAGAATCAAACATCTCATAAATATACCTCAAACATACAATCCACCACTCAAACCATCATCCACAATATGAATATTCACCATCTATTCCTAATTCCCGGATGGGGTCATGCTATAACTGGCTATGGAAAAATCTTGAGGAGCTACAAAAGAATAGGCAATCAGGCTTAAATTAGCTTCAAGCAGAGGATAATATGTAAGGTAGGAATAGAGTCAAATAGGGCTAATAAAGGTGCCATGTTTAACTCATGTGCAGAAAGCATAATATGCAGCCTTGAAAAAGATATCTAAATGCAAGTCAAAGAGGAAGCAATTAAAGAGTGTACACTTAACAAACAAGAGGACTAAATTAAGTGCAGTCCTGAATAGGCCAAAATAAGCTCACAAGGTCATGTCTAGAAATTCAAAATCACCCAAAAATCAAAGATCTTATGTCCTCAATTATTAACCAATCATGTTCACCAAATAGTGTAGAAAATATATATATTAAAGGTTTCAACAATCCAAGCATATCATGGGGCATAAGACTCAATAGATAATTAGAGGACCACTGGCATCCATATGGGAAAATAAGACATAATATCCTAACTGATGCATAAATGTAATTAAATAAATATAAATATTTTTTCATTTTTTGGTTTTTTTATAACATGTTGATATGTGTGCAATGTCCACTAAAAACAAATATAAAAGTGCAACTGAAAATGAACATGAAATCCTATTATCCTATCCCATTCTTCTCCCACACTTAAATTAGGCATTGTCCTCAATGTCATAAAAGACAACAAAAGATAAAAATATTAAGAAAAGAAACAAAAAAAACTAACATGCTTACTGCGGTGGTGGTAGGTAAGGTGGGAAGTGAAGGGAATCCTGTCAGTCCTTTCAGAGGTCGCGGGGCGGCCATGGTAGGCCGCGGGGTGGCTGAGGACATGACCTAGCCGCAGGGCGGCTTCTCTCGCCGCGGGGCGGCCTGTGTTCTCTTAGACGCCTTTTCTCCCAGCTGTGTTAGCTCCCCAAAACCGAACAGAACCAAAAACTAATCTAATAAAACAAGAGACATGGAGGAAAATAGAAAACATATCTTGGGTTGCCTCCCAAGTAGCACCTTTGTTTACTTTTGTTGGCTCGACAGTTTATTCATCCACTCATGCAAGACTCAAGCGGACATTGTTAACGCCCTCAAGAGAAAATCAAACTCTCATGCCCAACCGATATTCGAATGCACACTAAAGATGAAGGAATTGGTAATTAAAAATATAGGAATGAGAACCGTTACCAACTTACCATTCATTCGAGCTTGATTCTCCCTCGATTGTATGTAGGACCACCGACACAGTTCCACTGGTGGTTTGTTGAAGTAGTGGCTCCATGGATCTATATATTCACCAAAATCTCAAAATTTGCAAAAGGTACTAGTTTCTTGTTCGGGAAGCACAGAAATCAGTCCCGGACTTGGCTCCTTGATAGGCGAGTTGGGGATGATTTCTACAAAGGGAGGGAGCATCGAAACATACTCAATCTCTGGGGACGTCTCCTGAGATTTCGTGTCGATAACCACTAGATGCTTTTCTCCATTATCGGAGAATTCATCGTTTCTTGCATCTTGGCTTTCATCAATTAGAGGAGTAGAATATTTCTCAACTACCAACTCCTTCAATGTTTGAGTGAGTTGGATAATTGCTTCCCCATTTCGATTATTCATCTCATGTAATTGCCCTGCTTCCTTCATCAAGACACTGATTGAATCCTCCATGGACGGGTCAGAGTACTCCATTGGTTGACACATTGAAGTGTAGGATTCTTCCTCCGCCGATTGGTCACCCATGTAGCAGAAAAGATCCTATAGTCCCGACACTCCTAAACCAGCAAAGCTTCCGTTTTTTATGGACTTGGCCAGTTCTCGTGTCTCAGGAGTCATGCCGTCAATAACGCAAAGTACCATATCTCGCAAACTATCTTGGAAACCCCATGAATAATGGATGTCCAATAAATTTTGCAATCTCGTGAGGTAATGGTGAAAATACTCTCCTTGACACTGCCATAACTTCAACATCATGAAATATTAGCAATTAGGTGTTGCAAACCGTAAGATAGGTTCACGACAGGGTTAGATGTAAATATATACAATGGTTAGCGATAAAAAAACACAAGAAATGTCAAGAATTCCCCGGCAACGGCGCCAAATTTGACAAGAGGAAAACCTGTTGTTGTTCCTGCCAAAGAATACTCAAACCTATAACTAGTATAGTTGGTAAGAATGAGGTCGATTCACAGAGAAATCTAATGAATTCTAGTGTTAATCTAATCGCAAGTAACCAAAAAGAGAGTTGTTGTGATAAAAAGATCCGCGTTTTGTTAAAGCGGAAAGAGGCAATCAAAATAAAGTGGGTTGTAGAATGTAGTGGAGAGAATTAGGTTCACCTACAATTTGTCACTTCAATTGATGAATTTAATCCTTGTTTCAGCCTCTAGTTCTTTTCTTTTCCTATCAATGTCCTTGTCTAGATCTTAGGTACATTACTAGTTGTTGATAGGAGGAAATCGAGTTCTTAAATACAAATATATGGAATATAAATGCAAACCGACTCCTAGCCTATGCAAATAATTACAAGACTTCCTCCCGTTGTAGTGGAAGGGTAGTCAGGATCGATCCACGAAGAGGTGTGTCAGCGGGATCCTATTAGCGTTGGGAAGCTCAAGTCATTGGTCGACCAGAAGCCTCAATCTCGACCTTGGTGCTCGATGTCGACCTTGGTTGTCGATCCTTTTTGCAACAGAAGACTTGCAGAGGTAAAAATAGCAGTCGATATCGACTAGGAAAGGTCGATATCGATGTTAGTCAGCGAAATCGACTGGCTCAGAAGACTGCCAGTCGACACAGGGATGGTCGATTTCGAGGTAGGTGGTCGATATCGAATTCAGTAACTAGTGCAGGGTGATCGTCGTCGACACAGAAAACCATCGACGACACACAGTGGTCGATATCGATGTCTTTTCTTGCAAAGTTGTTATCTTTTTGTCGGCAAAGAAAGGCCGAAGACTCAAGGATGAAGAGGGAGCGATGAACAGAATAAACACAATGTTTTTATGAGAATAAAATATGTGAAAAGCAACTGTAACGGCCCGGATATAAATACCCGGGTTACATTTCGAAGGTTGGTTACCTTCGTTCGGATCTTGCAATTCGAGTACGAGTCGAGGTTTCAAACCTCAAAGGATCAGCACAGAGCAGCAAAAGGGCGGGTACCTAAGTCTATCAACGAAGTCAGGCCCAGAGACGCATGCGGGCCCTAAAGATCTCGCTGAGGACATATAATACGCCTATACCTAGAATAAAGGATGTTCTAATGCAGTACGGAATTTAAATCACACTATCATGCTCCTAGTATATATAATATGCAAAAAAGAACTGTAAAGGCGCCCAAAGCATGCCAAGTGGCATATCCCTCTCCTATCTCTGCACCCCTTCACGTTAGTGCAGAGACTGGCCAGTTCGATGCTATAGCATATCATATCTCATCATAGCATATCATATCTCATCATCATATCATATATCTTGCTCATGCCCGATGGTGCTGGGTTATCTCATCATCAGATCATATATCATGCTCATACCCGATGCTGCTGGGCTATCTCATCATCATGCTCATATATCGACAATACTGACTCAGGGCACCCGATGAAGCTGGGCTACCCTATGACCCTAACAAAGACTCTAAGACTCACAGATAACGGCCGTTCTCTTTTCAAACGCATAAAGAATAGGGATGCTCATTCATAAGTGCAATTCCTAAGCATGATATTACATGACATGCTTTTATGCATATGCAACACCTACATACTAGCTATATGACACATCAGGCATGAGGTCCGGGTTACTGAGTAAGCTCCCGTAGGAAACTTACCTGGAGGCGCGCAGAATCGAGGCAATCAACACCAAAAATAAGCAATGTCCAATAGATCACAAATCACCTAATAAACGTACAAATATGCATATGTCTATCTAAGTCACACAAGGCGCCCCTAACTATCATACATAGCTTCACATATCTCATTTCAAATTATTCCATCTTATCTCATTATGCTCATTCCATGTTCATCTCATCTCAACGTATAATATCTCATCCATCATCTCATCTTGTATCATCATATAACATTTCATATCTTATTTAAAATTCACATAATTCTCAAGCAAAATTCAACAATAATTCACCGATTTAAATTAAATAAATTATTTCCCAAGGTTTTCCAAACTCTTCAAATCTCAAGTCAAGTCAACTCATATTCAAGACGATTTCTCAAATCATATCTAGCCAAAACCCATTTATAAGACATTAAATCTTTAATCAACTTGCAAATGTATACTACTAAAATAATTCTAGCATGTTGGTTTTCAAATAACGATTCTTTTAAAGACATTTCTAAAACTTAAAATCTCATTTTTAATAATTTATCATCAATATATCTAATAAACACAAACATCCACTATCTTTATTAATAATTCATTTTAAAGATCCCAAAATCACAAATTTAAAATATCACAACTACATATTTCAAATAATAATAACTTTGAAGTAATTTTATAATATATATGAATATAATTTCAGAAAATAAATATTTTCCATAAAATCAGAAGTATGTAGAATAGCATATTTTAAAATAGCAATTTAGCATAAATCAACTCAAGTAAACAAAACAACTAACAACATTACACAACCCAAGCAAAGAAGGAAAAGCCCAAAGCCATTACCCGGATCCGGAACCCAAAGAAAAGGCCCAATGACATACCCAGAGCCCAATCTCTCCAACCCAAAATCAGAAAGAGAAGGGGCCCACACGGGCTGAGGTGGACGCGGGCCCCAGTTCTTCTTCTTCTTCCTCCCGCCGGCTCCCTGATAGGCTTGAAACCTACTCCCACAAGTGTATGGGATCGGTTGCAGTATATCAAGGTGTCGAACTCAGGGACTATAGGAGTATTAATCGAATCTTTGCAACTAGTTGACTAAGCCAAAATAGTAGAGATCAAAATTGAGGTTTTATGATATAACTAATAAAAACAAATTAAAACAAGCCAATGGAAGTTTTGAGCAAATATGGAGAAAACATTCTAGAATTGGGGATTAACCACCATGTGTCGTCGATAGACTTAAGAGATTTTTCTCGCTCGAATGAATTTGATTCTGTTTGAAGGTAGGTTGTCTAAGTTCATTACTAATCTCCTCTCGGTCTCATAGTAAATTGTACATAACCGGTTAACAATCACTCTCGTCAAAGTTAAACTAAAGTTAGGTCCATTACGCTCTTAGAATCTAAGCCAGTTCATTCAAATATCTGTCTCCATTAGAACAAAAAAACCTAGAATATCTATGACAACCTATTGATCCTCAAGAGATCTTGAATCATGCTATTATGTCACTCATAAGCAAACATCAATGTCTCAGGTTCAATCCTATAGCTCCAATTACAACAATCACCTCTCGGTCTCATGCAATCATCTATTTTCCTATTAGGGCTACCTCCTCTCGGTCTCAACCCCTAATTGGATCTAATCGATTATCAATTAGGCTATACGCTCAATAGGATTAAATCAAACAAAAATCAAACTACATTCAAGCAATAGTAAGTATGGTCTATCTTAACATAGTGGAATCACCCCAACCCTAGAACGATCGAATTAGCCAAACATGATAAAAGAGAACAAATCAAAAGCAAGATAAGAAGACATGGCAAAGAAGAGTAAGAGAAATACTTGATCTTCTATAGCAGAAATCGTCTCAAAGCTTTCGACTGCAATCCTTTATCCTTCAACTAATCTAGGGTTCTCTAAAGTTTTTCCTCCAAAATCTGAGTGTTTCCAGCCCTTGTCCAAAAATGTAATCCCCCTAGAATCTGGAAATTACATCCCTTTTAATTAATCCACCCAACAAATGAAAGAAACAGCGGAAATATGAAAGGTCTGGCCAATCTGGCACTGTCACGACTCGTGAAGAGTCTGTCACGAGTCGTGACACGTCTCAGTAGCGCACAAAACACATGGGTTCACTCGTCACGACTCGTGAAGGTCTCCCACGAATCATGGCAGCTTGTTGTAGCTGAAAATTGCATAAACTCCCTTGTTCCGTGAGTCGTGCTACATCGTCTTGAGCTCATATGAGTGATTTATTTGATATGCTTGCTTCTTTGTCTCATATTTTTGCTCATCTCTCGACCCCTTTAGCCCGTCTTTGATGACTTATTTCCATATGGAAGCGCCTCTAATCACCTCCTTATCCTTTAGCTCTCGAATCGGCTCCAAAACCGCTCAAAAGTACCTGAAATCACAACAAACTAGCTGCGGTAGACACCGATTCCTCGAAATGGGACACAAAGGGCTAAGAAATAGGTAGAATACCCTAGTAAAACGCCCTAAACTCTACGCAAGAGTGCCCAAAGACAATGCTAGAATAGACGCTATCAAAATACCCCATACTTACCCTTGCTTGTCCCCAAGCAAGACTAAGATAATAAACCACAAGATAGTGTCTGCTAATTAGAATTATCCGACGAATGCCGTCCTAGCATATCATTGCCAACAATCAAGCTTGACTAGCACATCAAAACACCAAAATCCTCTAATGCACTTCACTTAAATCTTGACCTCAATACTCATCATCCACAAAGCTTGAACAACCTCGATAATCTCAACCGCTTGAAAATATGCACACAACAAAATCATGAGGGCTTTATAGGGTTATGATGAAGCTAAGGCGGAAACAGTTAGGTATGGAAAATTCTAGGCCATGTGGTGCTAAAATCCGGGAAAAAGGATCATTCGAGAACAACTGGAAGAACACACACTTTACATAATCAAACTCATACCAATCCACCCAATAAACTCCATCAAAACAACTTTTTATGTTCACTTTTGTCAACCACATCAAAATTTCACTCTTTTTTTTCATACTTTTTTTCTTAACTCTCTAGCCTCAACACCGTTTTACACGAATACAAACATTTGTGATGAATGCATCCGGTTACTAAGTGTCTCGGCCCCCTCGCTTTGCACTTCTTCCCACTTGTGTGAATTTTATTCTCCACAAGCAGGATGGGTTACTAACCGTATTTTTTCTTTTTCTTGACTTTTGCACAAGAGTGAATTTTGTCCTCCTCTTATCCCAAGACCTTTTTTTATCACAATCAAGAAAAATCACCCCACACTTAAAGCACACCCGCACAACAAAATACACCACCATGACCCAAAATCCCGGATTGGGTTAAGGACAATAGCGGGCTATGACACTATTGTGGAGTTACCAAAGAAACAGGCTTCTAAGGCTCAGAAGGCTTCAAGCAGATGATCAAACAAGGGTAGGTAAGGAAAATGGGCAAACAAAACTGCCTCAATCATATTTCAATTGTGCACATAAACCAAATAATATGGTCTCAAACATAATATCAAGCTCGAGTATCCAAGTATGAGACGAGAAACAAACATAATCAAGCAAGAGGGTAAACAATCTAGCTAGTCAAACAAGGCAATGGCTCAATGCTCAGATAATCATCAAACATTCCAATAAGTGCGGGTCAAATAGACACAAAACCGAAAAAATTGTGAAGTATTCACCCCCATCCCATACTTAAGTCTTACATATTGTCTCCAATGTAGAAATAAACAAGAGGAAGGGAGAAACTCACAAAGTCCTATGTAAGTGGTGGTGAGAAAGGGCCTCGTGTTTTGCCTTCGGAGCGGTATTAGCAAATTTCACAACATCAATAGCCCCCGTCGAAGAAGAAACAACCGACTTCCGCTTTCTTGATCCTCCCCCAATATCCTACACACATGAAAATAACCAACACACGAAAAATACAAGCAAACACAAATCTGCCCAATGTAAGCCAACAAGTAGGAAAAATGAATCAATAGCAATGTTACAATCCAATGACACAAAAACACACCCCATACTTGTCATTTAGCTTTAACCTCAATTCGCAATTCAAGCACCTCACCTACCAAAGAACCAAAATCATCTCATAAATAAGCTAGGCAAATCCAAATTCTCAACTTGAATGGTCCCAATTAAGCATGACATTAAACACCCAAAAACCCCACTTTACCTCAAACAAATAGTTCCCCCAAAAGCAGCAATTCAATCCAAATCCCCAAATACTTCCTCCTAAACCCTAAGTATTCACAATTCACATGATTCTCGTAAATTAGCATCACAAATTGAAGGAATAACAAGTTTAGAGTACGAGGATACCTTAGATAGCCAGAGGATTCGAGAAAATTAAGAGCAAAAAGGGAGATTTGGGATTTGAAGAATTAGGTTTATGGGTAGCAAGAGAAGGGTTGCGCAAAGGGTGGTCCTGCTGGGCACGGATGGCGGCGCAGATGGAGAGGATGGAGGCGGTGCTGCTGGGTGCTGGTGGTTGAAGGCGCGCCGGCAGGGGACGTTGGGCACGGACGAGAGAATGGGATGTTGGAGAAGAGAACAGATGTGTTCTTCTGTTTTTTTTAAAGATGAATAAAGGAAAAAAAAGAAAAGAAAAGAAAAGAAAATAAAATAAAAGCCTATAAACAAGCGGCCACGACACGTGAGACTTCCCCGCGACTCGTGAGAGTCATTAGTCTGAGTTGAGTTGGGAGCAAGGTCGGTCCCCACGACTTGTGAGAGTCATCCCACGACTCGTGGGACTTGTTTTTGACAAAAGAAACAAAATAAAGAAAAAATTACATACTACTTACCTCGGGTTGCCTCTCGAGCAGCGCTTCTTTAAAGTTATTAGCTTGACCTCGCATCTTCATTTATGTGCTTCGATCAGGAGGATCGACGCATTCCTTTTTTACCACGCCCCGACGTACCTTGAATTTACCACAATTTCTGTGCCATAGCTCGACACTAACACTTCCATCCTTGCACACCTTGGTCACATCATAGGGGCCTGACCATCTCGTGCTTTTAGGCCCTGGGAACATCACTGACTTTGAATGGAAAACTTTCACTTTGTAATCCAGTTTCAGCTCCTCGTTCATCCAATCCCGCTTGTGCTTCTCAAGCAATTTCAGCTCTTGTAATGGTGCTTCAGGATCTTCTAGCAATATCTCAGGCTCTAAGTCATCTAAATCAGGTGCCTCGGGAGAGATATTCATGTCTTCAGCTGCAATGTCAAAATGCTCTCATTGGGTGATATAGAGCTCTAGGGGATCATCATATATAACACACATGATTTGCTCCCTACTAAGGCTCTCTTCTTCCTCAAATTCCTTGCACACCTCATCATGCAATGGGGTCTTCACAACTTTGTTGAAATTGAATTCAACTTTTTCATCACCAATATTGAAGGTAAGATGACCTTCCTTCACATCAATCAAAGCCCCGGCTGTGGCTAAAAACTGTCTCCCTAAGATTATAGGAATTGGTGACGTCTCATCTTATGTCTAGCACCACAAAGTCTACCGGTATATAAAACTTATCCACTCAAATGGTTATATCTTCAAGTACACCATTTGCATATGCAATCGATCCGTCTACAATGGACAACTTCATCTTTACCGGTTTTAACTCTCCTAAGTTCAGCTTGTTGCATATGGAGAGGGGTAGAAGACTTGCACTTGCGCCTAAGTCGCACAAGGCCTTTTATTCGTAGTCACCAACTGAAAAGGGCACTGCAAAGCTACCTGGATAACCTAGCTTTTGTGGGAGTGCATTTTGGATCAAAGCTCCCTATTTTTCCTTTGTGGGAATGGCAACGGAGGTTTATAAGGTGGTGGTGGCATATAGGGAGATTCCTTCTCTGGTTCAAGAGTTCTTTTCTTAGTTGGATCATCTGCCCCTTCATCTGTTTTTGGCTCAGGCACCATCACTTCTACCAACTGCTTCCCACTTCTCAATGTCACTGCTGAAATTTTCCCCCTAGGATTCTCCTCAGCACGTCCCGGGAGTTGGCCATATTGCCTTGGTGAAGCAGCTGCCTGCTGAGCCACTTGAGTCTCAAGCAACTTGTGACTTTTGGCTAAGTTTTGCATCTCTCCTGTCAAGTGTTGGAGATTCCCAGACAAGGCTTGCATTGTAGTAAGCAATTGCTCCATCATTATCTCCGTCCCAGCACTCTGTTGTGTAGGGGGTACAACTGGAGCATGGTAATGAGGTCGTGGAGGGCCAGGTTGGAATCCAGGAGGTGGTCTTTCAGCGCCTTGGTTATTTGAATAGGAGAAACCAGGATGATCTCGAGCACGAGATTTATAGTTGTTGTACCTTGGTGCCCCATTGAAGTCTCGATTTTTGTACATATTAGTATTTCTGTACATGTCCTTCATATATCTAACCTCCTCAGCGTGTTTCTCTACTTGGTGGGAATTATACAACTCACATGATGAAATGGAATGATCTGTCCCACTACAAACTGACAAGGAATGATCGGCTTTGATGATGTAGAACAAGTAGCTTGTGTAGAATGAATGGCCCAAACGCTTCACCTCATAAGAGAGAGCATCTAGCTTAGCATCCCTCATGGTTTCAGCACCCACCTCGAACATACCAGCACTCTTCTTGGTGCTAGGTACAACTGATCTCCCTGTAGAGTATCTGCCACAGTTCTTTGCAGTCTTCTCAATAAATGCCCATGCCTCATCAACATTCTTCTCCATGAAATTCCGCCAGATGAGGAATCAATCATAAACCTAGTAGCATCATCGAGCCCTTTGTTGAAGACTTCAAGGAGATTCAGTTTTGGAGGTCCTTGAACCGTTCCCATGCTTCGTAGATATTTTCTCCTGTTTGCATTTGAAAAGCATAAATCTTCCTTCTCATTTCAGCTGTTCTATATGGTGGGAAGAACTTGTTTAAAAACTCAGAAGACAATGCATCCCATGATGTTTTAGAACCTTTAGGAATAGCATTGTACCATGCCTTAGCTCTATCCCTCAAAAAAAAAAAGGCTCGCATCATAAGCTCATCTGGCTGAACTCCATGAATTTTACCTGTTCCCATCAGCTCCTTGTAGGTGGCCATGTGTTGATGAGGATTCTCAGAAGGAAGGCCACCAAACTTATTTTGACGAATCATCTGAATCAAGGATGGTTTCAGCTCAAAATTATTGGGAGTCAAGTTCTGAAATACTACCCCAGGATTTGGAGTGTGTTGCGCCGGATCCATCCGTTGAGCAAGAGTAAGCGGACCAGCAGCTAGCTGCTGGGCATCCTGAAGAGCTAACTGATGTTGTAGTTGAGCACGGAGCTCATTAATCACTCGTGTACTTTCAGCTCTAGCGGCGTCCAATTCAGCTTGGAGACGTGCAGCGTTGTCCCCCATTTCTTTGACTTTGCGTTGTTCAGCAAGTCTCTTGTGAAAAGTCCTCTCAGGTTCAGAATCAAAAGGCAGAAGCTCTTTGCCTTTTTGGCCTTTTCGCATTAAACTTGCAAAATAGCTAAAACCAAAGCCAAAAATAAACCAAATCAAAAATAACAAACCGACTTAGAAAAATAATTGAAAGGAATCAACTAATACTAGCTTAAGTCCCCGGCAACGGCGCCAAAAACTTGATAGGCTCGAAACCTACTCCCACAAGTGTATGGGATCGGTTGTAGTATATCAAGGTGTCGAACTCAGGGACTATAGGAGTATTAATCGAATCTTTGTAACTAGTTGACTAAGCCAAAATAGTAGAGATCAAAATTGAGGTTTTATGATATAACTAATTAAAACAAATTAAAACAAGCCAATGGAAGTTTTGAGCAAATATGGAGAAAACATTCTAGAATTGGGGATTAACCACCATGTGTCGTCGATAGACTTAAGAGATTTTTCTCGCTCGAATGAATTTGATTCTGTTTGAAGGTAGGTTGTCTAAGTTCATTACTAATCTCCTCTCGGTCTCATAGTAAATTGTACATAACCGGTTAACAATCACTCTCGTGCAAAGTTAAACTAAAGTTAGGTCCATTACGCTCTTAGAATCCAAGCCATTTCATTCAAATATCGGTCTCCATTAGAACAAACAAACCTAGAATATCTATGACAACCTATTGATCCTCAAGAGATCTTGAATCATGCTATTATGTCACTCATAAGCAAACATCAATGTCTCAGGTTCAATTCCATAGCTCCAATGACAACAATCACCTCTCGGTCTCATGCAATCATCTATTTTCCTATTAGGGCTACCTCCTCTCGGTCTCAACCCCTAATTGGATCTAATCGATTATCAATTAGGCTATACGCTCAATAGGATTAAATCAAACAAAAATCAAACTACATTCAAGCAATAGTAAGTATGGTCTATGTCAACATAGTGGAATCACCCCAACCCTAGAACGATCGAATTAGCCAAACATGATAAAAGAGAACAGATCAAAAGCAAGATAAGAAGACATGGCAACGAGGAGTAAGAGAAATACTTGATCTTCTATAGCGGAAATCGTCTCAAAGCATTCGACTGCAATCCTTTATCCTTCAACTAATCTAGGGTTCTCCAAAGTTTTTCCTCCAAAATCTGAGTGTTTCCAGCCTTTGTCCAAAAATGTAACCCCCCTAGAATCTGGAAATTACATCCCTTTTAATTAATCCACCCAACAAATGAAAGAAACAGCGGAAATATCAAAGGTCTGGCCAATCTGGCACTGTCACGACTCGTGAAGAGTCTGTCACGAGTCGTGACATGTCTCAGTAGTGTACAAAACACACGGGTTCACTCGTCACGACTCTTGAAGGTCTCCCACGAATCGTGGCAGCTTGCTGTAACTGAAAATTGCTCAAACTCCCTTGTTTCGTGATATGCTTGTGATAGCATGCATATAGATGGTCATAATAGGTTACATTTATCTTAGTTATGATGCATATCATGAATGATTTAAGCACAATTTGCATATTTGCTCTCTATGTTGGTGGAGTCGGAATCTACACGTTTTTATTGATTATTTCAGGTAACTGTGGATCCGAGGAGGAGACATGGGTTGATGAAACATTAGATGAGGATGTCTAGTTGATCGAGGAATCTTACATGAAGATCTAAAGGGGTCCTGAGAAGAAGAAGCGAGCCTAAACGAATAACAAGTCTGCAGAAGTTGTCGCCAGACATGCTGAACTTGTTTTGCACTTTCTGGCGGCCTCGGTTGTCCGATCGACTATTATGACCATGCGTTGGAAAGCTCTTTCAGAGAGCTACAACCTTCCCGTTGACGTCGAGAACTGATTCAAAGAAGATTCTTCGTAAAAGACAGAAGCAGCGGCCGCCGCATTAGGCAGCGGCCGCCGCATTATGCCGCGGCCGCCGCATTAGTACTGCAGCGACGCGTTTGAGGTTTTTGCGCAGCGACGGTTTTTTTTCTATCCAAGACCTATTTATCTATCTTTTGGATGCCGACTCTTTGGACGATTTTAGAGAGGGCTTAGCCCTAGGTTTAGACTTTTCATTTTCATTCTACGTTCATCAAACAATTTAGAGATTTGAGCAATGTCTTCCATGAGGAACTAAACTCATCTGTTCTGCCTGCAATTTGAAGCTTTATTTGGATTGATTGTGAGTTTCTAATTCTCGTTCCTTGTTTCCTATATTTGAATGCTTCAACTTCTTTGCGCTTATTGAATTATTGTTTTGTTCTATCTTGTCTGGCCAACTAGTTAGATCAATTCAATTGCTAGGGTTTTGCAGATTCCTGATTGCGAACCTTAACCCAAGTAGCAAACTTATCCCTTTAGGGCTAATTGAACTAATTGGATAGGTAGGAAGTTGAATGTGTTGTTAAATCTCTCTTTAGGGACTGCAAATACCTTGGCTAATCTCTGAACTTAAAGCTATCAATTGGGTTAAATCCTTCTCTAGGGACTGTTCGATTGATAAGGGTTGCTAGGACTGATTGGACTAGTAACTATATTAGGTCGGGACAAGGGCATTCATAGGAAACTTAATAGGACGAGAAGAAGTTACAAGGATCGCTTCAACCAAATAAAGTGGAAAATTGTAGGTAGAACCACTTCTCTTAATTGTTTGAATCACAACCATTTGCTCTTTCCTTCCATAATTCGCTTTACTTTTTCAACCCCCAAACTGGTTACTTTAATTGGCACGTAAATCACATTTGAATAACAAATCTCCCTGTGGATCGACCTCTTACGTATTACTATACTAGTTATAGGTTTGAGTTTTCTTTGACGGATCAACGACAGGTTTCCCCTCCGTCAAATTTGGCGCCGTTGCCGGGGAAATTTATTGATTCTTGTGTGTTTTTGGTGCTGATTTTTGGTGTGGACCACTTACATGGTCCGCACTCATGCTACTAACATATGTTGAAGGTGAGGTTATTGCAGTTAGATGGAGAGAGTTTTCATCAATACTTCATCAGACTGCAGGAGTACATTAACGATGTTTATTCATGGGGATATCAAGCTAGTATAAGGGAAGTGCTTCTATGCATCTTTGATGGCATGACTTCTGAGACACGGAGTCTTGCCGAGCACCTGAGTGATGGAGGTTTATTAGATATGGGACTCTCGGAGATGTGAGAATTTTTCTGCTACATGGATCATCAATGTGCGCAGAACGAGTCACTTCCTCTAGTATCTCAAATCGTTGAGACCTTTGTTGCACCTCTTGAGGTCATGGTGGAAAATCACATTGAGAAGGTAGAGGAAGACCACACTCCATCTGACGAGATCATCCCTAGCTCCCCCATTGATGAATCTGATCTAGAGCCTACTGTTGAGGCTATAGAGCAAGTAAAGGTTGTCTCCTGCACTAGAGAGAATATTGGTGGATACGTTGATCCATTTGACTGCTACTTTGACAAACCACCAATAGAACTAAATTGGTGGTATTATATACCCTCTATGGGTTGTCAAGCTCATGAATACAATAAGTTGAAATGGTTCTTAAATGTATTAATATTTAGTTTCAATTTATTTGTATGTAGTGCATGTCTGTTTGTTAGTTGTGCACAAGAGTTTGATAGGTTGATGAGGGCTTTGACTATGTCTGATTAGTTTCTTGAGTTTCAACATTACGTCGAGCCAACGACATGAAACAAGGCGCTTCTCGGGAGGCAACCCGAGGTAAATTTTCTAATTTACTTATTTTGATTCCTCATTAGTTAGTTTGTTTTTCAATAAATTAGGTTTCCCATTAGATATTGGATAGTTGTTTTGGTTTGGGATAGAGTAACCTCTCAGGAAAGGCCACTGCAATGCTCAGATCCAACCTATAGAGACCCATCCACCACATTGTGAGTATTTCATTCATTTCTTCCTCTATGTTTTTTTTTGTTGTCTTTTATGTTTCATTGAGGACAATGAAAAGTTTAAGTGTGGGGGAGGGATTGCATTGCATATAGATAGAGTTTGCATATCATTTGTATTTATGTTATCATGTTTATTTATGTCTTCATATTTATTGTTATACTTATATTGCACTTGAAAAAAAATCGAAAAAAAAATATATCATGCATATACATAGATTTCAAACACCCACCTAGTTAGTGAAACTCTACATTCTTATGGCATGAACTTGTAAATCCTACGATAAATTTGAATTGCTTAGCCTAATCGCCTTGAAATGTTTTCTTATGAAGCATGATTTTGTGATGTAATTGAGCATGTATGATTGAGCTAAAGTATGATTGAAATCCTATTAATATGACCCTTGCGAGAATGTTTGAGCCTTATTAGAATCATTTATAATGCTTTTGCTCAATTGTGTGAATTACTCTCCTTGTGTGCTACCTCTTGGCATTGACTGTAGTATCTATTTTTCAAGACCGACTCACATGTTTGTTGCTTGCGGAGTTTATGTTTATAGTTTGAGTCTTTTGTTTGAATTTGTGCATATTTAGGGAAATAAAGTGGCAATGGTTGATACACTTAGTAACCGGGTCTACGCATGACACCCATGGGTATGATTCGCGTAAAACGGTGTTGAAAACTATCCACTATGAAAGAAAGCTTGATCATTGAGTAACCAGGTTCATTCATGACACCCATGTTTGCAACTTGCGTCAAAAGATGTTCAAGTGGACTTCATATTAGTAGGTTGAGGTGTTGATAGACCGGGGCCATTCATGACACCCATGTTTGCGCCTCGCGTAAGGAAAGCACCAAGACAAGAAAATAAAAAGAAAAAAAAAGAAAAGAAAAGAAACAAAAGAAAAAAAAAAGTATCACATTTTATTTAGTTTTCTTTATTGTGTCCCGAAAGTAATGACATTTCGGTAGATATTTGATGATATGGTGGTCAATGTCTATGAGCTTAGTGCATTTTGGATTGAGTTGAAAGTTGAACCATAAAGCCTAAATACATGAGAGTATGAGTGAAACACATATTCCTGGTGAGGTTGGATGATTTCTACTTCTATGCTTTGATCGCTAAATACATGCTATGATGTTTATTCACTTGGTCTTGTGTTCATTTAAAATTGATATTGCTTTTGATTTGGGCTAATGCATTAAGAAGGAAAGCGTAGGTATAGGTTGCTTTTATATTGTTCGCTCGAGGACTAGCGAAGCTTAAGTATGGGGGAGTTTGATAGCATGCATTTAGATGGTCATAATAGGTTGCATTTATCTTAGTTATGATGCATATCATGCATGGTTTAAGCACAATTTGCATATTTGCTCTCTATGTTGGTGGAGTCGGAATCTACACGTTTTTATTGATTATTTCAGGTAACTGTGGATCCGAGGAGGAGACATGGGTTGATGAAACATTAGATGAGGATGTCTAGTTGATCGAGGAATCTTACATGAAGATCTAAAGGGGTCCTGAGAAGAAGAAGCGAGCCTAAACGAATAACAAGTCTGCAGAAGTTGTCGCCAGACATGCTGAACTTGTTTTGCACTTTCTGGCGGCCTCGGTTGTCCGATCGACTATTATGACCATGCGTTGGAAAGCTCTTTCAGAGAGCTACAACTTTCCCGTTGACGTCGAGAACTGATTCAAAGAAGATTCTTCGTAAAAGACCGATGCAGCGGCCGCCGCATTATGCCGCGGCCGCCGCATTAGTACTGCAGCGACGCGTTTGAGGTTTTTGCGCAGCGACGGTTTTTTTTCTATCCAAGACCTATTTATCTATCTTTTGGAGGCCGACTCTTTGGAAGATTTTAGAGAGGGCTTAGCCCTAGGTTTAGACTTTTCATTTTCATTCTACGTTCATCAGACAATTTAGAGATTTGAGCAATGTCTTCCATGAGGAACTAAACTCATCTGTTCTGCCTGCAATTTGAAGCTTTATTTGGATTGATTGTGGGTTTCTAATTCTCGTTCCTTGTTTCCTATATTTGAATGCTTCAACTTCTTTGCGCTTATTGAATTATTGTTTTGTTCTATCTTGTCTGGCCAACTAGTTAGATCAATTCAATTGCTAGGGTTTTGCAGATTCCTGATTGCGAACCTTAACCCAAGTAGCAAACTTATCCCTTTAGGGCTGATTGAACTAATTGGATAGGTAGGAAGTTGAATGTGTTGTTAAATCCCTCTTTAGGGACTGCAAATACCTTGGCTAATCTCTGAACTTAAAGCTATCAATTGGGTTAAATCCTTCTTTAGGGACTGTTCGATTGATAAGGGTTGCTAGGACTGATTGGACTAGTAACTATATTAGGTCGGGACAAGGGCATTCATAGGAAACTTAATAGGACGAGAAGAAGTTACAAGGATCGCTTCAACCAAATAAAGTGGAAAATTGTAGGTAGAACCACTTCTCTTAATTGTTTGAATCACAACCATTTGCTCTTTCCTTCCATAATTCGCTTTACTTTTTCAACCCCCCAAACTGGTTACTTTAATTGGTACTTAAATCACATTTGAATAACAAATCTCCGTGTGGATCGACCTCTTACTTATTACTATACTAGTTATAGGTTTGAGTTTTCTTTGACGGATCAACGACAGGTTTCCCCTCCGTCAGCTTGCTTCTTTGTCTCATATTTTTCCTCATCTCTCGACCCCTTTAGCCCATCTTTGATGACTTATTTCCACATGGAAGCGCCTCTAATCACCTCCTTATCCTTTAGCTCTTGAATTGGCTCCAAAACCGCTCAAAAGTACTTGAAATCACAACAAACTAGCGGGAGACACCGATTCCTCGAAATGGGACACAAAGGGCTAAGAAATAGGTAGAATACCCTAGTAAAACGCCCTAAACTCTACACAAGAGTGCCCAAAGACAATGCTAGAATAGACGCTATCAAAATACCCCATACTTACCCTTGCTTGTCCCCAAGCAAGACTAAGATAATAAACCACAAGATAGTGTCTGCTAATTAGAATTATCCGACGAATGCCGTCCTAGCATATCATTGCCAACAATCAAGCTTGACTAGCACATCAAAACACCAAAATCCTCTAATGCACTTCACTTAAATCTCGACCTCAATACTCATCATCCACAAAGCTTGAACAATCTCGATAATCTCAACCGCTTGAAAATATGCACACAACAAAATCATGAGGGCTTTATAGGGTTATGATGAAGCTAAGGCGGAAACAGTTAGGTATGGAAAATTTCAGGCCACGTGGTGCTAAAATCCGGGAAAAAGGATCATTCGAGAACAACCGGAAGAACACACACTTTACATAATCAAACTCATACCAATCCAACCAATAAACTCCATCAAAACAACTTTTTATGTTCACTTTTGTCAACCACATCAAAATTTCACTCTTTTTTTTCACACTTTTTTTTCTTAACTCTCTAGCCTCAACACCGTTTTACACGAATACAAACATTTGTGATGAATGCACCCGGTAACTAGGAGTCTCGGCCCCCTCGCTTTGCACTTCTTCCTACTTGTGTGAATTTTATTCTCCACAAGCAGGATCGGTTACTAACCGTATTTTTTCTTTTTCTTGACTTTTGCACAAGAGTGAATTTTATCCTCCTCTTATCCCAAGACCTTTTTTTTATCACAATCAAGAAAAATCACCCCACACTTAAAGCACATCCGCACAACAAAACACACCACCATGACCCAAAATCCCGGATTAGGTTAAGGACAATAGCGGGCTATGACACTCTTGTGGAGTTACCAAAGAAACAGGCTTCTAAGGCTCAGAAGGCTTCAAGCAGATGATCAAATGCAAGGGTGGTAAGGAAAATGGGCTAATAAAACTGCCTCAATCATATTTCAATTGTGCACATAAACCAATTAATGTGGTCTCAACCATAATATCAAGCTCGAGTATCC
Source organism: Persicaria maculosa (assembly GCA_963922045.1). Lineage (NCBI taxonomy): Eukaryota > Viridiplantae > Streptophyta > Magnoliopsida > Caryophyllales > Polygonaceae > Persicaria > Persicaria maculosa. The sequence continues at coordinate 18,445,912 of OY998261.1, read as the reverse complement.
AAGTATGAGGCGAGAAACATACATAATCAAGCAAGAGGGTAAATAATCTAGCTAGTTAAACAAGGCAATGTCTCAATGCTTAGGTAATCATCAAACATTCCAATAAGTGCGGGTCAAATAGACACAAAACCGAAAAAATTGTGAAGTATTCACCCCCATCCCATACTTAAGTCTTACATTGTCTCCAATGTAGAAATAAACAAGAGGAAGGGAGAAACTCACAAAGTCCTATGTAAGTGGTGGTGAGAAGGGGCCTCATGTTTCGCCTTCGGAGCGGTATTAGCAAATTTCACAACATCAATAGCCCCCGACGAAGAAGAAACAACTGACTTCCGCTTTCTTGATCCTCCCCCAATATCCTACACACATGAAAATAACCAACACACGAAAAATACAAGCAAACACAAATCTGTCGAATGTAAGCCAACAAGTAGGAAAAATGAATCAATAGCAATGTTACAATCCAATGACACAAAAACACACCCCATACTTGTCATTTAGCCTTAACCTCAATTCGCAATTCAAGCACCTCACCTACCAAACAACCAAAATCATCTCATAAACAAGCTAGGCAAATCCAAATTCTCAACTTGAATGGTCCCAATTAAGCATGACATTAAACACCCAAAAACCCCAATTTACCTCAAACAAATAGTTCCCCCAAAAGCAGCAATTCAATCCAAATCCCCAAATACTTTCTCCTAAACCCTAAGTATTCACAATTCGCATCATTCTCACAAATTAGCATTACAAATTGAAGGAATAACAAGTTTAGAGTAGAAAGGATACCTTAGATAGCCAGAGGATTCGAGAAAATTAAGAGCAAAAGGGAGATTTGGGATTTGAAGAATTGGGTTTATGGGTAGCAAGAGAAGGGCTGCGCAAAGGGTGGTCCTGTTGGGCACGGATGGCGGCGCAGACGGAGAGGATAGAGGCGGTGATGCTGGGTGCTGGTGGTTGAAGGCGCGCCGGCAGGGGACGCTGGGCACGGACGAGAGAATGGGATGTTGGAGAAGAGAACAGATGCGTTCTTCTGTTTTTTTTAAAGATGAATAAAGAAGAAAAAAAAAGAAAAGAAAAGAAAAGAAAATAAAATAAAAGCCTATAAACAAGTGGCCACGACACGTGAGACTTCCCCGCGACTCGTGAGAGTCATTAGTCTGAGTTGAGTTGGGAGCAAGGTCGGTCCCTACGACTCGTGAGAGTCATCCCACGACTCGTGGGACTTGTTTTTGACAAAAGAAACAAAATAAAGAAAAAATTACCTACTACTTACCTCGGGTTGCCTCCCGAGCAGCGCTTCTTTAAAGTCATTAGCTTGACCTCGCATCTTCATTTATGTGCTTCGATGAGGAGGATCGGCGCATTCCTTTTTTACCACGCCCCAACGTACCTTAAATTTACCATAATTTCTTTGCCATAGCTCGACACTAACACTTCCATCCTTGCACACCTTGGTCACATCACAGGGGCCTGACCATCTCGTGCTTTTAGGCCCTGGGAACATCACTGACTTTGAATGGAAAACTTTCACTTTGTCACCCAGTTTCAGCTCCTCGTTCATCCAATCCCGCTTTTGCTTCTCAAGCAATTTCAGCTCTTGTAATGGTGCTTCAAGATCTTCTAGCAATATCTCAGGCTCTAAGTCATCTAAATCAGGTGCCTCAGGAGAGATATTTATGTCTTCAGCTGCAATGTCGGAATGCTCTCCTTGGGTGATATAGAGCTCTAGGGGATCATCAGATATAACACACATGATTTGCTCCCTACTAAGGCTCTCTTCTTCCTCAAATTCCTTGCACACCTCATCAAGCAAGGGGGTCTTCACAGCTTTGTTGAAATTGAATTCAACTTTTTCATCACCAATATTGAAGGTAAGATGACCTTCCTTCACATCAATCAAAGCCCCGGCTGTGGCTAAAAACGGTCTCCCCAAGATTATAGGAATTTTGACGTCTCATCTTATGTCTAGCACCACAAAGTCTACCGGTATATAAAACTTATCCACTCGGATGGTTATATCTTCAAGTATACCATTTGCATAAGCAATCGATCCATCTGACATAGACAACTTCATCTTTACCGGTTTCAACTCTCCTAAGTTCAGCTTGTTGCATATGGAGAGGGGGAGAAGACTTGCACTTGCACCTAAGTCGCACAAGGCCTTGTATTCATAGTCACCAACTGAAAAGGGCATTGCAAAGGTACCTGGATCACCTAGCTTTTGTGGGAGTGCATTTTGGATCCAAGCACTACATTCCCTAGTCAAGGACACCGTGTGCACCTCATCAAGCTTACTCTTGTTGGAGAGGATCTCTTTTAAGAACTTGGAGTAGGACGGTATTTCCTTCAATGCGTCGACGAAGGGTATGGTTATATGTAGCATCTTCAACATCTCCATAAAATTTTTGAATTTCTAATTCACAAGCTCCCTACTTTTCCTTTGCAGGAATGGCAACGGAGGTTTATAAGGTGGTGGTGGCACATAGGGAGATTCCTTCTCTGGTTCAGAAGTTCTTTTCTTAGTTGGATCATCTGCCACTTCATCTGTTTTTTGGCTCAAGCACCATCACTTCTTCCAACTGCTTCCCACTTCTCAATGTCACTGCTGAAATAGGATTCTCCTCAGCGCGTCCTGGGATTTGGCCAAATTGCCTTGGTGAAGCAGCTGCCTGCTGAGCCACTTGAGTCTCAAGCAACTTGTGACTTTTTGCTAAGTTTTGCATCTCTCCTGTCAGGTGTTGGAGATTACCAGACAAGGCTTGCATTGTAGTTAGCAATTGCTCCATCATTTTCTCCGTCCCAACACTCTGTTGTGCAGGGGGTACAACTGGAGCATGGTAATGAGGTCGTGGAGGGCCAGGTTGGAATCCAGGAGGTGGTCTTTCAGCGCCTTGGTTATTTGAATAGGAGAAACCTGGATAATCTCGAGCACGAGAATTATAGTTGTTGTACCTTGATGCCCCATTGAAGTCTCGATTTTTGTACATATCAGCATTTCTGTACATGTCCTTCATATATCTAACCTCCTCAACTTGTTCCTCTGCTTAGTGGGAATTATACAACTCACATGATGAAATGGAATGATCTGTCCCACTACAGAACTGACAAGGAATGATCGGCTTTGATGATGTAGAACAAGTAGCTTGTGTAGACGGAGTCTTTGATAATAATTGGCCCAAACGCTTCACCTCAGAAGAGAGAGCATCTAGCTTAGAATCCCTCATGGTTTCAGCACCCACCTCAAACATACCAGCACTCTTCTTGGTGCTAGGTACAACTGATCTCCCAGTAGAGTACCTGCCACAGTTCTTTGCAGTCTTCTCAATAAATGCCCATGCCTCATCAACATTCTTCTCCATGAAAGTCCCACCAGATGAGGAATCAATCATAAACCTAGTAGCATCATCGAGCCCTTTGTAGAAGACTTCAAGGAGATTCAGTTTTGGCTCTCCGTGATGAGGACAATCAAGTAGGAGGTCCTTGAACCGTTCCCATGCTTCGTAGATATTTTCTCCTGTTTGCATTTGAAAAGCATAAATCTTCCTTCTCATTTCAGTTGTTTTATTCGGTGGGAAGAACTTGTTTAAAAACTCAGAAGATAATGCATCCCATGATGTTATAGAACCTTTAGGAATAGCATTGTACCATGCCTTAGCTCTATCCCTCAAAGAAAAAGAGAAGGCTCGCATCATAAGCTCATCCGGCTCAACTCCATGAATTTTACCTGCTCCCATCAGCTCCTTGTAGGTGGCCATGTGTTGATGAGGATTCTCAGAAGGAAGGCCACCAAACTAATTTTGACAAATCATCTGAATCAAGGATGGTTTCAGCTCAAAATTATTGGGAGTCAAGTTCTAAAATACTACCCCAGGATTTGGAGTGTGTTGCGCCGGATCCATCCGTTGAGCAAGAGTAAGCGGACCAGCAGCTAGCTGCTGGGCATCCTGAAGAGCTAACTGATGTTGTAGTTGAGCATGGAGCTCATTAATCACTCGTGTACTTTCAGCTCTAGCGGCGTCCAATTCAGCTTGGAGACGTGCAGCGTTGTCCCCCATTTCTTTGACTTTGCGTTGTTCAGCAAGTCTCTTGTGAAAAGTCTTCTCAGGTTCAGAATCAAAAGGCAGAAGCTCTTTGCCTTTTTGGCCTTTTCGCATTCAACTTGCAAAATAGCTAAAACCAAAGCCAAAAAGAAACCAAATCAAAAATAACAAACCGACTTAGAAAAACTAATTGAAAGGAATCAACTAATACTAGCTTAAGTCCCCGGCAACGACGTCAAAAACTTGATAGGCTTGAAACCTGCTCCCACAAGTGTATGGGATCGGTTGTAGTATATCAAGGTGTCGAACTCAGGGACTATAGGAGTATTAATCGAATCTTTGCAACTAGTTGACTAAGCCAAAATAGTAGAGATCAAAATTGAGGTTTTATGATATAACTAATAAAAACAAATTAAAACAAGCCAGTGGAAGTTTTGAGCAAATATGGAGAAAACATTCTAGAATTGGGGATTAACCACCATGTGTCGTCGATAGACTTAAGAGATTTTTCTCGCTCGAATGAATTTGATTATGTTTGAAGCTAGGTTGTCTAAGTTCATTACTAATCTCCTCTCGGTCTCATAGTAAATTGTACATAACCGGTTAACAATCACTCTCGTGTAAAGTTAAACTAAAGTTAGGTCCATTACGCTCTTAGAATCTAAGCCAGTTCATTCAAATATCGGTCTCCATTAGAACAAACAAACCTAGAATATCTATGACAACCTATTGATCCTCAAGAGATCTTGAATCATGCTATTATGTCACTCATAAGCAAACATCAATGTCTCAGGTTCAATCCCATAGCTCCAATGAAAACAATCACCTCTCGGTCTCATGCAATCATCTATTTTCCTATTAGGGCTACCTCCTCTAGGTCTCAACCCATAATTGGATCTAATCTATTATCAATTAGGCTATACGCTCAATAGGATTAAATCAAACAAAAATCAAACTACATTCAAGCAATAGTAAGTATGGTCTATGTCAACATAGTGGAATCACCCCAACCCTAGAACGATCGAATTAGCCAAACATGATAAAAGAGAACAGATCAAAAGCAAGATAAGAAGACATGGCAAAGAAGAGTAAGAGAAATACTTGATCTTCTATAGCGGAAATCATCTCAAAGCTTTCGATTGCAATCCTTTATCCTTCAACTAATCTAGGGTTCTCCAAAGTTTTTCCTCCAAAATCTGAGTGTTTCCAGCCCTTGTCCAAAAATGTAATCCCCCTAGAATCTGGAAATTACATCCCTTTTAATTAATCCACCCAACAAATGAAAGAAACAGCGGAAATATGAAAGGTCTGGCCAATCTGGCACTGTCACGACTCGTGAAGAGTCTGTCACGAGTCGTGACATGTCTCAGTAGTGCACAAAACACACGGGTTCACTCGTCACGACTCGTGAAGGTCTCCCACGAATCGTGGCAGCTTGCTGTAGTTGAAAATTGCACAAACTCCCTTGTTCCGTGATACGCTTGCTTCTTTGTCTCATGTTTTTGCTCATCTCTCGACCCCTTTAGCCCGTCTTTGATGATTTATTTCCACATGGAAGCGCCTCTAATCACCTCCTTATCCTTTAGCTCTTGAATTGGCTCCAAAACCGCTCAAAAGTACCTGAAATCACAACAAACTAGCGGTAGACACTGATTCCTCGAAATGGGACACAAAGGGCTAAGAAATAGGTAGAATACCCTAGTAAAATGCCTTAAATGCTACACAAGAGTGCCCCAAGATAATGCTAGAATAGACGCTATCACTCCCATGTACCTGGCCTCTTCTCTGCTCGCTCGCACCTCCCTTCCGGCTCACAACCCGTCTCCCTCGCCCCGTCCCTGCCCACTACTCCATCGCACTCCCACACTCTCAATCTCAGCTCCTACTTCCTCGTCCTTGCTCCCTTAATATCGCTAGACCTCGCTCACTCGCACTCGCCGGTACTCTCTCACTCCGACCCGCTCTCGACCTCTCCAACACTCTCTCTCTCTCTCTCTCTCTCGGCCAGGTCGAGCAATAGGATGAGAAGCAACACACAACAAATCTAAAAAGAAAAGGGAGTCAAAAGGAAGAGGAAGGGTGCTCACCGAGTGACTAAAAGTTTCGCCGGAGGTCCACCGGGATTCGATTCAAGCTCATCGGAGATGGAATCAGAGTTATCTTGGCCTGGGTGGAAATTTGGAGTTATAAATGTGGACCTTTAGGGTGGTTTTGGGCAGGAGAAAGGGGAGAAGGGCTCTTACCAACCGGTTGGATTGAAACCGAAGAAGATAGGAGGTGGCGGCTTAGCAGCGTCGGCTGCTCCAGGGCAGCCTTAGACGTCGGATATGGTGATTCTGGGTTGTTGCTCGACGGAGGAAGGGTGAAGGAGGAGCTGAGGTGCTTCGATGCTTGGCCCCGCGGAAGAACAGGGCTCGGTGCCCGGGTGGGTGCTCGGATGCGCTCGGGGGAGGCTTCTCTGGAGGCTGCTACTGTCTGCTGGGAGGTGGAGAGAAGGAGGTACTGCAAGGGTGTGCTTAGAGCTTTATTTGGGTTTCAGAGATAAGGAGAGGAGTGAAAGATTGAAGTTGAAGAACCGAGCAGGGTGGTGGTTTGTTGTTTGTTTGGATGAAAGGGATAAGAACAAGGGGGAGTTGTTGTTTGGAGGCTTGAATCAACTAAAAGGAGGGGAGGCTGATATCAACAGGGCTAGCAGAGGGAGGGCTGCTGCCATCCGACATCAGTAGGAGGGATAAGGGAACCTGCAATGGGCTAGGATGTTTTTGGCTTTTGCCAAAAATGAGGGAATCTACAAGATGAGGGAGGTGGGTGTGAGGGAAGTATTTAACCAATATTGGTAGGACACAGGCTATGCTGCAATCGGATGGAGGTGGGGAAGAAGACAAAGAGAGGGAAAAACAAAAGCAAGTGGTCCCACGTAAATTAATACCCAGAAAATAATACCCGAAAACCCGCTCACTCGATCTCATCCCGACTCATATTCAAATTTTAAATCAAAATCTCGAACTCGAAATAAAATAATGAAATCCAATTAATATTTTCGAATCTCAGAATATGAAAGCGGAATAAAATCCGTTCGGAATCATATTTAAGATGATGTCGGAACTTGCTTCGAAAGATTTAAGATAAAATAAATTGCTCGAGGACGGAATTTTTAAAATTTTACAAAATCTTAGAATTTAAATCCTAATTTAAATCAATATTAAATCAACATTAATTCTTAATTTATAAGATACTATTTTAAAATCTTCCGGTCTTTACAGCAACTCCTACGATTAGGGTTTACCACAGTGTTAACCAATGCATGCGATAAGGCAAATAAGACGGACAATTGCGCTATTTCACCCGAGGGATAAGCTTTCACTGTACACAAACTCTTAAGATTACTCTTGCAAATAAACCTAATTGTCTCTACCAATTTTGTGTTTATAACTCAAGTTGTTAGCATGAATCCCTTTTCTTTCGATTAGGACTAAACATAGAATCGTAGGAGATGATATAGATACAACGATATCAACATCTAACACTTACCTCAGGCACGCATGGCTAACGTCGGTCTCACCCCGACTCTAGAAGCTTTGGGAGACTACTCGCACTTCATCGCCGGAAACATCATTGATGGAAAAGAAACTTGCATTAATAACTTCGAAACCTTACAACTCAACGTTGGCTTTCGCAAACGTCAAACCCTAAAGCTTCTTCCTAACTCTATTGAATGTAAACTGAATGTGTCTGTGGATGTGTTGATGGATGATTGAATGCAAGCCCCCTAGGGCTTTATTTATGGGCTACTAACCCTTGCTAGCCAAGGATTGTATCTTCTATCTAAACTATGAACTTTATCCAAACAAGTAGGATAGATCTTTTTATTTTCATAAAACTCTAAACAACTTGATAAATATCTAATGTAAAAAGTAAGTAAATCTCAGTTGTAGCCTATCTAATTATTACAAGATAATCCGTGCTCCTTGAAGATAGAATTGCCAATATGCGTCTCGAGAAGCGTGTCCAACCCATGTCGAAGTATGGTCGATATCGACCAGGAAGGCCGATTTCGACCTCTCTGTTTCTGCTCGACGAGCTCAGCTTCACTCGATTCCTGGGTTGTGGTCGATATCGATGATAAGAGATCAATATCGAGTGCTTTTCTTCTGTGATGTGATGGTCTGTCTCGACACTCAGTTCTGTGTTGATATTCTATAGTCGATATCGACCATGTAGGTCGATATCGACCATGTAGGTCGATTTCGACCATGTAGGTCGATTTCGACCATGTAGGTCGATTTCGACCTCTATTCAGCTTCACTTGGCTTCTCCGTTTTGACTCCGATTTCGCTCGAATTCCTACATAATTAGATCCAAACTTGTGCATACTCTATTTCTTGCATGTTAACTCATTCTTACACAAGTTTATATTGTTTTTAACCTTTTCTTTGGAAATCGAATGAAATATGAAGTCAAAAGATGCAATAAAAAGAGGTACAAATATGTACATCAAAACACCCCATACTTAGACTTGCTGGTCCTCAAGCAATAACCAAGCAATAACCAAAACCTACAACACACCCTTCAAGTCTTCGCCCTTTTCAAAAGCAACATCATAAGCGGTAGCAAAGCAAAGCAAGTGAATTTAACGTCATAGCACATATATAAGCGATCCATAGGCATATGCAATTTTGATCCAACCTCACAGGGATAACGTGGTTGCACTCAACTCTCATGTGTTTAGGCTACGAAGATCAACTTTCAACTCAATTCCCTACACAATCTCATAAACATTGTAATTTATCTAAACATACAAGATAATTCTTGGTTTTGAGGATAGAATTGACAATCCGAGTCTCGAAACCGTATATATCTTCTGTCGAGATATGGTCGATATCGACCAGTAAGGTCGATATCGATGTTTGTGTTTCTGCTCGACTTGTCCATCTCCATTCAATTCCTGGGTTGAGGTCGATATCGATGATGTAAGGTCGATATCGAGTGCTTTTCTCTGCTGTGTGATGGTCTGTCTCGACACTCAGTTCTGTGTCGATGCTCTGTAGTCGATGTCGACGTTGTAAGGTCGATATCGACCTCCATTCCGCTCTCCTTGGTTTCTCCGTTTTGACTCCGATTTCGCTCGAATTTCTGCATGGTTAGCTCAAAACTTGTGCAGACTTCTATTTCTTGCACGTTAGCCCATTCTTACACAAGTTTATATTCTTTTGAAACTTTTCTTTGGAAATCGAATGAAATATGAAGTCAGAAGATGCAATAAAAAGAGGCACAAATATGTACATCAAAACACCCCATACTTAGACTTGCTTGTCCTCAAGCAATAACCAAGCAATAACCAATACCTACAACACACCCTTCAAGTCTTCGCCCTTGTCAAAAGCAACATCATAAGCGGTAGCAAAGCAAAGCAAGTGAATTTAACGTCATAGCACATATTTAGGCGATCCATAGGCATATGCAATTTTTGATCCAACCTCACAGGGATAATGTGTTTGCACTCAACTTATGAAGATCAACTCTCGACTCAATTCCATACACAATCTCATAAACATTGCAATTTATAAAAATCCAGTTCGCAACCAATTATGAAAATGCAATAAGAACCATCAGGAGGACTTTCGCTCAATGGAAGACTTCAAAGAAGACTCCATTCGGCGGGGTTGTAATGGAGCTTGGTAAGGAATAAAAGGTATGAAATTATTTGGCTATGTGGTGCTTATATAATTCGGGAATCAAGACTCCTAAACTTCAACACTTGCAATATCTAAACCTTAACTCTTCAATGTTGCATTTTCCAAGCTCAATCTCCCATAATGCTCTTTCCCAACTCATCTTTCCATAATATGCTCTAAAGATGCACTAAAAGATGTAAACCATACTATCAACCCTTCTTTCAAACTCTAATATGCCTCTAAAAAATATAACACTTGTATGAAATAAATAAAGGACTTAAGGAATTTGGCGCATGCACTATGTGCACATATATCTCTTTTTTTCGGATTTTTCTTTTGACGAAAATAATAAATAAATACTAAAAATATGTGCATTTATATGGTGAGCCAAAAATCCTTTTACAAAATATAACAAGATGTAAATATGCACCAACCCATAAATTCCTCGCTCAAAACTGGACAATATGCACTTTTCTTTCCACAAGGCATTAGTCCAGCCAATCTAAGTCTCAATTCCCAAATGGGGGTCAGGCTCAATTTGGCTAGGGATAATTTTGTGGAGTTTGCAATTTCAGGCTCAAGCTAATTTTCCGGCTTCAAGCAGAGATAATTCAGGGTAGGTAAAGAGAGGATAAAAATGGCTTAAAAGATGCCTCCATCGTTTAATTCTCGTAAACATAGACATATTTATGTATTGACTTTGAATAACTATCACAACATTTAGAGATGCATAGGAAGAGTAAATTCACTCAAGAAAGCGGACGGATTTTTGATGTTCTCCCTATAGGCCAAAATTCTCACAAGGACAATTTTTGTTGGATTTGCTTTTTAGCCTAGGATCATATGTGCTCAATTTCATCACAAGTTCACAATCTACATAAAAAATTTAAGGACTTAGGCTAAACCATCCTGAAGGTTCGATAATATAAAACAAGGTAATATAGAAATACTCTAGAAGGGGGGTTGAATAGAGTATGCCCTTTTTTCGCAGAAAGTCTCAAGACTTTTGGAGCTCGTATAAAACCCTTTGAGATTAAACCTGAATCACAAAGTTAGACAATCGAACCAAGTGCGGAAATAAGGTAAAGCAATAGATAAAGGACACGAGTAATTGTTTACGAGGTTCGGCACGAACTTGGCCTACGTCCCCGCCTAGGGTTCTTCCATAACCCTAGGATTCAAAAGGCTTTATTGATTCGGAAAGCTTAGGATCCTAATAGCTCACCGAGAAGCCTCTCTCCTATACAATTGCAATCTAGTCAACTCACGTTCCCTTGGAGTCCTAGACCAATCTAGAAGAGCCCCACCTCTCTCAGCTATCTAGTACAATCCTCTTACTTTCACAAATCAATAGCCTACTGCTTACTTCCCGAGTTACAAACTCTCGAGTAACACTATAAATGAATATATCCTATAAGCTCATAGTGTAACTCTCAAAGGCTTTGAAATGAAATAACAAACTCTTGAGCGCTAGCAGAGAGTACACTTAGAAGACATATCTCGCTTGAATAAATGAAAGCTTGTGTTCAACCAGTATATCCTGTCTTCTTCTTCTTTTCCTTTATATAGAAGCAACATGGCGCCTAAGGATCTTCAACAACGGCTAGTTCAGATCATGGCGCGCCCAAGGATCTTCTATTTTTGGACACTTCGAAGACATGATCTCTCCAATTTGGATCTCCTCAATATGCACCATAAGGAAAGAATTAATTCGAATAATACTTCCTGAAAGGTTAGTTAGGCATATAATATAATGGAAGTATATAATATTAAATAATATTCGGACATAATAATATATAGAACAGGTTTTGTATTTCATCAATACTGTTAAAGCTCCAAGACCTTTGACACAGACAAACTGTCAAGGCCTTTGAAACTTTATTCCGATTTTCATCAAGGGAGGGAGTTATCACATCCAAATATGCCATAGGATTTACATGATCAAGTCAGCTATTGAGTTTTCATCATAGGATATCTAAGTAGGGTTTAAAAAACAAACTTAAAAATAATCATGCATTTTTTTCGGTTTTGAATTTCGATATTTTATAAAATTAAAACTAAGAAAAAAAATTTAAACATGAATGCAATGCGAAGAAGAAAACCAATATATAACCATAAGACATGTCTTTCCCCCACCCCATACTTCAAATATACAGTGTCCTCACTGTATTAAGAAGAACAAGGGTAGAGAGAAACTCACAACGCAACCTGCGGATTCAGGTCAATTTCTAGGTTAGGTCGATGCCAAAAGTCGATATCTATGTCAGACGTCGATGTCGACTGCATCTGTCGAAGTCAAAGAAGAAAGTGAAGTCGAGGGTTGTCAGGTGATGGTCGATATCGATGATTATTGTCGATATCGACCTCTGCTTTTTGCTCCTGAGTCCTCGATATCGACTCCAGGAGATGGCTTGACCCTGGAGGGTCGATTTCAACTGCCTCTGCAGAAGCTTCTTTTCTTCTTTGTCATTCCTTTTGCTTAACAACCTGAAATCTTTGTTAGATTTATAGATAAAGCCACGAATTATCTCAGTTTTAAAAGTTTAAAATCCAAATATCAAAACCTAAAAATTATCTGTGAAAAGAAATCAAAGTTTTATCTACAAGCTCTAGAGTTTTGAGTCGCTAGGCCGACTTCTCCGTTAATTTGTCATGAGCCTTTAATGTAGGGACCCTTCAAGCTCGAGTCTTCTCCTGGATCATCTAGGTCCTTTTGATAGTATCTTAGTTCGGCGACCAAGGCTTCTTTGTCGTTAGGTTCTTCTTTAGGCGCTTTCCTTCTCTTTCTTGACCTAACTTTAGCAATATAGGCAAACCATGGAGCTTTGACCCTCTCATTAGTTGAATTATCAATAATGGCTTAATTGATTTATCAATAAGGGACATAGGAGGGTTGGGAGTCATATCTGGGCTTACCTGTTTGGGCCCGAAACAGAAATTTTCAGGCTAAGGGGTGGTCGATTTCGACCAATGGATGTCGATTTTAAGTGCTTTGGTCGATATCGACATGTGGGGGTCGATACCGACGTCTGTGACCCCATACTTAAGCTCCTGGCAACAATATGGCTTACTCGATTTTGACCAAGGGGGGTCGATTTTGATGTTTTTAGTCGATATCGACTGGTTCCAGTCGATGTCGACCCTGCTTGTCATTTCAGTCCTAGCCAATAAAAACCTTCAAAGCTTCTCCTTAGCCGACAAGAGGACTACTTGCTCCAGGTGTTTTGTTTGGCTCATGGTAGGATTGAAAGAGAATTCTATCACTTCATTCCCTATAGTAAAGGTTAGTAATCCCCGACGTACATTGATATTGGCATCAGCAGTAGCTAATAAAGGCCTACCAAGGATAATAGGTACTACAGGATCTCCAGGAATCTCCAATACAATGAAATCAGTAGGCACAAAGAACTTACCTACCTTTACCGGAACGTCATCAACTATACCTGTGGGCCTGACGAATGAGTTGTCGGCCATATAGAGTTTCATATCCATAGGTTCAAGTGCTCCGATGTTTACCTTTTACCAAATGGAAAGAGGCATAAGACTTACGCTTGCCCCTAGGTCACATAGGGCCTTGTAGCGATGTTGGCCGAGCCCCACGGTGAGTGCAAACTTTCCTGGATAACTCCTCTTTTCAGGGAAGTCCATCTTTGAGCACTCCTCTGCGATCTCTGCCATTGACCGCTTCCTGCTATAAGGATGTCTTTCAGGAATCGAACATAGACGGGCATCTCGCTTAGGGCTTCTGTAAGAGGAATAGTAATGTTAAGTCCTTAAAGAATCTTTACGAAGCGCCTAATCTTACCTTTGGTGGGATCCTCCAATGCTTTGGATGGGAATGGCAGCGTCTTCTTTGGCGGAGGGGCCAAAACGGTGGCCGGAGGGGCCTACTGGACATTGATGTCGACTGGGATCTGGTCGATATCAACCGGGATGGTCGATTTCGACCTCTGTTGTGGCTCTAATGGCTCTGCAGTGGCCTCGACATCGACTTGGGTGTCGACCAGGGGGTCGATTTGGATGTCTCCCTCGACATCGACTGGGCTGTCGATGTCGACTAGATCTGTTGCTTTCTCCTCCTATTCCGTCCGTGGCTTATGTACTCTGGTGCCACTCCTTAATTGCATGGCTGGGACATGGCCCATCCCGGATTGTCCATTAGGATTTGTAGTCGGTTGCCCAGGGAGCGTTCCGGATGGTCTAGGGATTTGTGCCGCCAATTGACCCAGTTGGGTCTCTACGTTCTTTTTCCAAATATCCATCTCCCCAATCCTTGTGGTAAGGTGATTGAGTTGAGAATGGATTGCATTGTTGGATTGATCATTCTTAACCTGATTCCGCCTGATTTCATCTAGCACAAGTTGTAGATCATCCTTCCGTTGGTCCCTCTCCGGGTGCCCAGGAGCTCTATAAGGCGGGGGCTCCCTAGAGTTAATCGGGTTCCTTTGTGGTTGATGGAACCTTTGGTCTCCCCAATATTGGTGATTGAGACCCCTCATGTAGCGCGCCTCCTGGTGAGTCTCCGCTAGTTATACTTGTTCAGCATGGGGGTACTCGATGGTGGTGTGCCGCTACGATCCGCATTCAATGCAATCTTGGTTCGCTGAAAGGAACCTCACTTGCTTTTAGAGCTTTCGAAATTGATCCTTATGGAATTGCTCCTTCACGTCCGGATCGATTACCTTGGAGGGTTCATATAAGGGCATAGATGGGGCAGGCCTCGATGATGATGATGTGTCGGAAGCCTCACGAGTCCCATATGTGTTGTCGAACTCCACCAACCTCTCGATGGTCTCCCAAGCCTCTTGTGGAGCGAGTTCAAGGTAGCCATAGGAGGTGTAAGTGTTGATAATCTCCTTGGTTGCAGCGTCAAGAGCATTGTAAATAATCTCCTGAATTACATACGGTGGTTGGCCATGCGTCGGGCGTGATCGTAGTAGGTCCTTAAACCTTTCCCAAACAGTCGCCAGAGCCTCACCAGGCTTTTGTTTGAAAGCCGTGATTTTCTGTCGGATCAACGCCGTCTTGGATGGAGGGAAAAATTTGTTGATGAAAGCGTCCTTGACTTCATTCCATGTGTGGAGCGATCTTGGGGCTAAGCTTTCCAACCACTGCAATGCTTTCCTGTAAGGGACCAACGAAAAGCTTTTAGTTGGACATATTCAAGACTTTGTCCATCAGAAATAGTATCATAGAGTTCTAAGAAGGTTGATATATGTGTCATAGGGCATTCATTAGGTTTTCCTTCATATTGATGCCTTCTTATTTCAGTAAGGAAGTTAGGTTTAATTTCAAAATTAGAGGAAGGGATAAGAATCGCCGATTCAGGCACTGTGAGCGCGGGGTGCATATATTGCTTGGCATTCCGAGGGAGGGAGTTGATTTGGGCTTCTATTTGCCTCCGACCTTCCTCCTCCCTATTTGCACGCTCCTTAAGTGCCGCCTCTCTAGTTGTTAAGTCCTCAACCTGCTTCCTTAGTTGCTCAATTAGTTCCGCCTGGTTCGCGTTGTCTGCCATGATTCTCTGAGTTTGGGCTCTTTGGTGGAAATAGCGTTCAGGGTCGTCTACTCCTTCGAATTCAGGTGGGCGATCAGCGCGTCGCATACACCTGCAAAGCCAAACTAGATAGAAACGTGAGATAGACTACTAGGGCGCGATTGATTGCCTCCCCGGCAATGGCGCCAAAATTTGACGTGGTGAGAATTGAATCAAAATATATAATAAAATATAAAACAATACAACTCTTAGCCTCTTCAAATAAATTCAAGACTCCTCGCTATAGTAGTAGGGAATCAGGTTCGATCCACGAGGAAGCGAGTCAGCGGGATCCTAGTAGCGTCGGAAATCTCACGTCTTTCTTTTGCCAGAAGCCTCGATTTCGACCTTGGTGCTCGATGTCGACCTTGGCTGTCGATCCTTTCTACAACAGAAGACCTGCAGAGACAAAAACAAGGAGTCGATATCGACTAGGGAAGGTCGATATCGATGTTAGCAGATGGAATCGACTGGCGTAGAAGACTGTCAGTCGATACAGGTGGTCGATATCGACGTTGAGGGGGTCGATATCGATCTCAGTAACTCAGCGGAGATGCTCGTCGTCGACTCAGAAAACCGTCGACGAAACTCAGTGGTCGATATCGACATCTGTTGGTCGATATCGATGTCTTCTCCTGCGAAGTTGTTAGCTTTTGTCGGCAAAGAAAGGCCGAAGACTTAAGGATGAATGAGGATGCGATGAAGAGAAATAAAGACAGGGTTTTGATGAATAAACTTATATAAAAAGCAACTCCTAGGATTAGGGTTTACCACAACGTTAACCAAGGCATGCGATAAGGTAAATAAGACGGACAATTGCGCTATTTCATCCGAGGGACGAGCTTTCGTTGTACACCAACTCTTAGGATTACTCTTGAAAATAAACATAATTGTCTCTTCCATTTTTATGTTTATAACTCGAGTTGTTAGCATTAATCTATTTTCTTTCGATTAGGACTAAACATAGAATTGTAGGAGATGACATAGACACAACGATATCAACATCTAACACTTACCTCAGGTACGCAAGGCTAACATCGGGCTCACCCCGACCCTAAGAGCTTTGGGAGACTACTCGCACCTCATCATGGAACTCATCTTTGATTGAAAGAAATAAACTTGCATTAAACTATAAACTCCAAAGCTTTACAACTCAACGTCGGCTTTCGCAAACGCCAAACCTTAAAACTTCTCTTTGACTCTATTGCTATTGATTGTGTGTTTGTGGATGGATTGAATGCCAACCCCCTAAGGCTTTATTTATAGGCTACTAACCCTTGCTAGCCAAGGATTGTAACTTTTATCTAAATTATGAACTCTATCCAAACAATTAGGATAGGTCTTTTATTTTGATAAAATTCTAGACAACTTGATAAAACTTAAAGGTAAAGATAAATAAGTCTCAGCTGCTATCCATCTAAAAGTCCAAGATAATTCGTGGTTTTAAGGATAGAATTCACAATCCGAGTCTCGAAATCGTATATATCTTCTGTCGAGATATTGTCGATATCGACCAGTAAGGTCGACATCGATGTCTGTGTTT
The DNA here is from genome assembly GCA_963922045.1 of Persicaria maculosa. NCBI lineage: Eukaryota > Viridiplantae > Streptophyta > Magnoliopsida > Caryophyllales > Polygonaceae > Persicaria > Persicaria maculosa. The sequence continues at coordinate 18,429,115 of OY998261.1, read as the reverse complement.
CTACTCGACTTGTCCATCTCCATTCGATTCCTGGGTTAAGGTCGATATCGATGATGTATGGTCGATATCGAGTGCCTTTCTCTGCTGTGTGATGGTCTGTCTCGACACTCAGTTCTGTGTCGATGCTCTGTAGTCGATGTCGACGTTGTAAGGTCGATATCGACCTCCCTTCTACTCTCCTTGGTTTCTCCGTTTTGACTCCGATTTCGCTTGAATTCCTGCATGGTTAGCTCAAAACTTGTGCAGACTTCTATTTCTTTCACATTAGCCCATTCTTACACAAGTTTATATTCTTTTGAACCTTTTCTTTGGAAATCGAATGAAATATGATGTCAGAAGATGCAATAAAAAGAGGTACAAATATGTACATCAGCTTTGAATAACTATCACAACATTTAGAGATGCATTGGAAGAGTAAATTCACTCAAGAAAGTAGAGGGATTTTTTATATTCTCCCTATAGACCAAAATTCTCACTAAGACAATTTTTGTTGGATTTGCTTTTTAGCCTAGGATCATATGTGCTCAATTTCATCACAAGTTCACAATCTACATAAAAAACCTTTTGAAGGACTTAGTATAAACCATCCAAATATGTCATAGGATTTACATGATCAAGTCAGCTATTTAGTTTTCATCATATGACGTCTAAGTAGGGTTAAAAAAAAACTAAACTTAAAAAGTAAACATGCATTTTTTCTTTCTTTGACATTTTTCTATTTTTTTTTTGGATTTTTTGACAATTTTTTTTTATGAAAAGTAAAACTAAGAACAAAAATTTAAACATGAATACGATGCGAAGAAGAAAACCAAGTTATGACCATAAGACATGTTTTCCCCCACCCTATACTTAAAATATACAGTGTCCTCACTGTATTAAAAGAAAAACAAGGGTAGAGAGAAATTCACAGCGCTACCTGCGGATTCAGGTTGATTTCATATTAGGTCGATGTCGAGGTCAGAGGTCGATGTCGACTGCATTTGTCGAAGTCGAGGAAGAAAGTGAAGTTGAGGGTAGCCTGATGATGGTCCAGATCGATGATTATGGTCGATATCAACCGCTGCTTTTTGCTCCTGAGTCCTTGATGTCGACTTCAGGAGGTGGCTTAACCCTGGGTGGGTCGATTTCGACTGGCCTGGTCGATTTTGACTTCCTCTGCAGAAGCTTCTTTTCTTCTTCGTCGTTCTTTTTGCTTGGTAACCTGAAATCTTCATTAGAATAATAGATAAAACCACGGATCATCTTAGTTTTAAAAGATTAAAAATCCCAAAAGTCAAAAACCCCAAAAACCACCGAGGCCTCTAGAAAGTGCAAAACAAGTTCAGCTTGTCTGGCAACAACTTCTACTGACTTGTTTATCACTTAGGCTCTCGAAATTCGACTCCGCTCCTGTGCTCTTCACTTTTCTTCCTCCCCTTGACTCTTCCTTCATCCAAGAGTCTCCTCGTTCCTCGTCGGATCCACATTTATATGAAATAATCCATAAAAATGTGTAGATTCCGCCTCTTCCAATACCATAGGTAAGCATGTAATAGTAACTAAAATATGCACTATTTACAACCAAACTATGTTAAATGAATCCTAATATGCATATCTAATCATGCTCTATCACTTGGCGCCAAGGTGGCAAGGTGGCCGACGCCCCATCTTCTTCCCCATGTCGACAGAATAAAAGAAAGGAAAGAACATGTTGATGCACATGGAGGGACGAAAGAGGAAGAGGGAAGGGGAGCCTCCGGCGGCGGTGGAGCTGGGCTCCGACCACCCGACATGGCCACTCCAACACACACATACAAGGAAAATAAGGGATAGAAGAAGAAGGAAAGGGAGAAGACTCACCGAGAGCCTTCGACGTCGCCGGAAATGAGCTCGGAAAAGTGGCGCTCGGGCTCGTCGAGGTCGGTCCTTCAAACGGGAATGCCTGGGAGAGATGGGAGAAGGTTAAAGGAGGAAGCTTTTCCTCGTTTGGAAGCAAATGAAAGGAGGAGCGGGAACGTGCCTTACCGGAGCGGAACGAAAATAGGGCAGCGTGGCAGCGCTCGGTTGCTTTTGGTGGCTCCAGCTGCTACTGGAGGCTTCGAGGAGGAGGTGTGGGCTGTTGTTGCTTCTGTCCTGGAGGGAAGAGTTAAGGAGGGCGAGCAAGGTGGGTGTGTGGGGGTGGATTCCTTGGCTGGTAAAACAGAGGCGACAGGGTAGAGGTTGCGGCGTCGGTGGCGAGGGTGAATGACGACAACGGTGAGTGTGCTGGGGAGGTGTGGTGGCGGAAGAGGGGTGAAACGAGTTGTGGTGATGGGTCTTTGAGGCGGCAAAATGGGTGGTTTTGGAACAGAGGTTCCCACGGTAAGGAAGAAATAGAGAGAGAGAGCTATAGGGTGTGTTTGGTTTTGAAAATGAAAGGTGGAGAATGGGGCTGTGTTCAAACATTTGAAGAAAGAAAGAGGGTTGCAGCTGGTCAATATTGCCTAGGATTTGTTTGTTTTCCAAATTTGTGGGAATCAAAGGAAAGGAGGGAGGGAGTGGAGATAAGATTTTACCCAACTAGGAGAAGATGAGTTGGAATGGATAAGAATGGGTGAAATACGACGAATTTGTGGTCCCGAGTCGGAAATTCAAATTTTCGACGTTTGGTTTTCAGAATCCCGCTCTCTCGACCAATTTGTTTTTAAACTTGAAAGAATATCGTTATCCGAAGAAATTTTTCGGATCCTGAGAAAAAGACGGAATCGATCTTAAAAGGTTCAAGATTGGGCCAGAATTCGTTTTAATAGTTCTGAGTTTGATTTATTAAATTAAAACAAGTTTTCCTTAAAATATCCGATTAAATTCGTTTTAATTTTAGGTAAAACTAATTCAAATAACCCAAACTTTGGTTGGGTATGCATGTAGCACCATAAACTTTATAAAGTAACAAAAATAACCCAAACTCTTACTACTATGTGCTTATATCACCACCAATGTCTTTTTTAAAATAAAAAATAACACTTAACTTTTATAATTTTGAAATAGAACCTGAAACAATAATAAACTTGGGGTTTTAATCAAAATTACACAAAAGGTAAATATTTTTAAATGAAAAATAAATTTTTTGACTTAAGATAGTTGAAAAAAAATATCACTAATTTACGTCATATTTTTAAAACCCATAATTTGGTTTGAACAAATTATATAAGTTGGAACTATATTTGTAAAATATTTCTCAAATGAATTATTTTAATTTATTATTTAATTGAAAATAACAATAAATTAACAAAAATAGAACAAATTAAAAATATACGGAGTATTTCAGTTGAGAATATTTCTAACTGATATAATTTGTTCTAACCAAATCATGGCTTTTTGAAATATGAAATAAATTATCGATTTTTTTCCAATTATCTTAAGCAGAAAATTTTATTTTTTTAAAAAAAAATGTATATTTTGTGTAATTTTGATTAAAAACTTAGTTTAATATTTTTTTAGGTCCTATTTGAAAAATATAAAAAGTTATATCGTTTGAGAAATATTTAAAGGTAAGATATATAAAAAGTTATATTTTGCATAATTTTTATTAAAAAATTCTTTTGAGAAATATTTTTAAAAAATATTTCTAACGAATATCATTTGTTCAAACCAAATTTTGGGTTTTTAAAATATGACATAAATTAGCGATATTTTTTTCAATTATCTTAGTTCGAAAATTTATTTTTTATTTAAAAAAAATTTACTTTTTGTGTAATTCCGATTAAAAAAACCTAGTTTAAGTATTATTTTAGATTTGATTTCAAAACTATAAAAGTTAGGTGTTATTTTTTGTTTTAAAAAAGATATTGGTGCCTAGTGGTGATATAATCACATAGTAGTAAAAGTTTGGGTTATTTTTGTCACTTTATAAAGTTCGTGGTGCTACCTGCTCACCCCACCAAAGTTTGGGTTATTTGAATTAGTTTTACCTTAATTTTATTTTTAAATTTTCTTTTTCCAAAATTTAGGATTTTTTTAAAATCCGAGCCTTTACACACATATACCATCTGCGGATGGTGATTGCTATGCTATAGCCCGTACTGGCCAGGACCCACCCAAAAGGGTACAAGGGTGGGGGTAGAAGAGAGATATGTCACTTGGCATTCTTTGGGCCATTTATCGTATTTCTGCATATTATATCCTGATCAGCATGACTTGTGTGTTTAAATTTCGCACTGCATTAGAAGCATCTTTATTAGGTATATCGAATGTGTATGCCTGCTTGTGGGAACAGAATACAATAGGGTCTCGGTCTGATCTCATGCCCTGCATATTTTTTTTAGATTTATTTGTAGATTATGTTGATCCGTGCTTCTTTGATGGGGATATGCCTGGGCTTTTGCAATCAAACTCACCTTATCACTTGGCTTAAAGTATTTCATAAATATGAGATTTCGTGTTTTGGTTTTGACCCGGCCTCGTCGTGGCAAGTTGTACTCTACTTTCTATTTTTGCCTTTTTAGTTAAAATGAATTTAGCGATGCAGACTCATAGGACAGGTTAAGGGTACCCAACGAACCTACGATCGATTTGAGGTTCGAACCACATTAAAACGCAATTATTTGAGGTTTTGAAACCTCGACCTGTACCTGGATTGCAAGATCCGAGGGATGTAACCCAAATATTTATATATATTTGAGTCGTTACAAGGAAAAACATTTTGATTCCAAATTTCAAGCTAGATCTACAGCAAGATGGCTTTTTGTGGCTTCAAGAGTACATATGGTTAAGTTACCAGGCCGCAAAGACTAGCCAAATTCCCCTAAAGAACGCTGATTCTAAACAAATGCCTGAATTTGGATCGTGTAAAACAGTTTCGATTAGTATAAAATCTTCTTTTTCAAAGTGAGAATGAACCACGCAAATCCTGAAGTTAGTAGTAAAGAATTTAACACAATGAGACAAGACTTCTATTTAGCATGAAAAAGATAATCTGAGATGCGAGAGCAGGAATCCATAATTGAGAAACAAAGAAAGAATGCATATGAGATGCGCGCAATCCAACAAACTTCGGTTATGTGAACTCCAACAGGCACAATCACATCACATAATCCCTAATTTCACATCACATGGCAACAAATTCAAGGAAATTTCAACCAAAACTTCACGAATAGAGCAGATACGAGAACAAAGTTCGGACTCGAGAACTACAAGCACACTTGCAAAAACCCTATTATGACAAAAGTGGAAGGAGATCGAGGGAAGAGGCCAAATACCTGGTGGAATGTTGTTGTTTGGCGAACGCGTTTGATGATTGATTCTATTCCGCCGGCACCAACTCCCTCCTCGCCGCCCTCTCCACATCTGCCCCTCCACGAGGCCGCCTTCTACGGAGTCGAATCCTCCCTTCGCTCAGCCCTCACCACTCCTTCTTCACTGGTCGACGGCAATCGTGAGCTCCTAGATGAGTTGAAGCGTGGAAGGAAGACAGAGCGAACGAGAGAGGAAGGGTTTGGGTGAAACATGAGCTTTTGGATCTGGATTGAGTTCGAACCGATTTCATTTTATTTGGGCTTTAAATCATACCCGCATCCACCTAACACTACAGGACAAATTTTACACCCTAACTCTTCCATATATATATATATATATATAGTGTATGGATCATTTGTGCACAAGCCTTAGGGTGTGCACTATACACAAATATTATTCGGTGAAATGTGAAATATTATTCGGTGAAATTTGAAGCATTATTCGGTGAAATTTGAAGCATTACTCGGTGAAATGTGAGTATTGTTTAGGGGAATGTGAAACATTATTTGGTGAAATTTGAAACATTTCGTATAAAATATAAGTATTGTTTAGGGATTTGAGGTTTCTTTTATTTGAAATCGATGAATAAAAAAACTAAACATTATTCGGTAGAATGTTACAAATTATTCAGTGGAATTGGGACGTTTTCATCTAAACTGAACGGGAAAAAAACATAACAGTAATCGGTATAATGTTTCACATTTCACCGAATAAAGCTTCAAATTTCACCGAATAATGTTTCACATTTCACCGAATAATATTTGTGCACAGTGGCACACCTGAACCACACCATATATATATACACATATATATATACATATATATAGGTAATCGTTCATATGAAATTCTTAAAATGAAAATCCCTCTTAAAATGAAAAAGGTTTAATTTGAAGGTAAATGGGCCTAATTTAAAAATAAATGGGCCTAATTAAATGAGTAATAGATAAATTGGCCTAATTAATGTGTAAATGGGCCTAATTTTATGGGGTAAATGGGTAAATGACCCTAATTAAGAGGTAAATGTCACCACCCCACCCATAATTTCTATTTCTACCAATATCGCCCTTATTTCGATTATAAAAATTACATATTTTAGCCCTTAATTTTTATTTGAAATAATATTACAAGGTGCATCTATAAGATTACAAAATGCAACAAAATATGCTACATCACATTTTTTGTCTTGATTTTAAAAAGTGAAAAATATGAGATTACAAAATATAAAGTAAACAAATAATACAATAAAGATTATTATTAATAAATGTGCATTTTCCTAATATAAAGTAAGTTTCCTACCAAATATTTTCTTTATGGGTTGTTATTTTTATGGCAGTTTTGTACTTTAATGCGACATGTGTCATTAAAAACCTATTAGCTCAAAAATGGTATAACGATGTGCCTATGCACAAAGGTTCGAGTTCAAAATCACGCATATGCTATTTATGGTTGTCTTCTTTTTGTTCCCGTTCATGAATAAGATTATAAAGTGCAATAATAAAATGATAATGTGCACAAATAAGTTGATATAATGCATATATAACATTATGTTGCGCAAATAAATATTATATTGTGCAAATATAATATTATGTTGTGCAAATAAAATGATAAGTGCAAAAATAAAATGATGATGTATGAATAAAAATATGAAGTGCATGAATAAAATTGTGAAGTGCACAATTAAGATTATAAAGTGCATAAATAAAATGATGAAGTGTAAGAATAAAATGATAAAAAGGCATAAATAAGATTATGAAGTGCACACTTAAGATTATAAAGTGCATAAATAAAATGATAAAGTGCACTTTGATTTATTATTTATGCACTTTAGAATATTGAAGATGCATCTTATAGAATTTAAACCCGATAAAAATTACGGGCTAAAATTTGCAATTTTTACAATTAAAATAGGACAATAATTATAGAAATGAAAGTATGGGAAGTTTTTTTAATTTCAGCGTCTCTTTCCTCCTCCCGTATGTTGCTACAGTACCAAAAGAGATCGGCGATGCTACACAGGTTCCCGTCAATGGCTGCTGGTGGTGTATAATATTATGTTGTGCAAATATAATATTATGTTGTGCAAATAAAATAATAAAATGCAAGATTAAAATGATGGTGTATGAATAATAATATGAAGTGAATGAATAAGATTGTAAAGTGCACAATTAAGTTTATAAATTGCATAAATAAAATGATGAAGTCTATGAATAATAATGAAGTGCATGAATAAGATTATGAAGTGCACAATTAAGATTATAAAGTGCATAAATAAAATGATAAAGTGCAAGAATAAGATTATGAAGTGCATGAATAATATTATGAATTACACAATTAAGATTATAAAGTGCATAAATAAAATGATAAAGTGCAAGAATAAGATCATGAAATGCACAATTAAGACTACGAATTGCACTTTTATCAGAAAATAATACAAACTATTAAAATTAAGCAATTTAGCCTATGTAGGAGTCGAACCCACGTCTCTGCGCATAAGCACGTTGCTCTACCATTGAGCTAATAGGCTTTTAAAGCTTATTCAGCCCAAAAGGATTCATTAACCACAACACCAACAAGTTGAATCACAAATGCAAGCAACTATTATGTATCAATCATCCAACTTCAGATGTTATCAATTGCATTCAACTTTAGAGGTCAAAATTTCATTCAGGACGCAGGAAACATCATTTTCATAAGCTAGAACTAAAAGGTGAAAAACGATAGCATTTATACTTTAGGCAGTCATTTGTTTGGTCAACAACCAGATTAAGCTTTCAGTATTTGAAACCGAACATACATTTCTACTTGACCCGATGTCAACAGGTGCCTATGTTTCTTCATACATGAATTTACAAGGCAGCTTCTTTCAGCAAATAAACCAAGCAGTCTACTAAGAATTTACACATCTTTCAGCCTCAACCATGGAATTATCAAAACCCCCACACAAACAAACAATGCTTATGGAAACCCGAGTGAAAGAAAACCTATATATAAAATCCTAATATTACAAGAATCAGATTGGTGATAAAGAGGCTAGAAGGTAAAAAGAAAATCATATGAACAGCTTGTACGCTGTACTGATTCTAGCCCAAGCACAAATTGGCATACCAAATGCAAGAAAGAAGACTTACTAGGGCTCTAACCTTAATACCATTCAGATGATGATGGTTTCCATGAAATCAATGAGATTGATCAGCGTTCTCAACACCGAAACTGGACTTCTCCACCACCTTGTATTTTCCATATACTCTTGCGCGGTTTTCTGCCCACCATTGTTCTGCTTGCTTCTCGCTAAACCGCTTCCTACAACAAACCACAGTACATCAGATGTCTTTTAGCCTCTTGGAAACAGAATTGGGTTCACTCTACCATTTTCAATGTCATTTAAAGCCTCAACATAGAAATGGTTGAATCGATTTCGTCGAATAAATTTAGTCTCGGGCAAAATCACCAAAAATCAGATGAATCTCGCAAAATACACAACAACAGTGAAAGGAAGGGTCAATTGAGGGCTTACCCGAAGCGGAGGTGTACAGATGAATCTCGTCGATAGAGCAAGGTCTTCGAAGTAGCAAGGTCTTCGAACAGGAAAGAAATCGAATGAGCAATAGAAGGAGAAATCAAAGGAGCAAGGTCTTCGAACAGGAAAGAAGCCGAGAACATTCTGGTAGAAATTGATGGATTCGTCAACGGATCTGCGGTAGAGCCTCCACGCTGATTCGCTGCATCCATTGATGAATGGGAGCCTCGTCGGAGGGAAGAGCCAGGGTGCGTCGAGAGCCGCTGTAGCAATTGACGAACGAGACCATCTCTCCCGGCGTATGCTCTCTATAGCATCTCCGATTGTGTGAAGCACGGGAAGTGCTTCCCTCCATGGACGATGGTAAATCTCAGATCTGGGAAGGAGGAAGGCGAGGGTGCGAACAAGTGTGAGCAAGCGAGGGCATCGATAGAATTGGAGATATTTTATTTAGTCTGGGCCGGGTCAGATTTGAATGGTTAAAATTAGGCTCATTTTCATTTTAAGGGGTATTTTCATTTTAAGGACCATTTTCATTATAACCACACCATATATATATATATATATATATTATTTCATTAAGAATATAAAAGAAATTTAAGATTTGTCAATTACAAGAGTTACTTGCCTTTTATATTAATAAATAATTTCATTATAGATAGACTATATATGCACTATTAAAATTTCATGATGAATCGACATGATCAATGACGATGAACTATAAAAAAGACCCTTCAATAAAATAATAGATTATATAAAGTGTAAATAATAGACAATATAAAACACACCAATCTCGATTTCTACAATCATATTATCAGATAATTGAAAACCTGATTCTAAAATTTAAAAATTATAGTCATTAAAAAATACTAAAAAGAGAGTTAACATGCATATGGGTAACAGATTAAGCGTCAATTTAAGCATCTGAACTCCTCAGATTCATCTGTATGGATGCTCTTGGCTAGCTGGCATCTCTAGTCTATGCCAAATTTTTTCCAGTTCAAAAAAAAAAGTGGGGTATTTGGAGCTTTGAAAAAAATGAAAATTGGCAAGAGTGTTTGGCACAAGGAGATTTGAAGGAGGTCAATTTTACACTAAGCTTTTAAGAAGCTTTCATTAATACGAAATCTGAATCTCAATAGACAAGCTTTTAGAGCTTTGAAAACAAGGTTTGGAGTAATAGCTTCAGTATACCCCTTTCTCATATTCGATCATCTTATCTCTCTACTTTCTTTCTTCACTGGTGTGGCCTTGCTTAGATGCCTTCGATTTTCCACGGATGATTTTGCCCCTTTTTCAAACATTGGTCCATCAATCTTCAATGTTCGTTTCATTGATGTCGATGTGGTTTCTAATTAACATCATCTAAAATCATTGGTTTCATGCTAAACAATCTCTCTTTTTTGTCCGTGTGATTGTACTGTGTATATATGTGAAATGAAGTTATGAAATCTTTGACCAAAAATATGAAGGCATGAAGCTAGTAAAAAAAAATGAAGAAGAAAACTAGATGTCATGAAGATGGAAGAGGCAGTGACCAGGGCCGATCCTCGTATAATAGAGGCTCAAGGCAAATAAAAATTAAGGGCCCTAATAATTTAAAATTTATAATAATCGCCAACAACAGATTTGAATGACTTAATATTCATATCATTTATGAAATAAAACAAAGCTTAATGTTTAGAATAATAATAGGGCTAAATTGATAATAATAGAAAAAGTAGTAGAACACTTCATAAGCAACATTTCAGTAGAACATAGCAGGAGCAAATCCTTCGGTAGCAGCAGTAGCAGATCCTTCGTAATCAGCAGAACATTTATGTAGGAGGACAGTAGCATCATATCCTTCAGTAGCGGCAGAACACTTGCACAACATAGCACATCACCTATAGAACTCTTCATAAGCGAGCAACAAAATTTTGTATTCTTATTTCCCTTTTAGCACTCACAGATAAGTGCTTTTTAGGCAACATTGTAAGATTATATAAAACAATCACAATTAAGAAATGAGAATAACGAAACAAAATCACCTGAATTAATGAGCAGTGGAGAACCGACACCAGCCGTCAGCAATTCGAAGCAAACCCTTAAAATCTCACTATTGGCGTGCTAATGTGCTATATTTTCAAATTTCCAATATAATTTAATCAATTGCCTATATAAAAAATTGAAGAAATGGGACCAGGTGAATCAATTGCCCCAAATTGAACCACTGTTGGCGTGCTAATGTGGATACACAAAATTGCCCCAAATCAAATTGAATCAAATTTCGCATATTCTTACTCTTATTGGTTGGCATCAATGACGACGTCGACGACGGAGACAGATCCAATGGTACTGAACGATTGGTGTTTGAGCCTTAGAGATAGATCTGGTGTTGATGGTGGCGTTATAAAGGCATATAGTCGAGAGCCTTGTAATTGAAAAATGCTTCATCTCTTCTCCTTGAATGTTAGACGAGGACTCTGATGTTGAAGAACGTCTCTTCGTCTTCTGATTCTTTGAATCTCTCATCTCTCACAACTCAATCCTTCAACTGAAGCAATCTACGGTTGTAGTGCATGCGTGACAAGATGTTCAAATTTCATTGATTTTTTTCCTTTTCAATTAATATGCGTTTGTATTTAATGCTTCAAGTAATTGGATTGGGCAATTGGGCCTATTCATGAACTTACTCTATTATACATATGTATATATACCTACCTAAACAAATTTTTAGGCCCTGAGTAGGCGTCCAGCCTGCCCTTGCTTCTAGTCTGGCCCTGGCAGTGACATTTTCCTTTTAATTTGTCTATCAAAAACTAGGCATGGAGGAAGAACCCAGACGTCCAAACCCCCATGAGTCATTACAGTATGTGTGAGCAAATTGGATATTGAAGATGTAAGTTATGTGAGCGCACATGATACTTTCATGATTTTTTTTATTATAAGCCCCTTTTTGTTATTTTACCTATAACACCCATTTTAAAACTCCATAAACACCAAACACTCAACAAGGTTTACTAAAATTTAGAAAAAGAAATTAAAATTAGCCCTTAATTACTAATACTATCTCTAGCTCGAACTCCAACTACAACTCCGAACACACGCTAAAAACTATGGTGAGAGAATTTGGAGTTAGTGATCTAAAGTGGTTAAATGTGGTAGTAATAAAATTATTAAATTAATTAAAGGCTAGTTTCAATCTTAGTGCAGTAGTAATAGAGTAAAGGTGTATGGGCTTGATTATGGGGCAACAAAAATAAAATTAACCCAGCAAAATTATTATTATTTTTAAACTAGCCAAGAAAATTTCACCCGGCAGTTGATGGGTGTGCTTACCCAACCATTAGTGGAGGATCCATAGGGGGGCTCAGGGTTCCCTGGATTCGGGGAAAAATATTATATATATGATATTTTTTTAATAAGTATGACTAGAATGAATATTTTATTAACTAATCCGCTTATCTTAATTGGTAAATGGAAAAGGAAGGGATGGAAGTGATATAAGAGGTTGAGGGTTCTATTCTGGACGCCCTCTTTTTCCTTCTTTTTTTTCACTTTTAAAACATATAGCAACAATCGCATTCAATGAAGGGTTTTTTTTTAAAACACATAGCAACATTCAACAATCCCTTTTAAAACACATATAGTAGCAGTCACCCTCAAAGACAGTAGATCATTCCCTTGGGATATTGAAATCCCCATCACTGACGTGATCCATATTCTCAACAGTTCAAGGTGATAGATGTTTCCCATGTCTTCCTAGAGATCAATCACTGTGTGAACAGCATTGCTCGTCTCTTCTAGACTGACGACTCCTCTTTGTCTCTCTATGACAAGAATCTATGCATCTATATTAAAAAAGATGTCATTGCTTGGTGGTCTAGTAGGGCCTAAGCACCTCCAAATCATTATTTCAAAAAAAAAAGAAAAGGGTTTTTTTTACAAATCCATAGTCGAAGGCCCGACTTGCTGCCTATGAAGACGAATGCCACTGCAGCACTAGCACACTGCACAATTGCTGGTCCTCTCCGGTATGGTGTCGACACCGATGACTCCTCCTCCAGTCCTCCTCGTGATTATGCTATTGCACTTCTGATAATACATATTTTAATACGCATTATAAGATAATTTTAGTTGCATTTCATTGTAATATAATCATGTTTTATCGTTAATTACACATTGTGCTTTGTAAGAAAGTTTGAAATCTACCCTATTTTGATTGATTTATGCAAATTCATAGTTCCGACATGGTGGAGATCTCGGAAAAGATCAAAATAGAGTAAAAGAGCTGGAGGAAGCGAGAAAGAAGAAGAAGAAAGAGCAAGAAAAGAGCCAAAGGACGAGGCGAGCATAAGCTGAGAACACAGATTTCACTGCGGCACGTTACCCATTTCGCCACGGCGAGATAGAACCAGAAAAAGAGGAACAAAGTCCCCAGTCGCGGTCATGAGATCAACCATTTGCATGGCGAAATAACCCTAGTCGTCGTGGTGAGGAGCAACGAAGAGCAAGTGAAGACCACAATATTTCGCCACAACAAGTCACCCAAGTCGCCACGGCGAAAGCCCCATTTCACCATGGTGAAATCCCAGTTGAGCCCGTGAGCATTGCAATCTATCGCCGCGGCGAAAAGGCCTTTCATGGTAGTGACAACGTCCATAGACGATCAGTTCGAGAGCTTTGATCTTATCTTTTCGGAAGGAAACTCTATCCAATGTCCATTCCTAATGGGTTGATATATTCAGATTGATGATTATCTATTATTTAATTTCAGATTTATTATTTATAGGATTTTTAATTATTATTTAGGAGATTTTCTTTTATCTTCTAAGGTAAGTATCTAGGGTTTTCCAGTCCATTTTCCTCTATATAAACCCAAGTATGAAAATCCTTAAGAACATCCACTTTTATTCACACTTTTCTCATACCTTTTGAGAGCATTTTATAGTAGGTTTTGAATCATTCAAGGTTGCTTATTTTCCATTCAATTCGAAGGAGATTTAGGTAACCTATGAGTGGTTGATTCCGCTATTTATTTCACCTATCTTTCGGAGACTTGGTCAGTGATTTGTGAGACTTGAATTCAGTTGTTTTCCTATAATTCCTTTGATTTTGCTTGTGCATATTTTGATATTATTATGATTCGTGACCATGATAGTATCTTGCTAGGTTTTTATTCTATCGAATTTGAATGAATTCCGTAGTGGCATGCTTATGATTGTGAAATTTGACATACATCTTAAACATCGGTTTACCTTGCTTAACTTGTTGTTATTCATGTGCCGATTCTTAGTAATTTGTGCTATCTTTATGGTAAATCTTTGTCGTGCTTTGGCTACATAAAGATTTAAGAGGTTAATTTCACTCGTTGTGTTTTAATCTACATACACTAAGATGGGAGGAATGTATATGAAAGGAAATATGACAACTTGAGTTTGAGTCTAGCACCAATAAGCCAACCAATGTCGAAGAATACATAGGTGGAACACTTTTCTCCATTGAATTGATTTTGAAAACCTTTACTTCATGCTTTACTACTTTATTTGCAATCTACATTAGTTTAATTTCTCAATCTTAATTAGTTATTTCCCAGTCATTGTTTCTTAGCAGCGTTCAAACTACATTGAATCTTAGATTTCCCTATGGGTTCGACCCTGTGATTATCGCTATACTAGCTTTTGTGTGGGAATTTCTTTGGCGAGGTGAACTACGACACTTTACCTCTCGTCAATTGCTATTCTTCTTCTTCACTTCACTTCTTTCCCTCCCACTAGCAGTACGTGAGTCTCAATTCCAAAATTTGAATTTGTTGAAAGTTAAATTGAAAAGGTTAGTGTTTCTTATCTTATAAGTAGTTTATACTTTGTCAATTCATGCTCTAAATTTTCATTTGAGATTCAATTTATAGGTAAAATTTGAGAATTTAGGGTTTTTATTTTGGAAACCAATTTTGTAAAATTACGTTTGAGAATTAATTTTGTGAAATTTTTATTAGCGTTTATGATTTTGAGAATCAGTTTCGTGAATTTGTTAATTGAATTTGTGGTTTGGGTGATTGTTTCTGAGTTTCACAAACAAGTAAAAAATTGAATTGCAAATTGAAAATTCACCAAACAAATCAAAACAACCTCTTTAGAAAATCCTAAAGTTTTGAGTTTAAACTGTGAGCAATTTCTGAAAAGGTTAATCCCTCCTAACACTAACAAATAAATTTTAAGAGGCTTCAAAAGCAATCAATATTCCTTAATCGACTCTCAGTTTCATCACCTTAGATTCAAGAATTACGAATTTAGGTTTTGATTATTTGAATAGGTATGATACTTGATGAAACTCGATCAATTGTAAAAATATTCTAAATACAAAGTAATTTAACCTAACCTAAAAATAACCTTAGTAATTAAATTGACTACTTACGTGCAAGGAACAAAAATGGCTCTACTCAATTTGATTCTTGATATTAATGTTGATCTTAATTCACAACTTGTCATAAGTATTTTTCAGACCCCTAGCTCCAGTGAAAATCCTGGATCCGCCACGGCAACCATCCACCTCTGAAGCACAACAAGTGTCGTCACTCTCTAATAATAAAATCAAGAGCATCGCAATTAACCAGATCCATGATCGCATCTCCAGCCTCCGTATGCTAGAACCCTAGCAGTAATGATTGGCCACCGGACATCTCCTTTTGGGTCACGTCTCGTCTCACCAATACAAGAGCCAATAATCTTTAGCACCTTTTTTCTCTCTCGCGCGCACGCACGCTCTAGAGTGAACCTTGACTTTCGTAACTTCTAAGCCACATCCTCTCCACCAACAAATCAAGCTACTCCCAAAGAAGATCTGTTATCAGCAGTCCTTGAAAGATCGATGTATCTCTCCCTAGTCTCCATTATCGTTGTACACAATAGTTGACCAACGCAAGGGTTTCATCTCCTTTCAATTGGCCCCCGTAGGTGCTCTACCAAATGCGTGGCAGGCCTAAGAGTTCGATTTGGAATTGGTAAGTGCATGTATGAATCACTCAACCATTCTGATGGAGTCATGGGCTTTGAGACTCGAGTTTACTCTTCTAAGAACTTATTAAATTTTAATTTGAGACCTAATGGATTGACGTCAAATCGATGGACCTGAACCATTCAGTTTATTATTTGTTCGAATAACTTGATGAAATTGCTTGTCTGATGTAACCTGATTATAAATTCCTTTGTCATGAATTTAGATTCCTAAAAATCCGTTTTTTTGGAATGGGACTTACTATTTCTAGATTTTGTTATTACTTAGGGCTCATTTGATATTGATATCTAGACAACAGTGTTCTAAAATCGTGCATAGGTACTAGGCGGGACGGGACCTAGAAAATTTTAAGCCTAGGCAAGCCTCTAAGCGAAAATCCATATAGGCACTGTCTAGTCCCACCTAGGTGCCGCTTAGACCTACCCTATTTCCGCCTAGGTGCCACCTAGACCTCGTCTAGGCCCGACAAGGCGCCTCCTAGTCACACCTATTCCAACGATTATTAAATTTTAGCTTCTAAGTGATGATGCACTAAAATAAATATTACTTATAATCATATAAATAAACGGGTTCCCGCTAAATAAATTAACTCGTATCACTTATAAAAAAATGAGTCAATCAAATAGTGGATTTTCCCACCATCACAACGTAAACCTACCATATATATATTCTCATCAAATGCCACTTATAAAGACACTTGTCTCAAACCCAAAGCCAGTTCTCATGCCGGAGCCACTTAGCTTAACCCGCAGGCCACGAGTCGGCATGAAGGGGCATGGTCATGACAAGGCTATTGAGATTTTGCCTATAAAAGAGGACGAAGGCCAAAGGTTAGAGGGTCGGTTTTTGGATGGCTCGAAGAGCCTTTCCGAGCGGGATTCGTCTCGATCAGTAGGAGCCGATGTTTGATGAAGCCCTGGGAGGACGGTGGTCCGCGGATGGATTGAGCTCGGATCGGCACAGGTTATGGTACGCCAACGGAGGTCTCGTCGTGTATCACATGTAAGCCCGATCGTCTGAGCTCGCCCGCATCGAACTTAATCCTAGAACCTGAGAGAACGGGATTCTAAAATTGGGTTTCGTCACTGGCGCCGTCTTTGGGAACCATTCACCCTAAGAGTTGATTTTTCAAGGTAATTGTCCGCTTGATTTACTTTGATAAGGTTCCAAAATTTCTTAATTTAATAAATAAAGCAAGTTGACGGCTTAAGTTTGAGTAGAAGCCACAAGGCTACTGTGATAAACATATAAATATATATGTATTAAAAAGGTTTTTTGATTTAGATATACTGTTTCCATATATATATATATATATATATATATATAGGGTTGGGTTCGGGTGAGAAGCACACTACCAGTGAGAAGGAAAGAAGTGATTTGATTGGTCCACGTGTCCAAAAATAAATTAAAGTAGGAGACACGCGGATTCCTTCCGATTAATTAGTAACACCCACCCAAATTAATTAGTAATACCCCACTCTCACAGGTTACGCTAATTAATTACACGCACCAACACACAAAACTTACTAATTAATTGAAAAAGCTACGTACACATATAAAAACCTTTACATCCACTTTTAAAATTTATTTTTTGACATTTTTACTTGTTAAAAAAATATAAAAAATATATTTTTGAGTGTAATTTAATTTTATCTACACATAGACACCCACTTTGTATATGTTTTGTTGAAAAAAAAATTAACAAGAAGTGGTTCAGCCATTTTATTTGTATTGGTTCAACAATTTTATTCATAGTGGTTCAGCCATTTTATTTGTTGTGGTTCAGCAATTTTAGTCATAGTGGTTCAGTCATTTTACTTTTAGTGGTTTAGACTTTTTCTTTGTATTGGTTCAGCTATTTTACTCGTATTGGTTCAACCATTTTATTTCTAATGGATCATGAAGTTATCAAGAAGTGGTTAATGAAGCTATAAAGAGTCTATTTATTTGATGAACCACTTGGTATAAAAACCCATGAACCACTTAGTATAAAAACTCTGAACCACTTAGTATAAAACTCTGAACCACTTGGTATTAAAACCCTGAACCACTTGGTATTAAACCCTGAACCACATGATATTAAAAAAAATTAAATTTTTTAGTCACTGAACCACTCTCTATTTAGTCACTGAACCACTCTCTATTTAGTCACTGAACCACTCTTTATTTAGTACTGAACCAATCTCTATTTAGTCAATGAACCAATCTCTATTTAGTCACTGAACCAATCTCTATTTAGTCACTGAACCACTCTCTATTTAGTCACTGAACCACTCTTTATTTAGTACTGAACCAATCTCTATTTAGTTACTGAACCAATCTCTATTTAGTCACTGAACCAATCTCTATTTAGTACTGAACCAATCTCTATTAAGTCACTGAACCACTTGGTATAAACCTCTGAACCACTTGGTATTAAAACACTGAACCACTTGGTATAAACCTCTGAACCACTTGGTATAAACGTCTGAACCAATTAATATAAAACCCGGCCCCTTAAACACACGACAAACTTATTAAATTCATTATACTATTGAAGTAGTGCAACACTGCAATTGCAACTGCAATTCTGAAACCATTGAAGTAGTGCAACACTGCACCAGCATGTGCATTAAGCGTGTCCTTGTTGTGGTCGATCAAGCATGATCGGACGGTGGAGGTTCGTTGAGATCGATGTCGAAGACCTTCGGCGCGCTGTTTAGATCTGGCCCGTTCAAGTCCACAATCGACGATGAGTCGGAATCGCTTTGAACTCCTCCTGCTAGCGGAGGTTGGAATTCAAACACAGATCTAGGACCCGATTGGTAACTCTTGAACGGCGCTTGTACTTGCTGGTAGCGGTTGGTAGGAAACCGAAGGTCCGGCCTCGCAAACGGATCGAAGATTAAAAACTGCCTAACCGCTGGAAAAAACTCGAGCATCTGGAGGGGATGTTGAGGCCAGAAAAGAATGGCACCACCGCTACCAAGGTTGATATCTAGAGCCGGAGACGGCGAGGACTTGTCGTGGGCCGACGTCTGGACGGTGCCGCTCCCGCATGGGATGGAGGTGGGGAGGGTAACGAGAGGGGTGAAAGGAGGAAGAAAAGCCATGGAGGAAGGAGGGAGAAAAGACGTTTAGACTTTAGATCTGAGGCAAGCGCTGGTGGGGAAGGAAGCGCGTGAGTACTATTTTTTTTTTTTAAATTTAGATCCGTATCAGCCAATGAGATTGCTTCTTTCCTTCTTACCGAACCGAAGACTTCTCACTTGAACTCAATCCTATATATATATATGGCAAAATGGCTAATAGCTATCATACATGTCATGAATCTTTGTCTGCGAATTGCATTTGATCACAGGAGTGAAACGAAAACAAGAGTCGTAGGTTGTTTTTATGTATTGTTTATACTATAATAAGTGTCACCAAAGGCCCAAAACAATTATCAGATTCTTGTTTGCTATCACAATAGTCAGATGGAGGTCAAAGCCAAGACGGTTTGTTTAGTTCATTCATATACATTATGTATATGAATGAACAAGAGCTAAAGCCTCTTGTAGCACAAAAAAATAGCACAAAGGCCCTAGACGCAGGAGCTATCCGTGCCGGGCCTCCGATCATAGCCTGATCCTCTCGGAGTACAAAAATAGCATAAAGCCCCTAGACGCAAGAGCTATCCGCTTCGGGCCTCCGATCGTAGCCCGAGTCTCTCGTAGCACAAAAATAACATAAAGCCCCTAGAAGCAGGAGCTATCCGCGTTGGGCCTCCGATCGTAACCTGAGCCTCTCGGAGCACAAAAATAGCATAAAGCCCCTAGACGCAAGAGCTATCCCGTCGGGCCTCCGATCGTAGCCCGAGTCTCTCGGAGCACAAAAATAGCGTCAGCCCCCTAGACGCATGAGCTATTCGCATCCGGCCTCCGATCGTCGCCCGAGCCTCTCGAAGCACAAAAATAGCGCAAGCCCCCTAGACGTAGAAGCTATTCGCGTCGGACCTCCGATCGTAGCCCGAGGCTCTCGGAGCGCAAAAACAGCGTCAGCCCCTAGATGCAAAAAGTTATCGGCATCGGGCCTCTGATCGTAGCCTGAGCATCTCGGGGCACAAAAATAGCATAATTCCCTCATGTAACGGCCCGGATATAAATATCCGAGTTACGTTTCGAAGGTTGGATACCTTCGTTAAGATGTTGCAATTCAACTACGGGTCGAGGTTTTAAACCTCTAAAAGATCAGTATTTAAAGCAGGGATTTCGAACCCCAAAACAGTCGACGGGTCGTTGGGTACCCTTAACCTGTCCTAAAAGCCTAGGTCGTGGAAATTCATTTGAAAATAAGCAGAAATCAAAAGGTACAATTTGCCACGACGAGGCCGGGTCAAAACCAAGACAATAAGACACAAGTAGAAAAGTACTTTAGCCAAATTAGCGGGTTAGTCCGGTTCTTCATATTCGCCCGGAGGATTTCCCACGTCATGGAAACACGGAGCAATCGTACCTAAAAACGATTTGTGCGAGCGGGGTCAGACCGAGACCCCCCAACGCACTCTATCTCACAAGCAAACATACACATACGCTATACGTATAATAAAGATGCTCTAATACAGTACGGAAATTTAAATCACACAAGCATGCTGGCAGTTTATATAATATGCAGAAAAATTGTAAAGGCGCCCAAAGAATGCCAAGTGGCATATCCCTCTCCTACTCCGCCCCCTATTTCATGAGCGGACCTGGCCAGTACGGTACCCATTCCATCATACATGTATGCACATCATCATCATATCATATCATCATCATATCATATATCCTCATCATCATATCATATCATCATCATATCATGCTCATGCCCGGTGGTGCTGAGCTATCTCATCATCATATCATACTCATGCCTGATGGTGTTGGGCTATCTCATCATCATGCTCATATATCGACACTACTGACTCAGGGCAAACCCGATGAGGCTAGGCTACCCTATGACCCTAGCAAAGACTCTAGGACTCACAAATAACAGATGTTCTGTTCTCAAACACACTGAGTAATCGAATGCTCATTCACAAGTGCAATCCTAGCATGATACTACATGGCATGCTTTTAAATGCATATGAAGCACCTAGTATATCATATGATCACAAGCAGGAGATTTCTCTTTCGAATCTGAGTAAGCCCATAAAGGAACTTACCTAGAGAAGCGCAGAATCCAAGTAATAATCAGCAATAGCAAGCAATCCAATCATGTCACAAATCACCTAGCATATAATATAAGATGTGCATAAGTCTACGTATAAGTCACACAAGACGCCCCTAACTATCACACATAAGTTCACGAAATCATAGAATATCGCATCTTAACATTAATTCATCATTATCATCTCAACTCATCTCGACATTCATCATATACCATCTCACATCTCATCTCATATCAATATCTCGTCGCATAACATTAGCATAACTCATCAGATATCGTTTCAACTCATTATTATACTATATATCGACCATTTAGAAATCATGCATCATTATCTCATATATAAATCATATTCATCCTCCAAGTCATATTCATACTCTAATCATCATATCACACTTCCATTTTTAGCACATATTCACAATCATGCTTATCAACCATATAATATAACGTCATTCTTTAATATAATACATCATAGTCTCACATCATAATTCACAGACGACACATCATCATAACTCATATTTAAGGACATATATCAATATTTCATCTCATAATTCACATCAGGTTCATACTTATCAATATAAGATATTATCATAAATCATGCTTCAACATGTACCCATATCATAACATATCACAACATAATTCACACAATTTTCACAATTTAAGATTCAACAATTAATTTACCAAGTTAAATCGAGTAAGTCAATTCCCAAGTTTCCCCCAAACCCTTAAGTCTCAACATAAGTCACGCAATAATCAAACAATTCTTTTAAATCATACTTAGCCAAATCCCGACATTAAGCATTTGAATCCTTAAACCAATTTCCCCAAATTATATTATCATTATTAAAATAATCCCGGCATATCGGTTTTAAAACAACAAATCCTTTTGAGGAACATTTCCTAAATACGAGTTTAAAGATCATCACCTAAATAGCTTAACAACAACTAGGTTTTGTAAAATACCCTTTCGGCACATTTTAGAAGATTTCAACATGCCTTTTAAGTAATTTAGCAAACAATATTTAAACCAAAATAAATCACTAAATCATTTTCTTTTTAATAACCCATATCTATAAACTAACATTACTACATCATATTAAATATATTTAAAACACACATATAAAAATCATGATATAATAACATACTATATTGATGTACGCATTTTTAGTCATATTTTGCATCATATTTTCATCTCATTTAAGTCATTTTATTTACTTTTGTGTTGGGAAAGTGTGTCGTTTGTGTTAGTTTTCGTATTATTCAAGATATGGAGTCTACACAAGCTTTGGTGGTGTTTTTGTAGGTTTTGAAGCTGATTTGAAGGAGTTTGGACACACTTTAGAGCTTAATGAAAAATCATGAAGGCAATGGAGATGCCAAGCAAAAGCAAAAAGTGGTGCAGCTGGAGAAAAGCCTTATTTTCTCCATCCAACACTTCGATTCAAGTTCTGGAGCCTTCATGAGAGTTGTAGTCCTTGAAAAGAGCTTTCCAACTCATATTTATATGCGTCAATCGGATAAACGAGGACTCGGAAAATTGCGTTTGAAGTCAGAGTCGAAAAGCTGGAGAAAAACAGAAGTTACTGCATTCAAACAGACCCTCGGCGCCGACACCCCAGACCTCGGCGCCGAGGTATCTGCGAACAGGAGAAGATTTTACGGGCTGATTTTATTACTTAATGGGCTTTTTAATTAGGATTTTCATCTGAATTTCTTTTAGGATCTTTTAGTTAGATAGACTTGGGATATGTTATCCTTCCTTAGACAGATTTTATTATTTTCCTAAGATAAAATCTCTTTTCCTTAGAGATTAAGTCTTAAGTTTTATCTTTTAAATAAAGCCAATGAGAGGCTAAAAAAAACACACGTTACAGCAGCTGAGTTGACAGCAGAAAAAAAGCACGTTTGAAGCTTAGGGTTGAAGAATATTGAAGGAGACTTTGAGGTTTGGTTTTATGCAATTTGAGATTATGAATTCTTCCATTGTTTTTATGTTTTTCTTTGCAATGAGTGAGTAGTTATCCTCTCTTCTAGGGTTAGGGTAAACCCAACAATAAGCATGTGTATGAATGAATGAATCTATACTTATGTGATGTTTTTATCTATTTCTACCTATGTACTTCACCCTTGATGATAATCTAGGGAATTCATTGTTACAATTGAATTGACCAAAGGAGATTGTTAACTTTGATAGTAATTAGGGATTTTTGATGAAAGTTAAAAAGACCTAATTAAGAAAAGGTATAGTCAAATAAGTCTCTTATGCGAAAGTGAATTGATTTGTTTGATTGAGATGAAAGCATATTTCTCATATGATTCATTAAATTATCCATGTGTTTATTGTTGTGGTAAGGCCCTAATCTTGGAAGTCCTTTCTCATATATTGCATTCGTGTTAGTTACTTGTTACTTGAACGAAATTGGTGTGTTTTGCCCTGTTTTACAGCCGCTACTTGTGTCTTTATTTCCCCTATTTTCGACCATTAAAACAACTAGGATAGAACCGCTGACATACTCCCTTGGATCGACCTTGATTTCCACTATACTATAGAGGGATTCGAGCATAAATTTATTTGATTAGAGTGAGCATAGGCATCGATCTCCCATCACGCACGTCATATATCCCAAATACTATTACTTTTAAAACACTTTAAAATATGTAACAATTTCAGAAAATATATATTTATCACAAAATCTAAGAATAAAATAATGATAATAATAATAATCTAATCAAATAACAAATATATCAAACTATATACTAACATAATCATATAATATACACATAGCATAACACACATATAAATAATAACAAATAAAACCCAACATGCGAGAAAACCCAAACGAATGGCCCCATGTATCAGCCCACTCTCCCGATCCCGGATCCGTTTGCCCAGCCCAAGACCCGGCCTACACCCACAAATCTCAAAATCATATTTTTAACAAGTGAACCGGTTTACTAGAAAAAAAAAGGAAAAAGAAGGAACCAGCCATTAGACTGCCCCTTCTTCTTCTACCAAGACCCGCGACGGAAGAGAAGAAAGAGAGGAGGATGGCTCTCACCGGAGCCTGGGTTCAGCCTCGCCCTCACCCTGAGCTCTCAAGTTCACTCTCTCTAACAACTTACCCCAACCGAAAGAGAAGGAAACAAAATCGAACAAGAAGAGAAGGAATGGATTTGAAAGCTCACCGGGGGTTCGAAGTGTCGTCGGAGACTCGCCGGGCTACGATTAGGCTCGCCGGAGACTCAGGGCTATGTTTCTCGGCCTAGATTGAAGGTAAAGGTCATAAAGGCGGAGCTTTACGAGATTTTAGGTCGGAAAATGAAGGAAGAAGGGCATACCGAGTTCTTAACAGGGGAAGCGGCATTCGGAGTGG
Source organism: Persicaria maculosa (assembly GCA_963922045.1). NCBI lineage: Eukaryota > Viridiplantae > Streptophyta > Magnoliopsida > Caryophyllales > Polygonaceae > Persicaria > Persicaria maculosa. The sequence continues at coordinate 18,404,812 of OY998261.1, read as the reverse complement.
CTCGGCGGCGACATGGGAAGCTCCTGGGTGGCTGCTCGGCTCATGGGGACGTCGGAGATTTTGATTGGTGGGGCTGTTTCTCAACAGAAAGGGAGTGGAGGAGCTCGGCTGTCTCCCCTCAAACATGGATGAGGTGCTCAAGCGGTGCTCGGGAGTGCTCGGAGCTGTACTCAGGACTGCTGAACCGAAGTCAATAATGGAGCTGCTGGTGCTTTCGAAAGAAGAGGTGGAGGAGGGAGCTGTCGTGGTTGCGTTGTTGCCGACGGAAGGGAGGGACCAAGGAGCCCATGGAGGGAGTTTTGAGATTAAAAATGGGGAATTTGGGTTGAAATTGAAAGATGAAAGGGGGGAGAATATGGTGCAGGTTTTGGCATGGGTTTGGGTTTGGCTTTTGCCAAGTTTGGTGAAACAATGGGAGTGTGAGAGAGAAGAGGAGGAGGAGTGCTAAGCCAATAATGGGAATAGCCAGGCTGGAGGTGGCTTGGGCTGTGGGATCAGCTGCTGCTATAGACGGAGGGAGGAGGGGTGTGTAGGTTGGCATGGGTTGGCCTGCAAGGTGTGAGGGTTGGCGAGGGAGATATATATATATATATATATATATATATATATATATATATATATATATATATATATATATATATATATATATATATATATAAAAAGGTGGTCCCAAATTTAGATTTGAACTACCCAAAAACTAAATCCCGAAACCCGCTCTATCGACCCAATCCCGACTCATCCAAATTTTAAATTGAAAAAAAATAATGAAATCCAATTAATATTTCCGAATCTCAGAATATAAAAGCGGAATAAAAATCAGTTTGGAGTCCAATTTAAGATGATGTCGGAACTGGCTTCGTAAGATTTAAGATAAAGTAAATTGCTCGAGGACGGAATTTTTAAAATTTTCTGAAATCTTAGAATTCAAATCCTAATTTAAATCAATATTAAATCAACATTAATTCTTAATTTATAAGAAAATATTTTAAAATCTTTCGGTCTTTACATCATCCACCTCTAAAAACAAGTCTCGTCCTCGAGACTAAAATTCTTTTCAAAATCGATCACGCTTTTCTCAAAACATAGAACCAAACAAAATCATGCAAAAGCCCAAGTCGATTCTACCTATATTAGTCAACCAAGGTTTCAGAACCTAAGAGGTGAAATCATCCACCTCTAAGGGCTAATCCCATATTCTCTTCTTAGGTTCATTTTTCAAAGATCAGTTTCAACTATCGATCTCAAGATATCATCAAGCTCGATGACAATCATCTCAAATTATCTCAGAATCTCGTATATCAAAATAATCAACCCAATTTATCAAGTTTCATTACGCTAACAAGCACATCAAGGGTGGTATCATACGAGTCTCATGTAAGGAAGTCATCACTCATCAAGAGGCTCATTGCCAATCACATCATATATTATGCACATAACTATCCATCATATGAGCACAACGGCGTAAGAATAAACATCAAGTACACATCTCAAAACAAGGCACTAAGGTATACCCACCACGAGATCAAGAGGTCAAGGTAATGTCTATGCTAGGCTCCACGTAAGACGCGAGTAGCTCATCTGAAGCATCTCCACAACTAGCCTGAATACTCTCCTCAGGACGCGCTACCAAGGAATGATTGGCCCTCAACATGGAGGTCAGAATAGTAAAGAATGTGGCTAGGATCGGAACATATCGACAAAGCTGAGACAAGAAATACATCAAGCACTCCAGCTAAGGACGGGGACAAAGCTAAGCGATAAGCTGCCTCTCTAGAACCTCAAGAGGTTCAACAAACCTAAGGCTTGGCTTACCTATGATGTCAAAACGTCGGACCCCTCGGGTGGTGATACTCTCAGCTACACGTGTGCTCCCACATCGAAGATAATCTCGATCCTCATCAATTCCTCGAAAGTTGGGAACATACTGCTAGAATCTCGAAGTGAACCGTCCATCTCTATCGTGAACTATCCTTTCAGGAATTCCATGAAGCCCCACAATCCGTCAGATGAACTCCTTAGCTAGCCTCGAACATGCTAAGTCTTCTGAATAGCGATGAAGTGCGCCTCTTGCATAATCCTCGGCCTCAAGTCCTGGGAGCGGTGGGTTATGGGCCCACCATGCTTCCGCTACGCCGCTCGGGTACTACCAAACTGACCAATCTCTTCTCCATGTCGTCGCTTGTTGAAAGTAGCGCAAGGATACTAATTTAACAAAGGTAGGGGAGAGACAAATGTGGACAACCGGAATTCCCTACATAACCAAACATAGACCAAAACTAATGACGACGAGACAAAAACACAAGATCCCAACCCAGGAATGACAATGGTGCCCTTATGGATTTCTATGAGGTTATAATTGCGGCAAGTAAAACACATATAAATCAATCAATCATGAAGCATACTAGTCGCATCAATACACACTAACATGTACCTATCTCAATGAATAACGACAACACACATGGGTAGCAAAGAACATGAGCGAGTTCTACACGGACATATATATGAGACAATCTCGCCATCTAACATTCCTCAAGTAATAGACAAGCTCAACATGTTAAGAACAACAAATTATATGAGGTGCAAGCTACTAGAGTACAATAAGCATCACAAGAGCATCGTATGGTAAGAACAACAAATTATATGAGACACACACATAAGCACGTCATTAGTCACATTAAGCATGATACAAGGTGGTTGAGACATACATGATAACTAGATTAGCGACATCTAACATGCTTAGATAGTCATAGAATTATATAAAGGGCATATCGTGGCTATCACAACCTATGGCAAGAGTACCGGACGATGATACAATTTGAGAATGGGATTACACAAGTCACATTTTTAAGGGCTTAGATTTCACATGAAACTAATAGTGCATGACAAGTCATAGATAGGTGAGAATAAGGTGCATCGAATTACTTCAGATAATAGTATGGAGAGTCATAGAAACTTATGCAAGGCTACCATCGCAACCAACATCAAGGTATATAAGGGGAATACAAGCAAGTACAACAGGGGAATCATGCGCATGCCATAATGTAAAACAGGATACTGCTCATAAGGTGTCATGCTTCGAGAGAGCAATACGCTATACTTACACATATAAGGGTAATTATGCGAGTGTCTAGCAACCATCATGGTGTGTGTGTTCATGCAATGGTCGAGATCTCCACACGTATAAAGATATTGTCTCAAGGAAGGGTGTAACAAGAGATGTACATATCCTAGTCATATCGAGGTCATCAGAATATAAGATCAATGATGGCAACATGATCATCTAAGGTGCCACTAGATACTAAGATGCAGGGGAACAACATGACATTAGGAATGCAATATTCGCGTACATAAATTAGACAATTAGAGCATATATCATCATGATAAGTTACATTTTACAAGACATACGTCCTATTGGTACTAATAGCATACACGGAATCTAAATACAAGGTGGTGTGTGAACATGTAGGGCATCAGACCATTCATTCTTAAAAGCATAAAAGAATGTCATGGGGCATGAAGGAACAATATCACGAGACAAGTAGATAGGCATGATACTAGTCGGAATCATGTAAGGCATAATGAGTATCGAGGTGTAACACCAATCATATTCCAAGGGCATAAGAAATGAATGTCGATATTATCGGGGACCTATTTTAAGTAGGAGCATATCATAAAGCAAGTAGGGCATAAATGTACACAAGCCACAAGTCATGGGTCCTACAGGATACTAATGTCTCGATGAAAGGCGTAGATGTGAAACATATGATACATGTACATTAAACAACTTAGCACCAACATATGCAAGAGGTCAAGACAATCATAAAGCAATCATAGGGACCCAAGGAAGAAACATAGCGGGGGATAACACGAGCCTAAGATAGTGTGACTTCATATATGTACATGGATACAAGTCAATAAATATAGGTACACGGCATGAATTTAACACAATGATATATCAAGTCGTTCAACATAGTAATCCATCAAGTCACGTAAACACAGATAGGGCTACCGTTATAACCAAACAGAGATTTTCAAGGGCAATATCGACTTATCCCTATAGACTCAAAAGCTCATTTCCCGTGGAATGCGTGTGTGACTCATTTCGAGAACATAAAAGGGTTCTCAAATTACTCCCGAAAGAAGATGGCGGAATTCGTATAGAAGTTCATGACAAGGAGACATCAATTGACCACTGCGAGGAACAAGGGGGATGACTCCACAAAACCACTAACTACCTCGTGGCATGACCGATGGTGTCAAATACCATACTCCATCATATGCTCAAGTAGCCAATGCACGTAAACCTAATTCCCGGATAAGATTAGATTCCTTATTCCATTTTCGTGAAAAGACATCGATACAATAAGGAACGACTCGATCAGAACATCAAACTGAGACATGGGAGAAGATAAGGGGGGAGGAAATCAGAATAAAAGGAATATACATCTCTCATTGTTGAACTAGAGAAAAAACGAGAGGGAAGGTCACCAACAAGCGAATCATGGAGGAGACTGTAACGGCCCGGATATAAATATCCGAGATACGTTTCAAAGGTTGGATACCTTCGTTCGGATGTTGCAATTCAGGTACAGGTCGAGGTTTCAAACCTCTAAAGATCAATATTCAAAGCGGGGATTACGAACCCCAAGCAATCGAAGTCGCAGAAATTCAATTCAAACGAAAGTAAAGCGGAAGCAAAGTTTAGATACAAGTGCCACGACAGAGCCGGGTCAAAACCAAAACATAGTGGGTGATTGCCATTTATCGAGTTAGAATATTAACCAGGTTCTTCGGTTTGCCAAGAGGTTCCCATCACAGAAGCAAGGAGCAAACAAGAGCGGTACCTAACACTATCCACGAAGTCAGGCCCGGTAATCGCTTGCGAGTCCTCTGACCGCACTGAGGCCACATAACATGCCTATACCTAAATAAAAGATGACTAATGCAGTACAAGAATTAAATCACACTATCATGCCCCTAGTATATATAATATGCAGAAAAGAACTAAGGGCCCAAGACAATGCCAAGTGGCATATCCCTCTCCTACCTCTGCACCCCTTCCCGTTAGTGCAGAGACTGGCCAGTTCGGTGCTATAGCATAGCAATGTCCTCGTGGTGGTGCACTAACCACGGCATCATCATATCATCTCATCTCTTGCCCGATGGTGCTGGGCTATCATATCATGCTCATATCGACTCGATAGACTCAGGGCATCCGATGTGGCTGGGTAACCCTATGACCCTAGCAAAGACTCTAGGACTATCACATATAACGATCGTTCTGTATTCAAACACACATAGTAAACACATGCTCAGTTCAATGCAATCCTACCATGATACTACATGACATGCTTTAATAGGCAATAAAACTACACATTACATGACACATCAGGCAGGAGGTCCAGGTTACTGAGTAAGTCCCGTAGGATACTTACCTGAAGATGCAGAACAACAAGATAACACAAGCAAGGGCCCAAATGCAAGTCCAAAGCAATCCAAAAGCAATACACACCTATCATCAAGCCATTTCCATAAGCTACCGGACCAACATTCATACACACGAAACCCAAGTTCTCAACATCCTCAAAACCAACCGATAGTAAAACCATTTTCCAAAACCTTTCCGATACGATTAAATCGACCAAAAATCATTCTTCCAATTTCCTTCTCAAAACCGACATCATCAAGCCAAGCCAAAATCCCGACATTTGAAATGACACTTTTAATATAACTTCAAGCTCAAGATCAAATAGCTCAAGTTCCGTCAATCCCTTCTTTAATAACGAATATTAAATAATATTTTAAAACTCACAGCCCAAAGTTTTCCCAAACTCTTAAATCTTAAGTTAAGTCAACTCATTTTTAAAACAATTTCTCAAATCATATTATAGAAATAATTCCGGCATTTTATTCCAAGACCTTATCAAAACCAATAAATCATTTCTAGAACAATTTATATAAAATATATATAATATTTAATAACACACTCCACCTCATACTTAAACATAATAAAATTTCCAAAATCAATCTATTTTAATAACCCACATTTATAAAACAACAATACTAATTTACTTTATCATTTCTAAAACATTTATTAAACCCCACATAATATCATAATAATATATATAAATATCAAATAATATCATTTTTAATCACCTTTATAATATTTACTAACAAAATAAAATACCAACATCACATAAGGTATAATATATATATATATATATATTAACATTTTGAAAATAATCATATAATATACCAATATCATTTTTAATCACCTTTATAACATCACTTTTAAAACCTTTTGAAAATATATATTAACATTTTCAGAATTTATATACATATCAAAAAAAAATCGGAAATAATCTTATAATATAACATATGTATATAAAATAATATAACACATACCATATATATATATAACATGAAACACAACCCAAAAGCCCAACCTAATAGCCCAGACCCGAAAGAAAAGAGAAGGAGCCCACCCAGCAGCTCTAGCCCAACCCTATATACCCGAAAGAAAGATCCAAACCCGCCCAAAGCTTAACTCAAACCGGATTCCCTCACAAGACCCAACCCGGAACAGAAAACCGGATCCCTCACACACAAGATAGGATAACCCGGAAAGCTGGAAGCAGATCTGGCCCAGACCAGAAGAATTAGGCCCAGAAACCATCTCCTTTCCCAAATCACAGAACAGAGCTCGCCAGCACCAACGACGGGAAAGACGGAAGAAAGAAAAAGAAATCAGAGCTCCGGCGGCTCCCTTTCCGACCCCAATTCTATCCAACTGACCGAGACGAAAGATCAACTAGAACCAACCCAAAAGAACAGAAACGAGCGTAAAGAGAAAGAGGAAAGACAAAGCTCACCGAGGCTAGAAATGTTCGTCAGAAATCTTCGCCGTAGACTCGATTCGGGCTCGTCGAGGGCGGAATCAACACCAGAATGGCCTAGAACAAATAGAGAGGAGTGAGGAGTAGTTTGGAGAGAGATTCACTTCGGAATTGAGCTTTAACCTTAAGCGAACCTCGATTGGAAAACAGAACTAAAGGAGCTCGTTTTGGGGATCTCCGGCGGACAGTGGGGCTCTCCCTCGGCTTCTGGGAACGGAGGAACGTGGGTTCTTGACTCCCGGTGGCTCAGCTCGGCGGACGGGCTTCCTTCTTCTCCACGCTGCGAAAGAGGGAAGGCAATCGGCTTCGGCGGCGACCGGTGGTGGCTGGCGGAATGGTTAGACAACAAGGTGGTGGCTCAGCCTTAAAACGGAATGGAAGGAGGAGGGAGGTGGTGTTGGTGTGGTGGTGGTGGCTGGCTCGAAATGGAGGAGAAGGAGGGCTCCTCTAATGGGTTTTAGGAACGTGAGAGAGAGAGGGATGAAGATGTGAGGATGAGGGCTCTCTCTCCTGTGGGTTTCTCCTGGCTTGAAGAGGGAAGGGGGCAAGGGAGTGCAGTAGGAGATGGTGGGGTGAGCTGAGGGAGGGGGGACCTCAACGGGGGAGAGAGGGAGAGAGAGAGATAAAGAGATAGAGAAAATAAAGAAAAGAGAAAAGAAAAATAGGGAGGAGTGGGCCCCACAACACCAATTTGAAATTCCGACACTCGATCCAATCCCGCTCACTAGAACGAATTCCCGACACTCGACCATTTAAAATTTTTAAATCATTACGGGAATTAATATAATTTTATCGATAATCAAACTCGAAAACGGAATTAAAATCTGCTACGACCCAAATTTTAAAACGATGCCGGAATATACTTCGAAAAGATCAAGAATAAAACACGTTGCTCGAGAACGGAATATAAAAAAATTTCTGAATTTTCAAATCTACTCGAATATAATTAGTTACCCTCTCAAAATATAATTTTAAACATTTTTCAGTCTTTACATTTATCCACCTCTAAAAACCAGTCTCGTCCCCGAGACTAAAATCATTTTAAAGCAATGGGAAGGAGTTTGAAATCGGTGAGTCCGAGGACCATGTTCAAGGATCTTGTAATCATCTCGGTTGCGTCTTCCGAGATTCTCACAACATCCTAGTCACGGCCGTGACATCTTCAATTGGTCTTGTCAAGTGTGTAATAAGCGCCCTTATCACATCCTCGCTTCGACTTTTCGGAAGTACCACAACTCTAAAAGCATTATAGCGTCCCGACTAGGTCTTAGCAAGCAATCTATAAGCGCCCCTATAAAATGCGTGTATCCACTTCGTGAGACATCATAATGTAAATCCAGTTCGTAAAACCTCGAAGTGTTTTGTAAATGGAAAGATTGTCATCTAAATCATTGAAACTCTCGACTTCTTTAAAACCCCAAGTTGGTCTTTCTCAAAACCGCTCAAAATCTTCAAATTCAACGATTTATCAAGCAGCTTTACACCAAAACAAGTCAAATCCTTTCAAATCAAGATTTCATCAAAATCTTCCAACAACCACATCAGTTTCTCGCATATCAATCAATCAAACTCAAAAGCCAGGAGGTGGAATCATCCACCTCTAAGGGCTAATCCCATATTCTCTTCCTAGTTTCCAAAATCATTTTATCATCATCCTCAACTCAATATGCACATAAGTAATTAACTCATTGACTCATAACATCATCAACCACCTCTCATATGGCAATCTCAACATCAATCATGATATTCTCAACCAATCGACATCTCAACCGCATAACATGATTACCCATAACATAGATCGTACCATCCCTTCAGAACACGCCAAAAGCAATAACAAAATCTTAACATCATACCATGAGTCATAAAGTATATCTACCTCATACCGAAGGCATCACAAGTGCATCATCGAATTCTCATAACTTATCACGCAAGCACACATGTCAAGAGATCAAAGAGGTTAGGTGTCATGGAGTCAGTACGCTACTACAAGTCGAATCTCACGATCGCATCTCAACATCGCAACACAAGTGGAACCAGTCATAACATGGGTTTTCATTTAATGAACACATAACTCACCTAATCATCTTATCAACCTATCCGAATTCTATTCCGCATTGTCATAACAGATTTAGCATGTCAATTCAAACATTAGCATGGTAAAGGTAGTCATAGCAGAATCTCATCATAAGGTCAGCAGACTAATATTAATTGTCAACACATTAACACACAAGGTCATGCCATTTAAGCTTCTGCAAAGGAAAGATCTAACCATATACCAAGCATCGGAATGCTAACATACTCACAAAACATCATTGCAACTCCTTACAATACCATATAACGATCATTTAGTCATCAGGCACCATCATCTCATATATACACACATAAGTCATATTCATGCTCCAAGTCATATTCATCACTTACCTATTCATACCCATGCTTATCAACCATATAGTATAACATCATGTTTTCACATAACAACGTCATCATCTCATGATTCATACAACACACCATAACATGCTTCCAGAACAACATAGTAGGATAGCAATGTATCATTACATCATGATCATAGTTGTCACTACCAATTATATTTCAGTATTGCATATCAACATGTAATATCATGCCATACAGGTTTATCATAGTCGCTATCTAACATCATGCCAGTTCATAATCACATAATCAAGAAAGTTTTGCATATTATATCAGTTATAATAAAACACAAACCCCGCCCGCTCATCTCCAACTCTCAAGCCAAGACCAACCTTCATCTAGACTCACCAACTCAGATAACATCCCATAGGAGAAGTCCTAATGCATCTCGACATTTTAATCTCACACCTCTTCCCACCAAGCACTCTCGCTAACAATCCACCTCTAAGAATCCAACCCTCATCTCTGTTTTCACACCCGAGTACCCCTGGATACTATGTTCTCGATACTCACAAGAGCCATTCCCTACACTGTCCATACTACCTAAGACATCACAACATAGAACCCTTCTAACCACACCTCTTCCATAAGAATACCCCGATCACCACCTAACTGACCTATTCTAACCATACCCCACCTAAGATTCATCTGGAAGCTCATCGGAACCCACTAAGCATCGCCTCTTATAGCTCTCAAACTCACTCGTTCCTACTTAAGCCAAACCCCTCTCATGTGACTTACCTCATACTATCATCGATCATTCTAACCGCTCAATTTCCCTCACCAGCCTCCGACCATTCTTTAAGAAAATCTCACCCCACAAGTTCAAAGAAGAAGCAATTATGGACATTATCACACAGAAGGACTACATCATATCAACTAGCATTTATATCAATAGCATCATTAGCTCATTATTAAGCATTGCAACTGTATCACAAGTCTCAATTTACCATCATGCTCAACAAGTATTGCAAAACATCATATATAAACCTAATCGAATCAAGCTAGCAAGTTTCATCATAACCATCTCCAATAAACAGTTCAGGTTTCACAGCATTTGCAGTTCATACTTTTATAGGCAAGGAATTTAGATCATACTTAACAGTTCAGAGCATCTACACATCAAGACATCGGGGCACATTAAAGCTGTAAGGCAATCGAATCATATCATCATAGTCAACAGACAATCAAGCAACAGTCATCACCAAGTCATCACATCAACACGCAACTTTCAACATCAAGTCAGTGCAATATCACCATCAACAAGTTCAGAAAGGATTAACGATTCGAACGGAGAGCACTCTCGCTTGCAAGTCATATCATACTCAATAATTGCCATCCTCGAAACAAGCTTGTTCCGTCGATATTGTCGATCCTGAGGCCCGTGGGTTATGGGCACATGCTTCCGCTGCGCTGCTCTATCGCTATCTAACTTCCCGTCCCCTCTTCTATGCGGTCGCTCATCCCATGTATCGCGTAGGAGTTTAAGTTAGCAGAGATAGGGGAGTGACAAGAGAGGACGACCCAATGTTTCTTTCGGAGACAAAAGGGACCAATGCTAAAGATGACATGACTAGAGACAAGACTCCGACCCGGGAATAGTAATGATGCCCTTATCGAAGTCCATTGGGTTACAATTGTGACAATCAAACATGAATTCATCATGGAGGGTATCAATCACATTAATCCACACTAACATGTACCTATCTCAAGGAAGAACGACATACGCATTCATTCTAAAGACACAATCGGGTCCTATACTGATGCACGTGAAACAAGCTAGTAGTTTATGATTCTATGGATGCAGATATGCCTGTCAACTTTAAGCAAGTTATGCGGAACCAGTAATGATCATGCGGGGTTCAAGGCCATGCGGGATTTAACGAGGATGGCAAGCATCATGTATATGAGAAATATAAGAGCGGCATAGATCGTTCATGGTGCTAGAGATACATGATCAGGCATGGCATAGTCAAGAGTGATTAAATGAGTTCAACATAATGTACATAAAAGCAATTGGATCACCACAGAGTAACAAGATAACATCACGGGCGATAGATTATAATCATGCTAGGAATGAATCATCATAGGGCACATAAAATGGTATAATAGCTGTCACATTATAGAACAAGCATGTTTACGTAATAGAATAAGTATGGCAACTCACCATTTAGTGAGTCATATTGGAATCATAAGCCTTACATGATTCTAATAGCACATATCGAACATGAATACCATCAAAGTAATTCGACTAGGTTCATTCTAACATTCAAGTGTCATGCGTATGCAAAATCATGATATAGGGTGGTGTGTGATCATGCGAGGTGTCAAGTGATACGTTCATGCAAGCACGAGAAGATATCATAGAATAATAGAGGGATACCACCGAGCGAGAACATATAAACATGCTAGAATTAACCATCACAGAAAGCAAGTCGATCTTCGAATCCAATATCACTCTTATCAGGATGAGTAAAACATTTTAAGAGGATAAGGAGAGGGAAGAACCACACTATCAGGGACCTAGTTCAAGAGAGAATGAACAATAATGCAAGCAGGGCATAAATGTGCATAAGTCATAACCAAGGATCCTACACGTTACTAATGGCTTAACATAACATAGGACACATACATGCACTTGATTGATTACTCAACATTAAGCAAGACTTCAATTCAATCACATTCCAATAATATAGAAGCATGGGAGGAAATGTAACGATGTATAATGCAAGTCTAAGTAGCGGGCAATATGACGAGAATATGGGGACATGAGTTCGAATCAGCACATACTAGGATAAAACATGCATTTACCAAGACTCAATTATGCCACATATTTTCCATTCAATGCAAGGACCACACAACACTATCATATGCAAAATAATCCACAATAGTTCATCTGACTAATACAAAATAGATGGGCGTGCTGTAGGTTCTTGTCATAGAAGGAATGATAGGCATCAAGGCGTCATCGGCGAGCATGCTAAGGAGAATATCTTACGAGCATTCATACAAAGAAGAATTGATCACACTATCATGGACCTAATCCAAGAGAAGCAACAATCATATAGACTCATATCTTGTGGTTTATGCTCTCAATCAATCATTAGCGGGATCAATACGATAGGTCAAGTAGACATGCTATAATGACATCTAACCATGATAGAACACGAGACCTAAGTAATGTGACCAGCATGGATACAGGATGTCATACAACCACGAATTTACATTAATGATCATCATCATAACATGTACTGAGGATTACGTAGCATATACGGCCTGTTGACATCAAATCATAACACGTATCCATCAAGTAAGGGACTCACTCTATCATGATACTAGGACTGAACGATCACACTATCATGAACCTATTCACAAGGAGGACATCAATTATACAACTTCCTAGGATATGACATATATATTCGTGCCCCAGTATGACAATGCAATATAATGAGTAGATCATGTCGGGATGATATGGATATAATAAATGTAGCTCGAACCCATACAATAGTCGTCATGAACATAGAAGCACATAAGCACAATTTCACACTAAGGATCAATCTGTAGGTCAAGGAGTAGTACCACATAGTATCACACAATCATGGACAGAGCAATCAAGATAACCCGATAGAGATCCATAAGGGCAAACATTGACTCTTCCTAACTGACTCATCACCCATCTTTCCCGTGAGACTCGGATACGACTTTTTATGGCAAGAAGACACCGGTTGATCGTCATAAGAATCAAGAAAGACACCCTCAGAAACACCTTACTATCTAACTTGGAATTACATCAAGAGCCAACTTCCGATACTCTCCCAAGAAACCCTCATATTCAACCATGATTCCCGAAACAATATGTTTACCAACCCGATTTCCCGTGGAGGAGACCGATATTCGAAGGGAGGACTCGATCGAACTATCAAAAGGGTTCATAAGGAAAGGGGCGGTTCCACAAAAGCTGAGCTTAACCATATAAGAAGAAGAAAGGTACTCCCGCTATCCCATTCGCACAGATTGTTCAGTATTCATTAAATAGTTAGGACATACCAATCAATCTTTAGCATATCAAGCACTCAATATAGAATCAGTCAATGACAATTATAACGACCTCCTTGGAATCTTCCAGACCCAGCTGTAAAGAACAAGCTAGTATTTCGCCTACCCATTCCCAACTACATCCAAAAGGGATGGTCTAACGCCTTTTCTACCCACTCGATCCCTTTTTAGTTGGTTCTCCTCTTTTATCATAAGCCAAGTTCATATTTAGTCCAATTGAGTTAGGCATATTAAGTTCATTTTGCCCCTTTAAAACACTTTCAAATCTTTTGAAATTCATGGGCGGTTTTCCAAAACATACACTCGACCCTTGCGTACCTGAATTGCACAACCTCACTCTGATACCAACTTTGTAAAGGCCCGGATATAAATATCCGAGATACGTTTCGAAGGTTGGATACCTTCGTTCGGATGTTGCAATTCAGGTACAAGTCGAGGTTTCAAACCTCTAAAGATCAATATTCAAAGCGGGGATTACGAACCCCAAGCAATCGAAGTCGCGGAAATTCAATTCAAACGAAAGTAAAGCGGAAGCGAAGTTTAGATACAAGTGCCACGACAGAGCCGGGTCAAAACCAAAACATAGTGGGTGATTGCCATTTATCGAGTTAGAATATTAGCCGGGTTCTTCAGTTCGCCAAGAGGTTCCCGTCACAGAAGAAAGGAGCAAACAAGAGTGGTACCTAACACTATCCACGAAGTCAGACCCGGTAATCGCCTGCGGGTCCTCTGACCGCACTGAGGCCACATAACATGCCTATACCTAAATAAAAGATGACTAATGCAGTACAAGAATTAAATCACACTATCATGCCCCTAGTATATATAATATGCAGAAAAGAACTGTAAAGGGCCCAAGACAATGCCAAGTGGCATATCCCTCTCCTACCTCTGCACCCCTTCCCGTTAGTACAGAGACTGGCCAGTTCGGTGCTATAGCATAGCAATGTCCTCGTGGTGGTGCACTAACCACGGCATCATCATATCATATCATATCATCTCATCTCTTGCCCGATGGTGCTGGGCTATCATATCATGCTCATATCGACTCGATAGACTCAGGGAACCCGATGGGGCTGGGCTACCCTATGACCCTAGCAAAGACTCTAGGACTATCACAGACAACAGTCGTTCTGTATTCAAACACACATAGTAAACACATGTTCAGTTCAATGCAATCCTAGCATAATAGTACATGGCATGCTTTAATATGCAACAAAACTACACATTACATGACACATTAGGCAGGAGGTCCAGGTTACTGAGTAAGTCCCGTAGGATACTTAACTGAAGATGCAGAACAGCAATATAACACAAGCAAGGGCCCAAATGCAAGTCCAAAGCAATCCAAAAGCAATACACACCTATCATCAAGCCATTTCCATAAGCTACCGGACCAACATTCATACACACGAAACCCAAGTTCTCAACATCCTCAAAACCAACCGACAGTAAAACCGTTTTCCAAAACCTTTCCGATACGATTAAATCGACCAAAAATCATTCTTCCAATTTCCTTCTCAAAATCGACATCATCAAGCCAAGACAAAATCCTGACATTTGAAATGACACTTTTAATATAACTTCAAGCTCAAGATCAAATAGTTCAAGTTCCGTCAATCCCTTCTTTAATAACGAATATTAAATAATATTTCAAAACTCATTTCCGAAATTTTTCCCAAACTCTTAAATCTTAAGTTAAGTCAACTCATTGTTAAAACAATTTCTCAAATCATATTATAGAAATAATTCCGGCATTTTATTCCAAGACCTTATCAAAATCAATAAATCATTTCTAGAACAATTTATATAAAATATATATAAAAAACACACTCCACCTCATACTTAAACGTAATAAAATTACCAAAATCAATCTATTTTAATAACCCACATTTATAAAACAACAATACTAATTTACTTTATTTCAAAACATTTATTAAACCCCACATAATATCATAATAATATATATAAATATCAAATAAGATCATTTTTAATCACCTTTATAATATCTACTAACAAAATAAAATACCAACATCACATAAGGTATAATATATATAACCCCAAATCAATTAATATCACTTTTAAAACCTTTTGAAAATACATATTAACATTTTCAGAATATATATATATACATATCCATAAAAATCGGAAATAATCATATAATATAACATATGTATATAAAATAATATAACACATACCATATATATATATATAACATAAAACACAACCCAAAAGCCCAACCTAATAGCCCAGACCCGAAAGAAAAGAGAAGGAGCCCACCCAGCAGCTCTAGCCCAACCCTATATACCCGAAAGAAAGATCCAAACCCGCCCAAAGCTTAACCCAAACCAGATTCCCTCACAAGACCCAACCCGGAACAGAAAACCGGATTATCCCTCACACACAAGATAGGATAACCCGGAAAGCTAGAAGTGGATCTGGCGAAGACCCGAAGAATTAGGCCCAGAAACAATCACCTTCCCCAAATCACAAAACAGAGCTCGCCAGCACCAATGACGGGAAAGACGGAAGAAAGAAAAAGAAATCAGACCTCCGGCAGCTCCCTTAAGCGAACCTTAAGCGAACCTCGATCGAAAAACAGGGCTGAAGGAGCTCGTTTTGGGGATCTCCGGCGGACAGTGGGGCTCTCCCTCGGCTTCTAGGAACGGAGGAACATGGGTTCTCGGCTCTTGGTAGCTCAGCTCGGCGGACGGGCTTCCTTCTTCTCCACGCTGCGAAACAGGGAAGGCAATCGGCTTCGGCGGCGGCTGGTGGTGGCTGACGGAAGGTTTAGACAACAAGGTGGTGGCTCAGCCTTAAAACGGAATGGAAGGAGGAGGGAGGTGGTGTTGGAGTGGTGGTGATGGCTGGCTCGAAATGGAGGAGAAGGAGGGCTCCTCCAATGGGTTTTGGGAGCGTGAGAGAGAGAGAGGGATGGAGATGTGAGGATGAGGGCTCTCTCTCCTGTGGGTTTCTCCTGGCTTGAAGAGGGAAGGGGGGCAAGGGAGTACAGCAGGAGATGGTGGAGTGAGCTAAGGGAGGGGGGACCTCAACGGGGGAGAGAGAGAGAGAGAGAGAGAGAGAGAGAGAGAGAGAGAGAGAGAGAGAGAGAGAGAAAAAAAATAAAGAAAAAAAGAAAAGAAAAATAGGAAGGAGTGGGCCCCACAACACCAATATGAAATCCCGACACTCGATCCAATCCCGCTCACTAGAACGAATTCCCGACACTCGACAATTTGAAATTTTTAAATCATTACGAGAATTAATATAATTTTATCGATAATAAAAATCGAAAACGGAATTAAAATCCGCTACAACCCAAATTTGAAAATGATGCCGGAATCTACTTCGAAAAGATCAAGAATAAAACACGTTGCTCGAGAACGGAATATAAAAAAATTTCCGAATTTTCAAATCTACTCGAATATAATTAGTTACCCTCTCAAAATATAATTTTAAACATTTTTCAGTCTTTACAGAGACCGCTCTATAAGACATAAATTCCGAATATACAAAAAGGGAGGGCTCCCACATTTATCCCACTCACATAGAGATCCAACACTCAGTCTAAATATATCAGCAGATTTCTAGTTCAAGCATAATAGCACTCAACACAGAATCAGTCGGTGATAATTATAATGATCTCCTTCAAGGGAGATCGCCCTTAGGCCCAATTCATATAAAACACGTCAAGTTATCTAATGCTGCTCTTCGAGGAGTGACTGACCGGAGGGGCCATTACCTCATGATCTCTACCTTACTCGCTACTCCAACCAGCGTGGTGTAATTCTTTGGAGTTTTCCAGGCCCACCTGTAAAGAATAAGCTATATTTTGCCTACCCGTTCCCAACTACATCCAATAGGGATGGTCTAGTGCCTTTTCTACCCTTTCGATCCCCTTTGTTTGAATTCTCTTATTTAGTAGGCCGAGTTCACATTTAGTCCATTTGAGTTAGTCATATTAAGCTCATTTTGCCCCTTTAAAACTCTATCAAATCCTTTTGAAATTCGTGGGCGGTTTTTCAAAACATACACCCGACCCTTGCGTACCCGACTTGCACAACCTCACTCTGATACCAACTTTGTAACGGCCCGGATATAAATATCCAAGTTACATTTCGAAGGTTGGAAACCTTCGTTCGGATCTTGCAATTAAAGTATGGGTTGAGGTTTCAAACCTTTAAAAGATCAGTATTAAAGCGGGGATTTCGAACCCCAAAACAGTCGAAGGGTCGTTGGGTACCCTTAACCTGTCCTAAAAGCCTAGGTCGTGCAAATTCATTTGAAAATAAGCAGAAATCGAAAGTAAGGTACAATTTGCCACGACGAGGCCGGGTCAAAACCAAGACAATAAGACACAAGTCGAAAAGTACTTTAGCCAAATTAGCGGGTCAGTCCGGTTTATTTGCATTCGCCCAGGAGGATTTCCCACATCATGGAAACATGAAGCAATCATACCTAAAAATGATTTGTGCGAGCGGGGTCAGACCGAGACCCCCCAACGCACTTTATCCCACAAGCAAACATACACATACGCTATACCTATAATAAAGATGATCTAATGTAGTATGGAAATTTAAATCACACAAGCATGCTGGCAGTTTATATAATATGCAGAAAAACTGTAAAGGCGCCAAAGAATGCAATGGCATATCCCTCTCCTACTCCTCTCCCTATTTCATGAGCGGAGCTGGCCAGTACGGTACCTATTCCATCATATATGTGTGCATCATCATCATAATATCATATCATCATCATATCATGATCATTATCATATCATATCATCATCATATCATGCTCATACCCGGTGGTGCTGGGCTATCTCATCATCATATCATAATCATGCCCGATAGAGCTGGGCTATCTCATCATCATGCTTATATATCGACACTACTGACTCAGGGCAAACCCGATGAGGCTGGGCTACCCTATGACCCTAGCAAAGACTCTAGGACTCACAGATAACGGTCGTTCTGTTCTCAAACACATTGAGTAACTGAATGCTCATTCACAAGTGCAATCCTAGCATGATACTACGTGGCATGCTTTTAAATGCACATGAAGCACCTAGTATATCATATGATCACAAGCAGGAGATTTCTCTTTCGAATCTGAGTAAGCCCATAAAGGAACATACCTGGAGAAGCGGAATCCAAGAAATAATTAGCAATAGCAAGCAATCCAATCATGTCACAAATCACCTAGCATATAATATAATATGTGCATAAGTCTACGTCTAAGTCACACAAGGCGCCCCTAACTATCACACATAAGTTCACGAAATCATAGAATATCGCATCTTAACAATAATTCATCATTATCATCTCAACTCATCTCGTCATTCATCGTATACCATCTCACATCTCATCTCATATCAATATCTCGTCGCATAACATCAGCATAACTCATTAGATATCATTTCAACTCATTATTATACCATATATCGACCATTTAGAAATCATGCATCATTATCTCATATATAATTCATATTCATCCTACAAGTCATATTCATACCCTAATCATCATATCACACTTCCATTTTTAGCACATATTCACAATCATGCTTATCAACCATATAATATAACGTCATGCTTTAATATAATACATAGTAGTCTCACATCATAATTCACATACGACACATCATCATAACTCATATTTAAGGACATATATCAATATTTCATCTCATAATTTACATCAGGTTCATACTTATGAATATAAGATATTATCATAAATCATGCTTCATCATGTATCCATATCATAACATGTCACAACATAATTCGCACAATTTTCACAATTTAAGATTCAGCAATTAATTTACCAAGTTAAATCGAGTAAGTCCCAAATTTCCCCCAAACCCTTAAGTCTCAACATAAGTCACGCAATAATCAAACAATTCTTTTAAATCATACTTAGCCAAATCCTGACATTAAGCATTTGAATCCTTAAACCAATTTCCCAAAATTATATTATCATTGTTAAAATAATCTTGGCATATCGGTTTTAAAACAACAAATCTTTTCGAGGAACATTTCTAAAATACAAGTATAAAGATCATCACCAAAATAGCTTAACAACAACTAGGTTTTGTAAAATACCCTTTCGACACATTTTAGACGATTTCAACATGCCTTTTAAGTAATTTAGCAAACAATATTGAAACCAAAATAAATCACTAAATCATTTCCTTTTTTATAACCCATATCTATAAATCAACATTACTACATCACAGTAAATATATTTAAAACACGCATATAAAAATCATCATATAATAACATACTATATCCCAAATACTATTACTTTTAAAACACTTTAAAATATATAATAATTTCAGAAAATATATATTTATCACAAAATCTAAGAATAATAATAATGATAATAATAATAATCTAATCAAATAACAAATATATCAAACTATATACACATAACATAACACACATATAAATAATAACAATAAAACCCAACATGCGAGAAAACCCAAACGAATGGCCCAATGTATCAGCCCACTCTCCCGAACCCGGATCCGTTTGCCCAGCCCAAGACCCGGCCCACACCCACAAATCTCAAAATCAGATTTTTAACAAGTGGACCGGTTTGCTGGAAAAAGAAAGGAAAAAGAAGTAATCGGCCATCAGACCGCCCCTCCTTCCTCTGCCCAGACCCGAGACGGAAGAGAAGAAAGAAAGGAGGATGGCTCTCGCCGGAGCCTGGGTTTAGCCTCGCCCTCACCCCAAGCTCTCAAGCTCACTCTCTCTAACAACTTACCTACTACAACAGAAAAGCCTTTTAGCGACCAAAATTTTAGCGATGAATTATTTTTCCTCGGTAAATGTGGGCTTTGGCGACGAACCTATCCACTCCTCATAAAATGGCACGTGAACTTTAGCAAGAAACCTATATTCCTCGTTAAAAGTGGTATTCAACGACAACTTTTTTGACTGGTCGCTAATTGTTAGTATAATGTGGTCACATAAACCATGAGAAAAATAGCGACGAATTTGAAGTTTTTATTGAGGAATGTTTTCGTCGCTAAAAATACATTCATCAATGAATTTTTAATTTTGTCGTTATTTGTTTGGTGGACATTATGTAAAACCCGCCAAATTTATTAGCGACAAATATTGTAATTACTCACTAAAAGTATTTATTTATCGAGGAAAAAATTTGTCACTAAACATATTAATCAACGAGGAAACTCCATATTCGACGTTATTGGCTTGGATGAAATATGGAAAATTGCTCAAATTTATTAATGAGAAAGTTTCAATTCCTCGCCATATGTTGATGTTTTACGAGATATATTTTTGTCGTTGAAACAACGATTTAGCGAAGAAATATTAGTTTTGTCGCTACTTGTATGGGAAAAACATTTTCGCTTTTATTTAATAAGTTTAGAAAATTTTAAATGAAATTATTTTTAAGCTATAATTCAAATTAAATAACATAAATTAAGTTTGCAAGGGCAAATAATTTAGTCAACTATTAATATGATCCCAACATAAACATTTATGATCTTAGACAATACTTATTTTATTAACCAGCCAATATTATTAAAAAAATTCAATTTGTTTCAGAATGTGATTACAGATTGAAACAAAATTACTAGAATTATATCATTTAACATCGAGATATTTGACATATATAAAAAAAACGCATAATGTTAAATTATTTTATAACACCGGTTTTTAAATTTGAGTTATCAAAAATAAAAACGACACCATCTTACTATTAATCTTATTTTTTTAACCGATAATAAAAATGTTTAGAAAAAAATTTCAAACACGCAGATTTGAAAATTAAAACTCACATATTGAAAGTTAAGACACTTATCTTCTTCATTGTTCCTTCTGTTTTACACGTGACTCCGTGAGGAACCCTAACCTCTAAGGAGGCTAGATCCAGCCGCCAACTCTTCTTCCCTCACCGGCCATCGCCGCTCTCAACACCGCCTCCCATGGCGCCTTCTTGTCTCTTGGCTTGCTCGACCTAACTCCATGGAGTCTCTCTCGCTCTCTTCTCACATCCGTCATCAGAAGCCCAAGAAAGAGATTCTCTCTCCTTCTCTGACGCAGTAGGAAGCTCTTGCATCATTCTCCCATGGCCCTTGGTTGTCCTCTCGTCCCTTCCTCTCGCACCCTCGCTGACCTCTAGTTGTCTATGACCTTTCCAACACCAACCTCTCTATCATCCAGGTCTCCTGCCTTCTTAGGTTTTTCTTCCTCTCTCCCTCTTTTATTTATCTCTTTCCATAGTTTTCTTTTATTGTGAATTCAAGTGGTTGATTCCAATTCACAAATTATTGATCCTGGCTTGATGTTCGTTTCATTTTTTGGAATCTAGGGCTACTCCTTATTTCTCCTCTTCTGCTTCCTGTTGTTGGTCGATTTATGTTCATTCAGGTAAGGGTTTTTGTTTAATTGTTTTCATTTATCTTTTCTTACATTTCAGATACTTGAATGCTTTAGTGTAAACTAGGTTTTAGTCTTTGGGCTATTGGTTTGTTTGAATTATAGTGGAACTACGATGAGATCTGTCTGAAGCTTTTTCTTCATTTTTAAAAAAATACTCCTTATTATTCTTGCTCATTTATGTACATGATTTTTCTTTATTTGAATTGCTCATGTACATACATGATATGTCTGGATTAAATTTACAAGTGGTATTTGACCGACGTTAATATTTGAAACTACTTACTTTAGACTAAAAAATCTTCAAATTTAAGGTTCACTCGGTAATTTTAGGCATGCCTTACACTTGCTCAGCTAAATGGCCAACTGAATTTATCAAATACATGAATTTCCAAGTTCTTTAGCACTTAATCTTTATCTTTATCTTGTAGAAGTTGTGAGCATGATTTTTCTCTTATAAATATTCTAGAAGAGACAATACCATCTATTAAGTTTGCACCAGATTAGAAGGTTGTTGAATTTTATGGACAAGCCTTCAAGGTTGCTAAAGCCTTAGATTATAGCCATTATTCTATTAGCTTTTGAAATCCTAGCACTTTCATGAGTATATAGTTTCAAAATTTTTGTTAGCTTGAGAATTCACCAATCATCTGAACACTCATATATGTTGTATTTTCAATTCATTATTGGTAAAGCCTTAGATTATATCCATTATTCTATTAGCTTTTGAAATCCTAGCACTTTCATGAGTATATAGTTTCAAAATTTTTGTTAGCTTGAGAATTCACCAATCATCTGAACACTCATATATGTTGTATTTTCAATTCATTATTGCGTCTATGATATCAAGAAGATCATCATACTTGGCTGCCCCAGTTTGTGGATTGCTATATCCAGTGACATCCCTGCAGGTACTTTGACAATTATATGTGCTTCTTTCCTTTTGGAGTTTTTTTTTCCAAATTGGGAAGCATGAGGCATCTTGCTATTGGTGAAACCACTTCATTGGTATATTATACATGTTTGTTAGAATAAATTTTCAGAAGTGTTAGTTTGTTAATATGCTAGTAATCTTGATTATCCATTTAATATACGGAAAGTGTTAGTTTGCTGGTATGCCTTGTTTCTTTCCTTACATTTATCTTTACTAAACATTTCCCATAAGAATAAATGCCCTGAAACCTAACGAATAAAGAAATGGTGCATCTTCATAGAATCATAGTGGATTTGTTGTTGAATTGATTGCTTTTAAACATATTTTTCAAGTCTAGACCATTCTAAGGTGTATAAGTTATGTGCTTCTAATGCTTAGAAGCAGTAATTGGACACCTAAGAAAGTTCTCAGTTGATCATATCATATTTTCCTTTGTTTGATTATTTAACTTCTTAGTGTCAATCCTTATTATAAGTTCTTGAATATACAACGTACTTGGAAAACTAGTACAAAAATTAATTGGGTCGTTGCGCTTCCCGCTGTTGTTATCTCATTTTTTTTATTTGTCTCTTCATGTCTAAGTTTAAAGCTAGCAAATCGGTACCTATTGCCTTTCCAAGAAACTCTAAGAACTTCTGCCTTTCCAAACACCCATGTAAAGGTACAACATGTACTGATCATTTTCTTGTAGGAATTTTTGGGCTGGTTTCTGGTGTCATAAGCACGACTTTGGGGATGTTTTTTTTAAGGTTTAAATTTAGGTAAGCAATGCTTGAGAGCTGATCTCTTTGTGCTCTGTTTACTGTCATAGGCTACCAAGTGTGCTTATGCTTGGGGTATGAATGTGATTCAATTCAAGCCTTTGTTGTAATAGGTCTTGAATGATTTTGGAATACTTTAATAATCGCGTGTCTAGGTGATTGTGATTGCAGTGTGTATTTGATCATTACTGCCATTATGGCAGAATCTGTATTTTACCTTTTTATGTATGCCCTTTGTAGATATCTTTATTGTTAGCACTTTGAGAGTTCAAGTCCTAAGTGTTTTTAGTTAAAGTACTTGACATGATCTTAACATAGAATGATTTACATTAATATGGCCTTATATTTATGTATTCCTTTTGCAGATAGGGCTACTAGATTATGGTGTTCTAGATGTTGATGTTGTTGATGTCGGTAGGCAACCTTGATCTTGTGGATAATTTGGTAGCAGCAGGTTCAGTAATTTGTTAACTATGTGATGATGATATCTTATTCCTTTATAATTGACTGACTTTGTTTTTTTTTTAAGTCTTATATATATTCTTAATGGGTGCAAAACCGAAATTATGGTATGGTTGCTCAAGAGGGAGTGAATGGGATGTCTTTTAGCTTAAATGTGTTTCTAAACAAAAAGAATGCAAATCAAAGGGCGGGGAAAGATAATATTATTTTATTTAAGTCTATTAGCTCAAATGATAGAGCGATGTGCTTAAGGACAAAGATGTAGGTTCAAATCCTGCATAGGCTATTATAATAATTAGAAAAAAATTACTATTTATTATTAACGACAAAATAAGTATTTTAGTGAGAAAATCACTTTTATCGATAAATATATATTCAGCGACTATTCTCGAATTCTTCACCTATTTTCGTGACAAATTGTATGTCTTTTTGCGATGAAAATTTTAGTCGCCAATAAAATGGACACAATTTGAAGTCATAATTAATGACGAAAAACAATATTAGCGATGAAATTGCATTTGACACCAATCACATTCAATGACTATTTTTGAATCCTTCCACTTAATTGGCGACAAATTTTTTGACTTTTTACGAGGAAAATATTAGTCACTAAAAGTTATTGCGAGACAAAATTGTTTCATCGCTAATACTTTTAGCGACGAAATTTTTTTCCCTTGATTAACCTTTCCTTGACGAGCTTTTTGCGATGAACTGGCGATGAAATATTTCCCCGCTAATAGGCATTTTTGTTGTAGTGGGCCTCAACCGAAAGAGAAGGAAACAAAATAGAACAAGAAGAGAAGGAACGGATTTGGAAGCTCACCGGGGGTTCGAAGTGTCGTCGGAGACTCGCTGGGCTATGATTAGGCTTGCCGGAGACTCAGGGCTATGTTTCTTGGCCTAGATTGAAGGTAAAGGTCATAAAAGCGGAGCTTTACGAGGTTTTAGGTCGGAAAATGAAGGAAGAAGGGCATACCGAGTTCTTAAAAGGGGAAGCGGCGTTCGGAGTGGCTCAGCGGTTGCACGGGGAGCTCCTAGGTGGCTGTTCGGCTCATGGGGACGTCGGAGATGGTGATTGGTGGGGCCGCTGCTCAAAAGAAAGGGAGTGGAGGAGCTCGGTTGTCTCCCCTCAAACATGGACGAGATGCTCAAGCGGCGCTCGGGAGTGCTCAGGGCTGCACTCGGGGCTGCTGAACCGAAGTCAATGATGGAGCTGCTGGTGCTTTCGAAAGAAGAGGTGGAGGCGGGAGCTGTGGTGGCTGCGTTGGTGCCGACGGTAGGGAGTGACCAAGGAGCCCATGGAGATGGCGTGGGGCGGCAACAGTTGGGAAGAGGAGGGAGTTTTGAGATTAAAAAGGGGGAATTGGGTGTAAATTGAAAGATGAAAGGGGAGGAGAAGATGTTGCAGGTTTTGGCGTGGCTTTAGGTTTGGCTTTTGCCCAGTTTGGTGAAACAACGGGGGTGTGAGAGAGAGGATGAGGAGTGCTAAGCCAAGAATGGGAATAGTCAGGCTAGAGGTGGCTTGGGTGTGGGATCAGCTGCTGCTACAGACGGAGGAAGGAGGGGTAGGGTGTGCAGATTGGCATGGGTTGGCCTGCAACTGAGTGAGCAAGGGAGTACAGTGCGAAGGAGAGGGAGACATATATATATATATATATATATATATATGAAACAAGGTGGTCCCAAAATTAGATTTGAACTACCCGAAAATTAAATCCCGAAACCCGCTCTATCGACCCAATCCCGACTCATTCAAATATTTAATTGAAATAAAGTAATGAAATCCAATTAATATTTCTGAATCTCAAAATATAAAAGCGGAATAAAATCCGTTCGGAGTCCAATTTAAGATGATGTCGGAACTTGCTTCGAAAGATTTAAGATAAAATAAATTGCTCGATGACGGAATTTTTAAAATTTTATATAAATGTTAGAATCCAAATCCCAATTTAAATCAATATTAAATCAACATTAATTCTTAATTTATAAGATAATATTTTAAAATCTTCCGGTCTTTACACCTCAAACTCTGGAGCTAATATTATTGCTCTCGGAGGGCCTTCGGCTCGTAGCTGGTAAGCTCGCGGAGATGAACTCCTAGTGAGTATAAAGTAAGTCCCTCAAATGCTGGTGTTATTATTATTGCTCGCGGAGGGCCTCTTGCTCGTAGCTGGTAAGCTTGCGGAGATAAACTCTAAAAGAGTATAAACTAAGCCCCTCGATGCTGGAGCTAATATTATTGCTCGCGGAGGGCCTCTTGCTCGTAGCTGGTAAGCTCACGGAGATGAACTCCTAGTGAGTATAAAGTACGTCCCTCAAACGTTGGAGCTATTATTATTGCTGGTGGAGGGCCTCCTGCTCGTAGCTGGCAAGATCGTGGAGATAAACTCTAAAATAGTATAAACTAAGCCCTTTGATGCTGGAGCTAATATTATTGCTCGTGGAGGGCCTCCTGCTCGTAGCTGGTAAGCTCACGGAGATGAACTCCTAGTGAGTACAAAGTAAGTCCCTCAAACGATGGAGCTATTATTATTGCTCGCGGAGGGCCTCCTGCTCGTAGCTGGTAAGCTCGCGGAGATAAACTCTAAAAGATTATACACTAAGCCCCTTGATGTTGGAGATATGATCGCAGAGGACCTCCTACTCGTAGCTGGAAAACTCGCGGAGATGAACTCTATATGAATATAAACTAAGTCCCTCGACACTAGAGCTATGCTCGCGGAAGGCCTCCTACTCGTAGCTGGTAAGCTCGCGGCGATAAACACTAAAAGAGTATAAACTAAGCCCTTCGATGCTAGAGCTATGTTCGCGGAGGGCATTCTGCTTGTAGTTGTAAGCTCGCGGAGATGAACTCCAAATAAGTATAAACTAAGCCCCTCAATGCTGGAGCTATGTTCGTGGAGGGCCTCTTGCTTATAGCTGGTAAGCTCGCGGACATGAACTCTTCGTGTGTATAAACTAAGTCCCTCGACGCTAGAGCTGTTACTATCGCTCGTGGAGAGCCTCCTGCTCATAGTTGGTAAGCTCGCAGAGATGAGCTCTATTCTGTGGAGGGCCTCCTCATTGAACTAAATAAAGCTTGATTCTCTCCTAGATAAGATACGTACGCAACTCATCAAAGAATGAGTGCAGCCCAAATCATCAACAAAATTCAGATTGTTTCACCACCGTAGCACAATTGGCTTAAATGTGTTTCTCATATTCATCTTCTTGAAAAATAAATACTCGCAATCCTGATGCATCTTTTATTAAACTCGATCCATTTAAGTCTCCACCTAACGAGAGTCCAAGGAGCTGTGATGATTCACTAAAATAAATATTACTTATAATCATATAAATAAACGAGTTCCCGCTAAATAAATTAACCCGTATCACTTATAACAAAATGAGTCAATCAAATAGTGGATTTTCCCTTCATAACAACATAAACCTACCATATATATATGCTCATCAAATGCCACTTATAAAACACTTGTCTCGAACCCAAAGCCACTTGGCTCATGCCGGAGCCACTTGGCTTAACTCGCAAGCCACGTGTCGGGCATGAAGGGGCATGGTCATGACAAGGCTATTGAGATTTTTCCTATAAAAGAGGATGAAGGCCAAAGGTTAGGGGGTTGGTTTTTGAGATTTTTCCTATCAAACTTTATATCTGCTCGTCCCAAACACTATATATATAGTGTTTGGGACGAGCAGATATCGATATCAAGTGATATCTTTGGCTGAATTTGTGTTAGTTGTGTATATTTATTGATTTGTGTATGTTGAAATTTGTATTATTTTGATTTTCATTTGTGTTGTGTGTGATTTGTTTTGAATTTGTTTTTATCATTTCTCATGCTTAGCTTTGGTATATTTCTTTTATACTACTAAACAATAGATATCAGATATGAAGTTTGATACCCGATATCTTGCACCATTCCAAATAAGAATATCAAGATATCACTCTGATATCTAGATATCAATATCAAATGGGGCCTTAATTACTCTTTCTAACCTTCTGATTGAACATCCCCAAGTATATTTGTCATGTCTGTCCTCAAGTTAATACTTAACTTAATTCTAATTCTATTGCAAACTATTGTATATCGAACCCTTTAGAGTTTATCAGATTGTCTACCTATTGTTTTGGATTTTACCCATATTTTCGAAGTCTTTACTTTCTGTTAATTAATACTTCATCTGTTTCGAAATTTAGATCGTTTTAAATCGAAATAAAACTCATTAATGAAGAAGTACTCTAGTGCATTGGAATTTGGAAACTCTTTGGAGTCTTCTCCTCTTTAAATAGGATGTATACACACTCCCCATTTATTTAAAATTTTGACTCCAAATTGAAATCACCCCAAAAAAAAAATTGACCTATGTCAATTTGAAAATCATTCTATATATCTATTTATTACTATATTAATATATACTTGTTTAGAACAAAATATGTATAAAGTATTTTTTTAATTTATAAATTAGTTGCAAAGAGATACAATACAAATTTTGAAAATAATTTAATAAGGTAAAGTAGTAATAAAACTCAAACACATCACCTAATATAATTTGAAATACATATATAATTTTTATCATTAGGATAAAACTAAAAAAGAAAATTTAAGCTGCCATTTAATTGAAAAACTGAAAAGTTACTTACATCAAAATAAAAACAACAATAATACTGCGTATAGAACAAAATTGAAAGAACATAATGCTAACAAAATTAGTAATATACGATTGTGATAAATATAATATAGGAAACAAATATTTAAAACTTCCCTTAATAATATTGATTAATAAGAAAAAAGTCTTTTGATTTAAAAAAATTCAACTTTAATTTACGGAGCGATACATCAACAAAATGCTAACAGAATTAGTAGTATTAATAAATAGATATATAGATAGATAGATAGATTTCTTGGATTCCAGATCTTAAGGTTGTAGCTTCGACTTTGATAATAGAGTATCATGGGATATTAGCACCCTTCATCAAGACCCACTTTATTTCATGATCTCGTATCACAAAATCAATTGCACATTTTGTGTCTTTCTTGAAGGACTCGTTAAAATTTAGTTAAATTTGAAGCGTAAGTTTTTTTTTCCATTCGCTTTCACAATTCAGTCTTTTTTTATAATTATGGTAAATAATTTTTGTAATAAAGTATATATTTTTTCATACAAATGTTTTATACTTTTTAAAGATATCATAAATTATAATATATTATAAATTAAATATGTATGAGATAGTGAGGTAAAGAGTGGGTAATTATACAAAAGAAATAAAATAATATATAAGAAACCATATCGATAATTATACAAAAGAAATAAAATAATATATAAGAAATCATATCGACCCACATGTAATATATATATTCATTTTATTATTATTTCAAGAACCAAATTATCAAACTATATTAATAAAATTTAATCCATATTTCCTTCATCAATCCAAAGGCAAACTACCAAAAAAGGGTGACAAAGGAAAATAAAGGCTAAACAAATATATTTAAAATAGGAAATAAATATATTTAAATTTGGAAACAGATATTTTTAAATTTCAACGATAATATTGACCAATAAAAAAATATTATTTGAATAAAAAATTCAACTTTAATTGTGTGCGTGATAAGAATTAGTAATATTAATAGATTTTGCAGCCTCTCTCCATCCCAAACAGTCTCATTAAATGCAAATAGATTGATTTATCCATCACGATTAGAAGATATTGCCCTCATTTACATTTTCTTAATATTTAAAAATACCTAAATTTTGAGATAAAAGGAGTAGTATTAATGGGCATTAGCCCTACCACTTGCTAAAGAAAAAAAAATACTACGTACGTTTTTAATGGTACACGTGTAAAACTAATTTAATGACAATGGATTGTTACAAATTTGACGAAAATGAGATATCCACTCTTGGAACTATTGCTTTTGATGACAACGCAAAAAGAGGTCATAGATCGAAAATATCACAATAAAAGTAATTAACATAATCAAGTCAGCATATTAATTACCATGAAAAAGAACAGTTTTGAAGAAGATCGATCAATAAACTTGGTATCAAATGATCCAAGCACAACGATAGTAATAAAATGAAACGGCATAAAAATAAAAAGAAAAAATAATACCCATTAATCCCCCAATACCAATGAATAATCAGAAATTACTTTTAACATGATAAATAATAAGAGCGGTGTACATTCGATATATTATATATAATCACACAGGTTAATTTGTAATTAAGTTGAATACCCATTAATATATGTAAACTTATATCCTTCACTCTAGTAAATGGTAAGGATACATTGAAGATCAACATAAATATATGTAACTGAGCAATTATTATGAATCCCATTAATTAAAAATAGAAGCTAGAAACGAACATCCCCATGATATTCAATCCTAATCTGTTTATTCACCCTTGCAATGAAATCATCCGCCCTCTTCCTCAAGTCTTCATCCACCAAACTCACAACTGTCTCCTCCTCCTCGTCCTCCTCATCCCATTTTGTGCAATACTCATATTCCTCCTCAACACCTTCACGTTCGACGTTTCGCATTTTCTCTACTTTATAACTCTTTTTGGAAGATATGGACCCTCTTAGCATCCCCGGCAAAAACGACATTGAAGGTTGTGGTGGTGTAGCCAACTGCATCGTCGACTTTGCAGAACCTGAAGTGAGGATCTTGGATTCCCCGACAAGGAAGAGAACGATGAGGTTTCCGAGTAGGAACAAAGATTTGGGAGTAAGAAAGAGGGAGATGAAATTGGGAAGAGAAGTGAAGAAGAAAGACTTGAAAGACAAACAAAGATAGGGAATCCAAAGAGGGATAGTGCAAATGACAACACATAATATTGCAACCAAAGAATACACAAACATGCTTCTAAGAGAACTGCAAACGACACGGAAATGGTGAGTTATTTTCTTGATCTTGAAGGATTTGATCATCTTCCCTACATGGGTATGATCCATATTTCCCCCAAGATCAAGCTTGAAAGCTAGGGATAATCAATGTTTGGTTTTCTTCTTTGCCTTTGTTGTGTTACCATTCATTATAAGGCTTTTTATTATATATACGGGGAGCGATGTTGAGTTAACGTACTAGTGTCTAGTGGTATCCATGCCATACTTCAACTTTGTTTTTGGCCCATTTGCTATAGAAAAGAGAGAATCTCTAGATTAGGAAAAGTTGGCTTTTGAAAAGAGTGATCCTAGAGAGAAGGTTTCATTTTTTATATGTATATTTTATTGGTTAAATTGAATAAAATCACCCCTAGCTTATTTCAATTATTTTACATAAAACCATCTTTTTACTTTGAAGATTGCATCTATATATGTACGTATAGGGCTGGAAATCACCCGTGGGTGACCGATTCACCCGACCCACCCGACCCGATTATTAGGGTGAAAACCCGATCGAAAAAAACCGGGTGATGGATGGGTGATGGGTCAGGTGAAATGGTTGATGGGTCGGGTGATGGGTGATATAGTTTCCACCCATTACCCGACCCATCACCCGACCCATTACCCAACCCGCTTAACCACCCGTTAGCCCACCCGATTATTATAAAAAAGAGGTTAGTATATAAGTAATATAATTTAACATAACTAATATATTTCTCATTTTCTACCTCTAGTTTCTCCCTTTTTCAAGTGTTCTTGTTCAAAAAGGTCTAAAAATATATAAACTTGCATTATTTAACTCCATGTCTTTTTAAAATTTCTTTTATTTGTATTGCATATACCGATAGAGTGTAAGCAATTTGGCTCTTTCCAACAACTTTGTTAGCATTTACTTTATTAATCCATAATTAACCAAATCGTATTTTTCCAATTTGTCATGTGGTTTATAACAATAATCCTCTTCATGCAAAGATATTAAAGAAATGATATATGAGTCTGATTTCTAAGGACATAGTTTTTCTATACTTTTTAAATTTATTTTAAATCTAGTAACCGAGTTAAATTCATCTCATTTAGTTTGATATATTAAACTTCTAATACTAATTTTGTAAGTTAAGGATAGTGATATAATGTATGAATAAGTCTTTTATTCATTTAGCAAGATTCATACGTTGACATGGTTTATAAAAATATCGAATATGAATGATTTTTGGGTATGTCTTGTAACTCATTTTCTTTAAATTTCTTTCACCCGATTAACCACCCGACCCACCCGATTCACCCGACGGGTTGGGTGATGGGTGAAACATTAGACGGGTGGGTGATGGGTCGGGTGAAATTTTTTTGTGATGGGTCGGGTGAAAAAATGGGTCCACCCATCCATCACCCGACCCATTTCCACCCCTATGTACGTACTTGCGTCTTATTATTGATTTATTATCTGCCGTCATTTACCCTTATTTTTTAAACAATTTAGAACTAAATGCCCCAAACCAATGACCCCCTTACTCTAGTGGTAAAAGAGAGGTATACCCCTTGGAAGAGGTCAAAAGTTCAAATCTCATTTTTTACACAATTTATGCAATTAGTGGGTGCTCAAGCCTTTATTGGTTTGAGTGAGTCTGCAGCTGCTGTCTGGTGGCTTTCCATCTTGCTTACCAGTTCGCGTCCTTTGCATGCTAGAGCTCGGACCCGTGGGGTATTAGTCGACAACATTGAAACCCTCAAGTTTCAAAGAAAAAAAAGAACTAAATGCCTCAATATATATATATATATATATATATATATATATATATATATATATATATATATATATATATATATATATATACACTATCAAGACATTTTTTAACATTTATATCCTTAATATATTGAATCACCAGTAAAAAAAAGGGGGAATATTTTCGAAATTTAACCACTGTTAATTAATATATCCTTCATATATTGCCTTACCTACGGTCATCTGTGGCTAAATCCGTAGCAATTTTCTATTGCTAATACTTTGTAGTGAACATTTCATACCTTATTAAATTGTACTCTCTTTGTCTCAAAATATAAGCACATTTAACTTTTTAGCATAGTTTTTAAAGGAGTTAAAAATATATAAAATATTAACATTTTTATTAGTTTTTTAAAATAATATTATACCTATTTTTAACAAGTATAATATTATTTTAAAAAATTAAAAAAAAAGAATAATTTATATAGTTTTTAGATTTTTAAAAAACATGCTAAAAAGTTAATTGACCTATATATTTTTAAGACATAGGTAGTAATATAGATGAAATATGTTAGCACTGAGTTGTAAACAAAATAAGATAAAAGGGTAGTTAAACGAAAGAAAAAAAAAATATAAACGTGAAATCTACATGTGTGATGAGTAGGGAAAAAAAAAAGAAATAGATTAAGGATAGTTTGTACAAATTCAAGATAAATGGTGGTTTTGTGCAAAATTTCCCAAGTATGGGGTATTTTTTAAAACATTAATTAATTAAGTAAAATCTAATTTGCGTGCTAGTTATTTCGTTGCTTTGCCTAGTAGCTTGGAATTACTCTTGAAATTGGTAGTTATTTCGTTGCTTTTTTTTTTTTTACCATGAATTCCGGATACTTGTTTCACGTCAATTGGATAATTTTTACTATTTCAAGTAAAGAGGAATGCACCCTTTACACCAACAAAGCCATACATTTGCATTGATATATGTATTATTTAGTCAAAATCCAAAATTGATCTCCTCCTCCTATCTTATATACCTTTAAAAGAAAAGAGTGAGTCTATTGACAAGACGTTAAAGTGTTTATTGACAAGATAAATTTAGATTAATTGTACATAAATTCTTTTTAATTTTAGGGACAAACATCCATTCATAACCGTACCGTCGCTCTAGCTTTCGTCAATCAGAGCACTCATCCTTTGAATGCACACCACAATTTAAGATTGATAAAACTGGAATCCATAAACTGATTTGATTATTTAATGTACAACCTACAAGGAAAAGAAAGAATCTAAAGTGGAGACAAGTGATTAACCTAATTTGCTTTTCAGATTGCAAACTCTTGCATCAGTAGTCAAATATATTAAACCTAATCCATGGCAGATTGTAGAAGCTTGCACTTCATCCTTAGTCACGTTAATCTAATTGAATGAATTAATGGAACTGGTCATATTTAGGGAAATCAAATGGGTTTGGTGTCGTACAAAGTGACCTCCTCCACCCATCGATCTAGTCATGCTCCTCCTTGAAGGATGTCTGTCACCTTGTCGATCAGGTTGTACTTCTCACCAGGACCCACTCTCATCTTGTTTCCATCGGCGTCATTCCTCCTTAGGTCTCCCTGCTCTCCTATTTCATCTTCGCGCGATCGGGAAGGTCATGGTCTAAAAATCGGTAGTTCCATATGGTGGTTGGATTCAACCGTTCACTTGTGGAGTTTGAGATTCCGGTGGCTTACAAAGTGGTTGATGGGTGTTGGTAGTGTTGTTAGCGGCGGTGGGCGGTTAGATCCGCCATTGGAGAGAATGGAAGAAGGAAAGAGAGCGAGAGAAGAGATTGAGATAGGCTGATATTATTTTGGACCTTTGTGCAAATTTTCAAATTTTGTCTAGTCAATAGTTATTTCATTGTCTTGTCAATAACCTTTATGTTATAGAGATGATTGCCCAATTATCGAGAATAAGAACGAAGTAGTTAGTGACTATATTTTGGGAGGCACTGGGTGGCTAGAAAAACTAAATGCGACCCTCCCAGATAGCATATTTAAGGAGATTATAGATATCCCTCTTCCCTCATCGGCGATTGAAGACAGATTATATTGGTGGCCTGATAGAGAAGGCTGGTTCACTACCTCTAGCGCCTATAAACTACTCACAAATCAATCATCTCTCCGCCCGGATCCAAACGCTTAGATCTGGAAACTGGATGTCCCGCCCAAAGTTTAGAATTTCCTATGGAAAACGAGCCAAGATGGACTTCCTACGGCTGCTAGACTCGCCTCGCGTGGTGTCTCGGTTCCTTCGATGTGCAGTCTATGTAATAATGCCATTGAGGAAGAGACTCATATCCTTCTTGAATGCCAATATACAAAACCACTACTCCATCTTCAAAGTCCAATTACTAGTTCAATTGCCAATATGACAATCAGTTCGAGAGACATTAAACGGATCCTATCTTTCCTTGGTAGTAACATTACTTACAAGGAAAAAACAGAACTCGCTGTTACTTGGTTGTCAGTTTGGTACATCCGAAATCATTTCCTCTTCAAAAATACCTCAATACCTAATAAAGATAGTATGGATCACATTATAAAAACACATATTGCAAACTGGCATAGGACGTCCAACCTAGAGACCGATCTAGGTGAGGTCACATATGTAAACAACCGGGTCGCCCTAACCAGCAAATGAAGAAATCTAAACACAAGAGAGACATTTGGAAAAAAACCTCCCTAGAATTGCTATAAACTCAACTTTGATGGATCCGCTGTAACGGATGGAAAGAGTACAACGGGAATAATAATTCGTGATTGGGTCGTCCGTCCAGTTCACATAGCATACCAAAAGTTAGGAAAGAAAAGCACCTTAATGGCGGAAGTTGTAGCTCTTAAATTAGGAGTCCAAAATGCATTGCAAATTCAAATAAAAATCCTAGTAATCGAAGGCGATTCGCTCTTGATCATACATTATTTTGCTAACCTGGCTAAATGCCCTTGGGAAATAGAATTGATACTATCAGACATTAAACTCCTATCGACTATGAGAGAAGTTTCCTTCTCTCATATACCCCGGTTAGGTAACAAAGTGGCTGATAAGGTTAAACACCTTTGTTACTTTGTCCCGGGGATCGATATCCAAAACAATACTGGTCTTCTGGACCTCATCCGCAAGGATGCTGCGGGTTGAGTATTCTCACCCGAATTATTTCCTAATAAAAAAAATAATAGCCTTTATGTTAAAAAAAACACAAAGTTGTTTTACAAATTACCCCTCTAACATGTATTCATCACATATATTAGAAACTAGTGTAGGTCCCGTCCTATGCAAGGAGAATACATTAATACAATTAATATAGATATAAATAAAATTAGTTCGATAGATTATGAAATATATAAATATTTTTTATTTAGATTTTCCCAAAATATATATATAGAATTCACATTTAAAAGGTAATTTTTTTTCTAATGTACAATTAATTGAATCTCATGTAATTTAATAAATAACTATTTTTTATAAATATTTTAATATTATTTTATTATTTTTCTTCCTAGAATTAACCACAACGCGCCACATAAGAGCAAGAGTAATGAATAACCAAATATGCATAAACCAAATAATATTCAAATAACCCTCACATGTCTTTAACCAATGCATAAAATATAAGCAAAACTATATAAGAGGTTTAGCCGAGCATGGCTTACCGAAAATAGCGGAAAAGGGAAAAGAGAGAAGTGGAGAGTGTTGTGAGTGAATGTGTGTGAGTTGTCTGTCGAATGTGGCTGAGGAGAGCTGTAATTTATAGGCATAGGAAAACCTAGAAGTTGGCAACATTAAGGTAAAAGCAAAGCCCAAAGGGTCTGATTTGGCTCTGGAGAAAATCTTCCAGAATCTACATTCGCGGGCACCAATCCTAGCTAGCCGCGGGGGCCGATCATGTATTTCCTTCAAGAGTCCTCAGTGAGCGCTGAGAGTCGGCCGACACCCAACACCCGTCCCAGCTACAGACGCTGCCTCTGCATTGTCTTCATTTCTTCTTCTTGTCTTGTCTCGTTCGTTTCTCCTTCCGTCTTCTTCCTTGACCCTTCCTTAAGCTTTTAAAGCTTCGTATTATAACTTTTCTCTTTCTCCTTTAGCTTGGTTTCCAGGAATCATCATAAATAGGTCTAAACCGCGTAGATTCAAAATTTACGACTTTCAAAGGAATAAACGTACTTTATGCTAAAATTAAATATAACTAAATGTAATCTAAATGACTTAAGAATGACTTAGAATGTCTATACAAATTATGCATTGTCACTCGTCTAGCTTATAGCATGTCTGGCGACGAAAGTGTGGAGATCGATACAGAATTTGAGGTTCTCGTTCAAAAGACCGTTTTAGAAAAGAGACGCTAAGAGCATCCGCATCCATGGAACTCAATTCGGTTCCTTAACTCTCCTTTTTATTTTTCTCTCTCCTTAAGAAACCCAACTTAATTTTTTACCCACATCCCTACAACCCATTTTATTATAAACTAAATAATATAAAATTAAAAATAGCCCCACCACTTACCCAAAACCCATCTCTTTCTCTTTCCTACCCTCTCACATATGCCTCCCACCTTCTTTCTTTCTTTAGTTTTTAAGGGTTCCTTAGTAGCAAACCCATCACATCTGTATATTAATTAAAACCAAAGCACTTACGCCACGTGTCGCTCCCTCGCGCAAAGTTATTTTTGGCAACATTTATATTGAATATATTTAGAAATAACTTTTTTTAAACAATGGGATTAATTCAAAACTTTTTTTTTAATAAAGTTAATATTAACTATACAATATTATTTCATTCTATATTAATTATACAATATCATTTCAAGCTATTTTCTTTAAACAATGAGATGAATTTAAAACTTTATATATATATAGTACATTCCAAATATATGATTTTTTTGGAGCAATCAATCTATATATATATATATATATATATATATATATATATATATATTGAAAACTATTTTTGTTTTTATCATAACCTTAATTTTTGTAATTTCACTTAACCAACCTAATCTACACAAAATTTCACATGATAAAATTTTTAAATATTTTTTTGACCAATGAGATTTATTTATTCTAACTATTAAATTATAAATATTTTTTATTAATTAGATATCATAATTACCTTAATTTTACAATTTCCTCCCAATCAACTGAAACTAGAAAAAAAATCCAACGATTAAAATTTGGACAAGTTTCTTTAATTAATCTATCTATATCTAACTAATAAACCGTAAGCATTTTTTATTAGGTGTTATAACTTATAAGCACCTTTATTTTAGGATTTTCACTCAACCAACGTATTCTACTTAAATCTTAAACTAATGTAATTTTTACACATTTTTCACAAATATTAATTTTTTACTTACTTTATCAAATCAATTTTTTTCTATTTTATGTTAACGTATGGTAATAGTTTATTTTATTTTATAGTGGTAATTTAATTTTTATACTTACAAAAATTTATTTTTATTTTTTTTTAAAGAAAAATATGCGCCTTGGCGCGGGAATTGTACTAGTCATTCCTTAATAAAACATCTCCCTCCTTTATTATTTTATTATTAAATTTCTTATTTTTGTTTTTTAAACACCCCAATGTGGGTGCTCTAAGATAAATGGTTGTTTTCTTCTTAATTACTTTCATTACTTCCAAAAGAAATTCTAAATCAACGAGCCCGAAATTCATTTATTTATTTCAAAATAAAGTGATCGAAGCAACATGATAAGATCGAAATGAGAGATTTGGATCTAATTAATTATTTGAGTATATCAAAGGGCTTGTCGAGCTGTCTTGAGATCAAATGGCAAAAGGTAAAAACTGTTGTTTGGTTCCATTTTACCGAGAAATGTTACACGAATATAAAAGGGATATGCACTCATCACCATATTGAATGAATTTAGGATTTGTTTGATCCTTCTGCTGATATGTGTATGTAATTATTGCTTTAAAGTGCATAAAGATCTAACCCTTGTTTATTTTTTGGTAGAGAAAGGTAATGATTACCCTTATGAATATAGTACATATTTAAGTTAAGATTCATTGATCACTATTCTAATCATTCCCCTTTTTCTCCCATTTTTCATACAAATTTGTTACCCTTCTATTCCCTATAATTTGAAGGAGGGTAACTAATACCTCTAGGATGGGCTAATAATCCCCCACCCTCTCCTCCAAGCTCACAAAAAATGATAATCATATACATTTTATATGTAAAATTTAATATCTTACCTTTCCATTCCCCTCTTATATAAACAAACGAGCCCTAAGACTCATTTAAATGAATCCTCGATCCCTTCATACATTTCAAAAAAAAATACAAAATTAAAACCAACCCTCGATCTGTTCCTACATTTCAAAAAATATACTCTATCTTAAAATTTAGGTCATTTTAAATTTTTATTTTTATATCAAAATATATGTCATTTTAGATTTTCTAGGTAAGAGATAATAATTATTTGAATCAATTTGTGTATGTTAACTTTTTTAAACATTTAATTGGTTTAAAAATGTAGTGGCTATCAAAAAATAATAAAATTTATTAAAAAGTTAGTGGAATGACTTAAATTTTGAGACGAAAGGAGTATATAATATTGAAATGAATCCTTGATCCGCTCATAAATTAAAAAAAAACTAAAATGAACCCTCAATCCGTTCATACATTTCAAAAAATACAAAATTGAAACGAATCCTAGATCTGTTCACACATTTCAAAATAAATACAAAATTAAAACTAACTAGTACAATCCTCGCGCCATTACGCGTAATTTCCTTTTTCAAAAATAAAAATAAAATTCTGTAACTATAAAAAATTACTATTATAAAATTAAATAAACTATTACCAAACCTTAACATAAAATAAAAAAATAAATTTGATAAAGTAAGTAAAAATAGTAAAAATATTTATGAAAAATGTGTAAAAATTACATGAGTTTAAGAGTTAAGTAGAACAGGTTGATTGGGTGAAAATCCTAAAATAAATATGGTTATAGCACCTAATAAAAAATACTTATGATTTAATAGTTAGATATATCTAGATTGTTTAAATAAAGGCTTACAAATTTCATTAGCTGAATTTTTTTTCTGGTTTTATTTGATTAGGAGAAAATCATAAAATCAAAGTGATTATGATATATAAGCAAAAGTATTTTCCCCTTAATAGTTAGAATAGATAAATCTCATTCGCGAAAATGTTAAAAAACTTTATTATTTGAAAATTTATGTAGATTAGTTTGATTGGGGGGAATAATTTTTTTTTATTATTTATATAAAAAGTAGTTTCCATTATATATATATATATATATATATATATATGTATATATATATATATATATATATATATATATATATATATAGGGAGAGAGAGAGGTTGCTCCAAAAAAAAGAATTCATATATTTGGAACTATGTATTTTTTTAAAAAAAGTTTTGAACTAATGCCATTACTTTTTATTAAAATAGCATTAAATTATAACAAGTAATTATATATTATGAAATAATATTGTACATTTAATATTAAATTTATTAAAAAAATATTTTAAATTAATCCCGTTGGTAAAAAAATGTAGTATGACATCATATTGTGCAAATTATAACTTACAGAAATAACATTGCATGAGGAAACGACATGTGGCATAATGCTTATCTTTTAATATAGTATTTTTTTTATTAGGAAAGAATTCGGGCGAGCGAGCTCTACCCGACATCATCCTTATGAAATCTTTTAATATAGTATATATGTATAGATATAGATGGTTAAAGTTTTTAGTATCAAATGATATTGTATAAATAATATTAGATAATTTAATTATCATAATTATCTAATCATGTGCTCGTGTGGACCAAGTAGATGAGTCACGTTTTAGACGGTCTTCTCCAAAGGTGATTTTGAATCAAGATTCCGCACAAGAAAGGTATAACTTTTTTCATGTCTATTGTTCATATCGAATAATGCATGAGATCCTAAATTAAATGTTCAAAAATATTCTACAATTTCGCTACACATCTAATATTCCTAAAGATTCCATAAAAAAGACCACTCTCTTCTCTTGATTCTCTCTTTCACTGACTCAAATGGAGAAAGAGGAAATGATGACGGTGGCGACAACTATGGAGGTCTCTCATGGAGGTGGTGTGGTGTGCTGCAAGCAGGTGGTGGTAGTGTTGGTGGGGTGCAGATTCTTGCGGCCGAGGGGACGGAGGTGCCTAGCGGTAGTTTGCCGATGTTTCGGGGTGAAATTGGGGATGACAACTCTCATGTCGGGCAGGAGGTGATGGAGGTGTCGGCGTCTGTTGTTCATTTAGGGGAGATGCGATTCAAATATTCAAATATATATCTCAACTATCCTAACTCCTTGTTCAAGCAAATAATACAAGAATCCCTCCCGATGCAGTGATAGGGTAATTCAGGATCGAATCCACGAGGAGGTATGTCAGCGCTTCCTTTGTTGTAATCACGATCAATGCTTTCGACCTCAGTAGACACTCGATATCGAGGTGTCTGGTCGATATCGACCTCAGTTCTGGTCGATTTCCAGCAAAATTCCTGCAGAAGACAGAAGCAAACACAGTCGACGTTGAGATAGACCTCGATATCAATGTTAGTGCTCGATATCGACCTTGCCAGTTGATTTTGATGTCTATTATAAAAACTGTAAAACGTAACCTATGTGTCGGAAAAGTAGTCTGAAGAGCGTAGAATGGTAAAGAAACTTTGGACAGAAATAAAACTCAACTTTTTATGTAATTCAATTAATTAAAAGCTTCCAAAGTCAGGGATTAATGCCACAACGATAACAATGCAAGTATGATGCTAAAGTTATGAAATTTAATGTCTTTCCGTCAAATATATTTCGTTACCAACACTTAGGTCATTAGAGGCTCTCGCACAATTCCTAAGAGTTACTATCCCATTCATGAGTAATCCAAGTTCACAATATGATTGGCTTTCGCTTCAATAATGCAAATAATGAATCTCCCTAACTTTCGCAAAGGATCATGCATATGATAGAAGACTGAATCACATAAAAATCATACCTTTGATGCACTTACCCTACATTGCTAATGTCGGGCTCACCCCGACCCTAGAAGTGGGTTGACTACTCGCTTCTCATCGTTGAACTCATCATCATCATTGAAAAGAAAATACTTTGATTAAACTAAAGAGAAAGTTACAACCGAACCAAGCCAAATATCCGCTCTCGCTTCCACACAACTCACTTGGCTCTCCTCTCTCTCTCTAACTCGCTACTACTGTTTGTAAAACTGATTTCTTCCTTGCTTGAATGATTAAACTCAGCCCTAACGGCCTCTAGATTTAGATATCGAACTTTGCTATCCAAAGACTCAAAAACTTATCTTTATTCTCTAAGATAAAACTTAAATAAAGTAAAAACTAAAAATTCTATGGTAAAACTAACAAAGGATGTAGTCTGGTGCATTGGATAGAAGATCTCGACTTTAGGATAGACGTGCAAGCTTTAGATAGAATTCTATCAAAATCTGAGTCGGACTTCTCTGCTGCAGTGGTCGATATCGATCTTGGTCATCGAAATCAACCTCCCTTTTATCTTATCTCGAGCAGTCCTTCTTCTTCTAGGATTGGAACTCGACTTCTATCAATATCATCGATCTAGGCCACTCGATATCGACCTTCAGACATCGATATCGACCTCTGTCATGTCAACATGCTCTGTTCTTCCTCTGCTCGATTCCTAGTTGCTTTGCTGCACTCGATGTCGAGGTTCATAGTCGATTTCGACCTCTTCAAAAGACTTCGAGTTCTTTTTTCGTTCCTCTAAATCTGTCAATTTTCGTTCCTATTTTCTGCTAAATCACATAGAAACTTGCGCAGACCCATATATTTGACGATAATGCATAAACTACACTAATCTCATGTCAAAAGCAACTTCAATTTTTTCCTCCTTCATTTTTTCTTTTTGCACTTCATTGGGACTTCCCTTAACTAGGCAATTTCATGTTATATCTCTAATGAATCTAATTTTGCATCGTAGAGCTCTTTTTTATACTTCTATGACTCTTTTCTTTATTTTCAATTTTTGATGGGGTCCTTTTTTTTCGAAAATAAAACTAAGTATGCTTAAAGATAAAGGTGACTAACTATGTATGAATATGCATAACTATGTATAAACTATGCAAAAACTTATGAAAGATTTCAAAATATGCTAAAATATGCAAGTAAGCCTTTCCCCCACCCCATACTTAAAGATTACAATGTCCTCACTGTATTAGAACCAATGGTCTAAATATCGTGTATCGGGGTCTTATCGGTTGAGAGTAAAAATGATATATCGGGGATATATCGGGGATATATCAGGATATATCGGATTTATCGGATTCGCTAATTTTTAATCATAAATATTATATTTATACTTCAAATAGCCTACGGAACATCGAACATATACTTCAATTCAAATAATTCATTTCAAATAGTCTATATTAAGTTCAGTAACACAGATTGAAGCAGACAAGGCTAAAGTATGGAGATTAAAATTCATTCAACCTCAAATGGAAACTATCCTCAAATTGAAACCCATTCAAGTAATTCAATTCCAGTAATTCATTTAAAATACCCTTAAATTGAAACCCATTCAAGTATTCAATTCAACCCCTGACATTGAAACCCATCTCTTCAATGTATGCAAAGTAAAATTAATCACAGATTGAAAATCGTTCAATCTCTCAAATTAAAAACAATAAACACTCAGTAACACAGACACATATACAGAGTATTAATCACAAATTTGCGGCCGGAGAGAATGGCCGAAACGACCGAAGAAGAAGCAGACACGCATATGGAAGGGGCGAGTATTAACACAGACACACATATGGAGTATTAACATAGACACACATATGGAAGGGGCTAATCGGAACGACCGGAGAAGAAGCAGACAAAGGTGGCCAATTTCCAAAGTCGACAACCAGAGAAGAAGCAGGGACGAGTTGGGCGACCGGAGAAGAAGCAGACAGAGGCACCGCTGCACCGCTCACCCCTGATTCGCTGAACGCCTGAACCAAATAATAGGTGCCGCAGGGCC
Source organism: Persicaria maculosa (assembly GCA_963922045.1). Classification (NCBI taxonomy): domain Eukaryota; kingdom Viridiplantae; phylum Streptophyta; class Magnoliopsida; order Caryophyllales; family Polygonaceae; genus Persicaria; species Persicaria maculosa. The sequence continues at coordinate 18,361,180 of OY998261.1, read as the reverse complement.
AGAGAAGAAGAAGAAGAGGTGGTCGGAGAAGATGCAGTCGCCTCTCGCAAGGTCGCAGCAAGGGGCACCTTTGCAAACCGCAACCCTAGATCGAGCCTGGTTCTCCTGACTCCTGTACAGGCTGTACTCGGGAAAAATTAGCCCTTTTTTTGTTTTTATCCAAAAAAAATTTTTTTTTTAAAAACATAAAACGACGTAGTTTCAAAGCAATGATATATCGGTCAACCCGATATTGACCGATATATCGGCTGTTGACCCGATATCACCCGTTGACCGATATTTCTCAACCGATATGCCGATATCGTAGCTGTTTCTAAATATCCCCGATATATCGCCGATATATCGGCCGATATATCTGATATTTAGAACATTGATTAGAACTAGGTTTAAGAAATAAACATACTAAAACGTCACAAATTTCAGGAGTCGAATAAGACTACATGGATGGTCGATATCGACCTTAGACATCAATCGATCTCTTTATCGATATCTGGCTCTGGCTTCAGGGTGATCCGACCTCGACCACAAGCCCCTCGGAATCGACCTTAAGGTCGATATCGAGTTTCAACATCGATTTCGATGCTTGTTCTGTGCTCTTTTCTTTCCTCTTTCCTGCAACTTGTTAACAACTAAAACCAAAACATGCAATAATAATGTAAAGTGTCTCAAAGCAAAACCAAAATTGTTCAAAACCAAAAAAAGTAAGTGTTTGTTACACGCTCTAGACTTTTTAGTCACTAGGCCGACTTCTTCCTTTTGTGCTCTCAAGGCGGCATCTGCAGAGCCCATGTGGCTTGGACCTCAAACAACACTCCTTTCTTGTCTCTCAGCTGCATTCCGCCTGGATGGATTTGATTCACCGTGAATGGTCCCATCATCTTCTCTTTGAATCTAGCAGGGAACCATTGATCTTTTGATTTGGCGACATACACCTTGTCTCCTATCTCATATTGGTTTGAATCATCATCGGATACCCTACACAAGCGCACATGCCAAGGCACACCACTTCCAAATAATGATAAATCTTTAATTGAGATGGAACAAGAGGAATCCGTACCTTGACTTACCTTCTTCTCTGTATGTGGCTCAGGTCGACATCGATATTCAGTACTCGATATCGAGATCTGTTGTGCTCCTGGAGGTTCAGTCGATTTGGAGTGGTTACTCTCGATATGATCAGAGATCGATATCGAGGACTTTGTTCCTCCTTTCTCAGCTTCTGTGGTGGTCAATTTTGGCTTATGGGCATGGTCGATATCGACCTTCATGCTCGATTTCGAGGTTCCTTCTCCTCCGTCGACCCCATACTTATGACCTGGCACATAATCTTGAACTTTGTTAGTCGACATCGACTTACCTGGGTCGATTTCGATGTTCATTCTGGCTTATTCGTTCAAGATTGCCACAACCTCCTCCACTTGGGCTTCTATGGCCCTCTTTTCAAGCTCTTCCGGTGTCATAATTCTTACTTTGGCTTCTCCATATGCGATGTAGACACCATTGATGGCCTTAATCTCCATTGGCCCTTCATTGTTCCTTACCGTCTTGTTGAAGGCATACTCTATCACTTCGTCGCTAATGGTGAATGAGAGCAATCCTTTCTTCATGCTTATATTGGCATCGACAGTTGCTAGGAATGGCCTACCTAAAATAATGGGACAAGCAGGGTCCTCCGCTATATCAACAACTAAGAAATCAGCAGGGACAAATAATTTACCTACTTGTACTGGCACATCAGTTACCAACCCTGTTGGAATCACTACCGTATTATTCGCCATGTATAGTTTTGCATCCACGGGCTCCAGGGGACCTATCTTTACCTTGTGCCATATGGTTAGTGGCATCATGCTAACACTAGCGCCCAAATCAACTAAAGCATTAAAGCGACCTAAGCCTATAACGATAGAAAACTTACCTGGGTCCGTCCGCTTTTGTGGTAGCTCCAATCTGTTGCACTCCTCTGCGATCTTAGAAAGCGTTCGCTTCTTACCCAATATGTCTTTAAGGAACCTCACATAAGTTGGCTTTCCATGAAGTGTTTCGGTGAATGGAATTGAGACATTGAGTCCTTGTAGCATCTTCACGAACTGCTGGAACTTCTTTTCCGTCGGGTCCTTAATCATCTTTCTTGGGAATGGCAACACCTTCTTATTCCATGCGGCTGGAGTGAGATCGACATCGACTGGATGGGGGTTGACATCGACTAGAGGAGTCGATTTCTGTGGTGACTCATCAGCAGGGTCGACATCGACGTCACCTTGGTCGATATCGACAGGGGGGTAGATATCGATGTTCCTTCTGGGGCCTTCTCCTCCGCTTTTCGCTCGGGCGTTTGCAATTGCCGCCCACTCCTTAAGTTCATGGCCACTATGTATCCAGTGGTTTTGCCCTTTTGATTAGGCACAGTTGAACCAGGGAATGATCCTGACGCTTTGGGTATTGCTTCCGCCAATTGACCCATTTGGGTCTCCATGTTGTGCTTCCAAATGTCTATCTCCCCAAGCCTAGAATTGATGCCCTACAACTGAGTATGGACGGAGTTGTTGGCTTGTTTGAACTCAGTGTGGTTCCTCCGCATCTCATCAAGAATGATCTGTAGGTCATCCTTCCTTGTTTCCCGCTCAGGGTGCCCTGGTGCTCTATATGGTGGGGGATCCCTTTGTTGATAGAATCTTTGATCTCTCCAATATTGTTGATTGCCCCCTTCATAGGAGCCTCTCGTCCACTTGGCTTCATCATGTTGTTTCGCCATAGATATTTGCTCAGTATGTGGACAGGCACTAGTCTTATGCCTTGCTGAGCCACATTCCTGACAAGTTTGATTGTTGCTCATGAACCTAACTTGCTTTTGAAGGCGGCGCGTCTAATCGTTGTGGAATTGTTGCCGCACATCAGGATTTATTCCTTTGGAGGCTCATATAGTGGAATCGATGGGGTAGGCCTTGAATCATAGGCCGCAGTAGTCCCATAGGTGTTATCAAAGTCCACGAGCATCTCAATCGTTTCCCAGGCCTCCGTTGGTGTAAGCTCAATGTACCGATAGGAGGTATATGAATTGATCCTCTCCTTATTCGACGCATCAAGGGAGTTATAGAATATCTCCTGGATGACATATGGAAGTTGCCCATGCGTCGGGCATGATCTCAGCAAGTCCTTAAATCGCTCCCACGCCTGTGCTAGTGTTTCACCTGGCTTTTGTTTGAAAGTCGTGATCCTTTGTCGCAGCATCGCCGTCTTAGAGGGAGGAAAGAATTTGTTTAGGAATGCGTCCTTCACCTCTGCCCATGTCCTCAACGAGCGTGGAGCCAAACCTTCTAGCCATTGCAATGCCTTCCCTACCAAAGACCATCGAAAAGATTTTAGTCTCACATACTCTAAATTTACACCATCAGCAATTGTTTCACATAAATCCATAAAAGTAGGGATGTGTTGCAGTGGGCATTCATTAGGTCTTCCTTCAAAAGTATTTCTTTTAATTTCAGATAGGAAGTTAATTTTTATTTCATAGTTTGAAGGAGGAATAGGTATAGCGGATTCAGGAACATGAAGCGGCGGATGCATGTATTGCATCGCCGTCTGTAGATACTGATTGAGCCGCTCTTGGGCTTGTCTATGCGCATCCTCCTCCCTATCAGCACGGGCTCGCTCTGCAGCAGCGGCGATTGTAGCATTATGGTCCTCAATCTCTTTCCTCAACCGCTCTATAGTCTCAGCTTGCGTCTCGTTGTCCGCCATGATTTGAATAGCTTTGTTGCGAAGATGGAAGAAACGTTCAGGCTCGTCTATGGTTTCCAAGATAGGTCCGCAATCAGAACGTCGCATAAACCTGCAAAATAGGCTCTAAAAGATCGTGAGAAAACTTAGGTGGCGATTGATTGCCTCCCCGGCAATGGCGCCAATTTGTTCGTTTAGGGGAGGTGCGATTCAAATTTTCAAATATATATCTCAACTATGCTAACTCCCTATTCAAGCAAATAATACAAGAATCCCTCCAGATGTAGTGGTAGGGTAATTCAGGATCGAATCCACGAGGAGGTATATCAGCGCTTCCTTTGTTGTAATCACGATCAATGCTTTCGACCTCAGTAGACCCTTGATATCGAGGTGTCTTGTCGATATCGACCTCAGTTCTGGACGATTTCCAGCAAAATTCCTGCAGAAGACAAAAGCAAACACAGTCGACGTCGAGACAGACCTCGATATCAATGTTAGTGCTCGATATCGACCTTGCCAGCCGATTTCGATCTCTGTTATAGAAACTGTAAAACGTAACCTATGTGTCGGAAAAGTAGTCCGAAGAGCGTAGAATGGTAAAGAAACTGTGGACAGAAATAAAGCTCAACTTTTTATGTAATTCAATTAATTAAAAGCTTCCAAAGTCGGGGATTAATGCCACAACGATAACAGTGCAAGTATGATGCTAAAGTTATGAAATTTAATGTCTTTCCGTCAAATAACTTCCGTTACCAACACTTATGTGATTAGAGGCTCTCGCACAATTCCTAAGAGTTACTATCCCATTCACGAGTAATCCAAGTTCACAATATGATTGGCTTTCACTTCAATAATGCAAATAATGAATCTCCCTAACTTTCGCAAAGGATCATGCATAGGATAGAAGACGGAATCGCATAAAAATCATACCTTTGATGCACTTACCCTACATTGCTAACTTCGGGCTCACCCCGACCCTAGAAGTGGGTTGACTACTCACTTCTCATCGTTGAACTCATCATCATCATTGAAAAGAAAATACTTTGATTAAACTAAAGAGAAAGTTACAACCGAACCAAGCCAAATCTCCGCTCTCGCTTCCACACAACTCACTCGGCTCTCCTCTCTCTCTAACTCGCTACTACTGTCTGTAAAACTTATTTCTTCCTTGCTTGAATGATTAAACTCAGCCCTAACGGCCTCTAGATATAGATATCGAACTTTGCTATCCAAACACTCGAAAACTTATCTTTATTCTCTAAGATAAAACTTAAATAAAGTAAAAACTAAAAATTCTATGGTAAAACTAACAAAGGATGTAGTCTGGTGCATTGGATAGAAGATCTCGACTTTAGGATAGACGTGCAAGCTTTGGATAGAATTCTATCAAAATCTGAGTCGGACTTCTCTCCTGCAGTGGTCGATATTGATCTTGGTCATTGAAATCGACCTCCCTTTTATCTTATCTCGAGTAGTCCTTCTTCTTCTCGGATTGGCACTCGACTTCTATCAATATCATCGATCTAGGCCACTCGATATCGACCTTCAGACATCGATATCGACCTCTTTCATGTCGACATGCTCTATTCTTCCTCTGCTCGATTCCTGGTTGCTCTGTTGCACTCGATGTCGAGGTTCATAGTCGATTTCGACCTCTTCAAAAGACTTCGAGTTTTTTTCCTCTTTTCCAAATCTGTCCATTTTCGTTCCTATTTTCCGCGAAATAACATAGAAACTTTTGCATACCCATATATTTGACAATAATGCATAAACTATACTAATCTCATGTTTTCCCACTAATATGCATGCAAATGAATGATAAAATGGACTTAAATGTGCATAGAAAATATGGCAATTTGCGCGCACATCATCTGTGCAAGAGGAGCAAGATGGTGGTGGTTCGGCGCTTGTGCAGAAAGAGCTAGCAGCCCAGAAGACCGCCTGTGTAGGAGGATCAACAACCACGGGGTGGTGATGGTGCAACAGTGGCCAGTAATGAACATGATGGCGAGTCAGAGGACGATGTCGAAGGGCCAGTGATGAACATGAGTTACGCTTTTATTTTTAGTAAACCGATACGTTTATCAGGAAAAAAAATTGCCACAGTAGTATCTTTCACAAGGGTATCACACTTCCTGAGAGTTTTTATGGCGACTAGGGGAAGCATAGAGAACGGAACTCGCCCGTCCGATGAGCCACCAGACCTGAATTCGGATGGGAACCCATCCCACACCTATGCAAAGAAAAGGGTACGAAGGGAAGAGGACGAATCAATCGCTATGGAAACGGAAGCAAATGGGGTCCAGGCTCCGGGAGATGGCCCTCAAACCCAAGATAAGGGTGAGAAGCAGGGGAAGGGAGATGCTCGGCCGCCCTCTGTGGCAACTGGATCGATACAAGGGGTGCCTCATGGTTCCAATTACAGAGATGCTCTCATGGGAGGCAAGGATGGGGCGTTCGAAATTAACTACTCGAACCCGCCGTACCAATGAAAGGTGGACGAGCAGGTGTACGACACGGATGACGATCTGACCCCTAAGGATGATGACCCGTTTTGTTCGACAATCGCGCTGTCTAAAGTGGAAAACTGGAACTCCGGCATCCATGGAGGAATACGCTGATCGTAAAGCTGTTTGATAAAGGTCCAGGGTATATGCAACTTCATCGCAAGCTAACTCAGAAGTGGGGATTGAGTGCTCCGTTTTCGCTAGTGGACCTGGGCAATGAATTCTATATTGCTCGGTTCTTGAATCAAGCTGACTACAACCATGTGATACTGAAGGGGCCTTGGATGATTGGAGACAACTGCCTCCCAATCAGAAAATGGGTGCCTTGTTTCAATGCCGAAATAGAGAAGATCACAACATTGACGGTTTAGGTCCGAATCCCGTGTTTGCACATTGAATATTTCGACCCACGCTTCTTGCACTTGGTAGGTAGCAAGATTGGTAAGGTGCTCCGAATTGATAATACCACGGCTGCTGCAGATAGGGGGAGGTTTGCGAGACTAAGCGTTGAAATTGACTTAACAAAGCCACTCCTCTCCAAGTTCAAATTAGAAGGGAAGACTTGGCCGATACAGTATGAAGGGCTCCGGACAATGTGCTTCAAGTGTGGAATGGTAGACCATGGCATGGATGAGTGCGGTGGTGAGAAAATAAGTAATGCAGAAACCCCTATGGAGCAATCCAAACGTCTCGAAGGACTCTCGCAAATAGAGTCTAATCCTCATGGAGGCTTGATGCAGGTGAAGAGACAATCAAGAAGAAGACAAACCCAAGCCGCAGGAGACAGTTTGAACATAGGTAAGAGTGATATTCTATCTGCGCCATCAAGTGCGGAGGGTCCTAACCTCATCCGGGGAGAAACGTCCAACGCCGGCGAGAAGGTCGACGAGGCCAGTACTGAGGATATCGAGATATCGGAGAGATATGCTGCGTTAGAAAGGGAAGAGGGAATCCCGGATTTGACGGAGGGGAAACCACTGAGCCCCACCAAGGAAGGAAAGGAGACCAAACCAAGCAACGCCCCCCCTAAGAAACATAACACGGCCAAGCCAACGAACCCGAAAGCCGCCCTTACGGGCACGAGCACGGATCTGCATCCCAAAGGCAACTCTGACCCACAATAAGCTGGCCACAAGCCCAACAAAAATAAAATCTCAGTGACCCAAAATTCCAACCCTAATATCCTGATCTCGCCTAAACCCCCCGTCTCTACTACACATACGAACACACATACAAACAACACCCCCACTGTTAGTTATGGAACCCGTTCCAAGAGATCAATTAATGGTGGTGGACAACAAGGTGAGTTTCCTCTTGTCTGACCACCGAACGGGACCCTTCCAAGCAATGCTCCCTCCAATAGCAAACAAGATGTTGTGCAAATTTCTACCGATGGACACGGAAATGTGTGAAGCATTAAGTAGACTCTCTTCAGATTTAACTGCTTGGAACCATGAAATCTATGGTAATATATTTCGAAGGAAAAGACAGCTTTGAGGTCGATTGGAAGGAATAAAACAGTGACTTCAAACTCGCCCGTCGCATCATTATTTAGCTCTTAAGAATGAGGTAACAAGAGAGCTATAAGAGGTGCTGACTCAAGAGCAAATGTTGTGGTTTCAGAAGTCTCGGGAGAGCTTCCTAATGGAGGGAGAGAGGAACACCAGATTTTACCATCTCTCAACCATCATCAAGAGGAAAACGAACCGAACTATGGCAATCCTGGACGATAGGGGCTCTTGGATTACAGAAGCAGCCGAGGTACAGGGGAGAGTGTTGAGTTTCTTTTGGGATCTATACACTGCTGATCCCTGTACAACCAACCCGAATCAACGACAATGGTCCGTAAGTTACCCACCCTTGAGTGAGACCTCTAGAGCAGTCCTAGAGCAACCGTATGAACCACCTAAAGTGTGGGAAGCATTGAAGCGAATGGGTCCATACAAGGTTCCGGGTCCGGATGGTTTCCTGGTAGTTCTATCAGAAGAATTAGAAGCTCATTGGCCCGCAAGTCACCGAAACTGTGTTACAGATGCTGAATGAGTCTGTATTTCCCACCGGGATTTGTGATGCGCTCATGGTCCTCCTGCCCAAGGTACCATCCCCATCATTACCATCACAATTTAGACCAATCTCCCTGTTGAAAGTGCTCTACAAGATTGCGTCAAAGGTGTTAGTTAGTCGTTTGAAAAGTGTACTCCCTGATGTTATTGCACCGACTCAAGCGAGTTTTGTACCGGGGTGCCAAATAATAGATAACGTTGTTGTCATCCAGGAAGTGCTGCACTCCATGTCAGAACGTCGCCGAAGAAGATGGATGATGTTGAAAATCGATCTCGAGAAAGCTTACGATCGAATTCGCTGGAGTTTCCTTCGTGAGTGTTTGGAGGGAGTCGGCCTACCCCCGAATATGGTTGAGACTGTTATGAAATGCCAGACTTGCGGGAAGGTAGAGCACCTATGGAAGGGCGACAAAGCACGAGGTTTCACAAGGTCGAGAGGAATCCGGCAAGGCGATCCCCTCTCTTCTTACTTGCTTGTCTTATGTATGGAGCGTTTGTCGCACATCATAGAAGAGTTTGTACGGGAGGGTCGGTGTAAGCCGGTGAAGGTAGGAGAGGTAACCTTATCTCATGTTTTCTTTGCGGATGACCTCATGCTTCTAGCGGAGGCGACAGAGGAGCAAGGAGGATTTATACGGAGCTGCTTGGAGTCTTTCTGCTAGATGTCGGGTGAGAAGGTGAATTACAACAAAAGCAGCATTCTGTTTTCTAGAAATGTGGAAAATGCCATCAAAAAGAATATCAGCCTGCAACTGGGAATTGCAATTTCAAATCTCTTCGGGAATTACCTCGGAGTTCCTACGTCGTGTGGCCGGATGACGAGGGAACGGTATCACTACCTACTGGAGAAGGTGACGTCCAAATTTCAGGGATAGAAGAAGAAAACCCTATCTTTAGCCGGTAGAAACACGCTCACAAAATCAGTCCTTATGAGCCTACCGCTGTATGTTATGCAGTCAGCTTTTGTTCCGAGGACGGTTTGTGATGCCATTGATAAAAAGGTGAGGAATTTCATATGGGGTTTGACACTAGAGAAGAGGAAAATTCATCTCCTTCATCGGGATGTGCTCACGGCGCCGATGTCGGAAGGGGGCCTGGGTGTGCGTGCGATGAGATCAGCTAACCAGGCGACCTTGGGGAAGTTAAGTTGGAGGCTCCTAAAGCATCCGTCGAGTTTGTGGAGTAGAGTCATTGAGGGTAAATATTGTAATGGCCGCCTCGATGTCAACATCTTCGATAGACGTTCAGGGGCATCGAGAGTTTGAAGAGCGATAAGGCATAGGGCTGAACTCCTAATGCCGAATCTCCGGTCTGTGATTGGTAACGGACACTCTACTTTGTTTTGAATACACCCATGGCTGGAAGAGACACCTCTGGTTGACATAGCAATCGCCGAAATCCTGGAGGACTTACTAGGGGCCACGGTGACCGAATTATGGATTGGGGACTCATGGAACTGCAAGCGCTTTCGCAACTCCTCCCAAGTGAGACCCTTCTACGACTATAGGCTATCAGAGTTCGAGATGAGGAAGATGTTAAGGATCAGCTCACCTGGGGGCCCTCGATGTTAGGGGAGTTCTCATTAGGATCATCGCTGAAGATCTTGCGTGGAACTACCCCAAGTGCACAACAAAATCTCCCATGGAAATAAGTATGGAGGATTCCGACTCAACAGAGAGTGAGGACGTTCGTCTACCTAGCTGCTCGTGACGCATTCCTTTCGAATGAAACGAAAGTTTGGAGGCACCTGTCATCGTCAAATGCGCGCCCAAGATGCAACCAGGCGGAAACAGGGCTTCATCTACTCCGGGACTGCCAAGCCATCAGGAAGGAATGGAGTTAGTGGTTAAGGGACATGCCGCCATCGAGTTTTTTCGAGCACAGGGAGATCAGTGGATGAATATTTGAAAATATCAAGAAAGAATATCGTCGCGCTGCCTCCTTTGCGAATTCACTATGGCTAATCTGGAAATGCAGAAACACGCTAGTTCGTGACCAGAGAGATGAGCATACTAGGCTTAACGTCAGAGCAAATGAGTTCACGGAGTCATATTTTCGGGCCAAACATAGGCTGAAGTCGATACAACTCCAACAGGATGCAGCATCGGGGTCGCAGGGAAGTTGGGAGGCGCCGCCGGTGGGATGGTTAAAGCTGAATGTGGATGGAGCATTGAAAGGGAATCCGGGACTTGCGAGGGGTGGTGGAGTCCTACGAAGTCATGAAGATACCTTCCTAAGAGGATTTACGATCAGCTGTGGGTTTTGCTCAGCTCAAAGGGCGGAGTTGCTGGCGGCTTACCACGGACTGCAGTTTGGGAGAAGCCTTGGAGTGAACCGGCTAATTATCGAAACGGATGCTACCACAGTCCGAGATCTACTTATGAAAGGCAGCCCAACAAAGCACCCGGACCACTACCTTATAGGAGACTATCGCCAACTGATTGAGAAGAAGGATTGGGAGGTGATGGTCTGTCATGCTCGCCGAGAGACAAATGGCGCTGCGGATGCTTTTGCCCAGAGATCCTTCATGGATTCTTCGCCATATACGGAGTACAATGAACCTCCTAGCCTTGTAACCCCTGCACTAGAAAGGGACTCTTCTAATGTATCTGTCATTAATGCTTAAAAATAAAACCCCGGGGCACTAGTAGCGTCACTTTCGGATAAAAAAAAAAAAAGAAAACCGATACGTTTTATTATTTGTTTCAATGGTTGAATTACCATACCAAACCAACCCATCCGGAACTTGGCAGTGTGGATCTGCTGTGACGCTCGGTGCACCATTCGGTGCATCAAAAAATTATTTACACTATAATTTTACTTTGAAAAAAATTTAAAAAATTATATTTGTGTTTCATACACTTATATTTACATGTCTATAAATTTTATTATAAAAAAATTTGTTTTAAAAAAATATAAACTAATATAATCGTTCTTTCAATTATATATATTTTTAAAACATATTTTTTCATAATGAAATTTTATCGACATGTAAATATAAGTATATGAAATAAAAATATATTTTTTTATATTTTTTGAAGTAAAATTATACCGTAAATCATTCTGTGATACACCGAGTGGTGCACCGAGCATCACAGCAGATCCACACTGCGAACCTGGTGGTTCCTATTTGTGGTGCACAATTTCGTCGAATGTATCTATATATTATTTTCGAGTTATTCGAGTACGGTTTTTTTTGTCCATGTGTATTTTATTCAAAATTTGATATTATATACGAGTAATTGATTGGAATTTAGCCATTGATTTAGGCTCGATGAATGAAATTGATTGGGATTTATGCATTATTTAGAATTGAGATGGATGAAATTCATCGGAATTTAGGCATGGATATTTAAGAATGTGATTTATGAAATTGATCGGGTTTTATGGGTGAAATAGGAATGAGATGAATGAAATTATTCGGGATTTAGGATGGAATTAGGAATGTGATTGACGATATAAAAAATCATAAATAATTCTAAAAAATCATAAATCATTAATAATTAAATAATTAAAATATTACTAAAACTTGTGATAAAATTAGAAAGGTAAAATTCATAAATAATTGTAAAAAATCATAAAATATTAATAGTGAAATGAATTAATATTATATAATTAAATAAAATAGTAATAAAACTTTTAAATAAAATAAGAAATGTAAAAATTCATAAACAAAAATACATTTTATACCCAATAAAAAAAGTGTAAATAATCTTAAGCAATCATAAAATATTATTTATAAAAAAGAATTATTATTATATGATCAATGAATCATAAATCATAAATACAAATATTTTAAACCAAATCATAATAAAGTCATAGTTACTCGTAAAAGCATATTTTAAACCCAAAAAAAATTAAAAATTTGAAAAAATCATAAAATATTACTTTTATAAATTTCATTTTAAACAAAACAAGATGCCCCAAGATCATCGGATTAGGGAGCGTGGCATCTCCACACAAGGAGGGCCCATCTTCAGACTCTCCAAATTACGGGTGTGTCGAATAGCACCCAAGCCAAGAGGGATCATTCTCTACCAAGGGCGGATCTATAAATTTTTTCGGGGTGGGCACAATTTTTTTGGATAATTTTATATTATTTTTATTAGAAATATTTTTTAAAAAATATATACGGAGAGAATATTTTAAATTTGGAAGAAAAATTATAATTATTTAATTATAAAATACCAAATAAATTGTAAGAATTTTAAAATAATGGAAAATAGATTAAGGAAAAAATAAATGAAAAAATGTGTTTAATGGGATTTGAACAAGGGTTGATTGAATTCTATCTAAAATAGGGTGGGCTTAACCACTAAGCCACTAAAGATACTTGTATTTTACCTTTTAATTTTTTTACATAACATATATATTCTGGTATTTTTTTCTGGATCGGGGTGGGCGACGGTCCGGTGTCGCCCACCCTTGAATCCGCCACTGGTCTCTACGACCTTTACATTGGGGCACATCGTGTCTGTGACTGTAGAGGAGGAGGAGGAGTCGGCGGCGGGAGAGTCCATCCCCCTGACAACAGATCGTTCACAAGATGTAGATTTGCACCGTATTTGACAACCCTCGCAGGACACGTATATGGGTGAGGCGCATCTTAGAGACGATAGCTTCTGCCTTGATTCGATGTCCGGATCTCCGGATTGTAAGAAAATGAGTCTAATCTGGTCCCCATTGGTGGTCTATCAGCAGTATCACAAAATAATTATTTCGAGTATAAATAAATATTGAAAAAATATAACTATTTTTAGATTTATACCCATATAGTGATATGTTTATAAAATTTTATTATGAAAATAAATGTTTTAAAAAAATTAAAAATTATTTTCTAAAATTATTGATATTATAATTATATATATTTTTAAATTATGATTTTTCATAATCAAATTTTATAAACATATCAATATAAATGTATATAATCTAAGAATAATTTTAATTTTTTTTTCAATATTTATTCATACTCAAAATAATTTTTTGATATACTAGAGGGACCACTAAAAGAGATTAGAGGATCCAAATTGCAAGAAAATATGTTAAACGTGAAAAAATAAATAAATTGCAATAAATCAATATCTAATCAATAGTATAATACTAAAGGAGAAGTCATTTACGCCATGTGGCAACTTCTCCTTTAAAGTAGATTATTTTAATTTTTTTATATATGATTTTTTAATTAATTAATTACAATTTAAATTAATTATATTAAATTATATTAATAATAATCAATTAATTATTTTTAAATGTGTATCCGGTTGTTATGGTTGTTTTATTTTTTTTATTTATGCTGATTTGTTAATTAATTAATTGCAATTTAAATTAATTATATTATTAATAATCAATTAAGTATTTTTAAATGTATATCCGGTTGTTATGATTTTATATGCCAATTAGTTTAAAAAATTAAAAAATTAATTGATTGTTGTTCGGTGTTTTAAAATGAAAGATATGTCGAGTACTTTAATTGATTTTTATCCGATCGGTAAAATGAAAGATATGCCGAAGATATGCCGATTAGTTTTACAAATTAAAATATCAATTGATTGTTATCCGATCGTTATGATTTTTTTGTTAAGCCAAACAATTTTATCCGGTGGTGATCCCATGGTTTCGCCTCTATATATTAGTTAGTAATCCATAATATGTCGTATCAAAAGTTTTTTTCAACCAAGCTAGATTAGATTGCCCACAATGACAAATAATAAAGGTAAGACGCCCATAGAGAATTATAGGAAGCTTCGAAAAAAGGTACGTTAAATATTATTTTAGTTATATTCGTTTGTGTGATTCATTAATCACGTTTATTTAGTTTATTTGTTTGTGCGGATTAGCATCGGATTCTTTATAGAGTTCATTCTGGATTTTAGTTTCGTTTTGATTGAATTCATTAATCACGTTTTTTATTTAGTTTATTTGTTTGTGCGGATTAGCATCGGATTTATTATGGAGTTCATTCTGGATTTTACGCGTTTGAATTAATCTTTTTATTTTAATTTTTTTTTTCAGATGATAAAAACCTTGATGGTATTCTCATCATTTTCTTGGATTTTTTTATTTTCTTTTAATTCTCATTAAATATAAAATCAGTTGAGATATTCTCGAGATTTTGGTTATTTGTTTAATTATTCACTAGATAAGATCAAAATAAACTTAGATTTATTTTAACAAATAAAAAATGACTTTCTTCTTTATCAGTTTAGATCAAAATATACACCATCGTTTACTACATAATTACCGTTCTTCACACTTCCTTTTCATTTGTCTTCTTTTTAAATCTACCTCAAGTTTGTTAAATCCGTTCAAGGATAAATTCGTACAATCATATTGATGATAGTAATCAACAACTGTGAAAATTATTGGTGAGGCTCAATTTGATTTCTCGCTTTCTTTTATTTTTGTATTTTGTTAATTTCAATTTCACATTTTCAATTGATTTTGTCTATCGATTTTTGAACTATTATTATATGTATAATTTGAGAATCTATAAATTTGATCATTACATCATTCTATATTGTTTTTATTCAAGATGGCTAAGATGACCGATTTTCATCTCATAGATTATCTAAAGGTGACGAAAGTGGGGAACAAGATCGATAAGTTGTAGAGACGATCATCTTAACAATATTTGTGATTTTTTGAATATCTAGATATGAAAAAAGGATCAATTTTATTTTCTCATAATAAACACTCATGCAATATATCTATATGACATGCAAATGACAAACTAACTCATTTTACAAAAATGAAAAAGCAATAAAATAAAGAACTGAAATATGACAATTTAACTTACTATCATCGGTAACAAAGTTAAAAAAAATTATTTAAAGAAATCCCGTACAAGGTGCGGGTCACTGTCCTAGTATAATACTAAAACACATGTTGGAGATGCCACATGACGGATTCTCCTTCAGTCATCCTACGTGTCCTTTTTTACTTAAATTTGGGCCCACCTTTCATTTAAAAAAATTATCTCAATTTAAACTTTTAATAATCAAACTAATTTATTAATTCAACTAAATAATCAAACTAATTTAAAAGTAATCAATTAATTCAAATATTTATTAATTATCCAAATCTTTTATTTTATTAATTTAACTTAATATTTTTAATACAAATCTTTTTTCATTATCAAATCTTTACCGATTGTTTTCTTATTTCAATTAGGATATTTAGTCTAAAAGTAATCAATTACGTACTTATCTCATTTTGATAGCTTTTTATTAATTTCTATTCAATCTTTTATTAAAAATAGTTGATTTAGTTATAATTAATTACTAATAAAATTAAGATGCTTTGATTTTTTTATATATTCTCTACTTTAAATAATTATTTCACCTTAATTATTTATTAAATTAAAGTAATTGTATCTTATGTATTTTTAAATTAATAAATCTAATTAATTTATTTATAATATTTTTTAGAATAGTTTATTTATAAGCTAACTACCATGTAATACGTGTAAAACAATCTAATTAATTTATTTTTTAAATTAATAAATCTAATTAATTTATTTATGATATTTTTTAGAGTAATTTATTTACAAGCTAACTACCATGCACTCACACACATGTAATCGGGAAATTATTGACTCAATTGTTTAGAATTTCTTTATAAAATCTATTAATTTTCTTTTAAAATTATCTTAAGTTGTTTTTTATTAAATAAGGAATTGTTTAAACTTTATCAGAATTTAATGACTTGATATAAATGTTCGTTTCTTTTTGTCATAAAATCTTAACAAAATAGGAAATATTTTAATTTGTATTACCTTTATTTGATATTTGATTTCATTAGAAAATTTCTCCAATTCAAACTATAGCCGCACTTTTAAACTTTTTCAATTTCATTGTCAATCTCTTTTTAATACAAAACTAATTCCGCGAAAAAATATATAATCTACCAATGAAAGTTTTAGTTAATTAATTATTATTTTTAATCAATAATTATGTATAATAATAATAATAATAAATTAAAAATAATCAAATAGAAAATCTTATTCTTTGGATTTTTAGGTAATATTGCAATTTTTTATTATTCATCTTATGAAGTTTTTAACCAATTTTCAAAATATTAAATTTTTTGATTGAGTAAAATAAAACCAATTTATTTATCTAATCTCTATCAATCTTACAAGGGAATACTCTTTTTTTTAATCTCTCTTTCTATATATAAGGGCTTGGGTTTTCATTCACATCATACTAATCAAAATTTCAATTATCCACAATAAAATTTCAAACTCCTACTTTATGTTGTAAATTGTGTATCTTAATTCAATTGATGGTTATGGACTTTGTTTTGATTCATCCGTGTATATATTTTCTTCTCATATATTTCCGTTTATATTCTGAAATTGATTTTGTGTTTTTTTAATGCAAGATGTTGATGACGATGAATGGTTAATTTCCATAACCGCAATGATCTAAAGAAAATTAACACATATACTCTATAAGATTAGAGTATGTATGCTTCAAAAATGAAAATTGAAGATTATTAGTATAATTATAGTACGTATGTTTCCTTTAACCTAAAACAATTTAAAATTTCATATTTAAATGAAATATTAAATGGTTATTGTTGATTTTAGGCAAATAAAATACTTTTCTGAAATATAATATTTGAATTCAAGTTCAAGATTTTCATTATCAATAAATTATGTGCTCGATTCTCAATCACCATTTTGTTTAATGATTTTTCCTCCACTTCTTCTTCTTCTTCTTCTTTTTTACAAATGAATTGAAAGTACAAGGTTGAGATCCAAAAGATTTTTATTAATTTTTTTTTTGTCATATGTTTTATGACACTAAGCTAACTATCCATCCTTTGGCCTAATATATAATAATAAAGCTTCTATTTAGACATTGCAAATCATATAATATGCTCAAATAAAACTAATAAAAAGATAATATTTGATAGAGTCTTTAGCTTTTTAAAAAACATGTCAAAAAATAAAATGGCATATATTTGATAATTATTTTTTTTATGTGCTCTCCATCCCAAAGTTCTGAAAATTCCATTCACCAGCGTTTGTGGAATGTGTAGTCCAACTACCAAATTATTTGGTTCTACCTTCCAACCCATTACCACAACAAATGTGTGTTTAATGCTCAAAGTAATCAATAAACTTACTAAAAAACTTAGAAGGCTAAAAAAACTCATTCTCAAACAACAGTGGTGACTATAAATTTTATACTACCTCTGTCTCACAATATCTGTCGTTTTACTTTTTAGCACGTTTTTAAGGAGCTAAAAACTTTATAAACTATTAAATTTTTTTATTAATTTTTAAAAATAATACTATATACTTATTATTAATAAGCATAATATTATTTTTAAAAACCAATACAAATATAATATTTTATAGAGTTTTTAGCTTCTTAAAAAACATGCCAAAAAAAATAAAATGACCTATATTTTGAGACGGATGAAGCAATTTTTTTACTTTTAAGTTTATTACAAGAATATTTCTTCTCCGACATTTTTATGTGCTATCCATCCAAAAGTTCTTAAAGCTCCATTCACCTAGAGTTTGTATATTATATAGTCGAACTACCAAATTATTTGGTCTTACCTTCTAATCCATTAACACAATAAAAAAAAGTAGAGGGCCACATTTTTATATCCTACCTCGGGCATTTCAAATCTCAAACTCGACCCTATGAGGAAGATGAGACATTGACGTTTTTCCACATATATTATATATTGCTATAATATAAGCATTATTTTTTATCCAAATTTATATTATTTTGCTATACCGTTTTCATATTATTATAATAATATAATATATCTAATATATAATGTAAATAAATTATGGTAATATCTTCTATAAAATATAATAGATTTTACAAATCCCGTGCGTTACGCACGGGTACTATGCTAGTTATAATACTATAGGAGAAGTCGCCTAACCCATGTAGCGGCTTCTCCTTTAAAGTAGGATTTTTTTATTATAGGATTTGTTATTAATTGTTAAGATTTGTTAGTTAGAAAATATAATTAAGTAAAGATTCTACCTTATCTAATTAAGCAAATAAATCTACTTAATTAATTATTATTTAACTAATTAAAATATTAGAAAAATCAATTATTATTTTGAATTGGATATGGTTGCAATTTTGAATTTGAATAACAATTCGGATAAACTTAAATAACTAACAAAATCTACATCGGATCTCTTCAATTATTATTTATTATAAATCAAATTACTTATTTAAATACATAATTAATTAATTAATTAATTTTTCCCTAAATCTTAACCAATTGATTTTATTTTTAAATTTCTTTTTATTAATTTCATTAAAATTATTTTGAATTGGATATGATTGCAATTTTGAATTTGAATAAAATTTCGGATAAACTCAAATAACTAACAAAATCTATATTGGATCTCTTAAATAAGATTCTTATACAAAAATACCCCTTGTGTCTTCAATTGTATAAATTCTACCATCTCTTCATCAATGTTGTCTTCCTCACTGTAAGTTTTTTTTATTGATCATTTTAATTTCTTGCAATCTTGTCACGGATCTAATATTTAGCATTTTATCTTTCTATTTTGTTTGTTTGTTTGTTTATAATGTATTCCAATTGACCTTAATTAGTATGTGCATGCAATTGTTTGTTTATAGGATAGTGTAAAAATAAAACTTTGAGAATCGACTTGATTTAGTTCAATTTGTGTTCTTCTGCCCCCACTCAATATATAACATTATAGTTTTCGAGGTGAGCAGTACTGGAGTTTAGAGTACAAACAAAAAAATTTATATATTTTGAATATGAAATATGAAATATATTAATTTTAAAAAAACCGCACAATAGTGCGGGTACTAAACTAGTAAGCATTATAAAATAAACATTAAAAACAAAAATCAATTAAAACTAGTAGTTACTATCTTTTTTTAATACTAGGAAAGTAATTGAAAACTCCAGACGTTCCTGGAGCTAGACCTGGGCAAACACGGGTCAGCCTGTCCGGTCCGTCCCGTCCGTCCGCTATTTTCAATAGCCTTGCAAAGAGGGCAATGCCCATGCGGACTGCTAAGTCTGTCCCGTATCTGCAGCGGGTACGAGATTGGGCGACCCGTAACAAGTACTCGCTATTTTTTTAAAATTAAAATTAATGTGTGTGTGGACCCGTCCCGCTATATTTTTTTCCCAATGTACCTGTTACAGTGTACACCTTGCAGTGGCACCACTGTGCTTCACTTTTTTTTTGAACCGGAAAGAATTCGACAACCGGACATTCCCAGTGAGTCGAGAGGCCGAAAAGATCGGCAACACACAAACCATTATGAAATAAAACGAAAATTACAAGACCAAACAGCAGAGACCAAAGCACCACAAACAAACTAGAGAAAGAAGCCCAGAACTAACGATGGCTAACAGTGTTGGAACCGGGACAATGTGCGTCAATCACTCCTGATGGTTGGTAGAGGCAACGCAGGGAAACCCTGGGGAACAAAAGTGGAGACCTCAGATTTGGACTCAGTCGATAGCGAGCCATCAGATCTCGATCACGTCCACGACCTCTCGCGCGGTTGCAGAAGAAAGACCACAAAGCTCAATGAGATACCACCGCTAGCAACAAGCAAACATAAACTCTAGAAAAGGTCGGGGCAAATCTCTGAAAAGGTTAATAGAGAGTTAGAAAACGTCACCAATAGTGGCGTCCCTAGAACTCAAGAGATATTTAGTTTGGTTTTTTTTCCCTTCTAATTGAGTTAAGGTTTCACAACGAAACCCACCCAAGGGCCCCAAGGAGCCCGAACTTGGCCCCAAGGACAACGAATGGGAGCGGAGGATTCCTCGAAAAGTTTAGTGTTGTTGAAGATGGTATATATGTAACGGCCCGGATATAAATATCCGGGATACGTTTCGAAGGTCGGATACCTTCGTTCGGATGTTACAATTCAGGTACGGGTCGAGGTTTCAAACCTCTAATCAGTCGAAGTTTTCATAAATTCAGTTTAAACGAAAGTAAAGCGGAAATACGATTTAGATACAAAAGCCACGGCAAGGCCGGGTCAAAACCAAAACAAAATTCTAAAGTCGTATGGCCAGATTAGCGGGGTTAGACAGATTTCTTTGCAATCGCCGGGGAACATTCTCACGCCATATAAACAGGGAGCAATCATACCTAAAAACAATTGGTGCGAGCGGGATCAGACCGAGGCCCCAACACACCCTGTCCAGCAAGCGAACATACACATACGCTAATAATACAGATGATGCAGATGCGGAGATTAAATCACACTAACATGATCCTAACTTACAATATGCGAGAAATAACTGTAAAGGCGCCCAAAGAATGCCAAGTGGCATGTCCCTCTCCTACCTCTGCACCCCTTTCCGTTAGTGCAGAGACTGGCCAGTTCGATGCTATAGCATATCATATCTCATCATCATATCATATCTCATCATCATATCATGTCTCATCATCATAACATAAATTAAAATAAACATGCCCGATGGTGCTGGGCTATCATCATGCTCATATCGACTCGATAGACTCAGGGCACCCGATGGGACTGGTCTACCCTATGACCCTAGCAAAGACTCTAGGACTATCACAGATAACGGCCGTTCTGTTTCATACGCGTAAAGAAATAGAATGCTCAATCACAAGTGCAACCTAGCATGATACTACATGGCATGCTTTAATGCTGATGCAACACCTAGTATGTCATACATTCACAAGCCGGTAATCTCTTTCGAATCTGAGTAAGCCCATAAAGGAACTTACCCGAATAAGCCGAACAGCAGAGAGCAAGGCAGAGCAGAATCCAAGAAATGAATCACCGATAGCAAGCAATGTCCACATATCACAATCACCTAATAACATATAAATGCATAAGTCTATCTAATTCACACAAGGCACCCCTAACTATCATACATCTTTTCTCATATCTTATTTCAGATTATTCCATCTTATCTCATCACAATCCATATCTCATTTCATGTTCATCTCATCTCATCATCTCATTTTCAAAACAACCTCTCAAAGAACTCAACTTAGAAAATCAAACAACTCTTTTAAAATCGTACTTAGTCAAAACCCGACGTTAAACATTTAAACCTTTAGGCCCATTTTCTAAAAATCATATTATAGAAATCATTCCGGCATGTTTCTTATTTCAAAACATAAAATAAGTTCCAATATTAAACCATCAAAATAATTCTATGCTCACAAATCATATTTATAAATCAAAACCTACAATTCACCTTAAAATTCATAACTCACATGGTTAAATCCTCATAAAATGCACCAATCAAATAATCCAATTAATACCATTTTAAAACAAACACAATATATAATGATAAATTTCTAGAATATTATAATTATAACCAAATTCCAAAACTATAATAATATTCAAATACTTTACACTTACTATCCATATAATCTCAAAACCATAACCATAAATATATTTATAACCCAATATCAAATAATATCACTTTTAAAACCTTTTTAAACATAAATATTAATAATTTCATAACATATAAATATATATATATATTCATCTCCCTAAAATCAAAAATAATAACAAAATATAACATATATATATAAATAACATATATATATATTCTACATATAATAATTTAAAACAAATAAAACACCCAAATAAAAACTCAACCCAAATCTGAAGGGAAGTCCACCAATTACCCAAAGTTTACCCCGATTGGCCCAAAACCCAAAACCAAAACCCAGCCCAAATCCATTTCCCTCAGCCCTTACCCGAACCCATACCCGGATCCGAACACTCCCAACCCACCTGCCTTTTAAATGAACCGGACCAAAAAAATAAAAGAAGAAAAAGGATGCTGAACCGGCCCCTGAACCCGTCTCCCCCAAATGAATAGAACGGAGCTCTGCTCAACGGAGATGGAGGAAGGAAAAGGAGGACATGCCTCACCGGCGGCCATCTCAATCCGAGATTCTCCCCACCCGACCGACACAGGTTTCCGACCGCCTCCCAAGCAAAGAGAACAAAGCGCGAGTGAAGGAGAGGGAGGAAAGTGGGATTACCGAGACTCCAGGGTGCTCCGGCTGCAATGGCGGACGTCCGTCTACGAGAGTTCGAGAGGGGTTCGATTGAGGGCCTAGGATGGACAGATTCTGTCATAAAAGAGGATCTTTATTATGTTTGAGGACAAAGGAGGAGTGAGTCGAGCTTACCACGCTTAGATCGGGAAACAGGGAAGGAGAAGAAGAAAGGGGCGGCGTCGGTGCTCAGCTGGGTTGCGTCGGAGGCCTGCTGCTGCTGCTTGAACACGAAGAAAGAAGGAGGAGAAGGTGGGTGGAGCTGCTGCTGCTCCGGTCTTCAAGGCTGCGAAAACAGGGCGCTCGGGGTTGTTGGCTTCGAAGAACAGAGAGCTCGGAGGAGGGGGCTCGAGCTCGGCGACACAGAGGCGTTTGGTGGCTTCGGTGGTTTACTTTCGAACATCAAGGGACTTGAGGTTGTGGTGTGTTCGACGATTGGAAATGGAGGGGTGGAGTGGAGGTGGTTACAGGTGGTGCCTGGTGGTGAAAAGAAGGGAAGGTGGTGGTGGTCTGCTGGTGGTGGCGCAGCAGAGAAGGTGCTGCAGAAACGAAAAGAGGGGGGGAGAGAGGATAGGAGGTGGGGTTCCAAGTTCTGAAACAACAAGGTAAATGGGTGTGAGGTTCTGCAGATGAAATGGCAAGAAGGGAAGAGTGCTGAGGGAGGGGGGGACCTCAAATTTGTAACAGAAATCCGAGAGGGAGGGGAAGGGAGAGAGAGAGAGAGAAATAAAAGGAAAAAGAAATAAAATAGAATTGGCCCCCAACGTAAGAATTAAAAAAAAATTATCACCCAAAAAACCCAAACCCTTGCGCGTGTATCCACCCCGAATCCCTTAATTGTGTTACTATGATGAATATTTCTTAAATGTTGCCGGAAATTGATGAATATTTGGGAAATTGTGAATAATTGAGTGACTGTGATGAATATTTGAGTGACTGTGATGAATATTTGATTAATTTTAACAAAAACTTTGATGAATAATTGAGTGATTGTGATGAATATTTGATAAATTTTGCTGAATAATGATTTATTAACATTTAACACCGTAAGAGTTGTTAACAAATGATCCAACCTCTATATATATATATATATATTTATTTATTTATTTATTTATAAAAGCACTTCGGTTTTTTTGATGTCTCTATTAAAAAGTTGTGTCAAGTAAAGGAGATTAAAAAAATAGTTGTTTAATTTATGTTTGAATAGATTAAGTATGTGGGTTTTTAGATTTAGATGAAATGCAAGTGGGTGTATATATAAAAAGAAGCAAAAAATACTCCGTATATACACACACCCGTAGTATGTTATTTTATATTATTTTTTTTGAGGGTAATTCAGCCTTGGCTCTAGATCTCCTTGGAGCGCAAGGATCGGCGACGGCCAGGCCGAGGGAGCCAGGGAAGGTCGGGCCGAGGCGAGCCCACCCGCTCAGCACCTTCCGGGAAGGACACCCGCAAGGCACAACCCCCATTTATTTACAGTACGTTGTTTGAACAGATCTTGAAAGAGGTTTGATTACTATAGATTTGGCCTATTATTATGCCAATTTTTCATAATTTTTGAGTTGATATCCCTAGATTTTGTGTTGATAGTTGTTCTTCCCTTTATTTCCAAAAATCCCTAAACCCAATTGAATGTCAACAGGGTTAGGGATTCCAAACCGGTGGAGAATTATCTCGGAGGTTAGCCAAATCGAGGCCAAAGAGGGCGGATCTGGAGGAAACCGGCGCTGCCAAGAAGAACGGACGGCAAGGGTGGTTGGATGGTGGCCGAAATTAGAAAATAAGTTAGCGGCGATGGTGAGGTCACAGGATTCGTCAGAGGCGTGGAAGCACCGACGAAGATTCCGCCATATCGAGGCTTCCAACAGAGGTCACGGGAGAGTGGCCTGTCGAGGATGAGGGAGGAGATGGTTCTCTTCGATTATGCTTTGAATTTGGTAGAAGGGTTTAGCAGTTGGGTTAATCCTAAAATCCTCTTTATTTATTCAAGGATAGGATTGTTGATGGTAGAAGAGAGATTTGGGGTTGAGAGTTATTAGCTCTCGGTTGGTCCCCAGATTAAGATGTTGTTTATGATGGTGGTGATGTTAGATCAAGTTGTTGTTGATGTTGTTTTGTTCTTGTTGATGGTGGAGAACTGTTGGTGGTATGATGAAGGGTGAATTTGGTGAAGTCTCCCTCTCTCTAGATTTTAGAGAGAGGAGAGAGCGTTTTTGTGTTCACTGTGCTTCACTTCGTAATTGAAGGTGCATAAGCTTACTTGTCTATGGGAAATCCAATTATTTTTTAGATAGAAAATGGGAAATCTAATTTGAATGAAAGTGAATGGAATATGGGAAAAGAAACGAAGTTGAGCATAAGCTTACTTGTCAATGCAAGCTTTCTGGACATAAAATTGATTTGGTTTGCGGATACCCGTAGGTAGCCTGTACTCGCAATCTCTGACAGTCTTCAACATGACATCCAACCCATTAAACGGGCTTAGTTTGACCCCCGCTCGTGACATCGGGACAAAGTCTTGGGTAAAACTTGTCCTAAGCCGGGCTCGCACCCGCCTTTGCCCAAGTTTACCTGGAGTTCAAGAGGCCGAACAAGTCAGCAGATGGTCAAACCATCGTATACAAACAGACAATATAAAAGCAAAAAACAAAATGTCATTAACTTTATAAGAAATAATATAACGAGCCACACAGTGCAAAAATCAAAGTAAAAAAGACAAGAACAAGTTGTCAAACTTCACAAGTGTTGAGAATATATATGATATTAGATAGTTATCTCACATTGATTATATAGTGAATCCAAAACTTTTACATTAGTGGGTGGACTATTCCTCCTAATATCAATTGGTTTTAGGAGAGAACCCCACTAGGCTTGTGTACTCGACTTGGTTAGCGCGTGTTGCGCTTGGGCATGTGATCCCCCCACATCATATGACCCACCGTCTAAATGTGTGCTATCATTAAACCTTTAGTTGCTAGCATTTCATAAGTTATCACTACAACTAGCGTAATCATAATTCCGAAAACCAGGGGGTTAAGGGGAACTAGTTGCGTGCCCGGATAGTTAAGTTTGGCCTTTCGCCAAGCCGAGTTTCTCTGGATGCTTTGATTGGACATGGTGTTTGTAGTTCCCATATCCTTCGTCCTTCTTCTGTTTGTAGATCGTGGTGCAAAATTTGCAGTTGACAGAGCAACTGTCTACCTCCCAGTCTGTTGCCCTCGAACCCTTCGTGAACCAGTATTTGAACATTGTGGCCCTACATTGAGCACTCGTTAGTGGTGCTTCGGTAGTGTGCGGGGAGGGGGTCGTCGATCGCCAGTCCGGACTCTTGCATCGGGATTGTGGAGGGAATTCTTTGAACGACAACTTCCTCCTCCTTTATACCCGACTGCTCATCGAGTAGCGCCTGATCCCGTAATCTTTGGGATCCGCTCCCACCTCCTAAAATGAAGGCGCTGCGTCGAAGGCTTGGCTTCGCTTGGCAACTCTATCCGCTCCCCTCGCTCAAGGATGGGACCCCACTAATACTTTTTCGACCTCAGGAAAATATTTTCAAAAAAAATTGCATTAGAGATTTGCTAAAACAAATATGAATATGTAAATAAGAGAAAAGACAGAATAATTAAGAATTTAAGAAGGAGATGGAGTAGGATTTGGTGATACAAACCACCGACCTCCGACTTTTTCGATTAGAGAGCGATTAGAGACAGTGAAATGAGATTAGGAGGGATGAGATGAGGTGTCAGGAAAATAGGAGGGAATGAGATAGTATTTATAGAAAAAATTAGGTGGGAATCGGTAAATCCGATCGTTGCTGAATGGTCGACTCGTTTGGTGCAATGGTCGAACCCTTCGGGTCGACCATTGGTTTATTGAACATTTGATTATTTTTTTTTTTGCAACAGGTTAGGCCTTTGTTTTTTCCTGACAATTGTTGGACTTGGAGTCCTTGGACACTTTGGCCTTTTTTTATTAGGTAAGAATTCGGGGGCAAAAGCTCACCCGAAAGCATCCTTACGGATGAGGTCATCGAGTCCTGGGTCATTTGAGATCTCAGGTCCCATGGCAAAGTGGCTAAGGTGTAAAACCTTATTAGCCACTCTATTTCCGTTACGGGGCACATGAGAAAACGAAGTTCTCCGAATCTCGTGAAGAGACATTTTGATGTCTGACACGAGGAGCTCGATTTTCCAAGGACATCTAGATTTATCCCGTAGGTGTTTAATAATAATAAGAGAATCTCTATCAATCTGAAGGTCAGTGATCTGTATCTCTTTAGCCTTGTGGATTCCTAAACAAAGAGCAAGAGCTTCAATCACTATCGGGGAATGAAGACCGATCGTCTTATGACCAATGGCCACATGAACACCAAACCAGTCTCCAATGATATAACCACACGCGCTACCAATATCCGGATTACTAGAGCCATCAAAATTCAGTTTGTAGGAACCCACTAATGGTTTTCTCCATTTACACTATTTAGACTTGTTATGAGGAATAACCTTAGTAGAACGAGATGTGCTGGGCATGGGGCCGTCATCCAGGCTTTCGCAGAATGTAGAGGCGAAAGCCCAATTATGTAGGGTTCTATGAACCATGGCATGGTATTGTGCTTGGGTCGGAATAGGAGCATTAGAGAAAGAGATTTGATTCCTAAATGTACCAGGTGGATCACCATCGAGTAGCCAATAAGCACTTATGTTTACTATTGAGTTTATCTAGAATGAAATTGATAATAAGCGTAATATCCCTGGACTGCTGAACTAATATGTAGATACGGTCTTGGTCATTATTGGAAAGGATGTTCTAAAGAGTATGCTCCTTGCATTCTAAGAACATATGTAACTCATCTTCGATGGCGTCTGTTCGCAACGGGGGTGGTAAGTAGGAGATTCAAATATTTAAAATAAAATAAAGCACAACTAGACTATCTATCTGTCCCAAACAAATAATACAAGAATCCCCTCCCTTGTAGTAGTAGGGTAATTCAGGATCGAATCCACGAGGAGGTATGTCAACGCTTCCTTTGTTGTACTCACGATCAAGGCTTTCGACCTCAGTAGCATCAGGGTAATGATCCATCAACCTGCTAGTGCTTTTCATGAGGGATCGACGGGAGAGTGTATGATGGAAGCGGAAGAACTATTGACTCTGCGAGAAACCCTCACAAAGGTGTATGCACAACGAACAGGCCAACCTTTTTGGGTTCTAACCGATATCGAGTATACAGGTCGATATCGACCTCAGTTCTGGTCGATTTCCTAGCGCAGTTCCTGCAGAAGACAAAACAGCAAGCCGACATCACGCAGATACCTCGATATGGATGTTAGACCTCGATATCAACCCTTATGGTCGATTTCGATGCTTGTCACAGAAACTGTTTTTGTAACCAATTTGTCGGAAAAGAGTCCGAAGAAAATAGAATGGAGAAGGAAGATGAACAGAAACAAAACTAAGACTTTTAAGTTGATTTATATTAATTAAAAGGCTTCCAAAGTCGGGGTTTCATGCCACAACGATAACAATGCAAGTTTTATGCTAAAGATATGAACTTTAATGTTTTTCCGTCAAATAACTTTCGTTATCAACACTTAGGTGATTAGAGGCTCTCGCATAATTCCTAAGAGTTACTATCCAATTCATGAGCAATTCAAGTTCACAATATGAGTGGCTTTCGCTTCAATAATCCAAAGAATGAATCTCCCTAACTTTCGTAAAGGATCATGCACGGTGTAGAAGACGGAATCGCATAAAGTCATACCTTTGATGCACTTACCTCACATTGCTATCGTCGGGCTCACCCCGACCCTAGAAGTGGGTTGACTACTCGCTCCTCATCATGCACATCATCATCATTGTTATTGAAAGAAAGCTACTTTGAATTAAAACTCCGAAAAAAAGTACAACCGAACAAGCCACTCCGCTCTCGCTTTACAACTCCACTCGGTCTCCTTTCTCTCTCTACTCTCTATTGCAACTGAATTGTGTGTGAAAATTCGATACCTAAACTCAGCCCTATTGGCCTCTATTTATAGATGTCGATAAGGACTCGAAACCTTATCTCTATTCTCTAAGATAAACTTAAAACAAAGTAAAAGCTAAAACTTCATGGTGAAATCAGCCTCCTCATGATAGATCTGGTGTTGATGATAGGAAATCTCGACTTTTGGATAGATATTGCAAGCTTCGGATATAATTCTATCAAAATCGGAGTCGAATTCCTCTGCTGGCATGGTCGATATCGACCCTCAGACATCGATATCGACCCTTCCGAAACCTTATCTCGAGCTTTTCCTTCTCCTACTCGAACTGGCACTCGACTTCTATCAATTTGGTCGATCTGGCAGCATCGATATCGACCCGCAAACGTCATTATCGACCTCTTCTGTGTCGATATGCTCTGTTTCCTTTTCTGCTCGATTCCTATGTCTCTGATGTACTCGATGTCGAGGTCTTTAGTCGATTTCGACCTCTTCAGAAGACTTCGAGTTCTTTTTCCACTCTTCCGAATTCATCCATTTTCATCCTGTTTTCTGCGAAATCACATGGAAACTCGTGCAAACCCATATATTTGACAATTAAGCATAAACTACATTATTCTCATGTTTTTCCATTAATATGCATGCAAAAGACAATAAAATGGATTCATGTGTGCATAGAAAATATGGTAATTTGCGCGCACATCAAACACCCCATACTTAAGCTTGCTTGTCCTCAAGTAATACTTTTAATGGTCATTCAGGGGAAGAAAGTAAACCCTCAACATCATAGATTCATTTTTCATATGTCCCTACAATCAATTGCCATCCTCGAGAAGGTACTTATGTCAAAAAAGTCCATGACTGTGCATAAAAAGTAATTTCATACTCATAAAGGAGGTAATATGCAAAAAACAATTTTAGCGACATAGCATTAATAATCAAGAGGACTTTTTTTCAAGCTTGTGAGAAGTGGATTGGTAAAAGGCTAAAGGTGGGCTAATATTTGGCCATGTGGTGTTAAATCCGGGGAAACATACTTTCTTTCCAAAACATTCCACATTCCTTCTTCATAATGTCTCACCTTTCACTCATCGCTCAATGCTTTTTTTCAATATAATGCTTTTACCTCTCTAACCTTAGCATTGCCTTCTCGCGAGTCGCAAACATGGGTGTCATGAATGGCCCCGGATACTTAGTACTTCGGACTCCTCACCTTGTGTGTCCCATCCTGTGGAACTATATCTCAACGCAAGCAGGGTCGACCCACCTTTATCTCCTAAGGTGATCGGATTTTTTCTCGCTCATTTAATTTTTCCATATTTCATAATTGTATCATTCCTGCCAACAACTTTATAAATGCACAACTCCATACAACTCAAAGATGACATCCATTAAAAAAAACTTTGTCCCCGGATAGGGTATAAGGTAAAAAATGGGCAATATGTGTATATGTGGAACAATAATGATCATGATAAGTCTCATATATGGCTTTGTGAATATGCATAGGTAAGGCTAGGATATGAACTTTGCTTGTATGGAATTTTTATAAAAAGTCCTCCATCATCTTATCATGCATATGTCAAAAGCAACTTCAAATTTTCATCTCCTTTAAGTTTTTTCTCTTCTTGCACTTCATTGGGACTTCCCTTAACTAGGCAATCTCATGTTATATCTCTAATGAATCTAATTTTGCATCATAGAGATCTTTTTTATACTTCCATGACTCTTTCTTTTCCAAAATTTTTGATGGGGTCATTTTTCTCTTTTTTTTTATGCATTAAAATAAATATGCAACTCTAATCTAAGTATGAATATGCAAGTAAGCCTTTCCCCCACCCCATACTTAAAATTTACAGTGTCCTCACTGTATTAGAACTAGGGTTAAGAAGAAAACTTACTAAACCGTCACAAATTTCAGGAGTCGAAGAAGACAACAGGGAAGGTCGATATCGACCCTTTACATCGATATCGATATCTCTCTTGATTTCTGCTCAGGCTTCAGGGTGATTTGGCCTCGATCACAAACCCTATCCATGTCGACCTTAAGGTCGATTTCGATGTCTGACATCGATTTCGATGCCTTTCTGTGTACTTTTCTCTTTCCTGCAATTTGAAAAATAAACACAAAATATGCAAAACAATAAAGTGTCTAAAACAAAAACAAAAGTTGTCCAAAACTAAGTCTTTGTTACAAGCTCTAGATTTTTAAGTCGCTAGGCCGACTTCTTCCTTTGCGCTTCTCAAGGTGGCATCTGCAGAGCCCATGTGGCTTGGGCCTCAAATATCACTCCTTTCTTGTCCCGCGGCTGCATTCCGCCGGGATTGATTTGATTCACCGTGAATGGACCTAAGTTCTTATCCTTGAATCTTGTAGGGAACCAATGGTCCTTAGACTTGGGAACATAGACCTTGTCTCCTATCTCATATTGGCTTGAACCATCATCGGATACCCTACATAAGCGCACATGCCAAGGCACACCTCTTCCAAATAATGATAAGTCTTTAATTGTAATTGAACAAGAGGAATTCGTACCTTGACTTACTTTCTTCTCTGTCTGTGGCTCAGGTCGATGTCGATGTTCGGAGGTCGATATCGACCTCTGTTGTACACCTGGAGGATCAGTTAATTTGGGGAGTTTTGACTCGATATGATCAGGTCGATGTCGACCCTCAGGGGTCGATATCGAGGTCTCCTTGCCTGCCTTCTCAGTGTTGATGGTGGTCGATTTCGATAGGGCATGGTCGATATCGACCCTTGACCCCGATTTCGATGCTTCCTCTTTTCCTCCGTCGACCCCATACTTATGACCTGTCACAAAATCTTGAACATTAGTGGTCGATATCGACTTACCTGGGTCGATTTCGATGTTCTGTTTAGCTCCTTCGTTCAAGATTGCTTCAAATTCCTCTACTTGGGCTTCATTGATGGCTTTTATCTCCATTGGCCCTTGACTTTGCACCGTCTTGTTGAAGGAATACTCTATTACTTCATCACTAATTGTGAGTGAGAGCAATCCTTTCTTCACGCTAATGTTGGCATCGACGGTTGCTAGGAATGGCCTACCTAAAATAATTGGACAAGCAGGGTCCTCCGCTATGTCAACAACTAGGAAATCAGCAGGGACAAAGAATTTACCTACTTGTACTGGCACATCCGTCACTATCCCAGTTGGAATCACTACCGTATTGTTAGCCATGTACAATCTTGCATCCACAGGCTCCAGAGGACCTATCTTTACCTTGTGCCAAATGGTTAGTGGCATCATGCTAACGCTAGCGCCCAAGTCAACTAAAGCATTAAATTTGAATTGACCTAGACCTATAGCGATAGAAAACTTACCTGGGTCCGCCCGCTTTTATGGTAGCTCCAACCTGTTGTATTCCTCTGCGATCTCAGAGAGCGATCGCTTCTTACCCAAGATGTCCTTAAGGAACCTTCCATAAGATGGCATCTCATGAAGTGCCTCTGTGAATGGTATAGAGACATTAAGCCCTTGGAGCATCTTCACGAACCGTTGGAACTTCTTTTCCGCTGGGTCCTTAGTCACCTTTCTAGTTGGGAATGGCAATACCTTCTTCCTTCTTACGGCTGCAGTGAGGTCGATATCGACATCAGTAGGGTCGATATCGACTGGAGGAGTCGATTTCTGTGGTGACACAGAATTAGGGTCGACATCGACAGGAGGGTCGACATCGATGTCACCTTTATCGACATCGACAGGGGGGGTCGATATCGACGTCTGTTCTGGCTCCTTCTCCTCCGCTTTTTGCTCGGGCGTTTGTAATTGACGCCCACTCCTTAGGTTTACTTCCGCAATATGACCTGTGGTTTTGCCCTTTTGGTTGGGCACAGTGGATCTAGGGAGTGATCCTGACGCCTTGGGCATTGCTTCCGCCAATTGACTCATATAAGTCTCCATGTTGCGCTTCCAAACGTCGATCTCCCCAAGTCTAGAATTGATGCCCTGCAGCTGAGTATGGACGGAGTTATTGGCTTGTTTGAACTCAGCGTGGTTCCTCCGCATCTCATCAAGGATGATTTGCAGGTCATCTTTCTTATTCTCCCGCTCAGGGTGCCCTGGTGCCCTATATGTTAAGGGATCCCTTTGATAGAACCTTTGATCACCCCAATTTTGTTGATTGCCCCTTCCATAGGGGCCTCTCATCCATTTGACCTCCTCATGTTGTTCCGCCATGGATACTTGCTCAGTATGTGGACAGGAACTGGTGTTATGCCTTATTGAACCACACTCCTGACAAGGTTGATTGTTGCTCAGGAACCTTACTTGCTTTTGAAGGCGGCGTGTTTGATCGTTATGGAATTGTTGCCGCACTTCAGGATCTATCTCCCTTAGAGGCTCATATATTGGCATAGATGGGGCAGGCCTTGCATCATAGGCCGCAGCAGCCCCATAGGTATTGTCAAAGTTCACTAGCCTCTCAATGGTCTCCCATGCCTCCGTTGGTGTAAGCTCAATGTACCGATAGGAGGTATATGAATTGATCCTCTCCTTATTCGGCGCATCAAGGGTGTTATAAAAGATCTCTTGGATGACATATGGAAGTTGCCCATGCGTCGGGCATGATCTCAGCAAGTCCTTAAAGCGCTCCCACGCCTGTGCTAGGGTTTCACCTGGCTTTTGTTTGAAAGCCGTGATCCTTTGTCGTAGCATCGCCGTTTTAGAAGGTGGGAAGAATTTGTTCAAGAATGCATCTTTCACCTCCGCCCATGTCCTTAGCGATCGTGGAGCCAAACTTTCAAGCCATTGTAATGCCTTTCCTGCCAAAGACCATCGAAAAGATTTTAGTCGCATATACTCTAAGTTTACTCCATCAGCAATTGTTTCACATAAGTCCATAAAAGTAGAGATGTGTTGCAGGGGGCATTCATTATGTCTTCCTTCAAAAGTATTTATTTCAATCTCAGATAGGAAGTTAATTTTCAATTCATAGTTAGAGTGAGGAATTATAATGGCAGATTCAGGAACATGAAGAGGCAGATGCATGTATTGCATCGCCGTCTGTGGATACTGATTTAGCCGCTCTTGGGCTTGTCTGCGCACATCCTCCTCCCTATCAGCACGGGCTCGCTCAGCAGCAACAGCGGCCCTTTCAGCAGCGATTGTAGCATTGTGGTCCTCGATCTCCTTCCTCAACCGCTCTATGATCTCAGCCTGCGTCTCGTTGTCAGCCATGATGCGTATTGCTTTGTTGCGAAGATGGTAGAAATGTTCAGGCTCGTTAATTGGTTCCAGGATAGGTCCGCGATCAGAACGTCGCATAAACCTGCAGAATAAGCTTAGAAAAAGATCGTGATTAACTTAGGTGGTGATTGATTGCCTCCCCAGCAACGGCGCCAATTTGTTCGCAACGGGGGTGGTAAGTAGGAGATTCAAATATTTAAAATAAAACAAAGCACAACTAGACTATCTCCCTGTCCCAAACAAATAATACAAGAATCCCCTCCCTTGTAGTAGTAGGGTAATTCAGGATCGAATCCACGAGGAGGTATGTCAGCGCTTCCTTTGTTGTACTCACGATCAAGGCTTTCAACCTCAGCAGACACTCAATATCGAGTATACAGGTCGATATCGACCTCAGATCTGGTCGATTTCCTAGCGTAGTTCCTGCAGAAGACAAAACAGCAAGTCGACATCGAGCAGATACCTCGATATCGATGTTAGACCTCGATATCGACCCTTATGGTAGATTTCGATGCTTGTCACAGAAACTGTTTTTGTAACCAATTTGTCGGAAAAGAGTCCGAAGAAGATAGAATGGAGAAGGAAGTTGAACAGAAACGAAACTAAGACTTTTAAGTTGATTTCAATTAATTAAAAGGCTTCCAAAGTCGGGGTTTCATGCCACAACGATAACAATGCAAGTTTTATGCTAAAGATATGAACTTTAATGTTTTTCCGTCAAATAACTTTCGTTATCAACACTTAGGTGATTAGAGGCTCTTGCATAATTCCTAAGAGTTACTATCCAATTCATGAGCAATTCAAGTTCACAATATGAGTGGCTTTCGCTTCAATAATGCAAAGAATGAATCTCCCTAACTTTCGTAAAGGATCATGCATGGGGTAGAAGACAAAATCGCATAAAAGTCATACCTTTGATGCACTTACCTCACATTGCTATCGTTGGGCTCACCCCGACCCTAAAAGTGGGTTGACTACTCGCTCCTCATCATGCACATCATCATCATTGTTATTGAAAGAAAGCTACTTTGAATTAAAACTCCGAAAGAAAGTACAACCGAACAAGCCACTCCGCTCTCGCTTTACAAATCCACTCGGTCTCCTTTCTCTCTCTCTACTCTCTATTGCAATTGAATTATGTGTAAAAATTCGATACCTAAACTCAACCCTATTGGCCTCTATTTATAGATGTCGATAGGGACTCGAAACCTTATCTTTGTTCTCTAAGATAAACTTAAAACAAAGTAAAAGCTAAAACTTCATAGTGAAATCAGCCTCCTCATGATAGATCTGGTGTTGATGATAGGAAATCTCGACCTTTGGATAGATATTGCAAGCTTTGGATATAATTCTATCAAAATCGGAGTCGAATTCCTCTACTGGCATGGTCGATATCGACCCTCAGACATCGATATCGACCCTTCCAAAACCTTATCTCGAGCTTTTCCTTCTCCTACTCGAACTGGCACTCGACTTCTATCAATTTGGTCAATCTGGCAGCATCGATATCGACCCCTAAACGTCGTTATCGACCTCTTCTGTGTCGATATGCTCTGTTTCCTTTTCTGCTCGATTCCTATGTCTCTGATGTACTCGATGTCGAGGTCTTTAGTCGATTTCGACCTCTTCAGAAGATTTAGAGTTCTTTTTCCGCTCTTCCGAATTCATCCATTTTCATCCTGTTTTCTGCGAAATCACATGGAAACTCGTGCAAACCCATATATTTGACAATTAAGCATAAACTACACTATTTTCATGTTTTCCCATTAATATGCATGCAAAAGACAATAAAATGGATTCATGTGTGCATAGAAAATATGGTAATTTGCGCGCACATCAGCGTCGTTGCAAAAAGGGCAAGTTAGAGACTTCGGGACCCCATGCGAGGTCAAACGAGCTTTAGTAGGGAGGCCATTTTGACAAACTTTCCACATAAAATTCTTTAACTTTGGAGGAACGTTCAAATTCCAGTACCACATGTTCTCCTCATACTATGTCCCGTTGTATTGTGTAATCATATTGTATGCGCTGGCGGTTGCGAACCAACCATTCTTATCAGGCCACCAATATAGCCTGTCTTCAAATGAGTTTGTAGGTAGCCGAATCGAAACAATTTCAACTACTAGTGCACTTGGAAGTACACTCAAAAGTTTCTCAGTCCACCATTGGCCACCCAAAATGTAGTCACTAACATTTTCTTCCCTATTCGGAATTTTAGGGCAATCATCCTGGTTAGCAATGGGAGTCATATTGACCCAATTATCATCCCAAAATTTAACGGATTTATAGTTTCCAATGGACCAGATAAGGCCAGTTTTAAATTTACTTATGAGCGGCCATAATTTAGACCACTGCTAGGAGCTTCCACCCTTCTTTCTGTAGTAGAGAAGGTTTTTTCCTTTAAATATTTATGGTTAATTAGTTGGACCCAGATATTCGTTGGCTCCGCTAAAATCTTCCAGAGTAGGTTCATCTGCAGTGCTATATTCATTTCGCATGCCCGTCGGATCCCCACTCCACCATTGCGTTTTGACTTGCAAACCCTATCACATCCAATAATAGGCCTATATTGTAGGTCTTTGTTCCAGAAAAACGTTCCATTGATTTGGTCATGTTCTTTGTGAACTGTTGTAGGGAGCATAAAACACTGCATGAAATACAGTGGTTTTGCCGATAGATTAGAACTAATAAGAACTGCTCTACCTTGTTGAGACAGATTATTGGCCCGCCATTTTGCGAGTTGGTCCTTAGACTTGCAGATAAGATCATCGAAGGTTTCTTTATTTACATGTCCATTAATGATGGGGCAACTCAGATGTTTCTCAAGGGTTTTTTTCGTTAGGGATGGCCAAGCAACCCGCAATCTCTTGTATCCTAATCCTATTTATTCCTTTCGTAGTTTAGAAAGCCGATTTAGTAAGATTAACCTTTTGTCCAGAGACTTTGCAATATTTGTTGATGATAGATTTTACAGATCTACATGCAGATGCACTTCCTCTGGCAAATATGCTGATATTGTCTGCGAAGGACAAAAAGGGGATGCACGGCTCCCGGGATCCGAATCTAAATCCGACCTCTTTCCGATACTAGAAGCATGCCACAAGTGTCTAGCAAGCACTTCTGCACCAAGGATGAAAAGATAAAGTGAGAGTGGATCACCTTGCCGAATTCCTCTCGAGGGTTTAAAAATCTCAGAAGGGCCATTGTTTACAAGAACAGAGAATGAAACCGTGGAAACGCACTCCATGATCCAATTAACAAAGGTATTATGAAATCCAAATTTAAGAAGGACATTTTGGAGGAAATTCCAATCAAGCCTATCATAGGCTTTTTCCATATCTAGTTTGATAGCAACTCATCCCTCAGGGCCTTTTCTGTTTCTAAAAGAATGAAATATTTCATGTGCAATGAGCACGTTATCCTGAATTGAGCGGTCCGACACAAACGCGCCTTGCAATGGGTGGATCAATTTTCCTATGCATTTCTTGAGTCTTAGTGTCAAAATTTCTTGAGTCTTAGTTGTACACAAGTTAATGGGCCTGTACTGCGATGAGTTAGATGGGTTGTCACATTTTGGAAGTAACGTTATGAATGTGTGTTTAATTTGCTTATGTATCTTTCCAGAATGGAAGAACCCTTTAACTGCTCTAATTACACTTGTCCCGATAATATTCCAATAACACTTGTAAAATTCTGCTGTCATCCCGTCAGGACCAGGAGATTTGTTAGATCCTAATAAGAAAACAACAGCTTTGATCTCTCCATTTGTGGGTATTTTAATGAGGTCGATATTTTCCTCGTGAGAAATTTCTGGAGTAATCAATTCTAGAGCAGAATCTAAAGAAGGGGATAGACTGTTGTCTTGTTGGAATCTGTCCTTGTAATCCCGCCACAGTTCCTTTCTAACATTATCATCCCCAAAAACCTAGGTTCTATCAGAGGTAGTTATTGACCGAATTATAGTTCGATTCCTACGGCCAGAGCCCACTTTGTGAAAGTAGGATGAGTTTGTATCCGCCAGTTTGATGTGTTTAGTTTTAGATCTCTGTTTCCAAAACCCCTTTTGGAAAAGAAGAAGCTCTTCTTTCTTTTTCAGCAGGGCCTTCTCCCTAGCCAAAGTTCCATTACTAGTTTGACCGGCCTGAATCTGGAGTAACTGGTTTTCAACTTCATAGAGTTGTCGGAAGATGTTTCCGAATGTGGATTTATTCCAGGTTTTAGCCTTATTTTTAGGACCCTAGTTTTAAATTGTAATTGGAACATTGTCGAACCAAGGCAAGTGGCTCGCCAAGCTTGCTTGACAATGTGCGCAAAGTCATTTCTTTTTGTCCATATCTGTTCAAATTTGAAGGGCGGAGCTTTGAAAGATGTTTGTTTATAGAAGTCAACTGTAATTGGGCAATGATCCGACGACGAAAATGCTCCACTAGATGTACACAAGCTGGAAATTGTTGAATGATTTGGTGATGGACCATCACCCTATAATGTTTTTCTTTTATATTAACAGGTCTGTACGCCCTTTTTCTCCAAGTGAATGGATTACCATACGCTGGGATGTCCAAAACATCACAGTCATTCTTAAATTGATTAATTTGTCTGAATTGGGCTAGCGTAGTCGGAGCCCCGCCAAGTTTATCTGCATAGCAACTTGTTTCGTTGAGGTCGCCCATGATAATGCAAGGGAGAGTACAAGTTTCTATCAAACCAGTGAGTTGGTTCAAAAAATTGGTTTTTGACATGGATCCAGAGGAGCATATACAAACCAAATAATGGCTTGGAATCCGTCGTTTAGACATGAAAATCTAAGCGCAATGATCCTAGGCAGGTGCATTTCGATAGTTAAGGTTTCATTGATTAAATGATGCGATTTCCATATGATCCTAATTCCCCCCGATTTTCCAATAGCTGGAGACCAGAGAGCATTGTCAAAACCCGCACCCTTCCAACAAGCATTATCCGAAATTTTATCCATTTTTTTTTCTACTAGAGCGAGGACATGTATATGGTCGTTACGACACCATGTCTGGATATTGTTCCAAAATGTTTTTCACCATCCCTCGACAGTTCCAAAAGCTAATTTTCATACCAATCCTTTAGCAGGTGAAGGAAGAACATGTAACTCCTTGACCCAGTATTTTTCCGAAAATTGTTTGAAGTGAAGATTGATCTCTTTGACAAGCAAAGAAGAGGTTTTGCTGGTGATATTGATTTATGGGGGCAAGGATCGAAATCAAGTCTCCACTCCTTCAGACGGATAAGCTGATGTAGTATAAGATAGGGGCGCCCCATCCATACACGCACTTTGTCCTCTTCTTGATCGAATTTCATCTTGATCCAAAAGATTTCCATTGGAAAGAGATGGAATTGAAAACCACCTTCAACAAAAGTGCAGGCATACCTGACTTTTTTCCGTATTGCTTTGAGATTCAGCGGGTTTTTAATAGCAAAAGCAAAGGGAGAGGAGTTACTCAGCTTTGCAATATTATCCTGGGTTCCAGCCTGCTTGGATACGAACTGATCAACACAAAGACACCAAGCAAGGATATTGTTCCAAAAGGTTTTTTTCCCTATCCCCCTACAATTCCAAAAACTAATTTTCATAAAATCGAATTTGTTTGTTAAGCAAGCGGAGGTTGCTTCTTAACATGATATTGTTCTCATAAGGGTTAAGTATACTTTTCCGGCATATGATCTGAAGTAAGTACAAAATGTGAGGTGGAAGAACAACCCAGGTCCAATCAGCTTGGTGAGAGCAATCGGGGGTACTTTTGTAGTTCCAGGGTTGATGTTGGGTATCCAACTTGACAGACGGAATATGCCGAGAGGGATGGAAGGTCCAAACAAGACCAGTTTCCATTAGCAAGGAAAAGAAGAGATAAGATTCTAAGTTTGTGAAACATAAGGAGGCATTATTAGCAAGGCCATAGCATTCCTTACCTCGTGATTTAGTGGGCGCATTAGTCCCTAATATTTTTCCAGCCATGCCACCCATGGAGGTTAATGGAAAAGATTTATTTAATTTCAAGAAATTTAGACAATAATGGCAGGCAAGGAGAAGCCACCGCAAGTAGGTGAAGGAAGTAAGATTCTTAATCAACAAGCGCTAGTTGAAAGCAATATCCATAAGAATTTCAAAGCAAGGGTTGTATTTTATTAGCGGACAGAGCATCGCCCGATTTAGAATACAAGTATCCGTAATCCTTGAAACCATACTCGAGAAAAGATGGGTCGACTGAGAAGTTACAAGGGACATGATTATCATTAGATATATGTGATCTAAGTGGAAGCAAGAAAACTCCCACAACAGGTTGGGCATGAGCTCATTGAAGATGAGGTTTTGATAATTTTGTAAACCAAGACAAGAATCACCACATACAATTAGCTTCCCCCAGCCCTAGAAAGAGCCATCGTATAGAGGGAAAACAGCCCAGATAAACAAGGCGATTGGAGTTATCTCGATCAAGGCCTTAGTGTCCATTTGAGTTTTAGACTGTATAGATTTCAGGATCGTATCTCTCCTCGGCAATCGGAAGGAAGTTTCAACAGAAGCTTGGCATAATAAGGTATCATTTCTAATATGTTGTAAACGGAGAGGGAAATTGTCCCAACCCAAAGTCCAAGACCCATTTCAGCGGTTAAACTTTGATCAGAAAGCCATCGGTTCCATATTGAATTGACATAGAAATATCCCAGCCCCTTTTCCAAGTCAAACTTCAGCCAATTGCTTACGAGAGGATGAAACCCTCCCTCCACAAATCTCCAATCATACTTGATTTTCTTCCGAATGATCTTCAATTCGATTGGGTTTCCAATCACCGTAGCAAAGAGTGATGAGTTGCACAACATATCTATGTTTCCCTGCGCTCCGGAGAGCTTGGACTTGAGCATATCGACATCCGGTGTCAGATTTTTCCCTCCCTTTCCGAACTTGCCGACAGGGGTATGTTTGACCTCAGCCGAGGGGTTTTGTCCCATTACCGGGATTGTCTCAAAAGCAACCTTAGGCTCCTCTGGCATTGGTTTTTTGCCTCTAACAACCAGATCAGCCATGGAAGAGCAACAATTAGTAGTTTTGGAAGCTAGGAGGAGGGAGGGGAGGGGATGGGAAGAAAGTGTGAAGAAACCATCCACACTCCCACCCATAAATAGGAGGTTTTCTATGCTTTAGACAACCAGTTCCTAAGGAAATTTACGGAGATCACTCTAACAACTCTGATCATAGGCATAACCAATAGAGTACACAAAACCGGGTGATCCAGACAAATTGAACACTTCACGCAAAACCCCTTCCACCACCACCAAAAAGAAATCCAAATAATAATTTTTACTCCCCTAATCCCACACTTTGAAAGACACGGCCCGTACGAAACAAACCAGACACCTTCTAAAGCACTCTTAGCCCCTAATTTCACCAAAGTGGGGGCGATGAAAAACCTGCAATCAACCACCGAAAATTGTGTTCAACCACATAATAATATACAATTATATAAGACACAAGTTTTTTTCAAACTGAACAACGATTATAACCCGAATCGGACTCCTCGTGGGGATCGATTTCCGACTTCTAAACTTGAAATGACATAAAAATGAAAAATAAGTTACTTCCTACTTTATTTACTTTAAATACTTCATCATCATTCAAACTACATTACTTCAGAAAACACAATAGAAGCTAATTACCCAATCCCGATGCTTCGGCCTTGTCGGGATGTTTCTTCACAATGTGTTTCTTTAAATTTTCGTAGCCCGTGTTATTGGTCACCTTGTATTTATGAGCACAATAACGAGAAATCGCTTCAATGTTGCCCGGGTCCTAACACGACCTTGTCGAAATAATGCGTGAACAACGAACTCGTATGAACTTCAACTTCACTTCGGGAACCGGATTGATCATAATTCATTATGATGAAATTAACAAAATGAGAAATGTATAATTTCGGATAATCAGCTCGACCCTTTGGCTTACAGTCGTTGGCAACGTTCGCCTTTTTTAAAGAAAAAAAAGGTAAAAAAACGGTTCAGGTAGGTCGACGGGTTTGGAAACCCCTGACCCTAACCTTAACCCGTAACTCGAAGTCGACCCTTTGACTCTTCGACCCGAACCTATCAGATCATCGACTTGTACGACCCGTCAAGTCAGAAGTTAACCCATGACCCATGGCCAAGCCATGGTCGAAGGGTATGACGGTCGTCCACGTGCGCCACACACTGGGGCTGCCTCCTCTTTGGTAAACTAGTCGGCAACCACCGCACCCTTTTCCGAACACAAAGACATGATCAATATATCAAGGCATTCTTCTGAACCTATTTCAATTAATTTGTTTTGCTAAAAAAGCTCAGCCGAGATGGTGACAACAACCTCGGCCAAAAGCGACAAGGTTCACGCGTAACCTCGGCCATTGTAACGAGGCTCTTACGTCACGTTGGCTAGTAGATATGACGGTCTGAGGTAGAGCTGGCAATTCGGTCGTTCGGGTCGGGATCGGGTCAGACTTGCTCGGGTCGGGTCACAAACGGGTCGGGTCAGTTCGGGTCGGGTTCGGTCATAATGAATTTTAGATTGGTCGGGTTTCGGGTTAAATCGGGTCATGCCCATTCGGGTTCGGGTCAAAGCGGGTCGGGCTCGTTCGAGTTTCGGGTCAAGAGGCGGGTCGGTCTCATTTGAGTTTCGAATCAAAGTGAGTATAGCCGTATAGTTGGTTTGAGTTTTCGGTCGAATCATATTCGACCTGTTTGGATAATTAGGT
Organism: Persicaria maculosa; assembly: GCA_963922045.1. Classification (NCBI taxonomy): domain Eukaryota; kingdom Viridiplantae; phylum Streptophyta; class Magnoliopsida; order Caryophyllales; family Polygonaceae; genus Persicaria; species Persicaria maculosa. The sequence goes on along the minus strand of OY998261.1, from coordinate 18,318,920 downwards.
TGATTTTGACTCGGTTGAATACTTAAATATGTAATTTACTTAAAATAAATGATTTTGACTCGGTTGAATACTTAAATATGTAATTTATTTAAAATAAATGATTTTGACTCGGTTGAATACTTGAATATGTAATTTTGACTCGGTTGAATACACTCATTGTCATTGACTCAAAGGTTGTCAACCGATTTTCAAAAAAGTCATAATCGAAAATTTGGTATTCGGGAACATTGTCTTTTTTTAAACATTTAAACCAATTGATCGGTGCTATAATTAAATCAAATTAATTGTACATTTAGGATTTAATATTATTTTAACTAGCAAGTTGCAAATGGACTTATTTGTGGGTTGACTATATTATTGACCCATATCATTTTCAATGCCCATTTCATTTTTAGCTTTTTACCCATTACTTTTTTTTCATTATTATTATTAGTTTTTAACAAATCTAGATATAAATAATTAATTCTATCAAAATATAATAATATAGATAAAAATAAAATAACAACTACAAAATTATTGATTTGGATATAAATAATTCTTTCCGAAAAAAATAATCATGTATCATAATTCATACAAATTATGGAATATGGATTCAAAGTCGGGTCGGGTTGAGAGTCGGGTCGGGTTCAAAGTCGGGTCGGGTTTGGGTCGGGTCGAGTTTATCTGTGTTCGAGTCTATTTCGAGTCGGGTCAGGTTTGGGTCGGGTTCGGTCTCGGGTTCGGGTTACGGATGACTCCAGCTTTTCGGGTTTCGGTCGGGTTCGGGTTTGGGTGAGTCGGGTCGGGTTTTCGGGTCAGGTCAGATTTTGCCAGCTCTAGTCTGAGGCTACCTCAGCTAGCAGCGATGAGGTCTTCCTGTCTCCTCACCATATCATTTCGAGCACCTTCGGACAGTAACCACCACTTGAACAACCCAAATAGTAAACAACGAGATATTTTATCCATTTCAATTCTGAATTCTACCCAGTGGCGGATCCAAAAATTTTGTTAAGGGGGGCTAAAAAAATTTCAAGAAAATTTTTATTGCATGTATCATGTATGTATGAAAAAAACTTCTTTTTTGTTTAAATATATTTGAAAAACCTTAATTTATGATTTAAATAGATATTTTTAGTAGAATTTTTTTTTTGAAAAAAAAATTATTTTTTAAAAATGAGGATTATATATATATATAAGAAAGTTTTTGTTTAAGTATATTGGAGAAAACCTTAAATTTGGCTAAATTTTTTTTGAGAAAATTATTTTTGCATGTATATATGAAAATATTTTTTAAAAAATGTATTGGAAAAACCTTAAATTTATGATTTAAAGAGTCATTTTTAGTAGGAAAATGTAAAACAATAAACAAAAAATATAAAAAATATTGAGAATTTTTTTATATGTATATATAAAAAGAAAGTTTTTGTTTAATTATATTGGAGAGAACCTTAAATTTGGTATTTAATTAGGCATTTTTAGTAGTAGGAAACTAATAGGAAAAAAAATTGTAAAAAAGTGAAGCTAATGGAAATTGAACTCATGACCTCAAGATAATAAATACCCCTCCTTTCCAACTAAGCTAATCTATCTTTATGATTCAATACTCTTTTTACATTGTTTTCTCTCTAAAATTAGTAAAAATTACCAAAAAAATCCATATAATTTTTTTTTCCTACGCTTCTCTTCCGGGCTTAATCAAACAAAAAATACAAATTGCTACCAATTTCAATTATAATTTAAAAAAAAACCCTAAAACCCTCAATTTACATTAAAAAATTCACAAAAACTAATTATAATCAAACTTCTTTGGAAAGATCTATTGAAACACCTCATAAATCTACCAAAAACACCAAGAAATGGGTGCCTTCTTCGAATTAAGAGCCTATGCTTTCTCTACTATGGATGAAACTGTCGTTTTTATTACACTTCCGGACAGATTTATAAGTATCTTTTAAAATGATTTGTAATTATCTTTTAAAATGGGAAGGACTTATATGTAATTTTATAAAAATAATTTTGTCAATAGTTATTTTGACATCTTGACATTTTTGTCAATAGTCCCTATGTATTTTTTTAAAGGTGGTTGTATGCAATGTGTTACGTGGCTTTGATTTAGTTAACTTAGAGGAAATTTCATGTATTTTTTAAAGGTGGTTGTATGCAATGTGTTACGTGGCTTTGATTTAGTTAACTTAGAGGAAATTTTAGATGGGTAAATACAAAACTTAGGGCCGGCCCAATACGTATTATGAGCTGACCCAATAGATATGAGCGCACATATATATGGCCCATTAGAAATTTGGCCACTGCTTTTGTTAATCGGTTTCCTTCCCCTCTTTACCATGTAAGCAAGCGTGGCCACGGGTTTGACCCGGCAGGTCGACGGGTTCGAACCGTCGGGTTAAGGGTTTGGCATGGATGACCTGAACCCTAACCCGGGAATTCAACGGGTCCACGGGTTCGGGTCACGCGACGGGTCACAGGGTCAACAGTCGACCCGCCGGGTCGGAACCTGGTGGGTACCCGGCGGGTTGACCCGTCATTTAGGGTTCGGGTTGAACGGGTTAGCGCTTTGCGATGGTTTGACAGTTGACACTTTGATTTGAAAATATCGTTTCGTGTTCACCGGTGACGTAATATTTTCAACAAATGGAAATAAACCGAAATAAAAAATCTAAATCAAGTGTTAAATTACTAATGTCGATATTTTAAGTGAGAAACAACACCAAATTTATTATTTTCTTTCAAATTCCCATTCCTAAATGTTTTGCAAAAATATTGAAACCATGGTAATCCAATATTTTTGCAAAACATTTCAAGAAAGGGAATTTGAAAGAAAATAATAAATTTGGTGTTGTTTCTCACTTAAAATATTGACATTAGTAACTTGACACTTGATTTAGATTTTTTTTCTGGTTTATTACTTTATTTATATTTTTTGTAAAGGAAAAAAAAATAAGAAGAAGGGCTTGAATCGGTTTCCCGATTGCCTACATATCCTCCCGGGGTTGAGGAATCAAAACCCACGTAATTCTCTTACCAGTATAAGTCTGAACCCCCGCTTAGTTTGCCTATGGATTACTTATGCATCTTTTGTAAAGACCCGTATTTTAAAATCTTGATTTTCGGAAAAAGGAAATTAAAATAAAATTAGAACGGATTTGATCGGGTTTTGTTAAAAAAATAATAATAAATAAATATACATTTATAATAATAAAAATAATAATCTCGTCTTTAATTTAATAACAAACCGAACTCGAAATTCATAAAACAAATTCTGGCCCATCTTGAACATTCTAAGGTCAATTTCGCCCTTTTTCTCGGAATCCGAAAAATTTCTTCGGATAACATTATACTTTCGGTTTTTTAAAAAAAGTGATCGAGGGAGCGGGATTCGGGATTTCAAACGTCGGAAATTTGAATTTCCGACACGGGACCACAATTCCGTCTTATTCACCCGTTCTTATCCAATCCAACTCACATCCCCTCATTTGGGTAAAATTGTACCCTATTCTCCATCCCTCCCTTCTTGATTCCATCATTTTGAGTTAACAAACAACCACTGTCTACTGTGCACTCTGAATTTTGAGGGCCAGCTTGTTTGACCATCTGTGTTCAGCCCATTCTCTATTTTCAATTCAAAAACACAACCACCCCCATTTCCCCCATTTCATTTTCAATCCAAACCCCCTCCTTTCTTTCTCCACTTGTACTGCCGAGGGGAGTTTCCCCTGCTCAGCCACTTCCTCACCACCACCACCCGTCGCCACCACTGCACCACCCTCCACCACCGAGCCACCCACCACCCTCCTCTGTTTTAACGTGAGCCAAAACCACACCATTCCCCTCATCCTGCTTCACCCTTGTCCTTGCAAGTAGCTCCCCGGAGTTCCGAGCTTCCTCCTCGACATCTCCGAGCGCCCGAGCTTCCAAGAGGCCCCCCTGGAGCCGCCGCTGCCGCCTCGACACTCCCCGCTCTATTTCGACCTTGAAAGGTAAGCACTTCATTCCTCCCTCCCTTCTCCTCCTTTCACCTTAAAAACAAGAAAGCCATCTCCTTTAACATCCCTCCATCCCTCCTAGGAGGATTCCGGCGAGAAACCGACCTCGACGAGCCCCGAACGCCCTTTCTGAGCTTGCTCACTGGAGACATCGAAGGCCCTCGGTGAGTCTCCTTTCACTCTCTCTTCTTCCTTTCCGTGTGTGGGTTGTCGGTTAAAATGGTCGGAGTCGAGTCCGGGTTGTCGCCAGCGAGCTCCGAGCTTCCCCTTCCTCCCCCGTTCCCTTCCGTGCGCAGCAGCTGCACATCTTCCCCTTATTTTCTCTATTCTGTCGACATGGGAGGAAGAAGATGGGCATGGTCCCCGCTTTGCCACCTCCTTGCCACGTCACTGGGCCCCCCTCCTTTTTTTTAATTGTTGGCTTCAGTTGTAGGTTGATGGCATGGAGTGGGATTGGGCCTTTTTATTCTTTGGGCCGAAATGGGTATTATTTAACAAGAGATTGGGCCTTATTTTTTCTACATATCTGGGTTAGGTTTGTACAACAAAAAGGGCTCGGTTTGGGCTTTTTAAAAACAGATTTCGGTTTTGGGTATAATGAAAGGGGTCGGTTTTAGCAATTTATAAAATGTGGCCTGTTTGGGTTAATTAAACAAAATGGTGATTTACTTTAAAGGTTTGAAAATATTATTTGAAAGTGTTTTTAAAGAAAATGGTATTTGAAATATTATATTATATTCTTTTGAGACTTAAAAGATATAAACATTATTTTGAGATCAAAAGATATTATGTTATGAACTTATAAAATAGTGGAACTTAAATATGTTATCGGATTTAAACAAAAGAGAATTTGACAAATGTTTTCAAGAATCGGAATTCCTTGCGATTTGACTCGAACTTTGAAAAGGATTGGGAACTAACTTGGGAATCCGATTTATTCGATGACTAATGAGCATGGTGATATGATTGTGTGACTAATAGCATGATATCGTAGTAATGATCTATGGCTTGAGTAATATCTTGCGAATGTTATATATGATGATGAGAGATGATATATATATGTATACATACATACATATATACATACATATATACATACATATATACATACATACATACATACATACATGAAAGTATGGTATGATAAGTATGCGAATTTGGCTATAAATTGGAATGTTATTGTTATCTGATCAGATATTATGATTCGATGAGTTGATTGATAATGATGGGATAACAAGTGTGAATAAAGTGATCTATTTACCTATTTGAGTGTATAGTGTGTGTGTGTGTGTGATATGTATGCTTAGAATATCTTAGATGTAGAATCATACTTCCGCTATGTATCTAGGTGATATTATATGATTGTGCTTATTGCGTGCCGGGTTCTTTTCCTGATCTGCTAGCCAGGTAAGTCTCTTCGGAGCTTACTCAGATTGAAAGAGAGATATTCCCCTATTTATGTGCATGATATACTAGGTGCTTGCATTCATGAATCAGCATGCCATGTAGTATCCTGCTAGGTTGCATTGACCGTTGAGCATCTTGTTTCTTTATGCGTGTGTAAACAGAACGACCATTATCTGTGAAGTAACTAGAGTCTTTACTAGGGTCATAGGACGGCCCAGTCCCATCGGGTCTTGTCCTGAGTCATTCGAGTCATATGGCAACACCTTTATTTATATTACGAGTATGATTATACGAGCAGCCTGCGGGCTTTTATATGTGATTATGGGTTGGGCCTGCGAGCCAACTCGATTATGATGAAACGGAATGCATTCATGAACTGGCCAGTCTGCGCCCTATCGGGAAGGGGGTGGATGTAAGAGAGGGATATACCATTTGGTATTCTTTGCTAAGGCCCTATCTTTTATTATGCACTTGATCTTAGGGACATGGTAGTGTGTTAATATTCCGATGTGCATCTAGAAGCATCTTTATTAGGTATAGCGTATATGTGTGCCTAGGGCGGGGATGTAGCAGGTGAGCATCATTCTGATCCGCTCACCACCCATGATTTTAGGTATTATTTATGTTCGTCCTATTGGTGTTGTTTGCTTATTGCGCGGGTCATTTTGCTCGGCGGAGAGTGAGCGTTGGAGTTATCGACTTCCCCAGACTGTGCCCACGTTTTTGGATTTACATTTTATACTCTGTTTTGACCCGGCTCTGCCGTGGCACCCACTTGTATTACACTTGATTTCCGCTATTTGCCTGACTAATGGTTTTCCGCGCTTAGATTTATGACAGGTACAGGGGATTTCCCCGGGGATTCCGATCCCTCCGAATTTGGGTATGAAATCCCACTTTGTAAACATTAAAATTAGGCTTTCAAACCTTCACCTGTACTCGGGGCGTAAGATCCTATCGAGGGGTTTTATCCCTCGAAACGTAACTTGGGAATCATAATCCCGAACCATTACAAAGTTCAGAGTTGTATAGATCGTTTCTGTGCTTGTATGTCTTATATTCCCTTGGGCTTGAGGGCGATTCTCCTTGGAGAGGATCATATTAAATCGTTGAGTGCTTCCGTGCTGAGTGATATATCGATTGTTATGTAGCGAGTATAGTTGACCCGAGATGCGGTTCAGTTGGGCGTGGGGGTAGGGCACGTGGCGGCAGGGGACGCCCCCGCCGAGTTGGTGTTGAGAGCGCTTAGGAGCGAGTTTCGCTACCGTCGGCTGACGACCGAGCGCCAGCTTCCACGGAGACTAGGATCGGACAGCTGGAGGCACCGCTTCATGATATTCTGAGCAAGTTATGTGGAAAGGCTCGATCTGCGGTACCGACGCCAGAGGCTCCAGTTCAACAGCTAGCCAAGCCCGTGGTCGATGCACGCCCTGAGAAGCGCATCGACTGGGTCAAGACGGTAGCTCAGTGTCGTCCGCCGACCTTCGCAGGAGACGTCGGAGATGATGTTGAGAGATGGCTGCGAGAGATGGATGGGTTGTTTGACCATGTTGCTGTACCTGCCTCTGCGAGACCGAGACTTGCTGCTGGACTTCTATGGAGAGATGCGTACGATAGGTGGTTCTTCTGCAAGACGGAGAGGACCGAGTGGACCTATGACGCCTTTAGATCCTTGATGCAGAGAGAGTACTGCCCGCAAGGGATACAGACGACTAGGGAGGTATCTTTTCAGCGCGGCACTTGCGACCGGTCGGCTTCTGTATCTGCCATCGTTCGTCAGTTCAAGAGTGAGCTGATATACTGTGGTCACCTGTGTCCATCAGATGAGAGTCGGATTCGTATGCTGTCGATGAGATTGCCGCCTCCCGTACTTCTGCACGCGTCCAGCTTGGGAGCTGTCAGCTTTGATCGATTTTTGGAGGTTATCCTCATGTACGATCAGCAGAGGATTCTGTGTGAGACTTCCTACTCTACTCTTCGCCCTGAGGCAAAGAGGGCCCGTCCAACTGACACCCGCGGAGATGACAGATCTAGGAGAGGAGGGTTTAGAGGAGGATATCACGGAGCTGCACAGAGAGCACCCCCAGTTCAGACTGCTTATGAAGGAGACGCTAGAGTGAGGGTTTGCCATGGATGTTTCGAGAGGGGCCACATTGTTGCTTCTTGCCCCGATCGTTCGACCGTCTACTTCGCCTGTGGTACTATGGGACACCGAGATGCTAGATGTCCTCAGAGTCGTTGAGCTCCAGCTACTGCACAACCACCGAGACTACCTGCGGCTCCTCAGCCACCACTGTTGACATATCCCCAGGGCCAGGGATAGGGCCAGGGGCGAGGTGATTCTTCCAACAGAGGCCGAGGCGGGGGTAGAGGGGGTAGAGGTTCCAGACGTGGAGGTAAAGGACCATCTGGGTCAGGTCAGGGTCATGGATCATCTTCTGCAGGATCGTCAGGGTCCGTGTATGATTATGGACAGAGCTCGGGAGGCCGAGGACCAGGATTACCCCCACCGCCCCGCGTGTTTCGGATTCACGCCGATGACCGCTCAGCCCCGACTTCCGCAGGTACGATATTTCTCCATGATGAGTGCTTGTCTATCTCTTTTGACACTGGTGCGACTTACTGCTTCATAGTAGAGGCGTGCGTGGCCAGGCTGAGCCTGAGCTGCACGAGTGGTTCACCCCTTACTATTTGTCTGGCAGATGGGGCTAAGGTTAGGATGAGTCAAGAGATTTTAGGGTGCCCCATCCGGATAGGTGAGCGAGAGTGGCCAGCCGACCTTATTGTTATGCCTTTGAGGATGGACGGTCTCATCCTAGGTATAGACTTCATGGACCACTACGGGGCTATCATTGACTTGCGAACGAGGACAGTGACTATCATGGCAGATGATGGGACTGAGCATCCGGTTTGGGGGAGCGACCACAAGAGGAACGGGGCGCTCATCAGCGCAGTTAGAGCCGTTAGACTTCTATATCAGGGCTGCACCGGATATTGGTGTTATACTATAGAGGCGGATCGCGGACGCCCTAGCTTGACAGACGTGCCTATCATCAGAGACTTTGCAGATGTGTTTCCCAATGAGCTACCCGGACTTCCCACGCAGAGAGAGGTAGATTTCGCGATCGAGTTAGAGCTGGGCACCAGGCCCATATCTCGAGTTCCTTACCGCATGGCCCCGACAGGGATGGCGGAGCTGAAGGCTCAACTGGAGAAGCTAGCCAAGAAGGGCTATATTCGTCCGAGTGCATCACCTTGGGGCGCGCCTGTGCTATTCGTCAAGAAGAAGGATGGCTTGTTGAGGTTATGTATAGATTACCGGCAGCTGAACCGGGCGACGGTGAAGAACCGTTACCCGCTCCCGAGGATCGATGATCTGCTTGACCAGCTTCAGGGGGCAGTGGTGTTTTCAAAGATTGACCTTAGATCTGGTTACCATCAGTTGAGGGTGAAGCCGGAGGATGTGCCGAAGACGACTTTTAGGACTCGTTATGGACACTACAAGTTTGTGGTCATGCCTTTTGGGTTGACCAATGCGCCCACCGCCTTTATGGAGCTCATGAACCGCGTGTTCATTGACTACTTAGACAGATTCATCGTCGTCTTTATAGACGACATACTGGTGTACTCAAGGAGTTGAGAGGAGCATGAGGAGCACCTACGGATCATCTTGGAAACGCTGAGAAGGCATCAACTGTATGGGAAGTACAACAAGTGTGACTTTTGGCTCACAGAGATAGCCTTCCTAGGCCATGTAATCTCTACAGAGGGAGTCGCCGTTGACCCGGTGAAGATTGATACCATCGTTGCTTGGGAGGTGCCCAAGAACGGTAGAGATATCCGCTCCAGTTTTAGCACTAGTAGATGGGACGGAGGACTTCGTCATCTACACATACGCTTCACGATCGGGATTGGGTTGCGTTCTGCATCAGAGGGACCGGGTCATTGCCTATGCTTCACGGCAGCTGAAGCCCGGAGAGGTGACTTACCCCACCCACGAATTGGAGTTGGCAGCCGTTGTGCACACTCTAAAGATTTGGAGGCATTACCTGTATGGTACTTCATGCAAGGTGATGACGGATCACAAGAGCTTGAAGTACATCTTCACTCAGAAGGAGCTCAACATGCGACAGAGACGGTGGTTAGAGCTTTTGAAGGACTATGATTTGGACATAGTCTACCACCAAGGGAAGGCCAATGTGGTGGCAGATGCGCTCAGTAGGAAGATGCATCAGGAGACGCTGATTTTGAGGCTTACAGTCCAGAGGGACTTGTAGATAGATATGCAGAGATGTGGCTTCGAGGTTTGGATTCAGCGAGAGAGTGGACAACTGTCATTCCTCGAGGTTCAGTCAGAGCTGACAGATGAGATTCGCAGATGTCAGACAGATTGTCCGAAGGTCGCAGTTTTGAGAGAGAGGATGGCTCAGGGCCAAGCTGGAGAGCTGGTAGAGAGAGTAGATGGGATGCTGACCTTTCAGGGTAGAGTTGTGGTACTAACAACATCAGATCTGAGACAGAGGATCATGCAGGAGGCTCACACCACTCCTTATTCTGTCCACCCAGGGACGAACAGATGTATCAGGACTTGAGGAGGAGTTATTGGTAGCAGAGGATGCGCGCAGACATTACAGATTTTGTAGCTAGGTGTAAGGTTTGTCAGCAGGTTCGGATCGAGCACCAGAAACTAGGAGGACTTGTTAGATCACTTCCAGTTCCCGAGTGGAAGTGGACGGACATCTCCATGGACTTCGTCACAGGACTTAGACGAGATGTTCGGGGTTTTGATGCCATCTGGGTTGTGGTCGATAGATTAACCAAGTCGGCTCACTTCATTGCGATTCAGGAGACATGGCCAGCATCGTGGTTAGCTGAGGAGTTTATCCGTCAGATAGTGAGACTCCATGGAGTACCTGAGAAGATAGTGTCGGATAGAGATGGACGATTCACTTCGAGGTTTTGGCATCAGGTTCAGGAGGCTTTAGGGACCCGATTACACTTTAGTACAACTTTTCATCCTCAGAAAGACGGGCGGAGTGAGAGGACTATTCAGACCTTAGAGGATATGTTGCGGTCTTGTGTTCTAGATTGGGGCGACAAATGGGTCTGATTCCTACCGTTGGTAGAGTTCTCGTACAACAACAGCTACCACGCGTCGATCGAGATGGCTCCTTATGAGGCACTGTATGGGAGGCGATGCAAGTCGCCAGTTTGCTGGGATGAGCCCGCAGATACAGTATCGTCCTTACCCGAGTTACTCCGGGAGACAGTAGACCAGGTGGGTCACATTCGGGAGCACATGAGGGTCGCCCAGGACCGTCAGAAGAAATATGCAGACAGACGGAGGACTAAGATTGAGTTCGATGTGGGTTCGCACGTCTAGCTTCGAGTTTCGCCTACTAGAGGGGTCCGATGCTTTGGCGTCAAGGGCAAGCTGAGTCCGAGGTACATTGGTCTGTTCGAGATTCTGGATAGAGTCGGAGAGGTAGCCTATCGTTTAGCTTTACCTCCGTCCTTAGCCGGTGTGCATGACGTTTTCCACGTATCCCAGCTTCGATGATATATGCCTGACCCTAGTCACATCCTTGACTATTCCGATCTTCGGATTGAGCCTGACCACACCTTCGTAGAGCATCTGGTGAGGATTCTTGACCGTCGTGTCAAGAAGCTTAGGAATAGGGAGGTTCCTTTACTTCTAGTTCAGTGGTCTAGGAGGAGCCTCGAGGAGGCTACATGGGAGACCGAGGAGAGCATTCAAGCTAGCTATGGGGATGTCTTAGACGAGTTGCTCGAGTCCTATGACGAGCTGAGTGTGGATATTTCCTTGACCTCGCGAGTGCGGTGAGTTTTACCTAGCTAGATTGGGCATGGGTGAGTAGGATCTCTTTGATTGTGTGCTTATGCTTGATAGTTGTATGCAGATCCTTGGTGATATGATGTGATGAGCCTAGATGATGTGATGATGTGCTAGATATTATGGCATGCAACTATCCTTGACGTGCTTATGATATGCTATTAGTTGCAAGATATGATTGTTATTCTATATTCATGACTGCTGGATAGTAGGAATGTTAGAGATTGAACTAGTGGACTCTGTTTGACCTAGAACCTAGGAAGAGAATATGGGATTAGCCCTTAGAGGTGGATGGTAGGATAATTGGGAACATTTTGACTAATTTCAGAATTTAGGGATTTTGAACGAAAATTTAAAAAGAACTCGCTCGGATTTTAAGAAAAACTATTGCGACCCAGGTTTCCATTACGACACCTTACGAAGTGGATACAAGCATTTATGGGGGCACCTGTGGATCGCTTGCTAAGACCTAGTGGGGACGCCATGATGTTCTTTTGCGTTATGATATAACCGAAAAGTCGGAGTGAATATGTGGTAGAGGCCTATATCACATTCTTGCTACGACCGATTGGGAGTATTATGATCATGACAAAGGTACTGTAAGATCTCATAGGGGCACTTATGAGGTACTTACGAGATCAATGACATGATCCTTGGACTCACCTATTTCAAACTTCATCCCCTATTTTAGAATGATTTTTGTCTCGGGGACGAGACTTGTTTTTAGAAGTGGATGATGTAAAGACCAGACTTTTGAAATCTTTATTTTCGGAAAAAGGAAATTAAAATAAAATTAGAACGGATTTGATCGGGTTTTGTTAAAAAAAATAATAATAAATAAATATACATTTATAATAATAAAAATAATAATCTCGTCTTTAATTTAATAACAAACCGAAGTCGAGATTCATAAACCAAATTCTGGCCCATCTTGAACATTCTAAGGTCGATTTCGACCTTTTTCTCGGAATCCGAAAAATTTCTTCGGATAAAATTATACTTCCGGTTTTTAAAACAAAGTGATCGAGGGAGCGGGATTCAGGATTTCAAACGTCGAAAATTTGAATTTCCGACACGGGACCACAATTCCGTCTTATTCACCCGTTCTTATCCAATCCAACTCACATCCCCTCATTTGAGTAAAATTCTACCCTATTCTCCATCCCTCCCTTCTTGATTCCATCATTTTGGGTTATCAAACAACCCCTATCTACTGTGCACTCTGAATTTTGAGGGCCAGCTTGTTTGACCATCTGTGTTCAGCCCATTCTCTATTTTCAATTCAAAAACACAACCACCCCCCATTTCCCCCATTTCATTTTCAATCCAAACCCCCTCCTTTCTTTCTCCACTTGTACTGCCGAGGGGAGCTTCCCCTGATCAGCCACTTCCTCACCACCACCACCCGTCGCCACCACTGCACCACCCTCCACCACCGAGCCACCCACCACCCTCCTCTGTTTTAACGTGAGCCAAAACCACACCATTCCCCTCATCCTCCTTCACCCTTGTCCTTGCAAGCAGCTCCCCGGAGTTCCGAGCTTCCTCCTCGACATCTTTGAGCGCCCGAGCTTCCAAGAGGCCCCTCCCCCTCAAAGCCACCGCTGCCGCCTCGACACTCCCCGCTTTATTTTGACCTTGAAAGTTAAGCACTCCATACCTCCCTCCCTTCTCCTCCTTTCACCTTAAAAACAATAAAGTAATCTCCTTTAACATCCCTCCATCACTCCTACGAGGATTCTGGCGAGAAACCGACCTCGGCGAGCCCCGAACGCCCTTTCTGAGCTTGCTTACCAGCGACATCGAAGGCCCTCGGTGAGCCTTCTTTCACTCTCTCTTCTTCCTTTCCGTATGTGGGTTGTCGGTTAAGATGGTCAGAGTCGAGTCCGGGTTGTCGCCGGTGAGCTCCGAGCTTCCCCTTCCTCCCCCGTTCCCTTCCGTGCGCAGCAGCTACACATTTTCCCCTTATTTTCTCTGTTCTGTCGACCTGGGAGGAAGAAGATGGGCATGGGCCCCGCTTTGCCACCTCCTCGCCACGTCACGGGCCCCCCTCCTTTTTTTTAATTGTTGGCTTCAGTTGTAGGCTGATGGCATGGAGTGGGATTGGGCATTTTTATTCTTTGGGCCAAAATGGCTATTATTTAACAAGAGATTGGGCCTTATTTTTTCTACAAATCTGGGTTGGGTTTGTACAACAAAAAGGGCTCGGATTGGGTTTTTTAAAAATAGATTTCGGTTTTGGGTATGATAAAAGGGGTCGGTTTTAGCAATTTATAAACTGTGGGCTGTTTGGGTTAATTAAACAAAATGGTGAGTTACTTTAAAGGTTTGAATATATTATTTGAAAGTGTTTTTAAAGAAAATGGGATTTGAAATATTTTATTATATTATTTTGAGACTTAAAAGATATAAACATTATTTTGAGATCAAAAGATATTATGTTATGAACTTATAAAATAGTGGAACTTAAATATGTTATCGGATTTAAACAAAAGAGAATTTGAAAAATGTTTTCAAGAATCGGAATTTCTTGCGATTTGACTCGAACTTTGAAAAGGATTGGGAACTAACTTGGGAATCCGATTTATTCGATGACTAATGAGCATGGTGATATGATTGTGTGACTAATAGCATGATATCGTAGTAATGATCTATGGCTTGATTAATATCTTGCGAATGTTATACATGATGATGAGAGATGATATATATATATATATATACATACATGAAAGTATGGTATGATAAGTATGCGAATTTGGCTATAAATTGGAAAGTTATTGTTATCTGATGAGATATTATGATTTGATGAGTTGGTTGATAATGATGGGATGACAAGTGTGAATGAAGTGATCTATTTACCTATTTGAGTGTATAGTGTGTGTGATATGTATGCTTAGAATATCTTAGATGTAGACTCATGTACTTCCGCTATGTATGTAGGTGATATTATCTGATTGTACTTACTTCGTGCTGGGTTCTTTTGCTTATCTGCTAGCCAAGTAAGTCTCTTCGGAGCTTACTCAGATTAAAAGAGAGATATTCCCCGCTTTATGTGCATGATATACTAGGTGCTTGCATTCATGAATCAGCATGCCATGTATTATCCTGCTAGGTTGCATTGACCGTTGAGCATCCTATTTCTTTATTCGTGTGTAAACAGAACGACCGTTATCTGTGAAGTAACTAGAGTCTTTGCTAGGGTTAAGGACGGCCCAGTTCCATCGGGTCTCGTCCTGAGTCATTTGAGTCATATGGCAACACCTTTATTTATATTGCGAGTATAATTATACGAGGAGCATGCGGGCTTTTATATGTGATTATGGGTCGGGCCTGCGGGCCGACTCGATTATGATGAAATAGAATGCATTCATGAATTGGCCAGTCTTCGCCCTATCGGGAAGGGGGGTGGAGGTAGGAGAGGGATACACCATTTGGTATTCTTTGCTAGAGCCCTCTCTTTTATTATGCACTTGATCTTAGGGACATGCTAGTGTGTTAATATTCCGCTTTGCATCTAGAAGCATCTTTATTAGGTATAGCGTATATGTGTGCCTAGGGTCGGGATGCAGCAGGTGAGCATCATTCTGATCCACTCACCACCCATGTTTTTAGGTATTATTTATGTTCATCCTATTGGTGTTGTTTTCTTATTGCGCGGGTCATTTTGCTCGGCGGAGAGTGAGCGTTGGAGTTATCGACTTCACCAGAATTTGCCACGTTTTTGGATTTACATTTTATACTCTGTTTTGTCCCGGCTCTGCCGTGGCACCCACTTGTATTACACTTGATTTCCGCTATTTGCCTGGCTATTGGTTTTCCGCGCTTAGATTTTTGACAGGTACAGGGGACTTCCTCGGGGATTCCGATCCCTCCGAATTTGGGTACGAAATCCCACTTTGGAAACATTAAAATTAGGCTTTCAAACCTTCAACCTGTACTCGGGGCGCAAGATCCTATCGAGGGGTTTTATCCCTCGAAACATAACTCGGAAATCATAATCCCAGGCCGTTACATCTTTGGCCATTGCTAGTTTTTCTGGATGTTTTAATTGGATATGACGTTTGTAGTTTATATATCCTCCTCCCTTCGGGTGCTTAAAGATCGTCCAGCAGAAATTACTCATGGCAGAGCAACTGGTCTCATCTCTCAGAGACTTCGTGAACCAGCATTTGAATGCAGCTGCCCGATATTGGGCTATAGCCAATAGCGTGTCGGACTCCTGAGTTGGGATCGTTGAAGGACTAGACCTAACAACAACCTTCTCCTCGATCTCCTCCTAACGTCACTCATCGACTAGCGGGGCTTGGACACTCGATTCGCTTCCCCTGCTCGACGATGGGGCTCCGGTAACTTCGCCTCCGCTAACGCTTCTTCGGCCTCGAAAAAATATTTTCAATAAATTTGAAATACATATAAACTAAAAAGCACTGACTTCCACGATTACAAACTTAATACAAAGCGATTATAAGAGTGAAATGATATAAGAGGAGATGGTTGAGAAGTGAGTGACATGGGAGGAAGATGAGGCTTATTTATAGCCAAAATCGGGAGGGAAATTGCGAAAACTGAATGTTAGGCAACGTTCGACCCGGCGGGTCGACCATTGGAAATTCGAACGTAAGCACTTGAGCTTGGTTGGCTGCTGATTTATTACTATGTTTTATGAATGTTTGATTCGAAAATGTTTTTTTTTTTTTGTTTCAAATGTAATAATTTCTTCATGTATTAATCATTATGTTACTAATTTCTTTCACTTAAAGTTGTGACAAATCAAATAATAATACACAATTATAAAACACAAGTTTATTTCAAGCCGAACATTGATTACAATTTACAACCCGAACCGGACTCCTCGGTGGGGATCGAACCGATCGATTTCCAACTTCTAAACTTGAAATGACAATAAAATTAAAAACAACTTCCATCCTACTTTATTTAATACATCATCATATTTCAAACTTAATTACTTCATACAATTAACCCAATACAATCTATTGAGCTAATTACTCGATCCCCATACAATTAACCCAATACAAGCTATTGATCTAATTACCCGATCCCGATGCTTCGGCCTTGTCTGGATGTTTCTTGGAAATATGTTTCTTTAAATTCCCAGTCCAAATGTATGAAATGAATTATGGAGATTGGAGAGGAGAGGAGATGAGGATTGGGAAGGTGTGGGTGTGATTGTGTATTTGTGTGAATTTATAGGCTCGGAGGAGTCGGAGCTCGACACCAATGACTAGTTTTTTTTAAAAAATCTCGGGCATGTGGGGCCCACATACATACATACATACATACATACATACATACATACATACATACATACATACATACATACATACATACATACATACATACATACATACATACATACATACATACATACATACATACATACATACATACATACATACATACATACATACATACACACATACACACATACACACATACACATACACACATACACACATACATACATACATACATATATCCATAAATACATACATACATAAGGTTGCATGCCTTAATCACAAAGTTGATGAAACTCGTATCTAGAATCATCTAGGTCTCTTTGACCTCATACGGCAAGATTTTCTCGTCTGGACTCTTGATCATAAGGTTACATACATAAACACACACACACATATATATGATTTGGTTGACAAGTAAGAATGTACTGTAACGGCCCGGATATAAATATCCGGGATACGTTTCGAAGGTTGGATACCTTCGTTCGGATGTTGCAATTCAGGTACAGGTCGAGGTTTCAAACCTCTAAAGATCAGTATTCAAAGCGGGGATTTCGAAACCCAAACAATCGAAGTCGCGAAAACTCAATTCAAATGAAGGTAAAGCGGAAACAAGGTTTAGATACAAATGCCACGACAGAGCCGGGTCAAACCAAAACATATATTCTAAAGTCGTGCAACCAAATTAGCGGAGTTAGGCAGGTTCTTTGCAATCGCCCGGGGGTGGGGTGGGGGGGGATTTTCCCACGCCATAGAGACAGGGAGCAATCATACCTAAAAACAAGTTGTGCGAGCGGGATCAGACCGAGATCCCAACGCACTCTGTCCCGCAAGCAAATATACACATACACTATAATAACGATGCTTCGATGCAATGCGGAAATTAAATCACACTAGCATGTTCCTAAATTATAATATGCGGAAAAAGAACTGTAAAGGCCCCCAAAGAATGCCAAGTGGCATATCCCTCTCCTAACTCTGCACCCCTTTCCGTTAGTGCAGAGACTGGCCAGTTCGATGCTATATCATATCATATCTCATCATAGCATATCATATCTCATCATCATATCATATATCATACTCATGTCCGATGGCGCTGGGCTATCATCATGCTCATATCGACTCGATAGACTCAGGGCACCCGATGGGGCTGGGCTACCCTATGACCCTAGCAAAGACTCTAGGACTATCACAGATAACGACCGTTCTGTATTCAAACACACATAGTAAACACATGCTCAGTTCAATTCAATCCTAGCATGATACTACATGGCATGCTTTAATGCTTATGCAACACCTAGTATGTCATATATTCAGAAGCAGGTACTCTCTTTCGAATCTGAGTAAGCCCATAAAGGAACTTACCTGAATAAGCCGAACAGCAGAGAAACAAGGGATAAGCAGAATCCAAACAATGAACCACCAATAGTAAGCAATGTCCAACATATCACAATCACCTAATAACATACAGACATGCATAAGTCTATCTAATTCACACAAGGCGCCCCTAACTATCATACATAACTACTCATATCTTATTTCAGATTATTCCATCTTATCTCATCACAATTCATATATCATTTCATGTTCATCTCATCTCATTTCCAAAACAATCTCTCAAGGAACTCAAATTGGAGAATCAAACAATACTATTAAAATCGCTTATCCAAATTCCGACATTAAACATTTAATCCTTAAAACCAATTCCACAAAATCATATTATAGACATCATTCTGGCATTTTATTCTAAAACCTTATCAAAATCAATAAAACATTTCTAGAATAATTTATAAAATATATATAATATAACACACTACAAATAATATTTAGATATAGCAAAACTACCAAAATCAATCCATTTTAATAGCCCAATTTTATAAGTCAATAATTAAATCACCTTATGAAACATTATTTAGTAACCCATCTCAATTAATAGTAGTTTTAAACCATTTATAACATATATAATAATATAAATAATAATCTAACAATAATTTAACAATAATATTTATCTAATATAAAACACCAAGATAACTTCCCAATTAATTCTATTTTTCAAAACAACTTATAACATATATATAAATATATATATCAAATAATACTACTTGTAAACACTTATATAATATATAATAATTTCAGAAATATAATAAGAATAACTGATAATAATTTAACAATTATATACTAACTATGTATTATCACGCAACCATATAACATAATTCATAACACTAAAAACAATAACCCCAACCCAACAGATCAGCCCAACCCTTAAGCCCAATACCCGAGTCCGGATCCGATTGCCTAGACCCGGCCCAAGACCCAACCCCATATCCAATTCTGATTTTAGGCACTAAATCGGTTCAATTAAACAAAAATGTGAATTCACCCAGGAAGAAAGAAAAGAAATTAGGGGACCGAAACGGCTCTGTTCATCTTCTTCCCCCCACCTACCGCACTTCGGAATTTCGAAAGAGGAGGAAGAGAGGAAGCTCGCTGGAGTCGACGGCTTGCTCCGACCACCCACCCGACATCCATGGATACAGAAATGACAAGAAAGGAAGAAGAAGGAGGCACTCACCGAATATTCGAAGATTCGCCGAAACTCGTCATCAGGAACCGATTTGGGCTTGCCAGAGGCAGAATCCACATCGGAATGGCCTAGGGGGGTCAAGTCTTGATCTTTACTCAGTTTTAAGGGCAAAAAGGAAGTGAAAACGAGGCCCTTACCACGCTCGGAGTGAAAACAGAGGAGACGGATGCGGTGGGGCTACGCTCGACGACTCCGGTTTCCCTGGGCTGCTACCTTGGCTCGTCGGCATCGAGGGAGGCGTTTAAGAAATGGTTGCTGCTGCGGCTTGAGCTCGGAGGAGGAAGGAGGAAAGAGGTGGCATCTGTGGGGCTCGGCCCCTCGGTTTTGAAGACAGAGGTGAGAAGGAAAGCTCTCGGCCTTCCTGGCTTGCTCGAAACGGCTACTGCTCGTGGACGTCGGATTAAAGGAAGACAGCCCCGTTGCTGCTGGTTGCTTGCCAAAGGAGGGAGAGGAAGGAACCAGTTGGAGCCGCTGTTTTTCAGCTCTTCGGGGCTGCGAAAATAGGGCGCTCGGGGTGAAGGGTTTTGAAGTGGAAAGGGAATGTGTCTTGGTGAAATGGAAGGGCGGCGTGAAGGTGGCCGGCGGCGGCTGTTGGTGAGAGAAGTAGAGAAAAAGGAGGAGGGGAAAGGAGGGTTGAAAAGGCAGAGGGAGTTGTGGGTTTGCTTCTGGTGGGTTTTGGTGGAACTTGGTGTGGGTGAAAATGAGCGCAGAGAGAGTGTAAGGAGGATGAGGACAAGATTGGTGAGCTGGGGGTAGGAAGAATACAAATGAGAGGAGGGGACCATCTCCCCTTATCCACCGAGATCAGAGAGAGAGGGAGAGAGAGAGATGAGAAAAAGGGAAATAAAATAAATAAAATTTGTACCCCACAAGGAATTCAAATTAGCGGAAAAGACTCTAAACCCGCTCGCCCGATCGAATTCCGACTAAAACAAATTTAAATCAAATTCAATTCGATTCCAAGATAAACGGAATTAAATTAAAATTTTGATACTCGGAGCTTGGATGTGTAATTAAACCCGATAGAATCTAAATTCTCAAAACGATGCCGGAATGACTTTAAAATCAAAACTTACGCTCGAGGACGGGTTTTCTCACATTTTTACCGATTGAATATAATAATAATTTATTTACCCAAAATAATAATAATATAATAATATATTCAGTGTTTACATTTATCCACCTCTAAAAATAAGTCTCGTCCCTGAGACTAAAATCATTTTAAAGCAATGGGATGAAGTTTGAAATCGGTGAGTCTGAGGACCATGTCCAAGGATCTTGTAATCATATCGGTTGCGTCTTCCGAGATTCTCATAACATCCTAGTCATGGTCGTGACATCTCCAATTAGTCTTGACAACTGTGTAATAAGCGCCCTTATCACATCCTCGCTTCGACTTTTCGGAAGTATCACAACTCTAAAAGTATTATAGCGTCCGACTAGGTCTTAGTAAGCAATCTATAAGCGCCCCTATACAATGCTTGTATCCACTTCATGAGACGTCATAATGTAAATGCAGTTCGTAAAACCTCAAAGCATTTGTAAATTGAAGGATTTTCATCTAAATCATTGAAACTCGCGACTTCTTAAAACCCCAAGTTGGTCCTTTTCAAAACCGCTCAAAATCTCCAAATTCGAAGTTTAATCAAGCAGCTTTACACCAAAACACGTCAAACCTCTTCAAATCAAGATTTCGTCAAAATCTTCCAAAAACAAAATCAGCTTCTCGCAAACCAATCAATCAAATTCAGAAGGTAGGAGGTGGAATCATCCACCTCTAAAGGCTAATCCCATATTCTAATTCACACAAGGCGCCCCTAACTATCATACATAACTACTCATATCTTATTTCAGATTATTCCATCTTATCTCATCACAATTCATATATCATTTCATGTTCATCTCATCTCATTTCCAAAACAATCTCTCAAGGAACTCAAATTGGAGAATCAAACAATACTATTAAAATCGCTTATCCAAATCCCGACATTAAACATTTAAGCCTTAAAAACAATTCCTCAAAATTTTATCATAGACATCATACCGGCATTTTATTCCAAAACCTTATCAAAATCAATAAAACATTTCTAGAATAATTTATAAAATATATATAATATAACACACTCCAAATAATATTTAGATATAGCAAAACTACCAAAATCAATCCATTTTAATAGCCCAATTTTATAAGTCAATAATTAAATCACCTTATGAAATATTATTTAGTAACCCATCTCAATTAATAGTACTTTTGAAACCATTTGTAACATATATAATAATATAAATCATAATCTAACAATAATTTAACAATAATATTTATCTAAAATAAAAAACCAAGATAAATCCATTTTTTTTACAATCCTCTTTTATAAAACACATCAAAAAATCATTCTACCATTTCTAAATCACATGTTAAAACACCACATAACTATTTCCCAATTAATTCTATTTTTCAAACAAACTTATAACATATATATATCAAATAATACTACTTTTAAACACTTATATAATATATAATAATTTCATAAATATAATAAGAATAACTGATAATAATTTAACAATTATATACTAACTATGTATTATCACACAACCATATAACATAATTCATAACACTAACAACAATAACCCCAACCCAACAGATCAGCCCAACCCTTAAGCCCAATACCCGAGTCCGAATCCGATTGCCCAGACCCGGCCCAAGACTCAACCCAATATCCAATTCTGATTTTAGGCACTAAACCGGTTCAATTAAACAAAAATGTGAACCGACCCAGGAATAAAGAAAAGAAATTAGGGGACCGAACTGACTCTGTTCATCTTCTTCCCCCCACCTACTGCACTTCGGAATTTCGAAAGAGGAGGAAGAGAGGAAGCTCGCCGAAGTCGACGGCTTGCTCCGACCACCCACCCGACATCCATGGATACAGAAATGACAAGAAAGGAAGAAGAAGGAGGCGTTCACCGAAGATTCGAAGGTTCGTCGAAAATCATCATCATGAACCGATTTGGGCTTGTCAGAGGTGGAATCCACATCGGAATGGCCTAGGAAGGACTAAAGGGGGTCAAGTCTTGATCTTTACTCAGTTTTAAGGGAAAAAAGGAAGTGAAAACGAGACCCTTACCACGCTCGGAGTGAAAACAGAGGAGACGGATGCGGTGGGGCTACGCTCGACGACTCCGGTTTCCCTGGGCTGCTACCTTGGCTCGTCGGCGTCGAGGGAGGCATTTAAGAAATGGTTGCTGCTGTGGCTCGAGCTCGGAGGAGGAAGGAGGAAAGAGGTGGCGTGTGTGGGGCTCGGCCCCTCGGTTTTGAAGACAGAGGTGAGAAGGAAAGCTCTCGGCCTTCCTGGCTTGCTCGAAACGGCTGCTCCTCGTGGACGTCGGAGGAAAGGAAGACAGCCCCGCTGCTGCTGGTTGCTTGCCAAAGGAGGGAGAGGAAGGAACCAGTTGGAGCCGCTGTTGCTCAGCTCTTCGGGGCTGCGAAAACAAGGCGCTCGGGGTGAATGGTTTTGAAGTGGAAAGGGAAGGTGTCTTGGTAAAATGGAAGGGCGGCGTGAAGGTGGCCGGCGATGGCTGTTGGTGAGAAAAGTAGAGAGCAAGGGGGGGAAAGGAGGGTTGAAATGGCAGAGGGAGATATGGGTTTGCTTCTGGTAGGTTTTGGTGGAACTTGGTGTGGGTGAAAATGAGCGCAGAGAGAGAGTGTAAGGAGGATGAGGACAAGAGTGGTGAGCTGGGGGTAGGAAGAATACAAATGAGAGGAGGGGACCATCTCCCCTTATCCACCGAAATCAGAGAGAGGGAGAGAGAGAGATAAGAAAAATAAAAATAAAATAAATGAAATTGGTCCCCCATAAGGAATTCAAATTAGCGGAAAAGACTCGAAACCCGCTCGGCCGATCGAATCCCGACTAAAACAAATTTAAATCAAATTCAATTCGATTCCAAGATAAACGGAATTAAATTAAAATTTCGATACTCGGAGCTTGGATGCGGAATTAAACCCGATAGAATCTAAATTCTCAAAACGATGCCGAAATGACTTTAAAATCAAAACTTACGCTCGAGGACGGGTTTTCTCACAGTTTTACCGATTGAATAAAATAATAATTTATTTACCCAAAATAATAATAATATAATAATATATTCAGTCTTTACATTTATCCACCTCTAAAAACAAGTCTCGTCCCCGAGACTAAAATCATTTTTAAGCAATGGGATGAAGTTTTAAATCGGTGAGTCCGAGGACCATGTCCAAGGATCTTGTAATCATCTCGGTTGCGTCTTCCGAGATTCTCAGAACATCCTAGTCACGGTCATAACATCTCCAATTGGTCTTGACAAGTGTGTAATAAGCGCCCTTATCACATCCTTGCTTCGACTTTTCGAAAGTATCACAACTCTAAAAGTATTATAGCGTCCGACTAGGTCTTAGCAAGCAATCTATAAGCGCCCCTATACAATGCTTGTATCCACTTCGTTAGACGTCATAATGTAAATCCAGTTCGTAAAACCTCAAAGCGTTTGTAAATGGAAGGATTGTCATCTAAATCATTGAAACTCGCGACTTCTTAAAACCCCAAGTTGGTCCTTTTCAAAACCGCTCAAAATCTCCAAATTCGATGTTTAATCAAGCAGCTTTACACCCAAACAAGTCAAACCCCTTCAAATCAAGATTTCGTCAAAATCTTCCAAAAACCAAATCAGCTTCTCGCAAACCAATCAATCAAATTCAGAAGGTAGGATGTGGAATCATCCACCTCTAAGGGCTAATCCCATATTCTCTTCCTAGTTTCCAGAATCGAATCAATCTATCAGTCTCAATTCAAGCAAGATGTATAAGCCATAAGAATGCATAACTGTATAACCAACCAATCTCCAATCAACACATCATACAGCAAGTCTCAACATATACCAACGTAGTGCCACAAGGTCACATCAACATCTCCATATCATACTAAAGGTCATAATATGCATCTCAACAACATAACAAAATCATAACAACGTCTCAACATAAGTTATAAAAGTATCTCTCATCATAGAATCAACGAACCAAACCCATTGTCGACACATCAACACAGCAAGGTCAGACTATTAACATTCAGCAGAGGGGAAGGTCAATCAGTATATCGTTCACCAAAACGTCAACATACTCACAAACATTATCTCAACTCATACAATGCCATATAACGATCATTTAGTAATCACGCACCATGATCTCATATATATATATAGGCCATATTCATGATCCAAATCAATATTCATCATTTAACATCTCCTGATCATAATATAACATCATGCTCTCACATAGCAACATATCATTATTTCATGATTCATACAACACATCACAACATGCTTCTAGAACAACATAGTAGGGTAGCAATGTATCATTATATCATGATAACACTTGTCACTGTCAACTAGATTTCAAATATTGCATATCAACATGTAATATCAGGCCATATCAGGTTTATCATGGTCGCTATCTAACATCATGCCAGTACACATTAACAAATCACATAATCAAGAAAATCCTCACATCACTACCAGTCAAAATGAAACGCAATCCCCGCTCGCTCGTCCCCCACTCTCAAGCCAAGACCAACCTTCATCTAGACCTACCACATCCACTTGGATACTACCCCACAGAAGAAGCCCCAATTCATTTCGATCTTTCAATCTCACACCTCTTCCCGCCAAGCACTCTCACTAACAATCCACCTCTAAGACTCCAACCCCTATCTCTGTTTTCACACCGAGCACCCCTGTATACTATGTTCCCGATATCCACAAAGGTCATTTCTTACACTTCTCACACTTCCCAAGATATCACAACATCATGCCCTACTAACCACGCATCTTCTATAAAAATTCCTCGGTCACAACCTAACCAGCCTATCCCTAACCATACCCCTTATCCAAGATTCACCTAGGAGCTCATCGAAAACCACCAAGCACTACCCCTTATAGTTCTCAAAACTCACCCGCTCCTACTTAAGCCAAAACCCCTTTTATGTGACTTACCCCATACTATCATTGATCATTCTAACCACTCGAATTCCTCCCACCATTCTCGGACCACTCCACAAAAGAATCTCACCCACACGTTCAAAGAAGAAGCAATTATGGATATTATTACACATAAAGATTGCATCATATCAACTAGCATTTATATCAATAGCATAATTAGTTCATCATTAAGCATTGCAACTGTATCAAAAGTCTCACTCTACCGTCATGCTCAACAAGTGTTGTAAAACATCATATATGAACCTAATCAAACCAAGCTAGCAAGTTTCATCATAACCTTATCAAATAAACAGTTCAGGTCCTCAGCATTTGCAGTTCATACTTTTATAGGCAAAGGAATTTAGATTATTCTTAGCAACTCAGAATAGCATCACATCAAGTCATCATGGCACATTAGGACAGTCATGCATTGAATCATACATATCATCATAGACAACGGATAATCAGGCAATAATCATTACCAAGTCATCACATCAACACGAAATTTTCAACATCAACTCAGGGCAATATCACCATCAACAAGTTCAGAAAGGATTAGCAATCCGAATGGAGGACACTCTCACTTGCCAGTCATATCGCGCCCAGTAACCGCCATCCTCGAAGCAAGCTTGTTCCGGCGACGTCGTCGGTCCTGAGGCCCGTGGGTTATGGGCCCACGCTTCCGCTGCGCTGCTCTATCGCTATCTAACTTCCCATCCTCTCTTCTATGTGGTCGCTCATCCAATGTATCGCGTAGGAGTCTAAGGTAGAGGAGATAGGGGAGTGACAAGAGCGGACGACCCAATATTTCTCTCGGAGATAAAATGGACCAAAGCTAAAGATGACACGACTAGAGACAAGACTCCGACCCGGGAATAGTAACGATGCATTTATGGAAGTCCATTAGGTTACAATTGTGACAACAAGCACGAATTCATCATGGAACATATCAATCACATTAATCCACACTAACATGTACATATCTTAAAGAACAACGACATACATATTCATTCCAAGGTACAATCGAGTCCTACACTGATGCACGTGAGACAAGCTAGTAGTTTATGATTCCATGGATGCAGATGAGTCTAGCAACCTAGGCAAGTTATGCGGAGCCAACAATAATCATGTATGATTCGAAGTCATGCGGGATTTAATGAAGATAATGAGCATCATGTATATGAAAGAATGTATAAGCATGAGCAAGTGAGGTCAAATATGGCATGGCGAGGTATATCATAACAACCAGACTAAGTGTCCTACAAGAATATATAAGAGCGGCATAGTAATTATCACAGCTAACAGCAATAATCACATAGTAGGTTAAGAATGACATGTAACCATACGACGAGATACATTTAGAAACATAGGTCCTACATGATGCTAGTGATACATAATGAGACAAGGGCATAGTCAAGAGTCGTCTAAAAGAATTCAACATGATGTTCATAGAGCATGAGACATCATTACAGAGAGTAACAAGGAGGACATTACCAGTGATAGATTCTAAGCATGCCGGGAACAAACTATCAGAGTGCACATAAAACGGTATAACAACTATGACACTATAGGACAAGCATGGTCTCGTAATAGAATAAGTACGGCAAGTCACCATTTAGTGAGCCATATTGGAATCATAAGCCTTACAGGATACTAATAGCACATATCGAACATGAATGCCGTCAAAGTAATTTCGACTAGATTCATTCTAACCTTTATGCATCATGCGTATGCAAAATCATGATATAGTGTGGTGTGTGATCATGCGATGTGTCAAGTCATACGTTCATTCAAGCACGAGAGAATATCATAGAGTAATAGGGAAATAGCACCGAGCGATAACATGTAAGCATGCTAGGATCAACATTCACGGAAAGCAAGTCGATCATCGAATTCAACATCAATCTAATCGGATAAGTAAAACATTTACGAGGATAGAAAGAGGGAGAACCACACTATCAAGGACCTAGTTCAAGAGCGAATCAACAATAATGTAGGCAAGGTATAAATTCGCACAAGTCACAACCAAGGGTCCTGCATGATACTAATGGCTCAGCATGACATATGATACATACATGTATTTAGTTGATTAACATGACAATATGCAAGAATTCAATCAATACTATTCCAAGGATATAGTAACATCACAGGAATATAACGATGTATAAAGCAAGTCTAAGTAATGGGGCAACATGACTAGCATACGGGGACATGAGTCCAATTCAATATAAATGGGGAGGAAACATGTGTTTACCAAGACTCATTCACACTAACATATCCTCAATTTAGCACAATTAACACATAACAATACAAATTATAGAATAATCAACAATGGTTAATCTGAGGAATACAAAATAGATGGGCATGCTATAGATTCTTGTCACAAGATGAATGATAAGCATCGAGGCATCATCAGCTAATAAGCTCAGGAGGACATCTTACGAGATATTCATACAAGGAAGAGATGATCACACTATCATGGACCTAATTCAGGAGGAGCAACAATCATATAGACTCATATCATGTGGTTTATGCTCTCAATCAATCATCAGCAAGATCAATACGATAGGTCAAGTAGACATGCTATAACCACATCTAACCATGATAGAACACGAGACCTAAGCAATGTGACCAGCATGGATACAGGATATCATACAACCACGAATTTACATTAAGGATCACCATCATAACAGGTACTGAGGATTACGTAGCATATAAGGCATGTTGACACGAAATTACAACATGTATCCATCAAGTAAGGGACTCACTCTATCATGATACTAGAACCGAATGATCACACTATCATGAACCTATTCACAGGGAGGACATCAATTATACCACATCCTAGCATATGACATATTTATTCGTGCCCCAATATGACAATGCAATATACTGAGTAGATCATGTCGGGATGATATGGATATAATAAATGTAGCTCGAACCCATACAATAGTCATTACGAACATCAAAGCACATAAGCACGATTTCACACTAAGGATCAATCTGTAGGTCAAGGAGTAATACCACATAGTATCACACAGTCATGGACAGAGCAATCAAGATAACCTGATAGAGATCCATACGGGCAAACATTAACTCTCCCTAACTTACTCATCACCCATCTTTCCTGTGAGACTCGGATATGACTTTTTATGGCGAAAAGGCATCGGTTGATCATCATAAGAATCAAGAAAAACACCCTCGGAAACACCTTACTTTCTAACTTGGAATTACATCAAAAGTCAACTTCCGATACTCTCCCAGGCAACCCTCACATTCAACCATGATTCCCGAAACAATATGTTTACCAACCCGATTTCCCGTGGAGGAGACTGAAATTCGAAGGGAGGACTCGATTGAACTGTAAAAAAAGGTTCATAAGGGAAGGGGCGGTTCCCCAAAAGCTGAGCTTAACCATATAAGAAGAAGAAGGGTACTCCCGCTATCCCGTTCGCACAGATCGTTCAATATTCATTAAATAGTTAGGATATACCAATCAATCTTTAGCATATCAAGCACTCAACATAGAATCAGTCAATGACAATTATAACGACCTCCTTGGAATCTTCCAGACCCAGCTGTAAAGAACAAGCTAGTATTTCGCCTACCCATTCCCAACTACATCCAAAAGGGATGGTCTAACGCCTTTTCTACCCACTCGATCCCTTTTTAGTTGGTTCTCCTCTTTTATCATAAGCCAAGTTCATATTTAGTCCAATTGAGTTAGGCATATTAAGTTCATTTTGCCCCTTTAAGACACTTTCAAATCTTTTGAAAGTGTGTGATCATGCGAGGTGTCAAGTCATACGTTCATGCAAGCATGAGAGAATACCATAGAGTAATAGGGAAATAGCACCGAGCGATAACATGTAAGCATGCTAGGATCAACCCTCACGGAAAGCAAGTCGATCATCGAATTCAACATCAATCTAATCGGGTAAGTAAAACATTTACGAGGATAGAAAGAGAGAGAACCACACTATCAAGGACCTAGTTCAAGAGAGAATCGGCAATAATGTAGGCAAGGTATAAATTCGCACAAGTCACAACCAAGGGTCCTGCATGATACTAATGGCTCAGCATGACATATGATACATACATGTATTTAGTTGATTAACATGACAATATGTAAGAATTCAATCAATACTATTCCAACGATATAGTAACATGAGAGGAATATAACGATGTATAAAGCAAGTCTAAGTAATGGGGCAACATGACTAGCATACGGGGACATGAGTCCAATTCAATGTATACGGGGAGGAAACATGTGTTTATCAAGACTCATTCATACTAACATATCCTCAATTTAGCACAATTAACACATAACAATACAAATTATAGAATAATCAACAATGGTTAATCTGAGGAATACAAAATAGATGGGCATGTTATAGATTCTTGTCACAAGATGAATGATAAGCATCGATGCATCATCAGCTAATACGCTCAGGAGGACATCTTATGAGATATTCATACAAGGAAGAGATGATCACACTATCATGGACCTAATTCAGGAGGAGCAACAATCATATAGGGTGGGGGCACGAGAAAGTTTACAAGAAATTGGAAGTGGGTTGTACATTTTTTTTAAAAATCAAATCTCATGCGTATCTTTATTTTTTTTATTACTTTACAAGGTAGTTTGATCTTGTATATCAACACAATATCAACCTCAAACTTATCCACATCGTTTTCTTTATAAAGATGTAGATTTTAGATCAAAACAATCACTCGTCCAAAACATGATAATTGGGAGATTATTCAGTAGAATTCTTATTTTTACGAGCTACACAGAAGCGATGAATAATTGGAACACTGTTTTGAATAAGTAAATTTTTAGAATTATTTAGTTGAATCGGTTGATTTAATGCATAATTGGGAGATTATTCAATGAAATTGTTATTTTTACGAGGTTCACATAAGTGATGAATAATTACATAATCGTTGTGAATAAGTAAATTTCAAGAATTAGTCGGTTGAATCAGTCGATTAAATGCGTACATTGAACGATAATTGGGAGATTATTGAATAAAATTCTTATTTTTACGAGGTACACAAACACGATGAATAATCGCATAACCATTGTGAACAAGTAAATTTTAAGAATTATTCAGTTGAATCGGTCGATTTAGCAAGTACATTGAACGATAACTGAGAGATTATTCAGTGGAATTCTTATTTTTATGAGATACACAAACTTCGCCATCAATCCCACAAAAACTCTCACACCCCATCAAACCAAACTTCATTCCTTCAATATTTAAACAACAATCTCAATATTTAAATAACAATCAACAAACCTCCTCAAATGACGAATAACCACCCGAAAAATCACTCAAATCATCGAATAATTTCGGCTTTACACATCAACCACAATATCTTCACTTAAAAACCCCAAATCGATCACAAATTTTCTGAAAATTTGACACATAAAGCCATCAATCCCACATAAACAACACCAAATTAACGAATAATTTTGTTAAACAAATCAAATCATTGAACAAATCAATCTGAACTTAATCCCTTCAAAAAGCTCCAAATCGTACCCAAACCTTCAAAAAAAAATTGTGCTTACCCATCAATGACGGTCCTTTCTTCTTCCTTCACCTAACCCTCGTTTGATTATGAATTTCAGCCACTTATGCCACCTGAACAAGCGCCTCCATCACTGCTGCTCCCTCGGCGCCTTCTTCACTGCCGCAATGAGGGTCGCGCAGAGTTTCGTTTATCGCGAAGGTTGAATCGACAAGAAGACTCGAATCGCAGATGGGTTCCAATCACAAATGGGTTGAATCGCCGGTAGTAGGTCTCGAATCGGTAGGAAGACTGGTTGAATCCTTGGGAAATTGGTTGCCATGGAAAGCTACGGTGTATTCTTCTGAGAGAGAATGACGATGAGCTAGGTTTTTGTATTTTTTTTATTAGGTAAAAATTCGGGTGGAGAACCAACCCAAGAGCATCCTTACGAATGAGGTCCTGAAGACCTATGTCGTTGTAAATGTCGAGACCCCTGACAGAGCGGCAAATGTGTGCAACCTTATCAGCCACTCTGTTGCCATCTTGGGGTATGTGAGAGAAAGACACATCTCTCACTCTCGACATAAGGGTTTTAATGTCTAACATGGTCATTTCGATTTCCCGAGGGCACGTGGTTTACTTTTTAAGGTGATTTATGATTATTAGGGAATCTCCTTCAATATGTAATTTGTTTATACCCAACTCCACAGAGTGGGTAACGCATTGTCTTGGAGTAATGGCTTCTGTCCTTAGAGGGGTCTGGTTACCAATCATGTCGCAACCAATATGAATGGGTCATACCTCCCAGTCTCGAATAATAAAACCAGTCGAGCTGATGTTATTCGCAAGAGTTGATCCATCAAAGTTGAGTTTGAATGTGCTTGGAGGAGGTTTTTTCCATTTGATTGTTCATCATTGAAGATTCTTCTTAGTTTTTTTGTTAGTTGTTTTTGTGTTTTTTGGTTAGTGGTTTTTTCCATAAGTGGCCGTTTTAAGCTAGTTTGCCATGTGTATGCTGGTTATTTGTTTGATAGCATCTTTTGATGGTGGTGGTTCATGCCGAAAAATAATTTGGTTTCTGACATACTATGTTGTCCACCAGATGAAAGCTAATTTTTCCTTATCTATTTTGGTTAATTGGTTCCCTAGTAGCGCTAAGATAAGCTTAATTTCTTGTGATATTGTGATCTTGTTGTTAATGGTTTGGCGAATATCCGTTGTTAATAAAGACTGGATGCAATTGTATTGGCATTCTATGAAGAAGTGTGTGTCGTCTTCAGTAGCATGGTCACATAAATTGCATGTCGATGGGACCGACACCCCCTTTTGGGTAAGTCGGCTTGTTGTTGGGAGTCCTTGTTGGCTTAGTTTCCAAAGGAAAGTTTTTACCTTAGGGGGGATATCGACTTTCCAAATCCACAAGTTCTCATCATTTTTTGTTCTGTTGTGAGCTGTAATTAATTTGTAGGCGCTAGCTGTTGTGAACCACCCTTCTCTGTTCAGCCACTGTACAATCAATCCTCAAATTGATTTGTTGGTAATGGAATGTTCGTGATATCTTTTACAATGCTTTGTGGCAGGGTTGAACTCAATTTTTCAACCCACCATTTCCCCCTATAATATATTCACTAACAGTTTCCTCAGTTTTTGTAACAGCAGGGCAGTCAACCCTGCTACAAATAAGTGTTGTTGTTAACCAGTTGTCCCTCCAGAAATTTTTTGATTGGCCATTGCCAACAGACTATATTAGACCCGTTTTGAATTTTTCGATAAGGGGGGCAATTTTGACCATTGCCAAGATGCACCATCTTTTCTTTTGTAATTTAGGATGTGAGAGGTTTTTAAATATTTATATTGTATTAGTTTGACCCAAACGTTATCTGGTTCTACTAAAATCTTCCACAAAAGCTTCATTTGAAGTGCTTCGTTCATATCCCTTGTTTTCCTTATACCTAGTCCTCCCTTTGCTTTTGGTCTACAGATTCTATCCCAACTTATCAAAGGGCGGTGTTGGAGATCTTTGTTTCAGAAAAAAAAAAAAAGTTATGCTAATTTGGTCGAGATCTTTGTGTATCTGACATGGTAGCATGAAGTTTTGCATTGTGAAAAGAGGTTTGGTGGCGAGATTGGTTCCAATTAGAACCGCAATGCATTTGCTCGCTATTTATTCAATTTTTCTTTTGATTTGCAGATAATTTCCTCAAACGTTCCTCTATTTACTCTCCCATTAATGATTCGACACCCTAAGTATTTTTCCAAAGATCTTTCATGTGAGATGTTCAGAAAACTCTCAAGTTCATCAATCCTTGAGTGTGGTATACCTTTAGTAGTTTGGAAAGCAGATTTGTGAAAGTTAACTTTCTGCCCCGAGATTTTACAGTAATCATCAATGATCGTTTTCACTTTCAAACAAGCCGAAGAATTTCCTTTTGTGAATATAATGATATCATCCGCAAATGCTAAAAATGGAATACGAGGGCCATCTCAACCAAAATTAAAGCCAATGTGTCCATCCATTGTGTTTCGTGAGCGAGTTTTCTTGCCAATATCTCAGCGCCCAGGATAAATAAAAAAGGAGAGAGTGGGTCTCCTTGTCGAAGACCTCTCGAAGGTTAGAATACGTCTGTAGGACCGTTGTTAACAAGAACTAAGAACGAGACAGTGGTAACACATTCCATGATCCAGTTGACAAACCTAGGGTGGAGCCCAAATTTGTTCAAGATAGCCTTCGTAAATTGCCAGTCAATCCTATCATAGGCCTTCTCCATGTCGATTTTTATTGCCATCCAACCTTCTTTGCCTTTTTGGCTTCTAAATGAGTGGAAAATCTCATGGGCTATTAGAACGTTGTCCTGAATGACTCTGACAGATATGGATTATACTTCATGCGCGAGTAGATATGAGATTGGGGCAATTTTTGGTTTTTTCTTTTAAAAAAATCAATGAATAATCTACACCATCCATTTAACAAGATTTAAGGGCCCATATTTGTGTACAAGGTATATCTTAAGGGGTGAGTACAACCGAACCACACCTACACACCTACACACACACACTCACTCACTCACTTTGAGCATGCTTGTGTGATTTAAATTCCCGCACTGCATTAGATGCATCATATCCTTTATTTACGCTTACTCGCTTAGCATGCTTTATGTCCCCAGTTTAGTCTTTAGGACCCGCATGCGTCTCTTGGCGTCACTTCATGGTTAGTTTCAGTTATATGATCTTTGCTTATTGCATGCTTTCATGGCGGGTTATCTCTATTATGGCACACTGTTGACCGAGAGACTGACTATCACCGAACTAACATAGTTGGATGATTTATACTCATTTACTTGGTTTTGACCCGACCATGCCATGTCAAGTTGTATTTTGAGATTTCCGTTTATTTCGGTTTTTAACTTCAAACGGTTTTGAGCAACTTAGACGAATATGACAGGTTCTGGGTACACAACGGCTCTTCGCATGTTTTGGGGTATGAAATCCCTCTCTTTCAAAAAATACATTTAGAGATTCGAAACCTCGACCCGTACTTGGATTGCAAGATTCGAACGAAAGTATCCAACCTTCGAAACGTAACCCGAATATTTATATTTGGGCCGTTAAATATATGTAGAAAAAATATTTTTGTTTAAATATATTGGAGAGAAATTTTAATTTTTTATTTAATTAGGCATTTTTAGTAGAAAAAATCTAAAAGAAACAAAAATTATGAAAAAGAAAAGTTAAGCTAATGAGATATGAACTCTAGTCATTTTTAGTAGAAAAATAAAAATTATCATACAAATAAGAATTTTTTATATTTATATTTAGAAAAAAATATTTTAGTTTAAATATATATGAGAGAAATTTTAATTTTTTATTTAATTAAGCATTTTTAGTAGGAAAACACTAAGAGAAACAAAAATAATGAAGAAAATGAAGCTAATGTAATTTGAAATTAAGACCGCAAGGTAATCATTGCACCTCCTTACCAACTAATCTAAATTGTCTTTGTGATTCTTTATTTTTTTACACTCTTTTATCCCTAAAATTAGTAACAATTATCAAAAGACATCCGAAAATAAATAAATAAATTACTGTGGTTTTCTTCCGGGCTAGGGGGGCTGACGCCACCCCAAGCCCCCTTGGTCCGCCAATGACTATGACTTATATCATGTTGAATGTCACATTGTCACTCAACATATACTTTAATTACCAAGCTCTTGAAATTGTGTCATAGTTAGATCTCTCAAGCTCTTGAAAACATCTGAAAATAAATCGTCTATAATAAGTCAATTTGAAGTAATTGAATTCTCATGAAAATGCACACTACCTTAATACGAGTAAAAATATAAATCATTTATTTTATTCAGTTTGGTTCACAAGAGGGTGTGAACTATATTATGGAGATGAAAATTAGGTTTCAATATTATAGTAGGTCACGACTATAAAATGCGCATTTTAGTTCTATGACATTTAAAAAATTTATACTAGGTTATTAGTTACATGATAGTAACAACAAAAGACAAGCATGGATATTTTAAAGAGCTTAATACCACACGCTAATTAATTCGCATGAAAGGAACAAATAGAAATTAATCTATTTAGGAATATGGGTCGATTATGTTTATCTAAAGTTAAACACCAACATATGTTATATATATATATATATATATATATATATATATATATATATATATATATATATATCAATTTATACTCATGCCAATTTTAGAATAAAATTGATAGATTACATCAAGTAGACAAATATGTAATCTATCGAAACTGGCATGAAAATTGGTCATATGACTACATTCGACACGATAGAAATGAAATGCACAACAAAAATCCTGAAACATTGCAAATGGTGATTTGAACGAAATCACTTGCTTTAGCTGAGGTATTGGAGTGAAGGTACCCGCTAGGGATTAGGCAGCGACACTAAAAATTGGAAAATAACACAGATTAATAAATTTTATAACTATGGGCTGATTTATGGAATTTAATAAAGAATGTGGCCCATTTTGTGAATTAGAGAAAAAGTAGGAACGGTTTGGTGATTATCTTCCGAAATTCGCGTGCCCGATAGATCGGCTACAGCGAGTGTTCCACTTGCTCAAGTACAATCAACACTTTCCTGATAGCATGTTTGTCACAAATTTACACTAGTTTAAGTCTACAAAGTAAGTTGCTTTCTGCTTACCAGATGTAGTCGGTAGTGTACTCTTCGATTTGACAAAGGTCACGGCTAGGATCGGTTCCTCGACACTGCATAAAAACATACAGGAAATTACTTGATAGTGCACCCATAATGTTCAAGTATGCATGTTCACAAGTGATTCGATATGGTTTCGAGGTATTGTTTTCCATTGCTTTTTCCCTCCTCCCTCTCTATTTCTCTATCTGATTGTCTTTTATTCTCTTTTCCACCTCAGCGCTCTCTCTCTCTTCCTATATCTGTTTCCCTCCTCCCTCTCTCTCCGGTGCATTAATTATAATAACAAGTATTAATGCGACTTCATTGTTGGTTGGACTTATTCCGAAACAAGGGGTTTCTTACAAGACTGCAACAAAGGCAAACATTGACTAACACGATCGGACGATAGACTGGAAAAATGGCATACTATCATGTTAAAACTATCAGCTGTCATGTCAAAAGTAACACCTGCCATGTAAATATCTACATACTACCATGTAAAGGCTAGAGAACAAGAAAACAGTTAACATAAATGACTCTTCTGCTACTTTTTTTTTTGTCTTTATGGTCACATGCTGAACAGTGTTGATATTTCTCATACATGCAATATATATGCTAGCCATTCAGCATCCATACACCCCACAATTCAATAAAGTTAAATCTTCATCCTTGCCATTTAACCATCTCGCCCACGACCCTCTCCCCTTCAAAGAAATGGCATCCTCATCACACCACCATGCCTCCTCATTTGGCCTGCTTCCAACGCCATGTCCCCATCAATATATCATCCAACAGCTCGGACAATGAGTATGAGAGTGCAGGTTAGTCAGTAATTTTATTGGTTTAGATTTCATTTTTGCTACGTGTATGATTATATTAGCTTGTTTTTGTTTTTTTTGTAGGACCAATGTCGCCCTCATACCGACCAACTCAAAAAGTTGAGGTCATCGGGGCGGATGGTGGGATGTTAGGGTCGTCCTACGAGGCGACCATTGTACGCAAAGTGGATCCAAACCACTGGAAAGTGGAATATGTCACCCTCCAAGACAATAGCAGAAGACATCCGCTAAAGGAAGCAATTCGGGTTGGACGAATTCATCCACGTCCGCCTTGTATTTCGTATGACGCCTACTAGATCGATGACTGTATGGATTGTCGCGCCCTCAATGGGTATTGGTCAGGTCGAGTAACTGAGGTGTGTTGTTTTGGGAATGACCGAACTTTCAAGGTGCACTTCCCGCTGACTGGGGATACACGTGATTGGCCGGGGATACGCATGATTATCGTGCCTCCAGTGCCCACACTTCGACTAGAATGGATCCAAATAGTCTATGCAGCCGCATTTTCGCAACTTGTTACGATAAACTTTTATTTGAATGTGTTGTGTTGGTTTAATCCTATTGTATTTTGATACTGATTTTTCTGTATTTTGCTACTGTCTGCTACTGTATTTTAATGTTTGCTACTGTTTTGGGAATGACTCTTACATTTGAACCAGCCACATTAAAGCATAGTAGTTTGGAAAGGAGAGAACAAAATCATGGCATCAAAATATGGGCAAATATTATAATTGAGTACAAATAATAAAAGATGTCCACATAATAGTCCATACTCTATACATTGCTTATCGAAAGCAAACTTACGCATTTTCTATCTGAAGTCGATGGTGAATCTGTTTCTCCGATAACTCTTGTCCAATAGATTCCAATATGTGGCAGATCGTTTTGCTTTGGGTGTCATGTTAAAACTAACTGCTTACACATTTCTCTGAAACTTAAGATTTAATTAAATGTATATTAATGCACCCTCAATATCAATCTTCCCTCTCTCTGTCTTGTCCCTTCTGTCCTCTCTCACTGATCTTTCCTTCCTCTACGACTTTACTTTTCTTTTTCACTCCTCTCTCTCTCTAGTTCTCTCTCTTTTGTAGTTGTACAATTGTTTTTCCCTCCTCCTCCCTCTCTTTGTCTTTTCTTCTCTTTTCCATCCCTCTCTCTCTGTCCAGTTGTCGACCTACTACCTGATATAATTCGGGGAACATCAAATTGGCCAACAACGAGGCAGCTGAGATTTATTCAAGGGTTTGAAGAGATGAAGATTAAGGATCCATGATTATATTATATTTTTATTATTTAGTTTTCGTCTATCCTATTATTTAATAAATTTGAATATTTAATAAGTATTAATTTTTACATTATTTAAGTTTTATTATATTGTTGATGGGCTTTAGGAATTTGTTAGAAAAGCCCATTAGGGTTTTTAAGCCATTAGGTTTTAGGTGTCGCTATTTAAGTATTTTTATGATTAATGAAAAAGGACGCTCAATAATTATTAAGCAAATTTGGCCTAATATACCTTTTTAAGAAGTCAATTAGCTCTTTGTTCCCTATGAAAAATTAATGAGCCATGTTGTCCCATTTTAAAAGTTAATTAGCCTTGTACCCTTTCCCTTTCATTCTCACGTCCGTGAGATCTGAAACAAACACTCATCCATGGCTTGAGATCTCTCCGCTCTCCTCCTCACATTTGCTCTTCACTCCTCTCTCGTTCTCAAGCCGCTCCTCCCTCCTCTCTCATTCTCAGGCCGGCAGCCGGTGGCCCACACGGCCTCGCATTCTCCTTTGGCCGCCGCCGCGAAAAATCTCCCATCCATCGTTGTTGTATGTCGATCTCGAGCTCGAACGGTTGGCCTCTGAGTCGTCTCCTCCCTTCTCTGGTCTTGTCTGGTCTGAGTTGAGTCGTATCTGGTTAGTGGTTGTCGATTTCAAGCTCTAATCCCTCCTTTAGCCACCGCTCTAATCTCTCATCTCCCCATTGCAGGTGCTGACAAATCTGGTTCTCTAATCTTCTCCAATCGCAAACATTCAAGCTTTCAATCTCTCAAGGTACTCCCCTTTCCTTTTATTTCTCATTTTTGTATTATCCTTTTTTGATTGAAGGCAAGGCCAAATCTCCGTTTGGTGAGTCTCCTCTTCCGATTACCTCGAATTGCCTCTTTCTTTGGCCAAGATGCAGACCATTTCCAGGAGATTAGGGCACCAATACCTGAAGCACTCACCTGGAATTTCAGGTCTCAAATCTCTATACCCTCTAAACGACATTTGTAAGTCATTAGAGATTATTCCATTTTTTAGGGTTTGGGTTTTCAAATTCGAAATTTTTATTAGATTTGTTTAGCGTGATGATGAGGATGTTGATTCCATTTCCCCTGCGCAGATTATGATGGGGATCTTCCGAGGTATGGATCTAATCTCACCCCCAAGGGTACCGGGCACATTGACCGAAAGGGCACTGGTGGAAGATCATCCGTTAGGTAAATCTACGTAGCTCCGTCTCTTTAATTTCTGTTTGAATTGTGTACAAGACCGATAATCTTAAGTTTTATTATCTGAACTGCTTTAATTTTTGGCTCCATTTTGCTACATTATTTTTGGTTAATCGATCATTTTAGTTTCAGTTGAGTTTATGGTGATGTGATTATAGATTCTAGGTTTTATGCATGGTTTCCACCTGAGCCAAATGGGTGCCTTCATATTGGTCATGCTAAGGATGTTGATTCCACTTCTAAATGTTTGGTTTTGGTTTCTAAATATTTATACATGAAGTATACATCTTCATTTTTTAAAGTTCATTCTTTAGCTATTTTCTATCTTCAGCCAGAGGGAGCTCTCTTATTGTAGCAGTTTGTTCACTTGCCAATCATTTACTTTGTATTATTGGATTAGTTAGTTGATTAAGGCACCGAAAAAGGTTTTGTTATGTTAAAACATAAATAAAGCTGTCATTTCCTTGTAGAGTTATGGCATTTGTTTTATTGACTTGTCAATCATTGACTCTGTATTATTTTGTTAAGCTTCATTTGTTTTATTGATTTTGTGAGTTATGGCATTGTAGTTTTGTAGTTCAGATTAGGATACATGGCCCTTTTTGGTCATCTTTTACTTACTCTTCTGATGACATCCACAATATCTTAATTGTACATAAGCATCTTTGTATACATTGGCTTTGATGAAAGAGAAAAATAAAGCATGTATGATGTAACTTTGTTATATGAAATCACATGCATGTTTTCTAAATTTCTCGGTGATGGATGATGCCGTTATATTCTTTGGCTATGCTCTGCAAGAAGCTTACTCCTAACATTTTAGCTTAAGCTCTCACCTCGCCTTGTTGTGCAAATGAAGCCTCTTTGGGATAATTATTGCCAGCTGATTATTGTAAACGTTTTCAAGTGTTAAACTATAGTTAATAGTATAGATTCTGCTCATCCATTGTGTGTTTGTGTGCTCTTTCAACACACATGTTTGTTTTAGGAAAGGATGACTAGTTATCTCTCATTTAAGCCTTCAAACAAAGGATTAAAATCTTTGGCATCAGTTACCATTTGAGCATGATATAACTAGTTGTGTTTTATTGATTAATTCAACAAGATTTGGTCCATTAATTACTATGTTCGTCTTCTTGTTGAATATTTGATGTTGCTATTTTGATCATTGGTCTAAATGCCTATTTCTTGTTGAATATTTGGTGTTTATTGCTTGCTAGTTAGCTCATAACATGTTTTTAACTTCGCTTGTGTTTGGTACACAATCGGTCCCAAGCCCGGAAAAAAGAAGGAGGGGAGACATGTTATGTGGTATTTCATGTTATAAGATTGTTAAATGTCTTTAAAAATGTGTCATCAATAAAAATATCATTAATGAAGTGCAATCACATTTTATGCCCTTATGTCATCAATTGTATAAAAATGTTATCAATTGTATAAATACAAATGTCATCAACAAACAATGTCATCACAAATGATTGAGATCAATTAGGCGTAATCACAAATGTCATCAATGAATAAACTTCATCATTAAAAAGATGTCATCAATAAAGTTTAATTACTCACATTTTATGCATGCCTTTGTGTCATCAATTGTATAAAAATTAAATAAAAATGTCACCACAAACAATTGCACAAATGAAATGTAATCACAAATGTGTCATCGGTGAAAAAGAAGTAGAATCAATGACAATATGTCGATGTATAATTGATTAATTAAAAAGTGGCATCAAACGATTTGATTAATAAAGTGACATCAAATAATTACATTAGAACAATAACATCAAAACACGGCTTTGAAAAATTGGCATCACATTAAAGATAAAAATGTCATTCAAAAGTTGGCATCAAAACACTACTTTGAAAAAATGGCATCACGGTAAAAAGTGGCATCAACCTTAAAAAAAATCTAAATGAATAGGTCAACGTTGACCATTGATTGGTCAACGTTGACTGCTGACCATTAATACTCCATGGGAAGGGGTACATCTAAAAACTAATTTTATTTTTGAGTGGGTTAATTAGCTAATTGGATTTTCCAAAAGGTCTAATTACCAAATTCACCCATTATTATTTCCCACAAACCAAGTTTCTTGAGAAACCCTAACGGACGTGAGAAGCGTTCATTGTAACGGCCCGGATATAAATACCCGGGTTACGTTTTGAAGATCGGATACCTTCATTCGGATTTTGCAATTCAGGTACGGGTCAGTCCGGTTCTTCGCTTTCGCCCAGAAGGATCCCTCACCATAAGTGCAAGTCCTAAGCATGATACTACATGGCATGCTTTTATGCATATGCAACATCTACATACTATATGACACATCAGGCATAAGGTCCGGGTTACTGAGTAAGCTCCCATAGGAAACTTACCTAGAGGCGCGCAGAATCCAAGCAATCAACACCAATAATAAGCAATGTCCAATAGATCACAAATCACCTAATAAACATACAAATATGCATAAGTCTATCTAAGTCACACAAGGCGCCCCTAACTATCATACACAAGTTCATAAAATCATAGAAAATCACATCTTGACATTAATTCATCATTATCATCTCAACTCATCTCGTCATTCATCGTATACCATCTCACATCGCATCTCATATCAATATCTTGTCGCATAACATCAGCATAACTCATCAGATATCATTTCAACTCATTATTATACCATATATCGACCATTTAGAAATCATGCATCATTAGCTCATATAAAAGTCATATTCATCCTCTAAGTCATATTCATAATCTAATCATCATATCATACTTTCATTTTTTGCACATATTCATAATCATACGCATCAACCATATAATATAACATCATGCTTCAACATGTATCCATATCATAACATATCACAACATAATTCGCAAACTTTTCACAATTTAATATTCAACAATTAATTTACCAAGTTAAATCGAGTAAGTCAATTCCCAAGTTTCCCCAAACCCTTAAGTCTCAAAATAAGTCAACGCAATAATCAAACAATTCTTTTAAATCATACTTAGCCAAATCCCGACATTAAGCATTTGAATCCATAAACTAATTTCCCAAAATTATATTATTATTATTAAAATAATCCCGGCATATCGGTTTTAAAACAACAAATCCTTTTGAGGAACATTTCCGAAATACAAGTTTAAAGATCAATCTCTATTCAAAACATTTTCTCAAGTTATCCAAAATCCATTTCCGACCATTACTCCTTAAATTGACTTATTTTATTATTTTATCAAAACAATTCCGACAAGGTTAGGTTATTTCCAAAAATCCGTTTTGCAAGTAATTAAATCAATTCTCGACCCTTGAAAACATTTTCCAAATTCTCTTTAAAATCCAAGTCTCAAGATATAATATCTTCAAATCTCAAATATAATATGGTATTATTAAATTTCGTAAATAATATTATATAGTACATTATATTTCATTTTTAATAACCCATATCTATAAATTAACATTAGTATATCACATTAAATATATTTCAAACACGCATATAAAATCATCATACAATAACATATCATATCCTAAATACTATTACCTTTAAAACACTTTACAATATATAATAATTTCAGGAAATATATATTTATCACAAAATCTGAATTATAATAATAATATCTAACAAAATTTAACTACTAATCATAATATATACATAACATATCAATATAACATAAATAAACACACATATTTAAACATAACAACAAAAATAACAACAACCCAAGCCGGCCCAATGTATTAGCCCTAACCCTTTTTTAAAAAAAAATCGGATCCAACAACCCTAGCCCAACACTCAAAACCGGATCCCTCAACCCAGACCCTCAGCCCATTTCCCTTCAGCCCAAGCCCGGATGTCAGAAAAAAAATAAAAGAGTGGATCAGGTGCTGATGTGGCCAGGCGGGCCCGCGGCTTGCCCAGTCAACCTCCTCTACCTCCCGCTCTCTGCTCAACCTACTCCTTCCTCTGCTCAAATTGATTCACGCCGCCCTCACCGACCACCATGGATCTCCCTCACTCCAGCCTCCTCTCTTGCTCTCCGGCGCTCGCTCTCGCCTCCTTCCCCGCTCACTCTCCCGCACCACTCGCACTCCCTGATCTCTCGTTCGCCCTCAATCTCACCGGAACATCGCCCTCACTAGACCCTCTGTCCCTCTCCGAACACCCCCATCTCTCTCCCGATAATATATTACCAAGAAAAGAGACCAATATCGAAACCAAGGGGAAAGGAAGGAGGGTGGAAGTGCTCATCGAAGGAATGGGGGTTCGATCGCGGTCGTCGGGCTTCGCCGGAGTTAGATTCAAGCTTGTCGGAGAAGCGAGAAGGCTCATGTGGCCTGGGACGGAAGAAATGATCATAAAGGGGGGACCTTTAGCGAGTATTGGGTCGAAAACGAGAGAGAGGATGTCTTACTGGGAGTTTGTA
This sequence comes from Persicaria maculosa, assembly GCA_963922045.1. Taxonomy (NCBI): domain Eukaryota; kingdom Viridiplantae; phylum Streptophyta; class Magnoliopsida; order Caryophyllales; family Polygonaceae; genus Persicaria; species Persicaria maculosa. The sequence continues at coordinate 18,275,390 of OY998261.1, read as the reverse complement.
AGAAAACAGAGTAAAGGAGAGGAGGGAGAGGTCCTCGGCGGCGGGGCTGCTCCGGGAAACTTCGGGGTCCTGTTGACGGCTCCTGGACGACATTTGTTTGCCAAAAGAGGGGGAGGGGAAGGGTGGAACGGGTGCTGATGCTCAGATGAAGGCAAGGCAGAAGAGTAGCCCGGTGGTTTCTCTCCGAAAAACAGAGGGATATGGTGGCTTCGGTGGTGCTCGACGGCTTCCAAAATAGAGGACAAGGTGTGTGCTTGGTGGTGGTGGAGCTATGGTGTGGTGGAGAGATGGTGGAGGTGTGCTCAGCTGAGCAAAGGTGGAGTGGTGGTGGCGAGAACTGGGCAAGGAGATGGTGGTGGTGCCGAGGACAAGAAGGAGGAAGGGCTGGTGTTTGGTGGTGTTGGAAATGAAAGATGGGAGAGGAGGTGTGTGGATGGTGTGGGTCTGATTTGTTTCAAAATGAAGAGGAGAGGGGAGGGATTTGGACTCATAAGCTGAAAAAAGGAGAAGAGTTGAGGTTGGGGTGCCTGCAAGGCTCGGCGTGGGTGCTGTCTGAGCAAGGAAAGGGTACCCTGTTGGCACTTTACCACAGATAGGTGAGACAAGGGATGAGGGAGGAGGTGAGTAGAGGTGTGTGTCTTGCCCAAGATGGAAATGAAAGCTGTAGGAGAGGCTCAAATGGATCAGGTGAACAACTGAAAATTTCGGATCACATGAGGACAAATGTGTAGTGGGGTCCTAAAGTCCCAATTCAAAAACACCCGAAATTAAATCCCGAAACCCGCTCTCTCGAACCAAACCCGATTCAAGGAAATTTAGACCAAAATCTCAAATCCGATATAAAATAATAAAATCCAAATTATTTCTCCAAATCTAGGAATTTGAAAGCGGAATAAAATCCGTCTAAAAATTCTTCTACAATAAAGCTGGAACTTGTTTCAAAAGGTTTGAAATAATATAAATGTTTCAAGGACAGAATTCCATTTTTTTTCGAATCTTTAGAAATTCAAATCAGTCATAATTCATAATAATAATTTAAATTTCCGGTCTTTACATTCATCTTCTTCGTGAGATTCGAAGAATTAAGGACCGTGAGAAGCGACGCTAAGGGATTAATTTGTTTGTGAGATTCAAGCAAGTTCAGAATTCATTGGTCTAAATGAGGATTCGTGCGATTCGAGTTCTTTCGTAGATCCAATTCGACTATCTATTTGTCGCCGATCGAATACCACTTAGGCGTGAGATTCGCCATCAAGTGGTATCACGAGTCAGTACTTTGATCAAGGTAGTCGTTGTCTATCTCCAATTTAATTGTTGATTTTGTTTCAATTTCAGCATTTCAATCACCATAAACTAAAATCCCCCCCCCCCCCCCAAAAAAAATCGCAAACCGTAATTCACTCCGACCACCACCATCACTTCCGGCCACCACCACTAGCCCGACCACCGTTACCAGCATGTGCCACCCATCTGCCACCACTCCCCCACCACCGCCCTTTCTACACCCACTAGTTCGCAACCACAAAAAAAAAATTGCAGCCCTAACTACCACCACCACCACCACCTCCGACAACCACCGTCCGACCACCACCACGTCTCTACAGCCACCTTCCGACCACCACCGAACCTCCAAGCCAGCCACAAACCCATCAACCCAGCCAGTGAACAGCGCAGCGAACAACAAAAAATGCAGTCGTGCGCTGCATGCCCGCGCGCCTCGGGTGCACGCCCGCACGCCCCTTATGCACACCCGCGCACCTAGCTACACTCCCGTGCACCTACCTGCTGCCGATTGGCGCTGTTCACCCGATTCCTTTGGTTTCCGATTTCCGTTTTTTACACGTTCCTCCTATTCTTGTTTGTTGATTTTCTTACTTTGCTTACAAAAAAAATAACGAGATCGAATGTTTGTTGTTAGCAAAGTTAGTAGTCGACGATATGAAAGGGAGTCATTTGCATTCTCGTCCTTTTTTTACCTTGCTAGTTGACCCGACTACTTGCATTTTGTGATTATGTTGTTGAGGTTGTTACTCTATCACATAATTGTCGGATTTAGATCTTCCTGTAGGTATTGCTTTTGGTACACTAACCATGTTGCAGGCTATTCAAAAGCGTCTGATTGATGATTTGTGTCGTATTGTTGACAAACTTGAGTGGCAAGTGCAACAGCTACTCCATCGCCAACAAAACTCTTGTTTCAATGACTCCGTGATAGAGGCACCGTTGATAGAATATGAGGCACTTACTCCCATATATGATGTATATGCTGATGGTGTTGAGTATGGTGTTCCTTTTGATGTCATTTCGGAGGATCAAGGCGTTTTTGATGAGCTTTTTGAGGAGTTTGTTGAGGATATTCCCGTGGTCGCGCTACACATGAGTTCCATTCCTATTGTAGAACACTTTGAGCTAATGACTACAAGTTTTGCTCATTATAGTCCTCATTGTTCTCCGTCAGCATTCCCATTAATACACGAGTTGAGGACGACTCGAATTCAAGAAAGGTAGAATGATACAATCCGGGGAACGTCAAATCGGCCAACAACGAGGCAGTTGAGATTTATTCAAGGATTTGAAGTGATGAAGATTAAGGATCCATGATTATATTATATTTTTATTATTTAGTTAATTTTCGTCTATCCTATTATTTAATAATTTTGAATATTTAATAAGTATTAGTTTTTACATTATTTAAGTTTTATTATATTGTTGATGGGCTTTAGAAATTTGTTAGAAAAGCCCATTAGGGTTTTTAAGCCATTAGGTTTTAGGGGTCGCTATTTAAGTATTTTTATGATTAATGAAAAAGGACGCTCAATTATTATTTTCCCCGAACCAAGTTTCTTGAGAAACCCTAACGGACGTGAGAAGCGTTCATCTTCTTCGTGAGATTCGAAGAACTAAGGACCGTGAGAAGCGGCGCTGAGGGATTAATTTGTTTGTGAGATTCAAGCAAGTTGAGAACTCATTGGTCTAAAGGAGGATTCATGCGATTCGAGTTCTTTCGCAGATCCAATTCGACCACCTATTCGAAGCGATCGGGCACCCTTCGGCGTGAGATTCGCTATCAAGTGGCATCACTACCAGCTTCAACTTGCAACCCAATATCCGGTTTTTAGCAAAAAAAAATTGGAATGGGTTAGTCGTGCAAACATATTTGATAAAAAGGTTAGTTTAGCAAATTACTCTAAAAATTTAGTGCCTTAAATTATATGAACGAACAAAAATGATCAAAAAGTGTGTTATGATATAAACACAAGTATGGATATAAAGTGGGAAAAAAATATTATATATATATATATAACTTATAAAATATGGCTCTTTATCCAATAAATGAATTAAGTAAATACCTCCTCATTGATCAAAAAAGGCTATTAAATTAACCTTTTTTAAATCAATATTATATATTATAAAAAGAATATAATATATAATACGGATACGGAAATTTCGCCTGGTACCCCTGAGGTATCATGTATTTCACGTGGTGTACAAAAGATTAACTAAATTCACTCGGTACCCCTGAGTTTTATATAAATTTCGCCCCGTGCCCTTCCCAAGTTAAGTCTAACTGCTCCATTAGGTTTTACAAAAAAAAAAAAAAAAAAAAGAAGAAGATAGAGTAGGTCGAACGTGAGGCCGGTGGAAACAACGCCGAACAGAAGGGGAAGTGCAGGCAAGGAGGGCCCGACTTGGAAGAGAAGGAGAGCCCAACTGGAATCGGCAACAACTAGCAACACAAGGCGGACATTGGAGGCATCGAAACAAGTGGTGGAGGCGCTTCAGAACTCGCCAAAAGTGGTGGTAAAGCTGTCAGGTATGTACCCTTTTCAAAAAATTAGGGTTTTAAAGTTCCAATTCGGGGTTTCAATTTGTGTTTGCAATTTGAGGTTTAAATTTGTGTTGATTATCACCGAATTTGAGGTTTTAAAGATTTTCATTGTCACCTAATTTGGGTTTCAATGTCTTTGGGCTAAAATGGTCGGAAACATGGGGTTTCAATGTCTTACAATTTCGACTTTGAGGTTTCAATTTGTGTTTGAGGTTTCCATAGGCAAATACAGCGCTATTGATATGAGAGAATCCCTCTTGTTCAAGTCGTTAAGAAGATTATTTAGTTGTCGTAATCTCTTGCTTAGATTGTATTGCTCTATTCCCCATCCATTAAAAGACCAAGCCTGTTGAACTGTATTGTTGAACTAATAGTGTGTTGTCCACATGTTGAAGAATTTAAATGGCTTTTTCCTGGGGTTTTGCTGCTCAAATATCTCCACTGTTATGTGAGTGATCAGAACAAGATTTCGGGTTGAGGAATGAGGCCCTGCAGTGATAGTTTCAATTGTTCCAATCATTGTTAACCATGACTCGGTCAATTTTCGTAGACTTTTCTCCCTTGAACCAAGTGTGCTAGTCTCCTGTTCAATTGCATCCGTTTTTCTATAGTTGTTAATATAAGTTGTTGTTGTATGACAGCAAGTAATCTATGACTGTAAGAAATTAATGATCATTGCACCAAGAAGCTATCCGTTTTTCTCTCTTGGAGTTTATGGGTTGGTTTTATGGATTAATTACATGTTAATTTGGGACATATAATTTTCAACTCTCTTTTCAATTTCGAGATTTAGGTTTTAGGGATCTAGAGATTTAGGGGTGTTTGGATATGTATATAGTTGTTGAATTGTTGTTAAATGTTGTATCTATTTTGTTCATGTGTTTTGCTGGTGTGCTTTATATGTTTCTAAATAGTAAATGAATTGCCTTGTTAAATGCCTGAATGTAGTTGCTATATTGTTCATGGATTTTGTTTTTGAGTATGAAAGTCCATTTTCAGGTTGATAGAATGGATTGTATTATCATCAAAATTGTAACTCTATTTTTAGGTTGATAGAGTTCATTCTAGTTTCTTCAAAATTAGTCTATTAGCTCAATTGGGAGAGCAATGCGCTAGCCACAAAAATGTGGGTTCGAATCCCACATAGAATATCTAAATCAACACTATAAACTCAAATGTTTGTTGGTGTTTGATAGTACTAATATCTTTTGAATATTCTACTAATTAGACTATCATGACATATCAGATTCTGAACCCCAAGATTAGATGACAGAGGCTTGGAGGTGAAGGGCTGAGGGTTGACGTGTATTTAGAAGTGAGTTATTTAGATTAGGAGCTCTTTTACCGATGACTTCTTGGGTTCTTGTTGCCCCTGTACTGATAGCTTCTTGGTGCACAACAAATCTTTCTTCTTGTCGATATGTACCTGTGTGTAACTATTATAGGGAGTTAGAATGTTCTTGTTGCCCCTATACTGATAGCTTCTTGGTGCACAACAAATCTTTCTTCTTGTCAACATACTTTGAAATTTTGAATCATGTTTGATTAATAAAGGGAGCTATTTTTCAAGTTCGAATCCTTTTATCTTATGAAATATTAGGAAGCACTCCTACTTATTTGCATAACCATTTATAGATTGTGTTGGATTTGAAAGCCTATACAGGATTTGAACCCGTATCTTTGTGCATAAGCACATTGCTCTACCACTTGAGCTAATAGGCTTAAAATTTGTTAAGGTAGAATTAGAGCATTTCAAATAATAAATTCAACAAGTTTAGCAAACTATACACATATTCATTCTTAAACACTCAAATTAAGTTCTTAGTGTTTCTAATGGAATTTGAGTATATGAGAACATAAAAATTGAACCTAAACTGAGTAAGCAAGTTATTGACAAATACAGAGAATTACTGGATAGATGAATTTAGAGAACATCAGTAAGCCAACCAGGATACATTTTTTTCATGTAGAAAGAGAGACCTAGAAAACAAAAACAATAAAATTTCTTCCAATGTATATTTCTGCAGGATATATATACTCTCCTAATATCACCTTTCAACTGAAGTTAGGCAAAAGAAGGATTTCAAATTCATATTCAATCTATAAAGCACCTCACATAGAAGACATGGTATTCTCCAAACCAAGTTTTTTAAGTATAAAAAGCTAAACATTCAGGTAACTTACATATATCAAATAGAATATACAAAGAAGTAAAAGTCTTGAAGAGGAAAGAAGCAAACATCATAATTAGCACAGTAACAATTCAGCTAACCTGATTTCCAGCATATCTTTCTTGTATTGCTTTGATCTTTTGCTGGAGATTTTGCATCGCTAATGTAGATTCAACCTATACACATTCACACAAAAAGCTCCCACATGATATATACTTTCAAGGATGAAAATAAGGACTCTACTAAAGACGGAAGCATAAGATGAAGACAAAAGGTTTTCTATGAATGAGTTCACAACTCAAGACAAGTTTTCCTATACAAGACAAACTCGCTTTAAGGTGTAGCTATTTTCAAACTCAACCATACCATGGAAACAGGAAAGCACTTCCTTCTCAAGTCTCGCTAACATTTCCAGACAAAACATAGCCCCCTCCCGAGATTCTCATAGCCACAAGGTCTCTCAATAGATTAATTGTGTATCAACATGACAACATCCATTTACAGACTAGTATGACGTGGAAAAATGAAATTATATTTTCGTTGCTTATGTTCTTAATCCAAAAGAAAAAAATCAAATAAAGACGGCTACCTGTTGCTTTGCCAATGGAAGCGTTGCGAGCTTGACAAGAACGGTAAGCAAAATAATTGCAAATCCATAAGCGTAAGGGACGTGCAATGTTGAAAGCAAATCCTTCAAAATCTAGGACCAAATCAATCCCGATCGAAAAATCAGCTAGAAATTTCAAAGATCGAAGTAGCATCAGCAACATAAGTAGATTTTAGAGGAAGAAATTAGAATTCAACTCACCTCACCTTCGGAACCACCTCCATGGCATCGGAGATGAATCTAAACTATCCTCCACTCTTAGATCTTAAACCCTAAGTTTATGAATATAGTTTGGGAAGAAGAGATTACCTCCCCTTGATGCAGTTTCTCCACCCCAGAGGATTGTCGTCTCTCCACTGGTACAATCGAATGGGAGGTGATTGCCGATGTCTGTTGTGAACTCGCAAATCTTACCCCTCTCACATCCCCCAACTCTAGTCGGCTCTCGGTGCAACCGGCCTATGTCGCCTCACCTCTTTCTTTGTTGATATGTGTCTCCTCTTCTCCTTTCTTCCCGAGTCACAAATCCCTATCTTCCACTCTCATGTGTCGACCTTTCTTTTCTTTCTTTTTTTAATTAATAAAAACTAATGGAGAAAAAGCCAATCGTTAATACTAACCCCATAAGGACACGAGACAAAATTTTACCAAATCTCAGGGGTATTCGGCGGAAATAGTCAAACTTTTGTACACCGCGTGAAAAACCCGATACCTCAGGGGTACAAGGCGAAATTTCCGTATATAATATCATAGAAATTTGAATAAAAATCATAATATTTTTTATTAAAAATAAATATATTACGCAATCTTGAATCCGTTAGCATGGCCTCCTATGGGGAGAGAATGACAATGGTGGATCACACTCTCTACCTCTTCCTCTGGTATACAACGTTGGAAAATATGATCTTTTCCCTGCTTGAACAGGTAGGGTTCATCCCAATGTATTGCTTGACATCGTGCAAGAACTTCTTCTTTGCATGCGAAGTTAATCCGGATGGTATCTCGCCTCCTACAAGGTAGTTAACGAAATCCGCAAACCAATGTACCTTCGCCCCTCTTGTAGCAAATATTTCATGAATAGGACTAGATGGTGGAGTAAAGAAGAGGTCCTCATCGGGGTTTACCTTTTCGTCACCTTCAGAATCACTGGTAGGTGGTCGATCTCGACCTGTTTCACTCGATGTCGATAGTGTGCATCGACAAGGTCAGTCAATCTGGGTTGCTCGAGTTGATCACTCGAGGTCGATATATATGATGTCGATATGCTCTGATATATATCGACCTCTTTTTGCAAGTAGATCAGAGGAATCGTTGTCGACCTGTCATCAATGTTAGTCGATATTTCCACTTAAAAATAAAATTAAACTCGTGTGTATCACGAATCAGAACTCTAGTTAATTTTATGAGAAAGACCCATATTAATATATTATAGGTAAGGGAAGAGGGAGTATATAACTACCCCAGATTAAACTCTGTAACCGAGACCGATCCATCACGGTTTCGACTTTTATATTAAATCAAATAACATATTAAATATAGACTAAATACTCAATTAAACTTAGACACATAAACCATATAGAATATTTATTTATCGCCGCCTACTACCAAACAGGCCCTACATCGAATTGAAGTTCACTCACTCCTTCAACCCCCCTCCCTGTTGTGTCCTTGGGAAAACAAATATACCTTCCACTCACTCCTTCAACCCCCCTCCCTGTTGTGTCCTTGGGAAAACAAATATACCTTCTACTACTATGGCTATGTACCACTTAATTAAAAATATTACAAGTTATGGAAGGGGTAACAGTTTCTTGAAAAGCATAAAAATAGTGTAGATGCATATGACCATATGAGTGCCTGTCAAATGTGAATATTTTACTGACCATTGATAGATTCTTCACCTGTGGCATACTGGCATGTATGCACCAAACTATATTTTATTTGTCATGCATAATACATCTCCCTCTCTCATTTTATATACTCTAACAAAGTTTCTGAAACAACAAGTGCAAGGCCTCACAAAATACATTCTTTTTTTTAAAAACTCTGCAAAGGGTTACAGCACCACCCACAGGCCATAAACTCCTCAAAAACCAGACAAAAGTCTATACAAACAGGCATTGAGATTTGAGATCACTAGCTTAGCACATGTAAACCATTTAAGGGCCTTTCTTTTTTAACCCCTAATTATCTTTTCCCACCTCTAAATCCCAAACCTAGGTAAAATTTTCTTTCTCTTTTTCCCCATATGATCAAAAGCTACATGATTGAACAAGCATTAGGGTTCTCATCACTAAAGATTTGAGGAGGGTAGTCATGGTACATCTCCATTGCATACTTTGGTGGGTAGTAACAATACTCACTCCTCCTCAGCTCCACCTGCACCTTTGTCTCCTCCCCGGCCGCCTCCGCCGGAGCGACGGCCGCCACCTCCCCACCGCCTTCCTTTTTCTCCTCCGCCACCTTGGGGTCTGCATTGCTGCCGTCCCCTTCTTTCTTCTCCTCCCCACCACCTTCTCCCTTCTTCTCCTCCTCTTTGCCCTTCTTCTCACCCTCTTCCTTAGCAGCCTCCTCTGCAGGTTCTTGCTTAACTATAACAACATGCTTGCCTGTTTTCCTGTGTACATACTCCACTAGCTTTGGTGGGTCAAATGTGCCTTTTACCGTCACCTCCGAGGTCTTTAGATCTGGGGTTGCAACTTCCACTTCTGCATTGACATATGTTGTGTAAATAAACCAAGTCAACGATGGAGGGGAATCGAACTCGTGACCTAAAACTAACATAATGTGGGTTGTTAGGCTAGGGAAATAGTGAGGTCTTTGGTACACCAATAAGGAGCATCATTGAGGAATGTCTTGATTTTGATTGATTGAATTTACAATTTACCAAACTTGAAAATGATTTTTTTGGGGAATTAATTAAAAATACTAATAATTATATACCCTTCATTCTTTCAATTCTTTTCTTGATCTCTTGTGCACAAGCCTCACAGTGCATGTGAACTTTGAGAACCACAGTGACTACCTTTGGCTGCACAATAAAAGTCCAGAAACAGGGGAAAACAGAGCAAGTTAAAACCAGAGATTAAGCAGAAACAAAGGGAAACAGCCAAATTCAGAAACAGGGGAAAACAGAGCAAGCATTTAAAAATGGAAATAAAGACCTCTTCTTTTTTCTCTTCCTTGGGAGGCTCAGGCTCCGATGGCTTCTTGGCTTCTTCCTCGGAAGGGGGTTTGGGGATTGGGGAGAGAAGCTCGACATGGCGGTGGCTCTTAAGCTGTACTCTGTCAAGTACTTTCAATGGATCTGCTTTCTCCCCCTTCACCACCACCGTGTGGTTCTTGCAATCCGTTACCACATCCTCCACCCCTGATTTCATCCATCCCAGAACAAATCGAATCTCAATCAATCAGTTACAGACCATCTTTATTGAGATTCAGAAAGGGGGAAACTGGCGGAAAGAAAAAGAAAAAAGGAAAAAGCAGTTTTTTATTTTTTTGGTTTTTTGTACCGTTGAAGCCCCGGAGGGATTTCTTCACTTTGCGGGCGCATCCCTCACAATGCATGTACACTCTCAAGACGATGTCCGGCGGCGGAGGAGGCGGCGCCGCCTTCTCCTCCCCCTTACCGTCCTTGCCGGAGTCCTTTCCACCTCCGCCGCCTTCATCTGTTTTCTTCTCCCCATCTTCCTTGTTCTTCTTCTCGTTGCCGGCGTCAGTGGACTTCTCCGCCGGCTTCTCCTCCTCCACCTTCTTCCCCTCCTCCGCCTTCTTCCCTTCCTCCGGCTTCTTCTGCTCCTACACAAAACCCAAACAAAGCCTATCAATGAAAACCCCCCCAAAACTGAAGAAATCATAAATTAAATTGGGGAATTGCAAGGAAATGGAATTGATTTTAGGATACCTCTCCCATTATTAAGGCGGTTTGTGTTCTTCCTCTGCTTCGCTGAGCTGCTCTGTATTTTTATCCGGCACCTCTATAGAGAGAAAAGAAGGAAAATAAAAGGGGAGGAAATGTGGAATTAAAATAAAAAAGGTAAAAAAGAAAAAAAAAAAAAAGGGGGGGGGGGGGGGGGGAGAGCAGATCTGTGGCCACTCATCAACGGAAGGAAGACGTGGCAGTGGATGGGGGAAGCATAAATGCATGTGCGATGGAGGTGGGGCAGCCTCGAGACACATGCTCCCTCCAGGTTCATTTATCTCTCATACTCACTCTCACACTTGCATTTTTTTTTTTTGTCAAACTAATTAATTAGAGCAAGTCCAATAGATTTTTCATTGATTTTTTTTTTAATATTGGAATGATTTTTGGTCCAAGAGTTTTCCCATTACATTTTTCAAAATAGAGAATTGAAAGAAAATATAGAGATTATTCCCTAACTTTGAACAAAATTCTATATATTTTGGGGTAAATTATATAATGAGGAAGTTGTTGGAATAGACCCAAAAAATATTAAAAATATTTGACTTATAATTCTCTATTTTGGATATTGTTTTAGGGAAGCTGTTGGACATACTCATACTGTATACTTTTTTCAAACTGTATTTTTTTAATTAATGGCATATTTGCTCATGTTTTAACTAACGGTCCTAAGACCATCCACATTTATGAATCTCTTCCCAGACTCATAACTTACTTTTTCACTGCCACGTCAGCTTACGAACCCCACTTCAGATTATTTTTTTTTCACACCCCATTCATGAACCCGATCTCGGACTTTTAACTTCCTTTTCTTTATTCATCTTTTTTATTAAATCAAATCTCTATATATTAAACTCATATTATTATTATTATTATTATTATTATTATTATTATTATTATTATTATTATTATTATTATTATTATTATTATAGGCAAAATGAGTGAAAATTAGATTTTTTTGGTAAACAAAAACATAGTATATGGGTGTTGTTGGCATAATTTTTTAAAAAAAAGCATATGCAAAATGGGTGTCTATGGATAGATAAAATTAATTCACACTTGAAAATAATTTTTTTTACAGAAAACGCCTAAAAACCATTCTAAATGGTTTAAATTTCAAGCGTTGCCACGTGGCTCCCAAAGAGTGGGCCACATGTCAGCGTCTGGGTAAATTTCTCCCTGAATCCCTCCATGAATCGTCTTTTTCGGATTCGCCTGCATGAACCCGAAAGGCCGAGTTCATACGTTTTTCCCTTTCCTTTTGGTCCTAGGTGGCCTTCGGGCTCACGGATGCGGATGGTCTAACTTCCTTCAATCGTGTATTTTGCAACCGACAAATCTACTTTCTTCTATTAGGGCTCGTTTGGTATCGATATCTAGACGTTAGTGGTATGAAGAACGTATTGACTTGCTTGTAAGTCATGTTTCTCTCTCTGTCCAGTAAATAATTTCACTTCGAAATATTTTTTCATAAACATATATAAAGTGAGTGTCTATAGATAGATAAAATTAAATTAAGTTTAAAAATAAATTTATTTTTTTAATTTTTACAAATGAAAATGGCTGAAAATTAGTTTAAAATTGCTGAGAATTTATTTCCGTCCCATTTGCCCCTTTAAATTTGGTGTCATTTGACACCTCTCTCTCTAACCTGTAACTGGTACAAAGGGTGGCAAATTTTTTTGCAAAAATAGTCCCCATGCAATTTTTCATATGGCAGTGCTATTTTTGCCAACCCTCACTTTTTTTGGTATATCTGTGCAAAATAGCCTTTGTTTTATGATTTTATTATCTTTTTTATTTTAAATGAATTGTATGTGAATGATGTATAAAAATGCATATTTCACCAATAGAGTAAATTACTAAAAAATAATGTGTATTTTTAAACATCTTGTGCAAATGTGTACATATATTTTAACCAAAATCATTGTGGATCGTCTAAAGATGGTTATTCCGAACAAGATTTTATGTTATATACTCCTCTTTTAAAATAAAAATCGTTTAGACTTTTTGATATAATTTTTATAAAGCTAAAATCTTTATAAAATATTAATTTTAAAAAAGTTATACCCATTACTAATAAGGTTAAATATATTTTATTTTTAAAAAAATATTTAAAATTTTTAGCTTTTTAAAAAATATATTAAAAAGTTAAATAACTTAACGGATGGAGTAATTGCTAATTTGGGGGGGCTTGGTTGTGACTTGTGAGTTGTGACTAGACCTGTCAAAATATGACCCGACTCAAAAAACTCGACTCGTACGTCCGGTAATTTTACGGGTTTAAATCCGGTGTTTTAGACCTAGGAGCCGAAATCGACCCAAATTCGAATGACCCGGAACTTTTAGGGTCAAGACCCGGTGACCCCTTGGGTCAAAATCGACCTGGTGAGTCAGCAATATGTAGATGCTATGCAGGCATCAAAGTGACCCCACACAGATTCATCATGCAATCATATTAGTTAAGATCACTCATAAGTTAATATTTTTAAAAAGTTTTGAGTTTTTAAAAAGTCTTTAAAAAAGTTTGAGTTTTTGGTCCGTTGGGTCGACCCGAACCCAGAATAAATCGGATTTAATTCGACTTGAAACGATCGATAATCCGATTGATCTGAAACCCGATTTACCCGATTGAACCGAACTCAAATCCAGCCCGATTGAGTGGTAGTTGTGACCTATAGTAATGTAAGTAGGGTCTTGTTTGAGGGACACAAAAGTAAAAAAAAAACCCTAGTATTTGTTTTTTTTTTTTAAATCTGAAATGTGGAGAAAATGTATACTAGTGGTGGGAGGATGGATTAATTGTGCACACCCCTTAGGGTGTACTTTGTGCACAAATGGTGGCCGTTGATCGGATGTTGATGAATGGATGAGATTAAATGGTTTTATTTCTTTTTTCTTTAATTAGAAAATTAATGGGCCCCGCATGTGAGAGAAGAAACCGTTGCTACTCTCTGTGGAACCGGCGCGTGGGAGGTGGGCACGGGTGGATGATTGTGTGTATTTTTATATTGGGGAATGAAATCTGATTATTGGAGGTGGGACCCATTTTTTTATTTGGGATGAAATCGGATTTGGATAAATAGTGGGACCAATTTGTGTATATGATAAAGCAGGTTCATTTGTTGTATAAAAATAATTATCTAATTAGAGGTCAATATCCCATATCTTTGCAAATCCATATCTTTTGTATTGACAAAGATTTAAGATTTGATCAAAATAATCAATGAAGTTGGTAACTTTTAAGATTTGATTACACAATTTACTTATTTAAAAGGTGTATGATAGATGAAGAGGAACCCATATATGTATGTGAATAATCCTTTGGTTTATATCAATGAGACGATATTGCTTAAGTTTTTAGTGAAGTGACATAAAGTTTGAGTTACTCGTCGATCAATTTAAGTTTACGAAAAAGGGTAGCGATGGAATCAGGTATTCAGTGAAAACTTTTCTTTTTTGGTTCCACGAATTTGTTGAACAGGTATATTACCAATGAATATTAGCTTTACAAATGAATATTAGATTGGATGCAATTCGTGAGTAAACATACTCTTTGAAATAGGTAGAATGCATTTTATTCGGTTAAATAGTGGTTATTAATATCAATTTAAGAATACGATGGTTGACGTTATTCAGGCGAATACCAATATTTGCAGTTTGGAATGACAGTTTGGTACGATATTGACTTTATGCTTTACGTTTGTTTATAATTATACCAGACTCGGACATTGGAGTTGATTGGGATGTCGACAACACGCAGTTTGGGGATGTAGAAGATGTCATTGACCCACTATATGAAGATGATGAAAAGGAAGAGGCGCATGTTGGGTATACACAAGAAGAGTCGCCCGGGAAAACGAAATATTGGGTTCCAACGTGCGATGCGGCAGGTAAACCACAAGTCGGGAAGGTATTTGGTAATGTGGACGGGGGGATTGAATTTTACAGAAACTATGGTGCAAAGGTAGGTTTTGACGTGAAGCTGGGGGTACTTCTTATCACACCGACGGGACACTGTTGCATCGTTACGTAAGATGCAACCGTGAAGGCTTTGCTCCACCAAGCAAGAGTATTGGAAAGGCGTAAGCGATTGAATTGCCGTGTGGGTTGCAAGGCTCACATATACCTAAAATTCAAGGGTTCATCTGGTTACGAAATAAGTAGGATGGAAGAGCGGCATAACCACCCACTGATGCAAGGGATATCTAATCAATTCCTCAAGGCACACCGGAAGCTAGATTTTGGTCATCATCAATTTATGATCAATTGTGCACGGGCTAATATTGGTCCGGCAATAACTCACCGGTTAATGAAGGAATGTCGTGGAGGTTCTACCAGTGGAGGACCATCATTGCAAGATATTAAGAATTTTAAGCGTGATATTATGGCATATATCTCTAGCGGTGATGCACAGATGGTTATTGATAGATTCACAATGAAGAGGAAGGCATCATCCGCATTTTATTTCGACCATGTTGTTGATAGCAAGAACAATTTGGTGAGATTATTCTGGTGCGATCCGATTGCTCGAGCTAATTATGCAGCATTTGGCGATGCTGTGTCATTTGACTCAACATACAGAACCAACAAGTATGTTTTAAGTTTATTACTTCAGCGTTGGTTTTTTTTACTTTCCATTTTTCAATTTAGCTGGCCAATTTACCTTGGCGTGTATGCCATTATTCGGTTGAATACAGAGTTTTTTTGTTTGGGCATCAGTATAATGTGTCATTCTATTCCGTGAAATGTTGATCATTATGACTTTATAAAATGGAAACGTAATATAAATTTTATAAACATTTTGTTAGTCAATGGTACCGTAACGTCTTAAGAGGGAGCTGTATTATGAATTACTTACAGGTACAGTATGGTATTTGGGCCATTTACTGGGATGGACAACAACCGAAGAGCGGTAACTTTTGGTGCGGGGTTATTGTTGAATGAGGACAAGGACTCGTATAGGTGGTTATTTCAGAAATTCCAGAATGCAATGGGGAAGGACCCGATGGTCCTTGTAACGGATCAGGATCCTGCTATGAGGGAGGTCATTCCAGAAGTATTTCCAAATACACGTCATCGATTCTGTATGTGGCACATTATGATGAAAGTCCCTAAGGAGGTATATTTCGGATTATCATATGCATGGTCACTTATACTTTATTTCATTTGTATGATTCTTGTTGTGACATATTAAATGGAGGCTTTATGTATTCTTTGCAATTGTGTGTTTTAATATGGGGACTTCTGTTTTGTGGATATTATTCACGGAAATTGTATGATTTCCACGCATTATATACTGGCGCTTGTTTGGGTTTACATGGGAATATTTGCTATCCATGTATCATATGCATCATATGCATGGTCACTTATACTTTACTCCGGGTATATTATGTATTTTTTACGTATCAATTACAACTTTTGTGCATATTTTATTCATAAGGAACATCAGGTCCTTTTCCCATTTGTTTCTAGTATAAGCATTGCATTTGTATTTTATGTAACTATTGTTATACTGTTGTAATAAGTAAATATGGTCTCATCTTTAGGTACCACATGACATTTGTCGTATTAAAGAGTTCCGAAAGAAACTTAACAAGGCAGTGTGGGGATATTATATAACGGTTGAAGAATTTGAGTCAATGTGGACGGACATGGTGGCCGAGTTTGGGCTAGAAGAGAACAAGTGGCTTAAATTGATGTACAGTCAAAGGAGTACTTGGATACTAGCATATTTCAAAGAGGTGCCAATGGGTGGGCTGATTAGAACAACATCAATTTCGGAATCAGCCAACAGTTTCTTTGGCCGGTACTCTAGTCATCACTTCAACCTTGTTGAATTCATGATGCAATTCGATTCGGCAATGGATACACAACGCAATACCCAGGCGAAGCTTGACATGGAGAATGCTACAACCGTCCCAACGTATGAGAGCCCTCTACCGATTGAACACCATGCCGCATCTGTCTATACTCTGAAGGTGTTTGCGAAGGTCCAGGAGGAAATCCTGGATGCATTGGCTTTATGCAACGTCACGAACGAGATAGTAGAGGGTGGCAATAAGGTGCATGTTGTTGATGAAGAAGATTGCGGTACCTTCCAGGTTAAATTCGATCTGGACACACAAGGTTCAACATGTGCATGCAACACCTTTCTTAGGATTGGAATACCATGCAAACATATATTTGCCACCTATAAATATATGCGGTTGAAGTCCATACCTGACATCATGATTAAGTCTAGGTGGACTAAGGACGCAAGGAAGGCATCGCAGGTCCATGTTGATGAGGCAGTTGTCAAAGAGTGTGCTGATTTTGGAAGCGAAGAAGGTGTTGATGGATCAGATGTGGGGCGGAATATACTCCACGGTCGGCCTGGTGGAGGGTGACATTGAGCTCATTGAAGATTTTCTTGCTACTCTACTTTCGAAGAAACAGCAATACCTAGAGAAAAAGGCTGAGTCTGGTGGGATGGAAATGACGAAAGAGGCGTTTGTTGAGAAGTACGTAGGCGTAAAGCCCCCTGCTACAATTACTATTCAACCCCCCCCCCCCCCCCACAGGCCAAGAAGAAAGGCCACCGGCTGAAGGGGTCCCTGGAGCTAGCCACAAATAAGGGGAAAATTAAGAAAATGAGAAAGTGTGGAAGATGTGGAAAGGTCGTTTCACATAATCGAAGGACATGCACAGTTGTGTTGGATGGTAATAATGCCTTGGAAGAAGAAGAAGAGGACCTGGGAGATGAATCAACAGACGAGGCCGACATTGGGGAAGAATTATACGATGAAAGTGAGTAGGGTCAAGTTATTATTCAGTAGAATGGAGTGTTTTAATAAGTTTTAGCTTTACTATTTGGATTTTATTCGGTAAAATAGAACGTTTCTAATTACTCGCATTGTGGATTAATATTGTTATTGAGCTTCAGTTGCATTTGTCAGTAACTCCATTACACGTGATTGTTCTTGATGCCCATTACTCTTCAGACTTGGCATCATTGCTGATCGATTTCAGTTATGAGTTTTCGAGTCTTTTTTTTCCTATTTTTCCCATGATTAATCCATTTATATTAGGCGTTTACTCTAATAGTCGTTGGGTTGATTCTTCATCTTGATCCATCCATGCGACTACTTAGTCCTATGGTTTGATATGCAATAACCCCTTCTCCTTTGCTTAACCTAACCTTTTTCCCCCGCTCTCGTGTAAGTTAAATTTGATATTATTCACCAAAGGCTTGTCTTTGTTTACCCTCGATACGACATGACTAGTAACATTATTCACTGGAATTTTGTGTTTTCATTCCTTACACAGTTGGGTTCGATCCACTTGTATTCGTAAGAAAGGATACCCATTCGTCGGTATTATCTGGTCACATTGTAAAATTCGAACATGATGTTGCTTATGCATAACATAGCAAACTAAAGGTGGACTGAATCGTCAAACAAACAAGAATCCCTAACGACTAATGCAAATAGGTCGCCACCTACCAAAATATATATGTCACTGACTAAAAATCCCTAATACTTGGCGCATATATGTCACAAAATACCAATCCACATAATGAAAATTTCTACTAATATTGGATATATAGCTAGAGAATGGGTACTAGTGGGATGGACGACACCAACCCGGTGCATCTGGTGTCGGATGACTGTTAATCAAGCAACCTGTTGGTGGTGCTGGTGTTCACATAAAGTGAGCCTTTCTTTGAGCAACTGAGTACTTTATTCTTCTCCTCGTTCAGCTCAGATGTCAGTATAGCATGCACATACCTCGACCGTAGGGCACTTATGTTCTTCCGACTTTCAGGTTTGAAACCGCAATTCCAATTGATGTTGCCCTTGTAAGTCTCCATGTGGCGCATCGCGTATACCCCGGAGTCTACCCCCCCCCCCCCCAGATGGGTTCCTCCAATCCAAAGGTAGCACCCTACAAAACTCTATTTTGCTGGTAATGTCCGCCATGGAGTGCGCATCCTCATCCACCAACAGTTCGCATAACATTTTTTTCTACATTGTTACACATATTCCCTTAATTCAAATATGTAAGGATGCAAAGGTAATAACACTATGTATGTAAGGAAGGTACTTTGTCATTAGAATTACCAGCTCTTGAAAGACACGATTGTAGTAGACTGATTTGGGGCCATCCCTTTCGTTTGTGTAGTCGAGTATTTCTACAACTCCTCTACGGAAGTTAAAGGATATGATATAGTACTCCTCGTTTTGGTAGATTGGAAACATCATCTGCAGAACCCACAATAACGGGTCACCAATTAAAATTCAACGACACGGATAAACTTGTACTGGGGAACAATGCAGAAATGTTTCAGATTCAACACGCACATTCCCCTGAATAATAATTCACATTCCAACGAATAGTGATGAACTCTTAACACCTACCACCAACACACCAATATATAACTAACAAACTTCCAAAACTCTATAAGTTGAGGTAAAACAATAAGAGAGTTTGAGTTGAATATAAACATACCATGTCCAGCTCTCCCACTTTTACAACCTCACCTGGTGCTGCCTCATGGAATCTTAGGAAAAACTTAACCGCCCTCACTTCATATTTTTCTTTGCTTGGGTGGCTGACCATTCCGAACTATAAAAACATATTATATAAATGCGGTTGAAGGATATTAGTTTGTCATAAAGTTATATGCAATCGATTCACCAATTATATATCTAATTACCGTGGCACTTGGCGGCACAAAGTATATGTGAGGTGAATCCTTGCTCCTATATGCTTCATCATGATTCAGCTTCAGAGCCCACACGTCCATAACCTGTGGTGGGATGCCTTTCCATTGTAGCACAGCCAGCTCAATAGTAGTAAGTGTGAATGGGATAAGGGGCCTTGTACGATCCGACCCATGCACGAACATGATTTTCCTTCAGCATCACACACAAGTAGTTTTTATTTGAATCAATACGCAGGAAATTGTACGTAAACATAGTTTGTGAGGTTTAAGGGAGTTTGTACTTACTCTATTCCCATTTCTTTCACAAGGTTGATGACCATAGTTTGCTCCTTTGTAACTCTGACTTCGAGGTCAATCACCCTGCGTACGAAGGGGCTTATTTCCTTAATGGACTGTCCCTTTGCTCGTTTTGGCCTCGGGGTAACCAAATCCCATTTTTCCGGCAACATAATCCCTTTCCCTTTCTGCAACATACATTCATACATCTTCTGTCATAAGCATAGGGTCTTCATTCATTTTAAAAAATTTAAGATTTTGTCGTATATTTACCTGCATTCTGAGGTCACTACAACGGCTTCCGCCAACTCCTTCGACGACTTCTATTGCCCCGGTGTTCTGGATGACATTGTGCATTAATACGGTTTCATATTCATTCGATATCACTGTATTTATGCAAAATCAATTGGGAACATGCAAAATGTACCTTATCGGCTTCGACCGCAGGTGGATTTGAGGCGATTTATATGTTGTCACCTTCGTCATGGGTATCGACCACCTTTTCCTTGGAGAGACATTGGGAGGTCTCCTACAGTTCATTGTGTTTCATCCCATGCGACATGTTATTGACGGAAGGACAAAAAAATGCTGATATTTATATGAATAATTTTTTTTCCACACCCCTTTTTCTTCAGAAAATTAGATTTTACCCAGATTATGCACAAGAAAAATGCTGATATTTATATGAATAATATTACCCATTTCACCGAAAAAGATAACAACATTTAGTACGAACCAAACAGTGTTGTGCATTTGTATATTCACCCAACTAAACATGTCAGCATTCCATAAGTATGAATGTCCGTAAGAATCATTTCACTTTACCTTTTCCGTTCTTGTCGTAGTATGACTCCGTAGTCCCACCACTACTTCACAGTGTCCTTCGTCTGTGGCCTACGTTTACATTTAAAATGTGTCACATAACCATGTTCGCCTTTATTGACAACATTATTATATGTGAAACACCCGAATAACCCTATTGTTGCCAAATACATTTGGCGTTATTATCTCTATATACTGTTGGATTATCTGACAGTTTGTTTACCTTGTTGTTCTTTTCAAAGCTGATTGGTATGCCTCCATCATCCTCTCCAAGAACCACCACAACATCTTCCATCACAGCATCAGTCACTTCATCAGTTGGAATAGGAACTTCATTCGTAACCTGTTATTCAGAATGTCATATATTATATCGGTTATATTCAATTTATTTGCATATTGATGCAAGTGGGTGACATTGTCACTGTTACCTCTGCAGCATTTGCGTCCACTGTGTCGTCCCCTGCAGCATGTTGGGCTTCCATGTCTTCCTGCCTTCGTATCTGATCTAGGACTTCATTGACCGGGTCTGGCGCTCCAGCCATATCGTCATCCAATCCCAAGTCAAACGATGGCCAATTATTTTTGTCAGAAATAAGTTGGTCTCGGGCCTTCATTGCATCATCTATCAACTGTAGATTCTTCATCAACGTTGGGTCATTACAGAAATCAGGGGTCCCTTGCGATAGAAGAGTTGCAGCCGGTGTCGAAGTGATTGAGTCTAAGCCCGTCCCATGCGGATGGCCTCGGCCTAGAACCGTCTTCCCTAGCTCATAGCAACATTGTATGTGTGGTTCCTCCCTCATCTCAATCGGCACATTGTTAAGCTTCTCAACCAAGCCCTTTATTGCCCGACTAACCTCGACAGCTGAGCTAACCAAATCTTCATAATAATCCTATAATATACGAGTATGACACAAATTCTGTGATTATAATCGGTCACCAATTGACAAGATTCAACTGAATAAACGCATAACGTACTAGTATTCGTATTCTAATCAATATTTAAACGTTTATTTAAGGATCGTCATACCTCTTTAGTTCTCATTTCCTTCGGAGGTTGTGTGATTGCAACTGGTACTTCGATTGCTCGGTCTATACGACCTTTGCCGAACCCACCACACTCCATTTCGTTCTTCTCCCGTGTGGATATCAGATTGTCTGTCCAGCCAATGAATGTCGGTATTCCACGGTGTACTACGCGTATCCCGCGATAGACCACTCGATCAACGTACAGAAGCTGCATTATGTATTATTGCTTTCACATTAAATATGCCTTCTTACTATCATTCATATATTTTCAACGAAAAATGAAATGCAGGTTTGAAGATTTAACTCACCACCAAAAACAGTAACGGTCCTTCAAAGGATCCTTTCTTGTCTGCAGCAAACTTTAGCTTGGCACTTATTAAGTTTGCCAGCACAAATTCACACCAGTTTACCCCTTTTACTGCATCAACACTGACTATGCTCTGAATTAATCTTTGAGTCACACCGCCACTTTGCTGCCCAGTCACTCAATTACTATCGAACAACACCAGGAAGTTCTGAATGAACTGCAGGCCACTGTCTGAACTTGTAAGCATCGATCCCATCACATGTGAGGGTCTTAAACCTGCATACTGCTTGTCATACTGCGCCCTCCACTTTTCAATAACATCTTTGTTTTCATTTTGGCCCTTTATGACAACGGACTTCCTGCCAAGGGGGAGACCTAAGCATCTGTGTACATCGAGTTCGGTTACCTCCATGCTCCTTCCATCCTCGAACTCGATGCTACATCTATTTGGGTCGAAATGATCAACCATCCATTTCGCCATTGACAGTGGCTGTTTTTTCAGATTCAGCTCTAGTAGTGATCCAAACCCTATTTCTTTTACCGCCCTTAGCTTCGCTTCATTCCCGGGTCCTTCCTTCAATTTCTGAACTGCCTCCACAAAGACAGCCGGTGAGGTTCTTGAAAATATCGGGTCAAACGTGTCCAATTTACCTCTTGATTTATCCTTTTTCCTCCCCTTTAGTTCCACTTTTTTCTTGGGTTCGTTTTCCAGCTCCTTGCTTCCAATTGGTTGGGTCTCCTCATCCGAAGGGTCGGTATCTCCGTCTACATAATCATGACAATCCATATATAATATAGGTAATCCCAAATGTTATTCAAACAAAAAAAACCCCATAGCAAACTCATCCTTTAACGATAATCATCGAATATGTGATATTATTATGTATCCTATCCCCCCGTTCGTTGTGACATATATGGTCGTTTTCGTTGAATAACTTTTACCCTTTACACCCAATATGATGAATATATTTACTTATCGACGGCCCTTCGGTTAATCTTTTGTCATTAATATTTTTCCCCACCATTACCCCCACATGTGTATGTAACATACCTTCGTCATCAGTTGGTATGTCCTCTCTTGTTCTCTTTGACCCTCTCCTATCAATATCCTTCGTTTCCTTATCACCCACTACCAATGATTCATCAACTGCACACATATCATCACATTTTCAATACCTTTTTCTGGAATATAACATAGATATACCAATACGTTATCTTAAACAATATAGTAATTACGATGAACCATGATGCACGTCACATATACACCATGCAATAAAGTGAAAACATCATATTTATATGAACTCACCATCAACAGCACGAACATTTGTAGTCGACGCATTTTTGGACCTCCGCTTCTGTGGTTTTGAAGGGATTTCATCTAATTCCTTCGGGTCTGCGACGAAATCATCCTCGCTATCGTCCGAGTAAACTGTTCGTTTGCTTGTCTCCGTCTTTGAGAATGACGGTGTTCCCGCCCCGGTGTTTCTGCTCCCGGACCGCCTCATCATCTTCTTTCTCGCTACTCAAATAACAAAATTACAAAATGGGTTAGCTTGACAACATACTTATCACTTGAAACTATGTAAATACTTTGAGGATCACCGAAACATTAATATACATAAGTCAATCTTACATTTGAGCTATGTTTTGACAGGTTACAATCTCATATATTCACATGCACAAACGTCTCCAATTCACTTAATACACCCAACTTTCCTTTGTATCACACTACATTTTATATCTACCCTCATACTTGTACTTCAAGGAATGCTATACACATTTCAATCCTACATTACTATCCTTCCTCTAAATGAACACTACTTTTACCCGAATAGTACCCCGCATATTTATATGATATTATACTTACTATTTAACTGAATAACCGTATATATTCCACTGAATAGTACTTCTGGTTTTGTTAATTATTCAGATGGGAATAGAGTTTTTTAATTTTTTTTCACTCTGGCAGCTGGGATTAGTCACCTAAAACAAATGGTTTGATTAAAGTATAAATGAAGTTGCAATATTCGATATAGTAAGTACATTTATTCATGTTAATCTATGTTTTTTTTTCGTGCTATGTCAAGGAATATATAGGATCAAATTCAACTACATAACATTAACTATTCTACTGAATAGTACTATTTCTTTGGGTCAGTATTCAGGTGGGACTAGGGTTTCTCATTATTTTGTAACTCTTTCATGTGGTATTATTCATCTAAAACACATTGTTTGAGTAAAGTATAAATAAAGTTACACTATTCATTTGAAAAACTACATTTATTCATGACAATCTCTTTGTTTTTTATTACTATGAGAAGGAATATATAGCTATATATAATGACATCAAAATCCGGGAACATCACCCAAACATGCACACAAATATACACTTAAACCCTCTATTTTAGATGAATTGTCATGTTCATACACAAATGGTTCCGATGAATACTATCGTTTATATAGTGACACGACAGTATTCATCGAATTCATGAGTTTTCGAATCCAAACCACAAGTTTGTCACCGAACCCAAATATCAACAGCCGCATTCACATTTTTATGCATATTGTCGTTCATACCCACAACCACATAACTATGAACTAAAATCAAAGCACCTTCATGCAAATCCAATTTGAGATTCATAAGTTGAAACATTCAAAGACTTCAAAAAGCTATGAAATTGGTGTATAATGTCTCATCACCGATGCTAAATAACCACACATATTCCCCAAAATATCAAACCCCGCATTTAAAATCCCCCATATCCCTAATTTCATAACACCCTTCACCGAAACCTTCAAAATCTCTTCTTGTATCCAAAATTCGCCCTATTTTGATGCACACATCGCACATTGATGAACAAAAATCAAGTAAACCACAAAGAATCGAAGGATCCTTCCAAAACACACACAAAAATCAAACCCAACCCCCATTCATGACAGCAGATCCGAAAAAAAAACTCACAAATTTGGGGCTTACCCATTTCGATTTTGGTAGAACAGCCGGATTTGAGTCAACAACCACCGCCGGATGCACAGCAATGGCGAAACCGTTCGCAATCGCCCACCGGAGAGGAGAGGGACACACGATTTGCGCCGCCGCCTTCACTCCGACTATGCTACGAACCACCAGCAGCCCAAATCGCCGTTTTTTGCTGTCGGAATCGTCGAATCTTGGCGCACGAGCGGTTTTGTGGGGTGAGGATCGATGGTGATGGGTGGATATTTCGAAGCTTCCAAAGGACGCTTTGAAGCGGTTTGACGTTGAAGAAGATTGACTTGCGGGTCCTAGGGTTTTAATGAAGCTTTGATTTCACGCGCCCCGCAAGATGTCGCCCCATTGCATTTTTTTTTTCCACGTGGCGTAATTTAGCCCATCCAATCCCTTTAGATCTATGGCTGGGATTTATGCACTAGATACACTATAGGCTATGTGCACTATAGAACCAACCCCCTAGTGGTGGTAAGACCATCCACAATGGTTTTGGGTAAAATGTATACATTTGCACATGATGTGTAAAAATACACATCACTTTTTAACAATTTGCTCCATTGGTAAAATGTGCATTTTTTACACATCATTCAAATACAATTCATTTAAAATAAAAAAGAAAATAAAATCATTAAAAAATCAACCAATGAAATTGTCTTGCTTTTTGTAAAAGTTTTTGCACATAGGGAGGTGGTGTGCTCAAATTTGCACATTTCATGCTCAAATGTCTACATTTGCACACACCCAAAATAACCAATGGAGTTAAAAATGTCTAAAAAATACACATTTGCACACAACCATTGTGGATGGTCTAAAGTTATTGCAATTTGATGTACTGTATTTAATAAAATAGACTTGTGATGTGTGAAGATATGTTTATGAAGACTTTGCGGAATTAAGTGCTCTTCTTGAATCAGAAGTGAAAAGAGAGAAAAGGACAATATATTTGTGCATTGGAGTTGGGAGGATGAACAATTTGGCTGGAAATTACTATATTAAGGTAAACATTTATTGGTCAGAGTAGGGTGTCATCTATATTTCTCGATATAGGTATTAGGTAAGGTAGAGAGCATGACGGAGATTCTAATTTGGTAGTGCACTCAAATTGAAAAGTTTCTGCTGCATTTTCCAAAACAATATGTGAAACCTTGAACATGTCACCATCGGACAAAGAGAGAGACTTCATACATTTCTCTTATTTTGTATCATTGTATTATATACTAGTATATATATGTTTAAATTAAACTAACTTCCAACACTTTTATCTAATTTGAGCATCTACTTTTCATGAAAAGGTCAACCTAATTGCCATTTTTTAATGGCATTAGCATGAAAGTGAATTAAAAGTGGAGATATAAAAAGCATTACTTTTTAATACGTATACAAAATATTAATTTTTTTAGTAATTTAACATTTATTATTAATAAGTTTTTAATTGTAAAAAAAATAAAAAAAATATATTATATAATTTTTAATTTTTAAAATACGTGCATCAAAGTCCAATATATTATATTGTTAATCGGATAGAGTACTTCATTAGGAAACAAAGATTTAAAGTGATATTTAGTTATTTTCGAAGGGTTTGGCATTTGGATCATGATAATAGAGACAATGAACTTTGTTAAAACTTTGCTATTTTACGTAAAAAAAAGGGGTCAAATTATAGAAAACCACCCTTTAAATATATTTATTTATCATAAATCACCCTGTAAATTGATATTTTGAGAACACCATTTAAATAACTTTAGTCACCAATCAATCACCTCTAAAATTATTTTGTTCAAATCTATGTTAAATTTGATAAATTACAATTTTACCCCTTCTTTTATATTATATTTTGATAGAATTTTAACAATTAAAAAAAGGAAAAAATGAATAGGTAAGTAGTATGAAGTTGGGAGGAAACCAATTGACACCATTTTCTATTTCAAAATAACTGATAAATTGGCGTCGACTTTTACAAAATTGCTCTCCATCCAATCGAGTTGCTTGCTTTCCCTTTTAAAATCATTTTTTATACAAGACGAGAATTTGGACAGGGTCAACCACGGTTATACCACTGCCCAAGGGAGTCATTTCGGATGAGATCTTCGATATCAGAGGACCTCCAATCTAGATTGTTAGAAGTCAACCGAGCATGTGCAATGCTATCCGCAACTTGGTTGCCTTCTCAAAAAATGTGGTCGAAAGCGATCGAATTGAAATACTAGCTAGAACAGAGTGAGTGAATCTGAATAGATCGTCTCCACCTCCCACGAACACCGTCTGACTCCATTGAAAGTATTAATGATCGTCAAACTGTCTCCCTCAATCTCCAGACACTTTATCCCCTCTTCTAGGCTTACAGAAGTCCTATTTGAAGGCTCAAAGCTTCAACATGGAGTACTGAAACTTTCCCACACTTGCTAGCGCCACAACCAACCATACGACCATGGTTGTTGCGTATAATAAAACACGTCGTTGCCTGTCCAAAAGAGACCTTAGTTACGTCAAAATTGAGCTTGAAGAAACCATCCTTTGGTTTAATACATCTAATCATAATTTGTTGTCGAGAGCTATGTTGTTTCACATTGGATCCAGTTTGTCATTCTTCCTCATCTGGGTCCTTTATCTGTGCTTTTTTTTTTTTCAGTTTATTATGTGATGTTTAATTATTTTTACCCATTCTTCAAACCTCGGGAATTCAAGGCTTTCAAAAAGGATTTTATTTCTCATTGACCATACTCCCCAAATTGAAAAGGCAAGAGTTGTTTTCTGTTCTGATGTTAGTTTTATGAAAATTTCCATAATAATCTCCTTGTAATGTTTGTTTGTTTTGTTAGTACTCATTATTATTCTTACAATTTATTGTTCCATTTTCCTAATAAAATTGACGGTTAGCTGGCATTTTGTGAAAATACGATAAGTGTCTTCATCTCTCTGATTACATAGTGCACATTCCAAAGGTACATCTATACCTTTCTTTCTAACTTTCAAAATCACTTTCTAATTCTCTTTCAGCTTCTACACACATTCAATCTTGGAGAAAAGTGGTGTCAATTCAATTGTATTCTCCCAAATTTTATTCTTACTTTTTTTAATTGTTAATTTTCATTAGTATATAATGAAAAAAAGAGGGGTAAAATATTAATTTATAAAGTTTAACCGAGATTTGGAGGGAATAATTTCAGAGTTGATTGCTGACGGAAGTTATTTAAGGGGTGATTCCTAAAAATATCAATTTTAAAGATGATTTATAACAAATGGTTATATTTAAATGGTGATTTCCTATAATTTGGGCCCAGAAAGAAACAATGAAATATTTTGAACAATATATAAGTAATTGATGGACTACTTTTATTATTATTAATTAGTTTTGAAATAAAACTATTATATTTATATGTTGGTTTTATCTCTTATATGTGAACAGGGGTGGAGCTAAGGAAAGATCTAGAGGGTCACGTGCTCTCTCTCTCATTTGACGAATCACCTAGTGTATTCTCCTCATCGATAACTTCGTTTTGATATATAATACGCCTTATTCCGATATTTGAGTAAAAAATTATGAATGTTTAAAAATTAAAGGTATATTAATCACTTTAATTTTATTTCAATAGACTATAATGCTTTTATATTTTAATTAAATTAGCATTCACGTACTATAATTCATCTCGAGAGCTTTGAAGTGAGAGATTATACTAATCATTTTAACAATTAGATAATAAGTTACACACAAGTTAAAAATTTTTACGCCTAGTTATACATTATTATATGTTAAAAGTGTAACAAATTACATATTGACTAAGGTTGTTATTCGAGCCGAACAAATATGGTATTGCTTGATTATATTTAGCTCGTTTAAAAACGAGTTGAACGTTTATTGAACAGAACTCGAGTCAAGTTCGAGTTACTCGGCTCATATCGATTTAATCTAAAATAATACTCCGTATTATACACGTATATTGTGTATCCTTCTAAAATTTTCTTGCTGTACCACTTTGAACTCATAATCTCATATATGACCCATTGAACCCTCCTATCAGATCTAACCAACTTTAATCCTCGGCGTATAGTATTAGATTCGACTGTTTCTCTTATTTTGGACAAGTACGTAACAACTGGGTCAGATTCAGTAAAGAGGGTGGTGGCCACAAATTTATAAACCGTTGGTTCTAAAAGATCAACGAATTAAAACTCTTAATTGTCATGTTCCTGTATTTTTTTTATAATACTCCGTACTCCCTTCGTTTGAAAATATTTGTCGTTTTACTTTTGAACATGTTGTTTAAGGAGTTAAAAACTCTATAAAATATTATTTTTTTTAATCAAATTTGTTTTATAAATTGATACTCCCTCCGTTAATTAAAACTTGACGTTTTACTATTCACGCACGCTTTTTGAGGTGTTAAAAACTATATAAAATATTAACTTTTTTAATATATTTTTTTAATAATTTCATACTTGTTACTAGCAAATATGAATTTATAAAAACAAATTTGAAAAAAAGTTAATATTTCATATAGTTTTTATCTTTCTAAAAAACCGTGCAGAAATAGTAAACGACAAGTTTTAATTAACAGAGGGAGTACTTATTAGTAATAAGTATCAATTTATAAAAAAAATTGATTAGAAAAATAATATTTTATAGAGTTTTTAACTCCTTAAAGAACGTTCACAAAAGTCAAACGACAAATATTTTCAAACGGATCGATTAACATTTTGAAGGGAATAATACTAACACTAGGTTGGCTGCAAATTGAGTCAGATAATTAGTACGGAGTAGTAATTTATTACTCCCTCTGATTTTTAATATAAGGCATTTGACTTTTCTTCACGTAGTTTAAGGAGTTAAAAACTATATAAAATATTAATATTTTCAATTTAATTATTTTACATTATAATACTTATTAATAATAAGTATTATAATGTAAAAAAAAATTAATTAAAAAAAGCATTATTTTATATAGTTTTTAGCTCCTTAAACAACGTAAAGAAGAGTCAAATGCCTTATAATAAAAATCGGATGGAGTACTTCAGTGGACCATCAGAATCCAAAGCCTTCAGCCTTCATCCAACTACTCTTAACATTTGTCATTATGAAAGTATTTTTTAAGTCATTATGAAATATTTTTTTATAAAAAAATATCATAAAGTTAATAGGCAAATATAATCATGACATTTTTAAGCCTATAACATTGTCGGTGGAACGCAAATCTCAATAATATTATTAAAATAAATGCAAATACTACGGAGTATATAATACTGTACGTTCTGCTGTATCTTGCATTTGAATTTATTGATTTGCAGAAAAAATAGGTACATCTTATGAATTTTTTTTTAAGCATTGGGTGACGAGCTCTTTGTTTGTGTCGTTGAAATAGAAGTTACTGTAAGACATTAAAATAGGACGGTACATAGTTGATTTATTCGATAAAATATGTCCTTTGTTATTTATGGAGTATATTTTATGTATTTATTTTTAAATGACTTTGTTAAATCATGAAAATTTTCTAGAAAGGTAAAAACTATATAAAATATTAATTTTTATTCAATATTTTTTAATAATATTATACTTAATACTAATAAGTATGATATTATTAAAAATTTTATTAAGAAAATAAATATTTTATATAGTTTTTATCAACTTAAAGCGTGCATAAATAGTAAAAAGTTAATTACAAATGAGGAAGTCTATATTTTTAAATGATAAAAGTTATATAAAATATTACCTTTTATTAAAATATAAACAATTTCATATTAATCAATAATGAGTACAATTGTTTTAATTTTTTTTATTAAAAAATAGTATTTAATACAGTATACTTTTTATCGTCATAAAAAACTCTACATGAATAATAAAATATGTATATTGAACAAATAGAATATATAAGTAAGCACATAATTATGTACACAATTCATATGCCCCTTAACATATACTCCCTTCCTAAAGATTAACTAAAATAGTTAAGTGTGCAAATGTGCACATTACTTTTTGGTATTTTACTCGGTTGGTTAAATGTATATTTTATACACTCTTTTCTAATTAAATATATTTAAATTAAAGAAGAAAGAAAAACTTAAAAATAATCAATAGGAAGTATGTATGTACTCTTACTTTATTGAAAAATGATAAAAAGTTTTGCACATGTGAGAGGTGTTATGCTTATATTTGAACATTTTGTGTGCAAATGTGTAAGTTTTGAACATTAAAAAGTAATCATTGCAGCCCAATTTGTATCAAAATATACATAACATATACTCCCTTCCTAAAGACTAACTAAAATAGTTAAGTGTGCAAATGTGCACATTTATACACGGTGTGCAAAAATGCACATTACTTTTTGGTATTTTACTCGGTTGGTTAAATGTATATTTTATACACTCTTTTCTAATTAAATATATTTAAATTAAAGAAGAAAGAAAAACTTAAAATAATCAATAGGAAGTATGTATGTACTCTTACTTTATTGAAAAATGATAAAAAAAGTTTTGCACATGTGGGAGGTGTTATGCTTATATTTGAACATTTTGTGTGCAAATGTGCAAGTTTTGAACATTAAAAAGTAATCATTGCAACCCAATTTGTATCAAAATATACATGCATATTTAAGCATCTGCACCATATCATTGTAGTCTAATTAAAATTTGCCATTTTTTAAATTTGCACATTTTATAAGATAACAAATAAAAATACACTTATACCCTCTATTTTTTTACTTTGTTAAAAATTACAACTAATATCTTCATAATCATTATAAGAACAATTTTGGAAAATGAACACAAAATATATAAAATGTTATATTTTTCTTAATAAATTTTTTCTCTAAAATGACATATTTTTTTTAATAGATGGAATACGTTTTACAGTTTCACCTATTCTAAAACTTTATGTTAGGGACGAAGGTTTAATTTGGTGGTTACGAAAATAGCACAATGAGCACATTTTTAGCTTGATATTCTCCATTTCGGATATAGGCTAGTTCTCAAATACCTCATTTTTGGTCATGCATGAATTAACTTATCGTACGTACAAGAATTTATTTGTGTTAATTCATTTCACTATTGGGATTTCTTAATTGAAATTCCAACTTTCATTATCATTGGGATTTCCTATTAATCTAGTAGTGTTTTTGTAAAATCTAGCCTTAAGCTAGATCTAAGCTCAACTGCACACTGATTTGCAGCAACAATCAACAAAGCATCAACTTGATCATGAAAGGATCAAACCCAGATATGGAAAGCTGAATGAAAAACGGTTGAGCTAGGGTTCTTCTCAGCTTGTCATATCACTCTCACAAGTCCCAAAATAACCGAAATACAATCCTTAAATAGTCCGGCTAATAGAGGAAACCCTCATAGGGGTATGACAGTAAAAGGATAAATGTAGGGGAAATAAAAGGGAAATTAGAATAAGATAAAGCATGATAATATGATGCATTATAGATGCACATTATAAGATAGATATCTCAATACCCCCTTCAAGTTGGATAAGTTGACTGATCAACAAGACCCAACTTGGAGAGGAAGTTGTTGAACTGTTCTTCACCAAGTGGCTTGGTAAAGTTGTCAGCTAGCTGCATTCTAGTTCTGATGTGAGGAGTAGAGATGAAGCCTTCAAGCACCTTCTCTCTAACAAAATGACAGTCCACACGAATGTGCTTTGTGCGCTCATGAAAGATAGAGTTTACTGCGATATGTATGGCCGCCTTGTTGTCACAATGCAAAGGAATGGGAGTGCTAGGGTGAATGTGCATATCATTCAGTATTCCAAATATCCATACTAGCTCACTTGCTGATTTTGACATACTCATGTACTCTACCTCAACAGATGATTTGGACACAATAGGCTGCTTCTTTGTCTTCCAGGAAATCATAGATTTGCCAAAAAAAAATACAATAGCTAGTGAAAGACCTTGCACTATAGGCACATGCTGCCCAATCTGCATTATAATATCCAATAAGGTCAAAAGAATCATCTCTTTTGAAGGTCAAACCCAAACTAACTGTCCCTGCAAGGTATCTAACAACATGGAGTGCTGCAGACATGTGTGGCTCTCTAGGAGAGCTCATGAATTGACTGAGATGTTGTATAGCATATGACAGATCGATCTAGCCTGGTCAAATTCAAAAATAGCAACCTTCCTACCAATCTTCTGTATCTCTCTGGTTCATCCAAGGGCTTGCCTTCTTCTAGAGATAATTTTAAGCCTCTTGGTATGGGAAACCCACCAGGTTTACAACCCTTCATTCCACAGTCGTCTATAATATCTAAAATATACTTCCTCTGATGTAAAGCTGTTTCATCATGAGTTCTGATGACTTCCAAACCCAAAAAATAACTTGCTAATCTAAGATCTTTGATGGTATATGCATGGTGCAAGGATTGTTTGACAGAATTAATTGATTCAACATCATCACCTGTGATCAAAAGATCATCAACATACACCAGGGCAATAATCTGTCCTTTTGAAACCTTCTTGATGAACATTGAGCAGTCATTCTTGGACTGAGCAAACCCAAGAGTGATCAAGAATTGAGTTAACTCAGTGTTCCATTGTCTAGAGACCCGCTTCAATCCATATAAGGATCTTTTCAAGCTGCATACCTGTCCAGGCTGCACTACATAGCCTTTCGGAGGTTCCATGTAAACCTCTTCATCTAGTTTCCCATGGAGGAATGCATTTATACATCCATCTGAAAAATAGGCCAACCCTTCTTGTTTGCTACAGAAAACAACATTCTCACAGTTGCTAGCTTTGCAACTAGAGAGAAGGTATGTTTATAGTCTTTTCCTTCCACTTGTGTATATCCCTTTGCCACAAGTCTGGCTTTGTATCTTTCAACTGTCCTATCTGGTTTGTACTTGACTTTGTAAATCCATCTGTACCCCACTCCTTTCTTCCCTTTCTAGCAGCTCAGACATGACCCATGTTTAATTGCTTTCTAACGTAGTAATCTCTTTGCTCATAGTTTCTTGCCACAAAGAATCCTTCACAACCTGCTTATAACTTCTAGGTTCTGGCACTGCTATCATATTGGAAAAGGATGTCACAAACTCGTTATTGTATTGTGATAAATTCCCAAGTACAGTTGCAAGGAAAGATACTGAATCTGGTGATGAATTAGAGGGCATGTTTGAAGGAACGAAATCATTGTATTTGGCAGGTATGTGTGTTTGTCTAGTGGATCTCCTTAAGGGTAGAAATTCAACATTGTCAGGGACATAATTATGTGCTTCATTAAAGGTAGGACTCACCCTCCATGGTGAGTTATGACTGCCATCTGGGCTCAATAAATGAGAATTTGATGAAGATGGAGTGTCTGGGACAACTGCAGATGCTTCAACAGGTTTCATGTCCTGTTTAACATGAAACTTGATGGACATCTTCGAAATCTGCTGCAAGATTTACCAAAGATAGCACAGGTTCTTCAACTTTGTCTCCCTTTTCAACACAACTTTGTTCCTTGAAGGGAAAGATGTTCTCACGAAAAACCATATCCATAGTGATAAATATGCTACCTGACTTCACCTTAAGCAACTTGTATGCCTTCTGCCCCGGATGATAGCTAAGGAAGACACATCTCCTTCCTTTCTCTCCAAATTTGTCTTTGTCAGAATGAGCTACAGGTGTATAGCAGAGGCACCCTACCACCTTCAACTCATCATAAGTGGGTCGTTTCTAACACAATACTTCATAAGGAGTCTTCCAGTCCAACAATGAACTTGGAAGCTTGTTGATGACATGTGTGGCTGCAAGCACACACTTACTCCAATACTCCACAGGTAAGTTTGCATGGATCCTCATAGCCTTAGCAGCCTCTAGGGGATGTTTGTACTTCCTTTCTACCCTCCCATTCTGCTGAGGAGTATAGGGAGTACTTCTTTGGTGAATAATTCCATGAGAAGCTAATGGATTACTGCATTCTCTATTGACAATCTCAGTTCCATTGTCACTTCTAACACACTTCACAGACTTCTGAAACTGTGTACTGCATAACTGATGAAATTCCTGATGATTCTCACCACTTCAATTTTCTCTTTGATAAAAAAAGTCAAAGTGGCTCTACTGTAGTCATCAACCATTGTGAGAAAATATTTGGCACTTGTTGCACCAACAACCTTGTATGGTCCCCATAGGTCTGCATGAATCAAATCAAAGGTATTTGCAGTAATAGATTCACTCAATTAAAAAGGTAACTTGTGGTGCTTGGATAAATTGCAAGTGTCACAAAACATGTCCTTTAGGACATAATTGTTCAACAAATCTAAGTGTTTCAACTTAGATACAAAAGTGTGTCCAAGTCTGGCATGATAATGACTTAAATCTAATTTAGAACTTGCAAAAACAATAGAAAATTGACTAAAAGCATTTATCTCTCCTTCATTCTTCTGTCTATGACCAGCAACTTGTATGATTCTATATAGGCCCTCTCTCCTGGTTCTACTGAGCAGCACAGGTTCACATCCAGGGGCCTGAAAGGCACAACCACACATGTCAAAAATTGCCCTGAGGCCTGATTTCTCAACTAACTTCCCAATTGATAGCAAATTGAACTAAAATCCAGGAACAAAAAGAACATCATATAGGGTGATTTGATCAGATAAATAAACCCTTCCTAATTCTATCACTGTAATAATATGACCATATGGTAATCCAATGTAAATTGGATGCTTAATCTTAGTCTTATGATGCAAATAAGTATCATCAGTGACCATATGGTCACTTGCACCTGTATCAACAATCCACTCAATTCCACATTGAGTCTTGTCTCTTGAGCGGAGAGTATTGAAGCAAAATTTACCTGCAAAATTTGCAGTGAAGGAGCACTCTGAGGTGTTCCTTTTCCTTTCAGCATCTTGAAAACCTCTTGGCAAACAGCATTAACAAGAGCCTTGTCATAATTCCCTTCTTTTGTGGACTTCTGAGACTTGTCTTCATCAAAGGGAGTATCCTGCTCACACGTAGCTGCAGAGTTAACTGAACTTTTACAGGTTTTCTGGGGCCTTAGTACCACTTAGGGTATCCATTTAGCTCAAAACATTGATCCATGAAGTGGCCACGTTGATGACAATGGTGGCATCTCTTACTAGTCCTTTCCCCTCTTTCACTCATCGGTTGATATTCCTTCTTGACATCTCTACCTTGAATCTGAGATCCTTGGTAATTGGTAGTCTTTTGATAGGACTTGTTGCCCTGCTTACTAGCAATCAGCGCACTAGAGTCCTGTGATGCCCCTCCTGACCCTCTTTGACTCTCAACTTGAGTGACCAGGTAATACACACGATTGAGGTTAGGCATGGGATCTGTTGACAAGATCTGGCTCCTAAAACCCTCCTAATAATCATTCAAACCCATTAGGAAATGCATAAGTCTATTCCTAACTTCAATATCACTGACCCTCTTATGTAATTCACAAGTGCAGTGAGATATACCTCCACACATACAGACAGGAACACTCTCAAGGATCTGAAGTTGATCCCATATTTGCTTCATCTTGTTGAAGTACTCAGCAACAAACATCCTCTCCTTCATAATGCTACTCAATTTCTTTCTTAACTTATAAAACAGAGGGCCATTAGATTGGCCATAGCGTTCAGTAATATCATCCCATAGTTGCTTGGTCGAATCAACATAAATGAAGCTGTCCTTAATCACACCATGGCCATAGAGTTCAGCAACCAACACCTCACCATAAAATCAGTCCTCATCCATTTTTGGCTTTCAACACCATTGGTCACAGGTGGTTTCACGCACGATCTATCTATGAAACCTAACTTGTTTTTTGCACCCAAGGCCATCATAACCCCCCTCATCCACGACAAAAAATTTAGACCATCAAACACAGTTGTAACAAGCTGTGAACCTGGATGATCTGAGTTTGCAAGAAATACAGGGTCACTGAAGTTACCTTGTTGCTCTGCATTCCAAAGGTTAATCTGTTGCTGGTTCTAGTTGGCCATCGTCGAAGCCCTTGCTCAAGCAGTTTAGCGGAAACGAAGAACTCGTCCAAGCTCACAACCTCTGGAGCTCTGATATCATGTAAAATCTAGCCTTAAGCTAGATCTAAGCTCAATTGCACACTGATTTGCAACAACAATCAACAAAGCATCAACTTGATCATGAAAGGATCAAACTCAGATATGGAAAGGTGAATGAAAAACAACTGAGGTAGGGTTCTTCTCAGCTTGTCATATCACACTCTTCTAAGTTCCAAATAACCGAAATACAATCCTTAAATAGTCTCGCTAATAGAGGAAACCCTCACAGGGGTATGACAGTAAAAGGATAAATGTAGGGGAAATAAAAGGGAAATTAGAATAAGATAAGGCATGATAATATGATGCATTATAAATGCACATTATAAGATAGATATCTCAATGCCCCTGATTATTGAGCCTGATACCTTTGTTCCATGACCTTTTACATACGTAGAAACTGATCCATCCAACTATGTCGGTATAGATGAACCGATCAAGTTCCCATTAAATTGCATATATGCTTGCATCGATCTATAGGCTCCCTCTCTAGCTTTACTTGAGTTACATATGAGTCAGGGAGGTGGCCGGTGGTGATGGTTGTGTTCGTTGGCATGGCAGATCCCCGCTAGCGTTGAAGCTCTTAAATTTAAAAAAACTAAAGATAAAGAAGTCTGAATCCAAAACCTCAAGCAATAATGGAGCCAGAAACTTATCTAAAGAGGGTGTAGTTTTTTGTACAAGTTGTTGAGTCATTTTTTGATAGATTGTTTTGTTTAATTAGCCGACCAAAACTATCATATTTTAGTTTAAACAATAGTGTTTTAGTTCAAGACAATATTTTTTAAGTTAAAAATAAAGATGTTTTTATTCAAAATGGTGGTGTTTTTATTTCAAAACTATTGGTTGTTATATGTTTTTTTCTTTTTATACGAACAAAACGATGTCATTTTAATCTATAATAATATGATTTTTCTTTAGAAAGGCATCGTTTGGAACCTACAAAATCAATATATAACTTGTTTGTCATTCTCTTAGCATGCAAACTTTAAATTACTTGCATAATTTTTTAATATAATCGTCAAATATAATAATATAACCTCTTACAGAGTATTTCGAAACTCTTAGACTATAATTATATTATCAAAATATCAAGTTAAATAAAGGAAAAATGAATGAAAATAATACGAACTATCAACTGTGAACCAAAAATAATATGAACTTTTAAAAATTACAAATTTATACACAAACTATAATTTATTAAACCAAAATCGATACAATGGGCAAAATTCACAAACTAAAAATTAATATGTACTCAAAATATAATTAACTAGCAAGTATTGTACAAATTTATAAAATTAAAAAGAAAATATACTGTTCAACTTCCCCAACCTCGATCTGTAGCCTCGTTCTACCGGATTTGAGCTATCTTGTTATCCTCTAATCCACAATCCTTCCTCTCATCTCCACACGCCTCTCAAATCATTTCAATCTGCCACTTCCTCCTCTCTAGCTCGTGACCTCTCCGCCATCGAAATCGCCTACACTCACCTCGATCTCCTAATCTCCTATGTCTGCTTTACCTACATTTGGTCGAGGAGAAGTATGTGCACCACCGCCAAGCGCAATAGTAGGAAGGTAGGACTCAGATGTTGGTAATCTCGTTGGGGTTCTGCACTTCTGGTTGGGGTTCTGCACTGTTGATTTCCCGTCCAATGGTGTCTCCCGGCTCCTGCGTTTTAGAGGAGTACCGTTCGATGTTGTAGGGTACAGTGGTCAGTGGGTGAGAGATTGAGGTTGGATTGTTGTTGAAAAGACCAATTTGAATGGGTTTTGAGATGAGCAGTTCCATTGAAGGCTTAATGTTGTGTTTGAATTACGGATTTGGATTGTAATTGACAATTTCAGTTGAACTTGTTACTGGGATGTGGAAGAAGTTGTAATGGGGAAGATGACAAAGATTGATTTTTTTTTTTTTTACAGGCAAGATTGATTTTCTTTTTAATTTTACAATGTTGTACCCAAATTGTCCGTTAATTCAATTTAGAGTCTAAAATTAATTTTTAATTTGTGAATTTTGCCCTTTGTATTAGTTTTAGTTTAACAAGGTATAGTTTGTATATAAATTTATAATTTTTATAGTTCGTATTATTTTTGGTTCACGGTTGATAGTTCGTATTATTTTCATTCATTTTTCCTTAAATAAAATATAAATGTATCGTGTTTTTATTAAAAAAATATTTAAAGTAATTAATATGTGTTTAAATTTTAAATATTTATTTATAACTTTTTGCTTGAGTATCATATTAAAACTTATAATATATCAAAACAAAACTATTAAAGAGTAGAACAGAAATAAGTAATTCGTCAAGTGAAAGAAGGGGGAATATAACGATCCCCTCCCCCTAGCTTCGCCTATGACCTCAAGATTTTAAACAGTCGCTTGTTAATCTTTTTGGATCCACCTCTGGGTGGACTGCTTCAGTTTGGGACCATCAAATTAAATGATCGAAAATTTGAATTAATATGTGTGATAAATAAAGCTGTGGAGGTTTTATTTATTCTCTACAGATATATATGCTCTTCAATACGTTTGTCTCGTTCGCACTCAACAGTGATGTATCAAAGTGCCTGAATTAAGATTGAAGATCGAGTGATCTTCCAAAAAAAAATTACAAAAAAAAGCATCGATAAAATTAGACGTAGAGGTCCCCAATAGGGCAAAGCTGGCGAAGCTTCTCAGTTATTCAAGGTATATATATATATATATATAGAATACAGATCAAATGTTAACAGCTCTTACGGTGTTAAATATTAAAAAATCAATATTCGGCAAAATTTATCAAATATTCATCACAGTCACTCAATTATTCATCAAAGCTTTTCGACAACATTTAAGAGATTCATTTCAATTAATATTTATTGTCAATTAAAAAAAATTATCACCCAAAAAACTCAAAACTCTTGCGAATAATTGAGTGACTGTGATGAATATTTGGGAAATTGTGAATAATTGAGTGACTGTGATGAATATTTGAGTGACCGTGATGAATATTTGATTAATTTTAACAAAAGCTATGATGAATAATTGAGTGACTGTGATGAATATTTGATAAATTTTGCCGAATATTGATTTGTTAACATTTAACACCGTAAGAGTTGTTAACACATGACCCAACCTCTCTCTCTATATATATATAGGATAGATCCTGTGTAAGCAAGTGTTATTGTGTAATTTGTGAGCAAATCTAGAGCGTCGGATTAAGAAGATCAAACGGATGAGATTAAAAGTAACTTGTGAACAATAACATTATTCGTAGGTACGAAGTGATTATTCGTATGTACATACATATGAATAATCTTTTGTTATTTACAAATAATTACATTTGTTCATACATACGAATAATTACATTATTATACACGAATAATCGTTTGGTACCTGCGAATAATTTCTCTGCTCACAAATTACA
The DNA here is from genome assembly GCA_963922045.1 of Persicaria maculosa. NCBI lineage: Eukaryota > Viridiplantae > Streptophyta > Magnoliopsida > Caryophyllales > Polygonaceae > Persicaria > Persicaria maculosa. The sequence continues at coordinate 18,235,305 of OY998261.1, read as the reverse complement.
CCGTAAGGGTTGCTTACACGGGATCCAACCTATATATATATATACACGGTCTTTCTATCCTATGCCCTTAGGGCATAGGATAAGAATCTTAATCGGGAAAAATTCCCTACCAAAAAAATAAGCGACCCTAGGAAATCAATTTTAAGAAAAGCTAAAAATAATTTAAATTTGAAAAATCTTTCCCGATTGAGCTTGTTATCCTATGCCCCAAGGGCATAGGATAGAAAACCATATATATATATATATATATTGTTTGGATCATTTGTGCACAGGCCTTAGGGTGTGCACTGTGCACAAATATTATTCAGTGAAATGTAAAACATTATTCGGTGAAATTTGAAGCATTATTCGGTGAAATGTGAGTATTGTTTAGGGGAATGTGAAACATTATTTGGTGAAATTTGAAACATTTTGTATAAATCATAAGTATTGTTTAGGGAATTGAGGTTTCTTTTATTTGAAATAGATGAATAAAAAAATTAAACATTATTCGGTAGAATGTTACAAATTATTCAGTGGAATTGGGACGTTTTCATCTGAACTGAACGGAAAAAAAAACTTAACAGTATTCGGTAGAATATTTCACATTTCACCGAATAATGCTTCAAATTTCACTGAATAATGTTTCACATTTCACCGAATAATATTTGTGCACAGTGCACACCCTAAGAGGTGTGCACATCCGAACCACACCCGATATATATATATATATATATATATATATATATATATATATATATATATATATATATATATATATATATATATATATATATATATATATATATATAGATCTTGTATAAGCAAGTGTTACTGTGTAATTTGTGAGCAAATCTAGAGCGTCGGATTAAGAAGATCAAACGGATGAGATTAAAAGTAACTTGTGAATAGTAACATTATTCGTAGGTACGAAGTGATTATTCGTATGTACATACATATGAATAATCTTTTGTTACGTACAAATAATTACATTTGTTCATACATACGAATAATTACATTATTATACACGAATAATCGCTTGGTACCTGCGAATAATTTCTCTGCTCACAAATTACACCGTAAGGGTTGCTTACACGGGATCCAACCTCTCTATATATATATACACGTAAGAAATAAGTACAAAATTTTGGTTTCGATCTTATAAATATTTGATATTGCCAATTAAGTTAGGTGATTAAGCAAAAGCTCTCCTTTTTTTTAATCAACAAAGTCATGTTTGAATTAAAAACGTAAGATTTGTTACTATCGGTTTAGCTTCGATCCGTTTGTAGCACTTCAAAAGTTAAGAGTTGTTGTTGTACATATGAGAGATGTAAGTATATTGAGATGCTTTATATATAAATGGTTAAAGTTTGTATGTGTCAACAAAACTGGCTTGTTATCAGCACAGTTTCATCTCGCCATACACATGGTGGGTTCACCAACTTTCAATGTCGGTAAGTTTTTTTTTTTTCCGAAACTTTTTTGCTAAAACAGGAATCTGGTGTCGACAAAATGACTCTCAATTTAACCGATATCGACTTTTCGGTAAGCTTTGACCAAAAAAAATTTGATGACACCAAAAGCTGATGAATAATCGTACATTTGGTGAAATTTTGTCAATGTGTATAATAGAACCCCAACAAAATTCATTCCTTTTCAAAGCCAAAATAAAAACAATGAACCTGAAATGTATTGGTTAGTTAACATATATAAGATAAGAGTCTAGGATATCATATATTTTACGTAACGTTTGTCATGATTTTGTAACTTACAGAATTAACCTAGGTTAAAAAAACTTTAATGGAGACAAGATGAAGTGGGATGTGTTGGAGAATTTTGTACTTATTTGGCCTAATCTTTTCCGTAATGATTCATCTATATATATGACAACTTAATTATGAAGTAGCAAATTGAATGTTACATGGATCGATAAACATAGCTAGGGAGGATGGATCAGATGGTAGATATGGTTGAATTGTATTCATTATTTTTACACCACCGCCCTATCTAATTCACTACGTACACGAATTACTTCACACACATTCATTCAGTCCACCACCTACACCCAGCAGCCGATATGTTGTCAAAATCAACTGCGCAATAATTCCATCGGGGTCGACTGTAGCACGTACACATGCAAGTGTTGTAACACATGGATTGTTATAGAGTATACTATTTTGAAGTTATGTTAGGACTCGTGATCGACCGGAGTCGTGTTCACGGTATACACGTACTCCATGAGAGAATATCTGAAGGAAAAACAGAAAAAGGAAGAAGAAGGTAGTTGGAAGAATCTTGATTCTGTTATGTTCTCAATCATTCAAATGTGTAACAATAAGGGCTTTTTATATAGCCTTACAAGCATACAGATTTCCCATATTACCCCTCCTATACATCATACATTTTACATACCTAAATACATATTTCATATACTTCTACATCCCCCTCTCCTCCCAAATTAGACTAGGTGATGAAACTAGGCCTAACTTGGACACAAAATAGCGATGTTGAACCTCCCCTAAGGGTTTGGTAAAGACATCTACTAGCTGCTGCTAGGAACAAACATGAGAAGGAATCAAGAAACCTGCTTGCAATTGCTCCCTGACATAGTGACAATCCAACTTTAAGTGCTTCGTTCGTTCATCAAACACTAGGTTTTCAGCAATGTGGATTGCTGATTGACGTGGGGAGAATTGAATCGAAATATATAATAAAAATATAAACCAATACAACTCTTAGCCTCTTCAAATAAATTCAAGACTCCCCGCTATAGTAGTAGGGAATCAGGTTCGATCCACGAGGAAGCGAGTCAGCGGGATCCTAGTAGCGTTGAAGACACGTCCTTTATGTTCGACCAGAAGCCTCGATCTCGATGTCAGACCTCGACGTCGACCTTGGCTGTCGATGTTCTCTGCAACAGAAAACCTGCAGAAACAAAAACTGTAGTCGATATCGACTGGTGGGGTCGATATCGAGGTTAGTTCACGAAATCGACTGGCTCAGAAGTCTGCCAGTCGATACAGGGGGTCGATTTCGACACAAGGGGGTCGATATCGATGCTTGCAGAAGTTCCCAGGAGTATCGAGATCGACTCAGAAAACCGTCGATCTATCAGTTTTGGTCGATATCGACCTCTTCTGTCGATATCGATGTCTTCCTGCAGTGAGTTAGTGGTTTTGTCGGCAAAGAAAAGGCCGAAGAATCAAGGATGGGAAGGAAGCAATGATCAGAAATAAGCAAGGGTGTTGGGTTTTTCGATGACTCAACGAACGACAGGCAAATTTTAATGTAAACTTAATAAAGGAAAAAGTCTTCCAAAGTCAAGGATTACCGCGACGACAACCATGATAGAAGAAGTAAGAATCAACTAAAGATGCATGCTTTTATCATAAAGGAAAAGGCTTTCACCTAAACCGACCAATAGGAAAAGAGATTTTTCAATTACTTAACCCAATTAGTGTCTACCTTAGTCATAATTGAGTTTATAATCTTTCGAATAGAAACCCTAATTACTACCCATGTTTTACAACATGAGTTCCTTAAATTCGCATTAAAAGATGAAGAATAAGGTAGAAGGAGATAAAAGATACATTCTTTAACGATGTACTTACCTTACCATCATGGCTATCGTCGGGCTCACCCCGGCCCTAGAAGAAAGGGGAACTACTCACTCATGATGATTGTAGACATGTCTTGAATTGAAATAACTTGCATAAATGGAAAATTTCGAATCTTTACAATCCCAACGCCAACTATCGTAAGCGCTTGAAACTTTAAAGCTCAAAAACTCTAACTATCTATTGTCTATTGTCCTTGTCTTCGATGATTCTCTGATTGGATCCTCAACAAATCAGCCCCTAAGGCTTTATTTACAGGCTACTAATCCTCGCTATCCGAGGATTGTAACTCCTATCTAAACTATTAACTCTATCCGAGCAATTTAGGATAGGTCTTTTATTTTGATAAAACTTAAAGGAAAAGATAACAAACAACTGCTAATATCTAAAAGAACGAGATAACTCATGGCTTCGATGATAGATTTCACAATCCGAGCCTCAAAATCGGATTTATCTTCTGTCGAGGTAGGGTCGATATCGACACCAGAGGTCGATATCGATGCTTGTGTTTCTGCTCGACTTGTCCAACTCCAGTCGATGTCTATGACGATGGTCGATATCGATGCATGTGTGTCGATATCGAGGCTTCTAGTCTGGTTTGTGTGGTTATCTCGACACTCAGAAGTCGTGTCGAAATCCAGGGTCGATATCGATGTCTCCAGTCGATATCGACCTCTTCTCAGCTTCACTCGGCTTGTCCGTTTTGACTCCGATTTCATCGAATTCCTGCATAGTTAGCTCAAAACTCGTGTAGACTCTATTTCTTACACTTTAGCTCATTCTTACACGAGATCATATGCTTTTGAAACTTTTATTCGGAAATCAAATGAAATATGAAGTCAAAAGATGCAATAAACAAAGGTACAATTATGTACATCAAAACACCCCATACTTAGACTTGCTTGTCCTCAAGCAATAACCAAGCAATAGCCAACACCTACAACACACCCTTCAAGTCTTTGCCTTTGTCAAAAGCAACATCATAAGCGGTAGCAAAGCGAAGCAAGTGAATTTAACGTCATAGCACATATTTTGGCGATCCATAGGCATATGCAATTTTGATCCAACCTCACAGGGATAATGTGTTTGCACTCAACTCTCATGTGTTTAGGCTATGGGGATCAACTCTCAACTCAATTCCATATACAATCTCATAAACATTGCATTTTATAATAATCCACTTCGCAACCAATTATGAAAATGCAATAAGAATCATCAGGAGGACTTTCGCTCAATGGAAGACTTCATAGAAGACTGCATTCGGCGGGGTTGTAATGGGGCTTGGTATGAAATAAAGGGTATGAAATTATTTGGCTATGTGGTGCTTTTATAATTCGGGAATCAAGACTCCTAAATCTCAACACTTGCAATACCCAAACCATAACTCTTCACAATAATGCTCTAAAGATGCATTCCATCAACCCTTCTTCCAAGTTCTAATATACCTCTAAAAAATATAACATTTGTATGAATAAAAGACTTAAGGATTTTGGCTCATGCACTATATAGATATCTTTATTTTTTTATTTTTTATTTTTTATTTTTCGAAAGTGATAAGTAAATATGTGCATTTATAGGTTGAGCCATAAACCCTTTTACAAAATATGACAAAATGTAAATATGTACCATCCTACAATTTCCTTGCTCAAAACTGGACATTATGCTCTTTTCTTTCCACAAGGCATTAGTCCAACCAATCTAAGTCTCAATTCCCAAATGGGGGTCAAGCTCAATTCGGCTAGGGATAATTTTGTGGAGTTTGCAATTTCAGGCTCAGGCTAATGTTCTGGCTTCAAGCAGGGATAATGCAGGGTAGGTAAAGAGATGATAAAAATGGCTTAAAAGATGCCTCCATCATTTAATTCTCGTAAACATAAACATATATATGCATTGGTTTTGAATAACTATCACAACATTTAGAGATGCATAGGAAGAGTAAATTCACTCAAGAAAGCGGAGGGATTTTTGATGTTCTCCCTATAGGTCAAAATTCTCACAAGGACAATTTTTGTTGGACTTGCTTTTTAGCCTAGGATCATATGTGCTCAATTTCATCACAAGTTCACAATCTACATAAAATTTTTAAAGACTTAGGCTAAACCATCCAAATATGCCATAGGATTTACATGATCAAGTCAGCTATTGAGTTTTCATCATAGGACATCTAAGTAGGGTAAAGAAAAATAACCTTAAAAATAAACATGCATTTTTTTTTGTATTTTGACATTTTTCTATTTTTTTTTCTTTTTAACATTTGATAGACTCAACAAAAACAAACTAAAAGGTTAAGAAATTAAACTTTAAAATGCATAAATGTTAAATATGATGCAATGCATACAAGTAGAACGTAAATAAAATACACGCCAAGTTTGCCAAGTTTTAAACCCTACCACAACCAGATAAAGCAGTTTATAATGTCCAAGTTCAATCCCCACCCCATACTTAAAGATTACAGTGTCCTAGAATTGAAAACAAGGACTTTGTCACCTACCTCATATGTTTTTGGCACCAACTTCCTATCATGCCATTTCTTAGTGCGCTCCTTGTAGATTTCGGCATTCTCATATGCCTTTAGGCGCAACTCTTCCAAGGCTTGTAAGTCAATGAACCTCCTCTTTCCCGCTTCGTCGAAATCCATGTTAAGCTCCTTAAGAGCCCACATTGCTTTATGCTCAAGTTCAACGGGCAAGTGACATGACTTACCATATACCAAGTTATAGGGAGTTGTGCGAAGTGGTGTTTTATAGGCCGTTCGGTAGGCCCAGAGCGCATCATCCAGTTTGGACGACCAATCTTTCCTTGAGCGGGAAACCGTCTTCTCCAAGATGGCTTTGATTTGGCGATTGGAGACTTCTACTTGACCGCTAGTTTGAGGGTGATAGGGTGTTGCCACCCTATGGTTTACCCCATACTTAGCTAAAAGAGCTTCAAAGCCTCTCTCAATGAAATGCGAGCCACCATCTGAAATAAGGACTCTAGGAACACCAAAACGAGGAAAGATGTTAGTTTTCATAAACTTAGAGACTACCTTCGCGTCGTTGGTCCTAGTTGCTACAGCCTCCACCCATTTAGAGACATAGTCCACCGCTATTAGAATGTATTTGTAGGGGCCTGAAGCAGGGAATGGTCCCATGAAGTCAATGCCCCATACATCAAAGAGTTCGACCTCTAGAATGCCTGTGAGTGGTGTCTCATTCCTCCATGTGATATTACCTGCACGTTGACACTCATCACAAGAGGTTACATAGTTTTGCACATCCTTGAAAAGGTTAGGCCAATAAAAACCACATTGAAGAATTTTCGTCGCGGTCTTGAATCCTTTAGCATGACCTCCTGTAGGGAGAGAATGACAATGGTGAATTACGCTCTCTACCTCGTCCTCCGGGATACAACGTCGAAAGATATGGTCTTTCCCCTGTTTGAATAAATAGGGTTCATCCCAATAATATTGTTTGACGTCGTGCAAAAACTTCTTCCTTTGTTGCGAAGTTAAGCTTGAAGGAATCTCGCCTCCTACAATATAGTTAGCAAAATCCGCATACCAAGGTACCTTCGCCCTTCTTACAGCAAATAGATCATGGATAGGACTAGAAGGAGGTGTAAAGAAGAAATCCTCACCGAAGCTTACCTTTTCGTCACCTTCGGAGGGTTTTGAAGGTGGTCGATATCGACCTGCTGGGGTCGATATCGACTGGACGGCATCGACAGGCTCAGTCGACATGGGCTTCTCGATATGGGTCCTCGATGTCGATGTCTGGAGGTCGATTTCGACCTCTGCAATGGACAACCTGTGATCAAAACTGGTCGACATCGATGCAAGTTTTACCTTTGGGGCAGTCGATATCGACCTTTGGGGGTCGATATCGAGTGGTTCTTCTGCCCGTCTTACCTCTTGCCTCATTAAGTGCTCGTCAGGGCGGGAGTCATTGATTGGTATGTTGTCATGTGACTCTTCCAGAAGCCCTATGGGTAGCCGTGAAAGATGATCGGCTACGGAGTTCTCCGTTCCTTTCTTATCTTTAAGCTCAACGTCGAACTCTTGTAGTAAGAGCACCCATCGTAGGAGCCTAGGTTTAGCATCCTTCTTCGCCATTAAGTACCTAAGAGCTGCATGGTCAGTATGAACAATAACCTTAGAGCCCACTAGGTATGAGCGGAACTTCTCAAAAGCGAAGACCACTGCCAAGAACTCCTTTTCCGTCGTGGTGTACTTTGTTTGAACGGCATCAAGAGTCTTGCTTGCATAGTAGATGGCATGAAGCTTTTTGTCTCTCCTTTGTCCTAGGACAGCACCTACGGCATAATCGCTTGCGTCGCACATGATCTCAAAAGGTTGCGACCAATCGGGTGATTGAATGATTGGGGCGGATATGAGGGCCTCCTTCAACCTGTTGAAAGCTTCAAGACAATCACTAGAAAATGCAAACTTAACATCCTTCATTAGTAGGTTAGTTAAAGGTTTGGCAATTTTAGAAAAATCTTGAATAAACCTCCTATAGAAACCTGCGTGACCAAGGAAGCTTCTTATGTCTTTAATTGATGAAGGTGGTGGTAATTTTTCAATGAGTTCTATTTTTGCCATGTCCACCTCAATTCCCCGTTTAGAGACTTTGTGGCCTAGCACAATCCCTTCCCTTACCATAAAGTGGCACTTTTCCCAATTGAGAACCAAGTTTGTCTCTTCACATCGTGCAAGTACCCTGCGAAGGTTAGCAAGACAAATATCGAAAGTAGTGCCATAAACAGAGAAGTCATCCATAAATACCTCCACGATGTCCTCAATCATGTCGGAGAAGATAGCCATCATACATCTTTGAAAGGTAGCAGGGGCATTGCAGAGCCCAAATGGCATTCTCCTATATGCAAAAGTCCCATAGGGACAAGTGAAGGTGGTCTTTTCTTGATCGTCAGGATGAATAGGGACCTACCAAAAACCAGAATATCCGTCCAGGTAACAAAAATAATCATGTTCGGCGAGTCTCTCTAATACCTGATCAATGAATGGAAGGGGAAAGTGATCCTTTCTAGTGGCATTGTTGAGTTTCCTGTAGTCAATACACATTCGCCAACTAGTTGTGATTCGCTTTGCACAAGCTCGCCCTTCTCATTCTCCTCAACGGTCATTCCACCCTTTTTAGGCACCACATGGACTGGGCTCACCCATTCGCTGTCGGAGATGGCATAGATGATTCCTGCATCCAGCATGCGCATGATCTCCTTCTTCACTACCTCTCTCATGTTGGGGTTGAGCTTCCGTTGGTGTTCTATAGATGCCTTATGATCATCCTCAAGGAGGATTCTATGCATACAAGTAGCAGGTGAAATACCTTTTATGTCCTCAAGAGAGTATCCAATAGCCTTACGATGAGCACGAAGTACTTCCATAAGCTTATCTACTTCCTGTGTGGTTAGTGAAGCATTGATAATTACAGGGAAAGTAGAATTTGGACCAAGAAACTCATACCTAAGTGTGTTGGGTAGAGGCTTAAGCACCGGAGAAGGGCCTTGTGGGATAAGGATTGGCTCTACCTCCTCCGTCTTCATAATCTCACCAAGGTAATCCGTCTCAATTCTCTTGATAGAAGTTCCCAAATCAGTTATAGGAGTCGGTGTGGACCAAACATAGAGTGATGCCAACTTTGATTTGGACTCTTCAAAATATTCCTGCAGAAAAAAAGTCGAGGGCGAGTAGGAATAGTCAATATCGACTGAGAGTTCAGCACATACCTCGGCTTCGGAGCTGTTTGGCGTCAAGTGGTAAGGGTCGATTTCGATCCCTGATGTCGATATCGGCTGGTCGATTTCGACCTCTTCTGTCGACATGGGCTGGTCGATTTCTCCTGTAAGAGAAGAAGGGAGAACTTGACTTACTGAGTGTGTCGATGTCGACTGAGGGCACTCGATATCGAGTGAATTGGTCGATGTCGACCTTTCCTCGTCGATATCGACCTCGTCTTCGAGCTCCATGGATAGAGCATCGTCGAATATTTCCTCATCACTCGTGCATGTAGCCAGGAACTCCTCAATATCCTCGTCGGTAAGCTCCTCTGTAGCTAGGGCTAGGGCCTCTTCAGGAGTTAGGGCCCTTTCCGTCGGTTCTTTGCAATCCATGATGCTAGTGTAGGCCGACTTGATTTCCATACCATTAACTTCCTTCATTGTGGGGTTGAAAGAGAATTCAATGACTTCATTCCCTATAGTAAAGGTTAGTAATCCTCTACGTACATTAATATTGGCATCCGCAGTAGCTAAGAAAGGCCTACCAAGGATGATAGGTACAATAGGATCTTCAGGCATGTCCAATACAATGAAATCAGTAGGCACAAAGAATTTACCTAACTTTACAGGGACTTCATCAACTATACCTGTGGGTCTGGCGGAGAAGCCAAAACGGTGGTCGGAGGAGCCTACTGAACCTCGATGTCGACAGGAGGGTGGTCGATATCGACCGGTAGGGTCGATTTCGACCTATGTTGTTCTCTCTCAGGTTCTGCAGTGTCATCGACGTCGACCAAGGGGTCGACAGGATTGTCGATATCGACCTCAGGGTCGACATCGACTGGGTTGTCGATGTCGACAGGCTCTGTTACTTCTTCCTCCGTCGCCTTTTGTGGCTTATGAACTTTGGTGCCACTCCTTAGTTGCATGGCTGCAATGTGTCCTGACCCGGATTGCCCCTTAGTATTGGTAGTTGGTTGCCCAGGGAATGTTCCGGACGGTCTAGGGATTTGTGCCGCCAATTGAGCCAGTTGGGTCTCTACGTTCTTCTTCCAAATATCCATCTCTCCAATCCTTGTGGTAAGGTGATTGAGTTGAGAGTGGATAGCATGGTTGGATTGATCATTCTTACCTTGGTTCCGCCTTATCTCGTCCAATACAAGTTGAAGATCATCCTTCTTTTGGTCTATCTCAGGGTGCCCAGGAGCTCTATAGAGTGGGGGGTCCCTAGGGTTAACCTGGTTCCTCTGTGGTTGTTGGAACCTTTGGTCTCCCCAATATTGGCGATTGGGACCCCTCATGAAGTTGGCTTCCTCATGAGTCTCCGCTAGTTGCACTTGCTCAGCATGGGGGCACTCAATGGTAGTATGTCGCTGTGATCCACATTCGATGCAGTCCTGGTTTGCCGATAGGAATCTCACTTGTTTCTGGAGCTTTCTAAGTTGATCCCTATGAAATTGTTCTTTTACATCCGGATCGATCACCTTAGAGGGTTCGTACAATGGCATAGATGGGGCAGGCCTCGACAATGATGGTGCGTCGGAAACCTCAGGAGTCCCATATGTATTGTCAAATTCCACCAACCTTTCAATGGTTTCCCAAGCCTCTTGAGGAGCGAGTTCAAGGTAGCCATAGGCGGTGTATGTGTTGATCCTCTCCTTGGTGGCAGCGTCAAGAGCATTGTATATGATCTCCTGAATGACGTACGGTGGTTGGCCATGCGTCGGGCATGATCGTAGGAGGTCCTTAAACCTCTCCCAAACAGTTGCCAGAGCCTCACCAGGCTTTTGTTTGAAAGCCGTGATTTTCTGTCGGATCAGCGCCGTCTTAGAAGGAGGAAAGAACTTGTTGAGAAACGCGTCCTTGACTTCATTCCAGGTGCGGAGCGATCTTGGGGCTAAGCTTTCCAACCACTGCAATGCTTTTCCTGTAAGAGACCAGCGAAATGCTTTTAGTTGGACATACTCAAGACTTTGTCCATCAGCAATTGTATCACAGAGGTCTAAGAAGGTTGATATATGTGCCATAGGGCATTCGTTAGGTTTCCCTTCATATTGATGCCTTCTTATTTCAGTTAAAAAGTTTGGCTTAATTTCAAAATTAGAAGTAGGGATTAGAATAGCCGATTCAGGCACTGTGAGCGATGGGTGCATGTATTGCTTAGCATTCCGGGGGAGGGCGTTGATTTGAATCTCATATCGTCTCCTGGCTTCCTCCTCCCTGTCAGCAGGCTCTCTTAGTGCCGCTTCTCTGGTAGCGAAATCCTCTACTTGCTTCCTTAAGCGTTCAATTTGTTGTGCCTGGGTCTCGTTGTCCGCCATGATTCTTTGGACTCGAGATCTTAGGTGGAGAAAGCGTTCTGGTTCGTCTAGTCCTTCAAATTCAGGTTGGTCACCAGTACGTCGCATACACCTATAAAATAACACTAAAAAGAACCGTGAAAATAAACTACTAGGGCGCGATTGATAGCTTCCCCGGCAACGACGCCAAAATTTAACGTGGGGAGAATTGAATCGAAATATATAATAAAAATATAAACCAATACAACTCTTAGCCTCTTCAAATAAATTCAAGACTCCTCGCTATAGTAGTAGGGAATCAGGTTCGATCCACGAGGAAGCGAGTCAGCGGGATCCTAGTAGCGTTGAAGACACGTCCTTTATGTTCGACCAGAAGCCTCGATCTCGATGTCAGACCTCGACGTCGACCTTGGCTGTCGATGTTCTCTGCAACAGAAAACCTGCAGAAACAAAAACTGTAGTCGATATCGACTGGTGGGGTCGATATCGAGGTTAGTTCACGAAATCGACTGGCTCAGAAGTCTGCCAGTCGATACAGGGGGTCGATTTCGACACAAGGGGGTCGATATCGATGCTTGCAGAAGTTTCCCAGGAGTATCGAGATCGACTCAGAAAACCGTCGATCTATCAGTTTTGGTCGATATCGACCTCTTCTGTCGATATCGATGTCTTCCTGCAGTGAGTTAGTGGTTTTGTCGGCAAAGAAAAGGCCGAAGAATCAAGGATGGGAAGGAAGCAATGATCAGAAATAAGCAAGGGTGTTGGGTTTTTCGATGACTCAACGAACGACAGGCAAATTTTAATGTAAACTTAATAAAGGAAAAAGTCTTCCAAAGTCAAGGATTACCGCGACGACAACCATGATAGAAGAAGTAAGAATCAACTAAAGATGCATGCTTTTATCATAAAGGAAAAGGCTTTCACCTAAACCGACCAATAGGAAAAGAGATTTTTCAATTACTTAACCCAATTAGTGTCTACCTTAGTCATAATTGAGTTTATAATCTTTCGAATAGAAACCCTAATTACTACCCATGTTTTACAACATGAGTTCCTTAAATTCGCATTAAAAGATGAAGAATAAGGTAGAAGGAGATAAAAGATACATTCTTTAACGATGTACTTACCTTATCATCATGGCTATCGTCGGGCTCACCCCGGCCCTAGAAGAAAGGGGAACTACTCACTCATGATGATTGTAGACATGTCTTGAATTGAAATAACTTGCATAAATGGAAAATTTCGAATCTTTACAATCCCAACGCCAACTATCGTAAGCGCTTGAAACTTTAAAGCTCAAAAACTCTAACTATCTATTGTCTATTGTCCTTGTCTTCGATGATTCTCTGATTGGATCCTCAACAAATCAGCCCCTAAGGCTTTATTTACAGGCTACTAATCCTCGCTATCCGAGGATTGTAACTCCTATCTAAACTATTAACTCTATCCGAGCAATTTAGGATAGGTCTTTTATTTTGATAAAACTTAAAGGAAAAGATAACAAACAACTGCTAATATCTAAAAGAACGAGATAACTCATGGCTTCGATGATAGATTTCACAATCCGAGCCTCAAAATCGGATTTATCTTCTGTCGAGGTAGGGTCGATATCGACACCAGAGGTCGATATCGATGCTTGTGTTTCTGCTCGACTTGTCCAACTCCAGTCGATGTCTATGACGATGGTCGATATCGATGCATGTGTGTCGATATCGAGGCTTCTAGTCTGGTTTGTGTGGTTATCTCGACACTCAGAAGTCGTGTCGAAATCCAGGGTCGATATCGATGTCTCCAGTCGATATCGACCTCTTCTCAGCTTCACTCGGCTTGTCCGTTTTGACTCCGATTTCATCGAATTCCTGCATAGTTAGCTCAAAACTCGTGTAGACTCTATTTCTTACACTTTAGCTCATTCTTACACGAGATCATATGCTTTTGAAACTTTTATTCGGAAATCAAATGAAATATGAAGTCAAAAGATGCAATAAACAAAGGTACAATTATGTACATCACTGGTTTACTGTCACAATGAAGGAGAATGGGTTTGGGAACCACACACTTCAAATATGAAGCTAAGGAATCCAACCAAACAAGTTCACCTGCAGTCTTAGACATACTGCGATACTCTGCCTCAGCTGAAGACTTGGAAATCGTGGTTTGCTTCTTTTTCTTCCATGAGACACGAGCATTGCCAAGGAATACAAAGAATCCATTGATAGATCTTCCACTGAATATACAATTTCCCCAATCTGCATCACAAAATGCAGTGAAAGACAAGGCATTGTTGGCTGGAAACATGAGACCCAGATTAGGAGTACCATGTAAGTATCGAACAACATGCAGTGCTGCTTGCCAATGAGCAATCCTTGGATATGCCATGAATTGACTTAAATATTGGACAACAAAGAAGATATCGAGTCTAGTACGTCATGTTAAGGAACAAAAGACGACCAACTAATCATTTATATTTCTCAGCATCTTCAAGCAATTCACCGTCATCAATTGAAAGCTTCAAACCTCGTTGCAAAGGAAAAGAAGCACTCTTGCAGTTCATCATCTGAGTGTCTTCAAGGATATCTTTAACATACTTCCTCTGATTGAGGAGAGTACCATGAGCAGACCTTGAGATTTCTAAACCTAGAAAATACCTAGCCTCCCTAAGATATTAATTGTATAAGCTTTGTGCAAAGCCTGTTTCAAAGCAATAATCTCATCAATGCTATCCCTTGACACCAGCAAATAATCTACATAAACCAAAACTACCTCCAAACCAGTAGGAATGACTTTAGTGAACAAGTTGTAATCATAAGTGGATTGAACAAATCCCAATTTCACCAGAAACTGACACAACTCAACATTCCATTGTCGAGAAGCTTGTTTCAAGCCATATAAAGATCCCCTTAAACGTCAAACTTTAGGATGCTTAGCTGAATCATATCCTTCAGGAATCTTCATATACACTCCTTCATCCAAGAAGCCATGTAGAAAGGCATTATTCATCTCTAGTTGGTGTACAAGCCACTGTCTTAAAGTAGCCAATGCCAGCAACAATCTAACAGTTGTGAACTTGGCCACAGGACAAAACATATGATGACAATCCTTGCCCTTTATTTGATTGTATCCCTTTGTAACCAAACGAGCTTTTAGCCTTTCAATTGAACTATCTGGCCTGAATTTCACTTTATACACCCACTTGCATCCGATTGCCTCATATCCTTGAGGTAAATCAGTAATCTCCCAAGTGTTTTTACTCCAAAGCAGTGAGCTCTTTCTTCATAGCCTCTACCCACTGAGGATCGGCTGAAGCTTGCCTGTATGTTTGAGGCTCTAGTGTAGCCAAAACATCAGCTAGAGAAGCCACATAAGCAGAAGAATACAGATTGTGATAAAAAATCTCAGTAGCAAAAAATGAATGAGATTGAGATTGTGCAGCAGGAAGGTTTGGTAAGATGAAGTCATGAAGGTGAGCAGGCAGATGAGGTTGTCTAAGAGATCTCCTTAATGAAGGTTGAGCAAGAGGAGGCATTGATGTTTCTCCTGTAAGAGAATCCTCAAGATGCACTGAAGCAGAAGAATCATCAAGTGAATCTTCAATGATGACATCTATATGATTCTCATGAGAATCTAACTGAATTGATGTCTCAATATCTGGTACATGTGGAGAGACAATAATACTGCTATCATTTGCATCAGAAGCAGGATTCACCAAAGGCAAAGATGGAGATAAATCAGTAACTGTAATCTTCCTGTCAACATGTTGAAAAGGAAAGATATACTCCTTGAAAACTACATCTCTGCTAACAATCACCTTCTGATTGACCAAACATACAACCTATAAGCCTTTTGTCCAATAGGATAACCCAAAAACACACATGTCAGTGTTTTAGTAGCAAACTTATCCTTAGGCTGACCTCTAGCTAAAGCATAAGCCAAGCAACCAACAACCCTCAAGTGATCATAGGAAGAAGGTTTGCTATACAGCTTCTCAAAAAGAGTACTCCACTCCAAAACAGCTGTTGGAAGCAAATTGATGACATGTGTAGTTGAAAGTACACATTCACCCCAAAATTTTAATGGTAGATTGGCATGGAGCCTAATTGCATGTGCAGTTTCTATAAGATGTCTGTACTTCCTCTCCACCCTTCCATTTTGTTGAGGCACATAAGGAGCAGAAAGCTGATGAACAATCCCTTTGTCCTCAAGAAACTTCTGAAACTTGAAGAATTCAGTGCCATTTCCACTTCTAATCTTCTTAACCCGAGTGCAGAACTGATTCTCTACCATTTAATTAAAGGAGCAGATTACTGAACTCACTTGAACTTTATTATGTACAAGATGTGTCCACATTGCCCTGCTGTGATCATCAAGGATTGTAATAAAGTACCTAGCTCTATTCCAATTAGGAACTTTATAAGGACCTCATAGGTCTATATGCAACAACTCAAAGCAAGCACTTGCAATAACAGAACTTGTATTAAAAGGCAAAGCATGATGTTTGGCAAGTACACAAGATTCAAAACTAATATCACCAAGATTACTGTCTTTACAACCAGGAACATAAACCATTTTTGTCACAGAAGCATGCCCCAACCTAGCGTGCAAAACAGACCTACTAGGACTTGAGACAACATTATTAAGAGAAGACTTATTATTGAACTTATGAACAACAGTCTTGTCTTCATTACTTTGTGACAATCCTCTGGTTACATCTGAAGCAGCAACTATAGGCTCGAGAATGGCCTTGAACAATCTACTGTGAACTCTTTGCCCAGTGAGTACTGTAAAACCACTCCTAGGGTTCTGTAAAATGCAAGTCTTCTTGTGAAAATTAACATCAACCTCTTAATAATCAATAACCTTTCCAATTGATAGAAGATTGATCTTAAATTCGGGAATGGAAAACATATCATATAATATCAATCCTGATGCAAGATGAACATCTCCAACTTCTGTAACATACTTAACGGATCCATCTGGTAAAGATACTCTGATAGGAATATTCAATTTCCTTTTAAACTGCAGTATCTTATCATCAAAGACCATGTGATCAATGGCTCCACTATCTATCACCCAAACTTTGCTATTATCACAATGCTTCCTAGCGATACTCAGGGCATATGCATCATTTAGAGAATTAAAGGAAAGGAAATTACCGGCAAAATTGGCAATTGCTTTTGCTATTACTTTTCCTTTGATAGCTCTAATCACCTCTTGAATCACTGAGTTGAGAAGTTCTGCATCTATGTCTTCAGTTTCACAATTTCCAACTATTGTCACTGGAGATTCTTCCATCTCTCCATCAACAACATTCACTTTGGCTCCATTCTTCCCTTTCGAAGAGTTAAACCAATATGGATATCCTATTATCTTGAAACAATCGTTCTTGACATGTCTTATCATGCCACAATGCGAGCATTTCTTGTTTGCTTTCTCTGCCTTTTCCTTCTTGTAATCTCTCTTCCCTTCAACTGGCTTATTAGCAAAGAAAGCCTTTGAATCACTACTGCTTTCACCAGCTGGCTTCTTATCAACCTGCTGAACCAGGTAGAACGCCTTGTTTAGCGATGTCAGGGGCTCTGTTGCAAGGATTTGATTCCTCACACACTCGTAACCTCTATTCAACCCCATTAGAAACTGGATCATCTTGTTCCTATCATCTATCTCAGTCAATCTCTTGTTTAGATCACAAGAGCACTGACTATAGGCTCCACAAGTACATTTCGATTTCCCTTCCAAACTAAAAATTTCATCCCATCATTTCTTCAATTGACCAAATTAATCCACAACATCCATGTTTCCTTGATCAAGATTACTCAGATTTTTCTTCAATTGAAACAGTAAAGGTCCATTCAAAGGTGCATACCTCTCAAGAATCTCATCCCACAACTGTTTTGCAGAATCGACATATATAAACCCCTCAGAGATGTTTGGTGCCATGGAATTCAATATCTATCATCGGATCATGAAGTCGCATCGCTTCCATTTCTGCGACTTCGCCGGATTCAGATCACCTTGTTGAATGCTTCCATCAATGAATCCAAGTTTGCGTTTGGCACCAAGCACCATTTTTACTCCTCGGCTCCATCTCAAGAAGTTTCCTCCATTGAAGACGCTCGTTACTAGTTGCGCTCCTAGATGATCGGAGTTTGACAAACTCAATGGATCATTCATGTTATTGATGCCTCCGATTTCCTGACGAATCGATGCACCAATCTCCTCCATTCTTTGATGAATTGCCAGATATCCCTCTCACAGAGCACTATTAGTTGGATCGATGACCTACGAGCTCTGATACCATGCAAACTTGTGAAATCTCCTTGATTCACACACGGAACTCTATGAGAGAAGATCTGAAGGAAAAACAAAAAAAGGAAGAAGAAGGTAGTTGGAAGAATCTTGATTCTGTTATGTTCTCATTCATCTGAATGTGTAACAATGAGGGCTATTAATATAGCCTTACAAGCATACAGATTTCCCATATTACCCCTCCTATACATCATACATTTTCACATACCTGAATACAGATTTCATATACTTCTATACTATTTCTTTTGTCTGTTTACATCTCTCAACACACCCCTACAAATGCAACTAGGGTTGTTACGAGTCTGGTATCTCATTCTCTTTTTAGAGAGTCTAAGATCGAGAGTCAGGTTCTTTGACTTTATCGCTTTAATACCATGCATATTGAAATCCATTGGAACTCGTGATCATGGTCTCTACTCATATGTATGACTATATGTGCTCAAATGTATAACTTAATTAGATATTGTTTTACTAGTCTATTAGCTCAAATGGTAGAACAATGTTTTTATACATATCAATGTGGATTCAAATCCCGTATAGACTACCCATATTTACAATTTCTATAACAAGAAAGTTGATACTGCAATATGGATGACATTAGATCTTAGTAAGTGGAGTTGTAATTTTTTTTTCTCATGAAGTGGAGTTGCAATTTAAAATTTTTTTCAATAAGTGGATATTCAATCTAAATGATAGTAGAGTTGGTAATTCTTAGCAAGTGGAGTTGTAGTCTGATTTTTTTCCCAACAAGTATAGTTAATTTCAATTTGAATGGTGGTAGAGTTGCAATTTCATAGATATGAGAGTTGGTTCCGCTCTCTAGTAAATCCTAATTGGGGTCTACCCTTGGTTCAATTTTCCCCGAATCTTTATTTGATCTAGGTCTAAACATCCATCTCTAGGCTTGATTTCCCACTGAGTGTGTCTTCCGTGGTGGCCTTGGTGATGGTCCGTGACCTCCGCCCATTTCGGTGCAGTTCTCCGATTTGTTCTTTGACAATTGGAGAATTAAAAAGGAATACATAGATTAAATTAAAAAAAAATTTGGTTCATAGGTAGGCACTTAGGCCATTACAATATGGGGGAGGGGGGATTCAAACGGGTGACCTATTGGTCACTACATGTCATTCTTACCAGCTAAGCTAGTAAGGCTTGACATAATTTAAATTATATAATTCTTGTTTTTGCAACTATATATGATTTCACCCCACGATCCATTAAAGTTGTAAAATCCTCGATTCCAATAGAGGCTTAAATCCCCTCATCTTAACGTATGAGACTTAAAATTTGTGTCCTGTAAGGCTGGATCCTCTTGGTGCAATTTGTTTGGGTTGTGTGTGGCTTTGCTTTTCGTGATTCTAGGCGATCTTTGACTTGGTTGATTCTATGGCGTCCGGAGTTTGGACTCGTCATGGTGGTGTGTTCAATGCGACTCCGTGTCCGAAAAGGCTTCCTTGGAGTTTGTCTTCACTACCCACAACAGGTAGAGTCTTGATGTACCACTGGCCAGCAGGTGCTGCTTTTTCATGGTGGTTATTGACTTAATTTGTTCTTCGTTTGTGTCCTCAACTTGACACGGTTTTAGGTCTTCCTAGATTCGTTTTCTTGTAGAGTGCGTGTTGCTTGTTGTTGCGCCTTTTTTTCGGGTTTTCCATTGTATTATTGTCGGATTATCCGTTTGTCGACTTGTCGGCTTATCGAAGATCTGGTCTTGATCTCTCGAATTTTTACTTAATTAAAAAAACAAGGTTTTAGGTCTTCCTACTCATGTTCGATCGAGCCTTAGCTTGGTTGGCCTCTTCTTTGCCCTGATATTGCTTGAACTAGCTCCGCTATTTGCATATATTTGATCATATGCCAATTGGTGTGCCACTTCTTCCTGCATGCTCGAAATTGGCCTCAATTCTACCAAAAAAACCAAACGTCAGGGAAAACATGTTGGATATAGATATCTGTACATAAATGAAATTCGACTCGATCTGATAAAATAATAAAATACATAAAAACATATGATTCCAAAATCTTCAAAGCAGACGGAGTTTGGATTTCGGTTAGGGGTGCTAAAAATATTTCGTGAAATATTTATTTCTGGTGTATACCTATTAAGAAGATTTTTTAAAAAAATATTTAAAAAAACACTAAAATTGTTATTTATTTATTTATGATATTTTTTGTTTAAATTGTTGAGAGAAACAAAAAATATAGAAAAAAATCAAGAAGAATTGTTTTTAAAATAATATTGAGAGAAAAAGTTAAATACATAATTTAAATATAACATTTTTAATTGAAATATTTATGAGGAATGATTATATAATAAAACAAATATATAATTTAAACATAACATTTTTAATTGAAATAATTGTGAGGAATAATGATATAATAAAACAAATAAAAAGTGAAGGAGTTGAAATTTGAACCAAGACCTTTTGATTTTCATTCCTTCATTTACCACTTGAGTTAGATAGCACTTTTGTTTCAAGTATCATTTAAACATCTTATCTTCCATTAAAATACTAAATATATGAAGAAAAAAAATATTTTTTTCCGACCAGGGGATGCTTTAGCACTCCCGAACACCCCCAGCTCCACTACTGATTGCAACGTAACAATGACATATAAGGGTTCATATGAATTTACCACTTGATTTAGATAGCACATTTTTTTCAAATATCATTTAAACATCTTATATTGAATTTTTTTTCAAAATATTCAAGAAAAAATAAATATTTACGGATAAATTCACGAAATCAAAATATTTACACAAATATTCAAAAATTGCAGAGAAATCAGAGAAACGCGGTCTTAGACCGCGTTTCATTCGTAGGTTATATCTCCCCCTGGAAAAAATTTGGTCAAATTTGAAATTGTTTTAAAAACGCGGCTTGAAACCGCGTTTTATAATCCGTATCGGATAAAACGCGGTTTCAAACCGCGTCTTTCTCATTTTGCATTTTAAAATTAAGAAAAAAATTAATGAGTAAAACACGGGTTGTTACCGCGTTTTACTTTATTAAAAAAAAAAAGAAAAAAAAAACCGCGTACGAAGGAGCATCCCCAAGAGATTCTCCATCTTCATTTATTGGAGAATGTTGGGATGGTTTTTGCTCCAAGAGCTTCCCCATTATATTCTCCAAAATAGAGAATGGATGGAAAATATAGAGGTCATTCCCTAAATTTGGAGCAAACTCTATATATTTTGGGGTGAATTCTATAATGGAGAAACTATTGGAATGGGGCAAAAAAATATTCAGAATATTTGATTTCTCATTCTCTATTTTGGAGATTGTTTTAGGGAAGCTCTTGGGAATGCTCTAAGCACACAGTGAGGCCGCAAGCAAAATCAAGATCAAGTCCACGGAAAGCAGGGGAGCTTTCACTGTGGCACAGATAGTAAAAGGTAGAGAGAGAAAGAGAAACTTTGGAAGCAAATCAGACAAATCATCAAGCAAATGGCACGAATTAAATATTAGAAAAAGGGTAAATTGCAGAAAATCACCCTCTAAATAGGGTGTTTTGCGTAAAACCACCCATTAAAATGAAAATTGCAGAAAACTACCCTTTAAAACCGTTTTCCTTGCAAAGTCACACCCATCACCAAATTTCCGTTAATTGAATATTAAAGTGCATGAAAAATAAATTATATCTATTATTTTTATTATTATTTTACTTTATCCAATCGGTATTAATTAATTTTTACATTTTTAACATTTTTTAAAAAGTGATTTTTTATATAAAATATCATTTTTTATATATAATTTCACATTTATTAGTAAAAACACTATAAAAATTAGGGGTGGGCATGGGACGGGACAGGATGGGATTGGGGTAATCCCGCGTCCCGTCCTGCGTATTTTTTGCGGGACGGGATTGAATATTTTTTCCAAATCCCACCGGGTCTTATCCCTCGCGGGACGGGACGGGATTTGTACCTCGTAAAAAATGAATAACACACAATCCAAAAATAACAAAGAGAAAGGTGCAAATTAAAATTATGCATAATTACTTAATATTCCCATTACATAAACAAAACAATAGGCATAGCAACAAATTGAATCTAAATAATGAAAAGGAAATAGCAACAGTAGTAGGTAGTAGCAAAGAATAAAAATCTCATACATAAAAAAAATCAGTAAGTCCTTTCTTATGTATTTTGAGTTTTTTATTATTATTTTAAATTTTGGGTTTAAATAATTTTTAAGGTATAATATAAATATATTCTTGTATATTTTTATTAATTTTAATTAAAATATATAATTATATATATATATGCGGGACGCGACAGGATTTGCGGGATTCGAACTCTCCGTCCCGCGTCCCGTCCCGCATAACTTTTGCGGGACGGGATTGAAATTTTTTTCTCTAAATCCCACTGGGATCGGGACGGGATCGGGACGGGATGCGAGACGGGACGGGATTTGCGGGATTTGTGCCCACCCCTAATAAAAATAGATATAATTGATGATTTATATATTTTAAAAAGTGTATATTACTAAAGGGATACTTGAAGAGAAAAAATGATATTTTATATAGTTTTTATTATTCTAAAAATATGTTCACTATTCCACATACATTTTTAGAATAATAAAAACTATATGAAACATTATTTTTTAAAAATATTTATTTTCTTCAAGTAGCCCAAGTATTACATTTTTTATATGTATAAAACATAAATTACACATCAATTTTTTATAGGGTTTTTTTGTAAGTATAAAATTATTTTTTAAAAAAATATTTTTTGATATTTTATAGTGTTTTTTGCTTTTGAAAAAACGTCAAAAAGTTAAATATCAACTAATACCAATTGAATTGAGTAAACTAATAATAAAAATAAGGGGTATAATTGAATTTTCACACACTTTAACATTTAATTAACGAAAATTGGGTGATGGGTGTGACTTTGCAAGGAAAACTATTTTAACGGGTGGTTTTCTGCAATTTTCATTTGAAGGGGTGATTTTTCGCAAAACACCCTATTTAAAGGGTGGTTTTCTGCAATTTGGCCTTAGAAAAAAGATACTGCTGTAAAAAGGAAGAACAGTTTTCACTACTGGATTAATAGCAAATGCCCATGGTGATGAACGTTGGAAATTCCAATGAATTTAGGTAAAGCCTTGGAAATTCCAATAGTTTTTCCACCGTTGCTAAAATCGTCCTTGGAAATCTTTCCAAGGGTTTTTAACGTGCTAATCTCCAAGGACTTTAAGTGTTGGATAGCCACAACCGTTGGAAAGACCAAACCCGCATCTTTTTACTTACCACCTCTTCATCCGGTAGAGGCCACTTACTTTCCAAGAGTCTTTCCAAGGGTTTAAAATTGTTGGAACTCAATATTGTTTTTTTTTAAGATTTAAAATAAATTTACATTTACAATTAGTTATATATTTTAATTTTTTGGACAACCGCTTAAGTAAAATAAAAATTATAAATAATTATAATTATAATTAATAAAATAATAACAACAATAATAATAATAATAATAATATATTCATACCAATTATACTACCAAAAACACAATATTTCATTTTAATTATAAAAATGTACCAATATGTTCAGATAATAACAAGAGTGCAACACAACGTAACCGATATACAATCCAAACGAACAAAGACTACAAACTACCAAAATCAAAATTTAATCTAATAATCTATATACGATCGGATGAAACCCCACGACCGGACACATCTGTTGTCTTGCCCACGGTTCTACCTCTATCAAGGCCACCAGTAGCATTGTCGAACCCAGTTGTAGCCCTCCCAAATGAGGTACCAGCTCCACTAAACCCACCTCCAAGCCCCTCGTGTGTAGTGGTAGGAACACCAATCCTAGCTGCAATCCCTCCTAACACAACTCCAACATTGCCAAGCCCAGTTGCAGCCCCTCCGAATGTACTTCCAGCAGCACCAAACCCACCTGCAGCCCCTCCGAATGTACTTCCAGCAGCACCAAACCCACATGCATCCCCTCCGAATGTACTTTCAGCAGCACCAAACCCACCTGCAGCCCCTCTGAATGCACTTACACCCACACCAAACCCAGCTGCAGCCCCTCCGTATGCACCTCCACCAGCACCAATTCCCATAGTACCTAATCTCGAGGTTCCATCCATGATGGGGGAAGAGGAGTGCAATTGCATAGGAACTGAAGGAGAAGTAGATACCGGGTTCGTAGAATTCAACAACCCAAGAAATGATCCATCTTGTTGTGGAGGCGGAGGAGGTGATGGTGGTACACTTTGAGAGGCATGTAGTTGCATAATGACTTGTTGAAGCCTTAGATCATTCTGGTGTTGTTGTTGGGCAAGGAGGTCCTTGAAGTCTTCAATCATTGATTTGTGAACATCCTCTTCAATTGAATTACGAAGCTCTGCCATTTGATCAGTAGGAAGGTGATTAGTTGAAGAAGATGGCATTCCCTTCACAGCTGGGTTATGGAAGTTCTTTGCTGCAGTGTACAGAGATTCAAGGCCCCAACGTCGATCTCTGTATTGTCCACCTCCTGCAGCCTCTACCCAAATCTTCTCGAGTTCATGTTCAGGCACGCCTTCAGGGTGCAATTTGGCCATATTAGCTAACACTGATTCAGTATATTACAGTGGATTCCATAGTTGTACATTCAAAACTATTGGGACAAATTGAGCACAAAATTATATAGGCCTCTAAGTAGGTTTAAGGAAGTCCCAATGATCACATAAACTCACATACTACAACATTATATAAATCAGCTAATAGCAATTGTAGGTAAACCCTAAATTCATCAGTATGTATAATTCGACAGATTCACAATCAAATTGAGCAGATAACATACTCAAATCATACAAATGCATAATTCTCCACTGATCATCACCTACAAAAAAGCATGGTTGAAGAGGAAGTTTATGGTTAATTACTTACGTATTTCCTAAAATCTCGATCCTCGGGCGACCCTTGTCATCCTTCGTTGTGTCGATCGATGTGCCAATGTCACCACCTAATCTTCGTATACCCTGATCTTCCTCCTCTTCCTTGTCTCCTTGGTCTTGCTCGTCTTGGTCATCTTCAGATGAATCGGGGTCGCTTGGTCGATTTGATGCAGTACCTAAGACATATCACTTGTTAATTACCATGACATTTCAAGTAATGATACATCAATTACACGGAAAAATAAAGTTACCAATTTCCTCCTCAATTGGAGATGTTGTCGGTAGGAGGCATCTAACTGAAGTACCATCATCCGAACGGGGTGCATCGTTTCCCATTGTGGAAGTCCCAACAAGAGGACGTACATTTGGGCGAGCTATGGATGGCTCTCGGGCTTCCGAGCTTTCAACTGGTAGTTCCACATGAGCACCCCTGTTGACGTTGTGAATTGACGAAGAAGGAGCCCTCGCTTTATACGATCCCCATCTTGTGCGTGCCATTTTTTTCCCTACATTCATATTTGGATTGGATATGATTAGGCTATAGAAAAATAGTTGAGAGGCATAATCTGTCAGCTTAGCCTTAACATGAACATGTGCATTTTAAAATTTGGCTTTTGCTTTCCGTATCAACATTGACTTTGTTTTTACCTTAATTAAATATTATTCTTGGACTGGATGCTATTGTTTGCTCCTTTCCCTGACAATGACCCTACCTTACCATATATCCCAAAGCAAACTACTCATTCAATGACCCTACAAGACACCCGAAAGCAACTGCAAAATCGAATTGCATGCATTAAGAAACCGTATGACCAAGAGGTTACGGGTTACATGCTCAATTGAACAAGCTTGTTGTGTTGAAGCTTAATGGAGGGCTGGGGACAACAATGGGTTGTACAGGCCCCAAGTACAGTCACTGTTTGCATATCACTCGATTAATACATGATTCCTTGCACATGTTTCTTTTTGTTGAAAATTGAAGTTGTCAAAGATTGATTTAACTAATTACGTGGTACAGAGCAAATCGAAACCAAGAGGTTACCTGCTGAATAGCGTGTACTGTAGAACCAAAACCAACAGCGAATTCTATCACGCCGGAGCTCGGGCAACCATGGCGGAGGCCAGATCCGAAGAGGCGGTGGTGGTTGAGGCGATTGCGATGAGAAACCGTATGACGGTATGACCTATGAAGGTTGAAGAGGCTAGGAGCAATTCGTGAGTGGGGAATTAGCTAGGGATTGTGAATAGTCCGAAGACGGTTTAAGGGAACTCTCCTCAATGTGCTTTTTAATTTCTTCTTTTTTTTCAAGGGATCCTCAATTGTTTTATTTAGAACCGATCAGTGGTTGTCTTCTTTTTTTATTACTATAAAGTTATTGTTTACTTAAATACCATATAACTCCTTCAATACCCAAGGTATATATGTCATATATCTTAAAATAATAAGGACATATTTCCCCTTTAGATTTATCAAATCAATAAAATTATAATTTATAGATGAGTATATATTTACCATAATTATGAATGCATAAAATATACTCCCTCCGATCCAAAATAAGTGTCGTTTGAGTTTTTAGCACGTATTTTAAGAAGCTAAAAACTATATAAACTATCAACTTTTTTATTAATTTTTTTAATAACTCAATATTTGTTAGTAATAAGTATTAAATTATATAAAAAAATAATATAAAAGTTAATATATTATATAGTTTTTAGCTTCTTAAAATACGTGTTGAAAAGTCAAACCAGACATCATTTTTTGGATCGGAGGAAGTATCTATTATTATTATATCCATTATATATTATTATGTCTCTTATAAGAGTTTACTCGATTACATTAAATATCGGTATAATTTACAAGACTTTGTCTAATTTCCTTAAAAATATATAGTAAAGATAAGATTTTCTCGAATTTTTATCCAACTCCAATTAATCACTATATAACATTATCCAATTTCATTCATTATCGATAATACCTAATGTACATACGGTGTGCTTGCACCTGCATAGGTACTTAAATAGAAAGCAATATGGCGTGAGTGAAGAAGAGTAATACCGCTTGTAAAGTTCTTCGTTGAGAGTCCCCTCTACCATCCATATATATACACAGGTCATATGCTTAATAAAAAAAATAATGAGAATATGTATAGAAAATGATTTAACCACACGACAACAACAACCTTCGGATGGCCAATTCTTCACTTGCAACTTCCGGAACTAATTAATGGATTATTTGTAAAATTCATATTAACATCATTTCCAACACTTAATACTATTGGAATAGTTTTCCAATAGTACAAACCCTTGGAAGTGTTCATCAAATTACCCCCCACGCTATTTACCCTTGGAAATAGATTTCCAACCCTTTTCACCCTTGGAAAATATTCCAAGGTATTCCACCCTTGAAACAGGACTGTTGGAATAACCTTCGTTTCTAGCAGAGTTTGAATATAAAAATCGACATACAGCGAGAGAGAGAGAGGCGGGAGGAAGGAGAAGGAGGACGAGAGATGGCACAGAGCTTCGAGAAGGGCGAAAAGGAGGGTTTTGGCATTTGGTCTGAGGAAGCGTACGGAACCGGGATCCTAATCTCGGTCTCGGAGATGGTGGTGTCGAAGGAGGAGGACCAGGGAGACGGAGATGGTGGCGGAGAAGATGGCAGCGGAGGACGAGGACGAGTCGCAGGCAGATCGATGGCGTCGATGGCTGTGGGCGGAGGACGAGTCGCGGGCAGATCGAGCCCAACCCCCAAATCCCCAAATCTTCTCCGTCGTTGGCAGGCAGCGGAGGACGAGGACGAGGACGCCACCTCCCCCTCCTCCTGCTCCGGGCGGTGGACGAGGCTCCGGGCGGTGGACGAGGCTCTGGCTCCTGGCTCCGGGTCCGTCTCCCCTTCTCCTGGCTCCGAGCTCCCCGCCGGCCGCCTCCCCTTCTCCTCCCTTTGCCTTTCTTTTTTTTTCTTTTTTTTTTAATAAAGTAAAACGCGGTAACAACCCGCGTTTTACTCATTAATTTTTTTTTAATTTTAAAATGCAAAATGATAAAGACGCGGTTTGAAACCGCGTTTTATCCGATACGGATTATAAAACGCGGTTTCAAGCCGCGTTTTTATAACAATTTCAAATTTGACCAAATTTTTTCCAGGGGGAGATATAACCTACGAATGAAACGCGGTCTAAGACCGCGTTTCTCTGACCTCTCTGCAATTTTTTAATATTTGTGTAAATATTTTGATTTCGTGAATTTATCCGTAAATATTTATTTTTTCTTGAATATTTTGAAAAAAAATTCTCTTATATTACCTTAAAATACTAAATATACGGAAAAAAATTGATTTTTTTTTTCCGTCCAAGGGGATGCTCTAGCACTCCCGATCACCCCAGCTCCGCCAATGATTTCAACGTAACAATGCCAACAATGACACACAAGGTTCATATGAGAGCATTAATTTCTTCTCCACTTGGTATTTTTTTAATTATTCATTTTATTGAAATAAAATTTTAATTGGGATAAATAAATAAATACTATATATAACTTCTTATTAAGTGATTAAAACCCGAAGCCGAGTAAACCGATTAGAGTTTTGGAGATCTATGCATTGAGTTGTATATATAATAAGAAACTTTTTTTTTACGAGATAAAGATTCGAAATACAAGACACCACCCATGTAAGGTAAATTGAGAGGTTGAAAGAAAATGGATAACAAACTAACTTTCATAAAACAATTAAAAAAATGTCAAACAAACGAAAAAAGAAATGACCCAGCCACTAAGGATCCCAGTCAAATCAGGTCGATGGAGTGGAAGTCGAGGAAGAACAAAGAAAGATCACGAATGTGGAGAACATGAAAAAATCAATTAATAGACTGACATGACGTTTTGATGACAAGGAGACAAAAGCTGGAGCTCAACAATGGAAAAAAAACGTCCCTGGAGAAGTGTTGATCAACAGAGTTCCCCTCATTTAGATGACGCTACAAACACTGTCTCGATCAACAGAGCACTTGACACTATAACCTCTTTTTTTTTAAATTTTTGCAAGAATCTTTATATATAACTACCATGCAAATTAGGTCTCATGCATGGGAAATTTCAATGCAAAGCCCTAACAAACAATGGCCTACAAAATGATACAAATAGCACTGACCCACATGAATCAATAATCACATATGCCAAACCCTTTATTAGGAATCATATATTTTACTATTATTCATGCTACCATAACATTCCTACCATGTGTCTCTGTCTGAAATCTTATGCTGAAAAGGCATTGCTTTCTAAATTTGAGATCCCATATGCACATTTTGTTTATTAATCACATCCATCATCATAGTTATAGCACACTAATCACAATTAGCAATCACAAAAGGAAAACGTTCCATGGCCCCAAGGAAACAAGCCATGTATACTTGTTCTGGTTTGCTAGGAACTGCCACATGGCTGGATGATGGGTCATTTTCGTCCTCTAGAATCTTGACATGTGTCGAAAAATTGATGGTTAGTCGTTTAACCAACATTCTCTAACCTTTTCATAGTCTGATATGCACATTTTTGATAGATATATTATCATAAGTATTTCATGTCTACAATGTATAGAACAAGCATGATACAAAAATCAAAGCTACTTTTGGTGTAAAAAGGTTATTATTTTATGATCAAAAGAAGAGGCCAAATACTTTGAAGATTTTAAAATAGGGGGCATTTTGTTGCATATTGGGCCGGTGTTTGGGCCATGTAGCATGCCAACTGGATCGGTGGTGGGCCACACTAGACGGTGCTCATGTGGAACCATGATGATTGGGCTTCTTGGGGCCCATATGAAGCTTTTGAGTTGGCTTTGTACTACATGAATAATAATTTGGATTTAGATGCTTAATGCATTGTCTCTAAGCTCTTTAAAGTGTATGAACAGCTTTTTAATCTTCTGAAAAGCAATTTCACCTAAACTTTGGCACTTTATGGCCATCATTCATTGCTGACTTTACATATGCATAGGTTACATAAACTGTCTCTTGAAAAGCATCTCTATGATTTACCTATCAAGATTATATATCTCTTACTGTGGACTTGTGATATATACATATAATGCATTTATAACAAATCAAGAATATTAAATTGTTATACTAGCTAGCCATTGAATTTGTCTTCATTTTCTAACCCAATAAAACATTAAAACATAGTACAACCTCTTCGATCTTTTTTTATTTGATATATATAGTTTATATACACACTAAATTACTAACACCATAACGACCTTGATGGTCATTGATGGTAGACTAATCGATCCATGTGAATGTGATAATGGAAGCCCACCACAGGAAGCATGTTGTGTAACATTGCAACACATCACAATATGGAAAATCTAACATAAAGTACCTAAAATATCCCATGGCCCATTTTATAAATTTTGTTTTATTTATACGTACAAATTGTTTGGCCATATATGTGTTACAAAATATGAAGTACTCTATCGAAACCTAGTGGAAAAAATGTATGATATTTACTAAATCCAGTTAATTTGAACAATTTTACCTAGGTACCATAAGGTTTGTGGACTTTTATGAGAGAAGTCCCTTACAAAATTTAAAATTGCTCTATGCCCAAGATATCAAAATTTGAATCAAACAAACTATATATCGAGTCAAAACATTTTGGGTTTGATCTGGTTTAGATGAATTTAATATGCCAAATTAAACATTATTGATAGTATTATAGATGAATTTCTTAATCATAAAAATATATTATAATTATAAAAAATAAATTTTGTTAAATAAGTACTCGCTCTGTCTGAAAATACATGGTCTTTTAGACCATTATACGTTAATTAAAGAAACCTATTTATACTTAAAGCTCATTATTATTATAGAGATGAAAACTCTTTAATTTTACTTACTATTGTACTTTTTAGGAGTAATAATTACCCTATAAACCTAAAAAGCCATATATTTTTTTACAAAAGTTCAAAGCCTAAAAGTCCATGTATTTTAGGACGGAGGGAGAATTATATTAACTTTATAAATTTCAAAATCTTAAATCAAATATTGTATTTTTATGTGGTGTTAACAAGCACATTATTGTGGTACATAACTAAGTGATTGATGTCTATGTGGCGTTGATGCACTATGTAGACGTGACTCACATCAAATTTTGACCTTTAAATCTATGAGTTTGTTGGAAGTTCTAGTGGTCATCAAGAACTTCAATGTTTTAGCGCTTTTAAAGCTCTTGATGATAAATTTTTAAATGTGTTATAAAAGTTGATACGTTGAGAAGGTGGTCCTAAAGACCTTCATATAGGAAGGAACTGCCGAGATGGATTCAGAGAACTCTTGCAGACAAATAGGATTGTCGTGTGACGAGATTGACAAAAATTTTTGTGGACTTCATAAGATATCCAAATTATGTATTCTTGGAAGATCTAATTTGGGACTAGATTTGGAGAATAATGGAAATCTTTATGGATGGAAAGTGTCCACTTGAATATATCTTTATGGATTTATTTGGAAAATATTTTATTGTGAGATAAGATATCATTATGTATTCTTGGAAGCTCTAAGATAGGTTAATTACAGGTGCAAATCTTTTGTTCCCATCTTATCCTCTTTTCTGTCCCTAATTACAACACTATATTTTCTTTTTCTTTTATTCTTTAGTTTTAATTTTAATTTATTTTTTATTTTTTAATAAGAGTTTGTGAGGGGGAAGGGGAAGGGGGATAAGGAGGGGGGATAATGAACGTGAATACATTAATTACTTCCTAACAAGTAAAAAAAAAAAGAGCCACAAAAGAATTCTAAATCTCAAATTGATGAACATCAACTTGAAGAGGGTCAGTTCCTCCGATGTTGTTAGCTCTCCAATTATAGAGAGAGAGATTCTCTCTCTAGAAAACCAAAAACCTAAAACACATTCCACTATAAACAAAAAAAAAAACAAACTCCACCACTACCACCACCGGTACACAACCACCCATAAGGGATGGGCATACATAGTTAATTGTCATTTTAATTAATTGTTAATCAATCAATTATCATTTCAATTGGCAAAATGTAATAATTCTATTTGAATTGAAATAGCCAATTAATCGGTTACCAATTAACTACAATTTCAATACAATTAACATGTTAATTGATAATTGTTGACAACCTTCTTTGACTTACAAACAAGTGCAACAGAGAAGGTCGAAGGGGCCTCCAGACCGCCTCACCATCTTCGCACCGCTTTATCTATCCTCAACCGCCTCCCTCTGTAAGAACCTAATTGCCTCCGAGAACTCCTCGAACTTCACCACCTTCATCGTCGTACATCTTCTTCCCATCCGCTCCCTCGCCTCTTGTGACGAAATCCTCCGATTCCAACTACGAGGATCGCTTGAAGAGATTCGAGAGCTTCACGGATCCAGATTCAGAATTCGGCAGCCGTTTAGAGGGAGAGAATTGGAGGTGGTCAGGAGCGACGCCGGAGGAGCGGCGGCAACGGGAAGAGGAACCGACGACGCAACGAACGGAGTTGAGGATCTTATGGAGTTGGAACGAAGGGGCCTGGCCTCCGATGGAACGAAGTTGGAACGAAGGAGCCTCCAGAAGGTTTGACGGCGAGGAACAAAGGGGCCTCCGATGGCGCTTTGAGATCAACGGCTTCGAGATCGAGAGGAATGAAGAAGATAAGTCGATGGCGACGCCTACAAAGGTGTGTCAAAGGTCCGACGTCGAGGAACGAACTCGAAATCGGTGACAATGGAGGAGCTTTAATCCATATCACGAGTTAGAGAGGCGACGACAATGGAGTAGTGATATAGGGTTGAGATAGGTGAACAGTGTCATATATATTTTATGAATTAAATAATTAATTGCTATAATTAATTGAAATTGTTTTGAAAAGTAAAACCAAATCAAGTAATTGTTTTGAATTACACCCATAATCCAAAACAATTAATTGAAAAATTAGATAAATTTTCAAATTTTCAATACAATTACTCAATTACAATTAATATTGCCCACCCCTAACCACCAATACCAATAACACTCGAGGAACAACAAAAATCTAACCATCTCAACCCCAAGAAAAAAAACTTTTTGAAAAAAATTAATCTTTTGGGTAATCCACATCAACATTAATAAAATTAATCAACATACTGATCTCTAGCACCAGTCCGCCACCAACAACAGGGGAGTTCTCCCCCACCACAATCATTGTTTGCTGCAATATTTTTCAGTTTTCAAACACTTAAACACTCAAACCCCCTGAAACACCCATTATTGATTCCATTTAACAAAACTAAAACCTCTCGACACCAAACCAAACAAAACAAATCAATAGAATGGGAGGTGGAATATGTTTGGTCCTCTCTCTGCCACCGTTGAGAGAGGAAGGGGAACCTCCAACGGACGCCTTCTCCTACCTCAGCTGCACCACCATCGGAACACTACAACAAAACCGAAATCTTTTGATCTCCGCCACACTACAAAACACCACCACCCCTCTTGGCCAACTCTCATAACGGTTGAAACCCGCATATCTAATGCCTCCTTTGAATCCAAGCCTTCCTTTTACTTTGTTTCTTGCTTGATCTAGCAAGAGATTTCCAATAAAACAAAAGCCCCAAATTTATCCATACTAAAAAACCCTAAAACATTCAATTTGGTACCCTTGATGGCGACACTATTACCTTGGTTTCTTTCTATTTGTTTCTCCGGATTATGGATTTGAAACCTCTAATTGAAGATCTGGGCTCTGGGTGGTGGTGGTCTCGCGTCATTCCGATGTCGGCTATCTTTCCGGTGGTCCTTTTCGTCGTTGTCCATCTTTCGTCGCCGCCTTCATTTGCGGGTTGGCGCTTCCTTTCACGCGTTGGAACAATTCTACCCAAAAAAAATAATAATAATCACAATACAAGTCTGATGGGCCTCCCAACCAAACTAATCTCAAATTTGGGGGTCCAAATTCAAAACTAAACTCAAGAAAAAAAACCGGTATTTTTGTTAAATAACAATAATAATGAAATGAATTAAAATGAAAAATGAATCTATATAGTGAAAATTACAAAGTTTCTTTTAATACCTTTTTAAAGTCTATTTATACCAAATTTAAGTAATTAATTAAAATAAAAACAGTAATAAATAAGAATTTAAACCAAATATCAGTATACTTTGTTAATAATAATAACAGTAATAAATACAAATTAAAACCAAATATCTAAAAATCCTTGGAAAAAATGATGTTTTTTTTATCCTATAACAAAGATTTTTTGTACCGACTTATTTCTAGAGTGTTGTATGTTTGATTCTAGTGGTGGTATAATTTGAGCTTTGTGCCCTTGCCTTTTGATGCCGCGCGAGGGGTCGTGGATGTGATCGAGATCTGACGGCTCGTTGATGATCGAGTCCAAATCTGAGGTCTCCACATTTTCTCCCCAGGGATACCCTGCGTTGTCTCTACCAATTGTCAAAAGAGATAGGTCACATTCTTCCGGTTCCAATATCGTTTGCCTTTGCTAGTAACAGCCTCTGTTCTCTAGTCACTAGTACAAATTATACGTTTCTCGGGTGTTTTTTTACAAAGCATTCGGGAGTTTTCCAACTCCTGTTATTCCGCTCGCTGATAGATGTTTCTCAGGAGTTTTATAAAAACTCCCGAGAGCCAATTCTCGGTCATGAGTTTTTATAAAAACTCTTGAGAGAAGGCTTTTTTCCACCTGCCAACCTACTTTCAACTCACTCAGGAGTTGTTTTTAAAGACCCCCGGTAGACTATGTCGGGAGTTAAAAAAACCCCGAGAAAGGCATTCTTGTTTTTTTTAAAAAAGGGGTTTCTACCCCGGTTTAAACCGGGATAAAAACCCTTTTTAAATAATTTTTTTTCTTAAAGTTGGGATATATATATACATACATATATATATACATACATATATAACCCGGCTTTAATAATTAATAAACCCAAGGAAAGATCAAACAAATAGTCAAGTTCAATTCTTGAAGAAAACATAAATCACCCTATTCATTCTTTAAAAAAAAGATCAATTAGTTAATTATAAGAACTTCTACAAAGTGCATAAATACAACAGATGGAACAAACGTTCAACAATTTGAATGAAATTTTTAAAAAGAAATCCAGAGAAACATAGAGATATTTAACAAGTGAATGTGAGACCAATACAAAGATGAAGGATCATACATCATTACATTGTTGATGTTTACATTCTAAATTAGACCTGAATAATGAAGAATACAAAGTATCAAAACGTACAATCATAATGCTTTATAATCACATCACGTCTTCGAAAAAAAAAAAGATCTTACTTGCGGGACATTTAGACCAGTACAAGATGCATAGAGGGGACTTCCACTTAATTTCCATGGATGATTTCCTTTGCTTCCTACAAAAAGGAAACTACAACCAGAAGAAGAAATATCAAAATTAAGATAAAATCCATATAAACTAAGTAAAAGGAGAAGTAACATATTCATTTTTAAGAAGGCAATCATTTTCATATATATCATTCCCCGTGACATTCATAGCAACCAAGGATGTAGTAACAATTGCAAGATCACTGGATATAGCATAATCCTATAAACTTTTGACATCACCAAATAAAAAAGGCATTCAAATACTGGAAAAAAAACTTTATTAAAAAATATCAAAAAACTACAACATGCTTTTGTATCATGTATTTTGCATGTTATTTTAATGCTCTTCATAATAGAGAAGGAGCTGAAAGTAGCAGTGAAGTTCAAATGGGGCCAGTGGCCGGCTACAATGTAGACAAGTGGTCATGTACATTCATCAGGATTTGTGAAAGAGTTGTACTAGCCTTCTAGGCAAGTAATCCAATACTACATCTATGCCAAAGAAGGCATTTTCACTTCCTCATCTTTGAGTACATGGAACATTTGATGAACTTTAGATGAGGATGTTAAAATAGAATGCATAATCAACAACAACAAAAAATTCCCAAGCTGTCTTACAACTTTACTAGCCAACAAGAATTCCTTGTCACGGGCCAAGGTAAAAAAAACAAATTATTGATCAAGAGGGAAATTATACAAACATTAGGATTGATTAGGCCGAGTAGCATGAACTTACAAAATTCCACAAAAAAAATCACAAACTTTTAAATTTGTTGCACCCAACAACATTAAATGGACCACTCTCCCATCAGCTTTGTACCACCAAGAGTGAACAAGCCAAAAGTTTGTGATATTTTTTGCGTGTCTAGATTTCACAGGTTAATCCCACATGATGCCACTGATTGAGCCTAAAGTCTGTATATTTTATAAAATTACAGTCCCCTAAGGGACATAAACTAGGCCTAAAAATTGCAACAGTGAATTAACAAAGAACTATGAAAATCATGCTAGATTATGACATGTCCTATAACTATCTAGATTGTTAGCCAGGAACAATGATTAGAAGAGAGCTTGCTTGTGTCATTACTACAACTGCAGTATGGTCATGTCCATGACATATATAGTCTCTACGTTTCATCCCCTTAACCGATGCACCTTCTTTACAACATTTATAGCAACAAAAAGAGAGGCACCTAGGCAAAAAATAACAATATGACCAATATTGAAGCACTAAACTTTCATGATAAAAAAGAGTGACTTCCAATTATTTTTAGTTTTAGGCTCTACTATGAAAGTTAAAAAGTAACAACTTACATCAATGAAGTATCCCATAACAATTGCAATTAGTCCAAGCACCATAGGTATGGTAGATGACAAGGCTGAAAAGGAAATGAAATGTGTACACAAAAATTATGTGCATTCTAGAAAGAATATAAAGCTTAATTAAACAATCTATAAATTTACAAGCACACGCAACTTGGGCAATCTTACCTTCACAAAGGAGGCTAAATGTATATGATAAAACTTAATTAAACAATCTATAAATTTACTTGCTCAGTGGCTCTCAATCTACTAATCCCACTCCATCAAACAACTTGACCATAAAAACAACCTTAAATGGAAGCAACTAACCAGGGTAAATTGCATCTTTGGTTCTCAATTTTTATGAGTCTTTTGTCCCTAATCTTTATTTTCTCCTAGAATATTCAATGTATATCTCATCGATCATAGGATGTGATAAAGATGTGGTGGATATTTAACCACAACTTGTAAACGGGGAAACAAATACAGGTTTTGACTATTAACAATAGCCAAGAACTCAAGATCATACACAATGCAAGCTAGGTTACACTAGACTAAAAGCTAGTGTATCTCAAGTCATGTTCCTTCTTCCTTATTTTAAAGACATTGTCAGAAAAATAGACATTTCAATTTAGTAGATTAATTTCAAAGATCGAGCAAGAGATACCAACATCGATCAAGCGCCAGAACACAAAATAACCAACTATTGTGGGCAAATACGGAATCAACGAAGAGAGAATATACCGAACAGGGATGTATTGCAATATGATTGATCGAAATTAGAGGGTGAATACAAAATCAGTGAACGACTTGCAAACCCTAGAACACAAAATCGCCAACTAGGTCATTCAAAAGGATGAAGAGAGAAGCATCTTACAAACCTGAGAACCCTAATTGATCGAAGAAGAAGAAGATAGAAGTAGTTTTTGAACGCGGCTAACCTATCCTTTATTTGCTAATGGCGATGAGAATGAACAATGGGCAAATGAATAGAGGGCGAAGTCTGCGACGAGGAGCTTGCGAAGGAACAGAGGGAGAAGGAGAATTTGCAAAATCGCCTACCCTCCTCTACAATTACATGTTCAATTGGAAGATTTCCAGGCAAGGATGTCTTCTTCAATAATTGATCGATCGAGGTAAACTGGTTGATATAGCTCCAGATGTATTTGATATCGATATGAGGGTAGGTTATCTTTGGATTCTTTTTTATCTAGCATATTTCGGGTGTTTTTTAAAACCCTCTCGATATAAATAGGTGTTTATCAGGAGTTTTTATTTAAATCCCGATAGAATATAGCTGATTTTTTTTTAAAAAAAATAAACATGCTTTTATCAGGAGTTTTTATAAAAACTCCCTTCCGAGAATCATATTTAAGGAGTTTTTTAAACTCCCGAGAATTTTTGCCCGTAAGATGACCAATTTTTACTAGTGAGTTTTTTCGCGATGTAATTGTCTTTATTGATTTATCCTGTATTTTTCTGTTCTTTTCATAACGGTTTGTCCATTGTCGAACTTTCGACCTTCCGACCTACTAGTCGGGCATATCCGGTGCGTCGAATTCTTTCCGGTTAAAAAAAAATCAACATCAACTTGAAAAATGATAAAATGTACAGAACCGGTTAATTAAGATTGGTTAATTACTTTCCCACAAACCAAAAAATTATAAATCGGGCTCAAATTGTTATGAATCTCAAATTGATGAACATCAACTTGAAGAATGATAAAATGTTCGGGCCATTTTAAGGTAAAAAAATTGAATTTAAATCCTGAATTTTCGAATGTCAGATAATGTTTTGACAGTTAAAAGATAAATATAATTTGCAGCTAAGCACTATTCATCTAGAAAAGTTATCTATCTGCAATTATAGGTGGAAAACTTGTATGCACCATCAACCGGAACATTAAGATAGGTTGATTACTTCCTCACAAGTCAAAACATTATAAATCCGGCGAAAAAAGAATTCTGAATCTCAAATTATTGAACATCAACTTGAATCTCAAATTGATGGACATCAACTTGAAGAATGATAAAATGTATGGACCGAAATTATTGCTTAAATCTAGATGTTATTCAAAATTACATTTTGCATACTGAATTTTGTGAAATTCACAATGATAAAATGATGTGATTGAATTTGCTAATTTTTTTTTAATCCGACTCAAGAAAATCGAATCATGGGGCTTAATCAGTGACGGAGGTAGAAATTTTTAGCAGGGAACACGATTATATATATATATATATATATATATATATGTAGTTTCGTTTTAGATTAAAGCAATATAACAATCTCTATATAACATTATTTTAAGATAATATGACTTAGATTTATGATAAAACTTTGTTATTTTTTCCCATTAAAAAAATAAAGAAATATAAATAAATAACTGAAATAGCCGAAGAAAAGAAAACTAACAAAATAAAGATAGGAAACGCAATACAATAAACACTGAGTGAATATTTAACTTGTTGTATTCTTAACATATAATAGTGTATAACCAAATATAAAAAATTTAAACTTGCATAACTTCTTACCAAATTCTCAAAATAAGTAATATAACCTATAATTTTGAAGCTCTCGAGATGAATTATAATATGTGAATGTCAATTTAAGTAAAATATAAAAGTATTTATAGTTTATTGAAATAAAATTAAAGTGATTAATACACTTACAATTTTCAAACATTCATAACTTTTTCAGTTGTCGGATTATGGCGTATTATATATCAAAACGAACCTATCGATGAAGAGAATACACAGATGATTTGTCAAATGAGGGAGGGGAGACGTGCTCCCCCATTCCCCTTGGCATTGCCCCTTGGCTTAATGAATATGGTGGAAGCTAGATAGGATGTATGAGCAATATATATTTCTTAATGTCAAATTTTTTTAATGAAGTTAATATGTTTGATATTAGATAAATATTATGTTAAATCACAAAAAATACACATAAAGATTGTAAATGTTAAAAATAAACTAAATATAATATAGATTAACTAAATATATTATAAATTTCTTGTAACAAACATTTTATAGGATCGTTAGAATTGCAAAAAAAGATCGGGATCATTTTTCCATTTTTAGATCGTAGTATCGTTGTAATTGTAGAATCGAATCGAGATTTTAACAACATTGGCGGAGTCGGTATTTTTGTTAAGGGGACGAAAAAATTTTGGAGAATTTTTTGTGTATATATTTTAGAAAGATTTTTTTTTTGTAAAAGATAGTAAAAGAAAGATTTAAATACATTATTTTTAATTAAAAAAATTAAATGAGAAATTATTTTTCACCATCAAAATATTTATAATTCAAATTTAAAAATCAATGTTATTTGTGGGATGTAGAAGATAAGAGTGAATTTGGGTTGGGGTTATTTGAGAAAAAGTTTGACCCTAACTTGGACCACAACTGGACCCTTCACAATCAATCAAACTGTACATTTTCCCTTTATGTTTTCTTCCCTTGTGTTCGACAAGCAGCAGGCCAAACACATCCCTACACACCCGATTTCTCTCCTCTTTCCCTGCTCCCTTTCCCCTTTCATACAACAAGCAGCAACAACTCCCTTGTTCGCCTTCTTTTGTCCGAGTAGCATCCCAAGCCTTCCCCTTTTAATTCCAAACTCAGCTCAACCCCTGCACACACAAACCCCATTTCCCCTGCCTCTCCCCTCTGCTTTATAGTACAAACCCAAACACAACCTGTAACAGCCCGGGATTATGATTCCCGGGTTACGTTTCGAGGGATGAAACCCCTCGATGAGATCTTGCGCTCCGAGTACAGATTGAATGTTTGAAACCAACAATTGCGCTTTGAAAGTGGGATTTCACACCCAAAAACCGAGAGGGACCGTTGAAATCCCCGAGGTAAGTCCCCTGTACCTGCCTTATGACCTAAGTCGTAAAACCATTTATCATACAACCAGTCAAGTTTCCAAAATCATACATAAGTTCGCCACGGTGGAGCCGGGTCAAAACATTATCCAAATACGTAAATCCAAACCATTATTAATTCAATGTAGTTAGAGTCTCAACTCTCTCTTTCCGCCAAGTCAGAACCCCGCGGTCATGGAGCCAAACCAGCATCAACAGTGGTAAGCATAATGAATACCTAAAAACGTTAATAGTGGGCGGGATCAGATGATGCCCACATGGGTCTGTCCCTTGCTTAAGGGTGCTGGCCCCACAATATGTACGCACATACGCTATACCTAATAATCATGCTTCTAGATGCAAGGCGGAATATGAACATACTAGCATGCCCCTAAGATCAAGTGTATAATAATAACAATAAGGCCTTATCACAGAATACCAAATGGTATATCCCTCTCCTAACTCCACCCCCTTCCGATAGGGCGGAGACTGGCCAGTTCGTGAATGCATTCCATTCCATTATAATCGAATCGGCCCGTAGGCCCGACCCGTAATCATATATAAAGTCCGCAGGAAAATCTCGTAATCATGCTCATAATATAAGTAAAGGAAGTTCTATATGACTCAATTGACTCAGGACGGAACCCGATGGGACTGGGCCGTCCTATGACCCTAGCAAAGACTCTAGTTACTTCACAGATAACGGTCATTTTGTTTACATACGCATAAAGAAATAGAATGCTCAACGATCAATGCAACCTAGCAGGATACTACATGGCATGCTGATCATGAATGCAAGCACCTAGTATATCATGCACATAAGGCAGGGAATATCTATTTGATCTGAGTAAGCTCCGTAGAGACTTACCTGGAAGTGCAGAACAACATTGTAGCAATCACACAGTTCAAAGTCACCTAGTAGTCATAATGGAAGTATAAGTCTATCTATTCAAACATACAAGCACACACGATTTCATCACATATCTAAAGTCTTATCATCACATTCCATATCATCATCGTCATTCAACTCATCTCATATCTCATCGCAAAGTCTCTATATAACTCATCAAGTACCATCTCAACTCATCATCTCAACATCTTATCATGCTTTAACTTATTCTCATATCATATAACAACATATGGTAACACGTCATCGCCTCATATATAGATCATATTCATACTTTCATATTTAAGAACATATCATGCTTTTCAATCATATATCAACACACCCTATTATCATTTTAAGGACATATATCAACATTTTATTTCATAATTCATATTTAACAATTATAACACATCACAACATGCTTATTAGATTAATATTTCATCAAAGATCATACACCATATCTTATCATGGCAACATCGGCATACCATAATTCATATTCACACAAGTCATCAAATTTATTCACCGAGTTAGACAAGGTAAGTTAGTTTCCCAAATTTCCCCAAAATCCATTTAGAAGCCTAAGTTTGATCAATCTTTATTCAAAACATTTTCTCAATTCCTACTTGACCCAAAATCTATTTAGAAACATTGTCCTCTAAATCAAATTATCTTATTATTTTATGAAAACAATTCGACAAAGTTAGGGAAATTTCAAAATTTCTCTTTTTAATTTTATTAAATCCATTTCCAATATTGAAAACCTCTTTCGAATTTCTCTTTTAAAATTCAAGTCCCATAATATTATATTTAACTCTCAATAATAATATTATATTTTAAATCTCAATAATAATATTGTATAATATATAATATTCTATTTATTTAATACTTGTAATAATATATATAGTGAGTCTTAAACCGGCCATAATATACTTTTTACCTTAACTATAACCAAAATTAGGCCTAATTTAATTCGGATCCAGAGCCCCGCCCAATTTCTTTAAAAACAAACCCGAATCCACTTCCCTTTTACCCAACCCAATTTGAACAGCATTGTTCATCCTCCCCCTTGAAACCTTCTGCTCGAAAATGGAGGAAAGGAAAGGGAGGGGAGCTGCTGGCCGGCGGCGAAGGCCGACTCCGACGACCCACCCGACACCAAGGAGCATGGAATTGAACCAAGAAAAGGGAAGAAGAAGGGGTCCTCATTGAGAGTTCTTCAAGCCCGGAAACGATCGGTTTTGCCTCGATTCAACTTTTCGAAGTCGATTGGGCTTGCTGGAGCTTCATGGTGCTCTTGATTGGTCTAGGACGAGTGTACATGAGGTTAAAGGTGGATCTTTATTGGATTTTAGAGTGGAAGGAGTGAAAGGAGGCTTACCGTCGGCGAATCGGAAAACAGGGCACGAGCGAGAGCCGACGGCTTGGTGGTTCTCCTGGGATCCTAGGGCATCGAGGAAGGTGTGAGGGATGTCGGTGCAGGTGCTCGCCAAGGAAGGAGGCGGAATGAAATCGTTGGAGCTGTTGTTTGCTTTCGGCAAAACAGGGGTACGGGGGTTGGGGTTGTGACTTCAAGGTGGAGGAAGGAGAACGAAGGTGAGCTGGTGGTGATGGAGGTTGG
This sequence comes from Persicaria maculosa, assembly GCA_963922045.1. Classification (NCBI taxonomy): domain Eukaryota; kingdom Viridiplantae; phylum Streptophyta; class Magnoliopsida; order Caryophyllales; family Polygonaceae; genus Persicaria; species Persicaria maculosa. The sequence continues at coordinate 18,192,462 of OY998261.1, read as the reverse complement.
TGGTGGAGAGGTGGCACAATGGTGGTTGCTGGTGGTGACGGTGACAGCTGGACCATGGAGGAAGAAGGGGGCTTTGAAGCTCTCAACAATAGGGGGAGAAAGGTAAGCTTAGGGTGTGTTTGGGGTTAGGGGTTTGTGTGGGTGTAGGATGAGACAAAGATGGTCTGATTTAAGGTGATGTAGGGGCTGATTTGGGAAGAGGAGAGGATAAGGATTGATGTTGTCTTCTTACCCAAAGAAGGGGTGCAAGAAAGGAGAAGAGAAAAAGGAGGTTGTGGGTGTTCTACCCATTTGGGAAATGGCGTCTTTGCTTTTGAATTCAAACACACCAAGCCAAGAGGAGGGCTGATTTTTCAGTTTTGGTGAGGATAAGGTGGAGCAGAAATCTCGATCCCGAAGTCAGAAATTTAAATACCCGAAGATTGGTCTCCCGAATCCCGCTTTCTCGGCTCGATCAATTTTTTTTTAAACCGGAAAAAATATATCGCTACCTGAAGTTCTTTAAGATTCTCGAGGTGAAGGGACGGAATCGTTTGTCAAAAAATTTCAATTTAGGTCGGAATCCGCTTTATGAGTTTCGAGTTTGATTTATTAAGTTGAGAACGAGTTTTCCTTAATATATCCGATTTAAATCCATTTTAAATACTTTTTATCCGAAATCATAAAGTGAAAAAAACCCAAGCCTTTACACAACCCCCTTTACTTTCGATTCAACCCATGCCTTCCCCATTGAATCTCAAACTCTCACTCATCACTCCTCCTCCCAACTATAGTTTTCTTCCTCTCTCGCCTTCCTTTCTTCTGTTTTATCCCTCCCCTGTCTCCCTCGGCCCTTGCGGCAAGGCAACAAACAACACAAGCCCCCTCTCATTCGTTCAACTCCAGCACCTCCTTCCGCTGTCTCTTTCCGATGACACCAGCAACTCCCCGGTCCAAGCGAAACACCTGCCAGCCCCCGAGCAAAGAGGACGAGTGCGGACGAGCCTCCGAACAAGCCCCGATGAGTCGACGGAACCGCATTACCTCAGTGAGCCCTCTCTCTTTGATTTCGTTTCTTCCTAGCTCTTAGGGAATTTTTTTTTTCATAATGGCCAAAAAAGAGAAAAAAAAATTTGGGAATTAGCCCGAAATCCAAACTATTTTGCGATTTAGCCGAAATAAGGGGTAAGTCGCTGTTTGAAACAGCGGCTGTGTCCCAACATTAAAAAAATAATAAAATAATAAAGTCGTTAGAAACGGCGAATTTTTATTTATTTTTTTGATAAAATTTGTAATTAATAGGAGAAAGTAGGGAAACAATGTAAATATAGGTTGAGTCGCCGTTTAAAAATGTAAAACAGTGACTCTACCTATTTATATAAAAACAAATTGAAAAGGGGAGAGAATGAGAGGCAAAAGTAGAGGAGAGAGATAGTGAGAGAGATTGGGCAAGGGGGGTATGGGGTGTAGATGGGAGGGGGGAGAGATAAAAGGGAGAGAGGGGTGAATAAGAGAGTTTGCAATTTTGTTTCATAGTGGCTTTAGGCAAAATCTGAAAACGACTATTGTCAAGACAATTTCAACTAAATTGCACATAAATTCTTTTTATTTTTTTCAAACAAATTACAAGTGAGGACGAAATTCTCCAAGTGAGGGACGAGGAACAGATTAGGGTTTTGACGGAATTCAACCATATTCACAAATCTTGGATTTTTTTTTAAAATCACACAAATCTTGGGATTTGATTGAGGAAGAGGAATAATTCGATCAATCAACACATATCCAAATCATTTGTTCCAATAAGCCACCTTAACTACCTAACTTCACCTCCAATGGCGGATGGATTCCAACTCTCCCTCCTCATCCTACAGTCCTCCCCATATCTCTCCTTGTCCTCCTCTACTTCATCGTCCGCCCTCGCCCCGTCAAGATCCCCATCAAGAGTCGTCACGTCTTCATCACCGGCGGATCCAGCGGCGTCGGCCTTGCCCACCGGGCTGCCTCTGAGGGCGCTAGGGTCTTCATCCTCGCTCGCAGCCAGCCCGACGAGGCCAGGGAGGCCATTTGCCTCGCCACCTTCGTCGACGTTGCACTCTTCAACGCCGGCGGATCTACCGCGCGGTATCACCCTCGCTCATCGCGCCGCCTCTGAGGGTGCCAAAGTCTCCATCCTTGCTCGCAGCCAGGCCAAGCTCGAGGAGGCCATCCGCCTTGCCACCGACGTCGACGTTTTAGTCTTCAGCGCCGACTCTAGGGATTTTTACGCCCTCAAGAAGGTCGTTGCCGAATTCAGTAGTGTGTATGAATTTAGGGTAAATTGATTGAAGGGTTCGATTAATAACAAATTGCTTGAACGGTTCACTTTGTTGACAAATTGATTGAAGGGTTCGATTAACAACAAATTGATTGAAGGGTAAAGTGATTGAATGGTTCGATTAACAATAAATTGATTGTAGGGTTCAATTTGTTGATGAATTCAGTAGTATATGAATTTAGGGTAAATTGACTCGTAGTGTAGATGCAGAGTTTTGAGCATATTCGCAATTTGTTTGGAAAAAATGAGAAGGACATGTGTGCAATTTAGTTAAAATTGTCTTGACAATAGTCATTTTGAAATCTTGTCTAAATACTTCACTCATTTTGTTTTTAATTAAGGGAAGCGACTCTCCCTATATTTACCTTTTTTTTTTCTACTTTTTCTTTTTAATTGCGAATTTTATCAAAAAAATTAAGAAAAAAAATACAAAATCGTTGTTTCAAATAATGACTTTATTATTTTATTATTTTTTAAAGTTGGAATAGAGTCGTTGTTTAACACTACTTTTGCTAAATCGTAAAATAATTTGAATTTTTGGCTAATTCCCAATTTTTTTTTCTTTTTTTTGGCCATTATGAAAAAATATTCGCTCTAAGGAGCCTTGTTCCATCCATTTGTGGCTTTTGGGAGGGGAAAACACCATGGACGTCCGGGGTTTTTCGCCTTAGCTTGCGAGAGAGGCGTGGGGACGGAGAAAGAGAGAGGGAGTGCGAGAGAGAGTGAGTGCTCGAGCGAGGAAAAGAGCGAGCGAGGGTGACGATGGCAGGCTGTGAGAGAGAGAGAGAGAGAGAGAGAGAGAGAGAGAGAGAGAGAGAGAGAGAGAGAGAGAGAGAGGAAAGCCAAGTCGAGCAGAGGTAGGAAACGGAGCTGGCAGGAGGAATCCAAAGGAAGAAGGAGTTGACGTGGGACCCGCTTCTTCTCTAGTTCTCTTCGTGTGGGCCCGGGTTGGCTTTTTGTTTTATTTATTTATTTATTTTGGACCGGTGGAAAAGGGAGGGAGTGGGCCCGATTTTTTTAAACCCTTGGATCCGGGTTGACAAATTGGGCTGGGCTGGGATGTGAAACCGGGTTCGGCAAGAGTGTGGGCTGGTTTGGTGTTAATTGTTGGGTTGGGCCGGGTCTTCTCTTTCTTTTATGGTTGGGCCGGTTCGATTTGTTACATTAATCTATTTTATTGGTTATATACTTATATTAACTTGTTATATTAATCTATTTTATTTAATCTATTTCATTTGTTATAATATATTAACTTGTTATACTAAACTAATTTATTTGTTATGATTGATTTATTATGATATATATACTGATTTACGATATTAAATTATTATATTAGCCTAATTATTTTCAAAACGCCTGAACAACTTTTAGAAAAATAAATGAATTCTAATAATGAAATAATTAGACTAATATAATAACTTGTCTTTCCACTTTGAACTTCGTTATATCTTTGATTTGACTTTATACGATTTCACGAGTAGTGGCAATTAGGACAAGTACTGGTGCGAAAGCACCAAGTCCCCAATGAACTTCGATCATTTTAGGGTGTGAAATCCCTCCTTTCAAAATTAACTCTTCGTTTTCCAAAGCAACTCGTACTTGGATTGCAAGATCCCGTTGAAGGTAACCATACCTTCTACACGTAACATGGGTTTTACAATCTAGGTTGTTACATGAAACACCCATCTTTTTGTATTTGCTTCTAGTGAATGTTCTTCATCCTTTTTCTTTCAATCCTCGTACTAGCAAGTTCATGTCCCTTGCAAACAAAAAGAATGCGTTCAGGATTTCAAGGACTATTAATAACAAATTGATACTAACTGATGACAATTGTTGGGTTGCTAGTCCCGATCCTGCGCTTGTGGGCTTGAATCGAGACTAACTATGGAGGGTTTGTTTTGTGTGTTTGTTGGGATGATTATTGGATGGATTTAATTTATATAAGATTGAGAGCTAGGGTTTTCGGTTGAGATTGAAGAACATTTAGCCAAATCATCCTTAATTAAATTCAACTTTCTATTCGATGAATTATATGAAGGTATAAATAGACATATGAAAACCCTAGAACCGTAAGATGGTCTATCTTTTTATAAAAGATAGAGTTTGTCTTATTTGATAAATAAATAAAGATGTTATTTAATCTAACTAGGCAAGATATGATCTTAGTGGCTGAGGGAACCCCAATAAGATAGAATTCCCTTTTTCACCTATTTATCTTTAATAAAAAATATCATAAAAATAAACATAACTAAGAAATACTAAATCAACTACACATTCATCACACTACTTCCAAAGTGTGAAAATGTAAAGGCCACTACACACTATAGACCAATTAGCTTGTGTTATACAATATACAAAATAATGTCCAAAATCATTACCTAAAATCTCAAGAAGGTTTTTGACAAACTTATTCTTCCTCTACAAGGGGCTTTTGTCTCAGACAGTGTTATCCAAGATATCATCCTAATAGCACATGAAATCTTCCACTCCTTCATAAATCGAAAAGGTGCGGAAGGATGGGTAGCAATGAAACTGGATATGAAAAAAGGCATATAATAGAGTAGACTGAGAATTTACAAAACGTATTCTAGATAAATTTGGCTTCCACCCGACAATTGTTCAACGGATCTGAATGCATATCCACGGTTTCTTTTTCCGTCCTCGTCAACAATTGCCCACTAGACCTATTTTGGCCCTACACAGGCTTCAGACAAGGAGACTCATTATCACCTTTTCTATTTATCATGGGAGCTGAAATACATTTAAGAAAACTATCATATGAAGCCAATTAAAAAGAGGGGCTTATTAGTTTCAAATTTGGAAGAGATGGCCCTCGGATTCCCTTCCTTTCATTTGCAAATAACAACATTATATTTACAAAAGGAAGCATATCAACGTGTCAAAAAGCCAAATCAATAATAGATGACTACTGTAAAATATCCGGCAAAAAAGTTAATTTTCATAAATATGTCTTTCAAACAACAGCTGGAAGAACACGAAATAGGATAAATGAATTGGAAGGATGTCAAATTATTTCAAATGAAAGGTCTTTGGAAAAATATCTAGACTGCTCTATCATTAGAGGAAGAGTTAATAAAGAAACTGTTTGAGCATATAATATGCATATCAAAAAGACCAACTAAGTAAATGAAGAGCAAATGCGCTATCACAACAAGGTAGAGTAGTCCTTATAGGATCAAACATGTAAGCAAACATGCTCTACACAATACAAAGCTTTATGTTGGCAACTACAATACACAGAGAATTAGACTTGATTAATAGAAAATTCTTCTAGAATAAGGACCTACAATATAATTCATTTATCATTTGGGACAAGATTTGTAAACCCAAGAGAAATGAAGGTTTGGGGATTTGAAAATCTTGGGATATACATGAGGCCCTTACAAATGAAACTACTATGGAAGATTTTAGTGAAGTCTGAAAGTATATGGGTAAAACTGGTCAAACATAAGTATCTAAATAAAACTCACATTCTAAACTACAAAAGAAAAGGAGAAGCCTCGTGGAAATGGTCAAAACTGTAGTTGACAAATTTGAAACAGAACTTATATGGTCGGTGGGGAATGATTGCTCAATAAAATTCTCATAAGACAATTGGCTAACCACTAAACAAAAGGAATGATTGCCTAATGATCCATAACAACGAGGAGAAAGTACATGATTACATTAATGGGGGCAAAGTGGTGGAAGGACAAATTGCAATCTCAGCTTCCACAAAGCATAGTTGATGACATACTTGCTTTCCCACTCCTAACCAACCAGTTTGAGGACATCTTTATTGGTGGCCTGACGTAGAAGGATGATTCACTGCTACGAGTGCAGACAATTCAATTACCAACCACAACAGAGAAAAAAAGGATATTGATGCGTGGATTTGGAAAGCAAACATCCCACCTAAAATTCAAAGCTTTATATGGAAACTAGGTCAGTCTGGACTGCCAACAAAGACCCGAATAATGCAGCAAGGGGTTTTTGTACCGACAACATGTATACTTTGTATTAAAACCATCGAAGATTATGTGCATTTATTCTAATAATATCAACTCAACAACATACACTCACTGCTAAATGGGTTGGATCTTTGTGACATAAAAAATCTAATAAAAAACACGAGAGATACTAAACCAATCCTGACTTTAATAGGCAATAGAATGAATAAAGATAAAAAAAAAACAAAAATAGTCTTCAAATGGCAGATCACGTGGTATATCCGAAATAAGGTTAGCTTTAGACAAGAAGACCTCCCATCAGACAACGTGGTAGACCAGCTTGTTGTGATGCACATAGATAATTGGTACCAGGCGTGATTGCAAGATAACTGATAGAGTCTATTTTAGTCATATATTTGCATATTATATTAGGTCATTGTCATGCATATTAAACATGTTTTATAGTTATTTAGTAATTTTTGGTTTTCGGAGTCTACACTAGTGTTTTTATATATTTCAGGTATTTATGGGCTGGATCGTATTATTATGCAATTTGAAAGAAAAGATGGGCCGGCTCGAATCGATACATGGGCATGATGCGTCACTTGTGCAATTGAAGTTCGGAGGTTGCAAAGTGCTGCCTTGCTTTTTTTTTTATTAATATAATAATTAGTTGGATAGATAGAATTATATATATTAAAATATTATATATTTATATTAGGATAGGAATAGATGGATTTAAGTGAGGATGTTAGTTTACCGTATGATATATATACATTCATACGGCGAGGAGGAAGGACATACCGTGACTATTAACCCTAAAACCCTAATTATGTTTTGTTTTATTTTTATGGAGATCTAAACTCTTCCGTTTCGTCTATGGATTGAAGCTTTGGTTTGATAAAGTTGGGAGATTTCTATTCTTGTTCTATTCCTATTGATTCGTATTGATTCTTTTGCGAATATTGTTGATTTTCTTCTAGTCCGTACAACTAGTTGAGATTATTGCTAGGATTTTGTAGATTCCTCGTAGCGAACCTTAATCCATAGTAGCAATCATGCCTTTTTAGGACTCGTAGGACTAAACTGGTGTGTAAAGAATCAATTATATGTTAAATGCTGACTCGTAGCTTGGTGTTGCATGTATCCTGGTTAATCCTTAATCTTAATGCTACTATTAGGTTAAATCTTGATCGTGTTAGGGTTATCTAATTAGTAAGGGTTACTAGGACTCGTAGGACTAGTAATTTACACAAGATCAGGACAGGAACAATAATAGGATGAAAAGAGAACTTGAAGACGAATCGAGGATCAACTGACCAAACTAAAGTGGATATTTGTAGATGAAACTATTATCTTAATTGTTTTCTCCATTAACTTGTTTATAGTTTCTTTTATTTTCTTTCTTATTCTCAAAACACAAAACCCTCTATTTTCTCTTAATTGGTAAATAGACTTTACTTAAAAATAACTTGATTCTCTGTGGGATCGACTCCTTACTTGCTTGCTATACTTAGTTAGTTAGTCTGGATTTATTTTGATAGGGATTGAGGCGACTAAAATCCTTCTGTCAAATTGGCGCCGTTGCCGGGGAATCAAAGTTTATTTCTTTGTTTTGTTTGTTTATCAATTTTTGTATATATCTAATTTGTTGTGAACCTATCTTACGGTTCATAACACCCTTGCTACTAACTTTTAGGATGTTAAGATTGTTGCAGTTTGAAGGTGAGAACTTTCACCAATATCTTACCAGATTGCAGAGATATGTTGACATCCGGAATTCACGGGGTTATCAAGACAGCATCCGAGATATGATTCTTTGCATAATTGATGGGATGACTGCTGAGACGAGAGCGCTTGCTGAGTACATGAGCAACGGAGGCTTGGCGCGGTTAGGTTTGTCGGGGTTGTGGGATTTTTTCTGTTATATGGATTACCATGTTGCGCAGGAAGTATCCTTCACTTTGGTTTCGCCACCTCTGGAGGACTCTATCATACACCTAGATGAAATCCAAGCCCTTACTCAAGCGGTGCAGGAGAATGGTGAGAGACTAAAAAACTTGGGGGAACAATTGAGCCAACTTACTAAAACATGTAGCGAGATAATAGCAGATCAAATGGTCAGCCCTCAAGTTGATAAAGAAAGCCAACCCATCCCGCCATTCCTTGAGACATTGAAATATGCAAGAATGGAAGATCCTGTCGAAGTCATTGTGCTCAATTCATTCTATCCTAGTTGGTTTCAACGTGATAATGATGTTCAGAATGATGAAGAATTGTTCGCAGACAACGATAGTTTCTTTGACGATGGAGAAGAGGGTCTAGTGCTTTCTGACGTGGAATCTCATGAATCGACGCATGAGGTTTCATGTGTTGTGTCTCCTACTCCATCCGATGCATTCATTCTGAGTCTCCCCGTCGATGAACCATGTCTAGAGTCACCTGCTGAGGCTCGAGAGGTAAAAAAGGTAAAATTTTGCAATTTGGAAGGTAATGGTGATTATTTTGATCCTTTTAATTGTTATTTTGAAAAGCCATCAGTGGAACTGAACTGGTGGTTTCATATTCCCTCTGTATGGAGTCATAACTTTGATAAATTGAAAGAGTTTTTAACTTATATAATATTATATAATTTCAATTTACTAGTGTGTTATGACGTCTTGGGTAAGATGTGTGCACAAGAATATGACAGACTGCTGAGGGCTTTGACAATGTCCGATAGGTAAGGATTGGAAGGCAACCCAAGGTATGAGTTTTTTTTTTTATATTTCCGTTTTATTTTTAGTTAATTTTTTTTAATTTCCTTTTTATTGTTAGTTAGGATTTTTTTTTTTAATTTCCGAAAAAAAAAGAAGAAAAAAAAACCCTCTTCCTGTCTCTCTCTTCCTCGCCTTTCTACCCGTCTCAAAGCCGCTTCTGCCTCCTTCCGCAGAGGTGCCCGCCACCGTCCTCCTTTTCTGTTCACCATTCCCATCTCGTTTTTCCTCCTTCTATCCTCCACCTCTGCTGTCCCCCAATTCCGGCGACGCCTTCTCCGAGAACGCCACCCATCGCCTCTCGCCAGACCGCTAGCCCGCCAGCAGCCACCCGCGCAGCAGCAACCCTCCATCTCTTCACCGCGCCGTCCCCTTCTGTTCACCGGACTCCCGCTACCGACCACAGACGCCTTTCTCCTCGCGTTCACCAACAGCCCAGTAGCAGCCACCGCACCTGCCCCCGAAGCTCCAGTACTCAGCACATCGCCGCCCGACGCCGCCTCAGTCCTTGCGTTGCCGGCTTCGATTTCAATCCCTGAATCTGTGCCCTCGATTTCAATCTCCGCCAGGTAAGTGCAGGTTAGTATTTTTCTCTCCTTCCTATCAATCTGCTATGTCGGAACTTGTTAGCTTTCGTCCTTGCTGATTATTCTGGATTGAAAGTGATTAGAATTGAAACTGCTTAAATTTTTTTGATTAGGTGCTTGGGGGATCTGGTGGATGTTGAAATTGATCTTTGATTGCCTCTGATGATCTAATCTGGTTAATATTCACTTGTGCTGAATTTGATAGCCTTTGATGATAGGTTCATTGCTGTCACATTGGGTTGTAGCTAAGATTATGAGACTTCGATAGACATGAACTCCCTGTTGCTGATCAATTTTTTCCTTGTTGAATCTGAAATCGGCTGAGTTAGTTTTTTTAGTCTCATGATAACCTTTGGATCAAATTCATAGGTGGAATTTGACTGATTTTGTTGCTAAAATTGATCAGTTTAGTTTCGAAATGTAGTCTTTTATTACACCTATTTACTGGAAGTGTTGGCTACTAGATTAAATTGTGCTTATGCCTTTTCTGTTACTTGCTTGTTTCATGCTCTCTGCGTCCATCAATTTCTCGTGATTTTACTTGCAAATAATGGATGAGCATGACTTGATTTATTTGTTGCTCTATTATTTTTTTTCTTTTCTTCATTCTTGAATGATACAGTTTTCTTGGATATTGGAATGTATTTGGTTGTGGTGTGTTTTCTTCGTCTTTTGTTTTGGCTAGGACAAATCGCAAAGGAGACTGCTTATATTTTTTCGACTCCAAGAAGGTTCATAAATGCCGATTACATCCAAGTTGTTTCTGAAAGCTTCTGCTGAACACCAGGGCTGTAATTTCTAAGCTCTTTTTATCATGTTTTAAGGGTGTTAATACTTAGGAATAGTCACTTATCTTGCTGAATTTTATGCTTTTGATATTCCTTTGCTATTGAACTGAATCTGCCGCTGATTGCTATGCAAGTTTGGCTTGTTTTTGCTGCTGTTTGTGGTGTTGGACAGGTCCTATAACTGTGAGAAGTTGCTGAATTTTAGGATCGGTTAAGAGGCTACACAACTACCTCATCTTGAATTGAAAGCTATTGCTAGAATGCCTGATTTAATTGTGAGTTTCCTCTACCTCTTTCATTCTTTTTTTTATTACTTTGAGGACAAAGTAAAATTTTAAGCATGGGGTGGGGGAATTCAAGTGTAGCTCCATATTCATATAATCATATATGTGTTAGTTTTTTTTATTTCTTTTTCAATTTTTGTTATGCATTGCATTATAGGTTGCATTGTAGGTATTTGATAATATCCCATGGTCTCATATAAGTTATATTGAGTCTTAGATTTTGATTAGTTGCTCATTTTAGTTGTGTTAAGAGTTATTTCTATGATTGGTATGACCTCGATGATGATATATGGTTTTTCATGGCTTAAGAGTTAATAAATGTGAATTGTAATTGAATAACGACACTTGTGGGATTCCCATAGATAATCTGGATTATGAGCTTTAGTTGTAACTTGATTATTGGTTGGATGTTCAGTTTAGAGCAATTTTAAAAACTTTTATATGATTTCTATTGTATATGTCTAAACCCCTGATGAAAAGCACTAGTGAATTCGGTTATCTGGTTGATGTGATTTTTTATGTATTTGATATATGTGTTGGGTTGATGAGTGTAAGGAGGATAAAATTCACTTGCACCGCTCGAGGAGGATAAAATCCACTCGAGTGAAAAGAATCATCAATAAACCAATGATCGAGGAGGATAAAATTCACTCGACACTCATAAGAATTTTGAAAAAAAATACGGTTAGTAACCGATCCTGTTTGTGGAGGATAAAATTCACACAAGGAGGAAGAAAAATAATTAGAAGATACTTGAAAAAAGGAAGAAAAATAAGAGCTTTATTGAAACTCCGAAGTAGAAAAGGCCTAGTAATCTATGGGTGTTTATGACAATTTTTTAAGTGTGCTTAATGATTTTGATAGCTCAATGCATTCTGAATGCAAGCATCCCCTGAACCTAATTGGAGTTTAAAGCAATGAGTATGAAGGGTTTAATGTGGGTCTCATAGTGTCATAACTATTTTGAGCTTAATGTAATAAATACTTCTGAAGTCATGATAACTATACTGGTGAGTGATCATTCATAGAAATTTCTTTCAATCGCTTGTCTTTCATTTTGAGTTTGTCTTTGCTTTGTAGTTAGTTTGCTTGGGGACAAGCAAAAATCTAAGCATGGGGTAGTTTGATAGAGTCTATTTTAGTCATATATTTGCATATTATATTAGGTCATTGTCATGCATATTAAACATGTTTTATAGTTATTTAGTAATTTTTGGTTTTCGGAGTCTACACTAGTGTTTTTATATATTTCAGGTATTTATGGGCTGGATCGTATTATTATGCAATTTGAAAGAAAAGATGGGCCGGCTCGAATCGATACATGGGCATGATGCGTCACTTGTGCAATTGAAGTTCGGAGGTTGCAAAGTGCTGCCTTGCTTTTTTTTTTATTAATATAATAATTAGTTGGATAGATAGAATTATATATATTAAAATATTATATATTTATATTAGGATAGGAATAGATGGATTTAAGTGAGGATGTTAGTTTACCGTATGATATATATACATTCATACGGCGAGGAGGAAGGACATACCGTGACTATTAACCCTAAAACCCTAATTATGTTTTGTTTTATTTTTATGGAGATCTAAACTCTTCCGTTTCGTCTATGGATTGAAGCTTTGGTTTGATAAAGTTGGGAGATTTCTATTCTTGTTCTATTCCTATTGATTCGTATTGATTCTTTTGCGAATATTGTTGATTTTCTTCTAGTCCGTACAACTAGTTGAGATTATTGCTAGGATTTTGTAGATTCCTCGTAGCGAACCTTAATCCATAGTAGCAATCATGCCTTTTTAGGACTCGTAGGACTAAACTGGTGTGTAAAGAATCAATTATATGTTAAATGCTGACTCGTAGCTTGGTGTTGCATGTATCCTGGTTAATCCTTAATCTTAATGCTACTATTAGGTTAAATCTTGACCGTGTTAGGGTTATCTAATTAGTAAGGGTTACTAGGACTCGTAGGACTAGTAATTTACACAAGATCAGGACAGGAACAATAATAGGATGAAAAGAGAACTTGAAGACGAATCGAGGATCAACTGACCAAACTAAAGTGGATATTTGTAGATGAAACTATTATCTTAATTGTTTTCTCCATTAACTTGTTTATAGTTTCTTTTATTTTCTTTCTTATTCTCAAAACACAAAACCCTCTATTTTCTCTTAATTGGTAAATAGACTTTACTTAAGAATAACTTGATTCTCTGTGGGATCGACTCCTTACTTGCTTGCTATACTTAGTTAGTTAGTCTGGATTTATTTTGATAGGGATTGAAGCGACTAAAATCCTTCTGTCAATAACGATAGTGATATTAGATGCCAACACCCCCACACACCAAATGTTAATGGAAAACCAAAACAATGCGCCATATAGAAGAAATGGAAAAAATCACCTCTAGATGTACATTTAAATTGAATTTTGATGGGTATATCCTTTCAAGTAAGGACAGCTGAAGCTAGAAAAATCAAACCCAACCCAAGAACCTGACCCGCCTCACTTGAACCCAGACCCTATCGAAACCCAAAAATCTAGTATCATGCACAATTCGAACCCGAACCTGACCCATTTTGACACAATACTCGAATGAACTCGAGCACGACCCAACCCATCCTTAACCTGACCCGGACAAGACCCGACTCTTGCTTGTAATTACTTTAATTGCCTTATTTTTAAATATTAAAATACTGTGAATTATATATAATGAGACCTAATATAACTAAATAAATGATGTTTAATAGTCAATAATTAAGATAAATAAAAAATAATCATCATTTTATAATAAAACTAAATGTGACCCGACTTGACTCAACCCGTACCTGATCCAACCCAAAATCCAATGAAAAGTTACCCGACCCAACCCGAACCCAACTAAACATATGACCGAACCCAAATGGGTGTACCCAAACTCGACCTGAAGAGCTCAATTACTACCTCTAATGACATCTCTAGTGGTTTCATTATACGTGACTGGAAAGGTCGTCCAATAAACATTGGTTATGAACAGATTGGGATCGAAACACCGCTAAAGGCCGAGACATTGACTCTTAGAAAAGGCATTATAACAACTCTTCAACTACAAATAAACAAATTACAGGTTCAAGAAGATTCGTTAATCATAATAAATTAACCACCAAAAGGAAAAAATAAAATATCACTAGAAAATAGAGTTAATCATGTTTGATATTAAACTTCTACTATCAAGAGTGGGAGATTTCTTTCTCCCACGTGCCCCAAGATGGCAGCAAAGTGAGGAATAAGGTTGCACACCTTTTCCACTCGGCCAATGACTTTTAAATGGTCAACAATTCTGGACTTCGTGACCTCATCCATAAGGATGCCATTGGGTAGAATTTTTCTACCTAAATTCTTTCCTAACCAATACATATATATGAGTTGATATTACGGGCTTAGGAATTAGAGCACTAGATTGTCGGTTTTTCTGCACTTACTTCTCCTTCGTTCCACAAGATATAGATACTGAACTAGTATGATCTAAACATAGATAACTTACTCAAGCTTTACTTATTGAACAACATGTTTAACATGCATTTACTTCCATAAGTATCTAATTTTTTTTAAGACAAGGATCACTTTTTTCTGTAAAATTTTTAGGCATTTTGATTTGTAAAGGTAGAAACACAAACTAACACTTTCTACAATATTATCTTGATTGGTCAGATTTACTTTTTTTTATAAATAAAATAAATTTTCTATTTAACTTATAAATCAATCGGACAATCACAAATTAATAAATTTTTGCATTTCAATCTATTTTGTTTCTTATTTAGGCCAAGAGTTTAATTGGTAATTAATTTTAAAATAGAAATAAATAAATTATATTTATTAATTTTACATTTATTTCATTTCTGAAAAAGAGGGAAATGGAAGCAAAAATAGGTATTCATCTCTATCAATTTGATTCGCCTCATATAGGCGTATATATCTAGTGTTCCTGAATATACACAAAAAGATTGTTGTTGGATAACTATCAGTTTACAAGTAGTCTCCCACAAGCAAAGATGAAGCATCTCAAAGAATTAAAAAAAATCATTTTCCATCCCAACCAAAATTACTTCATTTATGCCCAATCTCAAACTATATATACCCCTTCCACTACCACCACTCATACCTCACACTACTCACTCTCTTTTATCTCTTTTATATCTGCAAATCCAAAACCAAATCCTTCAAAATCTCAAAAACCAAAAATGAGTTTCAACTCTTTTTCAGCTGCAACTTTTGCCCAAAAAATGGCCTTAGTAACCGAAAAAACCGCATCCGGTAGGGAATATAGGGTGAGGGATGTTTCTCAAGCCGACTACGGAAGGCTACAAATCCAACTGGTGGAGTCGGAGATGCCGGGGCTTATTGCTTGTCGCTCAGAGTTTGGGTCCTCGCAGCCTTTGAGAGGCACGAGGATCACCGGGGCCCTTCACATGACAACCCAAACTGCGGTTCTCATCGAGACTCTCACCGCCCTTGGGGCCTCCATTCGTTGGTGCTCCTTTGACCCCTTCTCGACTGAGGATCATGCTGCTGCCGCAATTGCACGCGACTCAACTTCCGTTTTTGCATGGAAGGGTCAATCGCTAAATGTAAATTTCCACAACCTTCATGAACTATTTATAAACATTCTTAACTTGTATTGCAATTAATATTGCCTTGAATATAAAATCAAATAGGAATATTGGTGGTCGGTTGAAAAAGCATTAGATTGGGGTCGTGAAAATGGACCAAACCTATTGATCGATGAATCTGGAGACATCACTCAATTCATCCATGAGGGTGTAAGAATAGAGGAGGAGCACGAAAGGAGTAGAAGGTTTCCTGAACTTAAGGGCGCTGATAATGAGAGGTCGAGGTTCATGTTGCAATTCATCAGAGAAAGCATCAAAGTTAATCCAAGTAGGTTTAGAAACATCAAAGAGGGATTAGTAGGTGTCTCTGAGTTTAGCAATGCTGGTATTAGAAGGCTTTACAAGTTACAAGAGAATGGGTCCCTCTTATTCCCTGCAATTAACATCAATAATGTTGTCTCTAGCCAGGTAAGTGCATATATAATCGAGTCATAACGAATTTCAAATAATTCATATGATTTAATTATTCCATGGAATTAAGCTTTATTATGGTTTCGGCATACGTTGATTTATGCATGCAGATTGCTAGCTTTCGTGGAAGTCGTCAGTCCTTCCTTGATAGTTTCATGAGAGCCACTGATCATTTTGCAATTGGTGGTAAAACTGCTGCTGTTTTTGGCTTTGGGGATGTTGGCAGGGGCATTGCATTTGGTCTCAAGGGGCTTGGTGCTCGAGTTTTAATCGTAGAAGTCAACCCTTCCCGTGCATTAGAAGCTTCCATGGAAGGCTTTCATGTTCGTACTCTAGAGGATGTTGTGTCAAAAGCAGATATTTTTGCCACAGCCACTATGAATAGAGATGTCATTTCAGTTCAACACATGCAACGAATGAAGAACAATGCCATTGTATTGAATATGGGTAACTTTGAGAATGAGATTGACTTCGAGGGCTTGAAGGCCTATCATGGTGCTAGAAGGATCACAGTCAAGCCCTTTATAGCCGATCGATTCATCTTCAATGAATCTAACAAAGCTATCATTGTCCTTGGTGAAGGGAGGAAGTTAAGCTCCGCGTGTGCATCGGGCCACCCAAGCTTTTTAAGATCACTCTCATTGACCAACCATGTGTATTCTCAAATCAATCTTTGGAATGAAAGGAAGTCCTCCAAGTACGAAAGGAAGGTTTATGTGCTTCCAAGACACTTGGATGAGAGGGTTACAAGGCTACACCTTGACCACCTTGGAGCGAAGCTTACCAGGCTCAATCACGAGCAAGCAGCCTACCTCAATGTTGCCATTGAAGGTCCATTCAACCGCGATCTCTATTCATAAGTGTTAAGATATGGTTTGTTGAAAAAATATGGCATATTGATAAGAGCCTTAAACAAGCTCTAATAATAAGGCCAACCAATAAGGATATGGAATCCACAACCATCTAAATTGAATAAAAGAAATAAGGATCGACATTTTATTTCTTGTATTTCTCAATGTTACTTCAGCTCATTATGCAACATTCCTTTTATATTTACATTTTTTGCATAACTCTGAACAAATATCACTAATAACGATCAAACTATTACGAAGTTAACAAATATATATTGTTGATACATCATTATCTAGCTTTAACCAATCTTTAAGCCCGTTTAGCTAGCTACAAAATATATTGATCGTTTCCTGGTGCAAGATGCAAGACAAGACGGGTAACTTGATGCCATATTATGACGGAAAAGTTGGCGTGGGGTTGATGTTATTTCTTATTATTGTCTGGTTGATGTTATTTCTTATGATTGTCTAGTGATGTGTTGTGTCATCCGGGTTGGAAGAAAATAAGAAGTCACTCTTTATTCAAATGGAAAATGTAAAGACCGTAATTTTGAACAAGTATTTAATTGTCAAAATTGGAAAGTTTCGGAAAACCGTCCTCGAGTGGATTTCTAAAAATGGAAAGTCTTTGAAAATAATACCGGCATGTTTTAAAACATACATTTTTAAGCTAAATCCCTCTAACTATTCGAATTTAAAACATAGAGTCTTGTGAGTCGTTTGAAATAGATTTTAAACTCGAGTTAGATTTCGTGATAGATAGTTGGACATAGGGTCGGATGAGCGGAATATCTCTCTCTCCTTGGCCGGCCCCCTCTCTCTCCTATCTTCCACTCATTCTTTCTCCTCTTCCACTACCCATTATTATTTTGTCTTTACCCTCATTAAACCCTAAGGAGCCACTATAAATGGAATGCACCCATCCCCAAAATTCTCAGAAAATCCACATCAAAATCTGAGCCACCAACCTCTCTCTATCACCTCATCATCTCTTTCAAAAATCAAAACCCTAAAATCAAAGTTCCTACTTTTGCTCCCTTCAATCCATCCTCCTCACTCTCCATTCTCCATTTCTTTTTTCTCACCCACAAAATCACCCTAAAACACCTCCCAAAAGATCTCCTCTCAAAGAAATAACCAAAAAATCGGAATCGGAAAGCAATTTCTCCTAAAAAACCACCTTTTGTTCATTTTCGCCGCCGCGATAAGCCGAGTCGCGCCCGCGAGTTCTAGGTCGCGCCCGTGAGTTCTAAGTCATGACCGCGAAACCCGAGCCCAAAAGCCAGAGTTCTTACTTGCGGCCGCGAGACCCCTTTTTTCCGTCGTGACTGGTGCCCATATTCGCGTCGTTGGCTCGGTAAATCGACTCTTTCTCTCTCATCTTAACTTCTTTCTCTTCTCCGTTTGTTCTCGCTTGATCCTCACTCTTTTCTATACCTTCCAAGGTAAAGAAAGGTCAGATCTAATGCCTTGTGAAGTGGATTTGAGCTCATTTCTCCTTCCCCCCTGCTTTTGAGCAAGGTAAACTCTCCTCCTTCCATCCTCTCGTTTTGGGTCTAGATCTATGTAAAGGTTTTCTTTTAACCAATATCTATCACTCCTAGGCCTTGTCGTAGAAAGATCTCATTGAATCGGAGCCCAAGGACTCACCTCGTTCAAGTTTTTGAAGAAAGTCTCCAAGAGGCTAGGTAATCCCTCTTCCGCCCTCCCCTCTAGTCAACGTTTGAGTCTTAAATGGTTGTTTGAGGTCGGTTTTATGTTAGAAATGTTTTGAAACAAATTTGAGTTAAAATGGTTTTGAATCGAAGCAAAACGAGTATGATTTAAAGCAAAAACGAGCATCCAGGTTCAAATCTTGCCGCGGCGAAACCATGGTCGTCGGGGCAAGTTAGAACACAAATAGAGGAAGAAGTGTAAAGGCCGGAAATATTTAAATAATATTTTAGTCGAATGATGATTCAAAATAAAGAAATTTCAGAATTTTGGAATTTTGACAAATTCCGTCCTCGAGCTTTCAGAATATTTGTAACTTTATAAAATGAGTTCCGACATTGTTTGAACGGATTTTCCGATAGATTTCAATTCCGCTATTTTGACTTAAGATTTGAGTATACGGGCTAGATATTATCGGATTAATTTTCTCGATTTAAAAATTTATTGATTCGGGATTGGTTCGAGAGAGCGGGTTTTGAGACTTATTTGCGGGTATTTAAAATATTCTTGGGACCACACACTATGTCTTTTCCTCCCCTTTCGTTTGTCTTCTTCCCCCCAAATTAAATTCAGCTCTTCTCCCTCCCCACCTTTGTCGATCAGAGCACCAACAGCAGCACATCCCCTATTTGTTTGTTTCCAAAACAAGCCTAACATCCCCTCCCTCTCCTTTTCCCCTCACCACCTTTGCCCATCCAATTTTGGCGTGATGCCAAGCAACACAACTCACAGCAAATGCAAGACACCCCCTCTTCCCTTGCCCTGCTCCCACGTCAAGCCCTCCACTTCCCTCTCTGTCCGACAGTAGCAGCAGCATCACAAGCATCTCCTGCTCTCCTTTTCGTTGCTCAGAAGCCCCTCCCCTCTGCCTTTTGGTTTCAAAAGAGCTAAACCCTCATTTGTGCTTCAAAGATCACACAATAACCCACCCTCTCTCTCCTCCTCTTATCTATTCCAAACAGGCCCTCAACTCACCCTACTCTCTTCTTCCCTCTGTTTTGCCCTCAAAACACCAGAATCTCCTCCTCTGGGTCTTCTGCCACCACTCACACAACACCATCAGTTCCAGTAGACACCTTCTTGCCGCCAATCTTCACCACCCTCTTCAAGTAACACTAGCCCCGTCTCCACCTTCCTCCTTTCAGGCGCCACCACATCACTAAGCACTTCCATTGCCTCCACCAAAGCCTTCCCCGCCTCTGGTTTCTAGAGAACCGTCGAACACGAGCACCCTCACTTCTCCTCCTTTTCCTTTCGAAGTTCAAGAACCTCCATTCACTTGCCCGACATCCGACGAGTTCGAGCCATCGGCCAGGAGCGCCCAGCTGCCGACGCCATCGCTCTCGAGCCTTTGATATTCCCTTGTTTCTCTTCGAAACCTTCGGTAAGGGTTCTCTTCCCATCTTTTCTGATTGACATCAAATGAAAGCCCCACCTTTATGACTCCCACCTTCGACCCAGGTCTGAGAAAAGCTCCCCGAGCCGCCGGCGAGCCCAAAGAGCTCTGACGAGTCCAAGCAGGCTTTGATCGAGCGTTTACCGTTGAAACAAACTCGGTGAGCTCCTCCCCTTTACTCCCTCTTCCTTGGTTGTGTTCTGTGTCCATTTAGTGTCATTGATGTCGGGTTGGGTGGTCGGAGAAGGGGCGTCGCCGAGGAGCTCCCCTTCTCCCTTCTTTTTCCTGATTTTCGAACATAGTAGAGGTTGAGGTGATGGTGAACAGTTACGGTCCGGGTGGGTTTCTTTGGTCTGGTTTTGGGTCTGGTTCACTTTAGTAGATTTGGGTTTTGGTTTTACTTGGATCCGATTTTACGAAAGGGTATAGGCTTGGGACTGGGCTCGGGTCAGGTTTCCTTCTGGTTCTGAGGTTTGGGCTGATTATTGGGCTTATATATCTTTTCTTTTAGTAATATGTAGTATCATAAAATATGTTAAAATGTGATAAAACGAATATTATGTTTAAAGACTTATATATTTGAGATAAATATTATAATATATGGAATATAATATATGATATGATATTAATGTTGGGATTTAAAATGGGTTTTAAGGAATTGTATATTTGATATAAATGTTAAGATATTTGGGGTTATAATGTATTGTGAATGTTATGTCTTAAGAATAAATTGATTTCGATTTAATATATTAGATAAAGGTGATATTTTAAAATATGGTTATTAAGATATAATATATGAGATTTATATTTTAAAAATAAAAGAACTTGGAAAAGGTTTTCAAGGTTCGAAACTGTTTTGATAAATGAAAATTGGTTTAATAAAATTTTAAAAGAGGAATTTGGGAAATACCCTAATCTTGTCGAATTTGTTTTGATAAAATAATAAAATAAGTTGATTGAAAAGTAATGCTTTGTAAATCGATTTTTGGGTTAAGTATAAATTGGGGAAGTGTTTTGAATAATGATTCGATATAACTTGAGATTTAGGGAAGTTTTGGGAATCTCGGGAAAATTACTTGTCTAACTTATTGCATATAAATTATGATATGTGATATTGATGTGTTATCTGTTGATTATGAAGCATGCGATGAGGTGTAGTGTTATGATATCGATATAATGATTAAGTATGAATTATGATATGAGATGTGGATATATGTCCTTAAATATGAGATGAGATAGAAGATGTTATATGATGATATATAAGATGAGACATGATGAAATATGACAGTTAGGATAAAATGGAAGGATTAAGATGATATGAGGATAAGAAGATATGTGGCAATATGAGCTGATTTATGGGAATGAATAAGGAAGATGATGAGATGATGAGAAGAGTTGAGATGATAGTGATGAATTAATGTTAAGATGTGATACTATATGATTTTGTGAACTTATGTGTGATAGTTAGGGGCGCCTTGTGTGAATTAGTCGTAGACTTATGCACATCTTATATTATATGCTAGGTGATTTATGACATGATTGGATTGCTTGCTATTACTGATTATTCTTAGATTCCGCGCTTCTCCAGGTAAGTTCCTTTATGGGCTTACTCAGATTCGAAAGAGAATCCATGCTTGTGATTATATGACATACTAGGTGTTGCATAAGCATTAAAGTATGCCATTTAGTATCATGCTAGGATTGCACTTATGAATGAGCATTCGGTTACTTTGTGTGTTTGAGAACAGAACGACCGTTATCTGTAAGTCTTAGAGTCTTTGCTAGGGTCATGGGGGCATTCGTGTTTTATACCGTTTCGGTCCCCGATCGAGTCGATGAGTATGATCTATATATGTATCTCTATACGGTTCGGCATAGACCGAGCGCCCTACCTCGGAGTGGGTACGGGAATATATCTGTTACGGTTCGGCTAAGGCCGAGCGCCCTACCTCGGAGTGGGTACGGGAATATATTTGTTACGGTTCGGCTAAGGTAGAACGCCCTACCTCGGAGTGGGTACGGGAAATATAGAGATATGGGGATATGCCACTTGGCATTCTTTGGGCGCCTTTACATTTCTTTTCTGCATATTATAACCTAGGAGCATGATAGTGTGATTTAATTTCCGTATTGCATCAAAGCATCTTTATTATAGCGTATGTGTATACTTGCTTGCGGGACAGAGTGCGTTGGGGGTCTCGGTCTGATCCCGCTCACACAACTTGTTTTTAGGTATGATTGCTCCTTGTTTCTATGGCGTGGGAATCCCCCGGGCGATTGCAAAGAACCTGTCTAACTCCGCTAATTTGGCTTATAAATTCAGAGTATATGATTTAATGATTTGGTTTTGACCCGGCCTCTCCGTGGCAAGTTGTACTTTACTTCCGCTTTCACCAGTTTCGCAAATGAATTTCCGCGATATAGTCTTAGGACAGCTTAAGGGCACCTAACGACCCTTTGGATTGTCTTGGGGTTCGAAATCCCCACTTTCAAATATTAATCCTTTGAGGTTTGAAACCTCGAGCCGTACTCGAATTGCAAGATCCGAATGAAGGTAGCCAACCTTCGAAGCGTAACCTGGGTATTTATATCCGGACCGTTACAAAGTTGGTATCAGAGCGAGGTTGTGCAATTCGGGTACGCAAGGGTCGGGTGTATGTTTTGAAAACCGCCCACGAATTTCAAAAGGATTTGAAAGAGTTTTAAAGGGGCAAAATGAACTTAATATGACTAACTCAAATGGAATAAATGTGAACTCGGCTTATTAAATATGATGGATCAAACCAAAGGGATCGAGTGGGTAGAATGGCGCTAGATCATCCCTATTGGATGTAGATTGGGAACGGGTAGACAAAATATAGCTTATTCTTTACAGATGGTTCTGGAAGACTCCAAGGAATTGCATCGCGATGGTTGGAGTGCGAGTTAGGTAGAGATTGTGAGGTATTCGCCCCTCGAAGAGCGGCATTAGATAGCTTGATGTGCTTTATATCAATTGGACCTGAGGGCGATCTCCCTCGAAGGAGATCATTATAATTGTCCCTGACTGATTTTGTGATGAGTGCTATTATGGTAGAACTAGAAATCTATTGATATACTTAGACTGAGTGTTGCATCTCTATGTGAGTGGGATAAGTGAAAGATTCTTTCCTTTCAGTATAGTCGGAATTTATGTCTTAGAGCGGTCTTCTCCGTGATTCATTCGTTGGTGTCTTTCCCTTTCATTTTGCCTCTAGTTCGACAGATTCGGTTAAAGGTTGGTGATGGTTGAGGGATGCCTATTCTGTTCATTCTGATTTCCTCCCCTTCTATCTTCTTCCATATCTCAATTGGTATTCTGATCGGGTCATTCTTTATGGTATCGATGTCTTTTATGGGAAATGGTATTGGGAATCTAATCATGTCCGGGAGATTGGTTCGGGAACGTTGACTACTTGAGCGTATGATGGAGTATGGTACTTGACACCATAGGTCATGCCCTGAGGTGGTTAGTGTACTAGAGTATCAACCTTGAATGGTTCTGAGTCTATGGGACGAGTTGTTTTGTGGAGTCATCCTCCTCGATTCTCGTAGTGGTCAACTGATGTCTCCTTGTCATTAACTTCTATCCAAACTCCGCCATCTTCTTTCGGGAGCAATTTGAGTACCCTTCTATGTTCTCGAAATGAGTCACACAAGCATTCCACGGAAAATGGGCTTTTGAGTCTGTGGGGACAAGTCGATATTGCCCTTGGGAATCTCTATTTGGTTATAATGGTAGCCCCATCTGTGTTTACATGACTTGATACATTACTATGTTGAGTGACTTGATACATTAACGTGTTAAATACCTACCCCGTACAGATATTTATTGATTTATACCCATGTGCATATATCCCTTATATTCATGTGAAGCCACACTATCTTAGGCTTGTGTTGTCCCCTTCTATGTTTTTTCCTTGTTCCATATGATTGTGTTATTGTCGTCTTGACCTCTTGCATATGTTGGTGCAAAGTTGTTTAATGTACATATGTCATATGATGCACATCTACGCCTTTCAGCGAGATATTAGTATCCTGTAGGACCCATGACTTGTGGATTGTGTGAATTTGTGGTCTACTTTCCTTATGATCTCCTCCTACTTAAAATAGGTCCCTGATAGTGTTGGCATTCGTCCCTTATGTCATTGAAATATGAGTGATGTTACAACTCGATGCTCATTATGCCTTTGAGATTCCGACTAGTATTATGCCTACCTACTTGTTTTATGATGTTGTTCTTCCATGCCCCATGACATTCTTTTATGAATAGGCTGACACCCTACATGTTCACACACCACCTTGTACTTAGATTCTTCATATGCATTTAGTATCATATAGGATGTATGTCTTCTCACATGTAACTTATCATGAGGATATGTGCTCTAATTGTCTAATTTATGTACGCGAATATTGCATTCCTAATGTCATGTTGTTCCCCTGCATCTTAGTATCTAGTGGCACCTTAGATGATCATCTTGCCATCATTGACTTTATACTCGGATGACCTCGATATGTCTAGGATATGTACATCTCTTGTTACACCCTTTCTTGAGACAATATCTTTACACGTGTGGAGATCTTGACCTTTGCATGAACACACCCACCACGATAGTTGTAAGTTAATCGCATGATTACTTTTTATGTATATGAATATAGTTATATATATGAACATAGCGTATTGTTCTCTTGTAATAAGACACCTTAAGAGCATTATCTTGTTCTGCATTACGACATGCGCATGATTCACATGTTGTACTTGTTTGTATTCCCCTTATATGCATTGATGCTCATTGTAATGGTAGCCTTGCTTAAGCCTCTATGACTCACCATGCCATTATGTGAAGTTATTCGATGCACTTTATTCTCACCTATCCATGACTTGTCATGCACTATTGTATCATGTGAAATCTAAGCCCTTAGAAATATGATATGTATAATCCCATGCCCACTTTGTACCATCGTTTAGTTACACTTGCCATAGGCTGTGATAACCATCATGTTCCCTTTTTATATGATCTTATGACTATCTGAGCATGTTTTATGTTGGTAACCTAGTTATTATGTTATGCCTCAACAACCTAGTAGCATGCTTAATATGACTAATGACGTGTTTATGTGAGTGTCTCATATAAATTATTGTTCTTACCCTATGATGCTCTTGTAATGCTTATTGTATTCTGGTAGCTTGTACCTCATCTGACTCCGTGCCCCGTATTATAGTTAAAATCATGCCTAGGTTCACACGTTATAATTTTGCCTAGGACATATCGTCAATCTATGCTTATCTTGATGAGCACCTATAATTGCGAGTCTTGTGTTAATTAGTAATTGTGTGCCACCATGCATGTTACATCTTGCGTGATTATTTAGTAATTGTGTTAATTAGTAGTTGGGTGCATGTTACATACTATGACATGATGAAATGCACATACGCATGAAATATGATCTGATGTCGAACTTGCACCTCAGTAGTAATCTTTGGTTATACTTGTGCCACGTGGTGACCAATTAGGATCATGTAGGACATGCCTTACGATTATAGCTCATCATATGATTACCTTCCATACTTATCTTATCATGTAGACCCTGTTGTCGTATGATGTGATAGTTATTGTGCCCCCTTATGTGTTCCTCTTATAGTGCTATGATGTGTTTGAGCATCTTAGTAACGGATTATATATTGATACGACCTGTTTATATGTGAACCCGATATGAGTGATTAGTTATTATTTGAATGTCCGTTATTAAATCTTGAGGTATTTAAAAATGTGATTTTAAACGTTTAATCGCCTGTTAGTCATGTTATTATTCGGAATCATTATTCTAAGATGTTGTTTGAGGTCGGGGGAGGGTGTCGAAAAGGGTTAGATTAGTTGGGAAAGAAAGATCGAGTTTAGATCAAAAGCGAGCTCACAGTCGCTTGTTTCGCCGCGGCGAAACCATGGTCGTCGCGACGAACAAGGACTAGGAACAAAGGAAGAGAATGATGATTGTCGTGCGTAGCGAGAGGCATCACTCGCGAGGGACGAAGAACTGGATTTCACCGTGGCGAGCGGTCAATTCGCCGCGACGAAATCCAGGTCTGGGCTCTTGGCCGGAGCCAGTTCTCTCCTTTCTTTGGGCATTGACTCGAGTTTGGTTTAAACCCGGTTTGGGTTATTCTATACATGTGATCTAGATTCTTATGTGATGCTGTATGATTTGATGAAAAAAGGGATTTAAAAATGATTTATGATTCCATGACTTATATGGATTTGGACTTGAATTAATCATGATGATATGTATGTATGATATTCTGGGTTTTTGTTGAACATGAGTAATCCACCATATATGTGATGTTGTGATAGTACTATGTTTTGCATGGATTTGTGCCGCATAAGTTATTGTTGAAATCATGCATCTTTGTTTCTTAAACATGTTGAGCTTGTTTATTACTTGAGGAATGATAGGTAGCTAGATTGTCTTAGATGTACGTCCGTGAAGAACTCGATCATGTCCCTTGCTTCTAATGTGTGTTGATATTATTCATCGAGATAGGTACATGTTAGTGTGTATTGATGTGACTAGTATGCTTCATTATGGATTGATATGTGTTATGTTGCCACAATTATAACCTCATAGAATTCCATAAGGACACTATTGTCATTCTTGGGTTGGGATCTTTCCTTCTCGTCTTGTCATCGTCAGTCTTGGTCCGTGTTTGGTTCTGTAGAGGGTCCGAGTTGTCCGCTTTTATCTCTCCCCTATCTCCGTAAGCCTAGTATCTTTTGCCCTACTTTCAACGAGCGACGACATGGAGAAGAGAACAATTGGCTGTTTAGTACTCGAGCGGCGTAGTGGAAGCATGGTGGGCCCATAACCCACCGGTCCCAGATTTGAGGCAGAGGAATATGCGAGAGGCGCACTTCATCACTATTCTTCGAGGCCAGCTGAGGAGTTCATCTGACGGATTTTGAGGCCCTATGGAGTTCCTGAGAGGATAGTTCCCGATAGAGATGGACAGTTCACTCTGAGATTCTGGCAACAGGTTCACGAGTTCCGAGGCATTGACAAGGGCCAAGATCATCTTCGATGTGGGAGCACACGTATGGCTGAGAGTATCACCACCCAAAGGGTCCGACGTTTTGACATCATATATGAGCCGAGCCCTAGGTTTGTTGATCCTCTTGAGGTTCTAGAGAGGTAGCTTATCGCTTAGCTTTATCCCCGTCATTAGCCGGAGTGCACGATGTCCTTCTTGTGTATCAGCTTCGTCGATATGCTCTCGATCCTAGCCACATTCTTGACTATTCTGACCTCCATGTTGAGGCCCATCATTACTTGGTAGAGCGTCCTGAGAAGAGTATTCGGGCTAGTTACGGAGATGTTTCATATGAGCTACTCACGTCTTATGTGGAGCCTAGCGTAGATATTATGGGATCTCTTGACCTAGTAGTGAGTATACCCTAGTGCCTTGTTTTGTGATGTGTGCTTTGATTTTATCTTTATGCCGTTGTGCTTATATGATTGACAGTTATGTGCAGAATATGTGATAATGTGATGTGATTGGCGATGAGCCTCTTGATGAGTGATGACTTGCTTGCATGAGACTCGTACGATACCATCTTTGATATGCTTGTTAGAATGATGAAACTTGATAGCTTGGCTTGATAATTCTGACTCCGAGTTATTTTGATATAATTGTCGTTGAGCAAGACGATATCTTGAGATTGATAGTTGAAACCGATACTGAAAGATGAACCTAGGAAGAGAATATGGGATTAGCCCTTAGAGGTGGATGATCCCACCTCTTGAGTTCTGAAAACTTGGTTGGCTGATATAGGATGGAATCGACTTGGGGTTGTGCACGATTTTGTTTGGTTCTATGTTTGGAGGAAAGCTTGATCAGTTTTGAAAAAGGGTTTTAGTCTCGAGGACGAGACTTGTTTTTAGAGGTGGATGATGTAAAGGCTGGAAATATTTAAATAATATTTTAGTCGAATGATGATTCAAAATAAAGAAATTTCAGAATTTTGGAATTTTGAGAAATTCCGTCCTCGAGCTTTCAGAATATTTGTAACTTTCTAAAATGAGTTCCGACATTGTTTGAACGGATTTTCCGATAGATTTCAATTCCGCTATTTTGACTTAAGATTTGAGTATACGGGCTAGATATTATCGGATTAATTTTCTCGATTTAAAAATTTATTGATTCTGGATTGGTTCGAGAGAGCGGGTTTCGAGACTTATTTGCAGGTATTTAAAATATTCTTGGGACCACACACTATGTATTTTCCTCCCATTTGTTTGTCTTCTTCCCCCCAAATTGAATTCAGCTCTTCTCCCTCCCCACCTTTGTCGATAAGAGCACCAACAGCAGCACATCCCCTATTTGTTTGTTTCCAAAACAAGCCTAACATCCCCTCCCTCTCCTTTTCCCCTCACCACCTTTGCCCATCCAATTTTGGCGTGATGCCAAGCAACACAACTCACAACAAATGCAGGACACCCCCTCTGCCCTTGCTCTGCTCCCACGTCAAGCCCTCCACTTCCCTCTCTATCCGACAGTAGCAGCAGCATCATAAGCATCTCCTGCTCTCCTTTTCGTTGCTCAGAAGCCCCTCACCACTACCTTTTGGTTTCAAAAGAGCTAAACCCTCATTTGTGCTTCAAAGATCACACATCAACCCACCCTCTCTCTCCTCCTCTTATCTCTTCCAAACAGGCCCTTAGCTCACCCTACTCTCTTCTTCCCTCTGTTTTTCCCTCAAAACACCACAATCTCCTCCTCTGGTCTTCTGCCACCACTCACACAACACCATCAGTTCCAGTAGACACCGCCTTGCCGCCAATCTTCACCACCCTCTTCAAGTAACACTAGCCCTGTCTCCACCTTCCTCCTTCCAGGCGCCACTACATCACTAAGCACCTCCATCGCCTCCATCAAAGCCTTCCTCGCCTCTGGTTTCTAGAGAACCGTCGAACACGAGCACCCTCACTTCTCCTCCCTTTCCTTTCGAAGTTCAAGAACCTCCATTCACTTGCCCGACATCCGACAAGTTTGAGCCATCGACCAGGAGCGCCCAGCTGCCGAGGCCATCGCCCCCGAGCCTCTGATATTCCCCTGTTTCTCTTCGAAACCTTCGGTAAGGGTTCTCTTCCCATCTTTTCTGATCGAAATCGAATGAAAGCCCCACCTTTATGACTCCCACCTTTGACCCAGGTCCGAGAAAAGCTCCCCGAGCCACTGGCGAGCCCAAAGAGCTCCGACGAGTCCAAGCGGACTTCGATCGAGCGTTTTCCGGTGAAACAAACTCGGTGAGCTCCTCCCCTTTACTCCCTCTTCCTTGGTTGTGTTCTGTGTCCCTTTAGTGTCATTGATGTCGGGTTAGGTGGTCGGAGAAGGGGCGTCACCGAGGAGCTCCCCTTCTCCCTTCTTTTTCCTGATTTTCGAACATAGTAGGGGTGGAGGTGATGGTGAACAGTAATGGTCCGGGTGGGTTTCTTTGGTCTGGTTATGGGTCCGGTTCACTTTAGCAGATTTGGGTTTGGGTTTTACTTGAATTCGATTTTACTAAAGGGTATAGGCTTGGGACTGGGCTCGGGTCAGGTTTTATTCTGGGTTTGAGGTTTGGGCTGATTATTGGGCTTATATATCTTTTGTTTTAGTAATATGTTATATCATAAAATATGTTAAAATGTGATAAAATGAATATTATGTTTAAAGACTTATATATTTGAGATAAATATTATAATATGTGGAATATAATATATGATATGATATTAATGTTGGGATTTAAAATGGGTTTTAAGGAATTGTATATTTGATATAAATGTTAAGATATTTGGGGTTATAATGTATTGTGAATGTTATGTCTTAAGACTAAATTGATTTCGATTTAATATATTAGATAAAGGTGATATTTTAAAATATGGTTATTAAGATATAATATATGAGATTTATATTTTAAAAATAAAAGAACTTGGAAAAGGTTTTCAAGGTTGGAAACTGTTTTGATAAATGAAAATTGGTTTAATAAAATTTTAAAAGAGGAATTTGGGAAATACCCTAATCTTGTCGAATTTGTTTTGATAAAATAATAAAATAAGTTGATTTAAAAGTAATGTTTTGTAAATCGATTTTTGGGTTAAGTATAAATTGGGGAAGTGTTTTGAATAATTATTCGATCTAACTTGAGATTTGGGGAAGTTTTGGGAAATCTCGGGAAAATTACTTGTCTAACTTATTGCATATAAGTTATGATATGTGATATTGATGTGTTATGTGTTCATTATGAAGCATGCGATGAGGTGTAGTGTTATGATATCGATATAATGATTAAGTATGAATTATGATATGAGATGTGGATATATGTCCTTAAATATGAGATGAGATAGAAGATGTTATATGATGATATATAACATGAGACATGATGAAATATGACAGTTAGGATAAAATGGAAGGATTAAGATGATATGAGGATAAGACGATATGTGGCAATATGAGCTGATTGATGGGAATGAATAAGGAAGATAATGAGATGATGAGAAGAGTTGAGATGATAGTGATGAATTAATGTTAAGATGTGATACTATATGATTTCGTGAACTTATGTGTGATAGTTAGGGGCGCCTTGTGTGACTTAGACGTAGACTTATGCACATCTTATATTATATGCTAGGTGATTTGTGACATGATTGGATTGCTTGCTATTGCTGATTATTCTTGGATTCCGCGCTTCTCCAGGTAAGTTCCTTTATGGGCTTACTCAGATTCGAAAGAGAATCACTGCTTGCGATTATATGACATACTAGGTGTTGCATAAGCATTAAAGCATGTCATGTAGTATCATGTTAGGATTGCACTTATGAATGAGCATTCGGTTACTTTGTGGTTTTGAGAACAGAACGGTCGTTATCTTTGAGTCTTAGAGTCTTTGCTAGGGTCATGGGGGCATTCGTGTTTTATACCGTTTCGGTCCCCGATCGAGTCGATGAGTATGATCTATATATGTATCTTTGTACGATTCGGCATAGACCGAGCGCCCTACCTCGGAGTGGGTACGGGAATATATCTGTTACGGTTCAGCTAAGGTCGAGCGCCCTACCTCGGAGTGGGTACAGAAATATATTTGTTACGGTTCGGCTAAGGTCGAGCGCCCTACCTCGGAGTGGGTACGGGAAATACAGAGATATGGGGATATGCCACTTGGCATTCTTTGGGCGCCTTTACAGTTCTTTTCTGCATATTATAACCTAGGAGCATGATAGTGGGATTTAATTTTCGTATTGCATCAAAGCATCTTTAATATAGCGTATGTGTATACTTGCTTGCAGGACAGAGTGCGTTAGGGGTCTCGGTCTGATCCCGCTCGCACAACTTATTTTTAGCTACGATTGCTCTTTGTTTCTATGGCGTGGGAATCCCCCGGACGATTGCAAAGAACCGCCTAACTCCGCTAATTTGGCTTATAAATTCAGAGTATATGATTTAATGATTTGGTTTTGACCCGGCCTCGCCGTGACAAGTTGTACTTTACTTCCGCTTTCACCAGTTTCGCAAATGAATTTCTGCGATATAGTCTTAGGACAGCTTAAGGGCACCTAACGACCCTTTCAATAGTCTTGGGGTTCGAAATCCCCACTTTAAAATACTGATCATTTGAGGTTTGAAACCTCGAACCGTACTCGAATTGCAAGATCCGAACGAAGGTAACCAACCTTCGAAACGTAACGTGGGTATTTATATCAGGGCCGTTACAAGAAGAAGGCACTCGCGGCCGCAATCGCGGTTTTCGCCATGGAAAAATCCTTGTGTCGCGGCCAGCGAGTACCTTCTCGCGGGGGGCGGGGAACCTGGGGAGATTCCGCGGCCGCGACCGGCTCTCTCGCCGCCGCGAAATCCCCCTAGTGGCTTGGTCGAGCCACCCCTTGACCCCCTTGGTTAGCATTGTTGGTTTTTTATTCTGATCCTTTTTAATTGAATCTGAGTTTAAGATTATTCAGAAAGTGGGATTTTAGAATATTAATTTAATAACGAGATTTTGGAATAAGGATGATTATTTTAATATTAAAAAGGGGATTTTGACGGAATTTGAAATGTCCATTGAACGCTTGGAAAATGTTTTGAGAGCTTTGTTTCAAATGTCGGGATCCTTAAACTTGATTAAATCATGGACAATTGGACTTGAAAATGAACTTGAGTATTATAGAAATGGCATAATTGGATGAGTTGGCTTTTGAGGTTTCCGCTTTGAGAATGATTTGAGAATGACTTGAGAACGATTTGAGAATGGTTTGAAATGGTTGAACGACGGATTGGTTTTGGAAATGGTTTTACGACTTGGTCCTCGAGTGTGTGTATACCTAGTAGTCTTGTGCCTTATCACTTTCGTAATATTATCATAGGTGCTTGTGCTTGAGTTGCTTGAGTGGATTGGTTGCTTGTGTGGACTCTACTCGCGATACACTTTGTTGTTCGGCTTATCAAGTAAGTTCCTTTATGGACTTACTCAGACTGATCAGAGACACCCTCCTACATGTAGTTGTATGACATACTAGGTGTTGCATAAGCATTGAAGCATGCCATTCAGTATCATGTTTAGGTTGCACACTTGAATGAGCATCTGTTTACTTATTGCGTGTGAAAAGAGAACGGTCGTGATCTATGTGAGTCCTAGAGTCGTTGGTAGGGTCATAGGACGACCCAGTCCCATCAGGCTTGTCCTCCATGGAGTCAGATTAGAGTATAGCATGCGGGCTCTTCTCACCATATGAGCATGATTACGAGACTATTTATGCGCACATATACCATCTGCTAACGGCACTTGCTATGCTATAGCCCGTACTGGCCAAGCTCCACCCTAATGGAAAGGGGGTGGAGGTAGAAGAGGGATATGCCATTTGGCATTCTTCGGGCCTTTTATCACTTTTTTCACACACACACACACACACACACACACACACACACACACACACACACACACACACACACACACACACACACACACACACACACACATATATATATATAAACTGGCAGTATGCTTGAGTGTTTAAATATCCCGCACTGCATTAGAAGCATCTTTATTAGGTATAGCGTATGTATATGCTTGCTTGTGGGAATAGAGTGCGATAGGGCCTCAGTTTGATCCCATGCCCTGCACACATTTTTTTAGGTTTGTTTGCAGATCATGTATGCTCTATG
This sequence comes from Persicaria maculosa, assembly GCA_963922045.1. NCBI lineage: Eukaryota > Viridiplantae > Streptophyta > Magnoliopsida > Caryophyllales > Polygonaceae > Persicaria > Persicaria maculosa. Next base: position 18,159,578 of record OY998261.1, on the reverse strand, counting down.
CTTCCTTGATGGAGACTTACTCAGGCGATCAAATTGAACTCGCTTATATTCGGCTTATGTATATTTCACGTGTTTCGAGATTTTGTGGTGTGGGTTTTGACCCGGCCTCGTCGTGGCAAGTTGTACACTATTTTTGTTTTCCGCCATTTTACGACAAACGATTTATGCGATATAGTCTCTTAGGACAAGATAAGAGTACCCAACGGCATTACGCTTTATTTGGGGTTCGAAATCCCCACTGTAAACGCTCTCACTTGAGGTTTTGAAACCTCGACCCGTACCTGGATTGCAAGATAAGAACGAAGGTATCCAACCTTCGAAACGTAACCCGAATATTTATATTTGGGCTGTTACAGAAAATAGTTGTACTTGCCTTTTTGCCACTCCATCATTGTCACCGTGCAAAAAAGATCGGAAAAATTTTCCAGATAAGTAAAAAAGGCTATAATAATATGGCATAGATAATTTTGTGGATCTTCCAAAGAAAAGGTTATAGGCTCAAGGGGATTTCAAGCAGCGAGATCACGTAAAAAGTAGTTGGGGGGGGGGGGGGTGTATGGCTAATGAAATCATTTCCTCAATCATCTTGATTCTATGTACACAAGTCATATAATGTGGCCTCAAATAAGTCTAAGGCAAGTTTTGAAGATAAAGCAGCAAAAGTGAGAATCACACATGAAAAATAATAAGAGGGACCGTATAAAGATTAGTCCTTTGGGCTTAAATCTCACAAGGCTTTTGTTTAGAGACCGCATCATGCTTATCTTATAAATTAACTTCATGCTAGGCAATTTATGAAAAAGATAATTACATAAAACATATAAGGTGAATGTTAGCATCGTAGGCAAATATCTCATCATTGTGGCAGACATTAAAATATTTAGGATATAATAAATCAATAGAACACAATACTTTGGAAATATTGAAAAAAGAGAAAAAAATTAACAAAACCAAAACAAAACATGCAAAATTTTGATCATCAACAACAACAAAAAATTAAATAAAATGAATGAACATGATTATACCCCAGAATTAAATCCTACATTGTCCTCAATGTAAAACTCAACCAAAGAGGTAATAACCTAACTATACAAATATATTGAACTAATAAATAGAAAAGAGAAAAAAAATAGAAAACTAATCATGAATTGTCTCCCAAGCAACGCTTTTTTATTGGTCACACTACAAAAAAAAAACATATTGGCTTCGGACAGTAGCTTCGGGAAGGTTTCAGTGTAGGAATTGGGGTTGTTTTAGGTTCGGCATAGCTACGGATGAGGTCGTTGGGCTAGTTTTAGTTTCGGGGTAGCTTCGGGAAGGTTTTTTTGTAGCCGTTGGGGGTAATTTACATTTGCTTCGCCAACGGGTATCCCCGTAGCTACCTTCGCTAGAGTTATAGCTGACATCAAAATATTTGATTCGGTAGGTTCCTTGCCATAGCTAAAATTATTAATTTAATTTTTTTAGAGAGGTAAATTTATATACATATATATATATATACATTATTAATTTAATTTGTTATATTAAAAGACAACATTACATCTTGGTTTAAAAAAAAGGAAATCGCTCAAGCTGCATAATGAAATTAGTCGGCCTCGATTCATTTCATTTTTTTGGAAGAAAACATATCATCTGCCCGCTCACTCCCGCTCATTCGCTCAGGCCTTCATCTTCTCATGCCATGCCGAAGCACATGTGTTCAACTTCTCCGACCTTCTCCCTCTCTGCGATGAAGCGGCTGTGTTTCAGAGCCACGCCGAAGCCGCATCAACTCCCTCTTCTCATTCACTGGCCATCATCGACTCCGTTTGCACGTGCGCCTTCATCTTCTCCGACTCCCCCTTCGCTTTTGCACACCGCCCTTCTCGTTCATTGGTTGTCCTCATTCTTCACATCTTGTAATATCTCTTCAAACCCCTTTAATGTCAACTCATGAAAACAAATTAAAAATCTCAGAAATTGAATCTGGGCATGATGGTCAAATTTGTGTTTGGCTAGGGTTTAATTTGAGCATAATGGTCCAATTGTGTTTGGTTAGGGTTTAATTTGGGGATAGTGGTTGAATTTGTGTGTGGTTAGGGTTTATATTAGTAATTTGGAGATAGTGGTTGAATCTCTCAATTGATAGGGCTCGATCTCTCCGTTCTAGGTTTTCCTTCGAATTAGCTATTTTTTCAATTTCTAAAATTTTTCCTTTAAACATTCAACTGATTAATCTGATGCATGAACATTTAACAACTCATTTATTGAAGATTACCAAAAAATAGGCGTCCATAAATAATAAAGGTTGAAGCTTTTTCAACAGTTCTTGGTAAACCATTTGTAAGATTCTATCTTCCTATCTCTTTTTAATCTCTGGTCGTCTCTCTCCCTCTCAATCGATCATCAAAAGATCGGTTTCACTTTAGATTGTATTTCTTTCTATTTCAATACTTTCAGAAACTTTAGATTCTAGTGATTAATAGGGCCATTTGATTCTCAAGGTGCTGTCAAGGCAAGTGCAATGCTTCTTGCTGTCATAATTCAGGTGGGCTTGCAAGAAAGTACTTGTGCAGAGCTGATTTTGTTATGATAGGAATGGAAATTGTTGCCATTGGACAATATCTAAAGGTTTTAGGGGTGTTCTTCTACATGATGGGTATTAGTTTTATTCCCGTGGTTGCAGCTGGGAAAGAAAGGAAGCATGGTTGCAGTGGGGCAGGAAGAAAACTTCAGACCTGACAACACTCTAATTTGGGTTGTTTCAATCAAGTGGCAACTATTACAAATAGTATGGAAGACTCTCAGTACATATCTATAAAAAAAAAAGCTAGTTGTCACCCATATTGTTTAGTCATGCACCATGTACCTTTTCATTGCATTACGTGTTAGCTATAGTTTTGTGATTGATTGGTAAGCTTTGAGGACAAAGCTTCTCTAAGGGAAAGGTAATGTCATGTACATGGGTATTAGATAGGGTATTAGTATAAATACCCTTATTAGTTGTAATGTAGATATCATAAATGAAATAATCAAATCCAATTACCCCTTTTCTCCCTTAACCGATGCTCTATCTTCTTCCCTTTCTCTGGTTACCTCCTTTCTTCTATCCCTAATCTTCTTCCCCCTTAATCTCTCCTTTCTTAAGCTTTTCTTTTCCCTATTAATCTGAATCTCAGTCCCAACGTCAGGGACATTATATTCTATTTTAGACTGCTAACTTTAAGTTCATTGTTAATATTTATCTCATCTAACTTACCAAAAAGGAAGCTCAAGGTCTGTTCTCTCTCTTGTAGCTGTTGCATAGTTCCCATCAAATGATTCATCAGAGACATGTTTTCATATTCCAAGACATGACCAGTTTCTACTTGAGATGACAAGCCCTTGATCTTTTATACAAGTCTCTGTATCAGGATTTCCAAAGAGTCGCCAGAGCTGCTGTCATCAAGTATCAAGATTTATGTCCCTTGTGATTGCAATGTCTCTATAGAAAATCATCCTAAACATGTACTAGGTTCTAGGGATATAGAAGGAAAAGTGCCCCATACTCTTATTCTTATTCATTATCTTATCTACTGACCCCACCCAAAAAATTAGCCTATATCTACTGAATGAACTAAGTATTTGCATGCTAGGTTCGGGGAAATTTTAGAATTGACATCTATAGCTGAGATTTAAATTCATCTATGATCAAGTATTTATCTAGGAAGTTCTTCAAACTATCTAAAATATGAAATACTCTCTTTCACTTGTTTGTAATGAGAAATATTAGGTCATGTGCGAATTAGTGTTTCAGGAAATAATCTTCAAAATAACAGGTATTGTAAAGTCCATCTTCTTTCTTCTTTTTCTCTTTCTTCAAAAAATATGCATGTTTTTGTCTTTCTTTCTTTGCCTTGTATCATGTAATCTCTTCAATAGATGAAGCTACATAAATAATGCATTCATCAAATACCCAAAACATGTTTTAGGAAAGAGAATTCAACTTGATGGACTGGGGATCCTCACTTCCTTCGCAGTGAAACCAAATAAGAACACTTTTATGCATTGATTTTTTCCTGTTTATTTGGCTATTAATCTGCTTTCATTTTTTGATGTCAATGGTGGCAATATCATTAAATGATGGTGGGATGAATATGCATTATATGACATATTAACAATTTCGCTTAACTTATCATGCAGGTCTGCTAGTTAGGAGATGCAGGCCATATAATATTCACACTGATAAAAAGAGATGGACAAACTTTGTTTCTAGGAGATTAGTTTCTTAGAAAGTATCCACCATTGGCCGAAACTCAGCGAAATGTCATTTCAGATCAGATTTTAAGTTGAATGGAATAATAAGTTGGCTATTTGGATTATAGTAATTTTACTTTGATGTTGAGGCCATACTTCACAACCAATCGTATTTCTGAGAACTGTGGATAACACTGACGTTTAGTGGCTATGTGTCATGACTGGTATGTTATATTATAATAAACATAACTTACCCCTTCTAGTTTCACAACTTTAGATTCTTTCATTTTAGAATTGGATGAAATAATTGATTTATTTATTTGGATGATAATTGATCTATTTCTTGCCAATATGTTTCAATTCTGTGTGGTTTCTTTGATTCACGAGGTAGTGTTAGTCTCAGTTTCACTTTTTGGTTCATATTAATCCAAGATTGATTTTCTAGATTTTAGAGATTCTTGAGGTCATCTTTTGGTCATATTGGGTTCATGCTTGAATGCTTTTGGCCTTGTGGAATTTCATTTAATTAATTTGCTGTGTTGTTTTGTATTTCACAGTTTGGTAGATGAATTTGACTGTAACACAACTGTTAATGTGCAGATATACTCTTGGTGGCTTCTTTCTTGCTAGCTATGAAGATAGCCCTGTTGGAGTCTTTGATGAGGCCAATCTCCCTCTCTCTTTCCTTTTCTCAACCAACTTTTCCTTCACAGGTTGTGACATCTCTACTTCGTTAGTAAGAGGTGCTTTCTTTTCTTTTGACAAACTATCAGAGCTGTTGTTTATCAAATTGTTAGACAATAGACAATATTTAAGTGAATAGAGTAATTTACTCTTATTTCATGTAGCTTGTTCAACTTTAAGAATTTGATCCTATTTTGTATTGTATAATTAATGTATGTAAATTATATAGTTTTGGACATTTTATTATATATGTAAATTTGTATAATTATGTATATATAAATTTATATAATTAATGAAATTTTATTATATATGTAAATTGTGTGTATTGTATTTTTTGTTTAAATTTGGGACTTTTCAGCCCGGACCGGAAGAATTTAGACTAAAAAATAGGTTTTTATTTTTTATTTTTTCGCAAATAATATAGCTACAACAACGTGTTGTAGCATAGTTGGTTGTCTCTAAGCAAGCTTTACCTAGCCGTCGCTTAGCCGCAGCTAGATTAGCAGCCGCCGAAGCCAGTGTCTATTTGCAACCGTCAGTTGGCTACCTACTGATTTCATGTAGCTAAGCCGAAGCTAAAGCTCTTTGGCTACCACAAAGAGGCTTTTGGCTACGGTTATTTTCCGAAGCGAATATGTTCTTTTTGTAGTGTATGAATATCGCATCGGAATGTTATATCAACAATAGCTTCTTGGCTTGATTTATCTATGTTTCTGTTAGGATGGGGAATTGAATAAGCAAAAATATTTCAAAAAGCAAACCAATCCTCGTTCCTGACAAATAAATTTCAAGACTCCTTCCACTTTGCTCAGGACTACACCACCAGCACAGGAGTTGAGCTTGCATCCACAAACGGAGCTCATGAAGATTCGTCAACACCCAACTTGAGCATGACATACTCGGCACACATGGGCCACTCGACACACACTCATGTCGAGTGCAAGAAGCCCATACCGAGTGGGCTTGGGTTCGTACCGAGTTGGTGGAAGCCCATACCGAGTGGGCCGGTTTTATTAGTTAATTAATTTTATTATTTTATGCAACTTAGGATTAATAAGGTGGAATTAATTATATCTATTCTAGATATAATTCTTGTCCACTAAGTTTTATCTTTCCTAGGTTTTATTTATCTTTAGATATTTTGATCTATCTATATTAGGAATAATCTATCTTAGGATTATTTGATTTATCTTTACTTACCAAAACTCTATCTTTGCAAGATAGAATTGGTTATGCAATTTCTATTTAAACATTGTATTCCCTTTGAATTAAAATTAGATTGGAAAATTAAACTGTGGAACCTTAATAGGATTTTAGGGTTTCTACAATTCCCAATCCAAGGCTTTCATACTCCTACTTCTTGGTCACAATCACCAAACACAATCCCACACCCTTACCTTTCAATTCAACCGAAACACAAACAAGTACAACAATCTAGAAACTGTCGCATTAACCCCAGCCGTCGCAGAAGAGGGGGAACCCCGGAGCTGCTCGGCATCAGGCTTCGGCCCTGCGCAGACATCCGAGCCCAGGCGCCCCGACGCTCCCGCACTCGTCATCGGTTCCGCGCGCGCCTGTCCCCGCGCATCCCTCGCAGCCCTCACTTCCTTTACCCTTTTTCTTTCGCTGTTATGGATTTCAAGTTGCTGAATATTCTAAGTTTAAATATGTCGCTATAAATCAGATTTCACTCACTTGTTTAAATTGTTCCAAACCAGGAGATATCAAAGAGCATTGCAAGATTGGGCAAATACATGGCGTGGTTCTTGATTCTGAGCCCACATGCGAAGGATCGGAGATTCCAAACGTATCAGGATGGGTTGGTCGACACCTCTCTTCCTTCCTTAGCCTCAACATGGCTTTCTTCAGAGAAAAGGTCATCGATGTCGAGCTCCTCTTATTGACTTCAATAACTTAGTTATCAAACACTTGATCCATAGTCGACATTGAGGAATAGTAGTCGACGTGGAGCTCTTCTTCAGCCAGTCTTGCAGTTGCTAAAAAAACGTTCTAAATCTTGATAAATTAAATTAAAACTTGTGTATATCTCTATATCTTGCAAATAAACAAAAACTACACAAATTCTCTACTTTTCCAACCCAAAAGTATAAAATATAAACAACACTTGGAAGAAAAGTAAGTCACAATATGCTTTTACCTCTCTAACCTTAACGTTGCCTTTTCGCAATTCGCAAACATGGGTGTCATGAATGGCCCCGGATACTTAGCACTTCGGACTCCTCACCTTGGTGTCCCATCTCGCGTGAATTTTATCCTCCGCAAGCATGGTCGATCATCCTAACTCCTAGGTGACCGGATTTTCTTTCTCTCATTAAATTTTCCATTAAAAATATCTACTGCCATCAAACTTCATAATAATTTCACAACATAATAAACCATACAGCAGCTCCATAAGATGACTTCGATTTCGCAACATATTCCCCCGGATGGGTCAAAAGGTATAAAAATGGGCAATTTATGAACTTTTGGAGAAAAAATATCTTGTAAAGCACATATGGCTTTGATATGATGTGAGGCTAATAAGCAAATAATGCTCAAATGGAAAATAAAGTCCTCAATCATCTTATTGTGCATATGTCAAAAGCAACTTCAATTTTCCTCCTTTCATGGTTTACTCTAAAAAAATCGCACTTCATTGAGACTTCCCTTTACTAGGGAATGTAATTGCAATATCTCTAATGGATCTACTTTTGCATCATTGAGTCTTGTTAAAACTTCCATGACACTTTTCTTTTGAAAATGGGGGCGGTATTTTCTCTTTTAAAAATTTCTTTGGACTATAAACTTCAAGCACAAAAGAAAAACACATATCCAAAGATGATGCCTAATATATGTAAGAAATAACCATGTAATGCAATGCAAGACTAATAAACTAACAAGTAAACAACGAGCAAGAACATGTAAGCAAGCTTTTCCCCCACCCCATACTTAAATCCTACAGTGTCCTCACTGTAAAAAATAATTCAAAAGTGGAGTAGAAAGAAAACTTACTAGAAATAAGCGCAGTAGCTTGAAAGAGGTGCTTCTGTATGTTTTCAGCAGTCAATATCGACAAGGGTGGTTGATATTTGATCGCATGCATTTAGGTAGACATGTTATGTTGCATTTAGCATGATTTAGATGTTGATAATGCAGAGTTTAGGCTAGATTTGCATTTATACTCGTTTTATTGTTGGAGTCGGAATCTACATGCTTTTATGGATTATTTCAGGTAGATATGGATCCGAATAGGAATGAGGAGGCTCATGGATGAAGGAAGATTCAAGAGGAGGAAGAAAGTGAAGAGCACGGGAGCATAGTTGAATTTTGAGAGCCTAAGTGAAGAACTAGTCAGTAAAAGTTGTCGCCAGACAGGCTAAACTTGTGACGCACTTTCTGGAGGCCTCGGTGGTCTAATTGTTTATTATAAATATGTGTCGGAAATATCTTTCCAAGATCTACAACTTTTGTGTTGACATCAAGACCAAATTCAAAAGAGAAAAGTTGTTGTGAACAGTATGGCCACCCCGCGGCTCGTAGCTCAAACAAAGATTTCGCAATCGCCTGGCTGCCCCGCGGCCTGGGTTGGATGCCCCGCGGCCTTTTGCAGAATGCTGAAACTGCTAAAAGACCTTTTATCTTGTTAATTAGGGTTTTTACATTAATTATTTTAGCCGACTTTCTTAGGCTTATTTAAGGGCTATTAGAGTTATTTTCTAAAACATCTAATTCATAACCTTATGCACTTTAAGATTATCAATTAAGAGAGCCCTAGAGGGGAGCCTCCATGGCCATGGAGTGCTAAACTCTTCCGTTTCATTTATGGATTGAAGCTTTGGTTTGATAAAGTTCTGAGATTTCCATTCTTGTTCTATTCCTATTAATTCGTATTGATTCTTTTGCGAATATTGTTGATTTCTTCTAGCATGCGCAACAAGTTGAGATTATTGCTAGGATTTTGTAGATTCCTCGTAGCGAACCTTAATCCATAGTAGCAATCATGCCTTTTTAGGACTCGTAGGACTAAATTGGTGTGTAGAGAATCAATTATATGTTGAATACTGACTCATAGCTTGGTGTTGCATGTACCCTGGTTAATCCTTAATCCTAATGCTACTATTTGGTTGAATCTTAACTGTGTTAGCATTATCTAATTAGTAAGGGTTACTAGGACTCGTAGGACTAGTAAATTACACAAGATCAGGGCAGGAACAATAATAGGATGAAAAGAGAACTTGAAGAAGAATCGAGGATCCACTAATCAACCTAAAGTGGATATTTATAGATGGAACTATTTTCTCAATTGTTAACTTGTTTATAGTTTATCTTGTTTTCTCATCCTTAATCACCAAAAACTTTCTCTCTACTAATTGGCAAATATACGTTACTTAGGAATACTTGATTCTTCATAGGATCGACCTCTTACTTTCTTGATATACTAGTTTGTAGGTTTGAGTTTTACTTGTGATAGGAACAACGACAGTTTCTTCCTGTCAAATTTTGGCGTCGTTGCCGGGGAATCAAGTTTATTTCTTTGTTTGGTATTTATTAGTTTTCGTGCATATATCTATCCCGTTGTGAACCTATCTTACGGTTCACGACACCCTTACTACTAAACTTTCTAGATGTTGAGATTATTGTAGCGTCAAGGGGAAATGTTTCACCATTATTTCACAAGAGTACATAATTACTTGGAAGCCCGTTATGCACGGAGTTACCAAGATAGTTTGCAAGATATGGTTGTTTGTGTACTTGGAGGCATGACTTCTGAGACCAAAGAACTTGCCGACTCTTTGAGTAACGGAGGCTTGGTGATTTTCGATTTATTAGAGATGTGGGATTTTTTCTACTACATGAGTCACCAGGTGGAGCAAGAAGAAGCTTTCGCACACCATGTTATGTTAGAGCATATGCTTAAAAGTATGGAGCAACTTGATAAATAATTGAACCAACTTACTCAACCGGTGAGTGAGTTAGTAGTAGAGCAACACTTTATTCCTCTAGTTGATGAAAGCCAAGACACAAACAAGGATGGTTTGATTGAAAATGGAGGAGAGAGCCCGATGCTCCCTTACGTGGAGTCTCATGAGTGCACGCATGAGGATTCATGTGTTTTGGCTCCTAATTCATCTGAAGATATCATCCCTGACTTGCCTATCAAAGAACCGTGTCCAGAGCCAATTTTCGTGGTTCTCAAGCAAAGTATTGATATTTCTTACACTTTTGTGGATTTTGGTGAATATGCAGACCGTTTGGAGCATTATTTTGAGAAGCCATCAGCGGAACTGTGTTGTTGGTATCATATTCCTTCTACAGAGAGTCATGCTAGTCTCTTCGATAAATTGAAAGGGTCTTTAACTTCTATATTTTACACTTTCAATTTATTATGCTAGGATTTTCTATGTAAGATGTGTGCAGAGGAATATGATAGGTTATTGAGGGCCTTGACGATGTTTGATAGGTAATAATTAAGATTGAGAATAAGTCATGCCAATGACATAAAACAAAGGCGCTGCTTAGGATGCAACCCAAGATAGGTAATAATGTTTTCCCTTATCTTTTTTAAGTTATTTTTTTAGTATTTTATTCAGTTCTAAGGTAGTTTGTGCTTTGGGTTTTCGGTATGTGCACCTAACACTATGGGTCAAGATGAACCCACAAGGTAAGGATGTGGGAGCCGACGGATGTTGCTTTGCTTTTCTTATTGGTCTTTATTCATCCTTGAAGGCTCGTGAGTCCACCTTTTTACCAACTTAGTGAGTTTCTATTTTCTTTCCCTTTTGCGTTATATTTTGAATTTTGTTGTCTTTAATTTTCATTGAGGACAATGAAAGATTAAAGTGTGGGGGGAGGGATTGCATTGCATATAGATAGATGTTGCATATCATGTTTATTTATGTATGCATATTTGTTTTTTCTCATATATAGCATTTGTTAAAAAAAACCCAAAAATATCACGCATTACATATACTTTAAGTCATGTGCTCCATGACTTGCTTGAAGTGCTTGAAACTTTAAATTATTTTTATAAACTTTTTGGGATCGAACATGGTTGATTATATAATTGAGCATGTATAGTCTTTGGAATTTAAGTGGTATTGAAGTTCTAACAATTTGACCCTGTGAGTTATTTTAGCCTTATTAGGACTACACATATATGTCCTCTAGTTTCTTTGTGTGTGAATACTCTACTTGATTACATTGTATTGTGGAGGAGTACATGTTATTAGAATGGTATATGAAGTGTTTTGGTGTTGGTGTTTTTCTCGTTGTTTACTAACCCTTTTTCCCGGATTTTTAGCACCACAAGACCTAAATATTTTTCATACCCTATGTTCCTACCATGGCCCCATTACAACCCATACAAAGACCTCATGATTTTGGTTGCATGTGAAGTCACTAGCGGTGGAGATTTAAACCACTGACGCAATTTTGTTGTAGCTAAGTTTTTAAGGATTGAGTTTGAGCGCAAATGATTAAGCCTAAACACATGAGCGAGAGTGAAAACACATTTTTCTGGTGAGGTTGGATAGATGTGCTTGCTTTATTCCTTTGATTGCACTTATACATGTTATGACGTTATTTGTCAATCTTTGTTTCCTTATTTTTGAGCTTAAGTGTTTTAACAAAGTGATTACATGGATTGCTTGTCTATGGGGTGTTGATTAGATTTGGTTTTAATTGCTTGAGGATAAGAAAAGGCTTAAGTGTGGGGGAATTTGATAGCATGCATTTAGGTAGGCATATTAGGTTGCATTTAGCATGATTTAGGTGTTCATAATGCATAGTTTAGGCTAGATTTGCATTTATACTCGTTTTGTTGGTGGATGTAAGGACTGAATATATTTTACATTATTACATTATTTGAGTAAATGAATTATTGTATTTAATCGGTAGAAATGTGAGAAAACCCGTCCTCGAGCGTAAATTGATTCTAAAAAACATTCCGGCATCGTTTGGGGAATTTAGATTTTAATGGATTTAATTCCGCCTTCGAGCTCCGAGTTTTGTTAAAATTAATTTAATTCCGTTTAACTTGAAATTAGTAGTTGAAATTTTAATTAAATTGTTTTAGTCGGGATTCGATCGGGCGAGCGGGATTCGGGTCTTTTCGCTAATTTGAATTGGGTATTTTTGGGACCACATATATTTTAATTTCTTTCTTTTTCTTTTCTTTTCTTCTCTCTCTCTCTCTTCCTCTCTCTCTCTCTGCGGTCCCCCTCCCTCACCCTACACCACCTTCCTCTGCATACGTTTCTTTTACACCCAATTGCCCTCTGCAGGCTGCACCCTCCTCACCTCCTCTGCCTCATTGTAGTTGCAGCAACCCACCTTCAACCACTCTTCCTCCTCCCTACGTTCCCCATTTCTGTCGCATCCCCTACCCACCCCCACCACCACCTTCTGTCGTCGTCGAAGAGCCCAACCACCACCACCAGACCACATCCCCCACCCCTCTGTTTCTCGTTGTCGAGCCGCAACCTTCCTCCTCCTTTCCTTCTCAGCAGCCAGCAGCAGCCAACAGCAGACAAGGCAGGCCCCCCCGGAGACCGCAGCTCTCGAGCCCCACCGGCGCCGCCCCTTCTTCTTCTCCTCGCTCTGTTTCTCGATCCAAACCAACGGTAAGGCCCCTCCTCCTTTCCTACTCGAAAACAAAGCAAAGCTCCACCTTTAATCTATTGCCTTCCGTCCCAGATCTATCTTGTTCGATTTCGACTTCGACGAAGCCGAACGGAGCCCCGAGCGTCTCCAACGAGCCCTCACATCCGAATCTAATTCACCCGGTGAGCCTCCTTTCTCTCTCCTTCTTCCTTCTGGGTATGTGGGTGTTGGGGAGTCGGAGAGCCTGTGTGTGGTCGGAGCAACTCGCCATCGCCGGCGGAGTCCTCTTTTCCCCTTCCCTTCACCGGATTTCGAACAGGGGCTGCTGGGAGGGGACGATGAACAGCGATACTCTGTTGGGTTGTTTTATTCCCTTGAACCGGCCCGGTTCAGCTTTCTTTTTCTAATTTATTTGTCCGGTTCATTAAAACAGAAATGGGGATCCGGATGGGGGCAGGCGGGTTTTGGGCTCGGATTCGGGTTGGGCATTGGGCTGGGTTTAATTTCGGTTGGGCTGAGTTATTTGATTGGGTATTTATTTTGATATGTTGTGTTTTATTTTTTTTATTTTGTTATTATAATTGTTAAATTATTATTAGTTATTATTATTATTATTATTAATATTATTACTATTATTATTATATTTAAGGGTTTTGTGAGATAAATATATATTCTGAAAATATTAATATATTATTTTTACATGGTTTAAAGGTAATGTTATTTGAGATGGATTATTATATGATGTGTTATAAGGTTATTATTTATTTACTTAAATTTGGGATTGATTTTGGTAAATTTTATTAGTATGTTATTATGTATATTTTATAAATTGTTCAAAAATGATTTATTGGTTTTGATAAGGTTTTGGATTAAAAAGCCGGAATTATTGTAAGTGGCATACTTTTGCAAGTTGATTGAAGAGCTAATGTTTTGGTTGAGAAGATGGGTAATTGAAATTAAAATGCCGGAATTAATTCTATAATATGATTTTGGGGAAATTGCTTTTTAGGGCTTAAATGTTTAATGTCGGGACTTGGATAAGCGATTTTAAAAGGATTGGTTGATTTTCTAAGATGAGTTCTTTGAGAGATTGTTTTGAATATGAGTTGACTTAATTTGGGATTTATGAGTCTGAAAATATGATTGGTATGATTTTATCAACGGGTTTAATTGAAGAATGATTTTGGTTGATTTGATCGTATCGGGAAGATTTTGGAAAACGGTTTTACTATCGGTCGGTTTTGAGAATGTTGAGAACTTGGGTTCGTGTGTATGAATGTTGTTTTGGTAGCTTATGGAAATGACTTGATGATAGGTGTGTATTGCTTTTGGATTACTTTAGACTTACATTTGGGCCCTTGCTTGTGATATCTTGCTGTTCTGCATCAACAGGTAAGTATCCTACGGGACTTACTCAGTAACCTGGACCTCCTGCCTGATGTGTCATGTAATGTGTAGTTTTGATGCATATTAAAGCATGCCATGTAGTATCATGCTAGGATTGCATCGAATTGAGCATGCGTTTACTTTTTGTGTTTGAAACAGAACGACCGTTATCTATGATAGTCCTAGAGTCTTTGCTAGGGTCATAGGGTAGCCCAGCCCCATCGGGTGCCCTGAGTCTATCGAGTCGATTTGAGCATGATGATAGCCCAGCACCATCGGGCATGTTTACTTTATATTTAATTTATGTTATGATGATGATACCGTGGGTGAGTGCACCACCACGAGGATATGCTATGCTATAGCAACGAACTGGCCAGTCTTTGCACTAACGGGAAGGGGTGCAGAGGTAGGAGAGGGATATGCCACTTGGCATTGTCTTGGGCCCTTTACAGTTATTTTCCGCATGTTATATATACTAGGGGCATGATAGTGTGATTTAAATCTTGTACTGCATTAGTCATCTTTTATTTAGGCATAGGCATGTTATGTGGCCTCAGCGCGGTCAGAGGACCCGCAGGCGATCACCAGGCCTGACTTCGTGGATAGTGTTATGTACCGCTCTTATCGCTCCATGCTTCTGTGACGGGGGAATCTTTTGGCGAATCGAAGAATCCGGCTAATATATTCTAACTTGACAAATGGCAATCACCCACTCTGTTTTGGTTTTGACCCGGCTCTGCCGTGGCTTTTGTGTCTAAACCGTACTTCCGCTTTATTTTCGTTTAAATTGTATTTTTGAGACTTCGACTTATTAGAGGTTTGAAACCTCGACCCGTACTTGAATTGAAACATCCGAACGAAGGTATCCGACCTTCGAAACGTATCCCGGATATTTATATCCGGGCCGTTACAAAGTTGGTATCAGAGCGAGGTTATGCAATTCGGGTACGCAAGGGTCGGGTGTATGTTTTGGAAAACTGCCCATGGGGTTCGAAGATTTGAAAGCGTTTTAAAGGGGCAAAATGAACTTAATATGCCTAACTCAATTGGACTAAATATGAACTTGGCTTATGATAAAAGAGGAGAACCAACTAATAAGGGATCGAGTGGGTAGAAAAAGGCGCTAGACCATCCCTATTGGATGTAGTCGGAAACGGGTAGGCGAAATACTAGCTTGTTCTTTACAGATGGGTCGGGAAGACTCCAAGGAGATCATTGCAATTGTCATTAACTGATTCTATGATTGAGTTCTTGATATGTTAAACATTTGATTGTGTGTTCTAACTATTGAATGAATATTGAACGATTTGTGCGAACGGAATAGCGGAAGTACCCTCATTCTTATATGGTTAAGCTCAGCTTTTGTGGAACCGCCCCTTTCCTTATGAACCCTTTTGACAATTCAATCGAGTCCTCCCTTTCGAATATCGGTCTTCCACGGGAATTGGGTTGGTAAACACATAGTGTCGGGAATCGTGATTGAATATAGAGGTTGTCCGAGAGAGTATTGGAAGACGGTCCTTGATGAAATTCCGAGCTAGAAAGTGAGATGTTACGAGGCTGTCGTTATCAATTCTTATGACGATCCATCAGTGTCCTCTTGTCACGGAAAATTCGTATCCGAGTCCCACGGGAAAGATGGGTAATGAGTCAGTTGGGAAGAGTCAATGTTGCCCTTATGGACTTCTATCGGGTTATCTTGATTGCCCTGTTCATGATTGTGTGACTCTATATGCACTACTCCTTGACCTACAATTGATCCTTAGTGTGAATTTGTGCTTATGTGCCTTGATTCTCATGATGACCATTGTATAGGTTCGAACTACATTTATTATGTCCATATCATCCCGACATGATCTGTTTAGTATATTACATTGTCATACTAGGGCACGATTATATATGTCATATGCTAGGATGTCGTCTAATTGATGTCCTTCCTGTGAATAGGTTCATGATAGTGTGATAGTTCGGTTCTAGTATCATGATAGAGTGAGCCCCTTACTTGATAGATACATGTTATAATTTCATGTCGACATGCCTTGTATTCTACGTACTCCTCAGTACCTGTTATGATGATAATCATTAATGTAAATTCGTGGTTGTATGACACCCTGTATCCATGCTGGTCATATTGCTTAAGCCTCTTGTTGTGAGCCCTCTATCATGATTGTATGTTGTTATAGCATGTTTACTTGGCATATTGATCGTATGATTGATCGAAAACATGAGCCACATGATATGAGTCTATATGATTGTTGCTTCTTCTAAATTAGGTCCATGATAGTGTGATCGACTCTATCTTACATGAATGCCTCATAAGATGTGCTCTTTAACATGCTAGCCGATGATGCCTCGATGCTTATCATTCATCTTGTGACAATAATCTATAGCGTGCCCATCTATCCCGAGTTCGTCAGATTAACTATTGTTGATTATTTTGCAAGTTAATATTGTGTGTGTTAGTTGTGTTGAACGGAGAATATGTGTTATAATTGAACTTTGAGGAATGCATGTTTTGTCATATTATGTGTTGATTCGAGCTCATGTCCCCATATTCTAGTCATGTCGCCATGTTGCTTAGACTTGCTCTATACCTCGTTGCGTTTTCCTCTCGTGCCACTATATCGTTGAGATGTGATTGAATGAACTCTTGCATACCGTCGTATTAGCCAGTCAAGCGCATGTATGTACCATATGTTATATTGAACCACTAGTAACATGTTGGGCCCTTGGTTGCGACTTGTGCGAATTCTACTTTGCCTACGTTATTGTTGATTCACTCTTGGACTAGGTACCTGATAGTGTGGCTCCTTCCTCTTTCTGTTCTCTTAACATGTTTCACTCGTCCTGATGAGTTTAATGTTGAATTCGATGATTGACTAGCTTTCCGTGATGAACAAACCTAGCATGCTTACATGGTAAAGATGTCTATTACTCTATGATGGCTTCTCGTGCTTGTATGAACCTATGACTTGACACCCCGCTTGATCACCCACCACTCTATGTCATGATTTTGCACCTGCATGACGCATGAATATCGGAATGAACCTAGTTGAATTACTCTAGTTGTACTCATGTTTGATGTGTGCTATTAGTATCATGTGGAGCTTATGACTTCCAATATGACCCGCTGAATGATTTCATATCATGCTTGTTTGTCACAATTGTACCCTAATGGACTTCCATAAAGGCATCGTTACTATTCCCGGTCGGAGTCTTGTCTCTAGTCGTGTCATCTTTAGCTTGGTCCATTTTGTCTCCGAGAACATTGGGATGTCCGCTCTTGCCACTCCTTTATCTCCGCTAACTTAGACTCTTACACGTTACTTGGATGAGCAATCACATGGAAAAAGGGATCGGGAAGTCGAATAGCGATAGAGCAGCGCAGCGGAAGCGTGGGCCCATAACCCACGGGCCTCAGGATTGATAATGTCGACGGAACAAGCTCGCTTTGAGGATTACGATTGTTGAGCACGATATGACTTGCAGGTGGGAGCGTCCTCTATTCGAATTGCTAACCCTTTCTGAGCTTGTTGATAATGATATTGCACTGACTTGATGTGGAAAGCTGCTTGTTGATGTGATGATTGTTGCTTGATTGTCTGTTGAATATGATGATATGATTCGATGCCTTACAATCCTAATGTGCCTGATGACTTGATGTGATGCTATTCTGAGCTGCTAAGCATGATCTAAATTCCTTTCCTATATAGTATGAACTGCAAATGCTGAGAACCTGAATTGTTTATTAGATATGGTTATGATGAAACGTGCTAGCTTGATTTGATTAGGTTCATATATGATGTTTTGCAATATTTATTGAGCATGACGGTAAATTAAGACTTTTGATGCATGTTGCAATGTTTAATGATGAACTAATAATATTGTTATAAATGCGAGTTGATATGATGTGATCATTATGTGTAATAATGTCCATGAATGCTTCTTCTTTGAACATGTGAGTGAGGTCCTTTGGTAGAGTGGTCGAAGAGTGGAGAAAGGTTTTGAGCGATTAGAATGATCGATAGTGGTAAAGGGAAGTTGCCAAAGAGAGGTGTTGACTTAGGTTGGACCGAGTGGGTTCGGGAATTATAAGAGGTAATGCTTGGTGGTTTCGATGAACTCTTAGGTGAATCTCGGATAAGGGTATGATTAGGGGTAGGCTGGTTAGGTAGTGACTGAGGGAACTTTATTGAAGATGCGTGGTTAGAAGGATTCTACGTTATGATATCTTGGGAAGAGTGAGAAATGTAAGAAATGACCTTTGGGGGTATCGAGAACATAGTATGCAGGGGTGCTCGGGTGTGAAAACAGAGATGAGGGTTGGACTCTTAGAGGTGGATAGCTAGTGAGAGTGCTTGGTGAAATGAGGGGTGAGACTGGAGTGTCAAAATGAGTTGGGGTTCTTTGGGGACTTTGTCCGAGTTGGTGAGTCTAGATGAAGTTTTGGTCTTGGCTTGAGAGTCGGAGACGAGCAGGCGGGGTTTGCGTTTTATTATAGCTGAAATAATGTGCAAAACTTTCTTGATGATGTGATTATGAACTGGCATGATGTTAGATAGCGACCATGATAAACCTGATATGGCCTGTTATTACCTGTTGTGGCATGATATTACATGTTGATATACAATACTGAATCATAATTGGTAGTGACAACTATAATCCTGATATAATGATCCATTGCTATCCTACTATGTTGTTCTAAAAGCATGCTATAATGTGTTGAATGAATCATGAGATGATGATACGTTGTTATGTGAAAGCATGATGTTATCCTATATGGTTGATAAACCTGATTATGAATAGGTAAGTGATGAATATGACTTGGATCATAGGTATGACTTATGTGTATATATAGGGTGATGGTGCATGATTGCTATTAATCGTTATATGACATTGTGATGAGCTAAGGTGATGTCTGGAGAGCATGATGACACTTTGATGTTGATATACTGTTGATCTTCCCTTTTTGGTTGAATCTTAATAGCATGATTTTGTTGGATTGATGCGATAATATGTTATGATAATGATGGATAGAGATGGGATAGGATGACGATGTTAATCTATGCTTTACATGAGATCCCTTGTTATGACTGGTTTCCCTAGTGTGCGATGTTGAGATGCGATCGTGAGATTTGACTAGAAGTAGTGTACTGACTCCATGACACCTAACCTCTTTGATCTCTTGACATGTGTGCTTGCGTGATTATGAGAATTCGATGATGCACTTGCGATGCCTTCAGTATGAGGTAGATATACTTTATGGCTCATGGTACGACATTAAGACTTTGTTATTGCTTTTGGCGTGTTCTGAAAGGATGGTATGATTTATTTTATGGGTAATCATGTTATGCGGTTGAGATGTCAATTGGTTGAGTTTATCATGATTGATGTTGAGATTTGCCATATGAGGAGTGGTTGATGATGTTATGAGTCGATGAGTTGATTTACTTACGTGCATGTTGAGTTGAGGATGATGATAAATGATTCTGGAAACTAGGAAGAGAATATGGGATTAGCCCTTAGAGGTGGATGACTCCACCTCCTACCTTCTGAATTTGAGTGATTGGTATGCGAGAAGCTGTTTTGGTGTTTGGGAGATTTTGACGGAATCTTGATTTGAAAGGAATTGACTTGTTTTGGTGTAAAGTTGCTTGATTAAACATCGGATTTGAGGAGTCGAGCGGTTTTAAAAATGGCCAACTTGGGGTTTTAAAGAAGTTGAGAGTTTCAATGATTTAGATGACAATCTTTCCCTTTACAAAGCACTTTGAGAATTTACGAAATGGATTTACATTATGACGTCTCACGAAGTGGATACAAGCATTTTATAGGGGCGCTTATAGATTGCTTGCTAAGACCTAGTCGGACACTATAATGCTTTTAGAGTTGTGATACTTCCGAAAGGTCGAAGCGAGGATGTGATAGGGGCGCTTATTACACACTTGACAAGACCAATTGGAGATGTCACGGCCGTGACTAGGGTGTTGTGAGAATCTCGGAAGATGCAACCGAGACGATTACAAGACCCTTGGACATGGTCCTCGGACTCCCCGATTTTAAAACTTCATCCTCTTTACTTTAAAATGATTTTAGTCTCGGGGACGAGACTTGTTTTTAGAGGTAGATAAATGTAAGGACTGAATATATTTTACATTATTACATTATTTGAGTAAATGAATTATTGTATTTAATCGGTAGAAATGTGAGAAAACCCGTCCTCGAGCGTAAATTGATTCTAAAAAACATTCCGGCATCGTTTGGGGAATTTATATTTTAACGGATTTAATTCCGCCTTCGAGCTCCGAGTTTTGTTAAAATTAATTTAATTCTGTTTAACTTGAAATTAGTAGTTGAAATTTTAATTAAATTATTTTAGTCGGGATTCGATCGTGCGAGCGGGATTCGGGTCTTTTTCGCTAATTTGAATTGGGTATTTTTGGGACCACATATATTTTAATTTCTTTCTTTTTCTTTTCTTTTCTTCTCTCTCTTTCTCTCTCTCTACCTCTCTCTCTCTCTGCGGTCCCCCTCCCTCACCCCACACCACCTTCCTCTGCATACGTTTCTTTTACACCCAATTGCCCTCTGCAGGCTGCACCCTCCTCACCTCCCCTGCCTCATTGCAGTTGCAGCAACCCACCTTCAACCACTCTTCCTCCTCCCTCCGTTCCCCATTTCTGTCGCATCCCCTACCCACCCCCACCACCACCTTCTGTCGTCGTCGAAGAGCCCAACCACCACCACCAGACCACATCCCCCCCTCTGTTTCTCGTTGTCGAGCCGCAGCCTTCCTCCTCCTTTCCTTCTCAGTAGCCAGCAGCAGCTAGCAGCAGACAAGGCAGGCCCCCCCGGAGACCGCAGCTCTCGAGCCCCACCGGCGCCGCCTCTTCTTCTTCTCCTCGCTCTGTTTCTCGATCCAAACCAACGGTAAGACCCCTCCTCCTTTCCCACTCGAAAACAAAGCAAAGCTCCACCTTTAATCTATTGCCTTCTGTCCCAGATCTATCTTGTTCGATTCCGACTCCGACGAAGCCGAACGGAGCCCCAAGCGTCTCCAACGAGCCCTCACATCCGAATCTAATTCACTCGGTGAGCCTCCTTTCTCTCTCCTTCTTCCTTCTGGGTATGTGGGTGTTGGGGTGTCGGAGAGCCTGTGTGTGGTCGGAGCAACTCGCCATCGCCGGCGGAGTCCTCTTTTCCCCTTCCCTTCACCGGATTTCGAACAGGGGCTGCTGGGAGGGGACGAAGAACAACGATACTCTGTTGGGTTGTTTTATTCCCTTGAACCGGCCCGGTTCAACTTTCTTTTTCTAATTTATTTGTCTGGTTCATTAAAACAGAAATGGGGATCCGGATGGGGGCAGGCGGGTTTTAGGCTCGGATTCGGGTTGGGCATTGGGCTGGGTTTAATTTCGGTTGGGCTGAGTTATTTGATTGGGTATTTATTTTGATATGTTGTGTTCTATTTTTTTTGTTTTGTTATTATAATTGTTAAATTATTATTAGTTATTATTATTATTATTATTATTAATATTATTATTATTATTATTATATTTATGGGTTTTGTGAGATAAATATATATTCTGAAAATATTAATATATTATTTTTACATGGTTTAAAGGTAATGTTATTTGAGATGGATTATTATATGATGTGTTATAAGGTGATTATTTATTTACTTAAATTTGGGATTGATTTTGGTAAATTTTATTAGTATGTTATTATGTATATTTTATAAATTGTTCAAAAATGATTTATTGGTTTTGATAAGGTTTTGGATTAAAAAGCCGGAATTATTGTAAGTGGCATACTTTTGCAAGTTGATTAAAGAGCTAATGTTTTGGTTGAGAAGATGGGTAATTGAAATTAAAATGCCGGAATTAATTCTATAATATGATTTTGGGGAAATTGGGTTTTAGGGCTTAAATGTTTAATGTCGGGACTTGGATAAGCGATTTTAAAAGGATTGGTTAATTTTCTAAGATGAGTTCTTTGAGATATTGTTTTGAATATGAGTTGACTTAATTTGGGATTTATGAGTCTGAAAATATGATTGGTATGATTTTATTAACGGGTTTAATTGAAGAATGATTTTGGTTGATTTGATCGTATCGGAAAGATTTTGGAAAACGGTTTTACTATCGGTCGGTTTTGAGAATGTTGAGAACTTGGGTTCGTGTGTATGAATGTTGTTCTGGTAGCTTATGGAAATGACTTGATGATAGGTGTGTATTGCTTTTGGATTACTTTGGACTTACATTTGGGCCCTTGCTTGTGATATCTTGCTGTTCTGCATCAACAGGTAAGTATCCTACGGGACTTACTCAGTAACCTGGACCTCCTGCCTGATGTGTCATGTAATGTGTAGTTTTGATGCATATTAAAGCATGTCATGTAGTATCATGCTAGGATTGCATCGAATTGAGCATGCGTTTACTTTTTGTGTTTGAAACAGAACGGCCGTTATCTATGATAGTCCTAGAGTCTTTGCTAGGGTCATAGGGTAGCCCAGCCCCATCGGGTGCCCTGAGTCTATCGAGTCGATTTGAGCATGATGATAGCCCAGCACCATCGGGCATGTTTACTTTATATTTAATTTATGTTATGATGATGATACCGTGGGTGAGTGCACCACCACGAGGATATGCTATGCTATAGCAACGAACTGGCCAGTCTTTGCACTAACGGGAAGGGGTGCAGAGGTAGGAGAGGGATATGCCACTTGGCATTGTCTTGGGCCCTTTACAGTTATTTTCCGCATGTTATATATACTAGGGGCATGATAGTGTGATTTAAATCTTGTACTGCATTAGTCATCTTTTATTTAGGCATAGGCATGTTATGTGGCCTCAGCGCGGTCAGAGGACCCGCAGGCGATCACCAGGCCTGACTTCGTGGATAGTGTTATGTACCGCTCTTATCGCTCCATGCTTCTGTGACGGGGGAATCTTTTGGCGAATCGAAAAATCCGGCTAATATATTCTAACTTGACAAATGGCAATTACCCACTCTGTTTTGGTTTTGACCCGGCTCTGCCGTGGCTTTTGTGTCTAAACCGTACTTCCGCTTTATTTTCATTTAAATTGTATTTTTGAGACTTCGACTTATTAGAGGTTTAAAACCTCGACCCGTACCTGAATTGAAACATCTGAACGAAGGTATCCGACCTTCGAAACATATCCCGGATATTTATATCCGGGCCGTTACAGTGGAGTCGGAATCTACATGCTTTTATGGATTATTTGAGGTAGATGTGCATCCGACTAGGAATGAGAAGGCTCATGGATGAAGGATGAGTCAAGAAGAGGAAGAAAGTGAAGAGCACGGGAGCATATTCGAATTTTGAGAGTCTAAGTGAAGAACAAGTCAACAAAAGTTGTCGCCAGACAAGCTGAACTTGTAACGTACTTTCTGGATGCCTCGACGATCTGATTGAATATTATAAATATGCGTTGGAGAGATTTTTTTCAAGATCTACAGCTTTCGTGTTGACATCAAAACCAAATTCAAAAGAGAAAAATCATTGTGAACAATATGGCCGCCCTGCAGCCAAGCTAGCCACCCCATGGCTCGTAGCTCAGACAAAGATTTCGCAAATCGCCTGGCTGCCCCGCGGCCTTTTACAGAACGCCGAAATACTGAAAGACTTTTTATCTTGTTAATTAGGGTTTTTACATTAATTATTTTGGCCGACTTTCTTAGGCTTATTTAAGGGCTATAAGGGTTATTTTCTAAAACATCTAATTCATAACATTATGCACTTTGAGATTATCAAAGAGAACCCTAGAGGGGAGCCTCCATGGCCATGGAGTGCTAAACTCTTCCGTACGTTTCATTTATGGATTGAAGCTTTGGTTTGATAAAGTTGTGAGATTTTCATTCTTGTTCTATTCCTATTAATTCGTATTGATTCTTTTGCGAATATTGTTGATTTCTTCTAGCATGCGCAACTACTTGATATTATTGCTAGGATTTTGTAGATTCCTCGTATCGAACCTAATCCATACTAGCAATCATGCCTTTTTAGGACTCGTAGGACTAAATTGGTGTGTAGAGAATCAATTATATGTTGAATACTGACTCATAGCTTGGTGTTGCATGTATCCTGGTTAATCCTTAATCTTAATGCTACTATTATGTTGAATCTTGACCGTGTTAGCGTTATCTAATTAGTAAGGGTTACTAGGACTCGTAGGACTAATAATTTACACAAGATCAAGACATGAACAATAATACGATGAAAAGAGAACTTGAAGAACAATCGAGGATCAACTCATCAAACTAAAGTGAATATTTATAGATAGAACTATTTTATCAATTGTTATCTCTATTAACTTGTTTATAGTTTATCTTGTTTTCGTAACCTCAATCACCAAAACCTCCCTCTCTAATAATTGGTAAATATAAGTTACTTAGGAATACTTGATTCTTTATAGGATCGAACTCTTACTTGCTTGCTATACTAATTTGTAGGTTTGAGTTTTACTTTTGATAGGAACAATGATAGTTTCCTCCTGTCAATATCGCCATCAAACTTTCTACAGTGATTGAAGTCGATTTGATGGCCTTCTCTGGGTGTAGTCGATATCAATAGGGTCGGTCGACATCGAGCACCTTCTTTATCTGCTCATCTTAGGGTAATCGAGATCGATCACACCTATTCATCATGACTTGGCCTAGTCGACATCGAGGTCTTGAGTCGACATCGACCGCCTTCAGAGCTTCTTCTTGCACCTACAAACTTGTTAGCTTACGAAAATCCCAAATAACCAAAATTCAAAATCAGAAACTAAACCCTAAAAACATAAATATCCAAAAAGAAGTATATGTACATGCTCTAGATTTTTAATTTGCTAGGTCGACTTCTTCCGCGGCTTTATCCAAGTAGGGACATATATATAAGGACCATACGGCTTGGTCCTCCTCTTCGGGTCTCTCGAGCTCAACTTTGAAAACAATGCTTTTCCTGTCCCTGAGCTCTACTCTTCTTGGATAAACCTTGTGCACGGTCACCACTCCGCCTTTTCTTCCCCTTGCATCCCTTTATGTTCACTTGGTCCATGAATACCTTGTCGCCCGCCTTGGATTATTTAGAATCTACACCTATGGCATTAGTAAGACGAACATACCAAGGTACTTGATTCATAGGGATATTATCTATTAAATCAGGAGGATAAGGATCTTTACATAGCCTTACCTTTTTTTTTATCGAAATTTCATTTGTATAGGGAGGTGGTCGACATCGATTATGAGGAATCGATGTCGAGTGGGGTTTCCACCCCATACTTGGCTTCAATGTAGCTTGGCTCTTCCTCGGTGGTTGGCGTTGACCTTATGTGGTCGATATCGACTGTTGCCTCAGACCCATACTCATCTTCGTGGTTCCATATGGCCAAGATTTCCTCCGTTTGGGCCTCCATTTCCCTTATCTCTAGCTCCTCCGAGGTCATAGTCCTCGTCGTGGGTCCCCCACAAGGGATGAAACTCCCCTTGGAATTTAGTGACTTAACCTCCATCCTGTTGAGCGCATCCATTGTCTTATTGAAGGAGAACTCGATAATCTCATCACCAATTATGAATGTCAGAAGCCCCTTTCTTACGTTGATATTGTCTTCTGCGGTAGCTAAGAATGGCCTACCAAGAATGTTATGACATGTAGGATCTTCCGCCATATCAAGTACTATAAAATCCGTAGGCACAAAGAACATGCCTATTTCGACGGGGACATCATCTATAATTCCTGTGGGCTTCACGAAGTTATTATCAGTCATATAAAGCTTCATATCCACATGCTCCAAGGCTCCAACATTAAACTTTGACCAGATTGACAAAGACATGAGGCTCACACTAGCCCCTAGATCGCATAGGGCCTTGTAGCGATGGTGGCCTAGCCCAATGGTGATTGCACATCTTCCTGGATCACTTCTCTTATCCGGGAAGTCTATCTTGTTGCATTCCCCTGCGATCTCAGTCATTAATCGGTTTTTACTCAAGATTTCCCTTAAGAATCGCACATATGATGGCATCTCATGAAGGGCTTCAGTGAATGGTATAGTAACGTTGAGACCCTGAAGCATCTTAACGATCCTCTGGAACTTCTTCTCGGTTGGATCCTTAAAGGCCTTAGTGGGATAGGGAAGCGTCTTCTTCGTCTTCAGGGCCTTTGGAGTAGACATGGCCACGGGTCGGGCGAGTCACGGGTCGACCCGCTGGGTCGTTGACCCATCGGGTCCGGTTCAATGGGTCGAAGGGTTATCTCGGGTTAAGGGTTAGGGTTAGGGTCAGGGGAAAGTGAACCCGTGACCCGGCGGGTCGACCCGTCGGGTTGACCCAATGGGTCAGCAAATTTATAAAAAAAAACTAGAATTTATATTTATAATTATTATGAATTTTATTTATTCATAATATATAAATTCTCATGCATTGCATGTTATGAAAATCTTACCCACCCTTTGCTTCTTTTATAGACTTAGCACCCTTCCCCCCCCCCCTCTAGTTTTCAATGTGGGATGGAATGTGGGACAAAAATAAGTAGAAACTAAATCATATCTTCATTCTCGATCATTCGGTTTTTTTATGTCAATCCATACTTATAAATTTTTATCATATACAAACACTAGTACTACACTTTATATAAATATTATTTTTTTGAAAAAAATTTTACCTATCAATTATGAAAGATTAAAATAACGAACGGGTAACAAGAAAGTGTGAAGTTCAACACAATATCTTAAAATTTTGTGTTATTTGGTAGATCCACTATGAAATCATTATATATGATACTAAGTTAGGAGTCTTTATGATATAATTTCAAAGAATACAAATATTGTTGTTGATAGAGTTGTTACAACTGTATGGTATCCTTAATGTCGATTTTCACTTATTTTGAAAATGTTATAGAACTTCGGATTTTCAAGCACAATAATGAAATATATTATTGGGTAATACTTTTCCAATGTGTCTTTTCATTTCATAACATGCAACACAAATAGGTAATCCAATAACATCATCATTATATGTATACACAAAATGTGGCTAATTCAACTTTAAACGAGAAATATTATCATATATCTATATGAAGATGAGCCTAGATTTGAAATCAACAACGAAGAAATTAACATAATGCAAGTAAAATAAAACACTTATGATTGATCAATGGATCAACATAACTATCAATTGAATTAAACAGAAAGATTAATCCAACAAATTTGATATAATGTATCATGATGTTCCATCACCATGTGTTATTCATTTCATTAAATCCTAAGAGGTAAAGACTTTAATTATATTATATGTTACATCATATAATCCAAAGACTTAAATTACATTATATATTCCACCATATAATCCAAATACTTTAATTACATTACATTTTACATCATATAATTCGATTCGTCGAAACATCAATTTCTATAATTTCTTTCATATCCCATATTTCTGTCCCACATCGAAAGTGAGACAAAGTGATTTAGTGCATTGGAGATATATATATATCTTCCTATATCCCTACTTGTCATTCCCACAATCCAATTTGTTCTTTCCCACATCTAAAGTGTGATGAAATGATGGAGTGGAATGAAGATATATATATATATAGATATATATCTTCCCACATACCATGTTTTGTCCACCTTAAATCTTTCCATTTCAAAAGTGTGGTGAAAGTTAAAAGTACTCGATGGGTTGAGTTTTTTTTTCCAAAACCAAAATTTTTTTTTAAAATGGTTGAACTGGCGGGTTGACCCGCCAAACCCGGCGGGTACCCGGTTCCTTGCCACGTGTCCCAACCCGGCGGGTCGACCCGCCGGGTGACCCGAACCCATCGACCCGTTGAATTCCCGGGTTAGGGTTCGGGTCATGTACCCCGGGTTCTCAACCCGGCGGGTCGGACCCGTGGCCATGTCTATTTTGGAGATGTCTTAGAGTGGTCGACATCAACTCGAATGGGGTCGACATCGACGGCTGAAGTCGGCTTCTAGAGAGGCTGCTGATGGTGGTTGACATCGACCTGGATGGGGTTGATATCGAGGGTGGAGTGGTCGACATTGACTTGGGGATGGTCGATGTTGACTGCTCCCTCAGTCTCTTTGTTCTTCTCCTCTGGCTTGTGCTCCCTTTCTGGCAAGTCACTTCACTCCTTAGGTGGACAACAACTATGTGTCTGGATGCTTGCCCCTTTGGATAGGCCTCAGGTTGGCTTGGGAACGATCCGGAGGGTCTTGGAGTTTGTGCGGCCAATTGACCCAATTGGGTCTCCATGTTCTTTCTCCAAACATCAATTTCTCCAAGCCTTGAATTGATGCCATGCAGCTGAGTATGAATAGAGTTGTTGGATTGTTTATACTCAACATGGTTCCTTCTTAACTCATCAAGGATGAGCTGCAGGTCATCCTTTTGTTGCTCCCTCTCAAGGTGCCCGGGTGCTCTATAAGGTGGAGGGTCCAATTGATGATGTTGGGGTTGGTGATAACCCCAATTCTACAGGTCATCTTTTCGTTGCTCCCTCTTCATGGGTCTCAACGATGTTTGCTTGCTCTGTGTTGGGGGCATGCGACGGTGTTGTGCCTCTGAGACCCACGCTCCATGCAGGATTGATTAGAGGTGAGGAACTTCACTTGTTTCTGTAACCGTCGTACTTGGTCCCTTGTGAATTGTTCTTTGATGTCATGATCAATCTCCTTGGATGGTTCATAAAGTGGCATAGATGGGACAGGCCTTGTATTTGAGGTCGCAGGAGTCCCATATGTGTTATCAAATTCCACAAGCCATTCAATAGTATCTCAAGCTCTTTGTGGTGAGAGCTCGAGATACCTATAAGTGGTGTAAGTGTTGATCCTTTCTTTAGTTGGCACGTCCAGGGCATGGTAGATGATCTCCTGCATGATATACAACGGCTGCCCATGAGTAAGGCATGATCTCAGCGGGTCTTTGTATCGCTCCCAGACCTGAGTTAGTGTCTCCTCGGGCTTCTGCTTAAAAGACATGATCTTCTGGCGTATCTGCGCAGTCTTTGATGGCGGAAAGAACTTGTTAAGGAACAGGTCCCTAAGCTCACCCCATGTGTGGATGGACCGTGGGGTAAACTCTCCAACCATTGCATAGTTTTTCCTACAAGAGACCAATGGAAAACTTTTAATTTTACGTATTCCAAGTTAGGCCCATCAACAATAGTATCGGACAAGTCTAAATAAGTTTTGATATGGGCCATAGGACACTCATTAGCTTTCCCTTCAAAGGAATGTGTCCTAATTTCTGCAATAAAACTAGTTTTAATTTCAAAAGCAATTACATGTAAAATAATAGGAGATTCTGGCACAACTAGATTAGGGTGCATGTATTCTTTAGCGTTTTGAGGAATCTGATTCAGTGGGTCCTGGGCATCTCTCTTGGCTTGGGTCTCGCGATCGATTCTTGCCTCAAGCCTTTGGTGTACTCGGACACGTTCAGTATCCCTCGTGGTGAGTTCCTCCACCTACTTTCGGAGCTTCTCAAGCGCTTGTGCGACAATTAGATTTGCAACCTCTTGATCATCCATGATTCTTCTTAACCTTTACTTTAGACGAAGAAAGCGTACTGGTTCATCTAATCCTTCAAGATCAGGTGTGTGATCAATGCGTCACATACACCTATAAAAACAACACTCAAAGAGAACGTCAGATAGACTACAAAGGGCGCGATTGATGCCTCCCCGACGTCAAAAAGCAAACCAATCCTCGTTCCTGGAAAATAAATTTCAAGACTCCCTCCCGCTGTAGTAGTAGGGAATCAGGATCGATCCACGAGAAGGCGAGTCAGTGCTCTCCTAAGTAGTCCAAAATCGTCCTATGTAATCGACCAGAAGCTCTCGATATCGACTGAAAGTGGTCGATATTGAATGGGATGTCGATCTCTTCTTTGAAAAACCTGCACAACACAAACAATAGATCAACGTCAACTGGAGCAGTCGATGTCAAGTGAGCACCAGTGGGGTCGACACATAAAACTGTCGACCTTCAAATAGCAGCAAGCATGTTGGTCGATATTGATTGTAACAGTCGATGTCGAGTGCAGTGACAGAAAACTCAAAAAGCAGAAAGTTGTTCGACAAAGAAAGGTCGAAAGAATTAAGGATGGTAAAGAGAACTTATGATAAGAAAAAGTTTAAAGCAAGGGTTTTTGTTTTGTAAACTTATAAAACTAAAGCTTCCAAGGTAAGGGGTCACCACGACAACAACCATGCATGCAATACACTCAAATCATAGAAATATCATGCTTTTATCTTCATAAGATAACTTTCGCAATCAACAATAAGAATATAGAGGCTTTCGCATAAAATCCTATTTGTTTCTATCCTTTTCCTAACTAGGGTTTAGTCAATTTGCACAAACAAATCCTAATTACTATCCAAATTTAAAAAGTGATTCACTTTCGCTTCATAGATTGCAAATAGGTAATCATCCTCAAATTTCACAGCGGATTAAGCACGAGATAGAAGATGATAAACACATAAGAAATCAATGACTCAAGCACACACACATGGCTATTGTCGGGCTCACTCCAACCCTAGAAGTAAGACGACTACTCACTCATGGTCATCATAACACACATCATAAAAAATCAAACTTAACATAAAACTAAAACCTTTAGAGTACAACCAAACGTCTTCATCTTCTCTTCCTCTTCACACGACGGCCTTCTCTCTCTCTAGCTCTATTGGGCACACAATTGCTTGTGTTCTTGGATGATCTAAAACCTAGGCCTAATGCCTTTATTTATAACCAACTAAATTTGCCTACTAAGAAATAAAGTTCTATCTAAATTGGAAAATATAAATATTCTATCTAAAAATAATGTTAATCTAAAATAAAACTAATAGTTATCTTCACAAAAATCTGATCTCATAAGGAAACATATGAAATATCTCGTGGCTTAATATATCCTTAAGAGATTCGGCCCAATCCGCATCTGCTGCATGTGGTATGCAGTCGACGTCGAGTGAACAGGTCAATGTCGAGGGCTCTTTAACTTTGGTCGACCTCGAGTGGGTTGGTCGACACCTCTCTTCCTTCCTTAGCCTCAGCATAGCTTTCTTTAGTCAGTCAACATTGAGCAAAGGTCATCGATGTCGAGCTCATCTTCTTGACTCCAGTAACTTAGTTATCAAATACTTGATCCACAGTCGACATTGAGCAATAGTAGTCGACGTCGAGCTCTTCTTCAGCCCGTCTTGCAATTGCTAAAAAAATATTCCAAATCCTGCGAAATTAAACCAAAACTTATGTAGACCTCTATATCTTGCAAATAAACATAAACTACACAAATTTTCTACTTTCCCAATCCAAAAGAATAAAATATAAACAAAACATGGAATAAAAGTAAGCACAAAATATGGTCAAATAGATGCACATCAGTTTCAGACTGAATTTGCCAAAATATTTAGCATGAAAGTTGTATATCATTGAATCAGCTTTTCAATAAGCTATAGAACAACTCGATCTGAATTTTGTGGAGCTCAGACGACTCATTGGAGTTAGATGTCGCCAAATAGGAATTGTCACATTGATTCGACAATAAGCTCTTATTTGCTTAATTTTTAGCACATGAGACCAATACAAAAGGCTCTTCCGGTGTCCGGCAGGATCTCAAACTAGGCTTCAATTAATCTTATTCCATTGTGATCTCAAATTAACATTAAACAAGCTCCAAATTACCTAAAAACACAAGTGTAGATATTTACTTTAAAAAAAAACCAAAACTATATAGAAGACATGCAAAACATATAAAAATTACTTAAAATCGACAATAAACTATATTGTATAATACGTAGAATATGATGATATGAGTAACCAGCCTACCAAACTATATTTTGTAAGGTAATTTTTGTATTCGATAGTATAGAAAGAGCGCACTGATTAGGCTATTAGGGAATACAAGGATGTGTTAAAGAAAGCACTAATCTAAGCACTAGAAATCACAACTCGTATTGGTTAGACCTTATATGGAAGAATTCGAGAGTAAAAGAGAGTCAACGTGTCCCTAAGCAATTTAGAGAAAGCATTGATTGATCTCTAAATGATTTAGAGAAAAAAATTAACTGATCTCCACTGATCTTTTCTGCTCCATCAAATTAGTGAATTGCTATTAGGGGTTTAGGAATTAGACCACTAGGTAGCAATAGTCGGTTTTCTACATTGTCTTCTGACTCTTCTCCTTCGTTCCACAAGATATAGATATTGAACTAGTGTGATCTAAACTTAGACAACTTACTCAAGCTTAATTAATTGATTTGTCTTCTCCTTCGTTCAATAAGATATAGATACTAAACTAGTATGATCTAAACGTAGAAAACTTACTCAAGCTTCATCTTCGTCCAATGATCTAAACGTAGATAACTTACTCAAACTTACTCAAGCTTTACTTATTGAGATTTTTAGGCATTTTGATTTGTAAAGGTAGAAACACAAACTAACACTTTCTACAATATTATCTTGATTGGTCATATTTACTTTTTTTATAAATAAATTAAATTTTCTATTTAACTTATAAATCAATCGGACAATCACAAATTAATAAACTTTTGCATTTCAATCTATTTTGTTTCTTATTTAGGCCAAGAGTTTAATTGGTAATTAATTTTCAAATAGAAATAAATAAATTATATTTATTAATTTTACATTTATTTCATTTCTGGAAAAGAGGAAAATGGAAGCAAAAATAGGTATTCATCTCTATCAATTTGATTCGCATTATATAGTCATATACGCAAAAAGATTATTGGATAACTATCAGTTTACAAGTAGTCTCCCACAAGCAAAGATGAAGCATCTCAAAGAATTAAAAAATCATTTTCCATCCAACCAAAACTTCATTTATGCCCAATCTCAAACTATATATACCCCTTCCACTACCACCACTCATACCTCACACTACTAACTCTCTTTTATCTCTTTTATATCTACAAATCCAAAACCAAATCCTTCAAAATCTCAAAACCAAAAATGAGTTTCAACTCT
This sequence comes from Persicaria maculosa, assembly GCA_963922045.1. Taxonomy (NCBI): domain Eukaryota; kingdom Viridiplantae; phylum Streptophyta; class Magnoliopsida; order Caryophyllales; family Polygonaceae; genus Persicaria; species Persicaria maculosa. The sequence continues at coordinate 18,126,696 of OY998261.1, read as the reverse complement.
TTTTCAGCTGCAACTTTTGCCCAAAAAATGGCCTTAGTAACCGAAAAAACCGCATTCGGTAGGGAATATAGGGTGAGAGATATGTCTCAAGCTGACTATGGAAGGCTACAAATCCAACTGGTGGAGTCGGAGATGCCGGGGCTTATCGCTTGTCGCTCAGAGTTTGGGTCCTCGCAGCCTTTGAGAGGCACGAGGATCACCGGGGCCCTTCACATGACAACCCAAACTGCGGTTCTCATCGAGACTCTCACCGCCCTTGGGGCCTCCATTCGTTGGTGCTCCTTTGACCCCTTCTCGACCGAGGATCATGCTGCTGCCGCAATTGCACGCGACTCAGCTTCCGTTTTTGCATGGAAGGGTCAATCGCTAAATGTAAATTTCCAGAACCTTCATGAACTATTTATAAACATTCTTAACTTGTATTGCAATTAATATTGCCTTGAATATAAAATCAAATAGGAATATTGGTGGTCGGTTGAAAGAGCATTGGATTGGGGTCGTGAAAATGGACCGAACCTATTGATCGATGAATCTGGAGACATCACTCAATTCATCCATGAGGGTGTAAGAATAGAGGAGGAGCACGAAAGGAGTGGAAGGTTTCCTGAACTTAAGGGCACTGATAATGAGAGGTCGAGGTTCATGTTGCAATTCATCAGAGAAAGCATCAAAGTTAATCCAAGTAGGTTTAGAAACATCAAAGAGGGATTAGTAGGTGTCTCTGAGTTTAGCAATGCTGGTATTAGAAGGCTTTACAAGTTGCAAGAGAATGGGTCCCTCTTATTCCCTGCAATTAACATCAATAATGTTGTCTCTAGCCAGGTAAGTGCATATATAATCGAGTCATAACGAATTTCAAATAATTCATATGATTTAATTATTCCATGGAATTAAGCTTTATTATGGCTTTGGCATACATTGATTTATGCATGCAGATTGCTAGCTTTCGTGGAAGTCGTTAGTCCTTCCTTGATAGTTTCATGAGAGCCACTGATCATTTTGCAATTGGTGGTAAAACTGCTGCTGTTTTTGGCTTTGGTGATGTTGGCAGGGGCATTGCATTTGGTCTCAAGGGGCTTGGTGCTCGAGTTTTAATCGTAGAAGTCAACCCTTCCCGTGCATTAGAAGCTTCCATGGAAGGCTTTCATGTTCGTACTCTAGAGGATGTTGTGTCAAAAGCAGATATTTTTGCCACAGCCACTATGAATAGAGATGTCATTTCAGTTCAACACATGCAACGAATGAAGAACAATGCCATTGTATTGAATATGGGTAACTTTGAGAATGAGATTGACTTCGAGGGCTTGAAGGCCTATCATGGTGCTAGAAGGATCACAGTCAAGCCCTTTATAGCCGATCGATTCATCTTCAATGAATCTAACAGAGCTATCATTGCCCTTGCTGAAGGGAGGAAGTTAAGCTCCGCGTGTGCATCGGGCCACCCAAGCTTTTTAAGATCACTCTCATTGACCAACCATGTGTATTCTCAAATCAATCTTTGGAATGAAAGGAAGTCCTCCAAGTACGAGAGGAAGGTTTATGTGCTTCCAAGACACTTGGATTAGAGGGTTGCAAGGCTACACCTTGACCACCTTGGAGCGAAGCTTACCAGGCTCAATCACGAGCAAGCAGCCTACCTCAATGTTGCCATTGAAGGTCCATTCAACTGCGATCTCTATTCATAAGTGTTAAGATATGGTTTATTGAAAAAATATGGCATATTGATAAGAGCCTTAAACAAGCTCTAATAATAAGGCCAACCAATAAGGATATGGAATCCACAACCATCTAAATTGAATAAAAGAAATAAGGATCGACATTTTATTTCTTGTATTTCTCAATGCTTATGCAACATTTCTTTGATATTTACATTTATTTGCATAACTTTGAACAAATATCACTAATATCGATCAAACCATTATGAAGTTAACAAATATATATATATTGTTGATACATCATTATCTAGCTTTAACCAATCTTTAAGTCCATTATCTAGCTACAAAATATATTGATCATTTCCCGGTACAAGATGCAAGGCAAGGCGGGTAACCAATTTTCATCACTGTTTTTAAGTGAAGTAATGACACGTTATTTTATCTACATTGGTAACACTTTTTTTTATCAGATGGTAAAACTTTGTTTCAACAAAAAATGATGAGTGATGACACTTTAATGTCGTCTAATTAGTGACATTTCAAACTATCAATTAACTGATTTGTTATTGTTTTCACATATATTATTTCCAATTCCCCATTAATTAAAGATCTTCTTGGCCCAAATTTGTGAATTGTTGGCCGCTACAATACCATTCTTGTTTGTGTTGATCTCTTTTTATCACATTAACTTGGTACAATTCCTCAGAAGGTTAACCTTCTTGACACATTGATAGAAGTAGAATGTAACAAAAAAAAAGATTTACACAAAAAACATATACATATCATGTAAGATGAGGTAGAATGATTATGGGAGCGGTCACCACCCTCTTTGTAGTACGGGAGAAATAAACGACACCAGATCAAGACTCAAACTTATCACATGAAAAAAGAGTGTTGTACCATCAAGTGGGCAAAAGCCTCCGACCCTCTAACCCTTACAGGAAAAAAAAGCAGGTTTCGAATTCTGTCTTTTTTGTACCATCGAGTGGGCAAAAAGGGGGATGTGGTTCCTAACCAAACAAAATAACGCTACTAACATCTACACAATATTGGAACAAAATGACAGGCTCATAATGATTAAAACTAAAATAGATGGTCTTGTTTGTATATGCACCTTATCTTGAAAGCGAGAAAATCATTTTCTTAAATAATCTTTTTTGAATTGTCCACTCCCATACAATGCCCATTTTACTCATGGGGGATTTAAATGACATCGAAAATGATACAGAAAAACTAGATGGTGTCACCCCTTCCCTTAATCGATTTCACATATTGATGAATATTAAAGAAGAACTTAACTTGTTCACCCTGCCTTTCAAGGGTTCCCTCTTCACCTGGCGGAAAAACACGACCACGGATAACAACACTTACAAACGACTAGACCGTGTTCTGGCTCACCAAGATATTATAACTATATTCCCCAACCTCTATGTCCAACATCACCCGTTCGCATCATCAGAATACAAATAGGTAATACCTTAGTTAAAAAGGGTACCCCTTTCCGTTTTCAAATTGCCTAGACCACTAATCCAGAGTATGAATCTTTAGACAAAAAAGGTTGGAGCAATGAATTCGAAGGCTTAATGTGCTATAAACTAATTCAAAACATAAGCTACTAAAAAGAAACACGAAATAGTGGTGTAAAACAAAGGCAAATAATATTCTCAAACAACTGATCAAAAAAATACAAAAATAGCAGAGTTAGAGCAAAACCAAATTTGGGGATCTATCAATGACCAATAGAGGATAAGACTACAATGTATGGAAAATTCTCATTATCAAATGCTAGACGTCAACCACACATTTTGGAAACAACAAGCCAAAATTAAGCATTACCAGCTTGGCTACCAAAACACAAAATACTACAAGTGTGTGGTGAAAATCAGAAATTTTAAAAATAAAACAAATCATTTTCAAAATAAAAATAAAATCATCATTGACGATAAAGAATTAATTTCGAATGAAATAACTAATGAGCTTATAGAGCGCTTTAAAACAACTAACAACCATTCCATCTGTAACGGCCCGGATATAAATACTCGGGTTACGTTTCGAAGGTTGGATACCTTCGTTCGGATCTTGCAATTCAGGTACGGGTCAGTCCGATTCTTCGCTTTCGCCCAGGAGGATCCCTCGCCATAGAAGCACAGAGCAGAAAAAGGGCGGGTACCTAATACTATCCACGAAGTCAGGCCTAGAGACGCCTGCGGCCCCTAAAGACCGCGCTGAGGCCATATAATATGCCTACTCCTAGAATAAAGGATGGTCTAATGCGGTACATAATTTAAATCACACTAGCATGCTCCTAATTGAAATAATGTGCAAAAAAAAAGTGTAAAGGCGCCCAAAGAATGCCAAGTGGCATATCCCCATACCTCTGTATTTCCCATACCCACTCCGAGGTAGGGCACTCGGCCTCAGCCGAACCGTAATAGATATATTCCCGTACCCACTCCGAGGTAGGGCACTCGGTCTATGCCGAACCGTAACAGATATATTCCCGTACCCACTCCGAGGTAGGGCGTTCGGTCTATGTCGAACCATATCAGAGATATATATAGATCATACTCATCGACTCGATTGGGGACCGAAACGGTATAAAACACGAATGCCCCCATGACCCTAGCAAAGACTCTAAGACTCACAGATAACATCCGTTCTATTTCGCAATCACATAAAGTATACGGATGCTCATTCGAAAGTGCAAGTCCTAGGCATGATACTACATGGCATGCTTTTATGCATATGCAACACCTACATACTATATGACATATCAGGCAGGAGGTCTGAGTTACTGAGTAAGCTCTCGTAGGAAACTTACCTGGAGGCACGCAGAATCCAAGCAATCAACACCAATAATAAGCAATGTCCAATAGATCACAAATCACCGAGGGGCGTCGACTCGCCGAAACGCTCGACGTGGCTTCGTCGGAGATGCTCGGTGGTTCGTCGGAGGCTCGATCTGTACTTGCTTGGCCCGGTTTGAATCGGAGAAATAGAGGAGGGGAGGAGAGTCGGCGGCAAGGGGGAGACGAAGGTGAGGCTACTGGTTCTTCAAGGCGCCGGTGAGGAAGTCGGCTTCTGGTCGACGAGGAGGACAGAGGTGGTGGCTCAGGATCGGTAAACAAAATGGAGGGAGTGAAGAGGAGCAAGGTGAGGTGACGGTGGTGGTGGTGTTCGGTGGTGAAAGGGAGAGGTGATGGTTTTTGGGTTTTTGATAAAAGAGGGGCCTTGGGTTATGTTGTCAAGTAGAGGAGGAATTAGGTAGAGGGGAGGCTGCAGCAAGGGAATCAGTCAAAGAGAAAAGTGTAAGTTGGCATGGATTTAGCTTGGCATTTTGCCGAAATTGGAGGAGCAATGGGGTGAGGGAGAAGGATGGAAGATGGGGTGTTTAGCCAAAAATTTCACAGAGCAGCTGGGAGGAGGGAGTCAGAATTGTTGGAAGTGGTGGGGGAAATAAGGCAAAGGTGTGGTCCCAAAACACAATTTAAAATTACTCAAAAAATAACCCCGGAACCCGCTCTCTCGATCTCATTCCGACTCAAACAAAATTTTAAATCGAGATCTCAATCTGAACTAAATAATAAAATCCAATTTAGATTTTTAAATCTCGGAATCTGAAAGTGGAATAAAAATCCGATTTTGAATAATGTTGGAATTTACTTTGAAGGAGTTTGAAAATTTTAATTGCTCGAGGACGAAATTTTCAAAAATTCTCCGAATATCAATCTTAACTCATTATAATTTATCATTAGATAGAAAATATTATTTTAAAATCTCCCGGTCTTTACATCATCCACCTCTAAAAACAAGTCTCATCCCCGAGACTAAAATCATTTTCAAAATCGATCAAGCCTTTCTCAAAACATGGAACCCAACATAATCATTCAAAACCCAAGTCAAAATATTTTCAACCTCGAATCCAAGAAAATCTTTCAATACCTCAAGTCGATTTTATCCTATACCAGTCAACCAAGTTTTCAGAACTCAAGAGGTGGAATCATCCACCTCTAAGGGCTAATCCCATATTTTCTTCCTAGGTTCATCTCTCAGAATCGGTTTCAACTATCAATCACAAGATATCATTGTGCTCAACGGCAATCATATCAAATTATCTCAAAATCAGATATATCAAAATAATCAAGCCCGACTATCAAGTTTCATCACGCTAACAAGCATATCAAGGGTGGTGATAGCGTCTATTTAGTCATGATTCTACGGCATTCTAGCATCGATTTTAGGGCATTTGAGCTGAGTATTTTATACATTTTTATCCCTTTTTGTTTAGTTTTGTGGAATCGGTGTCTACCGCTTGTCTATTGTGATTTCAGGTGTTTCGGAGCGGTTTTGATGTCAATGAGAGAGCTAAAGGAGAATGACAAGCTTCGAGGTTTTTCGGTGCACTCTGAGGGCGTCAAAGAAAAACTAGGAGGCACGGGGATCGAGGAAACATGCCAAAAGAAGCGAAGCAAGCTCAGCAAAGTTAATCTCCAGAAACCACTCGACCGAGTGGTGCAAGAGTGAAGTTATGTGAATAAGCCAGAAGCCACTCGACCGAGTGCAGAAACCACTCGAGTCTCACTCTGGTCGAGTGCTTTACAGAACATGCTTTCCAGAAACCACTCGACCGAGTGTAGAAACCACTCGAGTCTCACTCTGGTCGAGTGCTTTACAGAAATTTGTTGCCCAGAGTCCACTCGACCGAGTGCAAAAACCACTCGACCGAGTGTTTCCTGTGTTCAGCATTTAATTCATTTTTCTTTCTAAAAATCGGGGGAATTGGAAGGGTTGGATAGTTCAGTTTTGGGGGAGGCCGAAATTCTGACATTGGGGCAGAGCTTTTGCGACCTTGGGGAGACTAAGATTTTGTGGAAGGAACTTGTTCGATTTATCAAATTCCGGTAAATTCCATTTCTATCTCTATTGTTCTATGTTTGTTTTGCCAAATTTGATTGAATCAAGCATGAACTTCTTCATGAGTTGCTAGATTTCTTGTTCTAGGGTTGGTATTGTTCCCGACGATGCGGAAATAGACTCGTTCTTAGTATCGTTTGATTTATTTCTGATTTTGTTTGGTGATTTAATCCTATTGCGCTAGCCCTAATTGATGAAAATTGGTTAGAACTGATTTAGGGTTTGAAATCGAAAGACTAAAACCCTAAATTAGAATTTAGATGGTGAATTTAGGTCGAAAGGCTATTTGACCCATCGGAACCATAGGATTAAACCCGAAGTTTAGTTGATCGAAAGTGAAACTGAACTTCCTGAGGATTCATAGATTGTCATAGATATTTTGGATGATTGTGATATTGACGGAGACCAAAAGGTGACGTTAATGTGATTATCATCTAGAATTCTAAGAACTTAAAGGGTCTAAATTGGTTGCTTGAGTCCGAAAGGTGATTGTTAACCAATTTAGACACATTCGCTTCGATTCTGAAAGGAGCTTTGAGATTACCTTAAACAATCTACCTTCACTTTTGAGTTAGAAATCATTCAAGCGAAAATATATCTTGGTCTATTGACGATGCATCGTTGATGAATCCCTAGCGCTAGAATATCTTCCATACATATATTTCTCATCATTTTTATCGGTGTTTGCTACTTTTACACACATATTTTCCCTCAATTTGTTCGTTACTTTTGGGCTTAGTTGAACTAGTTTGAAATTACAATCGATACTCCTCCAGTCCTTGTGGATACGACACTTGATTACTACAACCGAACCCCATACACTTGTGGGTGTAGGTTTTTAGCCTATCAGGTGGTATCATATGAGTATCATGCAAGCAAGTCATCACTCATCAAGAGGCTCATCGCCAATCACATCATATCACCATACATTCTGCATATAACTATCATATAAGCACAACGGCATAGAAATAAACATCAAAGCACCCATCTCGAAATAAGGCATTAGGGTATACTCATCACTAGGTCAAGAAGTCAAGGTAATGTCTATACTAGGCTCCACGTAAGACGCGAGTAGCTCTTCTGAAGTATCTCCACAACTAGCCCGAATACTCTCCTCAGGATGCTCTACTAAGGAATGATCGACCTTAACATGGAGATTAGAATAGCCAAGAATGTGGCTAGGAACGATAACATATCAACGAAGCTGAGACACAAGAAAGACATCGTGCACTCCGGCTAAGAACGGGGATAAAGCTAAGCAACAAGCTACGTCTCCAGAACCTCAAAAGGATCAACAAACCTAAGGCTCGACTCGCCTATGCTGTCAAAACATTGGACCCCTCGGGAGGTTATACTCTCAGTCATACGTGTGCTCCCACATCAAAGATAATCTCAATATTTGTCAATGCCTCGGAACTCGTGAACATGCTGTCAGAATCTCGTAGTGAACTGTCCATCTATGTCGGGAACTATCCTCTCAGGGACTCTATAGAGCCTCGAAATCTGTCAAATGAACTCCTCAACTAGCCTCGAAACATGCCAAGTCTCTTGAATAGCGATGAAGTGCGTCTCTCGCATAATCCTCTGCCTCAAGTCCTGGGACCACTGAGTTATGGACCCACCACGCTTCCGCTGCGCCGCTCGAGTACTATCCAGATAACCGTCCTCTTCTCAAAGTCGTCGCTTGTCGAAAGTAATGCAAGGATACTAAGTTATCGGATGTAATGGAGAGGTAAAGGCGGATAACTCGGATTCTCTATGGAACCAGACACGGACTAAGACTGACGATGACAAGACGAGAAGGCAAGATCCCCACCCAAGAATGACAATGGTGCCCTTATGGAATTCCATGAGGTTATAATTGCAGCAAGAAAAACACATATCAATCAATCACGAAGCATACTAGCCACATCAATACACACTAACATATACCTATCTCGATGAATAACGACAACATATATTGGTAATAAGGAACAGGATCGAGTTCTGCACGGACGTACATGTGAGCCAATCTAGCATCCTATCATTCCTCAAGTAAGAGACAAGCTCGACATATTAAGAATCACGTATGCATGAATTCAACAATAGATCTGTGTGGTACAAGCCAGGCAAAACATAGTATTATAACGGGTATCACATGTATGGTTGACTACTCATGTTCCACAAAATCCTAAAACATCATTTATATACCTATCATCATAACGAATCAAAGTCCAAATCCGTATAAATCATGGAATCCTAAGTCGTCTTTAAATCCCTTTTTATCAATTTATATAGCATCACATAAGAATTTAAATCACATATATAGAATAACTCAAATCGGGTTTAAACCAAACTCGAGTCAATGCCCAAAGAAAGGAGAGAACCGGCTCCGGCCAAGAGCCCAGACCTGGTTTTCGTCGCGAAGAATTGGCCGCTCGTCACGGCGAAATCCAGTTCTTCGTCCCTCGCGAGTGATGCCCCTCACTATCGCAAAAAAGCATCATTCTCTTCCTTTGTTCCTAGTTCTTGTTCGTCGTGGCGACCATGGTTTCGCCACAGCAAACAAGCAACTATAAGCTCGCTTTTGATCTAAACTCGATCTTTTCATTCCCACTACTCTCATCCTTTTCAATATCCTTCCCTAACTTCAACCAACATTTAAATAATAATCCTGAATAATAATACAACTAACAATTTGATAACCCCTTAAAACCATTTTTTTTAATACCTCCAGATTTAATATAGGATATTCGAATAACAATTAATTACCCATGCTGGATACACATATAGACAAGTCATATCAATATAGAATCTGATACTAACATGCTCAAACATGCCATAGCATTATAAAAGAAACACATAAGGGGGGCACAGTAACTATCACATTATAGAGCAACGAGGTTTACATGATATGATAAGTATGACATGTAATCATACGATGAGCTATAATAGGAAAGCATGTCCTACATGATACTAACCAATCATGACGTGGCATAAGTATAACCAACGATGATTACTGAGGTACAAGTTCACATCATATCACATTTCACGTATATGTGCATTTCATCATGCCGTAGTATGCAACATGCAAGGTGGCACCCAATTACTAATTAACACGAGACTTGAAATTATATGTGCTCAACAAGACAAGCATTGATCGATGATATATTCTAAGCAAACTTGTCATGTATGAACCTAGGCATGTTTTTAATTATCATAGAGGGCACATGGTCGGACGAGCTACAAGCTACTAGAATATATACAAGAAGCATCACAAGAGCATCATATGGTAAGACAACAATCTATATGAGACACACACACAAGCATGCCACCAATCATATTAAGCTTGACACAAGGGTGTTGAAGCATAGCATGGCAACTAAATTTGCAACATCTAACATGCTTAGATAATCATATGATCATATAAGGGGACATGGCAAGGCTATCACAACTTATGACAAGAGTAATTAAATGAGGGTACAATTTGAGTGTGGGATTATGCAAGTCATATTTCTAAGAGCTGAGATTTCACATGATACTAGTAGTGCATGACAAGTCATAGATATATGAAAAGGGAGATGCATCGAATAACTTCACATAATAGCATGGGAGTCATAGAAGCTCAAGTAAGTCTACCATCGCAACCAACATTAAGGTATATAGGAGGGATACAAGTAAGTGTGACTGGGTGAATCATACGCACGTCATAATGCAGAACAAGGTAATGCTCTTAAGGTGTCATATTACAAGAGAACAATACGCTATATTCATATATATAACTACATTCATATACATAAAAGTAATCATACGAGTATCTTACAACTATCGTGGTGGGTGTGTTCATGCAAAGGTCAGGATCTCCACACGTGTAAAGACATCGTCTCAAGCAAGGGTGTAACAAGGGATGTAACATATCATGGTCATACTGAGGTCATTAGAGTATAAGATCAATGATGGCAAGATGATCATTTAAGGTGCTACTAGATGCTAAGGTACAGGGAACAACATAATGTCATGAATGCAATGTTTGCGTACATAAGAGGAGACAATTAAAGCACATATTCTCATGGTAAGTTGCATTTTAGTAGACATACGGCCTATATGATACTAATAGCATACACGGAATCTAAATACAAGGTGGTGCGTGAACATGTAGGGTGTCATACTATTCATTCTTAAAAGCATAAAAGAATGTCATGGGGCATGAAGGAACAATATCACGAGACAAGTAGGTAGGCATGATACTGGTCGGAATCACCTAAGGCATAATGAGTATCGAGGTGTAACACCAATCATATTCCAAGGACATGAGAAACGAATGTCGATATTATCAGGGACCTATTTTAAGTAGGAGCATATCATAAAGCAAGTAGGGCATAAAGGTACACAAGCCACAAGTCATGGGTCCTACAGGATACTAATGCCTCGGTGAAAGGCGTAGGTGTGCAACATATGATATATGTACATTAACATATACAAGAGGTCAAGACAATCATAACGTAACCATATGGGAGCAAGGAAGAAACATAGTTGGGGACAACACGAGCCTAAGATAGTGTGACTTCATATATGTACATGGATACAAGTCAATAATTATCGGTACACGACATGTATTTAACACAATGATAGATCAAGTCATTCAACATAGTAATGCATCAAGTCATGTAAACACAGATAGGGCTACCGCTATAACCAAACAGAGATTTCCAAGGGCAATATCGACTTATCCCCACAGACTCAAAAGCTCGTTTCCCGTGGAATATGCGTGACTCATTTCGAGAACATAGAAGGGTACTCAAATTACTCCCGAAAGAAGATGGGAGAGTTCGGATAGAAGTTAATGACAAGGAGACATCAGTTGACCACTACGAGAATCGAGGAGGATGACTCCACAAAACAACTCGTCCCATAGACTCAGAACCATTCAAGGTTGATATTCTAGTACACTAACCACCTCAGGGCATGACCTATGGTGTCAAATACCATACTCCATCATCCACTCAAGTAGTCAACGTTCCCAAACCAATCTCCCGAAAATGATTAGATTCCCAATACCATTTCCCATAAAAGACATCGATACCATAAAGAACGACCCGATCAGAATACCAATTGAGGCATGGAAGAATATATAAGGGGAGGAAATCAGAATGAACAGAATAGGCATCCATCAACCATCACCAACCTTTAACCGAATCTATCGGACCAGAGCAAAACAAAAGGGAAAGACACCAACGAATGAATCATGGAGAAGACCACTCTATAAGACAGAAATTCCGACTATACTGAAAGGAAAGAATCTTTCGCTTATCTCGCTCACATAGAGATGCAACACTCAGTTCAAATATACCAATAGATTTCTAGTTCTACCATAATAGCACTCAACACAGAATCAATCAGTGACAATTATAATGATCTCCTTCGAGGGAGATCGTTCTCAGGCCCAATTAATACATAAAGCACATCAAGCTATCTAATGCCGCTCTTCGAGGAGCGACTGACCAGAGGGGCAAAAACCTCACGATCTCTACCTAACTCGCCACTCCAACCACCTCGGTACAATTCCTTGGAGTCTTCCAACTCATCTGTAAAGAATAAGCTAATATTTCGCCTAGCCGTTCCCAACTACATCCAATAGGGATGGTCTAGCGCCTTTTCTACCCATTTGATCCCTTTGGTTTGATCCATCATATTTAGTAAGCCGAGTTCACATTTATTCCATTTGAGTTAGTCATATTAAGTTCATTTTGCCCCTTTAAAACTCTTTCAAGTCCTTTTGAAATTCGTGGGCGGTTTTTTCAAAACATACACCCGACCCTTGCGTACCCGAATTGTAAAACCTCGCTCTGATACCAACTTTGTAATGGCCCGGAAATAAATACCCGAGTTATGTTTCGAAGGTCGGATACCTTCGTTCGGATCTTGCAATTCAGGTACGGGTCAGTCCGGTTCTTCACTTTCGCCTAGGAGGATCCCTCGCCATAGAAGCACAAAGCAGCAAAAGGGCGGGTACCTAACACTATCCACGAAGTCAGGCCCAGAGACGCCTGCGGGCCCTAAAGACCGCGCTGAGGCCATATAATATGCCTATTCCTGAAAAAATTTGTAAACTGTAAAAAAATTGTAAAGGCGCCCAAAGAATGCCAAGTGGCATATCCCATATCTCTGTATTTCCCGTACCCACTCCGAGGTAGGGCGCTCGGTGATGAAGGGTTTATTTCAATCAAATAAATTTATAAGATCGAAACCCCGCTATAGTATAGTAGGGTCAAGTTCGTCCACAGGGAGAAAGTCAGTGACTCAATTCTAGTTACCAAAGAGCAAGAAATAGCAAGAAAAGATGGAAAATTATAGAATTTTGGGGGTTTGTGGGCTGCTGGAATTTTAGGAAAAATCAATAATAATAAAAGTCTAGGGCATAGAGATCACCACAACGATAATCATACTAGCATTGCAACGGATCATATAAAAATCATGTTTTTATCTATTAAAGAGGTCAACTTGCATCAACCCTAGCAAAGCAATCAATTTATTTTCACAAATTAATAAACTTTACTATCAATCTTAATTAGGTTATCAAACTTGCGTTCAAGACCCTAATTACTATCCAATTCACAATTCAATCTTTCAATTTAATTGCAAAAAGGAATTTTCCCCAACTTTCATTAGGTACTTAAGCACATAAAATAGATAAAACCAATTAATTCATCAATTCATAGCAAAATTGCAAGCATAACTATCGTTGGGATCACCCCAACCCTAGAAAAGGCGACTACTCACACATATTCATGGTGAATAATTCAAAATTCATGAAATAACTAAAAATCAGAAATTTAAATTGAATAAAAACCTGAGAATAATGTCAACAATGTGTCCCAAAAGCCTTACAAAACGTTCCTCAACTTTCGCCGAAGAAATCGCTTCAAAAAGCTCTCAAATCCGCTCACAAACGCTCCTAAACGAGTGCTGAGAAATCTAACGTAGGCTGAAAATTGGTATGAAGAAGAGAGAGAGTCTTCCAAACCCTAAAAATCCTATTTATACTTAATAGCCCATAAACCTAATTAGGAAATAACAAATATATGAATTTTATCTAAAGTCTATCTAAGGAAAATAGGTAAAAATAATTAAATCCGGATAAAAATAGGTGCCAGCGAGCCCGTACCGACCCTAGTCCACCTCGGTACCGAGCCCCCTTAGGGTCGGTATGACCACTGTTGCTCAGATTAGCTTGTTCTGTCAGATTATGCCTCGGTACCGACCCATGGTGGGTCGGTACAGGGTCGGTACAGCTCAGTAAAATGCCCATATCTCCTTTGTTTGAACTCTGATTGCTTCCGTTCTTTTTCCTATGCGCTCCTTATTCTTTTCCGCATCTTTTCTTTCTTGAAAGTTTCTTCAAAAACAGCTTCAAAAATCCTGTAAATCACACAAAAGCTAGTGAAGACATCTATTTCTTATGAAACATGAAAATCTATGAAAAAGACACTAAACCCAATGCATAATCAATGAAAAAGACTTATATTAACAATAAAGTACATGGAAAAATATGACTAAAAATATGCACATCACTCGGCCTCAGCCGAACCGTAATAGATATATTCTCGTACCCACTCCGAGGTAGGGCGCTCGGTCTATGCCGAACTGTAACAGATATATTCCCGTACCCACTCCGAGGTAGGGCGTTCGGTCTATGTCGAACCATATCAGAGATATATATAGATCATACTCATCGACTCGATTGGGGACCGAAACGGTATAAAACACGAATGCCCCAATGACCCTAGCAAAGACTCTAAGACTCACAGATAACGGCTGTTCTGTTTCGCAATCACATAAAGTATACGGATGCTCATTCGAAAGTGCAAGTCCTAGGCATGATACTACATGGCATGCTTTTATGCATATGCAACACCTACACACTATATGACACATCAGGCAGGAGGTCCGAGTTACTGAGTAAGCTCCCGTAGGAAACTTACCTGGAGGCGCGCAGAATCCAAGCAATCAACACCAATAATAAGCAATGTCCAATAGATCACAAATCACTGAGGGGCGTCGACTCGCCGAAACGCTCGACGTGGCTTCGTTAGAGATGCTCGGTGGTTCATCGGAGGCTCGATCTGTACTTGCTTGGCCCGGTTTGAATCGGAGAAACAGAGGAGGGGAGGAGAGTCGGCGGCAAGGGGGAGACGAAGGTGAGGCTGCTGGTTATTCAAGGCGCCGGTGAGGAAGTCGGCTTCTGGTCGACGAGGAGGACAGAGGTGGTGGCTCGGGGTCGGTAAACAAAATGGAGGGAGTGAAGAGGAGCAAGGTGAGGTGAGGGTGGTGGTGGTGTTCGGTGGCGAAAGGGAGAGGTGATGGTGTCTGGGTTTTTGATAAAAGAGGGGCCTTGGGTTATGTTGTCAAGTAGAGGAGGAATCATGTAGAGGGGAGGTTGCAACAAGGGAATCAGTCAAAGGGAAAAGTGTAAGTTGGCATGGATTTAGCTTGGCATTTTGCCGAAATTGGAGGAGCAATGGGGTGAGGGAGAAGGATGGAAGATGGGGTGTTTAGCCAAAAATTTCACAGAGCAGCTGGGAGGAGGGAGTCTGAATTTTTGGAAGTGGTGGGGGAAATAAGACAAAGGTGTGGTCCCAAAACATAATTCAAAATTACTCGAAAAATAACCTCGGAACCCGCTCTCTCAATCTCATTTCGACTCAAACAAAATTTTAAATTGAGATCTCAATCTGAACTAAATAATAAAATCCAATTTAGATTTTTAAATCTCGGAATCTGAAAGTGGAATAAAAATCCGATTTTGAATAATGTCGGAATTTACTTTGAAGGAGTTTGAAAAATTTAATTGCTCGAGGACGAAATTTTCAAATATTCTCCGAATATCAATCTTAACTCATTATAATTTATCATTAGATAGAAAATATTATTTTAAAATCTCCCGGTCTTTACACCATCAACCTTGACACATATCAAGATAGAAACCATAGATCCATAAAACATTGATTTAACTAGACCACCCATGGACCAGGAAATAAAAGACGCTATATTTGCTATGGTAAAAAACAAATCTCCAGGACCTGATGGGTACCCTCGAGTTTTATAAACACTATTGGCATATGGTGGGAAGTTCAGTTCAAAAAGTCATTAAGGCATTCTTTCATTCCGGAAATATGCTTATGGAACTAAATCAAACCTTCATCGCACTTATACTAAAAGTTGTAAATCCTTCCACAATCAACCACTACAAACCTATTAGTCTATGTAACACGATCTACAAGACAATTGCAAAAATCCTTGCAAATAGGTTAAAACATATTCTACCCATAATTATAAGCCCATTCTAAAGAGCTTTCGTTGAAGGCAGAGCCATACAAGATAATATTCTTATAGTTATAGCACATGAAATGTTTCACACTTTTCATAAACAAAGAGGGAAACGGGGTTGGATTCACTTAAACTAGACATGGAAAAGAGTTAATAAATTGGAACTTTATCGATGCGATAATTTGCAAAATGGGCTTCAACCCAACCTGGATCAAATGGGTTATGAAATGCATAACTATGACTACATTCTCAGTTTTGGTCAACAATACTCCCGGCAACCAGTTTAAACCGGAAAGAGGATTCAAATAAGGTGATCCCCTCACTCCCATATCTTTGTCATAGTAATGGAATTCTTAGCTAAAACTCTTCAAGAAGAAGCAATTCTTGATGACCCCCCTTGTTGGTATCACACTCACCTCAAGAGGAACCCCAATTTCTTTCCTTACATTTGTGGACGATACTCTAATATTCGCAAGAGCCTCATATAAAAGCCTACACACAATTTGAAATATCCTAAATAAAATCCCCAACTTATCATGGCAATCAACTATAGCAAAAGTTACCTTCAGGTATCAAGTAATATTGCTCCAACTATGGCTAGATTACTGGCTCACCAAATGAATATTCTAGTCTTAAGAGCAGTGGACAAATATCTTGGAACACTAATCATAAATGGCAGAGTAACAAATAGTGTATCGGAAGATGCTATAAATAACCTGAAAAAACAGCTAACAAAATGAAAAGCTTCCTCATTATCTTAAACAGGTAGATCGATGTTGATAAATGCTAATTTAAGCTCTAACACAAATTACCTAATATAGTTTTTTATGCTTACAAAAGGAATTCTCCAAAAAATCGACCAAACAAACAAAAAATTCTTTTGGAATAAACTCAACAGTGAACAATATAACCCACTAATATGCTGGGGAAAACTTTATACACCAAAAAAACTAGGAGGTCTAGGCTTGAGAAAGGTTGAAGACATGAATATTAGTCTTCAAATGAAATTGCTTTGAAAAATACTAACAAACCCGGACAACATGTGAGTCAAAGTAATTATTACAAAAAAATACTTACAAAATGAAACAATATTAGAAAGATCCCGACATAACACCTCGTGATAATTTAGAAGACTTCTAAATCTTCGGGACCAGTTCCAACAAGGCCTGCACTGGGTCATTGGAGACGACAAATCTATAAACGTCCGGAAAGATCATTGGCTTGGTATTTCTCGATCTGGATGATTTTCAAGAAAAGCATGAACCCAACCTATGCGACTTCGATCTCTTAAATGACCAAAAACAACGGAATGCTAACATACTGCAACACTTATTCCCGACCAATATCGTTCAACGGATCTCAAGCATAAGAATTCCGGAGTGAAATACATTTGATAAATTAATATGAAAACCAAACACAAATGGTCTCTCCATTCTTACGGGTGACTCAGAAATGATTGTCTCCGACAGTCTAGTCTCCCTAGGCTTTCTCCATTCTTATGAGATTCGTCATGCCTACAGGGAAGCAAACCGAGTTGCGGACCGCTTATCGCGCCTCGACTTCGCTTTCTCAGGTTCAACGATACCTAATGACTCTGTGCTCCGTAATTCATCCGCTTGGATGCTCTTGGCACATAAGTCCCCCCCCTATTGCCAAATTATTTCCGGTTCAAAAAAAAAGCACAAATGGTCTCTTCACAACCAAATCCACACGCAAACTAATAAATCATATCCCACCCTAAAATTACAACTACTCTTGGATCTGGAATCTCAGGATTCCGCCAAGAACAAAGAATTTTATATGGAAGATTGTTATTGATGGCCTACCCACAAAAGCAAGACTTAGCAAATATGTAAACAGGGCACCCTCCCAATGTTGTCGATGTGATATGAAGAAGGACTCTCACCACTTATTTTTCAACTCCCAAATAACGAGGACGATTTTACGACAATATGAGTTAATGACGAACAAGTATATTCCGATAGCAACACAATCATAAAATATTATGGAAGATCTTGAGATGGCTAAAGAAAAGTTGCACTTTACAGATTTATGCTTCATATGGCACGCAATCTGGGAAATAAGAAATAATATCATTTTTAAACAAGCCAAAATAAAACCAATTAAGCAAATTATTAAACAAATAATCATTGACCAAAACATATGGATGCATGCACAAAACAAAGAACCCAACTATAAACAAGTAAAACAAAAACCTCGTAAGTGGAAACGTTCATGTAGATGCATCTACAAACTAAATGTAGATGGCTCAGTCAAAACCTTTGGTGCATGTGGTATATATTAGAGGTATCATTAGGGACTGCAATGGTTATGTTATTGGTATTTTTTAGCAATGGTCGAGTTTGGATCAGTACTACAAACGAAAGCTAAGGCTTTCTGTATTGGCTTAAAGGTAGCGATGGGCCAAGGTATTAATCATATCATCATCGAAGGGGATATCATCTTTAGAATCAATGTTATTAGGGATGCTGAGAAAGTTCCATGGGAAATCCTTAGCATGATTGAAGAGATAATGATGCTGAGAAGTTAATTCACGAGTATCCAAGTCAGACATTGTTATAGAGAATCAAATCAGAGTGCCGACTTTATAATCATAGGCTCATAGCTAAGGCTAGTTGTATCTGTAATATGAATACACTCCATATTAACAGAGAGCTCTGTACCACTATCATGTGTGATAATCAAGGATGACCATTGGCTTGTCAATGTCATTATACTATTTGGCTACTGTAAAAAAAGAAAACTCTAATGAAACCCAATAATCTTTCGAAAGAATTTTATCACTTAAACTCCAAAATAAATACCCATAATGCAAAACATCCGCCCATATGAAGTTTAATTGAAATTTATACATTTCAATCAATTATAAATAATCATAGACACCCTAAATAAGTCCCTAATTATGTGCCAACAAACAATCTAGCTTATCTCATTGTTCTTCAACCTTTTTTTTCACCTAATTTTTATGAACTTCATTCATTTTACAACTCAACGCCAAACATACCCTAATTACCCTAATTAGTAGAGATGTCAATCAGGTGGGTCAGAATGGGTTTCGATCGGGTTATTTCAAAATTGGGTTGTTTGGGTGTGAGACGGTTCAAGTTGATTGATTGAGTTGGATCGACTCCATTTAAGCATTGATTCTATCAAATACGGTCAGATTTTGTATTCAAATTCAATCAGATTATTTTAGATTTCAGCCATGTTGGGCTTGCTTGAGTCTAATCGGGGTGGAATTTTGAGGTATTTCTTCACCTACTGAGCATAGGATGGACGTGGTGGACACCAGGGGTGGAGATCCCTTTCATCGAAATTGCTCCTCTCTGTTTTACGGTTTTTTGCCATCGCCTTCGCAACTCATCCTTCATTGCCATCTTCTTCTCCATCGATGACGCTTCTTCTAATTCAGGTATTTGACAATTCGTATCTCCACTCCCATATTCGCATATTTGCATCTCTCTCTTCTAAGCAATATGTAGGTTTCGGTCCTCTAAACGCTTCTTCGCATCTACTCATTGATTCTTTGCCATCGATTAGTTGAATAGAGGCTTCATGTAACTACCATTTTTTTTATTCAGTTGTCTTGTTACTGGAATCGCCTTTGTTGTATTCCAATTGCTCGAGTTCATAGTTGGTTATAACAATCGATTTTGTGTTTGTTCTATTGTCAACTTGTGTTTTTCGTCTAATCTCAATTCTCAAGTATATTTAGGGATGTTTAATTTTTTCAGTTTCAGTTTTGAAAATTGTTGAGACATCATGAATGAGCAACTGCTCGAGTTCATAGGGTAGGTGAAGCTGATAGATTATTTGTGTTAAATAGGTTAATGAGTTAGTATGATATTTGGAAAACACATCTGTTAGGGTAGCGATTAGACCTGAGCAAACATGGGCCAACCCGCCCGGCCCGTCTAAGCCGCCCTGAAAAATATGCAGGCTTGGACAGAGTAGTTGGCCCAAGCGGGCCGACGAGCCCGGCCCGGTAGGCCCAGAGGGCCGGGCTTGGGCAGAGGGTAAAGCCCAAGCGGGCCGATAAGCCCGGCCCGGTTATATATATATTAATATTATATATATAATTATATAAGTTATATATAGTATTATATATAACATAATAAAAATATATACACACTTTCTAAGGGTGGACACAAATCCCAGGCTCGTCCCGTAAAAATTATGCGGGACGGGACGCAAGACGAGGATTCCTTATCCCGCAAATCTCGTCCAGTCCCACGCACACATTTGAAATGTATGTATTTACAGTGTATATAGGACACATACACAATTACAACATATATACAATATACTAGGGGTGGGCGCGGGACGGGACAGGACGGGACGAGGGTCGTCCCGCGTCCTGTCCCGCGTAATTTTTGCGGGACGGGACCGGGACGGGATTCACTATTTTTTTTCAATCCCGCGCGGGCCTTGTCCCTCACGGGTCGGGACGGGACGGGACGGACCTTGTCCATCAAATAAAAAATATTATAAAAAATCTAAAATTCCAATATATTTTACGGTTTTTAAAGATGTAGAATATATATAGCTTTATAATAATTTTTATATTTTTAAGTTTTTCTTATATATATACATTGGACATATAATATATATAATTTACACAATACATATACACAAATATACATAGTGAATATATACATATACACTATAATACTATATACATACATACTATGTATACACATATACAGTGTGTTTGTATATGTATATATAAGGCTGATTTTTTTGAAAATAAAAAACAATAAGATTTTATGTACCAAGCATACACTATAATACTATATACATACATACTATGTATACACTATAATTTTTTTTTTTGGAAGCAGGATAAGAATTAGGAGAGACGCCGACGGGGAGGCTTCTTTCCTAGAGCGTCCGAGCGGACGAGAATCCGGAGATCCTGATCAGTATCCAAGCTATCATCGGCAGGGCAACAGTAAGCCAGACGTGCAATCTTGTCCGCAACTGCATTAGATTCCCTGAAAATATGACGAATAGCAACATTAGAAATAGAACTAAGATTCAAACAAGTATCAGCCATTAGTAGCTCGATATTCCAAGGGCACGACCAGTCACCGAGGAGAGCTTTTATTACGATCAGACAGTCTCCCTCGATAAGGAGGTTATGGAACCCGAGTTGTCTAGCCCTCGACACCCCCTTGTGAAGGCCTAAGGCTTCTGCGAAAACCGGAGATGTGTTATTACACCTGCCCGAGCCCCAATCACACACAAGACCCAACTCGTCTCGGATGACATAACCATAGGAAGCGTCTCCCGACTGGCAATAAGAGCCATCGAAATTTAGTTTGTGGAAACCCTGGGGAGGTTTATCCCAACCTTTAGTGCGAACCATTGTTTATGTATTATATGTTTCTGTAGTGACATCATCCCTTGGGGAGGTGGTAATTGTGATGTCTCGGGTATCGTCTTTTGTATCTCGACGGTCCTTCCAAGTCATACGAGCAGAAAGACAGAAGAGAGCAATTTCACGATACGAAACTTGTATAGTATGATTGAAAGTTTGCTGGTTTCGGAAATACCAAATGGACCACCAGGCGAAAGCCAGGGAACACATATTCACCTTGCCAATCGTATTATAGATGGAAGACAGGATAAGGGTCGGTTTAGAAAAGTGATCAATATTATTAAGAGGAGGGATAGTAATGCGGAGTTCCTTGAGTATGTTTTGGGTCATTGGGCATTGAATAAAGATATGGTGAGTAGATTCTGTTGTGCAGTCACAAAAGCAACACCCCGATGGAACCGCAATATGGATTCGCTGTAGCCTTTCAGTCGTAGGCAGTCCATCCCTAGAAATTTTCCACAGGAAGTGCTTGATATTTTGTTGGATGTCAAGTTTCTATAGCCAGTGGCAATCAAAGCTTAGATCACCCTTATGCCTCGAAATTATCGAAGTCGCTGATTTCGTTGAGAACCAGCCATTTCTACTAGGACCCCAGTAGAGTCTGTCAGTGAGATTGTTATCCGGTAATTTTGTTTCAAGTATGTTTTTAATGGTAATCGAGCTGAGCTTATCCTGTAGGTCATGTTGAATGTTATCCACATCCCATTGGTTTTCAGTTGTTATAAAGCGGTTAACTTTCCAATCGGCCATGGTACCACTGATCATTGTTGTAGATGAATCTAATAAGGGAGTGTTAAGGACCCAATTATCTTTCCAGAAATTAACCGAGCGCCCATCACCGATAGACCAACGTAGGCCCGGTTTGAAAAGATGTCGGATTCCGATCATTTTGGACCATTGCCAAGAGGTGTTACCTTTCTTGTCATAGTCCATCAAGCTAGTACTTTTAAGATATTTAGCAGAGATGACTCGAACCCAGATGTTTTGCGGTTCAGCTAAAATTTTCCAAAGTAGTTTCATCTGTAAGGCTACGTTCATTGTTTCTGCTTTGTATAAGCCTAGACCACCTTGTAGTCTGAGCATATCTTATCCCAGTTGACCAGAGGTGTAGAATTTGGTCCTTTATTCCAGAAAAATTGTCTGTAAACTTTATCAAGCTCTCGCAGAATAGTCTGCGGCAGCATGAAAGCTTGCATGATAAAAATCGGTTGGGTGCTGAGGTTTGATTTTATGAGAACTTTCCGGCCTTCAGCAGAGAGAGATGATGCTTTCCATTTAGATAGTTGGTGTTTCGCTTTTAGAATAACATCTGCAAAGGTATCACGATTTACCCGACCATTGACAATCGGACAGCCAAGGTATTTCTCAAGATTGTTAGTTTGCGGTATCCCCAGGGAAGTTTATATAGTATGTATTGTTGTAACTGGGGTAGCAGCAGAAACTTGAAAACTAGATTTGTGTAAATTTACTTTTTGTCCTGATATACAGTAGAAACGTTGTATAATGTTAGAAAGGTTGTGACACGTTGTATGGTTAGCTTTCCTGAATAGCATAATATCATCAGCAAAATCTAGGAACGGTATCCTAATACCCGGGTGACCCAAGGAGAATCCTAGGTCTTTTGAAATTGTTGATTGTCGTTGTAGCGTTCTGGCCAAAACCTCTGCCACAAGGATAAAAAGAAATGGAGACAGAGGATCCCCCTGTCTAAGACCTCTCGCAGGTTGAAAAGGTGGAGATGGTTCATCATTAATCAGTACTAAGTAAGAAACTGTCTGAACACACTCTTTAATCCAAAGAATGAATTTATCGTCAAAACCAAATTTTTGTAGAACCGCAAACAGGAACGGCCATTCAATTCTGTCATAGGCTTTTTTCATATCTAGTTTGATAGCCATGTAGCCACATTTTGCTTTCGATGTACGGAAAGAATGAAATATTTCGTGTGCTATCAGAATATTATCCTGAATGGCTCTGCCTTTAGTGAATGCACTCTGTAAAGGGTGAATCAATCTGTCGAAAACTCTTGAGATTCTGTTTGTCAGTATTTTTGAAATTATTTTGTAAACTGTAGAGCAAAGACTGATGGGTCTGAAGTGATTGACCGTTTCGGGGTTATCTATTTTTTGTATGAGGGTGATGAAAGTATGGTTAACTTGTCTTAACAACTTTCCGGAGTGGAAAAATGCCTTGACAGCTCTTATAATCGATGGTCCCACAATATTCCAGTAGTGCTGGTAAAAACCCGCAGGCATACCATCAGGACCCGGAGTCTTGTCAGATTTGATGGAGAACAGGGCCTTTTTTATTTCTCCATTAGTCACCACAGAGGTTAGTCTGTTATTGTCTTCTTGTGAGATCTCATGACCGATTACCTGAAGATCGTCTGAAAAGGGGATGCTATGATTATAGGAAGATTTAAACCGTGCTTGAAAGCTGTTGACAAATTCGGTTCTAATTAAGGAATGGTTCGTGAGGTGTAGTCCCAAAGTAGAGGTTAGGTGTTTTATCACTTTTTTCCCCCTTTTAGCAGAGGCAATTCTGTGAAAGTATGCAGAGTTACAATCATTTAGATTTGCGTGTTTGAGTTTTGCTCTTTGGCTCCAATAACGCCTTTGGAAGTCGAGCATTCTTTCTCTTTTATTTTGTAATCTTTTGTGAAGAGTGAAGATGTCTGTTCTGTGTTCTCTAATCAAAATCTGTTGTAGGCGCATGATTTCTTCGTCAGTTTCAAATATTTGTTTATGTATGTTGTTGAAGTTTTCCTTATGCCATTTTTTTGCCAGTTTCTTGAGCAAGGTTGTTTTCTTTACCAATTTAAATTGGTTTGAACCTGTCGTGTTTTCCCGCCAAGCTTGTTTCACAATGTTTTTGAAATCAGGCCTAACAGTCCAAGCCAGTTCAAATCGGAAGGGTTTTTTAGGTAAATGTAGTTGGGATCTGAGGTCCATAGATATCGGGGCGTGGTTCGAATTTGTAAATGGGTGAATTTTCACCCTTAATCCATCATATAGGTCGATGATTTCGCTTTGAGTAAGCAATCGGTCTAACTTGGCGAAACTGTTATTTTGGGAACCCGTTTTTTTCTTTTGCCACGTGTATTTTCCCCCGTAAGTGGGTACATCATGAAGTAATAGTGTGTTTTTCAGATGTTGGATTCTTGTGAATCGGTTGTTTGTTGGGGCAATGCCTCCCAGTTTGTCCTCAGGAATAGCAATTTCATTCAGATCACCCATTAGACAGAAAAGTAGGGTTAAGTTGGATGTGTATAAAATTAGCGTGTCCCAGAAACCGTCCTTGGCGGAGAGGTTTGGAGGAGCGTAAACGAAGATGATAGCAAAAGAGTTTTTAAGAACCTCATCATGATAATTAATGTGAATGAATCTATGGTTTACAGATATGAGAGTGATTTCCCCCACAGAAGGGGGGAGATCTTTCCAAAGTAAGTAGATTCCGCCAGAAAAACCAATGGAAGGATCAAAGGCAATATTGGAGAAGCCGCATTTTTTCCAGTAGTTATCTGGCGGTGGATTATTACATTTTGTTTCAATAAGTGCTAAAACGTTGATGTAATTGTTTCTACAGAATACTTCCGTATTCGTCCAGAAATTGCGCTTTTTCATACCGCAGCAGTTCCAGGAGCATATATTCATAGGAAACCTTTTAAGATCGGTAATTGTGTGCGAACGCTAATGATCATAGTCAGAGACAGATTAATTGTCACATACGATATTTTTTTGTATATAAGCAACGTATATTGTAGGGGTCTTGATGAAGGCTTGAGAACCTGGTAGGGGAAATGGAATCGTAAAGTCGAAATATTGGTAATGTATGATTTAATGATTTTCGCAAACGAATTGTTATTATTGTTGTATAGATAACTTGATTGGTTTATATCGGAGTTATAGAATAATCGAGTAATGTTTTTATAATACAGATTAAGTGTAGAAGCTATATTCTCATTGGGGTGATATTGATTTGAATAAAAGTTATGTATACAATGTTTACAGTGAATGTAGTGGTAACCGTATAATAAAATTACAAGGTCCTTGTGCGCGTTATTTGGTTTGAGTAACAAAACTTGATGGGCTGGTGAGCCACAATTGTGTTCATAGTATTGTTGGTTACTAATCCGAAGCAGATAACCCATGCTCCCAGGGTGGATGCTGCAGGTAAAGCGACGACTACTGCAAGAAGTCCAATGCGGGTAGTTAACCCCGAACCGGAGGGCAGAGGCAGGTTATTGCCAAAACACCAAGAAATCCACCTGTAAAGTGTCACAACATAGCAAGCAAGAGTAGATATATAATAGTATTTGAACAATTGAGGAGACACATTATTACAAGAACTGATCGTAAAAGGGGGAGAGGAATTGTTATAGCGATTAGTGATATCATAAACTTGGTGGAAGGGTAAGAAGTAAATATGAAAGTTACATTTGAAGCTTAGATGAAGGTGATTAGGAGTATGATTTATAGTGGTTATAAGGAGATTAGCCGAATAGAAAAAACAGATAAGATAACAAATACCTTCAATTCCAACAAAACAAACATCTAGTAGGTCATCCGATTCATAAGAAGTTAAATGAAATACCTTATTGTATACCTTGTAAGTCTCATAAGCTTGTAAAAGACCAACTGACATGATAGAGTAAATGAAGCAGGAGGGTTGTAGAAGTTGGAACTGATCATGGAAGGAGCCCATGAAAGCCACACGAGGGCACAATCCAGCTGCAAACCTGCACGAGGAAGCAGAAAACCAGCAGACACAAGAAAGCATAGGAAGGGAGATAGCAATAATAGAAGTAGAGGCGCTGTGATCACAAAAGTACAATAAGAAAGAAGCCAATAAATCATAGTGAAAATAGGCAGTATATATAATAGGGCTGCGGAGATGAGAAATCCGCAGCGGAGCACAACATACAGAAAAGTACTTGCCATGGTAATAGAAAATACAAATCCAAGAAGGAGGCCTATAAGGCACACTAAGAGTAAGGCTCAGATGACCCTTACCCACTGTAGAAAAGCAAAGACTAGAAATATGATAAGCAAAAGCAACTATGAAACGATTTAAGCAATTAGAGAGAGCACCCAAAAACCAGCAAAAAACACGTTTGCTGTCAGAAATCCAAAAGGAAGTATGTTGTGCTATCATAAGGGATTAAGCTTTGCGCTTCTTCAGAAGGGATGACACGGAGTCATCTCCCGGTTCGTCACCACCATTGCCCTTCAGGTTAGTTGCACCACCCGGGGATTTGAGCTGGAGTCGTGCTAGGCGGCGAGAAACAGACTTCGAAGACGAAGTAGAACGAGAGGACTGTAAGGAGTCCTCTGAGGTTGTAGGCCTAGCAGCCAAGGGCTCAGATGGAGGCACAACCAAGGCACAGTCAACCTCCAGAGCCGCAGATCCCGCCGGTGGTGCCATCAAACCCTGAGTTCCAACAGTGGCGTCGCCACCAAGAGGTTTCTTGCCCGTCCATCCCAGGGACTCATCATCAGAAGCGGGGAGGTCCTCCTCAGCCTTATAGGTGATATCCACAGCAGGAGGAATATCAGTGCTCAATGAAAGTTTAGTTGAGGTTTTTCTTATAAATTCAACAACAACTGAATCAAGGCCAGTCATGTATGGTTTAAGGCTTTTTTTGGAGTGAGCAATGTCGATAGTTGCACCTTTGGGGCCCACCTTATGCCAGTCGGCATCATCGGAGGAACCCACGCCTTCTTGGGGAGGTAAGATGTTGATTTTTGTGACTGCCAGTTTAGGCACAATAGCCGTGCAGTCATCAAAACCATGAGAGAAACTCCCACAGCAGCCACAACCCTTTGGGAAGTCCTCGTACCAAAGACGGAGACTAAGGGGTTTCACAAACTTATCCGGAACAACGATGCCTCCAACCAACCTGTCAAGATTGACATTCGCAGCAAATCGAGTATAACTGACTCGAATTTTTTGGTGAGACAACTTGTCGAGCTTAATGAAAGTACCAACTTGGAAACGCTCAAGGATATCAATAAGGGCTTCTCGACACATAAACTCAACTGGTAGGTTAGGAATACGAACCCAGATATCGACATGAGTTATATTTGTGGTCATAGGGTTGAAGGATGGGAACCATTTGAGAAGGACAAGAATAAAGCCAAAAATATGGTAGGGGCGGCCATCCCACACACGATCAAGATCACCCAAGTTATTGAACCTCACCTCAAACCAGCCTCCAGTACGATCAACGATAACAGAAGTTCTAGCACAGAACCTCCATTCGCTACGTAGCTTCAACTGGAGACTTTCAAAGTCAGAGGACCCCCCAAAAAGGGTGCCCAGCAGAATATGTTGATTTGCAACAAGCGACTTTTGACGAATCTCAGCAAGCTTAGCAAAGTAAGCTTGGAGATCACCACAATCCGGGTCAGACAGAGGAGTAGGGAGGGCATCCTCACCAACAACCTTGGCCTTCCCCTTTTCCTGAGCAGACAGACGGGGCGGCAAGGCCACCCTAGGCAAAGGATCAGAAGTTTGAGTAACGGGTGAATCGTTTGTGGGCAGAGAGGATTCAACATTAACTTGAGGGATGGAAGTGGGGGCTTGGGTGTTATGTAGTGCATCAAGAAACGATTTGGAAGGCTCCATGAGAAAGCAAGGACAATTAACAGTAGAAAGAGAGGATTTGAAACCAAGAGGAGTAGATTTTAATCCGAAGGCGAAGTGATGTACTTCTTTGCATCTGGTAAAGATGTTTAAATAGAGGTGATGCTGGTAAGCAAACAGACCCTGGGTTTGTAAAAATGAGTAGAGAGAGAAACTTACAGATGGGAGATTTGAGGCACAGAGCGGAAAGTAAATCGGCTGAGGGGACGTTCAAGCAAGCAGACCAGCACGCCGTAGCGGAGCGTGACGCACGCCGTCCGGCCACCAGACAGAGCCCTCAAATCTCATTAAAGCCTTGTGATGGGTCGAGCCAGCCCAGCAAGTGGAACCAACAGAGACAGCCGAAGTCCAATAAGAGGGCAGAGCCACTTGATTGATCCCCGAGTAAGGGTTTGCTCCCAAGGGAGCGATTTGGTGAGAATTGGGGTAGCCGCTGGTGGAATCCACATGAAGACCGGCTGATTGACCGAGGGCAGTTGCGTTTGAAGAGAGGGGTGTCTGTTCTTTGTGAGAAATGGCCAGGACGGAGGTCACAGGAGCGCCATGGCGGCGGCTGCAAGGCTCGAAATCGAGCAAAAGGGGGGGCATGGAATCGCTTAGGGCAACAGAGAGAAGAGAGGGTTTTTTAGCCTACTTCGTCCCGATGTATACACTATATACAGTGTGTTTGTATATGTATATATAAGGCTGATTTTTTTAAAATTAAAAACAGTAAGATATAGGCATAAGATATATATATATATATATATATATATATATATATATATATATATATATATATGCGGGACGGGACGGGATTTGCGGGATAAGGAATCCTCGTCCCGCATCCCGTCCTGCATAATTTTTGCGGGACGGGATTCATTAATTTTTTTTCAAATCCCACCGGGATCGGGACGGGCCTGGGACGGGCCTGGGACGGGCCCGGGATTTGCGGGATTTGTGCCCACCCCTACAATATACACTTACAGTGTGTATATGTATGTCCCATGTATACATTTACATTTAAAATATATATATATATATATATATATATATATATATATATATATATATATATATATACTTACAGTGTGTATATACACATATATAGACGTTTACAGTGTTTTGCATATTTGTATGTATAACTTTCTATTAGGTATATATGTAACTTTGTATTGCATTTGTCAGTACGCTATTATTGTGTTCAGATTTGCCTCACATTTGAAAGTATCGGTATAATTTGTGATTTGCCTCTTTTTTTAATAAAAAAATTAGTTCGATTTCGGATAAAAAATGAATTTGATACGCTAGGCCCGCTTGGCCCGCTGGGCGGCCCGGCCCGGCAATGAGGGCGGGCTTGGGCAAGGCACTAGACCCAAAAACCGGGCCTGACCCAAGCCCAGCCCGGTGTAATGGGCTAAAAATATGGCTCTAGCCCGGCCCAAGCCCGCCCGGCCCGACCCATGCTCAGGTCTAGTAGCGATGAAAATTCGTGAATAAAAACCAAAAACTCCAAAAAGTTTAGGTGATTAACAGTTGAAAAGCTACAATTCCAAAAGCTAATAAAACTAAAATTTTATATTTATTTCATTTAGAACTATATAATATCAAAAATCAATAAGCTTTAAAAATTTACTCATTATTGTCAAACAAAGCTTATAGTCAAGGTTAAGTTATTGGTGGATTCAGATTACTTTCAGGTTCGAACTTAAATTAAATCAAATCAGTTAATTTGGAGTTCAAGGTTGAATTGATCGGATCAAGTCGGATATTGCGAGCAAATCAGGTGGTGTCATGCCAACTCGATTCACACATGTGGGCTGTGGGCTGTGGCTGTGGCTGTGGCTGTGGCTGTGGCTGTGGTTGTGGCTACTAAAAAGATTTAAAATTTGATTTCATAGTTTTATGAAAAGCTTAAAAAAGGGATCTTACCCGCTCAAAAATTTGGCATGAAATTTTAAACCGGCCAATTTAGCCGCCCCACCGAAACTAGAAAACCAGAAAGTCTCCGCTCAGATCCAACCCGCAACGTTTTTTCGCTCGATCCCGTCTCTATCCAAACTCTCTCTCTCTCTCTCTCTCTCTCTTGTACGCGCGTTCCCAAATTTCGGCACTTCTCTCTCCGTTTTCACGACCGGATCCCTGTTTGCCTCCAATCCCTAGGGTTTCAACTCCAGTCTCTGGAGCTAGGGTTTTAGCAGATTTCACTGTTGTTGTCCCTTCCTCTTGAAATTAGACGATGACGATGGACGACAAGGAGGAGACGAAGAAGGAAGTAGAGGTACCGGAGGAGGAGGAGGAGAAGGGCGGAGAGGACGTCGGTGATGGAGGAGGAGAAACAGT
The DNA here is from genome assembly GCA_963922045.1 of Persicaria maculosa. NCBI lineage: Eukaryota > Viridiplantae > Streptophyta > Magnoliopsida > Caryophyllales > Polygonaceae > Persicaria > Persicaria maculosa. The sequence continues at coordinate 18,096,453 of OY998261.1, read as the reverse complement.
CGGTGACGGTGGAGAAGAGGAGGCTGAAGAGGCAGCGGTAGAAAAGGAGGAGGAGGAGGAGGCTAAATCTGCGGAGGAAGGAGAAGAGAATGAGTCAGACGAGGAAGAGGAGAAAGAAGGAGATGGAGATGCAGATGCAGATGAGAAAGTAGAGAAGGGGAAGGTGAAAGAAAAGTCGGAGAAGAGCAAGAAGAAGCGAAAGAAGAGCTCGGAGAAAGCAGAGGAAGAGGAGGAGGATGAGGGTGAAGAGGATCAGGAGCCGGAGGAGAAAAAGAGTCCGACAAGGACACCCAATGAGAGGCCAACGAGAGAGAGGAAGACAGTGGAACGGTACTCTGCCCCAACGCTGGTTCCGCGGTCCTCTGCATCCAAATCACTGGAGATCATGAAGGTACTTTCACCTGCATTTTTTTTTGCTCAAACTGGATTTGGTTACTTTATACTCTGGCAGTGATGGAATGTTAAATTTCATTTGTCTCCTTGATTTTCAGGGTACTGGAACATTGCTGAAGGATATACCAAATGGTATGTAATTCGTCAAATCTCTCCCTTTATATCTTTAAAAGAATCGATTTTGTATTTCACAACTTTCCTTTTGTAATATTTTGCTACATTTCCCTTTTGAAATGACCCTGATGTGTAACGAATTATAATTTACAATTCAATTAGTTCATTTTATTTTTCCTTTAGCTTGCTCCTAGAAGTTTTAGGCTGCCGTGAGAACTCAGAAAGTGTTGCTATGGTTTATTTGCTTTTAAGACTAACATATCTTTATCAAGTGTTACATTTTGGATCTGTGCGAGTTGAAGAAGCGTTGCGTGCTTGGTTCATGTTTGATTTGCTTCAGTGATGGGGTGTTGTATTTTTTGAATCCTGAAAAGATACATACAACTTAAGCATGGGAAATTCATGTCCTGCATTCTCTTTGAAAGGTTTTCATATGCTTCTTATGTATATGCACATTCTTTTCCAAGATTGCAATGCCAAAGATATATGAATTCCCTAAATAAATGCATATATGAATCTGCCCTGATCTACAAATGTTGCGGGAAAGGTAAAAGAACAATAGAATAGTTATCTTTGAACTTCAAGCTCTTAAAGATTTGGAATTGACTCTAGTAGAGTTTTTGTATGACTCTGTTGACAATTTTCGGGAGATCAAGCGTTAGTAAACTTATTTTAATTGTTAGATTGACAGTTAGATCTAGTAGCTATTATCTTTGTCAATTTTCATTTCTTCCTCTTGCAAACAAAAATTTATGAGGCGATAATATCAAATATTCTTGCAGGGTTAAGCCAAACTGCTCCCTGATCCTAACCAGAAAGATTTAGCACTTGCGAAATTTTCAAAATATTCTCATGAAAAAGCAATATCCATTTTCATTTGGGATATTACAATTTATACAATATGTTCTATTTTTTACATTGGGATGTACCTATGCAGTACCTTTTTTAGGGTTTGAAATATGACTTTCCCACGTACACATTTTTTTTTAGAAATAATATGGGTGACTTGTGGTTTATTGGCTTCCTTTGGCTTCAATTTTCCGTTTTCTCTTCACCACCTATGATGAACTTATACAATTTTGGAACTGGACATATTTTTGCATCCTCCTAGTAAGCCTGTCACTGACAAGTGCCTTTAAACAGCTTGGCTGTTTTCTTCATCTAAATTCAGTGCAGACACAACAAAAAGAATCCTATATAATGACGTAAAATTGCTTGATTCATGTATCACTAATGAAGGTGTATGTTTTGCATAAAACCGAGTTGCTAGCATTTAGATTCCAGTTGGTTCATCATCATTTCTAACAACTTGCATCGTTTGATCTCGGCAATTAGATGAGCAAGTGTTAGGAAGGAAACTTTGAACTTTGACATGGGCTTTTCTGAACCAGTGGCTTTTGTTTGCCCATAAATTGCTTCTGCTTTCCTCGCATTTCCCCTATGTTTCTACATAATGTCAATGTCTTAGGCCTTATTAAGTTCTGTTGGATCTTCAGAATTCAAAATTTAGGCAAGAACATGTCTGAAGCTAAGAGATTTGTTAAACTAAAACAATTTGCATGGACAAAGTCTTGTGCTTATTCTTGCCTTTACAATATGATGTTTACTTGCTTTCTTTGTTTTCAGTTAAATACTACAAGCTTATGCAAAGCATCCTTTCTAGCTAGGTGTCAGTAGTTTCTCTTGTGCTTATTCTTGCCTTTACAATATGATGTTTACTTGCTTTCTTTGTTTTCAGTTAAATACTACAAGCTTATGCAAAGCATCCTTTCTAGCTAGGTGTCAGTAGTTTCTCTTGTGCTTATTCTTGCCTTTACAATATGATGTTTACTTGCTTTCTTTAATACTGCTTGAGTCTCTTCTTTGTGTCTGATGTTCTTAACTGTTTCAGTTGCTTACAAATTATCCAAGAGAAAGCCTGATGACAATCTTCAGTTATTACACACAATTCTCTTTGGTAAGAAGGCGAAGGTAATGTTGCTTGCACTCTATCATGCTTTGACTTGTCTTTCTGTTATATGGAGTTCTGTTATCTATGCTGATTATTCGGCTGTTTCTTAGGAAAGCTAACATTTGAATTTCTTGACAGGTCCACAATTTGAAGAAAGATATAGGCTTGTTTTCTGGTTTTGTATGGATTGAAAATGAGGTACAATATTCTCAAAATGATATTTTATTTTACAATGCCTGAGTTGTTATCATATGATTTATTTGAAAATATGAAAGATGGAAGTTGTCTTATGCAACACTCAGAGAGAAAGCATTCTTATTTTCTTCTATTGATGTTGCGAGCCATAAGTAGTGATTATGATTTGACAATTGATAAAAATCTTTGATGCCCATACTTTACCTCTTATGAGGGATACTGCTGCTTGGCACATGGTTAATAATTTCATGATTGTATTGAATCTTTGGAGTTTCTTCAAAAAAATTTTAACAAAAAAACAACTCCAAACACATGATATTTGAGTTTTGCGCGATATATTTTTTGATAGATTTCTTCTCACTTTGGATTTCAATTATTTCCATTATGAGTGCATCTCATCATTTATATTTTAATGGTGCTTAGAACTGTTTGAAGAAGGCAACTTCTGTTGATTTGAATCTGGCTTCATTTTTTTTATTCAGGAAAAACAAAGGGCAAAAATGAAGGAGAAGCTTGATAAATGTGTCAAGGAGAAATTGTTAGACTTCTGTGATGTTCTCAACATTCCTGTTAGCAGAGCTGTCACCAAAAAGGTCTGTGAGAAAATGTTTCTTATTTTAAAATAAATAAATAATAATAGATAAATTTATGATGATTTAATGATCTATATTCTTCTTCTTCTCTGATTTTCAGGAAGATGTCTCAGCTAAGTTATTGGAATTCCTTCAATCTCCCCATGCCACAACTGAAGTTTTGCTTGCTGAGAAGGAACAGGTATCCTTTGAATTCTTTCTTTTATCATGTTTTTCTGTACTTGCATACATTTCTTGATGGAATTTCTGCACCATGAGTTACAGAAGGGGAAAAAGCGCAAATCAAAGGCCACACCTAGTAGAAGCTCTGGTTCTAAAGAACGTTCTTCTGGAAAGTCATCCAAGGTTTGCTATCTTTTGTGCCTTGTTACAGTTTGATTGTGAGAAGAAACATACAATATTAATGTATATAATTTCTTCAGTTAACTCAAAGACCTTGATTTCCTGTGTTGACATTCCTGAATATATCAATTATTTTGTTTATCTTAAGTTTGTAACTAGATTTTGGGAAGTTGTTTTCTGTTGCTTTAGACTATCTAGTATTAGTCTAGTAGTGGCACTATCTGCTAACAACTTTATGGTATTGAGTCCTCATACTAAAATCCATATCCTCTGTTTGTGACACATACTAAAATCCAAATGTGTGAATCGTACACTTTACGTTGACCTAGAGTTATGGTCTTGTGAAGTTTATAACATTTTGCTTCAATGTACCATGTTTTGATCAACATAAAATATCAAGTTGTTTAACGAGTCTTATACATTCGGCCCCAGGAGTATTTCATGTTTTTTAATATTAGTATGTACTCATTTTCACCCATGTTCAATATAGAGATTTACTGCTGTAGGAGTACTTGAAATATATTTGAAGGACAAAGGTAACAGAGCTCGTGTTCTTTTGTAAGTTTTTCAGTTGGTAGTTTGAGTCGCTAAAGTTTACCATGAAATATAGTCATCTATAAACCTGTGTTAATTTTTGGAGCCAATATTTTGTTTTGGAATGGAGGGAATGCAATATGTGTTGAATAAGTAAATCTGAACGTAGCATATTGTTTGTTTGTTTCCCTTAATCTGTTCCAATAATGAATAGCATTGTGGTCTGGTTCAAATGATGGAATCTGTATATGAGATGCTGCCTGAGTGTGCATGAGATACTGTCTGTCTTGTAGTAAGCAGTGTTTGTGCAACTTTTGCGCAATGGCATTAGTCATTCTAGGTCTCGTTGGTGGTGAATGTGCAACTTTTGTACAGTGGCATCAATCATTCAAAATCTGGCTGGTGGTGAATGTTTATATAATGTGATGTCTAAGGCTAAAAGGGACATGGAACCGTGTCATTCATGCTTTGGTTTATGGATCATAGACAAAAACGTGGATGTTACATGTTCATGTATACTCATTCCTCTCTGCTACAGGGTTGCTGCAATTCTTATTGGACTTATTGCAATTATGATTCCCCTACAATTTTTTTTAATAATGGAAAATGCATGCAATCATTTTGTGCTTAGGGTCATGATAGGCTGTACCTGGGAAGTCACAGAATCTTGAACATCTAATCATGGCTGCGCTTCTGCTATTTTTAGATTCTAATTACCCCCTTCCCCTGTTCTGCTTATTTATGATACTTATCTCCTTGTTTTTTTTAATCTCTTGTCCAAGCAGAAGGCAAAGGTTGATGGAAAGCAGAAGTCTAAAGCTGAGGAAGATAGTGAGGATGAAGACAAGGAGGAACTTCCAGATGCCAAAGATGAATCTATGGAAGAAGATGGTGATGAGAAAGCATCTAAGGAAGTGAGTGATGAAGAGGAGATTAAATCAGAAGAGCAAGATGAACCCAAAGAACAGATTGCCAGTCCAAAATCCAAGGAGCGTTCTGGGTCCAAAAGTAAAAAAAGTTCTACAGATACCAAGAAAAATAGTCTGGAGAAGTCCTCCAAAAGCAAGGAAAAATCTACAAAATCGACAACAAGTGTCTCCAAAAAGGTTGACGCTCCTACTAAAGATTCTCCCTCAAGTTCTCAAGTTAAAAAGTCCAGGAGTAAGAAGCAAAAGGCTGAAGAACAAACTGAAAAGGCTAAGCCTGTGACAAAGGAAGAAGGTGACTTGTAGTTTCTTTTTAACTTTTTCATATTGAAACTCATGTTTAGTCTGGCCTTTCATGATTCTATTCCCCTGAGATCTAGTCATCTTTATATTAACAACTGTCTAATGCCTGCCTCATGTTGGTGATTGAATAGCAGCCATTTTCTTCTTCTAATGTTTAGGTTTATCAGGATTTATAAGCCATTGGTCATAATTAGTATAAATTACACTGATTTGCTGTTTTTTCACTCATTTAATGATTCTTTACTCTAACAACAGATCCTTACAGTCAAACCTGCTGTATGTTATCAATGATTATGTCTGTTGAGTCTCTTTAGTATACCAGATTCTAAGTGCTTTGTCTCCATTAGGAAAGCATAAAACAAGCAAAAAGGGGAAGGCAGAGCCTAGCAGGGAAGAACTGCATGTTGTTGTTGCCACAATTTTAAAAGAAGTTGATTTCAATACTGTAAGTTGCCTGTGGCATTGCCTGCAATTGTCAGTTGTTTTGGCCTTCTCGTGTTTTAGCCATTAATATATTGTTGCTTTCAATGTTGTAGGCAACTTTGTCTGATATTCTGCGGCAACTTGGTATGAGAACATCACCCTACTTTTCTTTTCTTTTTTAGTCTTTGTAGTTTCTAATTTGTTTCTGTATGTCAAATGTCTTGTTGGCTTAGTTTTATTGGGCTTCATCATGTCATATAGATCTGTACCACATTTGAAATCCTTTAAACAAGTAGGCTCCAATTGATAACAATTGGCATGAACAGTCCCTCTTCAGTGCAGAACTAATGGAAATGTTTATTTGTAGGAACCCTGTACATTAAATTTTATCTTAATTGACAATGTGTCTCAAGTAATTTGTTGTCTGTGATGGAGGCTGGAAGGAATGTGAACTTGTGTAATTAGGTCCATATCACTCAACCCTTTCATCTGTCCTTCATGGGACTCAAGAGAAGAGCTCTTTCTTTTGGGTCCTAACAAGGACAAGGGTTCAGATGGTATGGTTGGTATGTGATCTGAGATCTTGATCCTTGTAATAAGAGGGAGTAGAAGTAACTAAGAGATCTTTTCCGAATTGTTCAAGGGACCTTTTGGACTTATGGTCTGAAGTCTGAACGGGCACCATACATATTGTTCAGCATGGATTCATTTTATCATCAGCTTTCCTGTGCTATAACTTTTTTTATGAGATGAAGAAAGACATCATAGCAAACGTTGGCTGGAATACTTGAATGCTATCCTATCTTGTTATTCATCATATGTATATATTTAGTTTGTCTTGTAAGACTGATGTGTAATTGATCTCTTGTGTATAGGCACCCGTGTTGGCTTGGATTTGATGCACAGAAAGGCTGAAGTGAAGGAAATAATTACAGAAGTGATAAATGGTATGTCTGAGGATGATGACGAGGAAGAAGCTGGCGACGATGATGAGAGTGGAAGTAATGCAGAGAAAGATAAAGGCGATGAGTAAGCTTCTGTGAAGTGGCCTGTTCCTGCTTCTATGTTGACTGCTGTGACTATGTCTGAGTACCTCAAAACTCGGCTGAAATCTGTTAGTTAGACAACAAAACCTGTTCAGCCTTTTGGTATATACCTGAGAGGAAGCCTCAAGTGACGGTTTTTTAGGTTGTACCATAGAATTCATCAGTTGCTTAGTTTTGTTTTCCTGACCATAAAATCCCTGTTAGATCAAGCTGTGTGACGATAAAATTCTAGTTTGTTATGTAGCTCACTACATTGAGCTTGCCAGTGTAGCTTTAATCTTATTTATTGTACCATGACATGGAAGGTCCTCTTTGCCTACCCGTATTTAGCGAGTAGTTTGTAGGTGTTGGGAGTCTTGAGAATTTTCAAGACCATCTTGATCAGCATTCATGCTCTTTTACCCAATCTGTGTAATGATCTGTTGTCTTTGTTGCAAGGCTCTCTATTCAGTTCTAACAGTTTGTTAAGTCTTGCAGGGCCCCTGACTTGTGAGTGCAGGTTGTAAAGTAAGTTAATTTGATGTTTGCTATTTACTTGTGCACAAATGCATGGATTATGGCAGAGGAATTTGGTGCTCAGCCTCTTAATCTAGCAGTAAATTTATGCTAAATTGGGGCGTGTTGTTTGTGATTTGCGCAATTGCCTAACAGTAGAACGTGATTTGTGCAAAAGTGTTGGTGAATGAATTCATACTATAAGCTTTTTTTTTTTTTTTTTTTTTGATAAGGTAAAAATTCGAGTTCAGACAGACCTGAAACTCGATAGGCCGACGAATCGGTAGACGGACTAACTGTCAACATACAACATAATTGACACACAAAAAACACAAATGAAAGAAACAACCCTAAGAACCCATATAAGCCATCTGCCAGCGGAGGAGTCGAGGGAGGTCCAAGGCGAGCCACGAATGCCGAGAACACGGGAGAGCGCGTCGACTCCCACGGCATCTCGACGCCGAGAAGGCGGAGAACAGTAACCCACAATCGGAAAAGGGCAAAACCTGAGGAAGTGTGGATCACCGACGTTGCCCCCACCTAGATGAGGGATCTTCGAAGACCACGAACACAACCACGATCCTCTCGATCATACAGGAAGCCCGATACTGCAACCCAACTCGGAACTAAACGCACCCACGCCAAAGCAGCGACCCGACGCCAAAAGAGGGAACAAATACATACCAAAAAGGGAAGAACTAAACATCTGACGAAAAATGTGTGCAAACTCCCGGACCAAACACAAGAAGTCTGAGAGGAAATTATTTAAACTACTAATATCAAATTATTTCGCAGACCCATTCGGGATTTTGAAACAACCCTTTTGGGAATTTTGTCAAACCCTTTCGGGAATTTTGTCAAACCCTTTCGGGATTTATATAAATATTTAATTGTATTTATATAAATATAAATTTAATATTTATATAAAAAGTTATTTATTTATTTATTTTATACTTTATTATTTGGGTTTGGGCTAGCTTTGGGCCCAAGGTTTTATGCTTGGGCCCAAAGATCAAACAATGGCCCACAAAAGCCGAAGTTGCAGGCAAGCACCATGAAGGCCAACAGTGCGCCACCAGGAAACAACCACATCACCGGTAGACACCAACAACCGGGAAAGAGGTGTAAAGCGGGACACCGGCCCTAACCCCAGCAGCCGAAAGCAGAGGAGTAGCGAGCAGAGAAAGGGTTTGAAACCGGTGAGCAGCGCGGGGGCACACCACCAAGCCACACCGGGGATGAGGAAGCATCACGCGAGTCCGAGACAAGAGTCGATCGGGGTTTGCAGCCCAGGCAAGGACAGGGTGAAGAGAAGGAGGAGGAGGAGGAAATCTAGAGCAACAAAAGCCCCAAATCAATTTGAGACTTTGTTGACCAGAAAAAACCTGTTTTTTCGAACCGATGAGTGCAGACCAGAAGAAGGAAGGATTTACACAATACAAACCAAGCAATTGCAAATTTGGAGGAAAAGATACAAAAGCCCCAAAATGAAATTTGGAACGGATTTCACCCAAGAACGAAGACCGGAGATTGGGATTTTTTGAACGATTTTTCAAAACAGATAAACGGAGACCAAGCAATTGCCGACGCCAGCGCCAAGGCGAACCGGGATGAACGAAGGTGGGTACGCGACTCCGGAGCCAAACTCAGCGAGAAAGGCTCACCGGAAGAGGTGGTTGAACCCGTTAGGCGGGGGGTGGAAGCCCACAAGGGGAGTTGGAGCTCTCTCTCTAGATTTTACTAGAGAGAGGAGAGAGTGTTATAAGCTGTCTTGAGGATAGCCATTTTTTTTTTTTTTACAGTAGGCAAAAAGTTGAGGATAGCCATTTGTTGAAAAAATTATGCATCATATTTTTTCTGAATGATAAAAACTACGTAGTATAGAACTTTTTTAAAAAATTAATTTGTTAAAATAATTTTTAAAAAAAGTTCTATACTACGTAGTTTTTATCATTCAGAAAATAATTTCATATTTGTTAATAATTTTTAAAAATTAATAAAAACATTAATACTTTATGTAGTTTTTATAATTTGAAAAAAAGGTACGCTAATCATAAATTACATGTTTTTTTTGGTTGAATGAATAGAGTATACTAGTATTCGTTACCCGCGCGGTTGCGCGTTTTGTTAATAAATTATATTTTATTATATTAATTATATTAAAATATTATATTAGATAATTAATTGACGTGGCTTAAAAAAATAAAATCAAATTGACGTGGCTCACAAAAATAAAACTATATATAATTATATTATATTCAATTTGATCTAAAAGGTAGAATAACGCACCAAATATTCCTTCTTCATCTTTTAAAATAATAAATAATATAATTTATTAACAAAAGCATGAAAATAATAAATATGTATAGCAACTAATTCAAGTTATATTGGATAGATTATTGATCTAAAAAGATAAGTTTTTAGTTAACTATATTCATTTATTAATTGATGTGGGCCAGAAATATAATACCACTTTAATCCAGAAAATGTCACATAAGCAAAAATAATCCCGCTTTAATCCAGAAAATTCTGTGGACGCGAGATCGCACCAGAGCCCATTTTAAGCCTCTATTTTAGTATTTTATATATATAGATAATTAACATCAAGTTTCAAAATCAGTTAGTTGGGAATCTTGTGAATGTGATCATTATTGCTTATTCAATTTTCGTGCATCAACTACTTGGGTTGGTCCATTATGGTTTGCACTATAGTACATATCAATTTCATATATACTGATCAATTTCGTTTTTTTATTTATTTAAATTAACACTCATATCATGCATTAAAACAATTTAAAGCAACCGTTCCATTCAGTTAATGGCCGATTGGCCCCCATCAATCACATGTATAGTGTCCAAGGAAGGGTGGATCATTAAAACAATTTATATCCATTTTACTACAAACTCACCCAAACTATACCTCACAAACTTAGCCCTTAGTTATGGTACGTTACATCCCTTGTCTCCACCATTCTCTATATAACTAGCCAATGTTCTCACTCTAATACATATATGTCACTTTGAAAGTTATACATTTATTAGCTCATTGATCGATCGATCGCGATCCTATCTTGTTTCAAGGTATAGTCTTAACTTGATTCGGTTCTAGATACACACTTGATTCGGTTCTAGATACACATCTCTCCCATGAATCTCACGTAGTTCATATGATCCGATTTATTCAACACATACCTATTGAATGCATGTGCAATATATTTATATATGTGTATGTTTCTTCTAAGAAACCCTAAATTTAGAATTCCATTAAAAATGTGTGTCAATGTTTGCCAACAGATTGAAATGGAGGGCGAAAATAATGCAAGCAACAGCCATGGACTAGCCATGGAGGTGATCCGCGAGGGCGAACCAATGAGGGTGAAGCCCGCGGAGGAGACAGAGAAAGGGCTCTACTACCTATGCAACCTCGATCAAAACATCGCGGTGATCATGAGAACCGTCCACTTCTACAAGGGATCGGCCACCAGGGGGAACGAGGAGGCGGTGGAGGTGGCTCGTGACTCGTTGGCAAAGGTGCTTGTGCCTTACCACCCCTTGGCCGGGAGGCTGGCGGTCAGCCAAGAGGGCAAACTGGTTGTGGAGCTGACTGGGGAGGGGGTGCCCTTTGTGGTGGCTCAGGCCAACTTTGGATTGGGAGAGTTGCTTGGTGGGCCCCACCCCGAGACCCTCCTCAAGCTTGTTTATGATGTTGAAGGTGCCAATCTCTTGGAAATTCCTCTCATGACTATTCAGGTATATATCACCACTGAAATTGCTTGTTATACAAATATTACATACTAATGTTGATGATTTGTTCTATTTCATTTATATATACAAGTATAAGATAATAAGATGAGTTTTTACTTGTTAACTTCATTTAACACAATAAGAATTTCATGCTTATCTATATTTTTTTTAATATATAATTCATAAATTATCGTAAAAATTTAACTGAGATCACTTGTTACACAAATATTATGTACCATATATACAAATATAAGATGAGTGGTTACATGTTAACTTCATTAAAAACACATTTCTTATTAGTTCTATGTTCTCCTAATCTCTTCCTTTTCAGGTGACCAAGTTGAGATGCGGAGGCTATGTCGTCGGAATGTGCATGAACCACTGCATGTCCGACGGCCTCTCCGTAGTCGCCTTCAGGGACTCATGGGGTAACGTGGCCCGTCATGGCCTCCCCCTTCCATCGCCTCCTTTCCTTGACCGCACCATCCTTAGGGCACGAGATCCTCCTAGGGCGGAGTTCCCCCACCTCGAGTTCCTCGACATCGATGACATGTCAGGGACCGGGGCCCTCTACGACACCGAGCCCATGAAGTATAAGGCGTTTGTGTTTGAGGAGGAGAAGATTGGGAGGTTGAAAAGGAAGGCCATGGAAGAAGGTGGTGGAGGGCTCACTGAGTGTTCTTCCTTTGAGGCTTTGGCTGCCTTTGTTTGGAGGGCCAGGAGTGAGGCATTGAGGATGGGCCCACATCAACGCACCAAATTGCTCTTTGCTGTGGATGGACGGTCCAGATTCAATCCTCCCTTGCCAAAGGACTACTTTGGGAATGGAATTGTCCTCACTTGTTCACTTTGCACTGCAGGTATAATATTTCCATCTGCTTAATTGTATATTCATTCTATTACACCCATCCATCCGTTTATTTTTATTCATCGTTTTACTTTTTATTTTTATTCGTCGTTTTACTTTTTATGTATATTTTTTTAAAATGATGAAAACTATACATAAAATATTAATTTTTTAATTAATTTTTTTAAATAATCTCATATGATATTATTAAAAAATTATTGAAAAATAAATATTTTATATAGTTTTTATCGCTTTAAAAAAACGTGTATAAATAATAATAAAAAATTAAAAACGAAAGAGTGGTAGATAGAAACAAACAAACAAATTATCTTTTGCATTGCTTCCATGAACTTAATTGTATATTCATCATATTAATATATTATACTGCAAAATATTAAATTGTAAGTGATCTCAATTAGGGTATGTAAAGGGCAATATAAAAGGTTGAAAGCTTAAAAATCTTGGTACAATTTTACGGGTATTTCAGAGTTTAAAATTGATAAATTTCTTCTTTGAAAATTAATAAGTTTTACAAGAATTTATTTGGTATAAAAACTTCTAATAACAACCATATAAATCCTAGTTTTTTTTAATATATATATATATATAAATAAACACTTTTTCGTCCATAATTTTCCTTTATTATTTCACACAATAATTTATCAATTTCAATTAATATAAAATTGTAATTAGTTCCGCCAATATAAACCATATCATTTGAAAGGATTGTTGTTGAATTGATACGGTACGGTGGTGGACAGGGGAGCTGGTGGAGGAGCCGCTTTCGGACGGGGTGAAGCGGGTGCAGGGGGCGATAAAAATGGTGACGGACGAGTACATGAGATCGGCCATCGACTACTTTGAGAAGACGAGGGCTCGGCCTTCGTTGACAGCCACTCTCCTCATCACTACCTGGTCCAGGCTCTCCTTCAACACCATGGATTTCGGGTGGGGCGACGCCGTACATTCTGGACCGGTTGGCCTGCCCGAGAGGGAGGTGGTCGTGTTCGTGGCCAGCGGGCAGGACACCAAGGGCATCGTCGTTCATCTGTGCCTGCCTGCCTCTGCCATGGCCACCTTTGATCAGCTCGTTATGGACATTTAATTTCATCTCATACCCATCCATGTTTAATATTTTTGTTCATCAAAGTGTTACCGGGCTGGACATTTCATTTCACAAGTGTTTGTTTTAGTTTAATTCCTCGGTGTTTCTGATTATTTTATTATATATATACCGTTAATTTGGCTTCTTGTCTAATAATCTATACCAAACAAATTAATCATCAAAGTCACGAGATTATGAACCAATTACATATTTACATGGTTAGCCAACTAACAAACATATGGGCATAGAATTTGTCAATCTATAAACCTTTGATGGTGATCATAGATTAACATGAACGAACAAAGAGAAAAAATCTGATTAGAGCAAGAAATAAAATGGAGAAAATCAATTATATTATTAAGGGTTAATTGCACTAAATATCCTGACCTTTGTAGATAGTTGCGCTTAATATCCCGACCTTATAAGATTTTATGAAATATCCTCAACTTTGGTGTTAGTTGCGCTCTCTACCCTAGTTGAGTTTCTTAAATTAATAAAATCTTTAACATAATATGAAAATTACACAAAATCGCCCATATTTAAAAAAAATCAACAATCGCCCATTTTAATCAAAATAAAAAAGAAATTTATGCCAAACATATAAAAAATGCATGCTCTAAAAAAATGAAAATAAGATCAATTACTTAAAATAAATCATATTCCTAATTAATCACCCATATTCATATAGTATTCCTTAAAAATCTATTTTATAATGTCATAGTTATAATTTACGTAAGATTAATATGAAGTACCATATTATGTGCCTAATTAATCAAGTTTTCATGAGTATATACCCGATTTTGCCTATTTTTAATATATGTTTATCATATTTTTATTAATTACAAATAGTTATCATATATTTTACTATTTCTTTTTTAAAAATATATTTTATTTCATTTTTGTAAAAGTATTATATTTCATCTATGTATGGTTAAGATTTCTTATAGAATCTTTTTTTAAAAATGAGAAATATATATTTTCTTAAGATTCAATCACAAGATACCACATAAGATGTAATGTATAATGTATTAGTTTTAGTGTATATAAAATAATATGGACCAAAATGAAAAATATATAAAATAATATATGGAGAATAGATGCACAAATCTACATTTATAGATAGGTATATGTAAATTTAGATTTTTTTAATAACATATGTTTTTAAGAAAAATAATTAAAATGAATTATTTTTAGTAATTATAATAGTTATTTAAAGGAGTAGATGTTATCTATTATAAATGATTTTTTTTTGGGGGGGGGGTTGCAATTTTTTCAATTTTAAATATATTAGGGGTTTATTGAAAATATTTTATGAATAGGGGTGATTTTGTGTAATTTTTCCATTATTTGTGTAATTTTTTAATTTAAGAAACTTATTTAGGATAGATAGCGCAACTAACACCAAAGTTTGAGATATTTCGTGAAATCTTACAAGGTTGGGATATTATGCGCAACTATCCATAAAGGTCAGGATATTTAGTGCAATTAACCCTATTATTAACAGCTCATGAGCTGCTGTTTATACTAGGGTAAAGCACACTTGTTCAATTCGGTTACAAGGGTTACAATCTAATAAACTCTGTGATTCCTAATCGATCTCGGCTTTACAGATCGAAAGCCAAGAACGGGGTAAACATAGCGGAAAGTAAACAAGCGACCAACAAGCGGTTTTACGTGGTTCGGCCGGAGCCTACGTCCACGGAGCCTCAGCCGGATCGGCTTGAGATCTCAATCCACTAATCAAATAGCAAGGTTACAGAACAGGTTGCCCTAGATCTAGACTAAGGCAAACTTAGACGAAATACACGATACAAGACTAGTATGCACGAGAGAAGCAAGAACAAAGCAAGTAAAGGAAGAGAACACCCTGGATCTGGAGAATAGAGTCAGATCTTCGTTGGATTCAACCAGAGAAGGGAACCTCGCCAGAACAGAGGGCAAATGACCTTCTTCTTCCTCCTAGATCTCAGATCTAGAGTCTCAGAGTGAGATTCGCTCTAGATCGGACCACCTTGAGCTTCGCCGGAGCTGGGTTTGAAGAAACCCTAGCTTTCTCTCTCCGTCGCCTTCTCTCTCTCTCTCTTAGGGTTTGGGTTACCTGAAGAGTCGAACTGAAGAATGCGGCAACCCTAGCTCCAACTTTGTATATATAGGCGAGCTCTAAATGAAACGCTGCGTTGCAGTTGTCCAAGAGCTGAGAGCTCTTTAAGGTAAGCGAGCTCAGTCCAGCAAAGTGAAGCAGGCCTGGGTTTGGGCTTTTCGGCCCAATTACATATCAGCATACATCCTTATATAACATATACTTATGCATATATATATATATACATATGTGAGCATAAGTGTGACTTACACTTCTAACATATGTTAGTATATATATATATAAGTACATATTATATTTACATGTGTATTTATCTAATTCTACCAATCAATCTTTATCTAGGGCCATCCATTATTCCTAGATAAAAAATGCTTAAGATTAGAAAAGACTTTACAATTTTCCCTCCTAATCGAAGCATTAGACCTATTAAAAACCTTTCTATATCATAGTGGATTCAAATACTCAAGAGAACCGGTATCATCATCAGCTCAAGTTACCTGTGATCTAAGATGGTTCTCCAAGGTGGAGAAAATCCCTGCAAAACTCAAATTTGTTAGCAGGAACTACCTTTGTTCCAAAGTCAGCTGGATTGATGTCGCCTTTTATCTTCTTCACATCTAGCTCTTTAGCAGTAACCATGTTCCGAATAAAATGAAAACGAACATCTATATGCTTAGTCTGCTCGTGGTACATGGGGTCTTTGCAAAGATAAAGTGCGCTTTGGCTATCCGTATGGATTATGGTTTAAATGGCCTTTTGAGGATTTCTTTTAGAATTCCTTTGAGCCAAATAGCCTCTTTGGCAGCTTCAGTGGCTGCCATGTACTCAGCTTCAGTTGAAGATAAGGCAACAACTGATTGTTGCTGAGATTTCCATGACACACAGTTACCTGCCCATGTAAAGTAGTAGGCAGTGGTGGACTTGCGAGTATCTTTATTGCTAGCATAATCAGAGTCAACATAGCCACATAAATGATCAGCAGATTCATGCAAGCCATAGTGTAAACATAGATTTTTCGTACCAGCAATATAACGAAGTAAGTATTTCATAGCAGTCCAATGATCAGAACCAGGATTGGACATGAAACGACTAAGCACAGAAATGGCAAAAGCAAGGTCTGGGCGGGTGCACAACATAGCATACATAACTGATCCTACAGCAGCATCGTAAGGGACCTTAGCCATTTCTTTTATTTCCTCGGGTTTAGAGGGACGGCTCTTTTTGGTAAGTTCTAGATGCCCTCCTAAGGGTATGGATGTTGGTTTAGAGGAAGTCATATGAAACCTTTGCAGAACCTTAAGAACATAGTCATCTTGAGATAACCATATTTTCTTATTAGGTCGGTCTCTAATGATAGTAACACCAAGGATCTTCTTGGCTTCCCCTAAATCCTTCATGTCAAAGTATTTCTTTAAGTCCTTTTTCACAGTACTAATGGGAATCATAGAATTGCACACAAGCAAGATATCATCCACATATAGCAGTACATATATCATAGACTGTTTAGAAATATGTTTGAAATAAAGACATGAATCATAACTACTTCTTATAAAACCTAATTTCTTAATCACAACATCAAACTTAAGATTCCATTGCCTAGGGGACTGCTTGAGTCCATAAATGGATCTTTTAAGCAAGCAAGCATGATCAGGAAATTTGGGGTTTACAAACCCCTTAGGTTGTCTCATATAGATGGTTTCATCCAGAGATCCGTGCAAGAATGCAGTCTTTACATCCATTTGCTCAAGTTCCCAATCAAACACAGCACAGACAGCAAGCATTAATCTCATAGTTTTGTATTTAACTACAGGAGAGAAAATGTCATTATAATCTATGCCTTCTCTTTGGGAAAACCCTTTGGCAACAAGTCGGGCTTTAAACCTAGGGGGCTCACTAGGGCTTAGACCTTCTTTTAGCTTAAAGACCCATTTAGAGTCAATGAGCCGGGTCTTAGAAGGTCTAGGAACCAATGTCCACGTTTTGTTTGTGTACATTGATTCCATTTCTTCCTTCATGGCTGCTAGCCAATCTTTGGCATAGCTGCTCTTAATGGCAGATTCATATGAGCTAGGAGTGGTAGGATGCCTAACATGATCAGCAGTTAAGAATGCATATTCCACAATATATGATGTGTACTTCCTATTGGGTATGACAGTCCTAGGTTCTCTATCCCTAGTTAACTGATAGTCATGCAAAGTAGGTAGCATAGAAGCAGTAGAAGCATGTAAATCAGAAGGGGATGAGAAGAAAACAGAGGACTCCTTTTGGGAGTCATTAGAACGGCCATTTACATCACCAGAAATAGGAGAGGGAGGAGGAGAAGATAGAGGAGAAGTAGGAGGAGCACCACCCTTAGGAGAAGAAGGTTCTTCTTGTTCTTCATTAGGGTCTGCATCAGGATCTGCAAGTACTTCTTGTTCAGCTTCTTCTTCTTTGTGTCCCCCCTGTAATGTGGAAGGAGTAGCTTTCTTAGCTGATCTTGTGATCTTTCCAGTGTCATGCTCAGAATCACCATCATCAGAGGAATCATCATCTGGGATCAACTCCTTAGTCTGCTCAATGGTACCTGTTAGCTCAGGATAAGTTGTTAGTTCAGATTTAAGAGGGAATATATCTTCATTAAACTTCACACTTCTAGTTGTTATAACTTTGTATGGGCCAGGTTGCAAGAGGAGCACCCTGTAGCCTTTAACTCCCTCAGGATAACCAAGTAGCAAGCCTTTCAAAGCCCTAGGTTGGAGCTTGCCCTCACTGACATGAGGGTAAGCTGCATAACCAAAAGGTTTCAAATAAGCTAGGCTAGGTTGTTTCCCTGTCCATCTGAACTGGGGAGTATCAAAGTTTATAACACTGGAAGGTGACCTATTTATAAGATATGCAGCAGTTAACACAGCTTCACCCCATAATGAATTCTTAAGACCAGAACTAATCAACATACATCTAACTTTTTCCAATAAAGTTCTATTCATCATTTCAGCTGTACCATTTTGTTGTGGAGTACCTGGAACTGTCAAGTGTCTTTTAATCCCATGTGATTGGCAATATTCATTAAATTCTGTATTACAAAACTCTAACCCATTATCAGTTTTAAAGCATTTAAGTTTGTGGTTAGACTGACTTTCCACCATTACCTTCCACCTCTTAAAGGCATCAAAGGCTTGATCCTTTGATTTCAGAAGACTTACCCAAACTTTCCTTGAGAACTGGTCAATGAAGCTAATGAAGTACCTCATACCCCCTGCAGTGGGGACTTGTGAAGGTCCCCATAGGTCAGAGTGTACATATTCTAAGGGAATATTAGCAACATAAGTTGAAACAGGAAATTTAAGCTTGGCAGATTTGCCCAACACACAATGCTCACAGAATTTAATGTCAACAGGTTTCTTAGGCAATAGACCAGATTTATGCAGTTTGTTTAATCCTTTGTTGCCTATGTGACCAAGCCTGTTGTGCCAATTTTTAGTTTCATGGAGAGTCATGGAATCAGTGCAAGCAGAAACATTAAGCTCATGCATAGAGGAAATAACATGATATAATCTCTTCTTCCTAACAGCTTTAACAATCACTTTGCCATTTCTAGAGATTGTTCTAATGCCATCAACAGAAGTAACATCACAACCTATTTCCTCTAATGCAGATTCAGACATGAGACTTCTCCTTAAACTTGGGACCCACTTGACATTAGTGAAAATTCTAACAATGCCATCATGCATAAGTAAAGGAACATCTCCTACTCCTTTTATTTTCAGAGAAGTATGATCACCCAGCATAACATCACTACACACAGATTCATTTAAGTTTTTAAAGAAATGCTTATTAGGTGTGGCATGCATTGTGCAACCTGAATCAAGTATCCATGCATCAAATGTATCAAGAGATGTTAATGCAGAACACATGAACAATTCAGCAGAATAATCACCCATATTCTCAAGCACAGAAGCAGATAACTCAGTGTTGTTCTTTTTAGCCAGTTCCTCAGCCCTTTTCTTTTTCCTACACTCCTTGACCCAGTGACCAATGTTACCACAGTAGTTACACTTAGAGTTTGGGTCAGATTTCTCAAATTTCTCATTTTTAGGCTTATCTTTCTTATTCTTCTTATTCTTGTTGTTCTTATTGCCCTTCTTGTCATTTCCCTTAGTAAACAGAACCTCAGGTTTATCAGCTTTATTGTTTTTCAGACCTTTGATCTTAAAAACTTTCATGAGTTCATTCTTTTCAATGACAGATTCAATCAGCTTATCCTTTGTAAGTTCATCACGACTAAACTGAATGACATCTTTGAAGTTATCAAATTGAGTGGGCAAAGAATTCAGAAGTAAGATAGCCTGGTGAGAATCCTTTATGTCATCATTGCATCTTTCTAATTCTTGAGTCATTTTTAGAAAAATATCCAGATTATCATCAAGAGTCAAAGCAGTATTCATCTTAAAGGTGAACAGACGACATAACAGAGAAATCCTGGAGGGCAAGGATTTAGATAGAAAGAGCTCCTCCAGGGCATGCCAGAGGGAGAAAGCGGAAGAGTGTTTTACCACTTGTCGAGCAATACCATTAGTGAGGCGTAGCATTATCTCAGAGTGGGCTTTCATGTCCATTTCTAGCTCTTCAGCTGTGGACTTGGTTGGTGCAGAGGATCCTCCTTCGACTCCCTTCAGTTTTTGGTCATCAGTCTTTGGGGGATCCTCATTATTGATGTCACCACCCTTGAGAAGGGTGGTCATCTCAGAGGTTGTGGTTGCAGGCTTCAAGACTGCCTTCCAACAACCTTCCTTGATGAGAACAGCTCTCATCTTGACTTGCCACATGGCGAAGTCTATTACACCGTCGAATGGCTTGATTTTCAAAGCACTATCCATGATGTGTGGTACCTGTAGTGTCCAAGAAGCAGGTAAGTATCAAAGTTTATGCAAGCGGAAGCGAAAATGAGTGCAACAGTATACAAGACACTCTATTAAAACCCTAGAATCACAGGTCTTTGAACAGATCTAGACCAGTGGTACTTCAGACAGGAGAGGAATAGCCCAAGCCTGAGCTTTTTGAAGGACTACCCAATGTCCTGCCTCCGATCCCGCTCCCTGAGAACCAAGAATGGCACAGGTAGGTAAGGAAAGGGACACCTAAGCTTTGATACCACTTTGTGATTCCTAATCGATCTCGGCTTTACAGATCGAAAGCCAAGAACGGGGTAAACGTAACAGAAAGTAAACAAGCGACCAACAAGCGGTTTTACGTGGTTCGGCCGGAGCCTACGTCCACGGAGCCTCAGCCGGATCGGCTTGAGATCTCAATCCACTAATCAAATAGCAAGGTTACAGAACAGGTTGCCCTAGATCTAGACTAAGGCAAACTTAGATGAAATACACGATACAAGACTAGTATGCACGAGAGAAGCAAGAACAAAGCAAGTAAAGGAAGAGAACACCCTGGATCTGGAGAATAGAGCCAGATCTTCGTTGGATTCAACCAGAGAAGGGAACCTCGCCAGAACAGAGGGCAAAGGACCTTCTTCTTCCTCCTAGATCTCAGATCTAGAGTCTCATAGTGAGATTCGCTCTAGATCGGACCACCTTGAGCTTCGCCGGAGCTGGGTTTGAAGAAACCCTAGCTTTCTCTCTCCGTCGCCTTCTCTCTCTCTCTCTCTTAGGGTTTGGGTTACCTGAAGAGTCGAATTGAAGAATGCGGCAACCATAGCTCCAACTTTGTATATATAGGCGAGCTCTAAATGAAACGCTGCGTTGCAGTTGTCCAAGAGCTGAGAGCTCTTTAAGGTAAGCGAGCTCAGTCCAGCAAAGTGAAGCAGGCCTGGGTTTGGGCTTTTCGGCCCAATTACATATCAGCATACATCCTTATATAACATATACTTATGCATATATATATATACATATGTGAGCATAAGTGTGACTTACACTTCTAGCATATGTTAGTATATATATATAAGTACATATTATATTTACATGTGTATTTATCTAATTCTACCAATCAATCTTTATCTAGGGCCATTCATTATTCCTAGATCAAAAATGCTTAAGATTAGAAAAGACTTTACAAACTCAGCTACACTCTTCCTGTGCACTTGCGTGTGCTCTCCATATGATTTAACATCCCCCGCAAACTGGGGATCGAGGGAAACATTCCCATTTTGGCCAATAACTGGTTTTGTTGGGAGGAAGACAATGTCTTGGTAAACATATCAGCAAGCTGCTCAACAGTTGGAATGTAACACAAATCCAACAACCCTTGAAGGACCTTTTTGGCTAGTAAAATGACAACCAACCTCTATGTGTTTTGTACGTTCGTGGAACACAGGGTTGCGAGCAATCTCCATGACTGACTTGTCACAATGGAGCTCAACAGGTTTGATAGGACCAACTTCTAGCTCTTCAAGGAGTCGAATGAGCCAAGTAACTTTTGCAACTATAGCGGCCATTGCTCGATGCTCTGGCTTAGAGGAGCTATGAGAAACCACGACCTGCTTCTTGGACTTCCAAGAGATGGGAGAACCCCCAAGCAAGATGAGAAACCCAGTAACTGATCAGCATGTGTTAGGACACGAAGCCCAATCAAAATAAGTGAAATCCTTTACAATGGGAGAAAACCATTCAAGATCACTCCTCTATCAAGCGAACCTGCTATGTAGCGAATGGTGTGAAGTAAAGCATCATGGTGAGGACGTCTGGGAGCTTGTATAAACCGACTAAGTGATTGTACAACAAAGCAAATATCTGGCCTTGTATTGGTAAGGAAATTTAATTTCCCTACCAATGGTCGATAATGGAAAGGATCATCCAGCAATCTCCATGATCATGAACCAATTTCAAATTTTGAGGAAGATGACTGCAATTGGGAGAGCATTAAGAAAGACCTACATCATGTATTAATTCCTGACTGAATTTCTTTTGAGAAAGAGCAATACTATAAGATAACTCACTTCAATCCCAAGGAAGTAATGCAACAAAACCAGATATTTGATGCTAAAAGCACTGTATAGGTGGGCCTTCAATCGAATAATCTTAGTTGAATTTGAACCAATGATTAACAGATCATCCACATATACTACTACAATGGTTAGTTGGGAATTAACCTTCTTCAAAAATAGGAAGTGATGACTGTGAGAGTAAGGAAAATCAATATGCAGCAAAGCAGAGGTGAGTTTGTAAAACCATTGTTTGGACACTTGTTTCAAACCATAGAGGAACTTATTGAGCTTACAAACAAGCTCATTAGGGTTGGGCACGCCCTCAGGAACTCGCATATACACATCCTAAAAAAGATCCCCATGGAGAAAGGCATTGTTGACATCACATTGATGAATGTCCCAATGCTTGGAAGTAGCCACTGAGATGATAGTTCTAATGGTAGTCATCTTTACCATGGGCAAAAAGTATCATAAAAATCGATGCCCTCACAATGTGTGCAACCCTTAGCCACGAGCCTAGCTTTATGGTGCTCAAGAGTACCATCAATCTTCAACTTAACCTTGAATACCCCCTTGTAACCACCGACCTTCTTGACTTTTGGTAAAGGAACCAAGTCCCAGATTTTATTAGCAGTTAGAATACCAATCTCTTTCTCCATAGCTTGAATCTAGTTAGGATCAGTGGCGACTTCTTTATAGGAAGTAGGCTCAATATAAGAATGAAGATGAGCAAGCAAAGCAAAGGAAGAAGATGGTAAATGTTGGGAAAAAGAAGATAAAGGTTCTATGAAAGAGGTGCCACAAACATAATCATTTAGATATGCAGGTTGTCTAGGAACTCTTGATGATCTTATTAATGAAACAAACTCAATAGAAGGTGTTGTAATGTCATTTTAAAGAGCATGAGGAACAACAATGTCAAACAAAAAATCAGTAGACAAGGTAGGCAAAGTAGAATTCATTTCTGAAAAAACATAATGAAAAGGGAAACAAGTCTCATGAAAACATCCCTGGAATGAAATACAACATGAGTTTTGAGATCAAGGACTTTATAAGCACTCTTCCCAAATGAATATTCCATAAAAACACAGGGAGAAGCTCTTTGTCAAAAGCTCGTATGGAGAAGTGTTATGAAGAGAAGAAGGTAAGGGTGATCGATTGATCAGGTAAGTAGCTGTCAAAAGGCACTCTCCCTAATATTTAAGAGGAGGATTGGCTTGAAATTTAAGGGATCAAGCAACTTCTAAAAGATGCTTGTGTTTGCACTCCATTACTCCATTTTGTTGTGGAGATTCAACACAACTTGTTTGATGTAAGATGCCTTCTGTAGCAAAGTAATCTTGTGTGTTTTTATCCCAAAACTCAGTTGCATTATCAGACCAAAATGCTTTAATTGTGGCGTGAAACCGAGTTTTAACTAATGCCATAAAATTATGTAAAAGAGATAAAACATTGCTTTTGTGAGACATAAGATATGTCCAAGTGTAGCTTGTATGATCATCCACGATTGTTAAAAAATATCAAAAACCATCACGAGTGATCTCTTTGTAAGGCCCCTAACTGTCAATATGAATGAAAGAAAATGGATGATCAGATTTGATGTCCGCGTTTAGCATGTTTTATAGCTTTAGCTCAAGTTTAATTGCATTGCATTTAGGTTAAAACTGAGTCACTTTTGTAAGTTTTTAGTATGGTTTGCAATATAGAGGTCTACACGAGTGTGTTTCATGTTTTATAGGATTTTGGAGATAATTTGGAGAAGATTTGGGGCATTTTAAAGCTTGGAAGGAAAGTCATGAAGACATTGGAAAAGCTAAGGAAGTGGAAGCGAGATTGAACGAAGTCCATTAGATGAGCAACTGGAGAAACTCCTTTTTTTTCCATTTACACTTTGAATTAGATATTGACACCTTCATGAGATTTGTTAGTTGAAGTACTAAAAAATATCTTTCCAACGCATATTCATATGCATTAATCGGACCAACGAGGACTCCAGAAAGTGTGTTACAAGATATACTTAAAAAAGCTGAAAAACAGAGGCACGTGGGCGTGCATTTGACCGGCACGGGTGTGCAGAAGCTCGATCGGAGAATAAAGCCAATAGAACAAGGTCACACTGGTGTGCACCATCGGTGCGCAGGCGTGTACTTGATAAGTCGGCCAGATTTTGTAGATTTTGGGACCGATTTATTATATTTTCTTAATATTTTTTATTACTTTCTTAAATTAAACCCTAGTAGTATAAATAGAACATTAGGATGAAATCTTAGGGATTAATTTTGAAGTGTGTGTGTGAGAGAGAGAGAGAGAAGACGTGATACGTTTGTGAGGATCTGAGGACGGAATTGAGACGTGTTAGCGATTCTTTCAAGGTGTTTTATATTCTATTATGCTTTGTTCATGTTATTGTTATGAATCGTGTTTAGTTCTTCTCTTTCTAGGGCTGGGAAGATCCCAACAATAGTCATCGGTGTAAATGATGATGGATTGATGATTTCTTCACCTCTATCTATTTCTATATCTTTGTTTGTTTAAATCTTTGAATGAAAGTTTAGGGATACATTTGATTTGCAATTTGAATTGAAAGAGGAGAATTGTGGATTAGATTACACGATTTAGGGTTTTGATGCGAAAGATGAATTATCCCAATCAAGACCAACATAGATTGAGATTGTTGATTGAATAAGCGAAAGCGAATTTGATTAGCTTGTTAGGTTTTGCAAAGGTTGAACATTTCCTATTGATAAGGGCTAAATTTTGATTGCAATTCATTGGTGTTTGCATACTTGACAATTGTTGTGGTGAAATCCGGATCCTAGAATTTCTTTAATATTGATATAAATTCCCTTTTTAATAAAGAAAACCCAAATCCTCTATCTTCCATCTCTTCTTGCTCTTTCTTAACCCTTAAGCAACTAGATTAGCACCACTGACTCTCTACCGTGGACGAACCTGACTTCTCTATACTCAGTTGTGTCTTGGTTATAAATTTATTTGATTGATCAAAACCCTTTCAACAATATTTATGATTTAAAAACTGAAAAGGGCACTTGTGTTGCTTAGTCTGAGGACAAATTTGACAAACAAAATCAGGTTTCAAACTAGCAACAACAGAAGCATACACAAATGTAATTGATCATAAGAAAGATGTCCCATCCTGCAATGTAATAAAGCAGGTTTACAAGCAACATTAACAACATGAAAAATGTTGAATTATTACAATGTTTTAAAACAGAGTCTATAACAAGAGAAGAAGAATCAGCTCCATTGAAGGCCCTTGCATTCACTACCAAGAGTTAGTGGTTATTTCATCGAAGGGGCCTGAATAAAGCAACTGTTAGGAGTAAAAATAAAAAATGAATTAAGATCTCGTGTAAGCTTCCTGACAAAAATGAGATTAAAATGAAAATGAGATTAAAATGAAATGCAGAAACATGAAGAACATTTTTCAATAAAATCTAAGGGGTAAGAAAAATATCACCAATATGTAATATTGAAGATTGTGTGCCATTAGGCATAGTAATTGAAGAAGGAGATGAAACAAAATGAAAGGTATGCAAATAAGAAAGGTGAGGAGTGATGTGGTCATTTGCGCCATTGTCAATTATCCAAACTGAATTCAAAACTAAGGATAGGAAATAAGTGCTTGTACTTGCCACACACAACCTTGGATTGATCAAGGTTGGATTTACTGAGAAGCGAAATCAGCTTGTCATACTGATCTTGAGTGAGCGAGGTTGCAGCAGAACATGATGATTTAGCAAAAGAAGAAGATGTTGGAGAAGGTCAATAATGTTTACTGCTCTTTTCTCAAGTCTTTCTTTGTTAGTGAGATACACTAGGGAACGAGTGTATTTTGTATACAATTCTTTGATAAATTTGGCCTTTGCCCATTGCAAGACATGGAAATTATGAACTCAACAGTATTGGTATTGTAATTTGCACTCTTGTGCAGTTATGCAACATAATAAGCTATTTTTTTTATTTATGTGGTTTGGACTGGATTGCTCCATTCCTTCATTTCATATGTTGTTGCATTCAATTTGTGTTTTGGATCTCATACTGTATGGGAATGTAGATAATTTAGAGGATGAACCGGCTGATTTCAAAGAACTCAGTTTTGCAACAGGGTTCTTGCTGGGAGGGGGAAGACATACAAGGCTTAGTGGAGGATTTCTCCTTGAAGCTACGTACACCATTGGCTATTATTATAGATATTGATTATATCACATCGCATTATGATATTTTTTTACCGAGTAATTTAAAATATCTCTAGTTATATATGCTATTTTAAATGAGATTTAAAAAAATCTAAAACATTTATAAGATACATTTATGGTAAAGATTTTTATTTTATTTTTATGCTAACTTTTATTTATACTTTATAATATTAATTTTTTTATTTTATTACGATTTTAAGAAAATCGCATCATGGCACGGGAATTGTACTAGTACTAGCTTAAAGAAACTTTTAGAAATTTCACAAAATTTGAGCTATTCGACCTTAAATCGAGCGATCGAGCTTTGAACCGAGCTTGAAAATATGTTCATACTCGTCTTGTTTATAAAATGAATGAGCTCAAGTCGAGCTTTTATCGAGTCAAGATTGAGCTACTCGGCTCATATAAGAACTATAGTTTTGTTGATGGAATGAGTGTTATAGGTTGTTTGCTGTAATTTTTAATATAAGGGGTGATTTTGTAAAACTACCTAATTTAATTCTCCTTTTTTTCTTTTGAAAAAAGTAATAATTCAGTACATCAGATAATACGAAGCTAACTAAAAAGATATCGAACCGGAAAATGATAAGAAAAAAATGTCTTTTTTGATTAGGAAAGATAAATTCCCAAGTCCTGATGACAACAAAATTCTACCAGAAGTACTGGGATATTATAGGCCCATTAATCATCAAAGCAATCAAAGAATTCTCCCACTCTGGTAGAATCCTTAAACATATCAACCACACTTTTATCACATTGATCCCAAAATATGACGACCCAATAACTACAAATCACTTTAGAGTTTAGACCAATAAGCCTATGTTCAACAATTTACAAAGCTATAGCCAAGATCATTACAGAAAGGATGAAACCAATTATAAAGAAAATTATTCACCCCCTCCAAAGGGCCTTTGTATCTGAAAGAGCTATCCAGAATAACGTAAAATAGCCTATGAAATTTTTTCACTTATTCAAAAGTAGACGCGGAAAAGAAGGTTGAATTGTCATCAAACTAGTTAGATATGAAAAAGGCATATGATAGAGTGGAATGAGACTTCATATTCAAAGTTTTAGAAAAATTCGGCTTTTGCCAAAAATTCCGCAGATGGTTTGAACAATGTGTTAAGGTTGTTTCCTTCCCAGTCTTGGTTAATGACGGATCCACTGACCATTTCATATCAGGGAGAGGCATCAGACAAGGAGACTCGCCCTCACCTTTTCATCATAGGAGCATAAATTCAAGCAAGAAAACTCCAAGCCACTTGTAACCAGACAGAAAAATCCATTGGATTCAAAATAGCTAGATCAAGAATCAAAATCCCATCTCTCTCCTTTGCGGACGATATGATGACATTTACAAAGGCAAACCAAAACTCGTGTCGTGTGGTGAAAAATGTCATTGACGACTATTGCGCCATTTTAGGACGAAAGGTCAATTTTCATAAATCGGTCTTCCAAACCACCCCGAAGGTCTCAAACAATAAAAACAATTGATACAGAGTACGATCCACATAAATAACCAGATAGCACTTGATAAATACCTCGGCTACCCCATTATCATTGGTAGAGTTAACAAAACCACATTTGAAGAGACAATATGCAAAACTAGACAACAACTCACGAAATGGAAAGCTAAATCTCTATTACAAGAGGGAAGAGCAACACTAATAAGATCTAACATGGCAGTTAAGCCTAATTACATTATGCAAAACCTTATGCTCCCAACCAAAATCTATAAGGAACTCGATCGAATAAACATATGTTTCCTTTGGAACAAAGAACAATCTTTTTCACCCCTTATTAGTTGGGACAAGGTCTGCAAGTAGAAACGATTAGGAGGAACATGAATATATAAAACAAAAGATATGAACCAGACACTACAAATGAAATTGCTATGGAAAATCTTATCAGAACCATGTAACCTCTGGGTTCAATTGATTAACGAAAAATATTTGAAAGGAAACCCCCTCCTTGAATACAAAAGAAAAGGTAATTTATCCTGGCAATGGGAATACAATCAATTTCGTCCTAAAATGGCGCAATGGGAATACAAAAGAAAAGGTAATTTATTCTACAAAGGATTAATATGGTAAATAAGAAATGGAAATACGATCAATTTCTAGAAGGATATCTGGTTATACGAAAAAATGCTAAAGTGTAGACAACATTCCAACATCATAATTAATGAAAATGACAAGGCGAAAAAATATATCGACAACAAGAAGAAATGGAATATTGATGTACTATCAAATATCCTCTTGATGGATGTGGTTAACAAGATTAAGAACATCTACATACCAGAACATGACATAGAAGACAAACTATATTGGAAACCAAGTAAAAACGGATGGTTTAGTACAACAAATGCCCTAGCGCACATCACAAGGCAAAACGCAGAAGAAACTAGCAGCATGACATTGATATGGAACCTAGACATATTTCCAAAAGTTAAAAATTTTCTTTGGAAACTTGCACTAGATGGAATCCCAACTAAGACCAGACTAGCAAACAAAGGCATTCATGTTCCTCTAACTTGCTCATTGTGTGATCGGGCGGATGAAATCCCAACCCATCTCTTTGTTAAATGCAACCTCACACTACAACTAATTCACATAATAGACTCGAACATCGAAATAGGGATTCATAACATCGACACTAGAAACACGTCGATCAAGAACATCGTTTGCAAAATATTCAACAAACTCATTTTTGAGCAAAAAGAAAGACTAGCAGCGACATGGTGGTGCTTATGGATAAGCAGGAATAGAAAAATATTTGAAAACCTAAATATAACATCCATCCAAAATATAGAGAATTATACCAATCAACAACTACATAACGGGGCATCTCCTAAGTTGACCTTTGAAGATGAGCCCCAATCTCAGCAACAACTACGAACAAATGAGCCAAGAAAAAGATGAAATTTGAGATAGAACAAACCAGTTGATGGATCGTTCAAAATTAATTTTGATGAATCCAAACTGCCTATGGGTGAGGCATCTGCTAGTTTCATTATCAGGGACCACTGTAGTTCAATCATCGATTATGGCGGTTTCAAATAAGGGCATATTTCCGCTTTAGCATCTGAGGCTCTTGCCCTCAAAGGAGGCGTTGCCAAGACGAAAGAGCTTGACCTTTCCAGCATCATGATTGAGGGTGACAGTCCGATCATTATCAATTGCTTGTGAAGACTGCGGAGCCACTCGTGGGAGATCGAGATGCTGTTTTCCAACGCCTTGTTCTTCCTCCAACATTTTGAAAGGGTACAACTCAGCCACATCTTCCAGGAAGATCAACTCAACCGCCAGCAGAATAGCGAGTTTGCTCCATACGACATCCACATAGGACCTCCACGCCGATTCGGCTTTGCGCGTCCTCAATCAAAATGTTGCCCTTGTGGTGGTCCAAATCTTTACCTTATTAAAAAAAACACACTAGTGTGATTTAATGCTACTGTATGACCTTTGCCATTTCCGAAGCACTCCTTATTTTTGGAAAAACAAACAAACAAAAAACCCTCCGAAAAAACAAACTGAAGGTCGAGAAATTCAATCCTTCTTCACCGCTCATCGACGACGACGAAGAAAGTAGGGGGATAAGGCCTTCTCCGACGCCGAATCCGGAGGTCCAAGAAGGCTTCGCCGCGACGGCGCGCAATCTGTTCGTCTGCTGGAGGCGACGCTGATGAGTGGAGGAAGAGGCGACGCCGACTTGCCACAAATTGTGCCTGGTCTGGGGTTCCAGTTTCAAGTTCAAGGTAACCAAAATGTTTAATTTGTTTGAGATTGACATAGGGTTTCGATTTCGAGCTTGGATTAGAGTTACATCGTGCTTGGTTTAGGTAACTTACCTGCTCCTATTCTACATGTTCGATTGTTTAATTTCAGTTGAGTTGTAGAATACGACATATTTCTTGTTGCTGAAGTATATAATTATATGATAATCGGCCGCTCCCTGATTGATTGACTGATGGCTTTGTGTCTATATGTCATTTGTGTGTGTGCTGTGTAATGATCTTTTCTTTCAATTGGAGATGGGAGAAAGAGGTGTGATGTTGTTTAATTTGTAGATGCTTTAACCTTAATGTTAGTTTCGAAACAACTCGATTAGGTATGGTATTTGTTTAGGGACAGAGGAAGAGATGTTTGCTGTAAAGGGTTTGAAATTTGAATATCTTCATTATTAACATTACAAAGAATATATAGACATGATAGAGATTAAAGATAAGTTTATCTACAACTCAGTGATAGAATTATAGCAACCCTAAATTCTATCCGTTTATGCTGGTGTAGTGTTTTTGGTTTAGTGATTCGATTTGAGGTTGAAGGTAATCTATCCTCTAAAAGGGGATTCCTTGTTTGTTTAGAAGGTGATTTTGGTTTCATTTCAGAAATCATAAGCTTAACGGACCTATGTGTATCGATAACGTTTGGGCACGGGACAAAATGTTTCAGCGAAAATTTGAAAATGCTGGTACACCACGCGAAAATTGCATAACTTGGAGGTTACCAGGCGAAAAGTGAACCACAAAATGCCGGCCCTGAGAGTGCTCCTTGTTTCACCTCCATCTCCGGCATTAAGCTTTCCTGCCAAAAGGTGGGGCTGCTTTTCTGCAATTCAGCGAATCCCCAGTGTCCCGTCTCTCTCTTCCATCCGTCTCTTTGAAACGGGCCTTGACGGAAACAAACTAGTCTATTGCAATGGCGACAGTACAAGGAGTGCCCAATCACCTCTTGGTGTCGATAGTTTCGGTGAGTTGTTCTGTAGGGCATTACTTGCAAGCATCTTGTCTGCAATACTCATATTTCTGTTATTGCTCACAATGAGTTTGATCTCTCTTCAGGGGCTGCTTTCTTGCTCTTCCAAGAAATGGGGTTCACTGAGGACGAAGCCAAATTGGTCTTTGAGAAAAACCCAGTTGTTAAAACGTCGTCATTTGAGTTTATTCGTGGTCGAATTCAGTCTCTACACTCGCTGGGGCTCAACCCCTTTCAAATGTCCAGTTTGATCAGCAGACACCCGTCTGTACTCACATCTGGGGAGGTGACTTCCATTCTGAATTTCATCCATGACGATCTCGAAAACAAAGTTAAACCTGCCCAGATTGCTCGTTTGCTGGCTCATACTGAACCCGGATTCCCTGCAAGTTTCATGGACAAGATCACTTTGCTGATGAAACATGGCATTTGTAAAGAACAAGTTCCAAATATTCTCAATCAGATCAATCTAAACAAGGCCTTACTGTACAAGCCAGTTGAAGAAATTGAGAGAATGCTCATTTTTTTGAGCCACTACGGCGGGATCGGTATAGTTGTGAAGCGCCCCACTATTCTGAACTATGACTTGGATACCCAGCTTGCTTCTCGAGTCGGGTTTCTAAAGAAGCTAAGCGGGGATGATGAGGAAGCCACAGCAGTTGTGATAAGGCGACTTCCAGGGGTGTTGTTGTACTCAAAGGAGCATATGGAAAACCAAGTGGAGTTCATGAGGTCTTATGCTGGACTAACCCATGAGGAGATCTTCAGGATCATTTTGACATACCCGAATATAATGAGCTCGAGTAGGGAGAGAAAACTCGAGCCTAGGATCAAGTTCCTCAAGGATTGCGGGCTTGACTCTAGAGACATCTGCCGAATCTCAATCCAATCGCCCTTATTCTTAGGCCTTTCTTTTGAGGGCAATCTGGCTTTCAAGCTCAGCATGTTGGTGAAGATTGGCTATGTGTACAGAACCAAGGAGCTGGCATTTGCAATGGGGGCAGTGACTAGAACTAGTGTTGAGAACCTGCAAGAGGTCATTGGGTTGTTTTTGAGCTACGGGTTCACCTTCGACGACATAGTCACAATGAGCAAGAGGCATCCACAAATACTACAGTACAATCCAAGGTCACTCGAGAGGAAGATAGTGTACTTGGTTGAAGAGATGGGCAGGGAGGTTGGGGAGCTGCTTGCATTCCCAGCATTTCTGTCTTACAATCTGGATAAGAGGATCAAGCCGCGGTACGAGACGAGGAGGAAGATTGTTGGAGAGGAAATGTCAATCAATAAGCTTTTGAGTGTTTCAGTTGAGAGGTTTGCTAGAATGAGTGAGATGTATGAGCAGAAACAAGAGTTGAGAGGGACAAAGTTGCAAGAATAGTTGAATTGGTAAAATTTTCTTTTCTGGTTTGGAAAAGGATGGAGAAGGATGGATAGGGATGACAATGGGTCGGGTGGTAAATGGATGGACACTCATTTCACCCGATCCACCATCTATATCCTTTCACCCATCATTAATTGGGTGAGTAGGTATTTTTCGTCCATATAATTTTGTCTATTTTCGTCTAATCTAAAGATAAATTGTCATATATACAATATAAAATTATAATTAAAAAATTGTTAAAAAATACAACATAAAAAAGTCAATACTATAAGCTACGAAATGTATTTTTAACATTATAAATAGAATGACTCGAAAAAGATTATATTATAATTATTATTTTACTCAAGTTTCAATGCCGGATTTTATGTAATATGATAGATTTAGGATTAGAAAAGGAAAAAAATATGTTTTTATTCATATATCACAATAGCAAAATAACAAATAGGATATTATATTGTAGGTGGCTGATGGGTGGTAGCAGGTGATGGATGATGGGTCGGGTGACGGGACAAGTGCAGATGTAAAAAAACATCACTTATATCCAACCCGATCCATCACCCATCCCCTACACTTTTCACCCGCTTTTTTTTTCGGGTTTTCACCCATTTTTTTGGGTCGAATGATTTGGGTTCGAGTCGGGTGCGGGTGAAATTGTCATTCCTATTGAGATTGATGATATACATTATTCTTGAAAGAAAGAGCTCAAGAAGAGGAAAGTGTTTGAGTATATAACGAGTCCAAATCACCTACAATCCTACATACAACCTTATGTGTGACACAAAATTAGTTAGGTTAAATATTTATAATTAAAAATTCAAAAAAATATATTTATATTACAAACAACAAATCATATATATTTGTATAATTTTTTCATGAAAAAACACATTTTAAAAAATATTAAAATTGAAAAGATGATTATTTGATAATAATAATAATAATTTTAATGTTTTTTAAACTATGTTTTTTCAAGACAAAAATATACAAATATATATGATTAGTGATTTATAACATAAATATATTTTTTTGAAATTTTTTTTATCATAAATATTTAACATAATTAATTTTGTGTCACATGTAAGGGCACATAGAGAGTTGTAGGTGATTTTCACCCGTATATAACTTGGTAGGAAAAATTACTTTATGGAGTCTTTATGACTGTATCACCCTTGAACAAAAATTATTACCTAACTTTTAGAAATACTAAATTCGTATATAAATTATCATTATAAAATAGTACTCCGTATTAACTAAAAATAATATAGATTCAACTTCTGGTTAAAATTATGACCAAAATGATGTGGCAACAGATAGTTAAAATTTTGGCTGGAATTTTAGTAGGTTGAAGCTTTACAGGGAGACATTTTAAGCCAAATGTTTTTAGGAGGATAAAGACCCGGGTATATAGAGTTCAACTTGGGTGAAGAAAAAGAGGAGGTGAGGATTTTATGTTGGGTGATGATATTGTTTGGATGAAATACAATTAATAAATAAATCAATTTAATAATACTAAAGGAGAAGTCACCTACGACATGTGGCGGCTTCTCCTTTAATATAGGTTTGTTTGTTAGCCAATTAAATATTTTTATATATTTAAATAAATTATTATTATTATTTATTATAAATCAAATTACTTCTTTAAATAAGTAATTAATTAATTCTTTTCTTTTTCTAAATCTTAATCGATTGATTTTCTTTTTAAATTACTTTTTTTCAATAAAAATATATAATCTTTTGTAGTTTTGATTCATGGGATAATATATAAATAACAATTAGATCCATTTAATAAATTACTTTGTTATAATTTGATTATATTTAATTTAATCAATTATTCTCATTTCAATGATAATAATGAAGGTTATATATATGTGTGCGTGATCTATAGCCAGGTAATAAAAAGTCGGGTAATAAATTACTTTATTACATTTATGAATAAAAATAATTAGTATATTTTAGTTTAGTTGTGAAAGATAATAGATTTTTGAATTTATAATATATTATTGAATTAATGCGACTATAGTAAAGGAAAATCATTAGTTGAACGGGTGTTAATATGAAATTTATTTAAAATTTAAAAGGAAATTAGGAAAAGTGATCAGAATCCTTGATAATTGTATTTTAACTTATATAAATGTTTTACATATTTATAAAATTATTATATAAAAAGCATCCGCATAATTGTGCGGGCACTAATCTAGTTGTCAATCTAAAGAGTAAACATGATATTACGATGGGTTGTCTATCTGTTGTTTTTTATACCCTTTCGATTTACCATACTTACATCTAGTATTTTAAAATTTTATATGATCGATTAAAAAAAGGCAAAACTAATTAAAATAAGCTCAACTTTGGAGGAGTGTTAAAAACATATCTCCACCTTTCAATCGTAAGAAAAATAACCCAACCTTTGAGAGATTTTGAAACAAAGTATCCTGATTTTTTTTTCCGACCATAAATTTGTGCCAAAACGATGATATATAACTAGCAAAATTAAGATTTTGGTAAATTTTTGGTGATATTAAGTTATTTTAATGAGAATGATATCATTAACAAATTTTTCTATCATTGTTTTGGCCTAATTTATGGTCGGAAAATGAGTTGGGATACTTTGTTATCACCTTCTCTAAATATTGGGTTATTTTTCTTACATTTAAAAGGCATGATATTGTTTAACATTTTTGTAAAGGTTGGGTTATTTTAATTAGTTTTGCCTAAAAAATTATCATTAGTTTTATGTCATTGGATATCATTATTTCTATTAATCTCATTCTTGAATTGCAATTCATATTTATTTCATATTTATTGCTTACATTTTCAAATTTTAAGTGGTATAATTTTAATATATTGTGTTAACATATTGCTATGTATGTGATGTAACTAATACATTCTAGTAAATAAAGTGAAAAAAAAATCAAGATTTGTCTTGCTCCCTTGAGCCGGTCGGTACAAGTCGGTTTACCTAGTAAGTGATTCTTACCGGCTGGGTCACGTGATCGGGGTTTAGTATCGAAGGTGGATTCCTCGTCGTCAAAAAAAAGTGAAAAAAATCAACAAATATTTTAGGAAACTATAAATCATGGGCAAATTAAGCAATGAAAAAAAATACTTATCCATATATATCATAAAGGAATTAAAACATTTATCCATAATAAAGTTGATTTTTAGTATATCTATCATATTCAGTAAATCTAAAATCTTTTTAATATCTAACTTGCAAGGCAAGGTCCAAATCTGCAAAACTTTAGTAATTTCTCTTTTAAAAATACTAAATTGCCTTCTTGTTTTACCTAAATCTTCAACAAAGTATAAAATCTAAATTAATATATTTAAAAATACTAACTTGCCTTATAAGCTTTACTAAATCTTTGAAAAGGCAAGATTTTATAATTATTATTATTGGAAACTATGACTTATGTACTAACAGTAATATATTTTAATACGATTTTTCTATCCTATACCCCAAGGGCATAGGATAAGACCATAAATTGGGAAATGTTTTTAAATTTTAATTAATTTAGCTTTTTTTTAAAATTAGATTTCTAGGGTCGCTTGCCTTTTTGGTAGGGAATCTTTCCAAATTTAGTGTCTTATCCTATGCCCTTAGGGCATAGGATAGAAAAACCGATTTTAATATGATATATAAATAATATTATGCTAACTAGATTATATTTTAATCTTTTTTAGATAATAATATATTTTAAAACTCCTAAATTGCCTTTCATGTTTTACCCAAATCTTCAAAAATCTACAAAATCTAAGATAATATCTTTTAAAGATACTAACTTGCCTTTTTTTGATAATCTAAATTGCCTTTCATGTTTCTATCCTATGCCCTTAGGGTAAAGGATAGAAAAACCGATTTTAATATGATATATAAATAATATTATGCTAACTAGATTATATTTTAATCTTTTTTAGATAATAATATATTTTAAAACTCCTAAATTGCCTTTCATGTTTTACTCAAATCTTCAAAAATCTACAAAATCTAAGATAATATCTTTTAAAGATACTAACTTGCATTTTTTTGATAAGATAATTTTATCAAGTCTATTAATTAATCCTCTTAAATAATAATAATAATAGATAGATAGATAGATAGATAAATAGATAAATATGATAAGATAGTTGCCTCTCTATAAATATTTTATTAGCTTGGAGATTGTCTTCATTCTCTAAAAAGTTTTCTTTGCTTCTTATTGTTGGGTCGAGTTGATCAATAAAAGCTAGAGTATTTAATCAATACCTCATACCTATTGAGTCACGTATTCAAGGTTTACGCGGGTGGAGATATCCTCATATCTCCTAAAAATCATCCTTTGATTATTTGATTAAATTTGCAGTTCTCATCAACCTATCCAACTATTATCTCTTAAAAGGTACCATAACTTTCCTTTATTCTTTGAATACATTATGATGTTATCTATGCAATCGCCTAATTATGTTGTAGGTTTGTAATAATTTATGTACTTTACTTTGACTTATTAATACCCTCGTAGAAGCACAACACTGGCTTTCTTGCTCTCCAAATCAAATTGAATCATATTCATATATCAATGTAAATCACGTTATTTATTCATTCATGTCTCTAATTCTCTATTGCCGCAGTTCTCACCCTAATAATAATACTAATAATTACTTAGCCCTTGTTTGGTTAGCTTTTGAAAAACATCCAGAAAGTATAAGAAATTTTTAAAATTTTTAGAGTTAAACTCCTTCAATTTGGAAAAATTCAATTACTTAGTTCTAGATAAGTTTAACTTTCACTCTTTTTAATTTGAAAATTCTCAATTCTTTCCTTTAATTGAATTTTTACTATTCATGACATCTTTTAAAGTGATAAAAACAATATAAAATATTAATATTAATTTTTTAACAATTGTTTTTGATAAACTTATACTTATTAATAATATTAAAATTTTAATATTTTATATAGTTTTTACCATCTTAGAAATATGTATTTGACTTGAAAAAGTCATTTATTTAGAAATGGAGAGAGTAGTTTTTTTTTTAAATTAGGGATTGTGAGGGAAAGAGAGTTAGGGAACAAGAGAGGGAGAAATTTGGGGAAATATGTCCTCGAATTTGTTCCCTTCTCGTAAATTCTCTTTTATTTTTTTATTATTTAATCTATTTTTATTTTTATTTTTAATTAATATTTGTGAGGGAGACGAGAAATAGGGACAAAAGATGTGAACCCTACCAAGTGCCCTCGTTGGCACAATTCCTATCAACTCCAAATCTCATATCTCCAATGGAGTGCCATCCTCCTATCCCCCAACCAGCCCCAAATCTCCCATCCTTAAGTATGTCCCTCCTCATATACTCAAATATGTCCCTCCCTCTCACAATCCTCTCCTCCTCACAACCTTCAAATTAGAAATAAATAAAATAACATAAAAAACAACTTAATTTTTTTTTTAAAAAAATATGAGTTTACGAAAGGGGATAGGAAAATGGACATTCAATTTGAATCCTTTCAACACCTCCAATTTTTTTTTTTAAAAAATATTTGACCTCTTTATTTGAGTATGAATTCTCATTTCTTCAATTTGTTTCTCTTCCTTCCCCTCTTTTAAAAAACCCTTAATTTTTTTATTCTTTTATCATTATGTTTTTATTTTTATTTTTCAATTGTGAAGGAAAGAGGATTGCAAGACCCTTTTTACACCTGTTTTTATTTTTTAACCAAGTTGATAAAATCTAACAACAATCTATAATCTTTTGAGCCATGTTTGATTTGCGCCGTATTTTAAGATTGAGAGGATTATGATGAAAAATTATGAAATTTTTTCCTTACTTACCTAACAATAATTCTCAATCCCTTTTCTCAATCCTCATGATCTAAAAAAATATTCATTCTAACCATCCTCTTCATCCCTCGCATAAACAATTCAATACCAAACATGCAGTTAATAACCACAATTCAATACCAAACATGCAGTTAATAACCATTTGTTTCAATCGGATGGAGATTGGTTATCAATATCATTATTGGATGTCACTGTCATTGTTACCTACCTCCTTGTTGTACAATGGCCTGACATGGATTGGACCCTTTCAATTACTCGTAGTACAAGGTATTAGGAATTGCATGACCCATTGATCCCTTCCAAACCATCCCCGCCCAAAAACTAAAATACTTCACTGTATAATAACCTCTTTTTCAAAAATAAAATAAATAAATACGGAGTAATAATAATGGAGGGAGTATTTATCTTACAACGAAACCGTTTCCAAATTGGAATTAATTAACTGTTGAATACGGAGGGACAAAAATCAGTTTTCTTTTTTTGCATTTAATATCGTTGGAGTTTAGACTACCTGGAAAAAAAAAAAAACACGCTGACGTCATCGTATAATTTAACCGACTCACACGGCGTGGGTAAGTGGGGTACTGGATCGGGTGCATCGCCGGACACGCACCTTACCACGATCCCTCAATCCTCGCCGTCTATTTTGATCACGTACGTTAAGATTGCTTTTAGACGCCTGTCACAAGTTGACATTTATTTTGCGAGGGATTAAAGAAGTTCGAGTTCTCATCGGCCCCATTTCTCGCACACCTTTCTCTCTCCTGTCCGATCAACTCTGTTTTCTGCTTTTTTCGTGTTTTCCGGCTGATGTGTTGGGGGATCTCGCCATTGTAGGTGCTCGGAAGCTTTTCTTCAACCATGGTAGTCCAAGTGAAGACTGAAATCTTTGAGCAGAACCTTCCGAGCGGCGCGGCGTGGCAGCCGAGGCCCCGCTCGGCGCGGCCGTGGTCAGCGCCGCCGGATTCCGCCACCGTCATTGAACTCAGTAGCAGCGATGAAGAAGAAGGCGCATGTGAGAGGGACGATGCCAGTTCGGCGAAGCGACTTAGGGTTTCCGGCGGTGATTCTTCGATTGTGCCGTCCGGATTTGTTGACCGTCTTCCCGAGGCGGATGCCCAGGCCGTGATTCCGTTGCCAGCGCCGCTGGCGAGGCACGCGGTTGTTTTGTCTGCTGCTAAGCAGTTTTGGAAGGCCGGAGACTATGAGGGCGCTCCACGTGCGGGTGATTGGGAATCTCGGACTGGTTAGTTTTTTTCCCCTTCGTCTTGTTGTTTTGTAAAATAGTACAGTTTGCTGAATTGGATGATTTGTTTGTTCAAAGGTTGGCAGTTTCCTCTTTTGGTTATTGTGGTAGGACATTAATTTGATGTTATATTTTGCAAATTAGTTGGGTTAGCTGAATTGGGTGAGTTGGAGTTGAAAACAATGTAATTAGACATCTGTAATTGAAGCTTAGGGATCAATGCAGAGTGCTGCCGTTATGAGGCCTTGCAAAGGAACCCCAACAAGTTTAGCAGAAGTTGCCTTGCAGCTCTCAAAACTAAGTTGTATTAAGCCATTATACCAAAAGCCTTTGTGCTAATTTAATTGAATGAATTAACCATTAGTAACTCTGGAAGATTTGGAGGGAAAAATCCCCATTATGTAAATGAGGTTGGCAGGTTTCATAATAAGAGGAGTCTTAGGTTTGGAGAGTAGTTCATGTATTCATTTCATAATAAAGCACTGTATGAAGTTCAGAAATAGTTGTTCTTCGAAATATCAGCACTTGTTATGTTTTCCCACGTCCATTTTGGTGACTTATTTTCATGTATTCTGTGCAGGTGGTATGGATCATGTTAGAGTTCACCCCAAGTTTCTACATTCTAATGCAACCAGCCACAAATGGGCACTTGGAGGTATGTTTATGTTTTTCCAAATGCATGGACCTAATCCAAAGACATGTGGTCTTTGCACAATGTGTTGCTCTTCTTCCCTGTCAGCCCTTGAGGCAACAACATTGAGTTCATTTGACCTTGTCTTCCCTTTTAACTACACAAGAGGAAACTGTAAAAAATAGAAATATAACATCGAGTTTGTGATTTCACAAAATAGCACTAACTTTTGGGTTGTTTGTACCATGTGGCACTAAAAAAGCTGGCAGCATGTGTTTTCAGCCATTTTTGTAGGTGACTTTGTGCATGATTGTCTGTAGAGCAATTCATTGCAATTACACTAGTACCAACTTATTTTGGCTGGAAACATATGTCAATGAATAGCTCGGTGCCACTAGATTTTAGTGTGTTACCAAACCAAAGTTTGTGATTGTATTGCATCTTTGAGTCACATGGTGCAACGAAAAATTGTGCTATTTTTTTTTTCTTCCAAATTATCAACAAATAATTAGTAATATTTTGTTGAGCATTTGTTTACTAATGCAAATATATGTGGACAGCTGTTGCGGAATTGTTGGACAATGCGCTCGATGAGGTACCTTTCTTTTGCAAATTTCTTTGAAGTTTTGCATCTCCAATCATCACCATCATTGACTAGCTCATTTTGTGCAGGTTTGTAATGGAGCTACATATGTGAATGTAGATATGCTGGTAAACAAGAAAGATGGCAGTCCAATGATGCTCGTTGAAGGTATTACTTGCATATTTGAACCTATAAGCAACTGATCAAGGGACTCATTTCATTTGTAACTAGTGCATATCCCTTTTCTAGGCTTGGAATATTAAATGTTGCAAGGTTTCTTATTTATAATCGTTCTGTGAAATATTATTTTGAACATGTGATGAGCGTTTTAGTTTGATCTGTCCTTGCACAGAAATTGTGAAAACTGATCATAGATATAGATAGGTTGAAAATGGAAATAATGTGCCTAATGAGATATACATTTTGCTGTACCATTTGTGTTTTTTTTTAATGAGGAATATATTCGCATCCAGCATGCACAATATTCTTATGTAGAATCACAACCATTTGTTCCGGTATATGTAGAATCACAAATTCACAATTCACAATTCACAATATTCTTATGCTACAAATTTTTAGATAATGGAGGTGGAATGGATCCTGATAAGATGCGGCAATGTATGTCCCTTGGTTATTCTGCAAAGAGCAAATTAGCCAATACGATTGGACAATGTAAGTAATAGTTTGTGCTGGTCCTTCATTTCAAGCATCTTTAGGCATGGTTTTATTCCATTTCCCTTTTGTTTTTGCAGATGGGAACGGCTTTAAGACAAGCACTATGCGGCTTGGGGCAGATGTTATTGTCTTTTCACGCAGTCCAGGAAAAGATGGTAGAAGGTAAATTTTTTGTTGTCTGTCTTGTTATGGAACTGCTTGTCCCTCTGCATTGAGCATACATTAGTTCTGTTCCTTTTGATATGGAATTCATGATGTTTCTAGTGTTAATCATAGGATTTTAGTTATAATAGTAAATCATAATCATAATGAGGCATGGTCCTTGTGAAAGTATGCATTATCATCCAAGCATCAAAAGAATTCCGATTCATCACATGAGTGACATGAGACACAATATGGGTCTTTGAAGTCTTGGTGAGGTTGATGGAATGGTCTCCAAACATCCCGTTGTTTGCTTTTCAACTCTTAACTAGTGACTATTCTCTAGTATTCAGTGATGCCATTGTACTTTAACAATGTTTTAGGTCTTTAAGATGTGTCTTGTTGTTTGCACTTTGCATTGCCATATGTTCATGACAAGTTTCTTCGCAAGACCACTGATTTTATACTATATTTTGTTTATTCTTTCATTTTTGGTGCAACCATTTCCTAATGTCTAGGTTTATGGAAATTTCTAGTCATTTATCTGATTGAAACTAAATCTTTTGTGGAAATTTCAAGTCATTTATCTGATTGAAACTAAATCTTTTGATTGTTTTTCAGTCATACTCAAAGCATTGGGTTGCTGTCTTACACATTTTTGCGGAGCACTGGGAAAGAAGACATTGTTGTTCCTATTGTAAGTCACTCCTCCTTTAAAGTTTAATTTGCTCTGTTCAATTTTGTGGCATATTGCAAATTTGGTTATTGCTAGTTCACATAAGAATGAGATCACACAACACATTCTGTGTGAGATCATGAAATCAAATTATTGCCTACATATTTTTTTTGAAAACATCCCATAGGGATTAATCATACATAAATTGTGTATCATGAGTAGCCCAAGTTGTTCTTTTCATATGAATGATAGTAAAATCAGAATTTTTCCAGCATGTCATTTCATTTGTGGAAGTCTAATCTAAATTATGTGTTATGCTTAAATTTAGCAGCAATATTTATCATTCAATCAACAAGCCAAAAATGCATTAAGTTTGACCAACTATTCTTGTAACACTTTATCATTCATTCAAGCTTTTAAGATGGCTCTACTCTTTGATGTGGTCAAACATTGTAATTTCCTCTGTAGATGCTGTTATTACATTCATGATCTTTTGACAGTGTTGTGTTTCTAAAATTCTTTTTTTTTTTTATGAATCACAAGCTTGATTATGAGTGGAGAGATGGCCAATGGGAAAATATCATGAGATCTTCTGCTGATGATTGGAATAGGAATGTTGAGACGGTTGTAGAATGGTCTCCTTTTGCAAGTGAAGCTCAACTCCTTCAGCAGGTAGCCTTATTCATTCCCAAAGCTTTTAACAACACATAATTGTTTTGTTTACAATATTTGGGAAGAGTATAAATAATTATGTTTCTAACATCAGCTC
Source organism: Persicaria maculosa (assembly GCA_963922045.1). NCBI lineage: Eukaryota > Viridiplantae > Streptophyta > Magnoliopsida > Caryophyllales > Polygonaceae > Persicaria > Persicaria maculosa. Next base: position 18,053,533 of record OY998261.1, on the reverse strand, counting down.
CTTTTGTAGTTTAATATGATGAAGGAGCATGGTTCGCGCATAATTATTTACAATCTTTGGGAAGATGACCAAGGACAACTCGAACTGGATTTTGACTCTGACCCACATGTATGCATTTATTACCTATTATATTATATGCCATTTTCTCTATCTTTCCCCCCTTTTGCCTTTCCTGATTTTGTTAATCATGATGTGGATGTGGCAGGATATTCAAATCAGGGGTGTCAACAGAGATGAAAAGAATATTAAAATGGCAATCGAGTATCCTAATTCAAGGCACTTTTTGACTTACAGACATTCTTTGAGGGTAAATTGAGATGTTATTATGTTTTCCATGCCTTTCTTTGTAAATATTCATATACTTCACATATCTTCACTGTGATGCTGTGAACACAAGTTGCCTTTTGTGCCATTAAAATGTAATTGTGTGCAATTTAATAACCTTTGATCTAATGGGCATGAAAAATGATTGGATCATAACCCTACCGCTCATTATAACAAGAGATGATCGCGTGATCTATATTAAGTCAGAATCTCAGATCCAAATAATCTAATATAAGTATAGTAGTTTACTAGTTTTGCATGTTACTTGTTTTGACCAATGTTTGCTACACACAAGTGGAGAATCAGAAACTTGGCCATTTCTTTGTATACTTGCTCATTAATTGAGATTGTATTTTTGCTAGAACAACACTGTTTATTGGAGACAGTATTCTTTGATTTGTAGAGCAGAATTTGTGAATCAGGGGCTAGGCTTTAGAAATAATTGCAGAAAACTTTGTTTTGGACACAGTAGTCTTTTTTTATTCACAGAATTGATTAGTTATTCTATTTTGAATTTCAGAGTTATGTATCTATCCTTTATCTGAGGCTTCCACCCAACTTCCGGATTATACTCCGTGGAAAGGATGTTGAGCACCACAACATAGTGAATGACATGATGATGACACAGGAGGTCACTTACCGTCCACAGGCTTGTGCTGATGGAGTCCCAAGGGATACAAACGTAAGGATTTTCGTGCCTGTTATTTCTGGGACACTACTCTTTGCCGTGGTTTTGTTATCAGAGCTGACATTTCTGATCTTATGTGAATTAGATGGTTGCTGTTGTGACTATTGGGTTTGTGAAGGATGCGAGGTCTCATATTGATGTACAAGGATTCAATGTATATCACAAGAATCGCTTGATAAAGGTCAGTGCATGTTTGAATTTATTTGTGTGTTATTTGTTGCATGTAAGTTATATTTGAGTGATGGATGATTTTTACTTGTGGACAAAGTTAACGACACTTGTGTCTAGATGTACAAGGATACAGCTGTACTTCACTTTGTTAACTAGTGATAGAGTTAACAGCATTTGGTTTTCAAGCCTCCTTTTGATGGTGGTTTTCTTTCCTTTTTTTGTTTTTCTGCTTTTTGCTGCCAGCCATTCTGGAGGGTTTGGAATGCTGCTGGAAGTGATGGACGAGGAGTTATAGGTTACACATCACTTTCTAACTTGATTTGATTTCTTTTCTATTCATTTAATGTTTGTCAAAGCCCAGATGAGCTGAAGTGTTATTTCTCCCTGCAGGCCTGTTGGAAGCTAATTTTGTTGAACCAGCGCATGATAAACAGGGCTTTGAACGGACTACAGTTCTTGCGAGACTGGAGACCAAATTGGTGAATATGCAGAAGACTTTCTGGTTTGTCTATTTTACATTGTCCATTGTTTTTCAAATCTTCATTTGTATTTTCTGCTGGTGGTTTAAATAGATATTATTTCTTTCTTTGTGTAGGAGTACCTATTGTCATAAGATTGGTTATGCGCCCAGGCGTAACAAAAATAATGTACAATCAGGAAAAGGTAACCCCTGCCTCCGACTCCCTTTCCCCCCTGCCCCTTGGGTGTGTGAAACAGAATTAATCAAAATTTTATTGCTCGTACTGTTCTGCTGATTGGACTATGGCATCTGACTTGCAGAATCTTCTCCTGAATATCTACCTGATGCACCTTCTCGACCAAAACGGAAAGTTCCAGAATCTGAGAAATCAGTCTCCCGTTCACACTATAAACAGGAGGAGAAGGCTTCAAAGAGTGAGATACTTGTTAATGGGAATCTAAATGGGAAGTTGGGATCAAAAGCCCGACCCACTAAATCCCATTTTGAAGAAGTTTCATCTCCTTCTCAAAATGCTTCTAGTGAAGATGATACGCAGCCCGATGTATTGGAGAGAAGAGTTAATGGAAGTGATAATGTGGCACTCCGGGCTTGCGGGACAGATGGAAATCGTGTGGTCTTTGCACCTGTTCCGCTAGGTTGCAGATCAGAGCCCAGATCTAATGGAACTTGCGCAAATTTATTTACTGAGGTAATATGCTTAACAGTTGTTGTTGTGTTTCCGTTATGTTTTCCTTTAACTGACTTGACTAGATGGTTTTGATCTGGGGCATGAAGTAAAAAGTGTACAGACTGGACAGACCATTCAAAGTTCAAATATAATGATTGTGGTTTACATGTGGGATATGTGGACTCATCTTAGAACCAACATAAATAACTTACAAAAATATTAAACTGTCATTATTAATATTATTATTATGTGCTACTTTGTGCCCATGTTCAAGAAGCTATGCTTGGACAATCAACCATAGTTCTGTTTCATTAGTCATGCTGTAATTGTGGAGTTTTGTATGCTCTATAACTGGTTCCATTTACTTTTCTGCTTCACAGGGAGCCATTGCCGTTAACAAGTCTCCTTCATCCGATCTGGTAGTGTTGGAGCAATTGAAAAATGAAAATCGCCAGTTGAAGGAAAGGTAATGTTGATATGTTTCAGAGTTTACTTTTATGATGTGATGCTTCTTCTCCGACACTTTGAAATATGACCTTGCCCGTTGTTCAGGCTTTACAAGAAGGAAGAGGAACTTCTGGGTGAGCTGGCATATGACTTGCGAAAGGAAAGAGAAAACCGGGCTTCACTGGAAAATAAGGTTGATATTAGTATATGGCTCTATTCTGCTATGGAGATCAACTGAGAACGCCACCTTTCCTTCCGTAAATGATTGTTTGAATATGATCTAAACAAATCGCTTATTCGTGCTTATGTGGTTTCAGTTGCTGGAAGCAGAAGCGAAGATTCAGGAACTTAACAAGGAGCAAGAGAGCCTCATTGACATATTCTCCGAAGAACGAGACAGGCGTGATGTAGAAGAAGAGAATCTCCGAAAGGAGTTGAAGGTATGTTTCCTTAACAGTGCACTTCTTCCTTTTCATTGTTTCAACTCGTGCTCAGCCGAACTTGTGGATGACCTTGCAGGACAAGTCTGCAACCATCCAAGAGCTACTAGAGAAGGTGAAGATGCTCGAAAGTTCGAAGTCTACCAAGTGGAAATATTGACCGATGACCGCGGCTAACCGTATAGTGGCTAACTTGTGATCTTTCTACACGGCTGGAGGTGTGAATCGCGGGGAGGTGAACCCTTGGTTGTAGGGTTTGTATGTAATTAGGTTTAGTTTTTTTAGCTTAAATTTCTGGCGATGAAGTAGAGTTGTCCTAGACATAGGAGTAAGGCAGCTAGGCCCATCCATTGTGACATTTTGTTAACGTTAGATAATGTTATATAATTCGTTTGGTATTGGTTTGATTGGTAAAAAATTATTTAACGATCATAACAAATGGAAAGGCACGTTCTGAAATGAGATTTGTGAGATAAGGTTTTATAAAATTCGTTTGATATTGGTTTAGTTTGATTGGGAAAAGCATTTATCGATCATAGCAAAAGGCAAGGCAAATAACACTGAACCCACTTGTCATCACTAAAGCTATGTTTATAAAGGAATAATAGTATTTTATTTTTCTCTTTCCGCTACATCATGTATCTCATTCTCATTTTTTAACTTTTTTTAATATTATTTCTATCATCTTAAAACCCATCTTTTCTTACTAATTCAATTTAAAAATATATCCCTCTCCAACAATTATTTTCATTATTGATTATATTATTATATTTATTTTTTTATTAAAATATTAATATTAAATTAATATTATTTATAAACTAAATAGTGTGAACTATATATAACCCAAAAATAGCAATTTTTCGGTTTTATTTTGCATAATTATAATCAAAGAGAAATATTTTAAAAAAATATAGTCAAATGTATTCGAAATTGATGTCTACATGTAGAAAAAAATGAATTTAGTATTGTAATATTTTTTTAAAATTTTTTTACATTTTTAATATCGAAATATGTATTTTAAATATGTAAAAACATATTCACACAGGACAAATTCTAACCGTCCATCTCTGCACGCGTGTCAGTCATGCAGCAACCCTCTTTGTAAGCAAATCCGGCGTCGACATGAGTCAAGAAGGAGCTACAAAGGACCTCCACACACCATTTCATGTTTTTTTTCCATACCAAGCAACGTCGTTTTGTTCTATTGCATTCAAAAAAAAAAAAATTGCTCGCCAGCTCACCCTGACACACGAGCAGCTTTTAGCCCCAAGTATCAATACTAAGGGAGTATCCCCATAGTATCGCTCAACCCTTTGTTTTATTTTTTTTTTCTTTTTCATACTTTTGCTTTTTTCCCAAAAAATAATATATTCATATATTTATATTGATTATGTTTATATAAATACAAATATAAAATTGCATGTGATTGTTTCGCTTGAAATATTTGACAAAACTATTTTAAGTATTTGTTCATTTTTCATCTAAAATCATTGTTATATTGTATGTCCTTATTGGTTGTATGTTATTACAATATAAAAATATAAATTTATATATAGTGACAAATATCATAACCAATCTCGTATGTAATGTACCGATATTGCACCAGTCTTTTTTTTAGCTTAGTCCAGTTCGATCAACTCAGTCACTTTACATTTTGATCGGGTATTGTGTGACTCATTTAAGGGGTTGACCCTTCCACTCATAAATGACTCCATGTTTCCAAGAGAATTCAAATTTTAAACCTCTTGGCATGGGATGTAGCCCCGTACCCACTACGCCAACTTGTGATTGATTATCGCACTAGTTTTAGATATAGATGAACCCCGGATTACATTGGGGTTCAAACTTCAAATGTTCAATACGTGGCACACACTCACACTGATGGCAATTGTTTTTTTTTTTTTTAATAAGGTAAAGATTCGGGGGTCAGATAGACCTGACTCTTCGAGAGGCCGACGAATCGGCAGACGGACTAACCGTCGAAAACAATACAAAAAAAAAAGCGAATAAAAAACAGGTGCAACAAAGATTGATCTTACACGTACAAAAGGAGAGACCTAGGCTAAATAAAGATCGTGGGCCGAGAACGCAGACGTAGACCGAAGCCAAGCACTGCTGGTCACCAGTACATCAGGATGTCATCTCTCATGGGCAATGAAGACGGAAACTCCAAGGAGCAGTCTCCTAGAAACAAAGTCGTCTTTGAGCACACCACCACGACCCCAACCAGACCCGACTCCGAGCGCCACACTTTCAACCAAACCAAACGAAACTAGGACCACCCAAAAGTACACACAAGCCACAACCTGAACAAGAGGCGCCTGAGGGAATGCTCAAAACAAATTGTACTCCAAGAAATGGCATTAACAACCCTTTCGGTAATTTGATTATGCTATTTCGGGATTTTGTTGGGCTCGATTCCATGGTTCCAGGGGTTAGATCCACTCCAAATAGACTTTAGAAGGTAAAGGACGAAGTAAGGAACAACTGAGAACAAATGGGAAAGAGAAAGGAGTCAAAACGAGGGAGAACAAGTTGATTTACCGCGAGAACCGACGAATAGGGGCTGCTGGGCTCGGTTTCATGGCCGCGACCAAGAACTCACGGCGGCGAAATGTGTTCTGTGTTCCAACTTGTGGCCGCGACTTAGATTTCACAGCGGTGAAATCCTCCAGAAGCTACTGTTTTGCTTGAATCGACGTCCGACCTTCATTTTCTGGGCTTGATCTTCAAAGAAGTGAAGATTGAGGTGTGTTTAGAGGATTTTGTGACTGGAGAAACACAAAAGATGAGATTTGAGAGAAGGATTAAAGAATTGAAGAGGAGAGAGTGTAAAGGTGATTTCTTGAGGGTTTTGATTTTGAATCTCAAAATGGAAAGAGAGAGAGAGAGGCTGATGGTTAAGAGATGCCTTAGATTATTAGGTTGATATGCCTGTCTCGGGATTATTGCTTTCCTTATATAGAGAGACAAAGGGGGGCTTTTAGGGTTTTTATGAGGAAAAAGACAAAACCATTAAGAGATGGTGGGAAGGAAGGGAGAGAGAGGGAGAGAGAGAGAGATGCCAAAAGAGAGAGAGATTTCGCTCATCTGACCCCGAATCCCGACAACCTATCCCGAAATCCGATTCAGGTTCCAAATCATTTCAAACGACTCTCAAGACTCTAATTTTTAAAATTCGAATGTGATAGCGGAATTAGAACCCGAAAATTTACATTTAAAGGAGTGCCAGAATTGATTCAAAGGATTTTCTGAATTTAGAATTGTGCTCGAGGATGGGTTTTCCAAAAACTTTTCAATTTCGGCAATTAAATAATTATTGAAAATTCCGGTCTTTACAAATATTAGGTAATACATATTGAATGCTGATTTTAGGTAGCCTAGCTTTAGGCCCTCTTTGGTTTATGTTCCCCTTGTCATAGAGTTTTAATTTGGTGATAATAGTGATGACATTATTAGGTGACAGAGGTGATAAAAATTTATTGTCATGAACGCATACATTTTAGGGTTTAGGGTCACCCTAATCCCTAAATCCTAAAGGCTAAACCCCTAAACCATACTAAATATTACATTTTCGTTGGCTTAGCTTTAACCCTCCAAGGTTTATGCTATCATTGTCATAGTATCGTAGTTTGATGACAATATATAATGATGATAATATCAAGTGATAGAGACGATGACACGTGGGAATTGCGTTGAAAATTTTTGTAGAGAGTAAACCAATGGTCAAATTTTAGAAATACGGGTTTGTGACAATATCTTGGTAATAAATAGTTTTGTAGTGGTTGTTTTAGGAGGTTAAGATATCTTGGTGATTTTTTTATTGAACTAGTATATATCATGCTGACAATTTTTGTAGAAAGTTGATGATCATATTTTAAAAATATTGGGTTTTGATAATATCTTGATGATAAATAGTGTGACGATGATAGTTTTTGGAGGGAACGATATCGTGATGGCATTTTGTTGTTGAAATAGTATCATGGTGATAACTTCTAGGTAGGTAGGATTGACGATTAAATTTTAAAAATACGTGTTGGTGGTAATATCATGGTGATATTTCATGGTGGGGAGATTGATTATAAAAATATGTAAAATATGAACCACGGAATCAACTCAAGCCTATCAAATAAATACAAGACTCCCCTGCTGTAGTGGAAGGGTCAGGATCGATCCACGAGGAAGCGGGTCAGCGGGATCCTAGGATAGTCCGGATTCACGTTCTGCGTCAACCAGAAGCTACTTGATCTCGACAGGAGTAGTCGATGTCGATCTGTGGTTGTTGATTCCGATTGAAGAAGACCTGCAGGGACAAAAACAGTAGTCGACGTTGACCTATGTAGTCGATGTCGAATGTCAGTAACAAGGTCGACCGACTCAGAAGACTGTCGGTCAATATTGGGGCACTCGATGTCGAGTAGGTCACTCGATCTCGAGCTTAGAACAGGAGCAGAAAGGTGGTCGAATCAGCAAACGTCGACCTAGGTAAAGTATGTCGATATCGACCTCAGAAGTCAATCTCGAGTGCTCTTGCAGAAACGTTAGTAATAGTCGGCAAAGAAAGGCCGAAGAGAATAAGGATGGGAAAGATGTTTTGAACAGAAATAAAAGGTTTTTATATGATTAAGAATATAATAAAACTGAACTCCTAAGGCTAGGGTCTACCACGACGTTAACCAAACATGCATAAGATAAGTAAGACGGACAATTGCGTTATCTCACCGAGGGACAAGCTTTCGCCGTACACCAACAAGTAGGAATACTCTTGCAAATAAACCTAATTGTCTCTACCAATTTTATGTTTATAACTCAAGTTGTTAACATGAACCCCTTTTCTTGCGACAAGGACTAAACACAATAAGGATAGGAGATGATCAAGACGCAACGATATCAACATCAAACACTTACCTCAAGCACGCATGGCTAACGTCGGGGTCACCCCGACCCTAAGAGCTTAAGCGACTACTCTCTCATGGTGGAAGCAAACATCTTTGAATGAAAGGAGTAAACTTACATTGAAAGGAAACTTCGAATCTTTACAATCTCAACGTCGGCTTTTGCAAACGCCAAAACCCTAAAGCTTCTCAAACTCTATACTACTCTTTTTTATTACTATTGGTGAGATTGAATCTCTGAAATTGAATTCCATAAAACCAGCCCCCAAGGGCTTTATTTATAGCCTCTCAATCCTTGCTAGCCAAGGAAAGTAGTCCCAATCCTAGTAAAACTACTCTATCTAAATAATATCCCATAACAAATAGAATGAAATATTATTAAAGTAATTAATAAAACTCCTAGGGTAAAAAAGAAAGTTACCCTAGAAAGTAATCTATTTAAAAGAAAAGATAAATCATGTTTTCAAAATATCTTCATAACTCGGATTCTTCAAACCGCGTCAGAACCGCGGAAATCTTCAGTCGATATCGACTAGTGTAGTCGATATCGAGTGCTTCAGTTTTGCTCGATTTGTCTTGACTTCACTCGAGCTCGGGTGATAGGTCGATGTCGAGTGGTCCACTCGATCCAGGATTGTGTTGAGTGCTTCTCCAGTATCTTGTGTTTTCTTGGCTTTTGACACTTAGTCTTTGAAGCTTTGATCCAGTCGATCTCGAGTCATCTAGTCGATATCGACTGCTCTATAACGTCTCTTGGCTTCTTTTTTTTTTTACTTCGATTCCGCTCCAATTCCTATACATTTAAACCAAAATTTATGCTGACTCTATTTCTTACACGTTAGCACATTCTACACAAATTCTCATTATTCTCAACCTAGAATATATGAATCGAATGTAATATGAAGTCAAAATATTCATTTAAAATGGCTAGAAATATGTACATCAAAACACCCCATACTTAGACTTGCTTGTCCTCAAGCAATAACCAACACCTACAACACATCATTCAAATCTTCGCCCTTGTTAAAAGCAACATCATAAGTGGTAGCAAAGCAAAGCAAGTGACTTTAACGTCATCACACATAAGTGAGCGCTCCATGGGCATAGACAATTTTAAATCCAACCTCACAGGGGTAATGTGTTTGCACTCAACTCTCAATGTGTTTAGGCTATGAAGATCAACTCTCAACTCAATTCCATATACACACTCATAAACATTGCAATTTATAATAATCACTTCACAACCAATTATGTAAATGCAAACAAGAACCATCAAGAGGACTTTCGCTCAATGGAATTCTTCAAAGAAGACTCCATTCGACGGGGTTGTAATGGAGCTTGTTAAGGAATAAAGGGTATGAAATTATTTTGCTTTGTGGTGCTTAATATAATTCGGGAATCAAGACTTTTAAATATCAAAACAACTCAACCAAACCATATTTCCCAAAATAATGTTCAACCAACTCACTTTCTCTATAATGATCTTCAGAACTTCAACCTTTCTTTCAAATCCAATATACCTCTAAAAAATATAAATCTTGCATAAAAGAAAAGAACTAAGGAATAATTGGCTCATGCACTTAATATAGTGTAAATAACTCTTTTTTCTTTTTTTTTTCCGAATTTTTTTGAACGAAAATAAATAAATATAATAACAAAAGTGCATTTATATGGCGAGGCAAAATCCTTTTACAAAATATGTAACAAGATGCAAATATCTCACCACCCCAAAAATCTTTCTTTCTCAAAACTAAACATAGGCACTTTCCTTCCACAAATCCTTATTCCAACCAACTCTAAGGCTTAATTCCCAAATGGGAATCACACTCAATTCGACCAGGGATAATTTTATGGAGCTTATATAATAAAGGCTCATGTGCTAATGTTTTGGGTTCAAGCAGAGATAATGCAGGGTAGGTAAAGAGAGGATAAAATTGGCTTAAAAGATGCCTCCATCATTTAATTCCCATAGACATAAACATATATATGCATTGGCTTTAAATAACTATCACAATATTTAGAGATGCATAGGAAGAGTAAATTCACTAAAGAAAGCAGAGGGATTTTTAATGTTCTCCCTATAGGCCAAAATTCTCACCAGGATAATTTTGTTGGATTTTGCTTTTAGCCTAGGATCATATGTGCTCAATTTCATCACAGGTTCACAATCTACATAAAAACAACATTAAGGACTTAGGATAAACCATCCAAATATGCCATAGGATTTACATGATCAAGTCAGCCATTGGGTTTCATCATTGGACATCTAAGTAGGGTTTAAACAATAACTAAATATGCATTTTTTTTGTTTTTTTTACATTTTCTAATTTTTTGGATTTTCTTTTGTATTTTTATGAAACTAATAAACTAAGACATTATACTTTAAACATGCATGCAATGCAAAAAATAAAAATCTAGTATAAGCCAAGTTTTACCCAAAAGCCAAGAAAGACATGTTTCAACCCCACCCCATACTTAAAATATATAGTGTCCTCACTGTATTAAAAACAAGAGTAAAGGGAGAAACTCACAGATTAACCTACGGAGAAGGTCGATATCATGTGTGTCGATGACAGTAGTCTATATCGGGTGCAGAGGTCAATGTCGACATCATCTGTGTTTTCTGAAGAAGGAAGTCGAAGTCGAGGGTCGTCGGGGTGGTCGACATCGAGTGGCCTCCTCGATGTCGATTGCTCTTTGTTGTTCTTCAGTGATCAATCTTGATCACTGCAGTGGCTCGACCTTTGGGAGGCCATGTCAACTGGCCAAGTCGATCTCGACCGCTTTTGCAGGAACTTCGTTTATTCTTCGTCGTTTCGTTTGCTTTGCAACCTGAAATTCTTGTTAGTTCATAAAATATAAAACCACAATTTATCCAAGTCTTCAAAACCAAAATTAAAAATCCTAAAAACCTTCTACGAAAATTTAAAGTTTTATTTACAAGCTCTAGATTTTTGAGTCGCAAGGCCGACTTCTTCGATAGCGCATCAAGACCCTTTAAGGTAGGGTCCCTTCAAGCTTTTCCCTTCTCCTGGATCATCTAGGTCCTTGTTGTAGTACCCAAGCTCAGCGAATATTGCTTCTTTTCCATAGAGCTCTTCCTTTGGATCATGTCATTTCCTCCTTTTCCTAGACCTAGCTTTGCTAATATGAGCAAACCATGGAGCTTTGACCCTCTTATTAGTGAAATAATCATTAATGGACAGAGGAGGGTTAAAGATCATACCTAAGCTTAGCTTTTCGGGCCCGAAAGAGCGATCTTCGGGCTTAGGGTCAGTCGACGTCGACACAGGGTGGTCGATATCGAGGTCTGTGGTCGACGTAGATATAGGGTGGTCGACATCGACAGTGAGGACCCCATACTTGAGTTCCTAGCATCTCGGGTGCTCTTCTGTGGTGCTCGATATCGGGATAGACTTATTGATATTGAGCTCTGTAGTCGATCTCGAGTGAGAGCAGTCGATCTCGACCTTCTTTGCAGCTTCTACCCTCGCCAACAAGTAATAGCGTAGCTTCTCCTCTGCAGGTGTAAACCCACTTTCTTCATGGATTCTAGGGGTGAGAGCGCCTTGTATTGCTTCTTCCCAAGAGACATAGTCCTTGCTTAAGCCGATGTTCTTCATCTCTAGCCTTTTAGTTTCATTCATCATAGGGTTGAAACGGAACTCGACGACTTCGTTGCCGATTGTGAACGTAAGGGTGCCATCCCTCACATTGATGTTGACGTAAGTGGTTGCTAAGAATGGCCTACCAAGGATGATAGGCAAAATAGGATCTTCCGGCATGTCCAACACGATGAAGTCCGTGGCACAAAGAACTTGCCCACCTTGACAGGGACATCATCCACATTCCCCATGGGTCTCACGAAGGAGTTGTCTGCCATGTAAAGCTTCATGTCGACGGGATCCAATGGTCCTACTCCCACTTGTTACCATATTGATAGGGATATCAAACTTATACTAGCCCCAAGGTCACAAAGGGCTTTAAATTGGTGCTTTCCTACCCCTACCATCATTGCAAACTTTCCCGGACTGCCTCTCTTCTCAGGGAACTCTATGGAATGGCATTCTCCGGCGATCTCGGCAATGGAACTCTTCTTGTCTAGGATGTCCTTTAAGAACCTCATGTATGCCGACATCTCGCTAAGGGCTTCCGTGAGTGGTATTGTGATTTAATCCTTGTAGCACCTTCACGAAGCGCCTAAACTTGGTGTTCACCGAATCCTTTAATGCCTTGGAGGGGAACGGGATCATCTTTGTTTGCTTCGAAGCCAAAGTGGTCGATTTGGACTTTCTGGACTGGTCGACATCGACAACGCGATCGACATCGACAGCGCGGTCGATATCGACAGGATTGGTCGACCTCAGAGGAGTCTGGTGTCGTTGTTGCTTTGCAGAGGCCTCAACATTGACATTATGGTCGATATCGAGTGGATCACTCAATCTCAAGTGGGTCTCTGGATTCGTTGCTTTTGTAGTGGGCTCGACATCGACCCGGTGATCGACGTCGACTGCTTCTCCAATGAATTCTTCTTCTTTGCTCCGTGGCTCTTGTACTTTACGTCCACTCCTTAAGTTTACAGCGGCAATATGTCCGGCCTGTCCCTTTGGATTTTCTTGTGGTTGCCCTGGGAACGTTCCGAATAGCCTTGGAATTTGTGCCGCTAGTTGACCCGATTGGGTCTCCATGTTCTTCCTCCAAATATCCATCTCCCCCAAGCAAGCATTGAACCCGTGTAATTGGGTTTAGATGGCGTTGTTGGATTGTTGATTCGATGCTTGATTCCTTCTTAACTCATCAAGGATGAGTTGGACATCATCTTTCCTTGGCTCTCTCTCCGGGTGGCCTGAAGATTGGTAAGGTGGAGGATCCCTTTAGTTGTATTGGGGTGGTGGATTTCCCCAATTTTGATATCCCTGATGATTGGGATTCCTCATGAACCTTACCTCCTGGTGAGTCTCTGCTATGTCTACTTGCTCTTTGAGGGGGCAAGCGATAGTGATGTGCCTCTCGGAGCCGCATTCGGTGCATGGTTGGTTGGCTGAGAGGAACTCGACTTGTTTTAATAGCCTCCGGTGTTAATCCTTAATGAATTAGTCTTTAACGTCAGGATCTATCTCCTTTTATGGCTGATAAAGTGGCATCGATGGGGTGGGCCTTGAGTCGGAGGTCGCAGGAGTCCCATAGGTGTTGTCAAATTCTACCAACCTCTCTATGGTATCCCAAGAATGTTGTGGTGGGAGTTCAAGATACTCATAGGAGGTGTAGGTGTTTATTCTCTCCTTAGTAGCTAATTCCAGGGCATTGTAGATGATTTTTTACATCACCAACATAGACATCGAATTTTTTTTGAAAGACATCGGCTATTACCTGATGTGAAATGACATATTTACGGTTTTTTATTATCGTAGCCTATGCGGGATTTGAACTCGCATCTTTGTGTTTGAACGCAATGCTCTACCATTTGAGCTAATAGGCTTTAAACCAAGAGCACACAAGACTCAATGGACATGCATTAAGGATAACTCGAAGTTGATCCAATATGACCCACCAAGATTGAGATTGAGCTAAACATATGCAACATAAATCCCAAGGCCAACTATTTAAACGGATTGGCATAAAACAGCAGGCATTCAGAGTCAATTTGAAACATAAGACCATAAATACCAAGCATAACACCTTGATATTGCCTGCCACAGATATAAGAATGTCTCAAATGTGAAACACAAGACCATAAATAGCGGCATAAAACAGCAAAACTAACATATGCTGATGCAACTAGCTCTCTTATCACTTTTACTTCCTACGGGAGAATAAAAAGAGTTCCAGATCAGGAATGTGAAGAGAAACAAAGATCAGGGGAGAAAAAAGAGAGAGACAACAAAACTCTTTCAGACCTCCCATTCCAGGAATAATTCCAATTGAGAATGAACTGATGATCAAAGAGCATAAATCATGATAACAGTAAGTAAAAATGAACTGATGAATTCTACCATGGATTGAGTATACTTACAATGTCAACACGAACATATCAATTAATAAAAATATCAAAAGTTGGAACTGACTTTGTGCATTGCGAACTAGGATCATCTCCATTGCAACCTAAAGAAACCAAGCATATGAATTGACTATACATACATTAAAAAGCAGAAAGAAATCACAAGAATAAAGAAAAATGAGCATGCCTTTTTGATAGGGTTGGAACTTATTATAATGCAAATTATTAATTTGGTAAGTATGAAATGGAAATAGATATTACCTTTGTAGATTGCAAATGTTTGCTCGGTGCAACCAATAGATCTGCAACGACCAATCAAATCTTAAGCAAAAACTCGTTTAGAGACAAATAAAATGGAGATAGAAGTACTGTTGGTTTTTGCCCCGACCAACTGTTGACAGATAAAATGGAAATGGAAGGAACAAAGAACTTAAAAAAAGTCATTCAGAGAGAGAAAAAGTGGAGAATTTAGACCTCATCAATTTCTCTCACTCTATTTTACCCAATGCATCTAATCGAATACCGATAATATGAACCCAAAATTGCAAATTTTATAAATCAACAAAACTAACCTAAAAAAGAGTAGGAAATTGGGGAATTTAGACCATGAATTCGTCATCTGGATAGCTCCAAAAGAGGAGGCGAGTGAGCCTGTAAGCAATGTCTTTACTGGAGGACAGTCACTACCAGAGAGGAGATGCTGTCAGCTTTGAAGGTTGCATTGCTATGCACAGATAGCACACCAACCAAAAGGCCTAAAATGAAGAAAGTGGTTTAGATGCTTAGAGAAATCAACTAGATTTGAAAGAACCCCATCCGTTCCATTTTGTCAGATCACACCAGATCATAGCTTTGAGGGTTTTCGTTCACGCCATTTATGTATAATCTGTTAAGCGCAATGCTGCACCCTTGAAATTTGCAAATTGTTAAAGAGTGATGGACCTGCAAAGTTGTACAACTTTGGAATTCATGGGCTTGCAAGGAAATCAATTGGTTTCACCTTTCCTAAAATCCATCCTATAAACCATGAAAACAGAATAGCTGAGCTAATATGGACTTCATTCCACTAAAATCCTCCAAATCAATATAAACAAACTACAGGCAGAAAGTTTAAAAAAGCACATGGACTTCATTCCACTAAAATGCTAGTTTTGCAGCAGATGAAGCCTACAAGATGTGTCATGCAGAAGTTACAGAACAAAACAGACGCTACCATTAAGCAAACTGAAAAGCAGAAGCAGTGAATCTATGCATAAGAAAGGGAGTACAAAAGCAAGCAAAAGGAATCTTGAACATAAAGTATGTCCAAAATAAATAATAACTAATAAAAACAAGCAACACAGTCATCCATAGATTTAAAAAGAAACTGCTAGTAACCATGCAGATAATTAGAAAAATATCCAGTTTCCCAAGCTTAAAAATCTGAACAAATCTCATTTTTTCAATCAGATTAAGCATTTCAAGTGCACCAGAAATTTGGATATCATGATCAAGGGGAGAAAGAGATGCGACAGAGAATGAGAGAAGAAAGTATTAGGAAAGATATTTAAGACAAAGTAAAAACAAGAATAAGAAAACTAACTAACAAAAATAGCTTAATTGCCAACGATTGTGGTTCAGATTTACTACTCAAGAAGTAATAAGTGATGACTGAATTATTAAAGTTAAACCCATGGATTTAACTTTAATAATGCTCAATTACATCTGTTGGTTATCCTGTTCTTCATCATCATAGTCTGAATCGGCCTTCTTATCAGTTGCATCTTGGGTAGTCTCATCCTTTTTTAACATTGTCATGAGAAAAAGGCAAAGAGGATATAATACTCAAAGCAACAAGACATGATCAACAACGGGGCAAAGAATACGACTTTTACCTTTGATCATGCACCTTCAATGAAGTTAAATTTCTCCATAACATTCTTAAAATCCTCAAGACCCTGTAACTCTAGCTTCTGGTGTCCATACCCCCTCCACTTCAGCATGAGCTTACCAAAAAAATAAAACACAAATCTATCAAACACAAGATGTGAGAATAAGAAAAAGAGAAGAAGAAAAATGTAATGAGAGTTTCAACACTCTAAGTCTGTAAATCATTCTAGTTAGTTAAGCATAAAAGCTACCCGTTAGTCCGTTACAGTTACGAGTGAAAAAGATGATCAATGCAACTATAATGAGAGTTTCAACTTCTCCTTAGTCATGTAAAAACTTTTTAGAACCATACAACATGAATCATTCTATAGAATCCCTAGAAAGATTTTTTGGACTGAGATTATAGATTTAGGTTCCAAACAAGAAAATAAAGGTGTGACCAAAACACCATCTAGAGAATACAAAAACCCTTACTTTTTGTTGTTTGAGGAGAGGGCTATTTGCCCCAAATAAAAGATCAGCAATTGCTTTGTTGAATGCAACCAGTCTTGCTTTGACTATTCTCTCAATCAACTTCTTTCCTGCAAAGAAAAAATAAAAAGAAGGAATTTTAGAGAAAGAGTAACCAAAACAAATACAGTCAACTTGCTTGCCAAAAGAATTCAACAATCAATGGCACATAAAGGCATAAAGCTTGTAAGCAAAAGCATTATGGAGAAATAACCAGAAACACATCTACAGCATATCACCAAGAAAGAGGTCATTTTGCTTCCAAATAGTTAACTGGTTTACAACCCCACCTGTCCAATTGCTCATGCACAAATAGTTAATTGGTTCTCTTGAAGGCAGAGAGGGAGGAAACCAAGGGAACCAAGACTCTATTCTACAACAGACTAACCTCCAAATTTCTTTCCAAATTTTTTCTTTTCTGGTGTCCCTTTCTGCAATTTAATTTTGTCTTTTCTCCTAATCCACATGCAAAATGAACTTACTTTTCTTAAAACTCATTTCTTTTTGAAACATCAAAATCACTTCCCTTGGAAAATGTATGGATATAAGACTATGTACAAGTAAAATAAACACCCAATTTCCCATTTTTAAAATTATTTTACTGAGATATATAGAGTGATGAGCTAATTTGGATTGTTCTTGGAATACAGACCCTGCTTATCTCACGTAGCTTGTGCTTGTAAGACTACTAACTTTTCTGATAGCTATGCCATGCACGCTTGGGCATTTAGTATAATGATCGAGCATATTATTATCCTATAAAAAATTGAAAGAAGCTAAAAACATATGAGATGAAAGAGGATTTATTTGTTTGAATGCTGACAGTAAATGAAACTGAATAAGTATCCCTGAAACCCCAAATGAAAGGTTTATTATGTTTTCAAGTGTTACTATGTTAGTACATCAGTAAACGAATAGTTATGCTAAAATAAATCTGAACATTTTGTTAAATAAAATCAATCGTAGTAAATTATTATTCCTTGATGCCTATATAGTAACCCTAAATTATCTTGCGCACTTAGCTACACAAATTCTCTCTTAAAGTGTAGACACTAGCCACACCCCCACTGTTTCTAATTCACTAAGTCCTATACTCCTATCCAAATCCCCTGAAATCAAATGTTAGATTAATATTTCTTCTAAACACTAAAGCCATAAAAATAAAGCACCTTTTCACATAAACATAACAAGCAGAACCTGTAAAATGTAAAATCAGCACTAACCTCCACAAACAGAGCACTATCAAATCATGGCCAACTCTAATACTTTAGAAGCTGGAATTCATGTGCTCGGGATATCGGGACTGTTACTTTGGAGCATAATAATCTCTTTCAATCATTTTTTTCCTTCTGTTCAACACAAGTTGTTCTTCAACAATGAATCAAAACCAATTAACAAAAACCCTAAATAACAAACATTCAAAATCAAAGGGGAAAAACGTACCCAAAAATGAAGAGAACTTGCTTTTCAGTATGAAAGCCCTAAAATCAAAGAACACTTCATGTTAAGGATAAAACCCCTAAATTAATTTAATCATCTAAATTAGAGAGTACTTATCTTGCTACAATGAATCAAAATCAATTCATAGAAACCCTAAATCAAAAATCTTGAAAATTGGGGGCAGAATATCGTACAAGTGGCAGAGAGGCGGTGAGAGAGACGAAGTAGGGAGGACTGGTGAGATTTCGAGTGCTAGAGTAGGGATTTCGACAGCTTGAGGGATTTCGACAGCTTGAGGGATTTCGACAGCCTGGCTCGGGTTCGACAGTCAACGATAGATGTCGGGCTTGGGTTTGATACCCAAAGAGATGAGAACGAGAACGAAGATAGGCTCGGGTTCTACAACCGAAGGGAATTCACCGGGTTCGACAACCTGAGGGATTTCGCCAGGATTGACAACATAAGGGAAGAGCGAGACTAGGAGAGGTGCTCTCCCTGGTGGCGGATCGAGGACGACGACGCTAACTCCCAAGGGAGATAGTGAGGATGCAGAAGATGACAGCTCCACGCAACTTCCAGGATTTGGCCCCCAGAGAGAGGAAAAGAAGGGTGGAGTGGGGAGTCGGTCGCCGGAGAGTAGAGGTTTGCAACTTCCACCGGGAGAGAGAGTGGAGGAGGGGCCAGTTTTTGAGCAAACCAAGAATGAAGAAAGAAGCACCTTCTAAAATTGTATACATATTTGTTTGAGAGGTTGTTCAAAAAGATTTCAGGTTTCGTTCTACGCCTTCTAAATTTTTTTTAAAACACATATTTAACATCTGTCAAATAAATAGGACAATGTCTAGTAGTGGCTTTTGTTTAAAAGCCATGATCACAAATAACCACCGTCTTGGATGGAGGAAAAAATTTGTTGAGGAATGCATCATTGACTTCATCCCACGTGCGGAGCGATCTTGGTGCCAGGCTTTCCAACCATTGTAGTGTTTTCCCTGCAAGAGACCAACGAAATGCCTTTAGTTTAATGTATTCAAGGCTTTTTCCATCAAAAATTGTATCACATAAATCTAGGAAAGTAGTAATGTGCACTAGACGACATTCATTAGGTTTTCCCTCAAATTGATGTCTCCTAATTTCAGTAAGGAAAATAGTTTTAATTTCAAAGTTGGAATGAGGGATAAGAATAGCCGATTCAGGCACGGGGAGCGACGAGTGCATGTATTGCTTTGTGTTTTGTGGGAGTGCATTGATTTCGATTTCATATCGCCTCCTTGCTTCCTCCTCCCTGTCACCACGATCTCTTTGTGCCGCCTCTCTAGTGGTTAAGTCCTCTACTTGCTTCTTTAGACGCTCGATTTCTTGAGCTTCGATGTCTTGGTCAGCCATGATTCTTTGGACTCTAGATCTTAAGTGGAGTTAGCGCTCAGGGTCTTCTAAACCTTCAAACTCAGGTGTGTGATTACCGCATCGCATACACCTATAAAACAATACTTAAAGAAGAATGCGAGATAGAGTACTTAAGGCGCGATTGATAGCTTCCCTGGCAACGACACCAAAATTTGATGCCGGGGAGAATCGATTATAAAAATATGTAAAATATGAACCACATAATCAACTCAAGCATATCAAATAAATACAAGACTCCCCCGCTGTAGTGGAAGGTTCATGATCGATCCACGAGGAAGCGGGTTAGCGGGATCCTAAGATAGTCCGAATTTACATTCTGTGTCGACCAGAAGCTACTCGATGTCGACAGGAGTAGTAGTTATCGATCTGTTGTTTTCGATTCCGATTGAAGAAGACCTACATAGACAAAAATAGTAGTCGACGTCGACCTATGTAGTCGATGTCGAATGTCAGTAACGAGGTTGACCGACTCAGAAGACTGTCAGTCGATATTAGGGCACTAGATGTCGAATAGGTCACTCGGTCTCGTGATCAGGACAGAAGCAGAAAGGTGGTCGACTTAGCAAACGTTGACCTAGGTAAAGTATGTCGATATCGACCTCAGAATCGATCTCGAGTGCTCCTGCAGAAACGTTAGTAATAGTCGGCAAAGAAAGGCCGAAGAGAATAAGGATGGGAAAGATGTTTTGAACAGAAATAAAAGGTTTTTGTATAACAAACTCCTAAAGCTAGGGTTTACCACGACGTTAACCAAACATGCATAAGATAAACAAGACGGACAATTGCGCTATCTCACCGAGGGACAAGCTTTTGCCGTACACCAACAAGTAGGAATACTCTTGCAAATAAAACCTAATTGTCTCTACCAATTTTATGTTTATAATTCAAGTTGTTAATATGAACCCCTTTTCTTGCGATAAGGACTAAACACGATAAGGATAGGAGATGATCAAGACGCAACGATATCAACATCAAACACTTACATCAAGCACGCATGGCTAACATCGGGCTCATTCCGACCCTAAGAGCTTAAGTGACTACTCGCTCATGGTGGAAGGAAACATCTTTGAATGAAAGGAGTAATCTTGCATTAAAAGGAAACTCCGAATCTTTACAATCTCAACGTCGGCTTGTGTTTTCTTGGCTTGTGTTTTCTTGGCTTTTGACACTTAGTCTCTGAAGCTTTGATCCAATCGATCTCGAGTCATGTAGTCGATATTGACTGCTCTATAATGTCTCTTGGCTTCTTGTTTTGACTCTGATTTCACTCCAATTCCTATACATTTAAACCAAAACTTGTGCAGACTCCATTTCTTGCACGTTAGCACATTTTACACAAATTCTCATTATTCTCAACCTAGAATATATGAATCGAATGGAATATGAAGTCCAAATATTCATTTAAAACGACTAGAAATATGTACATCAATATTTAATATGGCAGAGACAATTTTTTGTGGTTACAAGGTCGTGGTGACAATTATTTATTGAAATCATATTATGGTGATAAGTTCTAATGAGAGAAACTAGTTAAACTTTAAAAAATTTATTTGGTGACAATATTTTGATAATATATATACACACACCTTGAGTAAACCTACTCAAAAAGGTTAAAACCAAATCCCGAAAAGGGTTTTCATGTGCATCGTACTAGGGTGGTTCTCGACTGTAATTTTGAGTGGTCTTGGTAATCCTATTCTTAGTTGGGGCTCTTACGTCTAGAGTCGGGTCTGGCTGGGATCGAGGCGGGTATATTGAGGCAACTCCGTAATCTGGATATTTCCTTGGAGGATTATCTTCACTGCCCACGTGAACTCTTGATGTACTCCTGGCCAGCGGTGTCACTGCTTAATTGTGATTGGCTTCGATTCTTAGTCTATGTTGTCCCTAGCGTGTTAGGATTATGTTCGCTTGTTCGCCAGGAATTATATGCTTGTCACATGTTTAGTTTTTTCCCTTTTTATTTTACATTGTACGTGTGACAATTCGTCGTCTGCTGACTTTGTTGGCCTCTCGAGGAGCCAAGTATACCTTGCTCTCGAATGTTTTCCTGATAATAAAAAGTGGTGGTGACATTTCTTGTGGAGATAATATCATAGTGATATTTTTTTGTTTATGAAATAGTACGTGTTATAATGACAACTTTTTGTGAGCATTAATGGTTCAAAATTTTGAAATATGAGTTGATAATTAAAACTGTCTTTGTAATGGATAATGTTATGATACAAAAAATTTAAGGTTACAATATTGCAGTGATAATATATTGTCATCAAGATATTGTAACCTTAAAAATCGGCTGTTATCAGAAAAAAAAAATCAACTATCATGGGAAAAAAGTGTCACTGAACTTTTTCACCAGAAGAAAATCAACTATCACTATAAAAAAAAATCTATATCACATGAAAAATTATCACCAATAAATGTCACTAGTAACAAAATATCAATTGTCAATGGGAAAAATTATCTCCTCTTTCATCCGGGATATAAAATGTCACCAAATAAATCAAATGTATGTCATAAAAAAAATGGCACTACAAAAATATAATTGTCACCATAAAAAAAATTGTCACCAACATGGGTATTGAACGAAATAGTCAATATTGACTAGTTAATAACAAAACTAAAAATAATGAAGGAGGGAGTGTGAGAGATGGAGAAGACAAGGTAAAAGTGTCAAATATAATAATTACCTAATCATAAGGGATATTGACAAGATAAAAAATGAATATTGATAAGACAATTTCAACTGAATTGCACATAGATTCTTTTCATTTTTTGCTAAACATAATACCCACTTTGAGACAAAGAAATTTCACCGAAATCTTTGACCCTTGTCAAAATAAATTTCGTCTGGCCATCCATCCAATATAATTCGACCATCTTATCGGGAATGCTCTCATTATCGAAACACAAATCGGTCAGATCATCGTAGTTTCCAATGCACCCTGCGAGATCCCTGGCACGAATACTAAATGATGCATCTTCGCACAATACAAAAGCCCTATCCCCCAAGCTTCCGACATAGCACCACTTGCCATTGCACTTGTCAAGTTTATTCAGCATCAGAAGTCGCCTACATCGATTGGGCTCTCATCATCAATTTCTGATTTCCCTAGATATTCGTAATAGAAATTGAGAGTATGCAGACTGATCTCCGACACCACTAACAAATCTAACTCGCTTTTCACCAAGTAATTCTGAATTATCCCAAAGTGATTCAAATGTGAAGCAACGACAACTGTTAGGTTCATCTTCTAATTGAAGCGATTTGGGTTGTTCGAATAACATTTACTGTTGGGGGTGCTCGAACGAATTTGTCAAGGCAATAGAGGAAGCTGGCCGAGGATATGAAGGATCCTCGTCGCTATTAGCCGAGGATACGAAACACCCTCGTCCCTAGCTACTAGTCGAGGTAGAGAAGGATGAATCAGATCTGATCGTGGAAACAATGAAGTAATATGCAAATGAAGGTCGAAGGTCAGTGCTTTTGACCTCATATCCAGCCGAATTTGACCTCCATTGGCTATCATTTAGTTCAACAAGTAAGCTAATTAAATTCCAGCTCTTTCTTAATTACAATTTCACTTAAAATCAATTTGCATACATTGACAATTAATTTACAAATTAAACTAATATATTTTGTATAGGTTTTGTTAGGGAAGAGAGATTGGTGATATTGGAATAAAGAAACTTCTCATCTATGGCGTAACACTTTCCGTGACATAGAATCAAATCATCAAATTCATAGACATTGGTATCAATGGGTGTCCAATAATCGCGAGCATCGAGCTTCCAGTAATTACTCAATCCCCCTGGCCTCGCAAAACCAAAGCGGCAAATTCGTACTCCACCACATAATTCCAAAGACCGATCACCCTCTTGACTTAACACCCATAATCAAAATCAATGACATATATATGACTTGTAGATCTCGAAAATCAGATAATCAAGGAGATTCAAGTGATTCGGGAAGATTCCGACCATCTCGGAACAAGATTTTTTCTTTTCGCTCTCGGTTTGATTTATAAATATTTTTTAAAATTAAAAAATGAGTGTAATTATATAGGGTCATCTTATCATTAATTGTTTTGAAATCTTGCCAATAGCTTCACTCCTAACTCATTTTTTTTACAATAGAAAGTAGTTAGGTCTGACTACATTTTGTCCATAGTCCAGCCTATAGCATCCTTACAGATGAGAATTTATAGTTCTATGTCGAAGTTAAGGTTAGTGTTAGGGGTTAAATGTTCTAGGTGGCTCAGTATATATGTAATTCTATTAACTTCCCTTAACACATGACGAATGCGGACCGAGGAAAATTTCAACGGGTCCAGTAAAAAATTCAAGATGTGCATTTCACTCGTAACTCATTTTTTATACAAGGAAAATATTTGGGGGTGGATCAACCACGGTTGTACCGCCACCCAATAGCGTTCTTTCGGACGAGGTCGTCAATTGCTCAGCTAGATCTCCAACCTACGAAGCACCTGAAGACCGAGATGGGCAAGGTGGTCAGCCACTCGGTTGCCCTCCCTGCAGATGTGGGAGAAAAAGATTGCATCAAAGGCATGGCTGAAAGCGAGGATGTCCGAAATGATATCTCGATCTCTCAAAGGTAAATCCGACACCCCTTCATGACATTTATCGTCGTAAGACAGTCGCCCTCCACCTCAACATGTGAGTAACCATCCTTTAGAGCTTCTGAGAGTTCATGGAGAGGACCACGAGTCTCTACCTGCAAAGTTGAAACCTGCCCGTAGCCGAGAGCGCCACACGTCAAGGGTCTGCCTAGAGAATCCCAAAGCTGCAAGCCACTTTGCCCGAGGGAAGACTAGTGCCATCAAAATTTATTTTCACAAAATCTTCTTTAGGTTTTTCCTATTTGATCTTTTTCTGTTTACGTTGAGTGATCTGATTATCGTGGGGTCTTTTGGTCGGGTTTTTGTCTTCCAGTTCCTCTAGTTTCACTTTTTTTCTAGTTTGTTCTTTGTTGTTTTATGTATTGTACCCAGTAATCTACCTCACGGAGGATGTGGTCGTTAAACAGAATTTTGTTCTTCATTGTCCAAACACCCCAAATGGATATGTCGAGAGTAGCTTTTTGGTCCAGGTTAAGATGTGAGAATATATCGAAAGCGATTTCCTTGTATATTCTATTGGTCTTATTGATATTTCGTATTATGTTTTGTATATTGTGATCCATTTTATCTATGATCGTAAGTGTTTGTTCGACACTCGGTAAAAATATGTACTGCGTCTTCTTCGGGGTGATGGTAGAGGATACATCTTAAGGGTTCGTTTATTCCTTTATTCTTTAGTCTTATTTTTGTAGGAGTTATGTCGAGAAGGCTTTTCTAAAAAAAAATTTTTCACTTTAGGTGGGCAGTCAAATTTTCAAATTCAGTCATATGTATCTGAGCTATTTCTACGTATTTTTTTGTGATATGCGTAAGGGTACTGACAGTTGAAAACCACCAATTTTTGCTAGGTTTGCAGTAAAATATATCCTCGAAATTATTCATTAGAATGTGGATATTAAGGATGTTTTTCGACGATTTCAATAGGAAGTGTATCAACTATGCTCTTTTTTTCCCACTTTTGTTGTGTAATCCACTAAATTAAGGTTTAAAGGCCCCCAGGCCCCATCCCATCTCTCCATTTTACTAAAGACAGCCCTTAATTTTGATTGCTTAAACAAACTCCCCCACGGTGACGGTGACGGTCGCAGTCTCCCCGCAGTCGCTCTCTCTTCCCCTCCCCTCCCGCTCGTGCAAAAGGTCTCTCTCTCATCCGCCATTAATGCTCGAATTTCCTTCATTATTAAATTCAGCCTTTTCCTCTCTCCCTCTCTCTCTCTCTACCTGCTGTGGGATAAGTATACTTTGTACGTAGCAGTGGTGGTGGTGGTGCTCTCCACTGCATGATCCTGGAGGAGGAATTCCAAACAGTACTACTGCAGAACTCCGTTTTTGTCCACTATCGATCGCTCTCTTTTGTGCTCGCCGGCCATTGCTTTCAGCCTAGCTTTCAATTTCTCTGTGATGTTTCTCAGATGCGTTGCGATTGTATCGGTTTCCTACACGGATGTATTTGTTTTGGTGTCCTCCTAGGGTTTCGCCATTTGTGTGCTTTGGATTTTTTCCCATTTAGCTCGCCTTCGTTTTTTTGCCTTTTCGGTTGAATCCGAACAGTGTCTTTTCTGGTTCCAGCTTTTTTTTTTTACTCCCTTCGTGTGCTTCGTGAATTGATCTATTGCGCTTCCTTTTTCTCCTCTTCCGACATCAAGCCGCCGGTTATCTCTTTCGCTTGTTTGTAGGTTTTTTTCCTTCTTTTGGCTCTCGGTGACCGGAGAGAGAGAAAGAGTTGATAGTGTTCAATCGCCGCCGCGAGCGCTCGTGATACTCGGTTGAGAAAAGGTGTGGAAACAGAAGTCAAATCTCTGCACTGCATCACTACCACCACCAGCTGTTTCGTTTCCTTTTTTTGATTTGATTTAATGTTGATTGTGATGTTTACGTTCCTCTCGATCCTTGAGCTTCCATTTGTTTGCTCGTTTCTCAAGGCGTTTCTCTCTCTCTCTACCACGGAGGATTTGATTTCAGTTTTTCCCATTCTCTATCTGTTCAACTTGAGGGAAAAAAAAAAGATTAGTAATCTTCTATGGCTATCGTTTTCTCATTTGCTGAATCCTCCGGTTATGCTTTTAACAGATTCCGCGAATCGAAAATTTTTCTCTTCACATTCGTCAATAAAAGTTAAAAGTAAGAGAGTAGCAATGAGCAGCGGCGACATTGTTTGTCCGACTCGGTGGAAGGCGGTGGTGGTTACGACGGCGCTAATCACTCTGGTTCTGTTTACGGCTGCAGGTTTTCTCTCTTTCTCTCTATCTCGCACTTTTTACTCCTCTGAAATCGTTTTTCTGTTAACGATAATTATTGAATTTGTTTTTCTGTTAAAGATAAGTTTTTATACTTCCAAATTTGCTTCGCTTTTCTCCCACATTCTCATGGATTTCTTAAATTCCTTGTTTATTCTATTCCACAAAAAAAAGATTTTCCCAATTTGTTATTACACTGTGCTGATTAATGACTATTATTTGTTTTATTTTTTTCTAGGTCTTTCGCATCATGAAAATGGGTTTCGCCATCCGATTAAGCTGATTTCTGAAACCATGAAGGAGGAAGTATCTTCTCCTCATCGCAAGCTGCTCCTTTCCTGTAAGCCCTCTTTCTCTGCCCTTTTTCTCCAGTTATTGTGTTGGTGGTGTTGGTTTTCTTCTCATGAATTTTGCAAATGGGGATGTGGAGGGTAAGGGCCCCTCAGATGAGTGCAGATTTTGTTGCTGGGTGCTGGTTCTTTTTGTCATATTTGTGGGGATGGGGCAGGCAGAATTTTGTTTCTTTCCTTGTCGTTATGCTTATTCTGAATGCCGGTTGATGAATTAACAATTTTACAACCTTGCTTGCAATCTGGCGCGTGAGGTGTGGGTAGTATTGGGATGGTGGTTTTGCACTTGTGTGTAATTATTTGTCGCCTTCCTATTTTTGACATATAATTTCGCGTTCGCTATATACACCGCAAATTAACGTTCAATCTGGCGCGTTAGGTAACTATTGTTTGTGGGTTTGATCTCCTAGCCCTATTTTCTTGCACTCTATGGATTTGCACATATATCTTGACCCTTGTAACAATGTGTTGAAAAGGATCGTACTATATGCACCCACGACAGATGCTATATGCACTCCATAGAACGGCCGTTGAAAATTTAAAAAAAAATACACGGACGGATCTAGGATCCGTCCGTTATATATATATATACATATATATATACATATATATATATACACATATATATATATAAAAGAAAATCAAAAGAAGAAAAAAAAAGCTTGAACAACTTTTTTTTTTTTTAAAAAGGAGAGAGAACAAGGGCCCTTGTTAGTTTTCACTTTGTGAAAAGTAAAGCTGCACATGTAGCTTTACTCACTTTCTTTCTTTTTTTTTAATAATACATCCTTTGTAATTTTTTATTTTTTTTATAAAGGACGGATCCTAAATCCGTCCGTATATTTTTTAAAAAATTTACAACGGACGGATCATAGATCCGTCCTATGGAGTGCATATAGCACCTGTTATGGGTGCATATAGCACCTGCTATGGGTGCATATAGCACCTGCTATGGGTGCATATAGCCACCCCGGCTGAAAACACATTTCATCGGCTATTTCAATATACTTGAATTTGAAACTAGAGATATGAGATGCATTTTTGAAATGGTATTAATGAAGCTGGTTTGCTTTTGACTAGTGTGGGAAATGAAACAATGATGAAATGATAAATATAAGTGCTGTGATTAAGCTGTGGAAGGAGACTAGTTATTACAGAGTACTAGAGGAGATACTTTAATAATTTACATTATGATGGTTGGTCCATACTAAAGTATGAGATGTAAATGAAGTAAGATGTGGGCTATGATACACTTTGTAATTGCATTGATGAGAATAGGTCTTAGTCTTACTGAGGTAGAGAGGCTGTAGGGAGGTGACAAATTTTCCTTGTTCTTAGGCGTTTGGACTTTAAGGGGGGTCCTGATGAAATCCCTGGTCTTGAAAAGTGGTTATGTGAAGTCTCAAATAAAAAATAGCTCATTTAATACCCACCCAGCAAAAGACACATGATGATGGTCTACTCATATGGTTAGAAGTAATTTTGCTTATTGTAAGGCCCTTTTCCATCTGCATTGTCTCCACACCCATTTCTTATTCAATCCCCAAATTAACTGTCTGCTGCTGCACCCCTACCCCACCATAAACTTCCATGGCTGTTTAACCATTTGTGGTCCTCTGGATGGAGTTCTTCTATTATTGCCTTAATTGATTCTCCTTCCTCTTTCTACTTTCTCTGTCCCTTGCATTGTTTCCTCTGTTTTGCAGCATTAATCCATTGATTCTCTTATACTGTTTCTCCATTCCCTCCCTTCTTTCCTGTTGAAACTCTGTATTCTGTCTCTCCTGCAATTTCTATCAACTTCTCTCGTGCTTTTATTTTGTCTGTTGACTCCCTTCTACAATTTCAACTATTGATTCCCCTTCCTAACCTCTTGTTTGGGCTCATTTGGTGCAATGTGGAAGGGACCTATTTGTCATCATAATTACTTCATTTGATGCCAAAACCTTTTACATTATAAGCGTCTTTCCAACACATTAGTAATTAACCCATCATGCCAAATGAACCCTTATTGATGCCCAAATAGTAAAATTGTGTAAATAAGATCCTTCTAATGAGTAGAGGGTCCAATGCAATAAAAAAGCCTTTTGTTAAACTGTTTTCTTTCCGTTTTTATTCTATTGATTTTTCTTTCCTTTCCTGTTGTCTCTCCTATTGGCTTTCCCTCCCAATTCCCTTTGAAGTTATGTTCCTGTTTACTTTTCTCATTGCTGTGTTAAACTAGTCTCAGAATCATGTGGCTTCCATTCTGCAGCTACAGAGGTGGAAGACCCGACCCGAATAGGGGGTGACATTAAGGTGTGCTCAGACTCTGATCTTGTGGTCAACCAGGGCCAGTCAGACCCTCTTCCCTCGGGCATCCCCACCTACACCGTGGAGATCATCAATGCCTGTGCCACAAACTGCGACATCACCAGAATCCATATCCGCTGCGGCTGGTTCAGCTCCGCAAGACTGATCGACCCATCCTTGTTCAAGCGAGTCAGGTACGACGACTGCCTCGTCAATGGAGGCAGACCCCTTGCCAATGGCCAAACCATCTCTTTTCAGTATGCCAATACCCGCAGCTACCCGCTCTCTGTCTCCACCATGAAATGCTTGTAACAAACATCCACAGGATTCGACCGAGTTTTGAAACAAACTAGCAACTGAGTGAATAATAGTGGCATGGCATGGCACCCAGCAATTATATGGAACTGAACTGAACCCTCAATTTCTGGCTTTGTATAATTGTTGGGGTGGGGTGGACAGTTTTTGGATTGAACCCCTATATAGTTCACATTGGGCCTGATTTTTTGGTAGACATATGTGGGGTGTAAATAGTGCTGAATCTACTTTTCTAGATCGAGATAGTAAATGGAACTAGAGTTCACTGTTGTTGATGAGATGGGCTACTTGTAAAATCAATCATGGATGATCTTCAGACTTCAAACCTCTGTTCTGTTTGTGACAGATGACAAGCTGAATCTGTACTAACCTTTGATTCTTTATTACGAGTACTGTTTTTTAAAATCATCATTTGAAAATCTTTTTTTTTTTAATTATTAAATAAGAATTTGAGATTAAATATACCTAAATATCAAATTCTTATAAGAGACAAAAATCTGTCAAATACGTACAACATAAAAGGTTCAAATCGGTTTCTTTGTAAGGATGGTACTATATCCATTCTCTATAGGAGCGAATTTATCCTATGCGGGGTTGCTAGTTGCGCTAGTACTTTTTACTACGGAGTATTTTTTTTTTTTTTATATATACAAGGTAAGGTTTTGAGAGTTGTCAAGCTCTACTGACCCACGACCCAATAATATCTTTTTGCACAAGTGAAAGGAACTCCAAATGCACCAAGAGGGCTTCATGGTTCATCTCATGACACAACTTAGCCACCTTGTTGGTCACCTGGTTGACTTCGCGAAAATCGTGAACACAAGACGACCACTCGAACTATCGAAGGAGATGTATGCTGCCTGTGATGATAATCTCTATCTCCCAAGGACATTTCCACTTGTCGTTGATGAAGTTGATGATTGAGAGACTATCTCCCTCAAGGTCAATGCGCTAAAGACCTAGATCTCGAGCCGCCATGAGGCTGGAATGGAGAGTCACCACTTCAGCCATCAAGGATGAGACATAGTCCCAACGAAAGCTCCCGGATGAGATGATCGAACCATTGACATCCCGAATGACAAATCCAGCTGTCGCTTGACCTGTTATACGCTTGGATCCGTCGAAATTAATATTGAAGTGTCCCACTGAAGACTTTTTTCATCTTATGTTTTTCTTTTTCCTGGGTGGCCTATGTTGTTGGGTGCTTCATGTGCTCCCTTCTTCCCAAAAGATGGTTTTGGAGTCATTGATTTGGTTAAGGAGTTGTCGCAAATACACTTCTTGTTTCACATGGTTTGTATAGTCATCTTCATTGAAAGTCACCTTGTTTCTGATGGTCCAAATTCCCCATCACATAGTTGCTAGAGTCGATTTTTGTGTTTTGTCTAAACGGGTGAAAATGTCATTTGTGATTTGTCTGATTATTTGGTCTATTGTGTTTGTGGTTCTTATAATATTAGCCATCATGTTATCAAACACGGAAACCAGGTCAAGTGAATGAGTGCATCTTGTGAAAAGATGAGTGGTGTCTTCATCAGATGGGTTACAAAAAGCGCAAGGCAGGGGGGACCGCAACTCCTTTTTGTGCTAGTCTCATTTTTGTAGGGGTTCCATTCATGACAAGCTTCCATAGAAAGTTTTTAACCTTAGGAAGACACTCGACTTCCCATATCCAAGCGACATCACTTTCTTGGTTCCTTTGGTTCCCAATGATTTTGTCAAGAGCGGTTGCTGCAGTGAACCAACCATGTCGACTGGTTTGCCAATATAGTCGGTCATCGATATCTATCACTGGTATCTTGGTGTTTTGGATCTTTTGTACGATACTTGGAGGTAATAGCTGATTTAGTTTGTACGATACGTGGAGGTAATAACTGATCTTTTGAACTTTCTCATTCTCATCAATTGTGTTATTCGGTTGTAGGTGGTCACTAAGTTTTTCTCCTTCTAGCCATACATCTTTCCAAAATCGTATAGTCTTCCCGTTTTCGATTTGCCATATTAGCCCGTTAAGGAATTCATCTTTGATTCCCATGAGTTTTGTTCACTACCATGATGTTTGTGGTTTCTTTTTGTATTCCCAGAGGGGTTGATCTTTCATGTATTTTTCTCTAATGATTTTCACCCAAAGATTGTTCGGTTCCGCTAGAATCTTCCATAATAGTTTCATTTGAAGTGTTTTATTTATGTCTTTTGACTTGTGTAGTCCTATTCCTCCATGTTTCTCTGTCTTATATATTTTCTCCCATCCAATCAAGGGTTTGTATGTGTTACCTTTGTTACTGTAAAGACCGGAATTTTAAACAAGTATTTAATTGCTAAAATTGGAAAGTTTTGGAAAACCCGTCCCCAAGCGCATTTCTAAAAATGGAAATTTTTTGGAAATCATCCCGACATGTTTTAAAATATAGGTTGTTGAGCTAAATTCCGCTATTATATTCGAATTTAAAACATGGAGTCTTGTGAGTCGTTTGAAACAGATTTAAAACTCGAGTCGGATTTCGGGATAGATAGTTGGGACTTAAGGTCGGATGAGCGGAATATCTCTCTCTCTCCCACTCATTCTCTCTCGTCTTCCCACTAGTACCATTATTGTTTTGTCCTTATCTTCATAAAACCCTAAATGCGCCAATTGGTGCCACTATATAAGGTAAGCATCAATCCCCGAAATTCTCATAAAATCCTCAAAAAAATCTGAGCCTAGTCAGCCTCCACTCTCTCTCTTCATCATCCATTCAAAAGTCAAAAACCCTAAAAAATCCAAAGTTACAACTTTTATCCTCTTCAATCGATCTCTCTTACTCTCCACCCATCATTTCTTGTTTCTCCTCCACAAAATAACCCTAAATCACCCTCAAGAAGACCTCCTCTCAAAGATCTAACCCAAAAATCGGAGTCGGAAAGCAAATTCCATTGAAAAACCAAGTTTCTGTCCATTTCGCCGCGAGTTCTAAGTCGTTGCCGCGAGTTCCTGGTCGCCACCGTGAGATCTAAGCCCAGAAGAAGAAACTCATATTCGCCGCTGCGAGATCCCCTTTTCGCCGCTACAACTTTGAGCCCAGTTCCGTCGTTAGCTCGGTAAATCGACTCGTTCTCCCTCATCTTAACTCCTTTCTCTTCTCCGTTTGTTCTCTCTTGTTCCTCACTCTCTCCTCTACCTTCCAAGGTCAAGAAACAACATATCTAACTCCTTGTGAAGTGGATTCGAGCTTATTTCTTCTTTTTCCCCTGTGTTTTTGAGTAAGGTAAACTCTCCTCCTTCCATCCTCTCATTTTGGATCTAGATCTTCGTTAAGGTTCTCTTTTAACCAAGATCTATCCATCCTAGACCTTCTCGTAAGAAGATCTTGTTGAATTGGAGCCCAAGGACTCACTTCTTTCAAGGTTTTTGAAGAAAGCCTCAAGGAGGCTAGGTAATCCCTCTTCCGCTCTCCCCGAGTCCCCTCTAGTCCTCGTTTGAGTCATTTATGATTGATTGATGTCGTTTTTATGCTAGAAATGTTTTGGAACAAGTTTGGGTTAAACGGGTTTTGAATTGAAGCAAAACGGATGTGATTTGAAGCAAAAACAAGCCAAAATGTTCGAATCTCGCCGTGGCGAAACCATGGTCGCCACGGCGAGTTAGAACAGAGCTCATGAGGAAGAAGAAGGATTTTCGCAGCCGAGAGTGCGGTTTTTTCCGTGGAGAAAATGGCCTCTCGCGGCCAGCGAGCACCTTTCTCGCGGGAGCCCTGGACACTAGTTTCGCCGCAGCGAATGGCCCTCTTGCCGCCGCGAAACTAGCCCAGATAGCTTTGCCAAAGCCGACTCCCTTGTCTCTTGGGTCTTTGGTTTGGTTTTGGTTTGGACCACTTTGAGTCGGGTTCATTGACGGTTTCGAAATATGAGTTTTAAAATATTATTTAAGAGGTCAATTAATGATTATTTTAATGTTAAAAAGGGGATTTTAACGGAATTTGAAATATCGGATTGAATGTTTGGAAATTTTTTTGGAAACCTTGTTTCAAGTATCGGGATTCTTAAACTTGATTAAATGATGGACAATTGGACTTAGAAATGGACTTGAGTATTATAGAATTGGCTTATTCGGATGATTTGGCTTTTGAGGTTTCTGCTTTGAGAATGATTTGAGAATGGTTTGAAATGGTTAAACTTCAGGTTGGTTTCAGAAATGCTTTTGGGACATGGTCCTTGTATGTGTGTGTGTGTGACTAGTAGTCTTGTGCCTTATCTCTTTCGTACTATTATCATTGGTGCTTGTTGATTGAGTTGCTTGTGTGGATTCTAGTTGTGCTACGCTTTGCTGTTCGGCTTATCAGGTAAGTTCCTTTATGGAATTACTCAGACTGATCAGACACACCCTCCTACATGTAGTTGTATGACATACTAGGTGTTGCATAAGCATTGAAGCATGCCCATGTAGTATCATGCTTAGGTTGCACACTTGAATGAGTATATGTCTACTTATTGCGTATGAAAAGAGAACGATCATGTTCTGTGTGTCCTAGAGTCATTACTAGGGTCTTAGGACGGCCTAGTCCCATCGGGCTTGTCCTCCATCGAGTCGGATCAGAGTCGAACTTGCGGGCTCGATTCACCATATGAGCATGATTATGAGACTATTGATGCACACACATACCATCTACGGATGGCAATTGCTATACTACAACCCGTACTGGCCGGGACCCACCTTAACGGGAAGGGGGGGGGGTGAGGGTAGGAGAGGGATATGCCACTTGGCATTCTTTGGGCCATTTATCGTATTTTTGCATATATATAAAATGTCAGCATGCTTGAGTGTTTAATATTCCGCACTGTATTAGAAGCATCTTTATTAGGTATAGCGTATGTATATGCCTGCTTGTGGGAATAGAGTGTGATAGGGCCTCAGTCTGATCCCATGCCCTGCACATATTTTTTTAGGTTTGTTTGTAGATCATGTATGCTCCATGCTTCTATGGCGGGGATTTGCTTGGGCGATCGAATCGAACTCACATTATCACTTGCCTTATGTATTTCGCTTGTCGGAGATTTCATGTTTTGGTTTTGACCCAGCCTCGCCGTGGCAAGATGTGTTCTATTTTCTGTTTTCCGCTGATTTACGCAAAACGAATATAGCGATATAGTCTAATAGGATAGGTTAAGGGTACCCAACGACCCTAAGCTTGATTTGGGGTTCGAAATCCCCACTTTAACACGCTCTCACTTGAGGTTTTGAAACCTTGACCCATACCTGGATATAACACGCTCTCACATTAGAGATATAACATGAAATTGCCTAGTTAAGGGAAATCCCAATGAAGTGCAAAAAGAGAAAAAAGTAAAGGAGATGAAAATTTGAAGTTGCTTTTGATATGTGCATGATAAGATGATGGATGACTTTTTATGAATTTCCATACAAAGTGCTTACATATACAAGTTCATATCCTAGCCTTACCTATGCATATTTGCAAAAGTCACAAGCCATATATGAGCCTTATCATTATTATTATTGCTCCACGTATATATCATATTGCCCATTTTATACCTTATACCCTATCCGGGGACAAGTTTGAGAATGGATGTCATCTTTGGAGTTATTATATGGAGTTGTGCATTATTTATGAAGTTGTTGGCAGGAATGAAAAAATTCATGAAATATGGAAAATTTAATGAGCGAGAAAAAATCCGATCACCTCAGGAGATAAAGGTAGGTCGACCCTGCTCGTTGAGATGTTAGTTCAGCGAGATGGGACACAAGGTGAGGAGTCCGAAGTACTAAGTATCTGGGGCCATTCATGACACCCATGTTTGCGACTCGCGAGAAGGCAGTGCTAAGGTTAGAGAGGTAAAAGCATTATATTGAATGAAAGCATTGAACGATGAGTGAAAGGTGAGACATTATGAAGAAGGAATGTGGAAAGTTTTGGAAAGAAAGTATGTTTCCCCGGATTTAACACCACATGGCCAAATATTAGCCCACCTTTAGCCTTTTACCAATCTACTTCTCACAAGCTTGAAAAAGTCCTCTTGATTATTAATGCTATGTCGCTAAAATTGTTTTTGCATATAAACTTTCTTTTATGAGTATGAAATTGCTTTTATGCACATGCATGGACTTGGTTGACATAAGTACCTTATCGAGGATGGCAATTGATTGTAGGGACATATAAAAAATGAATCTATGATGTTGACGGTTTACTTTCTTCCCCTGAATGACCATTAAAGGTATTGCTTGGGGACAAGCAAGCTTAAGTATGGGGTGTTTGATGTGCGCGCAAATTAATGCGAAAACATGGGATTAGTGTAGTTTATGCTTAAATATC
The DNA here is from genome assembly GCA_963922045.1 of Persicaria maculosa. Classification (NCBI taxonomy): domain Eukaryota; kingdom Viridiplantae; phylum Streptophyta; class Magnoliopsida; order Caryophyllales; family Polygonaceae; genus Persicaria; species Persicaria maculosa. Next base: position 18,018,060 of record OY998261.1, on the reverse strand, counting down.
AAATATATGGGTCTGCACGAGTTTCTATGTGATTTCGCAGAAAACAGGATAAAAATGGACAGATTTGGAAGAGCGAAAAAAGAACTCGAAGTCTTCTGAAGAGGTTGAAGTCGACTGGAGACCTCGACATTGAGTGCAGCAGAGACATAGGAATCGAGCAGGAAAAGAACAGAGCATGTCGACACCAGAGAGGTCGATATCGAGGATGCAAGGTCGATATCGAGTGGCCAGATCGAGATAAATGATAGAAGTCGAGTGCTAATCCCAGTAGAATAAGGAGAGCTCGAGATAGAGTTTCACAAAGCTTGATATCGACGTCTGGAGGTCGATATCGATGTTGCCAGCAGAGGAATCCGACTCAGATTTTGATAAAATTCTATCCGAAGCTTGCACGTCTATCCTAAAGTCGAGATTTCTTATCTTCAATGTCAAAGCTATCACTTTAGCTAGTTTTACCATAGAATTTTTAGTTTTTACTTTATTTAAGTTTTATCTTAGAGAATAAAGATAAAGTTTCGAGTCTTTGGATAGCGAAGTTCGATATCTATATCTAGAGGCCATTAGGGCTGAGTTTAATCATCCAATTTCAGTTATTCAAACACATAGAACGCAGAGAATTAGGAGAGGGAGAGAAGGCCGAATTGAGTTGGTGGAAGCGAGAGCGGAGGTTTGGCTTTGTTTGGTTGTACTTTCTTTCATAGTTTAATTCAAAGTAGTTTTCTTTCAATGATGATGATGAGTTGCATGATGAGAAGCGAGTAGTCAACCCACTTCTAGGGTCGGGGTGAGCCCGACGATAGCGATGTAGGGTAAGTGCATCAAAGCTATGACTTTTATGCAATTTCGTCTTCTATCCTATGCATGATTCCTTGCGAAAGTTAGGGAGATTCATTATTTGCATTATTGAAGCGAATGCCACTCATATTGTGAACTTGGATTACTCATGAATTGGATAGTAACTCTTAGGAACTATGCGAGAGCCTCTAATCACCTAAGTGTTGATAACGAAAGTTATTTGACAGAAAGGCATTAAATTTCATAACTTTAACATCAAACTTGCATTGTTATCGTTGTGGCATGAAACCCCGACTTTGGAAGCTTTTTAATTAATTGAATTCATATAAAAGTTTAAGTTTTGTTTCTGATCATCCTTCTTTACCATTCTACGTTCTTTGGACTCTTTTCCGACAATAGGTTACGAATTACATTTTCTGTGACAAACATCAGAATCGACTGTAAAGGTCGATATCGAGGTCTAACGTCGATATCGAGGTCTGTCTAGACGTCGACTTTGCTGCTTTTGTCTTCTGCAGGAACTCTACTGGAAATCGACCAGAACTGAGGTCGATATCGACCCGACACATCGATATCGAGTTTCTTCTGAGGTCGAAGGCTTGATCGTGATTACAACAAGGGAAGCGCTGATATACTTCCTCGTGGATTCGATCCTGAATTACCCTACCACTACACCGGGAGGGATTCTTGTATTATTTGTTTGAGACAGGGAGTTAGCATATTTAGAGTTTAATTTGAATATTTGAATTTCACGATACCCCCTCCCGTTCACAACAATATCATCGGCAAAGGAGAGGTAATGAAATCTAGTTCCAGATCCGTTGGTGTCAAAATCGATTGTTTTCCTTGATTCATCGCATGTTCGTTGTAGTTTTCGGGATAGGATCTCTGCTCCTATGATGAATAGGTGTGGTGAGATAGGGTGTCCTTGTCGGAATCCTCGTCCCGGTTTGAAGATTTCAGTGGGGCCATAATTGACCAAGACCGAAAAGGAAACCGTTTTCACACTCTTCGATCCACATGATGAATCTAGCATTGAATCCAAATTTAGCTAGGAGACAGAATAAGAAGTCCCAATCAACTCTGTCATAAGCTTTTTTCATGTCTAGTTTGATAGCCATCCATCCTTCTTTTCTTTTCCTTCCTCTGAACGAGTGAAAGATCTCATGTGCAATTAGTACGTTGTCCTGGACGACTCTATCATATACAAATGCTCCTTGTAGCAGATGGATAATTTTTCCAAGAACTGTTTTTAGTCTATCGACTATGATCTTAGCTATAATCTTATATATTGTTGAACATAAGCTAATTGGTCTATATTGATTCGTTGTGTTGGGGTTTTCACATTTTTGTATAAGTGAGATGAAGGTGTGGTTAATCTATTTTAACATTTTCCCCAATGCAAAGAATCCTTTATGTGCTCTTATTACATCATGTCCTACAATGTCCTAGTGTTTCTGGTAGAATTTGGCTATTATTCTGTCTGGTCTAGGTGATTTGTTTTTTCCAATTGAGAATGTGGCTTTCTTAATTTCATTGTTGGTCACTGACAATAGGAAAACCTGTCGTTGATCCTGCCAAAGAATACTCAAATCTACAACTAGTATAGTTGGTAAGAAAGAGGTTGATCCACAGGGAAATCTAGTAAATTCTAGTGTCAATTCAATCGCAAGTAGAGAAAAGAGAGTTTGTAAGGGAATTGTCCGCCCTTTATCAAAGTGGAAGCAAGCAAACAAAGTAATAGAGGTTGTAGAATGCAATAGAGAGAAATAGGTTCACCTACAATTTGTCACTTCAATTGATGAATTTGATCCTTGTTTCAACCTCTAGTTCTTGTCTTTTCCTACGAATGTCCTTGTCCATATCATAGGTAAATTACTAGCCCTACGAGTCCTAGTAATTCTTATCTCTAAATAACCCTAACACGGTTAAGATTTAAACTAGAGATAGCATTAAGAATATGAATTAACTAAGATATATGCAATATCAAGCTACGAGTCCATATTTAACATATATTCAACTTCCTACACATCCAATTAGTCCTACGAGTCCTAAAGGGATATGATTGCCACTTGGGTTAAGGTTCGCTATGAGGAACCTAGAAAACCCTAGCAATTGAATGAATCTACTCTAACTAGTTGATCATGCCAGAGAGAATAAAACACATTCAAGGAATTAAGCACAAAGAAGTCAAAACATTCGAATAGGAATAAGAACTAGATTAAGAAACTCACAATTCAACAATTAAAGATCCAAATTGTAGGCGAAACCTTGAGAGTTTAGTTGCTTATGCTCAAACGTGCTCTCAATAATCTCTAAAGTGCATAAGGTTATTAAAACATAACCCTAAGATGTCCTTTTAAAAGCCTTCAAAAGAGTTGGCCAAAAACATATTATAAAACCCTAATTCAGATTCGAATTCTGATTCAGCGTTCAACAGCAAGCCACGGGGCAGTCGCCAAGGCCGTGGGGTGGCCGGCTGATAGCACGCATTTAGGTAGGCATATTAGGTTGCATTTAGCATGATCTAGATGTTTATAATGCATAGTTTATACTAGATTTGCATTTATACTCGTTTTGTTGGTAGAGTCGGAATCTACACGCTTTTATGAATTATTTCAGGTACGTATGAATCCGACGAGGAATGAGAAAGCTCATGGATGAAGGAAGATCCAAGAGGAGGAGGAAAAGTGAAGAGTACGGGAGCGGAGTCGAATTTCGAGAGCCTAAGTGAAGAACAAGTTAGTAGAAGTTGTCGCTAGACATGCTGAACTTGTAATGTACTTTCTAGAGGCCTCGGTGGTCCGATTGACTATTATAAGCATGCGTTGGAAAGCTCTTTCCGAGATCTACAACTTTCGTGTTGACATCGAGACCAAATTCGAAGAGGAAAAATCGCTGTGAACAGTAAAAGCCGCCCCGCGGCCAAGCAAACCGCCCCGCGGCCCGAACCTCTGACGAAGGATTTCGCAATCGCCTGGCCGCCCCGCGGCCAGGGTTGGCTGCCCCGCGACCTCTGCAGAAACGCCGAATCTGCTGAATGGATTTTTTATCTCTTTAATTAGGTTTTAAGAATTATTATTTAGCCGACTCTTTTGAGGCTTTTTAAACATGTTTTAGGGTTTTATTTTAACCATCTAATTCCTTAGTTTATACAATTGGAGATTATCAATTGAGAGAACCCTAGAAGGGAGCCTCCATGGCCATGGAGTGCTAAACTCTTCCGTTTCATCTATGGATTGAAGCTTTGGTTTGATAAAGTTGTGAGATTTCTATTCTTGTTCTATTCCTATTGATTCGTATTGATTCTTTTGCGAATATTGTTGATTTCTTCTAGTCCGTACAACTAGTTGAGATTATTGCTAGGATTTTGTAGATTCCTCGTAGCGAACTTTAATCCATAGTAGCAATTATGCCTTTTTAGGACTCGTAGGACTAAATTGGTGTGTAGAGAATCAATTATATGTTAAATGCTGACTCGTAGCTTAGTGTTGCATGTATCCTGGTTAATCCTTAATCTTAATGCTACTATTAGGTTAAATCTTGACTGTGTTAGGGTTATCTAATTAGTAAGGGTTACTAGGACTCGTAGGACTAGTAATTTACACAAGATCAGGACAGGAACAATAATAGGATGAAAAGAGAACTCGAAGAAGAATCGATGATCAATCAACCAAACTAAAGTGGATATTTGTAGATGAAACTATTTTCTCATTGTTATCTCTACTAACTTGTCTATAGTTTCTTTTCTTATATTCAATCACCAAAATCCCTCTTTTCTACTAATTGGTAAATATACACTGCTTAGAAATACTTGATTCTCTGTGGGATCGACCTCTTACTTGCTTACTATACTAGTTTGTAGGTTTGAGTTATACTTTGATAGGAACAACGACAGTTTCCTCCTGTCACCGGCGATCTGCGAAATCCTCTATTTGAGCTCCGAGATGCTAGGCGGCCATACTGTTCACAACGATTTTTCCTTTTTGAATTCGGTCTCAATGTCAACATGAAAGTTGTAGAGCTCGGAAAGAGCTTTCCAACACATGATTATAATAGGCGTTCCGAGCACTGAGGCCTCCAGAAAGTTCAAAACAAGTTCAGCTTGTCTGACGACAACTTCTACTAACCTGTTCTTCACTTAGGCTCTCGAAATTCGACTCCACTCCCGTGCTCTTCATTTTTCATCCTCCCGTTGACTCTTCATTCATCCAAGAGTCTCCTCTTTCCTCATCGGATCCACATCTATCTGAAATAATCAATAAAAACGTGTAGATTCTGCCTCTTCCAATACCACAGGTAAACATGTAATGGTAACTAAAATATGCACTATTTACAACCAAACTATGCTAAATGAAACCTAATATGCATATCTAATCATGCTCTATCGATCACCTCTCTAGTTAGTTTTACGTTGTCCTCGTGTGTAATTTCCGTTTTGATTAATTCGAGATATTCATTTAGGAGTCTCATGTTAATGGTCTCTTTTCTAAATCTTTTTTCAAAGTCATTTTTTATTTCTGCAGCTATGTTTTCCTCCCTAGTAACATTTTTGCCTTCTGTTGTTCGTATTTCTTTTATTAATTTTCTATTTCTTCTTCATGTCACAATTTTATGAAAGTATCCTGAGTTTGTATCCGAAAGTCGACGATGTTTTGTATTTTCTCTTGGATTCCAATAGATCTTGTGGTATTCTAGTAGTTTATCTTTTTTCCTTAAGAGTCTATTTTGGAGTAACCTTGCTTGATCATTTTGGCTACTCGTATTTTGTTGCTGCAGTTGGAGAATTTCTTCGTCTACTTGCTTCAGTTGTCTAAAAATATTTTCAAATGTCCTTTTTATTCCAATCTTTAGAGAGTTGCTTAAGTGTTTTTGTTTTTTGGATAAGGCGGAACATATGGGATGCTGTTGCTGTTGTTCTCCATGCTTGTTTCACAATGTTCGTATAATCCTGCCTGGTTAGCCATACTTTTTCAAATTTGAATGGTTTTGCTTTATAGTTGTTGTCTTGATGAAGCTCAATTGAGATTGGGCAATGGTCTGAAGATGAGAAAGCATGATTTATTGTATGTAGTTGGGGAATGGTTTCGCTTTCTCGTAAATGTTATTGGAATTTGTTTTGTTTTTCTGCCATGTAAAATTGTTCCCACTCGTTGGGATGCCAAGAAGTTCATTTAGGTTCTTAAATTCATGTCTTTTGAATCTGTTCAGGTTTGGAGGCCCCCCTCCATGTTTATCATTTGCATCTATAATTTCATTTAGATCCCCCATGATAATCCATGGAAGCCTTTCTCCATTGATGTAAGTTGACAATTCTCTCCATAAATAATCTTTTTCTCTTTCATTTGGTGGCCCATATGCAAAGCAGATTCCTAGTTCGGCTGCTTTTGCTAAGTTAATAATTTTGAAGGAGTTGAATCGATGTAATTTGTGGAGGATTTCTATTTGTTCATTGTAGAGTTGATAGCTTTTCCAAAGCACACAGATCCCTCCTGATCTTCCATGAGCAAGGACCCATTACATATTGTCAAAGTCCGATTTCTTCCATATTTTTTCATTTGGAGGTCTCTCTGTTCTAGTTTCCATTAGTACCATGAGTTGGATTTGTTGTATTTTGCAAAATGCATCAATTTCAGTCCATAAATTCTTTCATCCAATTCCACACGAATTCCATGTGCTAATCTTCATTATATTGTTTATAATGTATCGAGTCATGTCGTTCAAAGTTCACTTTTGATTGTTTCCCATTTTCGCTTTTCTTTGTACAGTTTTTAATGTAGTCAACATGGGTGTAATGCCATATTTTCATATGTTTCCCACTTGTTTTTCTTTTTTCCTCTTGTGGTGGTTTTATTGGTCGTGTCAATGCCAATTTCTTTTGAGTCACTTTTGACAATGTATTTAATAGTGTCCTCTTGTGTGTTCCCCCAGTATTGGGTATTTCTCTTTTCTTTCCCATGCCATAGTTGGGATGCAACTGCCAGTAAGGTGGATGGTCTGTCTGACCTGTAATCAAGCCTTGTAAAGTAAAATGAAGATATGAGTTTTTCTTAATTGCATTGTCTAATTTATACACATTTCATCATACACAATTGAATTGGTCTTAGTTGATTTGTCATGGATCCAAGTTTGTTCAAACAGTTGGTTCAAAGGCTTTGGATCACTTCTATCTTGGTTCATATGCTTTGGTTCAACTCTGTCTTGGTTCATCATGGGTTTTGACAACAGTCTTCGTATCCCATATTAGCTTGTTTCTATGGCTCTCTCTAGAGAAGCCTTGCTTTGTCTCCTGAAACAGATTAGATCGACAAGAGCCAGAAGCCAAATTGAAACGCCAACAAATACTTCTCTAAGGAGGAGAAGAGGAAGAAAACACCAATATGGAGACAATAAACGTTTTCTTACCACTTTGCTAGTTGGGTTTTCCAAATCATGATCTTCAATCGTGAAAAAAAAAATAAAAACCTCCCTTCAAGATTGTTCAAGATCCAACTTTTTTGAAAAACATGCAGTAGGATATTCATCAAAATCAAAGCGTTTCAGACAAATATTTCTTGAAGTGTGCAAGAGAGGAGAATATGAGGTCCAGTAGTTCATGTGATGCCTTTTAAGTGCGGCAGGATATTCATAAATCATCAAATGATAAGCAACAGTAAAGGGACACAGGAGAGCAGATTCAGCCATATTCAATACATCATGGTACATCAAGGGAAAATCCATGTGTTTGTTCATATAAAGCTTGATAATTAGCTTGTCAACCATGGGTCCTTGGTTCTAAGTTTTACGGCTTCGATATATTTGTGTGACTCAAGAGAGAGAAAAATAGCTATGCCGGTCTCTTGAGTCACACATCTGTGATTCAAGAGACATAGGGTTTATTTAAAAAAAACTTTGATTTTGGGTGTAGATAGTAAAATTTATGGGTGTAAATTGCAACAAACTAAATTTTTAGATTGACACGTGTTTGTAATTGTGATGAATTATTGAGAAAAGGCATGAATTGTGGTGAATTGTTGAAAAAAGACATGAATGAATCCAAGATTCGTTAAGGATAAACGAATTCAAGATTCGTTCACTATATAATCCAAACACTTTAAAGTAATTTTTTTTAAAATAAATAGATGTACAAGTGGATAATATATTCGATCATAAGTCTTTATTTTTTAAAAAAAAAATTACAAAACTCATTAGATCCATCCATTCATTTTTTTAAGAATGTAAAGTGATTGAAGCAATGATCCTCTTGTCCGAGTGGATTTAAGATTCATCTGTATCTTGTTTAAATAATTTTTCACGATTATAAGATACGTGTTAGTCCAAAAATGGAACGGATCATAGATCCGCCCCTTAGAATGCATAGAGCACCTGCAACGAATGTATATACTATCTCGCTTTGTAATATGGCTTTTTTAGTGGTCTGCATATGTGTTATGTTGAATTGATGAGGATTTTTCATAATTATGTACTCTTTTCATTAAAAATATAAATCATTTAACTTTTGGGTACATTTTTAACGAGCTAAAAATTATGTAAAATATTAATTTTTTTCAAAAATATTTTTACATAATTTCATTCATACTAATAAATATATAATCATTTAACTTTTTCCCTGAGTTGGCCTTGGCGATGGGGTTTTGGGTCGAGATGTGGGTGCGGTCGTTTCTTCATTTCTTTGCTCTATTGGTTCGATTACGTCTCTTGGTCGGCTTGCACCGATCAGTACCTTTACCAATTGAAGCCACAATCAAATCAGGTTCTATCCTCTCAACTAAGCTCTCTTATTTACCTTAACTTTTCTACTATGCTTGTGAGATTAGACTTCTTGTTTTTCATTATTTTTTGGCTTTACAAACCCCCTTCGTATGAGGCTAAGCCTCAAGCTCTTACTTGGATTTTTATTATGATTATCCATTATATTACTACTTGCTGTTGCTTACTGGTTTTGATGGCTTCTCTGTACTTGGTTTATCTCTATTGCACTTTTGTTGGGTTAATAGTATACGATCTGTTTGTTTTCGGTCCGATACATCGAATACCAATTAAATGGCCAAAACCTGGCCCAAAGTTCACTTGCAGACTCGGCTTCACAAGCCTCCTTGCGGAATTGCATCTGCTCCTTCACACCTGCCGGTTGTTCACCGTTACACCTTGTGTGATCATTCCTCTTTTTATAGCATTTTCTTTGTGTTTATTATGCTTTGGATTGGGTTAGTCTGCTTGTGTTTGTTTTTGGTGTGTTGCCTTGTTAACCATTCCGGAATGGCTCACTGGAAAGGACTTGCGGGTAGTACCCAAAGGTCCCCAGTTCGAACCCCGGATATGGCCGCTCTTTATTTACAAATTCAAGGTGTGTTGCCTTGTTGCTTTGTGTTTGGCTATTGTTTGGCATGAACAACCCTAGCTACTTTGGCTCCACTAACTTGCGTCTATACCAACTTGTTTGGACTTGCTATTTTGATAAACTTGTAATCTTCACTCCATTTGTAAGTGTTCATTACTTATATTTGTTCTGCTACTTTGACTATTATGCGTATTACTACTCCTCGAAGGTTCTTTGGTCTTGTGTTAGCAGGCTTGTTATGGCACTATGGCCTTCCACCGGGCTCACACCTTTCGGGTTTGTATATCAGTACTTGTCTGATCGTACTACATGGTGCTTTGTTATTCACTTGCCCTTTTTACACACTACCAACATTTGGCTACATTATCTTTGTTTGTATGCTTGGCACCGCTTTCAATTAAGGACTAGTGCTACACACCATTTTTGGCCACAACCTGACTACTACATAACTTGTTATAAAGATAATATGGGTTTCTACCAGGGACACACACCGATCTGCTTACCCTTTGTTTGGCTTGATTACAGGACATCGGATGCTAGGTGTCTATTTATTTACAATCTTCTTAACACCAATAGCTTTGATGAGGTTATCCTCCACATGGGTACTTCTAGTTGTTTCACCATTCTAATCAATTTTTACCACCTTATGTATACTCAATCGGTTATCTTACTTTGTAATCCCAACTTACGGTTCGGTTATATTGATCCACTAATTATTTGTAGTCCCAACATAAGTTGCAATTGTATTGATATAATATTTACTACTTTCTGAATACTTGTCCGTTTATGGCTATTTCGAAACTTTCCTTGGCTTTGTTGGTTTTGTCTTTATGGTTTGTCTGCTAGAATTTGCTACTACTTTTCTAAATCTGCTTTTTTGTGCTTACTCCATCTGGCTTTCACAATTCTCGTCCATCCTTTGGTTTTGCTCACGGTGTTGGTTCGGGTGAAGTTGATCCTTCTGGCTTCTTCGCTCCCTACCTCTGTTGCTACCACAGGTACACTACAAGGCTCCTCCATTTATCCCTTTGGCTATATAAGCCCCCGACCACAACCACCAAATCTTGGGTCTCGGTTGTCACTAGGCCGCCCATTCCGGTTTAATCTAATATTTGCCACATTACTAAGATCTTAATTATTGGTCATATCTTATGGGTTACACACCTACCTCACATTCTTACGCTAATATGTATGTACGCTATCAATCCACGACCACCACAATGGAATTTAATTTCATTCTTACCCAACGTGAATTATATACCAAGCCACCAAACAAAGTTGTTTTATGAATATATGTATATGAAATTGTAGAGGTTTGAGAAGGCAAAACATTTGGACTGCAATTGAGTCCTTCTGCACTAATAACACGATCAACGTGATTGCACTACTTGAAACAAAAACAGACTAAATTCTGGCAGAGAGTGTTTGGAAACACAATGGGTTCACTAACATTGCTTTCGCCCCTTCCTCCCCCTTCCTCTGGGTTTGCAGGGGGTATTTGTCTGCTATGGAAAACCATGCCTTCCCTACAAGGATCTATTGATCTAATTCAGGCTGATACAAGATTTATACATTTCAATTACAATGACGTATCCACTAATACAACTACGGACATGTTCATCGTTTATGTCCCACCGGATAATCGTGATAAAGATAACTTTTGGGATCAGTTAATCTATTATGCACAAGCTATCACTATTCCTATTTGTGTCATGGGTGACCTTAATGACATCCAATCCCCATCGGAAAAGGCTGGTGGCGCTTTGCCAAGGGCCTCACGGTTTCAACGACTATACAAAATCAAAGACCTACTTCATTTAAGTGATATCCCCTCTGTTGAAAACTCCTACGCTAAACTGGATCGTTACTTAGTTCAGGATCCTGTTCTAGTCGCTTTCACTCGACTCCAAGTCCGTAACCATGCTTTTACCTCATCAGATCACTGTCCTATCTCAGTGGACTTCCTCCAGAATCATACGTACATTAGCCGCCCATTAAAATTTGAAATGACATGGACCAAACGTTCTGACTTTGAAAATGTTGTCCATCAGGTGTGGCGCCTAGATAAACAAGGATCACTTATGTTTCGTCTCGTCCATAAAACAAAACTGCTAAAGATCTTAGCAAAGAAGTGGCATAAGCATACATTTGGGAATGTGCGATCCCAACTGTTAAAATCAGAACATGACCTACCAGCAATCCAAGCTTCTTTACTTCTTTCTCACCAAGGAACTACTCAATTCAGAAGCATCTACTAGCTAAACATGAACGCTTACTTGATTTTCAAAGATCGTATTGGTGCTAAAGAGCTAAAGCAAAACATGCCAAACTAACGGACTCAAACTCTGGATACTTTCATCGTGTAGCCACCATCAAGCGGAACTACAAAATTATCAAGTCCATCACTCTTCCCAATGGTATTCATACAACGGATGCTGCTGTGATCCGGGTTGAATTTGAGATGGAGTACACGCGCAGATTCAGGTCCTCAATTGACCCTTCAATCAACCTAATCAATAAACTTGATATCTTACAACCAACTGTTTCCGACCAGGACAATCTTCGACTAACAGCTCCAGTAACAAACACAGAGATCAAATCAACAGTTTTCTCTATACAAGCTGAAAAAGCTCATGTACATGATGGTATGCTTGCTGGCTTCTATCAAAAATATTGGACCATTTTTGGGCCTTCGGTAACAAAAGTTGTTAAGAGCTTCTTCGTCTCTGGTAAGCTTCTCAAACAAATCAGTCATACTTTCATTAGCTTGATTCCAAAGGCTGACGATCCTACTTGTATCAATCATTTTCGCCCTATAAGCCTCTGCTCCACTATTTATAAATTCATAACCAAGGTTATAACAGCCAGACTGGCTCCCATTCTCACAACTTTTATACATCCCCTTCAAGGCGCTCGCTCAATTCACAACAACATCCTCATTGCCCATGAGATTTTTCACTCCTTTAAATCAAAACATGGTAAGTGGGATGGCTAGCCCTAAAACTAGACATGGAAAAGGCTTACGATCAGATTGAATGGTCTTATCTATAGGCAGTGGACACCAAATTGGGCTTTCATAAAACTTTCATTGCATGGACTATGAAATGTGTTACTACCGTCTCCTACTCCATCCGAATCAATGACACCCCATCAAAGCAGTTCTTCCCCAAACGGGGATTACGACAAGGTGATCCTTTATCCCCTCTACTATTTGTTATAGCATCTGAATTTTTTGCACAAACTATCCAACAGGAATCTGTTTACAACAAAGATATTGGCTTCCCTATCACCAAAAATGGACCTACCATTCCATTCTTAGTATTTGCTGATGATATGATGATCTTTACCAAGGCACCTGCCTCTGCTTGCAATACACTTACATCAATCCTTAACAACTATTGTCGATTGTCTGGTCAGAAGATTAACTACCACAATTCCACCTTCCAACTATCGAGGAATACAACCCCAACATCTAAAGCAACCATAACGGCACACCTGGGCATTGGATGCTCTACTACTTTGGAAAAATACTTAGGATGCCCGATTATAAACGGTCGAGTTAATAAGGACACGTTTGCTGAGGACATCCTTAAAACTAAAAAACAACTCACAAAATGGAAGGCTTTCTCCCTGTCGGCCGAAGGTCGTAAGGTCTTGATTAAAGCTAATCTTAGTGCTCAACCAGTTTTCCTAATGCAGTCCCTCATGCTACCTACTTCAATATTGTCAGAACTTGATAAGATTTAGCATCGTTTTTTCTAGAATAAGGAAGACATGTACACCCCGCTTATTGGAATAAAATTTGCTCGGACACCCTCAACGGTGGATTGGGAATGTACAAAGCCGAAACTATGAATACGACCCTCCAATTGAAGATTCTATGGAAGATTATTGCCGAGCCTGCTAATATATGGGTTCAGGTCATTTCAGCAAAATATCTCAAAGGGAATTCCATCCGAACTTATACGAAAACGGGAACCACATCCTGGCAATGGGCCAAATTGATCCAGTTGTGCCCTATCTTCGAGAAAGATCTACGTTGGAGTATCGGGGATGGTAGAGATGTCAACTTCTGGTCCGATAACTGGGCATTCGAGGGGCCACTTGATCTTCAGTCAGCGACGCCTTTACGGCATGTCCATCTGGCATGGAAGGTCAGTCGTTTCATTTCAAAATAATTCTTGGAATTGTCCTTTACTCTCTGCTAACCTAGCTGGTCTACTAACTCCATCACTTATTACTCATATTGGGAATATACCCTTACCAATTACAACCTTGACGGACCGTCTCTATTGGAGACCTGATCCTTCGGGATGGTTCTCGACTAAGTCAGCTTCCTCTTTAGTCCCCAACGGGTCCCAGGATTGCCATTTCGAATGTCATTGGATTTGGAAATTGAAGGTACCTCCCAACCTTAAACATTTCTTATGGAAAGTGGCTACGGATAGCTTACCCACAAAAGATCGACTTTTAAACAAATTCATCTACATATGATTACTTCCAAACATTCTTGGTTTGAGGCCTCCCATTTCGATCCTACAACCGACTCCTTCATTTTGGGTATGACCAAGAAGCCTTTACGCAAGTTAACTCCTACCCAGAGTTCTAAGGACGGGCGCTCCAAGTGTCATTGGACTAGTCCGCCTCCCCCTTATGATAAGCTCAACTTCGACTGCTCCTTACTAGCCACGGGGGATGCTACTTTTGGCTTTGTTTTTAGGAACTCTCAAGTCGAGGTCATCGCTGCGGACTATGGTCGCTATAATAACAAATCCTGCATTTTTGCAGAAGCCCTCTCCCTTCGGAATGGGGTTCTTTGTGAAAAAGAGATTGGTATTCAAAACCTCCTTATCGAGGGGATAGCTTGCAAGTTGTCAATTCCATTCTTGGGGATTGGAACTGCCCATGGAGTATCGAACTCTTACAAGCTGACACTCAGTTATTGGTTTCGTGATTTAATTCTATTTCTATTCGTCATATTTTCAGGAAATCCAATGTTGTTGCTGATAGGGTCGCGCATCTGGCTTAGAGCATCCCTGCCGACGATCTGCTGCTTACTGATCCAGTTCTCCAGGGTCTAGTCCGGAAGGTTGCGCTAAGATGGCGTTATCTGCGTTAGGATAGCTTTATCTTAATTCCTTTCCTTGTATTAAAAAAATGAACGATGTATATGTTCAACATTAAACAAGGTTTTACCCAAATTCTTTCTCTTCCTAGCATTACTATTTGGTCTCCCAAACGACTCGCTATTTTTTTAGAGCGACTCTTGCTATTTAGGTTGAACATTCAAAACAACTACTATAATTCATTTGGATATACAAAGCATGATTAATAAACTTCTCTTACGTATTATAATATACCCATATTTATAAGTGTTGTTTGGACTCTGATAATTAAGGGTGATTTAGGGAACTAGTCTCTTTTGAAAATTTAATTAGGTAATTACACCCTAAACAAAATAAATTAGGTGGGGTGTACCCCTCCTTCCCTTCCTCCCACTTTCCCCCTTTCTTCCCTTCCTTCCTTCCTCCCACTTTGACCATTGATGTCATTTTTTTATGATGCCATTTTTTCACCGTTGATGCCACTTTTTTGATGTAATTTTTTTAATGTCATTTTTTACCGTGATGCCATTTTTTCAAAGTAGCGTTTTGATGCCATTTTTTAAATGATATTTTTTTCTTTAATGTGATGCCATTTTTTTAAAGTAGTGTTTTGATGCAATTTTTCTAATGTAATTATTTGATTCCATTTTTAATCAAATCGTTTGATGCCACTTTTGTAATTCAGTAAATTGTATATCGATATATTTTCATTGATTCTACTTTTATTCACTGATGACACATTTGTGATTGCACTTTATTAATGCAATCATTTGTGGTGACATTTTTTATTACATATTTATATAATTGATGACACAAGAGCATAAAATGTGATTAAACTTCATTGATTAAATCTTTTATTGATGACTTTTATTCATTGATGACATTTGTGATTACACTTCATTGATCTCTCTCATATGTGATCTCGTCTTTTGTTGATGACATTTTTATTATATTTTTATACAATTGATGACATATATAGGAGAATAAAATGTGATTACATTTCATTGATTAAATCTTTTATTAACGACTTTTATTCATTGATGACATTTGTTATTACACTTCATTAATCGCAATTGTTTGTGGTGATTTTTTATATAATTGATGACATAATAGCTTAAAACGTGGAATCAAAATATTTTCAGCTTCTTGCATATATAAAAACACAAAGTCTTTGAAAGTATGACATTAAAATTGGTTGTATACGTAAAAGCACCTATTATAACATGTCATCAACTCAAAAAAAAAATGCATCAATGTAAGTAATATAATATGGAATCAATGAAATCAATACAAGCTAGGTAATTAACATCAATGTAACCATCCAAGAATTATATAAAAAATATTATCAAACGATCTATTTTCATATCTCATAATTAATACAAGGTGTAACCAATAATATCAAGAAGCTCCCATCTTGATTGTGTCAAGCAGCCGAGGAGACGGAGAAGAAGCTGGAGTTGGCAATGAAAGAAGCCGAAGAAGCAAGAGCTGCTGAGAGAAATGCTCAGAATGAGCTCCGGATTCTCACGGATAGAAACGAGGCTAAGCATGCAGTGGCTGCAGCCAACCGAGAACTGAATAAAGAGCTCCTGAAAGAGCACGAGTCCTTGAAGCACAAAGCATCAGGATCAGAGAAGATGGTTGAGACGAAGATGGCATCCGCACAGGCTGAGATCGAAGAATTACAAGCGAGAAAGATTGCTGCGGAGATGAAGCTGGCTATATAAACAACCAATAACAACTAAATGAATCAGAACTCATAGAGGATCACAAGATGCAAACTTGTTGCTTAAATACTGAATGATAAGGTTAGTATCTCTGTCAGGTAGATATTCGCACCAACACGAATTACATTCAACAAACTCAGATGACACTCTACAATCTTCCCTACATAGTTAATACTTAACAAAAGAACGATGAGAAAATTCAGCAACAATAATGCCAATACCTTGAAAAGAAAATTGGGTAACTTCATCATGAATTTGAGATCTCACTTGGTTTGTGACCACAACAGGAATATGTGAAAATTCTGCCAATGATCTGTCAATCCAGAGAGGTGATTTCAAGTGAAAATGTCACCCTTTTGAATTTTCACAGAGAGAATGAGAGATCGATATTTTATTTAGTCAGTCCATTTTTTTACTTAATAAAAGAGATGTGCCATGCAAGAAAGTGACGTCCAAGAGCACCTTGCTCATGTTCCCTGGACAAAAACATTGCAACCATGGTTATTTAACATCCAAGCCACCTGCAGCAGGAAGGATATCCACATACTCATGCATCATGCATCTTGTTAGGACTTAATTCTTGCACCATATAATGCCAAAGAGTTTAAAAGTTCCTATATATTTCTTACACAATTGTCTTTCTCATATAATTTTCATAACCTCGGTCAATTTATCCCCCCAAAGCATCATTTCTGAAGGTGGATAGTTAATTTTCAATTAGGAGATATGCATTAAAAAAACAATAGTTTGATTACTAAGAAATATGACAAAGTAGCCTTGAAGATGTTATTTTCGTTGTCTTCAATGAGTTCCAGTAGAAAGAAACAATCATGAAAGCACTTTTAAAATGAAAGGAATCCACCAATGTGTAAAACTAAGGTTATACTCCGTACGTTAGTACCAAGATGTTGTGATCCAAGCTTCCGTCCACATCAAGCGGATCATCTCCAAAATATATCGTCAAATGTTTCAAGTTGATTGTTTAAAATCATAATCAATGAAACATCAGAATACAAACTGCATATTTTATTTTAGGGTTCCTTCAATTGATAAAGAAATAGACAAATTTGGGGAAATCTTGAATCCAACTTTGGTTACCTTTAATCAAAACATCAATCAATACTAAGTACCGTGTGAAATCATGGAAAAGAAAGCTTACCCGTCGCCCGTCGGGATAAACCTGATTGGTCATTTGGAGGACAAAATCTTAGCCCGTGTTCATGAAACTGGAAATAGAAGATATATTTCTAATAATAATTTAGCATTGAACTTACTTTATCCTGCAGATATCTTTCTACTAACCTCTTATCCGTTCAAGGATTGTACCATACAGGACACAATCGGTTCAAAACCAGCCGATTAGCTACAAAGGAAGAAAGACGGAAGAGAAAGAGCGAGAAACCTGAGAGCAAAATCGACATCGAGGGGTTCCATTTGATCCGCCATCTCTCTCTCGCTTGCCCCCTCACCGGTGGCCGGGGCGCCATGGTACCAATGAGGGCATGGGAGAACGAACGTCTGAGGGTGGGGAGGAGCGTCGTGGAAGAGACAAAGAGAGCAGATAAATTTTTAAGGGGGATTAGAGCGGCTAAAAATTTTTTAAGGGGGTTAATTACCTAACTAGAATCTTTAAAAGATATATTTTAGCAAATTTTCTCGATAATTAATTCATGCTCTTTTCATTAAATTTCATAATACACACTAAATTCATGCTTTTTTCATTAAATTTCATAATACACACTAAAACCATCTTTTTCAATTCTCAAGCTTGTTCTTGTCTTCTTGAGACCCTTCATCTTCTTCCCTTTCCTTGAGCATCTTTCAACAAGATTAATAATAGAGATTCGACAACAATTCTTGTTCGTTCATGAAGAGAATCAATTCCAAACACCAGTAAACACAAACAGAAACTAATGCATTGATAATGAAAAGGAGTTTACAACCAAATCAAAAATCAAAACAGTAGAAACGAAGGAGAGTGTAGCGACGATTAGCCTCAACGAGGACACCGGCCACCAAGGTCAGAACCAAAGGGCAAAGGAGCTACAAATCTCTCTCAACACAGTGTCACTAAGTGTTTTGGATGGAAGGGAGCTCGATCTACACTCACAGAGGCCACTAGAGATGAAACCCTAGAAATCGCCCGAGGAGACAAGAATAGAGCAACAATAAGCAAGCACCTCTCTCAAACCTCAGATTAGGGTTTCATTACCTATATAAAGGGGAGCATAAGTGGAACTACGTCGTTCACTCATCTCAGGAGAGAGCTTGTGATCCGTGTGGGCTTTAAGCCCATGGACACAGCTGAGATCAGTTTTGGGCCGGTTTGGCCCAAAACTAATACAATCAACCTTACATAAAATACATCCTGTAACACTTAGAATTATACATAGGTTAAGAGAAATGAGCCTAACAATTTACCCTCCTAATTATGAGTTTACACATATCGTAAATCTTACTTGTTGAATGTGGACTGGCTTTACTCCTTTATCTATCATCGGCTAGTTCATACCCTTCTCAGCATCAATTGGATTTGATCACGTGCATAAATTCTCTACAAAAGAGAAACTTATCAGTGGTTACAATCTTAGTACCAAAGTCTGCAGGATTAAACTTTCCATCAATCTTCTTAACATTAAGAAGATGTTTGGATACCAACACTCGTATGAAGTGGTATCTAACATCAATGTGCTTAGTCCTCTCATGATAGACAGGATCTTTACACAGATAAAGGGCACTTTGACTGTCTGTGTGCAATACAGATTTATGGTCCTTTCTATCCACCTCTTTCAAAATATTTTGGAGCGAGATTGCTTCCTTGGAGGCTTCAGTAGCAGCTATGTACTCTGCTTCTGTTGAAGACAGAGCAACAATGGGCTGCGATTGAGCCTTCCAAGAAACACAATTCCCACACCAAGTATAGAAGAAAGAGGTGGTAGACTTCCTGTTATCTTTATTGCTAGCATAGTCAGAGTCCACAAAACCAAACAACTCAGAGGGTGAAGTATGCAAACCATAAACCAAACCAACATCAAGAGTACCAGCAATGTATCTAAAAAGATACTTCATGGCTGTCCAATGTTTTTCTGCAGGGTTAGACATATACCTGCTCAGGACACTCACTGCAAAAGCAAGGTCAGGTCTGGTACAGATCATAGCATACATAATGGACCCAACAGCTGCATCATAAGGAACAGATTTCATATAGTCTTCCTCTTCCTTCCCAAGGGGCATCCTGGTCTTGGTAAGATCCAGGTGACCACCTAAAGGCATAGGAGCAGGCTTGACTTTAGAAACCTTGAACCTATCAAGGACTTTCTCAAGATAATCCTTTTGAGACAAAAATATTTGATGTTTGGATCTATCTCTTGAAATCTTTATGCCAAGAATTTTCTGGGCAGGGCCCAAATCCTTCATGTCAAAAGATTTCTTGAGAGATTCCTTAACATCAAGTACTTTTGCTCTTGACTTGCATATAATCAGAATGTCATCAACATACAACAAGACATATAAGGGAGATTCAGATTTCACATGCATGAAATATAAACATGGATCATAACTACTCATTCTAAAGCCAAGCTTAAACATGCAATTGTCAAACTTCTTATTCCACTGCCTAGGAGATTGCTTTAAGCCATATAAAGATTTTTTTAACAAGCAAACATGATCAGGTTTAGAGTGATCTTCAAAACCTTTAGGTTGTCTCATATAAATAATCTCATCAAGCTCACCATGCAAGAAGGCAGTTTTAACATCCATTTGATCAATTTCATAGTCATAAACAGCAGCAATAGCAAGTAGAAGTCTCAAAGTTTTGTATTTTACAACAGGGGCAAAAATATCATTGTAATCAATCTCTTCTTTTTGTGTGAATCCTTTGGCTACCAACCGAGCCTTATAGCTTGGTTGGCCACCAGGTTCCACACTGTTTTTGAGCTTATAAACCCATTTACAGCCAATCAACCTAGCATTTTTAGGTTTTGGAACCAATTTCCAGGTTTTATTGGCTGTCATGGAGTTTATTTCCTCTTTCATAGCAGACATCCATTTATCAGCATGTTTACATTTGACAGCATGATCAAACAACTCAGGAGTATAAGCATCAACAACCTCAGCAATCACAAAAGCAAACTCAATCTCATTTGTGAAATATTTCTTATTAGGAATTTTCACTCTAGGAGATCTATCTCTAGTAAGCTGATAATCAGATAAATTTGGCACTTCATCAAAATTTTCAGAAACATGCTCAGAAACATCATGCTCAGACACAGAATCAGAAACATCATGCTCAGACTCATTATCAGATAGTGCATTTTCATAATCATCAGCAGTAGAGGAGTTAGAAGGGGTAGAGGTAGAAGAGCTTGAGTTAGAGTTGCTTACCTCCCCACCTGATTGGTGAGGACTGTCTTCAGTACTTGAAGGAGCAGAAATTTGCTCAATATTAGCATCAGAAATGGAGCTGCTAGGGCCTGTGGCCCCAATGGGGATAGTGATGTCAAATTCTTCATCCAGATTTGCTTCATGAGCTTTTGGATCATAAAACTGAACACCTGCATTCTCAAAACCATTGTTAGGAGATTTTTTGAAATGAAATTCAGTTTCAATAAAAATGACATCTCTGCTAATAATCACTTTGTACCCTTCTGGTTGGATAACAAGTAATTTATAGCCTTTAACCCCCTCAGGATAACCAATCATAACACACCTGACAGACCTTGGTTGCAACTTGCCAATGTTCTGATGAACAAAGGCTGTGCATCCAAAAGGCTTCAAATGTGATAGATTTGGCTTTGTTCCACTCCACAGTTCTTGTGGAGTTTTGAAACTAATAGCAGAAGAGGGGGATCTGTTGATCAGGTAGGCTGCAGTTGTAACTGCCTCCCCCCACATAGAAGGTTTCAGACCAGAGCTAATGAGAAGGCACCTTGCTTTTTCAAGCAAGGTCCTATTCATTCTCTCTGCTGTACCATTCTGTTGTGGATTACCTGGAACTGTGAGATGTCTTTTAATACCATGAGTCTGACAAAAACCATCAAAATCTTTGTTGCAAAACTCAAGACCATTATCAGTTCTAAGACATTTGAGTTTAAAAACAGTTTGTGTCTCAACTTTAGTTTTCCAAACCTTAAAAGCATCAAATGTATCACTCTTAGCCCTTAGAATGTGCACCCAAACCTTCCTGGAATGGTGGTCAATAAGTGAAAGGAAGTATTTCCTTCCACCTATTGTATCCACCTGGGCAGGTCCCCATAGGTCTGCATGCACAGTCTAGGGGCTTATGAGCAATAAATTTTGAGGCAGCAAAAACAGATTTTGAATGCTTACCAAACAAACAGTTTTCACAATGCTTAAGTTCAGAGGGTTTACCTTCAACCATACCTTGCCTGAACAAATGATTGAGCCCTTTGTTGCCAATATGACCAAGTCTAGAATGCCATAACATAGTTTTATGCAAATTCATAGAAGTAGAACACTCAGCAGACAAAGATGATGCACAAAGAACAGGGTTTCCAACAACATGATATAAGCCACCTTTCTTAATACCTTTAATGAGAATCTTACCATTCATGGAAACAGTTTTGATCCCATTTTTAGTATGAATATCACAGTTCAAGTCATCAAACACAGAAACAGACAACAGATTCCTCTTCAAGTCAGGCACCCACCTGACTTGCTGGAGGGTTCTAATAACACCATCATGCATTTTAAAAGGAACATTGCCTATACCTTTAATCTTAAGAACAGATAAATCACCAAGTCTAACCTCACCCTTAGCAGACTCATCAAGATAATAAAAAACATGCTTATCAGGAGTAACATGCATAGTACAACCAGAGTCCAGAAGCCAAGTATCAGAGGGACTATCACAGGCAACCATAAGCAACTCAGAAGAATAAAAAACAGAGGAATCAAGCACAGCAGTAGTACCATTTTTAGCTTTCTTTTCCTCATCATCTCTTTTCTTATAGCAATCAGCAATCACATGATTGTTTTTCTTACAATAGGTACAATGCTTCTTACCAGATTCAGGAGCCTTGTCCTTATCCTTTTTCTTGTTCCTCTTTCTATTCTTAGAGTTTCCCTTTGTAAAAAGCACATCAGTTTTAGAACCAGATTTATCAGATTTATCACCTTTTACTTTAAACACTTTGATAACCTCATTTTTCTGAGCAATAGCCTCAACAATTCTTTTCTTAGTCAAAGACTCATTACTAAACTGAATAACATCTTTAAAAGTATCAAACTGAGATGGCAAAGCATTAAGGAGAATAACAGCTTGGTGAGTATCATCAATTTTATCATCACATCGTTCAAGTTCTTGTGTCATTCTAAGAAATCTATCCAGATTATCATCCAAAGACACAGAAGCATCCATTTTAAAATTGAAAATACGACACAGCAAAGATATTCTACTCGATAAGGTCTTAACTTGATAAAGATCTTGCAAAGCTTTCCATAAAGACACTGAAGTATCACAAGCTACTACCTGTCGAGCTACCTCATCTGATATTCGAATCATGATCTCACTGTGTGCAATGAGATCAAGTTCCTTTTTAGCCTCTGCAGTCATGTCTTGAGGAAGCTCATTTACAACTGCTTTCCAGCATTTTTCTTTTATCAGAATGGCTTTCATCTTGACTTGCCACATGGCAAAGTCAGTGGTACCATCAAAAGGTTTGATACGGTAAGAGTTATCAGACATTGAGAATCAAAGTTCCTGCAACAAGTAAAAGGTAAAATCAGTAAATATCGGAGAGAGGTGAGCACTCAAACCCTACAACTGTCAAGCTAAGAGTTTGAATCTCGTAAAGCGCTAGCGGAAGCAAAACAAGAGCATTCAAGGAGAGTTATGAAGATGCAGATCTTCAACACTCAAATATTTCCGAAGGTTTTGTTCAAATCTGAAATGTTTTAATCAGATTGAATATTCCAACGGAATATGTCCTCAAAACCCTAGATCTGGAGTTCCTTTCAGAAGAGCTCACTAGATCTATGGGATCCAGGGCCTTAAGGAGAGCACGCTCCAGGAACTTCAACAGAATCAGAGACGAGCGACAAGGGGATGTCACCAAAGAACTCAGATCTGGAGTTTCTATCAGAAGAGCTCTCAGATCTTAGAAGATCTCGAGCGTTAAAGAGAGCAAGCTCCAGAAACTTCAACAGAAATAGAGATCTGGGACAAATGACGCTTTATCTTCGCAGATCTGGAGCTTAGAGGATGAAGAACCTTCCAAGCTTCAACAGATTTTCGAAGAAAATACCAGATCTGGAGCCTAGGAGATCCAAGGACTCAAAAGCTTCAACAGATCCGGATTTAAAAACGAGAAATCCCTTAAAAAACCTGAATGCTCTGATACCACTTTGAAGAGAATCGATTCCAAACACCAGTAAACACAAACATAAACTAATGCATTGATAATGAAAAGGAGTTTACAACCAAATCAAAAATCAAAACAGTAGAAACGAAGGAGAGTGTAGCGACGATTAGCCTCAACGAGGACACCAGCCACCAAGGTCAGAACCAAAGGGCAAAGGAGCTACAAATCTCTCTCAACACAGTGTCACTAAGTGTTTTGGATGGAAGGGAGCTCGATCTACACTCACAGAGGCCACTAGAGATGAAACCCTAGAAATCGCCCGAGGAGACAAGAACAGAGCAACAGTAAGCAAGCACCTCTCTCAAACCTCAGATTAGGGTTTCATTACCTATATAAAGGGGAGCATAAGTGGAACTACGTCGTTCACTCATCTCAGGAGAGAGCTTGTGATCCGTGTGGGCTTTAAGCCCATGGACACAGCTGAGATCAGTTTTGGTCCGGTTTGGCCCAAAACTAATACAATCAACCTTACATAAAATACATCCTGTAACACTTAGAATTATACATAGGTTAAGAGAAATGAGCCTAACAGTTTAATTCTCTTTAGTCTCCACTTTTAGATTCCCCAATTTTTTTTTTGTCTCGGAAACGATTACCATGGCACTCCACTTGGCCTCTCTTTTATTCCCAATGAACTTCGTTTCCCATTTCAATCCCTCCTAAAAAAATCTCCTCCAATTTCAAATCCTCCTAAATAAAGTTGGAGCTCTATCACAGATATGGGGAAAAGTCGAACATGTGTTTGAGAGATATGGGATGTGAGAAAAAAAGAGGTGCCATCGAAATCGAATCGACGTCGACGTGGAGCAATCGTCAGCGATGGGAGATCCGATGGTTAGTGTGTCGGTCATGGAGCTTTGTTAATTTTTCTTCAAATAATATTTGTTTTAGATCTAGTAAATTGAAAATTGCCCATTTTAATCAATGAAAATAACCCATTTACTTGTCACCGCAAAGTTGCGGTGGTATTAATAAAGGAGAAAATTTGGCTTAATATACCCTTTTCAAGATTTAATTAGGTTTTTAGCCTCTTTAAAAATTTTATTAGGCATGTTAACCCCTTTGAAAATTTTATTAGGTGTTTGTACCTTTCTCTTTCTAGTTCATTCTCTCCAATCTCCATCACATCTGACTGCATCGCATCTCCCTCATCCATGGCATTTTCTCTCCTGGCTCATCCTTTCCTTTCTCCTTCCCCGCTAGGGCATTTTCCTCTTCGCGCCTCTCCTTTACATCTCCGGCATGCTCCTCTACATGGCCTCCGTCTCCTTCGATGTTGGCCCCGGAATCGTCCACCGAGGATGCTCCGTTTATCG
Organism: Persicaria maculosa; assembly: GCA_963922045.1. NCBI lineage: Eukaryota > Viridiplantae > Streptophyta > Magnoliopsida > Caryophyllales > Polygonaceae > Persicaria > Persicaria maculosa. Next base: position 17,993,394 of record OY998261.1, on the reverse strand, counting down.
GAGTCCTCAAGTGTACGCCAAGCTTAAGCCTGAGATGGAATCCGATAACTCCACCATTGATGCGGTTAGTTATTCCCCCCCCCCCCCCCCCCCTTTGACATCATGTTCAAAAGTATGGACGATTAGGTTTTTACGGCGATTTGGAGTAGAAATTAGGTTGTGATCTGCTGCAATTTCGTTTTGATTCTTGGATTTTGGAGGCATTGGATGAATCTGCACTGATTTGACATTGGAATTGGGAGGGAAATGATTTGTTTAGCAAGGAGGGTGATTCACGAGCATGAGATAATTAACGTCTTCAGTTGTCACTAGCGAATACTCAGCGATAAATGAATTCCCGATGTTGATTCAAGTTGTCTATTTAATTGTACAATGAGGATCGAGATTTGTGATCTGGAGTGAGAATGGGGACTGTCTTTATTGCTATCTACCATCTGATTGAACATGCTCTAGTGTACCCTGCTTGTCAATGTAAACATGAGCTTTGTTTCAAATCTGATGTTGCTTCCGTGGATGTGCAAATTAGTTAGGGATTACAGATTAGATTTTTTTGTTATCTGGTTTGTATTTTTGTGTTACAGATTAGATTTTTTTGTTATCTAGCTTGATTTTTATAGAGGTGTCTACAAATTCGTTAGGGATTACAGATTGGATTTTATTCAGTGTATCATCGATTGATGTTTATTAAGGGGATATTGAAATTTTGAAATTTAGGAATTTCGGCATTTGAGCAACAGGAAATTGGGGGTCCCTCTAAACACATTTTGTTGTAGCACAATATCTTCTGGATTGATTACAATCCATTATAAATGTATACATCTGCATTTTTTACTTGCTATTTAGCACTCTGATAAGTAAAAGCTACAATCCATAATGAGATTAAATCAGTGGCATTTTCATGGAACCTTTCTATTATTTGATGACATTTGGGATGTTTAATATTCCCACTTACTGTTTTCGCTTCAATAATTAAGATTTTGTATCTAACTCTTGTTTACTAACCTTGCAATTGTTTGTAATAGCTGCTGCTTGTAATACGTACATACTGTGATCTGGTTGTTGAATATTCATGCCCACTAGTTTTGTGCATTATTGGATTCAATGTTTATTAAGTTGTATTCTCCTATTTCCAGCTTGTTTGTTTTGATGTTTATAGTTTTCATTGTTGTGTTAGGTATGGAGAAAAGGCGGAGGAGGCAGCACCTCTCTTTGATTGGAAATGTCCTAAGTGCAGAGGCATTTGCAATTGCAGCTTTTGCATGTAATTAAGCACATACTTCTTTATTTTTTTTTAATGGGCAATAGATTAGAGAAGAAAGATTGACTCACGTCATGGAATGATGATTTGTTCAATTATGGAATTTGAGAGGGAAAGGGGCCAATCTAGTCCAATTTAAGATTATTATCCATTAATCATAATTTAAATAATGCTAATTCATGCTATCAAATTTTCTGCATGAAAATTGGGTGTTTTTTCCCTTGTGTTGAGTATTGGACATGGTTTAACGATCTAAGCTTTCATCATCATGTATTGATTGGTTTGTTTCAATTTAGGCCAAATGATTAGATGAAGTGATTTATGAGTTTATGAGTCAAGTTTTGGTCTTTGTCAATAGTGAAATTTAGGGATAAACGGTGAAGAGGGCAAGTCTAAATGTCAATTCTCATAGCTATGAAGTGTTCTTGTTAATTTGTTATGAATGCAATCACATTTTATGCTCCTATGTTATTAATTGTATAAAAATGTCATCAACAAAAGATATCATTACAAATGAGTGAGATAAATGAAGTGTAATAACAAATGATATCAATGAATAAAAGTCGTCAATAAATGATGTCATCAATCAAGTTAAATCACATTTTATGCTCTTTTGTCATCAATTGTGTAAAAATGTAATAAACATGTCACCACAAGTGATTGCATCAATGAAATGTAATCACAAACATGTCATCAGTGAATAAAAGTAGAATCGATGAAAATATATCAATATACAATTGATTAAATTAAAAAAGTGGCATCAAACGATTTGATTATAAAAAAAGTGGCATCAAAACACTACTTTGAAAAAGTTGCATCACATTAAAGAAAAAAAACGGCATCAATGGTCAACGTGGCATCACAGTCAACAAAAATGTCATCAAGGTTTGAAAAAAGTGGCATTAAAAAAGTGTCATCAAACCATTTCATTAGAAAAGTGGCATCAAAGTGAAAATAAAATGTAATAAAAAATGGCATCAAAACGGTAAAAAATGGCATCACAAAAAATGTCACAAAAAAAAAGTTGGTCAACGGTCAACGTTGACCGGTCAATGGTCAACCATTGACCGGTCAGTGGTCAAACAGTTGACCATTGACCATTAATACTCTATTTGGATGGTGGCTATCCCACCTAATTTTATTTTTGAGATGACTAATTACCTAATTACATTTTCAAAATTGACTAGTTACCTAAATCACCCTTAATAATATTATAATTAATTATTTAATTATATTATTTTTAAATATTTAATTTGATTGACATTCACCGCACCGTATTGTAGTGACTTTTGAAGCGGTTCACATACCAAATCATATCCACCGTTGTATGCTACGGTGTGCATGATTAGGGGTAATTAACTCACCTCACCATGGTGCGATTGTTAGCGGTGGATATAGTAAAAATTAGCGGTGAAAATATCCTATCCGATCAAAAATGCATTATACCACTTGTCTTTCCCATTCCATAAAACATTTTGAAAATAAAATTTGATAATTCATAATGACTTTATAATGTTGGTTATCCAAATGAAGCCTAAGTATTGTATACACTTTTCTTTTTTATAAGGAAAGATTTCGAGAGGGGAGGGCCTTATTAGCATCTAAGCAGATGAGGTCACAAAGACCTGATTTTGGTAAATGTCAAGCCCTCTGGAAAAGCGACAAAGATGTGCAATCTTATCATTCATTTTATTGCCATCACAAGGTACGTAAAAAGAAAGAAAATTCTCAACAACCATTATTATTTCAATTTTCCAAGGGTACTCCCTATTTGTTTTGAGGTGGTTTGTAATGATATGAGTCACTTTCAGTTTGTACATTGCTTATGCCTAGTTGAAGTATTTTTGTGATTCCGTGTCTCAATGCTAGGGCCTCATCCTTGACCGGGGTATGATTATTGATGAGGTTGAATCCAATCGATCTATCATAATTGGGAAGGGTGGAACCATCAAAGTTTAGTTTGGAAGTTTCAAGGGCGGTTCTCCGTTTGCCTTTTTTCCCTTATGACTTATGCTTACCGTTTTGTTCTTTTGGCTATGAGAATTCTAGATAATTGCTGGGATCTTTCTCATAATTACATGCATTCTTCCAATTATCCATATGTATTGATATAATGTGTTTTAAAGCATCTTCTGATGGGCGTTCCTCATTTCTAAATGTGATCTAGCTCCTAACATGCCATGTTGTTCACCAAGTAAAAGAATTATTTGTTGTTCTGATTTATTTAATTTGCTTCCAAGTTCCAACTAGAGCTATAAGATTGGTTTTTATATCTTTAGTGGTGGATATCAAGTTATTTATTTCATGGCGGGTGTCTGGTTTCAGCAAGGATAAGATGTTGTTGAATCTACATTCCAAGAATAGGTGTGTATCATCCTCCATGGTATGGTTGTAGAATACACATGTTGTCGGGATAAATATTCCTTTTTGAATGAGTCGGGATTTTTTTGGAAGTCCATATTGCCTTATTTTCCATAAGAAATTTTTAATTTTAGGTGGAATGTTGATATTCTAGATCAATGCATTAGTGTCCAACTCCATTCTGTTGGGGCATGTAACTAGTTTAAAGGCATTGGCAGTTGTAAACCATCCTTCTTTGTTTGGCCACCAGTATAATCTATCTTCAAACATATTTGACAATAATGCGATATCAGTTATTTCCTTAACAATGTTTTGAGGCAGAATAGCCAAAAGTTTTTCCACCCACAATTTGCCTCCTATTATATATTTACTAACAGTCTCTTCTAAATTCTCAATACTTGGGCAGTCAACTCTTTTTATAAATAATATCCCATTAACGACAAATATGATAAGGAAATATCTGATATCCCATTAATCGATCATAATTATAATTTAACTTCAATTCTCCACTCCCTTACTACATGATATACAAGCCCGTGACATAGGGGTGTTCAGGCGGGCCGGCTAAACAAGGCCCCCAAATTTTAAAGGGCCCAATTTAGTTTTAGTTTTATGTTATAGAAAAAGTGGTCTCCAAATGAACACATAAAAGGTTTTTCATAACTTGCTCCCATTTGTCAATATACTATTACTACTCTCTTAAGTATATAAATATCTAGTTTTTATTTTTCAATTCTTAATATTTTAAGGGGCCCTTCTTTCAAGGAATTTCCATCTTTTAATTTATTTGTTTACTAATTCAATTTTTTTTCTTATGCAATATTTTTCTATATATAATTATTTGGTCTTTAAATTTGTTTTTTAATTATTCAAAAAAAATGTATCGCTTTCTTTTTTTAAAAAACGTACAAAAACTATTGCTTAGAGAAATCAATGGACTTTCCACCAAAATAATAGAAAATTTTTTTTAACATATTACGAATGCCATATATTTTTTTAAAAAAAATCATATTTATGGGTTTTAAAGAATCATTCACAACCATTTTATATTTAAAAGAATGTTCAAAAACTTCAAATTTAGTTATTCCTATTTTGATTAATTTAATCTAAATAAGTTCATTAACATAATATATGAATAAGGACAGGGCGCCCAAAAGGATCGGCACAGCCCTGGTGATATACATAAGGTACTAAAGAGAGTAAAATATTCCATAGGATTCAATCCCTTTTAATTTGCACTGTATTAAAAACAAAGAAGGTGAATGCGTCAATGTTCTAAAAATCGCACCTAGACGCCGCCTGGGCGCCGCCTCGGCACTAGGTGGGACGGGACCTAGAAAGTTTTTAGGCTAGGTGGGCCTCTAGGCGGAAATCCATCTAGGCGCCGCCTAGACCTCGCCCAGGCCAACCTAGACTTCGCCTAGGCCCGCCTAGGCACTGTTTAGACCTCGCCTAGGCCCGCCTAGGCGCCGTCTAGTCACGCATAGCCAAAAGATTATTCAATTTTAGCTTCGAAACATGTGATTAGTTGAATTAAGGTTTTTTCCCCCAAGTTGGGATGTATTTTCTTTTGAGTTGAACCTGTAGTTTTAGATTTTAGGAGGTTTAGAGTTGTTAGTCAGGAGCATACTTTTGCGTTTATTTACTTTAGTATTAGTTAAGCACCGCAAATTTGGGTTTATGAGTGATATTATGGATTATTGTTACATTATATGAATTATTAACAAGTATTATTTGTTAAAATATAAGAAAATAATTAAATTTGTTCTAAGGCCGCCTAACGGCCGCCTAGCGCCTTTTAGAACATTAGAAGGCATTGTGGATGTTTTTCTCTCTAAAACGCAGAAATCTAATGGAAAATGAAGAAGGGTGGTAAGGACAAACTTAATAACCTCGCCAAGACTATTACAAAAAGGAAACTTCACAGTTTCCTTATCAGCATCATATCCACTTACCATAAGTAATGGAATATATTGTGCAACATCAGGAGCTAAGTTTATCAGTCCTAATTTTTTTCATTGGATTTGTAGGTCAAATGTGTCATTATGCTAGTATCATCTTGCACCCTCTACACTGAATTGTTGTTTCTATTTTCTTCCTACTTCTCCTTTTTTGTGTAGTTTATTTTGTCTTGAGAGAAAATTTTCTTAGTAATTTTCTGATAAATTATCACCAGGTCTATGTTATGTGAATTATTGGTTAGTTTTATCATGTTCAAATAACAAATTATCCATGAAGCTGTTGCGAGACAACGTATAGAACTAAAAAAAATTGGAACCAAAAGTGCCCAATTAATAAAATGTCATGACAAGTAAATAAGCCTAACCATGGCAATAGCCTCCTTCGACTTAGCCTAATTCCAAACCATCATCAAGACGAATTCAAATCTCATAATGAATCATGTGAGAAAGTAACCATTTTTGAAGTAAAAATTAGACAACAAATCCAAATATAAGTCCAATTTATTTTCTCTTGTAAATTTTTAGATCAATGAAGCATATAGATTGCTTTTAGACAAAACGCATCAAACCTCTTCAGACAACTTAGCAGCAACTTACGCTATGTTATTTGACTTCGTATGTTTAAAAGATTTTCCTTTAAAAATATATCAATACTCTATTCTAAGGTAAGTTCAGAAATATCAAATAACGAAATGACAAAAAGAATCAAATGGCTCATCTGCATTACTTCAAAGTCTGAAGCACTTGCTCATAATATATGCATATCATGCATTCCAAGATATGTCAAAGCTTGAGTGAAATTAAGATGAGATTCAAAAAAGACGCTAGGATAATTGTTTGCATTTCTACAAGGCATTTGCCACTTGAACAAAATAGTACAACAATTCAATTATAAGCTACCATTTGTAGTATGGAAAGAAGTATAAGACCAAAAGGTTGCAAAATCAAACAAGCGATGCGTAGGCAAAAACAATATCATCTCCATCTTGAAGGTCAACAAATGAGAATCCATGTCCATGTCACGACTCAACCACAAAATCATCTGGGATAAACAACAAGGAAGCACCTAGCTCAAAGATACCATATTTGAATTGCACTTGCCATTATTTTATGATCACAAAATCATATTTGAATTAAGGAAGTGAATAGGAGTGAAGAGAAGAGAAAGGATTGCACTTTTTTTTTCACAATTCACTCTTTTGGTGGTTGTGAAATCCTTCCAAATTGAGCGGTTATTTTAATTTAGAATTCATTCCCCTCCTCTTAGGGCTCGTTTGGTTGGCCATCAAAAAACCCAGGAAGTAAAAAAATCCCATGAAGTAGAGTTAATATATGTGTGTTTGGTTGATTTTTTTTTGTCTAAAAAAAATCTAAGAAGTTGAATTTCTGAGATTTTAAATTCTCCCACTTTGGAGAAAGTTTACTTACCTAGTCTCCCTAGGTAAGTTCCACTTCCACCCGTTTTAATTAAAATTTTCTATTTACCGCATTTTAATTCTTGTATTCCAAAATCAAATCAAACACTTTTTCTCAATTCACATAATTTAGTGCTTGTTTGGATTTCATTAAAAAAACTAGGAATTGAAATAAGCCAAGAAATAGATTTCAATACATGCGTTTGGATTATAATTTTGTTTTTCAAAAACCTTAGAAGTAGAATTCCTAGAAATTTCAATTCCTTCAAAATGGAGGAATTGAAATTACCATGTGGGGGTGGGTATAAGTTGAATTCCACCTGTTTATTTATTTTTAAAAATTATTTTCTTTTTCTTTTTAAATAAAAAATTACTTATTTATGCATAATTTAAATAAATAATTTTTATTATTAAGGGTTAAAAAAATAATTTTACACAAATTCATATGAAATTTCATATTCAACCAAACAAAACACAGGATTTTAATTCACATGAAGTTAACCTTATCCAAACATGGTTTTTTAAATCATAAAAACTTCAACTCCCAGGAAGTTCAATTCTCATTAATTTCCCCCTCCTTTGACTTCCTAAAAATCCCAGGAAGTTCAATTCCCATTAATTAAATTCCTAGGAAGTGTACTTCCCGTGTTCATCCAAACGAGCACTTATAATTTACAGGAATTGAGCTCCTAGGAAGTTAAATTCCCGGGAATTATACTTCCCCTATTTATAACCAAATGAGCCCATTGTTCACCCAAACACCAAATAATTTCCCCCCTCCTTTGCCTTTTGATAGCATGCATTTAGATGGTCATAATATGTTGCATTTAGCTTAGCTAAGATGCATATCATGCATGGTTTAAGCACAATTTGCATATTTGCTCTCTATGTTGGTGGAGTCGAAATCTACATGTTTTTATTGATTATTTCAGGTAATCGTGGATCCGATAAGGAGACATGGGTTGATAACGCATTACATGAGAATGTATAGTTGATCGAAGAAGCTTACATGAAGATCTCAAGAGGTCCTGAGAAGAAGAAGCGAACCTAGACGAAGAACAAGTCTGCAAAAGTTATCGTCAGACATGCTGAACTTGTTTTGCACTTTCTGGAGGCCTCGATTGTCCGATTGACTATTATGACCATGCGTTGGAAAGCTCTTTCAGAGAGCTACAACTTTCCTGTTGACAAAAAGAGCAAATTCGAGACAGAATTTCCGTGAAAGACCAATGCAGCGGCCGCCGCATTCCCACAGCCAAAGACGTCTAAGTAGCAGCGATATGCCGCGGCCGCCGCATATATGCCGCGGCCGCAGCATTGTTCGTCAGCATTCAGACGCGTCGTTTCATTAAGTTAACCTAGTTTTCTATGAGACTTTGGCCAACTTTGACTCTTTAAGGCCGAATGTTGTTAGTTTTGAATCAACTTTTCATTTTCATTCTACGTTCATCAGACAATTTAGAGATTTGAGTGATGTCTTCCATGAGGAACTAAACTCATCTTTTCTGCCTGCAATTTGAAGCTTTATTTGGATTGATTGTGAGTTTCTAATTCTCGTTCCTTGTTTCCTATATTTGAATGCTTCAACTTCTTTGTCCTTGATTGTTTATTGTTTTGTTCTATCTAGCCCGCGCAACTAGTTAGATCGATTCAATTGCTAGGGTTTTGTAGATTCCTGATTGCGAACCTTAACCCAAGTAGCAAACTTATCCCTTTAGGGCTGATTGAACTAATTGGATAGGTAGGAAGTTGAATGTGTTGTTAAATCCCTCTTTAGGGACTGCAAATACCTTGGCTAATCTCTGAACTTAAAGCTATCAATTGGGTTAAATCCTTCTTTAGGGACTGTTCGATTGATAAGGGTTGCTAGGACTGATTGGACTAGTAACTATATTAGGTCGGGACAAGGGCATTCATAGGAAACTTAATAGGACGAGAAGAAGTTACAAGGATCGTTTCAACCAAATAAAGTGGAAAATTGTAGGTAGAACTACTTCTCTCATTTGTTTAAATCAAAACCCTTTACCCTGCCTTTCATAAATTGCTTTGCTCTCACAAACCCCCCATCTGGTTACTTAATCGGCACTTGAATCATACTTGAGCAACAAATCTCCCTGTGGGATCGACCTCTTGCTTATTGCTATACTAGTTATAAGTTTGAGTTTACTTTGACGGATCAACGACAGGTTTCCCCTCCGTCAAATTTGGCGCCGTTGCCGGGGAAGATTTTTATTGATTCTTGTGTGTTTTTGGTGCTGATTTTTGGTGTGGACCATCTTATATGGTCCATACCCGTGCTACTAACATATGTTGAAGGTGAGGTTATTGCAGTTACACGGAGAGAGTTTTCATCAATACTTCATCAGACTGCAGGAGTACATTAACGATGTTTATTCATGGAGATATCAAGCTAGTTTAAGGGAAGTGCTTCTCTGCATCTTTGATGGCATGACTTCTGAGACACGGAGTCTTGCTGAGCGCATGAGTGATGGAGGTTTATTAGATATGGGACTGTCGGAGATGTGAGAATTTTTCTGCTACATGGATCATCAATGTGCGCAGAACGAGTCACTTCCTCTAGTATCTCAAATCGTTGAGACCTCTGTTGCACCTCTTGAGGTCATGGTGGAAAATCACATTGAGAAGGTAGAGGAAGACCACACTCCATCTGACGAGATCATCCCTAGCTCCCCCATTGATGAATCTGATCTAGAGCCTACTGCTGAGGCTACAGAGCAAGTAAAGGTTGTCTCCTGCACTAGAGAGAATATTGGTGGATACGTTGATCCATTTGACTGCTACTTTGACAAACCACCAATAGAACTAAATTGGTGGTATTATATACCCTCTGTGGGTTGTCAAACTCATGAATACAATAAGTTGAAATGGTTCTTAAATGTATTAATATTTAGTTTCAATTTATTTGTATGTAGTGCATGTCTGTTTGTTAGTTGTGCACAAGAGTTTGACAGGTTGATGAGGGCTTTGACTATGTCTGATTAGTGTCTTGAGCTTCAACATTACGTCGAGCCAACGACATGAAACAAGGCGCTTCTCGGGAGGCAACCCGAGGTAAGTTTTCTAATTTACTTATTTCGATTCCTCATTAGTTAGTTTGTTTTTCAATAAATTAGGTTTTCCATTAGATATTGGATAGTTGTTTTGGTTTGGGATAGAGTAACCTCTCAGGAAAGGCCGTTGCAATGCTCAGATCCAACCTATAGAGACCCATCCACCACATTGTGAGTATTTCATTCATTTCTTCCTCTATGTTTTTTTTGTTGTCTTTTATGTTTCATTGAGGACAATGAAAAGTTTAAGTGTGGGGGAGGGATTGCATTGCATATAGATAGAGTTTGCATATCATTTGTATTTATGTTATCATGTTTATTTATGTCTTCATATTTATTTTTATACTTATATTGCACTTGAAAAAAAATAAAAAAATATATATCATGCATATACATAGATTTCAAACACCCACCTAATTAGTGAAACTCTACATTCTTATGGCATGAACTTGTAAATCCTATGATAAATTTGAATTGCTTAGCCTAATCGCCTTGAAATGTTTTCTTATGAAGCATGATTTTGTGATGTAATTGAGCATGTATGGTTGAGCTTGAGTATGATTGAAATCCTACATGAACGTGACACTTGTGAGAATGTTAGCCTTACTTGGAATCATTTATAATTCTTTTGCTCCATTGTGTGAATTACTCTCCTTGTGTGCTACCTCTTGGCATTGACTGCAGTATCTATTTTTCAAGACCGACTCACATGTTTGTTGCTTGCGGAGTTTCTGTTTATAGTTTGAGTCTTTTGTTTGAATTTGTGCATATTTAGTGAAATAAGGTGGCAATGGTTGATACACTTAGTAACCGGGTCTACGCATGACACCCATGGGTATGATTCGCGTAAAACGGTGTTGAAAACTATCCACTATGAAAGAAAGCTTGATCATTAAGTAACCAGGTTCATTCATGACACCCATGTTTGCAACTTGCGTCAAAATATGTTCAAGTGGACTTCATATTAGTAGGTTGAGGTGTTGATAGACCGGGGCCATTCATGACACCCATGTTTGTGTCTCGCGTAAGGAAAACACCAAGACAAGAAAATAAAAAGAAAAAGAAAAGAAAAGAAAAGAAACAAAAAAAAAGTGTCATATTTTATTTAGTTTTCTTTATTGTGTCCCGCAAGTAATGACATTTCGGTAGATATTTGGTGATATGGTGGTCAATGTCTATGAGCTTAGTGCATTTTGGATTGAGTTGAAAGTTGAACCATAAAGCCTAAACACATGAGAGTATGAGTGAAACACATATTCCTGGTGAGGTTGGATGATTTCTACTTCTATGCTTTGATCGCTAAATACATGCTATGATGTTTATTCACTTGGTCTTGTGTTCATTTAAAATTGATGTTGCTTTTGATTTGGGCTAATGCATGAAGAAGGAAAGCGTAGGTATAGGTTGCTTTTATATTGTTCGCTCGAGGACTAGCGAAGTTTAAGTGTGGGGGAGTTTGATAGCAGACATTTAGATGGTCATAATAGGTTGCATTTAGCTTAGCTAAGATGCATATCATGCATGGTTTAAGCACAATTTGCATATTTGCTCTCTATGTTGGTGGAGTCGAAATCTACATGTTTTTATTGATTATTTCAGGTAATCGTGGATCCGATGAGGAGACATGGGTTGATAACGCATTACATGAGAATGTATAGTTGATCGAAGAAGCTTACATGAAGATCTCAAGAGGTCCTGAGAAGAAGAAGCGAACCTAGACGAAGAACAAGTCTGCAGAAGTTGTCGTCAGACATGCTGAACTTGTTTTGCACTTTCTGGAGGCCTCGATTGTCCGATTGACTATTATGACCATGCGTTGGAAAGCTCTTTCAGAGAGCTACAACTTTCCTGTTGACAAAAAGAGCAAATTCGAGACAGAATTTCCGTGAAAGACCAATGGAGCGGCCGCCGCATTCCCACAGCCAAAGACGTCTAAGTAGCAGCGATATGCCGCGGCCGCCGCATATATACCGCGGCCGCAGCATTGTTCGTCAGCGTTCAGACGCGTCGTTTCATTAAGTTAACCTAGTTTTCTATGAGACTTTGGCCGACTTTGACTCTTTAAGGCCGAATGTTGTTAGTTTTGAATCAACTTTTCATTTTCATTCTACGTTCATCAGACAATTTAGAGATTTGAGCGATGTCTTCCATGAGGAACTAAACTCATCTTTTCTGCCTGCAATTTGAAGCTTTATTTGGATTGATTGTGAGTTTCTAATTCTCGTTCCTTGTTTCCTATATTTGAATACTTCAACTTCTTTGTCCTTGATTGTTTATTGTTTTGTTCTATCTAGCCCGCGCAACTAGTTAGATCGATTCAATTGCTAGGGTTTTGTAGATTCCTGATTGCGAACCTTAACCCAAGTAGCAAACTTATCCCTTTAGGGCTGATTGAACTAATTGGATAGGTAGGAAGTTGAATGTGTTGTTAAATCCCTCTTTAGGGACTGCAAATACCTTGGCTAATCTCTGAACTTAAAGCTATCAATTGGGTTAAATCCTTCTTTAGGGACTGTTCGATTGATAAGGGTTGCTAGGACTGATTGGACTAGTAACTATATTAGGTCGGGACAAGGGCATTCATAGGAAACATAATAGGACGAGAAGAAGTTACAAGGATCGTTTCAACCAAATAAAATGGAAAATTGTAGGTAGAACTACTTCTCTCATTTGTTTAAATCAAAACCCTTTACCCTGCCTTTCATAAATTGCTTTACTCTCACAAACCCCCCATCTGGTTACTTAATCGGCACTTGAATCATACTTGAGCAACAAATCTCCCTGTGGGATCGACCTCTTGCTTATTGTTATACTAGTTATAAGTTTGAGTTTACTTTGACGGATCAACGACAGGTTTCCCCTCCGTCACCTTCCTAAAAATCCCTTCGGAAATTTCAGCGGGTACCCCTGAGGTATTGGTTATTTCGCGTGGTGTACAAAAGATTCACTAAATTCGTCTGGTACCCTTGAGTTTTCTAGGTATTTGGCCTCGTGCCTTTGGTCAGTTAAAACTACACCTTTAGAAACTTCGTTTGTTTATTCTCTCAGACATTCAATTCCAAAAATGAAGCACATAAGAAACACAGAAAGGAGAGGAGTGCCCTACTGGTGAAGCACGAATCGTTGGTAATGAGAGCCCATAACCGCCGGAAGGAGAGGTGGAGAAGGAGAGCGAAGTCGTACTCAGAGGACACACAGAGAAACGAAAAAAAATGAATGAATAGGAGAAGCAGGCTCGACGCCCTTCCTGGAGGAGAAGGAGAAGGAGGGTCCGTCCTTGAATCGATGACAACCAAGGCAGTCATCGGAGGTGCCACTAGGGGTGGTGGAGGCGCCGCTCGACTCCCTAGAGGTGGTGGCACTAATGAGGTACATTGATTTAGGGTTTCAATTTGTGTTTACAATTTGAGGTTTCTATTTGTGTTTGCAATTTGGGGTTTCGAATTGTGTTTTGATTTGTGATTAGTTCGAATTGGATTTGGATAGTAGATGGAGGCTCTTGGAATTGGGATTGTAGATGGAGGCTCTTGGAATTGGGTTTGGAAGTGGGGTTTAAGCCTTGAGGATTAGATTTCGAATTGAGGGTTTAGATTTCGAATTAGTGATATTGAATTATTTATTTTGATTATTGAGTTGTGCATCACAACCTGCTTAAAACCACGTTTGGAGGTTGTGGTCTGCGTGCTTGAGCTTGATGAGTGCACTGCTCATAGGGATCATGTAGCCTATGCCCGTTTACTTGTGTAAATTCAGTAGGAGATGAACTTGTGGAGTCGATTGATATCGAGGATCCTGATGGGTGATGGTATAAACAAAAAGTGATCTATGAGTGGCTCCCTTAGATATATAAGGAATGTAAAGTGTTTAGGCATGAGCTAGTTTGATGCCCAAATGCAAAGAATAAAGAAAAGAAGGGTAGAGGAGCTGAAAGAGAAGATGCAAGGACTGGATTGTGCAATAAACAAGATGCAAGGACTGGATTGTGCAACAATTAATGTAATTAGTTAATTTAGTGTTGCTTGTATAGAAATTGGTTAAATTAGTTAAATTTAGGTAGTGTTGCTTGTATAGAAATTGTTGTAAATTAGTGTTGCGGTAAATTTACACCAATTGTTGTGAATTATTGTAATATGTTTGTTGTTGATTTATATCTAGGTTTGTAGAGTGCAATATTACATCTGTGTGTTGTTGATTGAGTAAACATTCAGTGCTATTTGAGATTTACATATCTATACTTTGTTAGTTTCTCCATAAGCAAGATTATAGTGTGCGCATAAATTACATGAGCAAGCTTATAAGCTCTCAAATTACATGAGCAACCTTTACACATTTATACTTTATGAATGAGATTGAGATTGACAAGTAGCCAATTAGTTTAATTGGTAAACAGATGTATTTACACACAATGATGTAGGTTCGACTCCCACGTAGGCAAATGAATTGATTTCAACTTTTGATCAAAGTATCACCATTGAGATGACAATGGGTAAGTATCAACTAGCTAGAAATCCACAAGATGAGAATTGACAACACGAAGAGCATGCTATATGCTCATTCAAACACTAGAAATCCACAAGATTTGATATATCACACTATTGTGTTTTTATAGTTAGGGATTTAGATTGACATTGAGGTCTAAAAATCTCAATATGTATTAAAGGGTTCTGAATTCTAATTGCAAATGATCAAACTTGGTGAAGGTGCAAGTGATAAAGCATTGAATTAGAGGGTTTGAAATTAACTCTCCTCTTAGAAGAAATACTTCTGCATGGTTTCTTGAAAGTAAGGATTCTTAAAGGGTTTGAAATTAACTCTCTTTTTTCCCTTTGGGCTCGATCTAACTATTAAGTGCAATAGAAAAATTACTATAGAGATGATGACACAAAACAAGAAGCTACAAAAGGGAATGAGAAAAGGAGCATCATGAAACCTGCTAGCCATGCCCAACACACCCAACAACCTGCCTTAATTCAATAAGAAGAAACCAGGAGGCAAGAGCAGACCTAGTGTAGCAGCAAATAACAATAAATCAACGAGGGATTAATGCTTCTTCTTATTACTTACTAAAAATCTCTTCAAAATCCAAGCATCAGTTCAATCAAATCAAGAATTAATGCTTCTTCTTGTTACTTACTAAAATCTAGCCTATGATGGATTTGAACCCTCATCCATTTGTATTAACACATTGCTCTGTCTTTTAAGCTAATAGGCGTGCAAGTATTAGCCGACAAATTGATAACAATCTTAACAATGGTCATGATATAAAACAAGGTCAAATAGCCAAGATGCACAACTACTTTAAACTAGCAACCCACTAAAGAACAAAAAAAAAATTCAAAACAGAAAAAACTTGTTGTCTTATTCAATGCGATTCGAATTACAGCAACCCTTTCAACACAGAAACCATTTCACAAACTCAAAAAACAATAGTAGCTTATCAAGTACTCAAGCTCAATAAGTCCCTTGTTTGCTTCTTTTGGTTTTATTAATTTGATTCCTGATGTACATATTTGTACCTTTGTTTATCGCATCTTTTGACTTCATATTTCATTCGATTTCCAAAGAAAAGTTTCAAAAGTATATGAACTTGTGTAAAAATGAGCTAAAGTATAAGAAATAGAGTCTGCACAAGTTTTGAGCTAACCATGCAGGAATTCGATGAAATCGGAGTCAAAACGAAGAAGCCAAGTGAAGCTGAGAAGAGGTCGATATCGACTGGAGACATCGATATCGACCCTAGATTTCGACACGACTTCTGAGCGTCGAGATAAGCCACACGGATTAGACAAGAAAGCCTTGATATCGACATACATGCATCGATATCGACCATCGTGATAGACATCGACCAGAGCTGGACAAGTCGAGCAGAAACACAAGCATCGATATCGACCTCTGGTGTCGATATCGACCCTACCTCGATAGAAGATAAATCCGATTTTGAGACTCGGATTGTGAAGTCTATCATCAAAGCCATGAGTTTTCTCGTTCTTTTAGATATTAGCAGTTGTTTATTATCTTTTCCTTTAAGTTTTTATCAAAATAAAAGACCTATCCTAATTGTTCGGATATAGTTATTAGTTTAGATAGGAGTTACAATCCTTGGATAGCGAGGATTAGTAGCCTATAAATAAAGCCCTAGGGGCTGATTTGTTAGATCATCCAATCATCCAAGGCAAGAACAAGACAAGGACAATAGACAATAGCTGGTTAGAGTTTTTGAGCTTTAAAGTTCCAAGCGCTTACGATAGTGAGCGTTGAGATTGTAAAGATTCGAAATTTTCCATTTATGCAAGTTATTTCAATCCAAGGCATGTCTACAATCAACATGAGTGAGTAGTCCCCCTTTCTTCTAGGGTCGGGGTAAGCCCGACGATAGCCATGATGGTAAGGTAAGTACGTCACTAAAGAATGTATCTTTTATCTCCCTCTACCTTGTGCTTCATCTTTAAATGCAAATTTAAGGAACTCATGTTGTAAAACTTGGGTAGTAATTAGGGTTTCTATTCGAAAGATTATAAACTCAATTATGACAAAGGTAGACACAAATTAGGTTAAGTAATTGAAAAATCTCTTTTCCTATTTGTCGGTTTAGGTGAAAGCCTTTTCCTTTATGATGAAAGCATGCATCTTTAGTTGATTTTTACTTCTTCTATCATGGTTGTCGTCACGGTAATCCTTGGCTTTGGAAGACTTTTCCTTTATTAAGTTTACATAAAAATTTGCCCGCCGTTCGTTGAGTCATCGAAAAACCCAACACCCTTGCTTATATCTGATCATTGCTTCCTTCCCATCCTTAATTCTTCGGCCTTTTCTTTGCCGACAAAACAACTAACTCACTGCAGGAAGACATCGATATCGACAGCAGAGGTCGATATCGACCAAAACTGATAGATCGACGGTTTTCTGAGTCGATCTCAAGACTCTTGGGAAACTTCTGCAAGCATCGATATCGACCCCCTTGTGTCGAAATCGACCCCTCTGTATCGACTGGCAGACTTCTGAGCCAGTCGATTTCGTGGACTAACATCGATATCGACCCCCACCAGTCGATATCGACTACCGTTTTTGTTTCTGCAGGTTTTCTGTTGCAGAGAACATCGACAGCCAAGGTCGACATCGAGGTCTGACATCGAGATCGAGGCTTCTGGTCGAACATAAAGGACGTGTCTTCAACGCTACTAGGATCCCGCTGACTCGCTTCCTCGTGGATCGAACCTGATTCCCTACTACTATAGCGGGGAGTCTTGAATTTATTTGAAGAGGCTAAGAGTTGTATTGGTTTATATTTTATTATATATTTCGATTCAATTCTCTCCACGTCAAATTTTGGCGCCGTTGCCGGGGAAGCTATCAATCGCGCCCTAGTAGTTTATTTTCACGGTTCTTTTTAGTGTTATTTTATAGGTGTATGTGTCGTACTGGTGACCAACCTGAATTTGAAGGACTAGACGAACCAGAACGCTTTCTCCACCTAAGATCTCGAGTCCAAAGAACCATGGCGGACAACGAGACCCAGGCACAACAAATTGAACGCTTAAGGAAGCAAGTAGAGGGAGTGTGCTGACAGGGAGGAGGAAGCCAGGAGACGATATGAGATTCAAATCAACGCCCTCCCCCGGAATGCAAAGCAATACATGCACCCATCGCTCACAGTGCCTGAATCGGCTATTCTAATCCCTACTTCTAATTTTGAAATTAAACCAAACTTTTTAACTGAAATAAGAAGGCATCAATATGAAGGGAAACCTAACGAATGCCCTATGGCACATATATCAACCTTTTTAGACCTCTGTGATACAATTGCTGATGGACAAAGTCTTGAGTATGTCCAACTAAAAGCCTTTCGCTGGTCTCTTACAGGAAAAGCATTGCAGTGGTTGGAGAGCTTAGCCCCAAGATCGCTCCGCACCTGGAATGAAGTCAAGGACGCGTTTCTCAATAAGTTCTTTCCTCCTTCTAAGACGGCGTTGATCCGACAGAAAATCACGGCTTTCAAACAAAAGCCTGGTGAGGCTCTGGCAACTGTTTGGGAAAGGTTTAAGGACCTCCTACGATCATGTCCTACGCATGGCCAACCACCGTACGTAATTCAGGAGATCATATACAATGCTCTTGATGCTGCCACCAAGGAGAGGATCAACACTTACACCGCCTATGGCTACCTTGAACTCGCTCCTCAAGAGGCTTGGGAAACCATTGAAAGGTTGGTGGAATTTGACAATACATATGGGACTCCTGAGGCTTCCGACGCACCATCATCGTCAAGGCCTGCCCCATCTATGCCATTGTACGAACCCTCTAAGGTGATCGATCCAGATGTAAAGGAACAATTTCATAGGGATCAACTTAGAAAGCTCCAGAAACAAGTAAGATTCCTTTCGGCAAACCAGGATTGCATCGAATGTGGATCGCAGCGACATACTACCATTGAATGCCCCCATGCTGAGCAAGTGCAACTAGTGGAGACTCATGAGGAAGTCAACTTCATGAGGGGTCCCAATCGCCAATATTGGGGAGACCAAAGGTTCCAACAACCACAAAGGAACCAGGTTAACCCTAGGGACCCCCCACTCTATAGAGCTCCTGGGCACCCTGAGAGAGACCCAAAGAAGGATGATCTTCAACTTGTGTTGGACGAGATAAGGCGGAACCAAGCTAAGAATGATCAATCCAACAATGCTATCCACTCTCAACTCAATCACCTTACCACAAGGATTGGAGAGATGGATATTTGGAAGAACAACGTAGAGACCCAACTGGGTCAATTGGCGGCACAAATCCCTAGACCGTCCGGAACATTCCCTGGGCAACCAACTACCAATCCTAAGGGGCAATCCGGGTCAGGACACATTGCAGCCATGCAACTAAGGAGTGGCACCAAAGTTCATAAACCATAAAAGACAACGGAGGAAGAAGTAACAGAGCCTGTCGACATCGACAAACCAGTCGATGTCGACCCTGAGGTCGATATCGACACCCCTGTCGACCCCCTGGTCGACGTCGATAACACTGCAGAACATGAGAGAGAACAACAGAGGTCGAAATCGACCCTACCAGTCGATATCGACCAACCTCCTGTCGACATCGAGGTTCAGCAGGCTCCTCCGACCACCGTTTTGGCTTCTCCGCCAAAGAAGACGTTGCCCTTCCCTTCCAAAGCATTGAAGGACCCCACTCAAAGTAAGTTTAGGCGCTTTGTAAAGATTCTCCAAGGACTTAACATTACTATCCCTCTTACAGAAGCCCTAAGCGAGATGCCCGTCTATGTTCGATTCCTAAAAGACATCCTTAGCAAGAAGCGGTCCATGGCAGAGATCGCAGAGGAGTCCTCAAAGATGGATTTCCCTGAGAAGAGGAGTGATCTAGGGAAATTTGCAATCACCGTGGGACTTGGCCAACATCGCTACAAAGCCCTATGTGACCTAGGGGCAAGTGTAAGTCTCATGCCTCTCTCTATTTGGCAAAAGGTGAACATCGGAGCACTTGAACCTGTGGATATGAAACTTTATATGGCTGATAATTCATTCGTCAGACCCACAGGTATAGTTGATGACATCCCTGTAAAGGTAGGTAAATTCTTTGTGCCTACTGATTTCATTGTATTGGACATGCCCGAAGATCCTATTGTACCTGTCATCCTTGGTAGGCCTTTCTTAGCTACTGCGGATGCCAATATCAATGTACGTAGAGGATTACTAACCTTTACTATAGGGAACGAAGTCATTGAATTCTCCTTTAACCCCACAATGAAGGAAGTTAATGGTATGGAAATCAAGTCGGTCTACACTAGCGTCATGGATTGCAAAGAACCGACGGAAAGGGCCCTAACTCCTGAGGAGGCCCTAGCCCTAGATGCAGAGGAGCTTACCGACGAGGACATTGAGGAGTTCCTGGCTACATGCACGAGTGATGAGGAAATATTCGATGATGCTTTATCTATGGAGCTCGAAGAAGAGGTCGATATCGACGAAGAGAGGTCGACATCGACCAATTCACTCGATATCGAGTGCCCTCAGTCGACATCGACACACTCAGTAAGTCAAGTTCTCTCTTCTTCTCTTACAGGTGACATCGACCAGGCCATGTCGACAGAAGAGGTCGAAATCGACCAGCCGATATCGACATCAGAGGTCGAAATCGACCCTCACTACTTGTCGTCAAACAGCTCCGAAGCCGAGGTATGTGCTGAACTCTCAGTCGATATTGACTATTCCTACTCGCCCTCGACTTCTTTTCTGCAGGAATATTTCGAAGAGTCCCAATCAAAGTTGGCATCACTCTATGTTTGGTCCACGCCAACCCCTATAACTGATTTGGGAACTTCTATCAAGAGAATTAAGACGGATTACCTTGGTGAGATTATGAAGACGGAGGAGGTAGAGCCAATCCTTATCCCACAAGGTCCTTCTCCGGTGCTTAAGCCTTTACCCGACACACTTAGGTATGAGTTTCTTGGTCCAAATTCTACTTTCCCTGTAATTATCAATGCTTCACTAACCACACAGGAAGTAGATAAGCTTATGGAAGTACTTCGTGCTCATCGTAAGGCTATTGGATATTCTCTTGAGGACATAAAAGGTATTTCACCCGCTACTTGTATGCATAGAATCCTCCTTGAGGATGATCATAAGGCATCTATAGAACACCAATGGAAGCTCAACCCCAACATGAGAGAGGTAGTGAAGAAGGAGATCATGCGCATGCTGGATGCAGGAATCATCTATGCCATATCCGACAGCGAATGGGTGAGCCCATTTCATGTGGTGCCTAAGAAGGGTGGAATGACCATTGAGGAGAATGAGAAGGGTGAGCTTGTACCAAAGCGAATCACAACTAGTTGGCGAATGTGTATTGATTACAGGAAACTCAACAATGCCACTAGAAAGGATCACTTTCCCCTTCCATTCATTGACCAGGTATTAGAGAGACTCGCCGAACATGATTATTTTTGTTACCTGGATGGATATTCTGGCTTTTGGCAGGTCCCTATTCATCCTGACAATCAGGAGAAGACCACCTTCACTTGTCCCTATGGGACTTTTGCATATAGGAGAATGCCATTTGGGCTCTGCAATGCCCCTACTACCTTTCAAAGATGTATGATGGCCATCTTCTCCGACATGATTGAGGACATCGTGGAGGTATTTATGGATGATTTCTCTGTTTATGGCTCTACTTTCGATGTTTGTCTTGCTAACCTTCGCAGGGTACTTGCACGATGTGAAGAGACAAACTTGGTTCTCAATTGGGAAAAGTGCCACTTTATGGTAAGGGAAGGGATTGTGCTAGGCCACAAAGTCTCTAAACGGGGAATTGAGGTGGACAGGGCAAAGATAGAGCTCATTGAAAAATTGCCACCACCTTCATCAATTAAGGACATAAGAAGCTTCCTTGGTCACGCAGGTTTCTATAGGAGGTTTATTCAAGATTTTTCTAAGATTGCCAAACCTTTAACTAACCTATTAATGAAGGATGTTAAGTTTGCATTTTCTAGTGATTGTCTTGAAGCTTTCAATAGGTTGAAGGAGGCCCTTATATCCGCCCCAATCATTCAATCGTCCGATTGGTCGCAACCCTTTGAGATCATGTGCGACGCAAGCGATTATGCCGTAGGTGCTGTCCTAGGACAAAGGAAAGACAAAAAGCTTCACACCATCTACTATGCAAGCAAGACTCTTGATGCCGTTCAAACAAAGTACACCACGACGGAAAAGGAGTTCTTAGTAGTGGTCTTCGCTTTTGAGAAGTTCCGCTCATACCTAGTGGGTTCTAAGGTAATTGTTCATACTGACCATGCAGCTCTTAGGTACTTAATAGCGAAGAAGGATGCTAAACCTAGGCTCCTACGATGGGTGCTCTTACTACAAGAGTTCGACGTTGAGCTTAAAGATAAGAAAGGAACGGAGAACTCCGTAGCCGACCATCTTTCACGGCTACCCATAGGGCTTCTGGAAGAGTCACATGAAAACATACCAATCAATGACTCCCGCCCTGACGAGCACCTAATGAGGCAAGAGGTAAGACGGGCAGAAGATCCACTCGATATCGACCCCCACTGGTCGATATCGACTGCCCCGAAGGTAATACTTGCATCGATGTCGACTAGTTTTGATCACCGGTTGTCCACTGCAGAGGTCGAAATCGACCTCCAGACATCGACATCGAGGACCTATATCGAGCAGCCCATATCGACTGAGCCTGTCGATGCCGTCCAGTCGATATCGACCACCTTCAAAACCCTCCGAAGGTGACGAAGAGGTAAGCTTCGGTGAGGATTTCTTCTTTACACCTCCTTCCAGTCCTATCCATGATTTTTTTGCTGTAAGAAGGGCGAAGGTACCTTGGTATGCGGATTTTGCTAACTATATTGCAGGAGGCGAGATTCCTTCAGGCTTAACTTCGCAACAAAGGAAGAAGTTTTTGCACGACGTCAAACAATACTATTGGGATGAACCCTACTTATTCAAACAGGGGAAAGACCATATCTTTCGACGTTGTATCCCGGAGGACGAGGTAGAGAGCGTGATTCACCATTGTCATTCTCTCCCTACAGGAGGCCATGCTAAAGGATTCAAGACCGCGGCGAAAATTCTTCAATGTGGTTTTTATTGGCCTAACCTTTTCAAGGATGTGCAAAACTATGTAACCTCATGTGATGAGTGTCAACGTGCAGGTAATATCACATGGAGGAATGAGACACCACTCACAGGCATTCTAGAGGTAGAACTCTTTGATGTATGGGGCATTGACTTCATGGGACCATTCCCTGCTTCAGGCACCTACAAATACATTCTAGTAGCGGTGGACTATGTCTCTAAATGGGTGGAGGCTGTGGCAACTAGGACCAACGATGCGAAGGTAATCTCTAAGTTTATGAAAACTAACATCTTTCCTCGCTTTGGTGTTCCTAGAGTCCTTATTTCAGATGGTGGCTCACATTTTATTGAGAGAGGCTTTGAAGCTCTTTTAGCTAAGTATGGGGTAAACCATAGGATGGCAACACCCTATCACCCTCAAACTAGCGGTCAAGTAGAAGTCTCCAATCGCCAAATCAAAGCCATCTTGGAGAAGACGGTCTCCCACTCAAGGAAAGATTGGTCGTCCAAACTGGATGATGCGCTCTGGGCCTACCGAACGGCCTATAAGACACCACTTTGCACTACTCCCTACAACTTGGTATGTGGTAAGTCATGTCACTTGCCCATTGAACTTGAGCATAAAGCAATGTGGGCTCTTAAGGAGCTTAACATGGATTTCGACGAAGCGGGAAAGAGGAGGTTCATTGACTTACAAGCCTTGGAGGAGTTGCGCCTAAAGGCATATGAGAATGCCGAAATCTACAAGGAGCGCACTAAAAAATGGCATGATAGGAAGTTGGTGCCAAAAACATATGAGGCAGGTGACAAAGTCCTTGTTTTCAATTCTAGACTTCGCTTATTTCCAGGGAAACTAAGGACAAGATGGAGCGGACCTTTCAAGGTTCATAAAATATTCCCTCATGGAGCGGTGGAGTTATTTTGCGACGATGGATCAACCTTTAAGGTAAATGGCCACCGAGTAAAGAAATATTATGACAAGGAGGACCCGGAAGAGGAGATTCGCGCCACCTTGGCGTTGAACTAGCGCAAAAAGGGAAATATGTCGAGCTAGCGACTTAAACTCAAGCGCTTCCGGGAGGCAACCCGTCTTTTCCTTTTCTTTCTCTTTTAGTTTTTAGTCTATTTTATATTTTTTTAGATCATTCGTGGCTATTCTATCTAAAGTCAACAAGGAAATCAAGTCCAGAAGAGAGGTCGATATCGACCTATATGGTCGATATCGATAAGCCGACAAAAGGGAGCAGCAGGAAGAATTACACGGATGCAGAAGGGGGGTCGATATCGACCTCTAAGGTCGATATCGACTACAACTGGAGGTAGGTGCCAGGTCAGATTTTAATTTCTTTTCGGTTTTAATTTTTGGGGTTATTTATCCCCTTATATACCCCGACTTCGACACCCAACCCCCCTTTTCGATACCCTACCAGCCGCCATTGTTGCCCTCTCTCCTTCATCTCTACTTCATCTCTCTCCTTCATCTCTCACCCCTCTCCTATCGCCCTCATCACTGCCGCACCATTGCAACACTAGCAACCCCAACAACCCACCACTGCAACACCAGATCCGGATCGCAAGCCCCCGTTCTCCCTTTCTCTTCTCACCCTAGCCCTCTCTCTCCCTCGTTTTCAAGCCTCCTCGCCCAGATCTACCCACTTCCGGCCAAGAACCACCAGGTCCGGCCGCCCCAAGCCACCGGAGAGCCCACCGCGACACCAGCAGCCCCGACAGCGCCCAGATCCGGTCGATTTCGACCCCCTAGGCTCGATTTCGACGCCTGCTGTTCGACAGTCAGTTTTCTCTGTTGATTTTTGCGGTTGCTTGCCTCTTTCTCCCCTAAATCTAACACTCTTCTGGTATGATTTCTTACCCTTCCTCTATTTTTTTTCTGGATTTTCATGTTTAATTAGTTGATTTAGGGAAGAAATTTCATATTGGGTGTTTAGGGTTTGAACGTAAATTGCGCGTGAAAGAGTATTTGTACGTATATGGGCATGAAATCTGATTTTTTAATTTATGTGGGGCTATGAATCTGATTTTTGTATGTATATGGGCATAAATCTGATTTTTATATATAATGGGGTGAGATCTAACTTTTATAATATATGTGGGGCAATAATCGGAATTTTCCATAAATTTGGGTTATGAATCTGAATTTTATATATATATGGGCTGATTTTGTAAATCTGATTTATTTTGGGGTTTATATTCTGATTTTTTTTAGAGATTTAAATCTGATTTTTTTTTATATATGTAGGCCAAACTTCTATAAGTCATTAGGTTCTTTAGTATTAAAACTTTAAGAAATTATGTTTATATAAATTGCCATCCTTAGGTACTTTCTTTTTAGAACATAGTACCACTTTCACTTAGACAATTTCCCTTTACATAATTTCTAGCATAATATGGAACCTAAGTATGGGGTTCTCCCTATTTTATACAGAGGAGAATTATCTTTGGCAATGGTTTCTTTTGCAGACGATGGTTAGAGCCAAGAACATCCCTCAGGACGCGCTCCGCATTGAGGATGATCAGCAGCACTCCCTAGCTGAGGATTTGATTCCCCGAGCCACCAGGGCACGATGGTACCATCTCCCTTACATGATCCAGCTAGGATTTCACCCAGGCGTTCAGGAGGCGTTTGAGAACGTCTCTCTACACAGGCTGATTGAGCCACTGGAGGCACACTACCCCGTTCTGACTGGGGAGTTTATGGCCACATTGGAGGTTCCCGAGCGCACTTCGACCAGCCGCCGAGTCATCTTCCAGCTCGGCAACAGGCGACACAGACTATCACTCGAGGAGATGAGCGAGATTTTTGGGTTCATCCACACTCTAGCCGCCTTCAGGGTCCAGGACTCCAATGTCATCTGGAGTTACATATCAGGTATACCCTACCCTGATCCTACTGACTCCTTCACCTCTAGGGTTGTGAGTCTACTTTTTAGGGTCATCCTGAGGGTCCTGGCGAGTACCCTTTGGGCCAGGCCTAAGCTCCGTCGCCCGACACACCGTGAGACGGAGACTCTACGGAGGATGCTCTTCGAGGATGACCCTCTACCATACCTCCACGCATGGCTCGAGCATATCGTAGACCGCAGACGCACGGTCTCTACAAACATTATGGACGGTGGCATGGTGGCCATCCTCGCCGAGGGACTAGGCGTCCACACTGAGAGGTACACGGCCTACCAGCTCACATACTTAGACGCTGCGGTGTTGCGCCAGGGCGGAGTCATCGCGACAGGAGCACAGGGATGGAGAAACCCCCAGACGGGGATGCGCCTGCGACACGATTTCATGGATCTGCTGTATATCCCAGATTGGTACCAGTCTTGGACTGGGCAGCCATATCATACGGATATAGATCCGTCTGCTGATCCCACCCTACGAAGGAGACCCCCACTCTACAACCATGAGCCGGAGGTGGATGCTATGTCTTGGGACGCTGACCCCCATTCCGACGGAGCTGAGCAGCCCCAGCCTACCAGGGGGGCATGGATGGCAACGATGATGATGACGCCAGGGATGATGAAGTTGGAGGAGGAGAGGGCCCGCAAGGGTCCCACCATAGCCATCATAGCCACCATAGCTATGTACCTCCACCTCCTCCTCCCTTCCAGCCCGCCTATCCCACTGATTGGCAGGAAGACAAGTCTGCCCGCTTTACTAGGCTGGAGCTCTCCGTCACTGAGATGCGCGAAGAGCAGCGACGCTATGGGAGGTTCCTCGAGGGTTTGGGCTCATATATGGGCTTTTCCTTCGATCAGCAGGCTGGACCTTCCACATTCCCACAGGGCGCCCCGACCTACTACTCAGGGTCAGCTCCTACACAGGGCTGGCCCTTGCTGTTGCCACCTCCCCCGCCTCCTGAGCATTGATATGTGTGTAGCGTAAGTGAGCGTGAGTGATTCCTTCCCTTTACTTTACTTTTCTAACAGTGAGGACACTGTAATCTTTAAGTATGGGGTGGGGATTGAACTTGGACATTATAAACTGCTTTATCTGGTTGTGGTAGGATTTAAAACTTGGCGAACTTGGCTTGTATTTTATTTACTTTCTACTTGTATGCATTGCATCATATTTAAACATTTATGCATTTTAAAGTTTAAGTTCTTAATCTTTTTATTTATTTTTATTTATTTTTTTTACCGTGGGCAAGAAGTGGATCGACAAGCGATCCTGAAGCCATCCGAAGATGACTTGTTAGACCCTACGCAGAGGGTCGCCGAACAAACGAAAAGAAAAAAAATAAAAAACAACAACATAAAATAAAAGTTAAAACAACTAGAAAATTACAACCCTAATGTCTTGAGATCTTGTCTTGATTCTTGATATCTGGATTCCTTTTAGATCACTTTATGTGGTGATGGTGTCGGATCTAGTCCCAAGGTCGTAGATCACAGCGGCTGGCTATATTGGGTTTATCGGATTTGTGGGTTTTCCAATTTTTGGTGGGTTTGTCAGATTTGGGTATTCGATTTGGGTAAAAAATAGATTTGGGGTATCAAATCTGTATATTAAGGAATAAAAACAGATTTGTGGGATTGGGTTTGTATCTGGGTTGGGTTTTTTTTTTTTTTGGGAAGGGTTTGTACTTACCACAGCCAGGAGGGAGGTCGGGCAGGAGTTGACGACGAGGGTGTGGGTTGGTGCGGCGGGGAGGCGCCGAGGTTAGGAAAGGGGAATGTTTTTTCACACACAAGAGATTTTTGAGAAGAGATTTTGGGAATTGTTTTTTGGGGCTTTCGATTTGGGAGCAGGAGCTCTTCAATCGGGTTATGTTTGGGGTTTTCGGTACTATGTTGGCTGAAATTTGTGGTTTGGCTAGGATACCGGCAATATGTGGTGGCGGCGGGTTTAGATCTGGGGTTTCCCCGAAGCAGGAGAAAGAGTTCCAACCGAGAGATTTTTTTTTTTGGCTAGGGTTAGGGAGAAGATCCCATAGAGAGGTTGGAGGCGAGGCTGAGGTCAAGAAGGAGATCAGGTCGGAGCAAAAGGGAGCAAGGGGAGGGATAACCTGTGTGGGGGAGGTTCCGGCTATCTGAGCCACCGGAGTTGGAGTTGCGGACGGAGGGCACACAACAGGCGAGCTTGCTGGTTGCAGGGGCTGGGCAGGAGGAAAGGAGCCAAGTGAGGACGGCGGCCACACCAAAGCCGATAAGGGCGGCGAAGGATTGGAGGTGATTCGGCGTCAAGGGCGAAACAAGCACGCAGCGGAGAGGTGATAACAGGGCCAGTGGGCCAGCCACACCGACGGTCGGAGAGGTGAGCCATCGGCGGCGGCGGCGGCGGATGGAGTGTAAGGGCTACTAGGGTTTGGTTTTGAGGGTTTGGGTTTGTTCTCTCTGTGGAAGAGATTGAAACTGCCAACGGCTTTTAAGTTCTTAATCTTTTAGTTTGTTAAGTCTATAAAATGTCAAAATCTAAAAAAATAGAAAAATGTCAGAAATACAAAAAAATGCATGTTTATTTTTTGAGTTTATTCTCTAACCTTACTTAGATGTCCTATGATGAAAACTCAATAGCTGACTTGATCATGTAAATCCTATGGCATATTTGGATGGTTTAGCCTAAGTCTTTAAAATTTTTATGTAGATTGTGAACTTGTGATGAAATTGAGCACATATGATCCTAGGCTAAAAAGCAAATCCAACAAAAATTGTCCTAGTGAGAATTTTGACCTATAGGGAGAACATCAAAAATCCCTCCGCTTTCTTGAGTGAATTTACTCTTCCTATGCATCTCTAAATGTTGTGATAGTTATTCAAAACCAATGCGTATATATGTTTATGTTTACGAGAATTAAATGATGGAGGCATCTTTTAAGCCATTTTTATCCTCTCTTTACCTACCCTGCATTATCCCTGCTTGAAGCCAGAACATTAGCCTGAGCCTGAAATTGCAAACTCCACAAAATTATCCCTAGCCAAATTTAGCTTGACCCCCATTTGGGAATTGAGACTTAGATTGGTTGAACTAATGCCTTGTGGAAAGAAAAGAGCATAATGTCCAGTTTTGAGCAAGGAAATTATAGGATGGTGCATATTTACATTTTGTCATATTTTGTAAAAGGATTTATGGCTCAACATATAAATTCACATATTTACTTGTTATTTTCCGAAGAAAAAAAAATAAATACAGATATCTATAGTGCATGAGCCATAATCCTTAAGTCTTTTATTCATACAAGTGTTATATTCTTTAGAGGTATATTAGAGTTTGGAAGAAGAGTTGATATATGGTTTACATCTTTAGTGCATCCCTAGAACATATTATGGAAAGATGAGTTGGGAAAGAGCATTATAGGAGATTGAGCTTGGAAAGTACATCATTGAAGAGTTATGGTTTGGGTATTACAAGTGTTGAGATTTAGGAGTCTTGATTCCCGAATTATAAAAGCACCACATAGCCAAATAATTCCATACCTTTTATTTCATACCAAGCCCCATTACAACCCCGCCGAATGGAGTCTTCTTTGAAGTCTTCCATTGAGCGAAAACCCTCCTGATGATTCTTATTGCATTTACATAATTGGTTGCGAAGTGGATTTTTATAAATTGCAATGTTTATGAGATTGTATATGGAATTGAGTTGAGAGTTGATCTTCATAGCCTAAACACATGAGAGTTGAGTGCAAACACATTATCCCTGTGAGGTTGGATCAAAATTGCATATGCCTATGGATCGCCAAAATATGTGCTATGACGTTAAATTCACTTGCTTTGCTTTGTTACCGCTTATGATGTTGCTTTTGACAAAGGCGAAGACTTGAAGGGTGTGTTGTGGGTGTTGGTTATTGCTTGGTTATTGCTTGAGGACAAGCAAGTCTAAGTATGGGGTGTTTTGATGTACATATTTGTACCTTTGTTTATCGCATCTTTTGACTTCATATTTCATTCGATTTCCAAAGAAAAGTTTCAAAAGTATATGAACTTGTGTAAAAGTGAGCTAAAGTATAAGAAATAGA
Source organism: Persicaria maculosa (assembly GCA_963922045.1). Lineage (NCBI taxonomy): Eukaryota > Viridiplantae > Streptophyta > Magnoliopsida > Caryophyllales > Polygonaceae > Persicaria > Persicaria maculosa. The sequence continues at coordinate 17,963,762 of OY998261.1, read as the reverse complement.
GTTTGCACGAGTTTTGAGCTAACCATGCAGGAATTCGATTAAATCGGAGTCAAAACGAAGAAGCCAAGTGAAGCTGAGAAGAGGTCGATATCGACTGGAGACATCGATATCGACCCTAGATTTCGACACGACTTCTGAGCGTCGAGATAAGCCACACAGATCAGACAAGAAAGCCTCGATATCGACATACATGCATCGATATCGACCATCGTCATAGACATCGACCAGAGCTGGACAAGTCGGTTTAGGTGAAAGCCTTTTCCTTTATGATGAAAGCATGCATCTTTAGTTGATTTTTACTTCTTCTATCATGGTTGTCGTCGCGGTAATCCTTGGCTTTGGAAGACTTTTCCTTTATTAAGTTTACATAAAAATTTGCCTGCCGTTCGTTGAGTCATCAAAAAACCCAACACCCTTGCTTATTTCTGATCATTTCTTCCTTTCCATCCTTAATTCTTCGGCCTTTTCTTTGCCGACAAAACAACTAACTCACTGCAGGAAGACATCGATATCGACAGCAGAGGTCGATATCGACCAAAACTGATAGATCGACGGTTTTCTGAGTCGATCTCAAGACTCCTGGGAAACTTCTGCAAGCATCGATATCGACCCCCTTGTGTCGAAATCGACCCCTCTGTATCGACTGGCAGACTTCTGAGCCAGTCGATTTCGTGGACTAACATCGATATCGACCCCCACCAGTCGATATCGACTACCGTTTTTGTTTCTGCAGGTTTTCTATTGCAGAGAACATCAACAGCCAAGGTCGACATCGAGGTCTGACATCAAGATCGAGGCTTCTGGTCGAACATAAAGGACGTGTCTTCAACGCTACTAGGATCCCGCTGACTCGCTTCCTCGTGGATCGAACCTGATTCCTTACTACTATAGCGGGGAGTCTTGAATTTATTTGAAGAGGCTAAGAGTTGTATTGGTTTATATTTTATTATATATTTCGATTCAATTCTCTCCACGTCAATTCCCTCTAATTCCAAAGAGGTTGTTAACTGCCTATGTTTCTACCATTTTGTTTTTGCTTAGAAATACTTCAAATGAGCAATGCCATTCAAGATTTTGATTCTCTAGACTTTATTATGCTAAATTAATAAGAGGACAATTTATTTCACATGCAATTGCAAGTAATCGTGCCAGCATAATTGGTATCAAACAACTTAATAATCAAAATAAACAACTCAATATCACTAATTCAAAATCTAAACCCCAATTTGAAATCTAATACCTAAACCCCCAATTCAAAATGTAATCCCTAAGGCCTAAACCCCACTTCAAAACCCAATTTCAAGAGCCTCCGTCTATAATCTTAATTCGAAACCCCAAACTGCAAACATAAATCGAAACCCCAAATTGTAAACACAAATCGAAACCTAAATTGACGTATCTGGCTGGCGCCTCCACCACCATCTCCGGTGAGTCGAGCGACGCCTCTACCACCCCTAGCGACACCTCTGACTGCCTTGGTTATCACTGATTCAAGGATGGGCCCTCCTTTTTCTTCTCCACTAAGTCGGACATCGAACCTGCTTCTCCACTTCCTTCATTTTTTCCATTTCTCTGTGTGTCCTCTACGTACGAATTCTCCATCCATCTCTACCTCTTCTTCCAGCATCCGTAGGCTCTCATTGTTAGCGATTTGTGCTTCTCTAGTTAGACTCTCCTCTCCTTTCTTCGTTTCTTTCGTGCTTCATTTTTGGAATTGAACGTCTAAGAGAATAAACAAATAGAGTTCTTGTTAGGTTTTGTACAGGGAAAAATCCGCACAAGTAATTGTTGAAGGAGATCGATGTCCAAGGCCAAGATTCGAACCTAAAAACATAAGAACAAACAATGGTAGGGTCGGAACTTGTCTCCCCGGGGACCCTCCGGCGCTCAAGTCAGATCTCTTCGCAGCGAATAATCATATTAATGGAGGCTAGGGTTTTGTGATTAAAGCGTACCTGACCAGAAGTCTTGGAGGTCCTGTTATAAATTATAATATTAGGTCAACATGTGGATATGATCGATTTGCCCTTAGAAATTATTTTTTCCCTCTCAAGTTTATCTTACGAGGGGCACGAGGCAAAATACCTACAAAACTCAGAGCTATCGAGCGAATTTATTGAATCTTTTATACACCGCGTGGAATAAGCAATACTTGAGGAGTATGAGGCGAAATTTTTGAAATCCCTTCTAATCCTCTCCTCCAAATCCATTATTTACCTTTAGGGCATGTTTGCGAGGGGATTATTAATTTTTAGGAGGTGGAGATACTTTTTGGGGTGGATAGGATGGAGATTATTTGTAGAAAATAACCCCCCGCGTGTTTGGTTGTGTGGGGATGTGTGGTGTAAGACTGTTGTGGTAAATGTCTGAAATACCCCTCATTTTTTACATAAAAAGAAAAAAATGCCCCTAAACATACCCCTTTACCTTACTGATGTACACATTTGCACCTTCTTTTATTTCATCTTTTGACTTCATATTTCATTCGATCTCCAAAGAAAAGGTTCAAAAGAATATAAACTTGTGTAAGAATGGGCTAAAATGCAAGAAATAGAGTCTGCACAAGTTTCAAGCTAACCATGTAGGAATTCGAGCGAAAACGGAGTCAAAACGAAGAAGCCAAGTGAAGCTGAGCAGAGGTAGATATCGACCCTAGACCCAGATATCGACCTCTGGGGTAGATATCGACCTTCAACATAGATATCGACCCCCAGTGTCGATATCGACCCCCATATCGACCTCAACATAGAAATCGACCAGAGCTGAACAAGTCGAGCAGGAACAGAGACCTCGATATCGACCCCTGGTGTCGATATCGACCCCTTATCTCGACAGAAGATAGACTCGATTTCGAATGCGGATTGGAACTATATCTTCAAGAAGGCACGGGATTATCTCATACTTTCAAGATAGATGGCAGCTGAAGTTTTATTCATCTTTTACCTTTAAGTTATTTAATTTTATCAAAATAAAAGACCTATCCTAATTGTTCGGATAGAGTTATTAGTTTAGATAGGAGTTACAATCCTTGGATAGCGAGGATTAGTAGCCTATAAATAAAGCCTTAGGGGCTGATTTGTTAGATCATTCTTTCATACAATCAATTAACAAGACATAGACAATAGAGTTAGAGTTAGAGAGAAGTTTTAGGGTTTGACGTTTGCGAAAGTTGACGTTAAGTTGTAAAGCTTCGGAGTTTATTTTAATGCAAGTTTCTTCCTTTCAATTGATGATGAATCCCATGATGAGAAGCGAGTAGTTCCCCAAAGCTCTTAGGGTCGGGGTGAGCCCGACGTTAGCCATGCGCGCTTGAGGTAAGTATTTGATGTTGATATCGTTGTGTCTATCTCTCCTCCTACAATTCTATGTTTAGTCCTAATCGAAAGAAAAGGGATTCATGCTAACAACTTGAGTTATAAACATAAAATTGGTAGAGACAATTAGGTTTATTTGCAAGAGTAATCCTAAGAGTTGGTGTACGGCGAAAGCTTGTCCCTCGGGTGAAATAGCGCAATTGTCCGTCTTATTTATCTCATCGCATGCATTGGTTAACGTTGTGGTAAACCCTAATCCTAGGAGTTGTTTTTACATATTTTATATTCATCGAAACCCACTGTTTTATTTCTATTCATTGCTTCTCTATCCATCCTAAAGTCTTCGGCCTTTCTTTGCCGACGAAGTACTAACCCACTGCAGGGAGACATCGCTATCGACCCCAGCCGTCGATATCGACCACTGAATTCGTCGACAGTTTTCTGAGTCGACGACGAACATCGCTGCGGAGTTTTGCTGACATCGATATCGACACCAGACATCGATATCGACCCTTCTGTATCGACTGGCAGTCTTTTGAGCCAGTCGATTTCGTGGACTAAAATCGATATCGACCCCCACCAGTCGATATCGACCACTTGTTTTTGTCTTTGCAGGTCTTCTGTTGCAGAGAACATCGACAGCCGAGGTCGACATCGAGGCCCAAGGTCGAAATCGAGGTTTCTGGTCGACGCAGACGTGAAATTTCCAAAGCTACTAGGATCCCGCTGACACGCCTCCTCGTAAATCGATCCTGACTACCCTTCCACTACAATGGGAGGAAGTCTTGTAATTATTTGCTTAGGCCAGGAGTTGGTTTACATTTATTACATCTTTATTATTTGTAATTACTTGACATATCAATCCTCCTGCAACAACACTTACTTGTTTAATTTCTTTGCCTAGGGGTTGGGGGACTGGTAAGCATTGTAAGCTCTCAACAACCATTCAAAAACCGGAGTGTGCGACAGAGGAGGACCACCGGTAATCCCCCTCTCATCATCAGTGACGAATAGCATCGTCCCCTCCCGAGATTGTGAGCACGACGCAAAGGAACCCAGCTTTTGATTTAGCCCCCACAATCAATTTCGAAGTCTCCAGCTATGTGAGTCACTTGTTTTTAATCACCATTTTAGTTCTTCCTCTTATCCTTGAAATTGGTTGATTTCGGTGTAGGTTTGTTGAATTTCTTCAAGTTCGGATATATAGTAAACTATTGTTAGTTCGATTTTGTTAAAATTTCTCCTATAATTTGGATTTCATAAACCTAGGGTTTGCATATGCTTGAATGTTTCGGTTTGAATTTCATAATCCTAGGGAGATGCTTGAATGTATCGGTTGGTTTAGAAGTATTAGTGGCCGAGATTATTGGTTGTGCATATGATTCAAGAAATAATCGTTGAAATGTATTTGGTGGAGCTCTTCATGGCTACCCATTGCCCTTATTCCGCATAAACTTGTGTTGTCAATCAGTGTGGGGATGTTCAATTTCAGACAGACAGTTGCATTTATTTGTTACCAATTGCTGAAGTTGCCGAATTTCAACATTCGTTTTCTTATATAATTTCTAACTTGCAATTTCGATCCCCAAGCGGTGACACCCTCTCGGGCAACCAATTGGATTTGCACAGGTTCATATGGCTTCCAACGAAAAGGGAAAGGGTAAGGGGAAAGGGAAGCAGAAGCGGGGGGCGTCGATGAGATGATGTCCTCTCCCTTTTTCTGGTCATACGAGCATACCAAGTTGTTTATGGAGGTGCTCATTCGTCATCAGCGGATCATCGGGAAAGACTAGCCTTTCCCATGGGTGACGCTAACACCCGAATTCCAGGAGCTATCGGGGAAGAAGTGCAACATGTACACATTGAAGAACCACAATCGGGACATAAAGAAGTACTACAACGAGTGGAAATCATTAAAGAAGTTTGAGACAAGGTTAGGATGGGATGCCGAGAAGGACACCATCAAGGCATCAGAGGAGTGGTGGGAGAAAAAGATTATGGTTAGTGCCCTTATCGTTGTGTCGATTTCTTAGTTTGGTCATTTAATAACTTCTATATTTTTGGGTCAACACTCAATGAAATATGCAGACTCTGGGAAGTACAAAAAGAAAGGTATTCAACCGAAGTTGGAGGACCTTTGGGAGCAGCTGTATAGGGGGAATTGTGGCAACCGGCCAGTATTATGTTGCCCCTTCGATGGACCCAAGTCAACGGCAAGTAGCTCCCCCAGCCTCGTGCACTGAGGTAGACGACAAACCTACTGATACGGACTACGTCAATCTTGATGGAGCCACCTAAGATAGGGGAGGTGGCGGCCGGACACAAGGTTCTGACTACGCTCCACTCGATACGGAGTTGGATGAGCTTTTCGCGAGCCAAGGGCCATTTGCCCAGCCTCCGTCAGTGCAGGTGGTTCTTCAGCGGATATGCGAGGATATGCCTAGCACCAACGGGCCTGGAAGAAAACCCCCCTCGGGTCTAAACGTAGCCAGCAACAAGCGAGATGTGAGGTCTAGATCTGCATCCATTCACCCTTCATTTAAGAGGAACACGAGGAGGTATAAGGGGTCACGCTTGTACCAACATCGCACCGACATGGTTCAGGACACAAGCACAAAGTTGTTAGCCATACTCGAGCGGGAGGAAGTATCCACTAGCAAGCCGATGAACACAACGACCCAAGCTCTGGACATTGTGGAAGAGTTGGTCCAATAAGGGTTACTTGACGTGCTTGACCCACTCTGGTGCTTCACCATCGAGCTGATGCAGGACCCCAAGCGTAGAGACCTTTTCTTGGGTATCAAGCACAATGACTAAAGGGTTCGATGGGTGCAATGGTTGTATGATCTGAACGGAGGTTGCCCTTAGGTCTACCCCGTGGACAGAGAAGCAAGCTCATAACTCGCCTTCATTCGCATTTCATTTTTCCGACACGATAAATGCAATTCGATTGCGTATGTCTCATTTTTTAGGTTGTTTGATCCTTATGTATGCTTGTTATCGTGAGACAATGTAAGAGTATTTATGCTTCAGTTTTATGCTTTTTACTATGATTTTTTGTTCATGCTACTTATGGTTGTAACTTGCATTTGTATGACTTCTTTACTAGGCTTGTTGTTTTCGTTGTTAATGACACAATGTAGAATTATAGATAAATGCAGTTGGATATTGAATGACTTCTTACTTGTATGACTTCTTATTTATGCTTGTTGTATTTACCCATTTGTTAATGAGACAATGTAAGACACAATAAAAATAAACGATATATGTGGTCCTCCTCATGTCCTCATGGCTTGTGGACAACATTGCGCATCGATGGCGTAAACGCATCATCATCGCCATTCTCCACATATTCCAGCATTCCATCCCGACAGTGCATCACTACTACACCCACGTGTACAAGTGATGTAGGGGAGAATTGATATAAAATAATATAAAATATAAACCCTAGCAATCAACTCAATCCTATCAAATAAATACAAGACTCCTCTGCTGTAGTAATAGAGGAATCAGGTTCAATCCACGAGGAAGCTTGTCAGCGGATCCGAAGTAGTTGTTAGACACGTGCTATAGAAGTGGACCAAAAGCTCTTGATGTCGACTGGGATCAGTCGATGTCAATTGTGGGCTGCCAATCTCGAGTGAATACCTCCAGAGATAGGGGTGATATACGAGCTCACGAGCTCAAGTACCCGATGTTCAAGCTCGGCTCGTTTATAAACGAGCACAGCTCGAGCTCGAGCTCCATAAGAAAACGAGCCTAAACAGGTGCTCGTGCTCGGCTCGCGAGCTGGGAAGAGTGCTCGAGCTCGAGCTCGTGAGCTCGCTTATACTCGAGCCGAGCTCGAGCTCGCTCATACTCAAGCTCGTGAGCTCGTTTGTTCGGTTACAATATTTGAGTTATTATAGCTCGATTTAAGCTCGATTATGATTCAATCTTAGCCAATAATACCCAATTTGACAATGAGTAACACACACAATACACAATGCATCCAACTTTCGTTTTTCTCATTCAATTTCAGTCACAAAGTCAAAAAACTAATTCAACTTCGGTTCATACAAACTGATTTCAGTGTACACATATTGAAATCAAATAACCTGAAATCAAATAGCCTAAAGAAATCAAATAACCTGTTGAAGTGGATTGAATATGTAAAGAGGGAGTCAGATCATGTAAAGAGGGAGTCAGATCTGAGGACGAGAAGGTAGAAATCAGTCGGAGTGGATTCTTATAGTGGAAGCAAGTGAGGGCGAGAGGAGGCGAGGATGAGCCAGATCTGAGGCCGAGAGAGGAAGCGAGCGATGGAGTGCGAGCCAGATCTGAGCCGAGAGAGGAAGCGAGCGACGGAGTGCGAGCTAGATCTGAGGCCGAGAGAGGAAGCGTGAGAGGACAGACGCGGATCCGAGGAAGACGACGGGCGACAGGCGATGGGAGGATGACGACGCACGACGAGGGGCGACGGAGGGCGACCCAGATCTGAGGATGACGAACGGCGATTTGAGGCGACGACCTGGATCTGCGGAAGCGAGCAAGGGCGAGACCTGGAGGCTGGATCCGAGGAAGACGAAGGGCAACAGGCGATGGGAGGATGACGACGCACGATGAGGGGCGACGGAGGGCGACCCAAATCTGACTTCTGATGACGACGAACGGCAATTGAGATTGGAGGCGGCGAGAGAGACGATGAGAGAGTAAGAGAGATTAGGGATTTATGGGTCAGATCTAGATGGGAAGAAAAAGGATGGGAGCGGCTGACGGGCTGAGTAACCTGGGTTTTATACTTAGGGATTTAGAGGTCTTCGAGCTGGCGAGCTACTCGAGCTCGGCTCGAGCTTGAATCGAGCTCAGCAATAGGCTCGAACTCGGCTCATATATAGATTCGAGCGATCCCGAGTCGAGCTATTTTTGAGCTGAGCCCGAGTCGATCCCGAGCTACTCGGCTCATGTATCAGGCCTATCCACAAACAGAAAATAGAAGCAGTCGTCGTCGACTAGAGAAGTCGATGTCGAGTTAGAGCACTCGATATCGACCTGTGTAGTCGATGTCGAGAGCAAAACAGAGTAAGAAAAACGTCGGCAAAGATGGTCGAAGAATGAAAGGATGAATAGGAAGCGATGTATAGAAAAAACACAAGGGTTTTAAGTTGACGATTAAAGAGGGTTTAAAACAATGATAAAAGAAACTCCTAAGGCTAGGGTTTACCACAATGTTAACCACACATGCACAAGATAGAGTAAGACGGACAATTATGCTATCACATCAAAGGACCAAGCTTTCGCCTTTTCCAACAAAATAGATATATTGGCTCTCACAAATAAACCTAATTTGTCTCTACCAATTTTATGTTTATGATCCAAGTTGTTCGCATGAATTTCTTTTCTCTCGATAAGGGCTAAGCATAAAAAAGGTAGGAGATGATCAATACATAACAAATATCAACATCAAACCCATATCAAACATACAAGGCTAACGTCGGGCTCACCCCGAACCTAATAGAAAAGCGACTACTCGGTCATGATAGAAGTAGACATAATTGAAATAAATAAAAAAACTTAACTTGCATAAAATAAAACCGAAGTCTTCACAATCCCGACACTGGCTCTCGCAAGCGCCGAAACCCTAAAGCTTCCTAAACCCTAAAACTTAAACTTGCTATTGATTGTTTTATGTGTTGAGAGATACCTAAAGCTCAACCCTAAGGGCTTTATTTATAGCTACCAATCCTACCTAGCCTATGAGAGGTAACTCTATCAAAACTAGAAGATAAACTTAAATTGAAGAAGATATAAACTAAATAGAAAAAGAAACATATCCCTAGGGTAGATAGAAAAATACCTATAAGGATTAAATCTATATAGAAAAGATGAAAAACGTGGCTTAGTGTAATTCTCCTCAAACTCGGATTGCTTAAACGCATCACAGCTGCAGATTTGCTCAGTCAACGTCGACCAGAGCAGTGGATGTCGAGTGTTTTGTTTCCACTCGACCTCGGGCTCAACTTCAGCTCTGTCGATGTTGACCGACTTGGGTCGACTTTGGGTCATGTCGACCTCTCTTCCAGTAGGTGGTCTTATTCACTCTTCTTGTACTTTGTCTCTAGATCACTTGCTTCAATCGATCTCGAGAGGTAATGTCAATATCGACTGCTCTTCATTGGTTCTTAGCTTCTTGTTTCGGCTTCGATTCCACTCCAATTTCTGCACAATTAAACCAAAACTTGTGTAGACCTCTATTTCTTGCAAATAAGCATATACTGCACAAATTCAAAGCATTCCCAACCCTAAATGCAAATATATTACAGAAATTGGGATAAAAGATAGGTATAAAACATGGTCATTTTAGCGGACATCAACAAGGTTCCATGATATATCTCGGAGTACACTGACGACCTACTCAATCACCATGGCGAGATATGAAGTACTAGTGCCTTCCGAATGGAGAAGTGTGTGTTCCTTCGGCTTTGTGGGGTCCTAAAACATCGTTACAGCCTCCGAGGGTCCAATCAGTTGTCCATGATTGAGAAGGTCGCAATCTTTGTCAACACAATGGCTTGGGGGCAGAGCCAACGCAACGCATATGAACATTTCCAACGTTCCACTTATACCATCTCTGAGGTGATACAAGAAGTTAGTGAGGCCATCGATGATGGGCCAGCCAACGACTTCAGTGGGCTAGCCAAGGAAATGATCAGACCAAGAGATCCTCATTTTTGTCGAATCCCCAAACAAATCGTCAACGACAACCGCTATTGGTCGTACTTTAAGGTAAACGATTATGAATGGGACCCTTTCCTTCAGGGTTCGTGGACAAGTGGTAACTCTTAACTTGCATGTCGTAGGGTTGCATAGGTGCCATCGATGGAACCCATATCCAAGCGACCATCCTCATCGACGAGCAAATCCCGTTTCGAGGCCGAAAAGGGATATGCACCTTCAACTTCATGGCTATATGCAACTTCAACCTCCAATTCACATTCATCTCAAATGAATGGGAAGGGAGTGCACACGATGCACGTGTGTTCGATCACACCCTATGGACACCGGGGTTTCACTTCCCCCACCTGCCAGCTCATCATTACTACCTATGCGATAAGGGATGCCCGGACCGATATAGGTACATGACTCCATACTCACGGACAAAGTACCATCGGCCCACCTTTTAAGTGACACAACTAAAACAAGAAGGAAGCCTTCAACAGAGTACATTCGTTGCTTCATGAAGCTATTGAGCGGGCATTCGACGTTTTGAAGAGCCAGTGTAAGATTCTCCAGTGGATGCCCAAATATGCAGTTGCTCGGCAAGTGTCGCTGATAACCTGCTGCTTCGCACTTCACAACCTCACCCGTCTTTGGAAGGAGGATTCGAATGACAGTGACGACTCGAGGTTACAGGAGCCCGATGATGGTATTCAGTCAGATGAGGACGATGCATACGACCACCCCGACGCGCAGATGAGATGGAGGTGGACGGCCTTTTCGAGCCCGACGATGAGGAGGCTCCAGCCATTAAAACCAAGGCCCTTTGTGACTCCATAGCTCAGAAGATATGGAACGCTCGATGTCCCCGGAGATGATGTAGAGGGGGCATCATGATCAGAACGCCAACCTCATGTCGCTTGGAAACAATCATTTTGAACAGTGCTATGGTTTTTATTCTTGTTTAGTCATGAAATCAAGTAATATAGTTTCGAAACAATAATTAAACAATCATGGGTAAGGCCTGATTTTAGGGCATCATGCTTGGAAACAATCATTTTGTTGTCATGAAATCAAGTAAATATGGTTTGTATGCTTGTTATACCCTATGTTGTTTATTCATCAAGTAATATGGTTCCATACTCACGCTCTCCTAATGTTGGTAATTGATCAAATGGGTAAGTATGCTTTGTCTGCTTGTTATAGCTCATTCGGCAATTCATCAAACAAAGCAAGTGATGCAAATGTAGGTAATTCATAAGAAATCAAAGTAACATGCACCTTTCTTATATAAATAATATGCACCTTGGTTGACGCAATGAATGACATTCATCTATTTGGGGGCAAAATGGTGTCATGAAGCTGCTCATGTAACCGAGTAGTCAATGCTACATACAAGTGGTGCTCGATATGCACCATGATCAGAGTTATAGTAAGCATTACAGATAACCACATATGAAGCATCTAGGTACACAAAACCCAACCTATACTGCTCAGGTGCCCGATGTGTATCATAATTCAGTTACAATCGTGACACCACTCCACACAAAATACAAAACGGATCGACCATGAAACGAGTGTGCTAACCAAAACAAGAAGTCTAGTAGTAAACAATGAGACCCAGTAGTGCTTACTTATGGCAAGTGAGCTTGACAGTCACACTCAAGACGAGGACAATCACCTAAAGGTTGATGCCTCTCTAACGAAGCAGCTGTTTGATGCGAAGGGTTTGGGCAGCTAAGTCGACCCAAGTCCTGCAGAGGAAGGTGCAGAGGTTGGCAACCCTCAGTATGAGCTCTTGTTTGGACGTCTCGGAGAGGGCTATTTCGGCTTCCGCTTCATGCAAGTCCCGCTGGTTCATTTGAAGGAGGGCCTCACGGGTAATACCACGCTCCCTTAGGGTGGCAATCTCCGCGCGGAGGTCCTTTATCTCCCCTTCCATACCGTTAACCAGGTCACGGTACTCTTCCAACTCCTCGTTCACCATAGGTCCGTCTTGGGGTTGGGACTGCACCTCGTCCTCCTCATCATCATCCTCATGGTTGGCCCATGGGTCTCCGTACGAGTAACCCCCCTGATCCACCAATATTTGTCGGGGTCGTCGGATTGCAGGCTTGCATCGGAGTCAGCGTCTGTGTCAGAGTAGGGGTATATGCTATGAAGGGAGAACAACGTTGTAAGAGAGACAGATGAGGGAGGGTATGAAATGTTACTTGTGTATGCATGTCATGACAAAGAAGGAAAAAGAGAAACAACACAAATAGAAAGATAAACAGGAAGATAACATGATGCTATTGCCACATCAATGAGAAGGAAAAAGAGAGTGAGATGACAAGAAGAAAACAAATAACTGATGGCACTTCACATAGAAGATGATAACTCTTGACAAGAAGAAAACGGATAACTCATGGCACTTTACACAACAATGAGATGAAAAAAAAATGCTTAAGTTAACAAACAAGATGATAACTCATGGCACTTCACAAGCTTGTTTATGCAGTCATTAGAGAAGGAAGAAGAGAAATAAGAAGGAAAGAGATACTCAGGACACAAGCACAATAACTAGTAAGAACATAAGAAGAGAAACAAGAAGAAAACATGTTGTTAGCTTAACACAACAATGAGATGACAAAAAAATTTGGTAAAGTTAACAAAGAAGCTGATAACTCATGGCACTTCAGAAGCTTATTTATGCAATCATGAGAGAAGGAAGAAGATGCTAACTTAAGACAACAAGCAGAGGTAAGGGCACATGATGGGGGGAGGGTACGTCAACTACAACCTGTTGCAAAACTGTGAAGAGGAAGAATACTTCAATCAGAGTACATAAATTAAACACAACTGTATTTACTTTTAAATATCTGGGCCATATACACTGATTATTTGCAGTTTTGAGGAAGCGCATACAGTCTCCAGCCATGACAGACATGAGCTTTTAAGGAAATAAAACCTCAACTGTTTTAACTTGCAAATCCCTCAGTTAAGGAAACTCACTCTTTTATAGAAACAATTGGGTAGTGGACCAAACCAAAACATGATAACAAGAAAGGATTGTAAAGTGATTCATATTCATATACATGTTTCAAACACAGAAAATTGTAAAGTGAAGTGTTTGAAAAGTGACAACCACCAAGTTTAAACAAAGATTATAAAGTGATTCATATTCATTGATGTTTAGAAACAATTAGGCAGTCGGCCAAGCCACACATATACATGTTTAAAACAAAGATTGTAATGGAGAAGCGGATTCATATTCATATTGTTGTTCATCTACTTCTAACTTGTGATTCATATTCATATACATGTTCAGTGATATATATTTAGAAAGCTAATTTTTTACACTTGTTGAGGGTGTTTTACATGTTTCTTAGTAGGTAGGTAGATCTGAAGCCACAACCATTTTGTTTTCTTTCATGAAAAACAATGAACTTTACATGATGGAAAAAAACTTGCTGCTAAGAAATTGAACAACTTGGTCTTATTTTAGATCAAATATCAATATCACCATAGGATTTTACAAGAGGTTAACAAAATAATATACTCCCTCCATTCGGCAAAACATGTCACTTTACTATTCATGCACGCTTTTTTAGGGGATAAAAACTATATAAAATATCTAGTTTTTTAATAATTTTTTTTTAACAATTTCGTAGTTATTATTAATAGTACAAACTTGTTTAAAAATTTTATAAAAAAATAAATATTTTTTATATTTTTTATCATTCTAAAAAAGCGTGCGTGAATAGTAAACGACATGTTTTTTCGAACAGATAATAAACTGTCCTGTAATGAGTTTTGGTTTTCCTTTTACTTGTTTAGGTTGCATCCCATAAAACATTTGATGCCAAAAATGGAAAAAACATATTGAGAACAAGCCCTTCTGGTTTGAAGCAAACACATGTACAAGAACAAAAAAGGAGCCCTACCATGACAGATTCACACTAGCAGACAAATGAGGAACGCACATGCATGCCACCACATTGAAGAAAACTCCACATATGACAAATGAAATAAACAAACAATAGGGGATGGCGACAAAAGTCTGTGCAGATGGTAAATTGGGGACATTTCAAGCAATTATAAGATTCCATGCTACTCGAACTTGTACTGAAACAAGAGCCCTTCAATTAGAGAAGATGAACAGAAGTGGAAATTAGGCTTTTTGGCATTTCAATCGAAAGGCATGATTCCAAATCCATAGACAATGAAGATCACAGGGGAGGTGAACAGAAGGTGGAGGACCATACCTTGGGCGAGATGGGTGCACCAGAGGGTCGAGATGGGTGAGACTTCAGCTGCGATTCCTGCTTAGTCGGGGCCTAAAAACCAGAAAGAAGGAAGAGTTACAATTGGACGAGTGCAATGGAGAAGCAGAGGAGAATGAAGGAGGGGAAAGCCCTTACCTATCGCCGATGACGGAAGTGCAATGGAGAGAGAGCTTTTCAAATCTATGGAGAAGAAGATGTGAGCGTGCACTGTGAACAAGTTTATAACGAAAACAACGAAAACAAACCACCTTTCACTATGATGAGAAACCAATGATGCCAGTACTTATTTTAGTCAATAGGGTTTGACGGGGTACTAGTGAGGCGATTGGGGGCTTCCCCGTTAACCTGGTGTGTTTGGCCCTACGGCGGCTGAGTTTTCGGTGAAGGGTTGTCCGGCATGGTCAGGAAAGGGGCTGCTGGTCGGGCTAAGGCAGAACTGACGCAAACCTAGAGAGGTATTTCACCCAGGAGGGAGGAGCCTAAGGAGGTGCAAGAATCGGGTCTTTTTGAGGTGAAAATTAGATCTGCATTTAATGAAGCCGGATCTGGTAGGGAGGTTGTTGAAGATGGAGTTAATGCTTATAAAGTCAAAAGGAAAATCAGATGTTGGTGAGAAAGGAGTTAATTCCCCAGATCCGGACTTGAATGCTAATCTCAAAGGGAAAGCTGTTGATTTAAAGACGAATGGAAAGGTGACGGGATCTGTTCCAGGTAACAATTTCCTTTCTTCTGAGGTCTCCTCCCCTCTCTCCTTTTTAAATGTTGTCAAGAGGAGTTTTGTTGCTCGAGACAAACGTGTTGCCGGAGGTTCCTCCAGTTCGAACCCCTTTAGGAACAATCGGAATAGGCGCAACAGCTAGAGAAGCACAGAGACGTGACTCAAGGTCGAGTCCAAATGCGACCTGAGGATGTTAGTGAGTCAAAGAAGGAGTGGGGAGCTGTTCTGATGGGAATCGTCAATAGGAATAGGGTGAATTATGCGAAAGTGAAGGACTTTGTCGATTCTGAGTGGAAAGTGCAGACTCCTCGGGTATTTCAGAAGCAAAATGGCATTTATGTGTTTAGATTTCAAGCGGTTGAGGACAGAGAGTGGGTGCTTCGTTCTGGACCATGGTATATTGATGGGTCTCGGCCATTGATACTGAAATGTTGGTCTCCGGGCATTGCTATCTTATGGAGCTCTTTCGAGAACATACCATTATGGGTATGTCTCCCAAATCTGGATCCGATTTACTTGAATCATAATGCTCTGGGTCGGATTGGGTGTGCAATTGGGGAGCCTGTGTGTGTAGATGATAGAACAGCGAATGGAGATTGTATCTCGTATGCTCGTATGCTTGTCGAAGTGTCAGTTGCTGATGCCCTTCGCAAGATTATTGAGATAGTAGATGTGGATGGGAAACCGAGCATTCAGAGGGTTGTGTTTGAGTGGCTTCCGAAAATCTGCAAGGTATGTTGTAGATTTGGACATGAACAGATGAGATGCCCGACAGTGAAAACCACTGCTAAGAATACAATTCAGCAAACTCAGTGGGTTCCAAAGGTGACAGAGAAGGAATCGGTTGGGGCTGCTGTTGGTGGTTCAGATGGGGTGCGTGTGGACTGTGCTACTGCTATGCCCGTGTTTGTGACAGTAACAGAGTTATAACTGGATCTGAGTTTGTGACAGCAGAGAAGGTAATTAATTGTGCAGAGATGGAAAATGCAAAAGAGGGAACAACGGCTAGTGTACTGCATAGTGTACATTGTGATGAAGCAAAGTCGGTTGATAATTCAGAAGGAAAATGGTCGAGCCCCAGTGGTAAAAAGCGAGCTGCAAGAAGACATCGAAAAGGGAAAGAAGGGATAAAAACATCGGCTTTGAGTATTCTTCGTGTGGCAACAGATTCCTGTCGTTAGGGGTGAATGAAATGGGAGAAGTGGTTGGCTCCGGAACTGATCAGTTTGAGTGTAGCACTCATGAAGAAGGTGCTGATGAATAGAATCCGCTTTGGAGCTTGGAACATTTGCGGTCTAAATGACTGCGTAAAGAATAATCTAATATCTAGTTATTGTTGGGATAATGATTTTGCTCTTGTTGGTTTGTTGGAAACTAAAGTTTTAGCGAAGAATGTGGATAGCATCAGGAAAACCTTGATGTTTGGATGGGAAGTAGAGGAAAATAGTTGTTGTAGCGAGAAGGGTAGAGTGTGGATTACTTGGAACCCGGGAGTGTTGGTTGTAAAGATGCTAGAGAGGCATCGTCAACTAATGCATTGCATTGTTGAGTCTTGTGATGGAAAGTATAGGTTTGCTGCAACCTCCGTGTATGCTGAAAACCATAAAAATGATCGAGTAGAACTATGGGCTGGGTTGTACAGAATATCAAGACACATGGATATGCCTTGGGTCATACTAGGATATTTTAATTGCATCCTTGAATTGGAAGACAAGTGGCCTACCTACGCTGCTGCTCATGATAGCTTTGAGGAGCTAGAGAATCTGTTCGGTCAATGCAGCTTAACAGACATGGAGTACATCGGTGCTCCTCACACTTGGCACAACAGAAAGAGCGGGGAGGATCGTATTGAAAGAAAGATTGACCGAGTCCTTGTCAATGAGTTATGGAGAGATCAATTTGCCGATGTAAAAACCTTGTTTAATGTGCCAGGTTACTCGGATCATTCTCCATCTATTGTGACGTTGAGAGGAGCATCGCAGACACGCAGATTTCCGTTTAAATTCAAAAACTTCTGGTGTGAGGAGGATGGCTTCAAACCGCTGGTTCTAAGTGCTTGGCAAGAGGAAGTGGTTGGCTCGAAGCAGTTCATTTTGGCTAAGAAATTGCGAAATGTGAAGGAGGCATTAAAATCATGGGATCGGGCGGTTTTTCCAGATCTACAGAAAGATCAAGCTTAACAAGGATTGTCTTCGTGAAATACAAATTAGATTGCTTGATGAGAAAGGAAATGCCAGTCTTGTGAAAAGAGCTGCTGATGTTGAGAAGGAACTCAGGGTGAATGTCAGAAGACTTGTAAGCTTGACAGCACAGAAAGCGAAAATCCATTGGATTACAATGGGGGAGGAGACTTCCTCCATGTTCTTCAGAAATGTTAAGGCGAGAAGGGCCATTAATGCAGTGACAGTAATTCGAAATGATAGAGATAAGCTGCTGGAAGAGGAGTCTGAAATCCGAAAGCACATTGCGGAGTCCTTTGAGAAACTATTTGCCTCGGAGTCTGAAGCACACCCATTTCCAGAAATTCAAAGAGGAGCTGATGTATGTAATGAAGCATTTGCTGGACTGATTGCTATTCCATCTGAAACTGAGATTAAAGCAGTAGTGTGGTCTATAGGCATCAACAAATCTCCGGGGCCAGATGGGTTTGGAAGTCAGTTTTTCAGGAAGTGTTGGGGCATGGTTGGACAGGATTTTCAGAGAGCTGTTGTGTAGGTGTTTGAGCAGGGTAGTGTTCTCAGGCAGCTCAACACTACTTTTGTCTCTCTTATCCCTAAAGTCAAGAACCCCACGTAGGTTAAAGATCTCCGCCCGATTTCCTGCTGTAACAGTTTCATGAAGGTGGTGAGTAAGGTGCTGGTGGGTCGTATCAAACCCTTGCTTGCTGACCTCATTGGAGACAACCAAGGTGCTTTCATCCCTGGTAGATCCCTCGCCCACAACTGTGCTGTTGCTCTAGAGATAGTGAATGGTTATGGAACTCAAAGAATCTCTCCAAGGTGCAGCATGAAAGTAGACTTGCAGAAGGCGTATGACTATGTCAGATGGGATTTCGTGCGATTTTCCCTTGAGTGTTTGCTAGAAGGGATGAGTGTAGGGATTCAAATAATTCAAATTAACAATTCACAACTAGGCTAACTCCCTGTCCCAAACAAATAATACAAGAATCCCCTCCCTTATAGTAGTAGGGTAATTCAGGATCGAATCCACGAGGAGGTATGTCAGCGCTTCCCTTGTTGTACTCACGATCAAAGCTTTCGACCTTAGAAGACACTCGATATCGATGTGTCTGGTCGATATCGACCTCAGTTCTGGTCGATTTCTAGTCCAGTTCCTGCAGAAGACAAAAGCAGCAAACTCGACGTCGAGCAAAGACCTCGATATCGACGTTAGACCTCGATATCGACCTTTACAGTCGATTTCGATGTTTGTCACAGAAACTGTAATTCGTAACCAATTGTCGGAAAAGAGTCCGAAGAAAGTAGAATGGTAAAGAAGGATGATCAGAAACAAAACTAAAACTTTTATATGAATTCAATTAATTAAAAGCTTCCAAAGTCGGGGTTTCATGCCACAACGATAACAATGCAAGTTTTATGCTAAAGTTATGAATTTTAATGCCTTTCCGTCAAATAACTTTTGTTATCAACACTTAAGTGATTAGAGGCTCTCGCATAGTTCCTAAGAGTTACTATCCAATTCATGAGCAATTCAAGTTCACAATATGAGTGGCTTTCGCTTCGATAATGCAAATAATGAATCTCCCTAACTTTCGCAAAGGAATCATGCATAGGATAGAAGACAGAATCGCATAAAAGTCATACCTTTGATGCACTCACCCTACATCGTTATCGTCGGGCTCACCCCGACCCTAGAAGTGGGTTGACTACTCGCTCCTCATCATGCACATCATCATCATCATTGAAAGAAAACTACTTTGAATTAAACTTTGAAAGAAAGTACAACCGAACAAGCCAAATCTCCCCTCTCGCTTCTCCCCAACTCACTTGGCCTTCTCTCTCTCTCTAACTCGTTACTCTCTATTGAAACTGAAATTCTCTGCGTAATTCGATTTGAAATTCCCTTCCTAAACTCAGCCCTAATGGCCTCTAGATGTAGATATCGAACTTTGCTATCAAAGACTCAAAACTTTATCTTTATTCTCTAAGATAAAACTTAAATAAAGTAAAAAACTAAAAACTCTATGGTAAATCAGCTCCATATGATAGATCTGAGGTTGATGATAAGAAATGTCGACTTTAGGATAGACGTGCAAGCTTCGGATAGAATTCTATCAAAATCTGAGTCGGATTCCTCTGCTGGGCAACATAGATATCGACCATGAACATCGATATCGACCTCTGTGAAACTCGATCTCGAGCTCTCCTTCTTCTACTCGGATTAGCACTCGACTTCTATCATTTAGCTCGATCTGGCAACATCGATATCGACCTTGGATCATCGATATCGACCTCTCTGTGTCGACATGCTCTGCTTCATTTCCTGCTCGATTCCTATGTCTTTGCTGCACTCGATGTCGAGGTCCCTAGTCGATTTTGACCTCTTCAGAAGACTTCGAGTTCTTTTTCCGCTCTTCCAAATCTGTCCATTTTTATCCTGTTTTCTGCGAAATCACATAGAAACTCGTGCAGACCCAAATTTGACATTTAAGCGTAAACTACACTAATCCCATGTTTTCCCATTAATATGCATGCAAAAGACAACAAAATGGACTTTTATGTGCATAGAAAATATGGCAATTTGCGCGCACATCATTGAGCAGCTGAATTTCCCCGGTAAACTGGTAGATGTTATTATGTGTTGCATTTCATCTACGTCTTTCTCTATTTTGATTAATGGTACGCCAAAGGGGTTCTTTAGGGGAAAGAAGGGCCTCCGCCAGGGAGACCCGCTCTCGCCCTACCTTTTTGTGATTTGCATGGAGATGTTGAACAGAATGATCAAAGAGACAGTTGAGACCCCCGACTTCAACTTTCATCCGAGATGTGAGCGATTACTGATCACGAATCTGGCTTTTGCTGATGATTTGTTACTTTTCTATCGTGCAGATTTTGGTTCTATCAGCATACTACAGAAGTGTCTGGATAGGTTTTTTGAGGCTTCGGGGCTACGTATAAACGAAGCTAAGAGCACTCTATTTGTAGGGGGCGTGTCAAGTGATTATGCAAACAGTCTGTCAACCCAGTTGGGTTTCCAGCTTGGACGGTTTCCTGTCTCATATTTGGGTACCCCCATTGCACTCAAGGCATATCCGAGTGGATGAGTACAGAGGGCTGTTTGAGAAAATTGAGAGCAGACTGAATGTTACAAAGCAGATTTCTTATGCAGGCATGATGCATCTGATCAAATCAGTTTTGGAAGGGATTTTTGCTTTTTGGGGGCAAACTGTTTTACTCCCTAAAAGTGTGGTGGAGGAATTGAATAGGATATGCCGCCGGTTCCTCTGGAATGGCAACATGACGGGGACCAAGTGTGTGGTGGCTTGGGATACAGTGACTACACCGTTTGATGAGGGAGGACTTGGCATAAAGCAAATTGAAGAGCAGAACAGGAGTCGATTTGTAAACCTGCTGGGTGATATTATCCTCGACAGAGAGAGCATCTGGACGAGATGGGTGAAGGATGTTCACCTTCCTCATGAGGTATTTGGGGGGTGTGTCAGAAAGTGTATGATTCCTGGCTTTGTGATGCAGTGCAATTGTCAATGACTCTTGGTGACATTGAGGACAACATGAAGATTCCTTTCGACGGTCCTATCACTCGTGCAAGGGCCAAGAGAATTCAAGATGCAACCAAAGCCCTTCTTTTCCGTTACCAAGGAACGATGGAGCAAGGGTTCAGGCCACCCTGGATCACTTTGCTCAAGACTACACCGCCGACACAAGAGATAAGCTTCCGTCCCCAAACCAAGCTCATGCAAACTCGCAACCACCCACCTTGAACTCGGCATGGGCTCTTGTCGAGTGGGCCTAAGAACTTGGCCGAGTGCAATTGGTTGGGCATAGGAGTTGTTTTATCCACTTCATTAATTAGTGTTATTTTATGTCATTAGATTAATAATGTGGAAGACTATATCTCTTCTAGATAAAGTCTTTGTCCACCAAGTTTTAGAATTATATCTTCTTAGATTTACTTTTATCTTTATCAACCTAAATTCTATCTCGCATGATTAGAATTGGGTGTTAGTTTTCTATTTAACCAAACTCATGTACTTTGAATTATTTAGATTGAAATAGAATTGAAGAAACCATTTGGCTAAAGGGTTCTTCGATTATCAATCCCAAAAACCTTGCATTCACAAATTCAGATTCTCCTTCATCCTTTTAATCATCCAAACAAGTGCCTTTCGAAACTCTAATACCAAACACAACCAAAAACACAATACACAAAATCTGCAGAAAACCGTCGCCATTCAGAACACAGATCCGTCGCAGAAACCCTGGCGCAGCCGTCGCTGAATTTCAGGAACCGTCGCCCCATCACTTGCAGCGGCCGCTGCATAGTTGCTGCATCCCCGCCGCCATCGTCGATGCAACCTTGGCTCCGTCGCTGCTGTGTCTTCTCCTCTTCCTTGGCCTTGTGTTGTTCATTGTTGTTCATTTGCTTCCGCTATTTTCACACGTTAAATACCTTCACTACACTTGTTCCAACTCAAGATAAATCAAGGAGTATTGCAAGATCAGGCCAACAACAAGTCGTTATTCTTGATTCGAAGCCCACAGGCGAAGGATCGGGAATAGCAACGCATCAATTGGTACCACAGCGGTTTTCATCGTCAAAAAAAAAAAAACAAAGCCGAGAGCTTCAAAAAAAAAAAAAAGCATTCATCTTACCTTTGTTGAGTTAGTAACTCATTGCATATTGTTCCTTCTTTTATTTCGCTACTTGTTAGATGATCTAATTGGTTTTAAGCATTACAAAAGAACCCCCCTTGTGTGATTTTGTGCTGTGCCGACACAGGAGCCTTGGTCACACCCCTCTTTCTCTGAACCGTGTTGCAACCGTCAGATAATAGTTGACGGAGTGTGTGCACTTGCTTACCCTTGTGATTGCATCGTATCTATTGCTACATATTATTATATTTTCGAGCATCACATTGTAGCTATTATTTTTCTTCTACATTAGCCGCTTGTTCATACTTGCGATCCTTGCTATCCGACTTGTGGCTGATTTGTTTGGCAATTTAATCTCTACTTGCTATCTTCAATATTGCAAAATTCTGTGTCCAGGGAAGATTACTTGAATTGAGTGCCTTGTTTTCTCGCCTCTTTGATTTCTAAAACTGAATCACTCTTAGGATCAAAAGGGCTTGCATTACTTGGTTTCTGGTCTTTGCTCCGTTTACTTGTTGCTCTTTTGATATTGTAGGAACATGTCAAACGGAAACGATCCAAATTCTTCCCCTAACCCTCCTGCACCACTTACTGCGGTAGACGTACGATCCATCATTGCGACTGAACTTGCCCAATTAACCAATCGCTTGGCCATTGAAAAGGCCCAGGACCGTGCTGAACTTTCGGCTCAAATCGACCAAGCCATTGATCGGAGACTTGAGGAAAGGAAACGGAATGAGGCTTCTGGATCTACACCTCCCTCAGGTGGTAAGCCGCCTCCTACAGTTCATACACCTCCCTCAGGTAATACCCCACCATCAGGTAATCCACCCCCGTCTGGTCAACTAGATTTTAAACTGCGATCTGCTACGCCTAACCCTTTTGTAGGAGAGAATGACAATGATCCGTTATCTGTTTTTAACGGAAATGATGTACGCCGAGACCATACCCCCCCCCCCCCTCGGCATCATCAATATGGACGGCAATAGTAGTATCAACCACCTCACCAGACTCACGCCAATCCTCTTTTCGTCAAAGCCAACTGGGACGACAGTCGTAGCAATGCTGATCTGAATGACATGCCCCACTTGGAGGACGCATACCATGAGGTAGATCCTAACTTTGATGATTTACCTAACCCTAATTTTGGTCGTCCTAGATTTGATAATGCACAGGCAATCCAAAGGCACGATGTTAAAATAAAATTGGAAACATTTGATGGTACTAATAATCCTGAAGCTTATCTTGTTTGGGAAGATTATACTAACTATGTTTTGGAACATCTGCGCTATGAGGAAACAGAGAAGTTGGAAGTTGTTATATTACATATGACAGGTATGGCGCGCACTTGGTGGTTCTGCACTCGTGAGATCCGCCCTCGTCAAGGTAAGCAACCTGTTGAAACTTGGCCCCAACTTCGCTACCTATTGAAGAAACGCCACGTGCCTGAGGAATACACAGACACCATGAGAATGCATCTAGCTTCTTGCCGCCAAGGAGCTCGCTCACCCATGGAATACAGAGACGAGCTTGAACGACTCGCTCATCAGGCTAATATTTATCTTACTGAGCGTGCTTTATGTACTCAATTTCTTGCTGGGCTTAATATCTCTATTAACAATCCTTTGGCTATTCATTCTATTAGGGATATTAACACTTTATCTCATAAGGCACAACTTCTGTATGAGCAGCAACAGTAGAGGACCAGGATCGATCAGGCCTCCCAAGGTCGCAGGTTTGTTCCCTTTGCTTCTTCTAGTCAATCCAGACCTTCTACTAACCCTTCTATGCATCAAAATGGAGTTTCCAACTCACCTCAACAGGGTTATCAGGTTGAAACTAGAAGAGTTGCTGCACCATCTAAGGAACGCACCAAAGACATCCGCTGCTTCACTTGTGGTGGTTCTGGACATGTCTCTCGGGAATGCCCTCGGAAAAGGAAGGTTCTTCTCAATGATTTAGGAGACCATTACTATGAGGAGGAGACTGTCGAGGACCATGTAATTTCAAGTGAAGTGGAGGAGGACCAGCCGATTGAGCCTAACGACGAAATAGACCCCAGTGACTTCCAAGAGACTTTTTGTCTTGTCAATCGTCGGGTCCTACACATCCAGGAAGCTCCCATGGCTGATCAAAGGGAGAACATTTTCCACACCAAGTGTGTGGTTAGCAAGGCTACCTTGAGCGTCATAGTCGACGGTGGGAGTTGCTGCAACCTCATCAATGAAAAGGTAGTGGATTTCTTACACTTGACTACTACTCCTAGGACTAATCACTATGGTTTAAATGGCATAACTGATGATGGATCTGATATTATGGTGACCAAACAATGCTTAGTGTCATTTTCTATTGGCTCATATCATGATCAAGTCTTATGTGATGTTGCTCGAATGGATTGTAGTCATATTTTGCTAGGCCGTCCTTGGTTATATGATCGTTCTGTTATACATGATGGTCGTGCGAATACATATTCCTTCACTTTTGATGGGAGGAGAGTCACTCTCCTACCCCTTTCGCCTCAAGCTGTGTTGCAGGAACAAGTTCACAAGAAACAACAGCAGGACACTCAAAAGGAGGCCCATCGGAAGAGGAAGCAACATGCGGCCCAGACTACCGCACCCGCGGCCACCTCGGCGCCTACCCCCTCCCCTTCTGCATCACCACAGCCCTCTCATACCCCACTTCAGGGCTCTGTTGAACGACGTTCTTTGGTCTCTCAACCTTAGAAAGAGACTGTCACCTGGAATGCTCATCGACCTCATATCCTTTTGATCATGAAAGAAGTCTTACTTAATATTGTGGATTTGAGTCATATTCTTGCACCTATTGCTGCTCTTTTGCAGGATTATTTAGATGTCCTTCCAGCTGATCTGCCACAAGGATTACCGCCTATTCGTGGGATTGAACATCAAATTGATTTCGTCCCTAGCGCAGCCTTGCCTAATCATGCCGCCTATAGGGCTAGTCCAGAGGAAACTAAGGAGCTGCAACGCCAAGTCACGAAGCTGATGGATAAGGGCTTTGTTCGAGAAAGCCTCTCCCCTTGTGCCGTGCATGTCATCTTGGTTCCTAAGAAGGATGGCTCTTGGCGCATGTGTGTTGATTGCAGGGCAATCAACCAAATAACGGTTAAGTATCGTCACCCTATTCCTCGTTTAGATGATATGCTTGATGAATTGTATGGTGCATGTATTTTCTCTAAAATTGATCTTAGAAGTGGCTATCATCAAATTAGGATGAAACAGGGAGATGAATGGAAAACGGCTTTTAAGACTAAGTATGGTTTATATGAATGGTTAGTAATGCCTTTTGGTTTGACAATGCTTCTTCTACTTTTATGAGGCTTATGAACCATATGCTTAGACGTTACTTAGGCAAATTTGTCGTTGTTTATTTTGACGATATCTTAATTTATAGCAAGAACATGCATGATCACCTTAGTCACTTAAAATTGGTATTTGATTGTCTTCGAAAAGAAAAACTATATGCCAATTTGAAAAAGTGCTCTTTTGCTTCCGCATCTACTATTTTCCTTGGATTTGTTGTCTCTGCTTCTGGTTTAAAGGTAGATGAGGAGAAGGTTTGTGCTATTCAAGAGTGGGCCCAGCCGCATACCCCCACTCATGTACGCTCATTCTTGGGCCTTGCTGGCTTCTATCGACGCTTCGGCAAGGACTTCAGCACCATTGCCGCCCCCTACATGAGCTTACCAAGAAGGATGTGACGTTTCGCTGGACAGACGCACATCAGAGGGCATTCGATGCTCTCAAGGATCGTCTCACCCATGCCCCAGTGCTGCAACTACCTGACTTTGCGCAACCGTTCGAGCTCGAGTGTGATGCTTCTGGCACTGGCATTGGTGGGGTACTGCTACAGAATAGGCGCCCTATTGCCTATTTCAGCAAGAAGTTGGGCCCCGTTGAGCTCAACTATTCTACCTACAACAAGGAACTGTTTGCCCTGGTTCGATGCTTACAGACATGGCAGCACTACCTTTGGCCTAAGAAGTTTGTGATTCATTCGGATCATGAAGCTCTGAAGTACCTCAAAGGTCAGGCAGTGCTCAACAGGCGACTTGCTCGTTGGGTGGAGTTTCTGGAGACCTTTTCCTATGTGGTTCACCACAAGAAGGGAAAGGATAATGTGGTAGCTGACGCGCTATCACGAAGGTATGTCCTCCTAAACCATATGGATGCACATGTTTTGGGTTTTGCTTTGATAAAGGAATTGTATGCCTCTGATGGTTTCTTTAAAACTATTTATGCTCAATGTGTGTCAAAGGGTGAAGTTGATTCTTATTTTCATGATAATGGTTATTTGTTTAAGATGGGCAAGCTTTGTATCCCATCTTCTTCTATTAGACGACTGTTAACTCAAGAAATACATAAATCTAGGGGACATGGAGGTTTTGACAAAACCTTAGCTGGACTTAAGGAACATTACTTTTGGCCTAAAATGTCTAATTATGTGCTTAGATTTGTCAAAAGTTGTGTCCCATGTGCTAAGGCTAAATCGAAATCTAATGCTAATGGTCTATATCAACCTTTGCCTATATCGAATGCACCCTGGGAAGATGTGTATATGGATTTTATTGTAGGATTGCCTAGAACTTCTAAGGGTCATGATTCTATTTTTGTTGTTGTAGACAGATTCTAAAAAATGGCTCATTTCATACCTTGTCACAAAACTGATGATGCTATTCATGTTGCTCATTTATTCTTTAAGGATGTTGTTCGCTTACATGGATTGCCTTTATCTATAGTTTCTGATCGAGACTCTAAATTCTTAAGCTGTTTTTGGAAAACTTTATGGTCTAAGTTGGGTACAAAACTATTATTTTCTACTTCTTGTCACCCCCAAACTGATGGCCAAACTGAGGTTACAAATAGAACTCTTGGGGCTCTCCTTAGAGTCATGTTGCGAACTAACCTCCAAAGTGGGAAGACTGCCTACCATTTGTTGAGTTTTCTTATAACAGGTCTAGGCACTCAGCAACCAAGCAGACTCCATTTGAGGCTGTCTATGGCCGAAATCCACTCACCCCAGTGGAAATGATGCAACGGCCTCTCAAGGAGAAGGAGAGCATGGATGCAGCAAAGCAAGTGGACTTCATCAAGCGCTTGCATGAGCATACCAAGGCGCAGCTGGAAAGAAAGACTGACCAATACAAGGCAGCGAAGGACAAGCATCGCAAGGATGTGCAGTTCAACATTGGTGATCTGGTATGGCTGCATCTCAGGAAGGAAAGGTTTCCGCAACAACGGAAATCTAAGCTGGACCCCAGGGGAGATGGACCATTTCGCGTGGTTCAGAAGATGGGTCCTAATGCCTATAAGCTAGATCTCCCTGCTGACAAGTACAGTGTTCATTTTACCTTCAACGTATTGGGGAAGCGAGAGACATTGTCTGGAAGTGGATTGGATTGCCGAGAAGACAAGGTGGGATTGAGGCATGGCTTCGATGGTTTGCCAGTGAGAGCCCGGCCGTGCAGAAGTCACCTGTGTTTAGAGCTAAGCTACTTGTTTTCTGTGCCTTTGTTTATTTCTCATGGATTGGGAGAAATGAAGTAGTCTTCAAAGGGGAAACTTGTACGCCTATTGCTTGGGCTCATCGAGTCATTAAAAATTGTAAGCTTAGAATCCCCCTGCGATGCAAGTGCAAATCATCCAGAGAGAAGAGATGGTTGAAAGGGATCATGAAGTAGTTAGTTAGAGAATTCTTTTGGAAGATTAGGTGGTATAGAGTGGATGTGTGATCTCCTCTTTGTTTGGAGATAGAGTATATTTTGTTAGGGTTTTCACACCGGGTACATAGGTGTGGGTGGTGCGAGCCACTTGACAAGACTTTATGTCTTGTCCTTTTGTAATTACGTATTACCTTCTATAGATTCACCACTTCAAAAAAAAAACAGTGATGCCAAGCTAAACAAGCAAATCAAACTTGACACAAATATGAATCTGCAAGCAATAGAAAGTAGTTGCAATCATTGAACTGCAATTCAGTGTTTGCAGTTCGCAAAAAAAACTACCCACAATAACGTTGATCCTCTATTGGCGCTAACAATGCAGAAATAAATCACATTGAATTGCAATCATCAATATCTATATAAAATACTAAAACAAAGGCTTGAAACAGCCTCTGGTGCGATCTCGCTTATGTGGAATTTTGTGGATTAAAGCGGGATTATTTTTGCTTACGTGTCATTTTCTGGAATAAAATTGTATTATATTTTTGGCCCACATCAATTAATATATATTATACACATAATACACTTATTGTTGAAAACATATCCATTCTAACTAATCAAATATAATAATATATATTGGACCAAAAAATAAAATAATAAAATTTAAAATAATTAATACTACGTACAAAATAAAGAAATGTTACTGGGTATATGCCTAACCGATGATATTGATGACTAATACGGAGTATGTGATAACATTACATACATATACAAATATTTATCTTTTTCATATATTATGCTAACAGAAATTCGCTATGCTTTATTATTATTATTATTATTATTATTATTATTATTATTATTATTATTATTATTATTATTATTATTATTATTATTATTATTAATTTTCGAAGATTTAATTATATTTAATTATCTAAAACTTATTTCGATCAAATATATTTCATGCATTATTTTTTAATATATGACCTTATACACCATTTAATTAGTAAATAAAAATCAATTACCTTTTTTAATTTAAAAAAACCTTTTGATGAAATAAAAGGAAGATATGATGGTTTATTTACTTCACCAAATCATGATATTTTTCTCTTTCAAATTATTTTTATTTTTACATGTGGAATTTTCTGGATTAAAATGAGGTTATTTTTGTATACATATCATATTCTGAATTAAAATATATTTTATTATATATCTTTTGGGGGTACATCAATTAATAAGCTAATATAGTTAGGTAAAAAAAACTTATCTTTTTAGATCAAATAATCTATCCAATATAACCTTATAGTTATATCTTAATTAGGTTTTTTTTTAAAAATATTCAACCTTATATCTTAATTAGGTAGAAAACTTATCGTTTTAGATAAATCTATCTAATATTATTCAAGACGGAAATGGAACGAATAGATATAATACGCATGACTTTTTTAGTGACATGTTTATATAGCACTTTTATTTATAGAATAGTTGCAATACCATGCTATATAAATATTTAACACTTTTATTTAACAAAAGATAAATAACCTAAAATCACTTTTTATATTTAAAACAAACTATTGTAAAATTACAATAGTTTTCTTGAGTTAAAAAATTACAATTTGCAATCGTTTGTTTTGGGTATAAATAAAAGTGCTTAATTTACAAAATTAGGAGAAATTACTTTACATTTAAAAAAGCATTACAATTGATTAACAAAACTATATATTTATTTTATATGAAGTAATAATTTATATTAATTCAAAAATATTTTATATAATAAAATTTATTAAAAAATCGCACAACGGGCGAGTAATAAAACTAGTATAATACTAAAACAGAGACGTGGAAATCCTATGTGGCGGGTTCTGGTGCGATTCGCTTACGTGTCATTCTCTGGTACAATATGACCGGATTTTTTTAACACGTCAATTAATGAGTATCCAATAAATTTAACCCATGTCATACAACGACCTAATCTATTTATCTACGTGTCATCTTATGTGTAAAATAAAATCTCATCATATCAATTTCACAAACTAAAATCTACAACAACAATAATAATTTATTACGTAATAAAAACTATTGGATAAAATTTTATCTTATAGCCTTTAACCCTAACCTTAATTTAATAATTAATCCCATGAGTCAATTTTTTTGTACGGGGTGCAGTTTCTTTTATTGTAAAATGTACTTAATTTCTAAATTCTAATACCTTTTATACGTAATCAATTTTAGTTAGATGAAGGAATTAGTATAAACCCATTTAAAAAGACAAAATTCAATCACCACTTGATCCTTTGATTAACAATCAAGGTTAATTTAAATAATAAATTTTTATTATTATTTACATTTTGATAGTATGAAATATTAAATTGATGAATATTAATTTTGATAGTTTTGAATTAATCAATCAATATCTATATATCTATATATAAAATACTAAAGCAGAGGCCTGAAACGGCATCTGGTGCGATTCGCCTACGTGGAATTTTTTGGATTAAAACGGGATTATTTTTGCTTACATGTCATATTCTGAATTAAATTGGTATTATTTATTTGGGCCACATCAATTAATAAGTCAATATATAGTTAGGTAAAAAACTTATATTTTTAGATCAAATAATATATCCAACATAACCTTATATCTTAATTAGATAAATTTATCTAATATTATATATTTTAATCGTATAATAAAATTGTTAATAATAATATGTTGTAGTACGTATTATATAAACAATCTTATCAAACATATACATAATAATTACATATCTCTCTTTTTATTTTAATGGGTCATAAGGATATTAACCACAAATTAAATTACCACTTATTTTAGTACGTTTTTTTTATAATACAACTACATTATACCTTTGCTCAATTTTTTTTATGATATTTTAAAAAATATGTTTAATTTGAATAGATATAACCTTCAAATTTCAGGGAAAAAAATATAAATTAATCATTATTTTGTTTATTAATAAACCGCACAACGGGCGGGTAAAATAAAACTGGTTGAACAATATAAATCTGAAATTAATCCAAATTGGATGAGCAGAAATCCATGGAAGGGCAGCAGCCGAAGGAGACCGATAAAGGCTGAAATCCCAACAACTAAAATTAGACAAAGGTAAGGAGATGGAGAAGGAAAACTGAAAACCAGGTTTGATGAAAGTATGTGAACACTGAACATTAATCAAATCAAGGGACGGAGGCTGGGTATTAGATTACACAAAACCTTTAATATCCCCAACATAACAGATAAATATCTCTGAAAATATCTTAAATACTAAGAGCCAAAATAGAGATTTCATAGACCTCTGCCATCTATGGCACTCAATCTGGAAACTTCGAAATAAAATCATCTTTCAAAAAAATTCTAACAATAATATAGCATACACTCTCACTCAAACTATTGATAAAATTCTCTGTTGGAAAAAAGAGGATTCAATAAAAAAACTCTCCTAAGCATACTAAGCCCCGTCAAAAACTAAACTGGAAATATCCACCCAAAAATGTTGTGAAAATAAATGTTGATGCCTCTGTCAAAAATGGAATACAATATCAGATTGGTTGTATAGTAAGAAACAATCTAGAACAAATAATTAGAATACATAAATGTAATGGTAAAATATTTTCTGTTATCCAAACAGAATGCTTTGCAATACTTGCAGGTATAAGACTGGCAGCAGAACTTGGTATACAGAGAACGATCATCGAAGGCGACTGTGCAATCATCATCAATGCCATCAACCAGAAAATCTGCCCTCCATGGGAGATTACACAAATAGTAGAAGAGATTCAAATTCTAAGCAAAGACTTTGAACTCATCAAATTCCAACATTGCTACAGAGAGGCGAATAGTGCAGCAGACTTTATCGCAAAATCTAAACTGAGCTGTAACTCTATCCTTAAATATAATTGTAATTTCCAAAACATCATCATGTTTGATGATCATGGATACTTAGAAGTATCATAAACTTTGCCTACTGAAAAAAAAAAAATCAAGGGATGGAGGCAATTCCCCGGGTGGGCTATTTGAGGCCGTCAGATGAAATCGAACGGCTGCGATGGACGGGTACACCCTCCTTACCTTACCACCACGTTTATATAATAAACCCTGGAGCCCCCTTTGCGGTTGACCTTCTCTCTAACCACTCTCTCCGCTTTGAAACAGCCGCCCACCGCCTCTCCGATTCAAAGTCCAAGCCATGGCTCGCCGAAGCTCTGGAGGTGAGATTTATCTTTTCCTGTTCTCAGAACAAATTATTTCTCTCTTGATTTTGATTTTGATAGCTCACAGATTAGGGATGGTTTTTGACTTTTTAGTCGTGCTTAGGGTTTTCATTTTGTCTATTCTGATATCTACATTCAATTGATGTGAATGAATCTTGTAATCGCTTCTCCTAAAATGAAAAAGGTTTTCAAGACCTAAAGATTGAACCTTTTATGGTTTGAACAATTAGTTTATTCCAAGGGGCTATTTGGATTGGATCCAAAATTATCTTCTTAATCACGGCTGACCTGAGCATTGGTTGGTTCTCTATTGTAATTGAATTACCTATTTTTCCGATGACAGGAAGATCTGCTGGCCGCCCAGCTCCTCGCGCCGCTTCAAGGAGCCCTCCTCCTCAGCCAGGTATGGCCGTTTGGTATTCGCTTAAATCTAGATAGTGTGAGGAGAAGGAACTCATAGGTAAATTGCAAATAGAAACTAGAGCCTCAGAGTTGAACCCCCGGGTTTACTAACCTTTGGTGAAATAGCCAAAATACAAATCGATAAATACATATGTGATTGAAACCCCCATGTATACATAATACTATCTAGTATCTACTCTTCTGTATATTTGGTGCTTGCATTTTCAGATCTTCCACAATATCCATGTAGATATCACTATAGCATTTATCTTTTTGTTCCTTGTCTTTATGAAGTTTAGGGCCGGTTTGATATAAGATTATGTAAGGTAAACGGAATGGAAACAAATTTTGAAATGGAAAATATATTATAGAGAAGTGTTGTGGGTCTAGATGAGAGAAAAATGCTCATTTTTGCATGAAAAATAAGATAAAGGGGTAATGTTTAGAGGAATGTATGGAATATGCTTACCCTTTGCTCAAAAGGTGATTGAAAGGAGGGAAAGAAAACAAATTTTGTATGAAAAGTTGAGAAAGGGGAATAATGATTGAAATTTCTAGCAATAAATCTTGAATTATAAATGGACTACATTCATTTCGTTTCTATTTACCGCTCTAATTTTATACCAAATGGTACCTTAGTCTGCTTAGTTCCACTTTTCAGGCTTGTAATTTTACTCTTCCTATGATAATTTTTTTATCTGGCTTTTGTGGGCTTTCTTTTCCCTTTCTGGAATTGATCTTTTGGAGATGATAGTAAGCTTCTATTCAGCATGTATAAATGCCATTTTGGTTTCTAAATGCAGCTAGACAAGCTCCCCCACCTGCTCCGGTTCAATCCAGTGGTGGTGGATCCATGCTTGGAGGTCTCGGTGCTACCATAGCTCAAGGTAACAATTTAGTTACTAGTTACGAGGATGGAATTCATTCCTTCCCGTGTCATTCCTTTGTTGCAAGCCACGCATGAGCTTATTGCTCTGTGCTCTTATATAACTTTGCTGTTATTTGTTGCCTCTTTGTAGGTATGGCTTTTGGTACTGGAAGTGCTGTTGCACACAGGGCTGTTGATGCTGTGATGGGTCCCCGCACCATCCAACATGAAGCTGTTGGTTCTGATGCTACTAGTGCTGCTCCAGCACCCATGACTAACAGCTATTCTGGGTCTGATGCTTGTGGCATCCATAACAAGGCCTTCCAAGATGTAAGCCACTGCATCCCATCTTCTTCAAACATGGAATTTGTTACTTGGATTGGATTAATTTTTCATAACCGGAATCATAATCCAGCTACATGGTAGTTGATTATTGTATCTAATTGTAGTTTACTAATGAAGTTAGATTTGGATTATTCACCAAGGCAATTGTATTGAGTCTTTTAAAACATAGGCAATTGTATTGAGTATTTGAGTCTATAAAAGAGAGAATTGAAATCAATACAGAACAACATGCATTTATTAATTTATGATACTTTAGTTTAGACTTGGTTTTCTTACTTACTGCTTACTACATAAAACTTGATTCTATTACAATAGTATGTTTTCAATTTGATTTTATTTCATCATGGACGTGTTTTTTAGTTTTAGTATTCAACTTGAAAGTAAATCAAGGTTTTATGGTGTTTTGAGATGTTTTTTGAAAAGGAGATCACCTTTGCCTCTCAGGCCTGCTGCACGCTTAAGCCATAGGCTTGGCTTTTGCCTTAGGTCGCCCTTAGCTTCTTTAAACACTAATGCTTATCAAGTTACTGATTCTGTTCTGCTAATTCTGTGCTGCAGTGCTTGAACGGCTACGGGAGTGACATTAGCAAGTGCCAGTTCTACCTTGACATGCTGAACGAGTGCAGGAGGAACTCGGGTAATGGCATGGGCGTCTAAAAGCTCTCGAATTTAACGTACAAGTCCATGTGGAAAAACGATTGATACTTATCTGGATGCAGTCTTTTAGCTCAAGTTTTCGGTCCAGCTATGCTGCTATTTGGAGCATCAAATAAATCATTGAATGAATTTTAAACTTTGAGATGTGCTCTTCAACTACATATTTGTGAAAACATCGTTTTTCATTGATGGTGTCAGAACCTTCAAAATCTATTCGGCCTGGTAAATGTAATACCAGTTATTTTAATCTCCTGTTCGTTATATTTTGGAAATCGTCTTTACCAAGCCTTCCATTGCTTTGCTATTAGAATGTGTAGTCATTTGTTCACGAATTAAAAGAGTTGCAGTGTCATTTGAGTGTTTGATTGGAACAGGACGTGATAACGCTATATTGAAGAATCAGTTGATGTGTTGAGTACTTGAGTTAGCAAGGGTTTGGGAGTTAAGATGTACACAATCTTATCTTTCGGAGTTAATGATATACACGCTTTTTTCTTGATTTTTTTTTCCAAATTAGTCAAGAGGTATACGAATAGTGCAGACGATGTAGAGTAAGAAGACAACAACAGGGAAAAAAATTCAAAATAAAAGAATTTATGTGTGAAGAAAATCTTTATCTTAATTGGTAAAACTAATTCAAATAACCCAAATTTTGGTTGGGTGTGCATGTAGCACCATAAACTTTATAAAGTAACAAAAATAACCCAAACTCTTACTACTATGTGCTTATATCACCACCAATGTCTTTTTTAAAATAAAAAATAACACTTAACTTTTATAATTTTGAAATAGAACCTGAAACAATAATAAACTTGGGGTTTTAATCAAAATTACACAAAAGGTAAATATTTTTAAATGAAAAATAAATTTTTTGACTTAAGATAGTTGAAAAAAAATATCGCTAATTTACGTCATATTTTTAAAACCCATAATTTGGTTTGAACAAATTATATAAGTTGGAACTATATTTGTAAAATATTTCTCAAATGAATTATTTTAATTTATTATTTAATTGAAAATAACAATAAATTAACAAAAATAGAACAAATTAAAAATATACGGAGTATTTCAGTTGAGAATATTTCTAACTGATATAATTTGTTCTAACCAAATCATGACTTTTTGAAATATGAAATAAATTATCGATTTTTTTCCAATTATCTTAAGCAGAAAATTTTATTTTTTTAAAAAAAAATGTATATTTTGTGTAATTTTGATTAAAAACTTAGTTTAATATTTTTTTAGGTCCTATTTGAAAAATATAAAAAGTTATATCGTTTGAGAAATATTTAAAGGTAAGATATATAAAAAGTTATATTTTGCGTAATTTTTATTAAAAAATTCTTTTGAGAAATATTTTAAAAAAATATTTCTAACGAATATCATTTGTTCAAACCAAATTTTGGGTTTTTAAAATATGACATAAATTAGCGATATTTTTTTCAATTATCTTAGTTCGAAAATTTATTTTTTATTTAAAAAAAATTTACCTTTTGTGTAATTCCGATTAAAAAAACCTAGTTTAAGTATTATTTTAGATTTGATTTCAAAACTATAAAAGTTAGGTGTTATTTTTTGTTTTAAAAAAGATATTGGTGCCTAGTGGTGATATAATCACATAGTAGTAAAAGTTTGGGTTATTTTTGTCACTTTATAAAGTTCGTGGTGCTACCTGCTCACCCCACCAAAGTTTGGGTTATTTGAATTAGTTTTACCATCTTAATTTTATCTCAGACTATGAGTGATTTTATCATATTATGTATATTTGGTCGGTATCTTATTTACCTCACTTAGATTTTTGTCACTAAAATGAGAAAACATTCAAACCTCATAACATATCAATAAGGTAGCAGTCTGGACGTGATGCCACGTGCAAATGATCGTGGTACCACGTTCATTGTCAATGGATCACGTTGCTAGAGACGTGGAGTAGGACCACTCTGCACACGAATGCAAAAAGGTGAACGACGTTGTCCACGTATGTGGTTACATGGTGTTTCCCACAACTTAACCAACGTGGGAAACTCTCGTGGGTTAGGCGCGTATATTGTCCTACGTAGACAACCACATACTTATATCACCCGAGTATCAATGGATGGGATGCTGATTTTCAGGCTCAATTTGATAGGTTTCAAATCCTATGCAGGCTCGTGGATAAGAATGTCAGATGGAGCAACAGAACAGGTTCCCCAAATTGTTAGGGTCCAATAATTTACAGAGTACCTAGTATTTTATTATAAAAATCTTCCTTTCTTTAAAGTTGTTGATAATTGGCAACAACTTAGAGGGATAATTGTACGCATGTGCCCTTTTAATGAAAAAAAATGGAAAGCAATTAGGATGAACTAAACACAATTAGTCGTCCATCCTAGGGTATCCTTTCGGATAAGACCATGTAGTTCTGGATCCGTGGTAGGGTTTGTATGACCTAAGAAGGTCAATCTATCTGCTACACTGTTAACTTTTCTAAACACATGATGAATATGGACTGTTTGTAAGCAACAAAGATCCGTCAAGGAGTCAGAAATGAGATGTTGGGTTGTTTCAGAGTTGATATTATGTATATCTCATCATCTTTACTCTTAATTGTGTTCCAATTGAGAATGTGTTGTTTGATGAATTTTATGATATTGTTAGTTGTGATGGCCTCGTTTTTTAAAACTATTTGGTTCTAAAGTATCAAATACTCCAAATAGTTGTCATTATACGTGTTTTCTTAATGCCAATAGTTTGCTTAAGTGTTTTAATGATGGAATGTTCATCATTTCCATCCCATTTGTCTATGGCTTCGGAAATTTTTCTGTCTATTTGATGGATAATTTTTTTTACAAAGTTGCAATCCATGAATAGATGGAAGAAGTCTTCTTTGTGGTGATTACGCATGTGTCTTTGAATCCCAAGTTTGACTCCCCACAAAGTTGAATTTAAGAACTTCTTTTATTTTTATTTTTCATACACACTTTGTATATAGAAGAAACCAAGGGCCCAATGGGGCTTTTTACTTTTTGTTTGGCAATTTCGTTGCTTTTTATATGGATTTCAATTGATTATGTTTATAATACAATTATAAATATAAATACTTGAATTGTTTATTTAACATTATTTATATTGTGATTAAAATAGATTGAATTTAAAATTAAATATCATATAAATTTGTTAACCCCATTTGGACTATTACGTAAAGTTTATAATTACATTTTAAGCTTAATATAATTAAATAACAGAAGTTA
The DNA here is from genome assembly GCA_963922045.1 of Persicaria maculosa. Taxonomy (NCBI): domain Eukaryota; kingdom Viridiplantae; phylum Streptophyta; class Magnoliopsida; order Caryophyllales; family Polygonaceae; genus Persicaria; species Persicaria maculosa. The sequence continues at coordinate 17,926,500 of OY998261.1, read as the reverse complement.
CAAAGTTTTTATTTATAATTTATGTTATTTTAAATACATTATAAATTGTGCTAATCAAACACATTAAAAGTGTTTATATTTATAAACATAATTGATTTGAAATCCAAACAAACCCTAATCTACCATAAAGTAAATAAAAGTAGTTTTTATTTTTAAAATTTAAAACTTGTTGTCCAAATAAACTCATGGTTATTTGCCCAATATAATAGTATTTTTAAACTTACAACACTTCATGAAATTAATTGAATTTTAAAAATGTAAAGAAAAAGGTAAAGAAAAATACACAAAACTATGTCTATATGTATGTACTTTTAAGAACCAACCAAATCATCTTTAGGTAAAAAAGTGTTTATAAACAATTAATGACCATCTTATTCTTAAAAAAATTGATAAATTTAATTTAAAATTATATATATAGTAGTATTTTAATGAAATATAAATAAATAATTATAAATATAGCAAAAAAGTATAATAATTATTTAATTTGATCAATTTGATTTCAAATAGGGCCCTTAAAATAAATGGTACAACCTTGGTCCCATGCGTAGATGAGAATCGAACATTACACTTTGTTTAGATTTTATTCAACGAAGCTTGTATTATGTGCTTCTAATCCAAATATCAGAATAATGTTTTCATAATTTTTATGATACTCCTTTTCCTCCCAAACCATTTAAATTAAAAAATAAATATTAATGTATTTACCACCGACAACAAAAATAACAAATTAATATACTTGCTTCATAAGAAATTTATCACGCCATTTTGCCACAGTCCTTTGTACGCGACACAAATGCTCGACCCAGCCCACCTCTTCCGCGTCTCTTCTAACGTGGTAAGCCCGACTTAACCCACAGTTCCACGTCCAGTCAAGCATGGTGCACGTTACCACGTCACCTCTTTACGTAGCTGGTGTGATTTTCTTGTCTACTACCACATCGTTTCAGACGTGATACCACATTATTTTGGACGTGGATTAGCTTAATCTCTATCCAAATTTACAAAAATGCACTTCACTTTTTCCGATTGAAAAAGTTTAACTATGACAAAATTGATAACCAGACCCTGTTGAAAACAGAGATATTGGCACTAAAACATGGTTTAATCCAAATACGAGCACTGAGTATAAACATGTTCCAAATAGAAGGGGACTACCTTATAATCATTGATCCTTTAAAAACAAGTTATCCATATCCATGAGAAATTGAATTGGTGATGTCCGATATTAAAACATCGTTGTCGAGTTTGAGAGAAGTTTCCTTCTCCCACATGCCCCGTATTGGCAACAGGGTAGTTGATAAGGTTGCACACATTTGCTGCTCTGCCAGGGGTCTCGACATTTACTCTGATTTAGGTCTTCAAGACCTCATCCGTAAGGATGACCTCAGTTAGGATTATTCTTGTGGAATTATTAGAGCATCTTTGACCATAATACTTATATTGAGTACCATAACTTGCCTTTTGCCATTTCTCTCTCATCCACCTCATTTTTTTTTGAACCGAAAAGAATTTGGCAATAGGGCCTAGCCCTAATAGCCAAGAGCATCCAGACAGATGAAATCGCAAAGCATAGAATCGTCAAAGGCCATTTGACTATGGAAAGTAAGATCCAGATGCGATAGCCGATCGGCTGCACGGTTTGCTTCCCTAAAGACGTGGCGAATCTCAATGGATTGAAAGAAGCCAATGGAGACTAGACTGTCCGAGACAATCATTTTCGAGTCCCCAGTAGGCTTCCCGAAGCCCTTAAGGCTGTTTATGATGGTGAGGTTATCACCTTCAATTTCTAAGTTGTTTTTGTTAAGTTCCCTGGCAATGTTCTAAAAGGCGCTAGGCGGTCACCAGGCGGGTGCCTAGGCGGACTTAAAAAAAACTTGATTATTTCCTCATCTTTTAACGTATAACACATGTCAATGATTCATATAATGTAATAATAATCCATATTATCACTCATAAACCCAAATTTACGGTGCTTAACTAACATTTAAGTAAATAAACGCAAAAGTACACGTCCGACTAACGACTTTAAAACTCCTAAAATTCAAAACCATTGGTTTGACTTAAAAGCAAATATATCTCGACTTGGGGGATAAAAAACTCTAAATTGACTAATCACATGCCCAAAAGCTAAAATTAAATAATCATCGGGCTAGGCGGGAATAGGCAGTGCCTAGGCGGGTCTAAGCGGTGCCTAGATGGGTCTAGGCGGCGCCTAGGCGGGTCTAGGCGGCACCTAGGCGGTGCTTAGGCAGATTTCCACCTAGAGGACCGCCTAGGCTTAAAAATTCCTAGGTCCCCTCCCGCCTAGCGCCTAGGCAATACCTAGGCGCGATTTTTAGAACACTGGCTAAGATACTTTTCCACAAACCCATAGCCTCCGAACCTGACACATAAGGGATTGGACTGGGCCCTGATCCAAGCCAGATCGGGAAGCCGAGGCTGTCTCTGATAATGTAACCGTAGGAGCCTTTCATGGAGGTAGAGAGAGCTCTATCGAAATTGAGTTTGTAAGCCCCATTCTTAGGGGGTTTCCTTTTTTCTTTTTTCCTTTTTTTTGGTGTCATTTTTATATGGGGTTGGTTTTCTGTTTGTGAATGACAAATATCGTCATTATCATTTTTTGCTGATTTCCATATGAACATTTGGTCCTTTACAAATGCTAAGATACTCTTGGGGTCGGATTTTGTGTCTTTAAAAAGTTTCTTGTTGCGGAAATACCAGATAGCCCACCAGACAAAGGCAAGTTTAGTGAAGCGACTGATACGGTGATACCTATATTCTCTTTGATTTCCTGAATTATGCTGATTAAATCAGGTCCTTGTGCAAAGCAGTTATTTATTTTGACAAACAAAGAAGAGTCTGCCATCGTTATAACCTCACGTGAGATGGGGCAGCTCCAAAGAAGATGAGTGAGATCCTCATAATTTGAGTCACATTGTGGGCAATCGGTAGGAATTCCAACACCACGGGGAGCAAGTCTGACAGCAGTGGGAATCCCATTCTTTATGATTTTCCATAAAAAAGTTTTAATCTTTGGCGGGGAATCTAGGCTCCATATCCAATTCATTTGTGTTTTTTTATGGTGGTTTAAGTTATTGATCATGTCGATTGCAGATTTGGTCGAGAACCAGCCATTTCTACTCCATTTCCAGTAGAGTCTGTCCATATGTATGTTCTTGGGTATAGGGGTCATTGTAATTGAGTTTATCACCTCCAGAGGCAGGTTGTTTTGGACCGTTCCTAGAAGTTTAGGAATATCCCGGGTTTTATCCTCTTTCAGAAAATAATTGATGGTGGTCGTAATATTAACTTGTTGGTAATAGGAAGACAAGTTGATAAGAGGCGAGTCGCCAATCCAGTGGTCAGTCCAGAAGTTTATGTGTTCTCCATTACCGATCGACCATCGAATGCCCTCTTTGAAGAGTGGGATTAGCTTAGTGAGTTGTGCCCACTGCCAAGAGGTTCCACTTTTCCTTTGGTATTTTAATATATTTTGGTCTTTCAAGTACTTTTCTGTGATTAAGGAAACCCAGGGATTCTGAGGTTCGGCTAGGATCTTCCAGAGTAGTTTTAGTTGCAATGCTTTGTTCATGTCTTCTGATTTTCTAAGGCCAAGGCCGCCGTGGTCTTTGGTTTTACAAATCTCGTACCGGTTGACAAGAGGCTTATGCCTAGGGCCCTTGGTCCACATAAAGTTCCCGTTGATCCTATCTAATTCAGTATGTACCAATTTTGGAAGTAAAAAGCACTGCATAAGGTGTAGTGGTTTGGAGAAGAGGGTAGTTTTGATGAGTGTGCAACGACCTGCTTGGGACAAACAGTTGGCCTTCCATCTAAGGAGCTGAGATTTTGTAGTATCTAGTAGGTCTTTAAAGTCATTCTGAATATTATTTTTTTGTGATGATGTTATGTTTGCCGAGGCTTGAAAATGCGATTTATGCCTATTTACTTTTTTCCCCGAAAGGGACGAGTATTCTGTAAGGACTTTGTTGATTTGATCACATGTAGTTTTTGTGGCGGGGGCAAAGATAACGATATCATCTGCAAAGGCTAAAAAAGGAATTTTTGTGCCGTTTCGCGTTATTTTAATTCCTATGTGACTTTATGGTTTTGCTGATTCATAGTATAATCCTCTAGCAAGGATTTCTGATAAGATTAGGAAAAGGTAGGGCGATAATGGGTCGCCTTGCCGAAGGCCACGATGTGGTTTCTGATAAGATTAGGAAAAGTATCCTCTTGGATGGATCTTCCTGTTGTGAAGGCGCTTTGAAGGGGGTTAATGATCTTAGGAATTATCTTTTATAGCCTGACGGCCAGGATTTTGGCGATGATCTTATATGTGGCTGAGCATAGACTAATAGGTTTGTAATGTGATGTGGTCGTCGCGTTATCACATTTTGGTATTAGTGCAATGAAAGTATGGTTTATTTGTTTGAGAATTCTGTCGTTGAGGAAGAAGCCCTTAACTGCCTTAATGACAGAAGGCTCGACTATGTGCCAGTACTTTTTAAAAAAACCTGCCGGGAAGCCATCCGGGCCAGAAGATTTGTCATTTGCAAGGCTGAAAACTGCACTTTTTATTTCAGAGTTGGTTATTTGTCTTGTTAGCCAATGTCTTGTTCATTTGTTAGGGATATGACTGCTACAATCTTGTTCATTTGTTAGGGATATGCCTGCTACAGTTGGTTATTTGTGAGAATCTGTTAGCAAAATCACATTTTATAGCATCCCTAATGTCTTGTTCATTTGTTAGGGATATGCCTGCTACAGTCTGTATTGCTTTTATAATGTTTCTGTTTCTACGTCCAGTGGCAATCCTATGAAAATATTTGGTGTTCGCATCTGTTGATTTTATGTGATTACGTTTCGCCCTCTTACCCCAATATTTTTGTTGATAGTTTAATAGCGCTGCATGTTTATTAGATAGCCTTCTGATTTTGTTATCTGTAAGCCGATCGTAGGAGTTGCAGAACTTAACTTGTAAATCTTATAGTTCAGTTTGTACTAGGGTTATTTGTCGGAAAACATTGCCAAAAGTGACCTTACTCCAAAACTTACTTTTCTTCTTGACTTCCTGCAATTTCCTTGTTAGTTTGTATAGTTGTGATCCAGGTGTGTCAACTCGCCATGCATTGCGAACAAGAGCTTCAAAATTCGGCCTTGTAGTCCATGCCATTTCAAATTTGAAAGGTTGTAGTTTAGGTTTTTTGATTTTCCATTAGATCCAAGGTTATTTAGGTGTGGTCAGATCTGACGAAGGCATGGTTTTTTGTACGAAAGTTAGGAAAATATTGAAGCAAACTGTGGCTAACCAGACATCCACCTCATTTTAATGTTTGATACTCCGCAATCATGGTATTTGACATGAGTATTTTATTTCACTTTTTGCATCAAAATTGCTTTTGCAATTTTTTTTGGAAGTAAAAAATCAAATGGGTCCACTATTAATGTTTGATTGAGTAATATTCTACGGCATTGTGTCATATAGAGTATCATATGTATGATACTTGAACTCGCTTTTTCTTTTGGGTTCTTTAAAAAATGAGAAAATTTGCGCCGAATGTGCAAATTTTCGGCCAAATTAGGTAAATGCCCATACTTTTGTAAAATTTAGGAAACTGTCCATTGTAAGAAGACACGCTATTTTGTGGAATTTTGGTAACTTCCTCCCGTTAATAGTTCTTCCTCCCATTTTTGATCCTCTCTCATTCTCGCTTTGATCTTCTCTCTCATTTCGGCTGAAAAGGAACGATTTCCGGTTGTGTTTGTGTGGTTAATCGACCAAATTTGAGCATGGACAGCAGCGCAGGTACACATTTTTGTGGTTTTTGGATGATGTAATGTGTGTAGGGTTTGTGTGATTGATGACTGATCGGCGGGGGGGGGGGGGAGGGGGAGGTGTTTGTGGTATCGTTGTTGATTTATAGAGTTATTTCCATCAATTAGTTCATTATGTGAATAAATGGGGGTTTTGGTGTGTTTATGTGTGGTAGGGTATGTACGCGGGGGGGGGGGGGGTTGGTTATTTTCGGGAATGTGTGTGATTTTGTGTCCTCATTAAGGGTATGTATGTTGGTTGTTTTCGAAAATGTGTGATTTTGTGTCCTCAGTAGGGTATGTATGTTTGTTGATTGTCAGTTGGGGGTGGGGTGTGTGGGGCTGTGTCTTATTTGTCGGTGCTGACATCCATTTTGTTGTGTGCACAGGGCCCTCCAGTGATCTTGGAACATATAAATGCAAGTTTGATGTGAGTCTATTTAATATATAACCACATTTATATCTGTCATTATGTTTGCTTCATATGCTGACATGAATTTTGTGTGTGGGGGTGTGTGTTTGTTTGTGTGCAGAAATTGAAGTTTTATATTCCATATAAGAACGTTTCCATGCTAGATCAAATCTATACTCCCGTCTTGAAGTTTGTGACATCATAAAATAACAGTTGTCGCCTGAACACTATGATGTTCTAAGGAAGAGTTGTTTGGGGTGGGTGCTGACATAGGGCACTAATATGACTATAAATTTCCAGTTGATCCACCAGATGATGTTGAGGCTAGTTAAGACAAAGAAGAAGAAGGAATTATGGTTCAAAGTTGATGGACTTATATCGCGGTTTTCATTGGCTGAATTCCATGTAATAACTGGTCTGCCATGCGAGGACCGTGTGTGCACCAAGCTGACGGAAGTGTCATTTGCTGAGTTTTTTGGGAAGAATATGGTCACTTATGATGACTTGCTTTCGTGTTTCAAAAAGGAGAAGAAAACGTCGAAGAAGAAGTTAATCATGGCGAGGTTGTTGATCATTGAGAATGTTGTTATTTATAGGCGATCAGAGCTTGTCAGCGAGGAGAACTTATCACTCGAGTGTGATGATGTGAAGTTTGGACTTTATCCATGGGGCAGACGTTCGTACGAGCTTCTGTTGAAGTCATTGAAGAAGTCAGCTACTATGGATCGCAAAAGACGTAGGCCTTCGTATGAATTGTATGGATATTGTATTGCTTTCCAGGTTTGGTTTTTACTTTGTTCTTAATTTGTGTCAGCATCCCTTATTCTGTGTCATTGTATATGGATGCTTACTGTTTTTGTGTGTGTTAACAGTCTTGGATACTCGAAGCATTCCCAGCATTGGCTGAGAAATTTGACTGCAATTTCAAGATGAAGGCTAGAGACCCTCATTCTTTGCATTGGGACTGTGAAGTTAGGCATAGTTATGATGAAGCTGACGAGCTATTTGATGGGGATATGGTAAGATAAATATGCCATTTTGATTTTCAAATTTGGGTGCTTATATGTGATTACATGTTTTGTTAATTTTATTCTTTAATGTACATGATAGACACCGATGTTCCCTAATTACGGTGAGTTTGCAAGAACACCAGGGATGGGTTATATTGATGAAGAGGCTGATGATGTAGTTGATCAAGTTGTTGACCCTGTGTTTTCTCAACCAGAGAATCATATTCTGTATGAGTGTCGGCGTATGCGTAAGTATGCATACGAATATAAGTTTTTACATAGCAAGGATTTGGAGGTTGAATCGTTTGATACGCTTGGCATTGGTGCGGATGATGGGAATGATGGGGAGAAGCCTGCTGACATAGAGAAGCCCACTTACATTAAGAAGCCAATGAAGAGGAAGCATGTTGATACAATCAATCCTTCGAAAAGGAAGCAGAAAGGGACATCTACTGGTATTCCGTCGAAGAGGGTCCCTGTAAGGAGGGGTCGTTCTGCAGGTACCCCACTAACTAACCCTTATGCTGACATAGAGTTCAAGAAATCAGTCATGAGGAAAATTAGGAAGATTAGGAAGAAGGCTGATGAAGTTAAGACAGGTGAGGGAGCTAAGAAATATGTGAGTTCTGATGCTGCAGCGATACACCCAACAAGAAGCATGGTGCTGACACAGATGAAGGTGAGAAACTGGAAGAGCCCACCTTTCAACCCATGCTGACAGTAAATATTATGACAGCTTGGGGCAGCTTTCCTTTATGCGGTCAAAATATGTATCGAAGCCCGCAATAGTGTAACTCTCTGCTGCTTGCATAAACCAACTTGTCAGGTATCTTTTCTTGAAGGTGGCTCTAATGTTTTGCTCCATGTGCCACCTACATATGCAATGGGTTGCACTCGGGTAAACCAATGCAATTGCTCTTGCAATGCTGACATGTCTGTCAGACACAAACACTAAATCATTAGATGGGGGAACAACCTTCAGCAGCTGATAGAAAAACCATTCCCAAGAGTTGTTATTTTCTATGTCAGCAATACCAAATGCAAGGGGGTAAATATTCCTGTTTGCATCTTGCGCAACTGCTCCAAGCAATGTCCCTTTATATTTCCCAGTTAAAAATGTCCCATCAATAACAACAACCTGTAAAAAAAGGGGAGAGGAAGGTGAGTGAAACAATGGAAAGGGAGTAAGGAGACTGATTGCTGACACTGATAATGACATACCTTTTTCAAAACAGGAATGTCCGAATGCATTGTCCAAATGATAGGAATAAGTATTTAAACTTGTCATCATTGTCTGTTGAAATCAAGGCCACAGTTCCATCATTTTTCTCCATGAGCATGTGGCAAAATGATGGCAAGTCAATAAAATTTGATTCTGCTGTCCCTTTGTCTCTTTCCTGAGTAATTTTTGATGAGTTCCATGTTGTCCAATAACTAATGTGCATCATTTTTTCTGTTCCCAGTTTATCTATTATCTGCTTTGGATTGTATCTGCTGTCAACATTGGGTAATTAGGTGTATATTAGGATGAATACAATACTAAATAATGTGATACTTGAACTGAACTTTATCTAATGCACAAACTCACCTGGGTTGGATGATGCTTGCAACCACTGAGCAAGGGGCTTTCCTGCAATTTTTTGTCCTGACATCCTATGTGCATGTGTGTATATGATTGTACGCTGACACCTCGTAACAAGTGGGAGAAATAGCCCTTACATGTAGCTTCCATCCGCATTGGGCATCCACACAGTGCACCCTAAAATACTTGGGATTTGATTTTTTTACTCGGAAACCAAATATTTCTGTCATTGATAATATACGTAAAGCATCCTTTATTGCTTCCTTTGATTCAAAGGTTTTCCCAACATACATCATCCTTGATGAGGTATTATTGAAACTATCCATGCTAGAGTTGTCATCATGGTACTCTTCTAGAGTTTTATCTCTACTGCGAATTGAAGAATGTAAGCTTCTCCAGGTGTCAGCATCATAATTGGTGTGACTATCATCTTGTAGATCATTATCCATATCAGCTGATGCCACACTCTTCATTTTTGTGTCAGCAATGAATGCCAATCTATTTTCGTCGATGACATGGTCAATTAACCTAAATGATTGCCTACTCTCCCTGTCAGCAATGCCTAGCGGTTGTGTCTTTATGTTGACACACAACTCAACAGCAAAGTTTACACCATCAAGTGCCGATATATCCAGAAACTCTTTCAAATCAGCGTCACAATTGAATGTGACGCAAATGACTGAAATGCAATTCAATTTTGTTATCTACATTGAATCTGTTGCACACCTTTCCTTTGAAGTCATGTAGTGTGGTTGAATCATCTAGAATAAACACTTTCGAGGTAGTATCTCCAACGAATGTTGGGCCTGTGTCAGCAAATATCCATGTTCCACCATATACGATTGTAATCACATGAGGTGCCATTTAGTTGTGACCTATCAATACATTCCAGAGAGATATACAATGAGTTGGTGTCAGCAATGTACAGACATATGATGCAGACTAATTGAATTCGTGTCAGCACTACAAATCGAAGTTATATCAATGCTAGAAATTTCAGATTTGAGTAGGACACAGTAGTGATACTATAATTACTATTTGAATTCGTGTTAGCACTATAAATCGAATTATATCAATGCTAGAAATTCCAGATTCGTGTCAGTACTACAAATCGCAAGTAAATCTGTGCAATAGATCGAAGTAGACAGTATACAATATTTACCATTGAATTCGCGTCAGCAATATAGATCGGAGGTGGAAGAATGCTGCTGATTTAAGTAGAATACAACATATAATAATTATTATTGACAGATCGAATATAGATCACTGTCACAGATCCGATGCAGACCATGATATTGACACAATAAACATCAAAATTGTTGACATGAGAGCAAAAACGAATTCGAATAATACACGATCTACAAAAGACGAGTTGAGCAATAAGATACAAAACGACAATTCACAAAAAAACGACAATTCAATACCAATAATCCAACAATTGTATGAATGCTGACTTAAAAAACGACAATTCAGTACCGTTTAGGCGTTAGGAACAACAATCCAGAGATTCAGAGGGGGAGATCGGTGATGAAAATTGAAGATGATCAATATGGGGGAAGAGATGCAGTGTCAGCACAGGGAGAAACGGGGGAACGTGTGTGTTGATGAAGGTTGATAGTTTGCAAAATATTCCAATAAGATGGATAATTAGCTTATTTAGCCATGATTTATGGACAGTTAGCTAACTGCCCCTTAAAAAATCCTACTTTTTCTTACATTTCCTTTTTTTACCACCGTTAAAGGAACTCCGTGGGATCTAAAGTGTCGTTATTAAAGATGGTGATAAAAAGAAAAATCTAAGCATAAAATATTAAAATAAGGACACAGACGACGCCGTTTCATCTTCTATACAAAGTCCTACCTGCTGCATAAGCCAAGGTTTCCGTGAACCCCCAATTCCAATCTCCTCTATACCCTCTTATCTTGACTTCCTCCATAAGAAGATCAACAACCTTCGGGAAAGAGGGAGACGGAGAGATGGCTGCAAGTACAGGTTCAGGAGGGATTACATTGGCTTCCTCGAAGTCTCTCAGAGATCGGCTTTTCTCAATTCAAGACGGGTTTCATCTCGTCCTCCTCACAAGAGCAAATTTGTAGTTCAAATGGCCGTCTCAGTGGATGAGAACAGGGAAGCTTACACTCTCCAGAAATCCGAAGAAGCTTTCAACAAAGCCAAGGTTTACCCACCTTCAATTTCTCCCTCAATTTTGTTTTCTGCTGACCTTTTTGGTGCCTTGTCTGGCGATTCACTGTGATGGGTTGTTGAAATTTATCCAGAGTTATTCATGGCTTTTGATTGATATGCTTGTGCAACGGGTACATTGATCTGGGTTTGTTTGATTTCTGCCTTATCTAGTGATTTCCTGTGCCGCTGACCTTTTTCCTAAAGCTTGAGAATTTATTCTGGGTTTTGATTAAAATTCTTGTATACAATGGACACACTGATCTGGGTTTGTTTAATTTCTGCTTCTTTCTTGATTTCAGGCCTTTAGGGTTTCCTTCAAGAGGGGGATTAACATTAATGCTTGTGTTTATGTGATCTTAGTTTTATGTAGGGACTGCAAACTGCAATTGGTTTTTTTTTTAATGTAAATTTCCTTGAATTTAGTCTCCATGATCCTGAGTTTATCCTTGGAACAAATGTTTTTGCAAATATATAGTAAATTGGACTAAATGATGTTGAGAGGAAAAACATCTGGCCACTTGTAAACGCAATTTGCCAAAAAAAAAAAACAATAAAACATTTGGCCATTTGTGATGGCTGACATGCCATTTTGTTGAGACTAGCAGTCTTGGCCTGTGTTTGCAAATGAGAGATTTTAAGTCAGCCTATTTGTCGCAGATGACTCAATAGGAAGTTCGCAAGTTTCACGAGTGTTCCATTTAGTGCTATTAACCTTTTCTTATTGAATAGTTTGGGTGGTGGATGTAGAGCAATGAAGGTTAAATCTCGAGTTCTGTTTGTCTTTTTCCCCAGGAGAACTTTGTCTAGCTCTATGATTTGCTTGTGAGCAATGTGAAAAATATTTAGCCTTTTCATGATCTTTACTGGATGCATAATTCTCAGTTTTTTGGGGGACTTCATTTTATGTTGCTTTTGTGATTGCTTGGCATTTTCAAATGTGTTGACGATTATACGTCATGAGTGTGTAGGAATTGATGCCCGGAGGTGTAAATTCCCCAGTTCGCGCCTTCAAATCTGTCGGTGGCCAACCGCCAACCTATTTTGATGGATTCTGTCAAGGGCTCTCACATGTGGGATATCGATGGCAACGAGTACATTGACTATGTTGGATGTTGGGGTCCGGCTATTATTGGCCGTGCAGATGATGTGGTTTGACTTTAATCATTTTCCTCTTGCTTTAACAGTTATTAAGGAATGTATGATATACTTAGTATATTTATTCTTTTATCTTGATGTTTTAGGTTAATTGTTCTTTATTTTTTTTCGGATAATTGGTGTTTTCATCCCTGAGGAACTTTCTTATGTTGAACTATTTATTTGGTGCATCAATGTATCTTTCAAATCCTGGTTAAGTTTGTAGTATCTCATTCATGCATCATCTCCTAGCTTGAAAAACACAGTGTTATGATTGGGACATCCGGATTGTTGATGTCAATGGAAATATCTTACGTGAGATGTTGTGTTCACGCCACTGATTTTTTTATAAAAAAATTTCCTAGGTACTTGCAGCCCTTGCTGAGATGATGAAGAAAGGGACAAGCTTTGGTGCTCCTTGTCTCCTTGAGAACACTCTGGCTGAGATGGTCATCGCAGCTGTTCCAAGCATAGAAATGGTTCTATTTGTCAACTCTGGCACAGAAGCTTGCATGGGGATGTTGCGTCTGGCCCGTGCATTCAGTGGCCAGGAAAAAGTAATCAAGTTTGAGGGCTGCTATCACGCCATGCTGATCCGTTTCTTGTGAGCAGGCAGTGGTGTCGCCACTCTTGGACTACCCGACTCCCCTGGCGTCCCCAAGGCAGCCACCTTCGAGACCCTCACATCCCCTATAATGACCTGGAAACTGTGAAAAATCTCTTCAGCGTAAATAAAGTAGAAATAGCTGCAGTCATCCTTGAACCAGTCGTTGGAAACTCCGGCTTTATTGCCCCGGCACCCTGCTTGAAGCCCTTTGTGAGATCATGAAGGAGGAAGGGGCCCTCCTGGTCTTTGATGAGGTCATGACTGGGTTCCGTTTGGCATATGGTGGTGCACAGGAATACTTTGGTGTAACCCCTGACATAACCACACTCGGGAAGATCATCGGTGGCGGCCTGCCAGTTGGCGCATATGGTGCAAGTCGGGAGATAATGGAGACGGTGGCTCCTGCAGAGCCGATGTACCAGGCAGGTACCTTGAGCAGGAACCCATTGGCAAAGACAGCTGGCATCCGCACGCTTAAACGGTTGCAGCAGCCGTGAAGCAATGAGTACTTGGACAAGATTACAGGAGAGCTCACCCAAGGTATTGTTGATGCTGGCAAAGAGAGCAGGCCATGCCATATGCGGTGCATACATCAGAGGCATGTTTGGGTTCTTCTTCACCGAAGGGCCGGTATACAACTTCAGTGACGCAAAGAAGAGTGATGCCGAAAAGTTTGGCAGGTTCTTCACGGGGATGCTAAGGGAAGATGTTTACCTTGCGCCTTCACAGTTTGAAGCCGGATTCACAGGCCTGGCTCATACCTCCGAGGACATCCAGCGTACCATAGCAGCTGCTGAGAAGGTTTTCCGAGGGATTTAGGACTGTTTACTCCATTTTTGTAGGTTCGAGACTTTTCTTTAGTTCCTTGGCCTTTTGCATCTTGACACTGTTATTGCTTGAAAGCCAGTTGTAACCTGTTATTTGATCTTGAAATTTGTATTGTTGTAGCCTTCTTTGTGGAGTTGTTGTGGTGTGTAAATTGCGCAAACATAGCACTTATGAAATATACATTGAAACAGTCCTATTCGCTTTTTAGGTACATGAAGTGATTTTTCAACACGAGTATATAGCCCCTTTGGTATCATTCTGGGCAAGTAAATGGCAAAATCAGGAAAAGAGGAACAGGTAGTTTCATACACAAGCTTACATTTAGTCTTCAAATTTCAGATTGTGGTTTTTTTTTTTCAAGGCAATTAAGACCTCAAATAAAAGCTTCCTGTTACAGGTACACAATCAAATGTTTGTCACAAGATATGAAAAGCAGAAAGGTAATGGCTTGTTTGACTTCTCTAGGGTTGGACGAGGAGGCCGAACAGGGACCAGAGCCAGAGGTAAGGAGCATTCCATAGAGAAGGGCCCATGGACATAGACCGTGAAATTAAAGAAAGCTTCTTGATCATGAACTGTAACATGCTAGCAGTTCCTATCCACACGAACCAAAAATCACGTTCAACGTTTCAAGCGTCAGATCCTTTTCTACATAATGCTGCATGAACAAGTGAATTTCTTTGAATCTTCAATCTTCTTTTCTGTTCACGATAGTAAAACACTTGGTGTTAGCTGCAGTGGTGACATGAATTACAATATTGACCGAGAAAAGGCCAATCGTTTTATGCCCTTGACAAGACAGCTCCAAATTCAATTAAGAGCAATAATAACCACGACATCATCAAACAAACTTACACAAAATTACCCGCGCACATGCGCTTAAACTTTATAATCACGGTGAAACGGACAGATGTGCCACATGAGCATCAGACACATTTTCATTCATATATTCAAGGTCTGCAATATTGTATGAGGAAACAATACTTCTTTGTTAGTGGGAGAAAATTGATGAGCAAAATAGCTGGAATGCCATCTGATTATACTGCAGTAGCTCATTTAACCTTTACCTTCAGGGTTATATTTCTGTGTTTTTATCCAGGTAATATATCATCACTTGGGAAAAAAAGATGGCGATGTCAAGGGTGAAACAGAGAAACTATGCAAAAGATTTCTGTATTTTGCAGGTGGTTGTGTATTAGTTAGCAATGGATAAACTACAATTGGTGCACTGGACAAATAAAATGAGCAAGTAAATGACAGTAGATTTTCTAAAATAACATTGAAGTCGCAGCTCCTTTTCCAGGTCTAGCAATACATCTTTTGTAATTGTCACATGAGATCTTGCTAAACCCTAGGTGATGAAGATAGTGAATTATTTTGATCCATGGGCATAAAATACAATGTACATGACAGAATCAGGCACTCTCTACAGAAGATAAACAGAACAGGCAAGGAAAATACAAGATTTGTGCGGAATTTTAATGCTATGAAGAGCATGAAGATCCATTGTAGAGGTACCTGTTTTGGTTTTTGCTTGAGACGGCTGTACAACAACATGCATGACCATAACCCCTGCAGCAAGTTCATCAATAGGGGCTTTGCACTGACCAACAGTCTTGTTGTTTTCCAAAATCTTACCAAAACTTATAAGCTTGATCTCACTGGCTAGCTTCGGACCAACAGTTTGACCTGAGGTAATTTAGAATACACACTTGTGAATAGGTTTCGAACTAGGGCAGGAGGTTAAGAAAATAGACACCAGCCGCCACACATATAACACAACTGCTTAATATTTAAAATGTTATACCTTTCTAGTAAACAATTAGAAATAAAAAGATTTCATAGTCTAATCAATGACTTTTAAAGTTCAGGTACATGTAAATAGACGAAGCAGCGGAAAATAATCACATCATATTCATGTCTCTTGTGTACATGAGCTCACCTTCAGTAAAAGTAGGTGTTATGAAGATAGCCTCATTAGTTTCACCACACATACCACTATTTGTCCAATAAATTTAAAGTTAGTGGCTGACTGGATGTGAATCCCTTTTTCCATCTTTGAATGTAAACAATTCTTTACTTAGCACCGATTAGAAAAATGTATGTGTGTGTGTGTGGGGGGGGGGGGGGGGGGGGGGGGAGTCACCAGCAGGAGAAGCTGTGATGGCACTTGTTGAATCAATGTCATTTGGATTAACCGTGCCTATCGCATAAAAGTAGCTGATCCCGGGGAAAGGTTTACTGATTTCCTTTTCCCAGATTCTAACTGTTTGCAATAACTGGACTAATTTTAGGCTACAAACATCCACATCCACTCATGCAACTTACCTCTTGCCACCAACATAAAGAGCAGTCTCAATCTACTCTAGTCTAACCTAGATGTGATACGCTGAAAAATTAATTAATAATTTCTTTTCAACCTTCATCTTACCTATACTGCTAATACGGTCATCTCCCTACTTCAATGGATTTGGCTAGGATAAATGTAAGATAAATTACCTAGAATTGACAAATTTACAATATTGTTAGTTGGAGAGGGCAGTGTGCAGACCAATAAGTTCTCTTGCATACTTGTGAGCTCAACATGGTCCACAAATAGAACCAGAAGCCATGATTGACATCACAGTCCTACACTCTTATTTCTTGAGCTGCCTTGTTTGACAAAGATATTGCTATTGATGTATGACAGCTTCTGCAGGAGAAAGATTGGGCTCGTAGATTTCCCAAACATTGACATACAGCTACATGCTTACATTGGACCCAACAAGCTGGCATTAATGATCACTGCTGAAACTTAGTTCGACACTAGACATAGAATGCATAAGAATATATGCTTCTTTATAAAGTGCCAGGCAGTACTTTATCCCTTATCTGCTAATGCAAGCAAACCTTTGTGACCTAATTTCAACCACCAATACCAAGTCAACAAAACCTACCAGGCTGATACATTTTTAGCCGATAAACATCAATCCATCACCGTCTATAGATAAAACGCACTTCTTTAATCCCTTGGTGCTCCAATTCCAACCGTTTATTCAGCAAAGCACAAATATACCTATACGGAAATTCAAGTTTACCTACTTTCTCCCGAAATTTCGTAGCCAATAATGAAAAGAAATCAAGCATTAAAAGAGACAACCAAATAAATATGGCAAGAATAATTATTACAAAGAAAAAGAAAAAGAAAAGAAAAGCAAGGATCTATAAGAAATGAAACTGTAGAACCTTTAGGCCAATCCAATATAATCCTCTCCTTCAACATCTGCACGGTGGATGCCGACGAGTATTGGAACGGTCCGATATCCGATCCATCGGATAATCTGAACTTTATGTCCACCAAATCTTCCTCCGGCATTTGACTTGTATATGCGTAGCGAATTCCACAAAACTCAGAAACTTGTCTTTCTTCCTCAATTCTTGTATCTCCTCCACCTCCTCGTCCTTCAACTGATTGACCTAACTCTTCAACTCAGCTGATAAAAAAGCGCAAAGCAGAAATTCCAAAAAAAAAAATTGAATTCAGGAAAAAACCACGGAACTGAAACAAAAGGAATAAAGACAAGTGAGTGGAAATGATTACCAGAAATTCAGCATCTTGCGGGGCCGATCTGGACAGTAGTTGTCAGTTCGGGGTTGAATCTGTACGGATCGTCGAGGAACAGGAGCGTTGAAGAAAGGGGGGGAAGTGAGATTTTGGCCGCGAGAGGAAGGGAGAGGGTTTTCTCTCTCTCTAGGGAGAGGAAGAAAAGAAGAGCTGAAGATGAATACATGATACGATGTGCCCCCGATGGTGACGTTTTGACTGCCTCAGCTTTTTTTTTTTATTCTTTACTTTATTTTATTATTCACCTTTTTTTCATTTTTTTTTCATTTTTTGTTATCTCTATTATCACTCTCTCATTTCTCGGAAAAAATATTTTACTGTATTAACTAATAAACGGATTGATAGTCATGAAACAAATAAAAAACATACTCCGTAATAAAGTATAAATGCGTAATAAAGTATAAATGGATGATTAGAGTTAAGATTATTGCAGGGAGAAATCATTTGATAGAGAAAGTGTATAGTAAAACACACGAGAAATGACTATGGAATTCTTATTTGAACTTGATTAAAAAGTATAGTAAAACACACGAGAAATGACTATGGAATTCTTATTTGAACTTGATTAAAAATTGTTACTCTCTCCGTTCACAAATATAAGTTATTTGGCTTTCTTGCACGTTTTTTAAGAAGCTAAAAATAATATAAAATATTAAAATATTAAAATAATATTATACTTGATATTAATAAATATAATATTATTTTTAAAAAATAAAAAAAGTTAATATTTTATGTAATTTTTACCTTCTTAAAAAACGTGTCAGAAAATCAAACGACTTATATTTGTGAACGGAGAGAGTATGTTTTTACTTAAAAGGTGGAAGGTGGGATGACACATTTCATGCTTTAAATGCGCATTATTACAAATAAAGAGACAATAAATCCATCAGTTAAGCAAATTCCTATAAGTTGTGAACTATGTGATAAGAACGAGGAAACCCCGAGCCACCTCTTTATCAAGTGCAACCACAAGTTTGAATTTATAAGGACAATAGATCAATCAGTTAAGCAAATCATTTAAGATATGGATATAAGCAACAACGAAATCAAGGAAAATATAACATAAATTTTTGAAAAACTAAATCATAGACGAAAAATAGTATTAGCTATAACTTGGTGGTGTTTGTGGATAAATAGAAATAGAAAGATCTTTGATCAACAGTAATACCATATCAATTCAAAATATGGAAAACTTTACAAAACAAACACTAAGAAATTAGGAGAAGACTAAAGAGTATGGACGAAAACAATCAGACTAGCATTAAAGACCCAACTACGACTAGAAAGAAAAAAAACATGTGATGGAACAAACCACTGATAGGAACCCATAAAATAAATTTTAATGATAGTAGCAGAGATAATGGAACTTCATCGGTAGGATATATCATTCATAACCATCAAGGAGGACCGATAGCTAGTGGAGGGGCACAGATTGGCAAGAAGAGTGCTTTGTTTTCGGAAGCTTTGGGTCTCAAGATGAGTCTTTTAAAGGCAAGAGATCTAGGACTTCTATGTGCACAGATCGAGGGTAACAACCTTACCATCATCAATTTCAAAGTATTAATAAACTCTATCAATTTGATCAAGTAAAGATCTATCTCTAATGAAGTTACTATCTCAAATGAAGTTTGAAGACAATCTAAAAGTTTTAAAGAGCAAGCATCCATAATTTCAACGTGTCAATGATGTCCTAACATGTTGAACTCAAGAGAAGTATTATATCCACAGTATCCACTACATTATTTTCCCTTCGATCAAATTTTTGTTTCATTGAATTTCTCTTAATAAGGTTTTTAACGATGCTGTACAACAAGGGTATATATAGAAAATTGCAACTTTTTTCTTCGAGTTATGGTTTTATCTCACATGGTGTTCCTAAAATAACAATTGTAACCATTTGCCTTAATTTTGAGTTTTATTGGAATGAGTATTCCTAGATATGATTTAATCAAGCAACTTATGGTGTAAAGATTGTACATCAAAGGGAAAGTGTTATTATATTATATATATGGCTATGTTTGGTAAAAAGATAGTTGAAGTTGATAGATTATTTAGGTTAAATATAATGTTAATAAGTTAGTATGATGTTTGGTAAACCTAAATGTTTAAGTATTTGAATTCTATTTCAATCGATGTATTTCCAACAATACAATATATAAATATAAACTCTTTAGGCTCTTATGCCAAGTCTATTTATAGATACAATTCTATTTAAGCAAACATCTATCTAGTGTGCATCCATACAGGCTATGTTTGACAAATCAGTTTTCGAAGGTTTTGATTTTGATGTTATATAGTTTTAAATAAAATAAATATAAGTTTTTAATTTAAGTAGCTTTTAGAATCAGAGCTTTTCAACAACTACGCACACAAGCTTTTGATTTTGATGTTATGTTTCCTTCAATATATTTTAATTGTTGGAAGATGTTTCCAAAATTTATTTTATTCCATTGCTTTTGTTATCCTTTTTAGCAATTGAGTTTCTTCATCACTTGAAACATAAAGGATCCAGCACATGATGCTCGACATGCTTGGGATATTATGTTTTTGTAGTCCTTCCTTTGAAGCCACATTTTATCAAATTTGAAAGGTCTTGCCTTTTTGCTCTCAGTTGTTCTAAGCTCCACCAATATTGGGCAATGGTCTGATAGGAAGAATGCATGATTTCTTGTTGCTATGTGAGGGTACCATTGTAGAATTTGGTTATGTACTATAGTTCTATCAAGTTTCTCATAGATATTGTTTATATTTGTCCTATTTTTCCTCTAGGTGAATCCATTCCCTAGTGTAGGTATATCAATTAGGTTGCATTGATCCTTAAATTGTATTAGTTTGTTAAACTTGAAGGATTTGGTGGGACACCCCACGATGAGTTGGAACCCACCAAACACTCTCTTCTTATCTCTTTTCCGATCTTTCTTTGAAGTCTGATGAAAAGGAAATAAGGGCTTCTCTCTATAAAGAGAAGGGAGAGAGTCCACGGACAACTTTCTTCAACCTCTAGTCCGTAATCATGGTCCCTTTTATAGTCCGCCTTCTTTTATTGGTTGAAAACAATGATAAAACTAACTCATTTATTTAAGAAAAATAATAAAATAATTTGTGCATCCAATCAAGCGATACAGATTATATAATGGACCATAATGACGAACTAGGTGATCTCAACCTGTTTTTCATTGATACCTTGTATCTCATTTAGGTCCCTCATCATCATGAATGCAAACGCTATCGCAAATGTCTTCAACATATTAGTGATCCCAATGATTTCCAACAATGACATCTTATACCTACATAAAAAAAAGATGATCAATAAATCACCGTTCGATGAAATCAACTAAGTTTAAATCTATTTGTACATTTAAAAAAAATGGATAAACATAATCATTTGTCTTGTATGTTGCATCCATCACGGGGATGTGAGGAAATAACCTCTATAAATGTTGCGAGTCTGGGTGAGAAAACATCATATCACTCAACTATTTAGACCTGTTCACTCTACATATGAATACATGGTATTTTTTTCTTTGAGTGAGTGCAATGCTTGTTGTATATCCCCACGACCCTCCGTCTCTACCCTCTTCATCTTTGCAACAGAATTGTACACTTGATGGATACTAGTCACACATTCAAAATCTTAATATTGAAAGATACTCAACAAATGCCAAGGTTTTAAACCAATCATGGGACCCCATCCCATCTTCTGATACTGCTTATCAGTCAACCTTCCGGTAAAGGCATGTCCAAACAAGTTATTCGAAAGATTATGGTTGTGAGAACTGAGTACCACATGTGATAAACACTTTTCATTTATTTGTCTCGTACTCATACCCCTCGAGCTCAAATGCACATCCAATTTTCTTCGACTTTGTTTCTTTGTTTGATGATGGTGGAAAATCGTTATCGTCATCAGCCATGTCTCTAGGATACCCATAGTACTCGCAAACCAAACGAAAGACACCTAGCTCGTTCCACTTGTTCTTCCAAGACCTATAAGTTATTAATACCATATTTGTAATGTCAACCATAAAACGAGTCCATGTACTCCTTTGCATTCTTTGAGTCAAAGAAATATCCATCTATTTGAGTCAAAGGAATATACATAAATACTACTGTACTATATATACAAATACATTGGAAACAAACACATTAAAAACATATAGATGTGACATAAATTCCCTAATATTGTCATATAATACTATATATACAAACAAATTGGAAACATGCAATATACATACATGAGATTTTGCTACAATCGTGCTTAGACTTACATCGACATGAGTTTAAAATTCTTTTAGATTGTTATAACGATATGAGTTGAATGGTAGACAATCTTCACTTGAAAACGATATAGGGAGAAATTTAAGGTATTTCACAAGAGGCTTCAAGTTGTCGATATTCGTGCCCTAAAGACGCATGGCATATAAAGAGATCACCATCGAGTAATTTTGGAAAAAAAATATACGCATTCGTGCATTGCGGATTCACATATCTATATGCGAATCCGGAATGCGCAAAAGAGAATTGAGCCCCAAGTTATATCTCCATAAAAAAATATTAGTGTATGTGCAGTGCGGATGCGCGTACACAGTTTTTAAAAAAATTATTTTCGTAGAGAGAAGGGCTCTCTCCCTTCTCTCTAAAAACCACAAAACCCAAATCCATCCACCAAGATCTCCATTGCAACTTTTTCTCCTGAACCACACTTAAACTATAAGACTCGGGGTCTTAAGAGGCGCCAACCCATGCCACCTAGCCCTCTCAGGTCCGTTGTCCTCAGTTGGAGCCTGAAAAGGAAGAGCTCTTGTGACATAGGTAGGGCTTAAATCACTTATAAATCACTCCCAACATCCTTATGATATCCGATGTGGGACAGGGTGTTACAATCTCCCCCACTTAAAACACTGACGAACCCGTCAGGCCCAAGGGACTAACCTCCGGGAGGAGCGTACCCGAGCATACTGTCGGCGCACCTCCGAGCCCGGAGTCGGCTCTGATACCACTGTAAGACCCGAGATCTTAAGATGCGTCAACACATGCCACATAGCCCTCTCAGGTCCGTTGTCCTCAGAAACATTGATCTCTTCCAAAGATTTCTGTGCACAGTTTTGTTTCTTACCTTCCCCAGCCTCTCTCTTAATCTCTCCTCCCAAAACTACTCTTGAAGTGATATCGGTCCCTTAAGTTTTGTTCTTTCACCGCATCTAAGCCCTCGAAAGTTTGTTTTTATTAGAGTACAGAGGTATGAGGTTCAGGTTTAGGGTGATACCGCTCCTTTCCCCTCTCCTCTCTCCGGTGCCCTTCCCACCTTCTGATCCCCCATTGTGTGCAACACCCCACCGACTCCAATCGCCGCTTCGGCTCCGCCTCCTACTCCACCGATCACAAATATACCTTGACCCTATGTAGATCAAAGTGAGGAGATCTGCAGTCCCTAGCAATCTTCCTCTCTAAATCGACAATCTAGATCCCTCTGGTTTTGAATCTGGATTTCCCTCCCTAGCTCGTCCCAGTCCTAGATCTAGCACTCAATCTATTACTACCTCCCTCTCCAAAACCAGTCGGAAGTTTTTCTCCTTCCCAGCCTAGCGTATCGATCTCCTTTCCCATGGTTGACCATTGTTGGCTTAGTATATAGAGGGAGCTTCTTTGTTCTGCTCTTTGCTCATCCTTGCCTCTGAACTATCTCTCTGAAATGACATTCCATACTTTAGCTTTTGATTTGAGTTGACTTGACCCTTGGTACTGTGGATGGTGTCTTGGGTTTGGGGTTCATGCTTTCATCGATAACGCTGATTATTTTTCTCTCCTCTTGGATACTGTTCGAAGCCGTGTGCTGTCTCCATGCTGCAATTACCGGCTATCGGCTCACCTTATTTTTGCTCGTTCCTCACCAATCTGGTATGAACTTCTTCACTCTCTTAACACTCTGGAAATCTACTTTCAGTCTTTGTAGTTTAGAATTTATCAAGCTTACTCCCTTCTTCATTTCTTTGTCATGGGCAAAATTGTGTCCTCAGTAAATCAAAAGGGACATTCTGAAAGGAATGACACCCATAAAACTACTAGGATCTCCCCTAGGAGCTACCTCACCATCCCACTCAACAAGTCACCCATTGGGAAGCAGAAATGCGACACTCAACCTAATCACACTCTCTTTATGTCGACTAAGTTTGAACACAAAAGCAAGCTAATCTTATTCATACACCGGTTAATGATAAATTCTGCACAATCACCCTATTATCCCACTTATGTATGCTTTGATCAACTCTGGTATATTTGTATGATTCCGGGTATTCTATGATATTATCATACCGTGTGCCCATACTTTACCTTAATACTGCTATTGAACTCACTAATTGAATATGATGTACCTAATGCAGCTTGGGTTTCCTCCCTAGCTCTATCATTGCAATTTTATCTTCCGGGCTTGTCGGTCTCCCCTCCCGGAATGGGCCATTCCTCGACTCTGGAGGCTACCTGGCACATCCTCAATCTTGTAATGACTGCACCCCTGGAACAACACCTACTTTTTTTTTGTTATGGACTATCTCTTTACAATTGCTCATACTAAACTCATATTACTTGCTTCATCCCTACCAACTTCATACTTCCTACTCACATATTCATATGAAAACTAACAACCTATGGGGACTATCCATGCGAATTATATTGTTTTTGCTTATTTCTACTGCATTCTGCATCATAAAATTTAGGTATACCAACCCTATCTATGTCACCCTCATGCCCAGTAGGCTCTTGTATTACATGAATGTCTTATCTTTAGACAACTCATCCACAATGCTTACTTTCATTTATACTTCACATTCTACTATATATTACTTATTTTCTTTTACCATTACGTTTAGTGGCGGAGCTAGGGGGTGCTTGAGGGTGCTCGAGTACCCCACTGCCTCGAGTACCCCACTGCTCGGGAAAAAATTACAATTTTTTTTGCATATATTTAGTATTTTAAGGTAATATAACATCTTTAAATGATATTTGAAACAAGAGTGCTATCTAACTCAAGTGGTAAAGGAAGGAAGGAAAAACAAAAGGTCTTGGGTTCAAATCCTAACTCCTTCACTTTTTATTTGTTTTACTATATCATTAATGCTTCTTGATTTATCTCTATATTTTTTTTATTTCTATCAACTATTTCATTAAAAAAAATTCATATTTATGTTTAAATTAGACATTTAACCTTTTCTTTCAATATTGTTTAAAAGTAATTTTTTGTATTGTTTTCTATATTTTTTTGTTTCATTTTTTTTGTTACTCTCAATTATTTAAATACAAAAAAAAATCATTAAAAAAATCACAATTTTAGTGTTTTTTCAATATTTTTTTTAAAAAAATCTTCTTAATAAGTATGCACAAAAAAAATTTCATAAATTTTTTTAGCACCCCTTGACCAAAATCCTGGCTCCGCCACTGATTACGCTCCATCTGATCATTGTTGCTGTCAATTTTGTGCTGCTGGTAGCTAACCGCAAATCCTAACTCTTTCACTTTTTATTTGTTTTACTATATCATTAATGCTTCTTGATTTCTCTCTATATTTTTTATTTCTATCAACTATTTCATTAAAAAATTTCATATTTATGTTTAAATTAGACATTTAACCTTTTCTTTCAATATTGTTTAAAAGTAATTTTTTGTGATTTTTTTCTATATTTTTTGTTTCTCTTCTATTTTTTTTGTTACTCTCAACTATTTAAATACAAAAAAAAATCATTAAAAAATCACAATTTTAGTATTTTTTCAATTTTTTTTTAAAAAATCTTCTTAATAAGTATACACCAATAAAAATTTTTAGCACCCCCCGACCGAAATCTTGGCTGCGCCACTGATTACGCTCCATCTTATCATTGTTGCTGTCAATTTTGTGCTATTGATAGCTAACCGCAAACCATTACAGAATGGTTCAACCGGATAGACTTGTGGGTAGTACCCAAAAGTCCCCGGTTCAAACCCCGAATGACCGCTCTTTATTTTCCAAATTTAAGGTAGCTAACCGCAATCAATGGCATCTTTCTTTTATCAATATTGCACCTGCACTAACTACCTGTCTAGTAGACCTGTCAATCAGATCATTCGGCTCGGATTCGGGTCAGGTCATTTCGGGTTTCGAGTAAAACGGGTTCTGGGTAAAATGGATCCCGAGTAGATCCGGGTTGACTTGAACTCGTGTTTGACCGGGTTTCGGGTCAATTTCGGGTTTGTCAAATTTTTCTTTTTTAAATTAAAAAAATCACGATATTGTAATTTTGCGATAATTTTAAAATGCTAAAATTAAAGACGTGGTTCATAATGAAACATGAACCAACGCTAAAAACTCTTTCCAAGCCCATTACCAACCAAAAGATGTACCATATACATGAATTACTAGTTCAAATCTCTACCAAAAAGCCCTCAACTATACACAAATTCTTTCGCAAAATAAAACTCACTATTGTATGTTTGATTGACATTTCAACTACCGAACTGAAAATAAAAATTCTTCTCAAAAGTTATCTATGAAAATAATCTTATGGAATGTGAGAGGCCTAGCTAGGAAAAGATTGAAGCCACCAGTAAATAAGAAGATATACAAATATTAGCTTTAGCTAAAACTAAGCTTCGTGAGCCACCCCCGAAGCTTGCTGGTGAAAGCCGGGTTTTGACCATATTTGCTTCCACCCTTCACAAGGACTATCTGGTGGCCACTCCCTCCTCTGGAAATTAACACATCTAAACAACAAAACCTTAGAACTAACTTATTTTGACCATAGAATCATACAAACCCATTACACTAACTACTTCCAGTAATTTTACCATCTCAATTTCTCTTCGTCTATGCTCCACCCGATCCTAAAGATAAAGATCTTTTTTGGAACAACATGCTCTCTATTTTAAGCTCGCTTTCCGGTCCCTGCATAGTAATGGGTGACCTAAATGAAATACTAGAGCCT
Source organism: Persicaria maculosa (assembly GCA_963922045.1). Classification (NCBI taxonomy): domain Eukaryota; kingdom Viridiplantae; phylum Streptophyta; class Magnoliopsida; order Caryophyllales; family Polygonaceae; genus Persicaria; species Persicaria maculosa. The sequence goes on along the minus strand of OY998261.1, from coordinate 17,900,370 downwards.
ATTGACAAGTTGGGTGGAGCATTACCTTCTCCGTTGAGATTTATTAGACTTAGAAATTTTATTACAAACCATAACCTAATTTACTTCTCATCCTTCGGCAACCGCTTTACTTGGAGAAAGCGACACTATGAGGAAGATAACACCTTTGAAAAACTAGACAGAATCTTGATCCACAACAACCTGTTTAATTCCTTCCCTAACTTGATCACAAAGAACCATGCATTTACAAATTCAAATCGTTGCCAAATCTAAATTGAGTTATGCAATAACTAGCATCCCAAACTTCAACCATTTAAATTTTAAATGGCCTGGACTAACCGACTTGATTATGAACCATTGTTAAGGATGCTCGACGTCTCAACCCCCCAGGCTCTCACTTGTACAAACTCACCTCCAAGAACTTAAAAAGAAAAGTAAAAGTTGGAGTAAGCGTATTTTTGGTAATATATTCCGTCAAATTTCTACAGTTGAAAAGGACCTCCAAGAACTGCAACAATGGCTCTACCTAAACTAGAACCTGACCTAGAAGAAAACCACAAACGACTAATAAAAAAGCACGCTAACCTCATCAACTTCCAAAGAACTTACTAGGGACAACGAGCGAAAAGAGCCCATATTAGGGCTATTGATGCAAACACAAAATATTTTCACCATATTGCTACAGAAAGAAGGAATAGAAACATAATTAAATCACTACAAACGCATGTTGGGGTCACTCTTTCCTCAGACCTCGATTAGGCAACCTATTAAAGATGACTTTGTTAAACGATTTGAGAACTCCCGAAGACCCCACATTTCCAGTAACCTGCATGACAATATCAATCTTGAAATTTATCCTACAGATAATGAATGGCTTACCAGGCAAGTAGCAAACAGTGAAGTTAAGGATGCCATTTTCAGCCTTGCCAATGACAAATCACTGGGCCTTGATGGCTTTCCCGTTGTTTTTTTTAAATATTGACATATTGTTGGACCATCTGTAACCAAAGTAGTCAAAAACTTCTTCATTAGTGGAAAAATTCTCAAAAAAATTAACCATACTTTCTTAGCCCTCCTTCCGAAACGTAATAACCCAACTACCACAAACCAATATAGACCGATTAGCTTATGCTTGACCACCTATAATCCATCCGCTTTAAAGAGCTTTCTCGGCTGAAAGAGCAATATAATTGCAAATGAAATTTTCCACTCTTTCCAAAAAAAGAAAGGTAATGGCTGGATGGCAATCAAACTAGACATGGAAAAGGCTTTTGACTTGGTTGACTGAGACTTTCTTATCTCGATCCTTACCAAATTTAGCTTCTCCCCACGATTCATTAGTTAACAACAGTCTGCTACTCGGTACTAGTAAACAATGAACCAATGGACCTATTTACCCCCAAAAGAGGCATACGACCTAATAGCCATTTAGGAATTTCAATCATTCGACCGGCGGTTAGAATCCCCTTCCTAGCCTTCGCTGACGATATTTTCATATTTATTGCCTCAACTAAAAAAGCTTGTGACAAGATCAATAAAGTACTCTATAAATATTGTACCCTCTCGGGTCAAAGGATCAATAGGCTCAAATCACTCTTCCATATAACAGCTAACATGAGCACACACCTAAAACAGTCATTCACAACTAGACCTGGGCAAATGCGGGTAGACCCGCTCGGCCCGCCCCGCCCGCTCACATTAGCGGGCGGGTTTGGACATGGGGAAAAGCCCACGCAGGCTGCTAGGCCCGGCCCACGCCCACCCGTGGGATTGGACAGATCAATCAACCCGTTACGGGCCTAGCCCGCCTTTTTTTAATTAAAATTAATATATATATATGTAATAAATAATACTAATTATTTATTTTTAAAATAAAATAAAAACATGTAATATATATAAATAGGGGTGTGCTCCGGTGAAAACCAAAATTGTGGTAAAAAACCAGTGAGGACCGGCTTTTTAGCCCAGTTCACTAACTTTATAGCCCGGTTATGAATAGAACCGATCTATAAGGTCACAGATTTTAGCCCAGTTCTGAATAAAACCGAGCTATAAAGTCACTATGTGATTTTAAAACATGAGTTTTCAGCACGGTTTTTAGGCTTAAGCGAGCTATAAAATCATGTGTTATTTTAAAATTAGAGGTTTTAGCACGGTTTTTAGGTTGAACTGAGTTGTAAAGTCACTGTGTAATTGAGGTTTTTAGCACAAGTTTAAAATAAACCAAGCTATAAAGTAGTCCTCATGGTTTTTACCACAATTTGAGGTTTTCACCGGAGTCAATCCGTATACACATACACACACATTTTACAGTAAGTGATATAAAAAAAATGTAATAATTAATATTATTTATTAGACACACACACATATATATGTAAGTTACTGTTTTTATATATGTAAGTTATATGTATGTAAGTTATGTATGTATGTATGTATGTATGTATGTATGTATGTATGTATGTATGTATGTATGTATGTATGTATGTATGTATGTATGTATGTATGTATGTATGTATGTATGTATGTATGTATGTATAGCGTTTCTAGAAATTCACCTATACTTATTACCTCAAGGTGACGAAAGATGTCCTTAATTACTTGCAAAGCCAACTGAGGATGATGTTTGTGTGTAATCAAGTTCTTTTCTATGAGTTGGCATTTAATGATAACGTATCCCTCGCGATAAGGTTCGCTCACGTTGGATATTCACTACTCAATCGTCGTCTTTAGAGGAAGTTTGTCAAATGATGTTTTGTTCTAGAGACGTTCTTCTCCGATCAAAGGTTCCAGGAACTCAGCTCCGAGGACTTTTTCTCAAGGAGGATTGCAGAGCTCTTGCTTTTCTTCCTTTTTCTCGGATCCCTTTCATGTGGTCTTAAGGGGGTATTTATAGTGTTGCCAAGCGAGCAACTGACCCGAGAGGGTCAGTTGCCTCCATCCTAGAGGGTTTGAGTCATTACATGTGGCGATGCCAGCGAGGAGGTGCTTGGCCAGCGAGCTGCTTGCTTTTGTTGTAGAGTTTAGATGACGTGGAGTTTCTGTTTACTTAGCGTAAGTGGTATGCATGTGCACATTCAAGATCCTGGTTGTGATCTGCGTGTAATTTAGAGGGTCCATAATCTGTGTTTGGGTGACGGAGTCTGTGGATTCGTAAGGCATGGTGAGTTTGATCGCGATGGCTGATATTGGGTTCTGGGTATGACTTTTGCGTTGGGTGACCCATTTATGACGTCTTATCTCTATTAATTAAGGGGGCTATTTTTCAGGGCATCGTCATATCTCCTCAGGAGTGGATCGCGTGCGATATTTGCTCGCAATCATGTATCTATAAAAAACGATGCCTTTTGCCAAAAAGGTCACTTCTGATGGGCTTTGGGCAAGCCCAATATCTGTTTAGGCCCATTTGGCAACATGGCCCCACAGAGACTTATAAGTAGGGGTTTGTCCCCTCTATTTCTTCATTTTTCATTTTCAAAGAGTCTGAGGAGAGAGGAAGTCTAAGTTGTGTCTTAGCAAGGAGGTTTTGTCGTATTTCATCAAAGGTCCTCGTTTGCTCGTTTTCTTGTCGGCACTTCGCTCTACTCTTCTAATAGGTAAGAGATCTAGCGCTGTTCTTTCGTTTTATTCTTCTTTTTCTTTGAATCCCCCCTTGTCTCTAGAGAATGTGGGGGGCGATTTTCCGGGTGGTGGTTTGGGGTAGTTTCTTCTGTGGAACTGCTTTCTCCGGAGAGGGGCAAGGTGGTTACGTGCTAGGAGAGATGATTTTTCCGGTGGATGGTTCTCCATTTTTGTCCTTTTTGTAGTCGGTGTTACTTTGGAAGCACTCTCTAGGGTTTGAACAATTTGGTGGGTGTGGGGTTACTTAAGGATTTAGAAGGCGGTTTTGTCGCCGGAAAAAACCTTTCATCTTCTGTCTTGGGAAGGAAAGGCTTTTTGGGAGGAGACGAAAAGGCGCTTCTTTGCCGTAATCTTCTTGAGGAAAACATCTTTTCATTGTCCCTGAGTGGAGCGCGTGAGGCGCCAACATGGCCCTTGTGAGGGGCTTTTGGCGCCATTTTTACTTGATCACGATTTTGAAAATATTGTATTTCCTTTTGTTGATTTTCTCCTTTCGCGTATTTTCAGGGGGTTTACCTTTTAGAAGTCTTTTCTACGATATAGCGATGTCGTCGGAGAGTGATAGCCAGAATAGGAGTGTGAGTCTTGTTGAGGAAGAGGTTAGCTCCTCAAGAGTCCGCGATGAGGGATGATTTGGAAGCTACAATATCTTCCGTTCATCTTTCCCAACCAGTGGTCGAGCCTCGCGGATGAAAGGGGAAGAAACATGTAGTTCCAAAGGAGGCAAGAAAGGTTCTTTAGTTGGGACCATTAAGCGTCCTCTTTCGAAGGATGATTCGAAGTACTATCACATGTTTGATTCTACGAGTAGCTTGGGTGACAAGGAGGGTCCATCTCGTATGGCGAAGAAAGAGAAGATTGTTCGCGTGGTGCCCGGGGATTTCGCTGTGGCTGCTTATAGGCTTGACGAGGCTCGAACTGTAGTTTTTGAGAGGGCTTTGTTCCTTCTTCATCTCAACCCATTCCATTTATCTTTGAGGAAAGAGTGGTCCCTTCTTTGGCCGAGACTAGGGGGGAAAGGTCGGTTTTGGAGCCTGCTCAACTTGAGCTAGTATCCCGTATTTTTCCTCGGCCGGTTGGGGTGGAATTAGGTTTAGCCTCTGCGAGCGGGGGTTGTATAAATACATACCCAAACCATGTGGTGATTCATCTAGAGAGTTTGCTTCAGGAGTTCCATCTTTCACTGTCTCCGCTTTATGTGGATTTTCTTGAGAAGATACGGGTGTGTCCTGCCCAGCTTGCTTTCGATGTTTGGATGTATCTAGCCGCATACGTGATGCGAAGCGCTGCTATTAAATAAAAAACATCGTTGGTCCATCTCTTTACGTTCTTGTCTCTATGACATGGTCGCGACAGGCTTGTGTCTGCTTCTCTTTGCAGGGACATCGTTGAGAGATTGTCGAGCAAATCGAGATAGAGGAAGAAATTGTTTCTTGTTCGCGATCTCTCTGATAAAATTTTTGAATTTTAAGATTACTCCCGGCATCTACCGGCCTCCCCCCAAGTATAAGACTGCCGCAATTGAGAGGCGGAAGTCTACATTTGTTCGCGAGAGGGGTATAGGGAAACACAGCTATAGGGACGTGATAACTCCTCTTCGATTAGAAATGAATGGCCATAGTCTTCCTCATCCTCGGGGTGGGTGTTGAGTCTTTTCTTGGCTAATTTGAATGCCGTATTTTGAGTTTTCTAAGGCAAAGCCTTAGTTCTGACCCACTTTTTCGTTTTTTTTTTTTGCAAACATGTTGGATCTTTCTAAACTCTCTGCGGACATTATTGAGAGGAAAGGGAAGAAAACGACCAAGCCTGCATCTGCACCTGCCTCTGCTTCACGGGTCTGTGATGCCCTGCAATCGCCCTTGACCCTCAATGGTCCTCGTTCTGGTGGGGAGTAGACTCGGGCAAATCCGGGTGCGGGCCGGGCTTGGGCTGGGCTTTACCCAAAATTTTGTCCCGTTGTTCCGAGCGCGGGTCGGGCTAAGCCCGCTTAACGGGTGGGAAGTCGTGTCCAAGCCCATTCGCGAATGCCCGTGCAAGTAGCCCGCGGGTATCCGCAAACCTAAATAATTTTCTTATTAAAGCTATTCTAATTAGGATTTTATTACACATATATATATATATATATATATTATATTATATATATAGTTGTATAGTTATATAGTTATAGTTACTGTTTATATATATATATATATATATATATATATATATATATTACTGTAAGTTATATATATTACATATATAGTTACTGTTTTTATTTATTTTAAAAATAATAATTAACATTATTTATTACATATATTTATATATATTAATTTTAATAAAAAAGCGGGTACCCATTACGGGGCTAGCGGCCCATAGCAGGTTCATTGATCTGTCCACGCCCGCACCCGCTGTGGGCGCGGACCGGGCCTAGCAGCCCGTATGGACTTCGACCTATGTGCAAGCCCGCTCGCAAATGCAGGCGGGCGGGCGGGCCGAGCGGGCCTACCCACGTTTGCCCAAGTCTATTGGGGAGAGAACCAATGAAAAGCAGATTGTGGATGTGGAACATAGCTCATCCAAAGATCATGAGGCCCTTATCCATCGGTCCAAGAAAAGGAAAGCGGGGGAAAGAGCAACTGGTAAGATTTTGGCAGATGAGCCAATAACGGTATCGGTCTATCAAGGATAGTTGTTTCCTCATATCGGTAGCCGGGGTTTACCGCTATCGATCATAGGAAATTGGCCCTTCCCCCAAAGAGTTGTCCAACCAAGAGGGAGTATCTTCGTCATCTTACGGATGAAGAGTTCATGGACCAGGGGCAGACTATGGGAGGCTGTGTGAGTTTCTTTGAGAGTTAATTTCTTATTTGGTGGGATTTCTTTCTCTTTTTTTGTTAATCCTATGCTTTTGTTAATTTCATGCTCTTGCAGCGCAATCTCCAATGGGAGGAGATGACAGATCGGTTGAGGGGGTATTGTGATCGCGTAAAGAAGCTGTTGAAGGAGAACAAACACTTCCAGGTTCGACTAGACAAGTTAAAGGATGCAGAGGTGCAGGAGGGCACTATACAGAGCCTGCATGAGGCTTTGGAAAAATCTGAGCGGGAGCTTGAGGGAGTGAAGGGACAACTCAATTTGTCGCGAGTCGAATCCCTTGGTTTTAAGGAGAAAAATGTCGAGTATCAATCGCTGGTGGAGAAGTTGAAGGAACGAGTTCGCGAGCTTGAGACTGGGATTGAGAAGGCTTGTGATGAGTTGCTTGGGACATGTATATCTTTGGTCGCGTGCTGATGAGAACTTTTTGGTGAGGGTAGAGAAATTGAGTACGAGCTGTTACTGGTTCACTGAGGGATGGCATGAGTTCACGATTGCAAGTGAACTTCGCGTTGGTTTGCGCTTGATTTTTGAATACGAAGGGCGCTCCCATATTGATGTTATCGCGGTCGAACCTGAGCCTGATTAGAATGGCGATGTGGACTTTAGTGTTCGATGCTGATTGCTTGGAAAAATAGGGTGATGGTGAGTTGCTTTTATTTTCGTTGGTTATGTTTCTAGGGTTGTGTAAAATATGGTCGGCTAGCTTGTCGCGAATCGTAATGTAATTTTGTTTTGTGAGTGTCACGAATTAATCAAAAATAATCTCGTGTAACAAATGCGATGGGGGTTCTCCTACGTGATACATGTAATGAACATTTATCGATTATTGAAGGTAATAATCTCTAGCGTTATGAAAGCGATGGAGATTTATCAAACCCTAAGGTAATCTCCAGCATAGTAAATGCGATGGAGATTTATCAAACTCGAAGGTAATCTCCAGTGTTATCACGCGATAGAGATTTCCCAAACCCAAAGGTAATCGCCAACGTAATAAACGCGAAAGAGATTAATCACACTCGAAGGTATTCTCCAGCGTAATCACGTGATGGAGATTTACCAAACCCAAAGGTAATCTCCAGTGTACTAGATGCGATAGAGATTTATCAAACCCAAAGGTAATCTCCAGCTTAATAAACGCGATGGAGATTTATCAAACCCGAAGGTAATCTCCAGCGTAGTAAACGCAATGGAGATTTATCAAACTCGAAAGTAATCTCCAGCGTAATCACGCGATGGAGATTTGCCAAACCCAAAGGTAATCTCTAGCTTAAAAAACGTGAAAGAGATTAATCAAACTCGAAGGTAATCTCCAGCGTAATAACGCGATGGAGATTTTCCAAACCTAAAGGTAATCTCCAGCGTAATAAGCGCGAAAGAGATTAATCAAACTCGAAGGTAATCTCCAGCGTAATCACGCGATGGAGATTTATCAAACCCAAAGGTAATCTCCAACATAATAAACGCGATGGAGATTTATCAAACCCAAAGATAATCACCAGCGTACTAGACGCGATGGAGATTTATCAAACCCAAAGGTAATCTCTAACGTACTAGATGCGATGGAGATTTATCAAACCCAAAGATAATCTCCAGCGTACTAGACGCGATGGAGATTTATCAAACCCAAAGGTAATCTCTAGCATAATAAACGCAAAAGAGATTAATCAAACTCGAAGGTAATCTCCAGCGTAATCATGCGATGGAGATTTGCCAAACCCAAAGGCAATCTTCAGCGTAATAAACGTGAAAGAGATTAATCAAACTCGAAGGTAATCTCCAGCGTAATCACGCGATGGAGATTTATCAAACCCAAAGGTAATCTCTAGCGTAATAAACGCGACGGAGAAAAAAGAGAGAGAGGTTATATTTTTGGTCAAGCATTCATTCTGTACCAGGGGTCTTAACATTCATTCGTAAAAAGCGACATTACAAAGGGGGAAATTCTTAAAAACCATTACGTAGTGGCCCATTGTACTGGGTAGTGTCTAGCCCGCCTTTTACGTCGTAGCCTTCAACATCCAGTATGTGGACCTTGAATCGCACGTCCCCTTTGTGAAGGAAGGTTATGGTTGAGCCAAGAGTGAGTCCGTGAGATTCGACAAAATCGTTCCAACCCTCTTTTACCCATAAAGAGTGGTAGTAACCCTTTGAGATATGGACTGGGAAGTTTTGTAGTGTGCGGGATGATAATAAGATTTGCTCTGGTATTTGAGTTTCAAACTCATCTCCAAAGCTCTAAGGCAGCATCATGCTAAATACTTGCTCTTTGAAGTTTAAGTTCAGTGAGAAAGAATATTGGTTTTGAGGAGGGTTTGAAGTTGCAATGATGTAAGGTTTGGTGATGGGGATGGTGGAAGGAGGGGCAAATAAGCCTTTTTATAGTGGTAATGGGTGCATTGTGTGGCACGGCCTAAGATAAGTTCGCTTTTAGTGGGGAGCTGTGGCTTTGGGCACAGATCGGATAAGTCTGGGATAAGCTAAAGCTACATGTGACTCGGGGGGACTGTGCTTGATTTGAGGTGTGTGGATACGGTTGCAATGGTCTGACCAGATTCCTTCCACGTCTATCGCATGCAGAGTATTTTAGGAAGGTTTGGATTTGGGCTATCTTCCCCATACAGTGTATGCAATCAGTGCTAATGTTGACCGGGTTATCATCATCTTCATTACCCTGTAGTATATATAGGTGCGGAGGGAGTGCTCTATTGCTCGGTTCATTCTGTGCTTTGTCTTATTTTTTGATTTGGGTGGAAAAGATGGCTTCATCAAATTCGGGTTTGTGAGATTTTTATAGATCAATAGATACCGAGGAGAAACTTCATTTCCTGGTAATCTTTGGAGTATTTTTATTCTGTAATAACTCTTGATTTGCTTTCCTAGTGTTTTGAATGTTCACGTTTTTGCAATAGCCTCTTCGGTCTTGTTTTGGGGAAATGTATGGCCATGTGGTAATAGATCGTGTTTGCCTGACGTCTCCCAATGGGCGTAAGTTGCATGTGAATGTGTCTAGGGATAGTAACAACTGACATTGGTTGACTGAAGGGTGGCATAATTTCGCGGTAGAAAGCGGTCTTCGCGCTGGTGCCTCGTTGACTATTTTTAAATACGAAGGAGGTCATTGTTTTAATATTATGGTCCTGGAAGCGGAGGAGTGACTTGGCTGCTGAGAAAGTTTTTTAGGGGTGATAAACTTTATATAATAAATAAAGTTGGTTATGAATCAGCCATAGTTGATTCATGGTTGTTTGTTATTAGCTTGTTGTAATGTTTGTTTCCTAGTGTATTCGTGGCATGCTCATTTTACTCCCCCCCTTTTTTTTATAAACATGGTTACTTGCGACTACTTACTTTTATTCTCCTTGGAGACTTGCTTGCACATCTGTGTTCGAAAAACACGCGATTGCTAAATTTTATTCTCCTTAGAGGTTTATTTGCACATCCATTTTTAAAAGACACGCGATTGCTAAATTTTATTCTCCTTAGAGGCTTGCTTGCACATCCGTGTTCAAAAGACACGCGATTGCTAAATTTTATTCTCCTTAGAGGCTTGTTTGCACATCCGTGTTCGAAAGACACGCGATTGCTAAATTTTATTCTTCTTAGATGCTTGCTTGCACATCCGTGTTCGAAAGACACGCGATTGCTAAAATTTATTCTCCTTATAGGCTTGCTTGCACATCCGTGTTCGAAAGACGCGATTGCTAAATTTTATTCTCCTTAGAGGTTTGCTTGCACATCCGTGTCCGAAAGACACACGATTGCTAAATTTTATTCTCCTTAGAGGCTTGCTTGCACATCCGTTTCGAAAGACACGCGATTGCTAAATTTTATTCTCCTTAAAGGCTTGCTTGCACATCCGTGTTCGAAAGGCACGCGATTGCTAAATTTCATTCCTGGTTACGCGTGGTCAGATTGGGTTTGAAACTTTTATTTATATTCATGAAGAGGTGTACCCATTCGGGATCCCTGTGACTTTCTATACATGGAAAATTCTAAGTCATTAGGTTTCCAACATACAAAAACAAACTAAGCGAAATATGCTTTGAGGTTCTTGGTATTCCATACTTTCGCGAGGATAGCTCCTTCAGAATTCTGAAGTTTAAAGGAGCCTCTCCCTACCTCTTGGTGGATGACATAGGGGCCTTCCTACTTGGGTTCGAGTTTACCCCCTTCCGTGGCTTGGCGGAGGACTAGATCGCCTTTTTGTAATGGTCGTGTGAATACGCACTTGTTATATCCTTCGGCAAGTCATCGTTGATACTCATTTGCTTTAAGTCAAGCTGTATCTCTTCTTTCCTCTCGCAAATGGAGTTCCATCTCTAGTGCTTCATCGTTGGTGTCTTTGTTGAAGTCGTACACTCGGGCCGAGGGTATCAATAACTCAACTAGAATGATTGCGTCTATGCCATATGTCATTGCGAATGGTGTTTCCCCTGTGGGGCTCTTTACAGAGGTGGTTCTGTAGGACCAGAGCACTAGGGGAAAAATTTCCGCCCATTCTCCCTTCGCGATCCCTAATCTTTTTTTTAGTGCATTTAGAATCTGGTGATTCATGGTTTCAGCTTGACCATTAGATTGGGGGTATACCATGGAGGAGAAACGGAGATCTATATGGAGTCCAGTGCAGAAATCGCAGATGGTTTCGCAGTCGAACTGTGACCCATGATCAGTAATGATAGCTTGTGGAACTCCAAAATGACATACCATATTTTTCCAGAGGAACTTGCGTACTTTCTTGGAGGTAATTGTGGCCATGGCCTCAACTTCTACCCATTTTGTGAAGTAGTCAGCGATTACAAGGATGAAACGTAGTTGACCTGGTGCTCGAGGGAATGGTCCGAGGAAGTCCATTCCCCACATTGCGAACGGATATGGTGCGGATATGCACTTCAGTAGGTGAGGAGTTTGATGTTTGAGGGAGGAATGTCGCTGACAGGGGTTACATATGTGAATAATCATTTCAGTGTCGGCCTTGAGGTTGGACTAGTAATACCCTAATCGCGTGATCTTGGCAGCGACGACTCTCCATCGTTGATGATTTCCGCAGACGCTTGCGTGTATTTCGCGGATGAGAGTCCGGCCTTCTTGATCAGAGACAAAGAGGAGGTCAGGGAGGTGGAAACCTCTTTTGTACAAGCGTCCGTTTCTGACTCGGAAATGGGACACTCGTTTTCTGATCTCTTGTTGACCTCGTTCACAGGTTCTCTCGGTTACCCCATTGTTGATGTATTCCAAGAAAAGTTCTCGCCAGTCCCAGTGGGATAGCCTGAAAACCCCTTTATGGATCCCCCGAGCATGCTTTCGTTCGATCACCACGCGATCACTCAAGTTGAGGGGCAAGGTGGCTCCTATTCTGGCCAAGATATCAGCGTGTTCATTTTGTTCGGGGGAGGGGGGGGGGATAGAAGAAATGGAATAATGACCGAATGTTGCCGTCAGTGTTTACGCGAGTTAGATATTCAGGTAGCATCCCTGTTTTCGCTTTATACTATCTTTTGAATTATTGGGCAACCACCTCTGAATCCGTAAAGATCTAGACCTGACGGGCCCAGTTGATTAGTGCTTTCTCAATTCTCGCAATCAACGCTTCGTACTCTGCCTCGTTGTTGGTGGCTTTGAAGAGGAGTTGGAAAGACAGGTCAGTGATCTCACCACTTGGACTCGAGATTGTTACCCTAGCTCCACAACCCCCCGTAGACACCGAGCCATCAACATTAATGACCCAATCTTCTCCCTCGCGATCTTGTGACTCTATGAAGGTTGCTTCTACCACAAAATCAGCCAGTGTTTGGGCCATGCAAGCTTTTCGAGGTTTGAAATGGACATTGAACTCTAAAAGTTCTACTACCCACTTTACCATCCTACCAGAGAGTGATGATGAGTGAAGAATCTGATGCAGGGGCAGATCAGAAAGTACTTCGATGGTGTGAGCTTGGAAGTAGGGCCTCAATCGTCTTACTGCGAATAGAACGGATAAGGCCATTTTCTCGATGGGGGTGTATCTGGATTCGGTGGGTTGTAGGACTCTACAAGTGAAGTAGATGGGGAACTTGGATTCCCTTGTGGGAACAGTACTGATGGTGGTTAACCCGACCGCAAGATAAAGCTGCAGTACTTCATGTTCGCGAGGGTAGTGAAGAGTAGGGAGTGTCGCAAGGTACTCTTTCATGCTTTTGAAAGCCTTGTCTAATGTGGAGCTCCATTCTACGGGTCCTTTTTTCTTCAATTGCTCGAAGAAAGGCAGGGAGTGATCTTCTAATCGCGAACAAAACCTGCTCACGTAGTTAATGGATCCGTTGAGCCTCTGGATGTATTTTAGTGTCTTTAGGGGGCCCATATCGAGTATTGTTTGTACTTTTAAAGGGTGAACATTGATGCCTCGGTGGCTAATCATGAAGTCTAAGAATTTTCCTGAATCAATTCCAAACACACATTTCTCTGGGTCCAAGCAAACGCGATTTAGTTTGAGAGCGTCAATGGTTTCCTGGAGGTCAGCCGTATGACTTTCCATGGTTAGACTCTTGATCACGATGTCATCAACATAAAACGTGATGTTTCTTCCGATTTGGGGTTGGAAGGCTCTCTCGATCATTCGCTGGAAAGCGGCGCCAACATTTTTTAGTCCGAAGGGCATTACTTTATAGCAAAAGGTGCCCTGGTTGGTGATGAAGGCTGTGCTTTTTTCATCGCGATGACTCATTTTGATCTGGTTGTATCCTGAATAAGCATCGAGGAAGCTTAGTGTGGCGTGGCCTGCTGTGGTATCTACCAATTCGTCGATGGAAGGGAGGGGGTAGCTGTCCTTAGGGCACGCCTTGTTTAGATCTTTGAAATCAACGCACATTCTCCACTTGCCACTTCTCTTCTTGACAAGGACCACATTTGATAGCCATGTTGATTCGTTGATTTCGCGGATGAATCCAACTTGCAGAAGTTTGTCAACCTCTTGTTTGAATGCCTCGGCTTTCTCTGCTGCCATCTTTCTTTTCTTTTGGCATACAGGTTTAGCGTCGTGAGTGAGTCTGAGAGAGTGCTCTGCGATCTCGCGAGGCCCTTCAAGTCTTGAGGGGACCAAGCAAAGATATCTCGTGAATTTTTTAGAATTTCTTTAACACGATCCAAGGGTGGGGTTTCCAAGCTGTGCCCATGATAGAGAGCCTCTGTGCTATTTGTGAATGGGAAGAAAACCACCTTTTCCTCGATGATTTTATCTGCGATCTTTTCGGGTCGCACTTCTAATTCTGCCTCGAAGTTTTCTGACGCAGCTTCTTGGTCGTCGTTCTCGGCCATTTTTTATTTTAAGGATCCTTGGTCTCGGTCGTCAATTGCGAATACTCGACCGTGACCCTTTTTTAGTGAGGCTAGGTAGCAAACTCTACTCTCTGATTGTTCTCCGTGAACTTCCCCTACCTTTCCGTTTGTGCATGGGAATTTGATGCCAAAATGGTAGACGGAGCAAGCTACTTGGAATCTGAAAAGGCTAACGCAGCCTATGATGGCATTGTAGATGGACGGTAGGCGAACTACTGTGAATTCTACCATGTGGGTTCACCAGCTGGGAGGAGTTCCCAAAGTCAAGGCGAGTTCAATGGTTTCAGCTACCTCGACTTCATCTCCTGAAAAGGAGGTGAGTTTTCCTGAGTAGCAGCGCAAGGCGCTTTTCGCGATGCCTAGCTGTTCAAAAGCGTTCCATTATAGAACGTCCACTGAAGATCTGGTGTCAATCAGAACGTGTTTGACTTTCTTTGTTCCTATTTGTACATGAATGACCACGGGATCCGAATGCGGCATCCTGGGATCGCGAGCGTCAGAAAATGACAAATTTCGTACTGCATGTTTTGTAGAGGCATGTTTGACGCTAGACTCGGATGGAGGCTGTCTGGCCTCTCTCTCATAATTCTTCTTCTCTTGATTGTTGGATTCAGAGAAAGAAGGTTCGCCGGTGATAGTGTTGATGCATCCGTCTGGGGGAGGTGGGTTTTGATTATCCCGATTGGAGCGCAAGGATCTGTTTGATGAGGATCTGGCTTCAGGAGCATTTCGTACATCCCTGGGCGGGGGTCTGTATCCGCCTCCTCAGTTCCCATTTCGTCCTCCGCGACCTTGTGGGGATCCACCTCTTCCTCTCCCTCTCGGGGCATAGGGTGGGTTGTATTGGCGTGGTTGCGCGATGGGTGGATTTTGATTTATAGGAGGTGCACAAATTTGTAAAGGAACGTTTTGTTGCGGAAGAGGGGCCGATGTAATACCATATACAGGGGGCGTACCATTTGGGGGTGTGCCATCATTGTGTTAGTCGGGGCATTGGGCGGGTTTGGACCCGCCAATTGGTTGTACTGCACTTCGTTGTGAGGAACCTGCTGAGGAGCGATGGGAAGTTGCCAGCGAGGGTTATTGTGTTGCTGGGCATCCTGACCTCCCCTTCCGTGAAATTTATTAGCTATTTTATGGAACAAAGAGGGCTTTATTTCATTTGATCGCGAGCTTGATCCCGCAGCCTCCATGGCGTGGATTTGCAGGGTCACAAGGTGGCATAGTTTGTCGTAGTTGCGGGGCTCTATTTTGAATAGGTAAGTTTTGAAGTCGCCTTCGACGAGGTTGCCCATTAGGATGGTACTAGTAGAATTTTGGGATTTGTACGGCCATGGTGGTGAATCTGCTTAGGAAGCTTCCCAGAGATTCAGGTTGTTCTTGCTTAATGGAATTTAGGTCCAGCATGGTGCGTTTCCGCGTGCAAACACTGCCAAAATGAGCGACAAAGACGTCGGACAGTTGAGCGAAACTGTTTATAGATGACCAGGGTAAGTTGGTGAACCATGTCAAGGCCACCCCGCTTAGGCTGGATGGAAATAATCGACAAAACATAATGTCGTTGTTCTCCTTCATCCCCATTGACATTGTAAATTGGTTCATATGATCATTGGGGTCAGTCTCCCGGTATACTTTGCGATGGATACATCCCTCCACTTCTTTGGTACAGATGTCTCGCGTATAGATTTGTAGAAAGCGGAAGGGAATATAGGTTCATCTTTGAGAATCGGGCTGGGCGCTCCTGAAGAATTAGATCGTGATGAGATATCCATAGCGCAAGTATCTCGCCTCCGAACTCGGTCATTGGAGTTGAGGGCTTTGCGCTTTGGAAATGCGTTCAAGCTGCCTCGAAACTCCACCTAAACTATATTCTTATTGAAGGGGACAATTTCACTGTTATTAACTGCCTTAAAGGTGTTGGTCCACCTCGGGAGAGATTGAAATGCTTATTTTTCACTCCTCCATTTCTCTGCATTGTTTTGCCTCCGTCTAGATTCGCCACATCTACCAAGAAGCCAATCAGGTTGACGACCATCTATTGCACCTTGACAGGGTCGTTCCGTTATATTTTGAGGCCTTGTGCAACTAATATGTTGAGGGCTTTTTAGATTACATGTCCTTGAGTTTGAAGGAACCATTGCAATGGTTAAATAAGTTGAATTGATTTTCCTACATTAGTTTTTTTTGAGGTGGAATATCCTATTGCTTAATGTTTGTGACAGTAAAAAAAATTGGAATGCTGTAATTTATTTTTTGGAAAATAATCGAAACTGGCTGCTGTTGTAATTTTTTGTGGAATAAAATGGGAGCTGCCTGCTGTTAGGGAGATTCGAACTCGGCAAAATCCGGAATCGAAACGGGTTGCTGCTATAATTTTTTTTTTGGAAAAAAAAGAGAAGAAATGGGTTGTTGTTTTGGAAAAAAAATCAGAACGGCCTAGAAGGCAGCAACTTCTTTAATTTTTTGTGGAAAAAACTAGGGAGCTCTGTTAGTGAGAATCGAACACGACCAAATCCAGAACAAGCGCACCCGCACATGCCTTTACCAACTGAGCTACCACAACAATTTGATTTATATTGCAATTTGTACACATATCTATATACATATACTAAAACCGATGCATTGTTGCCTACGTGGCGGCGCGTGAGAGCATCTGCATGCGTGGCGACACGTGAGTGCATTTCGCAAAACTTTCTCCCGTCAAAAAGGAAATCTAATAAAAATAATTATTTTATTTTACCATTAACTCATATAATTAGAAAGATGAAATATCTTATAAAAGAGTAAATATTATATAAGGAAAAACAATATTAGTTGTAGATATATACTATATATTTAACAAAAAAATATTAAAATATTTTTATAAAACAGTTATCTAATAAATGACATGAGATTCAATTAATTGTAGATTAGAAGAAAAAAAATTACCTTATAAATATGAATTCTATATATATTTTGAGAGAATCTAAATAAAAAAAAAATATTTAGCTTTTTTTATAATCTGTCAAATTAATTATATTTATATCTATATTAATTGTATTAATGTATTCTCTGTACACGGTACGGGACCTACACTAGTATACATTATAAAACCTATACAAGGCCCTCAAAATTTTGAGGCTCTATGTGATTGCACATTTCACACGGGCCAAGGGCCGACCTTACACCTAGATATCAACTTCTCGGGTTCTTTGATCCTGGACGATTCAAAGCTTGCTGATTTCATCTGTCCGAATGCTTTTGGCTAGGATGGGTCGCTCTACTCAGCCAAATTCTTTTTTTTTTCATAAAAAAAAAACAAAAAAATCGCGGTGTGAATGGTGGTAGGTAGACTTGTCACTCGGGTCATTCGGTTCGGGTCGGGTCATTTCGGGTTTCGAGTAAAACGGGTTCCGGGTAAAACGGGTCCCGGGTAGATCCGGGTTGATTTGAACTCGGGTTTGACCCGGTTTCGGGTCGATTTCGGGTTTGTCAAATTTTTCTTTTTTAAATTAAAAAAAATCATGATTTGGTAATTTTGCGATAATTTTAAAATGCTAAAATTAAAAATGTGGTTCATAAGTTTTAGTGCTTGTAATTATATACTATATCTGATAAAAAAATATTTAATTTTTATGATTTCTTTTAATTTTTAATAAAATTTAAAAATATATAAAATATCAAATTTTTTAAAAATAATTTTATGCAATTAGTAATAAGCATAGAATTATTTTAATATTTTAATAATTTTTAAGAGTTTTTTCTTCTTAAAAAATGTGATGAAAAATCAAAAATCAAATACTATGGATTGGATGGAGTATTACACAATACAAATAAATATAAAAGTTGATTTGAAAATGAAACATCAAGTGATTGTAATTATAAAATGTAAATAAATTGGAATCTCCATAAAAAAATTTAATCATATATAATTATAAATCAATCGGGTTAATCGGATCACCGGATCATCGGGTCAATCGGGTCAAAATTACCGGGTCAATTGGGTCACCGGGTCGAAACCCAGATGACCCGGAAAATTACCGGGTTTTCGGGTTCGGGTCGAAAAAAAATTTCGGGTCGAAATTTTCGGATCTTGACCAAAATTTTACCGGACGTTCGGATCGGGTTATGTTTTGACTAGTGGTAGGTAGGAGCTTAATAAATTACTCCGAAAAGTGAAATCTTATTTTCTGCGTTGACGCCGTTTTGGACGAGTTAGACGCTGATAAATTCCATCCGTCGGCTGAATCAGATGAAGAACTAGCCAATACAAATTGCATCTCTTGATTCGGTACTGATCAATACAAATTCAATTTCTCAAGACGCAGTCTGTCAACTTCCTTCCCAATTGCGTCGATTTAATCGTTAATCTTTTTTTTTCCCCTCATCTGCTCAAGCTTGTAATTTCGGTGCCGAATTGCGCCTCGCAATCCGGCGCCCCCTACGGGTTTCATCTGTGTTAGTCTAAATGCTTCTTACTTAGGGTTTCGACTGATTGGTTGTTTCTCTGGTCGAGGAGTAGTTGTTTTCAGTGTTAGCAGTTTAAGAATAGGTTGGCTCCGTACAGGGAATGGTGGATTTGTTTGAAGTTATAATGCACTTGTTCTTCTGGTTCTTGTTGGCTTCTGGTGGGTGTTCATATTGAATGACTGCACTTAAATATCATTCTCACATGTGTAACATGTTAAGCTGAAATTGAGATGTAAATGGGGCTAAACTAGCCATTTGAAAGGTGCATTTGCAAGAATAACTCAAGTAGGTGTGTCAGGCTTAGCAAATTGAGTGTTACTACTTCACCCTTAAGAAATCGTACATCACCCTGAAAACTAAAGGGTTAGTTAGTTTGCAAATAGATTATGAACAATGGGTTAGCTTTATTACATCACTCATCATATATTCATATGTTTAGTAGTAGTCTAGTTTCAGAATGGTGATGGAAGTGAAGTTGAGTATAGAAAATGGGATCTGTCCAGATCAAGGTTGGTTGCTGCAGTTCTTTGTGTGGCTCACGATATATGAGTGGTAAGTATGATCATATATTGCAATCGCACATGATTTATGTAATTTATTACAATAACAATATCTCAGTGTATCCAACAATTAAGCAGGGTATGAGGGATAGAATGTACGCAACCTTATCCTGAACTAGTTGAGAGAGTGTTTCCGAATGTTAATGCATGCTAGAATTTAATATGTTTCATGTTTTCCGGAAACTTGGTTCATGCGTATTATACCTGGGAGATGTATGTGAAACCACAATTTCATATATTTATGATCTTTCATACAAGTAGTTATGCTCTAGAATGAGATTATGTTACATATGCTTGATATCCTGGAAGGCTGGTTTCATGTAGTTGAGTTCAAAAATTGGCTAACTATTGAAAATATGGCAAAGAAAGATATAGTATTATGCCAATTATTGAAAGACCGAGTGATCCATGGAAATACTGCATGCTTAATTGTTATGGTTGCTTCTGCGGCTGATGATTAATGATCTCGAGGTTCTTTTCTAACCCTCAAATTAATATTTTTGATTTTCTCCTCGTGTATCTAATTGTATTCTATTTTCTCATCTTCTATCTAATTGTATTCTATTGAGCTTTGCATACCCGATACTTTCTTAAAAGTGGTGGACATACGTTTATGTCAAGGTTTGTTTTCTATGGTATCTTGATGCAATCTTTGTTTCTTAATGCGTCCTCTTCCAATTTTGCTAAACCATGCTGTAAATGAGAGTGAATGACATGCAAACTCTGTGGATCCCACAAGTCAATCCGAGGCTGTGTTTACTTGCCTAGCCAAAAATCAAAGGGAATTCAAGCTACCAGGACAAGCCACTCTGGAACCATTTCATGGAGACCATGCTTATGTTATTGGTGGTTTCCGCTTGCTTGAGGCATGGAGATAGATATTTAACATTGACATCTGTTACATACATATTCGCCAACGGCCTAGAAGAAACTCAATCACTAGAATCTGCTCCACAGATTACTTTTTTGTTTGTATTTGCATTGCATATTATGAGGACAGTTTTCAAGTTCACTCCACTCAGCCTATACCCAAATCTATTTGCAGATAGCAGAAGGGATGATTTATCTGTTGCCAAGTGAGACAAATTATTTTCTTACACGATAATGGCTCTTGAAGAACACAATAAACTTGGCATTTCATCCTTGTTTACATGGATGACGAATAAGAGATATCTCAAGTTGAACTGAACATCATCAAATCAATCTGAAGCATGAGATTCGGCTGATTGTGTTGTCATGTTGGACCGCTTAAGCTTGGATGTTGACACCAAGGTATGTACAAGTACATGGAAGATTTTTTCTGGATATCGATACACCTGTGAATCGTGATGTGTTGCTTATGATAACGATGCTATAACTCGTGAGCTGGCACGGTGTTTCTGATTGCCTGGAGGGCAGATCCATCATTCTGGATATGAAAATTCAACTACTTTTTTTCGAGATTCATCACTCTGGAAATCATTCCTGGGTCTAAATAGGTTAGTACTCTGGACATCATTCCTGGCAGATGCTTGCGATTTAATTTTGTGCCCTTTACGTGTTTTGGAAGGAAACAGATTCTACTACTTGCCCTGAATCATTGATAAGAATCCTGCGTACGAAGCGAAACTTCAATGAAGTCTCACCTTTTTTATGCACCCCATTCATTTGCCCAATCATTTAAGTTAAGAATATTCCATTTCTTGGAAACACTAATTTGAAGAGATGAGTGAGGTTCATTGAAATATATACACTGGTAGACAACCTTTAGTGAGATATTTCCCAATGTTGTCCTTCATCATTGACTATAGACTAACTCATTTCTCTTTCTCAACAGGATCAAGTAACTTCTTGCGCAATTGGACACAAGGAAAGTTTCCTCTATCAGATCTGATGGCTGCAAAATTGCTTTCTTGCTCACTTATGAAGTTATTAACAATGCCTGAGAACTGGAAGTAGTTGTGTAAGGTCATTCATTTTTTATCTTCTTGAGCTTAGCGCTGTGCAGTTATCACAGTATGGTTCGCTGCATTAGCCTATAGTTCCACCCAGCATAATGATCTGAAGATTTTAGCATTGACTTGAACACAAATTGTCCCAATCTGGTAGCTGTGCTGCTGCTGCTAAAGAGTAAGAGCATTACTTGAGACTGGATTTTCAACCTATTTGTTAAGTTATTGTTAAGAATTGCCTTCTTGTTAAAGAGTAAGAGTATCTTGTTAAGTTATTGTTAAGAACTGCTTAAGAGCGACATTGCCTTCTTGTTGACTTGTTAAGTTGTTTTTAAGAATTGAGAACTGGATCTTCTTGATTCAACTGTTTTTAGCAGTAGCTAAAATATTACCAAAAAAAAAACAGATAGTAAATAAAAGGAGTATAACAGCTTCACAAAATTCAGAACGAAATTTCGGGTTCTGAAGGAAATAAAAATTACAAATTTCTGGTTCTGGACTAGGAAATTTCAGTCTGGACTGGATATGACATAAGCCCAAACTCCCAAAAATCTTTGGACCATTGTCTGATTTTTTTTATTGATTCACTTGTGACATCCTGTATGTTTTTTCTAGTCCAATATTGATCCAATTGCTTGTTTTCTATTGGATCACCAGTGAATTAATATAATTTTCTCATCGCATAAAAAAGCTGTAGTAATTCCACTGTTAATTATTTTTTTGGTGGAAATTCCACTCTTAATTATATCTTCGCGTGTACAGTGTACATACCTGCTTCTCTGTTCTTTCTGTGTTGATTTCAGGGCCTCTTTGGCGGAGCTTTTCAAATCATTGTGGGAAAGCTTTCTACAACTTCCAAGAAAACAGCTTTGCAAAACGGTATGAAGTTTGTGATGCCAAACAAGATTTTACTCATTAATTTATCCACAAAGGTTACCAATTTAATCTACATAATAATCTTCAGCTAGTCTAATCATTGATATGCCAAACACACTTTGAAGTAGGGTGAATGTGGGGAATTCGGTGATACTACTTTCCCGATGCAGTAAGTTTTCAAGTTATGTTACTTTAACTGAAATATCCTGAAACTAATGACGCTATTATATCAGATGGAAAGACTAACCCTCGTTTGATTAACAAAAATGCAAAGGAAAGAAAACGAATCTAGTCCATGTTTAGACTTTAGATTATGATTCATTAACCATAATTATAACCACTTCTTCGTTCATTTTCCCTACAAAATTTGTTAACTTTATCTCCAGCTCAGTTATTTCTTATATATATAAATACATCATGTCAGTTCATTTACCCTTTTCTTGATTCATAGTAGATTTAACTATTTAAGCGCCATGGTTTAGTTGATTGGTGCTCTGCATAACAATTAACAAGTGTTGTAATCTTTCCTTTTTCTGACTGTGGTGGATTGGGTTTGAGCTTATCTTGATACTAACTGCTATACTCGAATGGGGTTATGAATTAACAGCTCTGGATTGATTTGGATCACTTATATAAATATAATTTGCTTTCGTCGACTTTTCGCTTTTGCTTTTTCTGTTATAATCAGTGGCTTAACTGTTCTAACTTATCTGCAACTTCCTGTATATTGAAATGAATATATATCCTCTCGATTTGAGAGTGAAGGATAAGGAGGATCCGCATTTGGCTCCGTCAGCTCCTAGGCAGGCATACTTATCATCATCTTCATCTGTATGGATTCCAATACAAGCTTTTTGTGGTTGTCCATCCTTCTTCCCCACCACCCAAACCAAAAGAGCTCCCAAGGGCCAAGAGTGTGTCTTTGTCCAAAATGGGTGTTTGTTCCCTACATCGGTAGCCCACACACTCTTATCATTTACACAAAGCTAGCTAAAGGGCAAAGCAAAGAAAGAAACTGAGCTTGCCAAAAGGTGGGAAGATATTATCAACAATTTGTCCATGTTTTTTTAGGAACAGGTGGATTCACAAGAATATTCGCGCGTGTTTCTGCTCAGAAAAGAAACCTGTGCACACGAATACGTAGTCGCTATTCATCTACTGGTACGTGTAAACACAATTTTTGTGGTTTAAAAGCACTGTTTTTTCTTCATATTATCATTGGTTGTAGCAGCCCCTTAGAAACTGTCCTCTTGTTGAGCTCTTTAATCCTGATAAGAAAGTAGTGATTTATATATAAAGTTGTGCGATTGTTCGCCCTACTTAGTTGGCTTGCTTATGTCACAAGATGAACAATTGGGGGGGAAAAAGACAATTACTTTTGCATAATTCATGTGTAGAAGGCAATTGCACTATCAAAGCTGGGGCTCAAAAAGACCTGAAACAAGATATGGAGATGATTGACAGAAAGCACATATATCATATGATAAAAGGGGAAGCTCTTTGAATTGGATTGGGATTGATAGGTTGCCAAATGAGAATGGATCTACCCTAGAGAGCCACATTCCTAGTAGATTCCATGTACCCGTCTTTTTCCCATACTCGTTCATCATCCAAGAACGAGGATGCCATTTCATTTAATCATCAGTCATGTGATTTTTTTGATAGGCTAGTGAGTAATCCATGAAGCAAAATGACCATTTGCATGTCTGTCAAAACAATTCTAACAGGTGTAAGCAAAAGAAATAATCCAGAGTAAGTTGATCAAGGGTTTGGGTTGGGTTGGGTTGGGTTGGGTTTGGCTCGGGTGAATCGGGTTTGGGTTGTTTCAGGTTTCAGTTACTTCGGACTTTGGGTATTTTTGGTTTCAAATACATCAAGCTTCGGTTATTTCAAGTTCCACATAAATCGGACCCCAATAAATTGAGGCGCATTCATTTCAAATGTGACAATCTTCGAGTTCCGGTTATTTCTAGGTTGGTTGTGTTTTGGTTTTGGTTGTTTTGAGTCGTTTAGGTTTAAGGTTTGTGTATGATTTGGGTTAGTTCAGTTTCGGGTTTTCGGCTGCATGAGTTCTGTCCGGGTCGATTTAATGGATTTTGTTCAATTTCGGGTTTCATGCAATTTGGGCTCGGGCAGGTTGGGTCGGGTGTTTGGGTTCTGGTTCGGGTCTTGCTCGTGCAGATTTGAGCAGTTTCCTTGTTAGATTTGCTGTGGCCTGTGGCCACTTGCTGCAATCTACTTAGCAATCTCACCATGTCTGGCATGTGAAATTGAATTTGTGGCCTTTGAAATTGCAAAGTCATCACTTTGACAGTGTTTGAATAGGATGTTTTTTTTTTTCCAATCATGAGTTGATTTCTTAATTTTTAGATGGTGATTATACAAATTATCAAACTAAAGGCTTTGTTTGCTTGATAATCATGGAGCCGGAATTAAAAAAAATAATAAAAAAATTAATGAATCTAGTATACTTTGATATCATTATTCGCTACCCATTGAATTTTCCCACATTTTCCATATAAAATTTGTCTTATTCCTAATTTTAACTTACCAAAAGCAAGAACACAAACAATCATTGGTTTTAAATTTACAAGGCATACAATGTCTTCTCAAAGTAGTACTTCAAATCTAATTTACAAGGGCTAGGATAGAGAAAATATTAAAACCCAAGTTGGATCATAGAATCTTATGAACCGATTTCAATCTAATTGATTGTAGTATAATTAGTACTCACTCTGTTTTCTTCTAAGTGACTTTTTACCATTCATGTATGTTTTTTAAGGTGTGAAAAACTATATAAAATAATAATTTTAAAATAATTTTAGGGTGATTTTGCTAACTAGCCTATTTTGAACCTTTAATTAGGTGATTAGCACCCAAACTAATTTAATTAGGTAAGCTAGCACCCTCCCCAAATTAGGTGTTAAGGGTCAACGGTCAAGCTGCTTGACCGTCAATAGATCAACAGTTGACCGTCAATCGGTCAACAGTTGACCGTTGACCGACTCTTTCTTTTTTTTTTACAACTGATGCCACTTTTTTGATACCATTTTTCAAAGTAGTATTTTGATGTCAAATTTTTAATGATATTTTTTCCCTTTAATGTGATGCCACTTTTTAAAGTAGTGCTTTGATGTCATTGTTCTAATGTAATTATTCGATGCCCTTTTTTATTACATTTTATTTTCGCTTTGATGCCACTTTTCTAATGAAATGATTTGATGACACTTTTTTAATGCCACTTTTTTCAAACCTTGCTAACATTTTTTATTTACTGTGATGTCACATTGACCATTGATGCCATTTTTTATTGTTGACTACTGATGACACTTTTTTTATGTCAATTTTTTGATGATATTTTTTTCATGATGCCATATTTTTTTCAAAGTAGTGTTTTGATGACATTTTTTTCTTTAATGTGATGCAACCTTTTCAAAGTAGTGTTTTGATGCCACTTTTTTTAATCAAATCATTTGGTGCCACTTTTTTTAATTTAATCAATTGTATATCAATATATTTAATCGATTCTACTTTTATTCACTGATGACACATTTGTGATTACACTTCATTGATGCAATCACTTGTGGTGACATGTTTATTACATTTTTACACAACTGATGACAAAAGAGCATAAAATGTGATTTAACTTGATTCAAACAAAACCAAATGTGCAGTGGGAGACATTAGCAAACAAAATCCTCTCTAAACAAGCTGGGGGTTCCATGAATTCAGTAAAATTCAAATATGATTGTAATGCTCCTTTAGCTAGGTAGTCCGCAACCTTGTTTCCTTTACGCCTAATATGGACGACCTTGATCTTCTTCTTCCTCTGCCTAAACCTAGAAGTAGATAAGCAAATATCTATCTGCACCTTGAAGTTCAAGGGTATTAACTGACACGTGTATGTATTGATTTGTTATGCTAGATTCAGTGGCTTTTGGAATGTGCTTGGATAAGGAGGAGCCCAAGAACAAGCATGACTTGATGTGTATGGTTCTGCTTATGCTTCATCTCTTTCTAATAAGATAAGTTTTGACAATTTTGGGTCATGTGATAGTTGGGCCCAAGTATACATATGAAACCAAAAATGGATCAATCAATTCAAATATACTTGCTACTGTCTCTCAGATCTTTGAAAAAAAAATCTTATAGCATAACATGAATGTTTACAAGTATATATATATATTTTTTAAAAATATATACTATCAAAAACTAAGAAATGATCAGCTTGGTATGATCTTGAGGAGCTCAATGTCAAACAAAAATGTTTTGTCTATGAGCCCTTGGTTCCTCAACACAAAGCCCAGCACCCATTATCCCTGTAACAACCGCAGTTCAAACACATCTACTTAATAAAGATCCTTAGCCAATGAATCCGAAGAATCTTTACTTAACGAACAATTCACTGATCCATCCAACAATTACAGACCAAGAAGACTATTTGCTTACCGAAAATGTGGTTGGCCTTGGACCCTTCTTATCGTAGTCATAATCAGGATATCCCAATTCCGGAGGGACTATGATCCTGCATATACATAAGGTATGCATATATCTCACATTTCTTGAAAAATCAAAGTTCGATTTGTTTAGTACTCCTAAGGCATATGTTGTCACATTGTGGTTGAGAAGTGTAAAAATGAGAGAGAAGAAAAGAGATGCAAAACCTTCTGACGCCGCCAAGAGACATGCCTGAGATGGCCTCCTCAAACGTCGGTATGACCCATCACCGACTCTCAAGTCCTGCAGTGTAACGGCCCAAATATAAATATTTGGGTTACGTTTCGAAGGATTGGATACCTTCGTTCGGATCTTGCAATTCGAGTACGAGTTGAGTTTTAAAACAGAGTTTTTAATGCTCAAAGAAGGGATTTTGCACCCTAAATTCGCGATAGGACCGTTGGGTACTCCGAACCTGTCCTACTTGTCTAAGTCGCTCAAAACGTTTTATGTCGAAAAGCATAAAGAAGGAAATCTCATAATACAAATTTTCACGGCATGGCCGGGTCAAAACCAAAAATGAGAAAATGTAAAGTAGCGAAAGTGTGTAGTCCATAGTCAGATTCTCCCTCCAATTGCGCCATAAGATACCCTCGTCATAACAGCACGAATTCAAGCAAGGGAACGGGTACCTGAAACTATACCACGAAGTCAAGGTCGAGCCACTCATGCGGGCCCTGAAGACCTCGCTGAGGACATATAATGTGCCTATACCTAAATAAAGGATGCTCTAATGCAGTGCGGAAATATTAAACACACAAGCATGCTAACAGTTTATATGTATGCAAAATGCGATTAAATGGGATCCCGCACAGAATGCCAAGTGGCATGTCCCTCTCCTACTCCCGCACCCATGCTCGTTCGTGCAGGAACCGACCGCGTTTTATACTCCCGCACCCATGCTAGTTAGTGCGGGAACTGGTCGCGTTCAATATCATAACATCATCAATCGTATCAATAGTCATGCTCGTCAATTTAACAATCTGACTCGATGAGGACAAAGCCCGATGGGACTAGACCGTCCTATGACCCTAGCGAATGACTCTAGGACTCACAATTTAACGGCCGTTCTACCATACGCAAAGAGAATACAGATGCTCGATTAATTTGTGCAACTTAAGCATGATACTACATGAATATGCGGGATTCAACACCTACACACTATATGACACATCAGGCATGAGGTTCTAACTTGAGTAAGCCCCGGAGGACTTACCTGAAGAAGCGCAGGATCCAAGCAATATAGCAGCAAGAGCAAGCAAGTCCAACAGATCAGATATCACCTAGTAAGTCAATAAATAACATAAACGAGTCTAAGTTATAAATTACACAAGCATAGATAACACACAAGTTACACATAAAACATATAAGATACACATAACTAATATAGGTTAACCATCCCATCATTATCAACACTGTAACTCATCGATTCTTTCTCATCTCATCTCATCATATCTCATTATATACCATCCCGCATCTCGTCTCAACATATCATATCTCATATATTATCTCATATATATCTCATCCAACATCTCATCACCATCATATAGTAATTTATTTTTCCTCATGACATATATCAAATCATGCTCAAAAAGTTTAAATATAAATCATGCTTTAGTTTACATGTTCATATCTTATTCACATACTTCAACGAATTCATGTCATAGCTCATACAAGTGCTCAAACAAGTTGATCAATCAAGTCAAGTTCGAGTAGATTAGTGTCAAAGTTTCCAAAAGTCATTTAGTCTCAATTAAATTAACTCAATATCTTAAAGGAACTCCTTAAAATCATATCTTGCCAAATCCAATTATAAAACATTTAACCTTTAGCCAACTCACAAAATTATACTATTAAAATAATCCCGACATATGTCTATTTCAAAGTCATTGTCTAAATAAATTTCGACATTTTAGAAATATTTTAAACAATCTATATCATTCAAAACTAACCATTTAATGTCAAAACTTAACAAATAAATTATCCACATAAATAATTCTCGACAAATCAATTTAAATAGCTAAATAAATATTCCAGAAAAATATAAGCAATTAACTTAATTAATAAAATAAAGAGTCAACAAATCCATGGATTATTTGATTATCACTTCCAACATCAAAACATTATCAATAAATAATTAGATAACACTAAAAAAAAATAATCAGATTTTAGATATCTTAAAATAAATAATTAAATACTCCAAATAGTTCAATATAATATTTAAAATAATGTTTCAAAAATAAAATTAATAATAAATAAGTAAATAAATAAAAATAAGTTATATAACAATTATATTCCTAATAATTAACTACCAAAACACATAACACAACCCAATTTTAAAGCCCAACCCGGACCATTAACTCGGCCCAGTCCACATCCGGCCCACCAAACCCGTTGCCCTATATATATATATATATATATATATATATATATATATATATATATATATATATATATATATATATATATATATATATATAAAATGCAGATCTGAAATAAAAAAATGGAAGAAAAGAAAATGGGCCCCACCCGACACATCAGCTCTCCCTCTCTCTCCCTCTCCCTCAACATCCCATCTGACCCTTTGCTATGTTCGACAGAAGGAAGGGCGGAGCCAGAGCCCGCCGGAGAGCTCGGCATTCCCGGCCTCCTTCCCTCTTCCTCTCCCGACCACCATTAATCCCAAAAGAAGAACGATCAGAACAGAATCAAAGGGGAATGGAAAGAGGTTCAAGCGCTCACCAAGAGGGGATCGATGTTCGTCGGAGATTCGTCGGAGGGGTTCTTCGGGCTCGCCGGAGACTTGGGGAGCTCCGTCGGACCTGAGATGTAGGTGGGATGTGAGAAAGGTGAGACTTGATGGGTTTTCGAGTGGAAGGAGGGAGGGCCCTTACCGGATTTTCGATCACAAACAAGGGAAGGAGGAGAAGGCTCGGCGGTTGGGAGCTCTCGGGGTGTGGCTCGGCTCGTCGGACGTCGGAGGAAGTGGAGTCGGAGGTGCTCGAGTCTCCGAAGGAGCAGGACGGAGTGAAGGCACCTCGGGCAATTTTGGAAAGGAGAAAACAGGGGAAGCTTGGTGGTGGTGGCCGGCTAGTGGAGCTGTGAAGTTGCTGGTGGTTCCGGCGAAAACAGAGGGGGGTAATGGTGGTTGACTTGGCGTCAAGGAGAGGAGATCGTGATGGTGGTGGCGGCAAAACTGAAGGGAAGGTAAGAAAAGAAGATGGTGAGGGAGGAGAGAGCTGTGTGTTGGGGTGTATGTATTTGTGGGGTTGCAAGGGTTTGTCTGGATTCAATAAAAGCAGGGGGAGACGTGTGCTGGTAACTCAAGAAGTAGGAGGGAGGGTTTGTAGGTGGTTGTGTGTGTGAAGAAGGGTTTATGGGGGGAAAGAGGGTTAGCTTTACAGCTAGAAGCAGGGGGTTAGGGAGGGTGCTATATGGGGTTAGGGTGGCTAGGGTAATTAATGTGATAGAAAGTCAAATTTAACACCCGGAGATAAATCCTGAAATCCGCTTTCTGATCTTAACATGACGTAATTAACAAACTTAGAATAAGTATTCGGATTCGAATTAAATAACAAACTCATAAATATTTTGAAGACTCGGAGATATAAGGCGAAATAAATTCATTCTCATGTTTAAACCACAAGTTTATGCTGGGATTAGTCTCGAGAAATAAAATAAATCGGTTCATTGAGGACGCAAATCTTTCAAAATTTTCCGGAGTCTTAGAACTTAAATGAAATTTAAATTTGAATAAATCTATAATTTATATAAATAATATTTTAAAATCTCGGTCCTTACATGCAACATATATGGTTAACTGAATTCATTTTTATTGCAAAAAAACTTGACAGAGAGAGGACACTTACCTTTGATCTTTCACTCTATGAATAAGGTGAGTACCATTTTGTCAATCTCACTTTTCCTTGTTCCTTATTTATGCTCATTGTACTATCAGCACACCAAAATTCTGTAGGGAATACATCAAGCACCTCAATTCCCTTCTACAGGAACTCAGGACCTTCATCGAACACTTGGTGGGCAATCGAACTGAAGGGTTCCTTTGTGGAATCAGCTTGTGGAGAATGCACTATCATGCCATGATGAAAAAATTCAGCAACAAGAGCACTCGAACATCAATAAGAAATCATATTCCATGATGAAAAAATTCAACAACAAGAGCACTCGAACAACAACAAGAAATCACACTCGAACAATAAAAAGAAATAAGATTCCATGATGAAAAAATTCAGCAACAAGAACAACAACTAGAAATCACAATCGAACAACAACAAGAAATCAGATTCCATGATGAAAACATTCAACAACAAGAGTACTCGAACAACAACTAGAAATCAGATTCCAATCTCAGCAAGAAATTCAGAACCAACAGCCCAAAAAACAGTACCAAATCAGATAAAAAAAAAACACAACAACCCAAAAATTTCAGAAGCAATGGGGCTTCAGATTCCATGATGATAAACAATAAGAAATAACATATGATATGGTGCTTCAAATTCCATCTAAAAAAATCAGAATCAACAAGAGCACTCGAAAACGTGCAATATGGAATCACAAATCGCATATGAGGTCACATATAGAGAAATCGCATAATATAGAGCACTCGACTTTTTTCATCTCTGGAATCACAACTCAGGACAAATATAGAGATCACAAATTGAAATCACATACCTACAGTACTAGTTTGGAGAAATCGAAATCACATACCTCCGGGAGAAAGCGAGGGTGAGAGAGTGGAAGAAGGGAAGCAGAGGGTGAGACATCGACGACAACCGAGAGCGAGAGGGAGATTGGGGATGACGTCGATGACTTGGGGACGATCCGAACGGAGACCATCGGAGGTTGAGAAAGGGAGATCTCGTCATGGATGGACGAGGGCACCATATCTGGCGGAAGGGAACGTGGAACAAGGTACACACACCAAATTAAACTTTCAAAAAGGCTAGCACGCCTAAAAAAAATATTCAAAGTGCTTAATTAGCTAATTAAATGTTAAAAAGGGTACAAAACACCAAATTTTCTCATAATTTTATTCCAATAATCTCATACTTATTGGTGACAAGTATAATATTATTAAAAAAATTATTAAATTATTAATATTTAATATAGTTTTTACCGTTCTAAAACTACGTGCTTGACTTGAAAAAGTCACTTAAAAGGAAACGGAGTGAGTAATTTGTATAATCTTTTAGTTATTTTTTACGATCTTATGATCTAATCATAAAATTCCGATCGAGTGACAAATATACCTAAGACCCATATAGATTTGTTTGATTTATTAGTGGATACCAAATTGGTAAAATCGACCAACTTGATACCTATCTAAGACTATATTTGACAAATCAACTAGCTTTTGATTATTATTATTATTATTATTATTATTATTATTATTATTATTATTATTATTATTATTATTATTATTATTATTATTATTATTATTATTATTATTATTATTATTATTATTATTATTATTATTATTATTATTATTATTATTATTATTATTATTATTATTATTATTATTATTATTATTATTATTATTATTATTATTATTATTATTATTATTATTATTATTATTATTATTATTATTATTATTATTATTATTATTATTATTATTATTATTATTATTATTATTATTATTATTATTATTATTATTATTATTATTATTATTATTATTATTATTATTATTATTATTATTATTATTATTATTATTATTATTATTATTATTATTATTATTATTATTATTATTATTATTATTATTATTATTATTATTATTATTATTATTATTATTATTATTATTATTATTATTATTATTATTATTATTATTATTATTATTATTATTATTATTATTATTATTATTATTATTATTATTATTATTATTATTATTATTATTATTATTATTATTATTATTATTATTATTATTATTATTATTATTATTATTATTATTATTATTATTATTATTATTATTATTATTATTATTATTATTATTATTATTATTATTATTATTATTATTATTATTATTATTATTATTATTATTATTATTATTATTATTATTATTATTATTATTATTATTATTATTATTATTATTATTATTATTATTATTATTATTATTATTATTATTATTATTATTATTATTATTATTATTATTATTATTATTATTATTATTATTATTATTATTATTATTATTATTATTATTATTATTATTATTATTATTATTATTATTATTATTATTATTATTATTATTATTATTATTATTATTATTATTATTATTATTATTATTATTATATAGTTTTAAATTAAATAAATATAAGATTTTAATTTAATTAACTTTTAAAATCGGAGTCTTTCAACCGATACTAAAGTTTTTCGGAGTTTTTGTTTTTCTTTTCACAAATTTCCATATTTTACTCTAACAAATAGGGTTACCAAACAACATACTAACTTATCTATCTATATACATATACTAAAACCGATGCATAACATCCTATATGACGCGTTGTGGTTGATTCTAGGATAAAAATTCCTATGTGACGCCATAATTTATAGAAAGTTATATAAGCCACAATTTATATATATATATATATATATATATATATATATATATATATATATATATATATATAGAGGGTGGATTAAATGTTTACAAGTCTTAACATGTTAAATGTTAACAAATAATGACCGTTGATTGAATGAAGATGGATGGATGTGATTAATCAATGATTTATTTGATTTATTTTTTAGAAAAAAGTGGGACCCACATGGATTTACAATTCACTTGCTGAATGATGGAGCGTGGGATGTGTGGGATGCAAAACAGTAACCCAGTAACTGCTCAATCAGTTGGAGCAAATCGTGGGTTTTTTTTTCAATTTTCACAAATTTCTTTTTTGAAAATAGATTTCTAATATCATGATCAATTATTCTGGGTATGCGAAATCTTTGATAATATGTGAGGTCTTCATCCAAGTCGACGGTCAAGAAGAGGAAGAAGAAAACTGCCGAGAGGGTGAAATTTGCAAATGGTTTCAGGTAATGGGTTAGTAAACGACATTAGCAGGTGAATTGTTCGATGTTCAGAAGCAAATATTCGTTGTAAATATGCAATTGTACGTGCTGATGCGGTTCTGAGATGAAAAAATAATTTGGCGAACGTATTTTTTTGGGTAAATTTTCAACATCGATTAGTCGATGTTGAAATATTCGATGTTTGAAAACAAGTATTCGTTGTTAATATGAAATTGTTAGTGCTGATGGTGTTACTGGGATGCAAAAACTACTAGAGTTATAGTTTTCGGTTTAATTAGCAATCTGAATTATTTGATGGTGAATGATTATATGATTGGGAGTAAGTATTCGTTGTTAATATGCAATTATTCATCCAGAATATTGTTGTAAGTTTTTTTCTTTGATATGTTATGACGCATATATGAAGAAGGAGAAGGAATGGGATGTTGACAGTAGAGGTGGTGTCGAAGCGGAAGTTGTTGACTTCATTTTTTATCAGCTGTTGACGGATGAAGCTGAGGTTGGTTATGTTCAATCACAATCTCCAGGGAAAACAAAATATTGGATCCCCAATTGTGACGAATCGTTGAAGCCAGTAGTTGGTAAGAGGTTCTAAACGGTAGACGAAGGGATGGAGTTTACAAGAAGTATGGGTCGGTGGTTGGGTTTGATGTACGTGTTGGTGGAACGCGTACTCATCCAAGAGACAGTACTGTCCTTCATCGATACATGTTGTGCAATAGGCATGGTTTTGCGGAAACAAACACAAACAAAGGAAAGCGCAAACGGTTAACCAACCGTGTTGGGTGCAAGGCGCACATTTATTTGAAATTTATTGGGCTGGATGGGTACAAGATAGATAGAATGGAGGAGCGACACAATCACCCCCTTATGCAAGACGCATCAAATAAATTTTTAAAGTGCACCGGAAGCTTGACGTTGGTCATAAACAGTTCATGATCAACTGTGCACATGCTCATTTGGGTCCAGCCATGAACCATAGACTCATGAAAGAGTGTAGACAAGGCTCAAAACCTGGATCGATGTCCAAAGGTGCAGGATATTAAAAATTTCAAACGCGATGTGATGGCTTACATTTCGGGTGCAGATGCATAAATGTTGCTGGATAGGTTTATGCTGAAGAGACAGGCATCCTCCGCCTTCTATTTCGACCATGTGGTGAATGAGAAGAACCAACTAGTAAGATTGTTCTGGTGTGATCCTATAGCCCGGGCGAATTTTGCTGCTTTTGGTGATGTTGTGTCGTTTGACTCAACATACAGGACGAACAAGTATGTTTTTTTTTACCATTGTTTTATAATATTTTAGAGTAAATATTATTATGTGAAAGTGTAGCGAATATTCAGTCATGATGGAGTAACTATTCGTCCGTACATTAGAACTTAGGCTGTTATTTTTACAGATGTGTCTTGTTTTATGTAATCATTTGAAAGCCCTTGTAAAATATTATTAAAACATTTCGATCTGTGTGGTGTATATGTACAGGTATAACATGGTATTCGCGCCTTTTACGGGATTGGATAACAATCGCAAAGCTGTAACGTTTGGGGCTGGTTTATTGTTAACCGAGGATAAGCAGTCGTACAAGTGGTTGTTCGAGAACTTTCAAAAAGCCATGGGTAAGGACCCGTTCATAATTGTAACAGATTAGGATTTGTCCATGAGGGAGGCTATTTCGGAGGTGTTTCCTAATACCTGGCATCGCTTTTGCATGTGGCATATAATGATGAAAGTTCCGAGAGAGGCAATTGTTCTGTTATTTCTTCATTGTAACACTGCAAATGGTACGACTTCATTTTGACATTATGATCATTATTCAGTAAGTTGGGTACAAGTATTCATTGAGCTGATATTATTATTCATTACGTTGATCGCATGTATTCATTACCTTGAGGGTGAGTATGCATTAAGTGTGTATCAAGTGTTTACTGTGGTCATGAGTATTATTCCGTCAAATTTAAGAGATATGCATCAGCCTTATCAACCTTATCAATATTCATTATAATTTTCAATTATTCATCAATATGCGGCAAAATTTAAGGAATGTTCATCACATTAACTTAAATAATATTTTCTTAATAAAGATTCATCTACTATATATCAAAATGCATCATTAACTCCAGTATTAGCTCTTATTGCAATTTCTGTTGTTTTGTACATATCCCAGGTTCCTAAAGAAGTATGTCTCAACAAAGAGTTTCGACATAAAATAAACAAAGTGGTATAGAGCTACGAGATCACTGTCGAAGAGTTTGATGAGATGTGGAAGGAGATGTTGTCAGAGTTTTCACTGGAAAAAAAATGGATGGCGCTCATGTACAAATTGAGGATGAATTAGATACCTGCATTTTTCAGGGATGTGCCAATGGGTGGTTTAATTCGCACGACATCCATTTCTGAGTCCGCTAATAGCTTCTTTGGAGAGTATTCTAGCAGACATTTCAGCATGGTTGAGTTAATGATGCAATTTGAAAATGCCATGGATACTCAGCGACACACACAAGCAAGGCTAGACATGGAATCCGCAACTGCAGTTCCAACTTATGAGACTCGGCTTGTTATCGAGAGGCATGCATCATCTGTGTATACTTTGAGGGTTTTTGCTAAGGTAAAAGAAGAGATCGCTGATGCAATCACCATATGCAATGCGACCAACGAGACTCAGCAGGGTTCAGACAAGACTCATGTTGTTGCAGAACAAGATGTCGGGGACTTTCAGGTGATCTATGAAGCAGCAACCGAGGTTTCTAAATGCAGTTGCAATACTCTCCATACGATCGGAATCCCTTGCAAACATATATTTGCGACGTACAAATATATGGGTATGAAGGAAATACCATCCATAATGGTCAAGTCGAGGTAGACTAAGCAAGCTAGGGAGTTGTCACATGTTCAAGTTGATGATTCGGTGCTCAAGCAGTGTGCTGCAATTGAGTCTAGGAAGTTGGCAGTGAACAGGCTATGGGGCACCATATACTCCACAGTTGGTCTCGTGGAGGAGGACATTGATCTTATCAATGATTTGATGACGACTTTGCAACAGAAGAGATCATAATACATGAAAAAAGTTGCTGACTCCGTGTCAGCAGAGGAGTCAGCAGGGACAAGCAAAGAGTCGTTTGTTCAGAAGTATGTGGGGGTAAAGCCTCCAGACAAGGTACTTATTCAACCCCCACCTCAAGCAAAGAACAAGGGAAATAGGTTGAAGGGGTCGTTGGAGAAGGTGACAGAGAAAGCCTTAAAGGCGAAAGGGAGAAAGTGTGGGAGTTGTCGTAAGTTGGGGCATAATAGTAGGACTTGTAAAGGGAAAATGAAGGCTGAGGAAATGTTTGATGCTGATGACGAAGATGATAATGAGGAATGGTCATATGATGTAAGTGATGGCCATGATCAGGAGGATAGTGACTCGCTACGATGGTAGGTTATAAGTTAGTTCTTTGTAGGTAGGGTACTGTCTATGATCCGTTTAAGTGTTTGCTACATAGTTGGATTGTTTGTTTTGGTTTGGTATATTCTCTTGTTTGGTGCATTGGGTGTGCCAATGCATATACCTAGTTATTTGCGTCATGCCGATGTTGCTTCAGGTGTGACTGATATTAAATTGATTTTTGTTACGTATCCAGGAATATTTGTTGTATATGACTGAATATTTAACATATGATGATTGAATAATTGCTTGACATGGTTGTTTTGGTTCATGTAAGCATGAAGTATTATTTAAGTCTGTCAAGGCGTCGAAATATTCACATCAGGAGAACAAATATTCAATTCATTTAACCCATAGAAATATTCATCACAATTTTCATCGCAAGAGAACAATAGTCACCTAAAAAGCTAAATACTGTGAATATTTCGGCAACATTACAAAAATATTCATCAAAGTGATACAATTGTTCATCATAAACATCAATCTTTACACCAATATTCATATCAAGATGCCAATTATTCATAAAACCCCCTTTTTCCACTAAATTATTATGCGAAAACACCTTCAATGCATTCACTAGACATTATTCATCTTATTAGCACACTAATGAGATGATATTTGTTTCATGTTAGAGTAAATAATTGTTCCAATTCACCGAAGTAAGACCAAAGTAACATACTTTGCACTTGATAAATGCTTGTTCAAATGAAACATGCCTAAAACGTTAACTAATTATACTGTGGCCAAAATACCAATCCTGAAATGTGGTACGAAAACATCGTATTCTAAATAGTTAAACCATGGAAATATCCTACCAAATGGTCTAAAGTGGATGTCTGACTACCAATGCAAAATCAACATAGTATATTAGCATTCAAAATGAACCAGGTGTAGGGTCGGAACGTCAAGCCATTTCAGAACTAGTGAATACTTGCCCTTTCTTGCGCGCAACCTGGTTAACAGCACTTGCACCCTTCTTAAAGGCCAGTAAAAGATTATCCTTGTCGACATTCAAATCCGACGTCAGGATGCAATGTGCATACTTGGATCGCAGCGATGATATGTTTTTCCTACTTCCTCGTTTAAATCCACACTTCCATGAAACATCGCCTTTATAGGTCTCCATATGGCGCATGACGTATAAGCCTGAATCAATCTCACTCGCAGGTGTCTTCCAATCCAACTTCAAGACTGTTGCAGTCGCGATTGCCTCCACCTTATGTGCGATGTCAAATAATTCTTCGTCCACTAATAGCTGGTGGAGCATTTTTTTCTGTGCCACACATATATACCGTTATGATGCGAACTTAAAAATCTAACGCTACTTATAATGGGGTCAACTTACTATATACAGAATGTACTTACCAGCTCATCGAACACTGCTTGTAGTTTGCCGCATAATTTATTTCTTTCCCCTTTGAGTTGTCCAATATATCGGCAATCCCTCTCTGCAAATAGAAGACAATCACATAATAATCCCCATTTTCATAGATGGGAAACATCATCTGTTCACAAATGAATACAATATTGTGGTAATATTAGCTATCTCCTCATGGATTTGCAAATAATACATTATTGTGGACAAAAAGTCCTTACCATATCTAGATCAGCAACTCTCACCGCTCCCTTTACACCGACAGCATAGAATTTCATGAAGAACCACGCTGAATGCTGTTCATACGTCTTGTCAACCCGATTGCTGACATTGCCAAACTACACAAACACACAAACCACATTATTAACAATATATATATATATATATATATATATATATATATATATATATATATATATATATATATATATATATATATATATATATATATATATTCTATCAAATACATTTATAAATGTGGACTGAATATATAGATATCATGGTTACCGTCACCCTGGGCGGAACAAAGTATATGAAGGGAGAGTCTTTGCTTCTTTTCAACTCCTCATGGTTCGGTCGCAATCCCCACACATCGATCACACGGGGTGGGATGTGGTCTACTAGCAGATGCAACATATCACTGCTCGTTAATGTGAAACAAATTGCAAGCTTCTCTTATTTGGGTGGGTAGTCAAACAGTATGTTGCTGAATCAGATGACATCAGGATTAAGATAAAAAAATATGACATATACATCTACAATTGTCATTACACAATCATCATGATAGTAGAAAATATTCGTATACATTTAAGAAATATTCATCACAGTTACTCTATTGTTCATCAAAACCAATGAATACTTGTAACAATATCTTCGATTAGTTCTCAGAACCGTTTTGATAACATTCATAGAAAAATTCCATTTATTCATCAATATTCGACAAAATTTCAAACATATTCATTATAGTAACTCAATATTCATCAATATTCAGGAAGAAAGGTCAACTTACTCTGTCTCCACCTCTTTCATAACAGAAATTAGCAGGGATTGCTCCTTGTTGACCTGTACTTCTGGGCCAATCACTCGGTATACGAATTGACTTATCTCTTTACTCGAGCAATGGGTTTCCCGCCGAGTCCTTGTTGGTACGAGAAGACCATCACCAGCTTGTAAAACAGATTTTCCATGTGAATGACGCATAAATATGTTATGGAACTTACAAATTGTATGAATACTATAAGCCAATGTATTACGTTCTTCCAATACCTACCTTGTCCACGGGTATTATAGTTTTTTCCCTTGCAACCCTTGCACTCGCTTCACCGACATTTGCAATCTACACAACCAGAGATACACTTTTTCAATGTATCCTAACAATCACCCTCGACAATATACATAAACATTTCCCAATCATTCATCAATATTCGGCAATAATTCACAAATATTTATGACAATCGTTTCACTATGAATAAAAAACATAATGCGATTGTGAACGTTACCATATTTATTTTCGTACCTTAGGTGTTGTCTGTGGTTGGGGTGGAACATCCACTCTCAGATTTGGTATGCATTCCATATCAACCTACACATATTCAGCGTGTTAACGTTAACATATTCATTTTCGTCCATATATAATATTGAATAATCATCCAAATCTTGTTGCGTTAAACCCATTATCCCCGTCCCTAATGGTGGGATTGTACCACGGACGTTGATGGTCTCTTCATTCACCTACATAGGTTAACAAATGGATCAAATTTCCGATAGCACAACAACGAAGTCCAAAATTTATTATTTATTTATATTTGGTTACCTCAGTTTCAGATCTGTTGGATGTGTCCAAATTGGCTGTCACACCGGCTCTAGATCCATCTGCCTTCCTAATCCCACCAATCACCTCTGCTACGGGGTCAGTGAATCCAATATCAACACCAGGTACTCCTAAATTAAAGTTTGGCCATTTGTTGTAATCTGCGATTAGCTCTTTCCTTGCTTGCAGTGCACCATCAATCAGCTTCATGTTACGCAGCAATGTGGGGTCGTTCCACACTGATTGGGTTCTTTGTGAGAGAATATTTGCAGCTGGTGTCAAAGCGATGGAATCTAGACCCATTTCTTCTGGTTACCCACATCCAAGAACCACTTTACCAAGCTCATAGCAGGACTGAATAGGAGGATCACTTCTTAGAGCCTCTGGTATGTTGTTCAGTTTGTCCACAAAGTCCTTCATTGCTTGACTCACTTACATAGCTGATTTAATCAATTCTTCATATAAGTCCTACAATTTAAGACAACACAAATCAATAAACATCCATACCGTATTCAATACACAATATTCATAGCACAATAGTTCACCAATATTCTGTAAATGTAAATAAATATTCATCACATAAACTCAATTACTCATTAATGACAAGAATCCTTTCACCAAAGTTCATATAAAGCTACCAAATATTAATAACATTCCCTGTTAAACTCAGTTATTCATCAAAGCCACATTCAATTCTTTCAATACACATACTTAATATTAATAACCCAAATATTCGAGGCAGTCAAGGCATTGAATTAGTCATTGACATATTCATCTCAAACACACCATTTTCGTAGCAAAAGCTCAATAATTCATCAATATTCGACAAATTCACAAAAATATTCATCAAAGACACTTAATTATTAACCAAATGACATAATTATTCATCTCAACCACACAATCATTTATTAATATTCTAAAAAATGAAATAAATATTCATCACAGTAGCTCAATTATTCATCAAAATTAAGAAAACTTTCACCACTATTCATAGCAATACCAATTTTAGATTTGAACGTTAACTCCAACAGGGTCAAACACGTACCTCCTTCGATGCCTTTTTCTCACCAGTTTCTGGTATGATATGCAGTGGTGGTTCTATATGCCCTCTTCTGAATCCCCCACTTTTCATTTCGAGCTTTTCTCTTGCTGCTACCATACTGTCCGACCATCCCTTGAAGACAGGGACTGTTCTTGGCACTTGTCTTGTTCCTTGGTGGACGACACTGTCTATGTACAATAGCTGCATTATTTGGGAAAAATATACATTGTTAGTTGTTGAAAAATGCAGGGGACCTTGTTGCTAAGATTTGGCCATTCAAAATAGATTACTTACCACTAAAAATAGAACAGGTCCTTTGTACAACCCTTTTCTCTCTTCTCCAAATTTCAGTTTCACCTTTATCATACTTGATATGAAAAACTCACACCAATTCAGTCCACTCATAGAATCAACGCTGTCTATAACCCTCACTAAACGCTGCGTCACTCCCCCGCTTTGTTGACTAGTAACTAGGGTGCTGTCGAACAACACCATGAAGTTTTGGACAAATTCCAAACCACCGTCGACACCCTTGAGCATCTCTGTCGCAACATGTGTAGGCCTAAGCGCTGCTAATTTCTTCTCATACTGAGTCCTCCACTTCTCTATCACTTCATTCCTTTCGTTCTTACCTCGCAGTACAATCGACTTCCCACCTAAGGGGATACCAAAGCATCTATGTACAACCCTGTCAGTTATCTCGATGCTTCTACCGTCGGGGAACTCTAAGCTGCACTTATGTGGATTGAAATGGTCGATTACCCATGACGCCAAGGCCAAGGGCTACTTCTTTAACCCTAACTCCAACAACGAACTAAACCCAATGTAATGTAAGGTACACAGTTGGGCCTCATTCCTCTCTGAATTCTTCAGTTTATCTAGTGTCTCGACAAAAGTGTAGGGTGATGTATGGGTATGAATTGAATGTGGGTGTACTTATCCAGGATGTCTCTTACTTTCTTCTTTTTCTTCTCTTTCACATCAGCCTCCACATGTACAGTAGGATTACCCGATCCACCGTCGTCTTCTTCTACAACCCTTTCTTCAGTTTCGGTTGCTTCTTCATCTGCAAGTGGATGGTGGAATTTATTGATTTATCAGTGGCACAAGTGGAGGGTCCAATTTTTCCAGCTGCAATTAATATTATATATACCAGTATCATTACGTTCTTCACTTGAAGGTTCATGCCTTGGTCGTTTTGTCCGGCTTCTGTACGGAGATGAAGATGTGGTTTTCTTCCTAAACTTAGCTCTAGTTGGTTGTTCTTCGAAGTCGTCACCGTTATCTATCGGATATAGTGCACGTTTCCCAGTCGACTTGTCTGAGAATGGTTCTTTGTCTTTCTCAATGTTTTTTTTCCCACCTTTCCTAGCCATCATCTTCCGACCTGACGGGGCAAAATATTAATCAAACCGTATTCACAACATTCAAATTATTCATCAACATCCCCTATAAACACTATATTCATCCAAAAAGCAACAATATTCATTTCAGCATAACAACTATTCATTAAAATCCCCTTGTAACTCAATTATTCATATATATATCTATTCATTGCAAATATTCATCTCAATGTGCCCACATATTCATGGCATGCAAGGTATCCTACCAATGCTAAATATTATAAATACTTCATCTCAGTAGCACACTAATCAATATTCTTCAAAATTACAGAATTATTCTGTAAAATAATTCAAGTATTCAGCAAATACCATCATCTTTTACCAAATATTCATCTTAGGATAACAAATTTTTATCAAATCCGCTTTGAACTCAATTATTCATCTCAATACCACAACTACTCTAGTAAATAAAAGGAAATAATAATGAAATGAAATATTCAA
The DNA here is from genome assembly GCA_963922045.1 of Persicaria maculosa. NCBI lineage: Eukaryota > Viridiplantae > Streptophyta > Magnoliopsida > Caryophyllales > Polygonaceae > Persicaria > Persicaria maculosa. Next base: position 17,857,751 of record OY998261.1, on the reverse strand, counting down.
CCCCATAGCACAATACTCGTATGATAAAAAAATAATATTTCCTTAATATTCGACAAAATCATAGAACTATTCGTCAAATTTACTCAATTATTTATCAACCCCAATAATCATTTCATCAATATTCATTTCAATCGAACAAATATTCATCAAAAATCCCCTTTCACTCACTTGGTCATCTCAATACCAAAATAATTTCTTAATATTCGCAACCAATAAACAAATATTCATCTAATCAACACAAATATACATCAACATCCCCTTTCTCCTTCCCTTTCATCAACTATTTTCTTCAAACCCTAACCCAACTCAATCCCCGAATTCAATACACAAGAAGCAAGAGGGGAACTTACCCATGTCGATTAGCAATGGGATTCTTCGATTGCAGCTTCAGATCTACTGTCTAAGTCGACGATTTCTTCAATCCCTGCTCTATTTCGTGGTGGAACTCGGATGTACGGCCTTCAGATCCAATGTCGCTGCTTCGCCGGATGCTTCACCCACACCGCCTGAAGTAGCCGGCAACAAAAGCGCCGGCGATGAGACCGCTCCTCCTAGCTGGAATCGCCTTTTGGAGAGTCGGAGAAGAGGTTGGTGGAAGATCGCTTTCTCCCCGTGTGGTAGGGCCAATTTTCATTTATCCTATCTAGGTTTCCCCGAAAAAGCGTTTTTATATTGTATCTTGATATCACGCGCCTCTAGTGGGTGTTTTTTTATTGATAAAATTTGCGGTAGATGCCACTTTTTTTATCTTTATTGGGGGAGTGTCCCCCATGCTTGTTTAATTAGCCTTTTGTCCATCTATAATTTTCTGGACAAAATTGCCCTCATGAGTCGAAACCTAATCTCATTCATCCCTCTCTCCATCTCTCCCTCGCCGTTTCAGGCTTTCAGCACACTAGCACAGCAACTTCGTTCTCTCGATCCCTCTCTTGATCTCTTCCCATGGCTTCATCTCCGGCGAGAGGAAGTGGCCACCTTCCTCCGGCCTCGATCCGCCAGCGACGCCTTTGTCCTCCGGCAGCGGTAGCGACATTCCTCCCTCCCTCTCCGTTGGATCAGCGGCGCCGCCCTTCTCCTTCGTTAGTAGCCATGGATATGGAGGCGACCTTGGAGCCGGATCTCCTCCTCCGCTTCCATGCCGGTGCCGATTGCACTACGAGGGATCGAGAACGCCATGGCAACTCGGGATCTGGCTTTGTGGCGAGCGGGCGACTAAGAGACCTTGGAGCGGCGTCGTAGAGATGAAGGGCGGCTTAGGTGGAGAAGGTCAAGGAGAGGCTGAGCGCGGTTTCGTACTCGGAGATTTGTTCCGGAGGCTGAGAGCGGTTTCGTCCCGGAGGCTGAGTGCGCGGTTTCGTCCCGGAGGCTGAGAGCGGTCCCGAAGGGCGGCTCAGGTGGAGAAGGTCAAGAAGAGGCTGCGCAGCCGTCGATCCACCTTGCGCCGTTGATCTTCTTCTGGTCAGTAATCGCCGTCGAATTGCTTTCAATAACTCTAATTTCTCAATTCCTGGTATCGAATTGATGTGTGTAGAGCTTATTTGCTTTCTCCGTCCTTCCAATCTCAATTCTATGCACCGAGTTTGTGATTTTTGTTGTTGTTGCTTGTGATCAATTAATTAAGCTAGGTTTTGTGGGATGAGTTTGATGGAATCGCTTGTGATTTTTGTTGTTGTTGCTTGTGTCTCCAAGGGTCAGTTTCAGTTCAATTTTGTATTAGCTCTTGCCTAGGTTTTGACAAGTATTATCATTTCAGCTTATTGGAATAAGTTTCATTGCTCATTACTTTGCACTATATATATGTAGTAAATCATTCAAATATATTACTTGATCGATGTATATAGTATATATAATTATTATGTATATTAGATTAATTTATAGAAAAGTAATAAAATAACATAAAGAAGGTGGATTTGAAAGAAAACTAAGCCAAAGATAATGAGTATGTAAAGTTGATCGAGTAAATTCGGTATGAGCTAGTATATCTTACACACAAGCATATATTTCAACATTTCATCATTTCAGATTTTTTTGAAAAAAAAAGTTTTTAATTAGCATTTCAGCATTTCAGCAACTTCGGTTTCAGCAACGCGCAAAAAAAAAACTAATTTCAACAATTTCAACAACAATTTAAGCAACTCCGGTTTCAGCAACCCTGGTTTCAGCAACTCAGATTTCAGCAACTTAGGTTTCAGTAACGCGCGAAAAAAAAACTATTTTCAACAATTTCAGCAACTTCGGTTTCAGCAACTTTGGTTTCAGCAACTTCGATTTCAACAACTTCGGTTTCAGCAACACGCGAAAAAAAAACTATTTTCAACAATTTCAGCAACTTCGGTTTCAGCAACTTCGATTTCAGCAACTCCGATTTCAGCAACTTAGGTTTCAGCAACGCGCGAAAAAAAAAACCAATTTCAACAATTTCAGCAACTTCGGTTTCAACAACTTTGGTTTCAGCAACTTCGGTTTCAGCAACGCGCGAAAAAAAAAAAAGCTGAAATAGGGTTTGCTGAAACCAAATGTGCTGAAACAGGAGGGGGGCACAAGGGCGCGCGTGGGGGGGGGGGGGCAAAGGGGCAAGGGAAGGAAGGTGGACATTTTGCTAATTTAGGGGGAAGGGTGGACATTTTCCTAATAAAGGCCGTAATTATGGCCTATAGCACAATTCCCCCTTTTTTATTTGCATAATTTATTTAATTAAAATTGGGGAATAATCTCATCCCTCCATTTTCATTCAATCTATGGCTGTGATTTGTTAACACAAAACACTATAAGGGTTGCTTACACATGACCCACCCTCTCTCTCTCTATATATATATATGTATTAGTTGATTGACAAAAATATAAATACAAAATATTTCATAGTTATACTTACCAAAAATATTAATAGATAAATATGTAGTATTTGATAAGTGCTATTTTATTTATTAAATATTAAAATATTAAATTATATGAGATTCAATTAATGTTAGATTAGAAAAAAAAAATATTTTAACTTATAAATGTGAAATTTGTTTATATTTTGAGAGAATCTAAATAAATGATATTTAGATTATATATAATATATCGAACTAATTTTATTTATATCTATATTTTTTGGTGGAAAAATATTTATATTTATTATTTTTATTTATTGGAATCTATCTAACATATTTATATTATTGTATTAATGTATTCTTCGTACATGGGACGGGACCTACACTAGTTAATACTCCAATCAGTTTTAGCTAGTATATCAGCTTTAGTTACCCAAATACTAGTATAACCTAAATCCGTTCCCTTGACCGTACAAATTCGATATATGAACCCAACTTGGCTATTAGCTTACATTTTTTTGGTCGATCAAGTTCGTACATTTATACAGTTTTTAAGGTCGACATGTATGTATAAACCATACTCTTGATTTAGGTCATTTAAAAAAAAAAAAAAGAAAAAAACATAGAGGAAAAGTGACGAGACATTTATGCCGCCATTTGCACCTTTTTCATTTGTTCCATTGAAAATAAACTAATAAAAAAAACTTATTTAACTTTGAAAAATATGGGCATAGGCTCGACTCGTCATTTTTACTAAACAAGCTGTTATATGAGTTGAATAATCCGAGCTTATTCATTTATTAAACAAGCTGAATAACGTACATTTTTAATCTCGATTTAAATTAAGACTCGACTCATCTCAAGTTGGAATTTTAGGGAATGTACAAAATTTCCTCTAAATTACCATGTCATCACCAAGTAGAGCTTCTCTATACCAAAAAGAAGCTTGATTCGAACTCATTTATTTACTGAACTAGCCGTGAAATTAAAACCGAGACTCGATTTGGATTGAACTCGTTTCTAAATTAATGACCTGATTAGAAACATATAATATAGACTCGGTTCATCCGACTCAAATATCAGCCCTATGTGCACACATAGGTTAGACATTGTAATCACTAGTGTATAAATGAGGAAATACATTTGAGTGTATGTGGATCACCTTCTATATATGTTATTAAAACACAATGGCCATATATACTGAATCAAAAGGCAATGCTTTAAACAGGACCTCATATATATGGGCCTTGTGAAACTATATATGTTAGTGCTATTATTGCTTATTACGTTACGTACATGTGGTGAAATGAGTACTTCTACTTGCAAATTGCAATGTCAATGTGGGTGGTGAAAGTGGCCGGTGGTCCTCAACACTTGATCATATATATTTAATTTAAACTTGTTGCTGATTTTTCTCAAATAGAAGCAATTAATTGAAGTGGGCGCGCACCCCGCCGGCCTGAAAGTAAAAGGCTGAAGAAAACATTGAGATCGATGATGTCTACCTTGGAATCAAAGTGGTGGTCAATCTTTGGATGCATAATTATATATAGGGGTGTTATGTGAACACGAGTAGCTTGATTTCGACTCGTACTTGTTCGATAAAAACTCGACTCGAACTCGTTCATTTTCTAAACGAGTCGAGTATGAGCACATTTTTAAGTTCGGTTCAAAGCTCGGGTCGTTTGAATTAAACTTGAATAGCTCAAATTTTATAGAATTTCTAAAATTTCTTTTAAGTTATTGTATACTAAGCAAGTAGATCGAACTGCCTAAAGCTCGAAAAAAGCTCGGCTCGAACTCGTTCATTTCCTAAACGAGCCGAGTATGAGCACATTTTTTAGCTCGAGTCAAAATTTAGGCTCGGCTCGAACTCGTTCATATTCTAAATGAACTAATATGAACAAGCAATACTCAGCTCGTTCGGCTCAAATAACAACCCTAATTATATATTCATATATATATATATATATATATATATATATATATGTCAATCTCCATATATAGTTTTGCTACGTACACTTGCCAGTTGGATCCATTGTCTAATTAGTTTATCTAATTAAGTTCTTTTGTAATTAACTTCCCTGTTTTTGTCGCTAATTGCAACACAATATTGTCGCCAAACAAACCCTTAAAAGCTTCTCATTTTGATAATATGGGCATTAGTGCTTTAATTTATTAATTCATTCCTTCGGAACAAGAAACTTGTATACTCCGTACATCTTAAGCTTGAATTCACGTGTGTTGGACAATCTGATCTCTATTACGTGGGCTTAACTATTTGTTATTTTAATGTAATGATTATATTATAGCTAATTACAAGTGAGCTAAATTATACTTTCTCCGTATTATTTTTTTTAATTTAATATTAATACACGTATTTTAAGATGATAAAAATTATATTACTATAAAATATTTATTTTTAATAATTTTTTTAATAATATCATACTTATTAAAAAAGTATGAAATTATTAAAAAAATTTAATTAAAAAATTCATATTTTATTACGTGAAGAGTAAACGTAATGTTCGGATGCTAAATAAGAGAGACGCTTTCGTATGCTCGATCGATCTTCCAGAAAACATATAAAAACTCTTAACGAGATTTGGTGGAGGAAGATGATCGATATACAATTAATGCGGTCTTTGTTGAAAAATAGTTTTCGCGAAACTACATATATGTTGGTTTTTAACAACGGTTAGAATATGACGTTATTTTTTTATTTATAAAATGTCATTAAAAATACTTTTGTATGTTGTTTGAGTAAAAAAATGTCATGAATTTATACAATACTAAAACATTTGTGAAAAAAATAAGAAATTTATACAATTTATCCTGTGACTCACAGGATATGAAAAACCTTAAATTTAGCATGATTGGATTTTGATAAGTTTACACTCCTAAATATAAAAAATGCTCGAATTTTCATTGAATGGCGAGAAATCACTACCATAGCAACCAAGCAAATGTAAATATACTTTTCTATAATTTACTGCTAAGATAAAAGTTATAGCTTATGTAAATGAGTATATTCAAGGTCAATATCTCAATACACACTAGAAATTTCGCCCCACCTTTCAAACGATCATGCGGCCGCCACTGCCTGTGAGGATCCACTATCTCGAGTTCCTCTCTGTCTTCCTGTACCTTCTCTCAAACCATCCTACTCTTTATCATTTTTTAAAAATTTTTTAATTTAATTTTTTTTAAATTTGGGGGTGAGGAGGGACAAGTTGGGGGCTGTTCCTTTAAGGACAGGTGATCTCGTCCGCAATTTATCTATGACATTTACTACAAAAATGTCATAATACAATAAATTTATCTATGATCAATGTTCGCGAAACATCATGGATTAAGCATTTTTTTTTAAAAAAAATATAAATAAAATCCACGACGTTTCGAAAATGCCATAGATTTTTATTTCTATATATGCGTGCATTTGTTAAACGCCTAAAAAGTTGGCAAAAAATACGGTGTCACCTTCATAAGTTGGTGAAAATACAAATAAAAAACAATAATATTTTCAAAAGTTGAGAAAATTTTCCATTTAATATATAGATGAATGATATAGGTTAGTGAAACAGGTGAAAAGTTTTCATCCACAATCATCCCACCACTCTTTAATGTGCATTTTCACTCGCAAAAATAATGGCCACCCGGCCTAGATAAATTATTTTTTTGATTTTAGTCCAGTTTTGATCGGCTCAACGTCATCTAGATTGGGTACTGCGTGACTCATCTAAGGGTTTGATCCTCCCATTTACAAGCGACTCCATATTTATAAGGGGATTCGAACTTCAAATTTTTGACATGGACCGAGTGTAGCCCCACAACCACTACACCAACTTATAATTGTTACCCTGGATAATATCTACCCTAATGAATAGAAACTAGCTAGCTAGCAAGATTTTGGCATTATTAAAAATCTAGAAACTTCCAATCGGTTGGTATTTTGGAGATGCAAAAATATACATATGTACTTGTTGAGAAATGAGAACCACTAGATAAAAATCTCCAACTCAAACAGTAAACCCCATATATGTCTTCCACCATACAAAATATCCACATGTACTATTGTAATAACTACTAGTATAACTACTGCCACCATTTTGCTAGAGTTTGAATCCATTGGACAAGATCCAACTTTATGATTCATACAATCACTCCTTCAACTGTGCAACCTCCATTCAAAATGAGTCAGTCTCGCGCGCCCGCATATGCCAACTTGCCAAGTTGAACAAACGAATCTAAGATTCGTGCATCTTTCTGGGTTTCAACCCTAGAAATAATGATCTTGTAGCCTTGAAGAGAGATCGAGTGGTTGTTTTCATTGGTACATATAGACAAACAAACTGTAAAGGATGTATATATATATGTACTACATGATCAATCTCCAAGTGTGCAGGCCGGTATAGTTGCAGAAGCTAGCTAGCTAAAGGCACTTACAAAATGCAGTTCAGCTGGCATGCAATTTGGTGTACTGTTACTGCTGCCTCACTATCGATTCGGATTTCATATCTTTTTTAGCTACTCTATAGCTTTGTATGATTCAGCCAAGTTCTCATTAAAGTATCTAGACATTAAAGTGTTTGTTTGTGGTGTGAGTTTGCCCTACAGTACAACTGTACGGATTTTTTTTTTGGGGGGGGGGGGGGGGGGGGGGCTAACCCAGCTTTTTCATTAATTTCATCCACAATTTGTGGCTTATATGTTCTTCCTTCTCATTTTGATGTCTAAACAATACTAGCTCGATTTGTCTCAAAATATAAATCATTTTACTTTTTTTTTACATATTTTTTAAAAATCCTATAAAATATTAACTTTTTTCAAAATTTTCAAAATAATTTAAAATTTATTAGTAATAAATTAAAACTTTTTGAAAAGATATTGATATTTTATAGAATTTTTAGCACATTAAAAAATGAGTTAAAAAATAAAAGACTTATATTTTGAGAAGGAGAGAGTAATTATGATCAAAACAATCATTCGAATAACGATCTTTCTATCCTATGCTCTTAAGGAATAGGATAAGAACTAATTCGGGAAAAATTCTCTACCAAGAATAAGTATACTCTAAGAATCTAATTTAAAATTTGGCTAAAACAATTAAATTAAGGAAATATTTTCTCTTTAACGGGGAATCTTATCTTATGCCCTTGGGGCATACGATAGAAAAAACGTAAATAATTTGTTTTGCCTAGTTTTTGCATGCTTTTTAGTATAGTGCGGGGAACCTGTTGCTTCGCCTTTCTTTTCTGTTTTTTTTTTCCATGTATCATGACAACTAATCTGTCTGCTGATCTGTCAGCCTCTCAAGGATGAAGTTTGTTGCTTGATCTCTCAGAGTTTTACTTGTATAAAAAAATAAAGAAAACCCTAAATAGAAATGAATGAACCCAAGAAAAATATTTACAAATTGATTAAAATAGTGAATCTATAGTAAAATCTGTCATAAATTGACATATTTACTAAAAAAAACAATTATTTTAATACGGTATTTCTATCTTATTCCCTTATTACATAGAATAAGAATCTAAATTGAGAAATATTTTCTATCAAAAAAGAGTGAATACGATGACATGAATTATTGCAACAATGAAGGGGTTGAGTTTCGTTCGGATTCAGATAATGATGTAGTTGACAATGAAGTTGGGGGAAGATTTTAAACATGCTGACAACAGTGGTGGGAGAGATGTCTAAATGGGTAAAAGAGTTGTCATTGAAGCTGGATACTTTAGTGTCTACTCCTGACTGGGCACTAAAGATGATAAGCAGAGTTTTAATATTAGAGAAAGTTATTGTTGAACTTCAAAAATAAGTTAGGGCAATTGACGATATTGGCGGTAGAGTTACTAGCGTTGAAAACAAGTTTACCTTATTTGAGTCCATGCGTCCAAATTTCCATGATTCAAAACCTATTACTTTAGATGATTTTACATAAAAGGTTGTTGTTGATGTGTTGTTTGGATTGAAAGTTGATGCGGATATTCCTCATGAGATGAAGAGAAAAACGATGAGGTAAAAGAAGGTGAAATTGGGCCAGGTTTCGCAAGTTCATTAAAAGGTGAATGAACTTTACTTGAAGATAAAATTAATGTCACAATTGTTTAGGGTCAAAAGCCCATTGAGTCTGATTCTGTGCTTTCTTCAGTTGATCTTGCTTGCGACTCGGACCCTATGGAAAAGTTGACATTCATGCTAAGGGAAATGTATAGATAAGGTTGATGATGTTTCAGAGAATATTAAGGGTCAAAAGGTTGATGAAGTCTTGGAGGATGTTGTAGTGAAGACTCCTCTCAGTCCCAAGGCACTTTAGTTGAAGATGAAATTGATGTTACACTTATTGAGGGTCAAAAGCCTATTGAGTCTGATTCTATGCTTTCTTCAGTTGATCTTACGCGTGACTCGAACCCTGTGGAAAAGCTGACATACATGCTAATGTAGCAGCTGATGTGGACCCCCTTATTGCAAAATATTTTATTGTGTTGTATATCCTGCCGACTTTGGTAAGGATTGGGGTAATGCAAAAATGATATATACACTATTCAATGTTAAAAACAAGCATTGGGTTGCTCTTGAAATTAACATCGAGGAAAGGAAGGTTCGGTGTATGATTGTAACAAGTACATTGCTGATGATGAGAGGTTGAAGGAATGTTTATGACGCTTAGCTGCGTGGCTGCCTCAAGGAGATTGAAGGGCTTGTGTAATGATATACTGATTAATATGCTGAACAAATTTATATGTTGGCAGACAAATATTTATGATGATAAGAGCATATCATTCATTGGTGATGTACTAATAAACAAATTTAGAAGAAAATATTTGGGGATAAATTCCTGTATATTGACGAATTCTAACATATGCTGATAAATATAACTAAAATACAATCAAAAATTTTGAACAAAAGCGAAATTGAAAAATACTTGAGTGAAATTGGGAGCGGAAATTCCTGTGAGCGGAATTGTAGCTTGCTGCATAAGAAAATTGGAGAGGAGTTGAAATTGAAAGACACAAACAACAATTAGGGTGTCCGATGGACATTTAATTAATAAACCTTCAATAGTGGAAATTTAATTGGCTAGGTTATATTATACGTACATTATTTTTTTCCTATTACAATTACTCCCTCCGTTAATCAAAACTTAATGTTTTACTATTCATGCACGCTTTTTTGAGGTGTTAAAAACTATATAAAATATTAACTTTTTAAATATTTTTTTAAAATAATCTCATACTTATTACTTTTTTTTTATTAGGTAAAAATTCGAGACCAGACAGGCTTGAAGCTCGAGAGGTCAACGAATCGACAGACGAACTAACCGTCAACTTACAACCATAAGCATCAGTACATCACAAAACAACAAGGAAGAAAGAAAAAACCCAATAACCCATAAAAGACGTCAATCAGCGGAGGAGTCGATGAAGATCGAAGACGAGACACGAATACTGAGAACACAGGCGAGTGCGATGATTCACACGGCGTCTCGATGCCGAGAAGGCGGAGAACACTAACCCACCATCGGAAAGGGCGAAACCTGGGGATGTGTGGACCACCGACGTTGCCCCCAGCTAAATAAGGGATATTCGAAGACCACAAATACAGCCACCATCCTCTCGATCATAGAGGACACCGTCCGATACTGCAACCCAACTCGGAACTAAACGTAACCATACCAAGGCAGCGACCCGAAGCCAAATGACGGAGTAAAATACGAGCCAAAATAGGGAAGATCAATCCTCCGACGAAAATTTGTGAGTAGAAATCTCGGGAACTAGTCTAAAGTCCGGGGAGATTTATTATTACTTATTAATATTCATATTAATATTTTCCAAGCCCTTTCGAGATTTATTCAACCATATATATATATATATATATATATACAAAGGAGAAATGTCGACATTGCTTGCCGTGCACGACCTAGAGGCAAAGGCCCGTGGGTGGAATTAGTGCCGAGCAAGAAACCGGAGCCTAATTGGCTAATTTACCTTACTGTATAAAATATATACTACATTTTTTTAATTTTATGGGTTGCCTTGGGCCACAATGTTTCAGGCCAAGGCCAAAAGAAGCGCAAGCTCAGCGACCAAGCCGAGGGGCGCTCCAGCAGGGAAACGTCGGCAATGACAGGGTAGACAAGGCGTAGTCGGACGCAGGCAAGGTGAAGGGGTTTCGGCTCGCACCCACCGATACTCGAACGAGCAGCGGAGGAGCCCGCAAATAGGCGAACCAACACTCGACGGAGCCAAATGCGGGGCCGAGGGGATAGATCTGGTGATTGAGGCACGAAACGAGACACGAGATGATGGTGAATCGACGAAGGATTCGTATTCGGTGGACGGCACCCCTCCAGAACCCAGCAAACCGGAGATGGGGAAGAAGCACACAAGCGCAAAACTTGAGCGATTGGACTTTGCTTGTTTAAAATTGGATAAGGGGGTGATGAAATGGAGAAGAAGACACCATAAACATCAAAAGCCCCAAACTAATTTAGGCTTTTCAAAGACTCTTTATGGACAGATTTTCGATTAGGGATTTCCAAAACTTGTTCTTCAGGGCGCCGACACACAAAGCATGGCGACCCGCAATGGTGCAGGAGTGGCCAAAGCCGGGTAGAGCGGCCGGAGCCGGGGTAGGGCAGCCGAGGCCGAGATTCCAGGGCTTTCTCACTCAAGAGCAGGAGAGAGGAGAGAGCGCTCCTGCCCGACATCTGTTTTTTCATACTTATTACTCCCTCCTTTAATTAAAAATTAACGTTTTACTATTCACGTACGCTTTTTGAGGTGTTAAAAACTATATAAAATATTAATTTTTTTAACATATTTTTTAAATAATTTCATACTTGTTACTATTAATTATGAATTTATAAAAACAAATTTAAAAAAATGTTAATATTTCATATAGTTTTTATCATTCTAAAAAATCGTGTATGAATATTAAATGACAAGTTTTAATTAACAGATGGAGTACTATTAAGTATGATTATATAAAAACAAATATAAAAAAATTAATAAATTAATATTTTATATAGTTTTTATCAATTTAAAAAAACAAAAACGTACTTAAATTTTAAACGAGATGGAACACTAACCCAAAGATTCTCCTACGGTCCTACCATTGATTCCATTTTGGTGGATTTTGGACAGACAAAGATTGCCCAGGAAACTATATGTGGCCCTTTAATTTCACTCATTAATTTCATGGTGCCATGTTTATGATCATATTTTACACAACATGCACTAGGAAAAAAGAAAGGCAGAACACTATCTCATGCTTTTACAAGTTGCATTGCCCGCTCTAACTCTTCCCGTCCAACACAATTTGGAGGTTATAACACCCACCCCACACCGAATATAGTAAAAACTAGTACAGTACCTGTGCCATGTCCCATATTTTTCTTTAAAAAAAATAAGAGTATAAATAAAATTTTGTAAGTATAAAAAATTACCACTATAAAATGAAATAAACTATAACCGTATGTAAATATAAAATAGAAAAAAATAAATTTGATAAAATAAGTAAAAAAAAACAATATTTATAAAAAATGTGTAAAAATTACATGTATTTAAGATTTAAGTAGAATAGGTTGGTTGAGTGAAAATCCTAAAATAAATGTGCTTATAGTTATAACACCTAATAAAAAATGTTTACGGTTTATTAGTTAGATACAGATAGATTAATTAAAGAAACTTGTCCAAATTTTAATAGTTGTAATAGTTGGATTTTTTTTCTAGGCTCAGTTGATTGGAAGAAAATCGTAAAATTAAGGTGATTATAAAATTTAAGAAAAAAATTTATCATTTAATAGTTAGAATAAATAAGTCCCATTGGTTAAAAAAATTCAAGCTCCCAACATTATTGACGCGGACGCCTCAGATTATTCTACTTGAATCAATCTTTATTATGTACTACTTTGTTGCTACAAATTCAAGCTTCGAACACATTCAAATATTTGTGTACCGAATCAAAAAGGCAATTCAACCTTCACTCTTCAAGGAATAAACTTCTCATCTATATCCTTTCGTCGGTCAGCTGAACCAGATATGTCATGGGATACATCTAATCACTACGTCAAATTGCAAGTTAAGCGACGTACATAAATGGTCACCTGAAGTTGAATTGGGTCACCTCAGACGTCAGGTGACGAAAAATGGTCACCTGAATGGTGGTGGACTGACCGTCGTGCCCGGAGATTATAGGTGACGACTCTATCAAAGTTGGTCGCTAGAAGTGATTCAACTCATGAAGATCAAAGCCCGACAAAAGCCCGACCCGGACGGTTCAGGCGACCAAGTTTTCGTCGCCTAAAAGATAGCAAACATTGTCAGAGAGAGCATTCAAGGGACGAATATGTTCGTCACTTGAACATTCAAGTGACCAAAATGTTTGTTGCTTGACCAATCAAGTGACGTAAGTGTTTGTCACTTGAGATTGTGAAAAGACTAGTATGTTCGTCACGAAGGTATTCAGGTGACCAATAATATTCTCAATATTCGTTACCTGAATCAATTTTGAGGTTTTTTTTAAATTCAAGCAATTATTATATACTATGTGTCACCTGAGTAAATTTTATAATAAAAAATACATATATATATATATATATATATATTTAGAACTACCTCTGATTTGAACATACCAAATGTACAAAACCTAAACCAAAATACCATTCATACTATACAAAAACTAGCTCACAAACACAACAATTCACATGTGCCTTCAAGGTTCACAATAAAAAATGTCGAATCCTAAGAGCATATGTTCACAACCATTCATTCACATCCTATACATTCACACTTCCCAACCCAAATACTACCGAAAAAGAAGCATAGAGGTCCAGAGTCTCCTACCGACTTGTTTGAGTTGGCGAAGTTGTGCATGAGCAGATAAGCTCCAGCCCCAATGATTTAGGCTCTCAGCTGTCTGTAGATTCAAAGAAGAGCGATATTTGAATGCCATAATCAGTTTTTCATAGTTTCAAGTTCAGGATCAGATCTGTCAAGTCAGGTTTCACTAGCTCCCACCAATAACCTTTCAAGACAATCTGCCCATGAACTACCCAATGCCAAAACAGCAATACCATATGTCAGGAACTATCATGAAGCTGAAATAATAACTTAGATAATGAACCATAAGGTATTAACACATAACAATAAAGATCAACACAGACAAAGATATGGAAGTGCATCAAAGAGATTTCCATTTTAAGACGAATCATCATACACTCCTAAGAGTTCTGATGCCCCTGTCTGTTTACCATCATTTGCACCAACCAGTAACACTTGAATACCATAGCAGAAAAATTGCTCTGGCAGTTGACACTCAGCATATGTATTCAAATTGAAATTGAACCAAAGACCAAACATAACTAGCAATTCTTATGCAATATCAGATAAAGGAAATAGGAAAGAAAAGAAAACATCAGGACTCGGCATACCTAATTTCAGCTTATACACCAATTCCTATTTCATCTTAAGACCAAACACCAGATTCATTTTTGCTGTTTTGACAAGACGTGCCATTTCAGACATTTTCGTTTGGTTACTCAACTGAAAACACACAAGCCAGAGTTCATAACCTCCCAAAACTCCTAAAACCCAATCGAATAGGGCATAAAAAATGAACTAAAATCAACTAAGCTCCAGAAGAAACATTAACAATTATTGAAATTAGGTTTTTACCTGGTTGATTAGACCTTTAAGCGACTCAATTCATGTTCTCTTTGGACTCTTTTCATAATAGCGGAGGCCAGTTAGGAAGAAGCGGCAAGAGAACTAAATTTCCAAAGTGAATAACAAATAGTCAAATACTGGAGAATTGAAATCTAGAAAGAATAAGTCAAAGACCTTCAAACTGAATGGAGTGATGGGGACTTGGTGTTTCCAACGATTTGTGACTGGATCAATGGAGCAAGGTGATTTGCTGCAACAACAATAAAAAAAACAATGAAGAACACACATAAATTCAATTAAACTTGCAACAATATAGAAAAAAACTCTATGACAAATCTATACTATTCTTGGAAGAGGTGAAGAACAGAGGCAGAACCAAAGAAACAGAAGAACAGAATAACAAATGAAACAGAAAATGTAACAGATCATGATTGGAAAACAGAAGAACAAATGAAACAGAAAATTGAAGCCCACATGAACATAATTAGTACGTAGAAAAATTATTTGCCTCTTATCACAGAAAAATAACTAATATTAAATAGTTCATAGTAATTGTAACCAGACTCAGAAAATTTAGAAACAAAATGATAATATGATGGTGAAAAAACCATCAACACAATAGTTCAATAGTTTCTATTACTCTTCAGATACAAAATGCTTCAAATTTCTTTTGAAAAGGTTTCTAACTTGGGAATCTATGATGCATTGATGCAAGTTTTCAGTGGAAGATATGAAAGCACGGGATATTGGAAGCATATCAATAACTATATTCACAAAATTGTGCAGCAAAATAAATTTCATTTGATATTCTAATCAAACGTCTCAACACTAATAACCTAAATTCTGATTTCCTATTGTCAAATCTAAGTACTACGACATCTAAAATAATCAATGACAGTAATAAAACAGAGAACATAAAGTAGAGTACACCGATTGAAATTAGGGTTTGGGATTCGAAAAGGAGTCGTGGATGGTTAGGGCGGTGCAGTTGATGGCGGAGCCATGGAGGGCTGAAGGCGGAGCAGACTCCCTAGCTGCTAAGTAAGTCCATCTGCAAAATGAAAAAATGAAATCAAGAAAAGTTCAAGGTTTTTTATAGATTTGGATGAGTGAGAGAGAGAGACCTGTTAAGGAGAGGGAGGCAATCTCCGCCGGAATCTCGAGCAGCAACGAATCCTCTGTCACCATCAGTGCGAGCGTCGAAGAGGGCGGCAGCAGGGCTCCGATTTCGCCCTCGATGGTGGCGAGCAAGGGTCAGGAAGGAGAGAGTGAGAGAGCAAAAGGGAGGCAACGGGGCTGCGAGAGAGAGAGAGAGATGACGCCACGAGAGCTCCTGGCGCTGTCGGCGGCGGGCCAGTGAGAGCGAGAGAGAGCATGAAGAAGGATGGAGGGATCGATGGAAGCGGGTTCAACGCATCAGGGAACGAGTTAGAGGATGAGAGGGCTCGGGTGAGGGGTCTCCCGTGGCGAATCCATGGAGAAACAAATGAATCGGAGAGGGAGACGAGGTTTTGGAGAAGAAGAGTAGAGGAGAGGCGGCTGAGCTCACTTGAGCAGATAAGGGAGTATTTATATGGGTAGTCTAGGGTTACTTTTTTTATACATTTTGAAAAAATAAATTTTATGTAATATATTTAAATATAAAATTTTATATTGCCACCAAAAAAAATATAAAATTTTATATATTTTGAAAAATAATTTATTTATTTATACATTTATTTGTATGATCTTTTTTAAATTTTTATACCACTTATATATTCAAATATAAAATTTTGTTATTTTGTTAAATTGATTATCTATAAAATTAGAACCAATATATTCTATAAAATTGGAACCAATATATCTTGATCTGAATCTCAATCTCAACCTTTAACTCAATCTCAAACCTTCATCTTAATCTCAATATCAAATATCGATCTTGATCTTAATCTTGATCTCAATCTCAAACATCGATCTTAACTTGATTTGGATCTCAGTCTCAATCTCAATCACAAATCTAAAATCTCGATCTTGGTCCCAATTTCAAATACCAAATCTCAATCTCAAATATCGATTTTGATCTTAATCTTGATTTCAATTTCAAATCTCGATCTCAATCTCAAACTTTGTCTCAATCTCAAACCTAATCTCAAATCTCGATCTCAACCTTTAACTCGGTCTCAAACCTTGATCTTAATCTTAATCTCAATATCAAATTTCGATCTTAATCTTAAACTTGATCTCAATCTCAAACCTCGATATCCTAACTTGATTTTGATCTAAATCTCGATCTTGATCTCAATTTCAAATATCAAATCTCAATCTCAATCTCAAATATCAAATCTCAATCTTTGTCTAATCTCAAACCTCGATCTTGATCTTAATCTTGATCTCAATCTCTGATCTCAATCTCAAATCTCGATCTCAATCTTAATCTCAAGTAATCCTAATTTCAACCTCAATCTTGGACTCAATCTGAAATCTCGATCTCAAATCTTAAATCTTCATCTCAATCTCAATCTCAAATCTCGATCTCAAACTTAATCTCAATCTCAAATATCAACTCTCACTCTCAATTCCCAAGTATTAAGTCGCAACATCAAAGGTCGATCTTGATCTTAATGATTTGAAATCTCAATGACAAATCTCAAATCGCTATCTCAATCTCAAATCTCGATCTCAAATTTAATTTGAATCTCAAATATCAGCTCTCACTCGATCTCAATTCCCAAATATAAAATCTCAACATCAAATGTTGATATTGATCTTAATCTTAATTTCAAATCTCAATATATATAGTTCGGTAAAAACTTATCATTTTAGATCAAAGAATTTATCCAATATAAACTTATATTTAGATCAAAGAATATGTGGCAGTCGGTTGAAATAACACATATAACTATTATTATTTATGGATTAATTATATTTTGACCAAAAAAAATTTGTGGATTAATTATATTGAAACCTTGTGATAAATTTACATAAGATTGATATATTTTGTGTTTATTTCATATATGATGTTCATAAATCTTATCCAATATAACTAATGTAATCGTTCAATATTTTAAAAATAATTTTTTTTTTATCATTCAATCTATTACAATCTACTACACATAAGAGATAAACTTTTTCATTTATAAGAGATAAAATCAATTAAAGGATTTATATACTTTTATATTTTTAAAAAATAAAGATCTTTTATTTTATTATGTATTTTTTATTGGATAAATAAGTGAAAAAATAATGAGTATGTAAATAAGAGTACTTATTATTATCAGATATAATAAAATATAATTAATTAATAAAATGTGCAAGAGCGCGGGTAACAAATACTAGTCATATATAGATACACAATACTCGATCTTCTGATTCTATATAGATACATCACTTTCTTCTCAAAAGTAGAGCGGGAAATCTTGGCGCCTTTTTTTTAAGAACTCAAGTGACCAACATATGCTATGTTCGTCGCTTGAATATCTGCAAATTTTTTGGCGCCAATTGTATTACTAAAAAATATCATGAATATTTTCAATATTTATCACAAGTTTTTTCATAAAACCTCAAACCAATAATATGATTTTCTTCAATCTCTACCATGCATATATATATATACACACACAATAACAACACATTTATGATTTATGTGTACATATTTAAAGTATCCACAAAAAATATAAACAAATTATTAATTTAAACCATTTTTTTTTAAACTAACCTTGTAGCTCACAAAAAAATCAACGGATGAGATAAGATGGAAATGGAGAAGGAAGATGTTACACATACATTAACCACGTATAATGGTACACATACATTAAATGTCGCAAGTAACATTCATTAAAGTGACTTTAAAAAAGTCACGACTTAGGCGACGTACTTAGGATATGTTCGTCGCCTAAGTAATATAATAATAAATGTGTCAGATCTACCCCTCTTTCAGGCGACGTACTCATTCAAACTTCGTCACCCCAACACCATGCAATTTAATGTGGGCTTACCGACTCTTACTCAGGTGACGACTCTACATACGTTCGTCACCTGAATTTACTCAAGCGACGAACAAATAATAACTTCGTCGCCCCAACACCATGCAATTTAATGTGGGCCTACCGACTCTTACTCAGGCGACGACTCTATGTACGTTCGTCACCTGAATTTACTCAAGCGACGAACAAATGATAACTTCGTCGCCTGAGCTTCGGTCTCCTTTGACTTTTCCTGGATTCGACTCAGGTGACGAAGTTGTATATGGTACGTCGCCTGAAGGGATCTCAAGCGACGAATCCACAAATGTACGTCACCTAACTTGCAAAATGGCGTAGTGAATATATGTTCTACACACCAAAAAACATGCATATCAAACATTTTTCAACAAGGAAGAAGAAAGATTGATAGATAACCGATGTCAACTGCAAATTAACCCGATTTACTTTTAAATCCATAATTTACAGCACTACTACAAAAACTATATTTTATGCCGGATATTTGGGCTATTTATGCCGGATATTTGAAAAGTTATCTCCGGGCTATAGGTAAATGTAATAAAAAAGGGGGCATTTTATTTATGCCGGATATTAATATGACACGCCCGACATAAATAATTGTGTGTGTTTTTACATGCAGTTATTTATGCCGGATATTAATACCACACGCCCGGCATAAATAATATTGGTGTTTTTCTAAACATACACTTATTTATGCCGGATATAAAAATCCACACGCCCGACATAAATAATAGGGTGTTTTTATACATAGAGTTATTTATGCCGGATATATCTAACACAAGTCCGGCATAAATGAAGTTGTTCTTTTTATGGAAAAAAAGCTTAGGCTATTTATGCCGGGTGTGAAATATCCAGATCCGGCATAAATACTAATGTTTTTTTTAAAATTATGGTCGGTATATTATATGACCTTTAATAACGGACGGTTTTCCGGGATATATAGTTTAATGTCATTTTGCAAGAGCACGTTTCGAATATCAATATAAACCCCCTGTTAAATGTCATAAAAAACAAACATAAATATCATCCAAACCATAGCAACAACCACTACAAATCCATTGTTTAAGTTGACCCACCAACATCACATTCGGGGTACATCATATGATATATCAACCTTAGAACTAAAATGTAAACATGCTAAAACAAAAGTTGTCTCTGATAAAGTAAAACGAAAGTAAGTGCATGGCCATATCCGGGTACATATCTTGATAGATGCTCGAGCTCACCAAATGAAAGTCATCTCTCGATGAGCACATGAACTGGAGACAAAATTTGGTGTATGGTTTTTCAAAGCACGTCTAACTGGCATTGCTGCTAGCCACTGCCACATTTTTGCTTTTACGCGACCTCTTCCTACTCTTGCCTTGTGCAGTTTGCTGCTCACTGCCCTTGTCTGCCTGCACTTCCACACATTACATCAAAGTTTAGGACAAGAATCAATCTTCAATCCTTTTTTGGGGTTAAAAAGCTAACACGTTCTCCATTCTGCATTTATGTCGAAAGCTTCTAACTTTTTTAGACTGTACGAAAGACACGGGGATGGAAGACATAATGGGCAATTGGATTCATATAAATCTCAAAAAAGAGTATGTGAACAGTGCAAGAGCAGTCCATTTGCAAGTACATGAGGATGAAAGATCTCACCTTCTGGGGGTTAGATCCTTAAGGAACAAGTTTTTTTTTCTTCTTGCAAGAAAGCGGATTCGGACCCTGAAAAGAGTTCAAATTTAGACCCCAAATGAACAAGAATTTAATTCTACTAAATATCATATCAGGATTATTTACAAGCAATTATGGATCTTAATGCTGAAATTGTCAAGGGAGATTGATTTTGAATAAAAAAAACTAGTATCCTCATGATCTCATCCTGGTGTTATACAATTTTCTAATTTCACATCCATAATGTCCTTACACTTTAGCCAGAAGCATAAACTCGTCAAAAGTAGAAAAATGTCTACTGATACACATACGTAAGTGTTGTACAAGTGGACTGTTAACAATCAAGCATTTGTTAAAATGTAGGTATTCCGACAAAAGGTTCTTGTTCACATACATGGTTATTGCATGGTTCATCGAAAGTCAATGCAACCAAGTACACACTTACGTGTTGGAGGTCAAACATTTCAGTCTCAGCAAGATTAGATGCTAATCAAAAGTTCCAACTTTAAAAACATTTTATCTCTAAGCGTTTCAATTTTTTCTAGTTTAATTTATTGGAGGTCAGCGTTTTCTCCTTCTCAATCAATTCTATAATGTACAAACACATTTGAAACAAACAGAATTCATGGTACATTAGCAATTAGTTTCCTTGCAATTGCAATACGAATTGGATATGTTTTCATGTTATGCATGACCGTTTCAGTAATACTCCATGTGATTTCCCATGATCCTAAAATTTAAAAATAAGTTTGATGCATAGACTTTGGAAATGATAAAACAGTATAAAATATACTCCATAGCAAACTACCTTAAAGTTAAAGGAGAAACAACAGATAAATTCAATACTGACCTTAACTCTCTTTTTAAACTGAACCTTGTCTTTCAAATGTAATCTATCTTTGCAAATCCTTTTCTTAACAGAAGCAAGTTGCTTAGATATAGCTTCATCATCACTTGACTCTGTGTTGATAATCTGTTTTGCTCTTTTCTTTAAGAGATCAAGCTCCTTTTCACTTACATGCCGCCGATCTTCCTCAGCAGAGTTGAAAAATTCTCGCTGAGATGAGGGTTGATCAAGAAACAGTGTATTTCTTAAGTTTCCGACTTAATTCTCGCTGAGATGATGGGGGTTGATCAAGCTCCTTTTCACTTACATAGCCAGCTTTTTGTGAAGTACATGCTTAGTAGTTTCCAAAATTAAAATATTTCCCAAGTAGCCAAGAAAGCATGGGAGATGACACTTGTAAGTTTTAACATTGTTGCATCATGCATATGTCAGATACCTCTTGAAGCTTCTTGCGAAGATGAGCATCTTGAGTAGCAACAAAGAAGTGCTCGGAGTTATTTCCTCCAATAACATCTTCTATACAATCTGCTGCATTTTTTCTTTTCTCGTGATCACATCTGCAGCCAATCATGTCAAAATATAGAACAATAACTTATTCTTGAGCAACCCAAAAGGCACTATGATTTTGACATATTACAAGGACCAGTTATTATTCAAAAAGAGTAAATAAGCACTAATCCTTTCAGGAATCTCATCCTTTCTTGTCCTAATAATTCTCATTTGTGTTCGTATTAATGAAATATAACCTCCCTTTTGCTTAGACATTGGGTGTTTTTTTTTACTGCAAAATGCCATTTGATTATCTATGACATCTCATCAAATGCATCTTGGTAGAGGAAACTAACCTTGCAATCATGAAATTATGATTAGCATCCTTGAGTGACTCAACATGGGAGGCACCAAGAGAATTCAACTCTCCTATAACACATCTACCGCCAAAGAGAAGTACAAAAATCAAATAATACATCTTTATAGATATCATAAAACAACAAAGTTTCACTTTAGAATATGCATAAATAATATGAATTGGAAAGATGAGAGCATAAAAGAAGAATTCAGCGATACCTAGTGGTGAAGAGCTTCATCGAGCCCCCAAGCGTACCTGAAATTGCCTTATCATGGGGCGTAATGCGATTGGCAGCAAGGTGATGTATAAAGGTTCCATCACAGAGCACCTTGAAAGGCTCTCTGAACCCAAAGCAAGCTGTATAGAATCTCACACACCGCTGATGGCGCCTCTGCTTAGTGTACTTCATCTCTTGGGGGAAAAACAATTCAGTATGATAGCAAACGAGTAATACACACACCATACTTCAGCAATTCAGTATGACAAAAAGACCAGTAAAAAATTCAGCACTTGAATAAACTCAGCAGTAATACGCCAATACATACACCATTTTTTTTACCTCAAAATACAGTATGAACAGGTAATATATACATATTGCAGCACTTGAATAAATGCATAGGGAAAAAAGAAATGGAAAAATTAATAAATAAGCTGAAGCTGCAGAAACTAGGTCGAAACTACAGACATATTGTTCTATTTGCAAAGAAGCAGCTTGAGTTGGTCATCAGCTTTCCCAAATTTTCGGAACCTAAACCCTAAAATTCCAAATTCCAAATTACAAGCTTCCAACCATGAACTGGTCTGAATTTCGTACCCCAGTTCGCTCATCCCAATCAATATATAATAACCAATTTGAGAAACTAAATAGAAATTTCTTACCTTTTCAAAGCTTCTGAAATTGCAGTGCTCTCTCTGAATTGGGGTTTTACATTCAAGCTCAATTAGGGCCGGCGAGGCTGAGCGAAGGCTGAGGGCCGCCGACTGGTGTCTTCAATCAGGGTCGGTGAAGAGGAGGCTGAGCGAAGAGCAGCGAAGGCGAGGCTGAGCGAAGTCGATTAGGGCCGCCACAGTGAAGACCCCCGACGAAGACCGCCACAGTGAAGACCCCTCCGACGAGGCTGAGCGAGGAGGAGGGTCGCCGGCGCTTCAATTAGGGCCGGCGAAGAGGAGGCTGAGCGAAGAGGAGCGAAGTCGATTAGGGTCGCCACAGTAAAGACCCCGACGAAGACCGCCGACTGGAGTGGAGAGGAGCGAAGGCGAGGCTGAGGGCCGCCGACTGGAGTGGAGAGGAGCGAAGGCGAGGCTGAGGGCCGCCGACTGGAGTGGAGGGCCGCCACAGGCGAAGTCGAGGAACTGTGTTTGGAGGGTTTGGTTTGGGAGAGAACGTACAGCGAGCGCTTTCTTTCCAAAATAATTAATTTTTTTATGCCGGATATAAAACGCTTATTTATGCCGGATATTTATATTTGGTATAAACAATGTCTAGATAATTTTATTCGCTTTTTTATGCCGGATTCCCATATTATATATGCCGGATAAAAAATTTGACACGCCCGGCATAAATAACTAGGGTCTTTTAATATTTCATTGTCATTTATGCCGGACATAAATAGTAATATCCGGCATATATTTATTTTTCAGTATTTAAGAGAATAAAATTAAACTATTTTAAGGTTTTTATTTCGCAAATTAAATCTCCGGCATAAATAATTATGTAATAAAATCTCAATTTTGTACTAGTGCAGTCGAATCAGTTTCTTCAGCAACAGAAGCCCACACTTTTTCCTCAACCTCACTGACTAATGATTCATCCTTGCAAACTCTAAGGAGATCAACCTACACCTGGTATGTCCAACTTTGAGGGATAATGTTGTTATGCTTGTGAAGGCTAGGACACATTGCTAAAATTTCCTCACAAACTCCAATTCTAGAAGTTTCCTTTTGCAATATGTGATCACACAACCGAGATGGATTTCGACCTAGCAACCCATGGTTTAAACAAGCTCTAGCAACACTTGTAGTAAGATTAGCCTGGTGATTAGTACATACTGAGCACATCAGGGGGGAAATCAATGGACCTATGCAACTCTTCCAAACTTAAACATGGAAGATTCTTCGAAGTGGGGAGAAAGACTAAAATCGAAAAAGACCATGTCAGCACACTAGGCAAACATCAGTAGCTACTCGGACAGATGAGTTCCACGTCCTTGGCGTCAGCACTGGTGCTTGAGAGAGACATGTTCGTGACTAATTCCGAGTGTGAATATACCCGCAGATATGGCTAATTGGAGTATGATCCAACAGAAATCATAAAATTAAATCCAAATCTGATTAGGAATAGAGAACTCGCACAAATGTAAAATCAAACACAACCATATTCTGATCAAACAACGGAATAAAATAGACGGAAAAAAGAGACAGAAGAGAAAGCATACACCATAGCGAGAGCAGATTCGCCGTCGGGAAAGAGAGAGCAGAGGATGAGGAAGCGACATATCTGACGAAGAAAGCAGAGGAGGAGGAAGCGTGCGAATTGCAGGCTGAATTTCGACCGGCAAGGAGCGGATTCGGATCCGGGAGGGGAGAAAGCATCCACCACCGCCTACGAAAACACCTCCGAACGCCGGTGCTGACAGCCCGTAGAATCGAACACTGGTGATATAGTGTACTTGCTGACAGAGTCGGAGATAGACGTCGTCCTCCGGGAGGAGGCGGATTTGGGAACGGGAGGATGAGGCAACGGCGGGGACGATGGAGATAGAGGAAGAGAGAAAGGTCGGAGCCTTCGGTGCAACGAGAAGAAGGCCAGATCTGATTCTCCGCTTCCATTAGATCGAGCAGAGACTGATCTGTGGCAGATCTCATCAGAGCTCATCAGAAAAAAGAATGTTGAGAGAGAGAGAGGTACAGAATGAGATAGCGGATTGACAAAAAGATAAGGTTAAGATTATTTTTATTAAAAAAAATAAGATGGTCAGTTTGCCAATTAATTTAAGAGTATAAATAGTTTATTACTTTCAACTTCCAAATGTGTCAATACATGATTCTCCACACCATAAATTTTTTGTGGTGACAGGATAAATGCTGATAATGACAAAGTCGAGCATTAATATTGACAGGATGAAAGCAATAATCGGAAGAGAAACTAAAGATACGAATTTATCCAAAATCATTACTACTAGATTAGTAACCCTAATTAGAAAAGACATGTCAATATGTATGCCAACACACTATAATATTTTCACATTGACATGATGAATGTCCATGGGGACAAAGTGCAATATTTATATTGACAAGAATAATGTCTATGTTGACAAGGTTGATTATATACTTTGACAGGATGGAAACAATAATCGGGGAGAGACTAAAGATATGGTTTTATCCTAAATCCTAAGTACTTTATTATTGACCGTAAATAGAAAAGGAATGTCAATATGCGTGTATACCATAACATTTTATGGTTGACAAGATAAATGTCATTTATGACAAAGTTGAGTATGTGCATTGACAGGATGGATGTCAATGATCGGGGAGAGATAGAATAAAAATACGATTTTATCCTAAATCATATCTACTAGATTATTAACCATAATTAGAAAAGGAAGGTCAATATGTGTCTAGACATCATAATAGGGGCATTTACTAGAATGACCATATTTAAGGCCTTTATTAGTAAATTCTCCACCAATGTTTCCAAATTAGCAAAATGTCCACCTCCCATCCCTTGCCCCTTTGCCCCTGTGCCCCCCCATGTGCGCCCCACGTGCCCCCTTTTGTTTCAACACCTTTTTTTTTCGTGTCAGCACTTCGACACCAGAGTTGCTAAAATCGGAGTTGTTGAAACCGAAGTTGCTAAAATTGTTGTTGTAATTACTGACATTAGCTTCTTGTTTTTTTTTCTCGTGTCAGCGCTTCGACGCCGGAGTTGCTGAAACCGGAGTTGCTGAAACCAGAGTTGCTGAAATATTTGTTGTAATTGATGAAATTAGCTTCTTTTTTTCGCGTCAGCGCTTCGACATCGGAGCTGCTGAAAATGTTGTTGTAATTGCTGAAATTAGCTTCTTGTTTTTTTTGTTTTTTTTTTCGCGTTAGCACTTCGACACCGGAGTTGCTGAAACCGTGTTGTTGAAACTAGAATTGCTTTTTTTTTTCCGCGTCATCACTTCGACACTGGAGTTGCTGAAATCAGAGTTACTTTTTTTTCCGCGTCAGCAAAAAATACTGAAATGCTGAAATCCTAAAATGATAAAATGCTGAAATGCTGTCATATATGCTTGTGCGTAAGATATAGTAGCTCATATAATTTTATGAGAATTAATTTCAGCATTTCAAGATAACGAATTTTGCTAATAAGAATTAATTTCACCAAATTATTAACCTTTAATTACAATTCTATCACAAGACACGGTCCACTTATATTAAAATGGTTTAGAAGTGCATAGTTAAAGTGGACTACAAACACAGCACTAATGCATATACTACCTATGCACAAACACAACACTAATGCATATACTACCGATGGTATAGGAGTCAATGAAAGGCTAATGCAATCTGTCGTCAAGTAATTGCACAAACTGAAAGACAAAACACCCTGCTGAAGCATAATTGCACAAACACAACACTAATGAAAGGCTTACAGTTGGATAAGGCCACTTGTAGTGCGAATTCCACCACTCAAGCAACATTTGCCTCGCTTCTTTGGGTAGTTTCCCTTCTTTTTTTCTTAGAGAACTCCATCTTTAAGTAGGGGTGCGCACCAGTTTAAACCGGACCGAAACCGGATAAAATCGGAACCGTAATATTAAATAATGACAACCGATAACCGGTCCGGAATTGTACCGGTTTTAAACCGAACCGGACCGGAAAAACTCAGGTCAAACCATAACCGAACCAGATTAACCGGTATTTTTTTTCCTTCTTATTTCATTAATTACAGCTTCTTCTTCTTTTTTTGGTAATGGAAACGTGAGCCGTGCTCACAACTTCTTTTTTGCCTTGATCAAAATTACAGTAAGTGCTTTACAACTTTTTTTTCATTAATTACAATTAACTTTTTTCATTTGATGGAATTTTTTTTGGTGGAAATTAAATCATTTATTGAAAATACAACCTAGCTTATCAAGACTAAATAAATACAATATGTATACTTACACTTATTTACGATTATATATTTGTGATGCTACGAAATACTAGATTTTTAGGAAAAGAATAAGTTTCGGTTGATTCCGGTTTTAGCCGGAAAACCGCCGGTTTTGACCGGAACCGGACCGGATCCGGAATTCATTGAAAATGTGAACCGAAAACCGGACCGGAAACTTTAATTCGGTTCCGGATCAGGTTTTACCGGTTCGGTTCAGGTCGGTTTTCCGGTTTAAACCGAAATATGCACAGCCCTGTCTTTAAGTTCCCTATGTACCTTATGTAGCTTCCGAATCTACGAAGAAGCCTATCCTTCAACTGTATTTCTTCATCCCTACACTGCAAATCCTTTATGTTCGCCTCATCTACACTATATTCTTCATCTAATTTTACCCCTTCGCCTCATCCACACCATCACCTACACTGTATTCTTTCGTTCTTGTTAAGGAATCGAAGAGAAGGGGCGAAAGAGCGCAAAGAGAACAACACCATGCCCTGCCTGCTAGTCGACGGCGGATCTAACCACGTGGTGGCGTTAGTCGGCGGAGTCGATGACAAATTTGTCTGAATCTGACTTTGACGTGGTGAGAGAGAGGCGGGAAGAGCGATTCACAAAGCTCTCCTTTGCTCTAGCACCACACCGGAATGACTTCGAACAGATTCCATAACTAATCAATTTTCTACAAAACTGATGCGGAACTAAACTAATGAAAATCAAATTGCACAGTACAAGGAATTTCTAATCAATTCAGATAAACCGAAATGAAAACCTAGATTCTTCTTATCTGAGAGGAAAATCGGGAAGTAGCAGCGGTGGGGGAGAGGCTTCCGGTACTCCTCGTCTTATAAGAGACCCTCCTCTTCGATGACATCGCACTCCTTCCATGGTTTCTGGCCCTTGCGGGCGACGACGGCATCGCTGGGGGAGATCTTGCGGGAACCGGGCTTGAGGGAGCCGGAGAAGCGGGTGGAGGAGGACTCGTGGGAGTGGCGACCGAAGGAGGAATGAGAGTGAGGGGGCCCACGTGGTATGTTTTGGGAGAGATGGACAAAACCCTAATTTAATAAGCTTGGTGGACACTCCCCCAATAAAGGCCAAAATAAGGGCCGATTTTGCAAATTAATTCATCATAATATTATTACGATGACACGATCAATATTTATCTTGAGAAAGCTAATTATTAACATTGACAGGATGGGTGCAATAATTGACAGGAGGGTGAGGGCGGGTTGTGACTGCGCCAAGGGCTGTAGCACATCATGTTAGGCATGGGGTGTTGTACTGTTATTATTATTATTATTGTTGTTGTTGTTGTTGTTGTTGGACGCTTTTAGATTTTAATTCTTTTTATTTATTTTTAATATTTAATATAATTTAAATATAACAGGAAAAAAAGATAAATATCAAAAATATTTTATCTTTTTTAATTTTCTGATTTTTTTGGTTGTGGGATAGTTTTGCTAATTGAATAGGATATTTTTACAAATTTTTATATGTGAGTGCAATTGTTTTTAAAAGTAGGTATTTTTACAACTTGATTATAAAAGTGGAGTATTTAAAACTAATTTCCCTAATAGTTATCTTACTTATTTCGATTAAATGAATTGTTTTATTAGATAGATACAACATTCCCCAATTCAAAAGAGTGTATGCTCTATAGGAGATCTTTAAATACTATCCATCCAAATTCCAAAACCCTTTGTTTGAAGATAATTAGAGATAATTAACGAGTGGATGGGTGAAAATTTATGTCCTATTTTTTGCGAGATTAAATTTAAGGTGCCTTTTGATGCAGATACATATCTTATCCCTTTTTATCATCTTCTGCACACTTTTCTTTTAATTATATTGACATCGATCGTTCGAATCCATTATTTCTCTATCATGTTCAATCATATGTATGCTTTACTTTAAAAAAACAATTATGTAGATTTTTTTTTTTTTGAGAATTGGTTTTCAGATGGTACAGTACGGTCGAATGATCGATCGATTATCACATTCCAGATCGGATATATATATACTGTAAAAATATGTGATAGACCGTATATCGGTATATATTAATTAAGTAGATAGGAATGTCGGATAGTTGCTGACAAACGGTCTGGCGAGTCGAATTCAGGTTGGGTTTATGTAACAATTAGTTTGTATTTATCAACACATAATTCGGTTCAATTTGGTGAATATCCATTTTAGATGTGAATATTAAGTAAATGTCCATTTTTTTACAAAATTAAGTAAATGTCCATTTTTTCCAAAAATACCCCTCCTTCCCATTATCCCACCCTTCCTCCTTGACCATTTTTAATTTTAACATTGACTGGTCAACATTGACCATTTCGGTCAACGCCTGCATTTGGTGACAGTTTTTTGTGACAGTTATTTTGGTGACAACTGACTTTTTTAGTGACATTTTATTTTTTTTAGTAACATTTAACATGATTTTTCTCTCGTACTAGTAAACACTATCACCAACCTATTGTCATCAATTACATAACATTGTTACCAACTTTTTGTCAACTACTATAAAATATTGTCACCACTAATATTCTCTAACTACATAATATCACCAACTGCAAAATATTGTCACCAAACTATTGTCAACAACTACGGAACACTGCCATCAAATTATTTTTACCAACTTATTGTCACCAAACATTGTCACAAACCAATTGTTACCAACTACACAACATTGTCATCAATCTATTATCCCTAAATAGAGAACATTATCACCACCCCCTATTGTCACCAACCTACTTTAGTAATCTGTTGTTACCAACAATAAAATAGTGTCATCAATCTATTGTTACCAACTACAGAATATTGTCATCAAATTTATTTCCCCTCTAGCGTCTTCATCCTCTTCATATTATCATCAAACTAAAATGTTTTTACGGAACCAATGTCATCTTTATCACCTAATATTAACTCACTTTTGTCACAAAACTAAAACCCTAGAACTAGGGGAGTATAGACCCTAGAGGGGCTAAAGCTAAACAAATAAATTTTTGATGTACTGTGTGGTTTAGGGCCGGGGTTTAGGGTATAGTCTTTAGGGTTTATGGCCAAGGCCCTAAACCCTAAATCCTAAACCCTAAAAGGTGTGTACAGTACTAATGTCATCACATTTGTCACCTAATATTAACTCACTTTTGTCACAAAACTGAAACCCTAGAACCACGGGAGTATAGACCCTAGAGGGGCTAACCCTTAGCCAACAAAAATTTGATGTACAATATGATTTAGGTATAGCTAGTGATCATAAATTGAGCATAAATAAATGTAAATAAACTATCACAAAAAATGCAAACATCGTTCAATAAGTAGTGGAAATCATAGATTAAGCTAGTCACCATGATAATGAAAATAATTTATAAATCCCCAATTATTGACTACATTAATTTTTAAAATAAATGGGAATAGTTGAGACAGTCATCATGATTAGATTGCAATTAGTATTAAAATACAACCATCATACAACTTAATGCTACCAAAAAATATGTCAACATAACAATAAATGTCACCGCCACATTATATATCATCAAAATATTGTCACCAAATAAAATTTTAAAAGTTTGACTAGTTTGTCTCATATAAAATTGTCACCAAAATAGTATCACCAACCTATTTTCACCAACTACAAAACATTGTCACAAAAATAAAATGTGTGTACAGTAGTAATGACATTACTGTTTGTCACCTAATATTAACTCACTTTTGTCACCAAATTAATTTTTAAAAGTTTGTGTAGTTTCTCACACCGAAATTATCTCCAAAATATTATTTCAATACACATTTGTCACCATGAACATGTAACCACAAAATCTTGTCACCAACCCATTTCAATACACATTTGTGTAGTAACAGTTTATTTTTTTCTAGTGATATTTAACTGAATTTTTTTCTGGTACTAGTAAACACTGTCACCAACATATTATCATCAATTGCAGAACATTGTCATCAACTACAGAACATTATTGTCATCAACTTTTTGTCACCTACTATAAAATATTGTCACCACCAATTTTCACTAACTAGATCTACAAAATATTGTCACCAACCTATTGTCAACAACTACGAAATACTATCATCAAATTATTTTCATCAACAAGACAACATTGTCATAAACCAATTGTCACCAACTACAAAACATTGTAATCAATCTATTATTGCTTTACAGATAACATTATCACCACCCCCTATTGTACCACCAACATACTTTAGTAATTTGTTGTCACCAACAATAAAATAGTGTTATCAACCTATTGTCACCAAAATATTGTTTCAACAAATATCGCTGAACTCTTTATGCGGTCGCGCTCCGGCGAAAACGCTCAGTTTCCTCTCGATTACTCCCCTCTTGTTGTATATGCGACAGAGCACCCAATTGTCCAACTACAGAGGGAAAAGTCAATCAAATCAAAAGGCATCATTGCAAGAATTGATCGAAATGAGAAAGATTCGATGTTTAGTTGGTTACCTTGATCGAGTGCATTGGTTTTGTTGCAAGTAATCTCTCTGTGCGGCTATTCGAATTGGAGGGTTACAATCATCGGGAGCAGAATTTGAATTGGGGAACTTTGGTTACTCACCGCATGTACTTTTTATATGATGTGTCGACTCAATTCGGAAAGGAAAATAGCTCATACATAAACCGGTTGAAATTGATCGATATGTTGCCACTTGCATATTTGCAAAGATCTTCAATGAACAAGTCAATTTTCTGTGTTGAAATCACAAGGCCGCGTCGGAGTCAAAGGTCTTACGGCTAGATGTTTAACATTTCGGTTTCAACTTTTGAATTTAATTACATTAAAACCCCCAACTAATTACTAAAGGCTTAGCTGACATCATACAAAAAACAGTTGCGTACTTGAAATTTGAAAAGAAACACATTGATAAACATTAATTGATCTAACCACCACTAATCACTAATTGCGCGCGATTGAGTCAAACTAATGATATGTTGCTGTTACATAATTAGCCATGAGGAATGGGAAGGGGAATGGGTAAAATATAATAAGGGTATTATGGGTATTATGAAAATATTATGGACACTTTCTTAATTGTTAAATGAAAATGGACATTTACCTAATTAAGCCTTCTAAATGGACATTTCACCAAATTTTTTCCACATAATTCACTTGTATATTGTATATTGTTTATATATGCAATTTTAATTGTATTTATTAAAATATATTAGAATTCTTACATTTATCAACATATATTTTCTTATAAATTCGTTTTTCATTATATAGATTTGTATTTATCAGCATATATTGCGTTTTGTATATAGTTGCATACATCAACACATATATATTTGTTGATAAATTCATTTAATAATACATTTCTTTATGTAATTCATTTGTCATTATATAACCAATGAATGATATATTGTTATAAGTATAAAAATTCATTTGTCAGCATATAGATTTGTTGAGCATATATATGTGTGTGTGCGCATACATTCGTGTGCGTGTGTATGCGTGTGTATGTATGTGTCCCTTGTTTTATAAGAATAAGACATATAATATAATCTGGATGGAGGTCTGAGATAAATTTTAGTTAAGTGCTCAATGTCTGATCTCATAATTGCTTCGCGATTGGCTTCTTAGCGATGACCTTGTGGTTATAGATTACTGTTCAACCGTAGTTGTGAAGGTAAATTTAGATGATCGATTTATCTTATAAATGATTCTTTTCCGCTTTAAGAGACTTGGTAACTCCAAGGGCTTTAATTCCGGGAGATAATTATGATGCTGAGGGGGGTATTTATAGTGCTAGGACGTAAAAAGTTGACAAGATCAACCTCGTTTGGGCACCGTGATACGTGGGCCAGTGAGATATCGCTAGCGAGATGGTGCGTGAGATTCACTCTCGTAGGGGTAGGATAAGTAGCATTGGTGGTTCTGTAAGTGGATGCCGGCCAACGCGACTTAGTGTTGTCATAGTGTGAACGATGTTGCTTGGATGGCGGGTGCCACGCAAAGTAAGCCAATGGCCATCTGACAGCAAGACAATCAGGTGGCCTCATGGTCGAACTTGATCACGAACACAGAGTAAGGAGTGTATGAGTTGTTTTAATCGCGAAGGTTTTGATAAGTAAGAAGCTTCAACAGTGATAAACAATAGGGATATATGACCATTCTGATCGCAAACTACTTTGAAGGTAAGCTCATAATGTTGACCGCGAAGAGACTTTCCTCCACTTAACGAGTATTTAGAGATGGTAATTTATGGAGATATCATATATATATATATATATATATATATATATATATATATATATATATATATATATATATATAGATTCACTCCGGTGAAAACCTCAAATTGTGGTAAAAACCGTGAGAACTACTTTATAGCTTGGTTTATTTGAAACCTGTGCTAAAAACCTCAATTATACAGTGACTTTACAACTCAGTTCAACCTAAAAACCGTGCTAAAAACTCCAGTTTTAAAATAACACATGACTTTATATCTCGAGTTAAACCTAAAAACTGGGCTGAAAACTCATGTTTTAAAATTATATAGTGACTTTATAGCTCGGTTTTATTCAGAAACGAGATAAAATATGTGACTTTATAGATCAGTTCTATTCAAAACCGGGCTATAAAGCTAGTGAACCGGGCTAAAAAACCGGTCCTCACAGGTTTTTACCGCAGTTTTGGTTTTCACCGGAGCGCACCCCTATATATAAGTTTTGAATAGAACCGATCTATAAAGTCAGATATTTTAACCCGGTTCTGAATAAAACCGAGCTATAAAGTCACTAATTTAATTTTAAAACATGAGTTTTCAACACGGTTTTTAGGTTTAACCGAGATATAAAGTCATGTGTTATTTTAAAACTAGAGTTTTTAGCACGGTTTTTAGGTTGAACGAAGTTGTAAAGTCATTGTGTAATTGAGGTTTTTAGCACGGGTTTCAAATAAACCAAGCTATAAAGTAGTCCTCACGGTTTTTACCACAATTTGAGGTTTTCACCGGATTCAATCCCTATATATATATATATATATATATCTTTGAGTTCATGAGGGATTCGAAGAAGAAAGAGGAGCGAACACAACAAAGCTTGAGGCGAATTTAGTAGACCATGGGGAAGATGCAACAAGCTATATATAGGAGACCTTCAAACTTGGGTCTCAAAGAAACTACCATCATAAACGATGGTTAATACAAGAAAGAGCGTCAACACAATCGCGTTGAGAAGTGGTAAGGAACTATTTGTCACCCCCCGAGTTGAAGAAAAATACCTAAAGAATAATGAGGAAGGAATCTATCTCAAGGAGGAGAAGAGCAAAGAAAGGCAGCTCTGCGATAACCACCACTGGATCCATAGAGCCAAAGCAATGACCTACGATGCCCACGACACCCACCACCGCACCCATGATGCCTTTTACAGAGGAAACTCAAGACCACAAAGACGCTGCTGCAACGTCACCGAGCCCGCGACCAATGTGTCAAACCTGAGATTGCTTTGGGACCTTCATCTAAGCCTTCCCTCAACATATACTAGCCCGACCCATCCTTCCCTTAAGCCTTAAAGGACCCTAGAAGGCCAGAGAATGAAAAGGAGCTCTTCGAGACGTTCTCCAAGTGTGTGGTAAACATTTCCCTTTTTAAGCTCATTAAATATATTCCTTATTATGCTAAATTCTTGAAGGAACTATGCACAATAAAGAGAAATCAAAAGTTGAAGGGCAAGAAAAAGGTACAAGTAAGCGAGCATGTCTCCATTGTACTTCAAAGGCAATTGCCCGAGAAGTGTAGCGATTCTGGTATGTTTACTATCCCTTGCACGATAGGCGATACTAAAGCCAAACATCTTGTGTTAGATTTAGGAGCGTCTATCAATGGTATATCTTAGTCCTTGTATAAGTCCTTAGGTCTTGGAGCTTTACATGTGACTAGAGTAGTGATTCAATTAGTGGATCGTTCTCAAATCTATCCTAGGGGCATTTTAGAGGATGTTTTGGTCATGGTGGACAAGATAATATTTATTGCATATTTATTTATGTTCGGTGCTATAATATTCTCTTGGGTGGGCCTTTCTTGAGGACTGTCGGGACAAAGATTGACTTTTATGAAGGTTCTCTAACTATGGAGTTTAACGAAGAGATCTAACGTCGAATATTTTATTTTTTATATGATGAGGTTTCCTTCTAACAATCACTCCCTGTGCTGTTTGGATGTTGAGGACATGGCTCTCAAGAAGACAGCTAAGGAGACTCATTGAGGGGTCATTACGTTGCACCAAAGAAATGAAACAATGTTGCTTCTCGGGAGGCTAAGTAGATTAAACTTTCTCTTTTAATTTATTAGTTAGTTAGCTTTCTTCTTTTTCAATAAATTAGGATTCCCTTTCGATTTTAGATATATATTTTCTAGATTGTCGAGCTAACCTTGTAGAAAAACGAGCACCAAGGACCAAAGGAGAGGATGCTGCACAAGCCGCACCCACATCCACTAGCACTGAGCCCGCGCCTCAATACCATCCTTTGTGTTGAGATGCAGCTCGTGTGATTCAAACCTAGTGATCAAACTTGATGTCAAAGTGAAGTTAGTTAAATATGTTAGAACTACTGTTCATGACAGTAGTTATGACAGATAGGATTTTAGTATGACAGATTACAGTTGTTCTTTAAAATCAAAACACTACCTAGGTGTGTTGTTAGTGGTGGTAGTGGTGGTCAGTTTCCTTATGCAATTACGTTTTATTTTGACTATGTATTTGTGGTTTACAATGAATCAAATGAGTAGAGGCTATTTCAGAAAATCTAAGTTTTAATGGTGTTCTTGCTTCTCTGTCGATTATCATCTCCCTCTTTACTCTCTCTGTTTTACTGTCATTAATTAGTGACATAGGTGAGTTTGTGTCAAATTGTGATCCTCATTGTTGATCCAACATTTGGTATCAGAGCTAAGAGTTGTGCTCTTGCTGGGTTTCCGTCCAGGGACTGAGTGAAGTGAGATTTAAACACAAGGGAAACACATTGAGAGAATCATTATTCAATCATGCAGAACAATGTTAATGGAAATGTTGGCAATCCTTAATTGCCAATCTTTAAAGGGATCAACTATCATTTCTGGAGTCTAATGATGTCAACACTCTTTAAGTCTCAAGAAGTGTGGCAGTTGGTGGAGTAAGGATTTGTGGACACAGAAGTTGATGAACCTGATCAACAATTGAGGGAGAAAAGAAAGAAAGACTCTAAGGCCTTGTTCATGATTCAGTCGGCCTTAGATGATGAGGTCTTTCCAAGAATTGCAGCCTCCAAGACAACACATGAAGCTTGGGAAGAAGGTGATAACTGTCAAACTGCAGTCACTGAGGAGAGATTTTGAGAATCTGGTGATGCTGGAGAAGGAGACAGTTCAGGTATACTTATGTCGTGTATCTGTTATTGTTAACCATATGAGATAATATGGAGAGGATGTGAAGACTGAGACAATTGTGAGTAAGGTATTGAGAAGCCTTACAAAGAAGTTTGACCATGTTGTAGCTGCCATTGAGGAGTCTAAGGACTTGTCTGTGTACAAGTTTGAGGAGCTAACAAGTTCACTGCAAGCTCATGAAGATAGACTGAGTAGATCAGGTGAGAAGAAGGAGGAGAAGGTCTTCTAGGTTAAAGAGGAGACCTCAAAGAGCAAACATGAGAACTGTTCTAACAGAGGGGGTTTCAGAGGTGGTTACAGAGGAAGGGGTGGCTACAGAGGAGGTCAAAGAGGTCGTGGTGGTAGAGGTTATGGTAGAGGTCAAGGAAATGGCTCAGGAAGAGGAAATGGGAATGAGCAGGGAAGAGATCAGTGGAAGGAGTCCAACAGAGGGCAAGTCAGCGACTCAAAATCTCAGAGAAGCAACATCAAATGTTATTACTGTAAGAAGTATGGGCACAAGGAAGCTTTTTGTTGGGAGAAACAGGAAAATGAGCCAAAAGGTGTCAACTATTCAGAGAAGGTGGATCATGAAGAGAGACTTTTCATGGCTCTGTCATCAAGTGTAGAGAATGAAAGCAGTTTATGGCACTTGGACAGTGGTTGTTCAAATCACATGTCAAGTTCAAGGAAACGTTTCAAGCATCTAGATGAGTGTAAGAAGGGAAGAGTTAGACTTGGGGACAACAAGATGCTAGAGGTAGAAGGAAGAGGCACTATTACAATAAACTGTGTGCAAAGAGGAGTGAAACTACTACATGATGTGCAGTTGGTACCTAGACTGGCTCATAACTTGCTAAGTGTGGGACAGTTGCAAGGAGCTGGTTTCTCTCTTCTGTTTGATGAAGACAGATGTGTGATCAGAGATAAGAAAAGTGGTCAGGTTGTGGTTAATGTGTTAATGACCAAGAATAGATTGTTTTCTCTTGACTTGACAGAGAATTTGGGCAAGGCCATGACATCAAAGTCTGATGAAGACACGATGTTGTGGCATCAGAGATATGGTCATCTCAATTTGCAGAGTTTAAAGATGTTGAACTCAGGAGATATGGTCCAAGGCATCCCAAAGATTGGTGAGTTAGAGTTGTGGGAGTGGTGTGTCTATGGAAAGCAAATGAGAGGTTCATTTGCAACTGGAGAAGCATGTAGAGCAACTGATTGCTTGGAGTTGTTGCATGCAGATCTGTGTGGACCTATGCAGACAGAGTCACTAGGTGGAAGCAAATATTTCTTCCTTATTACTGATGACTATAGCCAGATGAGTTAGGTGTACTTTCCGAGATTCAAGTCAGAGGCATTTGATTGCTTCAAGAAGTTCAAGGTCCTTGCAGAAAACCAATCAGGGAAGAAGATCAAGGCGTTGAGAACTAACTGAGGAGGTTAATTCATGTCATTTGAATTCATTACATTTTGTCAGGAGATTGGCATAAGGAGGGAGTTGACTGCACCCTATACTTCTGAGCAGAATGGGGTAGCATAAAGGAAGAATAAAATTGTGGTAGAGATGGCAAGAAGCATGTTGAAAGCAAGAAGGGTGCCAAATCAGTTTTGGTGTGAAGCTGTTGCCACTGCAGTATATGTGTTGAATGTGTCTCCTACAAAGGCAGTCATGAACAAGACTCCTTTTGAAGTTTGGAGAGAAAAGAAGCCCTCTGTGAGCCATTTAAAAGTGTTTGGGTGTGTGGCTTACTCCTTGGTGAATCTGAGATCAAAGTTGGATGATAAGGCAGAGAAGTGTATTTTCATTGGGTATGCAGCTCAATCAAAGGCCTACAAGTTGTATAACCCTGTGAGTAAAAGGACA
This sequence comes from Persicaria maculosa, assembly GCA_963922045.1. Lineage (NCBI taxonomy): Eukaryota > Viridiplantae > Streptophyta > Magnoliopsida > Caryophyllales > Polygonaceae > Persicaria > Persicaria maculosa. Next base: position 17,819,557 of record OY998261.1, on the reverse strand, counting down.
ATTGTGAGTAGAAATGTTGTGTTTAATGAAGCTGTTAGTTGGTATTAGGAGAACATGTATAACAGCCAGATGACAAGGGAGAGTGCTCCTGTGGGTAAATCAGTTGAAGAGATTAGAGATGACACAGATGAGAGTGATCAGGGTGAGCAGGCTCCTGTAACTCCAGTGTCTCAGGATGGCTCATCAGTAAGCCAGAGCTCATCCCACTCACAGTCTCCCTCGAGCTCATCAAGTGACTCCCCTCCAAGGAAGTTCAGATCGTTGAGTGACATTTATGCAAATTGTGAATTTGCTCTGGTGGCATCTGATCCAGAAAGCTTTGAAGATGCAAAGTATGAGAACAGATGGCAAGAGGATATGACAGAAGAAATGAAAGCAATACAGAGGAATGATACATGGAGTTTAGTGGAGCTTCCTCGGGATAAGAATGTCATAGGGCTCAAATGGGTATTTAGAACCAAGTTCAACACGGATGGGAGCATACAGAAACACAAAGCAAGGCTTGTGGCTAAGGGGTATGCTCAGCAAGAGGGTATTAACTTTGAAGAGACCTTCTCACCAGTGGTGAGACTTGAGACAGTAAGAGTAGTGTTGGCTCTTGCTGCACAATGGGTTCTGAAAGTGTATCAGTTTGATGTCAAGTCTGCTTTCTTGAATGGTGAGCTAGAAGAGGAGGTGTATGTTGAACAACCTCAAGGCTTTGTGAGAAAGGGAGAAGAACACAAAGTGTACAAGCTAAGAAAGGCTCTTTATGGCCTGAAGCAAAGCACCTAGAGCATGGTATAGCAGGATTGATTCATTCTTTGTGAGTGAAGGGTTTGACAGAAGTGTGAATGAGCCTACTCTTTATGTGAAGGGAAGAGGAGAGAAGGAATTTATTGTTGTGTGCTTGTATGTGGATGACATCATTTATTTTAGCTCATCACAGAAGATGTTGGATGAGTTTAAGAGGTCAATGATGGAAGAATTTGATATGACAGATCTCAATGTGTTGAAGTACTTTCTGGGATTAGAAGTGCATCAGAAAGAGGATGGGATCTTTTTATGCCAGGAGAAGTATGCAAAGGATCTACTCAAGAAATTTCATATAGAAGGATGTGATGTGGCCTATTCTCCTATGAATACAAATGAGAAGCTGCACAGAGAAGATGGAACTGGCCTTGCAGATGAGAAAACATACAGGAGTATGGTAGGAGGATTGAATTATCTGGCACACACCAGACCAGATATTGCATTCTGTGTGAGTGTGATATCTAGGTTTATGCATATATGGTCCATCAAAACAACAGTTTGGTGCAGCAAAGAGGATCTTGAAGTATGTAGCAAGGTCCCTGACATATGGAATCTGGTCTGACAGAGTTAAGGATTTCAGACTTCATGGTTACACAGACAGTGATTGGGCAGGGTGTTTGGATGACAGAAGAAGTACCTCTGGGTCTGTGTTTAGTTTAGGCTCAGGGGCAATAACCTGGAGTTCTAAGAAGCAGGAAACAATTCCTCTATCTTCATCAGAACCTAAGTATGTTGTTGCAGGAGCTGCAGCAAGGCAAGATCTCTGGTTAAAGAAGTTGATGAAGGATCTAGGGTGCATTCAGAGATATGCAATAGAAGTGTGGTGTGATAAAAAGTCTGCCATTGCCATGACCAAGAACCCTACATTTCATGCTCGTACAAAGCATATTGATGTTCAACATCATTTCATCAGAGAACTGGTTGCTAGAGAAGAGGTGGTGTTAAAGTTTTGTGGTACAAATGAACAAAGTGCAGATTTGTTCACCAAGGCTTTGAGTGTGGCAAAGCATCAATTCTTCATGGAGAAGATAGGCATGAGAAGGTTTGAATCAAGGGATGGTGTTGAGATGTAGCTCGTGTGATTCAAACCTGGTGATAAACTTGATGTCAAAGTGAAGATAGTTAAATCTATTAGAACTACTGTTCATGACAGCAGTTATGACAGATAGGATTTTAGTATGATAGATTACAGTTTTTCTTTAAAATCAAAACACTACCTAGGTGTGTTGTTAGTGGTGGTTAGTTTCCTTATGCAGTTACATTTTATTTTGACTATGTATTGCATTGGTGGTTTACAATGAATCAAAGGAGTAGAGGCTATTTCAGAAAATCTGAGTTTTACTAGTGTTCTTGCTTCTCCGTCGATTATCATCTCCCTCTTTACTCTCTCTGTTTTACTGTAATTAATCAGTGATAGAGGTGAGTTTGTGTCAAATTGTAATCCTCATTGTTGATCCAACACTTTGTAGAATTAAAATTTATTATAGAAGAAAATTAATTTAACCAATTACAGTATGCTTTAAAATATAGATATTTTATATGATTTTCCGAATTTGATGACACTAATCTTGAAAATGTGCGATGGATATAGAAGCAAAAGTCATAATACTAATGCTTAAAAGTACACCAACTACTTAGCTATTACAAAGCACATATGCAGGAAACCAAAAGCAAAATGTAACATAACCTAATTAACTCCATATGAGTAATTTATGCCCTAAGGGCTGCAATCATCGTAGATATATATCATTACGTACGTATTAGGCAGCAACGGTTACAAGGTTGGGCGGAGCTCCGATTTTCTTAATCTTCTCGATCATCTCCTGGTTGACGTTGCGTATCTCAACCGAGTAAAAGCCTTCTTCGTTCGTTTTGAGGTGGTTGGCCTTAGCCATCACGGTCATTTGTGGAGCTTCAACTTGGCCATTAAGGGTTCTTTGGGGGCCAAGCCTTATAACCTCGATTATGTGATCATTGGTCGTCGCTAATTCTGTAGGGATCTTGATCTCCTCGATGATATCCTCGATGGATTTGTTCGAGTTCCTATACATCGCGTACAAGACCATTTGCACTATTCCGAAGCTAAACCCTAGCACGTTTGGAACCTATATAGATTTATGCCAAATTAAATTAGGGTTTTAATACCAATATATTAATTGACATGTTTATTTAGTTTTCTAAAATTTCTTACCGCGACGTATATGTCCTTCCTAAGGAGACCGTAGAAAAACCACATAACGGCGCTGATGGTGAGGAACAAGGATAAAAGGAATGGCATGTACTTGACGCTCTTCGTTCTTATGACCGTCCTCTGTACGTCGATGCATATATACATCCATTCATTATAGTATTACAAATTAACGAAATGGATTTTTTTGTTAGGTACGTAAGTTAAGTGATTTTATGTATGTAATAAGCTTACCATGACGCCAAGAGGAGCAACGAAAACGCAAAGAGAAAATATAAGACAGATCCACCCGAGGATCTTGATACGAACTTGAGTCGTCTTTGCGATAAAAAATGTGACGAAAGAGATGGCACCCAAGCCAGCAATGTTCATCAGAAAAATCAGCTTTACAGTAGTCATCTGCACGCAAAATATATTAGACAATCAATTCGAGTATATATCGATGATTACTTTGTATTATCAAAATTGGAAGCAGGTATAGTATGAATTGAACCTTGGCTTGCTTGGTTGCATAGATGAGGAAGATGGTGAGGTAGACGGTCTCAATGAATATCCCGAAGGAGTTGATGGTCTTGAGGAACGTCGAATTAGGAGCGATCATCGCGTAGAGGATCCAAAGCATTGAGCTGAAGAGTGCAACCACATAGGGGAGGCTCTGATAACCTTCTGTTGATTTCTTCTTGTAAATTCGGTAAAATGTTGGGCTGTCATTATAAAATAAGATAGTCTGTTTAAATTGAGGTCCCTTAATTATATACAATTTTAATTGATTTTTTTTTTCTGTGAAACAAAGTTTGTGCAATTAACTTACATGGGTGCAAGGAACGTCATGAATGAAATAGTGTTGCCTGCAAGGAAAATAGATTAAAAAGAGATACACATTAACTATTGAATTAATATTGAATACTTATTTTAATTAATTAATAATCAAATCAATGATTATGATACAACTATAAAGAAAAGGTGAAGATTAATGAAGATGTTATTATCAATATAGTGTCAATCTCATAAGTAGCAAAAAAGATAGTTTTGAAAGTGAAATAAAAATAAATAGTGCTTGAGCACTTTATTTTTCATGCACTCTGAAAACTGACCACGTAAAGCCAATAATACAAATGTGTGGGTATATACCAAGAAAACAAAGATCACTTAATTAAAACACCTATTTTTTTTTTAAAAAAAAGGGAAGAATATTAGAAAAGATAAATTAATGAAAACAGAAAACAGAAAACTAGAATAAAGAGAATTATGTATAAAATTAATTAGGAGTTTATATATTACCAAGAAGGCCGAAGATAGTAACCAAAGGGAGATGGTGAAGGAAGCTCATAGTGTATTTTTGGAGGAGTGTGATTTACAACTAATTAAATATCTCACTTCAAGCTCTCTTTGATCTCTTAATCTTATGTGTTTTTGTGTGTTTGGTAGCAAATGTATTGATCAGGACGGGGTGTGAAGAAATGGAGAAGGTGGGTTTATATAGTGGTGGTTGTGGAGGGGAAAATGTGGAAAAATTAATAAATCTAAATTCAAAAGATAAATCATATAACCATTAATATATGACTTTCATTTTCATTTATTTAATTTATTTTTCTATCTACTTTATACATGTAGTGTGTGTATTATTGAAGAGTTTTTTTTTTTTGTTTTTTGTTTTTCATGTATGTGAGATTTGGGGGTGGGTGGGAATTGGATGGTCTGAGATTTTTGTCCCTCCTCCATCATTTTTTTTCCTTTCAATTTGTAATGCTTTTTGCAAGTCGATCCTTCAAGTTGTGATAGATCATTACACTAGGCCAGTTTGAGGTTTTAGACACGGGCAAATTTCGTCCCCTGAAGAGGGTTTTGAACGCCTACTAACTCTAGGGACGTACATTCGTCCCCTGAGGTATGTGCCTTGTAGAGCGACCCTAGAGCACTTAAAAGACGGACCAATTGAACCTCCGTCCCTTGTTTGACATCCAAGCGACCGACCCACGAGGCCATTGTCAGACATGATATTGTTGAGGCCACCACTAAAGTTTGTGTCTTGATAACTGAGGGGGCGAACATAAGGTGAATTAATGTTGTGTCTTGACAAACATCTGGTTATTCATGTTGTCCCTCAAATTCCAATCCCGGTCTCGGTCTCGATCTCAATCTCAATCTCAAACAGAAATTGGAAATTCATATCATACAACACGTAGAATTCCTTGGTATATATCAATTCTCACATGAAAAAATTGATCAATTGGAAATATATATATAACATCTATCACAAAACATCTCCATATCAATCTCAATCTCAAATGAAAATTGAAAATTCCAATCTCAATCAATCTCAATCTCAATCTCAATCTCAATTCCAATCCCGGTCTCGGTCTCGATCTCAATCTCAAACAGAAATTGGAAATTCATATCATACAACACGTAGAATTCCTTGGTATATATCAATTCTCACATTAAAAAATTGATCAATTGGAAATATATATATATATATATAACATCTATCACAAAACATCTCCATATCAATCTCAATCTCAAATGAAAATTGAAAATTGAAAATTCCAATCTCAATCAATCTCAATCTCAATCTCAATTCCAATCCCGGTCTCGGTCTCGATCTCAATCTCAAACAGAAATTGGAAATTCATATCATACAACACGTAGAATTCCTTGGTATATATCAATTCTCACATTAAAAAATTGATCAATTGGAAATATACATATAACATCTATCACATAATCTGTAAATAATAACCAAAATCTCAATCTCGAACTCAATCTCAAATGGAAATTGGAAATTCATATATAAAATCTGTCACAAAATCTATATTTATATATTAACCAAAATCTCAATCTCAATCTCGATCTCGATCTTGAATTGATCTCAATGACAATCACAATCTCGATCTCAATCTCAAATGGAAGTGCTTGATGATGTGGATATTTCATATATAACATCTATATAACATCTCATTAACATCTATCAGAAAATTTATATTCATATATTAACCAAAATCGCAATCTCGGTCTTGATCTCAACCTCAATCTCAATCAAAATCGCGGTCTCGATCTCGATCTCAATCTCAATTCCAATCTTGGTCTTGGTCTCGGTCTCAATCTCAATCTCAATCTCAAATATAAATTGGAAATTGATATCATACAACATGTAGAATATATATATATATATATATATATATATATATATACCTTGGTATATATCAATGCTCACATTAAAAAAAACAGATCAATTGGAAATTTATATATAACATCTATCACATAATCTATAAATAATAACCAAAATCTCAATCTCGAACTCAATCTCAAATGGAAATTGGAAATTCATATATAAAATCTATCAAAAAATCTATATTTATATATTAACCAAAATCTCAATCTCGATCTCGATCTTGATCTTGAATTGATCTCAATGACAATTACAATCTTGATCCCAATCTCAAATGAAAGTTGGAAATTCATATATAACATCTATCAAAAAATCTATATTATATTTAACAACCAAAATCTCAATCTTTTGATCTCAATCTCAATCTTAATCACAATCAAAATCTTGATCTCGATCTCGATCTCAATCTCAATCTCCATATCAATCTCAATCTCAAATTGACATTGAAAATTCATATATAACATATATCACAAAATCGATATTTAACAACCAAAATCTCAATCACAATCTTGATCTCAATCCCAATCATAATCTTCATCTCGATATCAATCTCAATCTCAAACATAAATTGGAAATTCATATATGAAATCTATCACAAAATCTATATTTATATATTAACCAAAATCTCATTCTCAATCTCGGTCTTAATCTTGAACTCAATTTCAATCACAATCTTGATCCCAATCTCAAATGATAGTTGGAAATTCATACTTTGTATATAGCATCTATCATAAAATATATATTTATTAACCAAAATCTCAATCTTTTGATCTCTATCTTAATCTCAATCACAATCATAATCTTGATCTTGATCTCAATCTCAATCTCTGTATCAATCTTAAACGGAAACTGAAAATACATATATAACATCTATCACAAAATCTATATTTAACAACAAAAATCTCAATCTCAATATCAAGATTGATCTCAATCTCAATCCCAGTCATAATCACAATCTTGATTTTCGATCTCAATCTCCATCTCCACAAGTGAAAATCTCAAACGACCCAAAATTGAAAATTGAAAATTCATATATAACATATAAATATAACATATAGTTTTATATAAATATAGCATTACAAATTATGGTTTCATAGCATTATAGTATATAAATATAACATATATGCGTTTGTACAATATATATAGCACTAGTTAATATGTACTTAAGCAACAAAAAAAATTGGCGGGAAAAATCCCGCCACAAGTGAAAATCAATCAAGCCACGAACAATGTTCGTCCCTTGAATGATGTGGTCAACATGTGGTCAAATTGCACTTCTAACATATGGTTTTATATAAATATAGCATTATAAATTATGGTTTCATAGCATTATAGTATATAAAGATAGTACATTTATGCATTTGTACAAATATATATAGCACTAGTTAATATGTACTTAAGCAACAAAAAAAATTGGCGGGAAAAATCCCGCCACAAGTGAAAATCAATCAAGCCACGAACTATGAACAATGTTCGTCCCTTGAATGATGTGGTCAACATGTGGTCAAATTGCACTTCTAACATATGGTTTTATATAAACATAGCATTATAAATTATGGTTTCATAGCATTATAGTATATAAAGATAGTACATATATGCATTTGTACAAATATATATAGCACTAGTTAATATGTAATCAAGCAACCGAAAAAATTGGCGGGATTTTTTCCGCCACAAGTGAAATCACTCAAGCCACGAACTATGGACAATGTTTGTCCCTTGTACCTTATACCACTCTCAGGCATCTGACAATCCTTATTGAAGTCACCCGCATCAGCCCTTGTACCTTGTACCACTCTTATGGCCAGTTTTACACTGTACATTAATGTTCTAGAAAATCATTATTCCAATTTGTGAGGTGCAACGAAGATCAATTAATCAGTAATGAACAAAACAACATTCCATCTAGAAATAGAAGACAATGCCAAAATAGCCCTCACTGTCCGGAAGAAGACGATGCCAAAATAATCCCACTGTCCGGAAGAAGACGATATGCCAAACACGGAGAATCACATGTTTTATTTAAAAGTAAAGTTGATTCAAGGGACGAACTTATATATGTTCGTCCCTTCAATGATGATGGCATCACTGGCATCTGACAATCCTTATTGAATCACCATGTTTATCGATGGTCAACGGTGTGGTCAACTTCCACTTATTATTCAGGCGACGAACTTATTAATTATTCGTCTCCTGAAAGGCTCTCTTGGATGGGTATACATCCGGTCCTATTGTATGTGACGACCCAGGCTATGTTCGTCCCTTGAAGTGCATTCAGGCGACGACTAAAAGCCCGTCTGTATCTAGAGCGTCAATCAGGCCTAGTGTTAATGCTTTCAATTCGGAGTAGGGCAATAATAATCCTTATAAGCAAGTATTTAATCATGACCTTAATTATATAAATAAACTAAAAACATAAGCTTGTTGAGGAGGAGCTTTGGGGATAGAGCAATCAAGTCCAACCGATCGATTTGAAAAAGATCGGTTTGGATTAGTTTATTTACTAAGCGGGATGAGTAGAATATCAAATAAAATTAATATAAGTTTGGCATAAATCAATCTCGAATATTAGAAAATTTACCAAATTTCTGCAATCATTATTTCATTATCAAATAAGGGTATTTTATTAGTTGAATAGTTCGGACTTGGATTGAAAAAAGTTTGATTTGAGCTCATTTATTTTTTAAATAAGCCAAGTATACATTTTTAAGTTCCACAATTGATATGTTTTTTTAAGAGATTCGGTATGTGAGTGTGAGGACGCACGCTACCTATATTGATTGTAAAAGACTAAATATCTATATCTTTATATATAAATACTTTAAATGAGAGCAAGTTTATATGATTTGTCATCACCATATTAATTGTAGGGTTTTAAAACAATCAAATTATAAAAGACATTTTTTATTTTCTTAAAATACTTTATATTTTCTAATCATCGATATATATATCTATATAATAATTTAAATGGGACTAGTTTTTGATGATGTGCCATCACCATATTAATTGTAGGGTTTTTAAGCAATCAAATCGTAAGAGTATTTTTTTATTTTATTAAAATACTTTATATTTTCTAATCATCTATGTCTATATATTTATGTATCTATAAAATATTTTAAATTTAAATGAGAATAATTTTTGATGATGTGTCATCTCTATATTAATTGTAGGATTTGAAACCAAACAAATTATAAGAGGAATTTTTTATTTCCTTAAAATACTTTATATTTTCTAATCATCTATATCTATATAATACTTTAAATGAGATTAATATTTTATAATATTTCATCACCATATTAATCATAGGGTTTCTAACAAATCAAATTATAAGAGGAATTTTTATAGTTTTCTTAAAATACTTTATATTTTCTAATCAATGAGTTTAATTCAAAATATTGAATGAAAATTAAAATTAATATATTTATATTCATACATACATAGTATTTTTTTATAGCTAATACTTCATAATTATATTAAGAGGAAATTAGACTGGGAGGCCCAATTTCTTTCCCTAATTAATCCATTGTCCACCAGGCCGGCAGTCCAAATTAGTCGGTCCTACCGGGCAGTTTTACTGCACATCTTCCCTCTTCCCTCTCTCCTCCCTCTGTTTATCATTTCTCTTTCGCCTTTTTATCCTATTCGAACTCATCATCATCTCCCCTCTTACTACTGATTGTCGTTTGATTCTTGCAATGGCTTAATTGAGAAATGCATGCCGAGGCTAGTGTTGTGGTTTTGTTGTTAGGGGTTTCTTCATTTTTCATGAACAAGCTCGTTGTTAGGGGTTTCTTCGCTTTTCATGAACTTGTTCGTGAACCTAGGGTAATCATTTGCATCGTTCTCTATCATGTGTAGGATCTTTCTTTTCTTATTTAGAATCCTGTAAATGCATGCAGTTGATCAATGTGAGTATTTTGCTTTTGCTTTTTTCAGTTTTTAATTTTGTTTTCTGTTTCATTTTCGATTCTCGGTGTTTATATGTGTGTTATGTGTTCATGTTTATGGTTTGTAGAAAATAAGTTATTGGTTATCTATTGAAGAGAGGTTTCGTTCACAGAGTAATCTTTACTCCTACCATGAAGTATGCGAAATCATCAAGCAAGGGTTGGTCGATTATGATATTCAGCAGCTTAAGAATAGTTGTTTATGGTTAGTCTTTCTTCAAGGGTCAAAATTTCCTTCTAATTTTTAATTAGTACATCAGATGTTATTCCATGAAATTATAATAAATAAAGAGATGGAAATGTGGTTTAAAGTTGATGGGATGGCTGCTTATTTTTCTTTACTTGAGTTTCATGTCATTATTGACCTTTCGGTTATTGAATATAATCCTTATCCTCTCAAGGTTGTTACATTTAAAGAGTTTTTTTTTGGCAAGGAGATGGTCTCTTATGTAGATATACTTAAGATTTTTGAAGCTGAACCTAAAGAATCTCCAAAATAATTAGTGATGGCTAAGCTTTTGATTATTAGGAAGGTGTTGTTATTTAAACGTTATGAGATTTTGAGCTTGCATCATCTAGCGCTAGCATGTGATACTGAAAATTTTGAAAGATTTTATTGGGGCCGCGAAAGTTATCGTGTCTTGTTTAAAATATCTGAGAAAGATTTCTTCTGTTGAGAAGGGTGTCAAAGCTAGGGGTATATGAGCTGTACGTTTGGATATCTTCTAGGCTCTAGCATTCCAAGTGATTTTTTTCTTACTTCCTTTTGGATTTTACTAATTAGTTTTATTTGTCAGTTGTTGTTGTGTGTGTATTAAACAAGTTTGGATTTTCGAAGCTTTCCTTTTTATTGCTGAAAAACGAAGGTGTTCTTTTAAATATGTTCACAATGACCCAATCTCTTTAATTGGATGTGTAATGGCAAAAGTAGTCATGAACAAGCAGTGTCACTATTCAGCGGGGAAGTGGTGAGTTTGTTATTTGCACCTTTCATTGACTGTCAGCATTATTTTATGTAATGATCATTTGTCAACATTTTGTGCTTTTTATTTTATTAGATGCTGACAGTGCTTCAGGGGATGCTGACAGTGTGAATGGAGCTGTTGAAATTCATGAGGGGGATTATGCACTGCATGCTGATAGATCGAGAGGGCCCCAAATATCATGCATGATGAAAATGGAGCTTCCAATTTTAGTATGTGTCAAAACATTTGTCAAATATGCTGATATTTGGGTGTATTTTTATAAACATCCTCGGTGGTTTTGTATTTTGGAACATACTCGCTGGGTTTCTTGTGTTATATATGATGTAAGATAGTGTTTGGTTGGTTTTTAGTTCTCATTTTATATGCTGATTTCTGTTAAATATTCCGTAAGGAATATGCTGATATTGTAATCCTTTGTTAAATTATGTTTCATCGTTTGTCAGCTATATGTCATTTTGAAAATCAACTATTTGTCATGATTATTTAGCTTCGACAAATAAGCATATAAGCTGACATTTGTTTCATCGTTTGTCAGCTATCTTTCATGTTGGAAATAAATTATAAATCAAGTATTGTCAGCTATGTGTTATTGTTTATCAGCTTATCTATCACTGGGTTGTGGTTTGTTAGCATATCTTTTCAATCTTCATTAGTGTAAATACGTGTGCTGATAAATATACATAAAAGTTGATAAATGAATTTATCGGCAAAATGTATGCAATCGTCATGGTTTGTCAGCTTACTTTTTTATGACAAATACGCATATAATGTGACATTTGATTTCATATACTTTCAAATAAATATGATGAGGCAAGCAAATGTATATATAAAAATGCTGATTTATATGGGAATACATACATACATACGTACGTACGTACTTACGTACGTACTACGTACATACGTACGTACGTACTACGTACACACACACACATACATACATACATACACATATATGCTGACAAACAACTTTAGTGGAAAATATGTGCTAATTATGCTGACAAACGAATTTATATAGTAAATATATATATGCTGATATTATGATGAAAAATGAATTTATTAGAAAATATGATGAGACAAGCGAAATTTTATAAAAATGTTGATATATACGTGGATAAATATGCTGACAAACAAATTTAGTAAAAAAATATGTGGTGATTATGGTGAAACAAATTTATTATGATGGCAAACAATATATAATCGAAATTGTTGGGCGAAATTGAAAGATAACTGAACAAAATTGTGAAGCGAAAATTTGCGAGCAAAATTGAAGCTTGCTGGATTAGAAAATATGTGCTGATTAGAAAAGCAGACAACAGTTTAGGGGTGAACGATGGACATTTAAATAATAAATCTTGGATAGTGGACATTTAATTAATTAGGTTTTATTATATGGACATTTATTTTTTTCTCCCTAATATTAATTTATTCACAAAGAAAAAAAACATTCTTATTAATTAATAATTTTTGAACCGTTCCCACCAAAAAAAACTAAAAAATAATTTTGAATCGTGTACTTTTGCGGTTTTACCCTCAACCCATTTAGCTATCCATGTTAATTGTGACTCTTCTCTACCTGCGTCCATTCAGTTATGAGAACCTGCACTCACCTCTGTCCCGACACGGAACCAGAAAATAAATTTTGAATGGGTTGGATAGACTAAAATTTTTATATATTCAGATTTTTCATTAGTAAAACATTTATTATAATAAAAAATATATAGTTTTTATTAATTTTTTAAAAAATAGGGCAGATTGGAGCCAATGGCAACCCACCACTAATTACGTTCCTGCCTCTAGCTATCTCCCTCGACTAATTTGCACTCTCAGTTCTCTTGAATAGGTCGAGCATCTATGGCCAACTAAAAGCTTCCGCAACCCGAGTCCGCCAGCCTCGAGCTAGTTGATTTTTGTTGGGATTTGGTGTATAATTTGTGGGATCTTTGATCATATATGTAATTATAATTAATTGTTGGTTGTTGTTGAGGTGTGTTTTTCTGTTAGCTTTGTTAGAGCAAGCCCAACAGTATTTGTAAGAGCAAGCCCAACAATTGATGGCATTCGTTTGTGACTAAAAAATCAAGAAATAAGTAACAATCATGTGAAAAGGTCAATCAATCTCATTTCCTTGCAACTGAATCAATATATGAGAGAATGTATATTAGCAATGCAAACTAATAATGCAAACAACCGAGGACCAATTACTCTTTCTTAAGTAGCTTTCCTTGCAACCATGCCCATCAGTTTAGTGCACTTTTTATGGAAAAAAAAATCAATTACAAGGCCAGAAAAGCACAGTGAAACAATCGGACAGAAAAGCACAGCAACACAATTACAAGGCCATCCTAATTGCAACATTTCAAGGGCAACAATCAGGAACCCTAATTGCAGCATTCGAAACAAATAAATGCAAAAGGCAAAAATTACAAACCCTAATTGCAGCATCTGAAAGGAACAACTACAAAAGGCAATAGTCAGGAGCCATAACACATCAAAAGAACCCTGATTAGTAGCCCCATTAAAAATCAAAACATCAAACAACAATCGACAGAACACATCAAGCAACAATCGAAAGAACAAATCGAAACATATAAAATCGACTTGGGGATGAGATTTAAAAATCTAACCTTGCTCGATCTGTATCGATCGAACAACTAATGGAGTGGTTCTTGCTCTCGAAGGTGGTGGCTACATAGGCTAAAAGCATCGGCCATATCCCCAACGACTCTTGGAACGGGAAAAGATGGAACATTAAATTTTAGCGTTTTATTTCCTTCCTCTATATTTACAGATTTTTTTTCTCTTTCCTCACCTTTCCCAACGCTGTCCCTCCATCCCCTACTCCTCATCCCTGTAACCCCCTCTTTCGCTGCCCTTGTCAAATCCGTCGTGGTCGCCGGCCTCTCCCTCACCTCCCCCTACGACGGCGTCTCCTTTGAGGCTCCGACGACCCGCGCCACCGCATCACCCCTACTGTTGCGAGCGGATCCTCACCATCTTCCTTGCCGTCCCTCTCTCTTCCCCCCTCGCCATCACTTCCAATTGCTTGTCCCTCGTACTCTCCTCCAACATCCGCTCCGGTAAGATCCTCCGTCGACCGTCATCTGCCTCCTCCCCTTCAAGGCGCTGCCCCCAAACATCTCGCAAAACTGATGCACACAGAGAATATCCACAATCAATTTTGGGGAAAAACGGAGATCTAATCTCGACCCTAAACATAAAATATTAGGAAAAAACGGAGACCTAATCTCGACCCCTTTTATCAATCCGTGAAGTTACAAAGATCTATTCTTAACCCCATAGATAAATATGAAAAATGGAGATTTTTCTCAACCCAATCTCATGGGTTTCAATCTCTTGGATTTCCGCCCCATGGCTCCGCCCAGATCGAACCCAATCACCTCCTATTTGGTTGTCGACTCGTCATTAGAGCCTCCCCGCGACCCTTGTTCCTCCATCCCCGTCTGACCACCTCGTCCGACGCACATTGGTTTGTAGTCTCTCTCTGGAACAACCCAAAACCTCTCTCCCCTCTCAAGCTTCTTTCAGAAGCCTTGATTAAAAAAATAAATAAAAATACAAATAAATACGAGACTAACTCATTAATTTTGATGGGCTCAAATCTTTGATTTGGGCTTATTAGTTCTGTATACAAGAATTAATTACTCTATCTCATAACCTCTTTTATGTTTTATAAGTTTATTACTCGTATTTCTTTTTGGAAAATAACAAAAACAAAAATTTACCATAACGTAGCCTCGTGACACGCAATTTTATCATTTTAGATTTGTTTTATTCATAAAATAAACCTAAAATGATGACCTTTTTTTATCCAGCCTCAAAGATTTTTTGTACCGACTTAATTCTAGAGGGTTGCAGGTTTGTTTCTAGAGGTGATATTATTTTGAGCTATGTGGTCTTGTCTTTTGTCGCCGTGCGAGAAGTCGTGGACGTGATCGAGATCTGACGGCTCGCTACCGATCGAGTCCAAATCTGAGGTCTCCACTTTTGTTCCCAGGGATACCCTTGCCTCTACCAACTGTCAGAAGAGACGACTCACATTGTCCCAGTTCCAACTTCGTTCGCCTTTGCTAGTTACAACCTTCATTCTCTAGTTTTTTCCTCAGTGTATTTGTCTTTGTTGATTCGTCTTGTACTTTTCTGTTTCTTCTCATAACGGTCTGCCTGTTGCCGATTTTTCGGCCTCTCGACCCACCAGACATGTCTGGTGCGTCGAATTATTTCCGTTTCAAAAAAAAATATTTACAAGAGCTGTTGGGCCTCTAAGAGCATCCCCAAGAGCAGCCCCAAATTTTCTTCAAAATGGAGAATGAAAATCCATCTTCCCTAAAAAATTTTTAACCCAATTCCAACAGTTTCTCCATTTTGAAGAATTGTAATTTAATTTTTTAATTGTAAATTAAAAAATAGGCAGCAAACTGATCGATTTCACAGTTCAATCAAAATCAAATGGCCTGTTGATTTTTTAAATCCTGCATTTCACTTTGTCCAGTAAAGTTTAATTTAACCCACCATACCTGGTATCTATAAATCACAAACACAAAGATAACAAAGCTTTCTCGGTCCCTTGCAAAGTAACCGAGAACTCCTGCTACCAAATTCAACTACCTCTATGATATGGATCCCAAGCACAAATTCGATCATAGTGAGCTACAAAGACATTCACTCAGCTAAATCAAGAACATACCAGGAAGAAACCAAAATACCATAAAGCCATATAGACATCAAGTGCCCATTAGTTCGGTTGAAGAACATGGAAACGGAAAGGAAAAAAGAAAACGAATCAAGTTTTAAGTCATTATTCATTGACATATTTTTGGGATCAACTCAAGCCCCTTCTTCCCCACAAAAAAAAAATATGTGTTCATTCCCACCATTCCACACCCATAGGTTTCAAAATGGATGAATCTCCTTGCACTCCCTCTAGACTCATAACCAAACAATGTACTTATACAAGAATTCATTGAGTTCTTATCCAAATTATACTGTTTAAATCTCCTCTCTCATTCCATTTCTATAATATTCAGCCAAAGGAAACTAGTAAGTGTGTCTTAGAACATGGAAATTAGAATTAAAACACATATATGAGCCGTCTGAACTTTCACTTGCAAAAGAAATTTCAAGCATCTTCAATTTCCTGAAAAGGAGCTAATCTTATCTAGCCACAAAACTATGAATGGATTGTCAAATTCAGGTGAATTAACAGTTATCAAAGCCAATTGACACTTTAACCAACAATCACCATTAATCACCAACCATCTCGAGTTAAAAAATCGAAACAAAGCCGAACTATTCGAATCGAAGAGAAGAACAACTATTCTGAAGTTCGAATGAATCTAGCAGAAATACTATATATGTATAAATTCAACTTATTGTAGAAATTCAACTATCAGGGCAGAAGAAACTCAGCAATGTTAAATCTTCTGAAATGGAGGCGGAGAAATTGATAAGCTTGATGGAGAAAAAGGAAACATAAACAACAAAAAATGGATTTGGATAATACAAGGAATCAGATGAAGCTCGAATGGAGAGAGAGGACAAAGAGAGAGGAAACCCAAATAAGATGTAGTACCAAAGAGAGCTTTGTAAAAGATGAAGAAGAACTCATTGCACATTTGTTCTAGGCAGAGAAATTGGTTGAATACTTCCTTCAATTGCAGTTTTTTTTTCTGAAGAACGTGGGAAAAGTAGGAAAAAAGAGCCGCCAAACAAATTTGGCATTGCTGCAGATATGGGGCAAGCGCTTGTATTTGCCTGGCAGATCTCTATTTTGGAGATTGGATTGGGGAAACTGTTAGACCTAATATAAGCCTAATATTTCCCAAAAAGTCAAATTTTCTCCAAAATAGAGCATCTCTTGGGGATGCTCTAAAAACCTCATTTTCCCTAAATTCTTTATATTTCTCTATTTTAGAGGTCCTGTTGGGCTTGCTCTTAATCGACTAATTAATACTCGATCACTGCAAAGTTGAAATACAGTATCAAATTGGGTCAATTTGAGTCATATCTAGAAAAAACTATTTAATCTATATATATCATGTTTCGTCACTGCGGGTTTCAATAATATTCAAGTGACAAATATATTGAAACTAATCTTTATATTGTAACGAGAATGATAATAGAGAAGAAAGACATAGAGATTTACGTAGTTCAACAACAGTATGTTACCTACGTCCACGACAGAGAATCAATTTTGTAATATTAGAGGAGACATAACAGATTAGGGTTACGAGGGGTAGGCGTTTCATGAGTATATATATATATATATATATATAAAAGCTCGTGAAACCCTAAACGGACTGAAAGTCCAAAACAGACAACGAAGCCCCCAAGTGAGACCACCAGAGGGGCAAAGACCTCCTTATCGACCCCTGTGCGTCGTTGATCAACAATGATTCAAGGCATAATAACACTTTATCACTTAAATATTCAAGTGATGGACCAATCGGCCCGACTAAAATCGTCGTTTCAATCCTCAGGTGACGAACATTGAGGAGGTTGTGCCTAGTACGTACATAGCATTCAGGTGAGGAACTTTAAAAAAGTGGTCGCTTGAGTGTTAAGGGGCGGTGTTGAGGCGACGTCCATAGTTCGTCTCTTGATTGTTCAAGTGACCGTTATACTCTTTCGGGGACGATAATGGTCAGTCATATGAATGTTTTTTTTTTTACCATCTCTTATACTATTTGATTTACGTCTACCCAAAATAATGTGGAATGAGATTTTTATTCCCAAACAACCTCTACTCATTTGGCGGGTTGGAGGACTAAGATTATTTATACGAGTGATCGAGTTGATTCTTTGTTTTTATGTTTGTAAATGGAGTCTGAATTGCATTGTATACGAGTTTGTTTGTTTATCGCAAACCTAATCGTATTGCAGATTCGCTTGCTAATTTTGCTTTAAAATTTTCAATTTGCACACGCTAATATATAATTACTGAGAATTGTACGTTTAAAACCCAAAGGAGCACTTGACATTATAATCAAAATAGGCTTTGCCTTGATACAAAGTTGCTGATCGAAAACCCAAATAGGATTTACCTTAAAATTAAGAACTACATTTAATTAATTGGAGTTTAGCTACGTTGTTCGCTAGGCTGCGACCGTGACGAGGGTGGGTGCAGCCGCAACATCGATGCCTACGATTTTCTTCATCTTCTCGATCATCTCTTGGTTGACATTACGGATCTCAACCGTGTAAATTCGCTCTTCACCAACATTGGCTAGGCCATGGGTTTCTTGGGGCCCAAGTTTCATGACCTCGATGATCTGGTGGTCCGCGGTTGTGGCCAACTCCATTGGTATCTTCTTCTCGTCGACGATATCTTCCATGGCTTTCGTCGAGTTTCTGTACATTGCGTACAACACCATCTGCACTATTCCAAAGCTGAATCCCAGCACATTTGGAATCTGTATATGTGCATGCATAAAATATAAGAAAATTAGCTTCATTTTCAATCAATTCGACTAGGGTTTGACCTATATATTAATAGAAATATTTTTTTTTGTATTTAATTTTTTAAATTCATTACTGCGACATATATGTCCTTCCTAAGGAGACCGTAGAAAAACCACATGACGGCGCTGATGGTGAGGAAGAAGGATAAGAGGAATGGCATGTACTTGACACTCTTCGTTTTGATGACCGTCCTCTGTCAATGCATATATACATGTACATAAGTTATATATGTGCTATATATATATAATGACTTTAATTAGGGCACGTTATTAGTACTCTATATGCTATATAAATTTGTGTTACAAATTAATGAACGAGTTTTTTGTGTTAGAAAACATATAGTTAAATGTTTTTTGTATAAGAATTGCTCACCATGACACCAAGGGGAGCTACGAAGACGCAAAGCGAGAATATAAGACAGATCCACCCGAGGATCTTGATACGAACTTGTGTCGTCTTTGCGATAAAAAAGGTGACGAACGCGATGGCACCCAAACCAGCAATGTTCATGAGGAAAATAAGCTTCACAGTACTCATCTGTAAGGAAAATTAAAAACATTTAGTTTGATCGATTCGATGATGATTGACTAATCATCGATCAATAGAATTCAAGTATATATATATTTATATTTATATTTATATTAATTTATAATTAACCTTGGCTTCCTTGGTTGCATAGATGAGGAAGATGGTGATGTAGACGGTCTCGATGAACATCCCGAAGGAGTTGATCGTCTTGAGGAACGTCGAGTTAGGCGCGATCATCGCGTAAAGGATCCAAAGCATTGAGCTGAAGAGTGCAACCACATAGGGGAGGCTCTGGTACCCTTCGGTTGATTTCTTCTTGTAGATTCGGTAAAATGTTGGGCTGTGGTTATAAATTGTATTTGTTTAATTAAATTAAGCTCCTTAGTTTGCAACTAATTAACTTTTAATTTGTGTGTGAAGCAAACTAAACAAGTAAAATAAGAATGATTTTTGCAACTTACATAGGTGAAAGGAACACCATGAATGAAATAGTATTGCCTGCAAGGGTGGAAAAATGCAACACATTAATTATTTTTATGTTTTATAATAATCAATACTGTTTGATTAATTAATTAATCATATCAATGATTAGTATGTACTTTTTATTATTAGTGATGATGATTATATAATTTATATATCATGCATACAACTAAAAATAAATGGTGAAGTTTAAAGAAGATGTTCTTATCAGTGTAAAAAGTGGCAAGGATATAGTTTTGGAAAGTGAATTAATAATTTCTATTTTTGATGCGGAAAGTGAAATAATTTAATAGTGCTTCGCCACTTTAATTACTTTACCTCATGCACTAAATAAAATAAACCACGTAACATATATGTAATAATAATAATAATTTTATTCTTAGTAAGAAATAAATTGATTCGATAGAAAAAAAAGAGAGAAATTTTCCGAAATAAATATAAATCGAACCCAAAAAAAAAGTAAATAATTATAAAAATAAAAGAGAATAATTAAATAAAATATGAATGTATATATATATATACCAAGAAGGCCGAAGATAGTAACCAAAGGGAGGTGGTGAAAGAAGCTCATTGCAGCTGCCATATATCTCTTTTAATTAATTTTAAGATCTCTCTTTCTCTCTCTCTGAACTCCTTGATGGATCTCTTTACTCTTTTATGTATTTGTTAACAAATGTGTATTGATTGATCTGGACGAGGTTTGAGGAAATGGGAAGGTGGGTATATATAGTGGATGTGAAGGGGGCAAATGTGGAATTTTAAAAATTCAAAAGAAATGCATTTTAATTTGTTTTCCATCTCTCCCTCCTTTATATCCATTAGAGACTAAAGTTGCAAATAGTGGGATTTTTATGTATCATGTACTATTATATATATTTAAGAGGTTGTGTTTGTTTGTAGTTTTTTTAATTAAAAATAATAATAATTTGGGTGCGTGGTCACAGGGTTTTCTCCGTCCACTAAAACTATTAAATTGGGTTTTTTTTTTCCTTTGTCAATTTTATTGTAATGCTTTTTTGCAAATCGCTCCTTTAATTACTTCATATAGATTGGTTTTATATGTGGGAATAGATGATGTGTCTATCCAAAGAAGTTGGTTTCTTGGTGATAAGTGAGTGAGGGGTGATGGAAATGAAAGGATCAACATGATCAACAAGAGAAAGGAGAACTGGCCCCCATTGAAGCAACTTTCCTTTGGTTATTTAAGTGAGAAAAAAACGATTACAAAAAGAGTTGGTTAGTTTTTTTTTACCTTGACACAAGTTTAATTGTTGACAATCTTGGTTTATTGGACAATTGTTAAAAATGTTGGGTATATACAAGATATGGGCCGGCCCATATGATTTTGAAGTATCCCGTCTTAATTTTATGATCAAATTGCATAAAACCATCATTTATATATGATTAAATTGCATAAAACCACACTTTAAATATACCTATTTGTCACAAAACACCCCTTAAATTAATATTTTTAGAAAATCACCCTTTAAATGACTTTCTTCATCAATCAACCACTCCGAATACATTCCGTCCAAATGTAAGTTAAACTTGATAAATTATAATTTTACCACTCTTGTTTAATTATATATGGGCCGGCCCATATGATTTTGAAGTATCCCATCTTAGTTTTATGACCAAATTGCATAAAACCACCATTTAAATGTGTGTTATAAATCACCCCTTAAATAATATTTCTAGAAAACTACCCTTCAAATAATTTTCGTCACCAATGAATCACCCCTGAAATTATTCCGTTCAAATCTAGATTAAATTCTATAAATTACAAATTTACCCCTTCTTTTTATATTATATTATAATAGAATTTTAACAATTAAAAAAAGTAAAAGTAACTATGAAATTAGGAGAAAACTATTGACACCATTTTCTCTTTCCAAATAACAGAAAAAATAGTGTCGTCTTCTACAAAATTGCTCTTCCTCCAATCGAGTCGCTCACTTTCCCCTTCAAAACCACGTACTTTTATAATTCTCTATTAGCTTCTACAGACAATCAATTTGGGAGAAAAAATAATGTCAAATGTATCCTCCCTAAGGAGACCGTGCATTGCACAAATATATTAATTTAGATCAAATGATAATTTAGAAAAAAAATTCAAAATATATTGTTAAAAGTGAAAAGTCAATAAATAAATAAAATTAATTCAAGTAATATAGTACAATATTGATTATTTGGTATGTCTCTATATAATAAAAAGTTTAAAAAACTATATTAGAAATTAGGATGTACATGTGGTATCATAAAATAGAAAAAAATCATATAAATTTATTATTGAAATATAGTTGTACTTATACATTAGTATATGATTATTTTTTAAAACAATAGGTTATAGAAATCAAGTATTTTTATAAAAAAATTATGGGAAATACTTCTATAATAAATGAATAAAAAATATGGCATAACAATACATCAAAGAATATTATAGTTTCTTAAAAAAAATGGTAACTTTTTTCCTTTTAAAAATGATACTAGTATAGTTCCCGCGCCATGGCGCATTTATTTTAAAATTAATAAAATAATAATGATATAACATATTACTATATATGATAAATATAATAAATATATTGATAAAAGTTAACATAAAAGGATTAGTCACTTTCAAAGTAAAGAATATTTATATTCTATGAGATGATTTTCTTTTTTTAGTTGAAAGATTATTATTTTAAAAAATAAAATGTAATACAATTAGCGAGGATTGTAAATAAAAATTTCAGTGAAGCCCACTACTTATTAATATTATGGTTTGAATTACTCTAAGGGCCTATTTGGATTACCGTGTTTCATGACTTATAATACACAAAATTGCATTATAATACATATTACGGAGTATAATGCAATTTATTGCATTATAAGTGATAAACATGGCAATCCAAACACATCGTTGCTAAAGAAAATTAATAACTGTGTAACATTAAAAAAATTATATTTTGAAGAAATCTCATTGACTGCTAAAAAATTTAATATCTCTATAACTTTTGTTAAAAATTATATTTTGAATTAATCTAATTGGTTGGTAGAAAAAGAATTAATATCTTCTTAACTTTATTTAAAATATTATATTTTAAATTAATCTCATTGGTTAATTATTAATTAAATGATAAAAGAAATTAATAAAAACTAAAAAAGAAAAAAAATTAGTGATTGGTTGAAATACCTAGAAATAAGTTACGAATGTCATATAAATAAAAACAATCTTGTGTTTTAAGAGCTTATATAGATATATAGATATAGATACAACAAATTCAAATATATCATATCTAATTACATAGCAACTTGAAATTTTTAACTAAATGAAATCCATCATTCCTCATATATATTCCCAAATTATTTAGTCCAAGATTTTTAATGCAGCCTACATTATTTTATAATGCAAGTAATTTTAAGAGAAAAAATATCCAAACTTTATTTTAACATACGCAAAAAATTATTCAAATACTTTTAACGGGAAAATATTAAATTTACTAAAATGCATCAAAAAAATATCCAAAATTATTTAGTAAAGTATTATTATTTAAAATAAGATTATATTTGGTTTAAGTAAAGGTATATGTATAACCAAATATAATGTTATAATGAAGGAGAAAATACTAACATACTCAGTAAATAAAAAAATCAATGCTCATTTTTTAAATTTATAAATTGAAATCCACAATTACAATTATCTTATTAATTTGAGAGGGGAATGGAGGAGAATCAAAGCTTAGACAAACAATGGCCTTATCATTAAAGATAAAAATCAAATCAGAGAAGAAATAACAAATGAATTAGCTGAAAGATTTATTTCAAGTAAACAAACAAACAATAAATATTTTCCAGACTTAATAAAACACACAATAACTGATTCAGAAAACTTAACCCTAACTCAACCATTCACAGACAAAGAAATCAAGGACACTCTATTCTCAATGAAAGAAGATAAATCTCCTGGCCCTGATGGATTCCCCCCAGAATTCTATAAAAAATACTGGAACATCGTAGGAAGCCTGCTCTGCAAAGCTATCAAATCATTTTTTCATTCCGGCATTCTTCTTAACGAAGTAAACACAACATTCATTGCACTCATTCCAAAAACTGATAACCCTACCAATATAAACCATTATCGTCCCATTAGCCTCTGTAACACCATCTATAAAATTATATCTAAGCTCCTAGCTAACCGCTTAAAATCAATCCTACCTCGTATTATTAATCCCTTTCAAGGAGCCTTTGTTCAGGGTAGAAATATTCAGAATAACATCCTAATAGCCCACGAGGTCTTCCACTCCTTCCATAACAAAAAAGGGAAACACGGATGGATGACAATTAAACTAGACATGGAAAAAGCTTATGATAAAATTAACTGGGACTACATACGCATCGTTCTAACTAAATTCGGATTTCATCACAAATGGATAAACTGGACCATGACATGTCTAACCAAAACTAATTTTTCTGTCCTAGTAAATAACTTACCTGGCAAAACTTTCCAAACTTCTCAAGGTATACGACAGGGAGATCCCCTTGCACCGTATATTTTTGTCATAGTTATGGAACTACTAGCCAGAATGATACAACAAGAATCACTAGAAATTGATCCGTTAATTGGAATTAAACTGACAAGTAACAGTAATCCTATCCATTTTCTCTCCTTTGCAGACGACACACTCATTTTTGCAAATGCAAATGACCTAAGTCTTCACACAATAAAAAACCTCTTAAACAACTTTTGCAACATATTAGGCCTTTCCATAAACTATGGCAAAAGCTCCCTACAAGTCTCTAAAAACATCTCCGTTCAAAAAGCACAAGGTCTTGCTCAACAACTACATATTCCTGTAACTAAAACATTAGAAAAATATCTAGGAATACCACTCATTAGCGGCAGAGTAAACAACAGCGTCTTCGACGATGCCATCACAAACCTTAAAAAACAACTATCAAAATGGAAATCAAACACCCTTTCTCAAGCAGGAAGATCTGTCCTCATTCAGGCCAATCTCAATTCTAAGACCAATTATCTTATGCAATCCTTTCTTCTTCCAAAAGTAATTCTCGACAAAATTGATCAAGTCAACAAAAACTTCTTCTGGAACAAAATTCAATCTGACAATTATCATCCACTAATTAGCTGGGAACAGTTATGTACCCCAAAAAACGATGGTGGACTAGGCTTTAAAACAGCTGAACAAATTAACCTGGGCATGCAAATGAAACTTCTTTGGAGAATAATAGCAAACCCAAATAACATCTGGTAAAAGGTTATCACTGAAAAATACCTATCAAAAGAATCACTAATGGAACGAGCAAAAACCAAAACATCATGGCAATTTGGACGACTCTTAAACATTAGAGACACATTTTCCAGAGGATTACTTTGGCTAGTTGGCAATGGAAAAACCATTAATGTCTAGTCAGACATTTGGATAAACGCTCAGAAACTTGAAATATTTAGAAACAACCAGAACCCTAACCTAAAAGTCTGCGAATTATTCACAAACTCAAATGAATGGGATACTAAAAAACTAAATCACATATTCCCACCACACATTACTGAAATGATTTCCAACATTCACATCCCCAAAATTGATATTGCGGACAGACTAATCTGGATCTATAACAAAAATGGAACCTTTTCAGTAAAATCTACCTCTTCTCTTTTTAACACAAGAAACAACTATAATAACTCTGGAGACTGGATCTGGAAACTAAACATTGCCCCAAAGATTAAAAACTTCATTTGGAAAACTATATCAGACATCCTACCTACCGCTGAGCGCCTAAACAGATACATAAATAGAGTACCTAGTATCTGCTCCCTATGCAACTACGAACCAGAGGACGCAAACCACTTATTCTTCAAATGTCAAATCACCAAATCACTGATACAAAACCTAGGTATTAGATTACACAAAACCTTTCCTAGATGAAATTTTTAAAGAAACAATTTTCAAATTTTTTTTGATGGTCATTTAAGATGTCTAAAATAAGTAAATTGTAAAAAATCTATTTTTTTCTCTAATTAATTTTTATATTTAACTTTTAAAATTTAATATTAAAAATTTGATTATTTATACTAATTTCATAAAAAAATTTGAGCGAATTGCACAATCTAACCCCCTATCCGAACACCTTTGCGCCCATAACCCACTATCCGAACCAATTGCAAAGGATAACCCTCAACCCAAAAAAAATTGCACTCCATCCGGTAAAATGCAACCGGGACAGAGGAGAGAGAGAGTGAATGTGGAGAGAGAGAGGAACCGGGGGAAGTTAATGAGGAGAGAGAGTGAGAGAGGGAGGAAACAGTTTTATAAAAAAAACTGTAAAATCAACTGTATCTCACGGGCCTACAAAAGAGGAAGAGAAAAAAAGAAGGAAGAAGAGGAAGAAGAAAAAGAAAAAGAGAGAAGGCAACAGTCGCTCATGCAAACCTGAGGAAAAGAAAAAGAGAAGGATGAAGAGGAAGAAGCCGACAGTGCAGTGCAAGAGAGGTTCGAAGAAGGTGAGCCGACATTGAATAGTGCGATTTTTAAGTAAGTAAACCCTAACTCGATCGATTAATTACCTATTGCTTGGATTCGTAGGGGAGGAACCGATTGGAAGAACCTAAACTGTTTTTAATTGTGTGAAAATGGGATAAAGGGGTCGAATGGGTTGACAGTTCGCAATTTTACCTGTCATGTAGGAAGTAACCGGCGTCATGTTAAAAACAAAGGGTGGAAAGTTTGGGAACTGCGGTGTGCGGAGAGAAGGGAATTATTGGGAAAGGGGAAATTGGGGAACGTTTATGTCGAATTAGAATTTTCAGGAGTAGGGTAGCTGTAGATACGTTCAGTTTTGGGGGGAAATTGGCCGGAATGGGGCGAATTAGGGTTAGGGGAAATGTTACAAAGGGTGAGTTTTCATATGTGTAGATTGAAATTGGACAGGGGAACTGAATATTAATGTCAGTAAGTCGAGATTTCTGATGAAAAATTTTGACACTCGTGTACAATTTAGAGATGTACAAATTGAATAAGTCCAGTCCACTGTCATGTATAAATAATAAGGTGTCATGTATAAATGTTAACTTGTCATGTATAAATGTTTTGGTGTCATGTAAGATAGACTGCAGGGATGAATATGGAACCACTGTGTGCATTCAATCTTAAGATGAATAAGTAACTGTCATGTACATATTGAACCATTGGGTGCATTCAATCTTGACATTTGATAAGCATAGGTTCTGAATGAGTAATTGTCATGTACATATTGAATTCTACAATGTTTGTGGGACTGATGAGAAGGGAAGTGTGGGCTGGGGGACGCGAATTGATTTCGAGATTACTGATTTTTGGTCTCCCAACATGCAGGATATCTGCTAAATATCAAAAATGTCGCAGCGGCGGAGTGGAAAGAAGATTGTCGACCCTGCATCGCAAACCTCCGGCGCGGTATGATGGGCATTCGTTGAGTAATATAAGTTGTGATTGTCGTAGTGCAGCATTTCTCACTTGTTGAAGTCTGTGCAGGCTGTGTACGCTGTTGAGGAAGACAGACACTTCAAAGTGCGATGTAACCAATACTGTCATTTGCCCCTCCTAGTAAACATTAAGAACCGGTTGAGCGAGTCCCAGTGGAAGCGCCTGATGGACAGCTCGTTGGGGGGCGTTGCAAGACTGGGCATAAGCTAAAGGGTCCAGTTCTACGGGCAGCTTGTACACTACGTTCTCCAACGACAACTGAAGATGAAAAAGAAGCATGAAACGTGGTACAAGATCCATGATGCGGTCGTGAGGTTCTTAATAAGTGAGTTTGCCCTTGTCACCGGTCTCAACTGCGGCTATGTCGACGAACCTGAGAACGACTCGGCGTGTGAGATGGCAGTGTGTGATTTCTTTGGAGTTACCAAGTAGAAGATGTCCGAGTTCGAGGTGATGTTCCATCTGGCAATGGCATTTGAGAAATCGTCAGCCAAAAAGTTTAAATTTGTCCTACTGATGCTGGTCGAGGGCGTGTTGTTCGGGAAGGAACCCCGAAACTACATTCAGGGGTGGGTGGTCAACCTCGTCTCGAACATTGAAAGGTTCCTGGCCTATCCGTAGGGTCGGCTTTCCTACGAGTGAACGAACGAGTTCCTGAACCATGCAATCAAGAGGAAGCTCGAACACACTGGCAGCAGCCCCACTGCACCACGTCCGACGTACTTGCTGATGGGATTCCCCCTCCTCTTCCAGGTTCATTCACAAACCTCACTGGACGTCTAATGAATTAATACTAGTCATCCATATATTTTATACTGGACAACAATTGACCTTGCACTAGACAAACGTTGTTTGCAGCTCTGGGTGTACGAAGCCCTCCCTCCAGTGGGTGTTTAATGTGCGAGCATCATAGATGAGAAGTTGTACCCTAGGTGTCTGCGATACGAGTCTAAAGAAGGGAACCTCGAGTATTCCGCCATCGAAACCCGACTGCGGGAGGCTAAGGAGGAGCTCGGGTATTTCGATGACCCTGACGCTGTGAGGCCGGTTCTCATCCCCGATGAAGTGGAGGAAGCTACCCCTTTGTACAGCAGTGCCCGATACAGTCACGATAAACGGGACCACTTCTTCGACGACATTGTCCGGGCGTTCGTAGCAGAAAATGCGAAACCCTCCACGGAAGGAACAACCAAAGGAAGCACCTGGGTCAACACCAGAATCAGGGGAGGGTACGCAGACAAAAGCTGCCATATTAGAGATCGAGTCAAGATTATTGGCAAAGTTGGACGACATGGCGAGGAGCATAACGGCGAAGTTAGGATTGAAGATGGCCACGCTTGAGGAGTCGATTGAAGACTTGAAGAGGGCATTGAGGGGAAGGGGACTAGGGAGTCGGAGGAGAAAGGGGAGGTACTGCCAAAGAAGGAGGTAAGGCTTTTGGTGTGTCATGGCATCATATAGAGCGTCATGTAATTATATATCACCGTCATGTTAAGATTGGAAGGTGTCATGTTAATGTCAGCAGATGTCATGAAAATATCAGTTTCTGTCAATTTAATTTGATGTCATGTGGATACGTTCATGGAGCAGTGAAGGAAAATGACAAGTACAAGGACGAGGAGGAGAGACCACCGACCAAGGAGGACAATCAGGGGGGCAGTCGAAGAAACCTACTCTGTACATCGACGAGGTATGGACATTTGACTGTCCTATCAATTTAATTATCTGTCATGTTATATGCACTATGGTGTGCTGGGTGCAGGTTGATGTTGAGGCTGAGGTGCCCCTCCAACGGCGCGGTAGGAGGACCCGTCTACATCCTGATACATTCTTCCCGGGGGAAGTAAAGCAGCCAGCGAAGAAGCCGCGTGTGAGAAAGAAGGCATCGCAAGCAGTGGATGTCGTGGACCTAGGTATGACGACGAGGGCAGACGTTGATGCGTTTTCATCCTAGATGAAGGACGGAACTGTCCCTGTCCGGTCGGTTGAAGGCAGCCTACTGCAGAGGGAGTTCTTTACGGTACTCCAATCACCGACAACTTGGGTCACATCCGAGGTTAGGTTCCCACAACGTGGTTCTATGGATTACCTTCCTCGTCATATGTTCTTCCATATAAATGGTTTTCCATGCGTGTAGCATATCGAGCAGGCATGCGCCCTCCTGCGGAAGGACATCAAGGATGATGACAAGTACGAAGATTTCGTCGTCCTTGATTTCTTCAGGGGGTATCTGCTACAGAAGCATTTGGCGGATGTGAAGGGGAACCTTGACGTGGTCAAGGGGGACGAGAAGCTGTCCCACTACTTCGAAGGCAAGTTACCTGCAGAGAGGTTTGCAATGGAGTGGGCCATTGTCGACCGGCTGTTGGTGCCTTGGAATGTCACGAACGAGCACTGGGTGGCGCTAGAGATCAATCTCGCGGAGTGAACATTGAACGTCTACGATCCCGACATCAACCTAGTCGCTGAGCGCCACATGGCGGGCTTTCTAAAGCCGGTGACTCACCTCCTCCACATTCTGATGGACAGCCATCCCGAACTGCGGGTTAAATGGGTCGGCAAAGTCCCGAAACCCTTTGCGTACAAGAGGGTGAAAGGGATTCCCCAAAACAAACAATCGTAAGTCGATATTTCCACTTGTTCCGATTATAAAAAATTGTCGCAGGTTGGGTGAACATGTTTCGTTTTCGTGATGTAGGGGCGACTATGGTCCATACGCCATCCGCTTCATGCAGCTCCTCGCGGCCGGCGACGCCAAGTTCCGTGGCCTTGACGATGACTTCATTGCGGTGTACCGCCAATTCCTTTGTGCTGCCATCTTTCACGGACGTCTTACACCCCAATCCGACTCTTAAAAGTACTTCCCGATTGGTTTTATACTGTTGTGTTTGGTTTTAGACTATTATTGGTTGGTTTAAGACATTTGTGTTGGTTCGTTTTAGACTGTTGTTGGTTCGTTTTAGACATTTTGCTTTGCATTTGTTATTGGTTTGTGGACTTGGTTAGTTAGTCCTAATGTCATGTCAAGTGAATTATCTGTCATGTCAAGTGAATTATATGTCATGTCACGTTCAATGTCTGTCAAATTCATCATATGTCATGTCATGTTCAATGTCTATCAACTGGGATAATACATACTGAATTGCAAAAGGTTGACTTGGTTGGTTAGTCATAATGTCAAGTGACGTGCATCTTCTGTCATGTCAAATTCGTTAGATATCATGTCAAATTCATCATATGTCATGTCACGTTCAATGTCTGTCATGTTAACCAAAGGTACAAAATGGGGTAAACACACAAAGTAGAACAAAGTAGAGCAGACCAAACCAAAGGTACAAACTGGGATAACTACATACTAAATTGCAAAAGGTGGACTTGGTTGGTTAGTCATAATGTCAAGTGAAGTGCATCTTCTGACATGTCATGTCAAATTCATTATATGTCATGTCACGTTCAATGTCTGTCATGTCAACCAAAGGTACAAAATGGGGTAACCACACAAAGTAGAACAAAGTAGAGCAGACCAAAGTAGAACAAAGTAGAGCAGACCAAAGGTACCTCTAGGAATACTTCTTGTTTATGTACTTGATTTAGTTTGCTTGTACTAGCCTTTATGGCTTTATATTACTTTCTATGAATTTACCCACCTTCCCCCTTTGGAGGTAGGATTCTCAAAAAAAAAAAAAGTAGAGCAGACCAAACCAAAGGTACAACCTGGGATAACTACATACTGAATTGCAAAAGGTAGAGCGCATGCGTTTCCAAAGGCATCATACTTCACACCAAAATGGGGTAACTACGTACTTAATTGTGAAAGGTGCGGCGCCGCTTCTGAAAGTTCCTATCCCACCGCTAGGTGCGGCGCCGCTTCTGCAATTTCCCATCTACACCCGCCCACTCTATTGGTTCACTTTTGACAGTTGTCGGAAACGCTCCAGACTTCTCTTTTCCGCATTGGTATGCTTTCTCTACTTCCCTCACCGCTCGCTCCGCCTCATGATCCCATGGGCTGACTACATCTTCGACGTCATTATTGACACAAATTACCTGCTTCCCACGTACAACTGCGACTACGTTCTTCGCTAGCTCCAGGTCCAACTCTTCACTTGGCTCCAACTGGACACGTGGATAGTATAACTGGACAGATGGATATTCGAACTTGACAAGCTGATTTTCTAACTGGACATCAGTTCGTTGTCCACCGACACCTTATGCTCCCAAAACTTCCACTTCTTCATCCCCTGCCAAGCGGGGGTCCGTATGTGGGTGATCTTCTTGGGTCACGGGTGGCCCACCCCCGACTGAATGGGTCGTTGTGGATCCTTCTATAGTGGCCACTTCTCCACCAAACTTGCGTATCAGGGAGACATGGAGGTCGATAGGCCAGGATCGTTCTCCAGATAGACCGTTTAAAAACTTGAAGGTCTGCAGGTCTTAGTCATCCCCAATGGAAAAACGTCTGCACCCTTCCTTTTGTGGCTTTGCATATGTGAGCTGGACGTCATGCCTCCTCCCATCGACATTAAACTTGGCCATCAATTGTTTCTTCAGGGAGACGTAGTCAATACTTTCGTCTACCAGGACAGCCTTCTCGCTCCTGGACCCCTCCATGACCCAAGTGCCCTCTCCACAAACCCACCATCCTCCAAACACTACAGTCATACAGACGAACGATTTGTCCCCTGTTCCATTAGTTAGAGGGGGATACATTCAGTTTTACAGGAAGATGAATATATTTTATGTAGAAACGTATCGCATAACCTAAAAAGAAGGAATACTTACTCATTTTCTATCAGATGTCGGTGGCTGTCCAGTAAACCCCAATAGGTGTCAGGCGCTTGAATGAGTTTATACTCTCCCCCTCCTCCCTCCTCACCCTCTTATTCCCTTTTGGCGTTATTGCCTGGGCGGGAAACGGTCTCCTTCTCCCGCTCTCTCTCTCTCACTCTCTCACTCTCTCTCTCTCCCCTGTCTTATCCAATGTCCTGTCTGACAGTTTCTCTCTCCTCTGCAGGATGCCCCTTTCTTTTCTATCCCTCTCTCTTTGATTTTTTTTGGTGAAATTGTATTCATTGGTTTGAATTTCTTATCGTTTCAATATTGCTGATTGCTATATTTTCCTACAGATTTGCATTTAATGAGTATGAAGTGTGAGTGGGAAACCTAGTTTTATACCAAGGTCAAACATTGAATAAAACGCCCCGATAATATATCCAGTACAAATCCATTCTATGTCATGTCAACAGTGACACGTGTCATGTATATACCAACACACTGCCATGTTAAGGGTCACATGCTGAACAGTGTCCTACTCCCCCAAATTCGGTGAAGTTAAATCCCCATTGCCATTTCACCACCTTTCCAACACCCCTTCAACGAAATGGCATCCTCATCACACCACCTAATTCTTCCTCATTTGGCCTCCCTTCCCGACCTGTCCCCATCGTTATATCATCCGACAGCTCGGACGATGGAAATGAGGTTGCAGGTTTGTCAAGCATTTCATTGGTTTAGATTTGTGCTACTTGTATGATTATACTACCGTATTTTTATTTTTTATGCAGGACAAATGTCGCCGCCATACTGACGAAATCAAGAGGTAGAGATCGTCGGCGGTGAGGCTGGGATGCTCGGGTCATTCTACGAGGCGACCCTTGTACGCAAAGTGGATCCTAGCCGCTGGTTGGTGGAGTATGTGACCCTCCTACAGAACAACAGAAGAGACCTGCTGAAGGAAATCATACCGGTTTTACGAATTCGTCTCCGTCTGCCTCGTATTTCATATGACGCCTACGTAGTCGACGACCGTGTCGACTGTCGCGTCAACGATGGGTATTGGTCTGGCAGGGTCGTTCGTGTGTCCAGTTATGGGAATGACCGAACTTTCTCGGTCAACTTCCCGCTGAGCAGGGAGACAACTGATCATCGTGCCCACAATATGCGCCCACACTTCGAGTGGAATGGATCCAGATTCACCATGCAGCCGCATTTTCGCTACCTGTTACCGTAATTTTCGATTTCAATGTCGTGTATTTTGCTACTATTTGCTACTATCTTTTAAATGTTTGCTCCGATGTTGTATTTGTTTAATGCTAGTGAATCTGTCTTCCAGATATTATGTCCAGTATATCTCAAAATGTGACATGTCGTGTTACATTGACTGTCCAGTTTAAGCTAACAGCTTACACGTCAGCCTACAAATTACCTCCCACCCACCTTCTTCTTCGATGGTTTTTCTTTGAAAATTAAGATTTAATTACAAGTATATTTCTGCCCCCTCAATTTCACCCTCACTATGACTCTTACACTTGGACCAGTCACATTAAAGCATAGTAGTGTCGACATGAGAGAACAAAATCATGGCATCAAACTATGGGTAAATATTAAAGCATAGTAGATGTCATTATAGTGAATCTGCTTCTCCCGCCCCATTCCTACTTCAATTGTTTTATCTGAAGCTTCAAATTTAATTGAAGGTATCTTTTTATACCCCCTCACTGACACTCTCACTGATCTCTCTCTCCTCTCAGACTGCACTTTTCTTTTTCACCTCTCTCTCTCTCTCTCTCTCTCTTCTGTCCTCTGCAACAGCAAATTCAAAGTGTACTTTTTCCCTCCTCCATCTCTCTCTCTGACTTGTCTTCGCTTTTCAATAGAGCGCTCTCTCTCTCTCTCTCACTTTCCCTGCTAATAAAACCGTGTCCAGCTGTCCCCCATTTTGTTACCTGCAACCGGCTAAAGCTTGCAAGTGGATATCCGCTTTTAACCAAATTTTTTTCGGAATGGGTCACTCATGCAAAGAATCCGGATAATAGGGTTAGTTTAGCAAATGCCCCGATGATGATATATGATATAGATATATAGATGTACAGATAATCCTTTTCACCGAAAAATAATCTAGATATAAATAAAATAACACCCATAAAATATTACTCCCTCCGATCGGAAATATTTGATATTTTAGGAGGTAAAATTTGATCAACAATATTTGATGTTTTAGATGTAACAATTACACTCTTTTTTTACTTTTGCACTAATATCAATATAAGTTGTACTTTTTTTTGCTTAACCAATTACATTTGTGCATAATAAATGTGATGGGGGTAAAAATTTATTTGATGGGATATTTAAAGGTAAAAGTAACATTTTTTAATCTCCGTACA
The DNA here is from genome assembly GCA_963922045.1 of Persicaria maculosa. NCBI lineage: Eukaryota > Viridiplantae > Streptophyta > Magnoliopsida > Caryophyllales > Polygonaceae > Persicaria > Persicaria maculosa. The sequence continues at coordinate 17,785,365 of OY998261.1, read as the reverse complement.
TTTCTCTAAAACATCAAATATTTCCGACTGGATGGAGTATCTATTAATATTTTTGGCAAGCATGACTATGAAATAGTTTTGATTTATATTTTTATCAATGAACATATATATATATATATATATATATATATATATATATATATATATATATATATATATATATATATATATATTGTGGCTTAAAATAACTTTCTATAAATTATGACAACACATTATTTTCATATTTTTTTGGCATGATTTTTTCTTAGAATCAATCACAATAAATCACGTAGAACACTATGCATTGATTTTAGACTAGGCTAACCGAGATAATATCCTTTTTTTATGAGCTCTACTTCTCTACATACTTCTTCAACTTGTGTGTCTATGCGTGTTATTACATACTTGCCCTTTTTGTTCATGCTTTGTCCGGGTCAGACACTTTCACAGGTATAGGTCATACGGAAACTCTCTCGATCTCGACCTAGTCGGGGAAAGAGAGCGTACAATTTAGTGACGGATCTAGGCGGCTCGGGGTGGCTAAAGCCCCCCTATCCGAAAATTTAAAGTTATATTTTTTTTATATATATGTTGGGTTTTTTTGGTAATAAAATTAAATAAATTGAACAAGATTCTTGCAATGGTAAGAAACGAATGGAGTAACACGGGTAAAGACCCAGGTTCGAGTCGTCCCCCCTATTCTTCCTGTAACCATATCCCAAGAGAATGGGTTTGTTGAGCAAGATAGTATTTGTGAATTTGATAATAATTTGGCCATTTGGATTAAATTTCAATTAGGTTTTATGATTTTCCTACAGTAATTCCCCAAAGAAGTTTCATGATCCATCACTACTTATAGTAATAAAAACAAAATAAACTCGTCATGATTTTCGTTTCATAAAACCCAACCCATATCATAATTAGTCTAGTTCAGATTTGTTTTCTAGATTCGAGAATTAGACGTAAGAGAATGAGATTCAAACTCCGTCGTCAAAAATCATTTTGGATAAGAAATAAAGAAATTGAGATGCTCAACTTGTTAAAATAAAATAAAATTCAATCTTTATCCCAACTAGACATATTGTACTTGAGGGTTGTGCATGTTAAAAGAGTATTTCAAATCAATGATATGATATGCATAAAAACTGAAGAAAATATAAGAGGATAAACCTTATATAATGATTTGAATTTTTTTATTTTTTATTTTTGTTTAAGAAGTGAATCTCGATCGACCTTATAATTTCAAAAAATAAAAAACATAATATGGCTTTTATTTTATACGACCATGCCGGTATTCTCATAATTTAGTTCATAATTTTATGGGAACAAAATAGAAGAGAGGATAAAACCTAATAACTATACATCCTCCATCCAAATACTACTTTATAAGGCATGATATTGAACTTAACCATATCCTTTATAAAAGGCATATATACACCACCAATCTCTTATCAGGTTTTAGCGTAACTGCTCTTTAATTAAGTAGCTTTTTCAGCCCTTAAAACTGTTGCTTCCGTTTGGTACAAGCTATTATAGTACATAGTCTTCTAAGCTTATCCTTCGTTATGCTCCCAATTTTTAAACTCTGAAACTAGTTTTTTAAGAAAAAAAACGAAGTTAAGATGACATTTTATCTATTGGTAGGATAAATATTTAAAAAAAATTACACATTACTCATTTCTATTTTTATAAAGTAATTACAAATTGACTAGAGAGAAGAGAAAATCAAATAACCTTTGTACACCCATGCCACATATTTTATTTTCAATTTCATTCAACCAAGCACATCCGACATCCTCTCCTACTATGAAGATACATATTCACATACAGGTCAGCTCCAGCTCCACAAGTTGCGAGTTTGTTACATTCACTGCTTAGTGAGTGATACGTGTAGGGTGGAGATTTGTCGGTTAGAGCTAGGTGTGGATCGGGTATAAATAGGAACTCACCCTTCTTCTGTTAGCTTATGATCTCTGTTTTTGGTGTATTGATAAAAACACATGATTTCTTATCAGTCAATGGAAGTTTTCCTCATTTCCTGGTGTTGAAACTGAAGCTTTGCAGCTTCATATGGTAACAGAGCGGGAAGATTCCTGCGAATTCAAGATTTCTTGATCAGCAAGGGCTCTGTTTGTGTAGATCTCGTGACGCCAGTGGTTTGTTTGGAGACTGATCAACATGGGAGACAAATATGCGTCAGTTAGAGGTCAAGAACATATTGCATCCAGTGATCCTCTTGGGCTCACAAATTCGGACATTCCAGGAGCACAACTGGTTGCGGTACAGTTCAACGGGAAGAATTTCTTGAATTGGAGTCGAAATGTGAACATGACGCTGGGAGCGAAGTGCAAGATAGGGTTTATTGATGGATTTTGCACAAAACCTGTTAATGACAACAACATCAGTCAGCGGTGGACTCGAGCTGACTATATGGTTCGTTGTTGGCTTCTTAATTCCATGGAGCCAACGACTGCAAAGTCGTTCATGTATGCGGATTCTGCGAGGGAGCTTCGGCAAGATGTTGTTGAAAGGTATGGTCAATGAAATGGTCCCTTGCTTTATCAATTGAAGAAAAATCTATGTACTATGAATCAAGGAACATCATCTATAGGAGCTTATTACGGGAAAATTAAGAAGGTGCGGGAATAAATTCCTCCACTAGAAGGTATTCCTCATTGCAGCTGTGGGATCATGGATCAATGTAGATACATGATTAAGCAGAAACTTGTTGATATGGATGCAAAAAACAAGGTAGTGCATTTTCTGATGGGACTGGATGATGAATATGAGGAAGTTCGAAATCAGATTTTAGCTACAAACCCCATGCCATCTATAAACAAGGCATTCTATATGGTTCAACAAGTTGAGCATAGCAAGCAAGGTGATTCTTTGATACCGAGTATGGATTCAAAGCAAAATGATGAAGTAAATGCTTTGAATGTGAGCAAGCAGCAGAGTCCTAATTGGAAGAAAGAGGAATCTAAGAAGTACAAGGATGACACTAGGAAATGTGATCATTGTGGAAGCAAGGGTCATCTTAAGGAGAATTGTTTCAAGCTCCATGACTACCCAAGAAAGTGTGATTATTGCGGCAACAAAGGTCATCAAAGGGACAGTTGCTACAAACTGCATTGTTATCCAGATAAAGGGAAGTCTTCAGGAAAGTCTGGGAAGTTTGGGAGAAGTTCTGCCAATGCAACTGATGCTCAAGGGGCTGATGAGAGTCCTTTGGACAATGGGACAAAGGATGCAAAGGTTGATAATGCTCTTATGAATGCGTTTTGCCAAGAATTCACGAGGATGATGAATGGCAAACAAGTTATGCATATTCAGAAGATTGCTACGCAGCTACAAACTTCTCAGGTAATTACAATCCATCTCAAGCTTTTTTGATTGAGAAAATGATTGGTAGGCAGTTTTGGATAGTTGATACAGGAGCTTCATACCATATGCTTTATGATCAGTGCATGATGGATTATATTAGCAAAGCCAATAGGCCTATTCAGGTTGCATTGCCCAATGGTACTAGGATCATGGTTGATACAGTTGGTATTGTGTGTTTTAGTGCATTGTTAACACAGAAAAATGTGTTGTTTGTGCCCTCATTTAGGCACAATTTATTGTCTATTGGGAAATTACTTGAATATAAGGGGTTGATAGAAATTTTTAGTGCTAATCAATGCGTTTTTCAGGACCCTAACACTAAGGAAATAGTGGTCAGAGGAGAACGAATGAATGGCTTGTATATCATCAAGGTTGGCCAGCAAGAAGGGAAGATCAGTTGCAACTCTTGGCTAAGCAAGCAATATAGTGTGCAGACAGTTGAGAAATGTAATATGTCTGATAATATGAATAAGTGCAGTGAGTTGGAGTTAACTCATGCTCATTTAGGACACATTTCTTTGTCCAACTTAAACCATCTCAAACATTTTAGTCATCTAAAATGTAAAGATTTTTTTTGAGATAACTATGTAATGGTTAAACATCATCGGTTTCCATTTGAAAGAAGCTCTTTTCTTGCTCTAAACCATTTGATCTTGTGCATCTTGATTTATGGTGGCCTTATAAACATGCTACATCTAAGGGTTTCAAGTACTTTCTAACATTTCTAGATGATAGAACTAGATATACATGGGTGTATTTGTTGAAAGACAAGATGCAGGTGTTCAAAACCATTCAGAATTTTATTGCTTATGACAATTTGGGGTTGATGTTAAGCAAATTAGAAGTGATAATGGCTCGAAGTTTGTTCAGTCTAGTTGCAAGGGCATGTTTGAGGCTAAAGGTGTTGTTCATAAGAGGAGTGTCCCGGGTGTTCCACAACAAAATGGCCACGTCAAGAGAAAGCATAAACATCTCATAGAGACTGCTCGGGCTATGAGATTGCATGCTCAACTACCAATCAGATTTCGGGGAGATTGCGTAATTGCAGCAGCTCATGTCATAAATATCATTCCTAGCTCAGTTTTGCAATGGCATGTTCCTTTTGAATTGTTGTTTAACAAGGAAGCTAATTACTCTGAACTCAAGGTCTTGGGTTTTCTGTATTATGCTAAGATTAGATAGATGGAAAGGGATAAATTTTGAGCTCAAGCTATTAAGTGCGTGTTTCTTGGTTATCCAGGTGGAATGAAGGGATATAGGTTGTTGAATCTGGATACCTTCAGATGTGTGTACAACAGAGATGTAGTTTTTCAAGAATACTCATTTCCTTTTAAAGGTGTCACTCTAGTGCCTTCATTACCTCAACCTTCACTTCCTCTTGTCAATCCTGCAGAGGACAATGATTTTCTTGTCCATGTTCAGCCTAGTGTATTTGTTGATACTCAAAATGTTGAGTGTACACTTGTTGACAACAGTACTCATGTGGCTCCAAATTCTTCTTCAAGTGATTCCCATAATGAAAGAGCTATTATAGACAACTCAGCTTCCAACAGTGATCAAATTGTTATTCCTATTCGTAGATCATCTAGATAGAGGCACCCTCCTCAGTTGTTGTCTCGGTTTTATTGTCCTACTCTTGCTCAGAACAAAGGTTCTGTTTCTCCTTCTTTCATGGCTACTACTGTGTTTGGTATGAAAGACTTCACACCTGAGGATACAATATCTCTCAATAATGTTTTTGCATTTAAAGAGCCTCACACTTATAAGGAAGCTGTCGGTGACCCTAAGTGGATAGAGGCTATGCAGAAAGAGATTCAAGCTCTGGAAGACAATCACACATGGTGCATGACTGATTTGCCTGAAGGAAAGAGGGCTATTGGAAGTAAATGGATTTTCAAAATCAAATATAAACCTGATGGTAATGTTGAGAGGTTTAAGGCACGATTGGTGGCTAAAGAATTTGTGCAAATCAAAGATAAAGACTACAAACTCACCTTCTCTCTAGTAGTTAAACTAACTATTGTCCAAGTAGTGTTGGCTTTAGCTACATCTAGCCACTGGAATGTTCATCAATTGGACATTAACAATGCGTTTCTTCATGGCTTCTTAGATGAGGAGGTTTACATGAAGTCGGCTGAAGGGTATCACAAAGGTAAACTTGGGCAAGTATGTATTTTGCTAAGATCATTATATTGTCTCGAGCAAGCGTCTCGACAATGGAATATTGAATTTTCCAAATTCCTCATCCAGTTGGGATTCAAGCAATCCAAGTTTGATTATTCATTGTTTATCAGGGGTGTTGGACAACATCTAACTATTGCGGTAGTGTATGTTGATGACCTTTTATTAACAAGATCAGATGAGGAGTTTGTCTTGCACACTAAAGCTGAGTTGCACAGAGCATTCACCATTAAGGATATGGGGTTTGTTCGTTATTTTTTGAGGATTGAGGTGGCGAGATCAGCTCAAGGCACCATGTTAAATCAGCGTAAATACATCATGGACATTCTCCATGATACTCAACTGTTGGATTGTAAGCCAGCAGTATTTCCTTTCCTGCAAATTTATTAGTGAGCCTCGTGTCCCTCATCTTCAAGCTGTGTTACATGTAGTTAGATACCTCAAATACACTACGGATTAGGGACTTTACTTTCCTGCAAATTGTTTAGAAGATCTCACCGCCTTTAGTGATGCAGATTGGGGGCATGTAAGTTCACTTCACGTTCCTTAACTGGGTATTGTGTGTTGTTTGGTTCTTCTTTGGTTTCCTTGAAGACCAAGAAGCAGAAAACGGTTTCTAATTCTTCGGCTGAGTCCAAATATAGGAGTATGTCAACCATTGCAACTGAGATTGTATGACTTCACAATCTGCTTGTTGACTTGTCTATCATAGTTCCTTGTCCAATTACTCTCTTTTGTGACCATAAGGCCGCTCAACACATAGCTGTTCATCTTGTGTATCATGAGCACACGAAGCACCTTAATATTGACTGTTATTACATCCGATAACGCATTGAGGAAGGTTTGATCAAGACAACGTATGTTCCATCTCACCTACAGCTTGCAGATGTGCTCACAAAGCCATTGGGGGAAGTCCAACATCGCACTCTATCGTTGAAGCTGCGCATTCTAGATTCTCCTCCATGTCCAACTTGACCGGGGGGGTATGAAGATACATATTCACACATAGCTCAGCTCCAGCTCCAGCTCCACAAGCTGTGAGTTTGTTACATTCACTGCTCAGTGAGTGACACGTGTAGGGTGGAGATTTGGTGGTTAGAGCTACGTATGGATCATGTATAAATAGGAAATCACCCTCCTTCTGTAAGCTTGTGATATCTGTTTTTGGTGTATTGATAAAATACATGATTTCGTATCAATCAATGGAAGTTTTCCTCATTTCCTGGTGTTGAAACTGAAGCTTTGCAGCTTCATACCTACAATGATCGATCTCTTCCCTCCACAAAGCCTTCTTGATTTTATGAGATTTTTGGTTGATTATATAACTATCTATCAATACAAAGGTAAGTTTACGTTGCGGTTTTATTTCATTTATTTTTGGTGTCTTTAGTATTTCAAATATTGTTGAAATAGATTGATTTGAGTTGATTTTATTATGTGTTGTTGTTCTTGTATGATGGGTGTTGTAATTATAAGGAATTTATGAAATGTGGCATACAAAGATGAGATTGAAACATTTTTCAATCGATTTGTGTTATGGGTAAGGACTTGTTAATCTAGAACAAGCTTTCCCTCTAACCTCGGCTAGATCTATCAAGCCTATCTTATGAACTCAATTATTGATCTTGATCAAACCGTTTTGACCTTGATCTACGTACCTTGGATGTGGATCTTGTTCTCAATCTCCCTTAATTATGATTTCAAGGGATTTGGTTGGGTGTTTTTGTTATTCTTATGATTTAGGTGTTCTAAATATAACTTAGGCTCCGTTTGGCAAAATCCTAGCTGATGGGGTAGCTGAAGCTGATGGATTATTTATATTAAATATATGTTAATAAGCTAGTATGATATTTGGTAAACCTAGTGGTTGAAGTAGTTTATGGAAACTTGTGAATAGAAAATCATAACCTCCAAAAAGCTTCGGTTAGTAGTTGTTGAAACACTCTCATTCCAAAAGCTAATTCAACTAAAACTTATATTTATTTCATTTACAACTATAAAATATCAAAATTAAAAAGTATAATAAGGTATCTAATGAGTTTTTTTTTGTCAAATGAAGCCTTAGTTGATAGAATGTTGCATATAAGAATTGGAAAACAAGCATTTTGATTGATTCATGTCATAGCTAGTTGTCTTGAGACCAACCTTGAACTAAGTGAAATTTGTCGAGGTAATATTGGGCAGTGCTCAGAGATGTTTGCCAAGGCAATACCTTCCCCTAGCTCAGCAAATTGGTTTAAGTTAAATGACCAAGCTCATTGAAATCCATCGAGGGAAAGCAATAGGCCTAGGTAATACAATCGATCTAATATTATAACTGGACCCAAATCTTTGATGTCCTCAATCCCTTATTAACCATGCAATCAAATCCCTAAAAAAACCACCAAAGTCATGGAAAAAGTTGAAGACAAACATTAGTGTATATTGGTCCTTGAATCATTCCAAAGAGTTTTGCGGTGAGTTTGAGATTCAGGATTTCGAAACCAAGTTCGAATCTCTCTTTTCTTAGGGTATGTAGTTTCTTATTACTTTGTAAAAGTAAAAGGAATATTATGCATTTTTTTATATTTATCTTGTCAATCATTTCAGGCAACATAAAAAGTTGTGTCACAGTTTATAAACTTCTTATCACTCCCATTTATTTATCATATCATGAACACCAAATGAAAAAATATAGATTGATAAGAAAAAAAACTAATCAGATATTTTCTGTAAACAAATGACATCGATTTTTATGTTACATGGCATTAAAAGGTACAAACATCATATATATGAAAGGCAAAGTGTTAAGCATAAAGTGAATAAATTAGACTTTTCTCCATCAAAAGGATTATCTTTGTAAATTTTCAGAAAATGGGTTATTTTTTAAAAATACTTCTGAACTCAGGTTATAATTTGTACCCATGTTGCTATTGGGACGACGTGATGTCGCCAAATGCATGGTTTGTTCTTTGACTTTCGGTGTCTATAAAAGTGCAACAGACACCTGAAGTCAAAGCCGATCGAAAAGGCAGAGTTCATTACTCCCTCTGTCTTAAAATTTAAGTCGTTTTAGGATTTTTCATAAGTTTTAATAAAACACTCACCCATCAATCAACATCATTATTCAACTTAACTTTTTCATAAATTTTATTGTTTTTAAATACCCACTATATTTTTTAACCAATTAAAATCTTTAAAAAAAAGTCAAAAATACGCAAATCAATACAAATCATTACTATCCTCTACCTAGAAAACCTAAAATGAAATCTATTTTGATACAAAAATAAAGGTCTAAAATGACTTAAATTTCGAGACAAAGGGAGTACTAATTAAATTACAGAAAGGCTAATTAATTAATTAAAAACCAACCACTTCTATTTCGGAATCAGTAGTTGCAATTAATTTGCAAGACTCCAATTATAATCACGATGATGACAATTTTTTTTCCAATTTAATTAAGAGAAAATTGGGGCGGATCCAATTTCCTAACCCAATGTCCATCAGACAAGCCTTATTTGCTAAATGTCCACTGGATAGTTCGTCTCCATAACTGTCATTTCAGTCTCTCTCTCTCTCTCTCTCAGCAAGTTCGTCATGTGTCGTTGATCGTTAATTGTTGAACTTACAATGGCGGAATCTAGCAGCATAGGGAGAGGTTAGTGTATTTGTTGAAACATGGCGATATCTTTATTAGGTTTTTGTGTTTTTTTTAATTGTATCTTTCCATTGTTAAACTCGAGTTTAATTAAGAGAAAATTGGGGCGGTGGACCTAATTTCCTAACCCAAATAATCCAATGTCCATCAGACATGCCTTATTTGCTAAATATCCACTGGGCAGTTCGTCTCCATAACTATCATTTCAGTCTTTCTCTCATTTCCCTCTTCCTCTCTCCTTTTCGAAGCAAACTGTTCATCTCCTACTGGTGTTCATGTGTCATTGATCATTGCCGAACTTAGAATGGCAGAATCTAGCAGCATAGGGAGAGGTTAGTGTACTTGTTGAAACATGGCGATATCTTTATTAGGTTTTTGTGTGTTTTTTAATTGTGTATTTCCGTTGTTAAACTCAAGTTTAACCTAGTTTTTATCCTTTTTAATGTCTTCTAATATGTGCAGATGCAACCTTCTCTAATATGAAATCATACAAATATCAGTTTGATGTGAGTATTTGCTTTTGATTTTATTTTTTGTCCGTTGTTTTTATATTTCTCATTAGTTATGGGTTCATGTTTGTGTTTTGTAGTAAATCAAATATTAGATACCTGGTGAAGAACGGTTCCATGGTTGTAGTAATCTCTACTGCTACCTTGAAGTTTGTGATATTATTAAAGAATTGTTGTTTTAGTTTCGTTTTAGTACAAGGACCCAATATGCGTTTCAGTTTTCAACTAATACATCAGATGGTGTTCCATGATGTTATCACAAAAAAAAGATGGAAATGTGGTTCAAAGTTGGTTTGATTTCTCATTTTTCTTTACTGGAGTTCCATGTCATAACTGGTCTTCCATGTATTGAATATGATCCTTTACTTTTAAAAGTTGTTACATTTCGTGAGTTTTTTTTGGCAAGCACAAGGTGTCTTATGTTGTTATACTTAAGATTTTCAAATATGAACCTAAGAAATCTCCAAAAAAGTTAATCATGATAAAACTTTTGATAATTAGGGAGATATTGTTGTTTAAACGTTCTAAGGTTGTCAGCTTGACTGATTTAGCTCTTGCTTTTGTTTGTGTTGTTGATATGTTTAAAAAGGGTGTCTTTTATTGATAAGGACTCCAATGCTAGATCCGCTTTAAGACTTCAATGCTAGGGGAGAATATGAGATTTTTGCTTATGCTCTTGCATTTTAGGTAATATTATTAAAGAGCATATGAGATTTTTGACCCAAAAAAGTTATTTATATATGTTATTATTTTTTAAAAATCAGCTTGTTTTGTGTGTATTTAACATGCTTGAATCTTGGAAGTATTTCCTTCTATAGCTAACAAAATTAATTGTACATTTAAGTACTATGACAATGACCCATTCTCTTTACATTGGCTTTGTAATGTGAAGAATAATTATGAACATGCAGTGTCTTTATTTGATGGTGAAATGGTAAGCTTTTAATCATAACTTTCATTGATTATCAGCATTCATATATGTATGAATCATTTTTCATATTAGTTGTATATTTGTAAATAGGCCCCTATGTACCTAAATTATGGTGAGTTTGCGAGGAAGCCAAGGATGAAGTTAGTAGATGAAGTTTCTGATAAAGTTTTATTTGTATTAGTGAGCATGTTTTTTCACAAACTAAAAAAAAGCCCTCATTATGATGTGGGACGTATCAAGAAGGAGTTTTATATGAAGAGGGTTGAGGATAGGGGTTCTATGGCTTTTGCACCTACTTCTACTGCTTCTGCACCTACCCTTGCTTCTGATGATTTTGAAATCCTACTGGCAAGATTGAAATGGAAGGCAAATGATTTGGATGTTGATAAGAAGAGTAAAAAAAGGCAGAAGAGGAAGGCAAACCAATTTCTCATTTGGGAGAAGGGGCATGTCAAGGGGATTGAAGGGATGTGCTGGTTTTGTTGTTTTTAAGGACAACAAAGAAGAAGTCATATGTTCAATTCTTTCGAAGAAGAATTGGAGTTTCAAATTTTAGTATATACTTTTTTTGTATTTTAAAACATCTGGATAGGGTTGTACTTTTGTTTAAGTTGTACTAATAAATCATTCTATGCTTGTTAGACTTAAGTTCTACTAACAAACTAATGTATGCTGGTAAGTCTTAATTATATATGTTATTATCTATCAAGTGCATCCAATGGTGAATGCAATATGTTGATAAATGAATACACACAATGCTTGCTGAAAAAGTAGTTATATAAATAGTTATATGTGTGTTAAAATTAAAAGGCATTCAAGGTTTAGGCAAAAAAAATATGTGTAGTTTTAATTTGTTAGTAGATGCTCTATTCTAAGCCACCATGCTCTCATCTTTCCTTATCAACTCTCAGTCATGCTTTGTCAGCTCTTTGTTATTTTTTGCCAGCTCTTTGTCATGCTTTGTCAATTATTTGTTATGCTTTGCCAGTTATCTACCATCCTTTACCAACTCTCTGTCATGCTTTGTCAGCTGATGGTGCTCTTGATTCTTTCTCTCTTTTCAGCCAATGTAACGGAATAGGTTTTGCAGAGAAAGATGATTTCCTCTTCTCATTGATATGTGTATAAATAGATTACAGGGAGATTACAATTTGACCTAAGAGAGATTTGGAGTAATCCTTTTCCTAACAAATCTTATCTATAAGTAAAGAAATCAAAGATATGATATATACAATCTCTTAACAGGCCCCCGCAAGCTCATGGGAGGGAGCGAACATGAAGCTTGGAACTTAACGAGTGAAATTGATGATTGCCGACGGCTTTGGTAAATATGTTCGCGATCTGATCAAGTGAGCGAACATGGCGAACAGTAAGGTCTCCAGTAACAACTTGTTCACGAACAAAATGATAGTCAATTTTGATGTGCTTGGAGCGTTGATGGAATACCAGATTCGCAGACACGAAAGTAGCACTAAGGTTATCATAGAGAAGAATGGGAGGCCGAGTAAAAGGAATGGCCATCTCCTGAAGCAATTGTTGAAGCCACAATAATTCGGCAGTAGTGAAGGCAGTAACCCTATACTCAGCTTCAGTGCTTAAGCGAGCAACCACATTCTGCTTCTTTGAAGACCATCTGATGAAGTTGCCACCATAGAAAATAGCGAATCCGTGTTGGGAGCGGCAATCATCCGGGTCAGAGGCCCATCCAACATCAAAAAAAGCGACAAGGCGATCATCAGTGGCTTTGGAGAGGGACAAGCCTGAAGAGATGGTGCCTTTCACATAGCGAAGAATGCGTTTGACAGTAGACCAGTGGACCTCTGTGGGGTTGTGCATAAACTGACAGACACGATTAATCGAATAAGAAATCTTTGGTCTTGTGATTGTGACATACTGGAGAGCACCAACAATTTGACGATACAAATGAGGGTCTGAACATGGATCGCCGGTCTGAAGGAGCCGTGAACCAGGGTCGGCTGGGGAGGGGATAGGCTTGGCACCAGTCATGTCGCACCTATCCAGGATGTCAGCGATATACTTCTGTTGGCTTAGATGAATGACAGAGGGAGTGCGAATGACCTCTATTCCTAGAAAATAACTCAGGGTGCCAAGATCTTTCAAAGAGAATGCACGATGAAGAATAAGTATAAACTCATCGATGAAGGTGGCATGAGACCCCGTAATGATAAGATCATCCACATAGATAAGGACATATACCACATATGTGCCATGCTTCTTAATAAACAAAGAGGAGTCACAAACACGACCTTTGAACCCTTGATGAATAAGGGCGTCCTTGAGCTTCTGAAACCAAGCTCTAGGGGTCTGTTTTAGTCCAAACAGGGCCTTCCTTAGTCGACACACATGAGTAGGGCGATCAGACGTGACAACGCCTTGCGTCTGGGTCATGTAAACCGTCTCAGCAAGGTCACCATTCAGGAAGGCATTATTGATGTCAACCTGACGGAGAGGCCATGACCTCATGAGGGCTAAGTCGAGGACAAGACGAATGGTGGTTAGCTTGATAACCGGACTGAAGGTGTCAAAGAAATCGACACCAGCTTCCTGAATGAATCACTTAGCCACCAATCAGGCTTTGTAACGATCGATGGTCCCATCAGACTTGTGCTTGACCCTGTAAATCCACTTACAACCAACAATGTTAGCACCGGGAGGTCGAGGAACTAAGTCCCACGTCCCATTTCTCATTAAGCCATCATATTCCATGTGCATAGCATGTTGCCAGTGAGGGCTTTTTGTGGCTTGATGAAAGAACTTTGGTTCGGAGGATGCTGTAAGGGCGGTGGGGAGAGGATATTTGGTGGAGTAAAGGACTTTTGGCTTGAGAGAGTTTGTAGATGCTCTAGTAGCAACCAAATTAGTAGTCGCAATTTGTGAAGGTCGTTTTGATGAGTGGATGAATCGGATGGATGAAACTACGATGGGGCTGCCAGGGACTGATCCGGGGAAGCCGGAGGCGAGCAATGAAAGGTGGCGGGACTAGTGTGGTTTGGCGCCGAGTCTGCAGAGCTGCTGTCTTGCGAGGAAGCCAAAGAGGAGAATTGTGCCGAAGAGGAGGATGACATTGACGCAGGGGTGATGACAGGAGATTGGTGCGAGGGGGAAAGGGGAGGTGCGGGAGGTGTTGGAGGGGGCAGCTGACACAGAGGTGCAGTAGGGGGCACCGACGCAGCCTGGTGGAGGAGATCAAGCGGAGGCGTTGGGAGGGTGGGAGCCGAGACAGGTGTTGGGGGGAATGAGTCAGCCTCAAAGGGAAATTGGGTCTCATCAAACACAACGAACCAAGAGATGTAATGGGAACATTGTAGCAAGGGTAACCTTTATACGTTGAACTATAGTCCAAGAAAAGGCATGGGAGTGAACGAAACTCAAGTTTGGAGTTGGTGTAAGGCCGTAAGAATGGATAACACCGACACCCAAATCATTTAAGAAAGTCATAGTCAGGTGAAGTCCCATAAAGAGTGTGATATGGGGACTTGAAGTTGAGATTGGGAGTGATCATACGGTTAGATAGGTAAACTGACGTGTGAAATGCTTGTTCCCAAAACCTTTGTGGTAGATGAGCATGATCTAATAAATCTAAGCCTTTTTCAACGATGACCCGGTTCTGACGTTCAGACGACCCATTTTGTTGAGGAGTGTAGGGATAAGACACCTTATGTGTAATACCAAGTTTTTGAAGCAAGGTTGAAACATTGCGATATTCACCCCCTCAATCCGTTTGAAAGGCTTTAATGGTGGTTGAGAATTGTGTTTCGATAAGTTTGATGAATAACTCAAAGACCGAATAGACTTGTGATTTTGATGACATAAAATAAATCCACACAAACTTAGAATAATCATCAATGAAACTTAAATAATAAGAGTTCCTATTTGTAGATAAAACAGGGGAAGGACCCCATACATCCGAATGAATAAGATCAAAGGGTTTGGCTGCTGTAGTGGTCCGACGAGGTAGATGTAGACAGTGGCTCTTACCGAGCTGACATGAGCCACAGACTATAGCCAATTTATTTGAAGACAACGGAAGACTATGACTCGAAACTAGACGATGAAGAATAGACGCATGGGGATGGGAAAAGCGATGGTGCCAACAGTCAAGAGAGGCTCGCTCACCCACAAATGCAACTGGACGATGCAAATTGGAAATAACGGACTGAGACAGACGCGGTAGACGGTAAAGGCCATCCTCAACGGTTCCTCTTAGAAGCACTTGGCCCTGCAGATTCTTAAACAGGCAAAAATTGGCATAAAACTCAAGGTAAATAGGGTTATCATGAGTTAAACGAGAAACACTAAGCAAATTTTTGGATTTTGCAGGGACACAAAAAACATTAGAAATTTTTAAAGGAGGAGTGGCAGCATGATCTACAGGTAAAATAGAATGACCAAGATGAGAGATGGGGAGAGCAGTACCATTCCCGACAACCAGATTATCGGGTCTATCATAGTTGGTGTGAGACTGAAGGCCTGCAAAATCACCGGCGACATGAGCATTGGCACTAGAGTCAACGACCCATGGGTCTGAAATCTTCGACTGGCAGTTGGCGGAGTAAGCGGCCCTGTTGGAGGCAGGAGCGGGAGCATCAGACCGGCAAGGGCGACTGCAGCATGCCGATTCATCACCTGATAGTCGCTGAGATTCAGTCGGCTGAAGCAATTAGAAGCCTCATGTCCAAGCTTTCCACAAATTTGACAAGAGGGTCGGGAAGTGGATCGATCAGAGGAGGATATGGCCTCTGCAGAGTGGGTCCGATCAATCAAAGAACGGTCGCGACCACGGCCGCGTCCGCGTCCACAAGTAGCTGCGACATTAGCCATGGGTTGGGTGCTATCGATGGAGAGCTTGGAGTCATCCTCCAAGCGTTGTTCCTCTTGTAGGAGGTAGCCGAGAAGCTCATCAGAAGATATGGGGGTTTTGTTGAGGGCAAAGGTTAAGCAAAAGGAAGCGAATTGATTTCCAAGCCCGAACAGAATGTACGAGACAAGGTCCTCATCCTTGACAACACACTGGGACTCTGCAAGCTCATCAACAAGTGCTCTTTTCTTCTCGACGTAGTCAAGAACCGACATAGAGCTCTGTAGTGTATGGAGGGGATGAAGGTGATCGGTGACGATGGTGAGGGTGGCTAAGTAACAAAAAAAGGAAGGGTAATAGAAGAAAGAGGAGAGAGGGAGAGTTAGTTAGAGTAGAGGTGAGGAGAGAAAGAGAGATAGAAGTTGGGAGGGAGAATAGGATTCATATTATGCATATCCTTCCATATACACTTGTACTCCTATTTATATCCTTTACACATATGCTAACACATATGACTACACCTTAGATCATATAGGAATATGTACATGACAAGCCCTTGGGTAAGGTTTGGAGTTGTTGACAGAGATGCATCTGGCGAGCAATGGATTGGGCATGAAACATCAGAGCCAAGATCAGCCATGCTTCAGCAGCGATGGTGGCTCTGGCGACATGGGCCAGCAACGGGGTGGTGAGGGTGGATCGAATCCAAAGGAGCACGAGACGATCCTTGCGAACCCACGCGTGGTAAACGGGATTGGGAGACGCAGTAGAGGACGAAGAGCCATCATGAGTCACATGAGGTGTCGACTCGGTAGTGGTGTCGGGTACCTGTGGGGGTTTAGAGGCTGGATCGAGAAACGAATCCAAGTCAAAGGCCTCAATAGCGGATCGAACAGTATTCCGCCACAGGGAATAGTTGCTCCGATCAAGGCGGATAGCAAAGTTAGGAAGATGGAAGTTGAAATGAGTTCCATTAGAAGAGGCGGAGAAGAGTAGTTGATTGGGGGAGGTAGGGTTGTTGGCCATTGGATCAATTGAACGTGTGTAGGCTGATACCATGTAAAGGAATAGGTTTTGCAGAGAAAGATGATTTGCTCTTCTCATTGATATGTGTATAAATAGATTACAAGGAGATTACAATTTGTCCTAAGAGAGATTTGGAGTAATCCTTTTCCTAACAAATCTAATCCATAAGTAAAGAAATCAAATATATATATATATATATATATATAATCTCCTAACAGCCTCTATATACTTTACTTTGTCATTCTTTTGAATTCTCCAATGTATATTTTTATTTTTGCAACTGATTGTCTACTTATTTTCCTTCTTAAGGGGGTAAACATTTGATGTGCCTTATTTGTAGAGGAATATTTAATTCATCCTCTTGTAGTACTGCGTATGTTGTCTCATTGTATTCTAATCACCAAGTTTCTTTAGTGAAAAAGCTGCCAATGAAATGTGATACATTGACTTTTTTTTTATTTGCTTCTATCAAATAAGTTGGCAACTATTTGCTAAATTATGTTATATGTGCTTGTTGGAACAAATCATATAGTTACTTTTTTTTAATGTGACCTTGATGTTTTGCTTAAGGTGTCACGTACATAAATATGCAGTGGATAACATTTGGGTAAACCTCAGAAATCGCTTTTGTTATGGTTGTGTGCTTGTCTGAGACAAACACTAAATCTTTTGTTTGTGAGATCATCTTTATCAACTGTTGAAATAACCACTTTTAGGATTTTTTATTTTCTTAATCAACAATCCCAAATGCAAGCAGATATATACTTGTGTCTGCGTCTTGTGTAGCTGCTCCTAGCATTGTCCCTCCATACTTTTCAGTAAGGAAATTGCTGATTTTTAGGGCAAGGTGGGCAGGTTGCCTGATGGACATTTAATTAATAAAACTTAGACGGTACACATATAATTAAGAGAAAATTTGCCCAACAGACACTTTTTTTGGCTAAATTGGTGAATTGTCCAACATTTTGGACAAATTAGCGAAATGTCCAAAAAGTGATGCATCGTCTGGCTTCCCTCGTCTAAGTAATCCACGGCTTCCCTCGTCTCTCGCTCTTGGAGAGCAAATTGCTGATCATATGAATCGAAGAAGAAAGAAGGCAATGGAGGAAACCACCGATTCGGCGCTCCTCCTTCGTCCAGCTCCTCCCCCGGCCAGATCTGAATTCGAATTCCATGTCCAATTGATTCGGCGGCGGAGATCTGCAATTCGGCTAATTGATTCGGCAAATCAATTTGGCGTGGGGAGATCTGGTGAATTCGAGTTCCAATTAGTCGAATTACAGTTCCAATTAGTTGAATTCGAGACGGAGATCGAGAGCGCCGGAGAGCGAGAGCGCCGGAGCGAGGTCGAGCGAGCGGCGGAGCGAGGTCGAGCGGCCGGAGCGTGGTCGAGCGAGCGTCGTGGATCCGAGCGAGGTCGAGCGAGCGCCGTGGATCCGAGCGTGAGCGAGGTCGAGCGAGCGCCGTGGATCCGAGCGTGAGCGAGGTCGAGCGAGCGCCGTGGACGAGCCCAGGACGAAGGTTGAAGAAGAAGTTTTTATTAAATTACAAAACTTACCCCATAAATATGAAAATTAAATAAAACTATCTATATTTTATTATGTGATCCATAATCTATATTTTCATTTTTATTTTTGCACAACAAAATGTTATACTTGCAGAACATATGGTTATATTTGCACAAGCACAACATACGGTTATATTTGCACGACAAATTGTAAAATAAAATTAAAATAAATAAAATATAAAAAAAAATATAAAAAAAAACTAGACTTTGGTCATATTTGCATAACTTACGGTTATATTTGCACAACGTACTCTTATATTTGCACGACAAAATGTTAAAAAAAATAAAAATAAATAAATAAATAAATAAACTAGACTTGGGTCATATTTGCTCAACATACGGTTATATTTGCACATCGTACTCTTATATTTGCACGACAAAATGTTAAAAAAAAATTAAAAAATAAAAAAAAACTAGACTTGGGTCATATTTGCTCAACATACGGTTATATTTGCACATCGTACTCTTATATTTGCACGACAAAATGAAAAAAAATTAAAAAAACTAGACTTAGATCATATTTGCACAACTTACGGTTATATTTGCACAACGTACTCTTATATTTACACGACAAAATGTTAAAAAAAACTAGGCTTGGGTCATATTTGCTCAACATACGGTTATTTTTGCACATGCACAACATACTCTTATCTTTGCACGACAAAATGTAAAAAAAAAATAGACTTCGGTCATATTTGCTCAACATACGGTTATTTTTGCACATGCACAACACACTCTTATTTTTGCACGACAAAATGTAAAAAAAAAAAAAAAGAAAAAAAAAAGAAAAAAGAGTGAGGCTATAGGCAAGATGATAAAATTGCTATTGGCAAGATGGACACTCCACCAATTTGTCCAAAAATATGGACAATTCACCAATTAGAACAACTTTTTTGGATATTTCACAGACTCCTCCTATGATTAATTAGATCTTATTATATGAACAATTGTCTTATTTTCCATTTAATTAATTTGCTAGGCACCAAATAATTGAAGTAGGGCTAAAATAAGATGGCAATTATCACTTATCTTTTGTATTGACGTTAGTCTATTTGTTAATCTCTTACTACCTCCGTTTCGTTTTAATTGACTTTTTACTATTTATGCACGTTTTTTATAGTGTGAAAAAACTATATGAAATAATAATTTTTTAAAATATTTTTTTCGATAATCTCATACTTATTGGTGATAAGTATAATATTATTAAAAAAATATTATTAAAATATTAATATTTAATATAGTTTTGATCGTTCTAAAACTACGTGCATGACTTGAAAGAGTTACTTAAAAGGAAACGGATGGAGTATATATATACACATACATACATATTGGAGTATTGTCAATACCGAATATCGATGACAGTTTAATCTTTATTGTCATCGACTTTCAGAGTCAGGATGGTACACTGTGCATAGAAGGAAAAATAAATATCCCAATAACAACCCCTTTACCGATTCATCAATTTTGTGGGGGCAAAATCCGGATTCCTGAGTAATACACAACCACGCCTCCGAATATCGAGCTGTGTACGACGTGGCAACTTGTCAAGTTGACCATTACCTTATCATTGACATTCCATCGAACTCAGAATTCAACCGAGCAATCAAAATCTTGTAGCCCCGCCTTGAACTAAAACTGATCGACTACTTGTTATCTTTATATATAGTTTACACAACACATGGGCTCTATTTAGTAATATTCTAAAATATTCGATGAATCTTTATCTGGGATAAATATATGTAGAATTATAGCAACCGGGTATTACTAGGATCGAGGTTGAAAGCGATTGTCTTACGCTAATCAACACTATTAATGACGTCTGGAGTTGTCCGTGGGAGATCGAAATGATTATTGTCGACTCCAGAATTTCCAATGGTCCTTGTGTTCGCATGTCTTCAGAGAGCTCAGTCAGGTCGCAGATAAGGTGGCTCGTCTTCGGCGTCAACTCGATCTCGACTCGCCCTTGCATCATTCTGAATTCCAAACTCTCGTCCAAAAGGACGCTCTTGGGTGGTGGATCAGCAAAGTCTGACACTGCCCAAATTCTTTGCTTGTATCAAAAAAATATATTTTTAATATTATAAGGTCGGAAGTTACGATCTCACAAAAAGTTTCAAGTTGTTATATAAAGTTTCACCCTTTCTTATAACCAATTAGTTTTAGTCTTTTATAGTTGATGTGAGAGAAACATTTCATATCAAACCTCTCAACAAATATAGATTTAATTGTGTGGTTGAAACTGATAAGTTAAGTATGTACGGAGTAAAATATAAGTTGAAATAAAATATTTTTTATAAGTTAATAAGATATTTGACCAATAATCTTAATTGATAAGATAACTCATACAAATTAACTGATAAATTAGATTTGTTAAAATAAAAAGGAAAGCTTTTTTTTTACAGTAGGCAAACATTAGAATGTCTTTGCAAGCAAAGATCATTCTTGATCATCCTGTCGGATGATGTTACACAGCTCCCTATTAAAAGGAACGGTAAATGGATTACAATCAAAATCATTCTTAGCTATATAATCAGTTGCTGAATTTGCTTCTCTGAAGCAGTGTCGGAATTCAATCTTCGCAAAATTCCTCTTCATATTCTTGATCTTCTCAATTACCTTGAGTATCTCCCATGGCACCTTATAGGTATCCTCTATTGCCTTGATCACACCCAAACTATCTCCTTCAATTATGACGTTTTGCCAGCCTCTTCTGCGTGCTAGCTCTATCCCTTTGCAGAAAGCAAGGGATTCAGTTTGGAGAACTGATCCCTTTGGAACCTTTTCATGGAAAAAATCAATGACATGGCCATCCCAATCTCTGACAATGCCCCCTATTTGGCATTCCCCAGAGAGTTTGACAGATCCATCTACAAAAACTAACTTTAATCTTGAACTGAATGCTTGAACTGAATAGTTATTTTTTACATTCTCATCTAAAAACTAACTTTAATCTTAACTTTAATTTATTTTATATTTGTATATACTCCCATTATTTGAAAAACATGTTATTTACTATTCACACATTTTTTAGGATAATAAAAGTACCATATAAAATATTTATTTTTGTAATTTTTTAACAATTATACGTATTTATTAATATTAAGTATAAAATTGTTTTAAAAAGTTTATAAAAAATAAATATTTTATATAGTTTTTATCATCTTTAAAAAAAATTCGTGAATAATAATAAATCACATATTTTGCGGAACAAATAGAGTATAATAATAAAATAAAATAAATTATGAAAAACTAGTGACTTAGCAAACTGAGCCATAAACGAAAAAGGAAACACAGTCATTGATTGATGTATATATTGTGTTTTCGGACAGTGCATCATCAGCAGATGAATTTAAGCCACCTACGTTGTACGGATGGGTCGATGGAATTGCCGTTTAGCTGGCTTGCAATTTGGGAGATTGGTGGTTGGGAATTGGGATGGATATCAAATCTTTTACTGATATGTGGTTCACCCAATTCAAGTTGATAATAATTGTTTGTGGTGCTGAGTTTTTCACAGTAGATTTAGAATTTTTTTTTTTTAGGACAGTGGAAAATTCCTTTGTTTTTTATGCATATATAAAATAATCTTTTTCTTTAAATATATTAGAAAAACCTTATTTTTTTTACTATTTTATCTCTAAAAGTAGTAAAAATAACAAAAAAAAAACATAATTTTTTTTTATAAAATTTGCGAAACCGGTATTTTTTAGGATCTAATTAGGAAAGTGTCCACCACCCTTGCAAATTAGCTAAAAATCCACGATTAATTTATACCCTAAATTC
This sequence comes from Persicaria maculosa, assembly GCA_963922045.1. Classification (NCBI taxonomy): domain Eukaryota; kingdom Viridiplantae; phylum Streptophyta; class Magnoliopsida; order Caryophyllales; family Polygonaceae; genus Persicaria; species Persicaria maculosa. The sequence continues at coordinate 17,763,549 of OY998261.1, read as the reverse complement.
CTGTCCCCCTATTCTCCCAAATCTCAGATCTCCTCTCTCTCTCTTCCTCCTGCGACCTTGTCCTCCGTGAGCAGGCCATCGCCGCCGCCGCCATCATTCTCCAGCAAAGGAAGGGGGAGACGCCGCCATCATTCTTCATATCTCCCCGAGACGGCGGTGGAGTCCTGCTGGCCGAGGTCGGAGGCGGTGCTGGTGTTGCTGAGGCAGCGAAGGAAGGGGGAGACGACGGAGTGGAGGCGGAGGTCGGAGACGGAGGCGAGCACGGAGCTCAGATCCAGGGCCTGCAACTCGGCGTCACTGCTTGTGTGGGGATGATGGCCACGGCCATCGAAGCCGGTCCTTGAAACCGGAGGAGGAACTTGTCGTTGACGATCGATCTGCTCTTTTTCTTGTTGATTGTGTTCTCTCTCAGATTCGGATTCCTCTCGCGATGCCGATGAAGAGTTGTTGTTCTCATATTCGGATTCCTCTCATTGATTGTGCTCAGATTCAGATTCAGATTCCTCTATATATCTGTTGTTCTCGGCGAGGGTGGGCGAGAAAGAGAAGGTCGGAGAGAGATACTCCGGCAAGAGCGAGGAGAGGAGAGGAGGTCGGTGGCTCCGACGTCCGCGTCGTCGTCCATATGCCATGTTACTGTGCTTCTACCATTGGTACTGTGCTCTCCCTCTGTCTTTCCATGATTTTGTGGAAATAAGTTGCAATTTTTGTATAAGCATGAAAATGCGAAAATCCTCTTCAGATGATATTTTTTTTACTAAAAAAAACCCTCTTCAGATGAAAATGCGGAAACAGATTGAATTGATTTGGACTTTTAATGGTTAAATATGGATTGGTGCCTAAATACATTGATTCGCCTTGTGAAATTGATTTGGACTTCTATTGCTTTGTTGAGAGCTTTGGATATTGGCAATTTCAGCAATTTCTTTGCCTTGCTGAAACTTTTTGTAGAACGCTGAAATGCTGAAATTAATTCTTTATTAGCAAAATTCGTTATGCTGAAATTAATTCTTATAAAATTGTATGAGCTACTATATCTTACACACAAGCGTATAATTCAGCATTTCAGTATTTCACAATTACAACATTTCAGCATTTCAGGATATTTTTGCTTACACGGAAAAAAAAGCAACTCCGGTGTCAAAGTGATAACGTGAAAAAAAAAAACAAAAAAAGCAACTCCGGTTTCAGCAACTCCGGTGTCGAAGTGGTGACGTGAAAAAAAAGGAAAAAAAGCAACTTCGGTTTCAACAACCCCGGTTTCAGCAACCCCGATTTCAACAACTCCAATTTCAGCAACTTCGGTTTCAGCAACGCGCGGAAAAAAAATGCTGAAACGGGAGGGGGCACAGGGACCCATGGGGCAAGGGAAGGAAGGTGGACATTTTGCCAATTTAAAACGCTTCGGATATACACACCGCAAATCCACACGTTACTTTTGACATGCATGCACGTAAAAAAAGACGTGCAAACACGTCATAATTAACGTGCAAGGTGGATAGACCCCAAAGCGTGCCTACGTGCACGTACGTAATTTTTTAAAAACAAACGTGCTTGCACGTCAAAAAAGACGTGCAGTATTGCACGTCAAAAGTAACGTGCAAAACTGCACGTCTATTTTGACGTGCAATATTGCACGTCATTTGACCCCAGAGACCCTGCGCTCATACAGACACGCCGGCGGCCCTCCCGTTGCGGTGGTGACGGGCGAGTGGATCGCGAGACACGGGCCGCTCATCGATCCCACGCCCGCTGATGACCCCGAGGCCGCAGCTGATCCTGAGCAGATTCTGATCCGCACGCATACGGGAGGGGGGCAGCCACAGGATGACCCTACACAGCGTCAACGACATGCATACACGTCGTTGACCACGTGTATTTTGCACGTTCTTTTGAACGTGCTTCTTCGCGTACCTTTGACGCACATCTTCCTATTTTAAGCAGAGCGGGATCAAAGTCAGACGTAGTTCGATATATTGTTGTACATTTAGAATCGCTATGGCCGAGTCGCAAGACAGTCATCGTCTCCAACTTTGCCAGGTACGGATACGTTTCGTATATATTCCATATGTCTTGCGTTATCTTCATATTTCCACTCATTTTATTACAGTTTCGAGACTTCACACCCGAGTTCTCAGACCCAAAGGTTTGGAATGACCGCAAGGAAATGGTTACGCATTTCAAAGACTTGGGTCTTAAACACTGAATAATTTTAGTAATCAAGCGGTGACAAGAGGAAAACCTGTCGTTGTTCCTGCCAAAGAATGACTCAAACCTACAACTAGTATAGTTGGTAAGAAAGAGGTCGATCCACAGGGAAATCTATTAACTTCAAGTATCAATTTAATCGCAAGTGACAATAAAAGAGAGTTTGATGAGAAAAAGATCCGCCTTTTGTCAAAGCGGAAACAAGCAAACAAGGTAAAGGAGGTTGTAGAATGCAATAGAGAGAATTAGGTTCACCTACAATTTGTCACTTTAATTGATGAATTTGATCCTTGTTTCAGCATCTAGTTCTCTTCTTTTCCTATCAATGTCCTTGTCCAGATCTTAGGTAAATTACTAGTCCTACGAGTCCTAGCAATCCTTATCTCTAAATAACCCTAACACGGTTAAGATTTAACCTAGAGATAGCATTAAGACTATGAATTAACCAAGGTATATGCAATATCAAGCTACGAGTCGATATTTAATATATATTCAACATCCTACACATCCAATTAGTCCTACGAGTCCTAAAGGGATATGATTGCTACTTGGGTTAAGGTTCGCTACGAGGAATCTACAAAACCCTAGCAATTGAATGAATCTACTCTAACTAGTTGATCAGGCCAGAGAGAATAAAACACATTCAAAGAATTAAGCGCAAGGAAGCCAAAACATTCAAATAGGAATAAGAACTAGATTAAGAAACTCACAATTCAACAATCAAGATCCAAACTGTAGGCGAAACCTTCGAGAGTTTAGTTGCTCATGCTCAACGTGCTCTCAATAATTCTCAAAAGTGCATAAGGTTATTAGTTAGGTGCCTAAGAAAATAACCCTAATAGTCCTTAAATAAACCTAAGAAAGTCGGCCAAAACAATTCTAAAGAAACCCTAATTAATGAATCGGCGGTTCTGATGAGGCCGCGGGGTGGCTACCTCAGGCGACGGGGCGGCCAGGCGATCAGCGAAATCCTTCGGCAAGTCTTCGGGCCGCGGGGCGGCTAGCTCGGCCGCGGGGCGGCCATTCTGTTCACAGCGATTTTTCCTCTTCGAATTTGGTCTCGATGTCAACATGAAAGTTGTAGATCTCAAAAAGATCTTTCCAACGCATGCTTATAATAGGCATTCCGACCACCGAGGCCTCCAGAAAGTGCAAAACAAGTTCAGCTTGTCTGACGACAACTTCTACTGACTTGTTTATCACTTAGGCTCTCGAAATTCGACTCCACTCCCGTGCTCTTCACTTTTCTTCCTCAACTTGAATCCTCCTTCATCCAAGAGCTCCTCATTCCTCGTCGGATCCACATCTACCTGAAATTAAACATAAAATTGCATAGATTCCGACTCTTCCAATACCACTGGTAAACATGTAATTGTAACTAAAATATGCACTATTTACAACCAAACTATGCTAAATGAATCCTAATATGCATATCTAATCATGCTCTATCAAATTCTCCCACACTTGAACCTTTGCTTGTCCTCAAGCAATGGAAAATTCAACTCTGCAGCCCCACAGAATAGCTATTCATGTATCAACCCCAATATTCTTTAAGTGCATGAAAACTAGCAAACACAATAGATTAACAACATCATAGCACATAATTGCAATAATCAATGAAATCAGGCAACCATATCCATTCTAGACCTCACAAGGAATATGTGTTTCACTCTCGCTCAAGTGTTTAGGGTTAAATGTTTACGCTCAAAACTCAATCTTTAAAAACTTAGCTACAATAGTCTTGCACCAGTGTTCTAGCTCTCCACCGCTGGTGACTCTACATACAACAAAAATCATGAGGTCTTTCAATTGGGTTATAATAGGGCCAAGGTAGAAAACATAAGGTATGGAACAATTTAGGCCATGTGGTGCTCATAATCCGGGAACTAAGGATGCAACCAAATTACAATACCACTCACAAGATCATACCATAACTCTACAATGTATACAACTCCAATCTCAAGTATCAAACTTCACATACCATACTCAACTCATTCTCTTATTCTCTTTTTTTTTTCTTTTGCATTTTTTTCTTTTTTTTTTCTTTTTTTTTTCTTTTTTCATATGCTCTTCTTCGTGCCATATCAAATGATTTTCCTTGACTTTTACCCCTAAGTGAATTTTATCATCCTTAGGTCCCAAGTAATGTATAAACTACTAGCAAGAATCAAAACATCTCATAAGAGTACTCCAAACATACAATCCATCACTAAAACCATCATCCACAATATCAATATTCACCAACTATTCCTAATTCCCGGATGGGTCAGGCTATAATTGGCTATGGAAAAATCTTGTGGAGCTCAAAAGAATAGGCAATTAGGCTTAATATTGGATTCAAGCAGAGGATAATATGCAAGGTGGGAATAGAGTCAAATAGGGCTAATAAAGGTGCCTCAATCATCTTTAAGTCATGTGCAGAAATCATAATATGCAGCCTTGAATAAGATATCTAAATGCAAGCCAAAGAGGAAGCAATTAAAGAGAGTACACTCAACAAGCAAGAGGACATAATATACTTTGTCCAAACATAGGCCAAAATAAACTCACCAGGTCATGTCTAGAACTTCAAGATCACCCAAAATCAAATATCTTATGTGCTCAATCATTAACCAATTATGCTCACCAAATAGTGTGGAAATCAGATATCAAAGGTTTTCAACAATCCAAGCACATCATGGGGCATAAGTCTCAATAAATAAATTAGAGGACAAGTGACATCCATATGGGAAAATAAGACCTAATCTTAGCTAATGCATAAATATAATTACATAAATATAAATATTTTTTTTTAATTTTTTGATTTTTTTATAACACGTTGATATGTGTGCAATGTCAACCAAAAACAAATATAAAAGTGCAACTGAAAATGAACATGCAATCCTAATCCTATTATGCCATGCAATTCTTCCCCCACACTTAAATCAGACATTGTCCTCAATGACATAAAAGACAACAAAAGATAAAAATATGAAGAAAAGAAATAAAAAAAAAACTAACATGTTTATTGCGGTGGTGGTAGGTAAGGTGGGTAGTGAAAGGAATCCTGTCAGTCCCGTCAGAGGCCGCGGGGCGGCCATGCTAGGCCGCGGGGCGGCTGAGCATATGACCTAGCCGCAGGGCGGCATTCCAGGCCGCGGGGCGGCCTGTGCTTTCTCTTAAACGCCTTTTCTCCCTGCAGTGTTAGCTCCCCAGAACCGAATAGAACCAAAAATTAATCTAATAAAACAAAAGACATAGAGGAAAATAGAAAACTTACCTTGGGTTGCCTCCCAAGTAGCGCCTTTGTTTACTGTCATTGGCTCGACAGTTTATTCATCCACTCATTCAAGACTCAAGCGGACATTGTTAGTGCCCTCAAGAGCAAATCAAATTGTCGTGCCCAACCGATATTCGAATGCACACTAAAGATGAAACAATTGGTAATTAAAAATATAGCAATGAGAACCGTTACCAACTTACTATTCATTCGAGCTTGATTCTCCCTCAAGAGTATGTAGGACCACCAACACAGTTCCGCTGGTGGTTTGTTGAAGTAGTGGCTCCATGGATCGACATATTCACCAAAATCTCCCAATTTGCAAAAAGTACTAGTTTCTTGTTCGGGAACCACAGAAATCGGTTCCGGACTTGGCTCCTTGATAGGTGAGTTGGGGATGATATCTACGAATGGAGGGAGCATCGAAACATACTCAATCTCTAGGGACGTCTCCTGAGATTTCGTGTCGATAACCACTAGATGCTCTTCTCCATTATCGGAGATTTCATCGTTGCTTGCATCTTGGCTTTCATCAATTTGAGGAGTAGAACATCGCTCAACTACCAACTCCTTCAATGTTTGAGTGAGTTGGATAATTGCTTCCTCATTTCGATTATTCATCTCACGTAATTGCCCCATTTGCTCCATCAAGACACTGATTGAATCCTCCATGGACGGGTCGGAGTACTCCATTGGTTGAAACATCGAAGTGTAGGATTCTTCATCCGCCGATTGGTCACCCATGTAGCAGAAAAGATCCCATAGTCCCGACACTCCTAAACCAGCAAAGCTTCCGTTGTTTATGGACTTGGCAAGTTCTCGTGTCTCAGGAGTCATGCCCTCAATAACGCAAAGCACCATATCTCGCAAACTATCTTGGAAACCCCGTGAATAACGGATGTCCACTAAATTTTGCAATCTCGTGAGGTAATGGTGAAAATACTCTCCCTGAAACTGCCATAACTTCAACATCTTGAAATATTAGCAATTAGGTGTCGCGAACCATAAGATAGGTCCACGACGGGGTTAGATGTAAATATATACAAAGGTTAGCGATAAAAAAAACACAAGAAATTTCAAGAAGTCCCCGGCAACGGCGCCAAATTTGACAAGAGGAAAACCTGTCGTTGTTCCTGCCAAAGAATTACTCAAACCTACAACTAGTATAGTTGGTAAGAAAGAGGTCGATCCACAGGGAAATCTATTAACTTCAAGTATCAATTTAATCGCAAGTGACAATAAAAGAGAGTTTGATGAGAAAAAGATCCGCCTTTTGTCAAAGCGGAAACAAGCAAACAAGGTAAAGGAGGTTGTAGAATGCAATAGAGAGAATTAGGTTCACCTACAATTTGTCACTTTAATTGATGAATTTGATCCTTGTTTCAGCCTCTAGTTCTCTTCTTTTCCTATCAATGTCCTTGTCCAGATCTTAGGTAAATTACTAGTCCTACGAGTCCTAGCAATCCTTATCTCTAAATAACCCTAACACGGTTAAGATTTAACCTAGAGATAGCATTAAGACTATGAATTAACCAAGGTATATGCAATATCAAGCTACGAGTCGATATTTAATATATATTCAACTTCCTACACATCCAATTAGTCCTACGAGTCCTAAAGGGATATGATTGCTACTTGGGTTAAGGTTCGCTACGAGGAATCTACAAAACCCTAGCAATTGAATGAATCTACTCTAACTAGTTGATCAGGCCAGAGAGAATAAAACACATTCAAAGAATTAAGCGCAAGGAAGCCAAAACATTCAAATAGGAATAAGAACTAGATTAAGAAACTCGCAATTCAACAATCAAGATCCAAACTGTAGGCGAAACCTTCGAGAGTTTAGTTGCTCATGCTCAACGTGCTCTCAATAATTCTCAAAAGTGCATAAGGTTATTAGTTAGGTGCCTAAGAAAATAACCCTAATAGTCCTTAAATAAACCTAAGAAAGTCGGCCAAAACAATTCTAAAGAAACCCTAATTAATGAATCGGCGGTTCTGATGAGGCCGCGGGGCGGCTACCTCAGGCGACGGGGCGGCCAGGCGATCAGCGAAATCCTTCGGCAAGTCTTCGGGCCGCGGGGCGGCCATTCTGTTCACAGCGATTTTTCCTCTTCGAATTTGGTCTCGATGTCAACATGAAAATTGTAGATCTCGAAAAGAGCTTTCCAACGCATGCTTATAATAGGCATTCCGACCACCGAGGCCTCTAGAAAGTGCAAAACAAGTTCAGCTTGTCTGACGACAACTTCTACTGTCTTGTTTATCACTTAGGCTCTCGAAATTCGACTCCACTCCCGTGCTCTTCACTTTTCTTCCTCAACTTGAATCCTCCTTCATCCAAGAGCTCCTCATTCCTCGTCGGATCCACATCTACCTGAAATTAAACATAAAATTGCATAGATTCCGACTCTTTCAATACCACTGGTAAACATGTAATTGTAACTAAAATATGCACTATTTACAACCAAACTATGCTAAATGAATCCTAATATGCATATCTAATCATGCTCTATCAAGCGGTCTTGAACGGGGGCATCAAACCGTCCAAGCGGGGTTCTCCTTGCTTGCGAGTAGTATGGGGAGTACCGACCACGCGGGAGGAAGCTCCAGAGCAAGCAATCGAAGATAAACGGATGTCCATTCTCTCTACACAGGCACGAAGCTCCGCCGGGTCACTGGGTTATGACGGTAACCCACGGTGTTCATAACCACGGGCTTCCCATGAGCTTGAAGGGTCACGCCATCGCCGGACAGATGACAGAGGGGGAAAAGAAGATGACTAGGTGGATGAAGGAAATTGGTACTCCTCCAAAAGCCATTGGGTACGGATTGAGGCAGTTGGATGAGACCAGCGTCACGTCATCGCGTTCCCTTACGAACATGCTCAACAAGATGGTAGCCGAAGAAAGGGGTAGTCGGACGATGACCCAAGATACCTTGCATCATCTGCGGGAAAGAGGATACTACTACGAGTTCAGACGACATCCAGATGACAACGACGTCTTGAGCGACCTCTTCCTAGCGCATCCTGACGGGATACGGGTACTCCGAAGGTTCCATTACGTCATCATATTGGACAGCACGTACAAAACAAATGCGTAAGTTACTTAATTACGATTACGTTATGACACATCTATCCAATTATAAAGTATTGTACATGTAACATATTTACACTTGCAAATATGGGATTCCATTGTGCGAGGTGGTCGGGTTCACACCCTCAGGCCATACTTACTGCATCGCCTACGCCTTCATGTCGCACGAGAACGAAGACACATACGCTTGGATGTTGCGTCAGCTTCAGATCTTACTTGGGGCGGTTCAGCCTCAAGCTATTATGACTGATCGGGAGCTAGGTCTCCTGGCGGCGCTAAATGTTGTCTTCCCCAACGTCCAGCATCTCCTTTGCTGGTTACATGTGACGAGAAGATGCGAGGAGGCTGCTTTGAAGATCACAAAGAATTTACACCACGCTGGCATCTTCAAGGGCAACTGTTGGGGGTTGTTCCAATCGAGGACGGAGGAATCATTCACCCAACGTCGTCGGGCGCTACACGCTGCATGGCACCCATTCCCAGGTGTGGTGGCGTATTTAGAGGCGGTGTGGCTTCCGTACAGCAGGAACATCGTACGATGCTACGTAGATAATGTCTTCCATTTTGGCACTCGTACAACAAACAGGTACACCTTACTTCATATCTCCCATTACAATATGATATGACATCAAACATTTAGTGCTATGAACTTCAATGTTTATGTGAAACTGTTTACAGAGTTGAGGGTCAACACAAGGTTCTCAAGGAGGTACTGCACTCATCGACTAGTGACTTCCGCATCGTGATCGATGCAATCCATAGAGTCAACGATTGCCAACTGCATGAGCTGCAAACTGATTTGGAGATCAACCGCTTCAAATGGCCAACGACGGCGTATAAAGTCAACCTTTTTGATGATGTAAAGACTTTAATCTCCAAAAAGTGCTTCGACTATCTATACAAGTTGTGGCAGGATGTCGTCAACCAAAACATTCCTCCGGAATGCACGGACTAACATTGGAGGGTTTGTTATGGGATCCCTTGTGTCCATGAGATTCAGGCATATGTCAATTTCGGTACTCCGATACCCGCTGAGGACATCCACCCGTTCTGGATGGATTTGTCATGGACTGACATCGACGACGACACCCCACTGTCGTATGAGCTGTCATCTTCATACACGGCTTCCAAAGATGTATGCGACGATGAGCTCCACCAACCCTCATCTGCAAGCGTCTGATCGAAAGGGAGGCCTCGGGGGTCGAGGAATGCCTGCAGAACCAACCCGTTGCCATACGAGGAGTTAAGGGAAAGATTTGAGAGAGAAGAAGCACGTGCTGCTCGACATGCTGCTCGACATCGTCCTCAGCTCGACGTGGACGTGATGATGTGTTCGGAGGGTTCAACTGGGGTCGAAACAACGTTGATCCCTTCATGCTCGGACATATTGAGGGTGTGAGGGACACTATTGGAGATGGTCATTGTGGCTACCGTGCTTTGGCGTCATTGACATCACCGATCGGCGAGTCTGCTTTCCAGGAACTCAAAACGTTATTATGCAATCACTTGGAGGATCAAGCCGATCTCTACGCCGGTTGTTATATGGGAGGGTACCCATTCCAGCAGTTCATCGACAACCAGAGATGGGCGGGACCTGTGCATGGTGATAGGAGACGGTGGATAGAGCTACCCATCATGGGTTTAGTATTTGCAACGGTATATCAGATTCCTCTCGTTGTCCTAGCTTGGCATCATCCGTTCACATCTCTCCCCATGACCTCGGCCACACCTGCTAACAACCCTCAACCAGCAACCCTTGGTTTAGCCTACATCGGAAACTAAGACCATTTTTCCGCGGTACGACTTCAATCGTCTTATATTATTACCTATTTTACTTTTCATCTATATGTCAATACTCTAACTCTAATTTTCCGTTCTCATAGGTCTGGTTGCGTCCTAACGCTCCTATTCCGCCGCCTACGCCTGAATGGGTCGCACATCATCAACCGAGCGTCGAAGGATGGGATGCCTCTTTTCAAGCTCGGTTTGACAGATTTCGAGCCTTACGTGTCGAGTCTGGTCGCCCTTTACACTTTTCCTAGATTTTATTCCACCGGTTTATTACAATTATGGATGTAAACCTTTTTTTTCCGTATCCTTTCTGAAATGACATTGTATCGTATCCTTCCTGAAATGACATTCGATCGGTTAATAATATGGTAAATATCGTCGTGGAGGAAAAATAGGACTCTTTTAGGGATACTCGGAATGACTAAGACTCTAAATCATAAACCTCCACTAGCTAAACCCATCAATTTCTTCAATTAACCCTAAAAAACCCTCCGTAAACCCTAAACCCTAAACCCTAAACCCTAACTAGGGTTTGCACGTCTTTAACAACGTGCAAATACCCTAACTAGGGTTTGCACGTTGTTAACGACGTGCAATATTTGCACGTTGTTAAGGACGTGCAATATGTGCACGTTGTTAAGGAAGTGCAATATTTGCACGTCCTTAACAACGTGCAAATCCAATTTTGTTATCGACGTGCACAGTCCCACACCTGCACGTTGTTAAGGACGTGCAAGCACGTTAATAAATACGTGCAAATCCTTAATTACCATTTGCGGTGTATCTAACAAGACTCATTTGAAAACATGGGTGGACATTTTCCTAATAAAGGCCCTAATTATGGCCTATCTAGAAAATGCCCCTAAATTTTTTTTTATCGAGTTTTTCTTCCAGGCTGGGGGAGTGCTTCAATCATAGGAAGAATAATGAGTTAGTTGATGAGTGGATAGTCTGCTTCCATCACCCACTTCTAGTTTCATCCACCCCGTCCACCCATTATTCAACGATTAATCGGGTGGATTAAGTGAAAATTTGGGTGAACCACATCTCATCAAATTTAACAAAAAAAACTTTTAAAAAATCCATAAAATGATCAACGTTTCAACGAATAAATATCTTGCAATGTAAAATTATCTTAATCAAATCAAGCAAATGAGATGCATTATTAATGAGATCAAATCAAACAAATGGGATCATTTAATATACCATGAAACTAAATATAAAATTATATCATTTAATTAATATATTAAACAAGATGTATATATGGTTATATAATATGTGTCAGGTGATGAGTCCAGTTACGAGCGGGAAATACTTTCACATGAATTCAACCCATCACCCGCTCGATCACCCATCACCCATTTAGGGTGTGTTTGGATTCCAATGCATTATGTATTATAATTATAAACACTTGAATAGTATTTGACTACATATTTTAGAATGTGTTTAAAATAACGTAAATTTTAAATAAAATATCTTATAAATTGTGGCAATTAAACACTCACTATTTCATAAAGTTTATAATTACATTGTTAACATGATATATACCATAAGAGTTATGTACATAAGACATAATATCTGTCTATATATATATTATATATAGAGAGAGATCACTTGTAAATAGATTTGAAGCTTTGGATTAAAAGATCAATGTTTGATATTTATAAGAAATTTTAAAAAAAAAAATTATTCATTTGTAACAATATAATTATTTATATATACAAATAAGTACTAACAATGTTACAATATCCTCTAACTTCTTAATCACAGTGAATCCAAGTAACTCTGATTATATTTCATCGAATTTATAGTTGGACACTTGGACTCAATTTGTTGGTAATGTAAGGTTTGGATAAACACATTAATGTAGGCTGGCTGTCCCACGTACGTCAAACCAAGAGGTGAATAGGCTGGGGGACAATACATATTGGTTCAGTTTGTAACTAGTTGATCCATTGATAAATGAAAGTAGGGAACCACACGCATGCCCGCCGTTGTTCAATTGTTTTCTGGATTTGTGCAGTCGGATTTTTTTAAGAACATGTTTTGGTCTAATACAACTTGTAGATTCCTGCAATAGTTGCTTCTCCTTAACTTGTTTTTTTTCCCCAAGGGTATGGGTTAAATATTTATATGGTAATTTCTTCTATTTTTTTACAAATATTAATTAATTTTTAAACAGTTTTTCTAAGTGTATGGGTTAAGTATTTACATGGGAAATTTTATTTACAAATATTAATTATTTTTAGCTATTTTTAATAGATTTTCTTAAAGGAATCTTTTTCATTATAATTTCTCAATGTTATAAAAAATGCCAGATGGATCCTAGGCGATGACTAGACGGTCTAGGCAACAGCCTAGATGTGACTAAGCGCCTACATAGCTTTAGGAGGAGGGGGACCAGGGGGTTGATCTAGCGCCTAGGTGATGTCTAGACTTGTTTTTTAGATCATTGTGGTTTGTTAACCTATACCTTTAGAGTACATGTTAAAAACAGGTTTATATTTAACATGTGTATGGGGTACCCATTTAACTAAGTTTGTAGTTAAAAAATGGAGTTAAAAAAAAAAGCTAAAGCAACAAGCTTTTTTTGTGTTTATTTGGTTTATTTGATTTGAAATTACCATAATACCCCAAATAACAACCAAATAAACTTCATTTTTTACAAATAAACTTATTTTCGTCTCATACGGTGTTTATATTATTCTATAATCTTTCAACCTTTATTTTACACAATTTTTCAATTTCAACTGTTTTTAAATTTTAGTCACTTTTTTAACTCCACCCCATACGGACCCGTATTCACGACGGAAAAAAAATGACTTTGATCCATTAAGTTAAAAAAGAGCAAGATATCAAGATGACCTAATTGGTTTAAGGAGTGTGTTTTATTTATATTTTGCTAACTAGTGTATATTCCATCTATTGCACGTGAATATGTTAGCATAATATTATAATATACAATATCAATTTTATATAAAAAATAAATAAATATTGAATTAAATTTTCTTTAAAAAAATATTTTTCACATATTTTGATTTTTTTTATCAAACCGAATAGTAAAGTTTTGTCAAAATTATTATTTTTATTGTCTTAAAAATGTTTCTTCAAGATTTTAATTTATTGTTAAAGGAACTAAACCATCTTTTTTCCTAATAATAAATACCCTTAATCTTAAAAAATAGTTTTTAAAGTTTTCTTTATGCAATTTTTTATATGCACAAAATAATAGTGACAAAAATTATTCTAATAGATTTTTACATTAATATCAATTATAGAAAAATTAAATTAAATTACCTATAGATATATTTCAATAAAAAATAATTTAGACATAAATAATAGTACTTTTCACCAATAAATAATCTAGATATAAATAAAATATCAGGTATCGATAATTACAATTATGAAATAATTTTTATTTATATTTTGATTAATAAAAGCATATTGTTTTATTTTATTTTTTGTAAGAGAAAATTTTCGAAATCAAGTGCAAAACGTCACACTGAGCCTCAGATCTAGTATATATAGATAGATGATCGCACGTTCAAATCCTTAATTTTCCTTTCTTTTTATGGTTTTTTTTTTCATACTAAAGTTTTTTCGCCATGTAAGAGCAATTTTATTAGAGGGCCAACAGACCCTTATAATTTTCAAATCATGTAAAAAAAAAAGAAATGTAAAAAAGGTAAGGGCCCAAGGAAAGAGGCACGTCTGCCAAAGACCCAACCGGAGAGGTCTCTAGCAAAATGCACGAGGCCATGTGTGTCCCTTATTTTGCACAACCTACCTATTCCATCCCTTATCTTGAACTTGGTTTTTTTAATCGTTGAGAGAATTTCTAGTTAAGTTTATTATAAATTGGATTGTAACTTTCTCTACAGAGAGGTTGTAGCCAGGGAGGGGGGATGAGGTGACTTGAGTCCCTCTCAAGCTCGAAAATGTAAATAAAAATAAAAAAATATGTATTTTCTTTTTGTAATTTTGGATAATATAAGGGTTAGAAAAAGTTTTTTAAAAAAGTAATAAATCAAAAAGTGTGCTTAACTTAGTTGATATGGAGTGAGAATTTGAATCATGAGTTTTTGAATTCAAATTCTAATAGCTTTATTTTTTGGAATTTTTTCCCTCTTTGTTTTTTAAATTTAAAGTAATTATTTAAATCATATACTTAATGTATTTTCTACTATATTCTGTAAAAAAAATGTATCTTTCACATATATAGAGAGAGAGAGGATGGATCAAATGTTAACACCTCTTATGGTGTTAAGTATTAACAAATCTTGACCCTTAATTGAAGAAAAATGGAAGGCTGAGATTAATTGGGGTTTACTATTGTATTTATAAATAAAAAAGTGGGTCCCATCAAAACTACTCCCAAACATTCTCAATCTAATGCGTGCACTCACTCTCCTTCTATTTAACAAAATGGTGGGTTGAGAAGATGAAGAACCCTAGCACTTTGTCACCTTGAACGATGTCACCGCCGCCTTCCACCTTCACCCACCGTCACCACTGGAATCCATGGCCAACGGAATCCATGGCCGCCTCCACTTCATCATCCCTCACCACCGGGGACTTCCCCCAGACCGCCGCCCATCGTCTCCCTCGCATGCATCCGACCTCGTAGCCCACCGGCGATGAAATCCATTGCTGCTCCTCCCTCGACCTCGCAGCGCCCTCCGTCTCCCTCGCAGGCATCCGACCTCGCAGCCCACCGGTGACGGAATCCATGGTTGCTCCTCCCTTGACATAGCAGCCCTCCGTCTCCCTCACAGACATTTGATTTAATTTCTTGAAAGTTTTCGTTGTTTGATTGTCGTTGTTTGATTTCAGATTTCTTGAAGGTTTTCATATTGTCTTTTGATTTCAGATCATTTTATTTCAGATCATTTGATTTTAGATCGTTGTTTGGCATGAATGAATCAGTCTATTTAACATTCGTTTGGAAGGAAAGAATTATTCGTGTGATTCTCGTGATTCTGCGATGGGAAATTAGGAATCATTCACGTGTATATGGCCAATTAGATGTACGTTTGTTGAAATTCAAACTCTGTATAAAATTGTTCATGAATGTATTAACTATTCGGCAAGTTCAGTGTCACTATTCATTGATAAATTGTTAATTTATTGACTATTCGGCAAGTTTAGAGTCACTATTCGTTGATAATTAGAAATTATTCATATGTATAGGGGCAATTAGATGTAGGTTTGTTGAAATTCAAACTCTGTCTAAAATTGTGTATGAAGTTCTCGACTATTCATCAAGTTCAGAGTCACTATTTGTTGATAATAAGGAATTATTCATATGTATGTGGGTAATTAGATGTGAGTTTCTTGAAATCAAACGCTGTTTAAAATTGTTCATGAATTTATCGAATATTCCGCAAATTCAGAGTCATTATTCGTTGATAATCTGGAATTATTCGATAATTTGTTCGTCATTATTCATCGAAGATACAGTACAAGCAAAATCTCCTCCTACCCACCAAAAAAAAACGTTACCTCACAAAAAAAAAAGTAACACACGCGCTTTGCTTCAGCAAGTTGCATATAAAAGTGGTAAGGCCTACTTTTTTTTAAATAAAAAGGGAAAGTCATAATTAATCTCACTCATCCATTTATAATCAATCAATGACCTATATTTGTTAACATTTAATACAATAAGGGATGGGTACACCTCCTCTCGAATTTTTTCTAGCTCCGTTCCAGGTTGTAGCTGCAGATTTTTTTAGACTAATTCAAAACTAGGTCTTCCACTAATGCGGCAAAAATGTATTAATCAGAAAGTGTTCTTGATCTCTTCGTCTACACTATGTTCTCTCTCAAATTGCTCTGAACATTTATATATAGGAATTTGATACATATATTTGATTGGCGAGTGAACGCGATTAATTGAAAGTTGATGTGTGATTTGGGAATGGCGTCACTTAATTATGACTTGTTGTTGTAGTTGTAGATGCGTGATTAAAGATAATTTAGATACCTATGTGACGAAAGCAAAAGAGATAATGAAGTTATCGTTGCATAATCAAATTATAACGCGAAAAAGGAGCTAAAAGGATTTAAAAACTAGGAATTAATTAGTAAGGTGCAAATCGATTGGACACTCTGTGTGTTGTGATAAAATTCTTCAAAAACATATTTGGATAAAAAAAACCATGGGCCAAGAAATATATAGATTATCGATCACTTTATTTTCCCATTAATGAAACAATGTGAAATTTTAATTTATCCAATTTGTTTAAATCAGGATAATTAGAAAAAAAAAGTTTTTAAAATTAATTATGTACAAAAATGAAAGAAATTGTAAATCAAATTAAATTGTCGAAAAACGGTTGCTCAGATAAGCAGATTTAATCAAGATAAAAGATAAGATTAAGCAGATTTAAAGACAATTAGTGGATGGGTGCCAAGTTTTATTACAACCTCATTTTTGCGTGATTTTTGGTTCCTTTTCGACAGAAACATATCTTATCCTTTTTTATCATCTTCTGCCCACTTTTGTTTCAATTTGCATATCGACCTTTCCGGTGCATTCTTTTTTTTATATATATTTCAGTCATATGTATGCTTTAATTTTTCATTTTAAATATCGATTATCATATCGATAATAGTTTTGCACACTAAATAAAAGTTTCGTATTTTTAATCTATATCTTTACTGTATATATTAAAATTTTCATATTGAAAAGATTTTCTAAATTTAAATGGATAAATATTTGAAAAAGCTAAATAACTTAAATGGAGAAATCTCTTTTCAAATCTGGTTTCTTAGATTATTTTCATAACTTTCTCTAAAATGAAAAATAAAATATTTTTTAATTTTTTTTGGGTTCATTTATAGGTAGGCACGTACTATCCCCATTACAATATGGGGAATGAGGATTCAAACTCATGAACTATTTGTCACTACACGTTATCCTTACCAACTAAGCTAGTAAGACTTGACTAAATTATTTTTCTTAACTCCAACCGTTTTTAAGATTTTGAGAAACATTTAATTTAAAATTGTTTCTAGCAAGCTATTTTTTAACGATCTTTCGAATATGCATGTGTTCATGTTAATTAGGGGATAGATTAATGTTAATTAATTAAAATATAACTGAAGCTAATTAATTTCTTCATATAGAATATGGATTTTAATTAGGAATATCATATATGTATATTAGAAAAAATAATATGGTTACTACATAATTTTATCTTTATATTAGTACAGAGATATATAATATAATTTATTAACATATTATTTTTCAATTAATATTCCTAATTAACTACTATATATACATAATAATACAATTATTGTTGTAAGAATATTCTCCAATTTGGCTTCTTATCTTATGTTCAAGTGGTATGTGATATAAAAACCGTTTTAATTTTTGTTTTGTTGTCCACTAATTTTAATAATGCAATTGATATTTGTACAAATATATATTGTAACTAGTACAATTCCCGCGTCATGACATGATTTTTTAAAACTAAATACTAACAATATATATAATATTATAAAATATTAATAAAAGTTAGAAAAAATCATAAAAACTTTACCATAAATGTATCTCATAATTCTCTCATAAAATTATTTTTTAAAAAATCTCATGTAAAGTATAATACATAAATATAGATATTTTGAATCACCCGGTAATAATAATATCAAAATCATTATAACTTTGTCTAAATGTGAAGTGTCATAGCCAATAGTTAGATTCAATGTTTAGAATTAAGCCCAATAGTTAGTAAATAAATTTGAGTTAAGCTCAATAGTTATATTAGATTGAATTCAATATTTTGAATTAAGCCCAATAGTTAGTAAATATGTTAAGAATAAAAGAAAAATGTGATTGGTTTAAAGAGATAAAGAGAATAATAAATAATAATAATAATAATTAAAGAAAATAAATAACTAAAAGGGGCGAAAAAACTTGATTGGTGGAAATGAGAGGATTAAGGATCGGAGAAGATGACACATAAGCATTAAGTATTTTAAATTAAGAGTACTATACAAATATAGATATAGATATATAGGTAGTTAGTAAATATGTTTAGAATAAAAGAAAAAATGTGATTGGTTTAAAGAGATAAAGAGAATAATAAAAATATAATACTTAAAGGAAATAAATAATTAAAAAGAGAAATAAAAAACTTGATTGGTGGAAATGAGAGGATTAAGGAGAAGATGGCACATAAGTATTAAGTATTCTAAATTAAGAGTATATATAGATATATATATATATATATATATATAGATATAGATATAGATATAGATATAGATATAGATTGGTTGAAAAAGCTTAATGTCTTCATAACTTTATTTTAAAAATTACATTATATTTTGAATTTGAATTATTTTCATTGGTTACTAAAAAGGAATCCCATTGGTTGCTAGAAAAAAAATATTATTGTAACTTAGAATTAAGGAATAAAATAGAAGGAATAAAGATGTTTGGATGGAAGACCTAAAATAAAGGAGGTGGTGACACACAAACAAATATGCTTCTCAATTAAAATAGTATATAGATAGATGGTTGCTAGAAAAAAAAAATTATAGTAACTTAGAATTAAGGAATAAAATAGAAGCTAAGGAATAAATATGATTAGACGGAAGACCTAAAATAAGGAGGTGGGGACACATAAGTAAAAATGTTTCTAAACTAATACTCCGTATAGTATATAGATCTCATTGGTTGCTAGAAAAAAAAATTATTGTAACTTAGAATTAAGGAATAAATTAAATGGAAGGAATAAAGATGATTGAATGAAAGACCTAAAATAAAGCAGGTGGTGACACATAAACAAAAATGGCTCTAAATTAATATAGTATATAGATTTTAAAAATTATATTATATTTTGAATTTGAATTAATTTCATTGGTTGCTAAAAAGGAATTAATATGTCTATAATTGTCTTCTTGAAATTAGGTTTTAAATTAATCTCATTTGGTTGTTAGAAAAAAATATTATTGCAACTTAAAATTAAGGATTAATAAAGATGATTGGATGGAAGACCTAAAGGAAATTAATATAGTATATATAGATAGATGGTGATATATAAACAAAAATGCTTCTAAATTAATATAGTATATAGAGATAGATGGTTGCTAGAAAACAAATATTATTGTAACTTAGAATTAAGGAATAAAATAGAAAAAATAAAGATGATTAAATGAAAGATATAAAATAAAGGAGGTAATAACATATAAACAAAAATGCTTCTAAATTTAAACAACATATAGATTACTTGTTATATATCCGATGACAGGTGGGTAACCACTTATTCTGGAAATTTAAACAATGTATATCCTAAGTTCCTAACCAATGTATGTGCACAATTTTGCAGTAAATTGCAATTCTATGTATTTAATTAATTTTTTAGTTTTTTTATTAAAAAAGTATACCATAGCAATATTTATCTAATTATTTAACTCCACTTCCACATCTCATCCCCACCACCACCCTAAAAGATAGGAAGAAGAAAAAAGAAAAAGAAAAGGATAAAAATATTCCGAAAACAAGAGATCTAACAGTAATTGTGGAACATTGTTTTTTTTTTTGGTCTTAATTGTGGATCATTGATTTGTGGAATGGGATCTTATCGCATATTTATGGAACTCGGTCATTTTTATTTTATTTTATTTGAATGGTACGTTACATGAAGGCCGATTTGCATAAGTAGACTAATTTTTTAGCCACTTTGCAAAACTAGACCACACCTTATGAATTTGGCAAAAGTAGCACATGATCTAATTTTTCATTTTTTTTTGGTAATCGGCTTGGGAAGTGGCAGGCGAGAAATGGGTACTGTTGTAGCAGCTTGGGAGAGATTATTGGGGGGGGGGGGCTCACTATAGCTGTCAGGATGGATTTGACGCCAAAAATTTCCTTAAGCCTTGGGGGAAAGGGGGAGCATTAATGAGGGAAAATAAAATGATTGCATTTAAGGGTGTCCATCAAAATATATATAAGCTGGAGTGATGGATGTGAAACACCATTAATTGCTCTGCAAAAAGAGAGGCAGAATAGGATAGGAGTGGAAAGCTCAGGGGAAAAACCTCCCGTTCATTTCCGGAAACTGCACACATCTCATCCTACCAATAGAAGGACTAGGTCCTACCAATAGTGTAAAACTGTCCTACCATACATGGAGAAGTGTCATTTCCTCAAATGGAACTGAACATGGGGGAGATTTCGGGGGGCTTCACTATAGCTGAAGTGGCGGGCTCTCAGGCCAGTTTTGGCGCCAAAACAGGCTTTAGCCTTTGGGGAAAGGGGGAGCATTAATGAGGGGAAAATTCAATGATTGCATTTAAGGGTGTCCCCTAAGAACATATATAAGCTGGAGTGAAAGATGTGAAACACCATTAAATGCTCTGCAAAACGAGAGGCAAAATAGGAGAGCAGCGGAAAGGTCGGGGGAAAAGCCACCCGTCCATCCCAGAAAACGATACAATACCCATCCTACCAATAGAATACCTCGGTCTTACCAATAGTGTAAAACTGTTCTTCCATACCTGGAAAAGTGCAAGCAGTTTGTCTGGTGACAATGGCAGCGATGGGTAAAAGATTTTGTACTTATCATACGTAGTTGTTCCTTTTTCTTATAACATAACTACCCCACCAGGCTGATCCTCTGTTCCCTTGTCGTACCACGGGTGATAGGGTATGTCTGAAGGTCGTCTTCGGCGGTTGGTGGGCTCCCAGGAGTGGCAGCTTGGTTTTCAAGGGAGAGGCACGTAGTGCAGCTATGGTGGTGCCACAGAATATTGGCTACGGCCAACTGAAGGAGAATATGGTTTCCAAATTCGACGTTGACATGGTCTTATACGACATTGAGCTCACCTACCTCCCTCCTTCGATGGGGCAGGCCACTCCGATTCGGGTCCGGGACGACAATGACCTAGAAGCCTACAAGTTCTACAACACTGAATCCGGCACACGAGCTTGGCCAATCAAACTGCACATCACCTTACGGTGCAAAACGACAAGCCCATCCACTCCCTCCCATGGACATCAGTCGGAAGACTTCGAAGGGGCGGACGACCTCTCGACTCCCACCAAAGGGGAAATACTCCTAACCGGGCCTCCCACCACTAAGGATGACTTGGATGATGGTCTTGATGGAGGAGGAGGGATGGATGAGATAGGGCGAGGATCGATGGAGGAGAAAGGGAAATTGGATGACCTTAGCAGTGAAACAAAAGGGCCCTGCCTGTGTGATAAACGTCTAGTGGGAGAAGGAGACTGTTGTAGGACAACAAGTGCTTCTTTACCAATCTAATCAAGAAATAACATTAGCTTAGGATATCCAGCGCTTGATTGATTGAATAACCGAAAAAATTAAACCAAATTTGAGCACAAGTGCTTCTTTACAATAGTACAAATATATCTTACCATTAGTGTGCATCTATCCTACCATTAGTGTCAAGTTATACATGAGTTACTGGGTTTTTTATTCTGATCCTACCAATATCGTTGTTTCATCCTACCATTAGTTTCCATTTATTCTATCATTTTTGTGCATCTATCCTACCATGAGTGTCAAGTTTCCATACTTTCTTAGTTCTATACTTAGGAATTTCGGTGGTTACATTATCATCCTACCAATATCGTATATTTATCCTACCATTTGTGTGAAACTATCCTACCATTAGGGTGTATCTCTTCTACCAATTATTATTCTATGGACAGTGTCACAAAACTGTCCTACCATTAGGGTGTATCTCTGCGAATTAGCAGAATTGAAAGCAATTTATGCCCAAATAAAAAGTACGGTTAGAATCTGGAAATTTTAAAACTGAAGAAGGACATATTTTGTAGAAAATAAAAAGTAGAGGATGCTTGTGTAATTATGTTATCTTCCTCCTTCCTCCCGTCACTGTTACAACGGAGTATTATAGCTTCCTCACATGTGCAATGGTGGCTCGGTGGTGGCAAAACGATGGCTACACGACGTCGGCGCTCCAGTGGGTGGCATCTCCTGCAGCACGCGGCACAATTCCGGCGGCGATGGCCTGGCGGTGGTCCGGTGAAGTACGAAATTGGGGGTTTTGGAATCGGGATGATTTGGGGAAAATTTTGTGAAGGGAATTGTTGCTAGAGGTGTTTAGAACGTAATGGAATAGATTAGGAGCTCGGATTTTCTTTCTAATGGATGAATTTCGATGAACACAGGGCTAGGGGTTGAAGATGCTGATGACGGCGACGATCCACAAAGATGATGACGGCGACGGCTACGATCGCCCAGAAGGATGACGTCGGTGCATCACGTGGGAATCGGAGGAGAAGCGGGAGTTGGTGAGGCGCATGAAGACCGAGGAGGAGAGGGAGAAGATGAAGGTGACGGCGCGGAAGATGAAGTTGACCGGTTACATCCCTTCCCATCCCCCCTGTTGACCTGTACAGTTTTGCAAAATTTTGGGCCCGTGGTCAAGTTTTGCAAATTTTGAGCCGGGTGGTCTAGGGATGATATACGAGCTCACGAGCTCGAGTACCTGGTGTTCAAGCTCGGCTCGTTTGTAAACGAGCCGAGCTCGAGCTCAAGCTCCATATGGAAACGAGCCTAGGCAAGGGCTCGAGCTCGGCTCGTGAGTTGGGAAGAGTGCTCGAGCTCGAGCTCGTGAGCTCGCTTAGACTCGAGCCGAGCTCGAGCTCGCTTATACTCGAGCTCGTGAGCTCGTTTGCTCGGTTACAATTTTTTAGTTAATTTAGCTTGATTTAGGCTCGGTTTTGATTCAAGCTCATTCAAATCAATAATACACTTTGACAATCAGTAACACACTAACACATACAATACACAATCCAGTCCAACTTTCATTTTAGTTATTCAATTTCAGTCACAATAACCTAAAATCAAATAACCTAAAATTGAAAACAGATAAGAAATCAAATGACCTAAAATCAAATAACCTAAAGAAATCAAAAAACCTGAAGTGGATTGAATCTGTAAGGAGGGAGTCAAATCTGAGGACGAGAGGGTGAAAATCAGCCAGAGCAGATTTTTATAGTGGAAGCAAGGGAGGCCGAGAGGAAGCAAAGGTGAGCCACATCTGAGGACGAGTAAGAAAGCGAGTGATGGAGGACAACCCAGATCTGAGGACGATGAGGGGCATTGAGATTGGAGGCGGCGAGCGAGAGAGGATGGACGACAAACGATGATCAAGACCTAGATCTGAGGAAACGAGCAAGGGTGAGACCTAGATTTGAGGAAGACGATGGGCGATGAGAGGATGACGACTGACGAGGCAAGACAAGGGGCGACGAAGGGCGACCCAGATCTGAGGACGACGAGGGGCGGCGACTGAGATTGAGACGGCGAGCGAGAGAGGATGAGAGAGGAAATGAACGGGGAGGGATGTGAGCAGTGAACAAGGATTTGGAACATATAAAGCCCTAGGGGTATAATAGTAAATCAGCCGTATGAGCTGGCGAGCTACTCGAGCTCGGCTCGAGCTCGATTTGAGCTCAGGAATAGGCTCGAACTCGGCTCATATATACGTTCGAGCGATCCCGAGTCGAGCTTTTTCCGAGCCGAGCCCGAGTCGATCCCAAGCTACTCGGCTCATGTATCATGTCTAGGGTGGTCTAGTTTTGCAAATGGGCTAAAATTTTGGTCTAGTTACTAACATTTCCTGTTACTTTCGTGTTACATGAATTTGATGAATTCTCAATTAATTAATTCTAAATAAATAATTTAAATTTAAATTAATTACACTATTTTAAAATCGATTTGTATATCCTATATCCCAAAGGCATAGGATAATTAATAACACTACTTTGGAAATGTTTTTAAATTTTTAATTAGTTTAGTTTTAAAAAAAAAATTAGATTTTTAGAGTCGTTTGATTTTTTAGTAAGGAATCTTTCCTAATTTAAGGTCTTATCCTATGCCTTTAGAGTATATGATAGAAAAACCGTTTTAAAATTTAGAGTTAATAGATTCAAGTATTCAACAATTCGATCTATTAACTTTTGAAATCAAACTTGATGAGATTCTAATCCTTTTACTTCTTATCAGAGAATCTTTTCTAAATAAGATTCTTAACTTATGACTTCAAAGTATATAAATTAGAAAAACTGTTTAAATGGCGTAGGAAATCAACAATAATCGCAACGAATGTATCCCTCTCACAATAATCGCAACGAGAATCTCCCATCACCTGTCCTTTATTAAGGGGATTCTTGCACGACAAAATTTCCGGACAAGCTTGCCAAAGAAGCTCCCGTGCTTGAGGCACAATTAATCTTCAATTCCACAAATGTACCCGTCGATCTTATTCGTCACATTCGAATAAAAAACTCAAATAAAATGATAAGCCAATTCAATTTAACACTAAAATTGTCGCTCTTTGTAAAATACCAGATTCGAAGATTTCCCTCAGGTTTTGCCTACCAAAAAAATAAGATCGATGAATATTCAATATAGTTTCGACATCGATCACAAGGAAGAAAGTGAAAACATACCGCAACTTCATCCGCACCCCTTACTCCAATCAATTAAAAAAAAATTAAATTTTTTTCTTTATTGTATAAAAAATAAAACATTTTAAATAATATTTACACCAATTCCATTGTGACATGTGTCTCATTCCAGAGGTGTCCACTATCTGTATATCAGCTAATTACGATAGAGTATTAAATATATACTAGTTTAATTACCCGTCCGCTGTGCGCTTTCTTAATAAACAAAATGCTATTTAATGTATATTTTATTTCTGAAATTTGAAGATTATAATAGTTTGCTTGAAATATTTGGATCTCTTAATAACAATAAACTAAATTAAGAGTATGTTTAGTTCAGATCAATATACAATATATTAAAATTGTGAACGTTAAAGTAGTTTACTTGAAATCATTATAAAAAACACCTTCAAATAATCATAAACTAAATTAAGATTAAGTTCAATTTAGATAAATACTCCATTTGTCTCAAAATTTAATTTACTTATAATATATATATATATATATATATTAATATTATAAGTCATAACTCATAAGCGAAGATTGTGTTAAGTTTGGATTGAGACCGGTCCGTAAATAAAACTTATTAAATTGTGAATTTACCTGCAATTATAAACTTATTAAAAAGGGTCATAAAAATAAACTAATTAATAAAGGAATAGTTTTTAAAACCAGATTATGAAATAATTTCCTCCAAATTCAATTATTTATCTATAAAAATTAAGGTTGTGATTTATTTATTTGAATATTTTGATGGATTGCATATTAATTTTAAATTTTTATTTTTTAAATAAATTGTGAAAGTTAAAATAGTTTCATTGCAATATTTATATGAAAGGTTTCAAGTAACTATGAATTAAATTAACAAAAATATACAAAATGTATAAACAAATTAACAAATCACTTTGTAAGAACTTGAAATACAACAACAACATGTACACCCACATAGTAAAAAAGATTGATCTAAACTATATATATATATAAGATTTATATTCTATCACGTACAAATCTAACGAACTTCATGATATATTTTTTTTGTATTTAATCAAAATTTATTGTATTTATTTATCTAATTAAAATATAAGGTTATATTGGATAGATTATTGATCTAGAAAGATATGTTTTTTACCCAACTATATTGGCTTATTAATTGATATGACCCAAAAATATAATACCACTTTAATCCAGAAAATGACACGTAAGCAAAAATAATCTCGTTTTAATCCAGAAAATTTCATGGACGCAAAATCGCACCAGAGCCCGTTTCAGGCCTCTGCTTTAGTATTTTATATAGATTAAGTTATCAATCATAAGTTAGTGTAGTGAGTGCGGGGCTAAAGAGGTTCGAAGTTCGAATCCCATTGTAAGTGGAAGAGCCAACCCCTTAAATGGGTCAAACAGCACCCGATATAACTGTGGAGCGACTGAGTCGATCGAACCGAACTAAGATAAAAAAAAAAGTTATACATATTAAGTTATAGGCGATCTCAATTGATTCGGGAATGATCTCTCTTTCCTTTACAAGCATACTATATTCATTGTGCATTGATCACATTACACAAAGTTGAGGATCCAAAATACAAAAGCAAAATGATGAATTACATTTGAAATTAACAAAGGCCTAAAATAGATAGATGGTTAACCTAATCAAGTCGATCCATGCATGCATGACAAATTAAGCCTTATTGCGCGCATTGGCTGCAAATCTTCATACGTACACTTGGTTGCACTATGTACGCATTAGCTAGGCAGCGACGGGGACGAGGCTGGGCGGAGCCACCGCGACCTCAACTCCTCCGATTTTCTTAATCTTCTCGATCATCTCTTGGTTGATATTTCGGATCTCCACCGAGTACATCCCCTCTTCGTTCATGTTGCCGTGGTGGTTGTTCTTGTTATTAGCCGTCACGCTCATTTGTGGAGCCTCAGCTCGGTCAAGGGTTCCTTGGAGTCCAAGCTTTACGACCTCGATTATGTGATCGTTGGTTGTCGCTAACTCCACCGGGATCTTCATCTCCTCGATCATATCTTCCACGAATTTGCTCGATTTCCTGTACATGGCGTACAACACCATTTGCACTATCCCGAAGCTGAATCCGAGGACATTTGGAACCTATATTTATGCCAAATTAACACCAACAAAATTGTTACATTAATTAGGGTTTGACACTAACAAATTGTGTACATTAAAATTAACATATATATAATTTACTCGAATTTCTTACCGCGACGTATATGTCCTTCCTAAGAAGACCATAGAAAAACCACATGACGGCGCTGATGGTGAGGAATAAGGATAGGAGGAATGGCATGTACTTGACGCTCTTCGTTCTTATGACCGTCCTCTGTACGTGGATGCATACATTTATTCATTAGTATTACAAATTCATGAAATATGTAACTTTTGTTAGGTAAGTTAGGGTGATTTTACGTATGTAACAAGCTTACCATGACGCCAAGAGGAGCAACGAAGACGCAAAGAGAGAATATAAGACAGATCCACCCGAGGATCTTGATACGAACTTGAGTCGTCTTTGCTATGAAAAATGTGACGAAGGCAATGGCACCCAAGCCAGCGACGTTCATCAGAAGAATAAGCTTCACAGTAGTCATCTGCGCGAAAAATTCAAACAATTATATATTTCGATATATATGTTGATTGTATATATTATCAGTATTATTGTTTGGAAGTTTGTACGAACCTTGGCTTGCTTGGTTGCGTAGATGAGGAAGATGGTGAGGTAGACGGTCTCGATGATTATCCCGAAGGAGTTGATGGTCTTGAGGAACGTCGAATTAGGAGCGATCATCGCGTAGAGGATCCAAAGCATTGAGCTGAAGAGTGCAACTACATAGGGAAGGCTCTGGTACCCTTCTGTTGTTTTCTTCTTGTAAATTCGGTAAAATGTGGGACTGCATTTACAAAATTTAAATATTAATTTTTTTTTTTGGTATGAAACAAGGAAATAAATATTAATTATGTAGGTGAGTATGTGAAACTTACATGGGTGAAAGGAACGTCAAGAATGAAATAGTATTGCCTACAAATTAAGCAAAACATATTAATTAAGATAGCTAATTAATATAAAACCCCGTTTATATATAATATATATATATATATATATATATATATATATATATATATATATATATATATATATATATATATATATATATATGATTAAAGGGAACTTTTTGAAAAACTAGAGAAAGAAACATAATAGCAAGAAAAGTTAATTGATATTTTAACATATATTTGGGAAACAATTAAAATTGTATACAGAGAGAGAGAATGTTTTTTTTCCTAGAAAACAAACAATAGTTTAAAAGAAGTAAATAAAATATATGTGTATACCAAGAAGGCCGAAGATTGTAACCCATGGAAGGTTCTGGAAGAAACTCATCTCTCTTGTAAATATTGGATTGTGTAGTTTACTCTCTTTTTTGAAGCTCTTTGATGTCTTACTATGTATATTTGTTTGTTTGTGTATTTGTTAGCTAATGGCTGTGGATGGGTTGTGAGGAAATGAGGGAGGGGAGTTTATATAGTGGAGAGGAGGGGCAAATGTGGGAAATAAATGAATGAATATGTACACATTAATAAATATATAAATATTAAATTTAAAAAGAAAATTGATTAATGAATATCTTTAACATCTCCCCCTCTACTTTATACACAGGAGAGACCAAAGTGCAAAATGCATATAGTGCAAATGGAAGAAATAGTGGGGAGGTGTATCATGTAGTATTATGTAAGAGGTTGTGTTTTTTATGCATCTTCAATTTGGGGGTGGGATTTGGGTGGCCTCCGATTTTTCTCCTTCCTTTATTATTGTTTCTCATTTTATGTAAATTCTAAATTGTAATGCCCTTTTTGCAAGTTGATCTTTTAATTTGAAATCAGAAAAGCTAAAGACACTGCAAATTTTTACATTGTAAACTACGGAGTATGTATTAATCAATGTTATATATGCTTGGCGTTGATCAACGTCCATGATAACGTTGTCAATATTAATTGAATAGAAGAAATTATCTTTATTCGGTTAAAATAATTGGGAAAATACAACGCTTCTCATGAAGTTGTCGATCCACCCTCCTCTCGCACTTTAATTATCATATGCAACTAGCGATGGATTGACTCACCGACGTGATGTTGCTATCTCTAGCAGCGATCTAGCTACAATGTCTTGATGTAATTAAGTTGCGCTTATAATCGGTACAAGTACATGCATATTGCAATGCTTGAGCATTTTTTAATGGCTTACCAAGTGAAGTGCAGCCTTGCTGAATCTTAAAGCTTTTGGTTGAAGCTTAACTCTCTCTATGTCCGACTGTGGTGGTGGTGGTGCGGTGGAGGTGATAGTGAATAAAAGGGAAAAAATAACTACTCCAATGATTTGAATTATACGACTAAGGAAAAAAAAATGCATATTCTATGAATGATGTTTGACAATGCTAGTCAAAATTAAATGTTAATTAGTCATGGATATAATAAAAATTTACTATGGAGAAATCATCAAACATTTAAAATAGTGTGTTTTTATCTATATTTAAAAAAAAAAAGTTCAACACTAAAACATCACGTTCACATTATATATAAATGCATGCTTGTATTGTATATATACCTCCTAGGTAACATTAATTTGGTCAATGTAAGGGAAACTAAATCCAATAGTTGGGATTATTATATATTAAGGAAGGACCAGTGGGTTTAACTGGAGGAGAGTTGGGGCTCGGCTCATCGGTATTTATTATACATTTATAAATTTAAGCTATTGTAAAATTTTAATTTTATTTTTGAAAATATGAAATGTACAACAATTGTCCGATGATCGGTTATATACTTGTACAGTTGTACTTAGTAGCGGATCTGTGGGGGGTTTGGGGTAGCTGAAGCCCTACTTAGTTCGGAAGGAAAAACGTAAAAAAAAAAAATTATTTTAGATTTTTTTTGGTAATTTTTATTAATTTTATAAATAAAAGAGTGTAAAAAGAATCATAAAAATAGCTTAACGTAGTTGGTAAGAAGATTTATTTATTATCTTCAGGTCATAGGTTCAAACCCTTTTAGCCTCATTTTTTTAAAATAATTTATGTTTCTCTTAGTTTTCTTCTACTAAAACTAATTAAATAACAAATTTAAATTTTTCTCCAATATAATTTATGTTTATTTGCAAGATATAGAGGTCTACACAAGTTTTGGTTTAATTGTGCAGAAATTGGAGAGGAATTGAAGCCAAAACAAGGAGCTGAGAACCGTCGCAGAGCAGTCGACATCGACTTGAGCTGTTGACATCGACTGAAGAAAGTGGTGGGAAAATCAAGTATTGAGAAGCCAAGCTACTGAAGAAGCAGCCGATATTTGTCAACTAGATCGACTAACCACTCGACATCGATGGGCCAAGCAACGTGCTCGACATCGAGTGAACTGATCGATGTCGACTGAGCCAATCACTGCCCAAAGTCGAGTGAAGCTGAGAGCACTCGACGTCGACTACACTGGTCGACGTCGACTGAAGATTTTCGCGGATTCCACGCGCATTGAGGAGTCCGAGTTGGAGGAGTTTATGGGCCACAATTTTATCTTTATTTTAGATAGATTCTTTCCTTATGGGTATTTTCCTATTTACCCTAGGGTTTTTTTATATTATTTTTCAATTAAAGTTGTATCTTCTAGTTTAGATAGAATTAGGTTTCCTTGGGTAGCAATGATTAGTTAGCTATAAATAAAACCCTTAGGGTTGATTTCAATCCATTCATCCACAATCATCAAACAATTACAATTACAACAA
The DNA here is from genome assembly GCA_963922045.1 of Persicaria maculosa. Taxonomy (NCBI): domain Eukaryota; kingdom Viridiplantae; phylum Streptophyta; class Magnoliopsida; order Caryophyllales; family Polygonaceae; genus Persicaria; species Persicaria maculosa. The sequence continues at coordinate 17,732,952 of OY998261.1, read as the reverse complement.
TTAGGGTTTTAGAGTTTGGAGCTTTAGGGTTTCAGCGTTCTTGCGAAAGTTGGAGCGTTGTAATTGTAAAGTCTTCGAAGTTTCAAGTTTATTAATGCAAGTTAGTTTATTTATTCCTTTAATTATGTCTCTTTCTACTATGAGCGAGTAGTCGCTTTTCTCTTAGGGTCGGGGTGAGTCTGACGTTAGCCATGCATGCTTGATGTGAATTTGGTGTTTTTATTATATTTTGATCATCTCCCACCTCTTTGTGTTTAGCCCTTATCGAAAGAAAATGAATTTATGGTTAATAACTTGGATCATAAACATTAAAACGGTAGAGACAAATTAGGTTTATTTACTAACGCTTATATATTTATTTGTTGAAAAGGTGAAAACTTGTTCCTTGATGAGAAAACATGATTATCCATCTTATTCTATCTTGTTGCTTGCATGGTTAAAGTTGTGGTAAACCCTAGTCTTGAGAGATATTTTCCCATATTACTTGAAACCTTTTCCGAGTGTTGCGTGATACCCAAACCTTTGTCATTCTGTCCATAGCCTCTTTTCCATTCTTTTACTCTTCGACCGTTATTTGCCGACATCTTTCTGTGTTTCTGTTATAGTGCTCGATATCGATTGCCCAGGTCAAGATCGAGTGCTCCAAATCGATCGACGGTCTTCTGTGTCGATCGACTGTGCTACTGAGATCGATATCGACAGCCCTTAGTCGATATCGACTGCTTGTTTTTGTGCCTGCAGGTTTCCGTTCAACGTCGAGGTCTTCTGATCGACATCAAGAGCCTCTGAACGTTACTGCTGAGATACATCACTCGAGATTGACAGCAACTGATCGAGATCGACAACCACTGATCGAGATCGACTGCTACCAGTCGACATCGAGTGACTCCCGGTTGATTACAAAAGCCGTTTTTGGACTACTTTAGAATTGCTGACCTGCTTCCTCGAGGATCGAACCTGAATCCCTTCCACTACAGCGGGGGAGTCTTGATTTCATTTGATAGGCTAGGGTTATTGCTTGTGTTCACATTTTATATTTGCATATTCAATTCTCCCCTCTCGTCACCATCTTTTTCTACTTTAGTTTTCAGTTTGTAATTTGACATTGAAAATTATTTTTGAGTTATGAATTAAACATAAACTCTTATTTTTAACTCTTGGCTTACAATATATGGTCTTGTGGATTCAAGATCGCACCTTGTTCATGGACTCGATCAAGGTCCTATCCTGTTGATATTGAATATATAGAAATTATAATTCATGGACTCGAGTTATTTTAGACATTTAATTTAGACAAAACCCCGTTGATGTTGAGTAGTGAAAGACAATTCGTGGATTTGATTTGATTGAAACAAAAGTGCTCATACGAATATGAAGATCATGACCAAAATAACCACTTTACATGAAGGTGGATTCTAAACATATTAAGTGGTCTCATTAGATCATTCAAGGAAAAAAAATCTGAGAGCAAGAAGCTATAAAGATCTTAACGCATCAAATAAAGCTAGTTTAAAAAATCAAGGTTTGAAGTTTTTGGATTGACGTTGTTTCTCTATGCATCGAGCACAGGTGCTATATGCACTCAAGAATGGATCTTAGATCCGTTTGATCCTTAGCTTCACACATGTCCAACATTAAATACAGTTGACATAACAAAAATAATGAACGAATTTGCTCCGTTCAATATAACTAACGAATCTTTGATCTGTTCGTATATATACAAAAAGTTTGAAGCTTAAAAAAACGGAGAAAAGATCCGTTTGTACATATATTTTCTTTATAAAATTTTTAAACTTGTTTTAAAAAAAAACACATGAATGGATCTTTGTTCTGTACATTATATTGAATGGATCTTTGATCTGTTCGTTACTTTTTTAATGTTGAACATATTTAATGTTGGACACGTTTCAAGATGAGGATCAAACGAATCCTAGATTCGTTCATATTAAGTCCATATAGCACCTGTGCTAGGTGCCTATATATAGCCTTTCCGATTGAGAATTAAGAGTTACTAGCTAATTCTAAAAACACACAAGCCTAGGAGAATCGAAGTTTACGGTGGCCTGGCAAGCAATTTTATACGAACTACAACAATTAATGCTTAAGATAGCGGCTACAAGCCGCCACAATAGGCATCAAAACTGCTTTCTAAAGCCTATTGTGGTAGATTTTATCCGTGTTATTAGGTCGCGTTGCATTAGCTCTATTATGGCGGTGTTATAGCCTATTGAAGCGGTTTTTTGCGAAGATAAAAACTTGCCACAATAGGTAACAAAACCGCCACAATAGATACTTAAGGAAATGGTTTTTAAAAGACCTATTGCGATGGTTTTAGTATCAATTGTAGCGATTTTAATAACTATTTTGGTAGTTTATTAGACTAATATATGGTTTAAAATATCTATCGTGGCGGTTTCTTTTCCCTAATGTAGTGGTTTTAGAGCTTATTGCAATGATTTGAGAGGCTACTGTAGCAGTTATTTATTAAATTAAGAAAATAAAACCATTCTTTTTAGCTCGGGTTCTTTAAAACCGGGCTAAAAAGACCATCCTATGTATCTTCTCAGCTTGCCATCGCCTTTCCGCGGGTGCCGCCTCTGCGTCCTTCATGTTTTCTTTATTTCTTCACTTGGCTTCTCTTTAGCTCCTTCTTGGGTCTTCTTCTCTTTATCTTCAAGCCATCCTAGGTATCTTCTCAGCTTTAGGGCTCCAGCATCGCCCTCTTGCACCATCTCTCGAGTCCGGATTCAAAAATCTGCATAGTTGACATCGAAAAGTATAGATTCTAAACTTCAAATAGAAAATGATAGAGATGCGTCTTAACTATAAAAACATACTAAATGCAACCTAAAAATACCTAGAATGCCTATACAAAATATGCATTATCAACCTTACCATATTTTTAGCAACTTACTCCTGTTGAAGTCCTGGTCTACATCCTTTGATCCATACACTGAATCCATTTCCCAAGTGGATATGTGGATTATAATCCTTCAACTCCTTGGTAAGTATATTAGCTCTGAAGTGATAAAAAAAAGTGATTGAACAAAATAACCTTGGAAGGTTCATTAGGTTGGATGCCTACACTGAGAAAGTTGTTAATGTGAAATTCCCAAGAATTTGCATTAACATATAAGTTAAAAAGATTAAAGGGAACAAAGTGGTAGTTCCTGATGAAAATAGGAATGCTCTCTCGTACACTGTATTGTATAAGGAGTTCCCTAAATAGTATGGTTGTTGTGGCATTGAGGGGCATAACTTCAAGGATTGGCCAATCCTAAACCCTGAGTATAAGCCTATTAGAATCACCCTCCCCAATGGATTAACTCCTACAACCAAAATAAATACCAAGGAGTCTTGGGAGAGGGTCCATGAGAGGGAGAAATGGTGGTGGAAGAGGGAAGGTATTTCCACTAAGGGAATGCTACAGTGCATAATGCTACTGTTAATGACTCTCAAACCGATGGCAACTCTTTGAAGGTAGTCTTCTGAGGTAGTCTTCTGAGGTTGTCTTCAAATCTGACTCCTCTTCTTCTGCTTCCAAGACTTGTAAACCCTCCTTTGGCTCGTTGAGAAAGGTCTCTTCCCACTCATCTAAGTAAGCGGAAGAAAACAAAACGGTTGCATCCCCTAGCCCCACTATAAACATGGACCAAGCTCAACTAGAAAAGAAGGGGATTGATAACAATGGAGTTGTAGAGACCCAGATGGAACTGGATGCATGTAATGATGAAGTGCAAAGAGTGAATGTGGCACTGAGCTCCCTTGAGCCCCCTCTGATAAGTCCTTCCACTCAATGAACATAACCGACCTTGTGAGAATGAAGCTTGAGAACCTGGAGATGCAAAACCAGATCAGTACAAACTCAGAGTCGAGTAAGAGAAGGGGCGAAAGAGATGTTGCGGGAACTGCATCCTCTAACCTCAGGGGCTCCAGTAGGAAGATTTTAAAACATAATGCAATCGCTTCCCAAACCTAATCTATGGAAGTATGACCAGATTAGTAAATTGTTATACTATAGTTTATATGTTTTAACCCTTGTCTTAGCGATGAATCCGCCAGATGTAAACCTTTAGGGTTCACCTCTTTTTGTGAAGGATGTGGGATCACCTTTTGTGTGATATTATCCTTAATGTGAATTATGGATGTAAAACCTACCTAGATGGTATTTTCATGACCCTATTGTTGCATCATGTACCTCTTTATATTGCTTGTTACTAGATGTTTGTTGTTGTTGTTTGCACCTAGATTTGCATGAATAAAAATTAAATTTGGATGTATATTATAGATGATTCTCATGTTCTGCTTTCTTACTTTAATAATCATAGTCTTAACCGAAAGATTAATGAGCACTGGATATATTCTCTCTATGATAAATTGGAACCATTTGAATGTAAATTGTTCTGTCATATTGTATCAGAAACACTTCTTGTATGATAGGGTACAACACTATCTCTTTGTTAGTGAACCCATGTACTATAAACCTACCATTTTCCCCCTTACATTCACTACCCTACTTTGGGTACTACCTAAGGACCACCTTTTCGAACAATGACTGTTGTGCTATATTTCATTTCAGGAAGCAAGGATGTGGTACAAGGAATAAGATGAAGAAAAGAGAAATAGGATAAGTAAAAAGGGGCAAGGAGAAAATATATAAACAACGTAAACAACCAAAAAGATCAAATGAGCAGGGTAGAAGCAGATAGAGCAAAGCACAAGGGAATAGAAATGTTGAAGAAAACAAACGCTAGTAACCAGCATGACCACCAAATGTTAGAAGACCAAAATATAGAATGTATAAAACAATTGTATGAAAGAACAATAGTAAATCCTATTGATCATAAAGCTAAACAAAGTATTGCTTGATCCCCTGGAATTCCGTCTATCTTCTCTCCTCTCTGGTGAGATTTCGATTGAAATGGATTCATTCATAAATTATGTAGAATTACTCCATCACTTAATAATTTTACAAATTTAGCTGGGTGGACCAATGAATTCAACATGATTTGTTATAAACCTCAAACAACTGGATGTACCATTACCAAGAACAAAACAACTACAACAGCCACATAAACTGAAAAGACCAATGCCTAAAAGATGAGCAAGATAGAAATGAAAAAGGGACAAGATAAAGCAATGTACAAAGTGAGAATAACAAAAGATATCAATTGAATTAAAGAAAATATCAATATATCGTCATTATCAAACCATCTAGTATAAGAATTTGATCATGGAATGTATGCGGTATTAACCATAAAAATTTATGAACAAAGACTGATATAATGTGTAAAATTGAAAAGGTGTAAATTATGGCATTAGGGGAAACAAAAACTAAAGCTTAACCAATCGACAGAATATCGAAAGAACCTGGATTTGATTCGATTGGTTGGGCTTCTGCTTTAGGCCGATCGGATGGGGTTTGTGTCCTATGAAAAAACCATTAAATGATAAATGTCATGATAAAGATAATAGCAATCCATGAACAATTCATCACTAAAATGGAGAACAACAACTGAAATCTTGCACTTGTTTGTTGCTTTTCCTATGCGCCACTCAGGAAAATGAAACAAACGAATTTTGGAAGAAGATAGGAGAACATATTCAGAATTTACCGGAACCATGTCTAATCATTGGGGACCTAAATGAGATACAAATCCTAGACGAAAAACTGGGAGGCACAATTCCTAACACAACTGGGTTAAATAGGCTAATTGCTTTCAAAGATCAATGCAATTTCCTTGATATACCTGTGATAGGTAATAAATTCACATCGAAGGAATGAAAAGAGTCTTGGAAAAAATTATCCACCCACTTCAAAGTGCTTTCGTCACTGATTGAGCAATCTAGGTTAATGTATTAATTGCACACAAAATATTCCACTCTTTTAAAAGTAGAAAGGGTAAAGAAGGATGGATGAAAATTAAACTTGACATGGAAAAAGCATATGATAGGGTTGAGTGAGATTTCTTACTGTGAACCCCTGAAAAATTTAGGTTTTGCAGAAAATTTATAGGCTGGATTGAGGAGTGCATAAAAGTATTTCTTTCTCGGTCTTGGTAAACAATGAACCAACATAATTATTCAAATCTGAAAAAAGATTAAGACAGGGTGACCCGATATCTCCATACCTTTTTATTATAGGAGCATGAATACTAGCAAGAAAACTCCAATAACAAAGTGATTAAAGTAGTAACAAAACGGTGAGAATTAAACTTTTTAGAAATGGAACTTGCATTCCTTTCTTGTCCTTTATAGATGTCAAAATGATCTTTTCCAAAGAAAATTAAGAGGTTTGCACTAAAGTCAAAGAGATTACAAATACTTATTGGGTAATATCCAGACAAAAAGTCAATTTTTACAAGTCGGTATTTTAAGTCACAAAAAAGGTGTGACAAATCAACAAAAAAATTCATTCATGGTACACTCAACATACCAAATAATACCACACTTGCTAAACATCTGAGTTTCCAAATTATTAATGGAAAAGTAAATAAAGACACGTTTCACGATACGATAGGAAAAACCAAAACCCAACCAACAAAATGGAAGGCCAATGCACTATCCGAACAAGGGAGAGCAGTACTAATTGAATCAAACTTAGCAGCAAAACCAAATTACATAATGCAAAGTTTTATGCTTCCAACATATATATATATCAAGAACTAGATCAACTTAACCGAAATTTCTTCTGGAACAAAGAAAGAACATACAAACCGCTTATAGGATGAGATAAAATCTATAAGCCCAAAAGAGTGGGAGGTCTTGGCATAAATAAAAAATAAATAAATAAGGTTTTACAAATGAAACTACTTTGGAAAATTATAGTCGATCCTTACAATATGTGGGTCAAAATTAAAAAGGAAAAATATATCAAATAGTTACAGTATGGGACTAAAACATGGATCATGACAATTGACAAACTCATGGAAATCAAAAAAAGAATTTTAGGCGGGATTGGTATGGCAAGTTCGAAACAGGAGAACCATTAGATTTTGGAAGGACAGTTGGATGGATGGGAACCACTCAAAGGAAAAGAGAGACCAAACTATGTAATAGATGAAATAGAAAAGGTAGAAAAATATTTAAACCCAGATAAAAATCTGGAGAATTGACGACCTTAGTTTGGTTCTCCCAAATAACATAGTGGAAAATTTTTAAAAAGTCAATATATATTTTAATCACAAACATGGAAAATTTAAAAGTCAATATTTCAATCACAAACATAGATTGTCAAATCTAGGGGTGGGCACAAATCCCGCAAATCTCGGTCTCGTCCCGGACCCGTCCCGGTGGGATTTAAGGAAAAAAAAAAGTGAATCCCGTCCCAGTCCCATCCCGCAAAAATTATGCGGGACGGGATGCGGGACAAGACTATGGGATCCTGCAAATCCCGGTCCCGTCCTGCATATTTATATTTATATTTATATTTATATTTATATTTATATTTATATTTATATTTATATTTATATTTATATTTATATTTATATTTATATTTATATTTATATTTATATTTATATTTATATTTATATTTATATTTATATTTATATTTATATTTATATTTATATTTATATTTATATTTATATTTATATTTATACGGGACAAGAGTTTTAATTTTGGTAGTACTAAAATTTTTAATAATTTAGTGATTTATAATTATATATTTAGTTATTTTAAACTGTAAGGCTAATTACTATGGGCTTGGGGGTTAGGAATTTGGGCTCTAGGAGACAAACAAAACAATTTCTTCTCCATTTTAAAATAGTGAAATCTCTATTCAATTCTAATTGGTTAGGGCTACAGGAGGTTTGTGCTGTTGGCAATGTTTTTTTTGTATGAAATTGTGTTGCTAGGAATGTTAACATTATGGTGATATCATTCTATGAAGCATGAACTAAGAAAATATTTTTTTATTTTTCAAGTTTTATAATATTTTATTATTTTTATTTGAGGGACAAGTCCCGTTCTGTCCCGGTCCCGTCCCGTCCCGTGTGGGATAAGACCCGTGTAAGATTCAAAAAAAAGGTGAATCTCATCCCAGAAAAATTAAGCGGGACGGGCCTCATCCCGGTCCCGTCCCGTTCCATCACGTCCCACGCCCACCCCTAGTCAAATCTGTAATTATCCATATGAAGACACTATCCATTTATTTCTAAATTGTGGATACCTGCTTTGCTTAATAAGAAATATAAACGATGACATTGAAAAAATATAATGAGAACCATTTATACCACAAACAAAGATAAGAAAAAAAATATTATTGAACTATTGGATAAACACAACTCTTATATATATACTTTAAAATCAACCATTATTACTGTTAGCTTGTCAACATATTACATATTTCTCTATTCCAAACACTGGCTAGTTCGCAAGAGAGTTGTCAGCTATATCAAATACTTTGTCAAGTATTCATTTATCTAAATGTCAGCTATATAAAGCACTTTGCCAGCTTCTTTCATCCACATGTCAGCCACATGCAACCTATCTACATAAAACCCCAATAGATTTATTCAACACTGACATTTATATGATTCAAGTTACAAAGTGACAACGATGATCGACAGAGAATATCAATAGAATTACACTAATCATTGCAATGATTGGCTTAATTCAACAATTATTGATTAACGATGACAAGAAAAAAGAACGAGAGAAACAGAAAAAAGAACGACAGAGTGAGTAGTGAGAAAAAATTACCCAGTAGACAATAACCATATTTACTCTGACCGGTGGACATATCATTAATTCGGTAAGGAAATTCGGCTAGGGGTGGGCGCGGGACGGGACGGGACGGAGGTCGTCCCGCGTAATTTTTACAGGACGGGTCCGGGACGGGATTTACTCTTTTTTTTTAGTCCCACACGGGCCTTGTCCTTTACGGGACGGGACGGAACCGGGACGGGACGCCGGGACGGGCCTTGTCCCTCAAATACAAAAGATTATTAAAAAATAAAAAATTCCTTATATATTTTGCGATTTTCAAAGATGTAACACATATAATAATTTTTTTATATATATTTTACGAGTTACCCTATATTTATATATTCACACTGATGTAGTATATATATATAATATATACTACGTAATACACTATAATGCATACTGTAATCTAATATATATACAATATGCTATAACACATACTATACGTAATCTAATATATATTACAGTATATACTATATACTGTATTACATACTATACTATATATATTACCTACTGTAATATAATGGAGTATATATAACATACTATAATGCAGTGTGTAATCTAATATATATATATATATATATATATATATATATAGTGGCGGATCCAGGATTTTTGTTAGAGGGGGGCTGAAAACTACAAAGACGATAGGATTGATGTTTCTCATTAAACATGATTTTTGTCCCTATGAACCAAATAAGTCATTATAATTATTGTTATTTTCCAAATCTAACAAATCATTTAAACCAAACTTTATCAATATATAAAATTCAACTTAAAACTCCCTACTCCTAATCTACAAATTGATTCTACAATTCACAAATTTACCTCAAATTGCTACTTAAATCCACAAATGTATTAGCGAAATTACAAACCCTAATCGAAATTTACCCAAATTGATCTCAAATTCAAAAATTATAATCTAAATCGATTCTCATCTCAACGAATTGAACTTAAAAACAATCTAATTAAAATTTAACTTAAATTAATCCTTGTCCTTATTTTATACTCCTATAAAAAAACAAATCCACAAAACCACAATTCCAAATCACAAACCACAAATTCATTTCTCACAACCACGATCACAAACCACAATTCTAAATCGCAAACAACAAATTCACAAATTTATTTCTCACCACAACCATAAACCACAATTTCAAACAAACCACAAATTTATTTATCACAATCACAAATCCTAATAGAAATTTCCCAACATTGATTCTCAAATCCACAAATTATAATCTAAATTGATTATCGTCTCAACCATTTGAACTTAAAAACAATCAAATTAAAAGGAAGAGGAAGAAACTAACCTTGAAGGTCTAGACCGAAAGAATGAAAAAGAACAATGAAGATTGAACCACTTCGGCTTTGTGGACTGCGGGACTGAGGGAGACAGCAGACACGCGGTGGTGGGCGGTGCGCCGGTGCCAGGGTTGGCCGGAGGTGGAGCCGCTGCCGGTTCAGGGACTTGGGCGGCTCTTTTCACTTTCCCCTGTGTGTGAAACTCTTTGTGTTAAAAAAAGGCGCTTCTGAATTTTTTTTAAAAAAAAAACGCAACTGATGTCTGTAAAAAAAGGCGCTTCTGATTTATTAAAAAAAACGTTGCTGATGTAAAAATAAAACAGATGCAAAAGCGAGGGAAGCGGGATTCGAACCTGTGGTGACATTATTGTCTTCATGTTAATATACAACAAAAATATATACATACCTTTTCTTTATAGGGGGGGGGGAGCTTCAGCCACCCCGAGCCCCCGTGGATCCGCCACTGTATATATATAACTTGTGAATAGTGACATTATTCGTAGGTACCATGTGATTATTCGTATGTACATACATATGAATAATATTTTGTTACATATGAATGATTGCATTTGTTCGTACATACGAATAATTATATTATTACACACGAATAATCGTTTAGTACCTACGAATAATTTCTCTGCTCACAAATTACACAATAGGGGCTGCTTACACGGGATCCAACCCCTATATATATAGATCCTGTGTAAGCAAGTCTTACTGTGTAATTTGTGAGCAAATCTGGAACGTCGGATTAAGAAGATCGAACGGTTGAGATTAAAAGTAACTTGTGAATAGTGACATTATTCGTAGGTACCATGTGATTATTCGTATGTACATACATATGAATAATATTTTGTTACATATGAATGATTACATTTGTTCGTACATACGAATAATTATATTATTACACACGAATAATCGTTTGGTACCTACGAATAATTTCTCTGCTCACAAATTACACCGTAAGGGCTGCTTACACGGGATCCAACCCCTATATATACACACACACTATATTATATATATATATATATATTACATTATATATATATATATATATATTACATTATTATATATATGCGGGACGGGACGAGATTTGCGGGATTGAGACGGGTCGTCCCGCGTCCCGTCCCGCATAATTTTTGCGGGACGGGACCGGGACTGGATTCACAATTTTTTTTCAAAATCCCACCGGGATCGGGATGGGACCGGGACGGGCCCGGGATTTGCGGGATTTGTGCCCACCCCTAAATTCGGCCTTCCAGCCCAATTAATTTCCTCTCATTTATATTGCAAAAATGGCGCGGCAATGTCCTCATTGATCAAATCATCGGAATGGCCACGTCACATACACAATGTCACAGCCAGCTAAGAACTATGACAAGCTGGCACATCCACGTGGCCTTTTGCTCAGATGATTAAAATAAAATAAAATAAAATAAGGAAATAAACTAATTGTAAAGGCATCTCCATTTAGCTACAAGAAGATAACGTTTTCAAAGTAGAGCTTTATAAATGGCCTTGCACCTTACAAAGAAAATGCAAACATATTTTTCAAAGGATTAATTCTGATTTATGTAGTAATTAATAATTAAATACATGGACAAGATCAAGGATCATATCCTTATCCATATATGTCCATCACAAAAAAAAAAAAAGGAGTTCATCTTTATGCAATTGGGGCAATATATGCATATATGTTTTCAATCCATTATTTTCTTTAATCAACTATGAAAACGCAATCAAATTCGTCGTCATTTGGATCATCGCACGAGTTAAAGGTGTTTCGGTCCATATAACATCGCGTATATCTTAATGTATGTCACATTCCAAACCTCATGACTTCATTGATCACTCGACCATTGTTATTGAAAACAACTAATAGTACTATGATAAACTTGTATACATGTATATCCCCATTTTTATGTGGTTGAAATCCTCAACCACGCGACGACATATTAGCATACCCAAAGGTCACAATGGCCGCAATTTGATTTCGGCCAAATTTTAGTTCCATCAAGATATTAAGAGCTAGCTAGGTATGTTATTATATATAGATTTCAGTGAGAAAAAAATTATGAATATAAGATTATCTCAAATCAAATAATAATAATAATAATAACAACAATAATAATAATATAAAGATATTATATATATATATACTATTAAAAAAAGCTTAGAAATGTAAGTTTATCTCAAGCCGACTATGGAAAAAAAATTAAATATCGCATGTATGATGAATACATGTATACGTAACTCAAGATCGAGCTATACTTTATATATATCGTATATATGTATTCGTCATACACGCGATTTTACACTTCATGGAATTTTTATTTAAAGGAGGAAATCCTTTCGTTTACACTTTTTGCCCCATGAAAGGTACGTATATACAAGTGTAGACGTATAGGGCTGCGCGGGAAGAATCGTATTTATAACATGAATGACAATCGGCCAAATTAAATCAGGAAATAAGTGAATAAAATGATTTGTATAATGCATAAAAGGGCTTATAAAAAAGCAAGGGGCAAAAATACTTTATCTAATTTCTAATCACTTTATTCACTTTAAATTCATATCGTCCTTTTCTGCATGGGAAACATATGAGTGAAAATAGAGAAATGATAATAATTTACTTTTTAGTACCTTTTCCTTTTAAATTTTCTCCTCTTTTTTTTGTTGTTGTTGTTGATGAGAAATTTAATTTAATTTATGGGGTGGAAGAAGGTGTTGGTATTCGTGGTGCAACATAAGCCAAATGCGATGGCTTGCAAATTGGTAAAGAAGATAAAGAGTCCGAAGGCACTCATAAAGCTATATATAGGTTTCGAATTATTGAAAGTGAATATGATTTTAAATTGTTTTATTATTATTATTATTTGAATTATTTGTGATCATTTGTTATATATGTCATTAATGTTGGATAGGATCGTCGAGCATTGGTCAACGTCGACCCTAGAGCTAGAGATGATCCTGGTTTTTAAACGGTCGGGCCGGTTTATTTATTGAAGTTTTATATGAACCAAAATATTCATGAATTGATGGCTCAACGGTTATCTCAATCTTTGCTTAATTTAAATTGGATTGAGCGGTTAGTTCAGCTATTGTGTTGTTGAAGACCAAGTTCGAGAAATAATGAAAACGATTTAAGCGGAAGAAAAGATAACCGAAGAGTCACAACAAACATGCAAGATCGAACACAAGAGATTTTACGAGGTTCAACTATGCTTACGTCCTTGGGCCTCAATAGTTGGCCAAATCCGCTATAAACAAGTTCGTAAATGGACAATCAAATAACTGATACAAGAAAAACACTAGATCTAGCATGCATGTGAATCGGAGATAAAGGAAAACAAAAATCCCCATGGATAGGAACCGAAGATCGAAGAAGACTTCGATCTTCAAACCCTAGATCTTCAGAAACAGGAAAGCAGAAGCCACATACAAAGCCAATCACTAAATCCACTGCACCGCCTGAAGGAGATCGACGTTCAACCACCTTCTTCTTTTCATCTTTACTTGGTGAACAAGAGCTCAAGAGAAAAACCCTAGAGAGCGTTTTGAAGAAAAGATGAAGAGGCAAGAGCTTAACGTGAATCAAAGCGTCTTTAGAAGCGAGCTTTTATAGCTAGGACATGTGGGAGCTAAGCACGCATAAAACACAACGCTTTAGGCAACGGTTTTGGGCTTCTGCTTTCCTTCCTTCTCTTTGGATCTAATTGGGCATGTGTGCGCTCAAGCCCCTACAGAATTTCCACCCTTATATCTATGCATACTATAGATATAATTGTAACGGCCCGAGATTATGATTCCCGAGTTACGTTTCGAGGGATAAAACCCCTCGTTAGGATCTTGCGCCCCGAGTACAGGTTGAAGGTTTGAAATCAAGGATTTGTAGTTTAAAGCGGGATTTCGCACCCAAATCCGAAAGGTCTGCTGGAGACCCCGGAGTAACCCCTATACCTGTCCTAAGTCTACAAAGCGAAAAATCTTTTATCATGCCAAGGACATAAATTCTGAAACGATACAACCAGTGTCGCGGCAGAGCCGGGTCAAAAACAGAGTATAAGTAGGAAGAAATCCCAAAAGTATGAATCTGGTGAAGCCAGGGTTCAAACACTCACTCTCCACCATATGAATGGACCCCGTCAAAACAGCACAGAATCAAGCAGTGGATCGGGTACCTGAAACTATACCACAAAGTCAGGCCAAGAGTTCGCCTGCGGGTCCTTTGACCGCGCTGAGGACATATAATACGCCTATACCTAGAATAAAGGATGCCTTCATGCAGTACTGAATATTAACCACACTATCATGCTCCTAATTCATATATGCAGAATATGAAGTAAGGCCTTAACAAAGAATACCAAGTGGTATATCCCTCTTCTACCACCACCCCCCTTCCAGATAGGGTGGAGACTGGCCAGTTCGATGCTATAGCATATCATATCTCATCATCATATCGTATCTCATGCTCATCTCGTATCTCATGATATATATATATATATATATATATATATATATATATATATATATATATATATATATATATATATATATATATATATATATATAAATGACTCAAGGAGGACAACACCGGATGAAGCTGGGCTGCCCTATGACCCTAACAACGACTCTAGGACTCACAGATAACGTGTTCTATATTCAAACGCATACAGAATAAGAATGCTCATTCATAAGTGCAAGTCCTAAGCATGATACTACATGGCATGCTTATGCATATGCAACACCTACATACTATATGACACATCAGGCAGGAGGCCCTGGTTACTGAGTAAGCCCCGGAGGACTTACCTGGAGAAGCGCAGAATCCAAACAATAATCAGCAATGGCAAGCAATCCAACAGATCAAAGATCACCTAGTAATCCCATAAATAACATAATCAGTCTAAGTCTAATTTACGCAAGGCACACAAGTCACATATGAACATATAAGATACACATAAATGTGATAACTCGACTGTCTCATCATTATTAACATTATCATCTCATCTTCAGTTCTTATCTCGTCTCATCATAACTTGTCAACTCATCAGTTTAAAAATAACCTCCATATATATATATATATATATATATATATATATATCATACTTAGCCAAATTCGTATATTACCATTTCATACTCACACTTAGCATATAATATATATCATCATCATCATAATTAATTAACACTTAATCTCTTAAACTAATTCACAACAAGTCATGCTATTAGTCACACATATCATACTCTTAGTCAAACGATCATATATCATGCTGGTTAGTCATCTAATAAGTCTTACTCCTAGGTTAGTTTCAAAACCGTTTCAAATTCGAATTAAACAGTTAAGAATTCCGACCCTTGAAAATACTCGCCAAAGTCCTTTTTCAATTTATTTATTAAATTACTTTCCGACCTTGAAATTATTTTCTAAATTTCTTTTTAAAACTTCAAGTCCCACATAATATATTTTAAATCCCAATTAATATTATGTAATATTTTAATATCATTTATTAGCACACTTTTATAAAATATTTCCGAATCCCTTAAGGTCCAAACCATTTTTATTTAATAAAAACCGACACTTTATAAAATCTCCAAAATAATATTTTATATTTTAATCCTTAAATAATATTATAATATTTTAAATACCGCTAAATAATTAAATAAATAAACGAATAAACCCGAACCGAACCAAACCCGTAATTATATATACTCCTAACCGGTTAAATGTTAAACAAATAATGTAAAATTGTGAAGGTCCCACAGTAGTTCATCTTCTTGAATTCAGAAAGGAGGAAGCCCCGCCTGGCGCCAAGCTCCGCTCGATCTTGCTCCCGCCGGCCGAGCTCCGACAATCGTCGGAGCTCTCGACCTCACCCGATCGTCCCGCACTCAGCTCAGGCACACTCCCGACTAGTCTAAGCATCGAAAAAGACTCAGAAACGAATCGAAACGAGGATAAATTCGGAGCTCACCGAGATGGATTTTTCGCGACTTCGGAGCTCTCGATCGGAGTTCTGGGCTTCGTCGATAGCTCGCGATGGCTTGTTGGACCTACACCGGATGTGGGTGAGTGTGATGGTGAAGACCGCAAGCAATTTCGATCAAAAACGAAGGAGGGACGCTTACCGGAAGTTAGCTTGCAAAACAGAGTAAGGAGGTTGGTTCACTCTCAAACAGACGTGGGATCTTCGGAGGCTCGTCGATGACGCCAAGAGCTCTAGGGGCGGCTGCGATTGCCCGTCGATGAAAGAGGAGGATGCGAGGGTGAAAACGACGATGAAGAGGCTCCGAGGCGAGGTGCGTGGTGATGGTGACGAGGGGAGGAACCAAGGCTGCGATGGTGGTGATCAACGATGGTGATGGTGTGAAGGGTGAGCAGCGTGGGGATGGTGAAGACGGGATGGTGATGAATTGGATGAAAGGAGCAGGTGAGGGTGATGATGAATGAGTGAATGACGGGGTGAGGGACGAACTTTGCAGAGGTATGGTGAGGGAGTAGGTGAGGGTAGTGTGTGGAAGTGGTTAAATCCATTCCCGGAAATCTATCCCGAGTACGCGAATTTCGAATCACGAAATTAGTCCCCGAATGTTAGTTTCCCCGAATCTCGCTTACTCGATCAATTATATTTTTAAAATCGACAAGGATATCGCCATCCGATAATTATTTTGAATTTTCGAGGTAAAAGGACGGAAATCGTTTGTTAAATTTTATATTCCGGTCGGAATCCGCTAAACGAGTTTTAAATTCGATTTAAATTCGTTTTTAATTCTCTTTTTCCAGAAAATTAGGATTTTGAAAATCCGAGCCTTTACAATAATATATACTATGATCTATCTATTATTACACCACTATTGTCTATTAGATCCGCTAGAGGGTCAAGTCGATTTCTTAACTCAATACGACTCAGTCGGGTCTAACTACAACCGTGCATCCATACATAGCACATTACATACTAAATGTTACATGTATAAATGTATAATTATCACATACACATACATGTTACACACATACAATATTACATGCAAAACATATAAAACAAAACATAGGAAAGTAAACATATATCATTACAATTGCCCGTCTACTTTTTTAAGTCTTGCTCTCGGAAGACTATAACCTAGATCTGAGATTCTTCACCAGGTGTGTCATCAGCGCATGCGGTAGAGATCATCAAGGTAATTCCTCCAAATGGAGGTAGTTCCTGTAGTACACAAATTTGTTATAATGAACAATTTTCATAACAAATTATATAGGGTTAAGTTTACCATCTATCTTCTTAACATGAATGACATTATATTTCACTTTTTCACGAATAAAGTGATATCTGACATCAATATATTTAGTACATTCATAATACATGGGAACTTTGCACAGATAGAGTGCACTTTGACTATCAGTTTACAAAACAGAAGTAGAGTGCTTTTTCTCTATCTCCTTCAGAATACCCTACAACCAGATAGCCTCTTTGCATGTCTCTATAGCTTCAATGTATTCTTCCTCAGTGGATGTTAGTGCAACAATAGGTTGTTGTTGGGATTTCCATGAAAAAAATTGCTAGCCCATGTATAAACATATAAGGTAATTGATTTCCTAGTATCCTTGTTACTAGCATAATCAGCGTCCACATATACATGCAAGTCATAAGATGAATTATGTACAGCATATAACAATGACATATTAATATAACCAAGCAGATATCTCAAAAGATATTTCATAGACAACCATTGTTTCTCAGCAGGTTCAGGCTAATAGAGAAAGTCAAATCAGGTCGAGTACATATCATAGAATATATAACAAACCTAACAACAGCATCATATGGAATATATTTCATCCTCTTAACCTCATAAATAGACAACTTGTTCACATTTTTAGTTAAATCAAGATGAGCACCTAAAGAAATATTGTTAATCTTGTCACCAGAAATATGAAATCTATCAAGAATCTTCTTCACATAATCACACTGATGCAACTACAGCTTCTTATGCTCTCTATCTCTAGGTATAAACATTCCCAAAATTTTCTTGGCAACACCAATATGCTTCATATCAAAACGTTTTTGCAGATTTTTCTTAATCTCATGAATGCAATAAACAAATTTATAAATTAACAGAATGTCATCAACATACAACAACACATAACATATACCAAGTCCATGACTCTTGAAATACAAACATGTCAAACTTGCTCCTTTTAAACCCTAAGTTGAGTCTCATGCACCTATCAAATTTTATATTCCATTGTCTAGGTGATCGATTGTTTTAGATCATAAATGGATTTGTTCAGCAGACAAGCCTGCATGATTGGGATGCATAGAATCAATGAAGTCGTTAGGTTGTTTCATATAGATAGTTTCATCTAAGTCACCATGCAAGAAACATTTTTAACATCCATCCACTCTAACTCATAATCTTGCACAACAGTCGTAGCCAACAACAATCTAAGGGTCTTATACTTCACAATAGGAGCAAATATTTCATTATAATCCTCTCCTTCCCTTTGAATAAAACCCTTAGCCATTAACGTGGCCTTATACCTAGATGGGTCAGACTTGCTAGCACCCTCCTTAAGCTTGTATACCCATTTACAATCAATTAATCTTGCATTTTCAGGTTTGGGTATTAAGGTCCAGATTTATTCACTCTCGTAGACTTTATCTTCTCATCCATAGCAAGTTTCTTGTTTTTAGAATGTGCACATTTTACAGCTTCTTCAAAAGTTTTAGGTGTAAAAACAATTACAATAGTAGCAACATGACAAGCAAACTCAACAATGCAATTAATGAACTTCTAATTAGGAATGACAGTCCTAGGAATCCTATCTCTAGTCAACTGCCAATCAACCAAGTCATGCCTTTCAGTATGTAACTAAAGAACTAGAGGAACCAGAACCAGGTACATGCATAGATACAAAAACAATATCCTCATTTTCAAAAATAGAGGAGGGATAAGAGGAATGTTCAACTTCACCATTACCATTAATATCAAGTTCATTATCAACTACCCTGCCCAATTGGTGAGGTTGCACATCATTAAAAACAGGTACAAGAGTAACATAATCAGATACAAGAGAGGAATGTGAATATCCACTGTCAAACTCATCATCAAAATCAGTTTCAGTGTGCTTTGGCACATAGAACTGATCATTCTCATGTACCTACAAGTTAGGATCATGCACAGTGGGAACAGAAGCATTCTTAAAATGCAAATCATGCTCATTTATCACAACATTTCTATTTGTAGACAAATATACTTTGTTTGAAATTTATGATTGTTAATTAATAAGTAATTTTTCATTTTAAAAAAAAAAACTCATCTGGTATTATTCAAATAATTTTTTATTTTGTAATTTTAAACTATATAAAAATGAGAATAAGATCTAGATTATCTTTTTTTTATTTGTAGACAAATATACTTTATTTATTTTTGAAAGTTAATATTTTTTTACAATTAAATTTCATAATAATTATTATTATTTTATAATATTTATATAATGAATCCATGTAATCCATGGGACATAGACTAGGGCTCGTTTGGTTTAACACGAGAAGAACAATTCCTGGGAAGTAACTTTTGGGAATTGAATTCCCACGAATTGCACTTTCTGAGAATTGAAAAAATATGTTTGATTGGAATTTAGATGGTATGAATTAACATAAGGGAATTGGAATTTTCTAATTATAAAAGGTGGAATTGTAACTTACCTAGGGGTTAGTATTTAAGTTAAATTCCTTTAAAATGGAGAAATTTAATTTCTTGGGAATTTAATTTTCTGGGTTTTTCTTGTGATAAAAAATCCAACAAAACACATGTATTTTATCTATTTCCTAAGTTTTTCTACAGCTTGGCTTATTCTTTTTTTTATATATATATACAAGGCGAAGTTTTGGGGGTGGTCAACCGCGCTTAACCCACCGCCCAATGGCATCCCAACGAACGAGATCGGCGATCTCAGCTTGAACACGGTCAACAACGAAATGTGAGGACAGACCCAGATGCGCCAGCCGATCCGCCACCTGGTTACCCTCCCTGAAGATGTGCGCGAAGGTGACCCTCTCAAAAGATCGACAAAGACCCATAGAATCTGAAATCGCCATATCAATCTCCCACGGGCACTGCCATAGACCCCGCAAGACGTTGATGACGGTGAGGCAGTCACCTTCGACCTCAATCCGAGCGAAACCCCGCTTCGAAGCTTCCAAGAGGCCTTCAATAAGACCATAGCATTCACTACAAAAAAAAATTAAATTTACTTCGGCAAAAAGCCATGGCAAAAGGGCTGTCTGCGGTGGCAAAACGGGTGTAGCTTCGGCACTGCGACGGCAAATGGGGGCGTAGCCAACAGGGCGGTGGCAAAAGTCAGTAGCATCGGCTACTAGCCGTGGCAAGAAATTTGCAATGGCTGCAACAACGGCGAGCGACGCGTGATGAAAATGAAGGCCCTTGCGATGGTACGTTGCCGTCGCTAGTGAAATTAAAGGCGCCAAAAATTTGGCGCCTTTTTCTTTCGATTGCCACGGCATTTATTTTGCCACGGCATATAGCCGAAGCTACGACAGCAATTCTTATAATGATATTGCCACGGCATTTATCCGAAGCTATTGACGTTTTTTAATCTGAAATGTTTATAAATTAATTGCTACGGCGACAAGCCGTTGCTACGGGTCGGGTTGTATATTATGCAGCTACTGCACATTTGGTATATAATTTCCTGTTGGGATATATATATATATATAGAGGTTGGATCCCGTGTAAGCAACCCTTACAGTGTAATTTGTGAGCAGAGAAATTATTCGTAGGTACCAAGCGATTATTCGTGTATAATAATGTAATTATTCGTATGTATGAACAAATGTAATTATTCGTATGCAACAAAGGATTATTCATATGTATGTACATACGAATAATCACTTGGTACCTACGAATAATGTCACTGTTCACAAGTTACTTTTAATCTCATCCGTTTGATCTTCTTAATCCGACGCTCCAGATTTGCTCACAAATTACACAGTAAGGCTTGCTTACACAGGATCTATCCTCTCTCTCTCTCTCTCTCTCTCTCTCTCTATATATATATATATATATATATAGTGTATGGATCATTTGTGCACATGTCTTAGGGTGTGCACTGTGCACAAATATTATTCGGTGAAATGTGAAACATTATTCGCTGAAATTTGAAGCATTATTCGGTGAAATGTTAGTATTGTTTAGGGGAATGTGAAACATTATTTGGTAAAATTTAAAACATTTCATATAAATTGTAAGTATTGTTTAGGGAATTGAGGTTTCTTTTATTTGAAATGGATGAATAAAAAAACTAAATATTATTCGGTAGAATGTTATAAATTATTCAGTGGAATTGAGACGTTTTCATCTGAACTAAATGGAAAAAAAAACATAACAGTATTTGGTAGAATGTTTCACATTTCTCCGAATAATGCTTCAAATTTCACCGAATAATGTTTCACATTTCACCGAATAATATTTGTGCACAGTGCACACCGTAAGGGGTGTGCACACCCGAACCACACCCTATATAGTGTATGGATCATTTGTGCACATGTCTTAGACACACACACAATGCATGTACAGACCAATACAGATTCTCCGAAATACTATATTCACAAAACCATAAGTTAAAGACTCATTCCAATGAGTCCTACATACACCTTGTTCAAAAGATATCAACGGAACAAGCATGTTAAGTCCAACATCTACTTGAAGCCAATAGACGACCGAAACATATGTCCATGCATAAAGCGAGCTTAACAATGACTATGAAGTCCAAAATATAGTTCAATCTGACAAAAAGACGTACACATTCATAGTGTAACAAACTAAAAGTCCATAGAACCTGGTGCTAAACTGCGTGAAATTGACCCTGTCAGACAACACCTCCGTCATTCACATCGTGGGCAGAGTGGTTGGTGTCTCCTTCTGGTTGTGTTAAGTTGTTGAGAGAAGCGTCATCGTCATTGGATAGGACAGCAGCGCCATCTCCAATTGACTCCCGCCGAAGTGTTTGATGAACACTTGTCTACAATAAAAAAGTAGAAAAAATGACTTACATTAAAGCTAACAACTTTAGCTCATAATTCATTGAAACATACGCCCTGTTCTTTGCAAATACAAAATGCCCTTGATGGGTGCCTAGCTATTTTATGTAACATCCGAATCCACATCAGAGAATCTAATTATTTGACCGTTCAATCATATATTAGGGTTGAACTTTATGACCTTCGTAAAAACTGAAGCACCTCCCTAAGTCGTTTGAAGTGTAGTTGCACTATACATCGGACTAAGCAAAATAAAATTATAACCAATTGAGCTAAGTTTTAGCAGTGCAATTACGAGGTTGATAATAGAAGGATTTTCTATCTTTCATATATATTGTAAAGAAAAATAAAGGAATGAAATAAACAAACAATTAGTAATGCATCAGTTATTTTCCTTTGCAATCATTTCAAACAAGTCCTAACTTACCTGTCCATGTGAACGTGAGCCACTCTCGCCATGGCACCAGCAACTCGCCATCCATTCAGATTTAAATTCTTGGAGTCTCGTCTCTAGGTGGTTTTTGATGTTGGTTTCCAGTTCTTGTGCAATCTCGCGAAGATCGCTAACACCAATTTGAGCTGAGTTTGAGAGAGAGTTATACACCAAACGCGGAGGCACACTAGCACCATATGTGCGGCAATACCCATGACCATCAGGTCCAATGATCCGATGGAATATCCTATCTTTCGTGGAGTCAAGAGCTCGCTCCTCTTCGGGTTCCAGCTCTAAAAGGGCATTGAAGTCTTTCTACATTATCAGAAGAATTCAACATATAAAGATGGAAAAAAAAATTTTGCAGAAGATAATGATGCAATCTAATTGAAGTCTAGACCTATTTTTTTATTCAAGCCTAGGCCAATATATAACTTAATTGAAGTCTAGAACTATTTTTTATTCAATTCAAATGGAATATTGGTTGATTTGCAGAGCACAAATACAATTGACAGTCCATGACAAAGCGAGAAATAGAAATTAGAACCATGACAGTAAAATCAACCATGACAGTAAAATCGAAACCTAAAATTGACCCTACAATCAACTATGAAAGCAATCATAAATCAACCATGACAGCAAAGTTAAAATCTAAAGTACGTCGACCCTAAAATGGGAATTAACATCAGAACCAACATTAACGCAACATCATAAGCAAAAAAGTAAAAGGGTAAAGAACCTTACAATGGTCTCAATAACGTCAGGATCATCTGCATTTCGGGATGCAACCCACATGCTCATTTTGTCTGTTGGTTGCTTGGATTTGCTCCTCTATTTAAATGAAAGAAATCCAATTCATATTAAATACAAAACTCATGGATTTGATCCACCCAAGTAGTCAAAATTGTCTCACTATTCACTAAAAACAAAAGAAATGCACAAAATCAAGCAGCGTACAGATACGAACCTCATGTCTTACTTCAGCGAATGACTTTCGCCCAGTGATATGCGTCGGTCCATGCTTATCTCGATTCTTTGAGTTCTGTTGTGCTTGTTTCTGTATAAAGCAAGACTTTACAAAGTGGATGCACATGTAAATGCTTATGGACCATGTAACACGAGGATGAAATAAAGACTACCTGGGCATATTCACTTCTCTAAAATGCAATGAGCGTAACCCAATCATCTGGCAGGACATTCGGTGGACGGTTCTTCTCCAGATTAGGATCATTTATAACCTTCGTAAAATATTTAGACTTTGTTTTCGCCTTGTAGTCCTTCCACATGAGGTTGCACATGTGTAAGCAAACCTCTTTGAACTCATCGGGAGGATTGAATATATTTGTCTACACCAAAACGAAACACAAAATGAAGGCAATAACTGAAACTGCAGCCAGATTAGTAGTAAGTAACAAGTTAAATTCAGATGGAATTTCTAAATAAAAACATGGCCAAGAGTGGATTTTTTTTCCTCTTCATAAGAATGAACCTAGTTGTTTCCATTATTTCATAAATGTTCTAACCATAGATATTATAACCTAGTTTTCTAAGTCTTACAGAAATACCTTCACTTCTTCCCATATACCATCCATCACATCATCTCCGAAAGAGTTCCAATCCAGTGTAGTCAGTGGAAGTCGTTGCCCATCACGCACTAATATCCCTAGTTGTGACCTCAGTTGTTTGGCATTAACCCCAACTGGAACGAACAACTCATTGAATTCGACTGCATACTTGGCTCCGCTGTTCCTGCCCGGTACACCCGTAGTGTGACCTCTACGAATAGGAATTGCTTCGTCATCTTGAAACAAAAAATATTTAAACTGTTATTAACATGTGCACATAACAATCCAAACAATTTAAAAGTGTATAAAACGATGCATGTAAATGCCTAACCAGATGAATGGTCGTCGGATGTAGAGCATCTGCCGACAGCGGTGTCGATGTTGATGCCACGGCCTGTAGCTGCGAGGCACTGGGTACAACTGTGACTGGAGTTGCATTTGGTGTTGGTTCAGTGACAGGTAGTGTAACAGCTCCTGATGCGGGCGGTGAGGACCCACTCAGCTGGGAGGATCTCTCGCTAGTAGGCCGTAGAAAATCGGATATTGTTCGCGGTCTGCCTCCTCCAACCTTGCGTTTCTTCTCGCTAGTAAGCATGCGACCTACCGTTTTTGCAGCTGTAGTCGCAAGCGGACCGAGTTGTGGAGTTGCCTCCGAAAGCGGAGTCGGTTGTGGAGCTAGTTGTGAAGATGCATCTGCAAGCTGAGGCATTATTGTAGCCGGTTGTGGAGCTGTGAGCGGGAGTGTTCCAACTGCTGCTACGGACGATGAGGAGCTACTTTGGGATACGGGGGGTGAGTTGGCAGAACTTAGGAGTTCACCCATGGTTCGCGGTCTAGTGGATGCACCCTTTCGTTTCCCCATGAATTCCTATGATGATTGCAATCCAACAACATGGCCAAGAAGAAATAACTACGTATTACAGAAATAATGTAACGAGAAAAAAGATTGAGATGAAATTTTCTACAAAGAGGTTTATCCTAGGTATTTCTGTAAGACGTACTTATATATCATAAGGTATGCCGTTGAACATTAGTTTATGCAAGACAAACGTATTGAGAAAAAATCACAAATCATGGATTGATACCTGATGGATTGGATCTTCATGGAAAACATAACCCATGAAGAGTGTTTCTGTACAAAGGGTAAAATTATTTTGAATTCTTTTGTCTTGAACATCTATAGAAAAATATGGAGCTTCCTAGTAAATTATGTTTAGCAGAAGGGGCAAGCCCCTGCTAATACAGTTCTGATGGATCTGAATTGTCATCGTCCACATTGTCATCATCCACATTTTCATCATCCACATGGGCATACGCTTTAGACTCAACTTCCCCAACCGTTAACCACCCATGTCCAGAAGGATCTGCATTATACCATACTTGTTGTGCTTGCGTTGCTAAGATAAAAGGCTCATCTTCAAGACGATCATGTGGGTATAGTAACTTGCCGAAGTTTACTAAGGGTAATTGAAAAGGGTCCAGTTTGACCCCTGTCGAAGGGTGTGCCCACTCACACCTAAATAATACGTACTCGATATTTAAGGCATATGTAACCCTTATGATATCTATTAATCTCCCATAATAGGGTAGGGTATCTCCATGCAAATACACCCCACAATTCTGTCTCGTTCTTTTGATGTCAACACTTTTGACACGAAAGAAATAGCCGTTGGATGTGTATGAGGTCAGCCGTGCAGTCACCGGAGAAGGGAAGTTGGAC
This sequence comes from Persicaria maculosa, assembly GCA_963922045.1. Lineage (NCBI taxonomy): Eukaryota > Viridiplantae > Streptophyta > Magnoliopsida > Caryophyllales > Polygonaceae > Persicaria > Persicaria maculosa. The sequence goes on along the minus strand of OY998261.1, from coordinate 17,707,173 downwards.
AATACCACGACTTCATCGCTTAATGTAACATCTCCTGCCCGGCGCAACACTGCGACCTGATTGTAGGTGGGACAGCCATTGAAGTTCACATATTATTGAAATACATGAAGCACAATATTTTGACTTGGAGTCTAGGATTGTAGACTCACATGTGACTTGAACCATTCCGGGAACGTGCTGAAATGAAGTAATGCTAGTGACGTATCATTTGCCGTAGGATTTTGGTGTTTAAGGGACTCCAAACGTTCCCTTCAATGTTAAGAATTAGGTAGACTCGTTAGCAAGGCATGTAATTATGCGTTGATAACCAGCCAAAGAAAAATGAAGCTAGGTAGAATAAGACTTACTCTAGATACGGTGTGACTGCATTTGAATGGAACAATATCCATCGGTGAATTTGGGAACGCGTCACTTCTGGTAGAATGAATCCCTTTCCCTTTTTATCGCCATCATCTATTCTTCTTGGAGGTCTTTGCGCCTTGCTCTCCACGTCTTCTAAATACTGAGAGCAGAAGTTCATGCACTCTTCCATGATGTAACCTTTGGCTAGTGATGCTTCTGGCCGAGCTTGTTGGCGTACATAAGTCTTCAAAGTCAATAGGAATCTCTCGATAGGGTACATCCAACGAAATTGTACAGGTCCACCGATTAATGCTTCCTCTGCCAGATGCACAGGTAAATGCTCCATCACATCCATGAAAGATGGCGGAAATATTTTCTCAATCTCACATTGGGTTAAGATGATCTGAGAACGTGCCACTTCCAATGAAGCACTTGTATTAACTTTTGAGCTCAATACCTTGAAGAACTTTCCTACTTTAATCAAAACGGAAACCACATTCCCGGGCAAGGAACTCCATACACGGAGCGGAATTAGTTGTTGTAAAAGGATGCGATAATCATGGCTTTTAAGGCCCCCAATGGTTCGATCCTTTTAAGTTAACCCTCCGGGCAATACTAGAACATAAACCATCCAGCATTCTCGCCTTGGATAATGCTAACAAGAACTTATCCTTCCCGGCGTTGTCCATCTCAAATTCAGCTCTCTCATACACTTGAGTACCTGTTTCTGTGAGCTTGACATGGTATTCCTTGCGAATTCCAAGGCTTTCAAGGTCGTGACGGGCAGAGACATTGTCCTTTGTTCTACCTTTCACTCCCATGATTGTGTTCAAAACATTTTCGGCGTAATTCTTCTCGGAGTGCATCGCATCTATGTTGTATGGCAACAAATTGTCCAATAAGGTAGCTCATAGAAGATGGTTTTCTTCTTCCAATTATGCTTCTTTTTTTTGGTTGGATCCCTTTCCGGTCTATCTGCTCCCATCTCCTTTCTCAATATCATGTCATCCTTTTTATAACAAGTAAGCACTTTGTTAGCTTCAAGCTGTGAGAGGTGATCAGCCGTAGTCAATCTAGGAGGTGCAAGATCAAATTCTCGTCCATCATAAAAGGACTTTGAGTCTCTTCGATACTTGTGATCGTAGGGCAAGAACCGCCTACTCCTCCCATACGACCACTTGTGGCTAGCTTTTAAATATGTTGCCCCTGGCTCTATGTTGCAATTTGGACATGCATACTCACCTTTAGTACTCCATCCAGACAAATTCGCGTAAGCTGGAAAGTCGTTGATAGTCCAAAGAACAACAGCCCGCATTTGAAACATTTCATTCATGGAAGCATCAAATGTTTGTACGCCCACTTCCCACAATTCCTTTAGCTCTTCTATCAAAGGCTCCAAATACACATCTATCTTATCTCCGGGTCCTTTTGGTCCATCTATGAGCACAGAAAGGTATATACATGGTTGCTTCATGATAGACATAGGTGGCAAGTTGTATGGAACGAGGACAACAGGCCATGTACTATGATTCACATTTTGATTTCCAAAAGGATTAAATCCATCAGAAGCAAGGCCTAGGCGCACATTCCTCATCTCAGCTCCAAAACTCGAGTGTATAGCATCAAGATGCTTCCAAGCAGGGGAGTCAGTCGGATGCCGGTACACACCATCATCAACTCGTTTCAAGGAATGCCATTTCATTAGGGTGGCAGACTTTGCTGTCCCAAATGGCCTTTGGAGGCGTGGCGTCAACGGAAAATACCGAGCTTGTTTTGCAGCTTTTTGGGTAACTTATTCAAAACCCTCAGCAGTTTGCCTCCATCGCGATTCATTGCATATTAGACATCGATCTAGGTTTGCATTTTCATTTCGGAAGAGCATACAACTATTGGGACATGCATCCACGGTTGTAAAAGTGAATCCCAAATCTTCCACTAACTTTTGGGCTTGATAATAAGATTTAGGTAGGTTCACCCCTTCGGGCAAAGTCTCAGAAAATATCTCCAACAACTCTTTAAATGAATGATCTGTCCAACCATGTAAACTTTTTGCTTGTAAGAGTCGCACAGCGAAGGACAACGCAGTGTGCTTCTTAGATCCTGGATACAATGGCAAGTTTGCAGCTTCCATTAACTTCAAAAACTGGTCAGTAGACTCTGTTTGCTCAGTAGTAGCACCCTCACGGTCACCGTCATCTTCCATAATTTGCGGTTCAGGTACGTCGGTCCTTCCTAAAGCAGCTTCCACCAATCTCGTCATGTCCACATCCATAAAACCATCAGACTCAGTTGGCACTTCATCCCTCTGTTGCGGCTCCTCAATCAGATCACGAATCGTCTCACCGTGTTTAGTCCATAACTTATAACTAACCATAAACCCATTTTCCCGAAGATGCTCCCACACCACTTCTCTACCAAACAATCCCCTGTTTTGACATTTCCTACAAGGACAGTATATGCGAGTCCTAGCATCCTTGTTGGCATATGCAAATTCTAGGAATTCATCTAGCTTTGCAAAATATGCCTCGGAAACTCTAGTACCCCAATCAATCCATGACTTGTCTAAACGCAGAGTCATGACCTATTTTAGAGAAATTGGGAATGAGATAAGTATGTATGAATACTTTCAAGGAACTATATTTTCAAACCTAATTGTAATTCCAGTTGAGTTCATAAAAGTAAAGCTTCAAAAGAAGAATCGAAATGTATATAATCCAAACATATTTATACATAGTTGGCAATTAGGAAAGTGATTGAAAACACACACAAGTATACAGTTGTTTCTGCTAATGGATAAAGAACTCTATCACTTGAACTTCGACAATTGTTTTTTCATTTCAGGTTCCTCTTTATAAACATATTGCTGAACTTTCTTCTGTGATTAAGGCATTAGTTGTTAAGGTATACAATAAGTGGTTGTTGCTTTATCAGTTGATGTTGCTATCATGGGGCCATTACTTTTCAAGTGGCCAGTCATTGGCACCTCTGGTAATTCAGATACCATTCTATGCTCATTGTTGCTGATGTTAATGTTAAGGTTTGAAATGTTCCTTCCTATTAGAGTACAAGGCATATTCATGTTGGATTTTAATGTATAAAATGTTCCTTCCTATAAGAGTACAAGGCATATTCATGTTGGATTTTATTGGATTTCATGGATAAAAAGAAGATTTATTATGGCTGTTAATAATACAACTTGTAGTATATACTATAATATAACTATATACTAATACATTTACTTTAGGGTAAATTACACAAAACCACCCGTTAAATAGATGACTTTTCACTTAACCACCCATTAAATTTGATATTACATAAAACCACCCTTTAAAAGGTGTCTATTAACATTATGCCACCCGAGCAAAAGATTCTACTAGAATTGAAGTACAATGACAAAAGTACCCTCGTTTGTGAATCAAATTTTCCACCCATTACCATGAAAAAGTGAAAAATCATACCAACTAAAGATTATTAGTTTCTCTAAAAATAATTCTAATCTTTTCTAAGATTCACCCATCACCATTAAAATTAAAACAGATTCAAAATACAATTAAGAAATTAGAATTTAAAAAAAAGTACAATTTGAACCCATATAACAAATATGAGCATTAGTTCATCTTTTCATCTTCATCCCATTTTCGAGCCTTATTTCACGAATTTGAATGACAATCTAATTTCAGCACTACAAATTGTGTTTAAATACTCAATAGCTATAAATTGTTTCAAAATATTTGTCTAAATGTTCTCTTTCACAATTTTGAAAAAAAAGATTCGGTTTTGCTTCGATTTTGTTATACTTCAAATCAAAATTGCATTCTGAATCTAGTCCAATTCAAACAAAAATAGGGTTGGAAATTTAAGAAATTTACTGTTTTTAATTTTCAATTTTGGGGGTTTTCACTTTCACCAATTTAAGAAAGTTAGGGTTGCAAATTTAAGAAGTACTTTTTTTTATCCAAAAATTTAAGAAGTACTGGAAACATACTTTGCTACATTTAGTATAGAAAATTATAAAATAACATTTAACAATAAATTATAAATAAAAATATACGTAGTATAAAAGGTGTACCATTTGAGAGGGTAGATTTAGGGACAATAAATTATGCAAAGTCATATCAATTATTGTTTTTTCCACTCCCTTACAAAATCAATAAAAAAAATCAGAAAGAAGGCAACAACCTTGCGATTCAAATCCCATTAAAGCAAGTTATCAGTTATTGTTCACATGCTTAATAGTATAAATAGGGAAGTTCACATGGTCAATAGTTGTATAAATATAAACACAAAAAAAAACAGAAAAGTAAAAACCAGAAAAAACAGAAAAGTAAAAAACAGAAAAAACAGAAAAGTGGAAAACAGAAAAAACAGAGAAAACTGGAAAAAACAGAAAAAACAGAAGTAAAACACAGAAAAACAGTAAAACACAGAAAAAAACAGAAAAAAAAAACAGAAAAAGGATTAAAAAACTACTATACAAAACCAGAAAAAAAAACAGTAACACACAGAAAAACAGAAGAACCAATGACAGAAAAATTTGGACCACAGAAAAAAAACATAAAAACAGAAAATATGCTGAAAAACCAAAAAAAATAGAAAAAACCAGAAAAATTCAGAAAACATCAGAAAAGATGCTGGAAAACAGTACAAACCAGAAAAAAAACAGAACAACACAATGACACAACAAATAGGAAAACAGAAAAAAAAAACAGAAAAATGATTTAACAAATGCTGAACAAAAACAGGAAAAAAAAACAGGAAAAAACAGAAAAAAAAAAACCAGAAAATATGCTACTTTTTGTTGGAAACAACCAATTTGGACATAGAGACAAGCATGGGGACTGTTTTTTTTTTTTTGGAAACAAACAACACCATATGGAGACAAGCATATAGAAAAGATGCTATTTTTTTTTGGGGAAACAACAACAACAAACAAATGCATCAAAATAGATGGAAACAATCAAATACAAACGAACACACCAAACAAGCTGATACATAATGGGTACTTTCTCATTCCCTATATATATATGTTATCCCTTTTGGTGAAAAGGGCACCTTATCATTTTACCATCTTCCTCACAACCCTCTCTCCCACACCCATCTCCCCTTGAAAGAAATGGCATACTCATCATACCACCACGGCTCGTCATCAGGCCTCCCTCCCCGCCCTGTGCCCATCAATATACCATCCGATAGCTCGGACGATGGGAGTGAGAGTTCAGGTTAGTCACTTATTTTGTTGGTTTACATTTTAATTTTGCTGCGTGTATGATTATAATAGCTTGTTTATGTGTTTTTTATGCAGCACCAACGCCGCACCCATACCGACCAAATCAAAAAGTGGAGGTTGTCGGGGGCGAGGGTGGGATGCTAGGGTCGTTCTTCGAGGCGACCCTTGTACGCAAAGTGGATCCAACCCACTGGGAGGTGGAATATGTAACCCTCCTAGACGAAAACAGAACAGATAACCTAAAGAAAATCCTTCCCGTTCTCCGAATTCGTCCCATCCCACCTCATGTTTCATATGATGCCTACACGATCGATGACCGTGTGGATTGTCGCGCAAGAGAAGGGTACTGGTCAGGTAAGGTGGTTGAAGTGTGTTATTTTGGGAATGGCCCAACTTTCAGGGTCGAATTCCCTCTGACCGGGGACATCCAGCTTTATCGTCCCAACAGACTGCGCCCACACTTCGACTGGGATGGATATAAATGGACCACGCAGCCGCATTTTCGCTTCATGTTACGAGGAATTTCTATGTGAAAGTGTTTTATTGGTCTAATCCTACTGGTTTTTATGGACATTGGGGTTTGTTGGAGGGTTTGAACTATTTCTGTCAGTGTTGTTTAATCCTATCGGATGTTGCTACCGATTGTTATGTATTTTCCTACTCATTGTTATGGGTCTGTATCTGCTTCCTTGTTTGTTGGATGATTTAAATGTTTGTGTCGTTGTTGTGTAATCCTATGGTATTTTGCTATTCATTGTTTGGTTAATGTTGAGCTATTAATGTTGGATTATTAAAAATTGATATTTTATATAATTTTTATCATTATAAAAAAAATTTGTATAAATAGTAATCTGTATTGTGGCAGCAGATACAGACCCATAAACTTTATGAAAAAAAATTGTATAAATAGTAATCTGTAATTTTTATCATTGTATCAATTTCGAACTTAATCTGTAGTAGAGGCCTTCTTCAATTTAGCTTAAATATGAGACTAAAATTATGTTGCTAAAAATTAAGGAAACATTGTTTCAATTTTCATCCTTTTTGATGATTTTCGTTGAATGCATAGACATAATCATAATAATATATTGAAGTTACAATGGTATTCATATGATTTACTTAAATGATGTTTTGTATTTAGCTATATTAAAGTTATTTTGTCACTACTTATTTTGAAACTTGTTTAGAATATAAGGCTACACCGAAGTCAATATAGGTAGACATTAGAAACTGAAATCACCTCTTTAACAAAAAGGATTTATAATTTGGTAAGTTTTTTACAAACATTACTACCTATATTCTATAGCTAGAAACTTATAGCCAAATAATTTTACAAACAATCGATAAGAGCAATTTTGTAACTAATGACATATTTTCACAAATGGGTAGTTATATTTACATTTATATTGAAAAAAGGCAAAATGTAATAAACATTCATGTATAGTAGGATAGTTGGGAACCTAACAATATCGAAAAATTACTACCTATAACCTTTATTTATTTGTAACTAATGACATATTTTCACAAATAGGATAGTTGGTGTCATAATTTAGGCCCTAGAACATACATCGAAAAATTACTACCTATAACCTTTATTTTTTTGATTTGGGCTAATAGGATTTAGTTGAAAATTGGGCTGCCCATCTGCATACATACAAGTCCAATTGGATGCTAAGAGAGTGAGAGTAGAGCATTTAGACAGCATTCCACATTATTGACTATTAGGGGGGCAAATTTGGAAAAAAAATGTCAATATTCATATGACAACTCCCTCTGTTATATATATATAGTAGTATCGTTGGATCAATCAAGAATCATTGTCGAATTTTATACAGTTACATGGGGATAAACGAAGACAACAAGTGCTGCTTAACATAATCATTGTCGAATTTTATTCATATGACAACTCTCTCTTTTATACAGTTATATGCTCAAAGCATCAAGGAACTACCATATGAACATGTTGACCACTAATCTAAAAGAGAATATCATTAAAACAATAAGTGTTAGGGCTTTTAGTAGTTTTTAAGCTAATGTGACTTGAAGCCTTGTTCACAATTCATGCTTCAAATGTGAGGAAAAGAGTCACAGATGAATATAAAATTTGGACGTGACAAACATGAGTAAAAGGAAAATGAACTCACCGTGGAAAGTCTTGAAAAGCAGAACTTGGGTTTCCCTTTCCTTAGTTTCCTGCTATACTTGATCAACTGAGTACCTATCCTCAAAGTAACAAGGAACTTCAATAAGCATGCCAAAATACACACATTTGAGATCTCTTGATAGTTCACAGAATCACTGTAATCACATATTTATATGTTCTCCTTCTAATCTCCCATTTAATTTTGACTAAGATAAGAAATATGAATACTATCTAACTGATCATGTTTCAAGACATGTAAACTCAGCATAAAAAAAGTATTGGAGAAGATCAAGAGCATCATAGATTTATTCAAAGAAGAACTACTATAGCTTCCTCAAATTTTATGATCAAAGTTGTGGTTGCTCATAAGAGAGAAGAAAGGTGGGTAAAGCTAGTTTCTTATAACCATCTCTGATCCTATACTCAAAGAGGACTCCAAATTCCATAACTCTATTTCCAAGGGTTAATCCATAATTCTATTTCCAAGGGTTAATTCATAATCAAGATTAATAGGTTAAGGACTTAATCGAAAAGAATCAAGTATAACTATTTTCTCCAGAAGCTAAGATCTACAAGCAAAATCCTAAATGAATATTAATGTTGAGATGCATATAGTATTAATCAGAAAAGTGTTTGTGACTGCAAGGGCTGAAGGATAAGAATTCTAATCATAAAATTGTAAATACAGTTGGTGGAATGTACATCATCTCAAAAACCCATATTGATTGATTAAAATCTACAAAGCTTCCTATTTCGTTTTTAGTTTAGGTTGATTTAGTCTTAGTACTTGAAATTTGTTCAAGTAAGATCTTAGGTTTTCTTGATTTCACATCTCCTTGATTGGTTGAGCTAAGATGTGTTAATTTCCTTATTATTTCCTTATTGTTTATTGATCTCAGTAGCATTTTAATAGAATTTTTTGACACAAACTTGTTTAGTTGGACAAACTTTGTGCCTAAATTTTTCATGTCAGTAGCTTTTAATATGGCAAAATCATATGGCAAAATCATATGACTTTCATCTCAGTAGCATTTTAAGAAATTCATGTCAGTAGCTTTTGCAAGTGTTTATTAATGTGTGATCTTCATTGAGAAATTCATACAAGTGTTTATTATCTAAGTTCTGATAAGTTTCCCTCCTCTCTCTATGTTCTGATAAGTTTCGATAAGCTATTATCTAAGTTTTCTTCCCTTTATTTTGTACAAGTGTTTATTATCCAAGTTTTGTGATTTTATTATCTAAGTTCTGAAAAGTTCTCTATTCTTCTCTCTTCTCATATTATCTAAGTTTTGATAAGTTCTGTGTGTGCAGGTGTAGCCCCCCAAAAGCAGCGCATTATAACGAGCTAGAAAACTCGAGCGCTCGTTACGGTGGCATCTGGAAAGAAGCTGGAGCTTGAGGAGATCAGCCAATCCACGCCACCATCGTCCTCAGAAGCTGGCACTTTAAGCGAAGCAGCGCCACCTCCCTTGTTCAAGTAAGATCCTAGGTTTTCTTGATTTCACATCTCCTTGATTGGTTGAGCTAAGATGTGTTAACCAAAATTTTTGTAACCAAAATTTTTTTGATTTCACATCTCCTTGATTGGTTGACTATAGGCACTTGACTAACCAAAATTTTTGTAATCAACAATTCATAACCAATAAAAGAGAAAATAAATGAAAATAAAATTATAGAAATACCAGTACCTTTTCACAAAGCTTAGAAGAGTCTTCTTCAAATTGTTCTTGCTGCTTTAACTTTGCCTCAAGCTCATTAATCTGATCAGATAAAAGAAGAAATAAAATTTAGCCTTTAGAATAGATAGATACATCATTTATATAGTTTTTGGGATTAGAAAAGAAGAAAGGTTGCTACGAAGGGGCAAATAAAATTACCATAAATACCAAGGAACCATATCAAGAAAATTGAGTTTCAACTACTACTTATAATTTCAGTTTCCCATGTTCTTTAATTGAAAAAGGATGAGTAAGAGCCCATCTATTGAATGTAAGCAACCCAATGAAACATAAATTAAAAGAAATCAAAGTTAAAACTTACAATTTAAATGTTATAGTTGTCACATAACACAAACAAATATGTGTTGTTGCGTAGTCAAAGACAGGGGACGCCTCAACCTTGCTCAGTACAATTTACAGGTCTCTCCTCTCTCTAGTTTTCTAGAGAGAGGAAACCCCAAAATTCCACCTATATAATAACACAACAAACATTATGAGAAGTGTTTCACACAAACAAACAATACTGCATAATGTTATAGTCAAACCCTAACACTGGAATTCAAAGTCATTCCACACAAAGGCGCAAAAAATCATACATTTGCATTCCAAATGATTCAAAGTCATTCCACACACCTGCTTCCTTGAACTTTGGGCAATTTTTTCTTCTTCCGCAAGAGCCTCTCGAAATCTATGTACTACTGTTCTTGCGCTATCAATTTCTGCACATGCAAACGACCTTTCTTGGTTCACTACTCTCTTAGCATCTACAGACACCTACAAGTCGAACCATGAGTAACAAATCAAATGCCTGAAGAGGGCATCTTTCTATATGCAGCTCGCATAAGCACATCAGATTTATAGTGAGAACGAAAGTGCAATCAAGAACTCTAAAGCAAGCTAGGGTTTGAATTAAGCAAAAGGTAAAGTCGAATTACCTCTCTTGGCCAGCAGTGTCCCAGATCCGAGCCCTAGCACTCTTAATGTGGATGAGGAGAGTTCGAGTTAGGGCTCGCGAGCGGCCATAATTTATTTCGTTGACAGAATAATGGAGACGAAGCCACTGCGCCTTTGTCGGTGCCCGCGTGAGATCGATGGAGATATAGAGATGCAGCTGAGGCGACTCCGAGGTGAAAAATAGAGAGACACAAGGGCGAACCAGACGGAGGGGAAAGCGAGAGTGAGAGGAGAAGGGATGAACACGAAGGCGAAGAGAATGGAGCGATGGATCCGGTGGAGAATGGTGGATCCAGGGAGTGATGAGGAGGGAAGAAAAGTGGAGCGGTGCAGTGGAACGCGAACAGACTAGGGTTTTGTTAAAAGCTCACATGTTATTTTTTTTTTGATAAATAAATAATTTTGCAACGGCGGAGCTTTGCCGTGGAAAAATTAGCAACGGCAAAGGTATAGAAACCCGACTCAATAGCAACGGCAACCCTTGCCGAAGCTACCATCTGTGGCAAAACGTACCAATTGTCACGCCAAGCCCCTTGCCGAAGCTACATCGGTGGCAAAAGGTACCAATTGCCATGCCAAGACCCTTGCCGAAGCTAGTTAGTGTGGCTAAATTAATTTTTTTTTTTGTGTTTTGCTACGGTAACCCTTGCCGAAGCTACCATCTGTGGCAAAAGGTACCAATTGCCACGCCAAGCCCCTTGCCGAAGCTACATCGGTGGCAAAAGGTACCAATTGCCACGCCAAGTCCCTTGCCGAAGCTAGCTAGCATGGCTAATTTAATTTTTTTTTGTAGTGATTCTGCCTGCAGAGCTGACACCGAACCATGGCTACGAGCACCACATGAACGGACCCTACCCTCACAATCACGAATAACGAAGCTAGAAGCAGCGTAGTCCAATCCAGTCCGAGCACCGTCAAAATTAAGCTTGACAAAATCATTAGCAGGCTTTTTCCACTTAACTATTTTCGGTTTTACCTTTCTCTTTTTTTGGGGGGGAGGGGGGTTGGCCTTAACATGTCAATGTCGTCTTCTTATTCATCAGTTTGTGCTCTTTTCCAAGTTCTCCTATATTGGTTTATATTTTTTATCCAATCTTCCATTGTTCTAATATCGTAGTTGTCAAAAATTATTCTGTTTCTTATCGACCATATACCCCAAAGGGTAAAGGCAGGGATCGATTTTTGTTCTGAAGATAATTGGTGGAATATATCCGAGATTATGTCCTTATATAACTTGTTTTCTTTGTCAGTATTCCGGATTGTGCGTTCAATCTGCCTATCGAATCTCCCGTTGAAAGACAGGGAGATCTGACATTCTGAAAAGAGATGAGTGTTATCTTCTTCATGATGGGAGCACAATGGGCATTCCAGAGGCATATGAATCCCTTTAGCTTGTAATCTGACTTTTGTCGGGGTTCCATTTAGTAGGTTTTTCCATAGGAAATTTTTAATCTTAGGCGGGCAATCAATATTCCATATCCAGTCTAGGTTGATCCTTCTGATTCTCGTGACGTGGTCTAAAGCAGTAGCAGTAGAAAACCACCTATTTTTGCTAGGTTTCCAATATAGTCTATCTTCCATTTCATTTGAGGGAATATAGATATTTAGAATTTTATCAACAATATCCGACAGTAGGTAGTTACTTAGTTTTTCTTTGTCCCAAGTCTTATCTGGTTTCATGAATTGGTCAATAGTCTCCTGTTCATCAACCTGATCCAAGGTGCATTTTTCTCGAAGGTTCTCTTCGTTTTGGATCCAGTAATACTTCTAGAATCTTGTGGATTTTCCGTTTCCAACTTGCCAGATCAGGCCAGCACAGAATTCCTCTTTGATGTCCATTAATTTCGCCCATTGCCATGAAGAATTACTTTTTCGTTGGTAGTTCCATAGGCTCGCATTTCTAAGATACTTATGTTGGATGATTTTAACCCATTCATTTTGTGGTTTCGCCAAAATTTTCCAATACTGTCTGGGTTATTCAGTTGCCAACCAAACGAACTCTAGTATTACATTATATATTAAAATATTAAATATAAATAAATAATCCGGCCAGAGTTTTACTGGTCATTCCACGATATGCATGTATATGGAGATCCCAATATGAGGCTAGACTCCTAGCGGCCTAGAACCCATGGATATTAAGTGATATTCCCGGGCACTCTTGCAATTCTATTTATTTAAATTTTTTGTTCAAAAATAAGTTTATTTAATCAAGCATATATATGATTCGTGCACTTGGTTCCTTTTTAACCGATCTGAATAGTTAAAGCTTTAGATGTTTATTTGGGTCAGTAGCTAAGAGTTTAGGATCTCACGATTTCAAGTTGAAGATGATAGTTTAATTGTGATTAGTGCTTTAAATGATATCTAAATTTCTTATTAGGAGATAGTGATGCTTTCTATGCGATCTTTTGATTGTGTTTGATGCTTTCATATTTTTATAGAAATCAATCAGGTGGCTTATCGACAAAGTTTTCAGGTTTTGATTTTCCTTGGATATTTTTGCCTTTGACTTCTCATCTCAAACTTCTTACTCTCACTCTTAAAGATTTAATTTAATAGGATCTAACCCCACTAAAACATTTCCTTTTTTTAAAAAAAAAAAAGTTAAAGTTGTTGAAGAGTTCACTCCTCTAATGTATATTCGTTCATCGATCTTATGTGGAAACTTCTTGCCTAGTAGCAGGCATTTCGCCAAGATTTCCTCATAATTCATAAAATTCGAACAAAAAATATCTAATTAAGGAACAGAATCCCTAACCAACTCATCTTGTTCACCGGAGATTTAAATGTGTGTGTGTGTCTATATATATATATATATATATATATATATATATATATATATATATATATATATATATATATATATATATATATATATATATATATATATATATCTGATAGCAACTTTGTAACGGCCCGGATATAAATATCCGGAATACGTTTCGAAGGTCGGATACCATCGTTCGGATGTTGCAATTCAGGTACGGGTCGAGGTTTCAAACCTCTAATCAGTCGAAGTCTCAGAAATACAATTTAAGCGAAAATAAAGCGGAAGTACGGTGGCTGGCTTGTGGCTATTTTCTTATTTTTATTTCGGTATTAATTATATGTTAAATGTTATGTTTATATATATATACATATATACTTATATGTTGTATTGATTATTATTCTGATTTTAGAATATATATATATATATATATATATATATATATATATATATATATATATACAATTAATCAAATTGTAAACTTATTATGTAAAATATTACCACAAATGCTATTAGACCAATGGAGCTAGTTATGCAGTGCTGTGCTTTATATTAAACTAGTTTTACTCCCCGCCCATTGTGCGGTCTCTTAATAAATAAAAATTGATGTTGTATTTATATTCGCTTTCTGAAATTTAAAGGTTATAGTAGTTTGTTTAAAATCTTTGGATCTTTTAATAACAATAAACTATTGGAATTAATATACTTAAAATTTGCTTAAATAAATAAATCAAAACCATGGAATTTTTTTAAGATAAAACTATAAAGTGCACAAAATCATAGAATAATGTTAACACATCTATCAAATTATAATGTAATTTTTATTAATAATATTTAGGCGACAATCAACCATAGGTCATTTTCTAGTTTTCCTTTTAGTAATGTTTATTTTATTTCTAAATCTAAGTTTATGAGATTAAGTATGATTAGGTTTTAAAGATTATGAGATAAAATTTTAACTTATTAAATATAAAATGATTGTTAATTTAAACTATTTATTTAAGTTATTGTCGATGCAATTAGGGTGAACCCATATGATGATATGTGATTCTGGTAAATAAAATTTGTATCTTCATAAAATTTATGATTGAAATTAAGTTATTATTTTATTTATTACAATATTTATCTTTTAAAAACCGGATTGTTTAAAATCTATTACTAACTATTAAAACAAAAGTCTTACCGATGACGTGGCGCCCTCCCCTTAATTCTAGGCTTTTCAACCAATCACCTTAGCCTAAATTACAATTTTAGTAGTTTTTTAAAAAAAACATCTATTACTAACTATTAAAACAAAAGCCTTACCGATGACGTGGCGCCCTCCCCTTAATTCTAGGCTTTTCAACCAATCACCTTAGCCTAAATTACAATTTTAGTAGTTTTTTAAAAAAAAAACAATGGGATTAATTCAAAACATAAAATTAATAATAAGGAAACATAAAATTAATATTAGTAATCTGTATCTATATATATCTATATATACTACTATAATTGCTTTTTCAACCATCTATTACTAACTATTAAAACAAAAGTCTTACCGATGACGTGGCGCCCCCCCCTAATTTTAGGCTTTTCAACCAATCACCTTAGCCTAAATTACAAATTTAGTAGTTTTTTAAAAAGAAACATCTATTACTAACTATTAAAATAAAAACCTTACCGATGATGTGGCGCCCTCCCCTTAATTCTAGGCTTTTCAACCAATCACCTTAGCCTAAATTACAATTTTAGTAGTTTTTTTAAAAAAAACATCCATTACTAACTATTAAAACAAAAGCCTTACCGATGACGTGGCGCCATCCCTTTAATTCTAGGCTTTTCAACCAATCACCTTAGCATAAATTACAATTTTAGTAGTTTTTTAAAAAAAACAATGGGATTAATTCAAAACATAAAATTAATAATAAGGAAACATAAAATTAATATTAGTAATCTGTATCTATATTTATCTATATATGCTACTATAATTGCTTTTTCAACCAATGGGTTTAATTCAAAATATTTAATTATCTAAACTTTTACTATTATTTTATAATATTAATTTAATAGATTACTAAGCTTTTATTTATAAAAAATCACGACATGGTGCGGGGATATAATATCATTTCCCATTTTATGATAATTAGCATATGCTTTTGGTATGTCAACTATCGCCTAAAATAGCTTAATTGATTTAACAATTATTATAATTATAATTATAATTCATATTCATATTCTTTTTAGGATAACATGTACACACTTTCCATATTACTTAAATATATAAATATCTACTTTGCTATCCAATATCTAATGTAATATATACTTTTGATTTCTTTTTCACTCATCTACCCATTTTTTAATGCACGAAAATTCAAATGATTAGTTTAATTTATATTGTATATCCACTTATGGAATATTTCAATATGATTATATCTTTATGATAATTCTTAATTATCTTATTGCCTTTTACTTTTTTCTGAAAATCTAATTGGTTAATTTAATTTTGAATGCATATCCATTTATGTAATATTTTTATTTGATTTTATTTGATTCTATCTACAAGATCTACAAGATTTTTCTTAATTATCTTTTTGTCTTTTACTTTTGCCCAACTATCTTATAAATAATACACTTGGTACTTAATATTGTCAATCATCCCAACCGTTTTCTATTATCCTCATTTGATAGGTTGAAATGACAAGAGTAGTTGCCTTGGTTGAGCAGTTTGTAGGCGTTTACGAAATCATCTCAACCGTTTATATACTACATATTATACACTTTACTTTATTATTTTCTAACCGCTAATATGTGTATTTTTGTCTGTAATTTTTTAGTATTATTTAATATTCACAACTTTACTATTAAATTACGTGCCATTGGCGTGGGTATATGACTAGTCTATCTTTAAACCAATTGGTATATCAAGCAAGCTATATAACAACCGGACTATTTGAAATCTATGGATTTAATATAAAAGTCATATGTTAAAATATTTTTTGTAGAAGTTTTCCCTCGTAATATCTTTACATCTATTTATTTCCACACCGTAAAGTAGAAGTTTCAATTTTTGTAGATACGGTAGAAGTTATTAATTAATTTAATGAATAACAATAACTAATTTAATAGATTAAACCAACAAATTTAGAAAGAAAAATAAAATATAAGTGTATCTTAATTAGTTTTTTTCGAAGCATATCTCAATTAGTTAAATTGAAAAGAATCATAATTAGTTAGAATTTGATATTTTTTCCGAAAAATAAAATATAAGCATACCTCAATTAGTTATTAAGAAAAATTCAAAAGAGTCATAATTAGTTAGAATTTGATATTTTGAATAAATGATTGGAAATATATTTATGAAAATAGATTAATGTTTTATACACATAGGATGACAGGTAGATAAATAGATTAGGTCATTGTATGACTTGACTTAAATTTATTGGATATTCATTAATTGACGTGTAAAAAAACTCGGTCAAATTGCACTAGAGATTGACATGTAAGCGAATTCGATCAGAGCCCGTCACATAAGATTTTTACGTCTTTGTTTTAATATTATAAAATAATACTATATTTATTATACCATCTAGGACAATTGTATGTTAAAATGCCAGTATTAAAATCACAAACTAAAAATTCCTAATTATTTGGTTTTAATTATAAAATGCTAAATCAAAGTATAGGATATATATACTCGAATTCTCTGTATGCTCTATAGAGCCCCCGCCCCCGCAATCGGAGTATTTCTTTGATGATGAGATTTTATTATTTAATATATAATTAATTAATAATCAACCAAATATTAATTTATTAACAATCAATCAAATATTGGATAGATTATTTGATGTAAAAAGATAAGTTTTTTACCTAACTATATTGACTTATTAATTGATGTGTCCCAAAAATATAATACCAATTTAATTCAAAATATGACACGTAACCAAAAATAATCACATTTTAATTCAGAAAATGTCATTGGTGCGAAATCGCACCAGAGGCAAAACGGCCTCTGTTTTAGTATTTTATATATAGATTAATCATGAAAGAAAAATCCATGTTAATTAAGATTAGTGTGTTCCTATTTTGAATTGGTAAATATAATCGAACGGACTAATGTGATTTCAAAAGAGATAAGACGAAATAAGAGTTTTAATTAGTGTAAAATATGAGGATAACACGAAAAAATCTCTCATGAATAATGGGTTCCTATCCATTTGTAGATAATATATTTTACAAATATTTAAAATAGTTTCAATGATTTTATTTAATGAAAATGCATGATCATAATAACAAGGTTTATATGTGTGGGCTTTGCTCATCTGCCCACTTCACTTTATCTCTTTTGTTAGTGTTCTCCATAATTTTGATGGTTTTTGGTGTTTTCTTCCAAACATAACAATAAAAATATAATCAATTTAATTATATATTGAATAAATATAAAACTTGTTGCAGTTTGGTGGCAATAAGCCAAGAGATCTTGACTTATCAAAAGAAAAAAAGAAAAAAAAAGCCAAGAGATCTTTGTAGTTCTCTAGTAAATTTGGGGCCCCACATACACTAGAGTCCAAATTAATGATGCATCTAATCTATATATCATGATATTTGGTGTTGGATTTCAATTATGAGGTTTGGTCAATCTTGCCTTCTCGATCGATCCGTCCCTATATATACCACAAATCCACGTGAGATTTGACGTTGTAGCGTTAATTATATTACAACGTCGAATCCAACGTTGTAATATATAAAGTGAAGGATCGGATCAGATCGAATCGGACTAACAACGTCGGATCGAACGTTGGTAGAGTAAATAATACATAAATATTTCACACACACCCAAAAAAACACAACGTCCAAAAGGACGTTGTTACTCAATTTTTTTTTTTAAATTTATATTAGATCCGATCTGACCCGTTATAGCAACATTCAATTTGACGTTGTAACAACGTCTTACAACATCTGAATTTGTTAAATGAAATTATAATGTCAGATTCAACGTTGTTATAACATTGGATTGGACGTTAATTTGCGGTGTATATAGGGAACGCGATCCCTGTTATATATACCTGCTCAGATGGACCGCTGTCTTAACTGGTTAAACTAGTTTGTCCCCATCGGATTAATCTAATGATGAAAAATAAAGCCAGACCTTTTTTTTCTTTACAAGGGAAGAGGTAGCAACAAAAACTACAAAAAACATTAGGTTATTAGAGAGTCAAGATGTACCAATCATTTTTTTAAGGAAAAATGACTCAAAATAATATCAACTATCACATATGAATAAAAAATAATACGAACAAAAAAATATCAAAATAAAACTATCCACTCATGAACCAAAAATAATACAAACTTCAAAATTGACTAAAAATAATACAAATTTTGAACTTTTAACTCAAAATAATACAAACTTTTGAAGTTGGATTAGAACAAGAGTAAAAAACAAACATTATTTACCAAAATTACAAAAATATGTGTATATAGTCACACTTTTGCACAATGCATCTGCTTTATTTTTAAATACACCAAACCACTATTTATTTATTCAACTTTACAAAAAAAAACACTTTTTATTTTGAAATTAAATAAAATCACATCCACTTTATCCATAATTATTCAAAAAAAAGGAATCATATCCTAAAATTCATGTAATTTTGTGTAATTTCTAAAAATTGGGGTTGTATTATACAAATTAAGTTGGATAACCAAATAGTTGGTTTGATGTATTTAAAATATAAAAGGTGGATTTGTGCAAAGTATGAATACTATAGATATTTTATAATTTTTATAAATAAAATTGTATTTTGAATCTTATCTTAATTTAAGTTCAAAAGTTTGTATTATTAAAGTCAAAATTTCATTGATTGTATTGTTTTTGGTTGATTTTAAAGTTTGTATTATTTTTGGTTTATAAGTGGATAGTTTGTATTATTTTGAGACTTTTTTTAGTTCGTATTATTTTTTATTCATATCTCATAGTTGGTATTATTTTGAGTCATTTTACCTTTTTTTAACTATGATTTTTTCAAGTGATCCCGTAATGATCTAAAAAAGGGCCAACAAGCAATAAAGTGTCAAAATAATAAAAACAACTAGGGCTAACAACAAAGAAAACGAGATAATTAAAAATCGTGAAAGGGTCATTGCACAAATCCCAAAAGGGCATGAAAAATATCGAAAGTGATTAGAAAAAACAATTTACAAAACAAAAAAAATTACAAATCTTTTGGAATTAATATTGCCTTTCGGAAACGGTATTGGAATACAAAATCCTGAAAAGGTTCTGACCAAAATCCTGACAGGGTTGAATAAATACTGAGAGGTTCGGAAAATAATCTTATAGTAGTAGTAGTACTAATATTTCTTTCTCGGACGTTCAGCTTATTCTCGGGATTGTTGCACACAAAATTTTATCCGATGATTGATCTTCCCTCTATTGGTCTGTATTTGTTCCCTCTCTTGGCATCAGATCGTTGCTCTGGCGTGGTTGTGTTAATTAGTTCCAAGTTGGGTTGCAGTATCGGGTGTCCTGTATGATCAAGTGGATCTTTATTGTGTTCATGTTCTTCGAAGATCCCTCATTTAAGTGGGGGCAACATCGGTGATCCGCACTCCCCAAGTTTCGCCCTTTCAGGTGTTGGGTTACTATTCTTTGCCAATTCTCGGCGTTGAGATGCCGTGTGAGTCGTCGCACTCTCCGGTGTTGTCGGCATTTGTGACTCGCCTTGGATTTTCCTCGACTCCTCAGCTGGCTGACGACTTTTATGGGTTATTTGGATTTTTTCTTTCTTCTGTGTTAATTTGTGTTATTAAGTGTGTTGTTTATTGATGATTAGTCTGTTTACTGATTCCTCGATCTATTAAAACCCTAATAAGAGGACAGAGAACATTCAACAATGAAAAACAAAGACGATATAGAGTGCACCTTGCAACACTCCTATGTCACCGAGTAAAGAGGCGATTGTCAAAATTGATCACCCTTTTTTTTTACAGTAGGCAAGGTTTAGGATACTTCTAAGTATCCATGATCATCAAAGCATGATGATGTTTTGGAATTCGTAGCTATAGTTTAGGATAGAATTACAGCTCAGTTGAGATTTTGCAATAAAATCTGCTGCACTATTCGCCTCTCTGTAGCAGTGTTGGAACTTGATGAATTCAAAGTTTTTGCTTAGAGTTTGAATTTCTTTCACAATTTGTGTAATTTCCCACGGTGAGTTGTTTTCCTGGTTGATGGCATTGATAATGATTGCACAGTCACCTTCGATGATCATCCTCTTTATTCCGAGTTCTGCGGCCAATCTTATACCTGCAAGTATTGCAAAACATTCTGTTTGGATAACAGAGTACGTTTCACCATTGCATTTGTGTATTCTGATTATTTTGCCTTGATTATTTCTTATGATAAAACCAATTTGAGATTGTACCCCATTTTTTACAGAAGCGTCTACATTTATTTTTACAATATTTTTAGGAGGGTATTTCCACTTCATTTTCAAACGAGGCCTGGTGTGCTTTGGCGAACTTTTTATTAACTCCTCTTTCTTCCAGCATAAAATTTTATCAATAGTTTGAGTAAGAGTGTAAGCTATGCTTTTGGAAAAAAAAATTTTAAAAATGATGTTATTTCGAAGTTCCCAGATTGAGTGCCATAAGTGGCAGAGGTCTGTAAAATCTTTATTTTCGCTTTTAGTATTTAGAATATTTTCAGAAATATTACTGGTTAGGTTTGGGATATTAAAGGATTTTTGTAGTCTGATGCCCAGGTTTTGGATAAGTGTCCTAGTGATTTGACACTTAAAAAGTAAGTGATTTGCGTCTTCTGGTTCATGGTTGCAAAGTGAGCAGGTACTGGGGACTCTATTTATGTATCTATTTAAGCGCTCAGTGGTGGGTAATATATCTAATACAATTTTCCAAATAAAGTTTTTAATATTTGGAGCGATATTTAGTTTCCATATCCAATCTGCAGAAATATTAAAGTTATTACTTGTGTTAAAGAGGGAGGAGGTGGATTTGACCGTAAATGTTCCATTTTTATTGTAGATCCATATTAGTCTCTCTGGGATATCAATTCTGGGGATGTAAATATTTGATATCATTTGAGCAATGTGAGGTGGGAACATGTTGTTAAGTTTGTTTGTGTCCCAGGTGTTAGAGTTTGTAAATAGATTACAGACTTTTAGGTTAGGGTTTTGGTTATTTCTAAATTTTTCGAGTTTTTGTTCATTTACCCAGATGTCAGACCAAACGTTAATGGTTTTCCCATTTCCAACTAGCCAAAGTAATCCTTTAGAGAAATTATCTCTAATGTTTAAGAGCCGTCCAAATTGCCAAGAAGTTTTATTTTTATTTATTTCCATTAATGGTTCCTTTGAAAGATATTTTTGGGTGATAATCTTTGACCAAATGCTGTTGGGATTTGCTATAATTCTCCAAAGAAGTTCCATCTGCATGCTTAAGTTGATTTGTTCAGCTGTTTTGAAGCCTAGTCCTCCATCCTTTTTGGGGGTACATAATCGTTCCCAGCTGATTAATGGGTGGTAGTTATCAGATTGAAGTTTATTCCAGAAAAAGTTTTTGTTGATTTGATCAATTTTATCAAGAATTCCTTTTGGGAGGAGGAAGGATTGCATAAGATAGTTGGTTTTAGAGTTAAGATTGGCTTGAATAAGGACAGATCTGCCGGCTTGAGAGAGGGTGTTTGATTTCCATTTCGATAGTTGTTTTTTTAGACTTATAATTGCTTCGTCAAATACACTATTGTTTACTCTCCCACTAATGAGTGTTATTCCCAGATATTTTTCTAAGGTTTTAGTAACAGGGATATTTAATTGTTGAGCAAGGCTTTGAGCTTTTTGAAGGGAAATGTTTTTAGAGACTTGTAGAGAACTTTTGTTGTAATTTATAGATAGACCTGATATATTACAAAAGTTGTTTAAAAGGTTTTTAATTGTGTGAAGACTTAAGTCATTAGCTTTTCCAAAGATGAGTGTATCATCTGCAAAGGAGAGGAATGGGATAGGAACACTATTATTTGTCAGGTTCATTCCAATTAACGGATCAAATTCTAAAGATTCCTGTTGTATCATTCTAGCTAGTAATTCCATGACTATGACAAAAATGTATGATGCAAGAGGGTCTCCTTGTCGTATACCTCGAGAGGTTTGGAAAGTCTTGCCAGGTAAGTTATTAACTAACACTGAAAAGTTAGTTTTAGTTAGGCATGTCATCACCCAGTTTATCCATTTCTGGTGAAATCCAACTTTGGTCATTATAATGCGTATGTAGTTCCAACTTATTTTGTCATAAGCTTTTTCCATGTCGAGTTTAATTGCCATCCATCCATGTTTTCCTTTTTTGTTATGGAAAGAATGAAAGACCTCGTGGGCTATTAGGATGTTATCTTGGATATTTCTTCCCTGAACAAAGGCTCCTTGAAATGGGTTGATAATACGGGGTAGGATTGGTTTAAGACGGTTAGCTAAAAGTTTTGAGATAATTTTATAAATAGTGTTACAGAGGCTGATAGGACGATAATGGTTGATATTGATAGGGTTGTCAATTTTCGAAATGAGTGCAATGAATGTTGTATTTACTTCGTTAAGAAGAATGCCTGAGTAAAAAAAGGATTTAATAGCCTTGCATAGCAAGCTTCCCACAATGTTCCAATATTTTTTATAGAATTCGGGTGGGAAGCCATCTGGGCCTGGAGATTTATCTTCTTTCATAGAGAACAGAGTATCCTTAATTTCTTTGTCTGTAAAGGGTCTGGTTAAGGTTAAGTTTTCAGAGTCAGTAATTGTGCGATCTATCAAGTTTGGAAAGTATGTATTATGATTGTTTGTTTCTTTGTTTGAGATGAATCTTACAGCTAGTTCATTGGTTATTTCATCTCTAATCTGATTTTCGTCTTTAATTACTATACCACTTTTATTTGTAAAATTTCTAGTAATAATTTTTGAGTTTCTGATTTTAGTGATTGATTGGTAGTATTTGGTATTCCTATCCCCAAAATTAAGGAAGTTGGATTTAGCCCTCTGTTTCCAGAAAGTATTGTTAAAATTCATGAGTGATTCGCGTTTGTTTAGTAATCTTTGTCTTTTATTAATTGTGGTATCATTATAGTTTCCAGTAATCTGCTGTGTTTGTAGTAGTAAAAGTTGATCTTCAATGTCTTTTAATTGTCTAAGGTTGTTATTTGGGTGCGATTTACACCAAATTTTTGTATTTTTCTTAATCAGTTTTTGTTTTTGTAATAGTGTAAACATGAATGATCCACAGATTTTGTTTTTCCAGGTCGATTTAACTAGTTTATTGAAGTTATCATTTTTTGTCCATGACATTTCAAATTTGAAAGGTGATCCTGCTCTGATTAATTTTGTTCCAATTGAGATCGATATTAAAGAGTGGTCAGAGTTTGTGAATGGGTGGTTGTGAACTGTCAGGTTAGGGAAGTGGTTTGAGATGTCTGTATGGATCATGACCCTATCCAGTCGTTCATAGATATTATTAATGGGATTTTGGCTTTTCCTCCAAGTTACTGGACTTCCAGTATAGGGAGCAGTGTGAATATCTAGTTCTTCCGTAATCTGGCGAATTCGGTTGAATCTACTGTTATGCGGGATTGTTCCTCCATTTTTTTGTTTCTTGATTCTATTTCATTAAAATCTCCCATTATTAAGGATGGGAGATTGTATTGTCGGGTTACTCTTATTATCTCATTCCAAAAGGTATCTTTGTCTGTTTGATTCAAAGGTGCATAAATGAAGTTAAGAATAAATTTGTAGTTATTAATGTTAATTAAGTACATTATGTAATTGTTTGACATTGTTAATTCTTCACTGGAATCTGTGAGGTTTGATGTTTAAAAAGGATCCATAGTCCTCCTTTTGTCCCTTTTGAGGGAATGTGATGGGCTTTGGTAAAACCACATTTTTTGTGTTGGCATTCATTCGGTGGTTCGATTGTTTTAGTTTCAGCTAGTACTAGTATGTCTAGATTGTTTCTTTTTTGGATGTAAGCTAGGTCTTGCCAAAGGTTAGGTTTTCTTATGCCTCGTATGTTCCAGTATGCTATATTTGTCATTTAATAATTTTTATTGTGTATACTAGCTTTGTAAGCATGTTTAATATATGATGGTAAATATTTATATTACTTAAGTGGTTTGTAATAGTATGGGTAATTAGTTTCCAGGAGCTTAATAGGTATAATTTTATAAACTGGTTGTTTTGGTTAATTTTAGGTGTATTTTTTAATTCTAGATTTATATTGCTAATTTTTTGTAATGCTATTTTTGTATTTATATGATCATTATTATTTTGAGTGTAAGAATAAGAATTGCTTAAAAGTTTGACGTAAAGGTTGTTAAGGATAATAATAATAATAATTTTTTTTTAGGAGATCAAGATTTGTAAGATATTGGGCAGATGTAAAATTTTCTTTATTTGAACTATAGGTATTTGTTGTGTAATTATGAGGATAACTTTTCCAGGTTGTACTATAATTATAAATTTTATACCTTAGCCTGTTGGTTTGAGATAGTGGTAATCCAGTTTTATTATTACCGAGGTTTGGATTATAGTTTATGGGCCATAAGGGCTGATGGGCCAAGTTAACATTGTGAGCTAAATAGTTTCTGTACTTTGAAAATTTATTTTCTATTTGGAGCTGGTTAAGGGTAGCAGTTTGGGATATTATGGGCTTGACAGTTGTATTTTTATTTTGACAGTGGCACTCATGCAGAATTTTTACTAGATTTAAGGTTTTTATAAGAAAATTGATCACCCTTGTCCCTTGGTATGGACATGGGCCTATATCATGTTGTTTGGAGATGAAATCACCTAAAAGTGTGAATTACAAATTTTAAATGCGTTCCATTGATATTGGTTCGAGTTAAAATTAATAGCTAAAAGGTATCACCAAGCCTACTTGCAACACTAGTGAAGTTTTTATTTGGGTTTTTTACGTTTTCGAAAGATTTTTTTGAATTTTGATTCACGGGAATTTGATATAATTAATTTTAGAAAAAATAATTCAAAATAATACCAAGCAATTTTAGTTTTAACTAGTTCATATATGAACTATGCTTATATTAACCCAAAACAATATGGTTCTCAATTCCGATTATTTTTCCAGTAAAAATTATCGAAATTGATTAGAGAATGTATTTTGGTGGGCAAAATTGTAGGAAATAAGGATAAAGTATTCTGGCAGGCAAAATCGTCGGACAAATAGCCAGAATTGATAATCATATTGTTTTGGTTAATATGACATACTTCATACATGGATTAGTTAAAACTAAAACTCATATTATTTTCGGTTAAAAGTTGATTCTTTGTATTATTTTGAGTTATTTTTCTTTACTGTTATAATGGATTAAACTTTTATCCTCTATTTTTTACAAGGTAAAGATTTTGGTGAGGTCAGACTCTACAAGACCACCACCCAATAGCATCCTTTCAGATGAGAATGCACAACTAGCGATCTTCTAAGAGAGGAGGGAGGGTTGAGAGAGCGGGATAGCCAGTGTCAAGCGGGCAATCCTATCCACCATTGTGTTGATCTCACAGAAAGCATGCGAGATGAAAACCGAGTCGAACTACTGTATCGAGAGCAGAGTGTCCAAGATGATGATCTCGATCTCCCACAGACAACTCCAGTATCCCTTAACCGCATTGACAATCGTCAGATTGTCGCCCTCCATAAGGATATTGTGAACTCCAAGCTCCTTTGCTCTTGAGACCAAGCTGAAGGCCTCTTGCTTCTGCAACCAGAGCTGAGCTATGCCCACATGGGACTCCGCCACAATCGATCACCTCACCAAGATGATTACAAATGATGAAACATGCCGCAGAGGAACCATCCAAATTTTTTGTTACATCAAAATTAATTTTGAATGTCCCTAGTGGCGGTTTCTGCCATCTTAAGTTCCTTCATTTATTTTGATTAGGGGGTTTGGTTTGTTGTTTTCTGTTTTCTTTGTCGGGTATTTTTGTGGTCTCCCCGTTCTAAAATGTTTGTTTTGTGATATATTTCATGCTTTGCATTGTTGTTGTGTTGACATTATCAAATATTTTTCCGGTTTCTACTTGTTCAAATGCTCCACCATATTGTGACTAACTTCTTTTTCTTTTTGTTTTCTAGTTTGCTAAAAAAAATTCACAGATATATCTCTTTACAGAGTTATTGTTCGTATTTGTATTTTGTAATACATGCTCAATGGTCGGGTCAATAGTTTTAACTAATTGAAGTGTTTGGTGATATTTAACAAACAAATGTGTCGGGGTCTCATCTGCCAGGTTACATAATGTATATTTAGTCGTTAGATCAATATGCCATCTAAAGACAACTTTCGAAGTTTTTATTCTCTATTGGTGGGCTTCAATGGCCAATTTTCTTGCGGGCTTAAATTTAAATAATTTATTTATGTCAAGCCCATAGACCTCAAGTACTTGGTATGGACCGAATCACCCATTTATATAAGCCCATTAACGTAGAACATTAAAGCACCTCTAATATCTTTACCCATTTGGACATTTTGATTTTGTTTTTTAAAAAACTTTTTTTATTTATGATTTTCCATATATATATATATAGAGTATGGATCTATTGTTCACAAGCCTTAAGGTGTAACTTGTACACAAATATGAGCCCTTGATCTAAACGGAATGGATGGCCAAGATCATGCCACGTTAATATTTTTTTTAAAAAAAAAACATGTGAAAGGAGGTCCGATTGCACTAGTAAGCGCGTGTACCTTAAACTGATTAAAACCTAACCCATGTTTTTTCATTGTAGAGCGGCAAGGCATAGCTTGAAGAAGAAGGGGATGCACCGAGAGGGAGATTGAGGCCAGGGACGTGGGTGATGGTGGAGGCGGGATGGTGGCGACGTCGGTAGACCGCCAACCCTCTTCCTCCCTATACCTTACTCTTAGATTGCTCTCCGTTAGCGCCCCTCTCGCCGCTACTGCTCACCGGTTGCCTCTCCACCAGCCCGTCTCCAGGCAAGGCCGCTGTTGCGCTTGACTTATGGAGGTCGGCGTCGAATCGAGGGGTTGAAGTCGGCGTCGAATCGAGACAACATGCTGACAGTAAGAAGCGGTAGAAGGCGATGGCGATTGCGAATGCGAAGATGAAGGTTTCTAATGGTCTTATCTGTTGTGGTTTCTAATGCTTGTTAGATTAATTAATTGATTCCTAAAACTGTCAAGAAAAATCCTTTCAAGGTGAAGAGTTTTTAGGAGTCATCGTGTTGGCTTCAAAGGTAATCGAAATCGCTTAGCAAGCTACTTCAATCAATTGATCTTCATCTGCAAGCTACTTCAATCAGTTGTACTAGTGTATTTGAATCAAGTGATGTCTAATTTGCCTTCATTTGATCTTCATCTGCAAGCTACTTCAATCAATTTTGTTTACGGTCACTTTGTAGGGCGATTTGTTGCAAGTGCGGATTCAAGTGATGTTGTTCAAACATAGAAAGAGGATGAGTTCGCCAGCTTCAAACATTGAAGGCTCTTTTTGTGCATCTCTCCATCTTGCTTCCTGTTTTAAAATTAGAAATATTGTGAATTAGAGATATTGTTCATATTTCATCGGGGAATTTCTAATGGTTATTCAATGGAATACCGACATTATTCGGTGAATCTCTAACATTTTGTGATTGAGATATGAGATTATCGATATCATTCATTGAATTCTGTAAAATTATTCACCGGAATGTGTGTATTTTGTAATTCGAAATAAATGTGTGTTTGAGATCTTAGATTGTCGATCGTTATTATTCTTTGAATTCTGAATAATTATTCAATGAAATGTGTGTATTTTGTAATTCGAAATAAATGTGTGATTGGGATCTCAGGTTATTGATTGATATTATTCGTTGAGTTGTGAATAATTATTCCATGGAATCTGTGTATTTTATAATTTGAAATCAATTAATGTGTGATTGAGTTTTGAGGTTTTCGATATTATTCGTTGAATTCTGAATATTTATTCAATGGAATATGTGTATGGAAAGAGGGAAAAAAATAAAATAAAAAATAAAAAATTACAAACTCATCCAAATTTGAAAAAGAAAAAAAAATAAAAAAAAAAGAAAAAAAAAGAAGAAAAAAAAATACCCTTGGAACTCACGCACAATGTAGGGAAAGGAGGGAGAGTGTAGGTGATATTTATTGTAACGGCCCGGATATAAATATCCGGGATACGTTTCGAAGGTCGGATACCTTCGTTCGGATTTTGCAATTCAGGTACGGGTCGAGGTTTCAAACCTCTAATCAGTCGAAGTTTCAGAAATACGATTTAAACGAAAGTAAAGCGGAAGCATGACTTAGATACAAAAGCCGCGGCAGAGCCGGGTCAAAACCAAAACAAAATGGGTGATTGTCATTTGTCAAGTTAGAATATATTAGCCGGATTCTTCGATTCGCCAAAAATTTCCCCGTCACAGAAGCATGGAGCAACAAGAGCGGTACCTAACACTATCCACGAAGTCAGGCCTGGTGATCGCCTGCGGGTCCTCTGACCGCGCTGAGGCCACATAACATGCCTATGCCTAAATAAAAGATGACTAATGCGGTACAAGATTTAAATCACACTATCATGCCCCTAGTATATATATATATAATATGTAGAAAAGAACTGTAAAGGGCCCAAGACAATGCCAAGTGGCATATCCCTCTCCTACCTCTGCACCCCTTCCCGTTAGTGCAGAGACTAGCCAGTTCGGGCTATAACATAGCACTCTCTTCGTGGTGGTGCACTCACCACGGTATCATCATATCATATCATATCTCATCATCATATCATATCATATCTCATCATCATATCATACCTCATCATCATATCATAAAATAAATAAAACATGCCCGATGGTGCTGGGCTAACCGTATCATATCAAATCATCTCATCTCTTACCCGATGGTGCTGGGCTATCATATCATGCTCGTATCGACTCGATAGACTCAGGGCACCCGATGGGGCTGGGCTACCCTATGACCCTAGCAAAGACTCTAGGTCTATCACAGATAACGGCCGTTCTATATTCAAACACACAAAGTAAACACATGCTCAGTTCAATGCAATCCTAACATGATACTACATGGCATGCTTTAATATGCAACAAAACTACACATTACATGACACATCAGGCAGGAGGTCCAGGTTACTGAGTAAGTCCCGTAGGATACTTACTTGTTGATGCAGAACAGCAAGATAACACAAGCAAGGCCCAAATGCAAGTCCAAAGTAATCCAAAAGCAATACACACCTATCATCAAGCCATTTCCATAAGATACCAGACCAACATTCATACACACGAAACCCAAGTTCCCAACATTCTCAAAACTGACCGATAGTAAAACCGTTTTCCAAAATCTTAAATCCAAATTAAGTCAACTCATATTCAAAATAATTCTCAAATCATACTTGGCCAAATTCCGACATTAAACATTTAAGCCTTAAAGTCAATTTCCCAAAATCATGTTATAAAATAATTCCGGCATGCTTCTTATTTCAAAAACATTATAAATAAATTCCAATATTAAATCACCAAAATAATTTTAATCTCACAAATAATACTTATAAATCAAAACCAACAATTTACTTTAAAATCCTAGCTCACATAGTTAAATCCTCATAAAAGTATCATATATAAATAATCCACTTAATACTATTTTAAAATAATAACAATATCTAAGGATTAATTTTTCCAGAATTTATAACCAATCCCAAAATAATAGTATTCAAATAATTCAACACTTGTTATCCATAAAATCTCAAAACAAACCATAAATATATTTATAACTCCATGTCAATTAATATTACTTTTAAAACCCTTTAAATATATTAAAATATTTCAGAATATTCATAAATATATATATATATATATATTCCCAAATCCGAAATAATAATCAATATAACACATAACATATATATATATATATAAACATAACATTTAACATTATATATAAGTTAATACTGAAATAAAATAATAAAAAAAAAACACAACCCATCAACATAACCCAACCAGGCCACAATTGAACCCAGAGAAGGAAGAGGAAGGAGCTCGATCCGGAAGGCCCAAAAATTAGGCCCAGCCCAACCCGGAAGTATGAAAAGAGTCCAACCCGAAATCAGAATAGAAAGAAAAAAAAAAGAAGGGGGCCCACGGGTTGATGTGGCGGATGAGGTGGCAAAGGAAGGGGGACCCGCCTTCTACTTCTTCCCCCAATTCTGCCGCCTGAAACAACAGAGGAGCAGGCAACTGTCGACGGAAGAGTAACGGGAGAGGGAAAGGGCCGCCGGTGACCCGGGCTTCGTCTCCGGAAGGGACACCCGACACCGAGTACCCGACACACACACGAATCGATCGAAGACAAATAAGGAGGGAGGAAGGAAGAAATCTCACCGAAGGGGCTCGATGCTTCGCCGGGGGTTCGTCGGAGCTCAATGTGGGCTCGCCGGAGATGTATAGACCCCGGAATCGACCTAGGAAGAGAGCAATCGGCTCAAAGGTCCACCTTTATTGTTTTTTGAAGGGGAAAGGAAGAAGAAGTGAAGGCTTACCGAGCCTAAACCGCGAGGGCAGAGGAGGGAGCGATGGGGGCTATTCGTGGCTCCTCCGGGCGTCCTCTAGCTGCTCCGGCTGTTTGAAAACGTCAAGGAGGTTGTGAGGAGTCCCACTGCTGGGGACGGATGAAGAAGGAGATAGAACGAGTTTTGAGCTGCTCGTTGTGGCTTGCGAAAACAGGGTTGGAGCTCCTTGTTTTCGGCTTCAATGGTGACGACGGTGGTGACGGGGCTGGTGCAGG
This sequence comes from Persicaria maculosa, assembly GCA_963922045.1. NCBI lineage: Eukaryota > Viridiplantae > Streptophyta > Magnoliopsida > Caryophyllales > Polygonaceae > Persicaria > Persicaria maculosa. Next base: position 17,676,231 of record OY998261.1, on the reverse strand, counting down.
TGTGGTGGTGGATGAGCCGAAATGGAGGAGGAGGGTAGAGCTTGGGTGGTGGTGCGAATGAAAAGGATGGAGGGTGTGCAGAGGTAGGAGAGGGATATGCCACTTGGCATTGTCTTGGGCCCTTTACAGTTCTTTTCTACATATTATATATATATATATACTAGGGGCATGATAGTGTGATTTAAATCTTGTACCGCATTAGTCATCTTTTATTTAGGCATAGGCATGTTATGTGGCCTCAGCGCGGTCAGAGGACCCGCAGGCGATCACCAGGCCTGACTTCGTGGATAGTGTTAGGTACCGCTCTTGTTGCTCCATGCTTCTGTGACGGGGAAATTTTTGGCGAATCGAAGAATCCGGCTAATATATTCTAACTTGACAAATGACAATCACCCACTTTGTTTTGGTTTTGACCCGGCTCTGCCGCGGCTTTTGTATCTAAGTCATGCTTCCGCTTTACTTTCGTTTAAATCGTATTTCTGAAACTTCGACTGATTAGAGGTTTGAAACCTCGACCCGTACCTGAATTGCAACATCCGAACGAAGGTATCCGACCTTCGAAACGTATCCCGGATATTTATATCCGGGCCGTTACAAAGTTGGTATCAGAGCCAGGTTGTGCAATTCGGGTACGCAAGGGTCGAGTGTATGTTTTGGAAAACCGCCCATGGATTTCGAAAGATTTGAAAGTGTTTTAAAGGGGCAAAATGAACTTAAGATGCCTAACTCCAATTGGACTAAATATGAACTTGGCTTATGATAAAAGTGGAGAACCAACTAATAAGGGATCGAGTGGGTAGAAACGACGCTAGACCATCCCTATTGGATGTAGTCGGAAATGGGTAGGCGAAATACTAGCTTGTTCTTTACAGATGGGTCGGGAAGACTCCAAAGAGGTCGTTATATGTGGCATTGACTGATTCTATGTTGAGTGCTTGATATGTTAAAGATTGATTGTTATGTTCTGACTATTTATTGAATATTGAACGATCTGTGCGAACGGGATAGCGGGAGTACCCTTCTTCTTCTTATATGGTTAAGCTCAGTTTTGTGGAACCGCCCCTTTCCTTATGAGCCCTTTTGACAATTCAATCGAGTTCTCCCTTCGAATATCGGTCTTCCACGGGAATTGGGTTGGTAAACACATGGTATCGGGAATCATGATTGAATATAGAAGTTGTCCGAGAGAGTATTTGAAGACGGTCCTTGATGAAATTCCAAGCTAGAGAGTGAAATGTTTACGAGGCTGTCGTTATCAATTCTTATGACGATCCATCAGTGTCCTCTTGTCACGGAAAGTTCGTATCCGAGTCCCACGGGAAAGATGGGTAATGAGTCAGTTGGGAAGAGTCAATGTTGCCCTTATGGACTTCTATCGGGTTATCTTGATTGCCCTGTTCATGATTATGTGATTCTATATGTATTACTCCTTGATCAACAGTTTGGTCCTTAGTTGAAATTGTGCTTATGTGCCTTAATGTTCATAATGACTATTGTATGGGTTCGAGCTACATTTATCATACCCAAATCATCCCGACATGATTTACTTAGTATATTGCATCGTCATACTAGGGCACGAATAAATATGTCATATGTTAGGAAGTCGTCTAATTGATGTCCTTCCTGTGAATAGGTTCATGATAGTGTGATTGTTCAGTTCTAGTATCATGATAGAGCGAGTCCCTTGCTTGATGGATACGTGTTATGATTTGATGTCAACGTGCCTTATATGCTACGTAATTCCTGGTACACATTATGTTGATGATCTTTAATGTGAATTCGTAGTTATATAACATTTTGTACCCATGCTTGTCTCATTGCTTAGGTCTCGTGTTATGCCTTACTTTCTATCATGGTTATAGGTTGTCATAGCATGTCTACTTGGCCTATTGTATTGCTCGTATGATTGAGTAGAAACATGAACCACATGATATGAGTCTATATGATTTTACTTCTCTGAATTAGGTCCATGATAGTGTGATCGACTCTTCTTTATATGAATGCCTCATAAGATGTGCTCTTTAGCATGCTCGCCGATGATGCCTCGATGCTTATCATTCATCTTGTGACAAGAATCTATAGCATGCCTACCTGTTTTGTATTCCGTAGATTAACTATTGTTGATGATTTTGCAAATGAGTATTGTTATGTGTTAAATATGCTAAGATGAGAGTATGTTAGTGTAAGTAAGTCTTGACAAATACATGTTTTATCCCAGTATACATTAACTTGAACTCATGTCCCCATATTCTGGTCGTGTTGCCATTACTTAGACTTGCACTAACGGGAAGGGGTGCAGAGGTAGGAGAGGGATATGCCACTCGGCATTGTCTTGGGCCCTTTACAGTTCTTTTCTACATATTATATATATACACTAGGGGCATGATAGTGTGATTTAAATCTTGTACCGCATTAGTCATCTTTTATTTAGGCATAGGCATGTTATGTGGCCTCAGCGCGGTCAGAGGACCCGCAGGCGATCACCAGGCCTGACTTCGTGGATAGTGTTAGGTACCGCTCTTGTTGCTCCATGCTTCTGTGACGGGGAAATTTTTGGCGAATCGAAGAATCCGGCTAATATATTCTAACTTGACAAATGACAATCACCCACTTTGTTTTGGTTTTGACCCGGCTCTGCCGCGGCTTTTGTATCTAAGTCATGCTTCCGCTTTACTTTCGTTTAAATCGTATTTCTGAAACTTCGACTGATTAGAGGTTTGAAACCTCGACCCGTACCTGAATTGCAACATCCGAACGAAGGTATCCGACCTTCGAAACGTATCCCGGATATTTATATCCGGGCCGTTACATTTATGTGGGACCCACCCTCTTTTAATTAAAAAAATCAGAAAATTTGGATTAATCTCCAACTTCCATTTGTTTCAATCAATGGCCTATAATTGTGCACAAGGTACACTTTAAGGGGTGTGTACACCCGAACCACACCATATATATATATATATATATATATATATATATATATATATATATATAAACTCTTAAAACAAAAGAGTTTTAATCCATGTGTCACATCCACCTTAATTTGCTTCTTTTTAACCAATCACTTTTTTTCTCCCTTTTTCCATTTTGCAATTGATTTTCATATTTGAAATAACCAATTAGTTTAATTCAAAAATATTAAATTAATATGTGACTCATATCTATTTGTAAATCTTCATATACTATCACAATAAAGTCCATTTTAAATGAGTCTATTATACCCTTCTCTTATGAATTTGTTCGTATAAGTTTATTTCAAAATATTAAACTAATATTTTATTTAATTGTATAATATTAATTTATTTTATTATTGAAATTTTATTTTTTTTTAAATCACGCCATGGCGCAGGATCTATACTAGTTTTCCCTCATTTTCAAAAAAGAAATGTAATGGGAAAAATAAAAAGATTTTTCCAAATCTATAATATTTTTCAAAATTAAATGTTTTTTCAAACCTTCGAAATCAAGAGGCGTATATATTTTATTTCCATATTTTGAAGAAATTTGGGAAAATCTATTAAAGATAATCTAAGTTGTTTTCTAGTATTTCTCTAACCATCCGTGGAAAAACAAATAAATCCTTGAAAAAAAAAAGAAAGAAATATTGGGGAATAACAATTTTCGTGACAAAACCTCCCACCAAATTTATGAATTAGTTATCCACGAGTCGAGCTAAATTAGTAAGCAATTCATCTTTTTAATTAGGTTCCAGCTCAAATGTCATTTAACCAACCCAAATTAATTTTCAACTAATTTTCCTAACCAGGTGCAAAACTGTTAATAATAAAAATAGTGAAAAACGAATCAACAACGGTTCTATGGTGTAGTGGTTAGCACTCTGGACTTTGAATCCAGCGACCTGGGTTCGACTCCCGGTAGGACCTCTTTTTTTTTTACCTTCAGTTATTTTTTCCCAAGCAAAAACGAAAAAACTACTACTGGATGTTTAATGTTTATACTTTATTAGATCATCACACTCATATTTGGCAGGGCAGATCCTAATGTTATGGATGCTCAGGGCAATTAAAAACTAAGGGCTTCAATTGGTCGAGACTTCCTCGTGAGAGGAGAAGAAAGACAACAAAGAGGCTCTCATAATTTAGAATTTTATTTTTTATTTTAAAATAACACACGTTCATAAAAAAAAATCATTATTTTACTCTAAGTTACTTACACCTGGTCTTAATTCTTTGCAATTTCAAAGTGTTTGTTTTTCTAATTATATTGTAAATGTAATAAATTAGAATCCAAATCTTCTATATAAAATACTAAAGCAGAGGCCGTTTCTGGTGCGATCTCGCGTCCATGGAATTTTCTGGATTAAAGCGGGATTATTTTTGCTTACGTGTCATTTTCTGGATTAAAGTGGTATTATATTTTTGGGCCACATCAATTAATAAACGAATATAATTAGGTAAAAACTTATCTTTTTAAATCAAATAATATTATACAACAATTGATGGATAATTTATTTCAATTGTGCATGTTAATTAGTTGTTTTTTTAATAAAAAAATTTTATATTTATGTAAATCTACATGGCATAAATATATGTGATATATTTCTCTAGAATCACACCGCACCAATATAGGAATATCTATATTAAACATAATTGATTTTACGGTATTGGTATAAGTTTAATATTTTTTTTCAAAATCAAAATTAATATGTTATTAAAATAATTCAAGTGAGTATTTTACCTTTTATTCAAGCCGAACTTTGATATAAAGTGATAGGTTGAAATTATTATTTTTAAAATAAAATGATCAATTTGTTCAATTATTTTTAAAATCTTTCCAAATAATCTTAGTCCTAACCAATTTCTTTCAACTCGATCTTCAATTATTATTTTTCTATTTGAGACTCCGTATATTTTATTATGATTTGATCTCTATCTCTATCTATATAATATACTAAAACAAAGATCTAATCATTTTCTGGATTAAAATTGTATTATATTTTTTGCCTACATCAATTAATATATATTATACACATAATACATCTATTGTTGAAAATATATTCAATTTAATTAATCAAATATAATAATATATATTGGACCAAAAAATATTATTTTAAGATTATTTACCACATCAATTAATGACGATCCAATAAAAATATTAACCTCTTATATTAATCGGGGAATAAAAATATTATTATTAAGATTTTAAGTACCCACGTACAAATTATTAAAAGTTATCATTTAGTAATATTATTTTATTATTGTTAAAAAGCATGAACACGAAATGATTTTTTGCAATTAAATAATGCAACCATTGATAACAATGGTAATGGTTGATTATACAGTAACTTGAAACCACCATATTGATTACAAATCTTAACCGAAAGTAGGTTTCAAATCTTCAAAAATAATCTTAAACGGAAATTGGTTTTCAAATCTTATCAAATGTTAATAAATTTAACTCATGTCACCTAACGATCCAATCTATTTATCTACGTGTCTACCATAATTGTTGAATACGATTTATTTTTAATATAAATATTCAATTTCATATTTTAATTAGTTGCAAAATCTATCATTTTTAATATTATAAATATTTAACTTATATCTTAATTATTAACAAAAACATAACATTTTAATATAAATATTTGATCTAATATATTAATTAGTTACGTACAAAAATATTATTTTATGATAACTAACTACAAAAAGATACAAATGACAAACTATTATAAACTTCAATTTTCAGAAAGAAAATATAAATTAAACATTATTTTATTTATTAAGAAACCGCACAACGGGCGGGTAAATAATACTAGTATACTCTAAAATTGCCACAATTAGTGTGGATTAATCATCAATTTTTGGCGGTGATTTAAGAGATTTGGTATAGCCCTATAGGAATTAAAAAAGAAGGAATTGGGCCTAGTGACATAATCTTAAATTGCCATCATTATTTAAAAAGAAACGTGGCCTAATGATATCTTCATGAATATTGATCTATATAATGTAATATATATATATATATATATATATATATATATATATATATATATATATAGGGATTAACTCCGGTGAAAACCTCAAATTGTGGTAAAAACCGTGAGAACTACTTTATAGCTTGGTTTATTTGAAACCCGTGTTTAAAACCTCAATTACACAATGACTTTACAACTCAGTTCAACCTAAAAACCGTGCTAAAAACTCCAGTTTTAAAATAACACATGACTTTATATCTCGGTTAAACATAAAACTCGTGCTGAAAACCTATGTGTTTAATATTACATAGTGACTTTATAGCTCAGTTTTATTCAAAACCGGGCTAAAATATGTGACCTTATAGATCGGTTCTATTCATAACCGGGTTATAAAGCTAGTGAACTGGGCTAAAAAGCTGGTCCTCACAGGTTTTTACCGTAATTTTGGTTTTCACCGGAGCGCAACTATATATATATATATACACACGGATTGACTCCGGTGAAAACAAAAAATTAGAGTGAAAATCGTGAGGAGAGTTTTGATTGGATGATAAATTATATACATACACGCGCTCTCGGGTCTCCTCTTCTTCACCTCCTTCCGCCTCTCTCTTGGCCTCAACTCCTTCCGGCTTCCTTTTCCGCCTCTCGTCCTCCGATACTCTGAACTTGTCGTCACAATCGCCCTCAATCGCTCGGTGTTGGCCTCCAGACTCCAGTCCTCGTCGCCATTGCTCGTTGCCCTCGCTTGCCCTCCACTCTAGTCTCAGATCTGGTGGATCTCGCTGTCGCTCGTTGCCTCCTGATCTCGTAGTCGCTGACTGGTGGATCTCGCCCTCGCTCGCTCGCTGCCTCTTGTCCTCCTCGCCCTCGCTTGCAGCCTCTAGTCTTCGTCACTCTCGCACACTGCCTCCAGCCCACTTTCAGGTTTCCTCTCCTTACGAACATCCTTTACTAGTTGCTGATTTCAGATTAGCAATGTATTCACACAAAGTTGGATTGGTTATAGATTGCTAGTTTCAAGTTATTTGATTCAAGTTACTTAAAAATTAGTTTGATGTCCCTTATTGACAAAGTTTAATTTATTATAAATTTAATTTATTTTTTCTCATATATTTTTAATTAAAACTTAATATCTTTGTTAGTTACCACATTTTACCCCAAATTAGTTTTTTTGTTTGTGATTCAGTAAAATATTTCGTCAGATGAACAATAAAATTGAGTTATTTTTTTATCTAATTAAAATTATAGCCACCATAAATTAACACCTAAAATATGATTTTATAAATCAATTAGTTATTAGATGTAAAAATCAAAATAACTCAATTTTTTAGAGCCACGTGTTTTATTACATTATATCAATTTTTGTAAAAAAAAATTATTAATATGTTCTAATTGAACGATATAACTTCAAAAAAATGACAATGGTAAATTAAGTTTTTTTTATTGGAATAATATACAATATATACTTAAGATAATATTTTACCCATTATAAAATTTTAATCCGACCATAATTAATCAATATAACAATAGATGTTTAAGGTACAATTTTACCCAATTTCAAAAATTTTCTATAAGATTTTGCCAAATTTTGTTAGATATTGGAAGCAATTTTTTTTATCAAGCAAGAATTCAAAATATGAAAGAGGCAATGTCTGATAAATCGAGCAGGCAAAAAAAGCCAGATTGACAAACCGTCAAAATACAATGCAACAAACTAGAAAATACATCAGATGAAAAAAAACAACCTACAGCCTGTGAAAACTAGCAGAAAGTCAAGCAGATCAAAGTGGAGGAGTCGACGGACGAACGTGGGTAGTGAGCACATGGGAAAGCAATGGCTAACACGATGGCTCAACACCAGGAAGACGGCAGCAGAAACCCACAATGGGCAGACGATTATAAAGACCCGGGGTTTTGAAATAATATTTTAATAAAAATGGATTTAAGTCGGAAAAAAATTCAGAAACTTTGAAAACCCTCGTCCTCACCTTGAAAATCGTATTTTAAAATCTTTAAAGCAGATCCCGACCTAATTTTGAACTTTTGAGGATGGTTCCGATGCTGCACCTCGAGATTTGAGAATACCTCCGGATGTCAACATCCTTTTTGATTGGACGCTAATTAATCAAGTCGCGATAAGAGCGAGAGAGAGAGTTTCGGGAACTAACTTTCGGGAATTCAAATTCCGAGTTTTTAGGACCACTTTCTTTGGGTTCTTTCTCTACCCAATTTTGTCTTGTTCCTCCTATGCTCATCCGAAACATCCAGCCAATTTGATCCTCTTCTTGTGTTATTTGAATTGAGGTAATTTTCTCCCACCTTCCCATTACCCAAATGGGTTAAACACCCACCATGCCCCCTTCCTCCCTCCATGTTTGTACACTCCATAGGACAGGTTCTGAGTGTTGAACAAAAATGCGCGAATAATTGTAAAACATATTTTATTTAATTTTTTAAAATTTAAGTTCGACTCCTTTTGGTTATCCTCTTGATTCGAAGTTGTATCGACACCAAGACCTGAGTGGTTTTGGTGATTTGGGCTGCACCCAAATTTTACCGGGTTGTCTACGTATCTCTTGGAAGAGAATCAAGCCTTACGTAGTTCAAAGTGTTTTGGACTTTGTGTTTGGTTTGGTTTGGATTTGGTTTTGATTTGATTTTGTTTTGATAAATTTGGATTTGGCTTTTGTTTTGTTTTCTTGTATGTATCAAAGGATGAAGTTCAAACCCACCCTCTAGGAAGGGTAGCCCGAACAACACGGTTTGACTATCATTTGCAACAAGGGTAGCCCTGAGCCCACCTTCTCGGAAGGGTAACTCAAGCAACTCGCCTATCATTTGCATAGAAAACGGTTTGACTTTGATGTGGAGTTTGATTTAGAATTTGGCTGGTTTTGACTTGAGCTTTGACTTAGAAGTCAATTTAAGGATTGTGGAATTTGATTTTTTTGGTGTGACTGAACTCGACGATCGAAAGTTTTATATCGAGCTAGAGTAGACATTTTGGCTTTGATGAAAATTTGGTATTCGGGGCGACTAAAGTCGACAAATCAATTTGAAAAGATTTGATTAGAAGTTTGGGTGTGACTGGACTCGGTGAGAATTTGATTTACACTGAGTTTCCTACGTATCCACTTTCTGGTGGAATCAAGTCATTGTAGTTCGGGACAAAAACGGATTTTGTATTTGGATTTGATTGTGAGATCATTTGAGGGCGGTGATTGAACTCGATGGGGTTTGGCTTAGCACCGAATCAATTTAATTTGAATTGGGCGATTGAACTCGACGAGCTTTGACTTTGTGTCGAGTTTCCTACATATCCGACAAAGCAGAATCAAATCTTATGGAGTTCTTTTGAGAACAAATTTAATTTGATTTGAGATGGGCGATTGAATCTGATATATGTTGAATATTGATATCGGACTTCCTATGTAACTCATAAAAGAGCATCAAGCCTTCACGCAGTTCTTTTTAGAACTAATTTGATTTTATTTGGTTTGACGATTGAACTCGATGAACTTGAACTTTATATCGAGTGGCCTACGTATCCGACAACTCGGAATCAAATCGAGCGTAGTTTCTTTATAGAACCGATGATTTAATTTGGTTGGACTTTGACCTCCTAGTGAATTTGGAGGTTGACAACTGTACCCGATATATTTTTAAGATTTAATAACGGGTTACCTACGTAGCCGATATGAGGCGTCAAGTCTTTACGTAGTTCTAAAAGAAGAACAAATTTGATTTAATTTAGGAAGGACGACTGAATCCGATATATATTGAGTTTGATATCGGATTTCCTACGTAACTCATAAAAGAGTATCAAGTCTTTACATAGTTCTTTCTGGGACCGAGTTTATATTTGATGAAACTCGATTTGAGGTTTTGACCCCGTTTTTTATTTAGGAGTCGATTTAAGATTGACCCACTAGAATAAACTAGCAATGAAATTTTACGAGTTTAACTTTATGAATTTGTTAACCCAATTTTTCATTTGTGCCAATTATAATTCTTATATTTTAATGGGTAATTTTGCAATTAACTATGAATTGCCAAGCTCATGTACGTTCACATGTACTTATACTACTAGGTGTGTTGGGCACGCATTCGCGTGCCTTACTAATTTAGAAATTTTAAACAAGTGAAACTAACATCTACAACAATTTATAAATTGAGCAAAGCAATATATATATGTGGGAACCACCTTGGGAACCTTCATTGTAGCTTAAGAAAGTGTTGTAGTTGCTAAACGGATCGGAAAGATCAAAATTCACTTTGATGTTGCAAACGAGACCAATTGTCACCTCGGGGATGCTGGTTTAGTTGTTTTTGGCAAGGCATAAGCGGAAAGAATTGGAGGGGGCCATGAGGTGTGAATTGAGGCATGCTTGTTTGTCGTTGATTTTATTCACCAGTAGCGTGTCTTGGAATCACTCTTGCACCGAGGCTATGTGTAGGATCAAGTCTGTCACGCGCGCGAACTGCCCAATTCATCATAAAGAAGAAAAAAATCGACATTCATAAGATCAAACTGATATTAAACATTCAACTATGCATATATAAAACAAGGCAAATCAACCCAATGTGGATACTTGGTTAGAGATTTTATGGTACTTGTAACCCCATTCATTGTCATATCACGACACCAGCTTGACAAAATTGCCATTCAAAGCAAATCCAGACAGGGCATCGAAGATGCTTCACCTATGAAACCCAAAAGCATAATAAGCAAACAAGGCATAAGAGCTACACCGTTCAATTCAGTAAAAACAACCAAGTGAGATTGCAAAAGCAGTACCTGCTATCACCTAGAAAGTTGCTAAATACCACATCTGCTTTAGTATAACCCAGGATGCCCTTCATATTGGTCTCGAACTACTCTATTTAGATCACACATACAATGAAACCCGAAATTGAGATTAAGCAGACAATATCAGATCATGAAAAGTATGAATGAAAATACTTACTTGATTTCAACTTTGATTTTGTCATACTTGGCCGCCTTTTCGAGCTTGACAATGAGATCAACAACAGAAACATCCACAATAAGAACATGGAAGACCATTCCGATTAGTTTGCCATTCAAAGCCAGAAGCACCTTACCTAGAAGGTCACAACCTATTCCAACCACAAGAGTAACGGAAGGTTGTTAAGAGCAGACCTTTCCCGCCCCCATGATGCTCGGGATAATGTTGGTGGAGGTGGCCCATCAACCATAATCTATGTAGTTGTTTTACTATTTGCAAGATTAAACACTAATGTCGAATAAAACATTGCTTATCTATATTGATACTTATAAATGATCTAATAATTTGGTAAACTTTGGGTATCATATTGGATTGTCCTTCCTATAATTGTTTGGTAAGCTTCTAATTTTGGAACCACTGAATCTGGAAGTTGAAGGTGGTATGACTCATGTGTTAAAGCTCCCATTATACGAAACACACTCTTAATAAGCTAGGAGACAAATTATGTAAACGTACCTCATGAACTATAAGATTAATTTTTGGAATAACAAAGACTCAAATAGGTCATGAAATTACCAACAGTGGCATGTTTAGTGGTTATAAGTCCCTCGACAATGCCAAATTGGTCAATGATGAAAACACATGAACTTCAAACAGAAAATCATGGGTATGAAATGTAAACCAGTGTAGAGATAACTACAACTTTTGCATCAGGAAGTGAGTAAATCCGTCCATTTGGCCATGTTAACAATAGAACCAATATCGTTAAATTTCAAAACAAAAACACATCGAAACCATACACTTAAAACTAAATATTGAACATAACTGATCTCTCTTATAAATGACTTGTTCAACATCAAGCAACTAAGTTCATCCAAGGACATTTTATAAAGCATAGGATATTGGCACATCAAGCAAAGCATGAAAGTCTTACTCTATGAGTTGGCTGAATTCTGTGGTTAGACCTGCGAGGCTCGTCAGCTTCAGTTGGTGCTTTATCAACTGTACTGTTATGTACCCTTTCCTCGTCAACTTTAGCCAAATGCCCTTCAAATTGCACTTGCTTTTCTTTGTTAAGTAGCTCAGTTTTGGTACTTGATGATGTAAAGACCGAGATTTTTAAATATTATTTTTATAATTATAAATTTCATTTCGATTGAAATTTTATTTAATTTCTAAGACTCCAAAAAATTTCCGTCCTCGAGCAAACGATTTATTTGAATTCTTTCGAACCAATTTCGGCATAAACTTGTCACTTAAAAATTGAAATGAATTTATTCTACCTTACTATTCCCAGGCTTGGGAATACTTAGGGTTTTGTTATCTGAGTCGGACTTGAATATTTATTTATTTTTATTTTTATTTTAATTGCGTCGGGTTAAGATTGGAAAGCGAGTTTTGGGATTTATTTTCGGGTATTAGATTTGACTTTCTCTTACACTTAATACCTTTCACATTAGCCACCCTCTAGCCTAGCCTCTACAACACCCTTACCCCCTATTCCTAGCTGCAACAGGCCTCCTTCCCTCCCAGTGGCAGATCTAGGGGGGCTCGGGGTGGCTGAAGCCTCCCCCCCCCCCAACCTAAAACGAGGTATATGTATTTCTGTATATATCGAGTTTATTTTTTGTAACAAATATAATTAAAGTAACAAAAGAGACAGGAAAACGCCTTGGCTCAATGGTAAAGGAGACAAATGAAATTATAGGGAGAGTGTAGTGAACCCGGGTTCGAATCCCATTGTCCACCCTTTTTTCTGTAATTTTTTCCAAAAAACCCCCTTCAAAGGCCCTACATTTCTTTTTTATTTGTAGATAGTCGATAGATCCGAATAGAACAGAACTCCGACGCCAAAGTGATACGGAGAGACCCGAGCCACCGACCGCCGCTCCAAGCACCACCTCCGGCTGTCCTTGGCACCGGCGCACCAGACCCCACCCCCACGCCCAACACCCGCAGCCACCCTTCCACCCTTCACTGTTGTTCTTCTTCTAAAGTTAAAATTTTTCCTCCCTTCCTCTACCTTTTAATTTGGTTGTTTCTAAGTTCAATTCCTTGGGATGAGAATTCGTTGGGATGAGATCCAATTTAGATTAGAATTTGTAGATTTAAAATTCAATTTGGGGGAATTTTCTATTAAGGTTTATAATTTTGATAGTAGATTCGGAGAAATTATGATCAGAATTTGTGGTTTTGAGAAATAAATTTGTGAATTTGAAAATCAATTTGGGTAAATTTCGATTAGGGTTTGTAATTTGATAGTAAATCCCGAGAAATTGTGATTAGAATTTGTGGTTTTGATAAATAAATTTGTGAATTTGTGATTGTGGTTTTGAGAAATAAATTGTGAATTTGTGAATTGTAGATTTGTTTTTTTTAGGAGTATATGATATGGACAAGTTTGTGGATTTGCATTTATCCCAAGCCTTCATATACTCATATATATGACTTTGTTGGTGGTTCTTCTCCGCCTCAGTGGAGTGGTGTCATTGCTGCTTAAGATCCAAACATTTATTGTTGCAAGATCCAAACATGCATAATTTGTACTGCAGCAACAGGTATTATAATTAAATGCCACTTTTGTAGTAGTGTCGTAAGATATATAAATTTTATTATCGTCTTCGTAGTTTTCAGCCCCCCTCAAGATAAAATCCTGGCTCCCTCCTCCATTTCGGTTGATTTGAAAACCCAGTCTCCCCACACTCATCTTCACACTTTCATCTCCAATCTACTCCCTTTTACAAAACACTTTTCTTTTTCATTTCAAAACCATCCACCCCTCTCCTTTTCTTCCTTTGCTCTGTCCTACCCCTACAAACTCACAAAAGCACCTCCTATTCTCCTACACGCCGACTATCCTCCCCATTACCTTGCTCCCCTCTTCCCCTATTTGCCTAGCCACGGCATCAACCATCATGCCCACCACCTCCATGTCCCTTCCTTCTTCTCTTCCTCCTTCCCTTGCCGCTGACTACATGAAGCCAATCCTCCAGCTGAGCATCTCCCCTGTTCTATTCAAATCGGCCCTAACTTCACGCACCCCTTTTTCATTCGTGACCCGCGGCAGCTCCCCGACAACCAGGGGCGGAGCTGAAGGGGGGCCTAGGGGGGCACGTGCCCCCTCTCTCATTTGACGAACTACCTGTGTGTATTCTCCTTGTTGATAGCTTCGTTTTGATATATAATACGCCTTAATCCGACATTTGAGTAAAAAGTTATGACTGTTTTAAAATTGAAAGCATATTAATCACTTTAATTTTGTTTCAATAGATTATTATCCTTTTATATTTTACTTAAATTAAAATTCACATACTATAATTCATCTCGAGAGCTTCGAAATGAGAGGTTATATTAATCATTTTGACAATTAGATAAGAAGTTATACAAGTTTAAGAATTTCATATATGGTTATACATTATTATATGTTATGAGTGCAACAAGTTATATATTAACTAAGTTGTTATTCGAGCCAAACAAATCTAGTATTGTTTGATTATATTTAGCTCATTTAGAAACAAGTCAAGCTCGAGTCGAACCTATATTTGAACTTGAGCTCATACTCGACTTGTTTAGTAAGTGAACGAGCTTGAGCTGAGTTTTTTCCCAAGTATTATGCAACTTTACTTGCTCATGACATAGTAAGTTAAAAGAAAATTTGTAAATTTCACAAAATTCGTGCTATTTGAGTTTCAATGGATCCGAGTTGAATCATGAATTAAGCATAAAAATGTGCTCGTAATCAACTCATTTTGTAAATAATGCTCAAGCCGAGCTTTTATTGAGCTAAACTCGAGCCAAGCTGTAGCTCATATAACAACTATAACCTTAACTTACTGTTATTAGATCGCGTTTCCTATACTTATTTAGTTAATTTTTTTTTTCGGATTTTTATTTATATATTTATATTTCCTTTTCTTAGGCGCAAAAAAAATGATAGCGTTTTATCATAAACCGATACCATTTTATCTTAAAATAATATATTTTATTATCGTATTACATATAACTCTTTATGTCAATTTAATCCACAACTATATCGTATATGTATTGTGCCCCCTTCGAAATTTTTCTGGCTCCGCCACTGCCGACAACCGAGGATGAGTCCGAGCAGATCAAGGCTGACGCCAAGCTGAGCAGTCCCTGGAACATCTCTGGCGAGCTCCATCAAACTCCGACGAAGTTTTTCAGCGAGCTCGAATCCCGCGGTGAGCACCCGAATCCCTCCTCCTTTCTTTGATTCAATTTCTGTTGTTGGCTTTCGATGGGTGAGAGCGAGCCTTTGAGCAAGAGCGAGGGCGACTCGAGCCGGGCGAGAGGAGGTAGGAGCGAATGAGGGAGAGCGAGGGTAAGCGGGTTGAGCAAGAGGGCGAGCCGGAGAGGGGATGACGAGAGCTGGGGAGGGTGAGCGAGGATGGGAGGAGAGTTTTGGTGAACGGGAGGGCGAGGCGAAGCTGGGGGAGGACGAGCGACGCCAGGCGCAGCGGCAGGAGCTCCGAGCGAGGAAGAAGATGGCACCCAGCGGGTCCCTCCTGCCCGGTCCAGTCAGCACCGGTGGCCCCCACCTCTTCTTTTTAAATCTGTTGTTTGAAAATAAGCGGGGGGGGGGGGGGGGGGGGATGGGTTAGAGCTTGGGCCGGTTTTTTTTTTAAAAGGTTTTTTTAAAACTAAATTGAGTTGGGCTTAAGGAAAGGTTTGGGCTGAATGTATGTGATTTGGGCCTTTTTGGGGTCGGTTTTGGTTTTAATGAATTGAGGGTCCGGTTTTGCTAAATAATATGGTCCGGTTTTGGTCCATTTATTTATTATTATTTACTGATTTATCTAATTATTTAATTAATTCCGATTTAATTAGCTATTTAATTGATTTGTTTTTATCCAAAGATGACTATTTTCTTATGGGTTAAAAATATTTAAGTGCTTGTGTGATTATTTGGTAATATTTAAAAGGTTAATATATTATTGAAATATTACAGTGTCGGGATTTATTTAGACAATGATTATTGAAATAGAAGAATGTCGGGTTTATTTTAATGATAATATAATTTTGGGAAATTGGTTTAATGATTTAAATGGTTAATGTCGAGATTTGGCTAAGTATGATTTTAAAGGAATTGTTTAATTATCGAGTTGGCTTCCTTGAGATTTAAATGGTTTTGACTAACTTTGGAACCGACTTATTTGGACTTAACTTAGTAGATTGTTTGATGAATCTTACTTGTGAAATTTATATGAATTGAAAACATGATTATGAGATGAATGATGGAAGTGGTTAAGGAAATTGATGTTATAAGGTAACTTGAGATTATGAGATGACGAGTTGATGATAACGACAATGAGATGATATATGATGGAATATGAGACTATGCGATGATATGACTTGATGATGATAAATGAATTTCTTTTAGCTTTACTTAGTTCTGTGTAGCGGTAAATGGGTCCCTTTGTGCTTAGACTTATAATTGTTGCTTATTAAATTGTTAGGTGATCCGTGAAGTGACTGGCTTGCTTACTGCTGGTTCATTGTTTTTGTTGTTCTGCTATTCTAAGTAAGTCATCCGGGGCTTACTCAAGTTAGAACCTCATGCTTGATGTGTCATATAGTATGTAGGCATTATAATAACATGTCATGTAGTAACATACCTAGGTTCTGCATTAACATATGAGCATACGTATTCTGAATGCGATTGGTAGAAACTGTCGTAAATTGTGAGTCTAGAGTCGTTGCTAGGGTCATAGGACAACCCAGCTCCATCGGGTTTGTCCTGATAGAGTCATCTTAGAGCATGATTTACTGAGTTATATATATGACTGCGGCGGTGACCGAGTGTCCAACCCCGACTGAGGTATGGACTGAGACATGAGATATACTGCGGCACCAACCGAGTTGTCTGGCCCCGATTGAGGCGGACATTCGACCCCGGCTGAGGTACAGACTTGAGAGAGATACTCGCCCCGACTGAGGTATGGGTTTTGAGAGATTGGGACATGCCATTTGACATTCTGTGTGGGCCCATTTAATGCATTTCTATAACTATATATGAACTGTCAACATGATTGCGTGCTTAATATTCCAGTATTGCATTAGATCATTCTCATCTAGGCTTAGAGCGTATTATATGTCCTCAGCGAGGTCTTCAGGGCCCGCATGAGTGGCTCGACCTTGACTTGTGGTATAGTTTCAGGTATTTGATCCTTACTTGTTCCGTGCTTCCATGACGAGGGTTTCTTTTGGGACGTGCAGCTGACCAAGAGACTAATTCATCATCAGACTTGACGCTTTGGATGTTTATACTCATTTATCTTGGTTTTGACCCGGCTTTGTCGAGGCAGGTTATATCGTCGATTTCCTTTTATTATATTTTGAACTAAAATTGGTTTTGAGCGACTTAGTCAAGTAGGACAGGTTATGGTCTCCAATGGACCTTTCATGAATTTAGGGTATGAAATCCCTTCTTTTAGTACTAACACTTTGTTTTGAAACTCAATCCGTACTCGAATTGCAAGATCCGAATGAAGGTATTCAATACTTCGAAACGTAACCCGAATATTTATATTTGGGCCGAGGACTTCTTAAAGGAACCATCTAACTGATTAGGAAATAAAGAAGAAAGAGGTCCTTCAGCAGCCTCGTCGGTGCCAGACGAAGATCCAGTCATAACTTCCATTTTTTTATATATTTTCTCCATGGACATCAGATTTGTCAACATCTTTTCCAGAACATGGAGTCTCAGCAGATGTAGAGCTAACTAAATTATTCTTCCGAGGGACTGGTCTGCTTATGGCACTACGAGATTGAGTAGTAGGAACCTTCGAAGCTTGTTTCTCCTTGGAATCAACTGTCGATTGATTTTTCCGCCCACGTGCTGCAGCTCCCTGAGGCATCAAATATTTTGCAAACTTCACTGGATCTTTAGTTTCATTGGCCTTCCTTTTTTGATCTGCAGGAAAGTGTTTGTTCACTTCAATAAATTTTTGCCTCTTGCGAGGATTAGGAACACCAAAAACCACTCTAGATTTTTCCTTCTGCAACCCAGTTCTCAATGTTCGCTGCAGATCTGGTTTAGCTTCAACTTTAGTACTTCTACCAACATTAAATACTTTATCAGTAGCAGCAGATAAAGCTAACAATTTTGATTCTTCAGGCTTCCCTTCAACAGGTTCAGCCTCAGCCAAGGATTTTTCATCCCCTTTCAAGCTCGAATGACTCTGCAGCCTGGGTCGTTTTTCAAGCGGCATATCACTCTACAATCCATAAACATGGAAAACAGTCGTTAAAGGGAAAGGCACGGACTGTGTTATACACAACAAGTGCTTGGCAATAAGTCAAAGCTAAATAACTAATTTATGTAAAACAGAAAGATGGGGATTCAAAATAGCTGACGTGACAGAAAGTTGAAAAAAAAAACATAGATTGCATAACTTATTTTAGAAAATACCTCAGTACCGTGGGCATCCACTCTCAATCTTGACCATTCCACCCATGACCCAACGACCATTGCTCCAAATACGTGTTGGGCGTAACTGTTGAACACTAACAGCAGATGTCTCTCATCGAGCTGTAGCAATTAAATGGTCACAGGAATATCAAAACTCTCATTTCTATGAAAGGATAGTGCTTTCACTTAATTCAAAAACTCAACACACCTGGAAAATGGACAGTTAATGTTGTCTCATCTTTCTCATTCTTTTCAGTTACAATACCTTCCCACCAGCTGGAAACACAAGTTAAATGGGAGAAAAAAAGGAGTAATTAGGTGTGTAAAGACATCACAAGTGCCCAGAAAAGGTGGAAATGAAGAAGAAAAAAAAGTCACAAGAGTTCTGTAATTTATCTTCTTTTTTTATATCAGCATGCAGAGAGTGAAAAGGGCTGAGAAAGAAGTATATTTTTCATGAAAAAAATATAGGCATACATTTGTCTCCATACACCATGAGTTCGCACTAATCTTTGAAATACCCACTCCCTGACTGTCATCTCTTTTTCCCATACTCTACCCTATCCAACTCTATATCTAGCTCCCCTGCTCTCTCATATAATTATTTTCTTTATTTTAATCTCCTTTAAAGGAAAACTTGATACTCCATTCGATCAGGATGTTTTAGTAGATGGATTTTGATCAACAATTAGATTTTATAGGTGTTCAGTTAATGTTGTGCATTGATTTGAGTGCCTTTTTTTTAAACACTTTTGATCGGCTATGGAGAGTAGTGTGAATTTAAAATAATATTTAACAAATGACGATTTTAAGGAGTGATGTATTTCCTTAAATCACATCTTATTTCTTAAAAATCTTATAATCTTGATCAGAGGGAATATCTTCAAAAACCAATACACTTTTTGCATTAAGAATAGGAGACAATAAAGAAAATGAGAGCGTATAGAACTTAACATACCTATCTTGAATACTCACGTCAACCATATCACCTACAGTCCAAGTATAATTTCCCATTGCCGACCTGCGTCTCTTCTTAATTCCTTGCCAATGAAGTCGAATCCTTGGTGCATTTCCTCCTTCACCTTCTAGAAGCTAAAATAGATATGAGAAGAGATAGTTTGCTTTATATGATATATATTAAGTACATTATGCATACCAGAGGAAAAGAAACTTCTCCACAACCAACCACAAAAGATCGACCAGACCCAACAAGAAGAAGATTCAAGAGCGACGCTAGGGCAACGGATAGGAGTCGAACGAGGTTACCTAGGTGTGAATCTTGAGCTCTGAGAGAGGATGGCGGTGTAGTCTCTGAGAGGGGAGAAGATAAGACCAGAAGAAGAGATGACAGCGGCAACTACGACGGCCACGAGTAGACCTGTCAATCGGGTCATTCGGGTCGGGTCATTTCGGGTTTCGGGTAAAACGGGTTCCGGGTAAAACGGGTCCCGGTAGATCCGGGTTGATTGAAACTCGGGTTTGACCCGGTTTCGGGTCAAATCGGGTCGATTTCGGGTTTGATTGAAGCTCGCAGCTTGATTTGGTCCTCTGTGACATCTGCGGGTCTCATGCTCTCAATGATAGCATCGAATTCCACTAAATGTTTGTTGGGATCCTCGCCACTCAACCCATGGAACTTAGGCAGAAAGTGGATCCATTGAGCCTTAAACTCGAACTTGGTCCCATCAGCAAGCGCTGGAAACTGCACCGCCAATGGTTGTGTTTGCAGATTCGGTGCGGTGAGTTGCCGTAAGGTTTGGTTCGCGTTGTCTAACCTCCCGTCTTAGGTTGGAAAGAGTCCTCTCGATCTCTGAATCAAAAGGAAGTAAAGATGGATTAGTAGCACGGGTGCGGACCATAAACGTGGTCCACACCAAGGGTAGCGATTAAACAACACAAGAAATTAAAAAGAATTCCCCGGCAACGATGCCAAATTTGACAAAAGGAAAACTTGTCGTTGTTCCTGCCAAAGAATACTCAAACTCACAACTAGTACAGTTGGTAAGAAAGAGATCGATCCACAGGGAAATATAGTAAGCTCTAGTGCTAATCTAATCGCAAGTAACCAAAAAGAGAGTTTTTGTGGGAAAAAGATCTGCCTATTGTCAAAGCAGAAAGAAGCAAACAAAGTAAAGGAGGTTGTAAGATGCAGCAGAGAGAAATAGGTTCACCTACAATTTGTCACTTCAATTGATGAATTTGATCGATCCTTGTTTCAACCTCTAGTTCTTTTCTTTTCCTATCAATGTCATTGTCCAGATCTTAGGTAAATTACTAGTCCTACGAGTCCTAGTAATCCTTATCTCTAAATAACCCTAACACGGTTAAGATTTAACCTAGAGATAACATTAAGACTATGAATTAACCAAGGTATATGCAATATCAAGCTACGAGTCGATATTTAACATATATTCAACTTCCTACACATCCAATTAGTACTACGAGTCCTAAAGGGATATGATTGCCACTTGGGTTAAGGTTCGCTACGAGGAATCTACAAAACCCTAGCAATTGAATGAATCTACTTTAACTAGTTGATTAGGCCAGAGAGAATAAAACACATTCAAAGATTTAAGCGCAAGGAAGCCAAAACATTCAAATAGGAATAAGAACTAGATTAAGAAACTCATAATTCAACAATCAAGATCCAAACTGTAGGCGAAACCTTCGACAGTTTAGTTGCTCATGCTCAACGTGCTCTCAATAATTCTCAAAAGTGCATAAGGTGAATGTAGAATAACCTAGAAATGTCTTTTAAAGGCCTACAAAGAATCGGCCAAAAATAATAATAATAACCCTAATTAAAGTTAAAAACTGATTCGTCGTTTCCGTACTGGCCGCGGGGCGGCTGCCTCAGGCGACGGGGCAGCCTGGCGATCAGCGAAATCCTTTGAGAAGTCTTCGGGCCGCGGGACGGCTAGCTGGGGCGCGAGGCGGCCAGCGATTTCTTCCGCTTCTCTTCTCGTGATTGCCTCTAGCTGATAATGCAATTTCCTTTACTTCTTTAACTCTCCTTAAATTCATTCCACCTTGAATCTGCGATTCCTGAAATAAACCAAAACATTGTGTAGATTCCGCATCTTCCAACTCAACGAGTAATCATGTAAATGCAACTAAAATATACAATATTTACACCCAAACTATGCTAAATGTAATCTATTATGCCATACTAATAATGCTCTATCAACCATCCTACTTCTCTTAGGCTGCTTGTGATCCTAACTGGGTTAAAGCTATGAAGGAGGAGCTACTGGCTTTAGAAGCAAATGGAACATGGAGCATGACCGATCTCCTTGAAGGAAAGAAGGCATTTGGAAGCAAGTGGGTTTATAAGGTCAAATACAGACCTGATGGAAATAATCAAGTGAAGGGAAAGGACTATAAACAGCCTGGTTGCAAAGGGATATAATCAAGTGAAGGGAAAGGACTATAAACATACTTTCTCTCCAGTGGCAAAGTTCTCCACAGTCAGAGTATTGCTTGTTGTTGCTACTATGAAAAACTGGCCACTTCACCAACTTGATGTAAACAATGCCTTTTTGCATGGTTCATTAGATGAGGAAGTTTACATGCAACCTCCAGAAGGGTTTGTACTTGGCAAACCAGGGCAAGTTTGCAGGCTTCATAAGTCAATTTATGGCCTCAAACAAGCCTCTAGACAATGGAATGTAGAATTGAGCAAATTCTTATTCCAACTTGGATTTGAGAAATCTACTGAAGACTACTCTCTTTTCATCAAGAAAGTTCCAGCAGGAGTTGTGATGGCTCTTTTATATGTGGATGACCTGCTCTTGATTGGTGATGATGAACAGGTTATCTCACACACCAAACACGCAGTGTATAAAGCTTTTACAATCAAGGACCTTGGTAAAGCAAGGTATTTCCTTGGATTGGAGCTATAAAGAGATGATTCAGGACTTCTGTTGCATCAGAGAAAATATGTTGTGGATATATTGAGGGATTGCAAGCTCACTGGTTGCAAGTCAGCTCCTTTTCCTCTTCTAAGAGGTTTGAAATTATCCACAAATTCAGGGGCTATTATACAGGATGAGGAATCTTATAAAAGATTAATTGGCAAGTTGTTATTTTTGACTATCACCAGACCAAACATATCATATGCAGTTCAACATCTTAGTCATTTTATGACTCAACCAAGGGAGCCTCATTATGCAGCTGCATTATATATAGTGAGGTATTTGAAAAGGAACTTTTCTGTTGGTCTCCATTATTCAAACAAGCCTGCTTTCACCATCACAGGTTACTGTGATGTAGACTGGGTGCCTATCAGTTCACAACAAGATCTCTTACTGGATACAATGTCTTTATTGGCTCTTCTCTTGTCTCATTGAAGACAAAAAAACTACATACAGTTTCTAAGTCTTCCGCAGAAGCTGAATATAGAAGCATGTCCATGACTACAAGTGAGTTAGTATGGATTGATGGCATCTTACAGGCCCTCATGATCAAAGTGCCTAAGCCTATACCCTTGTTTTGTGACAACAAAGCAGCCCTTCACATTGCTGAAAATCCGGTCTTCCATGAAAGGACCAAACACTTACGCATTGATTGCCATTATGTCGTGAAAGATTGCAAGATGGGTTTGTGTAACCTTAACATATCAGGACTAGCATCCAACTAGCTAATATTATGACAAAACCCTTGGGAGAAAAACAACACCTCTTCCTCTCTTCCAAGTTGGGACTTGTTGGCTTCTCCCCAAGTCCAACTTGAAGGGGGGATATGGAGAATGTCATGCCTTATTTCATATTTCCCTTCTTATGCTTGCTTACTCTGTCATTTCCTTCTGTTTTTGGGTCTATGTTGTAATTAAGCAAATCTGTCATCACGTGATAGACGTATGACTGATGGACTATATAAGCTTTCATTGTCTCTTGTTTAGGTAATAGGGTTTTGGGATTCCCCCATTCAATGAAACAGGAGCCGTCAATGGCCTCCCAAAATAGAACCTTCCTTTTCTGATTTCTGGATCTTCCAGGTGAAAGAGTTGTGCTCAGCTTCACAATTTCATCTTTTGAACTACGAGTGATTTGATCTCTCTCAACAGGGTACGTAGGACACTCGACATAAAGCTACAAGCTCGTTGAGTTCAATCGCCGCTCTCAAATGATCTTATGATCAAACCAAAATACAAAAAAAAATTACTTTTGACCAAAACTACGATGACTTGATTCCACCAAATAAGTGGATAAGTAGGAAACTCAGTGTAACTCGAATTCTTACCGAGTCCAGTCATACCCAAACTTTCAATCAAATCTCTACGAATTCATTCTTTGACTCTAAGTCGTCTCAAATATCAAATTTTCTATCAAAACTAAAGTGTCCACCTGACTCGATACAAAGCTTCCACTTGTTGAGTTCAGTCACCAAAATCAAAATCAAATTCTCATCAAATCCAAAGTGTCTTCTCCGACTCGATACAAAGCTTCCGCTCGCCGAGTTCGGTCGCGACCAAAACTTCAAAAACCCAAATACCAAATTCAAATTTATTCTTTTGAAAGTACTACGAATGATTTGATCTCGTTGAACCGAGTACGTAGAAAGCTCGACATAAAGCTCAAGCTTATCGAGTTCAATCGCTAAACCGAAATAAAAATTAACTCGATTCCTGATAGAACTACGTAAAGACTTGACGCCGTAAAATAGCTACGTAGGTAACCTGATATTAAATCGCAGAATATGTCGGGTAGAGTCGCTAACCTCTAAATTCACTTTTAAAATGAAAATGAGGTTAAAATTGAATTTAAATTAAATACACGTGATTTGTCATGTAAGTGATAGTCGTTAAGTTGGGAAACCCTTCCGAGAAGGTGTGCTCAATTTATTCGGGTGATACACGAGAAACTCTCATGCATATGATAGTGTGATTTATGTTAGGGCTACCCTTCCGAGAAGGTGGGTCTTAATACAATCCAATGATGCAAGAAAATCTTCAAGACGTTAAAATACACCAACTCAAACATTATGAACTACGTAAGGCTTGATTCTCTTCCAAGAGATACGTAGGCAACCCGTTAAATTTTGAGTGCAGCCCAAATCACCAAAACCACTCAAATCTTGGTATCGATATGACTTCAAATCAAGAGGATAACTAAAAGGGGTTGAACTTAAATATTAAAAATAAAAAAAATTGTGTTGTAGGATTATTTGCGCATTTTTTTCCAACAAGGTATCTTATCCAAAATATCTCCTCCACTAGTAGCAATGATGAAACTCCTGTTGGTGTCAAGCAAGCCTTCATAAAGATATAGCACTAGATCATCCTCAGGTATGCCATGTTGTGGACAACTACCCTTGAGCTTTTTGAACCGCTCAACATACTCATAAAGACTCTCCGTAGGTGATTGCTCAATACTAGACAGCTCTTTCTTGAGTTTGTTGAGGCGAGTAGTAGGAAAGTACTTCTGAAGGAAAGCTTTCTTCAATTCAACCCAAGTAGTAATGCTTTTGGGGGGTAGGTAATAAAGCCAATCGCTTGCAAAATCTTTCAAAGTAAAGGGGAACACTCTCAATATCAATTGGTCATCGGTAAGGCCTTGGGGTCTAAGTCTATCACACACACTCACAAAAGTAGCAAGGTGTTTGTTTGGTTCCTCCCCAGGCAATCCATGAAAGTAGGGTAAAATAGTAGACCAATTCGGCTTGTACACAAATCTTGAACCCTCATGGAGATTAGGAAGTCTAATTGCAAATGGTTGAGCACTCAAATTAGGTTCCTTTACGTTTCTCAGGATCCTTCTTGGCAGATTAAGAACTTTGTCTCCCATCTCCTTATGTGTGTCAAATTTGAGCCTCCTTTTCGATCTAGAAAGAGATCTTTCAATCTCGGGATCAAAAGATAAAGGCAATGAATTAGAAGATCGAGTTTGAACCGTACAAGGACACAAAAGACTCAAAGAAAAACAAAAACAAAAAAAAACAAAAGAGAATCAATGATAGAAATAAAGTAAAGCAAACTCTTTTCTTCTCCCCGGCAACTGCGCCAAGAATTTGGTGCGGGGCGAACGTTGTTGGCACTTTCGCCCTTTTGTCAAATAGTAATAATATCCTAACTCAAAGCTCAAAACCAATAGGTTAGTAAATCAATTAATTGATAAACCAAACAACTACTAGTATAGCGATGAAGTCCGGAGTCGAACCCATAGAGAAAAGCAGATTACTATGCAATATTTCTAACAATGACTCTTATGACAAAAGCAATGACTTGTGATAAATTGATAACAAAGTAAAGTGAATAAAACTAATGATTGCAAAGTGATTGATAATAAAGATAGAAGAAGCATTTCACTTTTAATTCTCTGACAGTGGTTGAGATTCAAGGTCCTAGGATTGAATTATCAATTATTCATAAGTCTATGTCTACTTTACTAAAGTTGAAGGATCCGCATGGATACGATCCCCTTATTCAATATTACTAAAGAATATCATTAAACACTCAAGCTTTTAGACCAATTGGCATATCGATTCGATGCAATTAAGACACAATCGGAACAACCCTAATTGGCATAATCAACATCTAACGATATAGATCAATCGAAATCATCCACTACAAAGACAAGGAAATATCACTACTTCAATACTTGTAAAGACCGAGAATTTTAAAATTTATTATTTTATAAAAGTAATTAATTATATTTGATTAGATTTGGAGATTCAGAAAATTTTTGAAAATTCCGTCCTCGAGCAACATGTTTTACTCTAAAACTTTTCGAAGTAAATTCCGACATCATTTTAAAATCGGATTGTTGGACGGATTTTTATTTCACTTTTAGGTTTCGATATTTGGAAAAAATAATTTGGATTTCATTATTTTATCTCGATTTTGGAAATTCAATTTAAATTGTCGAGTGTCGGGATTTCGTTTTAGTGAGCGGAATTGGGATCGAGCGTCGGGAATTCAAATTGGTATCATGGGGGACCATTACTCAAATTTTATTTCCTTCTCCTTTTTCTTTATTTCTCTCTCTGTCTCTCTCTCTCCCCTCTTCTCTGAATTCTGTTGCAACCTTGCAGAGACACCACCCCATTGCCCTTTGTACACATTGCCCTCCCAGCTCACACTTGCACCCAATTATCCTTCTTAGATCTTCTATAAATTGAACATTGAGAACCCTAGACCTCTCATCCACACAAACACCAAAACCCTCAACCTCTTTCCTTCATTTTCACACTCAAAACAACCCAAAGAACCCCCATTTTCAAGCTCAAAATCACCACAAACCACCCCTCATTTCTTCCATTGCTCTTCACTTTCATCTCCGTTTTACTAGGATCCACCACCTACAACTCCCTTGCACCACCGCAAAGCCACAACGAGCATCTAGAGCCACCAAGAGCCCCGACGGAGCCGCCCTGAACACCTCTCTCCCCTGTTCGCATCTGAGTAGGTAACCTTCGATTTCTTTCATTTCTTCGCATAAATCAGCGTACAGGCGTACCTTTACATCCTTTCCCAACGTCCTAGGCCCGGAGAAAGCTTTTCCCTCCGTCGTTGCAGCCAGACGCCACCCTGAGCATCCTCGCCGGAGTTATTTTTGTCGATTGGTAAAGCTCTTCTCCTTCCTTCCTTCTTGCTCTTGTTTCAATCTTTCTGTGCTGGGTGAGGTCGAAATATGGTTCCGGTCAGGGTTGGGGGAGTTTGGTCCAGAAAGGAGTCCTTCGGAGCCCTGGATTACACCGTCCTTCTCCTGTTTTCCGTCACTGTGAGCAGAGCTCTTCCAAGGAGGGAGACGGGTTCATTTCTTTTATTTTGAACCGGTTCACTTCTTTTTCTTTTCTTTTCCTCAGTTTTCCTCCTGATTTTCGGTTCACCTAGTCAGCTTTTGGGGCTTCCGGCTGGGCCGGGTCATGGGCTCAGACCCTCCTTCGGGTTGGGTCTTTCTTTTGGGCTGACTGGATTGGGTTGTATCATTTAGTTGTTTTGTTAGTTTAAAAATATTATATATCTTGTGGTGTGTTTATTCATTTAATAATAATAATTATTAAACTTAATTCTGAACTATTATTATATTATGTTATAATTTTGAGATTTGGTGATAAAAATATTTTATGAAAATATTATATATATTATAGTATAAATGGTTTTAAAAGTGAGATTATTTGGAAAATGTAATTGAGTTAGGTTTTAATATGTGATGTTAGGAAATTTGAGATAATTTATTGACTTTGATTTATAAATACGATGTGTAAAGATGATTTAAATTTGTTGTTGTATTTTTTTAGTTAAATATTATTTGAGAAGTGTTATTTCATATAATTTTTTTTAAGGTGACTTGAAGATGATCTTAAAATAAATTAAATTATGCCGAAATTATTTTAAATGGTATGATTTTATGAATTGGTCAAGGGTTTAATGTTTATAAATGGGATTTGCTAAATATGATTTTGAAAGAATTGTTTGACTATCGAGCTGACTTACTTGATTCAACTTATTAAATGTTTGATGATTTGTATGAGTATTTGGTGTCTAAACGTTTATAAATTGTTGGCATGATTATATGGTATATAAAAATGATGACTTTTAAGATGTTGAGATTTAAGATGAACTAATTATGTTATTTGAACTCGAGTATTGTGTGATATATGTGAATATGAGTTGACTTAGAAGCATGATTATTAATATATTCTTAAGTATGAAGGTATGATATATTGATGAGATGCAATGTGTTGTTATATGACGGTTTGAGAAAATATGGAAATGTGAATAAGATGATATGTGAGGTTATGTGGTGATACATGTTGAGACGATATATGAGCTATCCTTTGTCGAGATGATATGGCGAGATAATGAATGATATGTGAATATGA
Organism: Persicaria maculosa; assembly: GCA_963922045.1. NCBI lineage: Eukaryota > Viridiplantae > Streptophyta > Magnoliopsida > Caryophyllales > Polygonaceae > Persicaria > Persicaria maculosa. The sequence continues at coordinate 17,648,069 of OY998261.1, read as the reverse complement.
TATGATGAGTTATGACGAGATTATATGGGGATGATGGAAATGAGTTATGATAATGATGATAATGATGCAGATAATGATGTGATGAGATTGAGTCATGTCTGTCTATGTGAAGTCATGGCCATTGTATGCTTTAGAACTTAGACTTATGAATATTATGTATTACTCGTTAGGTGATTTATGACCTGATTGGATTGATTGCTATTGCTGTAATTGCCTTGGATTCTGCGCTCCTCCAGGCAAGTCCTCCGGGCCTTACTCAAGTTAGAACCTCATGCCTGATGTGTCATATAGTATGTAGGCATTATAAAAGCATGCCATGTAGTACCATGCTTAGGATTTTCACTCATGAATGAGCATCCGTCTTCTTTATGGGTTTGGAAAGAGAACATCCGTTATCTGTGAGTCCTAGAGTCGTTGCTAGGGTCATAGGGCAACCCATCTTCATCGGGTTTGTACCTATCGAGTCTTATGAGTCTGATTGTCTGAGTATGATTACGAGACATTTATATATGAGCATGACATTGCTATCATATGACTGCGGCTACAGCTGAGTCTCTACCCTGGGTATGGGAGTGGAAATGGAGTCGTCACCCTAGGTATGGGAGTTTTAGGAGTCGCCACCCTAGGTATGGGCGTGGTTTTTGAGTGGGATATGCCACTTGACATTCTTTGGGCCATTTATCGCATTTCTGCATATATATATATATATATATATATAATGTCAACATGCTTGTTTGTTTAATATTTCAGTATTTCATTAGATCATTCTCATCTAGGCTTAGAGCGTATTGTATGTCTGTTCGTTTAGGGGAGGTGTGATTCTGCTTAAATAAAATATTCAATAAATATCACAACTATGCTAACTCCCTGTTCAAGCAAATAAATACAAGAATCCCTTCCGATGCAGTGGTAGGGTAATTCAGGATCGAATCCACGAGGAGGTATGTCAGCGCTTCCTTTGTTGTAATCACGATCAAGCTTTCGACCTCAGGAGACACTCGATATCGATGTGTCTGGTCGATATCGACCTCAGTTCTGGTCGATTTCCAGCAAAGTTCCTGCAGAAGACAAAAGCAAACACAGTCGACGTCGAGAGAGACCTCGATATCGATGTTAGTGCTCGATATCGACCTTGCCAGTCGATTTCGATGTCTGTAACAGAAACTGTAAAGTGTAACCTATGTGTCGGAAAAGTAGTCCGAAGAGCTTATGATGGTTAAGAAACTGTGGACAGAAACAAAACTCAAACTTTTTTTTTTATCAAATTCAATTAACTAAAAGCTTCCAAAGTGGATTCATGCCACAATGATAACAATGCAAGTATGATGCTAAAGTTATGAAATTTAATGCCTTTCCGTCAAATAACTTTCGTTACCAACACTTAGGTGATTAGAGGCTCTCGCATAATTCCTAAAAGTTATTATCCAATTCATGAGTAATCCAAGTTCACAATATGATTGACTTTCACTTCAATAATGCAAATAATGAATCTCCCTAACTTTCGCAAAGGATCATGCATAGGACAGAAGACGGAATCGCATAAAAATCATACCTTTGATGCACTTACCCTACATTGCTATCGTCGGGCTCACCCCGACCCTAGAAGTGGGTTGACTACTCGCGCCTCATCATGGAACTCATCATCATCATTGAAAAAAAACCTACTTTGTATTAAACTAAAGAGAAAGTTACAACCGAACCAAGCCAAATCTCCGCTCTCGCTTCACACCCAACTCACTCGGCCTCTCTCTCTCTCTCTACAAATTCTCTGCGTTGTATGACTAAAACTTGCTGTCATTGAATAATTAAACTCAGCCCTAACGACCTCTAGATATAGATCTCAAATCTTGCTAGCCAAGGATTCGAAAAACTATCTTTATTCTCTAAGATAAAACTTAAATAAGTAAAAACTAAATATTCCATGGTAAAACTAGTAAAGGATGAATTCTGGCATTGAATAGAAGATCTCGACTTTTGGATAGACGTGCAAGCTTCGGATAGAATTCTATCAAAATCTGAGTCGGACTTCTCTGCTGGCAACATCGATATCGACCTTAGACATCGATATCGACCCCTCTTTATCTTATCTCGAGCACTCCTTCTTCTCCTCGGACTGGCACTCGACTTCTATCAATAAGCTCGATCTAGGCCACTCGATATCGACCTAAGACATCGATATCGACCCCTTCTGTGTCGACATGCTCTGTTCTCTGCTCTGCTCGATTCCTGCCTGCTCTGCTGCACTCAATGTCGAGGTTCATAGTCTATTTCAACCTCTTCAGAAGACTTCGAGTTCTTTTTCCGCTCTTCCAAATCTGTCCATTTTCACCCTGTTTTCTGCGAAATCACATAGAAACTCGTGCAGACCCATATATTTGTCAATAAAGCATAAACTACACTAATCTCATGATTTCCCACTATTATGCATGCAAATGAATGATAAAATGGACTTAAATGTGCATAGAAAATATGGCAATTTGCACGCACATCAATGTCCTCAGCGAGGTCTTCAGGGCCCGCATGAGTGGCTCGACCTTGACTCATGGTATAGTTTCAGGTATTTGATCCATGCCTGTTCTGTGCTTCCATGATGAGGGTTACCTAAGGGATGTTCAGCTGACCGAGAAATTGAATTATCACCAAAATTGCATACTTGGATGATTTATACTCGTTTACTTGGTTTTGACCCGGCTATGTCGTGGCGAGTTGTACCCTGATTTCCATTGCTTTCTGTTTGATTGTCAAATAGTTTTAAGCGACTTAGTCACCTAGGATAGGTCTTGGGTACCCAATGACCCTTCGCGTATTTCGAGGTTCGAAATCCCCACTTTAAAACGTTCTCATTTGAGGTTTTGAAACCTCGACCCGTACCTGGTTTGCAAGATCTGAACGAAGGTATCCAACATTCGAAACGTAACCCGAATATTTATATTTGGGACATGATGTACACATTTGCACCTTCTTTTATTGCATCTTTTGACTTCGTATTTCATTCGATCTCCAAAGAAAAGGTTCAAAAGAATATAAACTTGTGTAAGAATGGGCTAAAATGCAAGGAATAGGGTCTGCACAAGTTTTGAGCTAATCATGCAGGAATTCGAGCGAAATCGGAGTCAAAACGGAGAAGCCAAGTGAATCTGAGCAAAGGTAGATATCGACCCTAGACCCAGATATCGACCTCTGGGGTAGATATCGACCTTCAACATAGATATCGACCTCAACATAGACATCAAGTGAAGCTGAGAAGAGGTAGATATCGACCCTAGACCCAGATATCGACCCCAGTGTCGATATCGACCCCCATATCGACCTCAACATAGAAATCGACCAGAGCTGAACAGGTCGAGCAGGAACAGAGACCTCGATATCAACCCCTGGTGTCGATATCGACCCCTTATCTCGACAGAAGATAGACTCGATTTCGAATGTGGATTGGAACTATATCTTCAAGGAGGCACGGAATTATCTCATACTTTCAAGATAGATGGCAGCTGAAGTTTTATTCATCTTTTACCTTTTAAGTTATTTAAGTTTTATCAAAATAAAAGACCTATCCTAATTGTTCGGATAGAGTTATTAGTTTAGATAGGAGTTACAATCCTCGGATAGCAAGGATTAGTAGCCTATAAATAAAGCCTTAGGGGCTGATTTGTTAGATCATTCAATCATCTTTCATACAATCCATTGACCCAAGACAGTAGACAATAGAGTTAGAATTAGAGAGAAGTTTTAGGGTTTGACGTTTGCGAAAGTTGACGTTGAGTTGTAAAGCTTCGAAGTTTAGTTTAATGCAAGTTTCTTCCTTTCAATTGACAATGAATCCCATGATGAGAAGCGAGTAGTTCCCCAAAGCTCTTAGGGTCGGGGTGAGCCCGACGTTAGCCAGGCACGCTTGAGGTAAGTATTTGATGTTGATATCGTAGTGTCTATCTCTCCTCCTACGATTCTATGTTTAGTCCTAATCGAAAGAAAAGGGATTCATGCTAACAACTTGAGTTATAAACATAAAATTGGTAGAGACAATTAGGTTTATTTGCAAGAGTAATCCTAAGAGTTGGTGTACGGCGAAAGCTTGTCCCTCGGGAGAAATAGCGCAATTGTCCGTCTTATTTATCTTATTGCATGCATTGGTTAACGTTGTGGTAAACCCTAATCCTAAGAGTTGTTTTTTACATAGTTTATACACACCAAAACCCACTGTTATTTCTATTCATTGCTTCTCTCTCCATTCTTAAATCTTCGGCCTTTCTTTGCCGACGAAGAACTAACCCACTGCAGGGAGACATCGATATCGACCCCAGACGTCGATATCGACCACTGAGTTCGTCGAAAGTTTTCTGAGTCGACGACGAACATCGCTGTGGAGTTTTGTTGACATCGATATCGAAACCAGACATCGATATCGACCCTTCTGTATCGACTGGCAGTCTTCTGAGCCAGTCGATTTCGTGGACTGACATCGATAGCCGAGGTCTTCTGTTGCAGGTCTTCTGTTGCAGAGAACATCGACAGCCGAGGTCGACATCGAGGCCCAAGGTCAAAATCGAGGCTTCTGGTCGACACAGACGTGAGAATTCCAAAGGCTACTAGGATCCCGCTGACACGCCTCCTCGTGGATCGATCCTGACTACCCTTCCACTACAACGGGAGGAAGTCTTGTAATTATTTGCCTAGGCTAGGAGTCGATTTACATTTTTACATCTTATTATTTGTACTCGACTTTACCTCCTTAACAAATTGGCGCCGTTGCCGGGGAGGCAATCAATCGCGCCCTAGTAGTCTATCTCACGTCTTTTTCTAGTTTGGTCTTGCAGGTGTATGCGACGCGCTGATCGCCCACCTGAATTTGAAGGAGTAGACGACCCTGAGCGTTATTTCCATCTAAGGGCCCAACCACCGTATGTAATTCAGGAGATCATATACAATGCTCTTGACGCTGCAACGAAGGAGAGGATCAACACCTACACCTCCTATGGCTACCTTGAACTCGCTCCACAAGAGGCTTGGGAGACCATAGAGAGGTTGGTGGAGTTCGACAACACATATGGGACTCCTGAGGCTTCCGACATACCATCATCGTCGAGGCCTGCCCCATCTATGCCCTTATATGAACCCTCCAATGTAATTGATCCGGATGTGAAGGAGCAATTCTACAGAGATCAACTTATAAAGCTCCAAAAGCAAGTGAGGTTCCTTTCAGCGAACCAAGATTGCATCGAATGCGGATCGCAGCGGCACACTACCATCGAGTGCCCACATGCCGAACAAGTACACCTAGCGGAGACTCACCAAGAGGCGCGCTACATGAGGGGTCCCAATCACCAATATTGGGGAGACCAAAGGTTCCATCAACCACAAAGGAACCCGGTTAACCCTAGGGACCCTCCGCCTTATAGAGCTCCTGGGCACCCGGAGAGAGACCAAAAGAAGGATGATCTTCAACTTGTGCTGGATGAAATCAGGCGAAATCAAGCTAAGAATGATCAATCCAACAACGCTATCCATTCTCAACTCAATCACCTTACCACAAGGATTGGGGAGATGGATATTTGGAAGAAGAACGTAGAGACCCAACTGGGTCAATTGGCGGCACAAATTCCTAGACCATCCGGAACACTCCCTGGGCAACCCACTACAAATCCTAAGGGACAATCCGGGACGGGCCATGTCGCAGCCATGCAATTGAGGAGTGGCACCAAAGTATATAAGCCACAAACGGAATCGGAGAAAGCAGCAGACCTAGTCGACGTCGACAGACCAGTCGATGTCGAGGATGAGGTCGATATCGACCCCCATGTCGACCCACAGGTCGATATCGAGGCCATTGCAGAGCCATCAGAGCCACATCAGAGGTCGAAATCGACCATTCCAGTCGATATCGACCAGAGCTCAGTCGACATCGATGTCCAGCAAGCCCCTCTGACCACCGTTTTGGCCCCTACTCCAAAGAATACGTTGCCATTCCCTTCCAAAGCATTGGAGGATCCCACCAAAGGCAAGTTTAGGCGCTTTGTAAAAATACTTCAGGGACTCAACGTTACTATCCCTCTTACAGAAGCCCTAAGCGAGATGCCTGCCTATGTGCGATTCCTGAAAGACATCCTGAGCAAGAAGAGATCCATGGCAGAGATCGCAGAGGAGTGCTCAAAGATGGACTTCCCTGAGAAGAAGAGTGATCCAGGGAAGTTTGCAATCACCGTGGGACTTGGCCAACATCGCTACAAAGCCCTATGTGACCTGGGGGCAAGTGTAAGTCTCATGCCTCTTTCTATTTGGCAAAAGGTGAACATTGGTGCCCTTGAACCTGTGGACATGAAGCTCTATATGACTGACAACTCATTCGTCAGACCCACAGGTATAGTTGATGACGTTCCGGTAAAGGTAGGTAAGTTCTTTGTGCCTACTGATTTCATTGTATTGGAGATGCCTGAAGATCCTGTAGTGCCTATTATACTTGGTAGGCCTTTCTTAGCTACTGCTGATGCCAATATCAATGTACGTCGAGGGTTACTAACCTTTACTATAGGGAACGAAGTGATAGAATTCTCTTTCAACCCAACCATGAGCGAAACAAAGCACCTGGAGCAAGTAGTCCTCTCGCCGGCTAAGGAGAAGCTTAGAAAATTTTTGTTGGCAAGGACGGAAACAGCAAGCAGGGTCGACATCGACTGGAACCAGTCGATATCGACTAAAAGCATCGAAATCGACCCCCCTTGGTCGAAATCGAGTATGCCAGATCGCTGCCAGGAGCTTAAGTATGGGGTCACAGAGGTCGATATCGACCCCCACATGTCGATATCGACCACAGCACTCGAAATCGACCCTCCTTGGTCGAAATCGATCACCCCTCAGCCCGAAGATTTTTGTTTCGGGCCCAAACAGGTAAGCCCAGGTATGACTCCTAACACTCCTTCGTCCATTATTGATGAATCAATTAAGCCAATTATTGATAAATCTACTAAAGAGAGGGTCAAAGCTCCATGGTTTGCCTATATTGCTAAAGTTAGGTCAAGAAAGAGAAGAAAAGCGCCCAAAGAAGAACCTAACATCAAAGAAGCCTTGGTCGCCGAACTTCGCTACTACCAAAAGGACCTAGATGATCCAGGAGAAGGCTCACGCTCGAAGGGTCCCTACATAAAAGGGTCATGAAGCATTGATGGAGAAGTCGGCCTAGCGACTCAAAAATCTAGAGCATGTACATAAAACATTTAAATTTCGCATAGATGGTTTTTAGGATTTAATTTTTGGCTGTTTGAAACTTTTAAAACTGAGATAATTCGTGCTTTATCTATATTTCTAACAAAGATTTTAGGCTATCAAGCAAAAGGAACGACGAAGAAGAAAAGAAGCTTCTGCAGAGGTAGTCGAAATCGACCAGGCCAGTCGAAATCGACCCCCCCCCCCCGGGATCAAGCCACCTCCTGGAGTCGACATCAAGGACTCAGGAGCGAAAAAGAGAGGTCGATATCGACCCTAATACTCGATATCGACCCCAATCAGGCAGCCCTTGCCTTCATCTTCTTCCTCGACTTCGACAGATGCAGTCGACATCGACCACCGACCTAGATATCGACTTCTGGCATCGACCAAATCTGAAATCGACCTGAATCCGCAGGTTGCACTGTGAGTTTCTCTCTACCCTTATTCTTCTTTTTAATACAATGAGGACACTGTATATTTTAAGTATGGGGTGGGGGAAAGACATGTCTTATGGTCATAACTTGGTTTCTTCTTCGCATTGCATTCATGTTTAAATTTTTGTTTTTAGTTTTACTTTTATAAAATGTCAATGATTCCATGTCAAAAAATCCAAAAAAATAGAAAAATGTCAAAAATACAAAAAAAAATGCATGTTTATTTTTAAGTTTATTTTTTTTACCCTACTTAGATGTCCTATGATGAAAACTCAATAGCTGACTTGATCATGTAAATCCTATGGCATATTTGGATGGTTTAGCCTAAGTCTTTAAAATTTTTATGTAGATTGTGAACTTGTGATGAAATTGAGCACATATGATCCTAGGCTAAAAAGCAAACCCAACAAAAATTGTCCTTGTGAGAATTTTGACCTATAGGGAGAACAACAAAGATCCCTCCGCTTTCTTGAGTGAATTTACTCTTCCTATGCATCTCTAAATGTTGTGATAGTTATTCAAAACCAATGCATATATATGATTATGTTTACGAGAATTAAATGATGGAGGCATCTTTTAAGTCATTTTTATCCTCTCTTTACCTACCTTGCATTATCCCTGCTTGAAGCCAGAACATTAGCCTGCGCCTGAATTGCAAACTCCACAAAATTATCCCTAGCCGAATTGAGCCTGACCCCCATTTGGGAATTAAGACTTAGATTGGGTGGACTAATGCCTTGTGGAAAGAAAAGAGCATAATGTCCAGTTTTGAGCAAGGAAATAATAGGATGGTGCATATTTACATTTTTTCATATTTTGTAAAAGGGTTTATGGCTCAACCTATAAATGCACATATTTACTTATTACTTTCGAAAAAAAAAATCCGAAAAAAAAATAAAAATAAAAATAAAGATATCTATATATTGTGCATGAGCCAAAATCCTTAAGTCTTTTATTCATACAAATGTTATATTTTTGAGAGGTATATTAGAACTTAGAAGAAGGGTTGATGGAATGCATCTTTAAGAGCATTATTATGAAGAGTTATGGTTTGGGTATTTCAAGTGTTGAGATTTAGGAGTCTTGATTCCCGAATTATAAAAGCACCACATAGCCAAATAATTCCATACCCTTTATTTCATACCAAGCCCCATTACAACCCCGCCGAATGGAGTCTTCTATGAAGTCTTCCATTGAGCGAAAGTCCTCTTGATGATTCTTATTGCATTTTCATAATTGGTTGCGAAGTGGATTATTATAAATTACAATGTTTATGAGATTGTATATGGAATTGAGTTGAGAGTTGATCTTCATAGCCTAAACACATGAGAGTTGAGTGCAAACACATTATCCCTGTGAGGTTGGATCAAAATTGCATATGCCTATGGATCGCCAAAATATGTGCTATGACGTTAAATTCACTTGCTTTGCTACCGCTTATGATGTTGCTTTTGACAAAGGCGAAGACTTGAAGGGTGTGTTGTAGGTGTTGGTTATTGATTGGTTATTGCTTGAGGACAAGCAAGTCTAAGTATGGGGTGTTTTGATGTACACATTTGCACCTTCTTTTATTGCATCTTTTGACTTCGTATTTCATTCGATCTCCAAAGAAAAGGTTCAAAAGAATATAAACTTGTGTAAGAATGGGCTAAAATGCAAGGAATAGGGTCTGCACAAGTTTTGAGCTAATCATGCAGGAATTCGAGCGAAATCGGAGTCAAAACTGAGAAGCCAAGTGAAGCTGAGCAGAGGTAGATATCGACCCTAGACCCAGATATCGACCTCTGGGGTAGATATCGACCTTCAACATAGATATCGACCTCAACATAGACATCAAGTGAAGCTGAGAAGAGGTAGATATCGACCCTAGACCCAGATATCGACCCCAGTGTCGATATCGACCCCCATATCGACCTCAACATAGAAATCGACCAGAGCTGAACAGGTCGAGCAGGAACAGAGACCTCGATATCGACCCCTGGTGTCGATATCGACCCCTTATCTCGACAGAAGATAGACTCGATTTCGAATGCGGATTGGAACTATATCTTCAAGGAGGCACGGAATTATCTCATACTTTCAAGATAGATGGCAGCTGAAGTTTTATTCATCTTTTACCTTTAAGTTATTTAAGTTTTATCAAAATAAAAGACCTATCCTAATTGTTCGGATAGAGTTATTAGTTTAGATAGGAGTTACAATCCTCGGATAGCAAGGATTAGTAGCCTATAAATAAAGCCTTAGGGGCTGATTTGTTAGATCATTCAATCATCTTTCATACAATCCATTGACCCAAGACAGTAGACAATAGAGTTAGAATTAGAGAGAAGTTTTAGGGTTTGACGTTTGCGAAAGTTGACGTTGAGTTGTAAAGCTTCGAAGTTTAGTTTAATGCAAGTTTCTTCCTTTCAATTGACAATGAATCCCATGATGAGAAGCGAGTAGTTCCCCAAAGCTCTTAGGGTCGGGGTGAGCCCGACGTTAGCCAGGCACGCTTGAGGTAAGTATTTGATGTTGATATCGTTGTGTCTATCTCTCCTCCTACGATTCTATGTTTAGTCCTAATCGAAAGAAAAGGGATTCATGCTAACAACTTGAGTTATAAACATAAAATTGGTAGAGACAATTAGGTTTATTTGCAAGAGTAATCCTAAGAGTTGGTGTACGGCGAAAGCTTGTCCCTCGGGAGAAATAGCGCAATTGTCCGTCTTATTTATCTTATTGCATGCATTGGTTAACGTTGTGGTAAACCCTAATCCTAAGAGTTGTTTTTTACATAGTTTATACACACCAAAACCCACTGTTATTTCTATTCATTGCTTCTCTCTCCATTCTTAAATCTTCGGCCTTTCTTTGCCGACGAAGAACTAACCCACTGCAGGGAGACATCGATATCGACCCCAGACGTCGATATCGACCACTGAGTTCGTCGACAGTTTTCTGAGTCGACGACGAACATCGCTGCGGAGTTTTGCTGACATCGATATCGACACCAGACATCGATATCGACCCTTCTGTATCGAGTGGCAGTCTTCTGAGCCAGTCGATTTCGTGGACTGACATCGATATCGACCCCTTCTAGTCGATATCGACCACTTGCTTTTGTCTCTGCAGGTCTTCTGTTGCAGAGAACATCGACAGCTGAGGTCGACATCGAGGCCCAAGGTCGAAATCGAGGCTTCTGGTCGACACAGACGTGAGAATTCCAAAGGCTACTAGGATCCCGCTGACACGCCTCCTCGTGGATCGATCCTGACTACCCTTCCACTACAACGGGAGGAAGTCTTGTAATTGTTTGCAAAGGCTAGGAGTCGATTTACATTTTTACATCTTATTATTTGTACTCGACTTTACCTCTTTAACAGGACGTTACTATACCTTTGTTTGCTATCGAGAAAATAGTAACGAATTCATAGTCTAGATGCAATTCCTAACATGGTGATCAATCAAAGAAAGGAACACAAATATAATCAATAAACACAAGATGATAAATAAACTCCTAAATAACTAAATATAATCAAATCCTCACAATCTATTCAATCATGTCTTCGAATCACAGGCGAAGTTTAGCAACTCATAGGCCAAAAACCTCTCTTCTCTCTCAAAGCATTCATTGTTTCTACCACACACACAAACGCTCTCCCTTGGATGGAATAACCTAAATTAACCTAATAAAGAGTCGTGGAAAACCCTAGAAATATAATAAAAATATAATAGGAAATAAAATATTCGGATCCAAATCGGGATTGCTGAACACGGCATCACGACGGGCGCCGCCTACGCAGTGATGACTTTCTTTCTTCTCTTCAATGTTGTGCTTCATTGCTCCTCTATAGCCTCTTCCTCAGCCCTCATATGCTCCAGAACATGTCTCCTAAGCTCTTTTAAGATCCCATCCAAGGTCGGAATGTAAAACTGCAGAATAAACACTAAAAAGGTGTAGATCCCGAATTCGAATACTTCACAAGCAAGATATGAAACTAGACTAAAATATATGCAAAACTCCTATCTAAATGCAATAAGATCTACCTATAATGCCTATATGAAATATGTATTATCAATGAGCATGATGATATGAGAGCCCAGCACCATCGGGCATTAGCATGATGATATGATATGATATGGTAAGATGATGATGATATGATGATAGGTGTACACATATGATGAAATGGGTACCGTGCTAGCCATGTCCGCTCATGAAAAAGGGGGCGGAGTAGGATAGGGATATGCCACTTGGCATTCTATGTGGATCCAATTTATCGTTTTCTGCATTATATAAACTGTCAGCATGCTTGTGTGATTTAAATTCCAGTACTGCATTAGAGCATTCTTTATTCTAGGTATAGGCGTATTATATGGCCTCAGCGAGGACTTTCGGTCCCGCATGAGTGGCTCGACCTTGACTTGCGGTATAGTTTTAGGTACCCGCTCCCTTTTGCTTGTTGGTTGCTTCTATGGCGGGGTTTTCTCATGGGACGAGAGTGTTAAGAAGACTTCGCACCTATTACAACTTTGTTTTCACAAATGTTTTGGTTGAATGAGTCATCTTGAAACAAATTGTATTTATTTTAATGTAAACTCGTTTTGTTTATATTTGAGTTTTGACTAGTTAAAATAGGACAGGTTCTTGTGCGAAAGGACAAAATATGATTTGAGTATTTGACTGTTCCGAGGGTTTGAAATCCCTTTTTTTCTTGAACTATATCATTAAAATTCTTAAGATATAAACATGATTATAATTTGACGATAATAAATAAGCAGCTCGTACTTGGATTGAAAGATCTAGCAGAGGGATAATTCTTCCCTCTAAATGTAACCCGAATTTTATAATCTGGGCCGTTACACGGGGCTCGCCACATGTCGTGTGCTGCAGCAGGTCAGAGATGTCCACTCGATGCTCACCACGTGGAGGGAGACCAATGGTATAGATTTAATGCTGGAAATACCGATTTTGGATTAAAAAACTTACATTTTCGACATTATAAATTATATAAAATAAAAATAAAAATTACTATAATACTAGATTCATTTTTAACTACACATAGAGATCAATTTAGAATATGTTTGACGAAATTTTCTAAGTTGACGATATTTTAAAAAAATTTTTATTTTTAATATAATTTAATAATACCTGAAAAACTATTTTTAATTATTTTTCAATAGTTAGAATTAAATTTTGAATAAGGTATTTGATATTTTTGTAATAAAATATTATTTAATATTTGAAAGATGTTAATAATGTGGATGATTCATCTGCAAATGTGTTTCACGGAAGTGTTGTCTTTTGTTATTATCTATGTTTTTAATCAATGAAATCGGTTGTTATTTAAAATTTATTTCATTAAATAATAACATACCTTAGTCACTTTTAAATATCAAAATATTATAATAGTATTTTGGTCATTTTTAAAAATAAAAAAATACAATAATAATATTTTGATAATTAAAAATGAATATAATAATATAATCGTAGAATAAAAATAATTATTGGAGAGGGGTATATTTAGAAATTAAAGTGGTTGGAAAATATGAGTTTTGAGATACTAGGGATGCTACTAATAAAGTGGAAAAATAAGGATGATGTGGTGGAAAGAGAAGAGTAAAAAATTAATATTTCTAATATCCTAGCATCTCTTGATAAACATGGCCTAGACCATGTTTATCAATTACTATTCAAGATACTAAAAGTACTATTTTTTTATTCATCTCTTTCCGCCACATTAGCATAGCATCTCTTCTTTACTTTTTCCACTTTAACAATAGCATCCCTAGCATCCCACAACCCATCTTTTTTTAACCCATTCAATTTACGAATATACCCCTTTATAACAAATATTTTCAACATGTTTATAATATTATTATTATACTACCTCCGTTCGGCAAAACTTGACGTTTTACTATTCACGCACGCTTTTTTAGGAGATAAAAACTATATAAAATATCTAGTTTTTTAATAATTTTTTAACAATTTCGTAGTTATGATTAATAAGTACAAACTTGTTAAATTTTTTTAAAAAAAAATGAATATTTTATATAGTTTTTATCATTCTAAAAAAGCGTGCATGAATAGTAAACGATAAGTTTTGCCGAACGGAGGTAGTATTATATTAGTATTTATTAGTAATAAGTATTAAATTGTGAAAAAAATTAATTAAAATAAATAAGATTTTATATAGTTTTTAGCTCCTAAAACTACGTGAACAAAAGTCAAACATCATATATTTCCGAACGGATGGAGTACTTACTAAAATTTAATTATAAAATTTATATCATCTATAAAATGAATAAGTAAAAATATTATAATAAGTAATCGGACACCGAATGCCCAAGATCCAATTTACCGAGAAAAATTACAATATAATTATATCGAAAGAAATCATTTTTTTCAAAATATGTCGAAACATATTCAAAATTGATATCTATACGTAGAGAAAAATGAATCTAGTATTATGGTAATTTTTTTTTTAAAAATTCCATTTTAAATAGTGAAAATTACATTATTTAAATGTAATTAAAATGTGCCAGATTAAATCTTAGTCGTTGATTCCCTTCGATCTCAACCGCTCATTCCCACCGCCAATGAAAGCGTGACACGTGTCCCTCCCCACATTAATTACACCCATTAATATCGATGCTTAAATAGCATCTCACAAGCATTCCTCTTCCACATCCTCAATATTTTACTATTTTTTTTTAGCTTTTAGCATCTTAAACAGTTGCCCATTAAAGTTGCTCTAATACCTCAAATTATCTCAAAGACACATAAATCAATTTCTTGCTATTCACGGCTTTCTTTGGTCTTTCTTTCCTGAATTTGATAAATAAAGAGCGGTCATCCGGGGTTCGAACCGGAGATCTTTGGTCTCTCTTTATTAAATTTGGTAAATAAAGAACGACTATCTAGGGTTCGAACCGGGGACATTTGGGTACTACCCACAAGTCCTTTTGTCTCCTTTTCACTTACACACATAGTCGAAAAGGCAATAAGGATCCTCTACACACTCCCTACAACATTTCCTATATCACTAAATTATTTTTACATTTATTTAATCTTAAAAAAATTATTAAAATTACATACATATGATAAACCCTCATTTTAGTATGTTTATAAGTTTTTATTTTGAAAAATCATGTTTTCAAAATTTTTAAAAATTCAAAATGTATTATTTTAAGAAATTATAAAAAAAATTAAAACCTGATTTTTTAAAAATAAAATTTATGAACATATAAAAATAGGTGTTTAGATTATGTATATAATTTTTATAATTTTTTTTAAGATTAAATAAATGAGAAAATAATTTTGTGATATAGGGAGTGATATAGGAAATGTTATAGAGGATTTAAATTGTCGAAAAGGGAGTGTGGACGCGCCGAATGGAATGCAGCAACGTACAGAGTCATGACTGCAAAGCGACATCCTACGTACAGAGAAAATATACATAGCTTAATGATGAAGAAAAGTACCCCACCCAAAATCTCTCCCTAGTTTTTTTTATTAACAAAATCTCTCTCTATTGGCCACTCCTTAATTCAAATCCCCCAATAAAAAAATACACTCTATCCGTTCACTTTTATTTATTGTTTATTATTTATACACGTTTTCTTAAAATAATAAAAACTACTATATATAAAATATTAATTTTCTAATTAATTTTTTAATAATCTCATAGTTTTTAGTACAGTAATAAGTATGATATTATTTTAAAAAATATTAAAAAACTAAACATTTTATATAGGGTCCTTAGGAGACGGAGTAAAAAAAGTGACTAAAATTTAAAAACAGTTCAAATTGAAAAATTGTGTAAAATAAATGTTGAAAGATTATGGAATAATATAACACCGTATGAGACGAAAAAGAGTTTATTTATAAAAAGTTGAGTTCATTAGTTATTATTAGGGGTACTATGGTAATTTCAAACCAAATAAACAACAAAACCAAAAAAAAACTATCAAAACAAGTTTTTTTTAAAACTCCCTTTTTTAACTAAAAACACACTTTTAAAAGTGAACGGAGGGAGTATATATCAAAACTATTTTGAATTCTGCAGACCAAAAAAAAAAAAAACTATTTTGAATTCTTCCTATTCTTTTTTCCTTCCCCGTGCCATCGTTAAACAAAAGAGGCGTTTTTGCTGTAAGATAAGATACAATACGTAGTTTTATTATGATAAAATTATATAAATATTATTTTTTAAACAAATTTATATTTATTTCTAATAAATATAAAATTTTCATTTAAAAAATTGGATATTTTATACTCTATCTGTCTCAAATTTTGAGTCATTTTTTTCTTCTCGGTATGTTGTTTAATTAAGGAACTTAAAATTCTGTAAAATATTAAATTTTTAATTAAAATTTAAAATCATATTATCATCCTAAAAATGCACATGAGTAAAAGTAATTTTTTGAGACTCTTTTTTTTTGGTAAATTAGCATATTTTGAATCGCTCAGTAGTGGTTAAAAAGATTGGGATGTTTTCTTATATAATGTTTGTAAAAAGTATTTAAAAAAGATTGAAGTTTTAAACAAGATTCCAAAATGGCTTTTGTCAAGACAATTTTAAGTAAATTACATGCAAATCATTTTCATTTTTTCCAAACAAATTGCAAAACGGTCCAAACCTCTCTCTTCTACGAATCGAAACCTAAATATTTTGAACGAACTATCGTGATCGAAAACAGGCTAAATTAATCAATGAAATTAGTCAAGGTATCAATTGATCGAGACTCAAATTGGTATATCGATTGTCTTAGATGATTATCGAATGACATTCGATGATTATTTGTGGTCGTCGTTCGAAAAAATTGTCGAAATTCGTAGAGGACGAGCTAAATAAGGGAATTCGACAATGTTTGATGATGGTCCTGCGTACCCTCGGCAACGTTTGATGAGGCTCCTGCGTACCCTCGACAACGTTTGATGAGGCTTCTGCGTACCCTCGAGACCTTTTGCCGAGGTCCCTCATTTAGCTCATCCTCTGCGAATTTCGACAATTTTTTCGAACGACGGCCACAAATAATCATCGAATGTCATTCAATAATCATCTAAAACGATCGATATACCAATTCAAGTCTCGATCAATTGATACCTTGACTAATTTCATCGATTTTAGCCTATTTTCGATTACAATAGTTCGTTCAACATATTTAGGTTTCGATTCGTAGAAGAGAGAGTTTTGGACTATTTTGCTATTTTTTTGGAAGAAAATGAAAAGGATATGCGTTCAATTTATTTGAAATTATCTTGACAAAACCATTTTTGGATCTTGTCTAAAGTCGCTATATTTAAAGAATGTATCAAATTGTGATTTATAAAATAATTTTTCAATAAAATTGACGGGAACAACTTTTTAAAAAAATGGAGAATTAAAACCCTAACATCTAGTTCGAAATACTAATGTTTGCCCTAATGATCTAAATATTCGTTTATCGAAGTCATATCAGTTCAGGAAAAAATGACATCGAAGATATATCGGGCTTATTCACTAATTTTTATACATTTATACAAAATAAAACTTCGATAATAAAATTTTATACTTCAAAATTGCCAAATAAACTTGAGAAAATAATATTTCCATTCACATATGATCGATATATCGTTGTCATATCCCGATACATCCCAAAAATCATTTTTGACCATTTTTATGTGTTGACCAATAACTTTTAACAACTATGCTTTTATTGTATCAGATTCCAATATATATATATATATATATATATATATATATATATATATATATATATATATATATATATATATATATATATATATATATATATATATATATATATATATATATATATCCCCGATATGTGATATTTAGTTCACTGCTTTGTCATAATAGAGACAATTAAAAATCTAACAAATGATGGTTGTACATGATAGTTAGTCCTCACTAGAAACCCGTTTAATCCATTAGCGACTCCGTTTTAATTTTGTTTATTGTATTAGGTGATCATTGCTTTTGTAATTTGCTTTTGGTTGTATATGATACTATGATAGTTAGTCTATCTATTAACTCGTTCAGTCTCTCGATTCTTCTAGATAATCGAATTTCTTTCCAAAATATCCAGAAGAAAAAAAAAACAAGTTTCGACTAAAAAAAAAAGTTAGTTTACTTTTGTAGGCGAGTGTGCGTGGTTTCACTTTGAAGTGCAACCTATTAAAATGTTAATGATAAAAGAAAGGAAGTTGATACACTTGTATATATAAAAACACACATGGAAAAGGGTACGTGCTTCTTTTTGTGTCATCGGACCATAATCCCACGCTGGACTCGATTCAAATTCTTTCTTATTTTTTCTAATATTCTTTAATTTACTGGATCGGGTGAACTAAATATACGGAGTATAACTTGTCTCAATTGGGTAAATTACATAAAACCACCACTAAATATTATTTTTTTTTCAAATTACACAAAATCACCTACTAAGTACAATAAAATTTCTTTATCCAACCGTTATAATTGATACATCAATAAGACCTTAAACTTGTAAAAGTTTAGTAATGCATTTAGTATGTATAATGCATATATATGTTCAATTCCTCATAAAAAGTTATATTGGTCGTTTACAATATTTTTTCAAAAAAACTGACATAATTTTATTATGGGTGGTGATTTGTTAACAAATTGTATTTAATGGGTTGTTTTGTATAATGTCTAATTTAATGGGTGGTTTAGTGAATAACTTGTTATTTAGTGGGTGTTTTTTTTGTAATTTACCTTCAATTAATCTCATTTACATAATAATTTGCTCAAAATCTTTGCATCAAGAGATCGATTACTCAAGGCTATCATACGACAATACCTCGCCATATGCACGGTCGTACCAGCTGACACCCATATCGATCTCGAGTCAACAGGAGGCTACTGTGAGAGGAAATGAAGGGTTTCATGGTCGCGGGGTTGCTGTTAGACTGCCTACACCTACCCCAGGTGTCGGTGGATGGGAGATCTCTTGTATTTTGTGTTGTGTGTGATATTTGCAGACTTTAACTCCTCGTGTCGATGAAAAGGTTGTGCATTTGACGAAAAAATCACAGTACCAATAACAAGACCCAACGAAAATCCTCATCAAGCTCCGACACATAAAGAACCCGGTTCACCTACTCCCCTTTCAACTCAATTAAAAAGGTAATTAATTCAAATATAGGTCACCGGTAACCCTTCGTTTGTAAGTTGTAAACTTGTGTGTTAAGTTAGCTTGACTTACTTTTATATCACATATGGAATTCTGACCTCAAATGTAACACAATCATGTATTTTAGAAATAATTTTGATGCTTTACTTTTGTTCTCTCCTCAATATATATATAATATTTTTCAAAAATTGTTGGCTTTCCTAATTATCATTTGTTTTAGCTCCTACTTTTGGTGGTATCTTTAGACATTTGGTTGACCTCATCGATCCCCTCACATGCTTGATTTTTTTCATTTAGAGTGAGAAAGTAAATTGGCAAAGAAGCAAAGCAAAGCAAAGGCAAAGAAATATAATCCAACCAAATTTCTTTATTTGTCACCTTAAAGATGACTTTATTATCCACCTTCATCTACTTATATATAGATAGCAATTTGGACTTGAAATAGAAACATTCAGAGGCCATGAAGAACCAATTAGAGAAGCTCAACTTTGTTAGGGATGGAGCTTCCAGACTACCTCCTGGCTTCAGGTTCCAACCCACCGACGAAGAGCTCGTCTTCCAGTACTTGAAGTGCAAGATCCTTCACCTTCCTCTTCCGGCTTCTATCATCCCCGACATCTTAAATGTCTCCAACATCGACCCATGGGACTTGCCTGGTAAGTCTCCACCCTGATAGTGATACGCCAAGTGATGCAGATTGATGATCGATCATCACCGAATATAAGAGATATATAATTGTAATTTTATATATCGATTCGAATAAATGCATCTATGTTTGTGTAATAATATATGTATGATTGGTTTAATGTAGGTGATATGGAGCAGGAGAGGTACTTCTTTACGAAGAAGGAAACGAAATACCGGATAGGAAACCGGATCAACAGGTCGACTCCTTCCGGATATTGGAAGGCTACTAGCTCAGACAAGCAATTAGTCACCTCCGTGAAAAGGAATGTTCATGATGTTGCAATGAAAGGATTGAGGAAAACCCTAGTATTTTACTTAGGGAAGCCTCCTCATGGGAGGAGAACCGAATGGTTTATGCACGAATTCAGCTTAACGATGCAGGTGATAATCTATCTATGCGTCGTCATCTTGCGTTTATCTAGCTAGCTACTAATTAATAGAAATCTATAACTGATATATATCTAGCTAGTTACTTATATGTACATTGTTTACTTGGGATGAAATTAGACCATTTATATCTTCATAAATAGAAATTAAATAGCTTAGAACTTATTCGCCGAGAGGGAAACAATCCAGATCACCTACTATACAAGGATCCTAAATGACCGCTCAGCGATACATGAAGTAGGGGTGTAGAGGTAGTCATCTTGAAAGAGTGCGTGATAGCACACTGATCGGTTGCTGTTGCGCATAACATGAACGGGGCTAACCGGCTAAGTGATCTACCAGAGTATATACAAACTAAAGAAATTAAATGAGTACATTTTACATATATGTTTCAATCGTATGCAGTGTTCTTCAATGGATTTGGAAGATTGGTTGATATGCCATATATACAAGAAGGATACAAGGAACACAAGTGTAAATTTTTCAATGGACGTCGATGGGAATAACGACATGAATATACATGCATCCTCTTCCTCGTCGTCGACTTCAGCATCGTCTTCAAGTAACTCGAGTGGGGTAACTGAGGTCTCTTCGAGTAATCGGCTAGATTATAATAATGAAGAAGGCGATCCTTACAATTTCTACTCCCAGTATGGCTATTGATCAATTATCGCATGTCCCCCTTTTCAATCGATTCGTTGTTGAAATCCATGAGAATTTAAGTAGTATATGCTCTTGTTTGTTATGATTAATCATATATAAGGTGTCTGAAAAATTAGTTCGATCAATAAATTAGTTCTTATATCTATGTATCTTGTACGTAGTGTATGTATACGTCTGTGTACGAACGTAGGCTAGTGGTTTATCTTGGCCAGGAAGATCGAGCGCCAATTGGTTTTAGCTACCCGTATTAATTAATTAATCACCAATGGTGGTATATGTGTATTGCTGAATTAATCTTCCAAGAAACAAATATATAATATATTTGGATGTGAGGACTGATGAAGTGTTGTAACTGAACTCTTAGTAATCACCTATACTAGATAGTCTTGCGTGTGCAGCAAGTTGTAGTTTACCTTCTGTCATTTTTCTTTACTGTCATTTAGTATAAATACTCAGTTGTAATAAGCCAAAAGGTATGACTTGAGGAATAATCAATACAACAGTTAGCTTCTTCAATCTATCTTCCTCTCTAGCTAATATGTCAATATGGTATCAGAGCAGTGCTCGATCCAGCTCGAGATCTGCTGATTGTTTTGCTCTCTCTCTGGATCTTCACATCGCTTGTGAGGATTCTTCGTCTTCTTCTCGGATCTTATTCTTCTTTCTGTTCAAGTGATCTCTCTCATGTCGCTTGAGTCTCCAGCTTCAGTAACTTCTGAGAATCGACGAGGAAATCAGATCACCATAACAGATCTGCAAAATCCGCTGTTTATTCACCCTTCAAATAATTCAAGGATGAATCTCTGTTCAATTCAGCTTGTCGGTGAAAATTATCGACGATGGAGTCGATCCTTCACCAAGGCTCTCTCAGTGAAGAACAAATTGTGGTTGATTGATGGAACATTAGCTAGATCTGCTGAGAATGCACTGCAGTGGGATCGCTGCAATGACATGGTGTGTTCCTGGATGTTGAACACAGTCTCTAAGGACATCTACAATACGATAGATGAGTATGATACTGCTCGTGAGATGTGGCTAGATCTAGAGGAGAGCTATGTTCAAAAGAATGGGCCGTTGATCTTTGAAATCAAGCGAGAAATTCATGAGTGTCAGCAAGAGGATGCGGAACTCACTGAATATTTCACCAAATTGAAGGGATTATGGCGTCGACAATCAGTGATTATTCCGCAAATCAAGTGCAAATGTGGCAAGTGTGAGTGCGATTTGCAGAAGCAAGCTGAGGATGCAGATCTGGAGAACAAGCTTATGACATTTCTGATGGGACTTCATGAGAGCTATGATGGAGCTCGTCGTCAGATTCTCATGACAACTCCGCTTCCTACGCCTAGCTCTACGCACTCTCTTCTACTTCAGGGAGATCAGAGTCAACGATTCTATGACAAGAAGAAAGTCAAATCTGATTCTCCAGGAACTGCATTTCTCGCTAAGCAAAAAGAGGAGAAGATTAAAAGATCTCCGTTAACTAATCGTCAAGAGGAGGAGAAACCTCAACGGGATAAGTGTAGCCACTGCTCCGGAAATCACAGGATGGACAGATGCTGGGAGTTGGTTGGCTATCCCAGCTGGCATCCAAAGAGCAAGTTCAAACCGCAAGCACCTAGACCAAAGGGAACTGATCAGTACAGGAAGGCCCCCTCCCATGGTCCAAAGGCTAATGCTGCAATGAATGCTACACAGGAGTTCTTAGGAGGCAACACTGGTTCATCTGTGAGCCTATCTGCAGATCAACAAAAGCTTCTTGGCTCAATCATCTCCATTCTTCGTCAGGCTGACATCTCCACTCATGAATCTCACCTTGCAGGTAAACTTTGTTTTAATGTTGTGCACTCTAACAAGTTGTGGATCATGGATAGTGCAGCTACAGACCTCATGACCTCTGATTGGACAATCCTCACAGATCCTGTCCCCATTGCTACCCCCTCTGTCATCAATTTTGCTGATGGCAGTGCTTGTCCTATTACTCATACTGGATCTGTGATTCTTCCAAATCTCACTCTTCATAATGTGCTATTTGTCCCTAGTTTCCATTTCAGTCTCCTATCTCTCACCAAGCTGGTGCGTGATTTTAAATTTCACATTGACCTTGACTATGACTTTTGTGTCATTCAGGACCAAGCAAAGATGAATATGATTGCGTATGGTAGATACAGAAATGGCATGTACTACATGGATCCATCAACAAATGGGACTGTGCCTGATGATCTCCTTCTGTCAACACCACATAGTTTGGCCTCTGTTTCCTCCTTACCTTTGTTTCTTTCAAATAATAACTCTGCTTTGTCGAATTCTACTGCCTTGTGGCATCTGAGACTTGTGCATGCCCCCATTGTTAAACTCAAACACATCTCTGAGATTGCTTCTTGTATTGAGTCTCATTTTGAGCATGATTGTACTGTGTGCCCTATGGCTAAACAAACACGATCCTCTTTTTCTCCTAGCTCTTCTAATGCTGATCATATCTTTGAGTTGCTTCATTGTGATGTGTGGGGTCCTTATAACACTCCTACTAGGGAAGGTTACAGATTCTTTCTCACTGTGGTGGATGACAAGAGTCGTAGTGTATGGGCTTTTCTTCTCAAACACAAGAGTGAAGTTCCTACTCAACTTCAAAATTTTATTCTTCTGGTGCAAAATCAATTCAATGTGAGAGTTAAGACCATTTGTACAGATCAAGGCACAGAGTTCCTTAACAATCATCTCACCTCTTTTCTTCAAACCTTGGGGATATTGCACCAAACTACATGTGCATATACACCCCAGTAAAATGGTCGTTTGGAGAGAAGACATCGTTATCTGTTAGAAATGGCTAGAGCTTTTATGATTCAAGATGACTTGCCAACTCATTTATGGGGTGACAGTATTCTCACTGCTACATATACTATCAACCGTCTTCCTAATCCCTTGCTCAAACACAAGTCTCCTTATGAAATTCTTTTTCACACACCTCCAAAGTATGATCATCTCAAGGTGTTTGGTAGTTTGTGTTTTGCTTCCATCACTTGCTACCCTCACACAGATAAACTCTCCCCTCGATCTGACCCCTGTGTGTTTCTGGGTTATCCCTTTGGAGTGAAGGGTTACAAGCTGTTTAATCTCAAGTCCCACAAAATCTTGATCAGCAGGGATGTCATGTTTTTTGAGTCTGTCTTCTCATACAGGCTCTACTCTCAGCATGTTCAAAGTAAACCTTCCCCATCTTCCTTCATTGAATTTGTTGATCATAATTTTCCTATGGACTATGTCTCATTTGATCATGCTTCTGTGTTTCAACCTTCTTCCCCTGCATCTCATGCTGATTATGAGCCTACCCCTGTATCCCCTTGCTTTGATGATTCTGTTCCCATTCCTCCTGTCCCCTCTACCCCTGTCCCTAGACAGTCTGCAAGAGATCACAGGCCACCTGGTTGGTTGAAGGACTATGTATACATGGCATCCTCTGGATCCTCCAAGGCATCATCTTCTTCTCCTCATCCTATCTCTTCTCTCTTAACTTACTCTCTGTGTTCTTCTCCATACCAAGCTTTTATTGCCAATGTAGCTGCTTATTCTGAGCCATCAACTGTGAGTGATGCATTGACAAGTCCCTCTTGGTGTGAGGCTATGTTGGTGGAGCTGGATGCCCTGGAGAGGAATGGCACATGGTCTGTGCAAACTCTGCCTGAAGGAAAGTCTCTAGTCTCTTGCAAATGGTTGTTTAAGCTCAAATTTCACAGTGATGGGTCCTTGGACAGGCATAAGGCACGTCTTGTTGCTCGTGGCTTCACTCAGGTTGAAGGAGTTGATTACTCTGAGACCTTTGCTCCTGTGGCACGCATGATCACTGTTCGTACTCTCCTTGCTATTGCCTCTGCTCAAGACTGGCCTTTCTTTCAATGGATGTTACAAATGCCTTTCTTCATGGGGATCTAGAGGAGGAAGTTTACATGACTTTACCTCCTGCATATTCTTATCTGAAACAGTTGCAAGCTTCCAAGCAGGGGGAGATTCAGAGATATGGTTGTCCTCAGGGGGAGATATTTGATGAGGCCAACAGTTCCTCTCTGGTTTGCAAGTTGAATAAATCTTTATATGGGCTGAAGCAAGCTCCTCGTCAGTGGTTTGCAAAGTTCTCAAGTGCTGTTCAAGGTGCTGGATTCAGTCAATCAAAAGCTGACTACTCATTGTTCACAAGGAAGAAGGGAACATCCTTCACTGCTCTTCTTGTCTATGTGGATGACATGATCATCACAGGAAATGATATGATGGAAATCAAGAGATTAAAGGAATATCTGCAGAGCAAATTTCAGATAAAAGATTTGGGAAATATGAGATACTTTCTGGGTATTGAAGTGGACAGAACATCTGATGGTGTTTTATTGAATCAAAGCAAATATACTTTGGAAATGCTTGAAGAAACAGGGATGAGTAATGCAAAACCTCTTCTTACACCTCTAGATATACATACAAAGTTATCTGGAGAGGGGGAGCACATGAGAAATCCCCATTTGTACAGAAGGTTAGTTGGCAAACTCATCTATCTAACTGTTACAAGGCCTGATATTACATACAGTGTTCAAGTTCTTAGTCAATTTATGCAAACACCCTGTGTTGAGCATTGGAAAGCTGCTAAACACATATTGAGATACTTAAAAGGAGCTCCAGGACAAGGGATACTCCTTGCACAGAAATCTGATCTCAGACTGAGGGCATCCTGTGATGCTGATTGGCAATCATGCCCGATGACTAGGAAATCTCTGACAGGCTTCTGCATCTTCTTAGGCTCCTCTTTGATATCTTGGAGAACAAAGAAGCAGTCCTTTGTGGCTATGTCAACAGCTGAGTCAGAGTATCGAGCAATGGCTGCAACATGTTGTAAAGTAACATGGTTGGTGCATCTGTTGAAGGATCTGAATGTGGTGCAGAAAGAACCAGTAGAGCTTTACTGTGACAATCAGGCTGCTCTTCATATTGCTAGGAACCCTGTGTTCCATGAACGTACAAAGCACATTGAGGCTGATTGCCATCTTGTTCGAGACAAAGTGCTGAGCAAAGAAGTTGAGGCTAAGTACATCAACACTAAAGATCAACCTGCAGATTTATTCACAAAAATTCTAAGTTAGGAACAACACAAGAAATTGATGAGCAAGCTTGGAGTTGTCAATCAGTTCTCCAACTCTAAGCTTGAGGGGGAGTGATGAAGTGTTGTAACTGAACTCTTAGTAATCACCTATACTAGATAGCCTTGCGTGTGCAGCAAGTTGTAGTTTACCTTCTGTCATTTTCCTTTACTGTCATTTAGTATAAATACTCAGTTGTAATAAGCCAAAAGGTATGACTTGAGGAATAATCAATACAACAGTTAGCTTCTTCAATCTCTCTTCCTCTCTAGCTAATTTGTCAATAAGGACTGAGGATGTCTGTATCAAATTTGATTCACAAGTTGTTAGACATGGTTGACAACCGAGCCCAATTTTCAACTGCTTATATATATACTCCTATATTATATAAAATGAAAATTTGGTAGTGGTCAATCGCGGCTAAACCACTGTCCAAGAGCCTCTTTTTGGATGATGTCATCGATCTCAGCTGAAACATGCTCCCTAGCTATGGATGAACTCAGCTCAAGATGCGCCAACTGTCGGAGTTTGAAATCAAGATAAACCAGCCATGGCGAAAAACCAAAGAAGAAAGAAAGAAGATGAAAAAAAGAGAGAGTTTTCCTTTTCTCTTATTTCTGTAATGAATGAATTGAGGTTTGTAATACAGAATTTTGCTATTTATAAGAACTGATATTGTATAACAACCTTGGTTACTCAGCTAACAAGCCCAACTAACATTGACCACTTGATTGTGTCCAACACCAACCTACACACCAACCGGTTAGTTGCCTGATTACCGTCACGGAAGGAATAGGAGAATGTGACCACCTCGAACGTACATCTTGCCGAGGCCGAACGCATTAGAGATCGTTATCTCAAAACCCCATGGGCACGACCAGGACCCTTTGAGGGCATTGATAACTGCCAAGCAATCACCCTCCACTTTGAGGCAAGAAATCCCCATCTTCATAACTTCCAAGAGACCAGCATGAAGGCCAAAACTCTCCGCTTGGATCGCATATACCTTGTCATGGCTACGCGCACCACAAAACAACATGCGACCTAGGCGATCACGGACGAAAAAGCCTAACGCAGCAAGTCCAAAGACAACCTTGGCATCGTCAAAATTAAGTTTCAGGAAGCTAACCTTTGGTTTTTCCCATTTCACTTTTTTCTGTTGTCTGTTCTATTTTGATGGTTTTTTGGTCGTATGGTAACATTTTCCTCTTCTGCTTCCTCAACTTGCGTCTTCTTCCAGTTAATCGTATATTGTTTTATATGCTTTATCCATTCTTTCACATTCCTTATATCATAATTTTCTAATACTACTACAATTCCGAGCAAAAGAGGCGATTCAAAGCAACAGTTTATTAAGGAGGCGGTTCAGAGCAGCGGTTTAGGAGAATTTCACGTAATTAGAATTGGGTTAGGCTATGGAGGCGGTTTAGGCAGCGGTTTGTACAACATGTGCCTACAGAGGCAGTCCAAGGATATTGTGGAAGCGGTTCATTTAAACGAAAATGGCCAGGGCGGCGGTTCACCCGAACCCCACTAAAAAAAATATTTCTGGCTAGGGTTCGCCCTTTTGGCGGGTTCACAATACTCCGGCCCGCCTTAATTTCCCCAAAATCTCAAAAAACCCGCAAAAAAAATAAAACAGTACACTGAAAGAAAAGTAAGTAAAGTAACACATGCAGTGCTCATCGAGGCTTAGATGATTTGGGGGGAACACATGAAGTTCGAGGGTTAGATGATTTGAGGTTTTGGGGGGAAAATCGATGATCGAATCGATCGATTTGGGGTACGAGTGAACCAATTTGGGGTAAGGATTTAGGGCGAAGAGCGAATCAATCTATTAGGGGTCTTAGTAGGGCTCAACAGCGATTTGGGGAGCAATTTCAAGTGAATCGATATGGGCTGAGGAATTAGGGCGAAGCAATTTGAAGTAAATCGATTTGGGCGAAGCAATTTCAAGTGATTGCAAGTTCAAGGGATTACTTACAACAGGTGATGGATTCTTCAAAGCTTGTCCTCTGATTTTTTTTATGTGATGAACTAGAGATTTTTTTTGTTTAATCTCGGGTGTTTTGGTTCAGTGGTTGTCCGGTTTTCTGGATTGGAGTTGGTGTTGCATTTTGTTTTGCTTTTCTCGTGGCTGGCTGTGTATCTCAAGCCTGAAGTATAGTATTTTGGTTTCTGTTTTGCTTTGTCATGTCGTGGCTTGGTGTATAATCTCTGGTGTTGCATTCTGTCAATTTTCTCTTTCAATAGAATAAAACAAGATGCATGTTTACTTTCTAAACTAAAAAGATAAATAGCAAATGATAAGAATTAAGACAGAATCTAAAAGCAGCAAAAAACAGTATCTGCTGAACTTGACAAAACAGAAAAAGGATGAGGAAGCAAGCTTAAAAGCTGAAAAAGATCTTAAAAAACTGAAACTAAATGAGGAAGCAAACTTCTAAGAAAATCTTAAAAAACTGAAACTAAATGTTTTAGGAAAGAAAATGGAATGTGTAACTTAAAAGCTGAAAAAAGATTAGTTTTTAGTCTGCCATGTATGACAGCAAAAAGCTTGCTAAACCTGACCAAAAATATTTATACCTCTAGCTGCTGCTTATGGAAGAGAAAAGGATGAAACCTTGATGAGGAACATTTACCCCTAGCACTTACCATCAAAACACCTAGTTTCTCTTCTTGTCTTTCGGCGGTCTCACTGGGATTTTTCTTAAAACCTTTTCCTCGAACACTACATAGTAGTTATGGAACTCTTCCATTGCCTTCTCGCCATATGCGTCCATCTGATCTTCATATTTCTCATACAACACTAGCAAGGTGTGAAGTAAAAGGAATTCGAAGACAGAAAATGAGATCACAAATTAGGAAAGTCGTTGTGCAGTGAAAAAAGTAAAGACCAAATATGGAAATGTTATCGACTAACTTAGGTAGAATAAGGTCAAGAAGTTAAAGCAGTTGCACACAATCGAGAAAAACCACATACTAGTTATAACTTAATGAACAAAAAGGAAAAAAGTGGAAATTCAACTTCTGTTCATATAATGCAAAGACAAGAGCTATAAAGCAAAAAAATGTGGTATAGGACTGGTTCAATGTCATAGAATACATACAAAGAGATGGTATTGACCCCAAGAAACCACCACTTAG
The DNA here is from genome assembly GCA_963922045.1 of Persicaria maculosa. Taxonomy (NCBI): domain Eukaryota; kingdom Viridiplantae; phylum Streptophyta; class Magnoliopsida; order Caryophyllales; family Polygonaceae; genus Persicaria; species Persicaria maculosa. The sequence goes on along the minus strand of OY998261.1, from coordinate 17,619,292 downwards.
GATTTCTCCGCAAACAACACTTAGAAATAAGTAAAAGCTAGGTATTGACTAGCAAGTATGAAAAGATAATACAAGAAATTACAACTAGGTATTGACTAGCAAGTATGAAAAGATAATACAAGAAATTACAACTTTTCAAGCTTCCTCCAATTCGGGAAAAAGTCTGGCATTTGCCCACTAAAGTTATTACTGCTTATTCTTCTAATCACCAATCAAATGAAAAACAATAAAGACAACAATTACATTATAAAATGTTCAATAAGCATTTAAATGTACCACAAGAGACATCACACATAAATAAACATATACGTTGGAGTGGGAGTCTAGTGGCCATTTCAAGTAGAAATCCTATAAAGAAGTTCTAACATTTTTTTTAATTATTAAAATGAATCTATATTTGTAGGGAGTGGCAAATAAATGCTTACAGTTCAATTAGATTAGAAAGATTCATGAGCTCCTTTGGCAACTGGCCAGTAAGGAAATTTGCACCGAGAAACCTAGAAATGGAATCACGAGATATATTATATTTTCATTGACACAATAAATAATATTGAGATAAATGAATTTCAAAATAATCCAGAAGGCTCACCAAGTCTTCAAGTTGACCAATTTTCCAAGCTCTGCAGGAACTGCTCCAGAGAAAAAATTATTTTCAAAGGCTCTGCAGTTTGTATGAACATAATTAGGATGATAAAAGAAGTTTGTAAGCACATAAGTGAGATGAAATAAGAAGTAAACAAGTTAGGTGATGCATACTGCCACTATTTAGTATTTAATCAATTATAATCATATCAATAAACAAAGTAAATAACCACTCGCCTTAAAAAAAATATCCACCTCTCCATCTTATGTACAACTGCAATATGCTCTTTTGCATTATCTAATAAGTGTAAAATGCACTAATTCTATGGAAAGTGGGCAATTCAGAATATGAGAGAGATTGGTGTATGGACTCTTTTTTGTGCAAGAATTAAACACATAAAACACTAAACTCTGTTATGGTGAAGAATAAGCAATAACATCCGGCCTCTTATGTAGCATATTAGACCCCGGATTTTCAACATCCGGCCTCTTATGTAGCATGCTATATTCACATTTTTCTACTAGTGAAGGTAGCTTAGAAAATTCATAATACAAAGGCACGCTGATCACCATGATAAACATAAAGGGATCCTACTTTTATTTTTCAAAGAATATATATGAATTGGTTTTATTGTGTCTTGAATGGTATCCCATCTCTGAAAGCTTGTTTCTATATGCTGTTAGATATGGTAGAATTTGACTTGTTTCTTGATTGATTGGAACTTTGTAGAATATCTATAATCGATCAAGATATGCTAAGGGTTTATCTTGTCCAGTACATTTTCCTCCTATAAGTTATAATGGAAAATAACTTATTTAATCTAAAATACCAACTCTAGCCTGCAACTACAAAAAAAGCCCATTAGCAGCCAGTATTTCCCTCTTCTGTTCACTGCTGGATGCAATGCACCCCTTCAAAAAGTTAAAAAAAATCGTAGGTGAAACAATAATCTAAGAACTCATATAATATAGTCCTTGCTATACTGAATTTTTGTTAAAAATAAAATTTATTAGGCATGGACAAAAAAGTAGCATGAAGTGGTGGATGTTTCCGAGATCGAGTAAGGAATACTCAAAAGAAGTGGATGAGTATATAGAAAAGGCATTTGCAACTGAAGCACGAGGAGATGAAATTTGTTGCCCTCGCAAAGTTTGTTGTCGTCGTAATTGGTTACAAAGACAAACCGTCAAAGATCACATGATTGTGAAGGTTTTCCATAGGCTACCAGAGGAAGCGGAACAACAACAACCTATTGATGGTAATGAGGTCGACGATGGGGCGAATAAGTTTGGAGATAACATGGATGATCTATTGCATGACACATTCAGTAATGGTCCCAATGAAGAGGCAACCGGTTTTTACAAGTTAGTGGAGGAGGCCCAAGAAGAATTGTATCCTGGTTGCAAGAATTTTTCTAAGCTTTCCTTTCTAATTCGCTTATTTGTTCATAAGCTAGACCATAAACTGAGCAATGGTGCCTTCACTGATCTGTTGAGAATTTTGAAAGCCATGCAACCCGATGCAAAGTTACCTAGTTCTTATAATGAAGCGAAGAAGGTCCTAAAGATTTTGGGTCTTGAGTACACTAAGATTGATGCATGTATTAACGATTGTATCTTGTATTGGGAAGAGAATGCTGAAGCAGCAAGTTGTCCTATATGCAAGACTTCTCGTTGGAAATCAGATGAAAAAGTTGACAAAACCGGCAAGGCTTCACAAATACTTGTGAAAGTACTTAGATACTTTCCAGTTAAGAAGAGGTTGCAAAGATTATTCATGTGCCGAGAGATTGCACAGAACATGACATGGCATGCTGATGGACGTCCGAAGGATGGGCGTTTGAGACATCTAGTAGATGGTGAATCTTGGAAGAACTTTGAGTTAATGTATCCATCATTTGCTAATGATTCGCGCAATGTCAGATTAGGTTTAGCTAGTGATGGATTTAGCCCATTTAACTCAAAGAGTATTGTACATAGTACATGGCCCATTATTCTGACCACTTACAACCTGCCACCTTGGATGTCGATGAAGTCAGAATTTTTAATGCTTGCCTTAATTATCCCAGGTCCTTCTTCACCCGGAAATGACATTGATGAGTATTTGCAGCCTTTGATCAAGGATTTGAAAGAGTTGTTTATGGCTGACATACAAACATATGATGCCTCAAGAAACGAAATGTTCAATATGCGCGCAGCCTTGATGACTGATGTACATAATTGCACCTCTTTTTGTTGCATCTTTTGACTTCATATTTCATTCGATTTCCAAAGAAAAGGTTCAAAAGAATATAAAATTATGTAAGAATGAGCTAAAGTGCAAGAAATAGAGTCTGCACGAGTTTTGAGCTAACTATGTAGGAATTCGAGCGAAATCGGAGTCAAAACGGAGAAACCAAGGAGAGTTGAGCAGAGGTAGATATCGACCTTAAACATCAATATCGACCTTAGTTATCGACACACCTTCTGAGTGTCGAGATAGACCAGACAGACCACACAAGAAGACATCGATATCGACCTTAAACGTCGATATCGACCTCAACATAGACATCGAGAGGAGCTGGACAAGTCGAGCAGGAACAGAGACCTCGATATCGCCCTTCAAGTTCGATATCGACCCCTTATCTCGACAGAAGATAGACTCGAGTTCGAGATGCGGATTGGGAACTTTATCTTCAAGGAGGCACGTATTATCTCATACTTTTAAGATAGATGGCAGCTGAAGATTTATTTACCTTTTAAAGTTTTATCAAGTTAGTTTAAGTTTTATCAAAATAAAAGACCTATCCTAATTGTTTGGATAGAGTTCATAGTTTAGATAGAAGTTATAATCCTCGGATAGCAAGAATTAGTAGCCTATAAATAAAGCCCTAGGGGGCTGGCATTGAGGCATCCAATCTTTCAATCATCAAGTAAGTCAATAAATAGAGTTAGAGTTAGAGAGAAGTTTTAGGGTTTGACGTTTGCGAAAGTTGACGTTGAGTTGTAAAGCTTCGGAGTTTATTTTAATGCAAGTTTCTTCTTTTCAATCAACAATGAGTTCCATGATGAGAAGCGAGTAGTTCCCCAAAGCTCTTAGGGTCGGGGTGAGCCCGACGTTAGCCATACGGGCATGAGGTAAGTATTTGATGTCGATATCGTTGTGTATATCTCTCCTCCTACGAGTCTATGTTTAGTCCTAATCGAAAGAAAAGGGATTCATGCTAACAACTTGAGTTATAAACATAAAATTGGTAGAGACAATTAGGTTTATTTGCAAGAGTAATCCTAAGAGTTGGTGTACGGCGAAAGCTTGTCCCTCGGGTGAAATAGCGCAATTGTCCGTCTTATTTATCTTATCGCATGCATTGGTTAACGTTGTGGTAAACCCTAATCCTAGGAGTTGTTTCTTTTACATAGTTTGATTCACATAAACCACTGTTATTTCTGTTCATCCCTTCTCATCCATTCTTAATTCTTCCGCCCTTCTTTGCCGACGAAAAACTAACCCACTGCAGGAAGACATCGATATCGACCCCAGACGTCGATATCGACCACTGAGTTCGTCGACAGTTTTCTGAGTCGACGACGATCATCACTGCGGAGGTTGCTGAACATCGATATCGACACCAGACATTGATATCGACCCTACTGTGTCGACTGGCAGTCTTTTGAGCCAATCGATTTCGTGACTGACATCGATATCGACCCTTTCCAATCGATATCGACCACTTGTTTTTGTCTCTGCAGGTCTTCTGTTGCAGAGAACATTGACAGCCGAGGTCAACATCGAGGCCCAAGGTCAAAATCGAGGCTTCTGGTCGACACAGACTTGAGATTTCCAAAGCTACTAGGATCCCGCTGACACGCCTCCTCGTGGATCGATCCTGACTACCCTTCCATTACAACGGGAGGAAGTATTGTAATTATTTGCACAGGCTAGGAGTTGGTTTACATTTATTACATCTTTATTATTTGTAATTACTCGACATATAATCCTCCCGCAACAACAAATTGGCGCCGTTGCCGGGGAGGCAATCAATCGCGCCCTAGTAGTCTATCTCACGTCTCTATTTAGATTGGCTTTGCAGGTGTATGCAACGCATTGATCGCCCACTTGAATTTGAAGGAGTAGACAACCCTGAGCGTTATTTCCATCTAAGGGCCCAAGCTCAAAGAATCATGGCGGACAACGCAAACCAGGTTGAACTTGTTGAGCAACTAAGGAAGCAGGTTGAGGACCTAACGGCTAGAGAGGCGGCACTTAAGGAGCGTGCAGATAGGGAGGAGGAAGGCCGGAGGCAAATAGAAGCCCAAATCAATGCCCTCCCTAGGAATGCCAAGCAATATATGCACCCCGCTCTCACAGTGCCTGAATCGGCAATTCTTATCCCTGCCTCTAATTTTGAAATAAAACCTAACTTCCTAACTGAGATTAGAAAGCACCAATATGAAGGAAAACTTAACGAATGCCCTATGACACATATTTCAACCTTCTTAGACCTTTGTGATACTATTGCTGATGGACGAAGTCTTGAATATGTCCAACTAAAAGCCTTTCGATGGTCTCTTACAGGGAAAGCATTGCAGTGGTTAGAAAGCTTAGCCCCAAGATCGCTCCGCACCTGGAATGAAGTCAAGAACGCGTTCCTCAACAAGTTCTTTCCTCCTTCTAAGACGGCGTTGATCCGACAAAAAATCACGGCTTTCAAACAAAAGCCTGGTGAGGCTCTGGCGACTGTTTGGGAAAGGTTTAAGGACCTACTACGATCATGCCCGACGCATGGCCAACCACCGTATGTAATTCAGGAGATCATATACAATGCTCTTGACGCTGCAACTAAGGAGAGCATCAACACCTACACCTCCTATGACTACCTTGAACTCGCTCCACAACAGGCTTGGGAGACATAGAGAGGTTGGTGGAGTTCGACAATACATATGGGACTCCTGAGGCTTTTGACACACCATCATCGTCGAGGCCTGCCCCTTCTATGCCCTTATATGAACCCTCCAATGTAATCGATCCGGATGTGAAGGAGCAATTCCATAGAGATCAACTTAAAAAGCTCCAAAAGCAAGTAAGGTTCCTTTCAGTGAACCAAGATTGCATTGAATGCGGATCACAGCGGCACACCACCATCGAGTGCCCACATGCCGAACAAGTACAAATAGCGAAGACTCACCAAGAGGCGCGCTACATGAGGGGCCCCAATCACCAATATTGGGGAGACCAAAGGTTCCGTCAACCACAAAGGAACCAGGTTAACCCTAGGGACCCTCCGCCTTATAGAGCTCCTGGGCACCCGGAGAAAGACCAAAAGAAGGATGATCTTCAACTTGTGCTAGATGAGATAAGGAGGAATCAAGCTAAGAATGATCAATCTAACAATGCCATCCATTCTCAACTCAATCACCTTACCACAAGGATTGGGGAAATGGATATATGGAAAAGGAACGTAGAGACCCAACTGGGTCAATTGGCGGCACAAATCCCTAGACCGTCCGGAACACTCCCTGGGCAACCCACTACAAATCCTAAGGGACAATCCGGGACGGGCCATGTCGCAGCCATACAATTAAGGAGTGGCACCAAAGTACATAAGCCACGAACGAAATCGGAGGAGAAAGCAACAGATCTAGTCGACATCGACAGCCCTGTTGATGTCGAGGGAGACGTCGATATCGACCCCCAGGTCGACACCCAGGTCGACGTCGAGGCCACTGCAGAGCCATCAAAGCTACAACAGAGGTCGACATCGACCACCCCAGTCGATATCGACTAGACTCCAGTCGATATCGACCAGAGCCCAGTCGAAATCGATGTCCAGCAGGCCCCTCCGACCACCGTTTTGTCCCCTCCACCAAAGAAGACGTTGCCATTCCCATCCAAAGCATTGGAGGAACCCACCAAAGGTAAGTTTAGGCGCTTTGTAAAAATTCTTCAAGGACTTAATGTTACCATTCCTCTTACAGAAGCCCTAAGCGAAATGCCCGCCTATGTACGATTCCTCAAAGACATCCTGAGCAAGAAGAGATACATGGCAGAGATCGCAGATGAATGCTCAAAGATGGACTTCCCTGAGAAGAAAAGTGATCCAGTGAAGTTTGCAATCACCGTGGGACTTGGCCAACATCGCTACAAAGCCCTATGTGACCTAGGGGCAAGTGTAAGTCTCATGCCTCTCTCTATTTGGCAAAAGGTGAACATTGGGGCTCTTGAACCTGTGGACATGAAACTCTATATGGCTGACAACTCATTCGTCAAGCCCACAGGTATAGTTGATGACGTTCCTGTAAAGGTAGGTAAGTTCTTTGTGCCTACTGATTTCATTGTATTGGAGATGCCTGAAGATCCTATAGTGCCTATTATCCTTGGTAGGCCTTTCTTAGCTACTGCTGATGCCAATATCAATGTACGTCGAGGATTACTAACCTTTACTATAGGGAACGAAGTAATAGAATTCTCTTTCAACCCAACCATGAGCGAAACGAAGCACCTGGAGCAAGTAGTCCTCTCGCCGGCTAAGGAAAAGCTTAGAAAATTTTTGTTGGCGAGGATGAAAACAGCAAGCAGGGTCGACGTCGACTGGAACCAGTCGATATCGACTAAAAACATCGAAATCGACCCACCTTGGTCGAAATCGAGTATGCCAGATCATTGCCAGGAGCTTAAGTATGGGGTCACAGAGGTCGATATCAACCCCCACATATCGATATCGACTAAAGCTCTCGAAATCGACCCACCTTGGTCGAAATCGACCACCCATCAGCCCGAAGATTTCTGTTTCGGGTCCAAACATGTAAGCCCAGGTATGACTCCCAACCCTCCTCTGTCCCTTATTGATAAATCAATTAAGCCAATTATTGATAATTCTACTAATGAGAGGGTCAAAGCTCCATGGTTTGCCTATATTGCTAAAGTTAGGTCAAGAAAGAGAAAGAAAGCGCCCAATAAAGAAGAACCTAACAATGAAGAAGCCTTGGTCGCCGAGTTTAGATACTACCAAAAGGACCTAGATGATCCAGGAGAAGGCTCAACTCAAAGGGTCCCTGCGTTAAAGGCCCATAAAGAATTGACGGCGAAGTCGGCCTAGCGACTCAAAACTCTAGAGCATGTACATAAAACCTTTAAATTTTTCATATATGGTTTTTAGGATTTTTGGATTTTGAACTTTTAAAACTGAGAGAATTCGTGGCTTTATCTATTAAACTAACAAAGATTTCAGGTTTCTAAGCAAAAAGAAACGACGAAGAAGAAAAGAAGCTTCTACAGAGGCAGTCGAAATCGACCAGGCCAGTCGAAATCGACCCCCCCCCCTAGGGTCAAGCCACCTCCTGGAGTCGACATCGAGGACTCAGGAGCGAAAAAGAGAGGTCGATATCGACCATTATACTCGAAATCGACCCCAATCAGGCAGCCCTTGTCTTCACTTTCTTCCTCGACTTCGACAGATGCGGTCGACATCGACCTCTGACATAGATATCGACATCTGGCATCAACCAAACCTAAAATCGACCTGAATCCGCAGGTTGCACTGTGAGTTTCTCTCTACCCTTGTTCTTCTTTTTAATACAGTGAGGACACTGTATATATTTTAAGTATGGGGTGGGGGGAAAACATGTCTTATGGTCATAACTTGGTTTTCTTCTTCGCATTGCATTCATGTTTAAATTTTTTTTTCTTAGTTTTACTTTTATAAAATGTCAAAAAATCCAAAAAAATAGAAAAATGTCAAAAATACAAAAAAAAATGCATGTTTATTTTTAAGTTTGTTTTTAAACCCTACTTAGATGTCCTATGATGAAAACTCAATAGCTGACTTGATCATGTAAATCCTATGGCATATTTGGATGGTTTAGCCTAAGTTCTTAAATTTTTATGTAGATTGTGAACTTGTGATGAAATTGAGCACATATGATCATAGGCTAAAAAGCAAATCCAACAAAAATTGTCCTAGTGAGAATTTTGGCCTATAGGGAGAACATAAAAAATCCCTCCGCTTTCTTGAGTGAATTTACTCTTCCTATGCATCTCTAAATATTGTGATAGTTATTCAAAGCCAATACATATATATGTTTATGTTTACGAGAATTAAATGATGGAGGCATCTTTTAAGCCATTTTTATCCTCTCTTTACCTACCCTGCATTATCTCTGCTTGAAGCCGGAAAATTAGCCTGAGCCTGAAATTGCAAATTCCACAAAATTATCCCTAGCCAAATTGAGCCTGACCCCCATTTGGGAATTGAGACTTAGAATGGTTAGATGAATGCATTGTGGAAAGAAAAGTGCATATATTCAGTTTTTTGAGCAAGGAAATTATGGGTTGGTGCATATTTGCATTTTGTCATATTTTGTAAAAGGATTTTTGGCTCACCATATAAATGCACATATTTTTTAATATTTATTTATTATTTTCGTCAAAAAAAAAGAGATGTATGTATATAGTGCATGAGCCAAAATCCTTAAGTCTTTTATTCATACAAGTGTTATATTTTTTAGAGGCATATTAGAGTTTGAAAGAAGGGTTAGTAGTATGGTTTACATCTTTTAAGTGCATCTTTAGAGCATATTATGGAAAGATGAGTTGGGAAAGAGCATTATGGGAGATTGAGCTTGGAAAGACTTACATGGAAGAGTTATGGTTTGGATATTGCAAGTATTGAGATTTAGGAGTCTTGATTCCCAAATTATAAAAGCACCGCGTAGCCAAATAATTCCAAACCCTTAATTCCTTACCAAGCCCCATTACAACCCCGCCGAATGGAGTCTTCTTTGAAGTCTTCCATTGAGCGAAAGTCCTCCTGATAGTTCTTATAGCATTTTCATAATTGGTTGTGAAGTGGATTTTTATAAATTGCAATGTTTATGAGATTGTGTATGGAATTGAGTTGAGAGTTGATCTTCATAGCCTAAACACATGAGAGTTGAGTGCAAACACATTATCCCTGTGAGGTTGGATCAAAAAATTGCATATGCTATGGATCACCTAAATATGTGCTATGACGTTAAATTCACTTGCTTTGCCTTGCTACCGCTTATGATGTTGCTTTTGACAAGGGCGAAGACTTGAAGGGTGTGTTGTAGGTGTTGGTTATTGTTTGGTTATTGCTTGAGGACAAGCAAATCTAAGTATGGGGTGTTTTGATGTACATAATTGCACCTCTTTTTATTGCATCTTTTGACTTCATATTTCATTCGATTTCCAAAGAAAAGGTTCAAAAGAATATAAACTTGTGTAAGAATGAGCTAAAGTGCAAGAAATAGAGTCTGCACGAGTTTTGAGCTAACCATGTAGGAATTCGAGCAAAATCGGAGTCAAAATGGAGAAACCAAGGAGAGCTGAGCAGAGGTAGATATCGACCTTAAATATCGATATCGACCTTAGTTGTCGACACGCCTTCTGAGTGTCGAGATAGACCAGACATACCACACAAGAAGACATCGATATCGACCTTAAACATCGATATCGACCTCAACATAGACATCGAGGGGAGCTGGATAAGTCGAGCAGTAACAGAGACCTCGATATCGACCTTCAAGGTCGATATCAACCCCTTATCTCGACAGAAGATAGACTCGAGTTCGAGATGCAGATTGGGAACTTTATCTTCAAGGAGGCACGTATTATCTCATACTTTTAAGATAGATGGCAGCTGAAGATTTATTTACCTTTTAAAGTTTTATCAAGTTAGTTTAAGTTTTATCAAAATAAAAGACATATCCTAATTGTTTGGATAGAGTTCATAGTTTAGATAGAAGTTACAATCCTCGGATAGCAAGGATTAGTAGCCTATAAATAAAGCCCTAGGGGGCTGGCATTGAGGCATCCAATCTTTCAATCATCAAGTAAGTCAATAAATAGAGTTAGAGTTAGAGAGAAGTTTTAGGGTTTGACGTTTGTGAAAGTTGACATTGAGTTGTAAAGCTTCGGAGTTTATTTTAATGCAAGTTTCTTCTTTTCAATCAACAATGAGTTCCATGATGAGAAGCGAGTAGTTCCCCAAAGCTCTTAGGGTCGGGGTGAGCCCGACGTTAGCCATGCGCGCATGAGGTAAGTATTTGATGTCGATATCGTTGTGTCTATCTCTCCTCCTACGATTCTATGTTTAGTCCTAATCGAAAAAAAAGGGATTCATGCTAACAATTTGAGTTATAAACATGAAATTGGTAAAGACAATTAGGTTTATTTGCAACAGTAATCCTAAGAGTTGGTGTATGGCGAAAGCTTGTCCCTCGGGTAAAATAGCGCAATTGTCCGTCTTATTTATCTTATCGCATGCATTGGTTAACGTTGTGGTAAACCCTAATCCTAGGAGTTGTTTCTTTTACATAGTTTAATTCACATAAACCACTGTTATTTCTGTTCATCCCTTCTCATCCATTCTTAAATCTTCGGCCCTTCTTTGCCGACGAAAAACTAACCCACTGCAGGAAGACATCGATATTGACCCTAGACGTCGATATCGACCACTGAGTTCATCGACAGTTTTCTGAGTCGACGACGATCATCACTGCGGAGGTTGCTGAACATCGATATCGACACCAGACATCGATATCGATCCTACTGTGTCGACTGTCAGTCTTCTGAGCCATTCGATTTCGTGACTGACATCGATATCGACCCTTTCCAGTCGATATCGACCACTTGTTTTTGTCTCTGCAGGTCTTCTGTTGCAGAGAACATCGACAGCCGAGGTCGACATCGAGGCCCAAGTTCGAAATCGAGGCTTCTGGTCGACGCAGACTTGAGATTTCCAAAGCTATTAGGATCCCGCTGACACGCCTCCTCGTGGATCGATCCTGACTACCCTTCCATTACAACGGGACGAAGTCTTGTAATTATTTGCATAGGCTAGGAGTTGGTTTACGTTTATTACATCTTTATTATTTGTAATTACTCGACATATCATCCTCCTGCAACAACAATGACTACCATAACTCCATAAGTGATCTTCCTGGCTTTGCTATGCTATTTGGATGGAGCACGAAAGGGAAGTTGGCATGTCCTTCTTGTCATTACGAGCCTCGCTCCCACTACTTAACTTACAGTAAGAAGATGTGTTACATATGTCATCGTAGATTTTTGCGAAGTGACCACCCATATCGGCGTGATAAAAGGCATTTTAACAAAAAGATTGAGGTAGAAATAGCTTCGATGCGCTTGTCAGGAAGTGAGACTTTGGAGTTGTTGGATGGATTTAAAAATGAATTTGGAAAAAATAAACCAAAAGAGGCGAAAAGGAATAACAAGAGTACGAAGAAGAAGATGTGTGTCTGCCCTTGGAAGAAAAAGTCGATCTTTTTTTATTTGCCTTATTGGATTCATATTGAAATTCGACATTGTCTTGATGTAATGCATATAGAAAAGAACATATGTGATAATATTATTGGGACATTATTAGATATTTCTGGAAAAACTAAGGATCATGTGAAAGCTCGAATGGATCTGGTAGAACTTGATATGATGGAGGAGCTTCAGCCTAAGGTTGTTGGTGATGGTGACAAGCTTGAAATTGCAAAGTTGTGTTTTTGGATGACAGGGGAGGAGAAGCGCAGATTCTATAGAGTGATCAAGACTGCCAAGTTAGCAAAAGTTTGTGATTCTAACATTGGTCGATGTGTTCAGGTTGAACAGAGGAGAATTGTAGGTTATAAGAGTCACGATGATCACTTCTTCATGCACTATTTACTTCCCATTGTTGTGAAGACATGCCTTCCTGAGGATGTCGCAAGACCTTTCATCAGATTGAGTTCTTTTTTCAAGGCCATATGCAAAAAAGTTATTGACCCTGAAGAACTAGATTATTTACAATCTAAGATTTCTGAGATACTTTGTCAATTTGAAATGATTTTTCCCGGTGCATTTTTTGATATTATGGTTCATTTACCAATCCACTTAGTTGAAGAAATTAGACTTGGGGGACCTGTATGTCACAGATGGATGTATCCAATCGAACGGGATCTTCGAAAGTTGAAATCTTATGTTCGGAATAAAAGTCGACCAGAAGGATAAATGGCAAGATCGTACTTGGTTGTTGAATGCACCGCCTTTTGTGCTAGATATCTACATCGTGGATCCACCATTATAGATAAGCAGATTGGGAAATCTTGTTTCCCAAAGATGGGTCATCCTATAATGGGGAAGGGACAAAGAAAGAAAGCGGAAAACCATGAGCTTTCCAGAATTGATGATATAAAATGGGCTCAAGCACATCGATACTTCCTCTTCAATTGCCATAAAGAAGAAGTTGAAAGCTATATTAGGTAATATAATAAACCATTTTTCTGTAGTTATAAATATTTTGACACTTGAAGTGATTGAACAATATGTTTCTTTCATTTATTGTTACTGTAGTGAGGATGAGACACTTTCCAGAAGCAAGAAGAAAAGAAAGTGGGACACTGCACAAACCCATTGTAAGGATTTCATTGATTAGTTTAGAGGGAAAGTTGAGATTGAGGTTGCTCAAGGGCTGGACATTCCAGATTGGATCAAGTGGTTATCTGTTGGACCTTCTTTATTTGTCAAAACATATAGCGGCTACTCTGTCAATGGCTACAAGTTTCATACCCTGAAGCGCGATAGAAATTGTGTGTCCCAAAACAGCGGAGTCTCTTTGACTGCATTGACTCCAAGCTATGCTAGTACCAAGGATCAACATCCTATAATGGGAGATGTTGCCTACTATGGTGCAACTGAAGAAATCATTGAGATCTTCTACGAAGACCATTTTAGCATTGTTTTTTTTGGTGTGTGTGTGGTTTCAATCTGAACAAGACACTCATAGACTTCCTCGGGTTAATCGAAAGAAGCGCATTTATGAAGACGAGCCATTCATATTGGCATCTCAGGCAAACCAAGTGTTCTACGTTGAAGACCCATTATCAAATGATTGGAGCTATGTTGTCGAAGATCTTCCTAGAGATTTGTTTACTGTTAATGAAGAGGGTGATGAATCTGTTGACATATACCTGAAGGATTGTACTCGTCTAAAGAGATTCGATTCTAGTGATGATAGGGTTGACATTAGCATTGCGAGAGCGGATGTAAATGCAACAATAGTTGACGTATCAGGAAATGTATTAGATGTTTTGTAGTTATAAAACAATCTTTTATGTAAAATCTGAGATTTCTAATGTTTCTTATATGGCATAATGTTGTTTCTTATATGGGATAATAATTCTTAAATAGTGTTTGCTATACATATACAGTTTCTGTTAGATGTGTCTAATGGGTGAGTAAATGTGTCCCACGGGTCTGATTTGAACACTTTCAAAGAAGGGACGGATATTCCTCAAACCTAAAGGTAATTACTTTTCCTTGCTAACTGAGACTTGTTATCATTGTCAAATGTACTATGTGTTTCAATAAGAATGCAACTGATACATTGTATTTGAGAGAAAAAAGATGAAAACTGAAGGATAGAGACCAACAGTAATAAGCATTAGTAAAACTCACAAACATAACATAATAGGATGAAAAGTCAGTCACGAAAAACAATAACAAACATCACAAACCTCTATCCAATATAAGACATGATAGAAAGAGCTTCCCAAACATCACAAACATAATATAATAGGATGAAAACGCAGTCACAAAAAACCATAACAAACAAGAAGCCGAAAAAGAAGTTTAGTGTAGCAGGAATCAAAATTGTGGTGGGGTAGACCAGTTGCCTTCAATCCAATCAAAATGTGGGCGCATTTGTGCGGTAGTATACTCATTAGTATCCCTAGTAAGTGGGAAGTCAACTATGAAACGTCGGGTGTCATAGTTGTACCCTATAACTCGACCGGACCTAAACCCATCAAGGTCTCTACAATCGACAAAGTCATCAACTCCGTAGCCTTCATACACCCTTTGAGGCCAACGTGGATGAAGTCGGCCTACTGGCAATATTTCTCTCAACGGACGTCGCTTCGGCCGTCTTGGAGCGTAACGTATTCAACTTCATAGTGCGCGAGATCCACTTGGCGGAGCACAGTTGCCTCGTAGAAAGAGCCCAAGTAACCATTGTCGCCCCCAATGACCTCCACCTCATGGCCTGGTCTGAAAGGGGTGAACACCCTTGCTACATATAACAACACAAGGCAATATAACCACACACATTTAAAAAAAATCAAACCAAAACAGTGAGTATGGCAATACCAAACAAATCACTGACTCACCTTTCCTATTGGTCATGTCGCCGCTGTCTGAGCTGTCTGAAGAGATGGCGATCGGGTATGGGCGGCTACTGGAGGCCATTTCAAAGAGGGAGAGAGGTTTGATGGAGATATTGCAATGGAGAGAGTTATGGAAGCTTGGAGAGAAATATTGCAAAGGGGAGAGGTATGGCAGCTTTGGAGAGAAGTTAATAAATAAAAATGTCAAACTGGATGCTTCTTTCTTATAGTGAGGGGGAGAGGTATGGTAAATAGGGCAGTGTCAATTTGACTGAAAAATGGGGTTATTAAATGATGAGACACGCATGGAAGATTCCCTACTGCCTGAAAAATAGGGTCCCCACTGCCTCAAAAATGGAGTTATGGCAGTGTAAAGTTGACTGGAAAATGGGGTCCCTTGTTTCCCAAATATGGTACTTTACCCCTTCATGCATTTATCAAGGTGCAGGGACAAGTAGAAGCATTTACCCACCTACCATATTCTAATATATAAATGACCCCTATGTAGGTAAAATTGTCTTACCCCTATTTAGATCATATCCTTCAGTTTAATATATAATATATATCATATCCTTCCTTTTTATATGTATCATATCCTTCTATTTTATATATAATATATACTGCATTTGGAACTGGCTGCCGAATTGGTTTAACTCTTATAATAAAAAAATAAGATAAATTCATGCTGAAACATGCATGGAAGATTACCCTTCCTAGTCCCTACTGCCAGAATATGTTACTTTACTCCCTCCATGCATTTATGAAGGTGTAGGGACAAGTGGAAGCATTTACCCACCTACTATATTCTAATATATAAATGACCCTTATGTAGTTAAAATTGTCTTGCCAAATCAAGGCCCAAACCGACAGCTTTTTCAGTGATCACTGTATGGCTCAATCAAGTACATGTTTCAGCAAGTTAGCAGATAAAGGCCTAAGTGATAGCCTTTTATATATAATATCCTTCTTTGTTATATTTAATATATAGATCATGTCCTTCTGTTTAATATATAATATATATCATATCCTTCTTTTTTATATGCAGCATATCCTTGTATTTTATATATAATATATACTGCATTTGGATATGCATTTGGAACTGGCTGCCTTGGTTTAACTCTTATAATATAAAAATAAGATAAATTCAAGTTGAGACATTTATTCAGTCACATTTTTCATTGATGAATCTGTTTGTTGGGCCTAATTGCTACACTCTCATCTCCAAAGGTTACATCTTTACAATCTCCAACATCTTTCATCTTTTATCTTAACCTGATTTGTGGTTGCTCATTCTCCTCAATAAACGGAATTGTATCATTTTCCTATATTGTTTAGTTTAGTTTAATGTGGAGAGTCTGATTGATTGATATATTAATTAATGTCACTTTGGTTGTGCAAGAAAAAAAAAGATGGCGAAAAAAGAGAAGGCAGCGGGCACGCAGAAAGGAAGAATGACACCATACGAGCTGGCGAAGTTGAAAACACTTGAGTCAAATGCTGCAGAATTGAGAGCTAAAGGTTTCAGCAACAACTTTTTGAACAAGGTACTAGATAAGTATGCAAAAGCTTCAAGCAGTACTCAACCAGATAATTTAGAATCTATGAGAGGCTAGGAGACACAATGTGGGAAGCCTGCTCAACCAAAAGGTTCAAGCAGTACTCAACTTACTCAACAATGCGGGAAGCCTCGTCAGGACCCACAACAGACTCAGAGAGGCTTGAATATGCCGAAAAATAGGACCAACTTCTGTGCTCCGGGATCTATGGCAAAAAACGTAAAGCTGATGAAGCTACAATCTGGGAGAGGCAGTCATAGCCACTTCCCTATCCTTGCTTTTCTATTACATTTCCCTAGCCTTGCTTTTCGAATGATTTATGTTTAGGTTGTATTATGCATTCTTGCCTCTGTTTGGGGATCCATTATCTGATTTATATTTTGGCTACTTTCCTCATTCTATTTGGGGATCTAAGTTATATATATTACTTAGAGATGTTGGTTGTGTTGAATGCCTCATTCTGTTTGCCTCTGTTTGGGGATCCATTATCTCATTCTGTTTGCCTCATTCCTCATTTTTATTGTTACTTAGAGATGGCATGCTTACATGCTTTTCATGTAAGCTATAGCACTGTATTTTTTAATTTGTTGCGCTTTTAATTTTTTTCATTCAAATGTTGCTTCTTTAATGTCATACTTCATTTGTTGCTTCTTCAATTTGCAGGTCTCTAGCTTGATGACATTTTGTTAATCGACTTATGATGTCCATATTGCACATGTTGCTATACTTTTGCTCGGATTCCATTTTTGCCTAGGTTAATTATAGATACAGACCTACACATTGCACATGTTGCTTACCATTTTGGGTTTAGCCTTTTGTTTATATGTTATAGCTAACCCTTAGGAAACCACAGTTTTGTAATGAAACTTTGCTAATTATTATAATGCAATGAAAGTCCAGCATTTTCAATTTATGTTCTTCATTTTTTAGTTTATTTTAAACTTATAATTTCAATATATATAAATATCTCTATTAATATTATATCACAGGGGTGTATATATGTGTGTTCTAAATAAACCGCTGGGAAATCATTTCATGTCGAAGCCATGTACAACCGCTGCCACAGGTCCTTATTTTTGTTCCCACAACACACAATAACCGTTGCCATAGAGCACAAAAACCGCTTCCAAACTACTCAAAACCGCTGCCACAGATACATAACCCGCATCTATAGGATGATCTAACCATTACCCCTACCTAGTTAACCGCTGCCAAATAGTCAATAAACCGTCGTCCAAAACTCCTAAACCGCTGCCAAAGAGTACCAAAACTACTGCAACATAGTACCAAAACCGCTTCCACAGATACATATACCCGCCTCTATACGATACCAACAACACTATCCCTTCCTAGTGAACCGCTGCCAAAGAGGCATTAAACCGCCACCAAATCTCTAGAACCGCCGCTATAGAGAACTGAAACCGCTTCCACAGATGTAGGACCACTGTCATAGGGTCCATCAATCGCTTCTGTAGCCCTTTTAAAACCGCTGCCCAAACCATATTTACCCGCTTCCATTGTTCTCTGACACAAATGTCTCCTTAGACTTTCTGGCAGCGGTTCTTAGTAGCTTCTGGCAGCGGTCTTACCTTCTTACAATATCCGCCGCCCTAGACTGCTCAAACCGCTGCCTTAGGTATATAGCGACGGGAGCAGATGGTGCGGTCGGATAACCGCCACCAAAGGGTTTAGGCCGCGGTTAGACGGCTTTAGGCAGCGGTTTTTGACCGCCGCTAAAGGCCGGAATTGTAGTAGTGTAAGAATTGCTTATCTAAATTAAAATGGACGGATAAAAATCCAATAATTATATTTTTAAATGACATTATGTCATAGATTAATTATAACCCGATCCTAGCCTTAAATAACCCTCTAAATTAACTCTACAAATTTATTTTTAAAATGGTTAAATTAGTAAATCTAAGTGTTGAAAGTCTTAAGGGTCGTTAAGGACTTTAGTATTTTGGTGCTTGTAAAGTTCTCAAATTAAACTATTGTACGTGTTAAGTGTTTATGTAGAAGTTGATAGGTGAAGAAAAGGGCAATTGTTGAGGACACAAACAAGGACTTCTATGAAGATCGGGATGACCATTGTAGGAAAGTGAAGTGTCGTATGATGAATGGAGCAAACTGATGAAATCTCTAGTGGGCTCCATTGAATATTCGGTTACCAAACATGAGAAGATCTGATTATGGGCGTAAGCAATGAAGATTGAAGATCTCACGCCTAAATAAAGTGGTTATTTGAAATAGGAAAGATATACATGGAAGAAGATTGATTTATATTCTTGCAAGACGCACGATTTTGTTGCTTTTCAAGAAAAGGTTGTTGTGTTGCTATAGGACAACATGCTAACGTTGAGATTCTCTCCTAATAACAAGTTCCTTATATCTTCCTAATGAATCCATCTAAATCATTCAAATAAATTTAGCGTCAAGATCTAGCTACTCTCCCTTAATTAACCCCAACCCATCGACTGATTTTTTGTCCTTCTCCATCACCAAGTTCATTAGATATTTGTCCTTGTTTTCAACATATAGATTAGGGATTCCGTCACCCCGGTGTCGGTGACCTGCATCTTGTTTTGAGGATCGAGAGAGAGATTGAGTGGCATCGTCTTGTTGTGCTCTCTTGTTAACGAATATCTGCAACAAAGTAGTTGAAATTGAGTCAAAACTGCTCCAGATTGTCCTATTAGAACGCAATCATTGATTTAAGTGTTTTTTAGCAATTAGTCGACACTTTGTTGATGCAAATCTCTTCAAAGCCAATGACTACAACTAGAGGTTGTCGATGCAAATGTTAATCGTAGGTTGAAGATCCTCAAGCAAAGTACTCTCGATAATCTCCGCCGAGCAACTCTCGCATCCTATGTTGCACGGACACGCTGCCAGCCACTGTTTTATAACACGGGATGACATGGCGAAACTGTGGGAAATGGTTGTGACACGACAGATATTTGTCAGACACAATCAATGTTTCAGAGACTGAGAATAAACGGGCACGGGATTGTTGGAACTGCCTCCAATGTGTCCCGATACACCGCCGCTGCAATTGTCTTCATAGTAGAAGGGGAGAACGGAGAAGAGAGCATGCACAGTAGGGGGGACGCAAAAATAGAGCATGCACAAGATGGAAGAACAGAGAATAGGAGGAGAACGACTTACATTACACTTAGGGTTGGTATGTGAGCCGAATAGCTCGAGCTCAACTCGGGCTCGGCTCAAAAAAACTTGACTCGAGCTCATTTGGATACACAAAACAGGCCAAGCCTGAATACTTTTTTAAGCTCGAACCGACCTTGGAAGCTCGATTGTTTCAATTTCCGAAATTACCCTTAGGGTAATGTGAGGTATGACCACATGGAATATGAGGAAGACGCCGCTTTTGCCTCCCTCTTTGAACCTCTTTCAGTCTCTCTCCTCATCTCCTGGCTTTGTTCGAGCGGCGAACTCTCCATTTCCCCTTTCTCCCTCCTTCCGACAACAAACCATGGATTCCGACGGCGAACTTCCCTCCTTTCATCCTGTTTGTGGCTCATAGTCGTACCCTTTACTCCCTCCTCGACGCCCTCGTGGCTTGTAGTCTTGTACGTCCTTGGGCAGGCGACGTCTCCTCGCTTCAGTGGAGTTGAGTACGACGCCTTCTAGTCAAGCCTGTGACGATTTTCTACAGCAGCACCCCGACTCCCCAACCAGGTATGTTCGTACTGCACCAACACCCCTTGGTCCCTCCTTCTTGTATGTGAATTAGGGGATGTGATGATTTGTAGCAGCACTCCTTTGTTCAATTGTTTGAAATCAGGGGATGTGTAAATTCAGTTGTTTGTTCAATTGGTGAAAATTAAATTTAGATCTACAATTCAATTTTTGCTGGTTGGTGTGCACCTAGTGTAATTACATACATTACATATATTCAGCTTGTTTGTAATTAGGGATGTGTAAATTCAATTGTTTGTTCAATTGGTGAAAATTCAGTTTAGATCCCAAAATTCAGTTTAGATCTACAATTCAATTTCTGCTTGTTGTGATTCTGCTTGTTGTGCAACTCCTGTGTACATTACATTCAACTTGTTGGCCAATTAGTTTATGTAAATTTGTAATTGCTTTTAGGTACAAACCGAGATTGAACGACCCCAATTGTCGAGCTTAAACGTGTATAAGCTTGTTCGTTCGGCTTGACCAAGCCTACCAAGCTGAGCTCGAGTTTAAGGTTGGGCTCGTGAGCCGAGTTTGAGCGCCAAAATAAGCTCGAATAATTTTTGGGCTCGAGCTCAGCTCGTCTCCCGTTCGAGCCAAGCTTGAACATGCCAACCTTATTTGCAATACTATGTGATACAGTAAATTAAATGTCATTTTAGTCGATACACAAATATTAAGGAACAATTAATGATGCAAGTTTACAAATAAGGTTGTCTTTGTTTCCAATACTATGTGATACAGTAAATTAAATGTCATTTTAGTCCAATACACAAATATTAAGGAACAATTAATGATGCACATTTGCAAATAAGATTGGCTTTGTTTCCAATACTATGTAATAGTAACTGTACAGACTCGGGATTTTAAATTATTATTTCATAAATTAAGAATTAATTTCAGTTTACTATTGACTTAATTGGGATTTGAATTATAAGATTTTGGAAAATTTTGAAAATTCCATCATCTAGTAGAATAATTTTATTTTAATTCTTTTAGAGCGGATTCCGACATAAATTTGAATTTGATCTAAAAATGGATTTTACTTCCAATTTCTTATACAGAGATTAAAAATATTGTTCGGATTACATTATTAAATTCAAATTGGGAATTTTAAAATTTATTTTGAACGAGTCGGGATAGAAACGAGATGGAGAGAGCGAGTTTCGGGGTTTTACCGGGTAACTTGAAACTTGCATTGGGACCACTTTGATACCCTTCAAATTGTCCTCTTCTTCCTACTCTCACACCCAAGAAAATATTCAGATGCCACCTCTCTCTCTCTCCAACTCTTCTGCTCTCTTGTTTGACCAAGTTGTCCACACAAAAACTCTCTCCAGCTCTTCAACACCCTTTTTGGTTAAACACCACCTCACTCACCCTCCTCCCACATGGTCTTGCCTCACCCATTTGTAGCTAATGTCAAGCACCCCCTTCTGACTTCCAAACAAACCTCACTCCTTCACCTTCGTTCTCTGTTTCCCCTTTCTTTTGCCCTCTATGTGCCCAAACAAACCAAAACTCCCCTATCCCCCATCACATTTCAATTTCAGAAAAATCCAAACCCATCCTATATCTCTCTCTCTCTCTCTTCTTTGTCGTGAGAACAGAGGCTCCAAAACAACCCCTTTTGCCGCCTGCACAGCCCCATCCCCACCACTCCTTTCACCACTCTTCCGCCAACACAACCCCACACCACCACACCTCTCCAGCCCCCTCACCGTCGTCGTCATTCACCCCCGCCACCAAAGCCGCAGCCCAATCCTTCTCCCCTGTGTTGTTGAGAGATCCTAAGCTCCACCATCTCTCCTCCTTCCTCTCTTGTACCCGCAATCATCAGCACCTTCCTCTCTTGTTGACCTCGTCGCCCACACACGCAGCCACCACAGCACCTCCCGAGCGCCTCCGAGTGCCCTTCCCTGTTTCCCGAGAGCCCGAGCAGCTCCTCCTCCTTCCTCCTTTGCATCTGAGCGACCAGCAGCTGAACCAATCTTCCATCTTATTCGAAGCGAACCCGGGACCGCCTAGAAGCAGCCCAAGTCGCTGAGCAGCACCTCTCCACTTCTCCCTTCTCCCCCCTGTTTCCTCAGAGCACTCCGGTAAGCCTTTCTTCGTTTCTTTCATCGAAAATCTTATAAAGTTTCACCCTTTTGACCTCCCACCTTCGAACCAGGCCGAGAAAGACACACCCCCGACTTCGACGAAGCTCGAATCAACTCTGGCGAGCCACCGACATCCTCGAGCCCCCTCGGTGAGCTTCGACCCTTCCTTCCCCTTTCTCATGTCTCGTTTCGGTGTCTTGGTGTCCCTTAGTGGTCGGATGAGAGGTGGAGAGAGTTGGGAAGGGAGAGAGGGTCCAACGAGGGCAAAGGCGAGCGGCCATGGGTGAGCGAGCGGAGGGAGTGCGTAGAGGGAGATGAACAGTAGAGTTGGGTTGTGGGTTTGGGTTGGATCCGGAATTAAAGAGGGTTTTGGGCTTTTAATTTTCTCCCTTGGGCCAGATCTGATTTTAGGAAAGGGGTTGGGCCTTTTCGGCTGGGCTGGCCAAGGTTAGTGGGTATTGTTTTATTTGTGGTTTTATTAGATGTTATGTTTTCTTATAAATTGCTATGTGTTATTTAATTAATCACCTGAAAAGGAGATTTCCGGAAATATTCTAACATTGTCGGAATTGTTTTGATAAAATAATAAAATAAGTTAATTTAAAGAGTAATGGTCGTAAATGGATTTTTGGATGACTTGAGAAAATATTTTGAATAAAGATTGATCTTTAAACTTGTATTTTGGAAATGTTCCTAAAATAGATTTGTTGTTTTAAAACCGATATGTTGGGATTATTTTAATAATAATAATATAATTTTGGGAATTGGTTTAAGGATTCAAATGCTTAATGTCGGGATTTGGCTAAGTGTGATGTTAAAGGAATTGTTGATTATTGTGTTGACTTATTTTGAGGATAAGAGTTTCGGGAATCTTGGGAAATTGATTTGCTTTATCTAACTTGGTTTGACTTGATGAATCTTATGTGATGAGTGTGAGCATGATGTTAGGATATCGATAATTGTTTAGTATAATTTATGATATGTTGATATTGATATGATGTGTTATATGACAATTATGAGATTATGAGGTGTTGGTCTATGGAAGCATGATATGCCTTAAAATGAATATATGTTTAAAACGAGATATGTTGAGAATGTTATATTATGTTATAACGTGAAATTATGTGGTCGATATATGGTATAATAATGAGTTGAAATGATATCTGATGATTTATGCTGATGTTATGCGGCGAGATATTGATATGAGATGAGATGTGAGATGGTATACGATGAATGATGATGATGATGAGTAGAGTTGATTCTTGATGAGTTATATGAGACCATGCTATGGGATATAGGACGAATGGATGGTAATATGATGAGGTTCTGAGTGAGGAGATCTGTAATTCTGGGTACTTGTGTGATGGATTTATGCTTAGTGTAAATTAGAAGTAGACTCATATACATTACTTATATATGATAGGTTATCATCTATGATGTATGACTTGTTGTATACATGGATTCTGCCCTTTTTGCTGTTCTGCCTATCCAGGTAAGTTTCTTTATGGGCTTACTCAGATTCGAAAGAGAATACCTGCTTGTGAATATATGACATGCATACTAGGTGTTGCATAAGCATTAAAAGCATGCCATGTAGTATCATGCTAGGATTGCACTTGTGATTGAGCATTCTATTTCTTTATGCGTATGTAAACAGAACGGCCGTTATCTGTGATAGTCCTAGAGTCTTTGCTAGGGTCATAGGGTAGCCCAGCCCCATCGGGTGCCCTGAGTCTATCGAGTCGATATGAGCATGATATGATAGCCCAGCACCATCGGGCAAGAGATGAGATGATATGATATGATATGATATGATGATGCTGTGGTGAGTGCACCACCACGAGGAAATTGCTATGCTATAGCACCTAACTGGCCAGTCTCTACACTAACGGGAAGGGGTGCAGAGGTAGGAGAGGGATATGCCACTTGGCATTGTCTTGGGCCCTTTACAGTTCTTTTCCGCACATTGTAAATTAGGATCATGTTAGTGTGATTTAATTTCCGTATTCGCATCATCTTTATATTAGCGTATGTGTATATTTGCTTGCGGGACAGGGTGTGTTGGGGTCTCGGTCTGATCCCGCTCGCACCACTTGTTTTTAGGTATGATTGCTCCCTGTCTCTATGGCGTGGGAAAATCTCTCGGGCGATTGCAAAGAATCTGTCTAATCCCGCTAACTTGGCTATACGACTTTAGAATATATGTTTTGGTTTTGACCCGGCTCTGCCGTGGCTCTTGTATCTAAACCTTGCTTCCGTTTTAATTTCGTTTGAATTGGGTTTTGTGACTTTGATTACTTGGGGTTCGAAATCTCCGCTTTGAATACTGATCTTCGAGGTTTGAAACCTCGACCCGTACCTAAATTGCAACATCCGAACGAAGGTATCCGACCTTCGAAACGTAACCCGGGTATTTATATCCAGGCCGTTACAGTAACAGTAACGAGTTGGAGTTGGAGCCATTAAAGGACTGAATCGCGAATATACAAAATTGCACTAATCCAATGCCTAATTAGTAACCAGAACATTACCAATAATATCCCAACTGGGCATTGCCGCCAATCTCGTTGGGCCTTACATTCAAAAATCCACACCTCCCTCCCAATTGCATTTCTTATCTTAACCATTGATTAATTTCTCATCCTTTATTTTTATTTTTTCACAACCATCTTCTAATTAGAAGCTTTTTGATTGATCAAAACAATTCGTTATATTTATATCTCCTCTATTCTTTCGTCGTCTCGTCTTCTTTGATTGTCCTTGGAGGGCAGTTTTAGAGGACCCTAAATCGAATAAATTGAATGGGTTGTGGGAGCTCGAAACTAGAAGCACCTAGCATAATACATTCTTGGTTGACGCAACGAGGCCCCGACACCATTGATCGTAGAGGTTACTCTAAGGATCAACTTCTCTCCCCTCTCGAGGTTACCTCCCCTACCGTCGTTGATCCCCCATCCAAATCCATGTCAGATGATTATCACATAAAGGAAGGGAGAGACGAGGTGGAGGAGAAAGAGGATTTAAAGATATCAACTAAAGAAGAAGAAGAAAAAGATGACGGCGGCAACATTGTCAACGAAGAGGACGATGAAAAGAGTGAAGATTCAATAAGACATTGTGGGACATCCCCTAGCTTTAGGGTATATTGCTTGCATAATGGCAATGATGACGATGAGGAGGGTGACAAGGATAAGGATGGTGGTAGCATTAATAGCCATCCTAGCAAAACTTCTAGGATGGTGTTTATCCAACAAGAACTCGACAATTCCAGTGTTGGAGAGGTAACGTTACTATGTATGAATTACATTTTAGTCGAAAACCTAACAAAAACACGTTCTTTTCAACCAACGCTACACGATAAACACCCTAATTGTCCAATTTTGCCCCAAATTATCAAAAATCCAACTCTCGATATATCATTGGAGTTGTTAGATTATCTAGTATATATGATAGTCAAATATGTATGAAATTTTGATCAAATCTGGACCTTAAAAATGCTTCAAGAAAATTTCCAATGCAACGAATTTAGAACTCTCACTAACATTTTTATAAGCCTCTCCCTAGCAATATCCCCTAATAATATAATACGATAATTTATCAATATGGATGGTTGTGTTAACTGAAAACCCTAATTGACATATGCAGACATCAGGGAGGAACGAAGGCAAGAGAAGTAAAGGAAGAAAACTCATCCAGAAGGACATGTTCAAAGGAGCTGGAAAGAACCTCCGTCACCTTAAGCTCCCCCACCGTCGCAGCGCAAGCACCGACAGCCATTACCAAGTAGAGCTCAATGATTCCACAGAGCAGCCACGGAGTAATTCCCTGCAGGATCATGATCAAGCCGACGAAAGCAGCCATCGTCAGCGCCGTCGCCATAAGCTTCCCCTCCGTCTTCCCCATCGCAATAGTACCGGCAGCAACCATGATACTCAATCCGACGATCAATCAGAAGACGGCAACCATCGCCACCGTCACCTCAAGCTGCCACATTTTGCTCGCCGCGGTAGTAGTCATGAAGAGGGCAGCAACCATAGTGCTCGTGATGATACTAGCTCGCAAGACAATCAATCTGAATGCAGCGAACGACGTCGTCGTCGCCTTAAGTTGCCCCATCATTCTCGCCACGGTAGTGGTGAGAGAGACGGGAATCGTCGTGCCCAGCCTCAAACTAACTCGCACGACGATGATCAAAACGAGTGTCGTAGTAGTTGCGACAGCAGTAACAACTCATGCCCTCGCATCACCACTTGAAATTGCCCCCACATTTCGTGCAATAAGAGCGATGGCGATCACGAGCATCGCCATAGCCACCATGGCTCCCACTCCGGCTCGACTCACTCTTCGTAAAGGGGAAAACTTCATCGATCGATCAACAAGTATCGAGAGCGAATTGTTAGCGGATCGAAGTGTAGCTAGCGACAAACATTCGTTCATTCGAGGCATCTTCTATGTCGCAACATATTCGTCGTGATCATATATTGCATTAATTCAAAGAATGGGGAAGCGGATTTAGCATTTTGATGACAGCATCTTTGTCCCGAGAGAGCCATAAGGCCCATAATTAAATCAATACTGAAGAAGCGTCGATCAATGTGTCTTAAGCAAAAAAAAAAAGTATTTGTGTTTAAGTTGTGCGTTTTTTAAGGCATTCTAAAAAAATGTTGGTGCATATATATAGTTGCTCGTATGTATATCATGTGTACTCATGCTATATCTATCTAATATAATACTAAAGCAGATGCAACTTCTGCCACGTGGCGCCCTCACGTTTAATATGCCACGTGTCGTTCTAATATTTAATCCACTTCCCCTTATAATTAACCATTCAATTGATACTTTATTTTATTTAACCATTTTCCATTTCATTATACAAAAATCGAATATAATAATCATTTTTCATTCAAACATAATCAATTACTAAGATATTTCATTTGAATTACAAATAACAAATCAGTCCGCTTTTATCATCAATCCCCGAACTCCGTCTTGCACCCTTCTCTTCTTCGTCTTGCAGAGTTCCTACCAAAGATGACTAATCGAATCCAAACTGACCAAAAATATTGCATTTGTAATTCAAATACATTACAAGCAGTACCCGTGCGGAACAGTTCCTACCAAAAATGACCAATCGAATCCAAACTGACAAAAAACAAACAATTCTTAAGTGACAAGATGAAACCACGTCATCGAATGAAAAGACCGACTATTAGACCAGAAACCTGTTAAGAAACTTCAATTCAATTTCATCTGCAGCTCCAAAAATGGATTTCCGAAACAGCCTACAAAGAAGAGGCGAAGAGCAGATCGATCAATTTAGATCGATCAATTGGAAATGACCCTCGCTCCATCAGACATGGATCTCCACTTCTGGCTACAAACCTTGCCGACCTGTAAACCCGCAGAGATTATTAAAACTAACACCAAAATGGACGACTAATTATTCAAGAAAAAAACAATCTTAAGTAAATCCAAATCTAAAATTAATATGCTTATCCCTTAATATGTTCAGAAAATTTGCTCAGATAATTGGGAAATAAAAAACAAACAGATTGCATATTAATTTCCGAAAAAACAACCAAATTTATTTTCTGAGCAAATTTTCTGAAAATTTTCGGGAAATCAGCTATTTTCTTAAATAAAAAACAAACAATTTTCCAGAAAATCTACAACCAACCCGATATTGCAATCTAAAACCAATCCGATTAATTTTATCGAATATTTTCTGGAAATTTTTTACAGCTGGATTTTTCGATTTACAAATCTCTATATATCTCTTTAATTTGATAATTAAATTTTCAACCAATTAAAATAAATTGGAAAATATTTCAAAAATTAATATGATTATCCCTTAATATGCTCAGAAAATTTGCTCAGAAAATTGGGAAATAAAAAACGATTTAAAAAGAAGCCAAACAAATTTCTGGAAAATATTGTGCCAAACTACCAATAGTGTTGATAACACAGATGCACAAATCATAAGAACTTAAAAACAAACAGAGAAGCTAGAAACGATTGGAAGAAACAAACAGAGAACTGAGTTCAATGAGAACTTAAAAATAAACAGAGAAGAAACGATTGGAAGAAAAGGGAGCAAACGCACATCTGGAATCCAATCTTAGAAAGTTGAATCATACTAGCAAAATTAATGAATTACCAACTACATTTACCACTATCTGGATCAAACAGCCTACTGAGATAAGGTTTACAATTGACAATCAACTATCAATTGTGGCAAAATTAGAACAACAATCAGCAAAATATCTCGAATTGGGGTTTCAATGAATCAGTGAGAATCAAATTGATGGCAATATCAGGATCGAAACGAGGAAATAGGAAAGGGAAAGAGAGAAAGAACCTCTCCTGGCAGCCTATAGCCTCGTTCTCTCCAGCGGCAGCCTCGGCAGCGGCAACCTTCCTCTCCGGCGTCGACATTAACCCAGCAAAGAGAAGGAGAAACCTCATATCTGGCCTCCCACCGTGGGCATTCCGACCCAGCGGCAGCTCCAGCATCGGAGAAACCTCTTCGTCACATCCGACCTCCCATGGGCTTCCCTCTCCAGCGGCAGCCTCGGCATCGGCTCGTTATCTCTCCTACAGCACTGCTCATCTTCTTCTTTGTTCGAATCCGATCCGCCGCTCCCCTTCTTCTTCGTCTGCCGGAGCCATCGCCCCTCACTGCACCCCTTCTTCGCTCCGGAGATGGCTCCGCCGCTCACTGCACCCAGATCCCTCGCTCCCCTTGAATCCTTCGATCTTGTTCCTCTCTCCCTGTCACAGATCCCTCTCTCTCCCCTACGTCACTCCCTCTCTCCTAATTCCCCGGTTTCACCCTATCTTTTTAACCGGCTGGGTTGCAAAATTTTAAAGGGGGAGGGTTAAACTTTGCAAATTGTTTGGATAGTGGGTTAGTTGTGCAAACGGTTTCGGTTTGGGGGTTATATTGTGCCAATCACTCATAACCAAATTTCCATAAAATCACCTATTTTCTTAAGTAAATAACAAACAAATTTCTAGAAAATTTCCAGAAAATCTACAACCAACCGGATATGCAATATAATGTTTTTCTGAGATAATTGGGAAATAAAAAACAAACAGATTGCATATTAATTTCCGAAAAAATCTGAAAATTTTCGGGAAATCAGCTATTTTCTTAAATAAAAAACAAACAATTTTCCAGAAAATCTATAACCAACCCGATATTGCAATCTAAAACCAATCCGATTAATTTTATCTAATATTTTCTGGAAATTTTTTACAGCTGGATTTTTCGATTTACAAATCTCTATATATCTCTTTAATTTGATAATTAAATTTTCAACCAATTAAAATAAATTGGAAAGTATTTCAGAAATTAATATGATTATCCCTTAATATGTTCAGAAAATTTGCTCAGAAAATTGGGAAATAAAAAATGATTTAAAAAGAAGCCAAACAAATTTCTGGAAAATATTAGATAACCAAATTTCCATAAAATCAGTTATTTTCTTAAGTAAATAACAAACAAATTTCTAGAAAATTTCCAGAAAATCTACAATCAACCCGATATGCAATATAATGTTTTTCTGAGATAATTGGGAAATAAAAAACAAACAGATTGCATATTAATTTCCGAAAAAACAACCAAATTTATTTTCTGAGCAAATTTTCTGAAAATTTTCGGGAAATCAGCTATTTTCTTAAATAAAAAACAAACAATTTTCCTGAAAATCTACAACCAACCCGATATTGCAATCTAAAACCAATCCGATTAATTTTATCTAATATTTTCTGAAAATTTTTTACAGCTGGATTTTTCGATTTACAAATCTCTATATATCTCTTTAAGAGTGATTGACACAATATAACCCCCAAACCTAAACCGTTTGCACAACTAACCCACTATCCAAATAATTTGCAAAGTTTAACCCTCCCCCTTTAAAATTTTGCAACCCAGCCGGTTAAAAAGATAGGGTGAAACCGGGGAATTAGGAGAGAGGGAGTGACGTAGGGGAGAGAGAGAGGGATCTGTGACAGGGAGAGAGGAACAAGATCGAAGGATTCAAGGGGAGCGAGGGATCTGGGTGCAGTGAGCGGCGGAGCCATCTCCGGAGCGAAGAAGGGGTGCAGTGAGGGGCGATGGCTCCGGCAGACGAAGAAGAAGGGGAGCGGCGGATCGGATTCGAACAAAGAAGAAGATGAGCAGTGCTGCAGGAGAGATAACGAGCCGATGCCGAGGCTGCCGCTGGAGAGGGAAGCCCATGGGAGGTCGGATGTGACGAAGAGGTTTCTCCGATGCCGGAGCTGCCGCTGGGTCGGGATGCCCACGGTGGGAGGCCAGATCTGAGGTTTCTCCTTCTCTTTGCTGGGTTAATGTCGACGCCGAGGAGGGACGACGCCGGAGAGGAAGGTTGCCGCTGCCGAGGCTGCCGCTGGAGAGAACGAGGCTATAGGCTGCCAGGAGAGGTTCTTTCTCTCTTTCCCTTTCCTATTTCCTCGTTTCGATCCTGATATTGCCATCAATTTGATTCTCACTGATTCATTGAAACCCCAATTCGAGATATTTTGCTGATTGTTGTTCGAATTTTGCCACAATTGATAGTTGATTGTCAATTGTAAACCTTATCTCAGTAGGCTGTTTGATCCAGATAGTGGTAAATGTAGTTGGTAATTCATTAATTTTGCTAGTATGATTCAGCTTTCTAAGATTGGATTCCAGATGTGCGTTTGCTCCCTTTTCTTCCAATCGTTTCTTCTCTGTTTATTTTTAAGTTCTCATTGAACTCAGTTCTCTGTTTGTTTCTTCCAATCGTTTCTAGCTTCTCTGTTTGTTTTTAAGTTCTTATGATTTATGCATCTGTGTTATCAACACTTTTGGTAGTTTGGTCTGATCTAATTGCTAATTGGCATGCTTGGGAAGAACTAGAGGACATTCCAGTTTTTGACTGCATTAAGGAGGTTGTTAATCTGCAGAGGAATTTTGATTTGAAGTACTTCTTTGAGCAAATGACACCTTTACCGCCATCTATTCCCGTGCCAAAGCAATCAATCCTTGTTGGGAACCTACTGTTATAGCGACAATTGTTCTTCCTAGTGAGTAAGCTCTTGAAAATTCCCTCTTTACTTTATTCCTCAATTGTTTTTATCATGGAGAGATAGTTAATTGAATTGTTTTTGCCTGCTTGAAGGTATGTTGGTTCTGTTTTGACCCTTTGCTCTGAGCGTAGGGGTGAGCAACTAGAGTATTCTTTCATCGACAGGTATGTTTAGTAACTTGTAATTCTGTTTTTGGAATATATGTTTTAAGATTTTTTTTTCCTCAAAACTGATCTTTGATTTTTGGATTCCTATTGCCATTGTGCTTCTTTTTATTCCCCTTGCTCGTGATATTTATGCCATGGAATAATGCATCATATACTGAATAATGCAGTATGCACTGTGGTTTTAGTGTCTTCGATTGGGAGTTCATTTGATATTATGAAATTAAGGTGATTCAGGACCGTCTTGCTTAATGTGCTGATTTCTAATGAGGGGTTATACTGAATAATATGCGCTCATGAGATTCTAATAAGGACCTTATAATGTTGTATAAGTTGTCTTGCCAAACAAACAATGCTTCTAAAGTAAAGGTCACCAAAGCTGGATAGGACTGAAGAGTTTGGATCAAGTGCAGTTTTTGTGATACTCCATGCCTAGACAATCTTGGAAAGCTGTTAGTTCAACTTAAGTAAACAAGTTTTGTGCTGTAGTTCAACCACAAGCTACTTAAAGAATACTACTTGCTAGAACCCAGGTTTCTGGGCAATGTGTACACTTGATCCCCAGAAACTTGATAAGCACCCATGGCAAAGTTTAAGTGATTAGAACTGCATCTACTGCTGATTTCATTCTCTGTGGGTAAGTGAAATTGGCTAAATAGCCAACAAAGGTTTTAAACTTGGCATCAAAGGAGATGCAATGAATGTACTTGACTAGCTCCGTAAATGTTTCAGTGGTTCATCCTACAGCCTAGTGCATGTAAATACATTACTGGTCCTGCAACTGAATTGGCTCTACAATTGGACCCCGGACCCAGATCATAAGAATCTTTTGGTTCAATCAAGTCCATAGAATTTCCACATAAAGTTTCATGCTCATCATTTCTGGATTCTTCCTTCTTTTTTTATACAGATTTTCCCCCAGATGTTATACCTTTTATATTGGCTTCTTTGTCAGCATCTTTAAAATGTAGCAGTTCTTGGGGTTAATCTATGTGTTTCACTATGCAGCCAAAGGGCCTTTATGAAGTACCGTTTACCTTTGAGGGAAATCGTTGTTGACTTTTACAATGAACTGAAGAGTATAACTTCAGGATATGCATCATTTGACTACGAGGATTCAGAGTATGCTTCTTTCTCCAAAAATTTCCATCACATTTCTGGTTTAGCAGTCAATAGTAGATCAACGAGTGACTTTTAGTCTGAAAAGGGGCCAAGTAATCATTTGGGTTTTGATCAATCAGTAGTAGGTTTTTTGTTTCAAAATTTTATTGTTAACCTTTCTCCCATGATTTGCCTTTTAACAGTTACCAATCATCTGACTTGGTCAAATTGGATATCCTCTTGAATGGACAACCAGTGGATGCTATGTCAACCATTGTTCATAGATCAAAGGCACAAAGGATTGGGCGTGTACTCGTGGAAAAACTGAAGCAAGCCATAGACAGGTGCACTTAACAGGAAAAAAAGATGTTTATCTCTTTGGTACAAATTGATCGTATTTTCTCAATAATTGTCTTAACATTTTTGTCACAGGCAAATGTTTGAAATAAGCATTCAAGCTGCTGTTGGATCAAAGATTATTGCAAGGGAGACGTAAGCCACTCAACTCTTTCCTATAATTTCCCCCCAGCAATGCTCTTTGTTGTGCTCTTTCCTATATTATGTATACAGTTAGATGAATGTTTCTTCAAAAAGGTCTTCTTTCCGATGACAGGCTTTCGGCAATGAGAAAAAATGTACTTGCAAAGTGTTACGGTGGAGATATCACACGGAAGAAAAAGCTCTTGGAGAAGCAAAAGGAGGGAAAGAAGCGGATGAAACGCGTAGGATTAGTTGACATACCACAGGAGGCATTCCATGAACTACTGAAGGTTTCATGACAGATTATTATCTATGGAGATCAGTTGTCGCAACTTTACTTGTATGTTTTTCAGGAATATGTATGTGCTTTTCTCGTGTCATGTAGATTGTATTTGAATGACATGTTAATAGCAGTTCATGTCATGTACATCGTCTTTAAATGACAAGTTCGAATTTCCCCTAATTACTAAATGTGTGAATCGTTATGTCTGTCAATTACTCGTTATGTCTGTCAATTAGAATATGCTGCATTTTATTGTAATGGCTGTCAAATTGGAATCCCAAAGAGGGAAGAAGAATGCAGCCATGGACGAGTACGGCTCACGACAAAGATTTATGTTTTGTTTTTTGCTGCATTTCATGTTTTTCAATTGCAATTTGAATTTGGTTTGGGGTTTGATTTGGTTTTATTTCATGCAATTCGTGTTGTTTCAATTGCGATTTCAATTTTAATCCTAAAACTACCTTATTGGTTTTGTTTATCGATTTTTGTTATTTCGATTTGTTATTGATTCCATTTTTTATTTCTGCTCATCTTTATCACTCTAGCGATCCCATCGAGCTCGAACGAACGAGCTCGATTAATGAGCTTGAACGAGCCTAAGCTCGTTCGTTCGGCTCGAATGGGTGATCAAGCCCGAGCTCGAATTTAATGATAGGCTCGGCTCTGATTCAGTGTCATAGTTTATTAACATGTCATTTAAAGACGATGTACATGACATGAACTACTATTAACACGTCATTCAAATACGATGTACATGACACGAGAAAAGCGCTTGGGAGAGGAGCGCTCGGTCTTCATCGCCACATGTTAATGTCAGTATATAAGAACTCGGAGATTTTGATCAAGTTAGAATGGAGAAAGAAGATTTTGAGTTTTCGTAAACGAAGCTCTTTGTAGTCATTGAATAAAAAGGAGTTAGTTTTTAATTAATTATTAATAAAACATCATTCAACAAGTGTTAAGTAGTAACAAATAGAGAGAACGAGGTCACATAACAAGGGAAAAAACTGAACAACACGTAAGACAAGAATCAACCAAAATAAGTCTAGTAGACAACAATAGGGTGTCCAGTAGGGAATTGCAGGTGGGCAGTTGAGTTTTACTGCTGTCATGTTACTATGGATATATGATATTATATTTCTTTTATTTGTAGTCAATTAATTATATCATTCGCGTGCATTTTCCCCTTGTTTATTGTTCTAGTTCAAAAATTTATACCTTGTAATTTATACCTTGACACGTGGATTGTTTTATTTGACACATGTCACCCATACCGGATTTACATGACACATAATGTATTTTACTAGACACATGAATTGTTTTACTTGACACATCACATATATAATTACCCGTCAACCATACTGAATTGTTTTACCATCAAGATGGTTGTAAGTTTCCAACAATTTTCGCCTCACCCTTCTAAATGATACCATTTTAACTGTGAAGTACATACTTTATGACAATCTAGAGCGTGAAGATATGACAATTTTATTTAAAAAATTGTCTTCACCTCTCTCTTAAACCCCCTTTCCCTCTCCCTCTCCCCACCTCTCTCCATTGAAGAGCTTCTTTCTTCTTTGAGTTCTTTGTCTTCTATCTCTCTTCTTCCTTCGAATTTCTTCTGTCGAACAAAGAGTGACGCCTTTTTCCTCTCTCTTATCCTCTCAGCACACACACTCTCTCCTTCTCTCTCTCTCTTCCTTTCCCTCTCTCCTCTTATTAATTACCCCTTTTACTTTTCCACCTTTTTCCTCTCTCTTATCCTCTCAGCGCACACACTCTCTCTCTCAAGTACTTTATCAACATTTTTTTTATCTGAAGTCGATGGTGAATCTATTTCTCTGATAATTCTTGTCCAGTCAATTCCAATAGGTGACATGTCGTTTCTCTTTGGGTGTCCAGTTAAAACTAACTGCTTACATGTCAACCTGCAAATATACATCCGCCCACTTGCTGTTGCTTTTTCCATCCTCTCTCTCCTCTGCAACTTTACTGTTGCTTTTTCCCTCCTCTCTCTCCTCTGCAACTTTACCTATGCAACTTTACTGTTGCTTTTCCCCCCCTCTCTCTCTCTCACCTGTCCAGCTGTCAATCACAGAATGTCCAGTCTCCCCCCTCATGACCTGCAATCGGTTGAAAGTGGAATCCGGATAACCAGTTTGCTGCAAATTTTTTTCGGATCGGGTTAACCTTGCAAAGTTTCTCAAAAAGTGGGTTAGTTTAGCAAATGCCCCTCTCTTTAATTTGATAATTAAATTTTCAACCAATTAAAATAAATTGGAAAATATTTCAGAAATTAATATGATTATCCCTTAATATGTTCAGAAAATTTGCTCAGAAAATTGGGAAATAAAAAACGATTTAAAAAGAAGCCAAACAAATTTCTGGAAAATATTAGATAACCAAATTTCCATAAAATCAGCTATTTTCTTAAGTAAATAACAAACAAATTTCTAGAAAATTTCCAGAAAATCTACAACCAACCCGATATGCAATATAATGTTTTTTATTTCAGAAAATATTAGATAACAAAATTAATATGCTTATCTAATATTTTCTGGAAATTTTTTACAGTTGGATTTTTCGATTTACAATTCTCTATATATCTCTATAATTTGATAATGAAAGATGCAATGAAATCAGCTATTTTCAACCATCTTCAACGGGTAACCCACTCTCTGCTTATTCCAGCTTCAATTTATTATCTACTTCTCCCTCAACCCACTTTTACTTATTACGTTTTACATTGATGTGTTTCAGCGCTGCCAATTCCCCTTCTTGCACCCTCTCGGTATCCCTTTTCCTTATTTTCTTCTCTTTCAAAACACCTTATTCATGTATTAGTATTGATTCAAATTCAAATTTCTATTGTTTTTTTTAGGTATGAATGAAGAAGATTATATATGTCGACGAGCTTAATCCCACCAACAGCAAAGGGAGCATCCAAGTCCGTATTGTGTCAATGTTTGACAACATTAACTTCAAAAATAGGCATGAAATCATTTCAAAAGACTTCATATGTGTCGATGAAAAGGTGCGAGTCGTTAATTATTCGTGGATTTAGTAACTTTTCTTGGCACATGTTGCAAATGTTCACAACATTCATTCTATTTTCTTTCAGGGCAATAAAGTTCATGCCTCCATAAGGAGACCTTTGATCAAAGATTTTGAATGCATTTCAGAATATGGAATGTTTGAGATATCAAATTTTACTTTGATAAAGTACCTTGACCAATATCGCCATTGCTCCCACCCCCACAAGGTTATCTTCTCTGCTAACACAAAAGTCAAACAAATAACCGAAGTTCCGATCTCCAGGCATTCATTTCAATTCACTGAATTTGATGTTATCCAAAGTAAAGATGCCGATGAAACCCTTTTGGTTGGTAAGTTGTTATTTATTGTCTATATAACTTTCATCAATCAGTGTTCACAATAATATTTTATTTTATAAGATTTGACAATAAATGATTGTTTGTGTTTATGTAGATGTCATTGGTAACTTGACCAAAATTGGAAGCATCATTGAATGTGAAGTCGGTTATGATAAAAAGGTTCACAAGAGGATTGAAATCCATTTGAAGAACACTAGGTATAATTGATTGTTACATTTCTATATTAAATATATCACAATTTCCCACTATATAATTGTTTTATCTCATAACATTCGATATTCTTATTTTATAGGAATGAATTTAAAGTTTTAAAATTAGTTGATTTTGTTTCCTACTTTTGTATACTGAGGTGCTCTGTTGGTCCGGAATTATTTCATCAACTATATACCATCGATCCAGATCTGCAAAGACAATGGATGGTTATATTCCAATTTGTGGTTATACAAGTTGATGGAGGTAAGGTTCAACTCATATTCACCTTATTTCTCAAAATTGTCAATAATTACAATTTCTTTTATTTTACATTGTCAACGTGTATTCTTTACTTTTATGTGTTTAACTTTTGTTGTGTGTAGGTGAGATAATATTAAAAACTTTAGCCGATGTGACGAAGTTGTATGTAAATCCGACTTTTCCCGAAACTAACGCGTATAGAAGAAGGTCATTCCTTATTCCACTTATTTTTTTTTATCTATTATTACTTAATATACCTATATTAATATGACCTATTTTTATTTTACAGATTTCTTAGACCCGACGGTACCTCCAACCCCAAAACTGCGCAACGACGCCTTGAATTCTCCGACAATATGGATTAATGAAAATGTTGGGATCTACATAGCACCTTTTAATTATCGATTGAATATGTGAATCGAGTTTGCGGAACCCGTTTATTAGATTTATCATTTGGATGTTTCGATTTGATTTATTTTTACGATTATTTGTATGTTTCGATTTAATAGTATTTCACTATAGACTTTTTCATATTATCATAATAAATATATATTATAATATATATATAATTTAGATAAATTGTGATAGTATATTCTAAAATATATAATATATTTTACAAATCCCGTGCGTCACGCACGGGTACTGCGCTAGTAATTAACTAAATGGGAAACCAATTCATTCAACTTTCATATATCTTACATGTGATAACTCCAAGCATTAGAACATGCATATGTCGATTTTGTTTCTTGATTTTGGCTCATTGACAACTTTTTTTATATTTGAAATTCATCGATGATCATCCTGTTGTTAATTTTATTGATTAAAAATTAATTTAGCATTAAAATATTTTCAATAGAACCAAATGAGTAGAAAATGTGTAATATCTTTAAAAAAAATACTTAAAGTATAGGCCAATTTGCTAAAATAACCCAATCATCCAGATTCTTTGCAAGGTCAACCCAATTCGAATTTTATTTGCATAAAACCGGATATGAGAAATCTCAGTTTAACCGGTAGTAGATAAGTGAGGGGGGTGACTGGACATCATGAGATCGACAGATAGACAAGAGAGAGAGAGAGAGAGAGAGAGAGAGAGAGAAGGAAAGAGGGACGGAAAAGACAGACAGGGAGAGGGAAGAGGGAAAAAGCAAGCTGCAGGACAGAGAGAGAGGGAGGAGGGAAAAAGAAATGTACAGAGCTAGAGGTGGCAATCGGGCGGGTCGGGTCGGGTTCGGGTTCGGTCATTCGGGTTTCGGGTAATGTATAATAATTTGGGCATTCAGTTGGGTCGGGTTTGGGTTTCGGTTGTACTAGATTTCGGTTATTCGGGTTTCTATTGTCTCGGGTTTTGTTTATTTCGGGTTTCGGTTGTCTCGGGTTTCAGTTGTTTTGGGTTTGGATTGTCTCAAGTTTTCATTATTTCAATATTCATTTTAAAAAATTCATAAGAATGTATCTTAAAGTACGGATTATTTCGGGTTTCGGTTATAACGGGTTCGGGTTTTAATGGGTTCCGGTTGAATCGGGTTCGGTTCATTTGGATTTGGGTGAGTTTCGGTTATCGGTTATTCGGATTTCGGGTCCAAAATTGGTCGGGTTGGGTCGGTGTTCAGAACAATCGGTTACGGGTCGACCGGGTCAGATTTTCGAGTTCGGGTCGAGCTTTGCCAACTCTATACAAAGCTACAGGAAAAGAGAGGGAGATGAGTTTTCCTGCCTAGCGATGAGTGTTATTTCTATTTAGGGTATGCGAAAGGTGTCTCCCTATGATATGTACATGTTCCTGTAAAATTGAATGTCTCCCTATGTATTGCAACAGAGGACAATTAAATCATCTGTTTGTATGACTGTATTGTTTGGAGGATGGTGGGCGTGTGTGTAAAGGCCCGGATTTTAAAATCTTGATTTTCGGGAAAAGAAAATTAGAAATAGAATTAGAACGGATTTAATCGGGTTTTGTTAAAATAATAATAATAATAATAATAATAATAATAATAATAAAATAATAAACTCGTCTTTAATTTAATAAACCGAACTCGAGATTCATAAAACGAATTCCGGCCCAATCTTGAAGCTTCTCGGATCGATTCCGTCCTTTTCTCGGAATCCGAAAAATTTCTTCGGATAACGATATACTTTCGACCTTTAAAAACAAATAGATCGAGAGAGCGGGATTTGGGATTTCAAATGTCGGAAATTTGAATTCCGACTCGGGACCACAATTCCGTCCTATTTCATCCATTCTTATTCATTCAAAATCACCTCCTCCGACCACAATTCCGTCCTATTTCACCCATTCTTATTCATTCAAACTCACCTCCTCCTATTTGGGTAAAATCATATCTCTATTTTCATCCCTCCTTCCTTGATTCCCGCATTCATGGCAAACAAACAACCCTCTTGCCCAGCCTCCCATGCCAATCTCTTTCTCCCCCTCCTGATTCAATTCAGCAACAAGAGGAAAGGACCTCTTTTCTTTGTCTGCTTCCATGTGAACTCAACAACTCCCCTAATTCATTTCAATCCCACACCTTTCTCTCCTCCTCCTCTCCTTATCCCCTTGA
The DNA here is from genome assembly GCA_963922045.1 of Persicaria maculosa. NCBI lineage: Eukaryota > Viridiplantae > Streptophyta > Magnoliopsida > Caryophyllales > Polygonaceae > Persicaria > Persicaria maculosa. Next base: position 17,579,690 of record OY998261.1, on the reverse strand, counting down.
GATTCAAACCCAAGAACACCTCCCTTGATTCTCTGAAATCGCAGCATCACACCACCCCACAGTCACCGTCACCACCACACCTCAGCTTCACCACCACCCTCACCTTCGTCGACGTCCGTCTCCGTCGAAGTCGAGCCCAGTCCTCCTCCCTGTTTTCCGTAAGCAAGAACCAAGCACTCAAGCTCCCTTCGTCGTCCTCCCACAGCGAGCAGCTCCCAGAAGGTCCCTCACACCCTTCTCGACGCTCCCGAGCCGCCAGCACATGCCTAGAGGAGCCCCGAAGAAGCAGAGCGCAGCTCGTCCACTCCCTTCCCCTGTTTTTCGATTCTCAAGCAGTGAGTGGTCGTTTCCCTTTCTTTCGCCTCCTCTCGATGTAAAGCTCCCCCTTTAATATTTCCACAACCTTCCTAGGCCTTGTCGCTCAAGGAACTAGCCCCGTTGCACCCGAACGAAGCTCCCCGAGAACCTTCTCCGGCGAAGCAGCCCCTCGGTAAGCCCTCCTTTTCTCTTTCCTTTCTCGTCGATTCTCTGGTGGTTGGTGTCGGTTTGTGTGTGTCGGGTGACCGAAGCCCAGCTCCACCGCCGCCGGAGGCTCTCCTTCCCTCTTCCTTCTCCATTTCCGGGCACGGCATTAGCTCGTTTTTTTATCTTCTTCTATCATTGTGAGGGGGAGGAAGAAGAAGAGGGTGGGCCATGGTCATCCCCACCTTGCCACCGTGGCGCCCAGTCAGCGTAAAATAAACATTACATACAGTAAAGGTGGGGTGGCTTTGCCCCCTAACCCCCCACCAAGGGCGCGTCGCCCACCGGACCCCCGATGCGTCGACGGTCAACAATGATTCAAGGTACATTAACAATAATCTTAATTGTGTACTTCCTATTATTATTCATACACATCGTCAATTTTATTCTTACACTTTATCATTTTATTCATGCACATATAATCTCAAGTGTGCACTTCATATTATTATTTATACACATCGTCATTTTATTCTTGCACTTTATCATTTTATTTACGCACTTTATAATCTTAATTGTGAACTTCATAATCTTATTCATGCACTTCGTCATTTTATTCTTGAACTTTGTCATTTTATTCTTGCACTTTGTCATTTTATTTATGCACTTTAATTTGAAATTGTTTTACGGAAAAAAATCGTTTGAAATCTATCAGCCAAAATTATGTGAGAGGTGAACCCAAATTCTCAATAGTAAAAAAAACAAAATTAAAACATCGATTTCAAAAGCTCATCTTGTGTATCATTCATGCACTTTATTATCTTATTTTTACACTTTATAATTTTATATTTGCACTTTTCAATCTAAAATTGCACATTTAATTTCTAAAAAGCTACATTCAAATTAAAATTTTATTTTTGCACCTTATAATCTTACACTTTATGCATTCAAATTAAATTTTTGCACCTTATATTCTAAAAAGCTACATTCAAATTAAAATTTTAATTGTGCACTTCCTAATCTTATATTTCAATTATAAAAGTTTTAAATTTTTATAATTGAAATAGGCCCATTTACCGATTTACTTATAAGAAATTATTATATTTGGACAACATAAAGTTATATTTGCACAACATAATGTTATATGTGCATAACCTCAAGTTACATTTGCACAACAAAAAGTGCTGACACGAAAAAAAAATTGTTGGCACGAAAAAAAATAAAAAAAAAATAACCCGGTAAGGGGGCACAGTGGGGGGTAGGGGGCACATGCATGGGGCAAGGGGCACATCAGGGATGATAGTTTACTAATTAAATTAGGCTCATTTACTTATAAATTAGGCTCATTTACTCATTACCCATAAAAATTAGGCCCATTTACTTATAATTTGACACATTTAGAGAATTTTACACCTTAAGGAATTTTATACCTTAAGAACATTTTACATTTGAACCATTACCTATATATACACGGATTGACTCCAGTGAAAACCTCAAATTGTGGTAAAAACCGTGAGGACTACTTTATAGCTTGACTTTTTTGAAACCCGTGGTAAAAACCTCAATTACATAGTGACTTTACAACGCAGTTCAACCTAAAAACCGTGCTAAAAACTCCGGTTTTAAAATAACACATGACTTTATAGCTCGATTAAGCCTAAAAACTGTGTTAAAAACTCATATTTTAAAATTACACAGTGACTTTATAGCTCGGTTTTTTTTCCAGAACCGGGCTAAAATCTGTGACTTTATAGATTGGTTCTATTCAGAACCGGGCTATAAAGCTAGGGAGCCGAGCTAAAAATTCGGTCCTCACAGGTTTTTACCGCAATTTTGGTTTTCACCGGAGCGCACCCCTATATATATACATATATATATATAAATAAATAAATATATATATATATATATACACACACACATATATATATATATAAACACCCACACTAAAATAACCAAAATAATTATTAAAAAATAATATTTGATCATAATTTATGGAAAGTCATCACGAGCTATAATATATATTAACATATTTTAGCAAATTAACATAAAAGATGACCATATAGCGAGGAATTGAAACTTTTCCCGTTAATGAATCTAGAGTCATTTTCTCTATTTCACCAAAGACAACAATGACCAAATGATATTTCCTCATTGATTAATATATTTAGTAAGAAAACTTTTTTCTTAGTAAAAACTTTTAGCGATGAATTAGAATCTCTTTCACTAATAAATTTGGCGAGGAATTTAAATTTTCTCATTAGTGAATTTGCGTACTTTTATCTATTTTCATCCAACCCAATAGCGATGAAAATGGAATTTCCTCGTTCTTTAATATGTTTAGCGAGAAATTAATTCCTCGAGAAATACATAATTTTAGCGAGAAATTACAATATTTATCGCTAATAAATTTGGCGGGTTTTAATAATATACACCAAACATATAGAGACAAAATATGAAATTCCTCGATAATTGTAATTTATTGCGATAAAAATATTTCTCAATAAAATTTCCAAATTCGTCACTAATTTTGTCATGCTTTAGGCGACCACATTCTAATAACAATTAGTGATGAATCAAAAAATTTGTCGCTAAATGTCACCTTTAGCGAGGAATATAGGTTCCTCACTAAAGTTCACATGTCAATGTGCTCGGACTGGTTATGTTCGTCGCCAAAGGCCACATTTACCGAGGAAAAATAATTCGTCGCTAATGTTTTGGTCGCTAATTGGGATTTCTGTTGTAGTGGGAAGTTTCGAGGGTGCCTTCTATTTGCTACTGCACAAGACACTGATCACTCCATATACCCTGTCGCATTCTTCATGGTGGATGGCGAGAATGATGGGTCCTGGGGGTTCTTCTTCAGGCAGATGTTGTGTGTCGTTGAAGACACGACTGATCTCATGTGGGTATCTGACCGCCACATTAGCATCGGGAGGATAGATACGTATTTGCGAAGCACGGCATATGCACATGGCACTTATTTCAAAACGTCCGGTTCCAGTTCAAGGACGGGAGTATGCAAGACCAATTCTTCTCGATGGCTAAAGCTTACAAATACGACGAGTTCCCGTCTCTGTACGCAGACTTCTGTGCACGGGCTCCAACAGCGAGCCAATACCTCAAGAAAGTCGGGTTCAACAATTGGGCAAAGGCGTTCTACACGGGGAATAGGTACAACATCACAACCACTAATAACTTCAAGTGCTTGAACTCGGTGTTCAAACATCCTCGGTATTTTCCGCTAACAGCCCTTATAGATGCCATCCTTGAGACCGTCGGCAAGTGGTTCGTCACTCGGAGAAAGAGCAACGACGCTCAGGGGAAAGCCGTTAGCAACTGGGTTACTACCGTCATCAAATCAAACTTCGCGTTGTCCCTTTCCATGGTCGCCATGCCACTGATTCCTCATGAGTTCGAGGTACGCAAGGGAACTTCCACCTGGCTTGTTAACCTCATGGATCGTTTATGCAGCTGCAGACGCTTCAACGTCGACCAGTACCCATGTGCACACGCACTCGCCGCAGCCCAAGTGCGCGGGGTCGACGTCTACTCGCTTGTCAATGACTTCTACAAGGTGGTCGCGTGGTGTGCGTGCTACCAGGACGTGATCTACCCAGTTTCGTCTTGAGACACATGGCGGGTACCGCAGGCAATCGCCAATGAGACTTGCCTCCCCCCCCCCCCCAATCAAGACACGACCTGGGAGGCCGAAGACGTCACGTTACCCATCTTAGTAGGAAAGGAAGTTCCCAAAGCGGCGCCGCAACTAGCAAAATTGTTAGCACTCTACTTGGTAGTATCTAACTATTACATGTCAGTTATACCTTTTGACGTGACAGCTAATGGTAATGACAAAAACGTTGATAGGAATGTCAACCACAGAGAATCCAACATTAAAAAAAAGTGTTAAAGTAACCGCCACCTGTCCAAACAACAATGTTCTTAGCAAGTGAGAAGGAGGAAATGACTACTGAGGATCGGGGTTGGGTCTGAAGGCACCGTGGAAGATAGCGACACAGAGGAGTTGGCGGTACACAGTGATGCAGGCGTCGTCTACCCCTTGGAAGACGCAGTCACATGATGCGAGCAGCTGCATGGACCAGATTGCATAGGGGTCGTAGTCTCCTCTACGTAACGAAAAAGAAATGTAAAAATGAAATTCGCAGCACTTACACTAGAATGCAAAATATGGACAAGCACGACTTATGATTGCTTGTTTTGAGGAATCCCCTTCATACAGTTGTACTTGAACGACTAGGGCAGTTTCCCTGCATGTTTGGCGTGCAACTCTTGGTGGACACTCATCAGGGTGGGCAGCGTGTGCGTGATGGGTTTCAGAAGGCCGGGCAGCTGTCGGTCAAGAATGAAATGAATGTCCGAATCATACACATTGACGGTCTAGTCGGCCATGTTGATCTCCAATGTGACCCAGTACTTGTCCTTCAGATTCCATGGGGCAAAACGCGGTCGAGGCTGGCCCACACCTTTGGAAACCGCTCGGGTAATTCTTCGTCGAAGTAGTAGGTTAACTCCTCATCGATGTCCTTGCCGGTATATTGCTGCAGCAGTACATCAAAGAAAGGATCGACGACGGCGATAGGTGCATACATAGTGTCGGTGAAGATGTCCCTCCGGAGGATGGCGCATGCCTCATCGATATGCTGCGAACAACAAATGCGTGTCTACTGAACACCATCAATGTCATGTTATTGCACGGGTGGGAGGACATTACCTCTGAGGTCACCCAATGCTTCGACGCTTGGAGGTCCCCGAAGAACTCCCTCTGCAGGACGGTGCCCACGACTGAGTGCACGGGCTCAGTCCCGTCGTTCATCCACATGAAGAAGGCGTCGACGTCAGCCCTGGTCGTCAGACCCAGGTCCACGGCGTCGACCTCCGTCATTTGCTTTTTCCCCTTGGCAACCCGCAGCTTCTTCACCCGCTGAGTGACTTCGTGTCCACCCAATGACGTAGGGGGTCGTCGGGTCCTCGTCCCCCTACGCTCAAGGAGGACCTCGCCCTGAGAGCCCTCAGCCTGCACATCCTTCAACACATTGATAGTGTCCCCATACATGACAGGTGATGGGTTTGACATGTCACATACATAACTTAACATGACACTAGGAGTGAGATGACGTGCCGCTTCGGTTGTTTGGGTAGGTGCTTCTGGCTCAGCATCCGGTGCCGTCCTGTGTCCCCAAGCCCTGTGACCTCTTTCGGGCCCTTGTGCTTATCAACTTCCTCAGCCTATGAACAAATGGGAAATACAATGACATGACAATACCTTCCACATGACGTATGTCATAACTGACATGACAGTATGAGTGAGATTATGTACCTCAGCGGTGGGTGCTTCTTTCTCAGCGGTTGGCAGAGTGGTGATTGCTTCTGGCTCAGCATCGGGTGTCATTCCTATGTCCCCAATCCGTGTGCCCTCTTTCTGAACCTTGTCCTTAACAACGTCCTTACCCTATGCACAAATGGGAAATACGTTAGCATGACGAGGGTCGCTCTAGTCCTTAACAGCGTCCTTACCTCAGCGATTGTCTTGGTGGGTGCTTCTCTCTCAGCATCGGTTCCCCTTTTCTGGCCCTTGTTCTTAATAGGTTTGTCAACCTACGCAGAAATGGGAAATAAATTAACATAACGCCTATTTCGTTAGACATGACGATTATCAACACTGACATGACAAGTGAACCATCTTACCTTCTTCAATTGCACCTCAACATGTTCGACTGAACCATCCCTTGCCAACGAGTGTGCTTCTGCATCCTCGGCTAGATTCTTCCCCATCACCACCCTCTTAAGCTCCTCCAATGACGTCTCAAGCGGTTGTATCCTCTCAGCAAACTCTCCCATTATTGTCCTCGCCATTTCATCTATCTTCGACAGAATCATTGACACGTCCACTTGGGGTGACATCATACGTCCCTAATATTGCGTGCCTAAACCGAATGCATGCGTCAGGCTCGGGCCGCACCCTTCACGTGTCACCCTTTGTCGCGCAGCGACTTTGAACTCCTTGACGAGGTCGTCGAAGAACTTGTCCGGCTTCTCTCTCAGGTAGACGGTGCCACGGATAACCCGCTTCCGCTCCTCCTCAGCATCCGGGAGGAGGACTGTCAAAATAGTGTTGACTGCATCAAAACTGCCCAGCTCATCCTTCTCCTCCTAAATGCGGAGGACGACGGTTTCGTACATGATGTTGTGCTCTTTCGACGCATACCGCAAGCACTGAGGGTAGACGTCGTGGTTCATGATGGTAGAAAATTAGTTGGCGACTGGCACCAGACCCTCGTACACCCACAACTACAAAACCCTGATGTCATGACATTTTTATATGTCCAGTTTGAATTTTAAAATGTCTATTTACCATATAAGAGTGTCCAGTATAAAGAGTTTACTGTCAAGTGTGCTTCGTATATGTACCCGGAAGGCGAGGGGAAAGCCGGCTAACAAGTATGAGGGGGGGCGTTCACCCCGTGCTAGAGCTTGCGCTCTATAGTGTTTTTCAGAAAATCGTGGGTTCATAGCACAGACGCCCCCACGGGTAATGCAAGAAGGCATCGACGTCCAACACCATGTTGACAACCCACCCTTGAATAAAGTTGTGGGGTTCCTTCCCGAAGAGCACCCCCTCCACCAGCATCAGCAACGTATACTTAAAGCGCTTGGTGGAGGAAGGCTCGGCCTTCATTGCCACTTGGAAGCGTACGTCGAACTTCTCCATCCTCAGCTTCTCCACCCCGAAGAACTGTACGCATGCCGCCTTGTCCTCCTCAGTCTCCTCGGTCCGCAGCACGTACGAGCAATTCAGTCCGGTCACCAGCGCGAACTCAACCATGGAGAACCGGACTATGGAGCCATGGATCATGTACCAGGTCTCATGCTCCTTCTTCATCCGCAGTTGTCGCTGCAGGACGTAATGGACTAGCTGTGCTGAGAAGTGGACACGGGAACCAAGCCTAGCGATTCCGCCCAATGAGCTTTCCATCAAACACCTCTAGTCTGACTCGGTGAGGTACTCATCTACTTTGGAAAGGGCTTGGTGTAACGGCCCAGATTTCAAAATCCGGGTTACATTTAGAGGGAAGAATTATCCCTCTGCCAGATCTTGCAATCTAAGTACGAGATGCTTATTTACCAACTTCAAGTTATAACCCTGTTTAAGTCTTAAGGATTTAATGATATAATTCAAGAAAAAGGGGATTTCAAACCCTCAAAACAATCAAAGAATCCAATCATTATCTGTGCTTTCGCACGTGAACCTGTCCTAATTCAACTAGTCAAAACTCAAAAGAGATAAAACGAGTTTAAATCAATATAAATACAACATGTTTCTAAATGACAAACTTAACCAAAACATTTGTAAATTCAAGTTATAATAGGTGAAGTCTTCTTAACACTCTCGTCCCATGAGGAAACCCCGCCATAGAAGCAATCAGCAAGCAAAAGAAGCGGGTACCTGAAACTAACCACGAAGTCAAGGTCGAGCCACTCATGCGGGACCGGAAGTCCTCGCCGAGGTCATATAATACGCCTATACCTAGAATAAAGGATACTCTAATGCAGTATTGGAATTTAAATCACACAAGCATGCTGATAGTTTATATAATGCAGAAAGCGATAAATTGGATCCACACAGAATGCCAAGTGGCATATCCCTCTCCTACCTCTGCACACCTTCCCGTTAATGCAGAGATTGGCCAGTTCGATGCTATAGCATATCATATCTCATCATAGAATATCATATCTCATCATCATATCGCATATCATGCTCATGCCCGATGGTGCTGGGCTATCATCTCATCATGCTCATGCCCGATAGTGCTAGGCTATCATCTCATATAACGACACGACTGACTCAGGACAAACCCGATGGGACTGGGCTATCCTATGACCCTAGCAATGACTCTAGAACTCACAGATAACGGTCGTTCTGTTTCAAACACATAGAGAATAGGGATGCTCATTCATAAGTGCAAGTCCTAAGCATGATACTACATGGCATGCTTTTATGCATATGCAACACCTACATACTATATGACACATCAGGCATGAGGTCCAATCACTTGAGCAAGCCCCGGAGGACTTACCTGGAGTCTTCACATCCAATTAGCCAGCAAACAAGCCACTCAGAATCATCCATCAGCAAATAAGCCACTCAGAGAATCATCCAATCACACTAGCAAGTAATAAGCAAGGAATAGCTCATCAATACATATTTAATCAACACACAAGCAAACTGTCAAGTCAACACGGGATTAAATAATATTTTATTCAAGTAACTAGCATCCTTAACATGCCCATCATATACCATCTCACATCCCTTCTCAATATGTCATATCTCATATATCATTTCATTTTCATCAAATTAAATCAAGTGGGTCAATTTCTCGAGTTTTCTCAAAAACTCTTACATCTCAAGTCCAAATTGCATACTAATGCATCTTAAAACCTCAACAACTTTATTCTCATAAAGCTCACTTAAACATATTCTGAAAATACCTTACTTCAAATCAAGCTCAATATTTCCTTAACCAATTCCCCAAGTATCATATATTCATTCATATTTAAGGACTAAGCCATGATAAGTCAACATTTCTAAAATCCTTTATGAATTCAATTATCACTAAATCAATCAATGAAAGCTCGAAGTCAACACAAGCAAGATTAAAACATAACAAGTCCTCGAGGTATCTCTTTATCTGAAATCTCAACTTTACTTATCAAGACAAGTTATTAAATCATATCTCAAGGTATTGGCTATTAAACACATGATTATAACCTAGTAAAAATTTATCATTATCACAATAAGATCTTATTAATATAGATATAACTTAAAGGATTATTTTCCTTAGCCAAAAAAGTTTAGTCAATAGACATAATTCTATAAGCATATAACAACCAACATCTCATCTATACTCGTGCCTAATAGCTAACTCAAATTATTAACCAATTTCTTAACTCGAAAAGCATAACAACAAGCTTACAAGTATAACAAGTTCTCAAGATATCTTTTACACAACCTTACTTGACCATATCTTAACCACTCTTATAAGATTTTGTTCATCAAGTACATTAGTCATAAAATATTCAATAAGATACTCACGCTTAAGATTTAGGTTTCTACAAGAAGGATCTTATCTTATTTAAATAAGCGGGTTTTCTAAATAAATACATAATCAACAATAATAACCAATATAGTTCAACAACTTCAAGCTTAGCTAATTTACCCATTTAACAAGATCACAAGACATCATAAATTCTCAAAATATATATAAAGGATTCTAACCTCAATTGTCAAGTTAAGCCATTGAATTATATCTCACATAGTACCACATTACTCAATTCATTATCAAATTAACTCCACTAACAAGCTGACAAGGAGGGTTCTACATTCAAAACAACTTAAGGTAACTTAGACGGTTTATTTAACACGAGTCCATATCCATTTTCTAGCCAACTAAGTACAAAAGATCTACCTAGCACAATTTTAATTTCCCAAAACACATTAATTATGATAGCCGATTCTATCCATAATCACACAATTAGGGTATGTTACTCGTTAATTTCTATTCTAGTAAAGGCAAATTCGATCACTCTATGAAACTTAATAAATAGGCCGTCCTATCTATAAACCTTTCTATTCAATTGGCACAACAAAACAATACTAATATCAACAATTTCCATTAACAAGCAATCTCAATCAATCTAGTCAATGGTACCAAGTATTAAAAATCCAAAACTTAACTAATTTGAACCCAAATCCAATCAATCAAAGGAGCCACCACCCGATCGAGTCTAAAGGGGTCCGAGAACAATACCCCAGTTCCGCGGAAGAAGCACAAGGATGAGAGAGAGAGGAGTAGAGGTTGGGCGGAATCAGCAGAGCTTCGATTCAGGCTATGGTGGTCCGACAGAAATGGTCGAGAGCTTCGATTTAGGGCTGGGGTCCGACAGAAATGGTCGAGAGCAGCGGCTCCGTCTTTCTTCAGCTCCGGGAGGTGCACCTCAGATTCGGAAGGGGGAATCTCGAACGGAAAAGGCCGAAGAGGCGGAGGCGGCGTTGGATCTGAGGATAGGAGGGTTCGATCGACCTTCGATATGGCCTGACTTCTACACTCGGTGTCCGGCGGCGTCTTCAGAGCAACGGAGGGAGCGAGAGGGGCGATGAGGCACGACGATGAGCAGATCTTCCAAAGCTCGGGTTCAGCCCTCCAATGGCGGCCACGAGAGATGAAAGAAGGAGAGGGAGGAGGACGAACATGTGCGGCAAATTCCGAGAGGGAGGAGGACGAATGAAGCCACTGACAGGCTTGGAGCTTGAGGATCTGTGAGAATGGATTTTTTTTTCAGATCTGAGGAACATGAAGGAGAGAGGGATGAAGAGCCGAAATGAAAGAGACGAGGGGCGGATCTGAGATCCAAAGAACGAAGAAAGAGGAACGGATGGGCTGGGGTGGAAGGGGAGTTTTTATACCCCAAGAATTAGGGTTAGCTTGAATAAATGAAAATTTATAAAATTAATCCGCTATTTTCGTATTATTAAAATTCTACCACCGAAATCAACTTGATTTGATTTAACAAAGTCTGTTTAAATTTAAAATGTCATAGAATGGTCACACTTCAAAACAAAATTCATTTATTTGAAATTGAATATATGCCGGAATTTACTTTGAATAAAATAGAAATCATTTTGATCGAGGACGGAGATTTTTAAAATTTTTCAAAATCTCGGAAATTTAATATTGAGGTGAAATAATAATTCTTAAAATACTATTTTAAAATTTTGGGTCTTTACACTTGGGACCGAGCGTACTGGTTGCATCGGCACTTGAAATTGTGGTCCTCGGAGACATCATAAATGGTCTGCTTAGTGGGGTGGAAATGTTAGAACCACTATTCGACAGTACCAACTTCCCTTGTTTGACACTACGCAGACCATACCTCGCCTGTTGTCTGTGTCTGGGTAACCTTCCTGCAAATGAATGAGCCATGTTCTGCTTTGCTGGATACCCTACAGATTGGGAAGCAATATATTAGGACGCTGTAAACATATCCTCATTATCATCCCACCAGTCACAATGCATAATGGTAAAGTTATATAACATGTCACCTCTGCATTACGGCATGACAAAAACCATATCTCACCCTATACATATCAAATTCCAAGTAAATTTCAACCCTAAACATATCAAATGTCAACGTATTCAGAGCAAACTTTATAAGCTTTTATAAGCTTCTACCTAATATACTTCGCGCTAGTTTGCATATTTACATGACAGGTGGAATATTCAACATGACACCATCATACTCAACACATGACATGAAACAAATTGACGGCAATTTCATTCAATGGTCGAAGGTTTTAAAAAAATAAACACATCTAATAACCTCTTTTTGAAAATTTTGAATCCACATCAACGTTCCCAAATTTCCCCTTTTTCCCTCTCTAAATTCAACATATCCAATTTCCCCAATTTCACCCAATGTTCAACAGTATGTGTCGATTTCCCCTAATTTCCCTCCCCATTCATGGACTTAACCATGTCATCATGGCAATGGTAATAAATCGGTAGAGTTAGGGTTTAATTACTTGAAAACCGAAAGTCCCTCTCTTCTAAACGTTGTCAGGGTCGTCTTCTTTCTTTGATCCCGACTTCTTCTTCTCCTTTCTCACATGGTCGTCTTCTTCCTTCTGGTTTTCTTCCTTCTGGTTTTCTTCCTTTTCTTCTTTCCGTTTTTGTTTCTCCTCTGGTGGTTTGAGATGTCCGACGCTAGGCCTCCTTCCTTCCCTTTATGGAGCCCCTCACTTGTGGCAGTTGAGTAAAAAGTTTTTTAAAAACTTGTCATATCACTCTCCTCTCTCCCTATCCACACATCAGTCTTTCTCCCCTCCTTAATTACCCCCCCCCCCCCGGTTTCAATCTCCCTTTTTACCATCTGGGGTGCAATATTTTAAGGGGGGAGGGTTAGGGTTAGCAAATTGTTTGGATAGTGGGTTATAGGTGCAAACATTTTCGAGTTTTGGGTTATTTTGTGCAATTCCCTCTAAAGTATATGGAGATGTGGCATAAATGTTTATTTGCCACCAGTGTTCTAAAAATTGTGCCTATGCGCTAGGCGGGAGGATACCTAGGAATTTTTAAGCCTATGCGGGTCTCTAGACAAAAATTCACCTGGGTGCTGCCTAGACCCCGCCTAACCAAATGATTATTCAGTTTTTAGTCAACTTATGGATTTTTTATCCTCTAAATCGGGATGTATTTGCTTTTGAGTCAAACATATGATTTTGGATTTTAGGAGGTTCAGAATCGTCATTCGGACGCATACTTTAGCGTTTATTTACTTTAGTTTTATTTACTTTTGTTTTTCTTAGTTTTTATTCCTACTAAAAATGTCTAGTTAAATAACAAATTAAAATTTCTCTCCAATTTATTTAAACAAAAAAAATGTTTTTACATATACATATAAAAAAAATTCTCATTTTTTGATAATTTTTATTTTTTTTCTACTAAAAATGACTATTTAAATAACAAATTTAAGGATTTTTCTAATGTATTTTTTTTAAAAAAATATTTTTCATATATACATGTAAAAAAAATCTCAAAATTTTTTTCAGCCCTCCCTAGAAAAATTCATCGGTCCGCCACTGAGTATACAAGAGTTTTCTTGTACTCATTTAATTGAAACAATCTTATAGAACAGTAAATGAATGTTTTATCTCCACAGTCCACCCTGAACATTTGTTGTACTAGTGAGCAGGTCGTGCGTACACTAAATATAATATGTTTAAGATATTAAACTAATATAATTTTAAAAATACAAAAATAGTGTATTTAAGGAAAGTTGAGTACTTGTTCTTATGCATAGAAACTATTCCTTAACCATTAGGCTAGAATAAGTTTTTGATTTTTAGGTTAATATTTAATACAATATATATTAGGTTATTTGTTATTTTAATAGGTGCAATTAATGGGGCAAACCCCAACTTTACGTGAACCAGTGGACGACTCCGTGCTACACACAGTTTTTCATTGAAATTATATAATTTTTAATGGTTTATTTTACAAGTTTTATTTAGTCTAATGAACCGTTATCTTTGCCTAATTTTTCTTTCCACCTTACAATACTCTGTATTAGATGAAGCCATGACTTATTACAAGCACAGTATATAAAATTGCAATTATATTGGTCATAAGATTACACTTGAAGATTTCGATGGCATAATAACATACTCATAACTTCATAAGGTCTAATCTTTATTCAACCTAAGCATAGTTGCTATAACTAAAGACCTTTAACATTTATTCAAACTAAATGCATTTGTTTTGATAATTCTTGTCTTGCACTGACTTGTGTTGGCTCTTTCAAACATTTGCCCGAAGTCTTGTGAATGTCTTGTGGTTTCTCTCTCACATGCTTGTGGTGTAATGGTGTTGCTGTAAGTGAAACTTTCAAAGTTTTCATATCATAGTACGTATGAATTTTAATCTTCCTTATCATCCATTCATTGTTGATCAATTTAGATAAGACACTCAACACCTTGTTGCCATCATCGCCCTACTCCAAAATTCAGTAAGTGTTATTATTGTAAAAGCAAACAAATGACAGACTACAGACGATAGTGAAATTCTTGAAGTAGTAGATACATCATTCTTCTAACACGACGATGAATAAAATAAAAACACTACACTTTTGGTACAATGGATATATTAGAGTTCCCTTGAAAAGCACACCAAATGAATAATTGTGTGAAAATATGGCAAGGAATAGAGACGCACCATATCACCTGACATAATACACTAGGTGATCTTGCACTTTCCTTTAATATTGCCAACATCCCATTTACGACTAACCATAACCTTAACTTCGGCATCTTGAACCAATTGGTTAATTGGATTATTGTTAGCCATGTTTTGCATTTGTAGAAATGAATGGAGGATCGAAAGAGGGATATGTTGTAGAACTTACTTGTCTAGTCGTTATATATATAGTGGCAATGATGAATGACTTAATTAATATGGGGCTATAGGTACAAGATGAAACGGTAGAAAGTCCGTTGAATAGGCAGGTTCATGAACTGTTAATTGTGTGTGTATGAAAAAGAAACATGAGATCAAACGAAGGGTGAACACTAGGCATTGAATTAGGGCTGTTTGAATTCTATATTAGAAGGTTGAACACAGAGCATTGAATTGGGGGTGCTTTGAATTCTATATTAGAAATGTGAGATCAAATAGTGGTTGAACGTACAAAATTGAATTTTTTTTTGGGGGGGGGGGGGGGTTGTTTGTATTGTTTGAATTAGGAGCATGCATCTCATCAAGTGTGGTTGTTAGATGATTTCAATAAGGGACATTAAATTGGCAAAAAGCCAATTAACAATTGCTTTTGGCTATACCAAAGACCTATTTACTATTGTACAAAGAAGTCTTATTTACTCCTACAAAAAGGTTACTTTATTAAAGAGGAAGATAAATAGATAAATGTTAGGCTTGTAACTATGTGTAGTGGGCCAAAGGATTGGGTCATAAGCAAAAATGTAATGGGTCGAAGGCCCTAATAGGAGGATTTCTAAGTTGAAATGTAATATTGAAGGGGGATTCATACGGAATACATACATTATCTTCCCTACCTTCTTCTTCATCCTTTATATTCTATCTCTTTCTCTATCATTCCCTCAATATGAGCTTCTTTTATAAATTTTAAGGAAATTAAAAATATATTATTATATCATCATTTATTACACTATTTTTTTACTTTCTTGAAAACTACAATGAACAATCTACTAATCATTATAAGAGCAATTTCATAAAGTAGAGATCAAAATACCTCTATTGGGTATTTTCTTGAACAAAATTAACACTCTAAAATGATATATTTTGTTGAATGAGGAGTATTGAAATTTAAAAAAATGCACTTAATATTTTCTTTTTTAGGGGTGCTTATTTGAAAGATCAAATAACAAATTAATAATAATATCTTTTTTTATTATACAAGGCAAAAATTTGGGAGTGGTCGACCTCGGTTGTACCACCACCTAACGGCATTCTTACGAATGAGATCGCGCGATCACTGCATGAGACCTCTAGTCAATGGAAATGGAACTCGAAGCCAAACCAAGGTGAGCAAGCTGGTCTGCAACCCGATTGTCTTCTCCAAGGGTATGGGAGAACAATACACGCACAAGGGATCGATCGATGGCAAGCGCATCCGACACCATCATCTCTATCTCCTACAGACACTTCCACACCCCTTTAAGGCATTAATAGATGTTAAATAATCGCCCTCCACCTTGAGATGAGTAATCGCTATCTTATAAACTTCTAGCCTCCCATGATGTAGTCATAGGACCTCAGCTTACAATGCAGAAGTCTTCCCGTAGCTTTGTATCCCGCACCTAACAACTCTGCCCTGCTCGTCACATATGACGTAACCAAAAGCAGTGAGTCTTAAGAGAATCTTTGCACCATGAAAGTTAAGTTTCATAAATCCTTCATTTGGTTTTTCCCATTTTATGATTTTCTGTTGTTGTGGCATGTTTCGATTGTTGTGGGTTCTTTGATAAATTAATAATAATATCCTGAATTCTTTTTTGGAAAAATGACCAAAAATAATACAAACTATCAACCGTGAACCAAAAATAATACGAACTTTAAAAATGAGTAATTCATATACAAACTATTCCCTAATAAACCAATTTTGATACGTCCAACATTTTTTTACTAAAATTTCAATTAAAGTACTAATTTCGTAAATATAGATAAACTTCGGGCTTAAAATAAAATTAACATAAAATTTTAGCTTCTTCCTCCCTGCTTGTCGACCTCCCTCATGCCCAACAGCAGCCCATGGAAGACACTGTAAATCAACCGCTCGCCCCCTCTACCTCCCTCATCGCCACTCTCTTCTGGTCTTCGTCTTGAAATCAAACCAACTCCGAGCAAAGAGCCAACCATGGAAGCAACCCCGCCCTTTCTCGGGTTCTTCTCAATCATCTTTCCTTTTGGTGTTCAAATGTCATCTAGAGTTTGACTTAACTTTTGAGGGGGATTTGCTTAGAATGATGTTGTTGATGTTTTGTAGGATATTTTTGTGGATCATTTGGAGAAATTTGGTTTCAAATTTGTGTTTTAAAAAATTAGGGTTCTTGAACACAAAAATTTAGATCTAAAAATTTGAATCGATTTATTTGAAATTGATGATGCAAATTATGTGTTTAAGCATGATATTAGATATATACATCTCTATAAAAATTCATATGGGTTTTCTGGTTTCCCCTTTTCAATCTTCCATCATTTCCATGGGCTGCTACCTGCTGGGCATAGCACGAGGGAGGTCGACAAGTAGGGAGGTAGAAGGTAAAATTTTATGTTAATTTTATTTTAAGCCCGAAGTTTATCTATATTTACTAAATTAGCACTTTACTTGAAATTTTAGTAAAAAAAGGTTGGACATATCAAAATTGGTTTATTAGGGAATAGTTTGTATATGAATTAGTCATTTTTAAAGTTCGTATTATTTTTGGTTCACGGTTGATAGTTTGTATTATTTCTGGTCATTTTTCCTTCTTTTTTTTTATACAAGTGAAGATTTGGATGTGATTAGCCCCTACTGGACCACCATCCAATGATCGACATCTTTACAGATGTGAATACAAAGGTCTCTATCATGAAGAGACGACGCAGATCCGCACACCCATTGATCTCCCGAAAGATATGAGAGATTCCAACAACCTCGAACTGTTGGAGGATGAAGAGGATGTCCGAGATGAGGATCTCGATCTCCGAAGGACAAACCCAATGACCATTATGGGCATTGATCACCGTCAAATTGTCACCCTCAATCAGGATACAAGGAAGATCCAACTCCTTCGCCTTTAATAGTCTTGGCTTGAGAGCGAGAGCGTCTGATGTCAAAGCATCCTTCAAACCGAGTGGAGCTCCTCCGTCTGCAATAGGATAACCCACGTGGTCTCGGATGATGAAACCTGCAGAGGATATGCCCGAGTTCACCTGACAACCACTGAAATTAATTTTGTATGTTCCTACAAGTGGTTTTTCCCATCTTAGATTTCTTTTTTTCTATGTGGTATTGTGCCACATGTACCTAGTTGGCTCCTCTTCTCCATGCTTTTAGTCTTTCCCCAATTTTCTAGAGTTTTTCTTGTGAATATTTCCATATTCTAAATTATTGTCAAGTTGCTTGGAGCGAAAATTTGTCTATTTCTATTAGTCCAAATGTTCCTTGAATTTGGTAAATAGAGAGCGGCCATCCGGGGTTCGAACCGGGGACCTTTGGATACTACCCGCAAGTCCCTTCCGGTTAAATCATTCCGGAATGGTTTAGTCCAAATGTTCCACCAAGTTGTTGCTAACATTGATTTTTGTCTTTGGTTCAAATTTTCAAATATAAGGTTGATATTTTCATTAATGGAATTTTTTTTCAAATTGGTCAAAAATCGAAAAGAAATTTGGAGAATAGCCATAATTCCAAAGTATTTTGGCAAATAACCAAAGTAGGGTAAAGTCGCTATTTAAAACAGCGACTTTACCCCAGATTTAAAAAAAATAGTATAATATGTAAGTTGCTATTTATAACAGCGACTTTCCTTGTGTGTCTTCCTCCAATTTGGGTCGCTTCGGGGATTTCCAGCCTCCTTCGTGTTGCGGTTTGAACTGGTGGTGGTCGGTTGATTCCTGCCTCTTAACTTGCTCGGGGACTCCGCCGTTGTTGGTTATTACTTCTACTGGTACGCCGCCTCCATCCCCATCGGTTTCCTCCTCCGGTCGCCTTCCGATCCCATTGTCCTCCTCATCCTCCGTCGCTCCTATGGTGGTCGCCATCACCTGGTGTAACAGGATTCCCATCCCTTTCCTGATTTCCATGAAATAGACTTCGGGTTCAATCCCGGTTAGCCTTTAATTTCCTTTCAACCGGTTTACTAAAGCCGTTTAGGCATATGTGTATAAAAAGCCCTTGAGCTTTCTTTGACAAATAACAATGAATGTGAAGAAATTTCCCATTATCTCTCTCTGAAATCTCTCTCGTTACTCTATTTCTTCTTCTTCCAAATCCCAAATCTAGTTTTCCTGTTTCACCTGGTTTCGGTGCCGCTTCATCCATGTCCTTGATGCCACCGTCATCGACGAGAAGAGCCACCTCCTATCTCGGATCGATTAGCCCTTCCTCCAGATGGTGCCTCCATGGCGTTTGTGGTGCAGCGGTCTAGGGTTGTTCAAGGAAGAAGAGGATTAAAAAAAAAAAAAAAAAAAAAAGACGTTTCTATTCTTTGGGCCTTGACCCAATTTGGCCATTTGGGTTTTCACAGTCCCCCAAGGGAGAGTCGCTGTTTAATCCAGCGACTCTCCCTATATCTTTTGTTTTTTTAAATTTTCAGGTATTTTTTCATTTAAATTAATTTTAAAAACAAAAAAAATAGTAAGTCGCTGTTTATAACAGCGATTTACATATAATATATATTTTTTAGAATCTGGGGTAATGTCGCGATTTAAAACATCGACTTTACCCCACTTTAGCTATTTGCCAAAATACTTTCGGATTATGGCTATTCTTCAAATTTCTTTCGGATTTTTGACCAATTTGAAAAAAAAAATTCATTAATGCTATCAAAGTTAGTGTCCAAGTCCTGAATCAATTTTCAATTTCTGGAGCAATTTTTTTTTATCACATTTAGGAAGCAAGCACACCTTATGAAAAAAGATGATTTGGGGTTTCATCAGTTTGTTCACACACTTCACGGTTTATGGGGATTGCAACTCCTTTGCCTTCTAGTCTAGTGTTGGTTAGAATTCCGTCTAGATGTAGTTTTCAAATGAAGTTTTAGTCTAATCTTAAATTCTCTATATCGTTCCAATTTTATCAAATGTCTCCGAAGAGACTAGTCCTGAATTCTTGATCATGTCATTAGGGGTGTTATTCGAGCCGAACGAGCCGAGCTTGTCATGTTCGAGTTTGGTTCATTTAGTAAACGAGCTTGAGCAGAGCCGAACCCAATTTTTAAACG
Source organism: Persicaria maculosa (assembly GCA_963922045.1). NCBI lineage: Eukaryota > Viridiplantae > Streptophyta > Magnoliopsida > Caryophyllales > Polygonaceae > Persicaria > Persicaria maculosa. The sequence goes on along the minus strand of OY998261.1, from coordinate 17,560,198 downwards.
ATCCTTCTTTTTTGTTCAAGCTTGGCTTGTTTTAGTAATTGAACGAGCTCGAGCCGAGCTTTTTTCAAGCTTCAAACCGTTTTACTTGGTCATAACATATTAACATAAAGAAATTGTAGAAATTCTGTAAAATTCGAGCTATTCGAGCCTAAATCGAACGAGCCGAGCTTTCAATCGAGCTTCAAATGATGTTCAAGCTCGGCTTGTTTAGGTAAGTGGACGAGCTCGAGTCGAGATTTTTTCGAGCCGATCCTGAGCCGAGTTCGAACCGTTCAGCTCATATAAGAGCCCTCCATGTCATGAGGGAGGTGGTGGGGGAAGAAACCTTCAATTTTTTTAGTTATTTCTTTAAAAAAAAAAAAAAAAAAAAAAGGGGCTTACCGAGTCCTTGTCAAGCGTCGCTATGTCCCCCTCCAAAAGGCCGCCAGTTGATTCCTCTCTCCCTCCCCGCTACCGATCTCAAATCTCGTCTTCCTTCCTCTCCCAAAAGTCTCAATCGAACAATCTTCCATTTCTCCGGAGTTGCATTTCCATCACCTACCTTCCCACTCACAGGTACATCTCTGTTTCTCTGCCCTCACCTAACCCCCAAAACGTTGGTGGTGTACCCGTACCTAATTGCATTTACTCCGATTACTCTTTGTTTGTTATTGTTAATCCATCATAAGCTTTGATTTCATAGATTTTGATTAGTCCTCGAAAGAAAATTGTCCCCGATTTGAGCACCAGAGGTTTGATTTCATGATGAGCGAGTTCTCTTCTCGCTATAGAATCCGGGATTGCTCAATTTTGGCTCCGTTTTGGATCTCGATCTGATATTCTTTTTGTTTATTGTTTATTTGTTGTTTTTGTTGCAGGCCGTAGCTAAGAATGTCGCGGATTATGATGCAGAAGGTTGCGCGAGGAGGAGTTTCATCTTCGGTATTGCGTTTGACTTGCTTATTTTCGTTTAGAGGGAATCAAGATTTAGTGCTTCATTTGTTTAAGTTCTATCGAGTATCGACTATGTCTATGTTTTCACTCCCCCCCCCCCCCCCCCCCCCCCTTTTTGGTTTGATTTATACAGAGATTCTGGCGTCTGCACCAAGCCGCTAGAGCTTTTTCGTCCGGTGGAAAAGAGGTGAATTGCTTCATCTTATATATGTGTGATATCTTCAATGACTTTAGACAAACTTTTGGCCTGATGTGTTGACTCCTTATATTAACGTGCGCAAACTGCAAAGTGATAAATAGTTTGTAATGAATAATCTGTGCTGATGATAAGGTGTTGCCAAACGAAATCCTGAACTAATCATATTGTGTGGAACGTTAGAGAATATTAGAGATTGATCTCCTTTTCAATTTATATTGACCATTTCTGGGAAATGTATACAGCTGTTTAATAGATGCATGGAGTAGAGAGTTAGTAGTCTACATATTACATTTCAGACACTACTAATTTTTTTTGCTGAGCAAATTCTGAAGGAGTGTGTTTGACATTTTCTTTTATCATGAATAATAAAAAACTGTAGCTCAAATTTTGGTGCATCCATATCTTTTCGTATAGTTGGCTTTTGAATTCCTTTTCGTATATGATTTATCCTGAAGCAAGTGAAATGTCTTTTTTTTTTGCCGACTCTGCAGATGAATGTCAGGGATGCTTTAAATTCTGCTCTCGATGAAGAAATGGCTGCAGACTCCAGAGTGTTTTTGATGGGTGAAGAGGTAATTGAAAAGGCCACCATATGTGACTTTATCTTAATTTTATGATGGATCATCTTGCTTATTATTCAAACTTTTTCTCTTTCTATATAAAACAGGTTGGGGAATATCAAGGTGCTTACAAGGTTAGACATGATGCAGACTACATATTGTTATGATGTGATTCTCATATCCTTCTGCATTTTATTGTTTTCTTCCATATAAATATTTTTTTCTTTTTCTGCATCCTCAGATCTCAAAGGGGCTTTTGGATAAGTATGGTCCAGAGAGAGTTATTGATACTCCCATCACAGAGGTTTTGTTCTTACCTCGTTTTATTCCAAATTAGTTATCTTTCTTCCACTGCTTTTTTGAGATACTGGATCTACTCAGTGCTAATATTTCGCTGAATCGCAGGCTGGTTTTGCTGGTATTGGAGTTGGTGCAGCTTACAAGGGTTTGAAGCCTGTTATAGAATTTATGACTTTCAACTTCTCAATGCAGGTTAGGTTTTCGCATTTCAGAAATTCATGTCTTTATCCTTTCTCCTGAGTATCTGCTTCAAACTCACTCTTACACTTGTAGGCAATTGACCACATAATCAATTCAGCGGCGAAATCAAACTATATGTCTGCTGGGCAGTTATCTGTGCCAATTGTCTTCAGAGGACCAAATGGTGCTGCTGCTGGAGTTGGTGCTCAACATTCTCAGGTACTATTTGAACAGCCTGGGTTGAGCTTGTAAAGGGATAACTTGAACAATCTAATCTGTTTCTTTATGCCCTTCTAAGCTAATTTTTAGTATCCACAAGTATTTTGGGACAAGGAACAGTATGGCTTATATGGCAAATTAAGTTCTAACTGTCTTTCCTAGTATGAGGTTTATCTTCATAGCTACATTAGGATGTGTTATTGCAGAAGAATACATCCTCTTTGTTGCAGTATTAGAAATTTGGACTTGAATGATACGTAGTATGAGACTTGTATACCATAATATGTGTCTTCCTCAACGACATAGCGCTTCTGGCTAATGCCTGGTTATGTTGAATTGCTAACTAAACCATACTGATTGCTACATAGTGAGGTTGATGTGTACTGTAAATTTTCTCAAGTAGTGATATGTCAAAGCCTAACTTTGGCATTGTCTGCAGTGTTATGCAGCATGGTTTGGTTCATGCCCTGGGTTGAAGGTATTGACCCCATACTCCTCAGAAGATGCCAGGGGCCTTCTCAAAGCTGCTATAAGAGACCCAGACCCTGTTGTTTTCCTCGAAAATGAGTTGTTGTAAGTAATTTAGTCATATGTTTTCACTATTTACTGATGTTGTCACATTGATCATTTAGATTTGTTGTATGTTTACTGAGTTTTGATGGGAATCATGTGGCAGATATGGTGAATCTTTCCCTGTTTCAGAAGAGGCTCTGGACCCCAACTTCGTTCTTCCAATAGGAAAAGCTAAGGTGCATATCTTTCCTTTGATAATATATAATGTATAAAGTGAAATTTAAGTTGTTGCTTATTGGAAACTGTTATTGTATTCATTTTCTATAGGTAGAAAGACCAGGAAAGGATGTGACAATTGTTGCTTTCTCCAAGATGGTTGGCTATGCCCTTAAGGTTCGTATTTATCACAAATAGGTGACTTATCTTTCATCCTGCCCCTGCCATTTTATGGTAGCTTATGAAAGTATTGCCCTGCAGGCAGCTGAGGTTTTGGAAAAGGAAGGAATCAGTGCCGAGGTACTTTGAACGATGAAGATTTTGTCCTTTTGCCCAGTTTCAATAGAAATTTGAGTATTTGACTGGTAAATTTTACTTGACCAGGTCATAAACCTTCGAACAATTCGCCCCCTCGATAGAGCCACAATCAATGAGTCTGTCAGGAAGACCAACAGGCTAGTAACGTTGGAAGAGGGATTCCCCCAACATGGAGTGGGTGCTGAAATATGGTAATATCGTGCTCTTGAAATTAAGATTTGTAACCTTGATTTTTACGACCACCTTAGTAAGCTTTTGTTTTATGTTTGACAAAAATAAATTGATATATTTTCTTATACCAGTGCAACTGTTGTGGAGGAGAGCTTTGAGTATCTTGATGCCCCAGTTGAAAGGATCTCAGGTGCTGACATTCCCATGCCTTATGCTGCAAATTTGGAGAAATTGGCTCTTCCACAGGTTTGTGTTAATTTAAATCATCTTCTTGGTCTCCTTTAGGATGTATTTATGTTCACTGTAGGATTAGGAAATAGGGAACCCATACTTGGTTGCTTTTGTAGAGTGCGCCTTAGACGTTCCTAATATTGCTGCCATTTTTACTATGCAAGGGTTCTTGACTTCGTCAAAGTTTAGGCTTGTTATGATTTTTGTTAGGACATAAGACCTAGGCTAGGTTTGAAACCTTCTGTTGTGAACAAAGTTTTCAAGTAATGTTTGCAAGTTGAATATTGTGAAATTGAGGCAATTGGATGGAGACCACTGGAGGAGTTGCATTCGGGCTAAAGTTGTTTAGAGTTAGGGGGTGGGATGTTGTGTCCGTTTATCTTTGCTTCTGTTTTGTCCTCCGTTACGAATTTGTTCTCGCTCCTTGTCATTCTGTGTGACCTGTTTCCTTGTGGTTCTTGCCTCCTTTCGTGCTGGGTCTTTCGGAAACACTCTCTCAACTCATTCGGGGAAAGAGTGTGTACATCCTGACCCCAAGACCCTGCTTTATCGCGGGATATATTGGGTTGTTGTTGTTGATGATCAGTCTATCTAATCGTGTTTGAACCATTCTAGGTAGGTGCCAGTTGCCTTCTGTCATGGATCTGGGGTGTTGCTAGTTAACATTTTCCTCCGAATTTATCTTGTGCAGATTGAAGATATCGTTCGGGCAGCAAAGAGGGTGTGCTATAGATCAGTTCCTATGGCTGCCGCTGCTTAGATCCTTAACATTACAGGATGGCCAAAATCCGCTTTTTTTTCCCCCCATTTTGTCGCTCTCTTCAATCACAATATTCATGTTGATAATCAATGTGATTAACCACACGTTAAAAGCGTGTGGTTGCTTGAGTCAATTTGTAATTGCCTGATCCCATTGATCAACTTGCCCAATTTCTGAAAATAATGAGTTTTTGCTGCCTTGACAAACCTGCCTAGGATGGCAAAAAACATTGTAAAATCTGGTGATCCTATCAAATTTCTGTGAGAATTTAGGGTTGGTTTGACATGTCCTAATTCCTTGTATGTTAGGGTGTTTATGTGTAATGACAAGGCATTTGTTTGTGGACGAGGACCTTATTCATTATAAGCTCCTCGCAACCTCGCTCCAAACGATTGGTGATTCGGAACCTACTTCACTCCTTTCTGCTTCTTTCATCAAGATATCATTATCAGCTAAACTCACTGCTTATAAATCACAATGCCTATTTCATGTTGCAAAATTCATCAACAATCTCAACTTACATGTACACATCCATGTGTGTTTTGTAAGAAATATTAGCATTTCATGTACATAAAGTAGATGATTTTGCCCAATGTTGTATACAATACAGTAATCATTGTTACAAAATTTATAACAATTTGGAAAGCAACTGCATTTATCCATTCTCATTACCAAACAAATTGTCAGATTCACAATGTTGGCCAGGTTAGAGAACAAGCAAAAAGACCAAAGTGGGAACATGAAATTCCCCAACTACAGGGATGAATTTGCTAGGCATATCTATTTGGCAGCTACTAAATGCTTCCAAAAGATAGGCAAGTATCTATACAGTTTGGTTTTTCTTGCCCCTCTTTTCATGTAGGTGTTATACGGCGAGTTAACAGCCGCTAGGCCTGTTTACGTATTGCAGGGTGAAGCGACGCGGAGCTTATCATAACTGACCATTGCTTCAATCAGGGAACAAAATGGCGAAGAAGAGCGCGTGAGCAACCTAAAACGTCAGACATTTAGAGTGTGGAATTAGGATGCTACCTTCACTTTCGGCTGCTTTTTGCCTTGCCTCGCATCATGCCCAGTGACAGCCCAATCGATGATGGCTTGAACGCATAGAGAAGTTTGCGGGATGGAGCCATATATGGTGGTGCATCCTTGCTGGGCTTCTTCCTCGTGGAGGATCCCTCCATAGCACAGACACTAATGGATTTTGATTTAGACAACTTTGGATCTAAAAAGGACGAGTTGAAGGGTCTGTCTGTTGGATCAAATGAAACTGTGCGGTTAGTTGATTTATCCAGACAAATCCCGACTGCGCCGTCTTGGTGGGGAGGTGGAAACTTTTCGCTTTTGCTCATTTTTCCTCGTGTCAGGGTCCTCAGCGTCTGAATCAGAAATCGGGTAGACTTCAACTTAGTAACAACGAAACTTTCAAGTGAATAGCCTCGGAATCAAACACAAATAAAAGGTAAGCTTGAGTTGACATACATCCAAGTTCGACTGGATTTCCGCATTGGCTTCTGGAGCTGGGACTGCTTGGGAGGTCCGTTCACGTACTCTAACTCTGTTGGCACCATCACCGACATTCGTCTTCACAACTTCACCCCTTTGCCTATATCATATGATACAAAATTTCAACAGTGAACTTTTATGTAAAAACAGAAATGCAAGAGCAAATGAATACAGTACTATATATAACCTTCGTGCCTCTTGCTCTCTTAGTTTTACATCCATCTCTTTGCTGGGTGGATAGTGCGGTAAACTCGATGGATCACAGGCATAAGGTTCAGTAGTGAAGAACTGCATCCATACAACACAAAATCATCTCCGCCAAGTTTTATAAATAGTGGCTGGTTTTGTGTAATTTCATAAATAAAGGTGGTTTTGTTAAGTTTCCCCCAAGTATTATTCAGTCGATCTAAGCTATTGCGTTCTTCGACCATCGTCGTAGGAAGACACAAGTGTTTCATGAAGTGAATGTTAATGCTTAAATGATGATAAATCCCCCTAGTCCAAGTGAAATAACAAGTGACACTCTAAGCACATAAATAGCATAATAAAAACACTAACCTCGCTATTCAAAGCAGCAGCAGCGGTAACTCGGTCATCCGGGTCAATTGAAAGAAGTGACTCGAGAAGAGGAAGGGAAGCAGCAGGAAAACCCTTGAACGTATCAGCCACGCATCGCCTGTAGGGTTGCTGTGGCTTAAAGAGTGTTGCGTTCGGCAACTTATATTTCTTCCAGTACTCTTCAGATGGCGAACCACACAGTTTGAATATCTTGTGCAGTTGCTCAACCTAACAACATTTACATCAGCAATTAGGCAAACATCCATCAAGCTCAGGAAAACATTTAGAAATTTATTACATGATTATTTAAGGCATCAATTTTTTTTTCTAAATGTCATCTAGAAAGCAGTACTCTGAAAAGTATAGATGGCATGGTATATGACATCATCATATACTTGGTCAAATCAATGTATAAGAAATTAAGAACCATCTCCTTGAGTTAACTAGTTCAAAACTTCGAATCCTCCGGATGGTAACCAGTCATTTACCAAGGGTTCATCAAGGCCAGCTCCCGTGAAATTAGTTAGGCCAACAATGCCAGAAAACACACAAAAAATTAAAAAAAAAATTGTCAATTTATAAGACTCCACTTTGACTGAAACAATTAGCAGCAAAGTCAAACAATAAGCACCAATTGAATATGCTAAGACCATTTCAAACAATTAGTAGCAATTCCATATGCTAGACCAAGTCAAACAAGTAGCAGCAATTGCATACTGAGAAAAGGGATGAAGAAATGGACATTTTCTGGAGGGGCCTAAAGTTTCCTTTCTTACAATTTAAAGCCCTTGCATGAATTCATAAACCCCGGTTGAGAAAACGATGAAGAAATAGACACTGATAGGGAGATAGAAATGGAGTTTTCCTGAAAGAACCAAATGTGCAATATAATTACTAGGGTATATAGAAAATTTACCTCTGTTCGCCCGGGCAGTATTGGTTTCCCTGCGAGTAGCTCTGCGAGAATGCAACCAGCGCTCCAAAGGTCAACACCAGCATCGTAATATGTAGCCCCAAGAAGGAGCTCCGGAGGACGATACCAGAGTGTGACAACTCTACTTGTCATAGCTTGCTTGCATCCAGCATCATATATGGTAGCTAAACCAAAGTCAGCTATCTTCAGATTTCCATTGTCGTCAATCAACAGATTGGACCCTTTGATGTCACGATGCAGAACCCCGTTGTTATGGCAATGCTCAAGCCCGGATAACAGTTGCTTCATATAGCATTTGACCTAAAAGTCAGCACAAAAAAAAGGTCCTCATAGATTAACAATAGAAACAAAATCGGATTGTGAACTGTAGCAAATGCGACTAAACACACTAAAGATATTCACCCGATGCCCAAGACAAGAAAAAAAAAATTTGGGCTCGTTTGTCATAACTTCAAGTATCAGATCAGAATAAGAAATCGGGCTGGTCGGGTATTGGATGGGAATGTCATTCCTATAGTTGGTGTTTTAGTATGTGAATGAATCATTCCTGAACCTTGAAACCTGATGTTTGGCAAATTCTGGAATCGGAATGAAGATACAAGACAAATTTTGTGCAGTGCAAAAAATCAAGACCAGGTTTTTCAACAAATCTACAATTACAGATTAACATGTTCAACAGCATCACAGTCGAAACTATTATGGGATATGACAGATAAATGCAAATTTGCCAAAATATATCAAGAAAAAGGAAGGGGACAGGTTAACTCATTACCACTAAAAATAAGCCAAAAACAAGAAGACAAATACAATTAAATAAACTGTAGAAAACCCAACTAAGTTATCAAAACAGGTACCAACTCGAGTTCCATTCGATATGCAATGAACAATAACTACACTATTGATCATACAATGCCCCATCAGAGAGAGTAGAGGGTAAAAACTACCTGTGGCTCCGTAAACTTAGCATCGGCTCCAAGGGATGCGGCGAGGCCAGAAAGATCGTGCTCCATGTACTCGAAAACCAAGTAGAGGCTACTAGACATTCTTGAAGTAACCAATCCTTCAAGCTTAATGACATTCGGGTGATCGAGACGGCGAAGAACAAGTATCTCCCTGGCCATAAATTTGACACTTTCTGGCTCAGAAGTATCAAACCTCACCTTCTTCAGAGCCACTACCTTCCCAGTGATCAAATCCCTTGCCTTGTACACATTACTGTAGGTACCTTGCCCGATCTAAATTCCATCACCCATTACAGATTAGCAATCAGAACCCAGCAATTCCCAATTCAATTTAGGATTTCACCTCATCAATCAGCTCAAATTTATCACACTAGTTAGGGTTTTACCTTGTCGAGCTTCTCAAAGGTGCTGGCCCGGCGAGGGGTGAAGTCATTAATGGCATCGCCGATGACGGAAGCCAACCACGCCGGCCACCCATTCTGGGTGGTGGCGTTGGGGTCGAGCTTCCACCGCCGGCAATCAATCGCCGGAAAGTTCAAATTCCGTGGCTCCTCTTTTTCCTCTTTCTGAACAATACCCTTACCGGCGGCGATTACGGTCACAGGCGGCTTCTTCCCCCGCTTCCGCCGCCTCGGGAGCCTATCTCCGGCGACGGCGAACGGCTTACCAACCGTGCAGCCCATCACATACCCCGTTCCCGCCACATGGGAGGCGCAAGAAACTGAAAAAGATTGGGTTTTTCTGGTAGGAGGGAATCCGAAAGTGGCTTTTTCAGTGGGAAAGATTCAAAATTGGAGGGTCTGTAGTGCAGTGTTGGACTTTTTCTTGATGGCGTTATAGTTTCAATGGGTTTTGGGAAGGTGGGTTTTGTTGTCTTTTGGGATGGGGTTGTGGAGTGACAGAGATGGAACGAGAGAGAGGTTCAGAGCGGTAGACAAATCAGGGATTGTCGTTGACGAGAGAGGCAGATTTGAGGGAATGGAATCTGAGAAATTCACGGGCAAAGGGTTGAAAAGAAATAAGAAACACAGAAATGGAGAGAGGAGGAAGATAAGAAGAAGAAGAACAAGAACAACAAGAGGTTCTTCACCTTCACCGGCATGTCAACTGAAATGTTTCTTCTATGTAGTTTTGACTTGTGACCCCACTCACTAAAAATTGAAAAAAAAAATGCAATCTTATTCATGAAAATTAGACTTCAAGTTCAAGGTTCATACTGTATTTTACTAGCTCTGCTCGCAGTCACAGTGGAATTAAAGCACAGCTCTCTTTGAAGTATGAACTGACTACCCGATCTGTTTTCTTTAGATCTTCGAGGACACTAAAAATATGTGCTATTTGTAATCTTTGTAGTGATGTGTATAAAATAAAGTGTTAGTGCATCTACCTAACTCAAAGCTTTTATAGAGTTTATAAATCCAATTTTTAACATTTCTCTCTATGAATTGTAGCAAAAAAATAAAAATAAAGTTGACACAATGATAGTTAACGTAGATCGATAATCCAAACTCTATTATACAAGAACAAGCAATATCAGAATGAGACTTCTCCTTCTCAAAAGATTCTCTGACGCTCAATTCATGTCATTTATATTAAACAAAATTACCACTATCTACATTTTTTAGACCCTAATTACCATTGGCAAAAACACACTTCTTTGTTGCCACTACGAGGGCTAATTACCACTAGTAAGTTGTCAGCAGTGGCTTCATTTTTCTCAACTCTCTCGCTCCAAGATCTAAAGCTTTTCATTCCATGACTTCTCTTTCCTCTCTTCCTCCTTCCTTCTCCTCCATTTTCCCTTTGTTCGGATTTCATTTCGCCTCATTGTGGTGATCGAATCGAGATGGGGTTGTCGAGATATGTTTAGGGTTGTATTGGATCTTCTCCCGGCCCAACAACCTCCAAATCCATCGAGCGAGAAAGGGAATGAATGAGGGTTATCTGGTGAGCGAGAGAGGAGGTCAACAAGAGGGCAGTCGTCATCATTCGATGTTGCTTCTCCTAGAAGTGGGGTCCATTCTTTATCTCCTCTACGATTCTGACCTCGGCATTGAGAAAGTGGAAAGAGGAGGATAGGAGGAGCACGAGAGGGACATTCAATGAGAAGTACGACATATAGGCATCTTAATTCAGCTACCTACTATTTTGGGATGATGGTGGTTTTTTACTTTGCAAGTTTTGAATTATTGTAATTTTCTTTCCAAATTAAAGACCGAGAGATTTTATAATGGTACAAACCCTCAACATTTTTATAACAGTATTGATCCTCAGCACTGTTATAATAGACCAGCATCGTTATAAATGGGTATTGACCCACGACATTGATGATGAGGGTCAGCACTGTAATAATGGACCAACATAGTTATAATGATGTTAATCTTCAACACTGTAATAATTATACTAACCCTGAGTACAATAGTTGTGTGCCACCTTGTCAATGGTAACAAAAATCAGTTACCTTGTTAGTAGTAAATAGTGATTAAATTTTGTAGTTAGTAGTAAAAAATCCATTTATTATTTAAGTATATTTTTTAGAATGATAATTTTTCCTTCTTCTCAAACGGCCTATAGCTCCACAAAAGCAAATTTCAAGTTCTCTTACAGCTACAAAAGCAAATTTAAGAATTTTTTTTTTGCATATATGTATACAAAAACTAATTTTTTATTTAAATATATTAGAAAAACTTTAAATTTGTGATTTAAATAGACATTTTTATGGAAAAAGATTTAAAGAAAAACAAGAAATTTTTAAAAATGAGAATTATTTTTACATCTATATATAGAAACGGAGAAACTAAATACACCCCAATTCCTGCACGTCGGAATTGACGTGCAGGGTTGAAGTGGGTAAATTAATTTTTTTAGAGTGCTAATTAATTGGAAAGGCCTGCACGTTAATTCCGACGTGCACTTTTGATGGGGGATTTGCGGTGTATCTAACAACACCCATATAGAAAATAATGTTTTTGTTAAAATATATTGGAGAGGACCTTAAATCTGTTATTTAATTAGACATTTTTAGTAAAATAAAATTGGGAGAAATAAAAATGAGGCTAATGAGTAATGGGATTTAAACTCATGACTTCAAGCTAAAAAGTCTTTCTCATTCCCCACTAAGCTAAGTTGTCTTAATAATTAATTCATTACTCATTTCTCACTGTTTTTTTTAATCTAAAAAATTAGTAAAAAATACAAAAAAAATCCCCAAAAAAATATTTTTTTTTACGTTTTTTTTTCCGGACTAGGGGGCTTCAGACACCTTGAGGCCTGAGCCCCGTGGATCAGCCAATGTTTGTAATTCATCTTCACCAATCGAAATACAAGTCAAAGGAATATTTGTAAGATAGTAGTAATCAACTCAGACTTTGTATTAATGAGTACGACTGTGACTTTGAGAGGTCAAAAAAGTCTCAAACATGGTGTGAATTTGTGCAAAAGTTTTTCTAGAATTTCAAACTTCACCGGCCTAACTATACGCGTTGGCGCTCCTTTTTTTTTATTTCTTTTAATGGCATCCACCAATGTTACTGTGTTTTTGTATTGGAGAAGAAACTGATCATGTTGATTTTTATGTCAGTTTGCCCCTTTCTTAATTTACTGATAATGTCATTGTCCATCTATCTCAGCTCAAACAAACTATTTCACCAAACACTAAAAGAAAAGATTCCAAGGAAATCACAACTGGTGCTCTTTCAGAACACTAATGTGGTTCATTAAACTAAAGAGGAATCTTGTTTGTAGTTCGGGAGAGTAAGCGACTGAGCCCTTAAATCTCGGGTTTAATTCCTGCTGTAGTCGTCGTTTAGAATATCTCATGGACGTGAATACCTTGCCCTTCCCGAACATCCGAGCCTCTAGCAAGGCCTCATTTCACTCCCGTGCATTTTCTATACAACAGTTTATGTATCAAGTGGAATCTTCAGTTCACAAGTGAACTATTGATTTTGATTTTGGGGTACTGTTGTGTTGAGTAATAATAGGAAACACAAAATAGCCCAAATGATGATGATAACGATACATCATTGTAATAGGTCCAACGCCCTGTTCATTTCCCCCTCTCTTTTACTATTTAACTCTGTAAGCTGAAAAGGAGACCACAACCAAAGAAAAATGCAAAAGCTGCACAGATGGGGACAATGGAAGCTGTTTGATGATGCAAGTATGCAACGGCCAGTTTTTTAGTTGTCTTGTTGAGCTCAAGAACATCTTACAGAAGAAGCAGGGTAGTTCATCTCCGACCGAGCAAAGCTCTACGCAGGTTGTTTAGGCGCTGATATCGTCTCCGGTTTAGAATCATAAATGGATTTCAAAGAGTATTGAACAATAACCGAAAGAGAGAGTGTACATGTGATTTGTCAAACAAAAGAACTGGTTTAATGTGATGTCCATATTAGGTACATAATTGCTGATTGGGTCTACCTCCATCCTTAGCAAATGGCAGCCCTCCAATGTCCAAAATGGATGGAACTCATCACATGAACTAGCCCATGCATAGCTTTTCGAGAGCCATGTTTTCGTCACCGCCTACTTCTTCCAGAGTACTTCTCACTTTAGCCTCTGGAAACCCCATCTCCGCAAGCTTTTTTACCTAATCACCATACATCACAGCAAGTTCAATTCAGAGTTTGTGTATGTAAATCAGCCGTTTCAAGCAATGCCTAGCACTTAAATAGAAGAGATAATTTTGCTCCGAATTCTTCTGAAAAATGGGATGCGATCAACAATGTAACTCACCTTTTCCTCTACGCTGTCAGATGATGTCTTGGCAAAAGTTTCGGTCCAGTAACGAGCAGTGCCCACGAAGGTTTGATGTTCTCTTAGGTACTACAAAATCATGGAATATCAGTATAATCCCCTAATAACGATCCGACAGTGCAAACTAGAATGGGAGAATTCAACTACCATCCATCCATCCCACACACCCTTCACGAAAGAAAGAAACAGAGACGAGGGAAAAGGATATCCCCTAATAAGAAAAGTCTAACTTTAGAATGTTTATAAAAGAAAAGCAACCTGCTGTGCGACCACGGCATCTTGCGGATCATCAGGTTCTGGAGCAGAAAGCAAAGCTTGTATCGACAGAAGCGCTGTCTTCAAAGTGAGTGCTGGACTCCATTGATCCTTCAAGATGTCTAAGCAAATTGCACCACTCTGGCTGCTAACATTAGGGTGCCTTGAGAATACAACACAGGACATAAGAATCAGAAATCTCCTAGTATCATGACCAAATTATAGTTCGATCCAAGCATATTCTGAATATTATACTTTGTAGCTTAACATAAAGCATTAACTCAAGAACCCAAAAGAAGACAAAAAAGAAAGTAAGATATACCAAACGAGACCCATAATGCTTTAGTCAAATACATTAATTGCACTTGTAGGGTACTAGGGTGGACCCAATCTACCGACATGACATTTACTTCAACTCCAGTGGGCAGTTAGTCTGCTAATTGATGAAGCAATTGGTGGACATTAGCTAGCCCATTTAATGAGCAATTACTGACTAGTACCAAAAGGATATGAACAAAGAAATGGGTCAGTAGAGAAACAAACAAAAACTTTTGTGTTCCTTTATGAAATTTCGTTAGTGTCATCAGCCACAACTGACCCAAAGCTAAAACGTTTTGTGATTTTTTCCATATGATGGCACAAATCTCAGAAGCAAGGTACTTTTCAAGTTCTGCTTTTTCCCATTCTAATCTGGGATATAGGCCAAGTAACCTTGAGAGCTGTATGGGAGAGCTGGTAACGAGAGATCAATAAAGGGCTGGCATGAATCATGGATCGCAAAGAATAGGGATTTTATGGCATCACAAAGAATAGGAACTTTATCGCATTTTGCAACCAACTGAGCAGAACTAAGAATTGATGAGATCTTCCTCCGTTCCGAAACAGAAAAATAAAAGAAATCTCTTAGATTCGGCCTCACCAAAGACAAACGACAAACGCAAGGTGGTGAAAAAATGTCAAAAGCATCTTATCAAGCTATTAAAACATATGATCAAGATGCTGGAAAGATTTTCCAGGAACAAGCTATGAAACTCACAGATTTGGAAGCAGATATGGACCTCAAAAACCATCACTAGGATTAAATTTTTTGTTGGTCCATATGTAATGGTGCTGTCCCAACCAATGTACAACTTGCCAAGGAGAGAACTGAAGGACACTCACATGTGACTGTCCATGCTGTCAAAATGGAAGGAATATGGACATTCAAATGTTGTGGGGCTGCATTCAATCTAGAAGAGTATGGGATCTCTCTGGTCTTGATGTGTGGGTTATGCAGCTTTGAAATGTCTTGATTAATTTGAGGATTTGGTGGATAAATTGAGCAAAAAGAGGATTTGGGACTTCTTTAAGGAACTTTGTGGGCTCTATCGGGGAAAGAAGAGAACAGATGGGCCTTTTGAGTGGATATTCCAGGAACAAGGACTCATAGTTTCCTGGAGGTGACAGCTTGCTTGAACATTTAGATGGTAAAATCAGCAGCTCTGATGGGGTGAGCTGGGGAAGATATAAAAAAACTCGATGGAAGGCACATGTAAAGATGTACTCAAATGCAACTGCTTCTTATGAAGAAAGGCACAGGTTAGGGGGCAATTTCGAGGCAACAAAATGGCAGATAGATTGCTGGAGTCACAGATCAAATTTAACCACATTATGCCCCTGTCCTCATAGAAGCTCTTGCCCTGATCAGAGGGGTGCAACTTTGTGACTTCACATGAGGTGTGCCAGCTTGAGGTGGAAACTGATTATCAGTCCCTGATCCTGTTGCTCAAGGATACAAACCACATATACCCAGCAGATTCATAGATTTTGTAAATGATATACAAAAACTAAGATTACTTTTTGGCAAGTCGCTTGAAATTGTTTGCACTGGGAAGCATTTGAAGGAAACATGGTGGTCTTGACCTTGCTTGGTTAGCACCATGGAAAGTAGGGTATAGAAATTGGTATTCATCATTCCCATCTCCGGTAATTGGACTTTTACAGATTGGTTTTATAAAAGCAAATGCATAGTGCTACAAGAGCTCTCAGTCGCACGAAAAATATCTATCAACAGGATTTGAAATCACGACTTAAAACACAACTTTGTTAGACAATAAGATTAGATGCTCTAATATATATTTCACAACCCTTTTCAGTCCAATAACAAGCTCGGACTACTGCTCAATATCAGACTATCAGACCAAAGGATATCAACTCAAACAAACACATTGTATACACAGTCTAAGTAATTTAGTCAGCATCAATCCCTATATTAAAAGATAAACCAACTATGTGCTCCTCCCAATAGAATAATTTTCTACACATCACTGGCAGACAAGACTCTCCAAGTGAGGATAATTGACACAACTATTATGGACTTGGGAAAGCAATTGATCAATGATGGTGCACAAATGTTTTTTTTTTAAAAAAAAAAGAGAAAATAATAACTTCTATTGTATATCAAGCAAAACATAAAGTTCTAGCAATCACAGAGATGGTCATTTCAATCCCTAAAACACAGGCAATGTGCAATCCCTAGGACAAATCAACAAACTAGCAAGATAAAGAAACAGAAACACTGTGATGAAACACAAATGCAAATTACGCCAAAATAATCCAGTGAAAGAGGCCACATACATCAAACTACATACCAAACTTTTGTAGCAAAGCGCATTTTCGGTGGTTCAAAAGGATAGCCATCTGTAACAAGTAAGCAAAAAAAGTATCAGAATAGCACAACTGAAAACAGCCATTCGAGATTCTTCATAATCAAGCCACTGAACAGCTTGCTACCTAACATAACCAACATCGATGTTATCAGACAAAATTTGGTAAGATTAGTGAAATTTGTTCACCGGAATGGTAGACAAACAAAAACAACAAACAAAAACCTAATAGCTCAAAACAATGTCCCAGTTCCAACCTAATTTCTTACGAGACTGTTACTGATGATCGAATTTTCAAGTTCCGTACACAATTATTAACCTAACTTAGCTGTACTGCGAAGCCACGATTCCTAAAAATACCCTAAACTCTTCTCCAACGGTCACAAAATTCGACAAGCGCCGGAATCTCATTCAACGATGAAAAATTCTCCACCGGACACAAACAAAAATTATCACTGGAATTCGGACAAGACTAATCGGAACAAGAAAATATAAGGGACAAACTTTCAAAAACAAAATCAAACAAACAACAGGAACACAAAAGCAGAACCCTAAATGAAAGTCAGAGAGAACAACGGAAGAGGAAAGGGGACGGGTACCAGGCAAGACGATGTCGACGGAGAAAGTACCGCCTTCGTAGGGGGTATCGACGGGGCCGGGGATGGTTCCGACGAGATGAGAGAGAGAATCGGCGACGGGCTTGACGCTGATGCCGGAGACCTTGACATCCCTGTTGCACTCCTGAAGCTCCTTCTGAACCCTAGCAAAGTCCACCATTTTCACCTTCTTCGTCTTCCTCGAGACGATCGAAATGGAAGAGGGGTGAACTGTCACTCACTCTTCCTCTTCTGGTTCGACTTTAATGGAGGTTTCAGTTTTGGGTTTTGACACGGAGAGAGAGAAAGCGGTGAGGCTTGACGAAGGGGAAAAGAATAAAATGAGGGGAGGAGCACCAGAAGTTTAAAGGAGGAGGGCAATCCAACGGCGGAGATCGCGGTGGAGGTGTGGCCCACCGATATTTGGGTGTATCCCTGCCGTTGATTTTGTGTGGGAAGAACGCGGGTTTTCGGCCTCTATTAAAGTTTCATTTTGTTAAATTACGCCTGTATCCCTCTTCTTTTATACCTTTTTCATACTAGTCTATAACTTTTCGTTTACTCAATACAAGCCCCTAATCTATGAAGTTATTAACAAGATGCTAAAACGTCTATTGACAAGATAAATTCAGATAAACGGTACATAAATCATTTTCAAATTTAGAAAATATTTATGAATCGAAACGAGGAGAAAAAAACCATAAAACATATTGTCTCCCGTCCACCACCACTCCTTCAACCATATTGTCATCGTCTACCACAACATTTTCTTCTTCTCGTCGTCGCCTAACACCCCTTCAAATCAGTGAATCAACAAAATACACCAACAACCATGAGTTGCACTGAAGGTCAAAGAGCAAGTTGGGATTGGAATTGGTCTCTTTTATGCTTTAGTACGTGTGACTAAAAGGGCAAAACTAGGGTTTACCATTGAAATAAGTTTTTAATTGCAAATGTGATGCTTTTTTTATCTAAAACTCTTGTAATGGGCAACTTAATGTAACTATCCAATTGACATGATAAACAAAATACACAGAGACACAACCATAATATCATAAAATCATCAAATAAATAATAAATGAAATCTTTTCTAGAGTCAACGAGTCTAAAAAAACAAAGCTAACAATCACGTGGTGGGACAAATAGGAACAAAATCGTTTTCCATAAACTCAATTATAAAAGTAAACAAAAATAGGTAACATACTTAAGGCAACAACTACAATATTAGAAAAACTCTAAGAAAATATTATGGAAGGAAATAGATTGACACAAAGTGCATAAGAAACCAACCTATACTAAGGAAAACACAAAAATCTCGGGTGGAAAATGAAATATTTCAAAGTATTTTTGAGTATTTCATCTATAAATTAAAGAAATAAATTCTCTTTGTATTATATTATGTGAAAACAAGTTCAATTTATTTTCAACTTGTGGAAATACACATAAAGTATAAAGTTTACGTGTCATCTCTACCTTTTTTTAGCTCTTTAAACTATCAAATATTTTTCCTTTAATTTTTTCTTTGTTCTTTTATCTCTTTAAAACAATCACATTTTTTTATTTTATTTTTCACATATTTATATTCTTTATATATTTTTTAAATAAAAGAGTTTTAGCCAACTTGTCATCCCAACTCTTTTTAGCTTCTTAAACTAATCAAATATTTTTTCCTTTAATTATTTAGGGTTGTCGAAGATCGAGGTGGAAAGTGATAGTTTTATCGTCATCAACTCCTTCAATGAGATATAGAGATGTTCATGAGAAATCGAAGTTCTTGTCTCGGATGTACAATGTTTGTTGCGAAGCTTCACTTCGGCTTCATATTCTCATGTCTTCCACTAAATATTCAATCAAGTTTTTGATAAAGCGGTGCTACTTCGACACTCGTTAGTCCAGATTCCTTTGTTTCTCATCTAGAGCTTTTAGCTCTCATTCAAAATGATGTTATTGGGTGGTGGATTAACAAGATCACATATCTTGTTAGACAATTGGTACACTTGGATAAAAACTCTAAATATCAACTTTTGAAAATAATATTATTATAATTCTTCGAAATAAGTATAACAAGTATGAATTATTAAAAAGATAGTTTTTAAATTGATATTTTATAAAGATTTTATGTTATTAAAAAATGCATCGAAAAGTCAAATGACAATTAATATGTGATAGAGGGAGTATATTTTGAAGTTCTAAATTTTTTTAAAATTCATATTATTTTTTGTTCACCCTAGTTTGTACTCCCTTCGTATCAAATTTTAGGTCATTTAAATTTTTATTACTTTTTAATAAGTTAAAAACTTTGTGAGATATCTATATCTATATCTATATCTATATCTATATCTATATCTATATCTATATCTATATCTATATCTATATCTATATCTATATCTATATCTATATCTATATCTATATCTATATCTATATAAATAAATAATTTCATACTTTTTATTATACAAGTAATAATTTGAAAGACTAGACAATACAGTGTTTGGTAAATTGAGAGGACGAGAGAATGCCAAACAGACTGACTATCATAATATAACAAAAACAAGCCAAAACAAGCAAAATAAAGAAAAACAACCCCAAAGCCAAAAAAGCAAGTAGAAATCAGTAGCTCGACATGGAAGACCCGACGAAAAGGATGTGGATAGTGAGCTCGTGGGATTAGAGGTGGAAATGGGGTAGGTTATGGGTGGATGAAGTGATTCCATCACCCACACCGCAGGTAAATAATTTCACCCGCTCCACCCATCACCCGCAAATCTTTTCACCCTCATCCGACCTGCGCGGGAATGTGGGTGGAGCGGGTGTCCAATGGGTGAAAACATGTAATTATGATTTGTTTTAAGAAAATTCAAAGATGAATAAAAACTTAAATTGTAACTTACAAATACTAGAAATATGAGTTCGTGGAAGTCGAACACATGTCATACATCACAATAACGTGTTACAAAGTTACAAAATGAAAAGGGTAAAATAGTAAAATCACACTCACACACCCACACACACATAAATTTCAGGGTTTTATGCGGGTGTGCAGGGCGGGTTAATGGGGCGGGTGAAAAATCTTCACCCATAATTCATCCATCACCTGCTTCACCCGCACCCGCTCCACCTGCCACCCACTTTTTTGCGGGTTTTCGCCCGTAAAATTTATGCTGGTGAAGTGGGTGGAGCGGGTACCCACGAGTTATTTCCAGCCCTACGTGGGATAGTTGAAGCTAACACGACGTCTCACCGACGGTGAGACGAAAAGCATGAAATACCCCAAATTATTTTTGGGCTATTTCTTTTATTCAATTAAATTAATCTATATTATACTATATTATAGTATATTTTGTGAATTTGTTCAATTAATAAATTCACATAATATACATGATATGGATTAGAATAATTAAATATTCTAACGAGTAATAATATATAAGTTGATTTAATTAGATGAAATATCTAATTACTTTTATTATTTAATTTATGAAGATAAATTAAATAATATTCATCTCACTAAGGTTTATCCTATCTCCATCTTTATTCCCTTCTTTTTTCTTTTATTTATTTTATTTTCTTTCTTTTATTTGCCATAAAATCTGCCCGTTACTTCTAAATTTTATCCTAAATTGATTCTAAATCTAATAGAATCAAAGATTTATCTTTTATCTAACCTAATTGAGTAGTATAGATACACGTTTAATCCTAGGGTTCCACAACCCAAAAATCACATCCACCATCACCGTCATCTTCCTCAGCCAAAACCGAACCTTCCTGTTCATTCCCCTGTCCGAGGCCGCA
This sequence comes from Persicaria maculosa, assembly GCA_963922045.1. Classification (NCBI taxonomy): domain Eukaryota; kingdom Viridiplantae; phylum Streptophyta; class Magnoliopsida; order Caryophyllales; family Polygonaceae; genus Persicaria; species Persicaria maculosa. Next base: position 17,539,598 of record OY998261.1, on the reverse strand, counting down.
CCTCCTGCAGCGCATCCTTGCCGAAGACCACCGTCGAGCCACCAAGCCGCAACCTTGCCCGGAGACGCGCCACGAGCCAGGCGCCTGACCTCGCCCCTGTTCGACGCCGCACCACAGTCGGAGCGCCGCCTCCGGTTGTCGTCGGCCATCTCTGTCCGAGTCGGGCTGTCTTCGTCTTCGATTTCAGCCGAGACGGAGCCCAGCCGCTTGCCTCCAATCGTCGCCAATCGTCACCCGAGCCGCCGCCGTCGATCGTAGCCCTCGCCGCTAGCCATCGCCGGAGGAAGAGCCGCTGCCCATCGTCGCCGAGCCATCGCCCCTGCACCCGTCTTCTTCCTCTGTACGGGAGTCCGAGAGAAGGTGAACAGAGATTTAATCTCTTTTGCTTAAATTACAGAAAACTCCCCTGTTCTATATAATTTCCGCTTTTGGCCCTAAGTTAATTATTTATTAAACTAGTCGGCCAATACTTCTTCACTAATTCAATTCTTGCCCATTTCAGCAATACCAAGCGATCCCGAAGCACCCACGCCGAATCCCGCTCCCCGAGGAATTGATATTGGTATAGATTCTTAACTTTATAGAATTAATTCAATTTCAAATTGAGTTAAGTAAAGTTAATTTCATAAAATATCAATATTGATATTCATTTTTCCGTTGGATTCAATAGGTGCTAAGATCTCGTCTCGTTGCCATCAACCGATCAACGAAGGTTAAGGCAAGTGATTTTGTTCAATGCCCTTTGCATGTTTCGTGATTTTCTTTTGGCGTGCCTTTTTATTCTTCTATGTCGAATGCGGCCCTGTGGCCAATTTCCTTGCCAGTTTCGATAAATTGCATATCCGTCTGCTTGATGTAATTCATCTCATTATTCATAAATTGGCATGAGTATAAATAAATGGGCAATTATTAATTTAATTATAGTGATATGTGTATTAAATATGTTATTTGTTTATAACTCGAGATAAGTGAAAAATTGCCCATTTTCATCTTCCTAATTGCATGAATTTCTGCTCGTTTCTTTCATGCAAATTAGTAGCATGAGATATTAAGATCCTTTGAAATATCCATGCTTGTCTTCTGTTGTTAATACCGTGTACATGATCACCTAGTGTAATGAAAGCGACTAAATTACGATATAATTAAATATGCGTACTTTATAGTGCGAGTTGACTTTTAGTCAGTGCGAGTTTTCTTTAGTTAAGACTAACTTGCAGGTTGAGGTTCGTTAAGCCTTACCCTATAAAGGTTTCATGAAACGACCCATTCCGAAATGCATTCATCGCGGGATGGTAAACTTCCATAGTGTTGTAGGTCGTAGTCCTCTTAAAGGGCCCGATCGGTATCACGTGTTATATTATTATTGTCGTTATTATTAATGTTATCGTATAGTGTATTATGTAAGGTGATCAATTCAGCGCATATTATACCTCATTGTATTCGAGTATAATTCATATATCGTATTCTTATTCGATCTCCGTGATCATCCGAGTCATGTGTCATTTTTGTTTTATTCTATTATTAGATTTCCACATTATATACTCTAAATTTTCCCTTAACTATTATTATACCGTTTCAGGGTCACTGGTTTTAGTTAAAGTTGAACATTTTTCTTATCGCTTGCTAGTCTTAAATGTACTAACCATCCTATTTATTGGATGGCTGGTGTCCTTCGTAATCACGAAACACCAGACCATATTCCACAGGTTTAGTGCGAGCAGTGGAGCAGGAGAGAGTTGAAGAGCGGGCTATCATTTATGAATCTTTATACTACAAGTTTTGAACCTTTGAGATTTCCACAATGCTACTTTAGTTTTAGCTATTTTGGAGTTATCTATACTTTATGGTTTTGGTATTTTTTTATGTTACTATGATCGGATATTTTTAAACTATAATATTTATTTGACTTCCGCCTATTTTATTTTAATTGCTTAAATTATCATCTTGTTTATGGGAGTATGGTTGCATGTCCCTATAAGCCTCAGGTGAATTCAAAGACATTAAAGTCTGCGGATTCACTGGCGCTGTAACGTTCCATCGGGATTTAAAAAGGGGGTGTTCTCGAAGGTGGTATCAGAGCTGATCAAGGACTATGACATTGAGCTTCTCTATCATCCTGGAAAGGCTAATGTCGTAGCCGATGCTTTGAGCCGGAAATCTCAGCACGAGGCTATGATTAGCTGTTTGACAGCAAGTCCTATTTTGCAAAGGGATCTGCTCAGGTTGGAGGTTGAGGTTTGGTTCGAAAGGAACCGAGGACAGTTTTGTAGGCTGGAGGTTCAGTCAGATCTGTTAGCAGAGATAAAAGCGAAGCAGATAGAGAATGTTGTGTTACTGCAGATCACTGTTGACTTCTTCGATGGTAAAGCCCCGGGCTTTGTTGTGAGGGATGATGGATCCTTATGGTTTGGGAATCGCATCTGCGTCCCGAATGTTCCTGAGATTCGACAGACCATCCTTCAGGAAGCTCATGCATCCGGCTATTCGGTACATCCTGGATCTAGTAAGATGTACAAGGATCTGAGAAGGAACTACTGGTGGTCTGGCATGAAGAATGAAGTAGCAGAGCACGTGGCCAGATGCTTGGTGTGTCAGCAGGTCAAGATCGAGCATCAGAGACCTGGTGGAAAGCTCCAACCACTTCCAGTGCCCACATGGAAGTGGGAACAGATCTCCATGGATTTTGTTATGGGGCTCCCTGAGGGTCAAGGGCAGAAGGATGACATTTGGGTGATTGTTGATCGACTCACCAAATGTGCACACTTCATTGCTATCCGATCTAACTGGAAGCCGGCAAAGCTAGCAGAATTGTACCTTCAGCACATAGTCCACCTTCACGGTGTTCCGTCGTCCATTGTCTCTGATCGTGATAGACGATTCATCTCAGAGTTCTGGAAGAAGCTGCATGAGGGACTTGGCACACTACTAAATTTCAGTACCGCTTTTCACCCTCAGACAGATGGTCAGTCAGAGAGGACCATTCAGACACTGGAGGATATGCTACGAGCCTGTGTCCTGGATAGGCCAACAGATTGGGAGACTAGTTTGAGTCTGATTGAGTTCACCTACAACAACAGCTGGCATTCATCCATAAAGATGGCTCCTTTTGAAGCCCTCTATGGACGAAAGTGTCGATCGTCGGTGTGTTGGGATGATGCGACTGATGCCATCCATCTAGGTCCGGAGCTTCTAGAGAAGACAACTAAAGAAGTCGCTATGATCAGACAACGAATGCTGACCGCTCAGAGTCGCCAGAAGTCTTATGCTGACCCTAGGCGTAGAGAGGTCAACTTTGAGGTAGGCGACGAGGTGTTCGTGAAAGTGTCACCCACGAAGGGAGTCTTTCGGTTCGGAAAGCGAGGAAAGCTGCACCCTCGATATGTCGGGCCATTTGAGATTCTGCAGTGTGTAGGCAATGTTGCCTACCGCCTTGCTCTACCCCTGTCAGCTCATCCAGTACATGACGTCTGAAGGTTCGATAATATAAAACAAGGTAATATAGAAATACTCTAGAAGGGGGGTTGAATAGAGTATGCCCTTTTTTCGCAGAAAGTCTTAAGACTTTTGGAGCTCGTATAAAACCCTTTGAGATTAAACCTGAATCACAAAGTTAGACAATCGAACCAAGTGCGGAAATAAGGTAAAGCAATAGATAAAGGACACGAGTAATTGTTTACGAGGTTCGGCACGAACTTGGCCTACGTCCCCGCCTAGGGTTCTTCCACAACCCTAGGATTCAAAAGGCTTTATTGATTCGCAAAGCTTAGGATCCTAATAGCTCACTGAGAAGCCTCTCTCCTATACAATTGCAATCTAGTCAACTCACGTTCCCTTGGAGTCCTAGACCAATCTAGAAGAGTCCCACCTCTCTCAGCTATCTAGTACAATCCTCTTACTCTCACAAATCAATAGCCTAGTGCTTACTTCCCGAGTTACAAACTCTCGAGTAACACTATAAATGAATATATCCTATAAGCTCACAGTGTAACTCTCAAAGGCTTTGAAATGAAATAACAAACTCTTGAGTGCTAGCAGAGAGTACACTTGGAAGACAGATCTCGCTTGAATAAATGAAAGCTTGTGTTCAACCAGTATATCCTGTCTTCTTCTTCCTTTCCTTTATATAGAAGCAACATGGTGCCTAAGGATCTTCAACAACGGCTAGTTCGGATCATGGTGTGCCCAAGGATCTTCTATTTTTGGACACTTCGAAGACATGATCTCTCCAATTTGGATCTCCTCAATATGCACCATAAGGAAAGAAGTAATTCGAATAATACTTCCTGAAATGTTAGTTAGGCATATAATATAATGGAAGTATATAATATTAAATAATATTCGGACATAATAATATATAGAACAGGTTTTGTATTTCATCAATACTGTTAAAGCTCCAAGACCTTTGACACAGACAAACTGTTAAGGCCTTTGAAACTTTATTCCGATTTTCATCAATGGAGGGAGTTATCAATCTCCCCCTTGATGAAAGACAAAACCTGTGCATCCCTGCAACTTATTCAAGCATAAATAATATAAGTGAAATCGGACTAAGTACCTGCATGGGTTAGACAAATGTTGGATCAAATTTTTAAAGCATGAAAAAGCCATCCAACCGAAAACCAAAAATCAAAAACCAAGGTCTTCCTAGACCTTCAAGCAGAAAGGTTTTCAAGTCTAAACAACCACAGATCATCTCCCCCTTTTTGTCTTTCAACAAAGGGAGGAGGTACCAGTCACCAAAAGTTTTGAAAATGTTTCCAAAAACCAGCAATGTATCAGATTTCAGGGATGGGATAGGGTAGGGTAGGGTTTAAGCTTCGTCGTCCGGAGCATCATCAGTGAGCCTCGTCCACAGACCTTGTAGCATCTTGGTTATCCCGCTCATCTCCGTCATAATCTCCTTGTGCAGCTCCTTGATATCCAGGCGAACTTCCTCCAAGCCCAACTCCAGGTTGTCCATGCGTTCATCAACGGCTGAAGCAGTGGGAAGAGCTTTTGAAGGAGTGGCAAGACTCAAGGTCCCTTGGGGAGACCGAGTGATGCCAATCTTTTCAAGGCTCTTGGAGTCGAACTTACCCATATGACGCTGCTGTTCTTCATTTTTGAAATCAATTCCAGAAGCTTTGAAGAGTGGGGTCAAAAGGGTAGCAAAGGGGAGGGGGGTTCCTTTCCTGGCTTTTCTTGTGTGAGCCATGGATCCTAAAATAGTGTTGGCCAGATCAAGATCAAGGCCATTGAGGATACGGTAAAGGAGGACCATGGCATTGTCAGTAAGGAGCGAGCCAGAGTTAAGACGGGGTAAGAGGCATCGAACAATGATGTTAAATATGATTTTTGCCTCAAGGTTAAGGGATGAGTGGGTGAGTTGCTTTGAGGTGCTGTTAGATGCTTCGGGTAGGAGGTACTTGGCTCGGGCAAGGATGATGCAGTTTTCTTTTGAGGGGTGTATTTCAGAGGGTGGACATGGGCTAGGTAGGCCAAGGAAATCTGCAAAGTCATTGGAGTTGAAAGAGATTCTAACCCCTTTGACAACAGAATCCAAAGACCAACCATTGGAAATTTTTCTTTTGAATTGGAAACTTCCTCCAAGCCCAACTCCAGGTTGTCCATGCGTTCATCAACGGCTGAAGTAGTGGGAAGAGCTTTTGAAGGAGTGGCAAGACTCAAGGTCCCTTGGGGAGACCGAGTGATGCCAATCTTTTCAAGGCTCTTGGAGTCGAACTTACCCATATGACGCTGCTGTTCTTCATTTTTGAAATCAATTCCAGAAGCTTTGAAGAGTGGGGTTAAAAGGGTAGAAAAGGGGAGGGGGGTTCCTTTCCTGGCTTTTCTTGTGTGAGCCATGGATCCTAAAATAGTGTTGGCCAGATCAAGATCAAGGCCATTGAGGATACGGTAAAGGAGGACCATGGCATTGTCAGTAAGGAGCGAGCCAGAGTTAAGACGGGGTAAGAGGCATCGAACAATGATGTTAAATATGATTTTTGCCTCAAGGGTAAGGGATGAGTGGGTGAGTTGCTTTGAGGTGCTGTTAGATGCTTCGGGTAGGAGGTACTTGGCTCGGGCAAGGATGATGCAGTTTTCTTTTGAGGGGTGTATTTCAGAGGGTGGACATGGGCTAGGTAGGCCAAGGAAATCTGCAAAGTCATTGGAGTTGAAAGAGATTCTAACCCCTTTGATAACATAATCCAAAGACTAACCATTGGAAATTTTTCTTTTGAATTGGAAATTTTTCAAATTTGGCAATGATATCATTACCCTCCCTTGGAACTCTAAACCCGTCCCATCACTCCATCATCTTCTCTCTTTACTTAAACCCAATTCTGTACCCGATTCCCTCACAAAATCTGAACCTCTCCAAACCCTTTCACCTTCTTCTTCTTCAACCTCTCAACCTGTTCTAAGAAAACCCTAACCGATTTCCTCCATGGCTCCCGAATCAAAGAAATCTTCCACACCCAAAAGACTTGGCGCCACCCCCAAGGGACGTCAGGTCACTACCACCTCTCCCACACCTGAACCCACTCCTCAAGCCATTATCCCAACTGTTGTCCAGAGCACCATCGCTGAGAGCACGACCATTGTTACCAAGGGCTCTCAAAAACACTCTGCTAAGAACCCCCTTAGTGCGAAACAGAAAGGGAAAAAGAAGATATTAGCTGAGGAGGTGGACGAGGAAGAGGAGGAAGATGATCTTGACGCTATTCTGGAAAGAGATGCTGCCAAGGAAGTCGAAGAGGAAGCCTTGAAGAAGAAAAAGGCCGAGGAGGAAGCCGAGCTTGCAAGGAAACTTGCCGAGGAAGAAGCTGAGAGGATTCGGAAGGAAGCCGAAGCCGAGGAGGTTCCATCTGAAGAGGAGCCTGAGGAAGAAGACGAAGAGCAAGACGGATCTGGAGATGACGAGGAAGCTGAAGGAGATGAAGCGGGGTCCGGTGAGGACTCGGGGTCTGAGGAAGAGGAGGAAGAATCTCCCTCTCCTTCTCCTCCTCCCCCGTCTCCTAAGAAGTGGAAAGCCCTAATTGCAGTCAAGCCTCCATCCCCAAAGCGCACCAGGAAGGGCACTCTCAGAAGCCTTGAAGCGTCTGTCAAGAAAGCCGCTCCAACGATTGCTTGCAGGAAGAACGCCGATCCACCTGCCTACATCCAGGTAAACCAATCCTTGCCCTCCTCTTGGTTTGAAAATGCTGAGACTGCTGGTAAGTGGGTAGATGAGTTTCGAACTCGTAGGATTTGCTGTTCTGATTTTTTTTTTGGATATTGAGTTCTTCGAAGCTTTGAAGCTACCCTACATTGATCTTCTCAAAAAATCCCCAGCCTGGACCCTTCTCAATCTTGAAACCGTTTACTATCCCCAGCTTACCTGCCTGTTCTACATAAACCTAAAAGCCAAACACGACGCCAATGGTTGGTCTTTGGATTCTGTTGTCAAAAGGGTTAGAATCTCTCAGCTTCTTCCTCGGCAAGTTTCCTTGCAAGCTCGGCTTCCTCCTCGGCCTTTTTCTTCTTCAAGGCTTCCTCTTCGACTTCCTTGGCAGCATCTCTTTCCAGAATAGCGTCGAGATCATCTTCCTCCTCTTCCTCGTCCACCTCCTCAGCTAATATCTTCTTTTTCCCTTTCTGTTTCGCACTAAGGGGCTTCTTAGCAGAGCGTTTTTTAGAGCCTCAAAAAAGTAAATAGAAAAATTTTAATTATTTTATCAACCCACGAAAATCAAAAGAGATACTTGGTAACAATGGTCGTGCTCTCAGCGATGGTGCTCTGGACAACAGTTGGGATAATGGCTTGAGGAGTGGGTTCAGGTGTGGGAGAGGTGGTAGTGACCTGACGTCCCTTGGGGGTGGCGCCAAGTCTTTTGGGTGTGGAAGATTTCTTTGATTCGGGAGCCATGGAGGAAATCGGTTAGGGTTTTCTTAGAACAGGTTGAGAGGTTGAAGAAGAAGAAGGTGAAAGGGTTTGGAGAGGTTCAGAGTTTGTGAGGGAATCGGGTACAGAATTGGGTTTAAGTAAAGAGAGAAGATGATGGAGTGATGGGACGGGTTTAGAGTTCCAAGGGAGGGTAATGATATCATTGCCAAATTTGAAAAATTTCCAATTCAAAATTCAAACTATTCCATTAAAATAGGACTGAATAACCGAAATATTTAGTTCCAAAATTAAGATATCTCAACGGAAAGAAAATATAACATAAATAGCCAATTTTGAAATCCGATAAAAATATAATTGATTAAATATCTAGAAAGATATTAACCAAAAATATGTGATCCGATGTATGTAATCTACCATTTAGTTCACAAACCTTGACATAATTCTCAAAGGTCTTGACACTAAGTAGATATTATCTTTCGTAAAGGGAAAGCTCCCCCTACGAAAGTGCATCCTTGTTAAGCATCCCAATCTCTCGTCTTATGAAGGTGAACCTGTCCTCTGCCAAAGGCTTAGTAAAAATGTCAGCCCATTGATAATCAGTTGAAATAAACGAAATGGACACATCACCTTTTTCAACATGGTCTCTAATGAAATGATGCATTACATCAATATGTTTGGTCCTTGAATGCTGAACAGGATTCTTAGTGATGGAGATGGCACTTGTATTGTCACATTTAATAGGAATGCCTTTGAGGTTGATGCCAAGATCTCGCATTTGTTGAGCTATCCAAAGGATTTGGGAGCAACAGGCTCCAGCTGCAATGTATTCGGCTTCTGCAGTGAATAGAGCGACTGAGTTTTGTTTCTTTGAGTGCCAACTGATCAAGGATGCTCCTAAGAATTGGCAACATCCTGATGTGCTCTTCCTATCCACCTTATACCCTGCAAAATCTGCATCAAAATATCCAATTAATGTGAAATCCTTTTGCTTTGGGTACCATAGTCCAAGCTCCTTAGTGCCATTGAGATATCGAAAGATCCTCTTTACAGCCACGAGGTGAGATTCTTTAGGATCAGCTTGAAACCTAGCACACATGCAAACACTAAACATGATGTCAGGTCTACTAGCCGTGAGATATAATGAAGATCCAATCATTCCTCGATACTCCTTTTGATTGACACTTTTCTCAGTCTTGTCTTGATCTAGAGATAATGTTGAGCTCATGGGAGTCTTGGCTGCTTTGGATTGATCCATCTTGAACTTCTTCAAGAGATCCTTAGTGTACTTGCTTTGGTTGACAAAGATCCCTTTCTTAGATTGGTGAACTTGTAATCCCAAAAAGAAGTTGAGTTCACCCATCAAGCTCATCTCGAATTCACTGCACATGATGTCAGAAAATTCCTTGCACAAAGATGTGTTAGTAGCACCAAATAATATATCATCAACATAAATTTGAATGACCAAAATGTCCTTTCCTTTGGTCTTGATAAAAAGAGTCTTGTCGATCAACCCCCTTTTAAAATCATTTTCTAAAAGATATTTTGACAAGCGCTCATACCAAGCTCTTGGGGCTTGTTTCAAACCATAAAGCGCTTTGTCAAGTTTATAAACATGATTGGGAAATTCCAAACTTTCAAATCCTGGGGGTTGAGCCACATATACTTCTTCCTCTAAGAAACCATTAAGAAAAGCACACTTGACATCCATTTGATATAACTTTATGCTCATAAAAGATGCAAATGCTAATAAAATGCGAATGGCTTCAAGCCTGGCTACGGGAGCAAAGGTCTCCTCGTAGTCAATACCTTCCTCTTGATTGTAGCCTTGAGCAACAAGCCTTGCCTTGTTCCTCACGATCTTACCATTCTCATCTAGCTTGTTTCGAAATACCCATCGTGTGCCAATGACTGATTGATGCTTTGGCCTTGGCTTCAAGGTCCAGACTTTGTTTCTTTCAAATTCGTTAAGCTCGCTTTGCATAGCAATGATCCAGTCTGGCTCTTGAAGTGCCTCATCTACCTTCTTTGGTTCAATAAGAGAAACAAACGCGTGAAAAGCACAAAGATCTTTAAGTTTAGAACGAGTTTGAACACTAGAAGTAGGGTCAGAAATGATATCCTTTAATGAGTGTGATGAGGAGTATTTGAATTTCCTTTTGCTAGTCTCAGCTCCTTGATTCGTCACACCAGTAGGATTGACTTGTGGTACATCTGACTCCGTGGTCCTGTTAGGTTTAGTTACAGCAGTTTCTGACGTCTCAACACTGTTGGATTGGACACCAAGGGCTTTGGACGAATCTTCAACACCTTGGGCCAATTCTTCAGTGTTAAGAATCTGTTCCTGCATGTTCCTCTTCTCTATGTTCTTGGTAGCAGCATCATCACCTTCCTCGTTCTCTGCATGGATGTTAAGATCTATATCTGCAACACTTTCACTCAAAGAACCGTCATTGCATTCATCAAATATAACATGTATACTTTCTTCAACTAACTGGGTCCTTTTATTGAAGATTCTATAAGCTTTGCTACTTGTGGAGTAGCCAAGAAATATACCTTCATCACTACGCGCATCAAATTTCCCAAGGTTATCTTTTCCATTGTTATGAACAAAACAAGTACATCCAAAGGATTTAAAATAAGATATAAGTGGTTTGCGGCCTTTGAAAAGTTCATAAGGAGTTTTCTTTAAGATGGAACGAATAAGACAACGATTCAAAATGTAGTTAGCCGTGTTAACAGCTTCAGCCCAATAGGTTTTAGGTAATGCATTTTCTAAAAGCATAGTCCTGGCCATATCCTCTAAGGTGCGGTTCTTGCGTTCCACAACCCCGTTTTGTTGGGGTGTCCTAGGAGCAGAAAAGTTATGGGAGATGCTATATTTAGCACAAAACAAATCAAACTGAAGTTGATCAAACTCCCTACCATGATCACTCCGAATTGACACTATGGGCTCGTTTCTTAAAGTTTGCAACTCCTTACAAAGTTTTGAAAACTCAAATAAGGCCTCTGATTTTTCTTTTAAAAATGCAACCCAAGTATATCTAGAGAAATCATCAACAACAACTAGCATGTACTTTTTACCATTGGGAGATTTGACTCGCATAGGACCACATAAATCCATATGTAAAAGTTCAAGGGGTCTAGAAGAACTTACAACCTTTTTGGGTTTGAAAGAGCTACGTGTTTGTTTACCTCGTGTGCATGCATTGCACATATCAATACCTTTGAAGTCCATCTCAGGTAGCCCTCTTACAAGCCCTTTTGACACAAGCTTCTGTAGTGTATGTGGACTCACATGACCGAGTCTCCTGTGCCAGAGCTTTGGATCGTCCGTCAAAGCCTTTAGACAGGTTAAGCTTCCTTGTGCCACTTGATCAGCATTTACAGCGTATATATTGTTGTAACGATATGCAGTCAATATAACTTCACCTGTATCTTCTCTGCACACTAGACATCTTTTCTTGTTAAATCTGACATAGTTGCCACTATCACATAGTTGAGAGACACTAAGCAAATTATACTTTAAACCATTAACAAGATAGACATTTTTAATACTATGGCTGGAATCACTTCCAACACTACCAATACCGACGATGTCACATTTTCCTTTGTCACCAAGAGTGATTGTTCCCGTGGATTGCTCCTTTAGATCATGAAAGAGAGAACTCTTTCCACTCATATGCCTCGAGCACCCACTATCAATGATCCATTTATGTTCCTTCACCTTGGTGTTCTCCTGCAAGACAAACATCAACCTTTATGGCTAGACCAATAAGCAAATTTGGATCCATTGTTGGGGTAAACCATGTTTGGTAAAATAGTGCCTTTTGGAACCCAAACTTGTGTTATCCGTTCTTTTCTCAAATGAACAGGAAATGTATTGCGAATAATATATGGATCCTTTCTTCTATAAGGGCAGGTCTCTTTTACATGTCCCTTTCTAGCACAGTGGTGACATATAGGAGAGGTTCTGCTTCCTTTTGCCTTTACAAAGGTGGTAATGTGCTGCTTCTTTAAATACCTTGGATTGTAACCAATACCACTTTTGTTTAGAGAACTTTGTTGCTCGCCCAACATCCTATCAAGAGTGCCTTTGGATTTGGTAAAACTTATGAGGGCTGTCTGTTGGTCTTGAATCTTATTATTCAGGGAGATCTTCTCGTTCTCTAAGTCATGATGCTCATTTCTTAGAGAGGAGAGATCTTGCTTGAGTTCAGAGAAATCTGAGTCAAGCGTCTTGACTTTAATATCAAGACCTGAATAAGAAGCTTCAAGACTTTTAACCCTCATAGACAGATCCTCAATAGTTCTTTCCTGATCCACAATTCTCTTAATAAGAATGTTAGTTTGGGCAATAAGTTTCTCTTCATTGGCAATCATATTGGAAAAGAATTCCGATAATACCTCTTTTGGACTTGCCATAAGTTCTCTTACAGTAGCTTCAAGCTTTTCATGTGGGATTCATCTTCTGAGGCCATAAGACAAATATTGGCCTTCTCATCATCGGAGTCAGAGTCAGAATCGCTCCAAGTTGCCACCATGGCTTTCTTCTTCCATTTGTCACCCTTCTTGGACTGGCTCTGTCTTTTGAGGGCAGTCCTTCACGAGATGATCTGTTTCACCACATTCAAAACAAGACAACGGTTTAGTCTTCTTTTCATACTTGTTGTATTGAGGCTTACCTCGAAATTTTGAAGACTCTGATCCATCCTTGTTGTTGAATTGCTTCTTCATTTTGAGAATTCGAGCAAGGCCTCTTGTGATAAGAGCAAAAGGATCATCCTCATCGTCATCCTCATCTTCGGAATCAGATCCATCTTTAGGCTCATCCTTCTTAGACTTGAGTGCCAAGTTCTTAGTGCTAGCTGGAAGTTCTCCATCGTCTTCATTAAGGATCATCTCATGCGTGATCAGCTTCCCAAGAAGGTCATCAAGGGGTAGAGTGGTGAGGTCCTGTGCTTCCTCTATAGCTGTTACTTTTGGACCCCATTTTTCTTTTGGGAGGCACCTCAGTATCTTCCTCACTTTCTCAACGTTGGTAAAGCTCTTGCCGAGAGAGTCAAGGTTGTTGGTGATTTTTGTGAATCGTGTGAACATGGCCTTGATTGACTCATCAGACTTCATTTTGAAGAGCTCATATTTTCGAAGGAAGATGCTGATCTTGGTGTCTTTCACTTGGCTCGTTCCTTCATAGGTGACGACCAGTTTGTCCCAAATATCTTTAGCTGACCTACAAGATGAAATACGGTTAAACTCATCAGTGCTAAGACCACAATAAAGTAAGTTAATAGCCCTGTAGTTTTTGGAGACGAGTTCAAGATCCGCTTGGATGTATTCAGACTCCTTCTTTGCGACTTTGGTTCCATTTGGTCCGTCTTTCTCTGGAATCTTCGGACCATTCTCTATAATGTTCCAAAGTTCCAGATCTTGATCTATAATGAACATTTTCATCAAGGATCTCCAGTGGACAAAGTTGTTTCCTACAAAGAGTGGTGGTCTGCTCGTGGACCTTCCCTGTGCAAATCCTCCGCTTGCTTCACCAGACATGATCGAAAACTCACAAGATTGTTAGATCAAAAACAGTGAGTAAAGCTTTGATACTAATTGAAGGTTCGATAATATAAAACAAGGTAATATAGAAATACTCTAGAAGGGGGGTTGAATAGAGTATGCCCTTTTTTCGCAGAAATTCTTAAGACTTTTGGAGCTCGTATAAAACCCTTTGAGATTAAACCTGAATCACAAAGTTAGACAATCGAACCAAGTGCGGAAATAAGGTAAAGCAATAGATAAAGGACACGAGTAATTGTTTACGAGGTTCGGCACGAACTTGGCCTACGTCCCCGCCTAGGGTTCTTCCACAACCCTAGGATTCAAAAGGCTTTATTGATTCGCAAAGCTTAGGATCCTAATAGCTCACCGAGAAGCCTCTCTCCTATACAATTGCAATCTAGTCAACTCACGTTCCCTTGGAGTCCTAGACCAATCTAGAAGAGCCCCACCTCTCTCAGCTATCTAGTACAATCCTCTTACTCTCACAAATCAATAGCCTAGTGCTTACTTCCCGAGTTACAAACTCTCGAGTAACACTATAAATGAATATATCCTATAAGCTCACAGTGTAACTCTCAAAGGCTTTGAAATGAAATAACAAACTCTTGATCGCTAGCAGAGAGTACACTTGGAAGACAGATCTCGCTTGAATAAATGAAAGCTTGTGTTCAACCAGTATATCCTGTCTTCTTCTTTCTTTCCTTTATATAGAAGCAACATGGCGCCTAAGGATCTTCAACAACGGCTAGTTCGAATCATGGCGTGCCCAAGGATCTTCTATTTTTGGACACTTCGAAGACATGATCTCTCCAATTTGGATCTCCTCAATATGCACCATAAGGAAAGAAGTAATTCGAATAATACTTCCTGAAAGGTTAGTTAGGCATATAATATAATGGAAGTATATAATATTAAATAATATTCGGACATAATAATATATAGAACAGGTTTTGTATTTCATCAATACTGTTAAAGCTCCAAGACCTTTGACACAGACAAACTTTCAAGGCCTTTGAAACTTTATTCCGATTTTCATCAAGGGAGGGAGTTATCAACGTCTTCCATGTATCGCTGCTATGGAAGTACGTGCCTGACCCGACCCACATCCTAAGCTACGAGGACATCGAGGTCCGCCCCACCGGAACCTACGAGGAGGAACCGGTGCGGATTCTAGAGCGACGAGAGAAGCAACTTCGCACCAAGGTGGTTCCGCTCGTCAAGGTGCTTTGGTCAAAGCACGGAACTGAGGAGATGACTTGGGAAACTGAGGAAGAAATGCGGAAACGTTTTCCTCAGTTGTTTTCTACCTAGCGCGGGTCGCATAGTGTTTTCATTACCTCGTTTATTCTATTGTTGTTGAATAAGAAAACTTGTTGATGACCTTTGTTATGGTTCATTTGGTTAATATTTTGGACTCTTGTTGATCTCTTATTCATTTCTCTCGTCAGTTCTAAAGTCAACTCAATTTATTCTCATTTTCATTCTTTTTTTTTTCTTCTTTTCAAGTTTCGGGACGAAACTTATTTTAAGGAGCGAGGTATGAAATACCCCAAATTATTTTTGGGCTATTTCTTTTATTCAATTAAATTAATCTATATTATACTATATTATAGTATATTTTGTGAATTTGTTCAATTAATAAATTCACATAATATACATGATATGGATTAGAATAATTAAATATTCTAACGAGTAATAATATATAAGTTGATTTAATTAGATGAAATATCTAATTACTTTTATTATTTAATTTATGAAGATAAATTAAATAATATTCATCTCACTAAGGTTTATCCTATCTCCATCTTTATTCCCTTCTTTTTTCTTTTATTTATTTTATTTTCTTTCTTTTATTTGCCATAAAATCTGCCCGTTACTTCTAAATTTTATCCTAAATTGATTCTAAATCTAATAGAATCAAAGATTTATCTTTTATCTAACCTAATTGAGTAGTATAGATACACGTTTAATCCTAGGGTTCCACAACCCAAAAATCACATCCACCATCACCGTCATCTTCCTCAGCCAAAACCGAACCTTCCTGTTCATTCCCCTGTCCGAGGCCGCACCTCCTGCAGCGCATCCTTGCCGAAGACCACCGTCGAGCCACCAAGCCGCAACCTTGCCCGGAGACGCGCCACGAGCCAGGCGCCTGACCTCGCCCCTGTTCGACGCCGCACCACAGTCGGAGCGCCGCCTCCGGTTGTCGTCGGCCATCTCTGTCCGAGTCGGGCTGTCTTCGTCTTCGATTTCAGCCGAGACGGAGCCCAGCCGCTTGCCTCCAATCGTCGCCAATCGTCACCCGAGCCGCCGCCGTCGATCGTAGCCCTCGCCGCTAGCCATCGCCGGAGGAAGAGCCGCTGCCCATCGTCGCCGAGCCATCGCCCCTGCACCCGTCTTCTTCCTCTGTACGGGAGTCCGAGAGAAGGTGAACAGAGATTTAATCTCTTTTGCTTAAATTACAGAAAACTCCCCTGTTCTATATAATTTCCGCTTTTGGCCCTAAGTTAATTATTTATTAAACTAGTCGGCCAATACTTCTTCACTAATTCAATTCTTGCCCATTTCAGCAATACCAAGCGATCCCGAAGCACCCACGCCGAATCCCGCTCCCCGAGGAATTGATATTGGTATAGATTCTTAACTTTATAGAATTAATTCAATTTCAAATTGAGTTAAGTAAAGTTAATTTCATAAAATATCAATATTGATATTCATTTTTCCGTTGGATTCAATAGGTGCTAAGATCTCGTCTCGTTGCCATCAACCGATCAACGAAGGTTAAGGCAAGTGATTTCGTTCAATGCCCTTTGCATGTTTCGTGATTTTCTTTTGGCGTGCCTTTTTATTCTTCTGTGTCGAATGCGGCCCTGTGGCCAATTTCCTTGCTAGTTTCGATAAATTGCATATCCGTCTGCTTGATGTAATTCATCTCATTATTCATAAATTGGCATGAGTATAAATAAATGGGCAATTATTAATTTAATTATAGTGATATGTGTATTAAATATGTTATTTGTTTATAACTCGAGATAAGTGAAAAATTGCCCATTTTCATCTTCCTAATTGCATGAATTTCTGCTCGTTTCTTTCATGCAAATTAGTAGCATGAGATATTAAGATCCTTTGAAATATCCATGCTTGTCTTCTGTTGTTAATACCGTGTACATGATCACCTAGTGTAATGAAAGCGACTAAATTACGATATAATTAAATATGCGTACTTTATAGTGCGAGTTGACTTTTAGTCAGTGCGAGTTTTCTTTAGTTAAGACTAACTTGCAGGTTGAGGTTCGTTAAGCCTTACCCTATAAAGGTTTCATGAAACGACCCATTCCGAAATTCATTCATCGCGGGATGGTAAACTTCCATAGTGTTGTAGGTCGTAGTCCTCTTAAAGGGCCCGATCGGTATCACGTGTTATATTATTATTGTCGTTATTATTAATGTTATCGTATAGTGTATTATGTAAGGTGATCAATTCAGCGCATATTATACCTCATTGTATTCGAGTATAATTCATATATCGTATTCTTATTCCATCTCCGTGATCATCCGAGTCATGTGTCATTTTTGTTTTATTCTATTATTAGATTTCCACATTATATACTCTAAATTTTCCCTTAACTATTATTATACCGTTTCAGGGTCACTGGTTTTAGTTAAAGTTGAACATTTTTCTTATCGCTTGCTAGTCTTAAATGTACTAACCATCCTATTTATTGGATGGCTGGTGTCCTTCGTAATCACGAAACACCAGACCATATTCCACAGGTTTAGTGCGAGCAGTGGAGCAGGAGAGAGTTGAAGAGCGGGCTATCATTTATGAATCTTTATACTACAAGTTTTGAACCTTTGAGATTTCCACAATGCTACTTTAGTTTTAGCTATTTTGGAGTTATCTATACTTTATGGTTTTGGTATTTTTTTATGTTACTATGATCGGATATTTTTAAACTATAATATTTATTTGACTTCCGCCTATTTTATTTTAATTGCTTAAATTATCATCTTGTTTATGGGAGCATGGTTGCATGTCCCTATAAGCCTCAGGTGAATTCAAAGACATTAAAGTCTGCGGATTCACTGGCGCTGTAACGTTCCCTCGGGATTTAAAAAGGGGGTATTACAAAGCAAAAATCCTCAAGGACAATAGACGACTCCTAGAATTCCGTTCTTGGCTTTTGTAAATGATATTATTATATTCACAAAAGGTAGTGTCTCGGCTTCCTAAAAGGCTAAAACAATAATTGATAACTACTGTAAAATTTTTGGTCAGAAAGCGAACTACCATAAATCGGCTTTTCAAGTAACTAAAGGATTACCAAGAGCGAGAATTCAAGAAATAGAAAGTTTCCTAAACATCCCAAATGACATTTCACTAGAAAAATATCTTGGTTGTCTAATCATAAACAGAAAAGTTAATAGGGATACTGATGAGTGGGAAACCGATCATTGGATCTCGCCATATAAATCCTTAAACTCAAATACTAGTGTAGCAAGTAAGTCAGGGTATCGTCCCACAGAGAGCGTGCGATTAGTGGTTCTCTTGTCAGCAATCAGACCGTAAATACATAGATGCAATAGATTCGGAAACAACAAAGTAGCAAGCAAAACACTAGAGAACTAATATGGTATGAGAGATGATAGCTTCACTCGCTCATCGCAACATGGTTGGTTTATCAATCCTTGGGCTTCTTCTCCTTATTCCCGTTCTAGTTTATACACAGAATTAAGTAGGCCAAACTTGTTGATATTACTACCTAACTCCATGAACTTTTGCATTGAGGGCGAGTAGCACTAGTGATGCGGATCAAGATGGCCTTCTGTGGGTCAAACAATGATCTTGATCCAGGCGAGCTCTCAAGACCGATTCGATGGCTATTGATGGCAAAGAGTGTCGTCCTCGAGAGGAATAAGAAGGCGCCACCATGGCTTGAAGAAAAGATATTTTATTTATTTAATTATTATTATTATTATTAGTTTTTAGGTTCTTTCCATATTTAGTAACTCCTATGTTAGTTGGAGCTATTTATGGAATGTCTTATTTTTAGTAATACTTAGTTAGGTGAATAAAAGTGGAAAAAAGGAAAGTCTATCCCTTTAGATATTTTCCTTGACCACTAAGTAGGAATATTTATCTAGGATTTATCTAAGAGTTTATTTATTATTATTTTAGGAAGTCACATTCTATCCTTTGCAAGGAAGGATTGACAACCCTTTATTTAAACCCTTTTCATCATTCAATACAATTAGATTGGAATTAATATTGAAGAAACCTTTTTGGCTAAAAAAGGTTCTTCGATTCCCCAATCCAAAAGCTTTTGCCTTCTTACAATCATATTCGTGTTCTTAACTTCATCCTTCAATCCAAACAAATTCGTCCAACCCAAATCTCAAACACAAAGGAGAACACAATCGCAATTCATCGCTAAAACCTAAGGAGGAACCGTCGCTACCGAAGAACAATGTTGCTGTGGTGAACAGTGCGGCGGCCGCCCCTCCTTGCAGCGGCCGCGGCATACCCGTTGCGTACCCGCTGCCCTGTCGCTGCCTAGCCGCGGCGCCACCTCTACTGCCGTCGCTTTTGCTGTGTTGTGTTGCTTTGTGTTCGTCTTACCTTTTCCGTCGCTGTTTCCTTTGTCCTTTGGTGTTGATTGTTTATTCTTACTTGTTTCCACCGCAATAGTTCAAAGCCTTTATTGTAATTGATTGTAAACATCGAGAATATAGCAAGGATAATTGCAAGATCGGGACAAATCTAAGTCGTTGTTCTTGATTCCGAGCCCACAGACGAAGGATCGGGAATAGCAACGCATCAACTAGGTCCCGGAATACAACGACATCTTGATCGGATAATCCTATCTTGTTAGATTTGTCACCTGGTTTTCAACCCAACCACCACGTCCACTGAGAATACTTGCAATCAAGATCTCAATCTCCTTACACGATCCAATCTCCTTACCTGTTTCGCTAGATGTGATTTGCCATTATAATGGATTCGACCCGCGATAACGGAGGTAATTTGAATCCTGGCTCGATGAAATTATATCTAAGTAGCTAATATAAATATAATAACAACAAAAACAATATAAAGCAAATAAGATTTAAATAAACATAGATAGATAAAACCTGGAATCAGCCCTCACAATACACCAAACTCATGTCTTGAATCGCGAGCAAAATAAAGGAATCGGCCTAGCATGGCCATCCCTAAATTAAACATGAAAAGAAAATAGTATTTAGGGTTCCTCGTCCCAAGAGAGAGGCGGAACTCTCTCAAAGAGGTGATGAATGAATTGTGAATCGAACTATTGAAAACTCTAGTTTAGAGGTCTTTATATAGTGCTCAATGAGTTGTCAAAAACTCTAGATATTGTGCTTAGTATGCAAGCAAATGATCTCCAAAGGATAAAGACAAATCCCTATCGGATAAGGATTCAAATCAGTGTGTTTATCCTCATTGGTGGGCGCCGCTCCAGCAACGACATGTGTCACTCCTAATTTAGTCCAACCTCACCGGGATAATGTGTTTTTCTCGCTCTCATGTGTTTAGGCTTTAAATTCAACTTTCAACTCAATCCAAAATGCTTTATCCACCGTGAGAATCGTTACTTGTAACCAACATCGTGAGGACTTTTATAGGGTTGTAATGGGGCTTTGATAGGAACATAAGACATGAGAAATACTTTGGTTTGTTGTGCTAAAATCCGAGAAAAAGGGTTAGTTATATACAAAAACAAAACTTTCATACTTTGCAAACCATTCCAATGACATAAACTCCAATACATACAATAAGCTCTTTTAATTTTCAATAGCCATACAAATTTTCTTTTGATGATGACTTTTTCTTCTTTTTCTTCTTTTTCTTTTCTTTTGATTTTACTTAATTTTACCCCTAGGTGAATTTTATTCTCCCTAGGTCTAAGCTACTTGACTTTTACCCATATGTGAATTTTATCCTCCTTAGGTCCGAGGCTACTAGACTTTTACTCCTAAGTGAATTTTATCATCCTTAGGCCCCTAGTAATTTGTCATCTCTATTAAGTTGTGCAAGAAGGGTTACTTTATTTTGGCTATGCCTCTCACTATGTATGCAAATTTCTCTACTCTCTCAAATAATCCAACCATGCATACATCTTCTCTACTTAAAGCAACTCCAACATCTTTTAGATTTTTCACCAGTTCTCCTCCTAATTCCCGGATAGGATCAGGCTAATTATTGGCTATGATATATTTATGTAGAGCTATAAAAAAGAATAGGCTTTTTGGTTCAGATTGGCTTCAAGCAAATGATAATATATAAGGTAGGTAGGGTTATAATTGGCTAAGAAAACATGCCTTAATCATTTGAAACTCACAAGCAACAAACATGTATAGTACGGACTTAAATAAGCATATGGAGAGTATAATCACATAATAAGAGCAAAAGGAAAAATATGTAAAGTCCCTATAAGACCAAATCAAACTCACAAGGGTTATGTTTTCCTTGATTGCAATTCAACCTCAACTATGAATCCAACTTGCTCAATTATATTTTCAAATCATGCTCCAATGAAAATCATTTTAAGCAATTCAATCAAATCATGAGGCTTATGCGTTAAAGCTCATAAAAATGAATTAGAGGACAAGCTAAGGCAAGATGGGTCTTTAATAACACCTAAATGCAATGCATGACATTATATATTTTTTGACATTTTTCTATTTTTTCTTTTGATTTTCAAATGCAACTAAGAATAAACTAAAATCCAATAATTTAAAGTGCTAAAATGAAACATGAAATGCATGCAAAAATTGAAACATAAACTAACTAAATGCTATGTATATGCACTAAATCTCTCCCCCACACTTAAATATTTCATTGTCCTCGATGAAACATAAAAGATAATAAAAATAAACAATAAAGCTTAGGTGTGAGAACATGAAACTAACCAATTCACTCTTGTAGCGGTAGTCTCTTCGAAAACTTGGAGATTTGAAGACGTTGGAACATTCAAGCTTTTTCTTTGGGCGTCGACCTCATATCTTTTTTTCATCACTTGCTCGACATTCTGCTGCTGGCAAGGCAGATTCAATGTGACAATGATGCTTACGAACAAAGGACATATACGTTTATCTAGAAACTCTCATGAGGTCGCTCATACTCTCCTCCTCCAATTAGTCAAGCATTGTTGCATCTATCTTGGGCGTTGAAATGTCGAAGGATGTTGTAAATGCATATCTCTGATGCCCAATACTCGTCCATCTTTAATCTCGTGTGAAAAGTTACCAGAAGGACCTTTTGCAGGTACGTTGACGGGCGCTAGTAGGGTGCGAGCGAGCGCTGATATACAGTTCCTTACTGCTGCCTTGAGACTTCGTCGAAAACTCAACGTTTGATGATGGATTCCTTGGATGCGATCTCAAAGCCAGAAATTTTAACAAAAAGTGCAATGACTTGTTATGCATGAGTGGATATGGACATATGAGATAAAATTTTAGGATAAAAGATAAAATTTTAGATGGAAAGATAAGATGGAAGATAAAAAGATAGAATGATATTACCCGAGATAACTTATGGAACATTTGAATTAACAGGCTCAAAATCTATTCAATTTCGAATTGTCGGGATGGGTCCCAACAAATCTGTCGCTTTCAGAACTGGTTTATAGGGAACTTGGAGGTGTCAGCGGGCACCGAGGCACTATCGACGGGTGCCGCTCATGAATTTTCTCTTCTGGGCTCTAGCGCGGGCGCCGCTCATGAATTTTCTCTTCTGGGCTCTAGCGGCATGTGCCACTTTTGGGTCCTTCTTCTGGGTTGCATGCGACGGGCAACATTCTTTGGTAACATGCGTCGCGTCATCAGATGTTGTCTTCCTTCTTCTTTTTCATCTTAACTCCGTAGCCTTTGCTTGCGTTGTTAGTTTGAGAAGCTCTCAAAACAACTATTCTCTCCTATGATCAGCCTATTTTATTAAAAAAGAAACTACCTAAGAATTTAAATGAAATTGAGAAATATAAAACTTACCTCGGGCTGCCTCCCGAGAATCGTCTTGGTTTATCATCGTGGACCCGACGGTTTATTGATCCTTCCACTTCAAGGCTTCATGCGGACATAGTCAGCACTATTATGAGTAATTCCAACTTCTTTCCCACCTATTGGTTGAGTGAACACTATTTTTGGAGAGGTAGGTACTTGATGATGTATTGTAGAGAACTCATGTCCCTTCCTCTTTTCAAGCTTGACCCTCACCTGAGGGTATATATATAGTATGGATCTATTGTGCACAAGTCTTAGGGGGTACCTTGTGCACAATTATGGACCATTGATCTATAGAAAATGAATGGCTAGATTTATGCCACGTTGATAGGGTTTTTAAAAAAAATGGAAAAGAAGGCCCAATTTCACCCCGGTGAGTGTGAAGCGCGTGTGCACCTCTCCAAATAAAACCCTCTCTCAGTCTCTCAAGTACTAGGGCTTCGATTTCTTCTCATGAAAACCACCTCCCATTCAGTCGCCGCCGACGACGATCCGAGAATACGCCGATGAGGATTCTCGCCGCTCGACCACGCCGATGAGGATTCCGATGAGGAGGGTTAGAGGTCGAGGCCAACCACCCCCAATTCACATCCGCGGTTGTGTGGGTGGCGGTTTCTTCTCCGTCCAGGGATCTGAGCAGCCATGAACCCCGTTCATTCTCCCTCTACTTCAATTCGAATCCGAGCAGCAATGAACGTCACACCTGCTCTTCATTGTCCCTCCTTTCTCCCTCAGATCTGCGAAGAGCCGCCACCTCTCAACCCCATCCAAGCCTCGACGACATCGTGTAACAGGATTAATCCGTCGGAAATCCTGTCTCACATCGCCTCATTCAGGAGTCGGAGAAGAAGAATTCGACGGCACTAACTGCAGTCCGGGAGATCAAAACACCCCGATGGTTCGAGTTTGTTGAGTTCGCCTTCATCTGCTTAGCCGACGACCGAGCAAGGGTTTGAGTACATCGGCGGCGGCGAAGTCCAGTGGAAGGTCTCGAAGGCGTTTCAAAAGTTGCAGCGGTGATTTGAAGGTATCTCGAAGGTCGATGGAATGACAGCGCCTCCAGTGGCGATTTGAAGGGATCTCAAAGGCCGACGGAACGACGGCGCCTCCGGTCTCCTCCTTGGCCTCCGTTCTCATTTTCCGATCTGAGCTTGGCCTTCATCTGTATTTTCTTTTTCTTTTTTCTTTTGTGGGGGGGTGGGGTGAGGTGGGTGGGCGGGCGGGGGCGGTGGTGCGTGGGTGGTGGTATGTCGAATATTATTCGTCAATTATTCAGATCTATGTGTCGAATTTCGGTTACTAATGGTAATGATTTAGTAAATTATTCAGTGAAATCGGATTCATTTTTCGTCAGTAAAACCCAACTAAATATTATTTGGTGAAATTTAAAATATTATTCGGTTAAATTTGAAGCATTATTCGTATAAATTGTAAGTATTGTTTAGGAAATTGAGGTTTCTTTTATTTGAAATAGATGAACAAATAAACATTTTTCGATAGAATCTTACAATTATTCAGTTGAATTGGGAAGCTTTCATTTCAACTGAATTGAAAAAGAAAACATAACATTATTCGATAGAAAGTGAAACATTATTCGGTGGAATTGACCATTTTTTCATAACAGCGAAATCAGATCCGGAAAAAAAAAAAGCGTGTCAGACCTTTTTAGGTGGGCCCCACCAATTTTTTTTATTTAAAAAAAACACTCATTTAATCATGGTCTTCCATCTTCTTTCAATCAAAGGCTTAGATTTGTGCACAAGATACACCCTAAGGGGTGTGTACACTTGAACCACACCCTATATATAGAGGGTGTGATTCAAGTTTACAGTTTCAGCTATCATACACATAGTCAAGTATAAAAGGTAAAATGCACCTTTTAGTATAAAAAGGGATATTATACACACAGTCAAAATATTATCAAGTATATGATTACGACTTTGGCTTCCATAGTCAATGAACTTAACATTGTTGTATGAAACCCTCTTAAGCCGATAGAATGTTTACCTCCTTTATAAGTTGGTATCAACAGGTTGTTTTCAAACAAAAATGACAACCAACTTTGAAAGTCGATATCGTGAATGTGCACTTTACAAAAAATCCATCGTCCAAATATCAAACTGGCATACATTAAAAAAACAACTTTATGCGGTACACAACTTTATGTGGTAGAGTGTGTTTGGATTCCATTGCACTTTAATTACAATGCAATTATCTTACCTCGATTTATGTGAATATTTGGTTGTATAAGTAAAAATTCGGGCCGGATATCTACACCGCTAATTTTTACTATGTCCACCACTAATCATCGTAAATATCTACGGTGGCTTTAATGACGTTTTGTGGTATCCACCGCAGTACACATCGGTGGGTTGGATCCGTATGTGGGTCCACCGTAGCATACAACAGTGACATTGGCGGAACGGGGTCCGTAATTGCACAACCTACCGCAGACGTATGCGGCGGGTTTTGAAATGAATTACACAACCTACCGCAGACATATGTAGTGGTTTTGGAATGCAAACAAACACCTACTGAAGACGTATGCGGTGACATTGTTCGTGCATGGACAGATACTATACAACATTTTGGTACGAGCACGACGAATATGTATGCCATACTTCTTTATCCCCATTCCATTTTCGTAATCAATTGTATGCATGTCGGTACTCACGGGCGATATCTTTTTCTGTAGGGATGAGTCCGCCCATTCGGTGCTAAAGAGCACCCTCAACTCTGCGATCGGTGACTCCGTCATCAAAGCAATCGATCTAATGATGGAGGACCAAATCAGTAAAGTGAAGAATACGATGGGGCGATCATACAACACATGGCCGACAAATTCACACGGCCTATGGAAATTCGATCGGGTTCAACATATTGTGTGGAAGGAATGTTTCAACTTATTGTTCGACATATACACGAACATGGAAACAGATCCGCCATCGCAGCCATGTCGAGATAGATACTAGAGGGACGTCTACAGTCTGCCCTGCACACATGAAATGCAAGCTTGTCGAGACGCACAAATACCGATAAGGTCGTCCCATATTCACATATTTTGGAAGAAATTGGATTGGGATCGTCCTTACGTTGACCGTGTTGTGATAACACTCCGCTCACAAGAGCTGATGTCGACATCTTGCGCTTAATCACGTTGTTCCAGAGTGGAGCTATTGACGACGATACTCGTTGGAGGATCGCCTCAACATTCAACGATGGGGATCATCCCTCCCATACACAATTGACTCCACCTAACCTCGAGGACCAAAGACCAATCGGGAGACCGAGGACTCGCCACCCTTGTCGAACGAACCCTCTGCCTTGGGAACATGAGCGTGCTTGGGCCCAACGTCGAGTCCATAGAGAGGGGAGCATTGGATCTATCAGAGGACAAATTCGAGGTCGAGGTTAATCTTCATCAAACGACGCAGAAGCAGTGGAAGGAAATGAAGAGGGCACTAGGTCCAATGCAATTAACGTCGACGACTCTCCTAGTGGCCATGGATGAGGATGAGGAAGAGGTCGTGGGAGGGGACGTGGTCGAGGCCGACTAGCATCGGAGCCCAGAGGGGATATTTCATCTGCAACACCTCCTACACTTCCGCCTTAAAATCTCCCTCACCTAGGTTTCAATTGAGAAATCGGCAACATCGACGACTTCATGATTACTTTCATTCGAGCCGTCACGAACGTTGCAGGTGATGGTCATTGTGGATATAGATCTTTTGCTTGTCTTCTGAACTTGGGCCAAGATGCATGGCCACAAGTTCGACGGGAATCGGTCGTTGAGTTGCAGCTGCATACAGATCACTACCATTACTATCCTGCCTTAGATGAGCTCATCATGAGGGTCAATTACTTCAAAACGTCCCATGATGCTATGTATTGGATGGAGATTTCGATAATGGGCGAAGTGTTTGCCACGTTGCACCAACGTCCATTGGTGATACTGGCGCAGATGATGCCGATGTTGTGCCTGCCTCTTTACTCCAATGGTGGCCCGTCAGTACCGTCATATGAAGAGTTAGATGGGATAGCTTTATTCGGCCGTTAGTTGTGCTATTAGCATTTTCGTTTTCCCTGTATTTGCATCCTTGGACTTTATATATTCGTAGATTATTTATGTCTGTCATTTTCTGAACTATGCTTTTTTATGTATGTGATTGTCCGAACTACGTTTTTTTATCTATGACATTTTTTGAATAATGGTTTTGTCAGTCGTCCTCTATGTATACTAAAATTTGCTCGTCCGGTCCGGTCCGATCCGAACCACCGTCGTTGTTGTCAACCGTCCTTTCTATTTACTGAAATATGCTCGGCTGGTCCGGGCTGGTCCACCGTTTGTGTATGCGGTGGTGTTCAAACGGAACGGGGTCACCCACCGCACGCTACAGCATTGGTTCATCACATACGGCTCCGATCCCACCGCTAAATACGACGGTGGCTCCCGTTAATTCTCATTAAACCCACCGTCACTTGTTACGGTGATTTACGATGGACATAGTAAAAATTAGCGGTGAAAATAACAACCCCCGTAAAAATCTCATAAAATCTGAGGTAAAACAGTAATTTAACCAAATAATTATATAAATCAAGATAATTAAACTAATTACATTATAAAACATCATCTTGTGTATTAGGATTATAAACATAATACAATTGAAATCTAAACACAACCGAGCTCATTTGGTTAACAATATATTTAAAAACCCAGAAAGTTTAAAAACCTAGAAAGTAGGATAAATATATGTGTTTGATTGATTTTTTTAATACAGAAAAAATTCATTTGACTTCCCAGGAATTCCAATTCCTACAAAATGAGTTAATTTCACTTAACTAGGGGAGACTAGGTGCTCGTTTGAATTTCATTTAAAAAACCCATGAATTGAAATAACTCAGGAACTAGATTTCAATACATGCATTTGGATTAGAATTTTATTTTTCAAAAACCTAAGAAGTAGAATTCCTGAAAATTTAAATTTCTTCAAAATGGAGGAATTGAAATTACCATGTGGAGGGTGAGTAAGTTGAATTCAACCTTTTTATTTATTTCAAAAAAATATTTTATTTTTCTTTTTAAATAACAAATTACTTATTTGTCCATAATTTAAATAAATAATAATTATTATTATTAAGAGTTACAAAAGAAAATTTACATAAATTCCTATGAAAATTCATATTCAACCAAACAAAACGCAGTATTTTAATTCACATGAAGTTAAATTTATCCAAACATATTTTTTTAAATCATAAGAACTTCAATTCTCATTAATTAATTATCGTGTTCATCCAAACGAGCACTAGGTAAGTTGCAATTCCACCATTTTTTATATAAAAAAAATTCAACTCTCCCTGTTTAAATTCCCTACATTTTATAACTTAACTAAACAACTTTTTAAAATTTATGAGAATTATAATTCATATGAATTGAATTTATGGGAAGTAACTTTCTAGAAAGTATATTTTAAACGAGCCCTAGGTTCTAATCGATCTATCCAATTTAATTAAGTCAATTAATGCTATAAACCACTACAAGTCTACAGTTAGCATTGTTTTTTTTTTGGTAGGGATGCAACTAGCATTGTTGACGATCCCTTCATAGAGAGCAAGTAACTCCATCACCTAACAAGGCAATTAATACCGTACCCAACTTAAACAATAGACCACATTCAACTTTAGATCCAAGTATGTATGATATTGCAGCAAATTGTTTTAAAAAACAAGGTATATTTATAACTACCAAATTGATTTGGGGTATATATCACTATTCTCCCATGGTATATTTGTATACCTAATAAAACACGATGATAAACTTGGTCTTAAAAAAATATTGAGAAAAATATTGCAGCACCCATTACACGAACATGATTTAAAAATTATGCACACATTTACATGAACATCATTTAAAACGTGTTTAACGTACATAAGGGTTTTAAGCATGCTTAATTAGGGAAGGGTAATATTATTTGTACCCACAATTTGTATTATATGCACCACATAATCCTACGTCTTTAAAAGTGTAGGGTTATGTATGTTGTTCATATAGTAAAAATTATGAGTGTATTCATAAACTTGTTAAATATTTTCTTTTTATATTAGTACCTTTTCAAAATAAATAAATATTTTTTTTATAAATAAAGTGAAAAAAAGATACACGTAAGTTGATCTCTTAAAATTTCAGGCTTGATGCTTTGTACTCTTTTCTTATAAAAAAAAACATTAAAAAAATGTTAAAATTGTTGAAGAGATGTGTAAGAATGAGCACATCGGAAAGGGCTTGAATTCAAGCCCAATATATAAGATGATATGTCGGGTGTGTTTGAATTTCAATTGCATCGTAATTATTATACATTGTTTGATTAGAATGGATTGAATGTATTTAAATTAAAGTGTATTTAAAATAAAATGTAATGTAATAGATGTGAGCCAAACAAGTTAAATGCATTAAGGGGTTGTTAGTTACACTCGAAAATTTTACTATTTACACCCAAAATTCAAGTTTTTTTTTTTAAATAAACTCTACGCCTCTTGAGTCATAGGTGTGTGACTCAAGAGGCGCAGCTAATTTTTTCTATATACATACCCTGCCCCTCTTGAGTCACACGTCTATGACTCAGGAGGCGTATGATTTATTTTTAAAAAAAAAACTTGGATTTTGGGTGTAAATAGTAAATTTTATGGGTGTAAAAAACAACACCCATGCATTGTATAGGCAGTTTTCGTCTATATAATGATGTGTTTGATTAGTATGGCTTATAATGTGAGCCAAACAGTCGCACTATCATTGGCTTGCGTATTATTGTTCGGTGATGATTGGTTTCGTTCTTCGCCGATATCCTCAACTTATTAGGAGTTGGTCTGATTAGGTTGTCTTATTGTAGAGTTTTCTTCTGCTTGTTTTATTGTGCATGTTTTTATATTTTTTTCTTATTTAAGCAATTTCTGTCTGTCGACTTCTCGACCTTTCGAGTATCAGACTAACTTGATCTCGAATCTTTACTTAATAAAAAAAAGTTAAATGCATTATATTTATAATTATACTATAAACATAATACAATGAAAGCAAACACACCCTAATTAAGATACTCGTATGACAATTTTTAGATGAAGTTTGTCAAATGACAATTTTGGGTCTTGAAATTCCACCTCTCGTCTCCATCTCTACCTTAACTCTTTAAGATCCCAATTACTTTCTAATTTCACCTCCTATCCATTATCCACCTCTTATCAAAAACATATGCGTTTGGAGCTTTTTTTTAGTGAAAATTTGAGGGAGCGGGTGAACTGCCTAGACAGATTTTGTAAGGCTTCCGTGGAGCGGGTGCACTTCAACAAGAGTTATGTGCAACGGTTAAGGAAGATATAAGTAGAGAGTTAAGAATGTCGATATCTTCCGACTTTGGGAATTACCTTGGAGTGACTATTACTTGTGGGCGCATAACAAGGGAAAGATTTAATTCTCTTCTAGAAAAGGTTTCTACAAAGCTTAGAGGTTGGAAGACGCGAACCCTCTCGATGGTGGGTCGGGTCACCTTGGCCAAGTCAGTGTTGATAAGCTTACCCCTATACACGATGCAGTCGACTTATCTCCCTAGAGGGGTGTGATGAAATCGACAAAGTGGTTCGAGGTTTTGTGTGGGGCTCTACTTCTGACTAAAGACGTATCCATCTGTTAAGAAAGGAGATTCTCCATGCTCCTGCTGCGGTGGGGGGGCTTGGAATCCGCCTGATGCGCGAGTCCAACCAAGCGAATCTTGCCAAGCTGGGATGGAGGTTAATTCAACAACCTTCAACGATGTGGAGCAGAGTTTTAAGAGGAAAATATTGCAATAGCAGAGTAGACAGAGACATGTTTGTTCGAACAGGAAGGGGATCGAATCTCTGGTCGGGCATTGTCCATGGGGCTGCTGTGCTAATTTCGAGTCTAAGAACGAGTGTTGGTGATGGTTCTTCAACGCTTTTTTGGTCTCATCCTTGGCTGCGGGAAGGCACTTTGGAGGAAGGGGTACGACAAGAGTTGCCAGACATTGCCTAGATGGTGCCCAGACATTGTCTAGGCAGATTTCCGCCTAAAGGTGAAAAGTTTACTTTCTGCTTTCACGTATTGCCGTCTAGACTTAAAAATTCCTAGGTCCCCTCTCGCCTAGCGCCTAGGCGGTGCCTATGTGCAGTTTTTAGAACACTGTTGTAATGTTGGTTGTTTGACACGGCGCCCACTGCATTTCGCAACCTGATGCAGACCCATTTCCGCAATGACTTGCGAAGATTAATGGTGTATCCAGTCAAATTACGGGTGTATTTATCAACCCCTAAAATTATTGATGAAATTTTAGCATTTGCGGATAGATTAAAAAGTTCATTCTTGTTTGGCATGTCAATTACAGAGAGTTTTACTCCCTCCGTTCGGCAAAACATGTCGTTTACTATTCACACACGCTTTTTTAGAATGATAAAAAGTTAAAAACTATATAAAATATTTATTTTTTTATAAATTTTTTAAAAAGTTTGCACTTATTAATAATAACTACGAAATTGTTAAAAAAAATTTATTAAAAAACTAGATATTTTATATAGTTTTTATCCCTTAAAAAAGTGTCCGTAAATAGTAAAGTGACATGTTTTGCCAAACGGATGGAGTATAAAACTATTTTTTTATAACCCTGAAATTTTTTGTCAGAACTCCTTAAAAAACTTTAATAAGTTTGTGTCAAACAAGCCCTTAGTCAACTCCTCCCTACACAAATTTCAAATTAAAAATAAAACAAAAAAATAAAGAAATAAAAAAATAGAGTATTTGTGAGAGGGGATAAAGATAGGAGAACATAGTATTTAAACCGGTAAGTCCACCGTACAAAACCAGCTTGCAATTTAATAAATCAGACACGGGGAGCAGAGGTCATGTGGCCTTCAAGCCGTTCAAGGTTCTCGAAAAATCTATTACCTATTCAGGTTCTCGAAAAATCTAATTTACGGAATAAAAAAACCCATGATTTCCACTTTCAACGTATTAAAGGGTGGGGTTGGGTTTGGAGGTGGCCATTGCTCACCCCTCCACATAATTATTCGGTGAGTCTCGTCTAGGGCTGTAAATTATTAGTAGGTGATCGACTCATTCATCCGACTCACTTAATCACCTGTTAGTCCACCCGATTATTAAAAAAATTAGCATATAAATAATATAAGTGTAGGTTCCGTCTTGTGTACGAAGAATACATTTATACAATTAATATAGATATAAATAAAATTAATTTGACAGATTATAAAAAATCTAATTTTTTTTTATTTATATATAGAATTCACATTTATAAGGTAATTTTTTTCTTCTTCTAATCTACAATTAATTGAATCTCATGTCATTTATTAGATAACTGTTTTTTAAAAATATTTTAATATTTTTTTGTTAAATATATAGTATATATCTACAACTAATATTATTTTTCCTTATATAATATTTACTCTTTTATAAGATATTCCATCTTTCCAATTATATGAGTTAATGTAAAATAAAATAATTATTTTTATTAGATTTCCTTTTTGACGGGAGAAAGTTTTGCGAGATGCATTCACGCGCCGCCATGTAGGCAACAATGTATTATAACTTAATTAGTTATTACGTAACTAAAAAACCCTACATTAAAGGAGAAGCCGCCACATGGTTTAAACGACTTCTTCTTTAGTATTATACTATTAGTGTAGGTCCCATCCCGTGAACGGAGAATATATTAATATATATATAAATAAAATTAGTTCGACAAATTATAAAAAATCTAAATACTTTTTTATTTAGATTCTCTCAAAATATATATCGAGTTCACATTTATCTATTAATAATCTATATATAAATAAAATAGCACTTATCAAATACTACATATTTATCTATTAATATTTTTGGTAAGTATGATTATGAAATATTTTTTATTTAGGTTTTTGTCAATTAACTAAAAATATATAAATAGATAGATAGATCGTGACTTGTATAACTTTCTATAAACAATGATAACATGTTTTTTTTTTACAGTAGGCAAGGAATAGAATGTCCTGCAAAAGCAAGGATCATTCTTGATCATCCCTAAGGATGATGTTAATAAGGTCCCCATGCAAGGGGAGATTATACAAATTACAACCGTCTCCATTTTTAGCTATATAATCAGCAGCTGCATTAGCTTCCCTGTAGCAATGTCGAAATTCGATTTCTTCAAAGTGTCTTCTCAAGTATTTGATCTCCTCAATAGTTATGTAAATTTCCCAATCAGCTTTGACTTTGTCGTTTAACGCATCTACAACTTTAGAGTTGTCCCCTTCAATGATCACTTTCGTAACTCCTTTTCTGATAGCACGTTGAACTCCCAGGTAGAAAGCCTCTGCTTCAGTTTGAATAATAGAACCATTTCTTCCTTTCTGATGGAAAATGTCGATCACCCAGCCCGAACTGTCCCTAATGATGCCCCCAAAGTGACAATCGTTAGGGGCCCTAATAGAGCCATCTACATTAACCTTATAGATGGCATGAGGTGGCTTAGTCCACCTAGCACCTTTCCGTCTTTGTTTGCTCCCTTTCTGTTCTTTATTTCCTTTAGTTTGGTTCCAGTCTTTTACCTTTTGTTTGATACTATGACTAATCGAGAGGAATGAATTCACATTGTGATTGTTAAAGATAATGTTGTTTCTCAATTCCCAAATTGTGTGCCAACAAAAGCAGAGTTCTTCAAAATTTGAATTATTATATTTGATGTCCATGATGTCTTCTTGGATAGATCGATCCTTTTTTACATTAATAAAATACTTACCAGCTAAGTATTCGTACGAAGATATGATATATTTTGAAACAGGACAGTCTAATAGAATATGGTGTAAATCTTCGTGAGCACCTTCACAGAGTACACATTGAGATGGAACTCTATTGAAATGTTGATTAAGTCTTGCTTTGGTTGGTAGTCCTTCAATCATTATCTTCCAAATAAATGTCTGGATTTTGGGAGGTAGATTAAGCTTCCAAATCCATTTGAGGCTATTTGGAGTTTGGGAAGTAGGGCTCCCGATCTTGTACGTTGACTTGATCGTGAAATCACCGTTAGTTGTAAATCTCCAAATCAGTCTATCCGGAATATTGCGAGTTGGAATTGGAATTTGGATAATGATTTGTACCAGATGGGGAGGAAACATTTGTCTTAATAGAGGTATATTCCAACATTGTTGATTGATAATGAGATTTGAAACTTTTAGATTAGGATCGTGATTTCCTTGGAAATCTTTAAGCGAGCAGTTGCTAACCCAGTGATTCGACCATACATTGATGGTATGACCGTCCCCCAGGATCCAGAAGAGACCTTTACTGAATAATTCCCTAAGATGGAGAAGTCTTCCAAATTGCCAAGACGTATTGATATTGTTAAATTCGAAGATTGTTTCATTACGGAGGTATTTTTCACGAATTACTTTGACCCATATATTGGTTGGATTAATGATTAATTTCCATAATAGTTTTAGCTGTAAGCTGATATTTGTGGTTTCGGCTGTCTTAAGCCCCAGACCACCCTCTTCTTTAGTTTTGCATATTTTATCCCAGCTAATTAAAGGGTTATACCGTTCTGAGTTGAGTTTATTCCAAAAGAAGTTTTTATTTATCTGGTCAATCTGTTGTAAGATACCTTTTGGGAGTAAAAAATTTTGCATTAAATAGTTGACTTTCGAGCTGAGATTTGCACGAATAAGAACAACTCTCCCAGCCTGTGATAAAGTTGACGCCTTCCATTTAGAAAATTGTTTTCTTAAGCTTTGGACAGCCTCATCAAAGACACAATTCTTGACTCTTCCCTTTACGATGGGAATTCCTAGATACTTTTCAATGCTAGTTGAGATAGGAATGTTCATATCTTGAGAGAGAGCGTACCAACTGGGGACTGACGTTCTTCGAAACTTGTAGAGAGCTTTTTTGGTAATTGATAACCAAGCCTGATTGATTAGAGAAATTATTTAATATATTTTGTATTGTATGTAGACTTTTATGGGCAGCTGGGGCAAAAATAAGGGTGTCATCTGCAAACGTGAGAAAAGGAATTGGAGTGCCATTTGCAGTTAGTTTAATTCCAATAAGAGCGTCATCTCTTCTGGATTCTTCCATGAGTTGTCGAGCAAAGTTTTCCATAACAATTATAAAGATATAAGGGGCTAATGGGTCACCTTGACGGATTCCTCTTTGGGGCTTGAATTGTTTACTAGGACTGTTATTTACCAACACTGATAGGGTTGGGGTTAAGATACAGTTCATAACCCAGTTGATCCAAGTTTTATGAAACCCAAATTTAATTAGAATGGCTTCGATATAATTCCAATTAATTTTGTCATAAGCTTTTTCCATATCAAGTTTCAGAGCCATCCACCCTTTTCTCCCTTTGAGTTTATTGAAAGAGTGAAAAACTTCATGGGCGATAAGCGTGTTGTCCTGAATAGATCTTCCTTCAATGAAGGCACCTTGGTATGGGTTGATAATTCTCGGGAGTATTGTTTTGAGTCTGTTAGCAAGAATTTTGGCTATAGTTTTATAAATAGTATTACAAAGACTAATTGGTCTAAAATGATTGATGGTTGTGGGTGAGTCTATTTTGGGGATGAGGGTTATGAAAGTTTGGTTAATCTCCTTCAACATATTTCCAGAATGGAAGAACGCTTTTATGGCTTTGCAGAATAAAGAACCCACAATGTGCCAGTATTTTGTATAAAATTCTGGTGGGTAGCCATCCGGCCTTGGGGTTTTGTCTTCTGCCATTGCAAAAATTGTTTCTTTGATTTCTTTATTTGTTGGTTGTCTTGTGAGGTTATTATTTTCAGACACTGTTATTTCAGATTGAACAAAACCTAACATGTCAGGGCGGATTGTTACTTTGGAATGATTAATGAACCGTTCTGCTAGTTCTTTGGTAATATTATTCTCTATCTCTTGTTTGTTGGTAAGAACAATCCCGTCCCTAGTGATGAATGTGGAGGCACTCTTTCTGAAGTTTCTGATTTTTACCACTGACTGGTAATATTTTGTATTTTTATCTGCTAATTTGATGTGCGTGATTTTGGCACGTTGTTTCCAGAAGGTGTGATTAAAAGTTGGAATTTTTGTCCTAGTTTGTTCCAGCCTCCGAAGCTTGTCAAGTTGATTTTTAGGGATATTTCCCCAAGGTAATAGTTGTTGTAACTGTTGTATTTGATTATCAATTTTTGTGATTTGGTTTATAGTGTGACCTTGGTGACTTTTACACCAATTTTTTGTGTTTTTTTTAAGCTGTCTTTGTTTTTGCATTAGTTGAAAGCTAAAGGAGCCTCTTAATTTATTCTTCCAGACACGTTTGACAATACTTTCATATTCTTCTTTAGTAGTCCAGGCCATTTCAAATCGGAAGGGCGAGCCTTTAAAAGAGTCGTGTGTTCCAATTTGAAGAGTTATGGGACAATGATCCGACGAGGTGAAAGGGTGGTGTATCACTTTTAGATTTTTAGAGGTCGTCATGATATCCTGATGAGCTAGAACCCTATCTAGTCTTTCATATGTGTTATTGATCGGAGAAGAATTTTTCCTCCATGTATTTTAACAATGATAACATGTTATTTTATTAATTTTTGTCCTAGAATCAACCATAACGTGCCACATATGATTTTTTTCCCCTAGTTAGTATATGTATATAGATAATTTAACATAACTAACATATTTCTCCTTTTCTACCTCTAGTTTATCGATTCTCCAATTGTTCTTATTAAAAAAAAGATCTAAAAAAATATATAAACTTATATTATTTAACTCTATGTCTTTTTAAAACTTCTTTTATTTGTTTTTGCTTATACCAATAGAGTGTAAGCAATTTGATTTTTTCCAACGACTTTGTTAGCATTTAGTGTATTAATGCATGATTAACCAAATTGTATTTTTCAATTTGTCAAGAGATTTGTAACAATAATCATGTTCATGCAAAGAGATTAAAGAAAGGACACCTAAGTGTTTTCGAACGATTTATTTTTTTGTATTTTTTTTGCTGCGAGTTTAGTAACCGAGTTAAATTCAACTCATCTAGTTTGATATTGAATTTCTAATACTAATTTTTGTAAGTTAGGATAGTGATATTATGTGTGAATAAATCTTTTATTCATTTAGCAAGATTCATACGTTGACATGATTTATAAAATTTTCGAATATGAATAATTTTTAAGTATGTCTTGTGACTCATTTCCTTTTAATTTCTTTCACCTGATTAACCACCTGACCCACACAATTTACCTGACGGATCAGGTGATGGGTGAAACATTAGACAAGTCGGGTGAAACTTTTTTATGATGGGTCGGGTGAAAAAATGAGCCTACCCGTCCATCACCCAACCTATTTCCCCCACCCCCTCTTTCTTCCCATTATTATTATTATTATTATTATTATTATTATTATTATTATTATTATTAGGAAATGGTTAAATATTTATATTAAAAAGGATACTCTAAATATTAATTATTTTAACTATAGTTTAAATAGAAGTTTATATTTTATCTATTAAAATTTATAGAATTTTTTCAATATAGTTAGAAAGAGAATTATTATTATTATTATTATTATTATTATTATTATTATTATTATTATTATCATTATCATTATTATTATTATTATTATTATTATTATTAGGGCATAGTTAGAAAAGATTATTACTCCGTATTATTTAGGGGTTTTTTGGTAAGTGTCCATAATTTGGGCAAAAATTAAGCCCTAAGACAAAAGAGGGGATAAATTAGGAGAGTGTCCAAAATTTTCAATTTGCCCCTACTGTTTTAATCCTTGTTTTTCCTCTTCTCCCTCTAGCGTCCTCTCGCCTCTCGATCTCACTCGTTGCCGCCCTGCCGACATTGAAGACTCCTCCGGTGCTCTTCCTCTCGGCCTCTCCTCCGGCATCCGCCCCGACCAATCCCCGGTGTTCCTCCTCCGGCATCCGCCGCCGCCGTCGCTTGACCTCCTCTCCGTCCGATCTCATCCGCAAGTAGTCGTAGATCTCGCCGAAGAGCATCTCGGCATCAACCGTTCAACCCTAAATCCAAGCCTTCTACCCACTCAATCACATTCTACATCTCTCAAGGATGGTTTTCGTGTAAAAACCCCTCTCAAATTTATACAAAATCGCTAACCGCCATTGTCGGACACCTTGAAGCTTCGTGAAACAGCCGCTTAGCAGCCACTGTTCAAGCACTCGTCTCGTTGTGTCAGATCATCCTTCAACAAAATCAACACAACGATGCTGAAGTAGAGATTGCACTCGTCAGTTTGATAGGTCATACGCAGGGGCGGCCCTAGGGTGGGGCGGGCGTAGGCGGCCGCCCCACCCTTCGACACACGCGTCCCCGAACTTTAGAAAAAAATAAAAAAATTATTTATATATATATAGCAGTGTTGTAATAAGTAAAACTAGGATTAATATAGAATCAACTAATCTACTTTGTTTAGTTGGTTGGTGAAAAAGAAGGATGGTTGGTGAAAAAGAAGGAAAGTAAAGTGAGATCAAAGGTTGGGGGTTCAATTCCTATTAGTCTCCTTTTTTAAAAAAAATTCACCTCCCCAAAAAAGCTTTTTTATTCTTTGTTAAACTTGCACCCCACTCTCTATGTTTCTACCCACTTATTTAATTATATTCTCACTTCCCGACCTCCCTATTAGATACAAATTATCTAGCTATAACTAATTAAGCCCCATAAAATTGGTGAAATTAGCCTCTCTTTTTTTTTAAAAAAAAAAATCACCTCCCTCAAAAAAGTTTTTTTATTCTTTGTTCAACTTGCACCCGCTCTCTATGTTTCTACCCCTTATTTAATTATATTCCCACTTCCCGAGCTCCCTATTACATACAAATTATCTAGCTATAAACTAATTAAACCCCATAAAATTGGTGAAATTAGGATTTGATTATGAGAATAAATTTTGTGAAATTTTCATTAGAGTTTGTGATTTTGAGAATAAATTTTGTGTTTTAATTATTGTGTATATGTGATTTTGAGAATGAAATTTATTAATTGAATTCGTGAAGCTTTATGCAATATTTATATTTTTGTACCCTACATGTCTTTGGGAACCAAAAGATATTATAAAGTTGATGAGTTTACAATCCTAGATAATATGCAAAAGCCTTAAATTTAGCATGATTGAATTTCGATAAGTTTACACTCCTAAATTTGACAAATGCCTGAATTTCCAATGAATAACGAGAAACCACCACCATAGCAATTAAGCAAATGTAAGTCTACTTTTCTACAATCCATTGCTAAGTTGAAAGTCGTAGCTTAGGTAAAGAAGTTTATTCAAGGCCAATATCTTAGTACGCACTAGAAATTTCGCGCCCGCCCCACCTTTCGAAGGATCCTGCGGCCGCCACTGGTCATACGCGTCAAACGAAGCTCTGTGTAAGGAGAACGAGCCCTCGGAAGATCGGCGAAAATCACTGTTGAAGCTGCTCGAGTTGCTGTCGAGATGGGGGAAGAAGAAGAGTAATTACGCCAAACCTCCCAGACTTTCTATTTTTATAAAATATGCCCCTGTGTTAGTTTCTAAAATTTCAGAAATTATCCCGCAGTTTTAGATGTTGTTCTAACTCACGTAATCTCCGTTAAAAAATTAAAAATGTAACTACTGTTGTCACCATAATAAAAATAAAAATTATAGATACTGTCACCACTATAAAAACATGGCCATGGACACTGTAATCAAAGGGAAATCATATGATAAGGGAAACACAAACCCTATAGGGCTAATGAGAAGCCAAAATAAATGTGGTGACAGTTCTCCTCTAATACATGAATGGGTAAGAGGGTCATAGACACTGTAATCAAAATAAAAACAGTGTCATAACCATTGTCACCACTATAAAAACAAAGTCATAGACACTGTAATCAAAAGGAAAACCCTATAGACGCTGTAACCAAAATAAAAACACATTTATAGACATTGTCACCACTATGAAAAAAGGTTCATAGACACTGTAATCAAAGGAAAACCCTAGGAAAAGGGAAGCACAAACCCTATAGGGGCTAATGAGAAGTCGATATTCATGTGGTGACAGTTCTCCTCTAATATATGAATAGGTAAGATGGACATAGACGTTGTAACCATTGTTAAAACAAGGTCATAGAACCTGTAATCACTATAAAAAAAATGGACAAAAACATTGTAACCACTATTAAAATAAGGTCATAGACACTTGTAACCAAAAGGAAAACCCTATGATTAGAGAAGCACAAACCCTAAAAGGGCTAATGAGAAGCCAAAAGAACATGTGATGTACAGTATGGTTTAGGGTTTAGGGTTAAGTCTTTAGGGTTTAGGGCCAAGGCCCTAAACCCTAAACCCTAAACCCTAAACCCTAAAATGTTAAGTACAGTACGTCGTTAAGAGATGGTTGTTGTCACCAAATGAAAAACCCTAGGACAAGGTAAGCAGGTGTGCAGAAAAACCCGATACGACTGATACGACACGAAAACACGACGATACGACACGAAAAAACACGAAACCGAAAAGACACGACACGAAAATGACACGAACCGCTAAAACACGACATTAAACGGTTCGGATACGGTTCGGGCAAATTCCCTTGTCGGATACCCGACACAAACCGTTTAATTTTTTTTATTTTTTTAGGTACGGTAATATATTAGTATATATACAATCCCAAATATTTCAGTAAAGATGGATAGGTCAGCTGATATATACTCCTATGCGTTCAGAGGCCTTTCTTTTTTAATTTGCCTTGGGACCAGCCCAAACAAACCACTCACCAGTTGCCAGCCCAATCCAAACAAACAAACAAACCCTAAGATACAAAGCATACACGACTCAATCTCATTGACTGAAGCTTCATCAGCCGTTGCTCGCGCCTCTCTCCTTTCTCCCACACAAGGTTGTCGCCTCGCTCTCAGCACCTGCGACTCCAGTAGTGAGAGCCTCACCCTCTCGAGCCAACTCCTCTCGGTTGACGCTCGCCCTCTCGAGCCCTCGCTTGACGCTTGCCCTCTCGAGCCCTCTCTTGACGCTTGCCCTCTCGAGCCCTCTCGTTTTCGTTTCAGATCGTGCTGACGAATCGACCTCATTCCTCATCCTCTCCCTTCAAATCAAATCTTTGAAGAGTGAAGCTCAGAAGCTTTAATTTTTATTGAGGAGGTTGGATCTAAGTTACACTTTCTTTGATTTACTTTGATGACTTTCAATCTGAAATTTAGGGCAACATTTCGATTAGGGTTGTTGATTTTCATTCTCTTGTCAGTGTATTACTACAGACGGCCTATTGTATGAATATAATTTTTTTTTTTAAAAAAAACAAATGGTTCGTGTCGGATAATCCGGTATCCGACACGGAACCGATTAGGTTTACCGTGTCGGATACCCGGTTCGAAATGGTTCGTATACGATTCGGCAATTTGGGCATAAACGGTTTCGGGTATCCGACACGGTTATCCGGTTCGTGTCGGATACCCGGATATGCCCACCCCTAGTAAGCACAAACCCTAAAGGGGCTAATGAGAAGCCAAAAGACATTAGGTGGACAGTTCTCCCTCAATATATGAATGGCTAAGAGAGTCATAGACACTGTAACCACTATTAAAACAGGATAATAGACAATGTCACCACTATAAAAACCGGGTCATAGACACTGTCACCACTATGAAAAAAAGGTCATAGACACTGTAATCAAAGGAAACCTTATAGACGTTGTAACCAAAATGAAAAACAGGGTTATAGACACTGTCACAACTATGAAAAAAGGGTCAAAGACACTGTAATCAAAGGAAAACCCTACGACAAGGGAGGCACAAACCCTATAGGGGCTAATGAGAAGCCAAAATACATGTGGTGACAGTTCTCCTCTAATAAATGAATGGGTAGGGGATCATAGACGTTGTAATCAAAATAAAAACAGGGTCATAGACACTGTCACCACTACAAAAACAAGATCATATACACTGTAACCAAAGGAAAATCCAGCAAAAAAACATGTAGTGACAGTGTCACCAAAGAAATATCGTATCACAAGGAGGGCTAATTATGTTCAAAATATATTATTATTATTATTATTATTAAAACTAAAGAGAATATAAGGAGTACTTGTCAAAATACATGTGGTTACAGGGTTATAGACACTGTCACCACTATAAAAACAAGGTCATAGGCACTGTAACCAAAGGAAAACACTAGGACAAGGGAATCACAAACCCTATAGGGGCTAATGCGAAGCCAAAATACATATGGTGACAGTTCTCTTCTAATATATGAATGGGTAAGAGGGTCATAGACGCTGTAATCAAAATAAAAATAGGGTCATATACACTGTCACCACTACAAAAACAAGGTCATAGACACTGTCATCGCTCAATTCGGGATTAGAAATAAGAAGATGAATTTTAATCCCAACTCCTTTAAAATTATATAACACTAAAACCAAAATTTATAAATTCTAACTTAATCAAATAAGCTTAGATGGAATTAAATTACCAAAATTTATAAATTCTAACTTAATTAAATAATGAAACAAGCCTAGATGGAATTAGAAATAAAAAGATGAATTTTAATCCCCTGTAGCACTATCCCCAACCCACCCCTCACATTGATCCCCTTATGTAACTTAGGCCCCGTTTGGTATAAATGTAGTAATTGGAATGAGAATGGAAATCGGAATCGGAATAAAAAATCGGAATAAACGATTACCTAAGCGTGTTGTTTGGCATGATATCGGAATGAGAAATTCCCAAATTCAACATAAACACCCAAAAATTCAAAGTACCAAATTCAAGAACAAATCAATTCAATTTCTCAAATTAAGAATAAAAACTAACAAATTCAACCTACAAAGTCAGAAATTAATCACAAAAATAAACAAATTGCAAATCTAAAACTTCAAACCCTAACCAATCCAGGGGACGATGCAACATCGTCGTTTTCACTGTTTCAGACGACGATGGATGACGGAGATGATGGCCGGTGAAGGGGGAGATCTGGTCGCGGGGGAGAGAGAGAGAGAGCACTAGGAGATCTCGACGGAGATGAAGGGGGAGAGGAAGGGGGTCTGGTTAGGAGGACGGCAGCATGGAAAACGACGACGATAGGGCAGATCTCGACAATGGTGGCGGTGGCGACAATGGGCGGTGGTTGTAGCAGCATCCCCAACAGATCTGGATGTGGCGACGTTGGACGGTGGTGGTAGCGGTTGCAGCGGCGTTGGACGGTGGTGGTAGCGGGAGCGACAACGTTGGACGGTGGTGGTAACGGTGACGACGAGATGAGGAGGGGCGCGACTTCGAATCGCAGTCGAAGAAGCGGCGCAAGATGAGGGAAGCTTGGAACGGGAAGCGAGGGAGGAGATCTGAATGGTTGAAGAAGGGGAAGGGGTTAAATAAAACATGGGCAAACTTGGTATTACGAAAATATTTTGGACATTTACTAGCAAAGGTAAAACCCTAGGACAAATTGTAAATGGCCCAAAGGCCTGGCCTTTGAGCCAAATTTCTTCTATTATTTAGAGTAACCAAGGTCCCCAAAAGAAATCTATCTATCTATACACATTTAATTGTTTTTGTACTATTTATACACATTTTTAAGGTAATAAAAATTATGTAAAATATTTATTTTTTAATAATTTTTAATAATATCATAATCATTACTAAAAATTATAAAATTATTTAAAAAAAATAATATTTTATATAGTTTT
Organism: Persicaria maculosa; assembly: GCA_963922045.1. Classification (NCBI taxonomy): domain Eukaryota; kingdom Viridiplantae; phylum Streptophyta; class Magnoliopsida; order Caryophyllales; family Polygonaceae; genus Persicaria; species Persicaria maculosa. The sequence goes on along the minus strand of OY998261.1, from coordinate 17,496,449 downwards.
TATCATCCTAAGAAAACGTGCACAAATAGTAAACAACATTTAAAAGTGAACGGAGGGAGTATATAATAAAGTAGAAGTCGTTTTTTTATCCAAATGATGTTTTTCATTAATCAACAAAATATAGCAATAGATGCTCAAAATAAGATTTTACTAAATTTTTATTTGTCTTCACTTAATCAATATAACAATATATGATTAAGATAAGAATTTGCCTAAATTTGTTAGATATGGATGTATTTTTACAAGATCATTATAAAGATATATGCATGCTTAAGATAAGATTTTATCCAATTTTATTATATATCAATATATTTTTACAAGATTTTACCCAATTTTGTTAAATATGAATATATTACGGATAAATTATAAAAAACTACCCACTAAATATTGAGTTTTACACAAAACCACCCGTTAAATATAATTTATTAACAAATCACCACCAATGAAAATATTTCGTCAGGATTCTATACAAAAATAATTCAAATTACCAAATACTCTTAATTTGAGGGATTGACAGCAGTTCTTCAATAAGTTGTAAAAATTAACGATGTATCCAATAAAAATTAACGGTATATTTATAAAGAAAATCGTACAAAATTCGAGTTCTCAATGAATTTTCGAGCAACTGCGAGATATTCATTAATTAAAAAAAAAAGGAGGAAAAAGAAAAACAAAATGGGTGCGTACAAGAAGAAGAAATCCTGAAGACCCTCATTTACATCATCTCTCTCTCATAAGCAAAGCTAAAGGAGGGGATCTTCTTTGTTTGATTGCGTATAATCGTTCGCCGCAATCAAATCTCTCTCTCTTTTTCGATTTTCCTCTCCTCTCGAATCCCGTATAATTTTCGCTTGTCTGAATCTTCTTTGTTTGATTGCGAAGCTGGCGATTTGAGCAGGGTTTATATTGCCAAAAATCTCATAGTTTCATCGAATCGCAAGCTTCAGCTTTCTATTGGTGCGCCTTTCTTTCTCTGTCGCGCTCTCGCTATCTGTCGTTCGTTTTTGTTGCGTTTGATTTCTGCTCTGTGGATGGATATTTGATGATCAGCTAATGTTTTGGTGGTTTGCGTTGATTGTTGTGGAATAGAAGGATTTTTTTGCATTCGGATTGCGGCAGTACTCGTCGGATTGATGATCAGCTTCTTCCTGATTCCGTTTTTCTTAGCCTGTTGAGTTGATTGTTTGGTAATCTGATGTTTTGGAATATGTGAACTTATTGGCCTTGTTGCTTGGACCTTGTGAAATTGAGAGATGGAAATGAAGTAATGAACATGTTTTTTCTGCAGAGATTCATTTTACCTTGTGATCGCCAATTCGCCATTGCGTTGAGCAGCATTTGGATGAATCTCTCATGTTCCTTTTTTTTTTTTTAATTGAGCTGGTTGCAGCTGTGAATGCTATCTGCTCAACTCTGTTGTGTATGTTCTATAACCATAAAAGAGATAGCTAGTTTAAGATCTTTTTAAAGTTCAAGTGAATATGGTGGTGTTTTTTCACTAATGATGATCTTGCATTTGTGTTGTTTATGCTGTATCCATGAGTTCATCCGGATGGTTAATCATCGCGGCATCTTTGGGAATCTTATGATATGGTTTTTTATTTTTCAGGGCAGGGCTTTGGCTTTTAGAATGTGCAACTTTGACCTTCCCTCTTGCTGTGTTGAAGTCAAGCTCTCCTACTTGAGGTTTTCTGTGGTTTATCCATTGAATTTCACTATGCCAGCTCTTGGACAAAGTCTACTTCAGGCAAAAATAACTTTGGTTGATCGGTAGGTGATTGCATTTGGGGCAGTATCAATGAGAGTGATGCAACTAATAATTAGCTACTTAGTTTTAGGAGGGATATATAAGGTTGCATCTTTATCAGTTTTATGGTAGCAGGAGTGAAATATAGTTTCTGTTCTTATTGGGTAAGCAAGTGTTTATTCAATCTTCACTCCAAAATCCTTTAGTAGCCATTGTCAGTTCCTTTCTCAAGTAAAATAGTTTCTAGGGTAGTTAGAATATTGGGTCACTCTTGTACTTTGAACTTTAGAAATGGGTTTGCCTCAAGTAACCACCAGTGATGCTGCTGAAGAAGCAGCTGCTTCTCGTAGCACAGCTGTACAAACTCCTCAGTGTTTGGTCGGCGTGAACACTTGTGATGTTAATGGTATGCATGGAGCAAATGTGTACAATAGAATATCTGGGCATTTACCATTCTCTTTATCAGGAGATCACCGACGAAAATCTCCAAGCGATCATCCAATAGAAGTGGATTCTACTAATGCATCAAAGGAAGGCACTTCTACCATACCTAGCCTCAGGATCAGCCAAAATGGTCCAATTGGATGGTCTACCAGTACTAGCGGACACAGCATGCATAGTCATAATCCCCTAGTTAGGGTAGTTGGTTTTGAATCTAAGGAGTTTAACTTATCAACCAATGTGTTTCATGCTAAGCTGAAAGATTCTAGTTTGCTTTCAAATGATGGAGACACTTCTGATAATGGGATTGAGGGAATTGGGCCATCAGCTAGGAAGAGGATGTTATCTCCTATAAATGGTGTACTTAATCCCGGACAGTTCAACGGGAATGAGTTGAACATTGGCACTAGTGTTTACCGGATAAATTCACAGGTTGGTGGTGATAATCGCAATATTTCCCTGTTAAAAGATCACAAAAAAGCTCATATTTGCAGCTCTGATGATGGGGAGTCTGCAGTTTGCTGCTCATTTGCTTCTTGGGTATTGAAAAATTCACCCGATTGTTTGGAGAGGAAATCTGGCATTATCTGCAATTGCCCTTTGCTTGGAAACCAACAGCTTCTGCCTCATGTAAACAAGTGCCCTCAATCTGAAATTGATTTCTGTGATGAGACACTAAACTACAGGCCTCTAAACAGAGGAGTGTCTTTATCTTTGGAAAAGGTGGTCTCCCCTCCATTATCGCTTTCTCCTCTTGGTCGAAAGTTCCATGAAAGGATACAAAAAGCACGAGGACTTGACTATGCAGAGAAAGATTCAGATTATCGGCATCTGACTTGGAAAGATGTTCAGCGGTCACTTGATGGAACCATTTCCGAAATTTTCCCTTCCAAGGACAGTAAGGAGTTAATCAGAAAGGAGCATCAGATATTGCCTAGTGGGAATGATTTGTTCACTCCTGATTTCAGGTATGATTTGAGACATGATTCAACCCCTTCCTCTCCAACAACTAAGTTGGGAAGGACATTCGCTGGATTGCCTGTTAGAAGATCCTTGGTTGGCTCTTTTGAGGAGTCCCTTTTGTCTGGGCGTTTGGCATCAGCAAATATTAGCAAGGTTGGTATGCATTTTTTTTTTCTTCCTATTATGTTTTAATTCCATGCAACATTTATTTAACTTTGAACAGTGTATGATGTCCTACTTGGTCAATGTTTGTGCATGTGCAGACGATTGATGGTTTTCTTGCCATATTAAATATATCTGGTGGATCTTTCTCACCAAAGCCTAAAAAGCTTCCATTTTCTGTTGCAATTGTTGACGAAGAAAAATTCTTACTGTATTACTCTGAGATAAACCTTGGGTCACCCAATGCATCAGAGAAACCTGGATGTGCAAAAATGAAAAGGAGTTTGAGTATTCATGATCCACCGCCTGAAAAAATCCGATTGCGTATTCCAATGAAGGGCCGCATACAGCTGGTATTTTGTTTCTCCTGGACTACAGATGATTTTGTCCTGTGGAGATGTCATCAATTAGTTTTCCTAAAGCAAGATTGTATGAAATCATTTCTTGTGATAAGTGAGGAGTTCTTATTACTTCATAGTAAAAAGGAATATCAGCTTGTCTATTTTGTGACTTCTTCACAATATGATTTCTAGCTTGTTGATTATTTGTTTGTGACAGAGATGGGATTCTCAATTTGGTAATTCTGCCTTTTGCAGGTTCTCAGCAATCCAGAAAGGACGCCAATTCACACCTTTCTTTGTAACTATGATTTGAGTGATATGCCAGCTGGTACAAAGGTATTATCTGAATTGGTTTGTCATGTATTGTGACTTAACTTTGTATCTCTGAACAGATCTTAATTCGCTGAAAAGTTTGGCTGTTCAAGGATATTGTATACCTGCACCTGCTTGCCTCATTTATATTGTCTTTAGCTTGCTTTGATAGAATGTGCATGCAAACTACATACTTCAATTGGCTGATCTTTTGTCCATGGATGCTGTTGAATTGACTAAAGCAGTGTCACATTTTATCGAGCAACACTGTTGTTCCTAGATGTTAATAGTCAGCTACCCTTTGCATGTTCACCATTGGTGGTCATCCTAGTTAATATATGATCAATGTGCTCATAGCTTCAAAGCTCTTCCGCGTCCTGGTCCATGCTAGATCGCTTCTTAGTAAAATATAGACATTTATCATCTCTTTTATAGAGTCTTGAATGGTCCCAAAAGCCTGGCTGTATGAGCAAAAGTGAATTTGGTGGCTGATATATGGTTGGATCTTTATTGTAGACGCACTCATCTTGATAGTGTTGAAATTCAGTGGATCTGATATAGTGATATCCAAGCAATCTGCTTCATAATTCGTCTGTGGAATGCATGTTCTTGCTAGGCACATTGTAGAACTCGCTTATTTTTATTTTTGTAGCGACACTAGGTTTGGACGTCTCTTTTGACTGGTTTCTTTTTCTTCTGTAAATTAGACATTTCTACGCCAAAAGACCACCCTAGCTTCTTGTGAAAAGACTACTGTATCAAATGGAGTACATGGTAATGATCTATCTGCCGCATCAAACAATCCAAATGAATTTGCGCAGACAGCAAGAACCAAAGATCAGCAGATAGCACAGATGGAGGTTCAAAGAGATACTAAAACTGCTGAGTCCTTATCTGGCGAGTCTGGTTTTGCTAGGACCCCAGAGAAGGAGAATAATAGCTCATTAAGTAAATCTCCTGCAACTGGAACCAGGCCTATACATAGCAGTCCTTCAAAGATCAATGAAAGTGGCAACGGGAATGGTGTTTTGCGCTATGCCCTTCATCTCCGCTTTGTATGCCCACATCCAAAGAAAAGTTCTAAATCCATCCAGAGGTGCAATTCCGATCCGTTCTCGACTCCATCAGGAAATGATACTTGTGTTGATGGGGAGCGACGCTTTTACTTGTACAGTGACTTAAAGGTAGTCTTTCCTCAGCGCCATGCCGATGCAGACGAGGGCAAGGTAATTGATTGATCAAATACTTCTTGACTTGGAAACTGCCCTTGATATCCTTTTCCCAACAATAATCTGCACTTTTTTGGCTACTCAGTATGCGCCTTTTATCTACTACCAGGCTGTTGAGTTCTAGTCTTTCTCATTTTCCTCCCGCGACATGTTTTTTTTCAACTGATACGAGATATGGCTTTAGATCGCACTTCTTCCTAACATCTGGTTGCTGCAATACATTTATTATGAACCTGCCTTCATATTATGACTTATGGAATGTTGTTCTGGCATGCAGTTAAATGTAGAATACCATTTTCCATCAGACCCTAAATATTTCGACATCAGCAACTGAAAGAAGACCATCTCTCAAGGTATCAAATAATTGTTGCTTGTAAATAGATTTGCCCTCCTGCTTTGTACATTCTTCAGATGTTCAGTCATTCTCTGTTATCACACGAAACAGAGGCACACCTCTGTTTTCAGCTGTACATAAACATTCAACTTCACTGCTAATTGATTCAGAAATGTCTCTCTTGCAACTTAAACTAACAAGCAATCAAATGCTTCAAGTTTCTAATTTGTCACTTAGTAACAACAATGATGCCTGTCCAATAGACAATTTGTAAAACTAACATGGGGGGCTCAGCTAATTTGAACTCGGGTCAGGCGACTAACGTCACTAGCACTCTCTTCTTGAATACCCACGACACAAGACACGATAACCCAAAAAATACATGGTAAAACCAGCACTTGTAAGGCGCCCTTCAAGCGACTAACGTCACAAGCACTTTCTTGAGTTTTATCCTCCTTTCTCATATGCTGAACGACCCTAAGATTTAGGATAAGAATAGACATTAGTGTTTGTTAGGCAGTAGGCCAAACTTGAATTGCTTATGGAAATGCCATACAAGTAGAGACTTTTTTTATGCAGCATAGGCTTTGTACATTTAGAAATCCCTCTTTTGTGGGAGAAAATTCTCATCAGTTCTAAGATACTCAAACCATGTAATGTGACTAAATACAGTTAGAGACGTCTGTATCACATGATTGCCTAATTAAACCAAAAACTTAAATCCCCTTAGTTAATGTGCAAGCAATCATGTGCTTGTCAATGTCAAAAAACAAACTCGAGTTTCACCAAACAGTAGTTGGAAGTTGGTGCGAGAGCAGTTAGATAGAGGGTATGCTCAGATGCTGCTATTCGGTTCCATTGTTCCTTTGAACTCCACATGTGCTATCCTTGTCTTCGCCATTGTTGTGGCTTCGCACTCTTTTGATTCCAAGGGATACATCGATATACAAGGTCATAAGAAAGCCATTAGAAACACAGGCATACAATACAAGCATAAAGAGTTAGAAACCCACATGGATGATGACATTGTAGGCATTGTAGGGATTCTCAAAATAGCCTTGAAAGATCGTCATCCTCTAAAACTCTAGCCTTTACCACCCTTAAATCCAAAGATTTTCCGAAAATCTGCTACAATCAGTTGTTAGCAAGCCAGAAATAGCGCGAAGCACATGCTGAATCCTTGCCATTACTGGCTAATTTACACAGTTATGTAGTTGCAGTCTGTGCTAAGCTTATTACATTTATGAGAAAGACCTGTTTCCGCTACACTTCTCTGCGTCTTTCTCGCTAGCAACCGCCATTGGCATTATGCGGAGGAGGACGTTTGTTTGCGTGCTGAAAATCCATCAGAAGCAGTTCACATGTTGGTCAGTTCAACTGAGTTCGAGTTGATGCTGCATATAGGAAATAGGACACCTTATGGTAAAAAGGAAAAAAAAAATGGTTGTGAAAAGTTCACTGATGCTTTGCTATCAATTCGTCAATTCAGCTCAGTCCTTTACAAGCACATCTACAAAGAACCGAATCACGTCACTGATCGCCTATCGCACATGAACATTGACTTCTCTAGCTCTTTTCCTCCTTCAGATGATGTGCTCGTTGATCTCATCATTCGGGAGGCTTTTGGCTAGAACTCTGTTCTGGCAAATTCTTTCAGGTTAAAAAAAAAAGGCAGAAGGGCATCAAATGGTGTTAGAAGAAGGTTAGACACACGGAACGATAAATATGTTAAATTTTCCTAATATGGATAATTTTCATTAAGGTAACCATTAGTCTTATAAACAATATGGATAATTTCTTTTTTAACCTATTTTTATTTATTTATTTATTTTAACAAAATGGAGTGAGTTGGAGAGGACCACAGTCCATCCCTACTTCCGTCCTTGTAGATGGTATAGGTAACTTAAAAATGAATCTAGTTTATGTTTTTAAGGTAACCGTCGGTGATTAAAATTCTAACCATTATTCTCATTCTCTATTTTTTCAATACAAAGTTTGTTTCTATATTTCCAATTTCATTTTCTAATTTTAACATTAGAAAAAGCGATACCCATATATATTTTTACATATAAGAAGACTCCGTTGGATCTGAAGATGTGCTTGTAAAGGACTGTAGGTTTGCAGTGTATTTTTGGGGGTTTTATTTGTTTTCTTATTCATTTATTTATTCATGAGAGTGGGATTCGAGCTCGAGACAATGGTGGCATTGTACTTGCTAACCGAACCAACAAATAACGGTCATTATGAGTTTCATCATATCATCAAACTATAGTTTCAATGTGTTATCGAGAGAAGATCTAAAGGGACGTTTCGATAAATTTCGTTCGCTGATCATTTTGGTTGTCATCGTCGGTTATGAAGAATCGAGATGGATGGTTGCTTGTACGTGAAGTTCGAAGGCGACTTTGAAGAGAGTAGTTGCGTAGGATGGGTTTTTACCTTGATCGATATTGCTCAATCAAAACGTGAAACAACAGAGTTAAATCTGTTCCAAACTCTTCATAAAAATATACTCTGTATCTCAATAGGACTTGCTTGTGGATGTAGTTTGTTTGCATGTGTTTGTTTATAATGTTAAAACTAATTAAAAAAAAACCAATTTTTAGAGGGTGGTAAAAAAATATCTATATCTAGAAAATATATAACTCAATTTTTTTCGACCATAAATTGAGCCAAAACAATGACATAAAATGAATATAATCAAAACCGCTCACATATAATAATCAGTGAAATTAAGATGTTGATGTATTTTGGATGATATTGTGTTTATTTGGTGATAAGAGGTAAAATGAATAAGAGGTAAAATGAATATACTATTTGATCAATTCTATATCAATGTTTTTGACCCGATTTATATCGAATAAATGAGTCAAAATACTTTGTTATCACATTTTTAAATGTTGAGTTATTTTCCTTACCGGTAGATATTATGATTTTTTAATTAATCAACTTTTTATTGGGTAAAAATAAGAGACGACACTCTCCGCGCATTTGTTCCCAACTTGGGTAAGATTTTATGAGAAAAGGAAATTCACCAAACTAATTGAGTAATTTTCTTTTTTAAAATATAAATTAAATGATTAAATAATGTAATAAAATGTAAGATGAGTTTCGTTTTATTGGGTAACTAATAAAATATCCAAACTTTTAGTTGTGGTAACTAAATATCTTGATAAAATTACTTTCAATTGTCAATATATCGATGGCCGTTTAGAAAACATTTTTCATAATTTCCAGAAATTTATAGTTGGAACCTTGTTTGTCTCGTTTTCACTCTCTATATCGCATTCTAGAAAGTTGTTAGGGATTTGGTGTCTTTCAACTGCTTTTTAGCTCTTTGGATTAGAATTTGTTCTAAAGCCTTAAATTCATTTCTAAGAAAAGAACTATAATGACAATACTCCTCGGTAATAATGTAATATGGGTGGTTTCTTCGGAAAAATTACTTTTTAATTTTCATAAAAGATAGAGAATACGAACAAAAAATATACTATTCTATCTGTCTCTAAAAACGTTCTACTTTTTGGCACATTTTTAAGGAAATAAAAACCCAAATAGAATAATAGAAAAGTAAAATAATTGATAGTTTATTCTATTCTATCCGTCTCTAAAAACCTAATGAATTTATAAAAAAATAATTAATATTTTATATGGTTTTTTTATCATTCTTAAAAATACGTATCAAAAATAAAACATCAAATTTTTTTTTTACAGTAGGCGAAATTTAGGATACTTCTAAGTATCCATGATCATCAGACATGATGATGTTCTGGAATTCACAGCTATAGTTTAAGATAAAATTACAGCTAAGTTGAGATTTAGCGATAAAGTCCGCTGCACTATTTGCCTCTCTGTAGCAGTGTTGAAATTTGATAAATTCAAAGTCTTTGCTCAGAGTTTGAATTTCTTTGATTATTTGTGTAATCTCCCATAATGGAGAGTGCATATTAAGAGTAGAAATAAACGCACGCTTTTCACAATTATGTTAATATATAGGATATTTCCGATTAAGTATTGTCATAAAAAAACATATAGATAAAAAACACACAAGCATGAACAAACCAAAATAAACAACACAAAAGGATGCTTAGCCACTCTGCCAGGGGTGTTGATATTTATAACAAATCCGGTTTTACAGACCTCTTAATTCGGATAGAGCGCGCTCACCCGAATTTTTTCCTAATAAAAAAACAACACAAAAGGATACGACTCCGATCCCACCACCATCTACTTTCTTCCGTTATCTCTAATCCATAAGAAGTTGACACTAGCCCGTCATCCATAAGAAGTTGTTTGCACTAGCCTGTCACCGCATTTGGAACCAGATCGGCAACCATCTATGCTAAGTTCAACTACTGTTTTAGCTTGCATGCAAGTCGTTTAAACCACCGGATCAGATATCAAGAAACAAGGGTTCTATTTTTCAAGATGTTATAAATCTAGATTTATGTAATTGAAATCCTAGATGTTTTTCTTTTTTTTTTTCTTTTGACTGGTGACCCTCTGCGTAGGGTCTTTCAAGCCATCTTTTAATGGCTTCAAGATCGCTTTGTCGACTTAATTATTACCTATTGTAAAAAAAGAAACACAAAAGGATACGAATAACTCCGACAATAGAAAGAAGAAAATGAGCAAAGAAAAATGAGCAATGATGAAGAATATAGTATTGTTTTAGGAAAATTAATACTCCCTGTATTAAAAAAAATATAGTATTGTTTTAGGAAAAAAAATGTTGTTAAAAAAATACCTTTTATTCCCAAAATAATAATTATAAATTTGTAATAATTATGTGTATAAATGTATTTTACTTGATTTCTTAAAAAATATACAAATCTTTAAAAATGATAAGTATGTTTTAATTAACCGCGCAAGAGTATAACTTTTTATTCCCAATAAATTATTCGTTCCGAAAAGTAATAGTTTATTGAAAAAAACAAAATTTCACAACCGGTGTTATTAAATTGAGAATGCATCACCAACCCCCTTCTTCTTTCTTCCTCCTCTTCTGCTATAAGAAGCCCAGCAAACTGATTCCTCATTACTCTCTCTCTCTCTCTCTCCCAAAAAGAAAAAGAAAAAATGGAGAAAGAAAACAAGAACGACGACATGAAGAAGCCAGAAAGAAAAGAAAAAAGATTAGCAATGGGGATCATCTTGCTGAGGGCAGTTGCAGTGGGTGCATCTCTGGCTTCTGCATGCTTTATGATCACCAACAATCAAACTCAAATCATATGGGGCATTCAGATGGATGCTAGCTACAGCTACTCCCCTGCTTTCAAGTAACCATTTTCTAACCTCGATCATCCTTTTTTTTTTTTAATTGGTTGATTTGTTTAATGGGTTATATATTAAGTATAATTAAAATATAAAAATGTTTTATATGTTTTGTTTTGTTGCAGGTTTATGGCTTTTGCAAATGTGGTTGTAAGTGGGTTTGCACTTGTGTCTCTATTGGTTTCTCTCATCATCTGTAGGAAAGGGATGACTCCCAATTGCTACTTCCTCTTCTTCTTGCATGATTTGGTAACTTCTCTATCCATTCCTCCATCAACCTTTTTAGGGCCTATATATTTTGTTTCCCATATATGGTATGCTATCAACCCCATATCTTTTGTGTTTTAAATCGCCACCCACGGGTATGGGTATCAAACTGATATCTATTTGAGCTATTACTGATATATACCCATTTGACGCCGCAAGATTCTCTAAGTAGATTTTATTATTAGGAGTTTTTTTTTAAAAAAATGGAGAATTTTTTCTATATACTACATTTACATATCATGGGGATTTTTTTTAAATAATATCATAATTTTATTTAAAAAGTTGATTAGCTAGAACAAAACTTACTGCAAAAATAGGACATTAAGCATGAGCCATTGGATTGAAAAAACATATAGTTGTAATGAAAACTTTTAAAACCCATGATTATACAATGGAATACTATATTATCTAATGTTTTTTTTTCTTTTTTTTTTCAATCAACTATATTCTATTCTCTATTTTTTCAGAGAACAGTGCTTTTTTGGAAGAAATTAAAAAACAGTTATTTTTTTCCCCTTCAGAAAAAGGAATTACATGTGTTATATATGTGTATGAACATGTGTCCAGTGCTTATAGTAAGCAGATTTTGACTATCAGGGTTTTTGAAAAATGCATTAACTAACATGATAAAAAAAAACAAATAAAAATCATTAAACGAAAACATTTAATGGAAAAAAATAATAATAAAAAAATCAATAATATCAACCATCACAGTTTCAGAGTTTCTCATCTTAAATGGCATTGAATTCCGCATAATGAAATAACTCTGACGGGGATAAGCCTTCAATCTAAGTACAGGTGGTGACGTTGGTGGAGCTGGCGGCGTGCGCGGCGGCGACGGCGGTGGGGGACATTGGGCGGTACGGGAATTCGCACGCCGGGTGGATGCCGATCTGCGACCACTTCAAGGGGTTCTGCGACAAGGGGACCGTCTCGGTGGCACTCTCTTACATGGCGTTCATCTTCCTCCTCTCCCTCACCATCATATCCGCCTCCTCCTCCAGGAGCCACCACCGCCATTCCCCACCGCCGGAGCTTGATGGTGTCTGATCTTGATTTGAGGACGACGAAGATGTAATGAATAAATTACTACTAGTATTTGCTCTAAGTTTGAATCTTCATTTTTAATGGTTGAGGATATATTCAAAGGTTTTAGGTAATTTGTTCGTTACTCGATCGATCTGTAATTTAGGGTTTTCTGATTGAGATCAGTAATTTGGTTTGAATGTTTGATTCCACTCTGTGTTTGGATTCTAATCCATTATTGTTATAATAGAATTATATATAATTATATTGTTTAGTTACCCATTTTATAATGGGAGAAAAAAAGTAAGTGTCTATATAATAAAATTTAATTAATTAAAGACAAAATTAATTAAAATAATTCAATCTTTAGATGAATATCATCATCTTTTAAAAAAACATCCTTTGGGAAGATGTGGTAATAAAGTATCCCGATTAATTTTTTAACCATAAATTGGATCAAAAGAATAACATGAAATTGGTCAAATGATATCATTCTCGGTAAAACAAGTCATTATCATCTAAAATTCACCAAAATATTAATTTCGTCAATTATATGTCATCGTTTTTTCTCACATTTATTATGGTTGGAAAAAAGAAGGGATATTCCTATTGGTGCCCCTGATGTTTTCACTATTCCGGATGGTGTCCCACAATTTTTCATTTTCGGATGGTGCCCCTGAGATTTTTCAATAGTTTGCTTAATGCCCAAAATCAATGTTTTCACTTTTTCATAAACAAAAATGAACCTTTATTTTTTCAATATTACACAAAATCACCCTTTACTTTTAAATTGAGCATAATTATCTATATTTTTTTGCCAAAAATGCAACACAAAAGCACACTCATTTTTAAAATTAAACAAAAGCACCCATTGTTTAAAAAAATTCAACAAAAACACCCAATATTTTTAAAACCGCATAACATATCGATTACTTAACAAAATGTGCACATGACCATCCATTTTTTATGAACAAAAGGGTTAAGCTATAAAATGTTAAAAATATATACTAAAATAATATTTATTACAAAATCATCATTTGTATGTTTTTTGGAGGGTGTATATGAGACTTAATTAAAAAAAATCATAGATAATATAAATGTTAGCACAATTATGTGAGAAATCCTCCTATAAAATAATTATAATTACGGAGTAGTTCATTTTCTTACGATATGTTGTATTGGTGATTAATTCATTTAATTGGATGCACTTTCAAGCATGCAAGTTCACATAATTTTCTTATTAATTTATTCGATCAAATAAATTTGAAATCCAACTGCAATATCATCATAAATTAAAAAAATTATTGCAGTCATTTGAATAAAATAATTAAAGCTCATCGATCATGTGGCTAAAAAATAATTTTAATATATAGGAATTAGATTATTATACACAAATATAAATAAATATATATTTAATAATAAAATATTTATAACTAAGATAAAATAACTCAAGGTAAATTAGTCTTAATTATTAGAAAAAATGATAGTTTTTTAATTCAGTAAGTCTCATATACACCCCCCATAAAACATACAAAGGATGATTTTGTAATAAGTATTATTTTAATATATGTTTTTAAAATTTTATAGCTTAACCATTTTGTTCATAAAAATGGGTGGTTATGTGCACATTTTGTCAAGTAATCAATATGTTATGTGGTTTTAAAAATATTGGATGTTTTGTGCTGAATTTTTTAAAATATGGGTGGTTTTGTTTAATTTTAAAAATGAGTGTGCTTTTGTGTTGCATTTTTGGAAAAAATATAGATAATTATGTGCAATTTAAAAGTAAAGGGTGATTTTGTGTAATATTAAAAACATAAAGGTCATTTTTATTTATGAAAAAGTGAAAACATTGATTTTGGGCATTAAACGAACCTTTGAAAAACCTCAGGGGCACCATCCGAAAAAAGAAAAATTGTAGGTCACCATCCGGAATCGCCAAAACCTCAGGGGCCACCAACCGGAATTTCCCAAAAAAGAATTAGGGTACTTTGTTAGCACCTTCCCAAAGATTGAGTTATTTTTCTTACCGATGAAAGATGAGGATATTTTTTTAACATCTCTCTAAAGGTTGGATTATTTTAATTAGTTTGGCCTTAATTAAATATCCATCATCCAAGATTTATTAGTTAAATGTCCATCAGTTATCCCCTAAGTTTTTTTTTGATACAAGGCGAAAATTTGGGGGTGGTCAACCTCGGTCGAACCACTGCCCAATAGCATCCTTGCGGAAGAAATCCTCGAGCTCGGAAGGGCAACGTGCAAAAGTGAAGGACGAGGACAATCCAACATGTGCTAACCTGTCCGCAACCTGGTTGCCTTCCCGAAAGGTGTGGGAGAAAGAAACCACCTCAAACGCTTTGCAGAGGCCGAGGGCATCAGTGATCATCATTTCAATAATCCACGGGCACGTACCAATCCCACAAAGGGCATTAATGACAACCTAGCAATCACCTTCCACCTCAAAGCAAGAAAAACCCCTCTTCACATCATCCAGAAGACCAACATGAAGACCAAGACACTCAGCTGGAGAGGAGAAACATTCCCAAGGACATGCACGCCACAGGAAACCACTCTACTAAGGCAATCACGGATGACAAAACTAGAGCTTGCTTGCCCAGAAGCGATCTTTGCACCATCAAAATTAAGTTTCATGAATCCTTCAGTAGGTTTGTTCCATTTAACTTTTTTCTGATGTCGAAAACTGTTTTGAAGATTGTGTTGTGTTATAGGGATGTTGTCGTCCTCTGGGTCATCTTTTTTAGCATTTTTCCAAGATATCCTATATTGGATTATATACTTTATCAACTCTTCCATATTTCTGATATCTTGGTTTTCAAAAAGGGTTTTGTTCCTCATAGACCAAATCCCCCATAAGGAGAAAGCAAGTACCGATTTCTGATTTGGTGATAGTTGGGAAAAGATTTCAATGATTATCATCTTATAGGTCTTATTGTTTTTGTCAATATTTCTAATTATTCTTTCAATCTGCTTGTCCATTCTCCCGATGAGAGTCAGTGAAGTCTGGCATGTCGTGAATAAATGTGTAGCATCTTCTTCACTATGGTTACAGAGAGGACAGTCCAGGGGTACATCTATTCCTTTGCTTTTCAGTCTGATTTTAGTGGGGTTTCCATTTAGGATATTCTTTCAAAGAAAATTCTTAATTTTCGGCGGGCAATCAATCTTCCAAATCCATTCCTATGGACCGCAGTTAGTTGTTCTTGCTCTTGTGATGTGGTCTAGAGCACTTGTCGTAGAAAACCAACCATTTATAATGGCTTTCCAATATAATCTATCTTCAATTTTTGTTGTAGGGATGTGAATTGTAAGGATCTCATCCACAATATTCTGCGGGAGGTTTTGTTTCAATCTTTCAACATTCCAGGTTTTATTTGGTTTTACTGGTCAATCGTTCCAGTCTCTTCGATTTGGTCTTGTAATCGGATAGTTTGAAGACTAACTTCATTGTTTAGCCATTTCAGTTATCCCCTAAGTGATGCCCGCTTCCTTCCCTCCATCCTTCTCCCTTTTCCCCTTTCCTTATCTTTTTTTTTTGCTATTATCGAAATTTTTATGCAGACATTCGAACAAGGACTGTTGATATGAATTTTTGTACGAACATTCGAACAAGGACTACTGACATTGAATTTTTATGCGGACATTCACATAAGGACTGTTGACATTGAATTTTTATTCAGACATTCGAACTATTATTTTTTTTTTATGCGGACATTCGAATAAGGATGGCTGACAAACGGATTGTTGAGATTCTAAGTTCATTGAATTTTTTATGCGAACAAATGAACTGTTGATATTTTTACTATTATCGAAATTTATCCGGGTGAAGAAAATTCAGCATCTCTTATGAGTCACCAAAAAAAATTCAGCATATCAACATGCATCACTCTCTCCATCTTGACTAAAGTGAAGAAAATCCAGCATCTCTTATGACCAAAAAAAAAAAATCAGCATCTCAACACTACAGAAAATCTGGAGGCAAACAAGTAGAATGCCTAACACTACCAAAAACACAGGAAATAGCCACGGATTTTTAGCCACGTCGTACAGTCGTTGCCAAATCCGTAGCTGATAGCCACGACTATAGCTACGACCTGACAAGCCGTAGCTATAATAGCGTCGAATGAAAATATTCGTGGCAAAGCCCGTGGCTAGGGATGAAGAAATAATTTCGTGTCCAGAATTTCGTGGTTTTTAGCCACGAATATAAGTGCCGTGGCTGGTATCATGGCTATTAGCCACGACTTTGGCCACAGTCACCTTTTTCGTGGCCGATTTCGATGCCATTTTTGGCGAGTCTTACCCGACGTGCCAATGTAGCCACGAATTTAGCCACGAATAATATCCGTTGTTGTACTCATGGCTAAGAATGTGAGGCAATTAACAATTATGACCCGAGTTGGAGGTGAACAGCCACGAATTTAGCCACTGTTGGATTATCCGTGGCTGTATTCGACGCTAACGCCCATTATCCTTTTTGGTGTATCCGAATTGAGGAAATTCACAAAAAGGGTCAAAAGATATTCACTCAATCTAAACATGGTCAAACCCAAAATATCAATTTGTAAGCCCAAAATCTCACAAAAAAAAAGGTAGGGCCAAAAGATATGGTCAAGCCCAATTTTAGAGAGTCAAAGCCCAAAAAGGGTCAAGCCCATTAGTATTAGTCAAAGCCCAAGGAATATGGAAGCCCCAATTAATAGCCCTCGACGTATGAAGGAGCCCATCCTTAGTAGCCACGGATATGACCGTGGCTAATGCGGTGGCTATTTTCAGTTGAGGTCATTCAATGCAATTCGTACTTTCTACTTCAATTCGATCACTTTACTGGAGAGTGAAAGCACACTGCGCGCACAGAGCAAGTTGTCGTCTTCTCTCCACAGTGCAATGGAGGATTGGTGGGTTTGAAGAGCCATTTTGTGAATTTGAGAGGTACGTGTCATATATATAAATTATATTATATATTTAAATATTATGAATGTATATACATAGATATTTATATATTATGTGTGCTATGTGAGATATATTTAACTACTTATACATAGATATTTAAATGGAATTTGAAGAGTGTATATACATAAATAATATATATTTAAATGGATTTTGTATTTGATTTTTGGAATTTTTAGACTTTTAATAGTATAATTTAACACTTAAATGGTTAATTAGTTGTATAGATCTACATCATTACTTAGTTGTATAGATCTAAATAATTTGAAAATTTAGAGAGTGTAAAAGTGTTGTGTTTATGGAATTTGTGTATATATATTTGATTTTTAAATAATATAGACTTTTAAGAGTAATGTAATTAACACTTAAAATGGTTACTATAGATCTACATAATTACTTATATAGTTGTATAGATCTAAGTAGTTGTATAGATCTACTTATTATTATAATACACAATAATTTGTATAAAGTTGAATATAATTTTATTTATAGTACGTAGTTTATATATTTTACATATGTACAAAAATTGAATTGGGGAAGTGCAATGGATGATCGAGCGTGAATGTATGAAGGATTAAATGATGAATTCTTCAAAGGGGTGGATGAGTTTATTAACTTTGCATTGGAGCATCCACTTTATGTCGATGAAGGCAAGATTAAATGTCCCTGTCGGCGATGCACTAATTGCAAATGGTACAGAGCAGATGAGGTTAAGAGTGATTATCATCGCTGGACAGCACATGGTGAAACTATCGCGCCTTCAAACCCGCAATTGTCTACGTATGATCAGTTAACGGCAGAACAAAGGATGGTGTTTGACATTGCAGGTCCGAATTTTGTTGTATATATCCTATATCTGTTTTAATGTTCGATGGAAATGATGTTGAATATCCAATTCAAGAATTTCATGGGGTTTTCGAAATTGCAGGTCCGAGCTTTGTTCCTTCTCGTTGGTTTAATGTTGATGGAAATGATGGTGAATTCCAAGAAGCTAATCATGGTGAAGACATGATGACAGAGGAGGCTGATCTCTTAGCAACACAATTTGCAGAAGTGCTCAAAGCCGCTGATGCCCCGGTGTTTGAAGGTTGCACTTCACATACGCAATTGTCCTTTGTGAGTCGACTTATGAGCTTGAAGTGTGAATATAATGTCTCCCAACCACTCTTCAATGGATTCATGCAATTGTTTGATGAAGTGTTGCCTTCTAACCATAAGATTCCCACTAGTTACTATGAAACCGAGAAGGTGGTTCGAAGTTTGGGTCTGCCAGTGGAAAGAATAGCCATGTGCCCTAATGGTTGTATGTTGTATTGGAAGAATGATGTGAATGAAGAATCATGTAGGTTTTATGGGCATGCAAGATATAAAGTTGCGAGTAACGGAAGACGCACTCCACACCAAGTGTTATTCTACTTACCTCTAACTCCGAGATTTCAGAGATTATATACTTCTGAGGTGACAGCTAGCTATATGACTTGGCATGCAGAACATGTAACAGAAGAGGGAATGATGTCTCATCCTTCAGATGGAGATGCTTGGAAAAGGTTAGACACAAAGCATCCTGATTTTGCTTTAGAAGCTCGTAATATTCGTTTGGGTTTATGTACTGATGGCTTTGCTACCTTCAACAAAAGTGGACAGATTTATTCTTCTTGGCCGGCTATTGTTACTCCTTACAATCTTCCACCTCATATGTGCATGAAAACGGAGCATATGTTTATGTCATTGATAGTGCCAGGACCGAAAAACCCGAAGAAGTTGATTGATGTTTCCCTCCAACCTCTCATTGATGAGTTGATGCAGTTGTGGGAGGTCGGTGTACCCACTTATGATGTCTCGAGGAGAGAGAACTTCATTATGCGTGCAGCTATACTTTGGACAATAAGTGATTTCCCTGCATATGCTATTTTGTCGGGATGGAGCACTGCTGGTTTGATGGCTTGTCCTATTTGTATGGAATCGGGATCCGATTGTTTTCGGCTGAAAAATGGAAGGAAGGCTACTTGGTTTGATTGCCATCGAAAATTTTTAGAGATTGACCATCCTTTCCGTAGAAATAGGAAGGACTTTTATCGAGGACATGCGGAAACAGCGTTGCCACCGCCGATGCTATCGGGGGAGCAGATATGGGAGCGGGTACGTCAGTTGCCAACGGTCATTGACGACCCTTTTCACACGTCACCTGACTATGGGATTTCGCATAACTGGACAAAACAGAGCATTTTCTGGAGACTTCCATATTGGAAGGACCTTCTCATCCGTCACAATCTCGATGTTATGCACATTGAGAAAAATGTCTTTGACAATGTCTATAACACCGTGATGGATATCCCTGGGAAGACGAAGGATAACTTGAATGCACGAAAGGATCTTCGCCTATATTGTCATCGACCTGAGCTGGAGGTGGCTGATGACCACAGAGGCGCAAAGCCTAAAGCAATATATACCTTGTCACGAGAGGCGAAGAAACAGGTGGGTCAATGGTTGAGATCTGTGAAGTTTCCCGATGGATATGCTTCTAATATGGGAAGATGTGTTCTGAGTGACGACTGCACTCTCAGTGGGATGAAGAGTCATGACTGTCATGTGTTTATGGAGAGACTCTTGCCGATTGCTTTCAAAGAGTTGTTGCCATCATCCGTTTGGGGTCCTTTAATTGAGTTGAGTATCTTCTTCCAAACCATTTGTTCATCGAGCTTGTCGGTTAGTGCGATGGCACAATTGGAGCACATGATTCCTATATTGGAATGTAAGTTAGAGCGTATTTTTCCTCCATCATTTTTTGACTCCATGGAGCATCTCCTTGTCCATTTACCTTATGAGGCACGAATAGGGGGGCCTGTTCAGTATCGATGGATGTACCCATTCGAGAGGTATTTATTTCATCTAAAACGGAAGATCGTCCAAAAGAGTAATGTTGAAGGGTCGATCGTGATGGCCTACTTAAGGGAGGAAATAGCATCTTTCTCGGTGCACTACTTTCCTTCGCATGTTCCTTCAAAATTGAGGAGAGTCGCTAGAAATGATGTCTTCGAGGGTGATGATTGTTCCTTCTCCATTTTCAATCACCCCGGTGCGGGTAGTGGCAAAGAGACAACAAGGTGGTTGAATGATGATGAAGAGTGGAGGGCCGCACACACATACGTGTTGGTCCATTAGAGGGTGATGATTGATGGAATAATAAGCTAGCTAAATCTGTTGCTCCATTAGAGAACTTATAGTGCTTCTATGAATTTTGTTTCAAATTCATCTAAGGGATGGCTTCTTCAAGTGTGGGTATATAGCTTTTGTTTCTCTTTGATTTTTATGTGTTTGCTGAGTTGCCTGGTTAAGCATGAATTCATTAATCGAGTCACCTGTGTCTGTTTTTCTCAAATGCTCTGATTTTTTTAACCTTCAATTATATTGATAACATTTGCTATAATTTTTTTTTGGTTTTACATGAAGCTTTGATTCAACAAATCCTGCAAATGGTGTCATGCTCCAAGTCATTCATTCTCATTTCGATGGACCGTATATACGGTGGAGCGATGTTCCTGAAGCAACAATATAGTTATGGTGGGAAATGTTCAAGGTAAAAAAATTTCAATAATATGCTAACATCCAGTGCATCCGTGTGAAATAATTCACAGTTCACTTGTTTGTTCAATATGTCCAGAACCGAACACGATGGGATGAAACTGTCCACTCGGAAGCAGCTGTCTACAAGGCTTTCCACACAAAGGGAGGGGACCACCTCAGGAACATATTTGGGAAGGCTCGCTCTGGAAAAACAAAGAAGAAACCTACATGGGTGAAGCAAGTGATATGGGCGCAAATGCAGGAGAAATGGGCAAACGAGGAAAAATTTCGCCGCCAATCTGAAATTAACAAGCAGAATCGAGCCATCGCAGCAGAAAAAGGCACTCCAATTTTCAGTGGTGGGTCGGTTTCAACAACTGTAATCAAGGATCGACTGGTATGTACACCTTAGATCAGTTCCTGATGTTTTCCCATTTCATATAGTTTCAATCACTCCCAAATCCATAATTGACTGTCTATTTAGTTTGCATATATATATATATATATATATATATATATATATATATATATATATATATATATATATATATATATATATATATATATATGTACTAATTAACTAACTATATTTTCTTATAGAAGAAGGAGCTTGGAAAAGACCCAACCCCAAGGGAAACATTTGAAAGGTGCCATAAGAAAAAAGACGGTTCTTGGGCTGGCACTCAATGCCAACCAACTGTCGTAAGTAACACTATCAAGTGATCCTTGTTGTTATGTATGTGTGATGTCAGTGGTTTAGTTATGTTCTTCAAGTTCACACTTATTCTGTTCGTTTTATAGTTTTTATTGCTGTGTTTGGTACCTGGTTATGTTTAGGTATTTTTTGTGCTTATGTTTGGGTTGTGATGATGATGTGTAGGTAGTGATGTCCATCTAATCGTAGTTGGATATTTAGGTTGTCTATTTTTTTTACCGTGAGAAAGAACAAAAGACATAATTGATTTGGTCCGTCTTATTTGGCTAAGCTGTACAGCGTTGTGATATGGACTTTCCTGTTGAATGTGTTCAGTTATACATGATGTGATGTGGTTTTTTTTTGTGGGGAGTGGTGTTTTGGATATGAAGACTGTATGTAAAGAACTCATTTCCAATTGAATGTGTACACTAATTCATTCCCTAAATTGATTTGGTTCTTAGGCATGTTTCATGAAATCAGTTAGTTTGTCTATTTTATTTATAAAGAGCGTCAGTTTGTCTGTTGATAAAAGTGCTTGG
Organism: Persicaria maculosa; assembly: GCA_963922045.1. NCBI lineage: Eukaryota > Viridiplantae > Streptophyta > Magnoliopsida > Caryophyllales > Polygonaceae > Persicaria > Persicaria maculosa. Next base: position 17,474,582 of record OY998261.1, on the reverse strand, counting down.
GTAGTTAAGAAGATGTCATCTTTTATTGCATTCTTACAATTGCAGGAAATTACTCACAACATGTTACATGAAAAAATTTAAACTCTCATTCAGCTTTTGTGACTGTCTGTTTTGCTTGTTTATATTTGTGATGATGTATTAAACATGCTATTTTGTTTGCTGCTGCTTTCTTTATGTTGTGTTGTTGTTGTGGTGTTCATGGGTGTTGCTGAAGCTTGGTTTTGATGGCCAGTTCACTAGTGGTGCCTGATTGTGATGTGTTGGTCGTTTTCTTTGAATTAGGACAAGTATGACCAGTTGATAGAAGAAGAAGCCCTGCTTGATGATGCTATCTCTGAGAATGGATCTCACTCGGTTGATATGCATGCTGCTTGGATCAAGGCTACAGGAGGTGTGAAGAAAGGTCGGGTTGTCGGCATAGGATCAGAGTCGCCAGCTATCTTGCAGTCAACGCCGATTCCACAAGCCGCATCCCCAACTGTTGCATCTGCTGCTGATGCCCCTTTGAAGGACTATGTGATGTCTGAGCTTTCAACCATGTGGCAAGACTTGAGGAAGGAAATGGTGGAGTTAGGGGACCAGGTACAGACCCAGGTGGCCACAAACCTTAGGCAAGAAATGTCGTCCTTTAGAGAGCGAGTGCAGGAACAAGTTAGCTCAAGCGTCCGAGAAGACATGGTAGCTATTGGGGAGCAACTAATGGGCGAGACTAGGAAGGCCAATGAAGCGTGGCAGGAGAAGCTCCTCAACACCATGATGCAGTTTTGTAAGGGCAAAGACAAGTGAAAGTAAGTTGTGTGTTGCTGTTTTGGGTTCCACTATCTTAAGACTTGTGTCGTATTCTCCCATGTCGTACGTACTGCTGAACTTTTGGGTTTGTTTTGGTTGTGTTTTGGATGGTAGAACTTATGCTTGTGTTTTGGTTGGTTGAACTGGTGGTTGTGTTTTGGATGTGTTTAATTTAGAATGAACAAATTATGTCAATGGTATTTTATTTTGGTATATTTGTGTCCAACATTATTAAATAATTATATTATATTTAAATATTTAAATAAGTTGTGGCAACGACATTAGCCACAAGCAATAGCCACAGATAATAGCCACAGACAATAGCCACGGGCATAGCCACGGACATAGCCACGGGCATTCATTGTAGCCACGACCATAGCCACATATATGCCACGACATTAGCCACAGGAATAGCCACGACATAAATTGTAGCCACGAATATAGCCACATGCCGGCCACGCCATTAGCCACGACATTTGCCACGATAATAGCCACAACCATTAGCCACAAATATGGCAATGACCTCAGCCACAAAATCAGCCACAGTAGTCGTTGTGCCTCAATGAAGACTCACACGTGCGTGGCCACGAATTTCTCGGGTATAACCCGGCCACGGGCATAGCCACGGACTTGTCAAATCGTGGCTATTAGCCAAGGAGGTTGGAAATCTGGCATTTAGCGACGAGGCATATAGCCACGAATGGCGACGACCCTAAAATTCGTGGCTATGCCCGTCGCTAAACCATTTAGCCACGGCCATTTGTGGCCTATCCGTGGCTATTTCCTGTGTTTTTGGTAGTGTAATAAAAATGTGAACAAATAGAACACCATGCTCCTTCTCTTCCCTTCTCTCTTTTTCCCCTTATGCTGAATTTTTATACTGACAAAGGAACTGTTGAAATTCTAACTTCATCGAAATTTTTATGCTGACAAACGGACTGCTGAGATTCTAAACTGAAGGAAACACGCAGCAGTTGAAGCGGACAACTAAAGTGAAGAAAATTCAGCATCTCTTATACCCCCAAAAAAATTCAACATCTCACCGTCACTCTCTCTATCTCCACTAAAGTGAGGAAAATTCAGCATTTATTATGAAAAATTTCAGCATCTCTTTGACAAATAAAAAAAATCAGCATCTCACGATGCTACCAGATCATAACAGTAATAATATTTAATAGAGGAAGCGAAATTTGGCTTTAAGTTTCTGAAGACAGAAAATTTTAAACAAGGGATGACCATTATCAAACTATTTTGTAATGGATACTGGAGCTCAAGGCTTTGCTAAATTAGCAATGCAATGTCTATCAATCAACTAAGTAAGGGTAGTAGTGATAACCTTTCGATCAATTATTTTGATTATGAAATCCTATTAAGAGCTCCGCCTACCACTATATCAATTAATTATATTAAGTTTATAAAATTTATACAACAATGAGTATTTATATACATGACATAATTTATAAGGTATTTTGTTTAAATTTTATACTATTTTAAACACAGTATAAAATATATAACCAAAAAGTATTTAAGTATTTATAATTGATACGATTAAGATTGCACTTGTTCGAGGTCCGATTAGGGTCAAAGTGTTCATTTAGTTCGGTTTAAACATGAAGGATCTAGATCGATCCTAAACAGAGAGATCGAAAGGAAAGATAACAAAGACACACGATATGTTAACGAGGTTCAGACTAGTCCCTACGTCCCCGGCTCTAGATCGATGTCATCCAATATGCTCTAAAGGCCAAAATTGAAAGCAATACAAAGATCCTAAGAGGGCATCTAATATAGCAAGACAATCAAGGAAATAAAAAGAAGATAGGAACGGGAAACCCCCTTCTTTTGCGGAGATGAACCCGACGAGGCTATGGTAGCAGATCAAGTAACTCGGCGTCGCCATCTTCCTTGCTAGCTTCTCTTTGCCGTCTCTTCAATGTCGCTGCAGGAAGGCTGATAGTGCATACCATCTTCTTCTTCACGCTCGAATCTTGTCCTCTCTCTTCTCGCTCCAATTTGGCTCATGTGGAGATTGCTCAACGAGCCTCTCTCTTCTGATGAGCACCAGCTCGAACCGCTCTCTTCTTCTCTCTTCATTTTGGCTTCTTCAACGGAGCCTCAAACCCTAGCCTTGAGTCTCCTGATTTCAGCTCCTAGGATCTTTGTGAAGCGGTGCTACGGTGCCCAGCTCAAGTCTTAGGGTTAGGAGGTGAAAGACTTGTAAAGCCTATTTGGGAGCAACGGTCGGAAATGGAAACGTTGGGGCAAAGGCTTGGGCTCGGGCTTACAAGCCCCCCTCAGAAAACTTGTTTAAAGTATTCAACCTAAACCCCTAAAGCTTATACAATATATATATATAAAATACACATAAAACTTAGGGGTAAACTAGAGTTACAATCTCAACAATAATTTTAATTTACAATGCATTGGAATGCAAATACACCCATAATTGTTGGATTGTATCTAGACCTGTCAAAACATGACCCGACCCAAAAATCCCGACCCGTACACCCGATAATTTTACGGATTTGAACTCGGTGTTTTAGACCCGAGACCCGAACCTGAATTACCCGGGACTTTTAGGGTCAAGACTCTGTGACACGTTGGGTCAAAATCGACCTGTTGAGTTAGCACCATGTAGACGCCACATAGACACCAAATTGACCCCACACAGATTCGTTATGCAATTGTATTTGTTAAGATCACTCTTAAGTTAAATAACTTATATATTTTATAATTATAGTATGTTTATAACACTTATTTGTATAAATATGATTTTTTATGCTTAAAATATTAATATAATAATAATAATATTATTATTATTATAATATTTAAAAATTTAATTATAATATTATTATTTAGTTTAATTTGACATATTTATATCGCAGTTTAATTTTGATATTATTTTAATATTTTTAAAAATTCTTCAAAAAGTTTGAGTTTTTTTACCTGGTGGGTTGACCCAAATCCCGGACAGATCCGGTTTGGCTTGACCCGGAACAACTGGTAACCCGATTGACCCAAAACCTGATTTACCCAGGACCCGAATGATCTGAACCCGAACCCAACCCGAATGACCCGATTTACAAGTCTAGTTGTATCTCATATCCGAAAGAAGTGAAACTATCATTGCAATAGGATTTACATGTTTGGATTCTAGTTTGTGGAATCATAAATCAAATGCAAAATCAATGCCGTGTTTGGTGGAATGGAAGTGGCAGTGACTCAGTGAGCCTCCATTTCCGAGAAAGGGATTATGAATCCACAAAATGAGCCATTTACGTTGCTAGCTTGCCCCAAAGTTAATTAAAACGTCGGTGAATTCGAAAAACATGTATTATAAAATCTTGATGAGTGTTTAGTGAGGTAGTCCAGAGGCGGATCCTTTAAGGTCAGAGGTGGTTATACCATGACTTTCTTTTAAAAAAAAAGTGGTTATATGCCAGTCAAAGATAAATGAAATTTAGTAATCATTATATCACCGTTTTCCCATTTCAACACATTTTTTTAAAGAGTTTGAAAGTTTTATAAAATATTAATTTTTAAAATAATATTATACTAAAAGTTAGTATTTTATAGAATTTTCGACTTCTTAAAAAAAGTGTCAAGCAAACTATATTTTGAGATGGAAAATATATGTTATTCTCGTTAATAGTTTTAATTTGGTATATTATAAGTTGAAATCCATACTCGAGCAAAAAGTGATTAACGTTGTAAAGATTGAACTTGTGCAAATTACTTCATTTAGCAAGCTAGAATGCTCTTGTCTTACAATTAAACATGAGATTTTTGAATCAGTATTTATATTAAAATATTAGATAATTATGTGATAGATTAAATATAATTTATGCTTTTAATTATACATTTATAATTTTAAGGGTTTCTTCAAATTATTTAGTATATAATTTTTTCGCTCCTCCAATAAATGTTCATGCATAATATCATTCGGCTGATCGTAGAAATAATTATATTCAAACGAAAAGGTCCATAATTCACACTGAGGTAGTCGATCCTCACATGTGTCACTCATTGGAGGGGTGAAGGAGAATGAAAAATGAAAAATCTGTCACCGAAATCTACCAAAACCTAATATCATGTTTATCGGTTACTATTTAAAACTAGTGCAGTACCCCGTAGGTAACGCACGAGATATGTAAATTATTATTTATGAATGTAACTATCATTTTACACATATAAATTCAGGTTTTGACTTTTGATACTGTAATATATAATAAATTATTATTATGATAATAATTTGATTAGATAAAAAAAGTATTTATAATAGATCTATCACATATTTTAAGAGAAAAGTTACGTGTGTATATATATCAGTGTAATTATTTTTATGTACAAAGAAAGTGTAACTTAATTCTAACAAATAATCACAAATTACTTTTAATTTCATTCGTAAATCTTCTTAATTTAGACTCCCAGATTTGATAACATGATATGGTAATATATAAGGTAAATGTGACTTAGACCAAAAACTTGTCGATAAGAAGTATGAACTTCTATAATAAAGTTGTAACAAAAGAAATGGTAACCCTCGTAAATCGCAGGAGGGGGTACCGTTGTAACCTACAAACATTGAAAATATAAGACATGACTAAACCACTCCTAACATAGAAAAAATATAAAAATTTGATGGAAGAAATATATAACCTTGGGTAAGTACACAACCTTTCTAAACCAACAATGGGTGTTGCTAATTCCCAAACAAAGAAAAAATCATAATTTGGAATCAACTTAAACGGGGCAAAAAGGTAAAAGAAGTTAAAAAAATCACTAAACAACTTTGTCATAACTACCACTTTTCACTTCCAACCCCACTTATATTATTTTTCATCAGAATTCTTATTATTTATTAATAAGTAAATCAATTACACAAATAAAAAAAAGTAATAACTAAAAATAACAAACTTTAAAAAATGATAAATGATAGATGTAGAAATTTTCATCACCGGTGAAAAAGCATGCGAGAAAAAAATATTCGAGCAGATAAGAATTATGAACCGGAACACTCATACCCATTTAAAGCAAACTAAAAAATTAAAAACAAAGAATATTTGAACAAAAAAAAAAGAAATCTTATACATCAATATGATGCACTCCAATTTTCCCATCAAAACATAAAAATCAAGAAGAGTCAGCCGGCTCGAGAGCTCATTCACCACTACATTTAACTACGGAACAAAAACACACAATTAACTGGTTAAGCCATTTAATTAAGGGGTTATTAGTTACACCCGAAAATTATACTATTTACACCCAAAATCCAAGTTTTTGTTTTTTTTTTTAAAATAAACCATACGCCTCTTGAGTCATAGGTGTGTAACTCAAGAGGCGCAGCTATTTTTTTCTATATACATACCCTGCCCCTCTTGAGTCACACGTCTATGACTCATGAGGCGTAGGGTTTATTTAAAAAAAAAAACGTGGATTTTGGTGTAAATAGTAAATTTTGTGGGTATAAAAAACAACAACCTTTAATTACAAGAATACGTCTTTCTAGCACTTCACTTTGGTTGTTCAGATTTTCCATATCTATTTTAGTTTTTCCATCCAAAGTTCTACGCATCTTAACAATTTCCATGTTATTGAGATAAAAGGTTGAGTAACTTGAGTTCAAGCCTTGAACTTCAAGGTAAGTGAAAATTTAGGTAAACTTAAAAGGACAAAATTTAGCTTACACAACATTCGTGTTCTCTAAAAAAAAAGCAACATAGACACTCTTTTCTCCCATTAACCAACTGGATAGTGAAGGCCGAACGGTAGTATGTACTTGTTCTCATACAATGCATTCACCATGGCTCTAGCTTCATGTTGATCACATTTGATTTGAAAGAGATTTAAATGTATTTACTAGTCCAAAAGCAGGATAATATAAAATAGAAAAAAGAATTTATACACATCCCATAATATCACATTCATTAAAAAAAAGTATCCAAATAATAAGCACCTCCCTTCATAACTATTTTATGATACAACCACAAGTTACAACTCAAAAACCCAAAAATGAACGCGCTATCACATGCGCACTCCCATCCCCAAAATCCCCAATGCAAGCCTAATAAGAACCCTAAAAAAGCTTCTTCAATCCCTTTTATTTTCGATCGATTCTGTTATGATTTGCCTCCTATTTCTCATCCAATCAAGCAAAAAATTAAAGGTTTATGGTTCTGGGTTTGGATCTTCTCCATAGCCTTGAGATCAAGCCCCAATTCTTTCAAATCACGAGATGCAATTCCTTCCGCTCTCCGATCGTCTGACTGCCCTCAAAGTAAGCCTGAATCGACATGGGTATCCTCTTGTGGTTAATGCTTTGGTGTGCCCTGGTTCAGGGTCCTTGCTATTGGCCTGCGCATCCCTCTCCTCTCCTCCGCCTCAAAAACCCCTTTGCTTTCCTTTCTCAAATGGCTCGGTTGCTCCCGGATTCTGTCTTCCTGGTGTGTAACCTTCTCGAGTAGAATCTTGCATTTGAATCCCCTCTCTGAGATGCCCCTTAATCGTTGGATTTTCGATTGGGTGTCCCCTTCGCCTCCGATGGCTGCAAGATCTGGTTCACCGCCTAACCCTTCGGTGTTTGTGTGGTCGTCCTCGGCTTTCCTTTGCCCCTCACCGTACAAGTTTGGTTGCTTTTGGCCTGCCGGCTACTGCACCTTCATCTTTAATCTGCAAATCAGGTACAAACTTCTTCAAAATCCTTATATGAGATTATTAGTTTCACCTCTTTCTATTACTTGTTTGATTAACCACTATATATATATATATATATATATATATATATATATATATATATATATATATATATATATATATATATATATATATATATATATATATATATATATATATATATTAAGTTTGTCAAATTAAATACCCATCCCAACAACTTCTTCTCCTTTACTCTTGATTTCTTTACTGCAATTTGGTGTGACTTACTCTTGAATTTCAACCTTTGGCCTTTTATTTTTCTTTCCCAATTTTCTTTTTTATGGACAAAAATAAAGTATCACCTAATGGGATAGGTAAGTTTACTAATTGTAACTCCCTTAACCCCAAAACACCCATTAAGTCACCCGGGAAGCATTCTTGTGACACCCACACTTCAACCAATTCCTCCAAGACATCCACGGGCGACAAAATTAATTTCAGAACTTCTCTCAACTTAAATTACTTCACTCAAATTTTGCTTTGGATTCAATATTATAAATACATTTATCACTCTGGGATGCACTCGTGCAGTACCCAAACCAAATCGCCACCTACTGGGAAGCAGAAATGCGACACCCAAACTAAACCACCATCTACAGACTACTCTCTGTTTGATCGTGGCCTTGTGGCTCCGATCGTTGGGGCTAAAATTCAATTCAAACTCACATCAGATTGGCGTGGGCTGGTTGTCCACCGACATAAGTTTTGGTGACAATTTGCTATTTACTCTGAATTTACTGTTTACTATACCATTAGAACAACGTTGCTTTGGTTTCGGCTAGCTACTTACTATGATCCTCTTGAATCTGTTACGTATTTCGTCATTGTTATGAATTTCTTTTCAATTTGTTATAACCCACCAACTCAAACTATTAATCCCAACACTTTATCTTCGTATGCTGATGATCCCTATCACTACCATTATATGAGCTACAAAATTATGCTTATTAACATTCATACAAAATTATTTTGCGATTCCTCCCGAGCACAATTTGCCTGGTTTGTTAATGTAGATTACAAGAGATATCCCAACAAGTTCATCCACAAGTGCATCATTACAGTTACTTGATCGATCAACTATATACTGGAATCAAACAATGATTTACCTACTCCCCCTAATCATCAAGATTTGGTTTTGCTGTTGAGGACTCTTCATCAATTCTCGTTTGTACTACAACAACAACACACTTGCTGCAACAACAACAATAGTCGTAACCTTTTTGCTCATTCCATGTACTTCACACGACAATTAAACTTGCAAATGATTGTAGCTACCACTTCATTTGTGTTGTCTATTAACTGGCATATAAGCACTTGTTTTGCACTAAGCTCATCGCCTATATCCTTGGAGTTCTGCTTACAGCTCAACTCTCCTAATCACCAACTGTATCCCCCTCTATCATTGGGGTGGTGCCATCTAATGATACCAAAAATACGAAATAAAATTAGTTAATCATGAAAGTAAGCTTCTGGAATGTCCGAGGCCGTGCCAAACGAAACATCTGGACACAAATTGATGCCACTTGCAAGACAGAACAAATCCAAATTCTAGCATTAGCTAAAACCAAACTCCAAACCCCTCCGAAAGAAGCCTTATGGCGTCGTGCCGGGTTTGACAATATCCTTTTTTTGTCCGTTAATTGGCCTCTCTGGAGGTCTCTGCCTTCTTTTGAAATCATCCCACTTAAACAAAGATTCCTTTGAAGTGCTCCTGTCAGCGGAACGATACATACTAACTAAGTATCACAATGACAAACTAAACTTGACGATTTCAGTTTTGTTTGTTTATGCTCCTCCGCACTAGAAAGATAAACATGTGTTTTGGAGTCAAATTTCAAGCACGCTTCGAAGTAGCTCGCATTCATGTATTATTGTTGGCGACCTAAATGAAATCCTATGCAGTGAGGACAAACAAGGTGGTTCACAACCACATCCATCCAGGTACAATAGGCTTACAAATTTTATACTAAAATATGACCTAATAGACTTACCGACAACTGGTAATCAGTTTACATGGAGAAAAAGCTCACAAGGGGAATCTAACACTTACAAAAAACTAGATCGCTTCCTTGTCCATAGAAAAATATATACTATCCTTCCCACTCTAACCACATGCATTCACAACTTCTGAACATAGTCAAATAACTCTAGAGCTCTTCCCTAATGAAAAACCCGCTATGCAACCTTTTCAATTCAAATTAGCTTGGACAAAACATAAAGACTACGAAAATTTTGTTAGACAGGCTTGGCGACTAAACCTCAGGGGTCCAACCTTTATAAACTAACTAAGTGACTGCAGGAACTTAAGAGGAAAAGCAAATCATGGAGCAAGCGCACCTTTGGGAACAATTTCTCGCAAATTGCAACCACTGAAACAGAATTACAGCAGATACAACACAAACTCTACACAAATTATGACGATCATTCGGAAGCCAAACATAGACATCTGATAAATAAATACAATCACCTCATCAATTTCCAAAAGACCTACTAGGGACAAAGGGCTAAACGTTTTCATATCAAAGTTGTGGACACTAACTCAATGTATTTTCACAGTATTGTCACATGTAGACGAAACAGGAACATAATCAAGAAATTTCTAACTAAGGATGTCATCACAATTAACGCAGTCTAAAAAATAAGATCTGAAATCAAAACAGAATTTGCTAGTCGATTCGCAAAACCCCCCCTTGCTCAAGACCATTGTTGGCTTCTTGAGAATATTACTCCAGAGATCACATCAATAGACAATGAATGGCTACTCAACCTATATCCAACTCCAAAGTTAAAATCGGTAGTCTTTTCTCTTGCCCATGATAAATCACCTGGGCCCGATGGCTTCCCAACCGAATTTTTTAGGACTTACTGGCATTGTTGGCCACTCTATTATTAAGGCAGCTAAAGGTTTCTTCTCTAGCGGTAAAATACTAAACCAAATCAATCATACATTTATAGAGCTTATACCTAAATGTGACAACCCCCAAGCAGCTAACAACTTCAGGCCCATCAGCCTCTGCACCACTGTCTACAAAATCATTTCTAAGATCCTTGCTACCAGATTAAGACATGTCTTACCAAAACTAATTCACCCCCTTCAAAGTTCTTTCATAGCTAAAAGATCCATCTAAGATAATATCTTAATTGCAAATGAAATTTTCTACTCCTTTCATAATATAAAGGGTAAGTCCGGATGGATGGCAATCAAACTTGACATGGAAAGATTGGAGCAAAGCCTGATGGACTTGTTGATAGGCGTGATGCAAAAATTCCAGCTAAGTGAAACAATGGGATAGTAGAAGAGTGGTTGTAGGTGAGCCAAACATTGAGATTGAAAACACTAGGGTGGATTTTTCTAGGCATTGAGATAAATGCCGTAACAAGAAAAAAAGCACCACAAGTGCCCTATAAAGAGGTGTAAATGATACTTGTGGATTCGGGGTAAACCCCAAGCTAAGTTAAATAAGATAAAGAAGATACATATGTAATGAGTAGTTAAAAATACCATGATCATATATATTACGCTTATGTTTTGTGAACGTAAATTTGGGTATTGTAAACGTAAATTTGGGTAGATCAGTAAGGAGTATAAGTGAGTGATTTGAGTTCGATTTCCTGCGCCGTTAAGGGGTTGGGTGGCGCAGAGCAGCAACCTTGTTGATGATTGGGTTGATTGGGAGCCACATAGAGACACCTTAGTTTGTATAATTTGGAGGTTTAGATTTTGGGTGTCATTCCTAAAGGAATTTCCCTTTTGGTTGATCATAGTAGTCTGAGGATGCCAAGTAAACAAGTACAGAGAGATAGGAGGAGGATGGAGATCAAACCAGTGTAGGGGTGAACCGGCGCCGACAACCTAAGTAGCAAGGGAGGAGCGAACGCGGTAGAGCGGAGAGAACGGCCACTGTAGAGTCGCCAGAGGAGAGAAAAACCAGACGAAGGGAAAGCCACCGAGCTTGGAAGACCAGAGCGACCCCCAAAACCACCAGCCAAACTTCATCTTCCTCCTCTTTTCCTTGTAATCCCTAAACTTAAACATGAGTGAACAATTGTGTTTTGGGAAGACTTTGTGCTTTTTTCGATCGATCGAAGTCCAATCTAATACGATTTGGACTTTGAAATTGATCATTGGGGTTTTAAGATCGGGGCTGAGAGGGAACATGAGAGGGTAGATGGTGGCACTAGACAACCATAGATCGAGACAAAGAAACTGCAAATCAAAGGATTGAAGGATAGGGAAGAATATTGGAGTTGGGATTTCCCTTGGATGAGGATTGGTGAGGGTTTCTTGGGTGGAATTGGGGGCGCGTATTTCTGGCGCGTGGAGGGTTTTTGTTCTTGTAATTTTGTAAGCTGAAAGGGTGGCTAAATAGTCGATAATATGTTACTGACCAAATAAAAAGCCCGCCTATTTATCCGGAAAGGATCAGTTAATTAAATTTTTTTTTTTACAGTAGGCAAAGTTTAGGATACTTCTAAGTATCCATGATCATCAAGCATGATGATGTTTTGGAAGTTACAGCTATAGTTAAGGATAGAGTTACAACTCAGTTGAGATTTTGCGATAAAGTCTGCTGCACTATTCGCCTCTCTGTAGCAATGTTGGAATTTGATGAGTTCAAAGTCTTTGCTTAGAATTTGAATCTCTTCTACTATTTGTGTAATCTCCCATGGAGGGCAGATTTTCTGGTTAATGGCATTGATGATGATTGCACAGTCGCCTTCAATGATCGTTCTCTGTATACCAAGTTCTGCTGCTAGTCTTATACCTGCAAGTATTGCAAAGCATTCTGTTTGGATAACAGAAAATGTTTTACCATTACATTTATGTATTCTAATTATTTGTCCTAGATTGTTTCTTACTATACATCCAATCTGAGATTGTATTCCATTTTTTACAGAGGCATCAACATTTATTTTCACAATATTTTTGGGTGGATATTTCCAGTTTAGTTTTTGACGGGGCCTAGTATGCTTAGGAGAGTTTTTTTATTGAATCCTCTTTTTTCCAGCAGAGAATTTTATCAATAGTTTGAGTGAGAGTGTATGCTATATTATTGTTAGAATTTTTTTGAAAGATGATTTTATTCCGAAGTTCCCATATTGAGTGCCATAGATAGCAGAGGTCTGTGAAATCTCTATTTTGGCTCTTAGTATTTAAGATGTTTTCAGAGATATTATCTGTTATGTTAGGGATATTAAAGGTTTTGTGTAATCTAATACCCAAATTTTGGATTAGTGATCTGGTGATTTGACAGTTAAAAGACAAGTGATTTGCGTCCTCTGGTTGATAGTTGCACAAAGAACAGATACTGGGTACCCTATTTATGTATCTGTTTAGGCGCTCAGCGGTAGGTAGGATATCTAATGTGGTTTTCCAAATGAAGTTTTTGATATTCGGAGCGATATTTAGTTTCCATATCCAGTCTCCAGAAGTATTATAGTTGTTTCTTGTGTTAAAGAGAGAGGAGGTAGATTTAATTGAAAAAATTCCATTTTTGTTGTAGATCCAAATTACTCTATCCGCGATATCAATTATAGGGATGTAGATGTTGGATATCATTTCAGTAATGTGTGGTGGGAATATGTCGTTCAGTTTCTTAGTATCCCATTTGTTTGAGTTTGTGAATAATTCACAAACTTTTAGGTTAGGGTTGTGGCTGTTTCTAAACATTTCAAGTTTCTGAGCGTTTATTTAGATGTCTGACCAGACATTAATGGTTTTTCCATTACCAACTAGCCAGAGTAAGCCTTTAGAAAAGGTATCTCTAATGTTTAAGAGTCGTCCAAATTGTCATGAGGTTTTGGCTTTGGTTCTTTCCATTAATGACTCTTTTGATAGGTATTTTTCAGTGATGATCTTTGACCAGATATTGTCAGGGTTTGCTACTATCCTCCAAAGAAGTTTCATTTGCATGCCTAGGTTGATTTGTTCAGCTGTTTTAAAGCCTAATCCACCATCCTTTTTTGGGGTGCATAACCGTTCTCAGCTAATTAGTGGGTGATAGTTGTCAGATTGAAGTTTGTTCCAGAAGAAGTTTTTGTTGATCTGGTCAATCTTGTCAAGAATTCCTTTTGGAAGAAGGAAGGATTGCATAAGATAATTGGTTTTAGAATTGAGATTGACTTGAATGAGAACAGATCTTCCTGCTTGAGATAGGGTGTTCGATTTCCATTTCGATAATTGTTTTTTTAGGTTTGTGATGGCATCGTCGAAGACATTGTTGTTTACTCTGCCACTGATGAGTGGTATTCCTAGATATTTTTCTAATGTTTTAGTTACAGGGATGTTTAGCTGTTGAGCAAGACTTTGGGCTTTTTGAACGGAGATGTTTTTAGAGACTTGTAAGGAGCTTTTATCGTAGTTTATGGAAAGGCCTGATATGTTGCAGAAGTTGTTTAGAAGGTTTTTTATTGTGTGGAGACTTAGTTCATTGGCTTTTCCAAAAATGAGTGTGTCATCTGCAAAGGAGAGAAAAGGGATAGGATTACTGTTATTTGTCAGTTTGATTCCAATTAGCGGATCAAGTTCTAATGATTCTTGTTGTATCATTCTGGCTAGGAGTTCCATAACTATGACAAAAATATATGGTGCAAGGGGGTCTCCCTGTCGTATACCTTGAGAAGTTTGGAATGTTTTGCCAGGTAAGTTATTGACTAGAACAGAAAAGTTGGTTTTAGTTAGACATGTCATGGTCCAGTTTATCCACTTTTGATGAAATCCGAATTTAGTCAGAACGATGCGTATGTAGTCCCAATTTATTTTATCATAAGCTTTTTCCATGTCTAGTTTAATTGTCATCCATCCGTATTTCCCTTTTTTGTTATGAAAGGAGTGGAAGACTTCGTGGGCTATTAGGATGTTATCCTGAATATTTCTGCCATGCACAAAGGCTCCTTGAAAAGGGTTGATAATACGAGGTAAAATTGGTTTTAAACGGTTAGCTAGGAGTTTTGATATAATTTTATAGATGGTGTTGCAGAGGCTAATGAGACGATAATGGTTAATATTGGTGGGGTTATCAATTTTTGGAATGAGTGCAATGAATGTTGTGTTTACTTCGTTGAGAAGAATGCCAGAATGAAAAAATGATTTGATAGCTTTGCAGAGCAGGCTTCCTACAATGTTCCAGTATTTTTTATAGAATTCGGGGGGGAATCCATCAGGGCCAGGAGATTTGTCTTCTTTCATTGAGAATAGAGTGTCCTTAATTTCTTTATCTGTGAACGGTTGAGTTAGGGTTAAGTTTTCTGAGTCAGTTATTGTGTGTTTTATTAAGTCTGGGAAATATTGATTGTTTGCTTGTTTATTTGAAATGAATCTTTCAGCCAATTCATTCGTTATTTCATCTCTGATTTGTTTTTCATCTTTAATGACTAAGCCGTTTTTATTTGTAAAATTACGAGTGATGTTTTTAGAATTCCTGATTTTAGAGATTGATTGGTAGTATTTGGTATTTCTGTCTCCAAATTTAAGGAAGTTAGATTTAGCTCTTTGTTTCCAGAAGGTGTTATTAAAGTTCATGAGTGCTTCACGTTTATTTAGAAGTCTTTGTCTTTTGTTTGTTATAATATCATCATAGTTACCAGTAATTTGTTGGGTTTGTAACAATAAGAGTTGATCTTCAATGTCTTTTAACTGTCTTAAATTATTATTTGGATGTGATTTACACCAAATTTTTGTATTTTTCTTGAGCAGTTTTTGTTTTTGTAGTAGTGTAAACATGAATAATCCACTAAGTTTATTTTCCCAGGTTGATTTGACTAGTTTGTTATAATTTTCATTGTTTGTCCAAGTCATTTCAAATTTAAAGGGTGATCCTGCTCTGATTGATTTCGTTCCTATTGAGATAGATATTAGGGAATGATCTGAGCTTGTAAAAGGATGGTTATGTACAGTTAGGTTGGGGAATTGTTTAGAGATGTCTGTATGGATCATGACTCTATCTAGACGTTCATAAATATTGTCAATAGGGGTTTGTCTTTTTCTCCAGGTAACTGCGCTGCCAGTATAGGGGACAGTATGAATATCCAATTCTTCATTAATTTGTTGAATACGGGTGAATCTATTATTTTGTGGATTTGTTCCACCTATTTTGTCATTTATTGATTCTATTTCATTGAAGTCTCCCATTAGTAGGGATGGATAGATAAATTGTCGTGTTGTTGTGATTATTTTGTCCCAAAAGCTATTTTTGTCAGTTTGATTTGATGGTGCATAAATAAAGTTGAGAATAAATCTAAAGTTGTTGATATTAGCCAGGTACATTATGTAGTTATCTGATCTAGTTATTTCTTCTAAATTGTCTGTAAATTCAGAGGTTTTGAAAAGGATCCACATTCCTCCTTTTGATCCATCTGATGCAATATGGTGGGCCTTATTAAATCCAGATTTTTTATATAGATTTTCCATTGGTGCGTTAGTTGTTTTGGTTTCAGATAGGGCAAGGATGTCTAAGTTATTTTTCTTTTGGATATAGGCTAAGTCTTGTCAAATATTAGGCTTTCTGATGCCTCTTATGTTCCAGTATCCTATGTTTGTCATTTAAAAAAATTTATAGCTTGTATCCGCTTTTTGAGCAATTGTAAAATTTTTTGGTATTCCTTTTTGGTAAAGGAGTGGTCACTGATTTGTGCAATTTGTTTTGGTGATTTTAACCAATGTAATTTTATATAGTAGATGTTGTGTGTTTTATGATAATTATTTGATAGATCATGTTTGTTGAAACAAATATATAATTTTGATTTACCATATTTTTTTCTGGAAATAATTTTCTTTTTGTGGTGTCTTTTGTTTAATAGGTAAGTGTAATTGTTATAAGTTAAATTTATCAAAATTTCTTTATTGTTCATCTTGATGATTTTTATGAGGGTATTATGATAGTTATGGACGGTAGGATCAGTTAATTAATTGACCGATGCGAGAATATGATAGCATAATGTACGTTATAAAATTACATCTATAATCTATATAAAAAAATTATGAATAATATGACAAAAATAACAAACAAAATTACAATAATAATACTAATACTAATAATATATTATTATTGTATAATTAAAATATTTTTAAATTATTATTTAAAATTAATGAAAAAGCATAAGTTAAACTTATGTTTTAGTATTGGAAAAGTATATATATTGATGATTCGTTGGAGATAATAAATAGCAATATTATGAAGATAAAATAATAGGGATAAAGTAATTGATTTATCTAACCTTTTACCCTAAGAAAATAGTTTCCTATTATGAAAACCATTTTCTTAAATAAAATAAGTGAACCTAAAATATAATTATAAAAACCAAAAACAAATCAAATCTAAACAAATCATTCTATATATGGTTGTCTAACTTGCTATTATGATAATTTTGTTTGAGGGATTTTTTACCTTTTTGTAAGTAGGTTGAATTGAAGCAAGATCTTGTCCGTTCCTTCCTTGGATTTTGTGGGTAAGAAAACTATTTTGATAATATCATAGATGTGAATAAATCTATCTATCTACAAATCAAATCTATCTATTTTGTGGTAAAAATAAAATTAGTAAATCTAAAAAAATATATTATTAAAATTAAAAATCAAATCTAAGCAAATCAATCCAAATATGGTGCCAATTTTTAGATTAATTTTATATTTTAAATTATCTATCTATTTAAAACATTATAAAATGGGATGTGCCGCAAAATACAAAGCCCCCAACACAATAGAGTCTCTAATGGGAGATTAAGTAGATCGAAGGCCTAGCCTTGCTTTGATAGTTACGTGGTGGAGGTGGTGGCGGATTTGCTCTTTTTCGGTGAGGAGGGCAAAGGTGACATTCGCCACCTTCACCGCTCCCAAATCCGGGCTTCGCCTTCGAATGTAGAATTCAATTCATCACCACTTCGCCATTGAGGTACGCACATCTTCTATTTTTTAACATTTAACAACCCATGTTTCAAGTAAGTTTACTTCAAATCTTTCTATAAATACTTTTATTTGAGAAGTATTTCGTTAAATGGTATTTCTATCCGTTTAGAATTGTGTAGTTAGCAATTTCCGTTTAGAATTGTAGTTTCTAATAAAATATTTATAATATATGGGATATAGGTTAGTGAAACCATAGATATATGGTAATCGGTTTTTGAAACTCACAAGAAAATAGTTTCCAATATAGGTTAAACTAACTTATTTTGGAAACTATTACCTAAAATAAAACTAGTAACTTAAAAAAAAAATTCAAATATAAAATCTTAGCAAATCAATCTAAATATGGTGGGTTAACTTTCTTTTTTTAAGATTTATTTTATATATATTTAAAATTAATCAATCTATTTGAGACATTATAAAAGGGGATATATTATATATGATAGGCAAACAATACAAAGGGCAGCCCCCAACATAATAGAGTCTCTAACGGGAGATTAGAAGGTCTAGCCTCGCCGTGTTGGTGTTGATGGTGGGTGTAGATTTTCTCTTTTCCGGTGAGAAGGCAGAGGTAAAAAGTCCGGTGATGGTTTGGTTCGAATTCGAATCGAAGCCAACGACAAATCTGATTTCTCCCAAGGTTGAAGAGTAAATTTGAGCTTTCTTTCTCCTCTCAATCTCTAACTTTTGGGGAAATTGGAGTCGTTGCCGGTTGGCTCTGATTGTTCAGACACCAAATCATCGCGTGCTTTTACGAATGTTCTTCTTTGCCGGAATCTTGGCAAAACAGCTGCCACCATCACCGCTAACACGGCCGGGCTTCGCCTTCGAATGCAGGATTGAGTTCATCATCGGCCACTTCGCCGCCTTTGGAGTAAGACGTACATTATATTACGCATTGATCAATGGAGTGCTTGGTTATTAAAAAAAACGTAACTGCCAAACTTTGCTTAATTATTTAATTTGTGCTTAATGATCGAATTAATTAAATGAATCCACAAATTACGATTTCAAAAGATGACCAACATTTGAAGGTAAAATATCTCTACAGATCGAGCTAGGTTATAAAAATTTATAATTATCTAACACTAGCTGACTTTCTAAATTGTATTTAAGGAATAACATAATGGATGATCTCTTGTGGTTTTTTCCTTAGTCCAATTTAATCGAGTTTAAATATTTTGTATTTGGATTGAGTATTATATCGAGTTTAATCGTTTTGTATTTAGATTAAGTATTATATATTTTTTTTGGAAGAATAGCAAAAAATACCCAAAATCCATAAGAGATTTGCAAATATGCCTTATTTTTGACTTTTTTGCAAATATACCTAATTTTATTATAAAAATACCTAATAAAATTGTAAATTTGCCCAAAAGGGAAAAACAATGTGAATTAATTTAAAAACAAATAAAAAACTATTTCAATTTTTCATAAATCTGTTTTTTATTTCAATTTTTCGAAAACGCTATTTTCCCAATTTCCCAAAATCTGTTTTTTATATATTTCCGAAAATTTGTTTTTTCTTCCAATTTCTGAAAATCTGTTTTTTTCCCGAAATTCTGTTTTTTTTAAAACAAAAATTCCGAAAATTATGATTTGTTTCAATTTCCATAATTATATTTTTTTAGATTTCCAAAAACCCTATTTTCCTATTTTCCAAAAATAGTTTTTTTTAATATTCAAAAATCATATTTTTTTCCCTATTTCTTAAATCAGTTTTTTTTTTAATTTCCGAAAGTCCAATTTTTATATATTTATTTTAATTAAAAAAGGCCTAAACTCATAATATTTTTATTGCAAATATACCCAAATAAGCATCCTTTGTAATTTGGGAGAAACTAAGATATTTTCGCAACCCTTTTTTTTTTTAGATAGGATATATCTGCAAATTCGCCTACCATTGGGAAAAAATAATCACCATCAATAGATTAGAAGCTCTACTCACATGAAATCTAAAACCAATATGAACAAAGAGGGCGGCTAGATAGATGTATATGAGAGTTATACATAACATCTCTTCCATAATCTCCATCTTTAGGATCTGGCGAAAACACCCCACAATCTACCATAGCCGAGCCCGAGACTATAGCCCCTTCAACTTCTAGCTCCACAAGCTTTTGAAGGTAAGTGCATGACCCTTCTTCGAATGAGCCAACGAAGAAAGGATCGAAATGGGCCTTTGATCAAAATTTCAACTAGATAAAATCACATTATGTTTTTTTTTTAAATATGAGTATATAATATTTTTAACAGGATATCATATTCTTACTCTTTTCATTCACTTTTGTTTGTCGTTTACCATTTACGCGCGTATTTAGAACGATAAAAACTATATAAAATACGGAGTAATAATTTTAATTTTTTTTAATAATTTCATACTTTTTAGTAATAAGTATGTATAATATGATTAAAAAATTATTGAAAAAATAAATATTTTATATAGTTTTTATCACTTTAAAAAACGCATATAAATAGTACTCCCTCCGATCCAAAATACATGTCGTTTGAATTTTTTACACGTATTTTAAGAAGCTAAAAAATATATAAAATATCAACTTTTTTAAAATTATTTTTTTACAACTTAATATTTGTTGGCAATAAGTATTAAATTGTAAAAAAATAATAATAAAAAAGTTAATATATTATATAGTTTTTAGCTCTTTGAAATGCGTATTGAAAAGTCAAACGACATGTATTTTGGATCGGAGGTAGTAGTAAAAAGTACCAAAAAAAAAGTAAAAAGACATTTAATTTCATACTTATTAGTGTCATATTTTCAAACTCCTAATGATAAGTAATCAATCAAATACTACACCCGATTCAAAATAAGTGTCGCTTTACCTCTTGACATAATTTTGAAGTAAAGTATTAATTATCATTAGTTTTATATATTTTTTCTAAATCTTATCATTTATTAAATATTTACCAATTTTTTCAACCAATAAGTTGATAGTTTAAAAGAAAAAGTAGTCAATAAATACAATTTTCATTAATCAATCTATTAAATTGCCTAGAAAATATAAAACGTGACACGTATTTTGGATAGAAGGGAGTATATCTCTTCCACATTTCAATCTCTACATGGCCACTAATTTGCCACTATTTGATATTTTCGTGTCGAAATGAAGAAGCCACATGCCAAAACCATCTCCCCTACGTACGTAGTGTTATTATTTATTTACCGAATATTTATTTTTATAATAAAATTAAATATATATTTTTTAATTATATTTTAATCCCCCGAACCCTAGACGACTCACAAGTCACGACTAATTTTCTGGCGATTGCAGAGTTAAATTGGTGTTCGATCGAATCGCAATTCACAACTCTGAAGCTTCTCAGCGAAGGATCGATTGATTCCTACACCATGGCGAAACTCTCGATTTTGTCTCTAGCTGTGCTGTTCATTGTTTCTTCATCGTTGATTGCATCTGCGATTGCCAGCTCTGAATCGCCCTTCATTGTGGCTCACAAGAAGGCCAGTCTCAGCAAGCTAAGAGATGGATCGGAACGCGTCTCTGTTTCAATCGACGTCTACAACCAAGGATCTGTGTATGTTTTTCGTTTTCTCTCCTTCTTACGCTTCTTTTGAGTTTTTGATTGAATGGATCTGGACATTGAGTCAACGGTTGTTGATGAATCACTTTAGCTACTAGATCTGAGATTTCTGGTGCTGTTGTTTGTGAACGTTTGTTTATGGCTAAATTGTTGTATTGATCTTGAATCTCGCGCTGTAAGAACGGAAACAGCAACATTTTCTTCCATTTCCTTAGTTGTCGTTGTCGATGTGATGCATTGCCATTTGCTATTTGAAGCGATAGTTGATGGTTTCAGACTTCGATTTTGAATTCCCTTGGAAGTTTGATGACTCTTTCGTTTAATTCTTGGTATTTCGTCTCATCAATGATGTGTCGCAGATACCAAATTAACTGACAAACAGTGGGGTGTTATTTCATAAAAGTTTTTTACGTTTTCTTGTTGAAAATTGGGATTATTAAAGCACTTGCTTCCAAATACAATGATCTTACTCCAGGAAATGAGCAACCTAAAACCTTGCATGTCATATAGACATATAGTACAACTAGAGTTTTGACAGTAAAACAAAAATGCATGTGTAGGAGAAGATGATGGTGAGCAGTATAAGGATTGGAAGTTGTAGTATGAAATTCAAGGGAACTGATGAGTACACTGTGATGTAAATTAAACAGTGCATTGGATAGAGAAGTGGAATGAAATATTTGAGTTTTGTTGATGAAATGGGTGATTGAGTGATTCAGGGTTTGCATGTTTTGTTGATCCTGTTACAGATTAGTGTTAGTGTACATGATTGAAACCTGATTTTCTTTTGATAAGGGCCACGAATATATGCTATATATAGGCTAATCACATGCATTTACTGGTTTTCTTTTCCTTATTTTGCTCATCTTATGGCTGCACTTGCTATTCACCAATTTTCATCTGCTTACTGTTAATGCTATTCCATTGATATTTGGCTGAAACTTACATGGTGCTTTCCATTTACCAGCACAGCCTTTGATGTCAGTCTTACTGATGATAGTTGGCCTCAGGATCAGTTCACCGTTGTAAGTGGCAACACTTCAATGTCATGGGAAAAACTTGATGGGTAAGTATATCTTTGTTTGTTTGTTTCATTGTTTATTGTCTATGAAGTGGAATATGTAGCTCATTTCACTTCTGTTTTTTTCTTCTGGTGCTTGTTATTTTTAGGGGTTCTACTGTTTCCCACTCCTTTGTGCTGGAGGCAAAGATGGAAGGTCCTTTCCACGGTGCACCTGCTGTGATCAAGTTCCGTGTTCCCACAAAAGCTGCCTTGCAGGTATATGATTTTGTACTTGCTATTATCAGTTTCTGTTTATCCTTGAGCCCTGATTTTCTAACTCTTGAAATGTTCATTTATGTGTTTAGGAGGCTTTTTCGTCACCTATTTTCCCATTGAATATCAATGCTGAGACAACTCCAGTGGATAAACTTGAATGGGTAAGACTCTTCTTTTAAGTTACTTGACGAACTTGTCAATTTCATTGTGGTTTAGGTTATCCGTTATCATATTAACATTTGTTAATTATTACCCCCTTTCACTTTTCCATCCATTTGCTAATCAATCTGCTCTGATCTGCTGATCTGCTGGGGATCTCCATCTACTTTCTAACCACTCATCAGGCAAAGGTAACAATCATCTTTATAACTAATACTGATAGTAGTTTGTCTCTTGTGAATATGTGTATTGGTCCTAACAAGATTGATTTTATTGTCAATCCAGAGGATTTTGGTGCGAGTTGGCCCACAGGTCACAGTTATCTCCATTGTATCCTTGTTCATATACCTCGTTGCTTCTCCTTCAAAATCCAGTGCTGCCAAGGGAGGCAAGAAGAGACGATAAGCTTTCGGATTCAGAATCTATATGGTGAAACTACTCCATACCTCATTTCAAGGACCTCTTTTTTTTTTTTTGCTTTGTGCTTTCCTTTGGGTTTAGAAAATTCCCAGTTTCTGTTTTACTTAGAACTAGCGGGAGCCTTCCCATCTGCGCGTGACTTAGCGGACCTGTTGATGAATCGAGCAAATTTTCCTTCTCTTCTTGTACTTCCAGTTTTTTTTATAAAAAAAATATAGGCCACCTTTTTTCAATCGGCCGAGGGCAAGAGGCAAATTGCAGGGAAGGTATACATAATCATGATGTGCTATTGATATATGATTGTTGGTATCAATCACATTTTATCCCTCACATGCCAACATTAAGTCATTTGGTTTGATTATACAGAAATGAATTGAAAACTATGGTAAACAAATTGGTACTTTGATGGGTCGAAGTTTGGGTTTATATTCTGCACTGCCACCACCTGTATTGTTTTTAAACTGTTTTGGGCTCTTGTTCATCACAATGATGGCTCGATAATACATCGATGCTCTGATGAGCAAATAGTTCCAATTGGAGTTTCAATTTATGAACACTAGAATTGCGTTCTTACCACGCCCAAGCATCGGTCACCCCTCCTGAATACAGCGTGCCTATGTTTGATGTTTGAAGTAGCCTAGCACCTTGGTGCGTGAAGCCTATGGGTGCCTTATGTCCGTAGTGATGTTGCGTAACAGGATAGCACCCTGGCGCGTTGTGTGCCTTGGTATGCCACATGACATCAAGGGCGAATTTAGGGGTGTCTTACGTCCGTAGACCGTAGTGATGTTGCCTAACCGGATAGCACCCTGGTGCAATGTGTGCCTTGGTATGCCATATGACATCGAGGGTGAATTTAGGGATGGGTGACGCTGGGCTGTCGTCTATTCTTGCCTAAAAAAAAAATACAAGAATATCGTAAGTGGTTTACTGGTTGAGTCAACGTACCTTTCATAAAGAGAATTGATTCACCTGTTGTTCAAATCCCACTAGAGAAAAATTATTTTTCATAATCCTTTTTCCATTATTTTAAGTACTTGATTTAGTTTTTTATACTTGGACTAGTTTAGTACCCGCACTTTTGTGCGGTCTATTTTTGTAGATTAATACATTTAATATTAAAAAATGTAAAAAAAAAATTTGTAAGTAAACTTTAAACTCTAAATACCCCTCACATCTAAATATTGTTAATTATTATTGTATATAGTTAACGGTAAAAAGAACTTTAAATATTTGTAATTAGAGAAAAAATTTATCCCATTGTTAATTAATATTTGTACCCAAATGCATGTATGTAAAAATAATTATAAATTATATATGCAATGTACCGTTATTTAGAGTTGAAATGATTTTTCTTTATTCTTCTTCTCCTTGAATAGTTGAATGCATTTTTCATGTTTGAATGCATCTGTCATTTTTGAATTATCTTGTGGAACAATATAAATGAACATGTATTTATTTGAAAAATGTTTCGTAAATTTATTTATTTATTATGATTTGTTAGGTATAGTTGAGATTTGTTTTTATCTCTTAGTAAATAGTTGAGATTTGTTTTTACCATACATATATATAGATAGAGTAGTGTATAATTACTTTAGATTTTGAAATAAAAAAAAAAGATAATTAGTTCTTGTTATCGTTGAATTAGATATTCATCGGATAGATACCTTGTTTGCCGATTTGTTTGTTGATTTACCGATAATAAATTTTTATTTATAACCATATGTATTCTTTTCACTAATCAAATTTGATATAGATAACAATCGATATTCTTTTCACTTTTTAACTATAACAATATTTGACATAGATATCATATTGATCGATTATTATAATAATAATTTTTTTCACAAATTAACCCAATCTAGAGATATCTATCTGATGAATCAATATTATCGGTTTCTTTTGTTGTTATATTTTATAAATTCCTAGATAATATATTTTATTAAAATTATTTTTATTTTTCATAAATTAACCCAATCTAGGATATGTATTTGATAAATCAATATTATCAATTTCTACGATTTGTTAAGATTTTCTATGTATATAGTTATGTATATTTGTACGGTAACTGATTTGTTTAAATTTTGAATCAAATCCCAAATTTAATTATTTTTATATATTTTAATAAATCTAGGATAATCCATAGGAATTAAGTGTGAGATTTTGATTTTGTGGTTTGTTAATAATTAAGTAAATATTTTTATGGTTAAGATTAATTAAGAAAATCAAATTAATTAATTAGTTAACAAATTAAACATATACTAACGGAGAAGGTGCCACATGGCTAAGACGATTTCTCCTTTAATATTATATATTGATATTTCATCAGATTCGCGTGGTGTTTAGTTTTTGTGGTAATAACTCATCTAAGTAATGAAATTTTCGGTGGTTACCATCAATGTTTTCATCGCCTAAAAAAAGATGAATTATTGTAATGTCTAATAATAAAAAGATCATATAGCCAATATATATTTGATAGTAGTTTGACTTCAATAAAACAGGAACGAATCCGCACAAATGCATAAATTAAATAGTTAACGTATCTCTCTTTTGAACCTTTCGATTACTCTTCCCTATGAGCGCCTTACCCTTATTATTTGTCATCATGGACAATCTGATCTAGCTCGATTGAAAAAAAAAAACTTTTCATACGTCATACCCTATGATTACTAACTCAATATATAGAGAAGAGATATATAACATATTTTTTATTTAGTTAGAATAACTGCAATTAATCTAGATATATACGGCAAAATTCACGGATAAGATACGACAATTAGATATAGATATAGGATACGACATTTATGATAGATATCGGCAATTACCCCCAACAAATATAGATACAGGATAAGACAATTAGGATGCATATCGATAACAAAAGGATTACCCCAACAAATGTAGATATAGGATACGAGAATTATGATAAAATTAGTTTAGATTTTTTTCGTTAAACTATCTTTTTTTAAGCAAATATATATGACATATCCTAATTAATCTAAAATTAAATCAATATCCTACTTAATATCCCTTATTCCGTTTGTTATCGATAATAAAATTCTACTAATTAACAAATCCTACTAATTAACAAATCTTACCAATTAATAATAAATCCTACTAATTAACAAAAAAAAAGATAATTTAACAAAAAAATCTAAAAAATCTTAACAAATTCTACTAATTAACAATTTGATTTTCTAACTAACAAATCTTAACAATTAATAACAAATCCTACTAATTAACAAATCTTCTAATAAAAAATAAATAAAATTCCTACTTTAAAGGAGAAGCTGCCACATGAGTTAGGCGACTTCTCCTTTAGTATTATAACTAGGATCCCGCTGACACGCCTCCTCGTGGATCGATCCTGACTACCCTTCTACTACAACGGGAGGAAGTCTTGTAATTATTTGCTTAGGCCAGGAGTTGGTTTAAGTTTATTACATCTTTATTATTTGTAATTACTTGACATATCCAGCCTCCTGCAACAACAGCTAGCTTCGTCTTGAATGAGATGGAGGAGGACGATGGAAGATGGAGGTCGGGTGGTGTTTGAACTTTGAAGGGAAAAAGGGGATAACAGGTAATATAATATTGGAAACAAAAAGGCTGAGTTTGGGTAGGAAAAGAAGATGTGTGTAGGATTAAAAGGAAGCAGAAAAGAAGATGTGTGTGGGATTAAAAGGAATCAGAAACGGGTGGGGTTGTTGCTGCCAAAGGAAATGGGTTTTTGCAGCTAGAGGTATAGCTAGATATAGGGAGAGGGGTGAGGGTGTGGTAGATTGTGAGGGTGTATAAGTCAACTAAATACCCGGAAATAAATCCTCAAACCCGCTTTACGACCTTATCCCGACGCGATTAAAATAAAATTAAAATAATTGTTCGAATCCGAATTAAATAATGAAACCCGAAAATATTTTCAAGCCTCGGAATAATAAGGCGGAATAGATTCGTTTTCGAATCGAATAACAGGTTCATACTGAAATTCGTCTCAAAAGAATAAAATAAATTGTTTGAGTGAGGACGGAAATTTTTGAAATGTTTTTGGAGTCTTAGAAATTAAATAAAATTTAAATCGAATAGAATCTATAATTATAAAAATAATATTTAAAAATATCGGTCTTTACATCTCTAAAGGATCATCAATTCAAAGAAACTAATCCTAGAAAATAAAGGAAGAGATGATATAATAGTCAATATATAACTCTTCCATTACATGATAAAATAATTTTATGCGTATGTAATACACTATTGATATCATGATTTTTTTGAGTATTATAATTACGGTTTTTTTAACATATACCCTTACGACATTACAAAGAAGCAAAAAATGTCAACATTTTAAGATAGAAGCAATAGGTTATACGTCAAAGGAATATATGGGTTATCGTAATCATTTTTTTTTTAAAAAAAAAGAGGTGTCCAATCTTAAATGTTGATTAGGAATCTTTCAATGGCTTAAGTTTCGAATGTTGACCTGCGATTATAAATAAATTTTAGTGAGAATAATCTTAAATGCCTTTAAAGCAAAGTATGAAATTAAAAGCATGTACACAAACTAATCTCTAAATGATCATTAATTCAAAGAAACTAAACCTAGAAATTAAAGGAAGACATGAGAAAAATATGAATAATTTGGTAATTTTGGTCTAAATTTATGGCCTCAATAATGAATTTAGTTGAGATTTATTGTACCATAAAATTAGTGATATCTATGACAATTAAAAAAAAAGAAAAAAAGACTTGCCTTTACTGAATGAAAGTACCCTTAGCAATGATAGTACATGTCATGTAGTGCGGTGGTTAATTATGTAGGACGTATTTGTGTGCATATAAGGGAACATCATTGGATTAAATTTAAATATTGAGTCGATATAAAAAAACTCTTGATCATCTGAAAATATACTACCTTTTAATAAATACAATTACAATAAGGTAAATTGAATTTAAATATATACTTTCTTCCAAAAAAATTGAATTTAAATACTTACTTATATATATACATAGTGTTTGATGATGATTGAGATAATACTAAATGTGCTTTAATTTATTTATAGTAGAATTGAAACCTTTATTCTCCTTCTTGCATCTCCTAAATTCAAGAGAGGTAATGAGACATTGTCAGAGTACATAAGACGTTGACGAATATCAATTTGCAAATGAAATTAACACTATATAATCATCATAAGAAATAAAAAATATTAAAGATGAATGAATATACGAAAAATTACAAATCTACATGGGTGAGCAATTAGACCAATTATATAGTAGCATACCTATTAAAAAAAGATATTTTCTCAGTGCGCAATGTAATTAAGCGAGGTTGATAATACATACAACGTTGCTCGAACGTGGAGATGAAGCAATATTTATACTAAAAATAAATAGGACTAAAGATATTATATATTTTTTTTGAAATGTTAAAGAAAAATAAGTAAATTATCATATCTTAACTAATTTGTATTATTTAAGATTCGGTCAAAATATTACTACAAACAATTAAAAAAATAAAAAATAATACTTAATTAGGATAAGATTTGTTAAGATTTTGTTGTTTGTAAATTAATTAAATGAAAGTTAATGGAATTTGTAAAATAATTAATTAATTATTAATTGAAAATGCCTACATTAAAGGAGAAGCCACCACATGTCTTAGACGACTTCTCCTTTAGTATTATATAATTGATATTGATTTTTTTGTAATTCTAATAAACTTTATGTCTCTTACTAATATTTTTTAAAAAATAAATGACCTATAAAAATCTTACTTTACTATATAGAGTATAATTGCAATAAGCTAACTTTATGTTTCCTACTATCAATGTAAAATGTAAACATAAAAACTTTCCTTGACTACCATACATGTTTCCTGTTAATATTTTGAAAATTTTATTTATAAGATAAAATGTTAATTAGAATTTTTTTATCTCATCCAATAATTTGACTTTAAATTGTGTATATGTAAATATATAAACTAAAACACTTTTTCAAATAAAAAGTATAATGTAAATAGTAAAACTTTACTATCACGTTTCCTACTAATATTTTTAAAATTTTTTATTTATAAAGACATTTTATCTCATTTTATAATTTGTGATGAATTAAGAATTTAAATTGTGTATGTATATAAATATACAAACTAAAACACTTTTTTAAAAAGAAAAAGTATAATTTTTTGTTGTCATCAATCATTTTTTTTCTTGGTAATGTGCATTAATACTCCTAAAATAATAATTTTACTATGGAAAACGATTTATCTTTAACTGACATTAAATGAGCAAAAAAGTTGTTTACGATGGAAAAAAATTTATCTTTAATTGACATTAAATGAGCAAAAAAGTTTCTTTAATTTAATAGTAGGTATAGATATATACACACACGTATTTTTGATTTAAGTAATAATTCGAATTTAAGACAACACCATTGTCTAAAAATTTTAGAGACTAAAAAACGAACGACTACTGGACAAACAGTTACGATATAACCAATAAATAAACACCGCCTCACACTCAATAAGAATGATTCTGGTTCACAATTATCAAAGTCTGACTCAGACCGATGACGAGGGGCGTGTTCACAAGCATAAGTCTCATTCACATCTCTCAACACACCCCCGCAAGTGCAACTAGCTCTGATACCATATCAACTGATGACGGGGGGTCGTGTGGACAAGCACACATGCGCTTGTAGCCTAGCATACAAGCCGATTGCGGTTCCATTCTAAAACCAATTAGCGTTAGAAGAAGTAGCTCACCGACTTATATACTAAGGTCCATTATGTTCAATTTTCGATGTGAGACTTTTTATAGTCTCATTCACATCTCTCAACAAAAATCAAATATATAACCAATTGCTAGAAATCACATGTTGATAATTTTACATTTCACTAGGTGCTTAACCGCTCGCATATGCGTGCGGTATTGCTCTATCGTATAACCCACGTATGCTAACAACTTCAAACATATATATTATCGATTGGACTTTTAACCAATCTAAAACAATTATGAAATCAGTTGGAATGTTATCGGTTGGACTTTTAACCCATGTATGCTCACATATGCCTCTTAGGTGGCAGATATGGAATCAATGTTGTTGGTTATAGTCTCTTGTCCGTTTTCATTCAACCGGTGGTGGCAATTTCCAATCTCATGAGCTGCCTCAACTCTTAAGTATTCCCATCAAATGACAAATCAGTTAACCTATATTATAAGCATTCACATAAAGAAAAAAACAATGGATTTATTATATACCAATACATATGGCTAAAGATTTAATAACTCACATAACCAATGGGAAAATAAAGTGACTCACTTACCAAGGACCATATATTCACCTCAAATGAAAAGCAATATACTATAATTAGACACTTGGAGAGAGAGTAGACTTTTTTTTTCTTCTTCTCCTCCATATTTTGGAAGTGCAAATGTATAAATACGCATTATACAGTATGAATCATTTGTACGCAAGCCTTAAAGTGTACCTTGTTCACAAATATTATTCGGTGAAATGTGAAACATTATTCGGTGAAATTCGAAGCATTATTCGATGAAATATGAGTATTGTTTAGGTGAATGAGAAACATTATTTTGTGAAATTTGAAGCATTTTTTGTATAAATTGTAAGTATTGTTTAGAGAATTGAGGTTTCTTTTATTTGAAATAGATGAATAAAAAAACTAAACATTATTCGGTAGAATGTTACAAATTATTCAGTGGAATTGGGACGTTTTCATCTGAACTGAACGGAAAAAGAAAACATAACAGTATTCGGTAGAATGTTTCACATTTCACCGAATAATATTTGTGAACAAGGATATATATATATATATATATATATATATATATATATATATATAATTTTATAATTCAATTTTATTTTATTTTATTTTTTTTGGTGGGAGGGGGGGGGGGGGAGGGGTGGCGCTTAACCGAGTAAATTAAGGGGTAGCGCTTTAACTGGTTTACTGATGTGGCTGTGACTGGTCCTACTGATGTGGTTGCGACTGGTCCAAAGGGGCATTTTTGCTCACACTTTTTGTACCGCCTTGGCTGATTCCATAATCATGTTTACCTCTTCTTGAGTGCATGTTATTGCAATTTCACATTGAGAATCAGTATAGAAAATCCAAACTACAGAACTATAACTCATCAAAACTCATTTAGCCATTTTATCATGCACGCCAAGCAAAGTAAGTAATTATTATTTGGATGTTGCTTACTCTAGACAAATTAAGGGTTTACTGTTAGGAGGGGAATTGATTAAACAAATAAAAGATATAACTTGAACCGATTCCTTCCTTCGCAAATAAAATTTAACACTCCCTCCCGATGTAGCAGTAGGGAATCAGGATCGATCCTCGAGGAGGCGGGTCAACGGTTTCCTGAATAGTCTTTAGAATCCCTGTGTATGTGCCGACCAGTAGCCTCGATATCAACAGGGGCAGTCGATTCCTAGTGCTTGGCATCAATTTGTGAAACCTGCAAAGAAGAACAGAGAACAGAGGAACTCGATATTGACTGGTTATGTCGATCTCGAGTGGGTCAGTGTGCTTCGGTCGACTTAGAAGACAGTCGACTAGGGTTCCCTTGATGCAGTGTACTCGATATCGAGTTGGTAGGTCGAGATCGAGTTGCTTCGCAGACAGATAGTAACGAAGGCAGAAAATAGAAAATAAAGATATAAATGAACGATAATATTTTTGTGTTTTTGATTTATATAACTAGAAAGCTCCTAAGGTAGGGATTCACCACAATGATAACCATGCATGCATTATTACTTTAATCACATAAAAGATCATGCTTTAATCATCACAAATTAAGAATATAGAGGCTTTCGCATAAAAACCTAATTTTTTCTACCTTTTCATAATTAGGGTTTAGTCAACTTTCGCAGGCAAAACCTAATTACTATCCAAATTCACATGTATAATCCACTTTCGCTTCATAAGGTAAATAAGGAATGATCTTAAATTCACATAAAGGATTGAGCGCGGGGTAGAAGATGAAATTGCATAATCAAATAAGGAATTCAAGCATACTTATATGGCTATCGCCGGGCTCACCCCGACCCTAGAAGTAGGACGACTACTCACTTCTCATCGGGGAAAACATCATTGCATAAAAATAAGAAAATCGCATTAGCTTTGAAACGAAAGCTTTAATCTTACAACCACCTTCTCTCTCTCTCCTACTCTCTCGCCTCTTCTCTTTCTCTTCTTGTGATCGAATGATCGTTGGTTGATTGCATGAATAAAGCCAGCCCCCTAGGGCTTTATTTATAGCCTAACAACCCTTGCTAGCCAAGGATTGGAGGACCAATTCTACTTAGATTGGTAAAGGTAAATTCTATCTAAACTAAATTATATCCTAAAATAAAATATTAAAATAAGTAATATTCCCTAACATGCTTGGAATATACCACTAAGGATAGAAGATCTTGGTAGATGATAAATGTCTTCGTGGCTAAGCAAAATCTTACAAAGATCCGGCCCAATCCGCGTTTGGTACGCGTCTGTTTCTCCAATTGATGTTGAGTGGACATGTCGATATCGAGTGCTTCATGTCGAGTCGAGTTGGTTCATTTCTGTCGACATGGTCTTGTCTCGATCCTGCTTCTTTTCCATCAGTCGACCTTAGGTGACCTGGTCGATGTCGAGTCACTATATCGAGATCGAGTGGTTATCGAGATCGAGTCCTTTCTGCTCGAGATCGAGCTCTTCTTCATTGTCTTATTTCTTCTCTGAAATGCTCCGTTTTCTGTGAAATCAAACCAAAACTTGTGTATACCTCTATATCTTGCAAATAAACTCAAATTACACAAATTCACTAATTTCCCAACCCAAAAGTATAAAATATGCATTAAAAACGGAATAGATGTAAGCATGAAACATGGTGAAATATGTGCACATCATTTACCTAGTTTAATTGCATTTACTTGTTCAGTAAATCTCTCCTTAATTATTTTGCAATCGACTAACCTTAATAAAGAGTCCAAGAGGAAAAAACAGAAAAAAAAATCACCATAACAATATGGATTTATTAATTGTTATAATACAAAAAATTGGAGTCATATTTCAGAAATTTAAAAAGAAAATATTGGAGGAGTTTCATTCGAGAGAATTGGAGGCACAAGAAAAGGATTTGCAAGTCAAAACTTCCGAACGATCAAAGAAACCACTCTTTTTCCTTAAATGCACTTTCATCTTTTGTGAATATATCTTCCAATCTTAAATGGGCGTGCCTGCGCTACCCAGATACTTTTTACTTCTTTTCTAATAGGATATATAGTATGGTAGAAAGAAACATATCAATCTTTCTACCATATATTTCTAGAACGAAATCAGGCAAAACATAATGAACACAAACACAACCCTAGGTCATAAAAAAAAATTGCCACAAATCTCAAATTTCACCCAGAAATTAGATGAAAAGAACAAAATAGTACCTTTATCAGAATAATGTTTCGAGCTACTATGGGACTTGTCGTGCTCTCTTATCTCTTCTACTACTCCCACTTCCAGATTTTTCATCATCGTCTGAAATTCTTCGCCTCTTGCTTACATCCCTACCTAAAACCACAAACTTGCAGATAAATTAACAATTTTAAAAAACAAATGTATACTATACTTTTTTCGATAGTCTCTCTTAGGACTATGTTAGGATAATGATATCCATATCACTAATTCCAGACTACAACAAGAACTCCGAACAAACTCCCATATGAAAAAAATGCTGCTAGTATTAATACTCTTTCAAACAAAAAAAGCCACAGGGTTACAATAAAAAGACTATTGGTTCCACATAAGGGCCTAAGAAGAATTTCAATTAAGAGGTAAAAAATTGTGATCTTTTAATCATTTAATTGAGATTGATCCATTTTACATATCAGTCACGAACTTGATTCTCTATCCGTACGAATCAAATAAGAGGAAAAAATATGATTCGGCTAATTATTACAACCTATAAGATTGCGATTTTGAAATATTTGTGTATGAAAAGTATAAATTTAAGGTTTTGAGGGAAGTACCTTTCGCACGGTTGGTTACAGCTTTGGCAATTGATTGTCTTGATTCTATGAGGGGTGAGAATATGTTTCTCAAGTTAGAAAGAATTGTAATATGAAAAAAACATCTCTAAGAGGTGTTGTTTTATCGTTGATATAGAGAAATTCAAATCGGCGATTTAAAATTTTAAAATCGCTAATGACTAGCTTCACTAACTCTACATTAGCTAATTCTAGTGACCATTTGAAGCTACTCATATGTTTATCATCCTTAGAAGAGGAACATAAATGTTGCCTCTAAAATGGCCATCTTATCAAGTATTATTCAAAAAGTAACTTTGAACAATAGACTACAATTTTTTCTCTTTCAACTTCATATGGATTAAGATTGAAGATCTTAAGCATGAATACTTTATGTATTTGAAGTTGCCTTTTTCACTTTCAAAGTTTCTTCTTAACGTTCAGTCTAGTAGTTGGTTTTGGATTTGTAATAGAGAGCGTATCTTTTTTGAGATAAATTGAGAGTGCACTTACTAAATTGACAAAAAAAAAAAGTAAATCAAATAAATATATAAACAAAGTGAAACATACCTCTATTTAACCTCACAAATTTCACCATGAACCATTAAGACATTGAAAGACCCCAATTTCATCAGCAAATTAGCGGCCTACATATTAAATTCAATCCTTAACAATACCAATATATAAGATCCAAAACAAGAAATAAGATCTAGTTTTCTAATCCAGATTCACAACCAATCAATTCAGATGGATTCCAATTTGATTAGCAATTAGTCAGCACATATAATAGATATATACAATATATAATCAGCACCTGAAGTTTATTTTAATAATTTAATAGGGATAAAAAGGATAAGAAATTTCAAGCAGATGATCAACTGACCAAAAAAATATTCATTTATGTAAATCGATCAGCTAATTCATGATCATCTTCAACTTTGGTATACTGCAAGCTTCAATTTGTACTTAACTACCTTCTCCTTCACCAGTGGAGCAGCACTCACGTTATTTTATATTTTCCCTTTCTTTGTACTCTCTTTTTCATGGAAGTGTTTAAATTTGCAACTTAGATCCAACAATAGCTCAATCTAATAAGTATTGTCATTTTATTACAGAATTTGATTTTGAGTTTTTTTTTAATTTGGTCTACTGGGTTGCAAATGACACCTCCTTCTTTGAGGTATTACACCATTGAATGAGGTTCTTTTGTTTTTAATCTTTAGCTGGTTAAGAGTAAACATGTGTGCATCTTTTTCTGACATGATTGACTTTTTTTTTTAAGGATCATTTTGGAGTGAAATCCATATAAGACAGCAGTGAAGAAATATCATCTGCTGTTATCTGCAAGTCAGAATTATCAACTGCGAAGCTCTCATTTTCGTGATCACTCGTAGCTAGAGTTGGTTCTTCACTGAGAGGCCAGAAGCACTTTTGATGTGTGCATTCGTGGTTGCTCAACTGGTATAAACCCTTTAAGGGTGTGTTTGGGATGGGAGGTGGGAGGGGTGGGTGATTTTTTTTTGGAATTCGAGTCGGGATGTTTGGGGGGGTGGAAGAGGTGGTGGAGGGGGGGGGGGGGGGGGGGGGGTGGATGGATGGGGTGGCGGAGATGGGATTTGGGGTGATTCTCCCACCTTCAAATTGGGGGTGGGAGGAGGTGGAGAAATTTTGCCACCCTGTATGGCCTTTTTTTGCCCCCGCCACTAGTTCATCATCTTCCTCATCCCTCACCTGGCCCAGCCTCTCTCCGTCGACCATCCCAAGTGACCTTCACTGGCGCTCCTCCACCTCGATCTCGGTCGACCACCCTCCTCCTTCATTGTCCTCGACCACCCATCCCTCGACCCTAAATTGAATCAATAAACGCCCAATTTACACCCATCCATCACGTAACCCTAAATTCCAAAATTCGCCATTAAAACTCACTACCAAAGCTTCTTCGAATCAAATTCGTCTGTATTACCACTCCCCAAATCGAATTCTCTGAGAAATGGGGTGTGTTAGTTCGAAGGATGGGGTATCCCTAACCCCTGTAGCAGCCGATTCCTTCGATGCCCTCAATGTTGCATCTTGTTCGGGAGGGAGGCCGTGGTGGCAACAATGAGGAAGAAGGGTGAAATTGGGTTGAATGAGGTGTTTAATTAAGGGTATACATGTCTTTTCATTTTTTTCTATAAAATTTTTATCTTTATTCAACCAAACATGCAGGGGATTATTTTCTACAAATAATCTTCATCCTTTCCACATCCAAAAAGTATCTTCATCCCCTCAAATTATTTCTACCTCCTTAAAAAAAAATTTCATCGCAAACACGCCCTAAATTTGATTTCCCTCACGTTCTCTCTAGTTTATGTCCGAGATCACAAACCTTTTTTGGTCACCAAGTGGGACCATTTCGTGTTTGTTGTGCCCCTCAGGATTAAAAACTTCAATACAAATAAGAATGTACCCCCTTTACTTTTTATAACTTATACACCATAAACTTAAAACCCACTCTTGAAGATGGAATTTAATTTGGTATGAGATTCCTTAGTTTGTTCTTCAACAGATTTCCAATTCATCTGGCTGATTTTGTTTTGTATCTACTCACGGTGCAGGTAGCCACCTTGATTACGTACAGTATATGCAGACATCGATTTTGCTTCAATATATAAGTGGGGCATTGGGTGGGGCTGGGCCGCTGTTATTTGGCTCTGCAGTTTTATTTTCTACTTGCCTCTTGACATCATCAAGTTTACAGTTCGGTATGCTCTCGATCAGTGGAGATGCTTGGAACCTGTTGTTTGACAGAAAGGTTTGATCTCACTCCAAGCAAATCCTCTCTCATTGCTGAACAGGCCAGGATCGATCTAATAATAGCTACGCACTCACGCCAAGCAGCCTAAAAGTTACGTCTTTGCTTGCTTGACACACTTCCATCCAAGTATTATCTTGATTGAATATCCACTTGTAATCATCTGACAAATTGTGATGCTCTTGTCGGCTTGGTGAGATGTACACACTCAAAGTCCATGTCGAATCAGTTATGAGGTCGAAGCAGGTCACACGATATATAGTTAAGAGAGAAAACATTCAATCGCGCAGAGATTGTTCGTTTGTCAGTTATTAGTTTGTTACAGAAACCTTGTTGTAATCTGCTTGGTAAAAATTCTGAATCAATAAAGCTTCAACTTCACAAGTTTCTAGTTTGGTTTACATTGTTCAAACTTGTATCATTATTAGTACAGCAACTGTGAATCCCCAAGTGAACGAACTCGAAGAGAAGGCCTCTAAAATGAATGTGCTCTTCCCAGCCTAATGGAATTGACATATTCTCGGGGAGAGTGGGCAGACAACCCGGGAAATGCCAATCCAATAACCCTTAGCCAAACGGAGAACCATCCTTCTTTGTACTCTGAACCATTCGAATAGCTGATCAAGAAAGCTCTTATTAGCTCCCAAACTGCATTCAAATGTGCAGCTATCATGTACTTGAATTCGAAATAGTTTCTGTTTGGCTCCTCGTCCACCTCCTTTTAGAATGCAAAGGCACATGAAAACGACGTATTCAATTATATAATAAGCCCATTCGGAAAGGTTATTCAAGATGAAAAGCACGCAGTGAGTGAGGGATTCCGGATTGGTTACCTCATCTTTGTATAAGCTGTTGTAGTAAAAACATTTGCCAAAATGTCTGAACAAGAATGTGGTATCGTCGAAAGGAATCCTAGGAACAATATCATTGCAGTAGACCACCCTGACGTACTTTGGGTAATTGGGCTTATTGAGATATGCTTCCATGAAGTTCCCCAACTCTGTATCTCCGAACCTAGGCTGCCCGAACGTGTACACTCCCAACATCCTCCGAATCATCTCATCTTCCTCTTGTATCAGGAGCACAGTATGAAACAAGATCGCAAGGCCGCCACCTAAGCTATGACCTGTGACCACAACCTTGGCATTCCTGTGTTCTGCCAATAACTCATTAAGCTTGTCCCTCACCATATAATATGCACCTAACTTATCCGCATAACGCTCAGTACCAGAGCTCAAACCAGAGTTTTCGGAACCTCTTGAGAGATCATTTAAGCCATTTGAGGTGAAGAGACTGGTGTCTTTCCGAAGGAGGTGTTGATCAAACGAGGAAATGTCTCTTCTGTTTCCCAAACCCATGGCTTCTACAAAACCAATGTGGAGTTTCCCCACATTAGGAACCTTGTACCAAGAGTAGTCGAAATCTGTGCTCCAATCATCTGCGTCAAAGGGTTCGGTTCCTCTGAAGCTGACTAATATCAAGTTTGCGTCGTTGGGCTTGTCACATAGTATAAAAACTTGGGTAGAGCTCCTCTTCAGAAAATCTGTCAAAAAGTTTACATTTAACAAGAAATGAAGAACCTTATGAATATAGGAAAGTATCAAACAGTATATAAATGCAACTTTATTTTTATTTTTTTTTACCATTCCAACAATTGTAGAAGTCCACAAAATGCATCTGTTCAAGGCATGAAATTGCAATTGAAGCATATTTAGACAAGGGAGTAAACAGACAGTGATCACAAGAGAAGTAAACAAAGCAATGAAGAAGGTCTTACTTTCCAATGATGAACGACGACTTCCTTCACAAGACAAGCATTTTCATAAGCTAACTTGGAAGCCATGATGCAAAGATCCATAAGGGCCTTACTTCCACGTTCATGATCTACCAATGGAGCATGCAGGGCACCATCTTCTTCAACCAAACTGTCGATCTTTAACAGATCAATTCGCCCATCCAAGTGACCGATTGAGCTTATGAAAGTCTCACTACCCCTTTTCGGCACCACCACTTTTCCTACATATATAGACAATTGAGTCAGTAGTCGCCTATGAATCAAAGCTAAGAACTCTATTATAGATGAATACCTTGGATAAAGTTGGAGACTAAACCAGTGAGATTGCCATTAAGGTAGAGGAGATTAAGGACGAAGTCGACAGCAAAACCAGTCCACTTCATGAGGATCCGGACAGCAAAGAGGGAAACCACCCTCCTTAGTATCACTGAAACAGCAATCACAAACCTATGATCTCCTCCTCCCAAGACACCATCGCGAATGCCGGAGGTTTCAAGAAACATGGGCCCATCAGGCCCCATGTCAGCCCCTAACAAGAACCTCATCAGATAAACAAAGCTGGTCCTCTTTGGCCAGATGATCAGATGCTTGGACTCAGGCCTTGCAGTATCAAGAACTCGCCTTTCTTGATCATCTGCCATTTCGAGTGAGTGTGAGGGATAAGCAAGTGATTGATGACCGATGGATTGGGCAATAGTTTGAAGCTTGAAATGGTATATATTTGTATACATTTAGAAATTGGAATTTCCTTAAACAGAAAGCCGCGATTGAAGGTGAGTGGTCCGGTCCCTCTGTGATTGCAGATGTGGCCCCTCTCTGATTACATATGTGGGACTGGGAATGGGGATACGAACGGAAATGGACGGCGGCCATCTCCTTGCTGCACAAGATGAGAGCAGAATCTTGCCAAACTTCACATGGAAGCAACATGTAGTATGGGTACAGAGGAGAGGACTACAACATTTACTTTGTCTCTTCGTATAAGTATACAAGATTTTTCTTTTATTAGTCCAAATTTTATGTATAATCATAAATAAAATGCTTAGGCTCTA
Organism: Persicaria maculosa; assembly: GCA_963922045.1. Taxonomy (NCBI): domain Eukaryota; kingdom Viridiplantae; phylum Streptophyta; class Magnoliopsida; order Caryophyllales; family Polygonaceae; genus Persicaria; species Persicaria maculosa. The sequence continues at coordinate 17,435,102 of OY998261.1, read as the reverse complement.
TTTGGTATAACTGTTGAAATAAAAATGAGAATCGGAATTTGAATGGAATCAAAAAATTAAGATGGCTCATTTCTATAGCTAGTTGTTTGGTATGACGTTGAACTGAACCATTTATGTATCAACAACAACAACAACAATAAATATTATTTAATTATATGTTTCTCGTGTATTTGTTCTTTTTAAATAATTATCATATCTTTTGTTTTTCCCAATTTTCTATAGATATTTATATAATTTTTTATCATCCTAAAAAAATGTGTATAAATAGTAAACAACATATTTTAATAAACAAATTAAACCTATCCATTATTATAAATATTCGTTAGTATATATTATATATTATATTCATACTTAAATTATTATTTTTCACTATTCTGTTATTTAAAATATATTTTATTTATACTTTTATTATAATTATATTGTATAAAATAGATTTTAAATAATAATAATATCACTTATTATAATATATGATATTTCCATTACTATTATTATTTTATTACTATTTTGTTATCTAATATATATATATATTATTTAAATTGTTGATAATAATATTTATTATTATTATATTGTATTTCTAATAGAATGATTACTTTTATCACTATTTATTTATTATTATTATTATTTATTATTATGTATTTGTGTCATTATGTTTAAAGTGAAGGGTAATATAAGTAGATAATTTAATAAACAAGGCTAACCTAAGGGCAAAATAGGTAGTCAACTTTTTGCCAATCCTTCCCCTTTATATATACTAGGTCATTAACCGCGCACAAATGCGCGCGCTGTTGTCATCGTGTATAATTCGAATACACTTTCAAACAATCTAAAATAACTTCATAAGTTTAGTAGACAAATATGTACAATAATGTGTCACTTAAAGTAATTAATAAAAAAAATACAACCTATAATATTTGCAACTACACATGTTATATTGAATGCCATTCTCTGCAATACAACAGGAACTCTCCTCCAATTCATCAGGTGTCTTTTGATCTTCAATATCATTAGTTCCAACGGTGACATTTAATCTCTCATGGACTACGCTACTGTCATGGTTGACAGTCCCAACTAAGGTGTAGTTAGCACAAACTTAACAATCTCGCTCTTCCATCTGACCTTTTCCCATATCGTCTGCAATTTAAAGCTTTTGATAATGAATCATTTGGTTGCTTGTGTCTATCAGCCCAGTCAATAACCCAGGGAAAGACTTGCTTCATAAAGCAAAAATCAGCTCACCAAGTAAACCAGGGACTTAAAGTATTCCAAAGTCAACATCAAACAAAATATTTGAAATACAAGCTAGTCTAATATCTGAATTATCTTTCCATTTGTATAAAAGATTTCCTTAGACAACATCTTATAAAGATTTTCTTGCTAATATATTTCAACATATTTCCTTGTGAGAACAGATAATGAAGTTTATCATCCAGCACGTAATCATTTATTATTGGGATTATAATAAGAAAAACATATCACATTTTTCTAATCTCTTTCTCAAATCTTACTCACCGCTCTCAGTATTGGAAGAGGGTGAATGGAAATTAAATCAAAGTTACAATGAACTCCAAAAGATAGAAGATCAGAAGAACTCTACCGAGCAATATATTACTTGTTTTATTGAGTATAAAATCTTGGAAATATTTTGTTTTTTGATACCCTGAATTTCAGCTTTCCTCCCCTTTCTTACATGGCATTGAATTAATAGTTTCGTTAAATGTACTTACAATAAGAATTCAATTTATAAAACTCCAAAATTTTGAAAGGCCGATGCAATTGAGCAATCATAAGTATGAAAGAACAGATGAAAGAATTATCAAAAAGCTAAGAAGATTCAACTTTACCAAAATCATTCATTTTTTCCAATTTAGACAAGATAGGAAAAAAAAGTACTTGAATAAATTAGTTAGAAAAGGTTATTTACCTTGAATGTATTGAGCTTGAGACCTTCAAGGACATCGAAGTAACAGTCCACATGCAAGGTATCAATTTCCAAGTGAGGAATTCTGCAAGCGTAAGGCTAAATTAATGGCTTACAACATAAAATATTCAACTGCCTTTCGAGTTTGCTAGACCAAGCAAATCTTGAAGGAACATTTCATCTCTTAATTGTGTGTTCATTTTTCACCTATTCCTCTGTCAACCCAAAAGGCCTTCTATTGAAAATTTAGAGTTGACCCGGAGTTCTCGTTTTTGGTGGTGCATACACATATGTTCATCCAATTTATCTACCTATACAGTAGCTTTATTTGGCATGTCTAGTGAACAAGAAATAAACACCAATAGTAGTTACTTGTTTGCTTAATGGTTCAAACATTCCACTACCTGATTTAATTCAACATTCAAATTCAAAAATCCATTTACAGTAGCAGCTTGGTACATGGATTCAAATTATGCAGTCTGCAGTGAAAGCTCAATGACAGACATATGTGTCTATGATTTTTATAAATGTATAAGAGTTACTTGTTTGTTCAACTTCCCAAATTCGTGAGTTTGGACCCTCATCAAAGCAAAATAGACCGATAATTTACCTTGAAAAATCACTTCTTAGGGTGAATGGTCCCCACTATAGCATAGCGGATAATACCTTGAAAGTTGCTATGGTATTTGAGATGATGTTAATTCCTAAACCTTGAGTTTGGAATTAAAAACTTTGATGCATGTTCAGAATTCCCTTATATAAACCCAGCTTAAATTTAATAGTACAAAAAACATAAATTTTTAAATTGTCTTATAACTATAATTAAAAACAAAAGCAAGACAAAACTTTATTGTTAATAGTTTTCTTTTGGACATTTTATCAAATAGGCGGAGTGCATACATGATGTGCACGCAAATTGTCATATTTTCATATACTTTTATGTCCATTTTTGTCTATATTTTCATGCATATTGTTTGGGAAAGCATAAGATTAGTGTAGTTTATGTTTATTTGTCAATTATAGAGGTCTACACGAGTTCTTGTGTTATTTCGCAAAAATCGAGGTAAAATTGGAGCGTTTTGGAGAAGAGAAGAGAAGCTGGAAAACTACTCAAAGTTTACTGAGGAGTCGGAATCGACCAAATGACTCGACGTCGAGTGGAATTTGAACACCAGAAATCGAGCCAGAAGAAGAACAATGCAACTCGACACAGACTGGTCGATATCGACATAAGCTGGTCGATATCGAGTGCCCCAAATCGAGTGAAAAGATAGAGTTTGAGTGCAAATCCGAGGTTGAGTAGAGCTCGCTCGAGATAGAAGAGAAGTGGTCGATATCGACTGAAGCTAGTCGATATCGAGTGACGCTGCAGACAGATCCGACAGTTTTTGATAAAATCTTTTCCGAAGGAGTTTACTTCTACATCAAGTCGATATCTTTTATCCTTTCCTATCAGACTTTATATCCTTTAGGGTTAATTCATATTTACGTAAAGTGATTTTATTTATTTACTTTATTTAGTTTTATCTTAGGAATAAAGATAGATTTTCTTATCCTTGGATAGCAAGGTTTGAGATCTATAATTAGAAGCCATTAGGGCTGAGTTTCATTCATTCAATTCATCCAAGAACGGTTTCAATTTCAGTAGAAAGAGAGAGAGAAGGCCGAGTGGAGTAGAGGAGAGCGAGAGCGGATTTTGCTTTGTTCGGCAGTAATCTTTCGTTTGCAATTTTAATTCAAGTTTATTTTCCAACAATGATGATGATGTCAATGATGTTGAAGTGCGAGTAGTTCCCTTACTTCTAGGGTCGGGGTGAGCCCGACGATAGCCATGTAAGTTTATGCATCAAATGTGTGATTTTTATGCGATTCCGTCTTCTATCCTATATGCATGATTCTTCTACGAAAGTAGTAGGCGATCCTTATTTGCATCATTGAAGCAAAAGCCAATCATATTGTGAATTTGGATTAATTATGAAATTGGATACTGACTTTTAGGGTTTATGCGAGAGCCTCTAAATCCCCTAATTGTTAGTAACGAAAGTTATTTGACGAAAAAGCATTATCTTTCATGAATTTGGCAAAGGCTTATATGGTTATCGTTGTGGCATGAATCCCCGATCTTGGAGGTTATTAAGTTTATTGAGTTTATAAAACAGTGATTTTATTTTGTTCATCTTTCCCTCATCATTCTCATATTCTTCAGACTCTTTTCCAACAAATTTGGTTACGTTTACAGTTTCTGCGAAGACTCGAAATCGACAGCAGTGGTCGATATCGAGTGACTGACCCGATATCGAGTGCTCTACTCGACGTCGACTGTTGCTTTTGTCTTTTGCAGGAATTTGCTGGAAATCGACTGGAATTGTAGTCGATATCGACTGATCTACTCGATATTGAGTGATCTTTTGGAGTCGAAATTGAACGTGATTGCGAGATTTGGAACCGCTGACATACCTCCTCGTGAATTCGATCTTGAATACCCTACTACTACATCGGGAGGGATTCTTGTAATTTTATTTGAGAAGGCTTGGAGATCGGTTTGAGTTCATATTTTATTGATATTCGATCCAGTTTCCCTCCTAACAATACATATTACATTCAACCATTAACTTCACTTGCACCAGGGTGAAAGAACACCTCAATTTAGATAGGAATGCCATAAATGCCTTAAGAAAGTATTAATAATTATATGTTTTGTGATCACTGCCGAAATCATGTCAATTGAGTAGCATGAAATATGTAAACTTTTGCAAATCGCCTTTGCCATTAGAAATTGAATTTCACCATTGAACATATCTCAAAATACACTCAAATCCATTCCAACTTCGGAATTGATATATATATATATATATATGGATCAATTGTTCACAAACCTTATAGTATACCGTGTGCACAAATGTGGACCCTTGGATTGATTGAGATGGATGGACGAGATTAAAAGAGATTTTTCTTTTTTTTAAAAAAAAAAAAGAACGTGGGTCCCACTTACATTTTACTAAAACCGGATTTACTCCCCATGTACAGTACGTGAAGGGAGAGGCGGGTATGGGGGTTGATGAGTGGTGGGTCCCCCACAAATTAAAGATTTGCGAAAATTTGGAGATACAATATCGGATTGAAAATGGAAGGTATTTTTTTAATTTAATTGTTTTAGTTGTGAAGATGTGAAGATTTGCCAAAATATTCATTGATGTGGACCCGCGTAGCCCAGGCTGGGCAGTGGGAGGCTTGGCAGCGTCGGTGACAAAGGGAGGCAACTTAGAGGGAGAGTAGGATGGCGGTGACAAAGGGACGATGGAGATGAGTCGGCGACGGAGGTACGATGGCGCCATATCTGGCCGGTGGTGGCGATGGAGGACGATGGAGGCGAGGCTAGCGGGGCGGACGACTCGAAAATAGGGATTGAGGCTAGAGGAGTCTTGTTGACGATGGAGGCGGATGATGGAGACGAGGCTGGCGGGGTGGACGATGGAGGCGAGGCTGGCAGCGGCGACAAAGGGAGGCGGACGGAGGTACAATCCCAAATCGTTTTCCCCCAATTTCTATCTTTCTATGCCTCAATCCTTCTCCATGCCTCTATGAGCAGAGTTACAGAAACCCCAAATATAAATTATAAAGATATTGTTCGGCCCTAAAACTCCTGTTACAAATTGATTTTTTTTTATTTACTCTTTTTTTGTTTGGTTTGTTGATTCTTTGTTTATTACTCATTCGGATTCCAAAATGGAGATTGAGGCTAGAGGAGTCTGGTTGGGGAAGATGGGATTTGCTGCGTCGGTCCCGTCACTAGGGAACGTTTGCTTGAGACAATCGGCTAACGTCGAGTTCATCGCAGCAAAGTGGGCAACTCGCTCTCAGGCTATCCAGCATTATTTGTCAATTGTTCCCGCATTATTCGGGGAAAACACCGAATTATTCAGACGAATGTGTTGATTTTTAGTCGAATATATATTTTTGGTTTTCGAGATTCATAATTTGATTAATTATTTGTCAACTGTTAAGACGTATGTGTCGGATTTCGGTTACTACTGGAAATGAGTTTGTAATTTATTCGGTGAAATCTGATTCATTATTCGCCAGAATATAGAGTCTTCGGTTTGGTAAACTACATAAAACAAAACATTATTCGGTGAAATGTGAGACATTATTCAGTGAAATATGAAACATTATTCATATTAATTGTAAGTATTGTTTAGAGATTTGAGGTTTCCTTTATCTGAAATTGATTGGCAAAAAAAACAATATTCGGTAGCATGTGATGAATTATTCATTGGAATTGGTAATTTTTGATATGAACTAAATAAAAAAAAACAGAAAATTATTCGGTAGAAAGTGAAACATTATTTGGTGGAATTGCTAAATCTGTAAAATGAACTAAATAAGGTGGGTATAAAATAAACATTTATTTTCCACCCGAAAAAAGCAGTTTTTTTCACAAATATGCTATATATTTAAAAAAAAAAACAAGAAAAAAAAAGCAAGGTGGAGGGTAGAAGGTGGTAACACGCACTAAGGGGTGGAAGAGATTGGTTTTTTGCCAGGTGGGTCCCACTTTATTAAAAAGAAAAAACAAAAATTCCTTTTAATCTCAGCCTTCCATCTCCTTTCAATCAACGACCAATAATTGTGCACAAGATACACCTTAAAGAGTGTGTACACTTGAACCAATATATATATATATATATATATATATATATATATATATAGCGTTGGGTTCAGGTGAGAAGAGATGTACTAGTGAGAAGGAAAGAAGCAATATGATTGCTCTACATGTCCAAAAGTGAATTAAAAATATGAGACACGTGGATTCCCCCAATTAATTAGTAACACCCACCCAAATTAATTAGTAACACCCCACTCTCATATGTAACACTAATTAATTACACGCGTCAATCAACACAACTTACTAATTAATTAGACAATGTACGTACATGTGAAAGTGTTTACATGGACTTTTAAAAATTATTTTTTGTCATTTTCACTTGTTAAAAAAATATAAAAAATATATTTTGGGGTGTGATTTAATTTTATCTACACATAAACACCCACTGTGTATATGTTTTGTTGAAAAAAAAAGTGGTTCAGAAGTTATAAAGAAGCGGTTCATGAAGTTACCAAGAAGTGGTTCAACTCTTTTACTCTTAGTGATTTAGCCATTTTACTCTTAGTGGTTCAACCCTTTTACTCTTAGTTGTTCAGTCATTTTATTCATAGTGGTTCAACCCTTTTACTCGTGTGGTTCAACCCTTTTTACTCTAAGTGATTCAGCCCTTTTTACTCTCAGTGGTTCAGCTCTTTTACTCTTAGTGCTTCAGCCCTTTTACTTATAGTGGTTCAACCCTTTTACTCGTGTGGTTCAACCCTTTTACTTATAGTGGTCCAACTCTTTTACTCGTAGTGGTTTAGCCCTATAAAGAAGTGGTTCATGAAGCTATAAAGAAGTGGTTTATGAAGCTATAAAGAAGTGGTTCATGAACCTATGAAAGAAGTGGTTCATGAAGTTATTAAGAAGTGGTTCATAAAGCTATAAAGAAATGGTTTATGAAGCTATAAAGAAGTGGTTCATGAACCTAAAAAGAAGTGGTTCAAGTACCTATAAATAACCACCTTGTTCTTGGGGCTTGCCAGGCCCAAGCCCCTTCACACACCACCTTCAACTCCCGCTCTTTGTTTTCTGAGTGTGATAAGAGGAAAACATGTCGTTGTTCTTGCCAAAGAATACTCAAGTATAATGTGTAAGAAAGAGGTCGATCCATAGGGAAATCTAATCAATTCAAGTGTCAATTCAATCGCAAGTGGAGAAAGGAGAGTTTGTATGAGAAAAAGATCTGTCTTTTGTCAAAGCAGAAACAAGAAAACAGAGTAATGTGTAGTGTAGAATGCACTAAGAGAAATAGGTTCACCTACAATTTATCACTTCAGTTGATGAATTTGATCCTTGTCTCATCCTCTAGTTCATGTCTTTTCCTATTAATGTTCTTGTCCAGATCTTAGGTAAATTATTAGTCCTACGAGTTCTAGTAACCCTTATCTCTAAATAACCCTAACACGGTTAAGATTCAACCAAGAGATAGCATTAAGAATGTGAATTAACCAAGATACATATAATATCAAGCTATGAGTCGATATTTAACATATATTCAACTTCCTACACATCCAATTAGTCTTACGAGTCCTAAAGGGATATGTTTGTCACTTGGGTTAAGGTTCGCTACGAGGAATCTGCAAAACCCTAGCAATTGAATAAATCTACTCTAACTAGTTAATCAGGCCAGAGAGAATAAAACACATTCAAGGGATTTAGCATAAAGAAGGCAAAACATTCAAATATGAATAAGAACTATATTAAGAGACTCGCAATCCAACAACTAAAGATCCAAAATGTAGGCGAAACCTTCGAGAGTTTAGTTGCTCATGCTCAACGTTGCTCTCAATAATATCTAAAGTGCACAATGTGAACAAAACATAACCCTAAAAATGTATTTAAATAGGCTTAGAAAGTCAACCTCAAAATAATAAAAAAACCATAATTAATAAGACAATATAAATGTTCAGCTACGACAAGAGCCGCGGGGCAGCTAACCCAGGCTGTGGGGCGGCCATACTGCTCACGTCGATTTTTCTCCTTCGAATGCGGTCTCGATGTCAACACAAAAGTTGTAGATCTTGGAGAGAGGTTTCCAACGCATACTTATAATAGCCAATGGAACTGCCAAGGCCTCCAAAAAGTGTATTTCAAGTTTAGCTTGTCTGGTGACAACTTCTAGTGACTAGTTCTTCACTTAGGCTCTCGAAATTCGACTCCGCTCCTGTGATCTTCACTTTTCTTCCTCCCCTTGACTCTTCATTCATCCTAGAGTCTCCTCGTTCCTTATCGGATCCACATCTACCTGAAATAATCCATAAAAATGTGTAGATTCTGCCTCTTCCAATACCATAGGTAAACATGTAATTGTAACTAAAATATGCACTATTTACAACCAAACTAAGCTAAAACAATTCTAATATGCCTATATAATTATGCTCTATCAGAGTGCAAAGAAGCAGCCACCCAGCTCGTGTCGTCGTCCAGCAACAGCAGCAGCTCCAGTTCTTCCTTACCGTGGAGTCGCCGCCATGAAAGGGCCCAGCGAGCACCCCATGTTTCCCTTCTTCCCCACGGTAAGGCCTGTTCCTCCTCTCCTTTGCTTCGAATCAGGGTAAAGTTGCTCTTTTAGTCCTCCCTCTTCCTTCCTAGGCCTGGAGGAAAGACATTCGAGCTCGAAGCAATAAGGCCAAGCCCTCTCCTTCCTCGTGTCCCCTGTTTTGTCGAAAGCTCAAGGTCAGTTTCATTTTCATTTCATATTAGCTTAAAACTTCATAAAAATGGGCCTTTATTCACTCATTTATCCTCTTAGGCCTGAACAAGCCTCTCCCTTGAAGTTGGAGCTCAAAATTCGCCATTGAAGCCTCAGAGGTGTTTCGAAGAGCTCTCAGCAATCCCTCTTCCTCTCTCTCCCTCTTGCTCTCATTTTCTCCTCTTTATGATGTTTGAGGTCAAAAAAGGGTGTCGGAAAAGATGAGTGTGTTTTGGGGGAGAAAAAATTGCGTTTGAAGCAAAGCCGAGCTCAAAGCACACATTTTGCCGCGGCGAAACCATCGTCGCCGTGGCGAACATGAACAAATCAAGAGGAAGACGAAGACGAATTTCGTCGCAGTGAAAACTTCATTTTGCCCGCATTGAGATGGAGTTTCACGGTAGCAAGAGCCTGTCTTCGCTGGGAACCAAGGGCCAAGTTTCGTCTCGGCGAGCGGCCATTTCGCTGCGACAAAACCCAATTCTGAGCCAAGGTCGAGGCCAATTTCCTTTTCTCTCTTTGGGCTTTTGGCCCAGTTTTGTTAGACCGGTTTTGGGGTATTTAGTTGTATTATGTCTCATGAGATGTTTTATGTTTTAGAAATGATAGTTTATTAAAATATGAATTGATTTAAATGATGTTTGGTAAATTATTGAGAAAGGTATTTTGAAATCTTCAAAATTTTGTGTTGAAAGGATGTTTTGAGACCTAGTTGTTGCTTAAAATGTTTTAATGATAGTCTTTGAACTTGTATTTTGGGAAATGTTTTCTCGGATGACTTATTGTTTTGAAAATGAGTATGCCGAAGTTTCCTTAATGCTATAACTCACATTGACCGATTTAACTAAATTTAATGATTTGAGGACGACCTTTGGATAACGGTATTTGACTAACTTTATTCAAATGAACTGACCTCACCTAACGGACCTTTTGACCTATTTGGACTGAACTTAGTGGACATTTTAACCGGACATGAACTTGGACCTTGTGTTATGATTGGGCTGAGACTATGGACTGAGATGAGACGGGAAATGAGACGTTGGCCGAATTAACGATGATGAATTTTGGTCGAGAATTGGAAATGAAATGTTTTAACCTTCAAATGGTTTCTTACTTATCAGACGTTTTGACTTCCCTAATGATTTTGGAAAAGCTTTCATGTGTGTATTTCACTATGATTAGTTAGCTTAGAACATTAGACTTATTACGTTATTATTCATATATGTTAGGTGATCTGTGACCTTGCCTGGACTGCTATTTGCTTGCTGCCTTGCTTTTCTTGTTCTGCTCTTGAGGTAAGTCCTCCGAGGCTCACTCAAGAATTCAGACCTCATGCCTAATATGTCATGTAGTATGTAGGTGTTGCATCCAGCATGTCATGTAATAGCATACCTAGGGTTTGCATTGTTGAATGAGCATCCGTATTCTTTATTCGTATGGTAGAATGACCGTTAATTGTGAGCATGATTACGAGATTGATTATGATGATTGATTATTGATGTGTACATATACATATGATGACGGATATGCTATAGCATCGGACTGGTCAGTGTCTACCCTAATTGAAAGGGGATAGAGATAGGAGAGGGATTTGCCACTTGACATTTTTGGGCGTCTTTATATATATATATATATATATATATATATATATATATATATATATATATATATATATATATATATATATATCTGATAAGCATGACTTGCGTGATTTAAATTTCCATCTTGCATTAGAGCATGTTTATTTAGGATTAGCGTATATGTGCTCCTACAGTGGGACCTATTCACATGTATGAGCCTCAGGCTGATCCCACGGCATGTATTATTTTTTAGGTATATTTACTGATTGATGTTGCTCTATGCTTCTATGACGGGTTAACCTTATTGGACGATTGTCGACCGAGAGACTGACTTCCACCAGACTTTGACTTGGATGTTTCTATATTCGTTTTCGTATTTGAGGGTGGTTTGTTATCTTGTATTCACGGTAATGAGTGTAATATATGCTTACTCGCAAATAACAAAAAAAAAACATGTGGTAATAACTTTTGTTGTATCCTGAATGACCAAGATGACTTAACTTAAAAGGGAGACACTACTGCATCTGCTGGTAAACGACCTAAATAGTGTAAATGTGTAATGAAGATCATACTCTATATTTAGGCACCATAAAAGAGTTAGCAGATTCATTTCCCAATAAAAAGGAAATTGCTAAATTATTTGATGATTTCTTTCTATGTCAATTATTCATTTTGCTTTAATAAAGTTCCCAGAGATGCAACAATAAAGTTCTTATGGAATGACTTTGGTCTTACGCTATCGTCTGAATTATTACTACAGACCCCATTGCTCTAATGATTATAAGGAATGAGTAGGGTCTCAAAGAGCATTAAAAGGCAACCTTCCATAAATTCTAATCAACTTTGTTTTAATCTCTTCTGCTCATTTCTTGTTTAACCGACTTTGTCTTTAGCCATGTATTGTTGTATGGTTGAAAATTAAATAGGAGAACGAAAAAGACCCGGTTTAAGTTTTTGTAATGTTGCTGTTTATTACCGGAGTAGCTTGTTTACTTAAGAGTAAGAAAGTTGTCATTCTATTTATTTGTACTTTCGCAACACTAATAATTTTATCTAATTTAAAATTTTCACAAATGCAAAATTCATAATCACAACATCATAGCCACCACGTGTGAAGCACACGACATAATTACTAGTATTAGTAATAAACATGTAATTGTTAAAAAAAATCAATAATTAATATTTTATACAAATTATAATTTTAACCCTCCTAAATAAACGTGCGTAAATAGTAAGAGACTTAAATATCATCTTATGTAATAATAAGATTTCATTATTAATTAATTGTCTATTGAAAAATAAAATCTTAACTTTTGTGGCCCTTAACATTTATCACTTTTTAGTCCCTAACCTTTATCACTTGTTTCATTTTTGTCCCCAACCTTTGAAACATTCAAAAATAGTCCTCAACCTTTTAATCTCATTTCATTTTAGTCCTTAACCTTTTAAACATTGCAAATTAGTCCCCATGCTTACATTTTTATTTGTTTTAGTCCCTGATTTTAAAAAATATTATAAGACATGATTACAAAAAACCACCCAAAATTTACCATAATGTATATAAAATTATTTATACAAAGAAAAAGTACATAAAAGTATTCAACTCTATTTTAATTTAAAAAAAACACTCGACTCTTCTAGTGTTTAAATTCACAAGATTATTCAACTCTATTTTAATTTAAAAAAAACACTTGACTCTTCTAGTGTTTAAATTCACAAGATTTGGTATAGTTATGGTAAAATCATTCACACTTAACATTAATTTGAGGTTAAAATATAATATTACGAGACAACGATTTTGAATGGTTTATAATACTCTCCCGTAGGGAGGAGTATTTGACCATTCATTTTAATACAATATTACGAGTCCCTCTTTAATAAAAACATATCACTTTATTTGTTGACATGTCTTTTAAGATTTTGTTTATTAAGTAAAGATTCGAGATCAGATAAGTCTGATTATCGAGACACCGAAAACCGTCTAACATATAAAAAAAAATAGAAAACAGTTGCAACGAAATAAGAAGAAACAAACTCTATAACAAGGCTAGTATAACCGCCTAACACAAACCCACAAAATCAACGCTCTTCGACGCGCCCCCTTCATCTCTTCCTAGAGGAAATCAACAGCCGCCATGGTATGGTTGTATTCTGCCCTCCGTCTTGGCCATACAGCACCAGCGCCCGGAATCCCCCTCGCCTTACCCATCCGCCGCGGGTCACTCCGTCGCTCTGCAATTGTGTACCTACAGTTGCTGTGCCCCTCTTCACCCAAAACCTCCGTTTGGAGTTAATCCTAGCCCGGTATGCTTTTGGGAGGGTAATCTCTCCGATAGCACCTGGCCTGCCTCTGATGGTGCCTCTTGCAGAGCCTTCATGACTTGTTACCCGGCCTTATTGAGATGGGAGGGGTTTTCGTGCTGGCCTGTCGGCGCGGGTCAATTCCTGCCTTGGCGTGCCTGGCTTTTCTTTTGGGAGGCTTGTCCGCCGTCTTACTTCTCGCTCTCTGCCTTGCCTCTCTCCGATGTAAGTATCTCTCTCTCCATCTCAACACAATTAATCGGTCTACTTGCTTACCGGCACAGACTCTATTCTAGCACATTCACAGTGTGCAGATGGGCATATCGCCCCCTTTTCGGTTCACTCACTGCTTTAATCTTCGATTTCAATCGTCTATTCTCGGTTCCTACCTTGTTTGGGGCTGTCCTGGGTGCTGTTGTCGCTTGTTGTTGCTACTGCAGGTGTGTTGAGCGTTTTTCGTGCTTGCTGCGGTCGATTGGGTGCTATCTTCATCTGTCGGTTATAAATTCATCCAACTTGCTTGCTCAGCAGCAACCTCCTTACGATCTTCTCAGATCGATTTTGCCCTACAAGGCCATTGCTACGAGAGCTGTTCAAATAAAACTAAAGGTGCACAACGACAATCTTTACAACCCAACACTTAATTGTCTCTTTTTGTTGAAGTGTGTGTATGTGCAACTCTTCTGGCTTTACACTTGCTGTCAAGTTCAATTTAAATACAAACTTTTCTTGTTGATTAGTTGTCTTTACTTGCAACCACTACTAAATCCCAACACAATATTGCTTTTTGGGTATTATGATTCACTTCCCCAAAATTTACAAGCCACTCATGAGGATCCCACGGGACCTCCTACACCTCACAAGGCTTATCAACATCTAATATGTGACATCCAAAAAGCTTATATACACTTTGCTTATATGTATTTTCCTATGAATCATAGCTTCAAACAGGTGTACCACTTCAATAATACTAATTACATTTACTTCTTCTGCCCCCTTGTTTGGTGTGATGTTGCGATTTGGGCTCTGAATCCCATCGCTTGTTTAACCTATGGATCTATTGCTTACCAGCACAGATTCTATTTAAGCACCTTCATGGGGTGCAATTGGGATTATAATCCCGCTCTCAGTTCACAAACTATGTTTCCTTATCTCTACCTTCCAATCTCGCCCATCAAATTTTATATATTCTTTGCTTATCCTTCTTCTAAATTGATGTTCTGGGTTTCTAATTGCCTTTTTACCTTTCTAAATTCTCTTTGGCTTGTTCAACTGTGGGTTTCTAGCTCTTGCTGCTCCCTCTGCTGCTTCCTCTCTTCGGTGTGCAGGTGGGTTGCTTTGGTGGCTTGCTGTCCAGGCGCTCTTGTTTCCTTGGTTGGTTGGCCTCTACCTTGGTGTTGCAGCTGCTGCGGGTGGAGCTTCTTCAGCTGCTACAAGGTTACGGATGGGTGCTGCCTTGCTTACCTTGGTGTTGTTTTGATAATTTTCCAACCAGCTAACTATAAGATTAAAGGCTTACAAGCCCCATACGATGATCCTATTGGATCTCTTCACCCTCACAGGGCATTTCACACCCTTACCGTTAAGAACTACCAATATTATATACACTTTGTTTATATTCACTGTCATCTGATTTGTACTTATCAACAAATGTATTACTTGACAAAAACTACTTGTGTTTACTCCCTCATCATTCGGTTTCATGATCCTTACATAGTTAATTTTCAATTCAACTATCATTCGTCCCAAACCGGTCAGTGGAATCATGAGCAAAAGCTTTACCTTAAAGGGGTTAGACTCCAATTAATTAAATCAAGCCTTCACACTTGGTATACTATACTTGCCTTCTGCATTACTGCCTGTACCAATATTAGGATTATTAATTCCTTTCCCCTACAAAAAATGAATTTACAAGCATCCTTAGACGAAATTTTCAAACAATCCCGGATCAAAATTAAGTTCACATGAATATCTCTTCTTGGAATTGTCGCGACTTTAAGAGAAGAAACTTTTGGACAAATACCGAACTATTCTGCAGAAATAATCAGATCAATGTTTTAGTACTATTGGAAACAAAATCGCATAAGCCTCCGCCAGACCACTATTGGAAAAAGTGTGGATTCACAAACATCGCTTTCGATCCTGCTATTGGTTTTTCGGGGGGTCTTTGCCTGTTATGGAAGGGTATCTCTCCTGCTGAAGGTGAAATCAACCTTGTCTCAATACAACACAGACTCATCCATATTGATTACCATGACTGCAATTTAAACAAATCAGTGGCTTTCCAATTAGTTTACGCTCCGCCGGACTACGGCTCAAAAGCCCAGTTCTGGGACTTTGTAATCCAATATTCTTCGTCTCTACAACTCCCTTTCTGTATCTTGGGCGATCTAAACGAGATTGCAATCCCCGACGACAAGCTGGGAGGCTGCCTCCCTCACCCAAGGCGTTTCGTAAGAATACAACAACTAAAAAATGACCTTCTGCTCCATGACGTCCCTACTCATGGGGGCAACTATACCTGGCAAAGGAAAAAGACGGGATCCCCAGATAATAGCTATGCCAAGCTTGATCGTTTACTTGCTCAACACGAGGTTATATCGGCCTATGATGGGATACGAGTAAGGATACACCCTTTCACAAACTCTGATCATGCCCCGATCTCGATTGATTTACGCTCACAGACACATATACACAAGAGACCCTTCCGTTTCGAGTTAGCTTGGACTACTATCCCTGAGTTTAAGAACGTTGTAACACAAGCTTGGCGAATCACTCCGGCAGGCTCCAACCTATTCAAATTAATAAAAAAGACGGCCTTGCTTAAAACCTTGGCAAAAAAATGGCACAAGCAGACTTTCAATAATATACATAAACAGATTTTCCAAACCGATGAAGAGCTCTTACGATTACAACAAATCTTAATTAGGAACAATAACGCTGACGATTTTGAGCGCCATAGGAGACTACTTAACAAAAGAGAAAGAATGCTTGACTTCCAACGAAGATACTGGAGCCAAAGAGCTAAACTCAAGCATGCTAAACTTAATGATACAAATTCGGCTTATTTCCACCGTATAGCCTCTGCAAAGCGAGGAAAGAAGATTATCAAACATCTACTAACGGATTCGGGGTTGCACTTGAGTGATAATAGTTTGATTAGAGATGAGTTCGTCTTAAACTTCTCTACCCGTTTTAAGTCATCGTATAGCCATGGTATGTCCTTTACAAACGATCTTGACGTTATAGGAAATGAGATTTCTGACGTGGACAATGTTGGACTTACTTCCGCAGTGACTAACTCTGAAATCAAATCTGCCTTGTTCTCTATCAAAGCTGATAAAGCACCGGGCCCCGATGGTATGCCGGCTGGTTTTTACCAAAACTACTGGGATATCGTTGGTCCATCAATCATAAAGGCTGTAAAGTCGTTTTTCTTATCCGGGAGAATGCTACGCCAGGTTAATCACACATTCATCACCTTAATCCAAAAAAGGGACAGTCCGGAAACTGTAAACCACTTTAGACTAATCAGTCTGTGCTCTACGGTCTATAAGATCATATCCAAAATTTTGACCAACAGACTGTCCAAAGTTTTTGATAAACTCATACACCCTTTAC
This sequence comes from Persicaria maculosa, assembly GCA_963922045.1. Classification (NCBI taxonomy): domain Eukaryota; kingdom Viridiplantae; phylum Streptophyta; class Magnoliopsida; order Caryophyllales; family Polygonaceae; genus Persicaria; species Persicaria maculosa. The sequence goes on along the minus strand of OY998261.1, from coordinate 17,418,342 downwards.
AGAGTGCTTTCACAAAGGGTAGAGCCATTCAGGACAATATTCTGATCGCACATGAAATTTTTCACTCCTTCAGAATTAGTAAAGCTAAATGTGGCTACATGGCCGTTAAACTAGATATGGAAAAAGCATATGATAGAATCGAATGGCCTTTCCTCTTCGCTGTCCTTCATAAGTTCGGTTTCGACAGCAAGTTCATTCGTTGGATTACAGAATGTGTACAAACAGTCTCTTACTCTATTTTAATCAATGATGAACCGTCTACTCCATTTATACCCACCAGGGGTCTCAGACAGGGTGACCCTCTGTCTCTTTTCCTTTTTATCCTGACCGCTGAGGTTCTTGCAAGAACGCTCCAAAGACAAGCATCTGCCTCTACTGACCTTGGATTCACGCTGGGCAGGGGAGGGATAAGGGTCCCTTTTCTGGCTTTCGCGGATGACATTCTGTTGTTCGGGAAATCAAGCCAGGCAACATGTCTCACCTTATCAAGTACGGTACAACGTTTCTGCCTGATCTCGGGCCAAAAGGTTAACCTACACAAATCCAGTTTCCAAGTCTCCATTGGCACTCCAGTAGCAGCTATTCAAAGTATCTCAACAACTTTGGGAATCCCACAGACAAATAACCTAGAAAAATATCTTGGATGTCCGATTATAAATGGTCGGGTTAATCGAGACACATTTGCCGATGTGGTTCTGAAAGAAAAACAACAACTGACCAAATGGAAGGCGGCTTCTCTCTCAGCCGAGGGCCGAAAGGTACTCATCAAGTCCAACTTGAGCGCTCAACCACTGTTCATAATGCAAGCTTTCATGCTGCCGACCTCGATTCTGCATGAATTAGATAAAGTTTATAGACAATTTTTCTGGAACAAAGACCAGAAATCTACCACTCTAATCAGTTGGGACAAGATTTGCTCCGACACCCTGGCGGGGGGATTAGGCATTTACAAAGCAGAGTCTATGAACATAGCTTTACAAATGAAGTTGTTGTGGAAAATTATTGCAGAACCAAATAATATCTGGGTTAGAGTTATTTCTACTAAATACCTAAAAGGAGCTCCATTGATGGATTACGTCAAAAAAGGCAATACTTCTTGGCAGTGGTCGAAATTGACAGCCATTAGGCATTTGTTCAAACCTGGCCTTCGTTGGTCAATTGGGGATGGACGATCGGTTAAGTTCTGGACGGACAATTGGGTCCTTAACACTCCCTTAACACACTCAGCAACTTCTATGATTGATGGAGACATGACAAGCTGGCCCGTAGAACGCTTTATTACCAGTGATAACAGATGGGATATCGATGCTCTAAATAATGAGTTACAAGGTTTACTCAGTACGACCACAATCAGAAATATTACAGAAGTAAGACTACCTGTAAATAGTTTTCCGGACAGACTTTATTGGGGCCCTAGTAGGAATGGCTGGTTCTCGACTAGATCAGCTACAGATATAATTCACCTTCACGATAGTGACCCTCACTTTGACTGCCAATGGCTGTGGAAGCTAGACGTTCCTCACAAGATCAAACACTTCCTTTGGAAAATCTCTCGTGACGGTTTACCGACGTCAGAATGATTACAAAGATCGCATGTGTCGGTCCCCTCCGGCTGCAACTTCTGCGGCTGCTATACGGAATCTACCTTACACCTTCTGCTAGAATGCCCAATGACGCTAGCACTACTCTCAGATCTCCATATCAGCATCCCAAGTCATTATGGGATTAACGACAGGTCCAAACCTAATAATATACTCAATCATATCTACACGTTGATGGGCAGAAAAAACCTCAATAACCTGGCATTTGCGTGGTGGGGGCTTTGGTTCTTCCGAAACCAACTAGTGTTTCATCACACACCGACTACTTCTTACCAAGCCATTTCCTTATTTTGTAAGTCAGCAAGGCTAACCTGGTATGCGCACATGGACAATAGTAATAACACAGAAAACTCGATCTCTAACAACCGGCAATCCAGCAATGATAGACCCAACTCTGCGAACAGAATTCACGCCAAAAAAAGTCAGCTTTGGGAAAAACCACCTGTTGGCTATTTCAAACTTAATTTCGATGGTTCACACTATCAGTCTCTAGCAGGAACGTATGGGTTCGCCATTCGAGACCATCTAGGTAACATCGTCTCGCTTGGTTCGGGCCCTTGTAATAACAACTCAGCGGTATACGCGGAGGCTTTGAGGCTTCACATAGGTGTGGTAAGGGCGAGGAGCCTTGGGATTCAAAAGCTTCTAATCGAAGGGGATTGTTTGGTCGTCATAAAGGCTCTCCTGGGTGACTGGGTGTGCCCATGGAATATCGAGTTGTTGATGGCCGATACTACTATTATTCTTGAATCTATATCTCATGTTGCTATTCGTCACATTTTCAGGGAGTTGAATGCGGTTGCGGACAGGATTGCGCGTCTGGCTTACTGCATCCCTGCCGATGATAGCTTCTGTAATGATCCAGAACTCCGTGTTCTCGTCCGTTCGGACGCGCTAGGAAAGAGGTCGGGTCGTCGGCGACTTTCCTAATTTTTATCTTGCTTCAAAAAAAAAAAAAAAAAAAACCGCCTAACACACCAGGAAGGAAATTTCAGAGCGAAAAAGAAGAAAAAGTCTATTTTGCTCTTTTATATTATACAGTACTTGAGAAAATAAAAATAAAGGGAAAAATAGAGAAGATCGGTCAATTTAGTCTCCTTGTTTGACCGATCCGCTCTTTATAATTTATAGCCCAATTCCGCGAGCTCCCCACCCTCCCCCTATCCATTTTCTCCGATCTGAAGATCTGGTGGTGCAGCCTCCATAGCTGCCGATCGAGCGAAGATGATAACAATTCCGTATTTGACTGCCTTAACCACCTACTTCAGCTACGGATTGTTGTTTGCCTTCGGCCAATTTCGTGATTTCTTCAGGAAATTCGTCGATTGGTGGCACCCAACCAACCTCCAGGTCCTTTTTTTTTTTTTTTTAAAAAAAAATTGTCACTCTTTGAGATTTTCGTTTTCTCGAATTTCACTTGAATTTTGGAATGTGTAGGGATATGCGCCGATTTGTCTAGGGCTTGAAGATTTCTACATTCGTCGCCTGTATCTTCGTATTCAGGTATTATGGCTGAATCTGAGCTGATATTGTTTCGTTGTGGCGTTTTGAGCTTTTGTTGCTTCACTTCAGTCGTTTTCTGTACCAAATTTGGTAAAATTAGAACCAAACGAACTACTAAAGGTGAAATCTTCACCAAACATATCGATAACTTACTTGCATGGGATTGTCTTTTGAATCGTGCTCATTGAATAAGGTATCCAGTACGTTTATGGAAATAGAGAGCAATCTGGAAGTTGATCGTCGGTTTCCCATGCCCAAATGGAGCCTTTAGGCAGTATAGGTATATGATAATGATGACTTGCAGTCAGTAGGTTTATTTTCACCAAAGATTGCCTTTTATTTATTGTTGATGGAGTTTGACATGTTTCACTGAGCTCGGGCATATTCAGTTGGCAGGTGTTGGTTGGTTAGAATGTTAGATTGATTGCCTATTATGTTTAGAATATATGAACGTTGAGTCGAGGTTATGCCTGGAAGTTCTTAACTTCTTATGGAGCCTTTCATTTGTTAATTGTGATCTTTCCTATAGGATTGTTTTGGTCGTCCTATTGCAAGTGCCCCTGATGCTTGGTTTGATGTGGTAGAGCGATTCTCCAATGATGGCAACAAGACACTGAAGTATGTCTCTGAAATCTTTTGCAAAAATAATTTTGCTCATATAAATATTGATTTTACTCCTTTGTATATCTGATAATTAACTTTTTTCTTATATTCTGTGAGCACTAATTTTGCTTTATTTTATGCAGACGGACGGATAAAGTTAAGCGTTGTCTTAACCTGGGATCATATAACTATCTTGGTTTTGCTGCAGCAGATGAGTACTGTACTCCACGTGCCATTGAAACACTCAAGCAGTTTTCTCCAAGTACCTGCAGTGCTCGTGTTGATGGAGGTACCTTTAATCTGTATATTCATGGATCTTGTACTTTGCTTTGTGCAACAGTGATGTGATTATGCTCTCAGGCACTACTGTGGTGCACAGGGAACTTGAAGAATGTGTTGCAAACTTTGTCGGAAAGCCAGATGCCATGGTCTTGGGAATGGGCTATGTGACAAATTCTGCTATTATTCCTGTCTTGATTGGGAAGGTGTATACAGCTCTGCCTTTCTCAAAGATGGCATTGTCTTTCAGTAGATGACATAGTGTAACATTGTTGTATACATGCATAATTAACAAAGTTGTATGACTCACCTGATTTTAATGCCCGTAACCAGGGAGGACTGATAATCAGTGATTCTTTGAATCACAGTTCCATTGTGAATGGTGCTCGAGGATCAGGAGCTGCTATCAGAGTATTTCAACATAATAGTAAGCTACACTGAGTGTTGCATATTACTTCTATTTAAAAATTATATAGATAACATTGATGAAGTTGTATGCCCTTACAGCTTGGGGGAGTTTCTACCTTATTGCTTGTTGGATAAATTGGTTTGAATATTATGTCACAAGTTAGTTGGTTGTTGCATTTAATGTGTTGCTTTAGGTTTAATTTTCTAGATGTTGGTTTATATTTCCTAGGGTGTTCTTCTAATAGTTATTATTTTCAGACTTTATAGCTTCTCTTGTAAGCTTTAAAGGTCATCTCTTGTCTTTAAATAGTTGTTTTCTCCGTGAATAATATGATAAGACAATATGAAGAAGATCTTAAACTTTTCTTTGTTCTTCGTCAAGATCCTCCCAAGATATGTTTCCTCTGTAATGATCTCAGTTTTAATAACACTGCCAAACGTAACCATCCTTGTTTAATGCCTATTGATTAATGTTATCATGTTATGCAATCCGATATGAAAGATCCCAGTCTTGATAATCAGTGCCTATCTTTCATCAGCAATAATATCAATTGTTTGCTCTTTCAGCTCCATCTCACTTGGAGAAGGTGTTGAGAGAACAAATTGCTGCTGGTCAACCCCGAACACATAGACCGTGGAAGAAAATAATTGTTGTTGTGGAGGGAATATATAGTATGGAGGGGGAACTCTGCAAACTTCCAGAGATTGTTGCAGTGTGCAAGAAATACAGGGTCAGCTATACCTGTCAATAATTTTATCTGGAAAAACTGATTTGTGCATTTTGCTTTAGTTACGGTCTTCTGAACTATTTCATGTTTTTGGATCCTGCCAGCTAGTTTGAGTCTTGGAGCTTTTCAATTCTCTTTTTTTTTTCCATGACTTGATGTTTCAGTTTGACTTTTCCTTCATTGTTTATATCCCAGGCATATGTTTACCTGGATGAAGCTCACAGTATAGGTGCAGTTGGAAAAACTGGTAGAGGTGTCTGTGAGCTGTTAGGAGTGGATACTGCTGATGTGGATATCATGATGGGCACTTTCACAAAATCATTCGGATCATGTGGAGGTTATATTGCTGCATCAAAGGTTTGTTTGTTGAGAAAAGCAACACAAACTAGAAAGTTTGAAATATCTGTTTTATCATGATCTATTGTACCTTGATATGTGGTGCTACCGAATTAGTACTAATGATTTGCTATAAACTGACTATTCGTGATTAAGAATAAGATGAAAATCACAAGAGACCTTTTGTTGTTTTTTTCCTGAAATTAATTGGGTTTATTCTTATACGTTCTAGCTAGCTCTTGGTCTCTTTGAGCCAAAGCCTTTATGGAAATAATTGGGTTTATTCGCTGTTGATTGACAGGAGCTTATCCAATACTTGAAGCATACATGCCCTGCCCATCTATATGGAACTTCCATATCCCCACCAGCAGCGCAGCAGATTATATCCTCCATACAGGTTCTTCTTGGAGAGGATGGTTCTAGTAGAGGTGCACCTTTCTTAACGCAGGCTTATGTCGAATCACGTTTTAGTTTTGATTGGTGATGATGTTTTCATGTTAGTTTTCAATGCTGCTTAATGATATCTCCTGCGTAACAGGTGCTCAGAAGCTTGCAAGAATTCGTGAGAACAGCAACTTTTTCAGGTCAGAACTGCAGAAGATGGGCTTCGAGGTTCTTGGGGATAATGACTCCCCTGTAATGCCCATAATGATATACAATCCAGCGAAAATCCCCGCATTTTCAAGAGAGTGCCTCAAGAATAATGTAAGATATCTATTCATGGATATCTTGTAAATTGTAGTACTCATTTTCATTCTTCAGCCTTTTTTCCCCATACTAGAGCACTATGCTTTTTGATGATAGCCATTACTAGTTGGCTTATAACAACAACAACAACATCCCAGTTACTCCCGCGTTTAAGTGGGGTCTAGGGGGTCAGGGTGTACGCACTATTTGGCTTATACCAAGTTTAAATCTTCTGGTATTACAGGTGGCTGTTGTGGTTGTTGGTTTCCCAGCCACTCCTTTATTGTTGTCTAGAGCACGTATTTGTATCTCTGCTTCTCACACAAGGGAGGATCTTGTCCATGCACTAAAGGTTGGGTTCTTTTTTTTTTTAACCGAAATTCACATCTCCTGTATCCATTGTTTTCATGATCCTTATGTATACCTCACCGCAATTATCATATTTGGGAGCCATGCATTCCCTTCTGTTCTGCTTTGTTCGTCTTATATGTTAAGGATACGTACAGGTCATCAGTAAAATCGGGGACCTAGTGGGAATAAAGTACTTCCCAGCAGAACCAAAGAAAGAAAACCAAGAGGATGGAGCAATCAAGCTAGACTAGAAGCTCACAAGTCTGTGGCTATTGAAGATTTTGAGAAGCCTTAAATATCCGGGTTTTGTGATGTGTGAAAATCGATGCCTCTCCTGAAAAAAGCAAGATTGCAGCTTCGTCGTTCTTTGCTTTGAATTCCATCTTTTCCTTTGAACAAGTTAATGTTGTAAGACGTAATCTTTTCATATACATTGTATACTTGTCATAAGGAAAATTGTGTACGAGGCATTTTTTTTTTATGCATGTACAGCAGCTAATCCCATGAAGTATATGTATATATAATTATGCTCCCTGTCTCGATTTATTCGTTTGTATGTTCGTTAAATTGTTGAATTCAGTTGAGGTTTTCCGATTTTGCGTCTTACAATTTCTGCTGCTTTTTGCACCGCACTAAGAAGAAACAATAGGTGTTCATCTAATTTTCTTCTAAACAACAGCAACACTTGCCAAAATTTATATCCACAATGTCTCCTGAGTCCTGACGAAGCTCGTATCATATATCTGGTAGGCAAAGTTGCAAAGATCACTTAGGTAAAATTGCATCCTCATCAGTCGTGTACCAGGAAGGCATGGCGTTTCGTGCCTTGAAGGCACACAGCTAGATGAAGTGGTAGCTCCAACCATTGCCATTAATGTTGGTATCCAAAGTTGAAGGTCAGAACAACTCAGTGAGATAGCCTTTAACTCGTTATCATAATTGTTGGATAAATTAGTTTTAATATTTTGTCCTAGTTAGTTGGGTGTTGTAGTTATTGTGTTAGGCCTCTGCTTTAAGTTTAATTTTGTAGCTATTGGTGTATATTTTCTAGGCTCTTTAAAGATAGTTATTATGTCATTTTCAGCTTCTTTTTCCTGTATTTATTCTGGGTTTTTCTCCCTTGGAATATAACCAAAAGTATCTTTCTTCCTCTGGTTACTCACATGGCATCAGAGCTTTAGGGTTCTATCTCATCTGAAAATTCTTTCTTACTCCAACAACCTTCATTGTTGCTCTAGCAACCTTCATTGTTGCCTTTCAAGCTGTAGCCTTCATTGCTACGCCTTTTTCTTGTAGCCTTCATTGCTACATAGTCTTTGTTGCTGTTTTTCTTTACTCTCATCATGTCTAATTCTGAGGTTACCTCACATGGATCTACTCCTCAGAAGACCGATCTTATGATTCATAAGTTATGAATATTCATAAGTTATGAATCTCATCATGTCTAATTCTGAGGTTAACAACCTGGGACCATGCAAGATAGTTCTTCCCACTAAACTTGTAGGCTGGCTGAATATTCATAAGTTTAGTGGGAATATTCAGCCAGCCTACAAGTTTAGTGGGAATAACTATCTTGCATGGTCCCAGGTTGTTAAAACCTCCCTCAAGGGCAAAAAGAAATTCAAACATCTCACTGATTCTCCTCCAATAGTGACAGATCCTCAATTTTCTTCTTGGGAGGCAGCAGACTCCAAGATTATATCGTGGCTTTGGGACTCAATGGATCCCTCGATTAGCCTGACATGCATGTTATTTGGTACAACCAACTAGCCAAGGAACTCTGGGAGTTCCTGCACAGATCCTATTCTAAAGCCAAGGATGAAGCACTTGTCTTTGATCTCACCATCAAGTCCTATTCTACAAAACAAGGTGAGAATTCTTTCATTGTTGAATATGCTACTTCCCTACAGAATCTGTGGCAAGAGCTCGATCAGTACCAAACTTTAGAGATGCAATGCGTTGCTGATGCTGCTGCGTTCAAGAAGTCCGTTGAGAAAAATAGATCGTATATTTTCTTGGTTGGGAATCTGAATTTGACCCAATTCAAGTTCAAGTTTTGGGCAGGAGCGAATTTCTCTCTCTTGAGGAAATTATCTTCTTGATGAGGGCTGAAGAAAGTCGCTGGGGTGTTATGTTGGATTCAAAGCCTACAAAAAGCATTGCCCTTGCTGCTGCTTTTGAAAGAAAGGATCACAAAGTAGATTTGTGGTGCACTCACTGCAAGAAACCAAGGCATACCAAGCAAGAATGTTGGAAACTACATGGTAAACCTCCTAGTCAAGAATATGGTACCAAGGACCAGCCTCGGTCTCAATCTCATTTGGTAGATCATAAAAATGATTCAAAGACAATCGTTACGCTATTAGGAGAGCTCACTGCCGATCCTTGCTTCAGTGATACCCTCGCTTATGAGACGTAAGCTGGCCCCCTTAAAAAGCCATTACTTGTAAGGGAAGGGGAGGAATCAATCGTTTTTTATTTATGCGTTTGTACTGTGGAGTCAAGTTACGAACGCTTAAGACATCCAATTCTAACGAAGTAGATCCGTTCGGCAAACTTGTCATTTTAACTTCTTTAACAAGTTTTAAGGCAATTAACAAATGTACTAATTTACCCTCAATTATTACCCTCCTTTTTCACTTTATCGAAAACTACAACTAACAAACCATTAATCATATCAAGGGCATTTTTGTAAAGTGAATGGCAAAATACCTACAATGACAAGTTTTTTTGAACAAAAATAACACCATTGTGATAAACCGAAGATAAGAGAAGAGATGTAGAGAGAAGAGAGGAGGAATTGATGTGTTATTGGGGGGTCTTCAGGACCCTTTATATAAGAGTTTACATAGGGAACTAGAGTTTACTAGTGTTTATCCATCCCAATATAATAATATTATAACACTCCCCCTTGGATAAACATCCCTAAATATACAAAATTACATATCTTGCCTAGAAAACACAATGGGACAAAACTAGGACCAAGAGAACAAATACATATGACATTTGATACGCTTTGGTGATCTGCCTCGTTAAAAACCTTGTCAGGAAAACTCAGTGGGACAAAACCTGATCAAAGGGAAAAAGAGTGCAGTGCGTATACTCCCCCTGAATTTAACATCCTTCTCGAAGTCTTCTCATTCTTCTTAATGTCAATGTCTTCATGAGCTTATGGTTGAATCTCAGCATTATCTTTGAGCTGAAGTGTCTTCATGATTGACTTGATGCGCTTGACTTCCATGTATTGGTGTTGAGCTGATTTGGATGCACAAGCATAAGGTACTTCAGGACCTAGTATGCTTTTCATTGTTGATCAAGGGGATCCGTTGTATTAAATGGTGCATAAGTTGCCTCGTTAAAAACCTTACCTTGGAAAAACCCAATGGGATAAAAACCAAGATCAAGGAAAAGAGTACAACATTGTATGGTACTTCGGGACCTAATGCAATGTCACCATTTTCACAATTATAGGTACTTCTGGTACTCTTATAAGGATCTTTAATCAATTGTATATTACGGGGCTTTGGTATTAATGCTTCAGGCATTTTCAATTGATCCTTTCATTTATATGCGTATGCAAGTAATACGTTCGTCATTTACATTTAGATCCAAAATTATATTCACTTCTGGTGAATACATTCTCCATATAACCTTTGATAGGTATTTGTGCAATCAACTTGGCTTTATATTTTATTTTGTATGAACACCCACTTAAAAACCAAATGATGTTACACTTTCCGATGTTGAAACTACAAGTCTAATGACATCATGCTTAAAGAATCCATTCTTGCATGAATTTCCTTTTTCTAGCTCTTTACTATCATTTCGATGTCGACATCCATTGTTTATTTGATGATCATCATATACTCTTTCCACTTCTGGGGAATCGTATACCAAGAGCCTAGTGATCTCCAACACTTCTGGTGTAATTGAGGATCACTTGATATTCATTGAGTTGGAGTTACTTCTAGAATTTCCAAATGAGCTAGTATCTGTGACTTTGTCACTTTCTTGGCCTTTAGTAAATGTTTTCAATGGCATATTTGCTAAACCTTATAATCATTTCATTTATTGAACTTCTGGTTCACCTGTATTTATTCGCAGATTGAAATGATAGAGAAGTTGCTTCCGTGCAGTCTCTTTCTTAATTGTCTCATTTCCTCTCCCCCTAAATACCGAGCATTTTATCATCATTACTAAGCTCTAGGTATTTGATATCAATAGGGACTCAAACCCCATGTATCATCCAACTTCTTTGTGGTCTCATTATAGTTTATTTGGAGGAGGTACATCTCGGAACATGTGTTTCTCATTCAAGACCTTTGAAGGGCATGCTCTCTTCTGGAGATAATTAGAGAGATGTTATTGTGTCAAATTCGAAATGCAAACTAGCTTGCATGGGCCCATTTGACTAACGACTCTTCTGGGTCGTCGTGATAACATTCTCTACCTGTTTGTTTCATATGACCAAGTGTCGAGGCATCTATAATATTGGAATCACACTGGTCTATATGGTGGTGTTCCGTAGGTGTCTCATTGAATCCATTCAAGAGACATTAGAGACTTTGCATTTACTCTTAATATAGATGGTCTTATTGTTGATTTTGCCAAGATGATAGACCATATATGTTCGGCCACCCTTATAGAGGATCTTCGGGTCCTAGGATCTTCTAGTCCTATTTAGTGGGTGTCTTATGTGAATTTCAATGATCCCGCCCATCATCGATTCACATGAGTAACCGAATGCCACAAAGAAAAAATATTTTATCATTAACTAATTAACTTCAGGTTAGTGATAAGTTTCAAAGAGATAAATGAGTGTCAAATAAACCATATATATATATATACATTCTCATTTCTGTAAGACTTGCTTCTGGCTAGTCATATGAGATATTGGTGTTCAATACCATGTCAATTCATACATTTATGTCATTGTTACTTCAGGTAACAAGATCAATGCTCTTCTGGAGCCATATGGTATTTATCCTGGTTTTTCCATTCATGATTGTTTGAGAAAATTTCGGGTTTTCAAAGTTGTTTGACACTTATAAAACTATAATATTCAACCATTGAACTTTGTATATGGTGATCCATTTATTTAATTTAGATGCCACTGAATGGGTATTGTCAGAACTTTCGTTGATGTCATACTTCAGGTATGAGTCATTTATAATGTTCTCCAAGACATTTAGAATTAACCGTATAACGGACCAAGCTATAAGCTACAACAATAACTTTGGTCAAGCGCTTAACCATAACCTCTTTCACACCCTCTACCGGAGGGGCATGCTTCAGGCAATGCTTAGAGGATAGTCAGGAAGTGGCCTTCTTAACCGGATCGTGTTATGTGGTTACTTATATTGGTTGTACCAACAAAAAAAATAGTTCTGAATATGATAAAACCCACATTCCATGTACTTCTTCGGGAGTACAAGTGGTAAGATTAGAATCATATACTCTTCTGGAGTTTAATAAAAAATCATATATACTCTTCTAGAGTTTATAAGAATCATTCACTCTTCTGGAGTTTAATAAAAAAAATTCATTAATAGAGTCTTCAGGCTCTTAGGGAGATGATTCTTATTCTCACAATTTGTTTGATTATTTAACCATTATGTTTAGAGTCTTCAGGCTCTTATATAGGTGCTAATAATCGTCATAATCTACTGGATTATGATAAACCTTTCTCCCAAATTGTCTTTTACATGCTCGATAAAATAACTTCAGGTTTCTCAAGATAGTTCAACAAAGGCAATCAAAACCAATCACTCAAATTTTAATTGCGACTAAGATAATACCAGACTTAATAAGCATGAAATAGTTCAAAACATAACAAATCAACCAAAACAACCAAAAATAATCCGAAACAATTCAAAACAGTCCAATGAAAATAAATGATAAAAAATCTGAAAAAATAAATTTAACAGTCGCCATCTTTCTTGAGAGCAAGATCATTTGGGTTATCATCGAACAAAGGCTCCCCATCTTCATCCGGTGGTAAGTTATCGACGATATCGAGGTGATTGTTCTCAAATTCCTCGAAGAAATCATCATTGGAAATGTTTTTTCCTCTTCCGGAGGAGACTACATTTGCTTGAGACTGATCAGGGGGTGGTGCTAAATCAATGGGTCGACTCTGATGGTTCATATGTAACTGGTTATTCTCCTCAGCTAACAATAAGCTATAGAGGAGTTTTGAATAAGTCGTAAACCCATGCTTTCTGTATTGCTACTGGAGTACCATGTTAGCTGCATGAAAAGTAGATAATGTTCTTTCCAACATTTCATCTTCAGTTACAGTGTCTCCGCTGAGTCTCAACGTTGAGACAATTCGATGCATCGTATAGTTGTAATCAGAGACACTTTTAAAATCATAGAGTCTCAATTGTGACCATTCATACCTCGCCGTGGGTAGAATTATTATATTCTGATGATAAAAACGATACTTCAAACTCTTCCAGAGCTCAGCGGGATCCTTCACTGACAGATATTGAGTCTTCAGGCTCTCGTGAAGGTGGTGGCGGAGTATAATCATAGCCTTGGTCTTATCCTTCAGGGACGAGTCCGATTTTTCATTGATCGTATTTCTCAAATTTTGGCTATCCAGGTGGAGTTTCGCATCTAACACCCATGTTAAATAGTTTCTTCCGGAAACATCAAGTGCGATAAACTCTAATCTTGTGAGATTCGACATCTATTATAAAATAAAAATAAAATAAATGTCAAAAAATAGAATAAAATAAAATCTGATTGCCAAATTAAACAAAACATGCCGATTTTGATCAAAGTCGTAAAAAAAACGTATCTTTGATTCCATATATTTGATAAAAAAAACAGCGATGTATATAATATCATATGTATACAAAATCATATTGACATCCCAAAAAAAAAACATATATCTTTGATTCCAAAAAGAACTGGGAGCGATTTTTTTTTAAAGATATATATAAGACATAATAAAGATAAAATAGTACACAAAATAAAATAAAATCCACTTCAGGGGATATGATGAATTGATTCAATCGCTTTAGGGATTGAAATTAGTTTATCTGTTTCAGGAGATATGAGGAATTGATTCAATCACTTCAGGGATTGAAATTAGTTTATCCGCTTCAGGGGATAGGGGATCGTTATAAATTTGATTGTTTCAACCACTTCGGGAATTGAAATTAGTTTATATCTACTTCAGGAGATATTACTTATTTGATTGATTCAATCCAAATAAAAAAAAAACAAAAAAGAAAAATATCGAATGCCGTAAAAATAAACTCCGAACGCCGAATGAAATACAATTCGATCAAGATTAGAAGGGACTAAACGAATCAAATACAATTCATATCGGTTTGTAAAGTATTATATTCATCGATTTGTAAAGAAAAATAAAACAACAGAACGTTTTCAATTTTCATGCCGTATCAAAATAGGTATTTAATTTGATTAACAAATTTTCCGAGTTAATAATTCAATTTGATTTAAAATTCAACAAATAAAGACCGATCAGTGTCGAATGCATGCAAAATTAAAAAACGAATGTCGTATTTGTATTCATTTGTTTGCAGTTAATAATGCCGAGATTAACGATTCAATTTGCTCCAAAATTGCAAATAGTGATCAGCCGAATGCCGTGATATAACAAATACTCCATCCGTTAATTAAAACTTGACGTTTTACTATTCACGCACGTTTTTTGAGGTGTTAAAAACTATATAAAATATTAACTTTTTAACATATTTTTTAAATAATTTCATACTTGTTACTATTAATTATGAATTTATAAAAACAAATTTAAAAAAATGTTAATATTTCATATAGTTTTTATCATTCTAAAAAAGCGTGCATGAATAGTAAACAACAAGTTTTAATTCACAGATAGATTAATCAAACACTTTAGGGATTGAAAAATTAGTTTATATCCAACTCAGGGATATGAAAATTTTAATTAATTCAACACTTCAGGGTCGAAATTAGTTTATATCCACTTCAGGGGATATGAATATTTTGATTAATCCAACACTTCAGGGTCGAAATTAGTTTATATCCACTTCAGGGGATATGAAAATTTTGATTAATTCAACACTTCAGGGTCGAAATTAGTTTATATCCACTTCAGGGGATATGAAAATTTTGATTAATTCAACGCTTCAGGGTCGAAATTACTTTATATCCGCTTCCGGGGATAATGAAAATAAATAAAGAACAACGAAGCAAATAAGTATATAAAAGGGTATATGCTACCGAAGTCATCATCATACATGTATAGGGAACATGTTGAATCAACTAGGTAGGTTAGAAGGGTTAGAAGAAGAGAAGGAATCGAGATCGAGATCGAGATGTAGAGAGAAGAGAGGAGGAATTGATGTGTTATTGGGGGTCTTCAGGACCCTTTATATAAGAGTTTACATAGGGAACTAGGGTTTACTAGTGTTTATCCATCCCAATATAATAATATTATAACAAGTTTTTTTGAACAAAAATAACACCCTAAAATGACAAGTTTTGCCGAACGGAGGGAGTACCATTTTTACCATTGTTATCACGCTATTACTGGCAAGTACACTATTAGAGGGAGCAAGTTGTATCATTTCTCTCCATCAGCAAAAGATGCAATTCAAATCCATAACCATTTGTGATTCAGAGGTGAAACCAGTTAACAGGACATGCCAAAACCATTTGCAAGATTGCAACTGGAGGGTCGCCGAAGAGTTTGTCGTACTGTTTCTGTTAAAATCCACTAAGCGAAATATATGAAGCTTCACAACAGCCAGCAGGTATAAATATGTCAATTCCCTAGCTGCCAATCGCCTAAGGTTTGAAAAAAAGAATGTAAACATAAGCCTACAGGGCTACAACTCTACAAGCCTACAATGAAAGAATTGCTGACCTTTTACACCCTCAAACTGATGGGACGGTATTCATCTGCACCAAGGAAGCCTGCTTTCGGACGTGCATTTGTCGATGCATTACAATCCAACAGGCATTGATGGGCTCGTTGCTCTGGCATGTATGGCACAAAATCTAGGGATCAACTTGTTGGGATTCTTTTAGTACAACTGTCTTTTGGTTGTTTTGAATTGTTTGCAATCGGTTTAGTATATTCACTTGCTAGGTACGGTGCAAAGCATGCTATGGCCAGGACTGTGCTCCAGTGGGTACAAGGTTGCCCCTTTGATGTACTTTTGGTGCTCAATTGCAGCTCTTCTCAGAGTTCCAGGAGAACTCTTCTTGACCTGCTGCTTCTTAACTATAGAACATGCGCCAAGAGGATCAGAAGAACCAGCTCCAACTCTCCTGCCAGCCGAGGAAGCAATGCAATTATAAAGCTAGATCCAAAATGAGAGGGCTGATACCACAAGTAGCTATCTTTAACAATGAATGAGATGCAACTACATAGTATTGTTTTGCTTCCAAACTATCAGTAGTTTCTATTCCGCTTGGAATATTAGGGTTTTAGGCCAATCTACTACAGATACAGAATTTCAAATATAAGTGGATGGTTGAGATGAAAACCATACTAGGTTTAATTTAATTAATAACCCTAAGATAATGAATTCAATGAGCAACCATTATCAGCTATTTATCTGTATCATGAACTTCTTATAAGTATAAGGAGCAATTAGTCCTTTAATCCACACAGGGCAAACTAAAGTCTCTGATGCAAAATTGTGGATAGAGCCATGGGTATTTTAGATGCAATTATGGATATTTAGTTTCAGATACTAGTTCACATGTAACTAATAATCATATACCTTATACTCTGTAAGAGAGAACAAGTCAAAACTGATTACCCTAATATTTTCTCTGAAGCAATCCTAGCAGCAGTGATGGTGCGGCGGCTGGGAACTCCCTTCACAATTCGATTTGGATCAGCTCGCATCGGAGAATGGATTTTAATGAGCTACAAGAGTATAGCCAACAACAATTGTTTCATTTCTTTTCGGTCATCAATATATATGAGCAATTTTTTGCAAATGCACAAAAATAAAATAAATGAAATTTCAACTCCATCGAAATTAAAGAAAGAACAAATCTAAAATTTTTAAATCTGTTTTTAGAGAAAAAGAAGCTCCCAGACTCACCCCTAAACACTCCATCATCTGGTAGTATGCCCGACCTTGGAGCGGAGTATGACCTTGACGAGATTCTGAAAAGTACCTAGTCCTGAAAATGTGTTTGCATCACACACAAAGTACCGAACTACTCAAACTCAAATATTACAGCTCAATCTCAGTTTGAATATGGAGGAATTACCATTCTTTGTAACCTGGATCTACAGTGAAACCATACATATCAACTGTGTCACACATTGAGAGTGCAAACTCTAGAGCCTTGAGCCCAGTTCCTTTCGCAGCTGACCCGAAAGATGCACCTAACATTAAGTACACAGGATTGCGAATAGGTACTTCCTGTAAGAGAGTTCATAGTTAATGACAACTTGGAGTCAACCATCACTCATTGAAACTATGGTACTGGTAAAATCAAATATTCCAAGGAGACAAGAGAGTTAGGAAGTATCTCAGCCTCTATTGTCATTTTTGGTACCTAAGATGCACAAGAGCTTACAGAAGGGTTTGCACAAAACAGGACATTGCTGAGATTCTGAGATATAAAAGGCAATAAACCAGGAAAAACTTTGAAGTACTAACCCGGATCATTTTATTCATAATGTCATGAATAGTTGTTTTGATTATCAAGGTCTCCTTGCCAGCATCTGCAGAATGAGAATCTACATTTAAGTATGCACAAGGTGGAACAAAAGCAAGGGCAACCTAGAATGAAATTCATACCATAGAGTTCTGCAACTTTATCAAGTGCTTTGGCAGAACCTCTGTTCAGAAGACGGAATGTACTTTTTGAGCCTACATATTCAGTATAATTCTGCAGCAAAAAAAAAAGCAAAAACAAAGTTAGAAGCAACTCAGAAGAGCAAATCACAACTTTGAAACAAGATAAATAGCTATAAACCTCAATAGGTGCACCATTTTCCCTGAAAATAGCATCATATCCATCTATCTCCTTTCCGAACTTTGTCTTTAAGAGATCTCCAGAATTACCAATGACAGCACATCTATCAAACTGCCTTGGATTATATGGGGGTGTTTCAGGAAGAACAAGAGAAAGTTTCTCCACACAAACTGATTTATTTTTACAGTTATTCCTGAAAATTTGGAATCCAAAGCAGATCAGTCAGTCCTAACCTTTGAAATTGTACACAATGAACACATGGAAGATTTTGTTAAGATCACGAATCCTCCAAGCTTCTGTTGTGGATAATTAGCACGTTATTTTTTTTTGTTTTCTTTTGTTTAGTACTCTCAAGAGAGCACTGATGAGAGATATTTCTGCAAGTGAAATTGCAGATCCAGTGACAATCGTCTTTGCATTTGCAGGCAGGATATTTTAATTTCTTTCACATTACCCAGAAGAAACATCAATCTGCAATCTGAATTGACATTGAGAAATATCATTTGTAACAAGGGTCAACTTCTTTCCACTTACAGTTGAATGCCCTTGTTTATTCTTTTCCAGGCATAGTCCTCCCAACCATTGGGCAAAGCATCAATAAATTCCTTGGTGAGAACTGTGGTGCTATTCCGTACCTGAGAAATCCAGCACACTAAATAACAATCAATGAAAAAGTACGGAGATATTCTAAACCTAAGTTTAATAAGTTAAGCTTTAATTAAATTTACAAGGCCAGAGACAAGTTAAAGCTGATTTTTTTTTAAAAAAAAAGCGCAAATAACCACACAGCACAAGGATTGGCATCTGCAAAAATAAAGTTACTACCATCGATTTTTTCCATCATGTTCATATCCATACAGTCAAAACCATCACAAATAGTTCTGAATGGATTGCTCACCTGCTCCCATGTAGCCACAGCTTCACAAAGATTGAACTCATAAGATGTGCCTTCAAGCTCTCCAGATTTTGGATCTTTCTGCAAATTATTGGCAGCATTAGAATTAAGGGGACAATTTGACTGCTTATGCAATTTCACTAGTTTGATTAGTGATCTCAGGCCAATTATCCAAAAAACTACTGCAAGTCCAAGAATAATTAGGCATAACTGCTGGTCGCAAAACATACCCATTTTGGAACCGTGTCACTAGGAAACCGCAACGCAACTTGGCAAATGTCTTTTCCAGATTCAGCTTGCAAACCTAATCCATTAGCTCTCTGCAATGCAAGAAGTAGAACAAGGACACCTTTTAATCACTAAATCAAACTCTCACAGCCTTCTAATTCCAATATCTGACATCTTTTCTGGATGAACTAAAAATATCAAAGCCAGAGTTGATTCTGTAATGAATGCTTGTAAGGAGCTTATTTGTCGATAACAAGCTTCTAATGTAAAAAAATTTAAGAAGCCCTTGCCAAGAAAAGCCACTATAAACAGGGAATTTCCCGGAGAAAAATAAAAGTTACATCCACAACATATTACAATTTTCAAGATCCTAAACCTATCCCTAGTGCCAATATCTCTTCAGCCACCAGTTACACACTAAAGTTAGTGCACAAAAAAGCCTATTCCTAGTGCCATATTTGCCAATATCTCTTCCTGCTATGGCGAAGTATATACATAGATACAAGTTCAATGGTAACTGTACGTTCCAAAATTGGTGAAATTGATTCTGACTGATAAAAACAAAAACTGGAGATAGCACTCGTTTAGCTAATATAATGATCTAGCCGCCAATGCCTTAAAAATCATC
This sequence comes from Persicaria maculosa, assembly GCA_963922045.1. Classification (NCBI taxonomy): domain Eukaryota; kingdom Viridiplantae; phylum Streptophyta; class Magnoliopsida; order Caryophyllales; family Polygonaceae; genus Persicaria; species Persicaria maculosa. The sequence continues at coordinate 17,399,133 of OY998261.1, read as the reverse complement.
TTCATACTCGTTCTCCATTTCTTACCACCAAGAAAAATGAAAACACTCCGAATCACGCAAAAGACGATTTGATCAAAATCGTCAATTTCTTAGAGCTATCAAATCAGAATAAGCACAGAGAGATAGAGAGAGACACTGACCACGCATTGCCGAAATCCGGATTGCAGTGTTCGCAAAGCATCCACATCATCATTCGAGAGCCTTGCCAGTCCAAATGCTTCTAAATCCGAGAAAAACAAATGAATAACATAGGAATGAGATCGAGCGCCATATGAATCGCATCAGAAAGAGAGAGAAATTGCAAGAGATAGAAAGAGAGATTACCAGGACTGGAGAAGCCATTGAAGCCATTGATGTTAAGAAGAACAACAGACAATCCAGAAAACAAAACGAGGAGCAAACCGAATTGCAAGAACCTCATCTGACGCAGAGATTTCGGAAGAACAAAGATGGATAGGGTTTTTGTGGGGGATCTGAGATTTGAAGTTGCGATCTGGTGGGTTTCTTCAGCTTCTTCTTTTCTCCTCGACTGATTTGTTGCTAGTGCTACTCTGTGCTACTGCTTCGTTTTCTACTTCCACACTTAGGAAGAACTTCCCAAACCTAAAACGCCGTCGTTTTATCGAAAGAGGAACTTCCTTAAGGGCATTTATGAGAAGATTCTAAACTATGTTCCTCTAACTTAGGGAACTTTTATAATTAGTTTTAAGGCCATATTAAAGAAATCAAAATTTCTATTTACTACTATATCTTCTTTAGCCTAGAAAATGGAAATGATTAAAGTATTGTAGGAAATATAGTTACCATATTCTAAAATTGTGTAATTAAATAACAAATTCATAAATTTTATACGAAAAAAAAGATGATAATAATAGTTAATTAGAATATCCAACCATAAATCTTGACTTAAATATTAACTAATTTAAGGAGGTTAAATATTACTTTTCCTTACCTAAAAAAAGGGTTACTATACAAATTGCCAATTTCTCGCCAAACGCATGAGAAATTGGCAATGCACACATGTATAGAGTCGAATTTCGATCATTTCGATGTTATATTTTTATGGTTTTGAAATAGATTGAAATATTAATTGTTTGAATTTTGTTGATGTTGGGTTGTTTGTATGTTGTGTTTTGTCAACCATCCATTGAAAATTGATTGAATGTGATATAAGATGAGTCCAATTGGAGTGTGTGTTTTCGTGTTTCAACGTATTAAACGATTGTGTCAAGCGTGACTAACAAAACAATAGTACAATACCATAATAAATAGGTGGATCAATATCACATCATTATGTGATATCAGGGGCGGAGTTAGGGGGCTTATTGGGGGGTCACGTGCCACTCCTCTCATACGACGAGCTACCTAGGTGTATTCTCCTCGTCGATAGCTTCGTTTTGATATATAATACGCCCTAATCCGACATCTGAGTAAAAAGTTATGAATGTTTTAAAGATAAAGGTATATTAATTACTTTAATTTTGTTTCAATAGACTATAATGCTTTTATATTTACTTAAATTAACATTCACATACTATAATTCATCTCGAGAGCTCCAAAATGAGAGGTTATACTAATCATTTCGACAAATAGATAAGAAGTTACGCAAGTTTAAAAAGTTTATATTTGCCTATGCATTATTATATGTTATGAGTGCAACAAGTTATATATTGACTATTGTTGTTATTCGAGCCAAACAAGTCTAGTATTGCTTGATTATATTCAACTCGTTTAGAAACGAGTTGAGCTCGATTCGAACCTATATTTGAACTTGAGCTCATACTCGGCTTGTTTTGTAAATGAACGAGCTTGAGTTGAGTTTTTTTTTTTCCAAGTATTATACAACCTTACTTGCTCATGACATAGTAACTTAAAAGAAAATTTATAAATTTCACAAAATTCGTGCTATTTGAGTTTCAATCGAGCCGGGCCGAGCTTTGAATCGAGCATAAAAATGTGCTCATAATAAGCTCATTTTGTAAATGATGCTCGAGTCGAGTTTTATTGAGCAAAAACTCGAGCCAAGCTCGAGCTATTCAACTCCTATAACAACCATAATCTTCACTTAATGTTTATTATATTACGTTTCCTATACTTATTTAGTTAAAAAAAATTTCCGGATATTTCATTTATATATTTATATTTCTTTTTTTTAGGTGTGAAAAAAATGATAACGTTTTATCATAAACAGATGACATTTTATCTTAAAATAACATAATTTATTATCGTATTATATATAATCCTTTATGCCAATTTAATCCAAAATTATATCGCATGTACAATTGTGCCCCCTCTGAAATTTTTCTGGCTCCGCCACTGTGTGATATATTAAAAAAAAAATACATACATTTATTACCTCAAATATAACTTGAGAAAAAAAAGTGGCGATATATTAAAAAAAAATACATACATTTATTACCTCAAATATAACTTGAGAAAAAAAAATCACGAGATCGAATTTTTTTCAATCTCTATCGATGTACTTTTACATTGCTTACGAACCAAAAAACCACAATAAAAATAAGAACCACCTTCAATGTAGTGAACTCTTTGGCCTTTGAACAACTAGTAAAAATCGATCAAGCCCTTATATTAGATCATTGCATTCACCATTGAAATGATATGATTCATTGGAACATCTGAGGAGGAAGGCGAATTCTTCATATTAAACATGTTGCTTAACGACCACTCTGCAAGGATTCTATAAACCTCTTGAGTCGGGTGTGCACCATCCCAGAACACTCGCTTTCTTGGATCTTTCGCACCATGGTGCCCCCTCACCTGCGTCACAATTGTAGTTGTCCTCTATTTTCCCACAACATGGCTTAAACACTTCATCTTTTTCAAACCCTGATCGCATGCATTAAAAAGTTTTACCATTAAATTGAAATTTTATGAATTTAATGGTAGAATTTAAATTTGAACCCAAGGATAAAATTGATTTTTAATGACAAAGCATTTAGAGAATCTCTAATAACTATTGTATTTTAAAGAAAAGAGATGGTTTTGAATAATATAGGGATTGTTACGTTTGAAATAGAAAAAAATATTTAAAGAATAATGTAGAAATTTGTAAAATAAATTTTAAAAAAATTAGGGATTAATTTATTAATCTATTTTAGAGATTTTTTTTTGTTAAATCGGTTGGATATATATATATACAGAGGCGGATCCAAACGGGGGCATGTGGGGGCACGTGCCCCCACCATCATCCGACGAACCTCATATATGTATTCTCCTCGTTGATAGCTTCATTTTGATATATAGTATGTATTAATCCGACATTCAAGTAAAACGCCAAGTCATGACCCTGATTCACACACCCGGATATGGAAGCTAAAACTACCTCCCAGAGCTAAGAACTTTCTTTGGAAAATAAAAATAGATGGTCTTCCGACAGCTGCTCGCCTAAACAAGTATGTTAATAGGGTTCCTAGTCAATGCTCTCTCTGTGATCAATCAGAGGAAGATGTGACGCACCTATTTACAAGATGTACATTTGTTAGAGAAGTGATAGCGCATTATGAACAACAAACATGTATGTTCTTTCTTTAGCTCAATAACACAGGTCTTATCCATGAAAATTTAGAACAAATTAGAAGAGCAAATAACAGGTTTGAAGACCTAGTTTGCATCTGGCAAGTCGTTTGGGAAATTCGGAATGAACAAATTTTCAGACAAAAGAAACCGAATGGTGCAGCTCAAATAATCCAGAGAATCAGACAAACCCTGCTCGACTGGGACCAGGGAGATTGAAAAAATCTAAAAACAAAGAGAGTCAAAAACAAAAGGAATAATGCCAAGTGGAGTAGACCACCCAGAACTATCTACAAAATTAATGTAGATGGTTCTATTGCCCTTTCTGGCAAGTGTCAGATTGGAGGAATCATTCGGGATTCCGAAGGTCAGATTATTGATATCTTTCATAAGGAAATCATTGAATGCTCGATCATTCAAACGGAGGCCTCAGCAATTCTTTTGGGGCTGCAACGCGCAAAGGAGAAAGGTTTATCGAAGATCATCCTTGAAAGTGATAACCAAATTTTGGTCAAGGCTATCAATCGACATCAACAGCCAAGATGGGAAGTCATGCGATAAGTCGAAGATATTGTCAAGCTACAATCAGAATTTTCGATGGCAGATATCCGTCATGTCTATAGAGAATCAAATAAGTCAGCGGATTATATAGCTAGAAAAGGTGTCATCTGTAATTTGCAGTCTATCCCCTATCAAAGGGTTTTTTGTAACATCATCCTTCAGGATGATCTTGGAGTTAGGCTACGGTATAGGTAGCGGCTCCTAATGTTTGCCGACTATAAAAAAAAAAGTAAAAAGTTATGAATATTTGAAAATTGAAGGTATATTAATCACTTTAAATCTTATTTAATTAATCCACAATGCTTGTATAGTTTATTTAGATTGACATTCCTATACTATAATTTATCTTTATATATTTGAAATGAGAGGTTATATTACTCATTTCAACAATTATGTAAGAAATTACGAAAGTTTAAATGAAGAAAGATGTTAGATTTTCTACTTTGCAAGATAATAGTGATGTTTCTAAAAAGATGATCGAGGTAGGAATTCACAAAGCTTTTGATTGGCTTTTAGTGTTACTGGTTGCAAAAAACTATAGTGGAAACAACCTTCTCTACTATGAGTATTATCAAACCATATTTGCGCAACAAGATAAGAGAAGATTTTATCTCTGAGACTTTTGTCAGCTAGGTTGAAAAGGATGTTTTCAAGCGCATTGATAATGAGGTTATCATTCAATATTTTTAGAGTATGAAAACCCATAAAATAGATTTACCTCGTGTCGAATTGAACTATTTTATTATAAAACTCTAATTAGCAATGAAGAATTTTTCGTACTAGTGAACTCTTTTATTTTTTATCGCTATTTTGTAGTGTTGAAAATGTTATGTGTTGTACGAGTTCGTGTTATTCATTGTTCTTCATCATCAGTGTGCTCCCACCCTTTTCGGGTTCTGGCTTCGGCACTATATATATATATATATATATATATATAGGGTCGGCTCCTTTTATGCTCTTATTTTAAAATGGTGAGCAAACCCAGTTATTTGCTCTCAACCATTTCCTTATATCCGCTGAACCAATTATTGTCATGTATACTGAACCAGTTTCTCTTGTATACTGAACCAGTTCCTCTTGTATATTGAACCTCGTGAGAACACCAAGTTATTTGCTCTGAACCATTTCCTTATATCTGCTGAACCAGTCCCTCGTGTATAAAGTAAGAAAAGATTGAATTATATTTCCGAACCAGTCCCTCGTGTATGCTGAACCAATTTCTCATTTATCTACTCATCCAATTATTACTAATAATTATACTGAACCATTTCTCTTGTATGCTGAACCCCTTATTATTATAATGCTTGCTGCTCCAGTTCCTGATATAATACTGAATCATTTAATAATAATTATTGTGAACCCAATGTCTTTTTTCTTATAACACACTGTAATATTCCTGCCAGATATTCCTACCCCAACTGTATCAGACATTGGTCCAACATCAGAGAACAGATTTGTCTTAGAGATATCACCAGGAACTACAAAGTATTGGGTCCCGATATGTAATGAAGAATTTAAACCTACTGTTGGGAAAATTTTTGATACAATTGGTGAAGGCTCAGAGATGTATGAGACATATGCTTCAATTTGTGGGTTTGACACACGCAACAACACGCTTTTACGAACAGGGAGTGTGGTCAAATTAAAGTACATTGTCTGCAACAGAGAGGGGGTGAAAAATGGAGCAAATTCAACAGGAAAAAAGAAAACAGTTTCGAACAGATGTGGTTGTAAAGCTAGAGTTGTATTAACAAGGACAATGGATGGCAAATATAAGGTAAAGGTGTTTGAAGAACGTCATACACATGAACTTCGGGATAAGTTTACAGGAAAGTATGCAAAATCTAACTTCAAGCTAGAAATGATGCATCGAAAATTTGTGTTAGACTGTGCTCAAACAAAAATTGGTGCTGTTAAAGCTCACAAGCTCTATGAAACAATGATGGGTGGATTATCAGAGGCTGGTGCAACAGTTGTCCAATTCAAGAACTTCAAAAGGGATTTGATGGCTTACATGAAAGATTCTGATGCCCAAATGTTGATTAACAGATTATCAACAAAGAAAGAGATTTGCAGCGCCTTTTATTTCAACTATGCTGTTGATAATGAAGACAGATTAACAATGATATTTTGGGCAGATCCAATATCAAGAAAAAAATTTTCAATATTTGGGGATGTTGTCATATTTGATTCTACGTACAGAACAAATAGGTATGCTTCTTTATCAGCTACAGTAAATTATTAATACTGAACACTAATGTTTAAATATACTGAACCACTTCATGGTATATATGCTGAACCAGATACAGTAAATTATTAATATAATGCTATGCTGAACCAATTATTAATATTTTGTGTGCTGAACCAATTATTAATATAATGCTGAACCATGCTAAAGTACATATGCTGAACAATGCTACATTTTCCTTGATTAATTACTAATTATTAAATATACTGAACCACTCCCTGGTATATATGCTGAACCATTTCCCCCTATACTTGTATACTTTTGAATTGTCTTTTGCTGTACATTATTACCCCATTAATTTTACAATTTTATACCACTATACTTATTATATTATCTAATATATTTTTCAGATATAATATGATGTTTGCTCCATTCAGTGGGGTAGACAACCATAACAAATGTGTGACGTTTGCAGCAGGTTTGATTTTAAATGAAGATATAGCATCTTATTCATGGATGTTCCAAAATTTTAAAGAATCAATGGGTGCAGAACCAAGACTTTTGGTGACAGATCAAGATCCATCAATGAAGGCTGCTGCTAAGTCCATATTATCCTCCACTGAGCACAGATATTGCATGTGGCACATTATGAGTAAGGTCCCAGAAAGAGTTGGCACAACTTTAAGCAAATGTTCAGCTTTTAGAAGAAGTTTAGATGCTGCAGTGTGGAATGATGAAATTGAACCGTTTGAGTTCGAGGAGATGTGGAAGTCAATTATTGAAGAGTACCAATTAAAAGAAAATGATTGGTTTAAAAATATCTTCAAAATCAGAGAGTCATGGATCCCCGCTTACAGTAAACATATACCACTAAGTCGAGTTGGGTGGACGACATCTGTTGCAGAATCCCAAAACAAGTTCTTTAAGCTGTATACAGATAGATTCTTCAGCTTGGTTGAGTTACTGATGCACTATGATACTGCCATTGATAGCCAAAGACACAATCAAACTCTGTTGAACATTGCTGATCAGACAAAATCTCCTGATATGATTACTGATTTGGAAATAGAAAAATATTGTGCATCAATATTTACATTACATACATTCCGGAAAATACAGATGCAGTTGCAGAGGAAGTGCCGTGTTCTTAATGTTGAAGAAACAGAGGAAAAACATTTATTCACTTTGAGAGATATTTCAGGGACCAAATCCTTCAAGGTTGAATACCACCCTAATAATCATTTCACAAAATGTAGTTGTGTGATGTTTATGAGAGAGGGTTTACCTTGTTGCCATGCTTTCCAAGTATTAAAAGATTTGGGCATTAGCAAATTACCTGACAATTTGGTTTTGCTGAGGTGGACAAAAGAAGCAGCATTGTCTCCAATTTTCAAAATTGATGATGTTATTGTTCAGCAATGTGCACAGATTGATGCATGTAAGGTGATAAGAAGTGAAATTCTTAGAAATGTCCATAAGTGTCTTGGATTGATTGATCAAGATGAAGAGAATTTGAAGAAATTTAATGATTCAATAGAGGCATATATTGAGTCGTTGAATGAAGTGGCTATTGAAGGTAACCAGACACTTGATAAACAGAAATTAGTGGAAGATTTTGTTGGGGTGAAGGTTCCAGATCAGATTGTAGTGCAGGACCCAGTAAAAGCAAGCAACAAAGGCAGTGGAAAGCGACTAAAAGGTGGAAAAGAAAAGGCAATAGAGAAGAAGAAGAAGAAAACACAACGATTGTGCAAGGAATGCAACAAATTAGCCTTCCATGACAGCAGAAACTGCAAAAAAATTCAAGCAGAGAAAAAAAAAATGGAAGAAATGAATAAAGCTTCTCGAAGTACCTCATAGACAATTTTATTTTATATATTTTTACTGTTTTAAATAATTAGATTTTGTGAAACATTCTCTTAATGTCAATGTTTACAGATTTATTTTTAATTAGATTTTCTGAACCATTCCTATTATTGGTTCACCTGAATCATATCTTATTATTTCTTCATTATATCTCCGAACCAAACTCAGTTATCTCTCTGAACCAAACTCAGTTATCTCTCTGAACATGTATCTGAACCACAAAATCTCTATCTGAACTATCCTAAGTTATCTATCTGAACCACTCTCATTATATCCCTCAACCACACTCAATCTCTATCTGAACTATACTAAGTTATCTATCTGAACCACTGTCATTATATCTCTGAACCACACTCAGAATCAAACTCCATTATCCCTCTCTGAATCAGACTTATTATATCTCTGAACCACACTCATTCTCTCTCTGACCCACACTCATACCCCCCTATCTGAACCATCCTCAGTTATCTATCTGAACCATACTCATTATATCTCTGAACCACAATCAGTTATCACTATGAACCGCACTCAGTTATCTCTCTGAACCAAACTGAAACACATTTTGTCAAAGACCATTATCTTTAAATAACTTACAAACGGTCATAAGTATCTTCAGCAACATAGTTTATTAATTCAAACCCAAAACCTGATTTTATTTTATTAATGTTGAACCAATTTCTCCTAACTTTATTTATTTTATTGCGGGTATATAAAATGTGTTGCAATTAAAATATAATAATAATTCAAACTGAATAATTAAAGAAAAGTTAATAATTCAAACTTAGTACATATGGTTCAAACTGAATAATTTAAGGAAAATATAATGTTATACAGACTGAACAACTAGAAATTAAAAAGAGGTCTTTCTTCTTCTTCTTCTTCTAATTCATACTTCATATCCCCATGAAGTCACGAATCTTCTGCCTTCTTTTGTCTTCTTCATGGAAGACATCCCTGATGCAGTTGATTATGTTGTCTTGTACCTCTTCCAGTTCTTTCTCTAGTTGTTCTTTTTTTTTCTTCCAACTACATACATTTTTAAATTTAAAAGTTAAATATTTTATTTAGATTAAAAACATATTCTCTAGAATATCTATAAAAATTACCGTCTGTAGAAGTTGCTGATCATCTTCTCTTGTTGCCTCTGAAATCTTGTATGCATTTGCATTTAACTGCCTTGTGATTGTAGACGAGTATTCTTGATGGAACTCAGCGGCTTCCATCAGTTCCCCTCTAATCCTTGTCGTGTTTGTTTCACAAGCCTCTTCTAAAAGAGGGATGTGATAACCTGGGTATAGGATCTCGTCCAGATCCCCATTCAACTTGTAATAATCTTGGCAGAACTGCATTGGGTTGATTAAAGCCATTGTTTTTTGTTGGTGGAGGGAGGTTTGTTTGTTACGAGGGCAAAGGATGATTTTTGATGGATAAGAGAGGAGGAAGATTATTCTTCTTTTATAGGCAATTGCCCCTTTCCAACTTTCTTTTTTTTTTTCTGTATTTTAAAGAGCGGTTTTCAAATACACTTTAACCTCTTCAACTTCCTTTAACTGTAATAATTGTTTACCAGTGGCGCCTCTTTATGTCTCTGAACTTGACACAGTTATCTATCTGAATCACAGTAATTATCTCTCTGAACCACAATAAGTTACCTCTTTGGGAAGTTGAAAAGTTACATACTAATATTAAATACTGTAGTTTCTTATAAAAGATGGTATTTCATATATAAAAGTGTAGTAAATAAATAATAAAGAAAATTTGAAAAGTTACATACTAATATTAAATAATGTAATATTAATATTAAATATTAAATCCCAATTACAAAAGGAACCTAAATCAGCCATATATCTGAACCACTTCCACTTTAACCAATTTATGTCTCTGAACCTAACACAGTTATCTATCTGAACCACAATAATTCATCTCTTTGGAAAGTTGAAAAGTTACATACTAATATTAAATACTGTAGTTTCCTATAAAAGTGTAGTTAATAAATAATAAAGAAAAGTTGAAAAGTTAAATACTAAGTTCTCTGAACCCCCACATTAATATTAAATATTAAATCCCAATTACAGTTAATAAATAATATTAAATATTATGTTGAACCACACGCAATTATCTATCTGAACCAAAATCAGCCATATATCTGAACCCCCATCAGTTAACACTCTGAACCACACTTAGTTATCACTCTGAACCACACTCATTTCCTCTGAACCCCCACATACTTTATCCCTTGAAATTTATCTATCTGAACCACACTCAGTTATACCTCTGAACCACATTCAGTTGTCTCTTTTAACCAATGATTCTCTTTGATAGGAATTAAATCATTGAAACCACTACTATGCAGAACCTCACACAGTTATCTATCTGAACCACTATCTGTTATAAGAACTACACAATACCAAAATATCAAACATATGAATATAAGACCAAATATTATACATTTGCTAATAACAAAAACACAAATTCCATTAATATTATACTTTTGCTTAAATAAAGTCTTCCCAAACAGAGGATGCAAATTTTCTTACCCCAAAAAGTTAATAAACATTGTCTTTCCTAAGATGACAATACTGAACAAAATGTAATTTTACAGGGTAGATCGACAAAGAGGACAAACGCCTTCAACCATAAGCCAAGTCCGGAGACATTCTGGGTGGAAGAAATGTGAGCATGGCATTCCAAGGACGGGCGCCGAAGACATCATCGGTTCAAAACATATTGAACATGCCTCTCCATTGATCTCAAGATGATATGTCTCTTGTAGGGCTTCAATAGCTTCTGTAGTGGCTGGATGATGCTGTACAAAATCAACGTTGTCGCCTTCAACATTGTCGGGCTCTATGTCAGAGTCGTTACTCGATTCGGACGAATCCTCGGAATTGTAGTACAAATGCACCTCGATGTTAGGGCAGAGACCGTATTCTACTAAATTAGCGTCTGGACGAAACCACGAACTTGTAGCTTCCACTAAAAGCCCATTTATTGCATGAGTTCGGATAATACTTGGGATCCCTGCGTCCGCAAAAATTTGATTGCAGCGTTCTTCGCTCAATGGCATACCGTTCCACCCGACAACGTGATGAAATATCTCAGGAAATCTAACGGAATGGGTTGACACCAAAATTTGAGCGCCGCCATAAACAGAAGACACCGTTCCTACAAGTTCAACTAAAAACTCGCCCACAGTGTGATGATACCCAGTAACAGCACCAATTTGATAAGCCATTGAAAAAGAGAAGCCCTACAAAGACAACAACCAAACAGCAAATGTAATCAAACACTAGGGAAGATTTGAGGGATAATATGAAGAGAAATACAGAGGTAGAAATGTAATCATACACTAACCGGTACCTTGTGGTTCAGAGGGATAAACAGCAAAATGCAGAGAATGGGGATGAGATTTGAGGGAGATGAAAGGACTAAGGAAGATTTCTCTTTCTTTCTTTGTCAAATGATCACAACTGCAGAGAATGGGGAAATGGGAAGATTTATCAGAAAATACAGCACGCAAAATGACAAAAATACCCCTATAAAGCCCCCTAGTAAATTTAAATCGCATCCGTTAATTTTTTAAACCGCATCAGTAATTTTTTTATATATTTTTTTCAAAATTTAAAATCATTAAATTATGCTTAACCAATATTAGTAAATTATACTAAACCAATATTTCATGAACTCCTGAACCACAAAATTATTTATTATGAACGAATATCAATAAATTATACTGAACTAATATTTCATAAACTCTTGAAACAAAAATTTATTTATGTTGAACCAATATCATTAAATTCGACTGAACCACAAAAATATTTCAGCTATATCTCTCTGAACCACTACTGTTATATCTCTAAACCACATTCAGTTATCCTCTCTGAAACAATGATTCTCTGAGGGATTGAATCATTAACCCCACTACAATGCTGAACCTCACACAGTTATCTGTCTGAACCACACTAATTATCTCTCTGAACCACACTAAGTCAGCTCTCTGAACCACTCTGTTATAAGAACTACACAATCCGAAAGACTTATATAAAATTGTCAAATACAAAAAAGAAACTGTTCAGAAATATTATCCATCCTTTACAAATTTACTTTAAACATCATCATACTTTTGTTAACCCTGGGCTAAAATTCTTAATTTTTCGCAAAATATTATCTTTCACTTAATTAATAGAAGACTTCACAATTGCCTGCATGTAAAGCTCCCTGAGATTGATTAATGTTTTGGTAGAATTCTTTGAAAATCCACTATTCCAATCAGGTCCGTTGCTCCCCATAAACGTCTCCATGTGACGCATGCAGAAGACGCCACAATCAACAAAATTTTGATCTGTTGCCCATTTTAACTCCATCAAGTATGGTTTGTAATTTCGAACAAGGTCTGCTTTGGCTTTCAAGTTCTTCAAATCCAAATACTTGGTCAAAAAATTAACCTTCAATTAAGAAAAAAAACAATTAGTATATAGATAAGATAAAATGTTGAATAAAAACCATTTATACAAAAGAATAAATATACTTACAGTAACTCTTGGAATATTTTTATATTTGTTCTGAAAGTCCATTGTCAGCTTCATGTTATCAATCACAGCTGCATCTTTTGTCTTTAAATTGACAGATATAATATAAAAGTGTTCTGATGCTAGAATTGGAAACATAAACTGTCAAAAAAAAAACAAATATAATTAATATAAGAGTTACTGCAAGTATCCTCAGTCAGTAATCTGTCTGAACCATACTTATATATCGCTCTGAACCACTATAACTTATTTCTCTGAACCACTACACTTTATCTGTCTGAACCTGCCCCCTCTCTTACAACTTGCCTAACCCACTCGCTAAGTAATCTTTCTGAACCACATATAGTTATCGGTCTGAACCAATATAACTTATTTCTCTGAACCACCACAATTTATCTCTATGAACACTATCAAATATAAACAAATATTAACATATAAAAAGAATCTTAAATAAAACATACCAAATCTATTTCGCTCAAATTTGTAGGACATTTGACTGTAAGAAGTTCATCAAATTTCTCACGAAATACATTAAATCTCTTATCAATGTCACCGTTCGTGGGGTACACAATTGAGTTTTCCTGAGAATACATGAAAAACATTTAAATAAAAAAATTAACATAATTTAATAAAATCAACAAAATTAATTAAAATCTTAACTTACACTGATCGCGCAGGTGGCAAAGAATCTTTTAATAGATCCATATCCGCGATGAGATTCTTCATAATTCAGAATACAACTCCACGCATCAACAATTTGAGCATCAACATACTGATCAAATTGTAGTGACTGCATCGTAACCCGGGGGATTATGATGTCTTTGTAGCTGAAAAAAGTTTCCCTGAACCAGAAAAACAAACATTTATGTTTCTGAACATAGACTAAAATATTACTACTAAATCATGAACAACTTACAATGGATCCTCTTCAACTTCTGTCACATATTTGTATAGCTTTATAGCAAAAGGAGACTTCCTCTGGGGAGCAGGATTAACAAATCTATCATAAAATGGGCTCCTCATTTCTTTTGATGGCACAATATCCCTCGATGGTTGAACCCTTTTTTCAACATTGGCTTTTTTTTTTATCATCGTCCTGCAGTATAAATTTATTAAAATATAACAAATGAAGAGAAAAAAAAATATTGGCCTTTCTACAAACCTTTGGCAATGGGATTTTCAAAATTGTTTTCTTCTTCTGTGCACCATCATCTGTAGAAACCACCTGTAAGATGAAGAGCAAAAAAATAGAAACATTATTTTGAAGTACAATATAAAAAAATAGAAACATATTAAAACAAAAATATTTTAAAATTACCTTTGAAATATCAGTTTTTATTGGTTCAATCACTTGGGGGGCCCCTCTGCTGGTGCTTTTTCAGAAACCTGATAAATTATTAATACATGTTAAAAAAAATTATATAACAAATATAAAGATTTAAATTAAAGATTGTTAAATGACTTACATTATTCTTTATTGAATGAATTGCAGCAGCATCAGCTAACCCCTGAAGAGGAGTTTTAAGATTATTAGTCTGAGCAACCACTGGTTGATCATCTGTAGGAGACTGAAAAACAGCAGGCATGTCGTCTTCAGGGGTCTTTGGAAATGTTTTTTCAACAGTCCTAAACACTTCTGCAATTGTTGGAGTATTCCCAGGAGGTGTGAGGCCAAGATTCCACAATGGATCAGAAAGCCGAATTTTGTCCATCTCTTCTTTCTTGGCAATAGCAATGTCAACAATCCGCATAAGCCTATCAATTTCAGGATTGTCAAACTCATCTGGTGTTAAATTAATTTCAGGAGAGCTTGAAGGTTGTACACAAACAATCCGCTTTGCAGCATGGTTCAAATAACTAATCTCCACATCGTCATTTTTTCGAGAAACAGATGCAGCTGTCAATTCTACAATATTTGAAATTGTTTTAACCAGTAAACACATCTCAGACTTGTATCTCTCTTTAAACCCCTGCAAAAAGAAGTAAAAATTTTGTTATATACTTAAATAATATTATAATTATAACTCAATTTTATAAATAAATTTTAAAACAATACTTACATCTTCATTAGGACCTTCAAATAACTGAGCATGGTCCTTCAAAACTTCCTCACATACAGCCTCTACATGATCCGTTGTATTGTCCTTATTGACAGCTTCTTTATCTTCAGATAACTGTTGAGAAATGATATAAAAAATTTGTAATATTCATGCTGAACCACATACTAATATCAATGCTGAACCACTACCACTTCGTAATTATTCCAATTTTAAAGTACTTTAATTTCATATGTTGAACTAATGAAAACTACAATTACTAGCAGTTTATGCTGAAACACATAAATAATGACCCGGTTTTCTTTGTATATTTCTCACCAGTTATGAACCACACTCATTATTCTCTCTGAACCACACTCAGTTATCTCTCTCAACAACATTCTTTATATCTCTGAACAAAAAATATTATTCCTATGAAACACACTCATTATTACTCTGAACCACACTTAATATTTGTCTGAACCACATTCATAATTTAACTGAACAACACTAATTATTTATAATGAAACACATACTATGTATTTAAAATAAAATTCATTTAACCATACTTTTTCTGTTGGGCCTTCAATTAATCCACATATTACTGGACCTCCAATAGTTTGCTCTTCAAGTGTAGAGACTTGATATGGAACTGAATCAAACTCTAGTCTTGGCAATACACGACCAGATCCAAATCCATTGCCTCTCATTTCATCTCCTTCCCTTGCCTTAATTGAAGCAGTTGTCCAATTAACAAAGGTTGGCACTGATCTTGGTTTCTCTTGCCTTTGTAATCGAATACGATCAAGATAAAAGAACTGTGATAACAAAAAAAATATAACAGAAATTTGTAAGATATTAAAAAAATATAACAGAAAATATCAAAAAAAAAACAAAAAATGCTCAATATTTATCTCACTTACCAATAAGAATGGAACTGAACCAGTGAAGATAGAATTTTTGTTACGTGCCCATGATTTTTTTGTTTCAACAAGACGATCGAGCAAAAACCCACACCAATTAAAGGTTTTTATGTTTTTGACATTTTCAGCTACATAAAAATAATTAAAATTGACAGACCCATTTGTGTTGCTTTCAATCAACGTAGAAATTAAAAGAACAGTGAAACAAGTCTTGAAAAATTGTCCACCATCTTTATCAGCCAACATCTCCCGCACCACATCAGCTGCGTGGATCCTCTTGTTCCCAGAAACCACAGATTTCTTCCACATATATAATGATGCATCATTCCTTGTGTTATATGAAGGATCAACAGGCACTGGAATTGACCCCATTGGCAACCCCAAAGCAATTGCAACATCAACATCTTCGATGAAAATTGTATCTCCAGTACCTGTAATGAGTGCAACTCTATCTGCATCAAAGTTATCCACCAACCAATATAACAAAAACAGTGGGAGATGTTTCATTTCTAACTTCAGCAGAGAACTGAACTCAAGCTCTTCAATGCTTTTTAATTGAGAATCATTTAAAGATTTAAATGATTCAACCAAAGAATAAGCGTGTGTGCGGGATTCCAGCTTAAAGTATGTAACATTTCCTTTAGCAGTTACAATAGTTTTTGTCCTAAGTTTCACATCTTGCTCTCCCTTCACCACAACAGCTTCATCACTCTCAGACTCTGATTCTTTTGCAATTTTCCTCTTCTTTTGACTTTCCTTCTTCAAATCTTGATTATCCCCAGGTTTACGTTTTAATTTGTCCATAACAACTGCCAATGGGGCTTCCTCTACAAACACCAAAATTAATAAAAATATATCAATAATATGCATGCACACGATAGCAGCCCCCCCAGTTACAGTAAAATTTATGAACAAAACAATCAGATATTTAAACAACAAAAATCAAGTATACTTACCATCAAGTAGGTGAAGTTCCATTTTAATAAACAGCGTTGAACTGGAAGAAAAAAAAAGAAAAAACAGTAAATAAACGAAGAAACAACAACTAACTATAGAAGAAAATCAAATATCTACTCTCATTCAAGCTTACCTTTTCACGAGAGAGGAGTCTTTGAGATTCAAGACCGAATCGACTCTTCAGAGATTTGGAGTAGGGTTTAAAACGAAAAGGGGGAAATGAAATTTCAAAATGATCACAACTGCAGATAATGGGGAAATGGGAAGTTATATCAGAAAATACAGCACGCAAAATGACAAAAGTACCCCCTGCCTGAAGGAAATTTAAAGCATGGTTCGGTGGTCCACCCCATTATCCGAATTAATTATATTTAACCAATATTAATTATGCTGAACCAATATCTGTGAATTATAGTGAACCAATTATCCTTTCTCACCCGCTATTTAATAATTCCCTGAAACACAGTCAGATATGAACTCTGAACTACACTCATTCTCTATCTGAACCACACTCAGTTATCTCTCTGAATCACACTCACTTATCTCTCTGAACCACACTCTCTATCTGAACCATCCTCATATATTTCTCTGAACCACACTCACTTGTCTCTCTGAACCACTCACTTATCTCTCTGAACCACATTTTTTTATCTCTCTGAACCACACATTCATTATATCTCTGAACCAATATTTAATAATCTCCTGAAACACACATGCAGTATCCTCATAACAAAACAAGAACACACATGTTAAACGTTACTGAGTATGTAATAACCAGTCATTTAACAGAAAATGAAACTGAAATCATTCCACCCCAAACTACATAATACTTCAAATCCAAAATGCAAAATCATACAACCTCCCTTGATAACATCTCAATTACCATCGACATATATCCTAACATTTTGCTTTACAGAATCCTTCAATTCATTGATAGATGAACATATAATTGCATGCATATAAGCCCTCTGAAGATCCTTAAGCGTGCTAGGACAATAGTTTGACAAGCCACACTGCCACCGTTTTGCCCCTATAAAAGTCTCCAAATGACGCATGCAATACACCCCGCAATCCACAAAATTATCATTTGTTGCCCACCTTAACCCAAGCCTTTACACTTTGCAGTTGCGAATAAGATCTGCCTTGTTGGAGAGATTCATCTGATCTAAGTAGTGACTCATCAAATTGACCTTCAATTAAAAAAAATAAATACTTTAAAAATAAAATAAAATAAAATAAAATAAAAATCATATAAAAATTAGAAACTTACAACATCCGTTGGAATATCAGAATATCTTGACTCAAAGTCAACTAACAGCTTCATGTTATCAATGATAAAAACTTCTTTTCCAATAAAATTGAAGCATATAATATAAAAATGAGCATTACGAAGAACAGGCAACATAATCTGCACAAGGAAACACACAAAAAATTTTAAAATAATAAATACAAATGATAAAACACAAAATTAAATGATATTTATTAAGAAAAACTTACAAAGTTAACTCGAGCCAAATTTGGAAACCCTGAGACCGTAAGAACCTGATCAAACTTAGTACGAAAGATGTTAAATCGGCTTTCAAAACTCACACCCACCATTTCAACAACCGACCCCACCTGAAAAACATAAAACAAACTCACATAATATAATGAGAAATATAAAATTAAAGTACTCAGTAATATAATGTAAATACAATAACTTACACTGACATCGCAGGTTGCAATAAATCTCTTATACCCGAAAAATTCCTCTTCACAGTTAAGAATTTTAACAAAAGCATCAATCACTTGTACATCAACATATTGCCCACAAAGCAATGATTGAAACACCATGCGTGGAACGTTTTGTTCTTTAAATTTGAAAAGAACTTGCCTGTTAAAACATCAGCATTACAGACAAATTTGATAAGAAATAACAAATATAATCAAAAGTCTAACACAATCAAAAGTCTGAACATATATCAGAACCACACTCGTTGTCCCTCTCTGAACCACACTCAGATACCTCTCTCATTATCTATCTCTGACCCACACTCATTATATCTCTGAACCACACTCATTCTCTATCTGAACTATCCTCAGTTATCTATCTGAACCACACTCATTATATCTTTGAACCAAACTCAGTTATCTCTCTGAACCAAACTCAGTTATCTCTCTGAACCAAACTCAGTTTTCTCTCTGAACATGTCTCAGAACAACACTCATTATCTCTCTGAACCAAACTCATTATATCTCTGAACCACACTCATTATATCTCTGAACCAAACTCATTTAACTCTCTGAACATGTCTCAGAACCAGACTCATTATATCTCTATCTGAACTATCCTAAGTTATCTATCTGAACAACTCTCATTATATATCTGAACCAAACTCAGTTATCTCCCTGAACCAAACTCAGTTGTCTCTCTGACCCACACTCATTCTCTATCTGAACCACACTCATACTCTCCTATCTGAACCATCATAAGTTATCTCTCTGAACCACACTCGTTCTCTCTCTGAACCACACTCATACTCTCCTATCTGAACCATCCTAAGTTATCTATCTGAACCACACTCATTCTCTCTCTGAACCACAATCAGTTATAACTATGAACCCAACTCATTTATCTATCTGAACCAAACTCAAACACATTTTTTCAAAGACCATTATATTTAACTAATATAATAAGAAAAAAACTTACAGAGGGTCATAAGTATCTTCAGCAACATAGTTGATTAATTCAAACCCAAATCCTGAATTTAATAGATAGGGAGTGACAATTTGACTCCTCAAAGGCATTTTTGTTTCTTGCCTTTCCCCAACTTCAACAACCGCTCCCTTCTTTCTCATAATCTTCTTCTTTTCTTTTTCATTTTTGATTTTCTTCTTCACCTCTGCCATTGTTGTTTCATCTACATAGAAAAAGAATGATAATAATAAACTGTAAAACCTTTTTTTTACAAAATAAAACATAAAAAAAGAAGAAGATTTATGCCCACCGTCGAAGATGATGTTTTCCATTATAAACAACTTGCCTCTCGCTAATAGAGTTTCTCTGCAAATAAAAAAACCGTTAATGGAGGATTTGAGTTTCGAAATCAACACAGACATAGAGACTAGAAGAAACTGAAAAATAAAAACTTCGATTCAAACTTACAATGCACCGATAATGGAGAAGTTAAGTTTGGAAAGAGAAAAGACGGAAACGGTAGGTTTTAAGTAGAATAAGAAAGAAGATAATCCGAGAGAATATGTAGAACAGAGAGAAGATATCGACAAGACGCGAACTGATATATCCTCCACACGAAAAGACAAAAATGCCCCTAATATTTTACACGCGCCCCACGCGCCCGTTCCATTTTACACCGAAACAGAAAATATTATTTTAATACGTATTAGCCAATCAGAAGTCTTCTTTCCTTCTCACCGAAAGGAAAGCTTCTCACCGGAACTCAATCCTATATATATATATATATATATATATATATATATTTTAACAGCCCGGATATAAATACCCGGGTTACGTTTCGAAGGTTGGGTACCTTCGTTCGGATGTTGCAATTCAGGTACGGGTAAAGGTTTCAAACCTCTAAAGATCAGTATTCAAAGCGGGGATTTCGAACCCCAAGCAATCGAAGTCGCGGAAATTCAATTCAAATGAAAGTAAAGCGGAAGCAAAGTTTAGATACAAGTGCCACAGCAGAGCCGGGTCAAAACCAAAACATAGTGGGTGATTGCCATTTATCAAGTTAGAATATTAGCCGGATTCTTCGGTTCGCCAAAAGATTCCCCGTCACAGAAGCAAGGAGCAACAAGAGCGGTACCTAACATTATCCACGAAGTCAGACCCGGTAATCGCCTGCAGGTCCTCTGACCGCGCTGAGGCCACATAACATGCATATACCTAAATAAAGGATGACTAATGCAGTACAAGATTTAAATCACATAAGCATGCTTGACAGTTATAATATGCGGAAAAACTGTAAAGGGCCCAAGACAATGCCAAGTGGCATATCCCTCTCCTACCTCTACACCCCTTCCCGTTAGTGCAGAGACTGGCCAGTTCGGTGCTATAGCATAGCAATTTCCTCGTGGTAGTGCACTAACCACGACATCATCATATCATATCATATCATCTCATCGCTTGCCCGATAGTGTTGGGCTATCATATCATGCTCATATCGGCTCGATAGACTCAGGGCACCCGATGGGGCTGGGCTACCCTATGACCCTAGCAAATGTAACGACCCAAATATAAATATTCGGGTTACGTTTCGAAGGATTGGATACCTTTGTATGGATCTTGCAATTCGAGTACGGGTTGAGTTTCAAAACAAGGTGTGAGTGCTAAAAGAAGGGATTTCATACCCTAAATTCACGAGAGGTCCATTGAGGACCATAACCTGTCCTACTTGACTAAGTCGCTCAAAACCATTTATAGTTCAAAACATAAAGAAAGGAAATTGACAATACAACTTGCCTCAGCGAAGTGGGTCAAAACCAATATAAACGACTATAAAACCTTTAAAGTGTCGAGTATGGTGGTAAGTCGGTCTCTCGGTGAGTTGAACGCCCTAGATGAAACCCTCGTCATGGAAGCACGGAACAAGCAAAGATCAAATACCTGAAACTATACCACGAGTCAAGGTCGAGCCACTCATGCGGGCCCTGAAGACCTCGCTGAGGACATATAATATGCCTATACCTAAATAAAGGATGCTCTAATGCAATGCGAAAATATTAAACACGCAAACATGCTAACAGTATATATATATGCAGAAAGCGATTAAATGGGATCCCGCATAGAATGCCAAGTGGCATGTCCCTCTCCTACTCCCGCACCCATACTCGTTAGTGCAGGAACCGACCGCGTTTTATACTCCCGCACCCGTGCTCGTTAGTGCGGAAACCGGTCGCGTTCAATATCATAACATCATCAATCGTATCAATAGTCATGCTCGCCAATTTAACAGTCTGACTCGATGAGGACAAAGCCCGATGGGACTGGACCGTCCTATGACCCTAGCAAATGACTCTAGAACTCACAATTTAACGACCGTTCTACCATACGCAAAGAGAATATGGATGCTCGATTAATTTGTGCAACCTAAGCATGATACTACATGAATATGCAGGATGCAACACCTACACACTATATGACACATCAGGCATGAGGTTCTAACTTTAGTAAGCCCCGGAGGACTTACTTGAAGAAGCGCATGATCCAAGCAGTATAGCAGCAAGAGTAAGTAAGTCCAACATATCAGAGATCACCTAGTAATTTCATAAATAACATAATAAGTCTAAGTCTAATTTACACAAGGCACACAAGTTACATATGAAACATATAAGATACACATAATAATATAACTCAACCATTTCATCATTATCACCATTATCATCTCATCTCCATTTCCTATCTCGTCTCATCATCTCATATCAATTTCCGCCATGTCAACATTCTGAGTTTCCAATACTGGTCAATCTCTCATTTCAAGGCATATTCACAGTACAAGTCATACATCATCATCATCATCATTTATCTCAACTATCATTTCTCATCACATAACATCATATATTGTCTCATCATTTATCATTATATATCATCTCCTTCTCGTTACCATCAACTTAACTCAAACGTCTTATATCATCTCATTCCATCCTCATTTCCATAAATCATCTCGAAATTTCAACGTCTCAATTCATGCTTTCAATTCACATAAATCCACAAGTAAGATTCATCACAATCTACCAAGTTAAGTCCAAATAAGTCGGTTAAATCCAAAGGAAGTCAACTAGATAGTCAATCAATTCTTGTAAATTCATACTTAGCCAAAGTCCAATATTAAAGCATTTAAACTGGCCTCAAAATGTTATACTATTTAAAATAATCCGACATAAGTTAGTTTATTTCCAAAATCTTTGTTCTAATATTTCTAGATAAGTTTCGACACTTGATAAATATTTCTAACAACTTAAATAATCCAAACTAACCATAAATATCAACAAAGCAATTTAGATAAAATGAATAATAAATTCAGAAAATATAAGTTAATAGTTTAATAATAAATAGAGAATTAACAAGTCAATTGCACTAACAACTTTCAAACAATATATATCACCAATTAAATAAGCACCCACATAAATCCATTTTAAAAATCTATAATAAATAAACAAATTATAGAATTAATTAATTCAATAAATAATTTATAAAAATTTTCATACTAAATAAATAATTTTATAACAATTTAAATAATAATAATAATAGTAAATAAAATAAACAAAATCAACTCTTTCCCAAACAAAACAAGAGAAGGCCCAAACGCTAACCCAAATCCGGATCCATTTGCCCAGCCCAGAACCCGGCCCACCCAAACTCTCAGATTTTTTTTAAGTGAACCCGCCTCCCCTATACCTTTGTTTTATGCCTGAACCGGACCCAAAATAAGAAAATAAAGGGAGAACCGGTTTGGCGTCTCCTTCGTTCCCACCCAGGTCCCCTGTTCGACAGAAGAAAGAAGGAGGGAGAAAGGCCTCGCCGGCGGCGGCCTTGCCACGTCCGTTCACCCGCTCTATCTACCGGTCAACCTCGCTCACCCCCGACCCCAAACCGACCCACGAAGAAAGAGAAAGAAGCTCACCGAGGGCTCGAAGAACTCGCCGGAAAAAGGATCGATGGGCTCGATTCGGCTTCGTCGATGATGGATTCGATTCGTTCAAGGCCTACGACGATGTAAGAGGGGTTAAAGGCAAGCCCTTAGAAGGTTTCGAGTTGAAATCGAGGACAAAGAAGGAAAAACCGACCTTGGAGACGTAAGATAGGGGAGGTGGGTGCTTGTACGGCTTCGTCGGGGCTCCGAGGTGGCTTCTGGACTCCGACGACGAGAGGAGAGCTTCCAGGTGCTCTTGTATGCCCGGGTTCGCGGCTGCTGCTTGAAGGAGGAGGAAGAAGAGGGTGGAGTGCCCTCGAGCAGGGGAGTTCAAGTGTGGGCGGCGACGACGGAAGTCAAGGGGTAGGAAGAAGCCGGTGATGGTGGCAACTGGAATGGTGGCGCCTAGAGGTCGAAACAAGGAGGAAGATGGAGGTGATGGTGGGGCTGAGGCCTTGAATGAATGATGGTGGAGGATGGTGTACCATGTGAAAAAAAACAGGAGGAGTGATGTGAATTGAAAGATGAAGAAGAGGGGGGAATGGCGTTTACAGATGAAATAGGGAGTAGGGGATTGTAGGGGTGAGGGATGAGTTTAGCTGCAACATTAGGCCGGTAGGGATGTAAGGGATATTGAGTGTGGGAGTGGGAAAATTTAAAACAAATACCCGGAAATAAACCCCGAAATCCGCTGTGCGATGTTCACCTGATGCGATTTAAAATAAACCTTCGAATCCGAATTAAATAACGAGACTCAAAATATTTTCAAGCCACAGAATAATAAAGCGGAAATATATTCATTTCAAATCGAATATTAGGTTCATGCCGGAATTCGTCTCGAAAAAATAAAATAAATCACTTGCTCAAGGACGGAAATCTTCGAAATTTTTCCTAGTTTTAGAAATTAATTAAAACCTTAAATCGAAAATAAAATCTATAATTATAAAAAAATAATATTAAAAATATAGGTCTTAACATTATCCACCTTTAAAAACAAGTCTCGTCCCCGAGACTAAAACCCTTTTAAAACCACGCCAAACTTTCTTTCTTTTAAACCAACCCAAAATCTTAAGTTAGTCAAGCAAGTCTCAGAACTCAAGAGGTAGAGTCATCCACCTCTAAGGGCTAATCCCATATTTTCTTCCTAATTTCCGTTTGCAGAATCAGTGTTAATTCTATCAGTCTCAATCATGTCATGGATCATAAGTCAGCAAAATGCATAATCTCTAATATTAGATAACTAATCAACCCAGAGGGTACATCATAGCAAGAACCACATCAAATATAGAAAAAATACCATCATACTTTACAAATCATCACACAAAAAGGGCCTATCACACTCATCACGAAAGTTGTTCATAACTACCAATCAAAGTTCAAGCGTCGAATGTCAACATTGCAACCATCGTTCTTAACATAAACTCGGTGTGGCAGCCTTAGTTCCAATAGGATTTCCACCTCATCACAAGGGTAACATCATCAACAAATACAAGGAAAATTAGGAGATCTGTATATCGTTATCAATCAGAACAAGACGACACCACCAACTCCCGAAGTCAAGGTCGAGTCTAAACTAGGCTCAGTAACTCAAACATGCTACAGTTTTCAAATACAACCGCATCTCGCTCCCTTTAGAACAAAACTCATAGGCATCTTCCTTAATTTCATTCACGAAAGTCGCAAGGTCAAAATCTAGTCCCAATTCATTCACTACATACTTAAATTCTCAGGCCAATAAGTTCTCCAAGAATCATCTCACACAAGATCTCACTCACAATCACAACCTTCCATCTAACCAAGTTAAGCCCATATATCGGAACTCGTAACTCTCTAAGGAATCATAAATCGAGCCCAATATTCCATACTCTCACCAAAACCTCTATCAAGTACACGAATAATCTAGGTGCTTCTTACCAAATTTGTTCATTCTACCTATGTCCTTAAGAATCCATCCCATTAATATCCCTACGATAGATCTCCTCAATTGCTTTCATATCATGATCTCATTTCCCATACCATTAAGAAACTCACTCCTAATCCACCTCTAAAGAACCACTCCTATTTCCAACCTCATATAAGGGCAACATTACATCCTATATCCTCAATATGTTGCAAGCAAAGGTTCCTCTCCTCTGCTACTCACGTATCCCAAACAACAAAAACTCCTCACTCAGCTATGTTAGAACTCCTAGCAATACTCAACCGCCCACACTCATCCGATTCTAAGCCAGAGAGCCAACTAGTGCTAAACCTGTAACACAACTCATCCAGTTTTCTCAATCGCACCTATACCCAAGGGGTCAACAACATGTATTAATCATCTAACTCACCAGAATATCTCCGAACCGAATCGTATCTCTACATCTCCCAAAAGGTCATAGAAATTCACCCATTCACGATACCAATCTACCATTCAGAGTCTCACTATAGCCTCAATTAATCACGAGCCCTCAAACCATCTTATACTAGATCCTTATTGTCGCATACTTCTAACTCGCCTTAGACTACAATCCTCAACAACAACACCTTACCTCTTAATGACCTTAACCACTAACCTTCTTTCCAAGAGAAATTCAATACCAGTCTTATTCGAATTCACCCAAAGCATCACAATTTATTGGATTCCCAATTCCCGCGATTATTAGTATCATCATTTCCTCCACTTGGACTAGTTCCCAAATTCGTCAGTCAGAATCCTCCTATCTCTAAACCCAATCAATCAAACTTATGATCACCCTTAATGATACCTTTTTCGCTGTCCACCTCGAATCTCATTTTTCTTTTCCTAGCACCTCAACATTCAAAACACTGTTGCGCATACCAATTACAATTTCTTCCTATTCTAAAAACATCCAATCTTGCCTCTAGCATTCCTCCAATTATAATTCTAGCAAGCATCCTCAAAAATCACACGAGCAATTCCCAAATACATATCTCACATTCTACAACCTAATCCCCAAGATCTAATAATCCTCGACCGCCCTAGCCATTCAAACCTTAACGATATCCATAATTCGTTCCTTTACCAAATTCATCCCTACTCACAGTACGCATGACCTGAGTCCCAAGTTCTACAACTCTCAAACAACGCTAGTCACTCAACCCTTATCGCCATCCAAAACTCGTTCCTCAACAACATCGTTTTCCACTCATAGCACAAATAGCCTACCTATAATCACATCATCCCTACAAAAATCCTCAATAACTCACGTCTAGTTTACCAACATCTCCCTTATTTGTACCTAAATGAATTTGCCCTATCCTTCATCCAAAATTTTCACCTATAATACAACCTTATTTCCGCAATCTTGCCATTATAATCCTATGCCCCACCTAAGACCCACCTATAAGGCTCATTTGAAAAACCCTAATCACCGTCTTCTAGCAGCCCTTAAAAACCCACTCGGTCCTGCCTAAGCCAATGTCCTCTTCTTGTGACTCTGTCTCTTGCCATCAACGATTAAAACCTACGAGTTCTAGTCCTCCTATACACCCCTCTAATCCTACTGTAAATGGGACCCTCATCCTAAAGAGAAGAAAGAGGAAGAAAGGGAGAGAAAGGAAGAGGATAGAAAAGGAAAGAGAAGAGAGGAAGATCATCAGGGATACCATTAAGCCAAAAATTGCTAACACATCAACAACCATCTACTCTCTAACATCAGTACTCATATCTCATATGGGGTCACATACGGACCAAAGAATAACGAGACTAGAGACAAGATTCCAACCCGAGGATGACAAAGAGGCCCTTATGGAGATCTATGAGGCACAATCGCCGCAAGCAAGATACATCTAGTTCATGAAGTACACCAGTCATATCAATGAACACTATCATGTACCTATTGCAATGAATAACATCAACATATATTCATGACACGGAAGCCTATAAGGACGGTATAGTAAGCTATCACATTCTATGACGACAACGTTCACGTAAGGGGGCATGTACGACCCGAAATCATATGATGAGTTAAATTTGGAAAGCATATTTTCTACATGACACTAGTAATTCATGGCAAAGCATAGGTACAGTAAGGGGTGATCTGAATAAGTTTAATATAACCTTCATGGGTCAGGTATACACGAAATGAGGATATATGTGTGATCATGCGAGATGTTAGACCAATTGTTCATGAAAGCATGAAATAACAATGATATTATCAGGAACCTACGTCAAGAGAGAGCAAGCAACCACGTGGATAAGGCACAGAACCGCTCAAATCACAATTCATCTATCCTACAATATGCATAACAGGTGACACCTTCATACATTTAGTCAACTAGCACAACCATATGCAAGAGATCAAGTTAATTATGCTACAACAACGTAGGAATATGGAGGAACACAACGAAGTATAATACGAGTCTAAAGCAATGTGGTTGAATATGAATATGAGGGTATAGGGACATGTATTTAGCATAATGAAATATCAGGTCACATAACCACAGATGGGACTACAATCATAACCAAACAGAAATCTCCAAGGGCAATGTCAACTCACTCACTCAAGAGCCTATTTCTAGTGGAATGCTTGTATGACTGAGTTGGGTAAGGGAAAAGAGCACTCAACCATTTCTCAAAGAAGGATGGTCAAGCTCTAGATAAAGTCTTATGACAAAAGACACCTGTGAACCTTTACAAAAAAAATGGAAAATGGTGGCTCTCCAAAACAACATGTTCTATAGACTCAAAATCATGTCGAGAATCTCAGATCATTCGAAGTTGATATTCCAGTACATTAATTAACTCATGGCATGACCTATAGTGTCAAGTACCATACTCCATCACACGCTTAAGTAATCAATGCACCCGAACAAAAATCGCGAATATGATTAGATTCCCAACCCAATTTCCCGTGGAAGACGCTATTATCGTAGAGAGAAGACTCGATAGGAACATCTATGGAAGAAGGTAAAAGAAAGGGAAGGAGAAGAAAAGAATAGTAAAGGAGAGAAAAGAAATGAAAGGAAAAGGAAGGCAAAGAAGGAAAAGGAAAGAATCGATAAGACATCATTTAGAGGCATGAGAGATGAGGAAAATGGAATGAAAGGAATACACTCTTCGACATTTGTCAACCTTAGAAATCTATTGAACAGAAGGCGAAGTGAAAAGAAAATGACACAGGCAGTCGAATAATGGAAAAGATTGCTTTACAAGTACTGAAATCCCGACTACAAAGTAAGGAAGGACTCTCCCGCTATCCCATTCACACAGAAGTTCAACTCATAGTCAACATAAGTTTAACAGATTAACATAATTCTTGCTCAAGGAAGGCAACACTCAACACAGAATCAATCAACAATAATTAATGTGTTCCCCTTCGAGGGGGATCGCTCTCAAGTTCAATTTATATAAAATCACAAAAGCTATCTAGAAGTTGCCCTTCAAGGGGCAACTGAACGGAGGGGCAACTATCCTTTCGGCCTCTATATCCTAACCCCGCTACTCCAACCACCACGGTGCAAACTCCTTGGAGTCTTCCAGGCCCTCTGTAAAGTACAAAGCTAAGTTTTGCCTACCCTTTCCCAAGTCTACATCCAATAGGGATAGTCTATCGCCTTTCTACCCATTCGATTTCCTTTTTCCGATTTTTCGTTCTTTAAGTCAAGTTTATTAAGCTAAGTTCATTAATTTATCCATATTAAATTCATTTTGCCCCCTAAAAGTCTTCAAAATCCTTTAAAAACATTGGGCAATTTTCAAAATCATACTTCAACCCATTTGTACTCGAATCGCGCAAGCCTGGCTCTGATACCACCTTTGTAACGGCCCAAATATAAATATTCGGGTTACGTTTCGAAGGATTGGATACCTTCGTTTGGATCTTGCAATTCGAGTACGGGTTGAGTGCCAAAATAAGGTGTGAGTGCTAAAAGAAGGGATTTCATACCCTAAATTCACGAGAGGTCCATTGAGGACCATAACCTGTCCTACTTGACTAAGTCGCTCAAAACCATTTATAGTTCAAAACATAAAGAAAGGAAATTGACAATACAACTTGCCTCGGCGAAGCTGGGTCAAAACCAATATAAACGACTATAAAACCTTTAAAGTGTTGAGTATGATACTACATGAATATGCAGGATGCAACACCTACACACTATATGACACATCAGGCATGAGGTTCTAACTTTAGTAAGCCCCGGAGGACTTAGTTGAAGAAGCGCAGGATCCAAGCAGTATAGCAGCAAGAGTAAGTAAGTCCAACATATCAGAGATCACCTAGTAATTTCATAAATAACATAATAAGTCTAAGTCTAATTTACACAAGGCACACAAGTTACATATGAAACATATAAGATACACATAATAATATAACTCAACCATTTCATCATTATCACCATTATCATCTCATCTCCATTTCCTATCTCGTCTCATCATCTCATATCAATTTCCGCCATGTCAACATTCTGAGTTTCCAATACTGGTCAATCTCTCATTTCAAGGCATATTCACAGTACAAGTCATACATCATCATCATCATTTATCTCAACTATCATTTCTCATCACATAACAATTACCATCAACTTAACTCAAACGTCTTATATTATCTCATTCCATCCTCATTTCCATAAATCATCTCGAAATTTCAACGTCTCAATTCATGCTTTCAATTCACATAAATCCACAAGTAAGATTCATCAAACAATCTACCAAGTTAAGTCCAAATAAGTCGGTTAAATCCAAAGGAAGTCAACTCGATAGTCAATCAATTCTTGTAAATTCATACTTAGCCAAAGTCCAATATTAAAGCATTTAAACTGGCCTCAAAATGTTATACTATTTAAAATAATCCGACATAAGTTAGTTTATTTCCAAAATCTTTGTTCTAATATTTCTAGATAAGTTTCGACACTTGATAAATATTTCTAACAACTTAAATAATCCAAACTAACCATAAATACACTTCAACAAAGCAATTTAGATAAAATGAATAATAAATTCAGAAAATATAAGTTAATAGTTTAATAATAAATAGAGAATTAACAAGTCAATGGCACTAACAACTTTCAAACAATATATATCACCAATTAAATAAGCACCCACATAAATCCATTTTTAAAATCTATAATAAATAAACAAATTACAGAATTAATTAATTCAATAAATAATTTATAAAAATTTTCATAACAACTAAATAAATAATTTTATAACAATTTAAATAATAATAATAATAGTAAATAAAATAAACAAAATCAATTCTTTCCCAAACAAAACTAGAGAAGGCCCAAACGCTAACCCAAACTCGGATCCATTTGCCCAGCCCAGAACTCGGCCCACCCAAACTCTCAGATTTTTTTTAAGTGAACCGGCCTCCCCTCTCCCTTTGTTTTATGCCTGAACCGGACCCAAAATAAGAAAATAAAGGGAGAACCAGTTTGGTGTCTCCTTCGTTCCCACCCAGGTCCCCTGTTCGACAAAAGAAAGGAGGAGGGAGAAAGGCCTCGCCGGCGGCGGTCTTGCCACGTCCGTTCACCCACTCTATCTACCGGTCAACCTCGCTCACCCCCGATCCCAAACCGACCCATGAAGAAAGAGAAAGAAGCTCACCGAGGGCTCGAAGAACTCGCCGGAAAAAGGATCGATGGGCTCGATTCGGCTTCGTCGATGATGGATTCGATTCGTTCAAGGCCTACGACGATGTAAGAGGGGTTAAAGGCAAGCCCTTAGAAGGTTTCGAGTTCAAATCGAGGACAAAGAAGGAAAAACCGACCTTGGAGACGTAAGACAGGGGAGGTGGGTGCTTGTACGGCTTCGTCGGGGCTCCGAGGTGGCTTCTGGACTCCGACGACGAGAGGAGAGCTTCCAGATGCTCTTGTCTGCCCGGGTTCGCGGCTGCTGCTTGAAGGAGGAGGAAGAAGAGGGTGGAGTGCCCTCGAGCAGGGGAGTTCAAGTGCGGGCGGCGCTGACGGAAGTCAAGGGGGAGGAAGAAGCCGGTGATGGTTGCGACTGGAATGTTGGCGCCTAGAGGTCGAAACAAGGAGGAAGATGGAGGTGATGGTGGGGCTGAGGCCTTGAATGAATGATGGTGGAGGATGGTGTACCATGTGAAAAAAAACAAGAGGAGTGATGTGAATTGAAAGATGAAGAAGAGGGGGGAATGGCGTTTACAGATGAAATAGGGAGTAGGGGATTGTAGGGGTGAGGGATGGGTTTAGCTGCAGCATTAGGCCGGTAGGGATGTAAGGGATATTGAGTGTGGGAGTGGGAAAATTTAAAACAAATACCCGGAAATAAACCCCGAAATCCACTTTGCGATGTTCACCTGATGCGATTTAAAATAAATTTAAAATGAAGCTTCGAATCCGAATTAAATAACGAGACTCAAAATATTTTCAAGCCACAGAATAATAAAGCGGAAATATATTCATTTCAAATCGAATATTAGGTTCATGCCGGAATTCGCCTCGAAAAAATAAAATAAATCACTTGCTCAAGGACGGAAATCTTCAAAATTTTTCCTAGTTTTAAAAATTAATTAAAAACTTAAATCGAGAATAAAATCTATAATTATAAAAAAATAATATTTAAAAATATCGGTCTTTACAGCAAGACTCTAGGACTATCACAGATAACGACCGTTCTGTATTCAAACACACATAGTAACCACATGCTCAGTTCAATGCAATCCTAGCATGATACTACATGGCATGCTTTAATATGCAACAAAACTACACATCACATGACACATCAGGCAGGAGGTCCAGGTTACTGAGTAAGTCCCGTAGGATACTTACCTGACCAACACAAGCAAGGGCCCAAATGCAAGTCCAAGCAATCCAAAAGCAATACACACCTATCATCAAGCCATTTCCATAAGCTACCGGACCAACATTCATACACACGAAACCCAAGTTCTCAACCTCCTCAAAACTAACCGATAGTAAAACTGTTTTCCAAAACCTTTCCGATACGATCAAATCGATCAAAACCATTCTTCCAATCAACCAATTGATAAAATCATACCAACCATATTTTCCGAACTCTTAAATCCAAAATTAAGTCAACTCATATTCAAAATAATGTCTCAAATCATACTTGGCCAAATTCCGACATTACACATTTATACCTTAAAACCAATCTCTCAAAATCATAGTATAGAAATAGTTCCGGCATTTCTTACGTATTTAAAGACATCATCTTAAAATCATTTAATAAGCATTTATTAATCACACTTCTCAAATAATACTTTAAAACTCCATTTTTGAACGACATCTAATAACACACTCCAACTATTATTTAAATATAATAAATTACCAAAATCAATCCATTTTAATAACCCACATTTATAAAACAACAACACTAAATTACTTTATCATTTCTAAAACATTTATTAAAACACCACATAATATTATAATAGTATATATATAAATATCAAATAATACCATTTTTAATCTCTTTATAATATACAAAATATTTTCAGGAAATAATAATACCTCCAAACAAAGTATTATAATAATACTAGTAATAATAGTTAACAATATTTTCATACAAAACATAATATATAACATATATATTTATATACGTACATATCAATATATATATATATATATATATATATTTATCAGTTATAAAAGCAACAACAAATAACAACTCAAGAAGCCCAAAACAACCCCAACCCAGCAGCCCAAGGACATAGCCCACCGAGAGAAAAGAAAAGGAAAGGCCCAACCCTTACCCGAATGAGAACCCGGATCCAAGCCCAAGGAGAGGCCCTGACCCGCATGCCCATTTCAGCTTTAAGTGAACCGATAGAAAAGAAGCTGAACCGGACCAAGAGAAAAAGAAAGAAAAGAAGACCAGACCGACCCTTGAACCCGTCTTCCCCAAAATCAAAACAGAGCTCCGCGCATAGCTCGAAGACGGAAGGAGGAAGGCGGAGAATAGGTCCCGTCGGCGGCTCCTTTTCGGCCCAGACCTTCCCAACCTGAACGACAACTAACTCCGGCCATCATCCACCCCGAGAGAATGAAACGCGCACCGAGAGGAGGGAGAGAGAGAGGAATTACCAAGGGGTCTCCGAGGGGAAATCTCTGGCTTCGACGGCGACATCCGACTGGGATAGCTTGAGAGGAGGTTCGATTGAGACCTAGGAAGAGATGTACGTGAGTAAAGGTACGTTTTTTACGGGATTGGAAGCAAAACAAACTCGAATCGTAACCGACCTTGAACTCGAAGAACAGAGGAGAGGTCACGAATGCGGCTCGGACGGCTTCGCCTTCTTCCATCTTCTAGAAAGGGAGGGAGCTGAAGAATGATGCTGCTCGAGGAGAAAGGTGGAGGAAAGCTCGGCTCCTTCATGGTGAACAGGGGAGGGCGGCGCTGCGCTCTTCAATGGTGGCGATGGGGCAAGGTGATGGCTGGGTGAATAAGAGGAGAATGGTGAGGGCTTGGCTTCGACAACCAAAACTGACAGGAGGAGCAAGGAGGTGGTGAGATGGTGGTGCTGCAGCTCGGCCAACAGGAGGAAAGGAAGGTTGTTTCTTGGGGAAGGAGAGAAAGAGGAGGAGAGTGGGTATGGAGGCTCTGTGGCGGCAGCAACAGAAGGTGAGGAAGCAAGGTGGTGGTGGTGAAAGACTGAAAAAGAAAGGGGGTGCTTGGGTCTGAGAGATGAAATGAAGAAGGGGATTTGTGTGATTGGAAGAAGATAATGGGAGGCAGGAGGGTGTGTTGTTTCTCTGCTACAACACATGAAGAAGAGGACAAAGGGAGGGGACCATCCTTATAGAACAGAAATCCGAGAGAGAGAGAGAGAGAGAGAGAGAAGAAAATAAAGAAAAAGGGGAAATAAAAATATATAGAATTGGTCCCCCACAAAAGAATTCAAATTAGCGGAATAGACTCGAAACCCGCTCGCCCGATCGAATCCCGACTAAATCAAATTTAAATCAAATTTCCAGATAATCAGAACGAAAATAATTTATCAAGACTCGTAACTCGAAAACGGAATCAAATTCCGTCAAAAGAATCAAAATTCTAAAATGATGCCGGAAGGATTTTAAAATCGAAACTTGGTGCTCGATGACGGGTTTTTATTCCACTTGCAAATTTGAATTTAATAATAATAATATATAGCATAATAATATAAATATATTCATTCTTTATATATATATATATATATATATATATATATATATATATATATATATATATATATATATATATATAGGATAGATCCTATGTGAGCGGCTCTTATGGTGTAATTTGTGAGCAGGGAAATTATTCGTATGTATCTCATGATTATTCGTACATAACAATGTGATTATTCGTATGTAAAAACAAGGGGAATTATTTGAATTTAAAAAAAAAAGTATTCATACTCATGGAATACATACGAATAATTCCCCTTGTTTGTACATACGAATAATCACATTGTTATGTACGAATAATCATGAGATACGTACGAATAATTTCACTGCTCACAAATTACACCGTAAGGGGTGCTCACACGGGATCTAACCTATATATATATATATAATTTGGATCAAATGTTAACAAGTGATATGGTGTTAAATGTTAATAAATCTAAGTCATTGATTAGGGGAAAATAGATGGCTTAGATTATTCCAATATATCAAATTAATTGGAAATTAATTAAAAAATAAACTCACCCAACCCTAACCTAAGCGCGTGCATAACCCAATATTACTCCCCATCACACAATCGTACAAATTGAGACACAGAGAGATCGAATCAGAACGCATAAGCGAAAGCGAAGTTGAAGGAGGATGCAGGAGCGACGATGGCGGCCAGTGATGGCAGAAGCGAAGGAGAACGATCGATGGAGGCGATGGCGGACGATCAATGGAGGCGATGGAGATGGCTGGCGAAGAAGATGATGATGGCGGTCGGCGATGGCGGAACCACCGCTGCTACAACCATCTTCCTCGAAACCGCCGTTGGTGTAACCATCTTTCTCTCCTCTCCCTTGCCAGGATCCGATGTGATGACGGTCAACTAGCGGCGGCGAAGGGGCGATGATGATGGAGAAGCGCCGATGGTGAAGCGACAATGGGCGATGGCGAAACGGCGACGAGTGCTACTAGGGACAACCGTGACTACCGGAGGATGAGCATTGGGCTATTGATGTTTAATCCATGGGTGGTGTCGGTCGATTCTTTTTCAGTTTGGTTTCTCTGTGTTTGTTTAATTTGGCTTTTCGTGCTTATTTGCCCTTGCTTCCTATATATGTCATGCTTTCTTGTTCGTGGTTCTCTTTTGCTCTCCTTTCTTTACCCTTTTTTCTTGATTATCCCCAGGTTCTATTAGAAACATCTTCTCGATGAGTTTAAGGTAAGGGCCTATACATCTACACAGACACGAAATTGAATTGGGGATTTCTTGAGTTGGGGAATTGAATTGGGAATTTTGTTGGTTTTGATCGAAGTAGATCTAGATTTATTATTCATTGGTATTCATAGTTTTGTAATAGATTATTCATTGTTATAAAATAGATTATTCGATGGTATGTGATAAATTATTGTTTACTATTTAGCTATTATTTGAACATATTGCCGAATAATTGTCCAAATCTTCCTACATAATTAAAGTATTTATGAATAATGCCTAATAATCAGCTATTCATTGAATTTCATGTTCAGAGTCACTATTCGGTAAGTTCATAGTTTATATTCGTTGATAATACGCAATTATTCATATGTATGTGGTTAATTAGAGATGGGAAATCAAGAATTACATTTACATACTCTTTCAGCCTAGCGAATAATTACTATCAAGTTAGCGAATAGTTGCAAAATTGACCAACCATTTTGCTATTATCTAAATGATAACTCCTCTTTACAGATGAATATTAACGATCAATTTAGCGAATAATTACTATTAACCTAGCGAATAGTTGCAAAATTGACCAACCATTTTGCTATTATCTAAACGATATCTTCTCTTTACACACGAATAATAACTATAAGTTAGCGAATATTTAATATCACCTTATCGAATAGTTCAAACAGTGCACCACACAAAAAAACAACGTTACTCCACCAAAAAAACGTTACGCCGCAAAAAAAAAGTAACACACGTGCACGTAATTCAGCAAGTGGGCAAGGAAAGAGGTGGGTCCCATTGATTTTTAATTAAAGAAAAAGCCAAAATTGCTTAATAATCTCAGCCACCTATTTCATTCAATCAATGACCCAAATTTGTTAACATTTAACATCATAAGAGGTGTGAACACCTGACCCAACCCATCTCTCTCTCTCTCTCTACATATATATATATATAGGTAATGGTTCAAATGAAAATGCTCCTTAAAATAAAAATTTGGCTTAAAGTGAAAATGAGCTTTTTTGAATGATGGGCTGCGGGTCATTTAATTTTCTATCCATTTCATTTATTTTGCTACCTTCGAGCGTAGTTATTTCCGTCCCTTTTTTTTACTCGTTCCTCACACATCTTTCTCTTTCTGTGCTTTTTCCCTTTTTGCTTCTCTCGAGTGATTTTTGATCCGAAATTGATTTTGAGCTCTATTCGTCATGGATTCAGCTTCGCAAGGTTAGGTTTTCTCTTTAATATTTGTTATTCTTTGCTACATTATTCCGATTTCGTACTTCATTTTTTTTGTGTTCGATTGAGCTGTGTTTGCTAGGTTTTTTGTTCTTTAGTTTGCGATTGTGTTTCGATTATGAGGTTTTGAGTTTTTTTTTGTTGATCCTGGAGTATAGTTTTTCTGTTAATCATCGATTATTGTTGGCCGGATGTGTTTTTTTGTTTTAATGTGCGTTATTTTGTTAGGGTTTTTATGTGTTTTCGAGGTTTGTGTTTATTGTCGTTTGTTGATTGTTGAGTTTTTTCTTCGTTAATATGGTTTCTGGAGTATTGTTTTTTTATTTTTGTCTTTTATTGTGGTATGTGCGGTAGTGTTTTGTTGTTTTTCGTTTATATTCTTATTTTTTGCACTTGATTTGGTGTCTTATGTGTTTGATCTTATCTTTTTAATGCATTTTTTTATTTGTAAAGGTAAATGTCCACGGACGAGGTCTCAGTCTACTGAAATTATTGTTCCAACTAGAACGGGAAAACGATTGAAAAAATCCGGTGTAAAGCGCTCTGCAGTTGATTTGTCAAGGGATTCTCCGGATTTCTCTGATTGTCAAGTTGAAGATTCACTTGAGTCTGAAGATAGACACCCCCTTATTCGGCGTTCTCGGAAGGATTCTGCATCTCCAAAGGTCGCTGTTGATGTTATGTCGTCTCCTGTTCCTGTTTATGAATCTACTTCTCAAGGGCCTAATCGTATATTTGCATCACCTGAGGTTTTGTCCAGAAAGTCTGCTATTCCAAAACTCTTGTGTGATGGGGACACTAGTTGTAACGGCCCGGATATAGTTACCCGGGTTACGTTTCGAAGGTTGGGTACCTTCGTTCGGATCTTGCAATTCGAGTACGGGTCGAGGTTTTAAAACTCAAAGTTAGTGTTTTAAAGTGGGGATTTCGGACCCCAAAATAGCCTGAGGGCCACGAGGAATCTTCGAGCTGTCCTAAGACTAAGTCGCGGAAATTCGTTTGCAAACTAAAGAAAAGCGGAAGTAGAGTACAACTTGCCACGGCAAGGCCGGGTCAAAACCAAAATACATAATTCTGAAATTGTAAGGCCGAGTTAGCGGGGTTAGATAGATTCTTTGCAAGCACCCGGGGTTTTCCCACGCTATAGAGACAAAGAGCAATTATACCTAAAAAAATATGGTGCGAGCGGGATCAGATTGAGACCGCAACGCACCCTGTCCCGCAAGCAAACATACACATACGCTAATATAAAGATGATGTAGATACGGAAATGAAATCACACTAACATGATCCTAATTACAGTATGCGAAAAAAAGAACTGTAAAGGTGCCCAAAGCATGTCAAATGGCATATCCCTCTCCTACCTCTGCACCCCTTTCCGTTAGTGCAGAGACTGGCCAGTTCGATGCTATAGCATATCATATCATATCTCATCATCATATCATAAATCATACTCATGCCCGATGGTGCTGGGCTATCATCATGCTCATATCGACTCGATAGACTCAGGGCACCCGATGGGGCTGGGCTACCCTATGACCCTAGCAAAGACTCTAGGACTATCACAGATAATGGCCGTTCTGTTTCAATCACACAAAGTAACCGAATGCTCATTCATAAGTGCAATCCTAGCATGATACTACATGGCATGCTTTAATGCTTATGCAACACCTAGTATGTCATATATTCACAAGTAGGTATACTCTTTCGAGTCTGAGTAAGCCCATAAAGGAACTTACCTGAGTAAGCCGAACAACAAAAGATACGGTAGAAGCAGAATCCACGAAATCAACAATCACCTAGTATATAAGCGAATAAAGCGCCATAAGATACTATTCTACTATTTAACACATGGAAACTTCCCACAAGCTAATCACAAAAGAAAATAACTAGATTCCGAGAAATTATCCGAATACCCAAATCTAGGTCAAACCCGGTCAAAGTTGCTATGATAGAATTTTCTAATACATCGCTTTCCAACAAAATTCTCCAAAGAACATTTTCAAACATAGGATTTTCCTTTTAAACAATTCCTTATAATAAAAACGTTAATTAAAGTAAAACCCTCCCATTTTATAATTAAATCCTATTAAGGTTCTCAACTAAAACATCTCAAATTCATTTTATAATATAATACTTCCCAACTTTATTTTCATAAAACTCAGATTCATAACAATAATAATAATAAGAATAATAATAATAATAAGGATTATAATAATAATAATAATGAACAACATACATAACTATAACCATATACATATATATATACTAAATGCACAAACAACCCACCCGATGGCCCAGTCCATCACCCAACAAGGAGCCCAGAACCCAGATCCAAACCCGAAGCTCATCCGGATCCAAGGATTCAGAAAAGAAGAGAAGAAGATGGGTCTTGGTGGATCCGGCCCAAACCCGAGAAATTAGGCCCAAACCCAAGCCCAAAATGAAAACAAAACAAATAGAGGGGATCCGGATTTAAGGTAGGTTGAAGGCAAAGGGGAGGGGACTCGGAATGGAAACAATGTAACCCGTTTAGGATGTGAACCCGGTCCATCCCATCTGATGAAAGAAGGAACAGGGTCATCCTCAACCTTGGCCAGAACAGAGGATCGACGGAGGAGGAAGCGGAAGAAGGAGGAGGAGTTCTCAGTCCACGGTGGTTCGTTTGGCTCGAAACTTTTCCCAGAGGTTCAGGATGGAATTCTGACCACATCAAATCAGAAAAACTGAAACGAGGGCAAGGAGGAAGGAGGGAAAAAAGCATACCGAGGGGGGTTGGTTCACGCCGGAGAGAGCGCTCAAGCTGTGCTGGGCTTCAACGACGGGGAGAGGAAGACTGTGCTGCACCTGGGAGGAGTGTGTAAGGATTAAGGACGAGCTTTTGCACTCTTCAAGTCAGAACCAAGTGAAATCGCTTACCGAGGCCAAATCGGAAAAACAGGGGAGGGTGCTCGGGGTGGCGCCGGCGTACTTCGTCGAGGATGGAAGGGAGGGGGGTTTCCCCTTGGCCTAGTGAGGAAGAAGAACAAGTAAAAAGGCTATTTCTCAGGGTTTAAGCGAAGAGAAGTGGGGTTGAGATGGATTACCGTTGCAACTGAAAACAGGGGAGGGTGTCCCCTCGGCGGCACTGACGGCGGCTCCGACAGCGTCTGAGGCTTCCCCTGAGCTCCGGAGAGGGATGAAGGTGATGCTGGCTGCTTGGAGGAGGAGTTTGGAGGTGAAAAGGTGATAACTTGGTAAGGGAATGTGTGATGAAAGGCTACGGCAAGGGGGAGGTCTCTTTGTGGGTTTCTTTTTTAGCTTTCTCAGAGGAGAAATGGAAGAGGGAGAGAGGGAGTGTTCATCTGGTGAAGTGAGGGTGAAATGAGGGTAGTACGTGGGTGTTGGTACATATAGGACATGAGAAAAGGGAGGTGTGGGTGTGGGTAAGCAGAGGAGAGGGTAGTGAGTGCAGGGGGTGAGTGAAACAACGGAGTGGGGGGCCAATTTGTAGTAACAGACCGGGTGGAATGGGTGAGGGAGAGAGAGAGAGAAAACAATTTATATAAAATAAATAAATAAGATGGAAGGGTCCCACTCGCCCAAAAATTTTGAATTTCCGACGCTCGATTCCCAATTTCCGCTCATAAAGCGGAATCCCGACGCTAAGAATTTAAATTGAATTAAAATCATTTCGGATAATAGAATAAATTTTAAAAATTCGAATACTCAATAACGGAATTCAATTTCGTACAAATCCAATTTAAAAAGAAGTCGGAAGGATTTACAAAATTGACCTTGCTCGGAGACAAGTTTTCTTCCAATCACACGAAATAAATAGTCGTATTTCAAATAATTTTAACTAAAATAATAATTATATATTATAGAATATATTTGGTCTTTACACTAGTGTTGGTGGAGGGACTGAAGAGGGAACTGGTGATGTAGGGAGTGTCCAGTGTGGTGAAGTTCCATCTCAGGGTGTGGGTCCTGGTGATGCAGGTAATGGAAAGGGCACTGATGTTCATGTTGAGGAAGAAATTACTGGGTTGGATGGTGTTCATCTTGAAGAGTCAGATGTGGGGAATCACAATACTGATGTGCTATCTCATCCATCTGATGTACAAGCTGATGTTGGAGGTATGGATTTGTTTGTTAAGAAGGTGAGGAAGACTAGAGCGAAAAAGTTCCCAACATTGAAGTCAAGATGCAACATTCGCATGTTTGTATATGCTCTTCGTAAATTGAATGACAAGCAAAAAGATTGTATTTGGGGAATTGGCTTTGGGGTTTTGTTTGAGATGGATATAGGGTCTCTGCCTCTATCTTTGGGCTACTGGCTTGTTGATAATTTTGATGCAAACAAGTGTTGTTTGCTAAAGAATAATGGTGGGAAAGTTGAAATAAGTGATATAGATGTTCATATCACTTTAGGATTACCGTTGGGAAAGAATTTGGTCTCTAGGAAGAGTTGCAAAGAGAATTTTGATGCTGTGAAGAATTGGAGGATATCACTTGGAAATGTGGAACATATAACCCCGTCTGTTGTTATTGATAAGTTAGTAGCTGATGTTGAATGTGGTGATAAATTTCTGACCAATTTCCTTGTGGTTTTTCATTCTTTGGTAGTTGACAGCCCTGGGAATGTTCTTGCTAATCAAAATTTGGTCAGATCAGTGGGTGATTTGGGTGATTTTAAAGATCTGAACTGGTGTGCTTTTTTATTAGAAAGTTTGGTTGATGCAAAGAAGGGGTGGGAGAAGAACAAGGCTTGCCACTTTCGGGGGCCTCTTCTATTCTTGATTGTGAGTTCAGTTTCTGTGTTTATTTTTACGTGTTTTTCATATTGTTCTAATTATATTCATATGTGTTTGATATTGTTTTCATTTTTTACCCTATTTGTTTTAGTTGCTTTACATGGATAGGGTCAAGCTATTTACAAGTGTTGCGTCTAGGAGGGCGTATCGGTCTTTCCCTGTATTTGTGGGGTTGAATTCTGCATTGTTGCGTCAGCGTGAGACTGATGACATTGAAAGTGGTGGTTTTGGGCGCAGGTTGATTCATGATAGGCAATCTATCCCTTCCACTCAGGGCAATCCTATTTCTGCTTGTAATGTTCTTTCGCCGTCCACTACTCAATGCAACGATCAACCTTCTAATAAAGACCCTGTATCTGGAAAGGATCCATCCTCCCTTGAGGTTTTAAATATTTTTCTTACATTTTTTCATATTACTCTTATTTTGATTCATAGTTTTCAAATATTGCTTGTGTTTTGCTATATGCTATGTGATCCCCCTGATTGTGCATTTATAATCATGAGTTGTTTAAATATAATGTACTTATTTGCATCTAACCCGTTTTGTTGTGCTAATATTTTATTGTAGTTTCCTTTTATTGTTTCTTTTATTGTATCTTTTTTATATATTTTGAGGCTAATTATTTTTTTTACCTAGTTAGTTGATGAATTTATAATTAATTGTGTGTGTTTTTGTGTTATTGTTGTTGTTGTGTGTGTGTTTGTATTTTTTAGGCTTGGATACAGTCTTTTGTGCAGAAGACATCAGTGCTTGCGTCTGCTATTTCTGATTTTGCTGATTTTTCTACCAAAATCCCATATGAGCTTCAAGGCGATGCTAAAGTTAAGACACTTCTTAGTGCGGGTAATAAGCTGTTAGGGTTGGCGGGTCTATCAGATGTTCCTATTCCTGATCGTGCTGATAAGTCGTATATGGATGATTCTCCAAACTCAGCATTTTGGTCAGATCCTGAATTGATTGAGTGTCTTAATCAGATTGAGTTGGCTTATAAG
Organism: Persicaria maculosa; assembly: GCA_963922045.1. Classification (NCBI taxonomy): domain Eukaryota; kingdom Viridiplantae; phylum Streptophyta; class Magnoliopsida; order Caryophyllales; family Polygonaceae; genus Persicaria; species Persicaria maculosa. The sequence goes on along the minus strand of OY998261.1, from coordinate 17,356,584 downwards.
AACAAAGGGAAAATAAAACTAAATGTTTTTGAGGATTTAACTTCATTTGACATATTTGGCTTTGATCCTGTGTTTAAGTCTGATATTGATACACAAACTGGGACTGAATATGCAAAAAAGACTGGTAAGGATGCATCAAATTCTTCTGCTGCCACTCAAGGGATACCAGAAGCAGTTGTTAATATTGCTAACGAATATGTGAATGATATACCTCTTCACCAGGGGTATCAGGCTGCTCTTGCCAAAAAAGCTTCTGATTCTGGTCCTTCAACAGGTGTCCCTCCTGCAAGTGTCATTCCTACTGGGAATCCGTTGGTGTCTAGAAAGAAGATGAAATCTCCTATTCCATTGCCTTCTCGTAAGTCTTCTCATGTCCGTAACTTAAGTACAATAGCTGAAAAACAAGATGCTGGGAAGGGGGAAGACGGTGTCGGTAGAAGGTCTTCAAACCTTCTTTAACCTTGCGGAGTCCTTACTTTTCAAGAATTGTTGATATTAATGATGCTGTGTCTGGCACTGAGCGTATTGTGTCTGCCTATTTAGCTAAGAAGACAGCTTCTTCCACGTAAGTTTAGTTTTTTTTAATCATTATTTTAAGTATTTTTTTATTGATTCTATTCTTGTTTTTCATATTATGTTTAATGTTTCCCAATGTAGTGAGGTTCTGTTTAAATACAAGGTTGTAGAAGTGAGTAGGCATGATATGAAAAGTCTTGAAGAGGATTTCTATGTGTCCTATGGTGTTATTGCTGCATGGTCTGCCCTTCTCAACCATAAAGAACAATTCAGAAGTGATGTTTCTCCATTAAGGTTTTTTGTGCTAGTTCATTCCTCTGTAAGTTTTATTTATATTGTAGTCTTTTAGTTCCAAGTCCATCTTATCCTTTCTTGTTTTTTTAACTAATATTTTATTTTATTTTTTTTGTGTTTGTCTTTTCTGTAGGATTTTCCCTCCAATGTCTCTCTTGAGGGCTGTGTTAACCAGTTTGAGAAGTTTACTCTTCGACTTAATTCTTCATTGGCAATGGCTCCTCACATTGCTTTAAAAGATGTTGATATGGTACTTTTACTGTTGTTTTGTTTACTGCTTTATATAAATTAACTTCTTCTATCATCTTAAAAATTTTCTTAGTTTTTTTAAATATGTGTGTGATTTTTGCATTTTTGTAGTTTGTGTTTGCTGTTGAACGTGAAGAAGAATTTTTCATGGTAGTCTTCCATTTGAAGAATAAACTTACCCAAATCCTTGATGTTTCCCCTCCTACTGATCCTTTAGCTGTCTCGTTTATATCAGCAGCAGACTGTTTGGTTAGTTTTATTATTTTTTATTTTATATATTTGAAATTAAAATTTATTTCTAATTTATTCAAGTGTGATCTTTTTCTTATTATATAATTACTTTTTTGTCTAGGGAGATTTGCTTATTGACTATTTGAGGAATAAAGGATTAGTAGTTAAGTCAGATTTAATTACAAATTCAACATCCTCAAATGTTGATCTACCGTGGGCTAGTGATGATAAGAGCATGCATTCAAGGGTCTGTGTTATGCGGCATATGGAAACTTTTATTGGAGTTGAAAAGGGATTCAAACTTGGATTTGATAAAGGAAGTGAGAAGAATATATCCAAGCTGCAGCAAAAATATTTGGCTGATATTATATGCTCAGATGTTAATGCAGTGCGCACTCAAGTTCTTGAGGCAGCCAAGTCTCACGCAAGATTGACATTAAAAGGAGTCTAGGGTCAGAAGCTACAGTTTGTTAGATATTCAATGACCACTGTTAACAGTTAGCCTCTTCTATAAGTATATATATGTTATATGTAGGCTGTTTGGTTGGGTTGGACAGTCTTACCTGTGTTTGGACAGTTGTTGGTAGGGTATACCCATTTTGGGGTTTACTTGTTTTAGGGGTATAACTCTATTCGTATTTTATGTTGATACTGTGGTACATTTTGTGAATGGTGTGGGATCTAATAACTTAGGATTTGGAATGTCTTGTGTTGAGGAATTTTATCAATATTAGTTATGATGTTGCTTCTTTGTGTTTAAGTGTACTGGTTTATGCGCTCTTATGTTTATGTTTTATGGCCTGGTTCTTGATTTTATAATTTTTGTAATTAAACTTAAATCTGGCGAGTGTGGTCTGTCAAAAGTATCACTTCGTGCAACAATAAATGCATGTTGTGCAAATATAAAGATATGTTGTGCATATGTATCAGTATACCTAAATATGAATTGTGGTATTGTAAATTAATGTTGTGCAAATATAATTTGTTTTTATGCTAACAAAAAATCATATTGTGCATGTGCAATAATATAGTTTTAATTTTTTTTATTTTCCCTCCCAATTTGTTGATTCATTTTTAATTAATGTTATTTATATTTTTAAAAGGGTTTTTTTAATTGTTTCGTGTTTTTAATCTTATTTAATTCATTTTTGGGTTGTGATGGCAATCTCCTCCCATCTTTCCAAAATAACTCTTTGTTGTTCACATTTAAAATTTTGTTGTGCACATTTAAAAGTATGTTGTGTTGTTGTATCAGTAATGAATGCAAATGGAATATTGCGATGTTCAATTATAAATAAATGGTATTCAAATTTAATCATCTTATGTTCAAATATAAATTAAAGTTTTAGTGAAATACCCATAATGTTGTGCTCATATTCTAATATACTTTTCATTTATATTTTTGTTTAAGTGCATATTTTCTTTTCCAAGTGCATTTTTTAAATTAAAGTTTAAGTGCTTTTTTTATACTGTTTGAAGTATCTGTTGTTCAAATATAATTTGATTTTATGCTAACAAAAAATCATATTGTGCATGTGCAATAATATAGTTTTAAAAATTTTTTATTTTTCCTCCCACTTTTGTTGATTCATTTATTATTAATGTTATTTATATATTTAAAAGGGTTTTTTTGAAATTGTATCGTGTTTTGAATTCATGGAAAATGATGATTTAATTCATTTATGGGGTGTGATGGAAATCTTCTCCCATCTGTCCAAAATAACTCTTTGGTGTTCACATTTAAAATTGTGTTGTGCATATTTGTATTTATGTTGTGTTTTTTTCCAGTAATGCATGCAAATGTAATATTGTGATGTTCAATTATAAATAAATGATGTTCAAATTTAATCATCTTATGTTCAAATATAAAGTAAAGTTGTTTTTATACTGTTTGAAGTTTCTGTTGTTCACATATATCTCCAAGTTGTTTTTCTCTCCCATTTTTCTGTTTCATCCATAATTTATGCTTTTTTTAATGCGTAATGTTATATAAGAAATTGCAAATTTAACATGCTTAATAAGATAACATAACATGATAAAATATTTAATATTAATATTAATATTGGGAACTTAAATGTTACAATATTATAAAATAAGAACTTGTTCCCTAATACATAAACTACACATTTTTTAGATAGAAATTATATTTGAATGTGCAGTTTTTTTTGGCCTTCTCCTTAATCTAGATGCCAAGATATTCATTAATCTTGGTCCTCGTTCTGTCTTCCGATTCAATGAGGTCTTCAACATATGCAATTATGTTTGCCTCGACCATTTGCAATGTATCCTCCATGAAGGTTCGATAATGTATAACAAAGTAGAATAAAGATACTCTAGAAGGGGGGGGGGGTTGAATAGAGTATGCCAACTTTTCGCTGACAATCTCAAGACTTTTGAAATGCTTTCCAAACCTCTGGGAGTAAACTCAATTCTTTCGATTGGGATACCTGAAGCACAACAAAGTTATACAATTCGAAACAAGTGCGGAAATAATGGTAAAGCAATAAGTAAATAACACGATGAATTGTTAACGAGGTTCGGCTCCTTTAAGGCTTAGTCCCCGCCTAGGGTTCTTCCACAACCCTAGGATTCAACAGGCTTTATTGATTCACAAAGCTTAGGATCCTAATAGCTCACCGAGAAGCCTCTCTCCTATACAATTGCAATCTAGTCAACTCTCGTTCCCTTGGAGTCCTAGACCAATCTAGAAGAGTCCCACCTCTCTCAGCTATCTAGTACAATCCTCTTACACTCGTGAATCAATAATCTAGTGCACACTTCCTGAGTTATAAACTCTCGAGTATAACACTCTCTCAGAATATATCCTATAAGCTCACTGTGTAACTCTCAAATGCTTTGAAACAAAAGATAAAATACTTAACACCTAGCAGAGAGTACACGTAGAAGAAAGATTGACTTGAGGGCTGAGTGTGCGTTGTAGTTCAATGATCGTCAGTGTTCAACTCTCTTTCTTCTTTCTTCTTCATCTCCTTTTATTCTTGATCAAATCGGCGTCAAGAATCTTCACCCAACGGCTACTTGAGATCATGGCTTAGGAAGGATCCTCGCAATCTTCTATTTCGGGAAACTGCGAAGCCATAATCCACCTGATTTGATCTTCATGTCTTTCAGTATTAAGGAAGGAGATTTCTTCAAAATCTTTGCTGTATGGTTAGTATAACATATGTATAATAATATTTGGAAACCATACATAGATAATATATATAAGATAATAACTAAAATACAGGTTTTGAATTTCATCAATACAGCTTTAGCTTCAAGACCTTTGACACAAGCTTTGTGTCAAAGCCTTTGAAACCTTTTCCGATTTTCATCAAGGGAGTGGAGTTATCACTCTAGTTCCTCTTGTTTCTCTACCAACTGCATAAATTATTTTAAAGTTAAAGTTTTTATTGTAAATATAAAACAATTCTGTATAACAAAAGTTGAATCTTACCCTGGCTTCTAGATCATTGTCATGTGTCCGTTGTGCTTCAGAGAACTGGTATGCATTTGCATTCATCTCCCTCCTTGTTGAATCATAATAGTCCTGATGAAATTAAGCAAATGCCATGTGATCTTCCCTATCTCTTGTGGCGTACGTCTCCGCTGCTTCCTCCAAGAGTTTGATGTGGTACCCTGGGTATAGGGTTGCATCCAGTTCGTCCATCTCCTTGTAGTAATTTTCTGTGAACTCTACAGGCCTGATTCCTGCCATCTTTGTTTTGAGTGACTTCGGTTGTTTTTTGAAGTGTAAAGAGGGAGAGAGCAAGTGGCTATGAGTTTTTGCTGTGTAAAATGTGAATCTGTATTGGAGGATTGTCTATGTATATATAGGCAGCGATTGTGCAGTTTCTACCATGTAACTTCCCCCTTAAAATTTTTTAATTATCTTTAACTGCTTTTTGTCTTAAAAATCGGGAGGCCCAATGCATGTTTATCTCTTTATTTACCCTAATATAGGGTTTAAAAACTGTGTGTTCCCAATGTAATTGTTATTGAATAATTCTAACGTTTTCTGTTTAATAGTTAAGGAAGTGCTATTCTAATAATCAAAATTGCATTTATATCTTTGTTTTGTTCACATATAAAAGAGTTTTGTTGGGGGTTAAACAGAAAAGGGTTATGTTTTGTGCGTTTTTCTAACTGCTTTTTGCCTGAAAAATCTGTTATCACCAATGCATGTATATCTGTTTTTTTTAACCGCAATTTAATTGGTGGAAAACTATATTTTCCCAATGTAGTAATTAATGTATTTATTAAAACTTTTTGTTAAATTATTTTTATTTATGTTGAGGGGGAATTAGTTGTGTGTTTTATAGATACTTATGTGGTAATGTGTGTTATAATTTTGCATAAAAATGGATTAAAATGATTCTTTATATTATAATATGGTGGCTGTTACTCTAATATTTATATGTTTGATTTAAAAATCCAAATTTTATATTATTAATGCATTTTTTATTAATGGCTCTCTATGTAAATTATATCCTTGATGATCCCTGCTAATAAGTAAAAGTGCAAACATATATCCTTGATGTTCACTGATAATAAGTAAAACTGCAAACATACATCATTGATGTTAACTGCTAATAAGTAAAAGTGCAAACATATATCCTTGATGTTCATTGATAATAAGTAAAAGTGCAAACAATGTTAAATCATAAAAAAAAGTGCTTCTGTGATCAGCAGTTAAGTCTGTTGGTGAGTGCTCTCATTTTTTCTTTTCTGGGCATGTTCTGCTGTTGTGAGGAGCATATTGATTGCAGATAGAACATAATCTTTTCCCCCTTTTTTGCGCTTCCATTGATATCTCCTTTCCGCTTTTCAATTGCTTCCCGCTCCCCTTTGTTTTGCTTGTTTTGGATCCTGTATTGTAACATTCTCAGGTCGGCGAACCTCAGCAAACTCATCGAATATATTTGTTTTTGAGTTTGATGAAGATTCTGAATTTGTTGTGGACATCAGGAGCTCCTGTTTTGCCTTTATCAAGCTTTCTGTGAAACGTTTGATCTGCTCTCTATTGTCCTTAATGATGTCTACACATGAATGAAATTCTGATAACATATCTGTCAACAACAGTTTTTGTTCCTCCCTTTCCCTTGATTGTCTGACAACACTGTTATCCAGTGTAAACACATTACTTAGTGTTGCTACCTTTGTCCAGCGTGTCAGTATCAATGTTTCTGGCAACTTCTCCACTTGCAAATCTTTCAAAACTGCTAATATGTAGCTGCAAGGGTAGCCATTTCTGATGAATAAGTTGCATGAACAGTTGTAGTGATGATTAGCAATCTGGTGCTCAACAGTGTACATCTTTCTGTTTTGCTGCTTCAGAGTATATAACTCTATATCTTCAATCTCTGTCACATTTGTAAAGACCAAATATATTTTAGATATCATATTAGAAGTATTTTAATTTAAAATGTTATTATTTATTTCAATTTATAAAATGGGAGTAAAATCGTCCTCGAGCACGACTTCAAAATTTAAAATCATTCCGGCATCAATTTAAATTTGGATTTTGACGGGATTTGATTTTCGACTTCGAGTCCGAGTATTAATAAAATTTAATTAAGCTCCGAATTGATTGAAATTGTTTAATTCCGATTATCTTGAAATTTGATCGAACTTTGATTTATTAAAATTGTTTTAGTCGGGATTCGATCGGGCGAGCGGGATTCGGGTCTTTTCCGCTAATTTGAATTGGTATTGTTGGGACCACCCAAATATTAATTTCTTTTCCCTTTTTTTTTTCTTCTCTCTCTCTCTCGGCAGATCTCTGCGTCACCTTGCACTCCACACAACACTGCCTTCTTTCCACAATGTCTGAAATTGGTCCCCCCTCTGTTGCACTCTCACCCCGCCTACACCCATTACCCTTGTCCTCTGCACACCCTCTCACCTTGCCTTGCACCCACCCCCCTCACCTTCTATATAACCCACAGTCCTCATCCTCACATCCCCACCCTCATACCATCAAAACCTCGTTCCCTCACTCTCTCCTCTGCCGAAGGCTCAAAGAGGAACCCACAAAGAGACCCCCTTGCCGTAGCTCTTCTTCACCCATTTCACCACCAAGCTACCACCTTTTCACATCCACACTCCCCCTCCAGGCAGCCGGCAACACACCCTTCCACCTCAGGAGCGCAGAGGAAGCATCGGAGGGCCGCCGGAGCCACCAACGCCGCTAAAGAAGCTCCTATTCCCCTGTTTCTGAGCCGACAAGGTACACTCTCCCATTCTTGTCCTCTATCTTCGATCCATGTAAAAGATCCTCTTTTAACACCCTCCCCGTCGTCCTAGACCCGAAAAAAAAAGCTCTTCCTCGCCGTGAAGCCAGCCGCAACACCTTCCCCGGAGAGTTTTACCCTGTGGCTGCGCCGCCACTGTAAGTGACCTCCTTCTCCTCCTTTTCCTTGCATCGCTTCTCCGTTTAGGGGTGGGTCTTGGTCGGAAATTCTCGTCGAATCTGTGGGTGAAATTTGGAGCCAAATGGCGCCCCATAGCCGGAGCTCTTCCCTCTCTTCCCCGTCGATTCTTCCGCTTCTCCTCTGCTCTGTTTGGAGGTTGAAGACAAAGGGAGGAACAGGCTTGGGCCTGTTTTCTCGGTTGGGCCGGGTTTAAAAGGGGAAACGGGTTATAACCCATCTCAGATCCGAGTTCCCCTCCTTACCTTGCTTTTAATTCGGGTTTGGGTCTGGGCTTCATAATTGGGTTGTTGGGCTGGGCAGATGGTCTGGGCTCGGTTTTGAGGCTTGGAATCTGGGTTGGGTATTTCTTTTAATTCCGGTATTTTTCACATATATGGTTAAATGTTATGTTTATATATATATATATATATATATATATATATATATATATATATATATATATATATATATATATATATATATATATATATATATATATCCTGAAATATTTTAATATATTTAAAAAGATTTTAAAGTGAAATTAATTGATATTAGATTATGAATATGTTTATGGATTGTTTTGAGATTATAAGGATAGTAAGTGTTAAACTATTTGAATATTATTATTATTTTGGGATTTGTTATAATTATAAATTCTGGAAAATAAATTGTTATATATTGTTCATTTGTTTTAAAAGAGTATTAATTGGATTATTTGATTGATGCATTTTATGAGGATTTCAATATGTAAATTGAGAATTTTAAAGTGAATTGTTGGTCTTGATTTATAAATATGATTTGTGAGCATAGAAATTATTTTGATGATTTAATATTGGAGTTTATTTATATAATGTGTTTGAAAGAAGAAACATGCCGGAGCGATTTCTATAATATGATTTTGGGAATTGGTTTTAAGGCTTAAATGTTTAATGTCGGGATTTGGATAAGCGATTTTAAAAAGGATTGTCTGATTTTCTAAGTTGAGTTCTTTGAGAGATTGTTTTGAAAATGAGTTGGTGAGATGAGATGAACATGGAATAATATGATGAGAAGAGATAAATGATAGTTAGGGACGCCTTATGTGAATTAGATAGACTTATGCATTTATATGTTATTAGGTGATTGTGATTTGTTGGTCGTTGCTTGCTATCGGTGATTCATTTCTTGGATTCTGCTCTGCCTTGTTCTCTGCTGTTCGGCTTATTCAGGTAAGTTCCTTTATGGGCTTACTCAGATTCGAAAGAGATTACCGGCTTGTGAATGTATGACATACTAGGTGTTGCATAACATTAAAGCATGCCATGTAGTATCATGCTAGGTTGCACTTGTGATTGAGCATTCTATTTCTTTACGCGTATGAAACAGAACGGCCGTATCTGTGATAGTCCTAGAGTCTTTGCTAGGGTCATAGGGTAGCCCAGCCCCATCGGGTGCCCTGAGTCTATCGAGTCGATATGAGCATAATGATAGCCCAGCACCATCGGGCATGATTTATTTATTTTAATTTATGTTATGATGATGAGATATGATGATGAGATATGATATGCTATAGCATCGAACTGGCCGGTCTCTGCACTAACGGAAAGGGGTGCAGAGGTAGGAGAGGGACATGCCACTTGGCATTATTTGGGCGCCTTTACAGTTATTTCTCGCACATTGTAAATTAGGATCATGCTAGTGTGATTTAATTTCCGCATCTGCATCATTTTTATTATTAGCGTATGTGTATGTTTGCTTGCTGGACAGAGCGTGTTGGGGCCTCGGTCTGACCCCACTCGCACCCATTGTTTTTAGGTATGATTGCTCTCTGTTTATATGGCGTGGGAAAGTCCCTCGGCGATTGCAAAGAAATCTGTCTAACCCCGCTAACCTGGCCATACGACTTTAGAATTATGTTTTGGTTTTGACCCGGCTTTGCCGTGGCTTTTGTATCTAAATCGTATTTCCGCTTAGTTTCGTTTAAACTGAATTTAAGAAACTTCGACTGATTAGAGGTTTGAAACCTCGACCCGTACCTGAATTGCAACATCCGAACGAAGGTATCCGACCTTCGAAACGTATCTCGGATATTTATATCCGGGCCGTTACAACATTGGTGACTCTACAGTTGTAAAATGCAGCACTCAACTCTTCCTGAAACTTCTGCCATATTTTCAGTGTATACAATGTTGATGCATGCTTCTCCAACGGAAATGGTGAGATCAGTTTTGGTTTCAGGATTGTGCAATCATAGTTATTCTTCCCTTGATTATGCCTTTGTGTTTCAACTGCACTGTCATAGTATAACACAAATTCTATTAAATTGGCTGCACAGTTGGAAAACTTACAAAAGAAGTGGTTCATGCTCTCTGAAATGAATGTTGTTCTCACTAATCCGCCGAGCGTGACATTTCTATAGTATGCAGGGATCCAATTTTCTCTATTAAGAAACAAATCAGATAACCACGAGTGTTTTTTCATTCCAAACTCGTCCATCAAATCTTTCCATTCTGTTTCAAACTCTTCTGATGTCATCTTCATGTTCCAAACAATGTTTCTCAGCCTGTTTGTGAATGTGGAGTAGCCAATCATTGTGTTGTCAATTTTCTGAGACACCTTCTCCATGATGTGCCACATGCATAGTCTGTGTCTTGTCTCAGGGAAGACTTTCTCTGCAGCTATCTTCATTGATGGGTCTTGATATGTTGTGAATATTGTTGGGCAGTGACCCATTGCCTTCTTGAAATGATCAAATAGCCACACGTATGATTCAATATTCTCATTTCGCAGAAGTCCTGCCCCAAATAGCACACAAGTTTTGTGGTGGTCATATTCTGTGAATGGGCTGAAAACCATTTTGTACCTTCCAGACAGCAAACAAATGTGTTTCAGTGTACTTACATTACTGAAATATGATACTGTACTTTTAAAAATGCAATATGATAAAAAAAAATATAATAATCAGTGATTTCTTTTTGTTTTACCTGTTCGTATTGTAGGTTGAGTCAAATGATACAATGTCTCCAAACAATGAGTAGTTCTTCCTAGAAACAGCGTCACTCCAAAACAATCTGTTGAGCTGGTTCTCTTCATCCACATCATATGCAAAGTAAAATGCATTGCATGTTTCTTGTTTGTTGAAGAACCGATAAATAACTACCTGAGCATCAGACCTTTTAAATAAGCTAGGAGATCTCTTCTTTGATTTTTAAAATCAATTGCCAAAGGCCCAACATTGTTGTACCCTCCAACCATTTGTTGAAACAATCTGTAAGATCTTGCTGTCCCAACTCCTTGTTTTGCACAATCAAGGATAAACTTTTGATGATGAGTATGCATCTTTCTATTTCTCTTCATGTAGACTTTTCCCAATTCATCCACTAAAGTGTGTGTGTGTGTTTCTCTTCAAGTTTTGTCACAACAAACCCCTTACCCTCAAAATGCTTGATTATAATCCTAGTTGTACACCCAACTCTTCTAGACAATCGATTTCTCATATTTTTTGTTTTACTCTCATTCTTGTATCCTGACTTGTTGCAATACAAGTAATTCAGTCTAGTTAACCCTCCACCCTTAACTATTGCTTCATGTCTTACATCAAAACCAGCCCTATATGCATAATCAAAATATGCTCTGATTGCTTCCTCCATTGTCGGATAAACCTTCTTTTCTGATGGCTTCAATTCCTCACTACATACTGGTATCCAGTACTTTGTACTGTTTGGTGAGACAAAAATTCTATAAGGTAGTGGCTGTTGTGGTTGCGTCTGCTCAACATCACTTTCAGGAGGCAAAACGGCAAGTGGGATTGCACTAGCAACAGTGTCAGTAGTAGATGCATATGAACTTTGTCTATTTTCAGTGTTTGCTTCCATATCAAACTCCATTTTTAATAAGCAATCTGTGATGTAAAGAATGCATCTATTAATCAATATATGTTGTTGTAATCTGTATCTAACACAGCAAATCAAACTTATCTTTGAGCCTACCTATCACTGTCATCATTTAACACATCCCAAAACTTAAAACTAAATTGTTGTTATGGTGCATTATGAATCTCAAATGCATTCTATCCAGTTAAAGCAAGTACTGATGCATTTAATGTACTATGAATATGCTTGTATTTAATAACTAAATGTAGATCTATATGCATTTATTGAACTATCACTATGCTTGGATTGAACAATTAAAAGAATCAGTACATATGAATTTATTAATCGTTCTGTTAAAATTTTTTTTTGAAAACCCTAGGTTGTTATTCATATGCGATTACAGAAATTGAGTTCGATTGTGAATGTTGCTGTTAGAAATTGTAATTGACTTTGTAATTTTGTAGTGATATGCAATGTTTATCCAGCGATTCCAGAAATTAAGCATAGTTATCAAGTTTATCGAAGGAATTGGGTTGCGTACCTCTGTGCCCTTTTTTCAAGCGATTTTTGTTTATCCAGCGATTGAATTGCGTCCCTCTGTGTGCTTTTGTGCCTTTAAATTGCGTCGATGCCTTATTTCTGGAGATTATTTGCAGTTTTGCGGCTGATTGTGTGAGAAGAATCTTCGATTCCGCCATCGCCGGGTGTGATCTTTGAGAGATTTGAATCTCGCGGCGAGGAGAGAACGGGAGGAAGGAGATCCGGTCCGCTTCTGTTTTTTTTTTCTCTTTTTTTCGGTTCACAGCGGTTCAACGTTTTTTTTAATAAACCGGGGCGCGCGTGTTAATTCATCCATTTTCATTTTAATACCCTTTTTCATTATAACCACACTCTATATATATATAGGGTGTGGTTATAATGAAAAAGGGTCTTAAAATCAAAAAAGCACTTAAAATAAAAGCGGGCCTAATTTAAAAAAAAATCAAACTCGTCCCAATTGAGCACGACAATGAGCCCCGAAAATGTGCCCCGCCCGGCTCATCAGTTCAGAAGTGGGCCCCGTCCCACTTTTTTTTTTGTCAAAATTGCCGAAGGAATTCAAAGAAGGATTCAGAAGTGGGCCCCATCCCACTTTTTTTCATTTAAGATATGAAAGAAGTGGGCACCCATTTACGTCATATTTTAAGAAGTGCAACTGATTGAATAAAAATTACATGCAAATGGTTTTTGTTTAAAAATCGATTTTGGCTATTTTCGGTAATTTAAAAATAATAAAAAAATTATTTTTGAATATAACTTTTTTTTTATCTACTCATACACACCCACTTTGCATATATGTTTTTTTAAAAAATCAAATATATGAACACCTATTTTTCACTTCTTACCTATCAAAAAATTTATTTTTATCTCATTTTTTCCCTATAAATTCATTGTTTATCACATTTTGCATATTGTTTTGAAAAAAGAATTCAAAGATATCAATATTATTATTATTATTATTATTATTATTATTATTATTATTATTGCCAATACTACTACAATATGATTATTATTACTAAAATATGACGTAATGAATAATAACGATAATAATAATAATAAACACTATAATAATAATAATAATAATAATAATAATAATAATAATAATAATAATAATAATAATAATAATAATAATAATAATAATAATAATAACAACAACAACAACAACAATAATAATAATAATTGCTTTGTTTATTTGAAGGAAAAAGGAAATAGATAAAAAAAAAGTAAGTTAAAGAGCCCGGGACGGGGCTCACTAATAATTTGCTTAAAAGGTGAAAAACTGGGTTAGGGCTCATAAGCTGATGTGCATTTCTGATAAAAGTGCAATTCATAGTCTTAATTGTGCATTTCATGATCTTATTCTTGCACTTTATCATTTTATTTATGCACTTTATAATCTTAATTGTGCACTTCATAATCTAATTCATACACTTCATCATTTTGTTCTTGCACTTTATCATTTTATTTATGAACTTTATAATCTTAATTGTGCACTTCACAATCTTATTCATGCACTTCATATTTTTATTCATATACCATCATTTTATTCTTGCACTTATCATTTTATTTGTACAACATAATATTATATTTGCACAACATAATATTACATTTACACAACACAATATTATATTTGCACACCATAATGTTATATATGCACTTTAACATCTTATTTGTGCACGTTATCATTGTATTTGCACAACATAATATTATATTTGCACAACACAATATTATATTTGCACACCATAATGTTATATATGCACGTTATCATCTTATTTGTGCACGTTATCATTTTATTATTGCACTTTATAATCTTATTCATGAACGGGAACAAAAAGAAGACAACCATAAATAGCTTATGCGGGATTTTGAACTCGATCCATTGTGTATGGGCACATTGCTATACCATTTTTAATTGAGCTAATAGACTTTTAATGGCACATGTCACATTAAAATACAAACCCGCTATAAAAATAGTAGCCCATAAAGAAAATATTTGGTAGGAAACTTACTTTACATTAGAAAAATGCACATTTATTAATAATAATCTTTATTGTATTATTTGTTCACTTTATATTTTTAATCTCATATTTTTCACTTTTTAAAGTAAAGACAAGAAATGTGATGTAGCATATTTTGTTGCATTTTGTAATCTTATAGATGCACCTTATAATATTATTTCAAATAAAAATTACAGGCTAAAATCTGTAATTTTTATAATTGAAATAAGGGCGATATTGGTAGAAATAGAAAGTATGGGAGAGGTGGTGACATTTATCTCATAATTAGGGTCATTTACCCATTTACACCATAAAATTAGGCCCATTTACTCATTAATTAGGCCCATTTATGTATTACTCATTTAATTAGGCTCATTTACCTTCAAATTGGATCATTTTTATTTTAAGAGGGATTTTCATTTTAATAACCATTTTCATTTGTAACCATTTCCTATATATATATATATATATATATATATATATATATATATATATATATATATATATATATATATATATATATATTTGTAGGGTTATTGGAATTGATTTATATTTACCCAAAATGACCTAATTAACTAGACCCAATATTGATAATCAACTAGTCCCAATATTGATCTATCTCCAATCAAGAGATAGATAAACGTATATATGTAGAGGTAAGTTGTCAATGAATAGTGGAAAACCAAAACGACGTCGTAAGAGACAAACCTAGATAAACAACATTTCGGAGGAGTTGCCGGAAGGGGTGGTAGTTTTCGCCATATATGAGGGTGATGGAAGGATTTTGATAACGGAGCTCTTCGAGTGCTTGTTGAAGATGGTCGTTGTGGAAGACAGCGAATTCGTTCAAATGCGTAAGACAATGGAGCTTGTCGATCGTACATGGTTGTCGTGTCGTCATTTGATCGGAAAATGGATAGGTACTGAGGCATGCATCCGATCGGGAAGTCGCCGGGGACAACTAGTGGACTTGCTCCCACATCAATGATCTCCTATACACGTTGCTCCAATTAAATAAATAAAAATTGTACCAATACTACGTATGACTTATAATTATAACTACCATTAATTTTGGCCAAAAGATAAGGAAAATTACGCATTGGACTCAATTTAGATCATCAAGTTCAAAATGTTATTCCACTAGCTTCTACGTATTTAAAATCATAATTGTAAGACGATACCTAAAATGAAAGACTTTTTACTATTCAACACAGAGTTAAAAAAATACATAAAATATTAATTTTTTAAAAATAAAAAACCAAACATCTTATATTTTCGATCGAAAATATACCTTCATCGGTCTTTTTAACCGTCCCGACAATAGTTTTTTTACTATAAATTTTGAAAAAATATATGTCATAATTAAAAATTTCCGAATCAAAATTTTTAATTAAACTATATAACTAAAAGGTTTTATAAACACTTGAATGATCCCCAATTACCCAATACATATATACTATATCATTACTCATGCTAACTTGATCACAGATCGAAGTACTTTCTTGTAAGAGAGTAATTTAAGTACTCCCTTATTGGACCTACCCGTCCAAGATCCAGAAAATTTCAATGACATAATATGTGTAACGACACTTTCTTATTTATTTTATAATTGATTCACATTTGTGTTTGAGTTTTCTACATGGTAAAAAAAAACATTTGCAAAATATATATACTAGCCTTTTGATATTTCTATGATTCAATTCAAAGCAGAACATATGAACAAAATATTGCACACTATCAACAAATTTGAGAGAGAGAGAGAGAGGCAATGGCTCAGTTGGACAGCGTGTTTGATCTGATCAATAACGAACGGTACCAATGAATAGAGATCATATACAGATTTTCCTTGGTAGAGAGGGTAGTTGTAGTCGATCATATACAGATTTGATCTGATCAATAACGAACGGTACCAATGATCGTAAGGGTTGCTTACACGGGATCCAACCCCTATATATATATATATATATGATCATCAAATTTAAATTACAGTTACGATCGAATACTGTAACGTTTTTTTTTATCAATGCAACAAACATTAGGTATATATCGTACCGGCGGGTGAGGAGCAGCAGATGGATCGAATATGGTGTTTAGACCACTCGACTTGGAGGAAGAGGGAGCTGTTGGTACTCCGCAAGGAGGTGATGTTCTTCTCCACCAATACGGTGGGGTCCAGCGCGGTGGCTCCCCCACCGCGAAGTTCACACCCGTGGGCAGTGGCGGAGCTAGAAAAATTTCGAAGGGGGAGCACAATTATACATGTACGATATAGTTGTGGATTAAATTGACATAAATAATTATATATATGTAATACGATAATAAATTATGTTATTTTAAGATAAAATGTTACCGGTTTATGATAAAACGATATCATTTTTTTTCGCGCCTAAAAAAAGAAATATAAATATATAAATGAAATATCCGAAAAAAATTAACTAAATAAGTATAGGAAACGCAATCTAATAAACATTAAGTTAAGGTTATGATTGTTATATGAGCTAAAGCTTGGCTCGAGTTTAGCTCAATAAAAGCTCGGCTTGAGCATCATTTACAAAATGAGTTGATTACGAGCACATTTTTATGCTCAATTCATAATTCAGCTCGGATCCATTGAAACTCAAATAACACAAATTTTGTGAAATTTACAAATTTTCTTTTAACTTACTATGTCATGAGCAAGTAAAGTTGCATAATACTTGGGAAAAAAACTCAGCTCAATTAAGCTCGTTCACTTACTAAACAAGTCGAGTATGAGCTTAAGTTCAAATATAGGTTCGACTCGAGCTTGATTTGTTTCTAAATGAGCTAAATATAATCAAACAATATTAGACTTGTTTGGCTCGAATAACAACCTAGTTAATATATAACTTGTTGCACGTACTCATAACATATAATAATATATAACAAGATATAAAAATTTTAAACTTGTATAACTTCTTATCTAATTCTCGAAATGATTAGTATAACCTCTCATTTCGAAGCTCTCAAGATGAATTATACTATGTGAATTTTAATTTAAGTAAAATATAAAAGCATAGTCTATTGAAACAAAATTAAAGTGATTAATATACCTTCAATTTTAAAACAGCCATAACTTTTTACTCAGATGTCGGATTAAGGCGTATTATATGTCAAAACGAAGCTATTGACGAGGAGAATACACATAGGTAGTTCGTCAAATGAGAGAGGGGACACGTGCCCCCTAGGCCCCCCTTCAGCTCCGCCCCTGCCCGTGGGTGTAGTCTGCGCCTTCCGCCTTGTACGGGTTTAGCTATGGCAAACCAAACGCCTTTGCTGCGTCCAATTTCATCGTATCACACATCATCATTATTATTATTATTGCAATAATGGAGTATATATTATTGGCAAAATTACAGAAAACCACCCTTTAAATATGGGTGTTTTCACTTAACCACCCCATAAATTCAAAATTACAGAAAACCACCCTTTAAATGGTACTTGTTTACAACTCACCACCCATTCAACTATTTTCTTTAATTTATCATTAAATATATTATATTTTAATATTTTTAAACTCAAATTTGATTGTAAATATATTCATATTTTGAATTTAAGGGCTCGATCATATTTTAAGAATTATTTTATTTATTTTAAAAATATAATAATAAATATAGCCTAGAATTATTATCTTAATTTATGGTTGAAAATGTTTATAAAATTTTAAAATATTATGGAAATTACTCTTATTTATATATATATATATATATTTTTAATAAGATTAATTTACATAATGTTTTAAAAATTTATAAACATTTTCAAACATAAATTAAGATAATAATTCTAGGCTTTATTGATTATTATTTTTAAAAATAAATACAATGATCCCTAAAATATAATTGCGCGCTTAAATTCAAAATTTGAATATATTTACAATCAAATTTGAGTTTAAAAATATTAAAATAGAATATATTTAATGATAAAGTAACGAAAATAGTTGAATGGGTGGTGAGTTGTAATCAAATACCATTAAAGGATGGTTTTCTGTAATTTTGAATTTAAGGGGTGGTTAAGTGAAAACACCCATATTTAAAGGGTGGTTTTCTGTAATTTTCCCTATATTATTTCAAGTGGCGAGGAGGTTGGAGGATAGATAGCTTACCCGGTAAGGATCCCCTATAACCAACAATGTAACACTCCCTGTTACATGATTCTTATTGATCCACATATAAATTACTTATCTATTTAAAATTAGAGTAAATTACACATAACCACCCTTAAATTAGGCTAGTTTTCACATAACCACCCATAAAATTATAAATTACAGAAAACCACCCATAAATTACATTTATTTTCAAAAGACCACCCATTCATTAAACCTCTATTTGTTTTGTTTGAAATGACTAAAATACCCATAATTCAAACTTATTATTTTAAGGAAAGACTGAGGTGGTAATTGGGCGAGTCGGGTCGGATTCGGTTAGTCGGGTTTCGAGTCATTCGGGTTTCGAGTAATGTCTAATAATTTGATCATTTGGTTGGGTCGGGTTCCGGTTTCGGTTGTATCGGGTTTCGAGTGTCTCGAGTGTAAGTTATTTCGGGTTTGGATTGTCTTAAGTTTTCATTATTTCAATATTCATTTTAAGATTTTTACTAGATTCTATCTTAAAATTCGGGTTATATTAGGTTTCGGTTATAGCGAGTTCGAGTCTTAATGAGTTTCGGTTGAATCGGATTTGGTTGAGTTTCGGTTATCGGTTATTCGAATTTCGGGTCCAGAATGGGCCGGGTTGGGTCAGTGTTCAAGACAATCGGTTTCGAGTCGACCGGGTCGGGTTTTCAGGTTCGGGTCGAGTTTTGCCAGCTCTAGGGTTATTGTATGTATTTTGGAACCGATTGTACTCAACACCGACCCAACCCGGCCCATTTTGGACCCGAAATCCGAATAACCGATAACCGAAACTCACACAAATCCGAATGAACCGAACCCGATTCAACCGAAACCCATTAAGAGTCGAACCCATTATAACCGAATATTGAAATAATGAAAACTTGAGAGAATGCAAACCCGAAAATAACTGAAACCCGAGACAATCAAAACCCGATACAACCGAAACTCAAACCCGACCCAACCCAATGATCAAATTATTAGACATTACCCGAAACCCTAATGACCTGAAACCCGACTAACCGAATCCGACCCGACTCGCCTAATTGCCACCTCGGTCTTTCCTTTAAAAAAATAAGTTTGAATTAGGGGTATTTTAGTCTTTTCAAACAAAACAAATAGAGGTTTAATGGATGGGTGGTCTTTTGAGAATAAATGTAATATATGGGTGGTTTTCGGTAATTTATAATTTTATGGGTGGTTATGTGAAAACTAGCCTAATTTAAGGGTGGTTATGTGTAATTTACTCTTAAAATTAACACACAATTTTTAGAAAATCAATTAAAATATAATTCTTATTTCCTAAATTAAAAAGAATAATAATAGTTAAATAAAAATTACCTTCTTTACTTCATCCTTCCCACATTAGATCAAAATATTTTTTTCAATTCACCGGCATAGCACCACTGCTTCGTCATTGTAATTGAGTTAACAAGTGCATCTGCTAATTAAGTATTCACTGCATATCTTTTGGTGGCAATCACTAAGTGTTCACTGCTAATTACTGGTACTTTTTTTTAATCTCTATTTGCTCTAACTTGCACCGCAGAAGGAGACTTATTTTCATTAGCCGGAAGGAGACCTATTTGTCTGTTTCGGAAATCAATCGAGCAATCTCATGACTTTTAGTCTATCACCAATACCCAATTACTGCTACATTTTTTTAAAGACATTTGTTAATTCAATACAAGAGGAATTGAGGAAGCAGTGATGCTAATTAATACCGGTGAATTGAAAAAAATATGCAAGGAAAATTTTGACCTAATTAACGTGGGAGGATGCATGAAGTAAACAAGGGAATTTTTGTTTTAACTGTTATTTTATTATTATTTTTTTAATTTAGGAAATAAGAATTATATTTAAATTGATTTTCTAAAAATTGTATGTTAATTTTAAATAGTTAAGTGATTTATAGGTGGACCAATAAGAACCCTATATACGGGAGGGAGGTCGTGTGTGCGGGCCCATATACGGGAGACTCGAACAACACATAAACCCAACGGGGTTCCATCTCAAAACCAATTGGCAATGAGAGGAGTAACCCTCCAACCTTATATGTTGTTCAAGCATTCTCTATATTACCGATGTGGGACAACCACAATCCAACAACAACAACTTGGCGCCCATTTTGGTAGTCGATCGATTGTAATTGGACTGGAGGAAATTGGGTATTGTTGAGTTTTGTTATATAGTAGTGGCAGATCCACGGGGGGCTCGGGGTGGCTGAAGCCCCCCTCCCCTAATCCGCTATTGTCTTTGTAATATATATATATATAAGTTAAGTAGAGATATATCACAAAGATTATTTGTTCCAGTGGTTAGGACACGGAAGGAATTTTAGTCGGAGCCATTAGTCCCAAGTTCGATCCCCATTACCCCACCTTTTTTGTATATTTTTTTAAAAAAAAATCAGAAGCCCTCTTCTTTTGTTTAACCCAGACACGAAACAGAAGGTCAAAAACCGCCTCTTTTTTGTTTAACCCATACGTGAAACAGAAGCAGCAGAACTCACTCACACACATCCCCGAGCCGGCCGCCGCCGCCAGTTCCACCTCCGGCCAACGCTGCCGCCGGCGCACCACGCACCACCGCAACCCAGTCCTCTTTTTGTCTGCTGTCTCCCGCAGTCCGCAGAGGTTCAATCTTCACTGTTCAATATTTTTTAGGTAGTTTTCTTCCTCTTCCTTTTAGTTTGATTGCTTTTAAGTTCAATTGGTTGAGTTTAAAATCAATTTAGATTAGATTTTATGGATTTGAAAATCAATTTGGGAGAAATTTCAATTAGGGTTTGTGATTTATAAGAAATAAATTTGTAGTTTGTGGTTGTGGTGAGAAATAAATTTGTGAATTTGTTGTTTGTAATTTGGAATTGTCGTTTGTGATTGTAGTTGTGAGAAATGAATTTGATGAAATTGTGGTTTGTGATTTGAAATCGTGGTTTGTGGACTAGTTGAGATGAGAATCAATTTAGATTAGAATTTGTGGATTTGATAATCAATTTGGGTTAATTTCGATTAGGGTTTGTCATTTTGCTAATAAATGTGTGGATTTAAGTAGCAATTTGGGGTAAATTTGTGGATTTGAGAATCAAATTACATTGTGGATTGGGAGTAGAGAGTTTTAAGTTGAATTTTATATACTGATAGAGTTTGGTTTGAATGATTTGTTGGATTTGGGAAATAACATTAGTTATAAATTATAATGACTTATTTGGTTCATATGGACAAAAATCTTGTTTAATGAGGAGCATCGATCCTATCTCCCTTTGTATTTTTCAGCCCCCCTCTGACAAAAATCCTGGATCCGCCACTGAGTAGGTGAATAGTTTTTGGCGAGGACACTTTTTACTATGTAGATAAATTTAGATCTATGGATCCAAAAAAATGAAGGAACGAAATTAAATTAAAAAAACCCACATAAAACCATCTATAATGGTTATGTATAAACGTGCAAATGTGTATTTTTAGACATTTTTCATTTCCATTGGTTATTTTGGGTGTGTGCAAATGTACACATTTGGTCGCGTGTAACCACCATTCTAGTTGGTGTAATCGCGTCCTTTGTTTTTTGAAAAGAAAATAATTTGAAATCTCAGGCAACAAAATTATGGAAAATCAAGAGGACGAAGGGAATCGGTTGACAGACTAACCGTCATGATACAATAAAAAATAAGAAAATACAAAAGAAAAAAAATATAAAAGATTTCGAGACGGATAGAGTATATGTCCAAAAGTCAAAATTCAAGTTTTTTGAGACGGATGGAGTATATGCAGATGACAGAAATGAAGGAAATTTGGAAACAAAATGCAATGAAAAGAAGGATTCAATGGAGAGCAAGCTCAGACGTAGACCATCAATGAAGGATGGCTTTATTGCTTTTGAGAATGAAAAAACGGGAGCTTGTACATGAGATATTAATCTCTCGGACAAATTGAGTAATTTGTGAAGCGAACCGAGATACATACTCATCTAGAAAACGTTATAGGGAGGATGCATTTGCCAGGAGGACGTTGTTTCTGTAGTCGAATTTGTACCTAATCAATGTCAATTGATGTTGATTCATTTTAGTATTTAATATAAAAATGTATATGAAATTATGAACAGATGGTTTAAGGGATAATTACTAGTATTAAATGATATACAACGACCCAGGTCTCATCGACCTCATCCGAAAAGATGCTATCGGATAGCGTTTCCGCATCCGAATTTTTACTTAATCAAAAAAAAAATTACTAGTATTAAATTTATATTATCAATTGACGTGATTCTTTCCCTGTATTCAGGGGTGGAGGAAGAGGGCATTGGGTGATTCGAGCCCTTTGCCTCGAAGGAAAATGTAAAAAAAAAATATATGCATTTTTTTAATTTTCGATAATTTAAGGGTTAAAAAAAGTTGAAAAGATTAATAACTCAATTATAAAGGCTATTGACAAGACAATTAAACAATTACTGACAAGATATTTTCTATAAATTGCACAACAAGTCTTTTTCATTTCAAAACAGGATTGAAGTTTGGCCAAAGAGCTTCTTTTATCGCGATTGTTTACTCCTCCCTCATATGAACAAGACGATTTCCATTTCAAATAGATATTTCAAGAAATTTCACGTGATTTTGGTGGATTTGTGCAAGTGTTCAACCAGTCTATCAAAGTTAAAGATTTAATATCTAGATTGGTTATGGTTTATGTTGATAGTTACTGTTTTTTTTTCCAAATAGACAAAGTTAGTTACACATTTATTAGGGTCAAAGTAGGTTCATCATCTTGTATAAATACCTTTGTAACTTGTAAGCCTCTAATAAGAAGTAATCAAGTTGGTGTTCTTCATTCATTTTGTCTTATTCACGCTCTCTAAACTGTTAGAATGAATAATCCCCGTTGGGATTGCCTTCGCTATTATTAGAATATATATAGGTGTACATCATGACCTAATTACAATTGGGTTTACGAGCTTATATATTACATCTAACATACCCCCTTGGTCGAAACAGGAGGGCAACAGATAGTAAGACTGGATCTAAAATCAAGAAATAGTTGGCGAGACAAATCACCAATGAAGATGTCAGCATACTGAAACGGGAACGAGACATATAAGACACGCACATGACTCATGGCAACCTTCTCATGAACAAAGTGGATGTCAATCTCAACATGCTTGGTTCTCTGATGGTGAACCGGGTTGTGAGCAAGGTAAGCAGCGTTGATGTTGTTTGTATACACAATAGACGCTGACTAAGCGGACAATGGAGCTCAAGTAATAAGTTGTGAAGTCAAGAGCACTCAACGACAATATTGGCAACACCACCATACTCCGCTTCAGCACTAGAGCGGGAGACAACATGTTGTCTCTTAGATGACCAAGAAACAAGAGAGTCATTGAGGAACACACAATATTATGATGTAGACCTCCTGGTGTCCGAACAAACAGCCCAATCAGCATTTGTGTATGCAACCATGGAGAGAAGTGAAGCTGATGGGATAATAGTGATGCCAAGAGAAGTATTACCCTGAACATACCTGATAATGCGCTTAAGAGCAACAGAGTGAGACTCCTTGGGGTCATGCATAAATAGGCAGACTTGCTGAACAACATAGCTAATATCAGGACGAATAAATGTCAAGTACTGTAAAGCACCAGCTAGGCTATGGTACAGAGTCGGATCAGACACAGACTAACCCGCAACTTGGGCCATTTTGGAAATGGTCTCAACAAGCATTGCAGCAGGCTTACAATTAGTCATGTTAGCCATAGCGATAATCTCCTTAGCATATTTCTCATGCGAGAGAAACAAACCAGATGTAGATCAAGATGCAGAGACTCCCAAAAAGAAGATGAGAGTCCCGAGATCAGACATAACAAACTCCTTGCTGAGTTGATTAATAATGGTAGCCCGAAGAATCTCTAAAGATGTAGTAAGGATGATATCATAGACATATAACAACAAATATGCAAGCTGATTACCTCGGCAAAACACAAATAGAGAGGAGTCACTCTTGCTACTGACGAAGCCAAGCATTTGTAGGTAAGTAGTAAAGCGAAGGTACCACGCCCGAGGTGCTTGTTTAAGGCCATTACATAGACTTCTTCAAGAGACAAACATGGTCTGGGTTGGTCCTATCAACAAACCCATGCGGCTGGAACATGTACACTGTCTCATTCAGATGACCATGAATAAACGCGTTTTTGATATCAAGCTGGTGAATAGGCCAATCCCTGGAGACAGCGAGATGCAAGACAGTACGGATGGTAGCCGGTTTGACCACCGAACTAAATGTGTCATCACAATTGACCCCCACTTGCTGGGAGTTTCCATTGGCGACCAATCGCGCCTTATAGCATTCAAGAGATCCTTCAGAGCAAAACTTGTGCCAAAAGAGCCACATGCACCGCACAATGTTAGCACCAGGAGGCCGAGGAACCAAGGCCCAAGTGTTATTGCTAATAAGAGCCTTGTACTCATCGAGCATGGCAACATTCCAATTCAGTTCTAAGGCGGTTATTTTGTGTTAGGTAGGGATTGGAGATATATGAGAAACGGAGAGGTCAAAAATCGGTTTGCTGAAAAAGATGTTACTTATGCTCCGAGTTTGGATCTAGTTGACCGGTTGGGTGGGATTAGGTGACAGGGTATGTGCTGCAGGTGATGGGTTAGAGGTTTGAGGTGACAAGACGGGGGATGGACGAGAGCTGCAGGTGGCAGGACAAGTGCTGCAGGTGGCTGGATATGGGCAGCCTATGGCAGGATATGTGCTGTAGGTTGTGGTAAGAGAGGATTTAGTTGATGAATGAGGTGTGGTGTAAGGTAGTCATTAGAATAGGATGGGGTGTTTAGGGACATAAGAGGACTAGAAAGGGGAAAGGTGGTCTCATCAAATGTGACATGGCCAGAGAAGATGACACGTTTGGTAATGGGATCAAAGCACCTATACCCCCTTTGATGGGAGGGGTCACCGAGTAGAACACAAGGTATGGATCGAGGATCAAGTTTTTAGGGTGCAACAGACGCTTGGTTGGGATAACAATGGCAGCCAAACACACGGAGGTGGTCGTATTTAGGAGTGACTCGGTATAAGATTTCAACAGGGCACCAATTCTGGATGGTTGTGGAAGGAGTGATGTTAATATGATAGCATGCCGATTCAATAGCATATGGCCAATAATGTAGGAAGACATGATCATGGATAAGGAGAGTCCTCATATAAGCGATGAGGGTGTGAATGCTCTGTTCAACTTTCCCATTTTGAGAGGAGGTATGGGGATAAGAAAAGTGAAACTGAATACCATGAGTGGAGAAGAAGGATTTAAGGGCATTGTTGTTAAACTCACCTCCCATGTCACATTGAAAAGATTTAATGGGGAGGTTGAATTGGGTGCGGACAAAGCTATGGAAGGTCACAAGGTGAGTAACAACTTGAGATTTATAATTTAAGGGAAATGATGTACATATTTAGTATAATTTTTAGTGCATCTTTTGACTTCATATTTCATTCGATTCCAAAAATAAAGGTTGAAAATAATGCAAATTTGTGTAGAATGGGCTAACGTGCAAGAAATAGAGTCTGCACAAGTTTTGATCTAAATATGTAGGAATTGGAGCGGAATTGGAGTCAAAACGAAGAAGCCAAAGTAAAGCTGAGAAGAGGTCGAAATCGACAGGACTGGGCGATATCGACTACAGACATCAACATAGACTCTGAGTGTTGAGACAAACAAGAACACCAGCAAAAGAAGAGCACTTGATATCGATCACCTGACATCGATATCGAGCAAGTCCCAGAAATCGAGTAGAGTTGAGCCCGTCGAGCAGAAACGAGGAGGTCGAAATCGACCTATCTGGTCGATATCGACTAGATTTCGACACGGGTTGGACGCACTTTTCGAGACGCGAATTGCAATTCTATCCACAAGAGCCACAGATTATCTATAGATTTAGATAGATTCGACCTTGGGAATATGTACTTTTTACCCTAAAGGTTTAGTTAGTTATTTTCTATATTTACCTTAAATAAAAGATTTATCCTACTTGTTAGGATTGAATTTATAGTTTAGATAGAAAATACTATCCTTGGATAGCAAGGATTAGTAGCCTATAAATAAAGCCCTAGGGGGCTGGTTTTTGGACATTCAATCATACAACAATAGCAATAGAGTTAGAGTTAGAGTTAGAGAGAAGCTTTAGGGTTTGGCATTTGCGAGAGCCGACGTTAGATTGTAAAGTTTCGGAGTTATTAATGCAAGTTTTCCTTTTCATATCAATGATGTTTCCTACCATGAAGAGCGAGTAATTTCCCGAAGCTTCTAGGGTCAGGGTGAGCCCGACGTTAGCCATGCGTGCCTTAGGTAAGTATTTGATGTTGATATCGTTGTGTCTATATCATCTCCTACGATTCTATGTTTAGTCCTTATCGAAAGAAAAGGGATTCATGCTAACAACTTGACTTATAAACATAAAATTGGTAGAGACAATTAGGTTTATTTGAAAGAGTAATCCTAAGAGTTGGTGTACAACGAAAGCTTGTCCCTCAGGTGAATTAGCGCAATTGTCCATCTTATTTGCCTTATCACATGCACTGGTTAACGTTGTGGTAAACCCTAGCCCTAGGAGTTGCCTTTTATATACTTTATTCTGTCCACTGCTCTCTTCTTCATCCTTATTTCTTCGGCCTTTCTTCGCCGACAAAAGCTAACATCTTTGCAGGAACCTACTCGATATCGACCCAAAATATCGATATCGACCACATTGCCTTCGTCGACGGTTTTCTGTGTCGACGTCGATCTCCTTCGTTCCTGTTTCTCATGTCGATTTCGAGTCACCAACTCGATATCGACCACCCTGTGTCGACTGGCAGTCTTCTGAGCCAGTCGATTTCTGCCACTAACATCGATATCGACTACCCTAGTTGATATCGACTGCTTGTTTTTTTTCTCTACAAGTCTTCTGTTGTAGAAAGAATCGACAGCCAAGGTCGACATCGAGCACTTAGGTCAAGATCGAGGCTTCTGGTCGACTAAAGACATGAGCTTTCAAGACTATCTAGGATCCCGCTGACCTACTTCCTCGTGGATCGATCCTGACTACCCTTCTACTACAACGGGAGAAAGTCTTGTAATTATTTGCATAGGCTAGGATTCGGTTTGTATTAATATTTTATATATTTTTTTAAGAACTCGATTTCCTCCTATCAACAGGAAACATCCAAAAATAATGAGAGAATGCATCAACCAGCACAAGCGCATAGCGAAAACCATCATGACTAACAATCGAAGAAGTCCATAGATCACTATGAATGATGTCAAATGGAGCATGTACAGGAGTATCAGACGTAGAAAATGGTAATCTAGTGTGTTTGCCAGCTGGCATGCCAGGCAACGAGTGGAGGGGGGCCTTTATTGCAGGGAATAAACCTAGACCGAAGAGACTCAAAATTTGAAGAGCTTGGAAAACCAAGACGGACATGCTAGAGAGATGCTGAACGGGCAACCAAGGAGAGATGGGCTGCTGCAGAAGGGGTGACAGGCTGTATATTTGAGGTGACAAGATAAAGGTCTTAAGTGGAGAGGTGTACTGGGGAGGCAGAATGGCATAGGTCGGGTAGCGTTGGGGACGATCTCTAACAGGGGAATACCCCCTTTGTGAATGACTTTAAGGGGCGGTAACCCCAATGAGAGGTTGTTGTTGATTTTAGAAAGTCATAAACGTCTTCCTCCGGTGCGAGGGAGAGTACCGTCACAAAAAAGGTGACAAGACACAGTGACAATGGTGACAGGACACAATATCAGATCCACCGAATTAGGGTTTGGCGAAAAAAGGAGAGAAACCGAGAGAAGGGTAACATAAAGAGAAGAGGGTAGAGGCTAGGACACTGCCAAGAGAATGAGTGGATGATAGAGGAGGAGGGAGGGTGGCCAACGGGGGGTGGCCGATGACAAAGAGGGTGAAGGGTGCTGATAGAGGTAGAGTAGAAGATAGGTGGGAAATCTGGGTAGTTGGCAAACTGTCAGGGGATGAAGAAGCCAACGGAGGGAGGAGGGAGGGTCGACGACAGGGAGAGGGGTAATCGGCGACAGGGAGGGAGGAAGAAGGATGAGATGATCGATGGTAGGTGTAAAGACCAGAATTTTAAATAAGTATTTAATTGCCAAAATTGGATCTTCCCACTACCATCTTAATTGTTTTGTCCTTTTCCCCACTAAAACCCTAGTGTGCCCAACTTGTTCTCCAATATAAGGGAGGCACCAATCCCTATAATTCCAATAATATCTTCATAAAAATCTGAGCCCTATCTCAGCCTCATATCTCTCTCTTCATTTCAATTGAAAAATCAGACCCTAAAAACCCAAAGTTTCCAACTTTCCATCTCTTCAATCCATCTCACTCACCGTCCACTCTTCATTTCTTGTTTCTTAACCACCAAAGAACCTTAAAACACCCTCCTGAAGATCTCCTCTCAAGAATCTAACCCAAAAATCGAATTCGGAAAGCAAATTCCATCGAAAACCAAGTTTCTATCCCTGGTTGTCGCCGCGAGTTCTTGGTCACCGCCGCAAGATCTTGTTCACCGCCGCGAGTTCATCTTTCTCGCCACAAGCTCAGAGATCAGAAGAAGAAACCCATCTTCGCGGCCACGAGTTCCTCTTCTCCGTCGCGACTTGTGAGCCCAGTTCTGTTGTTGGCTCGATAAAACACCTCGTTCTCCCTCGTTTTAACTCTTTTCTCTTCCCCGTTTATTCTCTCTTGTTCCTCACTCTCTCCTCTACCTTTCAAGATCACGAAACATTAGGTCCAACTCCTTTCGAAGTGGATTCGATCTCATTTCTTCCTCTTCCCCTGTTTTTTAGCAAGGTAAACTCTCACCCTTCAATCCTCTTGTTTTGGATCTAAAACATCATAAATGTTCTCTTTTAACCAAGATCTGTCCCTCCTAGGCCTTTTCGTAGCAAAACCTTGTTGAATCGGAGCCCAAGGACCTACCTCTCCCAAGATTTTCGAAGAAGCCTCAAGGAGGCTAGTTAATCCCTCTTCCGCTCTCCCCTCTAGTCCTCGTTTGAGTCATATATGGTTGCTTGGTGTCGGTTCTGTGTTATATATATTTTGAAATAAGTTTGGATTAAAATGGATTTGAATCGAGACAAAACGGATTTGAATCGAGGCAAAAACAAGCAAAAAGTTTCGAATCTCACCGCGAGAGATGGCTATCGCGGCCGCGAGAGCCATCTCCTGTCACTCCTTCTGCAGCCGCCCATCTCTCCTTCAGATTGGTTTTGAAGATGGTTTTGGGGACATTGTCTTTGTGTGTATGTGACTAGTAGTCTTGTGCCTTATCGCTTTCATATTAATATCATAGGTGCTTGTCGATTGACTGGATTATGCTTGTGCTATGCCTTATTGTTCGACTTTTCAAGTAAGTTCCTTTATGGACTTACTAGACTGATCAGATATACCCTCCTACATATAGTCGTATGACATACTAGGTGTTGCATAAGCATTAAAGCATGCCATGTAGCATCCTGCTTAGGTTTCACAAACTGATTGAGCATTTGTTTACTTTATGCGTATGAAAAGAGAACAGTCGTTATCTGTGAGTCGTAGAGGTTTTGCTAGGGTCATAGGACAGGCCAGCACCATCAGGTTTGTCCTGATAGCATCTAATTGATTTACATATTTATGGTGCAGCACGATCGTGCGTCCTACATCGGTTGTCGTACGGACATGTATGGTGCGGTACGACCGTGCGTCCTACCTCAGTTGTGGTACAGACATTTTTGTTGATATACCTGGTGCGGCACGACCGAGCATCCTACCTCAGCTGTGGTACGGACATATTATACCTAGTTCATTACGACAGTGCATCCTACCTCGGTTGTGGTACGGACATTTATGGTATAATAGGAGAGGGATATGCTACTACCTCCGTTCGGCAAAACTTGACGTTTTACTATTCACGCACGCTTTTTTAGGAGATAAAAACTATATAAAATATCTAGTTTTTTTAATAATTTTTTTAACAATTTCGTAGTTATTATTTATAAGTACAAACTTGTTACAATTTTTTTTAAAAAAAAATGAATATTTTATATAGTTTTTATCATTCTAAAAAAGCGTGCGTGAATAGTAAACGACAAGTTTTGCCGAACAAAGGTAGTATTTGGCATTCTTTGCACTATTAGAATAACTTCAATAGACATCAGGTATTAACCGATGTTAATCAAAAAAAATTCGACGTGTTAGTGGGTGGCGTTAAAGATCCAAACTTTATCACATCAGTTTATACCCGATGTCTATAATGATTTATAACATCGTTTCGCTTTGTAATATCGATTTAAATACATGAATATAATTACTTTTTGATTGATCCACTTAGTGTTAAACCATTATTATTTTGCATTTCTATCTGTTTGAAGGTATGTAGAGAAATACAATAGTTCACATTAATATCGATATTTTTCCAAAAACATTGTTATAATAACTTATTTACATCAGGTATATATAATTCATTTTGTGTTTACTAACTTTCCCTTTGTATTTTGTCTTGATATTTCGTGTAAAAAATAGTATACAACATTCAATATTTATAAAGACAATATGTATATATGTAAATCAGTATATTTGAAAAAAATGATGTCAAAAAAATTACAACATCATTTTCTTTATGTATAACAATGTATAATTTCACTAAAAACATCAGTTTTATTATTAGTTGCTCTGTTGTAGTTCAATACATTTTTTACATCGATTTTTATTCTATTGAACGACGTCTTCTGTTTGTATCCATTAATAGGCTACTTCTCAAATAATATAGGATCAGAAATCCATGATTCTTTTTTCCAAAATATCCAAATACACGATGATTCAAATCCAATTCTTATTACATCAATACCATCCCCAAAATATTGTATCACAACAACACATTTCTGACTCGTACTCACTTCTCAAGCAAATCGAGGAACCAGGATCCTTCAGTTTTATACGTATCCAACGCAGCATCAGGGTAAGATGAAATTAACAGTTCTCCAAGACCAAGAAACGACTGCACAATATTTAGATTAAAACAATATTAAAAGCTGAAAAATCAAACAAAAAAGGCAAGAACTAAAAAAAGTCAAGTCTAAAAAGAAACTTCATTAACTAGAATGGAAAATATATGCAACTAAGTTAACGAGAAAAGGGATGGAGAATTAAAAAAGACTTACTTGATGTAGTTCCATCAACTTCTGCAAGCAGTTACTTAGCAACACTTTTTTTATGCAAGCCTTCCCTATACCATTAAACAGGTAGACTATAAATAACGAAAATCTTCACTTGAACCTTTGCTAAAGCACCATCAGAAATAAAGGAACTAAAAGGAGAGAAGAAATTCACTTGAACCTTTGCTAAAGCACCATCAGAAACCAGTAGCAGTACATCACTCAAGTAATTACAGCAGCAGTACACTGAGATAATGCAATTTTGGGCAAAAACTTACAACAACATTCAAGCAATTACAACAGATGCAACACAAAAAAATTATAGTAGCAGTATTAATTACACCAATTGCACAACATATATACACAAATTTGAGCAAAAAAAACACGAATTCAAGCAAAAAAACACGAATTCAACCAATTACAATAGCACTCGAGCAATTTTAGGCAAAACAACATCAATCGACAGCAGTAGAGAGCAGTTGCAGACTCCAGCAAGATTTGAAAGAGAGAGGAGAGTGCTGAGTGAAAGAGAAGAATACCTGGATCGAAGTGGAGTCGGCCCTAAATCCATTCAATTAGCCCTAACAAAATAGAAATTAACATGATAAAAACCCTAACTGGAATTCCGAAGTGAATATCAAATACAGGAGAAATGAAATTTGGAAAGAATAATTCAAAAACTATGGAGTCGAATGATAATGCCTTGCACATACAGCCTCTTGCAATGGTCATTTGGGCAGCGGTGGAAAGCATCAAGCTCACTAGGACACCTTGAAATAGCTCGTAGCATCAATCGCAGCCATATCAGAAACTCATTGTAACATGGATATCTCGGAAAGCAACATCCTCCTTTGTGTTGCTACTAATTCATCATGATTGTCCGCCCTCAACATGGCTTCAGCTATGAAACCCAAATGCACATTGATTTCCTTCATGAGAAGTGTGATTGTTGCTTGCAAGAGTTTTTGTCTTTCCTTATTTGTCCTTATCAAATCAAGCTCAAATGTGTCCATTTCTATACATTAGGAAGAAACAAAAGTTAACGCAATTTAAACACTAAACCTAGATCTACAATAACAAGTAGAGAGATACAAAATTTTTGCCTAATCCTCCAATGCATAATCAACATTAGCTCTTCTTCTCCTAAATTTCCTAATTTGAGACAAAAAGGCTCCATCTTGTTCAAACCATCCAAATTTTGTCCTTGTTTAAATCATCTTTATTAGCATCAATATATAAAGATCATCCTATGTAGAACATAAACAAGGAACCAAGGATAAACAACTCCATGAATCACTATGTTGCCAATAATCTGACCAACAAATCATTGCACTACACTATCAATTCAGATAAGGGGGGCTTCTTTCACTGCAAAAAAAAACGAAAACCCTAGATCGAAATTGAGCACAAGTTTAAACACAAAGCCAACTGCAATAGCAAGTAGCATAAGCATCCAATCCATCCATAACACAAAGAATGTCAAATTGACAAGCGCAAATAAAAAAAAAAGACAGAACCCCCAAGTTTAGCCTAGGTCGAATTCAACACCGATGTATCTAATCTTAATAACATCAACAATTTTTAAACTGATGTTATAAATATTTTTAATATCATGCGTTTTGTGACCGATGTAAAAGACCCGATGTTTATGAACACAATTCTAGTAGTGTTGGGCCATTTATCGTATTTCTGCACATTATTATATCCCGATCAGCATGACTTGTGTGTTTAAATTCCGTACTGCATTAGAAGCATCTTTATTAGGTATAGCGTATGTGTATGCCTGCTTGTGGGAACATAATGCAATAGAGCCTCGGTCTGATCCCATGCCCTGCATATATTTTTTTTAGGTTTGTTTGCAGATTATGCTTGCTTCATGCTTCTATGACGGGGATTCGCTTAGGCATTCACAATCGAATTCATCTTATCACTTGGCTTAAAGTATTTCGTAAATATGAAATTTCGTGTTTTGGTTTTGACCCGGCCTCCCCGTGACAAGTTGTACTCTACTTTCTATTTTCGCCTTTTTACTTAAAACGAATTTAGCGATGTAGACCCATATGACAGGTTAAGGGTACCCAACTGCCCTACGATTGATTTGATGTTCGAAATTCCCACTTTAAAACACTATCATTTGAGGTTTTGAAACATCGACTTGTACTTGAATTGCAAGATCTGAACGAAGGTATCCAACCTTCGAAACATAACCCGAATATTTATATTTGGGCCATTACAGTAGGTTAGGGAAAATTTTCGAAAAACCCTAGAGAAGCTCGGATACCATGTTAGAATGAATAATCACCGTTGAGGTTTATCTTCTCTATTATTAGATATATGTGTGTGTGTGTCTGCATCATGATCTAATTACAATTGGGCCTATGGGCTTATATCTATTATATATAATAAAGGAGAAGTCACATGAGACACATGACGACTTCTCCTTAATCGTAGTCGTATGAACCAATCACAAATTTTTGAAATAATCCATATATGCATTAGATAAAATTTTATTCTTACTCTATTTAATCAATATATCTATATATGCATAAGATAAAATTGAGCGAATTTAATTAGATATGGATATATTTTTAGAAGATATTAACTAATTTTAAAATATATGCATAAGATAAATTTTTATTCTAACTCTATTTAATCAATATATCTATATATGCATAAGATAAAATTTGACCCAATTTGATTAGATATGGATATATTTTTACAATATATTAACTAATTTTAAAGACTATGTTATATAAAATAAGATTTTACCTATTTTCACTATATATGAACATATTTTTAGAAGATAATAACTTTATCAATATATTACATGAACATACTAATTAAATAACTTTATCAATAAAAATAGAATCATATCCTAGAATTCATGTAATTTTGTGACATTTCTAAAAATTGGGGTTGTATGATACAAAGTTGGACAACCAAATAGTGGGTTTGATGTATTTAAAATATAAAAGGTGGATTTGTGCAAAGTATGAATAATAATAGATCTATTTTATAATTTTGATAAATAAA
Organism: Persicaria maculosa; assembly: GCA_963922045.1. NCBI lineage: Eukaryota > Viridiplantae > Streptophyta > Magnoliopsida > Caryophyllales > Polygonaceae > Persicaria > Persicaria maculosa. The sequence goes on along the minus strand of OY998261.1, from coordinate 17,322,149 downwards.
ATTTTATTTTGAATCTTATCCTAATTTAAGTTCAAAAGTTTGTATGATTTAAAGTCAAAATTTCATTGATTGTATTATTTTTGTTTGATTTTAAAGTTTGTATTAATTTTGGTTTATAGGTGGATAGTTTGTATTATTTTGAGACTTTTTTTAGTTCGTATTATTTTTTGTTCATATCTCATAGTTGGTATTATTTTCAGTCATTTTTCCTAACTTTATCAATATGAAAATATTTTTAGAAGATAAAAAGTTTTGACGAAATTGAAACAATATTTAGTATGGTCATAATAAGTAAATAAATTTATCAATAACTTTATCGATATGAAGAAGATAAAAGGTTTTGGATAATTGAAATAATACTTAGCCATGTAAAAGGTATCAACTTATGGAATTCAATAAGAAATAAAATTTTTCTATATATTTTGAAGGTATTAATATATTTATGAGATATATTTTTGGATTTTATACATATATAATTATAGATAGATTTTTAGATTTTGACCTATATATAGTTTAGATTGTTAATGTTTTCACAAACGTTGACGTCTTTTCCCTTCTTTTTGGTGTTGTTATTGCAAATTATTTACGACTTTATTTACGATTTCCTTGATAAGTTTTTCAAAATAATGTGTTGATTAATTGGTTTCAAGGTATGTTATTTTATTGTTTCCATTAATATATATTAGCTTTTCATATGTTGTCAATAAAGTATAAATTCATTCAGATTTGATACATCGAAAGTATGAAAAAATTAATTAATTGAATAAACGGGTTTTATTATCAAATTTATTTAAATTAAAAAAAACCGCACATAGTGCGGGTACTGAAGTAGTGTTACATATAACACAAACTTAACATGGTATTAGGTTAGGGTTTTCTACCTGAATGGATTGATGTCTTAACTTGTCGTACGTAGCCATTAATTTAAAAAATGTTAAGTGCATCGGCTTAAACTTATGTTATAAAGTCTTGATCTTGAAGAACGGTGTTTCTGAACATTTTGTTATATGGTGTCAATTCGAACTTTTCACGTTTTTACGTCGATAGTGAGACTCGTCCTGGTTCCGTTTATTGAATTGATTTATCAGAGTATGTTTGGTAGCCGAATTATTATTTAAATTATTAAATATTATTATTGTGATCCATTTAATGGGTTGACCCTCTCACTCACAAGTGACTTGAAGTTAAATTTATAACCAAGTTATATATGAATGACAACTTTTTCAATTCTAAGAACCTTTTGAACACTATTTTAAAGTAAACACAATCATTAGTTCTGAAGTTATTATGATGATATATATATATATATTGGCAATATTGCAGTGTATCTTCACATACTATATATAGATATCGACTTATACCTACTTTACATACCAAAAAAAGACCAAAATAGAACTTGCAACCACCTTCAATGGAGTCAAACTCGATCAATTCTTCAAGTTATATATCATTCACCATCAAAACCATATCAATCCCGAGGACATCCGAGAAAGATGGTGAATTCGTCATGTTAAACATATCAGTTAACGACCAATCTGTAAGGATCTTATAGACCTCTTGTGTCGGGTGTGTGCCATCCCAAAACACCCTCTTCCTTGGGTCTTTGCACCATGGCGCTCCCTTGCTTGCGTCACAATTGTAGTTTTCCTCCATTTTCCCACAACATGGCTTAAACACTTCATCTTCATCGAACCCTGCTCCACAGCCATTTAAAAATCTTAGTGATATTAAAAATCATTTTACAACTCTTTGAAATTTGGACTAGTGATTCAATCAATTTAACCATAGGCTAAAATAACCTAAATTGATCCATCTAGTATATAGCTAAGCCAATTATGTGATTAATGCATATATGTAGTTGTCATTGTCATTAATTGGAAGACTAAAAACGCTTCCTTAAGAGACTAACCTAGAGAAACAACATTTCGAAGGAGTTGCCTAAAGGAGTGGTAGTTGTCGCTGTAGATTAATGCGACAGAGGGATTTTGCTTGCGGAGCTCTTCAAGTGCTTGTTGAAGATGGTTGTTGTGAAAGACAGCGAATTCATTGAAATGCTTAAGACAATGAAGCTCGTCATACATGTTCGTGTCATTTGATCGGAAAGTGTAAAGGTATTGAGGCATACATCCAATCGGAAAGTCACCCGGTACAACTAGTAGACTTGCCCCCATGTCAATAATCTCCTATACATACATATAAACATACAAATTGAAGTGGCGATTTAATCCAATTTTTAAAATCTATGTAAGATTTGATCGAAAAACGAAGAAGACTATATAACAATATTACTCCTAAATTGAAAAAGATCGAGAGAGAAGACGAAATGCTCACTTGGACAACAATTTTGATCTTTTCAATAACAAAAGGAACCAAAGGATAGAGATCATGTATAGACTTTCCCTTGTAAAGAGGGTAGTTGTAGTCATTGGCTCCGATCTCGCCCATCAAAATTAGCGCCTTTGACAACTTTACCTTGCATTCTTAATTCGTTGCAATACGATCATTAAATCACAGTTATGAATATGTAACGTTTTATCATGGCAGCAAAATTAAGTTGTGTTATTGTTTAACGATGTAGTTAGGTACCGGTGGGGGAGGAGCAAAGGGTTCGGAGGTGGCGTTTAAACCACTCTACTTGGACGGAGAGGGAACTGCTGGTGGCTGGCGAGGAGGTGATGTTCTTCTCTAATAGTGTGGCAGGGTCCAACGCGGTGGCTCCACCCACCGCAAAGTTGACACCATGGGTGAAATCAGCACCTTCTGCCTTGTATGGGTTTATCAAGGGCAACTCAAACGCCTTTGCTGCGAGCAATGAGACAAGTGAGTCATCCATTAATATTTTGGCTCTCTATATGGGGACAATAATCTCCATATTATTTTGAGATTATTTATGTTACCGAGAAAAACACACCAAACAACTTTTATAATTTGAAAATAAAAAACTATATATTCTTCAACTTCAGCTAGATTATAAACTCACTTTATACGCACCAGATGATGTTTTGTCAATGTCACTCTTTGTTACCAATATGGGATAATTTTTCTTATAATCTCAACAACTTGTAATAAAGGGTTGTAGATTAATATATAAATATTATGTTGTGGGTAGACCTGTCAAGACGTGACCCGACCCGAGGACCCGACCCAACCCGACCTGTAAAACGTAGGTTTTGGCGCAAATATTTCAACCTGAAATCTGAAGCAACCCAAACCCGTTTAACCCGCAAATGTCTAGGGCGGGTTGCGTCAACCCGTGGGTCACCCGTTGGGTCAAACTCTAATGTAAATTATAAAAAAACATAAATAAATTACAATTTAACATAATATTAAAATTTATTACTAATAATAATTAGGATTGAATATTATCTTTTTTTATCTTCAACTTTATTTTATAATTTAACATTGTAAACTGTTATATATAAAAATACATATTACTATTGTAGCAACATTAATTTCTTCTTTTCAATAATATAACAATTATTAGGGTAATATAACAATTTTAGGTTTATGAACTATGGAAATAGTCATTAAAAATACTCCATCTGTTTACTTTTAAATATTGTTTACTATTCATGTATGGTTTTAAGGATGATAACAATTATATAAAATATCAATTTATATATTATATATAATTTCATACTTCGAACTAAAAAGAATGAAATTATATCAAATAATTAAAAGATTGCTATTTTACATATTTTTATTATCCTTAAATAACGTGTATGAATAGTAAATGACATTTAAAAAATTATGGATGAGTAACGTACTTGACCCGTTGGGTCAACTCGAACCCGTTAAATATGGGTCTGGGTTGAGTATTTCATGACCCGTAACCTGAAATGACCCGACCCGTAATGGATTTGACCCCGAGACGACCCGACCCAAACCCGACCCGGCCAACCTGTTTGACAGGTCTAGTTGTGTGAATATAGGAATATGATATTATTAATTTTAGGTTAGGTGAACATGAATAACATTATATTTGTATATTCATATTTATATTACATTCACACAACGTAATATTAATATATGCATAATCTGTTAATCACATAACATAACATTCATTCTCGTTTTATCGTAATTTCTATTTATATAAAACCCTATCTAAAGGGACCGGTGTAGTCAAAAGTAGGCCCGTGCATTAAGCGGTTCAACTGGTCCAATGGAACAAGGCCCCTAAAATTTTGGGGCCTAATATCAGTTACACTTGATATATAATAAAAGTCTTCCATAATATTTAAATTGTTTAAGATGGCTCACTGGTAGGCATGTACACTATCTTTGGGCCCCTCAAGTCCTTTACTCATGTTCGAATCTCATGTCCCTCAAGTTTTCTTTTTTTTCCCCTTCCAAGCTTCTTTTTTTTTTTAAAAAAAAAAGAAAAATATATGAAATTATTGTTTTTTTTTAGTTTTCTTTTTTTTTTTCTTCTAAGAGCTTCTCTTTTTTTTTAAAGGAAAAAATAGATTAAATTATTGTGTTTATTCATTTGAGTTTTCTTCTTTTGTTTTTCACTTCAAAGAGCTTCTCTTTTTTTAAAAGAAAAAAATGTATTACATTATTGTTGTTTATTCATTTGAGTTTCTAACGATTCTCCCTTTCTTTTAGGAAAAACTCAAAAAAAAAATCATTATTATATAAATTAGTTCACTATTACTAATTTTTTGAATTGTGATAGGAAATTTCAAAATATAGAAGTTTTTGCAAAAATCATTTACAATATTTTTATGGAAAAAATAAAAAGTTATCAAGATTAATTTATAACACATTTTATCAAACACATTTGTATAAAAATTTTAAGTTACTAACATTATTAATCGAGCTTAAATTTTTAACATAGGACCCCCGAAAAAATTGGCATGGCCCTGGTGAAAAGGGGTGGATAAATACCGTAGAAATCAATCATGAGGAGACCATTGGAGCAGCGACCAGTGGGACTGTCGTACAAGCAAAGGCCGTGGGGAGGCTTCGAGCATATAGTGTTCGGATCTTCTCTAATCAGATTTCCTGTGTCGGTTAATGAGTCTCCAAATTGGTATATCGAATCGAAGGAATGGGCAGTTCTACCACTCCCCATGATCACTTGCATAAAACCCAGCAAGATGTAAGAAATCAACAAGAAATTGGGGCTCATTTTGGTGGTTGATTGAAATTAAATTGGATGTCTTTACCAGTTTGGTGGAGATTGGGTTGGATTAATTGAAGCAAATTGGAAAATCTTGATTGAGCCTATATATTACAAAGTTAGTAAAGCTGGCATTCCTATTTCTAGGGATGGAGCTTATAAATTGGAAAATCTTGATTTGGATTGGAGTTGGTCATTTTAGAAGCTAGATTGTATATATCCTTTGTAAGTATGTCATAAGTTGGCATTCTTCTTTTTTTTGGTAGAAAGTTGGCATTCTTATTTATAGGGATTTGATTAATGAGAAATGGCAAAGAGTCTATTCTTCACAAATTACAATCAAAGTAAATGTGCACCCAAACCCCCTTGCCTTGTAATAAATAAATAAAACAATCAAAGTAAATGTCTTATGATTGAGAATGATTAGTTACACATTTGATTTTTCTAAAAATGTGTTGCTATGAACATTATAGAATTTGAGAAAGTTCAATCTGAATAGTTTTAAAGTAAAACTTAAAAGTTACCATTTTGCCAATTTTTAAAATCTACAAGCTACGGAGTATCACTTACCTACATTATTTTTTATGTAAAAAAAATATATAATAATATCGACCCAATTTGAAAATTGTTTTCCTAGTTGAATACCCCATTATCAAAAATAAAATAGAGAGAGTGGTAGAGGTACAAATGCTCACTTGGACAACCATTTTGATCCTTTCAATAACAAAAGGTGTACCAAGTGATAGAGATGTAGACAAGGTAGTTTGTAGTCGTTGGCTCTAATCTCGCCCATCAGGGGTGTGTTTGGCTGGGGGATGGGAGTGGGTGGAAGGGATGGGGGTGGGCATTGGGAACCGCACCCGCATGTTTGGCTGGAGGATGCGCGAGGTGGGAGGGGTGCCAAAAAGGGGATGCACCGAGGTGGGCGGGAGACTTTTTCCCACCTCCAATGAGGAGGATGGAGGAGGTGAAGAGCCCCAATTTGCCCCTTCGACTTCCCCTCTCTTCTCATAAATACACATCCAATTTTCAGTCACTTCACTCATCCGAAGCACGCCATTGTCGAAGAAGACGAAATCGAAGTCCGACGATCCCCAAAATCAGCTACCGGAGCTGTAAAACCACCGTCGATCCACCAGATATGACCAATTCTCTTGTGTTTACATTGCCCTCCATCAAATAAACATCAATACCGTCGTTGTTTAGGGTTTTCGATCGATTTGGGGATGTGTGTTGTTGAAATCCAATTGTTATGTACGATGGTTGGGGTTCGGGGTGGTAGACCATGGCCGATCATTTAGGGTTTCCAAATTATGACAATCGGAACTGGTTAGGGTTTCTGTGTACAGAAGAATCTGTTTGATGGATTTTGGTTGTACATTATTTACGGTTGATGCTTGCTGCAATCTGTTCATCTGTTGATGACAACCCTCATCTGTTGATGACAAAGTCAGTCCCTTTTGGTTCATGAATCATCATCTGTTCATGACATTGTTGTCTACCCACTTATCCCATGATTTTAGTAGTTGTCAATCTGTTCTCAGTCCCTTTGATTCATGAATCATAATTTGTTCCTCATAACTTGTCCTATGTATTTTTCCATTTGTGTGATATGTATCAATCTGTTCTATATATGTATAAGTACTATATGAACTGAAATCTGTTCTATTTATGTATCAATCTGTTCTATTTATGTATGAGTTTGTCCTGAGTACTATCAATATGTTCTATTTATGTATCAATTTGTTCTATTTATGTATGAGTTTGTCCTGAGTACTATCAATCTGTTCTATTTGTATATCAATCTGTTCTATTTATGTATGAGTACTATATAGCTACACAAAGGAATTATGCATATCAGTACATATGAACTGAAATTCTATAACACCTTATTTACCTGGCATTGTTAGCTTTAGATATGTGTGACATTTATATAGCTATGATTGGAAGGATTAGCCTTCCATGACTGCTTCATTTTTGTATTAACTTGTCATCCTCTGTTTATTTATCACCACCTGTTAATGCCTCATTTGTCTTTGTGATGTGAAAGGCTTCCCTTATAACTTATGTACGATTTTCTCAGTCCATTTGACTTATATGTATCAATTTGCTTGTCATTCTATTGGTTAATAGGAAATGCATTTGGTTATGTATGAGTTGTCCATAGATACTTACATATGTCATTACCTGCACACATGGATATGCATGAAATCAGTTTCTGCCTTTCATTGTCAATCAAAACAGATTGACATCATTACACAAATCCTCTTGTCAGGTCAATCTGTTTCTAAGGCCCTTGCTTAGCTTATAGCTTATTGTCCTGTTCCTGGTTATCTTATAACTTATTGTATATAGCTACTTATTTATGAGTTGTATATAGCTACTTACACCTTATATGTCCTAGCATCTCTATGATCAACTGAGTTAGGTTACACTTGTTGCTGTCATAAATTGCCTATTTGCATCTCTTTCATCAACTTGAGATTCCTCACTGTCTCTCTGAGTTAAGAAATGATGTTTTTCACTTACATGTATTGCCTATTTGCATCTTTTTGATCAACTGAAATTGTTTACACTTATCTCAGTTTTGATATGGTGTTCCATGCTTCCATACACTCCCCATTTGCATCTTATGCCTATTTGCATCTTCTTGATCAACTGAAATAGGTGACACTTATATCAGTTCTTGTATCATTGAAAGGATTAGCCTTCAATGTATGGTTTGAGATATTCAATGAAATCGGTTTCTATAAAATGAAGTCAGTATCATTCTGTTTCTACCTTTCATTATGAATTGTATATATGAAATATATGAAACGCATATGGATATGCATAAGTTTATAGCATTACTTGCACACATGTACATCTGTGTTGGAATCAGTTTCTACTTGTCATTATGAATCTGCACAGATTGACATCATTACACAAATCCTCTTGTTGCATCATTTTGTTTCTACCTTTCATTATATCATTATATGTTGACTAATTGCATCTTTTTGCATCATTATATATGTTACCTTTCATTATGTAATGATCTGATAATTCTTGACTTATATGTATGAATATGTTTGTCGTATATGTTTCAATCTGTTTTTGTAATATGTTTGTCTTATATGTATCCATCTTTTTGTCTTATACGTGAGATCAATCTGCTTTCACGTTTTTCACTCACATCTGAACCATTTGTCTTCACACAGAAGGATGTGGCCATACTCCGACTCCGACGCCGACAATGACTCTTACAGGAGCTATCAAAGTGGGGACCCCCGCAAGTACTATTGGCTCCGTTCGGACTACACATATGGCCGAGACCGCCATGAACCGGAAGAAGAGGAAGACGCAACGTCCGAGCGCCAAGACCCTGCAGATGCTGAAGAGGACAACGAGCTGTGGGACTATGCGAGGACGGAGCTCACCCAGCTCCGAGGACGCCTTGCTAAGCTCAAAGAGAGAGACGTGACCCGAGAGAATGCATTGAGACACACCCAGACGCACAACGTGACTTTGGCCACCAGGTTGGTGGCATCAGAGGCTACCAACGATCACCTCGTCTAGAGGATAGCGGACATGTGCGCCTTCCTCTGCTCCAGGTGGGTGGACCACACTTCGGAGCAGGTTCGCACCCTGGAGTTGACCCGTGCCCTGAGGCTCAAAGGATGGATCAACGTCCTGGTGGTGGCGGTCTCCCTCCTTGTCCTCCTGGTGGCCATTGTGCTAATGAAGGCGTAGCTCAAGCTTATCAGTAAGAATGATATTTTTGTGAATTTGTAGCATATGTGTTGTAGCCTGCAGATACTTTGTCATATCAGGGCCCCTTTTTTGTGCATTTCGGGGTCGTCGGTTTGGCTTTATGTTTCTCGTAGACAGTTGACATTTGACCCTTATCACTCAACAAGTGATTGTGTTTTGTAATGTCGAGTGGTAAGCACCCTTTTGCCCCTATATATATGCAACCACCTACTAATTTCAAAATCAACGTTATGTGGAATTCATTACCGCTACTGACATGTGATTGCCACTTACACAAGCTAGGCACTTACATATTACAAAAGCTTTGCCCTAACACAATACAAAAGCTTGGCACTTACACAATGAAGGCACTGACACATTACAAAAGCTTGGCACTTAAACATTGTCACCGAATAAGCTTGGCACTTACCTCCCTCCTCGTCGGTCGTTCCATATCTATCGAGCAATCTCGTCTTTGAGTGCCCTGATCCCTTCCTGCGTCGGGCCAACATCGTCGTCTGATATATAAAAGGGGTCGTCATCCTCGTGTCCAAGCTCCTCATAGTAGTCGTAAGCGTCCTCCTCATCATCCCCGTCTGATGGGGCGTCTTGGCGCATAGGCTCCTTGAAACCCGCTTCATCTTCGTCCTCGGAGTTCGAAGTGTCACGTGAATCCCGCGCGTAGTTGTAAAGGGCGAAGCATGCAATTATTATGTTAATTTGCTTTCGGATGGGATACTTTGGGAGTTCATGGAGGATCTTACACTTCGACTTCAGTATTCCGAACGACCTCTCGATCGCGCCTCACAGGGAAGAGTGTGCCTTGTTAAAGGCTTCCTTCTCATTAGTGGGCCGGGTCGTGACGAAGGTCGGGTGGTTGTACTTGGTTGTCGAGAAAGGAATCATGTAGCCATTGCGGAAGGGGTACCCTTTGTCGCAGAGATAGTACAGACTAAGGGGTGGATGTGGGAACCGAAGTGCGATCGTCTTGAGGGTGTGATCGAAGACACGGGCATCGTGCGCGCTGCCCTCCCACCCCGCGGAGATGAATGTGAAGCGAAGGTCAAAGTCGCAGACCACCATGACGTTGTAGGTGCATGTTCCCTTCCTGCATCGGAACCTGATCTGGTCGGGCTTGGGTATCGCAGCTTGAATATGGGTCCCGTCAATTGCTCCAATTGCCCCCTTGATGGGTCACGAGGCATGATTTGCTCGGGTATTTGCCTGAAATGAGGGTCGCGCGGCCGAATCAAGTCACCTGCCAGACTGCGGTAGCCGTTACGTCTTCCACCTCAAATGGCCTCAAGCACCTCCGAAATGGTCCGCGATATAGTGTAGGTGGAGCGCAGGAAACGTTCGCAGGAGTTCCGCTAACTGGACCTCCACGCCATTGTGTTCACGAAGATGGCCACCTTCTCCATAACAGACAGCTGAACTGACCCCCGAAGCCCGTATTGGTGCTCGAGCATCCCACATAGCCGTATAAAGCACCCCTTCTCCATTTTGAATGCGTTGACGCTCCTTGTCTGCAAGCTGTGAGTGAGGATTTCGTCAACCCACCGTGCCCCGGTGAAGTCGTCAATGTATTGCGGAACCTTGTCGACTCTTTTGAAGTAGTGATCGCGTATGGTGATCCACTGCTTCTGAAGCAAGACGTATACAACGATGCCGTCAATGCTTTTACGTTGACGCCATCGATGTTGGTTGACATCGCATGTAGTAAAATGCTCAAAAGGTCATCAAACATGGGGAAGAAAGTACGTGGTTATTGCCGCAACACAAGGCCAACAAAAATTGTAAATACATAAAAACATCCTCTGCATTGTGGACGCTATTCACAAGGCAGAATTATAACGTGCTGGAAAACAAATAAGAAAGTACTTCAAAGCAACGACTAAAAGTATTTAACAATTATTCAACAACTTGAGATCGTCTACGAACAAACATCGCCATTCTAGAATCTGACTTTGGTGCAGGGACAATCATGGGGGGATCGCGCCGAGCTGCTGGCCATCGTTCATCGAGTACAACCACCGAAGCCACTTCAAATGACCGACATTGGTGTCAAGCTAAACGAAGACCTCGCGGCGCTCGGGTGCTTTGATGAGAGCTAAGCTGAAGCACCATAGGGGATCACCTTCCTCGAATAGGCTATCGGCGACCATCGACTTGACAACGTCCAGCACTTCTTTCGTGGTATCTTGGGGGGTGTTCGACGAAGCCTCATCCCGGTGAAGATAGACAATCAGCGCCTTCGATGTCTCCTCCATGGCACCGACACTGCGGTGGTAAAGCTTCAACCCCTCGGACAGACGAACGCTGCATTTCGAAGCGGGCTGGGAAGAGGTGGAGTACGTAAGTCCCCGGGCCTCGCTTCCACCTCGCAGCTTATGAAGGTCCTGCGCCTTCGGCCCCCGGAGCGGGTCGGGGGTGGCATCCTCCTCACAAATGCCCCTTAGAACGTCTTGCATAGAGGGCGTTCCAGCTCGACCTCGAGAGGTGGTGATAAGTTCTTCAAAATCCTCCTCGATCCCCTCATATTGTGACCCAAAGGGTTCGCCTTCCTCGCAGCCATTCACTTCTCCTGCGTCGGTGTCGTCGTCGTCACCCATGTCCTCTTCCTCCTTGTCTTGTTGTTGATTGGCCACTTGCGAAGCCCGCACCTCCGGGTCCATGGAGGGGGCGACACATTACTCGCCCGTGGCAACGGTGCCTCCGAAAACTTGGTGGAACAAGTCTTCTAAGTCCGAAGGGATCCCCTTTTCCGGAACCTCTTCAAATTGTCATCCTCCTGCGCAATGGGGTGAGGCAAAACTTGTGTTCACGTCTACTGCAGTCGTCTCGAGACATCGAACAATAGGGAAAGAAAAGACAAGCACATACTGCGATTTTCTTTTCCCAACACTCGTCGGGTGCCTTGATGGTACCGCTGGCCTGATCCCATCCCAGGTCGGTCTCCCCGTTTTTGAGAGATTTCCAGGAGTTGTACAGAGCTTTCATGTCGCGAGTTCGGTTCTTTAGGGTGTACCCGTTGCACTTCTTACCTGTCATCTTTTCGAACGTGGCTGTAAGGGGTCCCCATTTGAAGGTCTGCTTCTTTTACATTGTCCCTCTGGTACGTAAAGAGAACATGCATCAACTTCTTTGTCAGCTCGGAAGACCAGTAAAACGCGGCCGGTGTTGGGATCTTCTCGTCAGAACTCCCCAATGTTTTCTTACCCTTTCCTTTCCCTTTCCCCTTGCCCTTGGTCGCCGCGGCGGAATCCATATGTCGCTAGTATAGGTAAATGATGAGGTGTCGTGTTGCTTAACTCGTTCACCGCATTCGCAACTGACAACAATCAAATAAAACGACGCTCCAACTGTATCACATCAATGACAGATTGAAATTGAAGCTAGGCAATCATGTATGCTGCCATAATTTCCCAACATAGCATGAATTAAACAATTGCAAAACCTAGCAAACAACATCCTCGATTCCTCTAATGTCATTTTCAACAAATTCCCACCCCTTAGCAATGCAACAACCTAGCATGTATTGAGCAATGTAAAAAACTAGCATGAATTCAAAAAATTCCCCAATTCCTCCAACCCAACAATGATCTGAAATTCCCCAAATGATCTGAAATTCCCAAATTCCTCTAACCTAGCATGTATATTTTGCTATTTTCACAACCGATTTGGGCTAAAAAATTCCCCAAATCCTCTAACTCTAAATATGGGTGACTCACAACTAACCCGCGCCGGTATGAACGAATTGGCCGATTAACCAACTTTGGAGCCTAACACAACCAGAACCCCTAATTAATTCAAGCACACATGCATTTCATTCCCACAATTCCCACCACAAATGGCTTCAACAGTAAACGAACTAGAGCGTAAGAGGAAGATGAAGCAACTAAGGCGGCTACTTACATGGGACCGGCCGATCTGGAATGGCCACCGCCGACGGTGTGGAAGGCTTCTCTGAGTTGGACCAACCTCGTGCGCCGCACCTGCTCTAGGAGCTCCTCAAGCTGCGTCTGATGGACGATTGTCGAAGATGTCAGTTGGGGTTTCATCAAAATTGGGAGGGGTATTTTGGAGGGGCATTATAGTAAATTCAAGTGGTTTAGTGGGGGCAATTTGGACTTTTTTCGTTGCTCCATCCACCAAACAATCAAAATACGACCAAACACAAACGGGATTAATTTTCCAAAAAATCTCCATCTCGTAAATCCCTAAAATCCATCTCCATCCCTTCCATCCCCTTTATCCATCCCCATCCACTAAAATCCACCACGTTGCCAAACACAGCCCAGATTAAAATCTGTACCTTTACAACTTCACCTTGCATTCTTCGTCGCAATACAATCATCAAATTAAAATTACAGATGATTTTGTAACGTTTTATAATTGCAACTAATTAAGTTGTGCATTTTTAAAGGAAATAGCTAGGTACCTGCGGGGGAGGAGCAAATGGTTCGTAGATTGTGTTTAAACCACTCTACTTGGACGGCGAGGGAGCTATTGGTGGCTGGCGAGGAGGTGATCGATGTTCTTCTCTGCCAGTGCGGTGGCTCCACCCACTGCGTGGGTGAAGTTGGTGCTTTCCGCCTTGTACAGGTTTATCAATGGCAACTCAACCGCCTTTGCTGCGAACAATGATCTGATCCTATGTCAAATATATTCCTAGATGGAATCTAATCATCATTCGATGTAGGATCTTAATTATGACAACAAATAAATCAATAAGATCCTGTATATGGTCCTTACTCTATATATGATTAATAGATTCAAATGATCTTACAACCAATTCTTACAATCCTGTAGAATGATTATTAATTGTATGAGATTATTGTAGTACTTGATGAATATGTATCCTTCAAACTTCAAAATAGCATTATATTTTCATATCCATAAATAAAACACTTGTTTCTCATATTTTCAAGGCTTTAGGTAGGAAGGTTGGTTTTCTTGAGTCGGATTTGTAGGAATATGAGACTACTCCACGTCGAAAATATGATAAAATGTTGAACAAGGTATAAGCTTGATGAACTACTCCTTTAATATCGCCAACAAGTACAACAGTACCTAAAGGGTAAAAAAGTTCAATCTGGTATAACATTGCTAACACAGTTTATTCAAAGGCAACTGCATTACTTAAGCCAGGCATAATCCTTCCAAACATTTATGTTACAATCTGATACTGTAAAGAGCCTTAAATGATTTTTTTTTTTTAAAAAAGATCTCTATGGAATGACTACAACTTTTTATTTTCACAATGTATGGATTATGAATATATGATCTAACTAATCAAAATCCTAAACATCAAGCAAATAAAGAGGATGCCATTATGCCAATCGAAACCATCCTCCAACCATTAAGAATGTAAACAAGATTCTGTAATCTAAGATAATGCTGAATTCAGCTCTTTTCTGCAGCTAATCCGGAAATACCCTCCCGACAACACACTAATCCGACAATTTGGCTCCTCTAGTTCTCCATCAGTGACGAAAGTTTGAAGTTCACTTTGCAGCAGGAGCAGCTCCACCAGTAGTCGGCCTTTAATTCGAATCAGAAACAAATATGGTAAATTCATTTTGACATAAGAAAGAAAGGCCAAGAAAACAAGAAAGGTTTGTTTAAAGAGAACTTACAGGCCAACAAAGACTTTGAAGGCGTCGTAAATACCCCATTGAGCGCCTGTTAGGGTCCCAATCATGACTATACGGAGAGGAAGGCCCCGTGTGAACAGTCCCCACATACCGAGCTTCTTAACAGCCTGCAAAAACTCGGCATTAGCTTAAGGATCACTATTTTAAAAAGTGAGTGCAGGCTAGTGAAAATGGAATAGGAATGTGGATTTACATCACCAACAGATGCACCCTGGGCGTTGTTGAGGAACGAAACCAAGTTGTCCGCAGGATGTGACACAATGGCGCAGAAAACACCAGCTATATACCCTCCAGCGAAGCTCACACCGAGCTGTAGAGAACTGCTGCACTGATCTTTGGGTGTCGGGATGGCTTGCTTGTAAATCTGCTCCACAATGTATTCAAACGTCGCAAACTTCATCATTGTATCTGCATTCACAAGTCCAATAAAGTCAAACTGTGGTTTCTTCCAATGAACAGGATATAAAATTGAAAGACCTTCCACAATATTCCTACAAATGCACCAACTTTTTTCTTTTTTTTTGCAAATAGCTCATCTAGTCGTCTGTGCAAGATTGAGCTACCAAAGTGTTTAATCACTTTTATGCGAGATTGCAAGATTGATCGTTTCAAGTCAGTAAACATTCATCACTTTTATACTGAAGAATGTGTATCAGAACATCAGTAGTCTCATGACAGCTAAATGTATGTACATCACCTATCAGTATCTCTATCTACAACTTAAGGCCATTCAAATAAAAGCTTTCCAATTAATACAGGACAAGGTTCATTACCGCAGAAGTACCATGTAAAACCTTATAACTAACATTAGGAGGATCCGATACGTAGTAAACTCAAAACACAAACATTCATAAGAGGAGTAAAGAACAAAGGAAAATTTTCAGCTTACAAGGAATTTGGCGCCCCCAGAGAGGAACAAGCCCCTTGTACAATCTGTCGACAAACAAAACATCAGTTTAGATCGATTCAGACACGATAAATTCAAAGCAAAAGAAAATTAAAACATACGACTTTGCATCAGAAGTACATATACCCTGCATAGCCCTGAGCCTTGACGATTTTTGGTAAGCCATCAGATAGACCCTTGGCAAAGCCAGGTTGAGTCTGAACTCGAACCTTGACAGCCTCAAACGGACAGAGACCGATATCAGCAATGACCTCAGCAGATGCTGAACCGGCCAGGTAGATCAGCGTCTTATACTTGGCAGCATTCTCAGGCCCGGCGAGATCTGAGTACTGCTTCTTGAAGAACTCGTACAAACCGAATTTGCCAGCTCCCTGAGCACTGTATCCCAGAAGTGTAGGGGCCCAACCCTTGAAGAAGCCTCTTATACCTTGCTCCCTGAGCAAAACTCCAAATCCTGAAGAGATGTTCTTGTACTTGGAAGGATCGATCTAGCAACCAGCAAAGATAAAGCACAAAAACAATCAATTTCGATCATCAATCAACGCAATCGCATTTCTGCCTGAAATCACTGTTTTCAGGTGATCAATCATCTTAAAACAAGGCCTATTCGTTCTGTTCAGAAAAGATCTGAGAATCAAATAACCAATCGAAGAAATCGCGGATGAAATAGGGAGAAATGATGAAGCGAGAACCTGCATGTTGCATTTGACGAGATCGAGAGGAGTGACAGCCGTGTGAGTGAGACCGCAACTGAGGATGCCTCCGGCAGTGCAGGCGGCGTAAAAGGCGGGGGAGTACATCGGAATCTTCTCGCTAGGCGACGGGATGACGAAATTCTTGGTGGATCGCGCCGGCGGGGAGGAGATGAGCGTGGAGCGTCCATTAGTAAGGTTTCCGAAATCTGGTGTGGAGATCTTGGAGGAAGAGGAAGAAGCAGAGTAGAGGAAGCTCGGGATCAGGGATTGGCGGTTGGTGTCGGGGATCGCCATTGATGAGGAAGTTTTAGGGCTTCGTTTTCGCTCCTGATTGATCGGAGGAGATCGATGCTGGTGGGAGGGAGATGGAGAAAGGGGCAAAATCGAAAATGGCTGCGAATTCGAAGGCGTTTGTTTTGAACTCTTTCGCGCGGTTTATATGGACCCTCTTTGACAATTTTGCCCTCCTCAAGGCTTCTAAATTGCACAAATGCTACTAATATTTCTATATTAAGAAACAAATAGAGAAATATTTGGAATTTTGGCCAAACTCGATATATTCGGAAATGGGTCAAACTCACAGGCATAAAAAATTTTAAGAAATGTGGTATAAAAAAAGAGAGAAATAAGATATAATTAAATTTTGAGATCTTATAAAGTTAAAAAGAAAATTTATGACAATTGGGTTGAAGACAAGTTTACTTTTGAGAGGACATAAATAAATATAAAGAGATGATATGTAATAGATTAAAAATGAAAAATATTAAATAGCACGGGATCACTTGTAAAAATTCGATTAAAAATAGTGATGAGGGTTTCTATATATTATCCTGTTATGTGACAGTGAAATATCATATTAGTTTAACTTTGTAGTATTCTCACCATACTCTTCCATTTCTCAAGTTTTCTCGTTTTTTGTTCATTTATATCTCGACGATTAGCTTATCATCAACTCATTCGATCTCTTGATTCCTCGTAAATGTTTGGTGTTTTGAATATCTTTTCTTTTTCAATTTTTTAAAACAAAACAATAGTTCCAAACTTAAATTTTAAAATCAAAATATGGCCTCTTATGCCCTAAAGAAAGGGAGGATATGGACTAGTCATAAGTTTTGAGTTGTGTGAGTCAAAAGTCGAGAAATTATGGGAGGAAGAAGACTAGAAGAACAACCCTCCATTTAAGACTACTGAAATTTATGATTTTCTAGAAGCTAATCTAACAACCCTTTCGGCTAAATTTATTTCCAATTTTGACCTCCCCAGTGAGTTGAATTTTCACAAGCAGCCACACGTTTTGCATCTGTTGCCATCGGGGCATTTATTAATTAGAAGGTGTGATACTTTTCATTCGGCTAAACTAACATAACGAACTACTTGTGTTGGCAGCTTGATGAAATTAAATAATTAAGGAAAAATGAGGTAAACTCTTTCACATCACTTTAAATTTTCGTGTTTAACGATGTTCTAAACTTATGTCTATATTTGATAAAAGGGTAGTTGATGAGGTAGTTGAAGCGGACTGTGTAGCTAAAACTGATGGATTATTTGTATTAAATATATATTAATGAGTAGTTGTTGAAAAGTTGTTATTTCAAAAGTTAATTAAACTAAAATTTTATATTTATTTCATTTAAAACTATATAATATCAAAACCAAAAGTTCCGAAAAACTAACTGATTTGTCAAACATAGCCATGATATAATCGAAATATGAACCTTGATAGGGCTAAAATAAGTTCATAAATATTTAGGGGCAAAAATGTCTTTTATAAGGTAAGCCTTAATCCCCATTATATATGTTTTGGGAGAACTTTTTTTCTGGCCAACAAACTCTAATTACTTGAGCATCGGAGATTTTTTCCGAGGAAATAGTCTCACATCTCTTTATTTTTCTACGTAGGTCTATTGAAGTAAAGGATTGATGGCATGGAGATCGATCATACGGAGCCATGGTTCACCATTGTCATCAAGAAAGTTAATGTGGTGGATTTTTACCATTACACAACTTAAAATTAGACACATTTAAATTAAATTTTGTTCACTTGTTTAATATTAGTCCCAAATGAAATTTAAAAATATATTCCCTATAATTTTTAAATCTATTTTAGAATTCGTCTATTTCTATTTGGAGTTTTATTTCTTAATAAAATATGCTTAAATCAATATCAACAAATGAATTTGAAAATATATTCCTTACAATCTTACAATTTTCAAATTACAAAATGTGACTATCTTTTTGTTGTTATTGTTGCATAAAGGTGTAGTTTTCATGTGAAAAATCAACATCTAGATGGAGTATGATGTGTAGAGAGAGTGACATATATATGCTCAAACAAGATGCAACTTGCAAATAGCAACAAATTAAACAAGCCCAATATATTCAAAGCCAATTAGACCATCCAGAGCAGATGGAAGAGATAGGGCAAATGCCCACCACATTTTTCTTGCAGGGCCCTATCCACTTCATCTAAAACCGATCATATCAACAACTTCAAATCAATTCCGTTTGGTTTGAGTCTTTCCCTCTTGAATCTCTTCGCGGGTGAACCCATTGAACAGAAAATGGCATCTTTGTCCGCCCCCTCCCTTTGCTTCATGCGAGCTTCATCCAAGGTGTCCTTCCAAACGAGCTCGGTAGCAATGGGAGGAACACCGGCTAGAACGAGTGCAGTAAGGCTCCATGGATGGACGACGAGTTTGAGGACTCCTTACCCTTCACGCATCACTTGCGCGGTTTGTTTATTTCTTCGAATCTCGACATTGTTAGTTACATTCGTCTTTTTGTCCCTATTGGTTTATGTCACAAGTTAGGATAAAGTGTTCTCTCATTCTCTTAATTCGAATTGAGTTAGTTTTTACTTTTTAGTAGTTGGATAATTGGAAGATAAGATTTGTTTAATTAGGCCTATTTGGCACAGGTTTTCAAAGCGATTGTGGAAAAAAAAATTCATAACTTTTAATAAAATAGTTTTGCAAAACAATACGAAGTTTGTAAAGTCAAATAAGATTTTACTCATTTAATTTATAAAAAAGATTAGAAATTTATGATAATACAGACTTAATTAAAATTTTCATCTAGATTATAATTTTAAGTTAGATTTAATAGTAACCTGAATTAATCATGGACATACCAAACTTCCCGTTATGGCTAAGGTGCTTAATTTGAGCAATTGATATTTTTATATTTAGTTGGTTCATGTATTAGTTAAATCCAGAAAATTAGAGGGCTAATTTAGTGTTACCTATCAATAAATAGTAGTCAGATAAAGCTTGTTAAGATCAATTTATTGGATTGCAAAAGTATACATCGAACATATAAGAGTTTGTTATCATCAAAACTTATACGAAATAATGCAGGCAAAGGCGGAGACGGTGGAGAAGGTGTCGGAGATAGTGAGGAAACAATTGGCCCTACCGCCAGAGAAGGAGGTGACCGGGGAGTCCAAGTTTGCGGATTTGGGAGCAGACTCGTTGGACACGGTGGAGATAGTGATGGGGCTCGAAGAGGAGTTCGACATCAGTGTCGAGGAGGATAGTTCCCAGAACATTACTACTGTGCAGGACGCTGCAGAACTCATAGACAAGCTCCTTGAGAAGAAATCCTCCTAAAAAAATATTAGTCCTTTTTAGCAAACTTATTTTTATTTCAATGCCAAGTACTACATTTGTTATTGGTTAAAATGGATCATTTAGCAAAGCTTTGCTAGAAGACTTGTTCTTATAGGTTTTGCAAGTTTGCGATTTTTGTTTTCGTGTTGTACGTTTTTTATATCGTGATTTTTGATTTGTTCGAGTTTGAATTGAGTACATCATCAAAAATGGAGGGTGATTTTTGTTCTACAAAAGTACAAATCCTGTTGAGCAAGGAGCTAAATTTAATGTAACCTAGCTAGCTTGCTGGGCTTGTTACGTTCAGATTTTTGTCCATCGATTTATATACTAAGGTCTGTTACGTTCAACTTTAGATGTGAGACACTTTATCTTTTCACATCTTAACAATTTGTCATATTATCCGAAAATAAAGTGTGAATATTATTTGCTTTGTTTAAGGAAGAATTTGAATTTAGTTGAGAAATGTTCACACTTTATTTTCGGATAATGGGTGATAATATTTACACCCACAAAATTTACTATATACACCACACCCTGCCCCTCTTGAGTCACAGACGTGTGACTCAAGAGGCGCAGATATATAAAATACCCTGCGCCTCTTGAGTCACACGTCTGTAACTCAAGAGGGGCAGGGTCTACTTTAAAAAACAATAAAAAAAATGGAATGTGTGGTGTATATAGTAAAATTTTGGGTGTAAATTGCTTTACATATCCGTATTTTGCTTGTAAACAATTCCATATTTTTAGACAAACAAAAAAAAATGTAAATTCATGTTGTGTGTTTAGATAATGCATGTTGTGTATGCCCAACCTTCAGTCTAAACTAAAATAACAATCACCAACCTACTTTTCAGTTTCTTTTGAACTAGTTTTCCTCTCAAATCTCAATAGGTACTTCTAGATCTCCTTGATCTCAACTCTCAACAAACTGCTTACCATTCAAGTTTTAACTAAGTGGAAACTTTGGAATAGAGGTTGTAAAATGCCAAAGAAACAATGCAAAGGAAAGGTTAGCTTAGAAGGTGTATATAAGAACAAGACAAATGTGCATCCTGTTTTACCAGCCAAAACTCAAAAAAAAAGTTTTTTTTACCATACAGTAAAAAATATAAATAATTGACCATTCACCATTTCATGTCTTATGTCTACTATTATTGTACGAAAAGGCTATATGCACCGAGCACTTGTGCTATATGCACTCAATACGGACGGATCTTAGATTCGTTTGACCCTTAGCTTGACATGTGTCAAACATTAAATACGTCTGTCATTAAAGTAACGAGCGCGCGGATCTTTATTCCGTTCATGTGTTTGATTCATCCGTTGTGTGTATGTTTTTTTTAATTTAAGTTTAATTTCAACTTTTAATATAAACGGATCTTTGGTCCATTCGTTAGTATTTTAATGACGTCGGATGTATTTGATGCTAGATACATATCAGACTGAGGGTCAAATAGATCTAGGATCCATTCGTGTTGAGTGCATATAAGATCTGTACTCGGTGCATATAGCAACAACCTTATTTTACGTGCCACTGTGTGTTCTGAATTGAAAGTATGCAACCTCCAAAGCAATGAGATATGAATGTGTCAATCTGATAAACATTTGATTGAAAGTTCTATCCCTAAACACTTCCCTACCTTCTCTTTAATTTTGAACATTTCTATTGCAGTTAGTTACCCAACTCACCAAGGTGGTGGGTGGGTCATTTGAGTGTGGAATAGAATCAATAGACCTAACTAAAACTCAATGCAAAACAGCTCAACTTTTCCCCTCAAAGGTTTTATGACATCTTAATTTAAGGATCGAAAGGGTATTCATGTAATTTCATGATGAAAAATCACACAAAAGTACAAAACCTTTCAAGGAAGTGTTTCTCAAAGGAAACCATGAAAAAAAAGGGGGTTTGACTTTTTTTTTTTCTCGTGCTATCCAAATTTTTTTTAAATTTCACTTGTTAACCATTAGGTGAACCTAAATACTAAGATTTGCAATTGGACCAAGCTCTCTTCTTCTGAAGAGAGAGAAAACCCCAATAATAGAGAAACGCCATTCAACATTCCAAGATCACCATCGGTATCAATCCGGTCCAACCACCCCTCTGCGGAGGTAAGAACCACCACCGGTTTCCATCCGATCCGACCACCCCTCTTCAAAGGTAAGAACCACCTCTTCAGAGGCCGTAAGTCCCCTCTCCGGCGATCGGATACTTTCCTCGCCGATCCAGGCATCCACCTCCTCGGTGGGGGTTCCAACCACCTTCGGTGCCTATCTCTTCGAGTCCGGCTCCAGAGCCGTCACCATCGGCATCATGCCTTGCTCACCCCGTCTCAGGAGCCCCCCTGGCGTCGCCTGCGACCTGTCCATCCCTCTCCGTTTGACCCCGGGATGATTGGCCTCCCTTCGGTTCCTCCGGGTCTCAATCTTCCCGCCCCACTTCTTCCTCTTCCCCCCTCCTCGGATCCGTTTGGTCTCCGATCTAGGTGGTGGTGGATCTAGCCCTTCCGGCGCCACCTTCATAGATCCCGGCCTCCCCCTTCGAGGTTCCACTTCATCCCAGGCCCATCCCTTCTCCTCTTTCATCTTGGTGGGTTGTGGTCTGGGTTCGTCAACAACCCTCCCGTCTGCTCTGGTCGGCCCTTACTTGGGCTGTCGGATCTCGGCATCACTCCGACTAGCTCCCGCGGTGCCTGGTTTTTTATCAGCGGCTGCCCTGATTCTTCCCTTCCCTTGGCCTGGATTTTGGTGCTTCGAGCCCAAGGTTTGGCCTTGGGCCCCAAGCCAGCCCATAAAAAAAAAAGAAAAAACATAAGGACCACTGTTAACTATATAGATGTATTTATATATAGTTAAGAAAAAGGAAAACAAATAATGATTAAAACCTGTTTGTTTACAGTGGTAAATTATTTCACATACATTATTATTATTGCTAATTTTTAATAATGATTTTATTAATCTCGTTCGCAAGGGCGTGTACTAAATCCCATTAGGGTTCGGAAAATTCTATCTATTTATGAATAATTATGCTCCTTGACCAACCTGTTTGGCTCGGAGCCCCTTTTCACATTTTCGACGGGCGACGGCTAATTGATCCTCCTTTTTGGCCCGTATTCGCTCCTTCTTCTGGCTTCGGATCGGTGTTTTGGTGTGTCTGCGTTTTGCTCGGTGTTGGGTTGCAGTATCGGGCGTCCTGGTTGATCGGCGACAGATCGTGGTTGTGTTCGTGGCCCTCGAAGATCCCTCATCTAGGTGGGGGCAACGTCGGCGATCCACACATCCTCAGGAGTCGCCCTTTCCGGTTGGGGTACTGTTGTGAGTCCTTGCACTCTCCCGCTTTCGTGGCACTCATGGCGCTTCTTAGTTCTCCATCGACTTCTCTGTTGGGTGATGTCTTGTATGGATTATTTGGGTGTTTCTTTCTTCTCTGATGTTTTGTGTTGATTTGTATTGTTTGTATTGACGGTTTTCCGTCTGCCGACTTGTTCGGCCCTCGAGTTTCAGGTATGCCTGAACTTGAATTCTTACCTAATCAAAAAAAAAAAATAGGTGAACCTAAATTTTGTGTGGTATACTCAAATTTGTTTAAATCATATATGGAGTATAATTTATGTAAAATAAAAAATAATAATAATCTCATATATTATAATTTCTTCACATAATCACCAAATTTTGGTGTTTTAATTGTAAAATGCAATCGACAACCCTAAAATAAATTATATGAAACCATTTAAATTTGAGGCTTAGTTTTCAAAGAATTATCATGACTCTTTCAATGATTAAAATTGTTAAATGAACTACATAAATAAGTCGACAAATTATAGAAAATAATCCATAAATTAGTAAAGTATTTTATTATTAATATATGTTATTAAAGTAGAAGAAATTACCATTTATTTTCAAATCCATAAATTAACTACATATTTTAAATTTTTATCCATCTGGAATTATTCTAAAATATATATACTAAAATATTTTAGTTAAAATGTACTTCGTAGTATAAAAGGTTGTGGATGAGTCTTCGAAAATAATTGTCTAATTGGGTGATTATTTATAAATATTACAAAATTTCAAAGTCTTTTGAAAAAACTACCGTAATTTTATTTTGTTTGTATAATTTAGTCATTCATTATGCAATATGGCAGTAGCGGAAAGCGGAAACTATTGTGGGCGAGAACTTCTCTCTCAATGGTTGCCTAGAAACCACCGGGAACAATGCTAGTCATCACGGGAACCAACTAGAGACAATGTCGGCAGAGGTCCTCGGATGATGAAACCAACGGTTCTTGGAGGATGAAACTAGCGTGTCTTGTCGTTGGTTATTGCGGTGGCGATGGAAGTGTCGAGTTGAGAAGTGGTAGAGGGTGGTGAAAGTAAGGGAGGGATGTCGATGGGTGTGAGGGCGGCGTTGTGGTTCTGTTGGTGTGGGTCGAGCGAAGAAGGTAAGGGCGATGATCATGGTGGTGGTGGATAACTGGTGGAGATAGTGAAGGGGTTGAGGGTTTCAGTTTTTAAAGAGAGGCTAGCTTTAGCCTCTCTCTATGATACTATTGAGACTTTCTCCAATGTGCAGTCTTCTTAATGTTGAGATATTGATTATTGAGGGCCTGCCCTTAGTTAACAAAGAAATGATTTTTTTTTATTAAGGAAAGATTTGATACCGGGTTTGCATTTGTGATGAAGTCTAAGCATTGTTTGTGGAAAATCGTCAATTTCTGCTCGTTTTTCAATACATTCGATCCTCGATGTCAATAACCATTACTTCTAATAAGATTTGTTTCAAGTTGTCACAAGGAAATGAATTAATTGACATCAAATTTATATATTATTCAAAATATCTAATAGTTTCAATGTTTCACCTTCTACCAAACTGAAACTATTAACTCATCATCTTTCCCTACCCCTAGAGAATGAAGATTGGTCAAAATACCATTTTTTTGATTGGGTAAAAATTCGAGTTCAGGTATACCTGAAACTCGAAAGTCGATCAAGTCGGCAGACGAAAAACCGTTAATACAAACAATACACAATAACACATATCATCAGAGAAAAAAAGAAAAACCCAATCAACCCATACAAGACGTCAGCCAGCAGAGAAGTCGGTGGAGAACCAAGAGCGCCACGAGTACCAAGAATGCGGGAGAGTGCAGAGACTCACAACAGTACCCCAACCAAAAAGGGTGATTCCTGAGGATGTGTGGACACCGACGTTGCCCCCACCTAGATGAAGGGTCTTTGAAGATCAAGAACACAACCACGATCCATTGAAGATCAAATAAGACGTCCGATACTGCAACCCAACGCAGAGCAAACATAGTCACATCAAAGCATCGGCCCAACACCAGAAGACGGGGCAAATACAGGCTAAAAAGGGAGACCGATCAACCGTCGGGAATGTGAACAAGACTCCTGGAACCAAACAGGACGTTCGGGGAGCACTATTATTCCTTATTTATATAATATTTTCAGATCCTATCGGTCAAAATACTAAATTAATGGACAATTGTGGACATATGTACCGTTGAAAAACACTCTAGTGATGTATGGGGATTTAAAAAACCTCCGACACATATATAGGGTTTTTTTTGCCAAAAGTCCAGCTCATGTATTAAACCTGGTTTAGTCCAAGTGAACCGATATATTTATAATTTATAAAAGGAAAAGTTGTTGAAAATAATATCAACTATGAGATGTGAACCAAAAATAATACGAACTTTAAGAATTACAAATTTATATACAAACTATAACCAATTAAACCAATATTAATACAATGTCTATAATTTGTAATTAAAAAAATTAATTTGACCTCAAAATATAATAAAAAGAAAAGTAGGGTAAAAAATTGTAAAAGTGAAAGGCATTATTAACTGTTTATCGTCCTCCCGACAACTCAACGGCTCGGCAATGGTGGTCTATTCCACAATCCTCAAAAAATCGCCTTGGGTCGCCCTTCCTCTAACTAGCATCATCAACACCTCGCAATGTGGATGTACTTGACGATGGTGACCTGGAATTGTCGACGAAAGAAACGTAGAAAAGGAGTCATCATCGGAGTGACATCATGTTCAATCTGGGCAACGCGCGAGTGGGATAGGAACATCACGGAAACGAGCAGCACCGACCGAGCGGCTTCATGACGTCGATCTTGTTGAAGATGAGGAGGAGAGAATCTAGCATGCAGTCGAAGAAATCGAATTCAACGACATCGATTTCTGTTGCAGAAGTCCGAATCTCCACAAATTGACATCGGATTAGAGTGTGAGGGTGGCAGCGTGGTGTGGGGGAGTGGAATTTGGAGATACAAGATGAGATGCAAAATCCCTAAATTGGGAATTAGGGCAACAGTGGTAACAACTAACAAGTGGTAAGGAGGGAGACAATGAATAGTTTTTTTATTTATTAGTTTTCAATTTTTAACCCTATTTCTTTATTAATTATGTTTTGAGTCTAAATTAGTTTTTAGTTTGTAAATTATAGATATTGTATCAATATTAGTTTAATTAGGCATAGTTTGTATATAAATTTATAATTTTGAAAGTTCTATTATTTTTGGTTCACATCTCATAGTTCATTTTATTTCCGGCAGTTTTTTCTTTATAAAATAAAGACTCCATAATAGATAAAAGTTATAAATAAATAAATAAAGATAAAAAGATTACATAATTTTTCACAAATATTAAAAGACTCTTCAAGCTGAACTGGTTTGTTAGGAATTCGTTTCTTACATATTAATATTTTAAAACATATTTTTTCCACACACAACTCTCATAATTTATTTAATAAGTTATATACTGTAAATAAATATTTTGTTCAATTTTATTTATTACTTATGGTTGTTCAATTATATATTTTTTACATATTTTTTTACACATGCATAACCATAAGTTCAACCGCATAATATAAATTACATATTTTTTTTTCAATTTTATTTATAGTATATGATTCTTCAACCGTACACTATAAATTACATATCTTTTTCACACATAACTCTACTAGTAAGTATTTTATTCAATTTTATTTATAGTATACAATTCAATTTTGAGAGTTATATGTGAAAAAATATATAATTTTTTAAATATTAATATATGAGAAATGGATTTTCAACAAACCGATTCAACTTGTCGAGTCTTTTAATATTTGTGAAAAAATATATAATCTTTTACCTTTTTTAATTTAATTTTTAGGCCTATTAACAAATCTTTGTATTATAAATGATAAACAAATCGGTTGGCCTTGACTAAACTGGGTTTAATGCATGAACCAAACTATCGGATGTGCTATATATGCACTCAATACAAATGGATCCTAGATTCGTTTGAATCTCAGTTGACACATGCTCAACAATAAATATGTCAAATATTAAAAAAGTGACGAATGGATCTTTGATCCGTCTGTGTTAATTTTTTTAAAAGTTAAAAGTTAAATTTAATTTTAAAAAAAATGAACGGATCTTTGATCCGTTTCGTGTAATTAATTATTTTTTTTCAAAAGTTGTAAACTTTTATTTTTTATATAAAAAACACATGAACGGATCTTTGATCTGTTCGTTATTTTTTGAATATCAAACGTATTTAATATTAGACATGTGTCAAACTGAGATTTAAAGGAATTTAGATTTCGTCTGGGTTGAGTGCATATTGTACTCGGTGCTTATAGCCTCTTACCAATACTATTTTGGTATTTTGGCCGATAAAGATTCAACGCTACCCAACAGGGAAAAGGGAAAGGCAAAAGAGTGGGGCAAGTAGGACCATTTTCAAGGTTTCATGGAAGGTAATGATGAAGGCCTGAAGGGTGTGTGTTGTGGGCATGGAAAGGTGGAAGTGAGGACCCATCCAGCCAAATGGAAACTGCCTCAGCATTTGCCTTTCCTTTTTATCCGAAGACCTTCAATTCAATCCTTTATAATATGTACATAAAGACGAGCTTAAGTCACTCTAGAGAGTATAGAACATCGATATTATATACTCCCGTTAAATTACGGTGGGTCATACGACGTGAGGTCATACGTCTAAGCGCACATGTGCTAATCAAGTCGAGTGAGGTTTAATCTTAAAACTAATTGACATTAAAAAGAGTAGTCCACCCACTTATATATAAGGCTTGAATTCACTATATTTTCCATATCATATTATCATATTCTCACCAACTCTTTTTTTACAATTGGGAAAATATTCAAAACATCAAATAAGGTTGATATAAGTCGAGATATCGACATAGTCGTTGAGACCACTTAGGCTGTGTTCGGCAGGGGATTTTGGGAGATTGTGGAGCTTTAGCCCAAACACAAATCATATTTCCTCCATTGCAATGGTGTTCGGCAGCGGCTTCCTGCGGATTTGGGGATGGAGATTGTGGGGATTTCAGGGGATTATTTTGAAATCTTCCACCCCCAAGATTCAGGAGATTGTCAAGGGATTTCGGAATATCTCGACCAAATTTGCCCCTCCCTTCCACATTTCTCAATTCCAGATCTGGAGAGGAGCTCGAGCTTTGGAGAAGAGAAGACCGACGCACATCGCCATTACCGCCGGTCCTCAATGTCGGAGCTTCTAGCCCTAGATGAAGAAGAAAGCTCCAAACCCTCACCCATTAGCTCTTCGTCGACCTCCTTTCTCTCGAGTCGACGCCGTTGAACCGTCGGACGGTGACCTCTCCTCCTCTCGCAGTAACTTCGCTCGCATTTCCTTTCTCTCTTCCTGTTCATTCTCCCCTTGAATCCTCTCAACTCTCTGTCATGTGCGCCGATGTCGACTTTGACCCCTTTGTTCCGCGATTCGGTCGGAGAAGAGAAAGGATTGCGAGCCTCCATTGTTGGGGCTTGGAGCTTCACTAGCCTGTACCTTCACTGCCTTGAACTGTTGGGGTTTGTAGCCTCCAGTGTTGGGGTGGCTCCGACCGACATCATGTGGCGATTGACTTGACCATTGCCCTTCTTGAATTTCCCTTCTTCTGGCCTGTAGCTTCACTTCCCTTCTTCAGGTTCCCCTCATGAATTTCTGATTTCCCTTCAATTTTGCACATCTGAACTTGTCCATTGTATGTGAGGTGTAGCTCCAATTGGCAGTCTTTGAATTTTGCACATCCAAACATCTGAATTTGCATGTTTGAATTGTGCACATCCGAACATGTTTATAGGCTGCTGTTGACATTGGGTATGAATTGCAATTGTCAGTCTTTCAATTTTGCACATTCCAACATCTGAATTTGCCCATCTGAATTCTGCACATCCGAACATGTTCATATGTTGCTGTTGACTTGTCCATTGTAGGTGATGGGTATGAATTGCAATCAGCTTCCTCGTCGCAACTCGCCAGGCAGGGAAGCCTCTGAAATGAGTTCAGGAACATAACGAAATGGGAGGAGGACCGAGGGGTATTGGGTATTTTTTTAGGGGCACTTTAGTCATTTTGTTATTTTGAAATACACCACAATCCTCTATCTATCAAACACCTTTAGGAGATTTCCGTCATACGTAATCTCAATCTCCAAAATCCCATTAATCTACCAAAATAATCTCCATCTCCTAAAATCTACTGAAATCCCCTTAATCCCCGGAATCTCAATCTAACGCCAAACACAGCCTTAAGTAGGTTGTGGATCAAATTGAAGGAATTGCATCCAAAAATTTACACGATTTAGTTACAACTAAAATCTTAAACATCAAGCAAGTAGAGAGGATTTAGGGACGGGAATACTGCATGATTTGTCATATATCGGATATATTGTCTGTTCAGATCGGATAAATTCATGTTAAAATAGATTTCATGTTGGATCGGATCAGCGACACTCGTAAGATTTGCTAGAGGGGGGTGTAAAAAAAATTCGGAATTATTTTTTCTCGGTGTATATAATGAAGAAAGTTTTTAAAAAAATATTGAAAAAAAACCATAAATTATGGTTTAAATATAAAATTGATAGTAAAAAAATTCAAAGGAATAAAAAATATAAGAAAATTTTAAAATATATGTGTAGCATAATGAATATTCTTATGAAAAGTATTTACAAAAAACTATAAAATTTGATTTAAATATGACATTTATAATAGAAAAAAATTGGTAGGAGTAAAAAGTAAATAATGAGGTTTGAATCCTCTGTGATCTCCAAAAACCCCTCATATAGGTGGAGGGAATCTTGTGTGATCCACACTTTTTCAATAGTCGTCCTTTGCCCGTCGTGGATTTCTGCTTTTCGTCTCCTCGATGGTCAGACATCATGTCAGCGTCAGCTTTCCCATCACTATCCACGTTTCTCTCGTCGAGTCTTCCATCCTCGCTCAGTCGGTCTTCTACCTAGTTCTTAGATTTTAGGAGTTGTTTTCTTCGTTTTACTTTGATTGATTGGTTCATTGTTTGTGGTTTGTTGTATCATGACGTATGCCCGTCTGGCGCTCCTTATGCCCTCTCGATTTACTGGACTTCTGTCTGGTAATTCGAATTCTTACTTATTCAAAAAAATGAGGTTTGAATCCATGACATCTTGCATTACTTATGCTTTATTTATTTTATTTTATTTTTTTACCAACTAAGCTAGACAACATATTCTTTTTTACATTTTTTTATTTTTTACCTTATTTTTTTTTAAAAAAAATTCTACGTTTTTCCGCAGCCAAAGAGAGGGGTGGCCGCCCCCCTCACCCCCTGTGGCCGCCCCTAGGTCGGTTCAAGTTAGTTTATTATAAGATGATGACTATTTTTTGTTTATCTAAATTGTTGACTATTAAACATCATTTTTTTAGTTATACTAAGTCTTATTATAGGTAATTAACATTATTAATGTGTTTAACTGTTTAAAAATGAGAAAATTAAAGTAAGGATGAGTCGAGTCTTGTTTGAGTCAGCTCAAGGCCGAGTTGGCTATGGGCCGAGTCGATTCGTATATGTTCGTGTCCGCACATCGAATCAAAATGAGTCGGATTCAAAATTGCATTTGGATTGTGCTGTTAGATTTTTGGATTTGATCGAATCTGAATTTGAGTAGATAGGATTAGATTTTTGAATCGGGTCGAATTTTACAGTTAGCTATCTAAAGAGAAACTTCATTGGTGCAGATATTGCAGGGTGTCATTTCACTTTATGATCAAGAGGCCCCACTTTACCTAGGACATATACATATAGGCGCAATAATACATTACAGTTTAAAAATTATTTATAATTTTATATTTTTATTGTAAATGTTTTTAATCTTTAAAATAATAAATAAGTCGTTAAGAAGAAACCTCAACTTATAAGCCTGATAAAATTCGAACTTAAAAGAAATATTTAATAAGTGTATTGAAATAACTCATCCTCTTTTAGAGTCTTTTAGAGTGTATTTGGATTACCATGTTTTATGACTTATAATGCATAATGTTACATCATCCTCTTGTAATGTTGCAGAGTATGATCCATTTTCTTTAAAATTTCTTATAGTACAGAGTATGATCCATTAAGTAATCATAATTAGAAAAAATAAGGAAATTTTTTGAAGAAAATGGATCATACTCAATATTATAAGAAATACAAGAATTCTTGTAGATTATGAAAGCAGACTAGAGATATTCATCATACTACGTTTTCTAAATTTCTAGAAAAACAGACCAAGTTTCTATTTTCTGTCTAATAGTTTCTTCATTAATTTTTAGATGTGATATGCTTTTTTTACTTGTTGATTTCTTTTTAAAGAAAAGGATGGCATTACAAACAGAGTTTGAACCAAATCTAATCTAAAAATAAAATAAAAATTTGGATAGCTTTTAAAAGAGGTAAAATCCAATTGTGGTTATTAAAGTTATAAAATCAACTACTTGAAGATTATAAATTTTGTATGGGGTTAATAATTTGAGGATTGTGACTTATTTAAGAGTGAAATGATACAATTTTTGTTTTGAGGTTTCTCTGAGTGTACGAGCATTTGTATAGGGCTATAGTTTTTAAACTACTAAAATCAAAGGGTTAAAAATAAATGGTGTATGAGGCTTATTTTAAATGGGCTATTTGATTAAATGGTGGTTTAAAAAAAAGCTAATTTTTATAGCTTTTTATGAGTGTTTTTAGTTTATTTGGTTTGAAATTACCATAATACCCCTAATAATAACCAAATAAACTCCATTTCTTTTTACAAATAAACTCTTTTTGCGCCTCATAAGGAGTTTATATTATTTCATAATCTTTTATCCTTTATTTCACACAATTTTTCAATTTCAACTTGTTTCAACCTAATAACAATTAAATAAACCTCTTTTTTTGTGCTTAAAAAAAACCTCTTTTTTATAAATATTTTTTTTCATTACACATGATCTATCAATCCTTATTTCACATAGTTTATCAATTTCAGTCAGTTTAAAATTTTTAATCACTTTACCAACCTCACCACATACGAGGTCAAGGGTGTGTTTGGATTCCAATATATTTTAATTATAATGCAATTATTTTACCTCGTTTTATGTGTTCGTTTCGTTGCGAAAATAAAAATCTCGTAAAAACCTACGTAAAATCGTAATTTAACCAAATAATCACATAAATCGAGATAAAATAATTGCATTATAATCAATACATCGTGAAATTAAAAAACATCATAATTTAAACATCTTAAAAATTGTGTTAACCAAACACCGCCTTGTCATTTTGCATTATAAACATAATGCATTTGGAATCCAAACACACCCCAAAACCCCAAGACATTAGTTAAAAAGAAGACCCTATTTTTTTTCCAACTAAAGTCCTTTGGAAACACTCTCCTGACATTCGGGGAAAGGGTGCGTATATCCTAACCCTCCATACCCCGCTCCATTGCACGATTCACTGGGTAGCGTTGTGTTTTTCAACTAAAGTCCTTACCCTATTGAATTTGAAATGATGTCAACACATTCTTTCACTCAAAATAAATACCAACAAAAACTTGAAAGCTCAAATATTTTGAACAAAGAATGTTTGAACCCGTTTATAACTTTCTCGAAAGTTTAGAGACTTAGGGTCCGTATGGGGGAGTTGAAAAAGTGACTAAAATTTAAAAATAATTGAATTGAAAAATTGTACAAAATAAAAGTTGAAAGATTATTCTACATGCCACCCTACACAATTAAACTAGCAAAAAAAAAATCAAGAATCCATTCATAATTTAATTTCTTCAAATTTTGGGGTAATAGATGGATTTTAAGTTTTTGACCCCTTCAAGTGGCAATAATTTTTTAAAAGTATCCCAAATTATGAACAGTTTTTACAAATTTCCAAACATCAAGTCCTTTTAATATTTACCCTACCCCCCTCTAAATTCCAAACCCCAACAACACCTGCTAGTAGCTGCTGTCTGCCCTTTTTTTAAACTCCTCTTCTTTCACACCCACAACTCCACAAGGGGTAAGCAGTTTCAGTAGCTTCCCTTACCATGTCTTCTTCTTCTTCTTCTTCTTCTTCTTCTTCCGTTTCTTGCAAATGTGCAGCAGTAGCCATTGCAGCTGGGCTCCAAATCTGCCTCCTGTTTGGGTTTGGAACCTCAACACCATCTCACCTTGACTACATTTCTCAGTTGCCTGGACAACCCCCTGTAGGGTTTCAGCAGTTCTCTGGCTACATCCCTGTAGATCACAGCAACCACAGGGCCCTCTTTTACTACTTTGTTGAAGCTCAAGTTGATCCCTCTTCCAAGCCCTTGGTCCTCTGGCTCAATGGAGGTTTGCCCAAAAAAAAAAGATTTTTTATTTTTATTTTATTGGGTAATCTGGGCATGTTGAGATGAATGTTTGTTATGGTGTATGTAGGGCCTGGGTGTTCATCTCTTGGAGTTGGTGCATTTTCTGAAAATGGGCCTTTTAGGCCAAAAGGCCATTTTTTGGTGGAGAATGAATATAGCTGGAATAGAGGTACAGTTTAACTCCTTTTCATGTTTTTGCTTTTGAATATTTCTTCTTGCTGTCATAGATTATTTACCAGCAATTGGTTTGGCTGATGATTTACAGAAGCAAATATGCTTTATCTGGAAACACCAGTTGGAGTTGGGTTCTCTTATGCCAATGATACCATCTCCTATGAAGGAGTTACTGATTCAGTGACTGGTATGTGCAATTTGCCCCTTCTACAATATTTGTAACAATATGTTGATTGCTGATAAGAGACTTATTGTGACAGTGTAGCAAATTATTTACTTCTGTCCTGGGTTTGATTTTAAGAATAACAAAAGTTAATGCTTCTGATTCTGTATTATAAAAGATGGGAATTTGGCAGCATCTTTTGGCAAAAAGATTATATATAAATGAAATAAAATAAAGTATAATGGACATTAGTGCACTTTTTTTTACTGTTGTTTTTAGTCTTTTGGTGTTTATTTACATCTTTATAGGTTGACATTATCATTTTTTTTCTTCTTGTATTTGAAAACCTAAAGCCAGAGACAACTTGGTTTTCTTACAAAGGTGGTTTGCCAAGTTCCCACAGTACAAGCACAGTGATCTCTTCATCACAGGAGAGAGTTATGCAGGTATATTTCATATATGATAAAAGCATATACTATATACTATGGTGTGTTTGGATTCCCTTTATAAGTTTATAATGCAATTATATACTTAAACACTTGGAAAGTGATCAGTTAACGCAGTTTAAACACCTTTTAAATTGTGTCAATCAAACCTCCAATATTGCGTAAAGTTTATACTTGCATTATAAACTTAATGTACTGGGGTAATTGGTTGACATAATTTACAATGTGTTTTATTTTAAATCACGTTATTTTAAACACATTGTAAATTGTGCTATCCAAACGTTTTCCAAGTGTTTAAGTTTATAATGCAAATTATAAACTTAAAGCAATGGGAATACTACAAAAATACTACAAAATATAAGATAAGGGAAAAACTCTACACAATGGCTTAAACTTGGGTTAGAAAGGTGGATCTCGACCTTATAACAAAAAAACAAAAATAAACCCTTCACGACTACCGTTTTCATATGACTCAACAGGGCTTTGTAATAACACTAAAGGGACTTGCTTAAAATGCTCACCACTTTGGTTTGTCCGAGATCAAGAAATGTATTCTTTGGTGACTTGTTCATCATGTGCAGGGCACTATATTCCCCAACTTGCAAAGCTGATGGTGGAATTCAACCAAAAGGAGAGATTCTTCAATCTGAAAGGGATTGCTGTAAGTAGTGTCAGCTTTCAATTTTTTTTTAAAAAAAAACCCAAGAACTGAATTAATTTAGTGATTGAAATGAAAATTTGAAAAATGCACATGACAGCTAGGGAATCCAGTTCTGGAGTTTGCAACAGATTTCAATTCAAGGGCAGAATACTTTTGGTCTCATGGGTTGATATCGGATTCAACGTACAAGATGTTCACTTCCATGTGCAATTACTCTCGGTATGTTGGGGAGTACTATAGAGGGTTTGTTTCGCCCATCTGTTCCAAGGTGATGAGCCAAGTGAATAGAGAAACCAGCAGATTTGTGGACAGCTATGATGTTACTCTTGATGTCTGCATTGCTTCCGTTCTTTCACAGTCGAAGATTTTAAGTCCCCAGGTATGCCATGAATCAAGTTGTGCTTGTAGCTCTTAGATTTGAAGTGTTCGGTTCTTAGAGAGAAAATCAGCTTCCAATGTGTCATAGAATCCATACAAAGTGCATTCCTATGTTTGTAAGACATACTTGTATGCAGGAAGCCAATGGTGAGATGATAGATGTTTGTGTGGAGGATGAGGTGGTGAACTACTTGAACAGGCAGGATGTTCAGACGGCTCTTCATGCACGACTTGTTAATGTTCGCGAATGGGAAGTCTGTAGCCGGTAAGAGATGAAATGTTCAAACTAGTACATTTTAGACAGATTCATAGGATGTGACACTTTTAATTTGGAAGATTTCGGCTGTACTTTTACTAACTTTTTTGGAATATAATCCCAGCGTTTTGGACTACAAGCATCTGAATTTGGAGATTCCGACAATCCACATTGTGGGATCGCTTGTCAAGAGGGGGATTCCTGTCTTGGTTTATAGGTAAAACTCGGCGAATTTCTCTAGAAATTCATCTCAGTATTGAACTTTCATGTTACTGATGGATTTGTTCACACCATCTATTTATACAGTGGGGATCAGGATTCAGTGATCCCATTTACTGGAAGCCGAACCCTCGTGCAACAACTGTCGAAAACCCTTGGCCTCAAGACAACAATCCCTTACCGCGTTTGGTTTGCTGGCCAACAGGTCATATCTAAACCTCTTTTGCATCAAAAACAGGCAATGCTGAACCCTATAAAGAAAATTGACCACTTTAAACTTCACGGGTCTGTAGGTTGGAGGATGGACTCAAGTCTATGGAGACATGCTGTCATTTGCCACCATTCGAGGAGCCTCCCACGAAGCCCCGTTCTCGCAGCCCGAGAGGTCGCTCGTGCTCTTCAAGTCCTTCTTGGAGGGCAGTCCTCTTCCACAACTGTTCCAATGAAGCAAATGAGCCCTTTATTTGTATTCATTTTTTTGGGGTTTTGGGAGATGTAAGATGTTGTTAATGTGTTGCTGTAAGAAAGAAATATACGTATATTAATAATAAATTTCCGTTAATATAGGCGGATATTAACAACGAAAATATGAAATTTCGTCGCAATTATAAGAGTCCATGATTAGTAGCGGAACTGTAAATTTCCAAAGCAATGGAGGGCGTTAAGGTAAAGTGCAACCGCCATTTTAGGGGAACACTGATGCAGGGGAACTGTGCAGGTAGTGATAGTGATGCTGAACTCTAAAGCAACCGCTGGCAATGTAGATCAAGTTATCAGACATTGAA
This sequence comes from Persicaria maculosa, assembly GCA_963922045.1. Taxonomy (NCBI): domain Eukaryota; kingdom Viridiplantae; phylum Streptophyta; class Magnoliopsida; order Caryophyllales; family Polygonaceae; genus Persicaria; species Persicaria maculosa. The sequence continues at coordinate 17,285,675 of OY998261.1, read as the reverse complement.
GGTTCGTTAGGGAGAGTGAGAGAGGGAGATTGAATGAGGTGCAAAAAAAAGCGGGGAGTGGGGAATGGTAATTCAACGGTACCAGAAACTGTCGAAATCTGATTGATCGTTTGTGATTTCATCCATCCGAAACCGATCCAACACCGTCATTGGCTTTGAATCTACTCGAAAGCCAAATCGCAATCATACCGATCGATTGATAATAAAATTAGCCGGAAAAGGGGAAAAGCGGAGGTTGATTATGATGGCGAACCAGCAAAAGCAAGAGGATCAGGCCACCTTTCCCTTTCCGCAGGTTTCTCTTCTTTTCTCGCTGTGGATATATATGAACTCCTGTCCGGATTGCTCTTTCTGTTCTGCGGATCTAGGGTTTGGTTGTTTGCGGAATTTGTTTGTGCTCTATTGTTGAACGCGTATATGTGGAAATCACAGGGAAGAGCAAGAGGATCTGAGGAAGAAGAAGATGAAAACAGGGAGTTCGACGTTGGATCTGACGAGCCCGGGACTCCCCTTCCGCTCACCTCGCGGGTTCGTTTCTTGTTACCTCTGTGATTCTCTTTGCATTTCCGTTTTCTCGCTCTATGAGATTTCAATTTAGAATTGTTAATTGATTCGGGGAAAAAAAAACTATTGGTGTAGGTGATGTTCATGTTGGTGGACTTGAAGCAATGGCTTGAATTGGTTCGTAAAAGGACCAGATCCTCTTTGCGTAGCCTTGATCCTGCTCCCTCGAGGTATTTGCCTACACTTCAGCAGATTCGGCTTCTACATATGTCTTCCACCTGCAATTGATTTGGTGTTTATCTTTATTGCCTGGAACCTGTCATTTTCTAGCCTCTTTTCAAATCAATCTACAGCACAAATGGTTGGATGCCCCTTTCATCTATAACTGTAGTCAGGCTCATTCGTGTGACTCGCATTTATTGCTTGAAGGATGCATTGGTGATTTCTATTGATCATCACAGTCCATAAATGCAATTCTTTTTGTTACTCAATTGTCTTCCTGAATCTGTAAATGTATGTTCATGAATTCTTAATGAGTTAATGGCACTCTACATAGCCTTGGTTGGTTGGAAATGTACCTGTGACAAGGTATGCGTATTTGAAGGTTGATTTCTTTCCTTATCAGATAATTAGAGGAGATTCGTCCAGGACAATGGGAAGAAAACATCAACCTACAAAAATTGACTATTTGGGGGATGGGCGCTTATTTAATGATATGCATCTGTTTATTTGGGGAAGGAAACACAGGAAACTTAATCGGATAGTTTTGCATTTTAGAGATCTGCCACTTTTAAATTCTTGTTGTGTCCTAGAACTCAAGGTGCTTAGCATCCAGTGCAGGAGAATTAGATCCCGACTCCGACTCTTTGCCAACTGACCAAGCCACAGGAAGAAGTTTGTGGGATCGACTTGGGGGAGCTGCTTTGCTGGACGTGGAATCAAATTCTTTTTCTTGGAGTATGCTTTCTTCGCTTCATCATACACAGCATAGTGGTAGCACTGATCACTCTGATGATGACACGGGTAAAGCCCTTGAGGTAGGTCTAGTGTTGTTTGTATATCTTCATTAACCCTATCACTGAATGGAAAGATGTTATGACTGATTATGAGTAATAGGTCACTGTGAATTCAGGAGGAGTTGTCTTCTTTGCTCTCTTTAATAGACCTGAAATCGATGATCCCAACCTGAATGAAGCTGCTGCAGTTATTAAGATATCATCCTCCAGGATTGCAACACAATCTGAACGCCTCGGCTATGAGTTTGCAAAATGGCTGGGTGTCCGAGCTCCACAGGTACTACTGCATTGTTTAAGTGAAAATTCCTATGCCCCCTTACTCATCCAGACATCCAGTACAAGTTTGTTGAGATTTGTTGGTGCATCTTTGCAGGCAAGAGTCATTCATAATACCAGTCTAGAGTGGCTGCAGATCAAGGAAGCTGCAGAGAAAGCTAGAGCAGCAGCAACTTCAGAAAAAGATGAAGTTGGTGAAATGACATGCTCAGAGCTCTTGGAAGCTCTTGAATTAAGCCGCTGCATTTTTCTCATGAAGTGAGAATAACTTCTTTTCTTTGTGATTCCAGGATAGTTTGTACATGAGTCTGGAATCTGACTGGTGTCGTAGCCATCTAAATAGGAATGATAGAGATAATGTATTAATCGAGAGTGGAGATTGCAATTGCATTAGTTAATTGCCATCAGTTCTAAATTTTGCAAGATGACAACATCTAGCTGTTACAGTCTTCCAGTGGATTATGAATGGTGATAAGAAAGTAGGGTTTTCGTCAGTCTTCGAATTGATTATGGATGGTGTCAAGGAATGATAGAGATAATAACTTCAAACTTATTTATAGAGCGTAGGGTGAGGTTCTCTTATCATTCTTCCCTGTGAGTTTTCTGTTTCCTTTCCTTGAGAAACTATCTTTGTTTTCACTTGCAGTTATGTACATGGTTCTCCACTGATGGAAAATACTAATGTATTTGATTCAAAAGAAGCAGCAGAGAAGATAGCATCTGCTCTTGGAAGGATACTGGTGCTAGACCTTGTAATAAGAAATGAGGATCGATTGTGTTGCCGGCAGCTTGGTTGGCGGGGTAATTCTGCTAATTTGCTGTTGGCCGATAAGTCAGCCTCTGCGAATATGGACAAATTAGGTGAAGCATGTGATTCTGCAGTTGCACAATATAGACCTAGCGTACTTCGGGCTTTGCAAAAGGATAGAAGAACAACTTCTAATATTTCACTGGAATCACAAAGAACGGACCTGTCTGATCCTGCAGGATCCGTAATCAGCAAATTGAACTTGAATGATGAATCAACCAAAGCAACAGTGGCCAATGACATTCATATAGTTGCAATAGACTCTGGTGTTCCTCGCCGACCTCCAGCTGGTAAACGAGCTAGTGACCAGGAGAACTATCCAAAACTTGTGGAGCTGATACTGAACAGTTCTACATACTCCTCAAATCTGTTGCATGAAATAACTGGAGGGAAATTGGGCTGTTCATTGGAAGCTGGTGCATGTAATGCACTTTCTGCTACCGATATGGCTTTAGCTGTTGCATTCAGGAATGGATTTCGTGCTGCTCTGAGGGAACTGCAGGGATTTCAGATATTCCTTCTCACTCTTCATCAGAAACTAGATACCTTGTTACGCTCATTTCTAAATATCATAAATAAAACTTCCACTGGGGACGCAGATAGAGAAGAATTGGTAGTTCCAGAATCCCCAGTGAATTTTGGAAACTATTGTGCTGTTCCAAGTTCAACCCCTAGGGAACATTATATGAACGATAATAATGCAGATGCAAACACGGACCTGGTGAAAACAACTGCTAAGCAATCATCAAGCTCAGGGTCTACCTCTCCCACCTCCCGAGAAGGCTGGCATGGGAAATTTTCCAAGTGGGGAGCAGAACCACAACGCTCCTTGCGCTTGACAACTAAGCTTCGGGACCTTCATAAATATGCAAAGGTCTGTTCTGGCTGGTGACCTGCGCTTACACTTGCACCTAGGCTTTTCATTTATCTTATATTTTGCCTATTATATATATTGGCAAGCCGCCTCTTAGGTTCAAGACTGGGATGACAGAAGCTCTAGAATCAGTTAGAGCTGTTAGGATTATTTTTTAAGGTGACAGCTGCTGATATTTGGGCTTTAACTGGTATATACAAGGGGAGAGGGTGTTAATTGAAATCCGCTATGACTTTTAGGTGTCTCTCTGCTGGTTTTGGAGAGTAAACTCTACGAATTTAGTGCTCTGTGTGTGCGTGTGCGCGTGCTCTTCTTGATTCTAAACATAAATATGGATTCTTCTTCTTTCAGGTTGATGCAGAATTGAGTAAAGAATTGGATCAGTGGAATGAAATGCTCAGAAATGATGCAGTTAAACTATGTCAAGATAACAATTTTAATACTGGGTTTTTTGAGGGAAGTGATAACAATACCGCCATCGATGCTTATGAGCTTAAGGTATGTTATAAATAAATAGATAAAGCAACTTTGCAGATGCATTTTTCTCATTAATCATGTGGTAATCAACTCTGCAAAATAATGATCGCTACATTTACGTTCTTTTCATCTGACAGGTCAGGCTTGAACATATCCTTGAGAGGATATCATTAATATCTGATGCTGCAAATACAGAGAAGCCATCACTGGTTACAAGTTGCTTGTTCATTGGTGGGGCCCTGGCTGCTAGATCTGTGCACACTCTACAGCATATAGGAATAACACACATACTGTGCCTTTGTGCTAATGAAATTGGACAGTCTGAATCACAGCATCCCGACTTATTTGAATATAAATCCTTTTCCGTGAGTATTCATTATTCTGCTTCTAGCATGTTACCATCAATACTTATTTGTTGATACCTTGATTAATTATCTCAGTCCATTGGTTAGTACTATATCTCTTACAACTTGTGATTTTCTAGTTCTAGTTATAACATACCCAACCTAGCCGCCACAAAAGTGCCATGGACTGAGTCATTCATGCAACCAAACCAACTTTATGACACACTCACTCCGGTTTCATGAGCTAATATTTTCACTCATCTTCTCTGGTCTAGTGGTGTGCTCCCAATAGTAGTGAATGTATGCATTTATCTGAAGTTTGGTATCAAGACTGTGAAAATGGTTTGATGGAATATGAATGATCACCTATCTAGCCCTTTGGATCAACAACCTAGAGCTTATTTTTGGCTTAAATGCTACTTATTTTAGTTCCAAATTGGCACATATGTTAAAAAAAAAAAGGCATCTGTTGTTAGTTCACTAATAATGTTGCTAATACAGTGATTGTTACTAAAGATCGTTTTGAGCTAAGAGGATCTTATTTCGCCGTTTCCCTTGTCTGATAAACAGATAACTGATGAAGAAGACTCAAACATCAGCAGTATCTTTGAAGATGGATGTGATTTTATTGATCATGTGGAGCAGACAGGTGGAAAAGTTTTGGTTCACTGCTTCGAAGGGAGGAGTAGGAGTGCAACAATGGTTCTAGCTTATCTGATGCTCAGGAAGTAAGTTAAATCACACAGACCTCAACACATGAATAAGTTAACAGTAACAATGCAATCAAACTTCTAAACTATTGGTGGTTATTTGAAAATCTTCTATGTGACTTGTGATCCACAAACACGGCCTGCTTTTGGGATCTTGTAGGAAACAAGTTGTCATATGTCAAGTATTTCACAGAAACTACTTTCTTTTGTTTTCATAATCTTGAAGAAATAAAGGCATCCTCACTGATAAGAAAGAAAAAACATGGTTGCTTGTTGCAGGAAGTTAACATTGGTGGAAGCATGGAACAAGCTGAAGAAAGCACATAAGAGAGCACAGCCAAACGATGGGTTTGCTCGGATCCTGCTGGAGTTAGACAAGAAGCTCTATGGGAAAGCGTCGATGGAGTGGCAGCAGAGGAAACCGACAATGAAGGTGTGTCCCATATGCGGCAAGAATGCCGGGTTAAGCAGCAGTTCCCTTAAACTTCACTTGCAGAAATCTCACAAGAGACTGTCATCAGGTAGCGTGGACAGCGCGATGACACTGGAGATTGAAAAGGCAATGACGGCGCTCAAGGTCAGCCATGGAGGGAGCGTTAGCCCTAGTCCGACTCCAAGAGACGCGTCTCTGTTAGATTAGGAAGGCTTGTTCTTTTCTACAGCCATTGGCATCAGATTCAGATTTGTGAATTTTCCCTTAAATAGGCCAGCTTGGTTTTCTTAGCATGTTACATTGTACCGTTAGTTTATTTAGGTAGGTTTGTAATTCTAGCTGCACCGAAGATTATATACATGTTGTAAGCAAAGTCATTACTCGGACATGAAAGATTAGGTTGTTTTTTTGGGCCTTTGAGATGATATGGGTCTGGGCCTTGTTGGGAGAGCTTGTAAAAACACTGAGGGGCTGAAAATTCGACTACAATCTATACATATTCGATTATTCTACCAGTTTATAATAGTTTTTTTTTGAAGGGTTTAGGTTTTTCGATAATTTGAGGTAAAATTGGATGATTTTGGTGTTGACTGTAGTTGGTTGATCGAGAACGGGTTGGTGATTTGGTGGTATTGAATTCACCTTTTGATCAAAATGTATAAGAGACCAAGTGTGTGTGATTTGGAGTGTTTTTTAAGCTTTTCTTAATATCGCTATGGACATTATCACGGTAACTGACACCAAGGGTGTCGATATCGATAGGCAATTTGCACTTACAGAAACTTCTCATCTTCTGTCCGTGATCAGGGGTATCGATATCGATATCAACCGTTCCTTTCCTTTGCACATCTCGTGCATCTTCTGTACTCCGTATGGTATTGATATCGATAGGACAAATGTCAATATCGATAGTGGCTTTGCACGTCTCCTCTTTGATTCAATTCGTTTTCACTCCATTCTCTTTGTACTCTCCTTGGTCTTCCTCCATTCTTTTTAAGCTCTAATTTCGCTCCTTTTCAACTTCAAAACCAACAAAACACTACAATACTTGGGTAGACTTCATATCTTGAATAATACAAAAACTAACACAAACGACACACTTTCTCAATACAAAAGCTAATAAAAGGGACTCAAATGGACTGAAAATATAATACAACACAAGACTAAAAACGCGGACGTCACGGGCGTTGTGGTTCATGCAAAAGCATCGTTTTCCTTACTTTGCTCGCCACTTCAATGCTTGCTTTGGGATCTTCATTGGTGTCTTTTTCCGGGAGTTCTTACCTCTTTTCCTCCCTTAAATATCATGGCACTCACATTCTTCTTGGGGTTCACCACAACTTGCGAAAGTAGCTTGTCGGAGTTCTTAGCTTTGAGCTCTCCTATCTCTTGAGTCATTTGGCTCATCAATTTCTTTTGGACATTCATTTTGTCCAACAAAAGCCTCAAAGCATCATCCTTTGTTGAGTCATCATTTGGAGGATCCCTCTGACGATTGTCATATTGACCCCTTCCTGGGTAAGGTGCTTGCTGTTGTTGTTGTTGTTCTAATGGTTGGTAATTTGAATTATAATTTGAGGGAAACGAACATTTGGATGAGTTGGATCATTGCAAACTTCGCAGGGTCTAGGCTGCTGCATTTTAGCCATTAGAACAGCCATGTTCTTCACAATGTCAGTGAGCTTGTCAAGGTCATTGTTGCGATTTCCTCCAAGGTTGTCCAATCTATTGACTCCTCTAACGCCCTAGTGCTTTCCGTATTACTGTTAAACATTAGCTAGTCCTTCAAATTTTGAATGACTGATGTACATATTTGTACCTCTTTTTATTGTATCTTTTGACTTCATATTTCATTCGATTTCCAAAGAAAAGGTTCAAAACAATATAAACTTGTGTAAGAATGAGCTAACGTGTAAGAAATATAGTTTGCACAAGTTTTGATCTAATTATGTAGGAATTCGAGCAGAATCGGAGCCAAAACGGAGAAGCCAAGGAAAGCTGAAGAGAGGTCAAAATCGACCCACATGGTTGATATCGACTACATAACATCGACACAAAACTGAGTGTCGAGACAGACCATCACACAACAGAAGAAAGCACTCGATATCGATCTCCCATCATCGATATCGACCACAACCCAGGAATCGAGAGAAGCTGAGCCCATCAAGCAGAAACAGACAGGTCATTTCGACCTTCCTAGTCGATATCGACTATACTTCGACACGGGTTGGACACGCTTTTCGAGATGCAGATTGGCCATTCTATCTTCAAAGCCACGAAATATCTTGTAACTTTAGATAGATTGCAGCTGAGACTATTTACTTTTTTACCTTAGAGATTTATCAAGTTGTTTAGAGTTTTTTATCGAAATAAAACATCTATCCTACTTGTTTGGATAGACTTTATAGTTTAGATAGAAGATACTATCATTGGATAGCAAGGATTAGTAGCCTATAAATAAAGTCTTAGGGGGCTGGCATTCAATGATCCATTCACACAGTCAATCACATTCAATAGAGTTAGGAAGAAGCTTTAGGGTTTGGCGTTTGTGAGAGCTGACGTTGAGTTGTAAAGTTTTGAAGTTATTAATGCAAGTTTCTTCTTTTATATCAATGATGTTTCCGACGATGAAGTGCGAGTAGTCTTCCAAAGCTTCTAGGGTCGGGGTGAGTCCGACGTTAGCCATGCGTGCCTGAGGTAAGTGTTAGATGTTGATATCGTTATGTCTATATCATCGCCTACGATTCTATGTTTAGTCCTAATCGAAAGAAAAGGGATTCATGCTAACAACTTGAGTTATAAACATAAAATTGGTAGAGACAATTAGGTCTATTTGCAAGATTAATCCTAAGAGTTGGTGTACAGCGAAAGCTCGTCCCTCGGATGAAATAGCGCAATTGTCCGTCTTATTTGCCTTATCGCATGCATTGGTTAACGTTGTGGTAAACCCTAATCCTAGGAGTTACTTTTTATATAGTTTATTCTCATAAAAAAACAATGTCTTTATTCTGATCATCGCTCCTTATTCATCCTTGAGTCTTCGGCCTTTCTTTGCCGACAAAAAGCTAACAACTTTGCAGGAACAGACATCGATATCGACCCCAGACGTCGATATCGACCACTTGCTTCATCGACGGTTTTCTGAGTCGACTACGATCATCCCTGCAAGAGTTACTGAAGTCGATATCGACCCCCAACGTCGAAATCGACCACCACTGTGTCGACTGGCAGTCTTCTGAGCCAGTCGATTTCGTTGACTAACATCGATATCGACCTCTCCTAGTCGATATCGACTGCTTGTTTTTGTCTCTGCAGGTCTTCTGTTGCAGAAAGGATCGACAATCAAGGTCGACATCGAGCACCAAGGTCGAGATCGAGGCTTCTGGTCAACCAAAGACGTGAGCTTTCCAACGCTACGAGGATCCCGCTGACCTGCCTCCTCGTGGATCGATCCTGACTACCCTCCACTACAACGGGAGAAAGTCTTGTAATTATTTGCATAGACTAGGAATCGGATTGCATTTATATTTCATATATTTGTATTTAAGAACTCGATTTCCTCTTATCATCAAATTGGTGCCGTTGTCGGGGAGGCAATCAATCGCGCCCTAGTAGTCTATCTCATGTTTCTATCTAGTTTGGCTTTCCAGGTGTATGCGACACGCTGATCGCCCACCTGAATTCGAAGGAGTAGACGACCCTGAACGCTATCTCCATCTAAGAGCCCAAGCTCAGAGAATTATGGCAGACAATACGACCCAGGCTGAGCTAATTGAGCAACTAAGGAAGCAAGTCGAGGACTTAACAACTAGAGAGGCGGCACTTAAAGAGCGTGCAGATAGGGAGGAGGAAGGCCGGAGGCAAATAGAAGCCCAAATCAATGCCCTCCCTCCGAATGCCAAGCAATACATGCACCCCGCGCTCACAGTGCCTGAATCTGCGATTCTTATCCCTGCTTCTAACTTTGAAATTAAGCCTAATTTTCTTACTGAGATTAGAAGACATCAATATGAAGGAAAACCTAATGAATTCCCTATGGCACATATATCAACCTTCTTAGACCTCTGTGATACTATTGCTAATGGACAGAGTCTTGAATATGTCCAACTAAAAGCTTTTCGTTGGTCGCTTACAGGTAAAGCATTGCAGTGGTTGGGGAGCTTAGCCCCAAGATCGCTCCGCACCTGGAATGAAGTCAATGATGCGTTTCTCAACAAGTTCTTCCCTCCATCCAAGACGGCGTTGATCCGAAAGAAAATCATGGCTTTCAAACAAAAGCCTGGTGAGGCTCAGGCGACTGTTTGGGAAAGGTTTAAGGACCTACTACGATCATGCCCGACGCATGGCCAACCGCCGTATGTGATTCAAGAGATTATTTACAATGCTCTTGATGCTGCAACCAATGAGAGGATCAACACCTACACCTCCTATGGCTACCTTGAACTCGCTCCACAAGAGGCTTGGGACACCATAGAGAGGTTGGTGGAGTTCGACAGCACATATGTGACTCCTGAGGCTTCCGACACATCATCATCGTCGAGGCCTGCCCCATCTATGCCATTATATGAACCCTCTAAGGTAATCGATCCGGACGTGAAGGAGCAATTCCATAGAGATCAACTTCGAAAGCTCAAAAAGCAAGTGAGGTTCCTTTCAGCGAACCAAGATTGCATCGAATGCGGATCGCAGCGGCACACCACCATCGAGTGCCCCCATGCTGAACAAGTACAACTAGCGGAGACTCACCAAGAGGCACGCTACATGTGGAATCCCAATCGCCAAAGGTACCAAAACTGGGGAAATCAACCACCCCAATACAACCCCAGGGATCCTCCGCCTTATAGAGCTCTTGGGCACCCGGAGAGAGACCAACGAAAGGATGATCTACAACTTATGCTGGATGAAATAAGGCAGAATCAGGCAAAGAATGATCAATCCAACAATGCAATCCACTCTCAACTCAATCACCTTACCACAAGGATTGGGGAGATGGATATTTGGAAAAAGAATGTAGAGACCCAACTGGGTCAATTGGAGGCACAAATCCCTAGACCGTCCGGAACGTTCCCTGGGAAACCAACTACAAATCCTAAGGGGCAATCCGGGTCGGGCCACATCTCAGCCATGCAACTAAGGAGTGGCAACAAACTACAAAAGCCATGAACGGAAGCGGAGGAGAAAGTTGCAGATCGAGTCGACATCGACAGGCCAGTCGATGTCGAGCCAGACGTCGATATCGACCAACAGGTCGACTCACAGGTCGACATCAAGGCCACTGCAGAGCACGCAGAGCCAAAACAGAGGTCGAAATTGACCATCCCGGTCGATATCGACCAGATCCCAGTCGACATCGACACCCAGCATGCCCCTCCGACCACTGTTTTGGCTCCTCCACCAAAGAAGAGGTTGCCCTTCCCATCCAAAGCATTGGAGGACCCCACTCAAGGTAAGTTTAGGTGCTTTGTAACGATTCTTCAAGGACTTAACATTACTATCCCTCTTACAGAAGCCCTAAGCAAGATGCCCGCCTATGTGCGATTCCTCAAAGACATCCTTAGCAAGAAGCGGTCCATGGCAGAGATCGCAGAGGAGTGCTCAAAGTTGGACTTCCCTGAGAAGAGGAGTGATCCAAGAAAGTTTGCAATCATCATGGGGCTTGTCCAACATCGCTACAAGGTCCTATGTGACCTAGGGGCAAGCGTAAGTCTTATGCCTCTTTCTATTTGGCAAAAGATGAACATCGAAGCACTTGAACCTGTGGATATGAAGCTCTATATGGCTGACAACTCATTCGTTAGGCCCACAGGTATAGTTGATGACGTTCCGGTAAAGGTAGGTAAGTTCTTTATGCCTACTGATTTCATTGTATCGGAAATACTTGAAGATCCTATTGTACCTATCATCCTTGGTAGGCCTTTCTTAACTACGGCTGATGCCAATATCAATGTACGTCGAGGATTACTAACATTTACTATAGGAAACGAAGTGATAGAGTTCTCCTTCAACCCTACCATGAGCGAAACAAGGCAGCTGGAGCAAGTTGTCCTTTCACCAGCTAAGGAGAAGCTTCGAAAATTTTTGTTGGCAAGGACAGAAATAGCAAGGAGAGTCAACATCGATAGGAACCAGTCGATATCGACTACAGACCTCAAAATCGACCATAAATCATCGATGTTGAGTAAGCCAGATGATGGCCAGGAGCTTAAGTATGGGGTCCCTGACGTCGACATCGACCCCAACAGGTCGACGTCGACTACTGTACTCAAAATTGACCCCCCTTGGTCGAAATTGATCTCCCCTCAGCCCGAACAGGTAAGCCTAGGTATAATTCCTAACCCTCCTCTGTCCATTATTGATAATTCAACTAATGGGAGGGTCAAAGCTCCATGGTTTGCTCATATTGCAAAAGTTAGGTCAAGAAAGAGAAGGAAAGCGCCAAATGAAGGAGAACCTAACAGAGAAGAAGCCTTGGTTGCCGAACTTAGCTATTACAACAAGGACCAAGATGATCCAGGAGAAAGCTCAAGCTTGAAGGGTCCCTACCTTAAAGGCTCATGAAGAATTGACGGAGAAGTCGGCCTAGCGACTCAAAATTCTAGAGCTTGTACCTACAACTTTAATTTTCTTTCATATATGGTTTTTAGGATTTGAATTTTGGGATTTTGAACTTTTGAAACTGTGATAATTCGTGGTTTTATCTATAATTCTAACAAAGATTCCAGGTTTACAAGCAAAAAGCACGACGAAGAAGAAAAGAAGCTTCTGCAAAGGCAGTCGAAATCGACCCCCAAAGGCCTGGAGTCGACATCGAGGACTCAGGAGCAAAAAGCAGAGGTCGATATCGACCATAATCATCGATATCGACCACCATCTGGCAGCCCTCGACTTTACTTTCTTCCTCGACTTCGACTAATGCAGTCGACATCGACCTATAACCTAGATATCAACTACTGGCATCGACCTAATCTGAAATCGACCTGAATCCGCAGGTTGCGCTGTGAGTTTCTCTCTACCTTTTTTCTTCTTTTAATACAGTGAGGACACGGTATATTTTAAGTATGAGGTGGGGGAAAAACATGTCTTATGGTCACAACTTGGCTTTCTTCTTCACATTGCATTCATGTTTAAATTTTGTTCTTAGTTTTTACTTTTATAAAAATTTACAAAAAATTCAAAAAAATTAAAAAATGTCGAAAATACCAAAAAATGCATGTTTACTTCTTAAGTTTTTAGCCTTACTTAGATGTCCTATGATGAAAACTCAATAGCTGACTTGATCATGTAAATCCTATGACATATTTGGATGGTTTAGCCTAAGTCCTTAAAATGGTTTTTATGTAGATTGTGAACTTGTGATGAAATTGAGCACATATGATCCTAGGCTAAAAAGCAAATCCAACAAAAATTGTCCTTGTGAGAATTTTGGCCTATAGGGAGAACATAAAAAATCCCTCTGCTTTTTTTAATGTATTTACTCTTCCTATGCATCTCTAAATGTTGTGATAGTTATTCAAAGCCAATGCACATATATGTTTATGTTTACGATAATTAAATGATGGAGGCATCTTTTAAGCCATTTTTATCCTCTCTTTACCTACCCTGCATTATATTTGCTTGAAGCTAGAAAATTAGCCTGAGCCTGATATTGCGAACTCCACAAAATTATCCCTAGCCGAATTGAGTCTGACCCCATTTGGGAATTGAGACTTAGAATGGTTAGGTTAATGCATCGTGGAAAGGAAAAGTACATATTATTTAGTTTTGAGCAAAGGAAATTATGGGTTGGTATATATTTGCATCTTGTCATATTTTGTACAAGGATTTTGGCTCACCATATAAATGCACATTTTTAGTATTTTATTTATTATTTTCATTCAAAAAATTTTTTTTAAAAAAAATCTGAAAAAAGAAGAAAAAAAAAAGATATATATACCTAGTGCATGAGCCAAATTCCTTAAGTTCTTTATTTATTTCATACAAGGTCTTTATTTTGAGAGCATATTTAGGGTTTGAAAGAAGGGTTGATATTATGATTGATATCTTTATAGCATATTAGAGGATATTATGGGAGATTGAGCTTGGAAAGTGCGACATTTGAAGAGTTATGGTTTGGATATTGTAAGTGTTGAGATTTAGGAGTCTTGATTTCCGAATTTTATAAGCACCACATAGCCAAATAATTCCATACCTTTTAATTTCCATCAAGCCCTATTACAACCCCGCCGAATGGAGTCTTCTTTGAAGTCTTCCATTGAGCAAAAGTCCTCCTGATGGTTCTTATTGCATTTTCATAATTGGTTGCGAAGTGGATTCTTATAAATTGCAATGTTTATGAGTTTGTATATGGAATTGAGTTGAGCGTTGATCTTCATAGCCTAAACACATGAGAGTTGAGTGCAAACACATTATCCCTATGAGGTTGGATCAAAATCTCATATGCCTATGGATCGCTCATATATGTGTTATGACGTTAAATTCACTTGCTTTGCTTTGCTACCACTTATGATGTTGCTTTTGACAAGGGCGAAGACTTGAAGGGTGTGTTGTAGGTGTTGGTTATTGCTTGAGGACAAGCAAGTCTAAGTATGAGGTGTTTTGATGTACATATTTGTACCTCTTTTTATTGCATTTTTTGACTTCATATTTCATTCGATTTTCAAAGAAAAGGTTCAAAACAATATAAACTTGTGTAAGAATGAGCTAACGTGCAAGAAATAGAGTCTCCACAAGTTTTGATCTAATTATGTAGGAATTCGAGCGGAATCAGAGTCAAAATGGAGAAGCCAAGGAAAGCTGAAGAGAGGTCGAAATCGACCCACATGGTCGATATCGACTACAGAACATCGACACAGAACTGAGTGTCGAGACAGACCATCACACAACAGAAGAAAGCACTCGATATCGATCTCTCATCATCGATATCGACCACAACCCAGGAATCGAGAGAAGTTGAGCCCGTCGAGCAGAAACAGAGAGGTCGAAATCGACATTCCTGGTTGATATCGACTATACTTCGACACGGGTTGGACACGCTTTTCGAGACGCAGATTGGCCATTCTATCTTCAAAGCCACGAAATATCTTGTAACTTTAGATAGATTGCAGCTGAGACTACTTACTTTTTTACCTTAGAGATTTATCAAGTTGTTTAGAGTTTTATCGAAATAAAACATCTATTCTACTTGTTTGGATAGACTTTATAGTTTAGATAGAAGATACTATCCTTGAATAGTAAGGATTAGTAGCCTATAAATAAAGCCCTAGGGGGCTGGCATGCGTGTCTGAGGTAAGTGTTAGATGTTGATATCGTTGTGTCTATATCATCTCCTACGATTCTATGTTTAGTCCTAATCGAAAGAAAAGAGATTAATGCTAACAACTTGAGTTATAAACATAAAATTGGTAGAGACAATTAGGTCTGTTTGCAAGAGTAATCCTAAGAGTTGGTGTACAGCGAAAACTCGTCCCTCGAATGAAATAGCGCAATTGTCCGTCTTATTTGCCTTATCGCATGCATTGGTTAACGTTGTGGTAAAGCCTAATCCTAGGAGTTGCTTTTTATATAGTTTATTCTCATAAAAAACATTGTCTTTATTCTAATCATCGCTCCTTATTCATCCTTGAGTCTTCGACCTTTCTTTGCTGACAAAAAGCTAACAACTTTGTAGGAACAGACATCGATATCGACCCTAGACGTCGATATCGACCACTTGCTTCGTCGATGGTTTTCTGAGTCGACTACGATCATCCCTGCAATAGTTACTGAAGTCGATATCGACCCCCAACGTCGAAATCGACCACCACTGTGTCGACTGGCAGTCTTCTGAGCCAGTCGATTTCGTTGACTAACATCGATATCGACCTCTCCTAGTCGATATCGGCTACTTGTTTTTGTCTCTGCATGTCTTCTGTTGCAGAAAGGATCGACAGCCAAGGTCGACATCGAGCACCAAGGTCGAGATCGAGGCTTCGGGTTGACCAAAGACGTGAGCTTTCCAACGCTATTAGGATCCCGCTGACCTGCCTCCTCGTGGATCGATCCTGACTACCCTCCACTACAACGGGAGGAAGTCTTGTAATTATTTGCATAGGCTAGGAATCGGATGACATTTATATTTCATATATTTGTATTTAAGAACTCGATTTCCTCTTATCATCAATGACTTCCTTCGGTGTCTTGTCTAAGACATCCCCTCTACTATTAGAATTGATGACATTGCACTCATTGTCAAGCAACCCTTCATAAAGGTAGAGGAAAAGGACATCCTCTTGTATATCATGTTGAGGGCAACTTTCCTTGAGCTTCTTGAACCTTTCGACATACTCTTAGAGATTCTCTGTGGGGGATTGCTCTCTGCTTGTCAATTCCTTCTTAAGCTTATTCAGATGAGTGGCGGGGAAATACGTTTCCGGGAAAGCCTTCTTCAAGCCTATCTAAGTAGTGATGCTCTCTACTCGCTAGTAGTAAAGCCAGTCGTTCGCTGCATCCTTCATAGTGAAAGGGAATACTCTCAACATGATTTGATCATCAGTCATTCCCTGGGGTCTCAATTTGTTGCAAACACTGGTGAACTATGTGAGATGCTTGTTGGGTTCCTCTCCATCTATTCCATGGAAAACTGACAATATAGTAGCCCAACTAAATTTATACTTAAACTTTGACCCTTTAGGGAGCGCTGGGAGCCTGATTGCAAGCGGTTGCAATGTCAGATTTGGCCTTTTTGGATTCCTTAATGTCCTCCTGGGAGGAGCTTTAATTTTCCCATCATTTTTGTTGTTGTCATTGGGGTTTTGAGGCAGAATTCCTCCTCCAGAGGGATCATTGTTGACGTTCATCTCTTCTGTGTCTTCTTGGTTGAAGTCAAGCCTTTTTCTCAACCTAGAAAGTGATCTTTCGATCTCTGGATCAAAAGGCAAAAGAGATGAATTAGTAGCACGGGTTTGGACCATGTAAAGTGGTCCACACCAAAGTTAACAATAAAAATAAATAAAAACTAAAGTAATTCTCCCCGTCAACGGCGCTAAAACTTGGTTGGGTGTAAAGTCGTTGGTTCCCTATCAAAGATAATCCAAACTTAGTAGCTAGTATAGTCGGTAAGTCCGAAATCGATCCAGGAGGAGAGATATTGTTTCTATGTGCTTTCTTTGTTAACTAAAAGTAACCAAGTAGAAGAGATTACAAAATATAAAGTAAACAAAAGCAACAAAGAGAGTAATTGTGAATGATTTGATAACAATAGGAAAGAGTGGTTTCACCTACGACTTCTCAACAATGGTTGGTATTCATGATCCATTACTCGACTTCTAGTTATTCCAATTCAATTAGTTATTCCGACATTGGTTTAAATAGATTGTCAATCCTTGCGAATATGACAACCCCTTACACTCATATGCAACCCTATCCCTACAGGATTTACATAAAAATATCACAAATTCCCAATGTACGTGGCAGAATGGCAGTACCAACCCTTCTAAGAAACTAGCATATGCCGATAATTGTCATCCCATCAAACCAAGCAACTCAAAAACTGATATTTAACCAAGTTGTCATTACCCTACACAACCAAGATCCTCCCGGTGGAATCATTCAATTATGATTGCTACAAAAGGTATAATTATTCTAGCGAATGAATTAAAACTCTAGCTAGATGTAATTTTAATCAAGGTGATCAATCAAGAGAGAGTTAACAACATAAAAATAGCACAAGGATAATGAAATAAACTGCGAAATAACATAGAAATTCAAGCCTCACAATTCAACCAACCATGTCTATGAATCGCAGATGAAACTAAAGAGTTTAGTTGCTCATACCATAAGAAAACTCTAAACTTCAATCATAATTGTCTTCAATGAATGAACGATAGTAAACCTACTGTAAGACGTCCTAAATAGGTTGAAAGACTTTCTCAAGAAACCCTAGAAAGTTTGGATAAACATTGCCTAAAATAAAGATTCGGAAAGATTTTGAAATTTGCTGAAATCGTCTAAATGGCGGGCACCAGTTCTTCAGCGGTCGGCGCCGCTTTTTCTGAGATTCATTTTCTTCTTTGTCTTCTCATCTCCTCATATGTCTCTTCCACCTTCTTCTCTAGCTCCGTCTTAGCCTCTTCATGGCTCTCATGATCCATCATTCACCCCTTTCCAAGCTCGAAATACAAATCTACATATTAAGCAGCAAAACACGTAGATTCTGAACTCAAATGCCCAAATGAACAAGAATGCAATTTAACTACTAAACATGCAATATGCACACTCTAATACACCTAAAACTACCTATAATGCCCATCTAAAATATGCATTATCAGTTATGATGAGAGTTTTTGACGTATGCTCAACCAATCAAATAAATTTATCAAAATCCCTATATAATATAGTGGAATTAAGGTCGATCCAAAGAGAGTTGGTCAACGGTTCTATCCTAGTTGCTTTATAAGATTGAAAGTCGAAGAAAGAGATGGATAAATAGAGTATAGTATCGGTAGATTTCACACGCACACAACGGTTGCAAACGAAATATAATCAATGGAGAGAAAACTTCCAAGGATAGGGATCACCACAACAATGAACACATGTGAGATTTAATGAATAACACCAAAGTTCATGCTTTTATCATCAAAAGAATTTGACTGTCGTCAACCAACAAGCAAATCAATCAACTTTTTTATAAAAGACTTACTTGTTTCTGAAGGAATTGTGTCCTTTAATTTAATGTGCAATGACTAAGCATGGAATAGGGCAATTGATCGAGATATTCAATCCGGTTATTTTAGGAGTCGTAATGCTTTACTAGAAGCCAACTACGATTAATGGGGTTAACCGGTTTAAGTCCATGGCTATTATAAACGGGTCATATGAGGTCACACGCTTTGAGTTGACAGACTAGATCAACGAGATTGATGGTTCATTAATATATGTGTGATATATTATAAGAAATAATATTTATTTAAGAAATAAATAATTAAGAAAGTTACTCAGATTAATTGGTGAAATTAATCAGCCGGGGTTACACTTTCTTTGTTCAATATGTACGTTAGGATGGGCTAGATCAACGGGATTGATGCTCGTGCTCAAGATATTAACGAAATATTTTTATTTGGCCTTAAAACATAATCTTATAACATAAACACAAAAAGAAAAAAAAATCAAATAAGTTGAGTGAAGCCTACCTATGACACTGTCATTTGGGTCACATCTGTTTACACAACATGAAGAAGCTCCATAAAAATGGACTGCTGAAAGACGTGGATTGTGAATCCATTGATACATGTGCGTCATGTTTGATGGCCAAGATGACAAGATCACCTTTCAAAGGAACAAATGAACGTGCTACTGAGCTATCAGGCATTATATATATTGATGTATGTGGGCCAATGAGTACAGAAGCTAGAGGTGATTATAGATACTTCATCAAATTTACTGATGACATGAGTAGATATGGATATATTTACCTTATATCACATAAATTGGAATCCTTTGAAAAGTTCAAGAATTTCAAAATGAGGCAGAGACTCAAACTAGCAAGGAAATAAAAGCACTTCGATCAGATCGTGGTGATGAGTACTTGAGTCATGAATTTGATCATCATTTGAAAAATTATGGAATTGTAACACATTTGTCTACTCCAGGAACACCACAGCTTAATGGTGTGTCTGAAAAGAGAAATTAGACTCTGTTAGACATGGTTCGGTCAATGATGAGTTTTGCTAACCATCCGGTATCTTTATGGGAATATGCCCTCATAACTGTCGTATTTACACTAAGAAGGACTTCGTCTAGAGCCGTAGACAAAACTCCATATGAGATATGGATATGAAAGGTTCCAAAATTGTCATTTGTGAAGATATAGGGATGTGAAGCTTATGTAAAGCGTTTACAAACTGATAAGCTTGCCCATAAATCAGATAAATGTTATTTTATAGGTTATCCAAAAGTTAGTTTTGGATACTACTTCTAAAATTCCACTAAGCAAGAGGTGTTTGTTGCAAGGGATAATGTCTTTTTGGAAAGAGAGTTTATTTCCAATAAGTCAAGTGGAAGAAATATTCATCTTGAACCAGTTCATGATAAAGAGCAACAAAC
Source organism: Persicaria maculosa (assembly GCA_963922045.1). NCBI lineage: Eukaryota > Viridiplantae > Streptophyta > Magnoliopsida > Caryophyllales > Polygonaceae > Persicaria > Persicaria maculosa. The sequence continues at coordinate 17,266,154 of OY998261.1, read as the reverse complement.
TCAACAAGGAGATGACATAAACGATGTTGAGGATGAGTTGATGATTTTGGAAGGCCTAGGGTCTCAAATAATCCAAGAACCAAAATAAAAGGATCCACAAATAGTTATGGAAATTATTCCAGCTCTAGTTGTTGAACCAGTTGAACCCACCCGTAGATCAAATAGGCTAAGGGTACAACCAAGACGTTATGATGATTTCATCTTGAATGTAAACCTTGATGTTCTTCTGTTAGAACATGATGAGCATAATGCCTATAAGCAAGCAACGACAGGTCCAGACTCCAAGAAATGGCTTGAGGCCATGAGATCCGAAATGGATTCAATGTTTGAAAATCAAGTCTGGGACTTGATAGATTTGCCAGATGGGGTAAAATCCATTGGGAGCAAATGGGTTTTCAAACTCAAGACATATAAGGATGGAAAGGTATCTATATACAAGGCAAGATTAGTTGCCAAAGGTTTTAAACAGATTCATGGTATAGACTATGATGAGACCTTTTCACCAGTTGTCATGATAAGATCCATTAGGATAATCCTTGCTATTGCCTCTTATTATGATTATGAGATTTGGCAAATGGATGTCAAAACCACCTTTCTGAATGGATTCTTGGAAGAGGATGTGTACATGACACAACCAGAGGGTTTTAAAGATCCAAGTGATATTGGGAAGGTATGTAAGCTTAATAGGTCTATATATGGACTTAAGCAAGCATCCAGGAGTTAGAACTTTCGGTTTGATGAAAAGATGAAAGAGTTTGATTTCATAAGATGTGAAGAGGACCCTTGTGTATAAAAGAAGTTTAGTAGGAGTAAAATGGTCTTCCCAGTCTTGTATGTGGATGACATACTACTTATTGGGAATGACATTCCAATGCTAGAGTCCGTTAAGGAATGGCCAAAGAAATGTTTCTTAATAAAGGACTTGGGAGAGATAGAGTATATAATTAGAATAAAGATCTATAGCGATAGATATAAGAAATTGCTTGGATTGAGTCAGGAAACTTATATAGATAAAATTCTCAATAGATTCAAAATGCAAGATTCCAAGAAAGGGTTTTTACCTATGCAACATGGTGTATATCTCAGCAAGAAGCAGTGTCTTAGGACACTTGCTGAGCTAGATAAGATGAGTAAGATTCTTTATGCTTCTAATATAGGATCTATCATGTATGTCATGGTGTGTACACAAACTGATGTTGCATTTGCTTTGAGCATATGTAGTAGATACCAATCGAATCCAGAAGAGGCACACTTGTGTGTAACTAAGAACATCCTAAAGTACTTCTTAGCATATGAGGGTGGTGACAAGTTGATCGTACAAGGATATAATGATGCAAGCTTCCAAAACTGAGCGAGATGGCTTTGAGTCTCAATCGGGATATGTTTTCATCCTTAATGGAGAAGCTATGAGCTAGTTGATCTAAAAACCCGTACATGTTAAGAGGAAGTATCACCTTATTTGACGCATAGTCACTAAGGGTGACGTTAAGATGTGTAAGGTGCATACAGATGACAATATTGCAAATCCATTGACGAAGCTTATGCCTAAGCCCAAGCGTGATGGTCACACTAGGGCTAAGGGTCTCCAACACATTAGAGAATGGCTTTAAGATTGCTTTATATTACATTTTATGTTGAGAGTGCTAAACACAAAGTTTATGTTCGGTTGGATGATTTTATGATATATGATATTTCATCTTTATTTATATATTATTTTGAACAATGATAAATAAAATGTCCAAATAATTCGTAGTTCGCAAATGGGCTTATCTTAAGTGTTTTGGTGATTGAAACCCCATTAAGTGAAATGCAATTATGAATTATTGAAAGTCCATAGTCTGAAATCATCAACTTGGATATAGATGATTTTATTAATGACTATATTGTAAGTTGAATGATAGCACCAGGTTTCAAGGGCTATAGGGACATGGAGATGTCTAGTCGATCAATTACATATGTATGTATGGATGATATATATAGGACAGACCCACCTTAAGACTCTACAAAAGGGATTGCAGAGTTTTAAGTTAAGCCATGATTAGTAGATTCCTCAAACATGAGTATGTTATGGTCTCTCTTGATGATTAGTATTTCTTTGACACGGCTAAATGCTTTCCGTAAAAGGGAGTTATAAAAGTCGTTGTTTGGATTGTCAAAAGTTGAGTGGGAGCCATAGTCATACAAGACTGGAGAAGTCCTCCTTCTTCGTGCATACTGTACGTGATGCATTGAAAAGGAATGGTGTCTAGGCCACTTGAAGAGCAAGAACTGAAAATGCATGGTCATGCTCGGATGGATTATTAGTAATCGTCCGTTTAATTGACAGTTCAAACTTAGAGTTCAAGAAACATATTTGATAAAGATATGAATGTCACCATATCATCAAATAAGACACTAAGAGACAAAGGTATCTTATATTGCACACTTCTTTAAGGACAAGTGAGAGATTGAAGGAATTGTATCCTTTACTTTAATGTGCAATGACTAAACATGGAATATGACAAGAGAGAATGTAGCTAAATAACCCAAAAAAATAAAAACTTTGCAAAAGTAGACCTAGCCCTTGAAATTTTGTAAAACTAACCCGGATGGACCAAAAATTGCAAGAATAACTGGTTAACTCTACGGGTTTTAGTGGGTAAATGGGGTAAATAAAAAGAAAAAAGAAAAATAAAAGCAGGTTATTTGTTTAAAAAAAAGAAAAGAAAAAAGAAGTATAAAAGGGAAATCTTATAAGATAATCCCCATCAGAAAACCCCTAGAAACCAAATCTGCCTCCTCTCTCCTCCAAGCTCCCTCGATCTCTCTCCAGATCTGCCTCCTCTCTCCTCCAAGAAGATCGCCCACGTCGAGCAACTTCGTTATTTCCGCTCCCAACGAGCCGAGCAAGAAGATCGCCCTGTATTCCCCGGAGTTCTAAGCTGCCTGTACCGCTCAACTAGCGTCTGACGTACTTGGTTTTCAATTGTTTTGGTGGAAATATAGACACATTAAATCCTTCAAGTCACACGGCTATACAAACAGGTGACATGGTTCATTTCGAAAACAAATTGAATGTGAAACTCTAAACTATGACATTGTAATTCCTTTAGGTGACACAACTATACAAACAAGTGACAGAGATGATTTTCTTAACAAATTGACAGACACTCAGAAAAGTGAAACTTCAAAATCAAACAAGTGACACGGTAAATCCTTCAAGGGACACGACCATACAAACAGGTGATCGACATGCATAATTCATATTGCTGACATATACGATTTACAAAATTAAGTGATTATATTGTTATAGTTTTAATTGAATGTGAAACTTTGAACTGTGACACAGTAGTTTCTTCAGGTGACACGGCCATACAAATAGGTGACAAGGGTGATTTCTTTAACAAATTGGTAGACACTCAGAAATGTGAAACTTCAAAATCAACGAGATCAACGAGATTGATGAAACTTCAAAATCATCGAGATCAACAAATTGGTAGACACTCAGAAATGTGAAACTTCAAAATCAACGAGATCAATAAATTGGTAGACACTCAGGGGTTATTTCCATGGCTATTATAAACGGGTCCTATCACTCACTTTAAATTGACGGACTAGATTAATGAGATTGATGGTTTATTAATATATGTGTGATATATTATAAGAAATAATATTTATTTAAGAAATAAATAATTAAGAAAGTTACTCGGATTAATTGGTGAAATTAATTAGTCGGGAGTTACACTTGTTGGGCCCATGGCCCATTTGGTCCAGCCCAAATTTTTTGGCAGTTGGTTTCTTTTGTCAAAGAATTAAAAAGGCATTTCTTGCCTTCTTTGGCTTGTAGAGTACGAGAAAAAGGAAGCAAGCAGCAGTAGCTTTCCATGGTTGAAAGCTGAAAGTGAGCCCCAAAAAATATAGGAGCACAAAAGTGAGGGAGAAAGGAGAAAAAGGTGAAAAGTGGTGAGAAAGTGAGTGGATCTTCTTTGTCTCATTTGGGTTCTTTCATCTCGAGTTCTCGGTAAGCCTACTCGTGTTTTTCGGGCTTGTATTCTCTCATTTAGAATCTCTAATCTTGGTGAAAATGGTGTTATACCAATTTCAGTGAAATTGGTGGTGGTCTCCTTGTGTGCGATTTGTAAGTGGTGAACACTTGTATCCATTTTGTTGAATAGTGGATTTTGGTGCTCGTGGCGGGCGACAGTGGTTTTTTATCCTCCGGGTTAGGGAGGATTTTCCACTTAAATCATTGTGTTCTTGCTTGTGATTGCTTGTGTGCTTGTGTTGCTTGGTTTGGTTGTGTTTGTAGTTCCGTAAATTTGTGAACTTAGTTATCAGCGGGATTGTAGCTTGAGTTGCCAGGTTCCTGATTCATTTCTGCATTTGGGTCTTGTCGATCCCAACAAGTGGTATCAGAGCCTGGTTGCTAGTTTGGAGGCGGAAATGACAACCAAGTCAGATGATTTTGCTGGTACGATGATCAAGTTGACATCTTCCAACTATTCGATTTGGAAATCGAGAATAGAGGATTTGTTATACTGCGGGGGGATTTGTATGATCCGATTAAGCTTGGGTCTCACAAGCCGACTGATATGTCCGAAGGAGACTGGGAGAAGCTTCATCGGAAGTCTGTGGGAACCGTCAGACAATGGGTTGATAACAGTGTTTATCATCATATAAGCAACAAAACTGATGCACATGTCTTATGGAAGAAGTTGGAATCCATGTATGAGAGGAAGTCTGCGTAGAGAAAAACCTTTGTGATAAGGAAACTTGTAAATTTGAAGTACAAGGAAGGAAAGCCTATAGCCGAGCACTTGAGTGAGTTTCAGGAGCTTGTAAATCAGCTGAATACTATGAAGTTGGTCCTAGATGATGAGTTGCAACCCTTATTGCTTCTGAGCTCTTTGCCTGACACTTGGGAGACTCTGGTGGTGACCATTAGCAACTCAGCACCGGGTGGTATTATGTCCTTATCGACCATGAAGGATAGTCTCTACAATGAAGAGACTAGGAGAAAGGATATGGGCACAAGCACCTCACAGACTTTGGCCACAACTGCTGAAGAGAGGTTCAGAGGAAGAAGCAGAGACAGAAGAGGTCGTGGAAAATCCAGAGGGAGATCGCAGAAGAGAGATGCTTCCCAAGGTAAAGAAAAGTCTGTCTATTATCATTGTGGCAAAGAGGGGCATATCAGAAAGAATTGTTATGCGTTGAAGAGGAAGCAAAAGGAAGAGAAAAATAAGAAAGAAGATGAGAAAAACATTGCTGCAAATGTCTATGGCGATGAGGAAGCTATGGTGGTTCTCTCCTGCATCGATGATCGCAATCAGGAATTTGATACTCGTGTGGAATGGATAGTTGATTCAGCTGCATCCTATCATGCTACACCGAGGAAGGAGATCTTCACCACCTACAAAGCTGGAGACTTTGGTTTAGTGAAGATGGGGAACTTCAGCTGTGCAAAGATTGTTGGTATTGGTGACATTTGTGTCCAGACAAATGCAGGTTGCACGATGACTTTGAAGAATGTGCGACATGTACCAGATCTTCGCTTGAATTTGATTTCTCAACAAGCCTTGGACCGAGAAGGTTATCATAGTAGCATCGGTGATGGAAAGTGGAAGTTGACAAGAGGATCTATGGTGATTGCTAAAGCTAGCTTGAGCTACACTCTTTACAGAACTCAACTGAAGGTTGTTAGAGGTGACCTGAATGCAGTTGAGGATGTTGCATCACCAGATTTGTGGCATAGGCGGCTTGCGCATATGAGTGACAAAGGACTGCAAATTTTGGCAAGGAAGTCTCTCATTCCTGTTGCCAAAGGTATGACACTAAACCCCTGTGACAATTGCTTATTTGGAAAACAAACTAGAGTGTCATTTAGTAAGTCTTCTGAAAGGAAGAAAAATTTGCTTGAGTTGGTGTATTCTGGTGTGTGTGGTCCCATTGATGTACCTTCCTTAGGAAGTAGTAGGTATTTTCTGACCTTTATTGATGATGCTTCACGAAAGGTTTGGGTGTTTGTTTTGAAGACAAAAGACCAGGTTCTTGATTGCTTCAAGCAATGGCATGCCATGGTGGAAAGGGAGAATGGTTGCTCCTTGAAGAGCCTCCGTAGTGATAACGGAGGGGAGTACATATCTAAGGAGTTTCAGAGATATTGTCTGCAGCATGGGATTAGGCATGAGAAGACAACTCCTGGTACTCTGCAACACAATGGCGTTGTAGAAAGAACAAACAAAACCCTGCTTGAGAAGGTCAGATGCATGCTGAAAATGGCAAAGCTTCCTAAGCCATTCTGGGGAGAAGCTTTGAGCACTTCCTGCTACTTGATGAACCGATCTCCATCTTCAGCTTTGGATTTTGATATCCCTGAGAGAGTGTGGTCTAGCAAAGACATTTCCTACTCTCACCTGAAGAGCAGAGACAGAAGTTGGTTGTAAGGCATTTGTACATGTGCCTAAAGAGCAGAGACAGAAGTTGGATGACAAAGCAATCACTAGTATTTTTCTGGGTTATGGAGATGTTGATTTTGGTTACAAGTTGTGGAATCCAGAGAAGAAGAAAGTGTTTAGATCCAGAGATGTGATCTTCCATGAGGACAAGACACTATCAGATGCTGATACACCTACACTAGAGGAAGTTCCTGAGCTACCAGTCTACTTTCCTTCTCAATCAGAAGAGACTGGAACAAGTGGTGAGTCTCACTCAAGAGACGATGAGGAGATTCTTACTACAAATGAAGTCTCACCCGAAGCAGAAGCTGAATTTGGTGAGGGCTCCGAGTAGGGGAGGGCCGATACAAGATGAGGAAACACTTGAGCTTAGGAGATCAAGCAGAGAGCTTCGTCCGTCCACAAGATACCCCAGTTCTGAGTATGTTGCAGTCACTGAAGAGGGGGAGCCTGAGAGCTTTCAGGAAGCTCAAACCCACAAGGAGAAAGCTCAATGGAGAAAAGCCATGGAAGAAGAGATAAGTTCTTTGAAGAACAACAACACTTATGAGCTTGTTAAACTTCCCAAAGGAAGAAAGGCCTTGAAGAACAAGTGGGTGTATAAGCTAAAGATGGATGGTGATAAACTAGTCAAGAACAAAGCCCGACTAGTTGTGAAGGGTTTCAGCCAGAAAAAGGGAGTTGATTTTGATGAAATCTTCTCACCTGTTGTGAAGAAGAGTTCCATCAGGGTGATCCTTGGCTTAGCTGCAAGCATGGATTTGGAACTTGAGCAGTTAGATGTGAAAACCGTGTTTCTCCATGGTGATTTGGAGGAGGAGATATATATGGAGCAGCCGGAAGGGTTTGAAGTAAAAGGGAAAGAGCACTTGGTTTGCAAATTGAAGAAGAGCTTGCATGGGCTGAAGCAAGCTCCTAGACAGTGGTACAAGAAATTTGATTGCTTTATGGTGGATCATGGCTACACCAGAACAAGTGCAGATAATTGTGTTTACTTCAAGCGGCATTCAAATGACAAGTTTGTGTTTCTTCTTCTGTATGTAGATGATATGCTGATTGTTGGACCGGATAAATAAATCTCTGGTTGATGATTTGAAGAAGTTGTATACTTCTTTTGATATGAAAGACTTGGGACCAGCACGCCAGATTTTGGGTATGCAGATTACTCGTGACAGAAAGGCCAAGAAGATATGGTTGTCACAAGAGAGGTATGTTGAGAAGGTCCTGAGCAGGTTCAACATGGAGAAAGATAAGCCAGTTAGCACACCTCTTGCTAGTCACTTCAAGCTGAGCAAGAAGAGTGGTCCATCTACAAGTGAAGAGAAGAAGAAGATGGCCACCGTTCCCTACTCATCAGCAGTTGGGAGTTTGATGTATGCTATGGTGTGCACCCGGCCTGACATTGCTCATGCGGTTGGTTTGGTCAGCAGGTTCCTCTCTAATCCTGGCAGAGATCATTGGGAGGCAGTGAAATGGATCTCCAGATATTTGAAAGGTACGTCGAAGATATGTTTATGCTTTGGGGGTTCGAAACCCATTCTTAAAGGCTTCACAGATTCAGACATGGCAGGAAACCTTGATGGTAGGAAGTCTACATCGGGGTATCTGTTCACTTTTGTTGGGGGAGCTATCTCATGGCAGTCTAAGTTGTAAAAGTGTGTTGCTTTGTCCACGAAAGAGGCAGAGTACATAGCCATGACAGAAGCATGAAAAGAGATGCTCTGGGTAAAGAGGTTTCTTCGAGAGTTAGGGTTGAAGCAAGGAGAGTATGTGGTTAATTGTGATAGCCAGAGTGCTCTTGATTTGAGCAAGAATGCTACATACCATTGTCGGACCAAGCATATTGATGTGAGGTACCATTGGATCCAAGATGTTGTAAGTGATCGAGAGATGGCTTTGAAGAAGATCCACACGAACAAGAATCCAGATGACATGTTGACCAAGGTAGTGACCGCCGACAAGCATCAGTTCTGCGCCAAGATGGCGGGGCTGATCCGAAACTGATTCCGAGACGAGGATAGACGTCTTCCCCTTGGGCTGGAGGGGGAGATTGTTGGGCCCATGGCCCATTTGATCCAGCCCAAATTTTTTGGCTGTTGGTTTCTTTTTGTCAAAGAATTAAAAAAGGCATTTCTTGCCTTCTTTGGCTTGTAGAGTACGAGAAAAAGGAAGCAAGCAGCAGTAGCTTTCCATGGTTGAAAGCTGAAAGTGAGCCCCAAAAAAAATAGGAGCACAAAAGTGAGGAGGGAAAAAGGAGAAAGAGGTGAAAAGTGGTGAGAAAGTGAGTGGATCTTCCTTGTCTCATTCGGGTTCTTTCATCTCGAGTTCTCGGTAAGCCTACTCGTGTTTATCAGGCTTGTATTCTCTCATTTAGAATCCCTAATCTTGGTGAAAATGGTGTTATACCAATTTGAGTGAAATTGGTGGTGGTCTCCTTGTGTGAGATTTGTAAGTGGTGAACACTTGTATCCATTTTGTTGATTAGTGGATTTTGGTGCTCGTGGCGGGCGACAGTGGTTTTTGATCCTCCGGGTTAGGAAGGGTTTTCCACTTAAATCGTTGTGTTCTTGCTTGTGATTGCTTGTGTGCTTCTGTTGCTTGATTTGGTTGTGTTTGTGGTTCCATAAATTTGTGAACTTAGTTATCAGCGGAATTGTAACTTAAGTTGCTAGGTTCCCGATTCATTTATGCATTAAGGTCTTGTCGATCCCAACAACACTTTCTTTCTTCAATATGTACGTTATGATGGCCTCCCACATTCTCCTAATTAATAACTTCCTTTGCTTAAGGCCTTAATACGGTGGAGAGAGGCTAAGGAAGATATGAGAAAACACAGTAGCTTTGTGTGGAGAAATAAGAAAAGGTTTTGCCAATTTGTTGGGAACCAAAGGAGGTACGTCCTAAGTAAATAGAAATGGGGCAAGTTAGTTGCTGTTTTTCAAGAAATCAAAAGTGTTGATTTTAGAATCCATCAACAGTAATAAAAATCAAAGGGTTGATTTGGGGTTGTTGTCCATAATCATCATCCGAAGCAATACGATTGCTAGTTTTTCGATCTTCATCCTAACAATCGAAGACAAGAGAGATCTAGACGCCGGGCTCATGTGAACTAATTAGAGAAGTCACGTTTGGGGCTTTCGATCTCTTCTGATTCCATCCAGATTCGATCTGGTTCACGCATCAACAGGTATATCCTCTAAATAATGTTTGGTCTATCAATTATGCATGAAGATCCTACGATTAGATGTTTAGATATGATCTGAAATTCCGCATAACGCATCTAATTTTCCTTCAATTTTTACCTTTTCTTAACTAGGATCTTTAACTCGCGTTAGAAAACCCTAATTACTATCCAAGTTCACAACTTTCTTCTTCAAGTCAATTGCAACAAGAATTCCTTAAACTTTCATCCAAGGTTAAGCATATAAGTAGAAGACAATAATAAAAAGCATCCACAAATCAAAATTGGAGTTCAAACAAACACACTGGAGCATTTCTACAACAAGCACAAACTCATGTTAGATTTTGAAAAAACATTATTTGTAGCTAGTAACACAACTTGTTTCCTTCAATGTAGGTTGTCGTTGATTGACAACCCGAAGAGACGGTCAAGCAGCAGGGCTGTTAGTCGATTGCTACATAGCGACATTACTCGGAAGTCAGAGCCTCTATGGCCTTAACAACCCCCGCCTCGACATCATTCAACGACACAAGCAAGCGAAGCACCTTGGTTGATTGATTCATTGAAGAAAAAACATATGAAAGATCAGATATAAATCCAATTTATAGATTTGTGTGTGTAAAAAAACGTTTATATATGAACTAGCCCAATAATATCAAAAAAAATGATACCATTGCCATGCATATAGGTAGTCAACAAATAGGTAGTTCAAAATGGTAGTCAACAAATAGGGCGTTCAAATAGGGAAAAAAAATGATGTCTCATAATCGCAAGTGTTAATCTCATATGATGAAATTACTAATGATAAAATTCCAAATACATCAATTTGACATGGAAGAAGGAAGATGGTGTACGTTCAATGAGATACCAATCTTAATTAATTTGTACTCTCTATTTGAGTTACAAGTGTACAATTAAATATGACTAGTCACATCAAATGTTATTTGATTAATTAGTGTGCGAAATGAAGTGCACTTACTAGTTACTTGCACTCCATGTAATCTACAAAGCCCTAGACACACTAAAGTTGTCAATCGGACTCGTGACCAACGACAAATGCATATGAGAAAATACTTGTATATACTCAAGTGGTTCGATGTACGTTATGAACTTGAATCTTCAATTTTCTGTATTATACATTTGTACGTAACACCGATGTGGTTTCTAATAGTGAAATTAGAATGACCGGTATATTGTTGAATTGAATGACTAAAAGCTTTAACTAATGCAGAAGCTCTCTTATCAACGACGACTACATATTAGAAATATGCATATGTAAATTTGTAACTTGGTAAGCATTGTTCTAAAAGACCTTTCAAGACTTGCCTATACCCCTGTCTAAACTTTTGACCTCATCTCGCCGTCAAGGTCGTCAAGATTGTCAAAACCCGTCTAGACTGCAAAGACCCACCATGAAATCCGTCTAGACTCCGCTTACACCCCGCCTAGATCCCTAATCCTACCCTACCGCCAAGCACCCGCCAAACATTTTTTAGAACATTGGTTATAAGAGTTCGAATCTTTTGTTTACCATACGTATTAGAAAATGATAAAGATTTGTGAGATTTGTAGTTATCCTCGTATGATTTGTACTTATCTCTTATGTATATTTTATTGTATGAAGTCAAGTATAAATATATCATTATCGGGTTGAATCAATCAATAGAGATTACAATCATTCTTTGTGCATGTAATCTTTCATAGTATTAGAGCGGTTAACCTAACGACCGATCTTTCAATTCTGGTCTGAGTTATCAGTTGTGAAACCTCACTCAAAGAGCTCTAACTTAAACGCTACTCCGCAGGGGTGGAGCTAGGGGGTGCTTGGGGGTGCTCGAGCACCCCCCGGCCCGGAAAAAAAATACAAAAAAAAATATTTTTTTTTGACATATATTTAGTATTTTTAAGGTAATATAACATCTTTAAAGGATATTTGAAACAACAGTGTTGTCTAGCTCAAGTGGTAAAGCAAGAAAGGAGAACCAAAAGGTCTTAGGTTCAAATCTCAAATGCTTCACTTTTTATTTCTTTTACTATTTCATTAATTCTTCTTCATTTCTATCTATATTTTTTTGTTTCTATCAACTATTTCATTAAAAAAAATGTCATGTTTATGTTTTAGTATATCATTAATTCTTTTTGATTTCTCTCTATATTTTTTTTTGTTTCTATCGACTATTTCATTAAAAAAATATCATATTTATATTTAAATTAAAAAAATCACAATTTTAGTGTTTTTTCATTAAAAAAAGTCATATTTAAGTTTTACTATATCATTAAATACTCTTCTTGATTTCTCTTTGTATTTTTTTGTTTCTATCAACTATTTCATTGAAAAAAAATGTCATATTTATATTTAAATTAAAAAAAATCACAATTTTAGTGTTTTTTCAATATTTTCTTACAAAAATTCTTCTTAATAAATATACACCAAAAAAAAATTTCACAAAATTTTTTTAGCACCCCCCGGAAATAAATCCTGGCTCCGCCACTGGCTACTCCCTCCGTCTCAAAATTTATGTTGTTTTAAACTAATTTAGTTGTATCTAAATATATGTCATTTTAGGTTTCTATGTAGGGGATAGTAATGATTTGTGTTATTGACCTTTTTAAAGATTTTGATTGGTTAAAAAATACAGTGGGTATTAAAAAATAATAATATTTATGAAAAAATTAGTGGAATGATGATTTTCAATTGAAGAGTGAATGTTTTATTAAAACTTATGCATAATTCTAAAATGACATAAATTTTGAGACGGATGTAGTAATACAGAAGCAGAAAAAGTAGGTTTGGTTGAGAGCTTTCGTATATATTTAGGATTTTCTTTCTCCAAGACGAAGAAAATTAAGAATTGAGGGCAAGTTGAAGAAAAAAAAAGGTCGACATTAGTAAAGACTCACGAGAAACCTGGTGAAGGTTTTGAAAAATTAAATATTGTTTGCATATATCTTTTGGTTGCAAGTTGTCTGACTGTCAATTAAGTAAGTGGGTATATATATATATAATTATATATAGGCGGAAGAACAGAACAGCCTCAATAAATCTACCAACATTAATTACTACACTTCACTTGTATATCCATCAGTACCTACCTCTTATATATATATTTGGATCAAATACTCTTTTATTTGGAGTGACGAGAGAGCCACTATATACGGAGTATTTTACTATACTCAATTTATGGTGTATCATAACAGAAGTAAATTCCTTTTCAGTATATTATACTACGTACTGTAAAAATCAATTTAAAACTCAGAAATTAAGTACGTACGATGTAGAATATTTTGAATTTCGAAACAAGTGTGTGTCATAAAAATACAACTATACAAGTGTGTGATTGTTCAGTCTGTAATTTTGTTTGGTACGTACCAGCTTAAATTTAATTGCATTGGTTATGATTTTAGAGTCTGTGGTAATAAATCCGGAGTATTTACCCATCTTTCATTATAATTACCGGAGTATATCACATCTTCTTTTGCATTGAAAAGTTATCATCGGTTACATTAACTTATTCGGTTGACTTACATGAGTTACATCGGAAAATAGTGAAATTTAAGTCTAGTATATAAGTTGATCAACTACTTCTTATCAGTTGTATCCTAACCAAATGATATTTTATAATATTAACTTTTAAAATGATAGATTATAAAATATACATGAATAATAAACGACATATTTTTATCGATGATGATTTTAAAGGATTATAAAACATACATGAATAACCAAATGATATACGTATTATAAACTTTTAAAAGAGAGAGAGCTATAAAATGATAGATTATGAAGGATTATAAAATATCAACTTTTAAAATAAAAGATATATATAAAAAAGTTGATATTTATGTAGTTTTTATCCTTTTAAAAAAACGTGTATAAATAATAAACGATTGAATAAAAAGAGTATTAGTTTAGATTTAGGTTATAACTTTGTATCATTTATAATCTATCATTTTATAGCTCTATCTATTAGTGTCTTGTTCCTCAAGGCCTAGAACGAGATTTATTGATTTTAAGCTATGTTTAATTTGTACGTATTTTTGAAATTTCAACCCTTCATTAAAATTGAGATTTTAAATAATAAATTACCCCCAAAAGAATCTGGCCTTTCTATCTTTACACGTATTTTATTGATAAATTAATTTGAAAATTCATGGTTAAAATTTCGTTACATGGACGTAATATCAAACACATTAGAAAAAAAAAGCTTTTAAAAAAGTTAAGTTAGGATTTGTTTGGATAACTACTAATTATAACTTACATTGTAATGCAATAATATGCATTATAAACCATAATTAATGAGTCAATGATCATGCAAACAGACTCGAGGCCATAAACACGACAATTAATTATTATAGCTTATAAAGTTAGTTCGAAGCCATATAGGGTGTGTATGGGTGTTGAAATAAATGCTTAAAAATTAAGTAGAAACACCTAATTATTTTATAAACAGGTAAAAAGGTTGTATGGGGTACAAAAAACATGAAAAAACAGTTTAAAAAATGAGTTAAAAAATAAGCTCCTTTTCAGTGTTTTTTTAGATGTTTATTTTTCAAAAGACGTTTTTACCCCTTTCCTTTTATCTTATTTGGTTTGAAAGTACTACAATACCCCTAATAACAACCAAATAAACCCCACTTTTTACAAATAAACTGTTTTTCTCCCCATACGGAGATTATCTTGTTGTTTAAATTTTTAACTACTTTTACCAACAGTTTATAAATTTTACCCTGTTTATAATTTTAATCAGTTTATTAACCCCGTCCCATACGAACCCATAGTATGCGTAGATAAATGTTTTTTTTTCTTTTCTAAGTATTCATTTACATGAGCATTAATTATAATTTATAATGTTGATATTGTGCATTTGCATGACAATTAATTATACCTGATAATACGTAATATTATAATATTGTACACTATAAATTATAATTAATCATGCAAACAGACCTAATCGGCATTGCCCATGTAGACAAATGTTTTTTTTTTGTAGGCATGTAGACAAACGGTTGAAATGTCAATTTTACAAGGAAGTAATTCGAGTTTAAGGCGGTAAAAAAACAAACAAACAAACTTTTTACTAAAAAGTTATTTTTAAATTTTTTTAGCAGCACTGAGAGTCTATGGCAAAGAAGAGTACGGCCATTAGCGGTGTGGTCCCGTGTTACATTTATTTTCATCGCTATTTATTGGTTCAATTGATGAGAATAATACATTTTATATTAAAAAGTTTTGTGTTTCTAGACCAAATAAATAGATTATTTTTTGGAACAAATAGATCATTTTTTTAGAAAAAAAAAATATAACATATAAATCATTCGATGGATGGGACGAAGTATGTAAAAAAAATGGAGGAGAAGTCTAGATAAAACTAAAGACGTCTTAAAATGAAATGAATATGGAATTAAAATTCTAGCCGAACTAGAAAATCCTTAGGTTTAAACAATTAAACACAAATATCTAAAGGAACAAGACATCTTAAATATAAGGAAAAAAAGAGTAATGTTTCATGGTAATGGACGAAGCTCATGACACTTAAAAAAGAATTTTGTACATTACAAATAGAAAATGTAGAATAGTTAACTTATAAAAAGATAAATGGCCTGATGAGGAACCACTATAGAAGGAAGACAACTACCGAATATACATATACATGAAAACACTAAAATAGAAGTATTCATGGACGTTAATTGTAATTGGAAAATAGGAGAACTAGCCATCTATTTGCCCATGAGCCTAGTAAAAAAAAATAGAAAACATATATATACACCTAAATACCCAATTGCAAATAAATTATACTAAAGAAATGAAAAAAAAAAAAGATTGGTTCTCAACGGTTAGTACATGGAGGTTTATCACAAAATTCAATATCAATAAGGCAAATAACACAAATTGGATATGAAAAATGGAAATGACAACAAAGATAAAGAATTTCATATGAAAACTATACTTAGATGAAATCTCAAGACTAGACTAGAAAACAAAGGAATTGCAATCCCTAAAAAATGTGAAATATGTGATCAAGCTGAGGAAACCTCAAATCATTTATTAATTAAGTGTGACCGCACCTTAACCTCATAAAAGACCATAAATTAAAAAAAATTCTTAATTAGAAGATGTGGATACGAACAACAATAGCATTAAAGAAGATGTCAATCTTCTCCATTTATCAACGACTTGGTGGAGTATTTGGACAAGCAAAAACAAATAAATATTTGATCATTGTGCCGCTACAACAATCTAGAATATAGAAATAATTACGAAACAAACTCTAACAAATTGCGGAAAAAAAAAAAACAAAAGGCATGGAGAAGGAATGACAGACAGGTGCAAATAGCACAACACCATCTAAGAAAAAAAAAAGAAATCTGATATGGAAAAAACCACCAGCAATAACATACAAAATTAATATTGATGGTTGCTAGAAGAACTCGGACATGGCACGTACACCACCTAGTATGCATTTTTCTTTGATGATTTGGATCATCGACAACATGGGTGTCTAGCACTAAGCACTTTCTGTATAGTTAACCCTCATGAACTCATGTCAAACACGTACTACTCTCTCCATTCGTCAAAGCATGTCATTTTAACTTCTTTTACAAATTTGAAAGCAATGAACAAATATACTATTATACTTCCATTTAATATACAACTTTTTTTACTTTCTCGAAAACTAAAACTAACCATTATATCTACCAATTATTACAAGAGTATTTTTTTAAAGTAAACTAGGTAAGTTATGCCCGTGCTACGCAGTACGCACGGGACATATAAATTTTGGTGTTTTTATAAGTTACCTAAGATTATATATATATATATATATATATATATATATATATATATATATATATATATATATATATATCATATTGTATATTAAGGTTAGTTATTATTGTTTTACCCTTATTGTTCGTCTAAACCATACTGATTCATTATTTTTTAGGTGTTGTCATAATTGATTTTATTTTCCTTGGTAGGATTAGGATAGAAATTTTTCATCCCAACTTTTCAAATAGTTACAAATCCAGCTAATTAAGTATTAACTGGATTGTAAGGGCATTAGCCCTCCTTTAGTACTAAAAAAAAGTATTAACTGGATTAAACGGCGAAAAGCTTACTTTTCAAATAGTTACAAATCTACTATGTAGATTAATGCCCTGTGCAACATTACTATCGCAGTGCATTGCGATAAGTAATGTTGCAAAGGGCATTACTTATCGCAGTGCATTAATCTACAAATGACAATAGTAGCAATTGGAAACATTACTTATAAAGCAATTGACAACATGCATTACTTATCGCAGTGCATTGAATAACATTACCTTGTGCAAATGACAATAGGTAAATTGTAGATTAATGCCTCATGACTAACTACAATGTGAGCTAATCGACCATATACAAACACAAACTATAAAGAAAAAAGTAGGGACAGAGAAATAAACACAATTATTCGAGTGAGCGGTAGCTTTTTTCTTATCAATTAATCGATGAAAACTCCGGTAGACTCAACAATGAAGTCAGCACCAGTCTAACACTCTAACACCATGGGGCATCATCTGGGTTCTTGAGAATGAAAATTTAGACGTATACACACACATATATATATAATCACATTTATTATATTTCTTTAAAAATGATTGGAAAAAAAAAAGAAATATAGCCCCTAGCTTCTAGTTAGAAATCTTCATACTATATGCTGAAATATGGTATCCAAACTCGATCCAAAAGCTCCTTGATCTCCTAGTCATATAAACAAATTGATAGGAAAAAGTTATATAATTATCAAATAATCGATCATTACTTTAAACGCATATATCACCTTGATTTAATATCTACAAATTATGAAGTAAGTCAATCATTTTGAAAGGAAAAAAATACTTAATAGATGGAAACAAATCAATTCTAACTAAATTAAGTGAGAAAAAACCTCATATATGAACAATATATTAATGTTATACCTTGGATTGTAGCTTTGTAGCACATTTAGTTACATATAGATTTTGTTCATCATCTCACCAATAGAAGCCGAATATTTACGTACAAAAAAAAAGTGGGATGAAGAAAGTTAACATATCTCCCCGTACAAATTACCTGGAACATTGATCACTACATATAAAGGTGGAAATGGAATAGGTGACCAGATTTAGAAATTAACTGAAAAATAAATGGGGAGACATAAGGCCATTGTAGTTTCAAGAATACAATCGGTCATACATTAAATTAATTCTTATTGAGCTATAACACAAAAAATTTAGTCAATCTTTTTATGTTGTAACCGGCCACTTACATTTAATTTTCAAGAATACAAAACTTCATGTAGGTTGTTTTTATTTTCCATTTAATTTAAAAATAAAAAAATGATATTAATTCAAGCTTTACATTAACAATAAATAGGAAAACAAATCTTTTTTTTTCAAAAAAAATTATATAGGAAAAAACTCAATTAAATTGAAATAAAATAAACTAATTTTTTCAAAAATAATTATTAAATTTTAACTATATAATTATTTAAAAAAATAAAAATTATTTCACTAACTTTATCATAATTTAAAACAAATAAAAGTGCAAAATGAGGGCAATGAGTATCCAATTTTTATGGCTTTATTTTCATGTTTAAATCAAACTGTTATTTTTTTTCTCATCTATATTTTAATTTTAAAATCAAATAGAAATCATTACGCTCAAAATATTGAAAGCATTGCAAAAGAAACATACAAAAAGTAATTTTTATTTTCAAATCAAATTGTAATAATGATATTTAATTGATGAAAAGCTAAAACTATATATGTGATTTTGAAATTCCTCATAAATTTTATGAGTCATGTATTAAAAAAAATAAATATATGAGCAATTGTAAAAAGTTCAACTCAAATAAAAGGAAAAACAAAAAAATTGAATTAATCTTTGGTGAGAGAGTTGTTAATGTTGAGAGTCATTAAGATGCCTTAGGACACAATTTTTAAAGATATATATATAGATAGATACCAAAATGCTTGCAATGACATGTTCTATTATTAAAACTCTAAAATAATATGTTTTACTGAACAAATAAAGTATATATTTTTCTTTGATAATTTTGAATATCGATCACCACCTATTATCTATATAAAATACTAAAATAGAGACATGAAACAGTTGTTGGTGCGATTCGCATATGTGTCAAATTTTGGAGCAATTCGGATACGTGTCACATTCTGGATTAATATGGTGTTATCTTTTTTTAGCCACATCAATTAATAAACCAATATAATTTTCTCATATCACTTATCTCAATAAGTTAGAAAATTAAACCTATCTTTTTAAATCAAATAATGTATCCAATATTACATCAATTAAAAAGTTATTATCATATCTTACTTAGTTATATTTTGATAATATTTTGTTATAAATACTATCAATTTTTATATTTATTTTTTATATTTATTTACATTCTAAAAAATAACACAATTGAAGATTATATATTTACTTTATATAGAGTAGTACTTTATATTAATTTAAAGATGATTTATTTAATAAAATCTATTAACAAATCGCGTAACGGATGAGTAATAAAACTAGTAATATATAAAGTTAATTTGATGATTCATTAGAATATATACTTGCAATACATAATTATATCCTCATGTTAAAACTGAACTAATTGATGTAGATTAAGTTATATATTAAATTTCATTTAATTAGCATCTTTTTGAGACCTATATGATAAGATTTACCCACTCGATTCTACACTTTTAGGCTTTGTTTGGTTTGGTTTGATCTTTCTTGTGTACTGATTGTGATTTGCTTCATTTGCTATAGCTCTATAAGGGTTGTGTGGGTCTACTTGTTGTTCTCTTGTACAGGTGGTGTTACAGAGATTATCTCTTGTCTTGTGGCTCATAGGGATTGCCTTTCACAAGCTCAGATAGTAACAGATTTTATATCCACTGCTGTTATGTACTTGGGTATATGTGTTTACTTATATGATACCCTGCTCAATTGTTGTAACACATTAGCTATCGATTATATTACCATGTCTCCTCAAAAATTTTGGATCAAATTTGAGTCTAAACAGCTTAACAGCGATCTCTATGGGTTAACACCCCTCTTCATTACCTTAACAGATATTGAATTCCACCACCGTAAATATACCTGGATGGGCTACCAAGATCTAAACAATTATGATTCCCATATTTACTGGAACAAAAAATTCAGTTTTACTAAGAGATCACCCCAAAACTGTATTCAAAATAGACTTATGTTTAACAACAGAGATGGATTGCTTACAAACAGAATTAAGGATAATGATCATGAACCTATTTGTAATACTCAT
Organism: Persicaria maculosa; assembly: GCA_963922045.1. Lineage (NCBI taxonomy): Eukaryota > Viridiplantae > Streptophyta > Magnoliopsida > Caryophyllales > Polygonaceae > Persicaria > Persicaria maculosa. The sequence continues at coordinate 17,246,223 of OY998261.1, read as the reverse complement.
TCGATGCAATTATACAATCTATGGCTCACAAAACTAGAATATTTAAAAACAGTTTTTAAATGACAAACATAGCATACTGGAACATTAGAGGGGTTCGAAAAATTAATCTTTGGGAAGATCTAGCTTACATTCGAAAAAGAAATAATCTAGATATTTTAGTACTCACTGAAACAAAATCAAGTGAAGGACCTAATGAATCACTCTACAAACAAGCAGGCTTCAATAACGCCCATTATATCCCTTCTAATAGAACCAAAGGTGGAATTTGGATCCTAATTAAAAACTCAAAATTTACAAAATCAATCAAAGAATTAACGAAATCAGATAATTACATTATATACCTTGGTGACATTAGCAACTTCAAATTCATAATCTGTTTCATTTATGCACCCTCCAATCAAACTGAAAAAAACACGTTCTGGACCGAACTAATAACAAATATTCAGAAACAATCTTTACCATGTATGATAATGGGTGACTTCAATGAAATTGAATCTGCTCAAGAAAAAATAGGTGGAGCACCACCACACATTAAAAGATTTCAAAGAATAGAACAGATCTCAGAGGAATTAGATATCCATACAATTCCCTATACTGGAAGCCCAATCACATGGAGAAAAGGAGAAAACTGTATAAATAATATCTATGAACGATTAGATAGAGTTATGATCCATACAGATATCTCAAATCAGTTTCAAAATTTATCAGTACACAACCACCCCTTTACAACCTCTGACCACTCCTTAATATCCATATCTATTGGAACAAATAAATTAAGAGCTGGATCACCCTTCAGATTCGAAATGTCCTGGACCAACAATGACAATTATAACAAATTAGTTAAATCAACTTGGGAAAATAAACTACACGGATCATTCATGTTCACATTACTACAAAAACAAAAACTACTAAAAAAAAATACAAAATTTTGGTGCAAATCACACCCTAATAACAATTTTCGTCAAATAAAAGAAATTGAAGACCAACTCCTTCTTTTACAAACAAAACAGACCATCGGAACTTCTACTGACAATACAAATAACAAATATAACAGACTCTTAAACAAACGGGAAGCCCTTATGGAGTTTAATAACACTTTCTGGAAACAAAGAGCTAAGTCAAACTTCTTGAAATTTGGAGACAGAAATACCAAATACTATCAATCGATATCAAAAATAAGAAATTCAGAAAATATTACTCGAAATTTTATTAATAAACATGGAACATTAATTGAAGACGAAGATCAAATAAGAGAAGAAATTACAAAAGAACTAGCCGAAAGATTCATCTTAAATAACTCGACAACCAATAACAACACACTCTTTCCCAACTTAATAAATCACACCATCACTAATTCTGAAAACCTTAACTTAACAAAACCTTTCTCAGATAAAGAAATCAAAGACACTTTATTCTCAATGACAGACGACAAAAGCCCAGGCCCTGATGGCTTTCCACCAGAATTCTACAAAAAGTACTGGGACATTGTAGGTAATCTCTTATGTAAGGCAATCAAATCCTTTTTCCACTCTGGAAACCTCCTGAAGGAAGTAAATACAACTTTCATTGCTCTTATTCCGAAAATAGACACACCTTCTAACATTAACCACTATCGACCAATCAGTCTGTGCAATACTATCTATAAAATCATCTCAAAATTACTAGCTAATCGTCTGAAACCGAACTTACCGCGTATCATAAATCCTTTTCAAGGAGCATTTATTCAAGGTAGAAATATCCAAGACAATATACTAATTGCTCATGAAATTTTCCATTCTTTCCACAACAAAAAAGGAAAAATAGGATGGATGGCACTAAAACTTGACATGGAAAAAGCATATGATAAAATAAACTGGAACTTCATTAAAACAATTCTAAATAAATTTGGTTTTGACCCTAAATGGATTAATTGGGTTATGACTTACCTTACCAAAACGAGCTTTTCCGTCTTAGTCAACAATTTACCAGGACATACATTCCAAACGCAAAGAGGAATAAGACAAGGATGTAAAGACTGAAAATATATTTATATATATATATATATTATATTTTATTGTTTTAATTAAATATGTATCATTTATTTCAAATTGTAAAAGCGGAGAAAAATCGTCCTCGAACACGAGTTCAATTTTAAAATCCTTCCGGCATATATTTAAATTTAGGACTTTGACGGGATTTTAATTTCGCTTTCGAGTTCGGGTATTGATAAAATTAAATTAAGTTCCGAGTTGATTTAATATTTTGATTTGAATTTTTGGGTGTCAGGAATTCGTTCGGGCGAGCGGGTTACAAGATATTTTCCGAGCATTCAAAATATCTTGTGGGAACCTATTTCATTTTAAATCTTTTTCCTTCTCTCTCTCTCTCCCTCTCCCTCTCTCTCTCTCTCGGCAGCTCTGCCTCCCACACACAGTGGTCCCCTTCTCTCTTGTCTCCTTCCTCCTTGCACCCCTCATCCTGCAGCAGCCTTGCCTTCTGATTCATTCAGAAACTCAAACCCCCCTATCCTCTTCTCTTTCTTTTCCCAAACCCACAGAAGAGCCCCTTCCTCCCTCCTCCTCCTCCCATTTCGTTCCTAAGGCCGAGCTCCCCTGTTTCTTTTGGGAGACACCAGCAGCCCTTCCATCTCGCTTCTAATTCCGAGCAGTTACCACCTTCATTTCCTCCCGTTTCCATTGACCACCAGCAGCCCATCCTTCCTTCTTCGTCATCGACATCGAACAGCGTAGCCAAGGTCCCCTGTTTCCGCCAAAGACGAAGGCTGAGCACCCAGCAACCTCCCTTTCTTCTTCCTCCGAGCAGCAGCAGTAAGAAGCTCTATCAAACCCTGCTTCCGGCCACCCACCTCCGCGGAGCCCACAACGAGCCGGAGCGCCGCCGTCGAGCCTCGGAATCGGGATTTCACAGCCTCGGTAATCTCTCTCTCCTCCCTTCCCTCTTTCTCTCGCTTCCTTCTTTCTGTGATGGGGATGGTCAGAATTTCGGGCTGATGAGGTGGGGAGAGTTTGAGCTGGAATGGAGCTCTGGCGAGGGCCCTTTCTCCCTCCTTTCCCCCGTCGTTCCGTCGCGCCTCTGCTTGCCCAAGGTAGGGGATGCTCTTCCTGGCTTAATGGGTTGGGCCGGATCCATTTTGTATCCGGGTTATATCGTTTGTCAACCGGATCCTTTCTTTCCCTTTCATTTTATGGTGACCGGGTAATTGACTTTGGGTCGGGTTGTGAATCCGGGGCTTGGGTCTAATTCTATTTCCGGGTGTGGGCCTCCTCTTTTCTTTCCTCCTTTCTTCTGTTGGGTTATGTTTTCCGGGTATGGGTTTTGGGTTTGGGTTTGTTTTCGGGTCTTGGGCCTTGGGCTGGCTCATGGGTTTTGGGTTTGGGTTGATGGGTTGTTTTAATTGTTAATATATATATATATATATATATATATATATATATATGGTTATATGTTAAATATATTATATGTTATGTTATATATATGTATGTTATTTAATATTTCTGATTTCAGGAAAATGACTATGTATTTATATATATATATTCTGAAATTATTAATATATATATTTAAAAAGGTTTTAAAAGTGATATTTATTGATGTGGAGTTATAAACATATTTTTTTGGATTGTTTTGAGATTTTATGGATAGTAAGTGCCAAATTATTTGAATATTATTATTATTTTGGGAGTTGTTATAATATTTCTGTAAATTTATCATTATATATTGTGTTTGTTTTAAAATAATATTAATTGGATTATTTGTATACGATGCATTTATGAGGATTTAAATATGTGAGTTTGGAATTTTAAAGTGAATTGTTGGGTTTTGATTCATAAATATGATTTATAAATATGAGGAATTATGAGGATTTAAATATGATTTTTGGGAAATTGGTTTAAGGCCTAAGTATTTAATGTCGGAATTTGGATAAGCGATTTTAAGAGATTTGTTTGATTTTCTAAGTTGAGTTCTTTGAGATGTTGTTTTGAAAATGAGATGATGAGATGAGATGAATATGAAATGAGGTATGGTTTGTGATGAAATGAGATGGAATAATCTGAAATGAGATATGAAAAGAGATGTATGATAGTTAGGGGAGCCTTGTGTGAATTAGATAGACTTATGCATTTGTATGTTATTAGGTGATTGTGATATGTTGGACATTGCTTGCTATTGGTGACTCTTACTTGGATTCTGCTTCTGCCTTGTTCTCTGCTGTTCGGCTTATTCAGGTAAGTTCCTTTATGGGCTTACTCAGATTCGAAAGAGATTACCGGCTTGTGAATGTATGACATACTAGGTGTTGCGTAAGCATTAAAGCATGCCATGTAGTATCATGCTAGGTTGCACTTGTGATTGAGCATTCTATTTCTTTACGCGTATGAAACAGAACGGCCGTATCTGTGATAGTCCTAGAGTCTTTGCTAGGGTCATAGGGTAGCCCAGCCCCATCGGGTGCCCTGAGTCTATCGAGTCGATATGAGCATGATGATAGCCCAGTACCATCGGGCATGATTTATTTATTTTTATTTTATGTTATGATGATGAGATATGATGATGAGATATGATATGCTATAACATCGAACCGGCCGGTCTCTGCACTAACGGAAAGGGGTGCAGAGGTAGGAGAGGGACATGCCACTTGGCATTCTTTGGGCGCCTTTACAGTTATTTCTCGCATATTGTAAATTAGGATCATGCTAGTGTGATTTAATTTCCGCATCTGCATCATCCTTATTATTAGCGTATGTGTATGTTCGCTTGCTGGACAGAGCGTGTTGGGGCCTCGGTCTGACCCCACTCGCACCCATTGTTTTTAGGTATGATTGCTCTCTGTTTGTATGGCGTGGGAAAGTCCCTCGGCAATTGCAAAGAAATCTGTCTAACCCTGTTAATCTGGTTATCCGACTTTAGAATTATGTTTTGGTTTTGACCCGGCCTTGCCGTGGCTTTTGTATCTAAATCACATTTCCATTTCACTTTCGTTCAAACTGAATTTATGAAACTTCGACTGATTAGAGGTTTGAAACCTCGACCCGTACCTGAATTGCAACATCCGAACGAAGGTATCCGACCTTCGAAACGTATCTCGGATATTTATATCCGGGCCGTTACAAAGTTGGTATCAGAGCCAGGTTGTGCAATTCGGGTACGCAAGGATCGGGTGTATGTTTTGGAAAACCGCCCACGGATTTCGAAGATTTGAAAGCGTTTTATAGGGGCAAAATGAAATTAAAATGTCTAACTCAATTGGACTAAATATGAACTTGGCTTATGATGAAAGAGGAGAACCAACTAATAAGGGATCGAGTGGGTAGAAAAGGCGATAGACATCCCTATTGGATGCAGTCGGAAACGGGTAGGCGAAATACTAGCTTGTTCTTTACAGATGGGTCGGGAAGACTCCAAGGAGATCATTGTAATTGTCATTAACTGATTCTATGATTGAGTGCTTGATATGCTAAAGATTTGATTGTTATGTTCTAACTATTGAATGAATATTGAATGATCTGTGCGAACGAGATAGCGGGAGTACCCTTATTTCCCTATGGTTAAGCCAGCTTGTGTGAAAAGCCCTCCACTATATTGACCTCTTGACGGTTCTATCGAGTCTCTCCCGGATGTCAGTGTCCTCCACGGGAATTGGGTTGGTAAACACATGGTATCGGGAATCATGATTGAATATAAGGGTTGTCCGAGAGAGTATGGGAAGACGGTCCTTGATGAAATTCCGTGTTAGAGAGTGGGATGTTTACGAGGTTGTCCTTATCAATTCTTATGACGATCCATTAGTGTGTTCTTACCACGAAAAGTCGTATCCGAGAATCACGGGAAAGGTGGGTGATGAGTCAGTTAGGGAGAGTCAATGTTGCCCTTATGGACCCCTATCGGGTTACCTTGATTGCCATGTTCATGATTGTGTGATCCTATATGCACTACTCTTTGACCTACAATTGACCCTTAGTGTGGAATTATGCTTGTGTGCTTTAATGTTCATAATGACTATTGTATAGGATTGAGCTATATTTATCGTATCCATATCATTCCGACATGATCTACTTAGCATATTACATTGTCATACTAGGGCACGAATAGATGTGTCATATGCTATGAAGTTGAATGATTGATGCCCTCTCTGTGAATAGGTTCATGATAGTGTGATCGACTCTTCTTTATGTGAATGCCTCATAAGATGTACTCCTTGGCATGCTAGTCGATGATGCCTCGCTGCTTATCATTCATTCTGTGACAAGAATCTATAGCATGCCCACCTATTATGAGATTAACTATTGTTGATTATTTTGCAAGTTAATGTTGTGTGTGTTAGTTGTGTTGAACGGAGAATATGTGTTATAATTGAACCTTGAGAAATGCATGTTTTGTCATATTATGTGTTGATTCGAGCTCATGTCCCCACATTCTAGTCATGTCGCCATGTTGCTTAGACTTGCTCTATACCTTGTTGCGTTTTCCTCTCGTGCCACTATGTCGTTGAGATGTGATTGAATGAACTCTTGCATACCGTCGTATTAACCAGTCAAGTGCATGTATGTACCATATGTTATGTTGAACCACTAGTAACATGTTGGGCCCTTGATTGCGACTTGTGCGAATTTTACTTTGCCTCCGTTATTGTTGATTCACTCTTGAACTAGGTACCTGATAGTGTGGCCCTTCCTCTTTCCGTTCTCTTAACATGTTTCACTCGTCCTGATGAGATAATGTTGAATTCGATGTTTGACTAGCTTTCCGCGATAGTTAAACCTAGCATGCTTACATGGTAAAGATGTCTATTACTCTATGATGGCTCCTCGTGCTTGCATGAACCCATGACTTGACTCCTCGCTTGATCACACACCGCTCTATATCCTGATTTTGCATACACATGACGCATGAATACCGTAATGAATCTAGTTGAATTACTTTAATTCTACTCATGTTCGATGTGTGCTATTAGTATCATGTAGGGCTTATGATTTCCAATATGAACCGCTAAATGATCGTGTGATGTACTTGCTCTATGATGTGACAACTATTGTACCATATATGTACTCTATGATGGTTCGTACTTAGCATGATTATAATCTAGCACCCATGATGTCCTTCTTGTACTTTTGATGATGCCTCATGTTTCGTGAATATTATGTTGAACTTCTCTAAATGACTCTTGACTATGCTTGTATCACATTATATATCGCTAGTATCATGTAGGACCCATGCTCTCTAGATGCATCTCGTCATATGATTCCGTGCCATGCTTGACCTAACATATGATCATTGTGAGATAGTTGCTATGTTGCCCTTTATATGATCTCGTATGATGCATACACCAAACTTGTACATTGTTCATATATGTGATAATTGCTATGCTACTCTTATGTGTTCTCGTATGACGCTTCATCTGATTGTTATAATATACATTGCCATGATATATTTGGACTCAATTGTTGATGTGTATACCCTGTTCCTACATTGTTCATATACATGATGCTCGTTATCTTCACTAAATTCTGCATGACTTCAAATTATATATGATCATTGTTGGTTCCGCCCATCTTGCTTGAAGTTACTTGGCATATCTGTTTCCATGGAATACTAGAATGTTAGCTTGTTTCATAAACATCAGCGTAATACTTGATCATGTCTTTGATATGAATACGAATGTTGCCCCGAGATAGGTACATGTTAGTGTGGATTGATGCGATTGATATGCTCCATAATGAATTCCTGCTTGTTTGTCACAAGTTGTAACCTAATGGACTCCATAAAGGCATCGTTACTATACCCGAGTCGGAGTCTTGTCTCTAGTCATGTCGTCTTTAGCTTTGGTCTATTCCGTCTCCGAAAGAAACATTGGGTCGTCCACTCTTGTCACTCCCCTATCTCCGCTAACTTAAACTCCTACGCGTTACCTTGGATGAGCGATCGCATGGAAAAAGGGATCGGAAAGTCGAATAGCGATAGAGCAGCGCAGCGGAAGCGTGGGCCCATAACCCACGGGCCTCAGGATCGATAATGTCGACGGAACGAGCTCGCTTTGAGGATTACGATTGTTGAGTACGATATGACTTGCAAGTGGGGGCGTCCTCTATTCGAATTGCTAACCCTTTATGAGCTTGTTGATGATGAATTGCACTGACTTGATGTTGAAAATTTCGTGTTGATGTGATGACTTGGTAATGATTATGGCCTGATTATCCGATGTCTATGATGATATGTATGATTCGGTGCCTTATTATCCTCATGTGCCTTGATGACTTGATGTGATGCTATTCCGAGTTGCTAAGCATGATCTAAATTCCTTCCTATATAGTATGGACTGCAAATGCCGAGAATCTGAACAGGTTATTAGCTAAGATTATGATGAAACTTGCTAGTTTGAATTGACTTTATTCATATATGGTGTTATGTGATAATTTCGAGCATGACGGTAAATTGAGACTTTTAATACTTGTTGCAATGCTTAATGATGCTAGTTGATATGATGTAGTCCTTATGTGCAATAATGTCCATGATTGCTTCTTCTTTGAACATGTGAGCGAGGTCCCTTTTGGTTGAGTGGTCAGAGAGTGGAGAAAGGTTTTGAATGTTTAGAATAATCGACGGTGGTAAGGGAAAGTTGCAGAAGAGGGGTGTTGACTTAGGTTGGACCGAGTGGGTTCGGGAATTAAGAGGTAATGCTTGATGATTTTCGACGAGCTCCTAGGTGAATCTTGGGTGAGAGTATGGTTAGGAATAGGTCGGATAGGCGGTGGTCGAGGAATTTTACTAGAGAATGTGCGGTTAGCAGGGCATGATGCTTGTGAACTCTTGGGAAGTGTGGAAGTGTAAGAAATGGCTTTTAAGGGTAGGGAAGATATAGTATGAGAGGGCCTCGAGTGTGAGGTTAGAGATAGTAGTTGGATTCTTAGAGGTGGATTGCTAGTGAGGGTCTTGGTGGAATGAGGGGCGAGATTAGGGTATTGAAATGAATTGGGACTTCTTTTGAGGATGTTACCTGAGCTGATGTTGGTGAATCTAGATGAGGCTGGTTTTGATGTAGGAATTGAAATCGAGCGAGCGGGGTTGCGTCTATTTTAACTTGTATGATGTGCAAAATTTTTATGATTATGTGACCAGATGATATGAACTGGCATGATGTTAGATAGCGACCATGATAAACCTGATATGGCCTGATATTACATGTTGATATGCAATATTGAATCATAATTGGTAGTGACAACTATACTCATGATATAATGACTCATTGCCATCCTACTATGTTGTTCTAAAAGCATGTTATAAGGTGTTGAATGAATCATGAAATAATGATATGTTGCTATGTGAGAGCATGATGTTATATTATGATCAGGAGATGTTAAATGATGAATATTGATTTGGATCATGAATCTGACTTATATATATGAGATAATGGTGCGTGATTGCTAAGTGTTCATTATATGACATTGTATGAGTTGAGATGATGTTTTGCGAGTATGCTGACGTTTTGGTGATTCACACATTGACTGACCTTTCCTTTTGCTGAATCTTAATAGCCTGACCTTGATGTGTTGATGTGTTGACAATGGGTTTTGGTTCGTTGGTTCTATGATGAGTGACACTTTATGACTTCTGGTGTGATGTTGAGACGTTGTTACGATTTTGTTATGTCATTGAGATGCATATTATGACCCTTGGAATGATCTGAAGATGATTGATGTGACCTTGTGGCACTACTCTAGTTTATGATGAGACTTGTTGTGTGATGTGTTGATTGAAGATTGGTTGGTTATATAGTTCTGCACTTCTTATGGCTTATGCACCTTGCTTGGATTGAGACTGATAGATTGATTCGATTCTGGAAACTAGGAAGAGAATATGGGATTAGCCCTTAGAGGTGGATGATTCCACCTCCTACCTTCTGAATTTGATTGATTGGTATGTGTGAAGCTGATTTGGTTTTCGGAAGAGTTTTGACAAAATCTTGATTTGAAAGGATTTAACTTGTTTTGGTGTAAAGTTGCTTGATTAAAAATTTAATTCGAAGATTTTGAGCGATTTTAAAAATGGCCAACTTGGGGTTTTAAAGAAGTTGAGAGTTTCAATGATTTGGATGACAATCCTTTTATTTACAAACGCTTTAAGGATTTACGAACTGGATTTACATTATGACGTCTCACGAAGTGGATACAAGCATTATATAGGGGCGCTTATAGATTGCTTGCTAAGACCTAGTCGGACGCTATAATGCTTTTAGAGTTGTGATACTTCCGAAAGGTCGAAGCGAGGATGTGATAAGGGCGCTTATTACACACTTGACCAGACCAATTGGAGATGTCACGACTGTGACCGGGATGTTGTGAGAATCTCGGAAGACGCAACCGAGACGATTACAAGATCCTCGGACATGGTCCTCGGACTCACCGATTTCAAACTTCATCCCCTTTGCTTTAAAATGATTTTAGTCTCGGGGACGAGACTTGTTTTTAGAGGTGGATAAATGTAAAGACTGAAAATATATTTATATATATATATTATATTTTATTGTTTTAATTAAATATGTATCATTTATTTCAAATTGTAAAAGCGGAGAAAAATCGTCCTCGAACACGAGTTCAATTTTAAAATCCTTCCGGCATATATTTAAATTTAGGACTTTGACGGGATTTTAATTTCGCTTTCGAGTTCGGGTATTGATAAAATTAAATTAAGTTCCGAGTTGATTTAATATTTTGATTTGAATTTTTGGGTGTCAGGAATTCGTTCGGGCGAGCGGGTTACAAGATATTTTCCGAGCATTCAAAATATCTTGTGGGAACCTATTTCAGTTTAAATCTTTTTCCTTCTCTCTCTCTCCCTCTCCCTCTCTCTCTCTCTCGGCAGCTCTGCCTCCCACACACAGTGGTCCCCTTCTCTCTTGTCTCCTTCCTCCTTGCACCCCTCATCCTGCAGCAGCCTTGCCTTCTGATTCATTCAGAAACTCAAACCCCCCTATCCTCTTCTCTTTCTTTTCCCAAACCAACAGAAGAGCCCCTTCCTCCCTCCTCCTCCTCCCATTTCGTTCCTAAGGCCGAGCTCCCCTGTTTCTTTTGGGAGACACCAGCAGCCCTTCCATCTCGCTTCTAATTCCGAGCAGTTGCCACCTTCATTTCCTCCCGTTTCCATTGACCACCAGCAGCCCATCCTTCCTTCTTCGTCATCGACATCGAACAGCGTAGCCAAGGTCCCCTGTTTCCGCCAAAGACGAAGGCTGAGCACCCAGCAACCTCCCTTTCTTCTTCCTCCGAGCAGCAGCAGTAAGAAGCTCTATCAAACCCTGCTTCCGGCCACCCACCTCCGCGGAGCCCACAACGAGCCGGAGCGCCGCCGTCGAGCCTCGGAATCGGGATTTCACAGCCTCGGTAATCTCTCTCTCCTCCCTTCCCTCTTTCTCTCGCTTCCTTCTTTCTGTGATGGGGATGGTCAGAATTTCGGGCTGATGAGGTGGGGAGAGTTTGAGCTGGAATGGAGCTCTGGCGAGGGCCCTTTCTCCCTCCTTTCCCCCGTCGTTCCGTCGCGCCTCTGCTTGCCCAAGGTAGGGGATGCTCTTCCTGGCTTAATGGGTTGGGCCGGATCCATTTTGTATCCGGGTTATATCGTTTGTCAACCGGATCCTTTCTTTCCCTTTCATTTTATGGTGACCGGGTAATTGACTTTGGGTCGGGTTGTGAATCCGGGGCTTGGGCCTAATTCTATTTCCGGGTGTGGGCCTCCTCTTTTCTTTCCTCCTTTCTTCTGTTGGGTTATGTTTTCCGGGTATGGGTTTTGGGTTTGGGTTTGTTTTCGGGTCTTGGGCCTTGGGCTGGCTCATGGGTTTTGGGTTTGGGTTGATGGGTTGTTTTAATTGTTAATATATATATATATGGTTATATGTTAAATATATTATATGTTATGTTATATATATGTATGTTATTTAATATTTCTGATTTCAGGAAAATGACTATGTATTTATATATATATATATATATTCTGAAATTATTAATATATATATTTAAAAAGGTTTTAAAAGTGATATTTATTGATGTGGAGTTATAAACATATTTTTTTGGATTGTTTTGAGATTTTATGGATAGTAAGTGCCAAATTATTTGAATATTATTATTATTTTGGGAGTTGTTATAATATTTCTGTAAATTTATCATTATATATTGTGTTTGTTTTAAAATAATATTAATTGGATTATTTGTATACGATGCATTTATGAGGATTTAAATATGTGAGTTTGGAATTTTAAATTGAATTGTTGGGTTTTGATTCATAAATATGATTTATAAATATGAGGAATTATGAGGATTTAAATATGATTTTTGGGAAATTGGTTTAAGGCCTAAGTATTTAATGTCGGAATTTGGATAAGCGATTTTAAGAGATTTGTTTGATTTTCTAAGTTGAGTTCTTTGAGATGTTGTTTTGAAAATGAGATGATGAGATGAGATGAATATGAAATGAGGTATGGTTTGTGATGAAATGAGATGGAATAATCTGAAATGAGATATGAAAAGAGATGTATGATAGTTAGGGGCGCCTTGTGTGAATTAGATAGACTTATGCATTTGTATGTTATTAGGTGATTGTGATATGTTGGACATTGCTTGCTATTGGTGACTCTTACTTGGATTCTGCTTCTGCCTTGTTCTCTGCTGTTCGGCTTATTCAGGTAAGTTCCTTTATGGGCTTACTCAGATTCGAAAGAGATTACCGGCTTGTGAATGTATGACATACTAGGTGTTGCGTAAGCATTAAAGCATGCCATGTAGTATCATGCTAGGTTGCACTTGTGATTGAGCATTCTATTTCTTTACGCGTATGAAATAGAACGGTCGTATCTGTGATAGTCCTAGAGTCTTTGCTAGGGTCATAGGGTAGCCCACCCCCATCGGGTGCCCTGAGTCTATCGAGTCGATATGAGCATGATGATAGCCCAGTACCATCGGGCATGATTTATTTATTTTTATTTTATGTTATGATGATGAGATATGATGATGAGATATGATATGCTATAGCATCGAACCGGCCGGTCTCTGCACTAACGGAAAGGGGTGCAGAGGTAGGAGAGGGACATGCCACTTGGCATTCTTTGGGCGCCTTTACAGTTATTTCTCGCATATTGTAAATTAGGATCATGCTAGTGTGATTTAATTTCCGCATCTGCATCATCCTTATTATTAGCGTATGTGTATGTTCGCTTGCTGGACAGAGCGTGTTGGGGCCTCGGTCTGACCCCACTCGCACCCATTGTTTTTAGGTATGATTGCTCTCTGTTTGTATGGCGTGGGAAAGTCCCTCGGCGATTGCAAAGAAATCTGTCTAACCCTGTTAATCTGGTCATCCGACTTTAGAATTATGTTTTGGTTTTGACCCGGCCTTGCCGTGGCTTTTGTATCTAAATCACATTTCCATTTCACTTTCGTTCAAACTGAATTTATGAAACTTCGACTGATTAGAGGTTTGAAACCTCGACCCGTACCTGAATTGCAACATCCGAACGAAGGTATCCGACCTTCGAAACGTATCCCGGATATTTATATCCGGGCCGTTACAAAGGAGATCCCCTTGCACCATATATTTTCGTAATAGTAATGGAACTCTTGGCAAGAATGTTACAACAAGAATCTCTAGAATATGACCCTTTAATTGGTATTAAACTCACAAACAATAGCAGTCCTATCCCTTTTCTCTCCTTTGCTGATGATACACTAATCTTTGGACGCGCTGATGAACTAAGTTTATACACAATTAAAAATATCCTAAACAACTTTTCTAATTTATCTGGATTAACCATCAATTACAATAAAAGCTCACTACAAGTCTCCAAAAATATACAACAAAATAAAGCACAATCCCTCGCCCAACAACTAAATATTCCCATTACCAAAACAATGGAAAAATATCTTGGAATACCACTCATTAGTGGAAGAGTATGTAATGCTACCTTTGATGATGTCATACTAAGTCTCAAAAAACAGCTCTCAAAATGGAAATCAAACACTATCTCACAAGCCGGCAGATCAGTACTAATTCAAGCTAACCTCAACTCTAAAACAAATTATTTAATGCAATCTTTCCTCCTCCCTAAAGGAATTCTAAATAAAATTGATCAAATAAACAAAAATTTCTTTTGGAACAAACTTCAATCTGATAATTATCACCCATTAATCAGCTGGGAACACCTATGCACCCCCAAAAAGGACGGCAGATTAGGATTTAAATCAGCAGAAGAAATTAACATTGGAATGCAAATGAAACTCCTCTGGAGAATCATATCCGATCCTAACAACATCTGGTCTAAGGTAATCACAGAAAAATACCTCTCAAAAGAATCGTTAATGGAAAGAGGAAAATTTAAAACTTCATGGCAATTTGGAAGGCTTCTGAATATTAGAGACCTCTTCTCAAAAGGATTACTTTGGCTTGTAGGCAATGGAAAAAGTATAAATGTATGGAATGATATATGGGTAAATGAACAATATCTTGAAACCTTTCGAAATAATCAAAACCCTAATCTAAAAGTCTGTGACCTTTTTACTAAAAACAATTCGTGGGATATGGATAAATTGAATAATATCTTTCCCCCTAATATCGTCCATATGATCAGCAACATACATATCCCAACTAGAAATATTCCTGACAAACTTATTTGGATCTATAATAACAATGGAGAATTTACAGTTAAATCCACTACTTCTCTTCTCAACACCAGTAACACAAATAAAATTAATGCAAACTGGATCTGGAAACTTAACGTCCCTCCAAATATATAAAATTTTATATGGAAGATTATCTTGGATATCTTACCTACCACTGCCCGATTAAATAAATATATAAATAGAGTTCCCAACACTTGCTCTCTCTGCAACTCTGACATAGAAGACACAAACCATCTCTTATTTAACTGTCAAATCACCAAATCTCTTATAGTAAATCTTGGTATCAAATTAAAAAAATTATTTATTATACCGGACCTAACAGACAACGCCTCTGAAAACATCATTAACACCAAAACACTCAATAAAGACTTCTTTGACCTTTGTTACTTATGGCACAGTATTTGGGAACTCAGAAACAATATTATCTTCCGAAATAACAAAAACAAAAACATCATCAACACTCTATACCAAACAATTAACAACATTTCTTCCTGGAATAAAGAAAGTAATAATTATATAAAACCTAAAATTAGTAGACCTCAACATAAATTATTTTGGAAACATCCACCTCCTAACACGATCAAAATTAATGTAGATGCCTCTGTTAAAATTAATCATGATACTCAAATTGGCTGCATTCTGAGAAACAATTACGGTCAGGTAATTCATATATACAAAAGCAACATTAGAAAATGCTCTATTATTTTAGCAGAAGCTATGGCTATATATGCAGGTATAAGACAGGCAAACGACTTGAGGATCAGAAGAATCATTATTGAAAGCGACAACGCAACCATCATCAATGCCATCAATCACATAATCAAAACCCCATGGGAGATAGCACAATTAATTGAAGAAATCAAGTCTCTAAAAGAAGACTTCGAATCAATCAGCTTTCAGCATTGCTACAGAGAGGCAAATCAGGCAGTCGATTTCCTTGCAAAATCTCCTTTAAATTGTAATATTATCCTAGGTTCTTACTGTTACAAGTTCCAAAACATCATCTTTTCAGATGATCATGGATGTCTGTAGCACATCCAACTCTTTGCCTACTGTAAAAAAAAAACACATACCGTTTTCAAATCCGAATTCTCTATCTTATACTCTCTTCGTTAATTAAAACTTGACGTTTTGCTATTTACGCACGTTTTTTGAGGTGTTAAACACTATATAAAATATTAACTTTTTTAACATATTTTTAAAATAATTTCATACTTGTTACTATTAATTATGAATTTATAAAAAAAAAATGTTAATATTTCATATAGTTTTATCATAATTCTAAAAAAGCGTACATAAATAGTAAACGACAAGTTTTAATTAACAGAGAAAGAGTATATGCGAACTACTTTATAGAGATTACAAAATAAACATGTTTTGGGTTGATGATTTCATCAAAGCTTGATATTCATAAATGTTAAATGGGCTCTTTTTTTTTCCTAGTATAAGCAATCATTCTTATTCATGAAAATCATACGGATTATATAAATTATAACATAAAGTAGTAAGTTACAAAAAGAATTATAGGCTTTTTGCCCTTGAAAAGTTGTCACAAAAAGGCAAAAGCACATTTACTCATATCATATTATATCATATCATAATATATAAGCTAAGCGTTACAGTAATTTACACTTGATTGATATAATAAAAATTTTTGGAGTATAATAAGTTATGTAACGAAAGTATTGTGGATGAAAATGAGGAAAATAAATTCAAAGAAAAGGGAGAATTCCCATTTCCCAAGGCAGATAGATTTGGTAAGGAGACGAGTTCAGAGTTCAGACAAACGCCCTACACTGCACTGCGTCGCAGGGGATTCTGTCTTCTGTATAATTAAACCCCATTTAATTTAACACCACGAGAACAGCCACCCTTTTATAAATTTCCCAAAATATAAAGGAAAATTTTTAAAAAATAGCCCAATTTTTAGGGATTGTTGTGCTTAATAGCCTAAATTATAAAAAAATGCAAAAAATAGCCTCGCGTATTTACTTGGTTGTAGAAAATAGCCTCAAGCTACATTTCAATTCAAATAATTATAAAAAATAGCCTAAATAATTATTATTATCAAAATCTACCGCTTCTCATAAATTTTTTTCATTAAGTCATTTTTAGATAAATTCATCATTAAATTAATTATAAAAAACTACCTTATATCATACTATAAATTTTGTAAATAAATAAATTTAAAAAAAAAGACCACTAAAAAATATAATGAGATCTTTATTTTTCTTAATAAAAAATTATTTTATCTTCATCCCACAATCTATTCAATGCTTAAATAAAAACCATTGTGTGAATATATAACGTATGCGCATGTTCTTCTTCAATAGCTAACAAACTACCCTAATTGTTAGGTTTAAAATGATATATATATATATATATATATATATATATATATATATATATATATATATATATATTGCATGCTTAATTGCTTTGTTGTGCTAGTTTTGCTAGAAAGATCGCTCTAAATCGCTTATTAGATCAATTGTGAGTAGAAGTTTAGTATTTATTGACTTTAATGACACATAAATTATCTAATTAATTTTTAAAATAATAAATTTAAGTTATATTTATATGGTTTGACATAGGTTTTATAATTAATTCAATTATGATCGAGTTTAGATAACAACAATTAAGTGTAACATTTTTTTATATAAGAAGTGATGATATTTTTAAATAAAAATTATTTTGGAGAGATTTTACAATTAATTGGAATTTGAAGGCAACTTAAGACTATTTTTTATAATTAATTTGAATTTGAAGTTAATTATTTGAAATTGAATGTAACTTGAGGCTATTTTCTGCAACCAAGTAAATACTTGAGGATATTTTATGCTTTTTTCATAGTTCAGACTAATAAGCGCAACAATCCCTAAAAGTTGGGCAATTTTTTGCGAATTTTTTTTCAAAATATTCACTAAAAAATAAATAATTACCAAAATATTCAAGCTTTTAAAATATTTATAAAAATATTCATTTTTTGCAAGTCCGTCAAAAAAACGTGGTCTGAGACCGCGTTTTATTGAAAAGGTGAAAATTTTGAAATTGAAGGAAAAAGAGACAAAAAATTAACAAAAGAAACGCGATTTCAGACCGTGTTTCTATTGTTAATTTTATTTAGGGATAAATTACGTAATTTTAAAATTTTTTTACCATAGAGACGCGGGTTGAGTCTCTTGGTTTGTTTTTTTTTTTGAAGAAAAGGTGAAGATGGGGATTTGCAGCTGCAAAATTTCCAATCAAACGAAGATGCCTTTGAGGATTTCAAGCCCTTGTAGAGTTCTCAAGTTAAAACTGTTGAGTCTATCTTGATGGTATATTATATATATTTGATGTTATATTATATGTATGATGGAAGACAAAGAAAGGTAGTATTTATTTTATACAAATATCAATTAGATTATTTATTGGGATTTATATTTAATTATTTGTTGGAGATTTTGTGCAGGGTTTGATTTGGTTATTGAAGATTTGGGGTTGACTTTCTAGAAGCCTCTTTGAGGATTTTGTGGAGCAATCTTCACATTCAAAAGGTTGTTGGTTTGTTGAGATCTTCAAGAGATTTGGTTGAATCAATCTTTGGTTGCCTTCAACGTTTCAAAACAATCCATCACAGTCAAGGCCTTACTGAAAGCCAAAATCATGGTTTCCAGGTTTTGGTAAGACCTTACTAGTTTTGATAAGGCCTTACCAATACTGTGCAACAGTTTTATACGAGCCTGTTTTTTATGAGCTTATTTATTAGGCTCGTAAATCCGACTTTATTTAGACCATTATTGGGCCTAGATTTATTTGATGGGCCAGTTTTGAACTAAGGCCGATATATATATATTTGGTTTGATTCTTTTAAAGTCTATCTTTTACTAACCATATATATATATATATATATTAATTTGTTTGTTGAGATATCTAGGGGATTTGGAGGACCAAGCTTTCAGCCTTCAACGTTTCAAATTGAAATCAATTCCCAAGCGTAGCTTCTGAAATGCTTCTTCTCTCCGTAAGTATAGCAACGTCTATCATCAAATCAGGCGTCCAAAGTTCAAGCGTTCAAATCTATTCAAACTCGGACGGGCGGCCTTTATAAGGAGATCAAGAGGATCGCAGTACACAAGTTTCACCCCCTGCGCATACAAGTTCTCCTGGAATCCTTGGTCTCCTACACCAACCGATCTCGTTTCTCTCCTTGTTCTTCTTGTTTTATCTTTTGAGAGTTTGAGAGTTTATTGAGCTTTATCGTACAATTCATTTTGAGTTATACACAGGGTTCTTTACCCAATCATAGAGGGTACTTCGGTATCCTTAGAAGCTTTATTTCACTAGTGCGTTTGGGTTGCTAGATAGGAAGTTAGTCTAGAAGTGGGTAAGTCTCCTAGAGGTTGTATCTAGGGCTCATAAGATAAAGTGAAATAAAGTTGTTGAATCCTATGGGTTGGATAACCCTAGGCGGGGACGTAGGCAAGGTTGTGCCGAACCTCGTTAACAAGTATCGTGTGCTTTACTTTCTGCTCTTTACATTCGTGCTTGTCTTTTGTTTACATATTGTTCACCACGTTTTTATTAACTTGTTTCTGCATTTCAGATAAGGTCTTACCTCTGGCTGGTAAGGTCTTACAGTTTCCTGCATTTTTGAAAAGTTGCCATACTCTATTCTTCTCCCTTTGCTAGAGTATTTGCTAGCCTTTTATTTGCCTATTCCGCACTTTAATTGGTATCAGAGCCTCACTCACGTATCTTAGATATTACTATATGTGAGTCTAATCATGGCAGGTGAAGGCTTCGGTCAAGGAAGATCTATTTTTCGTCCACCTCTCTTTGATGGGAACAATTTCATGCACTGGAAATCTTTGATGCAAATGTTTATCATTGATCAAGATTTGGAGCTTTGGCATATTATTATGCGAGGGCCCAATATACCCAAGATGAAAGATCCCAACGGCACGAGTGTGGACAAGCCAGAAGCAGAATACAATAAGACAAATCTGGAAAGCGTGGCTAAGAATTTCAAAGCCATAAATCTGCTGTATTGTGGGTTAAGCACCGATGAATTTAATCGTATCTCATCTTGCAAGTCTGCAAAAGAGATATGGGATAAATTGGTGGTTACCTATGAGGGAACAAGCCAGGTCAAAGAGACCAAAATTAGTATCTATCTTAGACAATATGAATTGTTTAAGATGAATCAAGATGAGTCAGTGAAAGCAATGTTCACCCGTTTTACGGAGATCATTAACAACCTTGATTCATTGGGAAAAACTTTCCTGAATGAGGAGAAAGTTAGAAAGATACTCAGATGCTTGCCCAAAGCAAATTGGGGTCCCAAGGTCACTGCAATTGAGGAAGCTCAAGACCTTACAACACTAGCGTTGGATGACCTTCTTGGAAAGCTTATCACGCATGAGATGGTCCTCAACGAAGAGGACGGTCAACCATCCTCTAGTATAAAGAATCTGGCGCTCAAAATCAAGGAGGATGTGCCATCAGAGGACGACGAAAGCGATGATGATGATGAGGAAGATCCCTTCGACTTGATCACAAGGGGACTTGCTCGGATTCTAAAGATGAAGAATCAATTCTCAAACCGAGAATATGCAAGATCATCAAAGCATGAAGGTAAGTCCTCTAACCCTAATAAAAGGACAAAAATTCTAACATGCTATGAATGTGGTGAAATAGATCACTTAATGAAGGAGTGTCCTCAAAAGAAGAAGAACAAGCAGAAGAAGAGTGATCGGAAGAAAGACGATTTAGACTCTACAAGTGAATCGGATTTGGAAAATGATCCAGTAAATCTTTGCTTGATGGCGGACCAAGACGATCAACATCTCGATGGTATTGTAAGAAACCTTATCTCTAGTCCTATTGATGTTCTCTCTGAATTTCTGAAAAATATGATTTCCAATGAAGAAAATTGCAGCAAAGAAATCAGCACCTTGAAAGAGAAGGTAAAGGATCAAGAAGTGTGCATAAGGAAGCTGTCGCAGAAATTGCAAGATCTTGACAGTCAAAATTCAGATCTTATCACTGAAGGTAAGGCCTTACGATTGGAAAATTCCGAACTTAAGGTCAACCTTTCATCTCTTAAGGCTCATTACAATGACCTTGAGAATGAAAAAATGAAATTATATGAAAAATGTCGAGATCAACAAACAGCCCTGGTGCAATTCACTAGATCCAAAGCCACTCTCGACAAGATGCTTGGAGAACAATAACTTTCCTTGAACCGATGTGGTATAGGATACAACAGGAATTTTCCTGTAAAACCTACTACCACGTTTGTTAAGGCAAAAGGAAGTTGGCGATCTCCTACTTGTTTCTTTTGTTGCAAAAAGGGTCATGTAAAGGAAACCTGTCCTTATAGGAGAAAGGATCCTTACATCATCAGAAATACCTTTCCTGTACGTTTAAATGAACGGATAAGACAAATTTGGGTTCCTAAAGGGACAAGACCACCAAACATGGTCTATCCTAATTATGAATCTAAATTTGTACATTGGTCTAGCCGGAAAGGTTGATGTTTGTTCGTTTTGCAGGATATCACCAAGATCAAAGAGCTTAAATGGATTGGAACAATCGCTCTTGGTGATAAAGGATAATTTTTTTGTTATGTGCTACTAATAATTCTCCTTGTTTAATATTTTTGTTGGAGCTTAATCGGTATGTTGCACAGGGAAGCATTATCGTAGGGGGAGTAATGCTGTCTACTAACATCTCAAGGCCTTGAGATCAGTTTCAAGGTCTTGACTGGCTGCTAAATTGGTGAAATCCGATTTCTTCCCTTCCTTGTTGGAAGACAAAAAGGGGGAGAAATTAGGTTGCTTATGCAGGTTGCTTATGCTATAAGATGTTATGTTGCATGCTTGCTACTTTGATGCTCCACGATGCTATTTATTTATATATAATTGATATTTGTTTTGTCTTCCATCAAGGGGGAGATTGTTGAGTCTATCTTGATGGTATATTATATATATTTGATGTTATATTATATGTATGATGGAAGACAAAGAAAGGTAGTATTTATTTTATACAAATATCAATTAGATTATTTATTGGGATTTATATTTAATTATTTGTTGGAGATTTTGTGCAGGATTTGATTTGGTTATTGAAGATTTGAGGTTGACTTTCTAGAAGCCTCTTTGAGGATTTTGTGGAGCAATCTTCACATTCAAAAGGTTGTTGGTTTGTTGAGATCTTCAAGAGATTTGGTTGAATCAATCTTTGGTTGCCTTCAACGTTTCAAAACAAACCATCACAGTCAAGGCCTTACTGAAAGCCAAAACCATGGTTTCCAGGTTTTGGTAAGACCTTACTAGTTTTGATAAGGCCTTACCAATACTGTGCAACAGTTTTATACGAGCCTGTTTTTTATGAGCTTATTTATTAGGCTCGTAAATCCGACTTTATTTAGACCATTATTGGGCCTAGATTTATTTGATGGGCCAGTTTTGAACTAAGGCCGATATATATATATATATTTGGTTTGATTCTTTTAAAGTCTATCTTTTACTAACCATATATATATATATATTAATTTGTTTGTTGAGATATCTAGGGGATTTGGATGACCAAGCTTTCAGCCTTCAACGTTTCAAATTTAAATCAATTCCCAGGCGTAGCTTCTGAAACGCTTCTTCTCTCCGTAAGTATAGCAACGTCTATCATCAAATCAGGCGTCCAAAGTTCAAGCGTTCAAATCTATTCAAACTCGGACGGGCGGCCTTTATAAGGAGATCAAGAGGATCGCAGTACACAAGTTTCACCCCCTGCGCATACAAGTTCTCCTAGAATCCTTGGTCTCCTACACCAACCGATCTCGTTTCTCTCCTTATTCTTCTTGTTTTATCTTTTGAGAGTTTGAGAGTTTATTGAGCTTTATCGTACAATTCATTTTGAGTTATACACAGGGTTCTTTACCCAATCATAGAGGGTACTTCGGTATCCTTAGAAGCTTTATTTCACTAGTGCGTTTGGGTTGCTAGATAGGAAGTTAGTCTAGAAGTGGGTAAGTCTCCTAGAGGTTGTATCTAGGGCTCATAAGATAAAGTGAAATAAAGTTGTTGAATCCTATGGGTTGGATAACCCTAGGCGGGGACGTAGGCAAGGTTGTGCCGAACCTCGTTAACAAGTATCGTGTGCTTTACTTTCTGCTCTTTACATTCGTGCTTGTCTTTTGTTTACATATTGTTCACAACGTTTTTATTAACTTGTTTCTGCATTTCAGATAAGGTCTTACCTCTGGCTGGTAAGGTCTTACAGTTTCCTGCATTTTTGAAAAGTTGCCATACTCTATTCTTCTCCCTTTGCTAGAGTATTTGCTAGCCTTTTATTTGCCTATTCCGCACTTCAAAAACTGATACGCTTAAAGTGTAAATTAGCTCCAACAACAAAATTCAGGAGGCCTACAAATCCAAATTGGCCGAATCCAACAGCGGTTTCAATCAACAGGGGTCTGCGCTGCCGTCGAAGACCTCAAGCCCTTACAGATCAGTGGATTGGTTCTGATCCAGCCATACTTCGGAGGATCCGAACGGACTGGATCGGAGATCCAGCTTGCGGAGAATCCACGCCTTCCGATGTCCGTCTGCGATCTGATGTGGGAGCTCTCGCTGCCGGTCGGGTCGGGCCTGGACCACGAGTACTGTAACCCGAGTGTGGGGGGCGGGTCAGAGGCGATAGAGAGGATCCGGGAGTTGGGGCGGGTCAAATCCCCATCTTCCCCTTTCCTTCAAAAAAAAAAACAAGAGACGCGGGTTGAAACCGCGTCTCTATGTAAAAAAATTTTAAAATTACGTAATTTATCCCTAAATAAAATTAACAATAGAAACGCGGTCTGAAATCGCGTTTCTTTTGTTAATTTTTTGTCTCTTTTTCCTTCAATTTCAAAATTTTCACCTTCTGAATAAAACGCGGTCTCAGACCGCGTTTTTCTGACGGACCTGCAAAAAATGAATATTTTTGTAAATATTTTAAAAGCTTGAATATTTTGGTAATTATTTATTTTTTAGTGAATATTTTGAAAAAAAAAATCATTTTTTGCAATTTTCCCAAATATAAAATGTCATTTGAGCGGGTTGTTATTCTAGTCAAATGGGTTGGTATTTGCTTTTGTTCACATTGAGCTCGTCTATAAACGAGTCAAGTTTAACCTAAACTTAAATTTTAATTTAAAATTATATTTAAATTTGATTTGTTTAGTAAATGAACAAACTCAAGTCGATCTTTTTTAATACTCCCTCTGTCTGGAAATAAATGATGTTTGACTTTTATACACGTAGTTTTAGGAGCTAAAAACTATATAAAATCTTATTTATTTTAATTAATTTTTTTACAATTTAATACTTATTACTAATAGATATTAAACTATGAAAAAATTAATTAAAATAAATAAGATTTTATATAGTTTTTAGCTCCTAAAACTACGTGTATAAAAGTCAAACATCATTTATTTCCGGACTGATGAAGTATTAAACAACAATCGTTACTCATGATACAATAATTTTAAGCTCTATAAAAAAATATCGTGATTTTAAGAAAATTTTATAATTTTTTTGAATATCTGAGCTACTGAAATTTGAATTAAGACGAGTCAAACTTTAATCGAGTATAAAATTTTGTTTATCTTCAAGAGCGAGTTTGAACTATTACACAAACAGCTCTAAACAAGAATGAAAACAATGAATGATTTTCTTAGACTACTCCCGTTAGACCTGTCAATCGGGTCATTCGGGTCGGGTCATTTCGGGTTTCGGGTAAAACGGGTCCCGGGTAGATCCGAGTTGATTTGAACTCGGGTTTGATCCGGTTTTGGGTCAAATCGGGTCGATTTCGGGTTTATCAAAATTTTCTTTTTTAAATTAAAAAAATCATGATTTTGTAATTTTGCGATAATTTTAAAATGCTAAAATTAAAGACGTGGTTCACAAGTTTTAGTGCTTGTAATTATATACTATATCTGATAAAAAAATATATAATTTGTATTATTTCTTGTAATTTTTAATAAAATTTAAAAATATATAAAATATCAAAATTTTAAATAATTTTTTAAAAATAATTTTATGCAATTAGTAATAAGCATAGAATTATTTTAATATTTTAGTATTTTTTAGAGTTTTTTCTTCTTAAAAAATGTGATGAAAAATCAAAAATCAAATACTATGGATTGGAGGGAGTATTACACAATACAAATAAATATAAAAGTTGATCTGAAAATAAAACATCAAGTGATTGTAATTATAAAATGTAAATAAATTGGAATCTACATAAAAGAAAATGAATCATATATAATTATAAATCAATCGGGTTAATCGGATCACCGGGTCATCGGGTCAATCGGGTCAAAATTACCGGGTCAATCGGGTCACCGGATCGAAACCCAGATGACCCGGAAAATTATCGGGTTTTCGGGTTCGGGTCGAAAAAAATTGACCCAAATTTTACCGGGCGTTCGGATCGGGTTTTCGGATCGGGTTATATTTTGACAGGTCTAACTCCCGTACTCCGTAAATCCGTATAAGCTTTTATAATATGAGCATATGGGGGTAATGATTTATTTCGACGTGATTAGTTATTTGAGGGTTACATATGAATATGACCCAAAAATATATGTACGTGCTTATAAAATCATTTTTGGACATCTCACTTATTTTCTACTACTACTATGATTTGATTGGTTTCTCATCTACATTAGTTCAGTACCCCCACTTTTATAAGATTTTTTTTAATATTAATTTTTTTAATATTAAAAAATGTGTAACATAACTTGTAATTAAATCTTAACCCTAACTACCACTATAATATCAATATTCTTTCATTTTTTTTAATTTAAATAAATTTTGTATTAGCACATATTTAACTAATTAATTTATATTAATATGTTAAATTGATGACAAATAAAAGAGATATAATATATCCATATTTAATAAACAAGTAAAATCTTGTAAAAATATATCAATACCTAATAAAATTGGATAAAATATTATCTTAGGTATATATTGATATATTAATATTGTAAAAATATATCAATATCTAAATTAAGTAAAATCATATCATAAGTGGAATTATAAAATTTAGTAAAATTTTATTTTGAGCATATATTGCTATATTGTATTAATTAACGAAAAAAATCAATTGGTTAAGAATACTAGGATTAAGGAGAATGTGTCACATAACACATGTGATTTCTCATTCATTATATATAATAGATAGATTAGGCATATATCAAACTATTTAACAATATCTATAAAGATATTTCTTGCAGATAGGATATAGTACGTTACAACAACATCAATAATAATCCTCTTATTTTATGATTCCAATTTTATCAAATGTCTCCAAAGAGACTAGTCAGACATCAACTTTAAAACTAGAACTTAACAAATTACTCTAGTGCCTCGAATTTGGAACAAAACTAATTTTGATGGCTTGAAATTGGACTTTGGTACCTCTTTTGCAGGTTTTGCTATCGGAAACCACCTTGAAGTGGTCCTAGCTCTTGGAGGTTTGTAGTGTTGCACACTTGCACGTCCTTAGTGGTCATTGAAGAAGCTCTAGCTCTCCGTCATGCTATTAGCAAAGCCATCGAGCCTTATCTGACTCATGTCATCTTTGAAGGCAATTGTTTGGTTGTCATCAACAATATCCTTGGTCTTCAGTGCTCACTTTGGGAGATTGAACTCCTCATCTCGAACTGCCTCTTCCTTCTCGGACGCTTTCAAGAGGTTCATTTGACGCATGTCTTTCGAAAAGTCGGCTAATTGGCAGGATTGCTCTCCTCCTTCACACGAATCACGATATACAACGACGCATTTCTCAACGATCCAATTTTAAAAGATCTCATTTGAAAAGATGCACTTAAATAGTCCAAATCACTACCTTACCAAAAATAATCCTAAAACTAGATAATTGAAATAAAAATAACAGTACATCAAAATAGATTAGGGCTAGTCTCAACTCTCATATCAATAGTAATAACACTTTTGAATAACTCAATTCTATGGGATGAAAATTAGAATGAAAATTAGAATGGACTATGAAGATCAAGTGTCCTAAAAATATACTGTAGTAATTAACACTCTTTTGATCTCAATCATTATGTCTATCAACTTTACATTATGGATACCATCAAACATACCATTATACACTCAATTATATTATTATTATAGTTTTTTTTAAACTTTTATTCAAGCTGACATTAATAGTCTTATAAATTTATAGGGCATATGTGTAAAGTGATAAACAAAAAATTCTAAAACTAAAGTATCAAGGGAAAAATGCTAAAAAGACAATTATTTGGATAAGAAGAGTATAATATGTAACACGTAACAAGAAATAGATAAATCTATATAAAATACTAAAATAGAGGTCTGAAGTCTTCTCTTATGCGATTCGTCTATGTGGTGGGCATGCATTCTATCATTTTACCTTTAGTTATTTTATCTTTAGTAATCAAAATTGATTATATTAGCTGATCATTATATATAATGATAATATTTTATTTTTTAATACATATATATTTAATAAAAAAAATTAAACCACATATATTAATTTGCTATTTAATCATTTAAGTTATTTAACTTATCAATAATAAGAAATACTGCTTTGACAATGATAAGATTTTTAATTTATTATAAATTTTCTACCGTAATTATTATAACTGTCCCCCGTAAGACTTTGACAATATTAAAATTTTAAGTTATATGTCCACCTTAATTGTCCACCGTAATTATTATTATCATAAAATTTTTTACCTCAAATTAAGTTATCTTTAGTTATTAAGATTTTCTTAAGTTAGCTTATTACTTATAATGATAAGATTTTATTATTATTATTATTAATTCTCTATTGAACAACAAAATTTTATCATCAATTCTATTAAATTTGAAAATGCATGATATAGTTTGTCAATCAGAGTCGCCTCGTCGACTCTGATTGACGCATCTGGGGCACAGATTATTGTCGACGATCGCCGGAACCCTAGTCGGATATAGTTTGGAGTTCAGGCTCCGAAGTGAACCGGTGAAGTTATTGGTGATCTAGGTGGCGTTGCGCGGGGGAGGCACGGTCAATACCGTGGTCAGCGGGTGAGTGCCACCGGCAGAGGCGAGGGAGGAGTAGCGGATGAAAGCGGTGGCGGTGAAGTTGTCGACGAGAATCGGGGCATCCGGGAAGGGGGAAACTGCGATGAGGTACTTCCCGACGGGGCGGTCTGCGGAGAGGATAACATTGGCGGTCTGGCCGAGGGCAATGACGAATGTGCCTTTGTTGCCCGGCTTGACGTAGGTGGCGTCGACCTCCACGACGGTGAGGTGGTGGTTGGCGATTCTGAAGAAGAGCTCCTCGTTGAGTGTCGCGTTGATGATTCGGAGGATGCCGCTGTTGTCATCAACTTTAATACTCAATGAGGGTTTTTTTCCTTTAAAAAATTAAAGGATGATGACACTATTTTAGGTTGGTGACAATGGGAATGGGGGTGGTGATAACGTTATCTTTTTAAGGATAATAGATTGGTGATATTGTTTTGTAGTGGATAACAATTGGTTTGTGACAATGTTTGGTGATAGTGTTCACTTGTTGGAGACTAAGTTGCTGAAAATAATTTGATGACAGTGTTTCGTAGTTGTTGACAATAGGTTGGTGACAATATTTTGTAGTTGGTGGTAGTATGTAGTTAGTGAAAATTGGTGGTGACAATATTTTATAGTAGGTGACAAAAAGTCGGTGACAGTGTTCTATAATTGATGACAATAGGTTAATGACAGTGTTCACTAGTACCAAAAAAATTTCATTAAATGTCACAAAAAAATGTCATCCAAAAAGTCAGTTGTCACCAAAATAATTATCACAAACGACTGTCATCGGAAAATTATACGCAAGTGTCACCAAAAAATTGTCATCAAATGTAGGCATTGACCAAAATGGTCAATGTTGACTAGTCAATGTCAAAATTAAACATGGTTAAGAGGAAGGAAAGAGGGTTAGAGATGGGGAAGAAATGATAAAAATGTCGAACATTTACTTAATTTATTTAAAAAATGAACATTTACTTAATTATGACACTTTTTATGGACATCCATTGAATTAAACCTTAATAAAATGCCACTTTGTCTAATCTAGTAAATGTTTTTTTTTGGTAACAACATTATCAATATTCAAATACTCCCTCCGTTCGGAAATATAAGATCTTTTACTTTTTGGCACGTAGGTTAAGGAGCTAAATACTATATAAAATATTAATTTTTTTAAAATTAATTTTTTACAATATAACACTTTTTATTAATAAGTATTAAAATGTAAAAAAATAATTTAAAAAAAAATCAATATTTTATATAGTATTTAGCTCCTTAAACTACGTGCCGAAAAGTAAATGATCTTACATATTTGAACGGATAGAGTATAAAAATTTCATTTCAAAGTAACGTTTTTATTACGTGGCATAATGGTAATTCGGTTACAAAAATATACGGCGAATTAATAAAATACTCTCAAATTACTCCAATATAAAAAGATCTCATTTCAAAGTAACGTCTTTATTACAGAAACCAAATGAAAGACATTGCCTTAATTATGTGCAAAAAGAAGGCAATACATTTGATCACAAAAGTTAAATCCCCCAAATGAAAGGCTTTATATAAATCCCAAACCCAATTGAAATCCAAAATTCCATCAATCATTTGAAATTTGTTGCTCTTTCTTCTTCTTCCTCTTTTCACTGCAAAAAAAGCCTCATTGCTTTTTCTTCCTCCCCCTTTGCATAGCAGTAAAAAAGGGGGATTGGGAGAGAGAAAGAGAACCTCCATTGCTGCAGTCCAAACCAGTCCTTTGTCGTGTCACATCTTCTCTCCCTCTCTTTGGGCCCCACTCTCTGAACGGTTTTTAATCACCCAAAAAAATCCCTCCTTTCACCTCCTACAATTTCTCCCTCCTCTCTCTCTAGTCTCTCCCTCTCTTTCTCTCTCAAAGATGCTTCCAAGGATCAACAGCAGTGTTTCTTGGATGGCAGATAGGGAAGATGAAGACACCTGGAACAGGACCCACGGAGGCGGCGCCGGCGCCGGTGGTGGCAGTGGCGGTGTAGAGCACAGAGAAGACGCTGCAGTTGAGCAATTATCAAGCTTCAAACCCAATTTTGAGGTTGAGAATGAATGGTACAACATGACCCAAAATGAAATCCATCATTACCAAACTGAGCCTGAGAATTTGCTGATGCAACCCCTTGATTCATCAGCTTCATGCTCGCCATCTCCGTCTGTTTTCAACACCTTGGACGTCTCTCAGGTGCACTCTTACTTAATGCCTTCCTCAATTTCAATTTCCAAGCCCATGTCCTCTCTCCTGAATGTAATCCCTAACCACAACAACAACAACCACAACCCTTTGGACCAGGCCTTTGATCTCACTTGTGGGCAAGGTGGGTTCTTCCATGAAAACCCTTCACAGCTGCCTCATTTTCTGAATAGGGGTGGGGGTGTTCTTGGTGGGTTTGGTGATTTGGGGGTGCCTCAAACCCAAATGGGTAGCCCTAATTTGGCCCCAAATCCACAATTCTCATCTCCCCTTTTCAACCCACTTGCTGAAAGTGTTGCTCTTGGAGATGGTGGGTTCTTTAGAGGTGGGTTTGAGGAGGGTTTGGGGAACTCCATGTTCATCAACAGGTCTAAGTTGCTTAAGCCACTTGATAACAGCCCTTCCATGGGGGAGCAACCCACTCTCTTCCAAAAGAGGGCTGCTTTGAGGAAGAACATGGCAAGCAACTCCGGGCAGGAACCCGGCCCGGTTTCGGGTGGGAGTGGTGGTGATAGGAAGAGGAGCAATGGAGGAAGCACAGATGGGTTTGATAATGTTAGCCTTGATGGGTCAGCTTTGAATTATGATTCAGATGACTTCACTGAGACCATCAAATTGGAGGACACTGCAACCAAAAATGGTGGTGGAATGAACTCAAATGCAACAAGTACAGTCACTGGGGCTGATCCAAAGGGCAAGAAAAAGGGCCTTCCTGCAAAGAATTTAATGGCTGAAAGGCGCAGGAGGAAGAAGCTTAATGACAGGCTTTACATGCTGAGGTCTGTTGTCCCCAAGATCAGCAAGGTGAGGAATTTTTCTTTCTTTTTTTTTTGATTTCTTGTGAATATTTCAGCATATGAATCCAATTTTATGTCTTTTGTTGATGATGAATTCTTATGTTTGCTGCATTTTCTCGTGAGTTTTGTGCAATGGAATTGTTTTTTTTTTGTGTGTGTTTACAACAACACCATCTTGGTGGTGGTGGTAAGTAGAGAGTCATCAGGCACATTTTTCCCATCTTGGATTTGGTTTTTGTGATTGGATTTGGGGGTGAATTCATCATTGGGTGTCAAGGTTCATAAAAGGGCTTTCGAAATGTAAGGAGTTATGCATTAATGGCATTCACATGAAGTGGGTGAGTAGCTGTAAAGTACACTACCACTTGTAATAAATGGTCCATATTGTTGGATATGAGATATTAATGGAGATCCATTTGATGGTGAGCTTGGATGTGTGCTCTTCAAATTTTGAATGCCTTATGTCTACAATTACATATTAGTTTTGATTATGAAGGTGTCCTTTAATTTGCTTTGATTAAATACTCAACCTTTGTAGATCAATATACTTTGTGGATTAGGTTGGATAGTGATTGCTGTGTCACATTAGACAAAGTAAAAACAACATGTATCTGTACAAGATAAGTATTGAATCTTGATTTGTTACTCGAGTGCGTCTTTTATCTACTATGGAAGTTCAAGT
The DNA here is from genome assembly GCA_963922045.1 of Persicaria maculosa. Taxonomy (NCBI): domain Eukaryota; kingdom Viridiplantae; phylum Streptophyta; class Magnoliopsida; order Caryophyllales; family Polygonaceae; genus Persicaria; species Persicaria maculosa. Next base: position 17,214,796 of record OY998261.1, on the reverse strand, counting down.
GAACACTTAAAAGACTCAAATCTGTGTTTACAACCTGAACAATGTACTCGACCCCATACGCTATGCATAACAGCCAAACTGCTGTTTTTTACAATTGATATTGTTGCATCATGTTGTTGTGAAGTTGCTATAAGAACTATCCTATGCCTTCTGTCTTTTATTTCGATTTCTGAATTGAAACAATCATGCATAAGCGGGCTAATCAACAAACATTAAACTATGGCGCAGATGGATAGGGCTTCGATTCTCGGGGATGCTATTGAGTACTTGAAGGAGCTGCTGCAGAAGATCAATGACCTCCACAATGAGCTAGAGTCAACTCCGTCAACTTCATCATTGACACAGGCTACAAGCTTTTACCCTTTAACTCCAACTCTCCCGAACTTGCCCTCCCGAATCAAGGAAGAGCTTTGCCCAAGCTCATTGCCGAGCCCCAACGGTCAACCTGCTAGGGTAAGTCTTACCTTTTCCAGAAGTCATTGCTTGGTTATGATTTTGTCTACTATATACAACAACAACAACAACATTGCCCCAATAAATCCTGCAATGAAGCAGGGTCTAGGGGGTCGGGATGTACACACCCTTGCCCCAAACTAAATGAATAATCATTTGGTCATGTTTCAAGGAACTGATTGACTTGGAGATCTGCTTATTGCAATGTTTTGCTTCATTGCTACTTATGTTATACTTTGAATATGCACAACATATGCAGATAGAAGTAAGGCTGAGGGAGGGAAGAGCTGTGAACATCCACATGTTCTGCAGTAGGAGACCCGGTCTCTTGCTGTCTATCATGAGAGCTCTAGACGGCGTCGGTTTAGACATCCAGCAAGCTGTAATCAGTTGTTTCAATGGGTTTGCCATGGACATATTCCGCGCTGAGGTCAGTATTCCCATAACCTTCCCCTCCACTTCATGTCGTATATGAAGCTCATTAGACCTTTCGGGTTCTGAATTTTTGCTCCGTATCGTCGTCTTGTTTGTGTTGCAGCAATGCAAGGAAGGGCAGGATGTTCACCCAGAGCAAATAAAGGCCCTTCTCCTGGAATCAGCTGGTTTCACCTCTTAAAAGAAGCAGCCAACAGACAAGTGCTGCAGTTGCTCCTACTTTCATTTGGCAAACTGGAAAACATCACTACACCTTACTAGATTCGTCTTTGCATCTTTAACTACTCTCTTTTTTCCTTTTCTTTTTTTTTGGGTCATATGCATCTCTAGTTACTAAAGACTTGTTTTAATGAAGAATATCATATTGTAGTAGTACTAGTGTAATATTTTGGTTTGATTGCTGTTGATTCAAATCTGTAATTCACAGCTAAGATATCCATAGCAATTTAAAGGTTTGAAACATTACATTTCAATGTTTTGCGAGCACATTATATCAAAATCTACTTTGTAAGTTCCTTATCAGCACCTACTTAGCAGTTGGCACACATTACACATTATGGTTTCAGTTGAGACAGCCAAAGGCAGTGTTCTTGGTAGGACAGGACGACTAGCTAGGCAACCACAGAAAATATATACCACTCTCAATACATGGGAGTATCAACATTACTTACATTGAAAGATCGGTGAAGGTAAAACCCGAAAGGAGGGCACTCAGGAAAGAAGCTATCTACAAGATTAATTCGAAGTCTCACGAGGCTAAGCCTCGGCTAATACAAGTATACCCATTACCCATTACTACCGGATTCTACAAACTGCTAGTGCTTCTCTGCTGCTACTATGTATATGCAGTCAAATACCGAACCATAAAACCCTTCTCGAAACGCATGGGAATAATCCCTTGAGCTTTGCTGCAAGTAACCTGAAAGAACAGCACAATACCAATTTTTTTATATATATATATAAAAAAAAATAACAGTATGCCGAGTTTTATGACAAGAAAAATGAATCACAAGGATTCTTTGAGAATGGGGTGTAAGAAGAGGGAACTCACAGCACTTTATTCAGCAGCAGAGGATACTGCAGGTGCACTTGAATCGTCGACAATTGGTGGAACATCTTCACTCCTGGAACTCAACGTCCCTGGAATCATCCTGGCGACTTCCTCTTTGGTGTAGATGAAAATCTTCTTAACCATGCAGCAAAACTCCCTGCCATAATATACACATTGATTTGAATGCTAGAGTGAAGATAAGTAACCCGATAATGCAAATCAGATGGTGATAATTATTGGAAAAGCAAAGAAGAGGGCGTACTGCCATGGATCGTCTCCAGCAAGCATCATATCACCCTCATCATCAGTAAATACCACCAGCCAGTTCTTGTTAGAAGACGTAAGTTCACCATCAAAGTCAAACAAACGGTCCAACTCGGCTAGCAGCTCATCATAGCTGTTGAGCTTTGCCAGGTCCACAGATCTGCCAAGAGCGACTCCTTGCTTGTGCACCTGTCATATGGAAATTTGATCATGTCAAATGAGCACAAAAAAACAGCGCTTGCCAAAATCAATATTCAAGAGGGAGCAAAGAGTGAGCAAAAGAGAGTGGCATCTCAAAGTGAACCTTAGTGCAACTTCTAGTGGAACTGCCATGAGATTTCCAATGAGCATCTCCGGGAACTATCTCACTTCCAGCTGCCAAAGTCTGAACTAGTTTTCCACTCTTAGATAGCTCCAAATTTTCATCAAGATCATGAGTAGAAGTTCGTTGCAACTTGTGACTTGACTCCTCTGCAGTCCCTCTATGAGAGGCAGCTGGCTCTAGTAATGTAGGATTGCCGAATAAGGGTATTCCAAATAACTTGTATTTCCCATCTATAGGCTTATCAGCTGCAGGTTGCACCAATAAAGACTTCGGCGCAACTTCCCTCGAATAACCAGGTGCCTGGAAAGGAGATGAAGCTGAGCGAGAAAACCAGTTCCCACTTTGATGCCTCACTCCGTGATTATTGTTGAGCATCGGGTACTCACTTAAACCACCATATTTGGGATTCCCCTGGACATGGAAAGGCATGTCCCCAAGCTGACGAGGATGATTCTCACTAGGTTCGGACAAGTTAAGTGAGAGACTAGGTGGCATCATTGACCAGGTGCCTGGAAGCATGCTAGCCTTGCCATCTTGTTCCAGCAAGTGGCTTCTCGGTGTTGCAGATGCTTGATCCGACAAAGGCATGCAAAAACCAGAAGATGAATTGTTATGAGACCCAAACCCAGATAAAAGATCAGTGTAACTTGGCTGCAGCCGCAGAGAAGGTGACCAACTATCTGATCCATATCTTCTAGACGCAGATGCTGTATTCATCTTCTCCTCATCCAGGGAAGACCAAATGACAGGTTTTTCAACAATTTCTGTTCCATTTCCATCTGCAAGGCTGGCTCTCAAGGTCGACAATTCTTGACCTTGCAAGACCCTTGATATGCCACTTGTGGGTGACGGGTCTGCTGTAATCTTAAACGAACCTATTCAGATCATTCAAGTGACTGCTTCAATTTACTTGCACACAAATCTCAAATTAAAGCACATTGAGGACGAACATGTGTACCTTCTTTTGTGAGAACAGAAGAGTCCTGAGAGGGGGGAGGAGCAATGCTCGGACGAGGTCTTTTCATCCTTGGCACGGGTAGGGGATTCATTGTCAGAGGAGACACAGCAGGTTCGATTTGCCAAGGAGAGACTCTCTCAGGGCGGGGAATCGTAGAAATTTCATCCCAGCGGACCTAGGAACACAAATACAACCATCATGATTCATGCATAAACATGGGAGATGCAAGTTCAATCAAAAGTTTGATCGCATTAAGAAGTACCTTCAGACTCCTCCATTTGGAATCTTTCCACCGCTTATCATTTTCTTCAATACCAACAATTGTTCCGGTAAATCTACATAAGTTATTTCAATAGCATATTACACTACCTGTGACTTCAAAAATAAAAATGAACTTGATAGAACCATGTTGCTACTAAGCACCAGCAAACGAGAAAAAAGGAAATAAAACAGCAGTGATATCAATATGCAGGAGACAAACCTCTGTTCTGGAGCCTCTTCACCCTCAAATCTCATTTTAAACCTCATTCCTATGGAATAATTGTTCTTCATCATCTCTGTGTACTGATCTAATGGAACAATAAATTCAGCAGGGCTTGTCCTACAATGATGAATGAAATTAGATCAACCATTATACACTAAACATATATTCATGTATCAGTATGACAGTAAAACACCATAAAACATTTGCAAAACATAAAAAAAAGTACAACTAGAATACCTTGGTTTATAGTAGACAGTGAACATTGTTTTAGTTGTGATCGCATGCCATGCAGTTGCGAGGACACCAAGATGCATGCTGTGACAAGATATGACTGATGAAGGAACTACACCCTGCTGCCGCATGGCACGTCTAACTCCAACTCGAAGTTCTCCATTTTCCCCTCTGATGGATGAAAAACAAAATAGAATTAGCAAGGCATATTACCATATACTAAAGGCTTCAAGAATTCATCTACGAGAGCGGACCTTAGAAATATGAAGGCATCCCCAGCCACAAGTCTTTTAGAGCTAACAAACACACTCCAGCCACTTTGAAGCAAGTGCCTCCTTGGTTGACCTGAAGTCATAGCGTCATACAAATCATCAAATCATACACTACCAATAGTAGACCATTCGGTATTTGTTTTTGATCTAACAAACTACCATTGAATTCTATTTGTCGCTCATTGTATTTGCTTTATTGTCACCCCTATAATTAATGCATTCACGGATCAACTTCAGGAAAAGAGATTTCATAAGCTAACAAAGTACCATTGAAGCAATGACTGATATTTGTGGCCCATCGTATTTTGTTTAGTGTCACTCTTAGATCTAACTCAGCTACTAATCATCTTTCTTATAGGAAAAATTGATAAGCTAACAACATCCTGGGCAAAAAAGAATGATAATTATGTTTTTATTTTAGAATAAATCTCAGTTGGCATGGCATAACATTAGCAACATTAGCAAATGGTTGTGGAACAAAATAACATCCAGCCAATTAGATAGTGGAGCAGCAAAAACCATTTAGATCCAAAGACATTACCCCTAAAGATATGGCGAAAACGCCACTCGTTTCTATGCAAATCTTTTGCCACCAGCTCCTGTGTAGGTGGCTGACGAGACATGTCCTGCAAAAAGGCAAGATGCGTCTCAATCCTCATAGCCATAAAGCAACAAAATTATTCACTATATCAACATAAATAGGGTAACTAAACTCACCAGAGGAGGAAGGCACTCATCTGCATGACGCCTCAAAACAGAGAAACCGCCATGAGTGCTTGTGTCGGAGGCCGTCAATGTTTTACAAAATGAGTGTACATGAAAGTGTGGTGGAGGTGGTGGAGGCACTTCCTTCTCCACCGAATGTTCATCTTGCTAGGATCAATCAAAATCACCAAGTTTTAAATGATTCTTAACCCTCGAGACCAAAGTAAACAAAAAGGTAAAGAAGATGCTGGCATAAAACTCACGTCGTTCACAGGCATCAAAGTCACTTGTGAGTACACCTCATCAGTGTCCATTTCAGCCTATCATTCAACATCAAACCAATTGAATAACCTTGAAAAGTATACAGCAGCATGAGAAATTTGACAAAAACAAGCACAGTTTACAAACACACCTTCAAATCCACGTTGACAACACGGCACAGTATCTTCCATGGAAGATCGTAAACTGGCATCTGCTGATCAGCAACCTGATTGGTGGACGCCTCCACCTAGTCAACAAAACCAGCACAGCAGCAATCCCAAGATAATTAAGGTGAATTCAGCAGCCAAACATATAAAAAAAAATTTGATTAATTCCTTCCAAACATCGCTCAAATTGCAGGAAAACCTAGAAATCGGGGATATGAATAACCTGCTCAATATGGCCTTGCGGGAGATAGTACACAAGCTCTCCTTTGCGCGGAACCGTCACCAAAGGCCCAGCACAAGCGTGCCATAGCTCCGTATAGAGCGCGGCCTCGGGATCCACTGGAAAACACCAAAACGAAGCAACAAGTGAAAAACAATAACGCTAGAAGTGTCAAGGAGATGAACAATTGGGGGATTGAAACCTTTCTCGTCACTGGAAGACGGAGGTGGATCCGGCGGCTTGATCGAATTCTCCGATGAGGTCATTGAACTCTCCTTTTTCACCACGGATCTTTCTCTTATGGAGCAGGAAGAGTAGATTACAACTCGAAATTTGAAACCCTAGCTTTAGTCGAACGACCAGAAAGAAAGAGAGAGAGAGAGAGAGAGAGAGAGAGACGACTGTAGCTGACTTAAGAGAGGGAAAGAGAGGTGGGGAAGAGTGTAATTATCTGCAAATCGGGGATGAAATTACCACACGGTATACGAAATTTTCAAACCCTAGAAAGAGAAACAACAGTAGCGGATGGATGAATCGCTTTCGAACGCTGTCAATTCACGAGCGAATTTCGTCCTCTGCGCCCCGCCCCCTCGCCCCACCACACACTCACCTTCTCCCCACACAACGCTTGATGTCGCTTTCTCTCTCCCTCTCTCTCTCTACAGAAGCTATCAGTGAGTACTCCGAAAGCTGAAGAGGAGGAAATGGAGGTCAAGAGAAAGCGGGACAGCTTTCGGAGGGATGGAGGGAGAGAGGTTGTCGTTAAACCAGATATGGAGACGAAGAAGAGGAGAGAGTGGGAGATATTTATTTTATATTATTTTTATTTTTAATCTTTTTTTCTCTGATTTATCTCCATTTTTATTTCTCCTACCTTTGTCTGGTTGGAATGAGAGAGGTGTAATATTTACAGAAATTGTCCGGTATTTTGAGTATTTGCACAAAACACTTGTAATATTTTCTTCCTATCACTTGTTCATGTTCACCTCATTTATAAACAAGTTGAGTTAAAGTCGAGCCTAAATTTGAATTAGAGCTTAAAATTGTACTCATATTTAGCTTGTTTAGTAAATAAATGAGCTCGAGTCGAGCCTCTTTCGAGTATTAAGCAATTTTAATTGATTTTCATATAGTAACTTAAAGTAAATTTATAAATTCCATAAAAATCGACCTATTTCGATTTAAACTTTAAATCGAGCTTAAAAATGTGTTAATACTTAACAAACCCAAGCTACTCGGCTTATAACAACTCTATCCAACTCGAAAAAATGGATGAAAAACCTTATATAAATGGAAAATGGGTAAAGAAATGAAGGATAGCTTAATGAATAGTAGATCAAGTTAGATTCAAGTGTATCTGAGTTATCACTGTATCTATCCCACATGTTTATCATGTGGATGTTCTTACTCTCATTCACGTTTGCAGTACTATAATTATTATGCTTCTTATTTTTTGAAAACTTAGGCTATTATTTTTCACAAAACTCTAGAAAAATAATAGCCGTTTTCAAAAAACTTAGTAATTGTTCATCCATGGGTGTGCATGAGGCAACTTGTAATAGTTTTTAAACTACTAATTAAAATCAAATGATTAAAAATAAATTGTGTATGAGGATTATTTTAAATGGTTTTTTTTTGTTAAATTGGTGGTTTAAAAAAAGCTAACTTTTATAGCTTAGTTTTTACTTTATTTGATTTGAAATTACCATAGTAATAATAATATCCAAATAAACTTTATTTTTTTTACAAATAAACTCTTTTACGTCCCATGCGGAGTTTATATTATTTCATAATCTTTCAACTTTTATTTCACAAAATTTTTCGATTTTAATTTTTAACTTATTTATAATTTTAGTCAATTTTTCTACATCGCTCCATACGTACCCTCACTAGCAGATAACGAACGGATTGGGTAGAGCAAAATAAAAGGTTGTTGTTAGGTATACTCATTGCATGTAATATCTGCACTCAAATGAATGGATCTAATATTCATTGCATGTAATATCTGCACTCAAATGAATGGATCTAATATTTGTTCAATCTTTGTGTTAGACAATATGTTCAATAATCATTACAAGCATTTGAAAAACAATGCACGAATTGTAGGCTAGACCCATTCAATTGAACAAATCCAAATCCGTTCAATATAATTTAAAAATCTTTCAAGTTAAAAAAAAGGACCAAAATTTGAAAGCCAATTTTACTTGTAGGTTTGTATTTAAAAATCCAAACGATGCATTAAGGATTCGTGTGTGTGTTTCTTTTTATATGTAAATACTCACAATATTTACAAATACGTGTAGACACACGAATTGAACGGTATATTAGTCTTATTAAATACTCTATTCATTAATTAACACGTGTTATTTTATAAATTTTCACAATTTGAAAAAAATAAATAAAAATACATTTATACTTCTAATTACTATATTGTTTTAGCTTTTTTTACTTTATTAAAAACAACAATTATCTATCTAATCATTATAAGGACAATTTTGAAAAGTAAATATAAAATATCTAAAATGTTATTTTTTAAAAAAGATTTTCTTTTTTAAACGACATATTTTATTAATAGTATATTCTATTGAGTTCTTTTTTTTGTTTTTTATTAGGAAAGATTTCGGGTGAGCGAACCCTACCCGAGAATTCTTTCGGATGAGGTCTAGAAGACCGAGATTGTTTGAGATGTCGGTTCTCCGAAAAGAGTGACAAAGGTGTGCGACCTTGTTCACCACTATGTTGCTCATGCGGGGGATGTGAAAGAAAGAGACTTTTATCACATACTATAGTAGGATTTTGATATCCGTCATGATCAATTTAATTTCACAAGGGCCGGTTATGCTTGTTTAGCAAATAATTTATATTAGAGAGCCACCCACAATATGTAATTTGTCAATATGAAGTTGGAAGATTTTTAGGACCCCTTCTTTAAGGGCAAGAGCTTCTATTTTAAGAGGAGTTTGAAAACCTAGATTTTGGTACCCAATATGGAGAGGAACCCCCTCCAAGCCCGAATAACAATCCCTGTTGAACTTTCTGAGTTTGAAAGTGCGGATCCATCAAAGGTAAGTTTGAGAGTCCCCGTGGGAGGCTTTTGGCAATAGATGTTTTTCTTTGATTTACGTTTATCTTGCGAAAAGGAGGCTTGATTGGTAGACGAATCACCAAATTGAGATTGTCATCATATGCATGTGTTTTCTTTCGGTTTTCAATATTAGTAGTAATACTTCATAGTGTAGTAGTAGTAGTAACTGCCACTGAGGACGAAGCAAATCCTCTGCCTCAGTATCCCGCCCGACGAAAAATATTTGACCTTTAAATTAACATTAAAAAATAAAAAATATATATTTAGCTTCTATGTGATTATTATAACATATTTGAAAAAAAAATCTAAAAAAAACGACTTACAAAAATTATAATAATTTAAAAGAGATAGAAATATTTTCAAAAGTTATAAAAAGAAGTTATTTGACTATATAATTTTTTTTTAAAAAAATTGTAAGTTAATTTTTTGAGATTTATTTTTTTGGATATGTTTTAGTAATTATGTAAAAGTTAAATATATTTTTAATTTTTTTAATATTAATTTAAGACTTAAAATTTTTTGTAGGGAGAGCAGTAACGATCTCCTGCAGCACTACGGTGCACCACTCGGTGCATCACAAAATTATTTAGGGTATTAGATTACTTTAAAAATAAATTTAAAAAATATATTTGTATTTCATATACTTATATTTACACTTCTATAAATTTTCATGATAAAAAAATAATGTTTAAAAAAATATAAAAAATATAAACTAATAAAGTCATTCTTTTAATTATATATATATTTAAAACATATTTTTTTATAATAAAATCTTATAGACATGTAAATATAAGTATATGAAATAAAAATATAATTTTTAAAAATTTTTTAAAGTAAATTTATACCTCAAATAATTTTGTGGTGTACCGAGTGGTGCACCATAGGTTGTAGAGGATCTGCTCTGTAGGGAGAGGTTGTGGGACGGGATTTTAAGACAGAGGGTCTGCTTCGCACCGGGAATGAATTAAGAAACCGAGCAACCAATGAGAAAAGGGGACCGGGGGGGAGGTAGAGGTGCGTAGTAACCGACAATAGCCAGTGAAACGGAGAAACGCATAGAAATAACTACTCCGTAGAAAGGAGTGAGTTAACGGCGTTAAGGGGGAGTGGGTGGGCCAGAGTTGTGGGGAAGGTACGAAACGAAGGTGATTGCTGATTGGAGGTAAGCAAGTAACGGCGTTTGTTGGGAAAGCTGTTTGGGTTTTATGGGGAAATGACTTTTGTCCTGCTATTTACGGGCAGGATTGGGTGGATGTGAGGCCAGCTGCTACTTGCCCCGCCTAGTACTGTGTTTCTATTTGGAGTAACTGTATCATTACTGTATTAATCAAACTCACACTCACTTGCTTATTCCTTTATTACAATCATTTATTTTAAATTAAACTTTTGAATTTTAATCCTACATTTTAATTATAATACATTTATAAATATAAATATTTGAATAATACTCCCTCCGTTCGGCAAATTATGTCACTTTACTATTCATGCACGCTTTTTTAGGGGATAAAAACTATATAAAATAGGGTAAATTGCAACTAATATCCCAACCTTTAGGGATAGTTGCTTTTAATACCCTAACCTTGTAAAATTTCACAAAATATCCTAACATATACTATTAGTTGCACTTAACACCCTGGATGAGATTTTTAAATTTTAAAAATTACCCACATAATACAAAAATTACAAAAAATCACCCATATTCATAAAATGTTTTCAATAAACTCCTAATATATTTTAAAATTTGAAATTAAAAAAATCTCTTACAATTTCAGCCCACCCAACCCACCATCCAAAAATAATTATAACAGGTATATAAAATCTACTCCTTTAAAAATATAATATAATTATTTTAGCATTTACTCATTTAATATTTTAATATAATTACTCAAAACAATTAATTATTTATCTTAAACATAATACTTTTAAAAAAATAAAATAATGTAGATTTTAATAAATAAATGGTATGAGATATGATAACCATTTGTAATAAATAGTTACATAATAAAGATATATTAAAAATAATATGGTAAAATTATTATTTTTTAGCATATTATTTTTAATATATCTTTATTATATAATTATTTATTTCAAATGGTTATCATATATTTTACCATTTATTCTTTTAAATCTACTTTATTTTATTTTTGTAAAACTATTATGTCAAACATTTCTTATAGAATCATTTTTTTAATACCATGAAATTTATGTGTGATACATTATAAGATGTCATGTATTAGTTTTAGTATATATAACATAATATTAACCAAAAAGACAGTATATATCATATCAAATAATATACAGGGAATATATAGATGCACAAATCGGCATGTATCGAGACAGACTTATATAAATTTAGATTTTAATTATAATGTATGTTTTTTAGATAAATAATTAATTATTTTGATTGATTATATTGAAATTTTAAATGAGTAGATGCTAAAGTAATTATATTATATTTTAAAGTAGTATGTTATATATATATTATAATTATTTTTGGATGGTGGGTCAGGTGGGGTTAAATTGTAAGAGATTTATTTAAGTCTCATTTTTTTTAAAATGTATTAGGGATTCATTGAAAATATTTTATGAATATAGGTGATTTTTTGTAATTTTTGTTTGATATGGGTAATTTTTTAATTTAAGAAACTTATTTAGGGTGTTAATTGCAACTAATGGTATAGGTTAGGATATTTTGTGAAATTTTACAAGGTTAGGGTACTGAAAGCAACTATCCCTAAAGGTTGGGATATTAGTTGCAATTTACCCTATAAAATATCTATTTTTTAATAAATTTTTAACAATTTCGTAGTTATTATTAATAAGTACAAACTTGTTAAAATTTTTTTATAAAAAATAAACATTTTATATAGTTTTTATCATTCTAAAAAAGTGTGCGTAAATAGTAAACGACATGTTTTGCCAAACGGAGGGAGTATTTGGTTAACTATTACAGTAATAAATTTTAAATAAATACTTTGTAAATTTTGTTAGTCGAAATAAGACTTGTCAATTGGAACATTCGGGTCGAAATTAGACTAGTCGAAATGCTCACTATTGCGTAAAGTTTATAATTATATTATAAATTTAATACTTCGTATAAGTTACTGACACACACTTTATAATATATGTGTATGACTAATTCTGAAGATGACTACGTAAGTTTTGGACGTGGTACTTCTATATACCATCAAAAATACCACGTCCTTTTAGATGTGGTAATTTCTTTAGCATAAAGGAACCCACATCTTTTTGGACGTGGTCCCTCTTTTGAATATAGAAAAAACTTCATCTATAAGATGAGGTTTTTTCTACATTATGAAGTTAAAAATGTTCTTAAAACCAATAGCTATTGAATTGATGGGCATCAATCGTGCAATTAATTACTCAATCAATACCCATCAACTTCAAGATCAATTTTGGATAACACTGTGCGATAATATTCATGAGTGTTATGTAAGTGTGATTGACGGATAGATCATTTAGGGATGGGTGTTAACAATGTGTGTCCACATAATGTCGAATGTGGAGCAAGTGACTTTGGACATGGGACACATTGAGAATAAAGCGAAAAAACAGTTGCTCGACTTTGTCCAAAAGCAACCAAAAGCGAGTGGAGTGTGTGGAGATGATGACGGCAAAGGTGCCAGGCAAGCGAGCACATGAGTACGGCGAAAGCGAGATAGTGGTGGTGGTGGCGGCTCTTCAGCGACGGTGGAGGACACCCCGTTATGGTGGAGATGGAGGTGATGGATCCAATAGAGGCGGAGGCCCAAACACTTGACAGAGATGTGGGCAGTGGTGTTGGCAGTAAGCTGGTAGGCGATAGTGATGGGGCGGGATTACAACTGGAGGTGGTGACAAAGGAGCAGGAGAGGAGTGGTGGCATCGACCAGGTGGCCGGTGGTGGTGTTGGGGAGGGAGTGGTGGCACTGGAAAGTGATATTTTTTTAAAAGTGAACACAAAAATATATACCTAAGATGACATTTTTTTCTTAACAAGATTTTCTCCCTAAAATGATATTTTTTTAAACAGAGGGAGTATTATTTTAAGGAAAAATGACTGAAAATAATACAACTATCAGATATAAACTAAAAATAAAATGAACAAAAAAAGTCTCAAAATAATAATCCCTCTGTTTGAAAATACATGTCCTTTGACTTTTTCACACATTTTTTAAGGAGATAAAAACTATATAAAATATTAATTTTTTAAAATAATTAAAACTTATTCATAATAAGTTTGTAATTATTTAAAAATTTGATATTTTATATAGTTTTTATCTCATAAAAAACATGCTAAAAAGTAAAAAGATATGTATTTATGTACGGATGTAGTACAAACTATTACAAACCCAATATAATGCAAACTTTAAAATCAGCCAAAAATAATACTCCCTCCGTTAATTAACTTGTCATTTTAAAAATTTGCACAATTTTTAAGAAAATAAATAAAAATACACTTATGTCCCTAATTATTATTATTATTATTATTATTATTATTATTATTATTATTATTATTATTATTATTATTATTATTATTATTATTATTATTATTATTATACCTTTTCACTTTATTGAAAACTACAACTAATTTCTCCCTAATCATTACAAGGACAATTTTGGAAAGGGGAAACAAAAATATCTAAAATGACATTGTTTTTCTTTATCGGATTTTCTCATTAAAACGACATGTTTTTTCTTAATTTATAGAGTACAAACTATAAACTTTTAACTTAAAATAATGTAAACTTTTGAACTTGGATTAGAGGAAGAATTAAAATAAACTATTATTTATCAAAATTACAAAAAACATCTATATGTAGTCACGCTTTGCAAAAATCCACCCCTTTTATTTTTAAATACACCAAAACCACTATTTATTTGTCCAACTTAAAAAAACACTTTTTTTTAAATTACATAAAATCACACCCACATTATCCATAATTTATCAAAAATATATATAGTCATAGCCTAAAATTCATGTAATTTCTTGTAAATTAAAAAATTGGGTTCTCTTACACAAAGTTGGACAAACGAATAGTAGTTTTGATCTATTTAAAATATAAATGGTGAATTTGTGCAAAGAATGACTAATTATGGATTTTTTTTTATAATTTTAAATAATAAGATTTTATTTTGAATCTTACACTTGATTCAAGTTCAAAAATTTGGATTATTTTAAGTCAATATTTCATAGTTTGTATTGTTTTTGGTTGATTTGAAACTTCGTATTATTTTTTGTTTCTAGGCCAATAGTTTGGATTATTTCATGATTTTTTCCTTCATATTATTTTTGGTTCAAATATGATAGTTGGTATTATTTTAAGTCATTTTTCCTTATTTTAAACATATTATAAAAATGTCAACCAAATATTATTTAAATATTTATATTTATAAATACATTATAATTAATTAAAAAAATAGAAAAACATACTATAGTATCCCTTTACCACTAATTTTATCATTTCCATGGAAAACGTTGGATGAAGGTTATTAGTCAAGACCTCACACTTTTGATCCTCATAGAGGATATGGCCATGGATCAGGACTTGGCAACGTTGTATTCGGGCGAATGATGTTTAGTCTCTTTTTGTGTGCTTTGTCGCCTTAATTCTACTGTTGCATGCTTGACTTTGCTCCTTTATTTTTGGCTTATTTTAATATTGGGTCTTTTTTAAAACACTCTCTCAACTTGTTCGAGTTAAAAGTGCATACATCATGATCCCCCAGACGTTGCCTCATCGCGGAATATACTGGGTGGTTGTTGTTGTTGTTGCATGGAAAGACTGATCATATTAGTCGGTGGAGAATGTTTCTTGGAAGCCTATAATAATTAATCAAAGTAGGTCGACTCTCTCTCATATTTTCTTTGCTGACGATATTCTTCTCTTTGTTGAGGCCTCCGTTGCGTAGATGAAGGTCATTTGAAGTGGCCTGGACAAATTATGTGCTTGTTCGGGTAAGAGAGAGAGCCTCCAGAAATCCAAATTCTTTGTTTCTAGGAACGTGAAGCCGAAATTGGTTGAGAGGATTCATGCGAGTGGTGGGATTAGTGCTACCATGGTCCAAATTCCTTGGTATTCATTTAGGCCTCGGCTGGGGCCTCCCAGGTTTGGAAGTGTATTCGTTGAGGCCTCGAAGATGTCGTTAATCTCGGTATTAGGTGGAACCTTCAGAATAGGGAATTGATTGATTTCTAGAGGGATATGTAACGGTCCGGGATTATGATTCCCAAGTTACGTTTCGAGGGATAAAACCCCTCGTTAGGATCTTGCGCCCCGAGTACAGGTTGAAGGTTTGAAATCAAGGATTTGTAGTTTAAAGCGGGATTTCGTACCCAAATTCGGAAGGTCTGCTGGAGACCCCGGGGTAACCCCTGTACCTATCCTAAGTCTACAAAGCGG
Source organism: Persicaria maculosa (assembly GCA_963922045.1). NCBI lineage: Eukaryota > Viridiplantae > Streptophyta > Magnoliopsida > Caryophyllales > Polygonaceae > Persicaria > Persicaria maculosa. The sequence continues at coordinate 17,199,481 of OY998261.1, read as the reverse complement.
AAAATGTTTTATCATGCAAAGGACATAAATTCTGAAATAATACAACCAGTGTCGCGGCGGAGCCAGATCAAAACAGAGTATAATTAGGAAGAAATCCCAAAAGTGTGAATTTGGTGAAGTCAGGGTTCAAACACTCACTCTCCGCCATATGAATGGACCCCGTTATAACAGCACGAAATCAAGTAATGGAACGGGTACCTGAAACTATACCACCATGTCAGGCCAAGTGTTCAACTGCGGGTCCTTTGACCGCGCTGAGGACATATAATACGCCTATACCTAGAATAAGGATGCCTTCATGCAGTACTGAAATGTTAACCACACTATCATGCTCCTAATGCATATATACAAAATATGAAGTAAGACCTTAACAAAGAATACCAAGTGGTATATCCCTCTTCTACCACCACCCCCTTTCCAGATAGGGTGGAGACTGGCCAGTTCAATGCTATAGCATATCACATCTCATCATCATATCGTATCTCATGCTCATCTCGTATCTCGTGATACATATATAAATGACTCAAGGAGGACAACACCCGATGAAGCTAGGCTGTCCTATGACCCTAACAACGACTCTAGGACTCATAGATAACGGCCGTTCTGCATTCAAACGCATACAGAATAAGAATGCTCAATCGTAAGTGTAATTCCTAAGCATGATACTACATGACATGCTTTTATGCATATGTAACACCTACATACTATATGACACATCAGGCAGGAGGTCCTGGTTACTGAGTAAGCCCCGGAGGTACTTACCTGGCTAGAAGATCAGCAAAAGAAGAATCCAGCACACAGTAGTCACGATCACAGAATATCACCTAATTACATAACGAGAATACACTGAGTATAATTCTATAGCTTCTCTGAACACATATATCACACACTCATACACACAGATAAATAAACAAGTTCGCATCCATCATACTTTCAGTTCATCCTGATCAATCATCTCCCATCTCATACCGTTCAACATATATAATCCGTCATCTTATCAGCTTAAGATAACCTCTATATCATTCGTAGCCAAATTCGCATATTACCTTTCCATACTCCTACTCTCCATGAGGACATATATCATTATGATCACAAGTATCGATCATTTAATCTCTTCTAAAAATCACCACAATATCATACTATTAGTCATACATACCATACCATTAGTCAAACGATTTTATCATCATGCTAGTCAGTCATCGAATAAGTCTTATTCCCAAGTTAGTTCCAAAACCGTTTCAATTCCGGATTAAACAGTTAAGAATTCCGACCCTTGAAAATACTCGCTAAATTCCCTTTATCAATTTATTTATCACTTTTCGACCTTGAAATTCTTTTCCAAATTCTTTTTAAACCTCCAAGTCCAAATAATGTTATATTTTAAACCTTCAGTAATATTATATTTTATTTAAAATACCCTAAATAATATTTTATATTATAATCTTTAAATAATATTAATTAAATAAATAAATAATTTTAAATTACAAAACCGGCCCAAGAAGTCGCGCCAAAACCGGGCTAAGTGAACAGTGCCGCGGCCGCGGCTTGCTTGGCCGCGCCCGCGGCCTTCATCTTCAACCTCCGTTCGACGGGCTGGTTCGCCCTCGTCGTTGGAGCTCAGGTATTTCCCCACTTCTACCCCCTCTCATCCCGCACTCAGCCCTCACTCACTCCCGACTAATCTAAACATCAAATAGGCTCGAAAACGGATCGAAACGAGGAAGAAAGTGGAAGCTCACCGGTGGATTTTTCGCGACTTCGGAGCTCTCGATCGGAGTTCTGGGCGCCTTCGGTGGCTCGCGATGGCTTGTTGGTCCTGCACCGCATATTGGTGAGCGCGATGGTGAAGCTCGGGAACAATTCCGATCGAAAACGGACGAGAACGGCTTACCGGAAGTTAGCTTGCCAAAATAGGGGAGGAGATGGTTCGGTGGCTCGGTGGTTGCGCTAGGGGGCTCCGGGGCTGCGTCTGGTGCTGGCTGCGGCTCGGAGGCTGCGCTAGTGGCTCCTAGTGGTGGCGGCAAGGTGGAGTGGTGGCGGCAAGGTGGTGGAGAGAGAGCGGAAGGTGGAGAGGGAGTACGATGGTGATGATGGACGAGGGTGAATGATGGTGAATGATGGTGATGGTGAACGATGATATAGGGAAGGAGGGAGTAGGGGCTAGGGGGATGGGCTCGGGTTGCAGGGGGGAGTGGGTGAGAGTGGTTGAGGGTGGTGTGTGGGTTTGGGTAAACAATACTCGGAATTAAATCCCGAATACGCGAATTTCGAATCCCGAAATTAATCCCCGAATGTTAGTTTCCCTGACTCTCGCTTTCCCGATCAATTAGATTGTTAAAACTTAAAAGGATATCACCATCCGATTTTATTTTAAATTTTTCGAGGCGAAAAGACGGAATCGTTCGTCAAACATTTAAATTCAGGTCGGAATCTGTTAAACGGGTTTTAAATCCGATTTAATTAAATTTTAATTTTCATTTTTCCGATAAATTAGGATTTGAATCCGAGCCTTTACATCATCCACCTCTAAAAACAAGTCTCGTCCCCGAGACTAAAACATTTTTAAAACTGGGGATGAAGTTTGAAATTGGTGAGTCCAAGGATCATGCAATTGATTCCGTAAGCATCTCATAAGTGCCCCCATGAGATCCTCACAATACCGTTGCCGTGATCATAATATCCCCAAAAGACCGTAGCAAGAATGTAATATGGGCCCCTACCACATCCTTACTCCGACTCCTCGGTCATATCATAACTCAAAACATCACAACGTCCTCTTTAAAACACCGTTCAAAAAAAATTTCCCTAACCCGGCGTTAGTCAAGCAATTTTTTTAAATTTCAGGAGGTGGAATCATCCACCTCTAAGGGCTTATCCCATATTCTCTTCCTAGGTTCCAAGTCAGAATCATATACTATCAATTTAGTTCTATCATTTCCAACATTCCGATTCCAGAACTTCATAAATATCACAATCATATAGCACATTCAATAGCATGCCACAGTTTCATAGATAATAATCACGCACCATAGCACAGCTAGCACATCATCACTCATAGAAGGATTCATCACATCACATCAAAGAAGTTGCACGTCATAACACTCGGATAAATCACATCATACTAGCGCTAACTACCAGAAGTTATCACATCAGAGTCATATAGGCACCGTCGCGCACCAACATCCCATCAAGCTCAAGGAATACTATGCTAGTACTAATACCTCACTATTGTCTATGGCAATACATTAGAGTGTCAACATCGTCTATAGAAGAGAATTTGCACATTATTCGCTCCCAAGTATAGCATAATCATAGGTCACATCTCGAGATAATCTGTCTATAACTACCAAACATACCAGGGCACGACCACTACTCAACATCTCTCGCATCAAGGCCGGTCAACCTCACCTATGCCTTCTAACTCAAATCTGATACAAATTCTAAATACCATTGCATTCTGCATAGTCTACAACCTCTCTAGCCTCATATCTATCCTCAATTCCAGGCCTACGTCCCAAACCAATTTCTAGGTATCCCAACTCTTATTCCCTCAAGCTATCTAGGGATCAATTTACTTCAATATCCAAAGCTCAAATCCTAACCTTTCACTCCAACATCTAAAACCCATAACTCGGAGTTTCCAAATCGCCCAAATTCCCTATTCCGCCAAGCTCACACATCGACCATCTACCAAGACTCCCTGTTAAACACATACTTGCCCTAGGGGTTTCCTACCAGTCCCATCACTACCCTTAAAGAGAAATCCCAAGTCGCCTCAATACTCGAATCTTACCTCATTATCTCAAACTAAAGTCCTCAACCAAACCTCTATTACGATCGATCTAGGTGTCCCTTAGCAATACCGCTTACTCTTCCTAGGCTCACAAGAATCCATCTGACTATCATTCATCAAGAGACATCTCGAATCACCTTGCTACTCAGATCACTCTTCCCGCACTGCTAAGCACTCTCACTAATCCTCCACCTCTAAGAACCCAACTCCTACAGACCCTCTCACACATGACATTCCCATCCTTATATCCTCGATATTACCAACAAGAGTTCACCTCCTATGCCAATCTCATATCCCAAACAACACTCGCATCTTCCCTTGCTAGAATTTGCTCAACCGTCTACTTCCGACAACTCTACGCAGAAGTCCATCTAGTGCTAACTCTCAACCATGAATCACCAAGTTCCTCATTACCCATGTCTATCCCAAGTAACCCACATCACAACCCACTTATCTAGCTCTCAAGACCCAATCGATCTAAACCATAGCAATTCTTTTCCCAAAAGATCGTGATACTTCACCTGCCACCATCCTAAATTCTCCATTCCGGACCTCACGAAACCTTAACCAATCGCGACTCCGCAAGCTGTCCTACTCTAGTTCCTCATCTCCTCAAACTTCAAAATTTCCCCCAAGCTATCACTTCTTAACCACGACATTTTAAGCCTCTATCCATTATTCATTATTCCCAAGGAAACTCGATGTCATCCTAATTCCGAATTAACCATAGCATTGCAAATTTACCAAGTCTTCCGTAATCCTCCGACCTATAGGATTTCCGACACCCTCTACCTAGATTAGTTTCCTCATGCTCGCATGTTCCCAAATTTCCCTAGATCACACTTCCTCGAACCTCGAAATCTCTACCGCTCAAGCCCTTATGTACCGATCCTCATTTTCACAAATTCTTTTGACATCCTCATCCGAATTTCCCAATTACTGCAATCTCGCCAAACCTTCGAAAATTCTGCCACCAGCCTTTCCTCGAAGATTCATCTTACCTCATCAATACCTCAATAGCCAAAACAATTTTCACACATCAACCTTGATTCATTCCCTATGTTAAAGTCCTCCAACAACGCATCTAGAATCCTTCGCTCACAATTTGCCAAACATTCCCAAACTTACCTAAGCATCCCCCAAATACGCACCTTGCTGACAATTCCAATATCGTACAACTTAATCCCCAAGATCTATGATTTTTTGAGCAACCCTATACTACTCATCCTTAGCAATTCCTCAACCTCCTTCCTTACCAAAATCGTTCTCAACCACAACACCTATAGTCTATTCCCAAATTATACGATTTCTTTCACATTCCTTAGTCGATCATCCTTAATTTCTCCCACAATCCACTCATAGATTACCTAGGTACTACTCCTTACACCCTAATCCACCTATCGATACCTCCTCTATACTAATTCCCTAATCACATCTAACTTTCCTATCCAACTCAAGAGCTACCCTAACCATATGTACACATACCAACTCCCAAAGTTACCCTAGTGAAACTAGCCTAGTCCTCAACCCACTACTCTCCTATGCTACCTGCCTGTACCAACACCTCTCGCTCAAAACCTGCCACCCTAATCCTACTCCTCTCCTAAGGCCTACCTAGAAGCTCGTCTGAAATCCACTAACCACTATCTCTTATCAATCCTAGAACTCGCTCGGTCTCATTTAAGCTAACATCGCCTCCCTACCTCTCTTGTTCATACTATCGTAGATAAGTTCGGCAACCCAAATCCTCTCACTGCTCTCTGGTCATTCTACCTAAGGTCCTCATCCCTCATAATCAAGCAGAACATTCATGGAATCCATCTCACATATCGTACATCACACTGGCTAATATTCCATATCTACCACATTATCAATACATCGTCGATCACATCAAGCAACTCAAGGTATCACTATACTCAATAATATTGCGAATCATTATACATATAGACATAATCGAGCCAACTCATAAAATTGCATCATGCTAACAACCACAGCAAGGATAATATCATATCAACATCACAATGGTTCATCATCATACACTAACAGAGCCTATCATCTATCATATCATATCACTAGATTGTTTTGGTCTCTACCCACGAGATTGTTTCCCCTTTATTCATTTAGGTTTTAAGTCCAATTAAATTCATTTTGCCCCTTTAAACATTTCCAAAACCATTTGAAATCATTGGGCGATTTTCAAAACCATTTTCAACCTATTGTACTCGGATTGCAAAACCTCGGCTCTGATACCACCTTTGTAACGGCCCGGGATTATGATTCTCAAGTTACGTTTCGAGGGATAAAACCCCTCGTTAGGATCCTGCGCCCCGAGTACAGGTTGAAGGTTTGAAATCAAGGATTTGTAGTTTAAAGCGGGATTTCGTACCCAAATTCGGAAGGTCTGCTGGAGACACCGGGGTAACCCCTGTACCAATCCTAAGTCTACAAAGCGGAAAATCTTTTATCATGCAAAGGACATAAATTCTGAAACAATACAACCAGTGTCGCGGCGGAGCCGGATCAAAACAGAGTATAATTAGGAAGAAATCCCAAAAGTGTGAATTTGGTGAAGTCAGGATTCAAACACTCACTCTCCGCCATATGAATGGACCCCGTTATAACAGCACGAAATCAAGTAATGGAACGGGTACCTGAAACTATACCACCATGTCAGGCCAAGTGTTCAACTGCGGGTCCTTTGACCGCGCTGAGGACATATAATACGCCTATACCTAGAATAAGGATGCCTTCATGCAGTACTGAAATGTTAACCACACTATCATGCTCCTAATGCATATATACAAAATATGAAGTAAGACCTTAACAAAGAATACCAAGTGGTATATCCCTCTTCTACCACCACCCCCTTTCCAGATAGGGTGGAGACTGGCCAGTTCAATGCTATAGCATATCACATCTCATCATCATATCGTATCTCATGCTCATCTCGTATCTCGTGATACATATATAAATGACTCAAGGAGGACAACACCCGATGAAGCTAGGCTGTCCTATGACCCTAACAACGACTCTAGGACTCATAGATAACGGCCGTTCTGCATTCAAACGCATACAGAATAAGAATGCTCAATCGTAAGTGTAATTCCTAAGCATGATACTACATGACATGCTTTTATGCATATGTAACACCTACATACTATATGACACATCAGGCAGGAGGTCCTGGTTACTGAGTAAGCCCCGGAGGTACTTACCTGGCTAGAAGATCAGCAAAAGAAGAATCCAGCACACAGTAGTCACGATCACAGAATATCACCTAATTACATAACGAGAATACACTGAGTATAATTCTATAGCTTCTCTGAACACATATATCACACACTCATACACACAGATAAATAAACAAGTTCGCATCCATCATACTTTCAGTTCATCCTGATCAATCATCTCCCATCTCATACCGTTCAACATATATAATCCGTCATCTTATCAGCTTAAGATAACCTCTATATCATTCGTAGCCAAATTCGCATATTACCTTTCCATACTCCTACTCTCCATGAGGACATATATCATTATGATCACAAGTATTGATCATTTAATCTCTTCTAAAAATCACCACAATATCATGCTATTAGTCATACATACCATACCATTAGTCAAACGATTTTATCATCATGCTAGTCGGTCATCGAATAAGTCTTATTCCCAAGTTAGTTCCAAAACCGTTTCAATTCCGGATTAAACAGTTAAGAATTCCGACCCTTGAAAATACTCGCTAAATTCCCTTTATCAATTTATTTATCACTTTTCGACCTTGAAATTCTTTTCCAAATTCTTTTTAAACCTCCAAGTCCAAATAATGTTATATTTTAAACCTTCAGTAATATTATATTTTATTTAAAATACCCTAAATAATATTTTATATTTTAATCTTCAAATAATATTAATTAATTAATTAAATAATTTTAAATTACAAAACCGGCCCAAGAAGTCGCGCCAAACCGGGCCAAGTGAACAGTGCCGCGGCCGCTGCGAGACTGCTGCGGCCGCGGCTTGGCCGCGACCGCGGCTTGCTTGGCCGCGGCCGCGGCCTTCATCTTCAACCTCCGTTCGACGGGCTGGTTCGCCCTCGTCGTTGGAGCTCAGGTATTTCCCCACTTCTACCCCCTCTCATCCCGCACTCAGCCCTCACTCACTCCCGACTAATCTAAACATCAAATAGGCTCGAAAACGGATCGAAACGAGGAAGAAATTGGAAGCTCACCGGTGGATTTTTCGCGACTTCGGAGCTCTCGATCGGAGTTCTGGGCGCCTTCGGTGGCTCACGATGGCTTATCGGTCCTGCGCCGCATATTGGTGAGCGCGATGGTGAAGCTCGGGAACAATTCCGATCGAAAACGGACGAGAACGGCTTACCGGAAGTTAGCTTGCCAAAACAGGGGAGGAGATGGTTCGGTGGCTCGGTGGTTGCGCTAGGGGGCTCCGGGGCTGCGTCTGGTGCTGGCTGCGGCTCGGAGGCTGCGCTGGTGGCTCCTAGTGGTGGCGGCAAGGTGGAGTGGTGGCGGCAAGGTGGTGGAGAGAGAGCGGAAAGTGGAGAGGGAGTACGATGGTGATGATGGACGAGGGTGAATGATGGTGAATGATGGTGATGGTGAACGATGATATAGGGAAGGAGGGAGTAGGGGCTAGGGGGATGGGCTCGGGTTGCAGGGGGGAGTGGGTGAGAGTGGTTGAGGGTGGTGTGTGGGTTTGGGTAAACAATACCCGGAATTAAATCCCGAATACGCGAATTTCGAATCCCGAAATTAATCCCTGAATGTTAGTTTCTCCGACTCTCGCTTTCCCGATCAATTAGATTGTTAAAACTTAAAAGGATATCACCATCCGATTTTATTTTAAATTTTTCGAGGCGAAAAGACGGAATCGTTCGTCAAACATTTAAATTCAGGTCGGAATCTGTTAAACGGGTTTTAAATCCGATTTAATTAAATTTTCATTTTCATTTTTCCGATAAATTAGGATTTAAATCCGAGCCTTTACAGGATAATTGGATTATATATGGATGAGCCACTCTACAACTTGAGAGTGTGTGATGTGCAAAGTATGACAAAAAAAAATTAGAGGGGTCGTTCATAACACTTTCTCATCTCTTTAGATTTTATAGAGAGAGGGAGCCTCAATCTTCGGCTCTAGTCGCTTCACTCCGGCTCTAGCCGCCTCAACCCGACTCCGGCCTCCCCCGATCTAGGTCTCGTTCTCCTCTCTCTTCTTGGGCTCCTTTAATTTAGGGGTTCCTTCACCTTCAAACCGATTAGCCTAGTGTGTTCATTCATCTTGGCGAATCAAACTCGTTTCTCATTTCGGCTCTGCTGCTACAACCTCCCTAGATCCACCCAATTGTCATCCCGATCACCCCTCCTCCAGAAGCCCGAGATCGGCTTCAACAACCTCGCATCCTCGTTAGTTCTTTGATTTGGTACCTAAGCCTTTCAATCCCCTCTTTTGGTTCCAAGCAGCCACTGCTTTCACCTAGCCGGAGTTTACCTTTCCCCTTCAATTTCTCGGTTTTGGGTGGATTTTCCCTTGATCCTTCCTCACCAGGTCTAATTTCCCCTGGTTTTATGTCTAATCGGGGGTCCTGTTGGTTTTCGTCCCTTCTCCTGGTTTCTCCCCGCCTCCACCTCCTTTATCCAGGTCCACTTGGTTTCATCCCTCCTCACCATGTCTACCTTGCTCGTGCCTACTGGGTGCTCTCAAATGTCGTCCTCGTCCAGGATTGGGTTCGGCCGTGCTTTCAACGCCGATCCGCCTATGACCCTATGTTGGGGCTCCCTCCTTGGCATGCACGTTATGTCCGACTTGCACGCCAAGGTCGATCTAATGCGTGTTGGATTTGGACCTCTCCTTTGCATGCAAGGTTGAGTTTGAGCCTTGCACGCCAAGGTTTACCAACAAATATTAAAAAAAGAAACTGGTCGAAAGAGCTTAAATTAAATCCCAAAAGAGATTGACCAAAATCTGTGTCCGTTTAGGCCGGTTCTTTTGGTGTGTTTTGCTCGGGCAGTGTGTGGCTTTGCTTTTGGTGTATCTCAACGATCTTCTTCTTTGAGGTTCTGACATTCGGAGTCGGGACTAGCTGGGGTCAAGGTGGTGTGTTCGAGTAACCCGCGTTTTATTATATTTTTTAAAAAATAAAAAAGAAAACAAAAAAATAAAAAAATGCAAGTTCAAACTACGTTTCGTCCTTGTTCCAACAATCTATCTTCTTGTTCCAGATCGGAGAGGGATAATCGATAATGGAGGGGGGTGATCTCACCATATCGGAGCTCCAGAAGCCAGTGGCGAAGTGGAAGAGGAAGACGAAGGTAGGCAGGGGAGGAAGGTGGTGAGGCAGCGGGCAAGGGTGGGCGGGAAGGAAGGCGAGTGTAGGCGGGGATTCGGGGAGGCAGAGGTTGCAGTGGTGGACGTCGGGGAACGGCAGCGGCAGAGGGTGGGCGGCAAGGGAAGGAGGTAGAGGCAGCGGCAAAGGTGAGGGGACACCGATGAGGGGAAACGGGCTCCCAAAGCCAGTGGCGAAGTTGAAGAGGAAGACGAGGGTGGGTAGGAGAGGAAGGTGGTGAGGCAGCGGCGACGATGGGCGCGCGGGAATCCGAGGAGGTAGAGGTTGTGGTGGTGAGGGGGCGTGGAATTGAAGCCATGAAGCGAGGAGGAAGGTGAGGGGACACTGACGAGGGGGAAACGCAAGTGAAGTGCGGATTCAAGCCGCACTTTACCTTTTTTTATTTTTTTTATTTTGTTTTCTTTATCATTTAAAAAATATAAAACAATGAAACACATTTAAACCCGCTTTTTATTCATTTTTTTCACTTTTCCTCCCTCTCAAATTTTACAACTTTTTAATGAAACGTTGTTTCAAACCGTGTTTTTCTTATCTTCCTACAAAAAATGAATATTTTTATAAATAGTTTTAAATAGTGAATAAATGTGTAATTATTTATTTTTCAGTGAATATTTTTTAAAAAAATTCATGATTTTTATCCTTACTTTTATTAATATTTTATAATATTTATATTTTAAAAAAAACTCGCCATGACCGTATAATTTATTTATTTTTTGATAGAAAGAATTACTTGTCGAAGGTATCATCGAGCACAGAAGCCAGCTTCTCCGAGTCTGTGACGTTCAGCTTTGAACGTGCCACGACTCTCGGGTACTCAGCCTCCACGCCAACCATTGACTGGTTCGAGTAACGCAGCGTGCACTCTTCGTACCAGATGATGCCTCCTTGTTCGGGAAGAAGCTTCCTTGGAGGTTCAGCTTCACTGCACACAGGAGATTCTTGATGAATCGTTGTCCAGCGGTGCTACTTCATGGTGGTGCTTGGTTTTGTTATTAGTCTACGTCCTCAACTGGCTAGGTTAAGTTGCTTCGATTCGTCCTGTTGTAGAGTGCCCTTTTTTTATTTTCAACTAGTTTTACTTTACCGCCCGTTGTGCGGTTTCTTAATAAATAAAATGATGATTAATTTATATTTTTCTGAAATCGGAAGGTTATATCTATTCAAATTAAACGTAAGATTTTTTTAAATATAATAAAAAATTGAGCAAAGGTATAATGTAATTGTATTATAAAAAAAACGTACTAAAATAAATGGTAATTTAATTTGTGGTTAATATCCTTATGACCCATTAAAATAAAAAGAGAAATTTGTAATTATTATGTATAGGTTTGATAAGATTTTTTATATAATACGTACTAAAATATATTATTATTAACAATTTTATTATACGATTAAAATATATAATATTAGATAAATTTATCTAATTAAGATATAAGGTTATATTGGATAGATTATTTGATCTAAAAAGATAAGTTTTTTTTACCTAACTATATTGATTTATTAATTGATGTGGCCCAAATACCAATTTAATTCTGAATATGACACGTAAGCAAAAATAATCCCGTTTTAATCCAGAAAATTCCACGTAGGCGAATCGCACCAGAGGTCGTTTCAGGCCTCTGATTTAGTATTTTATATAGATTGTATATTTCGACGATTTTTCGTAGATCGACTTCTCAACCTATTGAGATTCAGCCTTGTCTGATATCGAATTCATACTTCATTAAAAAAAAAAGAAAAAAAAAAGAAGATCTGTTGGTCGGCGTGGGGCCGGTCGGTCACAGGCTCACAGGTAGCACGTCACGGCGCCCCGACGTGCTTAATTTTAATTTGCCGTTCGTATTAATAACTTACGGAGTATTAATCAGTCAATTAGAGATAATTTTCTTTAATTTATCTTATTTGTTTTTTAATAAGAATGATTACATGCTTGCTACGGAGTACTGTGTAAGATAATCCTAGAATACTCTCCCCAAAGCTGGGCAGTTCAGGTGGATGGGATTTGAACTTAATTATATAAATCAACAAGTATATAATTAATTAATTAATTAAGTTTAGCTTTTTGCTAGCAAGCATGCGATGTTGGGTAAATTGGACACACCAAACATCCATATTCTATTCCATATCTCATCTCCATCCTCCTTTTAATTTGTTTTGATTACCTCCCTAATCCCTAACCTGTCTTCCATTTAATTGGCAGCAACTAGCTAATTGCTTTATTTTGGGAGAACTTTTGAATGATACCCCTAAAATATTGCATATTACTTATGACACCCATTTGTTTTCAAAAATCTGAATGCTACCCCTGAGTTATTAATTATCAAATTTCACATTGTAGCTATGGGTTATTAAACTTATCTTATAAAATAATATGTTAATTTTGGCCGATTTTCATGAAGTAAATTTTGTGTGAACTTTGGAGATAGGTTAGTGTCGGGATCCCACATTGATTGTGGAGTGAAAATAAAGACAAAATATAAAGGATGACATGTGAAGGCCTTACACAATGATTTATGGGACGGAAACCCCTTACATAATAATTTGAGCTTTTATATTAGAAGAGTGGATTCCGCCGTTATAATAAAAAAAATCCGACATAACTCACGTTTTCACGACCCGATCAGGAGATTCTCTCGGAGTTTAACATGGTATCAAAATCGGTCCAGTTTGGGTCTGTTTCTTTGGGTTTGGGCTAGCTATTAAATATTAACAATTAATTGATATGCTAACTCGTTTTTGAACCAAGCTATAAAGAAACTGAGATGCTTGGATCGTTTTAAGTGTCAACCAGGCTGAGATATATACTTGACTCGATTCAAGTGTCATCCAAGTCAAATCAGTTGCACTTGGCTTAAGCTTTTGTGTTATAAGTTTGGATCTCGACCTTATAATCAAAAATAAAAAAACCCGACATTAGAGCATGTACAGCAGAGGGCCCGCGACCCGGACCCTTAACTTACTTTTCCTCTGGCACATTAGCTTAAAAGCCATATTCTAGCTTTTTATTATTTGCACCCTCATATGATAGCCCGACTCTCAGACCCTTAAGTTACTTATTCTGATTCTTATTATTAAATTGTGAAATGGAAAAAAAACAAAACATAGCATTGAACTTGAAAAAAACGTTAACGATACAACGATAATATATGAGTATTGTTGCCATAATATTTTTAAAAAAACATATGCAAAATGAGTGTCTATGCGTAGATAAAATTAATTTACATTTGAATTTTTTTTTATTTTTTTATTTACAGAAATTGGATAAAAACCAATTTAAAAAACAAAAATTTAAGGCGCTGTCATGTGGCGGTCAAGGAGTGGGCCACGTGTGCAACGCCTGAGTTAATTTTTTCCACACAAAAAACATTAACAACACAACGTTTGGGTGGCCATTTGCCCGAAACGACGTCATTTTATTTCCAGCAGGCCAGCGCACGCGGCACGTGACGTGCAGACTCCCTCGTTTTTGCTGCTAGCTAGAGCCTCTGATTTTCGGGCTCATATATAAGGGTTTTTCTCTCGGGCCCTTACCTTTTTTTAGTTTTATTTTTTCTGATGCGGCACACATTGGAGCCGTTGGGCTCTGGCTCTCCATTGAACTTGCCCTTACTCCCATTTCTCACGGCTCGATCAGGATATTCCCGTAGTTTAACCGTTAGAAACAAGTTGAATTATATGTAATCCATTGTGTAGAGAGATGCAATTGATGTAAAGTCCTCCTTGAGGGTTTCATTCATTAACATAATCATATATATAGGTTACAAGAGATTGGGCCTTGGGCCTGATAGGCTCACTATACAATATGTAATCTATCAAACCCCCGCAATCGAAAGTGGAGGGTCCCGTACAGTGAGACTGGACTGAAAATCGAGAAACAACTGACGAGGTAAACCCTTTGTGAAGATATTAGCGTACTGATAGGAGGACGGGACATGGAGAACACGAACATGTCCAAGAGCAATCTTGTCCCGAACGAAGTGGAGATCAAGCTCAATGTGCTTCGTGCGCTGGTGTTGCACTGGGTTGCTGGCCAGATAAACGGCGAAGACGTTGTCGGTGTAGACAAGGGTGGCCTTCTGAAGAGGGCAGCGGAGCTCAAGGAGGAGATTGCGCAGCCAGGAGCACTCGAAAATAACGTTGGCGACGCCCCTGTACTCAGCCTCGGCGCTAGAGCGAGACACCACAGACTGACGCTTCGCTGACCACGACAACAAGAGTGTCGTTGAGGAAGACACAGTAGCCAGATGTGGAGCGATGTGTGTCAGGACAACCACCCCAATCCGCATCAGTGTAAGCGACGAGGTCAAGCCGAGAGGAAGGGGAGATCGTGGTGCCCAACTCGAGGGTACCACTGATGTACCGAATGATCCGCTTCAAGGCCTGAAAGTGCGGCTCCTTGGGCGCATGCATAAACAAGCAGATCTGCTAGATGACATAACTGATGTCTGGCCGAGTGAATGTGAGGTACTGCAATGCCCAGGCAAGACTCCGATACAACGTCGGATCATCAACCAGAGGACCAGAGTGAGCACTGAGCTTGGTGGAAGTATCAACAGCGGTGGCGACCGGCTTACAGTTGCTCATCTTGGCCCGAGCAACAATTTCGGCAGCATACTTACTCTGAGAGAGAAACAACCCAGACGCATGACGTTGCACGAAGACTCCCAAGAAATACGTCAACGGCCCAAGATCCGACATGGCGAACTCGGCACTCAACTGGGAAATAATAGACGTCCGAAGAGCATCAGAAGAGGCAGTGAGGATGATGTCGTCGACATATAGTAACAGAAAGGCCATGTCTGTGCCTCTGCGATAGATAAACAGAGACGAATCCGAGTGGCTGCCAACGAAGCCCAAGCGTAGCAGATGAGATGCAAAGCGCTGGAACTAGGCACGCGGAGCCTGTTTCAGACCATACAGAGAGCGCTTCAGGAGACAAACGTGCTTGGGACGATCAGTATCAATGAACCCCGGCGGCTGAAACATGTAAACTGTCTCATTTAGATGGCCATGCAGAAAGGCGTTCTTGACATCCAGCTGATGAATAGCCCAATGTCGTGATAACGCTAAGCTTAGCACCACTCGGATAGTGGCAGGCTTGACCACGGGGCTGAATGTCTCATCACAATCAATACCTGCCTGCTGAGATCGACCATTAACCACAAGACGAGATTTATAGCGTTCCAATGACCCATCAAAGCAGAACTTGTGGCGGAAGAGCCACATGCAGCGAATGACGTTCGCCTCAGGAGGGCGAGGAACTAGAACTCAGGTACCATTCCTTGTAAGGGCCCTGTATTCATCGAGCATAGCCGCCTGCCACTTCGGGTCGAGGAGGGCTGTTTTGTGGGAGGTGGGGATGGGGGAGAGCGAGGCCGGGTTGGAGGCTTGAGGGACTTGGGAAACGGTGGGGGCAGGGTTAGGCTGTGCGGCGGGCGCAACACAAAGCGGCGGCCGTGGCATGGAGGCCGCGGTAGGGGGGTATGCCGCGGGCGCAGCACGATGCTGCGGCCGTGGCAATGGGGTTGACGGGAGGTGTGTTCGGGAGGGCTCAGGGGAGATGTTGGCGGGGTGATCGGAGGCATGCATAGAGATGATCCGACGAGGTCTGAATGCACCGGAGACGCTGCGGGTGTGTGGTCTGGTGGTAGGAGGAGGAGGCGGTGGTGGGGGCGGTGTAGGGGGAGAAGCAGAAGCACCGGTAGAGCTCTGGGGAAGGAGGAAGTATGGGAAGTGAGACTCTGACTCAGACTGGGAGACAGTAGGTGTGGGAGAGGAGGGAGGAGGGGAAGAGAAAGGAAAGCGAGACTCATCAAAAGTGACATGACGTGACAGGATAAGCCTATGGCTCTGAACATCGAGGCAAAGGTAACCGCGATGATCTGACGGATAGCCAAGGAAGACACATGGAGTGGAGCACGGGTGGAGTTTGTGTGGGGCGGTGGAGGATATGTTTGGAAAACACAGGCACCCGATGGTACGAAGGTGATCATATCTAGGCATGGTGCAATATCATGCCTGAGTGGGTGAGCGATGCTGGAGGGTAGTAGAAGGGAGGATGTTGAGGAGATAACATGTCGTTGATAAGGCGTGAGGCCAATAGGCAAGGGGAATGGATGCGTGAAAAAGGAGAGAACGCATCATGTTGGTTATTGTTCGAATAATTCTCTCGGCCTTGAAATTTTGCTGAGATGTATAGGGGCATGGCAACCGATATGAGATGCCATTTGTGGTGAAGAAAGAGTGAAAGTCCTTGTTATCAAATTCACGGCCATTGTCACATTGGAAACATTTGATTGAGGTGTGAAATTGTGTTTTGATGTAGGCATGGAACTTGACAAACATAGGAAACACTTGAGACTTAAATTGTAATGGAAAAACCCACAAAAAAAGAGTGTAATCATCAAGGAATAAAAGGTAGTACTTGTGACTATCCTTGCTGGGTACAGGAGCGGTCCAAATGTCACTATGAATGATGTCAAAAGGTGCAAGGGTGGAGTTCAAAGACCGCTGGAACGGCAGTCTTGCATGTTTGCCTAACTGACAAGAAGAGCATAAACTAGAGCGTAGCTCTTTATTATAGTGGACAAGGCTTTGAGAACGGAGGACTTCGAGAATGGCAGCACTGGGATGGCCCAAGCGTGCATGCCACAGGCTGGATGACGATGCCGAGAGGGCGACCGGGCACGACTGACTGGATGTAGAAGGTGGGGTGACAGGTTAGAGCTCCCCGGTGCTGTTACATCTCAAGCGAGTAACCCCCGTAGTAAGATCGTTCACAGAGAAACCAAAGGGATCAAACGCAAGAGAAACGTTATTGTCAGTAGTGAACCGACGGACAGAGATAAGGTTTTTGACAATCTTTGGGGGAATAAGGACATTGTTAAGGTGTAGTGGGTGGGTTGGGGTGTGTAATTTGGCTTGGCCAATCCCCGAAGTAGCAAGGCGACCACCATTGCCGATGATAATCGAGTGTGCAGGACCTTTAAAGGAAATAGAAGAGAGGTTACCTGAGGAGTTCGTCATGTGGGAAGTGGCACCAGTGTCCATGTACCAAGAAGAGTCGGGAGATGTCGACTGCATAGAGGAGAAGGCGTGATGTCCATCAGACGGAACAGAACCTTGATCAGACGATGTCAGATAGGCCTGAGGACCTGCATGTCGAGGGGCAGGAAAGCCGGATTGAACCCAAAGAGGGTTGAAGCCAGGCAGCGGGGACCATCGAAAGCCACCAGGCGACGTATGTTGCGGCCCCTGCGGAGTGCGGCGGCCACGGCCGCGGCCGCCGCCTGTGACGCGCACGGAGCCTTGCGTCGAAGAGAAATCGTGAATGCGACCGAAGGCAGGGGGCGAGTAGGCGGTGGTAGGGCTGCTGAAGTGGCAGGAGACGGGTCGGGGGATGCAATTATTGATACCGGAGATAGTGAGGGAGGAGGGGATTGTATGCTTGTCGGCCATGGTGCCGAGAGACGGGAGCGGCGGAAGTAGGGTAGGGTGGTGGTGGAAAAGAGGGAGGGCAGCGGCGGCGGTACGAGGCCGTCGGCGGTAAGTGGAGAGGTGAGGCGGGAGGATCAAATTAGGGTTCCGTGAGGAAGAAAAGGTTGTGATATCATGTAGAGAGATGCAATTGATGTAAAGTCCTCCTTGAGGGTTTCATTCATTAACATAATCATATATATAGGTTAAAAGAGATTGGGCTTTGGGCCGGATAGGCCCACTATACAATATGTAATCTATCACATTGAAGTGAGATTTGTGCAAATATTCTCTTCTTATCAAATTGTCTATTAGTAGCTAGGTTACCATTGGATCATATATGTGTAATATTGATCATATATAGGAAGATATTAACCAGTTTTTAAAATTAGGGGTATGGTTTTCTCATGCTCGGCAGTATCGTGCAAAACTTAGAAAAACCGTGATCGGAATATGCAATATTCCTAAGGTTGTATTGCACACAAATTTCCTTTTCCCGTGAGAACGAGGGCAATACCCATAACATTTAGGGGTCGTTTGGTATTGATATCTAGATATCAGATATCGGATATCACCCCCGATATCTGATATCTAGTGTTTGGTATGGCTAGATATCGATATCACTTTAACTGATATCGATATCTAGTGTTTGGTATGCATAATATATCACTTGATATCAAGTGATATCTGATATATGTGTTTGGTAATAGTCAGATATCGATATCAGTTGATATCTAGATATCAAATTTGGCCTATTTTGATATACTCATTTTTTGGGAGGTATCACTTGATATCGATATCGCCCGATATCGATATCTTGATACCGATACCGATATCTTGATATCAAGATATCAAAGATATCACCCGATATCGATATCTTGATATCGATACCGATATCGATATCGATATCTTGATATCTAGATATCGATACCAAACGACCCCTTAGAATGCAAGCCGGTTTCGTAAAGCAATGTTCAAAATTGTTTGAACTTACTCAATGACAAAAGTTGTTAGATGCTCGCTCTTAGGGGCAAAATCTGAGGTAGAGGAGAAATCTAGCACTATAATGGTACATCTGTTATATGTATATGGAGAATTCAAGTCAATGTGGCGATTTGTTTATATGCCTTGAATATGTTCATTGACCGGTAACTAACAAGGGTTCGAGGATGGAGCTCCCGATAAGTAGGGGTCCAATCAATTATATTAAGTTTATAATATAATTATAAATTTTATGTAACAGTGGGTACGTATTTGATGACACAATTTATAAAATATTTTATTTAAAATTTATGTTATTTTAAGTACATTATAAAATGGCGTTATCCAAATAATATTCAAAAGTTTATATGAATCCAAACACACCCTGAATAGTATGTAATTTAATTAATCCATACAATATATATATATAGTTAAATATCGTTTGATTTTGCTTCTTGTTATTGGCACGGCGATTATCTTGTCAAACACACGGTCGCAACGTACCACTAACGCCGAAAGTCGACAACAACAAAGCACTCACTGTTATCAACATCCGAAGTTGAAATGCCCTTCATGCCCATTCAAACTACCCTACTTCCTTCGCCGCCACTGAAATCTGAAGTTGGCAACCCTGAGTCGGTATATCTTTCCTTCCCCTTTAGTATTTGCTCGCCTTATCCCATCTCCTTCACCAACACCAGAAATCGGTGACATCTCTGTGCGTTTGACGAGATGTCACCGTACGGATACGAAACCGGTTGATTGTCTACGTATTATATATTTATTGATATCAGCCGATAGTGAAAGTTTTTTATTTATATGAAAAACACTCTTCTTATTCAGATACCATTAAATCACCAAAAACATTGTCAAATAAAACGAGTGGATAAATTGCCTTCCGAAAAACTAAAAAAACATGTGGACGTACGGACGCATTTGAGCAAGGAAATGCGCAGCCTGATTCCTTTCCCGATGCACGAGACTCCACCTACATGACTCGAACCCTGCAGCCCGCTGATCGAGTTCCTTGAGCAGGAACCCCGCTACACCATTCGGCCACTTCCTGCTGCGCAAGCACTGTACAAGCCGATGGTGAAAGCTAGCTGTTCAAATTATTTGTGATGATTAAATAACTTATCTTTTAGTGACAGTATATATATTCTTGGTGGACTGATTAATTAATTAATCTATTAATCATCTGACTAATCATATATTAATTTTGATATAACGTGCAAATTAGTATCCCATGCACGTATGTACGTACTTCTTGTATTTTAAAGCAAATGGATTAACGAATAAGAGCAGGACATGTGTTTCTAATTAATCAGTTGGAATATATCCGTTTCCTTTTAATTGACTTTTTACTATTCATGCACGTTTTTTAATGTGTGAAAAACTATATGAAATAATAATTTTTTAAAATATTTTTTCGATAATCTCATACTTATTGGTGATAAGTATAATATTATTAAAAAATATTATTAAAATATTAATATTTAATATAGTTTTGATCGTTCTAAAACTACGTGCATGACTTGAAAAAGTCACTTAAAAGGAAACGGATGGAGTATAATTTTTTTTTTATCAAAGATTACATTGATTATGTAACTAATAGCAATATAATATACGTACTGACGTACTGTATATTGTAACACTTAATTATGCTCTAGAATTCTACAACAAAGTCAAGGTTTTGTAATGACAGATCGATCATTCAAACAGACCAAATAAAAATTGATAATGAATTGTTTCTAAGCAAATGAAATAAACTGCAAGTTTATAAATTGATAATGAATTGTTTCTAAGCAAATGATCCGTACTGACTATTTATACTAACTCCGTTCCAAATTAAATAAATATTGCTTGACTTTTTGCACGCTTTCGTCTATACCCCGTCTAGACGTACACTTGACGGTTGGATACCCAAGAGTCTAGGTGTTTGGCGGAAATATTGGCGGCCTTTGACGGGTCTTAGATATGGGTTTTCGAGTTTAGGCAACTTGGACGGGTCTTGGCAAGTCTTGGTGGGCCTTGACAGGTTTGACAAGGCTGTAAAAAAATGCAAATTAAGGTTTGAACTCCTAAATCCTTACATATATATTGATCTCTCCTTCATTTGCCAACCTCTCTATTCCCTCTACTTCTCAATCCCCCTTCCTTAGGGTGTATTTTTCTTGCGATTACTTTTGGGGATGGAATGATTGGGGGAGATGGAGATTATTTTTTAATGGTATTTGATAAAATTATCAATTTAGCCTCTTGAATAAGATAAACATCTGTGATTTGCAAAGACATTTAAAAAGCCAAGTCCCACCGCGTTACTGCAATCCAAGGAAGCGCCCCTCTCCTCCCCACTCCTCCAGTCTCCACATCCATGACTTCCACTACCGCCGCCTCTGCCGCGAGCTTGAAGATCCCTTCATCCTTCTCCAATCATCATCATCTTCTGGTATCCTCCTCTCCGTCTCTCATTCACTACTATTCCAGCCCTTTCGCAACTTCTATTTCTCTCTCTACGCGGCGGAATTTTGATTGCAAGGCTACCAAGATATCTCAATCGTCGAGGAGTCGTCTCCGTCCAGTGGCGGTAGCGTCAGGCTCAAATTCGGCGAAGATGGGCATTGTTGGGAGGAAGGGAGGGGGCAGAGCGGCAGAAACACTAGTGGAGGAGTTGATCGAGGAGGAGATAGCCGGGCTTCATTAATTAGGGTCATTCACCATGGGATTGGGAGGACAAAACGAAGAAACGCAATGAGGGCAATTTCGGCTTGAATTATTCCACCCCGAAATCCCACCCCTTCCACCTAGGCATACAAGGTGGGAAAATCTATTGATCTCCACCTTTTCCACCTGCGCCAGACCACCCCTTGAACCCCTTACCAAACACCCCGGCTCTTCTCCCTAGAATTAATCCCCACCCTCTAAACCCTTTCCACCCCCTTGAGTCATGCAGGAAAACACGACCTTAGTTCTCTAGCTTGAGACCTTGCTCCCGTTGTCGTCGTCTAAACTATGGACTAATTTTTTTTAATTTATATAAGTCCTAAATATGACATAGGAGTAAAAATACATGCCAAAATAGGGTTTGTACTCTTTAATTTTCTTCTTTAGCAATAGATATGCTTTCCTTGTTCAAATCATGCTTTCACAACATCAGACCATTGCCCTTTATTAGTGGAACTAGCCAACCAAGAAATACATAAAGCAAAACCTTTCAGATTTGAAAAGATGTGGATGACTAGAACATAATTACAAGAACATCATTAAGAAAACTTGGAGAACACATTTTTCAGGATCTCATATGTTCAACTTGGTTAAAAAAACTCCACTTCTCAAGAGACTCAAAAGGAATGAAGTGGTAAAACATTTGGAAATATTTTTAGACAACTCATGGAAATTGAAATAACACTAACTGAGTTCTAGAAACAAAACAGTAGAGTACAACTACAATATAATAATAAAAAACAGAGATGACTTATAAACAAAAAAAAAAGAAAAAATTCTAAATTATCGTAAAATGTATTGGAGTCAGAAAGCAAAAACCAAACATATGGAGTTAACGGATACAAACTTATGATACTTCCATCAAATAGCTACAGGTAAACGAACTAGAAAAATTATAAGAAAAATTATTACAAACGAAAGGACAATAATTATTGGTGACGAAAATATAAGAATAGAAATCAAGACGGACTTTGAAAGGAAATTCAAAAAAGGCCAGATAGACAACCACAAACTGTATGAATACCTTCAACTAATTAGAATAGAAATAACAACATAAGACAATGTAAATCTCATCAAAGAAGTAACGAATGAAGAAATGAAGACTATTGTCTTTTCTATTGGAAAAGATAAGTCACCTGGACCCAATGGGATGACAGCTAAATTCTATCTAAAGTATTGGGATATTGTGGGACCATCGGTTATGAGAGCGGCTAAGGGTTTTTTCTCTTCTAGTAGAATGTTAAAATAGATCAATCAAACATTTATCTCTTTGGTCCCAAAGTGTGACAATTCAAGCATAACGGACAATTATAGGTCAATAAGCTTATGCACTACAATCTATTAAATTATTTCTAAAATAATTACAAAACGACTAAAAAAGATAATAGGAAAAATAATCCAGCCCTGCAAGGAGCCTTTCTTTCTAACAAAGCAATCCAGAATAACGTCTTTATTACTCATGAGATCTGGAAGAGGATAGGATTGATAGATATCATTTAAACTTGATATGGAAAAAGCATACGATAAAGTGGAATGAGATTTCCTATTCCAAGTCTTGCGCAAGTTTGGTTTCTGCACTCAATTCATTAACTGGCTGGGTTGAACAATATGTGACGACTATGCCATTCTCGATTATTGTAAATAATGAACCCATGGAAGTTTTCCTTCCAGGGACCCAATCTCCCCCTTCTTCTTTTTTATTGGAGCCGAGGTATTTGCAAGAAAACTTCAAATGACTAGTAACGACACCAACAAGACAATATGATTTAGCTTTGGAAGAAATGGAAAATAAAATCATTTTCTCTCATTTACAAACGATATCATGATCTTCGCAAAGGCTAACAGTGACTCATGTAGGCAAGTGAAGCAAATTACTAATGACTATTGTTCAATCTTCGGACAAAAAGTAAACTTTCACAAATCAACATTTCAAATTACTCGAGTGACTGATAACCAAAAGCAAAACATTCGAAGTAGAATGAACCTCACAAACTTGATAGCCCTTGAAAAATACCTAAGTTGTCCTTTGATAAATGGACAGATTAACAAAAACACTTTCGAGGAGACAATTGGGAGGAAAAAAGCACAACTATCAAAATGGAAAGCTAATTCACTTTCTCAACAAGGAAGAACGGTCCTAATCAAAGCAAACCTTACAACGAAACCAAACTGTATAATGCAAAACTTTATGCTACCTAATGAAATCCATAAAGAACTAGATCAAATCAACAGAATGTTCTTTTGAAACAAATACGTTGACTATAAACCCTTTATCATATAGGACAAAATTTGTAAACCAAAAGGAAAAGGTGGACTAGGCCTAAGTAAGACCAAAGATATTTATAAGACACTTTAGATGAAATTGTTGTGGAAGATACTTGTAGATCCATACATTATCTGGGTTTAGATTATAAATGAAAAATATATGAAAAACTCTAACCTGATGGAATATACAAAAAGGAAAAACACATCTTGGCAATAGACTAAGCTGATGGAATTCAAGGAAGAATTTTGTAAAGGACTTGTTTGGCAAATTGAGAACTGGAAAACTACTAAATTATGAAAGAATAATTGGATGGGAGATGGGTCCATAGGGAATAAACAAATAGACAATGCTACAGTTGATGAGAATGAAAAGACAGAGAAATATATTGATGCAACCAAAAAGTGGAAAATAGAATACCTAAGAAAGGTCCTACTAGAGAATGTGGTCAACAAAATAGTAAATATTTATATACCACATAACAACATTGAAGATAGACTATACTGAAAAATAAGTACAAATGAATGGTTTTCTACACCTAGTGCGTTGGAATATATCACTAAACAATAATCTCAATCTGGAAATGATACAAACTGGATATGGAAAAATGATGACTCACCAAAAGTTAAAAATTTCATATGGAAAGTAATGCTAAATGGAATACCAACCAAGAAGAGATTATCGGGAAAGTTTATCCATGTTCCCCTCACTTGGTCCTTTTGTAACCATTCGGAGGAGGATGTTTGTCATCTACTTATTAAATGTAGATATGTGACAAGTATAATGAGAAAAATAGACAATACCATTGAAAGAATAATATCCGGAATCAATATAGACAAGACAACCATAATCTGAAGATAATTGTCGCTGAAATTTTTTCAAAACTTTCTACTCAACAACAATCCAAGTTAGCAATAACATGGTGGAGCATTTAGACGATGAGAAATAAAATAATCATTGAGAATTTATACACATGCAATATGAAGTCATGGGAAAACTATATTAGACAGAATTTGAGAAACTGAAAAGACACCAAAAAATTTCAACCAAAAGAAATGGAGAAGATAAAATGACCTAACCGGCAAAACCCAAGAAAACAACGAAACTTGAGATAGACAAACCCAACCGAAGGGACGTATAAAATGAATTTCAATAGTTCCAAAAGTGCTTTTGGTGAGGCGTCAATAGGGTTTGTGATCTCGTCTACAACATTCAACAGATGCTCGCCCCTTGGTTTCTCATCCAGAGCTTGTTGCTCTTGTCCGAAAAACGCTTTTGGTTGATGGTCCAGCATGACCCAACACAAGGGGTGGGTATGGGACGAGATGTAACGGGACAGGACCGGGATGAGACTCGTCCCGCTTCATTTTTCCGGGACGGGATTCACCTTTTTTTTTTTGAATCCCACACGGGCCTTATCCCACACGGGATAGGACGGGACGGGACTTGTCCCTCAAATAAAAATAATAAAATATTATAAAACTTGAAAAATAAAAAAATATTTTCATAGTTCATGCTTCATAGAATGATATCACCATAATGTTAACACTCCCAACAGCACAATTTCATACAAAAAAACATTGCCAGCAGCACAAGCCTCCTGTAGCCCTAACCGAATAGAATTGAATAGAGATTTCACTATTTCAAAATGGAGAAGAAATTGTTTTGTTTGCCTCCTAGAGCCCGAATCCCTAACCCCGAACCCATAATAATTTTTTATTTTCAGATTGCTTATAAGCCTTACAATATTATTGTAACTTGTGTTTAAAATAACTAAATATATCATTATAAATCACTAAATTATTAAAATTTTTAGTACTAGCAAAATTAAAACTCTTGTCCCGTATAAATATAAATATAAATATAAATATAAATATAAATATAAATATAAATATAAATATAAATATAAATATAAATATAAATATAAATATAAATATAAATATAAATATAAATATAAATATAAATATAAATATATAAATTATCATTTTATCGGAAACTTGTCATTTTAGCTTATTTCACAAGTTTTAAGGCAATTAACAAATGTACTAATTGTAACCTCAATTATTACCCTCATTTTTTACTTTATCGAAAACTACAACTAACAAACCATCAATCATTTCAAGGACATTTTTGTAAAGTGAAGGGCAAAATACCTACACTGACAAGTTTTTTTTGAACAAAAATAACACCCTAAATGACAAGTTTTGCCGAACGGAGTATATATATATGCGGGACGGGACTGGGACGGGTCCGGTACCGGGATATGCGGGATTTGTGTCCACCCCTACCCAACACTGTCCAAATGTTTGCCTTTTTTCAAAAAAATAAAAATAAAAATAAAAATGATTTCATTGTTGAAGAAATGTGTACGTACTGTATTTATCTACTTTCTCTCGCTATTTACTGGCTATAGGGGTGTGCATCGGTCTAAAACCTAACTGAACCGGGCCGAACCGAACCGAACCGAAACCGAAAATCTCAAAATTTTCAAACCGAAAGTATTAGGTTCGGTTCGGTTATTTGCCGGTTCGGTTTTAACATAATTGAACCGCATTTCCATAAAAAAAATTTTAAGTATACAAATATATATATAAAATACAGTATATATACACATATTCCAATATAAAGTATACAAATATAGTTACAAATAAATATATATATATATATAAATATATATATATATATATACACGGTTACAAATACAGTGTATATATATACATTGTAGTTGTATGCTTTATAAAGTATACAAGATTAAAATATATATATATAATTGCAAATACAATGTATATATGTGTATATATACACTATATATATGTATATACAGTAAGTATGTGTGTATATATAAAATATACAAATATATATATACAATGTATTTATGTAGTGTGTAAAAAAATTTCGGTTTAACACAAACCGAACCTAAACCGAACACAAACCGAACCGAAACCGAAAAATAGAAATTCTCGAACCGAAAGCCGAACCGAAAAATTTCGGTTAGGTTCGGTTTGTGTTCGGTTTGTGTTGGTTCGGCCCAAAAATTCGGTTTGGACCGAATCATGCACACCCCTAACTGGCTACAATAGGTGGCTCAATAGTAACGATCAACTAGTCCATATTGATGGTCCACTCCCCATACCGATCAACTTTAAGTGATGGGCTTTCTATTGAGGAATGGTACACAAAGGCACAATTCGGACTATAATAATGGATAGTGATTAGTGAGTGATATTCGCCAATGCAGTTCGTGTCGTTCAACAAAACCCTTGTTTTAAGTCATTTCAAAAGACTATATGAAGAGAGCTCTTTTCGATTTCCAATCAAAAACCACCTGTCCGAATGTCCAACGCGAAAGTTCAACCCTACACCAGCAGACTAGAGCATCGCAGCTTCAAGTTCAAAATTACATTGCGACATTGGCAATGGCAATGGCATCCTTTTGGGGTTTCAAAATTGATTTACGCGAAACCCTGAGTAGGCTGAGCAGATATACAGCCGGATAATAAATTCAGGTTGAGGTTGGATCGTCTCCACCGTCTCCAAGAAGATCATCGTATGTAACAGGTACCCTCATCCTTTCGTGGACAGACACTCGCTTCTTCTCTTCAGACTTGGGTGGATCATGCTGGTTTTGCTCGGGTGTCGGATTCTGGGAATTGCTTGGAAGGCTTCCCTTCACCTCATTGCCAGCTGCGGAAGATTCCATTTGAGATCCATCATCATTCTTTATCAGGGACTCAATTTTGCTGGCCTGCCTAAATTGCTTCTGTACAATGAGAAATTAAGAACGCAATCAAGAGAAGAGACATGGCTAAACAAATATGGTAAATGATACCGGCTACAGATTCCATACAGACTAAGCTAAATTATTAAATAAAATCGGAATTGTTCAGTCTGTTTACACACACTGCAAAATTGCAGGACTCTAAAGAACACAGGAATACCCCATCTAGGAGAAAGAACAGACATGTCAATCCAGTTGAGTATGTCAAGTTCATGTATAGCTTCGGGCTCGATTTTTTATGAGTTGGGTAGTTTAGTTATAAATTGAAGGCTGCTCAAACCTATATTTAAAGTTGGGGTATGGGTCTTGACAACTTGTAATCCTAAACATTAGTTATTTTTAGTTGGGAAGTGCTCGCTCAAGCTCTATAACTTTCGGGTCAAGCAGAGCAGGTTTTTAAGTTGGAACACTGTTGGTAGGTCTACAGAAAATATTAAAGCAAGGCAGAGCCCCCTAGCGAACTTGATTTACATAAAATGACCACAAAGATCAAGAACAGGTTTATTGCAGATTACAGCGTTGATTCATTCATTGGGTCTCCTTTGACCTCTCAGAAGATCAATATTCCTCTATCAACTCTAGAGTTTGACATTAATACTATAAGTCAGACTAAAAATATCTCAACTGTTGCGCAGGAACAGCCAACAACAGAAGAAAAGGGTGAAAACTGTAGCTAGAGAAGAAGATTAAAGCTTCCTTGACAACGGTGAAAATACGGAATCTCCACAACCTCCGAAGGCATGTTCAGTGTTTTAAACAACTATGAAATCTAAAAAAACATACTATTGCTCATCAGGAACTGAAATGAAAATTTTCGATCTCAATGCCCTCATTCATCTTATCCATTACAGACACCAAGAAAGGGAATATCTAGACCCATATACAATGGCAAATGTATGCTATGCCAAAGGACAAAATACACAGGAAAGTCTCTTATGTTAATTTCGGCCATGCCACAACTTCACCTCCACAATATTTCCAATACACACTATTTGACAAGTATTTCTCTTCTGATGAAAGTAGGCCCTCCATATCATCGAGACTATCATAAAACAAAGCCTAATTGCCTAAGCCATGACCCATGTATATGAGATTCATATATCTTCATGAATACGAGGAAAATGAATAGTTAATAATGAAAACAAAGAATATGCAGTAACAGACTTGTAAGATAAATAAGATGAAGTGTTATGATTTACTCACCTCAAACTCCTTTCCCTTTTTCATTATCTCTCTATAGGCATTTGGCTCCCTTGTTTTCAGTATATTCCACAAAATGCCGCCTCCAGTTCGGGATCGTTTTCCATCAGCGGTCTTCTGACCTCCACAAGTCTGAATTGCATCTACCTGCAAAAGGGGTAGTAGAATCAACACCAATGTAAGATTGCTCACATTTTCACTATATAAACAAATCACAGTTATCAATGAAGAAAATAGCATATACCCATAATGGATTCTCCATAAAGCTTCAGTGGAGTATAACAGCATATTTACTCAGGTTTTATTCCTATTCAAAAATAGATTTTTAAAAACATCCAAACACATCAAAAAGGGAAAAAAAACACAGGAAATAGGATCCCAAAGTGAAGGCATCTTGGCTAAGAGATCGCCAGAACTGTATGGACTAGATGGGTCCACAGAAGGCATCAACAAGGATAAGGAAATAAATGATAAATACACAGCAAGCACTGTTTGCTGTATATATGTCATAGAGTTGAATGCACTAGATGGGTCTGCAGGAGGCATCCTGGTAAGGTTTCTTGCCAAGCAACCATGCCAGGCTGATCACAGAGTGCCTCTTACCTTGGAAGTTCACGACAATTTGCACACGTCATAGAGTATAACACTATAACTATAAAGCCAAATTATCAACTAGCATTTAGGTCTGACAAACCAGCAACATGTAGTTTTTTATGTATATGACAATATAAAATGGAAATAGAACACATGAGAAAAACAACAACAACAATCCCATTGTGTCCCGCTACAAGTAGGGTCTAGGGGGTCGAATTGTACGCACCCTTTCCTCAACTATATCGAGAGGGTGTTTATGAGAAATAGAACAAATGAGAAACACCATCCAAAATAGAAATGGACATTGCCTAAGCATCTATATTTGTGACAATGGATTAACATATGAGGAAATAGAAAGTACATGAGAAACGCCATCCAAGAGATCTATTTAATAACTAGGTAGCAACACCCCAGGTACCAAGATCAACGATAAGCAGTGAGGTAAATCAGATTAAAACAATCAATCCCACAGAAAAATCAAAGATGAAATTAGTGACACGGTCATATTTGCAAACGTTGCTGAGCAGGACAAGAATAGTTCAATAAACGAAAAAAAGATATGCTTACAAAGGGTGGATTGGGTATAGTCATAGGAACTTCTAAGACTCATGAGCAATGTAACTTTCATGATTGTTTAGACCTAATAACAACCTCCTCATATCACTCAAGTGTAAGTGCAAGACCTTTGAATGAAAAATGATGGCTTAGAAGAATTAAAATGTAATGGGCAGGAAGAGGACATGGAAATACTTTGTGGTAGGGGGGTGACAATTGACATTTTGTATAGGGGCCATTTTGGGATGAGTTCCTTGGCTTTTATATAGCCTTTCACTTTTGCACCCACACCCCGGTTGGGTGTTGGGTTTCTTGTAACTTGGTTACTCAGTATATATATTTACCAATTAAAAAAAAGGGATCCTCATACGATAAAACAGGTACAGGAACCTCATAGCCGCCTAGAACATGCATGATATTAAATAAAACAAAAACCATTGCAAGCATCAAATACCTCTTTCACAAGGTCACAAAAAGCAGCGATTCCAAGACAGCCAACAGCAGTATATACAAGGTACGACTTTTTCTCTTTCAATCGCCTGCAAACATCTAAGACCAACCTGAAAATCACAAAGATATAAAAATTAGATTCACGCCTTGATGGGTGATGATTTACATTAAGATCAACTACATTAATACTTATCATTAGGCAGTAAACCTTTCAACAGCTTAAGTTGCATGGATATCAACCAGGCAACAAAGTGAACAGCAGCATATCACTAATCTCACATTGCAAAAAGAACTACAACTTGGAGTATGTTAATATAACTCAAAATGCTACAGAAAGGGAACAACGTGGCTATGGTCTTTTAGTAACCGAATTCATTTAGCCAAGATTTCAGTTAAAAAATTTAACAGTCAAGAAAAAGGAAACATTCTCCAAGAATCCAATAACTAATCTTAGAGATTCTCAAGTTTATTCCATAGCATGTCATAAGCACTGACTGCATTCGTGCTATCATGCAGAGCAAAAATATACCTGTAAGGTTTTCCTTTACAAAAAAAAACCCTTAAAAGCCTATACCTTATTAGATCAATTACTCAAAACCACCCGTTAACAGACAGTCTTTGCAAAACCTCCTTTTTATTCTTAAATTTATTAAAAAAAAAATCTCATAAACCTAAAAATTCAGAAACGTGACACTTATCTACAATAAAATTGGTTAAAGAGCATTTTTTTTAGGGTGTTGAACAAGTGCTATTTTGATAGACTTAGGTTTAAGAGGAGGTTAATACTTAATTTCAAAATGAGAGGTGGTTTTGTTAAATTAGAATAAATAAATTGTGGTTTCAGCTAATTGACCTATTGATTAATTAATGTAAACTCAAGATGCAAGAAAAAAAAATCCACCATGCATAGAGATAGAAAATAAAGAAAAATTGTTATAACACATGGTAAATGGCCATTCCGAAAGGTAGAAAAGAACATAGCACATTCTTTACATTGCTAGCCTACAAAATAAGACAAAGGGATCCAGAAAAAAATGTCAAATGGAAAATAGACAAGTAACAAATAACAAAAAGTAAGGAGGAAAAACAATAACTTGCAAAAACCAGACCAGACCTGTTTACATCCGTCACGTTCGATCCAGGTATGCTCTTCCTTTTCTTGTTCTTCTTCTTATTATTTCTACGTTTGCGGTTTTTACTTACTTCAGAAGTATTTACTTCATTGTTAGTTTTGCTCATAATTTCCCCTGATTCAACATGTGAATTTTGCATCTCTACCAACTCTCCTTCCCCTACCAATTCCCCTTCTTCTACATCAAGCATTTCTACATCGTCAATATCTTCCAAACAGTCCTCCCCTTGGATGACATCTAAGATACTCTCTCCATCCTCCATAATACCTACAAAGTGAACAAAAAGAAACATTTAAAGCCACAAATTAAACATCAACTTAAAACAAGAAACCACGTGTAAGACTGAATATATACAAAGGATCATTTTAACAGAATATCTGCTAATAGTTTCAAACACATATCAGGTTAATCAGCAATGTTTTCTTTTCATTCTTGTGATGAGATGAGCATTAAAATACCTAAATTAGCGAGTCATTAGCCAATTCTTATGCAGGAGTAGTCGCCAATTCAAACCATATGCACAATGGATAACCGGACAAATCCCTAGATGTTTTAAACATGGATTCTGCTTATATAGACTCCAAATTCAAAGTCGACAAGAACAAACAAATCAAATTGGATACAGGAATAACGAATGTCCATGAACCAAAAACATTACAAAAATGTTGGCAACTAATAAAAACCTAATTCACCGAACCAGAAGCGAAGGAGTGGCGGCGACCGGCGCGGGAGAGGCGAGAAGCAACAGTGGCAACCGGCAAAGAAGAGGCGTTGTCTGATGAGGGCGAGGGAGAGACGAGATGCAGAGAGAGAGAGAGGAGTGGTGGATTCTCTGTGAGCTTTTTAAGGGACGTCGACGGTGCTCTGCTGGAGAGAGATGATGGGAAGAGAACGAGGCGAGGAGTGCGGCACTGAGTAACTGTGAAGAGGGGGGCTGTGCATATTTCGGTTCGGACCGGAAAACCGACCGGAGCCGGACCGGTATGACCGAACCGAAATCGGATTGAATTCATCCGGTCCGGTTTTCGATTTTTAATATTTTTAACGGAAATTTCGTCTGGTACTCTGTAATATTTCTTTCATTTTTTTTTTCAAGTTGTAGCTGATGTCGGATTAACCCGACTTATCAATTTATTTGGTAAACTACACGAGTTGACGACAGTCATGCATCACCTGTGTGGTATTGCGTATTTCGCACGGTCTACAAAAGTTTTGCTAAATTTGCACGGTACCCCTGAGGTTTGTATCAATTTTTCGCGTCGTGCCCCTGATGAGTTAATTCTAACAGATCTAAAACCCTCCGTTAACCAATTTGCCATTTACGCTTACAGTGACACTAAAAGGGAAGAGAGGAGAGAAGGGGATCGGAGAGGGCAACGAGAGCCAGGACGACCACTGCCGCCGACGACATCACCTAGGCCACCACAGGAGAACCAGAACCCAACCTCGCCCTTTGGAACTAGAGAAGAGGGCTTGACCTGGAGGAGAAGTCGATCCCAACACCGAGAAGCCAGACTTGGAGGAGAAGGAGGAGGCAAGACGTTGAATCGTTGATAGCACCGGAGTCGTCGTTAGGGGAGGCGCCGCTCGAACTAAAGGGCTGAAGGTAAGTCGTAGTTAGACATCACCGATTTCTCATTAGGGATTGTTGAATCAAAACTGTAATTTCTATAGATTAGGGATTTGAGTGTGAAACTTTGATTTGGTTGTCCTCTTTGTGAAATTTATGGTTCTAGTGTGAGAGGATTAGGTATTTGTGTTTGCAATTTTCATTAGGGATTGTTGAAATTTAACAAAAACTTTGATTAGGGATTATGGAACTTTAACAGAGACTTTGATTAGGGATTGTATATTTGTGTTTGCAATTTTCATGTGTTGTTGCAATATGAGTTCGAGTGTGAGGGTGAATCAACTGTAGGGTGAGAGGATTGTGCATACTAAACTTTGATTTCAGATACAACTTTAGTTCGAGTGTTAGAGGTTGATTTGTCATAAAAGTTTGATTTCAGGATTGAGATTGAGTAGAGTGTGCATACTAAACTTTAGTTCAATACTGATTATTGTCGATAATGTTTACAAAAACTGAGTTATATATTTTCTAACAGATTAAATATGAGTGCTCACTTGTCGACTAGTAGGGGAATGTGTGATAGAAACCGTGCGAAGTTGCTTTGCTTTCAGCGGTTGCCCGTTGCAATTTTAAAAGTGACTGACCCGTAGAAGAGTAGTTATGGAAAACAGTTCTATAAATGTTGTTTGTGGAAGGTATCCACCAACTACACAATATTTTGTTGATTTAATTGATTTTTGAAAGCTTAAGAATAATGTAGGAGATCATAATGTGATTGGATTTCAGGATAATGAAGCGAATTGTGGCTTTTTTAAATGGTGTAACAATGATGTTGCCACTTTGGGGTCGAGCATAACAGTGACTGCCATCACCAATGAAGAGAAGATTGTAAAACTGAGAGTGAAGAATAAGTCATTGCAAATAGAGGTGAAGAGGCTCGAAGCTGAAAATTGGACATCGAAGCATGAAAATGGGACATTGAAGAATGAAAATTGGATCTTAAAGTTTAAAATTAGACTTGCTATTTACTTTTGTATTGGGATTGTTGTATTCATAGTACTTCTTCTAAGGCATTTGAATATCAAGTAGCCAAAGACAAGGGTTGTTCTCTTTATTCGTAGTCTCTCTCTTTATGTAAACTTCTTCTAAGGCATTTACCGACATCAATGTTAGACTCGCTCTTTATGTAAACTTCGCTTTTACCGGCAACAATGCAATGTATCCAGGTATTGTTCTCTTTATGTAAACTTATGTTTGTGACTGTATTGAACACTTTCACTGTTTGTCCTTTGCTAGGCTACACTCTCTCTATTTTTTATATGCTTGAAATGATGCAACGAAGTTATCTTCATTTCATATAATAAGAAGTGTTTTAGAAATGTATAATGTCATAGCCAAAAGCCAAGGGGACAATGGTTGTTCCAAAAACTAATGAAGGGGGTCTAAGTTTGATGTGACCCTCGACGGAGCTAGGTTGTCCGACGATCGGGTTGGAAGTCTAGATACTAAGGATGAAGCTCTGATGGATGTTGTTGAAGATGATAACAATGAGGAGATTGAGGAGGAACCACTTTTACCTCGAACTACCCCATCATTGACGAGAGCTCGAGCTCGTCTACTTGGCCAATCGGTTCTTACCTTTAAGGAGACACCACCACACACGGTCACTTTGCTACAGGTTAAGTCTGAATTGGCGCCGACCGAGACTTAATTAGAGGGCATCGATGCCAAGCTAAAATTTTCAAAACCAAGCTCATGACATGATTTTTGCATGGGATTTTTTCTTGCATTTTTTTCCATGAAAATGAGGCTAAATGTAGCCTTGTTCGGACAATCCAAAAGGCTTTGCTAAACCAAACGTTACTAGTGCCTTTTGGTATTTTTTTTTTCTTTTGGTTTGTTTTAGTTTTGTGACTTTCATACAAGTCCTATAAATATGTAAGCTTGACATTTGTTTTAGATAAGTTGAATTTTTTAGTTAAAAGTTGAGTACATTTGCTTCCTTTGATTCCGGGTTAAGGATCATGTTTTTGGTGAGATGCTAAAAACAAAACCCCTTTGGTGAGATGCCGAGGGAGACACCCTAGTGAGAGGCGAAGATGTCAAAGGATCGAGATCCTCAAAGTGCGATTCTGAGAGGATTGAGATCGAGTGTGGGAGGTTAAAGGGTGAAAGGCCTGCAAATTTTGCCATACATATCTGGTATCATAGGACATCTAAGTTAGGTGTTTCTAAAAACTAAAACATAAAATAAACATGCATTTTTTTTTGTGATTTTTGACATTTTCTATTTTTTTTTATTTTTCAAATTTTATGAACTCTAAAATATGCAACACAAAAAACAAAAATAAATAGAAAAATAAGGCTCGTATAAACATATACTATGAATATCGAATAAACATATACTATGAATATCGAATCCCCCACCCCAAATTAAAACTTTAGTGTCCTCAATCCTCACTAAATAAAATAAAACCAAGGGAAATTAAAAAGAAACTCACATGGACAACAATGTTGCAAATGAAGCGATTTAGAGCAATTTGCAATTCTGCCCAGGTGTCGATACCGACAGGGGTGGTGTCGATACCGACACACTTTAGCACTCTGATCTCCTTGGTTCATTTCGTCTTGTTCCTATGCACCGTGGAAGATATTTGAGACCTCTTCACTCAATAAAATAGTCAATCCTAAACTTTCTAAACCCTAAGCTAAAAATCAAAAAGCATAAAAAAGAAAAGAAAAAAGCGGATTGCCTCTCGTAAGCGCTAAATTTAACGTCTCTAGCTTGACATACTTCCTTTTCTCTCTTAAATCTGGATCGAGATGAGGTAGTGGATCCGGTGGTTCAGCTAGTGGAGACGCTAGCAGAATGTCCTCCGGTCGTATCTTGTTATATGCCTTTGGGTGGTAAGGTTCTTGCCCTTCCACCCAACTCGTCATTGGACCTTCGTCCTTAGTTTCGCGGATGAGCTTGAACCTTCCCAAGTAGTGATGTCCGCTTATTTGACCATATTTTATGCCTGTTTTTACTTTCAATTTCTGTTTATGTACATTATGGGTTGGAAATGCTATGAATTTGTGTAGAATATGGTTATTTGTCAGATATAGAGGTCTACACAAGTTTTGGTTTAATTTTTTAGAAATTGGAGCTGAATTGAAGCCAAGCCACGAAGAGGACAACCGTTGAAGAGCACTCGACATTGAATGGAGGCTCTCGACATCGACTGCAATTTATGAAGGAATATTAAATGTTGGAAAGGCAAGATACTGGAATTGCAGTAAGAGTGGTCGACTAACTATGGTCAACGTTGACTAGCTCACGACATCGACTTGCCTAGAAGAGCTCTCAACATCGATTGGAATTCGCTGACAGCAGGTGAGGATAAGTCTGAATCTTTGGAGGATTACTTAACCACGTTTTTATTTTATCTTTTTCCTCCAGAGATAGTTATTTGCTTGTGGGTAATTTCCAATTTACCCATAGTTAGATTTAGATAGAAGATTTAATTAGATGAAATTTATTTTAATTGGCAGTGGTACTAGCCTTTGCTCTTAGTCGATTGCACAAATTAGCTATGTATGGAGTAGCAGCAATTGCAACATTCAGGAGGCTCTTCTTCTTCCATCCATCACTGTCCTCCATGGCGTCCAAACCTTCTCGCATCCATCGCTGTATCAACTCTCTCTCCTTCCGTCTCCCTATTAAACTGTTTAATTTGAAAACCCTAACCCTAACCCTAACCCTAACCCTAACTTTCTGAAGAGCCCTTACTTTGCAGTGGCAGAAACGACTTGGGAGAGCGTTGCGAAGAAGCCGAGGACGATGACGACCAGCTCTGCCTTGCGCGACTCTTTCTCCAACTATGCTGATTATCTCAATAACCTTGTAAGTCATTTTCTCCTCTTTCCACTGAACGCACGCTCCAACTACGCTGATTATCTCATTCCTGGTTTTAAATTTGCATTTCGGTAGCGTGGGCTTTGGATCCTCGGTCTGTAGCGAATCTGGATTCAATTTCAAAATTGGTTACTGAACTTAGAATTGAAGTTTGAGAGAGTGACTTGATGCCAGGATTCTTGAGGAATTTGCTTATTTTCTCTCCCTTTTTTATGTGTCGGCCTTTGCATTTCATGAAGTGTCTATCAAAACTCAACCAATTCAAGCTTCTGTGTATAATAATGGATGTCGGACTTTGCTTCGCAATAGGTTCAGTCTATGCCCCTGTTATCTGATTACTTTGTATAAATTCTTCTTAGGCTTCGGTGTGCTTACATATATATATCCTGCTTATGTTGAACACATTGGGTTTGTGTATACACCACTTTGACGGTTTTAGGGGGTTCTTTGTCTAGTTTGTAATGTGTTGTATGTATTGGCTTATTTGTATTCTTTGTTGCTACATTCTCTTAAGATCTTACAGTCAGAATTCTTATTTCATGATAGAATGAGAAAAGGGAGAGAGTGGTGAAAGCAAGCAGAGATATCACAATGAACAGCAAAAAGGTCATTTTTCAGGTCCACAGGTAATTACAGTTTGTGTTTTGAGTTTTAATCTTGATCCTCTCACTCTAACGGGTTGTTTCACTTGTTGATTGTATAACATGGAGTGAGCTTCTTGTTATTGATGTTACATATTAAATTTCTAGTTTCTGTGCTTTTATTTTTGTAAAAGAAAAGTTCATCTCTGTAACTGTGTGTTAGTCTATATGGACTTCAATTGATTTTGTATCTCCATTTTTTGGTTTCGTAAAAGCCAAGTTTTGCATCGTCCCCTCCCTTCCTCACCTCTCCTTCAGACTTTAATTGTTCGAGTTGCGACTAAATCGGCTGCATTATTTTTTGTACCAACAATTAAAAATTGTTTTCCTTTACTCATCCGCTGATTCTTCAACATCAGTCGGGACCAATTTCTCTTCCAATGTAGCTATTTTCCCTTCCAATTTATGGTAGCTCCTATTTGTGGTGCACAATTTCGTTGCTTCTGTGTATGTGTTTCGCTTGCAAAGGTCTGTGATAATTTTTAGTTTTTGATACTGCATGCCAACAGAATAGGAAAGGACAACAAAGATGAAGTGCTGGAGAAAGCAGAAAAGGATTTAGAAGCCGTGAGAACCCAGCATATCTCTCGACTAGTGAGGGAACTAGCTGGAACTGATTTTTGGAAGCTCAGACGAGCATACTCACCCGGGGTTGAACCTTCTCATACTCTGTATTTTTATAATTTATACGCAGGACTCCATGTATTGCCGGCATATATTGACTTGTACTCTTCCACAGGTGCAAGAGTATGTTGAAGCAGCTACATTTTGCACGTTCTGCAGATTTGGAACCCTGCTAAAACTAGAGGAGATCAATGCTACACTGTTGCCTCTTAGTGATCCTTCCGTTGAGCCACTGCAAATAAACATTCTTGACTATCTTTTGGGGGTAATTTATGTCTGGTATCTAGTGGGTGTTTCAACTCTGCTCTATACCAGTTTGTCCTTTGTATTAGAAGTCCATTATGAGTATTTTAGTTGGTCCTGTTATATTTTGTGATTTACAATGAAATGCTTCTTGCTCAAAATCAGCTTGCTGATGTGACTGGAGAGCTGATGAGGATGGCAATTAGTCGAATTTCAGATGGTGAACTTGAAGTTGCTCAGAGGATATGCAGATTCGCACGTGATATCCACAGGGAGCTCACGCTTCTTGTCCCTGATATGGATGATGCATACGATATGAAGTCAAAAATGGAAGTAATGCTGCAGAGCGTAATGAAGATAGAAAATGGTACATCTCTTACTCTTTTGCTATGGATGTTTTTCAATGCTGCAAATCAATCAGTGAGTTACATTGGCTGATAGATTTAGAAGTGAATCTCCCCACCCCAAAACAAAAAAGGGGTAAAAAATTCACAACGAAACAAATTTAATTGCTATGGAGTATGATTAAGTGGATTAATTTAGAGGGAGGAAAAGTCTTTGGCTGAAACTAAATACCTAGCGATGCTATTGCATTCTGTAAGATTCTTGTGGCTGATGTTTGATTTGTAAAAAAAAGAAAAAGATGACCTGCACTTTTCATCTTTAAGTATTAATTATCATACCATCCTTACCAGAGTGCATTCCTTCTCGTATATTTGTCTTTCTAGAATATGATAGTTTACACAAGTATGCATTTATGGAAGGTAAACATTTTCCATTTGTTTGAAACTACTATTGATAAGTTGCTTGTCCCAACTTTGCTTGCGGTGTAGCTTGTTTTAGTGTCCATGTAAGAGGATCAGAATACATTCCGCTGCTGGGATCAAGTGATCCGAACTACTCGTTGATGGGTGTGCAAGACATTGACTTATGAGGTAATTGCTTTTCCTATCCATATCTATCTCATACACTGGCCTATATGCTCGCCTAAAACCTTCCAATGCAGCTGTTCCGGGTCTAGGATGATTAATTAAAAAAAACCAGCTTTCTTCTTTCTTTTGTAGGTACTTTAAATCTTGAACTTTGTATGACCTTGATAAGAACATTCTCATGACAACCACAAGATGTGACACAACTTTTGGTATACAAGTATGTAGCTCAAGATGACTTTGTTAAAGAGTAAATTTTCCAATTCATCATGGGACAGTTTGTCTTTATGATGCTAGTTTCAAGTGATGCTATTTTTAAAGATGCTTGTCCTTACTGTTAAGGTAGTGTAGTTGTAAAATGCTTGGAAATCTCATTAGCTAGAGTCCTTGTGCATCTCAAACGACTGATTGAAGTACTATTTTGCTGCTGCATTGAAATTATCTGCACAACATAAATGTTTTTTTTTTTTAATATATCTCTGAACTTCCCAGCATAAAGGAACAAGGGGTGAATTTGAGACAGGAGGATGAAATGGAAGGTTTAAGATGATGGTAGAGAGCGGTTAACCGGGTTCATTTAATCACTTGTGGGTAAGGTGTAAAATCATGCATGGCTTCGTATGGGACGAAGTTAATAAACTGACTAAAATTATAAACAGGGTAAAATTTATAAACTGTTGGTAAAAGTATTAAAAATTTAAACAACAAGCTAACCTCCGTATGGGGCGAAAAAGAGTTTATTTGTAAAAAGTTGAGTTTATTTGGTTGTTATTAGGGGTATTGTGGTACTTTCAAAACCAAATAAGATAAAAGGAAAAGGGTGAAACAGTACTTTGTACTTTTGCAAAATAAACACCAAAATAACCTCTATTTTATAGCTTTTTTTAATACAATTTTTTTAACTAGTTTTAGTTTATTTTGGTCCTCCAAACAACCAAAAACATTGTTTAAAAAATAAACAGCCACAAATGCTTAATTTTTAACGGCTTAAATTCCTACCATAGACACAATGGGCTGACTGATAAAGATAACCATGCTGGTCCCACTTCACACCGGGTAGTCAGTAAGGTGGTAAAACGTTCCCTCGTAGCTTTTTGATGGTCCTCCATTGCAGGGATTGGACATTAGACCTCTGGGTAAGAAATAAGAATCATGTCTTCTGTCTGACTGTCTCTACCCTCCGAGCATGAGCAACCATGAGTTTTACTTACCTTAAGTTTGCTAAAAGGTAAGTCTATAGTTGTGGGGCTTACCTTAAGGTAAGGGGTGGGAAGGGGTTACCTTGGTAGAGAGAGGTAATTTCTTCCCTTTTCTAATTTTATTTTCTTTTTTTTAATGATAAAGTAGGATCTTCTCTTTTCCATTTAAATTTATTAATTGTAATAGTATTTAAAATGAAATAAAAATATATTTATATTTCATTATTTTTTAAAATAAAATATCCCATTGGTTTAATTTTATTTTTTTATATAATTTGAGCCCAATTTTACTATACCCCATCTTGATCTATTGTAGTTGCACCTATTTTCTTAACTATGAATCACAATAATCCAAATACTCCACCCCTTCAAATATGCCTTTTGATCCAAATCTTCTAAAAAATCCTCTATTTCAAGTGACGTTATAAAATGCTTAACAATTCTCCAACACTTGAATATCCAAATTATACCCCACATAATCCTACCAATGTGTACAATCTTTTTTTTTATTTTTTATTTCCAATAATGTTCTTGGATCATCAGGCGGTTCTAATACCGAGCCATTCAACGTTACCACCGGGAGATATGAAGATCGAAATTTGCGCAACTATATGGCTATGAGAGATGAGATTCGGGATAGACAAACTCATATGAACGATTTGGTTGAGCACTTGTGAAACCAATTCCAAGGCTATGATCCGAATTTATAGGTAGTTCGATTAGTATTTACGCATGTTATAATGTTTTTAACTTTTTTTTTTATTTTAATCTAGATGTAATAAATATATTTATATTAACTACTTTCTATTTTTATTTATTTATAAAATTATAAATAAAAATAATTCACAATAATATATGATAATACACATAATAAAGGGAAAGATATATAAAAAAAGAAAAAGTGAAAATAAATTTGAAAAGAGGTAAAAGAGGTTTCCCATTGTTGTAGAAGAAACCTTTTAGCAAGAGGTAGAAAAAGTAAAAATTATTTTAAACAAAAAAATAAATGAGTTGTAAAGTTGTGATAGGAAGATTGTTAAAGGCAAATGTGATGTTTCCCACGAGATTCTTCCCCTTCCTCTTTGGTTCCTCATTCACTTGCTTTCCTCAGCCCTTGGTCGGATTGTTAAAAGGCAAATGTGATGTTTCCTTTTTTAATCTGATGGGTTATAGCCCACTTTGATCTTTATTTCAATAGAAATTAATTTTCTATTATCTTCATATGGGTGGGTTTCGTTGTAGCTATTGGGTGGTTTTGGCTACTTGGATCGGGCCGATAAGGGTTCCTTTCGGGGTTGTTGGTGTGTACGTGGGTGATTCGTGCTCGAATCTGGCCGCTCCTAGCCGTTTTCGTCCTCCTACCGGGCTCTCGAATGGAACGTGGTTGGCAATGGTCAGATCTGGCTGCTCGTGGTCGTGTTTGGCTTCCTCCCTGGTTCTTCCCCTTGTTCTCTTTCATTCCTTGACGGTTGGGCTTGTGGCTGCTTCTCCTCTCCGGGAAGGGTGTCAGGGTGGGTCGTAGTGAGGTGGGCGCTCCAGAGACGTGAACTAGGTGTGATGGGCTCGTGCAGTGTTTGGGTTCCTACTGGTTTGGCCGGAGTGCTGCTGCGAGTTGACGGATTAGTTCTCTTCCTTGGTTGCGAGTTGCTTTGTGGTCCCTTGTCCGTTGAGTGCGAGAGGGTACGGCGTTGTATCCCTCGACTCGGGCTGTATTTGACAATTCCACCTAATAATATTTCACATATTACTGAATAATGTTATGTTATATTTTTGGCAAATTTGCATATATATACCAAAAAAGTGGAAGTTGACAAAAATAGCATTGCTATGTGAAAAATTGCATAGGGGTTATTTTTGCAAATAAAATTGCTACCATTTGTACAGGTTGTAGGTTGGGAGAGAGAGATAGAGGCGCCAAGGGGAGCAAATGGGAGGGAAAATTTTTTTTAGACATTTTAAATTAATTTTCAACCATTTTCATTTGTTAAAATTAAAAAATAACTTTATATATGTTTATGAAAAAAAATATTTCGAAGTGAGATTATTTTCTGGACAGAGAGAGAAATAAGACTTATGTGTCAGTCAATACGTTATTCATGCCACTAACGTTTATTTATGTGCCAGTATAATTATATTTCGTGTCAACTATTTTGATTCTAACAGATAAACCCAAGTCCGAATATAATGATTATCTTAACGTCTATCATGATAGTCAACTACATGCCACTCAATACGGTCATCGTGCCACTAACGTTTATTTATGTGCCAATATATGAATTTTCCGTGTCAACTCTCACGAATCCAAAATTCACCAGTTAATCGCCACCGTTCGGGAAGCCACCAAGAGTGCAGCCACCGTTTAAGCTTTTGGGAGGGCTGTTGCACCAGCCGCCTAGAGCCACCACGACCGCCGCCCTCCACCCCGCCGCCCTCAGCCTCAGCCCTCCACGTCTCCTTCTTCCTTCTCCTCCTTCTTTTCCTTTTTTCCTTCTTTCCCTATGTGCAACTTGCAGTTGCGGGTTTTGGTACCTGTTATTTTTGCAAATAAATTGGACAATTTGCTACATTTACAAATTTGAGAGGGGGGAGTTACTTTTGCCAATGGCCCATAAAAATGGTATATTGGGTACCATTTTCTCTATATTTTTTCATCAAGTTCAGATTAAAATTTACCAATCTCACTGAATAATTTGCCACATTCTACTGAATAATATTTTTTTTGTTCATCAATTTTAGATAAAAGAAACCACAAATCCCTA
This sequence comes from Persicaria maculosa, assembly GCA_963922045.1. Lineage (NCBI taxonomy): Eukaryota > Viridiplantae > Streptophyta > Magnoliopsida > Caryophyllales > Polygonaceae > Persicaria > Persicaria maculosa. The sequence goes on along the minus strand of OY998261.1, from coordinate 17,156,307 downwards.
AACAATACTTACGATTTATACAAATAATACTTCCTATTTCATCGAAAAATGTTTCATATTTCACCGAATAATGTTTAGTTGTGTAGTTATACTCGTGCGATGAAGATTTTATGTTGTTTATCAAACCGAAGACTCCTTATACTGACGAATAATAAATCAAATTTTACCGAATAATTGACCAACTCATTACCACTAGTAACTAAAATTCGACACATTCGTCTGAATAATTGACGAATAATTAATCAAATTACGCATCTAAAAAATCCTACACTAAATTCGACACATACATCTGAATACTTCTTCGTTTTTCCCCGAATAATACGAGAATCACAGGTTGATTAAGCAATAAATTTCAGTTCTAACCCGATTTTACCGAAACCCAACACAAACACAATTCACCCCGTCCCCCACCCCACCCACCCAACGTCTCTTTCGTTCCAATTTGATGTGGGATTCACCCGATCTTTGTGGCTCCGCCCAACAACACAAAAAGATGACGCTTTAACCTTCGTCTTCGGCTGCGTTTTCTGTAAATTTTTTTTAAGGGGTGGGGTGGGTGGATTTACAACCCACCCCCTCCATCCCCCTCCCCCAAGGTACAAAATATACCCCCACCCCCTTCCACCCCCCTCACCCCCTCCACCCCTTAAAAAAGGGGTGAAGAAAACGGAGCCTTCATCGGCATCGAGTGCCGACATCGCCGCCACCGCACTATTCGACCTCGCCTTCACCGCTGCCCGGACACCACGCCAAGTAGACTTGAATCGACCCTTCGACCGGAGAGCTCGACCTTCAAAGTGGGACTTCCTCGCACCCCTCGTCGCAAATTAATGCTTGGATCGGATCTCGCTGCCTCCGCTGGGAAGCTTGACCTTTAACTCAGCGGAATTCATGGCAAATTGGTGATCTCTCCTCGTCGATCTCTCCAAAGTCGGATTGTTGGCATTGCAATCGAAGCACATATGATAGTAAAAAAAGAAACTTGAAGCCATGGCGGAGGTGACGATGATGAGATACATGCCTTGAAGCCACGGCGGAGGTGACAATGATGATTGATGAGATCCATTTGCCTTAAAGCCATGGCGGACGAGATCCAATTTCATTTGTGGATGGAAGAGTAATTAACACGCGCTAGAGAGTGGCCAAAATATAATGTGGGCCCACAATTTTCTTTGTTTTTTAGTAATAAAAATTCATTTAATCTACACCATTGATTCATTCTCATTCAATGGTTCAGATCTGCGTACAAGATACATCTTAAGGGGTGAGTACAAATGATCTATACTATATATATATATTTATATAATATGAGTATAGAAGAGACAATATCTATATTCGTTGTTTGATATATTAATATATATAGATAACAATTTGATATCCCCATATACTAATTGTGGATTTTTTTTAGGTTTGAATATATCTTCAAAATGGGGCATATTGGACTACGTTCTTCAATGCCTCTTCTCCCCTCTGTCGTGAGTGACCTTGTTCCTCCATTGAACAAATATGTACTTTCTCTCTAAACGTCTTTGCAGCATTCAACGACCTTCTCTCTCTCCCTCTCCATTGAACGCCTCTTCTCCCCGATGTTGTTGATTTTTAGCCAAGCAACATTCTCTCTCCTTTCTCCAATTGCTTTAGAGTTTTTTTAAGGGTGATAATATTTACACCCATAAATTTTACTATATGCACCACATCTACGCCTCTTGAATCACACATCTGCTCCTCTTGAGTCACACATCTGCCCCTCAAGAGGCGCAATGTATTTTAATGTAAAATACCCTGCGCCTCTTGAGGGGCAGATGTGTGACTCAAGAGGAGCAGAGTGTATTTTAAAAAAAATATAAAAAATGAGATATGTGGTGTAAATAGTAAATTTTATGGTGTAAATAACATTTGGCTTTTTTTAATCAACATTAGATCAATAAGCCAAGAACTTTATCTGATTTTTCATTTCTAATCATAATCAATCAAGACTTAAATAACCGTTAATCACTAGCTTTAGATTATTTCCTGCACATAAGCAATTGATTGAAAGTTGAAACGCTAATGTAAATGCAATGTTTCATACAATGTGCTCAACAATATAAGTAATAGAAGACACTGATTTCCTATTAAAGGAACAATTCCACGTAAATTTTCCATTGAAATGATTATGGTCTTTTAATTGGTCTTTTGTATATATCGATTTTTTTGGTATGTTAGATACATCCGAGGGATGTGGGACTATGGAAGAAACCGTTTTTAAAATTTAACCAATTGGAGTTGAGTTTTGGTCAAGACTGAGCAATAGGTATCAATGTTGAAGTTGTGGAGGGCATGCTCAATAACTTAGAAAATGATCATTGGAAGGTACTAGGGTGGTTTTCGTAGTATGTTTCCAAGCCTAAATGATCATTGGAAGAAATTGTATGTGCAAAGAATTATTGTTTGACTTCTTGATTTGTAGCGTGTTTGCAAATCCTTTTTATGAGCGAGTGTATGTCTAAACTTCTATCAAACATGTGAGGCTAATTCTAGCCTGTATTTTTGCATTTTGGAAGATTTTATGTTGATAGGTTGACAAAACACTTTGATATTTGCAACATACTCTTGTATTATTTGAAATCTTGTGATACTTGTAACATACTATTGCTCTCTTGTCGAATTTTTGGGATCTTTGTATTACAATTTTTTTTTTCAAATTTGATATCTATATACCCTTTCCAAAAAGAGATGTAGATATCAATCTTATATCTATATTCAATACTCATATCTTGATATCTAAATCTCATATCTTATATCTATATACTCTTTTCAAATGTCCCCTATTTTTTTTTACCATTTGGCATCATGACATGTTAACTTGACTCATACACTTGTCCAAATATGTTATTATCTGGCCATCTAGGATATGATTAGGATTAGAGATGTTATTCGAGTCGAATGAGTCGAGTATTGCTTATTCATACTTAACTCATTTAGCAACGAGTCGAGCTCGAGCTGAGCCTAAATTTTTACTCGAGCTTAAAAATATGCTCATATTTGGCTTGTTTAGTAAATGAACGAGTTTGAGTTGATTTTTTTTAATATTTTACAGCTCTACTTTCTCGTGACATTAATCTAAAGAAATAATGTAAATTTTGCAAAATTTGAATCGAATCGAGACGAGCTTTTATTGAGCCAAGTTCGAGCTATTCGCCTCATATAACAAGCCTAATAGGTTTGTTAAAAGACCATTAACATTTTATGATCTATAAATCTCGAGGCAGTAGTGGTTTTTCAAGAGTTAAAATTGTAATGCAAGTGTTTATATTAATGTAGAAAATCTTACAAATCTCAAAGCTATTATTATCATGATAAAACCGTTGAGCTCTATGTTAATTCAGAGACCCCTAACCTAGAGGTTCTAAGGCCATGTTTATCAATGAATGATAGGGATAATAGGATTACTAATTTTTTAATCTTCTCTCTTTGCCACATCATCTTAGCATCCTACTCTTACTTTTCCCATTTTATTAATAGCATCCATAGTATCTCAAAACTCATCTTTTCCTATCAATTCAATTTACAATTATAATCCTATCCCATAATTATTTTCATCATTTTCTACGAAATCAATTTACGATTATACCCTTCTCAACTAATTTTCTCAAATCTAGATTAATTTATTATATTCATTTTCCGTGAAAAAATATTATTCATAAATTAATATTATTTACAAACTAAATCGGTGACTATACATAATCTAATATATAAATTTTATTTAAATAAGTCGAAAAACAATTTCTCCCAAATTTGTAGATGAATCATCAATGTTATTATCCATAACATATGTTATAATAATTTATTTCAAAACAACAAAATATATTCTTCAAATAATAATCATTACTAATGAAATTTAATACAAATGTTATTTTTATGATATTATTATACATAATTGTTTTCAACCAGAAATCATTTTTTAAAAAATATGATCAAACATATTCAAAATTGGTGTTTATAGGTAGAGAAAAATGAATCTAGTGTAGTGGTAATTTTAATTTTTTTTTTAACATTTTCATGGCCAAAATTTGCATTTTGTAAATGTTAAATTTCCAACCGGTAGAACTTATCACAACCATTGATTGCAAATGAATCTCAACCGTCCGCGAGTCTCCCTCTCCTTTCTCGACACGTGTCCCCTTCGCTTTTCAAAATGCCTCACTCAGTGATGGTGGAGTGCTGCATTTCTTCATTTCAACTATCAAAACGGTGCCGTTTGATCCCAACTTTCCGAAAAAAAAAAATCTGACACGCCATAAATGCAACCGATACTATCTCCGATACTAGCCCAAGTATCGATTGTTATGGATACTACCAATTTCAACAATAAAAAAATTTCAACAATAAAAAATTATATTTTTGTGTCCAAATATCTCTAGCAACCCCGTTAAAGTTGCCCTAATGATCCAAACCTAGATCCCCTTCTAATAAAGTGATAAGAGTGTCATTGATGTTGTACATATTTGCAACTTGCAATTGAACACGTCAGATTGGAAGCCCCGAGAATGGAGACATCACGATGCTTGGACTTGGGTCGAGGTCTTTTCGACAATGAGGAAAATGTAAGTGATCGTCATGCGATCGTACGCAAGAGTAACCGATGTTAACAAATACAATGCATTGATCACCTTAAAACATAGCTACATAGACTACTTGTGAGCAAACCCGTCAAATACCCCCTATTCTCGAATCAGTGAATGTGGAAGCTAAGTTAGCAAGTAGATTGACTTGTCAAAATACAACCCTATCTTCGAATTAGTGAATGCTGAAGCTAAGTCGGCAAATAGGCCTTTCAAAATACAACTCCAGTCTTGAATGTCAAAATCGGTATATTTTGGCACATTACACATAACTAAATAGCCTACATGCAAATAATTTAATTTTGGGTATGTTTAAATTGTATCAATGAAAAGCAAGATCGTATCGATTTGGTTCGAAGAACAACAGAAGATCAAACGATATCAAAGTAAAGGAAAAACACAAGAGTTTTTACGTGGTTCGGATCCGCGATCCTACATCCCCGGGGCCTGAAGAGTCAGCCTTAATCCACTATCAAAATAAGGGAGAAATACAGATCGGAAAAAACCTTAGAGTACAGGTAAAGATCTAAGTAAAACCAAAGACAGAAGACACGAAACAAGCAAGAAAAAGAAGAACTTCTTCCTATAATCTCAGATCTGAGGATACAGACTCAGATCCAAGAATAGAACCCAATACCGAGCTCTTTGTTGGTAACCAAGAGAGCTCTCAAGCGTCATACGTCATCGGAGAAGAAGAGCTTCACCGGCCGGAGGTCGGAAGAGCTTGAATACCAAAACCCTAACCCTAGCTTCTCTCGCTCCCTCTCTCTTTTCCCTGATGGAGGAACAATGAAGCAGCTTAAAGGTCGAGCGATCAGAGAGCAACCCTTTATATAGACGAGCAACCTTAGAAGCCAACACCGCCGTCTCAACTTGTGGGCTCCTCAAGGGCATCCGAGCAACGAGTTTCAAGGTTTTGGGCCAGTGGAGCAAGCATTGGGCTTTAGGCCCAAGACAACATGGCAGCTGCCCTAGTTAGGAGATCAAGCCACAAGTGGCTCAATCCGATCCATTCTAGGTCTAGCTCACACCCAAGGTCCCAGTCCAGGGCATTTAGCCATACTACACTACTTAGCCATTCATGTCACACATACATAATACATACAATACATACATATTACAAAGGTATAAAACACTTAGGAAAATATAAAAGTTCTCAACAATTGCCCCTATATTTTTCTAAGTCTGCTGCAGACAGACCATGCCTATGTGTGGATTAGGTCACTGGGTCTGTCCTCAGCCCTTTTACCTTCTAGAATCATCAGCCTCCTTCACTCAAGTGTAGGAAATCCCTGCAAAACATAAATTTATCTCTAGGCACAATTTAGTTCCAAAATCAGCAGGGTTAAGAGTACCATCAACCTTTATAACATGCATCACATTATCATCCACTTTTTCACATATGAAATGATATCTGACATCTATATGTTTAGTCCTCTCATGATACATGGGATCTCTACAAAGATACAATGCAAATTGATTCTCTATATGCAAAACAGAAGTATATGTTTTCCTTTCAATCTCATGCAGTATACCCTGCAACCAGATGGCTTCTTTGCAAGCCTCAATTGCAGCTATATACTCAGCCTGAGTTGAAGAGAGTGCAACTATAGGTTGTTGCTGAGATTTCCAAGATATGCAATTCCCAGCCCAAATATAGACATAAGAAGTAACAGATTTTCTATTGTCTTTATTACTAGCAAAATCAGAATCAACATATCCAAACAACTCATCAGAAGAGGTATGCTTAGCATAACATAATCTCAGATTAGCAGAACCAAGCAAATACCTTAACAGATACTTCATTGCAAGCCAATGTTTCTGACCTGGTTTAGACATGTATCTACTTAAGGCACTAATAGAGAAATCAAGATCAGGCCTAGTGCATATCATACAATACACCACAGAACCTACAACAGCATCATAAGAAATATTTTTCATATTCTTAGCTTCAGAGATAGACAAAGAAGCATGATTCTTAGTTAATTCAAGATGGAAACCCAAAGGAATAGCATTTGGCTTCACATTCTTAATATGAAATCTCTCCAATACCTTTAGCACATAGTCTGTATGGTCAAGCCAGAGCTTACCTTTCTTCCCGTCTCTTTCAATGTTAATGCCAAGTATCTTCTTGGCTGGGCCAATATCCTTCATGTCAAAATGCTTTGACAACTCTTTCTTTATATTGACAACATTAGCAGAAGATTTAGAAATTAACAGAATATCATCAACATATAAAAGCACATAATGCACAGAACTAGACTTGGGTTTCTTAAAATATAAGCAAGTATCAAATTTACTTCTATTGAAACCCAACTGTTTTCTCATACAAGTGTAAAACTTAATGTTCCATTGCTTGGGAGATTGTTTAAGGCCATAAATGGACTTTTTAAGTAAAAAAGCAAAATCAGGTTTTGATTTATCAATAAAACCTTTTGGTTGCCTCATATAAATTGTCTCATGAAATCTCAATGCAAGAAGGCAGTTTTAAGATCCATCTGTTCTAACTCAAAGTTATAAACAACAGTCATAGCAAGTAACAATCTCAGAGTTTTATACTTCACAACAGGAGAAAAAATCTCATTGTAATCCTTACCTTCTCTTTTAGTGAACCCCTTGGCCACAATCCTAGCTTTGTACCTTGGGGGATCACTCTTAGAGTTACCTTCTTTAAGTTTGAACACCCACTTACTGTCAATGAACCTGACAACATCAGATTTCTTTACAAGAGTCCAAGTCTTGTTGTCCATCATGCACTCAATTTCTTCAGACATTGCCTTCTGCCAAGAGGTAGAGTGGGCACATTTCATAGCCTGCTCATAAGTCTCAGGGGTAAAGCTGTTAACCACATCAGAGATAACACAAGGAAACTCAACAATGCTATTGATGAACCTTTTATTAGGAATTTTAGTTCTAGGAGATCTATCTCTGGTTAACTGCCATGTTGTTAAGTCATGCCTTTCATGATATGAAATGCTAGAAGAGCCAGCAACATACACATCAGATATAGACACATTAGCAGGATATAAAGACTCAGAATGGGGGGGGGGGGATGGAGTATTAGAACTAGCAGAGATAGAATCATCACCAACTTCATTCTCAGAATCATCATCGGATGGTTCATCTTGAGCTGCCCCACCCAATTGGTGAGGTTGCATATCATCAACATCAATGTCTGAGGAATCCTCTGGAGATCCTTGAGCATCCACATCAGGATCATTGCCATCCTCACCATCTTCACCAGTGGGGGCATAGAAGTGGGTTGCAGATGATCCTGTGGGTACCTGCAAGGTTTTCTCAAAAGAATGAGTAAATACATTTTTAAAATGAAATTTTATCCTCAATAAAAACAACATCCATGCTGACAATAGTTTTATAAGCTGCAGGTTGAATAATAAGAAGTTTATAACCTTTAACACCTTCAGGATATCCTAACAAAACACATTTCTGAGACCTAGGGTTGAGTTTACCATCACTCTTATGAGCATAGGCAACACAACCAAAAGGTCTAAGATAGCTCAAGTCAGGTTTCTTATTATACCACATTTCAAAAGGAGTTTTAAAACCAATAGCAGAGGATGGTGATCTGTTTATGAAGTGAGGAGTTGTGACAAAAACTTCACCCCACAAAGAGTGCCTCATCCCAGCAGATATCAACATGCATCTTGCCTTCTCCAAGAGAGTCCTGTTCATCCTGTCAGCAGTGCCATTCTGCTGAGGGGTGCTAGGAATGGTGAGGTGCCTTTTGATACATGCCTCTTTGCAATAAGAATCAAATTTAGAATTACAAAACTCTAAAACATTATCTATTTTTAAGAATTTGACAAAAAGACCAGTTTCAACATGAACACTTGTGACCCAGTGTTTGGAAACCTCAAAGGCCTCATCTTTTGTCTTCAGCAAATAAAACCAAACCTTCCTGCTGTAATGGTCAATCAAGGATATGAAATATTTTCTGCCCCTAGAAGATTCAACCTGTGTAGGGCCGCATAGATCTGAATGGACATACCTAAGAGGTTTATTAGCAATATAAGAAGATTTATTAAAACTCTTCCTAGTTTGTTTTCCCATTAAGCAGTTATCACACAAATCAATGGTAGCAAGTTTGGAATTTAAAATGCCATGCTTATACAGATAATGCAGACTCTTATTTCCTTTATGCCCTAATCTATTATGCCAAATAACAGACTTAGGAAGGGACATACAAGCATCAGAAGCAACCATAACAAAGGAAAAATTCATCTCAGGGGTGGCTTGAACCTCATAGAGGCCAATGCACTTAATCAGAACTCTTCCATTCCTTGAGACTGTCCTTATCCCATGACTACTGCTGATATCACAGTTCAGGGATTCTAAGGAACTTTCAGACATAAGATTCCTTCTAAGCTGTGGAACCCATCTAACATTCTTGATGACCCTAATCACACCATCATGCATTTTCATAGCCACAGAACCAATGCCTTTAATTTTTAACATGGAATGATTACCAAGCACAACATCACCACCATCACATAATTTCATATTAGAAAACCAAGATTTGTGAAGAGTAGCATGCATAGTACACCCAGAATCAAGAATCCAACAATCAGAGGCATCATTCATAAGTAAGGCAAGCACTTCATGATTATAATAGGGGTGGGTTTCACACACAATAGGTTGTTGTTTGACAGCTCTTTCCTCATCTCTTTTTCTTTTTATAGCAGTCATTTTCAAAATGGCCAGTTTTAGAGCAATAATGACATTTCAGATTGGTTTTTATCAATGCTAGAAGCTTTATCATTGCCATTCTCAGGTTAAGACTGCCCCTACTTATCATGTTTCTTGTTGTTATTCCTTTTATTACCTTTGGACTTAGCCATAAGGACCTCAACCTTGGCTTTAGTCTTAGGCTTAGATTTAGCACCATTAGCAGTTTTAAAAACCTTTAAGGACTAATTTTTCTGGATCACATATTCAATAATGTCTTTCTTAACCAAAGCAGAACTACATATTGAATAACATCCTTAAAAGTATCAAACTGACTAGGCAATGAATTCAACAGAAGCACACAAAGCCGAGTTTCATCAAGTTTATCACCGCAACGTTGCAAATCTTGAGTTATAGTTAGAAAACGATCAAGATTATCAGCCAAGGTGCAAGCAATATTCATTTTAAAGCTAAAAAACTTATTGAACAGATTTACACGAGATGGGAGAGATTTTACGAGATACAAACCTTTCAGGGCATCCCATAATGCCTCAGCAGTAGAATGACCTAATACCTATAGTGCCACTTCATTTGAGAGACGAAGCATGATCTCACTATGGGCCCGAAGATCAGTCTCCATGATTTTTTCTTTATCAGTTCCATCTGGATACTTATTCTTCACTGCAAGCCAACACTTCTCCTTGATGAGTATGACTTTCATCTTCACCTGCCAAATAGCAAAGTCAGTAGTGCCATTGAAGGGTTTCAAACGAATAGAATTAGACATAATTGCAGAGTAACAACAAGAACTATAAAGAAACTAAGACATAAAATCGTTTTAACCAAAAAATGAAAGTGGAAGCAAAGATTTTCAAGAACAAAATCGTTTGAAAAACCAAGAACAGATCTTGTTGCGTCGCGTAGAGGGGAATGGCACCAGGCGATGCACCCTACTTAGGCCCACCTATTTCCTATGCCAGTTCCAGCTCTCTGAGATCTATCAAGACTTAGCTAGGTTGGGAAAAGGACACTCAAGCTCTAGCAACAAAACACATGCTCTTATACCACATTGAAAAGAAAGATCGTATCGGTTTGGTTCGAAGAACAACAAAAGATCAAACGATAGCAAAGTAAAGGAAAGAACACAAGAGTTTTTACGAGGTTCGGATCCGCGATTCTACATGCCAGGGGCCTTAAGAGTCAGCCCTAATCCATTATCAAAATAAGGGAGAAATACAGATTGGGCAAAACCGAAGAGTACAAGTAAAGATCTAAGTAAAACCAAAGACAGAAGACACGAAACAAGCAAGAAGAAGAAGAAATTCTTCCTACAATCTCAGATATGAGGATACAGACTCAGATCCAAGAATAGAACCCAATACCGAGCTCTTTGCTGGTAACCAAGAGAGCTCTTAAGCGTCAGACGTCGTCGGAGAAGAAGAGCTTCACCGGCCGGAGGTGGGAAGAGCTTGAATACCAAAACCCTAACCCTAGCTTCTCTCTCACTCTCTCTCTCTCTCTTTTCTCTGATGGAGGAATAGTGAAGCAACTTAATGGTCGAGCGATCAGAGAGCAACCCTTTATATAGAAGAGCAACCCTAGAAGCCAACACAATCGTCTCAACTTGTGGGCTCCTCAAGGGCATCCGAGCAACGGGCTTCAAGGTGTTGGGCCAGTGGAACAATCATTGGGCTTTAGGCCAAAGACAACATGGCAGCTGCCCTAGTTAGGAGATCAATCCACAAGTGGCTCAATCCGATCCAGTCTAGGTCTAGCTCATACCCAAGGTCCTGGTCTAGTGCCCTTAGCCATACTACACTACTTAGCCTTCATGTCACACATACATAATACATACAATACATACATATTACAAAGGTATAAAAAAATTAGGAAAATATACAAGTTCTCAACAATCAAATTGACGTAACACTACAGGAAAAGCGGGTGTTTTTCGACGTTTTTTTACGCTTTTTAATACCATCAATAATTTTCAACACTGTAAGTTGTCGAAAAATTTCAAAATTTTTAGCTGTCGAGATTGACACATTCTCGACACTGTAGGGCTTCGAGAATGGTTTGAGTAAAATATTAAAACACCACCAGTTGCTCCTGACTTGAAAATTATGTTCGCCCCAAAACCCTTGAAGGTCCCCCCATCTAAAAAACCATCAGGAGGTTTGATTTCTCACCTGTGGTTGGAGGCGATTGAGATATTAGGAGGCGAACTCGAGATACGAAGCTCAAATCGGGAGGTTGGAGGCGAATCGATTTCTCAAATCGGGAGGTCCAAATCAGGAGGTTCAAGGCAAATTCGAGATCCACATCCGCCATCCCTCTCCGTTCGTCTCATAAGTATGTCCCTCTCCCTCATGTCCCTCACCTACGGTAATCTTCTCTCTCATTGTCTTCAGATCTCGTAGTCTTCAGAAACCCTAACGTTATTGATCGCGTTGTGTTCAGAAACCCTCACCTGCAATTGCTCTTGGTTATCGAGTATGAAATACCAAAACGTCCACTTGAATCAACAATGTTGTGTGTTCAATAGCCGAATCGATGCTTATCAGATTGAGTTGTCTCCCAATTTTCAAAGAGCTTTGTACCTTCTGGATATTACTAACCTGTTTCTTATTGTATTTGTCTTGATTATTTTGACACATCTATAATCTCTATCCTTCAGTCTTTATTCCAAGGCAGATTTTTGCGGAGTGAAGGAATACCTGAGGGAGAAAGTCTGCCTTCGATGGCAGCAAGTGAATTGTTGCAGCTAAGACTGTGACATAAGGTATGTGATTCATTCAGTTCTGCTTTCAAAGTAGTATCTCCATGCCATCTCTCATCTTAATAGTAGCGCTGCCAGTTGAGCAGCCCTACTTCATTCGGAATTGTTGACTTTACTGCATAGATGTCAATCAAACATGCAATAACTTTTATGTGGGAAATTATCTCTTAATTGAACTATATACACCTTAAAACCACACTCCTTTTAATGCCTTCTAAATCAAATGTTTAATGAAAACAATTGATCTTAAGAACTAATCTATTAACAAAATTGATATTTGCTTTTCATCTGTTTATTTTTCCATGAAGTCATTTGATAAATGAAATATTGTACACAACAATAATGTGATAACCTAGTTTCTTGGAAATAGTTGTATATTTTTGTTCTTTTTGCATTCATCATCATTTACGAGAAAGTTAATCTTGGTTGTTGTGGGGCAAAACATTGGAAAAGCATACAAATTCATTTGATGTTCTTTGATTCAAGACATTTTGATCCAATTTTGCTCTAGCATGACATTTGTTGCACATGATGTTAAATAGTATAGCAATAATCTCACTTCATCGCACATCGGAGTTTGTGGCTTTAGACGAATCAGAGCGCTACTTACACCTTAGAAAAAGGTTACAAAGAGCTATGTCTAACCAAGAAACTCAGCAACAGGAGCTTGAAAGACTCCGGAAGCAATTTGAGGACTATAATACAAGAGAGGATGCGAACATTAGGGCTCGTGAACTGGCCAAGGTGGGGGATGATCGAGAAGAACAGGCTAGGAGATAGGCCCAAGCTCAGTTGAATCTTATCCCTCAAACGACCAAGGATTATCTACACCCTACTCTGACAGTTCCCGAACCTGCTATTATTATTTCTGAGTCTAGTTTTGAGATTAAGACTAGGTTTATTTATGAAATTAGACACCATTCTTTTGAGGGGAAACCCACTGAATGCCCTATGACACATATTTCCACTTACCTTGATTTATGTGATATCATTGCTAATGGGGCCAATCTTGAATATGTTAAGCTAAACGTGTTTTGATGGTCTCTTGCAGGGAAGGCGCTACAATGGTTAGAGAGCTTGACCCCACAATCCATCCGTACATGGGGTGAGCTTAGAGAATTTTTCTTAAACAACTTCTTCCCTTCATCAAAGACGATGCAGATTAGGCACAAGATCATGACATTCAAAAATAGGCCTAATGAGACACTTGCTCAAGTTTGGAAAAGATACAAACACTTGCTGCGATCATGTCCTACTTATGGGCAACCACCTTATGTGATTCAGGAGGTCATCTACAATGCCCTAGATGTGGTGAACAAGGAGAGAATCAATACATATAACTCTTATGGCTACCTTGAGCTCACACCACAGGGAGCTTGGGAAACCATTGAAAGGTTGGTGGAGTTCGACAACACTTATGAGACTCTTGTGGTCTCTAACGCGAGGCCAACCCCATCCATGCCCCTATATGAGCCTTCCAAGGTGATTGATCCAGAGGTCAAGGATCAATTCATGAGAGATCAATTTAAGAAGCTATAAAAGCAATTCAAGTTCTTATCCATCAACCAACCCTGCATAGAATATGGGTCTGAGAAGCACATCACTGCCGCTTGCCCTTATGCGAAGTAAGTGCAACTTGGAGAGACCCACAAAGAAGTGAGCTTTATGAGGGGTCCCAAACATGGAGGATATCAACAAAATTGGGGAAATCCACAACCCCAATACAACCATAGGGACCTCCCACTCTATAGAGCTCCAGGACATCTTGACAGAGACCAACGAAAGGATGATCTGTAGCTCATTCTTGATGAAATGAGAAGGAAGAATGTGGGGAGCCAACTGGGTCAACTAGCTGCGCAGATCCCAAGGCCTTCCGGAACGCTCCGTGGGCAAACACAAACAAATCCCAAGGGGCAATTGGGATATATCACTGCTATCCACTTGAGGAGTGGTCATACCTTACAAGAACTGAAGACATGAGACGAGGAAAAGAACGACGAAGCTGAAGAGGCAGTCAACGTCGACCAACCCCAGGTCAATGATGACCATATTCCAATCGATGTTGATCATGCCATGGTCGATGTCGACCACACTATAAGCCCTCTCTAGAAGCTTGACACATCGGTCGATGTCAACTGCCCTACAATCGACGTCGACCAATCTACTCCCTCTCCAAAGGCTGTTTTGGTTCCTAAGCCGAAGAAGACACTCCCTTTTCCCTCCAAGGCATTGAAGGATCCTGCTGAAGGGAAATTTAGGCGCTTTGTGAAGATACTTCAGGGCTTGAATATCACAATTCCACTCACAAAAGCTCTCAGTGAGATGCTTGTGTATATGAGATTCCTCAAGGACATATTGAGCAATAAGAGGTCTATAGTTGAGATTGCAGGGGAATGTAGTAAGATGGATTTCCTTGAAAAGAAGAGTGACCCTAGGAAATTTGCTATCACGGTGGGGATCGGTCAACATCGCTATAAGGCCTTATGCGACTTAGGGCGAGTTAGGGGCAAGCGTGAGTCTAATGCCTCTCTCTATATGGTCTAAGGTTAACGTGGGAGCTTTGGAGCCCATTGATATGAAATTGTACATGGCTGATAACTCATGGGTCTGACCTACTAGAATCTTTGATGATGTCCCTGTCCAGGTGGACAAGTTTTTTGTGCCCACTAACTTCATCGTGTTGGATATGGCGAAGGATCTTGTAGTACCTATCATTCTTGGTAGGCCTTTCTTAGCCACTATTGATGCCAACATCAATGTGAGGAAGGGCATTCTTTCATTCACCATTGGAAATGAGATCTTCTAGTTTCGTTTTAACCCGATGATGAAGGAGACTAACCGATTGGAGGTAAAAGGTATTGGCATAAGCAAGGAGTATTTGCAAAGAAGCAATTCAAAAAACTCTTACCCCCGAGATACATAAAGGAGAAGGGCTGATATATGAGGAGGATTTGCTGCGAAGTTTTTTTTATTGGCGGAGATGAACAAAAAAAACCAGGTCGATATCGGTTGCCCCCATTCGACGTTGACCATCCCAGCCAATCGAGGAGCCCAGGAGCTGGAAATTGCAGTCGATGTCGATTACCATAAGTCAACTTTGACCACCACCATGGATAAACGACTAAGTATGGGGTTCCCTCACCAGGCGTACTCGATGTCGACTACATCTAGTCAATGTCGACTGACCTCCAGCCCAAAGATCGTTGTTTCGGGTCCAAAAAGGTAAGCTCATGTATGGGTCCTAATCCCACTCAGTCCATTCATGATAATGCTAGGAAGAGGGCTAAAGCCCCATGGTATACTAACTTGTGCATGGTAAGATCAAGGAAGAAGAAAAGAATGGCCACGGAAAGCGAACTATTCGGGAATCATTCAGGCAAGGTGCTAAAGGAGAAAGTTACCGCCATAACTAGGGTGAGAGATTATGATGAAGACCTAGATGCTCCAGAAGAAGGGCCCAACATCATCCGAGCATATCTTGACTTTACTTGAACTTAAAAGAAGAAGTCGGCCTAGCGACTTAAAAGTCTAGAGCATGTACATAAGATCTTTGATTTCTTAGGATTTTTTTTTTGTTTTGGATTTATTTTGGTTTTGTTTTTACATGAACATGGGTTTTTGGAGGTTTTCGTTCTATATTACTAATAATCTTTAGGTGCAAAGAAGGATGAA
Organism: Persicaria maculosa; assembly: GCA_963922045.1. Classification (NCBI taxonomy): domain Eukaryota; kingdom Viridiplantae; phylum Streptophyta; class Magnoliopsida; order Caryophyllales; family Polygonaceae; genus Persicaria; species Persicaria maculosa. Next base: position 17,140,566 of record OY998261.1, on the reverse strand, counting down.
CCATGGAGTAAGGAGTCCTGGAGGCCAGTCGACATCGACCTGATCAGCCGATGTCGACCAAGGCCTGGCTAAGAGAGAAGCAGCAGTGATCGACATCGACTACCCTAGTCAACATCGACCACCCTAGAGAGCTGCATAGGAAGGGAAATTATAGTCGACACCGACCTAATCAGTCAACGTCGACCACACGTAGAGAGCCATCGACTTCAACCATTAAAGCAGAGTTGCTATCGACATCGGCTATCCTTTGTCGATATCGACTGCTGAGCAACAGAGATATGCACCTGTTTTGATGTTTTTGCGCATATTTCTAGTAAGTTTCTTTCTTCATTCCATTTCTGAATTTTATTTATATAATGAAGACACTGTATTGTTTAAGTATGGGGTGGGGGAAGAACTTGTTCGCGCTATATGATTATACTTGATTTCTTGGATTGATTTTACATGGTGACTCCTATATATTTCTAGAAATTTTCTTTGGATATTATTATGTTTGTTCTTAAAGTTTATGGTCCAAAGGAGAGTTGCCCATAAGAGTTATCGACAAGAGTGGTCAATATTTGTCCTTTACGTCGACCAACTCTCGACATCGACTTGCCCAGAAGAGCTCTCCACATCGACTGACTATGGTCGATGTCGACTGGAATTCGAACACATTAGATGAAGATAAGTCCGAATCTTTGGAGAATTACTTAGTCACGTTTTTATTTTATCTTTTTCTCCTTAGTTATTTCCTTGTGGGTAATTTCCAATTTACCCAAGGGAGTTTATAGTTGAATATTATTTTAGATAGAAGATTTCTTTTCCTAATTAGATAGAATTTATTTTCCTTAGAGAGTAAGTTGTTAGTTTTGGTATAAATTAAGCCACTAGGGCTTTGCTTTAATAATCCTATCAATCCATTATCATCCAACATTAGAGAAGAGAACCGCCAGCAGTTGGATAGGAGTTTTAGGAGCTTTTCGGTGTTTGTGTTCGAATCGAGAGTTAAAGCGCGAAGGTTGTACAGACTCCGAGGTTATTTCATAGTTTAATTTTAGTTATGTTTCCTTTAATTTTATTTGTTTGTGTAACGGCCCGGGATTATGATTCCTGAGTTATGTTTTGAGGGATAAAACCCCTCGTTGGATCTTGTACTCTGAGTACAGGTTGAAGGTTTGAAAAACAAACCTTAGTAATTTAAAGTGGGATTTTGCACCCAAAACCGTAAGGTCCGTTGAAGACCCCGGGGTAAAACCCCTGTACCTGTCCTAAGACTAAGCCGTGAAAACCCCTTTTTTTCATGCAAATCCAAACATAAGTCTAAAATGATACATAGGGTGCCACGGCAGAGCCAGGTCAAAACGTACTCCAGGTAATATATAATCCAAAAACCATGAAAATCTGGGGAAGTTAGAGTCTCAAGACACTCTCTCTCCACCATGCAAAAGGACCCCGCTCACAGAGTCAAACAACGTTGTCAATCATGCATATAACACATACCTAAAAAATTTAAAGTGGGCATAGGATCAGATCGAAGCCCGCATAGCTACACCCCACATATAAGTACACACATATGCTAAGCCTAATATCATGCTTCTAATGCAGGACATAAATATTAACACACAAGGCATGCTCGCAGTTTATATATATGTGCAGAATAATAAATAGGGCCCTAACACAGAATGCCAAGTGACATATCCCTCTCCTGCCACCGCCCCCTTCCTGATAGGGCGGAGACTGGCCAGTTTGTGAATGCATTCCATTCCATAATATTTGGATCAAGCCGATTAGCCCAATCCGTAAGCATGCTCATTATAATCATCATACTCATCATCATATCGTTCATAATCATCGTGCTCGAAATATAAATAGAGGTGTTACCATATGACTCAATGACTCAGGACGAGACCCGGTGGGACTAGGCTGTCCTATGACCCTAGCAAAGACTCTAGTGACTTCACCGATAACGCCCGTTCTGTTTACAAACGCATAAAGAATAAGTATGCTCAAACGTTAGTGCAACCTAGCATGATACTACATGACATGCTCTTATGAAATGTAGCACCTAGTACATCATGCACATATAAGCAGGGATAAGTCTGATCAATCTGAGTAAGCCCCGAGGGAACTTACCTGGCTAGCAGAACAACAAAAGTGAAATACCAGCAATCAGCACAACAATCAAACAATATCACCTAGATACACATCAGAGCACATTTATAAGTCTACATCTAACCGTTCAATCACTCAAAGCACACATCATTCAATAGAATCTTAAATACATCGCAAATGCCATTCCATCGCATCATACGTTCCATAAGACCACATCATTCTCCATATATCACTCAACCAATTCCGCATGCTCATATTCATCATATCCGCATATCCACCCCAACAGTTCATTATAAACATAAGGTATAACTCGTGCGATAACATAATCCTACTGCCTCGTCATAATTATCTGACATTTTAGTCCTCTTATAATAAATCACCACAAGTCATGCTATTAGTCACACATACCAGAACGTCATGCTAGTCAGTCACCGATCAAGTCAGATTCCCAAGTTAGTTCCAAACTATTTCCAATTCCGAGTTAAATAGTTAGAAGTTTCGATCGTTGAAAATACTTGCAAAATTCCTTTTCAATTTATTTATTAAATCATTTTCCAACCTTGAAATTATTTTCTAAATTTCTTTTTAAAACTTTTTTTTTTGACGTGGGGGTTCCGAGGTTGTCGACTAATCCCCACGAGTCCGAGCCCTAGCCTGCAAAGGACGCGAACCGGGTAAGCCAGGCGGCAAGCCACCAGGCAGGCTCACCCAAGCCAATGAAGGCTTGAGCACCCACTAAAACTTCAAGTCTCAATTTATACTCCCTCCGTCTTAAAATTTAGGTTGTTTGACTTTTTGACACGCTTTTTAATATGTTCAAAACTCTATGAAATATTATTTTTTTTTCAAAATTTTTAAAATAATTACTACTCCCTCTGTTTCAAAATAAATGTCACTTTACTATTCCGCACGCAATTTAATGAAGTAAAAACTCTATAAAATATTATTTTATTAATCAATTTTTTTTTTCATAATTTCATACTTGTTACTAATAAGTATGAAATTATGAAAAAATTTTGATTAAAAAAATAATATTTTATAGAGTTTTTACTTCCTTAAAAAACGTGCTTTAAAGTCAAACGACTTTTATTTTGAAACAGAGGGAGTAACTTATAAATAATAAGTTTGAAATTATTTTAAAAATTTAAAAAAAAATTAATATTTCATAGAGTTTTTTAACACATTAAAAAGTGTGCTAAAAGTCAAACGACTTAAATTTTGAGACGGAGGGAGTACAATTTAAATCCCAATTAATATTATATAATATTTTAAATACAATTTATTAAACACTTTCAAAAAATGTTTCCAAATCCTTTAAATTTTAAACCGTTTTTATTTAATAAAACCGACCCTTAAATTCTCCAAAATAATATTGTATATTTTAATCCTCAAATAATATTATAATATTTTAAATACCGTTAAATAATTAAACAATTAAATGAATAAACCCGAACCGGACCAAACCCATTTAAACCGAACTGAACCGAACCAAACCCGTAATTATATACTCCCAACCGGTTAAACAAACAATTAAAATAAAACTAGCAAGGAGGGGGCCCACAATCATCTTCTTCCTGGATTAAAATTGCTCCCGCCTGGCTCCCGGTCAAACTCCCGCGGCACCTGCTCAACGTCGCCCGCTACTAGTAGAAATGTTTATCCCTTCAAATAATGGAGGAAACTCGTCGTCGATCCTGCTGGCTCGGAGAGTTCCGAGCACATCAAATGGTATCAGAGCTACGACAAGGGTTCCTCAAACTTTTGGGGTACGAATTACTATCTCTTTGCTTAATCTTTAGTGTTTGCAAAACTTGCTTGATTAGGCCCGAGAGATTGCAATTGTTCATCGTCCTTCATGTGTCCTGTGTGCTTGTTCGAGTCCCTACTTGCTCGGCCTGCTTCTACTAGATTTGTTTGTTGAATTTCCCACTGCCCTCCTTAATTCCCTTACGTTTCAAAACAAAAACAAAAGTTTCATATCCACCAAGCTTTAAAAATAGGAAGGCAAAGGGGCTGCCAATTAGCAACCGTAGTTAGATTAAAAAAAATAGCAGCTTGTTTAAAAAAAAAAAAAGAAAGGTATAATAAAACAAAAGAATCAAGAGTAGAATGAGAGATTGTATTCAATTGTGTATCATGGGGAATCCACCAAATATAATATATATAGAAGTAATCTCCTTGGCATCCAAGAATAAGATCTTATCTAAAATGTAAAATTCTATCTACGTAAATATACATATATCTTGTACATCCATATATAATAATATTATAACACTCCCCCTTGGATGTACAATCTTTATTCCGCTGACTGCCTCGTTAAAAACCTAGCTAGGAAAACCCAATGGGACAAAAACATAGCTTAGGAAAAAAGAGTGCAGCCTTCTATGTACGCTCTTACTGTTCTGCCTCATTAAAAACCTTGTCAGAAAAACCCAGTGGGATAAAACCTGATCGAAGGGAAAAAGAGTGTAGTGCATGTATACTTCCCCTGAATTCAACATCCTCCTCGAAGTCTTCTCATTCCTCTCAATGTCACCGTCTCAACATTGTCTTTGATGTGTATAAGCTGGAATGCCTTCGTGATTGACTTTGACACGCTTGACTTCCATGTATTGGTGTTGAGCTGCTTTGGATGCGCAAGCATAATGTACTTCAGGACCTTGTGTGCTTTTCATTGTTGATCTGATGGGTCTGATGTATTAAATGGTGCTTGAGTTGCCTCGTTAAAAACCTTACCTTGGAAAAACCCAGTGGGATAAAAAAACCAAGATTAAGGAAAAGAGTACAACTTTGTATAGTACTTCAGGACCTAATAAAATGTCACCACTTTCACAATTATAGGTAATTCAGGTACTCTAATAAGAATCTTTAACCAACTGCATGTGACAGGACTTTGATAATAATGCTTCAGGAATTTTCAATCGATTCTTTCCATGTATATGGGTATGCACTTACAACGTCCGTCATTTACATTTGGAGCCAAAATTATATTCACTTCTGGTGAATACATTCTCATATAACCTTTAATAGGCTTTTGTGCAATCAATTTGGCTTTATATTTTTCTTTGTACGAACACTCACTTAAAACCAATTGATACTATACTTACCAATGTTGGAGCTACAGGTCCAAAAACTTCATGCTTAAATAATTCATCTTTGCATGAAATATTTCTTTCTAGAATTCGGGATATACCATGTATCCTTATGAGGGAAGTTACCTTGTTAAAAAACCTTGCTTTGGAAAAACCCAAACGGGACAAAAACCAAAGTTAAGGAAAAGAATACAACTTTTCTCCCCCTCAATATAGCATATAAATCACCAATTTTATAAAGACATGGTACTTCTAGACTTAATATCCTTTCACAATCTAATCAAAGATGAAAAGATCATTTGTCTTCAAGACAACTCGTAATCAATTCTAACACTGTCAACGTTCATGAAATCTCTTCAGGAGTTTTATACTAGTGGACATATCACCATTAATTGAAGTTACTACTAGAACCTCGATCTAAATCATGCTAGAGCATTATTTGTTATAAATGTGACTTTTGTCACTATCTTTATGCATTTACTAATGCCTTTACTAGCCTGTTTGCTATATAGTTCATTGAACTTTCGGTTCACTTCTCTTCCATGCATCATATTACTTCTTGGTCTCCTTTTCCTCTCCCCCTAAATACCGAGTATTTTATCATCCATTATAAACTCTAGGTATTTGATCATCTATGGGGACCCAATCCTCCATATACATCATCTTTCTTGGTTTACAACAACTTAGTGTAATCTGGGGAGATTTCGGTTCCTAGACCGAACATTCAAAAACTTGTAAATATAAAGCTCTCTCCTGGAGATAAATTACAAAGGAGAATTTATTCTATTGTTGACTGAACTCGAATTAATCTCTTGATATTCATTCTTGCTTGTTAGCTATTATTGACGACTCTACTGGGTCATTCCATACGTTAGCATTATCCTAAATGATAATCTCATAAGTAACGACTTCACTTGGTCGATTTAATCGTCAGCTTCTCAATGCTCATTTATCCAGTATTTCCATATTACATCCATATTGCCAACATGGGTAATCTATTTATTATATGTCGGATCCTCTTTTTGACATCTTTAACTAGAGGGAAGCCACCGCTAGTGGTTTTGACAATTATTTGTTCTCCATCGACTTTTATGATCTCAAGTTAACTATTCTCACTCATTCCCTTTAGAGTGTTTTGACGCTCTTCTAGAGCCATTTTCTCATATGAGTATATTGCTGGATTATATCAGTAGTCATTCGAAGACTAATTTTGATGCTCTTCTAGAGCTATGTATAAGAAATTATGCCAAGTATGGACTTCATACAAATACTCATTAGTGATTTCATCCCGAAAACTTCAGGTTTTCCATATCATCCAAGCTCTAAACCATTCTAACATTTTTAAACGATGATCCATTCACAGTTTGGGAGATTACAAATCCAAATTAGGTAAACCATCATCTTTGACTTGTTCTTACACATTCCTCTTGATGTGGGAGTCGACTCATACATGATTTTCTATAATCATTTTCAAAATTATGACCAGTATCCTAACAAAGGTTGAGCGCACCGTATCCTCTTTATTTCCTCTGCTAGATGTAACAATATATATTGCATCTGGCAATAAAAGAGGTTGTTATGAATCATAGGTCATTTAGCTAGCTATTTATTTAGGTTCTACCATACCCAAGTAGATTAAGAACAAGATCCCAAAATAAAGAGTCTTCGGGCTCTCGTGAACTAATTTTATCAATTTCACACAACTAATCAACGATGTGCTTCAAACTCTTCTCCCAAATCATCATTTGTTGAATAAAATTGGCATTATCTACCCATAATTATTTCTTCCAGAAACATTTTCAATGCATATTCATATACATAAAATGCAAATCAAATCAAATAGATAAATAGAATAAAGATTCCATAGCCAAATGGAACTAATAGCAAACCAAAAAATGACAGAGTTTACATAATCAAAGGTGTTGAATAATCTAGACTCCTTCATTGATGATCTTTCATATATAGATCTCTTTTACACCCTCTACAGGAGGGGCATGCTGGCCATGCTTTAGAGTCCATAAAATACCTTCACTCTTCTATAGTTCATAAGACTCTTTACTCTTCGAGAGTTAATAAAAATCCATCAATATAGTCTCCGGGCTCTTATGGAGATGATGACTAATCTCACAATTTGTTGGACTATTTAACCATTATATTTAGAGTCTTCAGGCTCTTATATAGGTGCTAAAATTCGTCATAATCTACTGGATTATGATAGGTCTTTCTCCCAAATTGTCATTTGCATGCTCGATAAAAGAACTTCAGGTTTCTCAAGATAATTCAACTAAAAAAAAATCAAAACCGATCTCTCAAATTTAGATTATAAATAAGACAATATCAAATTTAATAAATAAGAATGCAATAGTTCAAAAACATAACAAAACCAACAAATCCAATCTAAAACAATTCAAAATCGAATGCTAAATTGTCTAAAAAGATTATAATTAGTCTCTATTATGTATATATGTACTCCAAAAGATAATAAGTTGCATTCCAAAATATAGTAAGTTGTTTGTAAACTTTAATCATATTCTTCAAGAAATGGTACAATTGATTATTACTCACTTCAGGGAGAAGACAACTTGTATACATTTACTTTAATTTCTACACTTCTGGATATTTGTGCAACTTTAAAATAAAACTCATACACTTCTGGGTATGATTTTAAATAATCTTTAGGAGTATATACAATATATCTCTTATCATTCATTTACTTCAAGAAATGAATATTGTCACTTCATAGACAAATTTTGTGTTGATGAGAGAGACATTTTATGACTTATCTGTTCATATATCTCTTCAGGAGATTATTATCGTTACTGCAGGAACGATTTATGAGCATAATGTGTTCATCCTCTTCAGGGGGTGAGTTTATTTATTTCGAGAGATAATGATAAATAAATACACAACTGATATAATTGATAAAATTATAAGATCATAAATAAATGAAATAAAATTAGCATATTGTCAACTTTCGGTGACAAGAAATTAAACATCCATAATTATATGTTCGTCTACTTCTGGAGGCTGTAGGAAATCGAAACCATCTACTTCAGGAGATAAATTTCATCATGATATATAATCTAAAATTTTATCTTCTTCAGGAGATAAATAAGAATTTCATCTTTTTCAAGAGATGTGATATATAAATTGTGTTTACTTTATCTACTTCGGGATATAAACTACCACTTTTGGGATGATATGCAAATTTAACAATTCATATCTACTTCGGGAGATAATGTTTGTCTACTTCTGGAGACAAAAAAAACAATACATATTGAAATGAATAATAAAACTGAAATAAAAAATAAAAAAATAAATTCATCACTAAAGGGATGATTTTCAAACACACACCTACTTCAGGAGATGGTCCATTCATCTACTTCGGGAGATGAGGATTAAACAAATATAATTTAAATAAATTAAATTAAATAACATACATATAAAATAAATAAACATAAATAATAAAAATAATTTCATCACTACATGGATGAAATTTATCGGTTCAATCATCTCTGCGGGGATGAGATCAATTTATCGTTCATCGCTACGGGGATGATATTCAACCATTCATTGGTGAATCTACTTCTGGAGATGTGATTGTTTCGTTCATCTACTTCGGAGAGATTGGTTTAATCGCTTCAGGGATTAAAATTAATTTATCCGCTTTAAGGGATATATCAAATTTAATTGATTAATTCAACACCAATTCGATGGACAATATCACCACTTCGGGGGTTAATATAATTTATGTTACACATCATCTTCGGGGATGTGTTTAGGGCTGTGCATCGGTCTAAAACCTAACCGAACCGGGCCGAACCGAACCGAACCGAAACCGAAATTCTCAAAATTTTCAAACCGAAAGCCGAACCGAAAGTATTAGGTTCGGTTCGGTTATTTGCCGGTTCGGTTTGTGTTCGGTTCGGTTTTGACATAATTGAATCGAATTTCCATAAAAAAAAATTTAAGTATACAAATATATATAAAATACAGTATATATACACATATTCCAATATAAAATATACAAATATAGTTACAAATATATATATATATATATATATATATATATATATATATATACACGGTTACAAATACAGTGTATATATATACATTGTAGTTGTATGCTTTATAAAGTATACAAGATTAAAATATATATATATATATATATATATATATATATACAATTGCAAATACAATGTATATATATGTGTATATATACACTATATATATGTATATACAGTAAGTATGTGTCCATATATAAAATATACAAATATATATACAATGTATTTATGTAGTGTATAAAAAAAATTCGGTTTAACACAAACCGAACCTAAACCGAACACAAACCGAACCGAAAAATGGAAATTCTCGAAACGAAAGCCGAATCGAAAAATTTCGGTTAGGTTCGGTTTGTGTTCGGTTTGTATTGGTTCGGCCCAAAAAATCGGTTTGGACCGAATCGTGCACACCCCTAGATGTGTTTGTACTTCACATGGGCAAAATATGTAGCCCTGGAAATTTTAGGCCGCTTTCTGTAATTATATAAAACATACGGGCCAATTTGCAAATTTTGAAAACTCCAAAGCCGAATTTGTAATTTAATAAAATTACGGACCAATCTGCAATTTTTTAAAAAATTTCGGGCTGTTTTCGTAATTAGTAAAGAAATTTGCATCGCATACCTTTCTTCCTCGTTTTGAATTCACAGAGGCGGAGGCGGCGGTGACGCTGGTTGTTCCTAGGCTCTCCCTTGCGTCACGGATCCAAACCCGACACCAAGCTATCGAATTTCCGACTCCAAGAGGTGGTTATGCTTCACCGCCCACCCTTTCTTGCCCCGATTCTGCTCAAGTCGAGGCTCATGTAGAGGTCGGCTGCGTCGCCAATGGAGCCAGGACTAGATCTTCGAAGCGAGGCAGTTTTCGAGCCTCTTCTCACCATCGGTATATAGATCTCGGCATCGAAGACCTGCGGAGGATGAAACCTGCGTGCAGGGAGTATCCGACTTGCCCCTAGCACGAAGGACGACGAGCCATAGATGCGCCACTCCCGACCCTACAACCTCTTTAATCATGCAAGAGCAAAATATCGTAAATCAAATTAAAAATTGGTGAAAGTCACTGACATAGTAATAAGCAAAGGGTATAGAAGGATATGGGCGATGGCCAATATGATAAGTAACCACGATGGGTTACATGACACTGCTTTGATTCATACGATCTCCTCTTTGATAACCCATCTCGTTTGACATTGTAGATCCGATCACAAAAACCTGTTCTAGTTCAAATAAAAGAACCAAGATTGGATACAATTCATAGCAAAAGCACAGCTGCAAGAAACAAGATCTTTTAAGATGCAAGAATCAAAATCGGAAGGTGAAATCAAGCAATCTGCTTGATATGTCGGCACGTCAATTTCAAATTAAGAAATATACATAATAGATAATTAAACATGGATAATTAAAAGAAAAGAAAATCTAAAACTTTCCTTCGCATTATCGGCTGACAATAAAAAAACATGAATAATATCGTACTGATAACGTATAATAAAACAAAAGAATCAAGAGTAGAATGAGAGTAATCTCCTTGGTATCCAAGAATAAGATATTAACTAAAAGGTAAAATTCTATCTACGTAAATATACATATATCTTGTACATCCATATATAATAATATTATAACAAAAGGAAAAAAAAAGGCAGCTTTTTTCCAAAAAAAAAAAGTTTGTGTAAGCAAGCAGGTGAACATTCAAACCCCACGTTAGCTTGTTCACTGATTTCTACTGTTCGTGAATTAGCTATTGCTTTCCAAGCTTCATACATATTACTTAATTTTTTTTTCTACATTGCAATTTCAATTTTTTTTCGGGCTAGATCACTTGTTTTGCATTGCCTAAGGATCATAGCGGGCTTTGGTAAATACTCGTCGAAAGGCCCTTGTTGAGTGCTCGAAGGTTGCTCGTTCAACTTATTTGTGCTTGCTATTTTGTGTTGGTGTTTCGTTGGGTGATATTGATCATTTTGTCACGAGTACTACTACTAGCTTGCTTTTGTCTGAGTGTGGATTTCAGGTGGGTGATTACTATTGTTGGTGCTAGTTGCCGCTAGTGATTATTCAGGTTCTTGAGTGCCATGCCCTTGCATTGGGAAAAGGAGAATTGAGAGTGTTGTCTGCTGCAACAGGAAAAGGAGAGTTGAGAGTGTTGCCTGCTGCAATAGAAAAAGGAGAGGTGAGAGTAACACTGAGTAGTGTTGGAAAAGGTGAGTGAGAGGAGAGAACCATTCAGAGTAAGGAGCGGAGAGCCAAACACCTAGGAGATCTATTGTTACTAACTGCTATTATTTCTGTTGTTTGCTCATTTTGCAGGTTCTGAAGTCTCATTCTTTTTTTTGGAATACATTATAGTGAGACAAACACTTTAAACACACGAGCGGAGTGTGTGAGAGAGTGTGAGCGTCCACTAAAGTGAGAGAGAGGTTTCTGTTTGCTAACTTGACAAGTTTGCTTGATTGTCTATGGTGATGTCACAACATTCAGTGAACAGGAAAGGAGACAGAGTTGACCCAGCTGTCCAAGAGCTAACCCACCGGGTGGACAGGATGGAGCTAAGCATTGCGGAGTACTACGATGATTACTTCCGGCTCTGGGTGATGCACTGAGTGATCATGGCAGCCATGACGGACGGCGCCACCGCTAGAGGAACCAAGATGGCGGAAGAGGACACAGGGACGGACATCGCCATCATCGCAACGATCCACGATCAGATGATGAGAGATCAAATGCATCTAAATTTTCAGAGCGGACTCAAGCTAGGGAGGATCGTCAGGGTAGGCGACGCCAAGAGGATGGTCGTCAACGTCGGACTCATGGGGTCAAGGTAAGCATTCCTATTTTTACTGGTGCTGCAGGGCCAGAGGTGTATCAGGATTGGGAGGTCAAAGTTGAACAGGTCTTCTGTTTCCATCGCTATCCAGAGGAGGAGCAAGTGGAGCTCGCTGTCATTCACTTTACTGATTATGCCCTCTCATGGTGGCAAGGAGTACTAGCAGATCGGGCCTATACTCGAGCTCCACTAGTGACAACCTGGAGAGAGCTGACACATTTGATGTGAGCTCGCTTTATTCCAGAGGATCATGGGCAACAACTGTTGCTGAAGATAGAGAAATTGAAACAGGGTCCTCGATCCTCAGACGATTACTATAAGGACCTTCGCGCCCTTTTGCAACGATCGAGCACAAGGTATGAGGACTCTTATATTCTTGCTAAGTTTCTTGCAGGTCTGAACTCTGATGTGGCTGAGATTGTGTTGCAACTGCAACACACCCATGTGATTGATGCTCTCCATCATGCCACACATGTCTATGAAAAATTTCTCAAAAGGAGGTCTGCAGGGTCCTCAATAAGGCGTTGGGTGGGAGCTGAATCTCCTTCAGAACCACCTCAGAGTTACCGTCCCCAACCGCCTAGCCCTAGTCCTACCCCTCCTCTACCATTAGACCTACACCTAACCCAGCCCCTAGTCCTCTAATCCCTAGCCCAACACCTCCACCTCCCTGACCAGAGTCCAGCAAGTCAAGAGAGGTCAAGTGTTACAAGTCCTATGAGATTGGGCATTATGCTAGAGAATGCCCTAACCCACGAAAGGTTCTTCTTAACTCCTTCAAAGAAGTGGTGAGTGAGGTAGAAGGCCTCAATGACCCTTGTGAGCTGCCAGTTGTGGACGAGGAGGATGAGCTTGTTGCTAGAGCACCAGTTGGTGAGAACTTCATGGTTAAGAGAAATTTGAGCGCCAGTGAGAAGGTGGAGATTGACACCTCTCAGCAGGAGAACTTGTTCAACACCCATGGCACAATCACAGGTAAGATTTGTACTGTTATTATTGATGGTGGTTCCTGTTGTAATATTATTAGCCAGGAAGTCGTGGATCGTTTCTCTCTAACCACCCAGGACACCCAAGATCCTATACTCTGTAGTGGCTTTACTCAGGCTCACCATTGAAGGTGAAGAACCAACCTGAGGTGTTCTTCTCCATTGGCCCTTATGTCGATACAGTCTTGTGTGATGTGCTACCTATCATTGCTTGTCACTTACTTCTCGGAAGGCCATGGCAGTATGATCGGCGCGTGATGCATGACGACTTCAGTAAAGAGTATTCCTTTGCTTTTGGAGGCAAGTGGGTAAGACTTCTACCTCTAACCCCTCAAGAGGTTGTTACTGATTATATTGCTAGGGAACAACACCGCCATTCTCACGAGAAGATCGGAAAGGATACTGAAAAGCAGAAGCTGGAGCAAGGACTGCCCATAGAACCCCAGAGCTTGCTGGTTGCTCGGGTTCAAGATGTACGACATGCTATTCAGGGGGGTGATGTTTGTTTTCTGTTTGTTTGTACTTCTACTAGTTCTACCTTATATGTTAGTTCTAGTTTATCTTCTGCTCCTACTGTTGAGTTGCCTTCTATCATTTTAGGAGTACGCGAAGAGTTTCATGATATGCTACCAGATGAGATGCCAGCTGGATTGCCTCCACTTAGGGGCATAGAGCATCAGATTGACTTTATGTCGGGTGCTGTTATTCCTAACCGGCCAGCTTACAAGACTAACCCCACGAAGACCAAAGAGTTGCAGTTGCATGTAGAAGATTTGCTTAGCAAGGGGTGTATTAGGGAGGGTCTGCGTCCCAGTGCCGTACCAGTTTTGTTGGCACCAAAGAAGGATGGGACCTGGAGCATGTATGTTGATTATCGAGCCATCAACCAGATTACATTTAAGTACTGTCATCCCATTCCTCGCTTAGATGACATGTTAGATGAGTTGCATGGTGCTTGCTTGTTTTCTAAGATTGATTTGAGGAGCGGGTACCATCAGATTAGGATGAAGGAAGGTGATGAGTGGAAAACTGCTTTTAAGACCAAATATGGTCTGTACGAGTGGTTGGTCATGCCCTTCGGGCTAACTAATGCTCCTAGTACTTTTATGCGCCTAATGAATCATGTTTTAGGTGCATTCTTAGGTCGATTTGTTGTCATATACTTTGATGATATCCTTGTTTATAGCAAGTCCTTAGAGGAGCATGCTGAACACTTGCGCGCTGTTTTTCTGGTTCTTAGGAAGGAACACTTATTTGCTAATATGAAGAAGTGTCAGTTTTGCTCCGATACTATTGTCTTCCTTGGTTTTTTTCTAGGAAAAGATGGCTTGAAGGTTGATCGAGAGAAGATCCGGGCTATTCATGAGTGGCCCCAGCCAACGTCCGTTACTCAGATACGGAGCTTTCTGGGCTTAGCAGGATTTTATCGTAGGTTCGTCAAGGACTTTAGCGGCATTTCTGCCCCTCTTATGGAGCTCACGAAGAAGGGGGTGTTATTCCATTGGGGGCCAACGCAAGAAGAGGCTTTTGCTACACTTCGGGAGCAGTTGACGAATGCTCCGTTGCTGGCACTTCCTGATTTCTCAAAGACTTTTGAGATTGAGTGTGATGCATATGGGGTTGGTATTGGTGGTGTTTTGATGCAGGAAGGTTGGCCCATCGCTTAATTTAGCGAGAAGCTAGGAGGAGCTGCAGAGAATTACTCAAACACTACATACGACAAGGAGTTGTATGCCTTGGTCCGTGTTTTACAGATTTGGGCGCATTACTTGTTGCCCCGTGAGTTCGTGATACATACTCACCATGAGGCTTTGAAGTATCTATGGAGCCAAACTACCTTTAGCGCTCGCTATGCTAAGTGGATTGAGTTCATTAAGGCTTTCCCTTATGTGGTCAAGTACAAGAAGGGGAAGGACAACATTGTCGCTGACGCCCTCTCTCGTAGGTATTCTCTTCTCTATACTCTTGAAGCTCATATTCTTGACTTTTCTATGCTACTTGATCTCTACTCTACTGATGTTGATTTGGGGGATATATTATGTCAATGTGTGCAATCTACTGGTTCCCCTAGTGTTGGTAGTTATTTTGTGCAGGATGCCAGGAGGGTTACTTATTTAGGGCCTCCCGCCTTTGTGTGCCTCATTTTTCAGTTCGATCATTGCTGGTTTTAGAGGCATAAGGAGGTGGGCTGATGGGGCATTTTGGGGTTGCTAAGACCTTAAGCATTTGAAGGATCATTTTTACTGGCCTAAGATGCGATCTAATGTTGAGAAATGTTGTGCTAGTTGTGTTACTTGTGCTAAAGGTAAGTCTAGGTCGAACCCGAATGGCCTATACCTCCCCTACCTCTAGCTAGTGCCCCATGGGAGGACATTTCTATGGATTTTGTGCTAGGCTTGCCTAAGACTAGGAAGGGCCATAATTCTGTCTTTGTTGTGGTGGATCGATTTTCTAAGATGGCCCATTTCATAACTTGCTCTAGGACTGATGATGCTTCTCATGTCGCTACTTTATTTTTTGATCATATTGTGAAACTACATAGGGTGCCTAAATCTATTGTTTCTAATAGGGATTCTAAGTTCCTTAGCTACTTCTAGAAGACCTTGTGGGCTAAGCTAGGTACCAAGCTGTTATTTTCTACTTCTAGCCACCCTCAAACAAATGGTCAGACTGAGGTAGTTAATAGGACTTTAGGGGTTTTATTGCGCACTATGCTTGCTACTAACTTGCGCAGGTAGGAGGATTGTCTATCCTATGTTGAGTTTGCTTACAATCGACCAGTGCATTCAGCCACTAAGATGTCTCCTTTCGAGGTGATTTATGGTTGGAACCCCCACACGCCGTTGGATTTGGCACTGCAGCCCCTCCCGAGGACCTTGCTGGTAAGTCCCGGGCTGAGTTAGTGAAGTCTTTGCATGAGTGAGCTCGGCTACAGCTGGAGCATCGAACTTAAAAGTATGTGAACCAGGTCAACAAGCATCGCAAGGAGCTATTAGTGAAGGTTGGAGACTTGGTTTGGGTTCACCTCCGGAAGGATCGATTTCCTGCTTTGCAAAAAATCTAAGCTGCGGCCAAGAGTTGATGGGCCTTTTATGGTGCTAGAGAAGATTAACGACAATGCTTACCGAATTGATCTTCCGAGTAAGTATGGTGTTCATGATGTTTTTAACGTTTGTGACTTGGCTCCGTTTCTTGCAGGGGACGACCTACTTGAGGAGCTGATGGATTCGGGGTCGAATCCTTTTCGGGGTGGGGGGGGGGGGGGGGGAGGATGATGTTACCCTCGACGGAGCTACCTTGTCCGACGATTGGGTTGGAGGTCTAGATACTAAGGATGGAGCTTCGAAGGATGCTGTTGAAGATGCTAACGATGAGGAGATTGAGGAGGAACCACTTTTACCTTGAGCTACCCCACCATTGACGAGAGCTCGATCTCGTCTACTTGGTCAATCGGTTCTTACCTTTGAGGAGACACCACCACACACGGTGACTTTGCTACATGTTAAGTCTGAATTGGCGCAGACCGAGACTTAATTAGAGGGGATCGATGCCAAGCTAAAATTTTCAAAACCAAGCTCATGACATGATTTTTGCATGGGATTTTTTCTTGCATTTTTTTCCATGAAAATGAGGCTAAATGTAGCCTTGTTTAGACAATCCAAAAGGCTCTGCCGAGCCAAACGTTACTAGTGCCTTTCGGTATTTTTCCTTTTTTTTTTCTTTTGGTTTGTTTTAGTTTTGTGGCTTTCATGCAAGTCCTATAAATATGTAAGCTTGACATTTGTTTCAGATAAGTTGAATTTTTTAGTTAAAAGTTGAGCACATTTGCTTCCTTTGATTTCGGGTTAAGGATCATGTTTTTGGTGAGATGCTAAAAACAAAACCCTTTTGGTGAGATGCCGAGGGAGACACCCTAGTGAGAGGCAAAGGTGTCAAAGGATCGAGATCCTCAAAATGCGATTCTAAGAGGATTGAGATCGGATGTGGGAGGTTCAAGGGTGAGAGGCCTGCAAATTTTTCTATACATATTCGATTACTAGTAGAAATGTTTATTCCTTCAAATAACGAAGGAACCTTGTCGTTGATCCTGCTGGCTGGGAGAGTTCCGAGCACATCAAAGTTCCCGCACTACGCAACCATCAAAACATGTCATATTTAACCCTAACACTAAACATCGAGCTTGTTCCAACAATTGGTCAAGTGGATTGAGCACTAAAACTTAACAGAACAACTCCTAATCATTTACAATACAAACACCGATGGGTACGCAACTACTGAGTTTCGGCCACCTATGGAGTTGAGGACCTAACTTCTTCCACGGTTTGAACTTGTTCAGAGATGCTTGGCTCCTTTAGTTTCGATCTCTTTGATCTTCGTTCAACTCAAATGCCTTTTTGTGCCTTCACTTCCTTTGCAGTTGGTCCACCTTTACACGTCTTGACATTATGTCCATATGCCTGGTACAACAAAGTAGGTTCATACATCGCACATAAATATCAATGTGAGACAAGGACAAATATATCTCCTCGGGCATCCAATACTTGGCATCTTCCACATCGCACAAGGTGAGATCTCTTGCCTGTTGGTGCTTGCCCCTCTTGTCTCCATCTTGTTTCGCCAGTTGTCCAACTCTCCTTTTCATGACAAGTGGTAATTGTACTCTCGGTAGATATAATGAGGGCCATTGTTCTTCATATAGGACCGACCTAAAAACATGTATAGATGAGATGGTTCCTGGTTGACATAAAGACTCCTAATCTATTAACAAAATTTTGAAAACATATTACCTATAATTGGCAGAATAGGTTTGTTTGTAAATTCTTATGGAATACCAATTTGATACATAATGCTCCGGATGACCCATGCTCTCAATTATAGCTCTCACTGCATATCGACATGGGATTCCTCTGATTTTCCATTCACCACAACCACATGTATAAGGTTTGATGTTGACTGCCAATGCGGATGCACCATTCGTCACTTCGTATTCAATGGGTGATGCCTTGAAAATCTATCATGAAGATGACTCCGTCGTTGAGATTAGCTTTGATGGGAATGAGTGAATCGATGTTAGAAGGTGGTATGAGTTTTCAGAGTTACTTGCAATGCTTGTGCTGTTGTGACCGCCTTTGCCAGTTTAGTTTTTGCGTACTCCGTAATACCATTAACTGGCAACTTCTTCGCATTCTCTTTCCTTTTACAATGTCTAACCATCATTGTTTACCTAATACCTAAATATCATATGAAACCAACAAACAATAGTCTAGCAGAAATCATTTCCATCATGTATTTGACATAAAAACAATCCAACAGCAGTCATGCCTAACAGAAATTGAATTGCAGAAATTGAATGCCTAGAATCAAAGTTGAATGGTTGAAATCAGATTTCAAGAAGTATCATCGTACCTTCAAGCAAAGAATCGATTCGCTCCTAGTGTTGAATTGATCGAAAGACTCCACAAAGTTGCTTGAGGTGTGAGGAGCATGCAAACTTGGATCATACCGAAACCAATTCACCCAAGTCTTTAAGCCAGTTTAGAGTACTTATCCCAACAACCCTTTTGACCTTCTCCATTGATTTCTTAAATTTGTGGTCTGAGAATGCCTTGCAACATTCCCAAAACACTCCCTTCACAAGTAATCCTGGAAACGCCTTCTTGAAGTTGGCACAGAGGTGTGTGCAATAGTACCGCCTTCCCGTAGTTGGCCACACTTCTGCTAGGCCCGGTTCAACCCCCTACATTGGAAAAATCCAATTACTTCTTCGTAATGTGAAACAAATATATAACAACAAACGAGTAAAACATATAATATTGTACAATACCTTTTGTCTCTCTGATACGATACACCAGTTGACCCTATCAACAGGCCTAAACAACTCTCTCAAGTGATAGAAAAAGACGACCAAATGCTCTTACTTTCATTCTTGTGAACCCCATAAGCTAGAGGAAATATCTCATTCTCCCCGTCAACAACAACTGCAACCAGAATGACACCATCATACTTTCTCTTCAGATGACATCCATCAACGCTAATCAACCCTGGATGACTCCCTCAATCATCGGCTTCAGAGCTATGAACACATTCTCAAATTGCAATGGCCTTTCGGGATCATTTTCAGCATGTCCCCATGCAATATGTGCCCTAGAGCCCGGGTTAGATGATTTCACCATTTCACAATAACCTGAAAAACTACCATACGACGCATCAGGCTTCTCGTTAATTATTTCCAATGCAAGCGTCCTTGCTTTGTACAATGAAGTTGACTTCATGTTTATCCCATACCTAGTCCTTAAGAGGGATTGCATTGTTGGTCCTTTGATATCATCATCGGCTCTCACATGATCAAGCAACTTCTTCGCAGCCCATTCCGGAGTTGCCATTGAGTTGAATTTTGTGAGTTTAAGGAAGCTACGAGTATCCGTGACTTAATTGCCTAAGTAATACCATCTGCGAGTCTTGATGCATGAATTCTCCATCCACATTCTGATTGTCCACAGACGGCAGTGTAACGAATCTGATCTGCTTTTACTACAACAATAGAGAACCCCTATTGGACACAATAATCTCGCAACACCTTTGTAAATGTCTCTTGTCCAAAAAAAATCATCCACACCTTCAATTTTATATTTCCGATGCGAGTATCATCATACAACTCCTCATTATCATAAATTCTATCGAAATTTCATCCATCACACTGTCATTACCTCCAACAACGACAGTACCACCATACACATAAGTAGAGGCCGAAACAAGTGCATTATTATCATTAAGAGTAGGCACATTATCATCATTGGAAGTCAAAACAACATTATCTACTTCATCATTAACCAAAGCAACATCAACTAAATCAATCTCAGGGGACGCGGCCTCAATTACAACCTTCTTTGTCCTACTAGCTTCACCCGAAATAGGTTCACTACATGTAGACTGACTTCAGGATTTCGATACAAAAGTCCCCTTCCTTCTTGCGGTAGTAGCTGGAACCTTCTTACTATAAGCAGGTTGACTACAATAACTCGAACTCTCTACCGGCCTTTTTGAATCAATCAAACCCCTTGCTAATTCTAGATTCCTACATGGGGAGTCACCAGATCCAATAGCTAGTTTAATCAACCTCTTATCACTAAAAAGAGTCATCATCTTAACAACATCTTCATCACTCAGTAATTGAAAATTTTGATACTCATGTGCATACCATAAAGTTGGGTTCTCAGGAAGAACGTACCATACAATTTTTTTCAGCCCCCTCGAGCATTTCAACAAAGGTATCTAACACATTACACTTATAGGGATCATCCACCTCCAATTCAACATATTATTCATGAATATAACGCATTTGTTATCACTATTTTATCTCCCATCCTATATACAATAATCAAAGAACAAATAAATGCTCAAACTTCCCACTCAAATTGTAATAAAAATTGTAGAGACAAATGCACAAGTTACTATATTAACATTAATCAGATGGTTGATCCCTCTCTTCTTGCATCTTTTTATTCATTGAAAGTGAAAAATGGCTTTTAAAAGAAGTGCACAAGTTACTGTATTAACTCTCATGGGCTTGCACTTGCAATAAAGTAATGAAATTTTGAAAAATGGATTGCACTTGCAATAAAGTATAAGTTGATTGATGTTTATACAATGAAATTCTGGAAAAAAACCTAATTCTCCCACACTCGAACCACAAATTTCACAAAGAGGACAACCTAATCAAAGTTTCACACTCAAATCCCTAATATGTAGAAAATGCA
Organism: Persicaria maculosa; assembly: GCA_963922045.1. Taxonomy (NCBI): domain Eukaryota; kingdom Viridiplantae; phylum Streptophyta; class Magnoliopsida; order Caryophyllales; family Polygonaceae; genus Persicaria; species Persicaria maculosa. The sequence goes on along the minus strand of OY998261.1, from coordinate 17,119,753 downwards.
GTTTGAAATTGCATAAATCTGTAGAAAATACCTTCAACCCTTTACTTTGAGCGGCGCCTCCCCTAGCGACGGCTCTGACACTGTTGTCAGCGATTCTAGGCCGGTCGTGCCTCCTCCTTCTCCTCCGGTACGAAGCTTCAAAACACGGCGTTGAGATCAACTTCTCCTCCAAGTCGAGCCCTCTTCTCCAGTGCCAAAGGGCAAGATCAGGTTCTAGTTTTCCTGCGGTGGCCTGGGTGATGTCGTTGGCGGCGGTGGTTCGGCGGTGGTCGTTCTGGCTCTCATCACCCTCTCTGATCTCCTTCTCTCCTCTCTTCCCTTTTGGTATCATTGTAAGCGTAAATGGCAAATGGGTTAACAGAGGTTTGAGATATGTTAGAATTAACTCACTAAGGGTATGCCGCGAAATTGATACAAACCTCAAGGGTACCGTACGAATTCAGTAAAACTTTTGTACATCGTGCGAAATACGCAATACCACAGGGGTACCAGGCGAAATTTTCGTATTTTAAAATCACGATTCCGATTCCGTTCCGGTTAAAATCACGGTTTTTTATTTCAACCGAAAGAAACCGGAATCATAAATCCTAAATCATAATTATCATGAGTTAAACACTACATTAAATCACGTTTTTCAATTAAAAGAAGACAAGATACATCATGTATAGCCTTTATTTTTAACGATGACAAAAATTTCACCTTCACTGCATTTGAAAGAGTTTATAAATTTTACATATTTTTTTAGTAATTTTACCAATAAATTTTATAAGTTAATTTTATTATATTTTTAATGAGAACATTGATATATAACTTTTAATTGAAAAAAAAGAGTAAACAACATACATAAAACTTGGAATTTAATTAATTAGTTTAAATATTCATGCATGTCAATGCACTAATTAAATATATCGGTTCGGTTCGGGTTTAACCAAATTATCCGGTTTGGTTCGGTTGAAAACTGAAAATATTCCGGTCCGGTACGGTTTTCGCTTTACACTTTTCTGATATTTCGGTTCCAGTTAAATCCGGTTTCGGTCCGATTTGAACCGGTGAACACCCCTAGAGGGAAGGCAGGAGGGCTATTTATTTAGTTGTTTGGAAAATGAATTCAACGTACCGGGCTTGCCATCGTGAGTCGAGTAGAGCTGTTATTGGAGCCGAACGAGCCAAGTATTTCTTTTTCATATTCTGTTCATTTAGGATATGAACAAGCTCGACCCAAGCATAAATTTTGATTCGATAAAAAATGTGCTCATACTCGGATTGTTTAGGAAATGAACAAACTCGAGCCGAGCTTTTTTTTTCGAGTTTTAAGCAGATCTACTTGCTCATTATACAGTAACTTAAAGAAAATTTTTAGAAATTCCATCAAATTTGAGCTATTTGAGCTTAATTCGAACGAGTCAAACTTTGGACCGAGGTTAAAAATGTGCTTATACTTGGCTTGTTTAGAAAATGAACGAGCTAGAGCTCAGTTTTATCGAGTCGAGTACGAGTCGAATTCGAGCTCCTTGTATTCACATAACACCCTTAGATTCGAGGAACCGATAAGAACAACAATGGATAATGACGAAACCCATTTTGAGAATCTCATTGATGATGCCCCGGTAAATGACCACCTTAGTAATTACAATTTACACGCTGTAAATAGATCATCCAAAATATGACTACGTGAAAATAGTATCGCAGACAATACTTGACGAGTTCGTGATCCCTTTTGCAATACTTTTTCTTTTACTTATAACTAAAATCTGCAATGCCCTTTTCGCTCAATACAATCAAAATATCGCGATCATACAAATTCTCAGTTCACCTTCCAAATTAATCTTCGCGATTAGATGAAAGAGAAATAGTTGTAAGGTCATTTGCTTAGTCATCAGTTACCCATTGGCTCGCCCTGTACATCACCAACCATACCAAAACGATATCGTTTCCACTGCCGACCTCTTATCGCTTTGGCACAAACAGGTGTCATGATGGTATGAATAGGTGTCACGTGTCACCTCTAGCAACACTCTATTAATGCACATATCAGCTCATGAACCACGAGGTCTCACCGACCATCCACACTTGAATCTATAAATTATACCCATCTCTGCTTCAGAAATAGGGATCCGATTTTGGAGAAGCTGAAGCGAGCTCTGTAAATCACCTCTTATACCCAAAAAACCCTTGGATTAGAGTTCTCAAAACTCTTCGACGAACGGCGCTGCCCTCGATTGCAAGAAGCCGAAGACCTCGATCGTCGTGTCCGCCGCTGGAGCCCTACAGAAGAAGATCAAGGGATCCATGGGAGGGGAGCTTCTCCCGATTGGAAAGGTGAGGCTTGTGGATGGCGACGTCGAGGAAGAGAGAGAGGGATTGGTGATTTGTTGAAGAGGGAGGACTGATGGAGGATGAAGACGATCGAGGATATTTTGTAAAATAGTTCAAAAGAGAGGACACTCCTCCAATTAGATCGAAAATTTACATATCTCGTGTTTAGTGCACGGGTACTGTACTAGTTTAAATAAAAAGAATTGATTGGAAAAGGTAATTCAGCGTAGAAAAATTTTGTCAATTACCACCAGAACTCATCCAAGGTATCGAGAGTATAGATTGATAAAAAAAAAAAGTAACAAAGTTTTCATGAGATACAACTAAAATTAAGCTGATTAGAAATTAATAGGAGAAGAATTTACCCATCTCAAAACTATACATGTGCTTTCGGCTTCCATCTTCACAACCCACTTTGTCAAGAATTTTACAATTGAAGAACGGGATATATATGGAGGATATAATTAGCAACAAATCCTTAAAATCAAACTGGTTAGCGGCAAATTTTTCTACCAAGGTTAATCAGAAATCTTAAACGATGGGATATATATAGAAGGTGTGATTTTTTACCCGGATAAAATATGTATTTTATTAAAATAAAAAGGGTTGAAGAAATCTTATATACTCTCCTTACATGATACCCTTACATGATTCCCCTGTATTTTGGAGAAAGTAGAAATCTCATAAAGATAATCAATTTTCGAGGTTTTTTAATTTTTATTTTTTTTTATCCAAACACATATAGTATTAAAACTCACTTTCTAAGATATTGCAAATTCTGTAATTTTTAACCTCATCCAAACAAATATCTAGTATCGATATCCAGTATAATGATGCCGAACCCGCTAGAATGCAAATGTGAAAAACTAATAAAAACACTGGAATAGTAAACTATGTACCCGTACATGAACTGGGGCCTGGGAAAGGGATTGGCCGGCCTTCAATTACCTCAAGTTTAAATAAAGAGTACAAAAAATGTGTTTTTTGCTTTCTCTACTGTTTGTTTCTTAAAAAAAAAGGAATAGTAAGAAAGTACAAAACTAAACAGGGGGGGTCGTGGGTCTGATTGCATGGTCAGTAATACACAATATTGCATTATCATATACTTTCTCTTTTAATTAAAACTTGTCGTTTAGTATTTATATACACTTTTTTATAAAGATAAAAACTATATAAAATATTAACCTTTTTAAAATTTGTTTTTTTTATAAATGTATACTTAATAGTAAGAAGTATAAAATTATTTTAAAAAATTATTTAAAAAGTTATTGTTTTATATAGTTTTTAACACCTAAAAAAGCGTGTGTGAATAGTAAAACCTCAAGTTTTAATTAACGGAGGGAGTATATTATAATGCAATATTGTGTATTATAAGTTATAATTACCGGTCATGCAAAAGTATCCTCTAAAAAGTATTTTTAAAGGGATTTTTCTTATCCTATACTTTTAAGACATAGAATAAGAAGTCAAATCGAAAAATATTTTTTCCTAAATACACGGTTTAGTCATTTTTAAATTAGATTATGAGGTTCATCTATCTTTTTTTTGAGATTTTCTTCCCCAATAAAGTATATTTATCACGTGTCTTTAGGGTATATACAATAGACAAACAGTTTTTAAAGAGTTTGTTCACCTAATTATAATTCGGTTTGTGCTCGTTTTGATAAGTTATACTCTTCTCTCCTTAAGTGCACCATACAATGCAACTTCATACAGTATATACAATAATGATCACTGTAGCCTACCATTAATATATAAAAATTAAAAAAAGGGGACTTTCCCAGGCCCTTATATATACGTACGTACTGGGCTGGTGCATCCCAGTGAATTTCAGTTGTGTCTCACAAATCAGAATAATTAAGTTAGTTAGGATGCACTTCCTGGTTGCACTTGTATCAGCTTTGCTGCCATTCTCATTCCTCCTCTTTGTACTAATAATAAAGCTGAAGATATCAGTACCCAAAAACAAGGGTAATTCCTGGAGTTTGGCACCAAAAGTACCCGGGGCGTGGCCAATTCTTGGTCACTTACCACTGTTTGCCACCCAAAAAATTCCTACTTTTCGAACCCTCGCCGCCATCGCAGATCTCCATGGCCCTGCCTATGTGGTCCAACTTGGGATGCAGCCCATTTTGTCATCAACAGTTGGGAACTCACCAAGGAATGCCTCACTATCAAAGATAAACAGCTTGCCTCAAGGCCACCCTATTCTCAAGGGTAACCAACTCATCTTATTTCTTTCTCTTCATTAATTCATTTTTAATTGAAATAATGGTGAGGATTAATGATATAATAAAAGAAATAAATGTATAATTTAAATATAATATTTAAAACTGAAATAAAAATTTCGTGAATTTTGTTTTTGTGTGTATACCTATTAAGAAGATTTTTTTTAAGAAATATAGAAAAAACACTAAAATTGTTCATTATTTATGATATAATATAGAAAAAACACTAAAATTGTTTATTATTTATGATATATTTTATTTAAATAGTTGAGAGAAACAAAAATTATAGAAAGAAAATTGAAGAAGAATTACTTTTAAAACAACTAGTCTTATTGTTCGCGTGCTTCCCGGTTTCTTAATTAATTATATATTATTTATTATAAATTTGATATTTTTTTATAGTTTTTAAAAAAATCAAAATGACATATTTTTACTAAGGGAGGGAATAGTAGACAATTCAAAACTGTTGCGCCATAATATTATATTTTAAGATGTTAAAAATATTTTACAAAAAAATATAGTTATTTTGTAAATGATAATTCACATAAATTTATTTTAAAAAATATATAGTATAAAATTTTTAAATAATTTTGATTTAAAAAGCTGGATAGATTTTAACTTGGATATTTTAAATTTTACTATTTTCTAAAACTATTCAGTAAAATATTCTACAAGGAACGTACTACAAAACTATTCAGTAAAATATTTTATTAATTCTTTATGATTTGTCATTTATTTATAAGACTTATAAATATGATATTATAAATTAATAAAATTATTTTATACGTACATGCTACAAAACAATGTGTATATGCCTCAATGGTATTTAAGATGAATGAAAAATCTTTTACTAAATATATTTAATGTAAGCAAATAGTAAATAAAAATAATTCAATTTTTTTTATTTGAGGGTGGTTAAAAATAATTATGAGGGTGATTATATTTATAAAAAAAATATAATTTAAAATTTGATATAAATCTTCTCGATTAAATATATAGCAGGGTTAAGATAAGATGAAATAAGCTATGATAGATATTTTAGAAAGCGGGGTATTTAAGCAAGCAGGTTGTTTTCTAATCAAAATATAACTAACATATGATACTAATAACTTATTAATTGATGTAATATTAATTGATGTAATATTAGATATATTATTTGATCTAAAAAGATAAGTTTTCTAACTAATTGAGATATAAGGTTAAATATTTATAAAAATAAGTGGGACCATTAATTAAGATGACAAAATTATATTGACTTATTAATTGACGTGGCTAAAAAACATAACATCATATTAATCTAGAAAATGGCACGTATGTGAATTGCTCCAGAATATGACACATATGCGAATTGCACCCACGTCGTACGCGGTTTTTTTTAATAATTTTTATTTATATGAAATAATTTTTATTGATTTATATAAATTAATATGAAAAAAATATAAATTATTTACCCATGTTTCCTTTGGTGAATAAATTTCTATATCTTCAATTGTGTTATTTTTTAATATAAACACAAGTGTTTTTGATAATATATTATATTTGATCTCTTGTTAAAAAATGTAATTTTTTATATTAAATCCCAAAATATCAACGTAGATATTGGGTAAGATTTTTATTATATTGATAAGATTTTTATTATATATTCTTTATGTAAAATTCAATCCACATGTTGTTGTTGTTGTTGAGATATGAACCTACGACCTTTTGATTCCCCTCCCTTCCTTTAGCACTTGAGCTAAATAACATTTTTATTTTTATTTTAAGTATCATTTAAAAGATATTATATATCTTAAAATACTAAATATATATGGAAAAAATTATTTATTTTTTATTTGTTTCCCAGGCAGCCAGCTCCGCCCCTTATTGCCAGTCAACGATATTATCTTTGTTATTTATAATTTGTTAGATTTTCTCTTAATTAAATTTCTTATTGATCGAGGTGAAGTTTGCAGAAAACACGCGAGCCGAATCTGAGCATAAAAGTAATCTCGATTCCACAGTCTGAGCCCAATTGTTTGATTTATCCGTTTTTCAGGAAGTACCTTGCAAATGAGTTTGCAGCTTTTGGGTTGGCTCCTCTTGGGCCGGTCTGGAGAGAGATGAGGAAGATAACCGTGGTTGAACTTCTTTCCACAACCAAGTTGGGGGAGCTTGGACACATTCGAGTGTCTGAACTAAATGAGTTCATCAAGGGACTGTATCAATCTACATTGTCCAGCCACAAGATCGTGTTGAGCGAGTGGTATAGCCTCCTGGTTATGAACACCATCATCAGGCTGATGGCGCGGAAGAGATATGCATACGATGGAGTCCAAAACCAAGAAGCCAAAAGGGTTCGAAGGATCGTCAGGGACCTCATGTATGTTTTTGGACAGTTTGTTCTGTCTGATGCCTTTCCACTGTCTTTTGTAGAGTGGTTGGATCCACAAGGGCACATTCGGATGATGAAGCGCGTCTCCAAAGAGATTGATCAACTTATAAGAGGTTGGATTGCAGAGCATCGACAGTGTGGGCCGCAACCTGAGCAAGATTTCGTCGATGTTTTGATATCCTTGGGAGACCAAGGGAAATTGAAGTTTGATCAATATGATGCCGAAACAATGATGATAGCAACAATGAAGGTTCAATCTTAATTTCACTCGAAAAAAATGGATCCATCAATTTGTTTACTAACTAATTCATTCCTCTTTATATATGCAGAGCATATTTGTAGGGGCTAATGACAGCACCTCTCTAACGCTGACATGGTTGACGTCGTTGCTGCTTAACCACTGCAATGTGAAGAATCGCGTTGTAGAAGAGATAGATCAAGTAGTCGGAAGAGACAGATGGGTGGAGGAATCGGACATCAAGAACCTGGTTTACCTACAAGCAGTGGTGAAAGAGACCCTTCGGCTTTACCCTCCCGGTCCCCTTTCCACTCCTCATGCCGCAACTGAGGATTGCTGCGTCGCTGGACATGAATTGAAGAAAGGAGACCAGGTGTTGTTCAACATCTGGAAGGTACACCGAGACCCGCGAGTGTGGAAGCATCCTGATGAATTCATTCCGGAGAGATTCCTAGAGGAAAATGCACTACTTAGCTTTGGTGTAACCAAGGGGCCAGAGTTTTGGTACATAGCATTTGGGTCAGGGAGGCGGTCTTGTCCGGGAAGTGAGCTGGCCTTCCAAGTCTTGCACTTGACTGTTGCTCGTTTGCTCCAAGGTTTTGACCTCTCAACGCCGATGGATGAGCCGGTCGACATGGTTGAAGGCCAGGGCATAAGCTTGCTCAAGGAAGCACCCCTTGAAGTCATTGCTACTCCTCGCCTTTCTTCCAACATGTATGCACAATAATTATGAAATTTGGTAGGTAGCCTAGCCTGCAAAATACAAGGTCACTGTACTAGTGTTGTGTAATAAACCAATTCAATAATAGTGCATATATGAGAGACTTGAAAAGAGAAATATATATATATATATATATATATATATATATATATATATATATATATATATATATATATATATATATATATATATATATATGAATGTATGTATGTATGTATCTCTTGTCTCTTGATTGAATCCTATGTTACACGGATACGGATACGGATACGGGAACGGTTATACGATACGATACGGGGATACGGGGATACGACAATCTAAAAAATTTAGGATACGATACGGCAAGGATACGGCAATATGAATTATATGTTGTTTTAAAGGTCTAAGTATAAATAATAGATATATATCATCAAAACATATATAAACAAAACTATATTAAAACGATTAAGTCTTTAATACCAAGTCCGGAAAAATAACACGAATGACCAAGTCAAAGTTGAATCCATAATTTTTTTTGTTGAGAAATTCAATCCACATTTACTTACAGTTATGCTATTCACACGGCAATATATCGCCATTGGCACGGTGCCAATGCCGAGTTCCGAAGTAGGCATCCATTCTGCCTATGCCTACTTCCTAAGTCGGCAGACACTATACAGATGTCGAGTTCCTAAGTCGGCATATGGTCATACTTGGCCAGAGACGAAGGTCAGCTTGGAGGGATTATGACATGTCGACACCGACTCTCCAAGTCGGCATAGGGAGCCTAGCTGGGAATCTTGCAGGCTACGTGGATGGGACGACCTAGCTGGGAATCTTGCAGGTGTCTATCGACTTAGGAAGTAGGCATAGGCAGAATGGATGCCTACTTCGAACTCGGCATTGGCACCGTACCAATGGCGATAAATTCGCCGTGTGAATAACAGGTCCCTTTACTTATTACTGTCTGCATATTAGATATAAAAGGGAGGATTTGATTTTAATGATCTGATTATAATTGGGTTTTAATTTTGGGCCTGCCCAATCCACATGTAGTAACTACAAACCCTAAACCCTCTTTACATTCAGACAAGGAAAAGTCTGTTTTCCTTTTCCCTGTTCATCGTCTTCTTCGCCGCTCCGCAAGGTCCCATCTTCAACCTCAGATCTGGCGATTAATTCTCCTTTCTTACAACACTTCAGGTCGCCGGCTGGTGGGTGCCCATCTCCGGTAGCGGTGGCAATGGAAACTGGCAGGGAGACAATGAGGGCTCAATCGACAAGCACTCAGTGGTCGAGAGGGGAGAGAGAGAGAGCAATTGAGAGGCGAAGATAGCCCATCGCCAACCACTTTTGGAGTATCCCATACTTATCCTACCCCGTATCCGAAATCATTTTGTGTGGTCAACGATACCTTGACTGTATCGCATACTCGGATATGCGTCTCCGATCCGTATCGGGCCATATCCGCGTATCCTACTGTATCCGATACATGATACAGTGGCTCGGAGCCGTGTCCGGGTAACATAGATTGAATCAATCAATTTCACAAGTGTGGGGAAAGGAGTATATTTTTCATTTCCATCTGATTCGCAACACACGTACACTTCTTATGTATACACTCACCACTGATAAACTCTACACTTCCTCCCATAAATTTATACAATCTGATTATTAGTGATTGAAAAAGGCTTCATCCATTTATACTCCGTGTAATCGATACTACGTATGATATATGAACATCAGAAGGTACATCCCAACAAGATAAAAATTCAATCCTGACAAACTCCACCCGTCAAGCACTAATATATTGCAGAACCTAATCAACCTAACAAATTCAGATCCAATGAATCAAGCTTTTTTCCATCAGATCTAATGAATGATAATTTCAGTTTTAAATCTAATCAATAACCACATGGTCGGTCTACATCCATCCAAATTAATGACATTTTATTCAACCCTTGTCTACCTTTTTGTTACTGATCCAAATAATAGCCAACTTAAACAATGAAATATGAAACACATTTTTCGTAACTTGAAGCTAGGTAAGAAGGAAAATGTAAGGAAAATTGTAAACACATTTTTCAACAAAAGGAAAAATCCCTTCATTGAAAATGACATCACAACTAACAAAAGTAGTATGAGAATCAAGGTCATAGAGCTTGTAACCTTTTTTGTCTAGGAGTATATATATAGCTCAGAAATATGCATCTTCTAACAGATGCCAAACTTGTCCTTATGATTTCGAGGTTTCAAGGCAAAGCATAAGGAACCCACCACTATGAGTTCATCATGAGAATGCTCTTTGTGGTATAGAAGTTCAAAAGGAGTCTGCCAACTCAACACAGATGAAGGAAGCTTGTTGATGATGTAAGTAGCTACAAAATGTAGTCTCCCCAAAATTGAGAGGGAGATGAGCATGGAGCCTTAAAGCTCGAGCAGTTTCAACTAGATGTTTGTGTTTTTGTTCCACTCTCCCATTTTGTTGTGGAACACCTGACACAGACCTTTGATGCATAATACCATGTTGTGCAAACAACTCAAAACACTTAGTTGAGACAAACTCAATCCCATTGTCAGTTCTGATCCCTTAATCTGTTAAAGATAATTAGACATGTTGTTCTAGATTAATTATAGGGTAAACTGCCGAAAACCACCCCTTAAATAGAGTATATTGCCCAAAAACACCCATATATTATATGCTTAATTACCGAAAACCATGCACCCCTTATAAGTCTTCTATTAGTGAAAGACCACCCCTTGTAGGGTTTCGTTAGAATCTCAGTTAAAATGTGAAATTACAAAATTGCCCCTTTCTCCTTTAATATAAAATATTGTGCTAATAAAGGGAGGAAATAAAAAAAAAGTAAAACTAAGGAAATTAGGAAATGCACTTTATCCCTGTGTTCAACGGGTGAAATCAGAACATCAGAACACAAAGGCTTGACACTTAACATTCAAAGGATGGATGAGGGTGACTGAAATCAAGAAGTATAATCCGCTTCGGTTGGAACCGATTTCAAGCAGTAAGGGCAAGTCGAAGGTGCTGATTTGTGCGATTTCAATCAATTTCAAGAAGTTGCTGATTTGTTGTCTGTGAACAACGAAGGTTAACCCTAATTTGTGTGAATTCTTGCTTCCTTTCATGTATTTGGGGGGGGGGGGGGTCGGGATTTTCTTCCTTACTGGCAATGGGCAGGTAAGATTCCTTTTTGTTTGGATGTGATTAAGTGGGGACAAGCTTGTCAAGTAGTGAGTATGCCGCTATTGGTTTTCTACCATTTTCTTTGTTTATTTGTCTGATTTTGGAACATAGGTCATTTATTTCACTTGAAAAGTTGGTGAGTGGCATAATACCACATTATTTATTGTTGTTGTTGTTGTTGTCCTACTGTTATCGAGTGAATGTGTTAAGTGTAATAAAGTCCCTTTTGTTTGGCTGCAGAGATGAATATAAACCTAATAATTCTTCACAAGAGGCAGTTTTATAATGGTCATTTGGGTCGGATGTGTTACAATAAGGGATCAATTAAGTATAAAAAAGAGGTTGATCCTAATATATTGCCTAAGGTTGCATTAGAAGCCATGGTAAAAGAGGAAATATGAATTGAAACTATGAAGGAGATTTGGTATTCACAACTAGGAAAGACAATACAAAATGGGCTAGTTTATATTGAATCAAACAAAGATGTTACTGACATGGTCACTTGTAGTGGACATGATAGGGTTGCGCACTTGTATGTTGTCCAAGATGGTGAGCCTATTCCATTTACATGGAAAAAGGGATGTAATAGCCAAAGTAATAGAAGGCAAAGCCTAACCTCTCAGCCCATACTAGAATCCATTACTGCATCTTCTCCGACCACAGTTGTGAACCCTACTCTTTTAGAAGATTCCTCATTATCACAAATTAAACTCATCCAAATCTAGCCTATGAAATAGGGCCATTGCAGCTGTTGAAGAACCTGTTACAAAGGAAGGCTTTATAGATATTGAAAATAAAGGGAGTATAAGAGGATTAGAATCTTCAAGCTCCGACGATGATGTCTCTTTCCAAGATAATGATGAAGAGGATGATGACTTGTTTGAAGATTATGTGGATGTTGATGTAAATGATTTGTTTCCTTTTGAAGCTAGCATTTCCAGTTGAAGACACTGCTGAGCTATCTAATGATGATTCTGAAGAATTGAAGAGCTTGAGTGAATATGATGGTGAACCACGAGTCAGGTACTCCGAGTTTAACCCCTTAGTTGATTTTAAAAAGAAAATATGTTTGAAGGTTGAAATGAGATTTTGATTAGTTGATATCTTCAGAAAAGCTTTGAGGCAATTTTCCATTGAAATTGGAGGGAATTATTATTAATTGCACAATGATCACAAGAAGGTTTCTGTTTATGCTCTTAGCTTCAGAATCCTTCGAATCAGCTTTTCCACCTCTATAGTCGATTTCTAGGCCTGGTGTGGACTAGAGGTCGGCACTCAACCATGGCCTCAATTGACGAATCTCTGAGCATTAGCAAAAGATAAATCGACATCCTCGTTAGTAGCAACTAAAGTATGACCTAACTAAGCAGTCAATGCATCAAGTGAGAACCAGATTTCAGGGTCCAATCAAACCCTAGAATTTGAGAAATTAAAATCACAAAATAGAGGGAGAAAGGGAAATAATCACTAGTCTTCTCAGCAACAGGGGTGTTGATTGGGACAAATTCATCAAAGATGGAAGCAAGAAAAAGAGGAGGAACAATGCTCACTGACAGGTTGTTGCCGTCGAGGATGAGGGACCAATTGCGGGTGGAGAAGCGGGGGAAAGAACAACTTGATTGAGAAGTGTTATTGATCATTTAGAGGCGGCGAAGACTGCTGATGGACGGAAGGAACTCCGATTAAAGGGCAGGGAACGGTGGCGGTAGGCGATTGAAGAGAATGAAGATCGAGACGAGCAGAGGGAAGTTTGGATCTGAGAAAGATATTTTTTTATTTTAGTATAGAGCTAATTAGTACAATTTCACGACATGGTGCAATCTTTAGAAAATAAAATATTAATAATAAAATAAATTGATACTATGATTAAATAAAATATTAGTTTAATATTTTGACAAAGTTTAAAAAAGAAAATAATAAATCCATTCAAGATTAGGGTTGTCATTCGAGCTGAATGAGCCAAGTATTCCTGGTTCATATTCAACTCGTTTAAAAACGAGCCAATCTTGAGCCGAGCCTAAATACGAACTCGAGTTTAAAAATATGCTGATACTCGACTCATTTAGAAAATGAACGAACTCAAGCCAAGTTTTTTTCAATTATTGAGCAACCCTGTTTGTTAAAAACATACTCCCATCCGTCTCAAAATTTAAGTCGTTTTAGACTAATTATTTGTATCAAAATATATGTCATTTTAGATTTTCTAGATAGGGGAAAGTAATGATTTGTATTGATTTGTGTGTTGTTGACCTCTTTAAACATTTGATTGGTTAAAAAATGTAGTAGGTATTAAAAACAATAAAATTTATGAAAACGTTAGTGGAATGATGATTATGATTGAGGGGTGAGTGTTTTATTGAAACTTGTGCACAATCATAAAATGACTTAAATTTTGAAACGGAGGGAGTAGTAAATTAAATGAAATTTTAGAAATTTTACAAAATTCGAGCATAAATCGAGTGACTTGAGCTTTGAACCAAGCTTAAAAATATGCTCCTACTCAGCTTTGTCTAGAAAATAAACGAGCTTGAGCCGAGCTTTTATCGAGTCGAGCCTGAACCGAGCTCGAACTATTCAGTTCACATAAAACCATACACTTCACTATGATACTATATAAACATTTACAAATAAATATATAAGTTATATATTAATTTAATATTTTGAATTAAATCCATTGATTATGTGAAAACATGAAAATTAATTGCAAAATAGGGGGGAAAAAGGTGACTGATTGAAAATAAGATCATAATTAAGGTGGATGTGACAAATAGGCAAAACAATTTCTGTTTTAAGGTGGATGTAATACATAGGCAAAAACTTTTCAATCAACTTAAGCGTCGCTACTCCCATGCTTCAACTCATCGATTTCACCAAGATGTTCGAGACCGTGTGCAACGTGTCGGGGATAGGAATTTGAGGTGTTTTGATGTAGGAAGGTCGTCCAGTGGCCTACTTTAGTGAGAAGGTAACATGGGTTGCCCTCAACTAGTAGACGTACGACTTAGAGCTTTATGCCCTCATTCGAGTCTTGAAAATGTGGTGGTAGCATTACCTCTTGTCCAATGAATTTGTGATTCATTCGTTCACAAGGCTCTTAAATATTCAAGGAGTCAAAATGGTCTTTGTAGTCGTCGCCACTCTCGTTGGATTGAGTTCTTGGAAACATTTCCATCTTGGAAACATTTCCATATTTCATCAAATAAAAAAGGGGAGGAACGTGGTTACCGAGCTTTCTTGCAGATGTATACTCTTCTTAACTCCCTCGATGCTTCTATTATGGGTTTCTCATTGATAAAGGAGTATTATGCTTTAGATGGTCATTTTTGGGATATCTTATGCTCAATGCCTAGCAAAAGGGGGATTTAGTTCATACTTTGTGAACAATGAATACCTATATCAAGCGAGTAAGTTGTTGTGCCTAGATCGTCTATTATGTGCTTACTAGTTCAGAAGGCTCATGTCGGGGTTTTGATGGGTCGTTTTGGGGTTAATAAGACATTAAGCATTTTGAAGGAACATTTGTATTGGCCCAACCGTTATGTTTTGAATTTCTGTGCTTCTTGCGTCACTTGTAGGAAGTTCAAGTCTATACTTAACCCCCATGTCTACACTCTACTTCCTATTCTGACGCGCCTGGGAGGACATTTCGATGGACTTTATTTTGAGATTGCTTCGGAGTAAGAAGGGGAGTGATTCCATTTTTGTGGTCGTGGATTGCTTTTCTAAAATGGTATACTTCATTATGTGCCATAAAACGGATGATGCATCTCATGGGGCTGATTTATTTTTTTGATAATGTTGTGCTTTTATATAGAGTGCCTTGTTCTATAGTTTCTAAAAGGGATGTGAAGTTTCTGAGTTACTTATGAAAGACAATTTGGTGTAAATTGGGCACCAAATTGTTATTCTCGACATTGTGCCACTCACAAACAGACGACCAAATGGAGGTGACCAATAGAACTTTGGGCGCGTTATTGCATTCCATTCTTCAGTCTAATCTCAAGCGTTGGGAGGAGTGCCTTCCGATAGTGGACTTTGCGTGTAACCACACTTTGTTTACTCTGCCACTGGAATGTCCCTATTTATGATGGTTTATGGTCGAAACCCTCATGCTCCCCTCGATTTCTCGCCGCTACCCATGAAGGAAAATGATAATGTGAATGGTGTCAAGCGAGCTGAGTACATTAAGACCCTCCATGAGCGCATGCATGTCCAACTTTAGCGGTAGGCTAACCAATATGCATGCTAGGCTAAACGGGGTCACAAGAAGGTGGTTTCTGAGCCTGATGACTTGGTTTGGTTGCACTTGCGTTAAGAGAGGTTTTCTGGGAAGCGGAAGTCAAAGCTTAACATTCGCAGCGATGGTTCTTTTCGTGTTAGAGTGTTACGGCGACACCACTTATAAGCTTGATCTCCCATGTGAATTTGGTGTCCATGCCAATTTTAATGTTGCTAACTTGTCTCTGTTTGTTGTAGATGACGACTCAGAGATGAGTTGAATTAAAAAGGGGAGAGTGATGACCATCAACCTATCATGACTACGAAAGGTGCGATTGGGAAGTTGGCTTTACCATTAGAGACTTCCATTACGCGTAATCGAGCTCGGAGAATGCAAGAGGCACTTGCAGTGTTGTGTCAAAGTGTGTTGGAAGGACCTAAGAGTGAGGAGGCCCTATGAATCATCCAAGAATAGCCACTTGGGCAATATCGAAGGAGGTGAAACCGTTACATGAATTTTAGGACGACTCATGAAAGAACTTGGGCGGGAATCCAAGGAACTCTGCAAACTCGGTCGAGTTTATGTGACATGGACCGAGTTCTCCCAATAGGAACAAACTCGACTTGAGGCCTTCACAGAACTCGACCGAGGTCTTTTGTCCTGGGGAGTTTTTGTCCGTATGCATATTATGTTTATTTTTTATGTTTCAAATCAATGTTTTAGTAAACCCTAAAGTGTTGTTTTGACACTCAGTTTTGAGATTAATTGAAAGCTTTCGCTTCTTTGGTCTCTTGGCACTCCGATTCATCGTGCATAACATTGATTGAATCACCCTAGGCGTGAGTCATGCGTCATATCGATATTGGTCCCCATTTCCCCGTTGAGATCAGTTAAGCAAAGAGTGAGTCATGCGTTATATCGATCTGTTTGACCTAATTGATTGAAACAACCCAATGCTATATGTACATACCCGAAGGCTGGATCAAATTTGACGATTAGGGTTTGAAGCAATTCGAGCCTTATCAGTTGGTGGTATGTTTAAATTTTCCTTAATCTATGTGGACGACATCTTGCTTATAAGAAATAACATGTCCCATGTTTTCTTTTATTAAGCCTTCTCTTGATGCCACCTTTACTATCAAAGATCTTTTTCGCACGTTACTTCTTGGGCATTGAATTCTAAAAACGGATGTTGGTACTCATCTTACCCAACACAAGCATGTGATTGATATTCTTACTGATTTTTGTATGAGCAATGCTAAGCCATCAAGATTTCCTCTTTCATCTGGGTTGAAGCTCAGTGTCGAGGATGAGGATTCGCTGGACGATAGTCAAAATTACAAGACCTTGATTAGGCGATCGTTGTATTTGACTCTTACCCATTCTAATCTCTCTTACACTGTTCAACATTTGAGTTAGTTGCATGTCTACTTGTGTCCTTCATTACTTAGCAGGGACTATTTCCAAATGGTTGTTTTATCCTATCCCAATCGTCCTTGAAATTGGCTTGATTTTCAAATATATGCTGATTGGGGGTCTTATTTGACAACGTGCCAATATCTTAAAAGCTTTTGTGTTTTCCTGGGTCATTCCCATGTAGCCTAACAAACGAAGAAACATGCAACGATTTTTGGAAGTTCAGTTGAGTATAAGTATATTCAACTTTATTATTTTCCTTATTAAACTTTATTATTTTCCTTCATTGTGGTATGTGTTTTATAAATATATTTACAAAATTTACTATCTATAAGTTTTTTCACTAAACTCTAACATCAAAAAGATCAACGTTGTCAATATAAATCTTAATATTACCAATTATTAATCGGAATAATTAGGAGTGGTGTCCGTACGTTTGCGTGCGGCGCCAACTAGTGAATCTAAAAGCAGCAATACTAGAGTACGTCCAATTGTAGTTCCACTACTAAAAAAGGCTGTTTTAGCCACGACAAATAGCGATGAATAAAAATCATCTCTAAATTTGTGACAAATAGCCACGGTATTAGAGATGGAATACAACATCGGTTGCTAAATTTCATGAGGAAAAGATGGAGTGTCACCGATAGATACAATATCAGTGACGCCAACTAATTCGTTGCTATAGACGTCACTATTGGTCAGGGAATTCTTGACTTTGGGTAAATTTGTGGTAAAATAGCCACGAATGTTGGCTCATACAATAGTTGTCCCTAAATCGGTGGCTAAGTAGAGACTAAAATGCCAACAATTTTAATATTGTCACTGATTTTCCAAAGAATTTAAGTGGTGCAGCAAAAGTCAAAGCTAAATGAGTTACGACCTTCGCCACAAAAAAAAATCATGTCTGAATCCGTGGCTAATTAGAGATGAAATTAGCCACTTAGTACATTGTGTCGCTAGTGCGAGAAAAGCAATAAAAATGATGCACAATGCCTTAAGGCTATTGTCGTCACTAACACTTCGTGATTGAATCCGTGGCTTTAGCATGACTGAATCCGTGGCTGAATCCGTGGCTGAATCCGTGGCTGACAGCGAAAGTACAAATATAAACGGAAAGCGTTATTTGTAACCGTAATATGTATCGTAGCCTCTTAAACCCTAATCCGATTTCCATTAACTCCAAAACTCCCCTTTTCATCAATACATTCATATATTGCAATCAATCGAGGTGAGTATTTAATTATCTACAACTTTTAAAATTTCACTTTAATACATGAGTTATTGTAGAAGATACGTGTTTTATTGCGATTGGTGTTTTATATATTATAGATTGCTAATTCGTTCACCTATCATTTGTTAATAGAGTTTAATAGGTGTATTTTGTTGAAAAAACCTAGTGTTAATATGACCAATCTACTTGTAAACATGTGCAGCGAAAATGAACAATCGTGCTTGGATGTATGATATGTACTTGCCAGATCGTGGAGGATTAAAGTCTGAATATTTAGATGGGGTTGATGAGTTTGTAGAATTCGCAGCGGCTCAAGAACGTTACATGGATGGGAATTTGATCAAATGTCCCTGTAAGAAATGCCGTAATCGTCGATTTTACCTACCAGATGATGTCAAGGATCACTTATATCGACGTGGATTCTTGCTTGATTATTACCAGTGGACGGCACATGGTGAGCCGACTGAGTCATCTATTCCTCAATCAGAGAATAGTCAATGGGACTTTTACGACCAATTGAATTCCGAACAGAGAATGGTATTCGACATAGCAGGACCTAATTTTGTTCCTCCTCCATGGTTTAATGCCAATAATGTTGATGTTGCTTCTAATAGTGGAACGGGAGATGATCACCAAGGTAGTCAGGGAATGGAACCTCTTGAGACCATCGATGAGGACAATGAAATGAGAGATGTAGAACCAGAAGACGTGGATAGGTTGTCCCAACGTTTTTGGGATGTGTTAAAAGCGGCTGATGAACCAGTGTGGCCAGGGTGTACATCACATACACAACTGTCTTTTGTGGCTAGGCTTATGAGTTTGAAGTGCGAATATAACGTGCCTCAAAGTGTCTTCAATGGTTTTCTTCAGCTATATGATGAGGTTTTACCTCCTGGTCACAAGATTCCCACCAATTACTACCAAACTGAGAAGGTGGTTCGTAATTTAGGTTTACCGGTTGAGAGAATAGACATGTGCCCTAATGGTTGTATGTTGTTCTGGAAGGATAATTGCAATGAAGAATCTTGTAAGTTCTGCGGTCATGCCAGGTTTGATTATAGAAGTAATCAGAATAAAGGAACTCCATATAAAGAACTATTCTACTTGCCTCTAACCCCTCGGTTGCAAAGATTATATGCATCTGAGGTTACAGCTGGCGATATGACTTGGCATGCGGATCATGTGGCAGAGAAGGGGATAATGTCTCATCCTTCAGATGGAGAGGCATGGAAGAGGTTGAATGCAATATATCCTAATTTTGCTTCTGAGCCACGAAATGTCCGTTTGGGTCTGTGCACTGATGGCTTTGCACCTTTTACGAAATCAGGAGAAAATTATTCTTGCTGGCCAGTTATTGTTACTCCATACAATCTTCCGCCAGATATGTGCATGAGAACTGAGTATATGTTTCTGACATTGATAGTGCCAGGCCCGCGAAATCCCAAGAAGTTACTTGATGTGTGCTTGGAGCCTTTGATTGATGAGTTATTGCAACTTTGGGACATCGGTGTTACCACTTATGATGTGTCAAAGAAGAAAAATTTTGTTATGCGTGCAGCTCTACTTTGGACAATCAGTGACTTTCCAGCATATGCTATGTTGTCAGGGTGGAGTACTGCGGGAGAGCTAGCTTGTCCAATATGTATGGAGAAAACAGAATCTTTTCGATTGTATCATGGCAAGAAGGCTTGTTGGTTCGATTGTCACAGACCATTTTTAGAAGCGGATCATCCCTTTCGAAAGAACAAGAATGATTTTCGAAAAAACCAAGTGAGAACATCGCCCCCACCCCCTAGGCTATCAGGTGATGAAATATGGGGACGTGTGTGTCACTTTGCTACGTCCATTGATGACCCGCTGAACAATCCACCTGATTATGGGAACTCCCATAAATGGACGAAGCAAAGCATTTTTTGGAGGCTTCCGTATTGGAAAGATCTTTTGATTCGACACAACCTTGATGTTATGCACATAGAGAAAAATGTGTTTGATAATGTTTTTAACACCGTGATGGATATTCCTGGAAAGACAAAGGATAACTTGAATTCACGGAAGGATCTTCGGCTACATTGTCATCGGCCAGAGCTTCACGTACAAGATGATCATAGAGGGGCAAAACCGAAGGCAATTTACACTTTGACAAGGGAAGAGAAGAAAAAGGTTTGTCAATGGTTGAGGTCTGTGAAGTTTCTTGATGGTTATGCTTCTAATGTGGGTAGATGTGTTCAAAAGGATGATTGTAGTCTCGCGGGGATGAAGAGCCATGATTGTCATGTGTTTATGGAAAGACTTCTTCCAATTGCTTTCAAGGAATTGCTGCCTCCAACAGTTTGGGGTCCTTTGACAGAGTTGAGTATATTTTTTCAATCGATTTGTTCATCCTCATTGTCGGTTGATCAAATGGTCTATTTTAATTCCACGGTGCCTTTACTGTTGTGTAAGTTGGAACGTATCTTCCCACCTTCATTCTTTGATCCTATGGAGCATCTCGTTGTGCACTTGCCATATGAAGCTCAAATAGGTGGACCGGTACAATATCGATGGATGTATCCATTTGAGAGATATTTGTATCATTTGAAGCGAAAAATTCTACAGAAGAATCAAGTTGAAGGGTCGATATGCATGGCCTACTTGAGGGAAGAAGTCGCTAATTTTTCAGTGCATTACTTCCCATCTCATGTTCCTTCTAAGTTGAGAAAGTTATCTAGGAATGATATATTCCAGGATATTGACAATGTTGTTTCTATTTTTAATTACCCTGGTCAAAGTGGAGGCAAAGCAAAAATAAGGTGGATGACAGTAGATAAAGAGTGGGATGCTGCACACACTTATGTACTAATCAACTGCCCAGAAGTGCAACCATACATTGGGTACATTCATGTTTATTTACACTTATCTTGCATGATTGCATCAATGTTATAAGTTTTGGTGTTCTTATTAATCTATGGTTTGTAGGATATTTGAATCTGAAAGGGGTATGGCAGATGATGATACAATTGCTGCAGAATTTGCAAAATGGTTTAAAACCTACGTAGGTGTTATATTTTTATTTCTTTGTAAAGTTGGATGATTCATCAAATACATAAATGTTCATATATTGTAAATGTATGGATGCAGGTATTAAATACATCAAATGGAATCGATACGGATGAGCTTCTGTAGAGTTGTGCTTGTGGTCCGAGTGTCAAAGCTAAGACTTGGCATACATACAAGGTTAATGGATACAAATTTCACACTCAAGAGCATGGTATTGGCAAATCAACAATGAATAGTGGGGTTTGTGTTCGAGGCTCAAATTATGAGAATGCCGAATCAGACTTTTATGGACTTCTGCAAGAAATTATCGAGCTTGAATATCCTAGTTCAGCAGATAATCCAAAAAAGATTGTCTTGTTCAGGTGTCTCTGGTTTGATCCAACTGAAAGAGGCACAAGAATTCATCCACAATACCGTTTTGTTGAAGTCAATCCAGGGGCGGAGCTAGGGGGTCCTGAGGGGTCATGTTCCCCTCCTCTCATACGACGAACTACCTAGGTGTATTCTCCTTGTCGATAGCTTCGTTTTGATATATAAGACGCCCTAATCCGACATCTGAGTAAAAAGTTATGAATGTTTAAATATTAAAGGTATATTAATCACTTTAATTTTGTTTCAATATACTATAATACTTTTATATTTTACTTAAATTAACATTCACATACTATAATTCATCTTAAGAGCTTCGAAATGAGAGGTTATGCTAATCATTTCGACAATTAGATAAGAAGTTACGCAAGTTTAAAATTTTTATATCTGGTTATGCATTATTATATGTTATGAGTGCAACAAGTTATATATTGACTAGGGTTGTTATTCGAGCCAAACAAGTCTAGTATTGCTTGATTATATTTAGCTCGTTTAGAAACGAGTCGAGCTCGAGTCGAACCTATATTTGAACTTGAGCTCATACTCGGCTTGTCTAGTAAATGAAAGAGCTTGAGCTGAGTTTTTTTTCCAACTGTTATGCAACCTTACTTGTTCATGACATAGTAACTTAAAAGAAAATTTGTAAATTTCACAAAATTCATGCTATTTGAGTTTCAATCGAGCTGAGCCGAGCTTTGAATCGAGCATAGAAATGTGCTCATAATAAGCTCATTTTGTAAATGATGCTCAAGTCAAGCTTTTATCGAGCGAAGCTCGAGTCAAGATCTAGCTATTCAGCTCATAAAACAACCATAATCTTCACTGAATGTTTATGATGTTGCATTTCCTATACTTATTTAGTTAAATTTTTTTCCGGATATTTCATTTATATATTTATATTTCTTTTTTTTAGGTGCGAAAAAAATGATAGCGTTTTATCATAAACCGATGACATTTTATCTTAAAATAACATAATATATTATCGTATTATATATAATTCTTTATACCAATTTAATCCAAAACTATATCGCATGTACAATTGTACCCCTTCAAATTTTTTCTGGCTCTGCCATTGCCTTCCTCCAGAATTCCAGTCAATAAATCCATAAAAATGACAAACAATAAAGAAAAAAGATTAACGGATGCCATCACATCACGAGCACGTATATGTGAGGAGTGCCGAAAAAATTGAAATGCGTTGAGATCGAGACCATTTCAAAACTCAATTGTTAATAAATAGCAAAAAAAAAAAAAAAAAAGTTGTCATACCCGTCCTAGTTAACATGTTAAAAGAGGTAAGGAATTCGTCAACGTGAACTCCTAACACCTAACTACTAGTCCGAACACTATAACATGAATTAAATCTCACCAAACTAAATGTAGGCTTCAAATTAAGAATTGGTGTTGCACCGATTCCATTCTTAACCTTTGTTAATAACACACTAATTTTTCCCGTGCCACATCACAAAGCATAAAGATTATTACCGAAATCCTACAAAAGCTTTCCCGAATATTAAGACTCACAATTAACTAGAACAAAAGCTCCCTATAGGTTTCTTAAGACGTCCATATCTTGGTTGCTTCCTCGCTTGCCAACGGAATGAACATTCCCATTACTTATAAAAAAAATACTAGATAAATACCTTAGAATCTCAATAATATGATGTAAGTCGTCTAGCGAATCTATTTTTGAAGAAGGCAGCTTCAAAAAAACAACTTTATAAGTGGGAAGCTTCATCCCTATCACAAGCAAGGAGGTATGTTCTCATGCAAACAAACCTAAATTCTAAAACAAATTATCTAATACATATTTTTTTTTACTTCCGAAAGGGATTTGGGATCAACCAAATTAATAAAATCAACATAAATTTCTTTTGGAACAAATTACAAATTTACCACCCACCCATTAGTTGAGATCGACTTTATATTACAAAACGTATAGACGAACTTGATTTCAAGAAAGCAAAATACATCAATAGGACTCTCTAAACGAAACTTATATGAATAATTTATATATAAACAACCAACCAATATATATCTGAGTCAAAATGATTGAAAAAAAAGGCAAATTAAAAGAACATGCAATGCATTAATAATAAAAATGGCGATAAACCTGCCCGGCCGCCATATGCCATCAAGGCCACGTCGGTACCATAGGACTAGTATAAAACTGAAAGCAAACAAGTGAATTAAATAATACATCAAAAACATGAAAGTCATGATCGGATGGCCCCTAACTATTTGCCTTTATATATACACACCCATTTGTCTTGCAAAGCCCTTAAAGCCCTTGAAGTAGGATAAATTGAAAACTCCCTCGCGCGCATCTCGCGCCCCAACAAAGACACAACTAAGAAGCAAATTCAATTTTGTGAATTTGAATTCCAACAAATATATATTCTTAAAAAAAATGTTTGGGTCATCGAAGTGGAGCGGCTGCAAGAAGCACCCGAAACACAAGCAATCCCCCGGAGTTTGCTTTCTTTGCCTCTCAGAGAAGCTGTCGAGGCTCTCCGAGACGGGCAACGCGGTTGCAGCCAACGACGGCAACCCTGCTTGCTCCGACGTCGACATCTCCTCGTCTCTGTCCTCGTCCGATATTTCCTCCTGTGAGTCGACTCCCATGTCTCCACCAGTTGGGCCCTCATGCAACCCTAGATTCCTCCGACGACACATCCTACTGTCCGAGACGACAGCAGGCTATGCCAATCGTTGCCACGAAATCAAGAACAAGGGCAAGGCCATGTTTTGGTCAAAGTTATTGAATATTATTTGTGTTAAAAGGAGGATGACAAAGATTGAGTATCAGGCTGATCATGTGATCATCTCGCGTTCCCAACCACTCATGATGTACGTTGAATAGGCCGGTAAATAAACGGTAAGAAACAATATAGAACACGAACTTACCGAACGAATTTGATGAATTATACAGAGAGGTTAGTTCCGGTGTACACAACCCTTATCGTGTATCATGTACTAAGAAATTATTCGTCTATTTGTTTATGATTATTCGTATGTTTTCACATAATTATTCATCTGTAAAAAAAGTGTAAAAATTGTAAATTTTATTCAAACGAATAATCGCCCAATACAACTGAATAATTTCATTCCACCGGCCGAATAATCTCCCAATACCAACGAATAATCAAAAGTTAATTTTAATCTCATCTGTTGATCTTCTTGATTCAATGACACATATTTGTTAACATAATACACAATAAGAGTTGTATACATTTGATCTATTATATATATATATATATATATATATATATATATATAGGGATTAACTCCAGTGAAAACCTCAAATTGTGGTAAAAACCGTGAGGACTACCTTATAGCTTGGTTTATTTGAAACCCGTGCTAAAACCTCAATCACACGGTGACTGTACAACTCGGTTCAACCTAAAAACCGTGCTAAAAACTCCAGTTTTAAAATAACACATGACTTTATATCTCGGTTAAACCTAAAAACCGTGCTGAAAACTCATGTTTTAAAATTACATTAGTGACCTTCGAAACGTATCCCGGATATAAATATCCGGGATACGTTTCGAAGGTCGGATACCTTCGTTCGGATGTTGCAATTCAGGTACGGGTCGAGGTTTCAAAACCTCTAATCAGTCGAAGTTTCAGAAATATGATTTAACCGAAAGTAAAGCGGAAGTATGGTTTGGATACAAAAGTCGCGGCAGAGCCGGGTCAAAACCAAAACAAAGTGGGTGATTGTCATTGTCAAGTTAGAATATATTAGCCGGATTCTTCGATTCGCCAAAAGATTTCCCCGTCACAGAAGCATGGAGCAACAAGAGCGGTACCTAACACTATCCACGAAGTCAGGCCTGGTGATCGCCTGCGGGTCCTCTGACCGCGCTGAGGCCACATAACATGCCTATGCCTAAATAAAAAGTGACTAATGCAGTACATTATTTAAATCACACTATCATGCCCCTAATATATATATATATATATATATATAATATGCAGAAAAGAACTGTAAAGGGCCCCAGACAATGCCAAGTGGCATATCCCTCTCCTACCTCTGCACCCCTTCCCGTTAGTGCAGAGACTGGCCAGTTCGGGCTATAGCATAGCACTCTCTTCGTGGTGGTGCACTCACCACGGTATCATCATATCATATCATATCTCATCATCATATCATATCTCATCATCATATCGTATCTCATCATCACATCATAAAATAAATAAATCATGCCCGATGGTGCTGGGCTAATCGTATCATATCAAATCGTCTCATCTCTTACCCGATGGTACTGGGCTATCATATCATACTCATATCGACTCGATAGACTCAGGGCACCCGATGGGGCTGGGCTACCCTATGACCCTAGCAAAGACTCTAGGACTGTCACAGATAACGGCCGTTCTGTATTCAAACACACAAAGTAAACACATGCTCAGTTCAGTGCAATCCTAGCATGATACTACATGGCATGCTTTAATATGCAACAAGACTACACATTACATGACACATCAGGCAGGAGGTCCAGGTTACTGAGTAAGTCCCGTAGGATACTTACCTGTTGATGCAGAACAGCAAGATAACACAAGCAAGGGCCCAATGTAAGTCCAAAGCAATCCAAAAGCAATACACACCTATCATCAAGTCATTTCCATAAGCTACCGGTTCACATTCATACATACAGAACCCGAGTTCTCAACATCCTCAAAACCAACCGATAGTAAAACTATTTTCTAAAACCTTTTCGATACGATCAAATCGACCAAAATCATTCTTTCAATCAAACCCATTGATAAATCATGCCAACCACATTTTCAACTCATAAATCCCAAATTAAGTCAACTCATATTCAAAATAATTCTCAAATCATACTTGGCCAAATTCCGACATTAAACATTTAAGCCTTAAAGTCAATTTCCCAAAATCATGTTATAAAATAATTCCGGCATGTTTCTTATTTCAAAAAAAATATAAAATAAGTTCCAATATTAAACCATCAAAATAATTCTATGCTCACAAATCATACTTATAATTCGAAACCAACAATCACTTTAAAATTCCTAACTCACATAGTTAAATCCTCATCTTAAAATCATCTTACAAATCATTATATAATAACACATCTCGAGGAACATGTAATATAATAAAATTTCCAAAATCACTTCATTTTAATAACCCACATTTATAAATCAAAATACTACATTTCTTTAACATATTTTAAATCCTAGCTCGAAATCATCATATAACATCATAAGTTATATAACAAGTCATAATACATCCCAATAATCTATTTCCAAAACAATATATATATAATATATATATTAAATTTTCTAGAAATTATTATTTATCTTAAATCTCAGAATAATTTATAACAATAATAATTTAATCAAATAATATATATATATATATCGAAATATATAAAACATAACATATGATTTATGCCAATGAAAATTAAAACAAAGCATCACCTATATATAACCCTTATAGAAGCCCATCCGAAACCAGCAACCCAGCCCAAGGAAAGAAGGAGGAAACCCGGATCCCAAGCCCAACCCGAGAAATAGGCCCAAGCCCGCCTCTCCCTTTCCTCAGCCCACCCGGACCTAGAATAGAAAAAAAAAGGGATGGGCCCCAGGGTGACTTGGCGGAGGAGGTGGCAAGGGGTGGGGCCCACACACCTTCTTCTTCCTTCTGTTTACCCGCTCCAAGGAAACACAGAAGAAACAGGTCCCCCCTCTGCGCTCGACGGAAGGAAGGAGAGGAGGAGGGAGGCTTGCCGGCGGCGGTGGAGCTGGGCTCCGGCCACCCGAGCCGACCATCCGAAACACAGAATTGACAAGAAGGGAGAAGAGGAAGGGGAGTGCTCACCGAGGGAGGGTTGTCTCGCCGAAACGCTCGGAGCTTCGATGTGGCTTCGTCAGAGTTTGGACGGCGTCGAAGGTGGTCTAGGAAGAACGGGAGAGGTTCAAATACTGGTCTATACACTAGATTGAAACGAAAGGAGGGGAAGAGGGGTCCTCACCGGGTGTATTGACCAAACATGGGAGGGCTCGGGCATCAGAGACGGCGATGGCAACCTGGGCGGCCTTGAGTTGCCGTTGCTGCTGGTGGTTCCAGGGGCGTCGAGGGTGGTTTTGTTGGCGGCCTTGTGTGGAAGGAGGAAGAAGAACAAGGTGGGGGTGGTTGTTTTCTAGGCTCGGCAAGACAGAGGAGGAGGTGGGGGATGGAGACTGTGGTGGCGGCGGTGACGACGGTGATGCAGTGGGAGGTGGTGGTGAGGTGGTGGAAGGGTGGGAGCAAGGAGGAGCTCCTCCTCGGCAGTAAAAGTGGAAGAGAAAAGAAGAGGGGTTTGGATTGTAAGTGAAATGGGAAAATGGGCGTTTGTATTTTGGAATGGAAGTGGGGAATGGGTTGTTTGGTGGGGGAAAAGCTGATCGAATAGAGGGAGGAGGATGGTGGCTTGGGGTGTGTTTGTCTCCTTGCTAGAAATGGCGTGACAGTGGTGTGAGGGAAAGAGGAAAAGGAGGTGTTGATGCCAAGCTTGATTAGGAAATGAGTGAACAAGGGTGAGTTGGTGGATTTCTGAAGTTGGCGTGGGAGGTTAGCAGAGAGAGAGAGAGAGAGAGAGAGAGAAAGAAATAAAAGGAAAATGAAATTATATATGTGGTCCCAAGGTAATATGTGAGGAGTATATACCCGATATTCAAATTCGAAACCCGCTAATCCCGACTCTATCAATTCCCGACTAAATCGATTTTAATTAAAATTTAACTTACTAATTTCAAGATAACGGAATTTAATAAATTTTCCGATACTCGGGGCTTAATTTAATTTTTATTAATGCTCGATCTCGAAAGCGAAAATAAAAACCCATTTCTAAAACCCAATTCAAAACTATATAGAGAGTCGCTTCCGAAGAATTAAGTAAAATTCAGTTTGCTCGAGGACGGGAAATTTCAAAATTTCCAGAATCTTAATTTTAAAGTCGAACATAATTTAATATTTTAAGAAAATAATATTTTAAATTTTCCGGTCTTTACATTCATCCACCTCTAAAAACAAGTCTCGTCCCCGAGACTAAAACCATTTTAAAGCAAAGGGGATGAAGTTTTAAAATCGGTGAGTCCAAGGACCATGTCCAAGGATCTTGTAATCGTCTCGGTTGCGTCTTCCGAGATTCTCACAACATCCTAGTCACGGCCGTGACATCTCCAATTGGTCTGGTCAAGTGTGTAATAAGCGCCCTTATCACATTCTCGCTTCGACTTTTCGGAAGTGTCACAACTCTAAAAGCATTACAGCGTCTGACTAGGTCTTAGCAAGCAATCTATAAGCGCCCCTATACAATGCTTGTATCCACTTCATGAGACGTCATAATGTAAATCCACGTAACCCTCAAAGTGTTTTGTAAATGAAAGATTGTCATCCAAATCATTGAAAATCTCACTTCTTTAAAATCCCAAGTTGACCATTTTTAAACCCGTTCAAATCTTCAAATCCGATGTTTAATCAAGCAACTTTACACCAAAACAAGTCAATTCCTTTCAAATCAAGATTCTGTCAAAATCTCCCAAACACCAAAACAGCTTCTCGCATACCAATCAATCAAATTCAGAAGGTAGGAGGTGGAGTCATCCTCCTCTAAGGGCTAATCCCATATTCTCTTCCTAGGTTCCAAAATCATTCTATCATCATCCTCAACTCAATATGCACATGAATAATCAACTCATCGACTCATAACATCGTCAACCATTTCTCATATGGCAATCTCAACATCAATCATGAAAATCTCAACCAATCGACATCTCAACCTTGTAACATGTTTACCCATAGCATAAAGTATACCATTCTTTCAAACACATCAAAAGCAACAACAACATCTCAACGTCATATCACGAGTCATAAAGTGTATCTATATCATACCGAAGGCATCACAAGTGTATCATCGAATTTTCATAATCATATCAGCACACAGGTCAAGAGATCAAAGAGGTTAGGTGTCATGGAGTTAGTACACTACTACAAGTCAAATCTCACGATCGCATCTCAACATCGCACACTAGTAGAACCAGTCATAACAAGGGATCTCATGTAAAGCATAATTTCGCATAGTCATCCTATCCAATTTCTATCTCGCATTATCATAACATATTATCACATCAATCCAACAAAATCATGCTATTAAGATTCAACCAAAAAGGGAAGATCAACAGTATATCAACATCAAAATGTCATCATGCTTTTTAGACATCATCTTAGCTCATCACAATGTCATATAACGATTAATAGCAGTCATGCACCATCATCTCGTATATACACATAAGTCATATCTATGCTCCAAGTCATATTCATCACTTACCTATTCATAATCAGGCTTATCAACCATACAGGTTAACATCATGCTTTCACATAACAACGTATCATCATCTCATGATTCATTCAACACATTATAACATGCTTTTAGAACAACACAATAGGATAGCAATGGATCATTACATCATGTTCATAGTTGTCACTACAAATTTTACTCAGTATTGCATATTAACATGTAATATCATGCCATACAGGTTTATCATGGTTGCTATCTAGCATCATGCCAGTACATATTAATAAATCACATAATCAAGAAGACCCTCACATCATACCAATCACTCGATTTCCTTAACCGCTCTCTAACCATTTTATTGAGAGATCTCACTCACACGTTTCAAGAAGAAGTAATCATGGACATTATTACACAAAAGGGCTACATCATATCAATCAGCATTTACCAATAGCATCATTAGCTCATCACTTACGCATTGCAACTGGGTTTAAAGTCTCAATTTACTGTCATGCTCAGTAAGTATTGCAAAACATCATATATGAACCTAATCAAGTCAAGCTAGTACATCTCATCATAACCACATCTAATAAACAGTTCAGGTTCTCAGCATTTGCAGTTCACATTATAGGCAAGGAATTTAGATCATGCTTGGCATCTCAGAGTAGCATTACACTACGTCCTCAAGGCATATTAGGATGGTAAGGCATCGAATCATATCATCATAGTCAACAAACAATCAAGCAACAGTCATCACATCCACAAGCAGCTTTCAACAGCATTCAGTGCAATATCATCATCAACAAGCTCGGAAAGGGTTAGCAATTCGAAAAGAGGACGTTCCCACCTGCAAGTCATATCGTACTCGACAATCGTGATCCTCGAAACGAGCTTGTTCCCTCGGTATTATCGATCTTGAGGCCCGTGGGTTATGGGCCCACGCTTTCGCTGCGCTGCTCTATCGCTATTCGACTTCCCGATCCCTTTTTCCATGCGGTCGCTCATCCAATGTAACGCGTAGGAGTTCAAGTTAGCGGAGATAGGGGAGTGACAAAGGCGAACGACCCAATGTTTCTTTCGGAGACGGAATAGACCAAAGCTAAAGACGATATGACTAGAGACAAGACTCCGACTCGGGAATAGTAACGATGCCCTTAAGAAGGTCTATTAGGTTACTATTTTGACAAACACGCACGAATTCATTATGGAGCATATCAATCATGTCAATCCACACTAACATGCACCTATCTCGGGGCAACATTCGTATTCATATCAAAGACACAATCAAGTCCTACGCTGATGTTTGTAAAACAAGCTAACATTCTAGTATTCCATGGAAACAGATATGCCTAGCATTCTTCAAGCAAGATAGACGGAACCAGCAATGATCATATATGATTTGAAGTCATGCGGAATTTAATGAAGATAACGAGCATCATGTATATGAACAATGTAGGAACATGGTATACACATCAACAATTGAGTCCAAATATATCATGGCAAGGTATATTATATCGATCAGATGAAGCGTCATACGAGAACACATAAGAGTAGCATAGCAATTATCACATATAGGAACAATGTACAAGTTTGGTGTATGCATCATACAGGATCATATCAAGGGCAACATAGTAACTACCTCACAATGCTCATATGTTAGGTCGAGCATGGCACGGAATCATATGACGAGATACATCTAGAGAGCATGGGTCCTACATGATACTAGCAATATATAATGTGATACAAGCATAGTCAAGAGTCATTTAGAGGAGTTCAACATAATGTTCACGAAACATGAGACATCATCAAAAGTAACAAGAAGGACATCATGGATGCTAGATTATAATCCTGCTAAGAATGAACCATCATAGCGTACATATATGGTACAATAGTTGTCACATCATAGAACAAATACAACACGTGATCATTTAGCGGGTCATATTGGAATCATAAGTCTTACTTGATACTAATAGCACATATCGAACAGGTGTACAACCAAAATGATTCAACTAGATTCATTCCGATATTCATGCGTCATGTATATGTAAAATCCAGATATAGAGTGGTGTGTGATCAAGCGGGGTGTCAAATCATAGGTTCATGCAAACACGAGAGAATAACATAGAGTAGTAGACATTTTAGCCATTCAAGCATGCTAGGTTCAACCATTACGGAAGGCTAGTCAATCATCGAATTCAGCATTAACTCATCAGGACGAGTGAAACATGTTAAGAGAACAGAAGGAGGAAAGAGTCACACTATCAGGTACCTAGTTCAAGAGTGAATCAATAATAACGTAGGCAAAGTAGAATTCGCACAAGTCACAGCCAAGGGGCCAACATGTTACTAGTGGTTCAATATAGCATATGGTACATACATGCACTTGACTGGTTAATACGACGGTATGCAAGAGTTCATTCAATCACATCTCAACGACATAGTGGCACGAGAGGAACGCAACGAGGTATAGAGTAAGTCTAAGCAACATGGCGAAATGACTAGAATATGGGGACATGAGCTCGAATCAACACATAATATGACAAAACATGCATTCCTCAAGGTTCAATTATAGCACATATTCTCCGTTCAACATAACTAACACACACAACATTAATTTGCAAATAATCAACAATGGTTAATCTGACGAATTCGGAATAGATGGGCATGCTATAGATTCTTGTCACAAAACGAACGATAAGTATCGAGGCATCATCGGCTAGCATGCTAAAGAGCACATCTTATGGGGCATTCATATAAAGAAGAGTCGATCACACTATCATGGACCTAACTCAGAAAAGTAGCAATCATATAGACTCATATCATATGATTCATGTTTTCGATCAATCATTCGATCAATATGCCAAGTAAACATGAAATAACAACATACAATCATGATAGAGAGCAAGACACAACACGAGACTTAAGCAATATGACCTAGCATGGATACAAGGTGTCATACAACCACAATTTACATTAAGGATCATCATCATAACAGATACTGAGGATTACGTAGCATACAAGGCATGTCGACATGAAATTATAACATGTATCCATCAAGTAAGGGACTCACTTCTATCATGATACTAGAACCGAGCTATCACACTATCATGAACCTATTCACAGGAAGGACATCAATTAGACGACATCCTAGCATATGACATATTTATTCGTGCTCTAGTATGATAATGCAATATACTAAGTAGATCATGTCGGGATGATATACATATGCTAAATGGAGCCCAACCTATACAATAGTCATTATGAACTTTAAGGCACATAAGTACAACTTCACACTAAGGATCAATTGTAGGTCAAGGAGTAATGCATATAGAATCACACAATCATGGACAAAGCAATCAAGATAACCCGATAGAAGTCCATAAGGGCAACATTGACTCTTCCCAACTGACTCATTACCCCTCTTTCCCATGGGACTCGGATACGAATTTTCTGTGACAAGGGGACACTGATGGATCGTCATAAGAATTGATAACGACAGCCTCGTAAACATCTCACTCTCTAGCTCGGAATTTCATCAAGGACCGTCTTCCAATACTCTCTCGGACAACCTATATATTCAATCATGATTCCCGACACCATGTGTTTACCAACCCAATTCCCGTGGAAGACCGATATTCGAAGGGAGGACTCGATTGAATTGTCAAAAGGGTTCATAAGGAAAAGGGCAGTTCCACAAAAGCTGAGCTTAACCATATAAGAAGAAGAAGGGTACTCTCGCTATCCCGTTCGCACAGATCGTTCAATACTCATTCAATAGTTAGAACATAGCAATTAAATCTTTAGCATATCAAGCACTCAGTCATAGAATCAGTTAATGACAATTGCAATGATCTCCTTGGAGTCTTCCCGACCCATCTGTAAAGAATAAGCTAGTATTTCGCCTATCCGCTTCCGACTACATCCAATAGGGATGGTCTATCGCCTTTTCTACCCACTCGATCCCTTATTAGTTGGTTCTCATCTTTTATCATAAGCCAAGTTCATATTTAGTCCAATTGAGTTAGGCATATTAAGTTCATTTTGCCCCTTTAAAATGCTTTCAAATCTTTCGAAATCCATGGGCGGTTTTCCAAAACATACACTCGACCCTTGCGTACCCGAATTGCACAACCTGGCTCTGATACCAACTTTGTAACGGCCCGGATATAAATATCCGGGATACGTTTCGAAGGTCGGATACCTTCGTTCGGATGTTGCAATTCAGGTACGGGTCGAGGTTTCAAAACCTCTAATCAGTCGAAGTTTCAGAAATATGATTTAACCGAAAGTAAAGCGGAAGTATGGTTTGGATACAAAAGCCGCGGCAGAGCCGGGTCAAAACCAAAACAAAGTGGGTGATTGTCATTGTCAAGTTAGAATATATTAGCCGGATTCTTCGATTCGCCAAAAGATTTCCCCGTCACAGAAGCATGGAGCAACAAGAGCGGTACCTAACACTATCCACGAAGTCAGGCCTGGTGATCGCCTGCGGGTCCTCTGACCGCGCTGAGGCCACATAACATGCCTATGCCTAAATAAAAAGTGACTAATGCAGTACATTATTTAAATCACACTATCATGCCCCTAATATATATATATATATATATATATAATATGCAGAAAAGAACTGTAAAGGGCCCCAGACAATGCCAAGTGGCATATCCCTCTCCTACCTCTGCACCCCTTCCCGTTAGTGCAGAGACTGGCCAGTTCGGGCTATAGCATAGCACTCTCTTCGTGGTGGTGCACTCACCACGGTATCATCATATCATATCATATCTCATCATCATATCATATCTCATCATCATATCGTATCTCATCATCACATCATAAAATAAATAAATCATGCCCGATGGTGCTGGGCTAATCGTATCATATCAAATCGTCTCATCTCTTACCCGATGGTACTGGGCTATCATATCATACTCATATCGACTCGATAGACTCAGGGCACCCGATGGGGCTGGGCTACCCTATGACCCTAGCAAAGACTCTAGGACTGTCACAGATAACGGCCGTTCTGTATTCAAACACACAAAGTAAACACATGCTCAGTTCAGTGCAATCCTAGCATGATACTACATGGCATGCTTTAATATGCAACAAGACTACACATTACATGACACATCAGGCAGGAGGTCCAGGTTACTGAGTAAGTCCCGTAGGATACTTACCTGTTGATGCAGAACAGCAAGATAACACAAGCAAGGGCCCAATGTAAGTCCAAAGCAATCCAAAAGCAATACACACCTATCATCAAGTCATTTCCATAAGCTACCGGTTCACATTCATACATACAGAACCCGAGTTCTCAACATCCTCAAAACCAACCGATAGTAAAACTATTTTCTAAAACCTTTTCGATACGATCAAATCGACCAAAATCATTCTTTCAATCAAACCCATTGATAAATCATGCCAACCACATTTTCAACTCATAAATCCCAAATTAAGTCAACTCATATTCAAAATAATTCTCAAATCATACTTGGCCAAATTCCGACATTAAACATTTAAGCCTTAAAGTCAATTTCCCAAAATCATGTTATAAAATAATTCCGGCATGTTTCTTATTTCAAAAAAAATATAAAATAAGTTCCAATATTAAACCATCAAAATAATTCTATGCTCACAAATCATACTTATAATTCGAAACCAACAATCACTTTAAAATTCCTAACTCACATAGTTAAATCCTCATCTTAAAATCATCTTACAAATCATTATATAATAACACATCTCGAGGAACATGTAATATAATAAAATTTCCAAAATCACTTCATTTTAATAACCCACATTTATAAATCAAAATACTACATTTCTTTAACATATTTTAAATCCTAGCTCGAAATCATCATATAACATCATAAGTTATATAACAAGTCATAATACATCCCAATAATCTATTTCCAAAACAATATATATATAATATATATATTAAATTTTCTAGAAATTATTATTTATCTTAAATCTCAGAATAATTTATAACAATAATAATTTAATCAAATAATATATATATATATATATCGAAATATATAAAACATAACATATGATTTATGCCAATGAAAATTAAAACAAAGCATCACCTATATATAACCCTTATAGAAGCCCATCCGAAACCAGCAACCCAGCCCAAGGAAAGAAGGAGGAAACCCGGATCCCAAGCCCAACCCGAGAAATAGGCCCAAGCCCGCCTCTCCCTTTCCTCAGCCCACCCGGACCTAGAATAGAAAAAAAAGGGATGGGCCCCAGGGTGACTTGGCGGAGGAGGTGGCAAGGGGTGGGGCCCACACACCTTCTTCTTCCTTCTGTTTACCCGCTCCAAGGAAACACAAAAGAAACAGGTCCCCCCTCTGCGCTCGACGGAAGGAAGGAGAGGAGGAGGGAGGCTTGCCGGCGGCGGTGGAGCTGGGCTCCGGCCACCCGAGCCGACCATCCGAAACACAGAATTGACAAGAAGGGAGAAGAGGAAGGGGAGTGCTCACCGAGGGAGGGTTGTCTCGCCGAAACGCTCGGAGCTTCGATGTGGCTTCGTCAGAGTTTGGACGGCGTCGAAGGTGGTCTAGAAAGAACGGGAGAGGTTCAAATACTGGTCTATACACTAGATTGAAACGAAAGGAGGGGAAGAGGGGTCCTCACCGGGTGTATTGACCAAACAGGGGAGGGCTCGGGCATCAGAGACGGCGATGGCAACCTGGGCGGCCTTGAGTTGCCGTTGCTGCTGGTGGTTCCAGGGGCGTCGAGGGTGGTTTTGTTGGCGGCCTTGTGTGGAAGGAGGAAGAAGAACAAGGTGGGGGTGGTTGTTTTCTAGGCTCGGCAAGACAGAGGAGGAGGTGGGGGGTGGAGACTGTGGTGGCGGCGGTGACGACGGTGATGCAGTGGGAGGTGGTGGTGAGGTGGTGGAAGGGTGGGAGCAAGGAGGAGCTCCTCCTCGGCAGTACAAGTGGAAGAGAAAAGAAGAGGGGTTTGGATTGTAAGTGAAATGGGAAAATGGGCGTTTGTATTTTGGAATGGAAGTGGGGAATGGGTTGTTTGGTGGGGGAAAAGCTGATCGAATAGAGGGAGGAGGATGGTGGCTTAGGGTGTGTTTGTCTCCTTGCTAGAAATGGCGTGACAGTGGTGTGAGGGAAAGAGGAAAAGGAGGTGTTGATGCCAAGCTTGATTAGGAAATGAGTGAACAAGGGTGAGTTGGTGGATTTCTGAAGTTGGCGTGGGAGGTTAGCAGAGAGAGAGAGAGAGAGAGAGAGAGAAACAAATAAAAGGAAAATGAAATTATATATGTGGTCCCAAGGTAATATGTGAGGAGTATATACCCGATATTCAAATTCGAAACCCGCTAATCCCGACTCTATCAATTCCCGACTAAATCGATTTTAATTAAAATTTAACTTACTAATTTCAAGATAACGGAATTTAATAAATTTTCCGATACTCGGGGCTTAATTTAATTTTTATTAATGCTCGATCTCGAAAGCGAAAATAAAAACCCATTTCTAAAACCCAATTCAAAACTATATAGAGAGTCGTTTCCGAAGAATTAAGTAAAATTCAGTTTGCTCGAGGATGGGAAATTTCAAAATTTCCAGAATCTTAATTTTAAAGTCGAACATAATTTAATATTTTAAGAAAATAATATTTTAAATTTTCCGGTCTTTACACAAGATATTAAAAATCTTGAACCATGGTTAATAGGCTTAAATTGACCTTGTAATGTTACTATTATCTTTATTTTTTTATAATTTATTGCCTCCATTCAAAGCGTTTGATAATCCTTGTTGTCTTACATTTCATGTTGGTTTATCAAGTAGGTTCAAGTTTTTTTTTTTTAATGATGTATTGCCTCTATTTAGTTTCAAGATTGCCTCCATTTAAAGTAGGTTTAACATTTTTAAATCTTGAACCCATAGTTATATCTAGCCTACATTTAAGTAGATTCAAGATTTAAAAATCTTGAATCTATTTATGATGTGCTGCCTACATTTAATGATGTTTTGCCTCTTGTAATGTTACTACTATCTTCATTTTCTTTTTTATGATGTGTTGCCTACATGTAAGTAGATTCAAGATTTAAAAATCTTGAACCCGTAGTTATATCTACCTCTAAATTCCTATATTGCTGGCTTCATGTTTGTTTATTAAGTAGGTTCAAGTGTTTTCATGATATATTACCTCCATATAAAATAGGTTTAAGATATTAAAAATCTTGAACCCATCGTTATATTTTTATTAAGTAGATTCAAGATTTAAAAATCTTGAACCTACTTAAAAATAATTTTACCAATTTTTTTTAATAATTGTGGATTCAAGATTTGAAAATCTTGAACCTACTAAATAAAACTTTTAACATTTTTTATTTTATAATTGTGGGTTCAAGGTTCAAAATTTTAAAATTTTGAACCTATTTAATAAAATATATAACTTTAAGATCTTAAACTTATATTTATAAAAATCTTAAATCTATAGGTATAAAATCTTGAATTAGCTTATTAAAAAAAACTTGAACCTACTTAATAAAATTTTGAACATATTGTTTTATAATTATTGCCTCAAGATTTTAAATTTTGTACCTACTTATAATATAAAAATATTTCTAAAATATTTATTATAATTGTGGGTTCAAGATTCTGAACTTACAATTGTATAATATTGACCTAATGCTACCTAACAACATAGAACTCTTGAACCTTTAATATTATAACACTAGGTTTTAGATTTTATTATAATATGATTTATTATAAAATGTTTATTGTTTATAAAATATTTTTATTTTGATGTATTGCCCGTCCCCATTTAAAGTAGGTTCAAGATTTTTAAATCTTGAACCTATAGTTATATCTAGTCCTAATTAAAGTGACATCTTGATGCCTTACATTTCATGTTGATTTATTAAGTAGGTTCAAATTTTTTCATGGTGTATTGCCTCCATATAATGTAGGTTCAAGATTTTTAAATTTTGAACCCATAGTTACATACAACCCTAAAGTGACATCTTGTTGCCTTACATTTCATGTTGATTTATTAAGTAGGTTCAAATTTTTTTTCATGATGTCTTACCTCCATATAAAGTAGGTTCAAGATTTTTAAATTTTGAACCCATAGTTATATATGACCCATGTTGGTTTATTAGGTAGGTTCAAGCTTTTTTCATGGTGTATTGCTTCTATATAAAGTGGGTTCAAGATTTTTAAATCTTGAACCCATATAGTTATCTAGCCTTAAAGTGACATCTTGTTGCCTTACATTTCATGTTGATTTATTAAGTAGGTTCAAATATTTTCATGGTGTATTGCCCCCATATAAAGTAAGTTCAAGATTTAAAAATCTTGAACCCGTAGTTATATATAACCTAAAGTGACATCTTGTTGCCTTATATTTCATGTTGATTTATTAAGTAGGTTCAAGTTTTTTCCGTGATGTATTATCTCCATGTAAAGTACGTTCAAGATTTTAAAATCTTGAACCCATAGTTATATAATATAACCCATGTTGGTTTATTAGGTAGGTTCAAGCTTATATTTACCAACTAATAAGTATGTTGATATTATAATAAATATTTTGTAAATATTTTGATATTATAATAAACTTATATTGACATATTTACCAATTAACAATTTGATAGGTAAGATAATATAAAAAATCTTGAACAATAGTTATTAAAAAAATCTTGAACCCATTATTACAATGAATATTTTTGAAATATTTTGATATTATAAGTAGGTTCAAAATTTTAAAATTTTGAACCCATAATTATAAAATGATATGTTTAAAATTTTATTAAGTAGGTTTTTTTATAATGATAGTTCAAGATTCAAGATTTTTATAACTAAGTTTAAATTATTATTTTTGTGAGGAAAGTTTAAACATTGAAGAATCTCTTATGAATTCTTGAAACTTGGCTGAAAAAAGTTTTGGGATGATTTTCATAAATTTTAAAACTAAAACAAGGGCAAAATTTCAATAAACTGAAAAATATGGACGAAGAAACATAATTTCTCCTTCTTCTCCCTTAATCCGTCAGCCTCCATAGCCAAAGTGCCAAACCCTCCATTGGTGAGCTCCGAAAAACTTCGGCGAGTTAGCGAGCACCGAAGGCAGCACGACAATGGAAGGTAATGGTAGATACACGTCCAGGAGATGGAGGCGATTCCGCTGGTGGCTTCGAGCGACGGTGCCAATGGAGGAAAACGGTCGTCGACGGTGGCACCGATGAAGGCAAATCCAAAATTGGGGCTTTTTAATTTATGATATTTTTATGAGAAATTTTTTAATAGGATTGTTCCTAGAAGTCTTTAGAAAGTGTTGAAGTAGGTTTCAAGCTCGGGTATTGGGTGTAATGGGGGTATTAACTCCGATAAATTTAAGGGATTTTGCTCTCCGTCGACCATACCTTGCCGCCATCTCCGCCGCTGCGTGGAACCACTATCGGCCTCACCTAACCTTCTTGAAGTCGAATCCGTTGTCTCCTGCTACGCTGCCGCCGGAAAGCTCGCAATCGTCGTTGAAGAGATTCGACTCGATCCCCTGTTTTCTTAACATGGAGGGGAGGTAGGGGATGAACAGATTGGGGAAAGGACATATTTACCCCTAAAATATTAATCCGTACACGCGTCTCATTCCCCTCATTTATATATGTTTCAACCAATCAAATTGTTCCTCACGGTTTTCACCATAAAAATTAGTTTTCACCGGAGTCAGTCCGCATATATATATATAGGATCGAGATCCGGTGAGAAGCGTTCCATCCGGTGAGAAGGAAAGAAGGCTTCTCATTGGCTGACACGGATTAAAATATAATTTCTGTTTCGTGGTAAAAGGAGACGGGCGCGTGGGGGCGTGTGTAAAAAATTATGGGTATTTTTGTCTTTTCGCGTGTAAAAAAACGGTGAGAAGCATCATCTTCTCCATTATCTTCTCCATTATCGATATATTCTCTTTCCAAACTTATCTTCTCACCGGATCTCGATATATTCTCTATGTTCTATAATAAAACCTACCGTTTTGTGTATTTTGTCTTTCCAAACTTAACTTTCTCCATCATCGGTGCATTGTAATGGAAAACATCATCTTCAACGGTGGGCATAAATCTTCTTCTTTTCTTATGTTTTATTTTGTAAAAAAAAGGTTTTACAGTTTATTATTATCATTCTTTTTCTATGTAGATGAAACAACAATGGCAGAGGTGAAGAAGAAAATTAAAAATGAAAAGGAAGAGAAGAAGATAATGAGAAAGAAGGGAGCAGTTGTCGAAGTTGGGGGAAGGCAAGAAACAAAAATGCCTTTGATGAGTCAAGTTGTCACTCCCTATCTATTAAATTCAGGTTTTGGGTTTGAATTAATCAACTATGTTGCTGAAGATACTTATGACCCTCTGTAAGTTTTTTTCTTATTATATTAGTTAAATATAATGGTCTTTGAAAAAATGTGTTTGAGTTTGGTTCAGATAGATAAATGAGTTGGGTTCATAGTTATAACTGATTGTGGTTCAGAGAGGGAATGAGTGTGGTTCAGATAGATAACTTAGGATGGTTCAGATAGGAGAGTATGTGGTTCAGAGAGAGAATGAGTGTGGTTCTGATAGATAAATGAGTTAGGTTCATAGTTATAACTGATTGTGGTTCAGAGAGAGAATGAGTGTGGTTCAGATAGATAACTTAGGATGGTTCAGATAGGAGAGTATGAGTGTGGTTCAGAGAGAGAACGAGTGTGGTTCAGAGAGATAACTTATGATGGTTCAGATAGGAGAGTATGAGTGTGGTTCAGATAGAGAACGAGTGTGGTTCAGAGAGATAACTGAGTGTGGGTCAGAGAGACAACTGAGTTTGGTTCAGGGAGATAACTGAGTTTGGTTCAGATATATAATGAGAGTTGTTCAGATAGATAACTTAGGATAGTTCAGATAGAGATATAATGAGTCTGGTTCTGAGACATGTTCAGAGAGTTAAATGAGTTTGGTTCAGAGAGATAAATGAGTGTGGTTCAGATATATAATGAGTTTGGTTCAGAGATATAATGAGTGTGGTTCAGAGATATGATGAGTGTGGTTCTGAGACATGTTCAGAGAGAAAACTGAGTTTGGTTCAGAGAGATAACTGAGTTTGGTTCAAAGATATAATGAGTGTGGTTCAGATAGATAACTGAGGATAGTTCAGATAGAGAATGAGTGTGGTTCAGAGATATAATGAGTGTGGGTCAGAGATAGATAATGAGAGAGGTATCTGAGTGTGGTTCAGAGAGGGAGAACGAGTGTGGTTCTGATATATGTTCAGAGAGATAACTGAGTGTGGGTCAGAGATATAACTGAGGATGGTTCAGAGAGAGATTTGATTGTGATTTAGATATATAATGATTGTGGTTCAGATAGATAATGAGAGAGATAATTGTGTTAGACTTTTGATTATATTTGTTATTTCTTATCAAATTTGGTTGTAATGCTGATGTTTTAACAGGCAAGTTCTTTTCAAATTTAAAGAACAAAACGTTCCACGCATGGTGTTTCAATCATTGCTTTGTGGGCAATATGTTGATGCACAAGTGATTGATGCTTTTGTTAAAATTCTTAACTGTCAAGAGGAATTTTTCGGGTATAAGAGATTTATAGCAACCTGCGATGTCAGTGTAAGTTATTGTATTTACATTATATTACTGAGTACTTTAATTTTATATTTCTCATTATATTATGTGAGTTTGTTTTATGTTTTTCAGGTTGGGTCGGTTGTTGAAATGGTGGGTGTGAGTTTTGAAAGCCGATTTAACATCTTTCGTACTAAGTTTGATCAGGTTCTTACGGTCTCAGGGTTTCCAAATTTGGCTCGAGTTAACTTTGTAAGTTTTTCTTAATAAATATCAATTAATTTTGTGTTTTATCATTTGTATTTATTATTTTAAAATTTTTTGTGTGTTTCCTTGTGCAGATTATGTTGCCTGTTCTTCGTAATGCTCATTTTTATATTATATGCTTCAATTTTATTGGAAAAGAAGTTTTTATCATTGATAACATGAAGCTGTTAGTTGACTTTGAGTCAAGATATTCTGATATTCCAACGGATGCTGTAAGTTTCTAATTTTTATATGATTTTTATTTTATTTTATTTTATTTTATTTTTAAAGTATTGTTATTTTTTTTAATTGAAGGTCAATTTGATGAGTCACTACTTAGATCAGATGAATCTCTCCAACAAGGCAGATCTTATTCGCAACTGCAAAGTGTACAGGCTTGGGTTAAGGTGGGCAACAAATGATAATTTTGTGGATTGCGGGGTGTATTGCATGCGTCATTTGGAGACTTTTACAGGGGCAAAACGGTGGCAGTGTGGCTTGTCAAACTATTGTCCTAGCACCCTTAAGGATCTTCGGAGGGCTTATATGCATGCAATTATATGTTCATCTATCAATGAAGTGAAGGATTCTGTAAAGCAAAATGTTAGGATATATGTCGATGGTAATTGAGATGTTATCAAGGGAGGTTGTATGATTTTGCATTTTGGATTTGAAGTATTATGTAGTTTGGGGTGGAATGATTTCAGTTTCATTTTCTGTTAAATGACTGGTTATTACATACTCAGTAACGTTTAACATATGTGTGTTCTTGTTTTGTTATGAGGATACTGCATGTGTGTTTCAGGAGATTATTAAATATTGGTTCAGAGATATAATGAATGTGTGGTTCAGAGAGATAATGAGTTTGATTGATAAAAATATTAGTGAGTGTTTCAGATAGATAACTGAGGATGGTTCAGAAAGTTTGATTGTGATTCAGTGATATAATGAGTGTGGTTCAGAGAGATAAGTGAGTGTGGTTCAGAGAGATAATGTGAGTGTGGTTCAGAGAAATATCTGAGTATGGTTCAGATATGAGTGTGATTCAGTGATATAATTAGTGTGGTTCAGAGAAATATCTCAGGATGGTTCAGAAAGAGTTTTATCTGAGGATGATATAATGAGTGTGGTTCAGAGAGATAAGTGAGTGTGGTTCAGAGAGATAACTGAGTGTGGTTCAGAGAGATAACAGGGTGGGTTAGAGAGAAGTGAGTGTGGCTCAGAGAGATAAGTGAGTGTGATTCAGAGAGATAACTGAGTGTGGTTCAGATAGAGAATGAGTGTAGTTCAGAGTTCATATCTGTGTTTCAGGGAATTAT
This sequence comes from Persicaria maculosa, assembly GCA_963922045.1. Taxonomy (NCBI): domain Eukaryota; kingdom Viridiplantae; phylum Streptophyta; class Magnoliopsida; order Caryophyllales; family Polygonaceae; genus Persicaria; species Persicaria maculosa. Next base: position 17,075,989 of record OY998261.1, on the reverse strand, counting down.
TAAATAGCGGTTGAGAAAGGATAATTGGTTCACTATAATTCACATATATTGGTTCAGCATAATTAATATTGGTTCACTATAATTCACAGATATTCACAGAGAGATAACTGAGTGTGGTTCAGAGAGATAACTGAGGGTGGGTTAGAGAGACAAGTGAGTGTGGTTCAGAGAAATATATGAGGATGGTTCAGATAGAGAGTGTGGTTCAGAGAGATAAGTGAGTGTGATTCAGAGAGATAACTGAGTGTGGTTCAAATAGAGAATGAGTGTAGTTCAGAGTTCATATCTGACTGTGTTTCAGGGAATTATTAAATAGCGGTTGAGAAAGGATAATTGGTTCACTATAATTCAAAGATATTGGTTCAGCATAATTAATATTGGTTAACCATAATTAATTCGGACAAGGTTAAAAAAAAACTGGGATGGGGTGGACCACCGAACCATGCTTTAAATTTCCTTCAGGCAGGGGGTATTTTTGTCATTTTGCGTGCTGTATTTTCTGATATAACTTCCCATTTCCCCATTATCTGCAGTTGTGATCATTTTGAAATTTCATTTCCCCCTTTTCGTTTTAAACCCTACTCCAAATCTCTGAAGAGTCGATTCGGTCTTCAATCTCAAAGACTCCTCTATCGTGAAAAGGTAAGCTTGAATGAGAGTAGATACTTGATTTTCTTCTATAGTTAGTTGTTGTTTATTCGTTTATTTACTGTTTTTTCTTTTTTTTTTCTTACAGTTCAACGCTGTTTATTAAAATGGAACTTCGGCTACTTGATGGTAAGTATACTTGATTTTCGTTGTTTAAATATCTGATTGTTCTGTTCATAAATTTTACTGTAACTGGGGGGGCTGCTATCGTGTGCATGCATATTATTCATATATTTTTATTAATTTTGGTGTTTGTAGAGGAAGCCCCATTGGCAGTTGTTATGGACAAATTAAAACGTAAACCTGGGGATAATCAAGATTTGAAGAAGGAAAGTCAAAAGAAGAGGAAAATTGCAAAAGAATCAGAGTCTGACAGTGATGAAGCTGTTGTGGTGAAGGGAGAGCAAGATGTGAAACTTAGGACAAAAACTATTGTAACTGCTAAAGGAAATGTTACATACTTTAAGCTGGAATCCCGCACACACGCTTATTCTTTGGTTGAATCATTTAAATCTTTAAATGATTCTCAATTAAAAAGCATTGAAGAGCTTGGGTTCAGTTCTCTGCTGAAGTTAGAAATGAAACATCTCCCACTGTTTTTTTCATATTGGTTGGTGGATAACTTTGATGCAGATAGAGTTGCACTCATTACAGGTACTGGAGATACAATTTTCATCGAAGATGTTGATGTTGCAATTGCTTTGGGGTTGCCAATGGGGTCAATTCCAGTGCATGTTGATCCTTCATATAACACAAGGAATGATGCATCATTATATATGTGGAAGAAATCTGTGGTTTCTGGGAACAAGAAGATCCACGCAGCTGATGTGGTGCGGGAGATGTAGGCTGATAAAGATGGTGGACAATTTTTCAAGACTTGTTTCACTGTTCTTGTAATTTCTACGTTGATTGAAAGCAACACAAATGGCTTTGTCAATTTTAATTATTTTTATGTAGCTGAAAATGTAAAAAACATAAAAACCTTTAATTGGTGTGGGTTTTTGCTCGATCGTCTTGTTGAAACAAAAAAATCATGGGCACGTAACAAAAATTCTATCTTCACTGGTTCAGTTCCATTCTTATTGGTAAGTGAGATAAATATTGAGCATTTTGTGTTTTTTTTTTGATATTTTCTGTTATATTTTTTTTAATATCTTACAAATTTCTGTTTTTTTTTTTTGTTATCACAGTTCTTTTATCTTGATCGTGTTCGATTACAAAGGCAAGAGAAACCAAGATCAGTGCCAACCTTTGTTAATTGGACAACTGCTTCAATTAAGGCAAGGGAAGGAGATGAAATGAGAGGTAATGGATTTGGATCTGGTCGTGTATTGCCAAGACTAGAGTTTGATTCAGTTCCACATCAAGTCTCTACACTTGAAGAGCAAACTATTGGAGGTCCAGTATTATGTGGATTAATTGAAGGCCCAACAGAAAAAGTATGGTTAAATGAATTTTATTTTAAATATATAGTATGTGTTTCATTATAAATAATTAGTGTTGTTCAGATAAATTATGAATGTGGTTCAGACAAATATTGAGTGTGGTTCAGAGTAATAATGAGTGTGTTTCATAGGAATAATATTTGTTGTTCAGAGATATAAAGAATGTTGTTCAGAGAGATAACTGAGTGTGGTTCAGAGAGAATAATGAGTGTGGTTCATAACTGGTGAGAAATATACAAAGAAAACTGGGTCATTATTTATGTGTTTCAGCATAAACTGCTAGTAATTGTAGTTGTTCATTAGTTCAACATATGAAATTAAAGTACTTTAAAATGGGAATAATTACAAAGTGGTAGTGGTTCAGCATTGATATTAGTATGTGGTTCAGCATGAATATTACAAATTTTTTATATCATTTCTCAACAGTTATCTGAAGATAAAGAAGCTGTCAATAAGGACAATACAACGGATCATGTAGAGGCTGTATGTGAGGAAGTTTTGAAGGACCATGCTCAGTTATTTGAAGGTCCTAATAAAGATGTAAGTATTGTTTTAAAATTTATTTACAAAATTGAGTTATAATTATAATATTATTTAAGTATATAACAAAAATTTTACTTCTTTTTGTAGGGGTTTAAAGAGAGATACAAGTCTGAGATGTGTTTACTGGTTAAAAAAATTTTAAATATTGTAGAATTGACAGCTGAATCTGTTTCTCGAAAAAATGACGATGTGGAGATTAGTTATTTGAACCATGCTGCAAAGCGGATTGTTTGTGAACAACCTTCAAGCTCTTCTGAAATTAATTTAACACCAGATGAGTTTGACAATCCTGAAATTGATAGGCTTATGCGGATTGTTGACATTGCTATTGCCAAGAAAGAAGAGATGGACAAAATTCGGCTTTCTGATCCATTGTGGAATCTTGGCCTCACACCTCCTGGGAATACTCCAACAATTGCAGAAGTGTTTAGGACTGTTGAAAAAACATTTCCAAAGACCCCTGAAGACGACATGCCTGCTGTTTTTTAGTCTCCTACAGAGGATCAACCAGTGGTTGCTCAGACTAATCATCTTAAAAATCCTCTTCAGGGGTTAGCTGATGCTGCTGCAATTCAATCAATAAAGAAGAATGTAAGTCATTTAACAATCTTTAATTTAAATCTTTATATTTGTTATATAAATTTTTTTAACATGTATTAATAATTTATCAGGTTTCTGAAAAAGCACCGGCAGAAGGGCCCCCCCAAGTGATTGAACCAATAGAAACTGATATTTCAAAGGTAATTTTAAAATATTTTTGTTTTAATATGTTTCTTTAATTATATTTATTTATATTGTACTTCAAAATAATGTTTCTATTTTTTTGCTCTTCATCTTACAGGTGATTTCTACAGATGATGGTGCACAGAAGAAGAAAACAATTTTGAAAATCCCATTGCCAAAGGTTTGTAGAAAGGCCAATATTTTTTTCTCTTCATTTTATAAGGGGTTAATGAAGTTTTTTTTTTCCTCTTCATTTGTTATATTTTAATAAATTTGTACTGCAGGACGATGATAAAAAAAAAGCCAATGTTGAAAAAAGGGTTCAACCATCGAGGGATATTGTGCCATCAAAAGAAATGAGGAGCCCATTTTATGATAGATTTGTTAATCCTGCTCCCCAGAGGAAGTCTCCTTTTGCTATAAAGCTATACAAATATGTGACAGAAGTTGAAGAGGATGCATTGTAAGTTGTTCATGATTTAGTAGTAATATTTTAGTCTATGTTCAGAAACATAAATGTTTGTTTTTCTAGTTCAGGGAACTTTTTTTCAGCTACAAAGACATCATAATCCCCCGGGCTACAATGCAGTCACTACAATTTGATCAGTATGTTGATGCTCAAATTGTTGATGCGTGGAGTTGTATTCTGAATTATGAAGAATCTCATCGCGGATATGGATCTATTAAAAGATTCTTTGCCACCTGCGCGATCAGTGTAAGTTAATATTTTAATTAATTTTGTTGATTGTATTAAATTATGTTAATTTTTTTATTTAAATGTTTTTCATGTATTCCCAGGCAAACTCAATTGTGTACCCCACGAACGGTGACATTGATTAGAGATTTAATGTATTTCGTGAGAAATTTGATGAACTTCTTACAGTCAAATGTCCTACAAATTTGAGCGAAATCGATTTGGTATGTTTTATTTAAGATTCTTTTTATATGTTAATATTTGTTTATATTTGATAGTGTTCATAGAGATAAATTGTGGTGGTTCAGAGAAATAAGTTATATTGGTTCAGACCGATAACTATATGTGGTTCAGAAAGATTACTGAGCGAGGGGGTCAGGTAAGTGGTAAGAGCGGGGCAGAGAGATGTGGTTCAGACAGATAAGGTGTAGTGGTTCAGAGAAATAAGTTATAGTGGTTCAGAGCGATATATATGTATGGTTCAGACAGATTACTGACTGAGGATAATCCGAGAAATAAGTTATAGTGGGGGGGCAGAGAGATAAGTGATAGTCGTTCAAAGAGATAACTGAATATGGTTCAGAAGGATAATCCGAGAGATAACTGAGTGTGGTTCAGCATACTTGCAGTAACTCTTATATTAATTATATTTGTTTTTTTTGGACAGATTATGTTTCCAATTCTAGCATCAGAACACTTTTATATTATATCTGTCAATTTGAAGACAAAAGATGTAGCTGTAATTGATAACATTAGCTGACAGTGGACTTTCAGAACAAATATAAAAATATTCCAAGAGTTACTGTAAGTATATTTATTCTTTTGTATAAATGATTTTTATTCAACATTTTGTCTTATCTATATACTAATTGTTTTTTTTCTTAATTGAAGGTTAATTTTTTGACCAAGTATTTGGATTTGAAGAATTTGAAAGTCAAAGCAGACCTTGTTCGGAATTACAAACCATACTTGATGGAGTTAAAATGGGCAACAGATCAAAATTTTGTTGATTGTGGCGTCTTCTGCATGCGTCACATGGAGACGTTTATGGGGAGCAACGGACCTGATTGGAATAGTGGATTTTCAAAGAATTCTACCAAAACATTAATCAATCTCAGGGAGCTTTACATGCAGGCAATTGTGAAGTCTTCTATTAATGAAGTGAAAGATAATATTTTGGGAAAAATTAAGAATTTTAGCCCAGGGTTAACAAAAGTATGATGATGTTTAAAGTAAATTTGTAAACGATGGATAATATTTCTGAACAGTTTCTTTTTTGTATTTGACAATTTTATATGTCTTTGGGATTGTGTAGTTCTTATAACAGATAGTGGTTCAAAGAGCTGACTTAGTGTGGTTCAGAGAGATAATTACTGTGGTTCAGACAGATAACTGTGTGAGGTTCAGCATTGTAGTGGGGTTAATGATTCAATCCCTCAGAGAATCATTGTTTCACAGAGGATAACTGAATGTGGTTCAGAGATATAACTGTGTGAGGTTCATATAAGTAAATGTGTGTATTAAATGGTGTGAACGTAGCATTGGTTCAGAAGGAATAACAGTAGTGGTTCAGAGAGATATAGCTGAAATATTTTTGTGGTTCAGTAGAATTTAATGATATTGGTTCAACATAAATAAATTTTTGTTTTAAGAGTTTATGAAATATTAGTTCAGTATAATTTATTGATATTCGTTCATAATAAATAATTTTGTGGTTCAGGAGTTCATGAAATATTGGTTTAGTATAATTTACTAATATTGGTTCAGCATAATTTAATGATTTTAAATTTTGAAAAAAATATATAAAAAAATTACTGATGCGGTTTAAAAAATTAACGGATGCGATTTAAATTTACTAGGGGGCGTTATAGGGGTATTTTTGTCATTTTGCGTGCTGTATTTTCTGATAAATCTTCCCATTTCCCCATTCTCTGCAGTTGTGATCATTTGACAAAGAAAGAAAGAGAAATCTTCCCTAGTCCTTTCATCTCCCTCAAATCTCATCCCCATTCTCTGCATTTTGCTGTTTATCCCTCTCAACCACAAGGTACCGGTTAGTGTTTGATTACATTTCTACCTCTGTATTTCTCTTCATATTATCCCTCAAATCTTCCCTAGTGTTTGATTACATTTGCTGTTTGGTTGTTGTCTTTGTAGGGCTTCTCTTTTTCAATGGCTTATCAAATTGGTGCTGTTACTGGGTATCATCAGACTGTGGGCGAGTTTTTAGTTGAACTCGTAGGAACGGTGTCTTCTGTTTATGGCGGCGCTCAAATTTCGGTGTCAACCCATTCCATTAGATTTCCTGAGATATTTCATCACGTTGTCGGGTGGAACGGTATGCCATTGAGCGAAGAACGCTGCAATCAAATTTTTGCGGACGCAGGGATCCCAAGTATTATCCGAACTCATGCAATAAATGGGCTTTTAGTGGAAGCTACAAGTTCGTGGTTTCGGCCAGACGCTGATTTAGTAGAATACGGTCTCTGCCCTAACATCGAGGTGCATTTGTACTACAATTCCGAGGATTCGTCCGAATCGAGTTCCGACTCTGACATAGAGGCCGACAATGTTGAAGGCGACAACGTTGATTTTGTACAACATCATCCAGCCACTACAGAAGCTATTGAAGCCCTACAAGAGACATATCATCTTGATATCAATGGAGAGGCATGTTCAATATGTTTTGAACCGATGATGTCTTCGGCACCCGTCCTTGGAATGCCATGCTCACATTTCTTCCACCCAGAATGTCTTTGGACTTGGCTTATGGTTGAAGGCGTTTGTCCTCTTTGTCGATCTACCCTGTAAAATTACATTTTGTTCAGTATTGTCATCTTAGGAAAGACAATGTTTATTAACTTTTTGGTGTAAGAAAATTTGCATCCTGTGTTTGGGAAGACTTTATTTAAGCAAAAGTATAATATTAATGGAATTTGTGTTTTTGTTATTAGCAAATGTATAATATTTGGTCTTATATTCATATGTTTGATATTATGGTATTGTGTAGTTCTTATAACAGATAGTGGTTTAGATAGATAACTGTGTGAGGTTCTGCATAGTAGTGGTTTCAATGATTTAATTCCTCTCAAAGAGAATCATTGGTTAAAAGAGACAACTGAATGTGGTTCAGAGATATAACTGAGTGTGGTTCAAATAGATAAATTTCAAGGGATAAGTATATGTGGGGGTTCAGAGGAAATGAGTGTGGTTCAGAGTGATAACTAAGTGTGGTTCAGAGTGATAACTGAAGGGGGTTCAGATATATGGGTGATTTTGGTTCAGATAGATAATTGCGTGTGGTTCAGCATAATATTTAATATTATTTATTAACTGTAATTGGGATTTAATATTTAATATTAATGTGGGGGTTCAGAGAACTTAGTATTTAACTTTTCAACTTTTCTTTATTATTTATTAACTACACTTTTATAGGAAACTACAGTATTTAATATTAGTATGTAACTTTTCAACTTTCCAAAGAGGTGAATAATTGTGGTTCAGATAGATAACTGTGTTAGGTTCAGAGACATAAATAGGTTAAAGTAATTATTATAGTTGAAGTTGAGAGATAACTAAGTGTGGTTCAGAGCGTTAAGTGGAAGTGGTTCAGATATATGGCTGATTTAGGTTCCTTTTGTAATTGGGATTTAATATTTAATATTAATATTACATTATTTAATATTAGTATGTAACTTTTCAAATTTTCTTTATTATTTATTTACTACACTTTTATATATGAAATGCCATCTTTTATAGGAAACTACAGTATTTAATATTAGTATGTAACTTTTCAACTTCCCAAAGAGGTAACTTATTGTGGTTCAGAGAGATAATTACTGTGATTCAGATAGATAACTGTGTCAAGTTCAGAGACATAAAGAGGCGCCACTGGTAAACAATTATTACAGTTAAAGGAAGTTGAAGAGGTTAAAGTGTATTGGAAAACCGCTCTTTAAAATACAGAAAAAAAAAATGAAGTTGGAAAGGGGCAACTGCCTATAAAAGAAGAATAACCTTCCTCCTCTCTTATCCATCAAAAATCATCCTTTGCCCCCGTAACAAACAAATCTCCCTCCACCAACAAAAAACAATGGCTTTAATCAACCCAGTGCAGTTCTGCCAAGATTATTACAAGTTGAATGGGGATCTGGACGAGATCCTATACCCAGGTTATCACATCCCTCTTTTAGAAGAGGCTTGTGAAACAAACACGACAAGGATTAGGGGGGAACTGATGGAAGCCGCTGAGTTCCATCAAGAATACTCGTCTACAATCACAAGGCAGTTAAATGCAAATGCATACAAGATCTCAGAGGCAACAAGAGAAGATGATCAGCAACTTCTACAGACGGTAATTTTTATAGATATTCTACAGAATATGTTTTTAATCTAAATAAAATATTTAACTTTTAAATTTAAAAATGTATGTAGTTGGAAGAAAAAAAAGAACAACTAGAGAAAGAACTGGAAGAGGTACAAGACAACATAATCAACTGCATCAGGGATGTCTTCCATGAAGAAGACAAAAGAAGGCAGAAGATTCGTGACTTCTTGGGGATATGAAGTATGAAGTAGAAGAAGAAGAAGAAGAAGAAGAAGAAAGACCTCTTTTTAATTTCTAGTTGTTCAGTCTATATAACATTATATTTTCCTTAAATTATTCAGTTTGAACCATATGTACTAACTTTGAATTATTAACTTTTCTTTAATTATTCAGTTTGAATTATTATTATATTTTAATTGCAACACATTTTATATACCCGCAAAATTTAGGAGAAATTGGTTAAACATTAATAATGTTTTTCTCTGAACCAAATACAAGAGATAGGTTCAACAAAATTAGGAGATAGTGATTCTGTCAACCAATACAAGGTTATATGATGAACCGCTACAGTTATCTTTCTGAACCACACTTAGTTATCTCTGATAATTGATATGGTTCAAAAAATGTAGTGTACATATGTTCAGCATCAATTATAAGAAGAAGTAAATTGGTTATTAAGCGTCAATTAAGAGATAATGGTTCAGCAAAATTAAGAGAGATTAAAGAAGAAGATAATGAGAAAGAAGGGAACGGTTGTTGAAGTTGGGGAAAGGCAAGAAACAAAATTGTCTTTGATGAGTCAAGGTGTCACTCCCTATCTATTAAAATCAGGTTTTGGGTTTGAATTAATAAACTATGTTGCTGAAGATACTTATGACCGTTTGTAAGTTATTTAAAGATAATGGTCTTTGACAAAATGTGTTTCAGTTTGGTTCAGAGAGATAACTGAGTGTGGTTCATAGTGATAACTGATTGTGGTTCAGAGATATAATGAGTGTGGTTCAGATAGATAACTGAGGATGGTTCAGATAGGGGGTATGAGTGTGGGTCAGAGAGAGAATGAGTGTGGTTCAGAGATATAATAAGTCTGATTCAGAGGGGATAATGGAGTTTGATTCTGAGTGTGGTTCAGAGATATAATGACAGTGGTTCAGATAGATAACTTAGTATAGTTCAGATAGAGATTGAGTGTGGTTCAGGGATATAATGAGAGTGGTTCAGATAGATAACTTAGGATAGTTCAGATAGAGATTTTGTGGTTCAGATACATGTTCAGAGAGATAACTGAGTTTGGTTCAGAGAGATAACTGAGTTTGGTTCGGAGATATAATGAAGAAATAATAAGATATGATTCAGGTGAACCAATAATAGAAATGGTTCAGAAAATCTAATTAAAAATAAATCTGTAAACATTGACATTAAGAGAATGTTTCACAAAATCTAATTATTTAAAACAGTAAAAATATATAAAATAAAATTGTCTATGAGGTACTTCGAGAAGCTTTATTCATTTCTTCCATTTTTTTTTCTCTGCTTGAATTTTTTTGCAGTTTCTGCTGTCATGGAAGGCTAATTTATTGCATTCCTTGCACAATCGTTGTGTTTTCTTCTTCTTCTTCTCTATTGCCTTTTCTTTTCCACCTTTTAGTCTCTTTCCACTGCCTTTGTTGCTTGCTTTTACTGGGTCCTGCACTACAATCTGATCTGGAACCTTCACCCCAACAAAATCTTCCACTAATTTTTGTTTATCAAGTGTCTGGTTACCTTCATTAGCCACTTCATTCAACGACTCAATATATGCCTCTATTGAATCATTAAATTTCTTCAAATTCTCTTCATCTTGATCAATCAATCCAAGACACTTATGGAGATTTCTAAGAATTTCACTTCTTAACACCTTACATGCATCAATCTGTGCACATTGCTGAACAATAACATCATCAATTTTGAAAATTGGAGACAATGCTGCTTCTTTTGTCCACCTCAGCAAAACCAAATTATCAGGTAATTTGCTAATGCCCAAATCTTTTAATACTTGGAAAGCATGGCAACAAGGTAAACCCTCTCTCATAAACATCACACAACTACATTTTGTGAAATGATTATTAGGGTGGTATTCAACCTTGAAGGATTTGGTCCCTGAAATATCTCTCAAAGTGAATAAATGTTTTTCCTCTGTTTCTTCAACATTAAGAACACGGCACTTCCTCTACAACTGCATCTGTATTTTCCGGAATGTATGTAATGTAAATATTGATGCACAATATTTTTCTATTTCCAAATCAGTCATCATATCAGGAGATTTTGTCTGATCAGCAATGTTCAACAGAGTTTGATTGTGTCTTTGGCTATCAATGGCAGTATCATAGTGCATCAATAACTCAACCAAGCTGAAGAATCTATCTGTATACAGCTTAAAGAACTTGTTTTGGGATTCTGCAATAGATGTCGTCCATCCAACTCGACTTAGTGGTATATGTTTACTGTAAGCGGGGATCCATGACTCTCTGATTTTGAAGATATTTTTAAACCAATCATTTTCTTTTAATTGGTACTCTTCAATAATTGACTTCCACATCTCCTCGAACTCAAACGGTTCAATTTCATCATTCCACACTGCAGCATCTAAACTTCTTCTAAAAGCTGAACATTTGCTTAAAGTGGTGCCAACTCTTTCTGGGACCTTACTCATAATGTGCCACATGCAATATCTGTGCTCAGTGGAGGATAATATGGACTTAGCAGCAGCCTTCATTGATGGATCTTGATCTGTCACCAAAAGTCTTGGTTCTGCACCCATTGCTTCTTTAAAATTTTGGAACATCCATGAATAAGATGCTATATCTTCATTTAAAATCAAATCTGCTGCAAACGTCACACATTTGTTATGGTTGTCTACCCCACTGAATGGAGCAAACACCATATTATATCTGAAAAATATATTAGATAATATAATAAGTATAGTGGTATAAAATTGTAAAATTAATGGGTAATAATGTACATCAAAAGACAGTTCAAATGTATACAAGTATAGGGGGAAATGGTTCAGCATATATACCAGGGAGTGGTTCAGTATATTTAATAATTAGTAATTAATCAAGGAAAATATAGCATTGTTCAGCATATGTACTTTAGCATGGTTCAGCATTATATTAATAATTGGTTCAGCACACATAATAATTGGTTCAGTATTACAGCAGAAAATGGTTCAGCACACATAATAATTGGTTCAGTATTACAGCATTATATTAATAATTTACTGCATCTGGTTCAGCATATATACCATGAAGTGGTTCAGTATATTTAAACATTAGTGTTCAGTATTAATAATTTACTGTAGCTGATAAAGAAGCATACCTATTTGTTCTGTACGTAGAATCAAATATGACAACATCCTCAAATATTGAAAAAATTTTTCTTCATATTGGATCTGCCCAAAATATCATTGTTAATCTGTCTTCATTATCAACAGCATAGTTGAAATAAAAGGCGCTGCAAATCTCTTTCTTTGTTGATAATCTGTTAATCAACATTTGAGCATCAGAATCTTTCATGTAAGCCATCAAATCCCTTTTGAAGTTCTTGAATTGGACAACTGTTGCACCAGCCTCTGATAATCCACCCATCATTGTTTCATAGAGCTTGTGAGCTTTAACAGCACCAATTTTTGTTTGAGCACAGTCTAACACAAATTTTCGATGCATCATTTCTAGCTTGAAGTTAGATTTTGCATACTTTCCTGTAAACTTATCCTGAAGTTCATGTGTATGACGTTCTTCAAACACCTTCACCTTATATTTGCCATCCATTGTCCTTGTTAATACAACTCTAGCTTTACAAACACATCTGTTCGAAACTGTTTTCTTTTTTCCTGTTGAATTTGCTCCATTTTTCACCCCCTCTCTGTTGCAGATAATGTACTTTAACTTGACCACACTCCCTGTTCATAAAAGCGTGTTGTTGCGTGTGTCAAACCCACAAATTGAAGCATATGTCTCATACATCTCTGAGCCTTCACCAATTGTATCAAAAATTTTCCCAACAGTAGGTTTAAATTCTTCATTACATATCGGGACACAATACTTTGTAGCTCCTGGTGATATCTCTAAGACAAATCTGTTCTCTGATGTTGGACCAATGTCTGATACAGTTGGGGTAGGAATATCTGGCAGGAATATTACAGTGTGTTATAAGAAAAAAGACATTGGGTTCACAATAATTATTATTAAATGATTCAGTATTATATCAGGAACTGGAGCAGCAAGCATTATAATAATAAGGGGTTCAGCATACAAGAGAAATGGTTCAGTATAATTATTAGTAATAATTGGATGAGCAGATAAATGAGAAACTGGTTCAGCATACACGAGGGACTGGTTCAGAAATATAATAATAATTGGTTCAGTACATATAAGATTCATCAATCTATCATATTTGGTTCAGCATAATTATTAGTAATTAATTCAGAACATATAAGGGGAACTTTCATAAATAAAATAATTATACATGACAATAATTGGTTCAGTATACATGACAATAATTGGTTCAGCAGATATAAGAAAATGGTTCAGAGCAAATAACCGGGTGTTCTCACGAGGTTCAATATACAAGAGGAACTGCTTCAGTATAATTATTAGTAATAATATTAATTGGTTCAGCGGATATAAGGAAATGGTTGAGAGCAAATAACTGGGTTTGCTCACCATTATAAAATAATAGGTTCAGTATACAAGAGGAACTGGTTCAGTATAATTATTAGTAATAATAATAATTGGTTCAGGAGATATATTAGGAACTGGTTCAGTATACAAGAGAAACTAGTTCAGTATACATGACAATAATTGGTTCAGCGGATATAAGGAAATGGTTTAGAGCAAATAACTGGGTTTGCTCACCATTATAAAATAAGAGGTTCAGTATACAAGAGGAACTGGTTCAGTATAATTATTAGTAATAATATTAATTGGTTCAGCGGATATAAGGAAATGGTTGAGAGCAAATAACTGGGTTTGCTCACCATTATAAAATAAGAGGTTCAGTATACAAGAGGAACTGGTTCAGTATAATTATTAGTAATAATAATAATTGGTTCAGCAGATATAAGGAAATGGTTCAGAGCAAAATAACTGGGTTTGCTCACCATTATAAAATAATAGGTTCAGTATACAAGAGGAACTGGTTCAGTATAATTATTAGTAATAATAATAATTGGTTCAGGAGATATATTAGGAACTGGTTCAGTATACAAGAGAAACTGGTTCAGTATACATGACAATAATTGGTTCAGCGGATATAAGGAAATGGTTCAGAGCAAATAACTGGGTTTGCTCACCATTATAAAATAAGAGGTTCAGTATACAAGAGGAACTGGTTCAGTATAATTATTAGTAAAAATAATAATTGGGTCAGTATACAAGAGGAACTGGTTCAGTATACATAACAATACTTGGTTCAGCGGATATAAAATAAGAGGTTCAGTATAATAATAATTGGTTCAGCAATTAGAACAAAATTAATAATAATATCAAAAATTAAGAAAATACACAGCAATTAGAACAAAATTAATATTTTTACCTCTCTCCATCTGCAATATTGCAACAGATCTTTCGATTTCGTTGGCTTCGATTTCAATTTGTGTTTCAGGCATCAGATCTGTTGGTTCAATTGACGACGATGATCCTGCCATGTGCGAGAGAAGATTTGATGACGAGAATTCGGAGAGAGATTCGTTGATTCGGAGAGAGATTCGTTGATTTGAAGCTTGGAGAACAAGGAAGGAGAGATTCGTTGATTTATAGGGGGCGCGTGATATTAACGTAATAAGCGCGAGTGGTTAAAAAAAAAAGCGCGTGGGGGCGGGGGTGAATTCAGCCAATCACAGGGCTTCTTTCCTTCTCACCGGTTCAGCGCTTCTCACCTGAACCCGACCCTATATATATATATATATATATATATATATATATATATATATATATATATATATATATATATATATATATATATATATATATATATATATATATATATATATATATATATATATCACACATATATAGTCAACCTATGTGAGCAAGCCTTGTAATGTAATTTGGGTTAGCAATTGTAAGCCTTTGGATGATGGAAAATAAATGGTCAAGATTAATCTCAAATTTTAATCCTTTTTTTTTATTTTTGAACAATGGACCCACATGTAAATCAATTCCACCCACTTCATGTGGTGGGTGAAAGTCACTTGCTACATTTAAAAAAAAAAGACATTTTTTTTAATAATTTATGAGTGTTTGTTTTATTTTACTAATTAAATTCATGAAGAAGAATAAAATATGGAGCAAAAACTTCATACGAATAATTTCAGTTTATATACGAATAATGTCATTTTACATTTTATGAGTTTTTGTTTTATTTTACTAAATTCATGAAAAGGAAAAGGAATATGGAGCGAAAACCTCGTCCATTTTACATACAAATAATGTAAATTTATGAGCTACCTACGAATAATGCTATTTTACATACGAATAATATAAAGTTATGTATGAATATTTAACACATGAATTTCATAATATTATCCAGGTATGTATGAATAATCAAACAAACTATTATATACATATGAATAATCTTTAATTTACATATGAATATTCTCCTATTTATACAATACTCAGTAACAAAAATCATGTACATATGAATACTGATTCATATACATATGAATAAATACAAATTTATCACACAACCGTCGACACTTACTACCCAATATCAAGGCGAACCATCAAACTCATAAAATTGTAGGTCTAGCTTGATGGATATGCAAGAATCAAGCCCGAAGCCACGAGTTGTATGATACCGATCCAGATGTAGAAAGGAGGTGTTCAAACCCAGTTGTCCAAAGGAGAAGAAGTGGCAGTGCCTCTAACTCACCACCAAAGCCTACTTCAAAACTTGTCTACATATCACACAAAATAAAAGCACAAGGATATGAATTCTTGATTCAAATAACGTTTTATAGAATCAGGAATAAATTAATCATTCGATTTCATGCTAGATCTAAGAAGAATAAAACAATCGAGATATAGAATTACAAATCCCTAAATCCCAAAACAAAATATAGTAGCGTTTAAAAAAAAAGCGCGGCAACTCAAAGATTCATATGAGAGTAAACATTGACAGTACATAAAAAGGTTTTGCAATAGAGAGGATATGATGAACAAGCATGAGCGACGAATGATTGATGAAGACAGTGGAGATCCGAGGAATGAATTTGTGGGAGATGTTCAATAGGAGATTTTTGTAGAATAATTAGATGCGCAGTGGAATTGTAGAAATCTATTTTCTAACATCTAATTCGGGATCTCATGCATGAATTGATATGAACAATATAGAAGGGAAAAGTCGTACCTTTCTTGTGCGGAACCTTGATTCGAAATCCCCTTTGGAGAATAGAGCCTCAAATGCGACTCCTCTACTTGGTCCACACGAGCACGGAATTGGATCTCCTTGTCTCCGTTTGCTAGAACGAACGATCGAAGAATTGCAACTCACACCTAACACTGGAGGGATGCTATTGGTTTTTGGTGGGAGAAGAAAAGATGCACAATTGCCAAAAAAAAAAACTAGTTATTCCTAATAAGTCTCTTTATATAGTGCACAAACTAGGTCAAACTTATTCCTAATAAGTTATCTTTTCATCTTTTATCTTCTATTCAGAATATCTTTCTATAAAGATATTATATCAACAATAATAACTTATTATTATCATTAACCAATTATCCAATATCCTAATACTCTTTTGTGTGTGACCTTATAGGACCCGAATAAAATAGCAATAGATTAAATCCAATTTAATCCATAAATTATAGTTAGCTTCTAGCAAAGCACTATAATTACCTAGATTATTCGGATTATAAATCTCCATTTTAATCCTATTATATCATTAGTATTTTACACATCAATTAAAGGACACATATTCCTTCAATCTCCCACTTGTCCTTAAGTAGATGTGCAATTTCAATTCCTTTGTCACTTAATGTTCAATTTGATGATATGATAGCATCTCATGTTATCCATATCAATTCAAATTATTTCTCGATCCCGAACTTGAGCTGTCAAATAAACAAATGATTACTTATTAATCCACTTGTCCTTAGTAAAATGCATGCATGGATTTTACAATTCTTACTCTTCGAGTGGCCAGAACACTATTCCTACTTAGATATCCACATATCCAGAATAGGAGGACTTCTCCAATCTTGTATGACTATAACTCCCACTTAAATTTTAGCAACCCCAACACTGCCTTTTACGGATCAGCGGTTGATAGTGTCAAATACTACCAATCATCAAATGAGAGTGATATCACACTCATGTCTGAGGAATCTACTAAGAATATTTTAACCTTAAATTATTCAACTTATTTGAAAAATCTTAAGGTAGGTCTGCCCAACAAGTATCCACCATACTTGTCCATGCAATTGATTAGACATCTCCATGTCCCTATAGCCCGTGAAACTTGGCACTATCACTGAACTTGCATAATAGCCTATATTAAATCATTTATGTCCCATTTAATGATTCAGGCTACGACAAAACATAATTTATAATATCAGTCCACTTAATAGGGTTTCAACCACCACGACTTTCGCAGCAATCCTATTTGATAATTATAAATTATTAGGACATTTTATTCAATTCTAAACCATAATCAAATAATAATGAAATTTTATTTCAAACAAACATGATGCAAATATGTTTCAACAATATTGATCAAATATCTAAGACCTCAAAACATCAAAACTTAAAGTCATTTATCAATGGACTTGAGTCCCTTGGCCCTAGTTTGAGTATCATGCTTGGGCCTAGGGAGAGGTTTAGCCAACGGATTTGCAATGTTGCTATCCATGTGTATCTTGCACGACTTCATATCATCTTACTAGGCCTAGTCTCATATGATATAATATTTTTGGGTACCTATCTGGACTTGGCGATTAAAGCTAGGTTCTTTGGAATAAGCAATGACACCAAGCTCATTAATGATCGTCCTTATCCAGAGAACTTCCTTAGCAACATCTAATGTTGCAATGTACTTAATCTTTATTGTAGAATCAACTATTGTGTCATGCTTTGAGCTCATCTAGCTCACAACTCCTCCAACAAGAACAAAGACATATTCGGATTGAGATCGAAAGTCATCTCTGTATAAAATATAAAATATATTAAAGCGGAGTTCATAAAGATAAGAACACAGACTAAGGATATAATTTAATTTTTTTTGATTAAGTAAAAATTCGGATGCGAACCGCTATCCGACAGCATCCATTCGGATGAGGTCGATAAGATCTGGGTTAGTGTATAGAGAAGGGATGGAGGCAACATAAGCAAGGTGTGCAACCTTATCTGCCATGCAGTTGCCATTACGAAGGACGTGCGAAAACGAGACTTTGTAAAACCCTGTGAGTAGAGTGCTAATATTAGACATTATTAGCTCAATTTCCCATGGACATTTGGTTTTAGACTGAAGATGATTGATGATGGTCAGTGAATCGCCTTCAATAATAAGTTTAGGGATTCTCATCTCAAGGGCCCTCAGAACACCCGCTCTTAATGCCAAGGCTTTGGACATTAAAGGCGATTGGTATCCAATAAGTTTACTTCCCATTGCTAATGAGTGCCCTGTGTTGTCACGAATAATGTACCCTATCGAGCTTTGTCGTTGGCCCGAGGCGGAACCATCGAAATTTAGTTTCAATTTCCCAGTCAGTGGTCTTTTCCATTTATCCTTCTTCCTTACACTTATACTTTTCTTAGGGGTATTTAGTCGCCGCTGTATGTCATTGTTATCCTCATTGTTGTGCTTTTCTGCTTTACTCCATTCATTAAAATATGAGTCGACAAGTTTTACAAACCCTTCTGCATTTGGCACTTTTTGTTGTTGGAAAATAAGTTTATTACGAACTATCCATATGGTCCACCAGTGAAATGCCAGTTTCTGTTTTTGTTGAATATCAAGTAATCTATCTAATTTTGTCATTAATGATTCAATATCTCTTGATAATGTGATATAGTCTGAGATTTCTGATTTCACTTTTGGTGATAAACTAGAACAACAGAGTGAGTATTTGCATTCAAACAATAGGTGAGTGGTGTCTTCTTCATGGTGATTACACATGGCACAATAAGGTGGAACCGCAATTCCATGTCTAGAGAGTCGGGCAGCCGTTGGGAGTCCATTATGACAGACTTTCCACATGAAATTCTTAATTTAGGTGGAACGTTCAAGTTCCAAATCCATGCATTATTATCATTTTTTAGCTCTATAGCTTTTGTATTAAGTTTATATGCACTTGAAGTCGTAAACCATCCTTTTTTGTCCGGCCACCAGTACATTATGTCTTGTATTTGATTTATCGGAAGGGGAATTTCTACTATCTGTTGCGCAGTACTACTTGGCATTACCGATTTAAGTTTTTCTAAATCCCATGTCCCATTTCGGATGTACTGATCAACAGTTTCCTCCCAATTGATTTTTGTCCGGTCGAGGCAAGCAGTATGGATATTCAGAACTGGAGCCCACTTGTCTAGCCAGAACTTGATAGTTTTCCCATCACATACTGACCAAGCTAGACCTTCCTTAAATGGCTGGATAAGTTTTCTAAGTTGCGTCCATTGCCATGAGGCATTTCCTTTCTTCTCAAACTTAAGTATTGGCGTTGATTTTAAATACTTGTGGTTGATAATTTTGACCCAACTATTATCTGGTTTGGCCATAATTTTCCAAATAAGTTTCATTTGTAATGCCTCGTTCATTTCCTTTGTCTTTCGTAATCCCATTCCCCCTTTCGCTTTTGGTCTACAAACTTTGTCCCATCCTATAAGGGGTTTATATTGGAGATCTTTATTCCAGAAAAACGTCCTATTGATTTTGTCTAGTGCCGAGTGAATTATCACTGGGAGCATGAAGCTTTGCATAGAGAAGAGTGGTTTAGAAGCTAAAATTGAATTTATTAACACAGACCTACCGTGTTGGGATAGTGAATCGGCCCTCCATTTTGATAATTGATTAGTTGTTTTACCAATAATTTCTTCAAAGGTGTTTTTGTTCACTCTACCATTAACAATCGGACACCCTAGATACTTGTTCAATTTGACTTGCTTCGATATGTTTAAACATCCTTCAATGGTTGCTATTCGCGATGCAAGTATCCCTGGAGAGCCTTGAAAGGCAGATTTATTGTAGTTTACTTTCTGTCCTGACAGTTGGCAGTAATCATCAATGATTTTCTTAACTTTTTCACATGTTGTCATGTTACCCTTTGTAAAAATGATGATATCATCAGCAAATGCCAGAAACGGGTTTCTTGGACCAGATTGACCGAACCGGAAGCCAATGCCAGATTGGTTGAGATTGGACTCTGATGTTAGTTTTTTAGCGAGCACTTCTGCACCAAGAATGAAAAGGAACGGGGACATGGGGTCGCCTTGTCTTAAACCTCTAGAGGGTTTAAAAACCTCTGTGGGCCCATTATTGACTAATACAGAAAAAGAAACTATTGTTACACATTCCATGATTAATTTGATAACATGGTCACTGAATCCAAATTTTCTTAAAACTGCCTCTGTGAAGGTCCAATCTACTCTATCATAAGCTTTCTCCATATCCAATTTAATAGCTAACCAACCATTTGTCCCTTTTCTTGACTTAAATGAATGGAAGATCTCATGCGCGATCAGTATATTATCTTGAATAGCTCTATCAAATACAAATGCTCCTTGAAACGGGTGGATTAACTTACCGATCACCTTCTTGAGTCTCTCTGTTAAAATTCTTGATATAATTTTATATATTGTTGAACACAGAGTAATGGGTCTATAGTCTGTAGTTTTAGATGGGTTGTCACACTTTGGCAGCAGAGTGATAAACGTATGATTACTCTGTCGGAGTAGTCTACCTGAATGGAAAAAGGCTTTGACGGCTTTAATGACATCGTTGCCAACAATGTCCCAGTATGCCTTATAAAATTATGTTGTCATTCCGTCTGGTCCAGGGGATTTATTGAGTCCTAAAGACCAAACCGCATTTTTTATCTCACTATTAGATGGTTGTTGGATAAGAATCCTATTTTCTTCTTCCGTGATAGTATGTGGGATTAGATCTAGGTATTCATTGAGAAGTGTCGTGTTTATTTGTTCTTTTGAAAATCGTTTCTCAAAGTCGTTTTTAACTTCTCCCCTAATATTTTCTTCACCTATAATCTGTGTTCCAGAACTTGTCGTGATATGTCTTATTATTTTCCTATTTCGTCTCCCAGAAGCTACTCTATGAAAGTATGCTGTGTTTGAATCAGTGAGTTTAAGATGTTTTGATTTTGCTCTCTGTCCCCAGTATTCTTTTTGAAATTGTAATAGTTGTTCTTTTTTCCTAATCAGTTGTTTTTCGACTAAATTATCCTTACCCATTCTGGATATAATATTTGATTGGATACTGATCAGTTCTTTTTCCACTTTGTTTTGTACATTAATCTATACATTGCTGAACCAGTACTCCTGACTCTCCATGCTTGTTTGACAATGTTCCTGAAATCCTTCCTCTGTAGCCACATGTTTTCAAACTTAAACGATGGAGGCGTAAATTCTCTTCCAGAAGTTAGGCAAATTGAGATTGGACAATGATCAGAACCGGTAAAAGCTCCGTTAAATGTTGCTAGGTCGGGGAATGTTTCAAGAAACTCATGTTGAACTAGGACTCGGTCTAATTTTTCCCAGATATTATCCTCCCCTTCCCTTTTTTTCCTCCATGTAAATTGATTTCCCGAGGATGGGATCTCTAGCAAAGAGCATTGATTTTTAAATTGATTTATTCTAAAATATCTAGCTTGACTATTCGATACTCCCCCAAGTTTTTCACTGTTGCTACTAATTTCATTCATATCTCCTATCACTAAGCAGGGTAGGGGTTCACTAGTTACAATATTCGAGAATTCATACCAGAAGGTGTCTTTATCAGATTCATGGGGGGGAGCATAGACAAATAATAACATTCCTATGAAGTTTTTATCTAAGCATGAATATTTTACACGAATCACTCTCGGTAGCACCACATCGACATCAATTGATTCATTTAGAAGAACGTTCTCATTCCATAATAGTCCTATTCCGCCCGTTCTATCATTCCCAACTAACCAAATAGGATTATTGAATCCACTCGATTTCCAACTCTTCTCCTGAGGAATTTTGTTTATTCTAATTTCTGCAACTGCCATTAACGAAATGTGCTCATTGATGCGCATGGTCTAAGATCTGTCCAAGTATTTAGCCTTCCTAGACCTCTAACATTCCAGAAACAAGCTTTCATTATTTTATTGCCCAATCCGTCAGAAGCCGAGGGTGCAGTGCTTCTGACAGAGACAGATAATTCTCATTTGGATTGGTAGTAAAGGATATAATTAAATTAAACTTATTAAAAAGTCGAGTTTGTTTCTATAATTTTTTGGTCTTTATCAAAAACAAAATTACACAAAAGGAATAGTTGACAATTTGTCAAATTGTTGATGGACTGGTTGGAATTATTTTGGATTGGATATTTGGATGTTTCATATCTCCTCACAAAAAGACGGAGCCCACTAGTCTAGACCTCTAGATTATTCTAGAGAAGTCAAATTGGGCTTGGCAGACAAGTAATGTAATGCCCTTCCCTTCCCTTGATATTTCTGAATCCTCAGTCTCCTCCTCTATCAACTACTACGTGTCGTCTGGCTGAGGCTGCAGCTCCCTGAGATTGTTCTTCTTCAATTCTCTAGAAATGTCAACCTTTGAGTACTCTAATCTTCATCTTTCAAGTTTCAACGTACTGTACGTACGTGTTGGTTTTCGATCTTCAATTCAATTCGTTAGAGGACGTACAGTACAAGTCTATAACAAATTAAACAGGGATACTTACTACTGTATAAATTAAAGATGCAATCCGATCGAATTTAACCATAATCTTCACAATCAATATGATCTCAGTGGGTGGGAGGGTGATTACTCGCTCCATCCTATGTTTATAGATAAATAAACAGCGACTTACCCCAGATTTTTTTAAAAATTAATAAAATATTAGAGTCGCGTAATAACGACTTTGATTTTTTTTTAATTTTTTTTTCAATAGATACTCCGTATTTAATTATTGAAAACCCAAAAAAAAACATACTGTTATTAACATCGACTTTTTACATGGTACACCTCTTTTTCACTGTTTCCCATTTCAGTCATTCAAAACCACCACCACCCATCTCCTTCTCTCTAAGGTATAACAGCTAGGGGTGGGCGTGGGACGGGACGGGACGAGGGTCGTCCCGCGTCCCGTCCTGCGTAATTTTTCCGGGACGGGATTCACTACTTTTTTTTCAATCCCGCGCGGGCCTTGTCCCTCACAGGACGGGACCGGGACGGGACGGGCCTAGTCCCTCAAATAAAAAACATTTTTAAAAAATTCTAAAATTCCTATATATTTTACGATTTTTAGTATATATATTTATAATATTTTATATATTTTATGATTTTCCTTATATATACACACATTGAACACATTATACGTATAATTACACACAATATATATGCAGTGGTACACAATATACAGTTATTATATATACACTATATGCCGTGTATATATATAATTTTTATCCACATAGTGTATATATATTATATATATATATACATGTAGTAGAATGTATACACAGTGTATGTTTATACATTCTATACACTGTATGTAGACTATATATACAGTGTATATAAATGAACAATTTACACACAATGTATATATATTCTGTAATGTGTTATATATATACATATATATATATTGTATTTTATTTATATACATATATACGGGACGGGACAGGATTTGCGGGATATGGAATCCTCGTCCCGCGTCCCGTCCCGCATAATTTTTGCGGGATGGGACCGGGACGGGATTCACTATTTTTTTTCAAATCCCACCGGGACCAGGACGGGCCCGGGACAGGCCCGGGATTTGCGGGATTTGTGCTCACCCCTAATAACAGCGACTCTCCATCCATATATATTATACTTTTAAAATAAATAAAACATTTAAAAATTATTTTTTAAAAAAATACACAAGCCACTGTTATAAACAATACCTTTAATATTTTATTAATTTTTTTTTAATTTGGGTTAAAATCGCTATTACAAACAACGACTTACTCCTATTTTAGCTAATTTTTAAAATAGTTTGTTTATTTGGCTAGTATTTTGTAAAATGTTTTCATTTTTTTTTACCATTTCAAAAAAAATTCTAAATAAATACAGTATTAAAATACGGATATACACCCCAAATCATGCACGTCCTTAAGGACGTGCATGGTTAAAAGGGGTTAATTAATTTTTTTTAAATGTTAATTAGTCAAAAGGCTTGCACGTCCTTAAAGACGTGCAAATCCTTAATCCGAATTTGCGGTGTATATAGCAACACCCATTAAAATATATGTAGAACCGGTCCCGTTTGAACTTTATTTGTAAACAATTCAAACAGAGATCAAAAAAGGAAGATGGACAAAATAAGAATCGAATTAACGATAAAACAGTGCATTTAATTTTGTATTGATAGACCTTTCACAATTAATTGACACTGTTAGAATTCCCTGAAATCATTCCCCAAAAATGGGCATACGTATATTTACAGATCTGCCGAAGAAAACCACAAATTCGATCTATCTCCAAGATCCTCTAGACTATAGCTGCTTTGTTGTTCATTTTTGGTCAATCACAACATATGTACACAAACTAATCTACATCATTCATTGATTCTAATTAATGTCGGTCTCTTTTTTAATCAAGAATCCCCAAATTGAAAGAAACCCTAACTCTGACTGTGACTACTCCGCAATCACATCCAAGTTGGCTGTGAAAACTTTGTTCCTCCTCCCGCCGCCATTACTCCTCGCCTTCGATCTCTCTCCATCGGCGGCCACCTTTCGAGACGCCGATTTTGGATGCTTATACCCGGCGGAAGCGAACACGAGCTTAGTCCGGGGGGCGCATCTGGTGCCGTCGGAGCATTTAACGAGGGCGGCGCTGGCCTTGACGGCCAATGCGGCCATCTCCTGGGGCTGGAGCGGGCGCTTGAGGAAACTGAGAGGGAGAACGAAGTAGATCTGCCCCGGCTGGAGCTCATCGTCGGCATCAACGGCGGTGAGGAGGTCGTCGAACTCCATTTCATCGGAGTTGCAGAGGAAGTAGTCGGGATCGCGCTGGAGAACGTAGCAAGCTTTGGCGGGGTAAGAGAACTCCTGGAGGCTGCCGTCTTGGAGGATGACCTTGGCTGTCGTCGGCACGGCCTTGCCGGCGTCGCAGGATGTGCACTGTCCCATTTACAAATGGAAGGAAGATTCGTCGTTTTGATGGGGCCGAGATTGAAGTAGGAGGGAGGAGGTGAATGGGAATCTGGGAAGGGGAGATTGGAGAGAGAGGGGTATATATCGGGAGTTGAAATGGTAAAATAGAAGAAATTAAAGATGAAAGATTCCAAGGGTAAGAGATAGGAAGGAGAGGAGAGGTGTCATCACTGATGACATGACACCCTGTACGACCATCCTACAGCTTGTATTGTCTGCTTCTGCTTCTGCTTTTTTGTCCCTTTGCCCTTCTTTGTCCCCAAAATTACAATCACAAGGACTCTACTCTGTCGCATGGGATCGCCTGTCCCTTGAGATCCATGTATTCCCATCCCCGAAATTAAAGAAAAAAAAATTACTTAAAATTTAAAAAAAAAATAAAAAAATTTAAGTAAAGTGTGGGATTTTGTGAGAAGGTACAAAGAGACAGGGAGAAAAGAGGGATAGCAGATCCGCTCTACTACTCTATAGTGTAATGCATCGGTCTAAAATCTAACCAAACCGAATCGAACCGAAATCGAAAATCTCAAAATTTCAAATTGAAAGCCGAACCGAAAGCATTAGGTTCGGTTCAGTTATTTGCCGGTTTGGTTTGTGTTCGGTTCAGTTTAACATAATTAAACCGAATTTTCATAAAAAAAAATTAAAGTATACAAATATATATACACTGTATTTATGTATATATATGCACATATATACACATATTCCAATATAAAATATACAAATCCAAGATACAAATATATATAAACTGATACAAATACAATGTATATACACGTGTAAATACATATACATTGTATTTGTATACTTTATAAAGTATATAAAATTACAAATATATATATACAATAATGCAAATACAGTGGTGTATATATGTGTACTAGGTTAGATATGTGGCGCGCGGATGCGCGCCTTTGTTATTTGGCTCCCTTCATTGCGATGTTTTGTAACAATCTTCTTTAAGTTGGAGTTGACTTTTGATGATGAAGAGCTTGTGCATATACATAGGTGAGGTCCTTTTGTTGTGGTGTCATTCCAGTTTCGTCCATTGCACACTGATACTTCTACCTCTTTCCCTTAGTGAATCTAGAATAGCGAGAAAATATAGGTAAGCACGTCCATTTGACATAATAAAAAGCAAAATATTATAACTTATATCATGTAGAATATGGATAAACATCGCCATCACAAACAAAGAATATAACCATTGAGTTTGACATCAGAAGCTAGAAATTAAAGTGGCACCACCAAGAAAAGGAACTCCTAATCATCATAGTCTTATCTAGATTAAAATTATCCATGTTCGATGTAATATAACTCATTCAAGAGTTACACGGTTTAACTAACTTGAAAGTCTGAACTATTTAATGAACCAATATCATTATAAAAAAAAGATGAATCATAGTGCGTACATGAAATTATTGCATTTGTGCAAAGACTAATATTTAACAAAATTAACCAACCTGATGATGAATGTGGACTCCTAGAGAACATGTTCTCTTCAATCGGAAGGTGGAGACCATACCAATAGAACATAAGGCGGAGAAATATAAAGGGTGGGAGAGAAATGGTTCTGCCACTTGGATTTCAGTATCATGAGCAAAGCTTCCTGTAGGAAAACTCATTAAAATTATGAAACAAAATTGATTCCATCGATCTCCCAGTAACTTTGCAATTGATATATCAAAATACTTGAATGTTCAAATGCAATACATAACAAGAACGGCCTAAAGTGTAGGATTTCTTTACAAAGTGTCTCTCTCTCTAAGGCAAGTTCCTTATGAAGCAAAATAGTAAAAAAGACATAACACGATAAATTGGCTCTTTTAGGGGATTTATAGTGGTGTAAAACATGTTTCAGTTTATACTAAAGAATCCATAATATGACATCGAAGTTTAAACACGACAAGCAAATCAAATTTCATAAAAGCAAGACAAGATTGGCTAAGATTGAACCTGTTCATCTAAAATTTGTGCAAAGGTGCGTGATGACATGGACCCTGAACTCTCGGATTCACTCGGAATTTTCTCCATTGAATCAAGATAGATTGAGATAAATAAAGATAAGATTTATGGTGCTCTAAAAGTTCACAATGAACAAAAATCTAACAAAAAGAGAGTATAGATTATCCATGGGAAAAAAGCGCAATTTAAAGTGCCTTGACCTGTTCAAATGTTGCAAAAGTCGTTATCATTTTCACCGATTTTAAATTCTCCAACTAAGCTAAGCATATAATAAACAGATCTTAAGCCAAACACCTCCATCAACAGACAGAAAGGAAATGGATCTCAATTCGATCATATCACCAAAAAGGAGAAAAACGCATGAATGTTCCTTTCTGGGTTGTTGACTCGAATCATTCTCATCCGCGCAATATAAATGCACTAAAGTTAAACTGAAGGAACTTTGAATGACTATATCTTGGGCCTTACCAGCATAAGCATATTATCTCTAAATGCATAGAATTAGACCATAACTTAGAATACTTTTCTCTCAAACAGTAAAACCGAATTACAGAAGTCTAAAGTCTAGGCAAACTGTTACACCAAATAAATTCAAGAATACATAAAATTAGTGAAAGCAAAATAAATGAAAGAGGCCAAGGTTTACCTTGTTCCTGTCAAAATTTAGTCAAATGCATAGATGCACATAAATCCAACTTCCATAAAGCGATATATATATATATATATACTAAAGTAGTAACATCAGTCGATTGGTAGTGTATTTTAACTATAATTTGCATCAAGAGAGGAATTTTATTCCTATTAGCACATACATGCTAATGACACGAGGAAGTTACTTGCTTTCGACAGTTTAGACTTTAGCATCATTCTTAAGGAAGAAATGAGGCAGAGCCTAATTTTGAAGATTGCAGGTAGAGCCTGTTTATGAAGTTGTGCTTTAGGTCAAAATGGTAAGGCTAGCAAGAGAAAGTACTCACCAGTTTCCTTTCAACAGAGCAGAAATGTCCGTGCTTGGAGTGGTTACCAGTGCTAGTTCCCATCCAGTAGGGTCAAAATTGTTCAATGCAGCAGCACCCGAATTTGAAGTGGAAGCACCATCTGTAAAGAGGAAAAGAATCAGAAAGTGTTTCCCATCCATTTCAGATATTTAGGGCTTGTTTATTGTAAAGTAGGGAATGGAAGGGCAGTAATCAAATCTTATATGTAAAAAGACTGATATTCCAAGAGATCATTGCAAGAGATTTCGTACCAGTAGGCAATATTGCTAATGCCAAAGCATTGCTGTCCTCTATCGTTGATGCATCTGGTGATGTATCGTTCAATCCCTGAAATGACCAAGAAATAAGAATTGAGGGGATAGCAAAATAACCTCAAAAGCCTGAAGATTACTATGCTACTCGTCCTTCTCATCTAGCAAATGATCATCAATGAAGGAAATTTCTGATTTCCTTCTTATCTTTCCACTTTTCTTTTGGAGGCCATTATACGTCTTTGAGGGTGGCAATGGAAGGTCGGAAACCATCAGCACAGCTCGCAAATCAGCTACCGTAGTTGCACTCAAAACATTGATATACATGAAATTGAGAAGGTCCATCAAAGCTGCTTCTTCTGTTCAATCGATCAACCAATTTTCGAGATGCCAAAAAAAATTTAATCAAAACAACAATGAAATACGAATAACCCGTACCGTGTACACTGATTTTCAAGGTCATTGCTCTCAGGTGTGATTCTTCCATGCCATTTTCTAATAACTACACCAATATAATATAGAAAAAACAATTACTATAACAAAAAAAAGGGGTTGGACAGAAATTCTAATGAAAGGAGACAAGTAAATTACCTTGTGAAAACAGGCACTTTAGGAACTTAACAACATGATCGGCTTCAGCTCCTATGGTCTCTATAGGGAGCACCTGATCGGAGGAATCGACTTCGTTAAAGGCAAACCCGGAATCACCCATCTTCAAAATATATATCTGGAAAATAAAAAGGTTAAGGTTGTTGAATTAGGCCTTTAATTATTTGACTTCTACTACAGCCCTTTTGTCATCTATCCTCACTAACTGAATTTCTTGCCAAAAAAAGGTAGTAATTCAATATATCTACATTTATATCTAGGCAAAAATGCATAAAACCACCCACTATTCATTGTTGTTTGCAAATAACCACCCCTTATTCAAAAATTGTCAAATAACCACCCATTATTCATTGTTGTTTGCAAATAACCACCCCTTATTAAAAAATTGTCAAATAAACAACTATTAAATATAGGTTGTTTGCAACTAACCACCCATACCCCTTTTCTTGTTAAATCTCACTTAATTTAATATGAAAAGACAATTAAACCCCTATTCTTTAATGTTTCATTTTTAGTAAAAAGACAATTATACTTCTCTTTGTTGCTTGATTTTTCAGGTATTACAATTAGACCTGCCAAATGGGTTATTCGGGTCGGGTCACTTTGGGTCCCGAGTAAAACGGGTTCCGGGTACATCCAGGTTGTCTCGAACCGGGGTTTGACCGAGTTTCGGGTCATTTTGGGTCGATTTTGGGTTTGTCAATTTTTAAATAAATTTTTAATCTGGGTTTCGGGACATTTGATTTACACGATTACTCGGAAAACATTTTTAATAAATTAAAAAATGAAAGATCAAATGTTTTTAAATAAAAAAATTTGCGACCCAAAATTAATCATATATTATTACATTTTATTAAAAAGAAAAAATTTGATATTTTATATATTATTACATTTTATTAAAAATTACGTGAAATAATAAAAATCAAACGTTTTTAATAAGATGTAATAATATATAAAATATCAATTTTTTAAAAAATTGTTTAAAATTTTGATATTTATATATTATTACATTTTATTAAAAATTACGAGAAATAATAAAAATAAAATATTTTAGATCAGATATAGTATATAATTACAAGCACTATGATTTATGAACAACGTCTTTAATTGTAGAATTTTAAAATTATCCAAAATTATCAAATCATGATTTTTTTTAATTTAAAAAAGAAAAAATTGACAAACCCAAAATCGACCCAAAATGACCCGAAACTCGGTCAAACCCGGGTTCGAGACAACCTGGATGTACCCGGAACCCGTTTTACTCGGGACCCGAAGTGACCCGACCCGAATGACCCATTTGACAGGTCTAATTGTAATACCTGAAAAATCAAGCAACAAAGATAAGTATGTCCTTTTACTAAAAATGAAACATTAATGAATAGGGGTGTAATTGTCTTTTCATATTAAATTAAGTGAGGTTTAACAAGAAAAGGGGTATGGGTGGTTAGTTGCAAACAACATATATTTAATGGGTGGTTATTTGACAATTTTTGAATAAGGGGTGGTTATTTGCAAACAACAATGAATAGTGGATGGTTATTTGACAATTTTTGAATAAGGGGTGGTTATTTGCAAACAACACTGAATAGTGGGTGGTTTTATGCATTTTTGCCTTATATCTATTACTATTTCTATATCTATACCTATCTAATAAGCAATTGTTGATGATGCCACTTGGCGGTTCATCCTTAAAAGTAGAACTTATAACCAATTAAGTTTATTTATATTTTCTAACTTAATTTTAATCAATCTAATTAAGTAATCTATATTTTAATATATTGATAAACCAACTAATTCAACATATCTTTCATAATGACTTACATAGAAGGCAATAATAGTGCAAGATGAAAAACCCTCAACGAGCTTGATCTGAAGATTCACCTTCCCAATGGACAATGCCTTCACCAAATTTTAGAAGGCATTTGTGAAAGGTTTAGCAAATTCGTCATAAATTCCTGCACTTAGAAACATGTACATGATAAGCCATTGGGACAAATATTTAAAACAAACCTATTTATTGGCCTTAATTATGTAGACAAGGTAGGATCATGGAAAAGAAGATTGGTGAGCAGAACAAACTGAAAAATGAACAATATCTGACAGACAAACCGCCCACTGCAAAGATCCTACAACAGCGAACCCTCCTTAAAGAAAACGAACCCTAGAAATCAAATTGAACTCACAGCCCAAAAGGAATTCCTTAAACATAATCATAAATAATAAAGACCACAAACCCATAATGGATCACCAAGTTGAAAAGCAAAGAGTGAAGCCTTACTAGCTTAGCTGATAAGGATGACATGTAATGACTAATGAGTCACGAGTTTAAATCCCTCCTCCCCCTATTGTAATGACCTAAGTGCCTACATATAAACCAAAAAAAAAAAATCAGGGTCCCTTCTTAAGATCCTATCATTATCTTGAAGAGAATGAGAGGATCTTATGGAGTGATACTCTTTTAAAGAAGCGTGAGGAATGATTGGCAAATGGAGCAATTACATTCATTATCTGCGAAATATACAAAGTGATCAAAATAGTGAGAGGGGTTATAACATATAATTACCCCTTGGTGTAAAAACCGAGTATATTTATATATTATGATTATTTTATTAAATAAATTATTATCAATTTCAATTTGTAAAAGTGGAATAAAACCCGTTCTCGAGCGTAAGTTTTGGATTTTAGTTATTCCGGCATCATTTAAATTTCGGATTTTGACGGGATTCGATTTTCGCTTTCAAGATCGAGTATTAATAAAGATTAATTTAAACTCCGAGTTTGATTGAAATTAATTTAATTCCGTTATATTGAGATTAGTAATTGAAATTTTATTTAAATTCGATTTAGTCGGAAATTGATAGAGTCGGGATTAGCGGGTTTTGAGATATTTGTCGGGTATTCAAAATATCTTGTTGGGACCACATATATATATATATACACATTTCTTTTCTTTTCTCTCTCCCTCTCTCTCCCCCATGCCAATTCCGTGCTCACCTCCCACACAAATCAGAGCTTGGTCCCCCCCCCCGCCTCACCCATTTGCAATTAACCTTGCCCTGTTCCCCATTCCCATTCCCTCTCAGCCTCTCCTCCCTCCCTCTTTTGTGTCTGCAAACACCAACCCACACCCATTTCTCTGCAATTGACAGGAGAGCCCCAAACCCCTCAACCTTATCCCCTCCAAGCTCCCTCATCTTCTTCCTTCTGCCGAAAACAGAGCACCTCCCTCACTTCCTCCTCTTTCAGCCACCACGCCACCAGCCAGCCCTCCTCCTCACCATTTCCCCTCCAATGCCGCACCACCTTCACCCTCGTCGCACACCACCAGCAACAACCATCATCACCATCCCCATCCGCTCCGTGAAGCCGCACGAGAAGCCCTATCACCCCTCTTTTCTATTTCTGAACCCCCATTTTTAGAGCTCAAAATCGCCACCACCTGGCCACTGGTTCCCGACGAGCCCCACCTTCGTCTCACCTTGCCTCTGTTCGTTCTTCCTCCTCGTTTCCATGAGCAGCACCAGCAGCCTCTCCATTCTCCTCCTCGTCGTCACCGCAGGAGGAGCCCACAGTCGAGCACCACCTCCTTCCGCTGCGCGCAGTTCCTTTGTTTCGCGCCGCTCTCGGTAATCTCTCTCTCCCTCCTTCCTCCCTTGCTGCGTTTGAGTCTTGTTGGGTCGGGTGAGGTCGGAATTGGTTGTCGGTCGGGTTGGGGAGCTTTGGGCCGGAAAGGAGGCGCCGGCGGCCTGAGCTTCCCTTTTCTTCTTCCGTTGCAGCGCCGCCGAGCCTCTGTTCTGGAGGTTGAAGACCGGTTCACTTGGCCGGTTGGCTTCTTTTCTTTCTTTCTTTTTTTAGCCGGTTCAGTATATTTTTCGGTTCATTAAAACTGGGATGGGGAGGGGATCCGGATGGGTATCTGGGTATGGGCTTTCGGGTCTGGGCCATGGATCCGGGTATTGGGGCCTTTCCTTGGGCCTTTTCCTTTCTTAATTCATCTTGGTTCGGGTTGGGCTGGGTTTTGTGGGTATAGTATTTTAGTATGTTATGTTATTATATATATATATATATATTATATTTTGTTGTTATTTCTGATTTTAAGGAGAATAAATGTATATATTTATTTGTTCTGAAAATTTTAATATATTTAAAAGGTTTTAAAAGTGATATCATTTGATATTGGGTTATACATATATTATGGGTATTGTTTTGAGATGATATGATTAGTAGATTTTAAATTATTTGAATATTATTATTATTTTGGGATGTGGTCATAATTATAATATTCTGGAAATTAATCATTAGATATTGTTTATTAATTTAAAATAGTATTAAGTGGATTATTTATATATGATGCTTTTATGAGGATTTAAATATGTGAGTTAGGAATTTTAAAGTGAATTGTTGGTTTTGATTTATGAATATTATTTGTGAGCATAGAAATTATTTTGATGATTTAATATTGGAGTTTATTTATATAATGTTTTTGAAATAAGAAGCATGCCGGAACGATTTCTATTGTATGATTTTGGGAAAATGGGCCTTAAGGTTTAAATGTTTAATGTCGGGATTTAGATAAGCGATTTTAAAAGGATTGTTTGATTTCTAAGTTGAGTTCTTTGAGAGATTGTTTTGGAAATGAGATGATGAGATGAGATGAACCTGAAATGATAAAATAAGACGGAATGATCTGAAACGAGATATGAGAAGAGATGTATGATAGTTAGGGGCGCCTTGTGTGAATTAGATAGACTTATGCATTTATATGTTATTAGGTGATTGTGATATGTAGACATTGCTTGCTATTGGTGACTCTTACTTGGATTCTGCTTCTGCCTTGTTCTCTGTTGTTCGGCTTATTCAGGTAAGTTCCTTTATGGGCTTACTCAGATTCGAAAGAGATTACCGGCTTGTGAATGTATGACATACTAGGTGTTGCATAAGCATTAAAGCATGCCATGTAGTATCATGCTAGGTTGCACTTGTGATTGAGCATTTTAATTCTTTACGCGTATGAAACAGAACGGCCGTTATCTGTGATAGTCCTAGAGTCGTTGCTAGGGTCATAGGGTAGCCCAGCCCCATCGGGTGCCCTGAGTCTATCGAGTCGATATGAGCATGATGATAGCCCAGCACCATCGGGCATGTTTATTTTATTTTATGTTATGATGATGAGATATGATATGATGATGAGATATGATATGTTATAGCATCGAACTGGCTAGTCTCTGCACTAACAGAAAGGGGTGCAGAGGTAGGAGAAGGACATGCCACTTGGCATTCTTTGGGCGCCTTTACAGTTATTTCTCGCATATTGTAAATTAGGATCATGCTAGTGTGATTTAATTTCCGCATCTGCATCATCTTTATTATTAGCGTATGTGTATGTTCGCTTGCTGGACAGAGCGTGTTGGGGCCTCGGTCTGACCCCGCTCGCACCAATTGTTTTTAGGTATGATTGCTCCCTGTTTATATGGCGTGGGAATGTTCCCCGGCGATCGCAAAGAAATCTGTCTAACCCCGCTAATCTGGCCATACGACTTTAGAATTATGTTTTGGTTTTGACCCGGCCTTGCCGTGGCTTTTGTATCTAAATCATATTTCCACTTCACTTTCGTTTAAACTGAATTTATGAAACTTTGACTGATTAGAGGTTTGAAACCTTGACCCGTACCTGAATTGCAACATCCGAACGAAGGTATCCGACCTTTGAAACGTATCCTGGATATTTATATCCGGGCCGTTACACTTGGAATGAGGTCTGACAGTTCAGATTACTATATCTTGAAGGATGGCCCTCCTGCACAAGATTTTACATGAATACCATTACATTGACACGTCTAAACAAGATTCCGACAAACACAGATCAGTTCAAGTTCAACCTCCCCATGAGTTGCAGCTTTAGAAGTTGAACTGTGCATTAGTTCATCCAAACTGGTATCCTTGTGTTTATCCAGACCAGGGTCCCTCCATAAGATCCTGTCATAAAGCAAAAATTCCTACTCAGAACAAGGTGTGGCATTAGAGAAAAGAACCAAAAAAGGAGCTTCAAGTAAAGTTTAGATCCGAAGTAGTAGGTTTGATAAGCAAAAATACGGAGCAACTTGTCTCATTACCACTATACAGTCATAAGCTTACAACCCATAGTAAGTTCTGCCCCCCACCCCGTTTTTTCTCTTTCTCACCCTACTTGTAGCAGCCAGCAAGCTAGGTAAAAGGGGAAATTCATGGTGGAGGCAATTGGGGAACAACCCTCATGCCAAGGATGGAGAGAAAGCATGTAATGGCAAGGGATCTGCACTCTGCAAAGGATGGTCAAGGACAAATAGGGGCCATTAGTGTTGTTTTGACTTAGGATTATCTTATCATCATAAAATTTTGGATCGAGACCTCGTAATGAAGAGTAGTACAGGTCATAAACATGACTGGAATCCACTGGCAGTTAATATTAAAGTATATCCAGTGAAACAAAATTTGGGGGCAGAGTTAAGAATGAGAACAAAATGCAACCTACACCGCTAATCATAGCAAAACATTATGAACAACTTAACAAGTATATATAAGCAACCATGTTGAACAGTGCAATGATAAAAATTGCGATCTTGCTTATTGAGCATTAAATGATGTCTTTATTAGAATCCTTCACAATTTTCCAACCTCTTACTTACTTATCAAACCTATTGTAATCCTGCTTCTCGTATGTAAAAATACAAACGGGCAAGTTCAAAGTTTAAGAATCTGTACTCAAAGTGGACTCTGCAGTGATATTCTTTGCAGGACAAAGTTCTCCACATAGGGATCAAATTGAGCATATTCCTCCTTAAAAACCATTTGTTCTTGACCAAAAAAGAACAGTGATACCTTGGTGCTCCATGGCTGACCAGAATTAACGCATGCAACATATGCAACAAGGTCAAGCTAATAACACAGTGTATCGCAAAGATGTTCTATGCAAAATCTTTGTCAAAACAAGAAAACTTCAGCAGCTGTACATTTTACACATAAAAGTAGCAAAGATAAAATAAAAAATTTATTCCGGTAACAAACAACTCACACTATCAATACAACATCTCCTAGAAAAGATATCTCAAAACAATAAGAACTAATTCAGTACCTACCATTTCAGGTTCATCGATCAACCATTTGACCATTTCAAAGCAATATATAAATCTCAAGTAACATGAAAGAAGTAGATGTCTGTAAATTATCATTTTTTTAGCATTAAAGAGAGAGCTTCATATTCTTATTATTAGTTTCCAATCCAGTTCTTTCTAAAAAAGAAGAGCTGAAATAACTACATTTAAGTTTAACTGATTCAAGGTAAAGAACAACAAATCGAATAAAAAATCCTAGAAACTGAGGATGGATTGACATAAAGGAAATCAACAAAATCTAATGAAGAACACCAATAAACAAAGTAGCCGCAATAAAAGAAATACTGCCTATAAAAAGTTAGGTGATGGAAAAGTAATACCTACACTTTCCAAGCCCAAGTAAGAGTCGACAAAGAACACAAAACCTGCAATACAATGAAAACCCACAATGATTGCCAAATCCAGATTGCTGCATTCTTTGAACACTCTCTCGAGGATCTAAACATAATTATTAGTATAATTAGTAGTAATCCTATATATAAAAGAACGTAAATATAACATGGAAGTAAGATTAGCAAAAACGGTGACCAGGAGCAATAACAATCCTAGATAATTACTACAATTAACGGTTAGGATTCGACTTGACCATCCATTTCCCACATGTACACATAACAATTGTCTTTCTCAACTATATTCACTTCCTGTAATCCCCATTGTCGAAAAGTGTCGAAAACTCTAATAAAAAAACAACTCCTCTATGTACGGAGTCAAACTGCCCGAATGAGGTACAAAAGGTCACCAAATTATGAACCATCAAACCTTCACTAATGCAACTACATCAGCTAAACAAATCCTTAACCTAACTACTTCCCTCGTTCTAGACTTTCCTTTTATAAAACCAGATTTATATAAAAATAACAAATCAGCAAAACCCTAAACCCTAATTGTACTATCTGTCTCATTATAATCTTTGATTTTTAGCAATCTCTATTAAAACTTCAACTCAATACTCCATATTCCTTGATGTTAGATCTCACCATCAAATATTCAAGATGCAACATTATCGGAATAGAATAATTTAAATTTACCAAAATTTGCTGTTTATTTAATTATAATAAACAAAATACCCATAATAAAAATAAAAGGCACGCACAAGTCAATAATGAAAGTGAAATCCACCTCATATACTCCATTTATTACTCCCAAGCTTTCATGAAAGAGGGATATGGGAGATGGAGAAATCACTTTCATGAATCAAGCTGAGGGGAAAAAAGGAGAGAACAGAAACAAACAAGTGGAATGGAATGTGAAAGCGAGAAAAGCAGGAAAATTGAAATGGGATGATATGACATTAAAGGACTCAATACAAGGAACCAAAAGAGATGAAGAGGACAGACATAAACCTGTAAGGACAATAAAATTTGCAATAATACTAGGTATACTCTTGCTATTATTCTAAATAAAATTCCAAGTTTTCATGTTACAACATGAAGAACCAAAAGCCCCATTGTAATAATATCATTTTCAAAAAACCATACACAAGAACTAATCTTTTACACAATGGGGAAATGGGAATGCAATGCACATTGTCTTTACTCAGATAGAGATATGAACAAGTGCAAAATTTCAATCGCAGTTGGGGCGCTTTTGATCATCCAAACATACTAAATCAATTCATTGGATTAAAAAAAAGAGCATATCTCTGACTAACAAAAAAAATATCGAACTCAACAATTTATAATTCAATCAAACTCCACATCAACACATATAACCCTACTCAACAATAATTTCAGCACAAGTACACTTATCTCAAGAAAAATTCAGCACAAACTCCCTAATATGTATACAAATACAACCTAAATAACCATAATTTCATCTCAATTTCAGTAATTTATCAAAAATAAACATAAACGAGTATAATTTGAACATAAAAGAGTAATCGATTAATTAAAAAACGCAACTTTTGTATAACTTAGCAGCAACACTGATGACGCTCCTTCTCAATTGATGTAGTTCGTGGTGAACAGAGAAAGAGTGACGAACGAGAGAGGGTCTTTGTAAAGACTGAATATATTATTATATTATTATATTTGAGTAAATAAATTATTATTTTATTCAATCGGTAGAAATGTGAGAA
This sequence comes from Persicaria maculosa, assembly GCA_963922045.1. NCBI lineage: Eukaryota > Viridiplantae > Streptophyta > Magnoliopsida > Caryophyllales > Polygonaceae > Persicaria > Persicaria maculosa. Next base: position 17,038,188 of record OY998261.1, on the reverse strand, counting down.
AACCCGTCCTCGAGCGTAAGTTTTGACTTTAAAGTCATTCCGACATCGTTTCGAGAAATTAGATTATAGCGAATTTGATTCCGCCTTCGAGCTTCGAGTTTTGATAAAATTAATTTAATTCTGTTTATCTTGAAATTTAATTAAAATTTGATTTAAATTCGATTTAGTCAGGATTCGATCCGGCGAGCGGGTTTTGAGTCTAATTCCGCTATTTTGAATTTTTCGTTGGGGACCAATTCAATTCTATTCTTTTCCTTTTATTTCTCTCTCTCTCTCTCTCTCACACACACACACTCGCCAGTCCCCTGCCTCACACTTGCACTCCACACAGCACACACTTGCCTTCTTCTTGCCACAATGCCTGAAATTGTAGCCAATTTGGTCCCCTCCCTTCCTTTGTCTTCTTCCCTTACAACCCACACCCCCCTCAGCTCTCTCTCTCTGCCTCACACTCCCACTGCTACATTCCATCAGAACCCAACAAACATTCCTCCTAGCTCCTCTTCACCACACCACCGTGACCTCCACTTCCCTCCTCCTCTTCAGTCGAGCAGCAACCCACCACGCTGCCACCTCCTCCTCGGCGCCACCTTCCAGCCTCCACGGCACCCTCCCGAGCGCCCCTGTCTTCATAGCCCAAGGAGCCTAGCAACGCAGCTCCAAATCCCCTACTTTTCCTTCCTTTTTCGACGAGCAGAAGCAGCAGGCGACACCAGCTCCTCCGTCCATCCTCCGACATTGACGAGCCACCCAGGAGCTCCCAACCGTCGGCGCCGACGAGCCCAGGAGCCACCCCGGAGAGCCGAGACCACTGCTTTCTGTTTTCAAACGAGGTAAGGTTCCCTCCTCCCTCCTTCCGCTGCCCAGCCGTGTAAAAGCGATACCTTTATAACTCCTATCTCCGACCCAGGCCAAGAGCTCCCTGCTTCCAACTCCGGCGAGCCCAATTCGACCCCGACGAACCTCTTCTCCGGCGAACTTCGATCTCGGTGAGTCTATGTTTCCCTCTTTCCTTTGCTCACGTTTGAATCTCTTTGCTTGAGTTGTGGTCGGAATCTAGTCTCGGTCGGGTTGGGATCAGTTTTGGGTGCGAGCCGCCTAAGAGCCTTCCTTTTCTCTTTCCCCTTCCTCTGTTCCGAGCCTGATGTTCAGGGGTTGAAGAGGACGGGTTTGGTGGCTGGCTTGGTCTCCTTTTCTTTTTATTTTTCCTGACCGGTTCACTTTTTCTTTTTGGTCCGGTTCACTAAAGGCTGATTTGGGTATCTGGGTGTGGGCTTGGGTTTTGGGCTGGGAAATCCGGGTATGGGCTTGGGTTAGGTAATTCTTGTGGGTTGATCTGTTGGGTTGTTTTAAGGTTGGTTATGTTAATGTATTGTGTTATGTATATAGTTGTTATACAATTGTTGGTTGATTTTTAAATAATAATTATTATATTTAGTATTATTATTCTGACTTTTGTCAAATTAATATTTTTATGAAAGCTATATTTGTATATATTATAAAAGTTGTTCAAAGTGATATTATTTGATATTGGGTTATAAAAAAATAATAATTATGGTTATTGTTTTGAGTTTATATGGATAGTAAGTGTTAAACTATTTGAATATTAATATTATTTGGGATTGGTTATAATTATAAACTTTGGAAAATTAATCGTTATATATTGTTTATTATTTTAAAATAATAATAATTAAATTATTTAATTGATGCATTTTATGAGGATTTAAACATGTGAGTTAGGAATTTTAAAGTGATTGTTGGTAGGGGTGGGCGTGGGACGGGACGGGGGTCGTCCCGCATCCCGTCCCGCGTAATTTTTGCGGGACGGGACCGGGACGAGATTCATGCATTTTTTTCAATCCCGCGTGGGCCTTGTCACTCGCGGGACGGGACGGGACCGGGACGGGACGGGCCTTATCCCTCAAATAATAACATTATAAAAAAATTCTAAATTTTATATATATTGCGATTTTCATTATAGATTTATAATATTATTTTATATAATTTTACGATTTTTCTTATATATACACGCATTAAACACATTATATGTATGATTACAAAATATATATATATATATATATGTGAAAAATCGATTATACAAATGATAATGTATACAAATTTATACATACACACTATACTGTATGTGTTATAAACTGTAAAAGTGTATGTATACACAATATATACACTGTAAACTATATATAGTTAATATACATATACTGTAAAAGTGTATATATACAGTGTATATGTTTACACTGTATAAAACTACGTATATATTTATATATTATATTATTATATATATATATGCGGGACGGGATGGGATTTGCGGGATAAGAAATCCTCGTTCCGCGTCCCGTCCCGCATAATTTTTCCGGGACGGGACCGGGACGGGATTCGATATTTTTTTTTCAAATCCCACCGGGACCGGGACGGGCCCGGGATTTGCGGGATTTGTGCCCACCCCTAATTGTTGGTTTTGACTTATAAACATGATTTGTGAACATGGGATTATTTTGATGGTTTGATATTGGAATTTATTTATATAATGTTTGAAATAAGAAACATGCCGGAATGATTCCTATAATATGATTTTGGGAAATTGGTTAAGGCTTAAACGTTTAATGTCGGAATTTGGCGAAGTACGATTTGAGCAAGTATTTTGAACATGAGTTGACTTAAATTGGGATTTATGAGTTAAAAATATGGTTGGTATGATTTTATCAAGGGGTTTGATTGGAAGATGATTTTGGTCGATTTGATCGTAACGAAAAGGTTTTAGAAAACGGTTTTACTATCGGTTGGTTTTGAGGATGTTGAGAACTTGGGTTCCGTATGTATGAATGTGAACCGGTAGCTTATGGAAATGACTTGATGATAGGTGTGTATTGCTTTTGGATTGCTTTGGACTTGCATTTGGGCCCTTGCTTGTGTTATCTTGCTGTTCTGCATCAACAGGTAAGTATCCTACGGGACTTACTCAGTAACCTGGACCTCCTGCCTGATGTGTCATGTAATGTGTAGTTTTGTTGCATATTAAAGCATGCCATGTAGTATCATGCTAGGATTGCATTGAACTGAGCATGTGTTTACTTTGTGTGTTTGAAACAGAACGGCCGTTATCTGTGATAGTCCTAGAGTCTTTGTTAGGGTTATAGGGTAGCCTAGCCCCATCGGGTGCCCTGAGTCTATCGAGTCGATATGAGCATGATATGATAGCCCAGCACCATCGGGCAAGATATGAGATGATATGATATGATATGATATGATGATACCGTGGGTGAGTGCACCACCACAAGGATATTGCTATGCTATAGCACCGAACTGGCCAGTCTCTGCACTAACGGGAAGGGGTGCAGAGGTAGGAGAGGGATATGCCACTTGGCATTGTCTTGGGCCCTTTACAGTTCTTTTTCGCATATTATATATATACTAGGGGCATGATAGTGTGATTTAAATCTTGTACCGCATTAGTCATCTTTTATTTAGGCATAGGCATGTTATGTGGCCTCAACGCGGTCAGAGGACCCGCAGGCGATCACCAGGCCTGACTTCGTGGATAGTGTTAGGTATCGCTCTTGTTGCTCCATGCTTTTGTGACGGGGAAATCTTTTGGCGAATCGAAGAATCCGGCTAATATATTCTAACTTGACAAATGGCAATCACCCACTTTGTTTTGGTTTTGACCCGGCTCTGTCGTGGCACTTGTATCTAAACCTTGCTTCTGCTTTACTTTCATTTGAATCGAATTTTCGCGACTATGATTGCTTGGGGTTCGAAATCCCCGTTTTGGAATGCTGATCTTCGAGGTTTGAAACCTCGACCCGTACCTGAATTGCAACATCCGAACGAAGGTATCCGACCTTTGAAACGTAACCCGGGTATTTATATCCGGGTCGTTACAAAGTTGGTATCAGAGCCAGGTTGTGCAATTCGGGTACGCAAGGGTCGAGTGTATGTTTTGGAAAACCGCCCATGAATTTCAAAGGATTTGAAGATTTAAAAAGGGGCAAAATGAACTTAAGATGCCTAACTCCAATTGGACTAAGTAATGAACTTGACTTGTTATAAAAGAGGAGAACCAACTAATAAGGGATGGAGTGGGTAGAAAAGGCGCTAGACCATCCCTATTGGATGTAGTCGGAAATGGGTAGGCGAAATACTAGCTTGTTCTTTACAGATGGGTTGGGAAGACTCCAAGGAGATCATTGTAATTGTCATTAACTAATTCTATGATTGAGTGCTTGATATGCTAAAGATTTGATTGTTATGTTCTAACCATTGAATGAATATTGAACGATCTGTGCGAAAGGGATAGCGGGAGTACCCTTCTTTTTCTTATATGGTTAAGCTCAGTTTTGTGGAACCGCCCCTTTCCTTATGAACCCTTTGATAGTTCAGTCGAGTCCTCCCTTCGAATATCGGTCTCCTCCACGGGAAATCGGGTGGGCAAACATATTGTTTCGGAAATCATGGTTGGATATGAGTGTTGCTTAGGGAGAGTATTGGAAGTTGGCTTTTGATGTAATCCCACGTTAGAAAGTAAGTGTTTCTGAGGTTGTCTTTCTTGATTCTTATGACGATCGACCGGTGTCATCTTGCCATAAAAGTCATATCCGAGTCTCACGGGAAAGATGAGTGGTGAGTCAGTTGGGAAGAGTCAATGGTTGCCCTTAGGGATCTCTGTCCGGTTGTAATGGTGACTCTCTCTGAATTTCATGATATGATTTTGTAACATCCTGCATGTACCTTGCGAATGCTTCTTAGTAAAATGTTGCGCATGTTATTACACTTGTGGGTGGTTGCATTCCTTAGCCTCATGTTAAGCCTTGCCTTCCGTCATGATTATATTGTTTAAGCTCGGGTTGTGATTAGTTGCATTGCTTAGCCTCGTGTTATGCCTTACTTTCTATCATGGTTATATGTTGTCATAGCATGTCTACTTGACCTATTGTATTGCTCGTATGATTGATTGGAAGCATGAACCACATGATACAAACCTATATGACTGTTTCTTCTTCTGAATTAGGTCCATGATAGTGTGATCGACTCTTCTTTGTATGAATGCCTCATAAGGCGTGCTTCTTAGCATGCTCGCCGATGATGCCTCGATGCTTATCATTCATCTTGTGACAAGAATCTATAGCATGCCCGTCTATTTTATCCTCCTTAGATTAACTATTGTGGATTACCTTGCATATGATGGTGTTGTGTGTTCCTTGCATTAAATGGAGAATATGTGTTATAATTGAGCCATTAGTAACATATAGACCCCTTGGTTGTGACTTGTTCGAATTTATGCCTTGCCTACATTATTGTTGATTCTCTCTTGAGCTAGGTCTCTGATAGTGTGGCTCTTTCCTCTTTCTGTTCTCTTAATATGTTTCACTCGTCCTGATTAGCTTAATGTTGAGTTCTATGATTGACTAGCTTTCCGTGATGGTTAAACCTAGCATGCTTGCATGGTTAAAATGTCTATTATTCTATGATGGCTTCTCGTGCTTGTATGAACCTATGACTTGACACCTTGCTTGATCACACACCACTCTATATCCTGATTTTGCATATACATGATGCATGAAGATCGGAATGAATCTAGTTGAATTACTTTAATTGTACTCATGTTCGATGTGTGCTATTAGTATCATGTAGGGCTTATGATTTCCAATATGACCCGCTAAGTGATCACGTGTGGTACTTGTTCCATGATGTGAAAACTATTGTACCATACATGTACTCTATGATGGTTCGTTCTTAGCATTATTATAATCTAACACCCATGATGTTCTTCTTGTTACTTTTGATGATGCCTCATGTTTCGTGAATAATATGTTGAACTCCTCTTAATGACTCTTGTCTATGCTTGTATCACATTATGTATCGCTAGTATCATGTAGGATCTATGCTCCCTAAATGTATCTCGTCGTATGATTACATGTCATCCTTAACCTACTATGTGATCATTTCTGTTAGGTGTGATAGTTACTATGCTGCTCTTATGTGTTCTCGTACGATGCTTCACCTGTTTGTTACGACATACCTTGCCATGATACAGTTGGACTCATTTGTGGATGTGTATACCATGCTCTTACATTGTCCATATGCATGATGCTCGTTATCTTCACTAAATTCCGCCTGACTTCGAATCATATATGATCATTGCTGGTTCCGTCTATCTTGCTTGAAGTTGCTAGGCATATCTGTTTCCATGGAATACTAGAATGTTAGCTTGTTTCACAAACATCAGCGTAGGACTTGATTGTGTCCTTGATATGAATACGAATGTTGCCCCCGAGATAGGTACATGTTAGTGTGGATCAATGTGATTGATATGCTCCATAATGAATTCGTGCGTGTTTGTCACAATTGTAACCTAATAGACTTTCTTAAGGGCATCGTTACTATTCCCGAGTCAGAGTCTTGTCTCTAGTCGTGTCATCTTTAGCTTTGGTCCATTTTGCCTCCGAGAGGAACATTGGGTCGTCCGCTCTTGTCACTCCCCTATCTCCGCTAACTTAGACTCTTACGCATTGCATTGGATGAGAGACTGCATGGAAAAAGGGATCGGGAAGTCGAATAGCGATAGAGCAGCGCAGCGGAAGCGTGGGCCCATAACCCACGGGCCTCAGGATCGATAATGTCGACGGAACAAGCTCGCTTCGAGGATTACGATTGTTGAGTACGATATGACTTGCAGGTGGGAGCGTCCTCTATTCGAATTGCTAACCCTTTATGAGCTTGTTGGTGATGATATTGCACTGACTTGATGTTGAAAGTTGCTTGTTGATGTGATGACTGTTGCCTGATTGTTTGTTGACTATTATGATATTATTCGATGCCTTACAATCCTAATGTGCCTTGATGACTTAATGTGATGCTACTCTGAGATGCGAAGCATGATCTAAATTCCTTGCCTATAATGTGAACTGTTTATTAGATGTGGTTATGATGAGGTGTGCTAGCTTGACTTGATTAGGTTCATATATGATGTTTTGCAATACTTATTGAACATGACAGTAAATTGAGACTTTAAACACAGTTGCAATATCTAATGATGAACTAATGATGATATTTAATATAAATGCTAGTTGATATGATGTAGTCCTTATGTGCAATAATGTCCATGATTGCTTTTTCTTTGAACATGTGAGTGAGGTCCTTTTGGTCGAGCGGTCAGAGAGTGGAGGAAGGTTTTGAGTGATTAGAATGATCGACGGTGGTAAGGGAAAGTTGCAGAAGAGGGGTGTTGACTTAGGTTGGACCGAGTGGGTTCAGGAATTATAAGAGGTAATGCTTGGTGGTTTCGATGAGCTCCTAGGTGAATCTTGGATAAGGGTATGGTTAAGGATAGGTTGGTTAGGTAGTGACCGAGAAATTTTTATTGAAGATGCGTGGTTAGAAGGGTTCTACGTTGTGCTATCTTGGGAAGAGTGAGAAATGTAAGAAATGACCTTTGGGGGTATCGAGAACATAGTATGCAGGGGTGCTCGGGTGTGAAAACAGAGATAGGGATTGGAGTCTTAGAGGTGGATTGATAGTGAGAGTGCTTGGTGAAATGAGGGGTGAGGCTGGAGTGTCAAAATGAGTTGGGGTTTCTTTGGGGATTTTATCCGAGTTGGTGAGTCTAGATGAAGATTTGGTCTTGACTTGAGAGTTGGAGACTAGCGGGCGGGGTTTGCGTTTTATTTTGATTGGCATGATGTGAGGGTCTCCTTGATTATGTGATTTATAAAAATGTACTAGCATGATGTTAGATAGCAACCACGATGAACTTGATATGGCATGATAATTCATGTAGATATGCAATATTTGAAATCTAGTTGACAGTGGTAAGTGTTATTATGATGTAATGATACATTGCTACCCTACTATGTTGTTCTAGAAGCATGTTATGATGTGTTGTATGAATTATGAAATAATGATATGTTGCTATGTGAGAGCATGATGTTATATTATGAAGGGGAGATGTTAAATGATGAATATTGAATTGGATCGTGAATATGACTTACATATATTTATATGGTATAATGGTGCGTGATTGCTAAATGACGGTTATATGACATTGTATGAGTTGAGATGATATTTTGTGAGTATGCTGACAGTTTGGTGATTGATATATTGATTGACCTTTCCCTCTGCTAATTCTTAATAGCCTGACCTTGTTATAATGATGTGTTGCCAATGGGTTTTGGTTTGTTGGTTCTATGATGAGTGATACTTTATGACTTCTGGTGTGATGTTGAGACGTTGTTATGATTTTGTTATGTCGTTGAGATGCATATTATGACCTTAGTATGATATGGAGATGTTGATGTGGCCTTGTGGCACTACGTTGGTACATGTTGAGACTTGTCGTATGATGTGTTGATTTGAGATTGGTTGGTTATACAATTATGCATTTTTTATGGCTTATGCATCTTGCTTGAATTGAGACTGATAGATTGATTCGATTCTGGAAACTAGGAAGAGAATATGGGATTAGCCCTTAAAGGTGGATGACTCCACCTCCTACCTTCTGAATTTGATTGATTGGTATGAGAGAAGCTGATTTGGTTTTTGGAAGATTTTGACGAAATCTTGATTTGAAAGAAATTGACTTGTTTTGGTGTAAAATTGCTTGATTAAACATCGGATTTGAAGATTTTGAGCGGTTTTAAAAATGGCCAACTTGGGGGTTTTAAAGAAGTTGAGATTTTCAATGATTTGGATGACAACCTTTTCATTTACAGACGCTTTGAGAATTTACGAACTGGATTCACATTATGACGTCTCACGAAGTGGATACAAGCATTTTATAGGGGCGCTTATAGATTGCTTGCTAAGACCTAGTCGGACGCTATAATGCTTTTAGAATTGTGATACTTCCGAAAGGTCGAAGCGAGGATGTGATAGGGGCGCTTATTACCCACTTGAATAGACCAATTGGAGATGTCAGGACCGTGACCAGGATATTGTGAGAATCCCGGAAGACGCAACAGAGATGATTGCAAGATCCTTGGACATGGTCCTCGGACTCGCCGATTTCAAACTCCTTCCCATTGCTTTAAAATGATTTTAGTCTCAGGGACGAGACTTGTTTTTAGAGGTGGATAAATGTAAAGACTGAATATATTATTATATTATTATATTTGAGTAAATAAATTATTATTTTATTCAATCGGTAGAAATGTGAGAAAACCCGTCCTCGAGCGTAAGTTTTGACTTTAAAGTCATTCCGACATTGTTTCGAGAAATTAGATTATAGCGAATTTGATTCCGCCTTCGAGCTCCGAGTTTTGATAAAATTAATTTAATTCCGTTTATCTTGAAATTTAATTAAAATTTGATTTAAATTCGATTTAGTCAGGATTCGATCCGGCGAGCGGGTTTTGAGTCTAATTCCGCTATTTTGAATTTTTCGTTGGGGACCAATTCAATTCTATTCTTTTCCTTTTATTTCTCTCTCTCTCTCTCTCTCACTCGCCAGTCCCCTGCCTCACACCTGCACTCCACACAGCACACACTTGCCTTCTTCTTGCCACAATGCCTGAAATTGTAGCCAATTTGGTCCCCTCCCTTCCTTTGTCCTCTTCCCTTACAACCCACACCCCCCTCAGCTCTCTCTCTCTCTCTCTCTAGCTCACACTCCCACTGCTGCATTCCATCAGAACCCAACAAACATTCCTCCTAGCTCCTCTTCACCACACCACCGTGACCTCCACTTTCCTCCTCCTCTTCAGTCGAGCAGCAACCCACCACGCTGCCACCTCCTCCTCGGCGCCACCTTCCAGCCTCCACGACACCCTCCCGAGCGCCCCTGTCTTCATAGCCCAAGGAGCCTAGCAACGCAGCTCCAAATCCCCTACTTTTCCTTCCTCTTTCGACGAGCAGAAGCAGCAGGCGACACTAGCTCCTCCGTCCCTCCTCCGACATTGACGAGCCACCCAGGAGCTCCCAACCGTCGGCGCCGACGAGCCCAGGAGCCACCCTGGAGAGCCGAGACCCCTGCTTTCTGTTTTCAAACGAGGTAAGGTTCCCTCCTCCCTCCTTCCGCTGCCCAACCGTGTAAAAGCGACACCTTTATAACTCCTATCTCCGACCCAGGCCAAGAGCTCCCTGCTTCCAACTCCGGCGAGCCCAATTCGACCCCGACGAACCTCTTCTCCGGCGAACTTCGATCTCGGTGAGCCCATGTTTCCCTCTTTCCTTTGCTCATGTTTGAATCTTTTTGCTTGAGTTGTGGTCGAAATCTAGTCTCGGTCGGGTTGGGATCAGTTTTGGGTGCGAGCCGCCTAAGAGCCTTCCTTTTCTCTTTCCCCTTCCTCTGTTCCGAGCCTGATGTTCAGGGGTTGAAGAGGACGGGTTTGGTGGCCGGCTTGGTCTCCTTTTCTTTTTATTTTTCCTGACCGGTTCACTTTTTCTTTTTGGTCCGGTTCACTAAAGGCTGATTTGGGTATCCGGGTGTGGGCTTGGGTTTTGGGCTGGGAAATCCGGGTATGGGCTTGGGTTAGGTTGTTCTTTTGGGTTGATCTGTTGGGTTGTTTTAAGGTTGGTTATGTTATTTTATGTATTGTGTTATGTATATAGTTGTTATACAATTGTTGGTTGATTTTTAAATAATAATTTTATATTTAGTATTATTATTCTGACTTTTGTCAAATTAATATTTTTATGAAAGCTATATTTGTATATATTATAAAAGTTGTTCAAAGTGATATTATTTGATATTGGGTTATAAAAAAATAATAATTATGGTTATTGTTTTGAGTTTATATGGATAGTAAGTGTTAAACTATTTGAATATTAATATTATTTGGGATTGGTTATAATTATAAACTTTGGAAAATTAATCGTTATATATTGTTTATTATTTTAAAATAATAATAATTAAATTATTTCATTGATGCATTTTATGACTTGATGATAGGTGTGTATTGCTTTTGGATTGCTTTGGACTTGCATTTGGGCCCTTGCTTGTGTTATCTTGCTGTTCTGCATCAACAGGTAAGTATCCTACGGGACTTACTCAGTAACCTGGACCTCCTGCCTGATGTGTCATGTAATGTGTAGTTTTGTTGCATATTAAAGCATGCCATGTAGTATCATGCTAGGATTGCATTGAACTGAGCATGTGTTTACTTTGTGTGTTTGAAACAGAATGGCCGTTATCTGTGATAGTCCTAGAGTCTTTGTTAGGGTCATAGGGTAGCCTAGCCCCATCGGGCGCCCTTAGTCTATCGAGTCGATATGAGCATAATATGATAGCCCAACACCATCGGGCAAGATATGAGATGATATGATATGATATGATATGATGATACCGTGGGTGAGTGCACCACCACGAGGATATTGCTATGCTATAGCACCGAATTGGCCAGTCTCTGCACTAACGGGAAGGGGTGCAGAGGTAGGAGAGGGATATGCCACTTAGCATTGTCTTGGGCCCTTTACAGTTCTTTTCCGCATATTATATATAAACTAGGGGCATGATAGTGTGATTTAAATCTTGTACCGCATTAGTCATCTTTTATTTAGGCATAGGCATGTTATGTGGCCTCAGCGCGGTCAGAGGACCCGCAGGCGATCACCAGGCCTGACTTCGTGGATAGTGTTAGGTATCGCTCTTGTTGCTCCATGCTTCTGTGACGGGGAAATCTTTTGGCGAATCGAAGAATCCGGCTAATATATTCTAACTTGACAAATGGAAATCACCCTCTTTGTTTTGGTTTTGACTCGGCTCTGCCGTGGCACTTGTATCTAAACCTTGCTTCTGCTTTACTTTCATTTGAATCGAATTTCCGCGACTTTGATTGCTTGGGGTTCGAAATCCCCGTTTTGGAATGCTGATCTTCGAGGTTTGAAACCTCGACCCGTACCTGAATTGCAACATCCGAACGAAGGTATCCGACCTTCGAAACGTAACCCGGGTATTTATATCCGGGCCGTTACAGTCTTACAACAAGTGGAGGGCCAGTCGGGACAAAGGGCAAGTCGAACGGCGAGCGTCTGACAACGAATCGAGGGCAAGTCGAGACTCGGGACAAAGGGCAAGTCGGGAGAAAGGACAAAGGGCAATGCGAGGGTTCAGCAGGTTAAAGGTCTGAGGAGGGACGAGGGAGACCGATGAGGGTAAGAACAACGACAACACATGAAGAAAAGAAGAAGAAAGAGACGAAGATAGACAGAGGGAGACGACCAGGAGAACACATGAGGGAGGAAGAAATCAAGGCGGTGGAAGGTAGAGAAGAGGAAGAACGAAGCAGGAGGTGGAAGGAGGAAGAAAGTGACCACGAGGAACGGAGCAGAAGGTGGGCAGGAGAACTGGAACATCGACAAAGAGCAGGTGGATGGAAAAGAAGAAAGAGAAAAGCAGATGTGGAAAAGAAGTCGGCTTTCTTATGAAAGGACCGATATGCCTACGTAAACAAAAAAATAAATCATTTTAGATTCAAAGTTTTTAGGGCAAAATAGTAAAGATAGCAACAATTGATTTGGGCCGCCCAGAATTTTATAAAAAGCTAATTGGACGGCCCAGATTCCGCCTCAGTTTTTAGTAAAACTTGGAGCACTGATTTGGGCCTCCTATGGCATTTGGGTCGTAGATAACTCTCTTATCCAACGGTAGATATAACATCTGAGCTATTTCTACCCATGCTTTTATAGAAGTAGAGATATATACACTATATACGTGTATACACTATATGTGTGTATATATGTGTATATGTATGTGTATATATGTGTATATATACACTATATACGTGTATACACAATAAGTATGTGTATATATCTAAAGTATACAAATTATATGTACACTATATTTATGTAGTGTATAAACAAATTCAGTTTAATACAAACCGAACCGAAATCGAACTGAAACCGGAAAATGAAAATTCTCGAACCGAAAGCCGAACCGAAAAAAATTCGGTTAGGTTTGGTTATGTTCTGTTTGTGTTGGTTCGGTCTAAAAAATCGGTTTGGACCGAATCATGCACAACGGGAGGGTGTTACTCTTGTGAAGTCAGAGGAGCGAAAAGCAATACAAGAGTTATATACTCAAGCAATAAATCATTGGAGAAGAAGGAAATAGATGTATCTATGGGATGCTATCACAGAAACCTCGCCCAAAGTTGTCAAAGAGTTCAAGGTACTCTCAAGCCTTTTACTTATAATAATTTTTTACTAACGATCTTCAAAACCTATACATTTCAGGAGGTGCTTGGGATTGAATATGATGAGGATGTTGGTGTTTGCAATCATTTTCGAAACTCATTCCACAGGGTAAAAAGCGAGCAAGAGGACCGTGAGTTTCAAGTGATTCGATTATGTTCTTTGAAAGGTATTATGTCAGATGTATATGTAGATTCTTAAAGCTTGAGTATCTTTGTTCTTTCTTTATATATCCTTCAATGGTCTACATTGTCAGGTTTTATCAGGATATGTTCTTCAATCTGTTGTAGTTGCTATCTAAAAATTTAAATATCATGTTTCAGCTCTTCATTTTGACACGACATTTTTACCTACTGACTAGTTTCTTTCTTGTATATTTCTTTTGCTTAGTTCTATAAAATTCAAATTATTTGGTCATATATTTCTTTTTCGTGTGCTATAAATTCAAATGATTTGGTGTTATCTTCTTCCAGAAATTGGGTTGCTGGGTCTATAGTAAAATGTAAAAGTGCAATGGTTCTCACCTACCGGATGAAATATAGATATCTTGCACGAGTCGTCTTTTTCATGCTTTAGGTGAGTCTTCCTATCTTCTGTTTGATTTGCTCCATTTTCCTCTTTTGATTGTGATTATTGAAGGTCTTTTTATGCACACCTGCACTAGCAAAAGCTATGTGCCTCACATTCCTTTGTTTACTGAGTTTTAGTTGAGATGCAAATGTTTGACAGTTAATTGGACAAACACCAATTGAACAAATTAAGGCAGCAGACTCATAAGCTGAATTTCCTATCTTCTATGGCTTTAGAGAAGGATCCTTCAATCCGTCGACTTGTCACCGGGAGATTGTAATGACTTTGCACTCAACAACTTTGTTCTGATATTATTTTCCATCATCCTTTTGCAGGCTTGAATTTCTACACTTGGAAGACAAGCTGAAACTTGTTTCTGCCTCTATTTATTGACAATACAAAGTTGTTGAACTAGCACTGTTGAATTGTATTGCTATTTGAATGGGAGAGCATGGATTTTTTGTTGTATATATTATTTTATTTTTCTGTTTGTAAATGCCACATTGCTATGAATATTAGGTTATTGTGGATTTTTTGTTTTTTTTTGAAAAAAAATTTCCAGCTAAAGCGACGAAATTGCAGGAAGATTTTATTTCTTTAAAAAAAGAACTTTATAGTCCAGGCCTTGTTGCTGGGCTGTAAAGTAACACTTTTTTTTTTCAAAGGAACTTTATAGCTCAGGTCTAGGATAACCGCGTTGTAAAGTCACCTTTTTTTTAAAAAAAATTGCCTAATAGCCCAGACTTCTATTTTACACATCCGAGATACACTACAAAAAAAAAATTCGCCACCCTTGTTAGCTTCGGCAGGCGCTTGGCGTGGCAATTGGTACCTTTTGCCACGGTATTAGCCACGACAGGCGTGGAAAAGAGAAAATAATCATTGATGGTAGCTTTGGCAAGGGTGGCCGTGGCTATTGAGTTAATTTTACCACGCTACCTAGCTTCGGCAAGGGTTTACCGTGGCAATTGGTAGCATTTTGCCACGCCATAGCAACGGCTATTTATGGGTCGCTTATATTTGCCACTAGAATGTGATTGTCGTGGCCAAAGGGTGTTGTTTATTTTGTTTAAAAAAAGAATATTTTTCCTAAATAAATAAAGACACCGTAAAAGAGAAGTAGCCACTCTCGATCTAAAATCTAACCTAAATTTCCAACGCCTCTCTCTCACTGGATCTCCATCACCTTCATCGATCGGTCTTCTCCATCTCCCTCTCCCCCTTGATCTCAAATCTGTCCTCGTCCTCTCTCTCACTATGTGTCTGGAACTCTCTCGTTCCTCTCTCCGTCTCCCTCCCACACCAGGTCTCCGCCTCCTCTCTCATCTAGATCCGAGACCAGCTAACAACGGCGAAGAACAAGGTCGTAGAAGAACCGGATCTGAGAGCCCTCACAAAACTTTTCGCCCTTCTCGCGCCTCCATCGACCCCTCTGTTCATCCATAGATTCTTCGAGCTTTTGTCGACGAAGCTGGTTGCCCCCCCCCCCCCCCCCCCCGGTTCTAGATCTGGGGTCAACCATGTACGAAGACGGTGAAAAGAAAGAGAGCGGCAGCGAAAGCGAGGCCAAGGTGCACGATCTTTAGTTTTTGTATTTAGATTTGTTCTTTGTTCCATCTGATTGAGTTCGGAGTTTGAAATTGTGTGTTTGTTTGATTGTTGAAACTTGTTGTTTGTAGTTTTTTAGGGTTAAAGTTGATTCGAAGAGAGATTAGTGAATTCGAAGAAAGATTATTGAAAATAATTTATTGACATCAAATAATAATTGAAGTTGCAGGGCACGAGAGATTAGAAAATTCGAAGAGACAACTCGGTAGTCGGAATTCGCACACTACTGGTTCCAAGGAGCTAAGGGGGAGAGATGAAGTGTAATCAATTTCAAGACTCTCGGCAGTTTAATAGCTCCACCTCCAGTCCTCCACTCCATCTGTCCTCTGTTACTCTTGGGGTACATTCGAATGCAAATAATTTTGTGGCCTCTTCTCCCACAGGTAGTGTTCTTTCCAGTTTCCTCCAATTCTCTAAAGCTGCATTTGTAGACCTAATTATTCCAAACAATGAAATTGACAATGAATTGCTCGTGTGAATAACTAAATTTGTTTTTGTGATATGAAATTTACAGTGAATTTTAATTTCGAATGGGTGATGAATTAATCAAATTGAGAATTTGGGGGAATTTAATGAATTAATCACTCAAGTGGAGTTTAATTTTACTTAGTTTCATATACATTGTTTGTTCTTTAATGTAGATATGGTAGGAATGGTTTGGCTTTGGAATTTAATAATATGTTTTCAAGTTTTTACTTCGAATTGCTCGTTGTTAGTTGTCGACGACTTGTCATTACAGGTAATGACGAGTGAAAAAAAAAAAGAAAATAAGATTTCCAAATCTTATAATCACATACAAAATTATATATATATATAATATTTATTATTTTTATTTTAGAAACTATGTGTTTTAAAAAGTTTAATTGATTAGGGCCCATACTTTTTACTTGCCCCGGGCCACTATTACATTAGGATCGGCCCTGATCTCACCGTTGCATTAGTGCATTACTATTAATATGTTGTGTCAAACATGTATAAGCATCTCTACCCTGTAGTTTGGTTATACTTCATGGTCCTTGATTTGGGCCTTCACTCCAGGAATACTGCCTATGATATGGCTTTATCTGTCAAAAGTTTTAATGCATGATCTTTTTTACAATTTTGCCCAGTGCATGAATTTCTACCTCTCTTTTGTTTCATCTTGTGTCCTTAATGTTAATTTTCTATCTTGAAATGAGGTAATTGTCTTAGCTTCCCATTTATCTTAACTTTGTTACTAAATTCATGTTAATCTTGTTGGACTTTAAATAAGTCGTCTAGTTCTCCTTGATCCAGGATATTCAGAGGATTGGCAAATTGCATTCTTATCTCATGGGTTTAATCAAACATAAATTAATTGAATCAGCCTTTTTGGTAATTATTGTGTTCCATTCAAATGTAAAATCTTTTGCATTTGTTCACTCTTAAGTTAAACTCCTCTCTTTTCTACAAGATTTGAAAGGGAAGGTGGTTGTATTAGATTTCTGGACATATTTTTGTATAAATTGCATGCATGTGCTGCTAGACTTGGATTATCTTGAGAGGAAATACAAAGACAAACTAGTATGGTCCTCATCTTTGATCAACTTATTAGTCTTCATCATGCTCTTTTTTTTCCTACCATTTTTTTCTCTCTAGGAATGTATACATGTTATTTTTTTGGTCTATTTTATGCATCTAAAATTATCTCTATACATCATCAAACTTGTACCATCTTTTCTGTCTTGTGTCCTATTTAGCTAGCTATTGAATTGAGTTGACTGGATGTGTTGTTGGTGACTGATTTTTTTACTCTTCCTGTTAACATTGCTTTCACTTTCTCTACTATTTTCCATCTGTGAGGATTTATTTTCAGTCTTTTATGATCTTCTTTGCTATTTCTCTTAGATGTGGACAATGTCTATTTCATAGATTTTGATTGCGTGTTTTCTAGATTAAACTCTAATTTTGATCAGTTGCCCGAGTCTAGGATGTTCTGGATTTAAGCTCTAATTTTCTGGATTAACTGTAAGTCAACTGCTACTAAATTAATACTAATGTTCAAACTCTTGACATTTTAACATATTATTATTGCTTAGTGGTGAGTTTTCTTTTTTGACATTTACTTTCTTTTTATCTTTAATGAATTAAGTGGATTGTATTCGGAATAAAAAGAAACACAATCCAGATCCACGATTTAGCCCCTTACTCAGTGTAGCACCTGCTTAACATGCTTGTAGCATATTAACTTTGGTTTAATGAACATGGTCGTCACACAAAAAATGAATCCTTTTTTTAGGGTGGAACCTGAGCATGGATAAATAACTTAAGCATCTGAGCATACCTGCACTGAACTCAAATATGACTACAACAGTCATGATAGCCCACATAGAAATCTTCCTAAACGCCTTGTGTAGTGTTTCAAGCATATAAATAAGAGAAACTATGACCAAGGCAACACCAGCCTTCACACTGTGAATTAACAGGAACCCTTGTTCTTCCCAAATTAATGTATAGTAGTGTCTAGAAAATGTGAGGTAACTCTCTTTGTATCTCTTTGCCTTTTTCAGTTCTCATACTTTTGTTCCATTTTGTGACTTTTATTTTTAAGAGGAAATTTGATTTATTTTTTGGTAGAGACAGGAAATTTGATTGTTACATGTCAAAATTGCTTCTCTGTTTTGAAGTTTCTGGTGTTTTTTCGGCTGATCTCATATTTAATTAAATTGAGAACGTAGATCTTGGATTTAGTTATTGGCCATTTGAATATGCAATGGTGATCATGAGTTGTCAGCTTTGTTTAGTTATAGGCTTGTAGCCATTTTTATTATTTTAATGAGTGAATCGGTATCATTAATTTTTTGCATCCACCTTTGTTGATTGAAATTCAGTATACATCTTAACTCAAAATAAAAATTCAGTATACATCTTCAAAGTCTCGATCCATCGATAAAAGTTTATCCTTCGTATTCTTTGTCTTCCCTTGTATGCTATATAAATCCGTCTTATGTTTTATGTGAACTATTAGCTAATATTAATTACTTTTTCATATTATTAAGAGTGCTTTAAATAGAAAATTGACTGTGTATATTTAATAATTCTTAGTCGATTCCGGGATATCTATCAGGAGGAGCATTTTATCAGTTATGTGAAACCTGACGTAAGAATACTGAAGGAGCTTCCTCAAGAGTTGAGATCATTAGATTTGGAAGTAATGGGAAGTTTGGTAAATTTCTCACCTCAAATTAGTTGTCACCTTTTTACTTTGCTTTTAATTGAAAATTTATTCACCCTTATAACTTGCTCATCACTTGAATTGTATCTCAGGTGACAGATGAAGACATAATGAAAGAGGCGAAGCCATGTTTTTACATAAAACATATTCTTCCTATTTGGTTAAGGAATAGAGTTGTCCATTTTGTTGGATTTGCAAATCGGTCGGCATTTGATCCAATCCTGTTTCAGTTGCAGGTAATGAGATTGTGTATGGGGCATTTTTTTCTTGTTATTCCCATATGCCAGCAAGTTTCATTCTGGCTAATATATGGTACTTTTGCAGGTTGATCGTATACTTTACTCATCAGCTGTGTACTCACACAACTATGGATGTTTTGATCATCATGTAAGTATGCCAGCTTAATCACATTATGTAGGTAGAATTTGGTTATGCTGGAATGCCAAAACCTTTATGGCAACCTTGTATAGTTATATCAAGTGGTAGAAAAGAATAATATATTATTTGTGTAGTTTATAGTTTTATGTAAATTATCTGGTTTTGGATATTTTGTTATATGTATAAATTTGTATAATTATGTGTGTGTATATATTTGTGTAATTAATTAAAATTGTATATTTGTTTGTAAAAGAATCAAATTGGAGTTTTTAGCTCGACTCTGAAGAATATAATGCACAGATAATATGTGTATTATATTTTTTTTTAAATATATGTGACTTTTTAGCTCGGGTCTGAAAAATCCGGGCTAAAAAGCAGGTTGTTTTTAATTTTCCAGAAACAATTTAACAACGGCACTTTACCGTGGAAAATGTGTTGTCTTTCATAGGGGTAGCTTCGCCATTGCTTAGCCACGGCTCTTTGCCGAAGCTACTTTTTTGCCACGACTCTTTGCCGAAGCTACCAAAATTTGCCACCCCATGATTCGCCACGCCCCCATTTGTCGTAGCATGGCCGAAGCTAGCATACTTTTGCCACCCTAAATTGGCCTTTTGCCACAGAAAATTGCCGAAGCAAATTTAATTTTTTTTATAGTGATATTAAAAAGACACAAGTCTAATATTTTGGGCGTGTCCTTCTATGGTTCGTGATATTAGGTTGAAACATGAAAAAACCCACCTTTAAGATCTCGAGCGTGTCCATTTTTTGTCCGTGATATTAGGTTACCATACTTATTATCCCACTGAGCTGAAGCCCGGACGTGTATTTGCTTATATACGTGATATTAGGCCCTAAATATCCGTGATATTAGACCAGTTTTGTACTAGTGATAATACAACTCACATGGTAAACAATAATAAAAGCAAACAGAAAGGTACAATAATTGTGTTGGTGCATGATGGTGGTTTTCAATCGTTCAGGTTCTGGACCCCTTATTCTTTCATATTGCCCTCTAAGTCACCATCATCATCATCATCATCATCATCATCATCAGATCTTGGAGATTATCAATATCTAGATCTTGCTCATTGTCCAAATTGAGATCAAGCATTAGACCTTCAGTGTATTCTCAATCCCGTGCAATTAACATATCAATCAACTTCTCATGGCCTTCTCTGTCTAAGAAGTGTCCAGCTTCTATCTGTGCTAAATATAGTTCAATGGACTCGGACCTGTCTATGGCTTGTTGCATCAGAGGCTTGAGTTGTGGGGTTTTGATGAACGTTGTGTTCCCGACTTTGAATATTTCACAGTTAGTATGCCTTGCTAGATTAATCTGGCTTTTTACTACCGGATCCACTAAGTACCAGTATTCTTCAGTAAATAGCATGAAGATCAAATAATGTGGTAACCGGGTTTTTCCCTGGTTAACATTCATACAAGGACTGATAACTCGACATCCATTTATCTCCTCTATTTTCTCGAACTTTGTTGCTCTGAAGATGATCTTCTTCTGGAACTTAGTGAAGTATTTGAACATAACACTCTATTCTTCTTCCTTTGGCCATTGTAGTCTGTGCTTATAGAGTCTGTTACACATTCCATACTTTCATGCTTTTAAGTAATCCGCATTTTCGCGTGGCATGATTGGTAATCTAATTCCTCCTACTCCGGCTTGTTTATTTGTACAAAAGTTGGTATACCATTCGTCTATGTGTGCTGGCAGTCTTCGAACTCTAAAGGTTATTGTCCAGTAGAATTCTTGATTTGGAAAAATAATAATGATTATACAAAAAATAACAATGATTCAAATCCCGGAATGAGATATAGTAGATAAGTTGATTTGGAAACCAAACCCCAATGGAAAGTTCACTACTAAGTCGGCTAACAAAATACCAAGACAAAAACATCAAGTAAACACTGACTACGTACACCTGGATTTGGAAACTAAGAATACCACCTAGACTACAAAATCTAGTATGGAAAATAGTTATCGATGGATTACCAACAAAGGTCAGGATAAATAGATACATTAATAGAGTCCCAACTCAGTGATGTCTCTGTGACTCTGAGAATGAGGATACTCATCATTTATTCATGAATTGTCGGACTACCAAGGCAGTAATCTTGTGCTATGAACAAATGACAAGGAAATCATTTCTATATTTAAGAGGAAGAAATCAAACGGTAGAAGATATTATGATGATTAGACAAGAAAACTCACACTTCGAAGATATTTGCTTCATTTGGCAAACCATATGGGAAACCAGAAACGAGATCATTTAAAAAAAAACTTGGAACCTACAACATCTCTGATTCAAAAGATTATTTGTAATATTACAAACTGGAACAAGATAAAAGAAAATGTAAATATAGGCAACAAACAAAATAAAAGGTTAAAAGCTAAGTGGAGCAGACCACAAATAGCTATCCTCAAAATTAATGTAGATGGCTCGGTTATTTCCACTGACTTTTGTCATGTGGGGGGAGTCATCAGGGACTCCAAGGGTCAGGTTATTGATATTTTTCACCAGGAGACACGACAAGGTTCAGTTCTCCAAACAGAGGCTTCTCCATTTTGTGTTGGGATGCAGCTAGCAATCTCCGAAGGGTTTCGAAAAGTAATCATCGAAGGGGATAACTTGAAAGTTGTAAAGGCAATTATAGAGAGCAGTAAAATCAAATGGAAAATTATGCGACATATTGAGAAGATCAAACTACTTGCATACTACTTTGATTATATTGAATTTAGACATTGTTATAGAGAAGCAAATATCATTGCTGATTATATTGATAAAAATTGAGGAAATTGTAATTTGTCCACACTCTCTTTTAATAAGGATCTTTGTAACATCATCGAGTAGGATGATCAAGGAAGTGCCTTTGCGTTTGTAGCAGAGCCTTTCTACTGTTTGCCCACTGTAAAAAAAAATATCATTTGTTTACCAAAATATTTATCAACTACAAATTCAACATTTAATATCCAACTAACACAAAATGCGGACTTACAATGGCTCTTGATTGGGTACGGGCGTCGACGCTACCCCGCTCGTCGTCGTTGTAATTTGGGCCAATGCACCCTTCGTACTTCTTGTACGCCGACTAAGATTGTAGGAGTTAGATATATTGAGAGAGGAGTTTAATTAGTGTGAAATGAAGAAGCCCTCAAGCTGGGCATTAGAGGTGGCAATCGGACGGGTCGAGTTCGGGTTCGATTAGTCGGGTTTCACGTCATTAGGGTAATCATTAGACTGAGTCGGGTTCGAGTTTCGGTTATTCAGGTTTCAATTGTCTCGGGTTTCGATTATTTTGGGTTTCAGTTGTCTCGTGTTTCGGTTATTTCGAGTTTGGATTGTCTCAAATTTTTATTATTTCAATATTCATTTTTAAAAATTACTAGAATGTATCTTACAGTGCATATCATTTCGGATTTCGGTTATAACGAGTTCGGGTCTTAAAGGTTTCGATTGAATCAAGTTCGATTCATTCAGATTTGGGTGAGTTTCGTTATCAATTATTCGAATTTCGAGTCCAAAATTGGACAGATTAATGGGAGGTCCCAGTTCGATCCATGCCCTTTCTCTTGATGAAACCGCCTCTACCCTCGTTTAAAAAAAACATTCTACCAATATATCGAGGAAAATGAGTTTTCAGTAATTTTTTTAAGTACTCTCTTTGTGGTAATTTGTAGTCAACCACATTGGCACCAATTTAAACTTGCAAAATCCACAAAGAAATTTCAGTGAACAAGCCTCCTCAGTTCAGGTCTCCATAAGGTTTCCACATGCATTTTTCTCGGAAGAACGAAAGTTTATGTTTCATCATCATCAGAGGCTTAGATTCACATCACAACCAAACTCATTATGACCAACACAAAACAACATTTTAAGACAACAGTTACAAAGAAAGTTTATATAAAAGCAACACTTTCCATAAACGCCTCTTCAGTTCAGGTCTCCAAAATTCTTCCACACGGAGTATTTCAGAAGAACGAAAGTTTTGTTTTGATCATCCTCAGAGGCATTCATCGGTTTACTCATCCATTCAAACTCTTGCTCAATTCAAATCTCAAAATACGCAAAAACCAGATCGATAATAAGAGCAAAAACCGCACCTTTATCGATGATTGCACTCAAATCAATTCCAATAAAACAATCTTCAAATCGCAATAGCAAATTCAAACCGATCTTATAAAAAACACGACATCAACGTAGATCGCAAGATGCAAAGAGAAAACGGAAAAGAAGATGGAGAGAGATCAGATTTTGATAAACACAGGCGATTATGGCGTCAACTCGTCAAGGCAAGCGCGGATGAATGAGCTGAGTGGAGATAACCATTTAAGTAGGATCGGATGGGGAGAGGGATTAGGGTTTTCCGGCGTATTTGGGCCGTGGGTTGTAAGTCGGCCCAATAAACAGGCCCAAATCAATTACAGCCCAATAAATGCTTGCCGATGCTTCCTTGGAATCTGTCATCGTAACCGCACCGCTAGAGGAGAGTGGTTCTACAACGCTCAGTTCAGCTCACCGTCTGGTCGTCTTCTTCTGGTATCTTCGTAAGCGTCGTCGAATCTCTCTCTTGATTTTTGGTGCCTGCAATTCGTGTTTTCGAGTGCTTGTTTCGATAAATTTGTCCGATCTTCTTCACGAGGTGTGGGGACTTCCGAATTTCTTCATTTGCTGTGTAGTTGACGTTTTGATCCAGGTTCCTTCCAAGTTTTAGGGAATTTGATTGTTCGATTGTGGTTCTGGATTTCGTGTTTGTTTAGCTTTCGTTACTGTGTGCTAGGGTTTGCGATTCAAGTTTTGCTGTTCTCGGTGAAATGTTTGTTTTACGATTGAGGAGACTGTGGTTGGTGGAACGCTTGTAACCTAGGTTATTGTTGTACGATTGTGAAAACACAGTGTGAAGGAAGTATGGATCTCATTTTTTCGGCATATCAGGTGTCTGTCGCATCTAATCATGCTGAAATTTTGATGAATAGTATGGGTTGATAGTATTAGTCAACAATGCTAAGGAGAATATTTTAGTAATTTTGTAACTGTTGTTGAGTCTTTTTCGATACTGGACGCACTGGAAAACTCACCTGAGTTGGATTAGTCTTAATCAACGACTTTCAGAATTTAGCGTAGATGCATTGATATGCATGTCACTATGTCAGTATAGTTGAGAATTAAAATTATTGTTGTTTCTTGAACTGGTGATTCCAGGAAATAATGCTCAGAGTTGAATATTGGTATGGTATGGATAGGTAAATGAGCTGATGAGATTGTGAATTCATGAGTTTATGTTGAAACCTCTTTGCAGTTCATACTTGAGGTTTCATTAGCTTTTCATTTCTTCCTTTAAAGTGAGCATGTGAAATAATAGACATCATATTTACCTTTCGCAGCATCTGCATCCCTGTGTCCTATCTTAGTGCTCCTCTTGCTGAGTTTTTTCGTGCCATTGCTGTTTTATTTCATTATTGTGGAACATGAATATGCATATTCACTTCTCTATGTGTTGGTGCAACAGCATTGTATCTAAAGAGCGAGTTACTAACCTTGTTTACTAGTATTGTGGCTTGTGGGATCTAATACCTTATGTTTTTTTTTTGAAATCATCCTTATGGTTTTTAATCATTTAGTCAAAACCTGATGTGCTTCTGGGTGGAGTGATGAGTTTACAATTATCTTGTTTATAATGATGCATGTTTCTGATGGATGTTAGTAGCTATAAATGATGCCAGAATGATGGTTTTCCTGTCTACTGTTAAGTTCTTGTGCTAAATGCATTATCTAAGAGAACTTAATCTACTGTTTCTGAGCTAGAATTCATAATCCTATCCCTTCTTTAGGTGACAACTATAATGGCTACTAGAATTGCTGCAAGGTATGTGTCTCGGAGGCTGTCAAGTAGCGGCAAGGTGCTTAGTGAGGAGGAAAGAGCTGCAGAGAATGTTTACATAAAGGTATTGGCTTCACCTCAACCTGCAATCAGGTTCTGGTCTTGTAAATTCTGGTGTTGAATATGTTCGTTTTAGTTGTGATTTCCTTTGAATAGAAATATGCATTGTAATGGATCTAGATTAATGTAACTTGTTATTCTGTGTTAGTGTTCGAGGATACCCAAACCATTTATTCTGTCCATGTCATCCTTCAAATTTTTTTCTACCTGAATTGTTCCATAATCATATTTGACTCTGACCTTGAACTAATAGAAGCCGCATGTTCCGTAATCATATTTGGCTGTGGCCCTGTGCTAATAATGTTATTTAGTATATATAGAATGGATTAAGAGTGCAGTCACGCACCTATCCTGCTTTTTTTGTGAATTGCATCCGCGGATCCGCCTATCTAGTTATATCCCATTCCATTTTGAAATGTCTGCATGCATGTACATATCCCATTCAAATGTACAGTCTTGCTAATCGTTAATTTCTGTGTGCAATTGTGCAAGCAGTATTAGCACTTTCCTCTGTATTATTTTATTATGATGATTAACTTTAACTCAGAGAATGCAGTCGGTAGCGGCATCTGTTTTAATATTATTTATGCTGTGTTTTTATTTCTTTACCTAGCTTCTAAAAGTGTAATTTGTCCTAAAATATTTGTTGGTACAGAAAATGGAGCAAGAGAGGCTGGCAAAAGCTGCCCGTAAGGTAGGCTGGTACATGCTGTTGTTTTATTTGAGATAGAGGGTGCTGCTGCTAATACTTTCTTAATGGTTATATGAGCAGCTGATTGATATTGCTCATCTTCACCTTGATCATACATGCCCAGTTATTGGACCCTTGATCTCCATTTGTTTTAGATTTCTCTTTAATATCATTTCCCTATTTGTCAAAATGTTTTCAGGGTCCTCAAGCAGGAGAGACACCGACGGCAGGATCAGGAGGCCCAGTTGCAGATGCTGCAGCAAGTGGCTCATCTTCCTCCACCTCCAATGTGTCAACTGACAACTACCGTAACTACGCTGTTGTAGCTGGTACAATCACTGTTTTAGGCGCCATTGGATGGTACCTCAAGGGTAGCAAAAAGACCCCCGAAGAAGTGCAGGACTAAGTTCATCTTTGGTTGGTTTACCTCTGATCACTGCCCCTTTTCTTCCTTCCAAAGCCTACTTGGATAGTTCGTGTGAGAAAATAATGAAACACTTCTCAACTGTGAAAGAATACTCATGATCTTACCCTTTTTTTTTAGTCTGGTTAGCATGCATATATGCTCTGTTGGACAAGTTGTTTCTTTCAATGAATGAGGATAATCTGGGGTATGCTGTGGAACATTTGGTTGGAAACCCTTAACTCATCTATATTCCTCCCGTCACTTCCAAAATGATTACTCTTTCTTGTGCTGGCAAAACTTGAAAAATTGTTTGCACATACAATGGTATCAGAAAATGATCGCATTGCATGATTAAGTTGTCCATTGTTCCAGCTCTGTGTATGCCATCATGCTTCTGTTCAGTTTATATTGGTATGGTGTCGTAGAATTACCCGCTTGAAAAACCGAAGCAGATCGAGGTGGCTTGCTTGGATACAAGTTTCATAGAGGACGATGATGCGATGAAGTGCTTTGAAGCATTTCGTAAGGCGTTTTGATGCATTGTATTTCTCTATTCTATGAATTTAAGTATGAACTTGCAGCATTTTATCTATTTTGTAGTTGGATTTTGACCTCTGGATTTGCACTTGGGAGCAACTTTAAATCCAGAGAGTAATTTTAACTGTTCATGTACATTCAAAACTGATATAGCAGCAACGGTAAGTTTCCAATTTCTCATCGGTGGTGTAATTTTCGCCTTTAACAGTTCCTCTATCCATTCGACCTTTTTCCTTGTTGGTGTGTTGCAAGGTCCTCGCTGCGTTTTTCACTCGTGTTGGATGATTTTTTAGCGGTTCGAATCCTTGGGAGTTCCAGGAACACATACTAAGATCATGATTTAGATAGCTGTGGTCACTACTCACTGGTGCTTAATCTTCTTATTAGATTACAATCACATGTCTAAATCTAGGACAACACGAAATCTTGAGCATTGCCAAGGACAGCCATACGTGTTGACATCAAGAATTACCCTTCACATACTCCTCTTTCCCTTCTTCTTCGGAGCCATCACTCTCCTCCTCGCCTTCGTCGTCGTCTTCCTCCTCCTCAACGACATCATCATCATTATCATCATCATCCGGCTGAACTAACGAAAGCCTCAGCCTCCCATCTTTCCTCGAAGCACGGAGGTATTGCTGTGGTGGAATCCTGACCTCTTGCAAGACGAACCTTCCGTCTTGGCGGTAAGACTTGAAGCAAACCGAAGGCTTCCCCGCCCTTCCCAACGAAGAAATCGGAGGAGGGAACGACACCACAGAGCTCTTCCCCCTCCTGCAGCAATGATCATAGCCAACATAGCTCGTCGAACGCCCTCTAACAACGTTGTTATCCATGCTCCTAACACTACTATCGACCCGGCCATTGCTGGCCTCGCTCCCCGAGCCCTCCACGCCATCCAAGCTCTCGAACCCGAGCCCCTCGGTGCACAGCTGCAGGCTCTCCGAGTTCATCAAGTAGCAGCTAGCAGCGGGCGCCTCATTGTTGACGAGACTATGATCGTTCAACGGCCCACCCTCGATCGATTTCCCGGGACTTAGTTGCTTCCAAGAGGACAAGGAATCAAGGATGGATGGAGCTGTTTCAGGAAATGGGGTCTCAAAGATTTGTTGTAGGCTTCCGCAGGCAGCCATGTATACAAAGGCAAGAATATGATTTGATAAATTGGGGTTTAAGTACTTGAGATGAGTAATGTGTACAGATGGGCGTAAGAAGTAACGAGGAGGAAGAGATATTAAAGGAGAGAGGATCACGGGATAAGAATGAATGAAGTGATGAACTTGTAGATGAGGTGCCCTATTATCTAGGGAGAGGACGGTGGAAGTGGTTGAATCTTCTTAAGTTCTTTTATACATGTGTGGCTACAACGAGTAAAAAAGTTACTCCCTATATAACTCCATTTGATTTTTTGCAGTTAAAAATTATATAAAATAATGTTTTTTTACTAATTTTTTACATAGTCTTATACTCCCTCCGTTGCAAAATATAAGGGCTTTTACTTTTTAGCACGTTTTTTAATGAGCTAAAAACTCAATGAAATATTAATTTTTTATTAAATTTTTTTACATAGTATTATATATATTGTTAATATGTATAATACTATGTAAAAAAATTTAATAAAAAATTAATAATTCATCGAGTTTTTAGTTCATTAAAAAACGTGCCAAAAAATAAAAACCCTTATATTTTGCAACGGAGGGAGTATATATTACTAATAAGTATATAGTTATGTAAAAAAAATTAATAAAAAAATTATTATTTTATATAGTTTTTAACTCCTTAAAAAACGTGCTAAAAATCAATGAACTTATATTTCAAAACGCATGGAGTATTATTATTATTATTTTAAGATAAAAATTGACTAAAAATAATATGAAATATTAACCATGAACTAATATTAATATGAACTTTAAAAATTATCAAAAATAATGAATTATTTTACATTGAACCAATTTTGATATGAAGAAAATCTCGGCCAATTTAGATGAGTAAATTAACCTTATAATCCACTTTGTACTGATAATTAATTTTTATTTTCAAGCATTATATTTATGCATTTAATAATATGATATCACGTCATTAAATTTTTTAATATTCACTATATTGACACGTCGAAAGTTTGACCGAAAAATTGATCGGAATGATTGTTTTTCTATCAAAATTGGTTCAATGTGAAATAATTCGTATTATTTTTTGTACTCCCTCCTATCATAAATATAAGGTTTTTACTTTTATGCACGTGGTTTAAGGAGCTAAAACCTAATAATTATTATATTGTAAAACCGCATGCACGTCCTTGTTGTGATAGACAATTAACTCTCCATTTGCTTAGTTGATCTTTTTATTTGCATATTATCTCCTCAAATGTTCCCATGTTAACTCTTCCGTTGATAATTGGACAATATATGTATTTTTCCAATGTTCTTTCGTCAGATATGCTAAGGTATCTTTCAAGGTCATCTATTCTACTTCGTGTTATCCCCGCAATTGTCTAGAAAGCGGATTTATGATAATTGATATTTTGGCCAAAAATTTTACAATACTATACGAATGGATATATATACAATATCAATTAATACAGTACTTCACTTCTTTGGCTTTGGTTTTTTTTTCAATCTTATTTTTTTTTCGCTAATAGAATGAAAGGCGACACTCTAAATTTTTTTATTAAAAAACATAAGTAAAATATACAACAATCAGCGAATGTCATTCATCCAAAATAAGTCTTGTAAACTAATTATCTAATGGTAAGGTAAGAGGTACATCTTATTAGAAGTCAAAGAGTTTAAAATCTTACTGCTTGCGTACAATTTAGGAGTATCATTTATGAGAATAGAGATGTTCAAAACTTCCCTGATTTAGATGAAACTGTCTGGTGACAAGTATTCCCTCCGTTCGGAAATAAATGATATTTGACTATTTTACACGTAGTTTTAGGAGCTAAAAATTATATAAATTTTATTTATTTTAATTAATTTTTTTTAGTTTAATAGTAGTTATTAGTAATAACTATTAAACTAAAAAAAATAATTAAAATAAATAAGATTTTATATACTAGTTTTTAGCTTCTAAAACTACGTGCAAAATAGTCAAACATCATTTATTTTCGAACGGAGAGTATTTAAATTTGATAACCTTAAATCCTGTCCGTCATTATTTAAAAAAAAATCTTACATTACACACCTCATGGTTTTGTAGGTAGGTCATAGTTTGAAATCTAACCAATCAAATAATGCCACTCCAGTGATGAATTCAAGTTTGAACTCCTTATTTCAAGACCCATAAAGATCTACCCCTACGTATATAGCATCATATGATAATATACCCCTATCCATATTTAGAAACTGACATTTGTATAAAGGAGACAGGTGTACTCTGAAATTTGGGCAACGTCACACCCCATCATAGCCTTTGATGTTGGTTTTGTTTCCCCCGATCATGTCTAATTACGAGGTTACCTCACATGGTTCTACTCTCTCGATCTTATATATGAATACTCAGTGAGAGTTATCACTGCTAATTTTTACTATTTTTACTGTTAACCACCGCAGGATCATGTGGGATATTAAAGTCCACCGTAACTAGTTGCGATAGATTATCATTGACATCAATTAAATATTTAAAATTAACACCCACGGACCCACCGCAATAAGATTTAGTGGGCAACTGTTGCCCTTAAAATTATCGGAGTACAAGGAAGATCCCCAAAGTAACATTAGTCCCATTATTCAAGTGAATACTAATGTTATCTTTACCTTTTACTGAAATTCTAGGTTTATTCCCAAAATTGACTTCTCCTTGCATGAAAAATTGAGAACATTTCTCATTTTCGAGTCACGTGCATTGCTATAACCTGTATCAAGATACCAAACATTAGAACTTTGAGTATCTAGTCATTTGCAAGCAAAAGCAAAATTTCTCCTACTTCAGCTACATTGACAGATCTCTTTGTTCTGCTTGTAGCCTTGTTCGACATTCAAATGTATAATGCCCAAACCGACCACATTTGTAACATTGGATTGCCGATTTGTCACGTGCAAATTTTACTCTTCTACCACCTCTTGTAGAACTACTTTCTTTGTTTCCATCTCTATAAGAGGAATGAACCTTTCCTCCTCTTCCTCGTCCATGACCTTGACCATTTTGATGACTCTCATGATTGTTCATGTTTTCTCTACTTTGCAAAACTTGCTCTAAGATAGAGGTATTGTTTCGTTTGTTCATTCATTGTTCATGCGAGGACAATGAACCCAAAAATCTCTCAAATGTTAACTTTAAAAGATCTTTCACTTCCTCAATAGCAACTACCACATAATCGAAATTTACAGTTAAGGATTGCATAATTATTTCTATGACCCTTTTATTATCGATCGCCTCACCATTAATATGTAATTGGTTAAAGATTGCTTGAATTCGATTGAAATTGGAGTCATTCATACATAAATACTCAAAATCTGCTTGAAGGATTTGCAATGGTACTTGATTAAGACGATCGTAGACTTTGTAGGATTTTTGCAGGATCTCCCACGCTTCTGTTGATGTTTTCATCATCGATATTTTTGAAGGATTTGCAATGGTACTTGTGTTGTAGAAGATTTCTAATAGGTATACTTTTTGAAAGTGCTTTTGGCAGTTTGAAATTTATGGATTCATCAATCCTTCGAAAATAAATTACTCTATTTGTTCGTCAAAACATGTCATTTTAGCTCTATGCACAACTTTTAAGAAAATAAACAAATATGTTATTTTACCCTCATTTATTATATACCACTTTTTTACTTTATTAAAAACTACAACTAACAACCAATTAATCATTATATGGGCATTTTCGTAAAGTGAATGCAAAAGTACCTATAATGACATGTTTTTATGAACAAAATTAATACTCTAAAGTGACATGTTTTGGCGAACGGAGGCCGGATGGAGTATAATCTTTCTACAACTACTCACTAACGCACTCAGGTTTTGGTTTTGGTGTGTAAGATGATTAGAACAAGCAAAGAAGAACTTTTCTTGAGAATGAAAATCCAAATAAGAAGTTGTTGAACATGTATAGGAAACATAACTACATCAAAACAAATAATATATTGTGTGATAACACCGTGCCTAATTTAGCTTAATGCTTTACTATATACTCTAATTATTCACAAGCAAAGAATAACCTTAAATAGAAGCAAAGTTGATCAAATTATCTAATTAGTTAACCTCTCAATCATTCCTTCATAGTTCATCTTGGGGTAGTCTGCTTCAAAATGCATCGGGTAACAATTACTTTGGTGGGAAGCGAAACGAGAACTAAGCTGTACGTTTTAATATGAGTGGGTAACAAGAATACTTTTATTCTTGCTTTTAATTTTGTACTGTGTGCTCATTTAACCTTTCTTACTTGAGTGCGCACCTTCGTAACGGGTTTATACATTAACCCTTCATTTCTTTTAAGGTAAGGAAAAATAATGGTTAATCTTTTGAGCCTAGTCCATTTTTAAGGTAAGATTCATTAATTAATATTCTAACTGTTAACATCCTCCCGTCATTTTCCATACAAAATTTATTTCCTTTCTCCCATTTGATTGCACAATTTAATCATATGGTAACTATATCCGCTAAGATTTTCTAACCATTTTCCTCTCTTCTTCTCTAGACTCAAAAAAAAGTGATAGTCATACCAATTTTACACATAAAATTTAGGGAAAATGGCAGAAAACCACCCCTTAAATATGGCTCTTTGCAGAAAACCACCCCTTAAAATTGAAATTGTAGAAAACCACCTCTTAAACCCATTATGTCTGTAAATCGCCACCCAAAACCTTTTTTCCGTTAGCTTGCCATTAAAAATGATGAAAAATCATTTTTACTCTCTATTTTAATGTTATTTTAATGAGAGAAAAATGTATGAATTGAAATAAATTAATAAAATCTATTTATCCACCCTTTTAATTTTATTTTAATAGAATAACATACCTTTTTCTCTCATTAAAATAGATGGATAAATAGATTTTATTAATTTATTTCAACTCATACATTTTTCTCTCATTAAAATAACATTAAAAGGGAGGGGTAAAAATGACTTTTCACTGTTTTTGATGGCAAGCTAATGGAAAAAAGGTTGTGGGTGGCGATTTACAAACATAATGGGTTTAAGGGGTGGTTTTATGCAATTTCAATTTTAAAAGGTGGTTTTCTGCAAAGAGCCATATTTAAGGGGCAGTTTTCTACCATTTTCCCTAAAATTTATTCATTTTCCTTCTATTCATTCATTGCTATACAAAGAAACTAGGCCTAAGTTAACAATAGGGGTGTTATTCGAGCCAAATGAGCCGAGCTTGGCATGTTCAAGCTTGGTTAGTTTGTTAAACGAGCTCGAGCCGAGCAAGCCTAATTTTTAAACGAGCTTTTTATTTTGATCAAGCTTGGCTTGTTTAGGGAAATGAATGAGCTCGAGCCGATCTTTTTTCGAACTTTAAATAGTTCTACTTGATTATAACATGTTAACAAGGAAATTTTAGAAATTTTGTAAAATTCGAGCTATTCGAGCTTTATTCGAACGAGCTGAGCTTTCAACCGAGCTTAAAATTTTGTTCAAGCTTGACTTATTTAAGTAAGTGAACGAGCTCGAGTCGAGTTTTTTCGAGCCGATCCTGAGCCGAGCTCGAACTGTTCCGTTCATCTAACAACCCTAGAAAGTGGGGCCTTGGACTTGGTATCGGCAAGTGGAATTGTACTCTTTCTTTGTAACTTGGTGTTCTTTCTCCTAAGATGGGTTCAAAAGAGTAATAATCAGGGCTCCACAAATTTTTACTTTTTAATGGATTTCAGTAGTTCTACTTCAAGTAATTTTTTTATTTGGTTTTATTGTCTTGATTTGAATAACCCAAATTTGAGTTAGACATGGGGGTTTTGCATTGGGAGTTTGGACAGAAATATATATTATCCCACGCAACAAGCACTTAGGGCTTACACAAATATAAAAATGGACTGCACAAGATTTGGGTTTAATATAATGGCTATCACATACTAGTTTTGGAATTTATGGATTTTCACAGTTTTTGATAATGTCCTTATGAGTAATGTGCACTGCTTTTGGTTTAGCAATAATTGTTCCCTTCCTTTGGTGGGAAGGAAAAGGAGAACAAGGACAAACACCAAGACCTTAAAAAGTTTTTTTTTAGTGATTAGTCATAAAGACCTATCCGTGACTATTTGGGAACCGTTCTCTCTTTAGGCCGTGGATTATGCAACAACACCTCGGTTCTATATGCTGAAACTTTAGAACTTAATATGGGCATTCTGCGTGCTAAGCAACTTCACCTATCCAACCTTCTCATAGAAGGAGACAATCTTGTGGTTGTTAAGGCTCATCTGGGTGACTGAAAATGTTCCTGGAACACCGAACTCTTACAATCAAAGATGAAGTTAGATCTCTCTACGTTTTCTAATGTTGATATTCGTCATGTTTTTAGGGAATCGAATGCTGTAGCACATAGGCTCGCTCGTTTCACCTACAGTCTCCTTGCCAACGACGCGTAGAAAACGATCAAGAACTTCGAGTTCTCATCCGGAAGGTATCCGCTAGGAAGGACAGCCGTGTCGGCTCGTCCTTTCTAATTCTTATACTGCTTCCAACAAAACATGATCTGATCGATGATCTACCTACTGTCGAGAATCAATTTACCCGGAGAAAACGATCTTTTGGACCTGACAACACATTCGAAAAACTTGACAGAATTCTTGTCCATCGAAACATACTTAGCATACTCCCCAATCTAACCACCAAAAACCACGCTTTCACCCCATTCGATCACTGTCAAATTTCTTTGGAACTGTTCCTAATCGACTACCAAAAAATGCTACCATTCCATTTTGAACTAGCCTGGATGAAACATAAGGAATATGAATCTATCGTAAAAAACGACTTCAAGGACTTCTGCTCCAACAATATGATCAAAACGTAGAAGAAAAGCAAAGATGGCTCCTGTGCAAACATACAAATCTCATTAATTTCTAAAAAACTTATTGGGCTCAAAGAGCCAAAAGATTACACTTAAAAGCTTCAGACACAAATACGAAATATTTCCACCGAATCGCTACCGGGAGACGGAATACAAACATCATAAAATCACTCATAACTAGTGAAAACATCAACCTTACTTCTGAGACGGACATTAGGAAAGAAATTAAAACTGAATTTATCAGAAGGTTTGAGGCTCATCCTAGATCACCAGGTCACTGTTCCCTTCTCAATAATATTACCCCTGAAGTATCACCCATTGACAATGAATGGCCCACGCGTCCTATCTCCAAAAATAAAGTCAAAGCTGTTGTTTTCAATCTTGCAAGTGACAAATCACCTGGTCTCGACGGGTTCCCCCGGGTTTTTAAAAAAATTACTAGCACATCGTGGGCCCTTCTGTCATCAAAGTTGTTAAGAGCTTTTTCATCAGTGATCGTTTACTAAAGCAAATTAATCACACATTTATCACTCTATTGCCCAAATGTGATAACCCGACCAATACAAAATGAAAGGCCTATCAGTTTATGCAACACAACATACAAAATTATATCCAAAATAATTGCTCGCATGCTTAAATCAGTAATCCCAAAACTTAGTCGCCCTCTTCAAAGTGCTTTCAAGGCTGAACGATCCATATAAGATAACATCCTTATTGCTAATGACATATTCCACTTCTTAAAAAAAAGACTAAACGACTGGATTGTTGTTAAATTATATATGGAAAAACATTTGATAGGGTTTGACTGAGACTTCCTTTTTGACATCCTGCTCCGATTTAGTTTCAGTGACCGCTTCATTTCCTGGATTAGAGAATGCTCGACCCCCATAACTTACTTTGTCCTTGTCAATAATGAGCCAACCGAGGTCTTTAAACCCCTCAAAGGGTTGCGACAAGGTGATCCCTTATCACTCTACCTATTTCTACTTATCTCTGAAGTCCTCGCCCGAGGACTACAACAGGAATCAATGAAGCCTAACGGTCGTATCTGAATCTTCATCACTCGTTCTGGAACCAAAATACCTTTTCTTGCTTTTGTTGATGACATGATTATTTTTGCTAAGGCCTCTAAAACGGCTTGTGACCAAATTAATACCATCATGCACAACTATTGTAGTTATTCTGGTAAAAAAAACTAACCTCCATAATCCGCTTTCCATGCCACTAATAACATCAATAGCCACACTAAAATGATTATTCATAACGAACTGCAAATACCATACACCACCAACTTTGGAAAATATTTAAGCTGCCCTATCATCACAAGCAAAGTCAAAGAGGCAACTTTCCAAGATATCATCATTCCCAATAGAAACCAACTTTCAAAATGGATGGCTAACACTCTGTCTCAAGCTGGTCGCTGCACTCTTATCAAAACAAACCTTGCAGTGAAACCTCTTCATATCATGCAAAGTTTCATGCTACCATCTTCTATTCGTAAACACACAGAAACTTTCTTTGGAATAAAGGACCAAAACACATACCATTTATCAGTTGTTTGAAGTTTGCAAATCCCACCACCACGGTGGGCTTGGTATTTGACAATCTGAGGATATGAACAAAGTCTTACAACTTAAACTACTTTGAAAAATTCTGGTTGAACCACAAAATCCCTGGGTCCTACTTGTAACACAAAAATACCTCAAAAATGACTATATTATGCAATATACTAGAAAAGGAAACACATCTTGGCAATGGGCTAAGCTCACCAATCTCATTCTTCTTTTCAAAAGAGGCCTTCGATGGGGTATCGGCAACGGAGAATCCGTTAATTTCTGGCAAGACACATGGATAGGGACCGGTCCTCTAGCTGACATCGCCACCAACATCGCCCAAATCGACTCATCTATTAAAGTTGGCTCCTTCATCAATAATGACAAGACTTGGAACACAACCAAACTCTTATCAATTGCTAGATATATACTAAGTAATGACACGAACTCCTATTTCTAAAAACATTAGCCAAGACAGATTATACTAGAAGTGGAGTAGGAACGACTAGTTCTCCACCGCCTCTGTTGTGGAATTGATTCACCACGAAAAAAAAACCACAAGCAATCTGATCTCCACTGGATTTGGAAACTAGACGTCATGCCTAAAGTTAAAGACTTTCTGGGGCGCATTACGAAAGATGGTCTCCGCACTACCGCCAATCTCTCTAGATGTGTCATCGGTATGCCTACAAATTGCTCCCTATGTCACATGAATTACGAGGATATGGAACACCTCCTCTATCTATGCTCTATAGCACAAGCCACCATGCAACTCCTCTCACCAAAAATTATAAGCAAACTGATAATATCATGTAATGGCCCGGATATAAATACCCGGGTTACGTTTCGAAGGTCGGATACCTTCGTTCAGATCTTGCAATTCAGGTACGGGTCAGTCCGGTTCTTCGCTTCCGCCCAGGAGGATTCCCGTCGTAGAAGCATGGAGCAAGCAAGGAGCAAGTACCTATCACTATCCACGAAGTCAGACCCAGAGATGCCTGCGGGCCCTAAAGACCGCGCTGAGGCCATATAATATGCCTATACCTAGAATAAAGGATGGTCTAATGCGGTACATAATTTAAATCACACTAGCATGCTCCTAGTTGAAGTAATGTGTAGAAAACTGTAAAGGCGCCCAAAGAATGCCAAGTGGAATATCCCCATATATCTGTATTTCCCGTACCTACTCCGAGGTAGGACGCTCAGCCTCAGCCGAACCGTAATAGATATATTCCCGTACCCACTCCGAGGTAGGGCGCTCGGTCTATGCCGAACCGTATCAGAGATATATATAGATCATACTCATCGACTCGATCGGGGACCGAAACGGTATAAAACACGAATGCCCCCATGACCCTAGCAAAGACTCTAAGACTCACAGATAACGGCCGTTCTGTTCTCAAACACACAAAGTAACCGAATGCTCATTCATAAGTGCACTCCTAGCATGATACTACATGTCATGCTTCAATGCTTATGCAACACCTACATACTATATGACACATCAGGTAGGAGGTCCGAGTTACTGAGTAAGCTCCCGTAGGAAACTTACCCGGAGGCGCGCAGAATCCAAGAAATAATCAGCAGTAGCAAGCAATCCAATCATGTCACAAATCACCTAGCATATATCATAAGATGTGGATAAGTCTACGTCTAAGTCACACAAGGCGCCCCTAACTATCGCACATAACTTCACATAACCATAGAATATCATATCTTAACATTTCATCCTTATCATCACAACTCATCTCATCATCTTCCTTATTCATTTCCATCAATCAACTCATATCATCTTGATCCTTCCATTTTATCTTAACTGTCCTATTTCGTCATATCTCATCTTATATATCATTATATAGCATCTTCTATATCATCTCAACACATGTCATCACATAATATCGTGTAACATCTCATCATGCTTCATAATTCAATTCAAGATTCTAAAAAGTCAAATCATGCTTCAATTCACATAAATCCATATCATAACATAACTTCACATATCTCATTTCAGATTATTCCATCTTATCTCATTATGCTCATTTCATGTTCATCTCATCTCAACGTATAATATCTCATAATCTCAAAACACTTGACCATTTCAACTCATCATTATACCATATACCCATCATTTAGAATCATGCACCATTATTATTATATATAAGTCATATTCATACTCTAAGGTATATTCATACTCAAATCATCACATCATATAACATATCATAACAATATCAACATATCATAATTTATATACACACAAGGTAGACAAGTAAGTCAATTCCCAAGTTTTCCCAAACCCTTAAGTCTCAAAATAGATTTTTTTTTAAATATTCACAGAAAAATAAAAATTTACATAAAAATTCACGACTTGAAAATATTTACAAAATTTGCAGAGATGTCAGAAAAACGCGGTCTCAAACCGCGTTTTATTAACAAGATGTAAAATCTGAAGTTGAAAAAAAAAATAAATGAAAAAACGCGGTTTGAAACTGCATTTTATAATTAATTTTGGGTAAAATGCGGTTTCAAACCGCGTATTTTTCGATTTTTATTTTAAAGTAAAAAGTACATATACATATATATTAAAAAAAAGGGAGAATGAATGAAACGCGGCATCATGCCGCGTTTCATGCCTATGGTGATGACATGCAACTAGAGGGAAGCAACAAAGAAACAGGTAATTATATTTATATACAAAGAAGCAACAAAGAAGCATCATGCCTATGGTGATGACGTGCAACTAGAGGGAAGCAACGATGACTGATGATGTGAGTTTACTAGAATTACAACCCATGAAACGCGGCATGATGTCACGTTTCATTCATTCCCCCCCCCCTTTTTTAATATATATGTATATATGTACTTTTTACTTTAAAATAAAAATCGAAAAACACGCGGTTTGAAACCGCGTTTTACTCAAAATTAATTATAAAACGCGGTTTCAAACCGCGTTTCTTTCATTTTTTTTTTCAACTTCAGATTTTACATCTTGTTAATAAAACGCGGTCTGAGACCGCGTTTTTTCGACATCTCTGCAAATTTTGAATATTTTTGTAAATATTTTCAAGTCGTGAATTTTTATGTAAATTTTTATTTTTCTGTGAATATTTTTTAAAAAAATTCCTCAAAATAAGTCAACACAATAAACAAAGAATTCCTTTAAATCTTACTTAGCCAAATCCCGACATGAAGCATTTGAATCCTTAAACCAATTTCCTAAGATTATATTATTAAAATAATCCCGACATATCGATTTTAAAACACAAATCCTTTTGAAGAACATTTTCAAAATACAAATTTAGGGCTCAATCTCTATTCAAAACATTTTCTCAAGTTATCCGAAATCCATTTCCGACCATTACTCTTAAATTGACTTATTTTATTATTTTATCAAAACAATTCCGACAAGGTTAGGTTATTTCCAAAAATCCGTTTTGCAAGTAATTAAATCAATTCTCGACCCTTGAAAACATTTTCTAAATTCTCTTTAAAATCCAAGTCTCAAGATATAATATCTTCAAATCTCAAAATCATAACATTACATCTTTAAATCTCAACAATAATATTATGTAATGTATAATCTCCCCTTTATTTAATATATTTTAGATCCCAACAATTTTAAAAGTCATTTGTTTATATAATATATAGCCCAATTGTTTAATAAATAAGTAAATAGCTGAAAATACCCCAAAATAAGTCTTTAAAACATATTATTCATTTTATCACATTTTAAAATATTTTATCATATACTATATATATAATCCCATCTTAAATATCAACATTAATATAATATACCATATTACATTCCATTTATTTAATCATTATATAACATTAATATAGAGTTTAACATTAAGTAAAATAGTTAATAAAATAAAACACCCCATACACCCAAACCAGCCCAAATAAACCGGCCCAACCGAATCCCATTTAAACCCGGCCCAAACCCTCAGCCCAACCCGTTCTCTATCTTTCAATCTAAACAAACAAATATAAAATAAGGTAAGAGAAAAAGGTGAGGGGCCCACACGAGAGGAATGGAGGGCCGGTCTTCCTCACCTCCCTCGCGTCTCGTTCCTCTGATGAGTACTCACCCGTGGCCGCCGCCCCTTTTGGTTCACCACCTCCCAGCCCTCCGACGCCTCCCTCGCCCTCGCATCCTCTCACGCTCGCAATTTCCCTCGTTCACAATCGCTCGCCTCCGCTCTCGCCTTCGTCGCCCACACTCGCTCTCTCGTGGAACCACTCTCGGCCTCACCGCTCTCGCACTCTCCGGCGCTCTCTCTCCCGGCCAGTTCAAGCAGTAAGGACGAGAAACAACACACAACGAATCGAGAGAAGAAAAAAGGAACTCGAAAGGAGGAGGAGGAAGGGTGCTCACCGAGGGACTCGAAGTTTCGCCGGAGGTCTGCCGAGGTTCGATTCAAGCGTGTCGGAGAAACGAGAGGGCTCCTGTGGCCCCTTTCGGACGAAACAGGGGAAGCGAGGGAGGAAGGTGGTCCTGCTACGACGTCGGGGGCGCTACTGGCCTCTGGGGCTGCTCCTAGGTGACACTCGGGCGTCTTCGGCCGCCGGGGTAGGTGGAGGAAGCTGCTCGGAGATGCTGGTCATCGCTGGCTTTGAAGGAGCAGGAAGGACGAAGGAGGTGGATGGGTGGCACAATAGTGGCAGTGACTGGAAATGGAGGTGGTGAATAGTGACGATGGCGGGTGGTGTGAACATAGAAGGAGGGAGGAAGAGTGGTCTGGCGACAGAAATGTATGTTGGTACGAAAGAGAGAGATGAAGAGAGTGAATGAGAGTGTGAGGGGTTTGGGATTGTGTGAGTTTTGAAAATAAGAGATGAGAGGGGGAGGTTCTGCCAATTTGGAATCCAACAGGACGGAGGCATCTTTGCCAAAAAGAACTAGGAGGCAGGTGGGTTTTTTTCGGACTAGTAAAACCACAATGAGGGAGGGGAGATGCAGTGGCATGGCTGGCATGGTTTGGCATCTTGCCAAGATTAGAAGGGCATGGGTGTGTGTGGAAGAGAAAGGGGGTGGGAGCTGCTAGCTCAAACAGGAAATGAAAGGTAAGGATGCAGGTTGCAGAAATCAGAAATTTGAAGGGGAAGATGCCAAAATAGGAGAGGGAACAAAGTGCCCCAAGGAGATTCAAGAATACCCGGAACAATAAATCCCGAAACCCGTTCTCTCGAACCAATCCCGACTCAAACAAACTTTTAAATCGAGATCTCAATCTGAAATAAATAATAAAATCCAATCTAGATTTTCAAATTTTGGAATCTGAAAGTGGAATAAAAATCCGATTTTGAATAATGTCGGAATTTACTTTGAAGGAGTTTGAAAAAAAAATTAATTGTTCGAGGACGAAGTTTTCAAAAATTCTCCGAATATCAATCTTAACTCATTATAATTTATCATTAGATAGAAAATATTATTTTAAAATCTCCCGGTCTTTACACATCATACTCGAATTCTATTAGCATAAATGAAACGATTGACAAACTAAAATTAGAATTGGGTTACCATGACTTCTCCACTCTTGCTACATCTTGGTGGAGTATCTGGTTCTTTCGTAATAAAAGCTTATTCGAGAACATCCATCCGGATCCACGCACCATAGTCGCATACAGACAACATCTTCAACTGGAAAAAGGCAAAAGAACTTGACAGCGAAATCAACTCAGAGCAATCAAGACCTGACAACTGCACCAAAGAATCTTTTCGAACACATCGACGACGCTGTAAGGGGATCAACCCAAAGCATAATTGGTTTAAGCTTAATTTTGACGGAGCTCTCTCTACCTCTAATAAAGGAACTTACGGTTTTATCATTCGTGATGAGAATGGTGGTTTTCTCTCTTGTGAAGCTGGTAACTCGCCCTTTGCCTATTTCATTGGCACTGAAGGGTTTGGGCTTTGGAAAAAAGAATCCATAAGGCATTTGAACTTCATATTACTCACATCTCGATCAAAAGAGACAATTTAAGTATCATCAACAGCTTGCGCAAGGGCTCTTCGTGCCCTGGGGAGATTGAAATGATCCTATCCGACTCCCTTTTTACACTTCAATTATTTAGTGATTTCGATATTCTTCACATCTACAGCCTACAGGGACTGTAACCGTGCAGCGGATCGACTATCTTACTTTGGATTCCTTTATTTGCACCCCTTGCCTCCATACGTTGCGACACTCTCTAGTTTTATCCTTCAACATGCTCTTGGATAGATTCGCAATCTTTCAAATTTTTTCCGGTTAAAAAAAAAGTTGATCTTATGATCGTAGAAAATCTGTCATTTTTGTTCATAGCTTCAATTCATCCGTCTGGGTGGAGTCTTTGTTAGTGAGGATCTGCTTAGTTTCAGTTGAGGTTGCAATCTCATATATTTTGTTAATCGGGTTGATTTTGACAATGTTTGTGACTTTCGAAAATCCCTCATTTATTTGAGGAGAACTTCATTGATCCACACTTCACCAAGAGATGTCACTTTCTCATGGTCAGTTTTTTCTCCCCTATCCGTGCCATCCAGAAGTGTAACATTAGTTTATGGAATTTTTTGTATTCTCAACATTCATGATCCATCTCTGCGTCTTTGTTAACTTACAAGTATGTCCACCTACTAAAGTTTAAAATTTTATTTTCTTTGTTTGTGTGAGTGTTCTTGTTTTATAACGGTTAGTCCATCGGTTGACCTATCAATATATCAATGCGGTATATTAAAAATTAAAAAAATATAAATATAAATAAAGAATAAAGAAGAAGAAATGCGTTCCCTATATACACCGCAAATTAACGTTCAATTGGACGTTGTAACAACGTCAGATTAGACGTTGTTACAACGTCGGATCCAACATTGATCATGTATTAGTAATTTGCCTTGGAAAAAAAATTTTGACGTTGTAACAACGTTGGACTCAACGTTGTTACAACGTCGGATTGGATGTTGCATTTTGAAAGCACAGTTTACAACATCGGATTCGATGTTGTTACAACATCGGATTGGATGTTGCATTTTGAAAGCCCATTTTACAATGTCCAATTGGACGTTGCAATCTACCCAACCCACCCCGTCCGGGCCTTAGATTCACAACGTTGCATACCACATATTACAACGTTGGATCCGACGTTGTACTATAATTAACGTTACAACGTCAAATCCGACGTTGATTAGCAGCTTTTAATCCGCGGATTTGCGGTTTATATAGGGACACCCTGTAACACCCCCGTCCCACATCGGATATCATAAGGATGTTGGGAGTGATTTATAAGTGATTCAAGCCCTACCTATGTCACAAGAGCTCTTCCTTTTCAGGATCCAAGTGAGGACAACGGACCTGAGAGGGCTAGGTGGCATGGGCTGGCGCCTCTTAAGACCCCGGGTCTTACAGATGGTATCAGAGCCGACTCTGGGCCCGGAGGTACTCTGACAGTATGCTCGGGTACGCTCCTCCCAGAGGGCAGTCCCTTGGGCCTGACGGGGTCGTCAGTGCTTTAAGTGGGGGAGATTGTAATACCCCCGTCCCACATCGGATATCATAAGGATGTTGGGAGTGATTTATAAGTGATTCAAGCCCTACCCATGTTACAAGAGCTCTTCCTTTTCAGGCTCCAAGTGAGGACAACGGACCTGAGAGGGCTAGGTGGCATGGGCTGGCGCCTCTTAAGACCCCGGGTCTTACAGATGGTATCAGAGCCGACTCTGGGCCCAGAGGTACTCCGACAGTATGCTCGGGTACGCTCCTCCCAGAGGGCAGTCCCTTGGGCCTGACGGGGTCGTCAGTGCTTTAAGTGGGGGAGATTGTAATACCCCCGTCCCATATCGGATATCATAAGGATGTTGGGAGTGATTTATAAGTGATTCAAGCCCTACCCATGTTACAAGAGCTCTTCCTTTTCAGGCTCCAAGTGAGGACAACGGACCTGAGAGGGCTAGGTGGCATGGGCTGGCGCCTCTTAAGACCCCGGGTCTTACACACCCAAGAAGAAATAAAGAATAGAGAAGATCTTCTCAAAAAAAAAAGAAAAAAAGAATAAAAAAGACCCGGTAACTGCTTAGTACCCTTTCTCTGGCAATACAACCTTCTAGAAAAACCATTGATGTTGCAGAAGTTGGAAGTTGATGGAGGGGGTCCGATTATCACCACAGGACTCGCATATCCCGCCATTCCCAGTGCATGTTCTCTTCTTTATCTAGCTTTTGGCTCAGATTACCCAAAGAACACTGCTTGCTTACCTGCCCTCAAATTTACGCATTTCTTCCGAGTTCAAAGCAAGCTAAAAAGGTGAGACCTTTTTTTCTCTAAACACCTTTTTGGGGGTTCTAATTTAGGTTTCAGATTGTTTGTATCTAAACAACGTATCAAATGGACCATCCGTTGCGGTGGGTATGTTATCTGCGTTGAACCTCGAAGCTAACTGTAATAGCTCTTTCTTGAATCTCACCTGTTAATGAAAAGTGTCTTTCTTTTTGTTTTTGTGTTTTTTTAGGTCTAGGTTGAATTCGGACTTCAGTTTTGGGTTTGTGCAAAAATAGTTCTGTAGACTCTATTTTCAATCTTTGCGCTCTGGGGTTAGGGTTGATGTGGACCTGGACTTTGTCTGTCATGGAAACTTGGTGCATTTCTTTAATTGAACTAGTATGACTTTCATTCGGATTGTGATACTTCCATAGCATGATAACACGCACTTAGGCCCGATTTGGTATGTTTCAGATAGCAAATTGGGATTAAGAATCGAAATGGAATGAGAGATGATTGAAACCATTCATGAAACTTTGTGTTTAGTGCTTACAACAAGAATGGGCTGGACCACATTTCGGTGAAAGACCAAAATCCAATAGCTATTATATCATAGGGCGAAAATGTTGAACACCACTCTTAAAATAGGTGTAATTGCATAAATTCACTCTTAGTGTTTTAGCTCCTGCCTTGTCAATT
This sequence comes from Persicaria maculosa, assembly GCA_963922045.1. NCBI lineage: Eukaryota > Viridiplantae > Streptophyta > Magnoliopsida > Caryophyllales > Polygonaceae > Persicaria > Persicaria maculosa. The sequence goes on along the minus strand of OY998261.1, from coordinate 16,993,278 downwards.
GTGAGTAGCTGCCTGCCTCCTTTTGTGGCTTTGTTTAGTTCCAGGTTGCCCATTCGTTGGTCTTTCTTTCTAATAGATATTGTTGCTGTTGCGTATTGCGTGACTTCTATGTTCGATCATCTGTAGTAAGTAGTAGGCCAGTAGCCAGTAGGCTTAGTTTAATAGTCATCTTTATTACAACAAAGAAGTTTAGTGATTGAATTTGTAAACTGTTAATTTCTTATCACTGTAGCAATTAAGTGATTTAGTATACATATAATGTGGAATTTGAAGATCTTGATTCAAGAATGCAGTGATCATGTGGCTCAAATTTGGTTACTGGTGTAGATATCAAGGTTCTACTCATGAATTAATTAATTGTTATTATTATACACCGGTACTGTTTTTCTTTCAAAGAATTTAGAATGTTTCTTTTGTTGGAAAAGGTGGTAATTAATCGTGGAATATTTCCTATATGCTTTTCTGCATATACGAAACCCATATAGAAAACTAATAAATATACAATTTTTTCTTTACATTTGATGAAAAAATTAATTTTTTATTTTGTTGTATCGGATTAGATGTCAATCTTCGAATCCAAAAGAGGCGATGTGATTCCTCCCAACACTCTGCTAGGAACTAATACACCTGGAGTAGAAGAAAAGGCTAGAGTTAATGTACGGAAGGGTAGGGACGAGAATTTGAATGACTTCAGTTATTACGAGGACAAGAATAAACGTAGAAGAGCCAAGTGTAAGTTCTGCAAAAAGACGTATACAACTGTTTCACTTTAATGTGTGAGCAATCATTGGCAAACTTGCAAGGAAAACCCGGCCAACAAAAGCTAAAGTAAACAAACTCAACTGGTCTATGAAAAAGTGCGCATGCCTTCTTATATTACCGGGGCACATGATTTTTCCACTATTTGGGAAAGAAAGGGAAAGGTTGAAAGATCTTCCCGATTCTTGGCAAAGGGTGTATGTGATGTGATTCAGGCTCTTCCGACACATGCTTGGTGTTTCAGTCATAAAATGAGCTATATTAGTCCGATAAAGGTCCATGAGTACTTGTTGGAAAGCTAATTCGAAGAGCTACATCTTTTGTGAAGACTAAAGTGCCGAAATCATCCACGAATTGGTGCAAAATTAGCAATAATCTAGCAGTTTGAAATCTGGACAGTTTTCCCGATGCATTGAATGAAGTCGGAATAGATGAAGATGTATCGAAGGGTCTTCATTCAATGGAACTTGATGGTTTTTGACACTTCATGATGATATCCAACCCTCCATTTTCCACTAAGGGGCTGGCCACCTTTCTCCATCAATTCCGAGAAACTTTTCATCTTTTCCTTGTTTAATTTGTTGTTTTAATTTGTTGCTTGTTTTATGGCTATAAAATGCCCAAACCTTTGTCATGAGAATTTTTGGAAAAAAAAAGAGTCATGTGTGTCATGTTTTGTTCTCGTGCTTGATCGAAGCTTTTAAACTTGTTGGATTGATCCTCGGGTCATATCATTTGGTATCAGAGCTAATCCAATGAGTTTACAAGGCCATATGTACTACTGTCTCCGTCATCCTCAACCACTCATTAGAGCCTTCGTGGGACCAACCACTGAAGTGCATTACGCAGATCCAATGTACAGGGGCGTAATGTACCATTTGGAAGGGCCTTATGGATTCGAGAGCTTTTACGGCACCGACCATTGATACCTTATGCAGATCCAACATACAGGGGCGTATCGTATTTTTGGATGGGCAACGCAAGATTCGAGGACAAATCTTCTTCAAAGGAAGGGAGGATGATGTGATTCAGGCTCTTCCGACACATGCTTAGTGTTTTAGTCATAAAATGGGCTATATTAGTCCGATGAAGGTCCATGAGTACTTGCTGGAAAGATAATTCGAAGAGCTACATCTTTTATGAAGACTAAAGTGTCGAAATCATCCAAAAATTGGTTCGAAATTAGCAATAATCTAGCAGTTTGAAATCTGGACAGACTCAACTGGGATGTATGCAGCTGTTTCACTTTAAAGTGTGAGCAATCATTGGCAAACTTGCAAGGAAAACCCGGCCAACAAAAGCTAAGGTAAACAAACTCAACTGGTCTAGGAAAAAGTGTGCATGCCTTCTTGTATTACCGGGGCACATGATTTTTCCATTATTTGGGAAAGAAAGGGAAAGGTTGAAAGATCTTCCCAATTCTTGGCAAAGGGTGTACGTCACCACCAATACATGGACATTTATATGCCTATATAAAGGATAAAGTATATGTGTCACTACTCGTATTACAGATGGTTGTTAGAACTTAGAACTTGGAACCTACAAAAGAGGTTTTTGAATTTATATTCCATTTCTAGCCTAAAGGGAGGAGCTATTAGTATGCATGATACTTGAAGATTGATAAACTGAAGGGATAGGCTTCTAGCTCTGACAGTTGATAACACATCTTCTAAATTTTAGTTATGTTGCTTGTAAGCTTATACACATGAGATGCGTGTTGCACTCACACATAATGATTCTGTGACTAGAGCTTGAGATCCTGTCAAGAATATTAGAAATTCGCCTGCTTGGTATCTCATGTAAAGATTTTGCTTAACTGATTAGTTGCCAGCAATGCTGACTTTGATTTTCAAACTATGATGATTCCCATGAAAAACTAGTGTGAAAAGTTTGGGGGATTGAGAGAACGGTGTTCATGGCTTCACTTCTTGATCCCAATGATTCATGGTTTGGGTGCTGCTTTGTAAACAGAGTACATGTTGTGGGTAGATTTTTGTAATTCTTGTTGGTTGGCTTTACCCAATTCTGCCCGATCATCTGGGAAGTCCAGTATTTCACCCTATATTATATATTTTGTTTTTTTTTCTTTTCTGAAAATTTCTGGGGTTCATCAATCATTTCTGTACATGTATGATTTTATCTACAACTGTGCACTGAAAATAAGAATAAATATCACATGCAAGCAAAGAGTAATTATATTTAGAAGTAGAATTGATCAAATTTATAATTAATTAACCTCTTTAGTCTATACAAGAATTATATGAACCGATTTAGTGTTAAGAACTTAAAGACACATCAATTGAGCTGCAGAATTATATAGCTATTCTTTACAGAGGGAAGGGAATGGAAATCTGCATCTGTTGTGATTAATAGGAAAGAAAAGGAGAACTAGAGCCAACATCAAGACCTCTAAAAGAGTCTAGCTTTTTGCAATAATTCTAGCTTTATGTACTGGTTTTTGTCTGCAATTATATTTACTGCTTTTAATTGTATTCTTTCTCTTTGTTGTCCTGTGCGTTGTATCTCTACTTCATTAATAATGATAAACTATGTTATTAGTTTTGACCTGTTCAGCTATAATGGGTACACCACAAAAACACATAGAGGAGGTCAGGAGAAATAAGTACCAGATTGGCGTTGGAACAATCAGTGTTAGCAGGGACCTCTGTATGGCTGTCAAGTACCTTTCCACTGAGCTTTACTCCAAGGATGTTCAATTTCTTATGGAGCTCATTCAGGTTCTGAACAGGAATCACTTTCTTTTTACCTCTATGTATTACCCTATATTTTTGAATTCATAAGTCTGACTTTTTTTAAGAAACCGTAAGTTTGTCTTGAATCTGTGTATTATATGTAGAATGCTGAAGATAACGAGTATGAGGAAGGAGTTGAGCCATCTCTGAAGTTTCTGTTAACATCGAAGGATATTACGGGGACTGGAGCTCCGATGACATTGCTGGTGTTCAATAATGAGAAGGGGTTCTCACGCCAGAACATTGATTCCATATGCAGTATTTCGGACTCCTCAAAGACTGGCCTTAGGAGGCGTGGATATATTGGGGAGAAAGGTAAATTTTTCTCTGTTAATTATGTTGAATATTCCTAATTTGTTTATTATGGTTGTGTCATTTTTAGCATTCAAATGGTAATATTGTTGTTTTGGAATTTTGTTATGTTCGTTCTCTTTTCTATTTGTCTATTAGCAGATCATGATTATATGCAAATACCATGTATACTTTCGCGAACTTTTTTGATAAGCTGTTTTTTTTCACACGATCTATTTCTGCCTTCTATTTTCTCTGTAGTTTATCGAAACTCCTTTTTTGTATATTGATAAAATACTTAATATTGTTATAATATTTTATATGAAAAAGCAGAAATTAAACAAGGATATCCCATAAAAACTTTTTCCAAAGCATTTGAGGTCTAATATTTAGCAGCCTTTAGTTGCAAATGTACAATAGGATTTTGTGGTAAATGAAAGAATTTAAATGATATCATAAATCTATTATTACAAAAAATGGAATAATTATTCTTTTCCTTTTTCCCTCTTTTATGAAATAACAAGAACTTTTGCTTATTGAGTTTCACTAATATGATCACAAAGTGTTAGATGCCTTTTTGGCTACACAAATAAGCATCTGATGACATAAAGTAATATAGTATAATTTAACACTTCTAATCAGTCAATGTTTTTATTTGTAACGAGGGTTTGCTAGTTGACTCCAAAAAGAAAATGAGGAATTTGCTATTGATTTCAATAAAGTTTTCTTTGTCATTCAAGTATATTATAAAACCTAGTTCTTTATATGTTTCTACATGAAGGCTTTGCTTAGTCTACTTTCACATACATATGGATTCATGATGCATAAAATTGACCTAGTTAATGCCTTGAACCTCTGTTCATGGGCCTATGATGTTGTACATGAATTGTTTTTTCAAGTTTTATTTACTGAAAATGTTGTGTCTAGGAAATGATGGCAGCATTAGGACGATCACTAAAAACCCAATTGTTGTTTCAAATATTTGGTTTTTGTTTTTTGTTTTTATCCTATATGTTTCTCTTAGCTCTCTTTCTTGTAGATTTCTTACGATTTTCTTCATAAGTTTATAGAAATTGACTATAGGGTGCTAATATTAAGTAGGGTAAACTACAGAAAACCACCCCTTAAATAGGGCCATTTGCTCAAAACCACCCCTTAAATGCTTAATTGTCGGAAACCGCCCCTTATAAGGCTTCCGTTAGCGAAAGACCACCCCTTGTAGGGTTCCGTTATATTCTCAGTTAAATATGTGAAATTACCAAACTGCCCCTTCTTTCTTTAATATAAAATAATGTAATGAAAGAGGGAAGAAATTAAAAAAAAAGAAAATTAGGAAAAGCAATTTACCATCTTTATTTACATTCAACTGGTCGATGAACACAAACCAGAGATTCAAAATAGATCGATGGATGAAAATGATCAAAATCAAGAAGTCTAATCCGCTTCGGTTGGAATCGATTTCAAGGAGTAAGGGGCAAGGCGAAGGTGCTGATTTGCTGTTTGCAAACTGGAGAAGGTAACCCTAATTGGTGCGAATTTGTCCTCAAATTTCTAGTTTATGGTTGTCTCCAATTTGGGCGAAATTGCTCAGAATCACCTGGAAGTATTTCTATTTATGTGATTTCCGCCACTAACAAGTTAGTTTGCTTATGCAATATTTGTCTTGCTTTGTGGTTTGATTGGAAATTGTGCAACTTTGTCTTTATTTGTGTTATGTCATTACAAATAGGAGATGTCGAGCTCAAGTTATTCTTCCAACAACCAGATGAGGATCTGTTTTGTGGCTTTGGAGCAGGGCAATTCATTGCTCGTACAAAGGACAACTTTGGGAGAAGGTTTGTCACTTGTAGTCGATATGGGTCAATTGACAGATGCAAATATTTAGTATGGATGGATGCTGAATATGGAGAAAAAGCAAAGGAAGTAATCACTGAGTTGCTGAAAGAGAAGCAAGTGTTAGTCGAGAAGAACATCGAGTTAACAAAATCATGTGAGTTGCGTGATATTGAAAATGCGAATTTGTCAAACAAGCTTGCAGCTGCAAAATCCCTGGAAGATAATTTGAAGATGGAAAAGGATGAGCACATTGAAGTTGTTATGAAGAAACTAAAAGCCGAAGAGCATAACCAAATGATGGTGCTTGTGTGTTTTATGATAATTTGCATGCTTATAAATGTTGTAATGGTGAAATTGGCAAGTTAGGGTGGATATCTTTGGTTGTAACTAAATTGTAATGGTACATGTCTCCATTCAGTGCAATGGCAAAATCAAGCTTTGCAAGGGTTGTTTTCGTTATGTGAATGACTTGGCCTTTTACTTTGTTTTTTGCAATGACAATAGCAATTACAACAGCCCCTTTACTTTGTTTTTGTCATTGCACTTAGGGGCTGATTTTAGTGCAGCTTTGGATTAAAAAAAAATAATGTCAGCAGCCCATACAATGCAATTTTGTGCAGCTTTGGCTTAGGGGCTGATTTTTGCGCAGCTTAGGGGCTGATTTTTGTGCATCTTTGTCTTCAAAAATAATGACAGCTTTGCCTAATGAATGGGGCTGTTTTGCAATGACAGTAGCAATGACAACAACCCTTTATAATTTTGGATTGGATTATGCAATGACAGATGAGTAAAATGCAATGACAGATTAGTAAAGTGCCATTTTGGACTTGATTAAGCAATGAAAGATCAGTAAAATGCAATGAAACCATCAAGAAACATTATATTACTTGCATCCTGCTGCAATACAAAAGGAAGGCAGCATCATTCCAAGTCATTACCATAAACCTAGAGTTTAAGAGTGGAATACACCTGGATTTTGGAATAGGCTGAGAGGTTGGGCCTTGCCTATTATTACATCCATTTCTCCATGTAAATGGACTAGGCTCACCATCTTGGACAACATACAAGTGCACAACCCTATCATTTCCACTACAAGTGACCATGTCAATAACATCTCTGTTTGATTCAATATAAACTAGCTCATTCTGTATTGTCTTTCCTGGTTGTGAATACCAAATCTCCTTCATGGTTTCAATGCCTAGTTCTTCTTTTACCATGGTTTCTAATGCCACATTTAACAATATATTAGGATCAACCTCTTCTTTATACTTAACTAACCCTTTTTTGTAACACATCCGACCCAAATGACCATTATAAAACTGCCCCTTGTGAAGAATTCTTAGGTTTATATTCATCTCCGCATTCAGAAAAAAGGGACATTGTTACACTTAATATAGTCAGTAGACATCAACAGGACCACAACAACATTAAATAATGTGGTATTATGCCACTCACCAACTTTTCAAGTGAAATAAATGACCTATCTTCCAAAATCAGACAAAAAAAAACAAAGAAAATGGTAGAAAATCAGAAGAAGCATACTCACTACTCGACAAGCTTGTCCCCACTCACTCACATCCAAACAAAAAGGAATCTTACATGGCCATTTCCAATAAGAAAGACAATCCCGAACCCCCAAATATTCCCATGAACATGGCTTCTCAAACTCTAAAATTCAATATAAATCACAAACAAGAAATCACAAAAATTAGGGTTTACCTTCTCTGTTCGCAGACAACAAATCAACAACTTCTCCCTTTGGATCAGTTGAAATCGAGCAAATCAGCACCTTCACCTTGCCATTTGCACCTTGAAACCGATTCCAACCGAAGCGGATTAGACTTCTTGATTTTGATCACCTTCATCCATCGACCTTTTTTGAATCTCTGGTTTGTGTTCATCAATAAGTTGAACATGAATAAAGATGGTAAACTGCTTTTCCTATTTATTTTTTTTAATTTCTTCCCTCTTTCATTACATTATTTTATATTATAGAAAGAAGCGGCAGTTTGGTAATTTCACATATTTAACTGAGAATATAACAGAACCCTACAAGGGGTGGTCTTTCGCTAACGGAAGCCTTATAAGGGGTGGTTTTCGACAATTAAGCATCTAAGGGGTGGTTTTGAGCAAATGGCCCTATTTAAGGGGTGGTTTTCTGCAATTTACCCTATTAAGTATGCTATGTTGTATGACTTCATAGATATTGGTTTCAAGAGTGTGTTTCTTCTAACCTCCCAGCCACACATTTTCAGTAATGGTTACAAAGTTCGTTTCAAAGAGCAGCCTCGTCCTGACTGTGAGATTGCTTATATCGTTCCTGAATGGGTGGATGAAAAGCCAACTGTGTCTGACATACAACAAATCTATGGTTGCTCTCAGCTTCCATCGACAACCATAATCTTGCCTTTGAAGCGTGACAAGGTTGACTCTATCAAGAAGTAGCTGTCAAGCATTCATCCCAAGCTGATTTTGTTTCTTTTGAAGATCAGGAGGTTTTCTGTGAAGGAAAGTGATGACAATTGCAAACCCAATTCTATCCGTACTAACTCTATCTCGAGTGAGAAGAATTTTGTTGCTAAGAAGAATATTGATGCTGAATCATTCACTTTACATCTATGTTCTTTTGAGGAAAAGGGTGAAGAAAGAGAGTGCAGTTGCTACATGTGGCGGCAAAGGTTTCCTGTAAGGCAAGATAGAGTTAGGAGGAGGATGGAGGTGGATTATTGGTCTATAACGTTGGCCTTTCCCTTCGGGCGACGTCTGAATAGAGGGATGACGGAGGCAGGAATTTATGCTTTCCTTCCAACTGAGATGGTCACCAATTTCCCTTTCATAATTCAAGCAGATTTCATCCTGCAATCTTCAAGGGAGAAGATTGTACTGGATGATGTATGGAATAAAGGGATTCTTTCTTGTGTGCCTACCGCATTTATGGAAGCATTTATGTCTCTAGTGAAGAGCGATGAAAATGCTCCTATATCCACCACAACCACTTTTTTCCAGTTTTTACCAGTCAAAGCTTCATCCTTTGCAGAGCTCAATACTATCCGTGAGTCAATCAGGCTTAAAACTATCCAGGAGAATATTATTCCATCATAATCTTTCTCGAACAAGAATTTCTTCCACAAACCTTCTGAAGTTGGTCGAATATTACACACTTTCCGGGATATACTGCTGAAGGCCAAGGAACAAGGGGTTAGATTTCATAATCTCTCATCCCACAAAAAGTACATACTCAGCTTTCCAGTTGACAAAGAGGTGTACAATGAGATACTCAATTTTTTGGGTGTGCTTTATGTTGACTACGAATGGTACTCGAAGTGCATCTAGAGTTGTAACCTTTTATCAGGCGTAGATAATGATGGTTATAATGAACTCCTTAAGTTTATTTCTGATAACTGGAGTTCTTGCTTTAAAAGCACAATCCTTAAGAATATCCCACTGCTCAAGTATGTTGACAAGGATGGTGGTTCATCTTTGTTGAGCATAGAGCAAGTGACCAACAGCAGTGGCCTCACATTATGTCGTTCACAGGAATCTAGGTATGCTTCATGGTTGATTAAAGGGAGAAAGGAATTCAAATGTGCAGCGAGACTGTATTTTATGCCAGAGGACATTTAGGTTTCATGTTCAAGAAGTGAGTCTCTACTGACATGGTTAAGAGACCATGTGAAATTTTCAACTCATTCTGTCTATGCCTATTCTTCAAAACTTTATCGCAGCTCTCTACGCAGTGATCACACACTGCTTTTGGCGTTTACTCATTTTCTATATCAATCTCTCTGCATTGGGTATTTGTCGCTTTAAGAAGTTGAAATCCTTTGCAAAAAAATGCCTCTAATAAATAACTATGTAGAAATAATTATTTATAAGAAGGGTGTCCTAGTTCCTGCAAATGGAAGCTTATGGGTTCAACTTGTTAACTCAAATCCTTGGACCAATGAGGGTTATGTTGAACTCCATGAGGATTATCTGCACAAGTTCTATTTTGGCAGCCAATACTCGAAGGAGCTTGTCGTATTTTTAAAGAAGCATGTTGGTGCATCTGATATACATGATTTAATTCCTCCTAATGCAACCTTTAACTGTGTTTTTGCTCCATTGACTAAGGTAAATGCCTTGTGGCTGCTGCAATGGATCCACAAGCTTCGTTCTAAGGGCATTAAGTTGCCAAGTAACTTCTTGACATCCATTAAGGAGGGTAGCTGGTTGAAGGTCTCGATGAATGGCTATCCAGGGTTCTGGCCGCCTTCTCAATCATTCATTCAAATTTCATCTTGGGGTAGTCTGCTTCTAAATGCAGCGGTCATGATTGATATTCCTATAATCGATCAGGGCTACTATGATAACAAGTTAAGCAGCTATGAGGAAGAGTTGAAGGCTATTGGGGTAATGTCTACGTATGGAGAAGCGTGTGAATTCATTGGGAACCGCCTCATTACCTTGCCCGACAGCTTGTGCTTATCGAGAAATGTTGTGAGAGCGATGCTGGGTCTAATCAGATTTTTGAGAGACAAGTACCTTTCCCCTAATAATTTAATTGCGAGTATCAAGAAGGGTAGCTGGATGAGGACTACTCAAGGAGTCAGGCCCCCGGTTGGTTCTGTTCTGTATGGACCGAGCTGGAAGGTTGCATCTGAGGTAAGCGACATTCCTTTCATTGATGAGTACTATGGAAAGGATCTACTAGAATATAAGGCGGAACTCCAGCATCTTGATGTGGTCGTCGAGTTTAATCATAATTATCAGCTTGTCAAGCAATATCTGAAGCCCTCGGATTGCTTAAATTACCTGAAATCGGATGCGTTAATTTTGATACTGAAATGCATACGGAGTTGTACTTCAGATCAAATTGTAGTTACTGCTTTGAAAAATGCTAAATGTATGAAAACAAATGATGGCTACAGATATCCGTCTGAATGTTTCCTCTATGACGCTATATGGGGATGCATACTACGGGTTTTTTTTTTATGGTTTTGCATATATTAATGGCGACTTCTATGGCACCAATATTTTCCATAATAAGGCCAAGCTGAGTCAGCTTGGTGTGATGGTTGAGCTTGATGACACATCCAAGGCATTCTTGAAGGTTTTCAAGGAGAAAATATCACAATCATCCTTTACAAAGGAGCAAGTTTTCTCATTTCTTGCTTGTTATAGAGAGCTCTGGAAGACAAGAGGGTGGTTTGTCTTTCTTATTGATTTCAGAAACTGTATTATTGAAGAAAGATGGCTGCGTACTCGTCTTGTCTCTTACATGTCACCGAAAGACTGCATCTTGTTTGGTCAAGATTGGGGGCCTATTTCTAAGATCATGACTCTCCCTTTCATTGATGATAGTAACAAATATTATGGAAAGGAAATCCACAAGTACAGAGACGAGCTGGCTAGTATGGGCGTCGTGATTGATATCAAGGAAAGTGCATTGTTTGTGCTCTCGCATGTTCATTTCCCTAGCAATGTGAATCAGATAGCTCCTGTTAGTGTCTTTGCCTTGTTAGACACCATTCTCAACGTTAAACTGGTAGAGAACGACAACCTTCCGGAGTCTTTCTTGAAAAAGGTTTCTGAGTCAGGATGGTTGAAGACCATATTTGGCTATAGGCCTCCGGCTGAGTGCATTCTTTTTGGATCCAACTAGGGAGATTTCTTATCGGCTTCCCTGCTTGCCTAAAACCTCTCACTTCTCTCTAGTTTTGATTCGATCAAGAGAATCTATGACTACTTGGACCGGCATAACTGGGAGTTGAACGGAGAAACTTCTGCGGTGATATGGAAACCAAATGGTGCTGGTGGAAGTGATGACAGAGCATGGATTAGTCCTGCAGACTGTGTTTTGTACAACATAGACAATCTGTTCAGTTCGAGATTGATAGTGCTAGAGAAGTACTATGAGTCAAAATTGCTTAGCTTTTTTGGAAGGGCTTTCGGAGTGAGATCTTATCCTTCCATGGACGATTATTGCCATCTCTGGAAAGAGTGGGAGAGTTCTGGAATCCAGCCTTTGGACAGTGATTGTTGCACATTCTGGTCATATGTTAGCACTGTAGTAACAAGACCGAGAAGATCCTCTCGGAAGGAATGTCAAGAGTCCCAGCTTCTTCATCATTGTTTGAAATCCATTTGATTGACAAACGTGACGTTTTCATTCCAAACGACCTATTACTGAGGGACCTTTTCTTGAATTGGTCGGAACTGCCTTTGTTTGTTTGGATCCCAAAGTCAAATAATCTATACATTCCCCGCTCAAAGCTGTTCGAAATCTACAAAAACATTGGCGTACGAACAATATCAAGCTTGTTAGATATATGAAATAAATCTGTTATTCATTCTGTTATGAATCAAGAATAGAAGTTACAGATGTGTGGTCCTGATCATTTCTCAATTACATCAGCTAAGCTATATATACATGCTCCAGCTCGATCATCTGTAATAGAATGTAACAATCATCTCAATATACAGAAATACAATTTCACATCTCTCTCTCTCTCTCTGTTTCTCAGATCTCCATCTTCATCTTCATCTTCTTCTTTATCTTCATCTTCATCTTTCTGTCTTTCCGCATCTTTCTGTTCTTTGAGCATGAACAGAGTCTGTATTTGCAACATGGTATCAGAGCAGAAACTTCGATTCTGAGGTTTTCGCATCTTGATTGAGGGTTTCAATCTTCGTTCTTCATTGGAATTCATCAATGGCGTCATCAAGCACTGCAAATGGAAGCGGCTCTGCTGAGCGTCGTCGAGATCTGATCACCAATGCCGATCTGATGAATCCTCTGTTCATCCATCCCTCAGACAACTCCGGGATGATTCCGTCAACAATTCAGCTGATTGGAGAGAACTATCGGCACTGGAAGAAGTCTCTTATGAAGGCCTTGTCTGTGAAGAACAAGCTCTGGACAATCGATGGATCAATCACAAGAACTCCTGAGAATGCTGCACAATGGGACAGATGTAATGTCATGGTATGTTCCTGGATCTTGAACTCTGTCTCTAAAGAAATTTACAACACCATTGATGAGTACGACACAGCTCTAGAAATGTGGCTTGATCTTGAAGAGAGCTATGGACAGAAAAATGGACCACTCATTTTTCAGGTGAAGAGAGAGATTCAAGATTGTCATCAGAACTCTATGTCTCTAACTGATTACTTTACCAAGTTGAAAGGCTTATGGTAAAGATTGTCTGTGATTTCAAATCCAATCAAATGCACCTGTGGAAGGTGTGAATGTAATCTGCAAAAGAAAACTGAGGAAGCAGATCTTGAAAACAAACTGATGAAGTTCTTGCTAGGTTTGGATGACAAGTATGACAGTGCTCGTCGACAGATCCTCATGACCTCTCCTCTGCCATCACCTAGTGTGGCTCATGCTATGCTCTTGCAGGATGAAGTTAGCTCTAAGATGTCCACTGAGCACAAGAACTTCAAGAAAGAGGTACCTGGTACACCTCTGGCAGCAAATGCTAATGCACGAGGAAATGATCAGGGTCAACCTATGAAGATGAAGTGCTCACACTGCAATGGAAATCACAAGGTTGAGAAGTGCTGGGAACTGATTGGATATCCCAGTTGGCACTACAAGAGCAAGGATAAACCACAGCAGAATGCAAAGGGTGGTGACAGTAGGAAAGCTGAGTCAAAGAATCACTCCAAGGCTAATGCTGCTGAAGGATCCCACAACAATGCTCAAGACTCTCAAAGCTTCTTGTTTGGATCAAGCTCTAGGGGACCTCAATTGACATCTGATCAGCAACAGATTGTATCAAGCTTCATTTCTTTTTTGGCTAAGTCTTCTCCTTCTATTCATGAGTCACATCTGGCAGGTATACTTTGTTCTAATGCTTCTATTAAATCACATTTATGGATAATGGACAGTGGTACAGATCACATGGTGTGTGACATTTCTTTTCTGACCAACCCTATACCAATACCTAATATCAATGCCATTCACCTCCCTGATGGCAGCACTAAAGACATTACTCATTTTGGAAATGTAGAACTGCCCAATATTACCCTAACAAATGTACTTTGTGTCCCAAGCTTCAAATACAACCTTCTGTCACTCACCAAGCTTGTTAAAGACCATCAGTTTCATGCTTACCTTATTGCAAATCATTGCTTTGTCCAGGACCCCATAAGGATGAAGACAATTGCGGTTGGTAAGCTTCTAAGGGATCTCTACTACATGGATCCACATGACTCTAGGGAGGCTTTCATCTGTGACCAACTACCCAACTACAAACACACTTCTCTTTCAGCAAATTCTATAGCATTACCTTTGTTTCTGCCAAGAATCAATTCTGTAATTCCAAATAAAAGTGCCCTTTGGCATCTGAGATTGGGCCATGCCCCTATTGCAAAACTCAAACACATTTCTTGTATTGAAAGTGACATTTCTGAGAATGAGCATCTGTGCACTGTTTGTCCTCTTGCAAAACAAACACAGAATAGCTATTCTGTAAGTCTATCTTCTGCTGATCATATATTTGAACAGATTCACTGTGATGTATGGGGACCATATGACACACCTACAGCTGAGGGTCACGGGTTTTTCCTAACCATAGTAGATGACAAAAGCAGGGGAGTGTGGGCCTTTCTGTTGAAACACAAAAGTGAAGTGGGAAATTACTTGAAATCATTCATTCTTCTTGTTCAAAACCAGTTTCAAACTAGGGTTAAGATTCTAAGGAGTGACTTGGGGACAGAGTTTTTTAACTCCCAAGTTTCTGAATTTCTTATATCCCAAGGGATACTGCATCAAAGTTCTTGCAAAGCTACACCTCAACAAAATGGGAGGGTAGAAAGGCGCCATAGATACATATTGGAGATTGCTAGGTTTCTCATGTTTCAATCTAATATCCCTCAACATTACTGGGGTGATGCCATTCTTACTGCCACATATATCATAAACAAACTACCAAACCCCATCCTCAAACACAAGTCTCCTCATGAAGTCATTTTTCATGAGAAACCAGATTATTCTAACATCAAAGTCTTTGGCAGTTTATGCTTTGTGTCCACATCTACTGAAAAAGAGGTTAGAAAGTTTCATCCTAGATCTGATCCCTGCATTTTTCTGGGTTTTCCCTATGCTAAGAAGGGATTCAAATTTCTAAATCTCAGAAATCACAAATGTATGATCAGCAGAAATGTTGTTTTCCATGAACACATATTTCCATACTCTCTATTTGCTCAAGAAAAACAAAACTCTCCAACCTTGTCTCTGTCAGACTTTGTTGATCAAAATTTTCCTTTTGACTACACAAACTATGTTGATCATTCTTCTATGAATGACAGCACCCTTGCACCCTCACTTGATGATTACTCTCCATCACCTATCTCTGCATCCTTTGATGAAATGCCAGAACCTGTTGTTCCTTTTGAGCCCCTTGTCCCTTCTGAGCCTGTTGTCCCTTCTGAGCATGATGTCACTGCCCTTAGACAATCTGCTCGTAATCACAGGCCCCCCAGTTGGCTGAAGGAATATGTCTGTCACACTTCAAAGGAGCTTACCACACCTGCAGTTGCTTCATCCAAGGTACACTCCTTGTATCCTCTTGCTAACTCTTGTACCTATGCTGCTTATACACCTACCTACCAAACTTTTGTGAACAATGTAGCATCATTTTCTATTCCTAAAAATGTGACTGAAGCTATCAAAGATCCTGCTTGGTGTGATGCAATGATAGTTGAGCTAGATGCCTTAGAAAGGAATCACACTTGGGAGATTGTATCTATTCCCCCTAGGAAATCTATTGTGACCTGCAAATGGCTTTTTAAACTGAAGTTCAAGTCAGATGGTACTCTTGAGAGGCATAAAGCAAGGCTAGTTGCTTGAGGATTCACTCAACTTCATGGAGTAGATTACTCTGAAACTTTTGCACCAGTTGCCAGGATGATTACTGTCAGAACTTTGCTTGCCATTGCAGCTGCTAAGCAGTGGCATATCTCTCAGATGGATGTCACCAACGCCTTCTTGCATGGTGATCTAGAAGAGGATGTCTATATGTCTCTTCCTCCTGCCTACAATGCTCTGAAAAAGCTTCAATCTCATAAGTCTCCTTGTCTTCAAGGGGAGTATAAGTGAAGACAATGAGTTTATGGTTTGCAAGTTGACAAAGTCTCTATATGGGCTTAAGCAAGCACCAAGGAAATGGTTTGCTAAGTTCTCTCAAGTGGTTAAAGCAGGAGGATATATGCAATCAAAGGCAGATTATTCCTTGTTTACCAAGCAGAAAGGAGAGTCATTTACTGCATTACTAGTGTATGTAGATGACATGATCATAACTGGAAATGATCAGGCATAGATTGACAAGCTGAAGCTACATCTGCACAAGAACTTTCAGATCAAAGATCTAGGGGAGTTAAGGTACTTCCTTGGGATAGAAGTTGATAGAGACCAGACTGGGATCTACTTGAATCAAAGGAAGTATACAATGGAGCTCCTAGAGGAAATGAGAATGGCTGACTCTAAGCCATTAGCTACACCATTAGACTCACACATGAAGCTCTCCAGTGAAGGGGAGTGCATGAAGTCACCTCAGAAGTACAGACAGTTGGTGGGGAAATTGATATATCTCACTGTTACCAGGCCAGATATCACCTATTCTGTTCAGGTGTTGAGTCAATTCATGCAAAGTCCAACCGAGGATCATTGGAAAGCTGCAAAACACTTGCTAAGATACTTGAAACAAGCTCCAGGACAAGGGTTGTTGATGTCAAGCAAATCTGAGATCAGGCTAAAAGCATATTGTGATGCATATTAGCAAGCTTGTCCTATGAGTAGAAGATCTCTAACTGGGTTCTGCATTATGTTGGGAGACTCTCTTATCTCCTAGAGAACTAAGAAACAGTCATTTGTTGCCATGTCCACAGTAGAAGCAGAATATAGAGCCATGGCAGCTACTTATTGTGAGATAACTTGGTTAGTTCGAGTGCTAAAGGATCTGAGTATAAGGAATCATGGGTCAGTTGAGTTATATTGTGATAATCAAGCTGCATTACACATAGCTAAGAACCCAGTATTTCACGAGAGAACTAAGCATATAGAGGCTGACTGTCATTTGGTTAGAGACAAGATTCTGAACAAAGAAATTGAAGCAAAATACATATATACTAAGGAGCAGCCAGCAGATATTTTCACCAAAGTGGTGAGTCAAGAGCAGATGTCAAAGCTAACTGTCAAGCTTGGAGTTATCAATCAATTCAAATAACTCTAAGCTTGAAGGGGAGTGTTAGATATATGAAATAAATCTGTTATTCATTCTGTTATGAATCAAGAATAGAAGTTACAGATGTGTGGTCTTGATCATTTCTCAATTACATCAGCTGAGCTATATATACATGCTCCAGCTCGATCATCTGTAATAGAATGTAACAATCATCTCAATATACAGAAATACAATTTCATATCTCTCTCTCTCTCTGTTTCTCAGATCTCCATCTTCATCTTCATCTTCTTCTTTATCTTCATCTTCATCTTTCTGTCTTTCCGCATCTCTCTGTTCTTTGACCATGAACAGAGTCTGTATCTGCAACAAAGCTCCATGGTGAAAGTTGAATCTGTTGCTTCAGTCGCCTCTCTCAATGTCAAGGAAACTACCCTGACTGATGCTTTCATCAGAAAGGGGCTAGTAGTGCTTCTACTCGACTTCCTTTCTGACCCTGCGCTCGAGACGAATCCCAAGAGTAGACATGAAACCACTCATCGTCTCCTCAGTGTGGATGTGCTTGAGACAGTGGAGCCTATTACCATGAGATATGACCTAATTTTTTCTTCAGGTGATGCCCTTACTGTTGATGCCAGCAGGATACTGCACTGGACCATAACGATAACAAGCTATTCGTTGAAAAGCTGGACAGGTCAAAGGGGCAGAAAAATGTCATCGAATTCGCTACAAGTTTTGGACAGGTCTTGTCCGAGGGGCTGCTTCGGGAGAAAGAAGAACACATTCCCATATTGGCGGAGTTGATCAAGGTCGGATTTCTTGTGGATTTTGACATAGATGCGGTCATATACTACATGAAGACAAACAACTTGCAGGTGTTTGTGGAGGATGAAGGCTTCCTTGCTTCGGCTTTCCCCTTGGAAAGGTGCGTTTCTTGCTTTCAACCCGCTTTATTGCTACTTTTCCTTTTTGTCATTACATTATTGCATAAATGCATGTGATGGTATATGTCGATGAGGTCGAGTTCTTATGGCATTATAAGAAGGAGGTCGTTTCAGGTTTAGGGTTGAAACATGTGAAATGTTTATAGATTGAGTAGTCAACTCAGTGAATCGAGGAGCAAGAAAATTTGCGTGTCATTTTAGTTTTCGGGTTGACAGTTTTTGCATTAGAAGGATTTCACGTTCGACGTTACATATTCCGGGTCAAAACCCTCTCAGATTGGGTCGAGTCTTTGCCTGAGTCATGTTTTGATAGCTCGACTTGCGATCTTGTTTCCAGAGTTGACAATGTTTGATTTTGTCGTTAAATTTTGATGTAGAAGTAGTCATCTATAACAACCGGAGTTGCAGATATTTGCAGATGATGATGAGGGACAAATTTACCCCTTTGGATAGGTACATTTCCTCCCCTTTAGCGGCTTTCTTAGTTATTGCCGAAATTATGCCTTGTAGTGTATATGCTTGAATCTGGTGATCAGACTTTTGCCTTTTGCTCTTGTCATATATTGTAAAGTGTTAGGAAACCTAATCAGCTTAGTTGGTTTCAAGTCGGGTGCTCATGTATGGTCGTGTATAAGCGCATGATGACTTGACAGTGGTTACGAAGAACACCAACTTATATTTTGTGCTAATGTCGCAGACAATGTATATTCTGACATTCTCGTCTTCTCATGGTTACGTTTCGAACCATACTTGCATGAATCTTTTTATGGGCACTTTTTAAACCCTTGTGAGAGTCGCGGTCTATGTGCAGGTGTGTATGATCTTGTGCACAAACTATGGAAATTTGTACACAATTGTTCTTGTTGTGTGGGTAAGGAACTATATAGAGAACATACAAAGTGGTCTCTAAATAGCAGTACCTTGGCAGTTTCCTTGAGATTAACCAAATGAAATTCAGTGTAGTTGCTGAATGATTTTCATCCAAACATTATGTGTAGAGAGCAATTACTTATATTCGGCCTATATATATAATAAAATATATAATAAACTTGTATATTTCCGTCTTATATAATTGCTGAATATTTGTTTGGCATTAGGAGTTATTTGCTTACAAGAAATGTTAATAGATCTTACTAAGAAATGGAATGAAATGATCCCATGGTTTACAATTTGTCACATATGGTATTTTTTTTATTAAGTATAATATAATATTTAAGATATTATTGGTAAAAGGATATTATATTTAAGAGATTGCGCAATCTATCTATATAAAATACTAAAGCAGAGGTCAGAAACGGTCTCTGGTGCGATTCGCCTACGTGGAATTTTCTAGATTAAAACGGGATTATTTTTGCTTACGTGTGTCATATTCTAAATTAAATTGGTATTATATTTTTGGGTCACATCAATTAATAAGTGAATATAGTTAGGTAAAAAACTTATCTTTTTAGATCAATAATCTATCCAATATAACACTATATTTTAATTAGATAAATATACCATACACGTACTACAGTTATTGTTGATAACATATCCAATCTAACTAATCAAATATAATAATTGATAGAATCCAAATCGAATGTATCACTCGCAAATCAAAAATAAATAAATAATTCTTAATTTAAGATAGTTATATTTAAAATTTTATTGGTCTTCATATTTTTTTTAAATCAACATAATTGATATAAGAAAATAATTTATATTTATTTATATGGAGTAGTAATTTATATTAATTCAAAGATATTTTATATAATAAAATTTATTAAAAAATTACACAACGGGCGAATAATAAAACTAGTGTATACATATACGTACAACCATGAGCCATGCATGCATGGTAATAGCATTTTGCGACATATATTTACTCGTCGAGTACTCCCAAAGGAATTAAAGTAGTTTTGTTTATCTTATACTCCATTGTTTTCTATTTATGTTGATCCACTTGCTATTCCATTATTTACCTTTAACTATCGTAATTTTTTTTTTACCCGAAAAGGATCTGACTAATTGGGATACTCAGTCTAGTCAAGAACATCCTTGCGAATGAGACCATAAAACTCTGAGCCATTTGGAAGTGTCGAGACGGAGAAATTTAGTCCCAAATGGGGGTCAGTCCACCAGCTACTTGAGCAGCCTTTATGTAAATGTGTCTAATTTGGACGACACTGTTACCTTTGCAACGCAAGGAGGGAAGTCAAAATGATCATTTCGATGTCCCAAGGGCGTATCCAGCCCTTACAATAGCATTGATAACGCAGATGTTGCCACCCTTAACTATTAAGTTATTAATGCGTAATTGTAGTTCAATAGCTTTGGTGATACTCTTCGAGAGGGCAAATCCCTCTATCCCAATAACCAAATGTATATATAGGGGAGATGTCCGTGCCGGTGTGAACACCGCCATTATGGTCTCTAATGACATACCGGTAAATGTTTTCATTTGTGGGTGATAGAGCTTTGTCGAGGATGATTTTATACCAACTGAAGGGTTTTTTTTTCCATTGTCATTTGTCTTTCTATGTGGGTGCGTGGTTTGGTTTTAACGGTATGTTGTTTCAACTCTGATTCTGAGTCAAGATCGTAGCGTAGCCTTATGCCAGATTTTTAGTATACGAAGCGATTTCCTTTGGATCGGGTTTGGTTTTGTCAAAGAGAGATTTATTGCGGAAATATCAAATGTTCCACCGGGTGGTTACAAGTAGACCTGTCAAAACATGATCCGACCCGAAAACTCGACTCGTATGCCCAGTAATTTTGCGGGTTTGAACCCGATGTTTTAGACCTGTGATCTGAAATCGACCCGAACTGAAAGACCCGGGACTTTTAGGGTCAAGACTCGATGACCCGTTTGGTCAAAATCGACCCGATGAGTCAACATCATATATGTAGTGTGTTTGTGAAGGTCACTAATAAGTTAAATAACATATATATTTTATAATTACAGTATGTTTAGAACACTTATTTTTATAAATATGATTTTTTATGCTTAAAATATTTATATATTATTTATATTATAATATTATAAATTAAATATAATTATAATATTATTATTTAGTTTAATTTGACATTTTTATATTATAATTTTATTTTCATAATATTTTAATATTTTCAAGAATTCTTTAAAAACTTTGAGTTTTTTGACCCGTTGGGTCGATCCGAACTCAGGACAAACTCGGTTTGACTCGACCCGGAACAACAGATAACCGGATTCGAAATCCGATCTACCTAGAACTCGAATGATGCGAACCTGATCCGAATGACCTGATTGAAAAATCTAATTACAAGGTGTAAAACCTAAGTAACGAGATAGAAAATAAGGTTTTGGAGCGGAAGCGAAAGAATCTAAGCAAGAGATCGAAGAACCAGATAGAACATGCAAGCAAAAGAAACGAACACAAGCGATTTTACGTGGTTCGGCTATGCCTACATCCACGGAGCCTCAGGAGTTGGCCAAATCCACTAGAAAGAGTTCGTACATGGACAATCAAGTAACAGATACAAGATAAACCCTAGATCTAAGCATGCATGTGATCAGGAAGCAAAAGGAGAAGGAAATCCCCTTGTGTGGGAACCAGAAGATCAAAGATGGCTTCGATTTTCAACCCTAGACAACCTGGAAGGAAGAACGGCAACCCAACCGTGAGCTATGGCAGCCTCTAATCCTCCAGAGAAGCGCCGTCGACAATTCTCTTCAACATCTCCCTTGAAATCTCAGGTCAAGGAGATGGAAACCCAAACCCTAATAAACCCTAGCCAAGAGAGTGTTTGGAATCTGAAGAGATGGTGAGTCGAGGTACAGTTCACGGGTAAGCAGCTCTTTGCCTTATATAGCTAGGTCATCTGAAGGAGCCAGCAAACGAAGACAAAACGCTGCATTCCACCAAGTGAAAAGCTGGATCCAAGGCTCAACAGGTTTGGGCTACCAGGTTCCCTTCCGCTGTCATGGGCTTCATCATCTCTTGTATGGGCCAGAGCCCAAACTGAGAAAATCCTAACACTACTTGATACATATTATACATATAACAAGATATATATTAACTATGTATTATCACTCCATATATGCCCTAAAGTCCTTGTTAGAGGATCAAGCTTATAGCTCAATACTACTCAGTCAAAGATTAGGACATATATGCATCCATACATAGTATATATACCTATTATACGTTATATGTATGATCATCGTATGCACATACATGTTACAAGCATACACACAATATTACATGTAACAAACAAGCATAAAAGACATAGGAAAGTATCACATAACATTACAAATGCCCCTGTACTTTTCTAAGTCTTGCACTGGACAAACTTTAACTTTCATAACAAGTGGATTATTCTGCCAAGTCCGTCCTCAGCCCATGCTTAGCAAACAGATCAAGTAAGCTCCTCCAAATGGAGGAAGTTCCTACAGTACAAAAATTTATCTTGAGGAACAATTTTACTACCAAAATCAGCAGGATTATATCTACCATCTATTTTTTTTAACATAAATCACATTATCTTCAACCTTTTCTCTGATAAAATGATATCTAACATCTATATGCTTAGTTCTTTCATGATACATGGGGTCACGACAATGATAAAGGGCACTTTGACTATCTATATGCAATATAGATGTGTAATGCTTCTTTTCAATCTCTTTAAGAATACCCTGCAGCCAAATAGCTGTTTTACAAGCTTCTGTAGCTGTAATGTATTCAGCTTCAGTGGATGACAGTGCAACTATAGGCTGCTGTTGGGACTTCCAGGAAATACAGTTACCAGCCCATGTATAAACATAGAAAGTAATTAATTTTCTAGTGTCCTTATTGCTGGCATAGTCAGCATCCACAAAACCATGTAAATCATAAGAGGAAGCATGTTCAGCATAGAGCATAGACAAGTTCACAGAACCAAGAAGATATTTAAGCAAATATTTCATAGACAACCAGTGCTTCTCAACAGGATCAGACATGAACCTGCTAAGGGTGCTTATGGCAAAAGCTAAGTCAGGTCTAGTACAGATCATAGAGTACATAACAGACCCAACAACTGCATCATAAGGGATAGACTTCATTCTTTTAAACTCAACATCAGACATTTTTCCTTTAAGCTTAGTTAAGCCTAAATGGGGGCCTAAGGGAATATGATTCACTTTATCACCAATCACATGAAATCTATCAAACACTTTCTAAACATAATCACATTGATGCAATCAAAGCTTCTTATGCTTTCTATCTCTAACAATGGACATGCCCAGAATTTTCTTAGCAGTACCTAAATCCTTCATGTCAAAGTGTTTTTTCAAGTTCTTCTTAATCTCATGAATGCAATCAACAGACTTAGAAATAAGCAGGATATCATCAACATAAAAAGAACATATAACACATGATCAATATGCTTTAGGCCTTTGAAATACAAACATATATCAAACTTACTTCTCTTAAAACCCAAGCTAAACCTCATACATCTATCAAACTTGATATTCCACTGTCGTGGAGATTGTTTCAAGCCATATATAGATTTGTTAAGCAAGCATGCATAGTCAGGATGCACAGTATCAATGAAACCCTTAGGTTGTTTCATATATATTGTTTTATCCAAGTCACCATGAAGAAAAGCAGTTTTAACATCCATCTGTTCAAGCTCAAGGTCATAGACAGCAGTCATAGCAAGCAACAATCTAAGAGTCTTATATTTCACAACATGAGCAAAGATCTCATTGTAATCCTCACCTTCTCTTTCAGTAAAACCCTTTGCAACCAACCTAGCTTTGTATCTAGGTGGATCCATCTTAGTTATTCCCTCTTTAAGTTTGTAAATCCATTTACAATCAATCAATCTAGCATCAGCAGGTTTGGGAACCAAAGACCAGGTTTTATTAACTTTCATAAATTCAATTTCTTCATTCATAGCATGCTTCCAATGTTTAAAGTGAGCACATTTAACAGCTTGTTCATAAGTATCAAGGGTATAGTTTTTCACCACAGAAGAAACAAGACAAGCAAACTCAACAAGATTGGTAATGAATCTTTTATTTGGAATGACAGTCCTACGACTCCTATCCCTAGTCAACTGCCACTCAGTTAAATCATGCCTATGAGCAACTGAAGAACTAGAATTTCCAGAACCAGAAGCAGACATAGATTCAACAATAACATCCTCATTCACAGAAATAGGAGAAGTAGAAGAGGAAGGAAAAGCAGATTCATTACTAGCTTCCCCGTCCAATTGGTGAGGTTGCATAACCACAGAAGCATGAGGCGTAGGAGAAGAAGAAGAAACAGAAAGAGGAGGGGAGGGAGAAATAGCAAAACCACCATCAAATTCATCATTTGAATCAGGTTCTATGTCCTTAGGGACATAGAACTGATCTTGATCATGTATCTGCAAGTTAGTGTCTTGCACAGCAGAGGCAGAAGCTTTAAAGTAAAACTCATGCTCATTAAAGATAACATTCTTACTCACAATGATTTTATAGACACCAGGTTGGACAAGCAGCAACTTATAACCTTTAATTCCCTCTGGATACCCTAGGAGGACACACCTTTGTGACCTGGGTTCCAGCTTACCTTGGTTAATGTAAGAAAAGACAGTACAACCAAAAGGTTTAAGTTGATTAAGGTTAGGTTTTCTTTTAGTCCATAACTCATAAGGAGTCTTAAAAGGACTCCTTATGAGTTATGGACTAAAAGAAAACCTCACAGAGGAGGGGTTCTGTTAATCAAGTATGCAGCAGTAGTTACAGCTTCACCCCATAAACAATGCTTTAAACAAGAAGAGATTAACATGCATCTAACCTTTTCAAGAAGGGTCCTGTTTAACCTCTCAGTTGTACCATTTTGCTGAGGGGTACCAGGAATAGTCAAATGTCTCTTAATGCCATGCTCTTTACAGAATTCATTGAACATAGAATTACAAAATTCTAAGCCATTATCAGTTTTTAAACATTTCACAGATAACCCAGATTCTTTTTCAACTCTAGTTTTCCACACCTTAAATGATTCCAAAGCTTCATCTTTAGTCTTAAGCAAATAAATCCAAACATATCTGTTGTAATGGTCAACAAGGGACATAAAGTACCTTTTATGACCAACAATAGATACTTGAGCAGGGCCCCACAAATCAGAGTGAACATAATCAAGAGGAGCAGCAGAGACATGAACAGATGATTTAAATCTTTTCCTAGTATGTTTACCAAGCACACAGTTTTCACAAAGATATATGGTGCAAGGTTTAGAGTCAAGAATACCAGACTTATGCAAATGTTCTAAACCTTTATTGCCTACATGTCCTAGTCTGTTATGCCACATAAGAGTATCACTCATAGACATGGTTTTCACAGAAATGGAAGTAGTAGATGCAATATGAGCAGCAGTAGAGAAGTTCATCACATGAGTAGCAAGCAATTCATATAAGCCATCCTTTCTAATGCACTTAATGACAGGCTTACCATTCTTAGAGACAACTCTTACACCATTTCAACTGAAAACATCATAATGTAATTCTTCAAGAGCACTTTCAGACATCAAATTTCTTCTTAATGCAGGGACCCATTTAACATACTTAATGACTCTAACCACATTATCAAACATTTTTAAAGCAATAGACCCAACACCTTTAATTTTAAGCACATAATGATCACCCAGCATCACAGTACCACCATCAAAACATTTAAGGTCATGAAACCAAGTTTTATGATATGTAGCATGCATGGTGCATCCAGAATCTAAAATCCAAGTATTAGTGTCAGCAATATTTAATAATGCAAGCACTTCATGAGTATAATAAGGATGAGACTCAAACACAGCAGAAACATTAGGCTTCTTACCAGCAACCTTTTAATCTCTTTTTCTTTTAAAACAATGTTTTTCAATATGACCAGACTTAGAGCAGTAAATACACATCAGATTTGACTTATCATTGTCAGTTTTATCATGCTGATTAGGCTCAGGTTTACTGTTATCCTTCTGAGGTTTATTCCTATTGTTTTTGTTTTTGTTATTTTTGTTGCCTCTGAACCTACCTTTAGAAACTAGAACTTCATTTTTAGTCTCAGGTTTAGGATCAGATTTAGGCTCATATTTGTTCCTAAAAACTTTCAAAGCATCATTTTTCTGAATAATGGACTCAAGGATCACCTTTTTCTCCAATTTTTCAGTGCTATATTGAACAACATCTTTAAAAGTGTCAAACTGAGCAGGCAAAGCATTTAATAACAACACACATTGTTGAGTTTCCTCAACATTATTACCACATCTTTGTAAATCTTGAATAATGGTAAAAAAAATTTATCAAGATTTTCAGACACAGGATAGGAAACATCCATTTTGAAGGTAAACAATTTGTTAAACAGGTTAACACGAGAAGGGAGAGATTTTACCAGATAAATATTTTCCAAACTTTCCCAAAGTTTTTCTGCAGTGTCATAACCAAGAACCTGTCTAGCATCCTCATCACCCAGACGTAGCATGATTTCACTGTGAGCTTGCTGATCAAGTTCTTGTATAGTTTCTTTTGGTGTATCATCAGGAAACTTGCAAGTCATAGCAGTCCAACATTTTTCTTTGATCAAAATGGCCTTCATCTTTATTTGCCACATTGCAAAATCAATGTGGCCATTGAAAGGCCTCATAAAAGTGCCTTTATCTCCCATTGTTACAGGTACCTCGCAAAGAAAACAAAGAACCAAGTTAGTAACAAGCTTTAAGGAGTAACTAGGATTCAAAAAAAGTCTTGAATCGTAAAGACAAACACATATCTACCTAAAGAACACCACATATAGAAGATAAAAGACAGATCTAAACACCAACCACTATAATCAAGCACAGAAACCCTAGATCTAGTAAACAATGTGTGGGATGTCACGCAGGGGGGGTTCGGCACCAGCGATGTCGCCTTTTAGGTCCGTCCGAGGCCCTACGTCTGAACTTTATCTCTGTAATCAAGAGTGATGCAGAGAATCAAGATTAGGACACTCAAGCTCTAATACCACATTGTAAAACCTAAGTAACGAGATCGAAAACAAGGTTTTGGAGCGGAAGCGAAAGAATCGAAGCAAGAGATCGAAGAACCAGATAGAACATGCAAGCAAGAGAAACGAACACAAGCGATTTTACGTGGTTCGGCTATGCCTACATCCACAGGGCCTTAGGAGTTGGTCAAATCCACTAGAAAGAGTTCGTACAGGGACAATCAAGTAACAGATACAGATAAACCCTAGATCTAAGCATGCATGTGATCAGGAAGCAAAAGGAGAAGGAAATCCCCCTGTGTGGGAACCAGAAGATCAAAGATGGCAACCCAAACTTGAGCTATGGCAGCCTCTAATCCTCCAGAGAAGCGTCGTCGACAATTCTCTTCAAGATCTTCCTTGAAATCTCAAGTCAAGGAGATGGAAACCCAAACCCTAGAAAACCCTAGCCAGGAGAGTCCTTGTTATATGTATGATCATCATATGCACATACATGTTACAAGCATACACACAATATTACATGTAACAAACAAGCATAAAAGACATAGGAAAGTATCACATAACATTACACAAAGGATGCGAAGTCTCGTGACCCAAGATCTTGTTTTATTGGATTTATGGCATCTTTGAAAATTGTTGTGTGTTGTTGGCACTTTTAATGTCCTGGCTATCTTTGGAAATAGCAATTGCAGGGTCTTGCACATAATTGGGCAGTCCAAGAAAAGGTGTTTCACATCTTCATAGTGTTGATCACAAAGATGAAAGTCTGTTGGTATCCCAAGTCTCCTGCTAGCAAGTTTGGCTGAAGTGGTGATTCCTTGTTTAGATAGGCGTCAGAGGAGCCTTTTTATTTTTAGAAAGGTATCAAGTTTCCAGATTCAGTGAAGATTTGAGCGGTTGTGTTGTTTCTTTTTCTTTATCATATCAATAGTACATTTTATCGTATACCATTCATATGGATCTTCATTTTTTTTATATTGGTGATACTTCCTCATTTATAGAGGATATTGATAAGATGAGAAAATAACTATTTACAAAATAAAATTCGCTAAATTGTATAACCAATGCTTTTCTATTTTAAAAAAATTACGTATTGGATCGAGGGCAAAAAGAAAAACCTAAAACGAGTTCATCAAAATAATCAACTCGTTCAACCCAATTGTTATGCTAAACTTGTTGAAATGCATTAAGGAATAACTTGATATGTTTATTTTATTTTTTCAGTTGAAGATGGTTTTCAATAAGTTTTCGATAGATCTATTAATGTTTTGCTGGTTTCAATTTCACGAACTATGAAGAAGGAGCTCGAATTTCTGGGTCGAGGGGCATAGAGGGCTCGACCAGTTGACTGGGGTCCATATATTTTTTTTTCACCCAAAAGGCCAAATCCATCAAGCCCCTTAGCTTTAGGGGTGTGCAAAAAAACCCAACACGACTGACACAATACGAAAAAACGCAAAATCGAAAAGATACGATACGAAAATGACACAAACCGATAAAACACGACAGTAAACGGTTCACGATTATTTTTAATTTAAATATGTAAATAGTATGGTATTAGTATTATATCATCCCTTTTAGAACAAGAAGGTAAAGTTGTATAGCTGGTTCGACACAGTTGTTTTTAATTTAAATTTGTAAATAGTATGGTATTAGTATTATATCCCTTTTAGAACAAGAATGTAGGGGATTTTTCAACATGTGCAACAGGTTTTGGGATCGATCGATTCACTTTTATTCCAACGAATTTTGAGTTTTACTCACCACTCACCATCTCCGGCAGTCCCGCCTGTTGTCCTCTTCTTCCATTGCTTGGTTTCGAGATTTGAGATTGTTATCTCAAAATTTCAAATTACAGATTTGCCGTTCTGTGCAAATCTTCAAACCGTGTCGTGGCGGGTATTCACGAGTCCAACAAGGATCTGTTTCATGTATCCGTGTCAGATACCCGTCACTTAACAGTTCGTGTTCAGAACAACATTTTTAGTGTTAATGGTTTTGGATATCCGACACGTTTAGCCGTGTCGTGTCGAATACTCGATTATGCACACCCCTACTTAGTTTACCTCGTTAATATATGTCGAGCCCCTTCCGAAATTCTGTTCAATAAGACAATAACCATATTAGCAGCTTCGGCATTAAGTATATCTTGCTTGCTAGATTACTTTGTTTTCATATACGAAGTATATACAATAGGGTTATTATCAAATCTTCCGCTTTGGGCCCCAATCCAGTTCAATAAATTGAGGAAGAGACTAGCTCACTAGCTGTCCCATTACGAAATGTCTTCAATAAATGCCGAGGCTCATCAACTAGCTCGTTGGTAATTAATTACTACGTCCGTTCGGCAAAACTTATCGTTTATTATTCATTCACGCTTTTATAGAATGATAAAAACTATACAAAATATTCATTTTTTAAAAAAAAATTTTTAACAAGTTTGTACTTATTAATAATAACTACGAAATTGTTAACAAAATTATTAAAAAAATAGATATTTTATATAGTTTTTATCTCCTAAAAAAGTGTGCGTAAATAGTAAAACGTCAAGTTTTGCCGAACGGAGGTAGTATTTATTAAGGCCATGTTTATCAAGGGATACTAGGATACTATAAATACTAATATTTTATTCTTCTCTTTCCGCCACATCATCCTAGGATCCCATTCTCACTATTCTCACTTTATCAATAACATCCCTAGCATCCCAAAACTCATCTTTTCCTATCAATTCATTTTACAATTATACCCCTCTCCCATAATTATTTCCATCCTTTACTAGCAAACTAATTTACGATTATACCCCTCTCGACTCATTTTCTCCAATCTAGCTTAATTTATAATATTCATTTTCCGTTAAAAAATATTATTATAAATTAATATTATTTATTAAACTAAATTGGTGACTATATATTGACTTAAAATATAAATTTCATTTAAATAAGTGAAAAAACATTGATTACTTCAAAAGAAATTACACTACGGACAATGCATAAGCTTAAATTCCAACGTAACAAACATAATACTTAAACTTAAAAACCACTAATTATCTCTCACATTGGACCCGAATTTCCGCTAATGCATCAATAGG
This sequence comes from Persicaria maculosa, assembly GCA_963922045.1. Classification (NCBI taxonomy): domain Eukaryota; kingdom Viridiplantae; phylum Streptophyta; class Magnoliopsida; order Caryophyllales; family Polygonaceae; genus Persicaria; species Persicaria maculosa. The sequence continues at coordinate 16,963,483 of OY998261.1, read as the reverse complement.
AGACCATGCATGTTATTCTATATAACAAGTCACTTCATAAAAACTTCAATTTCTACCATATTTTTTTACATGAATCATGAAAATTATTATATACTATCACATATTATATATATTTTTTAAACAAAATTATAAATTCTTCAAATGATAATAAATTATTACTAATGAAATATAATGATCATATTATTTAAGGTATTATTACATGTAATTGTATTTGAAAAAAAATATTTTTTTTCGAAATATAATATAGCATATTCAAAGTTGATGTCTATGTGTAGAGAAAAATGAATCTAGTATTTTGGTATAATTTTTATTTTTTTAAAAAAAAAGATTTTCATTGTCAAAAATCACATTTTATAATTGTAAATTACACACGACATGTTTAATCTGGGCCGTCGATTCCTATTCATCACACCCATCCATTCGGTAGCCTACCCGTGCATGACACGTGTCCCTCCCTCCATGCCAATGTGCCAGCCTTTTCCCGGTTTTGAGCCTCCATGCGCCGTCGTTTCATTTGGGAAAGCTGGAAAATCCAAATTGCTGTCCACCGGGGCCCACATTTGAAATACTAGGAGAGATACTATCTCAAGTATCGGAAATATGGGATACTTGCTATTAGACCTGTCAAAGTACAACCCGACCCGGAAAACCCGACCCGTACGTCCGGTAAATTCAGGGTCAAGACTCGGTTTTTTCGACCCGGAAATTTTTTTGGACCCGAACCCGAAGTACCCGGTAATTTTCCGGGTCATCTGGGTTTAGACCCGGTAACCCGATAATTTTGATCCGATTGACCCGGTGACCCGATTGACCCGATTGATTTATAATTATATATGCTTAAATTTTTCTATGGAGATTCCAATTTATTACATTTTATAATTACAATCACTTGATCTTTCATTTTCAAATCAACTTTTTTATTTATTTGTATTGTGTAATACTCCCTCCGATCAATAGTATTTGATTTTGATTTTTTATCACATTTTTTAAGAAGATAAAAATTCTAAAAAATATTAAAACAATTATATACTTATTATCAATCGCATGATATTGTTTTTAAAAAATTATTTAAAATTTTATGTATTTTTAAATTTTATTAAAAAAGTTAAAATTGACGAACCCGAAATCGACCCGAAATGACCGGAAACCCGGTCAAACCCGAGTTCGAGTCAACCCGGATATACCCGGGACCCGTTTTACCCGGAACCCGAAATGACCCGACCCGAACCCGACCCGAATGACAGGTCTACTTGCTATACAGCCTATATTATATTATTAAAAATCTCAAGTATCCCTCCCAAGTAGACATGGCCACGGGTTCGACCCGCCGGGTCGACGGGTCCGACCCGCCGGGTCGAGAACCCGGAAGGCATGACCCGAACCCTAACCCGGGATTTCGGCGGGTCGACGGGTTCGGGTCACCCGGCGGGTCGACGGGTCGGACCGCCGGGTTGGCCACGTGGCAACAAACCGGGTACCCAGCGGGTTTTACGGGTCGACCCGCCGGGTCAACCATTTTTTTTTAAAAAAAAAAATGGTTTTAAACCCAAAATAAAACTTAACCCATCAAGTCTTTCACCACACTTTCAATTTAAGGTTGACAAAACATGGTATGTGGGAACATATATATAAATATCTTCATTCCACTCCATCATTTCATCACACTTTAGATGTGGGAAAGAAAAAGTTGAATTGTGGGAATGACAAGTAGGGATATGAGAAGATATATATAGAGAAAATAGAGGTAGATAGCACACTTTCGATGTGGGACAGAAATATGAGATATGAAAGAAATTGTGAGAAATTGATGTTTCGTTGAATCGAATTATATGATGTAAAATGTAATGTAATTAAAGTATTTTGATTATATGGTGGAATATATAATGTAATTTAAGTCTTTGGATTATATGATGTAACATATAATATAATTAAAGTCTTTACCTCTTAGGATTTAATGAAATGAATAACACATGGTGATGGAACATCATGATACATTATATCAAATTTGTTGGATTAATCTTTCTATTTAATTCAATTGATAATTGTGTTGATCCATTGATTAATCATAAATGTTTTATTTTACTTGCATTATGTTAATTTCTTGGTTGTTGATTTCAAATATAGACTCATCTTCATATAGATATATGATAATCTTTCTCGTTTAAAGTTGAATTAGCCATATTTTGTGTATACATATAATGATGATGTTATTGGATTACCTATTTGTGTTGCATGTTATGAAATGAAAAGACACATTGAAATATTACCCAATAATATATTTCGTTATTGTGCTTGAAAATCCGAAGTTCTATAACATTTTCACAATAACTGAAAATCGACATTAAGGATACCATACATGTGTAACAACTTTATCAACAACAATATTTGTATTTTTTGAAATTATATCATAAAGACTCATAACTTAGTATCATATATAATGATTTCATAGTGGAACTACCAAATAACACAAATTTTTAAGGTATTGTGTTGAACTTCATACTTTCTTGTTACCCGTTCGTTATTTTAATCTTTCATAATTGATAGGTAAAATATTTTTCAAAAAAATAATATTTATATAAAGTGTAGTACTAGTGTTTGTATATGATAAAAATTTATAAGTATGGATTGACATGAAAAAACCGAATGATCGAGATTGAAGATATGATTTAGTTTCTACTTATTTTTGTCATACATCCCATCCCACATTGAAAACTAGAGGTAAGGGGAGGGAGAGGGTGCTAAGTCTATAAAAGAAGCAAAGGGTGGGTAGGATTTTCATAACATGCAATGCATGAGAATTTATATATTATGAATAAATAAAATTCATAATAATTATTATAAATATAAATTCTAGTTTTTTTTATAAAATTTTTAAATAAAATTTGTTGACCCATTGTGTCAACCCGACGGGTCGACCCGCCGGGTCGTAGTCGGGTCGACCCGTCGGGTTACGGGTTCACTTTCCCCCGACCCTAACCCTAACCCTTAACCCGAAATGACCCTTTAACCCGTTGACCCGGACCCGACGGGTCATTGACCCGGCGGATCACCGACCCGGCGGGTCACGGGTCGACCCGCCCGACCCGTGACCCGTGGCCATGTCTACTCCCAAGTACCCCGTTAAACATGCTATAAGCTGAAGTTAATTATGCATCTTGGTGAAATATGTCTACTTTAGTTTCGATAGATTTTGGAATTAAAAACCCTAAAAAATTCATCGACAACCATAAAATACAACCAAAATAATAGAATAATTATATCAATCCGTTTGTTGAAACATTTCAATGAGTCTAGGTGTTTTCGGGATTGAAGGATAGACATAGGGTTGGTATGCGACCGGGTTAATAAACTGACTAAAATTATAAACATGGTAAAATTTATAAACTGTTGGTAAAAGTAGTTAAAAATTTAAACAACAAGATAATCTCCGTATGGGGAGAAAAACAGTTTATTTGTAAAAAGTGGAGTTTATTTGGTTGTTATTAGGGGTATTGTGGTACTTTCAAACCAAATAAGATAAAGGGGAGAATAAACACTCAAATAAACACCTAAAAAAACACCAATTTGTAGCTTATTTTTTAACCCTTTTTTTAACAGTTTTTACTTGTTTTTGGCTTCCCATACACCCATTTAAACTACTTATAAAATAAACACCTATTTGTACTTAATTTTTACCTATTTATAATCACACCCATACACACCCATAATACCAGTAGTTGGTTGAATGGATAGAGAATTTATATGAATTTATTTAGGTTTTTTCTTTTGCTTTCCGTTTGCTTCGTAAATATTTTCTTAAAATAGAAAAGGGTGTGCAATGCAATTTAGTAGATTTCATTTAGGGTTGTTTAAACGTTTTTCTATCTTATGCCCTAAGGGCATAGGATAAGACACTAAATTAGGAAAGATTCCCTACCAAAAAGGCAAGCGACCCTAGGAATCTAATTTAAAAAAAAACTAAATTAATTAAAATTTAAAAAACATTTCCCAATTTAGGGTCTTATCCTATGCCCTTGGGGCATAGGATAGAAAAATCATTGTTTAAAAGCATTCTTATTTATAAGTTAAATGTTAAATTCTATTTTTAATTTCTACTTCTATTTTATTTTAGGGATTTACAGACATAGTTACACTAAGGCTATATTTTATTTTTGGGCAATCATACACTAAAGATATGATGACCCATCCAAGAGCTATTGCATTTTAGTAATTAGCTTGTGCAAAATTTCAATACTTATCCCATGTTAGGTATTTTAAAGTTTAAATTTGTTCACTTAAAACTTTTATTCTATCCCACTCCAAATCATAATCATAACTCTGTCTCGCGCAAAAAAAAACCCCTCTCTATAGGGGCTGGAGAACGCGCAGGCTACTGTAGCCACACGCTTCCAATCTCTCACATATCCCGATTGTCTATCCCTAATCTCTCACCTATCCCGATCGCTTGTGATCGCTGCCTACCCACCCTATGCCATCATCACCTCTTCTTCGGCAATTGACGCTATTTCGGTTTCGACAAGAGCAATTACAGAACACTGTGGTGTGCATGTCAGGTTTCGTCCTATGAATCGTACGTGTTAGGGTTCTTCAATTCGTCCACCACCTGTCCTTCATCTTTCACCATCTCCTCCTCCGATTTCTCGTTACTGGGGGTTACGGAACCGATCCCTTTGAATCTGCTCAGTGGGCTTTTCTTAGGGGATTGGGGATTGCTTCTGCCCGTACTGTGCTTCCAACTACTTAGGGTAGATCTTCTTCTCTCTACTGGATTGACTCACTTAGAGGGGTCCCATTCCTTTGGCAAAGGCCCTAACTACAGCTCTGACTAACTCCTTGTGTCCTCAAGGAAAGACAGTGACGATCAGTACGAAAGGAAGGCCTACTAGCAGGGGATTCGTACTAAGAGCGGTTCACAACATATAGGGGATGTGTTAAAGAGTCGTTATGTAGCATATGATAACAACAAAGCAGACATGCACATGAAAAGACTTGCAATAGTAAGGTAAGGGTTGACTTTACTAGTCCTCTTGCTACGACCCTTACTCTTATAACGGGTTACACATGCCACACACTTGCTTCAAGTTTGAATGCCCAAGGTTTAGAATCAATGTACAGTCCCAGTCACAAAGATACAATCCTGTCCTCTCAACATGAGATCTCTCTATCTGTCTCGCCTTATCATGCAAACAGCTCCTATTGGACAAGGCAAGGAAAGCCTAAACCTCTATGGATCGAATCTTTCTTCCATTGAATGTGCAATTGAAGTGATCCAAATTTCCTTAGGAGACCCAAACTCCTCCTTGGAATTCTAAACCTTTTGTCTCTCTTCAATTTGGTATGTCCGGCTAGTTGGCCATCGTTTTGTCTGGATTTCGTGTTTCAACGTTTGTTTTGGGACTTTTCGTATGCTGCCCTGGTCATCGTCCTTCCTTCCCCAACATCCCTCCATCATACTCCACCAGCAGTTTCTTCCTTTCAATGCACCACTCTCGTCTCCGATGTCTCTCCGTCGTCCTGCACCCCTGCTTCCGTCTAACACACCCTCGGATTGGGTTTCCTTCTCTTCATTTTCGTTGATGTCGGGCCTGGCTTCTCCGCCTCCTCCCCTCCTGGTTGAGGCTGCCTTCTTCCCTCATCGGTGTTTGGCTTGGTGTGCAAGGGCGCCGGTCTGTCGATTGCAGCTACCGTCGATGCTTGGCGTGCAAGGCTATGAATTGGCCTTGCACGCGAAGTCCAAAAGACCAAAAAAAAAAGTTTTCTACATAAATTTTTATATATGACCAAAAATCCCGATAGGGTTTGACCAAAATCTCGAAAAGGTTTGACTTAAATTCCCAAAAGGGCCGAACGAATCCCGTAAGGGTCTAGAAAATAATTTTATTAGCGTTTTTGAACGAGCGGCGTGTGGCTTTGCATCCGGCATTTATAGGAGTTCTTCTGCTTGTTTGGGGTCATGGAGCTTGGAGTAGGGACTGGCTGGGGTCGTGGTAGCGCGTTGAGGACGACTCCGTATCTGGGAATGAGCTTCCCTGGAGTTTCGTCTGCACTACCAAAGGAGATAGAGTCCTATAGTACCGCTGGCCCGCCGTGCTACCACTACTGTTCAGTGGTGCTTGGCTTCGTTCTTCGCTTGTGTCCTCAACTTTTTGGGAGTAGTTATTCTTAGTTTGCCTTCTTTTACCACTACTGTTTAGTGGTGCTTGGCTTCGTTTTTCGCCTGTGTCAACTTTTTGGGAGTAGTTGTTCTTAGTTTGTCTTCTTTTAGGGTTTATTTCCGCTTGTTTTGTTACGCCCGTTTTCTATTTATATTGTATGTTTAGGCGGTTTCCGCCTGCCGGTTTGTCGACCTCTCGAGAATCATGCTTGCCTGATCTCGAACAACTCTGTTCTTGGCATTAGTTGTGAACGATTGATATTGCAATGACTCACATGTTTGCACAAATATTATTATATAAATAACAGATTTTCCTATGCTCTAAGGGCATAAGATAAGAGGCCAAATTGAGAAATATTTTCCCTAGATACACCCAGTTTATCAATTTTAAATTACATTATTGGTTCACATATTTTTTTAGGGTTTTCTTTTTCAATAAAGTATTCTTATTTTATACTCTTATGACACAATAGATATACTGTATAAATAATAGTATCATTTCTTAAAAATAAAATCATTCAAGCTACTAACAATCCCGTAAAAATGTTGAGAGAAACCCAAGAACACTCAAAATCAATTAATCGAATAAATCTAACCACAGATAAAATGCATATCTAACACACCCAACTATTTTCAACAACCAACTTGTGGGAAACATAGATCGATTGAAGAAGGAAGAAAACCAAAGAAGTTTGTTGTGATTATTGCGTAATCACCAAGAACGGTGAACTGAAAGTCATACAAAAACTAGCTATTGTGTGCAATTACCTATTTATACTAGAATCTAACAAGTTGACTAAATCAAAATGAATGGTGTATAACTCTCCACGTGTCAACAGATGCGCACTCAAGATGGCAGTTGTATCCCACTAAGTGTAACAACACTACTCTACATCCCCCCTTCAAGATGGAGCCAATGCAAGGCCTAGCTTGGCACAAAGGAACAAATGCTGAGCCTTAGACAGACCCTTGGTCATGATATCAATCTGTAACTTGGAAGGAATATACGCAGTAGCAAGGAAACCATCTTGAACCTTCTCGCGAGTAAAATGACAATCAATGTCTAGGTGTTTCGTGTGCTCATGGAAACATGGGTTAGCAGCGATTTGCTGGGCATCATTATTGTCACAAAACAAAGTGACCAGAGATGGAACAAGCAAATGCAAGTCCCAAAAGATATAAGACACCTAAACGAACTCAGCTGTAGTGGTAGCCATACTCCAATATTCAGCTTCAATCGAGCTCCGAGACACCGTAACTTGCATCTTGGTCTTCTAGGCAATCAACGAGTGACCAATAAAGATACAATATAGTCAGTAAGAGACCGCTGAGTCATCAAACACGATCCCCAATCAGCATCACTGAACCCAACCAACTTGAGCTAATCTTGAACAGGATAGAATAGCCCCTTTGAAATGGAACCACTAAGATACCACAGAACATGCTTGTCGGCCTGGAAGTGAGGGACACAAGGACAAGAGACAAACTAGCTAAGGTGTTGGATAGCATAGGACAAATCAGGCCGTGTGAGAGTAAGATAGAGCAACTGGCCTATTAAGTTCCTGTCCTTCTCTGGATCAGGAAGAAGATCGCCAACTTCAGGATCAAGTTTAAGTCCAAAAGGAAGGGAACCCTGATGGCTTGGCATCCAACATATCAAAGTCAGTAAAAATGTCATTGATATACTTCCTTTGAGTGAGAAAGGTCCCATATCAAACCTAAACAACTCAATTCCAAGGAAATATCTCGCAAACCCCAAATCTTTGATAGTGAAGGCCTTATGCAATGCAGCCTTGACATAATCAATATGATCTAAACTTGTGCCAGTGATCAATATCATCGACATAGACCAAAGCAATAGTGAACATGCCATTAACCTTTCGAACAAACAGGGAGTAATCATGAGAGGATTGCGTGAACCCCAATCGATAGAAATATCTGATGAGATCCGTGTTCCACTGTCTAGAGGCTTGTTTAAGCCCATAAAGAGTCCTCTTAAGCTTGCAAGCCTGGGAAGAAGAAGCGAGAGAATAACCCTCAGGTGGAACCATATAGATTTCCTCATCAATATAGCCATGAAGAAAGGAATTATTGACATCAATTTGGCATAAAGGTCAGCAACGTGCAGTGGCAAAAGCAATTATCATCCTGACAGTGGTCACCTTTGCTACGGGAGAAAATGTATGTTTATAATCTTTACCAAGTTTCTGATTATATCCTTTGATGACCAACCGTGCTTTATACTTATCAATTGTACCGTCATGTTTGTATTTGATTCGATAAACCCATTTGCAAGGGAAAACTCTATGTCCTGCAGGTAGATCAGTAAGTTCCCAGGTGGAATTGGCCTCTAAAGCTTGCAATTCTTGAGACATAGCATGTTGCCAATGAGCACTCTTTGATGCTTCAGAATAACGTCGGGGCACATTGAACTCGGAACATTGGCAAGAGATGCAAAATAAGGAGTAATTTTCCCTCGACCAAGCATTCTCCACATCCTTTAATGTCGCCTTCTCCTTCCGAAAAAACTGATACACAGCGTCCTTGTGGTCGTCCTCCATGAGGTCTCTCGGGGGTGGTGAGTAGTTTAGGCCTATGATGACCGCGAATTCTTGCAAAAAGAACCGCACATGATGTCCCTGCAAGGAGTACCACGTCTGGTGCTGCTTCCTTGTCTTCAGCTGCCACAGAAGGCAAAAGTGCACCAACTGTGCAGTAAACTTGTTTCTCGACCTCATCCTCTCTATGCCCCCCAGCTGGCTTTTCGTCAGCGCCTTATAATCATCCCGGTCAAGCACGCAGTCTATCTCGTCTAACATCTCATAAGTGGCATGCGACACACTGCGCCCGCTGAACTGGTCGTCTTCAGCGATCGCCAGGACAACATGCAATACATGCTCGAACCATGTCAGTACCCATTTTTTTTGTCAACCACCTTAGCAGCATAACCATGTAACAATTTGAGTTTCCTTACCCCTTGACAAATAGGTCCTGCGCATGCTTTCTTCTTCCCTGTCTTGGCCATTTTTTTTTGTGATTACACAGCGGGTACCTGCATCACAATCACTACCAACAAAGACTTTCAGACATTCAAGTCACCTAAACTGGCATACTAGTTGTACAAAACTATCCTACCAATGCTGCAGTAACTCAACAAACATACGCCTTTCTTCCCTCCTACTACATGTGCAGTCTTCCCCTACCACAAGTCCCCCAGTTTCTACATTGCTTAGTATCTCTCCCCTAATTGGACCCTTGCTAGTTTATCAAATTTTGGGCCGTGTGGTCTATTTTTGTAAACGGGCCAATTTTTTGGTCTACTTACTACTATTTCCTATTTTACTTTTTAGTGCACACATCATGTACGTTAACTTGAAGAAATGAAATACACCTATAACAAAGAGTGCAATCACACCTATAAAACAAAGAGTTTCATTTTAAATTGTCACATGTACGAGGACAATCACATTTTCGGATCCCATAAGAAAGAGTGCAATCACATTTGACAAGCTACTTGGTAGTTGTTGAAGCCATTTGATCATCAAATTTTGCACCGCTTCACAGTGGCAATCTAATATCTACCTCCACTTTGCTAGTTGGGCTAAAATTGTTCTTTTTTTTGGTTGTTTGCTTGTATATGAATTCATCAGCAGTCAGTATCATGAAATGAATTACTCCAGTGGATTATTCATAAGATGATGGCCTAGTAAAAACACATGAAACTAATGACCTTTCAGCATAAAATAAGGACAAGTTTACCGCTCAAAAGAACAAACTCATATAGACAACTAGGAAGGCAATAGTTCAGTTAGCCCTCACATAACAAACTTCACGATCGAGTAGAAGCAAAAACCCAAGCCATATGCTGTGAATGAAAAAACCCGGGTTTCACTCGCAGCATCGGGAGTACAACGAAGCTGGTTGCCTTGGATCTTCTGGCGCCAAAATTTACAAAATCATTACAGCTGGGTAATGGCATGGCCAGAGGAAGTTGGGAAGTACTGTCATGTGTCAGCATCACGGCCACCAGCAGATTCTGCATCAATCCTCTAAACCAGAAGAAACATGCAAGCTTTTAAGACGTGATTTTATAATCCCATGATAAAAGCGAAGGATATTAAAGGTTATAAAAAAGCAGCAAAGATTTAAAAGAAATCACTTTATACACATCGGATTTCAAAACTCCCTTAATAAGTTTGATCTCTAATGTAATACTATCCATTAACAAAGAAAAGGGGAAAGTGGAGAGGAATAAAGAATAGACTACCACAAGAGATTATTATGTGCATTTGCAAAGAGCCACCTTCCCTTTTATGGGAAAACTAACACAAACCACACTGTGGATAGGTTTCCATCCTATATAGTATGTGGCCAGTCCTTAACATGATCAAACTTTTAGAAGAAAGGACGAAGATGAGTTGAACAAACCTTAGTAAGCGACTAGAAGTCCAATTTCATTAGTCCAATTTTAAAGCTAAAATATTCCTAGTGAGAAGTTTTGAATGCCCTATAACATCAAAATAGAAATGCTAGAACAAAACACTGTGGTTCATGGCTTTAAATATATATTGAACCTCTACTTATTGAAAGCCACAAGGCTTCAAAATTGAAAAGACTATTCAGAATGCAAAACCCTAGCTATTCAAAATACACTTACCAGCACCTTCCTAACCCCCCTCCCAAAAAATGAATAATGGGTAAAGAGATATAGCATCAAGCCAAGTGTAGGCAAAAGAATGTTAAAACTTCACATGCAGACTTTTATCCATAAAATTCCAACATGAAATTGTATCTATTTTTCTTCTACCAATTTCAAGCTGTTCAGAAGAATATGCAAAACAGAAAAGGAGCTGTGAAACTTCAACTAGGGAAAATGGTAACTTACCATACGTTTACTAATATAAGGTTGTATCTTGATCAGGGGAGCAGAATTAGTTTCGGTGTCCGGAAATTTTTTCTTTGCGTTCTCAAATTCCTTTTTAGACTCTTTACGGCTGCCTGATTGCCACACCCGTCCAAAATTAGGCAGCCAGTCGGCGTCACCAATATTGGAAAAGACCTCTCCTCTTCTCTCCATTTCAATCTCAATCTTCCTCTTTTCTGCCCATGCAGCACCAACCCTCTTGGGATTCAACTTATTTGACTTTCCAGATTTGCCAGATGATGTAGCTGTATCATTTACCCTAACTTTTTTTGATTGGAGATCACAGTGAACAACTTCAGTTGCATGAAACCAAGGGGGAGGTGCCCCTGTGTGAACATTTCCTTTGAGATCAGTAGATCCCCTGGAAGAGAGCTGAGTGAGATTCAACAATCCTGAAGCAAGAAAAGTGTAAGTTGAACAACAAAACTGGAGAGAAACTTAATCAAGATACTTCATCTTGTGCCAGACAAAAGAAAATCAAACACCAAGTCGTATTATTGCCACACTAGTTATATAAATTAACCACTGTGTCTGTAAACACCCCCCACCCCCCCCAAAAAAAAAAGTAAAAAAAAAAAAGAAGATTAATCTCAGCTTAGTGATAGATACCTGGAGAAGAGGAAGATCCATTCCCCACTTTTTGATCACCAAACACCTGGGAGACATTAAGACATAATCATATATCTCTATATAAATCGCTCCTTATTTTTTTTTTTTTTAAAAAAAGAAGCGATTCAGCAGAATAAACAGCAAAGTCAGCAGAATAAACTGCAAAGTCACAAGTCATGACAGCATATTCTATTAAATATTTAAATGTCTATAAGTTCAAACTAAAAGTTTTCCGGATATGAACATCAGCTCAGGAAACTCCTGTGCAGCAAAATATTCAAATTCATTGCAGAACATAATTTAGGCATAATAATTCACCACAACAATCAATGCAAAATTAACTGAATCATGAAAATGATAGGATTAGAGTTTACCCATCCATTTTGAGGGTATGTATGAGAAAAGCAGCTTTTACCACCAAAAGGAGAGTTCTGAACCGATGAAGCTGAATTTACATGAAAAAAAGGTGCAGACATCACAGAGCATCAATCAGGATTTCTTAACGGCTCATGTGAACATTTTATGGGCAAGAGAAAGGAACTTAATGCAATCAGCGCACCTGCTAAGCCTGCTGAGATCTGAAAGTTTGAGTTGCAAGTGATGGCCCCATGAACTGACGAGGAACCAGCACATAGAGAAGAGCCCAAAGTTGCAACTTGGGAGATATCTGAAACCATTGCCTGATAATTCTCATTTGTATTATATTGTAAAGGCATAACATGATTTGATAGACTAGATTCTAAAAAATGGAAATTAGTTTCTTCATAATTTTTCATAATGTTGTTGGGTTGGATATCAGTTGAAACTCCTTTTGTAGATCCATCAGACTTGTCAACAGATGAAGCATCTTCACTCTTCAATACTTCACACTTCTTCTCCCACTGCATTGATAAGAGAAGGGGGTAATCGTCACATGAGGTGATGATGTTTATAGCAGAGCTCTTAATGACTATATGAGACTACTTGGAGAAAGGCATCGCAATGAGCCAAAAAAAAAAGAAGACAATTTGAACAGAAGAAAGCCAATTATTTGGATAAAGCATTACCATCCAATCTTAACTTCATAAGATGATTAAAGTAGAAGACAGAGAGAATCCACTTTCAAAGTTTCAAACACGTCTTACAGATCCATCTGGGAAAACTTTGTTTGAGCAATTTAATACAACATACACCAAAATAGAAATTAAAATGTAACTCCATTCTGAAGAATGCAAAGTACACATTTGAAGTCCATAAATTCACAAACCACGTTTATAGAGAGAACTAAAACCATGGTTTTCCAAAATTTAAATCCTCCTCCTAATCACTAACAGATTGAAGACACCATTGTTTGGAAACTCTTTCAAATAAACACAATCCATATACAAAGCATCCATTTTAAAACTAGCACGAATTAGCATTGATAAAGTGACTGAATATTTCATATACTCTGAGCTAATTCGATACCTTTGCTAATTCTGCATCGGTAAATCTGAAGGAATCCACCTTGTTCATACCACCACCGTATTTCCAAAGAAATTGCTTCAAATTCTTCAAATGATTTTCACTTTCAAGATGTCTAATTGCGTTCTCGCTGCAAGAGACCATAGCAAACCAATGATTTCAAACCCTTAAATTACCCAATCCAAATCTATTAGAGCGAAATTACCTCACGAAAGAGCTACAATGTTCGTCAATATCCGTCTCGCAGAAAACGCACCGAATTTGGTTGGGAGAGAGATCTTGTGGTCGGACAAGTTTAGGGTTCTTAAGCGAAAATCGGACATCAGAGAGCTTCTTTTGAAAGCGAGAGAAAAGGGAAGACAAAGACTTGGTATGGCTGGAGAAGTAGTTATGCCGCCGACCATTATCGTGGTTAATCCTACAAACCTTGCAAAACTCATACTCGCCCTTTTTATGCGTCGCCTTCTTTTTCTCCTTCACTTTATCTTTATCACTCATAATCCCACATGTACTGCCAGCATCAGGCTGGACGCTAGAGTTAAGGGCACCTGCCAGGGTATGATCCGCCATTATTGCATTGAGTTTCACGACCTATTCAGAATTGTATGGGTGCATTCAGTGGCGGATCCAAGATTTTTGCGAGGGGCTGAAAATTACAAACGACGATATTAAAATTCATTACAATGCTACAAAAATACAAATATGTTCAATACTAAAAAGAGAAATACTACAAATAGGTTCAATACTACAAACAAAAATGGGAAACTCCATTGCTTGAAAACAAACTAAGGCAACATCACTTTCTTTTTTGGCACCGGGAAACATTGCTGAGATGGGCTCCTTGTCAATTGCAGGAGTGTGGTGTCTACATTGTTGCTGATCAGTTTGAATCGAGAGGGAAAAAAAGCTGTTGTCATAGGTTGTATTTGGAAAGTAATATGGCTTCAACTGAGAGGGAAGTAGTTGTTGTCATAGTTGCAGATGGATTTCCATTTTCCCTTTGGCCATGTTATTAGTCATCAGCATACTTGCCATTTTTCCCATTGCTCTGCATCATTTTTGGAGTTCGCAGCTATGACTTCATTTCATTTTCTAGCTGATACCAATTTCTTATAGTGGTTGTGGAGTTAAGCTGAGAGCTAGACCTTAGGCTTCCACTCAACAAATACTACAAGGGGAATTGTGGGAGAAGATACTACTAAATTTGCAGGAAATTGGAGATTTTTACTGTAAGGGCTATTAAATCAAAAGCTTTTTTGGTGAATTATCTACATCAAAAGCTATTTTGACTGCACAAGGAAGATTGAACTTATCTCCGCCCCCCAAAAAAAAAAAGATTGAACTTATTATCAAAATCACAAACCCTGATCGAATTTTACCCAAAATTGATTCTTAAATCCACAGATTCTAATCTAAATTGATTCTAAAATCCACAAATTCTAATTTAAATTGATTCTCATCTCAACGAATTGAAATTAAAAACAATCAAATTAAAAGGTGGAGGATCAAAACTAACCTTGTAGAGTTGGATTTGGACAAGAATAGAAGAAGAACAAGAACAAACGCTGTCCGCTGTGCACTGTGAAGGCCGGCTGCGCTGCGGGGTTCACCGCCGAGGGGCTGGGAAGCTGTGAATGCCGGCTGGGCTGTGGAGGTCGGTGTCGGTGCCAGGGTCAGTCTCAGCCAGAGCCCGGAGGTGGAGGCTGTGGAGCTTGCGGGGGAATCCTCTCAGACTCTCGGCGGAATCCTCTCCGAATCTCGGCTCTGTCTTTTGTGGTTTCGGGAGGGAGGTCGGGTCTGTGTAAAATAATCAATTGTAATGGGCTTTTAAGGTAAACTACTACAATTCCCGCCCCAATTGCGCGTTTCCGAGAATAAAAAAAATAAAATATAAAACACTTATTATAAGATGAATGAAAAAAATTACAAATAACAAATGTATTATCTATTACAGTATATATTATAAATATTTAAATGCAATATTATTGTTTGGGAATGATAAAGATGTTTTAGAAACTTGGAAGAAAAGGTAGGAGGAAAAAATTCGTTATTGGTTGAAATAGTTAAAATGAAGGTGGAGTGGACACGTAAGCAAAAGTCTTCTAATATAAAGTATTATAAATATAAATATTTAGATATAGATTTAAAAAAACAGATATAAAAAGAGGAATCGAACCTAGATCTTTAGACTCCCTGAGATTAAAGGCGTGTTTGACAATGAGTGGAAATTATTTTTAAGGAGTTAAATGAGGTGGAGATTATAGTTTGAGATGGAAGAAGTTGACTTTTTTTTAATTAACCCCGATTTAACACGGTAGGGTATTTGATGGGTAGTTTTTTTTGTTTTTACAAAAAAACGAAATTGCCCCCATTATTTTCTTATTCGTCTGAGCACACGAATGATGAGTCAGAGAAGTGCCTCCGAACGACGAGCATCGATGTTGTAAAGCACCTCCGGACGACGAGCGGCACACGAACTCCACCCACAACTGTTGGTGACTCTTTCCACCACCGTGGTTGATGAGCAAGAGAAGCTTGAGCGGCGAGCCTTCCTTCTTCTTTATCTTCGCAATCGACTTCGATCCCTTTCCTCCGATTTCTTCTTGTCTTGAGCGGCGCTGAGAAGAGGAGGAGAAGGAGGATTGAGGTGGTGGAAGCTATGGCTAGGATAGACGGAGATGAGGGCGGGGCAACGGTGGTCGGAAGCGCAGGCTTACATCGGCACCAAATGGGTCGCTGCCAAACACCTCCCATGTGTTATTGTTTTTTCGAGAAAAACCCCAAGAACCCCCCCCCCCCCAATCCCTTGGAAAATACGCCCTAACTCCTTCTGTCCCTTACCATTGAGCTAAGACATTTTCTTGATTCCCTATTCACTTTACGTGATTTTATTACAGAAAAAATCCAATATACATAAAATATATATACCTTTTCTTTTAAAATAAGAGGGGTGGTTTCAACCATCCCAAGCCCCCATTGATCTGCCACTGGGTGCATTACCCCGAACCATTGGGTCGATTTCCACCTTGCCGAATTAGGGAGAACCATCTCAAGAACGGGACCATAAGGACAATTAATGGATTTTTACCACTAACTCAAAAATATCACTACTTTTTACTATATCTATTTATATATATCTACATTATATATTATACTTATAACATATACTAAAACCGATTCATAATGTTCCATGTGGTATATTGTGGTTGATTCTAGAGAACGTGTTTTGCCCATAAAGCTCTATACTTGTCTATAGAAAAAGGATTATACATATGGCACTACATCGAGCTTTCATATGGTTCAATAGTAGATAAATCAAGTAGTGGTCATGTCCCATCTCCTTTTGTGGGTGGCGTATAATTAAGCGGGCCACTCATCACACAGTACAAATTGGAGTTAGTGGAGTCCCCCCTATCGAATCCAGCAATAAGGATATAAGAACACAATCAGAAGGTCCATTTAAAGCATAACATGATTTGATAGACTTGATTTTAAAAAATGGAAATTAGTTTCTTCATAATTTCTAATAATGTTGTTGGGTTGGATATCAATTGAAACTCCTTTTGTAGATCCATCAGATTTGTCAGCAGATGATGCAACTTCATTATTTAACACTACACACTTCTTCTCCCACTACAATGACAAGAGTAGGTAATCATCATATGAGGTGATGGTGTTTTCGGGAGAGCTCTTAATATGAATCTACTTGGAGAAAGACAACGCAAGATGAGAAAAAGAAAAGGCAATTTGAATAGAAGAACACCAACTATGTGGAGTACCATCAATATTTAACATAACTTCATAAGATGATTAAGTAGCAGACAAAGAGATAGCATTCGATTTCAAACCCGTCTTATAGATCCATCCGTGGAAAACTGTGTTTGAAAAATTTAACACAAGATATGCCATAACATAAATTAAAATGTGATTCTGAAGATTGTAAAGCACACATTTTAAGTCCATAAATTCACAAGACACGTTAATAGAGAGCCGTTAAAGCCATGGTTTCCCAAATTTAAACCCTCCCCCTTAATCAGTAACAGATTCAAGACATCTTGCTTGGAAACTCTTCCAAGTAAAACAAGCAGCACAAAAAGCAACCATTTTGAAACTAGCAAGAATCACCAGTGATTGAATATTTCACATCGCCTGAGCTGATTCTATACATGTGCTAACTCTGCATCAGTATATCATATCTGAAGGAATCCACCTTGTTTATACCCAACCGTATTTTCAAAGAAATTGCTTTAAATTCTTCAAATTATTTGCATTTGCAATGTTGGGCCTATGGCCCATTTGGGTCCACCCCAAGTTGGGTCTAGCCCAGGGTTGTGCCACCAACAACAAGAAGAAAAAGGAGAGGAAAGATAGGAGATTTGAGCGGGTGTTTCATCTTTTGATCTGGTGATCCATCTTCTTTCTTCGGCAGGTCAACAACAAGTGTTTGTTGATAGGTATTTTCTCCTCGTGGAAATCTAATCTGTTTACAAGTGTTTAGCTAGACTTTTGGAGAGGAATCCATTCTAGATCCAAGTTGTATTTAGATTGGTGTTTGAGATCTCCATGTTTGTTTGTCTCGGCCTGAGACTGGATTGTTAAATACTTGTATTGGCTTATTGATTAGTGGATTGGTTGCTCTGGCGGACGGAAGGTGGGTTTTTGGATCATTTGGTTAGAGAAGATTTTTCCCAGGTAAATCTTGTGTTGATTATCTATGCTTGTTTTGTTGTTTGCGTTGCTTGGATGTGTTCTGATTTTGGTTCTAGATTTGTGCAGTTGTTGGTGCTATTTTCTACTGTAGTTGGATTGTTTTCTGATTATCATTAGACTCCCGGATCACCCCGAATGCGTTTTCGTGCCCAACAAGTGGTATCAGAGCTTTGGGTTGGGATATTGTGTGATTGAGATTGTGGGTATGTGGAGTTGGAAATGAAAATGTTTTATCTCATAGAGTTGGGACAAGATAGCTAGTAGAGACTCTAGAGAGTGGCCGGAATAATCTGCACCGAGCGGTTGTTAGGGAACCATTAGAGCATGTGTTGATGATTGTGTTTTCATCAGATAAGTAACGCAATAGATCGATGCACAGGAAAAAGAAAAGAAGTCGTGGATGTGATGGAAAAGTCAGCCCGAATGAATCTCAAGTTTAGAGATGGGAACCCTATTGTGGAAGAAATCAGGGAAGGCTTGGTGGGAGTTCGATCAAGCGGAGACTTTTTTTATTTGCAACATATGTGGTCAACATACTTGAGTGGGAAGGGCTGCAGAATCAAAAGAGAAAGTCTCTCATTTCTTTTGCTGATAAAAAGACCTTGAGCACTTAGGATTTGTCTTGATTGCAGACAAGATTTAGCAGAACTTCTAAGACGCCAGAAGAGGATGGAACAAGATTGGAGTTTCTTCAGAGGATTGTGCTGATGGGATAGCCGTGTCAGAGGGAAGTTCACCAGGTGCTATGACTAGTGGCAGATCTAAGTACGATGAGCCAACACGGATAGAAGAAACTACCAGATGGTCAGAGAGAGGAGGTCATACTCATGCATTCACCAGGAGTTCTACCTCGGAGTACCAGAGAGCTACGGAGGAGGGGGAGCTAGAGGTTGATGGTGACATCTAGCGAGCATTAGTTATGCCACTTATGCGTCTCGGAGGTGAGATGGGACTAAGATGCAGGTGAGGCCATGACGAACAAGAACGTCTTCCTCTTGGGCTAGAAGGGGAGATCGTTGGGCCTATGGCCCATTTGGGTCCAGCCCAAGTTAAAACCCTAGTGTGCCTTCTTCTTTGTGATATAAAAGGCAATGTTTGCCTTTGTTATGTGTACATAAGAGGAGCTTCAGGGTTGAGCCGCCGGCAACAATAAGAAAAAGAAGAGGAAAGATAGGAGATTTGAGCGAGTGTGTTTCATCTCTTGATCCGGTGATCCGTATTCTTCCTTTGGCAAGTCAACAATGGGTGTTTGTTGATAGGTATTCTCTCCTCCTAGAAATCTAATCTGATTACAAGTGTTTAGCTAGGTTTTTGGAGAGGAATCCATTTTAGATCCAGGTTGTATTTAGATTGATGATTGAAATCTCCATGTTTGTTGTCTGATTGTCATTAGACTCCCGAATTACCCCGGATGCGCTTTCGTGCCCAACAAGAATTGTTGGGTATGCACATATGAAATAAGAAAATCTCACATCAGAAGTTGGGAGGGTTCCAAGCTAGCATATAAGTAGGTGGGCTACTCCACTCAACGCCAATTGGATTTGGGTTGGAACCCCATTTGCTTGTGTGCTAGGCTTGAGAAGGTTGTGCACCTCTCCTCAAGGAAAGTCTGTTATTGTTGGTGTCGGAGTCTCGGTGTGGTCGCGGGCGGCCGGGAGAACCAGGTTGTGATGAGAGCCGCATTCAACACTTGGAGAAGGGTCCACCAACGAGACTTGAGTTGTGACGCTCTCCCCAACATGCAAGATGCCTAATTGCATTCTCGCTTCAAGACACCATAGTAAACAAATTATTCCAAACCCTTATTGAGAAGTAAAAATCTCAGATACGAAAGCTATTCCATTAAATTACTAGAAAATTACATAATTCAAATATGTTAGAACGTAATTACCTCGCGAAAGAGTTATGAAGTTCATCGATATCCGTCTCGCAGAAAACGCACCGAAATCGATTGGGAGAGAGATCTTGTGGCCGGACAAGTTTAGGGTTCTGACGGAGGGAAAACCTATTGTTGATCCGTCAAAGTAAAACTCAAACTTGTAACTAGTATAGAAATAAGTAAGAGGTCGATCCACAGGGAGATTTGTTGCTCAAGTATGATTTAAATGCCGATTTAGTAACCAATTGGGGGTGTTTGTGAAAGCAAAGCGAATTAGCGAAGACAGAAGTAAATGGTTGTGATTCAAACAAATGAGAGAAGTAGTTCTACCTACAATTTTCCACTTTATTTGGTTGAAGCGATCCTTGTAACTTCTTCTCGTCCTATTAAGTTTCCTATGAATGCCCGTGTCCCGACCTAATATAGTTACTAGTCCAATCAGTCCTAGCAACCCTTATCAATCGAACAGTCCCTAAAGAAGGATTTAACTCAATTGATAGCTTTAAGTTCAGAGATTAGCCAAGGTATTTGCAGTCCCGAAAGAGGGATTTAACAACACATCCAACTTCCTACCTATCTAATTAGTTCAATCAGCCCTAAAGGGATAAGTTTTCTACTTAGGTTAAGGTTCACAATCAGGAATCTACAAAACCCTAGCAATTGAATTGATCTAACTAGTTGGCCAGACAAGATAGAACAAAACAATAATTCAATAAGCGCAAAGAAGTTGCAGCATTCAATAGCGGAATTAAGGAACGACAATTAGAAACTCACAATCAATCCAAATAAAGCTTTAAATTATAGGTAGAACCGATGAGTTTAGTTCCTCATGGAAAACATCGCTCAATCTCTAATTGTCTGATAGAACGTAGAATGAAAATGAAGTCCTTGAAAACTAATAACACTCGACCTTAAAAAGTCTAAGCCGAACCAAAAAAACGAAATAACAAACTAGGGTTTCAATTTAACAAAATGCAGCGCCCATGTGACACATGCGGCGGCCGCGACATGTTGCTGCGGTCGCTGCACGCTAGCTCTTCCAATCCCGCTGCTCTCTTCTTTGCTGCGGCCGTGGCAGGTATGCTGCGGCCGCTGCATATCTCGCTGCCAGAAGCCGAGATCAGCTCCAATTCCTTGCTTCTTCTTTATTCAAGTCTCCAAGATCATGCATCCCAATAGCGTTCGAATCTAACTCTGTAAAAATACTCACAAATTCGCGCAAAATCCGAACTCTTCCAAAATAATCGTCAGATGCACTTTAACTCCAATTCATTAACTAAATGCAACCTAACTAGCCTAAAAATGCCTATAATGCCTATCTAGGATATGCATTATCAGGTTCTTAAGCGAAAATTGGATATCAGTAAGCTTCTTTTATAAGCGATAGAGAAGGGAGGACAATGACTTCATATGGCTGGGGAAGTAGTTATGGCGCCGACCATTATCGTGGTTGATCGTACAAACCTTGCAAAACTCAAACTCGCAATTTCTATGCGTTGTACTCTTTCTTTATCTTTGTCATTCGTAATCCTACTTGTACCACCGCCGATAGGTCGGATGCTAGAGTTTAGGGCACCCGCCCCATGATCTGCCATTGTTGCGCTGGATTTCACAACCAATGAAAAGACATCCTTTGATACTCCGTAAGGTTTTAACTATTGCCTAAGAATTAGACCGATTATAAATTAGTGCTGGACTCAACATTTTTGCGAATGGGGTTGAAAACTGTATTAGATTTTTATCTCCATTGTTAAGGTTCTAAGTACTGTCGAAACCCGATCTACAAGTGAACCTTTGTCTAAATTATCTCACATAATCTCCAAAAAAGTGGATTTTATATGGGTGAATCACGAGTTCCTAGTGCGTATTAAGATATAGGCCTTGAACAAAGTCCTTTACCTAAGCCTACCCCTTTCGTCTTATCGGTGACAATGAAAGCAAGTGCAAATTCAAATGCATTTTTGATGAAGGGTTTATTTTCAATCAAATAAATTTATAAGATCGAAACCCCGCTATAGTATAGTAGGGTCAAGTTCGTTCGCAGGGAGAAAGTCAGTGACTCAATTTTAATTACCAAAGAGCAAGAATAGCGAGGAGAGGTGACAAATGTAGAGATTTTTGGGGTTTTGTGGGCTGCTGGAATTTTTAGGAAATATCAATAATAATAAAAGTCTAGGGCATAAGGATCCCCACAACGATAATCATGCAAGCATTGCAATGAATCATATAAAAATCATGTTTTTATCTATTAAATCGGTCAATTTGCATCAACCCTAGCAAAGTAATCAATTTATTTTCACAAATTAATAAACTTTACTAACAATCTTAATTAGGTGATCAAACTTTCATTCAAAACCCTAATTACTATCCAATTCACAATTCAATCTTTCAATTCAATTGCAAAAAGGAATTTCCCCAAATTTTCATTGAGTACTTAAGCATATAAATAGATAAGAACCAATCAATTCACCAATTCATAGCAAAATCGCAAGCATAACTATCGTTGGGATCACCCCAACCCTAGAAAAGGCGACTACTCACGCATATTCATGGTGAATAACTCAAAATTCATGAAAAGACTAAAAATCAGAAATTTAAATTGAATAAAAACCTGAGAATAATGTCAACAATGCGTCCCAAAAGCCTTACAAAACGTTCCTCAACTTTCGCCGAAGAAATCGCTTAAAAAAGCTCTCAAATCCGCTCACAAACGCTCCTAAACGAGTGCTGAGAATTCTAACGTAGGCTGGAAATTCGGTATGAAGAAGAGAGATATTGTCTTCCAAACCCTAAAAATCCTATTTATACTTAATATCCCCTAAACCTAATTAGGAAATAACAAATATATGAATTTTATCTAAAGTCTATCTAAGGAAAATAGGTAAAAATAATTAAATCCGGATAAAAATAGGTGCCAGCGAGCCCGTACCGACCCTAGTCCACCTCGGTACCGAACCCCCTTAGGGTCGGTATGACCACTGTTGCTCAGATTAGCTTGTTCTGTCAGATTATGCCTCGGTACCGATCCATGGGGGGTCGGTACAGGGTCGGTACAGCTCAGTAAAATGCCCATATCTCCTTTGTTTGAACTCCGATTGCTTCCGTTCTTTTTCCTATGCGCTCCTTCTTCTTTTCCGCATCTTTTCTTTCTTGAAAGTTTCTTCAAAAACAGCTTCAAAAATCCTGTAAATCACACAAAAGCTAGTGAAGACATCTATTTCTTATGAAACATGAAAATCTATGCAAAAGACACTAAACCCAATGCATAACCAATGAAAAAGACTTATATTAACACTAAAGTGTATGGAAAAAGATGACTAAAAACATGCACATCAAAATACCCCATACTTAGACTTGCTTGTCCTCAAGCAATAACCGAACATGAGTCTTTCATCCCACAAACATACTTTTTTACGCACTAGCTTTTTCAATTTAGTGCAACATGAATAAAGTAGACAAACGTCCTAGCATGTACATGAGTGATCAAGTAGCTCGCATGCTTATCCATCCAACCTCACAGGGAAAAGTGTTTCACTCGCTCTCATGTGTTTAGGCTTTAAGAACAACTCTCAACTCAAATTCAAATGCAAAAACTCTTAAATATTGAAACTTATATCACCAAATTCGCAACCAATTGATGCTAATGCAAACAAAAATTATCAGGAGGTCTTTCGCTCAATGGAGAACTTCAAAGAAGTCTCCATTCGGCGGGGTTGTAATGGGGCTGGGTATGAAATAAAGGGTATGGAATTATTTGGCCATGTGGTGCTTAATAAAGTTAGGGAATCAAGACTCCTAAATCTTCAACACAACTTAACCAAACCATAACTCTCCATCATATAAATCAACCAAACTCATCAACATATCTCGTGAAGAACTCAACCCTTTTAGCAACTCTAGATACTCTCAATAATATAACTCATGCACAAAAGAAAATAACTAAGAACTATTTGGCTCATGCACTTTATTCAACTACTAATAACTTAACCTTTTCTTTTTTTTTTCTCTTTTTTTTTTCTGAATTTTTTTTTGAGAACGAAAATAAAATAAAATAAAATAAAAATAGTGCATTTATAATGTGAGCCAAATATTCTTTTACATAATATGTAGCAAAATAAAAACCAACCCATTCTTCCATAAACTCAAAATTCTTCTCACTTGAACCCAAACATAAGCTCATTTTCTCCACTAAATCATTAATCCACCAACTCTAAGTCTTAATTCCCAAATGGGGTCAGGCTCAATTCGGCTAGGAAATAGTTTTGTGGAGCTTATATAATATATAGGTCTCAAGCTAATTATTGGCTTCAAGCAGAGATAATGTAGGGTAGGTAAAGAGAGGATAAAATTGGCTCAGAAGGTGCCTCCATCATTTAATTCTCATTCACATCAAATTTATATATGCATTGGCATTGAAAAATAGATAACCATCGCAATACTCAGAGATAATATGCATATGACGAGTAAACTCACTCAATAAAGCAAGGGATTTAATTCTCACTCCTATAAGGCCAAAATTCTCACTAGGTAAAAGTTTTGTTGGACTTCAGTCATGCCTAAGAACTTAGATCATACATGCTCAATTATGTCTACTTAACCGTATTATGCTATGGGACTTATATCATCACGTCGGCCATTATTTATCATCATAGGACATCTAAGTTAGGATATAGGGCTAAAACTAACACATAAAATAAACATGCATTTTTCTTTTCTTTTTTTTTCGACCTTTTTTTTTTGTTTTTATAGCTTTAAGCAAGACTAAGATAATCAAAATATGACTAAGGACTTAAAATTTAAAATGCATAAGACTTAAATATGAATGCATAACATAATCCAAATAAAATGAAGTGCAGAACAACACATAGAAGAACAATTCTAAGAAATAATGACACATAAGTTTTCTGAATCCCCCACCCCATACTTAAAAATAGACAGTGTCCCCACTGTCAAAAGAAAATCAAAGTAAAAGGGAAAAAAACTCAGAAACTCACAAAAACAAGATGCAGAAGCTGGTGAAGAAATCAAGAAACTCTACTCAGAGGGCGGCGGCGGTGGGTATGGGTTATGTGGGAAGAGAGATGATACCCAAGATGTAAAAGAGGACGCGCGTGCTTCCTGTTGGTCCAACCTCTCATTTAGGCGTGTAAACCCACCCCTCAGCTCTTCCTGCAAGCTCTCCTGGCCTACTCTCAGATATTGCAGCTCGCGCATAATATCATCAAAAGAAGATTGCTGCGTAGAAGGCCTACTCGGACCAGCCTCATCAGAAAAGTAGTGGCCACTAGGCATAGCGTCATGATCCATGAAATCAGTATGCTCCGGCTGCCACTAGACCTAATGTGTCCTCTGGATGGGGATACCTGGGCGGTCGCTGTCGTCTCAGAGGATCTCCCAAAATGTCCTCTGAGATAGAACGATACTCCTCAGCCCAAGTGTTGCGCCAATTTGGTACATACAACAAGTCCAAGTTCCGCCTGAGAATCTCAACATCATAACCATGAAAAGTAGAAAAGTACCTATCCCTTTTCCTCGTGATCACCTTAGCACTTGTCAAATAAGCAATGTCTATAAGCTGAGTAGCCGCAGACTTGTATCTGGTTAGATCAACTTGGAGGCGCTTGGCCAAAAGCACAATCATACCACTAAACCAAATCTCATCGGCGTTCTTCGTGTAGTCTCTAACATGTGCAAGGAACTCATAACCCAAATTTGGGGGCGTCTCCATCTCGAATAACACCCCCCTTAAACAAGCAATTTCCATCCTTGTAGGCCTAGAAAGCTCTTTCTTTGCCCATATAGTGCTACCAAAAATCCTAAGGATAATGCGGAAAAGAGGGTTCGCGATATCCTTACCTGGAAGAGCTCTTTCAGGCCATCCGGGCATGCCGGTGATCAGTTTCCATGTATCCAAAGCTCTGCAGATGACGACGTTGTATGGCTCTACAGGGTTGGGGAATCCCAACAGAGCGTTGAACTGCTGCAAGGTGAATGTGTGCACCTCATTCCCTAGCTGGAATGTAATAGGGCCCTCAAAATCTGGCCCATTGATGTCCGTCTGTAAAGTAGCCACAAACTCGGCAACGAGGGCGGGGTAGAAGCGCGTGACAGGATCCAGGAGACACGTGGCGCCTAAATAGGAAAAGGCCTCCACTATGTCATCCTGTATTCCCAAGCTCACTCCATCTATAGGGTCATACCACCGAGCCCGAAGCTTGTGGTTCTTGAGGATGTCCTTGTACTCCTTCTTCTGACGGGCGTCGTATATGATCACATCATCCAAAGTAACCGTAGAAGATGACTCCCTAACCCTCTTGCTCTTAGAACGGAACATATTCCTGAAACAAAGTAAAGAAAACTCAAGCTAAATATCTGTCTATAATCATAAAACCAAGTTAAATATGATCAAGCTATACATACTACATATCCGAGTAGACACAAAAGAAATAAGATGCACTAAAAAAAATCCTATAAGCATATTGAACATGTGAAAATATAAAACCACATAACCATAAGTGCATTCTTGAAAATATCAAATGAACTCAAAGCACACTAACTCACCACCATATAGAAATAATATAATGCACTTCTTATATATAAAATATATGCTCAACTTAGAATATATGAAAAGGGGAAACAATATAGATAATGTAATATCATGTAGATCACTAAGGTATCCCCTAATCATACAACAATATACCCAAGAAAAGTAATATAAGGAATGCATAACTCAGTATACACAAATCAACCGTTACAACCCCATACTTAAGTTCAAAACAAGTCAAATAAAGATGCAATGGATATATAACTTGCTCGTAATTGCCAAATCATGTAAAGAGATAAATTTTTATGCTAAAATAGAAGAAATCAATCAACCTAAAGCATAAAATCAAATCAAAATCAAAACTCGAAACCAATCGCAAGAAAAGCATAATATCCAATTGGCTCACAATCTATAATCAATTTGACAATGCTATGAACACGAAAGATGCTCCAAATCAACCCAACAACACAACCACATCATCAATTTCGACCAATTCGACTTTCGGCAAAAAGCCCCAAATTCCGCTTCTAAATCAAACCCTAGGTTTTCAATCTCAACCCAAATCATCAAATCAATCCAAACAATTGAAATAAACAAGTTTAGGGTTAGAAATCATACCACAATCGAGTTGAATGAAGAAGAAAAATCGGGATTTCAAAGGTATAACGAGCCAAAAATATCCAAACAACGATTTGTGCAATGGTGGTTTGGTGGGAGGGCTGCTGGGCTCGAACCGGGTCAGGTCTGTGCTCGGGGGGTGCGGGTGAGGGTGGTGGTTCATGGGGATGGGGTGCGGTGGCCGAAAGTGGCTCGTGGGTGACGTGGGAGGCGCCGAGAGAGAGGGAGATGTGCGGGGTGCTTCGGAACCGAGGGCAGGGGTGTGGGTAACGGGGGCTAGGGGCTCGGAACCAAGGTGCAGCTGGGCTCAGGGGGTGCGCCAGGTGGTGGGTGGCGCCGGATGTGGCTCGGGCTGGTGGTGGGAGGTGCGGAGAGAGAGGGAGCTGGGCACCTAGGGTCGGAACCGAGGGGAGGGGTGTGGGTAACGGGGGCTGGGGCTGGAAAATAAGGAAGAGAAGGAAAGAGGGAAGGAAAGAAGAAAAAAAAAGGAAAGAAAAGAAAAAAAAAATTCAGAAGGGTCGGTACCGAGCCTAGGAGACTCGGTATTGCCTCGGTATAGCTACTGTTGAGCTTCTTTTTCCGTTTTTCGCCCGTTTTCGCAGTGGTTCCCTCCTAAGGCCTGCATGGTTAGTGCAATACACTCCACCCCAACTATCCTACCTATCCTAAAATTTAAAAACTAAAAATAAAACTTAGAAAGAAAAGGAAATAAAGCGGGTTGCCTCCCGTAAGCGCTACCTTTAACGTCGTTAGCTTGACGTGGTTACCTCCTCTTCATTCCAAGGCCGTTAGAGCCCAAGTAACTCTTATTTCTTCCTCCGGGTCCACTCTATCATAGTATTTTTTGAGTCGGTGACCATTGACCTTGAATATGGCTCCTTCTTCATCAACTAGATCCACCGCTCCATGGGGATAGATATGATGAACAATGAATGGCCTACTCCATCTCGATCTAAGCTTCCCTGGAAACAATCGCAATCTAGAATTGAAAAGAAGAACTTTATCACCTACCTCATAGGTCTTTGGGACCAACTTCTTGTCGTGCCACTTCTTTGTGCGCTCTTTGTATATTTTGGCGTTTTCATAAGCTT
The DNA here is from genome assembly GCA_963922045.1 of Persicaria maculosa. Lineage (NCBI taxonomy): Eukaryota > Viridiplantae > Streptophyta > Magnoliopsida > Caryophyllales > Polygonaceae > Persicaria > Persicaria maculosa. Next base: position 16,935,511 of record OY998261.1, on the reverse strand, counting down.
TGAGCCTCAACTCCTCCAATTCTTGCAAGTCCATGAATCTCTTTGCTCCGGCCGCGTCAAGGTCCATGTTAAGCTCCTTGAGAGCCCATAAAGCTCTATGCTCAAGCTCGACGGGCAAATGGCAAGACTTACCATAAAACAAGTTGTAGGGAGTTGTGCGCAAAGGTGTCTTGTATGCCGTTCTATATGCCCAAAGTGCATCATCTAGCTTAGATGACCAATCCTTTCGTGAGCGCGACACCGTCTTCTCTAGGATGCTCTTTATTTGCCGATTTGAAACCTCCACTTGGCCGCTAGTTTGAGGGTGATAAGGTGTTGCCACCCTATGAGTCACCCCATACTTAGCCAAAAGAGCCTCGAAGCCCCTTTCTATGAAATGAGATCCTCCATCGCTAATAAGAACCCTTGGGACTCCAAACCTGGGAAATATGTTAGTCTTCATAAATTTAGCTACAACTTTAGAATCATTAGTACGTGTAGCTATTGCCTCAACCCATTTAGAAACATAATCGACAGCCACCAAGATATATTTATAAGGCCCTGATGAAGGGAAGGGTCCCATAAAATCAATACCCCATACGTCGAAAAGTTCAACCTCAAGGATTCCGGTGAGAGGGTTCTCATGTCTCCAAGTGATATTCCCCGCTCTTTGGCATTCATCGCAACCTTCAATGTAAGCATGTACATCCTTGAACAAGGTAGGCCAATAGAAGCCACTTTGAAGAATCTTCGCCGTGGTCTTGAAGCTCTTTGTGTGGCCACCCGTCGGAAGGGTGTGACAATGGTTGATGATGCTCTCAATCTCTTCCTCTGGCACACAACGTCTAAAGATATGGTCACTTCCTTGCTTGAACAAGTAAGGCTCATCCCAATAGTAGTGTTTGACGTCGTGGAGGAATTTCTTCTTGGCTTGCGAGGTCAAGTCCTTAGGGATTTCTCCCCCTACAATATAATTAGCAAAATCCGCAAACCAAGGGGTCCTTGACCCTCTAATGGCATAAATATGGCAAGATATGAGAGAAGAAGAAGGGGTATGGAAAAAATCCTCACCGGAACTTACCGAATCGGAGCAAATCAGCTTAAGGAGGCTCTCGTCCGGCCTGGAGTCATTGATTGGCACTTCATTTTCCGACTCCTTCAGGTGGTTTAAGGGCAACCTAGACAGATGGTCAGCCACCGAGTTTTCCGCTCCTTTCTTGTCCCTAATCTCACAATCAAATTCCTGCAATAAAAGCATCCACCGAAGGAGCCTAGGCTTGGCATCCTTCTTAGTCATCAAATACCTTACCGTTGCGTGATCCGTATAAACAATGACCTTAGAGCCTACTAAATAAGTACGAAACTTTTCAAAGGCAAATACCACGGCGAGGAATTCCTTCTCCGTCGTGGTGTACTTACTTTGCGCTTCATCAAGTGCCTTACTTGCATAGTAGATTGCATGAAGCTTCTTGTCTTTCCTTTGCCCAAGCACGGCACCCACAGCATAGTCACTAGCATCACACATGATCTCAAAGGGAAGGTTCCAATCGGGCGATTGCATAATGGGAGCGGAAATAAGGGCTTCTCTTAACTTGTTGAATGCATCAAGACATTCTGCAGAAAACTCAAAGGCTACATCTTTCATAAGCAAATTAGTTAGAGGTTTAGCAATCTTTGAGAAGTCTTGAATGAATCTCCGATAAAAGCCCGCATGTCCTAAAAAGCTCCTAATATCTTTCACATTGGAGGGAGGAGGTAGTTTCTCAATCAATTCAATTTTAGCACGATCTACCTCAATTCCCCTATTTGAAACCAAATGCCCTAAAACAATTCTCTCTTGAACCATAAAGTGACATTTTTCCCAATTAAGCACCAAATTAGTTTCTTCACATCTTTCTAGCACCCTACTCAAGTTGGCAAGACATGAATCAAAAGAAGAACCATAAACAGAAAAATCGTCCATAAACACTTCTACTATATCCTCAATCATCTCAGAAAAAATAGCCATCATACACCTTTGAAAAGTTGCAGGGGCATTACAGAGCCCAAATGGCATCCTCCTGTAAGCAAAAGTTCCATAAGGACAAGTAAAAGTTGTCTTCTCCTGATCATCCGGATGAATGGAAATCTGCCAAAAACCACTATAGCCATCCAAATAGCAAAAATAATTGTGTTGTGCTAGACGCTCAAGAACTTGATCAATAAAAGGAAGAGGAAAATGATCTTTCCTAGTAGCACTATTCAACTTCCTATAATCAATGCACATGCGCCATTTAGTAGTGGTCCTAGTGGGTACTAACTCACCTTTCTCATTCTCTATCACAGTCATTCCCCCTTTCTTAGGGACAACATGAACCGGGCTCACCCATTTACTGTCAGAAATAGCATAAATAATTCCAGCATCTAACATTTTCAAAATTTCAGATTTGACTACTTCTTGCATATTTGGGTTAAGCCTACGCTGACGTTCTATGGTCGGCTTATGATCATTCTCCATGAATATTCTATGCATGCATAAAGAAGGTGAAATTCCAATGATATCATCAAAAGAATAACCAATAGCCTTCCTATAGGTTCTAAGCACATTAAGTAACTTCTCTACTTCTTCCTCATTCAATTTCGAATTAATGATCACAGGAAAAGTAGAATTAGGACCCAAGAAAACATACCTCAAACCTTCCGGAAGTGGCTTAAGCTCTGGGGTAGGCTCGATTGGAACAAGTTTGGGCTCTTCCTCATCCGTCCTCAATATTGCTTCTAGGACCTCTAAAGAATAAATTTCTTCTTGATCCGCCAGAAGACCTGAAACTGGGCCTGCAGACTCAAGACAATCAAAATAGCTTACCTCTACCATGTCTGTGGTTTCCTTCATTGTTGGATTGAAGCGAAACTCAACGATGTCATCCCCAATCTCAAATGTTAGGAGTCCCTTCCTAACATCAATTATTGCTCCAGCGATTGCTAAGAATGGTCGTCCAAGAATGATGGGCACCACTGGATCCTCTGGCATATCCATAACAATAAAATCGGTAGGGACAAAGAACTTACCTACACGGACGGGAACATCATCAATCACCCCAGTTGGTGATACTACCGCGCCATTGGCCATGGACACTCTCATGTTGACGGGGTCTAGGGCTCCTAAACTCGTCTTTGACCATATAGAAAGGGGAAGGAGGCTTACACTTGCACCTAAATCACACAAAGCCTTGAAACGGTAAGATCCTAAACCAATAGTAATAGCAAACTTACCTGGATCTCCAAGTTTCTCAGGGAACTTCACTGAACGGACCTCGTCAGAAAGCTCAGACATGGATCTCTTCTTAGCTAAGATATCTTTCAAAAACTTAGTGTAAGCGGGCATCTCACTCAAAGCGTCAGTGAAAGGAATAGTTATATTTAAACTTTGAAGCATCTTTACAAACCTTTGAAACTTACCTTCCTCTGTGTCCTTTACCTTTTTCGGAGGATATGGAAGCACTTTCATCGGATTCGGGGCGGAAATAGGCCCAAAAGAAGAATCCATCTCTGCTGGGGGGGTCGGTACCGACCCTAGGGGGGTCGGTACGGCCTCGGTATAGGTCGTGCTGGAAAGAGGAGGGTCACCTGCTGCTGGGGGGGTCGGTACCGACCCTAGGGGGGTCGGTACGGCCTCAGTATAGGTCGTGCTGGAAAGAGGAGGGTCACCTGCTGCTGGGGGGTCGGTACCGACCCTAGGGGGGTCGGTACGGCCTCAGTACAGCTACTAGAATCAGGAGAAAAAGAGGAAAAGGACGTCGTACCTGCAGGTGGGGTCGGTACCGACCCTGGGGGGGTCGGTACAGCCTCGGTACGGACACTGTTTTCGCCGTTTTCCTCCTCGTTTGACGTGCTTTCGCGTCCGGGCACTTCCTTCCCACTTCTTAGGTGAATTGCAGCTATTTGCCCTTTAGGGTTCTCATCGGGACGGCCCGGGAATTTCCCTTGAGGTCGAGGGATTTGAGCCGCTAGATGCCCTAGTTGGGACTCCACTCCCTTCTTCCATGTTTCCAAGTCTCCTAGTTGTGCTTGAACGCCTTTAATTTGAGAATTTACATCGGAACGAAGCCCATTGAATCCTTCCTTAAGCTCTTGTACCCATGACGGTGGTTCTTGATAGCCAGGGGGCCTATATGGGGGAATCCTTTGATCTTGGGGAGGTTGGCTCCCTTGGCCTTGTCCATAGTTACCCCAATTAGGGTAATGGTTGTTCCTCCCTGCATAATTGTTATTTTGGTTCCCTGCATAGTTATTATTGTAATTGGGAGGCCTATAAGGGCCCCTCATGTAACTTACCTCTTCGTAATGCTCCGCCCTTTGTACCTGGCTAATATTATCGCAATCTATAGTGTTATGAGATTGAGAACCGCATTCTAAACAAGGTTGGTTTCTAGAAAGAAAACTTACTTATTTCTTGAGGCGTCGGGTCTCATCATCATGGAATTGCCTACGCACATCAGGGTCAATTTCATTAGGAGGCTCATAAAGTTTCTTACCTGACGGTCTAGCCTCCTGAGTGCCATACATAGCATCATACTCCGTTAGCTTGTCCAAAAGAGCCCATGCATCAGTCGGAGTCATCTCAAGGAACCCAAAATCGGTGTGTAGGTTCAATCGAGTCTTGGTCTCGGTATTGATGCCCTGGAAGAAGATTTCCTGGAGTACATACTCGGGTTGCCCATGGGTAGGGCATTGTCTCTGCAACTCCTTGAACCTTTCCCAGGTCTCTAGAAATGTCTCTCCTGGCAATTGGTGAAAAGAGGTGATCTTCTTCCTAAGCTCCGTTGTCTTTGCCGGTGGAAAGAATTTTGTCATGAACAAGTCATACAAAGCCTTCCATGTAGTGATAGACCTAGGCGGTAGACTCTCCAACCAATTCAGGGCCTTTCCTGCAAGAGACCATTTAAAAGCCTTTAATTGAACATATTCTAACGATATATTATCAGCAGCAATAGTATCGCATAAATCAATGAAATTCATGATATGAAGCATTGAGCATTCATTAGCTTTGCCCTCAAATTGTGATCTTTTAATTAAAGAGATAAAGTGAGATTTGATCTCAAAGTTGCGCTCAATCTCAGGGAGGACAATTGTAGACTCAGGCACCCTCAGTTCTGGGTGCATATATTGTTTAGCATTCCTTGGGATAGCATCCAACTGCTGTTGCAGACGAGCAGTCGCTTCCCTTTCTCTTTCTGCAGCGAGCCGAAACTGCTCCATCTGCCGACGGAGTTCAGCCATCTCCGTAGCAACATTAACATTGTTTCCTGTGTTGTCTCCCATTGTCCTGGCTTCTCGTAGTCTGCGATGGAAAGAGCGTTCCGGTTCGGGATCGATAGCAAAATCAAAATCAAGCCGACGTCGCCCCGATGGCATAAACTGAAACCAAAAACAAAAACAAAGACACCACAATTAAAAGCAAAGGGGATGGGCTATTCCCAAACCCTAATAGTAACTAAAACTTTGACACAATTGAAATCTCCCCGGCAACGGCGCCAATTTGATGAAGGGTTTATTTTCAATCAAATAAATTTATAAGATCGAAACCCCGCTATAGTATAGTAGGGTCAAGTTCGTTCGCAGGGAGAAAGTCAGTGACTCAATTTTAATTACCAAAGAGCAAGAATAGCGAGGAGAGGTGACAAATGTAGAGATTTTTGGGGTTTTGTGGGCTGCTGGAATTTTTAGGAAATATCAATAATAATAAAAGTCTAGGGCATAAGGATCCCCACAACGATAATCATGCAAGCATTGCAATGAATCATATAAAAATCATGTTTTTATCTATTAAATCGGTCAATTTGCATCAACCCTAGCAAAGTAATCAATTTATTTTCACAAATTAATAAACTTTACTAACAATCTTAATTAGGTTATCAAACTTTCATTCAAAACCCTAATTACTATCCAATTCACAATTCAATCTTTCAATTCAATTGCAAAAAGGAATTTCCCCAAATTTTCATTGAGTACTTAAGCATATAAATAGATAAGAACCAATCAATTCACCAATTCATAGCAAAATCGCAAGCATAACTATCGTTGGGATCACCCCAACCCTAGAAAAGGCGACTACTCACGCATATTCATGGTGAATAACTCAAAATTCATGAAAAGACTAAAAATCAGAAATTTAAATTGAATAAAAACCTGAGAATAATGTCAACAATGCGTCCCAAAAGCCTTACAAAACGTTCCTCAACTTTCGCCGAAGAAATCGCTTAAAAAAGCTCTCAAATCCGCTCACAAACGCTCCTAAACGAGTGCTGAGAATTCTAACGTAGGCTGGAAATTCGGTATGAAGAAGAGAGATATTGTCTTCCAAACCCTAAAAATCCTATTTATACTTAATATCCCCTAAACCTAATTAGGAAATAACAAATATATGAATTTTATCTAAAGTCTATCTAAGGAAAATAGGTAAAAATAATTAAATCCGGATAAAAATAGGTGCCAGCGAGCCCGTACCGACCCTAGTCCACCTCGGTACCGAACCCCCTTAGGGTCGGTATGACCACTGTTGCTCAGATTAGCTTGTTCTGTCAGATTATGCCTCGGTACCGATCCATGGGGGGTCGGTATAGGGTCGGTACAGCTCAGTAAAATGCCCATATCTCCTTTGTTTGAACTCCGATTGCTTCCGTTCTTTTTCCTATGCGCTCCTTATTCTTTTCCGCATCTTTTCGTTCTTGAAAGTTTCTTCAAAAACAGCTTCAAAAGTCCTGTAAATCACACAAAAGCTAGTGAAGACATCTATTTCTTATGAAACATGAAAATCTATGCAAAAGACACTAAACCCAATGCATAACCAATGAAAAAGACTTATATTAACACTAAAGTATATGGAAAAAGATGACTAAAAACATGCACATCAATTTTCATAAACAAAAAAGTTTGTCTACATTGCATTGGTTTTGATCATATTGGTTCTCTTCGAAATTCAAATGCATTTTTATAGCAAATAATAACGATTCAAAAAAGTATGTTTTTTTAACCGAGAAGAATTTGGTGAATTGCCTAAATGCAGTTAACCAACGGCGTCCTGATGGACGAGATCACGGAAGGCCTTATCACCGGGCATTAAAGAGCTCGAGTTGGAGTATTCAATATGAGTCAAGTAATCTGCATCTCTATTAGCCTCATGAAAGATGTGCGCAATGTGCGCAAAAAAAAAGTGTCGAAGAATGGAAAGGAAGCCGGAGATGATAATTTCACCTTCCCAGGGGCACGCGTTGCTATTTTTGATGTTGTTAAATATGGTAGAATTGTCTCCTTCAATAAAAAAAAATATGACTAATATTGAGGGAAGAAGCTCGTAAGAGGCCACACCATAAAGCGAAGGTCTCAAAACCAAATACAGTGGGGATAAGTGAAGTGCCCGCTTCAGAGAATATAGTTTTACCTAAGTAGTCTCATATGAGAAAACCATAGGACCCAACATTGTTGTCACAAAGAGCGCCGTAAAAGTTTAATTTAAAATGTGTGATCGGAGATTTAGTCCATTTGGCCTTGAGACGTTTTTTCAGTGTGGTGTTTTTAGGTAGGGAGTTGGTGATAGTGTTGTGAGAGTCAGGGCTTAGGTTCCAAAGCAATATTTGTTCCTTAATGTATGCTACTATCGATTTTGGATCAGCTTTAACTATGTTATGGAGTGCTTGATTACGGAAGAACCATAAACTCCACCAGGCTATTACAAATAGAGTGAAGTCCTTTTGGCGAAGATCCTTTCGGATATCATTTAACAGTGTGTGAATAGGGTTATTATTGTCAGTGCATTTCTGAAGGGTGTGGGATATTCTAGGGCTTAGTTGTTGCATTGTTGCTTTTGAAGTTGTGAAGTCTAGGAGCACGTGGTTGAGATTTTCAAACTTAGAGTTAAAAGTAGGACGGCCTGGCGCAAATCCACAACCGCGGAAAGCCAGTTTAGCAGTAGTGGGAATGTCATCTTTAGAGATACGCCAAAGAAAACATTTTATTTTTGGTAGGATATTAAATTTCCAAATCCAGTTACGATCCGAGTGTTCATGATGTTTATTGTGATGAATTAACTTGATAGAAGAACTAGTAGAGAACCAAATATTAGAGCTCTAACTCCAGTAGAGCCGATCCTGGGAGATGGAGGTCAGAATCGGGGTTTTGGCGAATTTTGAGATCAACTCTAGATGAAGTTGTTATTGTAGATGATTATGAAGGAGCAATACGTCCCAGTGTTTATCTAGAGTGATAAAGTTTGACACTTTAAGGTTAACATCAATATTATTCGGATTTATAGCTTGGGCGATAAGGGGGTTAGGAAGATCCAGTTATCGGACCAGAATTTTATTGCGTTTCCATCACCAATACGCCAAGAGAGCCCCATCTTAAATATTGGTAATAGTTTCATTAATTTGATCCATTGCCAGGAGGAATCACCTTTACGCTTGTATTGCAGCAGATGCTGATGTTTTAGACATTTTTAGGTAATGAGTGAAACCCATGGGTTGTTAGGTTCAGTAAGTATCTTCCAAAGAAGTTTAAGTTGAAGGGCAGTATTCATCTCTTCAGAGCATCGGAGACCAAGACCACCGTTAGAATGGGATTTACAAACCTCAAACCAGCTAATAGGAGGCTTATGCCGAGGCCCCTTGTTCCACAAGAAGTTCCTGTTAATTTTGTCGAGTTCTTTATAAATGTGGGTGGGTAGCATACAACATTGCATAATGTGGAGAGGTTTAGCAGCAAGAGTGATGAACAACACTTTCTTCAAGAACGAAAGCATAGAGAAGATCCCCATTTCTGAATGGGAACGACTCTACGCCTTAACTTCTGAAGCAAACATAGTCCTAAACTGGGTTGAGATGTTCATAAACGCATGTTCGGAGGCAACCTATGCAGATGAAGAGCGGATCATTGGGTTTGGAGGATTAATCACCATAATAGCCGATTCATTGCAAATCGATTACACCGACCTCAGCCCCGCCGAAGGAGGAGAGTTCTTAATATCCCTGTCCTTTATGAGGAAATTGAATATATTGGACGGACAGACTCGGCCATTCACATGGAAATCAGAGAATGGTCACTGCCTATATTTGCCGGTAGAGTTGCCAAAGGTACAAACTATGGCAGACTTCTATATTCCATCAATGATTCTGCCATCCACGGCAAGAAAATACAGGGGCATTAGGGGAGCAAGGACAACATCGCTAAAGCATCCTCAATTGCTCTAGAGCCCATCTACAAAAGACTACATGAGCTGGAAGAATGGAGTAAGATGATTTCCTCCATCTACAAAATAAGGGAGGTCCATATGGAACAAATTTGGTTGCTTGCTACCAAAAACCTCAAAATGGACAAGCTACTCCATCTACTTACAACACCATCGCGAGTGCCAGAGCCGCACTTGCCTCAAGGCAAACGAACCGGTTAGTCACCCACATTCTTTCCTTGAGTCATTTTAATTTTCTTTATTTTATTTTAATTTTTATTTTTCATTTATTGTTTTCATTCATTGAGGACAATGAAAATTTTAAGTGTGGGGGAGAAGGGTTTATCTTAGAGTCTAATTTTTGTATTTTAGAGCATTTCAAAATTTTCATGTATTTCATGTTTAATTTCAGCACTTTATTATGAAATAGAAAATCAAAGAAAAAAATGAAAAAATGTCAACAATACAAAAATATCATGTATATGTACATTCAAATTATGTCATTATTCAAATAACCACATACCTTAGTCCTTGAAATGTTTTAAAAAAGTATGATCATTTAAATTCCATAACTAGTTTGGAGTGAATTAAGCCTTAAAAAATTGGTTTTAAGTGAGACATATTAAGTGGACATAATTGAGCATGTACGATCTAAGTTCCCTAAGCATAATTACAATTCAACAAAAACTTATCCTAGTTAGAATTTTTAGCCTTATAGGGATTACATATATATCTTTTGCTTAATTGTGTGATTTATTCTCCTTATGTTTCTACCTCTTAATATTGATTTCATTAGCTATTTTCAAAACCGTCACATGTTTGTTATTTGCGGAATTGTATTTTTATTTGGTTATGAAATAACGCGCCAAAATGGTGTCAAAACTATCCGCTATGAAAGGAAGCTTGACATTGAGTAATCGGGTTCATTCATGACGCTCATGTTTGCAAGTCGCGTCAAAAGATGTTCAAGTAGACTTTGCCAAGTAAGTTGAGGGATTAGTAACCGGTGCCATTCATGACACCCATGTTTGCGACTCGCGTCAAAAGATACCAAAATGAAAAAATAAAGGAAATAAAAATAGGAAAAATATATATGAAAAAAATGGAGAAAAATAATAAGAAAAAGAAAGAAATTATAGCCAAATTGCTTTTTTTTTCCGCAAGTAATGACATTTCGGTGGAGATTTGGTGATATCACTGTCAATATTTATGATCTTAGTACATTATGGATTGAGTAGAGAGTTGTTCTTAAAAGTCTAAACACACGAGAACGAGTGAAACACATGTTCCATGTGAGGTTGGATGGATAAACATGAGGGCTACTTAATGACATATGTACATGCTAGGACATTTGTCTATTTTACCATTGTTTGCACTTGTTTAAGATTTTGCTTTTAAAGAAGGCTAGTTCATGAAGAATTATGTTTGTAGGATAAAATGATTATGTTTTGAGTTGATTTTGCTCAAGGACTAACAAAAGGTAAGTGTGGGGGATTTGATAATCCATGATTTGTATAGGTAATTTAAGTCATTCTTAGGTTATTTATGCTGCATTTAGTTAGGTTTTTATTATAAAGTACGTTCATTGCCTTGAAATTTGCAAAGTTCGGAATCTACGCATTTTATGCCTATTTATGAATATTCCTAAGGATCAAGCTAAAGGAGACAGAGGAAAGCTAAGACAAGGAGCTTAAGAAGCATAAGAAAGGACCTAGGGAGAAGTCGGAAGAAGAATCGAGTAAGACAAGAAGAAAAGAAGAAGAAAGAAGACACATCAGAGATCGACGCCCACCGACCTCGACACACAGATCAGGCATCCGTGGAGCTACAGTGGATCGGCCCCAACCGATCACCCATCGGCGCCCGCCGACAGCTGTTTCCAAAGATTCTGCGCGTGGCCAAATCTGGCTCATTGGGCTTTTCTTCTACCTTAAGATCTCCTGTTCCTAGGGTTTCTTTGCCTATAAATACAGCTCTCCTCACCCTCATTTCACACATCCACTCGATAGTACTCACTTATCTACTTTTCCGTTTTCTGCTATTTCGGTAAGCTATGCTCGGCTAAACCTTTTATTGTTTTGCTTATATTTTATGCATTGGTTAGAGACATGAGAGAGTTGTTTTTAATACTATTTTATAGTTATTGATTATGCATATTTGGTTATTTATTACTCTTGTTCTTAAATGTTAAGTTGTTTACTTGTCTTAACTGGCCACTAAGATAGATAATCAACATGTTAGAAGATTATAACTAAATCCGCTATTGCAGGCCTTAATCTGATATAGTAGCAAACATATCTTGATGAACAGGTTGGAAATCAATGAATATGAAAGAGTAATAACATATATTTATTGGTATTCTTAGCGGATGCGATAGCTGGATTGACAACCAGGTGACACATCGAATATGCAGAATTTACATGAATTATATGCTTATGTGATTAGGGACTTATTGCTTTTCGACCCCCAAGCAAGAGTTTAGGGAATTGATAGTGATCAAATATGGAAGCTATTTAATTCCGTGCTGTTAGTGGGAGCATTGAATTGAAATATATAATCAAATATAAAACAACACAACCCTTATCCTGTTCAAATAAATTCAAGACTCCCCGCTTGTAGTAGAGGGTAGTTAGGATCGATCCACGAGGAAGCGTGTCAGCAGAATCCTAGATAGTCTCAGAATGCTCACGTCTTTGTCGACCAGAAGCCTCGATCTCGAGTAGGGTACTCGACGTCGACCTAGGCTGTCGATTTCTTCTGCAACAGAAAACCCGCAAAGACAAAAACAAAAAGTCGATATCGACTAGGGTGGTCGATATCGATGTCAGCAACAGACGTCAACCTGGCTCAGAAGACAGCCAGTCGACACAAGTACTCGAGTTCGAGTGGTTCACTCGATATCGATCTCAGTGGCAGATGCAGAAAGATGGACGTCGACACAAAAGACCGTCAACGTAGAGTAGTTGGGTCGATATCGACCTGCTTGGTCGAAATCGAGTTGTCCTGCAATGGTTAGCGTCGACAAAGAAAGGCCAAAGATAAATAGGATGGAATGCGAAGGATGGACAGAAAAGAACAAATTTTTATGGTTGTATAAAATATAAAAAGGCAACTCCTAAGGCTAGGGTTTACCACAACATTAACCAATGCATGCAATAAGGAAAATAAGACGAACAATTGCGCTATCCCACCTGAGGGACAAGCTTTCGCTGTACACCAACGATTAGGAATACTTTTCCAAATAAACCTAATTGTCTCTACCAATTTTATGTTTATAACTCAAGTTGTTAGCATGAATCCTTTTTCTTGCGATAAGGACTAAACATAGAATCGTAGGAGATAAGATAGACACAATGATATCAACATCAAGTACTTACCTCAAACACACATGGCTAACGTCGGTCTCACCCCGACCCTAGAAGCTTTGGGGAACTACTCGCACTTCATCGCAATCGACACCAATGATTGAAAGAAGAAAACTTGCATTAATAAAACCTTCGAAACTTTACAATCCGACGTCGGCTTTCACAAACGCCAAACCCTAAAGCTTCTCTCTACTCTAACTCTATTGTGCAATGTATCTTGTGTTATGGAATGGCCTGAAAACCAGCCCCCTAGGGCTTTATTTATATCCTACTAATCCTTACTAGCGAAGGAAAGTAGTTATAATCTTCTATCTAAAATCTATCCTTAACAAGTAGGATAAATCTTTATTATAGTAAATATCTAAATAACTAATAACCATGTTCGGGTAAAAAGGCAACTACCCTTAAGACATATTCTATCTAAATAGAAGTGATAAAGCGTGGCCTTATTGATAGATCTTCCAATCCGCGTCTCGAAAAGCACGTCCAAACCGTGTAAAATTCCACTCGATATCGACCAGGTAAGTCGATATCGAGGACTCTATTTCGTGCCGATGGCCTTCACTTTACTCGTTCTCTGGAGCCATGTCGATGTCGATATATCTACTCGATCTCAACCAGTTGAGTCCATGTCGTGTGATCTTCAGTGGTTCCTTATGGTCTGTCTCGACGCTCAGCTCTACGTCGAGTTATCCAGTCGATTTTGACCTATCTGGTCAGTATCAACCACCTTTCTGCTTCACTTGGCTTCTTCATTTTGACTACGATTCCGCTCCAATTCCTACATATTTAAACCAAAACTTGTGCAAAATCTATTTCTTACACGTTAGCTCATTCCACACAAATTTGCATTATTTTCAACCTTTACTCTAGGAATCGAATGGAATATGAAGTCAAACTATGCAAATAAAAAGGTTACAAATATGTACATCAAAACACTCCATACTTAGACTTGCTTGTCCCCAAGAAATAACCAATACCTACAACACACCCTTCAAGTCTTCGCCCTTATCAAAAGCAACATCATGAATGGTAGCAAAGCAAAGCAAGTGAATTTAACATCATCACACATATATGAGCGATCCATAGGCATATGCAATTATTAATCCAACCTCACAGGGATAATGTGTTTGCACTCAGCTCTCAATGTGTTTAGGCTATGAAGATAAACTCTCAACTCAATTTCATATACAAACTCATAAACATTTCAATTTATAATAATCCACATCGCAACCAATTATGTAGATGCAATAAGAACCATCAGGAGGACTTTCGCTCAATGGAAGACTTCAAAGGAGACTCCATTCGGTGGGGTTGTAATGCGACTTGGTAAGAAATAAAGGGTATGGAATTATTTGGCTATGTGGTGCTTATGAAATTTGGGAATCAAGAATCCTAAACTTTAACACAACTCATTCAAACCATATCTCTCAAAATAATGCTCAACCAAACTTACTTTCCATAATGCTCATCAACCTTCTTTCAAACCCTAATATGCTCCCAAAATATAAATCTTGTATAAAATAAAAGAAGTAAGGAATTATTGGCTCATGCACTAATATAACAATATTTTTTTTTGGATTTTTTTTGAACGAAAAATACATAAAGAAATAAAAAATGTGCATTTATATGGTGAGCCAAAAATCCTTTTACAATATGTGACAAGATGCTAATATGTACCAACCCATAAATTTTCTTTGCTCAAAACTAAACAACATGCGCTTTCTTTCCACAATGCATTATTCTAACCATTCTAAGTCTCAATTCCCAAATGGGTGTCAGGCTTGATTCGGCTAGGGATAATTTTATGGAGTTTGCAATATAAGGCTCAGGCTAATGTTTTGGCTTCAAGTAGAGATAATGCAGGGTAGGTAAAGAGAGGATAAAAATTGCTTAAAAGATGCCTCCATAATTTAATTCTCATAAACATAAACATATATATATATGTATATATATATATATATGTATTGGCTTTGAATAACTATCACAACATTTAGAGATGCATAGGAAGAGTAAATACACTCAAGAAAGCAGAGGGCTTTTTAATGTTCTCCCTATAGGCCTAAATTCTCACTAGGACAATTTTGTTGGATTTGCTTTTTAGCCTAGGATCATATGTACTCAATTTCATCACAAGTTCACAATCTACATAAAAACAATTTTAAGGACTTAGGCTAAACCATCCAAATATGCCATAGGATTTACATGATCAAGTCAGCTATTGAGTTCTCATCATAGGACGTCTAAGTAGGGCTTAAAATCAAACTTAAAAAGGTAAATATGCATTTTTTTTTGTTCTTTTTGACATTTTCTATTTTTTTGGATTTTTTTTTCATTTTTATAAAACTGATAACTAGCGTAAAAACTTAAACATGAATGCAATACAGAAAGCCAAGTTGTGACTATAAGACCTGTTTTATCCCCACCCCATACTTAAAATATACAGTGTCCTCGCCGTATTAAAAGAAAAACAAGGGTAGATGGAGAAACTCACAGAGCAACCTACGGATTGAGGTCAATTTCAGGTTACGTCGATGCCAAAAGTCGATGTCGAGTAAGTAAGTTGATGTCGACTACATTAGTGTATGTCGAGGAAGAAGTTGAAGTCGAGGGTCGCCTAGGTGAGGTTGATTTCAAGTAGCTTGCTCGATATCGAGTGCAGTGTTTCGCTCCTAAATGATCGATCTCGATCTCAAGAAGTGGCTCGACCCTAGGCGGTCGATTTTGACTGACCTAGTCGATTTTGAGTGCTTCTACAGTAGCTTCTTTTCTTCTTTTTCGTTCCTTTTGCTTGATAACCTAAAATTCTTATTAGAATAATAAAGAAATAGCCACGGTATATCAAAGTTTCAAAATCCAAAATCCAAAATTTAAATCCTAAAAACCATCTATGCAGAAAATTAAAGTTTATGTACACGCTCTAGATTTTTGTTTCGCTAGGCAGACTTCTTCTTCAATGCTTTATGATCCTTGAAGATAGGGACCCCTCAAGCTTGTTCCTTCTCCCGGATCATCTAGGTCCTTTTGATAATATCAAAGCTCGGCAACCAAGGCTTCTTATTCGTTAGGTTCTTCTTTATTAGGTGTTTTCCTTCTCTTCCTTGACCTAACTTTAGATATATGGGCAAACCATGGAGCTTTGACCCTCTCATTAGTTGAATTATCAATAATGAACAGAGGAGGGTTAGGGTTGATACCTGAGCTTACCTTTTTGGGCCCGAAACAGCGATCTTCGGGCTTAGGATTAGTCGATCTCGACAGAGGGATGCCGATCTTGAGTGCAGGGGTCGATATCGAGTGGGGGTGGTCGACATCGACATCAGGGATCCCATATTTAAGCTCCTAGAAACTCGGTGGATCGTCTGGGTCAATCGATATCGAGTCAGGGTGGTCGATTTCGAGTGCTTTGGTCGATTTCGATTGGCTCCAGTCGATCTCGACTCTCTTTGCAGCTTCCGTCCTCGCCAACAAAAATTTTTGAAGCTTCTCCTTTGCAGGTGAGAGGGCAACTTGTTCAAGCCACTTTTTCTCACTTATCCTAGGGTTGAAGCAAAATTCAACGACCTCATTGCCGATTGTGAATGTAAGGGTGCCATTTCTCACATTGATGTTAGCATCTGTTGTCGCTAATAATGGCCTATCTAGGATGATAGGCACAATAGGATCTTCCGGCATATCCAACATGATGAAGTCCATGGGTATGAAGAATTTTCCCACCTTGAGAGGGACATCATCCACAACCCCAGTTGGTCTCACGAAGGAGTTGTCCGCCATGTAGAGCTTCATGTCGACGGGCTCCAATGCTTCTACGCCCACTTGTTGCCATATTGATAGGGGAATCAAACTAACACTAGCCCCAAGATCACATAGGGCTTTGAATTGATGCTTACCTACCCCTATCATCACAGCAAACTTGCCTGGACTGTCGCGCTTCTCAAGGAACTCAATTGAATTACATTTTCCGGTGATCTCTAGGGTAGACCTCTTCTTGGACTAGATGTCTTTCAGGAACCTCGTGTAGGCAGGCATCTCGTTTAGCGCTTCCGTGAGTGGGATGGTGAGGTTGAGACCTTGTAGGATCTTCACGAAGCGTTTGAACTTGGTGTTTGCCGGATCTTGCATCACCCTAAAAGGATAAGGGAGTGCTTTGGAGGGCTTTGGAGGCGTGGTGGTTGATTTCTGCCTTCTGGACTGGTCGACATCGACATCAGGGTGGTCGATATCGACATTGGTGGTCGACCTCGGAGGTGTTTGAAGCTGTTGATGATTAGCAGAGGAGTCAACATCGAGTAAGGGGTCAATATCGACTGGGGCACTCGATATCGAGTGCTTCTCTGGCTCAGTTGTGGGCTTCGCAGTGGGCTCGACATCGACTGGGCGATCGACATCGACAGGGCCCTTAACATTGACTGGGGTGTCGACATCGACTGCGTCTTCAATGCCTTCTCCTTCGCTCCGTGGCTCGTACAATTTGTGTCCACTCCTTATATTGATAGCGACAATGTGTCCGACTTGCCCCTTAGGATTTTCTTGTGGTTGGCCAGAGAACTTGTCGGGTGGCTTTGGGATTTGGGCCGCTAGTTGACCCAGTTGGGTCTCAATGCCCTTCTTCCAAGAGTCCATCTCCCCCATGCGGGCGGTAAGATGGTTGAGCGCTCCTTTGTTCTCCACATGGTTCCGCCTCATCTCATCGAGGATGAGTTGGACATCATCCCTTTGTGGCTCTCTCTCTGGATGGCTTGGAGCTCGGTAAGGCAGAGGATCCCTGGGGTGGTATTGGGGTGGTTGATTTCCCCAGTTTTGGTACCCCTGGCGATTGGGATTCCTCATATATTACACCTCCTGGTGAGTCTCTGTTAGATCTACTTGCTCCGTACGGGGGGCAAGCGGTGGTGATAGTGTCTTTCGGAGCCACATTCGGCGTAGGGTTGGTTGGCGGAGAGGAATTTGACTTGCTTTTGAAGCCTCCTGAGTTGATCTTGCTTGAATTGAGCTTTGACTTCGGAATCAATCTCCTTGGAGGGCTCATAGAGTGGCATAGATGGGGTAGGCCTTGAGTCGGATTTCGTAGGAGTCCCATAGGTATTGTCAAATTCTACCAACCTCTCTATAGTATCCCAAGCTTGTTGTGGTAGTAGCTCAAGATACCTATAGGAGGTGTAGGTGTAGATCCTCTCCTTAGTAGCTACGTCCAGGGCATTGTAGATGATCTTCTGGATGACATAGGGTGGTTGCCCATGTGTTTGGTAGGACCTCAGCAGCTCCTTGAATCGCTCCCATACTTGCGCCAGGGTTTCATGAGGCTTTTGTTTGAAAGCCATGATCTTCTGACGTATGACTGCCGTCTTGGATGGTGGGAAGAACTTGCTGAGAAAAGCATCCTTAACTTCATCCCACGTGCAGATCGATCTAGGAGCTAGGCTCTCCAACCATGCTAGTGCTTTCCCTGTGAGAGACCAACGAAAAGCCTTTAGTTTAATGTACTCTAGGCTTTGTCCATCAGCAAGAGTATCACATATATCGAGGAATAATGTAATATGCTCTAGAGGGCAATCATTAGGGTTTTCCTCAAATTAACGTCGCCTAATTTCAGTTAAGAAGCTAGGTTTAATCTCAAAATTAGAATGTGGGATAAGAATGGCCGATCCGGCACGGATAAGAATGGCACGGAGAGTACAGGGTGCATATATTGCTTTCCCGGCAACGGAGCCAATTTGTTAGAGGGAGAATTGAATCGAAATATATAATCAAATATAAAAAAACGCAACCCTTATCCTGTTCAAATAAATTCAAGACTCCCCGCCTGTAGTATAGGGTAGTCAAGATCGATCCATGAGGAAGCGTGTCAGTGGGATCCTAGATAGTCTCAGAAAGCTCACGTCTTTGTTGAACAAAAGCCTCGATCTCGAGTAAGGTACTCGACGTCGACCTGGGATGTCGATTTCTTCTGCAACATAAAACCTGCAAAGACAAAAACCAGAAGTCGATATCGACTAGGGTGGTCGATATCGATGTCAACAACAAACGTCGACCTAGCTCAAAAGACTGCCAGTCGACACAGGTACTCGATTTTGAGTAGTTCACTCGATAACGATCTGAGTGGTAGATGCAGAAAGATGGATGTCGATACAGAAGACCGTCAACGTAGAGTAGTTGGGTCGATATCGACCTACTTGGTCGAAATCGAGTAGTCCTGTAGTGGTTAGCGTCGAAAAAGAAAGGCCGAAGATAAATAGGATGGAATGCGAAGGATGGACAGAAAAAAACAGATTTTTATGGTTGTATAAATTCTAAAAAGGCAACTTCTAAGGCGAGGGTTTACCACAACATTAACCAATGCATGCAATAAGGCAAATAAGACGGACAATTGCGCTATCTCACCCGAGGGACAAGCTTTCACCGTACACCAATGATTAGGAATACTTTTCCAAATAAACCTAATTGTCTCTACCAATTTTATGTTTATAACTCAAGTTGTTAGCATGAATCCTTTTTCTAGCGATAAGGACTAAACATGGAATCATAGGAGATGAGATAGACACAACGATATCAACATCAAGTACTTACCTCAAACAAGCATGGCTAACGTCGGGCTCACCCCGACCCTAGAAGCTGTGGGGAACTACTCGCACTTCATCACAATAGACACTAATTTTGATTGAAAGAAGAAAACTTGCATTAATAAAACCTTTGAAACTTTACAATCCAACGTCGACTTTCGCAAATGTCAAACCCTAAAGCTTCTCTCTACTCTAACTCTATTTTGCAATGTATCTTGTGTTATGGAATGGCCTAAAAACCAGCCCCCTAGGGCTTTATTTATAGCCTACTAATCCTTGCTAGCCAAGGAAAGTAGTTCTAATCTTCTATCTAAAATCTATCCTTAACAAGTAAGATAAATCTTTATTATGGCAAATATCTAAATAACTAATAACCATCTTAGGGTAAAAAGGAAATTACCCTTAAGACATATTCTATCTAAATAGAAGTGATAAACCGTGGCCTTATTGATAGATCTTCCAATCCGCATCTCGAAAAGCGCATCCAAACTGTGTAAAATTCCACTCGATATCGACCAGGTAAGTCGATATCGAGGTCTCTATTTTGTGTCGATGACCTTCACTTCACTCGATCTCTGGAGCCATGTCGATGTCGACATATCTACTCGATCTCGATGCTTCTACTCAACCTCCTTTCTGCTTCACTTGGCTTCTTCATTTTGACTCCGATTCCGCTCCAATTCCTACATATTTAAACCAAAACTTGTGCAAATTCTATTTCTTGCACGTTAGCTCATTCTACATAAATTTGCATTATTTTCAACCTTTACTTTAGGAATCAAATGGAAAATGAAGTCAAACTATGCAAATAAAAAGGTTACAAATATGTACATCACGTGCACAAACCGACACTAAGATATCCATGCATAATAAACAACCCGATAATCATGGAACTACCAATGTTGTGAATTTAAGTGAAACTATATTCTTATTCTTATTGTTTACTTTTGTAATCATTACCTCGTTTACTTTATTTCTGCCCATTATTGCTTTCACTCTCATTACGAATTGCTCGCTCGCTTGATACACTTAACCAAAGTCGCATGCACTCTCTGTGGGATCAACCTATACTTGCTGCTAATACTAGTTATTAGTTGAAGGTATAGAATTCAGATTTGGGGTAAAGAACACATGACATTCTGCACACACCAAACACTTTTGAAAAACATGACAGAACTCTCGTTCAAGATACAATTCTCCAATGGTACCCATGATTGCGACAAAAAATCATGCCTTCTCTTCTTCGGACCACTACCTAATCTCAGTGGCCCTCAATCAAGACGAAAGAAAAAGGAGAAGACCTTTTAAATTTGAAAATATGTGGCTTATGAGAAATGACTATAAGAAACATTGTTACCCGAACATGGAGAACCAATGCCCTTGGATCGCACATGTTCCAACTAGTCAAGAAAACACAACATCTTAAGAACTTAACAAAAGAGTGGAATAAGAAAATCTTTAGTACTCGAGGAGAAACGTATGGAACTACAAAACCAGAATACTCAAAGACAAAATAGGGAAAATAACGAAAGACAACAAAGTTTAATAAACAAAAAGGAGAAAATTTTACAATTCCATGAAATCTATTGGAGTCAAAGAGCCAAAACAAAGCACCTATGCCTAACAGATACAAATCTAGGACACTATCATAAAATTGCCACAGGGCGCCGAAATAGGAAACCAATTAGAGATACAACTACGCAGGAAGAAATAAGAATAATATGAGAGAAAAATATCAGGAAAATAATCAAGAACGATTTTGAAAAAAGATAGAAGAAAGGCAGTACCAATACTCGCCTTTAGAAGAGTATCTTGACCTGGTAGATGCAGAAATAACTCCATAGGACAACAACCAATTAACAAAAAAATGTGACAAATCAAGAAATTAAAAAAGCTTTCTTCTCGATAGGTAAGGATAAATCACCTTGACCAAACAGAATGACCACGAAATTTTATCAAAAGTTATGGGATGTAGTTGGACCCCTAGTGACCAAAGCAATAAAGGGCTTCTTTAACTCGGGAAGGATGTTTCAACAATTAAATCATACTTTTTTTCACACATATCGCAAAATGTGTCAACTCGAATGCAAAGAACCATTACAGACTAATAAGGTTACAGCGATTTATAAAGCAATTGCGAAGATACTAATGGAAAGAACGAAAATAATACTAAAAAAACTTTTTCACCCATGACGAGTGGTAAACTGGTCGTTGATCTCGCCAAAGATAAATACCTAATACTCAACACACCAGTATAGCGAATAAGTACAGGTGTCGATCCCAAAGAGAGCGTGTATCTAGTATGTTTCCAGTTAGCTATTTAGAATAAAGTGAGAGAAAGAACACAGTAGAGCAGTTTTTGTTTGTGAGCATGAAACAAAGTAACAATGAGTGAGTGAATATGATGGAAGTGGTTTCACCTGCTTATCTTGACATGGTTGGTCACCTCGTTCCTTGGTTCTTTATGACTCGAGTGATTGGTTTGTGCACAGAGTTTTATAGCTTCCTATTCAATCATAATCCAACTCCCTAAACTCTTGCATGGGGTTCGAGCAGCGTTAGGTCCCAGTCTCCTAGCATGTAGATCATCATCTCTCCCACATCATTGATGTCTTACCTGGTTGTCAACCGAGCTATCGCTTCCACTAAAAGAGATGATCCTCACTTGTCAATTTCCTTACACAATCCACATTCCCAACCTATTATCACTTGATGTGTTTGCTACTATAGAGATTTGACTCGAAAGAGCGGATGTAGTCGAAACCCTAGCTAGGTGCAACTTCGTCTAGGTCCCGAATTAAGTCAAAGAAATAGCATAATAACCATATAAGCGCAAAGGAAATGAAATAATAAGATAGAAAGAACCAGACTTGATAACCAAACCAAGGTCTTGACAAGCAGCTGAGTGGAAGATTAGCCTAGCATGGCTATCTTCATGCAAAACATAAGAGAAAAGAGTACTTCGGGGGTCCGCTCCATGAGGGAGTTAGATCTCTCTCATAGATAGAAGAGAATGATTATGTGTTGAATTAATGAAAAAACCAGGTTTAGAGGTCTATTTATAGTGGTATGATGGATTGCCAAAACCCTAGATTTGGCCCACTAACGCTGCAAAATCATATCTATCGGCGAGCGCTGTGGAGCATCGACGGGCGCCCCTAGTCATCGGTGGGCGCCGATCTTTCTGACTTCATGGTGACTTAGAGCTCATCTAGAGTTTTCCAATGCATGATCATAATAGTTGATTGGACATTTGAGGCCAAGGGAAATTGCGTTTTAATTTCAGTTCACTACGCAGACAGCTTTCACGACTCGCTGTCATTTCATCTCTTAGACCTTGATTCCTTGCTTCGTTGTTCCTCGTCTTGTCTTGGCTCTTTCATGGATTATCAGCTCTTCTTATCTCCATTTGATCCATGATGCCTCCACCATCTAAAGCTCGGATCTATTACCTGCAAACAAACACTAAAAGCGCGTAGATTCCGACTTCTACCACAAAGAGTATAAAGTATGGAATTAAATATAATGAGGGATATATTACAATGCAAATGCACCTAACAATAGCCCATTATTTATGTCAAACTATGCATCAATAACCCATTTCATGGAGCTTTTGTAACCAAAAGAGCAATTCATGACAATTTATTAATCGCAAATGAAATTTTTCATTCCTTTAAAGGAAAGAAATGAAAGGAAGGATGGATTGCATTGAAACTTGATAGGAAAAAGGTGCATGATCGAATGGAATGGGACTTGCTATTTGCTGTTTTTGAGAAATTTTGGTTTTCGTAGTAAATTCAGAGGATGAATAGAACAATGCATTAGAATTGTCTCATTCTCGCAATTGGTAAATGATGAACCAATAGAAATGTTCAAACAAGATAAAGGACTTAGACAAGGTCACCCAATATCTTCATACCTTTTTATCATTGGGGTAGAAGTGTTGGCTAGAACACTTCAACAAAAATGTAACGAATCAAAGAAGTCGATTGGATTCAATGTGACAAAAATATTGGTGTACGCATCCCATTTTTATCATTCTTAGATGACATTATGATATTTGCAAAAGCATCCCAAGAATCGTGCACCCAGGTTAAAAAAATCATCGATGAATATTGCGAAATCTCGGGACAAAAGGTTAAATTTCATAAATCCTCTTTTTAAGTTACGAAAGGGGTACCGAATCACCAAAAGCAGAGTATTCAAAGAACGCTCAATATTACAAACCAAATAGCATTGGATAATTATCTGGGTTGCCCAATAATAAATGAGAGAGTGAAGAAAGACACAATTGAAGAGACAATCGAGAGAACAAAAGCCCAACTCACAAAATGAAAAGTGAACTCTCTATCTCGACAAATCAGAGCAGTTCTTATAAAATCCAACTTAGAAGCCAAACCGAATTATGTGATGCGGAACTTTATGCTCCTAACAAGTGCCCATAAAGAATTGGACCAAATTAACAGAATTTTTTTCTGGAACAAAGATCAAAACTACAAACCACTAGTTGTATGGGAACAAATTTATAGACCAAATAAAAGTGGAGGACTAGGCATCCACAAAACAAAAGACATGAATAAAAGCACTACATATGAAACTATTATGGAAAATTCTAACAGAGTCACAAAATAAATGGGTGAAAATTATTAGAGAAAAATACTTACAAGAATTAAATATATGGGATTATGAAAAAAATACATCATAGTAAATGGACAAAATTAATAGAACTAAAGTAAGAATTTTGTAAAGGATTGATCTAACAAGTGGAAAACGGGAAAAAAAATAAATTTATGGAAGGACAAATGGATCAATGAGGAGGTCAACCTAAAGGATTCTCGGCTAATACGGATAGTAAATGAAAATAAAAAAAAAAGTAGAAAGCTATATCACACAAAATAGAACATGAAACATGAAAACACTACAACAAGTACTCCCTCAGGACATAATTGAAAAAATAACAAATATCCAACTACTAGCCAATGAAATTGAGGACAGATTGTTATTGGAAAACAAGTAAATCAGGTAGGTTTACCACATCAAGTGCACTTGGGTATGTAACAAAGACAAATTAAAATGAAACCAATAATCTTGAATGGTATGGAAGATTGATTGCCTCCAAAAGTAAAAAACTTCTTGTGGAAGATACTTATGAATGGGACACCAACAAAGACTAGACTTATAAATAAAGGAATCGATATTCCACATGGATGTGCTTTCTGCAACATCACGGAAGAGGATTTGATTCATCTATTTA
The DNA here is from genome assembly GCA_963922045.1 of Persicaria maculosa. Lineage (NCBI taxonomy): Eukaryota > Viridiplantae > Streptophyta > Magnoliopsida > Caryophyllales > Polygonaceae > Persicaria > Persicaria maculosa. Next base: position 16,911,151 of record OY998261.1, on the reverse strand, counting down.
CCCTATGTCCGACAACTTTAAGAGTAATTGCTTTGATGGATGGAAACATGGAACGAACAATTAGAGCAACAAACAAAGATAATAGAAGTATGAAAAATATAAAAATATATATTTTCCCTAAACCTACAGGGGATCAAAAGAGAACTTTGGTTTTGACGTGGTGGGAGACTTGGACAAGAAGGAACAAAATGTTGTTTGATAATCAAACAATGTGGAGACATGAAAAATTGATAGAAGTAATTAAAACACAAAATAGAAATTGGGGGAAAACAAAGATACAAGATTTGGAAAAAGATTTAACAAATGTAACAACAAGAATAAGAGGACAAAGGAGAATAAATATCGTCCGATGGAGTAAGCTGAAAGAAGGCTTCATTAAACTTAATTTTGATGAAGTGATGTCTTTGTCTGGAATTACTACTGCAGGAAATATAGAATATTTTAGTAGGCATTATAGGATTGTTTTAGATGCATTTCATTGTCAAATCATCATATTTTTTGGTTAATTGCACATTATGCTCTTTTAGTGGTAAAGTTCGAAAACTACGCTATTTTATTGGATTTATGCAGATTCATAGTGTCAACATGGTGAAGATCTTGGGAAGAGACCAAGAAGGAAGTCCAAAGAGCATGGAACAAGTCAAGGAGAAGTTGAATTGGGAAGCTAAGAAGCACGAGAACAAGAGCGAAAACGAAGAAGCATGGAGAAATCGTCTCTTTAAGCTTATGATAATTTCGAATCAGCTTCTGGTGTCTTCATGAGAGTTGTAGTCCTTGAAAAGATATTTCCAACGCATATTCATATGCATCAATCGGACGAACAACGACTCCAGAAAGTGCATTACAAGTTCGATATGTCTAAGCTATTAGCAAGAGCGACGCCCGCCGCTCTCGTTGTTTCCAAATTTGTGAGAGTGACCCGATTCTATCTTTTTGGAAACTCTATCTATCTTTTCTAGGGTTTTTGGCCGACGACTTGAGGCTATTTATTAGACCTATTGAAGGATCTAATCATCTAACATTCAGCCACCTTTTATCTTTCAAATCATTAGGTTTTTAGGTTTTGTTTTCCATTGAAGAGAAGGAATTAAGGTAAGCCATTCTTGGCTAATTCTCAGTTGTTTTCATCTATACTTTCAAGTCATGGTTGGTGGTTTGTGAGTTTCTAATAAAGTAGTATTTCTCTCTTCAATATCTTTCGATTTCCCTTGTGTTTGTTGTTGATATTATTGTGATTGATCACCATGATAGTATCTTGCTAGGTTTTTGTTCTATCTTATTTGAATGAATTCTGTAGTAGCATGCTTAGGATTGTGAGAACCTTGTTTTGATCATGACTAAGTAGGGATTTCAACATATGTCTTAAACATCGGTTACCATGTTTACTTGGTGTTATTCATGTGCCTAGATTCTTAGGACTTTGTGCTATCTTTATGTTAAATCTTAGCCGTGCTTTGGTTACATGAAGGTGTAAGGGATTAATTGTGCTCGTTTTTCTTTAATCTATTCAAACTAAGGTGTAAGGGATTAATTGTGCTCGTTTTTCTTTAATCTATTCAAACTAAGATGGGAGGAATTCGTAGAGAACAACTTTAATTGGATTCGACGACCAATAAAGGCAACCAATGTCGAGATTTTGTGGGTGAAAACATCTCTTTTATCTATCAATTTCATTTGTTTGGATTAGTTTCTTTTATTTAATTTTATCCCATATTTTGCTTCTCAATCAATAATTGCACAATTCTTGGAAATAATTGTTTCTCTGTGGGACTGACCCCTTACTTGCATACTATACTAGTTTGTTTGTTTGGGAATTATTTTGATAAGGGAAACCAATGACTTTCCCTCTGTCAATTACGTACTGATGTACACATTTACACATTCTTTTATTGCATCTTTTGACTTCATATTTCATTCGATTTCCAAAGAAAAGGTTCAAAAGAATATAAAATTGTGTAAGAATGGGCTAAAATGCAAGAAATAGAGTTTGCACATGTTTTGAGCTAACCATGCAGGAATTCGAGCGAAATCGGAGTCAAAACGGAGAAGCCAAGTGAAGCTGAGCAGAGGTAGATATCGAACCTAGACCCAGATATCGACCTCTGGTGTAGATATCGACCTTCAACATAGATATCGACCTCCAGTGTCGATATCGACCCCCATATCGACCTTCAACATAGAAATCGACCAGAGCTGAACAAGTCCAGCAGGAACAGAGACCTCGATATCGACCCCCTAGTGTCGATATCGACCCCTTATCTCGACAGAAGATAGACTCGGTTTCGAATGCGGATTGGAACTATATTTTCAAGGAGGCATGGGATTTTCTCACACTTTCAAGATGGAGGACAGCTGAAGTTTTATTTATCTTTTACCATTAAGTTTTATCAAAATAAAAGACCTATCCTAATTGTTCGGATAGAGTTATTAGTTTAGATAGGAGTTACAATCCTTGGATAGTGAGGATTAGTAGCCTATAAATAAAGCCTTAGGGGCTGATTTGTGAGGGAATCCCATCCAACATCCAATCATAGAACAACCCAAGACAAAGACAATAGAGTTAGAGAGAAGTTTTAGGGTTTGACGTTTGCGAAAGTTGACGTTGAGTTGTAAAGCTTCGAGGTTTATTTTAATGCAAGTTTCTTCCTTTCAAACAATGAGGAGTTCCATGATGAGAAGCGAGTAGTTCCCCAAAGCTCTTAGGGTCGGGGTGAGCCCGACGTTAGCCATGCGCGCTTGAGGTAAGTATTTGATGTTGATATCGTTGTGTCTATCTCTCCTCCTACGATTCTATGTTTAGTCCTAATCGAAAGAAAAGGGATTCATGCTAACAACTTGAGTTATAAACATAAAATTGGTAGAGACAATTAGGTTTATTTGAAAGAGTAATCCTAAGAGTTGGTGTACGGCGAAAGCTTGTCCCTCGGGTGAAATAGCGTAATTGTCCGTTTATTTATCTTATCGCATGCATTGGTTAACGTTGTGGTAAACCCTAATCCTAGGAGTTGCTTTTTACATAAGTTAATTCATCAAAACCCATTGTTTTATTTCTGTTCATTGCTTCTCTCTCCACTCTTAAATCTTCGGCCTTTCTTTGCCGACAAAGAACTAACTCACTGCAGGGAGACATCGATATCGACCCCAGACGTCGATATCGACCACTGAGTTCGTCGACAGTTTTCTGAGTCGACGACGAACATCGCTGCGGAGTTACTGGACATCGATATCGACCCATAGTGTCGAAATCGACCCTTCTGTATCGACTGGCAGTCTTCTGAGCCAGTCGATTTCCTGGACTGACATCGATATCGACCCCACCAGTCGATATCGACCACTTGTTTTTTGTCTCTGCAGGTCTTCTGTTGTAGAGAACATCGACAGCCGAGGTCGACATCGAGGCCCAAGGTCGAGATCGAGGCTACTGATCGACGCAGACGTGAAATTTCCAAAGCTACTAGGATCCCGCTGACACGCCTCCTCGTGGATCGATCCTGACTACCCTTCCACTACAACGGGAGGAAGTCTTGTAATTATTTGCATAGGCTAGGAGTCGATTTACATATTTACATCTTATTATTTGTACTCGACTTACCTCCTTAACACGTACTCCGGGATGATCATGGAAGGGTGATCGCCTGCAACTAGCACATATGCGGTTCTTGCTCGGCTCTTCAAGCTGAGGCTTTAGGATATTACAGATGGGGCTGCTAGAGGCTAAAAGAATACATGTTAGGAAAATTGAAGTGAAGGATATTTCCTTGTCATGATAAATGCGATTAATGGAGTTTGGACGTGCCCATGGGCCATGGGAGTCGAGATGTTGATTTCGTACTCGCTGCTCGCTCTCCAATCCTTTGAGATGGTCTCCTTCTCTCACATCTACAGAGAAGGCAATGTGTTAACCGATCGATTTGAGTACATGAGGCTGAACTTGGTTCGGATCGGGTTGAATTCTGATTCTGAGCTTGATGCTCTCGTCCAGAAGAATGCATTTGGGTGGTGGTCCAGAAGAGTTTGACACCACCCAAAATATCGGTTTGTATAAAAAAAACTGTAATGGTAGGGGCGATAATTTTTTCCTACTATTTACACGATGAAATGATCGTCTAAAGAACGGTACCGAACATGCATTGTGAATTTGTAATGCAATGCGCATTCATAGTGACTTTGTTATTTTTTTTTTTTTGTGAATTCTCGAATTTTGCGGTTTTTTTAAAAAAATTCTTTTAATGATTTGGAGTGGGAAGAAACCTATATCTGAGATAAGAACTGAAAAACCAAACAAGCCCAAGGAAAACTAGTTGATTTGAGTCTTTGAATCGGAAAAAAAAATGTCAGAGATTCCCAAAGACACCACCAAACCGCAACCACTGAATAGGGATCAAACTTATGATTTGCGAATGGTCAAACCACTGAATAGTGGTCATACTATAGTCTATATATATTACAAAAATTCATCATTTTGACCCAAATCCTTATAGATCTAAGTAGAAAGCATAGCAAATAATAAATGTTCAATTGGGAAAATCATGAATGGGCTAGTGTGTCAGCCAAAACCAGAGGAGGAAGGAAGGAGTTAGAGGAGAAACTGTTAAGGGGGTAAGTTGAGTATCTTAAATACAAATATAAAGATGTATATAAACGTAAACCGACTCCTAGCCTATGCAAATAATTACAAGACTTCCTCCCGTTGTAGTGGAATGGTAGTCAGGATCGATCCACGAGGAGGCGTGTCAGCGGAATCCTAGTAGCTTTTGGAAATCTCAAGTCTGTGTCGACCAGAAGCCTCGATTTCGACCTTGGGCCTCGATGTCGACCTTGGCTGTCGATGTTCTCTACAACAGAAGACCTGCAGAGACAAAAACAAGTGGTCGATATCGACTGGAAAGGGTCGATATCGATGTAAGTCACGAAATCGACTGGTTCAGAAGACTGCCAGTCGACACAGTAGGGTCGATATCGATGTCTGGTGTCGATATCGATGTTCAGTAAACTCCGCAGCGATGATCGTCGTCTACTCAGAAAACTGTCGACGGAACTCAGTGGTCGATATCGCCGTCTGGGGTCGATATCGATGTCTTCCTGCAGTGGGTTAGTTTTTCGTCGGCAAAGAAGGACCGAAGATTTAAGAATGGATGAGAAGGGATGAACAGAAATAACAGTTGTTTGAATGAATATAAACTATGTAAAAGGCAACTCCTAGGATTAGGGTTTACCACAACGTTAACCAATGCATGCGATAAGATAAATAAGACGGACAATTGCGCTATTTCACCCGAGGGACAAGCTTTCACCGTACACCAACTCTTAGGATTACTCTTGCAAATAAACCTAATTGTCTCTACCAATTTTATGTTTATAACTCAAGTTGTTAGCATGAATCCCTTTTCTTTCGATTAGGACTAAACATAGAATCGTAAGAGGAGAGATAGACACAACGATATCGACATCAAATACTTACCTCAAGCACGCATGGCTAACGTCGGGCTCACCCCGACCCTAAGAGCTTCGGGGGACTACTCGCTTCTCATCATGGAACTCATCATTGATTGAAAGGAAGAAACTTGCATTAAAATAAACTCCGAAGCTTTACAACTCAACGTCAACTTTCGCAAACATCAAACCCTAAAACTTCTCTCTAACTCTAACTCTATTGATTGTCTTACTTGCTTGTTGAAAGATGATTGAATGCCAGCCCCCTAGGGCTTTATTCATAGGCTACTAATCCTCGCTATCCAAGGATTGTAACTCCTATCTAAACTATGAACTCTATCCAAACACTTAGGATAGGTCTTTTATTTTGATAAAATCCTACTAACTTGATAAAACTCCAAAGTAAAGATAATTCTCAGCTGCTAATTATCTAAAAGTACAAGATAATCCGTGCCTCCTTGAAGATAAAGTTCCCAATCCGCATCTCGAAATTGAGTCTATCTTCTGTAGAGATAAGGGGTCGATATCGACACCAGAGGTCGATATCGAGGTCTCTGTTCCTGCTCGATGTGTTCAGCTTCAGTCGATGTCTATGTTGAGGTCGATATGGGGGTCGATATCGACACCAGAGGTCGATATCTATGTCAGAGGTCGATATCTACCTCTTCTCAGCTTCACTTGGCTTCTCCGTTTTGACTCCGATTTCGCTCGAATTCCTGCATGGTTAGCTCAAAACTCGTGCAGACCCTATTTCTTACATTTTAGCCCATTCTTACACAAGTTTATATTCTTTTGAACCTTTTCTTTGGAAATCGAATGAAATATGAAGTCAAAAGATGCAATAAAAGGAGATATAAATATGTACATCAAAACACCCCATACTTAGACTTGCTTGTCCTCAAGCAATAACCAAGCAATAACCAATACCTAAAACACACCCTTCAAGTCTTCGCCTTTGTCAAAAGCAACATCATAAGCGGTAGCAAAGCAAAGCAAGTGAATCTAACGTCATAGCACATATTTATGCGATCCATAGGCATATGCAATTTTGATCCAACCTCACAGGAATAATGTGTTTGCACTCAACTCTCATGTGTTTAGGCTATGAAGATCAACTCTCAACTCAACTCCATATACAATCTCATAAACATTGCAATTTATAATAATCCACTTCGCAACCAATTATGAAAATGCAATAAGAACCATCAGGAGGACTTTCGCTCAATGGAAGACTTCAAAGAAGACTCCATTTGGCGGGGTTGAAATGGGGCTTGGTATGAAATAAAAAGGGTATGGAATTATTTGGTTATGTGGTGCTTTTATAATTCTGGAATCAAGACTCCTAAATTTCAACACTTGCAATATCCAAACCATAACTCTTCAATGTTGCACTTTCCAAGCTCAATCTCCTATAATGCTCTTTCCCAACTCATCTTTATATAATATGCTCTAACAATGCACTAAAAGATGTAAACCATACTATCAACCCTTCTTTCAAACTCTAATATACCTCTAAAAAATATAACACTTGTATGAATAAAAGACTTAAGGATTTTGGCTCATGCACTATATATATATATATATATATATATATATATATATATATATATATATATATATCTATTTTTTCGGATTTTTTTTCGAAAATAATGAATAAGTACTAACAAATAGGTGCATTTATATGGTGAGCCAAAAATCCTTTTACAAAAGATGACAAAATGTAAATATGCACCAACCCATAATTTCCTTGCTCAAAACTGGACATTATGCTCTTTTCTTTCCACAAGGCATTAGTCCAGCCAATCTAAGTCTCAATTCCCAAATGAGGGTCAGGCTCAATTAGTCGAGTGCTGTGGTCGATATCGATATGTGGGGGTCGATATCGACCTATGTGACCCCATGCTTAAGCTCCTGGCAATGATCTGGCATATTCAATTTTGACCAAGGGGGGTCAATTTCGATGGTTTTAGTCGATATCGACTGGTTCCAGTCGATGTCGACCCTGCTTGCTGTTTCCGTCCTCGCCAACAAAAATTTTCTAAGCTTTTCCTTAGCCGGCGAGAGGACTAATTGCTCCAGGTGCTTCGTTTCGCTCATGGTCGGGTTGAAAGAGAATTCTATCACTTCGTTCCCTATGTAAAGGTCAGTAATCCTCGACGTATATTGATATTGGCATCAGCAGTAGCTAAGAAAGGCCTACCAAGGATAATAGGCACTACAGGATCTTCAAGCATCTCCAATACAATGAAATCAGTAGGCACAAAGAACTTACCTACCTTTACTGGAGCGTCATCAACTATACCTGTGGGCCTGACGAATGAGTTGTCAGCCATATAAAGTTTCATGTCCACAGGTTCAAGTGCGCCAATGTTCACCTTTTTCCAAATAGAGAGAGGCATGAGACTTACACTTGCCCCTAGGTCACATAGGGCTTTATAACGATGTTGGCCAAGTCCCACGGTGATTGCAAACTTCCCTGGATCACTTTTCTTCTCAGGGAAGTCTATCTTTGAGCACTCCTCTGCGATCTCTGCCATGGATCTCTTCTTGCTCTGGATGTCTTTCAAGAATCGCAGATAGGCAGGCATCTCGCTTAGGGCTTCTGTAAGACGGATAGTAATGTTAAGTCCTTGAAGAATTTTTACAAAGCGCCTAAACTTACCTTTGGTGGGATCCTCCAATGCTTTGGATGGGAATGGCAACGTCTTCTTTGGTGGAGGGGCCAAAACGGTGGTCGGAGGGGCCTGCTGGACATCGATGTCGACTGGGCACTAGTCGATATCGACTGGGATAGTCGATTTCGACCTCTTTTATGGCTCTGATGGTTCTGCAGTGGCCTCGACATCGACCTGGGGGTCGATATCGACGTCTCCCTCGACATCGACAGGGCTGTTGATATCGACTGGATCTGCTGCCTTCTCCTCCGATTCCGTTCGTGGCTTATGTACTTTGGTACCACTCCTTAATTATATGGCTGCGACATGGCCCGCCCCGGATTGTCCTTTAGGATTGGTAGTGGGTTGCCCAGGGAGTGTTCCAGACAGTCTAGGGATTTGTGCCGCCAATTGACCCAGTTGGGTCTCTACGTTCTTTTTCCATATATCCATCTCCCCAATCCTTGTGGTAAGGTGATTGAGTTGAGAATGGATAGCATTGTTGGATTGATCATTCTTAGCTTGATTCCTCCTTATCTCATCTAGCACAAGTTGAAGATCATCCTTCTTTTGGTCCCTCTCCGGGTGCCCAGGAGCTCTATAAGGCGGAGGGTCCCTAGGGTTAACCTGGTTCCTTTGTGGTTGATGGAACCTTTGGTCTCCCCAATATTGGTGATTGGGGCCCCTCATGTAGCGCGCCTCTTGGTGAGTCTCCGCTAGGTGTACTTGTTCGGCATGGGGGCACTCGATAGTGGTGTGCTGCTGCGATCCACATTCAATGCAATCTTGGTTCGCTGAAAGGAACCTCACTTGCTTTTGGAGCTTTCTAAGTTGATCTCTATGGAATTGCTCCTTCACATCCGGATCGATTACATTGGAGGGTTAATATAAGGGCATAGATGGGGCAGGCCTCGACGATGATGGTGTGTCAGAAGCCTCAGGAGTCCCATATGTATTGTCGAACTCCAATAACCTCTCAATGGTCTCCCAAGCCTCTTGTGGAGCGAGTTCAAGGTAGCCATAGGAGGTGTAGGTGTTGATCCTCTCCTTAGTTGCAGCGTCAAGAGCATTGTATATGATCTCCTGAATTACATACGGTGGTTGGCCATGCGTCGGGCATGATCGTAGTAGGTCATTGAACCTTTCCCAAACAGTCGCCAGAGCCTCACCGGGCTTTTGTTTGAAAGCCGTGATTTTCTGTCGGATCAACGCCGTCTTAGAAGGAGGAAAGAACTTGTTGAGGAACGCGTCCTTGACTTCATTCTAGGTGCGGATCGATCTTGGGGCTAAGCTTTCCAACCACTGCAATGCTTTCCCTGTAAGAGACCATCGAAAGGCTTTTAGTTGGACATATTCAAGACTTCGTCCATCAGCAATAGTATCACAGAGGTCTAAGAAGGTTGATATATGTGCCATAGGGCATTCATTAGGTTTTCCTTCATATTGGTGCCTTCTAATCTCAGTTAGGAAGTTAGGTTTTATTTCAAAATTAGAGGCAGGGATAAGAATTGCCGATTCAGGCACTGTGAGAGCGGGGTGCATATATTGCTTGGCATTCCTAGGGAGGGCATTGATTTGGGCTTCTATTTGCCTCCGGCCTTCCTCCTCCCTATCTGCACGCTCCTTAAGTGCCGCCTCTCTAGTCGTTAGGTCCTCAACCTGCTTCCTTAGTTGCTCAATAAGTTCAGCCTGGTTTGCGTTGTGTGCCATGATTCTTTGTGCTTGGGCTCTTAGATGGAAGTAGCGTTCAGGGTCGTCTACTCCTTCAAATTCAGGTGGGCGATCAGCGCGTCGCATACACCTGCAAGGCCAAACTAGAAAGAGATGTGAGATAGACTACTAGGGCGCGATTGATTGCCTCCCCGGCAACGGCGCCAATTTCTTAAGGGGGTAAGTCGAGTATCTTAAATACAAATATAAAGATGTATATAAACGTAAACTGACTCCTAGCCTATGCAAATAATTACAAGACTTCCTCCCGTTGTAGTGGAAGGGTAGTCAGGATCGATCCACGAAGAGGCGTGTCAGCGGGATCCTAGTAGCTTTTGGAAATCTCAAGTCTGTGTCGACCAGAAGCCTCGATTTCGACCTTGGGCCTCGATGTCGACCTAGGCTGTCGTTGTTCTCTGCAACAGAAGACCTGCAGAGACAAAAACAAGTGGTCGATATCGACTGGAAAGGGTCGATATCGATGTCAGTCACGAAATCGACTGGTTCAGAAGACTGTCAGTCGACACAGTAGGGTCGATATCGATGTCTGGTGTCGATATCGATGTTCAGTAAACTCCGCAGCGATGATCTTCGTCGACTCAGAAAACTGTCGACGGAACTCAGTGGTCGATATCGACGTCTGGGGTCGATATCGATGTCTTCCTGTAGTGGGTTAGTTTTTCGTTGGCAAAGAAGGGCCGAAGATTTAAGAATGGATGAGAAGGGATGAACAGAAATAACAGTTGTTTGGATGAATATAAACTATGTAAAAGGCAACTCCTAGGATTAGGATTTACCACAACGTTAACCAATGCATGCGATAAGATAAATAAGACGGACAATTGCGCTATTTCACCCGAGGGACAAGCTTTCGCCGTACACCAACTCTTAGGATTACTCTTGCAAATAAACCTAATTGTCTCTACCAATTTTATGTTTATAACTCAAGTTGTTAGCATGAATCCCTTTTTTTTCGATTAGGACTAAACATAGAATCGTAGGAGGAAAGATAGACACAACGATATCGACATCAAATACTTACCTCAAGCGCGCATGATTAACGTCGGGCTCACCCCGACCCTAAGAGCTTCAGGGGACTACTCGCTTCTCGTCATGGAACTCATCATTGATTGAAAGGAAGAAACTTGCATTAAAATAAACTCCGAAGCTTTACAACTCAACGTCAACTTTCGCAAACGTCAAACCCTAAAACTTCTCTCTAACTCTAACTCTATTGATTGTCTTACTTGCTTGTTGAAAGATGATTGAATGCCAGCCCCCTAAGGCTTTATTTGTAGGCTACTAATCCTCGCTATCCAAGGATTGTAACTCCTATCTAAACTATGAACTCTATCCAAACACTTAGGATAGGTCTTTTATTTTGATAAAATCCTACTAACTTGATAAAACTCCAAAGTAAAGATAATTCTCAGCTGCTAATTATCTAAAAGTACAAGATAATCCGTCCCTTCTTGTAGATAAAGTTCCCAATCCGCATCTCGAAAGATATGGACAAATGGGAGTTTCACTCCTAAAGAAGCACTTTATGAAGCCTCTCGTAATTTAATTGATTTATTTATTCCCTTTCTATATGCGGAAAAAGAAACCATCCATTTCGAGGATAATCAAGACAGGCTTACTTTACCCCCCCCCCCCCCCTTTTTTCATGATAAATTGACTGAACTAAGAAAAAAAAATAGCATTGAAATCCATTTTTATTGATCAATTGGAATTGCCTCCCAGGATCTACAATTGCCTCAAAAATTCCAATATACACACATTATTGGACCTATTGAATAACAGCCAAGAAGATCTTACTAAAATGGAGCATTTTTGCATCGAAGATGTAAAACAAATAATGGGCACTATAGAAAAGCATTTCGCAATTAATTTACCTAAAAAGAAGGTTTAAATTCTGGGTTTCTTTCTGATTCTAGTCGATCTCAGTAATGGTGTTTTTCTATGGATCGCCATTTCAAGTATTGCTCCCATTGGACTTCTTATGTCAGGCTATGGATCAAATAATAAATATTCCTTTTTAGGTGGTCTACGTGCTGCTGCCCAATCTATTAGTTATGAAATACCATTAACTCTATGTGTGTTAGCAATATCTCTACGTGTGATTCGTTGAGGCATAAATTTTACACCATTTTCCTTTCGAGAGTTTTCTAAGAATGAACTAAACCAGATAGTTAGATGAGTGAAAGAAAACAGCTTTGAGTCTATCTTCTATCGAGATAAGGGGTCGATATCAACACCAGAGGTCGATATCGAGGTCTCTGTTCCTGCTCGATGTGTTCAGCTTCAGTCGATGTCTATGTTGAGGTCGATTTGGGGGTCGATATCGACACCAGAGGTCGATATCTATGTCAGAGGTCGATATCTACCTCTGCTCAGCTTTACTTGGCTTCTCCATTTTGACTCCGATTTCGCTCGAATTCCTGCATGGTTAGCTCAAAACTTGTGCAGACCCTATTTCTTTCACTTTAGCCCATTCTTACACAAGTTTTCACCCTTTTGAACTTTTTCTTTGAGATCGAATGAAATATGAAGTCAAAAGATGCAATAAACAGAGATACAAATATGTACATCAGAAACCCTCAACCCTTTGAGGAGCACCATTCTCTAACTTTTATCCGGAAAATACTGTAGCATTTGCATCCCACAGGAAGGAGAACAGGGAACTCCGTAATCCTAAAGATGTGACAAACTACTTTATTCATGATCTGAGTGGAATGCTTACACTGGGAGTTTAAATTAGATAAAGTAGTTTGTTTGGGGGCGTACAAGGGAAGACATTCGTGTACACGCAGTTCACATTTGCGGAAATTCTTTTACGAATGCCCATTTCGTATTCACATATTATTTGCGAACTTGTATTTCACATTTGTATCATCTCGTCATGTAATTAGTGATATTTTCATTTGTATTTATCAATACTCCCTCAGTTAATTAAAACATGTCATTTTATGATGTAATTCTTGTTAAGAAAAACATGTCATTTTAGGCATTTTCCCATCTACTTTACAAAATTGTAATGATTAGAAAGGAGTTGGTTGTAGTTTTCAAGAAGGTAAAAAAGTAGAGTAATAATTAAGGGTATTTTTATATTTTTGTTTATTTTCTTAAAAAGTGTGAAGATTTCTAAAATGACAAGTTTTAATTAACGGAGAGAGTACCATTTTTAGGTAATGGATTGGATAGGGTCAAACTCCGTTGGAATTTTTTGGTTAAGAAGGTTTTGTGCTGACATGGAGAAAGCACAATATCCTATCAGCAGTCGAGTTGATCTCATGGAAGACATGATTGAATTGGACCGCATCAAAGTTTAGGAGAAAGAATAGGGTGTTCGAGATCAGCATTTCAATTTTTTACGAGTAGCTCTAGAGTCTAAGTATATAATTGATGATGAAGAAGAAGCTATCAACCCCTCAATCGTGATGTTAGTGAGTCCAAGTGATTTCTTCTTGGCTATGCCTGTTTTGAGGGTTAGGGCCTCCACGGCTAGAGCAGAACAGCAACAACATTAAACACCTCCACAAGCCACAACCAACCCATTGTTGTCCCGAATTATGAATATCATACCCAGTATATGTATGGAAAGAGGTGAAGTATCTAGAATTTTTCAAGTCTCAAAGTGATCTTGTTATCTACCGAAATTGTCAAATACATTATGGCATACGAAAGTGTTGATATATGATTAATAGTTAAAGAAGAGTTGGCAAAATAGTTAAAGTCGGCTTGGTCGGGTGGGTCAAGACAAGGTGGAGAGAGATCGTATGCAGGCTCACGTACAGGAGACACGAACCTCACATAAATCTTGTTGGGTTCCATAGTTATTAAAGCAATCTTAATATCTCTCATCACATACGGAAGCCACAAACAACACATAAACTCAAAGAATTGCTATCTCAAAAATAATTAGTAATGAAAAAAGTAGTCATTCTAGTGCGAGGTATTTAAAAAAGTAGTCATTCTAGTACCCAATTCAAAACCTATCCGTATTGAAAAGAGCATCGAATATGAAACCAATTCAAATTATTATAGACATATTTAAATATATACATTTGAATGTTTATTTGTATATTTATTTATGCATTAATTATACAAGATGACCCGACCCAAATACAACTTGAATCTGATTGCCCACTCTCTTTACATGCCATGGTTTGATGGTCTTACATATTTTAATCGTGTCATTCTAGTGCGAGATTAGTGCCAATGAAAGAACATTATAATTAAGTTTAATGTAAGTTAGAAAAAAAAAAGGGTGAGAGAACTAACATTTTCCCCAACATTAGGAAAACAAAAGTTACTCAACTCCAACCTAATTTTCACATTACTCCGTATTATTTTGATAACAGTATTTCGAATCTCAAATATTCTGGTAAAATACCATAAGTTAAGGCGCTTTTAAGTGAAAACGATTGATTGACACTTGAAGGCAACTAAGATGGTTTTATTTGTACTGCATTAATGTTTAAGTTGATTGAAGATGGAGTAGTTGGATGGTGTCAAATAACATAATCCAATATAATTTGTAACGTTGTGGCCTTTGTTTCATCACTGGATTTATGGTTTGGCTTTTCCAATCTGAATATTGTCCACTTGAATCAAACCTTACCAGTTACCACCCACTTTAGTTATTTTGAATGGGTTCGACCATATGATTTGGACCACATTTCATACATACATAACATACATATTTTGTGTGTGTATGTCTGTGTGTGTTTGTGTGTGTGTGAAGTAAGAGCTCGATAATTGATTGGAGTTAGTCACTGCTAGACTACCATTTAAGAATTTTTTCATGAATGAGGATGCTGAAATTTCTATTTGAACTAATCGATGTCCGACAAGGTATCTGCTTGGAAAAAATGCGAGATGTGGCCGACACAAAGAAAAAGGAAATAAAAATAAAAATAAAAAATAGATTAAAAAACAAAAAAAAATAAAGAGAGTTTGCGAGAAGGGACAGTAGAAGGGGACAAACTTGGGACAGGAGATTCGCACCCTAAATTAAAGATGTGCAATTAAACCGTATGGTATATTTTGTTTAAAAACATTAATTTATTAGTTTATACACAAGCATATATTTGTTCAAAAACGTTAACTTGCAAATATTTATGTAAGGATAAAAATAAGTTGAGTGATAGATGGGTGGAGTCATTTTCCATCACCTATTTTTACTAATGAGTGATACTCTATGTCACATAGAAAAAATCAATTTAAAAAAAACAATTACAAACTTGTTTGTAGCCTTTTTTCTAGTCCAATTAGCTTATAGAAATCAATGAGGCATCTGAATATTGCACCTTACCAACATCATTATAGAAGGTGACAATCTCACCATCATTAACTGCCTCAAGAGTAGTTGGACTGCCCCTGGAGATTTTGAAATGATCATCTCTGACGTTCTATTCTCTTTGGGTTTCTTTCGCTCTATACAGATTCGTCACGTCTACAGAGAAGTCAATCGAGCTGCTGACCGCCTTTCGCCCGTACCTCGACTTCGCCTTCTCTGGTCCTTCTCCCCCTGACGACTCCACGCTTATTGATTCCATCCGCCTGAATGCTCTTGGCTTGTGAGGTTCTCCTCATATGGCCAAATTATTTTCTGTTCAAAAAAAATAGCTTAAAGAAACTCATCTCAAATTTTAAATAACTTACTATTCGACCCATTTTCTAAGAAGAACAAAAATTTTTTTTATAAAAAATATTAAATTTTTTGTAATTTTTATTATATATAATTTAATTGGGTGTTTACTAGAATATCCATATTTTTCGCATTTATTAGCATTTTGTCCACCAACCTCTCCATATTAGCTAAATGTCCACCGTGTTGTTGAAACCGGAGTTACTGACACCGGAGTTACTGAAATCAGAGTTGCTGAAATCGACGTTGCTGAAACCGGAGTTGCTGAAACCGATGTTGCTGAAATCAAAGTTGCTGAAACTGACGTTGTTGAAACCGACATTGCTGAAACCAGAGTTGCTGAAACTAGAGTAATTAACAGCAATAGCAGCAAGAATACCAGCAATTTGAGGACCTAAGCATGACAACAAAAACATCGATCGATATGAGGACCCAAGCATGAAAGCAAAAGCAGCACCAAACATGAAAGCAAGAGCAGCCCGTTTCAGCACCATTGCAAACATCGACCAATATGGCAGCAAATTGCACCTTTAATGGACATCTTGTTTATCTCAAATCAACTGAAAACCACCAGCACATACAAACCAAGATTTGCTGTAAAAATCAGTGAATTAGAAGTCCGTTTCAGCACCATTGCAAACATCGACCAATATGCCAGCAAATTGCACGGCAAGAAGGGAGGGATCTACACCATCACAAATCCGTGAATTAGAAGTTTCTCATCACTGAATCAATCATCCAATGTAAGCCTTCAAACGCAAAATTCAAAAGTTAGGGTTAGAGAGGAAAGAAGGGGGAGGGCGCACCCGAAGCTTTGGACCGTGTAGCGTAGCGAAGAAGATTTGAGAGAAGCACCTCGTCGATGTCGAAACTCCAGCAGTCCTTGCCGTCGGCGGTGATATAACGATCGATGGTGACGTAGACCTTAACGAATCGCAAGCACCGCTACCACACTCATAACCTTGGCGTCGCCCTATCAATCTCTCGATTCCAATTTCCAAATCTCATCCACCTCGCCGTCGTCGAATCCGTCATTACAGAACCTCCACAGCACCGCCATCAATCCACCTTGTCTCGTCGTCGCTGTCTCGAGCACAAGTCCCCGTCTCAGCCCCACATGATCTCCACCAGCACTTGCTCTGTTTGCGATCGGTGAGGAAGGATGCAGCAAGTCCGGTGATGAAGACGGCGGAGAAGGCGTTGAGCGAGACTATGGTAGAGACAACGACATGATGTTGAAGCCATCAACTGCGACGACGATGAAGATTCAGGCTCCGATGAAGCGGAGAGATCTAGAGCCTCTGGTTGCTTTCTCTCTTGTTGCTGAGAGATCTAGAGCCTCTGATCTCGCCATGGAAGCCGGTCGGCAATTGGAAATTACGTTAAAATTAGGATGAACTTTTTACCAATAAAACCAATACGTGGCCAATTTTCTAACTGGGCCTAAAAAATGGCATGTGATGCAAATTTTTTCTAATTTCATACTTAGTACTAATAAGTTTAGTACTAATAAGTATAAGTATTATTTTAAAAATTTTATTAATATTTTATAGAGTTTTTAACTTTTAAAAAATTATAACAAAATATTAAATGAAAAAATTATAAGTTGGAGGGAGTATAAACTTAGATAATAAATCCATAATTCAACAATTGCATAGACCAACATATCGACATTGGTTGGTCAACGGGTGTGCAGAAAAACCCGACACGACTGATAGGACACGAAAACACAACAACACGATACGAAAAAACACGAAACCGAAAAAACACGATACGATAATGATACGAACCGAGAAAACACGACATTAAACGGTTCGTATTCGGATCGGACATATCCCCTTGTCGGATACCCGACACGAACCGTTTAATTTTTTTTTAATTTATAAGTCTGGTCAAATATAGTATTAGTATAAATACAATCCACAAAATATAAACAAGCTTTGATAGCCCAGTTGGTATTAGGCCCATTAACCATGTGTGTCACCGGCCTCCAAGCCCCAAATTCGATTCCTGACGGTAGCATTTAATTTTTGTTGTTAACGTATTCTCACTGTAAGATAGTATTAGTACAATTACAACCTTTGATAGCCCATATGTTTCCTGTGCAGCCAAGGTTCGAATCCTAGCTGTTGCAATTAATTTTTGCTGTCAATAGGTATAATTGTGTATACTGTTGGTTCGTGTCGGATAACCGCCGACCCGACACGCCGGTTCGTGTCAGATACCCGGATGTGCCCACCCCTAAGTCAACCTGTCCATATCCACATTGTTTGCCCACCCCTAGGTCAACCTGTCCATATCCACATTGTTTACTGTATGACTCAGTTAAGCAATACTCAAATCCTGGACTAACTTAAAATATAACTAACAAGAGTTATGAGATTAGGTTAGTACATATACTAACCTTTTTAAAAAAAAAAAAAGAAAATGGGTGGATAAACTGAGTGGATGATAGTGAAAAATATATCACCCATTATCCATCAACCACCCGATTTTTTTTCTAGGTTTTCACCTGTATGGCTGAGTTGGACGAGATGGTACCACAGTGTTTTCAGACCCTAAATTTTATGTGTGGCTCTACCGAAATATCTCTAACATCAACCGAAACACCTATTTAAGACTCGAGCATTCTATGACCGTTGAAAACTAATCTTGGAATGCGGGAGAAAATATCTTCGGGACACACATATTTTTTTTTGATGAAACACACTTTTTGTTTTTAATGATGAAAACCCATATAAAATACCATTTTTTTCATAATTAATTACAAAATTATTTTAAAAATTAATATTTTATATAGATTTTATTATCCTAAAAAACCGTGCCTAAATAGCAAACGATATGTTTTGCCGAACGGATGGAGTAAGAGCAACCCAAACAGCTCTTGTAAAATAAAGAAAGTTGAAAATTTTAGAGAAAATATGGGTTTTCTTAGGTCCAACAGCTCCTCGATATATTCATCTCTAAAATAGAGAAACCTTAGAAGAGAGAAAAAATTTCTCTGAATATGAGGAAGATGGTAAAAACTCTAAAATTTAATTCTCCTCGATACCAATGCAAATTCATTTTAATTCATCAACAATTGGACAAGTTTGTTATATTTAAACACGTTAGTTTTAAGTTATGTTAAAACTCATGCTATACATAAATGTCAAACTTATACTAGCTTACATTTTAAGTTTTGTTAAGCTTAAATGTTAAACTTTGTATTTCAATTAAACTTATTTACGTTTTTGAAAATTTTAAATTAAAATTCATGTTTGGCTAGTTGTATTAAATTATTTCACTATTTGCATAAAGTTTAAGGGTAGCTAAAATTAAAATTGTAAATAGAGAGTATATGTCGTGTGTAATAAATGCAAAAATTTGTAAAATAGAGAAGTTGTTGGAGTTGAAGTGTAAAATTTTTAGAGATTTTGTTATTTTTTCCTCTATTTTAAAAAATTTTTTAGAAAAGCAATTGGCGTTGCTCTAAGTAAACATACAACACGCACATCCAACGGTCAGAAATTGCTCATCACTTTCACGAGGAATGACTTTTGAGACTTCAATCTTTCAAGTTATTGAAACTGAATTTGCATTCTACTTCTACCCCAGCCTTCAAACTTCAAACCATGTGTATGTACAATTTCTTGTCAAACTTATAAGTTATAAGTCAGGTTACATCATCCTTGAACAACATATCACAATGGTTTTGTCATCATTCCTTGCTCGCTCCTATTCAGCAATGAACACATTTAGCCAAAGAGGCTCAAAGACTCTCCTTAGTATGACTCGTGCGATAACGAAAAGATAACTAGAGGTTTTTCCGCACATCATCCTGATTAGAAAGGAGATTTACAAAGTCAGGAATAAACAGAAGTAGTCAGGGAGGGTAAAGCCATAAAAATACAGATGGGTTTGTGAAATGTAAACAATACAAGGAAATTTTGCTACAACAACTCGAGAATCGGTACAAGGTTTATTCATTTCCCTTTTGGGAAAGATACCTGAATTGGTACAAAGTTAAAGCACAATATAACCTTGTGGGAAAACAAAGAACAGGCATGTACAAGTCCCTTACGTGGTGCGTACCTCAAACTGAGTGTCGAGGACTGAAGGGCGAGGAAGTTGGACTTGACATGATTGTGGATCCATCAATCATCGCCAAGCTTCAATGCGCTCTATTCTGGAGCTTACCCGGCTGAATTTGTTATTACTATTGCTCATGCCTTTTTCAATAGGCGCACGGGAAGCACCAGAGACCTTCCTGGTAATGCTTGAATTGCTTGGTTGCCCAGGATGCACTTTTGCAGAGTATATTACTTCCTTTTCCCTTTCCTTGGAGGCGTCCCATCGAAATGGAGACTCGTCAGATTCGTCCCCGTTAAATGTGCTATCATGGGAACTGTCAAAGACAGGTTCTTCATCGTCGTCTGTGGAGTAGTGCTCTGTCTCATCATTGTTATCGTCGAGATAATCTTCCAGGCAAGGCTGTGAAGGGCTCTGGTGCCCACTTCCATCAGATGGCTCCACGCAAGAAGTTGGAACTGGGTTAAGCTGTGAGTCCTCTCTTTCTCTTAGTGTCTTCATTATCAGGGCCTTGAGGAAGTTCATAACTCGCACAGCGTACATCAATGCAGTCAAAGGATCCGCCATCTGCAATAAGAATAAGATTTGGCCTGTCAAATTGTGTATTTGTAGCCAATCAATTCTTACTATTACTATTAGGAAAGTAAATCTTCAAGAAAATCCCCATGATCATACATCACAGTTTGCACAAGACAAGATTTCGACAAAATAATGATAGCAAGAAAGCATGATAACATGAAGATATAAACAAGTGTTTGAAAAGTTGAAAGGTGCTGAGAGACAACAAGGGTCCAAATGGCTATATAGATAGGTTACATCAATACATAATTTCAGAGGAATAGGTATTGGATTTACCTGAGTCATGTTAGGAGCGAATACCATAGCTATGTTGTGTGCGTTCATCTTATTGAATTGCTCCTCCTGAACAACATCAGCCATCAAGTTGATGGCCCAGTCCAACAATTCAGCCTCAGTTCGAGGAAGGAGCCTCGCAAGCTCAGAGCAGTCCTCTTCCGACTCGCACTGCATCACCCGCTCAGGCGACAATGAATCCAATACTCCAGAGGGCAATTCTCTAAACCAAGCCTGGGGAGTTTAGTAACAAAAGAAATCAGTATTTAAAAAACTCATGCTCAGGCAGGATGATATATTTGCAGATATAATGATGCTTTCCTGGGTAAATAAAATATGGGGTTTTATTTTCTAAGAGGTCACATGTAATCCACTATAGAAATCATTTTTTAATCCATTATAATCTGACTAGTCCTATCAGCAACGGCCGTGTTGATTCTAGGTAAAGTTTCTGCAGACGTGTCTCATGTGAGAAGGTCAGGGGAGTTGTAAGAAGAACGAAGAGTAGAAGGGCAGTACGTCCAGACGAGATCCCAATTGAAGCCTGGAAGTATATTGGATTGAGGCGTTTAGAGTGGCTCACACACAACTTTTCAACCTTATTATCAGGATTGCGAAGATGCCAGAAGAATGAAGACTTGGTAGGAATTAAACTCATTGATAAGACAGAGTGCCAAGAGAGCTTCTTTGGGAATGCTTGGAAGCGAAGGCGGTACCAGCGACTTACACCAGGATTATCAAAGATATGTATGAAGGCACTGTGACAAGTGTGTACACATCCAGATGGGGGCACTGAGTTTTTCCCAGTGAAGGTAGGTCTGCACCAACGATCGGCCCTCAGCCCGTTCCTCTTTACCGTGGTAAGGGATGTGGTGTCTATCTAGTGTGAGGTCCCGTGGTGTATGTTATTTGCCGACATATTGTATTGATGGATAAGACGAAAGTCGGGGTTAGTAGCAAGTTAGAGCGTTGGAGAGAGACTTTAGAAGGCAAAGACTTTAGACTGAGCAAGACGAAGACAAAATATGAGGAGTTCAGTTTGGGTGAAACGATAAGAGTGGGATGATGACAGAATACGTGGAGTTCAGTTTAGAAGGCAAAGGCTTTAGACTCAGCGTTGGATGAGGCCAAAGGCGCAAAAGTACTTATGACTAGCAAGGTTCACATAGAAAAACGTGTGATTTGAGTCCAAAACTCATCTTCGAACAGAAAGAAACAAGATGCAATTCAGTTAGGCTACATGGAAACTAAACAGCAACTGAAATACGAGGATCTACATCTTCTTCTATACGATGTTGGATATAAATTCACACATGTTGAAGCAAGGAGAGAAGCTAGCTATACAACGGTGTCATGTTAATCCTTAACATCTCTGCCCACAATTAGCCTTTCAAGAAGAACATCTAATGATGATAGCAGAAACTTAGCCAGAATTGAGTGTGTAAAAATGAGAACTAATTAATAACTAAAGGTAGGTTACCTAAAACAATGGAATCAAGTAATACTTGTTTCATCACATAATAAGATACGGGAGAACTAATCATGTAACAGACTTTAAAGGAGGGTGTAGAGGCTATAGATAAATATACCTTGATAAGACCAGCTAAACAATGCATATCAATGTTATCTGGAATTGCACCCCTATTCAGCTCATCTCTAACGAACTCCTCTTGGCTGTTTTCTGCGTTAATCCTGAAAATACCTTCCGCCTGTACACACAAATTTCACTCCGGTAAATCTTTCAATCATACAGCTTCAGCAATCAGCAGCATGTGAACATGTGTTGATGGACCACATCTCAATCAACATCAAATTCCTATTGTTTAATCACACCCATGAACAAGACAATCATATAAAATGAACATGGTGGGAAGATAAAGGGCAGTAAGGATTACCTGCAAGCCTCCTTGGGCATAGAGGCGCCTTTGCATCAACAAAAGTATTGTTGGCACACAATTTCCCCTTGAGTCATATGAAAGCTGCATCGATTCCGTAGAAACCCCAAAAACAGATGTACTGTGCAATTGACAACAGCAATCAGAATGAGAACAACGAAAATAAGGGGAAGGGGGAGATGATATAGGATACAATTTCAAGAAGGAAAACAGACAACATAAAACACAATGTAACAGATGAAAACTGATAAATGATCAGCTTAAAAGGTCTAGAAAAATCATATGAAAACATCCTTCCTCAAGGGAGTCTGTAAGCTCATGAAACACCATGCACAAATGGAAACAGAAAGACTATATTTAGTACAATAGAAACACTAGAAGCCTGTAATTACAAATTTGCATGCAAGTCACACATAATCCACAAAATGGCAACAGACAAACCTTTCAACCTCAAAATCACGTTCAAATTCCCAGCCCACCCCCAAACACCGTGAGTACCATGTAAAGAAAAGGGGATAACAGAACCTTCAAAGCCCCTGCACACCCCAAACACCATCATCACCATTCACCACAGAATGAACACGACGAAATAGATGACAGATACAAAGTTTTGAGAATGAAAGCCATGTGTTGAGCTTTTAAATGATATCTTGAACTGCTTACGTTTAAATGAATGGAAAATGTAGAGGGGTAGACTATTGTCCTTGCCAGAACTGCCAGGAATGGAAAATGTAGTAGTATAGCAAAAGCTAGAATGTCACACCATCGCAAGTGGAAAGGGAGTTAAAGATATGAACAATTCGCTTTACAAGGCAACTCAATAATAAATGGTTCCACCAAAGATTCGTGAAGCCTCCCTTCCCTGTCTAAATCAAGCACCATAATCTGTTATTCATGAATGAGATTATGTTTGTTTTCCATACACTACATGGATGACCGCTCGGCGCTCGCCTTACAAGGCAACTCAATAATAAATGGTTCCATCAAAGATTTGCGAAGCCTCCCCTTCCCTGTCTAAATCAAGCACCACAATCTGTTATTCATGAACGAGATTATGTTTGCTTTCCATACACTACATGGATGACCGCTCGCCTCTTTAACGGCTTAACCAATATTTTATCAGAGCAGTGGCATAATAGGACAGAATTTAACAACAGAGTTTTCCATTTTAACAGCATTTGGACACATCACGAACACCTCATCCTCCAACAAACACCCTCTTAGCATCAAGATCAACCATGGTACTAGATTTCACTATAAGAAGTAATGTAAATACCCATCAGGAAAATGTTAATGAATGTTGACACAAATCTATAGAGTAAAAAGAAAATCAACACTAGATCCAGAAGCCCAATCTAAGCCAGCCATGGATTAATAACCAACCAAATCTAATCTGTGTGCATAAAAGGATAAAAATCACATCCTATAACATGAAAAAATGAATGCAGCAAGGTACCAAATCGACATCAAGAACGCCAAAATAACACAAATTAGGCACAAAAACACCAAAATCAACCACCAAAACAACAATGTACCTTGCACTGGGAGCTCTTCTGGGCACATCAGGTTCGAACTCATCAGGCAAGCCCAAGAATCCGTCAAATCTATCGAAGGTGACGTGGGCAACATGGCGCACATTGGTTGGGTAGCCAATGTCCATACTACAGAGATCTTCCGTATCAGCCTTACAAGCCACCAACGACTTCCTAAACACTGCAACCAAAAGGGCTAACAGTGAAAGCTGATCCCTTTCCTTATCTCTCCTCCTCTCGAGCTCTTCCCCTATGTTTCCCCTTGACCTAGAATCAGAATCAGCCCCATCTCTTTCCGCAACAATTACAGGCGAAGAAGAAGAGGAATTAGGGTTAGGGTTAGGGCTACAGGGATCTATCTGGCTGTGGAATAAGGAATTGCTTGTCCCGGGTGACGGTGGGAAATGAGATGGGGATTGTAAAACATCCGTCATGGCTGGCAAGGTTAAAAGCAATCGGGGAAAAGGACAAATTCAAAGCGAAATTGTCAAAGAAGTTTTCGATATAGCGAAAGGGAAATTCAAATTGGAAAATGGAAATTAGAATTGTGATTGTGATTGGGAGGAATGAGTAAAATGAAAGAGGATATACGTGGGTAGCATCAACTGTGAAATATTCGGAGTACGAAAAGTTGTTTATGTTCAAATATTTCTGGGTGCGCCATGGCTGGCTTCCTGCAACAAGCAGCTCCGATTTGAGAGCGTTGAAGAAGCTAAAGGGAGGACAGGTGTTGGGGGACTCGCAATCATTATTACAATTATATTTTTTTTGTTGAAAATTATTTTACAATTATTTATATTATACGGATATATGTTTATTTTATTTTATTCTTTTTATACAATGTAAGAATTTGGGAGGTGTCAGACTATGTTGACCCATCACCCAATAACATCTTTTTGAATGAGAGAAAGGAACTCCGAATAAGACATAAGTGCGTCGTGGTCCGAAGCATGTCGAAGCTGAGTCGACTTGTCTACCACTTGGTTCACTTTGTGGAAGACATGCTTGTAAGTCGACCGCTCAAATAGGTGGAGGAGGTGTACGAAGTCTGTGATGATCATCTCGATCTCCCACAGACACTTTCACTTGTCGGTGATGGAATTGATAATTGTAAGGCTATCACCCTCGATGTCAATGCATCGGATGCCAAGCTTCATGGCGCCACAAGACTGGAATGAAGCGTTAGTGCTAGCTTCATGGCGCCACAAGACTGGAATGAAGCGTTAGTGCTTCAACTATTAAAGAGGAGGCAGAATCGAATCGAAAACTCCCAGAGGAAAAGATCGATTCATTTGCATCCCGAATGATGCAACTTGCTATAGCGGAACATGTTAGAAGCTTAGAACCATCAAAATTAATTTTAAAGTTGCCTATCACATACATTTTTCATCTCATATTTTTCTTTTTTTTTTTATGGTGGTTGTTGTGGTCGAAGTTTATTGTGGTAGTATGTTCCAAAAATATGGTTTTAGAGTCTTTGTGTTGTCTTAGGAGTTGTTGTAGATACGATTCATATTTTCTATTATTTGCAAAGTTATCATCGTTGAAAGTCAACTTGTAATGCTTTGTTGATGTTCTTTGATTTGTGTAATCCTATGCCTCCATTTTTCTTAGCCTTATAAATTTTATCCCAACTAATTAATTTTTTGTATGAGTTGTCTTTTTTTCCAAAAGAATGATCTATTTATTTGGTCTAATTCTTTGTGAATATCTATTGACGGCATAAAACTTTGCATCGCATAATTTGGCTTCTTAGCCAAATTAGATTTGATAAGGATCATCCGTTCTTATTAGGATAATGAGTTTGCCTTCCAATTTGTTCATTGGCTTCTTGTTTTCTGGATTATATCGTCAAATGTGTTCCTAATTAATTACTCTCATTTATAATTGGGCATCCCAGGTATTTGTCAAGAAAATTGTTGTTTATTATGTGCAATATGTTTTATATATGTTGGTTTGGTACTCTTGTAGTCACTTGAAATGGTGATTTACTAAAGTTCACCTTTTGTCTCGAAATATTGCAATAGTTGTCAATAATTTGTTACACTTTGCTCCATAATTTTGTGCTTGCTTTGTCAAAAACCCCTAAGTTAGAATTTAAGGGCTAACATATTCGGTGAAATTTTAATTTCAATATATATGCTAAATTACGTTTCAGAACACACAGACATTTTTATTGTTTTAGAGGGTCCATGTCAAAGTCAATTAATGGGTGAAGACCACATAAAAGAGTAGGTTGGGTGGAGATACACTTATAGAGCAAGAAATCATCTCAAAACTAATATGATATAATATGAATAGTTTATTAAACTTTTTATGGTGATTAAATTTTTTTTTACGTGGAAATCACCAAATGGTGGGTTTCCACGTAAAATCTGGGAACCAAGATTCCTAAAAATCCAACATATGAACCAAGAATAACTCAAAAGCACATCAAGCTTCCATAAACTTTTAAGCATAAACTCTTAACCAACATTTTATCCAACTCTCACATATAAAATATGAACTAAGGCTCTTTATTTGCAAGATGGGTTACCTTATTTTTGGCTATGCCTCTTGGCTCTTGCTATATTTATTATATTTGTTTTCTTTTCTTTCATTTTTCTTTTTTTTTTTCTTTTCTTTAGAGCCACTATGAAGTATAAGGTGAGGAAATAAAGCACATAAGATTACATCTCTTTCTCGAAGCACTCGACATTAATGCATAAGCTACCAACTTTTCTTCTCTCCAAATGATAAATCTCATTACCAACTCTAATTCCTAATTCCTAGAGGGGTCAGACTTATCATTGGCTAGGGATATAATATATTTTGTGGAGCTTCAAAGAAAAGCTTAAAGGATCAAAATTGGCTTCAAGCAGAGGTATAATGTAAGGTGGATATGGATAAATATGGCTAAAAGATGCCTCTATCATATGAAACTTATAAGCAATGAACATGTATATAATTGGCCTCAAAAATAGATAACGATGTCAATACTAATAGGTAGTTGCATAAGATGAGTATATCACACAATAAAAACAGATGGAATATTAAGAATGTCTCTATAAGGTTAAAAATTCTCACTAGGACAATTATTTGATGGATTTCAGTCATGCCTAGGAACTTAGATCATACATGCTCAATTAAATTCTCTAATAATGCTCCAATCGAAAATCATTTTAAATATGCGAAAAAATTATGCAATTCAATCAAATCATGGGATATATGTGTTAAAGCTCATAAAAATGATTTAGAGGACAAACTAAGGTAAGATGAGTGTCTTTAATAAAAAAAAATTATTACAAGGCGAGAGTTTGGGTGGCGTCAACCTCGGTTGTATCACCACCCAAGAGCGTCCTTTTGGACGAGAGCCAAAAGCTCAGAATTAGAACACCACGGTGAGGCGTTAGAACTAAAAACAAGATGCGCCATCCGATCAGCAGCATGGTTGCCCTCTCTGAAGGTATGGGATAGAGACGACATCTCAAAGAGCGAAGAAGAAAGAGGATCTCAGAAATCAGAATCTCGATCTCGATCTCCCACGGACACTTCCAAGTAACCTCGAGGTGGAGGAAGGAGTGGCCATGGAGGAGGGGAGGTGGGCGGCACCATGGAAGCTTCGACCTCTTCAAATCTGGTAGAAGGAGGCCGAGATGGAGGAGGGAGCGGTCATGGGAGCTCTGACTTCTTCGGACCTCGTAGAAGGAGGCCGAGATGGAGGAGGGAGCGGCCATGGGAGCTTCGAGCCTCCAGATCTGATTTTGTGGAGATAGAACTCAGGAGGAAGAGAGTGAATAGGAGTGAGTGCGGCTGTGAGGTTTTATATAACCGGGAACTAGGTTTAGCTTTATGTTAAGGAAATTACAAAACTATTCCGCTATTTCTAGGTTTTGGAAATATTCACACAATAAATAACAAAAATCCAACTCAATCAATTTTATTCAATTTAAATATGCCATAAAATTTATCATACTTGCCTTGATAGGTTCAAAACAATATCTATTTCTTTAAAATCGGATATACGCCGGAATTTGATTTGAATAAAATATAAATCATTTTGATCGAGGACGGAGATTTTCAAAATTTTCGAAATCTCAGAAATTTAATATTTAATTTAAATCATGGGTCATAAAATAATATTTTAAAATTTCGGGTCTTTACATCATCCACCTCTAAAATCAAGTCTCGTCCTCGAGACTAAAATCCTTTTAAAAGCAACAAAACATTTCAAAAACTCGAGTCAACTCCTCCTACGTCAGTCAACCAGATTTTCAAGGATTCAACAAGCAGTTATCCACATCTAAGGGCCAGTCCCAGATTCCACTTCCTAGGTTCATTTCTCATGATCAGTCTCAACATCAACTCATTAACATATCTTAAATATCATCATGTCAGAATTCATCATCAGCAGATCACATCATTAGCACACCATATAATCACAGAAAGTTTCACATCTTTATCTATTAGAAAAGAACACAATCATCATAATAACATGTGCACTCAGAAGGGAAAGCATAAATCAGCATAGTAAAAGTCAGCATGTTGGCCCACTACGTTTCTACTACACCACTCTCATCAAACTAAATGATCCGCTCTTGATCACACCACAGAAGATTGTACAAGGATGACGCAAGACCTAAGTTATAACCGAAGGAAAGAGATATTAAGGGACAATTTGCCCAACTTTGGACACGAAGATAGACTCGGATAGTATCTGGTAAGACAAAAACATGAGAATTTCGTCGATGCCTATGGGAAACCCTGAAGGTTACGATCGTATCACTCAAAATCATCATGTAACACATCAAGTCATAAACACACGTATCTCATGAGATAATGGCAATACGATTTCAGTGCCATAACGTGTGGGAAAGCACGAGATAAAGAACCTATCATGATCATAGCAATATCAATGCACATATTATTATCAAATTAAATCCTCACAAGAAAGGAGTCTCACCTATAGTGACTAGGAATTTCTATTAAGGTTCAACATTTATGGATATACACAAGATAGATCTAACAATCTGTTGCCCGAATATACTAAATTGATTCAATACATGCGTGAGGGAATCCTATATGCCAATATGGTGTAAGGAACTAAACATAACATATAAGGAATAGCATCAACATGTCTTAAACGTCACGAAAGAAATATCATATAGTTCACTGGCAAAAGACAAGTGTAAAGTGTTTGCTTTATGCATTTGTGTCACCAAGGCATACATCAACACATATTTCATACCACTATAAGCTCAACATGGTAGATAGTATAATATCAACAATTCTTAAGCAAAATATGGTGCATAAACATGCAATTAAGTGCAATTTAAACTATGGGGTGGACGTGTGAGCATACGGGGCTTAAAACTATTCATGCATAACGAGTATAGAAAACATCATGTAATAGGTAAAAGTGAGTATGTGCAATATTATGGCTACACATGGTACTATCCATGTAAAATAGAGTATGATGGTGTCGAAAGATAACAAGATTTCTCTAAGGATAATATTCAAAATGCATAAGCAATCATAACTTCATAAAATCATATAACAAGGACAATTATGCAAGATAGTGTTATCGCAGGAGGAACGTCGAGTTCTTAAATACAAATATAAAGATGTGTAAATGTAAACCGACTCCTAGCCTATGCAAACAATTACAAGACTTCCTCCCGTTGTAGTGGAAGGGTAGTTAGGATCGATCCACGAGGAGGCGTGTCAGCGGGATCCTAGTAGCGTCGGAAATCTCACGTCTTACGTTGACCAGAAGCCTCGATTTCGACCTTGGTGCTCAATGTCGACCTCGGCTGTCGCTCTTCTCTGCAACAGAAGACATGCAAAGACAAAAACAAGTAGTCGATATCGACCAGGGAAGGTCGATATCGATGTTAGCAGACGGAATCGACTGGCTCAGAAGACTGCCCGTCGATACAGGTGGTCGATATCGACGTTGGGTGGTCGATATCGATGTTGGGGGGTCGATATCAATGTTCAGTAACTCCGCAGAGATGCTCGTCGTCGACTCATAAAACTGTCGACGAACTCAGTGGTCGATATCGACGTCTGTGGTCGATATCGATGTCTTCTCCTGCAAAGTTGTTAGCTTTTGTCGGCAAAGAAAGGCCGGAGACTTTAGGATGGATGAGGATGCGGTGAGCAGAAATAAAACAGTGGTTTTGATGAATATAAACTTATATAAAAAAAAGCAACTCCTAGGATTAGAGTTTACCACAACGTTAACCAATGCATGCGATAAGGCAAATAAGACGGACAATTGCGCTATTTCACCCGAGGGACAAGCTTTCACTGTACACCAACTCTTAGGATTACTCTTGCAAATAAACCTAATTGTCTCTACCAATTTTATGTTTATAACTCAAGTTGTTAGCATGAATCCCTTTTCTTTCGATTACACTACTAGAATTTTGTCATTTAACATCGGGTAATAATCGATGTCTTTCAAAAAAAAATCGATGTCTATGTGGGTGATGTAAAAAGTCAAAAAATTTTAACATCGGGTAATAGCCGATGTCTTTGTTTATTATAACATCGGTTATATATTTAAATCCGATGTCTTTGATATGGTATAACATCGATTATAAAATACATCCGATATTATAACATAAAAAGACATCGGCTATTACCCGATATTAAAAAGTTTTGACTTTTTACATCACCCACATAGACATCGATTTTTTATTTTGATTAACATCGGTTTTTAGCCGATATGTTAAATGAAATATTTGTTTTTTTTTGTCGTTGTAGCCTATACGGGATTTGAACCCCCACCTTTGTGCTTGAACACATCACTCTACCAATTTGAGCTAATAGGCTTTAAATTAGAAATAATAAAACAAAATTGGAGAGATCTCCACAAAGATTGAAACTTTATAGTTTTATCTAAAATTTGTGGCATCCACCTGTTTTTTGTGTTTCACCACCTTTAGTTGATAATGATGCGTGATGATAAAACCACAAAATCGGAGAGATCTCCATAAAAGTTTCAACAAGTGAAAACACTATTACATCCAAAACTATCACACCACACCCAACTTAGAATAGATTGAACATGAGCTTAGGGAAATCAGAGAGATATCCATAAGCTACTGTTAAGGAGGTAAGTCGAGTACAAATAATAAGATGTAAAAATGTAAATCGACTCCTAGCCTATGCAAATAACTACAAGACTTCCTCCCGTTGTAGTGGAAGGGTAGTCAGGATCGATCCACGAGGAGGCGTGTCAGCGGGATCCTGGTAGCGTTGGAAATCTCAAGTCTGCGTCGACCAGAAGCCTCGATTTCGACCTTGGGCCTCGATGTCGACCTCGGCTGTCGATGTTCTCTGCAACAGAAGACCTGCAGAAACAAAAACAATTGGTCGATATCGACAGGGGAGGGTCGATATCGATGTCAGTCACGAAATCGACTGGCTCAGAAGTCTGCCAGTCGATACAGAAGGGTCGATATCGATGCTTGGGGGTCGAAATCGATGTCCAGTAACTCCGCAGTGATGATCGTCGTCGACTCAGAAAACTGTCGACGAACTCAGTGGTTGATATCGACGTCTGGGGTCGATATCGATGTCTTCCTGCAGTGGGTTAGTTTTTCGTAGGCAAAGAAAGGCCGAAGATTTTAGGATGGATGAGAAGCAATGAACAGAAATAACAGTGGGTTTTGGTGTATAAAATATGTAAAAAAGCAACTCCTAGGATTCGGGTTTACCACAACGTTAACCAATACATGCGATAAGATAAATAAGACGGACAATTGCGCTATTTCACCCGAGGGACGAGCTTTCGCCGTACATCAACTCTTAGGATTACTCTTGCAAATAAACCTAATTGTCTCTACCAATTTTATGTTTATAACTCAAGTTGTTAGCATGAATCCCTTTTCTTTCGATTAGGACTAAACATAGAATCGTAGGAGGAGAGATAGACACAACGATATCGACATCTAATACTTACCTCAAGCGCGCATGGCTAACGTCGGGCTCACCCCGACCCTAAGAGCTTTGGGGAACTACTCGCTTCTCATCATGGGATTCATTGTTGATTGAAAGGAAGAAACTTGCATTAAAATAAACTCCGAAGCTTTACAACTCAACGTCAACTTTCGCAAACGTCAAACCCTAAAACTTCTCTCTAACTCTAACTCTATTGTCTATTGTCAATTGAATTCGATTGGATGATTGAATGCCAGCCCCCTAGGGCTTTATTTATAGGCTACTAATCCTCGCTATCCAAGGATTGTAACTCCTATCTAAACTATAAACTCTATCCAAACAATTAAGATAGGTCTTTTATTTTGATAAAACTTAAATAACTTTAAAGGTAAAAAGATAAATAACTCTTCAGCTGCCATCTATCTTGAAAGTATGAGATAATTCCGTGCCTCCTTGAAGATATAGTTCCAATCCGCATCTCGAAATCAAATCTATCTTCTATCGAGATAAGGGGTCGATATCGACACCAGGGGGTCGATATCGAGGTCTCTGTTCCTACTCGACTTGTTCAGCTCTAGTCGATGTCTATGTTGAGGTCGATATGGGGGTCGATATCGACACCAGAGGTCGATATCTATGTGAGAGGTCGATATCTACCTCTGCTCAGCTTCACTTGGCTTCTCCGTTTTGACTCCGATTTCGCTCGAATTCCTGCATGGTTAGCTCAAAACTCGTGCAGACCCTATTTCTTACATTTTAGCCCATTCTTACACAAGTTTATATTCTTTTGAACCTTTTCTTTGGAAATCGAATGAAATATGAAGTCAAAAGATGCAATAAAAGGAGATATAAATATGTACATCAAAACACCCCATACTTAGACTTGCTTGTCCTCAAGCAATAACCAAGCAATAACCAATACCTAAAACACACCCTTCAAGTCTTCGCCTTTGTCAAAAGCAACATCATAAGCGGTAGCGAAGCAAAGCAAGTGAATTTAACGTCATAGCACATATTTTGGCGATCCATAGGCATATGCAATTTTGATCCAACCTCACAGGGATAATGTGTTTGCTCTCAACTCTCATGTGTTTAGGCTATGAAGATCAACTCTCAACTCAATTCCATATACAATCTCATAAACATTGCAATTTATAAAAATCCACTTCGCAACCAATTATGAAAATGCAATAAGAATTATCAGGAGGACTTTCGCTCAATGGAAGACTTCAAAGAAGACTCCATTCGGCGGGGTTGTAATGGGGCTTGGTATGAAATAAAAGGGTATGGAATTATTTGGCTATGTGGTGCTTTTATAATTTGGGAATCAAGACTCCTAAATCTCAACACTTGCAATATCCAAACCATAACTCTTCAATGTTTCACTTTCCAAGCTCAATCTCCTATAATGCTCTTTTCCAACTCATCTTTATATAATATGCTCTAACGATGCACTAAAAGATGTAAACCATACTATCAACCCTTCTTTTGAACTCTAATATACCTCTCAAAAATATAACACTTGTATAAATAAAAGACTTAAGGATTTTGGCTCATGCACTATATATATATATATTTTTTTTTTTTTCGGATTTTTTTTTCGAAAATAATAAGTAAATATGTGCATTTATATGTTGAGACATAAATCCTTTTACAAAATATGACAAAATGTAAATATGCACCAACCCATAATTTCCTTGCTCAAAACTGGACATTATGCTCTTTTCTTTCCACAAGGCATTAGTCCAACCAATCTAAGTCTCAATTCCCAAATGGGGGTCAGGCTCAATTTGGCTAGGGATAATTTTGTGGAGTTTGCAATTTCAGGCTCAGGCTAATGTTCTGGCTTCAAGCAGGGATAATGCAGGGTAGGTAAAGAGAGGATAAAAATGGCTTAAAAGATGCCTCCATCATTTAATTCTCGTAAACATAAACATATATATACATTGGTTTTGAATAACTCTCACAACATTTAGAGATGTATAGGAAGAGTAAATTCACTCAAGAAAGCGGAGGGATTTTTGATGTTCTCCCTATAGGTCAAAATTCTCACCAGGACAATTTTTGTTGGATTTGCTTTTTAGCCTAGGATCATATGTGCTCAATTTCATCACAAGTTCACAATCTATAAAAATTTTAAGGACTTAGGCTAAACCATCCAAATATGCCATAGGGTTTACATGATCAAGTCAGCTATTGAGTTTTCATCATAGGACATCTAAGTAGGGTAAAAAAAATAAACTTAAAAACAAACATGCATTTTTTGTATTTTTGACATTATTTCTATTTTTTTTTTAT
Organism: Persicaria maculosa; assembly: GCA_963922045.1. Taxonomy (NCBI): domain Eukaryota; kingdom Viridiplantae; phylum Streptophyta; class Magnoliopsida; order Caryophyllales; family Polygonaceae; genus Persicaria; species Persicaria maculosa. The sequence goes on along the minus strand of OY998261.1, from coordinate 16,877,124 downwards.
TTTTTTTATAAAAGTAAAACTAAAAACGAAAATTTAAACATGAATGCAATGCGAAGAAGAAAACCAAGTTATGACCATAAGACATGTTTTTCCCCCACCCCGTACTTAAAATATACAGTGTCCTCACTGTATTAAAAAGAAGAACAAGGGTAGAGAGAAACTCACAGCGCAACCTGCGGATTCAGGTCGATTTCAGGTTGGGTCGATGCCAGAAGTCGATATCTAGGTCAGTGGTCGATGTCGACTGCATCTGTCGAATTCGAGGAAGAAGATGAAGACAAGGGCTGCCTGATTGGGGTCGATATCGAGTATTAGGGTCGATATCGACCTCTGCTTTTTCGCTCTTGAGTCCTCGATGTCGACTCCAAGAGGTGGCTTGACCCTGAGGGGGTCGATTTCGACTGGCCTGGTCGATTTCGACTGCCTCTGCAGAAGCTTCTTTTCTTCTTCGTCGTTCCTTTTGCTTGATAACCTGAAATCTTAGTTAAGAATATAGATAAACCACGAATTATCTCAGTTTTAAAAGTTTGACAAACCAAAAATTAAACCATCTATGAAAATTTTAAAAGTTTTATGTACATGCTCTAGATTTTTGAGTCGCTAGGCCGACTTCTCCGTCAATGCTTCATGAGCCTTTTATGTAGGGGCCCTTCGAGCTTGAGCCTTCTCCTGGATCATCTAGGTCCTTTTGGTAGTATCTAAGTTCGGCGACCAAGGCTTCTTTGATGTTAGGTTCTTCTTTGGGCGCTTTTCTTCTCTTTCTTGACCTAACTTTAGCAATATAGGCAAACCATGGAGCTTTGGCCCTCTCTTTAGTAGAATTATCAATAATGGGCTTACTTGATTTATCAATAAGGGACAGAGGAGGGTTAGGAGTCATACCTGGTCTTACCTGTTTGGGCCCGAAACAGAAATCTTCGGGCTGAGGGGTGGTCGATTTCGACCAAGGAGGGTTGATTTTGAGAGCGTTGGTCGATATCGATATATGGGGGTCGATATCAGTCTCTGTGACCCCATACTTAAGCTCCTGGCAGTGATCTGGCATACTCGATTTCGACCAAGGGGGGTCAATTTCGATGTTTTTAGTCGATATCGACTGGTTCCAGTCGATGTCGACCCTGCTTGCTGTTTCCGTCCTCGCCAACAAAAATTTTCTAAGCTTCTCCTTAGCCGGTGAGAGGACTACTTGCTCCAGGTGCTTTGTTTCGCTCATGGTAGGGTTGAAAGAGAATTCTATCACTTCGTTCCCTATAGTAAAGGTTAGTAACCCTCGACGTACATTGATATTGGCATCTGCAGTAGCTAAGAAAGGCCTACCAAGTATAATAGGCACTACATGATCTTCGGGCATCTCCAATACAATGAAATCAGTAGGCACAAAGAATTTACCTACCTTTACCGGAACGTCATCAACTATACCTGTGGGTCTGACGAATGAGTTGTCAGCCATACAAAGTTTCATGTCCACAGGTTCAAGTGCGCCAATGTTCACCTTTTGCCAAATAGAGAGAGGCATGAGACTTACACTTGCCCCTAGGTCACATAGGGCTTTATAGCGATGTTGGCCAAGTCCCACGGTGATTGCAAACTTCCCTGGATCACTCTTTTTCTCAGGGAAGTCCATCTTTGAGCACTCCTCTGCGATATCTTCCATGGATCTCTTCTTTCTTAGGATGTCTTTGAGGAATCGTACATAGGCGGGCATCTTGCTTAGGGCTTCTGTAAGAGGGATAGTAACGTTAAGTCCTTGAAGAATCTTTATGAAGCGCCTAAACTTACCTTTGGTGGGATCCTCTAATGCCTTGGATGGGAATGGCAATGTCTTCTTTGGTGGAGGGGCCAAAACGGTGGTCGGAGGATCCTGCTGGACATCGATGTCGACTGGGCTCTGGTCGATATCGACTGTGACTGATGGCTCTGCAGTGGCCTCGATATCGACATGTGGGTCGACCTGGGGGTCGATATCGACCTCATCCTCGACATCGACTGGTCTGTCGATGTCGACTGGCTCTGCTGCTATCTCCGATTCCGTTTGTGGCTTTTGTACTTTGGTGCCACTCCTTAATTGTATGGCTGCAACATGGCCTATCCCGGATTGTCCCTTAGGATTTGTAGTGGGTTGCCCAGGGAGTGTTCCGGACGGTCTAGGGATTTGTGCCGCCAATTGACCCAGTTGGGTCTCTACGTTCTTTTTCCAAATATCCATCTCCCCAATCCTTGTGGTAAGGTGATTGAGTTGAGAATGGATGACATTGTTGGATTGATCATTCTTAGCTTGATTCCGCCTGATTTCATCCAGGATCTCTATAAGGCGGAGGGTCCCTAGGGTTAACCGGGTTCCTTTGTGGTTGATAGAACCTTTGGTCTCCCCAATATTGGTGATTGGGACCCCTCATGTAGCGCGCCTCTTGGTGAGTCTCCGCTAGGTGTACTTGTTCAGCATGGGGGCACTCGATGGTGGTGTGCCACTGCGATCCGCATTCAATGCAATCTTGGTTCGCTGAAAGGAACCTCACTTGCTTTTGGAGTTTTCGAAGTTGATCCCTATGAAATTGCTCCTTTACATCCGGATCGATTACATTGGAGGGTTTATATAAGGGCGTAGATGGGGCAGGCCTTGACGATGATGGTGTGTCAGAAGCCTCAGGAGTCCCATATGTGTTGTCAAATTCTACCAACCTCTCTATGGTTTCCCAAGCCTCTTATGGAGCGAGTTCAAGGTAGCCATAGGCGGTGTAGGTGTTGATCCTCTCCTTAGTTGCAGCGTCAAGAGCATTGTATATGATCTCCTGAATTACATATGGTGGTTGGCCATGCGTCGGGCATGATCGTAGTAGGTCCTTAAACCTTTCCCAAACAGTCGCCAGAGCCTCACCAGGCTTTTGTTTGAAAGCCGTGATTTTCTGTCGAATCAACGCCGTCTTAGAAGGAGGAAAGAACTTGTTGAGGAACGCGTCCTTGACTTCATTCCAGGTGCGGAGTGATCTTGGAGCTAAGCTTTCCAACCACTACAATGCTTTCCCTGTAAGAGACCATCTAAAGGCTTTTAGTTGGACATATTCAAGACTTCGTTCATCAGCAATAGTATCACAAAGGTCTAAGAAGGTAGAAATATGTGCCATAGGGCATTCGTTAGGTTTTCCTTCATATTGGTGCCTTCTAATCTCAGTAAGGAAGTTAGGTTTTATTTCAAAATTAGAGGCAGGGATAAGAATTGCCGATTCAGGCACTGTGAGAGCGGGGTGCATATATTGCTTGGCATTCCTAGGGAGGGCATTGATTTGGGCTTCTATTTGCCTTCGGCCTTCCTCCTCCTTATCCGCACGCTCCTTAAGTGCCGCCTCTCTAGTTGTTAAGTCCTCAACCTGCTTCCTTAGTTGCTCAATAACTTCAGCTTGGTTCGCGTTGTCTGCCATGATTCTTTGAGCTTGGGTTCTTAGATGGAAGTAGCGTTCAAGGTCGTCTACTCCTTTGAATTTAGGTGGGCGATCAGCGCGTCGCATACACCTGCAAGGCCAAACTAGAAAGAGACGTGAGATAGACTACTAGGGCGCGATTGATTGCCTCCCCGGCAACGGCGCCAATTTGTTAAGGAGGTAAGTCGAGTACAAATAATAAGATGTAAAAATGTAAATCGACTCCTAGCCTATGCAAATAATTACAAGACTTCCTCCCGTTGTAGTGGAAGGGTAGTCAGGATCGATCCACGAGGAGGCGTGTCAGCGGGATCCTGGTAGCGTTGGAAATCTCAAGTCTGCGTCGACCAGAAGCCTCGATTTCGACCTTGGGCCTCGATGTCGACCTCGGCTGTCGACGTTCTCTGCAACAGAAGACCTGTAGAAACAAAAATAATTGGTCGATATCGACAGGGGAGGGTCGATATCGATGTCAGTCACGAAATCGACTGGCTCAGAAGTCTGTCAGTCGATACAGAAGGGTCGATATCGATGCTTAGGGGTCGATATCGATGTCCAGTAACTCCGCAGTGATGATCGTCGTCGACTCAGAAAACTGTCGACGAACTCAGTGGTCGATATCGACGTCTGGGGTCGATATCGATGTCTTCCTGCAGTGGGTTAGTTTTTCGTCGGCAAAGAAAGGCCGAAGATTTTAGGATGGATGAGAAGCAATGAACAGAAATAACAGTGGGTTTTGGTGTATAAAATATGTAATAAAGCAACTCCTAGGGTTCGGGTTTACCACAAAGTTAACCAATACATGCGATAAGATAAATAAGACGGACAATTGCGCTATTTCACCCGAGGGACGAGCTTTCACCGTACACCAACTCTTATGATTACTCTTGCAAATAAACCTAATTGTCTCTACCAATTTTATGTTTATAACTCAAGTTCTTAGCATGAATCCCTTTTCTTTCGATTAGGACTAAACATAGAATCGTAGGAGGAGAGATAGACACAACGATATCGACATCTAATACTTACCTCAAGCGCGCATGGCTAACGTCGGGCTCACCCCGACCCTAAGAGCTTTGGGGAACTACTCGCTTATCATCATGGGATTCATTGTTGATTGAAAGGAAGAAACTTGCATTAAAATAGACTCCGAAGCTTTACAACTCAACGTCAACTTTCGCAAACGTCAAACCCTAAAACTTCTCTCTAACTCTAACTCTATTGTCTATTGTCAATTGAATTCGATTGGATGATTGAATGCCAGCCCCCTAGGGCTTTATTTATAGGCTACTAATCCTCGCTATCCAAGGATTGTAACTCCTATCTAAACTATGAACTCTATCCAAACAATTAGGATAGGTCTTTTATTTTGATAAAACTTAAATAACTTTAAAGGTAAAAAGATAAATAACTCTTCAGCTGCCATCTATCTTGAAAGTATGAGATAATTCCGTGCCTCCTTGAAGATACAGTTCCAATCCGCATCTCGAAATCAAATCTATCTTCTGTCGAGATAAGGGGTCGATATCGACACCAGGGGGTCGATATCGAGGTCTCTGTTCCTGCTCGACTTGTTCAGCTCTAGTCGATGTCTATTTTGAGGTCGATATGGGGGTCGATATCGACACCAGAGGTCGATATCTATGTGAGAGGTCGATATCTACGTCTGCTCAACTTCACTTGGCTTCTCCGTTTTGACTCCGATTTCGCTCGAATTCCTGCATGGTTAGCTCAAAACTCGTGCAGACCCTATTTCTTACATTTTAGCCCATTCTTACACAAGTTTATATTCTTTTGAACCTTTTCTTTGGAAATCGAATGAAATATGAAGTCAAAAGATGCAATAAAAGGAGATATAAATATGTACATCAGCTACCTGTTTAGGTCAACCCTCAAATTGGCCACTATAGAGCCACACTCAACTAGTCTATGGCCGAAGCCATTACAAATGATCTCTAATGGATCAAAATCAAATAAAGAAGGAATCCCCTTGTTTATATTAATATGACTTGTGACTAACATTTCCTAACATCAAAGTGGCAGTAGCAAATTCCCACATCTGCCTCTACTGGCTTGGCTGAAACCTTTTACCCCTTTATCTATTGCAATTTACCTTGTATTTTTCCATATCGCCCTTGTACCATTCTAACTGATTTCACTTTTTTACAGTGCGCCTTTTGCATAATTTCATTACATTATTTAGCCAGTTCATTGTTGGATTCACATAAGTTCAATTACTCAAATAAGTTCAAATTCAGGCAAAACTTCATAATGTTAATGGTAAAAAAAGATAAAGAGATGGGTCTCATATCTAACAACAAGTTCAAATTCAAGCAAGAGAATTTTCTGCCTAGTTGTGTTATTAAATAAAGAGATTAATAGAAAGCTTGCTAGGTAGGAAATTCAAGCAAGATAAAGAGACACACAACTGGTTAGGAAATTCAGATAAAGCTTCATAAAGAGATTAAGGTAAAGCTTCATCATGATAAAAAAGATAGGTCTCATATCTAACAATAAAACACAGTTACTCTAATAAGTTCAAATTCAGCTAAACATAACAACATGATACAATGTTGGATCGCTGAACATGTATAATCCAACAGCTAACTAGTTGACACAGTGAAACATTTGATTTCAAAAACAAAAGATAATAAAAAGTGAAATAAGACATGAAAAGAAATTCACCTTAAATGTTATTGGGTACATAAAAACCCTAACCTTGTCACCCTGATAACCGGACAAAACAAGTTAGGCATCCATTAGAATACATCTCCTCAATCAAAGAAAATAAAGTGCTTTGAGAGATGACACAGATTTCAGATAATCCACACACTATGTAGCTGCACCTGATTGAACAAAATGAATGATTTAAATCAAATGAATACCTGATCTGGATCTTTTATTTCACTTTGGTATTCACCATTTGCAGAAACCTCAGCAATTGAGTAGAGAAAATTCTCTCTAGGGATTCCACATTGTCAAACCTAAGAGAAAGAAAAATAAATGTTAACAAGAATTCAAACTCACACATCATTGTAATGAAATCTATTATGCACTTTAGATGCTATACAAGATTGATCGAAGTAAAAGCACTATTATCCAGTCTAATTCGTTTAATCATAGTCAAATCTGGCCACATCATGGCCCTATCCCCAATCCGAGAATCAAAAGATGCAAAAAAGGAATTGACATGCAAAAATTGAATAGAGAAGGGAATAAAATATCAGAAATTGGATTAACAGCCTAAGACTAGACAATAAATTCAATTACAAAAGCAACCCCATCCCATCGGTTTCTTAAAAACAGCAACAAAAAACTGCCATCGCAAACAAAACCGCAAAACGACTGCTAAATTTGATCGCATTACCAAAACATTGAATAAGCAAGCACCGAAATCTCGGAATCGATGCTTCAAATATTCAACACAGTGAAACAGAAACACAAAAATTACAATCAAACCTACTTTGATTATTATAGAGTCATCATCGTAATAACTTATTGAGAGATCAAAAAAAATAACAAGTATCAGCTTGACATACCAAAATAAGTGAATTTCTATATAGTCATCATCATAATAACTTATTGAGAGATCAAAAAAAATAACAAGTATCAGCTTGGTATACCAAAATAAGTGAATGTCTTCCTGGAAGCATGAAGGAACTCAGCATACTCATTCCTCCATCAATCTGATGAAGCTGTAGCACCAATGGCCTCCTCGTAACGATACCTTAAACCAATTTAATCTTTCAATTCCAGAATTTGGGGAAAAACTGTTTATAGAACAAGGAAGAGAAGAGTGAAAGCCCCTACCAGAACCACGGGGGAGAAAATCCCAAAACCTAGATCTAAAAAATAAAACCTTAAAATCCCAAAACCTAGATCTAAAAAATAAAACAAAGTGAACTAACAAAACCTTAAGGAGGAGAGTGAAAAGGCGAGCAGGAGAAGAAATATTTAATAGTAATGCTTTTGAGCCACATACCTCATTCAGATCCGACGGTGGTGTGAGATTCGGTACATGTCCATGTTGGATCCAAAAATCAAAGGTCAGGGGAGGATGAGGAATGTGAGTAGCGCCTCTGGGAAGCATCGACCTTGGGTGCTGGCGGACGGGTTGTCACCGACAGGGACAGACCTGCAGCTTTGGCTCTCTGGCGCCACACTTGACGGCAATGGACGGCTTTTGGCTCCATTGTTACCTAGATTTCGGTTAAGAATGGAAGATCGGCGTGGTCCCGAACGAGAGTGAGCGGGATGAAGCTCGATTTCGGTCTAAAAAATGATAAGGAAGCCATAAATGGGTGGCTTAAAGCTCGACTCTGGTGATGTGAGTGAAAGGTAGAGCGGCGAGGGGAGGAGGAGAGAGGTTTGAGAGGGCACAGATGAAAAACACTTCAATGGCAACTCCGATGGCGAGGGCGAGAAGGAAGGAGACGCCATCGCTTGCCTTGGCACTCAGATCTAGTTTTGTAGAACAAAGGTTGGAGAGAGATGGTCAGATAGGGTTTCACTCTTTCAGATAAGTGAAAGGAAAAAACAAGGGTTGTTTTTCAAAGGGGTTGGGTTTACTTTAGCGGGTTTTCAAAGTGGCTGGGTTTTCTAGGCGGGTATTGAAATTAATTCAAGTTTACCATTTTGCGCTTTTCAAATTATATTTGAGAAAATTTTTTAATATCAGTCAAAAAAATAAGGTGATCTCTTTTTTATTTTCGACATCTCAATTTTAAAGACCGATGCTAAAAAATTGTTTAACATGGCATGTTTTTCTGACTGATGTTAATGAGCCGATGTTAAATAACAGAATTCTAGTAGTGTTAGGACTAAACATAGAATCATAGGAGATGATATAGACACAACGATATCAACATCTAACACTTACCTCAAGCACGCATGGCTAATGTCGGGCTCACCCCGACCCTAAGAGCTTTGGGGGACTACTCGCACCTCATCATGGAACTCATCGTTGATTGAAAGAAAGAAACTTGCATTAAACTATAAATTCCGAAGCTTTACAACTCAATGTCGGCTTTCGCAAACGCCAAACCCTAAAACTCCTCTCTAACTCTGTTGCTTGTAATTCAACTCTAAACTTGGATGTTTTGATTGCCAGCCCCCTAGGGCTTTATTTATAGGCTACTAACCCTTGCTAGCCAAGGATTGTAACTTCTATCTAAACTATAGATTCTATCCAAACAAGTAGGATAGATCTTTTATTTTGATGAAACTTAAACAATTTGATAAAACTTAAAAGTAAAAAGTAAATAAATCTCCAGCTTCCATCTATCTAAATAGTACAAGATAATTCGTGCCTTTTTGAAGATAGAATTGCCAATCTGAGCCTCGAAATCGAATCTATCTTCTGTCGAGATAAGGTCGATATCGATCACAAAGGTCGATATCGATGTCTGTATTTCTGCTCGACTTGTCCATCTCCACTCGATGTCTATGTTGAGGTCGATATTGATGTTGAAGGTCGATATCGAGTGCTTTTCTCTGCTGTGTGATGTCCTGTCTCGACACTCAGTTCTGTGTCGATGTACTGTAGTCGATGTCGATGTTGAAGGTCGATATCGACCTCTCTTCTGCTCTCCTTGGTTTCTCCGTTTTGACTCTGATTTCGCTCGAATTCCTGCATGGTTAGCTCAAAACTTGTGCAGACTCTATTTCTTGCACTTTATCCCATTCTTACACAAGTTTATATTCTTTTGAACCTTTTCTTTGGAAATTAAATGAAATAAGAAGTCAAAAGATGCAATAAAAGGAGGTACAAATATGTACATCAAAACACCCCATACTTAGACTTGCTTGTCCTCAAGCAATAACCAAGCAATAACAAAATCCTACAACCAGTGTTCTAAATATCGGATATATCGACCGATATATCGGCCATATATTGGGGATATTTGGAATCCGCTACGATATCGGCATATCGGCTGAAAAATATCGGTCAACGTCATATATCGGGTCAACGCCAATATATCGGGTCAATATCGGCGATATATCGGGTCAACGCCGATATATCGGGCCAATATCGGCGATATATCGGAGATATTTAGAACTGCCAACTTTGATAAGGTAACTTTAGCCTTTATGAATGAAATTGTTTTTATTTTATCAAGTTTCTTTTGTAATTTTGCAATTTAAATATTATTTTTTCATGTATATTTTTACATTTTGAAGTATAAATATAGTACTTCTAGTTAAAAATTAGCGAAATCGATAAATCCGATATATCTCGATATATCCCCGATATATCATTTTTACTCCTAACCGATACGACCCCGATACGCGATATTTAAAACCTTGCCTACAACACACCCTTCAAGTCTTCGCCTTTGTCAAAAGCAACATCATAAGCGGTAGTAAAGCAAAGCAAGTGAATTTAACGTCATAGCACATATTTAGGCGATCCATAGGCATATGCAATTTTTTATCCAACCTCACAAGGATAATGTGTTTGCACTCAACTCTCATGTGTTTAGGCTATGAAGATCAACTCTCAACTCAATTCCATACACAATCTCATAAACATTGCAATTTATAAAAATCCACTTCGCAACCAAATATGAAAATGCAATAAGAACTATCAAGAGGACTTTCGCTCAATGGAAGACTTCAAAGAAGACTCCATTCGGCGGGGTTGTAATGGGGCTTGGTATGAAATAAAAGGGTATGAAATTATTTGGCTATGTGTGCTTTTATAATTCGGGAATCAAGACTCCTAAATCTCAACACTTGCAATATCCAAACCATAACTCTTCAATGTTGCTCTTTCCAAGCTCTATTCTCCATAATGCTCTTTCCCAACTCATTTTTCCATAATATGCTCTAAAGATGCACTAAAAGATGTAAACCATACTATCAACCCTTCTTTCAAACTCTAACATGCCTCTCAAAAATATGACACTTGTATGAAACAAATAAAGGACTTAAGGATTTTGGCTCATGCACTATATACATATCTCTCTCTTTTTTTTCTCTTTTTTTTGGATTTTTTTGACGAAAATGATAAATAATACTAAAAAAACATGTGCATTTATATGGTGAGCCAAAAATCCTTTTACAAAATATGACAAAATGTAAATATGCACCGACCCATAATTTCCTTGCTCAAAACTGGACAATATGCACTTTTATTTCCACAAGGCATTAGTCCAGCCAATCTAAGTCTCAATTCCCAAATGGGGGTCAGGCTCAATTCGGCTAGGGATAATTTTGTGGAGTTTGCAATTTCAGGCTCAGGCTAATTTTTTGGCTTCAAGCAGGGATAATGCAGGGTAGATAAAGAGAGGATAAAAATGGCTTAAAAGATGCCTCCGTCATTTAATTCTCGTAAACATAGACATATTTATGTATTGGTTTTGAATAACTATCACAACATTTAGAGATGCATAGGAAGAGTAAATTCACTTAAGAAAGCGGAGGGATTTTTGATGTTCTCCCTATAGGCCAAAATTCTCACAAGGACAATTTTTGTTGGATTTGCATTTTAGCCTAGGATCATATGTGCTCAATTTCAACACAAGTTCACAATCTACATAAAAATTTTAAGACTTAGGCTAAACCATCCAAATATGCCATATGATTTACATGATCAAGTTAGCTATTGAGTTTTCATCATAGGACATCTAAGTAGGGTTTAAAAAATAAACTTAAAAGTAAATATGCATTTTTTTTTGTATTTTTGACATTTTTCTATTTTTTGGATTTTTTTGACATTTTATAAAAGTAAAACTAAGAACAAAATTTTAAACATGAATGCAATGTGCAGAAGAAAACCAAGTTATGACTATAAGACATGTTTCCCCCCCACCCCATACTTAAAATATACAGTGTCCTCACTGTATTAAAAAGAAGAACAAGGGTAGAGAGAAAATCACAGCGCAACCTGCGGATTCAGGTCGATTTCAGGTTGGGTCGATGCTAGAGGTCGATATCTATGTCAGTGTCGATGTCGACTGCATCTGTCGAAGTCGAGGAAGAAGGTGAAGTCAAGGGCTGCCTAATTATGGTCGATATCGATGATTATGGTTGATATCGACCTCGGCTTTTTGCTCCTGAGTCCTTGATGTCGACTCCAGAAGATGGCTTGACCCTGGGGGGGTCGATTTCGACTGGCCTGGTCGATTTCGACTGACTCTGCAGAAGCTTCTTTTCTTCTTCGTCATTCCTTTTGCTTAACAACCTGAAATCTTGGTTAGATAATACATAAAACCACGAATTATCTCAGTTTAAATAGTTCAAAATCCAAAATTTAAAACCCTAAAAACCATCTATGCGAAAAATTTAAAGGTTTTATGTACATGCTCTAGAGTTTTGAGTCGCTAGGCCGACTTCTCCGTCAATTCTTCACGAGCCTTTTTTGTAGGGACCCTTCGAGCTTGAGCCTTCCCCTGGATCATCTAAGTTCTTTTGGTAGTATCTAAGCTCAGCGACCAAGGCTTCTTCATTGTTAGGTTCTTCTTTGGGCGCTTTCCTTCTCTTTCTTGACCTAACTTTAGCAATATAAGCAAACCATGGAGCTTTGACCCTCTTATTAGTTGAATTATCAATAATTGGTTTACTTGACTTATCAATAAGGGACATAGGAGGGTTAGGAGTCATACCTGGGCTTACCTGTTTGGGCCCGAAACAGAAATCTTCGGGCTGAGGGGTGATCGATGTCGACCAAGGTGGGTGGATTTCGAGTGCTCTGGTCGATGTCGACATGTGGGGATCGATATCGACGTCTATGACCCCATACTTAAGCTCCTGGCAATAATCTGGTATACTCGATTTCGACCAAGGGGGGTCAATTTCGATGTTTTTAGTCGATATCGATTGGTTCCAGTCGATGTCGACCCTGCTTGCTGTTTCCGTCCTCGCCGATAAAAATTTTCCGAGCTTTTCTTTAGCCGACGAGAGGACAAATTGCTCCAGGTGCTTTGTTTCGCTCATGGTCGGGTTGAAAGAGAATTCTATCACTTCGTTCCCTATATTAAAGATTAGTAATCCTCGACGTACATTGATATTGGCATCAGTCATAGCTAAGAAAGGCCTACCAAGGATAATAAGTAGTACAGGATCTTCAGGCATCTCCAATACAATGAAATCAGTAGGCACAAAGAACTTACCTACCTTACTGGAACGTCATCAACTATACCTATGGGCTTGACGAATGAGTTGTCAGCCATATAGAGTTTCATGTCCACGGGTTCAAGTGTGCCTATGTTCACCTTTTGCCAAATAGAGAGAGGCATGAGACTTACGCTTGCCCCTAGGTCACATAAGGCCTTGTAGCGATGTTGGCCAAGCCCCACGATGATTGCAAACTTCCCTGGATCACTCCTCTTCTTAGGGAAGTCCATCTTTGAGCATTCCTCTGCGATCTCTGTCATGGATCTCTTCTTGCTAAGGATGTCTTTGAGAAATCGAACATAGGCGGGCATCTCGCTTAGGGCTTCTGTAAGAGGAATGGTAACGTTAAGACCTTGAAGAATTTTTATAAAGCGCCTAAACTTACCTTTGGTGGGATCCTCTAATGCTTTGGAAGGGAATGGCAATGTCTTCTTTGGTGGAGGGGCCAAAACGGTGGTCGGAGGGGCCTGCTGAACATCGACATCGACTGGGATGTGGTCGATATCGACAGGGATGGTCGATGTCGACCTCTGTTGTGGCTTTGATGGCTCTGCAGTGGCCTCGACGTTGACCTGGGTGTCGACCTGGTGGTCGATATCGACCTCTACCTCGACATCGAATAGGTTATCGATGTCGACTAGATCTGCTGCTTTCTCCGACTCCGTTCGTGGATTTTGTACTTTGTTGCCACTCCTTAATTGCATGGCTGCGACATGGCCCGTCTTGGATTGCCCCTTAGGATTGGTAATTGGTTGCCCAGGGAATGTTCCGGACGGTCTAGGGATTTGTGCCGCCAATTGACCCAGTTGGGTCTCCACATTCTTTTTCCAAACATTCATCTCCCCAATCCTTTTGGTAAGGTGATTGAGTTGAGAATGGATTGCATTATTGGATTGATCATTCTTAGCCTGATTCCACCTGATTTCATCCAGTACAAGTTGTAGATCATCCTTCCGTTGGTCCCTCTCCGGGTGCCCAGGAGCTCTATAAGGCGGGGGTCCCTAGGGTTAACCGGGTTCCGTTCTGGTTGATGGAACCGTTGGTCTCCCCAATATTGGTGATTGGGACCCCTCATGTAGCACGCCTCCTGGTGAGTCTCCGCTAGTTGTACTTGTTCAGCATGGGGGCACTCGATGGTGGTGTGCCGCTGCGATTCGCACTTAATGCAATCTTGGTTTGCTGAAAGGAACCTCACTTGCTTTTTGAGCTTTCGAAGTTGATCTCTATGGAATTGTTCCTTCACGTCTGGATCGATTACCTTGGAGGGTTCATATAAGGGCATGGATGGGGCAGGCCTCGACGATGATGATGTGTCGAAAGCCTCATGAGTCACATATGTGTTGTCGAACTCCACCAACCTCTATATGGTCTCCCAACCCTCTTGTGGAGCGAGTTTAAGGTAGCCATAGGAGGTGTAAGTGTTGATCCTCTCCTTGGTTGCAGCATCAAGAGCATTGTAAATAATCTCCTGAATTACGTACGGTGGTTGGCCATGCGTCGGGCATGGTCGTAGTAGGTCCTTACACCTTTCCCAAACAGTCGCCAGAGCCTCACCAGGCTTTTGTTTGAAAGTCGTTATTTTCTGTCGGATCAACGCCGTCTTAGAAGGAGGGAAGAACTTGTTGAGGAATGCATCCTTGACTTCATTCCAGGTGCGGAGCGATCTTGGGGCTAAGCTTTCCAACCACTGCAATGCTTTTCCTGTAAGTGACCAACGAAAGGCTTTTATTTGGACATATTCAAGACTCTGTCCATCCGCAATAGCATCCCAGAGGTCTAAGAAGGTTGATATATGTGTCATAGGGCATTCATTAGGTTTTCCTTCATATTGATGCCTTCTTATTTCGGTAAGAAAATTGGGTTTAATTTCAAAATTAGAGGCAGGGATAAGAATCGCTGATTCAGGCATTGTGAGCGCGGGGTGCATATATTGCTTGGCGTTCCGAGGGAGGGCATTGATTTGGGCTTCTATTTGCCTTCGGCCTTCCTCCTCCCTATCCGCACACTCCTTAAGTACCGCCTCTCTAGTTGTTAAGTCATCCACCTGCTTCCTTAGTTGCTCAATCAACTCAGCCTGGTTTGTGTTATCTGCCATGATTCTTTGATCTTGGGCTCTTAGATGGAAATAGCGCTCAGGGTCGTCTACTCCTTCGAATTCAGGTGGGCAAACAGCGCGTCGCATACACCTGCAAAGCCAAACTAGATAGAAACGTGAGATAGACTACTAGGGCGCGATTGATTGCCTCCTCGGCAACGGCGCCAATTTGTTATCGCAGAAGGAACGTCGAGTTCTTAAATACAAATATAAAGATGTATAAATGTAAACCGACTCCTAGCCTATGCAAATAATTACAAGACTTCCTCCCGTTGTAGTGGAAAGGTAGTCAGGATCGATCCACGAGGAGGCGTGTCAGCGGGATCCTAGTAGCGTCGGAAATCTCACGTCTTACGTCGACCAGATGCCTCGATTTCGACCTTGGTGCTCGATGTCGACCTCGGCTGCCGCTCTTCTCTGCAACAGAAGACCTGCAGAGACAAAAACAAGCAGTCGATATCGACTAGGGAAGGTCGATATCGATGTTAGCAGACGGAATCGACTGGCTCAGAAGACTGCCAGTCGATACAGGTGGTCGATATCGACGTTGGGGGGTCGATATCGATGTTCAGTAACTCCGCAGAGATGCTCGTCGTCGACTCAGAAAACTGTCGACGAACTCAGTGGTCGATATCAACGTCTGTGGTCGATATCAATGTCTTCTCCTGCAAAGTTGTTATCTTTTGTCGGCAAAGAAAGGCCGAAGACATTAGGATGGATGAGGATGCGGTGAACAGAAATAAAACAGTGGTTTTGATGAATATAAACTTATATAAAAAAAAAGAAACTCCTAGGATTAGAGTTTACCACAACGTTAACCAATGCATGTGATAAGGCAAATAAGATGGACAATTGCGCTATTTCACCCGAGGGACAAGCTTTCACTCTACACCAACTCTTAGGATTACTCTTGAAAATAAACCTAATTATCTCTACCAATTTTATGTTTATAACTCAAGTTGTTAGCATCAATCCCTTTTCTTTCGATTAGGACTAAACATAGAATCGTAGGAGATGATATAGACACAACGATATCAACATCTAACACTTACCTCAAGCACGCATGGCTAACGTCGGGCTCACCCCGACCCTAAGAGCTTTGGGGGACTACTCGCACCTCATCATGGAACTCATCGTTCATTGAAAGAAAGAAACTTCCATTAAACTATAAATTCCGAAGCTTTACAACTCAACGTCGGCTTTCGCAAACGCCAAACCCTAAAACTCCTCTCTAACTCTATTGCTTGTAATTCAACTCTAAACTTGGATGTTTTGATTGCCAGCCCCCTAAGGCTTTATTTATAGGCTACTAACCCTTGCTAGCCAAGGATTGTAACTTCTATCTAAACTATAGATTCTATCCAAACAAGTAGGATAGATCTTTTATTTTGATGAAACTTAAACAATTTGATAAAACTTAAAAGTAAAAAGTAAATAAATCTCCAGCTGCCATCTATCTAAATAGTACAAGATAATTCGTGCCTTTTTGAAGATAGAATTGCCAATCCGAGCCTCGAAATTAAATCTATCTTCTGTCGAGATAAGGTCGATATCGATCACAGAGGTCGATATCGATGTCGGTATTTCTGCTCGACTTGTCCATCTCCACTCGATGTCTATGTTGAGGTCGATATCGATGTTGAAGGTCGATATCGAGTGCTTTTCTCTGCTGTGTGATGTCCTGTCTCGACACTTAGTTCTGTGTCGATGTACTGTAGTCGATGTCGATGTTGAAGGTCGATATCGACCTCTCTTCTGCTCTCCTTGTTTTCTCCGTTTTGACTCCGATTTCGCTCGAATTCCTGCATGGTTAGCTCAAAACTTGTGCAGACTCTATTCATTGCACTTTAGCCCATTCTTACACAAGTTTATATTCTTTTGAACCTTTTTTATGGAAATTGAATGAAATAAGAAGTCAAAAGATGCAATAAAAGGAGGTACAAATATGTACATCAGATAGGTATACTACCCAAACCCTATTGCAAGAGTGATCACACAGATAATGTAAATAGTGCAATGAATCACATATCATATCGTTGATGCGAAATCTCTACATATTATCGATAACACATGACAACGGGTAAGTACATGAAGATCTACTTTATCAACAAATACGATGATACACGATAAGTCGAACCACCCATATCATAAGAGTAATCCTATAAATAATATAGAGATTGCAATAAATCATATAATCATATTCTCAAATACTTAATTACCAATTAGTATTTAATGACATATGACAAGATGTAAGCATGTAGAGCTATGATCTAGCCACTAACATGACGATTCACAACCATTCAAAACAACTATCTAACCACACAACATGAATATAGGTGAAGTATAATCGAGAACGATGTAACTAAAACGGTGATGACTAAGCATGGATATATAGAGTATAACGTCATAGATATGCACACCAATTAAGATACAAATAGAAAAGACACAGACCGAGCTGTCATGAGTCATGTAGCAATTGTAATCAATCAATGTTATGATTAGGACATGAAACCAAATAATTCTTTATTCGAAAGTAGAGATCACATAAGAGTAGCACGCAACACAGTAGGAGTGCACATAAGCAGCATGAACAACATACATGACAATAACACATAATCAGCCAAAATGATCAGTGAAAACATACCAGGAGCATGAGAGGGATGTAAAAGAAAATAATATGGCCATGAGACAGTAGTAGCTACCTATGGTTACACAAAACGTCATGATATGCATATACATGTAAACAAGGCATGAATATTCCAAGTAACTAAATACAATGTCATATCAAGTAATGGATGCTTAAGCGTGACTATCATCAAAATCAGATAATATTTTCCAAGTGCGGCATACTATAAGAGGATAACACGTTGTATATGTCGAGAGATCATCATATAATTTTATATAGCTATCGTGGTATGTGGGGATGCGATGTGTAAGGTCCTTAAAGCATGAAAATTATAGAGTTACAGGCACGACATACAAAAGGATGACAAGTTTAACACGAACCCGCGATAGAAATAATAATGGCATGGTACAGATGAGGTATACAGGCACGACATACTAATTTAATTATACCCAACATTCTTAAACATCCAAAAGGACAGGCGGTAACAAAAGGAGAATGAGAAGACTATCATGAATATGTGATCAATGGTGATAAGCAATAGTATAGATGGAGAATAAGGTCACGTAGTTCACAAGTCATAAATCCTATATGACACTAGTAACACCAAATAAGACACGGGTACATAAACATATGATATACATATCAACATAGATCCAAATAGAACAAGTATATACACGATAATACATCAAAACGTAGAAATACAAACAAGACTACCATTATAACCAAATAGAAATTTCCCAGTGAAACATCGACTCATCCCCACTGACTCCATCCCTCTTCTGAAAAGAAGCCTAGTTATTTCTTAGGAAGACGATATACTTTTGGGTGAACACCAACCATAATGAAAACCTTCAAACGAATTTCCCCGAATGAACAAAGACTTCAAAGGAACTCTCGGTGCAAAAGATGACATTCAACAGATTTCTAATAATCACTCATCAAGACCCCTTTTTGGTATTGTACTCCTCAAGAAAATTAACACTCTAACTTATATACCAGTTCGTACCAAGTTAGACCCATAAGGTTTGGAACATAGGTGACCAACATGAAAGGAATTTAGAAGGAACCAAAGCGGCAAGGTAAAAGAAGAGTAAAGAAGAGAGACAAGGAGTTGTCATGATAATTTATCGAGGTTCTTAAAGATCGCAAAGAAAACTTCACCAAGAATATAAGGAGATCAATCAATAGGTCAACTTGCTATCTTATCGACTCTCACCATTAACAAGTTAGCTTGAATATAGAGTCTCTTCCCTAACCAAGTAGACAAGCAAGAATAACATCATCTTATTGGAAAAAGGGACATATAAGACATCAATTATACAAGTCAGACAATTATAAGATAACGAGTAGCCACATAAGCAATACATTATAATCAACCATCATATAGAGGTGCATGACATAACCTCACAAAATCGATAACACGTCAATGGTAGGAGGGGCGATGTCATATCAATCACATGAATCCTATTTTATGAATAAGCGAGCCATGTCTATTAATTGATTCACATACTTTTTAGTCGAGTTGTATACACATGATCCTTTTTTTTAAACCAGTTTGGCATATAAGAGCGATATCATTGAAATTCATCATGTAAGGCATCACTAATAGATCATAGAACAATTTCATGCCAAAACATCTCAAATAAGCATATAGGCGATGCATTTTGTGATCCCTACAAGTATTTCATAGGCATCCCCATGAAATACTTGTATAAGTATCACAAAATCGTCACAATGTTCTCACGAGATCGGACCAAGTACTTTACAAGCGTCCCTGTAAAATACTTGTGTCGACTTTGTGAAAACGTTATCCCTACGCAAGAATCAACAATTTATATCAAGAATCTGAATTTCATAAGTATTTCTTATCAAGTCACAATGAACTCTTATAGTCCGAATATCATGGTTCTCAAATCAACAAACATAATTTCTCAATTATCAAAACCATAAGTTTTCTCATCAACTAGAGTAAGTTTCTCAAGCATGAGCTCATAAGCTTCCAACTAACCAATACGAAACATCCGTCATAACCATGTAGATCCTTATAATCTCATTTCATGTCCTCATGAACCAAGGCCAAAAGGCACCAATAATTTACATCATAAGTGATATATGTAGCAAAACAAATATGTATAAGTCAAACACATCAAGAATGGTGACAATTGTCCAATCCAAGCCATCAAGTACCATACATTATATGTGCATAACAAGATCAAAGCATGTTATAAGAATCACGTCAAATGTCATAACGAGGGAAACTCATATAAACAATATCATACCAAGTCATCAAGAATAATACACATGAATCGCCAAACTTCTCCCCCAAATTTACCTATCCCTAAAATCAAATTCACAAATTACTCAAACAAGATTTTACATATGCCCTCCATGCCCATCTATAAAGTATAAAGCTAGTGGTCTCTACCAATCCCAATCTATATCCGTAAGGGATAGCTATCGCCATGACTACCCAATCAAGTCCAGATTCACACTTCTCAAGGTGGTTATCTTACTTATCCATATTAACTTCATTTTTCCCTTTGAAAACATTCAAAACTAGTGAAAATCTTTGGGCCATTTTATTTTCAAAACCTAAAATCACCAATTGTTTTACAACTCATTTGTACTCGGATTGCACAACCTGGCTCTGATACCAACTTTGTAACGGCCTAGATTATGAAATCCGGGTTACGTTTAGAGGGAAGAAATATCCCTCTGCCAGATCTTAGCAATCCAAGTACGAGCTGTTTATTTGTTCTCTTCAAGTTATAACCATGTTTAAGTCTTAACAATTTAATGATACAACTTAATAAAAAGGGGATTTCAAACCCTCAAAAGAGTCAAATAGTCCATATGATTTTGTGCTTTCGCATAGGAACCTGTCTTAATCCAACTAGCCAATACTCGAAATAGACAAAATGAGTTGGAATCAAGATAAGTATACATTGTTTTTAAATGTCCAACTAAACCAAAACATTTATAAAGTCAAGTTGTAAGATCTACGAAGTCTTCTTAATACTCGTCCCATGAGAAAACCCCGCCATAGAAGCAATCAACAAGCAAAAGGAAGCGGGTACCTGAAACTATCCACGAAGTCAGGCCAAGAGACGCATGCGGGCCCTAAAGACCTAGCTGAGGACATATAATACGCATATAACTAAAATAAAGGATGTTCTAGTGCAATACAGAATTTAAATCACACAAGCATACTCACAGTTTATATATGCAAAAAGCGATTAAATGGATCCACACAGAATGCCAAGTGGCATATCCCCAAACTCCCAATCTATGCCCATTCCGGGGTAATACATGTCTGTACCCAACTCCGAGGTAGGACGCTCGGTCGGTGCCGCAGCCATCATAGGTCTGTACCCAACTCCGAGATAGGATACTCGGTCACCGCCGCAGCCATATCATAATATGAGACTCGACTGGGACCGAATCGATATGAAACACGAATGCCCCAATGACCCTAGCAACGACTCTAAGGACTCACAGGTAACGGTCGTTCTCTTTTCAAAAGCATAAAGAATAGGGATGATCATTCATAAGTGCAAGTCCTAAGCATGATACTACATGACATACTTTTATGCAGATGCAACACCTACATACTATATGACACATCAGGCATGAGGTCCTAGTTACTGAGTAAGCTTCCGTAGGAAACTTACCTAGAGTCTTCACATCCAATTAGCCAGCAAACAAGTCACTCAAAGAATCATCCATCGGCAACAAGCCACTCAGGGAATCATCCAATCACACTAGTAAGTAATAAGAAAGGAATTGCTCATCAATACATATTTAATCACACACAAGCAAACTGTCAAGTCAACACGGGACTAAATAATATTTTATTCAAGTAACTAACATCCTTAACATGCCCATCATATACCATCTCACATCCCTTCTCAATATGTCATATCTCATATATCATTTCATATAGATATATCTAAATCACCATCTCATCATCCTCATATATCATTTCATTTTCATCAAATTAAATCAAGTGAGTCAATTTCTCAACTTTTCCCAAAAACCCTTACATCTTAAGTCCAAATTGCATAGTAGTGCATCTTAAAATCTCAACAACTTTATTGTCATAAAGCTCACTTAAACATATACTCAAAATACCTTACTTCAAATCAAGCTCAATATTTCCTTAACCAATTCGTCAAGTATCATATATTCATTCATATTTAAGGACTAAGACATGATACGTCAATATTTCTACAATCTTTTATGAATTCAATCATCACCAAATCACTCAATGAAAGCTTGAAGTCAACACAAGCAAGATTAAAACGTAACAAGTCCTCAAGGCATCTTTTATATAACCTTCTACACTTAACCAAGTCTTGTCCAACCCTATTGCTAAAACACCAATTGATTAAAGGACTAACTAGTCTAATATGACCTGTATCCACATATCGACATTAACTAACTCAACTGGTTTACTAGCTTCATTTCTCCATCAAAGTAGTCATGGTCACAAGTCCATTTCTATTTTTTTTTAGTTGGTTAGATACAACAAATCTAACTAGCAAAAATTTAGCATTACTATACTATTTTTTATTATCATTAATCAATCAACTCTTAATCAATCAACTCTTACTCAATTCCATTCACTATCGAGGCCCTACAACTGGATAAATTACACTCTAATCCTATTTGTCAATTCACCATCTGTTTAGCCTCTTATATGATTTTAATAATCAAAGTTGATCATACTAATCTTAATCTATTTAACTTATTCATGATAAGTGTTTGGTTAAACATATCATTTTATACATTCGTACCAGTCCAATTTTGAGAAATTAGTCGAGTTACTAAGTCTTCAACAAGATTATACAAGATTCATAAACAATACCAAACATCATTAATTTACACATCTAAAACAGCTACAAAGGCAAAGAACTTCCTAAGTCTCACATTCCCTACTATCTTGGCTTACAACTCAACGACGTGAATTACCTTTATCTAACTTAACTGGTTTATTAAGAATCCATTTTACAATTAGCCGATTCTATCTATAGTCAACCAATTAGAATATCATATCCCATTCATCCAAAATAAGTCAAGCTACAATCCTTGACCCGCTTTTGTAAATTAGGATCTTTTAATTAGCTTATTAACATACAACCACTTATTTGCAAGTTTTAAAATAGATAAAATTCATGAATTGATTCAAGCAAAGCAAACAGGATGTATACTCCGAGCAAATCAATTTAATCAAGTCAAGACCCAATGTTTAGTACCACGATTCCGCAGAGGTCAAGGAGGGTTTGGGTTCATGGGCTCGGAATCGAAGCCACTGGGAGGCTTGCAGTCGCTGGGTTCAGCGGAGTGGGAGCTTCCAGGCTTGATTTGGCGTCACCGGGTTCACATCGACTTCGTTGGCATCAGCACCGCAACATCAACGGCCCGTCCAACTCGGCGTTGTCTTGATATGGCTCGATAGCGATGCACCCTGGATACACGAGAGGAGCGAGCTCAAACAGCGAGCTCCAACGGCAATCGCTGAGGGAGAAAGAGTGAGGGTCTGCGAGCTTTTGGAGGAACGAGGAGAACCATGAGGAAGAGATGGAGGTCGAGGGAGATGAAGCGAGAGCAACGTCGACAAATAGAGAGGGGTGGAGGGTGCAAGAGCGGCATAGAACAAGGAGACGAGAGGGGAGGTGGGCGGCACCATGGAAGCTTCGACCTCTTCAAATCTGGTAGAAGGAGGCAGAGATGGAGGAGGGAGCGGCCATGGGAGCTCTGACTTCTTCGGACTTGGTAGAAGGAGGCCGAGATGGAGGAGGGAGCGGTCATGGGAGCTTCGAGCCTCCAGATCTTATTTTGTGGAAATAGAACTCAGGAGGAAGAGAGTGAATAGGAGTGAGTGGGGCTGTGAGGTTTTATATACCCGGGAACTAGGTTTAGCTTTATGTTAAGGAAATTACAAAACTATTCCACTATTTCTAGGTTTTGGAAATATTCACACAATAAATAACAAAAATCCAACTCAATCAATTTTATTCAATTTAAATATGCCATAAAATTTATCATACTTGCCTTGACAAGTTCAAAACAATATCTATTTCTTTAAAATCGGATATAAGCCGGAATTTGATTTGAATAAAATATAAATCATTTTGATCGAGGACGGAGATTTTCAAAATTTTCAAAATCTCAAAAATTTAATATTTAATTTAAATCATGGGTCATAAAATAATATTTTAAAATTTCAGGTCTTTACAAAGACATATTAGTAGAAGGGTTTCGAAGACTGTCAGATAAGTCCCCGACAATAGTTAACAAAAAAACACTAAAATAGCAACGCTCCCTGGCAACGGCGCCAAAATTTGACGAGCGGTGAACCGGTTGTTGATTCTCGCCTAAATAAATATCTTATAATCAACTACTAGTATAGCGAATAAGTACAGGTGTCGATCCCACGGAGAGCGTGTGTTTAGTACGTTTCATGTCAACTATGCAGAATAAAGAGAGAAAGAACACAACAAAGCAATTGATTGATGTTTGAAAGTAAGAAATTAAATAAAGTAACAATGAGCGAATATTATGGTAAATATGATGAAAGTTATTTCATCTACTTATCTCGAAATGGTTGGTTACCTCGTTCCTCAGTTCTTCTTATTACCCTAGGGACCGATTTGTGCACATAGTTGTATAGCTTCCTGATTCGATCACTATCAACTCCCTAATCTCCTGCATGGTGTTCGAGAAGCATTAGGACCCAAGTCTCCTTAGCAATTTAATAATATAACTTATGGTTTATAACAAGTTGTCACCTGGTTGTCAACTCAACCCTTGCCTTTTACCTATAAGCAATATTATTAAAGTGTCGGTTTCCTTACATAAACTAGTTTCCCAACCTGTTATCATTATATGTGTTTGCTACTATAAAGTTTCGACCGACAGGAGGGGAGGTAGTCGAAACCCTGGCTAGATGCAACTCAGCCAAGGCGATCAATCAAGACAAAAGCATGCAAAATACCTATATAAGCGTAAAGGAAACGAGATAATAAGATAGAAGAACCTGAATTGATGATCAAACCAATGTCTTGACAAGTAGATGAGTGGACGATTAGCCTAGCAATATTGTCTTCATGCAAAACATAAAAGAAAATAGAAACCTAGGGTTTCCGCTCCACGAGGGAGGCGGAACCCTAAAAGAGAGAGATAAGAATGAGTGTGTGAATATGTGTTGAAATGGCTGGAGGAGAGGTGTGTTTATAGTGCTAGGGGCCGGCAACTTAAGGTAGAAGTAAAGCCTAATAGGCCAGATTCGACTTCAGAGAAAATCTACCAGAATCTCCATCGGCGTGCGCCGACTTAGCGGGTGCCGAAGATCTTCCACGGGCATTCAGGATCGGCGGGCATCGCTCCTGCTTTTCCAGCTTTTTCAGCTCTATCTTGTAATTCCCTTCTCATTTCCTACATTTGAAGTCAAGGCAGTAGAGTCTAGTGAGATAGAAGATCATGCTGTCTTGTTTCCTATGTCATCTTGTAGAAGACGAGCATGAGCTGTACTAGCCTTTGGAAGAGGAACATTGAGCAATATTTGTCTTCTTGCTGCTGCATAACCCTCATCCTATTCCATTAGAAATTTCATTAATTTCTTCTCCTGATCATAGACTTCAATTTGTGCATTCAGATTGCATTCACATTTCCCACATTTGCATTAAATGGGAGGAACAAGGCTAGACGATTGTTGCCACAACCCTTGCAATTTTGTGAAGTACACAGTCATGGTAATAGTGCCCTATTCACATTACTGGATCTCCTTCTTCAATTGAAAGATCAAGGGGCCATTTCTATGCCCATAAATCTCCTCTAAATCCAACCACGTCTCTCTTGCTGTGTCAAACTCATCAAAGTAGAGTAAATCTCCTTTGATACAATATTAAGAATCCATGAGCACACCATATCATTACATCTATTCCACATAGCAGAGTTTTCAGCAGATTCAAAAAGAGATGCATTAACAAAACCCAATTTGTTTTTCACAGACAAAGCCTTGCTCATAGCTTTCTTCCATCGTTGAAATTTTTCACTAGTTATCTGAATGGTGGTGAGGGTCATACCTGAATTTTCAGAAGGATGTATGAATAGAGGATTGTCCAGATCACCTACAGACTACAGTGATGTATTCACGTCTACGTCTCTCCTGGGTTGTGGATTGATCACCAGATTGATCTCCCGAAATGATGAAACACCACTAAGAACCCTTTGTCAGAAACGAATTGAAGAAAAACGAGAAACCCTTACAACGAGCTTGTCACCTGGAGTCTTCAGCTAAGATTGTTGGTGATTCGAATCAACTTGGCTCTGATACCATAAAGATCGATGAATCACAGATGCAATAGAGAAAAAAAGTGATGAAGGTGAGAGCCGAGATAAGGAATGATCAATGTCACAGTCACATTGATTTCAACATAAATGTTGCACACAAAAGAGAGAGAAACAGATCCCAAAACTTGATGGTGTTCAAATAGGGTTTCCTTATTTATACTACAAGTGTGATCACCTATACAAGTGAGAGCACATATTTACCAAAGGCCATAGGAATATAAAATACTTAAAATGTATCTAACATCTTCTAATTATGTATGAAATTTAGTTTAAAAATTCGAAACGGAGGCTTTCTCCATTTTGTTTTAATTGGTTTTGGTGCATATATTTGCTATTTGGTTTATGTTTTGGATTTTCAGTGTAGTATGTTTTCCTTTTATATATACTATATGCAGATCTTCAATTTTCTATTTGTGTCTATGAAATTTTCTATGGAGATAGTCAGTTGTTGCGATGTGATTTGATTACGAGTAAATTATATCTCACTTAGTCACTTCTCATAATAATAATAATAATAATAATAATAATAATAATAATAATAATAATAATAATAATAATAATAATAATAATAATAATAATAATAATAATAATAATAATAATAATAATAATAATAATAATAATAATAATAATAATAATAATAATAATAATAATAATAATAATAATAATAATAATAATAATAATAATAATAATAATAATAATAATAATAATAATAATAATAATAATAATAATAATAATAATAATAATAATAATAATAATAATAATAATAATAATAATAATAATAATAATAATAATAATAATAATAATAATAATAATAATAATAATAATAATAATAATAATAATAATAATAATAATAATAATAATAATAATAATAATAATAATAATAATAATAATAATAATAATAATAATAATAATAATAATAATAATAATAATAATAATAATAATAATAATAATAATAATAATAATAATAATAATAATAATAATAATAATAATAATAATAATAATAATAATAATAATAATAATAATAATAATAATAATAATAATAATAATAATAATAATAATAATAATAATAATAATAATAATAATAATAATAATAATAATAATAATAATAATAATAATAATAATAATAATAATAATAATAATAATAATAATAATAATAATAATAATAATAATAATAATAATAATAATAATAATAATAATAATAATAATAATAATAATAATAATAATAATAATAATAATAATAATAATAATAATAATAATAATAATAATAATAATAATAATAATAATAATAATAATAATAATAATAATAATAATAATAATAATTGAAAAAAAAAAATCGATCAATTTTGAATAACCCAACTCAATAACCTTTTACTTGCACTTAAAGGTCAAAAAGTTACAATTGAGGATGGTACCAAAACTAGATATGATGTTATATATTGTAGACTTTACCACTATCACACAATTATATGGCCCCCTTTTTGTGTGCACAATAATTATATGGCCCCTCTTTTTTTTTTTGTTGGACCACCAAACATTTATCTGAAATCCAAAAGAGAAAGCAAAAGATAGTTTAGATCTTAGAATCAGTCCATCAAGATCGATCACTCAGGCAATATATATATATATATATAGGGATTGGCTCCGGTGAAAATCTCAAATTGTGGTAAAAATCCGTGAGGACTACTTTATATCTTCGTTTTTTTGAAACCCGTGCTAAAAACCTCAATCACACGGTGACTTTACAACTCGGTTCAACCTAAAAACCGTGCTAAAAA
The DNA here is from genome assembly GCA_963922045.1 of Persicaria maculosa. Classification (NCBI taxonomy): domain Eukaryota; kingdom Viridiplantae; phylum Streptophyta; class Magnoliopsida; order Caryophyllales; family Polygonaceae; genus Persicaria; species Persicaria maculosa. The sequence continues at coordinate 16,849,740 of OY998261.1, read as the reverse complement.
CTCCAGTTTTAAAATAACACATGACTTTATAGTTCGGTCAAACCGAAAAATCGTGCTAAAAAGCTAATGTTTTAAAATTACAGTGACTTTATAGGTCGGTTTTATTCAAAACCGGGCTAAAATTTATGACTTTATAGATCGGTTCTATTCATAACCGGGCTATAAAGCAAGTGAATCGGGCTAAAAAGCCGATCCTCACGGGTTTCTACCGCAATTTTGGTTTTCACCAGAGCGTATCCCTATATATATATATATATTTAAAAAAAAGGAATATGCCATATATTGGTCTTTTCTTTGTTGGTGAAAGGAAAGATGTTTACATACAAGCTAAGGCTTCAATCAACACAAGAAATCACATACCAACTACGTACCGATCAAGATCAAAATTAAAAACAAGACAAAACAAGAGAACACGAAATAAGCATTTTTGAAACCATTTTGGATCCATCGGTCTCATTGCCACACGACTACAATTACACAAAATCAGAGCCATTTTTGGACTCGAACAAGAAACACACTCAAGATTCACTTTTGAGGAAGATGATTAGCTTAATTGGTTAATTGGTGAAGTCCTCTCTTAGCTTTAACACCTAGAAGCTAGCAGCTTTAGGGTGTGAATAAATCCTAGAGTTCTCACACACTCTTCAGCCAAATCTTTAGCCATGTTTTAAGACTTGTATTGTTGAACTTCTGTTTCGCGTCACTTGCCATGTTTTAGAGGACAACGAATTGATGTATAGCAATCCTTGAGTCGCGCTTTATTTCGCTCAACCTCTTTTCTCCTTTTCACTTCTTATGAAATCCTCACGATTTCTATACCAAATCTTTGTTCAGTTATAGAGAATCAAGCACCTTTGGAAAAAATGATCAGGATGAATGCCATCTTCATCATTCCCATCATCTAAATTACTTTCAATAATAACTATTATTATTATTATTATTATTATCATCATCATCATCATCATCTATGTCTAATCTAATATAATAATAAAACAGATGTTGATGATGCCACTTGGTAAACTCTCCTTAATTATAGGCTTAAAAATCCCATGTGGCAAATTGTCATGACTCTTGGACCCACCTTAAATAATTAATTAACTTAATTATTAATTACTCCAATATTTTACATTTAAGTAAAATTTGTTATTCAAATATATGAGATTTTATAGGGGTCCTCTACCCAATTTCAAAAATGTTTATAATTGATATTCACCCGAGAATGGTTATCAATATTTATCTAAATCTGCTGATAAAAAAAATGTATATCGACATGTCGTTTTGTGTTTTTTTAATTTATTTATTTTCTTTTTCTTTACAAACGATTAAAATTGATATGGTTGTTATAACTATTATCAGTTTAAATTTTAAATAATCATGTTACTTATCTCTAGGGGAGAAAACAAATTTAATCATGAAAAAAAACTAATTCATTAATTTTAACATCTATCGACTACAAATTATAATATCTTTTCAATTAATTTTAAATAGTATATATCTAATAAATTATATATAATATAACAAATTTTTTATTGTTTTGGACCCACCTCAAATAATTAATTAAAACATTTTTATGTTTATCCAAATCCATTGAATAATTTTTTTGAATGGTTATGAATATTTCTCATAATTTAGTTACTGATACTCATACAATCTTTTGATATTATATTTTAATGCATTTTCTATTTGGAAGATTTAATGTGTAGATTTTTCAGTTTTATTTATTTCAGTATCATACTCAAATATATAATAATTTTGCATTATTATTTAGATCATGATGTTTAGCATAATTATTTATTCCATTTGATACTATATTTAACAAATCGTGAACTAATTATTATTGATGATAAAACTGACCATTTTAAGCTTCAATGAGGGATTTACCCATCAGTAAATTTAACTATGGCATTATTGACCACTGCTTTTATTTGACTTAAAGAGCTAATTTTTTATAAGATTTTGAAACTAAAGTGATAAAAATAATGAGTATAAAAATGAAAAGTATAATTCTGTGTGAACAAAACCACATATTTTTGCAAAACCTCCTGGCAATTCGGACGACTGCTAAATATCAGAGATCTTTTCTCAAAAGGTCTTTTATGGCTAGTAGGAAATGGGAAAACAATAAATGTCTGGACCGACATTTGGGTAAATGCACAATATCTCGATAACTTTAGAAACAATCACAACCCTAACCTAAAAGTTTGTGACCTAATCACTGATTCAAAAAAATGGGACACTGAAAAACTCAATAACATCTTCCCTGCCCATATTGCGAATATGATCTCTAATATCTACATTCCTAGTGTTGATATCCCTGACAGACTTATCTGGATCTATAATAACAATGGAACATTTAATGTTAAATCCACATCCTCCCTTTTCAATACTCGAAATAATAATAAAATTCCAGCAGACTGGATCTGGAAACTGAATGTCCCTCCTAATATCAAAAATTTCATTTGGAAAATTATCCTAGACATTTTACCTACTTCTGCACGCCTAAATAGATACATAAATAGAGTTCCTAATACCTGCAGTCTCTGCAATGACAACCTGGAAAACACTAACCATCTACTCTTTAATTGTCAAATTACCAAATCCCTCATTCACAACCTGGAAATTCAACTAAACAAAACATATATCATACCTAACATAACAAATGACACCTCTGAAAACATTATAAACACAAAAATTCAGAATAAAGACTTCACTGACCTCTGCCACTTATGGCACTCGATCTGGGAACTACGAAACAAAATCATCTTCCAAAAAAGGTCAAATAAATACATTGGCGAGACCCTAATCCAAACTATAGATAAAATTTTATGCTGGAACAAGGAGAAAAACTATACGATCCTACCCAAACACAGTAGACCTCAGAATAACATAAAATGGAAATATCCACCGAAAAACATATTTAAAATAAATGTAGATGCCTCTGTCAAAACTGGCTTGCAATCTCAAATAGGATGCATTATCAGAAATAATAAAGGACAAGTCAACCAAATTTACAAATGTAATCGAATGTTTCACGGTACTTGTAGGTACAAGACTGGCGGGAGAACTAGGAATACAAAGAGCCATCATTGAGAGTGATTGTGAAATCATCATCAACTCTATTAATCAGACAAACAAGACAACTTGGATGATTACACAGATTATAGAAGAAATAAAGACTATAAGCAAAGGCTTCGAATTTATCAAATTCCAGCATTGCTACAGAGAGGCGAATAATGCGGCCGACTTTATTGCCAAATCACACTTGAGTTGTAATTCTATTTTAGAGTCTTGTTGTGAATTTCAAAACATCATCATGCTTGATGATCATGGATACTGTTAGTATCCAAAACCTTGCCTACTGTAAAAAAAAAAACCACATATTTTCACGATAGTTGATCATAAATTTATTCAAAATGAAATAATTATTTTTTATTAAAAAAATTAATTTCCTTATTGTTTATGCAAGTTTTTATTGAAGAATTTTGTGTATCTTGCACTACATGAATGTAAATAGTATTTTGTAATCATCTAAACTCTAAAAAAAGTTTGAATTAAAAACTTGATTAAATAACAATAACTATGCTTACACAATTAAAATTTTAACAAAGTTACATTTTCTCTTGAAACTTTTATTTTTTAGTCAATAACTTGGGAATTATTGGTGTAAATAAATATTTATATATTACTTTACTGATCTAATTTGAGAGATTGAGACTTTGGCAATTGATTTTCAATTTATAGTACTTCTCATAGAACTTTATCGGATATTTTTTTTATCATGGATTTTGTCAATAAATTTCCAACTTTATTATTTCACTATATATTATTTCCAACTTTATTATTTCACTTCTCAAACACCTCCAGTTTCGATTCACAACAAAATAGATTATATTCAAAGTTATAGAAACTTTTAGATTTTAAATTTACTAACAAATATATTCTTATCGTATCTTAAAAAACCCATACATTTAGTTTCCTATTCTAGAGGTTTGATCTAATTTGTTTTTTCTCTCTAATTTTTGCTATAATAATTTGATTATTTGCTTCTCTATATTGGGACATGATTGAAGTTTATCATTGAAGAAGTACTATGATGTACCAATATAGACTAAGAACCTTAATTAGCAAAGGCTTCTATATCAATATATGTATAACCAAGGAAAACAATTTTAAAAAATTTTAAATAGCTAGATTTGGCAAAATCTTTTCAAATCAAGGTTATTTAGTACTCCCTCCGTTAATTAAAACTTGAATTTTTACTATTCATGTACGTTTTTTTAGGTGTTAAAAATTATACAAAATATTAAATTTTTTAATAATTTCATATTTATTACTATTAAGTATGAATTTATAAAAACAAATATAAAAAAATTTAATATTTTATATAATTTTTATCATTCTAAAGAAGCATGCATGAATAGTAAACAACAAGTTTTAATTAACAAAGGGAGTATAAAATAAGAAAAATATATCTTTTTTTAATATAACTATCATAAATATGATATAATTGATAGCCTAATCGACTTTTATTTTATTTTATTTATAATAAAAGAACAACCCATCAATTAAATAGTAATTAAATCAAATATATAAATTTGAACTTAAAATCATATCAATAAAATATTATGATGGATGATATTAAGGTTTTAGATAATTGAATTGGCAGGATTAAAAAAAAAATTGAATAGGCATGTTTGAAATTTGATATTCAATTTCATTTATGTACATTATTAAAATAACATATTAAAACAACTTACAAGTTATTTGGATTGATCATTTTATATCTTTAATTTGTTTTTTTTTTCATTTTAAAGTTTTAAAATTAATTAGACAGGTGTTCCATCTTACTAAATAAGATTTTATAATTATAAAAAGGATTGTATTAACTATATCTTACATGGTCGTTGGTCTCAAACTCAACTTATTTATAAACTGTTTTATGAAAAAATATAATAAAACTTTCTTAAATAGTACTTAGCTTTAAATTGAAATTAATGCAAGTTACAAAAATCTATTTGCTTCATTGACTTTTTGATTAAAACTACTCGTGATTGTTTTTAATCAAAAGTATTAAACATTAATAATAATTAGCTTAGTTGAAAAATATTTATATGTATCATATTAATCATCTTAAATCATAACTTTTATTGAATATATTATTCATTCAGAAAAAATCCATCAACTTACTAATACTCTATTATTTGTGTAATACATGGTATTTTATAATTTATATTATACAGAAATAAATTTTTTAGTATTGGATTTCACTTGAATCAAATGGATGAATATACCATATTATTATAGTTTTAACAAAATTTTATTTGATTATGGATTTGGTTGAGTTGTGATTTACTTGAGCTAGGTTTTGATCGACTTGAGTGTTAGTTGAGATGAATTAAGTGTAACCAGGTTTCTATTATACTGATTCTCTAAAGATTTTGGGTTTTATTGGTTGAATAATTAGGATAACAAATATTATTTATTTCAAGGATTTTAATTTTATTTTTTCTTCATTGAAAATAAATATAATAAATAAATTTTGGGGTCAACTAATTCTGTAAGACATGCTAATGATTTATAAATTAATTTTCGGTTTATTTAATTGATACTACATCTTTTCACTGTTGAAAAAAGGACGGTATAATGCATAAGATATCATTGCATCTATAAGATCAAAAGATTAAATTGAAAATTGTGTGTGATATTGTATAAAAATAATTTTCTTAAAAAGGACCGTGCGTAACGCACGGGTACTGTACTAGTATCTACTTAATTCAGAATAGTTTGTGCTTATGTGGCGCACTCTCCTCCCTTCTCTCCCTTCCGCCCAATCAGACTTTTTTTTTCCTTTCAATTTTTTTTCATTTTCCCAATCAAAACTCCATTTACTAACTATTGGGCTTAATTCAAAACACTAAATTCTAATATAACTATTGGGCTTAATTCAAAAAATTGAACATAACTATTTGTTATGACACATCAAATTTAAACAAAGTTACAATGATATTATTATTATTATTATTATTATTATTATTATTATTATTATTATTATTATTTCCGAGTGATTTAAAATATCTATATTTATGTATTATACTTGATATGAGATTTTTTTTAAAAATAGTTTATAAGAGAAGTATAAGATACATTTATGGTAAATATTTTTATGATTTTTATCTTAACTTTTATTAATATTTTTTTATATTATTAAGATTTGAGTTTTAGAAAATCGTGCCATGGCACGGGAATAGTACTAGTTATTATTATTATTATTATTATTATTATTTGTTCGAAGGAGCTCTTGTATTGTATCAAAATGTTTGGGACAATCGATAATTAAAGTCAAACTCTTTATAATATTTTTTTCACCTTAATAAGTTTATGCCAACTATATATCAAGTCTCATTGTCTCAAATCTCAATGGTGAAATGAGAGAGAGTAAAGTGGGCTGTAATTTTACAAATATAAAGGAAGGCCCAGTTCATGACAAAATGAACCAACCGAAACTTGGGCTTGATATGTATTGTATCAATTTATTTGCCCATATAAATAAGAGGGAGACTATTGATGAGACGATGAAAGGGCTACTGTAAATCTAGTATTTTAAAATTAGGTGAGCGGGCTGCGGAATAGTATCCATAATGAAGAGATTAATTTTTTGTCAAGCAAAAATACGATTCTTATATAATTATACATCTTATAGCATTCTCAAGCTAAATTATTTATAACGAAAAGATAAAAGTATGATTACATCTTTCATATTGAAAAAATAAACATTATTCAATCATTTAGGTTTCATATTATTAGACATCCGATCAAATAAAAAAATTATTTAAAATCATATAATTAAAAACAATCGCTTATTTTCTAATACAATAGGCAACCGAACAAAATACTGCCTAATACAATTATGTAAAGAAGTATCACTTTCAAATTTCATACTAACATCACGTCGTGATAGAGTATACGAAAATACAAGTGAAATTTGAGAGTTTAGTCATTTAATTATAAAAGCTACTATTCTTCATTAAACAATGTCTATAGATTACTAAACAGTTTACAACCCTAATTCCACTAATTACCAAACATACAAGAATAAGAATTTAATAATCTATCAAATTAACAGCATACGTTTGATCTGTTCACTAATCAACACCTTTACTTTGGATAGTTGGACAACATATAGTACTTTTCAAATAATTTGGGGCTTTGCCTTGATTTAATGATTTTAAATCAGTCCAACACATTGAGCCCATCAACAAATTTTTGTGTGTTTCATAATTTTAGCCCAGCAAAACCAAAATATTTAACCTTGACCCATATTTTTCATCCCGCGACAGCTGGGTTTACTACCCCTTTGGATCCGCCTCTGTGAAAGGGCCACTAGTAAAATAAAATTTAATTATTTTGATGCCTAAAGTTGACAAAATTTGGGTGAATTTGATTTGTACATTAATTTCTCAAAGTTTTAAGTTTTATGAAAACTTATCATCTTAATCCTACAATTGTCAAAAGTTTATAAATATTACAAAATTTGAGTGGGAGTGGATGGATTGACATCGTCGACAATTAATGTTATGAAAGGTATATTAGAGTTTTAGTTGAATATCCTAAATTACCTTAATGAGATATGGTAGATATCTTATCCCTAATAAAATATTCTATCCAATTATACAAGATAATATTTACCATAAAATTAATTCTATATATATGATTGCTGATTTTGAATTAAATATCAAAAAACATTAAATTAGTTATTTTTTACATAATTTAATTGATTTGAGTTAAATAGTTTATTAATATAATTAATATTTTGATGTTCTATTAATTGTGATTAATATTTATTTAATATATGATATTATTGCATGCGTTGACTAGTATGACCCAAGTAGCATATAAAATACGATTTGCGTATCATTATGTATTTTTGTACACGATATGTGTATCATTATGCATTTTTGTAATTTAATTTTTGAAAGTAAATTTATTTATACATTGTATAAAGAAGATGCTACAAGATTCTATGACAGACCTAGTTCCCTTAATAGAAAATTGAGAGCATGCCTTCCCAATTCATAATCTATGAGGCCATTGAAATTTGATGGATAGGTTTTGTCATAGCAAGGTGTCCATGCTTTGACATTGGGATAGTACGGGTAAATCTATATCAACAAAAGACCAAAAGATAAAGTTTTGGATTTTAGGGCATAGGATATATTTACATAAGATGTAATCTATCAACCAAGAGTTATAAATGTTATAATTAGTTAAAGTTGCTTATATTGTCACGTAAAAGTCAGGTCAGTGTCAGAGTACTCTAATGTCTTATCTATAACATGGTCTTGGATTCATTTTATTAAAAAGGGGAACATTTTATGTATAAAATGACATTAGCTTTAGTTAAAGCATGTTTAATTTTAAGCTTTTGCATGACAAACATGATTCATATTTTACATGTTCTATGTTGTAGATATCATGAATAGAAACGATAACCCAACCACCATCAATTTGCGTTTAATTCTTAAGAAGATAAGTTAAACGCTAACAATTTTCTTGATTGGGAAAGAAATATGAGAATTATTCTCAGGTCTGAAAGAAAAGAGAGTGTACTTGACACCCGTATCCCAAAATTAAGTGTTACCTCTACTCAAGCTGAGAAGGATGGGGAACACCAAATCAGAAAAAAGTCAATGATTGTCACTTGTTTCATATTGGCTTCCATGGAATCGAGCCTTCAAAAGACGTTAAAAAAGATGGATGCATGTACCATCATTCGCACCTTGAAATCTATGTTTTCAGAATAAGCGAGGATGGAGAGGCCGATATGAAACTCATGATGCAATACTTGATTGCAAACTTGAGAAGGGAAATCCTGTTCGTCCTCATGTGTTTGAGATGATTGTTCATTTCAAGAAAATGGAGTGGCTTCGACATCCTTATAGCCAAGATTTGTCTACAAATATCATACTTCACCGTCTGCATGATGGATTTGCTTAATTCAAGCTCACCTTCAATATGAACAGAGTTGAAAACGCTTGAAGAATTTCATGGGATGCTTAAGACTGTTGTTCAAATTTTGACTATGGGCAACAGGAAGGAATTCATGATGGTCCAAAAGGGAAAATGGTTCAAGAAACTGGCATTTGGACAACAAAAGAACACAAAACGAAAGGGTAAACCAGTTACCCAACCTAATAACACTGCTGAGAAAGCTAAAGTAGCTGTTGGACATGATTGTTTCTACTACCATACCAATGTTCATTGGAAGAGAAACTATCCAAATTATTTGAAAGATGAAAAGCATGGAACCGTGAGTTCTTCTTTTGGTACAAATGTTAATGTTGTGATGAGTAACAAACTCTACATTTTGGATCACACATCCGACGTTTACAACATAAGTACCAAAAGGCAAAAATCAAATGCAAGTGAAAATACCTGTCTATGACATTGTCAATTGTGTCACTTAGGCTTAAATCACATGAAAAAAAATTCCATAAAGATGGACTTTTGATGTCAATGGATTGTGAATCATTTGACATATATGAGTCATGTCTAATGAGAAAAATGACAAGGTCATCTTTTACCGCGGTAAGTGAAACGAAAACTGAGCTCTTGACACTAATACATACAAATGTATATTGGCCTACGAGCACATAAGCTAGAGGTGGGTACAAATACTACATAACTTTTATTGATGATTTAAGTAGATATGGTTGTATTTACTAAATGAAGCATAAATTTGAATCATTTTGAAAAGTTCAAGGAGTTTCAAAATAAAGTTGAAAACCAGCTTGGCTAATCTACCCCTACTAATCCACAAAACATTATGATAGAAACTTCAACAGCTCATCCCACATGTAGATTGAATAGTCAAAGATTGTTGCCAAATAGATTTGTTGTTTTCATTGTAAGTCTGGGCATTTTGATGTTAGAAAGCAACAACCCTACTACATATAAGCAAGCCATGGTGGGTCCAGACTGTGAAAAATGGCATGGTGCCATGGCGTCCAAAATGCATTATATGTTTAAGAATCAAGTATGAGGCTTGATAGAGATCCACTAGATGGAATAGTACCCATTGGGTGAAAATGGATTTATGAACTTAAAACAGATATCAATGGAAAGGTAAATCTATTCAAGCAGAGACTGGTAGCTAAGGGCTTTAAACAGATTCATGGTATTGAATATGATGAAACGTTCTCTCCAGTCATTACTATTATATCTATTCGGATATTCATATCAATTCCAGCTCATTATGATTATGAGATCTGACAAATGAATGACAAGACCTCATTCTAAGCGGATACTTAGAAGAGGATATGTATAGGGGTGAAATTCGAGCCGAATGAGCCGAGCTAGACAAGTTCAAGCTTGGCTCGAACGAAAAATGAGCTGAGCCGAGCTCGAGCCCAAAAATTATTCGACCTTTTTTTTCGTTCAAGCTCGGCTCGCGAACCTAGGGGAAAACTCGAGCTCGACTTGTTTAGGCTCTAACAAGCTAAACAAATGAGCCTAAGCTCATTCGAGCTCACCATCTAGGCTCATTCGAGCTTGGTTTCGAGCTGAGCTTAAATGAAAATTACAGCTTTTACCTAGAATCTGTGCAAGCAAAAAAGGGTTAAACACTTAAACCAATACAAGTTTAATGGAGACCAAACCATAGAAACCAAGCAAACAGATTGAAGCACACTTAACCTTAACACCAAATGCAACACCATCGAAATAAAATTAGTTATTATAATAGTAAGTATATATACTTACCATTTCAATTGCTAATTGCGTAATTGCTTAATTGGAAACCACCCACCCAAACAAACAAACAAACTTCTGTCTTGGTGCAGGAAGAAGAAGATGAACTAATCCAATCAAATTAAACGACAAGTTCCTTCACCAAACCTAAAAATCTGACAACAAAAAACTTATGTCCTGTTGACTGCGGGAAGAAGAAGATGAACAAGGAGGGAGCTCACCGGCAAGTCGGGGAACGATTGAGGAAGATGACAACAACTGAACAACTGACCAAGGAGGGAGTAAGGAGGGGGAGTAAGATGGGGTGTTTGATGTGCGCACAAATTGTCATATTTTCTATGCACATTTATGTCCATTTTGACGATATTTGCATGCATATTGGGTAGGAAATCATAAGATTAGTGTAGTTTATGCTTATTTGTCAAAGATAGAGATCTACGAGTTTTTATGTTTTTTTCGCAGAAATCGGGATGAAAATGGACGAATTTGGACAAGAGAAGAAGAGCGAAAAAAGAACTCGAAGTCTACTGAAGAGTCGAAATCGACATATAGACTCGACATCGAGTGAAACAGAGCAACCAGAAATCGAGCAGAAGAGAAACAGAGCATGTCGACATGACAAGGTCGATATCGATGTCAAAGGTCGATATCGAGTGGCTGAGATCGAGATAAAAGATAGAAGTCGAGTTCCAATCCGAGGTCGAGTGGGACTGCTTAAGATAGAGAAAAGATAAGGTCGATATCGAGGTCTGAGGTCGATATCGACCACTGCTGCAAAAAAGATCTGACGCTGTTGTTGATAAAAGTCTATCCGAAGCGTTCGAGATTATCCTAAAGTCGAGATCTTCTATCATTAAGCCCCAGACTTATCAGCTTTTGATATTTACCTAAGTAATTTAGTTGTTTTACTTTAATTTAGTTTATCTCAGAGATAAAGATAGGTTTTCGAATCCTTGGATAGTGAGGTTTGAGATCTATAATTAGAGGCCATTAGGGCTGAGTTAGACATTAAGTTTTCAAGCAAGAAATCAGTTTTACACGCAGTAGAGAGTTAGGAGAGAGAGAGAGCCAAGTGGAGTTGGAGGGAAGCAAGAGCGGAGAGTTAGCTTTGTTCGGTGTAATCTTTCTTTCGAGTTTTAATCAAAGTAGTTTCTTTTCCATTATGATGATGAGTTCAATGATGAAGCGCGAGTAGTCAACCCACTTCTAGGGTCGGGGTGAGCCCGACGATAGCAATGTAAGTTTGTGCATGAAAGGTATGATTTTTAAGCGATTCCGTCTTCTATTCTATGCATGATCCTTTGCGAAAGTTGAGGAGATTCATTATTTTCATTATTGAAGCGAAAGCCACTCATATTGTGAATTTGGATTTGTCATGAAATAGGATAGTAACTCTTAGATTTTATGCGAGAGCCTCTAATCACCTAATTGTGGTAACGAAAGTTATTTGACGGAAAAACATTAAATTTCATAACTTTAGCATAATATATACTTGCATTGTTATCGTTGTGGCATTAATCCTCGACTTTAGAAGCTTTTAGTTTATTGAATTTATATAAAAAGTTGTGTTTTTATTTCTGTACATCTTTCCATCATCATCCTACGTTCTTCGGACTACTTTTCCGACAAATTAGGTTACGTTTTGAGTTACTATTTGAAGACTCGAAATCGACTGTAAAGGTCGATATCGAGTGCTAACATCAATATCGAGTACCATCTCGACGTCGACTGCTTGCTTCTGTCTTCTGCAGGAAACTACTGGAAATCGACCAGAACTGAGGTCGATATCGACCAGACACCTCGATATCGAGTGTCTTTTAGACTCGAAACTTGATCGTGATTTCAAACTTAGGAAGCGCTGATATACCTCCTCGTGGATTTGATTCTGAATTACCCTACCACTTCATCGGGAGGGATTCTTGTATTTTATTTTCTTGGATAAGGGAGTTAGCTTAGTTTGAGATTTATTTGAATATTTTATTTAAGCGAGACACCCTCCCCTAAACTGAACAAATTGGCGCCGTTGTCGGGGAGGCAATCAATCGCCACCTAAGTTTTATTCACGATCTTTCTTTAGTGCTTATTTTACAGGATTATGCGACGCTCTGATCGCGAACCTGTCTTAGAGAGTCTTGACGAGCCTGAACGTTTCTTCTATCTTCGAAACAGAGCTATTAAAATCATGGCGGATAACGACACACAGGCTCAGACCATTGAACGGTTGAGGAAGGAAATAGAGGACCACAACACGACAATCACTACTGAAAGGGCCGCCGCTGCTGTGGCGCTGATAGAGAGGAGGAGGTGCACCGACAAGCCCAAGAGAGGCTAAATCAGTATTCACAGACGGTGATGCAATACATGCATCAGCCGCTGCACGTTCCTGAATCTGCTATTTTAATTCCTGCCTCTAATTATGAAATAAAAATAAACTTCCTATCTGAGATTAAAAGAAATACTTTTGAAGGAAGACCTAATGAATGCCCCCTGCAACATATCTCTACTTTCATGGATTTATGTGAAATTATTGCTGATGGTGTGAAGCTAGAATATGTTAGACTAAAGTCTTTTCGATGGTCTCTAGCAGGGAAGGCATTGCAATGGCTAGAGAGTTTGGCTCCACGCTAGCTGAGGACATGGGCAGAGGTGAAGGATGCATTCCTAAACAAATTCTTTCCTCCATCTAAAACGGCGATGCTGTGGCAAAGGATCACGACTTTCAAACAAAAGCCTGGTGAAACGTTGGCACAAGCGTGGGAGCGTTTTAAGGACTTACTGAGATCATGCCCTACGCATGGGCAATTACCATATGTCATCCAGGAGATATTCTACAACTCCCTTGATGCGCCGAATAATGAGAGAATAAACTCATACACCTCCTATCAGTACATTGATCTCACACCTACGGAGGCCTGGGAGACAATTGAGAGGCTGGTTAACTTTGATAACACTTATGGGACTGCTGCAGCCTATGACTCAAAGCCTGCCCCATCTATGCCACTTTATGAGCCTCCAAAGGAGATAGACCCTCATGTGCGGCAACAATTCCATAACGATCAGACACGCCGCCTTCAAAAGGAAGTTAGATTCCTCAGCAACAATCAAGCTTGTCAAGAGTGTGGCTCCACAAGGCATAACACCAGTGCTTGTCCACATCTTGAGCAAGTATCTATGACGGAGCAACATGAGGAAGCCAAGTGGATGAGAGGCCCCTATGTAGGGGGCAATCAGCAGTATTGGGGAGATCAACGATTCTATCAACAAAGGGATCCCCCACCTTATAGAGCACCAGGGCACCCTGAGCGGGAAACAAGGAAGGATGACCTACAGATCATTCTTGATGAGATGCGGAGGAACCATGCTGAGTTCAAACAGGCTAATAACTCTGTGCATACTCAGCGCATCAATTCTAGGCTTGGGGAGATCGACGTTTGGAAGCGCAACATGGAGACCCAAATGGGTCAATTGGCGGAACAAATACCCAAACCGTCTGGATCGCTGCCTGGATCAACTGTGCCCAACCAAAAAGGCAAAACTACTGGACACATAGCGGCCATGAACTTAAGGAGTGGGCGTCAATTGCAAACGCCCGAGCAAAAAGCGGAGGAGAAAGGCCCAGAAGATACGTCGAATTGACCAACCCAGTCGATATCGACCTGGGTGATACCGATGTCGAGCACTCTCAACTCGATGTCGACACAGCTGTTGAATCACCACAGAAATCGACTCCTCCAGTCGATATCGACCACCATCCAATCGATGTCGACATAACTCCAGCCGCAGTAAAGAAGAAGGTATTACCATTTCCATCAAAGAAAATTGTTAAGGACCCGGCGGAAAAGAAGTTTCAGCGGTTCGTGAAGATGCTTCAAGGGCTTAATGTCTCAATTCCAATGACCGAAGCACTTCATGAGATGCCATCATATGTGAGGTTCTATAAGGACATATTAGGTAAGAAGCGATCAATTGCTGAGATTGCAAAGGAGTGCAACAGATTGGAGCTACCAGAGAAGAGGGCGGACCCAGGTAAGTTTTCTATCACTATAGGCTTAGGTCAATATCGCTTTAATGCTTTAGTTGATTTGGGCGCTAGTGTTAGCATGATGCCACTAACCATATGGCACAAGATAAAGATAGGTCCCCTAGAGCCAGTGGATGCGAAGCTATACATGGCGAACAATACGGTGGTGATTCCAACAGGGATGATAGATGACGTGTCAGTGCAAGTAGGTAAGTTCTTTGTCCCTGCTGACTTTCTAGTTGTTAATATGGCAGAGGACCCTGCTTGTCCCATTATTTTAGGTAGGCCATTCTTAGCAACCGTCGATGCCAACATAAACATGAAGAAAGGATTGCTCTCATTCACAATTAGTGATGAGGTGATATAGTACGCTTTCAACAAGACGGTAAAGAAGAATGAAGGGCCAATGGAGATAAAGTCAATTAAAGGTGTCTACATCACATCTGGGGAAGCAAAGGTAAGAAATATGACACCTGAGGAGCTTGAAAAGAGGGCTATAGAAGCCCAAGTGGAGGAAATCGTGGCAATCTTGAACGAAAGAGCCAAAAAGCCACTCGACATCGACCCAAGTAAGTCGATATCGACTAACATAGTTCAAGATTCTATGCCATGTTATAAGTATAGGGTCAACGTAGCAGAAGGAACATCGAAATCGAGCACACGGGTCGATATCGACCATAACCCTGAGCCGAATTCGACTGCCCAAGAAGCTGAAGGAGGAGGAGCAAAGACCTCGACATCGAGTATGACAGGTTGAAATCGACCACATCAGATTGAGCAGAATTCCTCCAAATTGACAGGACCTCCAGGAGCTGAACAGAACTCGATATCGAGTACTTTTGATCGATAACGACCAGGCCCACTGACAGAAGAGAAGGTAAGCCAAGGTACGAATTCCTCTTTCTTGATTTCTATTAAGGATTTATCACTTTTTGGAAGAGGTTTGCCTTGGTATGTGCGCTTGTGCAGGGTATCCAATGATGATTCGAGTCATTATGAAGTAGAAGATAAGGTGTATGTCTCCAAATCAAAAGAGCATTGGTTCCCTAGTAGATTCAAAGATAAGAGGATAGGACCATTCACGGTGAATCAAATCCATCTGGGCAGAATGAAGCTGATAGATAAGAAAGGAGTTCTATTTTAGGCCCAAGCCACATGGGCTCTGCAGATGCCACCTTGAGAGCGTAAAGGAAGAAGTCGGCCTATCGACTTTAAAGTCTAGAGCTTGTAAAAGACACTTAGTTCTTGGTTTTGGACATCATTTGTTGGTTTGTTTTAAGACTTTATTTTGTTTTTGTTTTTATTTTCTAACAAGTTCAAGAACGACGAAGGAGAGCATAAGAGACATCGAAATCGAGTCAATTGCTCGATATCGACCTTAATGGTCGATTTAGATAGCTTGTGGTCGAGGCCGGATCACCCGTAAGCTCAGAACTAACCAGAAATCGAGGTAACTAGTCGATATCGACTGGTATGCCCAATATCGACCTCTACTACAGACGCCTTCGACTCTTGATTTTCATGAAGTTTTAGTAAGTTTCTTTCTTAACCCTAGTTCTTATACAAAAAGGACATTGTAATGATTAAGTATGGGGTGGGGGAAAGGCTTACTTACATATTACTTGCATATTTTAGCATATTTTTAGCATTTTTTGAAAATTTTTCATAAGTTTTTGCATAGTTTATACAAGAAGCCTTTGGGCCAAATACAAAATGTCCCACGGATTGGGCTTTAGTAGTAAATGGCCAAAATATTTTCATAATACCGGTTTTGCCCTTGCTTTATACTCCCCCGTCTCTCTCCTCGCGCTTCTCTTCTTCTGTCCAAACTTTTACAGTTTTGCAGTTTCTTCATTGATCTTCCTCTCTCCTGGCGATTCTTCCCGACGGTTATCTGGTGATATTCGACTTGCTCTACGCCGTGCTCTCTGACTTGCTATTGGCATTGCTGTTCGACATTCTCTCCTCGTCGTTCCTGCATTTTCTGCTCTTCGTTTCGGTTTTCTGATCACCTTCTTCTAATGGCTTCATCAGGTACTTTCTTCGACTCTTCTGCTTCAGTGTTTCCACAGCAACCTCGCTTGTTGTTTCCTTTTAGTTGTGGAGATGTAGTTTCTTTCATTTCATGCAATTTCTGCTGTTCGTTTCGTTAGTTTAGCCCTTTCCTGCCATTTAGGTTTTGTTTGTAGTTCAGTTGTTGTCTAATGGCTATCAGTTTGTGCTATGGTTAATGTCCCTATCAGTTGTTTGTAGTCTTGTGTTAGGGGTACAGTTTATGGCTTGTTTGTTGACAGGGTTGCATTTTATTACTTGTTTTAATGGTTGGTTACAGTCTTTGTGAGAGGGTTATAGTTTATCAATTGTTTGGTGACATGGATACAGTTCATTACTTGTTTTTATGTTTGGTTACAGTCTGGTTACAGGGTTACAATTGATTTATGGTTACAGTTTGTTACTTGTGTGTGGTGACATGGTTCATCTGACATTCTGCGTGTTGTGTGTTTGGAGTGTTTGGTGTGGTGACAGTATTAGTTTATGTGGTTATTCAATTTGTTGTTTGCTGGTTTTTGGTGACAATATCTTATTTGTTGTGAAACCTAATGTTGACACTATTTCTATGCTATTTAGGTAAAGAAATTGTTGTCCAACAAGAAATTCCTACTGTGGATCCACCATCAGTTATTCAACCTGCTTCCTTCAAGTTTGTTGTTCCCAAAGAACGACGTTTTCGCGGGCACATTAATGTGTATTCAAAGCCTGCATTGATCAAAGTTCTTAAGAATGGTCTGTCTCCTGATGACTGGGTTTCTCTTATAGATGGTTGTTTAGGTCCAATTGTACGGGCTGGTGATCATCTTTATTTTTATCATCAACTTGTACATCAGATGCTCCTACACAAAGTTGAAACTTCTAAAGTTAATGAGATGTGGTTCCAAGTTGGGCAACATTTGTTTAGGTTTTCTCTAGCTGAATTTTGTTGTGTAACCGGTTTGAGTTGGAAAGAACCTGGTGATGACATGTCTCCTTCTCCTCATGTGGATATGGAGGAGTTTTTGGGTGTACGAAACTGCACATTTATTGGTCTTCTCCAAATTTTCCTCAAGGAGCCAACTCAGTCTCCCAAGAAACTTTCCATGGCGTACTTGTTACTGATTGAGGGTGTGTTGCTCCCTCAGCATTCTAAAGCTCCTGTACGTCAATCTTTTGTGGACCTTGTCTGTGATTTTGATCGTTTAAAACTGTATCCTTTTGGTCGGGTTGTGTTTCTGGAAACACTTGGATTTTTGAAGAAATCTATGAGGTCTGATCAATCCAAAAAGGGTCCAAGGTTTGGTTATAATTTGCTCGGATATCCTGTTGCATTTCAGGTATTTCCCTTGCCTTTCCTTTTATGTTCCAATGCTTTTTTCTTCTTATTATTATTCTTTACTTCTATTTCTGTTCTTAATGTTGCTTTGTTCTCAGGTTTGGATTTTAGAGGCAATCCCTAAGATTGCTGGCATCTCAAATTGTCACTTTGCATTCTGTGATGGATTACCAGCATCTCTTGTCTGGTATACTAGTCAACGTGATTACAACATTACTTATGATAAGTGTTCTGAAATTTTGTCTAAAGATTTGGTAAGCATTCTTTCTTGTCTCAGCTTTTATTTTGCGGATCTCAGTTTCCCTCTTCCATGTTATATAGTTGTTGTCCTTTAATTGTAATTTTTGTTCTCTTGCTAGGGGACTGTCTACTCTTTGTATGCCTCGTTTATGGATTTCCCTGGCCTCTTACATTCTGATGAAGTTGCTGATGACAGTGTAGATTCTTACGTTTCCTGTTTTGTTGGTATGGATGCTGATATTAGTGATGTAGTGTGTCCAAGGAATTTACGCATCCAAGCGTATCGGCTCAGGCAATCAGGTGGTTGTCTTCTTTCTGGTGGTGTGGAACCTCATATTCCTTCTACGAATATTCCTACTAGGATGAAGGAAATAGTTAGAACCCCAACTTTGGGAAAAAAGGGGGTGGTGCGACCACCAGTCATCACTGAGGGCAGTTCTGACTTTGAGAGTCCTGTCCAACCGAAGAAGAGGTTGGTTACACGGTCAATGAGTAGTGGTGACAATCCTCTTCCTGTGAAGAAGGATAAAGTGTTAAGACGTAATGCTGCTGCTGATGATTCTGTCAAGAAGAAGAGAGTGTTGAGAAGTTCTGCTACTCTAGATGAGCCTATCAAGAAGAAGGCAAAGGTGGTACCATCTCAGAAATTGTCAAAGAGTGAAGCTCCTGCTAAGAATGAAGAAGATGCACCGTGTGGTGACAGAGGTTTAGATCATGGTGACAAGCCCAGGAGGTCTAAGTTTAAGCTCCCTAGATCTATTCCTCCAAAAGGTGATGAGCTTCCTACAAGTGATGATGTTCCTGGGTTGGGAAAAGATTTTGTTAGGAAATCTGTTTTTGAAGAAATTATTAGTTCTTTTAAGGCATCATTTGAGTCTTTTGAAGCTCAACTGAAAGACTGTGTTTGTAGGATTCTTGTCCTTGAGGAGAAAGTGCATAAATTAGAATCACATATCTTACATCCCAGTGATGACAGTGAGGCTTTTCTGAAAAGGGAACGTCAGGCATTGGATGAGTCTTTGAAGGATGTGCTGCTTGGTATTAGGGATAACTGCTCTCAGTTGTCTGACCATGGACATCTTTTTGAGTGTTTGAATCAAGGTGATGACAATGAAGGTGATGACACCGATTCTTCCAGTGGTTCCCCAACTCCAGAGTATGTTGTTGTTAAGTCAACTAAGGAGTCAACTTCAATAGATGTTGATGTTGGTTGCACTGATGTTGACACTGGTCTAATGCGTTCAAAGATAAAAACACTTGATGACAGTGTTGTCCCTTCTTCTGGCTGTGCTTCTCCTTCTCCCAATGTTGATGACAGTGCTGTTGCTCCTACTGAGGTCCTTGTATCACAGGATGTAACTGTTGATAGTGATATCCCTGGTACCGAAGTTCTTCCCTCATATGAAGTAATTGAAAATTCTAGTGCATCCACTTTAGAAAAAATTGTTGAGACTTGTTCTGCTGCTCCTACTGAAATCCTTCCTTCGGCTGATGAAACTTTTGATTTGAGTGTTGCTTCAACTGAAGTAATTGGGTCAGTTGAGACTGTTTTAGCTAGCTCAGTTGCTCCTACTGAAGTTCTTGCTTCACATCCAACCAATGAGGACATGGTTGCTTCCAAAGAGGTTCCTGGTGACAGTCCTGTTCACACTCCTGATCTCCCTTGCCCTACTGATTCTGGTGATGACAGTGGTGCTGTTGCAACTCTTGTGCTTCCTTGCTCGACTGATGCACCTAATGACAGTGGTGCTGTTGGTCCCAAAGTTGTGGTTACAGATAATTTGAATGATGCTAGTAGTTGCCCTGCTCCTGAAGTTGTTGGTGGGAAAGTTGATCATGGTATTGGCATCATACTTGGATACAGTTCTGATGTCCCAGATGATGTGCCTGCTGACAGTGGTGATGCAACAGGTGATATTGTTGATAAATGCAGTCTATTTCATAACATCACTGATGTCGCCTCCCTTGTTCCTTCAGATGCTGAGGATGATGATGACGTTCCCCTAAGGCGTTCTCATAGGCCGTTAAAATCTGCTCCTGCAGCCCATACTCCTTACACCAATCCTTGTAAACCAAAGAAACCTCGCCTTCCTAGAGTACCTAAACATTCCTTTCTCAGCCCTGAGGAGCGTGTTGAATTTTATACCACTTTTCGAGATCTTGGGTAATATCCACTTTTGATATGTGTTTTTTTCTTCGTACTACCACTTCTTATAATAAATTTTTTTAACTTGTTATCTTACTTTGTAGGCGTGATGGAAAAGTCAGTGGCTGTGAGGTTGATATGAACAAGTTGTTTTTCACTGAATTATCGGGGAGGACAAAATGGCTTCGTGATCTTGTAAGTTCATATTTAAATGTCTTTTTCTTGTTGCTTATATTTTGGTGCCATCAATTTGGTGACAGTTGGGGTTTATTCTTTTTTCTTTCACAGCATATAGACGAAGCACTTCATCATTTTAGAAAGCGTCTTCATGATTCTCCTTATCTAAATCCCAACAGTGTTGTATTAGACACCATTTTTTTCCCCAAGCTTGTTAACTGTGATGTTGATCTTTTTAAAAATGGTGATGCAATTCCGGAGGAATTCTTCCACTATTTCCTTGGTCTTTATCCTGGCAATTATGGGAAGACTTGGGAAGGTGCTAAGAAGGTTTACGCTCCGTTCAATCTTGACAATATGCACTGGGTAGCTGTTGAAATTGAGCTGGACTCCAAGATTATTCTTGTTTATGACTCCCAGTGCGATTTCACTAAAAATGAAGAGCTGGTTTCCAAGTTTGCTAAAACGTGTGAGTCACTTGCTATTCTGTTGAGCAAGTGTGGTCTTTTTCCTAACATGGATGACACTCCCTTTGAGGTGGACCGAGTAGATGCCTTGCCTCAAAATGAAGACGGGTACCTTCTGTTTTCCATCTTGTTGTATTTTGTTTTGTGACATTTTATCTGTCCACCTTTTTTCTCTTGTGTTTATATTTTGCTTCTTATGTAGGGGTAGCTGTGGTGTTTACGCCATCAAGCACATTGAGTCTCTGGTTTTTGGTGGTGACATTACACTTGTGAATGATGAGTATGTTAATGCTTATCGTGAGAAGATTGCATATGACCTGATGAAGAAGCAGTGGACATTTGTTTAGTTATGAACTTTAAGTTTGTGTTATTTGAACTATGTGGTGACAGTTGATTTGGTGACAGTTTAATTTATATTTTGTTGATGTAGCAGTTGTGGTGACAGCCCTTGGTGACACTGAGTTTCTGTTAGTTAGACTATTTATCTGGTGACACTTGAATTGGTGACAGGGTATCGTATATTTTGTTGATGTAAAAGTCGTGGTGCCAGCCCATGGTGACACTTAGATTGTGTATTTGTAGGCTAATGCTCTAGAAATTTATATGTTCTTTTCAATCATTTACTGTTTTATCCCTATTATATCTTACAACACTCTATAATTCCACTTTAATGTCAAGGTTTTATTAAATCTGGTGAGATCTTCAAAGTTTTCAATTTGGTTACAGTGCCTATGGCCATGTTTTCATAGTGGTGACAGTATACGTGACCCCATTTTTTATGTTGGTTACAACGTCTATAGGGTTTCCTTTGATTACAGTGTCTACGTCCTTCTTTTCATAGTGGTTACAGTGTATATGACCTTGTCTTAACGGTGGTTACAGCGTCTATGTCTATCTTCACCATTCATATGATGAAGGAGAACTGTCCATCACATGTCTTTTTGGCTTCTCATTAGCCCCTTTAAGGTTTTTGATTACCTTGTCCTAGGGTTTTCCATTTGATTACAGCAATCAACTATTAACGATGTACTGTACTTAACATTTTAGGGTTTAGGGTTTAGGATTTAGGGTTTAGGGCCTTGGCCCTAAACCCTAAAGACTTAACCCTAAACCCTAAACCATACTGTACATCACATGTTCTTTTGGCTTGTCATTAGCCCATTTGGTAGGGTCTTCCTTTTGGTTACAGTGCCTATGGCCATGTTTTCATAGTGGTGACAGTATACGTGACCCCATTTTTTATGTTGGTTACAACGTCTATAGGGTTTCCTTTGATTACAGTGTCTACGTCCTTCTTTTCATAGTGGTTACAGTGTATATGACCTTGTCTTAACGGTGGTTACAACAAGGTCATATATATACTGTTGGGCTTAGTGTAATAAAAGTGGACAAAATGGTTGTTGGGCTTGGTGTAAGATTCATTATCCAAGAGGCCCGGCCCATTTTCTTTAATTTATATATGTTTTGAACTTCGGCAATTTCCCACGGCAAGTTAATTCCCTCCCTTTCGTTTCACTGGTGTATCCACGTCTCTTCATCTTCCTTTCACTGCTGTAGCCCTCTTCCTTTCATTCCTCCACTCTCTTCCAGATTTCTCTTCAGAATTTGCAACTTCGCTTTTGGTATGTAACCTTCTCCCTTTCGTTCCTCTGAAAATAAAAGTGATCGGTTAGGGTTTTTACACTATAACGTCAGTTTTTCATATTGGTTACAGTATCCTGATGTAATCAAATTTTTTATTGTTGATTTTTTCGATTTTAGATTACTTTTCCATTATCTTTCAGTCGATTAAGCGCATATGTTGGTGTTTATGTGTTGCTGAGTTGCTACTGCGTTATTTTCTTTTATTGCTGTTTGTTTTTGACTGAAAATAAACGTTGTCGTTTATTGTTGATGTACTCTTCCAGAAATTTTTTTTCTTGTTTCTGTTACTGTAATATTTCCATTACCTTTCCTGTAATGCTTGATTATTAAGTGATTGGATACTAAATGAGTGTATGTTTATTTTGTCTGTGTAGGTCTTATATCCTTCAATGGCATTTCCAACTGTAACTGAAGTAGGGTATGACTACACTGTTGGTTCATTTGAAGTTGTAATCTCAACAAGCGAGTCGTTTTCCTATGGACCGAGCCAACTATTGGTGTCCATCCATTCTGACAGCCTCCCTCTGACCATTAATAATTGCTCGGCTTGGAATGGTGTGCCAATGACTTTAGCACAATGCAATGAAGTGTTAACTGAAGCAGGAATCACCAGTGTGGTTCGAAATCAGGTAGCCAACCAACTCTTAATAGAATATACTCACAGTTGGTTTCAGGGTGATGCTGAGTTTGTTGAATATGGTCTCTGCCCCGACATCACTGTGGATGTACACTTCATTGAAGACTCTGAATCTGACATGAGCTCTGACTCTGATATGGATGTCGACCAACCAGATCCTCCAGCAGCAATTACAGAACACAGTGACAGCTTACAAGAGATATATCATCTTGAACAGGATGGAGAGAAATGCATAATCTGTCTGGACCTGATGTTGGCATCAATGCCTGTTCTTGCCACACCATGTGGACATTTCTTCCACCCAGAGTGTCTCCGAAATTGGCGTACAGTCGATCAGCAATTTAGTCTTAGTTCTCTTGTATATCTGCTGCTAAAAGACAGTGTAGTGGCAACTTTTTTGGGGGACTTAATTTTAAGCAAATGTAGGATATGAATGGAATTTTGTGTTTGACAATGGCTGTATCTCATTTCCATTCAAATCATACCAGTGTATTTTGTAAATGTTGGTGGGTACTTGGTGTATGTATATGCATAATATGAATGAAATTTGTGTTTTATTATATTTGTTTGTGATTTCCATTCTATCATATTTGTCCTAATGGTTGAGTATGACATAGTGCTGACACTGATATCAGTTACAAGTAGTGGTGACACTAGACTTGTATTTTTTGGTTTTAAATTTGCTCATACGGTCTTCCTTTTGGTTACAGTGTCTATGGCTATGTTTTCAAAGTGGTGACAGTGCATATGTTAGGGTCTATGTACCTGTTTTAACAGTTCTTAAAACATCTACAAGTTTTTCCTTTGATTACAGTGTCTATTCCCCTTTTTTCATAGTGGTTACAATATCTATGTTCCTGTTTTAACAGTGGTTACAGTGTATGTGACACTCTTGCCCATTTATATATTGAAGTATAACTATCCACTGCATGTCTTTTGGCTTCTCATTAGCCCCTATAGGGTTTTTGCTTACCTTGTCGTATGTTTTTTCATTTGGTGACAGCAATCATCTCTTATCTACGTATTGTCCTTAAAATTTTAATTACAATGTTTTTTCATTTGGTGACAGCAATCATCTCTTACCTTGTCCTATGTTTTTGCTTACCTTGTCCTATGTTTAGGGTTTAGGATTTAGGCCCTAAACCCTAATGGCTTAACCCTAAACCCTAAACCATAGTGTTCATTACCTTTTCTTTTAATTTATGGTTTAGGAATTTGGTTACAGTGTCTAGGAACCTTTTATTAATGTGATTACAGCATTGATTACCCTAAACCCTAAACCCTAGTCATTCATTTATAAATCTTTGCAAAACTTTAATGATAGAAGACGAAGAAACTGAAATATGGTGACAGTTTACATTCTGTCTAGTGACCTGTTGACAGTGAACAATTTATTCAATATAAGAAAACGATGATTACAGTGTCTATGACTCTGTTAGTCATTGATTTATAAATCTTTGCAAAACTTTAATGATAGAAGAAGAAGAAACTGAAATATGGTGACAGTTTACATTCTGTCTAGTGACCTGTTGACAGTGAACAATTTATTCAATATAAGAAAACGATAAAGTAAAACTTCTTGTCTTCCTTGATGCTTTGCCTCTGATTTGCCTCTGATCTCTAGCTATTATGTATCCTCTTTGATGCTTTGCCTCTGATTTCTCCAGCTGAAGGCTTTCTTTTCTTTTGAGGGCGACCACATCTTTTACGTATCATTGGTGGGTGACATTTCTGTCTTTTGATGTCCTCTGGTACAACCCACTGTTCTTCATTTAGAGCAGGATATATTGTCTCATGATAAGCCAATTTCCAAGCTTCAATTTTGTAGTAGCTGCTAATATACCTCAGAACACTCAGTTTTTTGTCCCTGATGACAACAAGAGCATGTACACAAGGTATCTTTTCATAATCAAATACCTTGCATGAACAAGAGTTCTCCTTTAAATCAACCATAACCCTTTTCATCCCACCGACAACCTCAAACTGGAATTTATTGAGGTGCTTCACAGTGTACATGCCTGCATCACTGCATCTTATGTACACTATATCACTTATCTTATTTGGAAGCTCAAAGCTGTTGTTTTCAGATTCATTTCTGCGCTCATTGAACCATTTTGTTATCTTCTCTCTGATTGCATTCAGTAAGCCTAT
This sequence comes from Persicaria maculosa, assembly GCA_963922045.1. Taxonomy (NCBI): domain Eukaryota; kingdom Viridiplantae; phylum Streptophyta; class Magnoliopsida; order Caryophyllales; family Polygonaceae; genus Persicaria; species Persicaria maculosa. Next base: position 16,824,144 of record OY998261.1, on the reverse strand, counting down.
AATTGGGAATGATCTATCCAAACCAAAGACATTATTTAATGATTCTGCATTGTTTGAAGTCATCATATTGTACCTGTCACCTTTTGAATAAGCTCTTGACCATTTCTCAAACTGTAATTCTTCAAGATATTTCTCCATCTTGCTGTTTGTATTACTGATGCAACCAAAGTAGCTGTTGAAATCATCTTCTGTATAACTGTTTGCTGCGCTTTCAAACCACTGACAAAGTATATTCTTCTTGAATTTTGCCATTATATTTTGCTTCAAGTGCCATCTGCAGTAATAATGCTTAGCATTTGGATAAATCAACTCTAAAGCTCTCGCAATGCTTTGATGACGGTCAGAAACAAAAACCAGCTCTTCACTTGATGGGATGACTGTTGCCAGCTTGTTGAAGAACCACTCCCAAGAGGCGTTGTTTTCTGAGTCAACCACTGCAAAGGCAATAGGGTATATTTGATGATTTGCATCTTGTGCAGAAGTTGTGAGAAGAGTCCCTCCGTATTTTCCTTTTAGAAATGTACCATCTACCACAAGCACCTGTACAATTGAATTGTATTCAGTAATTATTTGGTGACAGTAATTTTTTCTTATGAAATGAATATGTACCTTTCGTAGGATTGGAAATGCTCGGATACATGGTCCAAAGGCAATGAACACATACTTGAACTTTGAGTTGCTATCAACTTCAATGAAGGTGACAGTTCCAGGATTTGTTTGCTTCAGGACCCAACAATATGATGGCACTAATTTATAGTTTTCTTCTGCTGTCCCCATTGTCATCTCCATTGCAAAATCACGAGCCATCCAAGATTTCCAGTAGCTAACATTCTGTTTGAAATCATTCCTCATCGTGTTTCTAATTTGTCTTGGAGTTGGACCCTGTTTCTCATCTACAAAACTGTATATATTATGTAAAACAGTGAATAAAATATGAAATGAAGCATGATTACAGTGAATAAAAATATAAAATATGTAATGAAGAATTGATTGTAGTCTATGTCACCTGTGTTTGATTCTTTCAGCTATGATTCTGTAATTTATAGGGCGCTGCTTTCCTATTCGTACTTCCATGCTACAGGTATGCTCCTTAAAGTATTTTTTAATTATAAATACAGTTGAACCACCCACTATGGCGCCATGAATTTTCCAGGTGCAGCTCCCATCGACACAAACTGTTCTGTAATAACATGGTGTTGACTTCTTCACTTTGTAAGCAAACATCTCTTGTGCAGCCAACAATTCAACAGTATTTTTGAGATCTTCCTTTGTTCGGAACAGTTGTCCCAAAAATATAAGAATTTCTCTTGATCTTTCACTTATAGGTGGTGCTGTATATTTTGTGGACATTGAACTGCCACTGATGTGACTTTCAATCCCTGTGTCATCTCCTTTACCATCCATATCACAGCCATCGTTTATGCATTCTACATCTTCATATTGCACATCAAAGTCCTCTTCCATGACATTTGTAACCTTGGCAGAGCTGTAAGCCTGTAATGCCAATTGATTTTCATCATGTATAGATTCTGTAACCTGTTCTTCAGTGATTTCCTTTGCAGCTGTAACATATAAAGGCAATGTCCAATTCACTTCCTTCAATTCATTAATTTGCAAAAAACTCCTCAAATCAGTGTCATTCTCAATTGAAAACGGCTCAGTAGTTTTCTTGAATGGATGCAAGTGACTGAATTGAAGAGTAGGAGACAAATTGTCACTGGTTGTGAATCTGTTCAGTATCTCACACTTCATCTCATCCAGGGTTACAGTCTGCCTGATGACAATTACCTTTGATGACACATCCCCAGCAAAAACTAAATCACCATCTTCCAACTTCCATTCTCCTCCAAATTTTACTGTTAACAGATTGGCCTCCATTGTACCTGATCATTGGTGACACGTATTAAATTTCATAAATATACTTTGATGACAGAAACTATTTTTTGTTATATCAGATACCTATTCTTATATATCTATAGTAGAGTATAGAAGTGCATTACTTTTGATTAAATCTAAGAAATACAGTGATTACAGGTACACAGATGCACTCAAACTCAGATATCAACATGTTGGTTACAGTGTAATTTTTGGGTGTAATCTATAGTCACGAAATCAGCAACTCCTTATATCACGAAACCAGCATCTTAGATCAGCAACTCAGCAACTACATCAACAATGTAATCTAGATTCCAGTTCTATAATGACAACATCAGGAACGTAGATCAAAATCCCCATCTGATGTCAAAATCGATGATAGTTGTTCAGTTTCTGCTAATGTAATCAATTTTTCTCCAAATTGTTCTCCAAATCCGCAACTCATACAACAATTGTGCTCCAAATTACAGATTACAGATTATAAGAAAATTACCTGTTGAAACCAACAGCTGATTACAGATTATACGAACAGATTTCTCTTCAGATCTGATTGAAGAGCTCAAAATCGTCGATAATTGGGGTTGAAATCAACAGCTGCGCTCGAGATTGGAATCCAGATCGAACGAAATCGCCTCTAAGATCGGTGCTCTGCCTCTGCGTTTGTGTGTTGCGTGAAAATGAAGAAAGAAACGGGAATAGGGCAGAATGAAGGAGGCAGGGGCAAAATTGGAAATTATGGACACCTTCCTAATTTATTACACTTTTTGTCCTAGGGCTTAATTTTTGCCCAAAATATGGACAATTACCAAATTTTCCCTAGTTTTTACATGTTTATGCATATTCATATGTAGTTAATTTAGCATCTCATTTATCTTGAAGCATTAGTTATGCATCATAGTTTATATTTCGAAAAAAAAGAGAAAATTGACCCCATCAAAAATAAATTTTTAAAAGAAAAAGAGTCATGGAAGCTAATATTGAACTCGACGATGCAAAAGTAGATTCATTAGAGATATAATATGAAATTGCCTAGTTAAGGGAAGTCACAATGAAGTGCAATTTTTTAGAAAACCATGAAAGTGAGGTAAAATTTGAAGTTGCTTTTGACACGTGCATGATAAGATGATGGAGGACTTTATAATTTCCATACATGTGCTAAAGTTCATATCATAGCCTTACCTATGCATATTTGCAATTACACAAGCCATATATGAGCCTTACATTATCATTATTGCTCAACATATATTACATATTTCCCATTTTTTTACCTTATACCCTATCCGGGGACAATGTTGAGAATGGATGTCATCTTTGGAGTTGTTATATGGAGTTTGTGCATTATTTATGAAGTTGTTGGCAGAAATGAAAGAAATGTTGAAAATATGGAAAATTTAATGAAGGAGAAAAAATCCGATCACCTCAAGAGATAAAGGTAGGTCGACCCTGCTCATTGGGATGTTAGTTCAGCGAGATGGGACACAAGGTGAGGAGTCCGAAGTACTAAGTATCCGGGCCATTCATGACACCCATGTTTGCGACACACGAGAAGGCAGTGCTAGGGTTAGAGAGGTAAAAGCATTATAGTGAAAAAAGCATTGAGCGAAGAGTGAAAGGTGAGGAATATGATGAAGAAGGAATGTGGAATGAATTGGAAAGAAAGTTTATTTCCCCGGATTTAACACCACATGGCCAAATATTTGCCCATCTTTAGCCTTTTACCAATCTACTTCTCATAAGCTTGCAAAAGTCCTCTTGATTATTAATGCTATGTCGCAAAATTGTTTTTATGCATATAACCCTCCTTTTGTGAGTATTATATTGCTTTTATTCACATGCATGGATTTGGTTGACATTAGTACCTTATCGAGAATGGCAATTGATTGTAGGGACATATAAGAATGAATCTATGATGTTGAGCGTTTACTTTCTTCCCCTAAATGACCATTAAAAGTATTGCTTGAGGACAAACAAGCTTAAGTATGAAGTGTTTGATGTGCGCGCAAATTGTCATATTTTCTATGCACATTTATGTCCATTTTGACGATATTTGCATGCATATTGCATAGGAAATCATAAGATTAGTGTAGTTTATGCTTATTTGTCAAAGATAGAGGTCTACACGAGTTTTTATGTTTTTTCGCAGAAATCAAGACGAAAATGGACGAATTTGGACAAGAGAAGAAGAGAGGAAAAAGAACTTGAAGTCTACTGAAGAGTCGAAATTGACATATAGACTCGACATCGAGTGAAACAGAGCAACCAGAAATCGAGCAGAGGAGAAACAGAGCATGTCGACATGACAAGGTCGATATCGATGTCAAAGGTCGATATCGAGTGGTTGAGATGGAGATAAAAGATAGAAGTCGAGTGCCAATCCGAGGTCGAGTGGGACTACTTGAGATAGAGAAAAGACAAGGTCGATATCGAGGTCTGAGGTTGATATCGACCATTGCTGCAGAAAAGATCCGACGCTGTTGTTGATAAAAGTCTATTTGAAGCGTTCGAGATTATCCTAAAGTCGAGATCTTCTATCATTAAGCACCAGACTTATTAGCTTTTGATATTTACCTAAGTAATTTAGTTGTTTTACTTTAATTTAGTTTTAACTTAGAGATAAAGATAGGTTTTCGAATCCTTAGATAGCGAGGTTTGAGATCTATAATTAGAGGTCATTAGGGCTGAGTTAGACATTAAGTTTTCAAGCAAGAAATCAGTTTTACACGCAGTAGAGAGTTAGGAGAGAGAGAGAGAGAGAGAGCCGAGTGGAGTTGGAGGGAAGCAAGAGCGGAGAGTTGGCTTTGTTCGGTGTAATCTTTCTTTAGAGTTTTAATCAAAGTAGTTTCTTTTCCATTATGATGATGAATTCAATGATGAAGCGCGAGTAGTCAACCCACTTCTACGATCGGGATGAGCCCGACGATAGCAATGTAAGTTTGTGCATCAAAGGTATGAGTTTTAAGCGATTTCATCTTCTATCCTATGCACGATCCTTTGCGAAAGTTGAGGAGATTCATTATTTGCATTATTGAAGCGAAAGCCACTCATATTGTGAATTTGGATTTGTCATAAAATTGGATAGTAATTCTTAGGTTTTATGCGAGAGCCTCTAATCACCTAATTGTGGTAACGAAAGTTATTTGACGAAAAAACATTAAATTTCATAACTTTAGCATAATACTTGCATTGTTATCATTGTGGCATTAATCCCCGACTTTAGAAGCTTTTAGTTTATTGAATTTATATAAAAAGTTGTGTTTTTATTTCTGTGCATCTTTCCATCATCATCCTACATTCTTCGGACTACTTTTCCAACAAATTAGGTTACGTTTTGAGTTACTGTTTGAAGACTCGAAATCGATTGTAAATGTCGATATCGAGTGCTAACATCGATATCGAGTACCATCTCGACGTCGACTGCTTGCTTCTGTCTTATGCAGGAAACTACTGGAAATCGACCAGAACTGAGGTCGATATCGAACAGACACCTCGATATCGAGTGTCTTCTGGACTCGAAACTTGATCGTGACTTCAAACGCTGACATACCTCCTCGTGGATTCGATCCTGAATTACCTTACCACTACATCGGGAGGGATTCTTGTATTTTATTTGTTTGGATAAGGGAGTTAGCTTAGTTTTGAGATTTATTTGAATATTTTATTTAAGCTATACACCCTCCCCAAAACTGAACAGGAGCTCATCGGTGAGTTGCGTGGTGCTGAAAATTCCGAGTCCGAGACGAGGAACGTCTGAGAAAGACAACCAAATAGGTCGGAAAAATGAAATTGAATGAAGCCTGAGGGGGATGAAGAAGAAGAGAAGCCCTTTTAACCGGCATCGCCTGAGTCGCGTAGTGGGAGGATTCGAGCCCAAATTGAACAAAGCCTGAGGGGGAAATGGGAAGAAGAGAAGCAGACGACAGTGGAATAGGGATGAAGAAGAAGAAGAGAATTCCCTTTCACGCGAAACCCGCCAACCCTTATAACCCTAGGGGTATTATCATAATTTCTCATATCGAGCTTTCAAGCTCGGCTCAGGCTTGGTTCGAGCCCAAAACAATGTTCAAACCTATTAGGTTAGTGTAATAGGTTTCATTTAACTTATTTAAGATGTATAGCATGCATAATTTAAGTAGAATTTGCATTTGTATTCGATATGTTGGTGGAGTCGGAATCTGCACGTTTTTATTGATTATTTCAGGTAAATGTGGATTCGAGGAGAAGACATGGGTTATAACACATTGATCGAGAAAGTCAAGTTGATCTAAGGAGCTTAATGAAGATCTAAAGAGGTTCTGAGAAGAAGAAAATAGCCTAAATAAAGTAAAAGTCAGCAGAAGTTGTCACCCGACAAGCTAAACTTGTTTCACACTTTCTGGAGGCTGCGATTCTTCGATTGATTATTATGAGTATGCGTTGGAAAGCTCTTTTTGAGAGCTACAAATTTCATGTTGACGACAAGATGAAATTAGATAAATATTTTTTTATGATGAAAAGTGTTGCGACTGCGGAAAAAGAAGGGCAAGTGTCTGCATAGTGGTCACTACTGTGGTAGACCCCGTTTTCAAAACCCGTTACGAATTTTATGTGGTTTTGTTAAAAACTATCCTAAATTAGTTTTTAGCTATCTTATATCATAAGACACGGTTTTGTGTACTATATAAGGAGATCTAGGCTAGGGTTTTTAACCAAGAAGACAATGTAGTTTAGTTTTAAGAGCTTTGTTCATCATGTACGTGCAACTAAACTCTCTACGTTCTGCCTTCAATTTGAAGCTTTGTTTGGATTAAGTTGTGAGTTTCCGAATCTTGTTCTTAGTTCCTATATTGAATGTTTCAACTTCTTTGCGCTTAAATAGTTGATTGTCTTATTCTATCTTGTCTAGCCAACTAGTTAGAATTAATTCAATTGCTAGGGTTTTGTAGATTCCTCGTAGTGAACCCCAACCCAAGTAGCAAACTTATCCCTTTAGGACTCGTTGAACTAATTGGATAGGTAAGAAGTTGAATGTGTGTGAAATCCTTCTTTAAGAGTTGTAGATACCTTGGCTAATCTATGAACTTAAAGCTATTGATTGGGTTAAAGTCTTCTTTAGGGACTGTTCAAGAAATAAGGGTTTCTAGGACTTATTGGACTAGTAACTAAATTAGTTCGGGACAAGGACATTCATAGAAAAAATAAAAAGACAAGTGAAAGTTACAAGGATCAATTTAATTGAATAAAGTGGATAATTGTATGTGGAACTATTTCACTTCATTGTCTACATCACTTTGTGTATAGATTATTTTGTTTTCTTTCTAATTTCAATCACACAAAACCCCCCCTTTTCTACTAATTTATAAATATATATTACTTAGGAATAACTTGATTCTCTGTGGGATCGACTCGTGCTTACCACACTACATTAGTTAGGTATGTTCAAATTTATTTTGATACAGTATACGCGACTAAAAAACGTTCATCAAGTATGTAAGCTTAAGAAGTTCATTATAGACTTAAGCAAGAATCAAGGAGTTGAAACATTCGATTTGATGAAGTGGTCAAAGATTTTGATTTCATCATATGCGAAGAAAAACCTTGAGTTTACAAAAAAGTTTAGTGGGAGCAAAGTTGTATTCTTAGTATTGTATGTGGATGACTTACTGCTTATTGGGAATGACATTCAAATGCTTAAATCTATAAATGACTGGCTTAAGAAGCATTTCTCAATGAAAGACCTTCGAGAGGTCAAGTACATTTTAGGTCTCAAGATCTATAGGGATAGATAGATCCAAGAGACTCATTGGACTAAGTCAAAGAACTTATATAGATAAGGTTCTGGACACATTCAACATGAAATATTTCAAAAGATATTTTTGCCCATGCAATATGGTCTATATCTAAACAAGAAGAAATGTCCTATAACACCTACTGAGCTAGATACAATGAGTCAGATCCATTATGCATCAACAATAGGATCCATTGTGTATGCCATGATATACACTCGTCCAGATGTTGCATTCACTTTGAGTGTATGTAGCAGATTTCAATCAAGTTCAGTTGAAGCACACTGGAGTGCAGTCAAGAACATCATCAAGTACTTAAGAAGGACTAAAGATGAGTTCTTAGTGTATAGAGAATATGATGAGTTGATCGTTGAAGCATATATTGATGCGAGCATCCAAATAAACAGAGATGACTTCCAATCTTAATCTAGATACATCTTTGTTCTTGTTGGAGGAGTTGTGAGCTAGAGAAGCTCAAAGCATGACACAGTAACTATTCTACAATAGAGGCCGAGTACATTGCAAGATTGGATGTTGATAAGAGCACCCACTTTGGGGTGTTTAAAGGATAAAAATAAGAAACTTAACAATAAAATAATAAAGGATTGATATATTTTGTTAACGAATGATGTGATGAGTTTACTAGAAGAAACCCTTAAAAACCAAAGAAAGAAAGAAAATGGGGGCCACATGGGTGAGAGGTAGGAAAGAGAAAGAAACAAGAAGATAGTAGTGGAGCTATTTTTAATTTTATAATAAAAATGGGTTGTATGAATGCAGGTAGAAAATTAAGTTGAGTTTCTTAAGGAAAGAGGAAAATAAAAATGAGTAAAGGAATCGACTTGAGTTTCATAGATACGAATGCTTTAACGAAGCTGTCTGGATAAGGAAGCTTGACGTGGTTCCCAAAAGGGTTGGAGTAATTGAGATGTATTGTGACAACAATTGTGTCATTGCTCATTCCAAAAAACCTAGTTCGAATCTCGAATCCAAAGATGTACTCAAGAAGTATCACATCATATGAGACTAGATCTAACGAGGTGATGTGAAGCTGTGCAAAACATACACGGGATGGGATGGAGATCGTCCCGCGTTATTTTTGCGGGATGAGACCGGGACGAGCTTTACTAATTTGTTTTAATCCTACACGGGTCTTGTCCCTCGCGTGACGGGATGGGACAGAGATGGGATGGGCTTCATTCCTGAAATAAAAAAGATTATAAAAAAAATTCCTATATATTATGCAATTTTCAAAGACGTAACACATATAGATCTATAATTTTTTTTAATATTTTACTGATTTCCCAATATGTATATACACATATATAATATATGTGTATATATATATATATTGTATAATATACTGTAATAACACCATCACACCCTACCACAACCTATTTTCATTGAACGCTTTAGCAGAAAGAACTCCAAGTGCCGCCACACCCTCTTCCGACGAACGCGAGGTGCTGTTGGCCTCTCTGTCACCGCGTCCGTGCCGCCAACAACCACCACAACCCCGCCCGACACGCCACCTGCATCAGCACTCCAGAGCAGCCTCCATCTCCCTTCCCCTGTCCTTCCTTTTCTCACCCGTCTCTAGGTCCGCGACGATTCCTGCAGGCTGCGCATAACCGGCGACGAGTTGTAGCAAGCTAATTTGCAAATTATCGCTTCGGCTATATACACCGCAAATCCGCACGTTAATTATGACGTGCATGTACGTTTAAAAGGACGTGCATGCACGTCGTAATTAACGTGCAAGGTGGCACCCCCTAAGTGCGTGTCTACGTGGACGCACATATTTTTTTTAAAAAAAAACGTGCTTGCACGTCAAAAAGGACGTGCAGTATTGCACGTCAAAAGTAACGTGCAAAACTGCACGTCGCTTTTGACGTGCAAAACTGCACGTCGCTTTTGACGTGCAAAACTGCACGTCGCTTTTGACGTGCAAAACTGCACGTCGCTTTTGACGTGCATACACGTCTTCTAAAAGACGAAGGCAACATGCCCCTTCGTCTCCACTGCGTAGAGCAATAGAATCGCCGGCGACGACGAGAGTGAGAGAGATATTCAGAGAGAGAGAGAGACAGAGAGAGAGAGATTCAGAGAGAGAGAGAGATCGAGACAGAGAGAGAAGAGATGGAGGCGGAGTTGGAGTTAGTGGAGGCAGCGGAGGTGGTGGTGGTGCCAGTGGAGGCGGAGGGTGGTGGTGCGGAGGCAGCGAAGGGTGGTGGGGTGGTGGAGCAGATGGAGACTGCGGAGGGTAGTGGTGGCGCTGGTGGTGGGGCGGTGGCGGAGATGGAGCCTGCGGAGGGTGGTGGTGGCGGTGGGGGTGGGTCTGTGCCAGAGATGGAGATGGTGGAGGGTGGTGGTGGCGGTGGTGGTGTGGCTTTGCCGGAGATGGAGGAGGGTGGTGGTGGTGGAGCGGTGGCGGAGGTGGCGGATCTGGTGGAGGAGGCGCCGATGGCGGAGGTGGTGGTTCCGGCGTCGGATCCGGAGATGGCGACGCAACCCTTATTACCGCAGCGGAAGCGTCGTAATATGGAGGTTTCTCCTGTCCCGACCCCACCGGTATGTTATTTGAATTATTTATTTAATTTGATAGTAATAGTTTTATAGTTTTATAATATAGTTTGATAGATTATAATTGATTAATTGATAGTATATAGTTTTTATGATTTGTTATATGTTTATAATTTTATAGTTTATAATGTAGTTTTATAATGTAGTTATATAGTTTAGAAAACATTATAATATATAAAAACATTATAATATATTTAAAATACATTAAAATATATATTTTAAATATATTAAAATACATTACAACATAAATTATATATTAAAATATATAAAAAGACATTAAAATATATTAAAAGACAATAAAAACATTTAAAGCGATTAATATAATTTAAAATATATAAAAATACAGTAAAATATATTAAAAGACAATAAAAACATTAAAATCGATTAATATATTGTAAAATATATTAAAAGACATTAAAATATATTAAAAGACAATAAACAACATTAACTGTGATTAATATATTTTAAAATATATGAAAAGACATTAAAATACTCTAACTCTAATTTTCCGTTCTCATAGGTCTGGTTGCGTCCTAACGCTCCTATTCCGTTGCCTGCTCCAGAAAGGGTCGCACATCATCAACCGAGTGTTGAAGGATGGGATGCTCCTTTTCAAGCTCGGTTTGACAGATTTCGAGCCTTACGTGTCGAGTGTGGTCGCCCTTTACACTTTTCCTAGATTTAAATCCACCAGTTTATTACAATTATGGATGTAAATCTTTTTTTTTCCGTATCCTTCATGAAATGACATTGTATCGTATCCTTCCTGAAATGACATTCGATCGGTTAATAACATGGTAAATATCGCCGTGGAAGAAAAATAGGACTCTTTTGGGGATACTCGGAATGACTAAAACTCTAAATCATAAACCTCCACTAGTTAAAACATCAAATTCTTCAATTAACCCTAAAAAACCCTCCGTAAACCCTAAACCCTAAACCCTAAACCCTAACTAGGGTTTTCACGTCCTTAACAACGTGCAAATACCCTAACTAGGGTTTGCACGTTGTTAACGATGTGCAATATTTGCACGTTGTTAAGGACGTGCAATATTTGCACGTTGTTAAGGACGTGCAATATGTGCACGTCGTTAACAACGTGCAAATCCAATTTTGTTATCGACGTGCACGACTGTCACACCTGCACGTTGTTAAGGACGTGCATGCACGTAAAAAACGACATGCAAATCCTTAATCACTATTTACGGTGTATCTAACAAGACCCGCAAATTATATAATGGAAAACAACAACATGTGTTGAATGAAGGGGTCGGGTGTTAGGCGTAGCGCAATGTACCTTTTGTGGGACGCGATCTCCATCCTCTACGTACGATGGTAAAATTAGATTGAATTGGATTTAATTAATTTAATCCCCCCTTATTTCGTCCACTCACAACACTGATTAGGACTTAGGAAGCATCCTTCTTGTTTGATTTCGTATTAAGTTTGATTTCTTGTGTTCTAGTTTAATTAATTTTTTTATTTCGTATGTGAGATAATTGTTTTTTATTGAGAGTAATTATTCGGTGAATTGAAGAGAATTATTCGCTAGATGTGAGATATTTATAAAATGAAAATTTCATTTAAATATATATCATTGAATAAACATTGGTAATCAATTGAATAATACATCATAAAAGGTCAATTGATACAATATTCATTGAAATTAAAAGGGTTATTCATTGAACTTAACTAATTATTCATTTATATCTGAGATATTTTTTGTGCGATGGGAAATTAGAAATTATTCATGTATATGTGGCCAATTAGATGAACGTTAGTTGAAATTAGAGAATATTTACTATCATTTTAGTGAATAATTACTATCAACCTAGCGAATAGTTGCAAAATTGACCAACCCTTTTACTATTATCTAAACGATAACTCCTCTTTACACACGAATAATAACAATCAATTTAGCGAATAATTACGATTAACCTAGCGAATAATTGCAACACCATCGAATAATCACGCTATACCACCGATACCATCGAGTGAAAAATGCATCGACACCATCGAATAATCACGCTATACCATCGAATAGTCAAGCAATACCATTGAATAATTTTTAGTAATACCATCGACTAATTTACAGGAAAAAAACGTGCCCCACAAAACCACAAACAGTACAACACACGCACCCCTAATTCAACAAGTGATCGGGTAAGGAAATGGGTGGATCCCATTAATTTTTAACCATCATTAAAAACTTATAAATACACTTACATTTTCTCCTTCGAAATCAAATTCGAATTGGTTTGACTCTTAACAAGAATCCAACAAGCATGGCATATCAATCTTTTGAATCGGCATAAGTTGGTCACCCTTTATTTTGCTTTTATGCTCTTGATGAAACTTGAATTAAGGAATTGATCATAATATAATTTAGTAAAAGTTTTTTCAATAAAAATTAGCAAAAAAAAGAAAAAAAGGGGCCTACTGTTTCATTTATGCCTATAGGCCGGTAGTGAATTGAGTTTTACTGTGCTTAATTTGGAACACACGCACAAATAGGAGAGTGGAGTGAGTATTAGCCTGGGTCCCACCATTTTTAATTAAAAAAAATTCTAAAATTGTGGTTTAATCTACACCCTTAAATCTATGTCATTCAATGGTTGAGATATGTTAATATTTAACACCACAAGAGGTGTTAACATATGATCCACATTATATATATATATATACATAGGGGAGGGTTCAAAGTGAGAAGCAAGCCTTCTGGTGAGAAGGAAAGAAGTCCTCTGATTGGTGGAAACGGATTTAATTTTTTTTAATATAAATCAGCCCTCACGCGCCTGGTTTTATCCGCCCATCCCTTCTCCCTTTCTTCTTCCTCCGCCCTCGAGGCCAAACGACCCGCCTCTCCGGATCTCCACTTCATGAACACGTACTGGTAAATCTGCGTCTTCCCCCTGCTCCTCCAATCCTGCTTGAAGAAATCGTTCTCAATGAGAGTGGGACGGACTCGTAATCGAGGCTTTCGATGGGGCAAACGTTAGAGCCGACAAGAGCGACCTGGGAGGTGGTGTTGCTGAGAAAGAACTGGTGGTTGCTGGCTTGCTGCGATAGTTGTAGCCGTCAAGAAGCGGCTGGTGGACGGTGGGCGTCTGAGACTCCTCGTCTTCGCCATTGAGAATCGACGCCATGGACGAGCGAGAGAGAGATTCCAGTTAGTTGGAGCAATGGGGGGTGGGTGAGTGAATCAGGGGGGAGATGCAATGGGGGGTGGGTGAGCGCATACCGGATCTGCTTCTTCGTGTGCTCGCATGGCTAGAGCCACCAGCTGATCCCTCTTGCTTCCTTCAACAACGATCGTACATATCAAGCTCACCTGCATCTTCCTAATTCAATTCTTAGTCAATCAATTTTATTATATCATAGAGAAATCAATTTTACTATGTTGCCTAATTCCTCTACTTACGGATCCATCATATCAACCGACTTTCGTTTTTATTTCATTCCATTTAATTTCCATGAAGTCGACGATAGGTTGTATGAGAAATTAAACTAGGGTTCAAAGACTTAATAGAGAGTGGTTCAGTGACTAAATAGAGAGTGGTTCAGTACTAAATAGAGACTGGTTCAGTGACTTAATAGAGAGTGGTTCAACAAATTAATAGAGAGTGGTTCAGTGACTAAATAGAGAGTGGTTTAGTGACTAAATAGAGAGTGGTTCAGTGACTAAATAGAGAGTGGTTCAGTGACTAAATAGAGATTGGTTCAGTACTAAATAGAGACTGGTTCAGTGACTAAATAGAGAATGGTTCAGTGACTTAATAGAGAGTGGTTCAGTGACTAAATAGAAAGTGGTTCAGTGACTTAATAGAGAGTGGTTCAGTGACTAAATAGAAAGTGGTTCAGTGACTTAATAGAGAGTGGTTCAATGACTAAATAGAAAGTGGTTCAGTAACTTAATAAAGAGTGGTTCAGTGACTAAATAGAGAGTGGATCAGTGACTAAATAGTGAGTGGTTCAGTGACTAAATAGAGATTGGTTCAGTACTAAATAGAGATTGGTTCAGTGACTAAATAGAGAGTGGTTCAGTAATTAAATAGAGATTGGTTCAATACTAAATAAAGAGTGGTTCAGTGACTAAATAGATAGTGGTTCAATGACTAAATAGAGAGTGGTTCAGTGACTAAATAGAGATTGGTTCAGTGACTAAAATTTATTTATTTTTCAACAAAATATATACAAAGTGGGTGTCTATGTGTAGATAAAATTAAATTACACCCAAACATATTTTTTTTATATTTTTTTAACAAGTGAAAATGCCAAAAAATAATTTTTAAAAGTCTATGTAAACACTTTTCATATGTACGTACATTGTCTAATTAATTAGTAAGTTTTGTTGATTGGCGCGTGTAATTAATTAGTGTTACCTGTGAGAGTGGGGGTGTTACTAATTAATTTGGGTGGGTGTTACTAATTAATTGGGGGAATACGCGTGTCTCGTATTTTTAATTTATTTTTGGACACGTGGACCAATCAGATTGCTTCTTTCCTTCTCACCAGTTCACCTCTTCTCACCTGAACCCGACCCTATATATATATATATATATATATATATATATATATTTTGTAATCTAATATACTCTAATCTAATATAAAATATAGAAACAGTGTGTATAATATATATATATATATATATATATATATATATATATATATATATATATATATATATATATATATATATATATATATATATATATATGCGGGACGGGATTTATGGGACTGGAATGGATCGTCTCGCGTCTTGTCCCACCCATCCCACATAATTTTTGAGGGACAGGAGCGGGATGGAATTCACTATTTTTTTTTCGAAATCACACCGGGACCGGGATGGGCTCCGGACGGGACATGGATTTACGGGATTTGTGCCCACCCCTAGTCACACTAGGGCTAAGTGACTTAAGTCCATTGATGAATGACTTTTAGTTTTGATGTTTTAATATCTTAGATTTTTTTTTATCAAGATTGTTGAAACATATTTGCATCATGTTTGTTTGAAATTAAGTTTCGTTATTATTTGATTATGGTGTAGAATTGAATAAAATGTCCCAATAATTTATAATAATCAAATAAAATTGATGTGAAAGTCGTGGTGGTTGAAACCCTATGAAGTGAAATTGATGTGAACCATTGGGATCTGAGCCCTTAAACCCACAAACAAGTGAAGAAGAACCCAAGAAAGCTAGAACAAACAAGTTTGAAAGTGATCCAAATCGACACCCCAAAGGAACGAGCCTTTAGAACCCCGATTATAAAGATGCCACAAAGGATAGATGAATCATTTGATAAGTCAATGGTTCAATGAAGAACACAAGGTGAAATCCTCACCAAAACACTCTCAATGGTGTGCATATTTGTTGGAAGCAAAATTTGAGTTTTTCATTCATGGAAATGGGTTTTAATACAAGTTCTGAAATTAGCTTTCAAAACCCAAGAAAATTCAATGTAAAATAGACCTAATGATTGTCTAGTAAGTAGAAAGCATGCATGAGCATAGGAAACAAAAGCTAATAAAGTTGGCTGCTAAATAAAGCAAAAACCAATAGCTAACACTGCATTAAATGCACTTGGAAGTCTCAAAAGTGAGCTGGAAATCAGATTATCCAAGGCTAAGGGTGTGTTCGGTAGGGGATTGTGGGGGATTGTGGGGATTAAAAAAAAAACCAAATCGGATTGTACTTTTGCAAATGGTGTTCGGTGGTAGATTGAAGGGGATTTGAAGATGAGAATTGTGGGGATTCCAGGAGATTGTGTTGGCATCTCCCACTGGCGGGATTATGGAGATTGTCTTCAGATTTCGATATATTGTCCCCCATATTGCCCTTGCCTTCAAAAATCTCAGATCTGGTGTGTCGAGGAGCTCGAGGGAAGGAGAAGAGTCGCCATCGCCATCGCCGTTACGAAGGTACGCTTCTCAATCACCTCTCTTCTCCTTTTCTCTCTTCTCATTCCGCCAACGACTACGTCGGGAATGGGGGCCGGCGGTGGACACCTACCATATGGTGGGTCGGCGTCGCCTGGGTTGAGCTCGTAACCCTAACGAATTGGGGTACGACTGGCCTTCCAGCTGCCACCACTGGCGACCTCCTTCCCCTGGGATGCGGCAATCGAAAGATTTGAGGCGCCATTATTGGGGCTTCTACTGTCAGTCCCCAAAACTGAGGTTTTACCTCCGTCACCGTTCTTTGTCGTCGTTCACTGTCATAGATCCGACATTAGTTTGTTTGTTAGAGCCTCCATTTACGGTCGATTGAAGAGGGCACTAGTTTATGACATTCTAATGGGTTCGTTAGAGCGTTATTGTGATGTGTTTGTTTGAGCCTCGATGGTTCTTCCCCTTAGGGTTTAACTGGTACATATGTTGTTCAATCGGCCATTGCCAATTTCAGTTTGGGAAGAACCATCGACATATCTGTCATTCGCATATGGTTGGACTGTAAGAGATTAGGGTTTAACCGTGATCCTTCTCACCTCATCCTTACTGCAGCGTAGCTTGGTTAGGAGAGGATACATTACAGCTGCAGGGAATCCAATGTCTTCATCAGGGAGTTGGCCTAGCGGATGCCCGGAGAAGTACCCATGGATTGGGGGTGCGGAGAGGATTCCCCCTTGGTATGAGCAGGTATGCAACTAACACCCTATGTAGTTCTATAACATGTCGACGTATTTGATGGGTTATGGATGTTTTCATTTGACAAGTTTAAGGCAATGTGATCAATTCATTTATCTGAAGCATTTGGTAAAATCATGTTTCTGATGTTGGCAATTGACTGAGATGTTGTGGATACCATTTCACAAGGTTCAATCATATATGTTTCATTGCTGGGAATGATATGTTGTTGTTGAGGTGATGTTCAATCATATATGTATCAAGTTATGCCATTCATTTGTCAATCACCAGAAGCTTATGATATCCTATGTCCTTGAGCTGTCAGTATTGTGCTAGTACCAAGTGTTTTATGTGGGTGGATGTGATTGTGATGTTTGCAGTCGAATTTTTTGATATATTTTGGCCAATTGATGTTGTTAACTTCGCTTTGAGATCTGAAACTGCGAATCTTTTTGAATAGGTGTAGAGATTTGTCTTGTGTTTTGTGGCCTTTGATTGTGTTTTGCCATGCCTGTGTAGTATGTGTTGTCAATGTTTTAGATCTTCATGCCTGTAGATCTAATTCTTTTCTTCAATGTTTTAAAAGTTGGAGTTTATAATTGGAATTTTTTATTGCCTCATTTGAGTGAATTATTTAATGCATCTATCTGAAATGGGGCATGGAATATTGAAGGTTAATATGTTTTGGTATAAATGTACTATGAATAGGTGATGTTGTGTTTACATCTACTTGTTTTTGCCTGCACCCATGCAATGAGATTGAGTTCTTTTGTCATAGTTTTTTGCCTTGCTTGTGTAGTATGTGAAGTCAATGTTATAGATCTTCATTCATGTAGATGTTATTTTTGTAATCAATGTTTTAAGTTGGAGTATTTAAGTGGAATTTCTTATTGCCTCATTTGAGTGAATTCTGTAATTTCTCTATCTGAAATGGGGCATGTAATATTGAAGGTTAATAGGTTTTGGTATAAATGTACTATGATTAGGTAATGTTGTGTTCACATATACTTGTTTTCGCCTGCACCCATGCCATGAGATTGAGTACTTCTTTCATTGATTGGTACATACGTGGGTCAATTGTGTACAACAAGCATTTGTATGGTTCTCATGTGTGCAAGGTTATTAAAATCGCGATTCGGATCGTACGATTCTACGATCCGAAATTTGTTAAACGATCTGAGTCGTATGAAAATAATCGTACACGGTAGAATCGTATTAGAATCGTTAAGGAATCGGTGGAATCGCGATTTTTTGTGGAATCGTACGATTGTAGGAAAGTTACTAAAATTTTCATTTATATACTCTAAAAATACGAAAGCTACTAAATTTAGTGCCTAGTGGGCCATTATTTAAGGCCCAATTTTTCTTTTGCCAGCCCATAATCTCATATTCATATATTTTGAAATGTAAATGTGCTAACTAGTTTAGAATTACTGGCTTATAGCCATGAAAGGGCCTCTTTTTGGTAATTATGTATGGATTTATGATATTTGTCCTTAAAGGATATACGTTATTATGATGGTTGATAGTTAATGCCTAATGGAACTCCTTTTTTGATAATTAAATTTCATTTTGAGTAATATATAGTATATTTAAGTAATAAAATTCATAATTTTATTGATTTGGTAGGATCTTACGATCCTAGGATCCGATTCTACTATCCGATTCTATAGGGGTCTTTTCGATCCAATCCTAGAATCCCGATCCTAACAACCCTGCATGTGTGTAAACTGAAATTTACAGGAGATGGCAGACTACGGAGAGGTGAGCTCAAGGATGAGGGTATTTGCCGACGAGAACCGCCCACCCCTTCAGGAGATTCCCCGTGAGATTCCTCTTGCTTCGGAGGATCCAAGGATTCAACAGCTCGAGGACATCTCCATGGAGCTGACTACTCGGTTGTACGCAGACAAGGCAATTGCACAAAGGAATGAGGAGGAGCTCGAGCGGGTGAATGCTCTCAACGATGAGCTGGCGGAGCGTGTTGCGAGTCTCTCCTCCCATGCGTGCAAGCTGTGGGCTGATCTGGTGGCTGCAAGGGCTCGCGAGGAAACGCAGAAATGGATGTTCCTTGCCGTGACAGCCATCGCCTTAGCCGCGTTGGCGAAGAACTAGGACTGCTCTGTCGGAACTCAGAAGTCAATATTTTGTGTAAATGTTTTCATGTGTACACAAGGGATAAGAACCCCTCTATGTAATCATGAAGGTAGTGGCTCTCTGGACTTGTATGCCCCCTACTCAGTCGGCTTTTGTATCTCCGTAGGGGGGTCGCGTTGTGGTGTTTGCTAGGACTTGTATGGTCGGACGTACTCCCCCTACCCAGTCGGTTTTTGCATCTCCGTGGGGGTGGTGTGTAGGTCGTGGTTGTTAGGACACCCTCTCCGGCTTGGGTAAGGGTTTTTGCGGTGGCTGAACCTCCTTATAGGTCAATGACCTTGTGCAGTAGTAAAATGGTTTCTTGGGTTGCATGGCTGAAATGCTTGTAGGAACATGTGATCACGTACTATGGAAATTGCGAAGCCCGACTCGTCACATACAAACCGATTGACCCTTCAAAGCCGTGACAATACAAAGGCATTTAGCCATTCATCTTCCGTAATACATAATGTTTACAACATTGGACACTTGTTCATCGGCTACTGCAACACCAACGCCCGTAGTTGGACAACAAAAACCGATTGCTGTTGCAGCAACAGATGCACCACCGAACAAAAGAGTGCCAAAATATTGCCACATCTCTAATAATGACCCTCTGTTACCGACACACTACTGACGTCGTCGCCTGTCAGCCCAAATCTGCCTTGCTATCTCGTCGCGTAGGGCTTGCATCCCCTGGATTGGGGGTGCATCCTCCTATCACCAAAGGAGTGGATGAACTCCTCCTCGTCCTCGTCATCATCCTCAAAGGCCGCGTCGTCGCCACCTTCGCTCCCGGTCTCGACGTATGGGTCATAACTGCTACTGACGGCGGACTCTCCTTCCCCTACCCACCGACGGATGAAGTTATGCAAAGTAATGCACGCGATGATAATGTCCACCTATTTGTCAACCGGATACTTGTGCATGGGTTTCGTAATCTTCCACTGACTCTTAAAGATCCCGAAGGTCCTTTCGATGGCCCCCCGCAAGGATGAGTGTCGTTGGTTGAAAGCCTCATTCTCGTTGTCAGCCGGTTCTTCAACAAAAGATGCCCGGTGGTACTTCGTCTTCGAGTACGGGATCATGTATCTCGGTCTCTCTGGATAACCTTTGTCACACACGTAGTACCAACCTGGAGGAGGATGGGGGAAATGCATACCCGGGTCGCTAAGGGCGTGTTCAAGAAAACGGGCGTCATGGGCACTTCCCTCCCAACCGGCAGAAATGAATGTGAAATTGAGATCAAAGTCACAAACTGCAAGGACGTTGAACGTTGTGATACCCTTGCGGCCCCGGTAAGGGAGTTGCTCGTCACGGGGAATACAAGCTTAGATATGTGTCCCATCCAGAGCTTCGATGCAACCCTACATCGATCATATGTACGGTGAAATGACGTTGTACAATACAATTCTGAATATTGTGTGGGGACATATGTCACCTTGAAGTATTTGCTATAGCGACTGTCGTCTCTGATCTGCTTCGGTACCTCTGTGAATTGAGGGTCTACCGGCTTAATGACGTCTCGAGCAAGTCCGTTCCATCCGTAATTTCGGCCACCGAGTGCCTCAAGGACGTCCGTAATGGCATCGCTGATGGTCGAAGTGGATCGCTGAAAACGCTCACACGAGTCCTGTACTGAAGCACCCCATGCCATTATGTTCACGAAGATCCCGACCTTCTCCATGACGGTCATGTTGTTCGATCCGCGCAAGCCGTAACGGTCATGAAGAATAGAGCACAGCGAGGTGAAGACAAGTTTCGGCATACGAAACACTTGGACACATCGGAGGTCTGTCTCGTGGGCAAGGATGTCCTGTATCCAACGCTCCCCAGTGTAAGCCGATATGTAGCAAGGCACCTTGTGGACGTATTTGTAGTAGTGCATAGCTTTGCGCACGGTGCTTAGAATGAGGAGCAAGTGCGCAAGGGATGCACGCTTGTGTCGTCTCTTCATCCGACGTAGCACAGAAGGGCTTTCCATTGCGTGTGAACTGCAAGGCAGCACACAACATGCTGAGTTACGTCGATGTTACATGTGCGCAATAACATAAAATGTCCCACATGACTCAATAACATAAATTGTCGAATGACTCAATAACATAAAATGTCCCACAAACAACCACATAATCTGTATGAAAGTCAGAGCATAAGCACAACTACTCAATCACGCAAGCAAACAAACTGTCACACGTACAAGCAGAAATAGAAACTAGGTAATGTTGTCGTACGCACACTCATACCAACTCGCCAGTAATCATCCCGCAGCTTGATTTACAGAAAACTTGGTGTTGGTGTGTATGACGAGCTAGATGTCGCCGCCACTCCTCCGGAAATGGTACTTCAGCCACACCAACCTCATCTTGTTGCTTCGTGTGCAAGCAAGGAACATCCTCGCCCGTTCCGGGTTGATCAGTGCTTCCATTGTGAAGCACAACAACGGGCTCTCATCTTCAATCAACCCCTCAGCCACAAGATCGTCAAGGACTTTCATAACCTCTGCCTCTCGGTTTATTTCTGTCCGAGACACCTCGTCTTCCGCACGGACATAATCAAGGATCTGAGCACTAGTTTCCTCAACGAATTCCATGTGCCTGTCGAACATACTCGACCCAGCGGACTTTCTCCCACTACGTCTCTTAACCGAGTGAGTTGCCGAGGAGCCCGACGGACGCTTACCGGACCTAGTTGGGAAGGTGCTACAACCAGGGGTCACGAAGGGGGTTGCCTGCACGGGAGGGACGGGGGAGGAGTTGCTGACACCTCTGAGGAGGTCCGGAAAGTGACCTAGGTCAAAGTCATTGATTTTGTCCTCATCATCCCCAAGGTGTACCTCCTCAGGAGTGGGGAGTGGGCGGTGTGTGTCTCCTCCATCAGCGGGCGTAGTGGACATCGTGGCAGGCCTCTCAACCGGATCCATCGACGGAGCAACGCATTGTTGGCCCGTGGAAACTGTACCTCCGAATATCTGGTCCCATGCGTCCTCAATGTCTGGTGGTATACACTTGTTCTTAAGTTTTCGAAACTCTTCCTTTTCCTACAAAAACAGTTAACATCGAGGATAAGGTTCCTCCCACAAAAATAAAGACAATGTTATTCATTTCCGTTGAAGTAAAGTGCACATAAAGGGTAAGAATTCATACCTGGCCTTTACGCTCCCACCATTTATCGGTCGCGTTGATGCACCCTCGTTCGTAGTCCCATCCTAGACCGGTCTCCCCGTGCTTCAAATCTTTTCAGGCCTTCCAACGGTCCTTCATTGTGGCATATTTGTACTTAAGTGTGTTGCTGCCACACTTTTGGCCTGTGAGGTCTTCGAATTGGGTAGTTAAAACAACCCAGCTAAAACCCTGATCACGCCCGTATTTTCGTTGATACGCAATCAGAAGTTCGCAGTACTGTTTCATCAGTGTCATCGTCCACAGAAACGATTTTTCTTTCGGACCCTTATCCTTTCTGCCCTTCTCAGGAATAGGGGGCTTGCTTGCGGAAGACATGGAAGTCAATCCTCGACAGCTGATGTATCCCCGGGGGATCAAAATAGGACAACATATATTCAAAAAAACTCAAATCTCTTAAATTGGGATTCAACACAAACATATACTCATTTTGGGTTTCTAAGCGGCCATCATGACAATCAATATGCAAATACACTCACTTGCATGACATATGTCTACAACTTCGCATCATATGTATTCAATCGTCTAGCCTGAAGGACCCCAACTTCGGCAGTATGAAGGGTTGTCGCTATTTGACCCTCTATCCACCGTTGGCCTGTGGGGCGCTGTATTTTGGGTCCTAAGGCACCCAATGTCACCACCTTCCACCTAATTTCACATCTAAAGCGGCGACGAGAGAAGCCCCAATTTCAATTAGGGTTCTCGGCCAAGGTTTTTCAATCCCCAAAATCAGAACTATATAGGGCACAAATCCATGCAACACATTCAATTGACAAACAATTCTGGCTCCGATATATGCATATGACTCAACTGTCGCTGAAGGAACACAGAGATGCGGAATGTTCGTACCTTTTCGATGCCGGAGAGAAGGTCTGCGTCTTCGGCTGTGCTCACGTGCCTCTCCCTACTACAGCTGCAGTCGGGATAGGTCGGTGGTGAGGTCGGGGGCGTCTGCAGGCCGCGGTGGTGCTGAAGTCGTCATCGCTTGAGGTCACCTCCGTTGCGACACTACGTCGTCGCCTGGCTCGTTATTACTGGGGTGTCTGTGTGAAGCAGGTGGATGTTTGAACTAATGAGCCGAGGGGGAAGGTATGGGGGGTTTTAATTGTAGGGGCACTATTGTCTTTTTCATCAGTTGAAATACACCACAATCTAATGCCTACCAAACACCTTTCGGAGATTTCCGTCATAAATAATCTCCATCCCCACAATCTCATTAATCTACAAAAATAATCTCCATCTACTAAAATCTACCAAAATCTTCTTAATCTATATAATCTCCATCTACCGCCAAACACAGCCTAAGCTTATGGAGATATTTTTCCATCATCTTCAAGTGGTTAAAGGTCTTCAAATCATGTCCTAGTTGGGCTGACCCGAGTCATTTGGATTTGATTTCAAAATATGGATAAGTGCTACTTCTTCGAGCTCAAGAAATGATGTTATGGTTGAGCTGCACCATTTAGTCTCAATGTTACTCCAATAAGCTTGAACAAAACCTTGCATGGCTTCCTTGTACCTCTTAGCTTGAGTTCTTGTAATTAATCTAGGTGATATTTGAATCGGGTCCAAAGCTCCTTGATCTATATTGTATTGACGGTCTTCATCAGAACTGATATTGTAAATTATGATTTGCAATAGTCTAAATCATTAAGTGGGACATAAATGATTCAATATAGAATATTATGCAAGTTGATTGATAGCGCCAAGTTTCACGGGCTATAGGAAGATGAAGATGTCTAATCATTTATGTCATATAATTTATATGGACACTCATGGTGGATACTTGTTGGGCAAACCTGCCTTAAGATTTTTCAAATGAGTTGAATAATTTAAGGTTAAAATATTATTAGTAGATTTCTCAAGCATGAGTGTGATATCTCTCTCACTTGATGATTGGTAATCTTTGACATTGTCAATCATTGATTCGTAAAAGGTAGTCATAAAGGCAGTGATCGGGATTACTGAAATTTGAGTGAGAGTTATAGTCACACAATTGGAAAAATCCTCCTATTCTGGATATGTGGATATCTGAGTAGGAATAATATTTTGTCCACTTGAAGAGAAGAGTTGTAAAATGCGTGACCATGCTCAAATGGATTAATAAATAATCATTTGTTTATTTGACAACTCAAGTGTAGGATCGAGAAATAATTTGAATTGATATGGATAATATGAGATGTTATCATAGCGTCAAATTGAACATTAAGTGAACATTAGAGGAATTAAAACCGCACATCCACTTAAGGACAAATGGTTGAAGGATTAGGGTATTTTCATTGACGTGTAAAATACTAATGATATAATAGGATTAAAATGGAGATTTATAATATGAATAATTTAGGTAAGTATAGTGCTTTGCTAGATGCTACCTCTAATTTATGAATTAAATTAGATTTAATCTATTGCTATTTTATGTAGGTCTTATAAGATCACGCACAAAAGAGTATTAGGAATCGGATAATTGATTAATAATGATAATAATTTATTATTATTATTGATATAATATCGTTATGGAAAGATATTGTGGATAAAAGATAGAAGGTAACGTATTGATAATAAGTTTTACCTAGCTTATACACTATATAAAGAGACTTATTGGGAATAAGTCTTAACCTAATTGGGGCATTTTGTCTCTCATTTTCTCCCACCAAAACCGCTAGTCTCCCTAACCCATAGAGTGTGAGTTGCAGTTTTTCGATCGTTCGTTTTAGCAAACGAAGACAAGGAGATCCAATATCGTGCTCGTGTGGACAAAGTAGAGGAGCTACGTTTGAGACTCTTTTTCAAAGATGATTTCGAACCAAAGTTTCGGACAAGAAAGGTACGACTTTTTGCTTTTATATTGTTCATATCGATTTATGCATGAGATCCCAAATTAGATATTAGAAAATAGTTTTATAAAATTTTTGTTCCACATCTAATTTTTCCTATAGTGATATCAGAGTCTCTTGAATAAATTGATGTGATCAATTGATTTTCTTGCTAGTTAGTTTTGATTTAATTTAACAATATATTTAATACACCCTCTGTTAATTAAAACTTATCGTTTACTATTCATGCACACTTTTTTTAGAATGATAAAAACTATATGAAATATTAACTTTTTTTAAAAATTTGTTTTTATAAATTCATACTTAATAGTAACAAGTATGAAATTATTTAAAAAATATATTAAAAAAGTTAATATTTTATATAGTTTTTAACACCTCAAAAAGAGTGTATGAATAGTAAAACGTCAAGTTTTAATTAATGGAGAGAGTATATAGATTAGTTTGTATGAATAAAATTATGATTTTATATTTTTATTGATTGGATGCTAAAAAAAATAATATGTGAAATTAGTTCACAATTAGCCGACAACCTTGGTCAATTAATTTGGACTCAATGTACATGCGAATTTGATTTTTCACTCGGTGGTCACTCTGATCAAATTGTTAATCATAGTAACGTGATAGGCCATGGGTGATTGACATCATTTTTCTTTTAATTTTATTTTGATTTCAAAAAGGTTGTTATAAATTATTTATTAGTTTGAAAAAGGTTGCTTTTGCCTTTCAATCAATCTGTATAATTTAGATAAACGATATTTTTTCTTTTACAAATTATGAAATATAAATATTTGTTTTCGTGAAAATAGAAGTTGATTTGAATATAAATTTTTTTTTGAGAATTTAAATATTTGGATGACTCAAGTTGATTTCGTGAAAAATCATGAGTTTAATAGTTAACCGTTAAAGTAAATCCTGTGCATAGCGAATGCATCACCAAGACATACAACATCACTATTGTTTTTTTATAAAGTAATAATTCGGGATAAGATATATCTGAATCTCGATTGCCGACAAGTAGGCAGACAGAAACCCGTTAAAATATACAAACGAAATTAAAAAGCCATATAATACAATAAGTGATGTGGTTTTCTTGGGCGAGGTGCGTCTATACAACATCACTAGTTTTTTTTTTTGATGACGTGGAGGTTCCGAGTTTATCGACTAATCCTCCACGGGCCGAGCATTATAGCACAAATTACTCCTAGTGGGATTTAAGCCCTTGATCTCATGGTAGTGAGGCACAAGGAAACACCTCACTCTTACCACTAGGGCAAGAGGTCATTGGTCACTAGTTGATATCAATTGGTGGGATCACAAGAGAAGAAAAATGAATAAGAATAAAGTAAAAAATAAAAACATGAAATTAAAAAAAAGTAACAAATCCGTATAAGAACCTACTATTATCCTAATTAATACTCCATCCATTAGTTTTTTATTTGACATTTTACTATTCAATCATGTTTAAATAATTTATTTAAATAATTTTATACTTATAGTAATTAATATTTTATATAATTTTAATCTTTCTAAAACAACGTAAATTTAAAAATAACAAATATTAAGGGTTGGAGGGAGTAGTCCGTACAAAGAAGTTCAAACAAGCATGGAAGTCGTGAAAACAGTAAAGACGAAGGCGACTACGTTTAGGTTAACACTCCCAACGAATCGGTTAGATCCAGATCGATGGCGGCCGTTGGATCTACGCGAACCCCCATTCCTACCGTAGAACGGTGTAATCCCACCTCCACCGCCTCCTATACCGCGAGCACCGCCGGCATGTCCACCTCTACCTCCACCACCACCCCCCTTTCTGTTCACCGCCGCCACATTTTCCGCTGATAAAATCTCCACACCTCCTGTTTTCCGAACATCATTGAGAGTTAATTTGCGTCGTTTGAGTGATGAATTTCGCTTCAATTGAAGGAGGTAAATGAGGCCGAATAGATCGAGATCGAGAGGGAGAAGGAATCGAGGAGGAGATCGATCGATACGTACCTGGAATCGAGGAAGAGGATCTGTGAACGTGGAAATGAGGATGGGAAGCAAGAAGAAGACGGAATTGCAAGCAAAGTGGAAGCAGAAGAAGGAAAAGCAGTAAACCCCTGGATTTCATCGCCGTCGTCGTCGTCGCTGTCGATCTCCGTCCGTAGGTTTGAGAGACTGCTTGGTGTTTTAAGTTAAAAGAAGAAGTGTGTGGAGGAGAGAATCTGCTTTGATTGGATGGCGTGTTTGTACGTATAAAGCTGGGAAAATCCACAGTAGAGATTACGGGTACGGAAAAAAGCTAAAAGAGCCCCAATAAACAATTGCCAGCTGTCCCTTACTACTCTACTCTACTCTACTCTGTAAAATCCTTCTCAAATCTTGTTTAGGTTGAAAAATATCGATCAATTATATAGGTATTATAAAAAATGTCACATGTGGCCTGTCTGACGCATAGAACATTTGCTTCTCGTTTTCTTGATTTGTTATAATTACGATGTATAATGTCGGTTAGTTTCTAGTTTGTTTTTATGAACTTTTTGATTTAATAGATACTCTTTTGTTTTAAAATATAATTTGTTTTCTTTTTTTAGGAGTTAAAAACTATATATCCTCTCCAAAAATATATGTGCAACTGCAAATTTAAAGGACTAATGGAGAAGAAGAGGATCCGAAATCAGCGTTTCAGTCTCTAATGGGCATTTCAGACTACATTGATGGTGTTGATGACTATCAGACGATCTCCCTCTATTTCGAATCTTTTTAGCCTTCGACAACCCAAGTTGCAGTCCAACAAGCTCGATTCGTTTAGAAGGCCGATGTGGAGCCGCACTTACGAGCGTCACAAGCAACTACTCTTCTACTCGTATCACAGATGATGAAACCTGTAGCAGCATAATCTGACCCAGTCCTAGCCCCCATCCAACCTCCGTTTGGAAGCTTTATGTGTATATGAAGTCATCCATGGTTGTGTAAAAATCATCCACTTTCGGTGATACAAACACAAGAGCATTAGATCTCTTCCAAAAGGACCAAAACCACACATCAAGAACAAAATACAAAGGTTGGTCACAAGTTGGATTGATGTTCTAAGCTAATGAACTAGAATGTACCTTTGCTCTTATCTCAAATAAGTTTTCATGGTAGCCCATTTGCTATAGGGGCAAAATACGTTTTCAAAAAAGATCGTCGATCAAATGCAAGGACAATGAGTCATCATTTTTTGGTTTCTCCAATTGGATCACATGAAATCTATCAGTACCACAAAAAAGGGCCACGGTCAAGCGTGTTCATCACCACCAAGATGCAACAAATAGTAATTGGAAATATTTTATTATTATTATTATTATTATTATTATTATTATTATTATTATTATTATTATTATTATTATTATTATTATTATTATTATTATTATTATTATTATCATTATCATTATTATTTTAACGGTAGTTTTCATATTAACTTTATTTTATTTATTACTCCATCTGTTCGGCAAAACATGTCACTTTACTATTCACACACGCTTTTTAAGGGATAAAAACTATATAAAATATCTAGTTTTTTAATAATTTTTTAACAATTTCGTAGTTTTTTTGTTTGACGCAATATAAGATTTAGGTCGGGTCGGGCCCAACCGGAACCCTTCCTAGAGCATCCTTGCGAATGAGAACATGAAGTTCTGGGTCATCCTCATAGCTGACGTCGACAGGGGAAGCATGGGCACTACGAGCAATAAAGTCTGCCACAACATTCGATTCCCTGAAAACATGACGAATAGCAACATAAGAGAAGGACTTAATATCTAACAGAATATCCGATTGTAGGAGCTCAATATTCCAGGGGCATTTCCAATCCCCGAGGAGAGCTTTAATAACTATTAAGTTATCACCTTCGATCAGAAGATGAGATAAATGTACTTCAATGGCTCTGGAGATACCCATTTTTAAGCCGAGATTATTAGGATAGACCACAGAGATATTAGGGCAAGTTCCTCGACCCATCGCGACTACCCCACCAGTAGAATCACGAATAATGTAGCCATAAGCAGAGGAACTGTCCAGCATAACCGAGTCGTCAAAATTTAGTTTGTAGCAATCTATGCTCCCAAAATCCGGAACGCAGGTTGTGATTCCTTGCCGACCTTCCCCCATTTGCAGAGGCCCTAGCCGCTGCCTTATTTAACGGTTGTTTACCTACATCATTGTTGTTATTTCTGTCATCCTCTAAAAGCTTTGTTTGACTCCAGCAATGCCTTAGTGTGGTATAGAAAATAATAATTTCCTTATTGTTGATAGAAACCGTTGGATTAAAAACCAGTTGGTTTCTAAAAAACTATAGAGACCACCAGAGACTGGCAAGGTTCGCCATATGTTTGACACCGATCTTCATTTTCATATTATTAAGTTGTAATTCATCATTTACCGAAATGGTAGCAGGTCCCAAACTCAGTAAAGGAATCTTCAAGGTTTGATAGAGATTGATTATTGTCGGACACTGAGAGAACAAGTGGGTAGCTGATTCAACGGTGTTTGAACAGAAAGCGCAACCGGACGGAACAACCACATGAGATTTTCGTAATCTCTGCGATGTTGGTAAACCATCACGCGAAATTTTCCAAAGGAAATATCTGACCTTGGGCGGAACGTCGAGCTTCCAAATCCAACTACAGTCGTCGTTTGTCAAACCTCGATTTTTAGATAGTAGAGAATTAGCAGAACTTGTAGAAAACCAACCATTGTTACTCGGACCCCAGTAGAGACGGTCTTTCATGGGATTATTCGGCAGGATGATCTGTAATAAGAACTGAATGTCCTGGGTTGAAAGTAAGTTAGTGAGAGAGTGAATCATTAAAGGTTTATTCCATTGTCTTTCCCTGTTAAGGAAGTAGGCTACTTTTATTCCGACAAGATGGTCTGGTATAGGCTGAAGAAGCCTGGAGGACAGAGGTTCCGATCCAGCCCAGTTTTGGGACCAGAAATCTATCGAAAGGCCGTCACCAACTCTCAAGTGAATAGCTGAATGGAACAGAGTCCGGATCGACATAAGTTGATTCCACTGCCAGGAGGTAGCCTTCTTTTTTTGATAACTAAGCAGATCCTGCCCTTTAAGATACTTGTGTGAAACCACTCGAACCCAAATATTATCTGGTTATGCTAAAATCTTCCAGAGGAGCTTCATTTGTAAAGCTATATTCATGGACTCGGCTTTGTGGATACCCAGTCCTCCTTTCAAAGTGTTAGAACAGATTTTGTCCCAACTAATCAGCGGGGTAGAATTTGGTGTTTTATTCCAAAAGAATTGCTTGTAAATTTTATCTAATTCATGTAGAATGTGGGATGGCAGTAGAAAAGCCCGCATAAGGAATATTGGTTTGGCACTAAGGTTTGCCTTAATCAGAATCTCGCGGCCTTCCGCCGACAGATTGGACGCTTTCCATTTTGTTAATTGTTTCTTTGTGCTCAATACTATCTCGGCAAAGGTATCTTTATTTGTTTTTCCATTTACCACCGGACAACCCAAATATTTGTCAAAATTGTTCGCCTGGGGGATTCCCAAAACCGAGATAGTGGACGAGATAGCCGCAGGAGGGGTGTTAGCCGATGCTTGGAAGCTTGACTTCTGTAGGTTAACTTGCTTGCCTGAGATATGGCAGTAACGTTGTAAAGTCGATAGAACGTTAGAACACGCTGATTGTGAAGCTTTACATAAAATGATGATATCATCTGCAAATGTCAGGAAAGGAATCTTGATACCTGGTTTACCGAAAGTTATGCCAATATCTTTGTTAATTAAACTCAGATTGTGCAGATTTCGAGCTTAGACTTCCGAAGCTAAGATAAAAAGAAAGGGAGAAAGTGGATCCCCTTGTCTGAGCCCCCTAGAAGGCTGAAATACCGTGGTCAGTTCATCATTAACTAGAACCGAGTAGGAGACAGTGGAAACGCACTCCCGAATCCAGCCGATAAAATGGTTATCAAACCCGAATTTGGCTAGAACTAGGAAAATGAAAGGCCACTCAATACGGTCGTAAGCCTTTTCCATGTCCAGTTTTAAGGCGATCATTCCGGATCTCCCTTTTTGTGTTTAAAAGAGTGAAAAGCTTCGTGAGCAATAAGAATATTATCTTGGATAGATCTGCCCTTAGTAAATGCCCCTTGCAAAGGGTGGATCAACTTGTCGAATATCTTAGTCATACGTGTGGAGATAATCTTTGCTATAATCTTATAAATAGTCGAGCATAAGCTAATAGGTCTGTATTGGTTGACCGAATTGGGATTATCGCACTTTGGTAGAAGAGTTATGAAAGTATGATTAATTTGACGCAGAAGTGTACTGCTAGAGAAAAAAGCTTTAACCGCTTTGATAACCGATGGTCCTACTGTTGGCCAAAACTTTTGGTAGAAACCCGCCGGGAAACCGTCTAGACCTGGAGCCTTTGCTGGGCTCATAGAGAAAACCGCTGATTTAATCTCATTATTGGTTACTGGAGCAGTCAACATATTATTATCCGTTTGGGTAACGAGAGATGGTATAGATGCTAAATCTACGGAAAAATCAGCAGAAAGATTCGTCGAAGACCGAAAACGAGTCTTGAAATCTTGTTCGAACTCTTGTTGTATGATATTGAAATCAGTCGTAGACTCACCATTTTGTAATAAAATTGACTTAATCATTTTTTTTCCCGTTTTGTAGTGGCTATCTTATGAAAATAACTTGAATTTGAATCATTCCATTTAGCATGTTTGACCTTAGCACTTTGGCTCCAGTATTGCCTATGAAAGTCTAACATTCATTCCCTCTTGTTAAGAAGCTGTTTAAGAAGTTGGATGTCCTTTTGATTATAATCTTGAATAATATTGTGTTGGAGCTGTAACAGTTTTTGGTCCGTAACTAGAACCTGGTTGTTAATGTTACGAAAAGTCTTCTTATGCCAACTTTTTGACAATTTTTTAAGCAATTTTTTTTTGAACAAGATTAAACATATGAGAACCAGTAGTATCTAAACGCCAAGCTTGAGCAACCAAAATTTTATAGTCAGTTCTCGTAGACCAAGCTTGTTCATACTCGAAAGATCTAATCTTAGGTCGAATATTATGTCTAAAGTCCGCAAAGATAGGGGCATGGTCAGACCTAGTGAACGGGTGAATTTGTGTTCTGATCGAATCAAAAATAGTTAAAACGTCCGAGTGGATTAGAAGTCGGTCGATTTTCTCAAGGCAGACGACCGAGTCATTCACTTTACGTTGCCAAGTGAATTGACCACTAAAGGCGGCACTTCTAGCAATGAAAGATTATTCTTTAATTCGTTTAGTCGCGTGAATCGATTTGAAGACGGGTAGTTTCCACCCAATTTGTCATTTGGTGAACTAAGTTCATTCAGATCTCCCATTATACAGAAAGGGATAAGTAGGGAATGTACGTAGAGATTTACTGTTTCCCAAAAGGATCCCTTTCGGATTGTATCCGGAGGGGCATAAACAACTAAGATCGCAATAGTTCTTTTAGTCAGAGCATCTGAATAGTTAAAATGAATAAACCGATGTTGTACCGAGATAAGTTCAATGGTACCCTGAGGTACGGGAATGTCCTTCCAAAGTAAACAGACCCCCTCGGAGAACCCCGACGCAGGATCGAAAGCTATGTTTGAAAACCCACATTTACTCCAAACTTTTTTGTGTGGTATTTTGTCAGTTTTGGTTTCCAGCAGAGCTAAAATATTGATATTATTGTTAATACAGAATATATCTACATTTGTCCAGAAGTTACAACTGCGGATACCGCATGAATTCCAAGTGCATATATTCATAAAAACCTTATAATATGAACTGTTTGTACTAAGAGTGATAGGTTGGTAACAAGAGATTGATGGATTATTTGAGAAAACCAACCACTCCTCTCACAACTGGGTACAGTATAGGTGAAGAAAGTAGTTTGTTGAGAGCTTGTAGAAACTGTGATGTATTTTCCATGAAAGTAACAACCTTGTTGATTTGGAAGTCTCTGTAAGAGTATTAAGTTGTTATGATATAACTCAAGGGAGGTAATCCCAAAGGAACATCCTATTTGTTTGGAAACAATATTAATGATATAATTGTATAACATAAAAGGGTAGTACAATATTTGGTTAGTAATACAATTCAACGCGAAGTGGTTGGAAAAAATACAAGTTAAGAAGCCAGCAACCAATACAAACTGATGGTAGTTTAGGTAACTAAACAAGAAAGAATAAAGGATCAATATCCCACAAAGGGGCCACTGCCAGACCCTGGAGGAAACCGTGAAGCAGAGATATTCACAGCAAAGGTAAAGAAAGAGATACCACAGCTGTGCACAGTAGGTATAGGAGCACCTGAGAGGCCGCTGAGCTGAAAGCATGATCAGATGCTTCAAAGTCGTCATGGAGAACCTGCAAAACCAAACTAACAGCAAAGGGGTATCGGAAGCAAAGTATATAAAAGAAGAAGCATAAAGATAAATATAAACCAGTGAGATTCTCACATAATAAAAGAGGAAATATATATTATCATAACTGAGCAACAGACCCACATATGAGATGAAGATACTAGGAAACTGGAATTTAAAACTTGCGAAGCTGGAAAAGCAAAATGAAAGATGAACTTGAAAGAAAATACACCACACACAAATTATAAAAATAAAGCGACAGCAGGTCTGAACCCCATACCCTAACCAAAAGCCAAAAGACCGGGAGGTAAGTCCCAAAACATAGACAGACCCAAATAACCAGTCTCGGACAGCAAAATAGGGTTGTATCTTCATAAAATCAGTTTTTGCGCTTCTTCGGTTGGGATGATGCGGGGTCGTCCAAGTGCTTGTGACCCTGGCGCCTTCCTGGATCAGCTGAGCCCCCCGAGGAACGGATTCCAAGAGCCTTGAAGCGCCTAATATACGATTGGGACGGACCCATGTTAGGCTTATCACCATAAGATTCATCATTGGAAGACGTAATCACTGTCCGTCCCGTCGTAGGATCCACAATAGGGACGGCCTTGTCTATATCCATGGCCGGATCCGCGTTCCTAAGTCCAGCAACAGCCGAAGCAGGGGCAGCCAGATGGATAGAAGCATTGACCTCCTTGCACCATCCCAAAGTTTCGTCATCAAAAGGGGGTAAACCCAGGTCAGATCTAGGCGAAAGTGCCTTAACAAGAGCAGGAGGAGCATCATCTGTGGGTATGAAAGAGTCAGCAGAGGACCTCGTGTCGGGAACAAAGTTAACCTTGATCGAGGCCATACCCATCATGTAAGGTTTGTGACTAAGCTTCTTGTTCGCTACGGGGGTAGGAGTGTAGGGATTCAAATAATTCAAATAAACAATGCACAACTAGGCTAACTCCCTGTCCCAAAAAAATAATACAAGAATCCCTCCCTTGTAGTAGTAGGGTAATTCAGGATCGAATCCACGAGGAGGTATGTTAGCGCTTCCCTTGTTGTACTCACGATCAAAGATTTCGACCTCAGAAGACACTCGATATCGAGTAATCTGGTCGATATCGACCTCAGTTCTGGTCGATTTCCTAGCGCAGTTCCTGCATAAGACAAAAGCAGCAAAGTCGACGTCGAGCAGAGACCTCGATATCGATGTTAGACCTCGATATCGACCCTTATAGTCGATTTCGATGTTTGTCACAGAAACTGTTTTCGTAACCAATTTGTCGGAAAAGAGTTCAAAGAAAGTAGAATGGGAAAGGAGGATGATCAGAAACAAAACTTAAACTTTTATATAGATTTCAATTAATTAAAAAGCTTCCAAAGTCGGGGTTTCATGCCACAACGATAACAATGCAAGTTTTATGCTAAAGTTATGAAATTTAATGCCCTTCCGTCAAATAACTTTCGTTATCAACACTTAGGTGATTAGAGGCTCTCGCATAGTTCCTAAGAGTTACTATCCAATTCATGAGCAATTCAAGTTCACAATATGAGTGGCTTTCGCTTTAATAATGCAAATAATGAATCTCCCTAACTTTCGCAAAGGACCATGCATATGATAGAAGACGGAATCGCATAAAAGACATACCTTTGATGCACTTACTCTACATCGTTATCGTCGGGCTCACCCCGACCCTAGAAGTGGGTTGACTACTCGCTCCTCATCATGCACATCATCATCATCATTGTTGAAAGAAAGCTACTTTGAATTAAAACTTGCAAAAGAGAAAGTACAACCGAACAAGCCACTCCGCTCTCGCTTTACAAACTTCACTCGGCCTTCTCTCTCTCTCTACTAATTCTCTACGTATATATGTGTTTGAATAACTGAAACTGAATGTTATTCGATCTCCTTGAATGCCTAAACTCAGCCCTACTGGCCCCTATTTATAGATGTCGATAAAGACTCGAAACTTTATCTTTATTCTCTAAGATAAAACTTAAATAAAGTAAAAAACTAAAACTCCTATGGTAAATCAGCCTTCTCATGATAGATCTGGTGTTGAAGATAAGAAATCTCGACTTTAGGATAGACGTGGAAGCTTCGGATAGAATTCTATCAAAATCCGAGTCGGATTCTTCTGCTGGCATGGTCGATATCGACCTTGAACATCGATATCGACCCCTAACTTTATCTCGAGCTCTCCTTCTCCTACTTGAACCGGCACTCGACTTCTATCATTTAGCTCGATCTGGCAACATCGATATCGACCTCCAGACGTCGATATCGACCTCTCTGTGTTGACATGCTCTGTTTCATTTCCTGCTCGATTCCTATGTCTCTGATGCACTCGATGTCGAGGTCCCCAGTCGATTTCGACCTCTTCAGAAGACTTCGAGTTCTTTTTCCGTTCTTCCAAATCCGTCCATTTTTATCCTGTTTTCTGCGAAATCACATAGAAACTCGTGCAGACTCATATATTTGATATTTAAGCGTAAACTAAACTAATCCCATGTTTTCCCATTAATATGCATGCGAAAGACAATAAAATGGACTTTTATGTGCATAGAAAATATGGCAATTTGTGCGCACATCAAACACCCCATACTTAAGCTTGCTTGTCCCCAAGCAATACTTTTAATGGTCATTCAGGGGAAGAAACTAAACCCTCAACATCATAGATTCATTTTTCATATGTCCTTACAATTAATTGCCATCCTCGATAAGGTACTTATGTCAACCAAGTTCATGCCTGTGCATAAAAGCAATTTCATACTCATAAAAGGAGGTAATATGAAAAAAACAATTTTAGCGACATAGCATTAATAATCAAGAGGACTTTTGCAAGCTTGTGAGAAGTAGATTGGTAAAAGGATAAAGGTGGGCTAATATTTGGCCATGTGGTGTTAAATCCGGGGAATCATACTTTCTTTAAAACATTCCTTCTTCACAATGTCTTGTTAAGGAGGTAAGTCGAGTACAAATAATAAGATGTAAAAATGTAAATCGACTCCTAGCCTATGCAAATAATTACAAGACTTCCTCCCTTTGTAGTTGAAGGGTAGTCAGGATCGATCCACGAGGAGGCGTGTCAGCGAGATCCTAGTAGCTTTGGAAATCTCAAGTCTGCGTCGACCAGAAGCCTCAATTTCGACTTGGGCCTCGATGTCGACCTCGGCTGTCGATGTTCTCTGCAACAGAAGACCTGTAGAGACAAAAACAAGTGGTCGATATCGACTGGAGAGGGTCAATATCGATGTCAGTCCACGAAATCGACTGGCTCAGAAGTCTGCTAGTAGATACAGAAGGGTCGATATCGATGCTAGGGGTCGATATTGATGCTCAACAAACTCCGCAGCGATGTTCGTCGTCGACTCATAAAACTGTCGACAAACTTAGTGGTCGATATCGACGTCTGGGGTCGATATCGATGTCTCCCTGCAGTGGGTTAGTTCTTCGTCGGCAAAGAAAGGCCGAAGATTTAAGAATGGAGAGAGAAGCAATGAACAGAAATAAAGACAGCTGTTTTGTGTGTATAAACTATTTAAAAAGCAACTCCTAGGATTAGGGTTTACCACAATGTTAACCAATGCATGCGATAAGATAAATAAGACGGACAATTGCGCTATTTCACCCGAGGGACAAGCTTTCGCCGTACACCAACTCTTAGGATTACTCTTGCAAATAAACCTAATTGTCTCTACCAATTTTATGTTTATAACTCAAGTTGTTAGCATGAATCCCTTTTCTTTCGATTAGAAATAAACATAGAATCGTAGGAGGAGAGATAGACACAACGATATCCACATCAAATACTTACCTCAAGCGCGCATGGCTAACGTCGGGCTCATCCCGACCCTAAGAGCTTTGGGGAACTACTCGCTTCTCATCATGGAATTCATCATTGTTTGAAAGAAAGAAACTTGCATTAAAATAAACTCCGAAGCTTTACAACTCAACGTCAATTTTTGCAAACGTCAAACCCTAAAACTTCTCTCTAACTCTAACTCTATTGTCTTGATTGATGATTGTTTCTTGGATTGGATGCTCTAACAAATCAGCCCATAGGGATTTATTTATAGGCTACTAATCCTCACTATCCAAGGATTGTAACTCCTATCTAAACTATGAACTCTATCCAAACGATTAGGATAGGTCTTTTATTCTTGATAAACTTAAATAACTTAAAGGTAAAAGATAAATAAAACATCAGCTGCCATCTATCTTGAAAGTATGAGATAATTCCGTGCCTCCTTGAAGATATAGTTCCAATTCGCATTCGAAATCGAGTCTATCTTCTATCGAGATAAGGGGTCGATATCGACACCAGAGGTCGATATCGAGGTCTCTGTTCTTGCTCGACTTGTTCAGCTCTGGTTGATTTCTATGTTGAGGTCGATATTGGGTCGATATCTACACCGGGGGTTGATATCAACCTCTGAGGTCGATTTCTATCTCTGCTCAGCTTTACTTGGCTTCTCCATTTTGACTTCGATTTCGCTCGAATTCCTGCATGGTTAGCTTAAAACTCATGCAGACTCTATTTCTTATACTTTAGCTCATTCGTACACAAGTTTATATACTTTTGAAACTTTTCTTTGGAAATCGAATGAAATATGAAGTCAAAAGATGCAATAAACAGAAGTACAAATATGTACATCAAAACACCCCATACTTAGACTTGCTTGTCCTCAAGCAATAACCAAGCAATAACCAATACCCTTCAAGTCTTCGCCCTTGTCAAAATCAACATCATAAGCGATAGCAAAGCAAAGCAAGTGAATTTAACGTCATAGCACATATTTTGGCGATCCATAGGCATATGCAATTTTGATCCAACCTCACAGGGATAATGTGTTTGCACTCAACTCTCATGTGTTTAGGCTATGAAGATCAACTCTCAACTCAATTCCATATACAATCTCATAAACATTGCAATTTATAATAATCCACTTCGCAACCAATTATGAAAATGCAATAAGAATCATCAGGAGGACTTTCGCTCAATGGAAGACTTCAAAGAAGACTCCATTCGGCGGGGTTGTAATGGGGCTTGGTATAAAATAAAAGGGTATGGAATTATTTGGCTATGTGGTGCTTTTATAATTCGGGAATCAAGACTCCTAAATCTCAACACTTGCAATACCCAAACCATAACTCTTCAATGTAAGCTCAATCTCTATAATGCTCTTTCCCAACTCATCTTTATATAATATGTTCTAGAGATGCACTTAAAGATGTAAACCATACTATCAACCCTTCTTCCAAGTTCTAATATACCTCTAAAAAATATAACACTTGTATGAATAAAAGACTTAAGGATTTTGGCTCATGCACTATATATATATATCTTTATTTTATTATTTTTTTTTTCGGATTTTTTTTCTTTTTTCGAAAATAATAAGTAAATATGTGCATTTATATGGTGAGCCAAAGGATCCTTTTACAAAATATGACAAAATGTAAATATGCACCAACCCATAATTTCCTTGCTCAAAACTGGACATTATGCTCTTTTCTTTCCACAATGCATTAGTCCAGCCAATCTAAGTCTCAATTCCCAAATGGGGGCAGGCTCAATTCGGCTTAGGGATAATTTTGTGGAGTT
Organism: Persicaria maculosa; assembly: GCA_963922045.1. Lineage (NCBI taxonomy): Eukaryota > Viridiplantae > Streptophyta > Magnoliopsida > Caryophyllales > Polygonaceae > Persicaria > Persicaria maculosa. The sequence goes on along the minus strand of OY998261.1, from coordinate 16,785,167 downwards.
TGCAATTTCAGGCTCAGGCTAATGTTCTGGTTTCAAGCATGGATAATGCAGGGTAGGTAAAGAGAGGATAAAAATGGCTTAAAAGATGCCTCCATCATTTAATTCTCGTAAACATAAACATATATATGCATTGGTTTTGAATAACTATCACAACATTTAGAGATGCATAGGAAGAGTAAATTCACTCAAGAAAGCGGAGGGATTTTTGATGTTCTCCCTATAGGTCAAAATTCTCACAAGGTTAATTTTTGTTGGATTTGCTTTTTAGCCTAGGATCATATGTGCTCAATTTCATCACAAGTTCACAATCTACATAAAAATTTTAAGGACTTAGGCTAAACCATCCAAATATGCCATAGGGTTTACATGATCAAGTCAGCTATTGAGTTTTCATCATAGGACATCAAAGTAGGGTTAAAAAACAAACTTAAAAATAAACAAGCATTTTTTTTTGTATTTTTGACATTTTTTCTATTTTTTTGGATTTTTTTTAGTCATTTTATAAAAGTAAAACTAAGAACAAAAATTTAAACATGAATGCAATGCGAAGAAGAAAACCAAGTTAAGACCATAAGACATGTTTTTCCCCCTCCGGTGTCGATTTGTTAAGGAGGTAAGTCGAGTACAAATAATAAGATGTAAAAATGTAAATCGACTCCTAGCCTATGCAAATAATTACAAGACTTCCTCCCGTTGTAGTAGAAGGGTAGTCAGGATCGATCCACGAGGAGGCGTGTCAGCGGGATCCTAGTAGCTTTGGAAATCTCAAGTCTGCGTCGACCAGAAGCCTCGATTTCGACCTTGGGCCTCGATGTCGACCTCGGTTGTCGATGTTCTCTGCAACAAAAGACCTGTAGAGACAAAAACAAGTGGTCGATATCGACTGGAGAGGGTCGATATCGATGTCAGTCCATGAAATCGACTGGCTCAGAAGTCTGCCAGTCGATACAGAAGGGTCGATATCGATGCTAGGGGTCGATATCGATGCTCAGGAAACTCCGCAGCGATGTTCGTCGTCGACTCAGAAAACTGTCGATGAACTCAGTGGTCGATATCGACGTCTGGGGTCGATATCGATGTCTCCCTGCAGTGGGTTAGTTCTTTGTCGGCAAAGAAAGGCCGAAGATTTAAGAATGGAGAGAGAAGCAATGAACAGAAATAAAGACAGCTGTTTTGTGTGTATAAACTATTTAAAAAGCAACTCCTAGGATTAGGGTTTACCACAACGTTAACCAATGCATGCGATAAGATAAATAAGACGGACAATTGCGCTATTTCACCCGAGGGACAACCTTTCACCGTACACCAACTCTTAGGATTACTCTTGCAAATAAACCTAATTGTCTCTACCAATTTTATGTTTATAACTCAAGTTGTTAGCATGAATCCCTTTTCTTTCGATTAGGACTAAACATAGAATCGTAGGAGGAGAGATAGACACAACGATATCCACATTAAATACTTACCTCAAGCGCGCATGGCTAACGTCGGACTCATCCCGACCCTAAGAGCTTTGGGGAACTACTCGCTTCTCATCATGGAATTCATCATTGTTTGAAAGAAAGAAACTTGCATTAAAATAAACTCCGAAGCTTTACAACTCAACGTCAACTTTCGCAAACGTCAAACCCTAAAACTTCTCTCTAACTCTAACTCTATTGTCTTGATTGATGATTGTTTCTTGGATTGGATGCTCTAACAAATCAGCCCCTAGGGCTTTATTTATAGGCTACTAATCCTCGCTATCCAAGGATTGTAACTCCTATCTAAACTATGAACTCTATCCAAATGATTAGGATAGGTCTTTTATTTTTGATAAACTTAAATAACTTAAAGGTAAAAGATAAATAAAACATCAGCTGCCATCTATCTTGAAAGTATGAGATAATTCCGTGCCTCCTTGAAGATATAGTTCCAATCCGCATTCGAAATCGAGTCTATCTTCTGTCGAGATAAGGGGTCGATATCGACACCAGAGGTCGATATCGAGGTCTCTGTTCCTGCTCAACTTGTTCAGCTCTGGTCGATTTTTATGTTGAGGTCGATATTGGGTCGATATCGAAACCGGGGGTCGATATCTACCTCTGAGGTCGATTTCTACCTCTGCTCAGCTTTACTTGGCTTGTCCACTTTGACTCCGATTTCGCTCGAATTCCTGCATGGTTAGCTCAAAACTCGTGCAGACTCTATTTCTTATACTTTAGCTCATTCGTACACAAGTTTATATACTTTTGAAACTTTTCTTTGGAAATCGAATGAAATATGAAGTGAAAAGATGCAATAAAGAGAAGTACAAGTATGTACATCATGTCTCACCTTTCACTCATCGCTCAATGCTTTTATTCAATATATGCTTTTACCTCTCTAACCTTAGCACTGCCTTCTCGCGAGTCGCAAACATGGGTGTCATGAATGGCCCCGGATACTTAGTACTTCGGACTCCTCACCTTGTGTCCCATCTCGCTGAACTAACATCTCAACGAGCAGGGTCGACCTACCTTTATCTCCTGAGGTGATCGAATTTTTTTCTCGCTCATTTAATTTTCCATATTTTATAATTCTTTCATTCCTGCCAACAACTTCATAAAATAATGCACAACTCCATAATATAACTCCAAAGATGACATCCATTCTCAACATTGTCCCCAGATAGGGTATAAGGTATAAAATGGGCAATATGTATATATGTGGAGCAATAATGATAATGATAAGGCTCATATATGGCTTTGTATATATGTGGAGCAATAATGATCATGGTAAGGTATATATGGCTTTCCATATGTAGGCTCTTGTATGGAAATTTTTCATAAAAAGTCCTTCATCATCTTATTATGCACATGTCAAAAGCAACTTCAAAATTTCATCTCCTTTATTTTTTCTTTTTGCACTTCATTGAGACTTCTCTTAACTAGGCAATTTCATGTTATATCTCTAATCTATCTAATTTTGCATCATAGAGCTCTTTTTTATACTTCCATGACTCTTTCTTCTTTTCAAATTTTTGATAGGGGTCATTTTTTTTTCTTTTTTTTTTCTTCGAAAAAACTTAAATATGCATTAAAATAAATATGCAAATCTAAACTAAGTATGAATATGCAAGTAAGCCTTTCCCCCACCCCATACTTAAAATTTACAGTGTCCTCACTGTATTAGAACTAGGGTTAAGAAGAAAACGTACTAAACCGTCACAAATTTCAGGAGTCGAAGAAGACAGCAGGAATGGTCGATATCGACCCTTAACATCGATATCGATGTTTCACATCGATTTCTAGCTCAGGCTTCAAGATGATCCGGCCTCGATCACAACCCTATCTATGTCGACCTTGAGGTCGATGTCGATCTTAGACATCAATTTCGATGTCTTTTCTGTGTGCTTTTTCTCTCTCCTGCAACTTGTTAAAACAAAAACCAAAACAAAATATGCAAAACAATAAAGTGTCTCAAACCAAAGTAAAAGTTGTCTAAAATCAAAACTAAGTCTTTGTTACAAGCTCTAGATTTTTAAGTCGCTAGGCCGACTTCTTCCTTTGCGCTTCTCAAGGCGGCATCTGCAGAGCCCATGTGGCTTGGGCCTCAAATATGACTCCTTTCTTGTCACGCAGCTGCATTCCGCTGGGATTGATTTGATTCACCATGAATGGTCCTAAGTTTTTATCTTTGAATCTCATAGGGAACCAATGGTCTTTAGATTTGGCAACATAGACCTTGTCTCCTATCTCATATTGGCTTGAATTATCATCGGATACCCTACACAAGCGCACATGCCAAGGCACACCTCTTCCAAATAATGATAAATCCTTAATCGAAATGGAACAAGAGGAATCCGTACCTTGACTTACCTTTTTCTCAGTCTGTGGCTTAGGTCGATGTCGATGTTTAGAGGTCGATATCGACCCCTGTTGTACTCCTGGAGGATCAGTCGATTTGGAGAGTTTCTGCTCGATATGATCAGGTCGATTTTGACCCCCAAAGATCGATATCGAGGTCTCCGTTCCTCCCTTCTCAGCGCTGATGGTGGTCGATTTCGGCTGGGTGTGGTCGATATCGACCCTTGACCCCGATTTCGATGTTTCTTTTCCTCCTCCGTCGACCCCATACTTATGACCTGACATAGAATCTTGAACAATTTTAGTCGATATCGACTTACCTGGGTCGATTTCGATGTTCTGTTAGGCTCCTTCGTTCAAGATTGCCACAACTTCCTCCACTTGGGCTTATATGACCCTCTTCTCAAGTTCCTCTGGTGTCATACTTCTTACCTTTGCCTCTCCACATGCAATGTAGACACCATTGATGACTTTTATCTCCATTGGCCCTTGATTTTTCACCGTCTTGTTGAAGGCATACTCTATCACCTCGTCACTAATTGTGAATGAGAGCAATAATTTCTTCACGCTAATGTTGGCATCGACGGTTGCTAGGATTGGCCTACCGAAAATAATTGGACAAGCAGTGTCCTCCGCTATATCAACAACTAAGAAATCAGCAGGGACAAAGAATTTACCTACTTGTACTGGCACATCCGTCACTATCCCAGCTAGAATCCCTACCGTATTGTTAACCATGTACAATCTTGCATCCACGGGATCTAGAGGACCTATCTTTACCTTGTGCCAAATGGTTAGTGGCATCATGCTAACGCTAGCACCCAAGTCAACTAAAGCATTAAATTTGAATTGGCCTAGACCTATAGCGATAGAAAACTTACCTGGGTCCGCCCGTTTTTGTGGTAGCTCTAACCTGTTGCACTCCTCTGCGATCTCAGAGAGCAATCGCTTCTTACCTAAGATGTCTTTAAGGAACCTTACATAAGATGGCATCTCGTGAAGTGCCTCTGTGAATGGTATAGAGACATTAAGTCCTTGGAGCATCTTCAGGAACCGCTGGAACTTCTTTTCCGCTGGGTCCTTAATCATCTTTCTAGTTGAGAATGGCAACACTTTCTTCCTTCCCGCGGTTGTAGTGATGTCGACATCGACATCAGTAGGGTCGACATCGACCGAAGGAGTCGATTTCTGTGGTGACGCAGCATCAGGGTCGACATCAACTGGAAGGTCGACATCGACGTCACCTTGGTCGATATCGACAGGGGTCGATATCGACGTCTGTTCTGGCTCCTTCTCCTCCGCTTTTTGCTCGGGCGTTTGTAATTGACGCCCACTCCTTAGGTTTACTGCCGCAATATGACCAATGGTTTTGCCTTTTTGGTTGGGCACAGTGGATCCAGGGAATGATCCTGACGCTTTGGGCATTGCTTCCGCCAATTGACTCATTTGAGTCTCCATGTTGCGCTTCCAAATGTCGATCTCCCCAAGCCTAGAATTGATGCCCTGCAGCTGAGTATGGACGGAGTTGTTGGCTTGTTTAAACTTAGCATGGTTCCTCCGCATCTCATCAAGAATGATTTACAGGTCATTTTTCCTTGTCTCCCGCTCATGGTGCCCTGGTGCCCTATATGGTGGGGGATCCCTTTGTTGATAGAACCTTTGATCACCCCAATATTGTTGATTGCCCCTTCCATAGGAGCCCCTCGTCCATTTAACCTCCTCATGTTGTTCCGCCATGAATACTTGCTCAGTATGTGGACATGCACTACTGTTATGCCTTATTGAGCCACACTCCTGACAAGTTTGATTGTTGCTTAGGAACCTGACTTGGTTTTGAAGGTGGCGTGTTTGATTGTTGTGGAATTGTTGCTACACATCAGGATCTATCTCCCTTGGAGGCTCATATAGTGGCATTGATGGAGCAGGCCTTGCATCATAGGCCGCAGCAGCCCCATAAGTGTTGTCAAAGTTCACGAGCCTCTCAATGGTCTCCCATGCCTCCGTTGGTGTGAGCTCAATGTACCGATAGGAGGTATATGAATTTGTCCTCTCCTTATTCGGCGCTTCAAGGGCGTTGTAGAAGATCTCCTGGATGACATATGGAAGTTGCCCATGTGTTGGGCATGACCTCAGCAAGTCCTTAAATCGCTCCCACGCCTGTGCTAGGGTTTCACCTGGCTTTTGTTTGAAAGTCGTGATCCCTTGTCGCAGCATCGCCGTTTTAGAAGGTGGGAAGAATTTATTCAAGAATGCATCTTTCACCTCCGCCCATGTCCTCAGCGAGCGTGGAGCCAAACTTTCAAGCCATTGCATTGCCTTCCCTGCCAAAGACCATCGAAAAGATTTTAATCGCACATACTCTAAATTTACTCCATCAGCAACTGTCTCACATAAATCCATAAAAGTAGAGATGTGTTGCAGGGGGCATTCATTAGGTCTTCCTTCAAAAGTATTTCTTTTTATCTCAGATAGGAAGTTAATTTTTATTTCATAGTTGGAGTGAGGGATTAAAATAGCAGATTCAGGAACATGAAGCGGCGGATGCATGTACTACATCGCCGTCTGTGGATACTGATTTAGCCGCTCTTGGGCTTGTCTGCACGCAACCTCCTCCCTATCAGCACGGGCTCGCTCAGCAGCAGCGGCGGCCCTTTCAGCAGCGATTGTAGCATTGTGGTCCTCGATTTCCTTCCTCAACTGCTCTATGGTTTCGGCCTGCGTCTCATTATCAGTCATGATGCGAATTACTTTGTTACGAAGATGGTAGAAACGTTCAGACTCGTTAATTGGTTCCAGGATAGGTCCGCGATCAGAACGTCGCATAAACCTGTCAAATAAGCTCAGAAAAGATCATGATTAAACTTAGGTGGCGATTGATTGCCTCCCCTGCAACGGCGCCAATTTGTTCGCTACGGGGGTAGGAGTGTAGGGATTCAAATAATTCAAATAAACAATGCACAACTAGGCTAACTCTCTGTCCCAAACAAATAATACAAGAATCCCCTCCCTTGTAGTAGTAGGGTAATTCAGGATCGAATCCACGAGGAGGTATGCCAGCGCTTCCCTTGTTGTACTCACGATCAAAGCTTTCGACCTCAGAAGACACTCGATATCGAGTAATCTAGTCGATATCGACCTCAATTCTAGTCGATTTCCTAGCGCAGTTCCTGCAGAAGACAAAAGCAGCAAAGTCGACGTCGAGCAGAGACCTCGATATCGATGTTAGACCTCGATATCGACCCTTATAGTCGATTTCGATGTTTGTCACAGAAACTGTTTTCGTAACCAATTTGTCGGAAAAGAGTTCAAAGAAAGTAGAATGGGAAAGGAGGATGATCAGAAACAAAACTTAAACTTTTATATAGATTTCAATTAATTAAAAAGCTTCCAAAGTCGGGGTTTCATGCCACAACGATAACAATGCAAGTTTTATGCTAAAGTTATGAAATTTAATGCCCTTCCGTCAAATAACTTTCGTTATCAACACTTAGGTGATTAGAGGCTCTCGCATAGTTCCTAAGAGTTACTATCCAATTCATGAGCAATTCAAGTTCACAATATGAGTGGCTTTCGCTTTAATAATGCAAATAATGAATCTCCCTAACTTTCGCAAAGGACCATGCATATGATAGAAGACGGAATCGCATAAAAGACATACCTTTGATGCACTTACTCTACATCGTTATCGTCGGGCTCACCCCGACCCTAGAAGTGGGTTGACTACTCGCTCCTCATCATGCACATCATCATCATTATTGTTGAAAGAAAGCTACTTTGAATTAAAACTTGCAAAAGAGAAAGTACAACCGAACAAGCCACTCCGCTCTCGCTTTACAAAGTTCACTCGGCCTTCTCTCTCTCTCTCTACTAATTCTCTGTGTATATATGTGTTTGAATAACTGAAATTGAATGTTATTCGATCTCCTTGAATTCCTAAACTCAGCCCTACTGGCCCCTATTTATAGATGTCGATAAAGACTCGAAACTTTATCTTTATTCTCTAAGATAAAACTTAAATAAAGTAAAAAACTAAAACTCCCGCTGTAAATCAGCCTTCTCATGATAGATCTGGTGTTGAAGATAAGAAATCTCGACTTTAGGATAGACGTGCAAGCTTCGGATAGAATTCTATCAAAATCTGAGTCGGATTCTTCTGCTGGCATGGTCGATATCGACCTTGAACATCGATATCGACCCCTGTAAATCTTTATCTCGAGCTCTCCTTCTCCTACTCAAACTGGCACTCGACTTCTATCATTTAGCTCGATCTGACAACATCGATATCGACCTCCAGACGTCGATATCGACCTCTCTGTGTCGACATGCTCTATTTTATTTCCTGCTCGATTCCTATGTCTCTGATGCACTCGATGTCGAGGTCCCCAGTCGATTTCGACCTCTTCAGAAGACTTCGAGTTCTTTTTCCGTTCTTCCAAATCCGTCCATTTTTATCCTATTTTCTGTGAAATCACATAGAAACTCGTGCAGACCCATATATTTGATATTTAAGCGTAAACTACACTAATCCCATGTTTTCCCATTAATATGCATGCGAAAGACAATAAAATGGTCTTTTTTGTGCATAGAAAATATGGCAATTTGCGCGCACATCACTTCTTGGTCGAGGATTCAGCAGACCCCTTCCGAGAGACACGAGTCCACCCCTCTTCATCAGAAGGAACCTAGATAACAAGGGAGTCCCAAATGACCACTTCACTAATAGGCTTAGCAAGGACCACACGATCAGGGCAATCATCATACACATGTAACAAATTCCCACAGAAACCGCAACCAAGAGGAAAATCCTCATAATACATACGAAGGGGAAGGGGAAGGCCATCCTCCCCAAGCACTGAAATAGCACCACAGAGTTTATTGAAATCTACATTGGCACAAAACCGAGTGTAATCCAATCTAATCCGTTGGTGAGAAAGCTTATCAAGCCTAATAAGGGTACCTTCATTGAATTCATTCAGGATTTCAATAAGAGCTTCCCTACACATGAATTCAACCGGTAACTTAGGGATTCTAACCCATAAATCCAGGTGAGTAACAAATGTAGTGAGGGGATCAAAAGTAGGGTACCATTTCTGCAGAACAAGGATTTGGCCAAAAATATGGTGAAGGCGCTCTTCCCAGACCTTCTTCAGGTCATTGGAAGAGCCAAAACGGGCATCAAACCACCCGTCTTCCCTCTCACTAAGCTCAAAACTACCCAAGCCCCGACGCCATTCCCCACGGACTTTGTTTTGAAGTGCATTGAAATTAGAATATCCACCAAACAAAGTGCAAAGCAAAATGTGCTGATTAGCAGTACGATTTTTCTGGCGTAACTCAGCAAGACGAGTGAAATAGCTTGTACGATCAAGCGTAGGCTCTTTGACAGGGACAGAGTCCCCACCCATAGAACCCTCCGCACTCAGTTTAGCCTTGCCCTTGTCCACAGAAGACAAAGGGGGCACAGAATAGCAGGCGCCGGCGACATAGGCGCCTTAGGCAGAGGTTCTTCCGGACCCGAAGGGGCCGGAATATCACTCGGGATAGAGGTAGCTTGAGTATCAGATAGAGCATCTAAAAAGGACTTAGAAGCCATAGCCAACATGAAGAAAGGCTGAGAAATATAAGAGAAGAACACAGACAGCAAACCAAAGATGAAAGATGGTGAATCAGATGAGTTTAGAACTCTAATTCCCTGGGGAGGGATTAAATAAAGGTTAAGCTTGTAGGCTAAGTAGGTGTATGAGTAAAAAAAATAGAGAGATAGTAGGCACTTACAGGGAGTTTTAATGGCGGATTAGACAGAGGCAAGCCGAAGACGAAAAGCAGCGACAGCAACAGGCCACCACCGCGCCCAGAGCGACAGCAGCCGCCCGACCACGCCGAGCCCATCCCATCCCACATCAATAACCCATTAAGGGCTCTAATTAACCACTCATTAGGCGGATCTTGCCTACAATCGCACGAATAACAGGAAGCCACCTCCCTTAATCGAACCTTTCGGAGGTAAAGGGCAGCAGAAGAGCAAAGGGGGCGTTGAGTGAAATTTGGATTCGACATATTGGGTTTGAGAGGTGATAAGACAGGGCAAGTGGGAGTTGTAAAGGGATTAGCTGTATGCGGTAGCCCGTGGACGAAATGGCTGATGTCAAGGTTGCAGGAAGGCCTGGCTGTCGGAAGAGGGGAAAAGGGTAGGCGCCGACATGAGCTCTTCAAAGAGAGCATTTTAGGGTTTTTACAATTTCGTAGTTATTATTAATAAGTACAAACTTGTTAAAAAAATTCATAAAAAAATAAATATTTTATATAGTTTTTATCATTCGAAAAAAGTGTGCGTGAATAATAAACGACATGTTTTGCCGAACGGAGGGAGTATTATTTTTTAATATCATAATTTACACCTACGGTTATAGGCTATATAGCCCATGCATTTTGTAACAAAGTTAGGGTCGAAGACAATGTAAAGAATTCAGAATATTAGTTATATATAATATAACCACGAGGTTTATTTAATTACAGTACGCCAGTTTGTCGTTCAAGTGCCAGACCCAAGCCATCGTCTGAAAGGGGGTTTATTGTCGCTAGAGCATTGAGATGACAAACGTTCGTCGCCTGAACTCTCGTCTGCTCAACGTCATCCCTTGAGTCTTCAAGCAGCGGTCATTCATATGTTCGTCGCCTAATTAATCTTAGGCGCCCAAAAAATAGTTCGTCGCCTGAAATCATTGTTAGGCTTCAAGGGCTTTTCAAGCCCGCCCATTAGCATTCAAGCAACGGAGGTATAGATTAACGTTTGTAGCCCCAATGTGTCATAAGAATGTTAAAAAAAGAAGTGGATTGAGGCGACGGACATATCTCGATAAAGTCGTCGTCTCAATGTGTCCTAAGAATTTATTAAAAAAAGTAGTGATTTCAGGAGAAGAACTTATCTTCATAACTTCTCTTCCTAATGTAATTAATCAAGAAAATTTCTGAAATATAAGCAAGTTCAGGCGACAAACATTTGATAAAGGTAAGTCGCTTAAGACTGATTCGAGTTTTTTTTTTAAATTTAAAAGTGGACTCCGGTGATGGATTACTTGGCTAAGTTTGTCGCCCAAATGTCATTTACGTGAGATGAGTTACAAATAAGCATGTCGCCTGAATGTGGTCAGATATTTGAAGTCAAACACGAACCCTTTTCAGGACTGAGATATGCACGTCACCTGAGATGAGAGTTTCAACGACTAGGTTTTGAAAGAAGTTTGTTGCCTAAAAATGGTCTAGCATTTTTTTTAATTAAAGCAACGTGTTTGTTTTTAATGTTTGTCACCCCAATGCATTTTGATTTTTTAAAAATAATTTAAAACACCAACACATCCTGTTTTAAAGCAAATACATAAAAAATGTGCACAAAACCCGAGCAATTCATAATGTGCACACACATCCAAACAACTGATTTAAACTATCAAAACACACACACCCTTACACATCCATAACAAAGAGACCTTTTTTGAAATTCAAAATGTTCATAAACTGCTCATAAACACACACAGCTCTGGCATTCAGGCGTCGAACTGAAGTAAGTCTGTTGCCTGAATGTCTTTTAGGCAACGAACTTTGCTACATCTGTCGGGCGAACAACAATATGGCGTAGTGTTAGGAGCTCTATATACATGACTATATGATTGAAATACATTTAAAAGTAATGTCTAATACTTCTTTCAATCATTTGCACAAATGTGAAATGAGATAAAAATCTCATATTTTACATTAAACATGCGAATCACACTAAGAATGAATAAAGCTAAGTTGTAACGTATATCAATTTGGAAAACCTATTGCATTGCATAATATGAGTTCCAGAGCTACTCAACACAGAGAAACTACTGACGAACAAGATTAATGAAATCAAGACAAAAAAGGAAATTGAAACTAGAAGGAGATTGAAGAAAAAAAATCGAAAGTGCGTGCTTAGCTAAGTAAGGAGAAGCGATAAGAAGATATGCATTTGTAGGCATAGAAAAATCAAGAGGAGCAAAGCCAATACATTGATCGATTTCTTCATCATCTTTCTCTCCTTCTATTGGTTTTCAGAGCGAAATCAAGAAAGATTTGATCGACATGAAGAGGATATTTCTATTCATGAAAGGGTCACAACAGGTAAAGCTTTTTCCCCTAAAGTACAAGAACAATTACAATAAAGCCACTTAACTATGTTTTCTCCAACAATGTACAATAGAAAATTCTGCAACCAAGCGTTTTTATTAGCCTATTTGATGCAAATATACGACAGAGTGTCTGGATTCTCATTCATTATAATTATAATTCAATTTCAATCTTAAATATTTTATACGTTATTGGTTATGTGTTTGGTTACACATTTATAGTTGTATTATATTGATTCAGAGGTAGGGGTACTAGATTTTGGCAAATGAGGGCTAGCCTGACCGACCCGTCCCATGCCGCTAAGCCTAGCCTGTATGTGCCCGTAGTGGGTATGGCATTGGGAACCCAAATGTACCCGTTATGGGTCGTTGGACCCATAATGGGTACCCGCTTCGTGGCTATATGTTGGGGTTTATGGGTGTAGTCCCACCTTGAAAAATAGGTAAAAACCAAACCAAAATTTAAGGGGAGGTGAAACTCCTACACAATGACTTAAGCTTTTGTGTTAGAACCCAACACGACTCTCATTTTCATATGACCCATCCGGGGTTTCTCAGAATTTAATATGGTATTAGAGCATCGATCCATGGTTTGAGTAAAGTTTCCGCGATGAATTTGGTTGATCTGTACTGATTTTCTTCTTCCGTGCAGTTTTCCTCAATTTTCGTTCTCATAAATGGTGAATGAGCAAGGACGTATAGATCTGAGCGATCCGTTTTACATCCATCCTAGCAATCATGCACCCTCGCATGGTCTCAGTAACTCTAGTGTTTGAAGAAAAATGCTATGGTAAGTGGCGGAGATTGATATGCATGCGTTGTCTGCTAAAAATAAAGTTTGATTCATACCTAGAGAGATAACAAAGCCAAATGCATCCTCTCCGAAGCTACAAAGCTAGAAATGTTGTAATGACATGGTGATCTCGTGGATCTTCAACAACCCGAGTCCCGAGATTTGGAGTGTCATTTACAATGGCACAACTCAAGTAATATAGAGAAGTTTGGAATCGAGGTTCAGCAAACTTGGAGGAACTCTTCTCTTTCTCTTCTTATTTCACTAGAATGAAATCTCTGTGGGACAAGCTGGACAATATGAGAGAATTGCCTTCATGTGCGTGTCGTGCTGCTTCTGAATTTTTGAAATGTGAGGAGGATCAAAGAAGTGTTTAGTTACTGATGGATTAAATGAGACTTATAAAACATCGAGGGGAACGGTCTTGATCTTACATCCATTGTTGGATATAGATCGTGTTTACTTCTTACATACTCAAGAAGAATATCAGAGGGATTTGAAACGAAATTCTAGATCTGCTGGTTCTGAAGGAGTGTCTATCTTTTTCATGACACAGATCTTGCAAAGTGGCTTTGGTAAGGGATTCGGATCTAGATCTTGAGCAGTAATTCTTCTAAAGGGAATTTTTGATAAAGGAGGTGCTGATAAGGCACGTTCTGATAAAGGATACAAAAGGAAGTCATTGTTCTATACAAATTGTAAGAAGACCAATCATACAATTGATTAGTGCTTCTTTATTATTGGCTTCCCACCTGGATTTGCTGAAAACAAAGATAAAAAAGAAGAAGTTGAGAAAAAAGTTTGCAGGTTCTGTGCCTCAAGATAAAAAATCAGAGTTTTCCAGTGAACAAATTGCTTAATTGATAGCTTTGTTACATACCATAGGCTCTTCTTCACGCAACAAGGAACCAATTGCAGATGAGCTTGTAAGGTTTTTAGGTAGTTATTTGTCTACACGGGTCTTTGATAAAAGGATTTGAATTATAGATAGTGGAGCAAGTGGTCATATGTCCAGTGATCTGAGTTTGTTCAGGCATTCCTCTAAGTTAGCTAAGCCATTTATGGTGACACTGCCCATAGGAGAAACGACATAGATCACCATAGTTAGAACCATAGAAGTTGTGCAAGGGCTAACGTTGCACAATGCTCTATTCGTACCTCATTTTAAGTGCAATTTGATATCTATGGGAAAGATAATTAGGGAGCTTAATTGCTTCGTTTATATTCACTCCACAAGGTTATTATATGCAAGTGCCTTCGATGAAGAATCCTACGAAGATTGGTGATCTAGTCAAGGACTTATTTCTGCTGGGGATTGACTCACAAGATAAGAAGCAACGTCTTATGGTGCCTTGCAACAATGTGATAATTGTAGTGGATGTTATGGTTTGGCACAAGAGGTTAGGCTATTTGCCTCTTTGTAGCCTTCATAATTTTTCATTTGTTCATATGTCTGGTGATTGTGACACTGCTTTGAAATCTTGCTCTGTATGTGCTCGATCTAGACAAACACGGATTCCATTTGCTTTTAGTTCTATCAAAGCTACTTCAGCTTTTGAATTGTTGCATATTGATGTTTGGGGAACTTATAGAGTGCCCATGTATGATAATTTCAAATAATTTTTACTATGGTTAATGATTATGCGTGAACCATATGGGTTCAATGGTTTACAAATAAAGAAGTTGCTTTCCTTGCTATGAAGCAATTCTTTGCTCAAGTTGAGAGGCAATTTGGTAAACAAGTTACCATTAGGACTGATGATGCATTGGAGCTTGAAGGGAGCAAGTAGCACACTCAGTTTTTGATAGACAAGGGGATTGTCCATCAAAGTTCTTGTGGAGCTACTTCACAACAAAATGGAGTAGTTGAACGAAAAAATAGGCATATATATATATATTGGAGGTAAGATGAAGCCTTATGTTTGAGTCGAATTTGCATAAGAAATTTTGGGGTGAGAGTATGCTTATAGATGTGCACATAATTAATAGCTAGGCTTCCCAGCATGCTGCTAAAGATGAAGTACTTCATCTTCAGCAGCATGCTGGGAAGCCTAGCTAAAGATGGACAATTTTGGGGTGAGACTAGTCTTCCTTCGAGTTCTTACATCAGAAACCTCCTTCATATGGTCACTTTAAATGCTTCCGGTTCTTTCTCTGTTTTGACCCTGCAGAAAGGAAGGGAAGAATTTACAGCTCGAGCTTCTCCTTATGTCTTGCTCGGTTATTCTGGAGGAAAGAAAGGCTATAAGGTTTTCAATCTTTAGACCAAACAGGTCCTAATGCCTAGCGGCATTGTCTTCCATGAAGGGGTGTTCCCTTATAAATCTTTTACCCGTTACTCATCTTTTGCTTCTCCTTCATTTTCTATTGGGCCTCATGCAATGGATATTTCTTCTTAGTATGATGATCATGAGACCAGCCTTTCTCCTTCTATTGTTGATGTTCCTAGAAGATCAACCAAAGATCACCATTCCTCTTCTTATTTGGCTGATTACACATACTCTATTTTATGCTTTCATACCATCACATCCACATATTATTTTCCATTTGCTATAGCACCCAACAATGTGTTCTCTGATCATTCACTGAGGCCTGTGAATTTTTGGTTTGGAAAAAGGCAATGCAGGTTGAGTGACGAAGGGAAAGTCGTTGATTTACCTCGTCAAAAATAAATCCCAACCAAACAAACTAGTATAGTATGCAAGTAAGGGGTCGAACCCTAGAGAATCAAGTATTTCTAAATATTGTGTATTTATCAATATAAAAAGAAAAGATTTTTATGAATGAAAATAAAAGAAAATAATATTCACAAAAGAAAATAAAGGATAGAAGAAAAGCTTTCCCACCTACAAGTTCTCGACTTTGGTTGGTTTTATTGGTCATCGAATCCTTTTCAAGTTATTATCATTTCCTACAAATTCCTCCTATCTTGGCATAAATAGATTAAAAGTCCTATGAGTCCAATTAATCCCTTACTCCCCTATGCAACCCTAACACGGTCAAGATTTAACAAAGAGATAGCAAATAGTCCCAAGAACCTGAGCATATAAATGACACAAATTAAACACGGTAAATCAATTTTTAAGATATATGTCAACTCCCTACATAATCATGCTTCAAACATGGAATCCACAATCTTATGCGTGCTACTATGGAAATAACACAAATATGAAAGTATTAAATCCTAGCAAGAAATCAATATTATCAAGGTCGCGAATCAAGATAACATCAATAACATAAGAAATATCACATAAAGAAGTTGAAGGAATTATAGAGGAAAAGTAACTTAAATTAGAAACTCACAAACCATCAACCAAGTCTCGAAAGTGTAGGCGAAAACTAGAAAATTAGCCAAACATGGCTTACCTAAACTTTCTTCTCTTCTATGGTGATTGCTCTTCTTGAATGTATTAGAAAACTAACGCTAAACATCCTATTTATAACCCTTAAGTTATGAATAAACAAGGTAAAAGATAGATAAATTAGACAGAAATTTCCTAAACCAAACTAGATAAAAGATAGAGATTTCCAAATATAATCCGGCGGTAGATTTCGTTGGCAACGACGGGCTTTTTCGCTGGCAGCGAGTCCTCATGGATGGCTTGCTCAACCTACTGTCGGATTTTCGCTAGCTACTCGCTACTAAACCGGTAGCAGTGAATGTCCATGCCTTAGAAAATTTGTCAAGCCTCTTCGGTTCCGCTACTAGCGAAGATTTCCGCTGCCGCAAAAACACCTTTCCACTGGAGTGGATCCACTCGCTAGCTCTCGGGCTGACTCGGCTCGCTGGCAGCGAGTCGGACTCGCTGGCAGAGAGTCTTGCTCAGGCACTTGCTTAGACATGATGTCGCTGACTTGATCCCCTGCAGAGGATAGACATTCGCTATCAAAGAATTTCCAGCAAAACACCATCACTTATATATCGAAAATATCTTTCCAACGCATGCTCATATGCGTCGATCGGAAAACCGAGGCCCCCGAAAAGTGCATTACAAATTCAGCTCGCCGGACGGACAACTTTCGCGACTCACCCTTGTTTTCGCTCTTAGACCTCGATTTCGTGCTCCGTTACTCCTTAGATTCTTCCATTCTTTTTGGGACTACTTCCTTAAGCTCTCACAAGTCTTGCCTTAGCCAACCTTAGCTTCGTTCATCGTGTTCTTTGCTTCGGATCTACGAATCTACATAATACCATCGAAATAGCGTAGATTTTGAACTTTCCAACAAAACGAGTGCTAATCTAATTAACATTAAAACATGAATATATGACAATGAAATGCACCTAAACTAATCTATAATGCATATTGGAATATGCCTTATCAAACTCCCCCACACTTAACCTTTTTCTTGTCCTCAAGCAATGCAAAAACAAGAGCAAAACCAATATCCCACAAATATGATCTTAAAACACTAACCTTGTCAAAAGCAACATCAAAGTGGAGGAGCCATGAACATGAAAGCTAACATTCTAGTAAGTATATGAGCGATTCAAAATAAAGGCACATCTCATCCAACCTCACTGGGATCATGTGTTTACTCTCACTCTCATGTGTTTAGGCTTGACAACGTATCTCTCAACTCAACCCAAAATGCAAAAAGCTACATAGAAATTGAGACATATATCACATATTCTCCACCGTGGATACCATCACTCATAAGCAACATCAAGAGGTCTTTTATCAAGGTTGTAATGGGGCTTGGTAAATAATTAAGGGCAAGGAGACTTTATGGTCATGTGGTGCTTAAAATCCGGGAATTAAGATCCTAGATAATCAAAATATCAACCATCAACTCTCTCAAAAACATCATCTTTAACTCAAGCTCGCACAACAACTTCACACAAAAAAAACATTCATCTCTCAGCCAAAGATTATTTTCCAACTCTCACATTTATAAAAAGGCTCTACTTCATGCTTTTTTTTTTTGCTTTTCTTTCTTCTTTTTTTTTTTCTTTTTTTCTTTTCTTTCATTTTCATTTTTTTTTCTTTAGAGCCAAAACAATAATGCACAACGTGAGGAATAAACTTAAAATTACATGTAAAGGCTGAATATATTTTATATTATTTTATTATTATTATAATTAATTATATTATTATATTATTCAATTTGTAAGAGTAAAAAAAAAACTTGTCCTCGAGCATAAGTTTCGATTTTAAAATCCTTCCGGCATCGTTTGAGAATTTGGATTTTGACGGAAATTGATTCCTCTTTCAAGCTCCGAGTCTTGATAAATTATTTTAATTCTGAAAATGATTTAAAAATTCGATTTAAATTGTCTAGTGTCAGGATTTCGTTTTAGTGAGCGGGATTGAAGTCGAGTGTCGGGATTTTAAATTGGTGTCACTTGGGACCATTTCTCAATTTGTGTTTTCTTTTCCTTCTCTCTCTCTCTCTCTCTCTCTCTCTCTCTCGATTCAGAAGGCCATTGAGGCCATGAGGAGCATAAAACTCATTTCTTTTGTCCTAACCTTCATTCACCCCCTCCTCTCTATAAATGTACATTCTCCTTCCTGCAACTCTCCATCCACCAACTCTCCTTCCTTTGCCCCCACTCCCTCTTCATCCACCCACAATACCCACAAGAGGAGTACCTCTCCCTCTCTCCGGTTTGTCCTCTGCTGCAGACCACCAAACCACCACTGTCGAGCCACCACCCTACTCCCTCCCTGCCGATTTTGATTTCCGAAGCCACCAAAGCCTTGTCGTCGTTAGTCAACCCTGCAACCAGGCATCAGCAGCCCCACCGACTGGTCGTCGTCGTCGTCCCTACCCCTAGGATCCATAGCCACGAGCTCCTTTGCGTTCATCTCCCCTGTTCCTTCCGCGAGCAACCAAGCCCCACTAAAGTTCCTCCTCCTTTTTGTGAGCAGCGCCCAGCAGTTCCTCCTCCCTCTGTCGTCATTAGCAGAAGCAGACGGAGCCCCGCCGGAGCTAGCGTTCTCCCTCGTCTCATCTGTTCTCGTTCATAAGATCGATTTCTTTTCTCGTTTCGTTTCCAACTCGATTCCCTCATAAAGGTGAACCTTTATCATCGCTCCATTTGTCCCGGCCCCTAAGAGCTTCCTTCATCCCCAACGGCGCCGAATCATACCCTTTTCCGGCGAAGAGCTTCGATCTCGGTGAGCCCATCTTTCCCTCTTTCCTTTGCTCGTGTTTGAATTTCTTTGCTTGAGTTGTGATCGGAATCTAGTCTCGGTCTGTTTGGGATAGGTTTTGGGTGGGAAGGTCGCCGGAGACCTGCATTCTTCTTCTTTCTCCCGTCCCTTTCCATCGTCGTTGTGCCCTGTTCTGTTGTTGGGTTGAAGACGGGTTCAGAGGCCGGCTGGTCTTCCTTTTCTTTCTTTTTCTCTTGTTTCGGTTTATTAATATCAGATTTGGAGGTGCGGGTTTGGGCCTCACCTTGGGCTCGGATCCGGGTTTTCTACTGGGTTTGAGTTTGGACTACTAGATTGGGTTGATGGGTTGTGTGATTGTTATTGTTTTGGGTTAGATATATATGTTATATGTTATATCTTATTTGAGGGTTGTATATTTTACCATTAGTATATATTATATGTTATGAGGGTTCTATATTAAATTATTTTTTAGATTATTATTATTACTAAATGTCATCATTATGAATTTTATGAAGGTGAATTTCTGAAATTATTTTGTATTATGAAATTATTTTTAAAAGTGATAATATTGAGATAAGTATTTTGTGATGATTTAAATATGTAGGGTGGGAATTTTGAAATGACTTGTTGATTTTGGATTTAATAGGGACTTTGAAAATGGATTTAATTTGATGCGTTATATTAATTATATATTGTTGATAAAGTATTATTTAAGAGGGTTTTCAAGTTTCCGGAAATAGCTCTTAAATGATTTATTGTTTGAAAACAAAAATGCCAGAATATTTTGATAAAACAAGATTTGGGGTTGACTTAGAAAATTTGATACTTCCTCTTGATTTGGACAAGTATGATTTGAGAAATTGTTTTGAATATGAGTTGACTTAACTTGAGAATTAAGAGTTTTGAAAACATTGGAAAATGATTTTACTTGATTTAACTCGGGGAATCTATTGTTGGTTTCTGCTTGAGAATTATGTGAACTTTAAGTAAGATATGAAATGTTATATGATGATGCAAGATGAGACGATGGATGAGATATTTTATGTTGAGATGATATGAACATGAAATGATTTATGATGGGATAAGATGGAATAATCTGAAATGAGATATGTGAAGTTACGTATGATTGTTAGGGGCGCCTTGTGTGAATTAGATAGACTTATGCATATTTGTATGTTTATTAGGTGATTTGAGATCTATTGGACATTGCTTATTATCGGTGTTAATTGCTTGGATTCTGCGCGCCTCCAAGTATGTTTCCTATGAGAGCTTACTCAGTAACCCGGACCTCATGCCTGATGTGTCATATAGTATGTAGGTGTTGCATATGCATAAAAGCATGCCATGTAGTATCGTGCTTAGGACTTGCACTTATGAATGTGCATCCCTATTCTTTATGCGTTTGAAAAAAGAATGATCGTTATCTATGAGTCCTAGAGTCTTTTGCTAGGGTTATAGGGTAGCCCGCCCTATCGGGTTTGCCCTGAGTCAGTATTGTCGTTACATGAGCATTATGAGGTAGCGCATCACCATCGGGCATGAGTATGATATGATGATGATGAGTATGATATGATGATGAAAAAATGGGTACCATACTGTCCAGGTCCGCTCATGAAAAAAGGGCGGAGTAGGAGAGGGATATGCCACTTGACATTCTTTGGGTGCCTCTACAGTCTTTCTGCACTTATATTTATATATCCTGATAAGCATGACTTGCGTGTTTAAATTTTGTACTGCATTAGAACATCCTTTAATCTAGGCATAGACGTATTATATGTCCTCAGCGAGGTCTTTAAGGCTCGCATGCGTCTCTGGGCCTGACTTCGTGGATAAACTTAGGTACCCGCCCTTTGCTTCATTGTGCTTTTATGGCGAGGGACTTCCTGGGCAAAAGCGAAGAACCGGACTGACCCGCTAATTTGGCTTAAGTATTATTTGATTATGATTTTGGTTTTGACCCGGCTCTGCAGTGGCAATTTGTACTTTACTTTCACTTTTCTTCCCGTTTTCCTTAAACAAATTTTCGCGACTTAGACCTTAGGACAGGTTAAGGGTACTCAACGGCCCTACGCTTGTTTTGGGGTTTGAAATCCCCGCTTTGAATACTAATGTTTAAGAGGTTTAAAACCTCGACCCGTACCTGGATTGCAAGATCCGAACGAAGGTATCCTACCTTTGAAACGTAACCCAGGTATTTATATCCGGGCCGTTACAAAGTTGGTATCAGAGCCAGGTTATGCAATTCGGGTACGCAAGGGTCGGGTGTATGTTTTGGCAAATCGCCCATGAATTTCAAAGGATTTGAAGGTGTTTTAACTGGGCAAAATGAACTTAATATGACTAACTCAAATGGACTAAATATGAACTCTACCTAATAAATAAGATGAATCGAACAAAGGGGATCGAGTGGGTAGAAAGGGTGCTAGACCATCCTTATTGGATGTAGATGGGAACTGGTAGGCGAAAGATAGCTTATTCTTTACAGATGGGCCTTGAAGACTCCAAGGAATTGCACTGCAGTGGTTGGAGTGGCGAGTTATGTAGAGATCATGAGGTATTTTCCCCTCCGATCAGTCGCTCCTCGAAGAGCGGCATTAGATAGCTTGATGTGCTTTATATCAATTGGGCCTGAGGGCGATCTCTCTCAAAGGAGATCATTATAATTATCATTGACGGATTCTATGCTGAGTGCTTGTTATGCTAAAGATCTGATTGGTATGTCCTAACTATGAAATGTGTATTGAATGATTTGTGTAAACGGGGTAGTGAGAGTACCCTTATTCCTATATGGTGAAGCCCAGCCTGTGTGGAATAGCCCCTTCCCTTATGTTAACTCTTTGATGATCCTATCGAGTCCTTCTCCTGGATATCGGTGTCCTCCATGGGAAATCGGGTTGTTAAACACATTGTCTTCGGGAATCATGTTTTGATATGAGGGTTGTCTAAGTGAATATTGGAAGATGGTTCTTGACATATACCCGAGTTAGGAAGTAAGTGTTCGCTTAGGGGAGTGTGGTAAAGTAGGAGATTCAAATATTTAAAATAAAACAAAGCACAACTAGACTATCTCCCTGTCCCAAACAAATAATACAAGAATCCCCTCCCTTGTAGTAGTAGGGTAATTCAGGATCGAATCCACGAGGAGGTATGTCAGCGCTTCCTTTGTTGTACTCACGATCAAGGCTTTCGACCTCAGCAGACACTCGATATCGAGTATACAGGTCGATATCGACCTCAGTTCTGGTCGATTTCCTAGCGCAGTCCCTGCAGAAGATAAAACAGCAAGTCGACGTCGAGCAGATACCTCGACATCGATGTTAGACCTCGATATCGACCCTTATGGTCGATTTCGATGCTTGTCACAGAAACTATTTTTGTAACCAATTTGTCGGAAAAGAGTCCGAAAAAAATAGAATGGAGAAGGAAGATGAACAGAAACAAAACTAAGACTTTTAAGTTGACTTCAATTAATTAAAAGGCTTCCAAAGTCGGGGTTTCATGCCATAACGATAACAATGCAAGTTTCATGCTAAAGATATGAACTTTAATGTCTTTCCGTCAAATAACTTTCGTTATCAACACTTAGGTAATTAGAGGCTCTCGCATAATTCCTAAGAGCTACTATCCAATTCATGAGCAATTCAAGTTCACAATATGAGTGCTTTCGCTTCAATAATGCAAAGAATGAATCTCCCTAACTTTCGTAAAGGATCATGCATGGGGTAGAAGACGGAATCGCATAAAAGTCAAACCTTTAATGCACTTACCTCACATTGCTATCGTCGGGCTCACCCCGACCCTAGAAGTGGGTTGACTACTCGCTCCTCATCATGCACATCATCATCATTGTTATTGAAAGAAAGCTACTTTGATTTAAAACTTTGAAAGAAAGTACAACCGAACAAGCCACTCCACTCTCGCTTTACAACTCCACTCGGCCTCCTCTCTCTCTCTCTACTCTCTATTGAAACTGAAATTCTCTGCGAAATTGGATGTTATTCGATCTGAAATTGAATACCTAAACTCAGCCCTATTGGCCTCTATTTATAGATGTCGATAAGGACTCAAAACCTTATCTTTATTCTCTAAGATAAACTAAAACAAAGTAAAAGCTAAAACTTCATGGTGAAATCAGCCTCCTCATGATAGATCTGGTGTTGATGATAGGAAATCTCGACCTTTGGATAGATATTGCAAGCTTTGGATATAATTCTATCAAAATCGGAGTCGAATTCCTCTGCTGGCATGGTCAATATCGACCCTTAGACATCGATATCGACCCTTCTAAAACCTTATCTCGAGCTTCTCCTTCTCCTACTCGAACTGGCAATAGACTTCTATCAATTTGGTCGATCTGGCAGCATCGATATCGACCTCCAAACGTCGATATCGACCTCTTCTGTGTCGATATGCTCTGTTTCCTTTTTTGCCCGATTCCTATGTCTCTGATGTACTCGATGTCGAGGTCTTTAGTCGATTTCGACCTCTTCAGAAGACTTGCCCTTGCGAACAGCCTGATGCACTATCTCAATGCTTTTTTATCCAATGTATATATTTTCTGCTCCTTCTTCCTTCTTACCACGGCAAGTCTTTGTGAAATAACCCCGACGGGAAGAAAAAAGAAGGCGTTCGTACATGGAAAGATCATAATGGGTATCGACCCGAGTAGCATGGGGCACGTGGAATCCCGTAGGAAAAATTCCGCAAAAACGAAATACTAATTGGGGCGAGTTTTTTTTCTGCTCTTCCGAATTCATCCATTTTTATCCTGTTTTCTGCGAAATCACATGGAAACTCGTGCAAACCCATATATTTGACAATTAAGCATAAACTACACTATTCCCATGTTTTCCCATTAATATGCATGCAAAAGACAATAAAATGGATTCATGTGTGCATAGAAAATATGGCAATTTGCACGCAAATCAAACACCCCATACTTAAGCTTGCTTGTCCCCAAGCAATACTTTTAATGGTCATTCAGGTGAAGAAAGTAAACCCTCAACATCACAGATTCATTTTTCATATGTCCCTACAATTAATTGCCATCCTCGAGAAGGTACTTATGTCAACCAAGTCCATGCCTGTGCATAAAAAGCAATTTCATATTCATAAAGGAGGTAATATGCAAAAAACAATTTTAGCAACATAGCATTAATAATCAAGAGGACTTTTTTTTTCAGGCTTGTGAGAAGTGGATTGGTAAAAGGCTACAGGTAGGCTAATAATTGGCCATGTGGTGTTAAATCCAGGGAAACATACTTTCTTTCCAAAACATTCCACATTCCTTCTTCATAATGTCTCACCTTTCACTCATCGCTCAATGCTTTTTTCAATATAATGCTTTTACCTCTCTAACCTTAGCACTGCCTTCTCGCGAGTCGCAAACATGGGTTTTATGAATGGCCCCGGATACTTAGTACTTCGGACTCCTCACCTCGTGTGTCCCATCCTGCGGAACTATTATCTCAACGCAAGCAGGGTCGACCCACCTTTATCTCCTGAGGTGATCAGATTTTTTCTCGCTCATTTAATTTTCCATATTTCATAATTATATCATTCCTGCCAACAACTTTAAAAATGCACAACTCCATACAACTCCAAAGATGACATCCATTCAAAAAAAAAAACTTTGTCCCCGGATAGGGTATAAGGTAAAAAATGGGCAATATGTGTATATCTGGAGCACTAATGATAATGATAAGTCTCATATATGGCTTTGCATAGGTAAGGCTAGGATATGAACTTTGTTTGTATGGAATTTTTATAAAAAGTCCTCCATCATCTTATCATGCACATGTCAAAAGCAACTTCAAATTTTTATCTCCTTTAAGTTTTTTCTCTTCTTGCACTTCATTTGGACTTCCCTTAACTAGGCAATCTTATGTTATATCTCTAATGAATATAATTTTGCATCATAGAGCTCTTTTTTATACTTCCATGACTCTTTCTTTTCCAAAATTTTTGATGGGGGTCATTTTTCTCTCTCTTTTTTTTTATGCATTAAAATAAATATGCAACCCTAA
The DNA here is from genome assembly GCA_963922045.1 of Persicaria maculosa. Lineage (NCBI taxonomy): Eukaryota > Viridiplantae > Streptophyta > Magnoliopsida > Caryophyllales > Polygonaceae > Persicaria > Persicaria maculosa. The sequence continues at coordinate 16,760,261 of OY998261.1, read as the reverse complement.
TCTAAGTATGAATATGCAAGTAAGCCTTTCCCCCACCCCATACTTAAAATTTACAGTGTCCTCACTGTATTAGAACTAGGGTTAAGAAGAAAACTTACTAAACCGTCACAAATTTCAGGAGTCGAAGATGACAACAGGGAAGGTCGATATCGATCCTTTACATCGATATCGATGTCTCTCTTGATTTCCATTCAGGCTTCAAGGTGATTTGGCCTCGATCACAAACCCTATCCATGTCAACCTTAAGGTCGATTTCGATGTCTGACATCGATTTCGATGCCTTTCCGTGTGCTTTTCTCTTTCCTGCAATTTGTAAAATAAACACAAAATATGCAAAACAATAAATTGTCTAAAACCAAAATAAAAGCTGTCTAAAACTAAAACTAAGTCTTTGTTACAAGCTCTAGATTTTTAAGTCGCTAGGCCGACTTCTTCCTTTGCGCTTCTCAAGGTGGCATCTGCAGAGCCCATGTGGCTTGGGCCTCAAATATCACTCCTTTCTTGTCCCGCAGCTGCATTCCGCCGGGATTGATTTGATTCACTGTGAATGGACCTAAGTTCTTATCCTTGAATCTTGTAGGGAACCCATGGTCCTTCGACTTGGCAACATAGACCTTGTATCCTATCTCATATTGGCTTGAACCATCATCGGATACCCTACATAAGCGCACATGCCAAGGCACACCTCTTCCAAATAATGATAAGTCCTTAATTGTAATTGAACAAGAGGAATCCGTACCTTGACTTACCTTCTTCTCTGTCTGTGGCTCATGTCGATGTCGATGTTCGGAGGTCGATATCGACCTCTGTTGTACACCTGGAGGATCAGTCAATTTGGGGAGTTTTGAATCGATATGATCAGGTCGATTTCGACCCTCAGGGGTCGATATCGAGGTCTCCTTGCCTCCCTTCTCAGTGCTGATGGTGGTCGATTTCGATAGGGCATGGTCGATATCGACCCTTGTCCCCGATTTCGATGCTTCCTCTTTTCCTCCGTCGACCCCATACTTATGACCTGTCACAGAATCTTGAACATTAGTGGTCGATATCGACTTACCTGGGTCGATTTCGATGTTCTGTTGAGCTCCTTCGTTCAAGATTGCTTCAACTTCCTCTACTTGGGCTTCATTGATGGCTTTTATCTCCATTGGCCCTTGACTTTGCACCGTCTTGTTGAAGGAATAATCTATTACTTCATCACTAATTGTGAGTGAGAGCAATCCTTTCTTCACGCTAATGTTGGCATCGACGGTTGCTAGGAATGGCCTACCTAAAATAATTGGACAAGCAGGGTCCTCCGCTATGTCAACAACTAGGAAATCAGCAGGGACAAAGAATTTACCTACTTGTACTGGCACATCCGTCACTATCCCAGTTGGAATCACTACCGTATTGTTAGCCATGTACAATCTTGCATCCACGGGCTCTAGAGGACCTATCTTTACCTTGTGCCAAATGGTTAGTGGCATCATGCTAACGCTAACGCCCAAGTCTACTAAAGCATTAAATTTGAATTGACCTGGACCTATAGCGATAGAAAACTTACCTGGGTCCGCCCGCTTTTGTGGTAGCTCCAACCTGTTGCATTCCTCTGCGATCTCAGAGAGCGATCGCTTCTTACCCAAGATGTCCTTAAGGAACCTTACATAAGATGGCATCTCGTGAAGTGCCTCTGTGAATGGTATAGAGACATTAAGCCCTTGGAGCATCTTCACAAACCGTTGGAACTTCTTTTCCACTGGGTCCTTAGTCACTTTCTAGTTGGGAATGGCAACACCTTCTTCCTTCCTGCGGCTGCAGTGAGGTCGATATCGACATCAGTAGGGTCGATATCGACTGGAGGAGTCGATTTCTGTGGTGACGCAGAATTAGGGTCGACATCGACAGGAGGGTCGACATCGATGTCACCTTGGTCGATATCGACAGGGGGGTCGATATCGACGTCTGTTCTGGCTCCTTCTCCTCCGCTTTTTGCTCGGGCGTTTGTAATTGACCTGTGGTTTTGCCCTTTTGGTTGGGCACAGTGGATCCAGGGAGCGATCCTGACGCCTTGGGCATTGCTTCCGCCAATTGACTCATTTGAGTCTCCATGTTGCGCTTCCAAACGTCGATCTCCCCAAGTCTAGAATTGATGCCCTGCAGCTGAGTATGGACGGAGTTATTGGCTTGGTTGAACTCAGCGTTGTTCCTCCGCATCTCATCAAGGATGATTTGCAGGTCATCTTTCTTATTCTCCCGCTCAGGGTGCCCTGGTTCCCTATATGTTGGGGGATCCCTTTGATAGAACCTTTGATCACCCCAATTTTGTTGATTGCCCCCTCCATAGGGGCATCTCGTCCATTTGACCTCCTCATGTTGTTCCGCCATGGATACTTGCTCAGTATGTGGACAGGCACTGGTGTTATGCCTTGTTGAACCACACTCCTGACAAGGTTGATTGTTGCTCAGGAACCTTACTTGCTTTTGAAGGTGGCGTGTTTGATATTTATGGAATTGTTGCCGCACTTCAGGATCTATCTCCCTTGGAGGCTCATATAGTGGCATAGATGGAGCAGGCCTTGCATCATAGGCCGCAGCAGCCCCATAGGTGTTGTCAAAGTTCACTAGCCTCTCAATGGTCTCCCATGCCTCCATTGGTGTAAGCTCAATGTACCGATAGGAGGTATATGAATTGATCCTCTCCTTATTCAGCGCATTAGGGGCGTTATAAACGATCTCTTGGATGACATATGGAAGTTGCCCATGTGTCGGGCATGATCTCAGCAAGTCCTTAAAGCGCTCCCACGCCTGTGCTAGGGTTTCACCTGGCTTTTGTTTGAAAGCCGTGATCCTTTGTCGTAGCATCACCGTTTTAGAAGGTGGGAAGAATTTGTTCAAGAATGCATCTTTCACCTCCGCCCATGTCCTTAGCGATCGTGGAGCCAAACTTTCAAGCCATTGTAATGCCTTTCCTGCCAAAGACCATCGAAAAGATTTTAGTCGCACATACTCTAAGTTTACTCCATCAGCAACTGTTTCACATAAGTCCATAAAAGTAGAGATGTGTTGCAGGGGGCATTCATTATGTCTTCCTTCAAAAGTATTTCTTTTAATCTCAGATAGGAAGTTAATTTTCAATTCATAGTTAGAGTGAGGAATTATAATGGGAGATTCAGGAACATGAAGCGGCGGATGCATGTATTGCATCGCCGTCTGTGGATACTGATTTAGCCGCTCTTGGGCTTGTCTGCGCACATCCTCCTCCCTATCACCACGGGCTCGCTCAGCGGCAGCAGCGGCCCTTTCATCAGCGATTGTAGCATTGTGGTCCTCGATCTCCTCCCTCAACCGCTCTATGATCTCAGCCTGCGTCTCGTTGTCAGCCATGATGCGTATTGCTTTGTTCCGAAGATGGTAGAAACGTTCAGGCTCGTTAATTGGTTCCAGGATAGGTCCGCGATCAGAACGTCGCATAAACCTGCAAAATAAGCTTAGAAAAAAATCGTGATTAACTTAGGTGGCGATTGATTGCCTCCCCGGCAACGGCGCCAATTTGTTCGCTTAAGGGAGTGTGGTAAAGTAGGAGATTCAAATATTTAAAATAAAACAAAGCACAACTAGACTATCTCCCTGTCCCAAACAAATAATACAAGAATCCCCTCCCTTGTAGTAGTAGGGTAATTCAGGATCGAATCCACGAGGAGGTATGTCAGCGCTTCTGATAACTCCACTCCCTTGATGAAAATCGGAATAAGTTTCAAAGGCCTTGACAGTCTGTTTGTGTCAAAGGTCTTGAAGCTTTAACAGTATTGATGAAACACAAAACCTGTTCTATATGATATTATGTTCGAATATTATTTTATGTTATTATATGCGTCCATTATATTATTATATATATACACTAACCTTTCAGGAAGTATTTTCGAATATTATTTCCTTCCTTATGTTGTAATTTGAGAAGATTCAAATCGGAAGATCATGGCCTCCGAAAGTTTCCAAAGATAGAAGATCCAGCTCAAGCCATGATCCTCTCTAGCCATTGGTGAAGATCCTTAGGCGCCGATTTGTTTCAATAAAAAGAAAAGGAAGAAGAAGACAGCTACACACCTGTTGAACACAAGCTTTCATTCACTCAAGCCTTCAAGCGAGATCTGTCTTCTTCGTGTGCTCTCTGCTAGTCCTTAAGAGTCTGTTATTTCATTTCAAAGCATTTGAGAGTTACACTGTGAGCTTATAGGATATATTTCGAGAGAGTGTTATACTCAAGAGTTTGTAACTCGGGAAGTAGACACTAGGCAATTGATTCACTAAGTGTAAAAGGATTGTACTAGATAGCATAGAGAGGTGGGGCTCTTCTATATTGGTCTAGGACTCTAAGGGAACGTGAGTTGACTAGATTGCATTCGTATAGGAGAGAGGCTTCTCGAGGAGCTACTAGGATCCTAAGTCTTGTGAATCAATAAAAGCCGGTTGAATCCTAGGGTTGTGGAAGAACCCTAGGCGGGGACGTAGGCCAAGTTCGTGCTGAACCTCGTAAACAACTCATCGAGTCCTTTACTTATTGCTTTACCTTATTTCCGCACTTGGTTCGACTGTTTAACTTTGTGATTCAGGTTTTCAAAGAAAAGACTAAGTCTAATCTCAAAGGATTTTGCACGAGCTTCAAAAGTCTTGAGAATCTGCGAAAAACCGGCATACTCTATTCAACCCCCCTTCTAGAGTATTTCTATATTACTTTTTTTTACATTATCGAACCTTCAATTGGTATCAGAGCTTTACTCACTGCTTTTGATCTAACAATCTTGTGAGTTTTCGATCATGTCTGGTGAAGCAAGCGGAGGATTTGCACAGGGAAGGTCTACCAGCAGACCACCACTCTTTGTAGGAAACAACTTTGTCCACTGGAGATCATTGATGAAGATGTTCATCATACACCAAGATCTGGAACTTTGGAACATTATATAGAATGGGCCAAAGATTCCAGAGAAAGACGGACCAAATGGAACCAAAGTCGCAAAGAAGGAGTCTGAATACATCCAAGCGGATCTTGAACTCGTCTCCAAAAACTACACGGCTATTAACTTACTTTATTGTGGTCTTAGCACTGATGAGTTTAACCGTATTTCATCTTGTAGGTCAGCTAAAGAGATTTGGGACAAGCTGGTTGTCACCTATGAGGGAACCAGCCAAGTGAAGGACACCAAGATCAGCATCTTCCTTCGAAAGTATGAACTTTTCAAGATGAAGCCTGATGAGTCTATCAAGGTCATGTTCACACGATTCACAGAAACCACCAACAATCTTGACTCTCTCGGCAAGAGCTTTACAAACGTTGAGAAAGTAAGGAAGATATTGAGGTGTCTCCCAAAAGAAAAGTGGGGTCCTAAAGTAACAGCTATAGAGGAAGCCCAAGACCTCACTACTCTGCCTCTTGACGACCTGCTTGGGAAACTGATCACGCATGAGATGATCCTTAATGAAGACGAAGGAGAACTTTCAACAAGCACTAAGAATTTGGCGCTCAAATCCAAGAAGGATGACAAAAAAGATGAATCTGATTCCGAAGATGAGGATGATCCTTTTGCACTTATCACAAGAGGCCTTGCTCGAATCCTCAAAATGAAGAAACAATTCAACAACAAGGATGGATCAGAGTCTTCTAAATTCCGAGGTAAGTCTCAATACAACAAAAATGATAAGAAGACTAAACCGTTGTCTTGTTTTGAATGTGGTGAAACAGATCATCTTGTGAAAGACTGCCCTCAAAAGACGAAGAGCCAGTCCAAGAAGGGTGATAGATGGAAAAAGAAAGCCATGGTGGCAACTTGTAGTGATTCTGACTCCGACTCCGACGATGAGAAGGCCAATGTCTGTCTTATGGCATCAGGAGATGAATCTCACGATGAGAAGCTTGAGGTAACCATAAGAGAACTTATGGCAAGTCCAAAAGAGGTATTATCGGAATTCCTTTCTAATATGATTGCCAATGAAGAGAAACTTATTGCCCAAACTAACACTCTTATTAAGAGAACTGTGGACCAGGAAAGAACTATTGAGGATCTGTCTATGAGGGTCAAAAGTCTTGAAGCTTCTTATTCAGGTCTTGACATTAAAGTCAAGACTCTTGACTCAGAGAAATCTGAACTCAAGCAAGATCTCTCGTCTCTGAGAAGTGAACATCATGACTTAGAGAACGAGAAGATCTCCCTGAATAATAAGATTCAAGACCAAAAGACAGCCCTCATAAGTTTTACCAAATCCAAAGGCACTCTTGATAGAATGTTGGGTGAGCAACAAAGTTCTCTAAACAAAAGTGGTATTGGTTACAATCCAAAGTTTTTAAAGAAGCAGCACATTACCACCTTTGTAAAGGCAAAAGGAAGCAGAACCTCTCCTATATGTCACCATTGTGCTCGAAAGGAACATGTAAAAGAGACCTGCCCCTCTAGAAGAAAGGATCCATATATCATTCGCAATACATTCCCTGTTCATTTGAGAAAAGCACGGATAACACAAGTTTGGGTCCCAAAAGGTACTATTTTACCAAATATGGTTTATCCCAATAACGGATCCAAATTTGCTTATTGGTCTAGCCACAAAGGTTGATGTTTGTTTTGCAGGAGATCACCAAGGTGAAGGAGCAAAAATGGATTATTGATAGTGGATGCTCGAGGCATATGAGTGGGAAGAGTTCTCTCTTTCATGATCTAAAGGAGCAATCCACAGGAACAATCACTCTTGGTGACAAAGGAAAGTGTGACATCGTTGGTATTGGTAGCGTTGGGAGTAATTCCAACCATAGTATTAGAAATGTCTATCTTGTGAATGGTTTAAAGTATAATTTGCTTAGTGTTTCTCAATTATGTGATAGTGGCAATAATGTCAGATTTAACAAGAAAAGATGTCTAGTGTGCAGAGAAGATACAGATGAAGTTATACTAACTGCATATCGTTACAACAATATATACGTTGTGAATGCTGATCAAGTGGCACAAGGAAGCTTAACCTGTCTAAAAGCTTTGACGGACGATCCAAAGCTCTGGCACAGGAGACTTGGTCATGTGAGTCCACATACACTACAGAAGCTTGTGTCCAAAGGGCTTGTAAGAGGACTACCTGAGATGGACTTCAAAGGTATTGATATGTGCAATGCATGCACACGAGGTAAACAAACACGTAGCTCTTTCAAACCCAAAAAGGTTGTAAGTTCTTCTAGACCCCTTGAACTTTTACACATGGATTTATGTGGTCCTATGCGAGTCAAATCTCCCAATGGTAAAAAGTACATGCTTGTTATTGTTGATGATTTTTCTAGATATACTTGGGTTGCTTTTTTAAAAGAAAAATCAGAGGCCTTATTTGAGTTTTCAAAACTTTGTAAGGAGTTGCAAACTTTAAGAAACGAGCCTATAGTGTCAATTCGAAGTGATCATGGTAGGGAGTTTGATCAACTTCAGTTTGATTTGTTTTGTGCTAAATATGGCATCTCCAATAACTTTTCTGCTCCTAGGACACCTCAACAAAATGGGGTTGTGGAACGAAAGAACCGCACCCTAGAGGATATGGCCAGGACTATGCTTTTAGAAAATGCATTACCTAAAACCTATTGGGCTGAAGCTGTTAACATAGCTAACTATATTTTGAATGGCTATCTTATTCGTTCCATCTTAAAGAAAACTCCTTATGAACTTTTCAAAGGCCGCAAACCACTTATATCTTATTTCAAACCCTTTGGTTGTACTTGCTTTGTTCATAACAATGGAAAAGATAACCTTGGGAAGTTTGATGCGCGTAGTGATGAAGGTATATTTCTTGGCTACTCCACAAGTAGCAAAGCTTATAGAATCTTCAATAAAAGGACCCAGTTAGTTGAAGAAAGTATACATGTTATATTTGATGAATGCAATGACGGTTCTTTGAGTGAAAGTGTTGCAGATATAGATCTTAACATCCATGCGGAGAACGAGGAAGGTGATGATGCTGCTACCAAGAACACAGAGAAGAGGAACATGTAGGAACAGATTCTCAACACTGAAGAATTGGCCCAAGGTGTTGAAGATTCGTCCAAAGCCATTGGTGTCCAATCCAACAGTGTTGAAATGTCGAAAACTGCTGAAACTGAACCTAACAGGACTATGGAGTCAGATGTACCACAAATCAATCCTGCTGGTGTGATAAACCAAGGAGCTGAGACTAGCAAAAGAAAATTCAAATACTCCTCATCACACTCATTAAAGGACATCATTTCTGACCCTACTTCTAGTGTTCAAACTCGTTCTAAACTTAAAGATCTTTGTGCTTTTCACGCGTTTGTCTCTCTTATAGAACCCAAGAAGTGTTTGCATGTGTGCTAGGTTTCAAGCTGATCCTAAAGAATCTCACCTCGTGGCTGTGAAGAGGATCTTTCGATATCTCAATGGCACTAAGGAGCTTTGACTATGGTACCCAAAGCAAAAGGATTTCACATTAATCGGGTATTCTGATGCAGATTTTGCAGGCTATAAGGTGGATAGGAAGAGCACATCAGGATGTTGCCAATTCTTAAGAGCATCTTTGATCAGTTGGCATTCTAAGAAACAAAACTCAGTTGCCCTATCCACTGCAGAAGCCGAATACATAGCAGCTGGAGCATGCTGCTCCCAAATCCTTTGGATAGCTCAACAAATGCGAGATCTTGGCATCAACCTCTAAGGCATTCCCATTAAGTGTGACAATACAAGTGCCATCTCCATTACAAAGAATCCTGTTCAGCATTCAAGGACCAAACATATTGATGTAAGGCATCATTTCATTAGAGACCACGTCGAAAAGGGTGATGTGTCCATTTCCTTTATTTCAACTGATTATCAATGGGCTGACATTTTTACTAAGCCTTTGGCAGAGGACAGGTTCACCTTCATTAGACGAGAGATCGGGATGCTTAACAAGGATGCACTTTCGTAGGGGGAGCTTTCCCTTTACGAAAGATAAATTCTACTCAGTGTCAAGACCCTTGAGTTTTATGTCAAGGTTTGTGAACTGAATGATAGAAAAGAGATATCGGATCGTATATATTTGGTTAATATCTTTTTAGATATTTGATCAAGTATTATTTTCATCGGATTTCAAAATAATTTATTTATGTCACATATTTTATCCGTAGAGATATTTTTGGAACAAAAAAATTTTTCGGTTATTTCCCTCCTATTCTAAAATGGTTAAGAGAAGATTTGAATTTTGAATTGAAATATTTTTCAAGTTGGCAATGTTATCATTACTTACATTGGAACCCTAAACCTCGTCCCATCACTCAAATCTTTCCTATTTAAAACCCCAACCCCTCTCGATTACCTCATAACCTCAGAACTACCCAAAACTCTTCCAATTCTCCCTCTCCAATCTCTCAAACTATCCTGAAACCCTAGTCGAATACCTCCATGGCTCCCAAATCAAAGAAAGCTTCCACACCCAAAAGGCTTGACGCCACCCCCAAGGGACGCCAGGTCACTGCTACTTCTCCTACACCTGAACCCACTCCTCAAGCCATCGTCCCTGCTGTTGTCCAGAGCCCCATCGCTGAGAGCACGACTACAGTAACCAAGGGCTCTCAAAAACGCTCTGCTAAGAAGCCTCTCAGTGCGAAGCAGAAAGGGAAAAAGAAGGTCATCGTTGAGGAGGTGGATGAGGAAGAAGAAGAAGAGGAGGATCTTGATGTTATTCTGGAAAAGGATGCAGCCAAGGAAGCCGAAGAAGAAGCTTTAAGGAAGAAAAAGGTCGAGGAGGAGGCCGACCTTGCAAGGAAGTTGGTCGAGGAGGAAGCTGAGAGAATCCGGAAGGAAGCCGAGGCGGAGGCTCTCAAGGAGGTTCCTTCTGAAGAGGAGCCTGAGGAAGAGGACGAGGAGCAAGACGAATCCGGAGAGGACGAGGATACCGATGGAGACAACGCTAAAAGGTCCGGTGAGGAGTTGGGGTCAGAGGAAGAAGAGGAAGAGGAGCCCGAGCATGCTCCCTCTCCTTCTCCTCCTCCTCCTCCCCCGTCTCCAAAGAAGCAGAAAGCCTCTACAGCCAAGCCTCCTTCTCTCAAGCGCACACGGAAGGGCACCCTCAGAAGCCTTGAGGTGCCTACCAAGAGGTCTGCTCCAACACAGGCTAGAAGGAAGAACGCTGATCCTCCCGCTCTCATTCAGGTAAACCAATCCCTCCCCTCTTCATGGTTTGAAAATGCTGAAATGGCTGGTAAGTGGGTAGATGAGTTTCGAACTCGTAGGATCTGCTGTTCTGATTTTTTAGATATTGCGTTCTTTGAAGCTTGAATTTACCGTGCATTGCTATCCTTAAAAAATCCCCAGCTTGGACTCTTCTCAATCTTGAAACCGTCTATTATCCCCAACTCACCCGCCTGTTCTATATAAATCTCAAAGCCGAACACACTGACGATGGTTGGTTCTTGGAATCTGTCGTCAAGGGAGTTAGAATCTCTTTCAACTCCTTTGACTTCGCTAATTTCCTTGGCCTTCCTAGCCCTTTTCCACCCTCTCAAGAAAACCCCTCTAAAGAAGACTGCATTACCCTTGCCCGATCCAAATATCTTCTACCCGAGGCATCTACCAACACCTCAAAGCAGCTAACCCACTCATCCCTTACCCTAGAGGCAAAGATCATATTTAACATCATTGTGCATTGCCTCTTACCCCGTCTAAACTCCGGCTCTCTCCTGACCGACAATGCCATGATCCTACTTTACCGAATCCTTAATGGCCTTGATCTTGATCTGGCCAACACCATTTTAGGATCCATGGCTCACACTAGAAAAGCCAGAAAAGGAACTCCCCTCCCCTTCGCTACCCTTTTGACCCATATCTTCAAAGCTTCTGGAATCGATTTTAAAAATGAAGAACAACAACGTCATATGGGTAAGTTCGACTCCAAGAGCCTTGAAAAGATTGGCATCACTCGGTCCCCCCAAGGGACTTGGAGTCTTGCCTCTCCTTCAAAAGCTCTTCCCACTGCCTCAGCCATTGATGAACGCATGGTCAACCTGGAGTTGGGCTTGGAGGAAGTTCGCCTGGATATCAAGGAGCTGCACAAGGAGTTTATGACGGAGATGAGCGGGGTAACCAAGCTGTTGCAAGGTCTGTGGTCGCGGCTCACTGATGATGTTCCGGACGATGAAGCTTAACCCTATCCTACCCTACCCTAACCCCAAATCTGAAACATTGCTGGTTTTTGGAAACTGTTTCAAAACTTTTGGTGACTGTTTTACCTCCTCCCTTTGTTGAAAGACAAAAAGTGGGAGATGATCTGTGGTGGTGTTAGACTTTTTAAAACTGTTGCGATTTAAAGGTCTTGGAAGACCTTGGTTTTATTTTCACTTGGATGGTCTTCTTGCTTTGAAATTTTGATCCAACATTTGTCTAACCCATGCAGGTACTTAGTCCGATGTTACTTATATTATATATGCTTGACTAAGTTGCAGGGATGCACAGGTTTTGTCTTTCATCAAGGGGGAGATTGATAACTCCACTCCCTTGATGAAAATCGAAATAAGTTTCAAAGGCCTTGACAGTCTGTTTGTGTCAAAGGTCTTGAAGCTTTAACAGTATTGATGAAACACAAAACCTGTTCTATATGATATTATGTTCGAATATTATTTTATGTTATTATATGCATCCATTATATTATTATATATATATATACATTAACCTTTCAGGAAGTATTTTTGAATATTATTTCCTTTCTTATGTTGTAATTTGAGAAGATTCAAATCGGAAGATCATGGCCTCCGAAAGTTTCCAAAGATAGAAGATCCAGCTCAAGCCATGATCCTCTCTAGCCGTTGGTGAAGATCCTTAGGCACCGATTTGTTTCAATAAAAAGAAAAGGAAGAAGAAGACAGCCACACACACCTGTTGAACACAAGCTTTCATTCACTCAAGCCTTCAAGCGAGACCTGTCTTTTTCGTGTGCTCTCTGCTAGTCCTTAAGAGTCTGTTATTTCATTTCAAAGCATTTGAGAGTTACACTGTGAGCTTATAGGATATATTTCGAGAGAGTGTTATACTCAAGAGTTTGTAACTCGGGAAGTAGACACTAGGCGATTGATTCACTAAGTGTAAGAGGATTGTACTAGATAGCATAGAGAGGTGGGGCTCTTCTAGATTGCTCTAGGACTCCAAGGGAACGTGAGTTGACTAGATTGCAATTGTATAGGAGAGAGGCTTCTCGGGGAGCTACTAGGATCCTAAGTCTTGTGAATCAATAAAAGCCGGTTGAATCCTAGAGTTGTGGAAGAACCCTAGGCGGGGACGTAGGCCAAGTTCGTGCCGAACCTCGTAAACAACTCATTGAGTCCTTTACTAATTGCTTTACCTTATTTCCGCACTTGGTTCGACTGTTTAACTTTGTGATTAAGGTTTTCAGAGAAAAGACTAAGTCTAATCTCAAAGGATTTTGCACGAGCTTCAAAAGTCTTGAGAATCTGCGAAAAATCGGCATACTCTATTCAACCCCCCTTCTAGAGTATTTCTATATTACTTTGTTTTACATTATCGAACCTTCAGCTTCCTTTGTTGTACTCACGATCAATGCTTTCGACCTCAGCAGACACTCGATATCGAGTATACAGGTCGATATCGACCTCAGTTCTGGTCGATTTCCTAGCGCAGTCCCTGCAGAAGACAAAACAGCAAGTCGACGTCGAGCAGATACCTCGATATCGATGTTAGACCTCGATATCGACCCTTAAGGTCGATTTCGATGCTTGTCACAGAAACTGTTTTTGTAACCAATTTGTCGGAAAAGAGTCCGAAGAAAATAGAATGGAGAAGGAAGATGAACATAAACAAAACTAAGACTTTTAATTTGATTTCAATTAATTAAAAGGCTTCCAAAGTCGGGGTTTCATGCCACAACGATAACAATGCAAGTTTCATGCTAAAGATATGAACTTTAATGTCTTTCCATCAAATAACTTTCGTTATCAACACTTAGGTGATTAGAGGCTCTCGCATAATTCCTAAGAGTTACTATCCAATTAATGAGCAATTCAAGTCCACAATATGAGTGGCTTTCGCTTCAATAATGCAAAGAATGAATCTCCCTAACTTTCGTAAAGGATCATGCATGGGGTAGAAGACGAAATCGCATAAAAGTCAAACCTTTAATGCACTTACCTCACATTGCTATCGTCGGACTCACCCCGACCCTAGAAGTGGGTTGACTACTCGCTCCTCATCATGCACATCATCATCATTGTTATAGAAAGAAAGCTACTTTGAATTAAAACTCTGAAAGAAAGTACAACCGAACAAGCCACTCCACTCTCGCTTTACAACTCCACTCGGCCTCCTCTCTCTCTCTCTCTACTCTCTATTGAAACTGAAATTCTCTGCGAAATTGGATGTTATTCGATCTAAAATTGAATACCTAAACTCAGCCCTATTGGCCTCTATTTATAGATGTCGATAAGGACTCGAAACCTTATCTTTATTCTCTAAGATAAACTAAAACAAAGTAAAAGCTAAAACTTCATGGTGAAATCAGCCTCCTCATGATAGATCTGGTGTTGATGATAGGAAACCTCGACCTTTGGATAGATATTGCAAGCTTTGGATATAATTCTATCAAAATCGAAGTCGAATTCCTCTGCTAGCATGGTCGATATCGACCCTTAGACATCGATATCGACCCTTCTAAAACCTTATCTCGAGCTTCTCCTTCTCCTACTCGAACTGGCACTAGACTTCTATCAATTTGGTCGATCTGGCAGCATCGATATCGACCCCCATACGTTGATATCGACCTCTTCTGTGTCGATATGCGCTGTTTCCTTTTCTGCTCGATTCCTATGTCTCTGATGTACTCGATGTCGAGGTCTTTAGTTGATTTCGACCTCTTCAGAAGACTTCGAGTTCTTTTTCCGCTCTTCCGAATTCATCCATTTTTATCCTGTTTTTTGTGAAATCACATGGAAACTCGTGCAAACCCATATATTTGACAATTAAGCATAAACTACACTATTCCCATGTTTTCCCATTAATATGCATGCAAAAGACAATAAAATGGATTCATGTGTGCATAGAAAATATGGCAATTTGCGCGCACATCAGTAAGGTATTTCTGGGGTTGTCCTTCTCGATTCTTATGACGATTAACTAGTGTCTTCTTGCCATAAAGAGTCGTACCAGAATCCCACGGGAAAGTGGGGTGATGAGTCAGTTGGGAGAAGTCAATGGTTGCCCTTAGGGATCTCTGTCCGGTTGTAATGGTGGCTCTCTCCGAACTACATGACATGAATCTGTATGATTTTGCTCTATTAGGTGCATGATAGTGTGATCAACTCCCCTTGAATGAATGCCTATAAATGGTCTCCTTAGCATGCTAGCTGATGACACCTCGATGCTTATCATTCCTTTTGTGACAATAATCTATAGCATACCCGCCTATTCGTATTCATCAGGTTGACTATTGTTGATTATTCTGCAATTAATGATGTTGTGTGTTACTTGCGCTGAGTGGAGAATAGGTTGGCATAGTTGAATCTTGATAAATGCATCTTTTATCCCAGTACATGTTGATTTGAACTCATGTTTCTGTATTCTAGTCATATTGCTCGTTACTTAGCCTGCATTATACATCGCTGCATTTCCACCTATGCTTCCATAACGTTAGAATGTGATTGATTGAACTTTTGCATATGGTCGTGTTAAGCAATTAAATGCGTGTATGTATAATATGCCATGTTGAGCCATTAGTAGCATGTAGGACCCTTGGCTCTGACTTGTGCGAATTCTACCTTGCATACACTATTGTTGATCCTCTCTTGAGCTAGGTCCCTGATAGTGTGGTTATTTCCTCTTTCTGTTCTCTTAACATGTTTCACTCATCCTAATTCGATTGATGTTAAATTCGATGATCAACTTGCTTTCCGTGATGGTAAATCCTAGCATGCTTACCTGTTATCACCTGGAGGTGTTCCCCCATTTCTATATGACATCCTTCTCGTGCTTGCGTAAACGTATGACTTGACACATCGCCTGATCACACACCACGCTATATCATGATTTCGCATACGTATGACACATGAATGTTAGAATGAATCTAGTCGAATTGTCTTGATTGCATTCATGTTTGATATGTGCTAGTAGTACCTTGTAGGGCTTGTGCTTTCCAATATGACTCGCTAAACGGTGACCTATCATATTTGATCTATTACGTGAACATGCTTGTCCTGTAATGTGATAGTTGTTGTACCGTTTTATGTGCCCTATGACGGTTCATTCCTAGCATGATTATAATCTATCGCCCATGATGTTAACTTGTTTACTTTGTGGTGATCCTTTTGCTTTCATGTACATCATATTGAACTCATTTAATCACTCTTGACTATGCCCATGCCTTAACATGTATCGCTAGCATTATATAGGATCTATGCTCTCTAAATGTATCTCGTCGTGTGATTACATGCCATTCTTAACCTATTATATGATCATTGTTGTCAGATGTGATAGTTACTATGCTGCTCTTATGTGTTCTTGTATGACGCTTCATTTGATTGTTATAATATACCTTGCCATGCTATATTTGAACTCATTTGTTGATGTGTATATCATGCTCGTGCATTGTTTAAATACATGATACTTGTCCTCATCATTAAACCCCACATGACCATTCCTAGCTCTGCATAAGTTGCTTGAAATTGCTATGCAAATCTGCTTTCATAGGATAATAGACCGTTAGCTCGTTTCACATGCATCAGTGTAGGACTTATTATGTCTTTTGGAATGAATATGTATGTCATTGTCCCTTGAGATAGGTACATATTAGTGTGGATTAATGTGACTGATATGCTAGAATTCGTGTTTGCTTTTTAAAATTGTAACCTAATAGACTTCCATACGAGCATCATTGTTATTCCCGGGTCGAAGTCGTGTCTTTGGTCATATCACTTTTAGCATTGGTCTGTGTGTGCCTCCGAAAGGAGCATTGGGTTGTCTGCCCTTGCCACTCCCCTATCTTCACTAACTTGGATACCTGCGCAATACACTGGGCAAGCGACCGCAAAAAAAGGGGGGGGGGGGGGAGAAGTTAGATAGTGATAGAGCAACATAGCGGAAGCGTGGGCCCATAACCCACGGGCCTCAAGATCAACGATGCTGGCAGGACCAGTACGTTTCGAGTATTGCGGTTACTAAGTACGATATGACTTGCAAGCGGGAGTGTCCTCCATTCGGATTGCTAATCCTTTCTAAACTTGTTGATGACGATATTGCACTGACATGACGATGGAATTAACGTGTTTGATATGCTGACTTGATAATGAATATTGCTTGATTATCCATTGTCTATGATGATATATATGAATCGATGCCTTACAGTTCTAATGTGCCATGATGACTTGATGAGATGCTACTATGAGTTGCTAAGCATGATCTAAATTCCTTGCCTATAAAATGTGAACTGCAAATGCTGTGAAACCTGAATAGTTTATCTGATAAGGTTATGATGAAACTTGCTAGCTTGATTTGATTACGTTCCTATATGATGTTTTGTAATAATTATTGAGCATGACGGTAAATTTGAGACTTGTTAACATAGTTGCACTGGTTGATGATGAGCTAATGATGCTATTGTTATAAATGCTTGTTGATATGATGTAGTCTTTAGGTGTAATAATATCCCTGATTGCTTCTTCTTTGAACTTGTGGGAGAGATTCTCTTGAGGGATGGTCGAGGGGGTGGTGAAAGGATTTGAGCGATTAGAATGATTTATGAGGTAAGTCGCAAGAGAGGGATGTTGGCTTAGGTAAGACTGAGTGAGTTTTAGGGATTTATAAGAGGCAATGCTTGGTGGTTTCTGATGAGCTTCTGAGTGAATCTTGGGTGAGGGTATGGTTAGGAATAGGCCGACTAGGTGGTGATTGTGGAAATTTTTATGAAAGAGGTGTGGTTAGAAGGGTGCGATGCTGGTAATCTCTTGGGTAGTACGGGAATTGTAAGGAATGGCCTTTGTGAGTATTGAGGATAGAGTACGAGAGGGTACTCGGGTGTGAGGTTAGAGATAGGAGTTGAATTCTTAGAGGTGGATTGCTAGTGAGAATGTTGGGTGGAATGAGGGGCGAGATTGGAGTATCAAAACGAATTGGGACTTCTTTTAGAGGATGTTACCTGAGATGCTGTGAGTGAGTATAGATAAAGATTGGACTTGGCTTGAGAGTGGAGACGAGCGAGTGAGGATTGCGGTTTATTTTGACTGGTGGTTGTGAAAATTTTCCTTGATTATGTGACTTATTAAAATGTATCGGCATGATGTTAGATAACAACCATGATGAACATGATATGGCATGATATTTCATGTTGATATGCAATACTAAAATCTAATTGGTAGTGACAAGTGTTAACATGATATAGTGATGCATTGCTATCTTGATATATCGTTAGAAGCATGTTATGATGTGTTGTGTTATAATATATGAATCATGAGATAATAATATGTTGCTATGTGAGGGCATGATGTTATATGTATTATGTTGTTGGCAAGCATGATTAGGGAATTGTTTAATGATGAATATGATTTGGAGCATGAATATGACTTGTATATATATATATGAAATGATGGTGCATGACTGCTGAATGATCGTTATATGGTATTGTGATGAGTTGAGATGATGTCTAGTGAATATGCTGATATTTCGGTGATTGATATACTATTTGACCTCCCCTTTTTCTCAATATTAATAGCATGACTTTGTTGTGTTGATGTGTTGACAATGGGTTTTGGTTCATTGACTCTGTGATGAGGAGATACTTTTATGACTTTTGGTGTGATGTCGAAACCTTTGTTATGATTTTGGCATATTGTTGAGATGCATTTTATGATCTTTAGTATGATATGGAGATGTTGATGTGATCTTGTGGCACTGTGCTGACATATGTTTGAGACTTGTCGTATGATGTACTGGTTGGAGATTGGTTGGTTATGTGGTTATGCATTTCTTGTGGCTTGTGAACCTTGCTTGAATTGAAATTGATAGATTGATTTGATTCTGGAACCTAGGAAGAGAATATGGGATTAGCCCTTAGGGGTGGATGATTCCACCTCCGGTGTTGTGAAATTGTTTGGCTAATGTCGGATTTGAAGATTTTGAGTAGTTTTGAAAAGGATCAATTTGTTTTTTAAAGGAATAAACGCTATCGAGAGTTCAATGATTTCAAGGTCAATCTTTCCATTTCAAACGCTTTTGAACCTTTCAGAACCGTTTATACGTTATGATGCTTTTGAGTTATGATATGACCGAGAAGTCGGGGTAAGGACGTGATAGGGACCCAGAGCACGTACTTATTATGACCAATTAGGGATATTATGATCATGACAAAGATACTGTGAGGGCTTCATAGGTGCACTTATGAGTTACTTACGGGATCAATGGCATGATCCTCGGACTCACCGATTTCCAACTTCTTCCATTTCTTTAAAATGATTTTAGTCTCGGGGACGAGACTTATTTTTAGAGGTGGATAAATGTAAAGGCTGAATATATTTTATATTGAATTTTTTTTCAAAATATTCACCACAAAATAAATATTTAACAAAATATTCACACTTTCAAACTATTTACAAAAATATTCATTTTTGTCAGATATAACGGAAAAACGCGGTATGATATCGCGTTTTACCTATAAAATCAAAATTTTAAAACGAGAAAAAAATTAGAAAAAAAATAAATAAAAGAAACGCGGGTTGAAACCGCATTTCTTATTTATTTAAAAAAATCTAAATTTACATTTAAAAAAGAGGGAATTTGGTGATTTAGACCCCTAAGCATATTTGATTTGGTGATTAGCCCCCTTAAATATTTTTTTAGGTGTCTTGTACCCTTATGAATATTTATTAGCCGCTTTGTACCCTCTCTCCTTCTCCCATCACGTTCCAATTGAAATGGTTTGAAGCTCCGGAGTCCCTTCGTACGTTCCTCCCGTCATCCCTTCGACACTCCTATGGAGGCTTCGCCGTTGGCATATCTTCTTCATTCCCCTCGATCTCGAAGCTCCTCCATCACCGTCGATCTCGAAGCCCCTCCATCGCCACTCGCAAGGTAGGCACGACCTTCCTCTTCGCTCTTGTGGAGAACGAATTGCCTCTTCGCGACTACGAGGGAGAGAACGACGCCAACAAAGGGAACCGACGAGGTGGAGACCTGGGGACGTTGGCGACCGGAGTAAGTTTTCTTCCCTTTAAACTTGTTGTCAGATTTAGGTTTTTTTTCAAATTGGGGGTTTTGGGTTGGTTTGCTTATGGATGCTATTCGAATTGGGGGTTCTGGGTTGGTTTGCAACTTGAAGACGGTATTAGAGTTTTGGAATCAATCTCGTCTGCAGTATGAGTAAATTGGATGTGATTTGTAAATAGAAGTTACCTAGGATTTGATTCGATGATGGGTGCCCACCAAGTGTTTGTGAAAATCTCTAGGCAAGGATATTTGGTGATTTTTATGTCCTAGATGGTGAGCTGGGTGAAGGTCGAGTAATCGACATGGGATCAATGGGTCTTGTTGGTTATAGCCCATCCACTCCAGCTCTGTTCAACCTTAGAGTCATCAAACATCATCCGATTTTGATGCCATTTGATAGAGGAAGAGTCGTTGGTTATACCTCAACAAGTATGAGATCCAAGTTTCAAATTTTAATTGTATATTCTTATGTGTAAACTGACACTTCATATATATATATTCTGTTTTGCTTTATTGCTGTACTTGTCAAGGAAATTTGTTTGTCTTTTGGCTTTTGCTTCATAGCCATTTGTTTGTGTATATGGATTCGTAAGTGTTCAATATGTTTTGCTTTATGTGTAAACTAACACTTCATATACATAATTTTTATCCTATAGTTTGCAAATTACTAACAGAGAGATCCTAGAGAACGGTTTGGACTAGCTGCTTCTGCAATAGATGTAAGTACAATCTGAATTTTCATTCTCTTCGGGTCAATCAAGTGCTAATTAAATTAAAAGGCCATTTGTCCCTGCTTTTTGACCCTAAGGTGGGATTTGCCAACATTTAGGATCTAGTGTTTTAGATTTTGAATTATCTACAAATTTGCTGTTTGATTTTTTCAAATATATTTATACAGGGTAGTAGGAATGCTACTAGAGTTATATATAGTGAAATCATATGATTAATTACTCCACCCCCTGGTTAATAAGAGGTGCAGAAATGTTTCAATTTGCAAAATAGTTTAACACAAATATCGGATTTGCCAGGCCATGGTATTCACAGTGGCTACAGTGATCGTCGTGACTGCTCTTCTGTTCTGATCTCAACTGCCATGAAGTTCACGATGAGTAGACGACTGATAGCCTGTGCTGATACCAAGGAGGTGGAATGGTTGCAGATGATCTTGCTTAGTGATGATAAAATTTGTCTGGTTTCCCGATGTGTATATGTGAGGATGCCAATTACAACAGTTTGTAAATATAAATCTTGCATGAATGCTTACGTGCCGCTCCTTGACGGGGCACGAAAATTGACCCTCCTCTCTGTGCTCAAATTGGAAGAGCGTTGTGCTCAAGTACATAAATGCGGGTTCAAATCCCGCATGGGCTATTTTTGAATCCTTCACCTATTTTCACGACAAAATCTATGTCTTTTTGCGATGAAAATTTTAGTGGCCAATAAAATAGAAACAATTTGTTGTCATCATTAACTCCCGATCTTTTGATTTTAAGAGATCGTATTGCCTTGTTCGGTGACACTATTTTGATTCCACATTTCATACTTCAATGTCACCAATTTTATAAAAATATCATCACAAATGATTGAGATCAATTAATTGTACTTACAAATGTGTCATCAATGAATAAAAGTCATCAATAAAATTGTCATCAGTAAAAAGATGTCATCAATGAAGTGTAACTACGTATTAAGCTCATATGTCATCAATTGTATAAAAATATCATCAACAAAGAATGTCATCACAAGTGTGTCATCACTCATCAGTGAATAAAAGTAGAATCAATGAAAATATATCGATATACAATTTATTGAATTACAAAAGTGACATTAAACGATTTGATTAAAAAAGTGGCATCGAATAATTACATTCGAGTTACTTTAAAAAAAGTGGCATCACATTAAAGAAACAATGTCATCAAAACACAACTTTAAAAAATTTTGGCATCACGATAAAAATAATATCATTAAAAAAATTGACATAAAAAAGTGGCATCACTGTGAACAAAAAATGTCATCAAGATTTACAAAAAGTGTCATCCAATCATTTCATTAGAAAAGTGGCATCAAAGTGAAAATAAAATATAATAAAATTTTGGCATCAAAACGGTAAAATATGGCGTCACTAAAAAAAATATCAAAATGGGTTGGTCAACATTGACCGGTCAACTGTCAACGTTGACCGGTGAATTGTCAACTGGTTGACCATTAACCACTATTTGGATGAGGTCTACACAAACTAATTAAATTAGTTTGGAGTCTAAGTACCCAATTAAACATTAAAAAAAGTCTATGTACCAAAATCACCCTTTAAAAAAATAACAGAAAAAGCACGGCTTAAAGCCGCGCTTTATATTAAAAAAAAAAAGCAAAAAAGAAGGAAGTCCTCTTCTTCCTCAACATATCTGTACGGTGCCGCCTCCGAAGCTCCAGCCCACCACCATCGCCTGCAAAGGGAGAGGTAAGTGGTCGTCGTCGCCTCCGAAGGTCCAGCCCCACCCGGCCACCCATCCCCACTCCCATCGAAAGCCCCCAAATCTCATCGTACGTCGCCGAGGTTTGTGGAAGCCTCGAGGCCGGTGCCGCATAGGCCTGATGAGCGCCGGCGGTGCCGGCGTGGTGTGCGTTTGTTTGGGGTTAAGAAGTTAAGTTAATTAAGCTGGGGTTAACGGAAGACTAATGGGTCGCCGGAGGGCCGTGTGGGTGGTGGTGGTGGTAGTGGGTGCGTTTCCAACTCAAATTTCGTCTTCTGCTTAATTAACCCATTTTGGGTTTTGTTTCAAATTACTAATTAGTTCAATTTCTATACGTGTAACTCCCCTTTGTTGAATCCAAATTCCAAACCCCGTTTAGTTTAGGTTGAATTGAGTTGATTGGGATTTGGGGTTCTTGAAAGTTTTGTTGGAAAAATAGGCCACATGTTTTCACTAATTAATTAACTATTAATGCCGCAAAGTCTCGAGGCCGGCGGTGCGGAGGCCAGGATGAGCGCCGGCGGAGCGGAGGCCTGATGATGATCGTCGACGGTGGGGAGGCCTGAGGAAAGAAACGAGGAAGATGGAGCAGGTTATAATGTAAAGCGCGGTCTAAGACGGCGCTTTACTGTTTCTCTTTTTTCACAGTAATTTAAAAATTAAAATAAATAAATAAATAAAATAAATAAATAAGAAACGCGGTTTGATACCGTGTTCCTTTCCTTTATTTTTTTTCACTTTTTTTCCAGATTTAAAATTTAAATTTTATGGGTAAAACGCGGTTTGATACCGCGTTTTTCTGTTTAATCTGACGAAAATGAATATTTTTGTAAATATTTTAAAAGAGTGAATATTTCGTTAAATATTTAATTTTCAGTGAATATTTTGAAAAAAAATTCTTTTATATTATTTTATTATTATTTTAATTAAATATAGTATTATTTTATTCAATTTGTAAGAGTAAAAATAAAAAAACTTGTCCTTGAGCATAAGTTTCGATTTTAAAATCCTTCCGGCATCGTTTGAGAATTTGGATTTTGACGGAAATCGATTCCGCTTTCGAGCTCCGAGTCTTGATAAATTATTTTAATTTCGAAAATGATTTAAAAATTTGATTTAAATTGTCTAGTGTCAGGATTTCATTTTAGCGAGTGAGATTGAAGTCGAGTGTCGGTATTTTAAATTGGTGTCACATGGGACCATTTCTCAATTTGTGTTTTCTTTTCCTTTTCTCTCTCTCTCTCTATTCAGAAGGCCGTTGAGGCCATGAGGAGCATACAACTCATTGCTTTTGTCCTCACCTTTATTCACCCCCTCCTCTTTATAAATATACATTATCCTTCCTGTAATTCTCCATCCACCAACTCTCCTTCCTTTGCCCCCACTCCCTCTTCATCCACCCACAATACCCACAAGAGGAGTACCTCTCCCTCTCACCGGTTTGTCCTCTGCTGCAGACCACCAAACCACTACTGTCGAGCCACCACCCAACTCCTTCCATGCCGATTCTAATTGCCGAAGCCACTAAAGCCTTGTCATCGTTAATCAGCCCTGCAACCAGGCACCAGCAGCCCCATCGACTGGTCGTCGTCGTCCCCACCCCTGGGAGCCATAGTCGCGATTCTGCGTTCATCTCCCCTGTTCCTTCTGCGAGCAACCAAGCCCCACTAAACTTCCTCCTCCTTTTTGCGAGCAGCGCCCAACAACTCTTCCTCTCTCTGGCGTCGTTAGCAGAAGCAGACGGAGCCCCGTCGGAGTTAGCGTTCTCCCTCGTCTCCTCTGTTCTCATTCATAAGGTTGATTTCTTTTCTCATTTCGTTTCCGACTCGATTCCTTCATAAAGGTGCACCTTTATCATCGCTCCATTTGACCCAGGCCCCTCAGAGCTTCCTCTATCCCCGACAGAGACGAATCGTACCCTTTTCCGGCGAAGAGCTTCGATCTCGGTGAGCCCATATTTCCCTCTTTCCTTTGCTCGCGTTTGAATTTCTTTGCTTGAGTTGTGATTTGAATCTATTCTCGGTCTGTTTGGGATCGGTTTTGGGTGGGAAGGTCGCCGGAGACCTGGATTCTTCTTCTTTCTCCTGTCCCTTTCCGTCATCGTTGTGCCCTGTTCTGTTGTTGGGTTGAAGACGGGTTCAGGGGCCGGTTGGTCTTCCTTTTCTTTCTTTTTCTCTTGTTCCGGTTCATTAATATCATATTTGGAGGTGCGGGTTTGGGCCTCACCTTGTGTTCGGATCCGGGTTTTCTATTGGGTTTGAGTTTGGGCTATTGGATTGGGTTGATGGGTTGTGTGATTGTTATTGTTTTGGGTTAGATATATATGTTATATCTTATGTGAGGTTTGTATATTTTACCATTAGTATATATTATATGTTATGAGGGTTCAATATTAAATTATTTTTTTAGATTATTATTATTACTAAATGTCATCATTATGAATTTTATGAAAGTAAATTTCTGAAATTATTTTGTATTATGAAATTATTTTAAAAAGTGATATTATTGAGATAACTATTTTGTGATGATTGAAATATGTAGGGTGGGAATTTTGAAATGGCTTGTTGATTTTGGATTTAATAGGGACTTTGAAAATGGATTTAATTTGAGGCGTTATTTTAATTATATATTGTTGATAAAGTATTATTTAAGAGGGTTATCAAGTTTTCGGAAATAGCTCTTAAATGATTTATCGTTTGAAAACCAAAATGCCAGAATATTTTGATAAAACAAGATTTGGGGTTGACTTAGAAAATTTCATACTTCCTCTTGATTTGGAGAAGTGTGATTTGAGAAATTGTTTTGAATATGAGTTGACTTAACTTGAGATTTAAGAGTTTGGAAAATTTTGGAAAATGATTTACTTGATTTAACTCGGGGAATCTATTGTCGGTTTCTGCTTGAGAATTATATGAACTTTAAGTAAGATATGAAATGTTATATGATGATGCAAGATGAGACGATGGATGAGATATTTTATGTTGAGATGTTATGAAGATGAAATGATTTATGATGGGTTAAGATGGAATAATCTGAAATGAGATATGTGAAGTTATGTATGATAGTTAGGGGCGCCTTGTGTGAATTAGATAGACTTATGCATATTTGTATGTTTATTAGGCGATTTGAGATCTATTGGACATTGCTTATTATTTGTGTTGATTGCTTGGATTCTGCGCGCCTCCAGGTAAGTTTCCTATGGGAGCTTACTCGGTAACCCGGACCTCATGTCTGATGTGTCATATAGTATGTAGGTGTTGCATATGCATAAAAGCATGCCATGTAGTATCATGCTTAGGAATTGCACTTATGACTGAGCATCCCTATTCTTTATGCGTTTGAAAAGAGAACGGTCGTTATCTATGAGTCCTAGAGTCTTTTGCTAAGGTCATAGGGTAGCCCGCCCTATCGGGTTTGCCCTGAGTTAGTATTGGTGTTACATGAGCATGATCAGGTAGCCCAGCACCATCGGGCATGAGTATGATATTATGATGATGATGAGTATGATATGATGATGAAACAATGGGTACCGTTCTGGCTAGGTCCGCTCATGAAAAAGGGGGCGGAGTAGGAGAGCGATATGCCACTTGGCATTCTTTGGGCACCTTTACAGTCTTTCTGCACTCATATTTATATATCCTGATAAGCATGAATTGCGTGTTTAAATTTTGTACTGGATTTATTTTAGGCATAGGCATATTATATGTCCTCAACGAGGTCTTTAGGGCCCGTATGCGTCTCTGGGCCTGACTTCGTGGATAGACTTAGGTACCCGCCCTTTTGCTTCTCTGCGCTTTGTTGTTGCAGGAGGATGATATGTCAAGTAATTACAAATAATAAAGATGTAATAAACATAAACCAACTCCTAGCCTAAGCAAATAATTACAAGACTTCCTCCCGTTGTAGTGGAAGGGTAGTCAGGATCGATCCACGAGGAGGCGTCTCAGTGGGATCCTAGTAGCGTTGAAAATTTCACGTCTGCGTCGACCAGAATCCTCGATTTCGACCTGGGACTCGATGTCGACCTCGGCTGTCGATGTTCTTTGCAACAGAAGACCTGCAGAGACAAAAACAAGTGGTCGATATCGACTGGAAGGGGTCGATATCGATGTCAGTCCACGAAATCGACATGGCTCAGAAGACTGCCAGTCGACACAGAGGTGTCGATATCGATGCTAGGGGTCGATATCGATGCTCAGAAAACTCCGCAGCGATGTTCGTGGTTGACTCAGAAAACTGTCGACGAATTCAGTGGTCGATATCGACGTCTGGGGTCGATATCGATGTCTCCCTGCAGTGAGTTAGTTCTTCGTCGGCAAAGAAAGGCCGAAGATTTGAGAATGGAGAGAGAAGCAATGGACAGAAATAAAACAGAGGGTTTTGGGTGTATAAAATATGTAAAAAGCAACTCCTAGGATTAGGGTTTACCACAACGTTAACCAATGCATGCGATAAGATAAATAATACGGACAATTGCGCTATTTCACCCGAGGGACGAGCTTTCGGCGTACACCAACTCTTAGGATTACTCTTGCAAATAAACCTAATTGTCTCTACAAATTTTATGTTTATAACTCAAGTTGTTAGCATGAATCCCTTTTCTTTCGATTAGGACTAAACATAGAATCGTAGGAGGAGAGATAGACACAACGATATCAACATCAAATACTTACCTCAAGCGCACATGGCTAACGTCGGGCTCACCCCGACCCTAAGAGCTTTGGGGAACTACTCGCTTCTCATCATGGGACTCATTGTTGATTTAAAGGAAGAAACTTGCATTAAAATAAACTCTGAAGCTTTACAACTCAACGTCAACTTTCGCAAACGTCAAACCCTAAAACTTCTCCCTAACTCTAACTCTATTGTCTTGATTGTCAATTGAATTCTAAGATTGGATGCTCTCACAAATCAGCCCCTAGGGCTTTATTTATAGGCTACTAATCCTCGCTATCCAAGGATTGTAACTCCTATCTAAACTATGAACTCTATCCAAACAATTAGGATAGGTCTTTTATTTTGATAAAACTTAAATAACTTAAAAGTAAAAAGATAAATAACTCTTCATCTGCCATCTATCTTGAAAGTATGAGATAATCTTGTGCCTCCTTGAAGATATAGTTCCAATCCGCATTCGAAACCGAGTCTATCTTCTGTCGAGATAAGGGGTCGATATCGACACCAGAGGTCCATATCGAGGTCTTTGTTCCTACTCGACTTGTTCAGCTCCACTCGATGTCTATGTTGAGGTCGATATGGGGTCGATATCGACACCGGGGGTCGATATCTGGGTCTAAGGTCGATATCTACCTCTTCTCAGATGTCTATGTTGAGGTCGATATCTACACTAGAGGTCGATATCTATGTCAGGGGTTGATATCTACCTCTGCTCAGCTTCACTTGGCTTCTTCGTTTCGACTCCGATTTCATCGAATTCCTGCATGGTTAGCTTCAAAACTTGTGCAGACCCTATTTCTTGCATTTTAGCCCATTCTTACACAAGTTTATATTCTTTTGAACCTTTTCTTTGGAAATCGAATGAAATAAGAAGTCGAAAGATGCAATAAACAAAGGTACAAATATGTACATCAAAACACCCCATACTTAGACTTGCTTGTCCTCAAGCAATAACCAAGCAATAACCAACACCTACAACACATCATTCAAGTCTTTGTCCTTGTCAAAAGCAACATCATAAGCGGTAGCAAAGCAAAGCAAGTGAATTTAATGTCATAGCACATATTTTGCCGATCCATAGGCATATGCAATTTTGATCCAACCTCACAGGGATAATGTGTTTGCACTCAACTCTCATGTGTTTAGGCTATGAAGATGAACTCTTAACTCAATTCCATATACAATCTCAAAGAAGACTCCATTCGGCAGGGTTGTAATGGGGCTTGGTATAAAATAAAAGGGTATGGAATTTTTTGGCTATGTGGTGCTTTTATAATTCGGGAATCAAGACTCCTAAACCTCAACACTTGCAATACCCAAACCATAACCCTTCAATGTAAGCTCAATCTCTATAATGCTCTTTCCCAACTCATCTTTCCATAATATGCTTTAAAGATGCACTTAAAGATGTAAACCATACTATCAACCCTTCTTCCAAACTCTAATATACCTCTAAAAAATATAACACTTGTATGAATAAAAGACTTAAGGACTTTGGCTCATGCACTATATATATATATATTTTTTTTTATTTTAATTTTTTTCGAAAATAATAAGTAAATATGTGCATTTATATGTTGAGCCATAAATCCTTTTACAAAATATGACAAAATGAAAATATACACCAACCCATCATTTCCTTGCTCAAAACTGGACATTATGCACTTTTCTTTCCACAAGGCATTAGTCCAGCTAATCTAAGTCTCAATTCCCAAATGGGGGTCAGGCTTAATTCGGCTTAGGGATAATTTTGTGGAGTTTGCAGTTTCAGGCTCAGGCTAATGTTCTGGCTTCAAGCAGGGATAATGCAGGGTAGGTAAAGAGAGGATAAAAATGGCTTAAAAGATGCCTCCATCATTTAATTCTCGTAAACATAATCATATATATGCATTGGTTTTGAATAACTATCACAACATTTAGAGATGCATAGGAAGAGTAAATTCACTCAAGAAAGCGGAGGGATTTTTTATGTTTTCCCTATAGGTCAAAATTCTCACAAGGATAATTTTTGTTGGATTTGCTTTTTAGCCTAGGATCATATGTGCTCAATTTCATCACAAGTTCACAATCTACATAAAATTTTTAAGGACTTAGGCTAAACCATCCAAATATGCCATAGGGTTTACATGATCAGGTCAGCTATTGAGTTTTCATCATAGGACATCTAAGTAGGGTTAGAAAATAAACTTAAAAAATAAACATGCATTTTTTTTGTATTTTTGACATTTTTCTATTTTTTTTAGATTTTGACATTTTATAAAAGTAAGACTAAGAACAAAAATTTAAACATGAATGCATTTTTTGTATTTTTGACATTTTTCTATTTTTTTTTTAGATTTTGACATTTTATAAAAGTAAGACTAAGAACAAAAATTTAAACATGAATGCAATGCGAAGAAGAAAACCAAGTTATGACCATAAGACATGTCTTTCCCCCACCCCATACTTAAAATATACAATGTCTTCACTGTATTAAAAAGAAGAACAAGGGTAGAGAGAAACTCACAGCGCAACCTTGCAGATTCAGGTCGATTTCAGGTTAGGTCGATGCCAGAAGTCGATATCTAGGTCGGTGATCGATGTCGACTACATCTATCGAAGTCGAGGAAGAAAATGAAGACAAGGGCTGCCTGATTGGGGTCGATATCGAGTATTAGGGTCGATATCGACCTCTCTTTTTCGCTCCCGAGTCCTCGATGTCGACTCCAGGAGATGGCTTGACCCTGGGGGGTCGATCTCGACTGGCTTGGTCGATTTCGACTGCCTCTGCAGAAGCTTCTTTTCTTCTTCGTCGTTCCTTTTGCTTGATAACTTGAAATCTTGGTTAGGAATATGGATAAAGCACCAATTATCTCAGTTTTAAAAGTTCAAAAAGCCAAAAATTAAATCCCAAAAAACCGTCTATGAAAAATTTAAAAGTTTTATGTACAAGCTCTAGATTTTTGAGTCGCTAGGCCGACTTCTCCGTCAATTCTTTATGACCCTTTTATGTAGGGACCCTTCAAGCGTGAGCCTTCTCCTGGATCATCTAGGTCCTTTTGGTAGTAGCGAAGTTCAACGACCAAGGCTTCTTTGATGTTAGGTTCTTCTTTGGGCGCTTTTCTTCTCTTTCTTGACCTAACTTTAGCAATATAGGCAAACCATGGAGCTTTGACCCTCTCTTTAGTTGAATTATCAATAATCGGCTTAATTGATTTATCAATAATGGACGGAGGAGGGTTAGGATTAACACCTGGGCTTACCTGTTTGGGCCCGAAACAGAAATCTTCGGGCTGAGGGGTGGTCGATGTCGACCAAGGAGGGTCGATTTCGAGAGCTTTGGTCGATATCGATATGTGGGGGTCGATATCGACCTCTGTGACCCCATACTTAAGCTCCTGGCAACAATCTGGCATACTCGATTTCGACCAAGGGGGGTCGATTTCGATGTTTTTAGTCGATATCGACTGGTTCCAGTCGACGTCGACCCTGCTTGCTGTTTCCGTCCTCACCAACAAAAATTTTCTAAGATTCTCCTTAGCCGGCGAGAGGACTACTTGCTCCAGGTGCTTTGTTTCGCTCATGGTTGGGTTGAAAGAGAATTCTATCACTTCGTTCCCTATAGTAAAGGTTAGTAACCCTCGACGTACATTGATATTGGCATCTGCAGTAGCTAAGAAAGGCCTACCAAGTGTAATAGGCACTACAGGATCTTCAGGCATCTCCAATACAATGAAATCAGGTGGCACAAAGAACTTACCTACCTTTACCGGAATGTCATCAACTATACCTGTGGGTCTGATGAATTAGTCGTCAGCCATATAAAGTTTCATGTCCACAGGTTCAAGGGCGCCAATGTTCACCTTTTGCAAAATAGAGAGAGGCATGAGACTTACACTTGCCCCTAGGTCACATAGGGCTTTATAGCGATGTTGGCCAAGTCCCACGGTGATTGCAAACTTCCCTGGATCACTCTTCTTCTCAGGGAAGTCCATCTTTGAGCACTCCTCTGCGATCTCTGCCATGGATCTCTTCTTGCTCAGGATGTCTTTGAGGAATCGCACATATGCAGGCATCTCGCTTAGGGCTTCTGTAAGAGGGATAGTAACGTTAAGTCCTTGAAGTATTTTTACAAAGCGCCTAAACTTACCTTTGGTGGGATCCTCCAATGCTTTGGAAGGGAATGGCAACATCTTCTTTGGAGTAGGGGCCAAAACGGAGGTCGGAGGGGCCTGCTGGACATCGATGTCGACTGGGCTTTGGTCGATATCGATTGGGATGGTCGATTTCGACCTCTGTTGTGGCTCTGATGGCTCTGCAGTGGCCTCGATATCGACATGTGGGTCGACATGGGGGTCGATATCGACCTCATCCTCGACATCGACTGGTCTGTCGATGTCGACTGGATCTGCTGCTATCTCCGATTCCGTTCGTGGCCTTTGTATTTTGGTGCCACTCCTTAACTGTATGGCTGCGACATGGCCCGTCCCGGATTGTCCCTTAGGATTTGTGGTAGGTTGCCCAGGGAGTGTTCCGGATGGCCTAGGGATTTGTGCCGCCAATTGACCCAGTTGGGTCTCTACGTTCCTTTTCCATATATCCATCTCCCCAATCCTTGTGGTAAGGTGATTGAGTTGAGAATGGATGGCATTGTTGGATTGATCATTCTTAGCTTGATTCCTCCTTATCTCATCTAGCACAAGTTGAAGATCATCCTTCTTTTGGTCTCTCTCCGGGTGCCCAGGAGCTCTATAAGGCGGAGGGTCCCTAGGGTTAACCGGGTTCCTTTGTGGTTGATGGAACCTTTGGTCTCCCCAATATTGGTGATTGGGACCCCTCATGTAGCGCGCCTCTTGGTGAGTCTCCGCTAGGTGTACTTGTTCAGCATGGGGGCACTCGATGGTGGTGTGCCGCTGCGATCCGCATTCAATGCAATCTTGGTTCGCTGAAAGGAACCTTACTTGCTTTTGGAGCTTTCGAAGTTGATCCCTATGAATTTGCTCCTTTACATCCGGATCGATTACATTGGAGGGTTCATATAAGGGCATAGATGGGGCAGGCCTCGATGATGATGATGTGTCGGAAGCCTCAGGAGTCCCATATGTGTTGTCGAACTCCACCAACCTCTCTATGGTCTCCCAAGCCTCTTGTGGAGCGAGTTCAAGGTAGCCATAGGAGGTGTAGGTGTTGATCCTCTCCTTAGTTGCAGCGTCAAGAGCATTTTATATGATCTCCTGAATTACATACGGTGGTTGGCCATGCGTCATGCATGATCGTAGTAGGTCCTTAAACCTTTCCCAAACAGTCGCCAGAGCCTCACCAGGCTTTTGTTTGAAAGCCGTGATTTTCTGTCAGATCAACGCCGTCTTAGGAGGAAAGAACTTGTTGGGGAATGCGTCCTTGACTTCATTCCAGGTGCGGAGCGATCTTGGGGCTAAGCTCTCCAACCACTGCAATGCTTTTCCTGTAAGAGACCATCGAAAAGCTTTTAGTTGGACATATTCAAGACTTCGTCCATCAGCAATAGTATCACAAAGGTCTAAGAAGGTTAAAATATGTGCCATAGGGCACTCATTAGGTTTTCCTTCATATTGATGCCTTCTTATCTCAGTTAGGAAGTTAGGTTTTATTTCAAAATTAGAGGCAGGGATAAGAATTGCCGATTCAGGCACTGTGAGAGCGGGGTGCATATATTGCTTGGCATTCCTAGGGAGGGCATTGCTTTGGGCTTCTATTTGCCTCCGGCCTTCCTCCTCCCTATCCGCACGCTCCTTAAGTGCCGCCTCTCTAGTCGTTAAGTCCTCAACCTGCTTCCTTAGTTGCTCAATAAGTTCAGCCTGGTTCGCGTTGTCCGCCATGATTCTTTGAGCTTGGGCTCTTAGATGGAAGTAGCGTTCAGGGTCGTCTACTCCTTCGAATTCAGGTGGGCGATCAGCACGTCGCATACACCTGCAAAACCAAACTAGGTAGAGACGTGAGATAGACAACTAGGGCGCGATTGATTGCGTCCCCGACAACGGCGCCAATTTGTTGTTGCAGGAGGATGATATGTTAAGTAATTACAAATAATAAAGATGTAATAAACATAAACCGACTCCTAGCCTATGAAAATAATTACAAGACTTCCTCCCGTTGTAGTGGAAGGGTAGTCAGGATCGATCCACGAGGAGGCGTGTCAGCGGGATCCTAGTAGCGTTGGAAATTTCACGTCTGCGTCGACCAGAAGCCTCGATTTCGACCTGGGACTCGATGTCGACCTCGGCTGTCGATGTTCTCTGCAACAGAAGACCTGCAGAGACAAAAACAAGTGGTCGATATCGACTGGAAGGGGTCGATATCGATGTCAGTCCACGAAATCGACTTGGCTCAGAAGATTGCCAGTCGACACAAAGGGGTCGATATCGATGCTAGGGGTCGATATCGATGCTCAGCAAACTTCGCAGTGATGTTCGTCGTAGACTCAGAAAACTGTCGACGAATTCAGTGGTCGATATCGACGTCTGGGGTCGATATCGATGTCTCCCTGCAGTGAGTTAGTTCTTCGTCGGCAAAGAAAGGCCGAAGATTTGAGAATGGAGAGAGAAGCAATGGACAGAAATAAAACAAAGGGTTTTGGGTGTATAAAATATGTAAAAAGCAACTCCAAGGATTAGGGTTTACCACAACGTTAACCAATGCATGCGATAAGATAAATAAGACGGACTACTGCGCTATTTCACCCGAGGGACGAGCTTTCGCGGTACACCAACTCTTAGGATTACTCTTGCAAATAAACCTAATTGTCTCTACAAATTTTATGTTTATAACTCAAGTTGTTAGCATGAATCCCTTTTCTTTCGATTAGGACCAAACATAGAATCGTAGGAGGAGAGATAGACACAACGATATCAACATCAAATACTTACCTCAAGCGCGCATGGCTAACGTCGGGCTCACCCCGACCCTAAGAGCTTTGGGGAACTACTCGCTTCTCATCATGGGACTCATTGTTGATTTGAAGGAAGAAACTTGCATTAAAATAAACTCCGAAGCTTTACAACTCAACGTCAACTTTCGCAAACGTCAAACCCTAAAACTTCTCTCTAACTCTAACTCTATTGTCTTGATTGTCAATTGAATTCTAAGATTGGATGCTCTCACAAATCAGCCCCTAGGGCTTTATTTATAGGCTACTAATCCTCGCTATCCAAGGATTGTAACTCCTATCTAAACTATGAACTCTATCCAAACAATTAGGATAGGTCTTTTATTTTGATAAAACTTAAATAACTTAAAAGTAAAAAGATAAATAACTCTTCAGCTGCCATCTATCTTGAAAGTATGAGATAATCCCGTGCCTCCTTGAAGATATAGTTCCAATCCGCATTCGAAACCGAGTCTATCTTCTGTCGAGATAAGGGGTCGATATCGACACCAGAGGTCGATATCGAGGTCTCTGTTCCTGCTCGACTTGTTCAGCTCCACTCGATGTCTATGTTGAGGTCGATATGGGGTCGATATCGACACCGGGGGTCGATATCTGGGTCTAAGATCGATATCTACCTCTTCTCAGATGTCTATGTTGAGGTCGATATCTACACCAGAGGTCGATATCTATGTCAGGGGTCGATATCTACCTCTGCTCAGCTTCACTTGGCTTCTTCGTTTCGACTCCGATTTCATCGAATTCCTGCATGGTTAGCTTTAAAACTTGTGCAGACCCTATTTCTTGCATTTTAGCCCATTCTTACACAAGTTTATATTCTTTTGAACCTTTTCTTTGGAAATCGAATGAAATAAGAAGTCGAAAGATGCAATAAACAAAGGTACAAATATGTACATCACGCTTCTATGGCGAGGGATCTTCCTGGGCGAAAGCGAAGAATCGGACTGACCCGCTAATTTGGCTTAAGTATTATTTGATTATGATTTCGGTTTTGACCTGGCTCCGTCGTGGCAAGTTGTACTTTACTTTCACATTTCATCCCGTTTTCCTTAAATGAATTTTCGCGACTTAGACCTTAGGACAGGTTTAGGGTAACCAACGGCCCTACACTTGGTTTGGTGTTTGAAATCCCCGCTTTGAATACTAATGTTTAAGAGGTTTGAAACCTCGACCCGTACCTGGATTGCAAGATCCGAACGAAAGTATCTGACCTTCAAAACGTAACTCGGGTATTAATATCCGGGCCGTTACATTACGTAATCATCCAAACTTGCAACTCTCTCAAAAATATTCTCTTTTCCACTCAAACAAATCAACCATTAACCAATTCTAATCCTAATCCCCGGAGAGGGTAAGGCTCGTCATCGGCTAGGATAAATTTTGTGGAGCTTTAAAGAAATGGCTAAGGCTCAAATTTGGCTACAAGCAAAGGACACATATGTAGCTAGGGTGGATATGGATAATAATATGGCTAAGAAAATCATGCCTCTATCATTTGAAACTCATAAGCAATAGACATATAAATTACGGCCTCAAATATAGATAACAAATGTCAATTTCAAGAGGTAAGTGCATAAGGAGAGTATAATGTCACACAAGAAAGCAAAAGGGAATAAATATGATAAAAATCCCTATAAGGCCAAAATTTCTCACTAGTACAAGTTTTGTTGGATTTCAATAATGCCTATAAGAATCGTACTTGCTCAATTGAACTATCAAGTCACGCTCCCATAAAAATTATCACAAGTATGTGACAAGGCTAGGCAATGTAAACATATTATGGATCATATATGGTAAAACTCACAAAAATAAAATAGAGGACAAACTAAGACAAGATGGGTATTTGAATAACACATATATGGAATGCATAATATTTTTTGGGATTTTTTTGAATTTTCTCAATTTTTTTCATTCATTT
This sequence comes from Persicaria maculosa, assembly GCA_963922045.1. NCBI lineage: Eukaryota > Viridiplantae > Streptophyta > Magnoliopsida > Caryophyllales > Polygonaceae > Persicaria > Persicaria maculosa. The sequence goes on along the minus strand of OY998261.1, from coordinate 16,725,104 downwards.
TCCAATGCAATAAAATAGCGAAAAAACATAAACATGAATGCATAATGGAAAATTAAATATGAATGCATGAATTTATGAATGCAACCCTCCCCCACACTTCAACTCTTCATTGTCCTCAATGAAAATCAAAGACAATAAATCATAAAAAATATAAGAGAAAAAGGGTAAAGAATAACTCACATCATGGGAAAAGTTTTGGTGGCGAAGAGGATGAAGATTGACAACGACAAGCTTGGGAGAAGAACGATGAAGAACGACAACGACAAAGACTGACGAACCATGAGCATGAATGAATGAAGATGATGAAGAATGAATAAAATGGGATGCGATGACAACGAATGAAGACTGGGCATGCACCACGGGTGTGGTTGATCAGGCCGCGGGCATGGCTAGTGGTGGTTTCGGACACCGAGCATCACTGCTGGATTCGCTGTTAGCGAGTATTGGTTCGCTTCTATTTCTTCGATCTTCTTCCCTCTTCCCTGCATGGTTAGTTTAAACATCTATCTAGCATATAAAGGAATTCTAATTTATTAAAAGACAAACTAACTAGAAATTGAAATTACTAATTTAAAAAACTTACCTCGGGTTGCCTCCCGAGAAGCGTCCTTGTTTATCGTCAAAGATCCGACAGTTTATTTGCCCGTGCTTCAAGACTCACTCGGACATTGCCAACGCCCTCTTTAGCAAATCAAACTCTAGTGCACACCATCTAGATAGGCAGGCACCACATATGAAAAGGTCAAAGTGAAAGGGATTGATGTTGAAGAATGTCCTCAACTCCTCACTTGCTCGCGCGTAACTTCCCATCGAGGGTAGGTAGTACCACCAACACAGTTCCACTGGTGGTTTGTTGAAGTAATGCTCCCAAGGATCTACATATTCACCAAAATCCACAAAAGTGTAAGAAATATAATTACCTTGCTCAAGAGCCACAAAAATCGGCTCTGGACTTGGTTCCTTAATCGATGAGTTGGGGATGATTTCTATGGATGAAGTAGGTGCCCAAATACATGGTTCCTCATCCGTGCACTCATGAGACTCCATGTCAAGGGGCATCGGGCTCCCTTCTCCATCTTCGATTGGACCATTGGCATTTTCGTTTTGGCTTCCCTCATGTATCTCGCCCACCATTGGTTTGAAAGGTAAGGGTATGGAAGCCAACTTGTAGTCTTCTTCCACCTTCACCATGTCACCCACGCAAAGGAAAAGATCCCACAATTCCGACCAATCCAAACCGTAAAAGCCTTCCTCTTTAAAAGATTGGGCGAATTCTCGTATTTCAGGAAGCATGCCATCTTTAAAGCAAAGTATTTGTTTTACCAACTCATCTTGGATACCACCTGAAGCACGGTCGTCTACTAAATCTTGCACTCTTGCGAGATAATGGTGAAAGTATTCTCCCTGGTATTGTCATAACTTCAACTCCATTGCAAACAATTAGTAACAAGGTATCGTGAACCGTAAGATAGGTCCATGATGAGGTTCGATATATATATATATATATATATATATATATATATATATATATATATATATATATATATATATATATATTAATAAATACACAAAACAAAGAAATAAACTCGATCCCCAGCAATGGCGCCAATTTTGACGGAGGGAAAGTCCTTGATTTACCTCATCAAAAATAAATCCCAAACAAACAAACTAGCATAGTATGCAAGTAAGGGGTCGAACCCTAGAGAATCAAGTGTTTATAAATATTGTGTATTTATAAATATAAAAAGAAAAGATTTTTATGAATAAAAATAAAAGAAAATAATATTCACAAAAGAAAATAAAGGATAGAAGAAAAGCTTTTCCACCTACAAGTTCTCGACTTTGGTTGGTTTTATTGGTCATCGATTCATTTTAAAGTTATTATCATTTCCTACGAATTCCCCCTGTCTTGGTTTAAATAGATCAAAAGTCCTACGAGTCCAATAAATCCTTTACACCCCTATGCAACCCTAACACGGTCAAAATTTAACAAAGAGATAGCAAATAGTCACAAGAACTTGAGCATATAAATAACACCAATTAAACACGGTAAATCAATGTTTAAGATATATTCAACTCCCTACATAATCATGCTTCCAACACGGAATCCACAATCTTATGCGTGCTACTATGGAAATAACACAGATATGAAAGTATTAAATCGTAGCAAGAAATCAATATTATCAAGGTCGCGAATCAAGATAATATCAATAACATAAGAAATATTACATAAAGAAATGGAAGGAATTATAGAGGAAAAATAGCTTAAATTAGAAACACACAAACCACCAACCAAGTCTCGAAAGTGTAGGCGAAAACTAGAAAATTAGCCAAACATGCATGTCTTACCTAAACTTTCTTCTCTTCTATGGTGATTACTCATCTTGAATGTATTAGAAAACTAACCCTGAACATTCTATTTATAACCCTTAAGTTCTGAATGAACAAGGTAAAAGATAGATAAATTAGATCAAAATTTCCTAAACCAAACTAGATAAAAGATAGAGATTTCCAAATATAATCCGGTTGTAGATTTCGCTGGCAGCGACTGGCTTTTTCGCTGACAGCGAGCCCTCATGGATGCCTTGGTCAACCTACTATTGGATTTTCGCTAGCTACTCACTATCAACCCGGTAGCAGCGAAGATTTGTCTAGCCTTTTCGGTTCCCCTACTAGCGAAGATTTCTGCTGTCGCCAAAACACCTTTTTGCTGCCACAAAAACACCTTTCCACTGGAGCGGATCCCCTCGCTGGCTCTCGGGATGACTTGGCTCGCTGGCAGCGAGTCTTGCTCAGGCACTTGCTTAGACATGATATCGTTGAATTGATCCCCTGCAGCGGATAGCCATTTGCTGTCAGAGAATTTCCAGAAGAACACCATCACATAGATCTCAGAAAGATCTTTCCAATGCATGCTCATATGCATCGATCGGACAACCGAGGCCTCCCGACTCGCCCTTGTTTTTGCTCTTAGACCTCAATTTCGTGCTCCGTTGCTCCTTAGCTTGTTCCATGATTTTCGGGACTACTTCCTTAAGCTCTCCCAAGTCTTGCTTTAGCCTCGCTTAGCTTCGTTTATTGTGTTCTTGCCTCGGATCTACGAATCTGCATAATACCATCGAAATAGCGTAGATTCCGAACTTTCCCGCAAAACGAGCATTAATCTAATTAACATTAAAACATGAATATATGAAAATAAAATGCCCCTAAACTAAAAGGGAAGCGAGCTGTTGGGTGCAAGTGGGTTAATAAGGTGAAATGCAAGGCAGATGGAAGCATAGAGAGGTATAAGGATCATCTTGTAGTGAAAGGATTCACTCAAAAAGAAGGGGTGGACTATAATGAAACCTATTTGTATGTTATTAAGATGATTACTATAAGGGTCCTGATCCCCATAGCTTTGAAACGCGATTGGAGAGTGATGCAGTTGGACATGAACAATGCGTTCCTCCATGGTTGTTTTGACAAAGAAGTGTAGATGGAACTTCCACCTAGTTTAGTTGTGAATGGTGAGAATCTATCCTGTTGACTCAAGAAGTCCTTATACAGTCTCAAATAGGCTTCGAGGCAATGGTACTCCAGGTTGTTTACAGCTCTTCACATTCGTGGATATGCTCAATCTAAAAATGATTACTCTTTGTTCTCCTGTAAAAGAAGAGGTTTGGTCACATACCTGGTTGTGTATGTCGACGACATACTTGTCACTGGTAGTGATTTGCAGGAAATGGAAGCACTCAAAGTTTATCTTGATTATGAATTATGTATCAAAGATCTCGGATTCTTAAGCTTCTTTTTGGGGATTGAGTTTCACAGAGTTGAAGGTGGTATGTTGTTGAGCCAAAGAAAGTTTATTAATAAGATTTTCAATGATTTTTCTTATCTTGCAAATCCAGTGGTGAGTACTCTCGAGCTTCAGTTGCAACTTTCATCCACAGATGGAGATTTGTTGGATAACCCTTCTGAGTATAGATGGTTGATTGGAAAGTTAAAGTTGCTTACCCACACACGGCCTGATCTTGTCTTCATGACTCAATTCCTTAGCCAATTTCTTCAGGCTTCCCGTGTTCCACACTTAGCTGTTGCACACCATGTTGTTCAATATCTTAAAGGTACTGCATCAAAGGGTCTTTTGTTATCCAATTCTTCTGATTTCACTCTTCGAGCTTATTGCAATGTTGATTGGGCAAGATCCCCATTTTCTCGAAGATCCATCAGTGGTTATGTTGTCTTCCTGGGTTCATGTCTATTGTCATGGAAATCTAAGAAAAAATAGAGTGTTTCTTTGTCATCTATAGAGGTGGAATGTTGTTCTTTGCACCGTGTGTGCACTGAGTTGGTTCGGCTCACTCAGTTGTTAGGAGAATCTGATGTTCATAGGATCATTCATGTTCTGATTAAGTGTGATAATTAGGCAGTTGTGTATATTTCCTGAAATCCGGTTTTTTCACGAGTGGACGAAGCACGTAGAATTGGATTGTCATTATGCTCGTGAAAAAGTGTTGGAAGGCTTGATCTCCCTCAATCACATTCCTTCTCATGCCCAATTTGCAGTTTTCTTAACCAAGAATGTTGCTGGGAATCATCTCCGGTCTTTGTTACGCAAGATCGGAGTTGTCGATCGCCCACTTTCATCTTGGGGGTGGCGTTAGGATCTATATGTATTTAGGTTATATTGTTTGTATTTAGGTTGCTTAGTTTTGTGTTTGTATTGGGCCAATGTTGGGCGGGTTAAAATTTTCCTATAAATAGGCACATTTTGTACAAAAAACAATACAAAAAAAATCCACTTTTCCCTCCTCCTATTCACCATCTTCTTCCAATCTTGCTTCGCCGTGTTAGTTGAGCTTGATTCATGAATCGATCTATGTTCCAACACTATAGTTTGAGAGGGTCCATGCATCTCTGCATTAGGCTCCTCACCCTGTAGAATTAGTAGCTAAAGCTTCAGAAGGGTTATGCATTTCCACATCAAATAAATCTTCAAGTTAGCATCACAAGATTCAACTATTTTGCCACAGCAGGAGGAGGAAGAGAAGAAGAGCAACTTGTTCGAATTCTCATATTCTCGCGGAGGACGCAACTCCGACATTAGAGCTAATTCTTTCTACCACTTGACCGCAACTTGTAGAGGAGAAGCAAGGTCAATGTTTGGTGATGACGGACTCCTATGGTGCAAGGCTCCACTAGAATTAGGGAAAATTCTAGGGTTTTCTGTTCAAATTATAAAATTATAGGGTTTTCATTCCAGATTACAAAATTGAACATCCATGACCGAATTGCATCCACGATTGAACATCCATGTCCGAATTGCATCTTTTTTCTCCTCACGATCAAATCCATGGCCGAATTCGGAAACCTCTAGTACAAGTCCTCGGGCCTCAAGTCCCTCACCACGATCAACCTCGATTCTTCAGGAAATGAGATTCGGTGTCTCTGACTTCGTCTCCCTCGAATCTCTAATTTGACTTGATCTGAGCCGATTGGTCCAATGCATTGCTCTTTAGGAACTTTAAAATCGGAAGCAACCTCTCGACAACCCCATAGCAGACAATCGACAACCATTGAACGGCCTAAAAAATAGGGAAGATGGGAAAGGTTAGCGAGGGTAATTTTATCATTAAAAAAATGGATGGCCTTCTAGCCAATTGTGTTTAACCATGGGCATGTGATTAATTGAATCCTTTAAAGTGGCATGTAGGCCTAATTTTCTCCAGGGAGAATGGGAACTCCAACGAGAAGAATATGCTATACAAATTAGTTGGGACCACGAACAGCCATACCTTTGAGGCAAAAATTAGTTGGGATAACGTAAAACAAATTAACCGTGAAACAATATATGTATGAACAAAAACCCTTTTAACTTTAAAGTTTTACTTTGTCTAAATCAGTGCCTCAATTCACCTTGTCTCATTATAAAATCAATGATATTTTGTCAAGACATCCCAATATGTAGGATGAAAATTCTTTTGACACAGTAGAATGCTGAGAAGAAAAGCAATTGTGAGCCTTTGACAATGGAATTTCACAACCAACAAAACCCTAAAACAATAAAATGGAAATACATCATTAGGAAAAAATTTTGAATAATAAAATAATATGTTGTCACTGCAATGGAGGATCAATCACTCATTGATGCACACTCACAGACACCAGAACTCACATACAGATTCAATATTCTATCAATGACAGTTAATCCAAAATAGAGAGAGATTCAATTGAACCGCCAATTACTCCATTATTTTGTTTCACATCAAAACCACCTACAAAGACACTTACATAGCTGATAACTGTAATGGTAACTACACCCCACTACACCACTAACTCAGCTAACCATACAGATAACTCCACTCCCTTGATGAAAATCGGAATACGTTTCAAAGGCCTTGACAGTCTGTTTGTGTCAAAGGTCTTGACGACCTGCTTGGGAAACTGATCACGCATGAGATGATCCTTAATGAAGACGATGGAGAACTTCCAGCAAACACTAAGAATTTGGCGCTCAAATCTAAGAAGGATGACAACAAAGATGAATCTGATTCCGAAGATGAGGAAGACGATGAGGATGATCCTTTTGCTCTTATCACAAGAGGCCTTGCTCGAATCCTCAAAATGAAGAAACAATTCAACAACAAGGATGGATCAGAGTCTTCTAAATTCCGAGGTAAGTCTCAATACAACAAAAATGATAAGAAGACTAAACCGTTGTCTTGTTTTGAATGTAGTGAAACAGATCATCTTGTGAAAGACTGCCCTCAAAAGACAAAGAGCCAGTCCAAGAATGGTGATAGATGGAAAAAGAAAGACATGGTGGCAACTTTGAGCGATTCTGACTCCGACTCCGACGATGAGAAGGCCAATGTCTGTCTTATGGCATCAGGAGATGAATCTCACGATAAGAAGCTTGAGGTAACCGTAAGAGAACTTATGGCAAGTCCAAAAGAGGTATTATCAGAATTCCTTTCTAATATGATTGCCAATGAAGAGAAACTTATTGCCTAAACTAACACTCTTATTAAGAGAACTATGGACCAGGAAAGAACTATTGAGGATCTGTCTATGAGGGTCAAAAGTCTTGAAGCTTCTTATTCAGGTCTTGACATTAAAGTCAAGACTCTTGACTCAGAGAAATCTGAACTCAAGCAAGATCTCTCGTCTCTAAGAAGTGAACATCATGACTTAGAGAACGAGAAGATCTCCCTGAATAATAAGATTCAAGACCAACAGACAGCCCTCATAAGTTTTACCAAATTCAAAGGCACTCTTGATAGGATGTTGGGTGAGCAACAAAGATCTCTAAATAAAAGTGGTATTGGTTACAATCCAAGGTTTTTAAAGAAGCAGCACATTACCACCTTTGTAAAGGCAAAAGGAAGCAGAACCTCTCCTATATGTCACCATTGTGCTCAAAAGGGACATGTAAAAGAGACCTGCTCCTATAGAAGAAAGGATCCATATATCATTCGCAATACATTCCCTGTTCATTTGATAAAAGAACGGATAACACAAGTTTGGGTCCCAAAAGGCACTATTTTACCAAATATGGTTTATCCCAATAATGGATCCAAATTTGCTTATTGGTCTAGCCACAAAGGTTGATGTTTGTTTTGCAGGAGATCACCAAGGTGAAGGAGCAAAAATGGATTATTGATAGTGGATGCTCAAGGCATATGAGTGGGAAGAGTTCTATCTTTCATGATCTAAAGGAGCAATCCACAGGAACAATCACTCTTGGTGACAAAGGAAAGTGTGACATCGTTGGTATTGGTAGCGTTGGGAGTGATTCCAACCATAGTATTAAAAATGTCTATCTTGTGAATGGTTTAAAGTATAATTTGCTTAGTGTTTCTCAAATATGTGATAGTGGCAATAATGTCAGATTTAACAAGAAAAGATGTCTAGTGTGGAGAGAAGATACAGGTGAAGTTATACTAACTGCATATCGTTACAACAATATATACGCTGTGAATGCTGATCAAGTGGCACAAGGAAGCTTAACCTGTCTAAAAGCTTTAACGGACGATCCAAAGCTCTGGCACAGGAGACTCGGTCATGTGAGTCCACATACACTACAGAAGCTTGTGTCCAAAGGGCTTGTAAGAGGACTACCTGAGATGGACTTCAAAAGTATTGATATGTGCAATGCATGCACACGAGGTAAACAAACACGTAGCTCTTTCAAACCCAAAAAGGTTGTAAGTTCTTCTAGACCCCTTGAACTTTTACACATGGATTTATGTGGTCCTATGCGAGTCAAATCTCCCAATGGTAAAAAGTACATGCTTGTTGTTGTTGATGATTTTTCTAGATATACTTGGGTTGCATTTTTAAAAGAAAAATCAGAGGCCTTATTTGAGTTTTCAAAACTTTGTAAGGAGTTGCAAACTTTAAGAAATGAGCCCATAGTGTCAATTCGAAGTGATCATGGTAGGGAGTTTGATCAACTTCAGTTTGATTTATTTTGTGCTAAATATGGCATCTCCCATAACTTTTCTGCTCCTAGGACCCCTCAACAAAATGGGGTTGTTGAACGAAAGAACTGCACCCTAGAGGATATGGCCAGGACTATGCTTTTAGAAAATGCATTACCTAAAACCTATTGGGCTGAAGCTGTTAACACAGCTAACTATATTTTGAATCGCTGTCTTATTCGTTCCATCTTAAAGAAAACTCCTTATGAACTTTTCAAAGGCCGCAAACCACTTATATCTTATTTTAAACCCTTTGGCTGTACTTGCTTTGTTCATAACAATGGAAAAGATAACCTTGGGAAATTTGATGTGCGTAGTGATGAAGGTATATTTCTTGGCTACTCCACAAGTAGCAAAGCGTATAGAATCTTCAATAAAAGGACCCAGTTAGTTGAAGAAAGTATACATGTTATATTTGATGAATGCAATGACGGTTCTTTGAGTGAATGTGTTGTAGATATAGATCTTAACATCCATGCGGAGAACGAGGAAGGTGATGATGCTGCTACCAAGAACACAGAGAAGAGGAACATGCAGGAACAGATTCTCAACACTGAAGAATTGGCCCAAGGTGTTGAAGATTCGTCCAAAGCCCTTGGTGTCCAATTCAACAGTGTTGATATGTCAGAAACTGCTGAAACTGAACCTAACAGGACTATGGAGTCAGATGTACCACAAATCAATCCTGCTGGTGTGACGAATCAAGGAGCTGAGACTAGCAAAAGAAAATTCAAATACTCCTCATCACACTCATTAAAGGATATCATTTCTGACCCTACTTCTCGTGTTCAAACTCGTTCTAAACTTAAAGATCTTTGTGCTTTTCACGCGTTTGTCTCTCTTATAGAACCCAAGAAGGTAGATGAGGCCCTTCAAGAGCCAGATTGGATCATTGCTATGCAAAGTGAGCTTAACGAATTTGAAAGGAACAAAGTCTGGACCTTGAAGCCTAGGCCAAAGCATCAATCAGTCATTGGCACACGATGGGTATTTCGAAACAAGCTAGATGAGAATGGTAAGATCGTGAGGAACAAGGCAAGGCTTGTTGCTCAAGGCTACAATCAAGAGGAAGGTATTGACTACGAGGAGACCTTTGCTCCCGTAGCCAGGCTTGAAGCCATTCGCATATTATTAGCATTTGCATCTTTTATGGGCATAAAGCTATATCAAATGGATGTCAAGTGTGCTTTTCTCAATGGTTTCTTAAAAGAAGAAGTTTATGTGGCTCAACCCCCAGGCTTTGAAACATTGGAATTTCCTAATCACATTTATAAACTTGACAAAGTGCTTTATGGTTTGAAACAAGCCCCAAGAGCTTGGTATGAGCGCCTGTCAAAATATTTTTTAGAAAATGATTTTAAAAGGGGGTTGATCGACAAGACTCTTTTTATCAAGACCAAAGGAAAGGACATTTTGGTTATTCAAATTTATGTTGATGATATCTTATTTGGTGCTACTAACACATCTTTGTGCAAGGAATTTTCTGACATCATGTGTAGCGAATTTGAGATGAGCTTGATGGGTGAACTCAACTTCTTTTTGGGATTACAAGTTCATCAATCCAAGAAAGGGATCTTTGTCAGCCAAAGCAAGTACACTAAGGATCTCTTGAAGAAGTTCAAGATGGATCAATCCAAAGCAGCCAAGACTCCCATGAGCTCAACATTATCCCTAGATCAAGACAAGACTGGGAAGAGTGTCAATCAAAAGGAGTATCGGGGAATGATTGGATCTTTACTATATCTTACAGCTAGTAGACCTGACATCATGTTTAGTGTTTGCATGTGTGCTAGATTTCAAGCTTATCCTAAAGAATCTCACCTCGTGGCTGTGAAGAGGATCTTTCGATATCTCAATGGCACTAAGGAGCTTTGACTATGGTACCCAAAGCAAAAGGATTTCACATTAATCGGGTATTCTGATGCAGATTTTGCAGGCTATAAGGTGGATAGGAAGAGCACATCAGGATGTTGCCAATTCTTAGGAGCATCTCTTTTCTCGAATCGCCTTTAACGGAAGAAATAGAAGCTCGAGAAGGAATACTAAAACCTAGTTCACTCGCTGAGTCTCTTTGCATCCATGGCTGAATGGTTAAAGCGCCCAACTCATAATTGGCGAATTCGTATGCAGCCATGTTGATCAAAATGACTAAGTTTACTTTGATCAGCTGGCATTCTAAGAAACAAAACTCAGTTGCCCTATCGACTGCAGAAGCCGAATACATAGCAGCTTGAGCATGCTGCTCCCAAATCCTTTGGATAGCTAAACAAATGCGAGATCTTGACATCAACCTCAAAGGCATTCCCATTAAGTGTGACAATACAAGTGCCATCTCCATTTCAAAGAATCCTTTTCAACATTCAAGGACCAAACATATTGATGTAAGGCATCATTTCATTAGAGACCACGTCGAAAAAGGTGATGTATCCATTTCCTTTATTTCAACTGATTATCAATGGGTTGACATTTTTACTAAGCCTTTGGCAGAGGACAGGTTCACCTTCATTAGACGAGAGATCGGGATGCTTAACAAGGATGCACTTTCGTAGGGGGAGCTTTCCCTTTACGAAAGATAAATTCTACTCAGTGTCAAGACCCTTGAGTTTTATGTCAAGGTTTGTGAACTGAATGATAGAAAACAGATATCGGATCGTATATATTTGGTTAATATCTTTTTAGATATTTGATCAAGTATTCTTTTCATTGGATTTCAAAATAATTTATTTATGTCACATATTTTATCCGTAGAGATATTTTTGGAACAAAATATTTTCGGTTATTTCCCTCCTATTCTAAAACGGTTGAGAGAAGATTTGAATTTTGAATTGAAATATTTTTCAAATTGGCAATGTTATCATTACTTACATTGGAACCCTAAACCCCGTCCCATCACTCAAATCTCTCCTATTTAAAACCCAAACCCCTCTCGATTACCTCATAACCTCAAAACCACCCAAAACTCTTCCAATTCTCCCTCTCCAATCTCTCAAACTATCCTGAAACCCTAGCCGAATACCTCCATGACTCCCAAATCAAAGAAAGCTTCCACACCCAAAAGACTTGGCGCCACCCCCAAGGGACGCCAGGACACTGCTACTTCTCCTACACCTGAACCCACTCCTCAAGCCATCGTCCCTGCTGTTGTCCAGAGCACCATCGCTGAGAGCACGACTACAGTAACCAAGGGCTCTCAAAAACGCTCTGGTAAGAAGCCTCTCAGTGCGAAGCAGAAAGGGAAAAAGAAGGTCATCGCTGAGGAGGTGGATGAGGAAGAAGAAGAGGAGGATCTTGATGCTATTCTGGAAAAGGATGCAGCCAAGGAAGCCGAAGAAGAAGCTTTAAGGAAGAAAAAGGCTGAGGAGGAGGCCGATCTTGCAAGGAAGTTGGTCGAGGAGGAAGTTGAGAGAATCCGGAAGGAAGCCGAGGCGGAGGCTCTGAAGGAGGTTCCTTCTGAAGAGGAGCCTGAGGAAGAGGACGAGGAGCAAGACGAATCCGGAGAGGACGGGGAGGATACCGATGGATACAACGCTGAGGACTCGGGGTCAGAGGAAGAAGAGGAAGAGGAGCCCGAGCATGCTCCCTCTCCTTCTCCTCCTCCTCCTCCCCCGTCTCCAAAGAAGCGAAAAGCCTCTACAGCCAAGCCTCCTTCTCCCAAGCGCACCAGGAAGGGCACCCTAAGAAGCCTTGAGGCGCCTGCCAAGAGGTCTGCTCCAACACAGGCTAGAAGGAAGAACGCTGATCCTCCCGCTCTCATTCAGGTAAATCAATCCCTCCCCTCTTCATGGTTTGAAAATGCTGAAATGGCTGGTAAGTGGGTAGATGAGTTTCGAACTCGTAGGATCTGCTGTTCTGATTTTTTAGATATTGCGTTCTTTGAAGCTTTGAATTTACCGTGCATTGCTATCCTTAAAAAATCCCCAGCTTGGACCCTTCTCAATCTTAAAACCGTCTATTATCCCCAACTCACCCGCCTGTTCTATATAAATCTCAAAGCCAAACACACTGACGATGGTTGGTTCTTGGAATCTGTCGTCAAGGGAGTTAGAATCTCTTTCAACTCCTTTGACTTCGTTGATTTCCTTGGCCTTCCTAGCCCTTGTCCACCCTCTCAAGAAAACCCCTCTAAAGAAGATTACATTACCCTTGCCCGATCCAAATATCTTCTACCCGAGGCATCTACCAACACCTCAAAGCAGCTAACCCACTCATCCCTTACCCTAGAGGCAAAGATCATATTTAACATCATTGTGCGTTGCCTCTTACCCCGTCTAAACTCCGGCTCTCTCCTGACCGACAATGCCATGATCCTACTTTACCGAATCCTCAATGGCCTTGATCTTGATTTGGCCAACACCATTTTAGGATCCATGGCTCACACTAGAAAAGCCAGGAAAGGAACTCCCCTCCCCTTCGCTACCCTTTTGACCCAAATCTTCGAAGCTTCTGGAATCGATTTTAAAAATGAAGAACAGCAGCGTCATATGGGTAAGTTCGACTCCAAGAGCCTTGAAAAGATTGGCATCACTCGGTCCCCCCAAGGGACTTGGAGTCTTGCCTCTCCTTCAAAAGCTCTTCCCACTGCCTCAGCCGTTGATGAACGCATGGACAACCTGGAGTAGGGCTTGGAGGAAGTTCGCCTGGATATCAAGGAGCTGCACAAGGAGTTTATGTCGGAGATGAGCGGGGTAACCAAGTTGTTGCAAGGTCTGTGGTCGCGGCTCACTGATGATGTTCCGGACGATGAAGCTTAACCCTATCCTACCCTAACCCCAAATCTGAAACATTGCTGGTTTTTGGAAACTGTTTCACCACTTTTGGTGACTGTTTTACCTCCTCCCTTTGTTGAAAGACAAAAAGGGGGAGATGATCTGTGGTGGTGTTAGACTTTTTAAAACTGTTGCAATTTAAAGGTCTTGGAAGACCTTGGTTTTATTTTCAGTTGGATGGTCTTCTTGCTTTAAAATTTTGATCCAACATTTGTCTATATATGCTTGACTAAGTTGCAGGGATGCACAGGTTTTGTCTTTCATCAAGGGGGAGATTGATAACTCCACTCCCTTGATGAAAATCGGAATACGTTTCAAAGGCCTTGACAGTTTGTTTGTGTCAAAGGTCTTGAAGCTTTAACAGTATTGATGAAACACAAAACCTGTTCTATATGATATTATGTTCGAATATTATTGTATGTTATTATATGCTTCCATTATATTATTATATATACACTAACCTTTCAGGAAGTATTTTCGAATATTATTTCCTTCCTTATGTTGTAAATTGAGAAGATTCAAATCGGAAGATCATGGCCTCCGAAAGTTTCCAAAGATAGAAGATCCAGCTCAAGCCATGATCCTCTCTAGCCGTTGGTGAAGATCCTTAGGCGCCGATTTGTTTCAATAAAAAGAAAAGGAAGAAGAAGACAGCTACACACCTGTTGAACACAAGCTTTCATACACTCAAGCCTTCAAGCGAGATCTGTCTTCTTCGTGTGCTCTCTGCTAGTCCTTAAGAGTCTGTAATTTCATTTCAAAGCATTTGAGAGTTACACTGTGAGCTTATAGGATATATTTCGAGAGAGTGTTATACTCAAGAGTTTGTAACTCAGGAAGTAGATACTAGGCGATTGATTCACTAAGTGTAAGAGGATTGTACTAGATAGCATAGAGAGGTGGGGCTCTTCTAGATTGGTCTAGGACTCCAAAGGAACGTGAGTTGACTAGATTGCAATTGTATAGGAGAGAGGCTTCTCGGTGAGCTACTAGGATCCTAAGTCTTGTGAATCAATAAAAGCCGGTTGAATCCTAGGGTTGTGGAAGAACCCTAGGCGGGGACGTAGGCCAAGTTCGTGCCGAACCTCGTAAACAACTCATCGAGTCCTTTACTTATTGCTTTACCTTATTTCCGCACTTGGTTCGACTGTTTAACTTTGTGATTCAGGTTTTCAGAGAAAAGAGTAAGTCTAATCTCAAAGGTTTTTGTACGAGCTTCAAAAGTCTTGAGAATCTGCGAAAAACCGGCATACTCTATTCAACTCCCCCTTCTAGAGTATTTCTATATTACTTTGTTTTACATTATCGAACCTTCACATACTTTACAAGAAACTAACTCCTACGAACAACTTCTACTCGACATCGACTACACTATTGACTTCTACTCGACATCGACTAACATAACTGTTCTAACGTTAGACAGTTACACTTTAAACCATAGTTCAACGAATACAAAATGTGAATTACATTTCAACACCTCCCTTTAATTCACATTTTCTTCATCCCAATCTTTTTTCTGAAGAACTGATGCTCGGTACCACTTAGAGCCTTGGTGAACAAGTCTGCATCCTACTCATTAGTCCCACAGAATCTGAGCACCACCTTCTCCTTAGCCATGAGCTTCCTAATGAAGTGATGCTTCACATCAATGTGCTTTGTCCGAGCATGAAATACTGGATTTTTTGTCATTCCTATAGCAGATTTGTTGTCACACCATACTTCAACATCTTCTGTGTGATTGCATCCCAAATCCAACAACAACTTCTTTAGCCACAAGGCTTGTCTAAGCAGCAACCCCTGCAACAACATATTCAGCCTCTAAAGATGACAAGGCTATGGTCTCTTGCTTTTTTGAACTCCAAGTGATAGCCTATGAGCCCAAGCTAAACACAGAGCATGAAGTGCTTTTCCTGTGATCTAAGCACCCAACCCAGTCACTGTCAGTGTGACCTTGCAACTTGAAGTTCTCTACTCTATTATACCAAATACCATATTCCAGAGTGCCTGCCACATACTTGAGAATTCTCTTTGCTGCTCCTAAATGTTGTTTGGTTGGACTGTGCATATACCTTGAGACCACACTAACACAATATGCAATGTCAGGTCTTGTATGCGTCACGTAATTCAGCTCACCGACAAGGCTCATGTAGAGCTATTCATCAGCCCTTGTTGTGTCATAATCTCTCTTCAATTTCTCATTTGTATTCATAGGTGTGTGAGCCACTTCACACCCCTACATCTTGACCTTCTTCAACAGATCCCTTGCATACTTCTCTTGACACAGAAATATGCCATCTTTCCCTTGCTTGACCTCAAATCCCAAGAAGTATTGCATCAGGTTGAGATCTGTCATCTCAAATTCTGTCATCATAGTTCCTTTGAACTCATCTAACATCTCAGATGAAGAGCTGAAGTATATGATATCATCTACATATAG
Organism: Persicaria maculosa; assembly: GCA_963922045.1. Lineage (NCBI taxonomy): Eukaryota > Viridiplantae > Streptophyta > Magnoliopsida > Caryophyllales > Polygonaceae > Persicaria > Persicaria maculosa. The sequence goes on along the minus strand of OY998261.1, from coordinate 16,709,433 downwards.
ACATACCACAATGAACTCACCTCTATCCTTCCTCTTCACATATAGAGTTGGTTCATTTTCACTCCTCACAAATCCACTTTGGAAGAAGAAAGTGTTTATCTTGCTATGCTATGCCCTTGGGGATTGTTTCAGACCATACAATGCTTTCTACAGCTTGTAAACTTTCTTCTCTTCTCCTTCTTTAATAAAACCCTGAGGATGTTCAACATAAACTTCTTCTTTCAACTCTCTATTTAAGAAGGCTGATTTCACATCAAGTTGGAATATTGACAACTTCCATTGAGTAGCCAGAGCTAGAACCACCCTCACTGTCTCAAGCCTTGCAACAGGTGAGAATGTCTCCTCATAATCAATTCCCTTATGTGGTGCATAACCTTTTGCCACTAGCATGGCCTTGTGCTTCTGCACCCCTCCATATGTATTGTATTTTGTCCTATAGACCCACTTCAAGCCTATTGCATTCTTTCCCTGAGGTAACTCCACCAACTCCCAAGTTTCATTCTTTAGAATGCATCTCATCTCCTCTTCCATAGGAGCTCGCCATTTGCTCTCACCCTTGGCTTCATCAAAGCTCTCAGGATCTGTAACTATCAATGCAACTCCATAACTGTCATATATGTTTGCTAGAGACCTGAATTTTCTTGGAGGGGAGTCACTAGATGAGCTCGAGGGAGATGATCTCTGACTGCTGGATGATCTAACTTGTGTTGCTCGAGTTGCAAGGACTCAATATTCCGATCATCAACATCATTTGTATCATCAAAAGCTCCAACCTCCTTAGAAGAGTTATCAACTGTAATGATCTCCTTTGTTACAGCACCCCGCTTGTTTTTCATCCAATCCCACTCAGCATCCTCATTAAAAACCACATTTCTGCTTATGATGGTTCTCCCTCTTATTGGATCAAACAGCTTGTATACCTTGGATTGAGAGGCATACCCAATGAACACACACTTCTCTGCTTTCTCATCTAGCTTTGATCTCAGGTTGATTAGAATATAGGCAACACACCCAAAAACTCTCAAATGCTGCACAGATGGCTTCTTTTCTCTTCAAACTTCAAAGGGTGTCTTGTTCAACACAGCTCGTGTAGGTGATCTATTCAAGACATACACAACAGTTGAAACTGCCTAACACCATAAACTCTTTGGAACATTTCTAGCTTTTAACATGCTCCTTGTCATTTCAACCACTGTCCTATTCTTCCTCTCAAACAGAAATTCTAGGCAATCACCAGCTCTCCAAGCATTTCTATTTGCAAATGAGCCTCTGCTTTGCTTCCCATATAGACATCCCTCACACAAATCAAGTTCCCCAATCTTTGGCAATCCTAACACCATGGCTTTAGTGTCTAACATTCTCAGACTTTGCAAATTCAGATGTCCCATTCTCAGGTGCCACAACCTTTGCCAAATCTAGAGGAAACATTTTGTTCTTTTTCATAGCCACTTTAACAACAATCTGACTTGTTTCTTTCTCCCTGATTGTACACATGTCTTCATCAAACAGAAGAGAGTACCCTGTGCTCTAAAGCTGCCCAACACTCAGCAAGTTGTGTGCAAGTCCAGGCATAAATTGAACATCATGCAAGAGCTTCTCTCCTCCTTGCATACTTCTAATTCCAATAGTTCCTCTCCCTTCTACTTGCAACACTTTGTTATCTCCGAGCCTAAACTTCCCTTTCTTAGACTCACCGATATCTTTGAGCAGATACCTTGAACGGACATATGGTTTGAGCAGCCACGTACTATCCAAATACCATAATTCACTTGCTGATTCTATGACAAACATCAAGGCCATGAACAACCTGTCCTCCTTCTAAGGATTCTTTGAGTAATTAAAATTCTTTTGTTCATTCTCTTGCTTCTCCCAACAGAAAGCTTCCTTGTGCCCATATTTCTTGCAATAGTAACATTGGATGTTACCCCTATGAGATATTGACTCATTCCCTTGATTTCTGTTTGAGTCCTTCCATTGATCTCTCCCTGAGTCACCACCATGACCCCTAGCTTCCTGATCCTCCAGATGATCCTTTGCCATTACCTTTACCACCACGACCTCTAAAGCTACCTCTGTAGCCTCCTCTTCCTATGTGACCACCTCTGTAGCCACCTCTGCCTGATGAATTCTCATGCTTAGTATTAGAGGTCTCTTCCTTCACTTGAAAGACCGTTTCCTCCTTCTACTCACTGGTTCTACTTAGCCTCTCCTCGTGAGCTTGTAAGGAACTTGTTAGTTCCTCAAACTTATACACAGACAAGTCCTTTGACTCTTCTATTTCAGCCATGATATGATCAAAATTCTTTGGAAGACTTCTCAACACTTTACTCACAACAGTTTCAGTGCTAAGACTCTCACCATATGCCTTTATATGGTTCACAATACTAGAGACACATGACAGATACACCTAAACTGTCTTCTTGTCTTGCATCAACAGAGTTTCAAACTCTCTTCTCAGTGACTGCAGCTTAACCGTAATCACCTTCTTGTCTCCCATATACTCTTGTCTAAGAGTTTCCCAAGCTTCATGTGCTATGGCTGAGGCTGCAATCCTTGGAAATATATATCTCATCATCTAAGGCCGTTTGTATCATAAACAAAGCCTTTGAGTCTTTTTTTTCTCTTCTCTCTCAACTGTTGGTCAGGCTCGTCGGTTTAATTATCTTCAAAACCTTGATCAACAAAACTCCATATCTCCTGATACTTGAAGAGAGTTGTCATCTTCAAGCTCCATAAATGGTAATTGATCCCCTTAAATATTGGCAATTGAGGATTGCCATTGCCACCATTGCCAAGGTTTTGCATATTTGAACAAAACTTCAGTCACTGTGTTTCTCGTATGTTTTATCCTCACAAGAACTTAGTCCCTGAATATAAAACCGGATGCAAACACTTGTTTGCTCTGATACCAAATGTTGTCACTGCAATGGAGGATCAATCACTCACTAATGCACACTCATAGACACCAGAACTCACACACAGATTCAATTTTCTGTCAATGACAGTTAATCCAAAATAGAGAGAGATTCAATTGAACTGCCAATTACTCCATTATTTCGATTCACATCAAAACCACCTACGAAGACACTTACATAGCTGATAACTGTTATGGTAACTGCACCCCACTACACCACTAATTCAGCTAACCAGACTTTACAAGAAACTAACTCCTATGAACAACTTCTACTCGACATCGACTACACTACTGACTCCTACTCGATATCGACTAACATAACCTTTCTAACAGAAAATCTAACTGACGTTTACACTTTAAACCATAGTTCAACGAATACAATATGTGAATTACATTTCTATTATGTTCCCACTTCCCATGACCATATGCCTAAATATAAATGATAAAAGACTGTAATTGCACAAAAAATATGAAAAATACTAAAATGTTAATTTTGTTAGCAGTATATATTTTATAGATAGAGTTATACATATTTACGATTGTACCCTCAGGGTTTTCACCCAATGATATCTATACAGGAGTAGGCTCCTTTGAGATCCTTCAAGGACTCAGTTATCTAAACACTTACATGGTATCACAACCTCTTTGTGAAACCCTAAAATTTTTTTTTAGTTTCACAAATTAATTCGATCCAGCCGCCGCCGCTCCTATAGCCGCTGCCGCCGCCCCACACCCGCTGCCCCACATCTAGTCGCCGCCACCGCCACCGCTCCAAGCCGCCGCCACACCCTTCTTCGCCGCCGCCGCCGCTACCTACCTCTACCAATGGGTGACGTTGTCAACCCCCCATCGCAGCCACAAAATCCCTTCCATTCCGCCCGATTCGTTACCAACATCAAGGACCAAATTCCCCTAACCCTAGACCTCAAGAAGGTTCAATACCACACATGGGCGGAACTCTTCACCACCGCCTGTCGGGGCCATGATGTCCTCGCCCACATCGACGGTTCCGACCGTCCCAATGATGTCCCTGAGCCTCTCTGGAACCGCATCGACTCCATCGTACTCGGATGGATCTATGCAACCATCTTCGAAAATGTGTTGATTACCGTCCTCCAACCCGGATCAACCGCTCGTGATGTTTGGATTCGCATCAAGGGTCTCTTTCATGACAATCAATCCATTAGGGCTGCGAATCTTGAAGGGAAATTCATCAACACCCGTCAGGAGAGTTTCTCCACCGTCTCCGACTATTGCCTTGCCATCAAGGCTATCGCCGACCAACTTGGCGAGGTCGGACACAAAGTCAGCGAAGAGCGCCTTATTCTCCAACTTATCAATGGCCTCTCCGTCAAATTTGACGTCGTCGGCGGGATGATAAGCAACACCTCCCCACTGCCGACATTCATGGTGGCTCGCAGCATGCTTTCCAGGGAGGAAAGTCGTCAGGGCCGCCCTCAAGCCCCTTCCCATGTCCAGGTGTCCTCTAAGGACTTCCTACCTACGGATCCTTACCCTCGTAACCCTCAAACAAACCAATCCAGGCCACCCAACCAGCGCGGTGGACAAGAGCAAGGGAGGAACTCACGACGGGGCCGCGGCAGCGGCCGCAGCAACATGCCGCGGCAGCACCAGCCGCAATACCCGCCGCAACCCTGGTTTGCAACCCCGCCTCCCTGCCCCTATCCGACGTGGGCCGGCTACCCACCGCCTTCGATGCTCCGCCCCTACCGCCCTCCACCCCCTACGGCCCCTTCCCCGTCGCTATACGCCTCCCAGCCGCAGCACACCGATCTCTCCGCCGCCTTCTCCACCATGGGACTTCAGCAGTCGGACGACAACTGGTATATGGATACCGGGGCCTCTTCTCACATGACGAACGCACCAGGTAACCTACAAACTGTTTTTAATTCTAGCACTTTACCATCCATCTATGTCGGTAATGGCGCCCCCTATCCATTGTCGGTTCAGTTCGAGCAACCCTCCCCACTGGCCCACCCCTCCACCTTAACAACGTCCTACTTGCTCTTGACATAGTCAAAAACCTCATCTCCGTTCGTCAATTTACCATTGATAATCACGTAGCTGTCCAATTTGACCCTTTTGGTTTTCTTGTGAAGGATCTTCGCACGGGGACCCCACTCATGCGGTGCAATAGTTCAGGCGACCTCTATCCACTCGCCCCAGCCCGCAAGTCCGCCCCTGCCGCCCCCACCGCCCTCATCACCCTTAGTTCCGCCTTGTGGCATGCTCGTCTTGGCCACCCTGGCGATCACGTGCTTCAAAGTCTCCGCTTTAGCAATTTTATTTCTTGTAATAAAGCCTCGGGCGTTTTGCACTTCATGTGAGATCGCCAAGAGGAAAAGACTTCCTTTTAGCATTTCCCTTTCACATACTTTTGCACCTTTTGACATTGTTCATTGCGATTTGTGGACATCGCCTATTCCTAGTGCTAGTGGTTTTTATTATTATTTGGTTATGCTTGATGACTTTACCAATTTTGTTTGGGTCTTTCCACTACACTATAAATCGGAAACACAGGTCCACATTATTAGCTTTCACAAGTTTGTTCACACCCAGTTTAGTTTGCCTATCAAGGCCATTCAATATGACATGGGAGGCGAGTTCGACAACAACACTGTCCGCTCCTTTTGTCAACAACAAATATCACCTCAAAATGGCAAAGTTGAACGCATTCTCCGCACGCTCAATGACAAGACCCGAACCCTCCTTCAACATGCTTCTTTACCCCCTTCTTTTTGGGTTGAAGCTCTTCACATGGCCACTTACCTCCACAATATCCTACCATCCAAGGCCATTGGCAACTCCAACACAACCTTGGCAATCTACCACCGCCACCCGTCCTACAATCATATTCGAGTGTTTGGATGTCTTTGCTTTCCCAATATGAGTGACACTGCTCCCCATAAGCTCTCCCCACTGATACGTTGTAATCCCCAATGACTCGATTGATCGGATCTTACGACGTCTTAAACGGCTCTCACACCCGATGACTTGCTTGTGGAAGTATAGTGGGGGAGGATACCAATTAATTAGCAATCGGCTAATTGCCGTTGTCAACAAAAGTGGCCACTTTGACAATTGAACATCGGCGATTGAAATACGGCGGAAGAACTTTGAGTGTATAAAGAGATGGTGGGTCAAAAAATGGCGGCTCCTCACATAATTTATAACGTAAATGAATTTGGACAATGACACGATCATACAAGAACGTGAAAATTAGAACAAGGAGGAAGAACGTAAAGGATGAGAACGTGATTTCTAGGGTTGAAAGAAGAAGAGAACGCTTAGTCAAGCGCTCTTCTATTCAATTTAATGTGATCATAAAAGATGATAAATCTAACTTAAATAAAGTTGATAGTAGATGAGAGTGGTTCCTTGCAAATATCCAAAAATAACCCTAAGTAAGGAAATGTCAATTTCCCCACTTTTATTCACCTAATGATAATTATAAATAGGATATAAAGATTAAAAAAATGTCCAAGACAAAAAACCCGACCGATATCGAGTCCCTCTATGCAGTGATGTCAGGGCGGAATGGAGTTGCAGACCAACAGCTTGAGTTTCCGATTGATCTTTGAGCCCTGCGAGCTTCCCTCGTGAATCGTCTTGTCGTCCGGATTCATCAGATCTTGAATGCTATCATTCTCCTCCACTTGATCACGATTAGTCCTCGAATCGTCGTTGGAAGGATCAGCCGGAAGAAACAAGAAGAAATCAACGATCTTTGACCTAAGCGAGTCCGGCATCATCTTGAAGTGCAAAGGCCGAACAGTGAGAGCCCTTTTCTCCACGGATCCTTGAAGGCTAGATGAAGGACGTGTCGGAAACAGAGATGGAATCTTTACTGCCGGAGAAGACGCAGGTAAAACAGGAGCTTGAGGGACGGTGGCCGCGGATGCTGCCCCAGAAGCCGCGGCCGCGGGTAATCCAGGAGGTGGGGATGCTGAGGCCGCGGGCGCGGCCCTACTGGCCGCGGGCGTGGCCATTCCAGTGGTTTGGCCTCCTGTGGCCGCGGGTGCGGGCCCCTTGGCCGCGGGCGCGGCCTGTTCAGCCCACTTGCTTTTGTTGTTGCAGTCATTCCTTAGTGCATTGGCCTCCTTCTCGGCCTGTTGTTGGCGCTTTCGTACCTGATCCTTCAAAATAACTTGAGGAGAAAGGGGTAGGAGAGTAACTCTCCTCCCATCATAGTTAAAGGAATAGGTATTCAAGCGACCATCATGAATGACTTGCCTATCAAATAACCAAGGTCGGCCTAACAAAATATGACTACAATCCATTTTAACAACATCATACAATAATTGATCGCAATAAGACCCTACGTGAAAAGACACCAAGCATTGTTTAGTAACAAGAGTATCGGAGTTACCGTCGGTGATGTCGTTGAGACCGTAGTGTGTAGCACGTGGTTTAGTATCAAGATGGAGGTAATCAACGACTTTCTCATTGATCAAATTGCAGCAGCTCCCCCCATCAATGATGACCGTGAGTGTGGCTTCCCGAACCACACACTTGGTGTGAAAGATGGTCTCCTGTTGGTCAGCCGCAGGCACCTCTTGAAGAGTAAGAATGGGTCGGTTGACCAAGCAAAGTGCCTCATCGAAGGAGTTGGGGTCGATTGCGATGTTGTCCTCATGAGACATAAAGGCCGACTCCTCCACTTCGAGTGAACTTGGGGGATTTTCGAAAGCTTCGTCCTCATAGTAGTAGTCTCCTATGTCGTTGAGCAACACTTTCTTCTTTTGAGGGCAATTCCTAGCGATGTGGTCGGTGCCACTGCAAGTGAAGCAACGTTGCTCTCGAGCTTGAGCATTAGGAGATGGCGCAGCAACCCTCCGTGTTTGGACCTCAAATCCTGTCTTAGGTGAGTCGGAGACTCCCTTGGGCTGCGGGGAAGAGTTAGAAGTAAACTTAGAAGGAGTAGGAGAAGTGGGTGCATGAACAAACCTTCGACCAAATGAAGATTGGCTTGACCTCTTCGTCTCTTGGTGTTGATCATATAAGAGCTGCGCTTTGTGACAAAGTGTGTTAATGTCTATAAAACCATGAATAGCTAAAGGATTGCGAAGAGAAACATTTAAACCAGCAAGAAATTGTCGACAAAGGACTCTTTCGGTAAGAAAAACATTCGCCTGGTGAGAGATTCTTTCAATCTCATCTCTAAACTCCATGGGAGTCCGAGTACCTTGGCGAAGAAGGGCTAATTTCAGCCTCATAGACTCAACATACTCCTCGGGTACGTGCCTCTTTTTCAAGAGGTAGCGTAGTTGAGGCCAAGTCTCCACCGATTGCTTACCTTGCCTCCGTCGCATGTCCCTCGTGCGGAACCACCATGAGCGAGCAAGTCCTGTAAGGTGAAGAGTTACTACCTCAAGCTTTTCCGTCTCATCATAACGGAGGTGGTCGAGGACGTAGTCAGTGTGAGTCTCCCAAGCAAGGTATGCCTCCGGATCATTAGCGCCATCAAAGGTGTCTAGCTTTACCTTCACGTCTCGACGTTGGGCGGCATGATCATTGGTGCGAGGCACGTGGGAGCGCCCAAAGTTAGGGACTGGAATATCATCAAATGGCTCATCGAACTCTTGGAACGGATCCTCAAGGACGGGCATTCCTTCCACATCTTGATTATTCAGTTGCTCTTCCCAATCGTCGAACACCGCATGGTTTCGAATGGGAATCCGTGTGTGCCTGGGCTGCTGCCGTGGGGGAGGTGTAGGCCTATGGCCCTCTTGATGACCTGCATTTGCTGCAAAAGAAGCTAAAGGGTCCTCCTCGGGCTCACCGGGAAATGGGTTAGATTGATGTTTAGGAATGAAAGTAGTATGATCTTCCACATGACCCTTACCTTGCCGTTTTGGAGCCGAAGACGGAGGACCATCAAGCTGAATTTCAGCAAGTTTTCGATCCATCGCAGCCATCAAGTCGTCGGCTAACTTTGCGTTGTTGGATGTGAACATCGCTCCTAACCGTCTATCCATCACCTCAGAGGCAGCGTTTATGATGAATTGCATTTGAGCGTCCGAAATAGCCCCGGGAGGTGGAGGGGTACTAGAATTGGAAGACTTGTCGTCGGCAATGTTCCTATTAGCAATGTAACAACACAAGTAATCCGAACAAATAGGCAACAAAACAAGCGATGCAAGACTTTGATCCTATGAGTAATCGAAGAGTTTGAAAAACAAGCAAAGCGAGGAAAACAAGGCACTAAATTGACAATCTACCTTGGACACAGAACTATACAATGATGAAAGTAGCAAGATATCAAAGCAAAATGCAAAATATAGCCACAAAAGAGTAACTAAGGAGATGCAATCGATGACAAGCGGCTAGAATGTGAAATTGCAAGTAACAATAGAATGCAATAAGTACTACAATGTGAAGCTCAAAAAATCAGCAACTAAGGAACAAAAACAGTGAGCAATCACAAGGGTTACGAAGTGCACACACTCCGTCGACTCTTATCCGACGGTTGCAACACGGTTTGGAGAGAGATGGGTGTGACCAAGGCCCCGGTGTCGGCACGGCACTAAATCACACAATCAAGGGTTCTTTGTGATGCTTAAAACTTAATAGATCATCAATATGTAGTGAAGGGTATAAATGAAGCAAAATGACAAAGAAGATGAGTTACTAACTCATATCAACACAAGATAGCTTCTTCCAACTTTTTTTTTTGTAGGTGACTCGATATTCTGAAATTTTTTTTTTTTGACAATGGCGAACAGCCCTGGAACTGCAGGAGGGTTGTGAACAGCAACAGTAGCAAAAAAAAATAAAAATTCAAAGGCTAGATGATCTAATAGTAAGCAAAATTAACAAACTAGGGCAAGAGGCTAACAAATTGGAGAAAAAGGGTTCTTTTGTGGTGCAAGATCATCAATCACAATCAACCAAGAACTCAATCATAGGCATGATATAGCAAAAATAAGGCAATGAAACTTGCAACTAAGAACTCAATCATCTTCCAAGTTATAGATCCAACAAGTAAATCACCAACTAGTGCCAATTTTAGGGTAAAAGATGCAAAAATTGATAAATTTAATAGCAAATAAAAATCGGCAGTAGGGCTGTAAAAATAGGCACGAAATAAAATCACTCAAGTAAACGAATCAAGGCTTAAGACTTGCATAACCTTTGGCTCTGAATACCAGTTGATGCGTTGTAATCTCCAACGACTCGTTTAGTTCGGATCTTGCGATGTCTTAAGGCCGATCTTGACTCGTCTTTGAAGGATCTTATGAGGGAATGATGATCTTGAAGGTAGGGAAGGAGAACAACAAAAATAACCACCGAAAACAGCCTTCGGAGAAGCTGTCACAGAGGTTGTCCTGCAGAAGCCGCGGGCGCGGCCAGGGTGCGGCCTGGAGGGACGAGTTTCTGCGCAACTTCTTCTTGATTTCTCTGCTCGGTTTTGCCTTGGGTGACTTTGAATCTTTGTGAGTGTGATTTATTTGGATTAGGATGTGTGTTTAAGATCTTAAAGGATTCAATGATGGAACTTAATTGAACTTGACGAAGAGCGTAAGATTGCTAGGGTTGAAGAAGAGAAAGCACTTAGCCAAGTGCTTCTCCTTTAAATTCAACGTGATCATAAAAGATGACAAACCTAACTTAAATAGAGTTGATAGTAGATGAGAGTGGTTCCTTGAAAAGGAAACCCTAATTCTCTCATTTATCTAATTAATTAAAATTAAACATGGATAAATACTAAAGAGTATCTCAACTAACTAAAAATATCCAAAAATAACCCTAAGTAAGGAAATGTCAATTTTCCCACTTTTATTCACCTAATGATAATTATAAATAGGATATAAAGATTAAAAAAATGTCCAAGACAAAAAACCCGACCGATATCGAGTTCCTCTATGCAGTGATGTCAGGGCGGAATGGAGTTGCAGACCAACAGCTTGAGTTTCCGATTGATCTTTGAGCCCTGCGAGCTTCCCTCGTGAATCGTCTTGTCGTCCGGATTCATCAGATCTTGAATGCTATCACCAACGGTCCACAAAATGTGTCTTCTTAGGCATTTCCCCACACCATCGAGGCTACCGTTGTCTTCGCTTGGATACCAATTGGGTAGTGACATCTCGCCACGTGATTTTCGACGAACATACCTTCCCCTTTGCCCCCCACCATCAACCCACAGTCCCCACACCCCAAGAATCTAGCACATCGGCCTCATTCCCACCCCTCCTACGTCTCCTACTTCGCAGCAAACCACCCATGCCGTAGCCGCCGCCTCAAGCTGCGGCCGCCGCCCAACCCGCAGCAACATTGCAACATGCAGCGGCCGCCGCCCACATGCCGCGGCCGCCGCATCCTGCTGCGCCCGCCGCTGCCCCGGCCGCACCACCCCCTGCTGCACCTGCCCGGCTACCCCTGCTGCAGCCGCCGCCCCAGTGCCGCGGCCGCCGCCTCCCGCAGCACCCGCCCCAACCATGACTACGCGATCTCAAGCTGGGATCGTCAAACCCAACCCCAAATACAACCTATTCACCCCATCCACTCACATATCACCTATACCTAAGTCACCACAAAAGGCCTTACAGGACCCAAACTGGCATGCCGCCATGGTCGATGAGTTTAGTGCTTTAATTAAAAATGGCACGTGGGACCTCGTTCCTAGGCCTCGGGACTCTAATATCATTAACTGCATGTGGTTGTTCAAGCATAAGTACAGGTCTGATGGGTCACTTGAACGACACAAGGCTCACCTCGTTGTTAATGGCAAGTCTCAGGAGGTTGGTGTGGACTACGACGAAACTTTTAGCCCGGTCGTCAAACCCGCTACCATACGCACTGTGTTGAGCATCGCTCTCACTAAGGACTGGCCTATTCACCAGCTGGACGTCAAGAACGCTTTTCTACACGGTAACCTTCAGGAAAATGTGTATATGCATCAGCCTCCAGGCTTCTATGATCGCTCGCGACCCTCTTACGTCTGCCTTCTCCGGAAGTCTCTCTATGGGCTGAAACAGGCGCCCCGCGCCTGGTATCAACGTTTTTCCACGTACCTCAGTGCGATTGGTTTCCAGAGCAGTCAGTCAGATCACTCCCTCTTTGTCTTCCATTCAGGGACCGACACGGCCTATCTATTGTTGTATGTTGATGACATTGTGCTTACTGCATCTTCTCCATCGTTATTGTCACCCCTGATGGGACTGCTGCGTTCAGAGTTCGCCATGACAGATCTTGGTCCTCTGAGCTATTTTCTTGGCATCTCTGTGACTCGCACTCGGGATACATTGTTTCTTCATCAGAAGAAATATGCTCTTGATATTGTCGACAAGGCTAGGATGACATCCTGCAAGCCCGCTACCACTCCTGTCGACTGCAAGTCCAAGCTCGATGTTGCCTCCAGTCCCAAGGTTGATGACCCTACCGCCTATCTCAGTCTGGCGAGTGCCCTCCAGTATCTGACGTTCACTAGGCCAGACATTGCTTTTGCCGTCCAGTAGGTTTACTTATACATGCATGATCCCTGTGAGCATCATCTACAGGCGCTCAAACGGATCATCCGGTACATCAAGGGCACCAGTGACCTGGGCTTGCACCTCTGTCGTGGCCGCTTCGACACACCCACAGCTTACTCAGACGCAGACTGGGCGGGTTGTCCAGAAACTCGTCGTTCCACCTCTGGCTTCGCCATCTACCTTGGTGACAAAATGGTATTGTGGTCCTCCAAGCGTCAGGCAACCATATCTCGCTCCAGTGCCGAGGCTGAGTATAGAGGTGTCACCAACGCCGTGGCGGAAACCTGCTGGCTACGCAACCTCCTCTGCGAGCTTGGCATTCCACTTCATGCCGCTACATTGGTCTACTACGACAATGTTTCCGCATTTTACCTCGCCTCGAACCCCGTTCAGCACCAGCGGACCAAGCACATCGAGATTGACATACATTTCATCAGGGAAAAGGTAGCTCTAGGCCAGGTTCGAGTGTTACATGTCCCTTCTGCCCATCAGTATGCGGACATCTTCACAAAAGGATTACCTACTCCTCTTTTTACTTCTTTTCGTTCCAGTCTTGCTATTCGCTCACCTCTAGCTGCGACTGAGGGAGGATGTTAGAAGTATATATTTTATAGATAGTGTTGTACATATTTACGATTGTACCCTTAGGGTTTTCACCCAATGATATATATACATGAGTAGGCTCCTCTGAGATCCTTCAAGAACTCAGTTATCTAAACACTTACAAGTTTGATAGCATGCATTTAGATGGTGATAATAGGTTTCATTTAGCTTAGTTAAGATGCATATCATGCACGGTTTAAGCACAATTTGCATATTTGCTCTCTATGTTGGTGGAGTCGGAATCTACACGTTTTTATTTATTATTTCAGGTAAATGTGGATTCGAGGAGGAGTCATGGGTTGATGAAACATTAGATGAGGATGTCTAGTTGATCGAGAATCTTACATGAAGATCTAATGAGGTCCTGAGAAGAAGAAGCGAGCCTAAACGAAAAAAGTCTGCATAAGTTGTCGCTAGACATGCTGAACTTGTTTTGCACTTTCTGGAGGTATCGGTTGTCCGATCGACTATTATGACCATGCGTTGGAAAGCTCTTTCAGAGAGTTACAACTTTCCTGTTGACGTCGAGAGCTGATTCAAAGAATATGTTTTCGTAAAAGACCGATGCAGCGGCCACCGCATTAGGATGCGGCCGCTGCATTATGCTGCGGCCACCGCATTAGTACTGCAGCGACGGTTTTTTCTATCCAATACCTATTTATCTATCTTTTGGAGGCCGACTCTTGGGACGATTTTTAGAGGGCTTAGCCCTAGGTTTCCATTGAATTCTATTCCACGTTCTGTCAGACAATTAGAGATTGAGCGTTGTTTTCCATGAGGAACTAAACTCATCGGTTCTGCCTATAATTTGAAGCTTTATTTGGATTGATTGTGAGTTTCTAATTCTCGTTCCTTAATTCCTTGATTGAATGCTTCAACTACTTTGCGCTTATTGACTATTGTTTTGTTCTATCTTGTCTGGCCAACTAGTTAGATCAATTCAATTGCTAGGGTTTTGTAGATTCCTGATTGTGAACCTTAACCTAAGTAGCAAACTTATCCCTTTAGGGCTGATTGAACTAATCGGATAGGTAGGAAGTTGGATGTGTTGTTAAATCCCTCTTTAGGGACTGCAAATACCTTGGCTAATCTCTGAACTTAAAGCTATCGATTGGGTTAAATCCTTCTTTAGGGACTGTGCGATTGATAAGGGTTGCTAGGACTGATTGGACTAGTAACTATATTAGGTCGGGAGAAGGGCATTCATAGGAAACTTAATAGGACGAGAAGAAGTTACAAGGATCGCTTCAACCAAATAAAGTGGAAAATTATATGTAGAACTGTTTCTCTCATTTGTTTAAATCAAAACCATTTACCCTGCCTTTCATAAATTGCTTTGCTCTCACAAACCCCCCATCTGGTTACTTAATCGGCACTTGAATCATACTTGAGAAACAAATCTCCCTGTGGGATCGACCTCGTGCTTATTGCTATACTAGTTGTAAGTTTGAGTTTACTTTGATGGATCAACGACAGGTTTTCCCTCTGTCAAATTTGGCGCCGTTGCCGGGGAGATTTTTATTGATTCTTGTGTGTTTTTGTTGCTGATTTTTGGTTTGGACCATCTTATATGGTCCATACCCGTGCTACTAACATATGTTGAAGGTGAGGTTATTGCAGTTACACGCAGAGAGTTTTTATCAATACTTCATCAGACTGCATGAGTATATTAACGATGTTTATTCATGGGGATATCAAGCTAGTTTAAGGGAAGTGCTTCTATGCATCTTTGATGGCATGACTTCTGAGACACGGAGTCTTGCTGAGCGCATGAGTGATGGAGGTTTATTAGATATGGGACTCTTGGAGATGTGGGAATTTTTCTACAACATGGATTATCAATGTGCGCATAATGAGTCACTTCCTCTAGTATCTCAAATCGTTGAGACCTTTGTTGCACCTCTTGAGGTCATTGTTGAAGATCAAACTAAGAAGATAGAGGAAGAAGATACTTCATCTGACGAGATCATCCCTAGCTCGCCCATTGATGAATCAGGTCCAGAGCCCATTGTTGAGGCTACAGAGCAAGTAAAAGATGTCTCCTGCACTATAGTGAATATTGGTAGATACGTTGATCCATTTGACTGCTACTCTGATAAGCCACCAATAGAACTAAATTGGTGGTATTTTATACCCTCTGTGGGTAGTCGAGCCAAGGAATACGATAAGTCGAAACGGTTCTTAAATTCATTATTATTTAGTTTCAATTAATTTTTATGTAGTGCATGCTTGTTTGGTAGTTGTGCGCAAGAATTCGACAGGTTATTGAGGGCTTTGACTATGTCTGATTAGAGTCTTAAGCTTACCCACAACGTCGAGCCAACGATATGAAACAAAGGCGCTTCTCGGGAGGCAACCCGAGGTAAGTTTTCTAATTTTGTTATTTCAATTCCTAGTTAGCTAGTTTTCTTTTCAATAAATTAGGTTTTCCATTAGGCATTAGATAGTTACTTTTAGTTTTGGATAGACAAAGTTTTCAGGAAAGGTCGCACGAAACAGGCAGCGGCCACCGCAATGCTCAGATCTGACTTATCTGTCTGCTATTTGTTCATGGATCTACTCTTCCACCACATTGTGAGTATTTCATTCATCTCTCCCTCTATGATTTATTATTTTTGTTGTCTTTTATGTTTCATTGAGGACAATGAAAGGTTTAAGTGTGGGGGAGGGATTGCATTGCATATAGATAGAGTTTGCATATCATGTTTATTTATGTCTTCATAGTTATTTTTATTCATATATTGCATTTCAAAAAAAAATCATGCATTGCATATACATAGATTTCAAATACCCACCTTAGTTAGCGAAACTCTACATTCTTATTGCATGAACCTGTAAATCCTACAATGAATTTGATTTGCTTAGCCTGATCACCTTAAAATGTTTTCTTATGAAGCATGATTTTGTGATGTAATTGAGCATGTATGGTTGAGCTTGAGTATGATTGCAATCCTACATGAACATGACCCTTGTGAGAATGTTCAGCCTTATTTGGAATCATTTATAATTCTTTTGCTCCATTATGTGATTTACTCTCCTTGTGTTGCTACTTCTTGGCATTGACTTCAGTATCTATTTTTCAAGACCGACTCACATGTTTGTTGCTTGCGGAGTTTATGTTTATAATTTGAGTCTTTTGTTTGAATTTGTGCATATTTAGGGAAATAAAGTGGCAATGGTTGATACACTTAGTAACCGGGTCTACGCATGACACCCATGGGTATGATTCACGCAAAACGGTGTTGAAAACTATCCACTATGAAAGAAAGCTTGATCATTGAGTAACCGGGTTCATTCATGACACCCATATTTGCAACTCGCGTCAAAAGATGTTCAAGTAGACTTTACTTAAGTAGGTTGAGGTGTTGATAGATCGGGGCCATTCATGACACCCATGTTTGCGCCTCGCTTAAGGAAGACACCAAGGCAAGAAAATAAATAGAAAAAAAAAATGAAAAAAAAAAAAGAAGAAAAGAAAAAAAGAAAAAAAAGTCACATTTTGTTTATTTTTCTTTATTGTGTCCCGCAAGTAATGACAATCCGGTGGAGATTTGGTGATATTGTGGTCAATGTCTATGAGCTTAGTGCATTTTGGATTGAGTTGAGGGTTGAACCTTAAAGCCTAAACACATGAAAGCATGAGTGAAACACATATTCCTGGTGAGGTTGGATGATTTCTACTTCTATGCCTTGATCCCTAAATACATGCTATGATGTTTATTCACTTGGTCTTGTGTTCATTTAAAATTGATGTTGCTTTTGATTTGGGCTAATGCATGAAGAAGGAAAGTATAGGTATAGGTTGCTTTTATATTGTTCGCTCGAGGACTAGCGAAGCTTAAGTGTGGGGGAGTTTGATAGCATGCATTTAGATGGTCATAATAGGTTTCATTTAGCTTAGTTAAGATGCATATCATGCATGGTTTAAGCACAATTTGCATATTTGCTCTCTATGTTGGTGGAGTCGGAATCTACACGTTTTTATTGATTATTTCAAGTAAATGTGGATCCGGGGAGGAGTCATGGGTTGATGAAACATTAGATGAGGATGTCTAGTTGATCGAGAATCTTACATGAAGATCTAAAGAGATCCTGAGAAGAAGAAGTGAGCCTAAACGAAGAAAAGTCTGCATAAGTTGTCGCCAGACATGCTGAACCTGTTTTGCACTTTCTGGAGACATCGGTTGTCCGATCGACTATTATGACCATGCCTTGGAAAGCTCTTTCAGAGAGCTACAACTTTCCTGTTCACGTCGAGAGCTGATTCAAAGAAGATTTTTCGTAAAAGACCGATGCAGCGGCCGCCGCATTAGGAGGCGGCCGCTGCATTATGCTGCGGCCGCCGCATTAGTACTGCAACGACGCGTTTAAGGTTTTTGCGCAGCGATGGTTTTTTTCTATCCAATACCTATTTATCTATCTTTTGGAGGCCGACTATTGTGACGATTTTTAGAGGGCTTAGCCCTAGGTTTCCATTGAATTCTATTCCACGTTCTGTCAGACAATTAGAGATTGAGCGTTGTTTTCCATGAGGAACTAAACTCATCGGTTCTGCCTATAATTTGAAGCTTTATTTGGATTGATTGTGAGTTTCTAATTCTCGTTCCTTAATTCCTTGATTGAATGCTTCAACTTCTTTGCGCTTATTGATTATTGTTTTGTTCTATCTTGTCTGGCCAACTAGTTTGATCAATTCAATTGCTAGGGTTTTGTAGATTCCTGATTGTGAACCTTAACCTAAGTAGCAAACTTATCCCTTTAGGGCTGATTGAACTAATCGGATAGGTAGGAAGTTGGATGTGTTGTTAAATCCCTCTTTAGGGACTGCAAATACCTTGGCTAATCTCTGAACTTAAAGCTATCAATTGGCTTAAATCCTTCTTTAGGGACTGTTCGATTGATAAGGGTTGCTAGGACTGATTGGACTAGTAACTATATTAGGTCGGGAGAAGGGCATTCATAGGAAACTTAATAGGACGAGAACAAGTTACAAGGATCGCTTCAACCAAATAAAGTGGAAAATTATAGGTAGAACTGTTTCACTCATTTGTTTGAATCTTAACCATTTACTCTTGCTTTCGTCAATTCGCACACTCCTAAAACCCCCCATTGGTTAATCGACACTTGAATCATACTTGAGCAATAAATCTCCCTGTGAATCGACCTCTTACTTATTGTTGTACTAGTTATAGGTTTGAGTTTACTTTGACGGATCAACGACAGGTTTTTCCTCCATCAAATTTGGCACCGTTGTCGGAGACCCCAATCATGCGGTGCA
Source organism: Persicaria maculosa (assembly GCA_963922045.1). Taxonomy (NCBI): domain Eukaryota; kingdom Viridiplantae; phylum Streptophyta; class Magnoliopsida; order Caryophyllales; family Polygonaceae; genus Persicaria; species Persicaria maculosa. The sequence continues at coordinate 16,691,144 of OY998261.1, read as the reverse complement.
ATAGTTCAGGCGACCTCTATCCACTCGCCCTAGCCCTGGTTTGCCACCCCTGGTTTGGCGCCGCCGACCAACTCCACACCAACCTTGCCATCAAGGCTATCGCCGACCAACTTGGCGATGTCGGATACAAAGTTGGCGAAGAGCGCCTTGTTCTCCAACTTATCAATGGCCTCTCCACCAAATTTGACGTCGTCGGCGGGATGATAAGCAACACCTCCCCGCTGCCGACATTCATGGTGGCTCGCAGCATGCTTTCCAGGGAGGAAAGCCGTCAGGGCCGCTCTCAAGCCCCTTCTCATGTCCTGGTGTCCTCTAAGGACTACCTACCCACGGATCCTTACCCTCGTAACCCTCAAACAAACCAATCCAGGCCACCCAACCAGCGCGGCAGACGAGAGCAAGGGAGGAACTCGCGACGGGGCCGCGGTGGCGGCCGCAACAACATGTCGCGGCCGCAGCACTACCCGCCGCAGCACCCGCCGCAATACCCGCCGCAACCCTGGTTTGCCACCCCGCCTCCCTGCCCCTATCCGACGTGGGCCGGCTACCCAGCGCCTTCGATGCTCCGCCCCTACCGCCCTCCACCCCCTGCGGCCCCTTCCCCGGTGCTATACGCCTCCCAGCCGCAGCACACCGATCTCTTCGCCGCCTTCTCCACCATGGGACTTCAGCAGCCGGACGACAACTGGTATATGGATACCGGGGCCTCTTCTCACATGACGAACGCACCAGGTAACCTACAAACTATTTTTAATTCTAGCACTTTACCATCCAACTATGTCGGTAATGGCGCCCCCCTATCCATTGTCGGTTCAGGTCGAGCAACCCTCCCCACTGGTCCACCCCTCCACCTTAACAACGTCCTACTTGCCCCTAACATAGTCAAAAACCTCATCTCCGTTCGTCAATTTACCATTGATAATCACGTGGATGTCCAATTTGACCCTTTTGGTTTTCTTGTGAAGGATCTTTGCACGGGGACCCCAATCATGCGGTGCAATAGTTCAGGCGACCTCTATCCACTCGCCCCAGCTTGCAAGTCCGCCCCAGCCGCCCCCACCGCCCTCATCACCCTTAGTTCCGCCTTGTGGCATGCTCGTCTTGGCCACCCTAGCGATCACGTGCTTCAAAGTCTCCGCTCTAGCAATTTTATTTCTTGTAATAAAGCCTCGGGCGTTTGCACTTCATGTGAGATCGCCAAGAGCAAAAGACTTCCTTTTAGCATTTCCCTTTCACATACTTTTGCACCTTTTGACATTGTTCATTGCGATTTGTGGACATCGCCTATTCCTAGTGCTAGTGGTTTTTGTTATTATTTGGTTATTGATGCAGGACCATCTTCTACAGCTCCAGACACACCCATCATCTTAGGAGAATGACCTATGACTCGAGCCCGAGCTAAGAAGCTTCAACGAGACTCATTCCTATTTGTGAGTCATGCTTTGTTCTCGAGCACGGTTCAACTCCCGGAGCCTACATTGAAGACCTATATGTGCATAGGGATTCAAGAAGAACTCGAGCCACCTTAGTCTTAGTTATGTCGATTTTGGCTAAGTGTTGAGACTCTCTTATATTGCTATTTTTAGTATTAATTTTACTTAAGTTATTTTAGGAAACTTTAGGGTAATTTTATTAATTCCTTTAAGTTGTTATTTTATTTTCTTTAGATAGATAAAACCGGCCCATAAGCCCTTTTAGGGTTATATAATGCCGATTCCAGCATTATAGAAAGAACACGTCTATCTTTGAATGAAAAATCAGTTTGTGTTAAACACATTGACTGAACGTCAATCGATTCGAAGCATTGCTCATCGATTGCGAATTGGTTCTTGTCTCAGCTTGGTTTGCTTTGTGTTCATCAACTTCGCAAGACTTGGTGATCCTAGTATCCACAAGCCCCCTCCTTATGCCTCCAAGTTGTCCGCTTGGTTGTGTAGGGTTGTAGAGGCGGGTTATATAGTCATTGGTATTGGTTCCTACCCTCTAAGGAGGCCTGGGGTCTTTATCTTGTTCTATATAGATCGACTCAGTCCTTATCGGTCGTGTCTTTCAATTCTTGTTGCGTTCCTTTGAGTCTTTTGCTTCCGTCCTTTAGTTTCTTGTTTGATTGTAGAAGATCGGGCCATCCTGCGGCTAACCCCGTATCAAATTGGCATCAAAGCTTAGGTTTCCGACATCAAGTTTGAGTCTTTTCTTTGCATAAACACAAAAACCCACAAAAAAAAGAGTCCTTTCTTGTTTTGGTCTTTTACTTCTTGAAATTCTGAATTTTGATTATTGCACTAATCTTCTGTTTGTGATTGTTGTGGTTGCATAGCCTAAACACAAAGCCTAGCCGAGACCGTGGAGTCGACCAGCCGTGAGCACATCTCCTTGTGCAAACCCTAGCCGACGGCACCTTGTGTCCCCATAGTGAAGCTTGGTCGATCCCTCCTATCACACACACAAAAACCCTAGTTTGTCTATCTTTTACTTATTGATTCTATCTATTTACTTGCCTTATCAAAGATCAGATTTTATTTGGTAGATTTAATTCATTATATCTATCATATATCTTTTAAGGCTTAGATAGATCCAATTACCAAAATTAGCTAATTTCACCTATATATCTATCATTAGGGCTACAAAACGCTATCTTTTATCATCTATCTCTATTATTTTCGAGTCCTTCATACCATCTTAGAGTCTTTCTTGCATTAGGTCAAAAAAAAAAACAGATTCGGTTTTAGTAAAAAAAAAAAAGGATTGAACTTGGACCTAGGAGGATAAAATTCACTAGGGGTAAAAGTAAGTCAAAAAAAAAAGAGTTTGTTGATTCAATCTAGTGCAAGAAAGCTCCAAGGACCACAATTTTTGGTGATTTCTCCTAGCCCTAATCAACATTACCTTCTTTCAAACACATTACCTCCACAAAATCACAAAATTGAAACCCTACCTTGCAACTACAACATCATAACTTAAAGGTTTTCAATCAAAAGAGATAAATGTCCATACTTTCCTTTGTTTTCTTCTCTTTTCAAAGTCTGTCGAGCACTGCAGAGGCCATACCGACCCTGTACCGACCCCGTACCGACCCCCTCAGCCTCGGTACAGCTCCTGTCGAAGTATGTCGAGTACCGCAGAGGTCATACTGACCCCGTTCTGACCCCGTACCGACCCCCTCAGCCTCGGTACAACCCCTGTCGAAGAGCGTCGAGTCCTACAGTACCCATACTGACCCCGTACCGACCTCCCTGCCTCGGTACAGCTTCTGTCGAGTCTATTTTGGGTCGATTTCGAGGCTTTCGGTCGATTTTGACTTTCTTCTTCTTCAGTTTTGTGTGATCCTTGCTGCTGTTGAGTCCTATACTTGCTTGGATCGAGTCCTTTGTTGGTTTCGAGTCATCTTTGCTTTGTTTCTCCTTCATACTCTCGTATATATACTTTGATTGTTAGGTTTTTGCTTGAGTGTTGATTTGCCCAAAGCGGATTGCCCCAACAAGCGTGACATACCAATTAGAGAGAGAGGGAGTGTGAAGGAAACACATTGAGAGGTTGTTTATATTTTACTAATCTTTACATAGTTTCGTGTTTGTCCTCTCTTTACAATGTCTCATTCAGGTAACCATGCAAACAAAGAGAATGATCCCAACAATGGGAACAATTCCAGTACCACTGTGACTCCCGAAATGTTCAATATCTTGATGAACAACATAAACACACTAACAGCGAAGGTAGCGGCTTTGGAGTCTAGGCCTAGTGGTTCAAATACCATGGGTGGTCGAGGAGATCAAAGGCGTGACGAGCCGCCTCGCGATGAAAGGGAAGTCAATAATCCTAACCCTAACCCTAACCCTAACCTTAATTTACATAACCCTATTTTTTAAGAAAACAACTCTCCACGAGGTGGGAGAAAGGGTAGAACTAATGGGTATGTTAATGCGCAGGGTTAAGGACAAGGAAGGGGAAGAGGAGGAGGCTTCCAAGAGGACTTCTACTACTCGGAGCGCGACGATGACTTCCAAGAAGAGGAGTATTGGGAGCAACGCCCGAGGAGGAACAATAGAGGAGGTCAATACCAACACCGAGCACCTAGGAATCCTGACGAGGACGGCATAGGTAAGGTGAAGGTAACGATTCCTCCTTTTGAAGGTAAAACTGATCCGGATGCTTATATTGATTGGGAAACTAAAATGGATCAGATTTGGAGTTGTCATAATTTCTCTAATACTAAGAAAGTGCAACTAGCTACCCTAGAATTCACTGGCTTTGCTTTAATTTGGTGGGATAACCTAGTTAAAGAAAGAATAAGAGCCCTCGATGCACTTATTGCTTCGTGGGATCAACTTAAAGCACTTATGAGAAATAGATTTGTACCTCAACACTACGCTAGGGAACTTAGACAAAGATTAGAGAATCTTAAACAAGGTAGCAAAACTGTTGAGGAAACTTTTAATGCAATGCAAGAAATCATGGCTAGAGCTAATGTCGTTGAACCCGATGAAGATACCAATGCTAGATTTCTTAGGATATTGCATCCCGCCTTAGCTCATGAAATTGACTATTTCCCTTATTCTACTCCTATTGAGTTATTACATTTAGCTATTAAAGTTGAAAGAGGAGCTAGATACAGGAATCAAGGTGGGTGAAACTCGAATGGACAGCAACAAGGGTGGAGCCAATCTTGGCCTCAGCAGCCCCAATGGCATAGTGATGGTGGTCCACGTGATCGACCAAGCCATACCCAAGGAAAAGGAGAAAGTTGAGCCCCTCAGCAGTCCATTGACAAAGGAAAGGCACCCACTTTTGGACGTGAATCGTCTGGGACATCTACTGGTCCCAAAGGGAGTAATCCTAACTCTTCTGCCCTTAGATCTAGAGATATTGTATGCTTTAAATGCCAAGGTAGAGGACATTATATGAAGGATTGCTCTAATAAGAAAACTCTCATGATTAATCACCTAGGAGAATATGAATCTGAAAATTCTTTTGATGAACATGATGAGCATGCTAATGATAACAATGATCAAAACCTTAACCTTGTATGCTATGATAATGATGATGATGAGGTCGAATATGAACATGGAGAGTCTTTGATTGTTAGGAGAGTTCTAAGTGTTGTTCCTACACCATGTGATGATAATCAAAGAGAAAACTTATTTCATACTCGATGCTTAGTTAAAGGAAAGGTTGTAAATGTGATCATTGATGGTGGTAGTTGTTGTAATTTAGCTAGTCAAGAAATGGTTGATAAATTGCAACTTTCCACTATACAACACCCTAGACCTTACAAATTGCATTGGATGAATGATTGTGGAAACTTGAAAGTGAATAGGCAAGTTAAAGTGCATGTTAAACTAGGACATTATGAAGATGATGTTTTATGTGACATTGTACCTATGCAAGCTTGTCATATTTTATTGGGTCGTCCTTGGCAATTTGATCGTAAGGTTATTCATAATGGCTATACTAATCGCTACTCCTTTACTTTTCAGGGGAAGAATGTTGTTCTCAAACCCATGACGCCTACGCAAGTGGTTGAAGAGATTGAGAAGCGCAAGGTAAGTAAAGGTGAGTTAGCTAGGGAGGCTCCGTCGAGCCAAGTGGATCCTCAATCTCGGCCTAAAGGTGTGTTGTTGGCTTCTAAAAGCACATTTATAGATGAGTTTGTGGATGGGGAGACAACCCTCATGCTCCTCTGCAAAGGGTTGAACATGTTGAGTGAGGAGCTTAGAGCTACCCTCCCTCCTCGCATCCTATCTCTTCTTGAAGAGTATAAGGATGTATTCCCCGATGACATACCACCAGGTCTACCTCCTATTCGTGGCATTGAACACCAGATTGATCTCATTCCAGGTGCTTCTTTGCCTAATAGGCCTGCGTATCGTATGAATCCCACGGAGACCCAAGAGGTCCAATCCCAAGTCCATGAACTGTTGGATAAGGGATATATTAGAGAAAGCTTAAGTCCTTGTGTTGTGTCTGTGTTATTAGTCCCTAAGAAAGATGGAGGATGGAGAATGTGTGTAGATTGCAGGGCTATTAACAACATAACTGTCAAATATCGCCATCCTATTCCTAGATTAGATGATATGCTAGATGAACTACATGGTGCTTCTATATTTTCGAAAATAGATCTAAAAAGTGGTTATCATCAAATTAGAATGAAGGAAGGTGATGAATGGAAAACAGCATTTAAGACTAAGTTTGGTTTATATGAGTGGTTGGTTATGCCGTTTGGTTTGACTAATGCTCCAAGTACTTTTATGCGCTTAATGAATCATGTGCTTAGAAACTTCATAGGAAAATTTGTTGTTGTCTATTTTGATGATATACTTGTTTATAGCAAATCTCCTAATGAACATTAAGCACATCTTAGAGAAGTACTTAAAACTTTAAGATTAGAACACTTATATGCTAATTTGAAGAAATGTCAGCTATGTAATGAACAAGTGTCTTTTCTTGGTTTTGTAGTGAGCTCTAATGGACTGCGTGTCGATGAGGCAAAGATCAAGGCAATCCAAGAGTGGCCGACCCCCACTAACATCGGCCATGTGCGTAGCTTCCAAGGTCTCGCGAGCTTCTACAGGCGTTTCGTGCGTGACTTTAGCACTATCTCAGCCCCACTAACCGAGCTCACTAAGAAGAGGAGTGAGTTCATATGGGGAGCAGCTCAAGAGGAGGCATTCAACACGCTTAAGGACAAGCTCACACACGCCCCACTACTAGCACTGCCGGACTTCTCGCGGCCGTTTGAGGTTGAGTGTAATGCTAGCGGAGTTGGAATTGGTGGAGTCCTTATGCAGGAAGGTAAGCCTATAGCCTTCTTTTCTGAGAAACTTAAAGGTGCTTGTCTTAACTACTCTACATATGATAAAGAGTTGTATGCATTGTATAGAGTTCTTAAGACATGGTCTCATTACCTATGGCCTAGAGAGTTTATTCTTAGGACTGATCATGAGTCTTTAAAACATTTTAAAAGCCAAGATAAACTTGATAGGAGACATGGTAGATGGATGGAATTCATAGAAACATTTTCTTATGTGATAAAGTATAAGAAAGGCAAAGACAATGTGGTAGCTGATGCATTATCTAGAAGACATGTTCTTTTAACCACTTTGGATTCTAGAGTCTTAGGCTTTATTTATATTAAGGAATTGTAGGAACAAGATGCTGATTTTGGGGAGATCTTTCGAAAATGCTTAGATAAAGGGCCAACCGAAAATTTCTATATACATGATGGCTTTCTATTTCGAAAAGATCAAGTGTGTATTCCTAGATGTTCTTTGAGATTGTTACTTGTTAGTGAAGCACATAGTGGCGGTTTAATGGGACATTTTGGAAGGGATAAAACATATCATACCTTAAAAACACACTTTTATTGGCCACATATGCTTAGGGATGTAGAACATTGCCTTAAAAGATGCATAGATTGTATAAAATCCAAAGCTAAACTTATGCCCCATGGCCTATATACACCATTGCCGATTCCCTCAGCCCCTTGGGAGGATATATCTATGGATTTCATAGTTGGGTTGCCTAGAACTAAGAAGGGGGGGGGGGATTCTATATTTGTAGTGGTGGATAGATTCTCTAAAATGGCTCATTTTATTGCATGCCACAAAACTGATGACGCTACCAATGTTGCTAATCTATTCTTTAGAGAGGTAGTAAGATTACATGGTGTGACGAAGACTATTGTTAGTGATAGGGATGTGAAATTCTTAAGTCATTTTTAGCGAACTTTATGGAGCAAATTGGGAACTAGATTGCTATTCTCTACTTCTAGCCACCCCTAAACTGATGGCCAAACTGAGGTGACTAATAGAACCCTTACAACCATCCTAAGAGCCATTATTAGGAAGAATTTGAAACTTTGGGAAGAAGCCTTACCTCATGTGGAGTTTGCTTATAATAGAACAATGCATTCTGCGACTAAAATCACTCCATTTGAATGTGTGGTGTTAATCCACTAACCCCTTTTGATCTTACTCCATATCCTATGAGAGAGAAACAATCATTTGAAGCAGGTAAGCATGTCGAGTTCGTCAAGGAGCTACATGAACGGACGCGTCAAAAGCTTATGCAAACGGCTGAATACAACGCTAACAAGACCAATAAGGGATGTCGATTGGTCACATTTCAGCCTGGGGATCTTGTGTGGATACACCTAAGGAAGGAGCGGTTTCCATAAGCACGGAAGAGTAAGCTAGCACCACGGGGTGACGGACCATTCAAGGTGCTTAGGAGAGTGGGCGACAATGCCTACCACTTAGAGCTTCCTGGAGACATGGGCGTGAGCGCAACATTCAACGTCGCCGATCTAATCCCTTACTTCGATGTGGATGAAGACTTGGATTCGTGGTCGAATCCTTTTCAAGAAGGGGAGGTTGATGCGGGACCATCTTCTATAGCTCCAGACACACCCATCATCTTAGGAGAAGGACCTATGACTCGAGCCCGAGCTAAGAAGCTTCAACGAGACTTATTCCTATTTGTGAGTCATGCTTTGTTCTCGAGCACGGTTCAACTCCCGGAGCCTACATTGAAGACCTATATGTGCATAGGGATTCAAGAAGAACTCGAGCCACCTTAGTCTTAGTTATGTCGATTTTGGCTAAGTGTTGAGACTCTCTTATATTGCTATTTTTAGTATTAATTTTACTTAAGTTATTTTAGGAAACTTTAGGGTAATTTTATTAATTCCTTTAAATTGTTATTTTATCTTCTTTAGTTAGATAAAACCGACACATAAGCCCTTTTAGGGTTATATAATGCCGATTCCAGCATTATAGAAAGAACACGTCTATCTTTGAATGAAAAATCAGTTTGTGTTAAACACATTAAGTGAACGTCAATCGATTCGAAGCATTGCTCATCGATTGCGAATTGGTTCTTGTCTCAGCTTGGTTTGCTTTGTGTTCGTCAACTTCGCAAGACTTGGTGATCCTAGTATCCACAAGCCCCCTCCTTGTGCCTCCAAGTTGTCCGCTTGGTTGTGTAGGGTTGTAGAGGCGGGTTATATAGTCATTGGTATTGGTTCCTACCCTCTAAGGAGGCATGGGGTCTTTATCTTGTTCTATATAGATCGACTCAGTCCTTATCGATCGTGTCTTTAAATTCTTGCTCCGTTCCTTTGAGTCTTTTGCTTCCGTTCTTTAGTTTCTTGTTTGATTGTCGAAGATCGGGCCATCCTGCGGCTAACCCCGTATCAGTTATGCTTGATGACTTTACCAATTTTGTTTGGGTCTTTTCACTACGCCATAAATCGGAAACATAGGGCCACATTATTAGCTTTCACAAGTTTGTTCACACCCAGTTTAGTTTGCCTATCAAGGCCATTCAATGTGACATGGGAGGTGAGTTCGACAACAACATTGTCCGCTCCTTTTGTCAACAAAAAGGGATAGCCCTACGCTTTTCTTGTCCACAAACATCACCTCAAAATGGCAAAGCGGAACGCATTCTCCGCACGCTCAATGACAAGACCCGAACCCTCCTTCAACATGCTTCTTTACCCCCTTCTTTTTGGGTTGAAGCTCTTCACATGGCCACTTACCTCCACAATATCCTACCATCCAAGGCCATTGGCAACTCCAACCCAACCTTGGCACTCTACCACCGCCACCCGTCCTACAATCATATTCGAGTGTTTGGATGCCTTCGACTATTGGCGCCGCCGCAACCCTGGTTTGGCACTTTGGCGCCGCCGCAACCCTGGTTTGCCACCCCGCCTCCCTGCCCCTATCCGACGTGGGTCGGCTACCCACCGCCTTCGATGCTCCGCCCCTACCGCCCTCCACCCCCCCTGCGGCCCCTTCCCCGGCGCTATACGCCTCCCAGCCGCAACACACCGATCTCTCCACCACCTTCTCCACCATGGGACTTCAGCAGCCGGACGACAACTGGTATATGGATACCGCGGCCTCTTATCACATGACAAACGCACCAGGTAACCTACAAACTGTTTTTAATTCTAGCACTTTACCATCCATCTATGTCGGTAATGGCGCCCCCTATCCATTGTCGGTTCAGGTCGAGCAACCCTCCCCACTGGCCCACCCCTCCACCTTAACAACGTCCTACTTACCCCTGACATAGTCAAAAACCTCATTTCTGTTCATCAATTTACCATTGATAATCACGTGGCTGTCCAATTTGACCCTTTTGGTTTTCTTGTGAAGGATCTTCGCACGGGGACCCCAATCATGCGGTGCAATAGTTCAGGCGACCTCTATCCACTCGCCCCAGCCCGCAAGTCCGCCCCTGCCGCCCCCACCGCCCTCATCACCCTTAGTTCCGCCTTGTGACATGCTCGTCTTGGCCACCCTGGCGATCACGTGCTTCAAAGTCTCCGCTCTAGCAATTTTATTTCTTGTAATAAAGCCTCGGGCGTTTGCACTTCATGTGAGATCGCCAAGAGCAAAAGACTTCCTTTTAGCATTTCCCTTTCAGATACTTTTGCACCTTTTGACATTATTCATTGCGATTTGTGGACATTGCCTATTCCTAGTGCTAGTGGTTTTTGTTATTATTTGGTTATGCTTGATGACTTTACCAATTTTGTTTGGGTCTTTCCACTACGCCATAAATCGGAAACACAGGGCCACATTATTAGCTTTCACAAGTTTGTTCACACCCAGTTTAGTTTGCCTATCAAGGCCATTCAATGTGACATGGGAGGCGAGTTCGACAACAACATTGTCCGCTCCTTTTGTCAACAACAAGGGATAGCCCTCCGCTTCTCTTGTCCACAAACATCACCTCAAAATGGCAAAGCGGAACGCATTCTCCGCACGCTCAATGACAAGACCCGATCCCTCCTTCAACATGCTTCTTTACCCCCTTCTTTTTGGGTTGAAGCTCTTCACATGGCCACTTACCTCTACAATATCCTACCATCCAAGGCCATTGGCAACTCCAACCCAACCTTGGCACTCTACCACCGCCACCCGTCCTACAATCATATTTGAGTTTTTGGATGCCTTTGCTTTCCCAATATGAGTGCCACTGCTCCCCATAAGCTCTCCCCACGGTCCACAAAATGTGTCTTCTTAGGCATTTTCCCACACCATCGAGGCTACCGTTGTCTTCGCTTGGATACCAATCGGGTAGTGACATCTCGCCACGTTATTTTCGACGAACATACCTTCCCCTTTGCCCCCCACCATCAACCCACAGTCCCCACACCCCAAGAATCCAGCACCTCGACCTCATTCCCACCCCTCCTACGTCTGCTACTTGGCAGCAAACCACCCATGCCGCGGCCGCCGCCTCAAGCTGCGGCCGCCGCCCAACCCGCAGCAACATTGCAACATGCAGCGCCCGCCGCCCACATGCCGCGGCCGCCGCATCCTGCTGCGCCCGCCGCTGCCCCGGCCGCACCACCCCCTGCTGCACCTGCCCGGCTGCCCCTGCTGCAGCCGCCGCCCCAGTGCCGCGGACGCCACCTCCCGCAGCACCCGCCCCAACCATGACTACGCGATCTCAAGCTGGGATCGTCAAACCCAACCCCAAATACAACCTATTCACCCCATCCACTCACATATCACCTATACCTAAGTCACCACAAAAGGCCTTACAGGACCCAAACTGGCATGCCGCCATGGTCGATGAGTTTAGTGCTTTAATTAAAAATGGCATGTGGGACCTCGTTCCTAGGCCTCGGGACTCTAATATCATTAACTTCATGTGGTTGTTAAAACATAAGTACAGGTCCGATGGGTCACTTGAACGACACAAGGCTTGCCTCGTTGTTAATGGCAAGTCTCAGGAGGTTGGTGTGGACTGTGATGAAACTTTTAGCCCGGTCGTCAAACCCGCTACCATACGCACTGTGTTGAGCATCGCTCTCACTAAGGACTGGCCTATTCACCAACTGGACGTCAAGAACGCTTTTCTACACGGTAACCTTCAGGAAACTGTGTATATGCATCAGCCTCCAGGCTTCTATGATCGCTCGCGACCCTCTCACGTCTGCCTTTTCCGGAAGTCTCTCTATGGGTTGAAACAGGCGCCCTGCGCCTGGTATCAGCGTTTCGCCACGTACCTCAGTGCGATTGGTTTCCAGAGCAGTCAGTCAGATCACTCCCTCTTTGTCTTCCATTCAGGGACCGACACGGCCTATCTATTGTTGTATGTTGATGACATTGTGCTTACTGCATCTTCTCCATCGTTATTGTCACGCCTGATGGGACTGCTGCGTTCAGAGTTCGCCATGACGGATCTTGGTCCCCTGAGCTATTTTCTCGGCATCTCTGTGACTCGAACTCGGGATATATTGTTTCTTCATCAGAAGAAATATGCTTTTGAGATTGTCGACAAGGCTAGGATGACATCCTGCAAGCCTGCTACCACTCCTGTCGACTACAAGTCCAAGCTCGATGCTACCTCCAGTCCCAAGGTTGATGACCCTATCGCCTATCGCAGTTTGGCGGGTACCCTCCAGTATCTTACATTCACTAGGCCAAACATTGCTTTTTCCGTCCAGCAGGTTTGCTTATACATGCATGATCCCCGTGAGCATCATCTACAGGCGCTCAAATGGATCATCCGGTACATCAAGGGCACCAGTGACCTGGGCTTGCACCTCTGTCGCGGCCGCTTCGACACACTCACAGCTTACTCAGACGCAGACTGGGCGGGTTGTCCGGAAACTCGCCGTTCCACCTCTGGGTTCGCCATCTACCTTGGTGATAATCTGGTATCGTGGTCCTTCAAGCGTCAGGCAACCATATCTCGCTCCAGTGCCGAGGCTGAGTATAGAGGTGTCGCCAACGTCGTGGCGGAAACATGCTGGCTACGCAAACTCCTCTGCGAGCTTCGCGTTCCACTTCGTGCCGCTACATTGGTCTACTGCGACAATGTCTCCGCAGTTTACCTCGCCTCGAACCCCGTTCAGTACCAGCGGACCAAGCACATCGAGATTGACATACATTTCGTCAGGGAAAATGTCGCTCTAGGCCAGGTTCGAGTATTACATGTCCCTTCTGCCCATCAGTATGCGGACATCTTCACAAAAGGATTACCTACTCCTCTTTTTACTTCTTTTCGTTCCAGTCTTGCTATTCGCTCACCTCTAGCTGCGACTGAGGGAGGATGTTAGCAGTATATATTTTATAGATAGAGTTGTACATATTTACCATTGTACCCTCAGGGTTTTCACCCAATAATATATATACAGGAGTAGGCTCCTCTGAAATCCTTCAATGACTCAGTTATCTAAACACTTACAAATTTAAGCCCTAAAATAAGGTCAAACGCCAAAAAAACCCTTTATGCGCACAAACACCGCAAGTCCGAGATCACTTTCGACAAGCATGCACATTCCAACGATCGATATTTTCCTCTATGCACGTGGTTATCTACTTAATTCATCTTTGATAATCCATCTCAATTCCAAACATCTCATCATAAAATGAGAGTTTGTTTTGTCGACCAATCTCAACTATTAGATACATATAACATAGAGGAATTTTAATATATGTTTATAAGCAAGGCTTGAAACATACCAAAATAGTGCATTGATCAGCCTTTAGTAGATTGGGGATCTCACTTTATATTTTATATAAAATGAAAATGATCGATAGTCGCTCATTACTTGAAGCCACGTATATATTGTTTAATTATACATATATACCAACCAATAAGTGGCGGGCGACTATGCAAATTACAGCCTTCACGATTGAATTTAAAATTATAATATATAATAACAAGTTTATTCTCCCCACATACATCTATAAATTTCGAGCCCCTACGTTCGGTATCTTCACACACTCCTTAAGAAAATTTGATCTAATTCTCTCAAGGTTGAAGAGAATTAGTTAAATTTTGAGGTTTAAAAAAAAAAAACTAAGAATGGCTAGGACCTCGCCGGCTATACTCGCGGTGGCGCTCATACTGATGGCTCTATCCGGTGAGTGTCTTGCCACACTCAAGGTTGGATTCTACCTTGGAAAGTGCAAGAAGAACAACGTCGAGCAAATAGTCTTCAACGTCGTTAAGGCCAAGTTTGCCAGGGACCGTACTCTTGCCGCTGCTCTTCTTCGCATGCAGTTCCATGATTGCTTTGTTCGGGTGAGCTATAATCTTATTGAGATGTAAAAGGACAAGTGTCCCACATGAAAAATTAAGCATAACAACTCTTAGTATATAAGTCGGTGGCTATTCCTTTGATTGCTAATTAGTTTTAGGATGGAACCTCACCCGGTTTGTGTGCTACGTACACTACTAGCACATGACCCCAGTCATTTCATCCCTTAGTTCTTTGTATGAAATGTTGGTTAATTGGTGTTGTCTTTTGACTTGAAAGGGATGCGATGCCTCACTCTTGCTCGACGGAAGCAACACTGAGAAGACCGCAGGGCCAAATGGAAGCGTTAGAGGCTACGAAGTCATTGATGCAGTGAAGGCTGCCTTGGAAAAGGCTTGCCCTGGTGTCGTGTCTTGTGCCGATATCATTGCCATAGCAACTAGAGTTGCTGTTTCCTTGGTAATTAAGTAACCTATACATCTATACTTTATAATTCGGATTTTACATTTGTTTGATATTGATATTGATGCATTGTTGTGGTTTTGCAGTCAGGAGGAGGATTCTACAGTGTAGAAACCGGAAGGAGAGACGGATTCATTTCTCGTGCAAGTGACGCTGCAAACACTCTTCCCGGACCATCAATCCCAGTCTCTGCAGCCATCCGAGCTTTTCAAGCAAAGGGCATTGGCAAAGAAGATCTCATTCTTCTTCTAGGTTCGTATCTAATTAAATAGAACTATGTCACTACTACATAACGTAAGGCTTCACATTCCCTTATATATTATCTATCTTATTTCCTCCTTTTCATTTTAGTCGATGTGAGATCATATTCCTCATCTTATGAAACATACGTACATACATTATATATAGGTGGGCACACCGTCGGAATTGCACACTGTGGCAACTTCCAGGACCGTCTATACAGCTTCAACGGTGTCTCTGGGAGGACCGACCCAAGCATGAACCCAACCCTCGTCTCACTTCTCAAGAGAACATGCCCTCGCAACGGTGATGGGAGCAACTCGGCTTTCCTAGACCAAAGTAGCCCTAGTAGCGTCAATGTCGTTGACAATGGCTTCTACAAGGCGATTATGGCACGCAAGGGTGTTCTCCAGATCGACCAGGCGATAGCGCTTGACTCATCCACCAAGGCGATCGTGGCCAAGTACGCAGCCAACAACAGCTTGTTCAAGACCAAGTTTGGGCAAGCCATGGTTAAGTTGGGCAGAATGGGAGTTCTCACCGGAACCAAGGGGCAAATTAGGAAATCTTGCCGAGCTGTTAAGAAGTAATCAAGATCACGTCTTTAATTGAATTAATTGAGCTTATATGCTCACATGGATTGGATTGAGCGATTGAGCTTCATTTAATTAAAAAAAATCTCATATATGATTCACTTATTAATAATCTTTAATTTTGTGTATGAGTCCTATATATTAAAATTATTAACTAATATATATTATTACTTATGTCTTCTATCATTTTGTTTTGTGTTGTTGATTTAATTAATTCGCCGGCCATGATTTTAAACTTACATATATATATATATATATATATATATATATATATATATATATATATATATATATATATATATATGAGATATATCCACTTTGAAATATTCTGTACTCTAGCTGTATATATCTATATCATTCATTAATTGGCCTTTTCATGAACTCGATCTATATGCCCTTAACATATTAAATAAGAATTTATATTTCATTAAAATTAAATTTTACTATCTTACTGGATTATATATATATATATATATATGTTATTAACATTTTTTATGAAATAATATTAGCTACACTAGACAGTTGAATTTTCGTACGTACGTGAATATATAGTTTAAAATTAATTTGCCTTTTTCCGGTGTGGAGTTCCTCGATGTAACAATATTGAAAATATGACAACCTTCAAAAATATTTTTCACTCTTTTTTTTTGGATTATAAGTAAAGATATTTTTCGCTCTTTTTGTGAAAAATTATCACTTGTCACCCTTTTTATTTTATTGTTTTTACGACATGATTGGTCGATATATATATTTAAAATTATATTAAATAAAAAATTGAACCCTTCATACAGTCTAAAATAACATGTTTTATTTCGGGGTTGGTGAGTGTTTCACACATTTATATGTAATAGATGATTTGAATCGTACGTGATACAGAGGCCCGAGTGCCCGTCGAAATACAGAAAGCCAAGTTATCATATTACTCATTTAAGATCAGAATCCATGCATACATTACATGAACCTTGAAAATTAAGTGTGTATGCTGTCAGTAGCTTAATCAAGTAACGAATATATGAGCTAGTAAGATTATTCTTGGCGGGTAATTAAACAATATGCTCGTTTTAGCCGGCGGTTTCGAACTTAAGTCACGTGTCTACATATTCAAGTTCAAATTCTCTTGACGAACACCAAGTTTCTTATGAGTAGGAGATGCAACATTTATCTATAGTAAGTTATCAAAAATTTCGACGCACCAAAGAAAAGTTATTAAAAATTTCTCCAAACTATATGAGAAGCAGAATTCGTATTAGTTTTTTTAATTATTTTTGCTCAAACTTGCATAGAAAAGATATGTTATGCAATTCAAATGTAAAAGGATAGGCTTCCCAAAAATATGCGTTTAGGTTTGTAAGATATTTGAAACTTTATGTTAATTTTACAGTAGAAACTCTCAAATAATTAAAGTCGATGTAAAGTTGTAGAATATTATACTATGCGTTATTTGTAATGGGACATAATATACCCGATCCAAATACCATACAAGTCACACATTCATAGATCTCATGTTTGTATATTATTCATAGAGGTGCCATTGTGCACATTTGCATATACCATACCATATTATATATATTTTCCCACAGTCATATTGACTTTAGATTATATTGAAATCCAAATTATTTTGCCCACAAAATTGAAATCCAAATTACTTCCCTGACAATCAAATTAACCTTAAAACCTATATTTATTCCCCCTTGGCATAACAACACTAATGCCTTTTTTTTATTAATTATAAATAAACATGCAAAGATCAACAAGATCCATGCATGGCATGGCATAATAAGCACCTATCGAACTAACAACTCGGCACCTTGTTGAGATCAATCGACGACGACGAAGATGAAGATGAAGATGAAGATGAAGATGACGAATCCTCGCCATTAGCCTTTTCATCCTCCTCCATGGACACCGGCCTATTAAGATCAATCGATACTGGAGAGTTAGCATCTCCATCCCCAACCTCCGGAACCTCCACAACTAGCCTCTCCTCCACCACCAGCTCCACTTGACTCGAACTCGATTCCCCTTTCGCTCTCCTAGCCGGAGAGCGCGGGTAGTGGACATGAAGGTGGCCGAACATCGCCTTCGGAGTACCAAACATCTTCCCGCACTTAGGGCACGTCCGATCCCGCTCCTCCATCGAATCGATCTTCCATGGTTGCCACGCGCCTCCCGCGACCCCCTGCACCGGTGGGGCCATGGAGTGAATCTGGTCCTTCTTCTCGCGGTGGACCCACGAGTGTCCCCACATGGCCTTGGTGCTATCGAACACCCTCGCGCACACGGGGCACGTGCGTCGTGCAATGTTCGCCGCCTCGTCCCCAACCGGCTCTGCTTTCACCTGTGGCGGGGTTGGAGGAGAGCGGCTCCGGTCCCTCTCCGGCAAGGAGGTGCCGTCCATCGCCAATGACTAGCCTCCTTGATTGGAGGAGGGGTTAAGAGAGGGGTAAAACGTGAAAGTGATTTTTGTGGGTCCAAGGTTGTATATATAGAGGGGGAGTAGAAAACGGTTAAAAAAATTAGGCTACTGGTTTGTAACAAAATTTGGAGTATAATTGGAGGTCGGAAAATTGTAGCCGTTGATATTGGAGGGGTGGTGAGGTGATCGGACGGTGGACCGGAGGAGGGAGCGAGGAAGGGTTTTGTGGTGTTGTTGCCGTGTTTGGAGTTTCGTTAATTAGCGTTGCCCCGAAAATTGCCATTTGTTTTGGGCCTATAGCCACGGCCCAATAAGCGGGCAGATAAGTTAAGGCCCATTTATTTCTAGTTGGTTTTTAGCCCGTTTGTTATAACTGCTGCAATCAGAATGAAAATGAGAATAAGAATGCAACGAGAAAATCGTAATGATTCAGTTTTAGGGTTGACTGTTTGATATGCGGTCGGAATAATAATAATTATTATGATAAAAATACATTTTATTAAATAATAAAATATTGATAAAAGTAATAATAGAAATAGAAATATAATATATTTATTAATAATAAACATTATTATTATTAAAAATTAAAATAAAATATATATTAGATAACAAAATCGTGACAAAATAATAATGTTAAAAGAAATATAATTTAATAATTGATAATAATAATAATCATAATCATAATCATAATCAAAATATATTTTAAATAATGAAATAGTGATAAAGCTAATAATAGAAATCAAAATAAAATATAATTAAAAATAAAATATATTTTGAATAATAAAATAATGGTAAAAATAAAAAATAATAATAATGTAATATAATATTCAATAATAGCAATATGATTATTATTAAAAAATAATAATTAAATAATATAATAAAAACAATATATATTAAATAATAAAAAAGTGATGATAATAATAATAATAATAATAATAATAATAATAATAATAATAATAATAATAATAATAATAATAATAATAATAATAATAATAATAATAATAATAAAGAATGGATGGATTTGAGGTTGGATGAAGGATTTCCTAATATTTTGATGAGAATGAAATTAGCCACAAAATTGGGATTGGATGTTTCTCGGGAATCATTCTAATTCCAAATTTTTATCATATCAAACAATTAAATCGGGAATTATCCATTTCGATTCCAATTTATTATTCTCGGGAATACATACCAAACGACTCTAGGTCTGTTATTGTCAAATCTAGTAAAAAATTGTCAAGAATTTTTTTTATAGGTCAGTTACTATTTATGTACCTTTTTTATTATGTAAAAACTATATAAAATATTAAAAATTTTAAATAATTTAATAATTATTACTAATAAGTATTTGGTTATTTAAAAGTTTAATTAAAAATTTTAATATTTTATTTAGTTTTTATAATTAAAAAAATATATGTGTGTATAAACCACTTATAAAAAAAAGAACGGAGTGAGTTTCAAGTCATATTGGCACACAAAAGCCAATTCTTATTTCAGCTTCGAGTTGAGTATGGTTGACTTGGCGTGAGTAATTTGGGGCTTAGTATTTGGTCTACTCGAGTTAGGTCAGAATGGATTATTTGCAATATGTTATATATATATATATATATATATATATATATATATATATATATATATATATATATATATATATATATATATATATATATATATATATATATATATATATATATGTAGGTAAATTATGGAAAATCAACTTTTTTTTTAATCTGATATCTAAATGGATTTCAATGTACACAAATTCGACTTGATTCATATTCGTCTTGTACTTAATTCGAACTAAACAAGTTCTGACTTATTCTTATATTTGTTTTAATTTTTTTTTTAACGCAACAATAGTGTGACTTCTATATAATACAGTAAGACTCAATATAACTAATTAATTAACTAAATAAATAAGTTTGAATAGTAAATTATTTATAATATACACAAAAAATAATAACAAAACTCAACCCGAACACATAATATACTCCTCATATGACTCGAACCGACATTATCAAATCTGAACGGGTACATCTGATTCCGATCCTATACACCCAATTGCCACCCTTAATTAGGAAATAAAACTCTATTTGGATCGAGATGGGTAACCCTTGAAAAAATATTTAAAAATTAGCTACATCGATTAATATATTATAATCTTTATAAAATAAAAAAGTTTAACTTATGCTTTTAAGGTTATAGATTAGAAAATCTGATAAATTTAGGATTTTACATATATTTTTATTATAATAATTATTAAGGTTTTACTTATTTATATAAAAAATAAATGAGATGGGTTATATACATATATTATAGCGGAGTGTGTGTTGTATGAAGACATTAACATATAGATGGAAATATGGAAGGAGGGGCAAGGGGAGCATACACCCCTCCTTTCATCCGACGAGTTACCTATACTTGTTCTACTAGTCGGTAGCTTCGTTTTGATATATTATAAGCCTTAATCCGATAACCGAGTACAAAGTTATGAACGTTTGAAAATTCAGCACATATTAATTATTTGAAATGTCTTTTAATAAACCACAATGCTTTTATATTTTACTTAACTTCATCTTCTAATAATAAAAAGAAAAATTCAGCCCAAGAGCTTCGAAACAAGAGGTTATATTACTAAATTCAACCATCAGATAAGAAATTATGCAAGTTTAAAAGTTTTATATCTTGTTACACGCTATTGTATGATAAGAGAACAACAAATTACATATTGAATGTAAGGTTTCAAACGATGTCTTTTTTTAGAACAATAATGTTGTAATAGACTAAAACGATGTCATTTTATTCGTTTAAAGAGAAAATATATACAACAATTAATGACACAATGTTAAACTAAAATGTTATCGTTTTGAACTAAAACACTATAGTTTTGAGCAAAAATGTCATTGTTTTTAACTAAAAAAATATTGTTTTTAACTAAACTATCGTCGTTTAAACTAAAATATCATGGTTTTGATATGCTAAACTTAGTCAAAATCTATCGAAGATAAACTAAACAATTTCTACAAAATTACGCCCCCTTCGATAAGTTCCTAGCTCTGTCCATGATCTAGATGATGACCAGTTGACTTTTGTCGTTGGCTTCTTGCTATATATATGAACAAAAAGAGAGTCAAGACGACCACTTCCTGACTCTGAAGGAGTCAAGACTCCAGAACCCCATTAAATTAAAATGGAGGCTCATATCTCAAATATAGAATTAATGTGACTTTATATTTCAATATCGTGTCAATTTCATGGTCTAGTTATTCGATCATTTTCATTTTAGATCAACATCTACATGATAATTTCTAATAGGATTCTCATATATGCCGGTTTTAAGGGAATTAAGTGTGAGTTTAAACCCAGTACATTAGATTATATCGTTATATCGTAAAATTAATTGATAATCTCGCATAATATACAGTATCGATTTCAGAAACGGTAGAAAATTATCTAAATAAAACTAATAAAATGGGTTAAAAAAAAGACTCCCACTGCTATAGCTTCCAAAAACCAAATCGTTTGTTTGCATTAATATTATCAATGCAACGTCCCAAACTCAACCCAACTCGCCAATTTTTGTCGATCCTTAAATCTATCATTTTTTTAATTTTTTTTTGTTTTGATACTATCGATTCAAAAAATTTCACATTGATTACATAAATTGAAATTTAGATGCAATTTAAAGATAATTTTTTAATACTTTCCCAAAGAAAACGTAATCATTCACATTATTAATATTTTTCTATTTAATTATTTTGTATTTCTTGTGGGGCAATAAACTTGTCACATTCTAAAATGGAAGGGAAGCTATAGGGGCATGGGTAGCTCGACTGCTCGAGGCCCTCCTTTTACTCGGCCCCAAAGTGGCAGATCGGACCACGTGACCCTTTTTATTTGACGAACTAGTATCAAGGTGTATTCTCTTCATTGATAGTTTTGTCTTGGTATATAACTCGTTCTAATTTGACATTCGAGTAAAAAGTTATGAATTTTAAAAAATTGAAGGTATATTAATCACTTTAATTTTATTTCATTAAACTATAATGCTTTTATATTTTACTTATACTAATGTCCATGTACTATCATTCATTTTGGTAGCTTCAAAACAAGATATTATATTGCTAATTTCGATAGTTAGATAAATAGTTACATAAGTTTAATTTCTTATATTCCCTCCGTTCGGCAAAACTTGACGTTTTACTATTCACGCACACTTTTTTAGGAGATAAAAACTATATAAAATATCTAGTTTTTTAAATAATTTTTTTAACAATTTCGTAGTTATTATTAATAAGTACAAACTTGTTAAAAAAATTTTTAAAAAAAATGAATATTTTATATAATTTTTATCATTCTAAAAAAGCGTGCGTGAATAGTAAACGATAAGTTTTGCCGAACGGAGGGAGTATATGGTTATACATTACTCTATGTTAAAAATATAATAAATTACCTACTGAATCAATGTTTATTGTATTATGTTATTTCCTATCCTTATTTTCTTAAATTTTTCTTCGACTATTTTATTTATTTATATCAATTTTTTTAACAGGAAAAATAAACAGATGATGGTTTATCATAATATACTTCGTATCATAATTTATCGTTATAACCTTGACCCCTCAAGATGAGAGAGAAACCACCATAAAAAACCTCTAAACCCTAAATGGCTACCCGCTCATAGATGAATCTTGTCATTGATTTGTTAGAAATAGCAATCGAAACACAATGAAATCTTCAATCAGAGCAATAAGTGGCAAAGGGATTAGAAATCTCCCTTCTAGAATTGATCCCTTGCTATTAGAGAGCCAATCCTCTATGACAGTTCCTCCCCAAAGCACTAAACAAAAAGATCACAAAATATTTCCTTTCGTGACGACTTGATATCTCAGTGCATCAATCCTCTTTCATAGTCTACCCGAGCCTCACATCAAGTTTGATGGTGGTGGTTGAGTTGGTGGTGTTTTCCCCCACAATTTGCACACACAGATCTCAGGCCCTTTGTTCTTGTTCTTGTATTTGAGGTTGCAGCAATGTCTTTATTGCCTTTGTCCCCAAATTGAATCCTATCAAATTAGGCGGTATGTTGGATCTTCCAAATGGAGTGGTCGACCTCCTGCTTCCCTAAGGAGACAAGCTTAACAAGGGGGTCGTCCAAATGTTATGTCCTGAACATGTCCCCCCCCCTTTGGTACAGGTAAAGATTTGGATGAGGCTAGTCCCTACTAGACCACCATCCAAGAGCATCCTTGCGGATGAGAATACAGAGATGCTTATCTAGCTGAGTATCTGGTGCGACGTCAAACTGGAAAAGGCGAGAGATGGGGTCGGCGCATCTATTAATCTCCCAGAAGCAATGCGACAAACTTACATGTCGAAAAGACCGGAGCAGGAGGATGATGTTTGTCATGAAGATCTCAATCTCCCACGGGCAGGACCAGCATCCCTTGATTGCGTTGATCACAGTAAGGTTGTCACCTTCGACGTTGATACTGGACAAACCCAACTATTTTGCCATCTAGATGCCCAATAGAAGTCCCATAGCTTCCATCATGAGTGGCGACTTGAGTGTAAGCTGCTTACCTCCGCAGCCAATCAGTGACCCCGTGTGGTCACGAATGATAAAACTTACACCAGAAGTACCAGAGTAGTTGTTACTACCGTTGAAATTTATTTTGAAGGTTCCTTCGGGTGGTTTATTCCATCGCAGGTGTTGTTTCTTTTGGGCTCCTGTTATTTTTGTGGTAGCATTAATGCTTGTTTTATCTAAATGTTTAGTTTTTTCCCAATTCACGATTGTTTGTCTTGTCATGTTTACCATGTTTTGGGTTGTCACATTGTTTTCATTGTCGAAGATTTTCTTATTTCTGGATGTCCAGAGACACCACCATGCAGTTGCTAGTTTTTTCCTTTGTTCTGGAGATATTATTTCAAATAGTATTGACATAATTCTCTTTATATCTTGTTC
The DNA here is from genome assembly GCA_963922045.1 of Persicaria maculosa. Lineage (NCBI taxonomy): Eukaryota > Viridiplantae > Streptophyta > Magnoliopsida > Caryophyllales > Polygonaceae > Persicaria > Persicaria maculosa. The sequence continues at coordinate 16,667,454 of OY998261.1, read as the reverse complement.
ATTTCTATCTAATTCTTCTAGTCGTTTTCCTATTCCAGGGTCGATTTTTTGTATGAGGTTTTTAATAATGTAGCATTGAGTGAATAAGTGAGGTGGAGATTTGTCGCACGCGTTACATAGGACGCATGTAGAAGGAAAGGCCACTTCTTTGGCGTTTAATCTAGTCTTGGTTGGGATTCTATCGTTATACAATTTTCATAAGAAGTTTTTTATTTTCGGGGCTATATCTATGGCCCAGATCCATGCCGTTTTAGGTGGTTTGATTCTATTGTTTTCTGTAATGTGTCGGAGCACACTCGCGGTGCTGAACCATCCAAATTTATCTATTCTCTAGTATAGTCTATCCTCTATTTGGTGTATTGGGATGAATGTCGCTTCAATCTTTTTGTTGACAGATGTTGGTAGCATGTGTATGAGGTCGACATTGTTCCATCGTCTGTTTTCGTTTATGTATTTCTCTACTTCGTCGCTTTTGCGGATATTATTCTCAGAACAAAAGTATCTAGACTGCCCTATCATTAATGGCAGAGTTAACAAAGACACTTTTGCGGATATTATTCTCAAAACAAAACACCAGATGTCTAAGTGGAAAGCGTAATCCCTCTCGATTGAGGGACGTAAAGTTCTCATTAAGGCCAACTTAAGTGCAGAACCATTATTCCTAATGCAGGCCTTTATACTACCTTCGTCTATCCTTCACGAACTTGACAAAATTTATAGACAGTTCTTTTGGAACAAACAGGAAAGATACACACCGCTTATCAGTTGGGACAAAATTTGTGTGGATACTCTCTTTGGTGGGCTTGGGATTCACAAAGATGAGACAATGAACATCGCTCTTTAGATGATGCTACTATGGAAAATCATTGCTGAACCATATAACATCTGGGTTAGAGCTATTATGGGTAAATATCTGAAAGAAGAACCGATGTTGAAGTATGTAAAAAAGGGGTAACACTTTCTGGAAATGGTCAAAACTTATGTCAATCAGACACGAGTTTAAATCTGGCCTAGTAACTCGGTTAACGTTTGGGAAGATAACTGGGTCAATAACACTCCACTGGCTAAACTTGTTCTTCAACCGCTTAATGAGGCAAAATTGGATTGGCTTGTAGCTCGATTCATCACGAGTGATAATGAATGAAATATAACTAAAATGTCTACAGACATACGACGTTTACTAAACCCAGATATAATTTCAAAAATAGTAGTGACTCATCTACCCAAAAACAACTTCTACGGTCAGCTTTTCTGGGGGCCTAGTAGAGATGGATGGTTTTCCACTAGTTCGGCTGCGACACTCATTGCAAACCACGCAGGAGATCCCCAATTCGGCTGCCAGTGGATTTGGAAATTAGACATTCCCTACAAGATTAGACATTTTCTATGGAAAATTCCACGGGATGGGTTACCTACCTCTGAAAGACTGCAGCGGTCTCATGTCTCGGTTCCTTTGGGTTATTACTTCTGTGGTTATACTGTAGAGTCTACCACTCACCTGCTCTTAGATTGTCACATGACCTTGGATTTATTATCAACTGTTGGAATTCGCCGGCCAATTCTACAAGGTGGCTTTGTGAATACTAAGAAAAAAATCCTTATGGACACCATTTACACAAAAGTGGGCAAAACCACTTTCGCAAAACTAGCCTTTGCTTGGTGGGGTATCTGGTACTTTCGTAACCAACTAGTTTTCCAGCATATCAATAACACCTCTACTCAAGCTATTGCTTTGTTCTACAATTCTGCTTTCCAAATCCTTTTCCTGCTTCGGAAAAAAACCCAATTCGCGGCCCTCTCCATTGACTTTGGCACTCCTTTCTAGGGGTGCTAAATTTTTTTCGAACATCGTCGTTTTTTATCTCGAACACTTTTTGCTTTTTCTTTTTTTACCCTATCAACTAAGCTATAAAATAACTTCTATATTTTTCTTCAATTAAAGATACTAATTCTATTACTAAAAACATGTTGTTTTTTAAATGATAAAAACTATTATACAAAATATTATCTTTTTAAGATTTTTTCTTATAAACTCATACATAACGTTATGTTGTAATTAACTGAAGGAGTATTATATTCAGGCTAAGTTATGGGAGTCGACACTTCGATGTTATGGTCATATATGCAGAGGAGAGGTCCAAGTGCGCTTATGCGTAGATGCGACAACGTAACTATCGCAAATTATCGTCATGGCAAAGGTCGGCCAAAGAAGAGGAGGGAGGAGGTTGTTAGACAAAATCTTGTTATATTGGGTCAACTCACTGAAGAGATGACGCATGATAGGATGCAATGTAGAAGTGTGATCCGAATAGATGAGGAGTAACCGTATGAGGCATATAATTCATCAGTCTTCCCTAAATTACAACCCCTTCCTATCACTTATCACTTTCTATTTTATTTTATCTATTTTATTTATTATTTTGCTACCTATTGGTCTTTTCTTGGGTCACTCGAAAACATCATCTCGACTTAGTCGAGGAAAGGGTGCATACACAGGGGCAGAGCCAATGGGGGGCATGGGGCAGCAGGTGCCCCACCCTCATCCAAAGAATCCTTATATGTATTCTCCTTGTCGATAGCTTTGTTTTGACATATAAGACGCTTTAATCTGATATCCGAGTAAAATGTTATTCATTTTTGAAAATTGAAGGTATATTAATCATACTTTAATCTTATTTTAACAAACTACAATGTTTTTATATTTTATTTTGATCGACATTCATATACAATAATTCATCTAGAGAACTTTGAAATGAGTGGTTGTATAATTAATTACTCATTTAAGCAATTATGTAAGAAATTACTGAAGTTTAATTAAATTTTTTTATTTGGTTATACATTATTATATGTTAAGAGTACAACAACTTGTCTACTGACTTAATATATTATATGATTTTTTCCATCCTTATTTTATTAGTTTTTTTTTCCTTCTGTAATATATTTCGTATATTTATTATTTTTAAATGGGATGAAACGATGAGGTTTTATTCTTAACTAACAGTATTTTATACTAAAATGGCATCATTTGTTATCATATTATATAGAGTTTTACTATTCATTTAAACAAACAAAGTGATATCGCTTTATTCTAAAACTACAACGTTCATATAAAGTTGTGTCCCCACACTGAAAACTTTCTGGCTCCGTCACTGTGCGTACATCTCGATCCTCAAACCCTGCTCGAGACGGGATATCCGAGGAATTTTGTTTTTGTTGTTGTATTACTTCAAAATACCATATGGGGTCTACTTTTTAGAGCATGACGAAGTTTCTTTTTAGAGCGGGACGAAAATACCCCTTCAATTAACGGAAATTACACCATAATCCACCCTACCCCATCCCACACAATCACACTTGGCCTCTTGTTCAAGCGCAGCGGCACATCCCACAATTCCTCTGGAATCGAATTAAATCAATTCATTTTACCAAATAACGATTATAACACAAACAAACAAGGACCAAATTAGGGGAAGAGAAACAACCATGGGTACCTGCGAAGATGAACATCAGAAGAACTCAATAGAAATACTCAATAGAAATGAAATTAATCAATGAAATCATCGACCAATCCAAAAAAATGTCTTTGTAAATCAAATTCATCTTTTAGTTCAAATAAGGTCCCAACTCCCAAGGCCTAAGAATTATACCCATCTCGAAGTTCATTTGGACGAGAGCTCGAGATTTAGAGCGAAGACTCGTCTGAGCCATCATCGGTTTCGCAGTGTTGGGCTAAATATCGAGCTCGTCGGCCTCCTGCTCGTCCGAATCGAGAAGAAGCCGGAGGTAAGGGGACACCGGCGGCGCTCGGATTTGCTGGTCACAACAACCCGGGAGTAGGATGTAGAGGGACGCCGGCGGATGCTGGCGCTTGACACCATATTGGCGGCGTCTAGGAAGTGACAAGGCGTTGGCTTCTTCGAGCTCGGTCGAGGGCAAGCGAGATATTGGGAGGGCGACACCCCGTGACGGGTGGCGAGGAGCCTCCGATAATTAGTGTGATTGGAGGCCGCTCATCATCTTCTTCATACTCTCGCTCACGTCAAGCGGTGGGAGACTACCCACTGGTCGTTGCGACCCAATTGAAAATGGTCGTTGCGACCATATTTCATTTGGTCATTACGACCATATGTATTTTGTAAAAAAAAATTGGTCGTAACGACCAATTAACATTTGGTCGTTGCGACCAATTGACCATACACTAAACGAAAATTTAACCACGCGCTAAACAAAAATCGTATATATATATATATATATATGTATATATATATATATAGGATCGAGATCCGGTGAGAAGCGTTCCATCCGGTGAGAAGGAAAGAAGGCTTCTCATTGGCTGACACGGATTAAAATATTATTTCTGTTTCGTGGTAAAAGGAGACGGGCGCGTGGGGGCGCATGTAAAAAATTATGGGTATTTTTGTCTTTTCGCGTGTAAAAAAGCGGTGAGAAGCATCATCTTCTCCATTATCTTCTCCATTATCGATATATTCTCTTTCCAAACTTATCTTCTCACCGGATCTCGATATATTCTCTCTGTTCTATATTAAAAACCTACCGTTTTGTGTATTTTGTCTTTCCAAACTTAACTTTCTCCATCATCGGTGCATTGTAATGGAAAACATCATCTTCGACGGTGGGCATAAATCTTCTTCTTTTTTTATGTTTTATTTTGTAAAAAAAAGGTTTTACAGTTTATTATTATCATTCTTTTTCTATGTAGGTGAAACAACAATGGCAGAGGTAAAGAAGAAAATTAAAAATGAAAAGGAAGAGAAGAAGATAATGAGAAAGAAGGGAGCAGTTGTCGAAGTTGGGGGAAGGCAAGAAACAAAAATGCCTTTGATGAGTCAAGTTGTCACTCCCTATCTATTAAATTCAGGTTTTGGGTTTGAATTAATCAACTATGTTGCTGAAGATACTTATGACCCTCTGTAAGTTTTTTCTTATTATATTAGTTAAATATAATGGTCTTTGAAAAAATGTGTTTGAGTTTGGTTCAGATAGATAAATGAGTTGGGTTCATAGTTATAACTGATTGTGGTTCAGAGAGAGAATGAGTGTGGTTCAGATAGATAACTTAGGATGGTTCAGATAGGAGTATGTGGTTCAGAGAGAGAATGAGTGTGGTTCAGATAGATAACTTAGGATGGTTCAAATAGGAGAGTATGAGTGTGGTTCAGAGAGAGAACGAGTGTGGTTCAGAGAGATAACTGAGTGTGGGTCAGAGAGACAACTGAGTTTGGTTCAGGGAGATAACTGAGTTTGGTTCAGATATATAATGAGAGTTGTTCAGATAGATAACTTAGGATAGTTTAGATATAGATATAATGAGTCTGGTTCTGAGACATGTTCAGAGAGTTAACTGAGTTTGGTTCAGAGAGATAAATGAGTGTGGTTCAGATATATAATGAGTGTGGTTCAGAGATATAATGAGTGTGGTTCTGAGACATGTTCAGAGAGATAACTGAGTTTGGTTCAGAGAGATAACTGAGTTTGGTTCAAAGATATAATGAGTGTGATTAAGATAGATAACTGAGGATAGTTCAGATAGAGAATGAGTGTGGTTCAGAGATATAATGAGTGTGGGTCAGAGATAGATAATGAGAGAGATAACTGAGGGTGGTTGATAGAGATAACTGAGTGTGGGTTAGAGATATAACTGAGGATGGTTCAGAGAGAGATTTGATTGTGGTTTAGATATATAATGATTGTGGTTCAGATAGATAACGAGAGAGATAATTGTGTTAGACTTTTCATTATATTTGTTATTTCTTATCAAATTTGGCTGTAATGCTGATGTTTTAACAGGCAAGTTCTTTTCAAATTTAAAGAACAAAATGTTCCACGCATGGTGTTTCAATCATTGCTTTGTGGCCAATATGTTGATGCACAAGTGATTGATGCTTTTGTTAAAATTCTTAACTGTCAAGAGGAATTTTTCGGGTATAAGAGATTTATTGCAACCTGCGATGTCAGTGTAAGTTATTGTATTTACATTATATTACTGAGTACTTTAATTTTATATTTCTCATTATATTATGTGAGTTTGTTTTATGTTTTTCAGGTTGGGTCGGTTGTTGGAATGGTGGGTGTGAGTTTTGAAAGCCGATTTAACATCTTTCGTACTAAGTTTGATCAGGTTCTTACGGTCTCAGGGTTTCCAAATTTGGCTCGAGTTAACTTTGTAAGTTTTTCTTAATAAATATCAATTAATTTTGTGTTTTATCATTTGTATTTATTATTTTAAAATTTTTTGTGTGTTTTCTTGTGCAGATTATGTTGCCTGTTCTTCGTAATGCTCATTTTTATATTATATGCTTCAATTTTATTGGAAAAGAAGTTTTTATCATTGATAACATGAAGCTGTTAGTTGACTTTGACTCAAGATATTCTGATATTCCAACGGATGCTGTAAGTTTCTAATTTTTATATGATTTTTATTTTATTTTATTTTATTTTATTTTTAAAGTATTGTTATTTTTTTTAATTGAAGGTCAATTTGATGAGTCACTACTTAGATCAGATGAATCTCTCCAACAAGGCAGATCTTATTCGCAACTGCAAAGTGTACAGTCTTGGGTTAAGGTGGGCAACAAATGATAATTTTGTGGATTGCGGGGTGTATTGCATGCGTCATTTGGAGACTTTTACAGGGGCAAAACGGTGGCAGTGTGGCTTGTCAAACTATTGTCCTAGCACGCTTAAGGATCTTCGGAGGGCTTATATGCATGCAATTATATGTTCATCTATCAATGAAGTGAAGGATTCTGTAAAGCAAAATGTTAGGATATATGTCGATGGTAATTGAGATGTTATCAAGGGAGGTTGTATGATTTTGCATTTTGGATTTGAAGTATTATGTAGTTTGGGGTGGAATGATTTCAGTTTCATTTTCTGTTAAATGACTGGTTATTACATACTCAGTAACGTTTAACATAGGTGTGTTCTTGTTTTGTTATGAGGATACTGCATGTGTGTTTCAGGAGATTATTAAATATTGGTTTAGAGATATAATGAATGTGTGGTTCAGAGAGATAATGAGTCTGATTGATAAAAAATATTAGTGAGTGTTTCAGATAGATAACTGAGGATGGTTCAGAAAGTTTGATTGTGATTCAGTAATATAATGAGTGTGGTTTAGAGAGATAAGTGAGTGTGGTTTAGAGAGATAAGTGAGTGTGGTTCAGAGAAATATCTGAGTATGGTTCAGATATAAGTGAGTGTGATTCAGTGATATAATGAGTGTGGTTCAGAGAAATATCTGAGGATGGTTCAGAAAGAGTTTTATTGTGATTCAATGATATAATGAGTGTGGTTCAGAGAGATAAGTGAGTGTGGTTCAGAGAGATAACTGAGTGTGGTTCAGAGAGAAGTGAGTGTGGTTCAGAGAAATATATAAGGATGGTTTAGATAGAGAGTGTGGTTCAGAGAGATAAGTGAGTGTGATTCAGAGAGATAACTGAGTGTGGTTCAGATAGAGAATGAGTGTAGTTCAGAGTTCATATCTGTGTTTCAGGGAATTATTAATTATATTAAAATATTATATTAGATAACTGGGATGGGGTGGACCACCGAACCATGCTTTAAATTTCCTTCAGGCAGGGGGTATTTTTGTCATTTTGCGTGCTGTATTTTCTGATATAACTTCCCATTTCCCCATTATCTGCAGTTGTGATCATTTTGAAATTTCATTTCCCCCTTTTCGTTTTAAACCCTACTCCAAATCTCTGAAGAGTCGATTCGGTCTTCAATCTCAAAGACTCCTCTCTCGTGAAAAGGTAAGCTTGAATGAGAGTAGTTATTTGATTTTCTTCTATAGTTAGTTGTTGTTTCTTCATTTATTTACTGTTTTTTCTTTTTTTTTCTTACAGTTCAACGCTGTTTATTAAAATGGAACTTCGGCTACTTGATGGTAAGTATACTTGATTTTCGTTGTTTAAATAGCTGATTGTTCTGTTCATAAATTTTACTGTAACTGGGGGGGCTGCTATCGTGTACATGCATATTATTGATATATTTTTATTAATTTTGGTGTTTGTAGAGGAAGCCCCATTGGCAGTTGTTATGGACAAATTAAAACGTAAACCTGGGGATAATCAAGATTTGAAGAAGGAAAGGCAAAAGAAGAGGAAAATTGCAAAAGAATCAGAGTCTGACAGTGATGAAGCTGTTGTGGTGAAGGGAGAGCAAGATGTGAAACTTAGGACAAAAACTATTGTAACTGCTAAAGGAAATGTTACATACTTTAAGCTGGAATCCCGCACACACGCTTATTCTTTGGTTGAATCATTTAAATCTTTAAATGATTCTCAATTAAAAAGCATTGAAGAGCTTGGGTTCAGTTCTCTGCTGAAGTTAGAAATGAAACATCTTCCACTGTTTTTGTCATATTGGGTGGTGGATAACTTTGATGCAGATAGAGTTGCACTCATTACAGGTACTGGAGATACAATTTTCATCGAAGATGTTGATGTTGCAATTTCTTTGGGGTTGCCAATGGGGTCAATTCCAGTGCCTGTTGATCCTTCATATAACACAAGGAATGATGCATCATTATATATGTGGAAGAAATCTGTGGTTTCTGGGAACAAGAGGATCCACGCAGCTGATGTGGTGCGGGAGATGTTGGCTGATAAAGATGGTGGACAATTTTTCAAGACTTGTTTCACTGTTCTTGTAATTTCTACGTTGATTGAAAGCAACGCAAATGGCTCTGTCAATTTTAATTATTTTTATGTAGCTGAAAATGTAAAAAACATTAAAACCTTTAATTGGTGTGGGTTTTTGCTCGATCGTCTTGTTGAAACAAAAAAATCATGGGCACGTAACAAAAATTCTATCTTCACTGGTTCAGTCCCATTCTTATTGGTAAGTGAGATAAATATTGAGCATTTTGTGTGTTTTTTTTTTGATATTTTCTGTTATATTTTTTTTAATATCTTACAAATTTCTGTTATATTTTTTTTTGTTATCACAGTTCTTTTATCTTGATCGTGTTCGATTACAAAGGCAAGAGAAACCAAGAGCAGTGCCAACTTTTGTTAATTGGACAACTGCTTCAATTAAGGCAAGGGAAAGAGATGAAATGAGAGGCAATGGATTTGGATCTGGTCGTGTATTGTCAAGACTAGAGTTTGATTCAGTTCCACATCAAGTCTCTACACTTGAAGAGCAAACTATTGGAGGTCCAGTAATATGTGGATTAATTGAAGCCCCAACAGAAAAAGTATGGTTAAATGAATTTTATTTTAAATACATAGTATGTGTTTCATTATAAATAATTAGTGTTGTTCAGATAAATTATGAATGTGGTTCAGACAAATATTGAGTGTGGTTCAGAGTAATAATGAGTGTGTTTCATAGGAATAATATTTGTTGTTCAGAGATATAAAGAATGTGGTTCAGAGAGATAACTGAGTGTGGTTCAGAGAGAATAATGAGTGTGGTTCATAACTGGTGAGAAATATACAAAGAAAACTGGGTCATTATTTATGTGTTTCAGCATAAACTGCTAGTAATTGTAGTTGTTCATTAGTTCAACATATGAAATTAAAGTAATTTAAAATGGGAATAATAATAAGGGGTTCAGCATACAAGAGAAATGGTTCAGTATAATTATTAGTAATAATTGGTTGAGCAGATAAATGAGAAACTGGTTCAGCATACACGAGGGACTGGTTCAGAAATATAATAATAATTGGTTCAGTACATATACGATTCATCAATCTATCATATTTGGTTCAGCATAATTATTAGTAATTAATTCAGAACATATAAGGGGAACTTTCATAAATAAAATAATTATACATGACAATAATTGGTTCAGTATACATGACAATAATTGGTTCAGCAGATATAAGGAAATGGTTCAGAGCAAATAACTGGGTGTTCTCATGAGGTTCAATACACAAGAGGAACTGGTTCAGTATAATTATTAGTAATAATATTAATTGGTTCATCAGATATAAGGAAATGGTTCAGAGCAAATAACTGGGTTTGCTCACCATTATAAAATAAGAGGTTCAGTATACAAGAAGAACTGGTTCAGTATAATTATTAGTAATAATAATAATAATTGGTTCAACAGATATAAGGAAATGGTTCAGAGCAAATAACTGGGTGTTCTCACGAGGTTCAATATACAAGAGGAACTGGTTCAGTATATTTATTAGCAATAATATTAATTGGTTCAGCAGATATAAGGAAATGGTTCAGAGCAAAATAACTGGGTTTGCTCACTATTATAAAATAATAGGTTCAGTATACAAGAGGAACTGGTTCAGTATAATTATTAGTAATAATAATAATTGGTTCAGGAGATATATTAGGAACTGGTTCAGTATACAAGAGAAACTGGTTCAGTATACATGACAATAATTGGTTCAGCGGATATAAGGAAATGGTTCAGAGCAAATAACTGGGTTTGCTCACCATTATAAAATAAGAGGTTCAGTATACAAGAGGAACTGGTTCAGTATAATTATTAGTATTAATAATAATTGGTTCAGCGGATATAAGGAAATGGTTCAGAGCAAATAACTGGGTTTGCTCGCCATTATAAAATAAGAGGTTCAGTATACAAGAGGACCTGGTTTAGTATAGTTATTAGTAAAAATAATAATTGGGTCAGTATACAAGAGGAACTGGTTCAGTATACATAACAATAATTGGTTCAGTGGATATAAAATAAGAGGTTCAGTATAATAATAATTGGTTCAGCAATTAGAACAAAATTAATAATAATATCAAAAATTAAGAAAATACACAGCAATTAGAACAAAATTAATATTTTTACCTCTCTCCATCTGCAATATTGCAACAGATCTTTCGATTTCGTTGGCTTCGATTTCAATTTGTGTTTCAGACATCAAATCTGCTGGTTCAATTGACGACGATGATCCTGCCATGTGCGAGAGAAGATTTGATGACGAGAATTCGGAGAGAGATTCGTTGATTCGGAGGGAGATTCGATGATTTGAAGCTTGGAGAACAAGGAAGGAGAGATTCGTTGATTTATAGGGGGCGCGTGATATTAATGTAATAAGCGCGAGTGGGTAAAAAAAAAGCGCATGGGGGCGGGGGTGAATTCAGCCAATCACAGGGCTTCTTTCATTCTCACCGGTTCAACGCTTCTCACCTGAACCCGACCCTATATATATATATATAATTGTTTTTTCTTTCCTCGGTCAGAGGATGCTGAAACACTTGCGAGCACCCAGCTCCACTTCTTCCCTTGTCTATATACAGCGGTACAGCTAGCTCTAGAATGGTGGTGTCGTTCTCGTCCAAGACATGCACGCTGACTTCCATACATGACTCTTTCCACTTTTTTTTTTGGCCTAATTTAATTCTACGCGTTAAGCCGCACATATTATAACTTTACAAGTGTTTAATTGTAATAAAGGGGATGTTTGTTTTGTGGTCACGGCATTCTAAAAGTTCATAAAATAACCCCTCATTTGTTAAATCATTTCACTTTAATTAACTGACGCAATCAGTGATTCAACCAAGTATATCCGTGCTGAATTGGTTAGCACCCCTCTCGCCATCAATTAAATATTTAGTTTGAATTCTAAAAATGAAAAAAAAAATTTTGTTAGATGGACTAAATGACTTATTTCGATTTAAAAAAAATAAAATTATATCAACCCACTACAAAGACTAATAGATAATTTTACAAGAAGATAGTGTTGAGAGAATGAAGAATAGGAAGAGATCAAAAGAATCACACATTGATAATATGAACAAATAAGTTTTAGTATATAACCTAGTGGGCTACTCCTCCTAAAGCCAATTGGTTTGAGGATGGAACCCCGCTCGTTTGATGTGCTCACTAGATAGCATTCATTCATTCGGTGGCAAATCCTAGATCCCTTAAGAGTTAAACCCTATATATCTCATGTGGGATAAGTTGGGTATATTGCTACAGTGGTATTTTCATAATTTTTTTACAAGGTAAGAATTCGAGGATCAGACAGACACATACCTGACTCCTCAAGTGGCCGATAAAGTAGGCAGACGGCGAACCGTCAAATATACAATCTAAAGTAAAAAGGTGCAATACAAAAAGTGCAGTGGTATTTTTATAGGGTTTACCGTTGTCGATAAGGATGATTATTTAACTTTGTGTAAATTGCCCAAAAAAAAACATGGTAATTTTCTTTTACCAAATAACCTGTATTTTAAGTAATTACATAAAATTATCCATCAATTTGGGTTTTTTTTTCCCCAAAAAATAATCAGCCACAATCCTATTTATGTATGCTATTTTTAAAATTTTAGAATATTACTTTATCCATACCTATTTTTAGCAAATGTATTTAACACATCTTAACTTTTTCAAAACAATTTTTACACCTAAAATGCGTTGCATACTTTATAATAAAAAAATACATGATTTCCTTTATAAAAAAAATCGGATAGATAGATAGATAATAGATTTATTTAAACTAACTCTATGATTGGAGTATTTTAATGACTTACATGTACGTTTAGAAAGGGTAATCCTAAATTAATTCCAACCAAAAAAAGAGAAAGAAAGGGTAATTAAAGATGGCTGGCCCCGTAGCGTAGATCGGTCTCTCTTTCCGGTCCCCTCCGATTTCAAAGGCTTTGCGTTGATCATTATCTGATCGAGTACTTGACCGTCTTTGACTTTGAGAGCTATGTGACTTGGCATATTTTTTCAGCCATTTTAATTTCCGTTTAATCATGGGATAAGAAGTTAAATTGAAAAAAAACCCTAATAAAGAAAAATAATAGAACTTAAAAATTTAATTAAAAGAAAAAGTTAAATTAATTAAAAACTTTAAATATAATTCCAAATTATGACTTTTATCTTATGTCTTTAGAACAGAAAAACGGTTTTTATTTTTTTGTATTTTTTTTGTATATTTGGGCAGTGGTGACCGCAGGATTTTCTAAAAAGGGGGCGAAATTTTTCTTTCGAAAATTTTTTTATTGGTATATACTCCCTCCATTCACTTTTAATTATTTTTCAAATATTTATAGACTTTTTTAAGGTGATAAAACTATATAAAATTTATTTTTAATAATATCATACTTATTACTAAAAAATATGAGATTATTAAAAAAAAATTAATATTTTATATAGTTTTTACCATCCTAAGAAAACGTGCGTAAATAGTAAACGAGAAATAAAAGTGAATGGATGGAGTATAATGAAGAAAATGTTTAAAAAATATATTGAAAGAAAACCATAAATTGTGTAGCATAATAAATACTCTAATGAAGAATATTAAAAGAAAACTATAAAATTTGATTTAAATATAACATTAATAATATGAATAAAAAGTATTGCAATAGTGAGGTTTGAAGTCATGATCTCTTGCACTATTTATAGTTCCTTTTCTTTCTATACCAACTAAACTAAATAACATTTACATTTCCTTCACATTTTTCTTTTTAGAAATATTACAGTTTTCTATCGGTGGAGGGAGGGCGGCCGCCCCCGTCGTCGCCAATGTATTTGGGTGTTGAGTTAACCCACATTGACATGGAAAATATGAGATAATAATGAAACACCATTCATTTACTAATATTTTAGGGTTAATTATTTAAAATCACCTTTATTTGTGAGTTTTCACAAAAGCATTCCTATAAAAAAATTCTTCATACACTACAATTAATTATAGGAATTGATTCGAATACACTACAATTAATTATAGGAATTGATTCGAATATTCAAATGATTATTCAAAATAATAATACAACCAATCATCAGAAATATTATATATGAGATCTTCGAATAACTTTAACTGAAAACAGAAAGATAAACTAATTATGATATGGTGTTGTTTATGGAAGAGTAAGAAACCGAAAAATATTTGACATGGAAAATATGAAAAATTATACTAGTCAACAACCTAAGAATTGGGAGTTATCAAAGCTGGTCTTTGAGAATGATTTCCAACAAATTAAACCAAGAAAAAGTGGACAAAGGAAAAGAAAAAACTTGTGATCCAATAAACCACATAAAAGATCTTGTAAGATTAATTGTGATGGCTCTAAATTGTTTTATGGATAGACAAATGCAAGCTTAATCCATAGAGACTATGACGATTCGATGATCGAGTGTGGCGGAATCTATTGCTGTTATAGTTCAATCTTGAATGTGAATGTTATCGCTCTTACAAGAAACATTACAAATGTGAAGGACTCCAGCGCAACGACAAGACGGTGTTGGGATAGATATCCAAATTCAGAACTATTCAAGTTTTTTATGTAGGGGAGAACTGAATATGTAAATGTAAATGTAAACACAAGCCAACTCCCTGTCCTAACAAACAGATTACAAGACTCCCCAGATGTAGTATAAGAGAATCAGGATCGATCCATCAGGAAGCGTGTCAGCGGTTCCAAAGTAGTATTGAAAACATTCTCTGCAGTCGAGCAGAAGTGCCCGATATCGATCAAGAGTGGTCAATGTCGACAGGAACAGTCGATCTCTAGCAACTCAGTAACTTGACAGCGAGTTTCATAAGTTCTCGATGTTGATCAGAAGACCTCAACATCAAGTGATGTACATATTTGTACCTCATTTTATTGCATCTTTTGACTTCTTATTTCATTCGATTTTCAAAGAAAAGGTTCAAAAGAATATAAACTTGTGTAAGAATGGGCTAAAGTGCAAGAAATAGAGTCTGCACAAGTTTTGAGCTAACCATGCAGGAATTCGAGTGAAATCGGAGTCAAAACAAAGAAACCAAGGAGAGTAGAAGAGAGGTCGATATCGACCTTAAACATCGACATCGACTACAGTACATCGACACAGAACTGAGTGTCGAGACAGACCATCACACAGCAGAGAAAAGCACTCGATATCGACCTTACATCATCGATATCGACCTCAACATAGACATCGAGTGGAGAGAGACAAGTCGAGCAGGAACAGAGACCTCGATATCGACCTTATCTCGACAGAAGATAGATCCGATTTCGAGACTCGGATTATGAATTTTATCCTCAAGGCCACGGATTATCTTGTACTTTTAGATAGATAGCAGCTGAGGTTTATCTTTGCCTTTAAGTTTTATCAAGTTATTAAAGTTTTATCAAAATAAAAGACCTATCCTAATTGTTTGGATAGAGTTCATAGTTTAGATAGAAGTTACAATCCTTGGATAGCAAGGGTTAGTAGCCTATAAATAAAGCCCTAGGGGGCTGGCATTCAATCATCAAATTTTAGAGTTCAATTACATTCAATAGTGTTAGAGAGAAGTTTTAAGGTTTAGCGTTTGCGAAAGCCGACGTTGAGTTGTAAAGCTTCGGAGTTTATAGTTAAATGCAAGTTTATATCTTTCAATCAATGATGAGTTCCATGATGAGGTGCGAGTAGTCCCCCAAAGCTCTTAGGGTCGGGGTGAGCCCGACATTAGCCATGCGTGCTTGAGGTAAGTGTTAGATGTTGATATCGTTGTGTCTATATCATCTCCTACGATTCTATGTTTAGTCCTAATCGAAAGAAAAGGGATTCATGCTAACAACTTGAGTTATAAACATAAAATTGGTAGAGACAATTAGGTTTATTTGCAAGAGTAATCCTAAGAGTTGGTGTACAACGAAAGCTTGTCCCTCTGGTGAAATAGCGCAATTGTCCGTCTTATTTATCTTATAGCATGCATTGGTTAACGTTGTGGTAAACCCTAATCCTAGGAGTTACTTTTTACATAGTTTATACACATAAAACCACTGTCTTTATTTCTGATCATTGCATCCTCATCCATCCTAAAGTCTTCGGCCTTTCTTTGCCGACAAAAGCTAATGACTTTGCAGGAGAAGACATCGATATCGACCACAGACGTCGATATCGACCACTGAGTTCGTCGACAGTTTTCTGAGTCGACGACGATCATCACTGCTAAGTTACTGAACATCGATATCGACCCTTCAACGTCGACATCGACCACCTGTGTCGACTGGCAGTATTCTAAGCCAGTCGATTTCGTCCGCTAACATCGATATCGACCTTCCCTAGTCGATATCGACTGCTTGTTTTTGTCTTTGCAGGTCTTTTGTTGCAGAGAGGAGTGACAGCCGAGGTCTACATCGAGCACCAAGGTCGAAATCGAGGCTTCTGGTCGACGAAAGACGTGAGATTCCAACGCTACTAGGATCCTACTGACACGCCTCCTCGTGGATCGATCCTGACTACCCTTCCACTACAACGGGAGGAAGTCTTGTAATTATTTGCATAGGCTAGGAGTCGAATTCACATTTACAGATCTTTATATTTGTATACTCGATTTCCTCTTATTAACATCAAGTAACACCTGCAATAACAAAAACAACCAATCGACATTGGCTAGTGCAGTCGATGTCAAGTCTAGCACGTAGTCGACACAGAAAACCGTCGACTAACACAAGCACAGTCACAAACGCAGTCGATGTCAACCTTGGGTCAGTCAATATCGAGTACAAAATGCAGAAAAATAGTAGCTTTTGTCGACAAAGAAAGATCAAAGAAAATAAGGATGGAAAGGATGCGATGAACAGAAATATCAAAGGGCTTTCACGGGTGCACACACACAAAAGGCTCAAACTTTAAGGTTTCAACAATATATTAAAATCTTCCAAAGTCAGGGCTTACCACAACAATAACCATGTATGCAACACACAAGAATCATAGAAAGGATCATGCTTTATCATCAAAAAGACAATTTTCGTAATCATAACGAATAGATCATAGAGGCTCTCGCATAAAAACCTATTTGTTTCTATCTTTTCGTAATTAGGGTTTAATCAACTTTCGTAAATCAATCCTAATTACTATCCAAATTCACAATTAATTCACTTTCGCTTCATAATCGTAAACAAGGAATTTCCTCTACTTTTGCAGCGGAATTTAAGCTAGCATGAGATAGAAGATGATAATCACATAAAAGCATCATAGATCCAAGCATACATACATGGCTATTGTCCGGCTCACCCCGACCCTAGAAGTAGGACGACTACTGATGTTCGTTTAGGGGGGGATCGCTAGTTAAATAAAATATCAAATATAATACCAAACCAAACCGACTCCCTATCCAAGCAAACAAAATACAAGAATCCCTCCCGATGTAGTGGTAGGGTAATTCAGGATCGAACCCACGAGGAGGTATGTCAGCGGTTCCTAAGCTTGCAGTCACGCTCGATTTCGACTCCAGAAGACCACTCGATATCGAGTAGATCAGTCGATATCGACTACAGTTCTAGTCGATTTCCAGCAAATTCCCGCAGAAGACAAAACAGACAGTCGACGTCGAGTTGTTCACTTGATATCGGGTCAGCCACTCGATATCGACCTCTGCAGTCGATTTCGAGTCTTCAACAGAAATAGAAAAGTAACCAAATTTTGTCGGAAAAGTGTCCGAAGAAAGTAAGAATGATGATGGAAGGGTGGACAGAATAAAAAACACAGATTTTTATAACTCAATAAACTTAAAGACCTCCAAGATCGGGGATTCATGCCACAACGATAACCATATAAGACTTATGCCAAATTCATGAAAGATGATGCCTTTCCATCAAATAACTTTCGTTACCAACAATTAGGTGATTAGAGGCTCTCGCCTAAAACCTAAGAGTTACTATACAATTTCATGACTAATCCAAATTCACAATATGATTAGCTTTCACTTCAATAATGCAAATAAGAAATTTCTCAACTCTCGCAAAGGATCATGCATATGGGATAGAAGACGGAATCACATAAAAATCATACCTTTGATGCACAAACTTACATGGCTATTGTTGGGCTCACCCCGACCCTAGAAGTAAGGGAACTACTCGCGCTTCATCATCATAGACATCATCATCATTGAAAAAAAACTACTTTGAATTGAAATTTGCAACGAAAGAGTACAACCGAACAAAGCAACTTCCCGCTCTCGCTTCCTTTCACTCCACTCAGCCTTTCTCTCTCTCTAACTACTGAAATTGAATGCTTGAAAACTAAATGTGTGTGGATTGAATGACTGAAATTGAATGTTCTTGGATTGAATGAATAAACTCAGCCCTAACGGCCTCTAATTATAGATCTCAAACCTCGGTATCCAAGGATAAGAAAATCTATCTTTATTCCTAAGATAAAACTAAATAAAATAAATAACTAAATCACTTTAGGTAAATATCAAATTCACCATAAAGGATATAATGTCTGATGATAATGGATAAAAGATCTCGACTTTAGGATAGATGTAAACTCTTTGGATAGAATTCTATCAAAAACAGCGTCGGATCTGTTTGCAGTAGTAGTCGATATCGACGAGGTCATGTCGATATCAACCTTATCTCTTATCTCGAGCCAGTTCTACTCGACCTTGGATTTGCACTCGAACTCTATCAATCCACTCAATTTAGGGCACTCGATATCGACCACTTCATATCGATATCGACTAGTCTGTGTCGACATGCTCTATTCTTCTGTCTGCTCGATTTCTGGTGTTCTGTTTTCCACTCGATGTCGAGTCTTTAGGTTGATTTCGAATTCTCAGTAGACTTTGAGTTCTTTTTCAGCTTTTCTTCTCTTGTCCAAATTGCTCCAATTTTGTCTCGATTTCTGCAAAATCACATAAAAACTCGTGTAGACCTCTATATTTTGCAAATAAACATAAACTACACTAATCTTATGCTTTCCCAACCAATATGCATGAAAATATAGACCAAATAGACATAAAAGTGTATAGAAAATATGGCAATTTGCACGAACATCAACTGACAAATCATTGCGAAGCAAGACATCATAAACATAAAAACAATAACTTGAATTAAACAAAACCTTCAACCGAAAATCAGTCTTCGTCATCTCAGCTCTCTCTCTCTACTCTATGCTTGATTGCTCAAGTGCGGGATTGGATTGTTCAAACCCTAGCCCTTGTGGCCTTATTTATAGTAAACTAATCATTGTCCTCCAAGGAAGGATAAAAGATCTATATAAAACTTTTATCTAACTATAAAAGGTCTGATTTTAAACATGGAAGGATAAAAGATCTCGTGCTAAATGAAGCCTTCCAAGATTCGGACTACTTAAACCGTGTCCACATCGTGCCAGCATCTAGTTGACGTCGAGGGGAGTAGTCAACGTCGAGCGCTCCTCAGCTGCACTCAATCTCGAGAAGTGGTCGATGCATGAGTTGAATTTTGACTGCTCTCCCTTCCAGTCCCGTAGCATGATTTCCCACATTCTTTAGTCAACATCGAGAGCTTTCAGTCGACATCGAGTGTCTTTTTAGCTCCATGGGTCCTTCTTGCAGCTGCTCCAATTTGTTTTCGAATTCTGTGAAATTCAACCAAAACTTGTGTAGATCTCTACATCTTGCAAATAATCATATCTTACACAAATTCCTAACATTCCTAAAACAGAATGTAAATAAATGACAGGAATTCAGAGTAAAAATAAGTACAAAACATGGTCAATTAGGCGGACATCAAATCACCCCATACTTAAGCTTGCTTGTCCCCAATACTTTTAGTGGTCACACAGAGGAAGCCAGCTAAACCCTCAACATCGTGGATCTATTCTTATATTACCACTAACAACCAATTGCCATCCTCGCAAAGGTACTTTTTCCATCAAATCAACGCATGTGTATAAAAGCAACATCTCACACAAAAAGAGGTTATGCAAAAACAATTTCTGCGATATAGCAACAATAATTAAGACGACTTTATGCAAGCTTTAGAGGAATGAAAGGTAAAAGACATAAGGGTGGGATGATTTTTGGCTATGTGGTGCTAAATCCCGGGAGATTGAAACTTCAACTTTCTCATAAGCTTTTTGCTCTTTCTCCTTTATAGTATTTCCACATCCCTCATCCTCTCGTTGATATCACTCTTTGCTTTTTTTCACTTTATGTTTTTACCTCTCTAAACTTAACACTGCCTTCTCGCGAGTCGCAAATATGGGTGTCACAAATGGCCCCGGATACTTAATGCTTCGGACTCCTCGCTTTGTGTCCCATCGTGCTCAAACTAACATCTCAAGCAAGCAGGGTCGATCACTTTACTCCTTTGTGACCGGATTTTCTTTCGCTCATTAAATTTTCCATTGTAAATCATCCTTCGGCCATCAAAATTTCAACATTCTTTTGAACACAAAATAATCACATACTTTATCTCCATAACATAACATCCATTTTCATACAAAATCTCCCGAATGAGTAATAAGGTAAAGAAAATAGGCATTTTATGAACTTGTGGAGCTAATAAAATGTAAGGCTCATATATGTGTATTTTGTGAAGGTAATAAGCATGGGTAGGATGGAAAAATTCAGCTTATATGGAAAATAAAGTCCTCCATCCTCTTATCATTGTATATATCAAAAATAACATTAATTAACCTCCATTTATGGTTTTCTAAAAAATTTGCATATCATCGAGACCTCGCTTTACTAGGAAAATTGATTGCAACATCTCTACTGGAATCCACTTTTTCAACGTCAAGACATTAAGCACAAAAGAAAACCAAACATATATCCAAAGACAAAATCTAGAAATAATACTGGAGAGTAACCATGTCAAAGCAATTCAAGAAATAATCAAATAGCAAGTAAATATCAAGTATAAGCAAGTTCTTCCCCCACCCTATACTTAAACACTACAGTGTCCTCACTGTAAAAAAAATTTCAGAAGCGAAGTAAAAGAAGAAACACACTAGAATACACGCAGAAACATCAAAATAGGTGCCTCTGTCTGTCACTCAGCAGTCGACATCGACATCAAGTGGTCGATTTCAACAACAACTCAGTTCCAAGGTTAGTCGATGTGAGTGGCCTTCCATTGGTGGTCGATGTCGATGGGGTCTCATCGACGTCGACTGCTTTCTTTGTTCTCACATCTCTAGGGTGATCGATGTTGGTCACTGCTGCTTAGTGTGGCTCAGCCTCGGTATGGTCGACGTCGACCTCATCAGGTCGATGTCAAGTGCAACTTGGAACTCCGACTTATCTTGGTCCTTTCTTCTTCATGCTTGGCACTGTTATGGCCCTGTGATTACTAGAGACAAGGCCTTAACATAGTGATCTCGGACCTGTTTGAGAAGTGAGAATGGGTTGAGAAGGAAAAGAAGTTAGAAAAGATGAGAAGAGAAAGAGATAGAGAGAGTGCAGACAAGAGAGTTTGGGAGGGAAGATATGATTAATTTCATTCATGCCCGTCCTCCTGGATACACGAGTCTGTTTATAGACTATACATGATTGGCTATAACAATGCCCACCCCATATAAAGCCTAGTCTCAAGGCTTACAATGGCTAAGCCATAACAGTGCCTCCCTCATTCAGAGCCTTGTCACAAGCCTTACAGTTCACTACGACCTATTTTAAAACTGGGGAAATTGTGTGATGATCTGAGCAGTTGCTTCCCATGTTTCTTCCGATTGGGACAAATTATTCCATTTGATCAACCACTCGTTCACAGGGTCTCCATTGCGAAGGTGGTGGACACGGGTGCCAAGAATTTTCTCTGGCTCAGCCAAAATTTGCCCTTCTCCATTCGTCTCAGGCAACAAATCACTGGTGTTACTTACAACACCCTTCTTCAACTTCAATTGTGAAATGTGGAATACGGGATGAATTTTCGAATTTGCCGGTAATTTCAGTTTGTAAGCAATGGGACCAATCTTGGACACAATCTTAAACGACCAGTAGAACTTGGCACTGAGTTTGAGATTCTTACAAATTGCAGATGATGTCTGTCGGTACGGTTGCAACTTCACGAACACCCAATCACCCACATTGAAAGATTTGTCAGTCATGTGCGCATCCACAAAAGTCTTCATCCGAGCTTGAGCTTGTTGGAGGTGATCTTTCAATTGTCTAATCATCTGTTGGGTTGATATCAACCAATCATCAACTGGAGAACATGTTGCAGACAATGTAGGTAAGCCCAATTGAGAAGGAGGGTACCCATATAAGGCTTCGAAGGGAGTC
This sequence comes from Persicaria maculosa, assembly GCA_963922045.1. Classification (NCBI taxonomy): domain Eukaryota; kingdom Viridiplantae; phylum Streptophyta; class Magnoliopsida; order Caryophyllales; family Polygonaceae; genus Persicaria; species Persicaria maculosa. Next base: position 16,645,525 of record OY998261.1, on the reverse strand, counting down.
ATTCTGATGGCTGAATGTGCAATGGTGTTGTACCACCACTCTGCTAAGAATAACCATTGAGACCATTTCTTAGGTTTGCTGGATGGTCATACACCTCAAATATATCTCCATACAATGGCTTACTCATTCTGTTTGCCCATCAGATTGAGGGTGATATACAGTGCTCAAGTCTAGACTGGTTTTGTAAAGACTTAAACAGGTGTTGCGAAAATCTATTCACAAACACCTTGTCTCTGTCTAACACAATGCTATTTGGTATTCCATGAAGCTTGTATATGTTCTCCATAAATAGAGAGCCTGCCTTGGTTGTAGTGAAAGGATGACACATGGAAAGGAAATGGGCATATTTTGTTAGTCTCTCCACAACTACCAAAATGGTATCTTTGCCCTGCGAATGAGGTAACCCTTCCACAAAGTCCATACTAATATGGCTCCACGCACGATCAAGTATAGTTAAAGGTTGCAATAGCCCTGGGGTTGCCAGATTTTCAGCCCTTGCCAATAAAAAGAGGCTTTTCACTCTTTGATATGTAGCATGAATTCCTGAATGTCCCCCTACTGATTCCTCATAGAATGCTTTGAATAGTTTACTTCTCAGATCAAAATTACTCCCAATGAGTAACCTTCCTTTGTACCTCAACAACCCTTTTGTAACTGTGAAAGGGCCAGGATTAGTTGACGTAGCTTGAAGCATCACTTCCTGCACCACCTTATCATTAGAGTAACTGATAACTCCCTCCCTTGATGAAAATCGGAATAAAGTTTCAAAGGCCTTGACAGTTTGTCTGTGTCAAAGGTCTTGGAGCTTTAACAGTATTGATGAAATACAAAACCTGTTCTATATATTATTATGTCCGAATATTATTTAATATTATATACTTCCATTATATTATATGCCTAACTAACCTTTCAGGAAGTATTATTCGAATTACTTCTTTCCTTATGGTGCATATTGAGGAGATCCCAATTGGAGAGATCATGTCTTCGAAGTGTCCAAAAATAGAAGATCCTTGGGCGCGCCATGATCCGAACTAGCCGTTGTTGAAGATCCTTAGGCACCATGTTGCTTCTATATAAAGGGAAGGAAGAAGAAGACAGAAAATACCTGTTGAACACAAGCTTTCATACACTCAAGCCTTCAAGCGAAATCTGTCTTCTTCGTGTGCTCTCTGCTTGTCCTTAAGAGTCTGTTATTTCATTTCAAAGCATTTGAGAGTTACACTGTGAGCTTATAGGATATATTTCGAGAGAGTGTTATACTCAAGAGTTTGTAACTCAGGAAGTAGACACTAGGCGATTGATTCACTAAGTGTAAGAGGATTGTACTAGATAGCATAGAGAGGTGGGGCTCTTCTAGATTGGTCTAGGACTCCAAGGGAACGTGAGTTGACTAGATTGCAATTGTATAGGAGAGAGGCTTCTCGGGGAGCTACTAGGATCCTAAGTCTTGTGAATCAATAAAAGCCGGTTGAATCCTAGGGTTGTGGAAGAACCCTAGGCGGGGACATAGGCCAAGTTCGTGCCGAACCTCGTAAACAATTACTCGTGTCCTTTATCTATTGCTTTACCTTATTTCCGCACTTGGTTCGATTGTCTAACTTTGTGATTCAGGTTTAATCTCAAAGGGTTTTATACGAGCTCCAAAAGTCTTGAGACTTTCTGCGAAAAAAGGGCATACTCTATTCAACCCCCCTTCTAGAGTATTTCTATATTACCTTGTTTTATATTATCGAACCTTCAATTGGTATCAGAGCTTTACTCACTGTTTTTGATCTAACAATCTTGTGAGTTTTCGATCATGTCTGGTGAAGCAAGCGGAGGATTTGCATAGGGAAGGTCCACGAGCAGACCACCACTCTTTGTAGGAAACAACTTTGTCCAGTGGAGATCCATGATGAAAATGTTCATTATCGATCAAGATTTGGAACTTTGGAACATTATAGAGAATGGTCCGAAGATTCCAGAGAAAGACGGACCAAATGGAACCAAAGTCGCAAAGAAGGAGTCTGAATACATCCAAGCGGATCTTGAACTCGTCTCCAAAAACTACAGGGCTATTAACTTACTTTATTGTGGTCTTAGCACTGATGAGTTTAACCGTATTTCATCTTGTAGGTCAGCTAAAGAGATTTGGGACAAACTGGTCGTCACCTATGAAGGAACGAGCCAAGTGAAAGACAACAAGATCAGCATCTTTCTTCGAAAATATGAGCTCTTCAAAATGAAGTCTGATGAGTCAATCAAGGCCATGTTCACACGATTCACAGAAATCACCAACAACCTTGACTCTCTCGGCAAGAGCTTTACCAACGTTGAGAAAGTGAGGAAGATACTGAGGTGCCTCCCAAAAGAAAAATGGGGTCCAAAAGTAACAGCTATAGAGGAAGCACAGGACCTCACCACTCTACCCCTTGATGACCTTCTTGGGAAGCTGATCACGCATGAGATGATCCTTAATGAAGACGATGGAGAACTTCCAGCTAGCACTAAGAACTTGGCACTCAAGTCTAAGAAGGATGAGCCTAAAGATGGATCTGATTCCGAAGATGAGGATGACGATGAGGATGATCCTTTCGCTCTTATCACAAGAGGCCTTGCTCGAATTCTCAAAATGAAGAAGCAATTCAACAACAAGGATGGATCAGAGTCTTCAAAATTTCGAGGTAAGCCTCAATACAACAAGTATGAAAAGAAGACTAAACCGTTGTCTTGTTTTGAATGTGGTGAAACAGATCATCTCGTGAAGGACTGCCCTCAAAAGACAAAGAGCCAGTCCAAGAAGGGTGACAAATGGAAGAAGAAAGCCATGGTGGCAACTTGGAGCGATTCTGACTCTGACTCCGATGATGAGAAGGCCAATATTTGTCTTATGGCCTCAGAAGATGAATCCCACGATGAAAAGCTTGAAGCTACTGTAAGAGAACTTATAGCAAGTCCAAAAAAGGTATTATCGGAATTCATTTCCAATATAATTGCCAATGAAGAGAAACTTATTGCCCAAACTAACATTCTTATTAAGAGAACTGTGGATCAGGAAAGAACTATTGAGGATCTGTCTATGAGGGTTAAAAGTCTTGAAGCTTCTTATTCAGGTCTTGACATTAAAGTCAAGACGCTTGACTCAGAGAAATCTGAACTCAAGCAAGATCTCTCCTCTCTAAGAAATGAGCATCATGACTTAGAGAACGAGAAGATCTCCCTGAATAATAAGATTCAAGACCAACAGACAGCCCTCATAAGTTTTACCAAATCCAAAGGCACTCTTGATAGGATGTTGGGCGAGCAACAAAGTTCTCTAAACAAAAGTGGTATTGGTTACAATCCAAGGTTTTAAAAAAAACAGCACATTACCACCTTTGTAAAGGCAAAAGGAAGCAGAACCTCTCCTATATGTCACCACTGTGCTAGAAAGGGACATGTAAAAGAGACCTGCCCTTATAGAAGAAAGGATCCATATATTATTCGCAATACATTTCCTGTTCATTTGAGAAAAGAACGGATAACACAAGTTTGGGTTCCAAAAGGCACTATTTTACCAAACATGGTTTACCCCAACAATGGATCCAAATTTGCTTATTGGTCTAGCCACAAAGGTTGATGTTTGTCTTGCAGGAGAACACCAAGGTGAAGGAACATAAATGGATCATTGATAGTGGGTGCTCGAGGCATATGAGTGGAAAGAGTTCTCTCTTTCATGATCTAAAGGAGCAATCCACGGGAACAATCACTCTTGGTGACAAAGGAAAATGTGACATCGTCGGTATTGGTAGTGTTGGAAGTGATTCCAGCCATAGTATTAAAAATGTCTATCTTGTTAATGGTTTAAAGTATAATTTGCTTAGTGTCTCTCAATTATGTGATAGTGGCAACTATGTCAGATTTAACAAGAAAAGATGTCTAGTGTGCAGAGAAGATACAAGTGAAGTTATATTGACTGCATATCGTTACAACAATATATACGCTGTAAATGCTGATCAAGTGGCACAAGGAAGCTTAACCTGTCTAAAGGCTTTGACGGACGATCCAAAGCTCTGGCACAGGAGACTCGGTCATGTGAGTCCACATACACTACAGAAGCTTGTGTCCAAAGGGCTTGTAAGAGGGCTACCTGAGATGGACTTCAAAGGTATTGATATGTCCAATGCATGCACACGAGGTAAACAAACACGTAGCTCTTTCAAACCCAAAAAGGTTGTAAGTTCTTCTAGACCCCTTGAACTTTTACATATGGATTTATGTGGTCCTATGCGAGTCAAATCTCCCAATGGTAAAAAGTACATGCTAGTTGTTGTTGATGATTTCTCTAGATATACTTGGGTTGCATTGTTAAAAGAAAAATCAGAGGCCTTATTTGAGTTTTCAAAACTTTGTAAGGAGTTGCAAACTTTAAGAAACGAGCCCATAGTGTCAATTCGGAGTGATCATGGTAGGGAGTTTGATCAACTTCAGTTTGATTTGTTTTGTGCTAAATATGGCATCTCCCATAACTTTTCTGCTCCTAGGACACCTCAACAAAACGGGGTTGTGGAACGCAAGAACCGCACCTTAGAGGATATGGCCAGGACTATGCTTTTAGAAAATGCATTACCTAAAACCTATTGGGCTGAAGCTGTTAACACAGCTAACTACATTTTGAATCGTTGTCTTATTCGTTCCATCTTAAAGAAAACTCCTTATGAACTTTTCAAAGGCCGCAAACCACTTATACCTTATTTTAAACCCTTTGGCTGTACTTGTTTTGTTCATAACAATGGAAAAGATAACCTTGGGAAATTTGATGCGCGTAGTGATGAAGGTATATTTCTTCGCTACTCCACAAGTAGCAAAGCGTATAGAATCTTCAATAAAAGGACCCAGTTAGTTGAAGAAAGTATACATGTTATATTTGATGAATGCAATGACGATTCTTTGAGTGAAAGTGTTGCAGATATAGATCTTAACATCCATGCAGAGAATGAGGAAGGTGATGATGCTGCTACCAAGAACACAGAGAAGAGGAACATGCAGGAACAGATTCTTAACACTGAAGAATTGGCCCAAGGTGTTGAAGATTCATCCAAAGCCCTTGGTGTCCAATCCAACAGTGTTGAGACGTCAGAAACTACTGTAACTGAACCTAACAGGACCACGGAGTCAGATGTACCACAAGTCAATCCTACTAGTGTGACGAATCAAGGAGCTGAGACTAGCAAAAGGAAATTCAAATATTCCTCATCACACTCATTAAAGGATATCATTTCTGACCCTACTTCTAGTGTTCAAACTCGTTCTAAACTTAAAGATCTTTGTGCTTTTCACGCGTTTGTTTCTCTTATTGAACCAAATAAGGTAGATGAGGCACTTCAAGAGCCAGACTGGATCATTGCTATGCAAAGCGAGCTTAACGAATTTGAAAGAAACAAAGTCTGGACCTTGAAGCCAAGGCCAAAGCATCAATCAGTCATTGGGACACGATGGGTATTTCGAAACAAGCTAGATGAGAATGGTAAGATCGTGAGGAACAAGGCAAGGCTTGTTGCTCAAGGCTACAATCAAGAGGAAGGTATTGACTACGAGGAGACCTTCGCTCCCGTAGCCAGGCTTGAAGCCATTCGTATTTTATTAGCATTTGCATCTTTTATGAGCATAAAGTTATATCAAATGGATGTCAAGTGTGCTTTTCTTAATGGTTTCTTAGAGGAAGAAGTATATGTGGCTCAACCCCTAGGATTTGAATGTTTGGAATTTCCCAATCATGTTTATAAACTTGACAAAGCGCTTTATGGTTTGAAACAAGCCCCAAGAGCTTGGTATGAGCGCTTGTCAAAATATCTTTTAGAAAATGATTTTAAAAGGGGGTTGATCGACAAGACTCTTTTTATCAAGACCAAAGGAAAGGACATTTTGGTCATTCAGATTTATGTTGATGATATATTATTTGGTGCTACTAACACATCTTTATGCAAGGAATTTTCTGACATCATGTGCAGTGAATTCGAGATGAGCTTGATGGGTGAACTCAATTTCTTTTTGGGATTACAAGTTCACCAATCCAAGAAAGGGATCTTTGTCAACCAAAGCAAGTACACTAAGGATCTCTTGAAGAAGTTCAAGATGGATCAATCCAAAGCAGCCAAGACTCCCATGAGCTCAACATTATCTCTAGATCAAGACAAGCCTGGGAAAAGTGTCAATGAAAAGGAGTATCGAGGAATGATTGGATCTTTATTATATCTCACGACTAGTAGACCTGACATCATGTTTAGTGTTTGCATGTGTGCTAGGTTTCAAGCTGATCCTAAAGAATCTCACCTCGTGGCTGTAAAGAGGATCTTTCGATATCTCAATGGCACTAAGGAGCTTGGACTATGGTACCCAAAGCAAAAGGTTTTCACATTAATTGGATATTCTGATGCAGATTTTGCAGGGTATAAGGTGGATAGGAAGAGCACATCAGGATGTTGCCAATTCTTAGGAGCATCCTTGAGCAGTTAGCACTCAAAGATACAAAACTCAATAGCTCTATCCACTACAGAAGCCGAATACATTGCAGCTGGAGCCTGTTGCTCCCAAATCCTTTGGATAGCTCAACAAATGCGAGATCTTGGCATCAACCTCAAAGGCATTCCTATTAAATGTGACAATACAAGTGCCATCTCCATCACTAAGAATCCTGTTCAGCATTCGAGGACCAAACATATTGATGTAAGGCATCATTTCATTAGAGACCATGTTGAAAAAGGTGATGTGTCCATTTCGTTTATTTCAACTGATTATCAATGGGCTGACATTTTTACTAAGCCTTTAGCAGAGGACAGGTTCACCTTCATAAGACGAGAGATTGGGATGCTTAACAAGGATGCACTTTCGTAGGGGGAGCTTTCCCTTTACGAAAGATAATATCTACTTAGTGTCAAGACCTTTGAGAATTATGTCAAGGTTTGTGAACTAAATGGTAGATTACATACATCGGATCACATATTTTTGGTTAATACCTTTCTAGATATTTAATCAATTATATTTTTATCGGATTTCAAAATTGCCTATTTATGTTATATTTTCTTTCCGTTGAGATATCTTAATTTTGGAACTAAATATTTCGGTTATTCAGTCCTATTTTAATGGAATAGTTTGAATTTTGAATTGGAAATTTTTCAAATTTGGCAATGATATCATTACCATCCCTTGGAACTCTAAACCCGTCCCATCACTCCATCATCTTCTCTCTCTACTTAAACCCAATTCTGTACCCGATTCCCTCACAACTCTGAACCTCTCCAAAACCTTTCACCTTCTTCTTCAACCTCTCAACATGCTCTAAGAAAACCCTAACCGATTTCCTCCATGGCTCCCAAATCAAAGAAAGCTTCCACACCCAAAAGACTTGGCGCCACCCCCAAGGGACGCCAGGACACTGCTACTTCTCCTACACCTGAACCCACTCCTCAAGCCATCGTCCCTGCTGTTGTCCAGAGCACCATCACTGAGAGCACGACTATAGTAACCAAGGGCTCTAAAAAACGCTCTGCTAAGAAGCCTCTCAGCGCGAAGCAGAAAGGGAAAAAGAAGGTCATCGCTGAGGAGGTGGATGAGGAAGAAGAAGAGGAGGATCTTGATGCTATTCTGGAAAAGGATGCAGCCAAGGATGCCGAAGAAGAAGCTTTAAGGGAGAAAAAGGCCGAGGAGGAGGCCGACCTTGCAAAGAAGTTGATCGAGGAGGAAGCTGAGAGAATCCGGAAGGAAGCCGAGGCGGAGACTCTCAAGGAGGTTCCTTCTGAAGAGGAGCCTGAGGAAGAGGACGAGGAGCAAGACGAATCCGGAGAGGACGAGGAGGATACCGATGGAGACAACGCTGAGAACTCGGGGTCAGAGGAAGAAGAGGAAGAGGAGCCCGAGCATGCTCCCTCTCCTTCTCCTCCTCCTCCTCCCCCGTCTCCAAAGAAGCGGAAAGCCTCTACAGCCAAGCCTCCTTCTCCCAAGCGCACCAGGAAGGGCACCCTCAAGAGCCTTGAGGCGCCTGCCAAGAAAGCCGCTCCAACGATTGCTCGCAGGAAGAACGCCGATCCACCTGCCTACATCCAGGTAAACCAATCATTTCCCTCCTCTTGGTTTGAAAATGCTGAGACTGCTGGTAAGTGGGTAGATGAGTTTCGAACTCGTAGGATTTGCTATTCTGATTTTTTTGATATTGAGTTCTTCGAAGCTTTGAAACTACCCTACATTGATCTTCTCAAAAAATCCCCAGCCTGGACCCTTCTCAATCTTGAAACCGTTTACTATCCCCAGCTTACCCGCCTGTTCTACATAAACCTAAAAGCCAAACACGACGCCAATGGTTGGTCTTTGGATTCTGTTGTCAAAGGGGTTAGAATCTCTTTCAACTCCAATGACTTTGCAGATCGATTTCCTTGGCCTACCTAGCCCATGTCCACCCTCTGAAATACACCCCTCAAAAGAAAACTGCATCATCCTTGCCCGAGCCAAGTACCTCCTACCCGAAGCATCTAACAGCACCTCAAAGCAACTCACCCACTCATCCCTTACCCTTGAGGCAAAAATCATATTTAACATCATTGTTCGATGCCTCTTACCCCGTCTTAACTCTTGCTCGCTCCTTACTGACAATGCCATGGTCCTCCTTTACCATATCCTCAATGGCCTTGATTTTGATCTGGCCAACACTATTTTAGGATCCATGGCTCACACAAGAAAAGCCAGGAAAGGAACCCCCCTCCCCTTTGCTACCCTTTTGACCCCACTCTTCAAAGCTTCTGGAATTGATTTAAAAATGAAGAACAACAGCGTCATATGGGTAAGTTCGACTCCAAGAGCCTTGAAAAGATTGGCATCACTCGGTCTCCCCAAGGGACCTTGAGTCTTGCCACTCCTTCAAAAGCTCTTCCCACTGCTTCAGCCGTTGATGAACGCATGGACAACCTGGAGTTGGGCTTGGAGGAAGTTCGCCTGGATATCAAGGAGCTGCACAAGGAGGTTATGACGGAGATAAGCGGGATAACCAAGATGCTGCAAGGTCTGTGGACGAGGCTCACTGATGATGCTCTGGACGACGAAGCTTAACCCTACCCTACCCTATCCCATCCCTGACATCTGATACATTGCTGGTTTTTGGAAACTTTTTCAAAACTTTTGGTGACTGTTTTACCTCCTCCCTTTGTTGAAAGACAAAAAGGGGGAGATGATCTGTGGTGGTGTTAGACTTTTTAAAACTGTTGCGATTTAAAGGTCTTGGAAGACCTTGGTTTTATTTTCAGTTGGATGGTCTTATTACTTTAAATTTTTTATCCAACATTTGTCTAACCCATGCAGGTACTTAGTCCGATCTTACTTATCTTATATATGCTTGACTAAGTTGCAGGGATGCACAGGTTTTGTCTTTCATCAAGGGGGAGATTGATAACTCCCTCCCTTGATGAAAATCGGAATAAAGTTTCAAAGGCCTTGACAGTTTGTCTGTGTCAAAGGTCTTGGAGCTTTAACAATATTGATGAAATACAAAACATGTTCTATATATTATTATGTCCGAATATTATTTAATATTATATACTTCCATTATATTATATGCCTAACTAACCTTTCAGGAAGTATTATTCGAATTACTTCTTTCCTTATGGTGCATATTGAGGAGATCCAAATTGGAGAGATCATGTCTTCGAAGTGTCCAAAAATAGAAGATCCTTGGGCGCGCCATGATCCGAACTAGCCGTTGTTGAAGATCCTTAGGCACCATGTTGCTTCTATATAAAGGGAAGGAAGAAGAAGACAGAAAATACCTGTTGAACACAAGCTTTCATACACTCAAGCCTTCAAGAGAAATCTGTCTTCTTCGTGTGCTCTCTGCTTGTCCTTAAGAGTCTGTTATTTCATTTCAAAGCATTTGAGAGTTACACTGTGAGCTTATAGGATATATTTCGAGAGAGTGTTATACTCAAGAGTTTGTAACTCAGGAAGTAGACACTAGGCGATTGATTCACTAAGTGTAAGAGGATTGTACTAGATAGCATAGAGAGGTGGGGCTCTTCTAGATTGGTCTAGGACTCCAAGGGAACGTGAGTAGACTAGATTGCAATTGTATAGGAGAGAGGCTTCTCGGGGAGCTACTAGGATCCTAAGTCTTGTGAATCAATAAAAGCCGGTTGAATCCTAGGGTTGTGGAAGAACCCTAGGCGGGGACGTAGGCCAAGTTCGTGCCGAACCTCGTAAACAATTACTCGTGTCCTTTATCTATTGCTTTACCTTATTTCCGCACTTGGTTCGATTGTCTAACTTTGTGATTCAGGTTTAATCTCAAAGGGTTTTATACGAGCTCCAAAAGTCTTGAGACTTTCTGCGAAAAAAGGGCATACTCTATTCAACCCCCCTTCTAGAGTATTTCTATATTACCTTGTTTTATATTATCGAACCTTCAGTAACTCTCCAAAATTTTAGTGACCCAAGCTGGTTGTAACACTGTCAATACGACACATTCACTGTACTCATACACTCTGGACAATGCATTTGCAGCCTTTTTCTCAACCCCTTTTTTATATGTAATCTCATAATTCAACCCCAACAGCTTCCTTATGGCCTTGCGCTGAACTTGCGTTGATAACCTCTGGTCTAGTAGATGCTTCAAAGGTTGGTGGTCCATTTTGATTATGAATTTACAACCCTCCAAGTAGTGTCTCCACTTACCAACTGTGAGCAAAATAGTCAAAAACTCTTTCTCATATACTGCAAGCAGCCAGTGTCTTCCTTAGAAGGCTTGACTGATAAAAGTAATAGGCCTTCCATTTTGCATCAATACAGCCCCCACACATGAATCACAAGCATCAGTCTCAACTACAAAGGGAGAAGAAAAATCAAGTATGGCTAGCACTGGAGGAGAACTCAAAATCCCTTTTAGATCATTGAAAGCTTTTCCAGCAACCTCATACCAAACGAAATTATCCTTCTTCAGCAGGTCTGTTAATGGCTTAGCAATAAAACCATACCTTCTAATGAATCTTCTATAATACCATGTGAGACCCACGAATCCCCTTAGAGCTTTAATATTCTTGGGAGTAGGCCATCTCATCATAGCTTCTACCTTCTTAGGGTCATGCTAGTAGACACACCCAAAGCAGATATAATATGCCCCAAATATTTCACTTCTTGCTGAGAAAATTTGCACTTAGACTATTTGGCAAATAGCTTGTGGTATCTCTTTACAGCTAGCACCTCTCGTAAGTTACTGACATGTTGTACCAAGGTTTTGTTATAGACCAAGATATCATCAAAAAAACACCAATACAAAGTTCCTCAAAAAGAAGATAAACACATCATTCATCAAGCATTGAAAGGTTGATGAGGCATTTGTTAACCCAAATGGCATAACCCTAAACTCATAGTGCCTATGTTGTGTTCGAAATGCAGTCTCTACAATACCCTCCTCAACCATACGGACTTGATGGTACCCCACATGCAAATCCAATTTGGAGAACACAAAGCACCATTTAATTCATCCAAAAAGTCCTCAATGTGAGGTATAGGAAATTTATCATTGATAGTGATATCATTTAACTTCCTATAATCAGTATAAAATCTCCATGTTCCATCTTTTTTCTTGACCAATAGAGTTGGAGAAGCAAAAGGGTTGTGGTTAGGCTTAATAATTCCATTTGCAAGCATATCTGAAACTTGTTTTTCAATCTCAATTTTCTAAAAATACGGGTACCTATAAGGTCTTGTTTCCACTGGTACTGCTCCCATTTTCAACTTAATCGAGTGCTCGTGGTCCCTCATAAGTGGTAATTCCTTTGGCTCTTGAAATATATCTTCGAATTCAGCAATCACCATAGCAATCTCAGGAGGTCACTGAGACTGTGTCTTCTTGATGTTGTAGACCTGGGTCACCTGTGCAACAATTAATTGCTGTTGAATATGGCAAACCTTGCTCAGTTGCTTTGCGGTCAACATCTTAACACAAGCTTTTTCTGACTCCTTATCATCCATGAAGCCCTTAATCACCACTTGTTTACCCATCTTCATAAAAGAAATCTGGACTTCAATGAAATCAAACAACACTGGATTATAGCCGGCTAACCAATCAGTTCCCAAAATCATGTCACACCCTTCCATCTTCAATAATCTGATGTCATGCTCATAGTTGCAACCCTGCATTTCCCATACAAAAGCTATGTAAATTTTGCTGCTGAACATGGTGCAACTGAGGGTGATGAGTTGCATTACTCCGATCCTGCTTTACATGCCTCAAATCCTGCTTCTCGAGCAACTCTTGAATCTATGAAGCTATGTGTAGCTCCGCTATCAATGAGTATGGTCACCTCCTTTCCTTTCACATATCCTTTAGCTCTAATTGTGCTGCTAGATTCTCCCCTTATAAGAGCATGGACATACACCTCTTTATCCTACTCATCTTCTAGGCCCTATTTCTGAGCAGTTTCCTCTGGCACTGGTTCTCTATCTTGTACTTCTTGTGCAATTAAGCTGAACAATGATTGGGTCTTGCACCTGTGACCATGGAAGAACTTTTCACCACATTTGTAACACAGGCCTTTCTTAGTCTCATTTGAACGTCCTGTACTAACCTCTAATGACGAAGGTGTTGCTTCTTTGCTATTGTCCCCAGTGCTACTAGTTTTTCCAGATGAGTTTCTTGAATCCCCTTTGCTTGTTGAATTATGGGACCACGATGAGTTCTTGCACCCACTGATCTGCGAGCCCCCAGAAAAAGGTTTCCACTGACTCCTCCATACCCGAATCAAAGCTTGTATTATTTTATAATGGAGTCGCACTTGATCAAGAACTTCTGCTACTGAAGCCGATCGCCCCAATTTTACGAGAGACTAGATCTCAGCCTTGAGCCCACTAATATAACTCGACACGAAATAAGATTCTGTGAGATGAGGATTGAATGAGAGCATACCCGCACGTAATTCTTCAAACTTCTCATTATAATCCTCCATATCGTCTTATTTCTCCAGCTTATTAAAGTCGCCGACAATCTCTGCCTCTCAACGATCCCCAAATCTCATATAAATCGCATCACAAAATTCCTTCCAATTTACAAGCAGATTCTGCATCATGTAAGCTTGCAATAAAGTATCCGCTTTGTCGGTGAGATACATCGCGGCAATTTCCACCTGTCGATTCTCCGAAACTGCGAAAATACCAAAATACTTTTTGCACTTCCTGGTCCAGTTTCTTGGTTTCTTCCCATCAAATCCCGGAAAATCCAACTTAGGAAGGCAGTGAAATTTGTTGTTGAATCCACCTACACCAAATTGCGGTTGACCTGTAATGAAGCTTTGATGCTACCTAGACCCTGGTAGTTCTTAATCTGCAGTTTCGTTACCCATCAATGAAGTCCTCTCTCCCCTGGATCCTATTGATCCCCCGTGAGAGCCGATACCCCTCTCGGTTTCTACTTGTTGCTCTTGTCGTGTGCCTTGATCCGGAGGATTGCAAACGAAGTCCGATAGCTGTTCCATCCTCTAATCGTTCAATTTCTTGAACTCTTCGAACTGCCTTGCTTGTTCCTCTCGAATATTCTATAAATACACCACGAATTTCAATGTCGACGCCATGAACGCCTTCATATCTTTCTTGAATTCTTGAAACTAGAGCTCGAGTTCCGTAGATATCGTGCCATCCGCCATAGCTATACGTCCTCAGCCGGGAAAGGGCTCTGATACCAAATTTGTTATGGCCCTGTGATTACTAGAGACAAGGCCTTAACAGAGTGATCTCGAACCCGGTTGAGAAGTGAGAATGAGGTGAGAAGGAGAAGAAGTTAGAAAAGATGAGAAGGGAAAGAGATAGAGAGAGTGTATATGAGAGAGTTTGGGAGGGAAGATATGATTCATTTCATTCATGCCCATCCTCCTGGATACACGAGTCTATTTATAGACTATGCATGACTGGTTATAACAGGCACCTACAACTTGTTAGTTCGTGACATCCAAAACCTCAAAAATCAAAGTTTTTCAAAACAAAGCCAAAAATCCAAGACCAAGAATATCCTAAAAATCAAAACAATTCAAAATCTTATATACCTGCTCTAGAATTTTAAGTCGCAGGCCGACTTCTTCTTAAGCTCATTCGCAGGGCCCATGTGGCTCGGGCCTCTTCCTCCGGGATCTCTAACTCGGCCTTGAATAGGACTCCATCCTTTTCTTTTAGCTCCATTGCGTTGGGGCAGATATTGTGAACTTCAAAAGGCCCAACCTTCTTCTCCTAGCTCTTAGGTGTTTCGATCTTCATTATGTCCCTAAAATACCCTCACAAACCAAGGTAAACCACTTCCATTTGTAATAGATAAATTCTTAATTAAAATAGGGGAAGAGAAGTGGTTACCTGAACTTACCGTGTTAACTAGATACTTTTCTGCCGAGGAGGGTGGTCAACATCAACCATTAGGGGTTGACGTCGAGTGTAAGCTCTCCTCCTTCTATGTTGCAGTCAATGGAGGTGGTAGGGTCAATAGAGAGCAGGAGATGGTCGACATCAAGCTAGATGGGTCGATGTCGAGGGGGCCATCAGTGCCATCCCCATACATGGCTTTTGTAGTATGCTCAGGCTCGATGGTAGAGGTCAACATCGACCAGGTGGGGTCGACATCGGGTGCTTTGTGCTCGTCATTGTGGCCTAATGTAGCCAAGATTTCCTTCATTTGGGCCTCCATGGCCCTCATCCCTAGCTCCTCTGAGGTCATAAGTCTTCTTATGGGTTCTTCGCAAGGGATGATGCCTTCCTTTGTATGTAATGACTTGACCTCCATTACATTGAGTTCCTTCATATCAGGGTTGAAGAAGAACTCAATAACCACATTTCCAATGGTGAAAGATAGGATTCCCTTTCTGACGTTGATGTTGGCATCGGCTGTAGCCAGGAATGGCCTACTAAGAATGATAGTACATATAGGATCCTCCACCATGTCAAGTACAATAAAGTCCGTGGGAGCAAAGAATTTTCCCAATCGGACTGGGACATCATCATAAATTCCCGTGGGCTTCACAAAGGTGTTGTCGGCCATATAAATTTTCATATCCACAAGCTCCAAGGCTCCAATGTTTACCTTCGACCAGATTGACAAAGGCATGAGGATCAGACTAGCCCCTAGATTGCAGAGAGCTTTGTAGAAATGTTGGCCTAGCCCAATATTAATGGTAAACTTCCCTGGGTCACTCTTTTTCTCAAGGTAGTCCATCTTGTTGAACTCCTCAGTGATCTCAGCCATTAATCGCTTCTTTCTCAATATGTCTTTAAGGAACCTCACATATGATGGCATCTCATGAAGAGCTTCTGTAAAGGGTATAGTGACATTTAGGCCATGAAGCATCATCACAAAACACTGTAACTTCTTATTTGTGGGATCCTTTAATGTCTTGGAGGGATAGGGGAGTATCTTCTTTGACTTCGAGCTCAAAACAGCCTTTGGCGATCTCATAGATTGATCGATATCGACTGTGGGGTGGTCGACATCGACCTCGCATGTCAGCTTCTGAGGAGGGGCTCTAAGTATGGTCGACATCGACCTGATAGTGGTCGACGTCGACTAGGAATCACCGACATCGACTTGGGTGTAGTCGACATCGAATGCTTCTCCAGTTTATTCGTTCCCCTCTTCTTCTCCGGTCTTGGGCCCTTGTAAGTGATGTCCACTCCTTAAATGGATGGAAGCAATGTTTTCGGATGATTACCCATTAGGATTTGTCTTTGGTTGCCCTGGGAGCGATCCGAATGGTTTTCGAATTTGTGCCGCCAATTGACCCAGTTGGGTCTCCATAATCCTCCTCCACACATCTATTTCTCCAAGCCTTGAATTTATGCCATGTAGCTGAGTATGGATGGCGTTGTTGGACTGCCTGGTCTCGACTTGGTTCCTCCTCATCTCGTCTAGGATGAGCTGCAAGTCATCCTTCCACTGGTCTCTCTAAGCGTGACCAGGTGCTTTGTAGGGTGGCCAGTCCATTTGGTATTGTTGGGCTTGGTTTCCCCCTCCGATCAGTTGCCCCTCGAACGGAAGCTTCTAGGTAGCTTTTGTGAATTATAAATTGGGGCCGAGGGCGATCCCCCTCGAAGGGGATCTGATTAATTATCGTTGATTGCTTCTATGTTATCTGTTGAGAAATCTAGTTAATACATTTTAGTTGTACTTTTTGTTGTTGTGCAAATGGGGTAGCGGGGAATCCTTCATTACTATATAGTCGGAATATTAGTTCTTGTGGGGTAACCTCTTCTCTCATTTGTCTGTGCTATATTCTTTTCATTCCGCCTTCTACTTGTTTCTAGTTGAGGTTGATAATTTTTAGGGGGGCCTATTCTTTACATTATGCTATCCTCTCCTCCTATCTCTTTTTCTGTCCTAATTGATACTATTATCGATTCTTTCTTCTTTATGTTGTCGGCATCTTCCACGGGGAATCGGGTTGGTAATCAGATTGTATCCGAGATTCCTAATTCGATGGTTGGTTATGTCGATAAATTGATGGTTGATAATACTGATGATTTTCCTTTCTATTTTGTTCTTTTCTTCTCTTTTCTTTCCTTTTCGTTTCTTTCCTTCCCCTTCCATTCCTTTTCTTTCTTTCTTTACTTCCTCTTCTTTGCTAGTAGGGAATAGGGTTTCTTTTGTAGAACAGTCAGGGGAGTGATAGGAAGATTTAAAGGTCGTAGGTTTCGATCGATGTGGTTTAAGATAGAGTCATAGGAAGGAGACATCGGTTTAGGCATGACCGAGAGAGTTTCTAGGACTTGAAGGAGACGATGGATAGGAATTTTCAGATGAACCTTCTAGGTAGGCCTTAGGTGGGGCATAGGATGAGAATGGCAAGATTGCGGAGATGAAATTGTAGTGTCGGTGAGTAATTTTGGCCGAAGGACATGGTAAGTTCGTTTAGGTATCTTTGAGGGATGATATGAGTAGACTAGGGTACGTACGATTGAGGATTCTCGTAGGGAGGAGGTGATGATAGATAGGTTGTCGTACTAGAAGTAAAAGCGATGTTGTTGAGGAACTAGTTTGGATGGCGATAAGGTTTAAGTAACTGGGATTGCTTGAAGAGTTGTAGACCTTTGGGCTTAGGTTATTCGTATTGTAAGCGGGAACGACTTTGGTGAGGTATGCATTATGGATATCGTTAAGGTTTGAGTGGCTAGAACGGTCGAGGATTAGTAAATCTTGGGAATTAGGTTGTTCTTATGATAGACGGCAGAATGTGAGATCTGTACTTGGGTATTACTTGAGTAATATTGAGGATGCTTGCTAGTGTTATAATTGGAGAAATTTTAGAGGCTTGATTTTGGAAGATTTTTATCATAGGGAAGAATTGAAATTGGTATGTGTGGAATTGATTCGAATGTTGAGGTGATTAGGAAATGAATGATAAGTCTTTGAGGAAATGCCTTAAGCTAAGTAAAGGACGTCGTTAGTAGTACTTATGAGTCTGATTACTTGGGTGTGTAGTTGGAAAGACTATGAATGGCGAATATGGGAACTAGTCCAGGTGGAGGATGTCGGGAATGCTAATAGTTCAGGGATTATGGAAAATTCAATACGTTGGTGATGTATTGGGTAAGTTAGGATAAGGATAACATAGAGATTCTCTGAGCAGATGATTGGTAATAAAGGTCATTAAGTGGTAAGGTGTTGTTGTTTGAAGATTGTAGTATAAGGCGAATTAGGAGTATATGGCAATAAGGAACTAGGGTAAGATGTCTTGTGGGATTGTGATTGTTTGGGGGGGGGGGGGACAATGGAATTTTGAAGCGGTGAATTAGTGTTGGGAGTAAGTGAAAATGTTATGACCTTTGGAAAATGAGGAAATGTGATTCAGTTTAAAGATATCCTGATGAGTTTGCTTGGGTAACACTTGTGCGTTTGACCACTTGGAAATAGGTGCAGTTGAGGAGAAACTTGATGATTTATGATTTCAGGTTTATCCCTAGTTGGCTATCTGGTTTAGAGTCTGATGAGTGCAGGCGGTTGAGCATTGCTAGGACTTTCCGACATAGCTGAGTGAAGTGCCTATACTGCTTGGGATACGTAGGTGGCTTAAGAAATTAACCTTTGATTGCGGCACATTGAGGTTATAGGATGTAGGAATACTCTTGTATGAGGTTGTCAATAGGATTTAGTTCTTTAGAGGTGGATTAGAAATGAGTGTGCTTATTGGTATGGGAATTAGGATAAGAAGTATCGGAGCAATTCGGGATCTGGTAGAGATAATGATCGGATGGATTCTTAAGGGCATAAGAAGGGTGAATGAATTCGGTAAGGCACCTAGAGGAATCATGCACTTGATAGAGGTTTTGATGAGAGTTGGAATTTTGGGTTTAGCCTATAGTTTTGGAGAGTTATGAGTTCAGATATATGGGTCTCGATTGGTTAGGTAGGAAGTCGGGATTGTGAGCTTGGGATCTTGAGTGAATTGATTCTTAGAGGATTCATTGACCTGAGCTTTATGGTATATAGTGGATGAAATTGAAATGGGCTTGACCTTTAGACGTGTATGAAAGGAATTGATGAGGACACCTATGAGTTTTGGTTATAAGAGGAACGAGATGCGGTTGTGATTAGGGGATTCAGAACATGATTTGAGTTTTAGTAAGCCTAGCTTGGACTTGACCCTGGTTTCGTGAGCTTGATGGTGAGTACGCCTTGGATATTTTTTTTTCCTATGGGTGGTATGGTTCATTTGTCTAGTTTGGTGTGTCATGATACTTGATTGTGCCCTTTTAAGTTGGTGGTAATGTGTTGTGTATGATGATTTTGTTGTTTCTGATTGGCAATAATATGCAGATTTCTGTGATTTTATGATCTGTTGATGATATTTTGAGTTGATGTTGAGACTGGTCTTGAGAAATGAACTTAGGAAATGGAATATGGGATTAGCCCTTAGAGGTGGATGTTGCCACCTCTTGAGTTCTTGAAACCTGATTGATTGACATAAGGAGAAGTGACTCGGGTTTTGAAAGGGTTCGTTGGTTTTGAAAAAAAAAAAGATTTTAGTCTTCGGGACGAGACTTGTTTTTAGAGGTGGATGATGTAAAGATTGAGATTTTTAAATACTATTTTTATAGTTATAAATTTGATTCCGATTTAAAATTTTATTTAATTTCTAAGACTCCGAAAATTTTCAAAAATATTCGTCCTTGAGCAAGCGATTTTATTTTATTCTTTCGAGACGAATTCCGGCAGAAACTTCTTATTCGATTTGAAAATGGATTTATATCTACTTTATTATTTTAAGGATTGAAAATATTTTCAGGATTCGTTATTTACTTCGGATTTGAATGTTTATTTTAAATTTATTTTAATCGCGTCGGGTTAAGGTCGAAAAGCAGTTTTCAGGGTTTATTTTTAGGTATTTATTTTAACTTTTATACACACTCTCACACTCCAACTCCCTCGCCTCTCTCCCTTTATCTCTAGCTATCAGCCTCTCTCCACACACCATACCTCCATTTTTTCATTCATCCATCACCCTCAGATTGCAGTAGTAGCTCTTCCCTCCCTTTCAACTCTCCCCATCCCTTCTGTTTTCCTCCTCTTGCCGCCACAAACACCACCATACCACAACTTCCTAATCCCAAGCTACAAGCTCCTCTCTACTCTCTTTCTCCTTCACAAAGAGCCACAAAACAACCCCCTTGCCCTCTTGTTTTTCGTCGAGCATAACCACCCAAACACAAATCCCCTTGTCTTTAATTTGAGTCGCCACCATCGGCCTCTTTTCTCCCGTTCTTTGCCACCAGCTGAGCACCACCACCAGCTCCCTCTCCTCGCCAATTGTCGTCATCCAACAGACACCAGCTTCCCCTTGTTGCAGTAAAAAAGCCCAGCTCCCCTGTTCGCCGTCGGAGAAGAAGAGCCCCACATACCTTTCTCAAGTAGCTATAGGTGACCTCCAACTCCTCCTTCCCCTTTCCAATGTCTGAAGGAGAAGAAGAAGAAGAACGAAGCCCAGGCGACCCAAGACTCCCCTTGAAGCCATAGGAGTCACGTGAACACCCCCCACCCCTTCCCTGTTTCTCGGTTTTAAACTTGGTAAGCTTTAAACCCTTTGATTTCCGATCCACAATCCCATAATGGTGGACCTTTACTCACTCCTCTCTCGTCCCAGGCCAAGAACAACTCGAATCCACCTTCGTCGGGGTCGTTATAATTAAGGCGTTCTAACCTTATTCCAATTTCTAACAGTTTTTGTTAAGCCCTTGTGAAAATAGGAAGCAGGGAAAAGTGTGAAAATACTATCCTTCAAAGTCATTATTATCTAAACATGATCATATCTTTATGTACTCGTACATATAAGGGCATAGGTGCTCATTTGGAAACTTAAGTTTTGGAGGTTAGAATACTGATAAGCAGTTTCTTTTTTATATGCTGACTTTCTCTCTTTTTGGCCCCTAGGGATATTTGTGTCAAAGGGTATGGTGGTGTGTTGAAAAAATGATGAATTTTTTGAAGTTGTTATTGGGAAAACAAAATGGATGGAGGGCATTGTAAGTCTATATAATTTATATGTATTATATTTTTAATTTTAAACAAAATTATTTTGATTATAATCTACCAAAACAAGTGTAATATGTATTGTCAGCATATAGAGGAAGCGTTATGTCATATAAAAAGAGAATATAAGATGAGTCTTCCAAATTTGAAGATGTTGTTATTTTGGATTGGTTGTTTTACCAATGGTATTTACCTGAATCAATGTCTTCATTAGATACATCAGTTGATGTGTGATGATGTATATTCAAATATTTTATCGGGTTGTATCCTACGCAATATGGGAAGGATTCGAGCACTGCAAAGAAGATTTATGCATCATTTAACATTAACAACATTCATTGAGTTGCATTAGAAATTCAAATTCGAGAAAGGAAGGTTGTTGTTTTTTACCGTAACAAATATGTTGTTGATAATTGTAAATTGAAGGAATGTTTAATTTAGGGGGCTTAGTTGTGTGGCTCCCTTATCATTTGTGCAAGGTTGGAACATAGAAGAATTTTGAAGGAACTCCAGCGTTCACCATAGAGAGGGCACCCGATATTATGTGTAAAGATCGGAAATTCTAAAGTACTATTTTATGAACATCGATTTGAATCTAATGAGACGAGTATGACAATTCTTAGGACATTCTAAATTAAACAAAAATTTTTTGGGGTTAAATCTTGTTATTTATTGTGATGGAATTTTTGCGAAACAAAATAACGGGTTAATTTTTGTAATTTTTCCTAATATAAGGCTAACCCTAATTTCCCAATTTATAAACTCCATTTTCACTCAGCCGCACCCTCCCCTTCAATTCTCATATCTAAGGATACACCTCCTTCCTCCTACTGTCTTCCTTGCTCCCTCAACCTTGGGCTGCTCCATCTCCCACTTCTACCGGAACCGAGCCCCGACGCCGTACCCCTATGCGGGTCTCGTCGTACCCCTCCCTCAAACACCGCACTGTGCTCTCGCTCCTCCTACTGCCTCGCAACCACCGAGCCTAGAGCTCTCGGATTCCCCTTCAATGACCGCCTTTCTCTCGACCTGCTCCCACTCTCTCCTCTCTTAAGCTGGAGGTGAAGCCCGACGTCGACGAGGAGCCACCAAGCCAGACGCCGACCCACGCCGCCAGCTAGAAGGCCATGGCAAGGAGCTGCTACTCCAATTCCCTCCCTCTTTATTCCTATGTCGCCGCCGAGGTGGTCGAGAGCCGATGTCCTGCCTAGCCATGGTCTACCACTCGGTGTACCCGACATTCCCGCAGCCTTGATTCCTTCCATCCCTTAGCCCCCTCTCGTTTGAACCTGGGGTATAATTCTTGGGTCTCTTTCCCTAAAATCAAATTAACTTAGTTGTGGATTTCAACCTTTAATGGATTTATCGATTGGGTTTTGATTTTGGCTACTTGAAATTGTAGCAGATACAGTAGGAGTGAATTCATTGATTTATAAGGCCCCCTTTTAACTATGTTAATAAACGATTTATGGAGTTCAATCGACTAACCACTGAAAAGTACTAACTTGGTGTATTCAGTAGATGAGTTGGGCATTGAATAGGATCTTTTTATTGAATCATAGACTTTATGTTTGAGCGTTTTATTTGAATATCGTATGACTAATGTTTATGATTAGCATAAACTTATAGCAGAAGCTACCTAAAGGATGTAGTTATAAATATGATAAGTAATCCCTTGTTCATATTTGGAGTTAAGGCACATAAGTTGTGTTTAATTGATGATTAAATTGGCTAGTTTGACTTGATAAATCTTAGCATTTCGTGGGTCATTACTAGGGATATAATTTAATAGACTTATCTCGATAATTGAGTTTGGAAACTTTAGGATAGGCCCTTGAGAAATTTGTGGTGGTTGTTTGTGGTGTCTTATGAGTATGACCTTGTTGGGCGGTTTGACTATAATTGAATTTATGAAAGATCATAAAAAAATGTTGACTTATCCTATATTTGTAGTTCAAGAAATTATTATACTCGTTTACTCTAAGCTTGATTGTAGTGCTTGTTGCCGAGTAGTTCTTATAATTGAACGTATAAGTGATTTCTTGAAATATCAACTTACCTTGGTTAGCTTAGTATCATCAACTTTTATTGTTAAAATAATATAAGAAGTGCTTTAAGAACTTGTCAAGCTTGTAATCTTATTCGTGGAAATTAATGAGTTGTAACCTTGTTTTATTGTGTTCGAGAGGTTTAACTACATTGGAATTCATACAAGATAATTGTTGACTTTTCTGATATTTTGAAAATTTATGGTTTTGTTGTTCCGATTGAGTTATTTTAAGTTTGATAATTTATTTACTTGAGCAATTGTTTAAGCAAAACATCAGTTTGATTTGAAGTAAGATGTTTTGAGTGATGATTTTGGTAAGGCTTTGAACTTAGTTTGATACTTGATGGGAACAAGGTTAATTGAGAATGATGAGAATGCTAGGTTACTTAAATAAATGTCAGTTAGTTCTGGGTTGGTTTGGAAGCCTGCTTGTGTGATAATTAAATATGTTTGATGAGCTATTCATTGCTTATTATTTGCTAGTGTGATTGAATGGTTCTCCAAGTGGCTTGGTTACTGATGGATGCTTCTCTGAGTGGGTTGTTTGTTGGCTAAGTGAATATGAAGACTCCAGGTAAGTCCTCCGGGGCTTGCTCAAGTGATTGGATCTCATGCCTGATGTGTCATATAGTATGTAGGTGTTGCATATGCATAAAAGCATGCCATGTAGTATCATGCTTAGGACTTGCATTTATGAATGAGCATCCCTATTCTTTATGTGTTTGAAACAGAACGGTCGTTATCTGTGATAGTCCTAGAGTCTTTGCTAGGGTTATAGGGTAGCCCAGCCCCATCGGGTTTACCCTGAGTCAATCGAGTCGATATGAGCATGATATGATAGCCCAGCACCATCAGGCAAGCGATGAGATGATATGATGTGATGATGTCGTGGTTTGTGAACCACCACGAGGAAATTGCTATGCTATAGCACCGATCTGGCCAGTCTCTGCACTAACGGGAAGGGGTGCAGAGGTAGGAGAGGGATATGCCACTTGGCATTCTGTATGGATCCAATTTATCGCTTTCTGCATTATATAAACTGTCAGCATGCTTGTGTGATTTAAATTCCAATACTGCATTAGAGCATCCTTTATTCTAGGTGTAGGCGTATTATATGACCTCAGCGAGGACTTCCGGTCCCGCATGAGTGGCTCGGCCTTGACTTGTGGTATAGTTTCATGTACCCGCTCCTTTTTGCTTGCTGATTTTGTTCTATGGCGGGGTTTTATCATGGGACGAGAGTGTTAAGAAGACTTCACCTATTATAACTTGATTTTACAAATGTTTTGGTTAAGTTTTTCATTTATAAACATGTTGTATTTATATTGATTTAAACTCGTTTTATCCCTCTTGAGTTTTGACTAGTTGAATTAGGACAGGTTCACGTGCAAAAGCACAGATAATGATTGGATTCTTTGATTGTTTTGAGGGTTTGAAATCCCCTTTTTCCTGAATTATATCATTAAATCCTTAAGACTTAAACGGGGTTATAACTTGAAGATGATAAATAAGCAGCTCGTACTTGGATTGCAAGATCTGGCAGAGGTGTAATTCTTCCCTCTAGACGTAACCCGGATTTTTAAAATCTGGGCCGTTACAAAGTTGGTATCAGAGCGAGGTTGTGAAATCCGAGTGCAAATGAGATGTAAAACAATTGGTGATTCTATGTTTTCGAAATGAAATGGCCCAAAGGTTTTCACGAGTTTTGATTGTTTTCAGAGGGCAAAATGAATTTAATATGGATAAGTAAGATAACCACATTGCGAAGTGAGAATCGGGACTTGATTGGGTAGCCATGGCATATGTAAAATCTTGTTTGAGAAATCAGTATATTTGATTTTAGAAGATAAGTAAATTTGGGGGAGAAGTTTGGTGACTCATGTGTATTATTCTTGATGACTTGGTATGATATTTGTTATATGAGTTTCCCTTGTTATGACATCTGACGTAATTCTTATAACATGCTTTGATCTTGTTATGCGCATATAATGTATGGTACTTGACGACTTGGATTGGACAATTGTTGTCATTCTTGATGCATTTGACTTATACCTATTTGTTTGCTACATATATCACTTATGATGGAAATTGTTGGTGCCTTTTAGCCTTGGTTTGATGAGGACATGAGATGAGATTATGAGGATTTACATTGTTATGACCGATGTTTCGTATTGGTTAGTGGAAGCTTATGAACTCAGGCTTGAGAATCTTACTCTAGTTAATGGGAAAACTTATGGTTTGAGAATTGAGAAGTTATGTTTGTTGATTGAGAGCCATGATATTTTGACTATAAGAGTTCATAGTGACTTGGTATGAAATACTTATGAAATTCAGATTCTTGATATAAATTGTTGATTCTTGCTTAGCAATAATGTTTTCACAAAGTCGTCACAAGTATTTTACAGGGATGCTTGTAAAGTACTTGGTCGAATCTAGTGAGAACATTGTGACAATTTTGTGATACTTGTACAAGTATTTCATGGGGACGCCTATGGAATACTTGTAGGTATCACAAAATGCATTGCTTATGTGCTTACTTGAGATGTTTTGGCATGATATTGTTCTATGATCTATTTAGTGATACCTTAGATGATGAATTCTAATGATATTGCTCTCTTATGTGAAATTTGTTCAAAAGAGGATCATGTGTGTACAACTATACTAAAATGCATGTGAATCAATGAATAGACATGAAATGCTTATTCATAAAATAGGATTTATGTGATTGATATGACATTGTCCCTCCTACCCTCGACGTGTTATCGTTCATATGTTGTGACTTTATGAGATTTTGTGAAGTTATGTCATGCACCTCTATCTTGTTTTTATGAACGATGATGGTTAACTATGATGTATTACCTATGTGGCTACTTGTCATCCTATAATTGTCTGACTTGTATAATTGATAACTTACTTGTCTCTTATTCCAATAAGATGAATTCTTGCTTGTTTATTTGGTTAGGGAAGGAGACTTGTACAACTTGGCCTTTATAAGTTGAAATGATGAATAGATGTAACTTGCTTAGTAATGAAGACAAGAATGATCTCTAAAACGTAGACTTTAAATCTTGATTAAAGGGTTTCCTCCTCTCTAAGGGAAGAGGCTCTATATTCAAGCTAACTTGTTAATGGTGAGATTCGTTAAGATAGAAGGTTGACCTATTGATTGACTTCTTTGAATTCTTGGTGAAGTTTTATTTGCGATCTTTGAGAACCTCGATAAATTGCCATGATAACTCCTTGTCTCTCTTCAACACTCTTCTCTTGCATTGCCGCTCTGGTTTCTTCTAAATTCCTTCCATGATGGTCACCTATATTCTAAACCTTATGAGTCTAACTTGTTGCGAAATGGTATATAAGTTAGAGTGTTGATTGTCTTGAGGGAGTACAATACTAAAAAGGGGTCTTGATGAGCGACTCGTAGAAATATGTCGGATGTCATCTTTTGTATCGAGAGTTCTTTTGACGTCTTTGTTCATTCGGGGAAAATTCATTTAAAGGTCTTCCGTATGGTTGGTGTCCACCCAAAAGTATATTGTTCTCCTAGGAAACAACTAGGCTTCTTTTCGAAATGGGTTATGGAGTCAGTGAGGACGAGTCGATGTTGCCTTGAGAAACTTCTACTTGGTTATGATTATAGTCTTATTTGTGTTTACATGTTGTGATCTATTATTGTGATATATGTTTGTTCTACTTGCACCCACGTTGATATGTATACCTATCTTACTGCACTGATCCATCCATGCGTTATATACCTTATTTTAGGATCGTATTACCTCCCATAGTACCCATTTTGTGTTTCCCTTATCTTGTTATATGATTGGTTTGATTTTCGATGCATTGTTATGTTATCCCCTATACATGTATATCCTATGTTTATGAACACGTGGATCATCTGGTGTTGCTAATGTCATATGTGATACATGACTTGTGAATTGCATGACCTTATTCTCCACATTACTGTTTATTACTCTTCATCATAGACTCAGGATAGTCTTTCCATTCTTCCATGTTACCGCTTGCCCTTTTGGATGCTTAAGAATATTAGGTGTAATTAAATTAGTTATGATGTGACTGTATGCCCCATTTGCATCTTGCCTTTATTATTTCTATCACAGCTTCATAGTAAACTTGTTATCCTTGTATGTTCTCATCACATGATCATTTGCTCTTGTCTGTTTATACTTATTAAATGATATCAATGTAGTTATGTTATGATTTTATGCTTTATGTGCTAAGTCTTGTTTAGCTATATATCTCACCGTTGTCCCATCTTAACTTGTGCTATAACTCTACGATTGTTATACCTTAAGGACTTCACACATCGCATGACCACCCACTACTGTAGCTATATAAAATTCATGTGATGATCTTTGGATAAATACAGCGTGTTATTCTCCTATAATATGCCACCCTTGGAAACTATTATTTAATTATGATGGTAGCCACACTTAAGCATCCATGACTTGATATGAGATTACATCTAGGTATTTGTAACATCTATGCCTTGTTGACATGTATGTGCACATCCTGACGTTGTGTAAATTGAGATAGTCGCTACTGTATCATGGTCGCATTACTTCCTCCTCACACATCTCTCATGCTCCTAGTAGGTTTTCGCATGATCATTTTGGCCTATTATGCGTTGTTGTAATGTATGTCGTTACATGCTACTTATGTGCCCTTCTACTGTGTTGTGTGCTACTAGTACCCCTCATATGGTCTCTACTTTCAAAGAAATGATTATTGAGTTTTATGCCCTAAGTGATTGATTACTATAACTACATGACCCATGATAGCTCGGCCATGCCTTTTCCATCTGTATCTTAGTTGTATGCATATCTATGACATTATACTCTATATATCTATGCTTAGTCCCCATCGATTTAGACTTACAACGTTCTCTATTATACTTCACCTATATTCATGTTGTGTGGTTATATAGTTGTTTTGTCTAGTTGTGAATCGCCATGTTAGTGGTTAGACCATACCTCCGCATGCTTACACCTTGCCATGTTATTAAATACTATTTGGTAAATTAGTATTTGAGAATATGCTTACATGATTATTGCACTCTCTTTTTTACTTATATGATCATTCCTATGATATGATTAGTCCGACTCATTATGCAACATCTTGTTAGTTGTTAAAGTATGATTTCGTGCATTACTTATCGTCATGTGTTAGTGATAACATGTAGAAGTTTCGCATCACTAATGTGGTATGCGATTTCTTGCACTATTTACGTTA
This sequence comes from Persicaria maculosa, assembly GCA_963922045.1. Classification (NCBI taxonomy): domain Eukaryota; kingdom Viridiplantae; phylum Streptophyta; class Magnoliopsida; order Caryophyllales; family Polygonaceae; genus Persicaria; species Persicaria maculosa. The sequence continues at coordinate 16,617,734 of OY998261.1, read as the reverse complement.
ATTGTATGGTCACTTATGTAATAGGGTTTTGATAGTATACCTATCTTGAATATTTCCCTTGTTACGTGATGCTATGAGATTATGATTGCTTACACATTTTGAATATCATCATTAGAGCTATCTTGTTACTTTTTGACACCATCATACTCTATTTTATTCGGATAGAAGCCATGCATAGGCCATAATATTGCATATGCTTACTTTACTTGCCGCATGATGTGTTTCTATACTCGTTATGCATTAATAGTTTTAAGCCTCGTATGCTCGCACGACCACCCCTATGCTCGTTTAAATTGCACTTGCATGTATATGCACCACATTTTTGCTTAAAGATTGTTGATACTATATTAGCTCCCATGTTGAGGTTATGATGGTGTGAAATATATGTTGATGTACGCCTTGGTGACACAATTGCATAAAGGACACACTTGCCCTTGCCTTTCTAGTAAACTATATGATGTTTCTTTTATGACTCTTGAGACATGTTCATACTATTTCTTACATGTTTTGTTTAGCTCCTTACACTATAGTAGCATTACTAGCATATAGGATTCCCTCAAGCACGTACTAAATATATTTAGTCATATTCTGGTGACAAATTGTTAAATCTATCTTATGTATGTATGGATGTTGTACTTTAATAAAATTCCTGGTCATTATATATGTGATATTCCCTATTAGTGATGATTTGACTTGAAGATAGTATGTGTATGGATATTACTCTCATGATGATAGGTTATTTATCTTGTACCTTACCATATGATATGACGCTAGTGATAGAATCGTATCATCATTGCCCCTGAGATAGGTTCATATTAGTGTGCAAGATTAACACGTTGTGTGTTTTATGACATGATGTGTTCTGTGATGATTTGAGTGATACGATCATAACCTTAAGGGTTTCTCATGGGCATCGGCGAAAATCTCGTGTCCAGTTTTACCAGATATTATCCAAGTCTCTCTTCGTGTCAAGGGTCAGTCAAATCGTCCTTAACGTCTCTTTCCTTCGGTTACAACTTAGGCCTTGCGTCATCCTTGCATAATCCTATATAGTGTGATTAAGAGCGGGTCGTCTAGATTGATGAGAGGCACGACTTTATTGGAGGATTGAAACATGATTTGAGCCTAGATTGGACATGACTTTAACTTGATGAGCTTGATTGTGCCCTTTTGGGTTGGTCGTGATATGTGAGTATGATGGTTGTGTTCTTTTCTGGTTGATAGCAATGTGCATATTTTAGTGGTTTTACGATCAGCTAATAAAGGGACTTGTTAGTTTGATAAATTCTGGAATGTTGATATCTGGAACTTGGAAATCTTGAAATCTGATGTGATGATGAATCTTGCTATGATGATGTTTAGATATATTAATATTTGAGTTGATGTTGACACTGATCATGAGAAATGAACTTAGGAAGTGGAATATGGGATTAGCCTTTAGAGGTGGATAAACTATTTCATGAATCCTTGAGAATCTGGTTGACTAACATAGGAGTAGTTAACTTGAGTATTTGAAATGTTTTATTGCTTTTAAAAAGGATTTTAGTCTCGATGACGAGACTTGTTTTTAGAGGTGGATGATGTAAAGACTGGAAATTTTAAAGTACTATTTTATGAACATCGATTTGAATCTAATGAGACGAGTATGACAATTCTTAGGACATTCTAAATTAAACAGAATTTTTTTGGGTTAAATCTTGTTATTTATTGTGATGGAATTTTTGCAAAACAAAATAGCGGGTTGATTTTTTTAATTTTTCCTAATATAAGGCTAACCCTAATTTTCCCATTTATAAACTCCATTTTCACTCAGTCGCACCCTCCCCTTCGATTCTCAGATCTAAGGATACACCTCCTTCCTCCTACTGTCTTCCTTGCTCCCTCAACCTTGGGCTGCTCCATCTCCCTCTTCTACCGGAACCGAGCCCCGACGCCGTCCTCCTATGCGGGTCTCGTCATACCCCTCCCTCAAACACCGCACTGTGCTCTCGCTCCTCCTACTGCCTTGCAACCACCGAGCCTAGAGCTCTCGAATTCCCCTTCAATGGCCGCCTTTCTCTCGACCTGCTCCCACTCTCTCCTCTCTTAAGCTGGAAGTGAAGCCCAATGTCGACGGGGAGCCACCAAGCCAGACGCCAACCTACGCCGCCAGCTAGAAGGCCATGGCAAGGAGCTGCTACTCCAACTCCCTCCCTCTTGTTTCCTATGCCGCCAACGAGGTGGTCGAGAGCTGATGTCCTGCCTAGCCATGGTCTACCACTCGGTGTACCTGACATTCCCGCAGCCTTGATTCCTTCCATCCCTCAGCCCCCTCTCGTTTGAATCTGGGGTATAATTCTTGGGTCCCTTTCCCTAAAATCAAATTTGCTTAGTTGTGGATTTCAACCTTTAATGGATTTATCTATTGGGATTTGATTTTGGCTACTTGAAATTGTAGCAGATACGGTATGAGTGAATTCATTGATTTATAAGGCCCCTTTAACTATGTTAATAAACGATTTATGGAGTTCAATCGACTAACCAATGAAAAGTACTAACTTGGTGTATTCAGTAGGTTAGTTGGGCATTGAATAGGATCTTTTTATTGAATCATAGACTTTATGTTTGAGCGTTTTATTTGAATATCGTATGACTAATGTTTATGATTAGCATAAACTTATAGCAGAAGCTTCCTAAAGGATGTAATTATAAATATGATAAGTAATCCCTTGTTCCTATTTGGAGTTAATGCACATAAGTTGTGTTTAATTGTTGATTAAATTAGCTAGTTTGACTTGATAAATCTTAGCATTTCGTGGGTCATGACTAGGGATATAATTTAATAGACTTATCTCGATAATTGAGTTTGGAAACTTTAGGATAGGCCTTGAGAAATTTGTGGTGGTTGTTTGTGGTGTCTTATGAGTATGACCTTGTTGGGCGGTTTGACTATAATTGAATTTATGAAAGATCATAAAAAAAATGTTGACTTATCCTATATTTGTAGTTCGAGAAATTATTATACTCGTGTACTCTAAGCTTGATTGTAGTGCTTGTTGCCGAGTAGTTCTTATAATTGAACGTATAATTGATTTCTTGAAATATCAACTTACCTTGGTTAGCTTAGTATCATCAACTTTTATTGTTAAATTAATATAAGAAGTGCTTTAAGAACTTGTCAAGCTTATAATCTTATTCGTGGAAATTAATGAGTTGTAACCTTGTTTTATTGTGTTTGAGAGGTTTAACTACATGGGAATTCATACAAGATAATTGTTGACTTTTCTGATATTGTGAAAATTTATGGTTTTGTTGTTCCGATTGAGTTATTTGAAGTTTGATAATTTATTTACTTGAGCAATTTTTAAGCAAAACATCAGTTTGATCTGAAGTAAGATGTTTTGAGTGATGATCTTGGTAAGGCTTTGAACTTAGTTTCATACTTGATGGGAACAAGGTTAATTGAGAATGATGAGAATGCTAGGTTACTTAACTAAAATGTCAGTTAGTTCTGGGTTGGTTTGGAAGCCTGCTTGTGTGTTAATTAAATATGTATTGATGAGCTATTCCTCGCTTATTATTTGCTAGTGTGATTGAATGGTTCTCTAAGTGGATTGGTTGCTGATGGATGCTTCTCCGAGTGGGTTGTTTGCTGGTTAAGTGAATATGAAGACTCCAAGTAAGTCCTCCGGAGCTTGCTCAAGTGATTGGACCTCATGACTGATGTGTCATATTGTATGTAGGTGTTGCATATGCATAAAAGCATGCTATGTAGTATCATGCTTAAGACTTGCATTTATGAATGAGCATCCCTATCCTTTATGCGTTTGAAACAAAACGGTCGTTATCTGTGATAGTCCTAGAGTCTTTGCTAGGGTTATAGGGTAGCCCATCCCCATCGGGTTGGCCCTGAGTCAATCGAGTCAATATGAGCCTCATATGATAGCCCAGCACCATCAAGCAAGTGATGAGATGAAATGATATAATGATGCCGTGGTTTGTGCACCACCACGAGGAAATTGCTATGCTATAGCACTGAACTGGCCAGTCTCTGCACTAACGGGAAGGGGTGCAGAGGTAGGAGAGGGATATGCCACTTGGCATTCTGTGTGGATCCAATTCATCGCTTTCTGCATTATATAAACTGTCGGCATGCTTGTGTGATTTAAATTCCAATACTGCATTAGAGCATCCTTTATTCTAGGTGTAGGCATGTTATATGACCTCAGCGAGGACTTTCGGTCCCGCATGAGTGGCTCGACCTTGACTTGTGGTATAGTTTCAGGTACCCGCTCCTTTTTGCTTGCTGATTTGGTTCTATGGCGGGGTTTTCTCATGGGACGAGAGTGTTAAGAAGACTTCACCTATTATAACTTGATTTTACAAATGTTTTGGTTAAGTTTGTCATTTAGAAACATGTTGTATTTATATTGATTTAAAATCGTTTTATCCCTCTTGAGTTTTGACTAGTTGAATTAGGACAGGTTCACGTGCGAAAGCACAGATAATGATTGGATTCTTTGATTGTTTTGAGGGTTTGAAATCCCCTTTTTCTTGAATTATATCATTAAATTCTTAAGACTTAAACAAGGTTATAACTTGAAGATGATAAATAAGCAGCTCGTACTTGGATTGCAAGATCTGAAAAAGGGGTAATTATTTCCTCTAAACGTAACCCGGATTTTTAAAATTCGGGCCGTTACTTTATGTATGATGAAAACCGAGTATGTATATTTTTATTAAATTCTTATTTTTTTGGTCACTTTCTTAGTCATAGTTGTCAAATTGTTTATGCATTTACCTATTTTTATTCATTTGGTGTGCAGGGCTTGTTGTGGCATATCTATATCTATATAATTACTTAATTTCATATACTTTCTGTTGACGTGGCGCACTCTCCTTATTTTACTCCTTTCCGACCAATCACCTTTTTCTGTTTTTTTTTTCAGTTTATTTTTCTCCTCTTCACATTTTGGAAACGAAGAGCGCTAGGGTTCAATTCCTCCCCCGCCCAAGTGATGGCTTCCTTCGTCGCGATTCGTACGCCTGCATTCTCTGCAGATTTCGGTTTTTCCCCCCTGCCTCTGCCGATTCCATGCCATAGTCTTCCACCTCCGCTGAGATTATACACCCTCCTCTTCTCCATCTTACTCTGCTTGAGGTTCAATTTTTGTTGATTTCCAGATCGCTTCGCAAAAAATGCCTCTGTCTTCCTCCTCGGCCGAAGTTATACCGCCTCAGACCTTCTTCCTCCTCCTCAGTCGAGGTTATAACGCTTCCTCATCTCCATCTTTCTCTGCTGATTTTCAATTTTTATTAATTAGTTTCCCCTTATTTTTCCAGGTTTGGCGATGGAAATTGCATCCCGCCTAAGGTTGATGCAAAGGTTTTTTTCGATTTAAATGGGTAGGTTTGATGTATCGCCGATTTTAGATGGGGGGTTGTGATGCTCAGGTTCATTGATTTTCATATTGGGTATGGTTTATACCTTGCGGTTTGATCCTTTCACGCTACTTACGGAGTCCATCGATTGCTCTTGAAATCAAGTCTTTTGGTTTCATCCTTCTCCTTCGATGTTTTCTGTTGTTCTGGATGCTATTTAAGGACCCTCGCTAACTTCTATTTCTCTGTCAATTGCTCATTTCTATGCCTCCAATTTCTTCTTCTCTGCCATGACTATATACCGGTGCCTCCGACGACAATGAAGATGAATACCAATTTCGCCGTCGACCTCACAGATAAGGTATCTCGCTGCCTCCTAGGGTCATGACTCCTTTGAGGCCTTGCTTTAGTCGTGCCGTTGTCTTCCTTGATATAATCTAATTTCGGCTCTTTAGTAGATTTAGTGGGAGCAATATGGGAATGTGAATGGATATGTGAGTTTATGATGTTTTTGTCCTACATTTGTTGTTCTTCTCTCGTGAATATGGGAATTTTTATGAAATTTGAGTTCTGTTCTTGCTTTTATGATTTATTATGCAAATTTTGGGAATACATAGACGTGAAGATTAATTGCATGTAAATATAACTATGCGTTCATATTTTCTGTTCATGATATACATGCATATTATAATTCATGTTGCGTTCATCACTTGAATTGATAGGTAAACTTTCTGTAGTTGACCTAAAAAAAACAACTTTCTATGATATTTAAGTGATTTGGAGTTAGAACAATTCTGGCTAGGTGTTCTTTCAACTGATTCAGAAATTATAGTATCTGTTGAACCATAGGAGTTTGCATTATCTTTCAACTTGAGGAGTGTTCTTTCAGTTTGAATTATAGTATTTGCTGGCTAGATGTTCTTACATTGTAAACTTGAAGTTGCAACACAGCTTCAGGACTCAGGAGTGTTATTTAAGCTGTTTCAGGAATTATATTTTCAAGGGTTGGGGGTAGAGGTAACAGTCGGGAGTTTGCATTAATATAATCTGAGAGGAAGTCATTACTAAACCATGTGTTTTACTCTGCATGAAAATTAACAGTAGAGTGATATTTTTTTAACCATAACAGAACAATAGGGAGTGTAAATTAATCACCATAAACAAACCATAGAAAATAATGCAAACAACTAAACTGGAACAAATATTATGAAGTAAAAGACAGTTATATAATTGCGGCATTATCGCTTCATCTTAATGATTAATAGTATATATGACAAGCACATAAAATAAATAAGATGGCATTTAACTTACTAAGCATGACTACAAGGAATCCATCTCCAGAAACCTTATTCTCTGCCAAGGTTATTTCATCTTTCAAGACCTTAATGTTGTGGATTAGCAATTGCTGACCATAAGTATAATGGTCCTTCCCTTTTGCGAGATAATAATAATAATAATAATGATAATAATGATAATAATAATAATAATAATAATAATAACAATAATAATAATATTTTTACAGCAGATTAATATATTCCCATCATCATACTTTATACAAGCCAATTTTTTGTATCATAAACCGGCTTATATGTTTCGGTTTTTGTGTTGTGCGTAAAAAAAGAGGAGACATTTAAGGATTATAAGCTCCTTCTTGCATTGAATATACATAATTGGTTCTTCCATCAATTTTCCTGTTTTCATAATTAAACTTATGTTTGTCTTGGATAAAAAAGGATTATTAAATTAGTTGTATATTGTGGTTCATTATTCAACTTTTTATATTTACACTCTAATACATATAGCATTTATTCTTAACCTATAAATGATATCCATTAAACAAATTCATCCCTTTATATAAATCAAATTTTTTTGTCTCCTGGATTTGCATGGATGAAGCCTCGAGCACCACTTTTGTGCCTTTTGTGAACACCTATGTCGTCCTTGAACAATATTATATATTAAACTTATCAAACATTTGTTTAGATTGTTATGTGGTTATTCCTTAATATTCTTTTTTATTTTATATTCTATTTTTCTTTTTTTTTCCTCGCAAACGCACCATGGCACGGGAATTACACTAGTTTACTATAAAGACAATGGAAGCACTTGTCTTTAGTGGTGATATTAGAACTTTTACTCAGAAGAAAATGTTTCGTTATCGGGAACTTATATGTTTAGACTTATATGTTTAGACATTATGAATGAAAAAAAACTACGAGTGTTTTTTTTTTTAAATATCAGCAAAAAGTCCAGACACGAGGCGAGGGTTTTATACTTGATAGGCGTATTTAATGTGATTTGGGGCGACGACCCTAAATAAAAAATAAAGGTGGATTTTGTTAGATATAAAATATATGGCCCAACAAAGCCTAACAGTGCCGCCATGGTTTACTTTACAATGGCTTCCAATAAGTCAACAATATAATGGAATGGAACTACTGCAACTACATCATCTTCAAGTAATCAACTCAAGTGATTACCATCTGTATTCACTTCCATCCAACTCATCATCATTTTTATTGAAACTTTCTTACATTGAGTGGACCAACCTATTTTCAAATGCGTCATATATTACTTCACACATTCACAAAAATGGGGTTTACTCTTTTGGGCATTTAATTCATTACTAAACACTGTAACCGGACTCGAACGCTTGATAAAATTTGGGTCAGGATCCGAAAATTTTGACCCAAAAATTTTTTCTAATCCGAACTAGAAAACTCGATAATTTTTCGGGTCATCTGGGTTTCGACCCGGTGACCCAATTGACCCGGTAATTTTGACCCGATTGACCCGTTGACCCGGTGATCCGATTAACCCGATTGATTAATTTATAATTATATATGATTAATTTTTTTATGGAGATTCCAATTTATTTACATTTTATAATTACAATCACTTGATATTTCATTTTCAAATCAACTTTTATATTTACTTTTATTGTGTAATACTCCCTCCAATCCATAGTATTTGATTTTCATCACATTTTTTAAGAAAAAAAACTCTAAAAAAAATATTAAAATAATTCTATGCTTATTACTAATTGCATGAAATTATTTTTAAAAAATTATTTAAAAATTTGATATTTTATATATTTTTAAATTTTATTAAAAATTACAAGAAATAGTAAAAATTAAATATTTTTTATCACATAGAGTATATAATTACAAGCACTAAAAGTCTAAAACTTATGAACAACGTCTTTAATTTTAGCATTTTAAAATTATCACAAAATTACCAAATCATGATTTTTTAATTTAAAAAAGAAAAATTTGACAAACCCGAAATCGACCCGATTTGACCTGAAACCGAGTCAAACCCGAGTTCAAATCAACCTGGATCTACCCGAGACCCGTTTTACCCGAAATCCGAAATGACCCGACCCGAACCCGACCTAAATGACCCGATTGACAGGTCCACTAAACACTATTTCACCCAAAAAAAGTAAACACCTTTTTCCCAATATATATATATATATATATATATATATATATATATATATATATATATATATATATATATATAAAATACTAAAACTGATGTTTGAAATGCTTTTTGGTGCAATTCGCATACATGTCATATTCTTGACTAATATGGTATTATCTTCTGAAATAATTTGTGTCACATGCCATTTTTCCGTCCAAATTGAAATATTGTCCACCGTTTAATTTTATTTGTAAAAAGTCCATCCCCTAAATTAACCTAATTCCACTACCCCTCCATGGCAGCCCCGCCTCTCCCTCTCACCTCTAGCACCGATGAAGACAATGAAGACGATGAAGGTTCACTAATAGTGGAATCTCTCCTTTATTGTCCGATCGTGAGCTTGCTCTCCTCAATCTGTGATAGGCGGAGCAGAGCGCACACGGCGTTTTCATCAGAGCAGAACGCACATGGCGTTTTCTTTCGCCGTCGTCGTCCTCGTCCGCTTATCCTTGTTCTTTGTGAGGAAGCGGATTTCCATAACGGATCACTTCTGATGGTTGATTGGGGTTTCGAGACCGGCGCTCGCACCCTCGCCTTGACGCCGCTCACCATGGGTAGGCTCCGCCTCCTTAAGCTCGAGCGCGTAAAAGACTACCTTCGGTCACCAACTGGAGCCTGGTTGTGCGATGTGCAACAAGGTACTGAATCTTTTGATTTTGTAGGTTTAGTTGTTGTAATAGGAGTTGATTTTAGGTTTAGATCTGAAATCTAAAATTCAAAAATCTTTGGATCTGAAATCTATAATAGGAGAAATCCGGAGGCGGCGCCTCCATCGGCCTAGTCCGAATACTGCTGGTTCGAGAGGGACCGGTTTAGTGTGAAGGAACTAAGGGATAAACTACTGGTTTAGTGTGAAGATAGGGATCGGTTCGAGAGGCACGAGCGCTTTGGGAAGTGGTGCAGGAGGCTGATGGATGGAGCTGGGTTTCTGTGCATCGGGGTCAGTGAGAGGGAGATGCTTCAGTGTTAGGAATTGGGAGATATGAGGGTTAGGATTGTAAATACTAGGAAGTTGGGCATTGTGTTATAAAAATACTCATATGTTGCAATTGCAGATTATCGATGAATACACAGAAATCCTATCTTCTTCTTCTTCCTCCTCTCAATCTCTCTTCTTCTCTTCTTCAATCTTCCCTTTCCCTATCTCAAATCCTCTACCCGACCTCGGGGTCATAACAAATTGGTATCAGAGCCTTTCGGTTCTTCGACCATAGAAGCACAATTGGAATCACGGATTCGTGGATTAATGGCAAGCCCCAGTCAGTAAAAGTTTCAGTTACTCAGGGAGCGGGAGGAACGATCCATCCTCGTCAAGATCAAGTTTAAGCTCTATGAAATTTCAACATAAGTGTTGTTGGAGGTGTTCTCTACCTGTGGCAACATAGAAACGGTGGAAAACATCAGATCTGGAGAAGAGTTCCATTCAAGGGTTTGCTTCCAGGATAAAGAGTCAGCAATTAGGGCACTCAATTGACACAATGGAAGATGCATATACGATTTTCGGTGCGAATTGGAACTGTTTCAAGGATTCCAAGTTTCCGATCGATCGAGAAAAACTAAAGTTCCGGGCCAAGAAACCAAAGAAGTTGAAGTTGCCTCAGAGATTCCCACAACCCCGAAATTCGATGAAAGGCAGAGAAAATTGAAGAAATTCTAACTGAGGATGACGGCACCCAAATCATTCGGAATTCGCCAAGATGCTTCGATCAGAAATTCGAGGTGTTTTCAGATATTATTCTTGATGAAGAGTTGGATTTGCTGTCGGAAGAAATGGGAGGCTCCCCGATTGAAGGCGACGACAACCCAATCATTGAAGAGTCACCAAGGAGTGTCCAATGGGAGCTCAAGGCGCCTTTGGGCAGTACTGCTGGTAATTCAGGTGAAGAATTGGTCGACGTTGTTGAGTATGCATCAAAGCTAGGGAATACTGAAGAAATTACAAACCCAGTCGACGATTTGAATGGCGAAGTCGAGGAGATTTCGGTAGATAATCTAGCCCAATCCAGGCCTGAAGTTAAGGATGATGAGTTGAAAGAATCATCAAATTCAGAGAACGAAGCCAATATAGAAAAGCATCCTATCAAGGTAACTCCCAATCCTTGTAAAGTTATGGAATGTGATGGCGCACTCAAAGGATTAGGTGAGTTAGTTGTACTCTTGATTCAGTTGATGGAAATTAGAATTGCTAGTTCGAAAATGGATTCGTTTGATTGCTTGAGAGCGCTTAGTGCACATAAGGTGTTTGTCAAACTGCCTAAAAAGGGTGTTTATGTGTGATAGAGCCTATTCTAGCATTGTCTTTGGGCACTCTTGTGTAGAGTTTAGGGCGTTTTACTAGGGTATTCTACCTATTTCTTAGCCCTTTTTGTCCCATTTCGAGGAATCGGTGTCTACCGCTAGTTTGTTGTGACTTCAGGTACTTTTGAGCTGTTTTGGAGCCGATTCAAGAGCTAAAGGATAAGGAGGTGATTAGAGGCTCTTCCATGTGGAAATAAGTCATCAAAGACGGGCTAAAGGGGTCGAGAGATGAGCAAAAATATGAGATAAAGAAGCAAGCATATCAAGTGAATCCCTCATAGGAGCTCAAGACGATGTAGCACGACTCGCGGAACAAGGGAGTTTGTGAAATTTTCAGATACAGCAAGCTGCCACGACTCGTGGGAGACCTTCGATCACGAGTCGTGACGAGTGAACCCGTGTGTTTTGTGCGCTACTGAGACGTGTCACGACTCGTGACAGACTCTTCACGAGTCGTGACAGTGCTAGATTGGCCAGATCATTCATATTTCCGCTGTTTCTTTCATTTGTTGGGTGGATTAATTAAAAGGGATGTAATTTCCAGATTCTAGGGGGTTACGTTTTTGGACAAGGGCTGGAAACACTGAGATTTTGGAGGAAAAACTTTGGAGAATCCTAGATTAGTTGAAGGATAAAGGATTGCAGTCGAAAGCTTTGAGACGATTTCCGCTATAGAAGATCAAGTATTTCTCTTACTCTTCTTTGCCATGTCTTCTTATCTTGCTTTTGATTTGTTCTCTTTTATCATGTTTGGCTAATTCGATCGTTCTAGGGTTGGGGTGATTCCACTAGGTTGAGATAGACCATACTTACTATTGCTTGAATGTAGTTTGATTTTTGTTTGATTTAATCCTATTGAGCGTATAGCCTAATTGATAATCGATTAGATCCAATTAGGGGTTGAGACCGAGAGGAGATAGCCCTAATAGGAAAATAGATGATTGCATGAGACCGAGAGGTGATTGTTGTCATTGGAGCTATAGGATTGAGCCTGAGACATTGATGTTTGCTTATGAGTGACATAATAGCATGATTCAAGATCTCTTGAGGATCAATAGGTTGTCATAGATATTCTAGGTTTGTTTGTTCTAATGGAGACAGATATTTGAATGAACTGGCTTAGATTCTAAGAGCATAATGGACCTAACTTTAGTTTAACTTTGCACGAGAGTTATTGTTAACCTGTTTTGTACAATTTACTATGAGACCGAGAGGAGATTAGTAATGAACTTAGGCAACCTACCTTCAAATAGAATCAAATTCATTCGAGCGAGAAAAATCTCTTAAGTCTATCGACGACACATGGTGGTCAATCCCCAATTCTAGAATGTTTTCTCCATATTTGCTCAAAACTTCCATTGGCTTGTTTTAATTTGTTTTTATTAGTTATATCATAAATCCTCAATTTTGATCTCTACTATTTTGGCTTAGTCAACTAGTTGCAAAGATTCGATTAATACTCCTATGGTCCGTGAGTTCGACACCTTGATATACTACAACTGATCCCATACACTTGTGGGAGTAGGTTTCAAGCCTATCAAGTTTTTGGCGCCGTTGCCGGGGACTTAAGCTAGTATTAGTTGATTCCTTTCAATTAGTGTTTCTATGTCGGTTTGTTATTTTTTATTTGGTTTCTTTTTGGCTTTGGTTTTAACTATTTTGCAAGTTGAATGCGAAAAGGCCAAAAAGGCAAAGAGCTTTTGCCTTTTGATTCTGAACCTGAGAGGACTTTTCACAAGAGACTTGCTGAACAACGCAAAGTCAAAGAAATGGGGGACAACGCTGCACGTCTCCAAGCTGAATTGGACGCCGCTAGAGCTGAAAGTACACGAGTGATTAATGAGCTCCGTGCTCATCTACAACATCAGTTAACTCTTCAGGATGCCTAGCAGCTGGTCCGCTTACTCTTGCTCAACGGATGGATCCGGCGCAACACACTCCAAATCCTGGGGTAGTATTTCAGAACTTGACTCCCAATAATTTTGAGCTGAAACCATCCTTGATTCAGATGATTCGTCAAAATCAGTTTGGTGGCCTTCCTTCTGAGAATCCTCATCAACACATGGCCACCTACAAGGAGCTGATTGGAACAATTAAAATTCATGGAGTTGAGCCGGATGAGCTTATGATGCGAGCCTTCTCTTTTTCTTTGAGGGATAGAGCTAAGGAATGGTACAATGCTATTCCTGAAGGTTCTATAACATCATGGGATACATTGTCTTCTGAGTTTTTAAACAAGTTCTTCCCACCGAATAAAACAGCTGAAATGAGAAGGAAGATTTATGCTTTTCAAATGCAAACAGGAGAAAATATCTACGAAGCATGGGAACGGTTCAAGGACCTCCTACTTGATTGTCCTCATCACGGAGAGCCAAAATTGAATCTCCTTGAAGTCTTCTACAAAGGGCTCGATGATGCTACTAGGTTTATGATTGATTCCTCATCTGGTGGGACTTTCATGGAGAAGAATGTTGATGAGGCATGGGCATTTATTGAGAAGACTGCAAAGAACTGTGGCAGATACTCTACTGGGAGATCAGTTGTACCTAGCACCAAGAAGAGTGCTGGTATGTTTGAGGTGGGTGTTGAAACCATGAGGGATGCTAAGCTAGATGCTCTATCTTCTGAGGTGAAGCGTTTGGGCCAATTGTTATCAAAGACTCCATCTACACAAGCTACTTGTTCTACATCATCAAAGCCGATCATTCCTTGTCAGTTCTGTAGTGGGACAGATCATTCCATTTCATCATGTGAGTTGTATAATTCCCACCAAGCAGAGGAACAAGCTGAGGAGGTTAGATATATGAAGGACATGTACAGAAATGCTGATATGTACAAAAATCGAGACTTCAATGGGGCACCAAGGTACAACAACTATAATTCTCGTGCTCGAGATCATCCTGGTTTCTCCTATTCAAATAACCAAGGCGCTGAAAGACCACCTCCTGGATTCCAACCTGGCCCTTCACGACCACATTACCATGCTCCAGTTGTACCCCCTGCACAACAGAGTGCTGGGACGGAGAAAATGATGGAGCAATTGCTTACTACAGTGCAAGCCTTGTCTGGGAATCTCCAACACCTGACAGGAGAGATGCAAAACTTAGCCAAAAGTCACAAGTTGCTTGAGACTCAAGTGGCTCAGCAGGCAGCTGCTTCACCAAGGCAATCTGGCCAACTCCCGGGACGTGCTGAGGAGAATCCTAGGGGGAACATTTCAACAGTGACATTGAGAAGTGGGAAGCAGTTGGAAGAAGTGATGGTGCCTGAGCCAAAAACCGATGAAGGGGCAGATGATCGAACTAAGAAAATAACTCTTGAACCAGAGAAGGAATCTCCCTATGTGCCACCACCACCTTATAAACCTCCGTTGCCATTCCCGCAAAGGAAAAATAGGGAGCTTGTGAATCAGAAATTCAAAAATTTTATGAAGATGTTGAAGAAGCTACACATAACCATACCCTTCGTCGACGCTTTGAAGGAAATACCGTCCTACTCCAAGTTCTTAAAAGAGATCCTCTCCAACAAGAGTAAGCTTCATGAGGTGCACACGGTGTCCTTGACTAGGGAATGTAGTGCTTTGATCCAAAATGCACTCCCACAAAAGCTAGGTGATCCAGGTAGCTTTGCAATGCCCATTTCAGTTGGTGACTACGAATACAAGGCCTTGTGCGACTTAGGCGCAAGTGCAAGTCTTCTCCCTCTCTCCATATGCAATAAGCTGAACTTAGGAGAGTTGAAACCGGTAAAGATGAAGTTATCCATGGCAGACGGATCGATTGCTTATGCAAATGGTGTACTTGAAGATATACCCATCCGAGTGGATAAGTTTTATATACCGGTAGACTTTGTGGTGCTAGACATAGATGAGACGTCACCAATTCCTATAATCTTGGGGAGACCGTTTTTAGCCACAGTCGGGGCTTTGATTGATGTGAAGGAAGGTCATATTACCTTCAATATTGGTGATGAAAAAGTTGAATTCAATTTCAACAAAGCTGTGAAGACCCCCTTGCTTGATGAGGTGTGCAAGGAATTTGAGGAAGAAGAGAGCCTTAGTAGGGAGCAAATCATGTGTGTTATATCTGATGATCCCCTAGAGATCTATATCACCCAAGGAGAGCATTCCGACATTGCAGCTGAAGGCACCTGATTTAGATGACTTAGAGCCTGAGATATTGCTAGAAGATCCTGAAGCACCATTACAAGAGCTGAAATTGCTTGAGAAGCAAAAGCGGGATTGGATGAACGAGGAGGTGAAACTGGGTGACAAAGTGAAAGTTTTCCATTCAAAGTCAGTGATATTCTCAGGGCCTAAAAGCACGAGATGGTCAGGCCCCTGTGATGTGACCAAGGTGTGCAAGGATGGAAGTGGTAGTGTCAGCTATGGCACATAAATTGTGGTAAATTCAAGGTACGTCGGGGCGTGGTCAAAAAGGAATGCATCGATCCTCCTGACCGAAGCACATAAATGAAGATGCGAGGTCAAGCTAATGACTTTAAAGAAGCGCTGCTGGGGAGGCAACCCGAGGTAAGTAGTAGGTAATTTTTTCTTTAGTTTATTTCTTTTGTCAAAAACAAGTCCCACGAGTCGTGGGGACCGACCTTGCTCCCAACTCAACTCAGACTGATTACTCTCACGAGTCGCGGGGAAGTCTCATGAGTCGTGGCCACTTGTTTGTAGGCTTTTATTTTATTTTCTTTTCTTTTCTTTTCTTTTCTTTTTCTTCCTTTATTCATCTTTAAAAAAAACAGAAGAACGCATCTGTTCTCTTCTCCAACATCCCATTCTCTCGTTCGTGCCCAGCGTCCCCTACCAGTGCGCCTCCAACCACCAGCACCCAGCAGCACCGCCTCCATCCTCTCCGTCTGCGCCGCCATCCGTGCCCAGCAGCACCACCCTTTACACAGCCCTTCTCTTGCTACCCATAAACCCAATTCTTCAAATCCCAAATCTCCCTTTTTGCTGTTAATTTTCTCGAATCCTCTGGCTATCTAAGGTGAGGTGCTTGAATTGAGAATTGAGGTTAAGGCTAAATGACAAGTATGGGGTGTGTTTTTGCGTCATTGGATTGTAACATCGCTATTGATTCATTTTTCCTACTTGTTGGCTTACATTTGGCAGATTTGTGTTTGCTTGTATTTTTCGTGTGTTGGTTATTTTCATGTGTGTAGGATATTGGGGGAGGATAAAGAAAGCGGAAGTCGGTTGTTTCTTCTTCGTCGGGGGCTATTGATGTTGTGAAATTTGCTAATACCGCTCCGAAGGCAAAACATGAGGCCCTTTCTCATCACCACTTACATAGGACTTTGTGAGTTTCTCCCTTCCTCTTGTTTATTTCTACATTGGGGACAATGGAGGACTTAAGTATGGGATGGGGGTGATTACTTCACAATTTTTGCGGTTTTGTGTCTATTTGACCCGCACTTATTGGAATGTTTGATGATTACCTGAGCATTGAGCCATTACCTTGTTTGACTAGCTAGATTGTTTACCCTCTTGCTTGATTATGTATGTTTCTCGCCTCATACTTGGATACTCGAGCTTCATATTATGGTTGAGACCACATTATTTGGTTTATGTGCACAATTGAAATATGATTGAGGCAGTTTTGTTAGCCCATTTTCCTTACCTACCCTTGCATTTGATCATCTGCTTGAAGCCTTCTGAGCCTTAGAAGCCTGCTTCTTTGGTAACTCCACAAAAGTGTCATAGCCCGCTATTGTCCTTAACCCAATCCGGGATTTTGGGTCATGGTGGTGTATTTTGTTGTGTGGATGTGCTTTAAGTGTGGGTGATTTTTCTTGATTGTGATAAAAAAAAAAAGAGGTCTTGGGATAAGAGGAGGATAAAATTCACTCTTATGCAAAAGTCAAGAAAAAAAAAAAATACGGTTAGTAACCGATCCTGCTTGTGGAGAATAAAATTCACACAAGTAGGAAGAAGTGCAAAGCGAGGGGCCGAGACACTTAGTAACCGGGTGCATTCATCACAAATGTTTGTATTCGTGTAAAACGGTGTCGAGGCTAAGAGGTAAGAAAAAAAGTGTGAAAAAAAAGAGTGAAATTTTGATATGGTTGACAAAAGTGAACATAAAAAGTTGTTGTGATGGAGTTTATTGGGTGGATTGGTATGAGTTTGATTCTGTAAAGTGTGTGTTCTTCCGGTTGTTCTCGAATGATCCTTTTTCCCGGATTTTAGCACCACATGGCCTCAAATTTTCCATACCTAACTGTTTCCGCCTTAGCTTCATCATAACCCTATAAAGCCCTCATGATTTTGTTGTGTGCATATTTTCAAGCGGTTGAGATTATCGAGATTGTTCAAGCTTTGTGGATGATGAGTATTGAGGTCGAGATTTAAGTGAAGTGCATTAGAGGATTTTGGTGTTTTGATGTGCTAGTCAAGCTTGATTGTTGGCAATGATATGCTAGGACGGCATTTGTCAGATAATTCTAATTAGCAAACACTATCTTGTGGTTTATTATCTTAGTCTTGCTTGGGGACAAGCAAGGGTAAGTATGGGGTATTTTGATAGCGTCTATTCTAGCATTGTCTTTGGGCACTCTTGTGTAGATTTTAGGGCGTTTTACT
Organism: Persicaria maculosa; assembly: GCA_963922045.1. Taxonomy (NCBI): domain Eukaryota; kingdom Viridiplantae; phylum Streptophyta; class Magnoliopsida; order Caryophyllales; family Polygonaceae; genus Persicaria; species Persicaria maculosa. Next base: position 16,599,994 of record OY998261.1, on the reverse strand, counting down.
AGGGTATTCTACCTATTTCTTAGCCCTTTGTGTCCCATTTCGAGGAATCGGTGGCTACCGCTAGTTTGTTGTGATTTCAGGTACTTTTGAGCGGTTTTGGAGCCGATTCAAGAGCTAAAGGATAAGGAGATGATAAGAGGCGCTTCCATGTGGAAATAAGTCATCAAAGCCAGGCTAAAGGGGTCGAGAGATGAGCAAAAATATGAGACAAAGAAGCAAGCATATCAAGTGAATCACTCATAGGAGCTCAAGGCGATGTAGCACGACTCGCAGAACAAGGGAGTTTGTGCAATTTTCAGCTACAGCAAGCTACCATGACTCGTGGGAGACCTTCACGAGTCGTGACGAGTGAACCCGTGTGTTTTGTGCGCTACTGAGACGTGTCACGACTCGTGACAGACTCTTCACGAGTTGTGACAGTGCCAGATTGGCCAGACCTTTCATATTTCCGCTGTTTCTTTCATTTGTTGGGTGGATTAATTAAAAGGGATGTAATTTCCAGATTCTAAGGGGTTACGTTTTTGGACAAGGGCTCGAAACACTGAGATTTTGGAGGAAAAACTTTGGAGAACCCTAGATTAGTTGAAGGATAAAGGATTTCAGTCGAAAGCTTTGAGACGATTTCCGCTATAGAAGATCAAGTATTTCTCTTACTCTTCTTTGCCATGTCTTCTTATCTTGCTTTTGATTTGTTCTCTTTTATCATGTTTGGCTAATTCGATCGTTCTAGGGTTGGGGTGATTCCACTAGGTTGAGATAGACCATACTTACTATTGCTTGAATGTAGTTTGATTTTTGTTTGATTTAATCCTATTGAGCGTATAGCCTAATTGATAATCGATTAGATCCAATTAGGGGTTGAGACCGAGAGGAGATAGCCCTAATAGGAAAATAGATGATTGCATGAGACCGAGAGGTGATTGTTGTCATTGGAGCTATAGGATTGAACCTGAGACATTGATGTTTGCTTATGAGTGACATAATAGCATGATTCAAGATCTCTTGAGGATCAATAGGTTGTCATAGATATTCTAGGTTTGTTTGTTCTAATGGAGACAGATATTTGAATGAACTGGCTTAGATTCTAAGAGCATAATGGACCTAACTTTAGTTTAACTTTACACGAGAGTGATTGTTAACCTGTTTTGTACAATTTACTATGAGACTGAGAGGAGATTAGTAATGAACTTAGGCAACCTACCTTCAAACAGAATCAAATTCATTCGAGCGAGAAAAATCTCTTAAGTCTATCGACGAAACATGGTGGTCAATCCCCAATTCTAGAATGTTTTCTCCATATTTGCTCAAAACTTCCATTGGCTTGTTTTAATTTGTTTTTATTAGTTATATCATAAAACCTCAATTTTGATCTCTACTATTTTGGCTTAGTCAACTAGTTGCAAAGATTCGATTAATACTCCTATAGTCCCTGAGTTCGACACCCATACTACAACCGATCCCATACACTTGTGGGAGTAGGTTTCAAGCCTATCAATGTGCTGGCTGGTTTAAGAGTTGATGAATGGCCCTCAAATCTTGTTAGTTTTGGGATGAGAAGTGTGATTTTGGGTATTGAATCGAGCCAAGAAATGGTACCTAAGCAAATAGATATGGTTATCTTTGATCCGGGTGGAATGAATGTTGATGGGATTAGTGTGCAAGGAGGCAATAGTACTTTTAAGTGGGATAAAAAGGAATTTTTTCCAAATATTATGGGTGATAAGGTCGTTAAAGACTATGGATTAACACCACTTGATAAGGGGTTAACTGAAATTGCTAGAGATACACAGAGGTTGAGGGTTATGTCGTTAGTTTTTGACCCAGGAGGGATGTATTGTTGCCTTAACTCAGTTGAACTTATTAGGCCATTTGATCAAGGAATTACGCATGGGATATTGAGTTGTATTTTGGTTTTCGATCTGGGTGGGAAGGTTGCTTGGAGTTGACTGGTGACATTGTCTAAAGATAAAGGTCCTTTATTTTTTTGTAAAAGTGGATGCTTCTCAAGGGCATGCTGAAGGTTGGGCTGTACATGTTTGGGAAGCTAGATGGTGGAGATGGGGCTGCTTTCAGACAGGTACATGGGACTGTACGTGGTGCAACAATCAAGAGCTGTCATTTTTTTGGGGCCTTTGAAAGCCAAGAATTGTCATTAGTGAACACCAATTTGGATGCTAACTGTGAATTGAAATCCCACCATGCTAGGCATTGTTTTTTTCTTATGTGATGAGGTGGGCATTAAGCTGCAAGCTACAAGCACATACCAGCACATACAGCATGGGGAAGCAGATCTTAATCTGGGTGGAGTTTGGTGTCATGGAGCTCAAGACAACTGTTGTAGAACAGTAGAAGGATGCAAATTGTTGTCAGCTGATTTTTTTTACTGGAAACAAATTTGTGATGACTCTTGTGTGGTCACACAAGAAGTACATGGTTGCTTTCATGGAAGCTAAGTTGCAGCCAAGGTCCTTTATTTTTTTTTAGTAAAGTGGAATGCCACCAAGGGATGCACATGGTGGAAAGGCAATTTCCAGTAGTTAAAAGCACTACTCAGGAGCAACTTTCAGCTTCTTATATGGCTGCTTTTTTTTAGTTCGTATTTTTTTTTTAATAAGCTTAAGGACAAGCTTTCTTAAGGAGGGGAATATTGTTAGGAATTGGGAGATATGAGGGTTAGGATTGTAAATACTAGGAAGTTGGGCATTGTGGTATAAAAATACTCATATGTTGCAATTGCAGATTATCGATGAATACACAGAAATCCTATCTTCTTCTTCTTCCTACTCTCAATCTATCTTCTTCTCTTCTTCAATCTTCCCTTTCCCTGTCTCAAATCCTCTACCCGACCTCAGGGTCATAACATTCAGGCCCGGATGTCAGTGAAGATGTACGATGGCGAGGACTACAATGCGATGAAGATGCGAGGAGACAACAACGAATGCAAAGGGGTCACATTGAGGTGGGTTCATTTTGCAGATAAAGATTAGTTTCTTTTAAATACATATTTGTAGGATTTATTCATTCTTTTAAACACCCCTTATTTTTTTATCTCTATCAATTAATAAGCCAATATAATTTTTCCATCTTAGTTAACGGTCCCACTTATTTAAATAAATATCCAATCATATATCTTAATTAGGTAAAAAACTTATCGTTTTGTATAAAATAATATATCCAATATATATATATATATAAGACCACCGTATCTCCATATTGTTTTCATATACTATTATTTATCCAAGGATAAGATTTCATATATTGTTTTCAAAATCCTCATATAATTACGTATATTAATTATTTATTTATATCCAAAGATAAGATTTCATATATCAATTATCTTAATTAGTTAGATAACTTATTTTTTTAAATAAAAAAATATATCCAATATTTTGTCAAAATTGAATATAATATATCTATATATAAATAATTGAATATACATATGAAATTTATGTTATGTTTATTTCTTTTGGAATTAATACGTAAAATTTTTTATCATTTAATATTTTTTATTAAAAAGTATAAAATCTAGACTCAAGATAAAAATATATTTTAATCATTTTTTTAATAAGATAACCAACATGATTAATTTAGACTCAAACATCTGTTTACCTTCTAAAAAAATAACACAATTGAAGATTATATATTTACTTTATATGAAGTAGTAATTTATAATAATTTAAAGATGGTTTATATAATAAAATTCTTTAACAAATCGGGCAACGAGCGAGTAATAAAACTAATATATATATAATCTCCCTAACACTTAAAGCTCAACCTTTCTATGCCCAATGAGGCTATCCATGTGGCGGGCTTTAGGATTTTTTTTGTTCTTTTTCCAATTTTACCCCTGCTTTTTTCTTCCTCCATAAACTTAAAAACAAGTACTTCAGAGGATAGCTAGGCTATCCACGTGGTGGCATAATGTGTTTTTGTTTTTTTTTTTCAATTTTGCCATGTTTTGAAACCGTTAATGGAAAACTTCCTTCTTTCTCTCAACCTTCCTCCATCGCCTATTTGCCTTTGTACATGGAAAACTGCTTCTCGGAGCATTTGAGCAGCGATGGAGATCTATGCATTCTGGATGACAGAGACTTCTTCCTTTTCTCATCCTCCTACATCTTTAAGGTATCATATTCTTCTAAGCTTGATTGAAGTTGGGTTACCACTTCTGGTCGATGTTCTTTCTTCGTCTGCCATTCAATCTAATTTTTATTTTCATATAAATAATTATTTATTAAAATTAATTGAAAACTATGGTTAGTGGGTAGTTATATATATACACACACTTCGTATTAATTATATAACTTCTTTTACATTTTAGCTCATGTATATTAGTTTATATTTGCCAGATTCATCATATTGGTTATTGATATTTGAAGGTCGTGTACTTACTCCATCAACTTTTTATTCGCTATAACTCAAATCTTCATTGATTTATAGTATTCGGAACTTAATTGTTACTTATGATTTTGCAGCTCATGCTAGCTACTTTTCCTCATATCCATCACGAATTGGGCATATTGGAATTCTTCCATCAATTGTTCCTGATTTGTAGTGGGAGGCTACGTAAGTGAGAAGTTATGTAAGTAATGAGAAGTTATCAGAAGTTACATAAGTGGAATGTTACATAAGTAGTGGGAAATTATGAGTATTGAAAATAGTGAGAATTTATATTAAGTAGTGCGATGTTACGTAAGTAGTAGGTTATTAGGAAGTTACTTAATGTGAGATGTTACGTAAGTAGGAAGAAATTACATAATTACATTAAGTAGTGAGAAATTATGTAAGTAATGGAAAATGATCGGAAGTTACTTAATGAGAGGTTACATAAATAGTAGAAAATTACGAGTGTTGAAAATATCGTTATAAAAAATAGTTTACTAATCCCGTACGTTACGTACGGATACTGCACTAGTTTAATTTAAAGTCAGTATTGCATTAACTAACTATCATTTACCACGTGTTATTAAGTTGGTATTGCAATAATTATCATTTATCACTCATTGAAATCAGTGATTATTTTAGATTTATTATAAGAAAATAGTTATATTTACATATTTTTTTATAAAGATAGAATTTTATATAGAACGATATTTTTTTGATAAATATTAACAAAAGTAATCTAATATTTTTAAATGCTAACGAAATTAATCTAAAACTTTTAATATAAGGGACCTATGTCATTCTTTACCTCCTTTTTCATTTCAACTAGTTCAATACCTGCATTTTGTGTAATTTTTTAATTTAAATAATTTGATATTAATACCCTTTTGATTAGATAATTTATTTTTATTTCAATACTTTTGAATTGCTGTGTAATTAATATAAAATTAAAATAAACGGTTTTTCTATCCTATGCCCTTGGGGCATAGGATAAAACACTAAATTGTGAAAGATTCCCTACAGAAAAGGCAAGCGACCCTAAAAAATCTAATTAAAATTTGGCTAAACTAATTAAAAGTTTAAAAAAATTTCCCAATTTAGTGTCTTATCCTATGCCCCAAGGGCATATGATAGAAAAATCGTAAAATAAATTATTATAATACACACACACACACATATATATATATATATATTTGAATTTCAATAAATTTAGTATTAATTCCCATGCTACTAATTATGTGATTCTAAAATAAACCAAATGTTAAACCTTAGATAATATCATTAATTATTTTTTTATAGGCATAAACGATTTGATCTTTCATTATATATAATATAAACCTTGGATATCATTACTTTAATTTTATGAAGTTTCCATATCACATGCAAAAGATATTTTTTATAAAAAAAATTAAGGATTATGGATCGAATTGGATTGAAGATAGAAAAATTATAAAAAAAAAATATCTTGTATTGATTAAGTGAATGAGAGATTTTTTTATATATAGTTATTATTGAGATCTTATAATTTTGGTAAAATCTTTCCAAAATATATCCATATTTAGAAAAATTCGAAAAACTATTGTAATAAGATTGATTAAGGTGAGGATATAAATTTTTTTAATTGATTAATATTGCTATGATGAAGGAGAATGTGACATGTGTCATTGCATTGACGGACCTAGAGGGGGTTTGGGTGGCATTAGCCCCCTAGCCCAGAAGAAAACCATAGAATTTATTTTATTTTTGGATTTTTTGGTAATTTTTACTAACTTTAGGGATAAAAGAGTGTAAAAAGAGAATTTTTGGATTTTTTGATAATTTTTACTAACTTTAGGGATAAAACAATAGAATTTTTGATACGATAATTTAGGGATAAAACCATAGTATTTAGGGATAAAACCAAAAGTTAGTAAAAATTACCAAAAAATCAAAAAATTTTAATACGAGAATTTTTGGATTTTTTGGTAATTTTTACTAACTTTAGGGATAAAACCATAGAATTTTTGGATTTTTTGGTAATTCTTGTATTAAAATTTTTAATACAAGATATATTTGATCCAAAAGTGACTGTTGAATAAATAACTAGTTTCCAGTTTTCACTCTCTACTTTTTTTTATTAAGTAATAATTCGAGTTCAAATATAACTGAAGCTCGAGAGGTCGGTAAATCGACAGACGGGTGAACCGTCAAATATACAGAAAAACCTAAAATACAAAAAAAAAAAAAAAAAAGAAGCGCAATCAACAAATAACATGCACTTTGTAATGAACGAAACTAAAGGTACTAGATAAGCTAATGAAGGTAGATAAGTTATTTGTTCAAATATTTTTAACTACTAAATATTATCACAATTTTTTGTGTTTTTTCATTACTTCATAATTCATATACTTTTGGGTTATGATTTTAATTAAATCTATTACTACAAAATTTTCAAAATTAAATTAACTTAGTTTGGATGTTTGAATTTTAATATGATACTTTTTTAATTGAAAAAAATACGAATGAAATTATGAGAATTTTAAAAATAATGACAAATGAAATGATAAAAATGAAAGAAAGTTAGCAAGATTCGAACATGGGTCTAAAAAATACTCCGTAATTTAGAAATATGGTGGACTTAACTAATGGATCAACAAGACTTCTTATAATAAAATATTTAATTTTTAAATAAATTAAGAAATCATCAATTAAGAGTAGCTTTTGTAATTAATCCAACGATAATTTGTTAGTGGATTTTTTATTAAAAACTTGTACAATAATAATAGGTGGTTTAATGTTCTTTTCTTTAAAATTATTTATTTTTGGGTAATTTTGTCTAGTTGTCCAAATTTAAAGGGAGCTCGTGCTAGCTGCACCACAATGGGGTCCTTTCTTGTGGTTATTTCATGAATATAATTTATAAATTACTAATAAATCGACCACATTTAACAAAAATTAAATTTATGTGCTTGATTTGATTTTTTTCTAAAAAAAGAAAATTATAATATGCCACTCCAACACATATTTTAAAAACTAAAAAATTATATAAAATATTAATTTTTTAACTAAATATTATTTTTAAAAAATAATAAATTGTTAATATTTTATATAATTTTTAACTTATAATAAATTCATTCCGATTTAAAAAAAATCTTAAAATACATATTAAATAGTAAAATGTATTACATTTTAGATCAAAAGAAGTAAATAATAAATATATCAAACCTCATATACCACCTACCTTAAATCAAAACAAGTATTTTTTTTTTCACCCTAACACCTATATAAATTATCAATTATCATCAAAGAATCGGTCGAAGGCCTATATATGCTTGACTCGCTCAATGAAAACGACATTTAATATTCGCCTTAGCCTCCTCCATCGAACCACAACATATATTTATATAATTATAACTTAAATCATCATTTTTCCAAATAAACGCGTTGAAGTTTCAAACCCCAAATTAGAGACAAACCCAAGAGATTATATCTCAGAAGCTCATTTCCTTGTATATATATAATACTGATGATGATCATCATCTCTCCCATCCTCATTTAGACATTCATTCCTAATTCACCTTAATTCAATTCAAACAAAATCTTGAAATTAACCTAAAGCAGATAGCTTCATCGCCACCACCATTGCCTTTAATGGAGGATTTGATCCCACCGGGGTTCCGATTTTACCCCACCGAGGAAGAGCTCATCTCGTTCTATCTCCACCACAGGCTCGAGGGCAGCCTCCCAGAGCTCAACTGCGTCATTCCCAGCATCAACATTTATGCCCTTGAGCCTTGGGACCTTCCAAGTAAGCTATTTCAAAACCAATTAACAATGAGAAGAAAATCATCTTATTTTTTAATATTTTATTTAGATATTTATAGTTCACTCTTGGGACCTTCCAAGTAAGCTCTCTCAAAACCAATTAACAATGAGAAGAAAGTCATCTTATATTTTAATATTTTATTTAGATATTTATAGTTCACTCGAGTCTGCATTAAGTTCAGAATCCACCTTCTATCATAATTCTCCCGAGTTAAAATGTTAGTTCCGATTGGGTGTGGCAGAGGTGGCAGGGGAGAGGTGTAGCGGGGAGACGGAGCAATGGTTCTACTTCATGCCGCAACAAGAGAGGGAGGCGAGAGGAGGGAAGCCGAACAGAACGACAGCGACAGGGTATTGGAAGGCGACAGGGTCGCCAGGGTATGTGGTGTCGTCGAGCGAGAAGAGGGTGATAGGGGTGAAGAAGACGATGGTGTTCTACAAGGGGAGGGCTCCTACAGGGAGGAAGACCAAGTGGAAGATGAATGAGTACAAGTCCATCTTTGGCACTCCAAGTACAACTACCACTAGTACTATCCCAAAGGTTTGTTACAACTCTTTTTGCTATGGCTTAGTTTTTACCATCGCACAATATATATGATTTGATATGGCCATTTTAAATATTTTTGCAGCATATATAAATATATAATACAGTATGTGAACATCGATATATTATATATTATTATACTAATAAAGGAAGTGTCAAGTGAATCATCATTTTTTTTATTAGGTCAAGTGAATCATCATAGATTTAAAACAAAAAAGGTGATAGCCCGCGCTATTATTTAATTTTATTTCCAAATAGGGTAAGTAAATTAATTTTTTTTAACGGATTTTCTAATTTATATATACTCTAAAATTTATAGGTTAAAAACTATATTATAATTTTTTTAATATAAAATTCAATATATGTACCTTAACATCTATTTAAAGATGGCTAAAATAATTTATATTTGAAAAAATCTTTTTCAACATAGATATTCAATCTATATCCCAATTGTATATGGATTAGAAAAAAACCTTTTTTTTTAAAAAAAATATTACTATATTCGACTAGTAACAATCAATAAGACCAGCCAGTTAAAAGTTGTTTGTAGCTAATTAATAGTTAGTGTATGATCTCACCAAAAAAAAAATAGTTAGTGTATGCAAATTAACAAAATAATCCCTCCTCCGTTTAGCCTTCAATCATGATTATCAAATGTTTATCATTTTTAGATTTTGTAGGCAACGAATTATAGGCGAATTATATATCATACTATTAATTATTAGGAAAATTACATATATTGATCAATTATTTCCATTCATATTCTCTATACATACAAGGTTCTTAGTTAATACTTATAAGGTAAATTTAAACAAAGATTTTAAGGATATTTCAGTTGAATTAGAACAAAAAAAGTAAAAGCTTAAAATACTCTCTTTTTCGATAAAATATGTCATATTACTATTCAAATACACTTTTTAGGAAGATAAAAACTATATAAAATATCAATTTTAATAATTTGTTTTTAACAATTTCATAATTAACATAAGTACAAAATTATTAAAAAAAATATTTAAAAAATAAATATTTTATATACTTTTTATTATAAAAAAACGTGTGTAACTAGTAAACGATATGTTTTTCTGAACTAGGGGAATAATAAAATATTTGCGATCATTAACTAGTTTATATATATATATGTATGTATATATATATATATATATATGTATGTATGTATGTATGTATTGTGAGAGAGTAATTATACTTTATTAATTAGTTTTGGTTGTAGAGATGACAATTTCATCCGCACCTGATGGATATCCGTCTCACCCGGCCCGAAAAAGTGGGTGAAAATCCGGTATAAAGCGGATATTAAATGGGTGATGGGTGAACAGGTGATGGGTCGGATCAGATTCGGGTGAAAGTATTTCTCACCCGTCACCCGACCCATCACCCGACCCGTCACCCAACTTCTATTATATAATTAGATTATATATATGAAATTACCAATATACCCCCAAACTCTAACTCAGCAAATCTATCAAACATGCTTCTAGCTTGAAATGTTGATAGTTGTGTGGATCTTTACACGTATTTGACTATATTTGCTAGTTGTTTATTCACTGAAGTGTTCGAAATATGTTTTTCTATAATTTTTGTTGTTGAATTTGACGTGGTGTATTTCACCCGAATTATCACCCGATCAACCGGTGGTTGATGGGTGGATGGAACGGGTGAAATATTTGGTGGGTGATGGGTCGGGTCGGGCAGGTTGAAGGGTTCTAGGTGATGGGTCGGATGACAAAAGTAGATCATCCACTCACCACCTGACCCATTGTTATCCCTATTTGGTTGCCAGCTAGTTTGTTGGGGCACATTTACTATAATCGGTCAATAGCGACTTAAACACATGAATTACCGTCTAAGAAAAGTCTTGTCACATTGACCTATATCCTCCATACTTAAATAGTCGTGAATTAATTCTGCATGTTTAAAATTTGGTTTTGAAATTGCTCCAAATCAAACGAATTCTAAAAATAATAAATAAAATTTTAAATAGTAAAATATCAATTAGATTGAGTGGTTCAGATTTTCTGAATTGGATTACAATATATGGATTGCAGTTGAGGCACGAGATGAGCCTTTGCAGGGTCTACATAACATCCGGGAGCTCAAGAGCGTTTGACCGACGCCCCTCCGCCTTAACCATCAGGAGTCCGATCCCCGACATCGCACCCGCCCCGCTGCCAGCACCAGCGCCACTGCTCGCGCTCCCCGCGGAGAAGTCGAGCTCGACCTCCGACAACAGTTCCAGCTACGGAGGTCGCCAAATTATGGACGATGCAGGAAGTAGGGACATTAATGCTATTAGCGATGAGGTAGTTATGAATGGATTGGATCCTTTTTGGGAATGGGAACAACTCAATTGGCCATGATACCGAACACTGATCGATCAAATTGCTCTCATATTCATATACTCTCAAAGGGTTTTATTTATAGCTTCTGATTTTGTCTAATTTTTTGCCCAGGTATATGTAGAATGTATTGAATTCAGATTGAGTTGAGTTTAATTAAGTTAATTAGATGGGCAATCAGATTTTTTTTTCCCAAAGGAAATTAATCATGTATGGTATGTAATTCTTCAATCTATCAATAAATCCGATGCACAATCCAATCTCCAACCGTATTTGCTTCCCTGAAAATATCACTACTAGAATTATGTCATTTAACATCGGCTCATTAACATCAATCGAAAAACCTGCTATATTAAGCAGTTTTTTAACATCGGTTTTTAAATTTAAGATGTTAAAAATAAAATAGACATCACCCTATATTTTAGACCGATGTTAAATATTCATTTTGAAATATTTTATAAAAGGCGCGGAATCATGTCATGAATTAATTTAAACACCCGTCCATGAGATTCCTGACTATATCCAACACTTTCACCCTCCGCCCTTGACCCATGTCGTATTCCCAACCTCAGAACATAGAGAAAAAAATCGCTCTTATGCTCACTGGCTTCCCCAACCTCAAATATAAAACCAGAGAGTCTCCCACTCCTCCCTCGTTCTTACACATCCCTCGCACTTCTCTCAATCCATGAAGGAGAACACCACTGTTGTCGAACTCACCAGAGCCTACTTGCTCCCAGAATTTGTGACTCCCTTGCCCCATCTCTCTCATCGTCTTGCCATCCTCTTGGAGACTGGATCTCACTTGTCGTTGACCACGTTCGAAGGCTCCTGGATCCCACCTTCGAAGGTTGGATCTCACGAAGGTAAGGGCTCTCTCTGCTTCCCAATTCTAGGGTTTAGGATTTGAAATATTGGGATTCCAAACTCGAATTTGTTAATTTCACTTCTTAATTCGATAAATATTTTATTGTCAATGTATTTGTACTTCTAAGTTATGGTACTAGTGTTTTGAAATCCCAGAGAGTAGCCAGAAGCGACAAAGGCAAAACACTACTACCATAGCAAAATCTGCCCCATATCTTTGCGGTTTTCAGGAGAAAATGGAGGTATTACTACTTGTACCTTAAAAAACCGCAGTGAAAATGCTCAATTTCCTTTGTTAGTTTTTTTATTTCTTTTGATAAAAAAAATGGAATCAAATCAAATGACCTCCCTTTTTTAGGATCTTTAAAAAATTGAGGTATTACTACTTGTACCTTAACAATGGAGGTCATTTGATTTGATTCCTTCTTAAATGTGAATGAGGGCTATTTAATTTCTTCTGAAATATGATTGGGGGTTATTTGATTTTGGCTTTTGTAAATGTAGGGATTGGACTATTTGGCTTTAAAAGGGGTTTATTATAAATTCAAGAACCAGGGAGATTGAGAGAACATTGTTGTTTTTGCAATTGTTGTAACTTTTGATAATCTTAATGGATTTGCTTTGGCAGTCTCATCAAGTGTCTTCATTGGTTCATTGGTTCATTGGTTCTGGCTTCATAATCAAGAAGAAAGGTCTTATGAAAGCTGGTAATAATGGAGTAAGAGCAGGTTTAAATCTTTTCACTTTCCCTATTTAAATGTTTTCTTGTCAAGTAGGTCTTGTTGATTTGTTTGTAACTTTGAGCAAAACATGTATACATATTGCATATCTAGATTCGTATAGCTAATGGAAATTGATGAGACTTTGACATTGGGCTTTTCTAGTTCAATTCGTGATTTATGGCTGACAGTTTTGCTGTAAATCAGTTTTTGGACACTTATATGAGGATCAAGCGTATGTGATGCCAAGGGAGAGAAGACTGATATTCACAACAAGGGAATGCCCCTCATTTTAACTAGTTTAGGATCTTTAGTTCACTAGCTTGTATGGTTTTTCTGTTGGTATATGGAGTATGAAGCATTTGATAACAATTAAGAGACAAATTATTCATAACAATGCTCCTTTTGATTTAAATTGATTCTTTTGTCTTCAGAAAGTATGTCGACTTCTCCTCTTGACTTTAGATTGCACTTCTTCCTATCTTCAGTGGAGTGGTTTCTTGATGTTTTAAGATCAAATCCATCTCCAGAAAGAGTGTTAAATGGATGAATGGGTTTTATATGTTTCTTAGATCTTCCCTATGTCTTTCTCTTTATGGTTTAACATCAGTATTGCCCATATTTTTTTACGATTCTCAGTGATTCTTGGAGAGTTAGCCAACTTTCCGCGTATGCATTTGCACCTGCAATCCTTGTAACTCATTTTGGGGGCCTTGAGCATCATACTAAGGTATGTCTAGCACATTATTGCTATTAAATAACTAAAATCTAGAATCCATCATAACTCCTCCTTAGGAAAAGTTAAAGGCCTTTTCACTACAGTGCAGTTCTAGCACATTTCATCTTGAAGAAGAAGTTGCCCATATTTGGCATGCTTGGATGTATCCTCTGTGTTGTGGGATCTATGGTCATTGTTCTGCATGCTCCACACACGAGAAGTTTTTTGCCTGATTTGCTGCTATGTTATACGATGCTGATTTTTTTTAACTTTCTGTTGTTATTTGGTCTTGTTTTTACTTTGTCTTAAATATCTTTCCAAATACTTTCTTCTCTCATTCTCTGTCACATCTTTTTCTCCCCTTGATCATGATATCCAAATTTTTGTTGCACTTGAAAAGCTTAATCTGATTGCATAAATGAGATTTGTTCAGATTTTTAGTTCTGGGAAATTAGATATTTTTCTAATTATATGCATGGTTACTAGCTTTTCCACTTTTAAGTTTTCCTGAAGTTAAATTCTTGAAGTCAAATTCCTTTCTCAAAGACGTGTTTTAAGTTTTTTAAGTTTTCTAATTTTCAGCATGGTTACTAGCTTTTTAGTTTTAAGATTTGTTCAAATTACTTTTCCACTTTTATGTTTTCCTGAAGTCAAATTCCTTTCTCTACCCTCATCTTCTAATGTTGTTCTTGTTGCAACAAACATTTTTTCTGAGATTTCTTCATACGTGAAGCTGTCACTTGAATCTGCAGCATGAAATTAAAAAAATTTAGCTTCTAACCTTCCACCACTTCAAATCATTATGGTGATACCCACAGTAAAATTATTAAGAAAATAGTTCTTTGTTCTTTCGTTTTTGTCACTGGAAAGGTGTGAGAAATATTTGTGTATGTGTTGTGACAATGTAATAAATTGCTATAGACACTGCACAGAAGGAGCTGAGGAGAAGAGGGGTAGTCCTAGCTTCAAAGAAGTCAGCAAGGACTATTGCAGAAGGTTTAGGAGGGGTTTTACAATTGTGAAAAGATCACCTGGTGTTCTCTCATCATATCTTCATACTAGCCCACTACCAGGTTTACTTATCTTTTCCTAATTATTCTCTAATGGGAAATTCGCCTCTATCTTCTTTGGAATATTCTTTTTTTGTTCGATTGTGAGTTTAAAGTGGACTTCGTCTATGTTTAAAAGTGCATGTCCCTTTTTATGTTTACACTTTTAATAATGAGAAGTCGAAAGCTTATCTGTGATTGATTGATGCTTTATAATCAATTCTAAAGTTGGATGTAGGCTTGGGTCGTATTGCTGGAGTTCTGTCACTAGAAGTTAAGAATCCAAATGCTTCATTAGATGCTTTTCATAGTGTTGGTTCAGAATTGGCAATGCATATAGTTGCTGCAAAACCTTTGTTCCTTACAAAGGAACTTGTCTCTAGGGAAATTCTTAGATCTCAGGTTTGATACACCATCTTTTCCATTCAGCTATCATCATATAATATAATGTTGTCTTTTCATGTACTTCTTTCTAGTTAGACTCAGTGTTATCTTAGAAGAAAACAGAGTGAAAACAAGGTCATGCATGTTGCTGGTCTTTCTTAAGTTTATGCGTTGAAGCTTACATTTGAACAACTTATATGCCTTGAAGCTTAATAAATGTCTATCTTAAGTTTCACATGCTCTTTTTGCTATTATGTAAGAACGTTATATCTAATTTAATGCATATTAGCTCAAATGGTAGAGCATTGTGTTCAAACACAAAGATACGGGTTCAAATCCCGCATAGGCTACGATAATAAAAAAAATTGCAAATATATCATTTAACATCGGGTAATAGCCGCTGTCTTTCAAAAAAAATTCGATGTCTATGTGGCTGATGTAAAAAGTCAAAAGTTTTTCACATCGGCTATAACCTGATGTCTCTGCATATTATAACATCGGTTATATTATATAATCAATGTTATAGGATAACAAAGACATCGAATTTAAAAATATAAACAATGTTATAATATACAAAGACATCGGGTTATAGCCGACGTGAAAAAATTTTGACTTTTTACATCACTCACATAGACATCGAATTGTTTTTTGAAAGGCATCGACTATTACCAGATGTTAAATGACATATTTCTAGTAGTGTATGACGAATTGAAACAGAATTAATTTTACACAATAGTAGCCTAATCTCCATTACCATGATCTCGATAATCCAAGGGCAACTCCATTCGCCAAAAGAGCTTTAACAACTATAAGGTTGATGTGCGCTAAAGCTAAATTGACCATGTTTCGTATTTTACTTTTAGTTAGTTTTCTATCATTAATATGCATTATAGGTTGGGAATGCTATGAATTTATGTGGTTTATGCATATTTACAAGATATAGAGGTTTACACAAGTTTTGGTTCAATTTTGTAGAAATCAAAACGGAATTTGAAGCAATTGCAAGCAAAATAAGACAAGCTGGAAGAGAGGTCGACGTCAACCAAAGTCCCTCGATGTTGACTGTAGAAAAGGGGTGGAAATTCAAGCTACTGAAATGGAAAGAAGAGCAATCAAAGTCTAACACACTGCCCGAGATCGAGTGCACCAGAGGCACTCGACGTCGATCACTCCACTCGACGTCGATTGGTCTGACGCGCAGAAAACGCAGATTTAAGCCCGAATTTTTTTAGGGTTTATCTAAGGCACGAAATATTTTATCTTTCTATGAAGAGATCAGACTTTATATGGATGGATTTAGTTTAGTTAGGAGATTTTATCTTTTCCAATTAGATAGAATATACTTTCTTAATTTGCTAGTTAGTTAGCTATAAATAAAGCCAATAGGGCTAGGGTTTTACATTATCCAATTACACAAGTTATTATGTGCTATAGAGAGTATAGTGAGAGAGTGTGCAGTCGAGTGTGAGGTGAGGAAGAAGGAGAAGACGGTTGGCGGTTGTACTCTTAAAGGTTTTATTTTTATACAAAGTTTATGTTTTTATTGTTTATGATGATGTTCATGATGATGATGAGTGAGTAGTTGTCCCACTTCTAGTGTCGGGGTGAGCCCGACAATAGCCATGTGTGTGTGCTTGAATCGTTGATTTCTTATGTGTTTATCATCTTCTATCCTGTGCTTAATCCGCTGCGAAAGTAGAGGAAATTCCTTATTGTAATTTATGAAGCGAAAGTGAATTACTTTGTGAATTTGGATAGAAATTAGGATTTGTTTGCCCAAGTTGACAAAACCCTAATTATGAAAAGGATAGAAACAAATAGGTTTTATACGAAAGCCTCTATGATTCTATTTATTGGTTGCGAAAGCTATCGTATGATGATAAAAATATGAACTTTTCTATGATTCTCGTGTGCTGCATGCATGGTTGCTATTGTGGTAAATCCATACCTTGGAAGTTTTAGTTTTATAAGTTTACAACCCAAAAATCCCAGCTTTGAACCTCTTTTTTTTTTATCATTGCTTCTCTTTACCATCCTTTAATTCTTTCGACCTTTCCTTGTCAAACAATCTGCTTCTTTTTTTGTATTTTCTGTTACTACTGTCGACATCGACTGAACCAGTCGATATCGACTACTCTGCTGTTGTGATTTGAAGGTCGTCAGCTTGCTATGTCAACCCCGCTGGTGTTCACTCGACATCGACTGCCTTCAGTCGACGACGATCTGTTGTTTTTGTCGTTACAGGTTTTGTTGAAGGGCATCGACTGCCCCTGTCGATATCAACCACTTCTTTCGATATCGAGGCTTTTGTTCAATACTGCAGGGAACGTTTCAAGACTATTCAGGACCTGCTGACTCGCCTTCTCATGGATCGATCTTGATTCTCTACTACTACTACTACTACTACTACTACAGCGGGAAGGAGTCTTGAATTTTATTTGCTTAGAACGGGAATTGGTTTGCTTTTGAATATTTTCTTATTCAAGTCCTTCCCTGTAACAAAGGTTATCCCCCTCTATAAGGACATTATCCAAACATATTAAGTCATCCCTTAGCAAGCCATTACGTAGGCTTAGAGCTTCCGCATAGATTGGAGGCATACCACTATATAAGCCCCAACTAAAAGAGATAACAGAAGCATCCGGGTTACGGATAATAAAGCCAAAGGATGCTTTTCCATATTGCAACCTAGAACCATCAAAATTTAGTGTTACATAATTAAGGGGTGGTTTAGCCCATATCACATATCTTTTTCAATGTTTAGATTTATAGTAATTAGAATGGTTATGAAGCGGAGGACTCTTTGTAAGGTTACCATCCCAATCATCCACTTTTACATTGAAATATGATGCTTGAATCCAAGTTTGTTGTGTGATAAGGAGTAAGGCCTTAATACAGTTCAAATTCGGACTTTCTGTATGATTAAAAATGAGGTGGTTCCTGTGAGTGCAAAGAGGCCACCAACAAAATGCAAGGTTCGGCATTAGATTAAGACCAATATGGTCACGAATGCTTTCTAGAGCTATATCATTCCTTTGGTTATTAAAGTTGCAGTTCAAATTAACTGGTAAGGAAATATTAAGAACAGCTAGAACATGTTTTATCATCATGCAGTCTAATAGAATATGATTGGTCGATTCTAAAGTGAAGTCCCCGAACATACATGCCATAGGAATTGAGATATACGAACGTTGTAGTTGTTTCTTAGATGGTAACCCATCCTGAGCAATCTTCCAAAGTAAGTGTTTAATCTTAGAGGGGACATCAAGCTTCCAAATCCAAGGACAGTGGAAGTTATGCAGGTGGGAGCCATTCTATCAGTGATGTGGAGAACCGGCAGATGAACCGCTAAAATCTCATCCAGAACACGTTGAGGGAGAACATCTGCAAGATCCCTTCTTAATGCAGAAACATCCCAACAATTTGAGTCCGTAAGAAACTGGCTTACCTTCCAAGATAATTGATCAACCAAAACAAGAAGCATCGGACGATCAAGGAAAAAACCTTCTGACGCCCAAGAGTCCGACCAAAAGTTAATTGTATGACCATTGCCAACAACCCATCGAAGTCCTTTTGCAAAACTTTTCTGGATAGGCATCAGTTTTGACCACTGCCAAGAGGTTCCACCCTTCTGTTAATAAGAAAGTAAGTTAGTACTTTCAAGATATTTGTTTTTAATTACTTGAACCCAGACATTAGTCGGTTCAACAATGGTTTTCCAAAGGAGTTTCATTTGTAATGCAGTGTTCATAGTTTCGACTTTGTAGATCCCTAATTCGCCTGCCAAGGTTGATGAAACCCGATTTTAGAATCCCGTTCCCTCGGGTTTCGGGATCAAGTTGGACGATTGGGTTTAGGTATGATTGCTCCCTGTCTCTATGGCGTGGGTAAATTCCCCGGGCAATTGCAAAGAATCTGTCTAACCCCACTGATTTGGCTATACTACCTTATAATTTATACTATGGTTTTGACCCGGCTCTGCCGTGGCATTTGTATCTAACCCTTACTTCCGATTTACTTTCATTTAAATTGAATTTCTGTAACTTTGATTGTTTGGGGTTCGAAATCCCCGCTTTGAATACTGATTGATCATTAGAGGTTTGAAACCTCGACCCGTACCTGAATTGCAACATCCGAACGAAGGTATCCAACCTTCGAAACGTATCTCGGATATTTATATCCGGGCCGTTACAAAGTTGGTATCAGAGCCAGGTTGTGCAATTCGGGTACACAAGGGTCGGGTGTATGTTTTGGAAAATTGCCCATGAATTTCAAAGGATTTGAAGTGTTTTAAAGGGGCAAAATGAACTTAATATGCCTAACTCAATTGGACTAAATGTGAACTTGGCTTATGATAAAAGAGGAGAACCAACTAAAAAGGGATCGAGTGGGTAGAAAAGGCGCTAGACCATCCCTATTGGATGTAGTCGGGAATGGGTAGGCGAAATATTAGCTTGTTCTTTACAGGTGGGTCTGGAAGACTCCAAGGAGGCCGTTATATTTGATATTGACTGATTCTGTGTTGAGTGCTTGATATGCGAAAGATTGATTGGTATGTTCTAACTATTGAATGAATATTGAACGATTTGTGCGAACGGGATAGCGGGAGTACCCTTCTTCTTCTTATATGGTTAAGCTCAGCTTTTGTGGAACCGCCCCTTTCCTTATGAACCCTTTGGTAGTTCAATCGAGTCCTCCCTTAGAATATTGGCCTCCTCCACGGGAAATCGGGTTGGTAAACATATTGTTTCGGGAATCATGGTTGGATATGAAGGTTGCTTGGGAGAGTATTGAAAGTTGGCTTTTGATGTAATTCCAAGTTAGAAAGTAAGTGTTCCCGAGGTTGTCTTTCTTGATTCTTATGACGATCGACCGGTGTCATCTTGCCATAAAAAAGTCATATCCGAGTCTCACGGGAAAGATGGGTGATGAGTCAGTTAGGAAGAGTCAATGTTTGCCCTTATGGACCTCTATCGGGTTATCTTGATTGATCTGTCCATGATTATGTGATTCTACATGCACTACTCCTTGACCTACAGATTGATCCTTAGTGTGAAATTGTGCTTATATGCTTTGATGTTCATGATGACCATTGTATGGGTTTGAGCTACATTTATTATATCCATATCATCCCGACATGATCTACTTAGTATATTGCATTGTCATACTAGAGCACGAATATATATGTCATATGCCAGGATGTTGTATAATTGATCTCCTCCCTGTGAATAGGTTCATGATAGTGTGATCGTTCAGTTCTAGTATCATGATAGAGTGAGTCCCTTACTTGATGGATACGTGTTATAATTTGATGTCAACGTGCCTTATATGCTACGTAATTCCCAGTACATGTTGTGATGATGATCTTTAATGTGAATTCGTAGTTGTATGACATTCTGTACCCATGCTTGTCCCATTGCTTAGGTCCCGTGTTATGCCTTTCTTTCTCTCATGATTATATGTTGTCGTCGCATGTCTACTTGGCCTATTGATCGTATGGTTGATTAGAAACATGAACCACATGATATGAGTCTATATGATTGTTGCTTCTTTTGAATTAGGTCCATGATAGTGTGATCGACTCTTCCTTATATGAATGCCTCATAAGATGTGCTCTTTAGCATGGTAACCGATGATGCCTCGATGCTTATCATTCATTTTGTGACAAGAATTTATAGCATGCCCACCTATTTTGTATTCCTCATATTAACTGTTATTGATTATTCTAGTTTTGATATGCGTTAATTGTGCTAAATGGAGAATATGATAGGGTTAATGAGTCTTGATAAATACATGTTTCATCCCAGTATACCTTGATTGAAACTCATGTCCCCATATTCTAGTCATGTTGCCCCATTACTTAGACTTGCACTATACCTTGCTACACTTCCTCCCATGCTTCTATATTACGGGAATGTGATTGAATTGAAGTCTGCTTAATGTCGAATAATCAATCAGGTGCATGTATGTATCATATGTCATGCTGAGCCATTAGTATCATGCAGGACCCTTGGTTGTGACTTGTGTGAATTTATGCCTTGCCTACATTATTGCCGATTCTCTCTTGAACTAGGTCCTTGATAGTGTGGCTCTCCCTCTTTCTATCCTCGTAAATGCTTTACTTATCCGATTAGATTGATGTAAATTCGATGATCGACTTGCTTTCCGTGAGGGTTGATCCTAGCATGCTTACATGTTATCGCCCGACGCTATTTCTCTATTACTCTATGATATCCTCTCGCACTTGCATGAACGTATGACTTGACACCTCGCATGATCACACACCACCCTATATCATGATTTTGCATATGCGTGATGCATGAATGTCAGGAATAAATCTGGTTGAATCACTTTAGTTGTACTCTTGTTCGATGTGTGCTATTAGTATCATGTAAGACTTATGATTTTCAATATGACCCGCTAAATGATCACGTGTTGTACTTGTTCTATGGTGTGACAACTATTGTACCCTATATGCACTCTATGATGGTTCGTTCTTAGCATGATTATAATCTAGCACCCATGATGTCCTTCTTGCTACTTTTGATGATGCCTCATGTTTCGTGAATATTATGTTGAACTCCTCTAAATGACTCTTGACTATGCTTGTCTCACATTATGTATCACTAGTATCATGTAGGACCCATGCTCTCTAAATGTATCTCGTCATATGATTACGTGCCATGCTTGACCTAATATATGATCATTGTGTCAGATGAGATAGTTACTATGTTGCCCTTATATGATCTCGTATGATGCTTCACCTGTTTATTACGACGTACCTTGCCATGATTATTTGGACTCATTTGTTGATGTGTATACCATGCTTTTACATTGTTCATATGCATGATGTTCGTTATCTTCACTAAATTCCACATGACTTCAAATCATATATGATCATTGTTGGTTCCGCCTATCTTGCTTGAAGTTGCTAGGCATACCTGTTTCCATGGAATGCTAGAATGTTAGCTTGTTTCACAAACATCAGCGTAGGACTTGATTGTGTCCTTGATATGAATACGAATGTTGCCCCGAGATAGGTACATGTTAGTGTGGATTGATGTGATCGATATGCTCCCTAATGAATTCGTGCGTGTTTGTCACAATTGTAATCTAATAGACTTTCTTAAGGGCATCGTTACTATTCCCGGGTCAGAGTCTTGTCTCTAGTCGTGTCATCTTTAGCTTTGGTCCATTTTGTCTCCGAGAGAAACATTGGGTCGTTCGCTCTTGTCACTCCCCTATCTCCGCTAACTTAAACTCCTACGCGTTACCTTGGACGAGCGACCGCATGGAAAAAGGGGACGAGAAGTTAGATAACGATAGAGCAGCGCAGCGGAAGCATGGGCCCATAACCCACGGGCCTCAGGATCGACGATGTCGACGGAACGAGCTTGTTTCGAGGATGGCGGTTATGGAGTACGATATGACTTGCAAGCGAGAGTGTCCTCCGTTCGAATTGTTAATCCCTTCTGAATATGTTGACGATGATATTGCACTTACCTGACGTTGGAACTAACATGTTTGATGTGCTGACGTGATGATGATTATTGCTTGATTGTCCATTGTCCATGATGATATATATGCCTCGTAGTCCTAATGTGCCATGATGACTTGATGTGATGCTACTCTGAATTGCTAAGCATGATTTGAATTCCTTGGCTGTAAAATGTGAACTACATGTGCTAAGAAGCCTGAATTGTATCTGATAAGGTTAAAATGCAACATGCTAGCTTGACTTGATTATGTTCATATATGATGTTTTGCAGTGCTTAATGATGAACTAATGATGCTATTTGATACATGATGTGCGTGCAAATTGCCATATTTTCTATGCACATAAAAGTCCATTTTATCGTCTTTTGCATACATATTAATGTGAAAGCATGGGATTAGTGTAGTTTACGCTTAAATGTCAAATATATGGGTTTGCACGAGTTTCTATGTGATTTCGCAGAAAACAGGATAAAATGGACAGATCTGGAAGAGCGGAAAAAGAACTCGAAGTCTTCTGAAGAGGTCAGTCGACTCGGGACCTCGACATCGAGTGCATCAGAGACATAGGAATCGAGCAGGAAATGAAACAGAGCATGTCGACACAGAGAGGTCGATATCGACGTCTGGAGGTCGATATCGATGTTGCCAGATCGAGCTAAATGATAGAAGTCGAGTGCCAGTTCGAGTAGGAGAAGGAGAAGCTCGAGACAAAGTTTTGAAGGGGTCGATATCGATGTCTAGGGTCGATATCGACCAAGCCAGCAGAGGAATCCGACTCAGATTTTTTATAGAAATTTATCCAAAGCTTGCATGTCCATCCAAAAGTCGAGATTTCTTATCTTCCACATCAGTTCTATCATGAGGAGGCTGAATCACCATAGAGTTTTAGTTTTTACTTTTTATCTTAGAGAATAAAGATAAATTTTCGGGTCTTTATCGACGTCTATAAATAGAAGCCAATAGGGCTGAGTTTAGGCATTAGATTTCAGATTCAATTCAGTTCCAATTACAGTAGTAACGAGTTAGAGAGAGAGAGAGAGGAGGCCGAGTGGAGTTGTAAAGCAAGAGCGAAGTGGCTTGTTCGGTTGTACTTTCTTTTGAAGTTTTAATTCAAAGTAGCTTTCTTTCAACAATAATGATGATAATGTGCATGATGAGGAGCGAGTAGTCAACCCACTTCTAGGGTCGGGGTGAGCCCGATGATAGCAATGTGAGGTAAGTGCATCAAAGGTATGACTTTTATGCGATTCCGTCTTCTACCCCATGCATGATCCTTTGCGAAAGTTAGGAAGATTCATTATTTGCATTATTGAAGCGAAATCCACTCATATTGTGAACTTGAATTGCTCATGAATTGGATAGTAACTCTTAGGAACTATGCGAGAGCCTCTAACCACCTAAGTGTTGATAACGAAAGTTATTTGATGGAAAGGCATTAAATTTCATAACTTTAGCATAAAACTTGCATTGTTATCGTTGTGGCATGAAACCCCGACTTTGGAAGCTTTTTAATTAATTGAAATCAACATAAAAGTTTTAGTTTTGTTTCTGATCATCCTCCTTTCCCATTCTATTTTCTTCGGACTCTTTTCCGACAAATTGGTTACAAAAACAGTTTCTGTGAAAAGCGTCGAAATCGAATGTAAGGGTCGATATCGAGGTCTAACATCGATATCGAGGTCTGTGCTCGACGTCGACTTTGCTGCTTTTGTCTTTTGCAGGAACTGCGCTAGGAAATCAACCAGAACTGAGGTCGATATCGACCAGATTACTCGATATCGAGTGTCTGCTGAGGTCGAAAGCTTTGATCGTGAGTACAACAAAGGAAGCGCTGACATACCTCCTCGTGGATTCGATACTGAATTACCCTACTACTACAAGGGAGGGGATTCTTGTATTATTTGTTTAGGACAGGGAGTTAGCCTAGTTGTGCATTGTTATATTTGAATTATTTGAATCCCTACACACTCCCCCTCGCCCGAGAACAATACAAATGCTTGTTGATATGATGTAGTCCTTATGTGTAATAATGTCCATGATTGCTTCTTCTTGAACATTTGAGTGGGGTCCTTTTGGGAAATGGTCGGAGAGTGGAGAAAGAATTTGAGTGGTTAGGATGACCGAGGGTATTATGAGACAAGTCGCAAGGAGTAGGTGTTGACTTAGGTTGGACCGAGTGGGTTCGGAAATTTTTAGAGGTAATGCTTGATGGTTTTCGATGAGCTCCTAGGTGAATCTTGGATAAGGGGTATGGTTAGGGATAGGCTGGTTAGGTAGTGACCAAGAAAAATTTTATTGAAGATGCGTGGTTAGAAGGGTTCTACGTCGTGATGTCTTGGGAAGAGTGAGAAATGTAAGAAATGACCTTTGGGGGTATCGAGAACATAGTATGCAGGGGTGCTCGGGTGTGAAAACAGAGATAGAGATTGGAGTCTTAGAGGTGGATTGTTAGTGAGAGTGCTTGGCGGGAAGAGGTGTGAGATTAACGGTCGGAATGAATTGGAGTTTCTTCTATGGGGTAGTATCCGAGTAGATGTTGGTAAGTCGAGATGAAGGTCGGTCTTGGCTTGAGAGTGGGAGACGAGCGAGCGGGGATTGCGTTTCGTTTTGACTGGTAGTGATGTGAGGATTTTCTTGATTATGTGATTTGTTAATATGTACTGACATGATGCTAGATAGCGACCATGATAAACCTGAGATGGCATGATATTACATGTTGATATGCAATACTGAAATATAATTGGTAATGACAACTATGATCATGAAATAATAATACATTGCTATCCTACTATGTTGTTCTAGAAGCATGTTATGATGTGTTGCACGAATTATGAGATGATGATACGTTATTATGTGAAAGCATGATGTTATACTATATGGTTGATAAGCATGATTATGAATAGGTAAGTGATAAATATGACTTGGAGCATGAAGATGACTTGTGTACATATATGATATAATGGTGCGTGATTGCTAAATGATCGTTATATGGCATTGTATGAGTTGAGATGATGTTTTGTGAGTATGCTCACGTTTGGGTGATTGATATATTGACTGACCTTCCCCTCTGCTGATTCTTAATAGCCTGACCTTGTTGTACTGATGTGTTGACAATGGGTTTGGTTTGTTGATTCTATGATGAGAGATACTTTTATGACTTCTGGTGTGATGTTGAGACGTTGTTATGATTTTGTTATGTCGTTGAGATGCATATTACGACCTTTAGTATGATATGGAGATGTTGATGTGACCTTGTGGCACTACTTTGGTATATGTTGAGACTTGCTGTGTGATGTGTTAATTGGAGATTGGATGGTTATACAGTTGTGCATTCCTTATGGCTTACGCATCTTGCTTGAATTGAGACTAATAGATTGATTCGATTCTGGAAACTAGGAAGAGAATATGGGATTAGCCCTTAGAGGTGGATGATTCCACCTCCTACCTTCTGAATTTGATTGATTGGTTTGTGAGAAGGTGATTTAGTGTTTAGGAGCTTTTGACGAAATCTTGATTTGAAAGGAATTGACTTGTTTTGGTGTAAAGTTGCTTGATTAAACATCGGATTTGAAGATTTTGAGCAGTTTTAAAAATGGCCAACTTGGGGTTTTAAAGAAGTTGAGAGTTTCAATGATTTGGATGACAACCTTTCCATTTACAAAATGCTTTGAGAATTTACGAACTGGATTTACATTATGACGTCTCACGAAGTGGATACAAGCATTTTATAGGGGTGCTTATAGATTGCTTGTTAAGACCTAGTCGGACGCTATAATGCTTTTAGAGTTGTGATACTTCCGAAAGGTCGAAGCGAGGATGTGATAGGGGCGCCTATTACACACTCGACAAGACCCATTTGGAGATGTCACGACCGTGACCAGGATGTTGTGAGAATCCCGGAAGACACAACCGAGATGATTGCAAGATCCTTGGACATGGTCCTCGGACTCACCGATTTCAAACTTCTTCCCATTGCTTTGAAATGATTTTAGTCTCGGGGACGAGACTTGTTTTTAGAGGTGGATAAATGTAAAGACCGGGTATATATTATATATTATATTATGAATATTTTATTTAAGTACGTTACTATTTTATTCAGTTGTAAAAGCGGAGAAAAAGTCGTCCTCGAGCACTAGTTCAATTTTAAAATCCTTCCGGCATCAGTTAAATTTTGGATTTTTGACGAGATTTGATTTTCGCTTTCGAGTTCCGGGTATTAATAAAATTAATTTCATTTCGATATGATTTATAATTTTATTTATATGTCAAGTGTCGGGTTTTGTTTTAGTGAGCGGATTTGGATTCGAACGTCGGGAATTCAAATTGATATGTAGGGACCACTCTTTTATATTCCATTCCCCTTTTCCTTATTCTCTCTCTCTCTCTCTCTCTCTCTCTCTCTCTCTCTCTCTCTCTCTCTCTCTCTCTCTCTCTCTACCGAAATTCTGTCCAAAGGGGGCTGGTCCCCTGCCTCACACCTGCAAATTCACCAGCTCACCTCCTTGTCTTCTTCTTCTCCCTTTTGCACACACACAACTAAATTTTGGTCCCCTGCCATCACCCTCTTATCTCTCCCTTGTTTGTCCGAATACAGTACTGCCAGGCGCCCACCTTGCCTCCTTCTATTTGGCACCACAGACCCCTTATTACCTGCAGCCCCTATCCCCTTTAGTTCATTTCAAACACACCTCTCTTCCTCCTTATTTCTTTCTTGCCTTCACCAAACACATCCTCCTACACTCTCTCCCTACCCTCTTTCTCTCCTCTGTTATACCTTCTTTCAACTAACCACACCAAGCAGGAGCAACATCCCAACAACTCCAAGCATCGAGCACCGCCGAGCCGCCCGGACCCCCAACACAGCCCAAGCGCCAAGCCCTCGGAGCTGCAGCCCTCGGTTCCTCCTCGTTCCTCTGTTTCACGAAGCACAAGGCCAAGCAAGTGCAGATCGAGTCTCCGACGAACCTCCGAGCATCCCCGACGAAGCCACGTCGAGCGTTTCTGGCGAGTCGACGCCCCTCGGTGAGCACTTCCTCTCTCTCCCTTCGTTGTCGTTTGAACCTATGGGTGTCGGGTACTCGGTGTCGGGTGTCCCTTCCGGAGACGGAGCCCGGGTCACCGGCGGCCCTTTCCCTCTTCCTCCCCCGTTACTCTTCCGAGCAGCACTGCTCTCCTTTTCTGGGTTCTGTCTGTCGATGGGGGAAGGGGAAGAAGGTGGGCCATGGGCCCGTCCCCACCCGTCCACCTTGGTAGCCACCTCAGCACGGGCACTCCTCTTTATTCTCTCCCTTTTTGGCTTCAGTTTTAAAAGGGGTATGGGTTTACGATTGGGCTGGGTTTTAATTCCGGATTTGGGCCTAATGGTTTGGGGGTACAAGGGAGTCAGATTTCTTGGGCTTCTTCTTTTCTTTCTTCCGGGTCGGGTCAGGCATTTTGGGCCTCATCTTTTCTTTTTTGCTGGGTTGTGATTTCGAGTTTGGGCTTGGGTTTCGGGTTAAGGGTTTGGGCTGGTGAGTTGTTATTAAATTGTGTTATATATATATATATGGTTATATGTTATTTGTTATGTTAGGTGATATATATACATATATGTTATATTATAAGGTGTTCTAATTTTGGGATAATATATATATTTCTGAAAATTTTATATACTTTAAAAGTGTTCAAAAGTGGTATTATTTGATATATCTTATATTGATATAATATGGTGTTTAATATATGTTTTAGAAATTATAAAGTATATTAGTATTGTTGTTTTATAAATGTGGGTTATTAAAATAGATTGATTTTGGTAATTTCTTATGTAAATATTATTTGGAGTGTGTTATTAAATATTATATATATGGTTTTAAAAGTAATAGTAATGGAGAAGTGTTATTAATAAATGTTTATTAAGTGATTTTTAGATGATGACTTTTGAATAAGTAAGAAACATGCCGGAGTGATTTCTATAATATGATTTTGGAAAAATGGTTTTAAGGCTTAAGTGTTTAATGTCGGGATTTGGATAAGCGATTTCAAAAGAATTGTTTGATTTTCTAAGTTGAGTTCTTGAGAGATTGTTTTGGAAATGAGATGATGAGATGAGATGAACATGGAATGATATTTGAATTATGATGAGATAAGATGGAATAATCTGAAATGAGATATGAGAAGAGATGTGTGATAGTTAGGGGCGCCTTGTGTGAATTAGATAGACTTATGCATTTGTATGTTATTAGGTGATTGTGACATGTTGGACATTGCTTACTATTGGATGATTCATTACTTGGATTCTACTTCTGCATTGTTTCTATGCTGTTCGGCTTATTAAGGTAAGTTCCTTTATGGGCTTACTCAGATTCGAAAGAGATTACCTGCTTGTGAATATATGACATACTAGGTGTTGGATAAGCATTAAAGCATGCCATGTAGTATCATGCTAGGATTGCACTTGTGATTGAGCATCCCATTTCTTTATGCGTATGTAAACAGAACGACCGTTATCTGTGATAGTCCTAGAGTCTTTGTTTGGGTCATAGGGTAGCCCAGCCCCATCGGGTGCCCTGAGTCTATCGAGTCGATATGATATGACGATGAGATAGCCCAGTACCATCGGGCATGAGCATGATATATGATATGATGATGATATATGAAATGATGATGAGATATGAAATGATGATGAGATATGATATGCTATAGCATCGAACTGGCGAGTCTCTGCACTAACGGGAAGGGGTGCAGAGGTAGGAGAGGGATATGCCACTTGGCATTCTTTGGGCGCCTTTACAGTTCGTTTTCGCATATTGTAAATTAGGATGATGTTAGTGTGATTTAATTCCGCATCTGCATCAACTTTATTATTAGCGTATGTGTATGTTCGCTTGCGGGACAGAGTGTGTTGGGGCCTCGGTCTGATCCCGCTCGCACCAATTGTTTTTAGGTATGATTGCTCCCTGTCTCTATGGCGTGGGTAAATTCCCCGGGCAATTGCAAAGAATTTGTCTAACCCCGCTGATTTGGCTATACTACCTTATAATTTATACTATGGTTTTGACCCGGCTCTGTCGTGGCATTTGTATCTAACCCTTACTTCTGCTTTACTTTCATTTAAATTGAGTTTCTGTAACTTTGATTGTTTGGGGTTCGAAATCCCCGCTTTGAATACTGATTGATCATTAGATGTTTGAAACCTCGACCTGTACCTGAATTGCAACATCCGAACAAAGGTATCCAACCTTCGAAACGTATCTCGGATATTTATATCCGGGCCGTTACAATGTGTGATTGAAAAGGTGGAAGGTATGTTTAGGTGATTTCTTTGGAATGGTAATGATGATGGGCGTAAATGTCTTGTAGCATGGGTGGATGTGACAACGCCACATAGCAAAAGAGGGTTAGAGATCTGAGAAATCCTTGCATGGAATAAGTGTGTACAAGCAAAGCTTTTTGGGGATCTGGCGATGAATAAACCTAGAATCTAGCTTCGGTGATGCGCACAAAATCATATGCAAGACAATGGGTTGGGAGAGCTTACACCAAAGGTGGATGATACATGGATGTGTAAGAGCCTGCAAGCGACTAAAGAAAAATTTAACTCAGCTTTGTGCTCAGCGAGGCTAACACCAAACAATTTTGACTTCCTCTTTAATGCTAAGGGTGGGCTCTCGTGCAGTCACTTGT
Source organism: Persicaria maculosa (assembly GCA_963922045.1). NCBI lineage: Eukaryota > Viridiplantae > Streptophyta > Magnoliopsida > Caryophyllales > Polygonaceae > Persicaria > Persicaria maculosa. The sequence continues at coordinate 16,570,013 of OY998261.1, read as the reverse complement.
GTGAGTTGTTCAGACAGAAGAATTTGAAGATATCATGGGATGAATTGATATGGAGGGTTGTTCAATGCAGAATATGGGCCTTCATTGTCTAGCTCGCGGCTAGGAAACAACTCTGTAAAGACTGAATATAATTTATATATACGATATTATTATTTTAATTATATATGTCATTATTTATTTCAAATTGTAAAAGCGGAGAAAAATCCTCCTCGAGCACGAGTTCAAAATTTAGAATCCTTCCGGCATCATTTTACATTTAGGATTTTGACGGGATTTGATTTTCGCTTTCGAGTTCGGGTATTAATAAAAATTAATTTAAGCTCCGAGTTTTTATTGAAATTCATTTAATTCCGTTTATCTTGGAATTGAATTGAAATTTGATTTAGTCGGGATTTGATCGGGCGAGCGAGTTTTGAGTCTTTTCCGCTAATTTGAATTGTTATTGTGGGGACCTCTTTTAATTCCTATTTTATTTTCCTTTTCTTTATTCTCTCTCTCTCTCTCTCTCTCTCTCTCTCGGGTTCTGTTAAACTTGGAGGCTGGTCCCTCCCTCTTCCTTGTCTTCTTCCCTCCTGTACACACCCTGCCTCCTCTCCTTGTCGTTCATTTGCCTCCTACCCCCCCCCCCCCACCTCCTTCTTAATTCCGAACCCCAAATAAGCATTGCACCCACATATGCCTCCTCTCTCACCCTCCCTCTTTCGGTTTTGTAAACCACAACAACACAGCTCACACCCAAACACTCCCTCCTTTCCTCCTCAAGTCGCCGCCCCTGTTAGCCATGGAAGGGAGTCGAGCCGCAACCATCCCCACCACCACCTATGCAACACCACCACCATTTCGTCGTCGTAGCCTACTAGCAGCAGCAAGTCAAGAGCTTCTCCTTTCCCTCCTTGTTTTCGAAGCCACAAAGGGGGCGTGCACCTCCTTGCCTCTGCCTTCGAGCCAACAGCAGGAGCCCAGCATCAGTTCGAGCCCTCTACCCCCCTCCGACGTCCGAAGACGAAGCCGAGCGCACCCTAGAGCCACCGCCGGAGCAGATAGACACCCTCTTCCCTCCCCTGTCTCGAATCCAATAGGTAACCTTCGATTTGTTTCGTTCTTAGCATAAATCAGCGTAAAGGCGTACCTTTACATCCTTTCCCATCGTCATAGGCCCAGAATCCCTCGAATTCGTCGTCGTTGAAGCCGGAGCCGCCCTCGGAGTCGGAGATTCGCGCTATCGGTAATCACTTTCTTTCTTCTCCTTCCTTGCACGCGTTTAGTTCTCTTTGTGTGGGTCTTGATCGTGGAAACTTTCCGGTCGCCTGGGTTTGAGTCGGGATGGGAACGGAGTCCGACGAGGGTGCCTTCCCTCTTCTTTTCCTCCGACTCTTTTTCCGTTGTGAACAGAGGGGCAGGTGAAGGTTGAAGGCGGGTTCAGGTGAACCCAGTTTCCTCTTTTCTTTCTTTTTTCTTGGGTCTAGTTCAGGATAATTTCTCCGGTTCATTTAATGCCAAATGGGGATCCGAGTACGGGCTTGGGTTTTTGGCCAGGGATCCGGGTCGTGGGTATCTGTTTAGGTTAAGGGGTTGGGCTGGCATATGTGGGTTGGTGATTTTAATTTGGGTATTATATATATATATATATATATATATATATATGTTAAATGTTATGTTTATATAAGGTGCCCTTTGTTTATTATTATTAGATTATTATTACTATTATTATATGTTATTTTCTGAGGTGGTGTGATAATATATTTTCTAGAAATATTATATATATATATATATATTAAAAGGTTTTAAAAGTGATATTAATTGACATGGAGTTATAAATATATTTATGGATTGTTTTGAGATTATATGGATAGTAAGTGTTAAATTATTTGAATATTATTATTATTTTAGGATTTGGTTATAATTATAAATTTTGTAAATTAATTGTTATATATTGTTTATTCGTTTTAAAATAGTATTAATTGGATTATCTATATATGATGCATTTTATGAGGATTTAAATATGTGAGATAGGAATTTTAAAAGTGAATGGTTGGTTTTGATTTATGAACATGATTTGTGAACATAGGATTATTTTGATGATTTAATATTGGAATTTATTTATATAATGTTTTTGAAATAAGAAACGTGTCGGAATGATTTCCATGATATGATTTTGGGAAATTGGTTTTAAGGCTTAAGTGTTTAATGCCGGGATTTGGATAAGCGATTTTAAAAGAATTGTTTGGTTTTCTAAGTTGAGTTCTTTGAGAGATTGTTTTGAAAATGAGATGATGAGATGAGATGAACATGAAATGATATATGAATTGTGATAAGATGGTATAATTTGAAATGAGATATGTGAAGATATGTTTGATAGTTAGGGGCGCCTTGTGTGAATTAGATAGACTTATGTATTTGTATGTTATTAGGTGATTGTGATATGTTGGACATTGCTTACTAGTGGTGATTCATTGCTTGGATTCTGCTTCTGCCTTGTTTCTCTGTTGTTCGGCTTATTCAGGTAAGTTCCTTTATGGGCTTACTCAGATTCGAAAGAGAATACCTGCTTGTGAATATATGACATACTAGGTGTTGCATAAGTATTAAAGCATGCCATGTAGTATCATGCTAGGATTGCACTTATGAATGAGCATTCGGTTACTTTGTGTGTTTGAATACAGAACGGTCGTTATCTGTGATAGTCCTAGAGTCTTTGCTAGGGTCATAGGGTAGCCCAGCCCCATCGGGTGCCCTGAGTCTATCGAGTCGATATGAGCACGATATGATAGCCCAGCATCATCGGGCAAGAGATGAGATGACATGATATGATATGACAGCCCAGCACCATCGGGCAAGAGATGAGATGATATGATATGATATGATGATGTCGTGGTTAGTGCTCCACCACGAGGAAATTGCTATGCTATAGCACCGAACTGGCTAGTCTCTGTACTAACGGGAAGGGGTGCAGTGGTAGGAGAGGGATATGCCACTTGGCATTGTCTTGGGCCCTTTACAGTTCTTTTCCGTATATTGTAGATTAGGAGCATGTTAGTGTGATTAAATTTCCGCATTGCATCAAAGCATCTTTATATTAGCATATGTGTATGTTCGCTTGCGGGACAGGGTGTGTTGGGGTCTCAGTCTGACCCCGCTCGCACCACTTGTTTTTAGATATGATTGCTCTCTGTCTCTATGGCGTGGGAAAATCCCCCGGGCGATTGCAAAGAATCTGTCTAACCCCGCTAATTTGGCTATACGACTTTAGAATATATGTTTTGGTTTTGACCCGGCTCTGCCGTGGCTTTTGTATCTAAACCGTACTTCCGCTTTACTTTCGTTTAAATTGAATTTCTGTGACTTCGATTGATTGGGGTTCGAAATCCCCGCTTTGAATACTTCTAAATATGAACTTGGCTTATGATAAAAGAGGATAACCGACTAATAAGGGATCGAGTGGGTAGAAAAGGCGCTAGACCATCCCTATTGGATGTAGTCGGGAATGGGTAGGCGAAATACTAGCTTGTTCTTTACAGATGGGTCGGGAAGACTCCAAGGAGATCGTTATAATTGCCCTTGACTGATTCTATGTTGAGTGCTTGATATGCTAAAGATTGATTGGTATGTCCTAACTATTTAATGAATATTGAACGATTTGTGCGAACGGGATAGCGGAAGTACCCTTCTTCTTCTTATATGGTTAAGCTCAGCTTTTGTGGAACCGCCCCTTTCCTTATGAACCCTTTGATAGCTCAATCGAGTCCTCCCTTCGAATATCGGTCTCCTCCACGGGAAATCGGGTTGGTAAACATATTGTTTCGGGAATCATGGTTGGATATGAGGGTTGCTGGGGAGAGTATTGAAAGTTGGCTTTTGATGTAATTCCAAGTTAGAAAGTAAGTGTTTCCTCGGTCGTCTTTCTTGATTCTTATGACAATCGACCGGTGTCATCTTGCCATAAAAGTCGTATCCAAGTCTCACGGGAAAGATGAGTGAAGAGTCAGTTAGGAAGAGTCAATGTTGCCCTTATGGATCGCTATCGGGTTATCTTGATTGCTCTGTCCATGATTGTGTGTTACTATGTGGTACTACTCCTTGACCTACAGATTGATCCTTAGTGTGAAATTGTGCTTATGTGCTTTGATGTTCATAATGACTATTTAATGGGTTCGAGCTACATTTATTATGTCCATATCATCCCGACATGATCTACTTAGTATATTGCATTGTCATACTAGGGCGCGAATGTATATGTCATATGCCAGGATGTTGTATAATTGATGTCCTCCCTGTGAATAGGTTCATGTTAGTGTGATCGTTCGGTTCTAGTATCATGATAGAGTGAGTCCCTTACTTGATGGATAAATGTTATGATTTCATGTCAACATGCCTCATATGCTACGTAATCCTCAATACCTGTTATGATGATTATCCTTAATGTAAATTCGTGGTTGTATGACATCTTGTATCCATGCTAGTCACATTACTTAGGTCTCGTGTTCTATCATGGTTAGATGTTGTTATAGCATGTCTACTTGACCTATCGTATTGATCTTGCTGATGATCGATTGAGAGCATGAACCACATGATATGAGTCTATATGATTGTTGCTTCTCTTGGATTAGGTCCATGATAGTGTGATCAATTCTTCTTTGTATGAATGCTGGTAAGATCTTCTCCTTAGCATGCTCGCCGATGACGCCTTGATGCCTATCATTCCTCCCGTGACAAGAACCTATAGCACGCCCATCTATTTTGTATTTGTCAGATTAACTATTGTGGATTATTTTGCATATGATAGTGTTGCGTGTTCCTTGCATTGAATGGAGAATATGTGGCATAATTAAGTCTTGGTGAATGCATGTTTCATCCTAGTATGTGCTGATTCGAACTCATGTCCCCGTCTCCTAGTCATGTTGCCCCGTTACTTAGACTAGCTTTATACATCGTTATATTCCTCTCATGTTACTATATCGTTGGAATAGTATTGATTGAATCCTTGCATATTGTCATGTTAATCAACTAAATACATGTGTGTGTCATATGTCATGCTGAGCTATTAGTATCATGCAGGACCCTTGGTTGTGACTTGTGTGAATTTATACCTTGCCTACATTATTGCCGATCCTCTCTTGAACTAGGTCCTTGATAGTGTGGCTCTCCCTCTTTCTATCCTCGTAAATGTTTTACTTATCCGATTAGACTAATGTTAAATTCGACGATCAACTTGCTTTCCATGAGGGTTGATCCTAGCATGCTTACATGTTACCGCTCGGTGCTATTTCCCTATTACTCTATGATATTCTCTAGTGCTTGCATGAACGTATGACTTGACACCTCGCATGGTCACACACCACGTTATATCTTGATTTCGCATACGCATGACACATGAATGCTAGAATGAATTTAGTCGAGTTATCTTGATTGTATTCATGTTCGATATGTGCCAGTAGTGTCCTGTAGGGCTTATGATCTCCAATATGACCCGCTAAATGATCACGTGTTGTACTTGTTCCATGATGTGATAACTATTGTACCATATATGTACTCTATGATGGTTCGTTCTTAGCATGATTATAATCTAACACCCATGATGTCCTTCTTGTTACTTTTGATGATGCCTCATGTTTTGTGAATATTATGTTGAACTCCTCTTAATGACTCTTGACTATGCTTGTATCACATCATATATCGCTAGTATCATGTAGGACCCATGCTTTCTAAATGTATCTCGTCATACGATTACGTGCCATGCTTGACCTAATATATAATCATTGTGTCAGATGAGATAGTTACTATGTTGCCCTTATATGATCTCGTATGATGCATACACTAAACTCGTGCATTGTTCATATATGTGATAATTACTATGCTGCTCTTATGTGTTCTCGTATGACGCTTCACCTGTTTGTTATGACATACCTTGCCATGATATATTTGGACTCATTTGTTGATGTGTATACCATGCTCTTACATTGTTCATATGCATGATGCTCGTTATCTTCACTAAATTCCGCATGACTTCGAATCATACATGACCATTATTGACTCCGCATAACTTGCCTAGGTTGCTAGACATATTTGCATCCATGGAACGAAAGACTATTAAGCTTGTCTCACCTGCATCCATGTAGGATTCGATTGTGTCTTTTGGAGTGAATATGTATGTCATTACCCTTACATAGGTACATGTTAGTGTGGATTAATGTGATTGATATGCTCCACGATGAATTTGTGCTTGTTGTCACCATTGTAACCTAATGGACTTCCATAAAGGCATCGTTACTATTCCCGGGTCGGAGTCTTGTCTCTAGTCGTGTCATCTTTAGATTTGGTCCATTTTTGTCTCCGAGAGAAATATTGGGTCATCCGCTCTTGTCACTCCCCTATCTCCGCTAACTTAGACTCCTACGCGATACATTGGATGAACGACCGCATAGAAGAGGGGACGGGAAGTTAGACAGCGATAGAGCAGCGCAGTGGAAGCGTGGGCCCATAACCCACGGGCCTCAGGATCGACGATGTCGACGGAACAAGCTTGTTTCGAGGATGGCGGTTATGGAGTACGATATAACTTGCGAGCGCGAGTGTCCTCCGTTCGAATTATTGATCCCTTCGGAATATGTTGATGATGATATTGCACTGACTTGATGTTGAACATTTCGTGTTGATGTGATGACTTGGTAATGATTATTGCCTGATTATCCGTTGTCTATGATGATATGTATGATTCGATGCCTGACAGTCCTAATATTCCATGATGACTTGATGTGATGCTACTCTGAGTTGCTAAGCATGATCTAAATTCCTTGCCTATAAATGTGAACTGCAAATGCTGTGAGACCTGGGTTGGTTATCTGATAAAGTTATGATGAAACTTGCTAGTTCGAATTGACTATATCCATATATGATGTTTGCAATACTTGTTGAGCATGACGATAAATTGAGACTTTCGACACAGTTGCAATGCTTAATGATGAATTAATGATGCTATTGATATAAATGCTAATTGATATGATGTGATCATTATGTGTAATAATGTCCATGATTGCTTCTTCTTTGAACTTGTGGGTGAGTTTTTTGTTTTTGAAGAATGGTCGGAGGCTGGTGAGGGGATTTGAGCGGTTAGAATGATCGATGATGGTATGAGGTAAGTCACATGAGAGGGGTTTGGCTTAAGTAGGAGCGGGTGAGTTTTGAGAACTATAAGAGGCGATGCTTAGTGGTATCCGATGAGCTTCTAGGTGAAGCTCAGGTGTGAAAAACAGGGATAGGGGTTGGATTCTTAGAGGTGGATTGCTAGTGAGGGTGCTTGGTGAAATGAGGGGTGAGACTGGAGTGCCAAAATGAGTTGGGGTTTCTTTGTGGATTGTATCCGAGTGGTGAGTCTAGATGAGGATTGGTCTTGGCTTAAGAGTTGGAGACGAGCGAGCGGGGTTTGCGTTTTAGTGTAACTGGTATAATGTGCAAAACTTTCTTGAATATGTGATTATGAACTGGCATGATGTTAGATAGTGACTGTGATAAACCTGAAATGGCATGATATTACATGTGGATATGCCAAAAAAAAAACTGAAATATAATTGGAAGTGACAACTATGATCATGATATAATGATACATTGCTATCCTACTATGTTGTTCTAGAAGTATGTCATGATGTGACGATGATATGTTGATTGAAAGTATGATGTTATGCTATATGTTTGATAAGCATGAATATGAATAGGTAAGTGAGGCATATGACTTGGAGCATGAATATGACTTATGTGCATATATAAGATGATGGTGCATGATTGCTAATAATCGTTATATGGCATTGTGAGGAGCTAAGATGATGTCTGGAGAGCATGATGACATTTTGATGTTGATATACTGCTTGATCTCCCCTTTTGATTGAATCTTGATAGCATGATTTTGTTTGGATTGATGTGTTGATAAGCAGTTTTGTTTCGTTGACTTATGATGAAATTTCGCTATGGCTAACCTTGCAAGTACCAATGATTGATGTGATAATATGTTATGATAATGTTGGATAGAAATTGGATAGGATAACTATGAATTTATGCTTTAAATGAGATCCCTTGTTACGACTGGTCCCACTAGTGTTGCGATGTTGAGATGCGATCGTGAGATTCGACTTGTAGTAGCGTACTGACTCCATGACACCTAACCTCTTTGATCTTTTGTCATGTGTGCTTGCATGATAAGTTATGAGAATTCGATGATGCACTTGTGATGCCTTTGGTATGAGGTAGATATACTTTATGACTCATGGTATGATGTTAAGATTTTGTTATTGCTTTTGGCATGTTCTGAAGGGATGGTATGATCTATGTTATGGGTAATCATGTTATGCAGTTGAGATGTCGATTGTTTGAGATTATCGTGATTGATGTTGAGATTGCCATATGAGAGGTGGCTGATGATGTTATGAGTTGATGAGTCGATTTACTTATCTGCATATTGAGTTGAGGATGATGATAAAATGATTTTAGAACCTAGGAAGAGAATATGGGATTAGCCCTTAGAGGTGGATGATTCCACCTCCTGGCTTTTGAGTTGATTGATTGATATGAGAGAAACTGAATGGTTGTTGGGAGATTTTGATGAAATCTTGATTTGAAATTATTTGAATTGTTTTGGTGTAAAGCTGCTTGATTAAACGTTGAATTTGAAGATTTTGAGCGGTTTTGAAAATGGCCAACTTGGGGTTTTAAAGAAGTCGAGAGTTTCAATGATTTAGAGGACAATCTTTCCTTTTACAAAACGCTTTGAGGTTTTACGAACTGGATTTACATTATGACGTCCCACAAAGTGGATACAAGCATTTTATAGGGGCGCTTATAGATTGCTTTCTAAGACCTAGTCGGGACGCTATAATACTTTTAGAGTTGTGGTACTTCCGAAAAGTCGAAGCGAGGATGTGATAAGGGCGCTTATTACAGACTTGTCAAGACCGATTGGAGATGGCACGACCGTGACCAGGATGTTGTGAGAATCCCGGAAGACGCAACCGAGATGATTACAAGATCCTTGGACATGGTCCTCGGACTCACCGATTTCAAACTCCTTTCCATTGCTTTAAATGAATTTAGTCTCGGGGACGAGACTTGTTTTTAGAGGTGGATAAATGTAAAGACTGAATATAATTTATATATATGATATTATTATTTTAATTATATATGTCATTATTTATTTCAAATTGTAAAAGCAGAGAAAAATCGTCCTCGAGCACGAGTTCAAAATTTAGAATCCTTCCGGCATCATTTTAAATTTAGGATTTTGGCGGGATTTGATTTTCGCTTTCGAGTTCGGGTATTAATAAAAATTAATTTAAGCTCCGAGTTTTGATTGAAATTTATTTAATTCCGTTTATCTTGGAATTGAATTGAAATTTGATTTAGTCGGGATTTGATCGAGCGAGCGGGTTTTGAGTCTTTTCCGCTAATTTGAATTGGTATTGTGGGGACCTCTTTTAATTCCTATTTTATTTTCCTTTTCTTTATTCTCTCTCTCTCTCTCTCTCTCTCTCTCTCTCTCTCTCTCTCTCTCTCTCTCTCTCTCTCTCCTCCCTCTCTCGGATTCTGTTAAACTTGGAGGTTGGTCCCTCCCTCTTCCTTGTCTTCTTCCCTCCTGTACACACCCTGCCTCCTCTCCTTGTCGTTCGTTTGCCTCCTACCCCCCCCCCCCCCCACCTCCTTCTTAATTCTGAACCCTGAATAAGCATTGAACCCACATATGCCTCCTCTCTCACCCTCCCTCTTTCGGTTTTGTAAACCACAACAACACAGCTCACACCCAAACACTCCCTCCTTTCCTCCTCAAGTCGCCGCCCCTGTTAGCCATGGAAGGGAGTCGAGCCGCAACCATCCCCACCACCACCTATGCAACACCACCACCATTTCGTCGTCGTAGCCTACTAGCAGCAGCAAGTCAAGAGCTTCTCCTTTCCCTCCTTGTTTTCGAAGCCACAAAGGGGGCGTGCACCTCCTTGCCTCTGCCTTCGAGCCAACAGCAGGAGCCCAGCATCAGTTCGAGCCCTCTACCCCCCTCCGACGTCCGAAGACGAAGCCGAGCGCACCCTAGAGCCACCGCCGGAGCAGATAGACACCCTCTTCCCTCCCCTGTCTCGAATCCAATAGGTAACCTTCGATTTGTTTCGTTCTTAGCATAAATCAGCGTAAAGGCGTACCTTTACATCCTTTCCCATCGTCATAGGCCCAGAATCCCTCGAATTCGTCGTCGTTGAAGCCGGAGCCGCCCTCGGAGTCGAAGATTCGCGCTATCGGTAATCTCTTTCTTTCTTCTCCTTCCTTGCACGTGTTTAGTTCTCTTTGTGTGGGTCTTGGTCGGGGAAACTTTTCGGTCGCCTGGGTTTGAGTCGGGATGGGAACGGATTCCGACGAGGGTGCCTTCCCTCTTCTTTTCCTCCGACTCTTTTTCCGTTGTGAACAGAGGGGCGGGTGAAGGTTGAAGGCGGGTTCAGGTGAACCCGGTTTCCTCTTTTCTTTCTTTTTTCTTGGGTCCGGTTCAGGCTAATTTCTCCGGTTCATTTAATGCCAAATGGGGATCCGAGTACGTGCTTGGGTTTTGGGCCAGGGATCCGGGTCGTGGGTATCTGTTTGGGTTAAGGGGTTGGGCTGGCATATGTGGGTTGGTGATTTTAATTTCGGTATTATATATATATATATGTTAAATGTTATATTTATATAAGGTGCCTTATGTTTATTATTATTAGATTATTATTAATATTATTATATGTTATTTTCTGAGGTGGTGTGATAATATATTTTCTGGAAATATTATATATATATATATATATATATATTAAAAGGTTTTAAAAGTGATATTAATTGACATGGAGTTATAAATATATTTATGGATTGTTTTGAGATTATATGGATAGTAAGTGTTAAATTATTTGAATATTATTATTATTTTAGGATTTGGTTATAATTATAAATTCTGGAAATTAATCGTTATATGTTGTTTATTCGTTTTAAAATAGTATTAATTGGATTATCTATATATGATGCATTTTATGAGGATTTAAATATGTGAGATAGGAATTTTAAAAGTGAATGGTTGGTTTTGATTTATGAACATGATTTGTGAACATAGGATTATTTTAATGATTTAATATTGGAATATATTTATATAATGTTTTTGAAATAAGAAACATGTTGGAATGATTTCCATGATATGATTTTGGGAAATTGGTTTTAAGGCTTAAGTGTTTAATGTCGGGATTTGGATAAGTGATTTTAAAAGAATTGTTTGGTTTTCTAAGTTGAGTTCTTTGAGAGATTGTTTTGAAAATGAGATGATGAGATGAGATGAACATGAAATGATATATGAATTGTGATAAGATGGTATAATCTGAAATGAGATATGTGAAGATATGTATGATAGTTAGGGGCGCCTTGTGTGAATTAGATAGACTTATGCATTTGTAAGTTATTAGGTGATTGTGATATGTTGGACATTGCTTACTAGTGGTGATTCATTGCTTGGATTATGCTTCTCTCTTGTTTCTCTGTTGTTCGGCTTATTCAGGTAAGTTCCTTTATGGGCTTACTCAGATTCGAAAGAGAATACCTGCTTGTGAATATATGACATACTAGGTGTTGCATAAGCATTAAAGCATGCCATGTAGTATCATGCTAGGATTGCACTTATGAATGAGCATTCGGTTACTTTGTGTGTTTGAACACAGAACGGCCGTTATCTGTGATAGTCCTAGAGTCTTTGCTAGGGTCATAGGATAGCCCAGCCCCATCGGGTGCCCTGAGTCTATCGAGTCGATATGAGCACGATATGATAGCCCAGCATCATCGGGCAAGAGATGAGATGATATGATATGATAGCCCAACACCATCGGGCAAGAGATGAGATGATATGATATGATATGATGATGCCGTGGTTAGTGAACCACCACGAGGAAATTGCTATGCTATAGAACTGAACTGGCCAATCTCTGCACTAACGGGAAGGGGTGCAGAGGTAGGAGAGGGATATGCCACTTGGCATTGTCTTGGGCCCTTTACAGTTCTTTTCCGTATATTATAAATTAGGAGCATGTTAGTGTGATTAAATTTCCGCATTGCATCAAAGCATCTTTATATTAGCGTATGTGTATGTTCACTTGCGGGACAGGGTGTGTTGGGGTCTTGGTCTGATCCCGCTCGCACCACTTATTTTTAGGTATGATTGCTCCCTGTCTCTATGGCGTGGGAAAATCCTCCGGGCGATTGTAAAGAATCTGTCTAACCCCGCTAATTTGGCTATACGACTTTAGAATATATGTTTTGGTTTTGACCCGGCTCTGCCGTGGCTTTTGTATCTAAGCCGTACTTCCGCTTTACTTTCGTTTAAATTGAATTTCTGTGACTTCGATTGATTGGGGTTCGAAATCCCCGCTTTGAATACTGATTGATCTTTAGAGGTTTGAAACCTCGACCCTTACCTGAATTGCAACATCCGAACGAAGGTATCCGACCTTCGAAACGTAACCCGGGTATTTATATCCAGGCCGTTACAAACTCAAAATTGAAAATAGATCGAGGTAAGCACTGGCGTGGTTTAGAGGTTGCGATATGTATTTTTTGAAGAGATGAAGCAGAAACGAAGGACTACATGTGGTTCCAATGTTCGGTTACTACTAGCATTCAGTGAAAGGTCTTCTATTGGGTCGGGTTTCATTGCTGACATGATATCATTGATGAGTGGCTACCTTGGTTTGCAAGGGAACCGACAAAGGCAAGGAAGTCGGAAGTATAGTAGAAAAAACTATTTGCGTTTGAGGCACTAATTTACTACATATGGGTAGCTCGAAATAGGATAATATTTTGTAATGAGCCATGTAATTCTAGTGTGTGTGCTTCTACTATCATAGAAAGTTGTAAAACGAGGCTCTCCTTGAAATGGAAATGCAAGGCACTCAAGGGGAGACGTGGAGGACAGTAGGGAAGTTGGCTTATGCGAGTATTTATGCGAGTCATTGTGCAAGTGGAGGATTCCGAGTACAATTTGGGGTAGGTGGTGTATAGATCGAGGGAACATTTTGGGTATACGGTTCCTGTTTTGTATGAGATCTTGGTTTAGTTTTGTCCTTTTGTAATTGGTTAACCACCATATATATGTATTTACTCTTTCAAGGAACATGCAAAAAATCTTTTTTTTTTTTCACAAAATGCGAGTAGTGATTTAGCATTAGTCTTAATTAGTTCAATTTCTCAATGGCATTTTTCCATCATATTTAAGATGATTGATTACGATTTATGAGTCACCTTCAAGTTGTAAATTCCTAATGTTGAGTTCTTGGGGCTTGATTATCCCTTCTCTGAGGGCAAGAGTCGCCGTGCGTAATGGTGATTGCATTCCGAGTTTCGAGTATTCTATGTAAATGAGGTTGCCCTCCCAGTCTCGAATGTATCCTGCGAAGGACTCACCCGACCCAGAAGAAGCCTCAAAAATGAGCTTGAACCAACCGTGGCTCGGTTTTCTCCACTTAACTTCTTGTTCCTTTCTCTTATTTGGACGAAGGAAAGTCGCATTCAGTTTCATCCTCAAATTTTTGCGCCTTTCCCTAGTTATTCATTTGAGATAAAATGAATTGGTTAATTAACCACCCTTTCAGAGGAGATATTGTCATCTTGGAAGAGAACCTTGTTTCTAAAGTACTAACTTCTCTACCATTCTCTTGCCAACACTTCCTTTGATCTCTTTGACAGTTTCTCGCCAAGTAGTGTGTTATGGCCCTGGCCACACAGATCACAACCCAACGAATTGAGTGTACGTGCGCAGTTGCAATCGAACTAAAGAATTGAAGGTGAGAGGTGAATTACAGAATGGGGGTGAGAAGGTTGAAGAAGAAGATAGAAGTTTGTTAGGGGGAAACTATTCTTTTCATTGCATACCCATCCTCCAAGCAACTAAGGTCTATTTATAGACCTCTGGGCTCTCGGCCATTACAGGACTCCACCCTTAGTAAGTCTTGTCTCAAGACTTTACACCATTAAGGACATTACAGTGCACCCCCCCTTAGTAAGTCTTGTCTCAAGACTTTACACCATTAAGGACATTACAGTCTATTGACTCAACTGAAAACGAGGGAACTGTGTTAGGATATGTGCAGCTGCTTCCCACGTAGCCTCATTAGCAGCCAAGTTCCTCCACTTGACTAACCACTCTGTAACTGGGTCGCCATTAGCAAGATGGTGCACACGAGTATCCAAAATCGCCTCCGGCTCTGCAAGGATCTGTCCTTCCTCATCAGTCTCTGGTAATATATCGGCCGGTTCCTGATGCATCCCCTTTTTCAACTTCAGCTGAGAGATGTGAAATACCGGGTGGATCTTTGAAGATTCGGGTAATTGCAGCTTGTAAGCTACTTTTCCAATACGATCCAACACCTTGAAAGGCCCAAAGTATTTAGCACTCAGCTTGAGGTTCCTCCTGACTGCAGCTGAAGACTGTCTGTAAGGTTGGAGTTTAAGAAAAACCCAGTCACCTATTTTCAATTCTCTATCTGTTCTATGGTTATCTGCAAAATGCTTCATGCGAGCCTGCGCCTGCTGCAAATGATGCTTTAATTGTCTCACCATGTGTTGTCGTGTGGCTAACCAATCCCCTGCCAGAGAGTTAGCTGGCGACAATATGGGTAAGCCCATCTGAGAAGGAGGACACCCATATAAGGCCTCAAATGGAGTCATCCTTATGGTGGAATGAAAGGTGGTGTTGTACCACCATTCGGCCAAAAACAACCACTGAGCCCATTTCTTAGGACTATCAGAAGACATACATCTCAAATAAGTTTCCAAGCATCGATTGACCCTTTCAGTTTGACCATCTGACTGTGGGTGATAAGCAGAGCTCATGTCCAACCTTGTATGTAGAGCTTTGAACAACTGTTGCCAAAATTTGCTCACAAAAACCTTGTCCCTATCTGATACAATACTGCTGGGTAAACCATGAAGCTTGTATATGTGTTCCATGAACAGGGCAGCAACCTTTGCAGCAGTGAAAGGATGAGATAGAGCAATGAAGTGAGAATACTTGGTGAGTCTGTCTACTACCACCAAAATTGTGTCCTTCCCTTGAGACCTAGGCAGCCCTTCCACAAAATCAAGACTAATATGACTCCAGGGCTTATCAGGAATCGGCAATGGTTGTAGCAACCCAGGAGTAGCTACATTCTCAGATTTGCATCTCTGGCATGTTTCACAGTTATTGACAAAGTCTCTAGTTGCCTTCTTTAACCCTTGCCAATAGAACAAGCTTTTCAATCTCTGACATGTTGCATGAATTCCAGAGTGACCTCCCACAGCATCTTCATGAAATGATATCAGCAATTTAGACCTCAATCCTGAGCTGGCCCCTATAACCAATCTCCCTTTATATCTGAGCAAGCCCTCTGTTACTGACAACTGCCCTGGCACCTCAGATAGGGCAGTAATAAGCATCTCCTGTACCCCTTGATCTCCTTCATAACTTTCAAACACCTCAGTAATCCATGAAGGTTGAACCACTGTCACCGCCGTGCACTCCCCTTCTTGAGTTTCAAACATCCTTGACAATGCATCAGCCGCTTTGTTCTCAACCCCCTTTTTATAAGCAATTTCATAATTCAACCCAAGCAACTTCCTTACAGCCTTCCTTTGAATATGTGTCGACAATCTCTAATCTAGAAGATGTTTATGGGGTTGATGATCTGTTTTAATGAAGAATTTCCTTCCCTCAAGATAGTGCCTCCACTTGTCTATAGCAAGTAAAATTGCTAAGAGTTCCTTTTCATACACAGCTAACAACAAATGTCTCCCATGAAGAGCTTGACTAATGTAAGCTATAGGCCTGCCTTTTTGCATCAACACAGCTCCAATCCCAGATTCACAAGCATCTGTTTCCACAGTAAAAGGAAAGGCAAAATCTGGCATAGCTAACACAGGTGGAGAAGTGAGGATCTGCTTGAGCTCATTAAAAGCTTTCTCTGCAATTGCTGACCAGCAAAAATTATCTTTCTTCAACAACTCAGTTAGAGGCTTTGCAATGCATCCATACCCTTTTATAAATCTCCTATAATATCCAGTCAACCCCAAGAATCCCCTTAATGCCTTCACATTCTTTGGCACAGGCCATCTCAACATAGAATCAATTTTCTTAGGATCTGTAGACACACCCCCTCTTGATATAATATGGCCTAAGTACTCTACCTCTTTCTGTGCAAACTCACATTTTGACTTTTTTGCAAAGAGCCTGTGGTCCCTCATGACAGATAATACCTCCCTTAGATGAATCACATGCTGTGCCACAGATTTGCTATAGACTAATATATCATCAAAAAACACCAGAACTGATTTCCTCAAAAATTTGCCAAAAACATCATTCATAAGGCACTGAAATGTTGCTGGTGCATTTGTTAGCCCAAAAGGCATTACCCTAAACTCATAATGCCCATGATGAGTCCTAAATGCAGTCTTTGCAACATCTTCCTCTACCATCCTCACTTGATGGTATCCTGCCCTCAAATCTAGCTTAGAAAAAATAGTTGCACCATTCAATTCATCTAATAAATCTTCAATATGCGGGATGGCGAATTTATCTTTGACAGTCAGCTCATTTAAACGTCTATAGTCAACACAAAATCTCCAGGATCCATCCTTTTTCTTCACCAACAAAGTTGGTGAAGCAAACGGACTATGACTGGGACGTATGATGCCATTACTTAGCATTTCTGACACCTGCTTCTCAATCTCAGTCTTTTGGAAATAAGGGTACCTGTAGGGTCGAGCAGCTACTGGTCCTGCCCCTATTTTTAAACTGATTGAGTGCTCATGGTTCCTTACTGGTGGCAACTCCTTTGGCTCTTGGAATACATCCACAAATTCTTGGATCACAGCCTCAATTTCTGTTGGTATGACAGACTCTGTCACTCTCACACTGCACACCTGTGTGACTTGAATCAAGCTTAAAGGATTCTGACCCTTGCATAACTTCTGTAATTGTCTGCAAGTTAGCATCTTCACACAAGCCTGCTCAGCTCCTGTATTCTCCTTAAACCCTTTAATCACTACTTGCTTGCCCAATCTCTTAAAGGAAATTTGTACTTCTACAAAATCAAACAAGACTGGATTAAAACCCACCAACCAGTCAGTCCCTAATATCATATCACTCCCTTCCATTTTCAACAAACGAATATCATGCTCATATTCACACCCTTGCATCTCCCACACAAAACCTTTGCAAATTTTGCCACTGAACATCGTGCCATTGATGGTGTTTACCTGCATCACACCTGCCTTACTGATTTCAAATCCAGCTTCTCTTGCAACCCTAGAATCCAAGAAGCTATGTGTTGCCCCACTGTCAATTAATATGGTGATCATCCTTCCTTTTACTGACCCTCTGACGGGAATTGTGCTTCCTGTTTCCTCACCTATAAGCGCATGAACATAAACCTCTGCGTCCTCCTGCTCCTCTTCAGGCACTTCCTCTTGAGCCCCCTCTTCCACTACGTTATCCCGTTCTTGCACCTCCTGTGCAATTAAGCTAAACAGAGACTGAGTTTTGCATTTATGGCCATGAAAGAACCTGTCTCCACACTTATAACACAGTCCTTTCTTGGCATCATTCGAACGACCTGTACTGTTTTCAGAACTGGATGACGAGGTCCCTTTCCCACTCGTAACTGGGCTTCTGGTGTCCCCCTTATCTCCCTTGCACCCACTATCCCTGGACCATGAATTCTTGAACCCCGAATTGAAAGAACTAGCCCCCTGCGGCCTCCACTGTGGTTTAGACACTCGGATTAAAGCTTGGACTGGTTTATAGTGCAACCTAGCTTGTTCAAGAACTTCTGCCATGGACGATGGTCTCCCCAGCTTGACCAACGGTTGAATCTCTGATCTCAGTCCACTAATATAGCTTGAAACAAAATACGACTCCGAGAGTTGAGGATTGAAAGAAAGCATACCAGCTCTTAAGTCTTCAAATCTTTCGTTATACTCTTCAAGATCCTCCTGCTGTTCAAGCTTATTGAAATCGCCTACTATCTCTGCTTCCCGGCGATCCCCAAACCTTAAGCAAATGTCATCACAGAACCCCTGCCACGTAACTCGTGGATTCTGCATCAAGTATCCTTGTAACCATGTATCGGCTTTGTCCGTCAAATACATTGCCGCAATTTCCACCTGCTGTGATTCTGGAATTGCGAAAATTCCAAAATATTTCTCGCACTTTCGTATCCAATTCCTCGGCTTCTTCCCATCAAAGCTTGGGAAATCCAATTTAGGAAGTCGCTGAAATCTATTGTCACTCCCTCCCTGACTCGAATTGGTATGTCCTCCATTGAAGCTCGGGTGCCAACGCGATCCCGGAATTTCTAGCTCAGGTGGTCCCGATCCTCGTAACGAATTTCGGTCCCCTCTTGTTTGTTGTGGATCCATCCTGGTACTTTCAGCTTGCCGCTCTCTCCTCCCCCCCGGATCGGGCGGATTTCGTACGAATTCTGCAAGCTGTTCCATCCTCTGCTCATTGATTTTCTTGAATTCCTCGAATTGTCGAATCTGCTCTTCTTGAATCTTCTGCAAATCCGCCATGGACTTCGCTGTGGATGCCATAAACGCCTTGGTGTCGTCCCTGAATTCTTGGAACTGTAATTCCGACGCTTTCGATCTTGTCCCTTCCGCCATTGAATCTGGCCTCTAGCTGCGCTACTCGGAAAACGCCGCCCGAAGATATGCTCTAATACCAATTCTGTTATGGCCCTGGCCACACAGATCACAACCCAACGAATTGAGTGTACGTGCGCACTTGCAATCGAACTAAAGAATTGAAGGTGAGAGGTGAATTACAGAATGGGGGTGAGAAGGTTGAAGAAGAAGATAGAAGTTTGTTAGGGGGAAACTATTCTTTTCATTGCATACCCATCCTCCAAGCAACTAAGGTCTATTTATAGACCTCTGGGCTCTCGGCCATTACATAGTGTCATAATGAGTTTTATGCCTTTATGTGTATTCTCGAGGTCCAATAGGGCATCATGCACGCCCTAAATAAGTAAGATCAGTTTGTTACTGAAATCGTACTCAATGAAGAGATGTGTTGCGCCCTTGTATGCGTTGTTGCATAACACACATATTGTGAGAATAGGAGTGCCTCTATGCACTAATATGTCCTTTGTAGGAAAGCCCAATTGGCTTATTTTCTAAAATAAGTTCTTTATCTTAGGGCAAGTGTTTCCAAAACCATGCATTTGGGTCATCCAAAAGTCTACTTGGGTTTGTGATGAGAGACATCGCGTTAGATGTGGTGAACCAACCTTCTTTATCTGGCCACCGGTATAATCTATTTGGGAATGGAGTTGCTAGGATTGGGATACTAGTAATCTCATTTACTATCCCGGGTTCTAACTCTAAATTTCGTACATGAAAATAAGGACTAAAATAGAACTTTTGAGAACATAAATTTAATAAATGATCTTTAGTCCTATGGGCTTTTGTGTTGAACATGTGAAACTTGATATTTTAAATTTGAGAAACCGTAATATTGATAACTGCCAATTCGATATTATTTTCTTTTGTTGTAGGAGCATTTTTAACGAATTCTCCATTTTGGAGATTTTAGAGTTTTAACTTTTAAGATAATTTTAAGGGTTTTTTTGTCAAAGAAATTCGTTAGAGTGGTGATATTTTGGTCCTTTAATTAAGAGCTGCCACCTAAGCAGGAAAAAATATAAAGAGAAAGGGTTATGAGCCTAGGAGATTGGGCTCCCCTACAGGAGCTCGGAAGGAAGAGGCTCACAGCGTGTTGAATGAGAGCACGTGCAGGAGGCGTGCGCACCAACGACTTGGTGACAACAAAAACGACATTGTTTCAAAGCCTTTAGGCGTTAAACGCAACGTTTTGCAGCTATTCTAGGCAGAAATACAATAAAACCAAGCGCTGACACGCGGCCAAATTGTTGGCCACCACATGATAGCGCTTGTAATTACAAAACTTAAAATGCATTTTTCGGCATTTTCTATAATAAAAAAATTATATTCAAGTGTGAATTAATTTTAACTACCAATAGACACCCATTTTGCATATATTTGTTTTTAAAATCATGTGAATAATACCCATATGTTATTATTTTTAGCAAATAAAAAGCTATTTTTCCTCCCATTTTGCCTATAAATAAGCTATTTTTTCATTTTACAATAATAATAATAATTATTATTATTATAATAATAGTTAAATAAAAAAGAGAAATAGTAAAAAGTAATTTACGAGTACAAAACTCGGGCTCATGAATGAGGATGCAAATAATAAAAAACTGAAATGAAGCTTTTAAACAGATGGAGTAAAGAAAAAGTAAGTTAAGAGTTTCGGGTTGTGGCTCACTAAATGTGCATGCTCTTATCCCATTATTCAAATTTGAGAAGCGGTAAACAAAATAGCAATTTTTCTCCAAATCTACAAGATTCTTAAAAAATAAATGATTTATCAAATCTTTAAAATGGAAAAATTATTGGAGTTGGAATAAAATTTATTTAAAAAATATATATTTTATTTTTTTATTTTACAGAAATTTTTAGTAAACTATTAAAAAAATGATCTAATTATGAGTTGACATTAGTGACATATTTAGGTCGAAGTCCATTAATTAACCAACTGTTTTAATCGCGCATAAAATGACATAAAAGAATCTACGTACAACGTCTCAAACTAAGACAACTAGACAAGATCTTGTATATGTTGAAGTTGACATGGAAAATCTTATGGTATATCCGTAAATATAGCGACAGTACGTAAGATTTTCTTTTACTCCGTAAAAACTACTGTGGTGAGTGACATGACTTCTCTTAATTTAAAGTTTTTAATTAATACTCCATCTCATAGTTTAGGTGATTGGACTATTTAACACATTTTTTAATATGTTAAAAATTTTATAAAAAAATTTAAAATAATTTCGAACTTATTAATAAGTTAGAAATTATTTTAAAAATTTTGGAAAAAATTTATATCTAATAGAGTTTGTAGCACATTAAAAATTTATCAAAAAGTCAAATAACTTAAATTATAAGACGGAGGTAGATAGTAGTCCCTAATCTCGTGTACAACTATTTATAATGCCCAACATTATTGTATTAGACTCCCTCAGTTAATACAATAATGTCTAAACCGCCTCCTAGTACTCTATTTTTGTTGTCATCGGATGAACGGGGTTTGGCTTTGCCGAGGCTATGCCCTATGTTAAACCTGTCAAAACATAACCCGACCCGAACGCCCGGTAAAATTTGGATCAGGACCCGAAAATTTTGAATCGAAATTTTTTTTCAACCCGAACCCAAAAACCCGGTAATTTTTCGGGTCATCTGGGCTTCGACTCGGTGACCTGATTGTCCCGGTAATTTTGACCCGATTGATCCGATTGACCCGGTGATCCGATTAACCCGATTGATTTATAATTATATATGATTAATTTTTTTATGGAGATTCCAATTTATTTACATTTTATAAGTACAATCCCCCATCGTCTCACTGGCCGACCTTGACCCATTTTGGAGGTCATATCTAGTATTCAGAGTTTGCCTCGATTTGGTACCGCTCTCGCGGCCCGCACCGAAACAGTGCTTTGCCCCTAGATGTCCAGTCAACTGCTGTGCCTCAACGCATTTCGGGGAGAACCAGCTAGCTCTGGGTTCGAGTGGTTTCAAATCAACTTTTATATTTATTTGTATTGTGTAATACTCCCTCCAATCCAAAGTATTTGATTTTTCATTTTTCATCACATTTTTTAAGAAGAAAAAAATCTAAAAAATATTAAAATATTAAAATAATTCTAGACTTATTACTAATTGCATGAAATTATTTTTAAAAAAATTATTAAAAAATTCGATATTTTATATATTTTTAAATTTTATTGAAAATTAAAAGAAATCTTAAAAATTAAATATTTTTTTATCAGATATAGTATATAATTACAAACACTAAAACTTATGAACCACGTCTTTAATTTTAGCATTTTAAAATTATTGCAAAATTACCAATTCATGATTTTTTTTATTTAAAAAAGAAAAATTTGACAAACTCGAAATCGACCCGATTTGACCCCAATCCGGGTCAAACCCGAGTTCAAATCAACCTGGATCTACCCGGGACCCGTTTTACCCTAAACCCGAAATGACCCGACCCGAACCCGACCCGAATGACCCGATTGACAGGTTTACTTGTGTAACTATTTTGTATCTTTGTTTTGCTTAGTTTTTTAATGAATCTGGTTTGGGGAGCCGTTTCTCCCTGTTTCCTTACTAAAAAAAAGACTCCCTCAGTTAATTTATAAGAGACTTTTATTATATTATTTATATACATAAAAGTTATAGGAAAGAGTTATAAGGGTCAAACTTCAGAGATTGATCAACATTTCAGAGAATCAGTTTGGCTTCATTCCTGGCAGATTAGCCGTGGAAGCTATCCACTTGCTTAGGCGATTGATCGAGTTGCAAAGAGACAAGAAGAAGAATATGCATATGGCCTTTATTGTTATAGAAAAGGCCTATGATAAGGTTTCGAGAGGGCTACTTTGGAGATTGTTGGTAGAGAAGGGAGTGTCGGAGTCGTATATTAGAGTTATCAGGGATATGTACGAAGGTTCGCTGACAAGTGTTAGAACGTCGTGTGGGGATTCAGAGTATTTCGAGGTTCGAATAGGACTTCACCAGGGTTCAGCGCTCAACCCGTTTCTTTTCACACTAGTTTTGGACACTCTTTCAGCTCCACTCCAAGAAGAGGTTCCTTGGTGCATGATGTTTGCTGACGATATTGTCCTTGTGGAAAACTCTAGATCGGGCCTAGCTCGCAGGCTAGAAATCTGGAGGGAGGTGCTAGAGTCTAAGGGTTTCAGAATGAGTAGGACCAAAACTGAGTATGTTCAGTTTCGTTTTGGAGATGACAGAGACTCAGGAACATCTATTTTATTGGTGGATGTTCTTGTCCCAAGGAAAGAGTATTTCAAGTACCTTGGCACATACGTTCAAAGTGATGGGGGTGTCGACAGAGATATCAAGCATCGAGTTCAGGCGGGGTGGCTGAGATGGAGAAGAGCATCAGGGGTGCTATGCGACAAGAAAGTTCCGGTAAAACAGAAAGGAAAATTCTACAAGTTGGTTGTTAGGCCGACCGTCTTGTACAGTTCAGAGTGCTGGCCTGTTACTAAAGCTCAAGAACATAAGTTGGCAGTGGCTGAGATGAAAATGTTGTGATGGATGAGTGGGCACACGAGACTTGACAGAATCAGAAACGAAGACATTAGGAGCAGGGTTGGAGTTGTGAGTATTGTGGACAAACTGCGGGAGTCCAGATTGCGGTGGTTTGGGCACGTTCAGAGGAGACCTTTATCCGCGCCTGTTCATAGGTGTGAGAGTTTGGAGCTTGGAGTTATTCGCAGGGGTAGAGGTAGACCGAAAAAGAGGTGGATGGAGGTTATCCGGCATGATCTCAATCTGCTCAACCTGTCGGAAGAATTGGCACTGGATAGAGACCACTGGAGGAGGTCTGCCCGGGCTGCTGACGTTTAGTAGTTCTAGGCTGGGTGTCTTGTTCTATTGTTGTTGATTCTTTTCAGCCTTTTTCACTGCTTCTTCTTGCCTCTTTTCCACTCTTTACTATGCTACCATGGGATTTATAGGTCTATTGTTTTGGGTCTATCAGAAACACTCTCTCGATTTATTCGAGGAAAGAGTATGTACATCCTGGCCCCCCAGACCTTGCGTAATCGCGGGATTTACTGGGTTGTTGTTGTTGTATATACATTTTTTATAATAATAATAATAAAAACTATATAATTATTTATAAAATAATGGAGGGAGTAATATAGAATTAATTATATTCCGCTTAAAATATAACTCGAATTATCTGCTAAATCGAAGTAACAGGCATGCATGGCTAGTTCATGACATCATCAGCTTTAGACAAGATAGTGATATCGTTTGGATTTGGGAGATTAAATGTCTCCCAAAAGTTAAAAAGGTTATGAATGGAACCCCAACGAAAATAATATGGCTAGCACAAAAAGGAGTAGCAGTCTCGCTACCTTGTATGTTTTGTAACCATACTGACGAAGATGACACCCACTCATTCACCAATTGCACGCACACATTACAATTGCTTGCAAATCTTGACAACGAAATAACATATGTAATAAAAAAAACAAACAAAACTGATCGATCAATGAAACAAATAACAAATGACATTTTCACTCGACTAAATAAACCATAAAAAACGACCCTAGCGACCTTGTGGTGGGGCATTTGGACTATTAGAAACAAAATGACTTTCAATGATGACAACTTCAAAAATAAAAGGAAACAAGAAACCTATCTACGACAGCTCCCGAAGCAATTATACGATTACAAGACCACCCACGAGGAAAGCACTACAACAATTCGAAACCCCAACCCAGGAAAAAGAAAAATATATATAAGGTGGAAAACCCCAATGATGGGACACTTTAAAATAAATTTTGATGGATCCAAACTTTAGAATGGTCTTGCCACGTCTAGTTTCATCATTCGAGATGCGGCTAGCTCGATCGTCTCTTGAGGCAGTTTTCAGTGTGGCTCCGCCTCCTCCTTACAAGAGAAAGCTCTTGCACTCCAGTCTAGTTCGGTAGCTGCTAAAGATCTTGGTCTGCAACGCATCATCATCGAGGGAGACTGTTTGACGGTCATCAACTCCATCCCTAGCAAGTGGAGATGTCCATGGGAGATTGAGATGACTATTATAGGCATTCTTGAGTTGTCTCGTCATTTTCAGTGGTCGTCCTGCTCACATGTCTTTCGTGAACTCAACTAGGTGGCAGACAAGGTGACATATCTACGACATTCGATGGAGCACGAGGAAATCATGTCGTAGTCGGAGCTTCTTGCCCTCGTTAGGAGGGATGTTATTGGATGGTGAGTCGGCATGGTCTGACGCCTTCCAAATTCTTATCTTATATAAAAAAAACTGCTAAATCGAGTTGCCAAACGTTAAACTGGTTTATTCAAAATAAAAATTAATAACGTATTTAACTTTGCTTAGTTTAAGCTTCTCTGCCCATTTAAGCTATCTCAATATTTTTGTGATTAAGAAATATACCTTCAAAAGTGTGTATTAAACTCAAGGCCAAATTACTAAAAATAACCCTTTAAATATACTCACTTGTCATAAACCATCTCATAAATTAATATTTCTAGAAGACCACTTTTTAAATACCTTTCATCACCAATCAACCACCCTTAAAAAATTATTTCGTTCAATCTAGGTTAAATATGATAAATTATAATTTTACTCATCTTTTTATACTAAATTATAATATACTTTTAACAATTAAAAAAAGTAAATAATGAAGTATGAAATTAGGAGGAAATCATTGATGCAATTTTCTCTTTTCAAATAACCGATAAAATGGTGTCAGCTTCTACAACTAATCAAGTCGCTCCCTTTCCCCTTTGAATTCCATTTCTAAAACTACATTAGCTTCTATACACATTCAATTTGGAAGCAAAAATGACGTCAATTGTATCATCCCAATTTCATTCTTACTTGTTCATTTTTCCACTTTTCTATTTGTTAAATTTCCAATAGCATATAATTAAAAAAGAGGGTTAAATTTGTAAGTTAACCAGTTTAACCAATATTTGAACAGAATAATTTTGGGTGTGGTAGATTGGTGGCGAACATTATTTAAATGGTGATTTTCTAGAAAAATCAATTTAAGGGTGATTTATGATAAATTTGTATATTAAAAGGGTGATTTTGTGCAATTTGACCTAACTCAATCTTAAAGCAGTAAATTTATAGATACGTAATATTAATTACAAAACCAAGCCCAAATCGAGTTTGTACCAAAATGGCCTAGGCCGAACACACCCACTACTTACGGTTTTAATCTCAATAGTTTTACCCATCTTTCCCCTTTATAATCCCCCAATCCCTATCACCTCAACCATACTCCTAACTAACATAAGTTAGGCTCCAACACTTTTGAGAAGGTGCTTTAACCACTGAATCGCACTAGACGATTTGCCTTTGCATCTAGTGTGATTGGGTATTTACATGACTCGATCACCTACTTAACCCATTGAGTAGAGTTACATATTTCTCCCTTAAAGACTATAACATTCCTATCTAGCCTAGTATAATATACAAAAGCTAATAACACAAGGAACTTAGTCTTGAAAATGATCTTCTTTTGTCCTGCGCTCGATTCAATGGCAAACCAATACGCCACTCAAGTAACCCACCAGCCCTCACTAGCAGTCCGATCAAGCCCCATACTTGATCACGAGCTTCTTGGATTATTTCACATTCAAACCAAAGGTGGGTCTCTGATTCGTCCTCCTTCTTACGCAGCGGACATAGGGCCGCATCCACCCCCTTCCAATGCTTGATGAGACAACATGTTCTCAATTTGTTGTTGGCACCAACCCAGGCAACAAACGCCCATTTTTGCGATTGTGCACCACACTAGATCATGTCCCCCCAATCCACAAGTAGGCTTTTGAGCCGGATTGCTTCATAAATTTGATCACAAGCCAACCCACCATTTCTTTTAATTAGGCTACCCATGTCTCGACCAACTGCTATCACATCAAGTTTTGCAGCTCATTCCTAATCCGCAACACACCTTTTCATAGCTAGGAGTCATTTACTCTTTCGTTAGCCCACCTAGTCCATATACTCTCTCTTTGCAACACTAAGTCACCTAAAAAAGACGAGAACATACATATGTTTCAAGCCTTAGTTTGTTTGATTCCTAACCCACCTTTAGTATAAGGCTTAGACACCGCTTCCGAGGCAATCAAGCTGGTTTTACTTCTAGTGTGTCTATTCCAAAGGAATCTCCGACAAGAGCTCTCTATCTGCTGAACCACAGCTTTAGATAGCAACATGGACTGACCCAGAAGGTGAACCATCCCTCGAGCACAACCTTAATGATCTACATTCTTTAAGCATAAGAGATTTTTTGGATAGCACAAACATTCATTATGCTCTCTACTTTATTAAACAGTCTCGCATACTCTGATATTGTGATTTGATAGGAATGTAGAGAAGTCCCTAAATAGGTAAATGGAAATGACCCCACCGTATACCCAAGTTGTGCTGCTAAACCATTTCTCTCATGTTCATTTACACCAGCCACAACGAAGGTGCTTTTAGCAACATTGATATAAAGACTAGATGCCTCAAAAAACCTATCTAAACATCTTTGCAAAATATTCACCGAGCCCTCATCCGCACGATAGAATAAGAGGAGATCATCCGCAAAGGCCAGATTTATGATCCCTAACTCCTTACATTTCGGATGGAAATTAAAATTCGGGACAGCAACAACTTCAGTGAGAATACGGTTCAATAACTCAATGCACATGACAAATAGATAGGGTGACAACGGATCCCCCTTCCTAAGTCCGTGTTTTCCACGAAAGTGCCCCTCCAGAACACCATTTATAAGTATGGAGAATGAGGTCGATGAGACACGCTCTATAATTACATTGACTAGCTAAGGAGGGAACTTTAGGTACTGAAGAACAAATTTCAAAAAGTCCCATTGAACAAGTCGTACGCCTTTTGCAAATAAACCTTAAGCGTGCAACGTGGTGAGACTCTTTTTGTTCCATACCCATTAACAATCTCGAGTGAAACGACGCAGTTGTGCACTATGGACCTCCCTAGGATAAATGCTCCTTGGTTATCCCCTATAAGACTTGAGAAAAAGAGGTATAATTCTGCCCATTATCACTTTGCTCATTGGTGCATGTTAGAATGTCATGTGTTCTAACACCCCAACTAATAAATCTATACCTTCAACTAATAAAGAGTATTAGCAATAAGTACAGGTCGATCCCATAGAGAGTGTGTGCGACTTTGACTAGACATAGTAAGTAAACAAGCAGATCATAACTATAGCAGTAGTATAAGAGAAAGGAACAATAGTAATATCAATTATTGGAACAAAAGAGAATAATATGAGGAGAATATAGTTTCACTTATAATCGCAACATTGGTAATTACATGATCATTAGGTTGTTTGGTTATGCTTAGTTATAGTGTCGGTGTGTGTATCGAGTGTTATGGCTTCCTAATTCGATCACTATCAACTCCCTGGGGGTTAGAGAAGCAATAAGTCCCTAATCACATAAGCATAGAATTCGTATAATTCTTGCATATTCGACTTGTCACCTGGTTGTCAACCCAACTATCGCATCCGCTAAGAATAACATAAAATTACCTATCATTAATCATTCATATGCATTAATTCTAACCTATTTATCAAGATATGCTTGCTACTATATCGGATTAAGGCTCGCAATAGCATATTTAGCTATAATCACTTAGAACGTTGTTTATCTATCCTAGTGACTAGTTAAGACGAATAAACAACATAAATATGTGAAGAACAAAAGTAATAATGAATAACCAAATATGTCTAAACCAAATATAAACTATAAAATAGTATTCAAACAACCCTCACATATCTTTAACCAATGCATAGAATATAAGCAAAACTATATAAAAGGTTTAGCCAAGCATGGCTTACTGAAAATAACGGAAAAGGGAAAAAGAGAGAAGTGTGTTGTGAGGTGTGAAGTGTGGTGTGTGAGATTTGTGTTGAGTTATGTATGAAATGACTGAGAGGAGAGTTGTATTTATAGGCTTATGAAACTGTAGGAGTCGACCTACTTAAGGTAGAAGAGCAAAGCCAAATAGGCCAGATTCAACCGAGAAGTTCTTCTCAAATCATGCAATCGGCGGGCGCCGGTCGTTAGCGGTGGGCGTCGACTCTGCGAGTGTCGTAGGGTCTTCTGCGGGTGTGGATGGAGTGAGGGGTGTCGCCTCTGTGCTCTTCTTCTTTCTTCTTTCTTCTCGTCTTGACTTGTCCGCTACTTCTTTTGTCATCTTCCTTGGCTCTTCTTTAGGCTTCTATGGTTCTAGAATGTAGCTTTCCTCTTCTCATTTAGCTTGATTTCCGAGAATATGCATAAATAGGCATAAAACACGTAGATTCCTAACTTTGCAACTTTAAAGACAATGAATTCACTTTATGCTAAAAACATGCCTAAATACAACCTAAATGACTTAAGAATGACTTAAAATGCATATACAAATCATGCATTATCAAATCCCCCACACTTACCTTTCGCTAGTCCTCAAGCAAAATCACTTCAAAGCATGATCATTATATCCCACAAACATAGCTTTTCATGCATTAGCCTTTCTCAAATGCAACATCTTAAGTAAGTGCAAACAATGGTAATGTACGTAGACTAACGTCCTAGCATGTACATGTGTGTTCAAGTAGCCCGCATGCTTTATTCGCCCAACCTCACAATGGAAATGTGTTTCACTCGCTCTCATGTGTTTAGGCTTAAGATCATCTCTCAACTCAATTCATTACACAAGAATCATCTCAAGCATTTGAAGCATTTCTAGAAATTCATCTATACTTATTACCTCAAGGTGACGACAGATGTCTTTAATTGCTTACGAAGCCAACTGGGGAGGATATTGTTCGCTTATGGGTGGTAGTAGGAGATTCAAATATTCAAATATAACAATGCACAACTAGGCTAACTCCCTGTCCCAAACAAATAATACAAGAATCCCCTCCCTTGTAGTAGTAGGGTAATTCAGGATCGAATCCACGAGGAGGTATGTCAGCGCTTCCTTTGTTGTACTCATGATCAAAGCTTTCGACCTCATAAGACACTCGATATCGAGTAATCTGGTCGATATCGACCCCAGTTCTGGTTGATTTCCTAGCGCAGTTCCTGCAGAAGACAAAAGCAGCAAAGTCGACGTCGAGCAGAGACCTTGATATCGACGTTAGACCTCGATATCGACCCTTACAGTCGATTTCGATGCTTGTCACAGAAACTGTTTTTGTATTCAATTTGTCAGAAAAGAGTCCGAAGAAAATAGAATGGGAAAGGAGGATGATCAGAAACAAAACTAAGACTTTTATGTTGATTTCAATTAACTAAAAAGCTTCCAAAGTCGGGGTTTCATGCCACAGCGATAACAATGCAAGTTTTATGCTAAAGTTATGAATTTTAATGCCTTTCTGTCAAATAACTTTCGTTATCAACACTTAGGTGATTAGAGGCTCTCGCATAGTTCCTAAGAGTTACTATCCAATTCATGAGCAATTCAAGTTCACAATATGAGTGGCTTTCGCTTCAATAATGCAAATAATGAATCTCCCTAATTTCGCAAAGGATCATGCATGGGGTAGAAGACGGAATCGCATAAAAGACATACCTTTGATGCACTTACCTCACATTTCTATCGTCGGGCTCACCCCGACCCTAGAAGTGGGTTGACTACTCACTCCTCATCATGCACATCATTATCATTATTGTTGAAAGAAAGCTAATTTGAATTAAAACTTCGAAAGAAAGTACAACCGAACAAGCCACTCCGCTCTCGCTTTACAAGCTTCACTCGGCCTCCTCTCTCTCCCTCTAACTCGTTACTACTATAATTGGAACTGAATTGTATCTGAAATCTAATGCCTAAACTCAGCCCTATTGGCCTCTATTTATAGATGTCGATAAAGACTCGAAACTTTATCTTTATTCTCTAAGATAAATTTAAATAAAGTAAAAACTAAAAATATATGGTGATTCAGTCTCCTCATGATAGATCTGGTGTGGAAGATAAGAAATCTCGACTTTTGGATAGATGTGCAAGCTTTGGATAGATTTCTATCAAAAATCTGAGTCGGATTCCTCTGCTGGCATGGTCGATATCGACCCTAGACATCGATATCGACCCCTTCAAAACTTTATCTCGAGCTTCTCCTTCTCCTACTCGAACTGACACTCGACTTCTATCATTTAGCTCGATCTGGCAACCTCAATATCGACCTCCAGACGTCGATATCGACCTCTCTGTGTCGACATGCTCTGTTTCATTTTCTGCTCGATTCCTATGTCTCTGATGCACTCGATGTCGAGGTCCCCAGTCGATTTCGACCTCTTCAAAAGACTTCGAGTTCTTTTTCCGCTCTTCCAGATCTGTCCATTTTTATCCTGTTTTCTATGAAATCACATAGAAACTCGTGCAAACCCATATATTTGACATTTAAGCGTAAACTACACTAATCCCATGTTTTCCCATTAATATGCATGCAAAAGACGATAAAATGGACTTATATGTGCATAGAAAATATGACAATTTGCGCGCACATCAGATAATTATATATAATTAAGTTCTTTATTATATGTCGGTGTTCGATGATCGAGTAATTCTCGCGATGAAGCTTGCTCACATTAAGTATTCACTATTCAATTGTCGTCTTTAGAGGAAGTTTGCCAGATGATGCTGTGTTCTAGAGATGTTCTTCTCCGATCAAAGATTCCAGGAACTCAACTCTGAGGACTTTATCTCAGGGAGGATTGTAGAGCTCTTGTCTTTCTCCTTTTTTCGGATGCTTTTCCTGTTGTTCTTAGGGGGGTATTTATAGTGTTATCAAGCGAGCGGCTCGCTGGCGACCTCGTGGTTTGTTAGGGGACACATGTAACCCATGCTCTCCATCCTTGATGATTTTTGCAAATGCCTGCGTGTAGTTCTCGGAGAAGGGTACAACCTTCTTGATCGGAGACACAGAGGAGGTTAGGGAGGTGGAAACCTCTTTTGTGCAAACGTCCATCTCTAACTCGGAAACAGGAAGCTCATTTTCTGATGTTTTGTTGTTCTTGCCCACAGGCTCCCTTGGCCAACCCATTGTTGATGTATTCCAAGAAAGGTTCTCACCAGTCCCAGTGGGATACCTTGAAGACAACTTTGTGGATCCCCTGAGCGTGTTTTCGTTCAATCACTACGCGATCGCTTAAATTGAGGGGCAAAGTTGCTCATATTCTAGCCAGTATATCGGCACGTTCATTCTGTTTGCGGGGGATAGAAGAAATGGAGCAACGACCGAATGCTGTTGTCAGTGTTTGTACGCAAGTCAAATATTCGAGTAACATCCCCATTTTTGCCCCATATTTGTTGGTAGGAGGAATGTCAATTTTTTAGAACACAAATATAAAGATATATAAATGTAAACCGACTCCTAGCCTATGCAAATAATTACAAGACTTCCTCCCGTTGTAGTGGAAGGGTAGTCAGGATCGATCCACGAGGAGGCGTGTCAGCGAGATCCTAATAGCGTTGGAAATCTCACGTCTTACGTCGACCAAAAGCCTCGATCTCGACCTTGGTGCTAGATGTCGACCTTGGCTGTCGCTCCTCTCTGCAACAAAAGACCTGGAAAGACAAAAACAAGCAGTCGATATCGACTAGGGTAGGTCGATATCGATGTTAGCAGACGAAATCGACTGGCTCAGAAGACCGGCAGTCGACACAGGTGGTCGATATCGAGGTGGGAAGGTCGATATCGATCTCAGTAACTCAGCAGGGATGCTCGTTGTCGACTCAGAAAACTGTTGGCGAAACTCAGTTGTCGATATCGACATCTGTTGGTCGATATCGATGTCTTCTCCTGCAAAGTTTTAGCTTTTGTCGGCAAAGAAAGGCCGAAGACTTAAGGATGAACGAGGATGCGATGAACAGAATAAAGACAATGTATTAATGAATATAAACTATGTAAAAAGCAACTCCTAGGATTAGGGTTTACCACAACGTTAACCAATGCATGCGATAAGGTAAATAAGACGGACAATTGCGCTATTTCATCTGAGGGACAAGCTTTCGCTGTACACCAATTCTTAGGATTACTTTTGCAAATAAACCTAATTGTCTCTACCAATTTTATTTTTATAACTCAAGTTGTTAGCATGAATCCCTTTTCTTTCGATTAGGACTAAACATAGAATCGTAGGAGATGATATAGACACAACGATATCAACATCTAACACTTACCTCAGGCACGCATGGCTAACATCGGGCTCACCCCGACCCTAAGAGCTTTGGGGGACTACTCACTTCTCAACATCGGAAACATCATTGATTGAAAGGGAAATTGCATTAAAAACTTTGAAACTTTACAACTCAACGTCGGCTCTCGCAAATGCCAAACCCTAAAGCTTCTTCTAACTCTATTGAAAGTAATTGAACTCTAAAATTGGATGTGTGTCTGTGGATTCCTGAATGCCAGCCCCCTAGGGCTTTATTTATAGGCTACTAACCCTCGCTAGCCAAGGATTGTAACTTCTATCTAAACTATGAACTCTATCCAAACAATTAGGATAGGTCATTTATTTTGATAAAACTCTAACAACTTTGATAAATCTTTAAGGTAAAGTAGGTAAGACTTCAGCCGCCATCTATCTATAGTTACAAGATAATCCGTGCTCCTTGAAGATAGAATTGCCGATCTGCGTCTCGAAAAGCGTGTCAAACCTGTGTCGAAGTATGGTCGATATCGACCAGCAAGGTTGATTTCGATGTCTCTGTTTCTGCTCGACGAGCTCAGCTTCACTCGATTCCTGGGTTCAGGTCGATATCGATGTATAGAGGTCGATATCGAGTGCTTTTCTCTGTTGTGCATGGTTTGTCTCGACACTCAGTTCTGTGTCAATGCTCTGTAGTCGATATCGACCTTCTGGGTCGATTTCGACCTCTTGTTTGCTCTCCTTGGTTTCTTCATTTTGACTCCGATTTCGCTCGAATTCCTACATAATTAGATAAAAACTTGTGCAGACTCCATTTCTTGCACTCTTTCTCATTCCTAAATAAGTTTACATTATTTTCAACCTTAAATTTGGAAATCAAATGAAATGTGAAGTCAAAAGATGCAAATAAAAGAGGTACAAATATGTACATCAAAACACTCCGTACTTAGACTTGCTTGTCCTCAAGCAATAACCAAGCAATAACCAATACCTACAACACACCCTTCAAGTCTTCGCCCTTCAACATCATAAGCGGTAGCAAAGCAAAGCAAGTGAGTTTAACGTCATAGCACATATTTAGGTGATCCATAGGCATATGCAATTTTGATCCAACCTCACAGGGATAATGTGTTTGCACTCAACTCTCATGTGTTTAGGCTATGAAGATCAACTCTCAACTTAATTCCATACACAAACTCATAAACATTGCAATTTATAAAAATCCACTTCGCAACCAATTATGAAAATGCAATAAGAATCATCAGGAGGAATTTTGCTCAATGGAAGACTTCAAAGAAGACTCCATTCGGCGGGGTTGTAATGGGGCTTGGTATGAAATAAAAGGTATGGAATTATTTGGCTATGTGGTGCTTATATAATTCGGGAATCAAGACTCCTAAATCTCAACACTTACAATATCCAAACCATAACTCTTATAATGTAGCACTTCCTAAGCTCAATCTCCCATAATGCTCTTTCCAAACTCATCTTTCCATAATATGCTCTAAAGATGCACTAAAAGATATAGACCATAATATCAACCCTTCTTTCAAACTCTAATATGCCTCTAAAAAATATAACACTTGTATGAAATAAATAAAGGACTTCAGGACTTTGGCTCATGCACTATGTATATGTGTATATATATATATATATATATATATATATCTTTTTTTGACGAAAATAATAAATAAATACTAAAAAAGATGTGCATTTATATGGTGAGCCAAAAATCCTTTTACAAGATATGACAAGATGCTAATGTATACCAATCCATAATTTCCTTGCTCAAAACTGGACAATATGCACTTTTCTTTCCACAAGGCATTGGACCAGCCAATCTAAGTCTCAATTCCCAAATGGGGGTCAGGCTCAATTTGGCTAGGGATAATTTTGTGGAGTTTGCAATTTCAGACTCAGGTTAATTTTCTGGCTTCAAGCAGAGATAATGCAGGGTAGGTAAAGAGAGGATAAAAATGGCTTAAAAGATGTCTCCATCATTTAATTCTCGTAAACATAGACATATTTATGCATTGGCTTTGAATATTTGTTGGATTTGCTTTTTAGCCTAGGATCATATGTGCTCAATTTCATCACAAGTTCACAATCTACATAAAAAATTTAAGGACTTAGGCTAAACCATCCAAATATGCCATAGGATTTACATGATCAAGTTAGCTATTGAGTTTTCATCATAGGACATCTAAGTAGAGTTTAAAAACAAACATAAAAAGTAAACATGCATTTTTTTTGTATTTTTGACATTTTTCTATTTTTTTTATTTTGACATTTTTAAAGAAAAAAGTAAAACTAAAAAAAAATTAAACATGAATGCAATGCGAAGAAGAAAAGCAAGTTATGATCATAAGACATGTCTTTCCCCCACCCCATACTTAAAATATACAGTGTCCTCACTGTATTAAAAGAAGAACAAGGGTAGAGAGAAACTCACAGCGCAACCTGCGGATTCAGGTCGATTTCAGGTATGGTCGATGCCAGAAGTCGATATCTATGTCAAAGGTCGATGTCGACTGCATCGGTCGAAGTCGAGGAAGAAAGTGAAGACAAGGGCCGCCAGATTGGGGTCGATATCGATGATTATGGTTGATATCGACCTTTGCTTTCTACTCTTGAGTCCTCGATGTCGACTCCAAGAGATGGCTTGACCCTGGGGGGTCGATTTCGACTGCCTCTACAGAAGCCTCTTTTCTTCTTCGTCGTTCCTTTTGCTTGATAACCTGAAATCTTTGTTAGAATTATAGATAAAGCCATGAATTATCTCAATTTTAAAAAGTTCAAAAATCTAAAAATCCTAAAAACCATATATGTGAGAAAATTAAAGTTTTTATGTACATGCTCTAGAGTTTTGAGTCGCTAGGCCGACTTCTCCGTCAATTCGTCATTAGCCTTTAATGTAGGGAGCCTTCAAGCTCGAGCCTTTTCCTGGATCATCTAGGTCCTTTTGGTAGTATCTAAGTTCGGCAACCAATGCTTCTTCTTCCTTAGGTTCTTCTTTATTGGGCGCTTTCCTTCTCTTTCTTGACCTAACTTTTGCAATATAGGCAAACCATGGAGCTTTGACCCTCCCATTAGTTGAATTATCAATAATGGATAGAGGAGGGTTAGGAGTTATACCTGGGCTTACCTGTTCGGGCCCAGAACAGAAATGTTCGGGCTGAGGGGAGGTCGATTTCGACCAAGGTGGGTCAATTTCGAGAGCTTTGATCGATGTCGATATGTGGGGGTCGATATCGACGTCTTTCACCCCATACTTAAGCTCCTGGCCATCCTTGGGCTTACTCGACATCGATGATTGATGGTCGATTTTGGGCTTTCCAGTCGATTTCCACTAGCTCCAGTCGATGTCGACCCTGCTGGCTGTTTCCGTCCTCGACAACAAAAACCTTCGAAGCTTCTCCTTAGCCGACGAGAGGACAACTTGCTCCAGATGCTTCGTTTCGCTCATGGTCGGGTTGAAAAAGAATTCTATCACTTTGTTCCCTATAGTAAAGGTTAGTAATCCTCGACGTACATTGATATTGGCATCAGCAGTAGCTAAGAAAGGCCTACCAAGGATAATAGGTACTACTGGATCTTCAGGCATCTCCAATACAATGAAATAAGTAGGCACAAAGAACTTACCTACCTTTACTGGAACGTCATCAACTATACCTGTGGGCCTGATGAATGAGTTGTCAGCCATATAGAGTTTCATGTCCACAGGTTCAAGTGCGTCAATGTTCACCTTTTTCCAAATAGAAAGAGGCATAAGACTTACGCTTGCCCCTAGCTCACATAGGGCCTTGCAATGTAGCGATGTTGGCCAAGCCCCACGGTGATTACAAACTTCCCTGGATCACTCCTCTTCTCAGGGAAGTCCATCTTTGAGCACTCCTCTGCGATCTCTGCCATGGATCTCTTCTTGCTAAGGATGTCTTTAAGAAATCGCACATAGGCGGACATCTCGCTTAGAGCTTCCGTAAGAGAAATAGTAACGTTAAGACCTTGAAGAATCTTTACAAAGTGCCTAAACTTACCTTTGGTGGGATCCTCCAATGCTTTGGATGGAAATGGCAACGTCTTCTTTGGCGGAGGGGCCAAAACGGTGGTCGGAGGGGCGTGTTGGGCATCGACATCGACTGGGACTTGGTCGATGTCGACCTCTGTTGTGGCTCTGATGGCTCTGCAGTGGCCTCGATGTCAACCTGGGGGTCGATATCGACGTCTGCCTCGACATCGACTAGGCTGTCGATATCGACTGGATCTGCTGCTTTCTCCTCCGCTTCCGTCCGTGGCTTTTGTACTTTGTTGCCACTCCTTAGTTGCATGGCTGCGACATGGCCCATCCCGGATTGCCCCTTAGGATTTGTAGTTGGTTGCCCAGGGAATGTTCCGAACGGTCTAGGGATTTGTGCTGCCAATTGACCCAGTTGGGTCTCTACATTCTTTTTCCAAATATCCATCTCTCCAATCCTTGTGGTAAGGTGATTGAGTTGAGAATGGATGACATTGTTGGATTGATCATTCTTAGCTTGGTTCCGCCTTATCTCATCCAGCACAAGTTGTAGATCATCCTTCTGTTGGTCCCTCTCCGGGTACCCAGGAGCTCTATAAGGCGGGGGGTCCCTAGGGTTAACCGGGTTCCTTTGTGGTTGATGGAACCTTTGGTCTCCCCAATATTAGTGACTGGGACCCCTCATGTAACGCGCCTCCTGGTGAGTCTCCGCTGGTTGTACTTGTTTAGCATGGGGGCACTCGATGGTGGTGTGCCGCTGCGATCCGCATTCAATGCAATCTTGGTTCACTGAAAGGAACCTCACTTGCTTTTGGAGCTTTCAAAGTTGATCTCTATGGAATTGCTCCTTCACGTCCGGATCGATTGCCTTAGAGGGTTCATATAATGGTATGGATGGGGCAGGCCTCGACGATGATGATGCGTTGGAAGCCTCAGGAGTCCCATATGTGTTGTCGAACTCCACCAACCTCTCTATGGTGTCCCAAGCCTCTTGTGGAGCGAGTTCAAGGTAGCCATAAGAGGTGTAGGTGTTGATCCTCTCCTTGGTTGCAGCATCAAGAGCATTGTAAATGATTTCCTGAATCACGTACGGTGGTTGGCCATGTGTCGGGCATGATCGTAGTAGGTCCTTAAACCATTCCCAAACAGTCGCCAGAGCCTCACCAGGCTTTTGTTTGAAAGCCGTGATTTTCTGTCGGATCAACGCCGTCTTGGATGGAGGGAAGAATTTATTGAGGAACGCATCCTTGACTTCATTCCAGGTGCGGAGCGATCTTGGGGCTAAGCTCTCCAACCACTGCAATGCTTTACCTGTAAGCGACCAACGAAAAGCTTTTAGTTGGACATATTCAAGACTCTATCCATCAACAATAGTATCACAGAGATCTAAGAAGGTTGATATATGTGCCATAGGGCATTCATTAGGTTTTCCTTCATATTGATGCCTTCTTATTTCAGTAAGGAAGTTAGGTTTAATTTCAAAATTAGAGGCAGGGATAAGAATCGCCGATTCAAGCACTTTGAGCGCGGGGTGCATATATTGCTTGGCATTCCGAGCGAGGGCATTGATTTGGGCTTTTATTTCCCTCCGGCCTTCCTCCTCCCTATCTGCACGCTTCTTAAGTGCTGCCTCTCTAGTTGTTAAGTCCTCAACCTGCATCCTTAGTTGCTCAATTAGCTCCACCTGGTTCGCGTTGTCTGCCATGATTCTCTGAGCTTGGGCTCTTAGGTGGAAATAGCATTCAAGGTCATCTACTCCTTCAAATTCAGGTGGACGATCAGCGCGTCGCATACACCTGCAAGACCAAACTAGATAGAAACCTGAGATAGACTACTAGGGCGCGATTGATTGCCTCCATGGCAACGGCGCCAATTTGTTAGTAGGAGGAACGTCGAGTTTTTAGAACACAAATATAAAGATATATAAATGTAAACCGACTCCTAGCCTATGCAAATAATTACAAGACTTCCTCCCGTTGTAGTGGAAGGGTAGTCAGGATCGATCCACGAGGAGGCGTGTCAGTGGGATCCTAATAGCGTTGGAAATCTCATGTCTTACGTTGACCAGAAGCCTCAATCTCGACCTTGGTGCTAGATGTCGACCTTGGCTGTCGCTCCTCTCTGCAACAGAAGACCTGCAGAGACAAAAACAAGCAGTCGATATCGACTAGGGTAGGTCGATATCGATGTCAGCAAACGAAATCGACTAGCTCAAAAGACTGCCAGTCGACACAGGTGGTCGATATCAAGGTGGGAAGGTCGATATCAATCTCAGTAACTCAGCAGGGATGCTCGTCGTCAACTCAGAAAACTGTCGGTGAAACTCAGTGGTTGATATCGACGTCTGTTAGTCAATATCGATGTCTTCTCCTGCAAAGTGTTAGCTTTTGTCGGCAAAGAAAGGCTGAAGACTTAAGGATGAACGAGGATGCGATGAACAGAATAAAGACAATGTGTTGATGAATATAAACTATGTAAAAAGCAACTCCTAGGATTAGGGTTTACCACAACGTTAACCAATGCATGCGATAAGGTAAATAAGACGGACAATTGCGCTATTTCATCCGAGGGACAAGCTTTCGCTGTACACCAATTCTTAGGATTACTTTTGCAAATAAACCTAATTGTCTCTACCAATTTTATGTTTATAACTCAAGTTGTTAGCATGAATCCCTTTTCTTTCGATTAGGACTAAACATAGAATCGTAGGAGATGATATAGACACAACGATATCAACATCTAACACTTACCTCAGCCACGCATGGCTAACGTCGGGCTCACCCCGACCCTAAGAGCTTTGGGGGACTACTCGCTTCTCATCATCGGAAACATCATTGATTGAAAGGGAAATTGCATCAAAAACTTTGAAACTTTACAACTCAACGTCGGCTCTCGCAAACGCCAAACCCTAAAGCTTCTTCTAACTCTATTGAAAGTAATTGAACTCTAAAATTGGATGTGTGTCTGTGGATTCCTGAATGTCAGCTCCCTAGGGCTTTATTTATAGGCTACTAACCCTCGCTAGCCAAGGATTGTAACTTCTATCTAAACTATGAACTCTATCCAAACAATTAGGATAGGTCATTTATTTTGATAAAACTCTAACAACTTTGATAAATCTTTAAGGTAAAAGTAGGTAAAACTTCAGTCGCCATCTATCTATAGTTACAAGATAATCCGTGCTCCTTGAAGATAGAATTGCCGATTCGCATCTCGAAAAGCGTGTCAAACCCGTGTCGAAGTATGGTCGATATCGACCAGGAAGGTCGATTTCGATGTCTCTGTTTCTGATCGACGAGCTCAGCTTCACTCGATTCCTGGGTTCAGGTCGATATCGATGTATAGAGGTCGATATCGAGTGCTTTTCTCTACTGTACATGGTTTGTCTCGACACTCAGTTCTGTGTCGATGCTCTGTAGTCGATATCGACCTTCTGGGTCGATTTCGACCTCTTCTCTGCTCTCCTTGGTTTCTTTGTTTTGACTCCGATTTCGCTCGAATTCCTACATAATTAGATAAAAACTTGTGCAGACTCTATTTCTTGCACTCTGTCTCATTCTTACACAAGTTTACATTATTTTCAACCTTAAATTTGGAAATCAAATGAAATATGAAGTCAAAAGATGCAAATAAAAGAGGTACAAATATGTACATCAATATTCTCCTTTGACTTGCTGAGCAACTACCTCTGAATCTGTAAAGATTTGAACCTGACGGGCAACATGGATCAACGCTTTCTCAATTCCTGCAATCAATGCTTCGTACTCTGCCTCATTGTTGGTGGCTTTGAAGAGGAGTTGGAAAGATAAGTCGGTGATTTTGCCACTTGGACTTGAGATTGTTACCCAAGGCTCCACAACCCCCGGTAGATACCGAGCCATCGACATTAATGACCCAATCTTCTCCTTCGCGATCTTGTGACTCTACGAAGGTTGCTTCTACTACAAAATTAGCTAGTGCCTGAGCCAGGTGAGCTTTTCGAGGCTTGAAATGGACATCGAATTCTGATAATTCTACTGCCCATTTTACCATCCTACCAAAGAGTGATAGTGAGTGAACAATTTGATGTAGAGGATGATCAGAAAGAACTTCGATGGTGTGAGCCTGAAAGTAGGGCCTTAATCGTCTCGCTGCGAAGATAACGGACAAGGCCATTTTCTCGATGGGGGTGTATATGGATTCCGCGGTTTGCAGGACTCTACTAGTGAAGTAAATGGGGAATTTGGATTCCCTTGTGAGAACAGTGCTGATGGTAGTTGACCCGACCGTGAGATAAAGCTGTAGTATTTCATGTTTGCGAGGATAATGAAGGGTAGGGAGTGTTGCAAGGTACTCTTTCATGCTTTTGAAAGCCCTATCTAGTGCAGAACTCCATTCCACGGGCCCTTTTTTCTTCAGTTGTTCGAAGAAAGGTACAGAATGATCTGCTAATCGCGAACAAAAACGGCTCAAATAGTTGATGGATCCGTTGAGCTTCTGAATGTCTTTCAACGTCTTAGGGGGGCTCATATCGAGTATTGTTTGTAATTTTGAAGGGTTAACATTGATACCTCTGTGGCTGATCATGAAGCCCAAAAATTTTCCTGAATCAACTCCAAACGCGCATTTTTCTGGGTTTAAGCAAACACGATTTAGTCTGACAGTGTCGATGGTCTCCTGGAGGTCAGCCGGATGACTCTCTTAGGTCAGACTTCTGATTACAATGTCATCAATATAGACCGTGATGTTTCGTCTGATTTGGGGTTGGAAAACTCTCTCGATCATTCGCTGAAAAGTGGCACCAACGTTTTTTAGTCCGAAGGGCATTACTTTGTAGCAAAAGGTGCCTTGATTGGTGATAAAGGATGTGCTTTTTTCATCGCGCGTGCTCATTTTGATCTGGTTGTATCCTGAATAAGCATCGAGGAAGCTTAGCGTGGCATGGCCCGCGGTAGTGTCTACTAGTTTGTCGATGGAAGGGGGGCAGTTGTCCTTTGGGCATACCTTGTTTAGATCTTTAAAATTGATGCACATTTGACAACCATGTTGAATCATTGATTTCGCGGATGAATCCGGCTTGCAGAAGTTTGTCAACCTCTTGCTTGGCTGCCTCGGCTTTCTCTGTCGCCATCTTTCTTTTCTTTTGGCATATAGGTTTAGTGTTGTGGGTAAGTCTGAGAGAGTGATCTGCGATCTCGTGAGGGAGACCCTTCAAATCTTGAGGGGACCAAGCAAAGACGTCTCGTGAATTTTTCAAGATTACTTTAATGCGATCTAAGATGATGGTTTCCAAGCTGTGCCCATGATAGAGAGCCTCCGTGTTATTTGAGAATGGGAAGAAAACCACTTTTTCTTCAATGATTTTATCCACGATCTTTTTGGATTGTACTTCTAATTCTGCTTTGATGTTGTTTGACACAGCTTTTTGGTCGTGGTTCTCGACCATTTCTGATTTCAAAGATCCTTGGCCTTGGTCGTCGATTGCGAATACCCGGTTGTGACCCTTTTTTAATGAGGCAAGGTAGCATACTCTACTCTCTGACTATTCTCCGCGAACTTCCCCCAACTGTTCGTCTGCGCATGGGAATTTGATGCCGAAATGGTAAACGGAGTAAGCCACTTAGAACCTGAAAAGACTAACGCGGCCCATGATGGCATTGTAGATGGACGGTAGGTGAATCACTGTGAATTCTACCATGTGGGTTCTTCGGCTGGGATGAGTTCCTAGGGTCAAGGCGAGCTCGATGGTTCCAGCTACCTCGACTTCATCCCTTGAGAAGGAGATGAGTTTTCCTAAGTAGCAGTGTAATGCACTTTCTGCGATGCCCAGCTGCTCAAAAGTGTTCCAGTATAAGACGTCCACTGAATACCCGGTGTCAATCAAGACGCATTTGACTTTCTTCGTTCCTAGTTGCACATGGATGGCCACAGGATCCGAATGTAGCATCCTGAGGTCGCGAGCGTCAGAAAAAACAAAAATTCAATACCGCATGTTTTGTAGAGGCCTGTTTGATGCTAAACTCGGATGGAGGTTGTCTGGCCTCTCTCTCATAATTCTTCCTCTCTTGGTTGCTGGTTTCGGAGGAGGAAGGCCCGCCCACGATGGTATTGATGCACCCATCGGGGGGAGGTGAGTTTTGATTATCCCGGTTGGAGTATGAGGCTCTGTTTGATAATGATCTTGCTTCCAGAGCATTCTGAATATCCCTGGGAGGGGGCCTATATTTGCCTCCTCTGTTTCTATTTTTCCCTCCGCGATCCCATGGGTATCCACCTCTTCCCCTTCCTCTCGGGGCGTAGGGTGGGTTGTACTGTCGTGGCGGTGCGATGGCCTGATTTTGATTTGTAGAAGGTGCGCAAATTCGTAAGGGAATGTTTTGTTAAGGAGGAGAGGCCGGTGGAATGCCATAGACAGGAGGGCCTACCATTTTTGGGTGCGCCATCATTACGTTAGTTGGGGTAGTGGGCGGGTTTGGACCCGCTAATTGGTTGTACTGTACTTCATTGTGAGGAGCCTGCTGAGGAGCGATGGGGAGTTGCCAGCGAGGGTTATTATGTTGCTGAGCATCCTGACCTCCCCTTCCGCAAAATTTATTGTTTACTTTATGGAACAAGGAGGGCTTTGTTTCATTTGATCGCGAGCTTGACCCTGCAGCTTCCATGGCATGGATTTGCAGGGTCATGAGGTCGCGTAGCTTGTCATAGTTGCAGGGCTCCTTTCTGAATAAGTAAGTTTTGAAGTTGCCTTCGGCGAGGTTGCCCATTAGGATGGAACTTGCAAACTCTTGATTGAATTTTGGGATTTGCACGACCATGGTGGTGAATCTGCTGAAGAAGCTCCCCAAAGATTCGGATGGTTCCTCCTTAATGGAA
The DNA here is from genome assembly GCA_963922045.1 of Persicaria maculosa. NCBI lineage: Eukaryota > Viridiplantae > Streptophyta > Magnoliopsida > Caryophyllales > Polygonaceae > Persicaria > Persicaria maculosa. Next base: position 16,526,302 of record OY998261.1, on the reverse strand, counting down.
TTTAGATCCAGCATGGTGCGTTTCCACGTGCAAGCATTGCCAAAATGAGAGACAAAGACATTGGACAGTTGAGCAAAACTATTTATGGATGATTGGGGCAGGATGGTGAACCAGGTTAAGGCCACCCCGCTTAGGTTGAATGGGAATGATCGACAAAATATAGCGTCGTTGTTCTCGTTCATCCCCATTCACATTGTAAATTGGTTCATGTGATCGTTGGGATCAGAATTCTCGGTGTACTTTGCGATGGATACATCTCTCCACCTCTTTGGCACAGGCATCTCGCATATAGATTTGCAAAAGGCGGAAGGGAATGCAGGTTCATCTTTGTGAATCGGGTTGGGTGCTCTTGAAGAATTGGATCTTGACGAGATGTCCATAGCGCAATTATCACGGGCTCTTTTATCAGCATTATTTTCGTCGCGATCTAGATCTGGATTTGGCGGATTGTCGATCGGGTCGGCGAACATTTTAATCGGAGCGCGAGCTAGTCATAGGGATCATACTGAGAGGGAACCATGTTCGTAGGCTACCCGTAGAAAGGATTCAGAGGGCCACCTGTGAAGTATTGGTACGAAGGGACTCCTCTCCATGCCCTATACTGCCCAAACGGGGGCACTGGGACGGTATTCCAAAATGGTTGCTGAGGGAAGCTTTCGCCTTCTTGGGCGCGAGCTTCCTCATTGGGAGGATCATTGAGATTCAATCCGTTATTCCATCCTTCATTATGGTGATGTTCTCCAAATTCTTCCCCAAATAGTGTTAAGTTCATGTCTTCCTGCGAATTGTTAGTGTCAGGAGTAAAACTGGTATTCCTGCGAGGGATAGAAAACCATAGATTTAAAGATTTGAAAAAATGCATAGGAAAAATAAAGCGTATTTCTACAAGAAACCTCTCGTCTTGAAAGGTTCTCACAGACGGCGCCAATGAAGCGTTTCTAGAAATTCACCTATACTTATTACCTCAAGATGACGACAGATGTCTTTAATTACCTGCGAAGCCAACTGGGGAGGATATTTGTATATAATTAAGTTCTTTATTATATATCGATGTTCGATGATCGAGTAATCCTCGCGATGAAGCTTGCTCGCATTAAGTATTCACTATTCAATCGTCGTCTTTAGAGGAAGTTTGCCAGATGATGCTTTGTTCTAGAGGCGTTCTTCTCCGATTAAAGATTTCAGGAACTCAACTCCGATGACTTTATCTTAGAGAGGATTGTACATCTCTTGTCTTTCTTCCTTTTTTCGGATGCTTTTCCTCTTGTTCTTAGGGGGTATTTATAGTGTTATCAAGCGAGCAAATGACTGGCGACCTCGTGCTTTGGTAGGGGACACGTGTAACTCATGCCCTCATACCAGAGGTTTTGGGTTGTTATACGTGGCGACACTAGCGGGGGGGTGCTTAGCCAGCGAGTAGACCCATGCAAATGCGGGTGCGGACCGTGCTTGGGACGGGCTTTATGATAGCATGCATTTAAGTAGGCATATTAGGTTGGATTTAGCATGATTTAGATTTATATAGTGCATAGATTATGCTAGATTTGCATTTATACTTGTGTTGTTGGTGGAGTCGAAATCTACACGCTTTTATGAATTATTTCAGGTACATATGAATCCGACGAGGAATGAGGAAGCTCATGGATGAAGGAAGAGTGAAGAGGAGAAGGAAAAGTGAAGAGCACGGGAGCGAAGTCGAAGTTATAGAGCCCAAGTGAAAAACAAGTCCGTAGAAGTTGTCGCCAGACATGCTGAACTTGTAATGCACTTTCTGGAGGCATCGGTGGTCCGATTGACTATTATAAGCATGCGTTGGAAAGCTCTTTCCGAGATCTACAACTTTCATGTTAACATCAAGACCAGATTCGAAACGGAAAAATCGCTGTGAACAGTAAAAGCCGCCCCGCTGCCAAGCTAGCCGCCCCGCGGCCCGAAGCTCTGACGAAGGATTTCGCAATCGCCTGGCCGCCCCGCGGCCTGGGTTGGCTGCCCCGCGGCCTCTGCAGAAACGCCGAATCTACTCAATGGACTTTTTATCCACTTAATTAGGTTTTTAGAATTATTATTTGGCCGACTCTTTTGAGGCTTTTTAAGGACGTTTTAGGGTTTTATTTTAATCATCTAATTCCTTACTTTATACACTTGGAGATTATCAATTGAGAGAACCCTAGAGGGGAGCCTCCATGGCCATGGAGTGCTAAACTCTTCCGTTTCATCTATGGATTGAAGCTTTGGTTTGATAAAGTTGTGAGATTTCTATTCTTGTTCTATTCCTATTGATTCGTATTGATTCTTTTGCGAATATTGTTAATTTCTTCTAGTCCGTACAACTAGTTGAGATTATTGCTAGGATTTTGTAGATTCCTCGTAGCGAACCTTAATCCATAGTAGCAATCATGCCTTTTTAGGACTCGTAGGACTAAACTGGTGTGTAGAGAATCAATTATATGTTAAATACTGACTCGTAGCTTGGTGTTGCATGTATCCTGGTTAATCCTTAATCTTAATGCTACTATTAGGTTAAATCTTGACCGTGTTAGGGTTATCTAATCAGTAAGGGTTGCTAGGACTCGTAGGACTAGTAATTTACACAAGATCAGGACAGGAACAATAATAGGATGAAAAGAGAACTTGAAGAAGAATCGATGATCAACTAATCAAACTAAAGTGGATATTTATAGATGAAACTATTTTCTCTATTGTTATCTCTACTAACTTGTCCATAGTTTCCGTTATCTACTTCAATCACCAAATCCATCTTTTCTACTAATTGGTAAATATACATTGCTTAGAAATACTTGATTCTTTGTGGGATCGACCTCTTACTTGCTTGCTATACTAGTTTGTGGGTTTGAGTTATACTTTGATAGGAACAACGACAGTTTCCTCCTGTCACTTTACCAAAAATATTATCCCAGTGTCGCGGGCGCGGGCCGGGCTAAGCCCGCTTAACGGGTTGGATGTCGTGTCCAAGCCCGTTCGAGATTGCGGGTGCGGGCTACACGCGGGTACCCGCAATCCTAACTTTCCTTGTGTATATTCGACCCAAAAAAAATTATGTATTGTATGAGCTATGGGTGGGCACAAATCCCGCAAATTTCGGGTCCGTCCCGGTCCCGTTCCGATCCCAATTTGATTTGAAAAAAAATTGTGAATCCCGTCTCGCACATTATATATAATATATTATATATATTATATATACATAAATAATATACAGGTATATATATACATATATATATATATATATATATCATACATAAATATAATGGCATATATACTATATATCTATCTATATATATGTGCAATTATGCACATTGTATGTATATACTTTATTTATTTTTTATAAAAATTAATAATTAATATTATTTATTATATATATGTATTCTAATAAATAAAAAAAAATAGCGGGTACCCGTTACGGGACTTGCGGCCCGTAATGGGTATATTTGTCTTCCCAATCCCGTACTCGCTGCGAGCGCGGGCCGGGCTTAGTAGCCCGCTTGGGCTTCACCCAATACCCAAGCTTGTCCAACTAGGCGGGTGGGCGGGCTAGCCCGCATTTGTCCAGGTCTACCAGCGAGCTGCTTGCTCTTCGTTGGAGAGTTTAGATGATGTGAAATTTCTGTTTACTTAGCGTAACTGATGTGCAGATGCGTATTCAAGACCCTGATCGCGATCTTTGTGTAACTTAAAGAGTCTATGCTTGTGAGAGGGGGTTTGTGGATTCACAAGGCATTGTGAGTTTGATCGCGATGGTTGGTATTGGGTTTTAGGCATGACTTTTGCGTTGGGTGGTCCATTTATGACGTCTTACCCCTATTAATTAAGGGGACTATTTTTCAGGGCATCGTCATCATTGACATTTATATAGCATTATCTTCACCTAATACTTTAAAACAAATAAGTAACATCAAGAGGATTTTCGCTCAATGGAAAACTTCAAAGAAGACTCTATTCGGCGGGGTTGTAATGGAGCTTGGTATAAAAATAAGGGCAATGAATTATTTTGGCTATGCGGTTCTTTCAATTTTGGGAATTAAGATTCTAATTTTCTCCCAAAATAAACCAAAGCAACTCAAGAGTAAACATGATTTATCCAACTCTTACAATTATAAAATAAACTAGGCTCTTTATTTCAATACTTTTTTTTCTTTTTCTTTTTCGATTTTTTTTACTTTTTTTTTCTTTTTCTTCAGAGCCACAATGAAATACAAAATGTAAGGAAATAAAGTACATAACATTACATCTTTGACTTGAAACTTTTCAACATTATGCATAGACCATAGCTTCTTCTTTTTCTCCAAATGACAACCATAACCAACTCTAATCCTAATTTTCGGAGGGTCAGGCTTGTGATCGGCTAAGGATTTATTATATTTTGCACTCTCTACACTCCCTTTGGTGTCTGCTTGGGCGCCGTCAATTTAGACCTCGACACCTTTCTGCCATGACACCATGCTCATGGTCAATGAAGGAGAAGGACGATTCTTGTACAAGGAGAGAGGGTGGGGTTGGGGTTTATTAATTGAGGGTATTTTAGTCTTTTTATATTTCACCACAAAAATTCCACCCGTGTTTCACCAAACACCAACGAAATTATTTTTATAAAATAATCTTCATTTCTTCCACCCTAATAATCTCATAAAATAATCTCCACCGGGAGGCAAACACGCCCTTATTAGTGTAGGTTTTCACCCACAAATTAAATGAAGTAAAATAGATGGATTAAGGGTGTGTTTGGGACGAGGTGGCGGGGGTGGGATGGGTGGGTGATTTATTTTAGGGATTCGGGTCGGGATGTTTGGCCAAGGGTGGTGGAGGTGGTGGAGGTGGCGGGGGTGGGAAAAGACCCTATTCTTCCATCTTCGTTTCCAGGATGGACGGGGTGGAGAAATTTGTCCACCCCAGATGGGCTTTTTTGCCCCCTTCTAATCTTCCAGCTTCGGTAACTCATTCGGGTTCTTATTCTTCGAGGGCGAGCTCAAAGGGCGAGAAGCGACCATGGCCAAAGATGGGCGAGCTCGAAGATGGGCGAGAAGTGCTCTCCCGATTTCACCCAATTCAAGGCGAGCTCGAAGATGGGAGAGAAGCGACCATGGTCGCCCGACGTCGGAGCTTCGTCTCCCCGCAGCACCCCCAATTGATGAAGTTGATCGGAACTTAGAGTTGTCACCATTTTCCGATTCCGGTCAGGATATATCCAATCGGAGTTGAGAAGAAGTCGCATTTTTGTCCTTGGAGCGCTGGGAAGGAGTCGCATTTTTTGTCCTCGGAGCGCTGGAAAAGAGATCTGCAATTGGGGGTAGGAATCTGCAATTGAAGCTCCGTGGTGATGAAGTTGCTTGATATGAATGGACTTTTCAAGTTTTGGATAGAAGGAGGTCATTTTTGTCTTTTCTCTTTAATCTATAAAAAAATCCATCTTCGTTCAACCAAATACTTAGGAAATTATTTTTCACAAATAATCTTCACCTCATTCACACCAAAAAATAATTTTCATCCCTTCTATCCAAAAACTATCTCAACTCCCTAAAAAATAATCTTATGACAAACACACCCTAACAGTGTGTTTGGATGGGGGAATTTGAGGGGTTTTTAAGGGAAGGGAAGACAAGGGAAAATAAAAGAGGTGTTTGGGAGAGGTGGTTACGGGGGAAGAGAAAGTTAAAGTGGGAATTAGAAGGGAAAATAAGGTGGGTTTTGGTGGGATTTCACAAACCACCTTTTCACTGGAATTTGGTGGGATTTTCAATATTAGTTTTATTTTATTTTTTTTAATTCATCAAAACTTCCTTTCCTAAAAGCCAGAGTGAATCAGTCAGCTACAGGTTATCAAAAATAAATAAATAAATAAATAGTCAGCTACAGTTAAGTGATTTTTGCCTATTTAATCTAATGAAACCAAGGAGTAGTCGGTACAACATTAATACTACGGTATATATATACACGGTGCACGAAACTTCTTGAAAGCATCCTACAGTTCTACCTTTCCATCAGTCATAGCACTTACAAATTTTTTTTTGCAGGGAGAGCTTTTTCCTTTTCCTCCACCCTCATAAAACGTAAGTGCCTATGCATGGGTTTAATTTGTTTTTCTTTATGTTACAAATTAATTGACTTCTAAAGATAGGTAATTATATATTGTATTTGGGATTTTTGCAGGTTGAATTACACATATTTGTCGGAACTATATTGCTTTTGCATCAGCGATATCATCATGTATGTGATTTAAACCTACCTCGTAATAGTTTATTTTGACAATCAGTGATAGCATATTTATTAATATACTAGTCTTATGATCCCGTTTTACACGATTTTTCGATAAGTTTTTTTATATTAATGTGAATTCATATTTAATACGTATATAATTTTTAATCAAATTGTTTAGGTATATTTGCTCTTAAAGAACCATTATTAAACTATTAAAATATAATTAAGTTATATATGAATGATTATTTTAGATGGATCAAGTCGAATTTCATACCGAAGGAGACGAAGATTCGCAATTTTCTAAGATATTGGAGTATTGGCATTGCCAACGTCAAATGGCTATTGGGTTGATTACGTTTACCCAATTTCTTCTAAGACTAATCCTATCAAAAGAATTGGGTGTGGCAAACAATGAGGGTGAGTTAGAACCTGAAACGCCAGAACAACGTGAGCAAGAGCGGAGAAGCTTTTTAAGAGGACTTGAATTCACAAGTTATTGTAGAAGTGTTATTCGTATGACACCTTTGGCTTTTCATAAGTTATGTGCCAAACTTAGAAGCACTGGAAGACTCAATCCAACATGTGAAGCATCTGTTGAGGAACAAGTGGCTAAGTTTTTACTTATTATATCCCACCAAGAAAGAAATCGTTGTGTGTCTTTCTTTTTCCGTCGGTCCGGAGAAACAACTAGTCGTCACTTCCATAATGTGTTACGAGCAGTATTACATTTGGAAGATGAATTCTTTAAACAACCCGATGATGTTGTAGTCCCACCTGAAATTTTGGAGGAGCCCAAATTTTACCCATATTTTAAGGTAAATATTGATTAAAGATAATTATACTTAATATTGTGTTTATATAGTTATAAAATATTCTAGGTTTCCGGTGTATTTAGACTAATCTAATTTTATGTAGGATTGTATTGGGGCAATTGATGGGACACATATTCGTGCTTTTGTGCCTAAAAACATCGAGACAAGGTTTCGGGGTCGAAAAGACGTACTTACACAAAATGTGTTAGCAGCTTGTAGTTTTGACTTAAAATTCACATATGTATTGCTTGGCTTCAAAGGATCGGCAGCTGACTCGAAGATTATAAAAAATGCTTTGACTCGAGAAGACAAATTAGTAATTCCACAAGGTAATCAAATTAACTGTTTATAGTAAATATAAAGGTAATAACATATTCAAATAATAAATGTTATCTTTTTAGGTAAATATTACCTTGTTGATGCTGGTTTCATGTTGAAAGCTGGACTTATTACACCATATAGGGGAGAGCGCTATCACCTGAAAGAATACTCAAGTCGTCCACCAGAAAAGCCTGAAGAGCTATTTAACCTCCGTCATTCTTCATTGCGTAATGCAATTGAGAGATCGTTTGGAATTCTTAAGAATCGGTTTCCGATTATAGGAAGTTACAATGAGAAGACATATCCATTTCAAACGCAATGTGATATTGTTCTTGCTTGTTGTATTATACACAATTTTCTGATGTCATTTGACCCAGACGAGGAGCTCATTTCTGAAGTTGATAGGGAGTTAGAAAGTGAGCGAAATAGAACTCAAACTCGAAGAGCTTCTTCAAGGGTTGTAAATGAAGAAGATATTGATGCAAGTGAAGAAGATGACGATGATAATCAACCATCTTCTTCAAGAGTGGGTAATGATGAGGATTCGACATTAGGTGCACAATTACGAGATAGTATTGTCGCTCAGATGTGGAATGACTATATTAGTGCATTGTAGATGAAACATTGCAATCACAGATAACCTTTTTTGTCTTATTGTTATATAATGATGTTTTGTTCCCTTTCTATGTTATTTTAGCTCAATAAATTATATGAACGGTATATGTATTATATATAGTGATCATGCCTCCAAGGTCAACATCTGAAGGAAGACGATCATCATTGCAATGGACCGATGCAATGGACCAAATTCTTCTTGATGCACTTTTACACCAAACGAGGAAGGGTAATAGAGTCAATGGCACATTTACTACTATTGGTATGAATGAAGTGGTCGAAGAAGTACGTACGAAGACACAAATGACCACCATTGACAAGGAGAAAGTTAGGAACCGTATGAAAACATTGAAAAAATGTTTTGGTGAAGCATATGATGCATTTAAGGGATTGAGCGGGTTTGGATGGAACCCCATCACAAAGCTCTTTGAAGCGGATGATGAAGTGTGGAATGAGTTGATTAAGGTATCCTACTAAATTAGTCAATTCTTATATGTGTTGTATTAATATGCTTTTAGATGAGCATTTATTATACATCGACTATATGTATTATTGTTGTAGGCAAATCCTAATGCTCTTCAATGGAAGACGAGACCTATATCACAGTACGATAAACTGCAAGAGCTTTGGGGGAAAGATAGAGCCACATGCGAATTTGCACAAACAGCAAAGGAAAGAGTAGAGCAAAGATCAACCACAGAAGTGAACACGGATGATGACAAAACTATTGATCATATTGACAATATGGTGGGAGAAAATGTTGCTAATATAGAGATGTTTGAATCCAGTCAATCGGCTAGTATGAATCAAGGTGATCGATCCAAATCTCAAGTTAGGAAACGCAGAAAAGGAGACTTGGCAAATGAAGTGGGGGGCCTTAGATCAGTGATGGAGGGTTTGCAGGAAACTCTTGCAGCTGGAAATGCAATCATGCAGCGGTCTAGATATAACATTTACCAAGACGACGAGGTGTTTGCTGAGTTAGAGCGTCTCGGGGTTGACGCCAATGTGAAAATCGAGGCCTTTGAGTATCTGACTTTTGAATCAAGAAGAACTCGAAATTTCTTCGGCCTCCCCCAAGATCTCCGCAAAGATTGGCTATATAAGAAGATGTACGAGTGAAATGTTATGATATTTTAGGTTTATATGTTTTCGTTCACTGTCATTTTTTAATTAAATAATGCTAGGTAGATTGTTTATTTTAATCACTGTTCTAAAAATCGCGCCTAGGCGCTGCCTGGGCACCGCCTAGGTGCTAGGCGACCCACTCCGCCTAGAGCTAAATGGCCGCCTAAGCACGCCTAGGCGTCCGCCTTGACCGCCTGGGCGCCGTCTAGGCGCTAGGCGGCCCCTCACCGCCTAGGATCCGCCTAGCGCTTTTTAAAACACTGATTTTAATTATGCATTTTGTAATTGAATAATTATTATTTAATTGAATAATTATAGTACTTTGTAATGTTTTCGAATTTTTAATATATATGTTTGGCCTTAACGGTGTGTTTGGCCTAAAATCCTTGTATCCATATTCAATATAAGTACAATTTTATACTCCGTATTAAATTCAATTAAATCCTTTATTAAAAACATATGGGGTAGGTACTCCGTATCATTTAATCTATTTTTTTATAGGTTACCTAAAAAAAATTCCTGATTGCTCTCAAATGTTTTACATCTCTACTTATTCAATTTATGATCGGTAAATTATGAGATATTTTCAAGGGTTATAATGACAAAAAAGTTAATGAAAATAAGGTATATATTAAAAATTCCTGAGACAATAAGGTATAGAAATACTTTTTTTAATAACCTACCCAGCAAACAACATTTATAACATTTATAATATTCTTTTTATATTTATATTAAGTTCACCTTTTTTTATTTTGTTTTTCCCATCTTTTCCCACCAAATACCCAAACAACATTTATAATAAGCCAATGTTATTTACACCATAAAATTTACTATTTACACCACATATCTCACTTTTTATATTTTTTTAAAATACACCCTGCTCCTTTTGAGTCACACACCTGCCCCTCAAGAGGCGCAAGGTATTTTACATTAAAATACCTTGCGCCTCTTGAGGGGCAGGTGTGTGACTCAAGAGGAGTAGGGATGTGATTCAAGAGGCGTAGATGTGGTGCATATAGTAAAATTTATGGGTGTAAATATTATCACCCTTATAATATCCTTTCTTTTCTCTTCCCGTTTACCCAAACATAAAATAGTTAAAATTCTTCCCCTTCCCTTCACTTCCTTTCTCTTCCCTCCTTCCCCTTCCCTCCCCTTCCCTAAAAAACCCATATACCAAACAGGGTGTAAATAGTAAATACTCACCTTCTCTGGATCTCTGGGATGAATTGCGCGCAAGTAGTCTTTACTAATCAGTTATCAATTAAAAGGGGGAAAAAAAAAGGGAAGCGGCACACCTCCACCCACGGCTCCACTTAGCGTATTACCAGTCTGCGACACTTTCCAGTCTTCGCCGTCTGGCTTCAAAGAAGTAACATCAAGAGGATTTTCGCTCAATGGAAGACTTCAAAGAAGACTCCATTCGGCGGGGTTGTAATGGAGCTTGGTATAAAAATAAGGGCAATGAATTATTTTGGCTATGTGGTTCTTTCAATTTCGGGAACTAAGATTCTAATTTTCTCCCAAAATAAACCAAAGCAACTCAAAAGTAAACAAGCTTCCATATGATTTATCCAACTCTTACAATTATAAAATAAACTAGGCTCTTTATTTCAATACTTTTTTTTCTTTTTCTTTTTCGATTTTTTTACTTTTTTTTTTCTTTTTCTTCGGAGCCACAATGAAATACAAAATGTAAGGAAATAAAGTACATAACATTACATCTTTGACTTGAAACTTTTCAACATTATGCATAGACCATAGCTTCTTCTTTTTCTCCAAATGACAACCATAACCAACTCTAATCCTAATTTCCGGAGGGTCAGGCTTGTGATCGGCTAAGGATATATTATATTTTGCACTCTCTACACTCCCTTTGGTGTCTGCTTGGGCGCCGTCAATTTAGACCTCGACACCTTTCTGCCATGACACCATGCTCATGGTCAATGAAGGAGAAGGACGATTCTTGTACAAGGAGAGAGGGTGGGGTTGGGGTTTATTAATTGAGGGTATTTTAGTCTTTTTATATTACACCACAAAAATTCCACCCGTGTTTCACCAAACACCAACGAAATTATTTTTATAAAATAATCTTCATTTCTTCCACCCTAATAATCTCATAAAATAATCTCCACCGGGAGGCAAACACGCCCTTATTAGTGTAGGTTTTCACCCACAAATTAAATGAAGTAAAATAGATGGATTAAGGGTGTGTTTGGGACGGGGTGGCGGGGGTGGGATGGGTGGGTGATTTATTTTAGGGATTCGGGTCGGGATGTTTGGCCAAGGGTGGTGGAGGTGGTGGAGGTGGCGCGGGTGGGAAAAGACCCTATTCTTCCATCTTCGTTTCCAGGATGGACGGGGTGGAGAAATTTGTCCACCCCGGATGGGCTTTTTTGCCCCCTTCTAATCTTCCAGCTTCGGTAACCCATTCGGGTTCTTATTCTTCGAGGGCGAGCTCAAAGGGCGAGAAGCGACCATGGCCAAAGATGGGCGAGCTCGAAGATGGGTGAGAAGTGCTCTCCCGATTTCACCCAATTCAAGGCGAGCTCGAAGATGGGAGAGAAGCGACCATGGTCGCCCGACGTCGTAGCTTCGTCTCCCCACAACTCCCCCAATTGATGAAGTTGATCGGAACTTAGAGTTGTCACCATTTTCCAATTCCGGTCAGGAGATATCCAATCGGAGCCGAGAAGAAGTCGCATTTTTGTCCTTGGAGCGCTGGAAAGGAGTCGCATTTTTTGTCCTCGGAGCGCTGGAAAAGAGATCTGCAATTGGGGGTAGGAATCTGCAATTGAAGCTCCGTGGTAATGAAGTTGCTTGATATGAATGGACTTTTCAAGTTTTGGGTAGAAGGAGGTCATTTTTGTCTTTTCTCTTTAATCTATAAAAAAAATCCATCTTCGTTCAACCAAATACTTAAAAAATTATTTTTCACAAATAATCTTCACCTCATTCACACCAAAAAATAATTTTCATCCCTTCTATTCAAAACTATCTCAACTCCCTAAAAAATAATCATATGACAAACACACCCTAAATAGTAAATACTCACCTTCTCTGGATCTCTGGGATGAATTGCGCGCAAGTAGTCTTTAATCGATTAAAAGGGGAAAAAAAGGGAAGCGGCACACCTCCACCCACGGCTCCACTTAGCGTATTACCAGTCTGCGGCACTTTCCAGTCTTCGCCGTCTGGCTTTTCTACCACGTAACCGTGCTTCCTCCTCCCCTATCCCCTCCACTATCGAACCCCCAATCTCGGCGGCGTTTTTCTGCAAAACCCTAGCTCTACCGAATCCGATCCTTTTTCTCGGCCGCCGATATACTGATTAATGACCTAGAACGTACATATTCAACTCGATTTGTTCTTCTGTGATTCTGATTCGCGATGAGGCCAATTAGGCTCCCTGAGCCTCCCACTAGCCCCAGGGGCATGCCGGAGATCTTTGAAGGAGGCGTCTATGGCGTGATTCGCCGTGTCGTTGTCATCGGCAACGGATTTCCCGGTGCTGAAAACCAGTGCGTTGGCTTGGTTCGCGCTCTGGGGTTCTCCGATAAGCAGCTCTTTTATGTGAGTTTTGAGTTATCCTTTCCTTTACTTTTCTGTTGTGAATTGATGTTCAATTTTATAGCTTTGTCACGCTGAATCGTAGCTTGTTCAGTGCTTAGGAATATTTGGGAATTCAAGTTAGTGCATTGATTTATTGTTCCGTGGATAGATGTTTTTAGAATTACATTAAATTGATTTGTAATTTTCCTTCGCTGTTGATGTGTGGCATGTGTTGATTTTTGGTTTAGGGTTTTGCAGCTTAGAATCATTATGTGAGTATCAAAAGTTAGTACTAGAGTTGATTTGCTAGACTAGACACAATTATATTTAACCCATGGAAATTGTTTGTTCTTTCCCTGGCTATTAGTTTGGTCAGATGCATTTTGATGCTGAATCATAACCATGATGTATATTGGATTGAAAATGTACTGTAAGATTCTCCATTCAAGAAAGCCCTGTTCAACTGTTTAGCGTAGCCTGATTGCTTTATCTTTGTGTTTATGTTTTGTTACATTGGGGTTTTGAAAGATCTATCTTTACCTTGACAGCGTGTTACCAGGCCAAGAGGGGGAATCAATGAGTGGCTTCATTGGCTCCCCGTTTCTCTGCACAAAAGATTGGATTTTGTTATCAGGCAGCTATATGTATATTCACATATTATGTATACATCAAGTCAGAAGAAGATTGGTCCCTCACCTTCAGCAAATGGTGGTAGTGTAGGACTGTCATCTATTCTAGAAGCTGATGCAAAACAAATTGTAAACATGGCCCGTAAGACCTTTGAAAAGTATGCACCCCTTCTCATCTAACATCTTGTTTATACTGAACTTGCAATTTTAAATTCAGTCTGTTAAAGCTACTATAAAGCCTTTACTCTTTTTTTCCCTCTTGTTCGAGAAACTTACAAAGTAGCTAAAGTTTAGTTTGATTATTAGAGGAGGTAAAATTGTTACCATTTGAGTAGAGTTATCTATTAAATATTTCAGAAGTTATAGTATAGCTGGGGATGAAATACCGAAAATGGTTGTAAGCCTGTCCTTCCTCTTCTAATTCTTACATTGAATTGAAGCCAAAAAGCCGTTCTTCATTGTAAAGATCTAAAGGATCAATTTTATATTAAAAAAGCACCTGCTTGCACAGATTTTTATCTCGCACTGAGGTGTTAAAGATCAGGGTGGAGATAGCCCCCTCACTGATTGGACATATTTGTATCTAAAAAACCATGTTTACACTACACAATTTATGTTGGAATTTTTGGAGTGTGGTATAAAGGACAACAATTTAGGCATAAGGTTTGCCATAATTTTGCGCTTGATCACTTGATCAGCTGCTCCTTCTAGATTAACTTACTGCTGACCCATGTGAGTATATACAGGCAGTTCTACTTGTCAATTGCAACCAGATCTTCCTTTCTGGAATATTTTGTTTCAAATAAGCAGGTCAACAATGTTATTGCTGTTAAATTTGTGATTGTTTTCAGTCTTCCCTTTGTAGTTGTCAAGATTATCAGTAAGCAATTTATATTGCAGCAGTTTTTATACTGTCCATTGTAGATAATAATGTACCAGATCTGACAATGACCCCCCCCCCCTCCTTTAGTGATTTGTTGATCGTATCTCATGTGTATACAGGGATGGCCCGCTATTGGTAGTTGCTTCTGGTAGGGATACAATTTCAATAGCAAGCTCGATAAGGCGGTTGGCATCAGATTTTGTGTTTGTGGTGCAGGTTTGTTGCTTGTGCTTGTCTTTTCAGTTGGTTATAATGTGAACATTAAATAGATTATTTTACTCTGTATTAAAGTGTAATGGGGAAAAACTAGTTATAACTTCCTGGTTTTCCTGCATGTTTCTTTCGAACCTGTCTGCAATTTACAGTTAATCTGTGTTCACTTTTGAACATCAATCCTCATTTCCTGACATTTATAAAGAATATTATTATTGTGCCAGTTTATCTATGCTCTGTAGCATGTTATCAAACACTTCTCACCTTAAGATTTTGTCCTTGCACACGCATCAAGTACAGATTCAGCATCCTAGAACACGGTTAGACCGATTTGATATGGTGATCACTCCTCGTCATGATTTTTATCCTTTGACCCCCCAAGCACAGGAGCAAGTACCTCGGTTTCTCCGGCCATGGATCACTCCTCGTGAACCTCCCGGTAAAAATGTGGTATGTATCTTTAGAATTCTCTCCGGCATTGTTCCTTTATGATATAGGGTTGATGGCTATGGCAACCTTTGCTTATCATATTCTCCTTTTTGGGATTTGGATATGCTACTTATTCTCCTTTCCTGATTATTTTACATTTTGCCACATTCTTATGTAGGTTGTCACTGTTGGAGCTTTACATCAGATTGATTCATCTACCCTCCGTAGTGCAGCTAGTACTTGGCAAGATGAATTGGCTCCTCTAGCAAAGCCTTTGCTAGTGGTTAACATTGGTGGGCCAACAAGTAAGTTCACTCACTATACCTTTTCTTTTTACGCCTTTTTACTGAAATAGAAGGGGTAGCCTAGATGCTCCGGAAAGGACTTGTGGGTAGTACCCAAAGGTTCCCGGTTCGAACCCCGGATGACCGCTCTTTATTTACCAAATTCAAGAAGGGGTAGCCTAGATGTTGTTGGTTAGAAGTGTAGTGCATAGTGTATTGGTACATGCTGTTGAATTAGAAGATGGGACGCTGAAATAGAAACGGAAGCCTAGATGCATAACACCTTTCATTTGTTTGAAGAACTGTGTTAGATGCTTGCTAATTGCTATTGTGTTCCTCGCGTCAGGGCATGAGTATGTAAGTTTTGGAATACAAGTTATGATGTATTTTAACCTTTAGGTTGATCAGAATAGAAGTCTGTCAGTCTAACTCATAAATTTAAGATCCACCAAACTGTATTTTTGTCGTTTTCTGCAACTTACATTTTTTTTAAAAAAATTTAGAATCATTAGCCGATATTTCTATATGCTATCAGCTATCATGTTAAGTTTTCAGAAGTTTTTGCAATGATTTTGTTTGTGTATATGATGGGTTCAATTGTAGATTGTGATTAAATCACAAACAGTTTGTTCGATACTAGCCTAAACTGCAGTTGTTTGCTCAACTCTTATTTATGTGAACATATAGGACACTGCCGATATGGTGCTGATCTTGCAAAACAGCTGACAGCATACTTGCAGAATGTTCTTTTAAGTTGTGGTACTGTAAGAATTTCTTTCTCACGACGGACTCCAGCGAAGGTTTGTCTGCATTTTCACTTCTGGTCATCTTACCTTTTTTTTGAAAAAAGAATTAGCTAGTTTTAGTTTTTACCCCTTTTCTTTTTGTCTTGATACAGGTTTCTAAAATCATAATGAAAGAATTTGGAGGTCATCCTAAAGTCTATATATGGGATGGTGAAGGTAATGCTTGTTTCATGTCCATCTCAAAGGAAAGACTAAAACTAAAGTTAGAGCGAATTATTCTTTCGCCTTTTACCAAGAAACTAAGTTAGAGCATGAGTGTGAATAATGAAAATTTCATTAAGAAAATCAGCTGATTTATACCTGAATCATTTTCAGAGCCAAATCCACACTGGGGGCATCTAGCTTGGGCAGATGCTTTCGTAATCACAGCAGATTCAATCAGCATGTTGAGCGAGGCTTGTAGCACTGGGTATGTTTTGACTGGTGATTATTTTTGCTCATATAGTCCCATGTGTCATTGACTCCTACGGTTTGAGAATACTATTTGTGCTTTTTATAGGAAACCTGTGTATGTGATTGGAGCTGAGCGTTGCAAATGGAAGTTTTTGGACTTCCACAATTCTCTGAAGGAACGAGGTCTTGTTCGGCCATTTACTGGTTCTGAGGATGTAAGTAATATTATTTCCACACATCTAGTTTCACCAAATGACTGCGCTATCTTCTTGGTTGTTGGTTTCTGACTTTAGTTATGAATTGATTGTTAAAATCTCCCTAGATATCAGTAAGCTGGAGCTATCCACCATTAAGTGACACTGCCGAAGCTGCAACTAGGATACACCAAGCGCTTGCAGAACGCGGATGGGTTTTGCGGCCATAGAGAACTTTCCCCACACTTCTCTCACTCGGTACAAGAGAATTTCTTGAAACCAGTTGTTATTTTATACTCCGATTCTTTAATCATTGAGCTATCAGGAACAGTTTTCCAATAAATAATCGATTTGTCAGGTGAGATTTGCAAGATTGAACGCGGGTGCGTGCACATACTCGTTACACAAACTGGAAACCAGGTGTTATGGAGTTTCCTGTTGTTGTATCTCTTCATCCTGATATGTTTTTGTTACAGATAACTGCAGTGCGAGTATATACAGTTGTTTTTTGTATAGGCGCATTTCGGTGAAACTTATATAACATCTACAGCACTTAACAGCAACAACAAAGCAAAAATTACCTTCTATTGATCAATCGTGAACTTGATACCAGATTTCTCAAGAACAAACAAATATAGATGTAGCTGAGAAAATAACTACTCGAGCTACTCAGCTAAACCCGCCCACGATTGTCTGATTAAACGTTCCTTGGAGTACAGGTATTAGTAATTAAAATTTATATCCATGATCCATCTATTATACTCTCTTCGTTTGGCAAAAACATGTCTTTACTTTTCATATACGTTTTTTTTTTCTGATAATAAAAACTATAATATCCATTTTTTATAATTTTTGTTAATAAATTTTTACTTATTTTTTTTGGATTTAAGTAATAATTCGGGCTCAGACACACCTGAAACTCGAGAGGCCGAAAATTCGGCAGACGGATGAACCGTCGAACATACAATAAAGCCAAAAATACATGAAAAGAAAAAAAGGCGCAATTACCACGTAACGTGTGCTCTGAAATGAATGAAGCTAAGTGGAACTAAAATCGTAGCGTTGAGGATGCCGACGAAGAATGAAGCCAAGCACTACCAAAGGGAAGCATTGCAGGTCAGCTGTATAGCAGGACACTAACTCCTGTGGGCAGTGAAGACGAAACTCCAAGGACCAATCTCCCAGATACGTAGTCGCCCTTTGCACACTATCACGACCCCAACCTGTCCCGACTCCGGACGCAACACACCCAACCAAGTTGTATACCGCTCAGGAACACCAAAGACAAAGCCACACGCTACCCGAAGAAAACACCCGAAAATTGGTCAATAAAGATATATTTTTTATATATTTATATATCAAAATACAAATATATAAAAATATATAGTTTTATTATGTTTTATTTATTTATTTATTTATTTATTTTTTAAGTGTTCGGGCCTACTTTGGGCCCAAGGATTTAACTTGGACCCTAAGCACAATGTGTCAGGCCTCTCCTCGGGCCCAAGGAAAAGCCATAGAACCCAAGGAAAGGTCGATGGGAACGCAGTTACAAGGATTAAAACTTATAAAAAATATATATAAGTAGAAATCCAGCAATGATACAATTATTTTTTTAATTATGAGATGTTAACACATGGGCCCGAATGGCCCGAAGGACACCAAACATGGCCCCAAAGGATGCGAGAGAAACAAGAGCATTACGCTGCAACTTTCAACAGCCTAGGAAGGGCAACGCCGAGGAGAAGGCGGCGACAGCACAGCCTGAGACGATGGGGTGAAGGTGGCACAACCAAATAGACAAGGCAGAATAAACGTCGAAACGTCCCAACCCAGCCGAGGCCATGGAGGCATCAGATTTTTACCCAAAATCTCAGCGGAGAGAACCGAGATCGAAATTTTTTAACCTCAAGGGGATGTTTTTGGGCTCTTAAGGAGATTTTTCATAGATTCAAACATAATCGAAGCTGCAATTGCAGATTCGAGGCCCCCAAAGCTCGAAACGAGCACGGAATGAACCTAGGGTTTTGAAAAAGAAAGGTGGGAGATGCCTACCGATGAATCGATGGTGAACGGCGCCGACCAGGCCACAGGCACAGGCGGAGGCAACTGGACAAAGACTGAGATGGGTTGAAGGCAGTCGAAAACGATCGGGATTGTCGAGGAAGCTAGATGAAACTAGCGATGGGTATGAGGCAAAAGTTGGGGGCGCGTGGGAAACCCAGGCACGTTCTCTTTCCATAGAGGGTTGTCTGCACTATTGTGTGTGTGTGTGTTGGGCTCTTGCCGCTTGGTGGTTGATAGCGAGAATAGCTTCGATGACCAAAGTCTAGGTTGGAGGCAGCCGAAGCGAGAATAGAAGACCAGAGTCTAGGTTGTAGGCAGCCAAAGCGAGAATAGGAGACCAGAGTCTAGGTTGTAGGCAAAAGTTGTAGGCAGCCGAAGCGAGAATAGGAGACCAAAGTCTAGGAGGTGGTGGCTCCGATCAGAGGAGAGCGTTCTCTAAGAGAGGTTCCTTTAGTATTAGCCATAGAGGTTCCTTTGGTATTGCATTCTACTTTCTACTTTGTAACAAATTTTTACTTATTAATAGTAATATGAAATTGTTTTAAGAAAATTAAAAAAATAGATATTTTATAATTTTAATTATCCTAAAAAAGCCTACGTGAAACCGAGAGACCGAACAAACCGATAGATGGACTAACCATCATGTACAACTAGAAGCAAATGACAGGAGCAAATGACAAAAAGGAAAATACACGAAGCAAATGACGTAAAAGAAAATGCAAAAATAAAAGTACATGTCATCTTACATTGTAAAATATAAGTCAACATAATACACGAAACGACCGACCAAAAAGCAGACGCACACAAATAACTGTGGGGATCACTAATGGGCACTTCAGATTATGGACTCCAAGAGTCATCTAGTGTCAATCACATTTCCACTACGTCTACAGGCATGACAAACCAAACCATCATTCGCATGAAACCTGCACCACAATAAAAACAACAAAGCACACCAATTGTAAACCCACACCCAAGCCACACTCTTGCCCATTCAAAACCCCCAAACCCAGCTCAAAATCTTTTAGGACGATAACAATATCATAAATAGGCTACCACACGGGTAAGCCAAAATAGAGGCGTATGAGCCAGGACTGAGAAGAAAAAAAAAGAAAAGGCATAAATACAGAAAAGGAGTTGGAATAGAACCTCAGCCGACCTAGTCGAGGCGAGTAAGAAGCCAATTGAACCCGCACACGACGATTCCAGAGTCGGGTAGACATGTCGTCAATGAAAGAGAGGCATCAAAGGTGGGTGGCAGTGACCCGATGAGGTAGTGGTTGTACGAAGACGACACCAATTGGAGCAGTCAACACTCAACAAGAGGGGATGTTGCCACAACGAGAGTTACCGGATTTGAGGAGAAAATAGGGTTGGGTTCAAATTTCAAAGCAAAATCCGAGAGCTTCTTGCTTTGGAGCATAATTAGCAAGTACCGGTCGAACATCACTACCAAAGGGCTACTGGTCTAGCTGGCATCAGAGAAGCTCCACTTTTTAGCAAGCTTGCAAGGAAGGAGGCTGAACACAACAGAAGAGCCTAGAGCTATCGGGGGAGTACGTGGAGGCATGAAGGATGACACTGCACCGACGGAGTACGTGGAGGCATAGAGGCAGATGACTTTTTAGAACTTTTGGTTTTAATATTTTATATTTTAAAATAAGTTAAATATAATATTTTAGTTTAATTAGTTTTTTATATTGCTTTTTCCAAAGCTAGTTACCCAAGCTTTTCACAAATCTATTTATTTTCTCATATTTAATAGATTTTTTTAAATGGGCAAAAAAATAAAAAAAATTTTGTGAACTAGCCAAAAAAACCAAACTATTTTGGAAAATAGTCAAAAGAGGGGTAAGTCGCTGTTTGTAACAGCGACTCTAAGGTAAATTAAAAAAAATTAATAAAATATTAAAGTCGCTGTTTATAACAGCGACTTAGGGTTTTTTCAATTTTTTTGAAATTTTTATATGTTTATTTAGCTACAAAATGTAAAAAAAAAAGAGTCGCGGTTCTTAACCGCGAATCTCCGTTAACTCACCCGAATTCCTTCTTTTTTCACACTATTGCCTTCTCTCACAGTACTTCGTGGGCCCCTCCCTCATCCTTTTCTCTCTCTTTCACATACTCCTCCGTTTGAATTTGTGGCACCCACTCCCATCCCCACCCTCCTTTTTGTACTTCGTGGACCCCCTTCTCTTTTTTTTTGAACATGAAAGAATTCTAATTCCCAGACAACAACGGAAATATGGAAAAACAAGAGGCCGAAAGAAATTGGCAGACGGGCTAATCGTCATGATACAACCAGAAAGACAAAAAACCAAAATAAAATCCGAATACAGACGACCTCAGCAAAGAACACCAACGGAGAGAAAGTGGAAGGACACCAAGTGAAGACTGCGAATGCCGAGAACATGGGAAAGTTGAGAGACTGACACGACGTCTCGACGTCGGGGAGACAGAGGTAGAAACCCATCAGCGGAAAAGGTGTTTCCAGGGGAAATGTGGATCAACGACGTTCCCCCACCTCGATGAGGGATTTTCAAGAATCACGAACACTACCACGGTCAACTCGAACAGCAGGGCGCCCGAGATTGCAACTACATCCGGAACTAAACACAGCCGCACTCAAGAAACGACTCCACTCAGATGGACAACTAAGAACAAGATAAAAAGAAACGGGTAATATGGTTAAAAGAGAGTGAGTCATTATATGGGAAAATAAATACTCCCTCCGTCCCACAATGATTGTCTTTGGACTATTTATGCATGCTTTTTAAAGAGCTAAAAACTATATAAAATATCCATTTTTTAAGTAATTTTTTTAAAATAATTCTATACTTAGTAGTAATATGTATGATATTATTTAAAAATATTTAATAAAATGTTGATATTTTATATAATTTTTAGCTTTTTAAGAAAACGTGCATGAATTGTTAAAGACAATCATTGTGAGACGGAGGGAGTATATAAATATGTATCATTAAATTTGAAAAAAGCTAGTCTAAGATGAATAAAAAGAAATTGTTGTGGATATATCCTAGACCGAACAAAGAACAAAGGTGAGCCCAAACGAACAAAATAGGTTTGATTTCTTTTACCATGTAGGATTGTACCTCTCTCTCTCTTATTATTATTACAGTATTATTATTAAATTGAATAAAGCGTGAAAGAATCGCAGATGGAGGCATTCCTTGATTTTGTTCTGATTTTTTTCTTAAAAAAATTGTGCTTGGCGTGCAAAGACGAGAAAAATCCTTGCACGCTAAGGAGGATTTCGGTAGTAGCGATGAACTTGGCGAGCAAGAGTCGGAGGCACCGCCAACAGCGAACGACGGCATCGCAAGTCCACAACCCCGGGGTAGGAGGCAAAGACTAGGAGCGAAGGGGATCGGAGGCGAAGTCCAAATCCCCCGCCCTTGGGCTAAAGAACCCGAGCTTGGGCCCCAAGGAACAAGAGGGGAACGGAGGATTGAACAAACCTCGATGCGGTGAACAGATCAACACCTAGCACACCGACTGAGCGTCGCCGACAACCGGAGACAACGGCAGGCCAGAAGCGTATGGGTATCGGTGGCGAATCAGTGGACCGGTGATAATCGAGCCAGAGATAGCCGCAGATGGGGTAAAAAGATGGTTTAATGGTGGATTGGTGAGGGTGAAATGATTTGAAGCATCGATCCGACCCGTATCGAAGCAGAGACACGATTCAAGGCGAAACAAGGCCAAATTCGGTCAGAAATAGAGACAAGGCGCAACTGATATAAGAAATCTCCATCCTTTATTTTCAAAGTTCATATTTTTTGTTTTCGGATTGAGTGGGGGGTTTGATTCAATTTTCTGTCTAGATTAGGTTCAAGAGGTGGGTTCAAAAAAGAAGGGGCAACACCCTTCCTTTTGGTTAAGATTTAGGGGGATCACTTGCACATATTGGGGTTCAATCACACAAAAGTGATTTTCCCAGAAAAAGGGTATGATGGGGGTTGCCCAAATTTTCCATACTCTTGTTTGGTTTGGGTTAAGGGGTTACCTCTCAAATGAACCCCCAAATAAAGAGGTGTCTTTGTTCACTGAGATGTGGTGGTGATACTAGCGGTGACGGCGACGGCGACGGCGACGACAGTGGTGGTGGAAGATAGATTTGCATTTTGGGTTTGAACTGAGATTTTCTAAAACGAAGATTGGGGTTGAGATTGATTTCGATTGGTCATCGATTATTGTTTAGGTTTGGGGTTGAGATTGTTAGATCTCGGTTGTTCCCCGTTGTGTTCGGTTGTTGTTGAGATTGTTACACAAAATATTGTTGGTTATTGCTGGTGGAGGGCTGGTGGTGTACAATGTTTGTATTGATGAAGATGATAGATGGTTTGAGGTTTTTTTAGAGAGAGAATATAGAGAGAGGTGAGAGCATTTTCGTGCAACTTTACCCACTTCTAGTTGAGGCCCCCTTCTTTCTGCTAACTCTCTTTCTATCAACAAAATATCTAATATTCTTTACAAAATAAAATAAAAAGAGAGTCGTTGTTATATACATATTTTTTTTACAATTTAAAATAATAAGCATATTTGAAAAATATTTTTTAAAAATACCTAAGTTGTTGTTATAAACAACGACTTTAATATTATTTTATTATTTTTTTAAAAATTGGGTTAGAGTCGCTATTTGTAACAACGACTTACCCTGTTTTGACTATTTTCCAAAATAGTTTGCTTCTTTGGCTATTTTGTAATTTTTTTTTGCTTTTTTGACTATTTCAAAAAAAATTCTATTTAATTAGCTAGTTTATATCAACTATTTTATCAATTGTACTATCAAACATCATACTAACGTAGAAATATACTCTAATTTAATACGTAGTATATATTTAGCACACTTAATTTAATAAGGAGTAATGGAGTATATATCACTCCTTTATTTTTGGTGAAATGGTGGGAGTTAAAACCCCCTACTATTGACGAAAAGGAAATTACATAGAAACTAGTTGAGGGGCTAAGGCTCCTCTGAGGTCATCTGTAAGTAAGAAGATACTACATATAGGATGTTTATCTAAAATATGGTTATCACAAGGAAGTGAAAAGGTAAAGGATGCGAAAGTGTTTAGGACTCTATTAGCTTCCCGGTAGATGATACCAGGCTATGTAAGGGATGTGAAGATAGTAGTTGACGATGTAATAAGGATACTATCAGTTTGGAATCAACTTCCACCTCCACTTTGCGAAAACCTTTGTCCCATGCGAGTTGCAGTCCAATGAGGAGTCCCCAAAGTTATGTTGCTGGTACAGTACAAATACCAAGATTGTTAGAAACACCGGCAATCCAATTCCCATTTGAATTGTGCAAAACTCCACCAGGATAAGCCTCTCCTGAGATGGTTCTAACTGATCCATTTGTATTCAGTTTAGTAGAATCTTCTACAGGTATAGACCAGCCAACTAGAATCTCCTCTCTAGAGGATGAGGTACCATCACATTTAACAAGATTCCAAGCTTCCACAAACTATCGAGCATGTGCAAGCAAAAAATTTCCTTTGTCAACAATTGAAGAAGGTGTGTCAAATACACACTCACTTTTCCATTTCCACAGCCACCATAGGGTTGTAACAAACAAAATATTCCAGTTTATCTTACCATTAATGCACTTCTTATTGGTTAAGTTCTCCTGCAGTCAGTCTGTAAATTCAAGAGAAGAAAAGGAGCTCCATCGATGTGAGGGTAATAAGTAAGACCATACCTGGGCAACATGTACACAATCTCATAAAATGTGACTCATAGTTTCATCCCCATCATCACAAGAGGAACAAGCTGGAGATTGAACAAGATGCCTCCAATATCGCTCAACATTTGTCAAAAGTATACCACGAGCTACTATCCATAAGAAAAATTGAATTCTCTCTGGAACATTTAGTTTCCAAATAAGCAAGAAGATTGAAGAGTCCGCCAACTTATCTATCAAGCAATCACATACCACACTTGGAAACCGATTGTCTTGACAAAGTCCTCTCCAACACTTTCTCATCTCTTCTTTAAAGATGACATTTTGCTCTTTAGAGAAACTACAGTAACACAGTTACGTACTATGTTGCATTGTATTGACATATTTTGTGCAATTCGGGCCAAAAAGTTAACCCTCTTAAATGTAGTCTTTACATCTCTCCTAATGTCAATGCAAAATTAGTGAGATCATTTTAAAGGATAAATGACTTCCCAGTTTCCAGACACTTTGGTGTGTACCTGGGTATCCCTATTTTGCAAAAGCGAATTCCTAAGGAGATATTCTCCCCACTCTTGGACAAAGCGCAATCTAGACTTGCTTCATGGAAGGGACGACTTCTTTCAACGACGGGCAGAATGACACTAATAAAATCGGTACTTACTTCTTTACCGACTTTTTGTATGAGTACTCTCTACTTACCAGATTCATTCTGCAAACAATTCGACAAGCTATGCAAATCCTTTTTATGGGGAGATATGGATTGCCATCACAAGATTCATTTAGCATGGAATTCGGTTTGCAAACCTAGATCACAAGGAGGACTAAGGATTCGACAAGCCAATGTTTCTAATTTTGCATCAATGGGAAAATTGGCTTGGAGATTTATGAATAACCAATCGAATCTTTGGGCTTCTATTCTTCCCCATAAGTATGTATCTCGTCGCTCTAGCAACCAAGTTACGGGGATAGTGCAATGCTTCTCATGTTTGGACTTTCGATGAAAGAGGTGAAAAAGTGAGGCGGTAAAAGAAAGGGTGAAAACTGAAAAGGCGAGGAAGACGATGTAACTAATCATGGGGTCGTGTAGAGAAAAAGAAGGCGACGTAAGAGGATATATAAAGGGAAGACTGAAGAGCGTGTGAGCAAAGGCGGCGAAATTGAGCGACTCAGTCAGTATTCATCCTCCAGAGGTCAGCCATGGCGATGATTGAAGCCATCAGAAACGCCGAGAAACTGGTGGCCGAATCCATGGCCACCAACGATGCCTCCCACGACGCCGCTCACGTCTTTAGAGTTCGAGATTTGGCTCTCTCCCTTGCTCGCGAGGAAGGCCTTTCCCACTCTTCCGACTCCATGGAAATCGTGCGCCCCTCTCTCTTTTTCTTCTTTCAATTTTATTTTCCCAATTACCAAACAAAACTCTGTTGAATCGTTCCGATTATGTCGCCTTTCTCAGGAATTCCAAGTTCCTTGACATTTGGATTTATTTGGATTTTTTTACTGCAAGACTGAACTAAACCTCGGGTCTAGGGTTTTAAAGTTCATGTCTGAAACCGAAAGGGGATGATCTAAAGTAGAACCATTATCATCTGTTCACATTCACACTTCATTCAGCTGTCCTGGTTTTTAATTTGATTATGAATTTGTGTTGTATTCATTCTTTACATCGCCCTCGCCATTAGTTTGATGCCATTCCTTTTACGATTGTAGGTAGAGCTCGCCGCACTTCTTCATGACATAGGTAAGACACTCAGAAAGTAATCTGGAGGGCAAACATCTCTCTTATCCATGCTTCCTTTCCGGATTCAAGTTGAATTTGGCCAATAACAGTGACAATCTTTGTGCTCAGTTCTTCTCTTTCTTTTCTATTTCTTACGCTCTTTATTTCTTCATGTGTTATTTACTGCAGCTGACTACAAGTACATCAGGTTAGTCTTTCATGGACTTGTTTAAATCCTGTTGTACAGGATCGTGGCATTTGAATCCTTGTATCATGGTTTATTTGCGTACTGCAGAGATCCGTCTGAGGAAAAGTTAGTTGAGAAATTCCTGGAGGAGGAGGGCATAGAAGAGAGCAAGAGACGGAAGATAGTAGATATCATACAAGGAATGGGTGAGCACTTGCCTTTGAATGATCTCTGGTATAAGTTCCCTTACTGAGTTGGTTTGAACCACTTTTGGATTCATAAAATGTATATATTTGTTGCAATTTGGCCAACAGGTGCATTTCCCATTGCTCAAAAATCATTCTGTAGCATACATATATGCATACATGTACCTCATTGTTTGCTCTGTACTAGAAGCCAACAAAGCAAATAGATCCAAGTTTTGCACACTTCCACTTGAGTGAAATGAGCTTTTGATATTTGTCCATTTTTAGCCTAAAAGATATTTGAACTTGATGAAGATTTTATTAAATGATGAAAATGCCCCCTATTTAGAGTAGAAAATAAATAAAATAAAAATGCATTCTCCCCAATTAAAATATATTAGTCTTATTCCATATGATGATATATTGAATGGGGCAAGCAAAACTTTAATATTTCAAATACCTTAACAAACCTTTCAAAAACTTGTAGTTTCTGAGATAAAATCTTTCTTTGTCTATATTTAGATTTAGATGAATGATATATGATACCGAACCTGAAATGGAATAAGGTTTTTTCTGTGCATTTGTACACTTCAGGTTTCAAGGAAGAGATTTCAGGAGCAGTGAATAGAGAACGCTCTGTGGAGTTTGGAGTTGTGCAAGATGCAGATCGTCTTGATGCTATCGGTGCAATCGGTAAGTTCATGTTATTCTTACCTTTTCTGTTTTAGATCTCCTTATTTAGGTTGTCTTCATGCTGATCAAAAAAAGCATTATGTTATAGTGGAACCAAAATACACTGTTGCCATTTACATCTCCTTATTCAAGGAAATTGGCCGGATTTATCACTCCAAAGAGCTAATCACCTCATAGTTAGGTTTACTTGGTGTGAATTTAATTTTTACCCCCTCATATTTCAGGGATTGCGCGATGCTTCACTTTTGGAGGAAGCCGGAATAGAGTACTCCATGATCCTTCCATCAAGCCACGATCTCAAGTGTCCAAGGAAGATTATATGAATAAAGACAAACAGACAACACTTAACCATTTCCATGAGAAGCTACTGAAGCTGAAGACTTTAATGAAAACAACGGTGAAGTTCACTTAGTACTTATGCTGTACTGCTGCTATGAGTTCTCCAGTCCAGAGAATGCATCGTCTCTGTGCTAGTGTGCTTTGTCGATTACTAGTTACTGACATGTGTGACCCCTTGCCTTACACTTCAGGCTGGGCGGAGGAGGGCAGAGAGAAGGCACAAGTTCATGGAAGATTTCTTGGAGGAGTTCTATCAAGAGTGGGATGGACAAGCTTAAAGGAGGTGGAATGAGATCCTCCTATAAATTTAGAGAATTATGGTGAATATTAAAAGATCTCAATCACTCAATTCAAAATCAGTTGTTTTAACTTTAAAATATTTTTGTTATTTCTATGGTTTTTATATTTGTATTTAAAATATTTTAGCTGTTTCCAAGGATTTTAAATTTATGAAATTCAAATTTATGGGTCTGAACGAACTCAGTTTTCACGAGCATTGGATCAAAGTGAGGAGCATTGATCGTTAACAGAGTAGCAGCAGCCATGGCTTGATGACCGTGGTTGAAGACATTGTTCAACACCATAGCCAGCCTCACCCCTCCTTGTGCTATTCCTTTCATCACGAATTGAAATAATCATCTGCATTTTTTCAAGTACATTATAATACATTGTTTTTGTTTCAGTTAATTTAATTATTTGTTATTAATTCCAAAAAAAAAATTGATTATCAATTACCTGATAGTGTCTCACCAGAGCTCACACCCTTGTAACCCCATTTGCAGGCTATGTTAATGCTCTCAGTGTGTGGAGTTGGTTATCAATTGTACTCGAAGACATTTTAAACTGGGATTGAGTATTTGAATCTATGGATTATGATGGTTAATTTCTATGGTATTTTATCAAATCTATGAATCTATTATAAATTACAAAGTGTACATGTTTTTTTTTCGGTCCTAAAACCGAAAAAACCGTAACCGAATTTTTGGTTCTCGGTTCGGGCTTCGGGCCCTTCCTAAAAAAATTCGGACCATCGGTTTCGTCCCGAACCATTTGGGTCGGTTTGGTTAGGGCCAGTTCTGGTCGTTTGCACCACCCTTACTAATGACACCATTTGCACTCCGTAATGGTGGAATGCGTCTTCTCCCCCAAAGCGGCTATCTCAGCGCCTTCGCTCCTTCCAAACAACGACCCCTATAGTCCTTTTGCCCATGTGAACTTGTCAGTCTTGATGTTCAAAGCATACATCTTTCTAACGGGATTACAAAACCCTGAAACCATAGCTCTGATAGTAGTTTATTGTGACGAAAGAAAGGATATTAAAACAAAAAAGATCGACACATAATATATTATTGTTCACCAAATTGGCTACATCCACACAAGAAATTTCATTAAGGAGCTTTTTTTATACCAAACAAGGATTACAAGCCGTGTCACCCACACTGACTAATAAACGATAAACCTATAAACCTAGAAACATAAAATACCGTTACTGAACCACCATTGCCCCTTTGGACTCCGGTGGTTACAATTACTTCGTTAGGATTGAATTGAATTGTGTTGAATTGAGTTAAATACGTATTAAGTATGCCCAAGTGAGATTATATATCCTAAAACAAATCTAATCCTACTAGGATAAATCGAATAAATAGATAACCTCAATTATATCTGAATTAGGTCTATCAGTATGTCCGTTATTGAACTCCGTTACTTTATTCCGTCCATTGCATAGCCTCCGTTTGTCATACACGCCGACACGTGTCCACCTCTTCCCTTCTTTTATTGCCATGTCTTTCTTTTCTCCAGTTAGAGTTTGGACTTCTTTTTGCTCTATCCACTCCGTGCTTTTGATTCCCTCGTCGCCAAGATCAAGCGCCATCGAGAGGACAAGTATTGGGAGCAAATGTACTTCGAGGAGTACCACAATGAGTTTGTCGACGCCCCTCACCATGACGAGGTGGAGGGCCACCAGGATCGCTTCTACTCGTCTTGCCGCCTTTTACTGTTCGACATTGACGTCGCCCGCCTTCTTCAATCAGGATTCAGGATTGATTTTTTTCGGTTCAAAGGTAAATTTCCACTTTCCTTTGTCAAGTTGAAGAATCGATTCAGTGAACCTATGATTTTTAATAGAATATTCATTTTGTTGCTTGTGCATTGTTTATTATAGGAGGAAAAATGGAGAAATTTGTTATTTGAACTAAGAATCCATCAATTCCAATTTCATGTTATGGGTCTTCCAGTCCTTCTGTTTGCTGCCAAAATTATGTCTCTAATAAGTGAGTTTATTTTTTAGCACTTGTGAAATTGACACTTCAACTCAAGAATATATTAAGACATCAAAAAAGCATAACCCAAAATTATGTCTCTAATAAGTGAGTTTATTTTTTATTATTGTTGATGGGGTGGTGTTCTTAAAATCCAAAGACTTTGCTTCTTTGTTGTTCTTGCTTTACCTTCATAATAGTTTGCTTTGCACGCTGATTCATCTTATACTTCTCTTTGTGTACGAAATTGTACATCAATTGTGTGATACTACTTGTTTAGTTTCCCCAAAATCCACCTTTTTTTACTTAAAAACTTGTGAGCCTATTTAATTTTGATGTCGTTGACTGGATATTAGCCATAATTGGTAGGGTGGAGCACCTAATCGTGTTTTAGACATAACGAAATGAGTCAAAATGGATGGGCTTCTGCTTTCAAGAGACAATATATGTTATGAGTTAATTACCTTGGATTAATATTCCATGTAGTTCATACTTGACATGTTCAATGAATATTATAATATGTTTTCTTATGGATATGAGTCTTATAAGATGGGTTGGTGACGTGGAAAGAGGCACATCTCAATGCTTCTGAGATGAATGGAGATGGCCTTCTTAATATAATTGAATTCAATGAGTAAGCTTCTATCGGTCATTATAAATAACTATTGTTTCGATAATTAGACTTGCAAATTGCGATTTATGCTTTTATAGATAATGATCTATGTTCTTCGACCGCCTTTTGCTCTATCCACTTTGTGCTCTCACTCCCATTTACGTTGTCTCTGTTGCCATCCATATTAGGCGTGGCCACGGGTTCGACTCGGCGGGTCGACGGGTTCGACCCGCCGGGTCAAGGTTCAGGGAAGGGTGACCTGAACCCTAACCCGGGAATCCCACGGGTTGGCGGATTCGGGTCACCCGGCGGATAGGGCTCGGGTTTAAAACGGGTTTGCAACTTTCCGTCTTTCGTGATGTGAAGCTTCAAATTTCCATAGCCAAGGTTGTTTGTCATCTTGTACTTGTGACCGCAATGACGACAAACGGCATCGAACTTCCCACCGGCTTGCTCGACCTTGTCGTAATGATCCCGGAACAACGCCGAACGAAGGTTCTCACCGGATCTAGCTGCGTCGGACATGATTATGAGCTTATGAAAATAAAATTGATGGATTGGATGGGATGTGTGATTTGTGAAATGAAAGAGACGGGTATTTATAGCCTCGAGCTCAGTCTACTACTCCACTAGCCGTTACAACGGCTATCTTTTTTTAAAAAATCATCCGACGGTGAGCCCCACACTCCAACGTTCTGATTTTCAAAATAGGCCGACCCGGCGGGCCGACCCGCCGGGTCAGCGGGTTTTAAAACCCCCGACCCTAACCCTAACCCGCTACCCGTCTACACCCGTGGACCCGTCAACCCGGACCCGCCGAGTCATTGACCCATAAGACCCACCGGGTCAAGGGTCGACCCGTAACCCGTGGCCACGCCTAATCCATATTAGCCTCTACCGTTATC
This sequence comes from Persicaria maculosa, assembly GCA_963922045.1. Classification (NCBI taxonomy): domain Eukaryota; kingdom Viridiplantae; phylum Streptophyta; class Magnoliopsida; order Caryophyllales; family Polygonaceae; genus Persicaria; species Persicaria maculosa. Next base: position 16,495,150 of record OY998261.1, on the reverse strand, counting down.
GCTGTTATCTCCCCTTCTTTGATTTGCTTTGAAATTTGGGGAATTTTATAAGCACTATTTGTTGTTCTTCATTCTCATATTTGACAGACACCATCAGCGTCGCCCAACCATCTCCGTCACTACACATGTATCTCCTCCTTTTGTCTATTTTCAACTTAAATTAGCTTATTGTTTTGCCACCAAATTAGAGAGATTTGGGGAATCTTACAATTTTAACCCCCGTTGTGCTACTTAGTGACAAATTTAGAATATTTAACATTCATAGTTGTTGATTGAGGTTACAGTGGACATGGAGTTATTTTTCACTCACAATGAATGTGCTTTCCTTGATTATAGGCCTTGGTATGAGTATCAATGAAGAGCAGAAAATCAAGCTTTCCCTCGCTGCAAAGCATGTAGTTTTATATCGATTGAGAAACTTGCAATTATCCAAATGCGAAAACAAAATTCATGACCAAATCAGCATGCAATAATTTTGTTTGTTATCAGCTTTCTTTCAAAGTACAAAGTTTTATGCTTATTATTATCTAAACCAAAACGTTTGAATAGGTCCAATATGGGATTTAACATGAAGCATGGTTATTTCTCCGTTTGAGATGGAGGATTCTTGTTTATTTTTCTAGGCAGTAGTTGGTGTAGCATTTTCTTTTTAATAGTTTTCTTTTTGTCTGTTTATTGGGCTTATGATCTCTGATTTATGTTAAGAGGATAACTTGTAGTTATAATCCAACTTCAATCTACCTCGTAATTACTATTATGGAGATCAATGTTATATAAAGTAATTTGCTGCTACTTTCTACCCCAATTCTTATTGAATTTATTATTAAATGTGGTAAATTTCATGTTTATTTGCCATATTTTTCATAGCCACAAATTATGCACTTTTTATGAGAGGTTATGAAAAGAAATCTGTTAACTCCACCTTGATGATAAGACCTTGGTTGATAAAAGCTAAAACTCTGGATTCCGGATTTTGGTAAGGTCTTACCATGTGAATCAAAGAGTTGCTGAAATTCGGATTTAATAAGTGGGCTCAGCTTAATGTTAATGGGCTCGGTTTAAATGACAATGGGCCTATTTGAGTGTACCACTTCAAGACATTTGAAGACCAATTTGTATTGGGCCTAATTTTGTTTCAGATTTCAGTTTTGGGCTTCTTTATTTAGATTGAGCTTTTAAGATTCGATATTATCCTAACCTATATATAATAGCTATGGTTGTTGAGATTTTCAGGGATTTGCTTTCAAAGTTTCAAACGGTTCAAAATCCCTGGTAAAACTTCAAGTGTATCTCGAAGATAATTCTGGAACGTTTTTCAAAAGACCAAGGATCTCTCTCTCCCAGGCGGTTTTGGTGCAATGCTTCTCAACAACTTTGGAGCAAAATAGTCAGACATTTGATTTTCAAATTAAACGGTCTAGTCTATATAAAGAAGAAGAAGAAGGATTGCAGAAGACACATCAATAACGCATATCGATCTTCTGCAAGTTCATCTCCTACAAGCCTACGATCTCACTTTGCTCTTGTCCTTTAAGTGTCTTTATTTATTTGAGTGTGTGAGGTTTATATTGAGCTTTATCGTACAATTCATTTTGAGTTATATTCAGGGTTCTTTACCCATTCATAGAGGGTATTTCGGTATCCTTAGTTGCTTTATTTCACTAGAGCGTTTGGGTTGCTAGATAGGAAGTTAGTCTAGAAGAGGGAAGGTCTTCTAGAGGTTGTATCTAGGGCTCATAAGATAAAGTGAAATAAAGTTGTTGAATCCTACGGGTTGGATAACCCTAGGCGGGGACGTAGGCGGTTGTGCCGAACCTCGTTAACAATTCGCGTGTGCTTTACTTTCTGCGCTTTATCCTTATTATTTTCGTTTGCCTTGCTTCTTATTCGTTATTCTTGCTTAACTTGTTTTTGAGTTTCAGATAAGGTCCTACCTCTGGCTGGTAAGGTCTTACAGTTTCATGCATTTGCGAAAAGTTGTCATACTCTATTCTTCTCCCTTTGCTAGAGTATTTGTTAGCCTTTTATTTGCCTATTCCGCACTTCAATTGGTATCAGAGCCTAACTCACTTATCTTAGATACTACTATCTGTGAGTCTAACCATGGCAGGTGAAGGCTTCGGTCAAGGAAGATCTATTTTTCGTCCACCTCTCTTTGATGGGAACAATTTCATGCACTGGAAATCTTTGATGCAAATGTTTATCATCGATCAAGATTTGGAGCTTTGGCATATTATTTTGCGAGGGCCTAATATACCCAAGAAGAAAGATCCCAACGGCACGAGTGTGGACAAGTCAGAAGCAGAATACAATAAGACAGATCTGGAAAGCGTGGCTAAGAATTTCAAAGCCATAAATCTGCTGTATTGTGGGTTAAGCACCGATGAATTTAATCGTATCTCATCTTGCAAGTCTGCAAAAGAGATATGGGATAAATTGGTGGTTACCTATGAGGGAACAAGCCAGGTCAAAGAGACCAAAATTAGTATCTATCTTAGACAATATGAATTGTTTAAGATGAATCAAGATGAGTCAGTGAAAGCAATGTTCACCCGTTTTACGGAGATCATTAACAACCTTGATTCATTGGGAAAAACTTTCCTGAATGAGGAGAAAGTCAGAAAGATACTCAGATGCTTGCCCAAAGCAAAGTGGGGTCCCAAGGTCACTGCAATTGAGGAAGCTCAAGACCTTACAACACTAGCGTTGGATGACCTTCTTGGAAAGCTTATCACGCATGAGATGGTCCTCAACGAAGAGGACGGTCAACCATCCTCTAGTATAAAGAATCTGACGCTCAAAATCAAGGAGGATGTGCCATCAGAGGACGACGAAAGTGATGATGATGATGATGAGGAAGATCCTTTCGACTTGATCACAAGGGGACTTGCTCGGATTATAAAGATGAAGAATCAATTCTCAAACCGAGAATATGCAAGATCATCAAAGCATGAAGGTAAGTCCTCTAACCCTAATAAAATGACAAAAATTCTAACATGCTATGAATGTGGTGAAACAGATCACTTAATGAAGGAGTGTCCTCAAAAGAAGAAGAACAAGCAGAAGAAGAGTGATCGAAAGAAAGACGATTCAGACTCTACAAGTGAATCGGATTTGGCAAATGATCCAGTAAATCTTTTCTTGATGGCGGACCAAGACGATCAACATCTCGATGGTATTGTAAGAAACCTTATCTCTAGTCCTATTGATGTTCTCTCTGAATTTCTGAAAAATATGATTTCTAATGAAGAAAATTGCAGCAAAGAAATCAGCACCTTGAAAGAGAAGGTAAAGGATCAAGAAGTGTGCATAAGGAAGCTGTCGCAGAAATTGCAAGATCTTGACAGTCAAAATTCAGATCTTATCACTGAAGGTAAGGCCTTACGATTGGAAAATTCCGAACTTAAGGTCAACCTTTCATCTCTTAAGGCTCATTACAATGACCTTGAGAATGAAAAAGTGAAATTATCTGAAAAATGTCAAGATCAACAAACAGCCCTGGTGCAATTCACTAGATCCAAAGCCACTCTCGACAAGATGCTTGGAGAACAACAACTTTCCTTGAACCGATGTGGTATAGGATACAACAGGAATTTTCCTGTAAAACCTACTACCACGTTTGTTAAGGCAAAAGGAAGTTGGCGATCTCCTACTTGTTTCTTTTGTTGCAAAAAGGGTCATGTAAAGGAAACTTGTCCATATAGAAGAAAGGACCCTTACATCATTAGAAATACCTTTTCTGTACGCTTAAATGAACGGATAAGACAAATTTGGGTTCCTAAAGGGACAAGACCACCAAACATGGTCTATCCTAAATATGAATCTAAATTTGTACATTGGTCTAGCCGGAAAGGTTGATGTTTGTTCGTTTTGCAGGATATCACTCAGATCAAAGAGCATAAATGGATTGGAACAATCGCTCTTGGTGATAAAGGATAATTTTTTTTTAAATGTTATGTGCTTCTAATGATTCACCTTGTTTAATATTTTTTTTGGAGCTTAATTAGATTGTTGAACAGGGAAGCATTATCGTAGGGGGAGTAATGTTGTCTACTAACATCTCAAGGCCTTGAGATCAGTTTCAAGGTCTTGACTAGCTGCTGAACTGGTGAAATCCGATTTCTTCCCTTCCTTGTTGAAAGACAAAAAGGGGGAGAACTCTCTGGATTTGGATTTGGATTTCTGTGCACTGGGTTGTTTGTTTGACAGGAAACAAGTGTGCACAAGTTTTGTCTTTCATCAAGGGGGAGATTGTTAACTCCACCTTGATGATAAGGCCTTGGTTGATGAAAGCCAAAACTCTGGATTCCGGATTTTGGTAAGGTCTTACCATGTGAATCAAAGAGTTGCTGAAATTCGGATTTAATAAGTGGGCTCAGCTTAATGTTAATGGGCCTATTTCCAATGGGCTCAGTTTAAATGACAATGGGCCTATTTGAGTGTACCACTTCAAGACATTTGAAGACCAATTTGTATTGGGCCTAATTTTGTTTCAGATTTCAGTTTTGGGCTTCTTTATTTAGATTGAGCTTTTAAGATTCGATATTATCCTAACCTATATATACTAGCTATGGTTGTTGAGATTTTCAGGGATTTGCTTTCAAAGTTTCAAACGGTTCAAAATCCCTGGCAAAACTTCAAAGTGTATCTCGAAGATAATTCTGGAACGTTTTTCAAAAGACCAAGGATCTCTCTCTCCCAGGCGGTTTTGGTGCAATGCTTCTCAACAACTTTGGAGCAAAATAGTCAGACGTTTGATTTTCAAATTAAACGGTCTAGTCTATATAAAGGAGAAGAAGAAGGATTGCAGAAGACACATCAATAACGCATATCGATCTTCTGCAAGTTCATCTCCTACAAGCCTACGATCTCACTTTGCTCTTGTCCTTTAAGTGTCTTTATTTATTTGAGTGTGTGAGGTTTATATTGAGCTTTATCGTACAATTCATTTTGAGTTATATTCAGGGTTCTTTACCCATTCATAGAGGGTACTTCGGTATCCTTAGTAGCTTTATTTCACTAGAGCGTTTGGGTTGCTAGATAGGAAGTTAGTCTAGAAGAGGGAAGGTCTTCTAGAGGTTGTATCTAGGGCTCATAAGATAAAGTGAAATAAAGTTGTTGAATCCTACGGGTTGGATAACCCTAGGCGGGGACGTAGGCGGTTGTGCCGAACCTCGTTAACAATTCGCGTGTGCTTTACTTTCTGCGCTTTATCCTTATTATTTTCGTTTTCCTTGCTTCTTATTCATTATTCTTGCTTAACTTGTTTCTGAGTTTCAGATAAGGTCTTACCTCTGGCTGGTAAGGTCTTACAGTTTCCTGCATTTGCGAAAAGTTGCCATACTCTATTCTTCTCCCCTTGCTAGAGTATTTGCATGCTTTTTATCTGCCTATTCCGCACTTCAAAATCTACTCTTTTCTAATGGTATTTGCATTTTTAACATGCTATGCAATGTAAAGAGGAGCGGAGGTGAGATGAGGTTAATATCCTTTGTTTTCATGTTATTGTTGAACCTTTGTTTTATGTTTTTTACTGTCTTATTTGGTATTTAAATTTGTTTATGGAATTGCATGTTCTTAGCCACAATATTCAAAAAAGAAATTTTATTAAAACTGAGCGACTACATATCCATTTTCATTTTAATATTGTATGTGCTTGTAATTAGAAATTGTACATCATTATTGCTAACTTGCTTTTACTACTAAATGGTATGAAATGCAACATTATAACATTTCTTTGCATGGATTAGTGGAATTGTAACCAGGGGAATAAAATATTATACATTAGTTAATTAAAACTTGTCATTTACTATTTATGCATGCTTTTTAAGAATAATAAAAACTATATAAAATATTAACATTTTTTTTACATTTATTTTTATAATTTCATACTTAATAAGTTTATTCAACATAGCATATTGCACATGACTGCCTATAAATTTGGAGGGATTGCATCCATATAGATCATTAGTGTTAGCAGGTAGCTCTTTGCCCATTGACCATCTTCCATCCAGTCTTTGATGTTTTCTTTTCTCATAGCTTTTATTTTTGTATCTGTTCACAGGCATTTAAAGGTGCGTAAATATCATAGAAAATGAACAAGTGTGATAGATTAGTAATTCACATGTTTAGCAATTTATGATGTATTGATATTCATACATTCGTCTGCTTTTGTTCAGGTGGTATATATAATGTCATTGGCTGTGAAATCCAAGACAAAGATACTGTTAAGTGTGAGGTTGTTGATGGAGGAGAGCTAAAATCAAGACGCCATTTAACTGTTCGTGGAAAGAGTGCAACACTTCCATCCATAACAGGTTCGTTTACTTGCTTACAGTTTACATGTTGTGGATGGTTTCATTTCCTTTCTAATTAGACAGACAAAGAATGGAATGATATCAAGTTTGGAGTAGACAATGACGTTTATTCTTATGCTGTTTCATTTGTGAAGAATGAAAAAGTTGTACATGAATTGAAAAATTATTTTAATGGCAAGTAAAGCCAATCTTTCTCGGTATTTCCTATATTGAAATTTCTTTCTCTGTCTTTATCTCACTTTTTCTTTCTGTCTGTATCTCAATTTCCAGGCCGCAACACAGATATAAGTGTTATTGTAAAAATTAAAAGTGCAAATACCATTCTGAACCTTCAGTCAATTATTGTTGCATCTGATGGGGTTAGTTTCTGCATTCTTGTCTTTCATTTTTCATATAGAATCTTGTAATGGTTCTTATCAAATTTTCTATTTTATCCATGTCAATCACTCAGGAGGAAATCATTAGACGATGTCACAACATGCACAAACCAGTTATTGTAGTAACTTAAATGGTTGAAAGCATGATAAATCATCCAACTCCTCATAAGGCAAAAGTATCTGATATTGCTATCGCAATGTGAGAAATTTATGATGCAGTCATGCTTTCTGGTGAAACTGCTCATGGAACTAACCATTATATATGAATGTATGATTTAAACATTTCATTACCTAAACTTGTTTACCATCTGTTAGATGGATTTCTAATAGTGTGTAATGACTAATGAGGGTTTAAATGCAATTTTGTATATACTGAGTAGTTATTGCGGAAAATTTCCATTTTAGATGGTTTGTGTAATTTATCCTTATAATTGTTCCCGTATGAGAACGTGTCTCACTCTTGCTTTTTTCTGTTGATTATGATCTATTGAAGGTATCCTCACAAAGCTGTTAGAGTGATGCATATTGTTGCACTCAGGATTGAGCAAAGTTTAAAGCCAGCAAAATTTAGGGTGGAGCAATTGTGTAATCTACGTTTGGATTCATTTCTATTCTAATCTTTTTGACACTATATGATAAAATATTAATTCTTACTGTAGTTTTCAACGAATCTTAGATGCAATTACAATAACCTAATACTATTATAAAAGGGTGAGCTCTCAAATGAACAGTAGTTGAGCATGTCCAACCGCTTCTCTAAACAATTCGCCAAAATGGAGAATTATGAATCACATATTCTGTCTTTTTTTGGACTGAAATCCAACAGATTCTCCATTATGGAGTTGACCCCAAAATATATAGAATTTTCTCCAAATTTAGGGAAATATCTCTATTTTTTCTCCTCATTCTCTATTTTGGAAAATGTAATGGGAACTGTTGGAACAAAATCAACATTGATATTCTCCAAAAATCCATTATGGAGAACCTGTTGGAGTTGCTCTAACACTGTCAATGAACTCCGTTTGTGTTTCCAGAGTTGTATTCCACCAAACGACGCATCGCCTCTCGGCTCTCCCCATCGCTACTCCCATCCGAATCCGCCCCCTCCAATCTGCTCACCGCCTACTGCTCCGAATCTGCCCCCTCTCCAATCTCGCTTTTCGATCGCTAGACTCCCCCTTTTGATGTCTTGTTTGCTTTGTCCAAAACCCTAGCAAGATGCTGACGACCATGAACCACCGCACAAGGGTATTGACTATCTCTCCGTGAATGATGGCGTCAGTGTAGTTGGTCGAATTCGATGGTGAAGATGTCCCTTTATCTGAAGCTCGGCTCCTCCGCCCATGGCGATTCGCCGTTTGACGAGGAGAGGCATCGTGAAGTGTATTCGTGTAATCAATGGTTGCTCATTTTGCTTCTTGCTAGTAATGATCGTAAGTTTCGATCAAGTGAAATCGATGTGTTGATTTCTAGATTTCTACCCTCCTGATTGATTTCGTTTTCGCACATGAGCTTTTAATTGCAGTAACATCAATATATGTCTGGCTGATTGTTTCAAATTTTGGGGCTTTTCGTTCATTTAAAAGTACTAAATTTTGGAGTTGTTTGTGGATGTTAAAAATCAGTTAAAAGTGCAGATTAGTTCGTTGGAATTACTTCGAGTAGTTTGCTGAATTTTTAGGTGGCGTTTTGGTGAAATTTTTAGGATGTTAGAAATTAGAGTTTGGTGGAATTTAAGGTGTCGAGGGTGCTCAGCAGCTGAATCGGGCCTTCACCTACTACGAAATTGCTCTGTCATACGCAGTGAGTGGGGGAAGCTTTTCAACTCTTAATGCTAAATTTTGTTGCATTGGTGATTTTTTCAGTCAATATCAATATATCTATGATGCTGCCTCGACCTAAGATCTATGACTGCAAATCATTTTGATATTAAAAAAATCATCCATTTGGGTAATTTGGAGAGTATCTTTAAAAACATATTGATACCAACTGACCATAAAAAAGAAACACTTCGATCAACGTTTATTTAGTTCCATTTTGTAGCTGAAAATATAAGTTTAGTTTGTTTTTACTTAATTGAAGCTATACAATATGTTTTCAAAGAAAAATATTTTGTGAAGAGGAGGACTGATTTCTTTTCTTATGTTATTGAAGCTATACAATATTGATGTTTTGTGAAGAGAAAACTCATGCACTGGTAGTATGTATTTTCAAAACTGCAAAAGGTTGTGACTTTCAAAGAATTGAAGATTAATCAGCATCTTTTTCCCTTTTTCAGTGTAACTGAACAGTTTTTAAGGTTAATTTCACTCTCTTTAATATGTGAAAAGACTGAAAACCATTCTGGTGATACTAGAACTAACTTCTGATAATTTGATATGGTTTGTGACTAGACCTGTCAATCGGGTCATTCGGGTCGGGTTCGGGTCATTCGGGTCCCGGGTAAATCGGGTTTCGGGTAATTCGGGTTACCGGTCGTTCCGGGTCGAGCCAAACCGGGCTTGTCCCGAGTTCGGGTCGACCCACCGGGTCAAAAAAACTCGAACTTTTTGAAGAATTTTTAAAAATATTAAAATAATATCAAAATTAAATTGTAATATAAATATGTCAAATTAAACTAAATAATAATATTATAATTAAATTTATAAATATTATTATAATAATATTATTATAATAATATTTTAAGCATAAAAAATCATATTTATACAAATAAGTGTTCTAAACATACTATAATTGTAAAATATATAAATTATTTAGTTTATGAGTGACCTTAACGAATACAATTGCATGACAAATCTATGTGGGTTCAATTTAGTGGTTGTGTGGCATCTACATGGTGTTGACTCACCGGGTCGATTTTGGACCCAATGGGTCACCGGGTCTTGACCCTAAAAGTCCCGGGTAATTCGGGTTCGGGTCGATTTCGGGTCCCGGGTCTAAAACACCGGGTCCAAACCCGTAAAATTACCGGGTGTACGGGTCGGGTTTTTCGGGTCGAGTCGTGCTTTGACAGGTCTATTTGTGACTGTTCATTGACCATCAAATATTGCAGGATCATACAGGTATATCGAACGTGGTTGTTGCTGATGCTCTATTGCGAGTATTACCATTATCAGCTGATCAATCTGATTCTACTTCAGAGGTAGTTGACACCAGTGCTGCCAACGAAAGTCGAATTCATGATTCCATTAGCAACCGTAAGTTTTCGATATCACCAACTACTTTCTTTCAGGTTTGTGATGATTTTTCGTTCATCTCATGCTTTTAAAAATTGTGACATGAGTGCTTGTCCACTGAAGAATGGTGATACACAAAGAATGGTGAAGAGTAATTTCTTTGGCTGATACCCAAGATGACATGTGCTTCCTATTGATGTTATTGTATTGATGTTCTTTGTGAATGGTGAAGAGGACTGATTTCTTTTCTAGAAGACTATCTAGCATGAGGTTGTCTTAGATCTTGCTCTCAGGATGCTTATTTCTCAACATATATGGTTTTGATGCATGACGGATTATTAATGCCAATCAGGCTTTCGTCCTGATTTTTTTATGCGTGGCCGATTGCCGGATTATTGACGCCAATCTAGCAATTACACGTGAACTATCGAAATTTTTTTAACTCTCCAGTTCCCAAATGTTCATCTGCCTTCTCATTTTTATATCTCTTTCTTCTATTATACAACAATTGTACTCTAAAATCTGTCCTGTGATCAAATTACTACACAATTAATGGATTGGTTTACATGTTCAAAGCAACTTGATTTCTTGCATTCCACTGAGTCTAGCTGTCAAGGTGTTGATACTGGTTCTGACTTATGAAACTGATTGATCTATCTACAACTTAATTCTAAGTTCTCCAATATGCCAATTCAACATATAGGTTTCTATAAAGAATGTGACTGTAAGTCATGAACTTCTTATGTTGGTTCCTGAGGTTTTGGAAGTTCTAGGAGGCTCTGTTGATCGAAGATCTGGAAGCTGCAAGACAAAGGCTTGTTGCTGAAGTAAACAAGCCACCTAGGGGAAAAAGGTATTGTTAACTTGTGCAATAGTTTTGATTTATTTTAGCACATTGGCAAAGTTGGGGAGCTCAATATCTTAATTTTGTTTCTATATTAATTAGTAGTCTGACCATATCCTGTTGCTCTGTAGAACAAGGTAAGGAGTACTTTCTCCTTTGGTAGCCAAAGCAACTCGGGTTGCATGGCCACAAAATGGTCCTAGCAATCCAGTAGAAAATCATTTTAAATAAATTGCTCAGCACTCATTAAACATTGGTGCAAAAAAAAAAAGAAACTCTAATATAAAAATTGATTTCATGAAAATTGATTTGTACCAACTGGATTCTTGAATTTTAAATGAGTGCTCATCACTCATTTAAACATTGGTACGTAGTACAAAAAAAGAAAAAGAAACTCTAATATAAAAATGGAATTTTCTGCACAGCTGTTTGATTACACGAGCACATTTTTCTGATAACACTGTTGCACTGCATGACATTCAGTTTTCTTTGCCTGGTAGAATAATGTTTAGATGCATGCATAAAGGTGAAAAATGATTTGGCATTCAGTTGTAATTACGCAAGGGAATTCTGAATTCTAAGACATCAAATTTGGATGAAGCACCTAATCAACTGATGATAAATGGTTTTCTGTACATATAGCACCTTCTGTTTTTTTCCCTCATGTGAATTAATGATGATAGAATTGAATTATTGACTGTATATCAAAAGAGCTGATTGTTCCCTCTGCTTTGTAGAATGTTTGCATACTAACTGTATTTCAAAAGATTTAATTGTTGCCCCTGTTTTGTAGAATGTGTGCAGACTGCCATTTACCTGGAACTCTTTGCATGTGGACTGATTGTACCACCTGCTTTGAGAGTTGTGTAAATACTTGAAAAATTAACGCTCGGTCCAATGGCATTTCTCCGGTTGAAATTGTCACAATTTATGAAGCATTATTGAAGATGGTAATTTTTATATTGTATTAAGGTATCATACTTGTTCTTCCTCTATTTGTAGGAGTATAATGATTAAAATTCTACATACTTAATGTTTAGGTTGAGGAAATTAATTCAGGGATGAAATTGAAGATCACTGTGCATACTGAGATGTTCAAAAGGGATGAAATTGAATATCAATGTGCATATTGAGATGTTCAAAACTACTAATGTTAAGTTCTCTATTGGGTGCAACATATGCAATAGAAATTGCGAGGCCGGAAATCCGAAATAGGATAGCCTTTTAATTGCATTATATATAGAATGCGAATACGACAAAACCGCTCACATTCGCACGCGGTTCTTACCTAGTATATATATATATATATATAAAAGTGGGAGTTTATGGATGAATTAGTGTTGTTTGCCCGTGAAATTTTGTAGAATTACTTGATTGTCTTGCATCAAATGAATGGGCCTCCAATTGGGCTTTATTAGCTCCAAAAATAAAACAGTATTTTTTTTTTTTGAGGAAACAGTATTTATTTTTTGAGGCAAATAAAACAATATTTACTGTACTCTTTAGTTTTTAATTTCCATAGGCTAAACAGATATTCTATGGTAGCATGCAATTTTGTCCAAAAATAAAGGTATGATAAATAGTCATTATTTTACTTTGGAAAAAATTTAAAATTTAAAATTTATTTATGGATGAATAGTCACAATTTTGTCCTGATTTTGTCCCGCGGGAGTTCATGGATGAATAGTGCAAAAAATGTTTGCCCGTAAAATTTTGTAGAATTACTTGATTGTCTTGCAACAAATGAATGACAGAATGAGCCTCCAATTGGACTTTACAGTATTAGCTACGCTAAAAAATAAAATAGAATTTATTGTATGAGATATTTTATGGTAGCCTGCAGTTTTGCCCAAAAATAAAGGATAGTCATCATTTTACTTTGCAAAAAAATTTAAAATTTTATTCATAGATGAATAATCACAATTTTATCCCAATTTTGTCCCTGTATTTTAAAGTATTCCCAAAATAGAACAAATGTTGTTTGGACTAATTAAACTTTAAAAAAAAAATTAAAAAATTTTATTTATGGATGAATAGGCACAGTTTTGTCCCTGTATTTTATAGTATGTATAAAATAGAACAAATATTGTTTGGACTTCTCAATCGTTGGATGAGCTTCTCAAAATGGAGTTATGAGCCTCTTGTCAAATCCAAAACCAAAAACAGAGGGTCCTGATTCTCTACAATACCCAGTGCACTCTTTGGTCAATTAAGTAATTATTTCGGGTATAATTTTACTTTAAAAAAAAGATATATTTATTGATGAATATTCATATTTTTTTTAGTTTTGCCCTTGTATTTTAAAGTATTTAGAAAATAGGACAAATGTTGTTTTAACTTCTCAATCATTGTAGGAGCTTCTCAAAATAGACTTACAAGCCTCCTATCAAATCCAAAAACATATAGTCTAGATTCTCTACCCAATCTGGTGCACCACATAATTATTTTGGGTAAAATTTTATACCAAAACATCTTAATATGCATCTCTTAAACACATATGTAAAATTTTCTTATTTAGAATAATCTTAATTTAAGATAATAATACCCAAAATCTTAAGAACATAGGGAATCATTTATCCAAATGAAATTGGGTCAGGTATAATACATTTATGAAAATAAGGTCATATCTTTTTTTTGATGGAAATAGGGTCATATCGATTCCTAATAATAAGACGTTTAATTAAAAAAGTATATATATATATATATATATATATATAGATAGATAGATAGATAGATAGATAGATAGATAGATAGATAGATAGATAGATAGATAGATAGATAGATAGATAGATAGGGTGGGTGTCCGCACGCGTAGGGTGGGACACCAACTAGTATATATAAATGTTGCACATTGAAAAATATATGATATGCAACATTTTGACCCAAATTTACATCATTTTTGTCACGTGCATCGTCCTCACGTCTTTACCAATTGCCGTAGTGCTTATCCTTACTTGATGGGACCTTGTATATATAACTTGTCTCAGAAATTTCGTCAAATTTCATGATTTGAAATTTTACCAACATAATTTGAATTGACCCAATAGTTGAAAGAACACAAATAATGAACGACCCGAATCTAAGATACTCGAATCCAAAACGAATTTGAGAGTTTTACATGAATTAGACTTCAAAATATAAGTTTTAATTTGATCGACAATGATCCAACCTAAAATAATATGATCTATATTGAAGGTTGTTAGGACCTTCATGGTATCTTGTGTTAAAGACAAATAATAATTGTGTAAGATGTTAGGAGATTGAAGATAGGACGAGACTCAGAGGGTTACAGACCCTGTGGCGAAAGAAAAGAAAATCAGTTATCAGATAAGATAAAAGTGCGTCGATAATCTTCGAAGATAGGAGAGAGAAGATCTTGGTGTGATATAGAAAACCAATTTTCTATACACACGGTTTCATATCACCAAACTTACTGTGTGGTTACCGACTTTCGATATCAACAAACTTTTTTGGCTTGGAAAATTTTTGTTGACACGGGAAGCTGGTGTTGGTAAAAAGATTGTCAATTTTACCGACATCGACTTTCTGTGTCGGCAAGTTTTTCTAGTAAAGAAAAACTTGTCGATACCGTAATTCGGTAAATAGCCGTGCATTTGATGATAATTTAGTTGTGTGTATAACATGACCTATAGAAAATCACGTGAAGAAGATATTGAAGATTATATGGATAAAATATTGTGTAATAATATTTGATAGCATGTGCATCGAGGTTTCTAAGCAACCAAAATAGAGAGCAAATTATTAAAAACATAAGGATGAAGGGAGGGAGGATAGGAGAGCGATGAGACTGAGTTCAATTGCTAGATTGACAAAAATGAAAAAGTTTATGAATTCATAAGATCAGAAAAATTGTGGAGAACACAAAAGCTACAAGGATACTACCGGACAACATCATCGATCAAGACTATAGAATCAATAAAAATACCCATGTATGTATTGAAGATAGGTTATACTAGAAGTCGAGTAAGGACGGGTAGTTTTCCACATCTAGTGCCCTGGCGCTTGTCAATAGGCAACAATACCAACAATCTAATGAAAATGTATGGATTTGTAATATTAACACCTTCCTAAAAGTTAAACATTTCTTATGGAAACTAATGAAAAATGGTCTTTCGTTAAAGAAGCGATTAGCATAAAAAAGGTGTGACAGTGCCCTTAATTTGTTCCCTCTGTAATCGGCCCGGATATCTACACCGCTAATTTTTACTAGTTCCACCGCTAATCACCGCAACTTCCTGCATTGAGTTTAATCCGTATAATCAAGGTCACCGTAACGTACAACGGTGGATATGATTTGGTTTGTAAACCGTTTCAAGCCACCGCAACTTGTTACGGTGGGGTAATTAAAAAATACACTGTCGGGTTTATAACCCGACATGCAAGAATGTTTTTTTTTTTAAAATTTGGAAAAAAAAAAAACTACACCTGTCGGGCCTATATGTCCCGACAGGCAAAAATATTTTTTTAAAATATTTAATTTAATTTTAAAAAAAATTTGGAAAAAAATACACATGTTGGGACATAGGCCCGACATGCAAAACTATTTTTTAAAAAATTTAATTTAATTTTTTAAAAAATTGGAAAAAAATACACCTGTCATGCTTATGTCCCGACAGGCAAAAATATATTATAAAAAATGTAATTTAATTTTAAAAAAATTATTTTTTGAAAAAAAATACATAAAAAATTTCTTTTGGAAAAAAAATTATTTTAATTTATTTTAAAATTAAATTAAAATTTATTTTATTAAAAAATTAAATTTTAATTTAATGTAGGCAAAATTTTTTTTAAAAAAAATACAATGTCGGGTCTTGGGCCACCCGACAGAAAATTTTTTTTAAATTAAATTAAATTTGATTTACTAAAAATACATAAAATTAATTGTAATTAAATTAAAAAAATATAAAAATTAAATTCATTGTATTTTTAAATTAAATTAAAATAACTAAATTTAAATTTATTTTTGTTTTTTAAAAAATTCATTGTAATTAAATTTTATTGAAAAATTAAATTTTAATTTAATTTTTTCAATTCATTTTAATTTATTTAATGAAAATTAAAGTTGTAATTTATTTTATGAAAATTAGAGTTGTAATTTTTTAAATTAAGTTGTAATTGTTTTTTTTTAAAAAAAGAAAGTTGTAATAAAAAAACTCGTTTACGAATGAGTGATAACAAGAAAAAACACTTTTGAGAACGAGTTATAACTGAAAAAATAGACATGCAATATGACAAAGTACAAAACTACAAAGATACGAATGAGTCATAGAAAAAACACATCTACTGGCGAGAAAACCAACGATGCTGACTTGGGCTGTAGTATTCATTTTGGGCGGCCCTCCATTCTGGGTGTACTTGTTGCAAGACTTCCATATCGATTAGGGTCTCAAGAAGCACACGGAATTCCTCTTTGGTTGGAGCACCTACACTGTTATATCGGTTATATAACTCCAATGCCATGGCACCGGCATGTCGAGCGCGCTGCATCATTGACCAGAAGTGTGAAATTTCTACCTATGTTGTGGACATATTTCAATAATGATGAAGAAAGAAACATCAGTCTTCAAATGAAACTTCTATGGAAATTACAAAATGACCCTGATAACATTTGGTTAAAAGTTATAACAGAAAAATATTTATTAAATACTAAAATAACGGATTTGAGCATCCACAATACATCCGGCAATTTGGAAGACTTCTTAATCTTCACGAACAATTTCAAAAAGGCCTGCTTTGGATTATTGGTGATGGATCCAAAATAAATGTCTGGTCAGACAATTGGATAGAAAATGTCTCACTAAAATGCTTTCAAAGTAGCCATGACCCTGACATGAAAGTCTCGCAATTGCTAGACTCTCATAAAAAATGGAACAAGCAATTACTTGACCAAATTTTCCCTCCACAAATAGTCAAGAGATAATCTCAGATATTTATGTTCCAGAATGGGATACTCCTGATAAGCTAATATGGAAATACAATAGAGATGGCTTATTTACAACAAAATCAGCATATGATATTCCCCGAAACATCAGTCCAAATGACAAAGAGTATGCTTGGATATGGAAGCTCTGTATCCCTCCACGAACCCAGAACCTCATTTGGAAAATAATGAATGATGGGCTAGCAACAAAGGTAAGATTAAATAGATTCTTCAATAGAGTTCCTTCACAATGCTACCTATGTAATCTAGAAGAAGAAGAAGAAGACGCCTCTCATCTATTACTAATATTCCCGGTCTCAAGATTAATAATTAGCATTTATGAACAAAAAACGAGCAGGTCTTTCATTGGCATTAGGGATTCACTGTCTCGATTAAAGATATGAATCAAATTAGACAAAATAATATTCACTTTAATGACCTTTGTATTCTGTGGCAAAACATATGAGAAACAAGAAACTCTATCATCTTCAAGAATAGTAAAATAGAGAATGCCAGTACAATTGTGCAGCAAGTGATAAACTGCATATCTGACTGAAAGGATAATCAAACTAAACCAAGATATGAAGAAAAGAAGCGGAAGGGCAGATATATTAAATGGCTTAAACCACCCGTGAATGTTTACAAAATCAATGTAAATGCTTCAATTACGAGTAATGGAGATTGCAAAATTGGGGGTATTGTTAGAGATTGGAATGGACATGTAATTGAAATATTCCAAAAAAAGGTTGCAAAGGGATCAGTACTACTAACTGAATCCCTTGCGTTTTGTACGGGATTAGAGCTAGCTCGGAGAAGAGGCTGGCAGAATATTATAGTTGAAGGTGATAACCTGACAGTGATCAAGGCACTTGAAGACAACTCCAAAGTACCGTGGGAGATTTTCAGAATATTTGAAAAGATCAGAAGATTAAAGTTAGCACTCTCAGCAATAAAATTTCGACACTGTTTCAGAGAGGCAAACTCAGCAGCTGATTATATAGCGAAGAATGACTTTAATTGTAATTCTTGTACCCTCCCTTTAAACAAGGAGCTTTCTCACATCATCCGGCTGGATGATCAAGGATGATCTTTACTTGTAAAGACATTCTAATTTTTGCCTACTGTAAAAAAAAAATAATCACCTTCAAATACAATAATTTTGGGGATACATACCAAATTCACTTCAATATGCGGAGGGAGAAGACGTTGTGGACCCGGCTCACTACTGTATGATGACTGCAATAGAAAGGGCTGGCAGTTGGTCACGTACCATCTGAGATAATTTTCTTCTACTTCACATGGACCCACTGTCGCAAGGCATTGCCAAACAAAATCACAATCTGCCTCCCGTCGATGATCCCAACGATCGTAGTCATCGGTATAGTCGCATACATACTCCTTTGCGGTTCCTCTGTTCTCTTCATATGGTTTGATAGGCTCAAGCGGAATACACTGCACACGGCCAAATTGTCGCACAATGCAATCTGGATGATATGCCTCAAGCCAACAAAAGCACCTAATCAACCATCTATAGAAAGAGACTACCGCATCTCCCCTCCTGAATGTCAGGGGGACTCTGTAGGGCCACCACTCCACATCTTCTGCTCTCAAACCATCTATCACTTGTCGATACAGATAAGGCTTGTCAGCTGCTCTCAACGGAGTGCGCTCAACTTCTATGTATTGTCCAATGGGCCCACCTTCCATAACTTGTGGTGACATGTTGACATTGCCTCGAAAAGTAGGGAAGTAGTGTCATATCCACATCTGAGAAAAAAATGTCAGTTGTCATTTACTAAGCTAACAAATACAAAAAAAAAATAGTATTTTTCATTAAACTCAATATCACTTACGAATAATAGCACATTGAGGCCACCTAAAGACTTGCAACTAGCTCGAGAAGCTTCTCCAAGTTGGCAATATAGGTATGCCAAAGCACCAGTACCCCATGCTAAGTTACCCCAGTCGTTGGGGTGGGTATCCAGCACTAATGCCGCCACATGGCTCTTTATCTTGTTCCTTGTCTTATCCAAGAATAGTGTGATGCCTACAAAGAGAAACAACCAAGCACTCGCTATAACATAAGCGTTCCCATCAGCTTTAATCATCTCGGCCAATCGATCAAATAGAGGCTTATATTGTATCCCTTGGCTCGTCCACTCTTCCTTAATTTCCTTTGCTTCAAATCCCCAATAATCTCTCGATCATCATGATTTTCAAATCATTCTCACTCATTTTCATCTGAATGACATCTCCATCAACTTTGAGTCCCGTCAAGTGGAATACATCATGAAGTGTGATGGACATCTCCCCAAATGGGAGATGAAAAGTATTCGTCTCTGGCATCCAGTGCTCCACGAATGATGCCACCACCAGATGATCAATATGTTGAATCTGGCACCGAAGCAACTCGACTACTCCAACATTCTCCACCATCTGCCTCCACTCAGATTCCTTTGGGACATCGTTAAGTAGCTTCGCTAGTGTTTTTATCCAAACATCACGTCTCAATGCTGTATAATTTTTCTTTTGTACATGTCCAAATGAATCCATTATTAAACAATTATAATTGAAAGTAAAAAAATTATATGAAATTACTGATTAATAGAAATACAAATATAATTATGGAATTTTAATCACTTACCACTTTAGGATCCATCCAAATCTCCTTAGCGAAGTGAGTGTCGTAATCTTTGAGCAAACCCCCGATTGACATATTCACAACATGTCCATATATAGGGAGTTCAACTGCAGGAGTGAGTGGAGGCGTTGAAGTAGTTTGAGTGAATTATGGACTGAGAGCTGACATACTCTGGGGCCTATATTGTTGCTCTTCATGTGAAGATGGTGGTGTAAACTGTTGGATAGGAGCTGATATAATTTGAGGACCCCACCACTATTGATCCTGTGTAGGCGTCGGGAAAGGGGTGTAACTAGGTGACGCCTAAGACCATCCCAATCTCAAATAGTCGGGTTCTACTTGGCCCACACCAGATGGCCCGCCACCAGATGGTCCATCACCAGATGCTCCATCACTAGATGGGCCACACTATTCCATTTCTCCTGTCGGAGGTGGCATCTGATGTTGTTCGTAACTCTGTAATTGGCTTCCCGAACCTCCTAAATCTGGTGTAAAAAAGAATTCACCTTGGGACTGAGAGCCACCTTGGTTAATGGGCCTGAGGCGAGAGCTTGTTAAGCCTCACCTCAGGTCTGGGCTTGCAAATTAAGAAACATCAAGTTTATCGGCAAGATAGGTTCCGTCTATAGGCAAGACGAAATTTATGTAATTACACTTGAATCATTTTCATTTTTTACAAAATAATTACGGATTGGCACGGGACAAAAAAATTACTTTTCACCATACCTTTTTACCGCTGCCTCCTCCTTCAACCTACGTTCATCTACAACCTTCAACACAAACTTTCATCTTCAACTTCATTTGCAGATCAAATGACTTTTAAAGCATTTTTTGTCAAAATCTACACTGATCTAGCACTACAAAGGTATGTTGTCCCATATAATGTAAAAGTTTTCATTGATTTCAGTTGATTCAACATAAAAATTGGGGTTTTGAATTTTGAGGGAAATAGTGAAAATCCGTTTGATGCTATTGATTTTGTGTTGTTTTATAGGTTTTTTTTTGTGTTTTGTTGTTGTCTTTGTTATAGGAGGTTGGATTTGCAAGATTGAATGCCAATGTAGGTAATACGAGGTTGATTATGAGTGAATTACAGACCGAAAAGAACTCGACAATCTGTGCTGAGGAACAAGTCTAAGCTCTACATCTTGTGACGAGGTTATGCTATAGCCTTGTAGATATTTGCCGAGTTTACATATTTGCCTCGGTGAACTTTGCTGAGCTAATAACAAAGACTCGAAGAACTGTGCCGAGATAGTCCTCACATCGAAAACAAAAAAAATTGTCGAAACCCAACAACCTCAATGTTAAAAACCCACAACAAATCATATCTACTGTTTTTCATTACATTCAACGAGATTGACGAAATTTTTTACACTTCGGTATTTTGGTTTTTTGTTGTCTCTCGAGCCAATCCATAATTATTTTATCATAAATGAAAAGGAATCTAGCATAAATACATAAACTTCGTCTTACCAATAGACGAAACCCATCTTAGACTCACCCATTAGGAAAGTCTCTATCTTTGTTTTTTATGAAAAAAAATATTTTTGGTTATTTTTAGAATAAAAAAGATGGGTTTAAGCCACATGCAATTTTGTATATTTATTTCAATATATTTTTTTAAAAAATTATATAAATTTGATATAAAAACAAATAAGTTATTTTGTTTTCATATAGGTGACTAGTTAGCAAGTTTAATAATTAAAAAAAACTATTGAGATGGTTTAGGTTTGGTTCGACAAAATATGTGTTTTATGGAAAAATATATTTTTGGTTATTTTTTACAATAAAATAGACGTGTTTAAGCCACATGAAATTTTATATATTGTTTTCAATATATTTTAATTTTTTTATATAAATTTGATATAAAAATAAATAAGTTATTTCTTTTTTAGCCTTTACATAACCATCTAGAATCGACCATAATAAAGGTGATTGGTTAGCAAGTTTAATAATTAAAGAAAAAAACAATGAGATGGTTTAGGTTGGGTTCGACAAAATATATGGCAAAGATAATAATATATTCCACATTAAGTAACTATCTATTTTGTTCATTTGACAAAACATCTCATTTACTATTCATATGAAATTAAAAAAAATTATATGAAATTTATCATTTTCAAAAAAAGTGTGAAATAGTAAATGATATTTTATTGAACTCATGGCAAAGTAATGTATAACATGAAACAACATTTTTGGGGTTTGTGGAGGGAAAACTCTCTTCTTCCTTTCTCCTTACAATGTTTTTTTTTTGCCAAAGCTTTTGTTCTAATGATCGATCTGTCTGGAGCAACCTTCGGTTGTCTCCTAGCAAATTGGATCATATAATACATCTAGATGTACATATTTATTCGTGTTACAACATGCAACAAACCAAACCTTCAGATCAAACCTTTCTAAAAAATCCCCAAACCAAACATCTAACAATTAACCCCACATCTAAGAAGAGCCTTAACTGCATTCTCTCACTCGTTGATGTCTTGGGAGTGGTTCTACAGAACCTAGGCCAAGCCTTACTATTCTGCATATAGGGCTCGGCTTCTTCAAAAACAGATAAGGGAAACATTTATTGTTTTTCCCTTGCTCATCTAAAAAATCTAACCCCAAAATTCTCACAACAACCAAGATTTGGGTAACCCTAACAACAACTCTAACTATGAATGTTAATGGCAGCCACAGGTGCAATCATGAACATACGAGGACAAGGAGTGGTCAATTGGATTGGATTAAGCGGTGGATTACTCTCCCTCTCCCCATCCCCTCCCCGGCCTTGAAAATCCAAAATGGGGGGGGGGGGGAGCTATGACGGTTCAAACCCAGAGAAAATTAAAAAAGGAGGATCTTATATATAAAATTGGTTGATGATACACCTGAAGTGTCATGCAATGCTTCCGGAGCTAGAAGTATGATTATCTCTACAAATTTGCATTGTTATAAGATCTTAGATATCCCCTTCAATATGCATGCGACGTTTTTGCCTTCTGATTATTTTGCCTACGTGTTCTTTTCCCCTATAAATATTCATGGTACCATGACGATTAGATCACAACTTTCTCTTCCTGCTCACGATAGTACTCTCCTTCTTGCCTTCTTGACCATGGATCAAAAAAATTCCTTTGTCGATGTGCTCATCAACAACACTGGCATTGGTACCTCTTTGGAAACCATGCCCATGACCACCCAGATGGTTGAGCCTAACCCTCCTCTTCCTCTCGAAAATCCTAGTCTCACTGATAGCACTTCTGGTATCCAAACCATTCTGGCTATGCCAATCAACTTTGCCCCTCCTCTGGAAACCCTTCTTCCCCCCCCCCCCCCCCTCGGTCAGATCTTAGACCCTTACACCATTCCTGGTGTAAAGGACCTACATAACAAGCTTGCCGAATTCAACCTAGTTGGTCGATTTGTGCAAACCCTAATTGACCTCAAACAAGTCTCTGGGAAGATGAAGATTGAATGGAAGGTGCTCAAAGGCAGCTGGGGAGTGGACATGATCGGAAATGAATGGTTCATTTTCCGATTTGCAAACAAAGAGGATAAAGCCATTGTATGGAACAACCACCCCTACCATGTCTAGGGATCTTTGCTTACTATGTTTCCATGGACAGGCTCTTTCAATCCCATGGAGGAGGATAACACTTATGCTGACGTTTGGATTCGAATCTCCGTGCTACCACCCCAATTCTACATTGCTGATGTTATAGACTACATTCTCCTTGTTGGTAGAGTGGGCTCACTCATTAGGGTGGATCAAGCTGCCAATCTCTGCAACAAACTGAAGACCTCGTAAGTTCAACCTAATTCCTGACGAGAACCCCCAAATTGATCTCCTTGCTCAAAGCCCCCCCCCCCCCCCCCCCCCCCAACACCCCGATAGGAATGCTCATGATTCTAAAATTTTGAACATGGCCAATACCTTTATTGGCTTCAATCAGATTGAATTTGTCTCTTTCAGAACTTTCAAGCTCATCAAAGCGAACTCAAGAAGGCTGGTTTTCACAAATGCTATGTTGTAAACTCAAGAAGGCTGGTTGTCACAAATGCTATGCTCCTTCTAATGAAGGGGACAAAATGATATTCTGGGATGAAATATATAGAATAGTTAATAAACATAGATTGTCGATACTGATCAAGGGTGACCTCAACGACATTGAGAATGATAATGAGAATGAGAAACTAGGAGGGAATGTGCCAACTCTAGCTAGATTTAGAAGACTTTACCAAGTCAAAAATCAACTTAGTCTTCCATACTATTCCATTTAGTGGCTCTCCATTCACCTGTCAGAAAAACAAGTCTCCCTTTAATAACACTTATAAAAGACTGGATAGGGTTCTGACACACCAAAACATGATGACAACATTCAAGGAGTTAAAGGTGGTGCATCACTCCTTCACCTCCTCGGATCATTTCCCAATAACCTTACAAATGAGAAGTCATGAATCCAAAAAAGGCTATCCATTTCGGTTCGAAATGGCTTGGACAACTAAGCAAAAATATGAAAGTATAGTTAAAAAAGCTTGGGAAAATAAGCTAAAGGGTTCCTTTAGCAATCAGCTAGTTCAAAAGCTGAAATTACTTAAAAAAATGCAAAAGAATGGTGTAAAACAAATCATGGTCATACTAAAAAACAACTCACAAAACTAGATAAGCAAATTCAACATCTATAGTAATCACTGCCTTGGGGAACAATTGCTCAAATGCAAATTGAAAAGCTTGCCCGATTGGAACATGCAAGGACAAAAATTCTTGCCTTCAACCCCATACCTTTTGGAAGCAACGAGCCATAATCAAACATATTATATTAGCAGACAAAAATACGAAATATTACCAATCGGTGGTTAAAATTAGAAACTTTAGAAATTCTACTTCAAATTTTACCAAAAGGGATGAGATTGTTTTAACGGATAATCAAGAAAGAAAGAACCAAATAACGTCTGAATTAGCCAACAGACTTATCACTTGCGGGACAACGATGGTACACCCTAGTATGATAGAAAATATAAAATCTGAAATGATAGTGGCAGACAACTCCAACCTAACAAAACAACCAACAAATAAAAAAATTAAAGAGGCAGTCTTCAGCATGGAAGAAGACAAAACCCCAGGTCTAGACGATTTCCCCCCGGAATTGTATAAAAAATATTGGCACAATGTTGGGCCTTTAGTTTGCAAGACTATTAGAGCTTTTTTTCACTCTGGCAACATGCTTACAAAAATAAACCAAACGTTTATAGCTTTTATTCCCAAAATTGATTCTCCCATGATCATAAATCACTTTAGACTGATTAGCCTTTGTAGCACTATTTACAAAACAATTGCCAAAATACTAGCTAATAGGCTCAAGACAATTCTTCCAAAGATCATTAACCCCTTGCAAGGAGCTTTTGTTGAAGGAAGGTCCATCCAGGATAATACGCTAATTGCACATGAAATTTTTCACACTTTACATAAACAAAAAGGTGAAAAAAGGTTGTATAGCTCTAAAACTCAACATGGAAAAAACATACGATAAAATTAATTGGAGCTACATTGAAGCAACTCTCACCAAATTTAGATTTCATAAAATATGGATTAACTGGGTAATGAAATGTTTAACCACTCTAAATTTCTCGGTCTTGGTGAACAATAATCCGGGTAAACAATTTCAAACCCCATAGAGGTATCCGTCAGGGAGACCCCCTAGCTCCTTACATATTTGTCATCATTATGACAAATTTTGCCAGACAACTTCATGAAGAAGCTACAAGGGATGACACTCTATTAGGGATTAAACTAACCTCAAATGGTTCTCCCATCCCGTTCCTCACCTTTGTTGACGACACACTTATCTTTGAAAATGCCTCACAATAAAGTCTTCATACGATTCAAAATATGTTGAGCAATTTCTCTAATCAATGAGGCCTGATAATCAACTACTAAAAAAGCAATATGCAAGTCTCGAGGAATATAAGTGCCAACTTGGCACGTTCACTTTCACGAGATATGAATATACCAATTTCAACAGGAATAGAAAAATACTTAGGCATACCCATCATCAAAGGCAGAGTGAAAAACTGTATTTTCGAAGAAGCAATCCAAAGCCTGAAAAAGCAACTATCAAAGTGGAAGACTTCAACCTTATCTAAAGCAAGAAAGGTAGTGCTAATCCGTACAAACCTCAGCTCCAAATTCAATTACCTGATGCAACACTTCTTGCTCCCTAAATTTGTTCTTCAACAAATAGATCAGATTAATAAAAATTTCTTTTAGAATAAACTCAACTCTGAATGCTACAACCCACTTATTAGCTGGGAAAAGATCTACAATACTAAGGAAAATGGCGGGCTTGGTGTAATGGCCCAGATTATAAAATCCGGGTTACGTTTAGAGGGAAAAATTATCCCTCTACCAGATTTTAGCAATCCAAGTACGAGCTGTTTATTTTCTCTTTAAGTTATAATCCTATCCTAATTCAACTAGTCAAAACTCAAAAGAGATAAAATGAGTTTAAATCAATATAAGTGTAAAGGCCGAATATATTTTTATATTATTTTAATTAAATATACTATTATTTTATTCAATTTGTAAAAGTGGAATAAAAACCCGTCCTCGAGCATCAAGTTTCGATTTTCAAAATCCTTCCGGCATCATTTGAATTTTCGATTCTGACGGGATTTGACTTCCGCTTTCGAGTTCCGGGTGTTAATAAAATTTATTTAAGCTCCGAGTTTGATTGAAATTTATTTACTTCCGTTATATTGAGATTAGTAAATTAAAATTTAATTAAAGTCGATTTAGTCGGGATTCGTTCGGGCGAGCGGGTTTCGAGGTTATTCCGCTAATTTAATTTCTTTAGTGGACCAATCCTATTTTATTTTCCCTTTTCTTTTATTCCTCCCTCTCTATCTCTCTCCCCTGCGGTCCCCCTCCCATCCTCACACTCTGCACACCACCCACCAGCCCAACAAACTGGTCCCCCTCTCCCTCTTTTCGGATCTTCAGAACAACCCACACCTCCCAGCTCTTCCTCCCTACCTCACACTCCCTCTGCTGCCTTCCATCAGAACCCACGAGAAAATCCCCTTTTGAGCTCTCCTTACCGAGCCAAACAGCCCAGAAAGAACCCCCATTTGTGCTTCAAAAATCACTTTCCTCCCTATCTCCTCCTCTCTCTCCCAGTTTTCTAATTCTACAACCCCCATTCCCCTCCTTGTTCTTGGCTTCGCCGATCGCCCCACCATGCCACCACCTCTCCCTAGCTGCGCTCAGCCACCCAGCAG
This sequence comes from Persicaria maculosa, assembly GCA_963922045.1. Taxonomy (NCBI): domain Eukaryota; kingdom Viridiplantae; phylum Streptophyta; class Magnoliopsida; order Caryophyllales; family Polygonaceae; genus Persicaria; species Persicaria maculosa. The sequence goes on along the minus strand of OY998261.1, from coordinate 16,468,591 downwards.
CCTCACAAAGGCCCATCTCCCCTGTTTCCATCGAGCAGAAACGACAACCGCAGCCCACCCTCGCTGCCTCCCCTGTTGCCGAGAGCAAGCAACAGCTCGCCCCCTTTTGTTCAACCTTCCTCCGCCTCAAGCCGGAAGCAGGTGCGCCCTCCTACAGCTTCTCGGATCCTTAGCGAGCAACAGCAGCAGCCAGGAAGACCCCCCGGAGGCTGAGCGCCGCCCCTGTTCTCCGTTCGCCGCGGTAAGGTCTCGATTCCCCTCGTCCTTCCTTAGTTCACCTCCTATCCACCAAAAGGTCCCCCTTTCACGACCTCCTCTGTTCCTCCTAGGCCCTCGGACCTCCCTCCATCCTCGTCAAACTTGGAGCGCTGCTTTGAAAAATGAATTTATATATTTATATATTCTGAAATTATTAATATTTAAAAAGGTTTTAAAAGGGGTATTAATTGATATGGTGTTATAAATATAATTATGGTTATTGTTTTGAGACTTTATGAATATTAAGTGTTAAATTATTTTGATATTTGAATTATTTTGGGATTTGGTTATAATTATAATATTCTGGAAATTTATCCTTATATATTGTTTATTGTTTAAAAATAATATTGATTGGATTATTTGATTGGTGCATTTTATGAGAATTTCAATATGTAAGTTGGGAATTTTAAAGTGATTGTTGGTTTTGATTTATAAAATATGAATTGTGAACATAGGATTATTTTGATGATTTAATATTGGAGTTATTTATATAATGTTTTGAAATGAGAAACATGCCGGAATTGTTTTATAATATGATTTTTTTGGAAATTGGTCTTAAGGTTTAAACGTGTGATGTCGGGTTTTGACTAAGTACGATTTTAAAAGAATTATTTGATTTTCTAAGTTGAGTTCTTTGAGAGATTGTTTTGGAAATGAGATGATGATATGAGATAATCCTGAAATGATAAAATAAGACGGAATGATCTGTAATGAGATATGAGAAGAGATGTATGATAGTTAGGGGCGCCTTGTGTGAAATAGGTAGACTCATGCATTTATATGTTATTAGGTGTTTGTGAATGTTGGACGTTGCTTGCTATCGGTGATTCATTTCTTGGATTCTGCTCTGCCTTGTTCTCTGCTGTTCGGCTAATTCAGGTAAGTTCCTTTATGGGCTTACTCAGATTCGAAAGAGATTACCGGCTTGTGAATGTATGACATACTAGGTGTTGCATAAGCATTAAAGCATGCCATGTAGTATCATGCTAAGTTGCACTTGTGATTGAGCATTCTATTTCTTTACGCGTATGAAACAGGACGGCCGTATCTGTGATAGTCCTAGAGTCTTTGCTAGGGTCATAGGGTAGCCCAGCCCCATCGGGTGCCCTGAGTCTATCGAGTCGATACGAGCATGATGATAGCCCAGCACCATCGGGCATGATTTATTTATTTTAATTTATGTTATGATGATGAGATATGATGATGAGATATGATATGCTATAGCATCGAACCGGCCGGTCTCTGCACTAACGGAAAGGGGTGCAGAGGTAGGAGAGGGACATGCCACTTGACATTCTTTGGGGCGCCTTTACAGTTATTTCTCGCATATTGTAAATTAGGATCATGCTAGTGTGATTTAATTTCAACATCTGCATCATCTTTTATTATTAGCGTATGTGTATGTTCGCTTGCTGGACAGAGCGTGTTGGGGCCTCGGTCTGACCCCACTCGTACCCATTGTTTTTAGGATTGATTGCTCTCTGTTTGTATGGCGTGGGAAAGTCCCTCGGCGATTGCAAAGAAATCTGTCTAACCCCGCTAATTTGGCCATCCGACTTTAGAATTTTGTTTCGGTTTTGACCCGGCCTTGCCGTGGCTTTTGTATCTAAATCATATTTCCATTTCACATTCGTTTAAACTGAATTTATGAAACTTCGACTGATTAGAGTTTTGAAACCTCGACCCGTACCTGAATTGCAACATCCGAACGAAGGTATCCGACCTTCGAAACGTATCCCGGATATTTATATCCGGGCCGTTACAAAGTTGGTATCAGAGCGAGGTTGTGCAATTCGGGTACGCAAGGGTCGGGTGTATGTTTTGGAAAACCGCCCATGGACTTCGAAGATTTGAAAGCGTTTTAAAAGGGCAAAATGAACTTAATATGTCTAACTCAATTGGACTAAGTAATGAACTTGACTTGTTATAAAAGAGGAGAACCGACTAATAAGGGATCGAGTGGGTAGAAACGGCGTTAGACCATCCCTTTTGGATGTAGTCGGAAATGGGTAGGCGAAATACTAGCTTGTTCTTTACAGATGGGTCGGGAAGACTCCAAGGAGATCATTGTAATTGCCATTGATTGATTCTGTGTTGAGTGTTTGATATGCTAAAGATTTGATTGTTATGTCCTAACTATTTGATGAATATTGAATGATCTGTGCGAACGGGATAGCTGGAGTACCCTTCTTCTTATATGGTTAAGCTCAGCCTTGTGGAACTGTCCCCTTCCTTATGAACCCTTCTGACAACTCAATCGAGTCCTCCCTTCGAATATCGGTCTTCCATGGGAATTGGGTTGGTAAACACATGGTGTCGGGAATCATGGTTGAATATAAAGGTTGTCCGTGAGAGTATTGGAAGACGGCCCTTGATGAAATTCCGAGTTAGAGAGTGAGATGTTTACGAGGCTGTCCCTATCGATTCTTATGACAATCCATTAGTGTCCTCTTGTCACGAAAAGTCGCATCCGAGTCCCACGGCAAAGATGGGTAATGAGTCAGTTGGGAAGAGTCAATGTTGCCCTTATGGACCCCTATCGGGTTATCTTGATTGCCCTGTTCATGATTGTGTGATTCTATATGCACTACTCCTTGACCTACAATTGATCCTTAGTGTGAATTTGTGCTTATGTGCTTTGATGCTCATGATGACCATTGTATAGGTTCGAACTACATTTATTATGTCCATATCATTCCGACATGATATGTTTAGTATATTACATTGTCATACTAGAGCACGATTATAGATGTCATATGCTAGGAAGTGGTACAATTGATGTACTCCCCATGAATAGGTTCATGATAGTGTGATCGACTCTTCTTTATATGAATGCCTCATAAGATGTACTCTTTAGCATGCTAGTCGATGATGCCTCGATGCTTATCGTTCGTTTTGTGACAAGAATCTATAGCGTGCCCATCTATTCCGAGTTCGTCAGATTAACTATTGTTGATTATTTTTCAAGTTAATATTGTGTGTGTTAGTTGTGTTGAACGGAGAATATGTGTTATAATTGAACTTTGAGGAATGCATGTTTTGTCATATTATGTGTTGATTCGAGCTCATGTCCCCATATTCTAGTCATGTCGCCATGTTGCTTAGACTTGCTCTATACCTCGTTGCGTTTTCCTCTCGTGCCACTATGTCGTTGAGATGTGATTGAATGAACTCTTGCATATCGTCGTACTAGCCCGTCAAGCGCATGTATGTACCATATGTTATATTGAACCACTAGTAACATGTTGGGCCCTTGGTTGTGACTTGTGTGAGTTCTACTTTGCCTACGTTATTGTTGATTCACTCTTGAACTAGGTACCTGATAGTGTGGCTCTTTCCTCTTTCTGTTCTCTTAACATGTTTCACTCGTCTTGATGAGTTTAATGTTGAATCCGATGATTGACTAGCTTTCCGTGATGATCAACCTAGCATGCTTACCTGGTAAAGATGTCTATTACTCTATGATGGCTCCTTGTGCTTGCATGAACCTATGACTCGACACCTCGCATGATCACACACCACCCTATATCATGATTTTGCATCTGCATAACGCATGAATATCGGAATGAATCTAGTTGAATTACTTTAATTGTACTCATGTTCGATGTGTGTTATTAGTATCATGTAGGGCTTATGATTTCCAATATGACCCGCTAAATGATCACGTGTTGTACTTGTTCTATGATGTGATAACTATTGTACCCTATATGTACTCTATGATGGTTCTTTCTTAGCATGATTATAACCTAGCATCCATGATTTCCATCTTGTTACTTTTGATGATGCCTCATGTTTCGTGAACATTATGTGGAAACTCCTCTCAATGAATCTTGAATATGCTTGTATCGCACTATATATGTATCGCTAGTATCATGTAGGATCTATGCTCTCTAAATGAATCTCGTCATAGGATTCTGTACCATGCTTGACCTAATATGTGATCATTGCTGTTAGATGTGATAATTACTATGCTACTCTTATGTGTTCTCGTATGACGTTTCATCTGATTGTTATAATATACCTTGCCATGATATATTTTGACTCATTTGTTGACTTGTATACCATGCTTTTACCTTGTTCATATGCATGATGATCGTTATCTTCACTAAATTCCGCATGACTTCGAATCATACATGATCATTGTTGGTTCCGCCCATCTTGCTTGAAGTTACGTGGCATATCTGTTTCCATGGAATACTAGAATGTTAGCTTATTTCACATACATCGACATCGGATTTGATTGTGTCTTTGATATGAATACGAATGTTGCCCCGGGATAGGTGCATGTTAGTGTGGATTAATGTGGTGGATATGCTCCATAGTGAATTCATGCTTGTTTGTCACAATGGTGCCCTAATGGACCTCCATAAAGGCATCGTTATTATACCCGAGTCAGAGTCTTGTCTCTAGTCATGTCGTCTTTAGCGTTGGTCTATTCCGTCTCCGAAAGAAACATTGGGTCGTCCGCCCTTGTCACTCCCCTATCTCCGCTAACTTAAACTCCTACGCGTTATTTTGGATAAGCGACCGCATGGAAGACGAATAGCGATAGAGCAGCGCAGCGGAAGCGTGGGCCCATAACCCACGGGCCTCAGGATCGATAATGTCGACGGAACAAGCTCGCTTTGAGGATTACGATTGTTGAGCACGATATGACTTGCAAGTGGGAGCGTCCTCTATTCGAATTGCTAACCCTTTCTGAGCTTGTTGATGATGATATTGCACTGACCTGATGTGAAAGCTGCTTGTTGATATGATGATATGATTCGATGCCTTACAGTCCTAATGTGCTATGATGACTTGATGTGATGCTATTCTGAGTTGCTAAGCATGATCTAAATTTCTTTCCTATATAGTATGAACTGCAAATGCCGAGAATTTGACCAGTTTATTAGCTAAAATTATGACGAAACTTGCTAGTTGAATTGACTTTATTCATATATGGTGTTATGTGATAATTTCGAGCATGACGGTAAATCGAGACTTTTGATACTTGTTGCAATGCTTAATGATGCTAGTTGATATGCTGTAGTCCTTATGTGCAATAATGTCCATGATTGCTTCTTATTGAGCATGCGAGTGGGATCCCTTTTGGTTGAGTGGTCAGAGAGTGGAGAAAGGTTTTGAGTGATTAGAATGATTGACGGTGGTAAGAGAAAGTTGCAGAAGAGGGGTGTTGACTTAGGGTGGACCGAGTGGGTTCGGAAATTATAAGAGGTGATGCTTGATGATTTTAGATGAGCTCCTAGGCGAACCTCGGATAAGAGTATGGTTAGGAATAGGTCGGCTAGGCGGTGATCGAGGAATTTTACTAGAGAATGTGCGGTTAGCAGGGCATGATGCTTGTGAACTCTTGGGAAGTGTGGAAGTATAAGAAATGACTTTTAAAAGTACGAAGGATATCATATGAGAGGACCCTCGAGTGTGAGGTTAGAGATAGTAGTGGATTCTTAGAGGTGGATTGCTAGTAAGAGTTCTTGGTGGAATGAGGGGCGAGATTAGGGTATTGAAATGAATTGGGACTTCTTTTGAGGATGTTACCTGAGCTGATGTTGGTGAATCTAGATGAGGCTGGTTTTGATGTAGGAATTGAAATCAAGCGAGTGGGGTTTTCGTTTATTTTGCCTGGTGATGATGTGGAAGCTTTCTTGATTATGTGATTTATTAAAATGACTTGGCATGATGTTAGATAGCGACTATGATGAACCTGATATGGCTGATATTACATGTTGATGCACAATATTGAATCATAATTGGTAGTGACAACTATACTCATGATATAATGACCCATTGCTATCCTACTATGTTGTTCTAAAAGCATGTTATAATGTGTTGAATGAATCATGAAATTATGATATGTTGCTATGTGAGAGCATGATGTTATATTATGATTAGGAGATGTTAAATGATGAATATTGATTTGGATCATGAATCTGACTTATATATATGAGATAATGGTGCGTGATTGATAAGTGATCGTTATATGACCTTGTATGAGTTGAGATGATGTTTTGTGAGTGTGCTGACATTTTGGTGATTCACACATTGACTGACCTTTCCTTTTGCTGAATCTTAATAACTTGACCTTGATGTGTTGATGTGTTGACAATGGGTTTTGGTTCATTAATTCTGTGATGAGAAATGCTTTTATGACCTTTGGTATGATCTGGAGATGTGATGTGACCTTGTGGCACTACGATGGTATATGTTGAGACTTGCCTTATGATGTGTTGATTGGAGATTGGTTGGTTATACAGTTATGCATTTCTTATGGCTTATGCATCTTGCTTGAATTGAGACTGATAGATTGATTCGATTCTGGAAACTAGGAAGAGAATATGGGATTAGCCCTTAGAGGTGGATGACTCCACCTCCTACCTTCTGGATTTGATTGATTGGTATGTGTGAAGCTGATTTGGTTTTCGGAGGAGTTTTGACAAAATCTTGGTTTGAAAGGATTTGACTTGTTTTAGTGTAAAGTTGCTTGATTAGAAAATGAATTTGAAGATTTTGAGCGGTTTTAAAAATGGCCAACTTGGGGTTTTAAAGAAGTTGAGAATTTCAATGATTTGGATGACAATCTTTCCATTTATAAAACGCTTTGAGGTTTGTACGAACTGGATTTACATTATGGTGTCTCACGAAGTGGATACAAGCATTGTATAGGGGCGCCTATAGATTGCTAGCTAAGACCTAGTCGGACGCTATAATGCTTTTAGAGTTGTGATACTTCCGAAAGGTCAAAGCGAGGATGTGATAGGGGCGCTTATTACACACTCGACAAGGCCCATTTGGAGATGTCACGACCGTGACCAGGATGTTGTGAGAATCACGGAAGACGCAACCGAGATGATTACAAGATCCTTGGACATGGTCCTCGGACTCACCGATTTTAAAACTTCATCCCCTTTGCTTGAAAATAATTTTAGTCTCGGGGACGAGACTTGTTTTTAGAGGTGGATGAATGTAAAGGCCGAATATATTTTTATATTATTTTAATTAAATATACTATTATTTTATTCAATTTGTAAAAGTGGAATAAAAACCCGTCCTCGAGCATCAAGTTTCGATTTTCAAAATCCTTCCGGCATCATTTGAATTTTCGATTCTGATGGGATTTGACTTCCGCTTTTGAGTTCCGGGTGTTAATAAAATTTATTTAAGCTCCGAGTTTGATTGAAATTTATTTACTTCCGTTATATTGAGATTAGTAAATTAAAATTTAATTAAAGTCGATTTAGTCGGGATTCGTTCGGGCGAGCGGGTTTCGAGGTTATTCCGCTAATTTAATTTCTTTAGTGGACCAATCCTATTTTATTTTCCCTTTTCTTTTATTCCTCCCTCTCTATCTCTCTCCCCTGCGGTCCCCCTCCCATCCTCACACTCTGCACACCACCCACCAGCCCAACAAACTGGTCCCCCTCTCCCTCTTTTCGGATCTTCAGAACAACCCACACCTCCCAGCTCTTCCTCCCTACCTCACACTCCCTCTGCTGCCTTCCATCAGAACCCACGAGAAAATCCCCTTTTGAGCTCTCCTTACCGAGCCAAACAGCCCAGAAAGAACCCCCATTTGTGCTTCAAAAATCACTTTCCTCCCTATCTCCTCCTCTCTCTCCCAGTTTTCTAATTCTACAACCCCCATTCCCCTCCTTGTTCTTGGCTTCGCCGATCGCCCCACCATGCCACCACCTCTCCCTAGCTGCGCTCAGCCACCCAGCAGCCTCACAAAGGCCCATCTCCCCTGTTTCCATCGAGCAGAAACGACAACCGCAGCCCACCCTCGCTGCCTCCCCTGTTGCCGAGAGCAAGCAACAGCTCGCCCCCTTTTGTTCAACCTTCCTCCGCCTCAAGCCGGAAGCAGGTGCGCCCTCCTACAGCGTCTTGGATCCTTAGCGAGCAACAGCAGCAGCCAGGAAGACCCCCCGGAGGCTGAGCGCCGCCCCTGTTCTCCGTTCGCCGCGGTAAGGTCTCGATTCCCCTCGTCCTTCCTTAGTTCACCTCCTATCCACCAAAAGGTCCCCCTTTCACGACCTGCTTTGTTCCTCCTAGGCCCTCGGACCTCCCTCCATCCTCGTCAAGTTTGGAGCGCTGCTTTGAAGCCGGAATTCCTCCTCGGAGTCGCGGCTGTAAGTGACTCTCTTCCCCTCCTTTTCTTTGCTTCGTTTCTTCGATTTGGGGTAGGTCTTGGTCGGAATTTCCTTGTCGTTGTGTCTGGGTGAGGTTGGGTCGGAGAAAATCGTCGGAGAACCTCCACTTCCTCTCTCCCTTCTTCCATTTCCGATTGACGTTGCCAGTGCTCTGTTCTAGCGTTGAGGGAGGGAGACTGTAGCTTGGAATTGGGCTGGGCCGGGTTCAAAATATCTACCGGGTTATATCATTTTAAAACCGGATCCTGGAGCTTCTCTTTTCTGAATTCCGGGTTGGGTTTAATGAAGTGGGTTTGGGCTTGAGGATTTGGGCTTCAATTTTCGGGTCTGGGCCTCTCTCCTCCCTTTTCTTTTCTTTCTTTCCCTTCTGGATTCGGGTTTGGGTATGGGTACCCGGGTCTCTTCTTCTTCTTTCCTTGGGCTGGCCTTTTCGGGTTATAAATGGGTTTTGTTTTAATTTCGGTTTTGAATTATATATATTGTTATATGTTATGTTATATATATATGTATGTTAGATGTTTTTATTTTTTCTGATTTTTGAAAAATGAATTTATATATTTATATATTCTGAAATTATTAATATTTAAAAAGGTTTTAAAAGGGGTATTAATTGATATGGTGTTATAAATATAATTATGGTTATTGTTTTGAGACTTTATGAATATTAAGTGTTAAATTATTTTGATATTTGAATTATTTTGGGATTTGGTTATAATTATAATATTCTGGAAATTTATCCTTATATATTGTTTATTGTTTAAAAATAATATTGATTGGATTATTTGATTGGTGCATTTTATGAGAATTTCAATATGTAAGTTGGGAATTTTAAAGTGATTGTTGGTTTTGATTTATAAAATATGAATTGTGAACATAGGATTATTTTGATGATTTAATATTGGAGTTATTTATATAATGTTTTGAAATGAGAAACATGCCGGAATTGTTTTATAATATGATTTTTTTGGAAATTGGTCTTAAGGTTTAAACGTGTGATGTCGGGTTTTGACTAAGTATGATTTTAAAAGAATTATTTGATTTTCTAAGTTGAGTTCTTTGAGAGATTGTTTTGGAAATGAGATGATGATATGAGATGAACCTGAAATGATAAAATAAGACGGAATGATCTGAAATGAGATATGAGAAGAGATGTATGATAGTTAGGGGCGCCTTGTGTGAAATACGTAGACTCATGCATTTATATGTTATTAGGTGTTTGTGAATGTTGGACGTTGCTTGCTATCGGTGATTCATTTCTTGGATTATGCTCTGCCTTATTCTCTGCTGTTCGGCTAATTCAGGTAAGTTCCTTTATGGGCTTACTCAGATTCGAAAGAGATTACCGGCTTGTGAATGTATGACATACTAGGTGTTGCATAAGCATTAAAGCATGCCATGTAGTATCATGCTAGGTTGCACTTATGATTGAGCATTCTATTTCTTTACGCGTATGAAACAGGACGGCCGTATCTGTGATAGTCCTAGAGTCTTTGCTAGGGTCATAGGGTAGCCCAGCCCCATCGGGTGCCCTGAGTCTATCGAGTCGATACGAGCATGATGATAGCCCAGCACCATCGGGCATGATTTATTTATTTTAATTTATGTTATGATGATGAGATATGATGATGAGATATGATATGCTATAGCATCGAACCGGCCGGTCTCTGCACTAACGGAAAGGGGTGCAGAGGTAGGAGAGGGACATGCCACTTGGCATTCTTTGGGGCGCCTTTACAGTTATTTCTCGCATATTGTAAATTAGGATCATGCTAGTGTGATGTAATTTCCGCATCTGCATCATCTTTTATTATTAGCGTATGTGTATGTTCGCTTGCTGGACAGAGCGTGTTGGGGCCTCGGTCTGACCCCACTCGCACCCATTGTTTTTAGGTATGATTGCTCTCTGTTTGTATGGCGTGGGAAAGTCCCTCGACGATTGCAAAGAAATCTGTCTAACCCCGCTAATCTGGCCATCCGACTTTAGAATTTTGTTTCGGTTTTGACCCGGCCTTGCCGTGGCTTTTGTATCTAAATCATATTTCCATTTCACATTCGTTTAAACTGAATTTATGAAACTTCGACTGATTAGAGTTTTGAAACCTCGACCCGTACCTGAATTGCAAAATCCGAACGAAGGTATCCGACCTTCGAAACGTATCCCAGATATTTATATCCGGGCCGTTACAATAAGTGTACATTGCTTCTAAAAGTCCAACTAAACCAAAACATTTCACTACTAGAATTATGCAATTAGACATTACGTCTTTAAAGTCTGTTAAGAAAACACCCGATATTAAATTAGTTTTTTATGTCAATTATTAAATTTATGATGTCAAAAAATATTTAGACATCTGTCAAAATTTTTGACAGATGTAAAATTGCTCATTCTTAAAAAAAATTTCAAACGCGTTTAAATTTTCTAAATAAAATGAGCGGGGTTGAATAAAGTAGAAAAAATTGGAGCGGCTTTCAAATTTTGGGAATTTACTAACAATTGGAAAAATTGGACTCAACATTTGCAATCTCTTCTTGAGCTCCGACACTCCCAAACGCCCATGGCTTCCCCCTCTCTCTTCTTGAGCTTTCCTCAGATCTGACCCGACTCACCCATGGCTTCCCCCTCTCAGTCTCAGTCTGATGCCTCCCTCCGTCCTTGTTCTCTGCCTCTCTCTTAGATCCCTCGAATCCTCCCCCTCTCAATCTCAATGCGACGCCTCTCTCTCAGATCCCTTGAACCTCGATTTTGAGCCGATGGAAGTGAGTAATTACTTTCGAGACTCGACTTGGTTCAATGGGTTTAGTTTTTGCTGAAACAAAGCCTTGCAAGGGTGTGTCATTCCCAGATCCGGTTTGTGAGCACTGAACCCTCTATAAACATCCATTTCCCCATATCTCTCTCTAGATCCTTGTCTTACCTAACCCTCTCTAATCCCTAATTCTAGATCCGTTTCTCAGATCGTATGTACATAAGAGAGCGGAGAGCCTGTTTCAAACCACGAGAGCGGAGAGCATTTAATTCTAGGTTTTTTTGTCCAATAGAGAGACCGAGAATGGCGAAAATGGCGAAGATTGAAGACGTTCAGGTGCGTTTGCATCTTCTAATTTTCAGACTTTTGGTTTTGAATAACAAATAATTCTTATTGGTGAATCCTTTCCTTGTCTCATGTGAAATTATGTGGTTTGATTAAATTTAGATCTCTTAATAGCATTCCAATTGTTTGCTAAAGTTGATGGTGCGCTTGTGTGCTATGGATAATTGTGTTTTTCTGATTAGATGTATTTATTTATAATAATTTTTTTAATTAAATAATTGATATTTGCCTATTTTAAGCAGATAGTTGCTGCCTCAAGCATGATACTTGCTTATTTTTTAAGCAGATATTGTTGTAGTGTTTTTCTAATGAAATTTCATTTGGTTTCTTGAGTTTATTTTGCCCAAAATTATAAACCCTAATCTGTTAACAAATTAAGGGTTTCTTTGTTGTGTTTTCCCTTTTTTTAGGGGTTCATTTAGTCGGCTAGGTCTTTTGTTTTTTTGAATCAAAACACAATATTTGCTTCTCATTTTGCATCATGCCAATTTGCTTCTCATTTTGCTTCTCATTTTGGAACCTTTTGTGTTTCCCCCTCTATATTGCTACAATTTGTGACATTGGCTTTCCGCCTTTGACCAATGGACCATAGAAATGAATCATCAAGAGCTGACACAAAGTTGAATGATGAAGAAATTGTCAGAAAATCTAAACCATGGGTTTGTTGCATCATTAATTTGCTTATTTTAGTCCAAGTTGGAGCCTGGGATTACTTTCCATCCTGATGACTTGATGAGAGTTTGAAGCTGGATTTTGTTTAGTGTTACATAAACTAATCATATCACAGAGTCTTATTTATGAATTTTTATGCTTAGCTTGTTTAATCACTTGTTGTGCTGCTCAAATTGAGTCTAATTTTCCTAAGGCTATATACATGCCTTGCTCAATGTGATATGGATCAGCAGCCAGCTAATGATCTGATCTATATGTCGATTCCTTGTACTTTGAATTATGATTTGCTTTCTAATTTATCATTGTCTTTGTGTGCTTACCTCTCTCTCCTCCATGCGTGCACTAGCAGGAAAAGAGGAGCAATAAACACTAGCGACCACCTTAATTCAATTATGAGATTGGGATTATTGGTGCTATCATGACAAAGTTAGATGGAGATTCTATATATGGAGCAGCTCTTACGGTTAAAGAGGTATTACTCGCATGTCACTTGAGGACACAATTCTTAAATCACGAGTGCATTATATCATTTTGTGGCCATGCTCATAAATAGCAAAGCAAGTATGGTATTATCCCTCAAAGTATGTTCAATTTTATCCTTTATTCAATGCAGTTTTATCCTTCATAACTTTAATATCACTGATATTATGATAATATGATCATGGATGCCTTTGAGACTCCCAAGTGTCTCCCAGTTTTGTATATTTCCTGATTATGTTCCATTTTGTATATTATCACCTGACTAACTATGCATTTTATTTCTCTTTTTATTAAGGTTTCTAGGATCCCATTTGTGTGTACTTTGGTTGGAAATTTAAGATAAAAGACAATGACCTAACCTGTGTTCTAACTATATATACGCTCCAAGAAGAGGCTGGAGATCGACAATAGAAGATAATTAGTGCAAAATTCTGACTTCAATGATGTCCTTAAGCAAACACACATTGGTGCAGGCATGGTCTCTATATCCCGTGTTATTGGTATGATTCCAAGCATGGGTAAGGTATTAAAACTGTATTCTTTGTCTAGCTGTCAGTTTAAATTAGTACTCCGTATCTTTCAGCTAGGTGGTAACATTCCTATTCTGAATTTAATTTTCCACAACACTTGAAGTTGATTCTAATGTTCCCCTTTCATTCCATTACTAATAAGATTGAGAAAAATACAAAATACAAAAAGCAAAAGCTGCCAGTTTAAATTTAGGGGTTGTGAATGAATCTTATTGTTTAAATGAGTCTTATTGAAGATATTTGGGTTTCTAATTGAGTATGCACTGAATTATTTCAATCGTGGACTTTGAAGGGTTTAATATGTGGGTTTTCACTCCTTAGTATTATAAACAATTTTTAAGATATTGAAATGTGTCGTGTTTGAGAATTTTTCTCAAAATCTAGTTGCCTTTAATCGATTTCATTTGTTATGTTTCACTTTTCTCTTCCTTTCGGCCAATTGGATGTCTTCCTCTCATATTTCTGGTACATTTGTTTCCAATTGTCAGTGTTGTGGATAGTAAGTTTTCATTGCCATTGTTTTGATTAAATGCGAACAGGAGATGCTCTACATACTTTGAGGGTCAACTTGCAAGACCCTAATAATTTCTTACATAGCTGGGATCCCTCCCTTATCATACCATGCACATGGGTTCATGTTATGTGTAACACTTATAACACTGTGAAAAGAGTGTAAGCGGTGTGTTCAACTTCTTTTCATTGGCTACCACTCGAATAGTTTGCCACTTGATTACTTTGGCTTTAGATCAGTGTCGCACATAATATGTTTGTTCTCTTTATGTTCAGAGACCTTGGAAACGCAACATTGTCTGGTCAGTTAGTTCATGAGCTTGGCCTTTTAAAGAATCTGCAATATTTGTAAGTAATGTAGTGCAAAGTGCTACCTCTACCTTATTCATATTTTCCATCTTCCTCTTTTCTTTTGTTTTAATATATAAAAATGTTAGAAAAAGGTTTGGTTTAACTCACTTTAGGTTTCACATTTCACTGTTTGGTTATCAACAATGGACCATGTTTGCCATATATATCTAAGAACATATAATGCATGACACCTCAAATAGAAACTCTCAAAATTTTAGTCATTGTTTTATACTAGCTGCTAACCTATAGTTGCCAAAATTTGTTATTTGCTTGTTTTCTAGTGTGATAACCACTCAAGCCAAATAAAAAACATTGAGAAATTTCTTAAATTGCCAGAATCTATGCATATACTAAGACAATAACAGTCAATATTAAAATCTACCTGGAAAAGGTATATCATGTAATACTGGACTCTCAAATTAATGATAGAGCATGGGAATTGCTCTTGTATGCTGATCAAAGTGATCGAGCAAAAAGACAAAAGAAAGATACATCTCCTTCACACCAAAAAATTATGGTTCCTCATTTACCTTTGCTTAGCTTTCTTATATCCTCACATCAACCAAGGGCCTAACTTTGAAACATCTTTCTCACTTCTTCTTGATTGTTTTAGAATGCTACTTTAACTTGAGACTACTCTTTACGTAATTCTTCTAGGATTGCTTTTTTACCTGGGAACTCATTTTATTTTATTTTTATCATTCTAATATGATCATTTTTTGCAAGAAGCTCCTAGAGGTATGTCACTGTCAAACATGCCTTTTTATACTACCCGGTGTAACCTTTTATTTATGAACTATCCTATGTGGTTTCTTTCACCATTTTCTGATTTATGATTTGTATCCTCCTTGGCATTTTTCAATGAATACTGATTCAAGTTTATGGTTTATGTGATATAGTTGGGGTTTTTTATTACTTCTTTCCCATTTTAATTGTTGGTGTTTTACTTATTTTTTCACTTTTTTTTAGGGAGAAGATTTGGATTTGGCATATGACAGTATTTTTGCCTTTTCAACAAGAGGTGAGATTCAAGAGCCTTTGGGGTCGAAGAAGGATTGAAAGAAATAAGGTAATGTATTAACGTGTACATTACCTTATGATTTACCATTACTTTGTGCTGTATTGGTTCTCATTTTTAATTAACTCATCGTGTCTTACCTTAATATGATTTTTTCATGATTGAAAGATATCCTTCTGTTTATGATTTACCATTACTTTCTAAAAATGTGAAAAGGTGTTCCTATGTGAACTTAGCAGAACTTTTTTCCTATGAGGGGCTTTGCAAAGTTCCTTTATTTTGGGGTTTTGTAAACCTGTTTCGAGTTCTTTTATCATGTTTAAAATATGTGCTTCTTTGACGCTTAGACAATGAGTGTTCTTATGGGCACTGCCCTTATTTCTGTTTCAATTTCTACCTTCACGTGAGTTAAATAAGTATTGCATGTTGATTTTTTTTTCTAGCTTTCTCCTTCCATTTTTGTGTTCAATTTGTGGACAAATCTTTAGGACTCAGGAGTATGCTTTTCTCTGATATATATTTCTTTATTTATTTCCCCCAAATCTTTAGGACTCAGGAGTATGCTTTCTCCTTCCATATTTCTTTGTTTATTTCATTCCATTTTTGTGGTCACTAGCCTTTTTTCTGTTTCAATTTCTACCTTTTTCGAGTATGCTTTCTCCTTCCACTTAAGTTTTATTTTGGTTACCACCTCAGTTATTTTTTAATTTTTTTTTTGTGTTTTGCAGGTGCGGCAAAGTTAAAACAAGCAAGTCTTCTAATTTAATTTGAAGATTTTAACATGGTATTTTGCAGGTGCGGCCAAATGAACCAGGTTAAAGCAACCAGAGGCAATTCCATGAACAAAATAAAATCATGCCGATTTAATCTTCTAATTTATTTTTATTACTTTGTTTTCTGTCTCATTACTTGGTTATTTTTGGTGATGAGAGCACTCTCCATGTCCGATTTCTAGACTGGACTTGGATAGTGCTTGATTTGTAAAAGTGTATCTTTTAAATACCTATCCTTTGTAAAACATTTGTAAATGTTGATTTCGCGTTTATCTTAATGTATATGTTCATCAAAGTACGTCGTCATTTGCAAAATCTTATTATATGAACAAAGGGTGTTGTGTATCGAATGAAAAAACATTGAATTATAGATGAAAAGTGTTGTGATTGAATAGCTATAAAACCGAATCATTACATAAAAATGGATGCTAGTATCATTATAGACATCGTCTAAATAATCTAAACCAATGTGTAACATATATTTTTACATTGCAATGTTAATATAAATTGATATATATTGGTAACAACATCTTTATAAAAATCTAAAACGATGTCTATATCATATTAATACATCAGTTATGTACATATATCATATGATAGATTATTTTAAAACAATAAAAAAAATCACAAATTAGACATATGAAATTAATATACACAAAATCAATATAATAAAAAGATGTCTATTTTGTTTTAATACATTGATTATTTTAAAAATAGTGATGTAAATGTAAAATTTAGGCTTGGTGTGGACATCTTCAAAAGCTTATAAATGAAAAATAACGAGGCTTTAGCAACAAATGAACATGTCAAAAATAAATTTGAGGGGCTGATTTATATCTATATTCAAAATAAAATAGATGTTGTAACCAAGAAAAGACATCGGCTTAAAACCGATGTGAAAAAGTTGATCTTTTACTACACGCACAATAAGGTCGGGATTTTTTTTTGAAAGACATCTGTTCACAACAGATGTGTAATTGCATTTTTCGAGTAGTGTTTATAAAGTCAAGGTTGTACGAAATCTTCTTAACACTCTCGTCCCGTGAGAAAACCCCGCCATAAGAGCAATTCAACAAGCAAAAGGAAGCGGGTACCTGAAACTATCCACGAAGTCAGACCAAGAGACGCATGCGGGCCCTAAAGACCTCGCTGAGGACATATAATACGCCTATACCTAAAATAAAGGATGTTCCAATGCAGTACGAATCACACAAGTATGCTGACAGTTTATATAATGCAGAAAGCGATAAATTGGATCCACACAGAATGCCAAGTGGCATATCCCTCTCCTACCTCTGCATCCCTTCCCGTTAGTGCAGAGACTGGCCAGTTCGGTGCTATAGCATAGCAATTTCCTCGTGGTGGTGCACAAACCACGACATCATCATATCATATCATCTCATCGCTTGCCCGATGGTGATGGGCTACCATATCATGCTCATATCGACTCGATTGACTCAGGGCAACCCGATGGGGCTGCGCTACCCTATAACCCTAGCAAAGACTCTAGGACTATCACAAATAACGACCGTTCTGTTTCAAACGCATAAAGAATAGGGATGCTCATTCATAAGTGCAAGTCCTAAGCATGATACTACATGGCATGCTGTTATGCATATGCAATACCTACATACTATATGACACATCAGGCATGAGGTCCTGGTTACTGAGTAATCTCCCGTAGGAGACTTACCTTGAGTCTTCACATCCAATTAGCCAGCAAATAAGCCACTCAGAGAGTCATACATCAGCAAACAAGCCACTCAGAGAACCATCCAATCACACTAGCAAGTAATAAGCAAGGAGTAACTCATCAATACATATTTAATCAACACACAAACAGATTTCCAAGTCATTACCAGACTAAATAATATTTTATTCAAGTAATCTCACATTCTCATCACAACCATTATTCTCAATTAACCTTGTTCTCATCAAGTATGAAACTTAGCTCAAAGTCTTACCAATATCATCACTCAAAACATCTTACTTCAGTTCAAGCTCGGGTCTTTCCTTACACATTTGCTTAAGTGATTCATCATCATCATTATATAACATCATATAACATTTCATCATTTTTCATAGCCCTTTCCGTAAATCAACTCAAGATACCATGTATCAATCATGTTTTTAACTCATATATTAATATCTCAATTACATACTTCATATATTTCATACCATAACTCACATAAGTGCTCAAGTAATTCATAATTTATCAAATCCTCAAATACTTAACCAAAATCATAAGTTCTCAACACCAAGGGTCAACAAGTCTTATTTATCATAACTCGCATAACAAATCATGCTTAATAAGTAACCAAGGTAGGTTGATATTTCAAGAATTCATTTATAATCTCAACTATAAGGACTACTCAACAACAAAGCACTACTATCAAGCTTAAAGCACGCGAGTATAAGAATTTATAAAACATTTCCTTTGTATAGCCTTACTAACCACATTCATAGCTCAAAGTACAACAACAACTTATACGTATAACAAATTCTTAACTACAAATATAGGACACGTCAAGAGATCACACAATATCACTCATGTGTTTGTCCAAATAATTAAGCATTGCACTTCATAAGATTCACCAAACATGCTTATATTGTCGAGAGGAGGGCGTCGAGAGGAGAGAGAGCTCGGGCTCACACAACTCGGGGGAGGGGCCGCAGTTGCTGGTGGCTCCAAAGCCGCTTGCAGGAGGAGAGGTGAGGTCCACGGCGTCGGATTGTAGCTCCGGTGAGAGAGGCTGCTCGGAGAAGGAGAGAGAGAGCATGACAAGGAGCATCGTTTCAAATTCGGTCGAGGGAAGCAGCTCCGTCCTCATTCACTTGCGGCATATGCTGCTCTTCTCTTGCCGGAAGGAGATGGACATTGGATGGCCAGCGAGATCGACGAGGACGGAGGTTGGAGGTCAAGGTGAGGGCGCGTCGATGAAAGCTGGAGAGGGCCTTCATTGGCGTCGAGCAGTGAGAGCGAGAGGAGGGAGGAGGATAAGTGACGAGCTTGAGGGATCGAACAGAGGGGGCGCCATGGAAGCTCAAAGAAGGAAGAAGGGCAGCCATGGGAGGAGAAGAGAGTGGCTTCAGATCCGAAATGGGGAGGATGAACAGTAGAGAGAAAATGAGTAGAGGCGGCACACATAGAATAGAGGGTATATATACCCGGTGAACTAGGGTTAGGTTAACTTATGAAAATTTACAAAATCAATCCGTTATTCTTAAGTTATAGAATTATTACCATTTCAAATAACAAATTTACCCCAAATAGATTCTGGTATAAGAAAGCGGAACGAGTCTGTTTTCAATCGAATGCAATGTATGCCGGAATTGACTTAATAAAATAAATAAATACATAATTAGAACATTTTGATCGAGGAAGGGGATTTTTTTTCAAATTTTCCGAAAATCTCAAAATTTTAATATTGTAATTAAGTCATAACTCCTAAAATAATATTTTAAAACTTTGGATCTTTACATCTGGCCTGAAAACGGAGGAAGAGATAAACATCAGTCTGCAACTAAAATTACTTTGGAAAATCCTCACAAACTCTCACAGTATATGGGTCAAAGTTATAAAAGAAAAATATCTAAAAAAATGACACAATTTTTTAATGTAATAAAAAAATATCTCCTGGCAATTTGGAAGGGTTCTCCATCTCAGAGAAGCCTTTGCTAAAGGCCTCCTAAGGATCTTGGGGGATGGGGATGGGAATACCATAAATGTGTGGTCGGACCCCTGGATAAACAATCTCCCTCTCCAATGCTATCAAGGAAACCATGATCCTAATATGAAGGTGGCCCATCTATTCACTCCTCAAAGACAATGCAATATTCCATTACTAAGACAAATCCCCCCCCCCCCCAGGTGGTGCTTGCCATCATGGATACTCCAATCCTGATCGGGAACATAACAGATAAATTCATTTCAAAACTAACTTTGAATAGTTCACTACAAATTCAACTCACAAAATAAAAAACAATAATGTGTAAAACACTATAGATCACAATTGGATCTGGAAGCTCCGTTTACCACCTAAAACACAAAATTTTGTCTGGAAGGTTGTGGATGATGGGCTACCAACCAAACTATAATAAACACTTTAATAGAGTCCCGACGCAATGTGTGCTATGTCAAAATGCAGACGAAGATGCACATTAACTACTCATAGAATATCCTTTCTCGAGGACAATCATACCAAACTATGAATACTTAACATGAAAATACTTTATTAACATGAAAGCAGAACAATCCTTTCAGGAAGATCTCATCTCCATTAACCACAATAATTCCCATTTTGAAGAGCTATGTTTATATGGCATACCATCTGCGAATTGAGAAATAAAATCATTTTCAACAACTATAAGATCGGATCATATACATCTATAATCCACCAAATATGCGAGAATATCAAGGATTGGAACTATGTTCCTTCAATGGAAAAAGAATAATAAGGAAAGATAAACGCAAGATCTCTAGGTGGGTTAAGCTACCATATGTCATCTACAAAATTAATGTAGATGGCTCGGTTAGAGCCCTAGATGATTGACAATTCGGGGGCATTATTAGGGGTAGTATGGGCCAGATGATCGATATTTTTCAGCAGAGAAGAAGATCGGGATCCATCCTTTAGACAAAAGTTGATGCCTTCTGCTTAGGGGTCGAACGACCTATAGAGAAAGGATTAAAGAATGTGATTATTGAAGGTGATAGTTTGAAAGTAGTGGAAGCTATTAATGATAGCACCAAGGTCATGTGGGAGATTTATTGAACAATCGAGAAGATCAATCTAATGAAAAAAAATTTTGACAAGATTGAATTCCGACACTGCTTCATAGAATCAAATGCAACAGCTAATTATATTGCTAGATTTAGAGATAGATGTAACATATCGACTCTTCCCTTACATGATGATTTATATAACATCATCCTTAAGGATGATAAAGAATGAACCTTGCCTTGACAAGGCATTCTACTGTTTGCCTACTGTCCGGTTCAGTTTGTCTAACATATGATTAAAAGAAAACTCTGAATATAAATGCGTGAATCTTTAAAAAAAATATTTAAAAATTGATTAAATTAATGAATCTGGTGAAAATTTTACATCCCTTATATATACATACATAACATTGGATTTAAGCACAGCTCGACCCAGGAGCAAGATCATCATCTCCATTCGGGCGCACGGAGTGTGAGGTACCTGCAACTAAACCCCCAAAACCACAAGGGGCCACTACACAACCATAACTTATATACTCTTAGATCGAAAAGGTCTTGTCAATCCAGAATCTAGGGCATACTAAAGGTGCCTACCTAAAATTCGTGTCATTACTACCACCAATCCAGCATAAGTCCAATCCAATTAAGCAGTATTTTAACAACCAAATCAAACATAATACAAGGCACGCACAAACAAGGCTCGCTATTAGAGTTAAGACAATCTAGGTCTCGGCAAATAGATGCAGGACGGGGACATACCCGGGAGGTTCAAGCTTTACCTGGTCTATTCCCTTGCCCCGTGGAGAGCCCTCATGCCTGGGAGTTTAAAGCTTTGCCCGGTCCATCGCTCCATCCAAATCCCTATCAACTCATCCCCACGCGCCTCAGTGCATCACTCATCGTGCATCACTACACGCAGGCCTGATCCTCATCCAATCCATCGCATCGTATTGAAAATAAATAAAAATGAGGTACATTAAGTTCGGTTATGGAATCATAAGAGGATGTAGACACATCCTCGTACCCCTAAAACATGCATATCAACTCACGACAAACATATCACACATCTCAATCATCACATCTCATATTATAACCAATATCTCAAGCAATCACGTCATATATTAGATCAAAGTATAAACAATGTCTGAAGCAATTGCATCGTGTATATATATATATATATATATGGATTGGATCAAATGTAAAATGTTCTTAAGGTGTAAAAAAGCTTAAGGTGTAACATTATCTAAATGGGCCTAATTTTATAGGTAAATGCCACCGCCTCCCCATATTTTCTATTCCTACGAATATTGCCCTATTTCAATTATAAAAATTACAAATTTTAACCCATAATTTTTATTTCAACTAATATTATAAGGTGCAAATATAAGATTACAAAATGCAACAAGAATGTTACATCACATTTTTGTCTTTATTTTAAAAAGTGAAAAAATATGATATTACAAATACAAAGTGAACAAATAATACAATAAAAGTTATTATTAATAAATGTGCATTTTCATAATGTAAAGTAAGTTTCCAACCAAAATTTTTCTTTATAGGGTGCTATTTTTATGGCAGTTTTGTACTTTAATGCGACATGTGCCATTAAAAATCTATTAGCTCAAAAATGGTATAGCGTTGTGCCCGTTCATGAATAAGATTATAAAGTGCAATAATAAAATAATAAAGTGCATAAATAAGATGATAAAGTGCATATATAACGTTATGGTGTACAAATATAAAATTATGTTGTGCAAATATAATATTATGTTGTGCATATCTAATAATATATTGCAACGTTGTGCACATATAACATTATGTTTGTGCAAATATAATATTATGTTGTGCAAATATAACTTTAAGGTGTGCAAATATAATATTATGTTGTGCATTTATAAACTACGGAATAATTCTGTAATTTATTAAATTGAGATAAGGGCGCGTTTAGGAAGAAAGGGAAAATATGGGTGAAAATTGTAATTTATTCTTCCCCTTCCTCACATCGACTTTAATCTGCCATTAGAAATTGTGGTTGCACTAGCGGACTTAGGCAAGCTCTCGGTAGCAGCCTAGGGCACGGTGGCGCAAGGGGGAGGCAGATATGGGACCGTGGTGGTGTGACGAGTCCGTTGGTGGCGATCGTTGGCGTCAAGGCGGCAATCGAAGGCGGCGAAGCAGAGCTACGATGTTGCTGGGCAAGGCGGGAATGGTTTGGCGATTACGGCGATTGCAAGGAGGAGAAGAGGGGAAGATTCCGACGATTGCGAGGAGGAGAAGCCGGATCCCCGCCCCACCTTGTTGAATTGACCAATCGTCGATGATGTTCGAGTCACCGTCGGCCGGATACACACCCCGCCTTGTCAAATTGACCACCGGCGTCCATCTTCTTCTTCCCCTGCCGACGACGAGCCACTGCCTCCTGCCTTGTGTTCGACAATGCTGATGAGACTTCGCTCAGTCCGATGCTCGATGCTCTGCCTCTTGCCATGACCGATGCCACTGTCTCCTGCCATACCCGATGCTTTGAGCGCAGAGGAGAGAGAAGATGATGGGACACGTGCCAGTCCAGTTCAGTTTTTTTTTAAAAAAAAATAGGCCACTCGGGCCGATTTTTACTAAAAGACAAAAGTTTATACCTTAAAGAATTTTACACCTTTAGTATGCCCTAGATGCTGGATTGGTAATACCTTTTCGATCTAAGAGTATATACGTTATAACTGTGTAGTGGCCCCTTGTGGTTTTTGGGGTTTAGTTACAGGTACCTCTCACTCCGTGCACCCGAATGGAGATGATGATCTTGCTCCCGGGTCGAGTTGTGCTTAAATCCAATGTAAATATATATTATATATATATATATATAGAGAGAGAGAGAGAGAGAGAGAGAGAGGTTGGGTCATGTGTTAACAACTCTTACGGTGTTAAATGTTAACAAATCAATATTCGGCAAAATTTATCAAATATTCATCACAGTTACTCAATTATTCATCAAAGTTTTTGTTAAAATTAATCAAATATTCATCACAGTCGCTCAAATATTCACCACAGTCACTCAATTATTCACAATTTCCCAAATATTCATCAATATTCGTCAACATTTAAGAAATATTCATCACAGTAACACAATTACGGGATTGGGGGTGGATACACGCGCAAGGGTTTGAGTTTTTTGGGTGATAATTTTTTTTAATTGGCAATAATTAGTAATTGAAATGAATCTCTTAAATGTTGTCGAAAAGCTTTGATGAATAATTGAGTGACTGTGATGAATATTTGATAAATTTTGCCGAATATTGATTTGTTAACATTTAACACCGTAAGAGTTGTTAACATTTGATTCGTATTCTATATATATGTATACATAAAAATGGAGGCCTGAATTCTTATATGGGATGGAGTCAAGAATTTACCTATATGTTTTTTTTTACAGTAGGCAAGAGTTTGGATACTAGCAGTATCCATGATCATCAGACATGATGATGTTTTGAAAATCACAACTAAAGTCTAGAATGGAGTTACAACTGAGATGCGATTTTGCAATGAAGTCAGCCGCTTTATTCGCCTCTCTGTAGCAGTGTTCGAATTTGATAAATTCAAACCTTTTGCTTAAAGTTTGTATTTCTTCTACCATTTGTATGATTTCCCACGGTGCTTTCTCTATCTCGTTGATGGAGTTGATAACGATAGCACAGTCACTTTCGATAATGGTCTGTTGTATACCTAAATCCTCTGCCAATCTTGTACCTGCAAGAACTGCAAAGCATTCTGTTTGGGTAATAGAGTATGTGTTTCCATTGCTCTTGTGAATTTTAATTATTTGACCATTATTATTCCTGATAATGCATCCTATTTGGGATTGAATGCCAATTTTGACAGAAGCATCTACATTAATTTTGAAGATATTTTTCGCTGGATATTTCCAAGCTAATTTGTCACGGGTCCTGGTTTGTTTGGGTAGGGCAGCCAATTTTTCTTCTTTTTTCCAACTTGAAATTTTGTCTATGGTTTGAAATAAGGTGTTAGCAATGTTTTTGTTTGAATATTTTTGAAAGATAATTTTATTTCGGAGTTCCCATATAGAGTGCCATAAATGACAGAGGTCAGTGAAGTCTTTATTTATTTCTTTGGTGTTTATAATATTTTCAGAGATATCATTTGTTAGTGTTGGTATAATAAACAATTTTTTTAAGTTAGTACCTAGGTTATGAATGAGGGATTTGGTGATAGGGCAAATGAAGAATAAATGGTTCGCATCTTCTAGATCATAGTTGCAGAGAGAGCATGTATTAGGGACTCTATTTATGTATTTATTTAGACGTGCACTTGTGGGTAAAATATCTATAATAATTTTCCAAAGGAAATTTTTTAAATTAGGAGCAATGTTAAGCTTCGAGATCCAGTCAGCATGTATTTGATTAGTATTTCTAGTATTAAAGAGTGAAGAGGTAGATTTGACAGTAAAGGTTCCATTTTTGTTATAGATCCAAATGAGTTTGTCAGGTACATCAATCTTCGGGATGTATATGTTAGAGATCATTTGTACAATATCCGTGGGAAAGATGTTGTTTAGTTTTTCAATATCCCAAATATTTTGGTTTGTGAAGA
Source organism: Persicaria maculosa (assembly GCA_963922045.1). Taxonomy (NCBI): domain Eukaryota; kingdom Viridiplantae; phylum Streptophyta; class Magnoliopsida; order Caryophyllales; family Polygonaceae; genus Persicaria; species Persicaria maculosa. Next base: position 16,443,432 of record OY998261.1, on the reverse strand, counting down.
GATCACAGACTTTTAGGTTAGGGTTACGATCCTGTCTAAAGTTTTCAAGGCGTTTGGCATTTACCCAGATGTCAGACCAGACGTTGATGGTTTTGCCATTACTTACTAACCATAAGAGGCCTTTGGAGAAGAGATCTCTAATGTTCAGAAGTCGTCCAAATTGCCATGACGTTTTTGTTTTACTTCTTTCCATTAGAGGTTCCTTAGAAAGATATTTTTCAGTAATAACTTTTGACCATATATTGGTCGGATTTGCTATAATTCTCCATAGAAGTTTCATCTGCATACCTATATTGATCTGTTCAGCTGTTTTGAATCCGAGTCCGCCGTCCTTTTTAGGGGTGCAAAGACGTTCCCAGCTAATTAGGGGGTGATAATTATCAGATTGTATTTTGTTCCAGAAGAAGTTTTTGTTGATTTGATCGATTTTATCAAGGATTCCTTTCGGAAGAAGAAATGATTGCATTAGGTAGTTTGTTTTAGAGTTTAAATTTGCATGAATAAGAACAGATCTTCCAGCTTGGGAGAGAGTATTCGATTTCCACTTGGATAGTTGTTTTTTTAGATTTATGAGTGCCTCGTCAAAGAGGCAGTTGTTGACTCTACCACTAATGAGAGGTATTCCTAAGTATTTTTCCATGGTTTTGGTAACGGGAATGCTTAATTGTTGGGCAAGATTTTGTGCTTTTTGAGTCGGAATGTTTTTTGAAACTTTTAAGGAACTTTTGTTGTAGTTTATGGAGAGGCCTGATATATTACAAAAATTGTTTAAGAGATTTTTAATAGTGTGTAGGCTTAGATCGTTTGCATTTCCAAAAATTAGTGTGTCATCTGCAAAGGAGAGGAAAGGGATAGGGTTACTATTGTTTGTAAGTTTGATTCCAATAAGAGGTTCATATTCTAGGGATTCTTGTTGAATCATTCTTCCTAGTAGTTCCATGACAATTACGAAAATATATGGTGCAAGGGAGTCACCTTGTCGAATACCTCTAGAGGTTTGGAATGTCTTACCTGGTAGGTTATTGACAAGTACTGAGAAATTAGTTTTGGTAAGGCATGTCATCACCCAATTTATCCACTTTTGGTGAAATCCGAATCTATTGAGAATGGTACGTATGTAATTCCAGTTTATTTTGTCATAGGCTTTTTCCATGTCTAGTTTTATTGCCATCCATCCAGTCTTTCCTTTTTTTTATTATGGAACGAGTGTAAAACTTCGTGGGCTATTAGGATGTTATCTTGGATGTTTCTGCCTTGAACAAAGGCTCCTTGAAATGGGTTAATAATTCTGGGTAGAATGGGTTTGAGACGATTGGCTAAAAGTTTTGAAATAATTTTATAAATAGTATTACATAAACTTATTGGACGATAATGGTTAATATTGGTAGGTCTATCGATTTTAGGAATAAGTGCGATAAATGTTGTGTTTACTTCACTTAGAAGAGTACCAGAATGGAAGAAAGATTTAATGGCTTTACATAGTAGACTTCCTATAGTGTTCCAATATTTTTTGTAGAATTCTGGTGGGAATCCATCGGGTCCCGGGGATTTATCTTCTGTCATAGAAAATAGAGTTTCTTTTATTTCTTTATCGGTAAAAGGTTGAATTAGGGTAATGTTTTCAGATTCAGTAATAGTATGATTAATTAAATTTAAAAATTGTAAGTTGTTGTTGGTTGGTACGTTGTTTGATATGAATCTTTCAGCTAATTCATTAGTGATTTCGCCTCTTATTTGTTTCTTGTCTTCAATAATTAACCCGTTTTTATTTGTGAAGCTACGAGTTATGTTTTTTGAGTTTCTTATTTTGGTTATGGATTGGTAGTATTTGGTGTTTCTGTCTCCAAATCTGAGGAAATTAGATTTGGCTCTTTGTTTCCAGAAAGTATTATTGAAGTCCATGAGTATTTCACGCTTGTTTAATAATCTTTGTCTTTTGGTATTTATTATATCATTATAGTTTCCAGTGATTTGTTGTGTTTGTAAAGATAGGAGTTGGTCCTCAATGTTTTTTAATTGTCTGAGATTATTGTTTGGATGTGCTTTACACCAGATTTTTGTGTTTTTCTTGAGAAGCTTTAGTTTTTGCAAAAGTGTAAACATGAACGATCCGTGAAGCTTGTTTTGCCAAGTTGATTTAACTAGGTTATTGTAGCTATTATTATTGGTCCATGACATTTCGAATTTGAACGGTGATCCTGCTCTGATTGTTTTTGTTCCAATAGAGATGGAAATCAGAGGGTGGTCTGAGCTCGTAAATGGATGGTTATGGACAGTTAAATTGGGGAACTGATTAGAAATGTCTGTATGGATCATGACTCTGTCAAGGCGTTCATAGATATTGTCTATTGGTGTTTGTCTTTTTCTCCAGGTAACTGGACTTCCGGTATAAGGGATAGTGTGAATATCTAAATCTTCCTTGATTTGTCGAATACGGATGAATCTGTTTTTTTGTGGAGCAGTACCTCCTATTTTTTCATTTATGGATTCGATTTCGTTAAAGTATCCCATTATGATAGACGGAATATTGTGTTTTCGAGTTGTGTGAATTATATCATTCCAGAAGTTACTTTTCTCTGTTTGGTTTGAGGGTGCGTAAATGAAGTTAAGAGTGAATCTAAAGTTGTTGATGCTAGCTAGGTATATAACATAATTTGTAGAGGTAGTAATTTGTTGGCATGAATCAGTAAAATTTGAGGTTTTGAATAGGATCCAAAGTCCGCCTTTTGTACCAACTGAAGCTATATGATGTGCTTTATTAAAGCCAGATCTTTTGTAGCAATTTTCATTTGGGGGTTCACTCGTTTTTGTTTCCGCTAGTACTAAGATATCTAGGTTGTTTCTTTTTTTGGATATAGGCTAGGTCCTGCCATAGGTTAGGTTTTCTTACCCCTCTTATATTCCAGTAGGCTATGTCCGTCATTTAAAACTATATTTTCTATTTAAGGGCCTTTTGGGCATTCTAGGTATATGATAAGGATAGTTTTTGTTTTTGGTAATATAAATTTTAAATACATTGTTAGTATTTGATAAGTAATTGATTACCTTTTTGTTTTTGTTTGTAATTGGTTTGTAAGTGTTTGGGTTTTGGTTGGGTGTTCGGCCTAGAAATTTCTTATAAGTACAGGGTTTAGTCTGAGATTGGTCATTGATAAAGAATTTTTTATGAATGAATTTATCCCTATTATGATAAATAGAAGAGGTAAGTATAATAATTTGGAGGTGTTTAATTATAATAGGGTTATGTTTCTCAAATTTTTTGTTTGATTTGTTCAAGGGGTCGGGTACTGGTTTAATGTTATTGTTGTTGTTGTTTGGGTTAGGGTAGTTGGGCCTGATTAGGCCCAAATTAGTTATCTGGATTATAATAATATGTTTGGTTAGTTTCTTACTACTGTTTTTATAGTTGTTAGTGGATTTATGTTCGATGTTGATTTTGTTTTCTTTATTTTTGTTTTGGTATTTTAATTTACAATGGTAAATTTCTCTGTTATGTTTGAAATCAGTTTTTTCCATTTTTGAATCGGTATTAATGTTTTTTAATTTAGTAGAATAGCTAAGGCTAAAATTATTAATGTTATAGGTAAGTATATGGTAAAGATTATTTTTGATTGTATTTTTTATTTGGATCATAGGATTAGTAAGAGTTTCTTTATTATTTGAATTAAGGTTTGTTATAGTATAAATAAGTTTATTTTTTAAGAACAATTTCTTGAGATTTTTAATCCTTTTTAATCTGTTGGTAGAGTAGATGGTTATGTATTTGGTTAATATTTTGGGATCTAGGTTGAAAAATTTTTTTTTGTTTTGATGAGTGTGCAAATGTATTTTATTTGGTAAGTAGGGTGTTAACCCAAATCTGTAGCTGTTGAGCTGGTCTAGAGTGTCAGCAGTCCTTTTTGATTTATTATAGATTTTTATAGTGTCTAAGATTATCATGTATAATGTGTTTTGAGATTGACTGTACCTTTGTGGACGTCTGTGGATGATCAAAGTATGTTGTGACATCTTCTTTCTGAGCTTGGTTCTGCAGAGAGGTAGAGAAACAGATGCAAGGTATTTTAACAGAAGAAGTTCCCTTATAAACACAAAAGAGGGGATCTTCTGTTTGCAGTTTATACAACCATAATCTAGATAAGCTAGCAAAACCCTTAAGAGTCTAAACCAGACAAAGTTGTCAAAAGTAAGGATGTTACTAGGATTATTACAAAACCAAAATTTGAGGGGAGAAAGGGTTGTAACCCATGTAAGTAGAGTCACCCTCCTTTGATGTTGTACTGTCATAAGACTACTGAGGAGATGGCTTCTGTTTTTTGTTGACATGATCACTAGATTCTGCTTCATACTCCTCTTCAGTTTCCTTTCTCTTCCTGTGATTCATGATTCTGTTTTGATCTTGATCTTGGTGGGAGATGTGGATGTCTGACATTTGTCTAACCATTGAGCCAGCTGAGTTCATGGACTGATAAGAGGAGATGGTTTGGTTACCATTCTGTCCATCAGTGGCATAAGGGTTGAGATTGCTGCAGAGGTTGCTCATGTGGTGGTCAGAGGGAATAGAGGATGAGGCATGGTTAGGATCATTGGTAAAGATAGTTTAAAGCACAGTGGGCGAAATTTGAAATGGTGGGATGGCTGTGTCAGCAGTGAGCATAGAAGCATGGGCATTATTGAGCATTATAAGGTTATTGATCAGTTCCTGAGAGAAGTAAGGATTGATCATAGGGTTGATGCTTCCTAGGTTTGGTTGGGTGTTAGGAAAGATGTTGCTAGGGGTGGTCAGCAGGGGTAAAGGGACAACATTGTCTCTGGTAATTTGAACAGAGGTGTTAATCTCTGTAATGGTATTGGTTTCAGCCATAGTTATGTTCCCTTCTTGTGTAGGAGTGATGTTCTCATCAGTTGTATAGGTTGATCTCTCAAATCGAGCATTATCTTCTAAGAGGTTGACTCCTGGCCTTTCTTCAATTCTTAATTCAAATAATCTTGGTTTAGGCACATTGCTTGGACAGTCTGTATACATGTGGTCTTCTTTACCACAGCAGCCACATCCAATTGAATAATCTTCATACCAAACCCTCAAACTAATTTTTTCTCCAATTGGCATCTTCCACTTAATATAAGATATGAGCATATGTTGAAATGAAACATGGATGCATAGTCTAACAAATCTAAATCTACTCTTGAAGTAAGCTTCTTTGTCAACTTTGAAAAGGGTTCCCACACGGCAAGTTCTGATTATATCAGCTAAGATCTCACTTGTATTAAGTTGAGGGGGAAGATTAGGAATACGTACCCATAGTTCTCCTGTGAGTGTATCAGCCTCAGCTGGATCAAAGCTTGGGGTCCATGGGTAGATGGCTAGAAGGGCTCCTGCAACATGGTAAGGTCTCTTTGCCCAAACTTTGGATCGATCTTCGCTTGTGGCAAATCTGAATAGGAACCAATCATAGCCAATGAGGTCAATGAACCACTGACCCTTTAAGTATCTCCATTCACTTCTCATTTTGGTAAGCACTTGGCTGAATTCAACTTTTCTATTGACAAAGCGTCCAACTAGAGCTGTGTTTTGCAGTTTGCTGTAGGTCTCATTGATGATGGGGATTTCTTGTTCCTCAGTGTTTAGATCATCTTCTGGATTAGGATGTGCAGGGTCATTTTGAGTTGATTTTGTTTGATTTGGCTGAACAGGGGTATTGGTGTTTAAGGTAGTGGGGCAGATCACAGGGCTAAATCCAGGAGGACATGAGCTCATGTTCAGATCATCTGATTTTCCTCCTTGGATGACAGCAGTTAGGTAAGAAGAAGTCATCATTTTTTTTTTTGAGTTTAGGATGTCGATTCTTAGTGAATATAGGAAGATTGAAAGGATGAAGGGAAGGGTTATTCTTATTACAGATAATGAAATTACAATAGTTTTTTAAAATTAGCGAGGAAGCCTGAGTTAATATGGGGATGACAGTTGGAAGGTGGGCTTTGTCGTGGCAACCATGCAATTTTATCTTAGTTAAAATCTTGGCATAATCAGTAATATTATCTCTAAAGTAATGATTACAGTTGGTATTTTGTGTGCTAGGGGTCCAATGTTTTCTGTTTTGATTTGTGTAGTTTTGACTGTAGTCATTTAGGTAGGGGGTGTAGGGGTATTTTTTGTAAATATTTGTATAGCTAGTGTGATTTATGATTTTCCTGATTTTTATTTTTTAAGTCAAAGTCGGTTTAGAGGGTCTGTCATTGTTGTTGGGCTGAAGTCTTGGTTTCCATAACCGACAGTACAACTTGTCTAAGAGACTTGATTTTGAAGTTATGTTTTGATGGTATTTAGAATGAGGATTTAGAGTATAGGTATTGCTATTAGTAGAATTCTGAAGTAGATGATTTAAGATTGATTTGGAATCTGTAATTCTACATAATCTAGTTTCTTTGTGATAGTTAATGAATATCATCTTGAAGGGTGTTTCAAATTGTTTTGTTGATGAAGAGTGTATATTTTTGGAGGGTAAGTGTAGATGACTGTTTTTACTAAAGGATGTAATTGGTTGTATTAGTGGAATTTTATTGTTTAACATAATTTGAACGAAGTTAGAGACTGATTTTTGAATCAAAAAGTGGTTGGTAAGCCTTGTTATGAGACTGATCAGTATACATTGAGCATGTCTTTTAAGACGTGGGTGATGGTTGTTTTTCCTGATTTCAGATATTTGGTACCAAGAGCTGGTTTCTTCAAGGGAGGAGAGACAGTAGAGGTAAAGGTTCAGAATGGAGGAGAAGGAACTGTAAATGGTTGTACTGTAATAGTACTTAGATTGGAGCTTTGGGATGCAGATAGTATTATCTAAGAAAATATGGGTAAGCTGATTTTTGCTCAATTTGTGTATCTTAGTTCTTATGATTTTTGGTTGTGTATGTAAGCTAATGACTATCTTGTTTGAATTTTTGTGGTATAAATTATTTTTTAATGGAATTTTACTGCTATTTTCATGTGTAGATCCATCTGGATTTTGGTAGGTAATAGTAGATGATGATGAAGAGTTGTTTTGACAAAGTAATCCCTTTTTAATCTTTTGATTTGTGATTTTTCTATCTGTTGAGCTTTCTTTGACATAATATTTGTATATCATACGGTGGCTGTTAAGCCTTCTTGTTGAATCAAAGCATTTTACCAGAATTTGGCTGTTGAGCCTTAGATGAGGGTTGTTCTTGTCATTGTCATATTTTTTGTACCAATTACTGGTTTCCTCCAAAGAGGAAAGGCAGTAAAGGTAAGAAATCAGGATGGGAGAAGAGGAAGCAGGGGAGAGAGCAGGTAGAGAAGGTATGAGGGAAAGAGGAAGAGGAGAGAGATCAGAGCTTTTTCTCTCACTAGATTTTCTTATGCGTAGAATTTACCTATATGTTGATTCAAGATACAATCTCATTCCGCCTCTTTTAGAAATGCCAATTAATGATCTAATATCTTTTATTCGGTCAATGAGTTCACGTATTTTTATCTATATATTATCTTATTTATCCACCTCAATTATTAAAAAATTGTTATCATATCTATATTTTAATTATTTTTTTTAAATATTTTAACAAGTAATTAAATTATTTATTTAATATATTTTAGGTTATTTAGTTATACAAAATGAAAATATTTTTCACTAAAAATAATTTAAATCAGTATCTATTAATTTAATTTTTTACATCTTATAGAATAAAATTTCATCTAATAACATTTGACTACCACCAAAAAATAAATAAGTGATCTTTTATTAAGATTTATATATTTTATATTTTTAAATATTAAATAAAATTATTTTATTTTATTTTATTTTATACTCTTTATTAGAATAAAGATAAATAAGTGATAAAATAACAAAGTGAATGTAAATAAAAATATTTAATTTTATGAGATAAAATAAAATATAATTGTTTATAAAAACGCTCATGTGAATTGTGATTCACAAATATATTATTAGTATGAACATATTGTCAAATATTTGACCACGAAAATTCGCTTGATTTTGGTATGACGGAGACATTCCAACCAACGCACTTTTGATTTTGCCGATATCGACGCCATCGCAAATATAACCCAAACGGGAAACTCCCATGACGAAATCGTGGATTTTCAGCGACACGCGAATCATATATATTCATATTCATATATTTCTCAAATCAAACATCATTGTCTCCCTCAATCCCTTCTTGAATCTTCAAATCAATTTAAACGCATCTATATATACAAATGATTATTTAACCCATTACATTAATTAATCTTCCCAATTGATCACTTCATCGATCAACGACATCTTTCCGCTTTCAATTGATCATTAATATCGATTGATCAATGTCTGGCGGCGGCGCCGATCGCATCTCCGGCGTCCACGCCGACGTAATCGGGGCCAACATCCTCCCCCGCCTCGACGGCGTCTCCCTCGCCGCCCTCAGCTGCGCCTCCTCCCACTTCCGGTCCGTCGTAGCCGCCGACGAAGACCGTCTCTGGAGACACGTGTGCGCCTCCACGTGGCCATCCACAACCGATCCACGTGTCGAACACGTCATCCGCTCTCTCCCTGGCTGCCACCGTGGATTCTTCGCGGGCTCCTTCCCTCTCCTCACCGGCCGCGTCACGTCAAACCCCAAACGCTCGCCGCCGCCGTTGACCGAGTTGATCTCCGCCGTCGACATCCACTACAAGAACAAGCCTGTATTCTCGAGAATGCAAGAAACCGAAACGGTCTCCGGGTGGTTCGAGCACTCCCCGTTCCGGGTCGACCTGCTCGGTCCGAAAGAGTCGATCCGGGTCGGGCCCGGGCCAAGTATCCTAGAGAGCGAAGTGGCGGAGAACATGCGGCTGAGCTGGATAGTGATCGGGCCGGCCCGGAAGGTGTGGGCGAACATATCGAGCGGGAGGGCGGTGGCGACGGAGAGGCATTGGCTGACGGGGGAGGTAACGGTGAAGTACTCGACGGTGGTGAGGGGGGTGGGGGTGGAGGTGGAGGTGAAGGTGGGGGTCACGTGCGGAGGGAGGGAGGTGCACGTGATGGAGGTGGGGATGAGGGTTGAGGATAAGGAGGGCAAGTGGATGAATGGTAGGGAGAGTGTGGGAGTATTGGGGGAGGTGATGGAGGGTGGGGAGAGAAGAATTGAGAGGTGGGGAGGGGAGAGTGGGAGGGACAAGTATGGGGAGTATGTGAAGAGGAGGAGGGAGTGGAGGGAGGAGAAGGATAGGAGGGAGAGGAAGCTTGGGATGGCTTGGATTGGTGTGTGTGCCATTCTGTTTCTTGGCTTTTGCATGGGGTGTGTTCTTCCAAGATGAAGGGATCATAACTCTTTTTTTTTTTTTTTTTTTTTTTTTAAAAAGAGAGGTGATGATCAATTAATGTGTTAAATTTTATGGGTAGATGGATCTCTATCTTTTAGATGATGGAGATGTTTGTTTAGAATTCATGTATTGCCCATCAAGGAGGTACTCAACATCACTGCATGCAAAATAGAATAGACTAGTTTGTCATCAACTACATCAATACATGTTGTAAGAAATAGTGATTACTTATTGAAGCCCGTTGAGGTTTGTTGGGAGTTATAACTGGGGTCACTTACAAAGACGCACAAACGTTAATAGTTCAGCATGTAAATACGGAGATATTCTTTTTTTTTTAATAATACGATGATATTTTATTTTAAAATCAATTGACAACCGGTAATCGAGATACACCCGCGTGCACATGTGAAATGCGCACACCCGTTTGCGCATCCAGGATGTGCACAAAGGTGGCACGCCCGTTAGCGTATCCCCGCGTGTGTAAACACGTGTAGAGTAAAAATAAATAAAAATAAAACAAATAAAAATATAAAACAATAAATACTAAATAAACTAAATTAATTTATTTATGAAAAAACAAATAAAATTATAAAACAATCAATATCAAATATAATAAAATAATGTATTTATATAAATGAAAGTATTGCCTTAATAAAATAATTTATTTATGTAATAAAATAATTTACTTTCAGTTAATTATATTTATTAATAAATATAATTAATTGAAAGTAATCTATATAATAGTTGTAAAAATCTTTAGTGTGTTTATTTATTCTCCGTACATTTTAAAAGAAATCACATATTCTTTACGTTTGGAAATAGTTCTGTATAAATAAAATGCCCCCTTAGAGAAAACGCATCTAGGATGCGTATGAACCTTGTGCGCATTCAGGATGTGCACGCTCTAGCTTGAAATTTTATGCATACAGAACTATTTACAAACGTCAACGAAATGTGATTTCTCTGAAATTATAATGAGAATAAATAACCACACTGAGTAAGCATGACTATATGCTTAGATATGCCACCGATCGATCTATTCTTATCGGCTATATTTTTGAAGAATTATTATTTTGTGAGTGTCATCAGGAATTTGGAGGTGGAGTTGTCGAAGAGGGTAAGAAGTAAAACGGTTAGTCATTTTAGAATTTAAAACTGTTAGCTTCCAAGAAGTAAAAAAAATGTTAATTGAATTTAAAAAAATATAGTCGGTAAGTGTAGATTTTATGATGACATTTCTAAGTCAATATTCATATTTATTAAGTGTGTTTTTTAATTCTACTTATAATTTAAAAGATATCACATGTTATGTACGTTTGGAAATAGTTCTGTATACAGAAAATGCTCTACTAGAGTAGATGCATCCTGGGTGCGCCAATTCGATTGTGTTTTCCCCTCTGCATCAGATCAAAACAGTGCAAAACACGTCTACGATTCCCCACTGAAAGGTACGAAGCCTAACATAGTTGAGGAAATCAAACCATAAAACATTCAAGCTAAGCTAAAAACAAGTATGGTATAAAGAAAGCCAATGACGACGAGTAACTCGGAAGAAAGGAAATAAATTAGTGTACCATTTCTTGACAAGGGAATCTCTATCGCCGCTCCTCCTGCCTCGTTCAGCCTCACGTCGTCGCTGACCACGGGAGTACCGTCTTTGATGATATGCGGGGTAGGGTTTGTGTCGCACAATCTGGGGAAATGGGGTCTCTAGAGTTCCAGTACGGGTAGGAAGAGCAGAGCGGGAGAGGGATCGATCAAGACGTCGTATTTGGCGCATAGACTTTGAATTCGACCTGCGTGGAAGTGAAAACAACTTCACAAAGTCAAAACCGTGAGTGAATAAAAAGCTATAAGGGAATAAACGAATAAATAGATTAATAAATAAATAAAATAAAATAGAAAGCAACTTCGAATTCGAATTCGACCTGTTTATTATTAATTTAATAATTGATAAATAAATAAATATATATGATAAATAAATAAATAAATACATAAAATAAATAGATAAATAAATAAAGAACAAAATTAACACAAACATACATAAAAAAAAATATACTTCAATGAAACGAATCAAAATAAAAAAAATTATTATTTATTTAATTCCGTAAATAATATTACAGTAACTAACTAAGTAAATATAAAAATAAAAAACTTAATCAAACAAATAAATTAAATAAACAATAATAGATTAATAAACAAAATAAACAAATACATAAATACATAAATGTAGCCAGAACCGCGAGTGAATAGAAAATCGTAAGGGCATAAACGACAAAATAGATAATTACATAGATAAATAAATAAATAGATAAATAAATAAATACAGAAAATAGAAAAAACCACAACTGCAACTATGCGCCAAATGAAAGAACATCGCCGTTTTCCCAAATATCATATAATGAGTATGTGCATCCCAACCGATCTGGAATCAAAGAGATGGCGGGAAAAATGAAGCGGAAGTTGAAGGATCAATTTCCCAAAACATCTTCGTTTTCCCAAATATCATCGTTTTCTTCCTCTCTCTCCACTCCACTCTACTCCACAATCCAGTCCACATCCTATCAATGGCGGATCAATTTCGACTTCCTCCATCTGTGGAGTCACTCATCCAACAAATCTATAAACTGTATTTCGTTTATTTCAACGGCGGAGCAATTTCGGCTTCCTCCAATCTGTGGAGTAACTCATCCAACATATCAATATAATATTAGAGAAATAAATAAATAAATAAATAAATAAATAAATAAAAATATAATTATTTTCAAACGTAAAGAACATGTGATTTCTCTCAAATGGTAGGTATCTCATAGTGTTGCTTGGAATAGAATGAGGTGGAGGGGTTAAGGAAAGAAGATGAAAAGAGGAGATCAAAGTCGGGGAAGGCATCAGAATGTGGCAAGAACATCTAATCATTGTAGTATGAAAAATGGAAATAATAATTTTTAAAAAAATATAGCCGATAAGAATAGATCAATCGGCGATATATCTAAGTATATAATCATACCTTAAAAATTAATCAAAAAAAATTTAAACAAAAAATAATAGATTAATAAAAAAGATAAATTTTTTTTTAAAATGTAACAACAAATTAAACAAAATATTAGAAAAATAAATAAATGCATAAAATAAATATACAAATTAAATAAATAATTAACAAAATGAACACATAAATATAACAATAAATAAATAAATAAATTACGTACAAACTAAAATAAATTAGTATAAGTAAAGAAAAAAAATACTATATAAAGGGAAATAAATAAGATAAAAAAATAACTCAATATTTACAAAAAAAATTATTTATTTATTTTATTGCATGCAATTGAATTTTATTTAAAAAATATTACTAAAGATTTTAAATTAATACAATTTAATATTAATTAATGTATCGATGACTCAATTTAATTTATTTATACATGTTTTATAATTATATTAATTATTTATATACATATATTTATATTATTTATTTATTTATATATATATTTATATATTAATTGTTTACAAATTTTATAATTTTTTTTAATTATTCATTTATTTATTTATATAAACATATTATATTTATTTTATTTAGACGAAACTAATTAAAATAACCCAACCTTTAAGGGGGTGTTAAAAATATATCTCAACCTTTCAAATGTAAGATAAATATCCCCACCTTTATAAGTGATGGTAATATAATATCCTAATGATTTCTCTCCAATAAAATTCTTATTTTTTTGTATTTTATTACTCATGTATTTTCAATTCAAATAAAACATATAAAATTAAATTAGATGAGTTTAAAAGTTTATTTGATAAACTTTTGTAGTTTTAGATTTAATTTGTACCTAACTTTTGAATATTTTTTTGAAATATTCAAGAAAAAATAAATATTTATAAATAAATTCACAAAATCAAAATATTTACACAAATATTCAAAAGTTGCAGGGGTTCCAGAGACACGCGGTCTCAGTCCGCGTTTTATTCGGAAACAATATCTCACCCTTGGAAAAATTTGGTCAAACTTGAAGTTGTTATAAAAACGCGGTTTGAAACCGCGTTTTATAGTCCATTTTAAATAAAACGCGGTTTCAAACCGCGTGTTCATCGTTTTGTATTTTCAAATTTAAAATAAAAATAAAAATTATAAGTAACACGCAGAATCCTTGCGCGTTTTACCTTATATATATAATAAAATAAAATAAAAGGATGGGAAAGGGCATTTGCAACCGCAAGCTCCTCCTCCACCTTTGCCTCCTCCTGATCGAAGCGCAGCAAGCTCGCCGCCGGGAAGGCCACCCTCGCTAACCTCATGTTCCTCCACCACCACCACAACCACCCCTCCCTGGCCGCCAACCTCTTCCGCTTCTTCGCGCCCGCCCCCTCGAGGCCCCCGGCAATTACGAGCAGCATCACCCCGACCCACCCCCAGCTTTGACCTCCTCGGCCATGTCCTCGACACCGCCGGCAATGGGCGCCGACCGGCCTCCAGGAAGAAGAAGCACCAGCAGATCCAATCTAAGACCCATTATGATAGCATTGAGGAGAAGCTGCTGTTTTTTTTTATTAGGTAAAAATTCTAGCTCAGACAAACCTGAAGCTCGAGAGGCCGACGAATCGGCTGACGGGCTAGCCGTCAACATACAATAATAGGAAACACAAATCAAAAAAGATGAAAGAAAACTCTAACAACCCATAAAAGACGTCAGTCAGCGGAGGGGTCGAAGAAGATCCAAGGCGAGCCACGAATGTCGAGAACACGGGCGAGCGCGACCACTCACACGGCGTCTCGACGCCGAGAAGGCGGAGAACAGTAACCCACTAATGGAAAGGGCCGAACCTGGGGAAGTGCGGACCACCGACGTTGTCCCCACCTAAATGAGGGATCTTCGAAGACCACGAACACTGCCACGATCCCCTTGATCATACAGGACGCCCGATACTGCAACCCAACTTGGAACCAAATGCAAACACACCAAGGCAGCGACCCGAAGCCAAACGACGAAGCAAAATACGAGCCAAAACAAGGGAGATCAAACATCCAACAAAGATTTGTGAGCAGAAAGCCCGAGACCAAGAAGAAAGTCCGGGAAGATTTATTATTACTCTCAACCGGGATTTATTTATTTATTAAAACAACAAAGATATATTTAATTTATTTTAATTTTTTCCATCCAATGGCAAGTTGGGCCTAAACCAAAACCAAGGCCCAAAGAAAAAGCCTGGCCAAAGGCAAAGGTTGCAATAAACAACCCTTAAGCCGATCTCTTTCAAACTATAAAATTGATATAAAATTTTTATTTTTTTGACCTTGATCAACAAGGCAATACGGTACAAATTGTGACATGCTGACACGTCTCATCCTTGCACGACAAGGATAAGAATTTTTATTTTTTATTTTTTTATCAAAAAAATTCTCTACAATCTGGACACGACGGAAAAAGGGATTCTCATGCCGGCGGTGGATCTTCAAACTCTTGACAGGGATTTTAATTTTATCAATTCTTTGGTGATGGTGTTGAATCCTAGAGACACGAATAGGGCCATAACATCCAAACGGGTGCGAGGAGGCTGGGCGACAAAGAGGCGGCGACGGAGAAGCCGAAGCGCCGGGAACTGGATTGGGGGAGAAAGGGTTGGGACAAGGAACCAAGGGACCAAGCCCCCAGGGGAGAAGGCCGGAAGTGTCGGACAACAACCCGAAAGGGAAACAAGGAGGCCAATCGACGAACCAGGCAAGGGTGGCCAGTCAAGGAAGCGTTGACTGTGGAGAGGCCAAGGCAGGGTTGTGAGAGGGGATGGTACCGGAAAGAAACACCGAAGGAGGTGAATCGATACCAGGCCGGATTCTGATGAGGACGAAGTAGGAGACTTGGTTTACAGAAGCCCGAAAAACCGAACTCAAAAACTGCAAATCAAGACGTTGCTGTTCGAATTGGTTGAGAACAAAGGAAGAAAATAAATTATTGACCATGAATCAACCAAAGCCCCTTGGAATTAGAGCATCCGGAGAAGGAGGAATGGACTCTCGGAGGTGGATTGAACACCCTCAAGAGAGGGTGATATACCAACGTCGGAGCTAACCCGGGCGAGTAGGAGGCGGGTGTGTAGAGGAAAGGAGGTACGGACTCCCGAAGGGAGCGGATTGGGGCTCCCGAAGGAGATTTAGGGCTCCCGAAGGGAGGTTTAGCATTCTCTCCAAAGAGAGCGTTTTTGAGGAGAAGCTGCTGTTGTTTCTTCATTTATTTTTATAACATTTTTTTAACAGATTTATTTTTACAATGTAAAACGCGGTATAGTACCGAGTTTTACTTATTAATTTTATTTTTTTATGTTTGAAAATACTAAACGATAAACACGCAGTTTTAAACCGCGTTTTATCCAACTGGATTATAAAACGCGGTTTTGAACCGCGTTTTTATTGTAACTTCAATTTTGGCCAAATTTTTCCGGAGGGGAGATATAACTTTTGAATAAAACGCGGACTGAGACCGCGTGTCTCTGTAAATTCTGCAACTTTTGAATATTTGTGTAAATACTTTAATTTCATGAATTTATTTGTAAATATTTATTTTTTCTTGAATATTTCAAAACAAAATTCCTAACTTTTTATATCTTTTTTTAAATCAATATCTATAACAAGCCAAATAAAAAAAATTTAAACCAAAATAACATATTTTCAGTAAATGATTAGCTAGTGATTTAACTTATCAAAACTGAAGAATATTTTGTCAATTATAAATTTTATGTTACTACGAAATTGAAATGAAAATTTAATTATTTAGATTATTCAATGGTGTTCATTTATATATAAGAAGTAAAGTATTATTATTAAAAAATATGTAAAAGAATGTAATTTTTTTATTTTTTATTTTTTCTTAAATCCAAAATAAAAAAATTAAGATAAACTTAAAAACCAATCTAATTTAATCTAATAAACTTGAATGATATTTTACACAATCAACATATTGAAAATTATATTTCAAATATTTACTTGTTTTATTATATTTGTTTTGATTAAATTTAATTATAATGTATAAATACGTATTAAATTGAATGATTTTTTTTTCAGTTACAAAAGAGACTTTTATTTTTTTTAAAATTATCATGACAATCTAGACTATATTGTATAATTTGAGCATTAAGATCAAAGGGCACGCTTGTGAATATGATGATTATTTTTTGCCACATATGTGTCATGTAAGCATTTTTGTGGGGGAGAAAATTTTGGGATATTATATTACCATCCCTTAAAAAGGTCAGGATATTTATCTTACATTTGAAAGGTGGGGATATATTTTTAATACTCTCTTAAAGGTTGGGTTATTTTAATTAGTTTCGCCATTTATTTATTTATTATTTATTATTTATATTTATTTTATATATATAAATAAATTATTTTATTTTATTATTTATTTTTTTATGTTTTTATTTGTTTTATTTTTATTTTTTTACTCCACATGTGTGGAAACACGCGGGGATACGCTAGCGGGCGTGCCACCCCTGTGCACATCCTGGATGCGCACGCGGGTGTGCGTATTCCGCATGTGTCCCCGGGTGTTCAACTTACCACAATGATAATATGAGTAACCTATCGACTTGACTTATATATGAGACTTGTTTAGTTTTTATTTTTAATGTAAAACTATTCTGATTTATTTATATCTCAACATTAATGAATGCATATGTTTTTTTTTCTAATTTTATTTTGAACTTTATAGAATATCTTGGCCCATCCAAATGCATTGATCATAACCATATATATTTTTAGTTTTTATGTTTTGTTTATTTATATATTTTTTTAGAAAAAAAAAAGGAAAAGAAAAAGATCCAACCTCTAGCTCCAAGCCCTCCAATCTAATCCAACTATGAAATTTCACCAGAGTGTAAAAAGGTTTTTTTTTTTTCATTTGTAGGGAAATAAATCGTAAAATATAATGAGAGCTTTTTGGTGCTAAGGTTTGGAGGAAGATGTTTGTCTGTTTGATAAAGGGATTTAGATCTTTGAAAATGAGGAGTTTGAAAAACTATTCCCCAATGAGTTGAAAGGTTTGGGGGTAGATTTCCCAAATTTGTAAACAACGTGCAAATCCCTCAATCTCTCCTCTTATCCAATCTTTCTCTATCATTATAACATTTAAAACACTGAAGTATAAAGATTATATACCAATTTTTTTTTCTTCAAGTTCACCAATTACTCACTGCCAACAAATCTCCCCATTCTACTTCAACTACCTACACCTATAACAACTAACTACTCTCGTTTAAACCGTGTTGCTGACAGTCTTGCTAACCTTGCTTTTATTTTTACTTTAGAAATTCATGTTTTTATTGAACCTAGGTTCGTATAATGTTAGGGTTAACTTGATTTCTATTTAGCTAACTTTCTTAACTTAGTAAATCGAGAGCCCTCTCTCTTTCTTAAAAAAAAACACAAAACTAATCTCATTTAATGAAACAAGCCTAAATTTGCATGTGCTAGCCAGTTTCCCATTGGGCTTCAATCTTGATATCCAGATCCAACTAGGCCAATCTCTATTTGGGTTAATAATAGCCCAAATAGAGCCCATAGTGTGTGGTGTGGTTAATGTAACTTAACCACTACCCAGGGGCTACGGTCAAACATGAAATCAGCCTTGAAGAAAACCTGATTTTGAGATGGTCCACCGTCAATGGAATTCCGATCCATTGCATTTGTAGGGTTAAGAAAGGACGGACAATGTTGAGATGAAAAGATTGTAATCCCATAAGAAGAGAAAGCTCTTACACAATGATTTAAACTTTTGTATTAGAAAGTTAGATCTCAACCTTATAACCAAAAAACAACATAAATCCGATAGCACTTCCGTTTTTATACGACCCGAACGGGTTTCTTGGAATTTCCTAGACAATGAACGAGATTGATGTAAGCCGATCTCGTCATGAAATAACCAACCTGCAACAAACCGATATTCAATCGAGAACGAACTAACCGAAAACCCGGTTTCGTCAATCCTAAACTATACAAATGATATTTTCGGACAGAAGATACGTTCAGTTCAAATAAATCACAAATTCAACACCAAGTATACATATGGAAAGTTTAGGTGTTGGGAAATTGGGAAATCCCAAATCTCGACCAAATAAAACCCTAGGTTTCATGAATTAAGCACCTAGGGACCCCAATCTAAGAGCGTTGTTTGCACGTATTTACTACGTACACATTGTATAGCTCCAATCTAAGAGAACTTGCATCATCTTCTATATCTAGATTTCTGTGTTCTCTCTTCTTTACTATATTTTCCTTTTATTCGAAAATCGAAGCATCTGCAATGCACCTGAGTTTGTCTTTATTGTTGGATTTCCGTGGCGAATGGTATGTTCTTTATTCTGTTGAAGAAGTCTAGTAAAGAGAGGAAAATATATTCTCTATTAAGTTTTAAAGGTGTTCTGTTATCATATTCGCCCGAGATTCAATGAGTTGACTTATTAATTAAGTAGTCTATCTTTCATCCATCACTCTTATTTCGTCATTTGATTTCCCAAAAGAAATATCATGTGTCCATTACTTGATCTATTAGAGCAAGTCCAACAAATTAAATGGATTATCTCTTGATCATTTGAAACAAATGGATCAATCTAAAAACTTTCATTAAAATGTTAATCGACCGACGAGTCTATACTCGCTTCAGGTTTGGCTTCAACTATTTTTCATGTCGGTTTTGTTTTTTCTTTTGGTTCCTTGGAGTGCAGCTCCATCTCCTTACTTTTGGTCGAAGCCTTGGCACTTTACTCTAGACTTGTGGCAGCTAGAGATTTGGCTTGCGACATATTGAGGTTAATGGTGACAATCTAACAATCACCAAGACAATCTCCAGCGTCTGACATTGCTCTTGAGAAATCGAGATGATCATCACAAATATCCAGTATCTCTTCCAACAATTTGAGTGAGTGTCTTGTTCTCAAATATTCCGCGAAATCAATCGAGTTGTAGACAAGAGACTCATTTAATTTAAGACACTTCATAGACTACATGACTCTCACATTCCATCTAGAATTCATGTCACTTGTCCGAAAAGATGCCATTGAGAAATGGATCAGCAGAGAATGACGCCTTCCAAACCCTTGCTTTGTATAAAAAAATTGCAATGTGACAATAGGGAAATTAGGGAGAAATATCTGCAAAGCTAGAGGATATTAAGGAGAAATATTTTTTTAAAAAATATCTAAATATACAACAAAATGAGTACCCATACAATTCTTATGATTGAAGGGGCATTGAAAAGACATGAAAGGGTACATCTCATATGAATACATGCATATATGTCTCTCCCTTTGCTCAAGTGGCCCACCAAACAAGAACAAGATTAGCTAATTTACAAGGAAATATGCATAGAAATTGAAAGGCTGAAAGTCACATTTCTTATAAGAATGCATGAATGATCAATAGCTTCTTTTGTATGTACTTAATGCCATTCGCTTACTTGTCGCGTCTCTGATGGCCAAAACCAAGCATCTCTATGTGTCGCACGCGACATCCTTTCCAGCCAACACTTGTGTCTACATATCTATTTGGCCATATCATGCATATTTGATTGTTTATGCCAAATAGGTGATAAATTTCGAAACGAGCCGATGAATCTTATGTATATGTTACTACATGCATCCAGGGCAGCAAAATCAATCGGACGGATATTTGTGATCAACACTGATTGTAGATCACAAATTTCATGGTTCTTTACTGTATATACCTTTAAACATAGAAGAAATATTATGTACTGATTTATTCATGTGGTTGTTTGCTTGGAGAGGGAGCAAATAAACGAAGCTGTAGCCATGTAGGGACACTTGTAGACTGTGTTGTATCTATATAGATTGATGTTATATATATGTGAAGTTTTGACATCAAGGTATGTTTTGTTTTTTGTTTGGATTCAAAAACAGTGTAGGGACCCTTAATTATTTTATGTATTAACAAATCCCCGATGGATGCAATTAGGGCAAGTTTTGATAGGGATGGGGCCAAAATTAAAAACCCTAATCCCTGGCCTTGTATTTCTTGAATTGGGTAGGTGTTAAAAGAGGGAGATTATTGGGTCATTAAGATAAGGGAGGGAGGGAGTTGGACCCCAAATGGGGCTGTCTATTTGTTTGTTGTACAATGTACCCTCACTAGCGCTATAGTGTAGCATGTGTTAACCATTTCATTAGTTGTTGTTGGGTCATTCTCTTCATTTTATAGGTTCGGGACGAATTAAAAATTAAGGTCGATAACATACATTATTATTTTGCTCTTGAGAATTGTTGACCTCTCTTATTGTTTTGACAATGATAAATACTATTTCAAATATCTAGTTTTTAAATAATTTTTTTAACAATTTTGTAGTTATTATTAATAAGTACTTGTTCAAAAAAATTATAAAAAATAAATATTTTATAAATTTTTCATCATTCTAAAAAAGCGTACGTGAATAGTAAACGACATGTTTTGCCGAACGGAGGAAATATAGGAAAGATTTCATTCCGACGAATAATTATCTAGTACCACCGAATAATCACAAGTTACTTTTAATTTTATCCGTTAATTTTTTTAATTCAATTGCTAGATTTATTGACCTGACACACTATAAGAGATAGTGCATATGATGTATTGTCTTCTTTTATATACGTGTTATAGAGAACATCAAAAGCCAAGTAAAAATGGTTCATCAGTTCATTTGTTCGGAGTAATATCCTCTGTCCCCCTCCCCGTACCCCTTCACACAATTCTATTTAAAAATAAAAATAAATTAGAATTAGAATTAGAATTAAATAATAAAAAAAAAAGAAAATAATAAATTTTGTGAGGAAGGACCGGAGGAACAGACGATTTGAACTCCATTTCTTCGGCATATCTAATGACCCCTTGCTCTAGTAGTAAGGGAGAGGTAACCTTGTAAGAGATTAATGGTTCAAATCTCATATGAAGGCTTGGGTGAGCCTGCCTGGTGGCTTGCCGCATGGCTTATCGGTTCACGTCCTTTGCAGGGTAAGGCTAGAACCTGTAAGAGTAGGAGATTAGTCAATAACCTCGGAACCCCACGTTACCAAAAAAAAAAAAACTCCATTTCTTCGGCATCAAGTTTGACGGAGAAACGCCATCGGAAAGAGGGAGAGAGGGGGTAAATTTTGGGGTTGTGTTTTCGCTTTAGATAAAACCACACAAATAGAGCGGAATTTTGCAACGATTGATAATGTTTAGCCGTCGCAAACTTAGCCATGATAACGCCAACACTGTCACTCGACGCTTGACCTTGCAAACAAAAAATTTAATAGCGACGGCAAAACTACTACGTCTCGAAAAATAGTCTCAAATATAATTTCCAAAAACAGTTGAAATTTTAATTTATGTTATTTGTTTTAGTGTTTGTCGGCAGGTATCACATCTCCACGGAGCCATCATATTCTCTTGATTTTAATGATCATATATGTCCTTGTTTGAATGATTTGTAACTCAACCATTTTTTTTAATGACGACGTGGTCTAGTTGGCAAGAAACACGTACCAAGTAAATCGACTTACGCTGATCAAGTTAGCCTAGTAGTAGGGAATAAGAGAAACCTTAAAATTTCTAAAATAATCATATTTATAATTCATAATTCATACGTTATAAAATATTGCTTTATATCCAAACATTAACTAATGTTATTTTAGTTTTAATTAATTAATACCGAAGAAACTCAATACAAAAAAATACTGGTGAGAAATAGAGAATTTGGTCTACTATTTTTTTTTTTTTTGAGTTCGAGAATTTGGTCTACTAAAGGTCCTGTGAGTTGGCAAAATACTTTTTAAAAAAAAAAAACAAAATCAAGCTTACAATTCCAAATAATTAAAAAGCAAGGAGGCGAATATGACAAGTTTCAAACCTGCTGTACTTAAAGGATTTGTACTAATCAAGATTCTAAGAACCCAGTCAATATTAAGTCTCTTCTTAAACCACTCTCCACGTGCATCTCTCTAATTGCAAGATGCAATTAATTAGCTTTGTAGCCAACCCCCCTGCGCTCACGTGGCTGCGGAACCAGAAATTTATCAAATAAAAGGTGTAATTTTGTATAAATTATTCCGTTTATCTTCGATAGTTTTTTTCTGTAATCTAGCATATCAAAACTATGATATTTTAGTTTAAACACAGATGTTTTAATTTGAAACAAAAAAAAATTAGCTCAAAACAATGACATTTTTGCTTACAACGATAGTGTTTTAATTCAAAACGATAATATTTTAGTTCAAAATTATGTCACTAATTGTTGTATATTTTTCTCTTTAAACAAATAAAACGGTGTTGTTTTAGTCTATAATGACATTATTTTTCTCTAAATAGACACTGTTTCAAACCTAACATTTCAATATGTAATTCGTTTATTTCTTAGCATACAATAGCGTGTAACAAGATTTAATTTCAATCACAACTAGTTCTAAACTTTTATTCTTATATTCACAAATCTCTTTCTTTTCCTCTTTTTTCGCCACTAATCCTATTAGGTAGAGTTGTCAAACACCTTTCCACCTTGTAAATGGTTTGATTTAACATATCTAATCCATCAACGTTAACTATCCAATGAACTATGTGTTACCAAACATAGCCTAAGTATCATTGAATTTTTTTTTATAAATTATATTCTACTCACGTTTCTAAGCTTTTATCATGAAAAATCCTATTTTGAAAAATATAGATGATTAAAAGATTAATTATTTTAGAAAATTAAAAGTCATTTTTTCTTAAATATGAATTTCCTCCCTTAATGTTTATAAAAATATCGTATAAGTGCATAGAATATAAACTTAATTTTTTAAAATTGATTCAACATTAATTTATATCCAAAATAATTAATGCATCGATAGTGGTGAAGAATCTAGATGTCCACTCTCTTATACATCGTTTCATTTATGTTTGAAATAATTAAATGATACATCGAGAGAGTTAGAATAGATGTTTGCCTACCAAGGATAGGATCCATTCCCCTTTTAATCCCCCCAAGTCTCTAACCCTCTCTCATCCTCCCTCTCTACTCCTATCAAGGCACCAAGAACACCAAAAAACACTCCAAATCAACCCTTTCTTTCACACAAAAGAAAGAAATTCAAATACCCTTTTTTCAAGGGGTAGTGGTGGTGGTGTTGAATAGGCATTTTTTGTAAATGTAGTGTCCAAGAACTTGGCAAATCCATGCTTTCTTTTTCCAAAACACCCTTTTCCCCAAATTCAATTTGTCTTGTTGTTTGTCCATTCACTTCTTTTACAACACTTGTATGATAAAACACATTTTCTTGCATTCATTTATACCCTCAATGAGCAAAAAGTCTTTGAATACGAACCCTAGCTATGGCCATTGCACATTTATTGCAACCACTTACCACAATGCCCACCTTATACAGTTTCATCACTCCCATGTGTTAGGCATTGCCAAGGTAAATAGAGAGGAAGTTTGGTAGCAATCGCGGGTTTAACCAGGACGGTTTCGTCATAAGAAGAGCAGGATCAAGCACACCATTGCCCACTTGGAAGATGGATTTGAGGTCGCCATCTAGTGCTAAGGAGAGCTTCGGTCGCGAGACCGTAAAAGAGGGTAAGATGTCAACTAGGAGATTAGCTGCCACCATGTGGGAGATCAATGGATTGAAATCTCCTAGTGGTGGTGGTCGAGAAGAGAATGAGAGTCTTCAAGGGGATGATAGGAAGATCGTAGCGAAGTCCGGAGAGCTATTTGATGCCGAATTAGGACACACCCATCAGTTGAATCAGTCTTGCAGTCCTGCTTATAAGGTAAGATAGATATATAAATATGTGTGTAACATGTTCATCTTTGTATCGAATCACTTTCCTTTTTTCTTTCTATTTTTCTTCTAAGTTATAAATATGTGTGTTTTATGATACTGTATGGTTTTTAGTTCGTTTTGTTCTGAATTGTGCAGAACAAGGATGGATCGAAGCCGACTCGACACCGAAGAAAATCGTCAGCCAACTCACAAAAGCTTCAGCTCACTGAGTACTTAGGAGAAGGGATGGATTATGTCACTAATGGTGGATTTGAGGTACTCTTTTGCCTTTGATATAAATTCAGTGTAGCTTGATTCATTTGTAACAAACTCCACACTTTCATGGACCACAATGTAGGTTGCAAGCCCGGGTTTTGCGACTATCAAGGCGCGTTTGAGGGATGTGAGCAGCAGCCTTGCAGGATCAAAGGAGATAGTCAAAGCCTTATTCCGGCTATGGAGCCAAGAAGGGGAGAGATCGTCGAGGTTGGGCCTAGTGTCGGCTCTAAGAGTTGAGATTGAGCAAGCCAGGCACCAGGTGGACCAGATGATCCATGAAGAGTTGTACAACGAAAGCGACACGAAGGCTCTGTTGAAGCAGTTTGCAGCTGAGAAGGTTGCTTGGAAGAGGAGAGAGCAAGACCGGATAATTGACGCGATTTCATCGGTGTCAAGAGAGCTTGAGATTGAGAAGAAGCTGAGGAGGCAATCAGAGAGGCTGAACAAAAGGCTGGGGAGGGAGTTGGCTGGTACAGCGGCTAAGTTGTCGAAGGCTGTGAAGAAGCTCGAGCGTGAGAGACGGGCAAGGGAGATATTAGAGCAAACATACAACGAACTCATAGGAGGTCTTGGTGAGGCTAGGGAGGAGAGAGTTGAGGTGAAATTGCCCGAGGGTGGATACGAGGATGAGGAGAAGACCGCGGCCCTTGAGAGGCTAAGAAGTGATCTTGAGGTTTACCTTGGAGGAAAACAATGCTTAGATGACAATGCACAATCAGGGTCATGTCGAAATGGAGAAGGAGAAGAAGAAGAAGATTCGGGGGATAGCGATCTAAACTCCATAGAGCTAAGCGTCGACAGCCACAGCAAGAGCTACAAATGGAGCTTTGCCAATGAGGAAAACAAGGCTTCGGTTGAGGAGGTTTTCAAGGGGAGGAGGTCACTTTCGGAGCAAATCCAGTGGGAGAACATTTGTCTACAGAGGAAAACTTCAGAAGGAAAACAAACAGAATGGGACTACAAGAACCGAAAACCCAATGGATTCGCGCAATGCGAAAGGAATGATCACAAACCGATCAAAGGAAGCAAGGAATTGTTGGGCTCTAGAGGAGGTCAGAGCTGCACCGATTCAACGCCTGAATCTCCTTTCGGAAAGGCTTCGCAGGGGAGTTCGAAGAGGTTTAACGTCGATTCAGGACACCAACTTAATGGCAATGGAGGCAGGGTAAGTAAGAGGTAAACAATAAGGGCTAGAATTCATAGGCATTGCAGGATAAATATTATTTATGTACACTTGTTTTTCGTTTGCTGATATTTGTCCTTAAAGTTCTCAGTGCATTTTTGTAAAGAGAACCAAGTAGAAAAGTCTCATCTTCCATTTGTACTTCTGTTTCTGTTTGATCTCTGTATCTATATGCTCATAAAGTTCTGCACTGCAATATTATATGAATAGAACCACTTGTAATCTTTATCATCTGCTGTATGGGAACAGCTAACATGTGAGATGATAGAAAACAAAATCAAAGCATGTACTGATGTGCATAACCTATGAAATCAGCTGTGGGTTGTCTTCGAACTCATCCTCTCACATAATTATCTCCGATTTCCCCTAATAACTCTGATCATGTGGATAACCATAAGATAATGAAGCTGTTTCTTCTGCCATCAATATGATTTCAAGTCTCTTCCTCCTACTAGCAGAAGGCACTGATCAATGATCATGACAGCTTACCAGTTCAGTCGCAGTTGGATGAGAGAGAGGTAAATGTTTGCGTCCTGGCTTCTGCGATTTACCAAGCCATAGAGCACAGAGAAGGAAGAATAGGAGACGAGACACATCATCCTTTCTTCGCCTTTGCATCTCCTATTCATCCATACTGATTAACAGCCATGAACTAATAACTGCAATATCAACCAATGGTTTCTAAATTCGCCCCATTTAAGATGGAAAAATGTACACAGCCTGGAAACGTTAACCTTGTTCAAGTGACATCAGGATTTGTTTATTTATACATTTGTAATCGCTACACGGATGGTAGATAGGTCATAAACCTTACATCTACCTTCCATGCTGTATCAGTTCCTCTGTGAGTAGGCCGCCGTCATTTTTGGGCATGCTCAGATTTTTCAGCTTCAGATGTGAAATTAACTGGGGTAGCAGGATGGTCCCTCACAGTCAAGCTAAGAACTTCTGGTCTTGAATAATGGCCAACCACATCAAAATCAAATTTCGCCCGGACAATCTCCCCAAGATCTGCACCATTAAATCATCCGATTCTGACTTAGAAAACAATAGGAGCAAGAAGTTATTAATATATAACTTATCTGGATTCTGAAAGGTACATCCACATACAAAAGGCCGAGTACAATGCAATTTTTTTTTTAAAATAATTACAGCGCAAAAACCAGAGACTAGTTAGTAGCAACACCATATGGGCATGCATGAGATAAGAATGAATATAGTTATCATCTTGCATTTGGAAGTATATGCAACAAGGATCTTATCTGACACGAAGCATGACAATGATAAACATAAGAGTATGGTGTAACTGGCAAACTGTTTACAAGACAATATCTCAATGGATCAAGCAATGTTGGGAAAACTAAACGCTATATAATAGAGTTATTTGCTCTCCATTTCATCACTTCTGATAAATCAGAAATCAATAGTGGATGATAATCATACTTTGCGGTTAAATGCTAAATAGTAAAGTTGGATTAACCCTTTGAAGTCATTGAGGAACAAATTCCTTGTCAATTAACTTTTACTAGCAAAAAGATCATTTTGTGACAGCACAAAGCATACTTCTACTCATATACAATAACATCAGAGATCTATTGAGTGAATAGAAGAAACTATCAAGTTTAAACAGGTCTAATAAGTCTTCCCACACAAGAAACTTAATAAACATGCATGGTGGTTGACCTAGATAAATGATGAAAGTATAAAACAGATGCTGCAAAAATTTTCTTAATATAAAAGGAAGGACTTGTTTAAGATTCAACTTACCCAAATCAGCGGAAATGAGCGCCTCACCCTCATAATTAGGCCCAGCAAGAACCGTGCCTGATGGTGATATTATGACACTGCCTCCAGCACATACAATGGAATCAGGATTCATATCGTCTTCTGTCCCATAGAACATATATTCCGGAGGAGGCGGATAATCTTTCCTACGACAAAATTGGTTGGCTGATAGCACGAAGCATCCACCCTCCAAGGCAATATGAGTCATCGAAGCTTGCCACACATCTCTTGAATCAGCAGTGGGTGCACAATATATTTCAACACCTGCAGATGTATGTATTAAATATTAGAAGATTGGCATCTGCAAAGATAAGAGATCTCCAATGAGATTAACAAACACGGCTGTATAGAGACTGCGCTCAAAACAGGTAAATGCCAGTATGTCACCTATCCTACACATGGTCAAGTGCAAAAATGGTAAAGATTCAAAGCTAGGCTTGTTATGGTCCATGTTTGTCAATTCCTAAGTGAAAACTGATATCGATACCAACTTCGAAGAAAATAATAAAAGCCTTAAAAAGCTATCATCTAAAAGACCCTTGCTAAGGAAGTTGATAAAGCGGGTGACACGCATGATACTACCAAAAAGGCAAACTTCACCTTGCAAGTATTCTGGAAGAACAGAAAACAGGGAGGTATCAATACATAACAATAAGGAAGAAAAAGATGGGAAACAAACACAAAACATGCAATGCCTAGAAGCATGCACAGAGCTAATTTCCCACTGCCAAACTTCTGAATGGTGATGGGTTTGATTCTAACTGCTGCATCCACGCGATTTACCTAATTACCTCCTCAACGTGATTCAAGGCAGGGTTTGTGGGGGCGTCCAGATGGAGCAGTATGCATCAAATAAACAAATATACCATAAAAAAAATTAAGAGGGATAAAGAAACAATGTTACCCTCCACACACAACAATTTGTTTCCCTTCTCATTTGGCTTCCCTCTCAGTAATAGTACGTAAACCATGGCATTTTCAAGGCTGAATAAATTACTGATTGAGTTAAACCATCAACAAATAATGTATAGTAACCTATTTACATGGAATGCTATCTCTGCAAGCAATTTGGGAAGGGGAATTGATATAAAAATACTGCTAAACAGAGGAATTAACAAAGTGGGAGATAGAAGGGACAGGGAAAAATCATCTATCAGTAATACCGAGTAAGAGGTTATATCAAAAAACCAAGCTCACTAATAAAGGTATCAAGTGTAAGAAAATAGTATTCCTTGTATTGCTTTTCCTTTCATTAGGTCTGAAATCAATTCTAAAGTGTCAAACAGGTTGAAAATAATACCAAAGAACTGACCTTTAGCATACATAGCTGTCCTTAGAAGGGGCATTCTATTTTCCCAACAGATGGCAGCACCTATCTTTCCAATTGGAGTTTCAAATACTGGAATTGTTGACCCATCTCCGAAACCCCAAATTAAACGTTCCAGGGCAGTTGGCATGATTTTACGATGCTTTCCAAGATAATGACCTTGGGAATCAAAAAACAGAACTGTACAGTACAGTGTGTATCCATCTCTCTCTATTACCCCCATCACCAAATAAACCTTGTATTTTCCAGCCATTGTTGCCAAACGATTCACTTCAGGGCCTGAAATTATATGATTATGAGTGCAGTTCAAGACCATGCATAGGATGCACTGTACTGTTCAACTGAATAGTTAACTTGTGAAAGAAAACAGTAGGGGACACTCAACACAAGAAATTGAAGAATCAACTGAATAGTTAATTAACTATTTCATTGCTCCCAAATGATTCACTTCAGGGCCTTAATTAAATATTTCATTGTGGTACAAGTTTTTCAGCTGGCAACAGGTACCTGTTTACAATTATTTTTAAGCAAACAATTCAGAATATCCAATATGTCTCCTATTTGTATATCAAGAATTTAGGATTGCAGAAACATGCAAATTTTGGCACTCCCCTTTCTCTATAGCATATTTTCCAGCAATCTGAGAATGGAGGATGGTATGGAGTAATGTGAAGCCTTTGAACTGAAGACAAACAGATAAACTACCTGGAACATCAATGGCTGAGGCATGGTATTTCCTGAACTCTTCTTTACCCTTTGCTGTCCTGTTACCAATTGTGACGCCAAAGTTGGAACCACGTGGATAACCACCTATAAATGCTTCTGGGAACACAACAAGCTGGGCACCATATGATGCTGCTTCAGCTAACAACCTCTCCGCTTTATCTGAAACGAGAGCATAAGATGCATCACTATGCCACATCAAATTCTGAACCATATGACAATTCACATAATGTCACCACAGAAACCATATGACAATGTCCATGTTTTGTGTGGAATCAGGAGAAAGAGGCATAATAATCCACATAAAAATGGCACGTAGAGCTTGTCATCAACTGAATCTGATTAATATTCATTTAGTGAGCATGATGTACTAAAACCACTGTCTTGTGACACATCCCACTAGCCATTAGGGTTTTGTTTCAGCAAACAAATTCACTCCTTACTAAATTATTCTGGCAAGTGTGATACTGTGATCCAGCATCTAGGACCTATGTGTATACTCGGACCTACTCGAATTAAACGTAGGATCAATCAATGCGATAAGCATCATTTCCCTTGCTGGAATTCGCGTTCTAATTTCACAAACCGCATATTTCTTATAAAGTTCCGACAGATGCAGCAGAAATGGGAAACCATAGAGTGTAAAGAAAGAGAAGGGGATACCGAGAGTGGCAGGAGTGTCGTAGAAGACGGTGGAGGCTTGCACGACGGTGGCACGGACGGTCGGGGAGGAGGAGTCGGCGCCCATTTCAACTTCGGCGAACACCGGAGCGTCGAAATCGCCGGTGGAGGGGAGGGTGACAAGTGACATTTATCTCAGTGGCTGGGCGAAGATCGCTTCAATGGAGGTCAACTGCCTTGGCAGGTCATCTGCTGAAATCTGGTTGAAGCTAGCCAGTTAAGAAGAGTATAAGCCGTTGAGATGAGTGGTTTCTAACTTTCTAGAGTTTTCCTCCTCTTGTTTCCTCCTCCTCCTCTGTTTTTTCCTTTTTTTTTTAAAAAAAAAAAAAGTCAAAAACAACTTGAATTTGAAGGGCACTTCTCTGTCCTATTTTTGTGAATTTTTTTTTCGAAATAGCCAAAAAAACGAAAACTTATTATGAGAATAGCCAAGATCTAAAAGATTTTAGGAAAATAGACAAAATAGGGTAAGTCGCTGTTTACCAAAGATTTTTAAAACAGCGATTTTACCAAACATTTTTAAAAAAATTAATAAAATAGGTAAGTCGACTTACTTTTTTTAAAAAAAAAATTAAATTAATAGAAAAAATAACGAAAGATGGAAAAAAGTTATACTTTTTTTTATTATTTTTTTTAAATATGGAGTAGTCAGTATGAATTTGAGATGACATGGGGAAGTGAAAAGGAGGGGTACTGATACGGAGAGAAACTAAAAGAGTGAGTAGTACATAGAGGAGAGTGGGGCCGGAGAGAGAGAAGAGAATTAAGAGAGAGCAACAAAGAAAAAATGAATGGGGTGGGGGCCAAGTGGAGGAGAGCACGCAACATGGAGTGGGTTTCTATTTTTTTTTAAAAAAATAGGGAGAGTCGCTGTTACAAACAGCGACTCTTCCATATTAATTTTTTACTCGTCTTTCGTTATTTTTTTTATTAATTTTAATTTTTTTTAAAAAATAGTAACTCGCTGTTTTAAACAGCGACTTACCTATTTTATTAATTTTTTTTAAAAAATTTGGTAAAGTCGTTTAAAACAGCGACTTTACCCTGTTTTGGCTATATTCCTAAAATCTTTCAGATCTTGGCTATTTTCATAATAAGTTTTCGTTTTTTTGCTATTTTGAAAAAAAATTCTATTTTTGTTATATGCGTTCAATACTTCAATATACCAAACACGCCACCTGATTTAGATACAGTTTTGCTTTATACACGGTGAATATCTCGTTAGACACACGGTGGCGATTACGGATTTGATAAAAAAAATGGCTGCCACAGTTTCTCAAACCGTGAGAACGAAGGAGCTCTGACTGCCACTGATTCTGAAACCGTAAGAACCTTTCTGACGACAGTTTTGAAAATCTTTTTAAGGTAGGCTGCAGGGTTGCGTTGGGGAGGAATATTATTAGTGCGGCAATTCTCAAATCAATCCCAACCCTTCTTGTGAAAAATTTGAGGCTCAGAGCAATATTATTAGTGAGTCCAAGGGCTCACCAATAATCCATCTAAGCCAAAAAAAAGGAGGGTGAGTTGGCTATGAGCCCAGAAAAAACACTCCTTGCAGTTGAGTCCGGGCTCATGGGTGGGATTATTGTGGGAAGGTGGGTCATGGTGGGTTTGTTTTTTTTTAATTCATTTTAATGCTTTATTAAATGTTAAAAAACACCAAATTTATTTTTGAATCTAATTTATTTTTATCTATCCGTAGACACTCATTTTGCATATATTTTTTTTTAAATTCAAAGATATAAATACCCATATTTTACTTTTTACCCATAAAAAATTCATTGTTTATCCATTTTTTCCTATAAATATTATGTAATGTATAATAATAATAATAATAATAATAATAATAATAATAATAATAATAATAATAACAACTTGCTTTTGTAAATTTGAAGAAAAAAATAGATTAAAAATGAAGTTAAGAGCTCCAGAGCGGGCTCACTATAATAATAATAATAATAATAATAATAATAATAATAATAACTTTTTATAGTTGTAGAAAAAAGGAAATATATTAAAAATGAAGTTACGGGTCCGGGACGGGGCTCACGGATAATTTGCTGAAAAGGTAAAAAGTTGGGTTGGGTCTCATAAGCTGATGTAGCAGTTGAAAAGTAAGTTACGAGCCCGGGACATGGCTCACTGATAAACATGCTCTCACGGCTCTTAAGGTATGTCATGTCTTATTTGCCCCTCAAACATTGAATTTGAAATTATTTATTTTCTTGTTTCAATGTCCTTTTTCATACTAGGGGTAGAGGTCGTGCTTCGCACGGTAGTGAATCTCATCCTTGTATATTGAACCGATGTGCTCTAGCAAATCTTGTATATTGATTAAATAGGGAAAGTATGAAACATTTGGATAAAGCTACATGTTCACAAGTCAAAAATCCGATACAACAACAAAGATATCATAATTATATGAACAACAAGATTACAATACATGCATAATTTTCTCTATTTGAAATGTTGGTTGTCTACATCATGGTATGACTACGTCCATTACTGGCTCCATAGGGGGTTTCATTGCGAATGGGGATACAACAAGATTCAGAAGGTTCACCATGAATACAACCCCCCATGGCATTCACAGTTCCCTACACCCACTGGGCGGAGATTGTGCATTATTCTCGAGATCCCTTCTTTTCTTGAGCCTGCTTTTGTTCTTGGCCACATGATTACCTTCTGGTTGTGGTTTGTCCTCGGGCACATTGAGGCCAGTGAAACTCACCATCGGTATGCATCTTTCTATCTTGAGCAGGTTTGCTCTTACTATCATATCAAATTGATGATTATCACTATCTCAATAAAACTATCATAAGAAAAATTAGAAACAAGACAGGACTAAAACCCACATAATTGGAAAGTAAGGATAAATCAAAAGATGATGTAAGTGATTATTGTAGAGTGAAGACAAAATGGGCTGAAATTTTAAATATATATGAGATCTAACCTGAAATTTTAAATAGTCAGTAGTTTAGGAGGTACAGAAGAGAGAATATGCTGGGATTCTAACCTACCACCACTTTTATAATAGCCAACTCTAGAGTTCTCACTCAAGACGTTTTCATAATACAAGCTGCAGATTCAATTCACTTATATAGCTATATTAATGTCAATGAAGTTTACATCAACAATAAAATCACACATAAGATAAATGTCAATTAAAAAATCCATATATTTATTTAAGTCCCATAAATTTGATTTATCCAAGAGTTCTCATAGAGATATTTGCTTAAGACAAGCTCAAAATTCAATTCAATCGAGACAGAAATATGTTAATGACTTTGATTTATATGACATTTTCCCAACTGCACTCTCGTCACTTTTTGAAACAAGAACAAGTATAAAACTAAGCAATTTTACTCAAATAAATGCTTCAAAAAAGCTTGATAAAGTTCAAAGTTGAGTCAAAGAGTTCAAGTGTTTGTCTCTTTTGTTGTCTATCAAAATAATATGAGATGTACTACCCGACATTATGAAATGTAAGATGAATTCAGGACTTGTAAATGTTATCAAATGACTAATGAAAACAATACCTTCTGATGTTGTTGGGTTTGGCATGCCGCTTTTGTTATTGAGCATCTAGATTTTTTTTTGTTTGTGTGTGTGGTGGGGGGGGGGGGAGGGATGAAATCTGGATATTGTTTTTTTGCTTCGTGTCTTCAATAACTAGAGAACGAGACCTACAATTCATGAAATCATCACTTTGAAGATCAAAGCTCAAGTAGAAGAACATAAAGTATTACATTAAAAAGACAATAATAATAAGACATGTGACAAAAGGTAGGGAAATAAAAATTGAAAAAGGCTTTCCTTCAAACCATAGTTTGACACAAAAGAACATGCTTTTCTTTTGACTCTCCGTCAATAAGAGAAGTGACAATAGAAGAACCAGGTTGAGTAATGTGATCGAAACCCCATTACAACAAATTATTCATCATTAATAAAAGGGATAAAAACTTGAATTATCTTGAGAAGAGAGAACATCAAGACGCACATGTGGATCAATGAGACACTCATGGTCATGCCTCCAAACCACGAAATCCAGAAAACGTGGTAAGAGTTTGGCACCCTAATTGCATTTCATAAATTTTTAGAACATAACCCACCCATTAAATGAACCCCAAAAGATGCTAATCAAACACCATGATGCCTCTTCAACTCGACCCCAAACTTAAGATCTTCAACTAGACCCCAAACTTAAGATTAATTATAACCTTAGGATGCATATATGGTTAAGCAGGAATCATCATTACGTCAAAATGCACATCTATTAAATATGGAGGCATGGCAGGGCACAAACCTGAAAAGGTGCAAATGCCAGACTCGAATTCAGACCAAAGGTAGCACCACTTTTCCATAGCTTCTTTTCTTAAACCTGAAACAGTAGGCAAATATGGTGCATAATTCAAGAACAAAAAAGGGTTCATAAAAAGGAAGAATACTTCAGGTATGAATGCCAAATTATAAAAGTTGTTATGAAATAAACCAATGACTTTTGAGGAAAGCAAATACAACTTAATATCAACAATGCCAGCCCTAGCATATATACACTAAAAATGAACAGAGTTGGATGGGATAATGCATTGGAACTGATTTTAAAAATGCGTGTATGATTTGTGATCACCCAAAATAAAGGAAGAGAAGGTGCTCAACAATCAAATTTGGTAATTGCTAAGCAAGGTAAAATGAAGACAGATTATCCATACAATCCATCATACATAAATACTGTAAAGATTCGGGATTTTAAAATAATATTTATAAATTAAGAATTTACTTTGATTTAATATAGACTTAATTGGGATTTGAATTATAAGATTTTGGAAAATTTTAAAAATTCCGTCCTCGAGCAGAATAATTTTATTTTAATTCTTTTGGAGCAGATTCCGGCATAAATTTGAATTTGATCTAAAAATGGATTTTATTTTCGATTTCTTATATCGAGATTGAAGATGTTTATTCGGATTTCATTATTATTGTTATTATTCAGATTTGAACTTTTGGGTGAAATTTTAATCGTTTCGGAATAAGGTCGAGAGAGCGGGTTTCGAGATTTGTTTTGAGGTATGTTGAGATATGGCTTTGGGACCACATGAGATCCTTATTTCCGCCCCTTTTGTCTTCATCTCAGCTCCTCTTCTGAAAGCTGAAGCAGCAGCAAAACAACAACTCTACACTCCTCTCTTTAGCTTGCCCATTTCTACTTCTAGCTAAACACCCATCCCTCTCCTCCTCCTCCCTCTACCTCTCTGCTTCCCCATTCTTGGCAAAGTTCCAATACTAATCCTCTGCCCTTGCCCTGCTCCCACGCCACCTGCAGCAAACAAACCCATACCCACACAACCCTCAGCACCTCCTCTCTCCCATTCCATTTCAAACTCAGCCCTTTTGGGTTCAAATCAACAAGCTACACTTCCCCTACTCTTCCTTCTTTCATGAGAAACAGCCCGAGACACCACCCGAGAGCCAGTCGAGCACCCTCGAACACCTCCCTTGAGCAACCCCGAGCGCCTCTGCTTTCCCAAGCCGAGCTCCAACCACACTCATCTCTTTCCTCCTCCACGAGCAGCCCCTGTTTTCGAGCTCCAAGCGTCGAATACCAGCACACCCCACCTTCTTCCTTCTCTGAGCTCGAGCAGCAGCAGCAGCACCTCCGAGCTCCGACATCGACGAATTGAAGCCGTGCATCCAGGAGCTCCCAACCACCGACGCCGACGCTATCCTCCCTCTCCTTCCCCTGTTCTCGTCCCCAACTGTTGGTAAGGTGCTTATTAGTCGATTTACGATCTATAACCCCTTAAAGGCACTCCTTTATGACCCCTCGCACTTAACCCAGGTCCCTCGGAGCTTCCCTCTTCAACGATGAGCCCCACAGCAGCCGATGGGCACCCCGGAGCCACCTTCGACGCCCTCGGTGAGAACTCGAACCCCCTTCCTTTCTTGTTCAGATTAGTCTCTCTTCTTTTATTGGTTGGGTGGTCTGCGTAGTGAGCTTGTTATCGACGAAGCGAGAGCGAGAGATCCGCGAGAGTGGGCAGTTGAACCAGAGGAGAGGGTCGGCTCTGAGGAAGAAGAAGGGTGAGGTGTAACGGCCCGAATATAGATACCCGGGTTACGTTTCGAAGGTCGGGTACCTTCGTTCGGATCTTGCAATTCGAGTACAGGTCGGGGTTTTGAAATTCAAGATTAGTATTTTAAAGTGGGGATTTCGGACCCCAAAATAGCCTGATGGCCACGCGGAGCCTTCGAGCCGTCCTAAATCTAAGTCGCGGAAATCCGTTTGCAAACGATAGAATAAACGAAAGTAGAGTACAACTTGTCACGACAAGGCCGGGTCAAAACCAAAACACATAATTATGAAATTGTAAGGCCGAGTTAGCGGGGTTAGAAAGATTATTTGCAAGCGCCCGGAGTTTCCCACGTCATAGAGACAAAGAGCAATTATACCTAAAAA
The DNA here is from genome assembly GCA_963922045.1 of Persicaria maculosa. Classification (NCBI taxonomy): domain Eukaryota; kingdom Viridiplantae; phylum Streptophyta; class Magnoliopsida; order Caryophyllales; family Polygonaceae; genus Persicaria; species Persicaria maculosa. The sequence goes on along the minus strand of OY998261.1, from coordinate 16,406,924 downwards.
CAATTGGTGCGAGCGGGGTCAGACCGAGGCCCCAACACGCTCTGTCCAGCAAGCGAACATACACATACGCTAATAATAAGGATGATGCAGATGCGGAAATTAAATCACACTAGCATGATCCTAATTTACAATATGCGAGAAATAACTGTAAAGGCGCCCAAAGAATGCCAAGTGGCATGTCCCTCTCCTACCTCTGCACCCCTTTCCGTTAGTGCAGAGACTGGCCAGTTCGATGCTATAGCATATCATATCATATCTCATCATCATAACATAAATTAAAATAAACATGCCCGATGGTGCTGGGCTATCATCATGCTCATATCGACTCGATAGACTCAGGGCACCCGATGGGGCTGGGCTACCCTATGACCCTAGCAAAGACTCTAGGACTATCACAGATAACGACCGTTCGGTTTCATACGCGTAAAGAAATAGAATGCTCAATCACAAGTGCAACCTAGCATGATACTACATGGCATGCTTTAATGCTTATGCAACACCTAGTATGTCATACATTCACAAGCCGGTAATCTCTTTCGAATCTGAGTAAGCCCATAAAGGAACTTACCTGAGTAAGCCGAACAGCAAAAGATACAGCAGAAGCAGAATCCAAGAATCAACAAACACCTAATATATAAGCGAATAAGGCTCCATGAGATATTATTCTACTATTTAACACATGGAAACTTTCCCCAAGCTAATCACAAAAGAAAATAACTAGATTCCGAGAAATTATCCGAATACCCAAATCTAGGTCAACCCGGTCAAAGTTGTTATGATAGAATTCTCTAATACGTCGCTTTCCAACAAAATCCTCAAAAGAATATATTTCCAAAACATAGAACTCCTTTTAAAACAATTACTTATAATATAATGTTAATTAAAATATTACCTTCCATTTTATAAGTAAATCCTTTTAATGTTCTCAACTAATATATATTAAATTCATTTTATAATACTTCCCAACTTTATTTCTTAAAAACTCAAGTTAATAATAAATATAATAATGCATATAATAATAATATTAACAATAAATAAATAAAACAAATAAAAGCGTGACTATGTACATATACATATATACCATATATGAGTTAAAACCAAAACAAAAGAATTCAAACCTAGCCGGCCCAACTGAAATATCCGAAAGCAAAGGCCCACCCGCAGGAGCCCAGCCCATCACCCAACATTGCAACCCAGACCCAGACCCAGACTCGAAATAGAAGCATAACAAGTGGAGATACGGGTTTGTGGGCTGAGGCAAAGAGGGAAGGGGGATCCGGGTTTTTAAAACGATATAACCCGTTTTAGGGGTTAACCCGGCCCAAGAAACAGGCCCAAAGCCTCCCTTCGTCTTCAACCTCAGTTGCAGCAGGGGATCGACGCAAAGAAGAACGGGGGAAAGGGAGGAGAAGAACTCCGGCTAGGGAGCGTCGTTCCGCTCCAAATTTCACCCACAGAATCGACGAGAAATTCCGACCAAGACCCACCCCGAAACGGAGAAATGACGCAAGGAAAAGGAGGAGAAAGAGGACACTTACAGTCGCGACTCCAAGGGCCAAGCACCGGCAGAGGTGGCGGATTCTGAGAGTAACGATGGAGGAGGGGCTTGCTCCGGCCTAGGATGATGGGAAGAGAGATAAAAGAGTGACTTTTACGCAACTATAGGCCGAAACACAAAAGAATCGAAGGTTTTACCTTCTTGAACTCGAACAGGGGAGGGGATGGTGGTGCAACTTCGGCGGCGGCTTCCTCGTGTCCGAGAGAGGCTCCTCTTGGCCTAGGGAGGAAGAGGGATGAGTAAAAGGGTAGATTACAGTGGTTGAAGCGAAGAGAAGAAGAACGAAGGGTTTACCGTTGCAAACGAAACAGGGGAGGAGGAGTCCTCCTTCGGTTCCGCTGGCGGCTCCGGCGGCGTCGTCGAGGCTCCTGGCACCTGGGAGGGGGGTGAAAGGTGGTGGTTTGGTGATGGTAATGGGTCACGAAAAGGGGTGAGTTTTTTGGGTTTTTATCTGAGTTTCTTCAGGGGAAATTTGGAAGAGGGAGAGAGAGTGATGATGGAAATGAAGAGGAGGGTGAGGTAGGAGCGGTTTTAAGGACAATTCAGGGGTGTGGGTGTGTGGAAAGGGAGGTTGGAGGGGCTGTTGCATTGCAGGGGAGGGGGGGACCAAATGCAGCAGACGGGTAGGGAGAGAGAGAGAGAATTAAATAAATAAATAGAAATAATATATATATATATATAATATAATTAATGATAAATGAGGTGGAAGGGTCCCATTCGCCTTACAAATTCGAATTCCCGACGTTAAGAATTTAAATTGAATTAAAACATTTCGATTAAGAAATTAATTTTTACAATACGAATACTCAAGAACGGAATTCGATTCCGAAAAATCTAATTTAAAATGAAGTCGGAAGGATTTATAAAATGGACCTTGCTCGGGGACAAGTTTTTCTTCCGATCATACAATTAAATAGTCATTTTCAATTCATTTTTACTAATAAAATAATTATATAATATAGAATATATTTTGGTCTTTACATGAGGTGTTGTGTGGGGGGTGGGGTCCATCGGTTTCGGTTTGGGTATAAAAAGAATCAGATTCAGCTTGGGTTGGGCTAGGCCTTTGAATCTCGCATCCGGGTTATAACAAATGAGAGAGGCTCCTTTTCTTTCTTTTCTGATTGGTCTAGGCCCGGGTTCTTCTTTCATCCGGGTTAAGCTTTCGGGTATGGGCTAGGATCCACGTTTTCTTTGGGCCTGCTGGGTTGGGTTTATAAATTGTATTGTCATTTGGTTATATTATGTGTTATAATGATGTGATATATATGATATATTATATGATAGTAATTACTTATTTGTATTATTATTTTTATGTTAATTCTGATTTTGGGAAAATGAATTTATGAAATTTTTCTATACTATGAAATTATTTTAAAAGTAATATATTTGGGATAAGTATTTTGTGATGATTAAATATGTAAGTTGGGAATTTTGAGAGAATTTCTTAATAAACATAATTGATGTGTATGCTAAATTATATATTATTGATAAAGTCTTCTTTAAGAGGGTTTTCAAGTCCTGGAATTAGCTCTTAAATGATCTATTGTTTGGAAATCAAAATGCCGGAATTATTTTAAATGGTATGATTTTATAAATTGACCACGGTTTTAATATTTATAAATGGATTTTGTACAAATATGATTTGAGAAAATGGTTTAAAGAATGATTTGACCTAACTTGAGATTTAAGAACTTCGGAAATCTTAGGAAATTGACTTGCTTGTATGACTTGTAAATTATGATATGTGATATTGATGTGTTATGTGTTGATTATGAAGCATGCTATGAAGTGTTTTGTTATAATATGATATATGATTATGGCGATATCTTAATCTGATAAGCATGATGCGAAGTATATGATTAAGATATGGTTATATGTGAATTGGAGCATGATTTGACCTGTTAGAATCTTGAATTGAATTATGAAGCATGATGAGATGTTATATGATATTATGTGATGATTTAAGCTAACTCGATATTTTAAAAGAGTTTTGGGAAATCTTGGAAAAATGATCTACCTTGCCTAACTTGATGAATAACTTGATAACTTGTGTGAGTATAAATTATGATATGATAGAGGATCTATGATGAGATCTTGATCTGATAAGCATGTTTTGATGTGTTATGATTATTAAGTGTGGATTGTGAGATGCAATGTTGATATATTAAAGTATGATATGACTTAGAGTATGAATGTGACTTATATATATATATATATATATATATATATATATATATATATATATATATGAGATGACACTACATGATTACTAAAAATGTTGTATGATATGATAATGAGTTAAGCATGATGAAACATTGAGATGAGATATTGAGATGATGAGTTGAAATGATCAAGTGTTTTGAGATTATGCGATATTATATGTTGAGATGAGATGAGCATGAAATGAGCATAATGAGATAAGATGGAATAATCTGAAATGAGATATGCAAAGTTATGTATGATAGTTAGGGGCGCCTTGTGTGAATTAGATAGACTTATGCATATTTGTATGTTTATTAGGTGAATTGTGATCTATTGGACATAGCTTATTATTGGTGTTGATTGCTTGGATTCTGCGCGCCTCCAGGTAAGTTTCCTACGGGAGCTTACTCAGTAACTCGGACCTCCTGCCTAATGTGTCATATAGTATGTAGGTGTTGCATATGCATAAAAGCATGCCATATAGTATCATGCTTAGGACTTGCACTTTCGAATGAGCATCCGTATACTTTATGTGATTGCAAAACAGAACGGCTGTTATCTGTGAGTCTTAGAGTCTTTGCTAGGGTCGTGGGGGCATTCGTGTTTTATACCGTTTTGGTCCCCAATCGAGTCGACGAGTATGATCTATATATATCTCTGATATGGTTCGGCATAGACCGAGCGCCCTACCTCGGAGTAGGTACAGAAATATATCTGTTACGGTTCGCCATAGGCCGAGCGCCCTACCTCGGAGTGGGTACGGGAATATATCTATTACGGTTCGGCTGAGGCCGAGCGCCCTACCTCGGAGTGGGTACGAGAAATACAGAGATATGGGGATATGCCACTTGGCATTCTTTGGGCGCTTTTACAGTTTCTCTGCACATTATTTCAACTAGGAGCATGCTAGTGTGATTTAAATTATGTATCGCATTAGACCATCCTTTATTCTAGGAATAGGCATATTATATGGCCTCAGCGCGGTCTTTAGGGCCCACAGGCGTCTCTGGGCCTGACTTCGTGGATAGTGTTAGGTACCCGCCCTTTTGCTACTCTGTGCTTCTATGGCGAGGGATCCTCCTGGGCGAAAGCGAAGAACCGGACTGACTCGTACCTGAATTGCAAGATCCGAACGAAGGTATCCGACTTTCAAAACGTAACCTAGGTATTTATATCCGGGCCGTTACAAATACACTACTTAAATTAAAAGTGGAGTTATGTATATGCAATATTTTATTCCACCTAACCCATTAATAAACTTAATGAGGGGAAACAGAAGACAACCAATTAATGCGAAGATAAGATTGATCATAGGAAGACCTTCTGGTTTATAGTAAATAGAGCTAAAACAAAATAACGGAGTTTAAAGTTTACCCCGGTGCTTCTGCCACTTCAAGGCTTGGCAAATTAGAGTCATTAACCGTGATGGTGGCACCACAGACACTCCTACAGTTACGGTTTTCCACAAAACAAAAAAGCATCAATATAAAAATGAAATCACTATTAAAAACAATAGAGAAATCAAATAACCTACAAAACAAGAAGGGAACAATGAGAGCCAATGGACAAATGAAACAAAAGGAGAAACATCAAGATTAGTACACACACATTAACTAAAGAATATTGGAAATTTAGAGAGAAATGAACCTTGAAGATGAAGTGGTTCTTCTTTAGTACATACACAAGTATATTACCAAATCCAATTGTGTGAGGAATCCATTCATACAAGGAGCTACAAAAGGAAACACTTCAAAGTTTAAACAAAACATAACAAGCAAAACCAGATTCCAATTATCTGATCTTGTATTTGAATGACAAAATTTATGAAATTCAATGAATGAATAGCTTACACCAGCAATTCCATCTGAATAAACTACAACAAAGAGAAATGTGTTGAGATAATATTTCAATAATGGAATAGAGTAGGTCCACTTTTACCATAGAGTAGTGGTCAGAAGAAAAAAAAATACTTCTATAATCAGTTTAGATCCTCATTCCTCCCAACCACCATATTAAGAGTTTATGGCTTTATGCATTAGAATATACTAATTTCAATTAATTAAAAGGAGAAAATTGTAGAAAATCGACAGCCAAGAGTCCAAAACAGGGGCATACCCGTGCATTATTGACGGATCTAATCTGATGAAATTGTATCCTTGAAAGCATGGACACGCCTTGCTTCAATGTATACAAGAGTAGCTCCCTGATATAATTTTTTTTAATTTTGTTAATAAGAGCATAACATACAGGATTACACAAGTAATTATAGATAATTGGATACAATAAATAATTTGGTAGAACCAGGACACACAACATGCTAGATCTTTAGTATAAAATCAGAAAGTTGTGGAAGCACTGTTAATTCTAAATAACATTTAGAAGGTAATAGCTATATAGCTAATGCCCACATGCAAAATGAGCAGAGAAGAGACATGGAATTCAAAAAATTTAGTTGCAACAAGAAGCATGTTGGAACTTGGAAGCAGCTCAGATATCTATATACGATAAATAATGTACCTGATGCAACTTATAAATGTCCGACTTTCATTATTGATTTTTTCAATATCATCTGATGTGTAGGGTTCTTCTTTGATAATTTCCTGAACAAAATGGGAAGTGCCATGAGTAAAATAACATTATGATTTACAACTCAATACCATGAAAATCACATACTTCTATCCCCACCATCATCCCAATGGTTGAGATATAGGAATTGAAAAAAATTTCATGGAGGGGATACAGAAACATTGAATACAAGAAAGATGAACTCAAAGAAGCAAGCTGAAATTCAACCACTCGATTATTGTAATTTGTGGCAGCAGTGACAGCTTTTTGGGATTCATCCAGTGAATGGGCTATTATGTGTAAAGACCCGAAATTTTAAAATATTATTTTAAGACTTATGATTTAAATTAAATATTAAATTTATAATATTTCAAAAATTTTAAAAATCTCCGTCCTCGATCAAAATGATTATATATATATATATATATATATATTTTTTTTTCGAGTAATTCCGACATATATTTGAATTCGGTTAAAAACAAAAATAGAGGTATAGTTTTATAATTTCTCCCAAATTAACCCTAACCCTAATTGAACCAGTATAAATACCCTTTTATTTCCTATGTGCAGCCAGCTACTATTCATTTACCTTCCTCACGGCTCTACTAGCTCTCTCGTTTACTCAGAGGAATCCACGCCTCACAAGCTCTCTCGCCATGGCTCAGATCCGAAAGCCTCCTTGTTCGCCCTCTTCGATGTAGTTAGAGGAAACCATCTTCTTCCCATTGCTTTCCCTTCAGCCGCTCACTCCAACACCCACGCGAACCCTCGGATCTCTCTCTCGCGCTCTCGTTCGCCTTCGATTGTCTATATCCGAGCTCTCAAAGCTCCTCCCATGACATCCCTCTTTCACTCTCGCCTTCACTCGTCCCGCTCTTTTGCTCTCTCGCTTCTTCCCTCCCTCGATCGGACGTCACCTCGAGCCTCGCAACGAGCTCGAGCTCGAGCTCATCGGAGCGCCTCCGATGACCACCCTCACGATTGAAGACGAAGGCTCGAGGGCGCCTCCTTCCGGGGTCACTGCCATCGCTAGTCCTTGCCATTGCGCTAGGGAATGGTCCGAGCATCCCTACAGCACCGACCCAAAGCCAATGAGCCCCGCAGCGGCCCCTCGAACCTCATCGACCTCGACCGGAGACATAGGGTAAACTCTTGGGCCTTGGGACGGTGTTTGCACTCGCCTTGAACTGTCTAATTAAATTGGGTTTTGGATTTTGTTTATGTGATAGTGGAATCATGGAGCTTTGATTTTAGAACACATCCTCGTTGAATCTTTAGTTGCCATTGAACCCTTGGTTTTGATGAATTTGTATTTCAGTCTGTAGATCCCATTTGTTAAGCTTAAGATTTTACCAAATTTATACATACATTTTATTTCCAAGAGTGGTGGCCTTTTAATTGCCTATTATTGTTATGTGGTCGATTGCTATTATTACATTTGTTTGAACTTGGGCAAGAGCCACTAAAAGAGGGATACTTCGATTGGATTAATGACCTTATTATATTTAGTTGCTTATTTTACTAAAGTGGGATATAATATAAGTCATTGATAACTTCTTTTTATAAACTCGATTTGTTTTGATAAATTAAAGAAATGGCTGTCGAATTGGTTACGGTTTAAGTGATTCAATTTAGTGGTGTACCATCCTTATAATTGAATTAGAGATTGATTATTAAATCGACTGACTTTAACTTAAGTGGTTTTGATGAGTGAATATATTTAACTTGTTTATAAATAGTTAAGCTTTAATTTAATGATTAAATGCTTTAACCCTCTTAATGAGTTATGTCATCGTCTAACGGTAATTTTTTTTAAAGAAATCAAATAAGGTTCCACTTGACTACTTAATACTATAACTTTGTGAATTGAGTTATAGATCACTCACTTGGTTCCTTGTATATAAAATAGGATATGATTCTTCTTTTAGAAACATACTTTTGAGTGTGGGTGTTTTATTCGGATGTCATATGACTAATGCTTTGATTAGTAAAATAATAGTAAGGTAGGATCAAGCATATAAGATATAAAAGATATCTTGAGAACAAGTTATACTTTAAGTGATTTGTGGTCTTTATGAGTTGACCTTGTTTGAAGTGGTTTTGCTATAAATGGTCTTATTATTGTTTACTCTTTAAATATGAGTGATATTGCGTGATCACTTGACTTATAAATATTTAATGGGAAGATGAATAACTGATTAATTACATGAGAATTCACATAAGATAAATTGTTGACTTCTTCTAATGGTTGAGAAGTTATGGTTTCGTTGAGTTATTTGAGGTTTGATAATTTATTACTTACTTGAGTTGACTTGATGATTTGATTAATGAAACTACTTGAGCACTTATATGAGTTATGGTATGAAATATATGTATGAAGTATGTAACTGAGATATGAATATATGAGTTAAAAACATGATTGACACATGGAATCTTGAGTTGATTTATGAAAATGGATATACAAAATGATGAGATGTTATATGATGATATATAATGATGATGATGATGAATCACTTAAGCAAATGTGTAAGGAATACCCGAGCTTGAACTGAAGTAAGATGTTTTGAGTGGTGATATTGGTAAGACTTTGAGCTAAGTTTCATACTTGATGAGAACAAGGTTAATTGAGAATGATGGTTATGATGAGAATGTGAGGTTACTTGAATAAAATATTATTTACTCTGGTGATGACTTGGAAACATGTTTGTGTGTTGATTAAATATGTATTGATGAGTTATTCCTTGCTTATTACTTTCTAGTGTGATTGGATGATTCTCTGCGTGGCTTATTTGCTGATGAATGATTCTCTGAGTGGCTTATTTGCTGACTAATTGGATGTGAAGACTCCAGGTAAGTTTCCTACGGGAGTTTACTCAGTAACCAGGACCTCATGCTTGATGTGTCATATAGTATGTAGGCGTTGCATCTGCATAAAAGCATGTCATGTAGTATCATGCTTAGGACTTGCACTTATGAATGAGCATCCCTATTCTTTATGCGTTTGAAAAGAGAACGGCCGTTATCTGTGAGTCCTTAGAGTCGTTGCTAGGGTCATTGGGGCATTCGTGTTTCATATCGATTTGGTCCCAGTCGAGTCTTATATTATGATATGGCTGCGGCGATGACCGAGCGTCCTACCTCGGAGTTGGGTACTGACATATGATGGCTGCGGCACCGACCGAGCATCCTACCTTGGAGTTGGGTACGGACATGTATGACCTCGGATCGGGCACATATTGGGAGTTTGGGGATATGCCACTGGGCATTCTGTGTGGATCCATTTAAAATCGCTTTCTGCATATATAAATTGTCAGCATGCTTGTGTGATTTAAATTCTGTACTGCACTAGAAAATCCTTTATTTTAGCTATATGCATATTATATGTCCTCGGCGGGGTCTTTAGGGCCCGCATGCGTCTCTTGGCCTGACTTCGTGGATAGTTTCAGGTACCCGCTCCCTTTTGCTTGTTGATTACTTCTATGGCGGGGTTTTCTCATGGGACGAGTGTTAAGAAGACTTCGTACATCTTACAACTTGACTTTATAAATGTTTTGGTTTAGTTGGACATTTAAAAACAATGTATACTTATCTTGATTCCAACTCGTTTCGTCTCTTTTGAGTTTTGGCTAGTTGGATTAGGACAGGTTCCCGTGCGAAAGCACAAAATCTTATGGACTATTTGACTCTTTTGAGGGTTTTAAATCCCTTTTTTCTTAAGTTGTATCATTAAATTCTTAAGACTTAAGCAGGGTTATAACTTGAAGAGAATAAATAAACAGCTCGTACTTGGATTGCTAAGATCGGGCAGAGGGATATTTCTTCCCTCTAGACGTTACCCGGATTTCATAATCTGGGCCGTTACATTATGAATGATCCACCAACTGGGAGGTCAACATCGTTTGCACGAATAAGACTAAAATCAATTAATTTTGCAAATCCAGTCTTTTCCATGATGTAAATTGCCTCTATGGTAGACAAATTTCACATGATTTATCAAGACATTTATTTAATGAGGTTGATGTCCACAAAAAAAAAACACTTATGTCTCCCGTTTATTGGAAATGGAATATATTTAGACCTGAAGAGAGAATTTAATACAAGTGATGGACAATGCATAGAAATTTAGAGGTGAAAAACCAATCTAATGTGAAAGATTATGCAACATGAGAAACCAATCATTTTCAAGTAGGAGTTAAAATGTGAATTCTATGCAGCATCGAATATTCCAATCCATCTTTCTATAAGGAAGAAAATCATAGTAAGATAGCCATAGGCTATTAGTAAGTTACCGAATTTTCTTCCATCATCCTAATCTATTGAAAGCAACATTTCTCCCAAAAACAAAATTTGTTTTCAAAATCTAGATACCGAAAATGTTAAAATTTCAACAGGCCAAATTCATTCAAGTACCTATTTCCTATTTTAACCCTGGAAGTTTGCATTTGAAAATATTTATTTTTTTTCCTTCGTGGGGCGTTTCGATACTTTCCGCTTCTGTTTCTCCCACCGCCTCTGCTTCCTTCTCCTTCTTCAACTCCTACTTCGTTCCTTGTTGTTATAGCAGATGCAATTCCACCGTTGCTTCTAGGGGTTCTCTATGGCTGAAATGACTTCTCCTTCCCTCGTGGCATTTTATTCTTCGATATTAGTTGACTTCTTCTACTCTGCTTTACCTCCTCCTCATCATTGTGTTTCATTCTCCTGTCATGTTCATACTCCCTTGGCGCTTATATTTGTCAGCTCTCGGTTTGTCGCCTTCTTCCTCGCTTCTCTGTTGCATATCTTTCGGGTTTCATCCTCCCTCATGGATTTTGTTCATCGGCCACTGTGATTCTCCCAGTTCAAGAGGTAAGCTTTCCACCATCTTCTATTTATTTTGATTTCCTCTTAATTTGTTCTTGTTGAGTGAATCCCGCTTTGAATTTTGAATAGTCCCGTTTAGATTCGATTCTCAAATTCTGTAGCCAGGGTTTCGATTACTCTTATAAAATTATCACTCACTCTTGTTCAATTTGGGTGGAATTCATTTATATGAGTTGTGCATTGATCCATCCGATTATCCACCAAAACATATAACGTTTTATAAGTTGATTTTAATTGAGATTTGGAATTTCATTGATTTAGGGTAATTATATTCATTTGTAATGATGGTTGGTTAAATTGAGATTAAAATATTGAGACTTAGTGTTTGTTTGCTTTTACGCCTCCAAGGTGTTCGTAGAAATGTTTCACATAGATTTTGGAATGGAGATTATCTTTGGATGATGTTGTGTCATAATTGAGATTGTATATAGATTTAATCTCGTTAGGATTCCTCTTCTTGTTTACTATTTTTGTTTTGGTTTCGATTTAGGGGTATTTGGGGTTCTTTATTTTCGATTAAGGAGAGGTCAATTCCTCTTGCGTGATTGATTCGACTCAGTTTAGTCTGAATTAGGGGTTTTAGGTTAATGGCTTGTCTTTTTCTTTTTAAAAATTCTGCATCCAAGGTTGATGTTCTTTTAGCATCTTGTTCAAGAGAAATTTCTTATTCATGGTGAGAAGGTGCGTTATTTTAGGAAAATATAATTATGTTGAAATTAGAATTTTTTTTATCCCTTCAATGAAAGTATTGCTTTCAATTGATTAGAATGATAGAAGAAAATTCAATAACTTACTATCTAATAACATGTGGTTATCGATTGAATAATAGAATACAATTAATTAGAACAATAGAAGATCGAAAAATAAGTAACTTATTGTCTAACAGCCTGTGGCTATCCATTGAATTTTGTTCTTACATAGGCCCAAATCATACCTGAGGTACGTTTTATAAAAACTTGCTCCTTTTGTAGTAGTGTAGATTTTCATCTAATCACTTCTCTCTCCTTGTGGCCTCTCCTTTGTGCTCATCGATCTTCATCGATCTCTTCAGGAAGCTTTCTACTTCTCTTCATTTCCCCCAATTTTTTGACTGATTTTCCGGATTCATCCTAAGAAATCTTCCAGGGGTCGTTTGACATCGATATCTAGATATTAAGATATCAATTGTAAAGACTGAATATATTTTGTATTATTATTCTATATAGTAAATTATTATTATTTGTAAAAGTGGAATAAAACCCATCCCCGAGCGTAAGTTTTGAATTTTTTTTAAGTCATTCTAGCATCATTTTGAGAATTTGGATTCCAGCGGATTTTAATTCCGCCTTCAAGCTCCGAGTATTGATAAAAGATTAATTTAATTCCGTTTATCTTGAAATTGAATTAAAATTCGATTAAATTTGATTTAGTCGGGATTCGATCGGGCGAGCGGGTTTTGAGCCTATTCCGCTAATTTGAATGGGTATTGTGGGGACCTCTTTAAATCCTATTTTATTTTTCCTTTTCTTTATTCTCTCTTTCTCTTTCTCTCTCTCTCTCCCTCTCTCTCTCGTCCAGGACCACCTGCCTTGCCAGCAACGTGCAGCTGCAACCATTTACACCATAAAACACACCTTGCCCTCCTATTTATGCACACACACCATAGCCTTACATTCCCTCCTTATCTTCTCCTCTCTTCACTTTAAGCAGAACAACCCACACCCTTATCCCTCCTCTCTCCCCTTTGGCTGCCGTGAACTCCTAAGAGCCCAAGCCCTCTCTTTTCTTCCATTGAACACCACACACACCTACAACCCACACTCCTTCCATTTCCACCTTCTTGGCCCTCTGTCGTCGGCACCACTGTCGATCCGCAAATCCACCATGGCTGCTACCACATCCTCCTCCTCTCTCTGTTTCACATCCGCAACCCACCTCGTCCTTCATCTCCTCCTTCGAAGCCAGCAGCTGAGCAGTGCCAACATCCCCTCCATTCTCCTCCTCGTCGTCGCCGCCGGAGGAGCCCGCAGCCGAGCACCTACACTCGCTTCCTTTGACTCCGACGAAGCGCGGCCGACTCCGTTCTCGCCCTCCTCCCCTGCTTTCCGATTGGAGAGGTCGGTGAGACTCTCCTCTTTCATTTTGACCAAATACCCCCCCCCCAAAGGGGTACCTTTATAACCTTTCTCGTTCGACCTAGGCACCTCGGCGCTCCCTTCGCCACAACCAAGGCCGAATCGGACGAATCGAACATTTCCGGCAAAGCGTTCGAACCTCGGTAAATTCTCTCTTCCTCCCTCCTCGTTTCTCTCGTTTCATTCTTATTGGTTGGGATGTGGTCGGAATCCTATTCCGATCACCTAGGTACAACGTCGAGCCGAACTGACCCCCCACCCCACATGCCTGAGCTCTCTCCTTCTTCCCTCCGTTTTTAGCTCTGTCATTGAGCTCCGTTCATGGGGAAGGGGACATGTCCACAGACCGGTTCTCTCTTCTTTTTCTATTTTCCTTGAACCGGCCGGTTCAGTTAAATCTTTGAATTGGGGGACTCAGCTTCCGTCTGGGCCGGGTCATGGGCTCGGATCCTCTTCCGGGTCTGGGCTTCTCTCGGTTGGGCTGGTGGTTGGTTTAAGGTTGTGTTGTATATTTAGGTTATATATATATAGAATACGGATCAAATGTTAACAACTCTTACGGTGTTAAATGTTAACAAATCAATATTCGACAAAATTTATCAAATATTCATCACAGTCACTCAATTATTCATCAAAGCTTTTCGACAACATTTAAGAGATTCATTTCAATTAATAATTATTTCCAATTAAAAAAAATTATCACCCAAAAAACTCAAACCCTTGCGTGTGTATCCACCCTCAATCCCGTAATTGTGTTATTGTGATGAATATTTCTTAAATGTTGCCGAATATTGATGAATATTTGGGAAATTGTGAATAATTGAGTGACTGTGATGAATATTTGAGTGACTGTGATGAATGATGAATATTTGATTAATTTTAACAAAAGCTTTGATGAATAATTGAGTGACTGTGATGAATATTTGATAAATTTTGCCGAATATTGATTTGTTAACATTTAACACCGTAAGAATTGTTAACACATGACCCAACCTCTATATATATATAGAACGCGGATCAAATGTTAACAGCTCTTACGGTGTTAAATGTTAACAAATCAATATTCGGCAAAATTGATCAAATATTCATCACATTTACTCAATTATTCATCAAAGCTTTTGTTAAAATTAATCAAATATTCATCACAGTCACTCAAATATTCATCACAGTCACTCAATTATTCACAATTTCCCAAATATTCATCAATATTCGGCAACATTTAAGAAATATTCATCACAGTAACACAATTACAGGATTGGAGGTGGACATTGTGAATAATTGTGAATAATTGAGTGACTGTGATGAATATTTGAGTGAATGTGATGAATATTTGGGAAATTGTGAATAATTGAGTGAATGTGATGAATATTTGAGTGACTGTGATGAATATTTGATTAATTTTAACAAAAGCTTTGATGAATAATTGAGTGACTGTGATGAATATTTGATAAATTTTGCTGAATATTGATTTGTTAACATTTAACACCGTAAGAGTTGTTAACACATGACCCAACCTCTATATATATATATATGTTATATGATTTTGTTATTTTGATTTTAGGAAAATGAATATATATATTTATATGTTCTGAAATTATTAATATATATATATATATTTAAAAAGGTTTTAAAAGTGATATTAATTGATATGGGGTTATAAATATATTTATGGTTATTGTTTTGAGATTATATGGATAGTAAGTGTTAAATTATTTGAATATTATTATTATTTTGGGATTGGCTATAATTATAAATTCTGGAAAATTAATCGTCATATATTGTTTATTTGTTTTAAAATAGTATTAATTGGATTATTTATATGTGATGCATTTTATGAGGATTTAAATATGTGAGTTATGAATTTTAAAGTGAATTGTTGGTTTTGATTTATAAATATGATTTGTGAACATAGGATTATTTTGATGATTTAATATTGGAATTTATTTATATAATGTTTTTGAAATAAGAAACATGCCGGAATGATTTCTATAATATGATTTTGGGAAATTGGTTTTAAGGCTTAAGTGTTTAATGTCGGGATTGGATACGCGATTTTAAAAGAATTGTTTGATTTTCTAAGTTGAGTTCTTTGAGAGATTGTTTTGGAAATGAGATGACGAGATGAGATGAACATGAAACGATATATGAATTGTGATGAGATAAGACGGAATAATCTGAAATAAGATATGAGAAGTTATGTATGATAGTTAGGGGCGCCTTGTGTGAATTAGATAGACTTATGCATATCTGTATGTTATTAGGTGATTGTGATATATTGGACATTGCTTACTATTGGTGATTCATTACTTGGACTCTGCTTCTGCCTTGTTTCTCTGCTGTTCGGCTTATTCAGGCAAGTTCCTTTATGGGCTTACTCAGATTCGAAATAGAATACCTGCTTGTGAATATATGACATACTAGGTGTTGCATAAGCATTAAAGCATGCCATGTAGTATCATGCTAGGTTGCACTTATGAATGAGCATTCGGTTACTTTGTGTGATTGAGAATAGAACGGTCGTTATCTGTGATAGTCCTAGAGTCTTTGCTAGGGTCATAGGGTAGCCCATCCCCATCGGGTGCCCTGAGTCTATCGAGTCAATATGAGCATAGGGCTGGAAATAACCCGCGGGTACCCGCTCCATCCGCTTTACCCGCATTAATTTTTCGGGTGAAAACCCGCAAAAAAGTGGGTGACGGGTGGAGCGGGTGCGGGTGAAGCGGGTGATGGATGGGTTATGGGTGAAGATTTTTCACCCATAACCCGCCCCATTAACCCACCGATTAACCCGCCCCGCACACCCGCCCCGCAAACCCGTATAAAACACTAAAATTTATATATATAATGTGTGTGATTTTACTATATTACCCTTTTCAAGTTTAACTTCTACAAACCCTAATCCTTGATTAGTGCTTTGCCCACCAAATTTCAATTAGAATTAATATGGTCTCGGCTTGCTCTTCCACGTTATAGTAAGGGATATATTGGATTAGTATATGATTAGTATAGAGATATATACCCTTCCACTTTCAAATTTCAATTAGCTCGTGATTTCAGTGCTTTGCCAATCAAAAATATAAATACATAAACCCACCCCCTTTGTAATTTTGAGTTAGAATTGGACTACTTGTATTGATTTATTTTTTTCTTTTGTTTCACCCATTGGGTACCCGCTCCACCCGCATCACCCGCGCGGGTCGGATGTGGGTGAAAAGGTTTGCGGGTGATGAATGGAGCGGGTGAAATTTTTTACCCGTGGGGCGGGTGATGGAGTGGCTTCATCCACCCATAACCCGCCCCATTTCCACCCCTATATGAGCATGATGATAGCCCAGCACCATCGGGCATGAGCATGATATATGATATGATGATGAGATATGATATGCTATGATGAGTTATGATATGCTATAGCATCGAACTGGTCAGTCTCTGCACTAACAGAAAGGGGTGCAGAGGTAGGAGAGGGATATGCCACTTGGCATTCTTTGGGCGCCTTTACAGTTCTTTTCCGCATATTATGATTTAGTGTGATTTAATTTTCGCATTGCATCGAAGCATCTTTATTATAGCGTATGTATATATTTGCTTGCGGGACAGAGTGCGTTGGGGTCTCGGTCTGATCCCGCTCGCACAACTTGTTTTTAGGTATGATTGCTCCCTGTCTCTATGGCGTGGGAAAATCCCCCCGAGCGATTGCAAAGACCCTGCCTAACTCCGCTAATTTGGCTATACGACTTTAGAATATATGTTTTGGTTTTGACCCGGCTCTATCGTGGCATTTGTATCTAAACCTTACTTCCGCTTTACTTTCGTTTAAATTGAATTTCGGTGACTTCGATTGATTGGGGTTCGAAATCCCCGCTTGAATACTGATTGATCTTTAGAGGTTTGAAACCTTGACCCGTACCTGAATTGCAACATCCGAACGAGGGTATCCAACCTTCGAAACGTATCTCGGATATTTATATCCGGGCCGTTACAAAGTTGGTATCAGAGCCAGGTTGTGCAATTCGGGTACGCAAGGGTCGAGTGTATATTTTGGAAAATCGCCCATGAATTTCAAAGGATGTGAAGATGTTTTAAAGGGGCAAAATGAATTTAATATGCCTAACTCAATTGGACTAAATATGAACTTGGCTTATGATAAAAGAGGAGAACCAACTAATAAGGGATCGAGAGGGTAGAAAAGGCGCTAGACCATCCCTATTGGATGTAGTTGGGAATGTGTAGGCGAAATATTAGCTTGTTCTTTACAGCTGGGTATGGAAGGTTCCAATGAGATCATTGTAATTGTCATTGACTGATTCTATGCTAAAGTGCTTGTTGTGGATATGATTGGTATGCCCTGACTATGAAATGTGTACTAACTGATCTGTGCAAAAGGGATAGCGGGAGTACCCTTCTTCTTCTTATATGGTTAAGCCCCGTTTGTGTGAAACTACCCCGTCCACTATGTTAACCCCTTGATGGTCTTATCGCGTCTTTCTCTTGAATATCGGAGTCCTCCACGGGAAAATCGGGATAGTAAACACGTTGTCTTTGGGAGTCATGTTGCCTTTGGAGGTTGACTTAGTGAGTATTAGGAGATGGTTCTTGGTAAATTTCCGAGGTAGGGAGCGAGATGTTTCTGGGGCTGTCCTTCTTGATCCTTATGAAGATCAACCGGTGTCGTCTTGCCATAAAATTCGTATCCGAGTCTCACGGGAAAGATGAGTGATGAGTCAGTTAGGAAGAGTCAATGTTGCCCTTATGGATCGCTATCGGGTTATCTTGATTGCTCTGTCCATGATTGTGTGTTACTATGTGGTACTACTCCTTGACCTACAGATTGATCTTTAGTGTGAAATTGTGCTTATGTGCCTTGATGTTCATGATGACCATTGTATGGGTTCGAGTTAGATTTGTTATGTCCATATCATCCCGACATGGTCTACTTAGTATATTGCATTGTCGTATTAGGGCACGAATATATATGTCATATGCTAGGAAGTTGTATAATTGATGTCCTCCCAGTGAATAGGCTCATGATAGTGTGATTGTTCAGTTCTAGTATCCTGATAGAATGAGTTCCTTACTTGATGGATACGTGTTACAACTTGATGTCAACATGCCTTATATGATACCTAATTCCCAGTACATGTTACGATGATGATCTTTAATGTAAATTCGTGGTTGTATGACATTCTGTACCCATGCTTGTCCCATTGCTTAGGTCCCGTGTTATGCCTTTCTTTCTCTCATGATTATATGTTGTCATAGCATGTCTACTTGACCCCTTTGTGTTGATCGTATGATTGATTAGAAACATGAGCCACATGATATGAGTCTATATGGTTGTTGCTTTCTCTTGAGTTAGGTACATGGTAGTATGGTAGTGTGATCATCTCTTCTTTATATGAATGCCTCATATGATGTGCTCTTTAGCATGCTAACCGATGATGCCTCGATGCTTATCATTCGTCTTGTGAGAAGAATCTATAGCATGCCTACCTATTTGGTATTCCTCAGATTAACTATTGTTGAGTATTCTACAATTAGTATTGCTATGTGTTAATTGTGCTAAATGGAGAATATGTTAGGGTAAATGAGTCTTGATAAATACATGTTTCATCCCAGTATACCTTGATTGAAACTCATGTCCCCATATTCTAGTCATGTTGCCATGTTACTTAGACTTGCTCTATACCTCGCTGCATTTCCTCTCATGCTTCTATATTATTGGAAGGTGATTGAATTGAAGTATTGCTTAATGTCGAGTAATCAATCAAGTGCATGTATGTGTCCTGTGTTAGGTTGAGCCATTAGTAACATATAGAATCCTTGGTTATGACTTATGCACATTTATGCCCTGCTTGCATTATTGTTCATTCTCTCTTGAACTAGGTCCCTGATAGTGTGGTTCTTCCCTCTCTTTATCCTCTTAAATGTTTTAATCATCCTGATAAGAGTGATATTGGATTCGAAGATTGACTTGCTTTCTGTGATGGTTAATTCTAGCATGTTTACATGTTCTCGCTCGGTGGTATCCCTCTATTACTCTATGATATTCCCTCGTGCTTGCATGAATGCATGACTTGACACCTCGCATGATCACACACCACCCTATATCATGACTTTGCATATGCATGACGCATGAATATCGGAATGAATCTAGTTGAATTACTTTAATTGTATTCATGTTCGATGTGTACTATTAGTATCATGTAAGGCTTATGATTTCCAATATGACTCACTAAATGGTGACTTGCCATACTTATTCTATTACGTAGGCATGCTTGTTTTATAATGTGACAGTTATTATACCATTTTATGTGCCCTATAATGATTCATTCCTAGCATGATTATAATCTATCGCCCGTGATGTTATCTTGGTTACTCTGTGGTGAGTCGATTGCTTTCGTGTACATCATGTCGAACTCATTTAAACACTCTTGACTATGCCATGCCTAATCGTGTATCTCTAGAATCATGAAGGATCTATGCTCTCTAAATGTATCTCGTCGTATGATTACATGTCATCCTTAACCTACTATGTGATCATTGTTGTTAGATGTGATAGTTACTATGCTGCTCTTATGTGTCCTCGTATGACGCTTCATCTGATTGTTATAATATACTTTGCCATGATATATTTGGACTCATTTGTTGATGTGTATACCATGCTCTTACATTGATCATATACATGATGCTCGTTATCTTCAATTAAATCCCACATGACTTTGAATCATACATGATCATTGTTGGTTCCGCATAGCTTGCTTGAAGATGCTAGGCATATCTGCTCCCATGGAATAATAGACTACTAGCTTGTTTCACGTGCATCAGTGTAGGACTCGATCGGGTCTTTGGAATGAATATGTATGTCGTTCTTTAAGATAGGTACATGTTAGTATGGACTAATGTGATTGATATGATCCATGATGAATTCGTGCTTGTTGTCACAATTGTAACCTAATGGACTTCCATAAAGGCATCGTTACTATTCCCGGGTCAGAGTCTTGTCTCTAGTCATGTCATCTTTCGCTTTGGTCCATTTTGTCTCCGAAAGAAACATTGGGTTGTCCGCTCTTGTCACTCTCCTATCTCCGCTAACTTAGACTCCTACGCTATACCTTGGATGAGCGACCGCATAGAAGAGGGGATGGAAAGTTAGATAGCGATAGAGCAGAGCAGCGGAAGCGTGGGCCCATAACCCACGGGCCTCAGGATCGACGATGCCGACGGAACAAGCTTGCTTCGAGGATTGTGGTTATTGAGTGCGATATGACTTGCAAGTGGGGGGTGTCCTCCCTTCGGATTGCTAATCCCTTCTGAACTTGTTGATGGTGATATTGCACTGACTTGATGTTGAAAATTGCGTGTTTGATGTGCTGACGTGATGATGATTATTGCTCGATTTTCCATTGTCTACGAAGATATATATGATTCGATGCCTTACAGTCCTAATGTGCTATGATGACTTGACGTGATGCTACTCTGAGTTGCCAAACATGATCTAAATTCCTTGCCTTTAAAAGTATAAACTGCAAATGCTGAGAACCTGAACTGTTTATTAGATACGGTTATGATGAAACGTGCTAGCTTGATTTGATTAGGTTCATATATGATGTTTGCAATACTTGTTGAGCATGATGGTAAATTGAGACTTTTGATACAGTTGCAATGCGTAATGATGAGATGTTGATGTTGTTGATATAAATGCTAGTTGATATAATGTAGTCCTTCTATGTAATAATGTCCATGATTTCTTCTTCTTTCAACCTGGGGGTGAGATTTTCTTTAAGAATGGTCGGAGAGCCGTGAAGGAAATTGAGTGGTTAGAATGATCAATGATAGTATGGGGTAAGTCACATGAGAGGGGTTTGGCTTAAGTAGGAGCGGGTGAGTTTTGAGAACTATAAGGGGTAATGCTTGGTGGTTTTCGATGAGCTCCTAGGTGAATCTTGGATAGGAGTATGGTTAGGGGTAGGCTGGTTAGGTTGTGACCGAGAGAATTTTATAGAAGATAAGTGGTTAGCAGGGCATGATGTTTGTGATATCTTGGGAAGAGTGAGAAGTGTAAGAAATGACCTTGTGGGTATCGAGATCATAGTATGCAGGGGTGCTCGGGTGTGAAGACAGAGATAGGGTTGGAGTCTTAGAGGTGGATTGTTAGTGAGAGTGCTTGGCGGGAAGAGGTAAGTGGTTAAAAGATCGAAATGAATTAGGGTTTCTTCTGTGGGGTAGTATCCAAGTGGATGTTGATAGGTCTAGATGAAGGTTGGTCTTGGCTTGAGAGTGGAAGGCGAGCGAGTGGGGATTGCGTTTCGTTTTGACTGGTAGTGATGTGAGGATTTTCTTGATTATGTGATTTGTAATATGTACTGGCATGATATTAGATAGCGACCATGATAAACCTGATATGGCCTGATAGTACATGTTGATATGCAATATTTGAAATCTAGTTGACAGTGACAAGTGTTATCATGATATAATGATACATTGCTATCCTATTATGTTGTTTTAGAAGCATGTTGTTATGTGTTTTAGGAATCATGAAATAATGATATGTTGCTATGTGAGAGCATGATGTTATATTATGATCAGGAGAAGTTAAATGATGAATATTGATTGGTATCATGAATATGACTTATATATAAATAATGGTGCGTGATTGCTAAATGATCGTCATATGGCATTATATGAGATGAGATGATGTTTTGTGAATATGCTGACGTTTTGGTAATTGATATATTGATTGACCTTCCCCTCTGCTGAATCTTAATAGCCTGACCTTGTTGTGTTGATGTGTCGACAATGGGTTTTGGTTCGTTGATTCTATGATGAGAGATACTTTTATGACTTCTGGTGTGATGTTGAGACGTTGTTGTGATTTTGTTATGTTGTTGAGGTGCATATTATGACCTTTAGTATGATATGGAGATATTGATGTGACCTTGTGGCACTACATTGGTATATGTTGAGACTTGTTGTATGATGTGTTGATTGGAGATTGGTTGGTTATACAGTTATGCATTTCTTATGGCTTATGCATCTTGCTTGAATTGAGACTGGTAGATTGATTAGATTCTGGAAACTAGGAAGAGAATATGGGATTAGCCCTTAGAGGTGGATGATTCCACCTCCTGGCTTTGAGTTTGATTGATATGCAAGAAACTGATGTGGTTGTTGGAATATTTTGGCGAAATCTTGATTTGAAAGGATTTGACTTGCTTTGGTGTAATGTTGCTTGATTAAACGTTGAATTTGAAGATTTTGAGTGGTTTTGAAAAGGACCAACTTGGAGTTTTAAAGAAGTCGAGAGTTTCAATGATTTAGATGACAATCTTTCCATTTACAAAACGCTTTGAGGTTTTACGAACTGGATTTGCATTATGACGTCTCACGAAGTGGATACAAGCATTTTATAGGGGCGCTTATAGATTGCTTGCTAAGACCTAGTCGGACGCTATAATACTTATAAAGTTGTGATACTTCCGAAAGGTCGAAGCGAGGATGTGATAAGGGCGCTTATTACACACTTGACAAGACCAATTGGAGATGTCACGACTGTGACTAGGATGTTGTGAGAATCCCGGAAGACGCAACCGAGATGATTACAAGATCCTTGGACATGGTCCTCGGACTCACCGATTTTAATCTTCCTCCCATTGCTTTAAAATGATTTAGTCTCGGGGACGAGACTTGTTTTTAGAGGTGGATAAATGTAAAGACTGAATATATATTTTGTATTATTATTCTATATAGTAAATTATTATAATTTGTAAAAGTGGAATAAAACCCGTCCCCGAGCGTAAGTTTTGAATTTTTTTGAAGTCATTCCGGCATCATTTTGAGAATTTGGATTCGAGCGGATTTTAATTCCGCCTTCAAGCTCCGAGTATTGATAAAAGATTAATTTAATTCCGTTTATCTTGAAATTGAATTGAAATTCGATTAAATTTGATTTAGTCGGGATTCGATCGGGCGAGCGGGTTTTGAGCCTATTCCGCTAATTTGAATGGGTATTGTGGGGACCTCTTTAATTCCTATTTTATTTTTCCTTTTCTTTATTCTCTCTTTCTCTTTCTCTCTCTCTCTCTCCCTCTCTCTCTCTCTCGTCCAGGACCACCTGCCTTGCCAGCAACGTGCAGCTGCAACCATTTACACCATAAAACACACCTTGCCCTCCTATTTATGCACACACGCCATAGCCTCACATTCCCTCCTTATCTTCTCCTCTCTTCACTTCAAGCAGAACAACCCACACCCTTATCCCTCCTCTCTCCCCTTTGGCTGCCGTGAATTCCTAAGAGCCCAAGCCCTCTCTTTTCTTCCATTGAACACCACACAAACCTACAACCCACACTCCTTCCATTTCCACCTTCTTGGCCCTCTGTCGTCGGCACCACTGTCGAGCCGCAAATCCACCATGGATGCTACCACATCCTCCTCCTCTCTCTGTTTTGCATCCGCAACCCACCTCGTCCTTCATCTCCTCCTTCGAAGCCAGCAGCTGAGCAGCGCCAACAGCCCCTCCATTCTCCTCCTCGTCGTCGCCGTCGGAGGCGCCCGCAACCGAGCACCTACACTCGCTTCCTTTGACTCCGACGAAGCGCGGCCGACTCCGTTCTCGCCCTCCTCCCCTGCTTTCCGATTGGAGAGGTCGGTGAGACTCTCCTCTTTCGTTTTGACCAAATACCCCCCCAAAGGGGAACCTTTATAACCTTTCTCGTTCGACCTAGGCACCTCGGCACTCCCTTCGCCACAACCAAGGCCGAATCGGACGAATCGAACATTTCCGGCAAAGCGTTCGAACCTCGGTAAATTCTCTCTTCCTCCCTCCTCGTTTCTCTCGTTTCATTCTTATTGGTTGGGATGTGGTCGGAATCCTATTCCGATCACCTGGGTACAACGTCGAGTCGAACTGACCCCCCCCCACATGCCTGAGCTCTCTCCTTCTTCCCTCCGTTTTTAGCTCTGTCGTTGTTGTTCATGGGGAAGGGGACGGGTCCACAGATCGGTTCTCTCTTCTTTTTCTATTTTCCTTGAACCGGTCGGTTCATTTAAAACTTTGAATTGGGGGACTCAGCTTCCGTCTGGGCCGGGTCATGGGCTCGGATCCTCTTCCGAGTCTGGGCTTCTCTCGGTTGGGCTGGTGGTTGGTTTAAGGTTGTGTTGTATATTTAGGTTATATATATATATATATATATATATATATAGGGATTGACTCCGGTGAAAACTTCAAATTGCGGTAAAAACCGTGAGGACTACTTTATAGCTTGGTTTATTTGAAACCCGTGCTAAAAACCTCAATTACATAGTGACTTTACAACTCAGTTCAACCTAAAAACCGTGCTAAAAACTCCGGTTTTAAAATAACACATGACTTTATATATCGGTTAAACCTAAAAACCGTGCTGAAAACTCATGTTTTAAAATTACATTAGTGACTTTATAGCTCGATTTTATTCAGAACCGGGCTAAAATATGTGACCTTATAGATCGGCTCTATTTATAACCGGGCTATAAAGCTAGTGAACGGGGCTAAAAAGCCGGTCCTCACTGGTTTTTACCGCAATTTTGCTTTTCACCGGAGCGCAACCCTATATATATATGTTATATGTTTTTGTTATTCTGATTTTAGGAAAATGAATATATATATATTTATATGTTCTGAAATTATTAATATATATTTAAAAAGGTTTTAAAAGTGATATTAATTGATATGGGGTTATAAATATATTTATGGTTATTGTTTTGAGATTATATGGATAGTAAGTGTTAAATTATTTGAATATTATTATTATTTTGGGATTGGCTATAATTATAAATTCTGGAAAATTAATCGTCATATATTGTTTATTTGTTTTAAAATAGTATTAATTGGATTATTTATATATGATGCATTTTATGAGGATTTAAATATGTGAGTTAGGAATTTTAAAGTGAATTGTTGGTTTTGATTTATAAATATGATTTGTGAACATAGGATTATTTTGATGATTTAATATTGGAATTTATTTATATAATGTTTTTGAAATAAGAAACATGCCGGAATGATTTCTATAATATGATTTTGGGAAATTGGTTTTAAGGCTTAAGTGTTTAATGTCGGGATTGGATACGCGATTTTAAAAGAATTGTTTGATTTTCTAAGTTGAGTTCTTTGAGAGATTGTTTTGGAAATGAGATGACAAGATGAGATGAACATGAAACGATATATGAATTGTGATGAGATAAGACGGAATAATCTGAAATAAGATATGAGAAGTTATGTATGATAGTTAGGGGCGCCTTGTGTGAATTAGATACACTTATGCATATTTGTATGTTATTAGGTGATTGTGATATATTGGACATTGCTTGCTATTGGTGATTCATTACTTGGACTCTGCTTCTGCCTTGTTTCTCTGTTGTTCGGCTTATTCAGGTAAGTTCTTTTATGGGCTTACTCTGATTCGAAAGAGAATACCTGCTTGTGAATATATATGACATACTAGGTGTTGCATAAGCATTAAAGCATACCATGTAGTATCATGCTAGGTTGCACTTATGAATGAGCATTCGATTACTTTGTGTGATTGAGAATAGAACGGTCGTTATATGTGATAGTCCTAGAGTCTTTTCTAGTCATAGGGTAGCCCAGCCCCATCGGGTGCCCTGAGTCTATCGAGTCAATATGAGCATGATGATAGCCCAGCACCATCGGGCATGAGCATGATATATGATATGATGATGGGATATGATATGCTATGATGAGATATGATATGCTATAGCATCGAACTGGCCAGTCTCTGCACTAACGGAAATGGGTGCAGAGGTAGGAGAGGGATATGCCACTTGGCATTCTTTGGGCGCCTTTACAGTTCTTTTCCGCATATTATGATTTAGGAACATGCTAGTGTGATTTAATTTCCGCATTGCATCGAAGCATCTTTATTATAGCGTATGTGTATATTTGCTTGCGGGATAGAGTGCGTTGGGGTCTCGGTCTGATCCCGCTCGCACAACTTGTTTTTAGGTATGATTGCTCCATGTCTCTATGGTGTGGGAAAATCCCCCCGGGCGATTGCAAAGACCCTGCCTAACTCCGCTAATTTGGCTATACAACTTTAGAATATATGTTTTGGTTTTGACCCGGCTCTATCGTGGCATTTGTATCTAAACCTTACTTCCGCTGTACTTTCGTTTAAATTGAATTTCGGTGACTTCGATTGATTGGGGTTCGAAATCCCCGCTTAAAAACTGATTGATCTTTAGAGGTTTGAAACCTCGACCCGTACCTCAATTGCAACATCCGAACGAGGGTATCCAACCTTCGAAACGTATCTCGGATATTTATATCCGGGCCGTTACAAAGTTGGTATCAGAGCCAGGTTGTGCAATTCGGGTACGCAAGGGTCGAGTGTATATTTTGGAAAATCGCCCATGAATTTCAAAGGATTTGAAGATGTTTTAAAGGGGCAAAATGAATTTAATACGCCTAACTCAATTGGACTAAATATGAACTTCGCTTATCATAAAAGAGGAGAACCAACTAATAAGGGATCGAGAGGGTAGAAAAGGCGCTAGACCATCCCTGTTGGATGTAGTTGGGAATGGGTAGGCGAAATATTAGCTTGTTCTTTCTCTTTCTCCTTCTTTTTAATAATTATTTTCTTCCTTACCCGTACAACCTCAAAAGCTTTACAAGATCAAGAAACCAAAAACACTTCTCAATCTTTCTTAAATCCTCCAAAATGCTAGGATCTTTAAGTGTAAACCCTATTATTGATGATATTGCTATATTATAATGTAAATTTAAGGGAAGTGGGTATGAATGTATAAATAGCTACACAGTGTAATTGGGGGAGGCATTGGATGAATGCACAGAACACTCATTCTCTTCTTCCTCTCGGTATTCTATCATCTTCTATCTTCTTCTTCTCTCTAGCCTCTATCTCTCCCCCTTTCTTTCTCAAAACCTCCATGAAAGCTTAAGCTTTCCCTCTACCCGACCTTAGGGTCATAACAATGGTATCAGAGCAGTAGATCTTCCGACCTATTACTCAGATTTTTGTCTTCATTTTTTCGATTTTGTACTGGAATTCGCAACTCGAAAGGACAACAATGGCGGCTGTGGTTTCTTCACAGTAAAATGCTTCAACAGGTGATGATTGGAGGATACGATTCGAAGAAATTATGCGCAGGTTGGGATCGAAGGAGAAATCGACAATTGATCCAGTCGATTTGATTTCACAGGGGGCCGCTTCGCGAAAAGAATCGAAGGGTCGAACCCTTCTCCTCAAGATTCATCTACTGAGATATTCGATTTCATGGGAAGAGCTAGATTGCTTGTTCGCTAGGTTTGGGAGGATCGAATGCATAGAAGTTTTTTGCCCTGGAGAGCAGTATCACCCAAGGATTCGCTTCCAATAGAAAGAATCGGCTATCAGAGCCTTCGAGTCATTCAATCATAGGGACATCTACGACAGATGTTGTCGATTGGAGTTGTTTCTTGAGGCCGAGATCGACGACGGGGCAAGCAAGATTGAAACTCCGAGTCCGCCAACTCTGACAGACATCGAAGTGGAGAAACAAGGGATGCAAGCACCAAGTTTCGCTACCGCCGGAAAATTTCAAGATTGCCAGGAAGAGGTTGAAGCGTCGCTTGCAAACGCTAATCAAGAAATTGACGCTTCGTTTAATTCAGAGGCTACTTCACTTAAGGAAAGCGACGAGCCCTTTCTATACGACAAGTTCATAGCAGATCTTCACACCCAAAGCAAGTCGTCAGGGAAGGACATGGCTAGCGAAATCGAAACCACGAATCAGATAATTCTTGAAGGACTCGGAATGGATGAGGAAGGGGCGCAAATCCAGCCGAATTCATCACCGAATGCGCCTAAGCCATCGACATTGTTGATCTCGTGTGCAAGTGTTGTTCCTGGAGCAAGGTTAAAAGGATGGGAAATCGTCAAACCCAGCCGCACATCTGTCAATCTCTCACAAGGGTGTAGTGACCCAACTATTGGTTGGGGAATCTGCGTTGGAAGCGATCAAGGAATCAACATCAAAAGGTTCTCGGAGTCGTCGTCATCGCCGCAGTTAGAGAGTGAAACACAAAGGCGAGAACTTCAAATTCAATCCGACTCTTAAGAGGTAATCCCCTATTCTCTAGCAACTGTAGTCTTGGAAGAACTAGTCGAAATGGATGTTTGTAAGGGTATGATAGCTGACTGAACGGAACAAAGTGATGCATATAAAGTGTTTGTGGAAATGCCTAGGAAAGATGTTGAACCATTCCAGGTAATTGATACGTTTAGGGGCAAACAGTTCGTGCTAAACGGGGATTTCATCTTCGATCCAGGAATTGCAAGTTTTAGTATTGGACTGGGTGTGTATAGAAGGATTGTAAAGTTGATGACTGGTTTGGGTATTCAATTGAAGTATTCTGCAGTCAATTGGCCTTATGATAGAGGAAAAGAAACAGTCTTTACTTGCTCTTGGATGATCAAAATTGATGCTTCTATTGCAAGGGTTAGTGGCTTGAGAATTATATGGATGAATCATTTGGCAGATTCAACAAATGCTACTGATGCAGCTATAGATATTCATAGGTTGCTAGAGAAGGTTTTGGTTTTTGACCCAGGAGGCAATAGTCATTCCAGAAGGCGTAAGTGGGGTTCCTGATGTTGTTCTGAAATTTTGATATGTTGTGGAATCAATTCACTTGCAACGCATATGAAGGGAATGCTTATGATTTCATTTAGAGCTGAGGGTGTCTCTTATATGTCAACTTGAGGGGCTGATGTTTTCACATACGAGGGCAGTACTTGCAAGTTGATAGTAGAAGGCAAGTCACATACGAGGGCAAAGTCTTTGCATTGCAATCATAGATCTGTTTTGCCCGTGATTAGTTTGCAAATGCCTGACTTTGTTGGTAGTGAAAAGAGAAGGCTGACAGAAGCGAATATGTGCTTCTCCATTTTGGTCCAGCATGATCTGCCACCAATAACTTCAAAAGGCACTTACCAATCAGCATCTCATCTTTCTGCTGAGCCTTATTGTCCAATTTTACCAGGACTTTCTGATGACGTGGGAACGTTATGCCTTGCATTTGTCCCTCGTACTAATTTCCCAG
This sequence comes from Persicaria maculosa, assembly GCA_963922045.1. NCBI lineage: Eukaryota > Viridiplantae > Streptophyta > Magnoliopsida > Caryophyllales > Polygonaceae > Persicaria > Persicaria maculosa. Next base: position 16,377,514 of record OY998261.1, on the reverse strand, counting down.
CCATGGGAGCAGTCTCTAAACGATGGAGGTCATATATCAAAAGCAAAGAGTTCATCACTGTTAGGAAACATGCTGGGATGCTGCTGTCGTTGGTTAAGCAATTTCAATGGGAAATTGTGATGATTTTTTTTTTTTGTGAATGTTGGTGGATTAAAGGACATTGCACTAATAGCTTCCATTGAGTTTTGGGTATCCCTTCAAGTCAATGAGATGAGCTTGCCGAATATTTTTGTGGGTAAGACATGGCTGTCAATTGGATTTTGTACTTTACTGTCATAACTCAAATAGTTTTGAGTATTGTAAGCTTTTCCATTTCATATATAAGCTTTGGGCCAAAGCTTTTGTAAGAGGGGAGCAATGTTATGATCTCATATATTAGGGATTAGAATTGTAATTACCAAGGGAAGTGGGTATGAATGTATAAATAGCTACACAGTGTAATTGGGGGAGGCATTGGATGAATGCACAGAACACTCATTCTCTTCTTCCTCTCGGTATTCTATCATCTTCTATCTTCTTCTTCTCTCTAGCCTCTATCTCTCCCCCTTTCTTTCTCAAAACCTCCATGAAAGCTTAAGCTTTCCCTCTACCCGACCTTAGGGTCATAACAGTAATGTACATCTTTAAGTTTATCTTAGTCGATAAAATAATAAATGGAATCAGTGTAAATATTTTCACGTCTCTGTATAAGAAAGCGAAATAAATCCGTCTTTAAATCAGAAATTAAATTTATGCCGGAGTTCGCTTCGAAAGAACTAAAATAAAGTTATTTGATCGAGGACGGAGATTTTTAAAATTTTTGGGATCTTAGAAATTAATTCGAAACTAAATCAATAGCAAGTCAGAAATTAAGTCATAATTTAGAAAATAATATTTTAAAATTACAAGTCTTTACACTAATCGCGATGTTATTTTCGTGTGATGTAGTGGTTGTCGAGAAATTGTCCGCTCCATGGATCAACGGAGGGAAGCAACGGAGTCCAAGGTGTCCGCTCGTTTCGGATCTCGAACATTGTCGTCAATCTCGATCATCACCGAAGGCCACCTTGAAATCACCCGATGTTTGGATAGACTGAAATGAAGTAGCGCAGATGGGGGATTAATGCTGAGAAAGTGGGAGATGGTGAAGAATGAGCACCCGACTATCCTATGGACATTTGCTCAATTTAATCTGCCAGGTAGATATTTACTTAATTGAGTTAGGCCCAATTTCTTCATGGTTCCTGTCGATTCATCGACTTCTAAAAAAATCAAGTACAGTATAATCTAATCTTTTGAATATTTTCATGTATTTAAAAAAAAAGAAGAAGCAGGAGTTGCATAAATGTACCAATTCAAATTGAACCAAGCATTATCAACCATATTAATTAAATTGATAATCAATACGGTAATAATGTACCAATTTCGCAACTTGATATGTTAACAGTGAATTGGTAATTCAACCAATTATGTACGGAGTATTAGATATTGCATGGTTAATAGTACCCAAAAAAAAAGATTTTGCATGGTTAAATTACCAATTTTTTGAAGAAAAAATATTCTATCATCTTAATGTAATTTCATTGCGGGTGGGTCCGAAGAACTTACGAGTCCACGTTAAACCATCACTTTTATAATTATTTTTTACTCCTTACGTTCAAAACATGTCGTTTACTACGCACACTTTTTTAAAATAATAAAAACTATATAAAATATTTATTTTTTTATAATTTTTTTTAACTTATTAATAATAACTACGAAATTGTTAAAAAAATTATTAAAAAACTAGATATTTTATATAGTTTTTATCCCCTAAAAAAGCGTACATGAATAGTAAAATGACATGTTTTGCTGAACAGAGGTAGTATTTATCTTCAACGTTTTCACTTGCAAAAAATTCAATATCGAGTTATTTTTTAAGTCCTCTTTTCAATTATAAATTTATGATGGCATTCCAAATCGTCATGTACATTAATGAGTTATAATTGCAGTAAGACTTTGGTGATTCGGTTTAAGAGATCAAGGGAGGGTGTATAATTAGGATTAGTTGTTGATTCTCAAGTTGATTAATTATTTATTCACTTATTGGTAGAAACTTAATTTACGTACAGTATTTTTAATTTAATACTCCCAAAGTAAACCATCGACCCATAATCACTTAACTTCCATAGTGTCATTGTCTTATATGATGAATAAGATATTATTATTTTTTGATTAGGATGAATAAGAGATTATAATAACCCAATCATAATTACTCTGTACGATTATTACAGTATTTTTTTACCATTTATATTTATCACACGTTAATAGAATATAAATACATTATCTCACATGGAAGAAGAAAAAAAAAAAGAAATTGGAAAAGGTTGATAAACTATTGTCCTCATTAATTGATTTTAAATAAAATTTTATGGGATTTTATCAGTTGAGGCTATATATATTGTGCATTTGCATCTACACAAAATCCTCAATTATTGGCCACCAATTTCAACTCTTTCCATGAACTTCTCTATTTTGTCTTGATCATCACCATAATTGATTCTTCTTAATTGTTTGACTTTGTTAATTGAGAAATAACCCCCTAAATAGTAAAGTAAAATCCCAAAAGTCAAATTAGATCATAATTAAAAAAAAATGCTAATAGTAATCCCAAACCCGTGAACTCCAAAAAAAAAATATATATTTTTTTGGATTACAGCCCATTAGTTTTAAAAATATTGAATGAGTATGCATAGCAGTATAGATGCATTTTTAGTAGGTAAAAAATAATAAAATTAGGAGGTTTATATTTAACATGTGTATGGGGTATTCATTTAAATATGTTTGTAGTTAAAAAATAGAGTTAAAAAAAAGCTAAAGCAACAAGCTTTTTTGGTGTTTATTTGGTTAATTTAAAATTATCATAATACCCCTAATAACAACCAAATAACCTCCATTTTTTTTACAAATAAACTCTTTTTCGTCCCATACGGTGTTTATATTATTACATAATCTTTCAACATTTATTTTACACAATATTTTAGTTTCAACTGTTTTTAAATTTTAGTCACTTTTTTAACTTCGCCTCATACAGACCCCTTATCTTTTTTCTTTTCTTTTCTTTTCTTTTTGATCAAGATCAACATTCAAAATTCTAAATAAAACAATTATTTAAACACTTGATAGGTCAAAAGGAAACAATTGACGCACTAACCATCCTGATACAATAACAAAATAAAGATGAAATAAAATTTAAAAAGGGTAAAATTAATTATTTTTTGCAATTTTTTAAAAAAGAAAAAAAAATAAATCACTAGACATACCTGATTTATTAAGATTCAAGAGGCCGGAAAAACGATAGTTGGACTAACTGTCATACAAAAGAGAAACATCAAACGGTTAAATCTATTCAAAGAAAACCAAATAAAATATATAAGAAACATAAATCTTGATCAAGATCGCAGATACAGTCAAACTGGAGAAGAAGATGATGAAGACTCGAAGATCAACATAGTATGGAAAGCCACATGTTGGGATTGTAAGAACTATCACGGTGTCTTACTATCGGGGAACAGAATAACAGAAACCAATATATGAAAAAAGTGACATCTCAGACAATATATGTGGATCACACACACCTAGATGGAGATCTTGAAAAATATCAAATACAAGATCAATGAGACGTACATAATTATTATCTCATATGAAACAATCGCTCAAATAACCTCCAACAAACTCTAACGGAAAATATGACCAAAACTTAAAAGGGTCTAAGTTTTCTAGGGTTAACCAATACAAAATCCATCTCAACCGAAAAGAAAAAAAAGGGTTAAAACAATGGTTTAATTTTTATAGAAAAAATTTGCTGGACTGGCCCATTTATTGGACCTTATTTGGTGCGTGTCCACCAAATTAGACAAATTGGGTGTTTGTCCACTTACAATTTTCTGGACAAAATTGCCCTCGCATTTATATATCCGTTTTGTACGGACAGTTTTCTTCTTCTTCTCTACTCTTTACCATCTCTCTCACGTTCAAGCGGTTTCTCCATTTTCTCCAAAATCTGAGGCCGTTTTTAGGTTGAATGTCAGAGAAGAAGTCGTCAGAACAGAGCGAGGCTTTTGATATTCATCTAATGGAGGCCAAAGTATCAAGCGATCCTTCAAACGAAGGTGTGTTTTGTGTGTTCTCCCGATTTTTGTGGGTTCGGGGGGGGGGGGGGGGTTTCCTCTTTGATTTTTGTGATTGACACCAGGAATGTGTCTGATTTTGGCAGGGAAGAAAGCATCTTCTATTAACGAAGAAATGGAGGCCCGTTCGGGTGATTGTACTAGGTCAAGTGGGTCTTCAAGTGAAGGTGTGTGTTTTTCTGTGTGTTAGGGTTTGTATTTACCGGTTTTTCTTTTTTTCTTTCTTGTATTTTCTAACGAATGTAAGCATGCATCCGAGAATGGTTCTTGTTCTGTCTCATTTGTTGCATAATCTTCGAAATACCTATTTCAGCATTATTACGTTTCATCCATGCTGAAACTGGTGTTGTGTATTTTTTGTTGTGCTTTTTTAGATACTCTTTCATCTGGAAGGGGTCTTGAACAATATAAGTGCCAATTTGATGTGAGTAAATGTTTTTTTATACTTAATTGGTCTGTATGTTGGTTTAGCTTTATGCATGCTGAAATTGGGGTGCTTTTGAATGTGTTTTTGTAACAGAAGCTGAAATATTGCATTCCTGTGAAGGATAGATTTTGTGCAAAGTCGAATGTGTATTGTTTCCCAGATGTATGTGAAGTTATTGAGAAATATTTATCTGAAGCTGATCTTGAGGCTTTGAGGAGGAGTTGCTTTGGATGGGTTTTTGTTCAAGGGAGTAAGATGAAGCTTAATTTTCAGCTCATCCATCAAATGATGCTTCACATGATTGAAAGTGACAAGGAGCATGAATTGTGGTTTAAGGTGGATGGCCTTGTTGCTCGTTTCTCACTGGTTGAGTTCCATGCAATTACAGGGCTTCCTGTCATAGACAATAAAGTGAAATCATCTGGGGATTTCAGTTGGTCTTATTTTCTAATGACCAAACAGTCAAAGTGTACATATGATGAGTTGATGGGGGCTTTTATTAATTGTAGACCATCATCTTCAAAGAAGCTAGAGATGGCAAAGTTGTTGATTATTGTGAACATGTTAATGTTTAGGCGATCAAAAAGTGTGAAAGTAGAACATGCTGGCATTGTTTGCAATCCTACGAAATGTGAATTGTATCCATGGGGGAGAGAGTCGTATTCTTTGCTGGTGAAGTCTTTAAAGAAGGTTCTTCTTTGTGATCGATCAGATCCAAGACCATCCTATGAATTGTTTGGATATATTTTTGCTTTTCAGGTAATTGTTTTCAGTCAATTTGTTTCAGCATTTTCTGTTTAAGCAAACTTTCAGCATGTTTGTGTTCAGCAATTCTTGTGGGGGGTTGAATGATGATAAATCCTTGTGTGTTTATATTTGTAGGCTTGGATATTGGAAGCATTTCCTGTGCTCTCTGATAAATTTGGTAATATTTTTGTTTTAAATCTATTTTACTTTAATCTTGTTTTATTATTAGGTGCAGTTTATAATTTCAGCTTTTTTATGCTTTGTGGTTTTTTATTAGGCACCCATGTTCCCAAATTTTGGGGAGTTTGCAAGGCGACTAGGGATGGATTTTGAAGATGAAGTTCCTCACCCTATTCTTGATCATATAGCTGAACCCTCATTTTCACAACTTGAGAGCCATACCCTTTATGATTGTCGGAGATTGAGGAAATATGCATACGGGGTGAAGTTTAGTTGCCTTAGGGAAGGTGATGTGTTATCACTTACCCAGGATGTAGCTTCTGCTAAACTCAAACGGGGAAAGAACATGGAGGGGATGAAGATGCTGATGCTGCAGCTAGCAAGAAGAAGCGAAAATCTGAGGGTAAGGATAAGTGTTTAGTGAAGAAACAAAAAATTCTTGAAAGCAAACCAACTACAGTCAGGAGGGGTCGGTCCGCTGGTTTAGTTCCAGCGCAAAAATCTGATGTTATTTCTAAACCATCCTGGGAAATTGGTTCTGTTAAAAACAAGAAGAGCAAGGGTACGAAAATTTCAGCTGTAAAGAAATCTGTGGCTTTGTCAACTGAGGATGCAATTGCGAAACCTAGATTTGTATTTCGCATGAGAGGTAAGTCTGTTTCTCAAGATTCTAGTGATTTGTTTATGCCGATTGAAATTGCACGTCCTCCATCTTCTCATGGAGTTACTGAAGTTGGTGGGAAGCTGCCCATTGAAGGCGTACCTGCAAAGGATTCTGGGAATGATGATGCTAATGTTGAGGTTGATAGTGTAGCAGAAGCTGTTGCTGAAGGAGCTGATGACTTTGAGGATGTAGAAACGGGGGAGGATGTGTTGAATGCTGAAACAAACGAGGAGTTAAACATGGGAGGCACTGAGGAAGTTGTGGGGGGTGCTGTCAAAGATGATCACAGCAAAGAACGAGCTGAAAAGGATGTGTTGGGTGGGGGAACAGATGATTGCAGCATAAAAGGGGAGCCTTCTAGCTGGGTGAAGGAAATACTGAAGAGGCTAGATAAGCTTGAAGAGTTGCCTAAAAGAGTTGAAGATTTTGCTGTGAGGTTGGACAAGCTTGAGGAATTTATGTCAGCAAACATAAAATTGGGCTCTGTTGTTGCTGGTCTTGTAGAGAAGATACAATCGTTAGAAAATAGGTTTACAATGCACGAGTCAATGCTTGCTAGGACTCAGTCATCAAATGTTATACCTAGTGACCCAGTGTCTACAAAGGCTGTGAATGATGTGTTGGTTGATATTGGGAAAGAGATTGCAGTTAATGTTAGTGAAAAGGTGGGGCAACAGATTTATACGAATGTTTCAGCATCTGCAGATGAGGGTATTCCTATTACATTAGTTGAAGGGCAGAAGTCATTGGATACATGTTCAGCTCAACTATTTTCTGTCGACCTAGGGCGCGACTCTGATGTGGATTTGAAGGGTGGGGAGCAGGGTTTAGAAGAAACAATTGGTGCTGAGGTTGAAATTTCTGGGATGGGGCTTCAAGGTGGCCCTCAAAAAGATGTGGGGGATACAGATGCTGAAATGAAAGTTGCTGCAAAGGCAGATGCTGAAACGACAGATGCTGAAATGGAAGTTGCTGCAAAGACAGATGCTGGAATTACAGATGCTGAAATAGGAGGGGGGGGAGCAAAAGGTGCTGAAATGACAGATGCTGGCATGATAGATGCTGAAATGGGAGCAAAAGGTGCTGAAATTACAAATGCTAGTATGACAGATGCTGGGGGGAAGGTGCTGAAATGACAGATGATGGGCTGAAAGGTGCTGAAACAAAAGGGGATGATAATGTTATAAAGACCCCAATTCCTGTAAAAACAGTAGATGTCAGCGACGATGATGAGGAGGATGATAAGGTGTTGAAAGCAGCATGCACAGAGTGGGATGCAATTGCTAAAGATCCTACATGTATACAAGAAATTGAAGAGTTTAGGCGTTCAAAGCGTCTTCCAAAAGCAAGTACTTTTCTTATGAGTCCATATGTTGCTGGGAAGGTTAGGATACCGAAGCATATTCCAAAAAAGTCATTGCTTAGTAAGGAGGATCATGACTTCATGTATGCTTGTATTAAAGGCTCAAGGTACATGCATCTTACTTGTCATACTTTTTTGAGTGCATTCAATAATATGTATTTTTTGCTGACTCATGAATTTTTATTCTTTTAATAATTTTTTGTAGGGATTTTTCAGTAGTTGCAATGGATGCAAGAAGAGATAAGTCATTTTTCAAAAACATTGCCAAGAAGGATGGATGGCTTGATATCGATGTAAGCATGCTGAAACTATATACTGTGTGCAACATATTTGAAGTAACTATGCATTTGTGTTCTGTTATTATGATCTGTTTTAAGTAAATAGCTTACACTCTTTTTACTGTGTGTAGAACCTTGAAGCAGGGTTGATTCACATGAGGAAGAGAATCAGTGAGGATCCTATCACATTTGAAGGCATTATTGTGATGGATCCTATTTTTCATCAAAAGTATCTTCCAGATTGTTCGTCATCATATGAAGAATCAAGCACTGTTGAACAATTCACTGCAAGCTATTTTCTTGGCTTATACCCTAGTGATTATCCAAAGAGTTGGGAGTCAGCAAAAAAAGTTTACACACCATTTAACATAGATAACGAGCATTGGGTTGCAGTGGAGATATTGCTTGGTAAGATGGTTATAAACGTTTATGATTTCAATCATTATATTGTTTCTGCTAAAAAGCTTGTTGATTATCTGCGGCCAATGGCTGAATGGTTGCCAAAACATTTGGATAAAGCTGGGGTATTATCAAACTTTAAATCCTCTACATTCCACATTAACAAGGTGCCTGATCTAGTGCATGATACAACTGGGTATGAAATTTTACTTTATAATATTTTCAAAAGTCATTTATAAGCATGTGTGGGGGGTGTGTGTTTTGATGTAACTGTGTGTTTGTTGCATTTTTTGCAGTGCATCTTGTGGAGTCTTTGTACTGAAAGTCATCGAAGCGCTGGTGTTTGGGGGAGATGTTAAAAAGTTTACTAATGAAAAAATCTTCCGCTACCGAGAGCTCATGGTTTCAGACTTGATTCAAGAGAGATGGAGCTTCAAATTTTAGATAATTGCATCTTTCAAGGAATTTGAAGACATTTACTGCTATATATGTTATATATTTTGGCCCTTTTTTAGTGATGTATTTTCAGCAAATATTTCAGACATTAGGCCCTTTTGTATATGCTTTACTGTCAGCATATTTTAGGCATTTTAATGGTATTTTCAAGTCATTCAAACTGACATTCAAGACATTGAATCTATTTACTGGTGCAACACCTTTTTGAAGTAATGTAAATATGTCTTTTTTTTGGTATTTATTATCTGTGGGGGCAAGCAATTTGTGTTCAGCAAGTTATGTTTCAGCTTTTGTTTAAACGATGAGAACAATATACATTCATGCTGAAACAAACAGGATTTACTAAATATACGTTTGAGACAAACACAATGGATAACTTGTATGCATAAAACGTAAAGATAATATGATATAGTAGTAACACAAAGTATAACTGATAACAAAAAAAAATATATAAAGCATAACAATAAAAGTATTTGGCTGCTGAAAACAGGGGGGATAACTGCTGAAACTTCCATTTCAGCATCTGTCATTTCAGCATCTGTCATTTCAACATCTGTTATTTCAGCATCTGTCTTTTCAGCATTCTTTGGGTGTTGATGTGGGGTGCTGAGTTGGGGTATCACTCCTATGTTCCCTTTGAAGCCATTCCTTATTGTTCTTTGACCTTCTCACAAACTCCCCTATGCTGATCTTCCTTTTCCAAGGGGGGCGACCACATGTTTTCCTTACAAGAGGGGGGTAACATTTGATCTCTTTTATATAATCTGGAATGTTTATTTCTTCATCAGGGAGGACTGGATATATAGTTTCAGCATATGCCAAAATCCAAGCTTCATTTGTGTAGAAACTTGCAACAAATTGGGACACATCAAGCCTTTTATGCACTATTGCTGGCAGAGCATGTATGCATGGGATTTTTTGGATGTCAAAGACTCTACAAGTGCATTTCTTTTCTGAAATATCGACAACAGTATGTGTACCTTCTCCAGTAACTTCAAACGTAGATCCATTCAAGTGCTTTACATTGTATGCACCAATATCCTTTTGCAATTCTTGAATCATTTTCATTATTGCAGGGGTCACCTTCTCTGTATTTTCTGTTGAGCTTTGTCTTCGCTGTTCAGACCACTCTGTCAGCTTATCTCTAATAAATTCTAACAGTGTAACAATGGGAAGATTTTTTTTACCCTTGAAAACAGAGTTTAAGCTTTCAGCGTTGTTTGATGTCATCATGTTATACCGATCACCTTTTGCGTGTGCTCTTGCCCACCTCTCCAGCCCTGCAGATATTAAATAAGTTGACAGACTTGGGCATTCTTCTTTTATACGGGCAAATTGGTGGGCAAAATCACTAATAGTGTAGGTTTCAGCAGCTGTTTGGAACATTTCAGCAAGGTGTTTTTTCTTGAAAGTTGCCTTTATGTTTTGCTTCAAATGCCACATACATATGCAATGTGTAGCAGTAGGGTATATCTGGGTGATAGCTTTAGCAATGCTGGCATGTCTATCAGAAACAAATACCAAATCATTTGTTGGCGGTATAACTTTGGCGAGCTGCTGAAAAAACCATCCCCAAGAAGCATTATTCTCTGTATCAACAACCCTAAAAGCCAGTGGGTATAAGTTCATATTTGCATCTTGTGTAACTGCTGAAAGCAATGTACCCCTGAACTTTCCAGTTAAGAATGTGCCATCTACAACAACAACCTTCAATGAAAAAGATAAAATCTGTGAACTTTTTTTGCTGAATAATAAATGCTGAAATTTAAAAAAATATAAAACTTTGCTGAATTATAAATGATTATGCACATATACATACCTTTTTCAAGATGGGGAAAGCTCGAATGCATTGTCCAAATGACAGGAACATGTATTTGAACCTTTCAGCACTGTCTGTTGATATGAGAGCTAATGTTCCAGGATTTTTCTCCATAAGCATGTGACAATATGATGGTAATGCAGCAAAATTTGATTCCGGTGTCCCTTTTTCTCTCACTTGTGCTATTTGGGCTACCATCCATGCTTTCCAATAAGTAATTGAGATCTTGCGTTCCTTTTTCATCTTATCAATTATTTGTTTGGGGTTGTATCCACTGTCAAAATTTCAGCAATAAGTAACTGATTGATTATATAAAAATGATAGGGTCATAATAATAAGCTGAAATCAGGTGCTCAATAATATGCTGAAATTGGTTGCTGAAAATTAAAAGAAAAATAGTTGCTGAAACAGTAGGCACCTTGATGGTATTAAGCCTGCAATGAGATGGGAGGGGGCTTCTCTGCAATGTCTTATTCTTGTGTCCCATGTGCATGTGTGTATATCATTATACAATATCACCTCATGACAAGTAGCTGACACCCTCTTTGTATGCAATTTCCAACCACAATTGCCATCTATGCATGTTGCTCTATAATATTTTGGTGTTGATTTCTTAATCTCATATCCAAATATATTTGTCATTGACATCATGCACAGAGCATCCTTTATTTGCTGTCTAGATTTGAAAGTTTTGCCAACATACATTAGCCTTGATTCTCCGGGGACATGGGTGACAACACTATCCATGATAGAGCTGCTAGAACCACTTTCATCAATTGTGTTTCCCTTTCTTTTCATTATGGCATAGCGTTCAGTCCAATATTCAGCATTAGAGTAATTTGAAAATATTTCAGCATCCATATCATTTTGTGGCACACCCTCCATGACGTTGGGATCAATCATTGAATCAGAACAAGATAAACCTCATGTTGTATGCATGTCCTGCTCATCCAAATACTGATCAGGGGCAAGTGTGTTCCTGCTCTCTCTGTCCTGAGTTTCAGCAAGTGTATGAGTATTGGTGTTGATGGCAGCAGCATCTGTTTGAATTGGAAAATCATAGGCAACAATATCTAATGGCAAAGGGCTGACACATAACTCAACAACAAAATTTACTCCATCCAATTTACTCAACAACAAGAATTCTTCCAAATCAGCGTCACAATCTACTGTAAGTGGTGCTTTCAATGTTTTGAAGGGGTGCAAATGGCTGAATTTCAATTGAACCACAGAATCATCAACACTGAATCTGCTGCAAACTTTGCTCCTCAAGGTTGATAAAGTGATTGAATCATCTAGTACAAAAGCTTTTGAAGTAGTGTTTCCAGCGAACAATAATCCTATTTCAGTAATTCTCCATTGTCCACCATACACCACTGTTACAATATTTGATGGCATTTTTACCCCTGCAAAATGATTTTATTTCAGCAACAAAGTCTTGGAGTATTTCAGCAATAAAGTTCTTGGAGTATTTCAGCAATAAAGTACTTGATGAATAAAGTACTTGATATCTAATTTGTAATAAAGTATTTTGGAATGTATTTCAGCAATCAAAAGAACTTGTTAATGGAACTTGTAATAAAGTACTTTTTATTGATGCAATTGAATCAATTTCAGCAACAAGTAATTTGTTTCATAAATCAAAGAACTTTCCCCTGCAATTGAAGCTATTTCAGCAAAAAAGAAATGGAATCTGCACATGGGAGACCAGGCCACTTCAAAAAAGAAATGCTACAGTAAAGAACTGAAATCTATTTCAGTAATCTATTTCAGCAAAAAAGATCTGGAATCTATTTCAGCAAAAAAGAACTGAAATCTATTTCAGTAATAAAAAAAGTACTGGACTCTATAACATGCTAATGATAATGATACATCAAAGAACTGAAATCAAAGAACTGAAATAAAAAAAAGTACTGGACTCTATAACGTTGCTGAAATTATCATAATTGCTGAAAATCAACAATTAGCATGACATTGATAGGATGAAATCAATAATTATAAACGATAATCAACAATTATAGCAGCAAACATAATTTCAGGAACAATCATAAACGATAATCAACATAATTTCAGAAGTTATTTCAGCAGATCAACAATAAACGATAATCAACATCAAAATCGATTTTATTGCACAATTATAGCAGATCTTTAGTTAAACAACATCAAAATCATAACGTTGCTGAAGAATCGTAACAAAAACGATGGATAGTTGTATAATCGTAACAAAACGTGGCTGAATGATTGATTTTAGCAAAAAACGATCTGCTATAATTGTAATTACATCAAAAAACGATAGATATGAGGAGTTCATTACAGCAAAAACGATCGATTTGAGCAAAAAACGATCGATTACAGCAAGATCAATCCGAGATCTATAGTAGAGAGGGAGAGAAGGTAGCTTGATTGTCAAGAATTGTGTTTCAGCAAATTTTTTTAATGGTGGACCGTTTCCTAATATGTAGGAAAGGGTGGACAATTTTCTAATTTAGTCCAATAATGTGGCCTGTAGAAAAAATTTTCCATTTTTATATTATATTTTTGCAATTAAGTGACTTTGGGAAAGATAATATTAGCTGGAAAATGCGATACTAGCTATTAAAAGAAATTAAAGGGTTTATTTGGATGCTTTTATAATTATAAGTGATATCATCTTCCCCACCGCTCTCATTTTTAAATACTCTGTATTATGCAATCCCCGGTGTGTAGGCGGGAATTAAGAGAGTCCTTTAATTAATGGCTGCCTCTCTTGTGAAACCGTTAAAAAAAAACCCCAAATGGAAACCCCTCTCTCAATTTTCTTGAGCTTTAATTAATTAAACTAAAATCAAACTACCATCTTAAATGTTATAGTTGTTGACAATTGCAATTTGCAAGTGTCTTGTTGTAGATCATTAGAAACATTTGGTTGTTGAGACCAAAAAAAAACGAAACATTTGGTTGTATTCAAGAAGAAAAAAGAATTAACTAGTTCTAGTCGGGAAGACCTAGTGGTGTGGAATAAGGGGGTGGTAAGGAGGTTTTAGGTTCGATCCATATCTTCGGCTCTTTCATCGGATGAAAATCCAAGGTTTGTCCTACTCCCTACTATTGAGTCGAGCCGGTAGGCGCAAGCCACCTACTACTGGATCGAGCTGATCGGCGCAAGCCAGTTTACCTGGTACATGATTCTTACCGACTGGGTCACGTGCTTAGTTTTACCACCAAAGATGGTTTTCTTGTCATAAAAAAAAAACTAACCCTTGTTTTTTTTAATACAAGGCAAGGATTTGAGAGTAGTTAACCGCGGTTAACCCACCGTCCAATGGCGTCCCAATGGACGAGATCAGCGATCTCTGCTAGAACACAGTTGGTGACGAAATGCGAGGCCAAGCCCAAATGCGTCAACCGATCAACCACCTGATTGCCCTCCCTAAAGATGTATGCAAATTAAGGAGACCCTCTCAAATGATCGACAAAGACAAGGGCATCCGAAATCGTCATCTCGATCTCTCATGAGCACTGCCAAATGCCTCTCAAAGAGTTGATGACGATGAGGCAGTCACCTTCGACCTCAAGTCGAGCAAAACCCCACTTCGAAACTTCTAAGAGGCCATCGATAAGACCAAAACATTCCGCCTACACTGCTGACACGAAACCATGACTACGAGCACCACAGGAAAGGACCCTTCCCTAAAAGAAGCTAGCCCTCGTACAAATGATGCAATCCATTGTACTGCTTTTGGTTTAACAACCATTTTGTATATATATATATACACACACATATGTGACTATTTTTTTTTTCTTAACAAAAACTATCTTCCATCAAGTATAGCAATCACACATCCAAAACAAAACAACATATACATATATAAAACTAAGAAGTTGGCTTGACACTCCTTATTCAAAATCAACACATTTGAAACAATAGAAACACATTTCTAAAAACACATTTCTTATGTATAATGACGAATAACAAACAACTAATATGACTCAACAACGATATTCGTAAACTCCTTAGTACAAACTAGAGCCCTAAGCATATCTTTTGGCGACGAACTAAACTGAAGTATAGATTGTCGTCGCCAACACAAAGGAAATTGAAATTGATCGAAATTAAAATTGAAATAACAAAGCCATCTTATGATGAGATGCTTCAACAGAGGAAGCGAAGCTTGGGTTATATATGGGAAGTTATGAGGATAACAAAGGAAATTGAAATAACACTGCTAGAAAAAGTGAGTTGCTATTTAGTGACCCTATCTAAATTTATACTACACACTACAACGAGTCAACGAGTATGAACCAACATAATAAATGATCCTATTTCCAGTGAGGCATGTAATTGTCATGTAATTGTCATCTAAAATTACTCTGTTATTTACTACTCTGTACTATCTATTTAAGTTTCTATTTTAATTTTTATTGTTTTTCTTTAAAAATTGCTATTAAAATATTATTTTCAATTTTTTTTATATACAACGAGGATTCGAAATAACATATATCTCATGTTTCTTATAAATCGAGAGGTCATAAGAAATGACAAATGGACAAACGTACCGTCAATAAACAAAAGGAAAATCAACCACAAATATTCCTAAAGAATATGAACATAACGACAATCAACCAGTCTAAAAAGAAGTTGAGGAGGACTAAAAAATGAACTGCAAATAGCGAGAACACGGAGAGGCAACAAATCACCACGACGTCTCGTCGTCGGGAAGACGAGAGCAGAAACCCACCATCGGAAAAGTGACGTCTTCTAGGTGTCATAGGCGAACTTAGGGCATTAGTGTCACCATCGACAAGAACAAAAGGACTATAGGGAGATGAACAAGGAGAAATAATTAGAGAAAGATGAGAAGTGTGGAGTCACGTGATTTTAGATACTGGAAGAATATTGAGCTAAACTAAAGAAATACTCAATCCGTTAATTAAAATTTGTCATTTTTAAAATCAATACACTTATTAAGAAAATAAAAAAAATACATTTATACCCCTAATTATTACTATACTTTTTTACTTTCTCAAAAACTAAAACTAACAACTATCTAATCGATACAATTCCGTAAAGTGGATGCCAAAATACCTAAAATGATAAGTTTTTCTTAACAAGATTTCATTTTTAGAACGACAAGTTTTTCTTAACGGATGGAGTATGATTTAGGAGATTAAGCAGATTAGGTAATAGGTAAAACAATATATCACTCATTAGTCGTGATCGACGCATCCAGAGTCGCGGGTGATTTCAAGCTCTAGATCAACGTGATTCTTCTTGCGGTACATACATGCTATATAGATCTCCAGTAGACCTTCAATGAAGCATGGATTTGGGCCGGGCCCTTATACAAAATACGTATTTTTCGGTGGAGGTGGAATGTACAGTACGTAGAAATATAAGAACATACTTACGGATCAGTAAGTATAATTACAAGTTCACGAAATTGAAATTGAATTTTATGACTATTACAGTCAGATGATGAACAGTTCTGTGGACAAATTTCCACGGAGAAATGTGATTAAATGTGGGTTTTAAATGCTCAAAACTCTCCCATAAAAGTTTTGTCTGCCCAAAAATAAAAGGCCTTATTAATTTTGAGTTTTCATCTGTCTATCAACTATGTCTATCATCAGCCATTTGCTTACAACCCCTTGTTTTTAATTTCAACCCCTGGCTCAAGTCAGAAGCATCTAGCTGCTACTGCATTGCAGGACATTTTTGTTACTACAAGTACTGTTATTGGGGAATTTGGGGAGATATATAGCCCCATTTTTAACATTTTCACATTGTATGCGGCCAGCTTACTTATCAATTAACCATGTGAAATTCCACTTAAAACAGATTTTGAGATGTCCAGATGTACAACATTTGGCAATTTGAAAGGGGTGTTTACAAAAGATTTAGAGATTTTTTTTATTAAGTAAGAATTCGAGATCAGATATACGTGAATCTCGATGACCGACAAGTCGGCAGATGTACGACCGTAAAAACATACAAGCGAAAACAAAAAAGGTGCAATACAACAAGCCGAAGCGCACCCTACAAAGACGAATCTAGGCAAAACTAAGTCTAGCTAGCCGGGGACGTAGACTACGGACGAAGCCAATCACCGACATGAAACAACACCGCTGGCCAGAGATACATCAGTAAAGTCTGTAGTAAAATAGTATGGCAAAAATTAGTTAATTTAGATTTTTTAATTAGGAAAAATTTCAGATAGGATAAACTTATCCGAGAGCATCCGAACGGATGAAGGCACACAAACCTGGATGATTGTAAATGTCAAGGTATCCAGCACAGGGCTAATGTGTCCAACCTTATTTGCCGCTCTATTGCCAGAATAGAGCATGTGAGAGAAAGTTACTTCTCTCACTCTTGACAGAAGTGTTATAGTATTAGACATAAGTAGTTCAATTTCTCACGAACATTTGCCATTTTTCTTAAGGTGGTTGATAATGATAAGTGAGCCCCCTTTAACTTGTAGTTTATTTATCCCCATTTCCATTGCTTTGTGAATACATTGTCATAATGCCAATTCTTCGGCTTTGATGAGTGTTTTTTTGCACTGAATTGTAGTTCATTTCCCACTAAATTGTATCCTATGTTAATTTAATTAACTGCTTTATTTTTTAATTAAATAAGAATTCAAGTTCAGACAAGCCTAAAACACGATAGGTCGGCAGACGAAAACCATCTAACATACAAGAGAAAGCCATAAGAGGGCGTAATAAACAAGAAGCACAATCTACATCATGATGAATCTAAGTAGGTCTAAAACTAGCAAGTTGGGGATGTAGACTAAGAACAAAGTCAATCACTACCAAGAAGTAGAACCACTGATCAGTTAACTGCTCTATTGATATGGGCTAACTATACTGAATTGAGTGTTAAAACATAAAATTAAGAAATAGTAGATACCATACCAAATATGCAAAAATGCAACATAATGTACAAATCTATATATAATAATCTATATATAATGTACGAATTATTATGATTATTATTATTATTATTATTATTATTATAAATTTTAGTAGGTAATATACAAATCTATATATAATCATGAATCATGAGCACTAATAAATATCTATATTCTATATAAACTCTTAAAATAAAAGAGTTTTTGCTTATGTGGCATTGTTAAAAATTAGCGAAATCGATAAAACTGATACATCTCGATATATCCCCGATATATCATTTTTACTCCAAATCGATACGACCTTGATACATAATATTTAGAACCTTGCTCGTGGCTACCTAGTTAATTTTCTAGGTTTATTTTATTTTTTTCTCTTTCTTTGCTAAACCGCTTATAGTTTGGATTTCTCTGCATCTGATAAACCACTTACAATTTAGCTGGGTAGATCACGCTTCTTCCTCTCATTGCCCCGATCTGAGTAACCCCCAATTCTAAAATTGTTTTCTAATATAGCTCAATGTTCTCCTGGCAATTCAAAAGTACAGTGGGCTTTCAAATGTGCTTGCTATTGGGATTTTTGTTTATCTATATGAAAGCACCCTACAATTTCTAATACGTTTCTCAACTTGGAGATCAGAGTGACGCTGGAGGATCGATCAAGACACAATTGAGCCGGCGGCGACCAGAGCAGGCATCTGTCTCGACTAGGTAAATCGGGGATTTGAAGGGGCTGGTGATGTTGATCCATTTCCATTCAAGTTGATTGATTAGTGATTACTTTAATTTACAACCTGAATTGAATGAATCCAACAAATTAAATCAAAATTGGTGTACGTGCAAGCTGGTTTGAATTGGAGGGAGAGCAGTTGCAGTACTTCATAGAAGAAGGTTCCAAGAAGGCCAAATGGGTTCCTACAAAGCCAAAATGAAATTATCCGAATCTAGTAATCGATCGACTTAATGGAAATGGATCAATCTAGTAATCGATCAACTTGAATGGAAATGGATCAATCTAGTAATCGGTCAATTTGCGGAATCCCTTGGTCCACAACGTCCTTTTTTTTTATCAGTGTTTATGTTAGCGTGAAGTGGGTGGGTGGCCGGGGGGTGGGGGTGGTTTGTGTTTGTGTTAGGTTATCGGGGAAATCGGGTTACGTTTGAAAGTTGTTGCTTAATCAACCTATGATTTCGGCATTATTTGGGAAAAAACGAAGAATTATTTAGATGTATGTGTTGAATTTAGTGTATAGTTTTTGAGATGCATAATTTGATTCATTATTCGTCAATTGTTCAAACGTATGTGTCGAATTTGGGTTACTAGTGGTAATGAGCTGGTAAATTATTCAATGAAAGTTGATTTATTATTCGTCAGTAATGGAGTCTTCAGTTTGACAAACAATATAGAAAACCTTCATTGAACGAGTATAACTACACAACTAAACATTATTCGGTGAAATACGAAGCATTATTCATATAAATTGTAAGTATTGTTTAAGAAATTGATATTTCTTTTATCTGAAATTGATGAACAAAAAAAATATTATTCGGTAGCATGTGACAAATTCTTCAGGGGAATTGGTAAATTTTGATATGAAATGGGTGGAAAAAAACATAACATTATTCGGTAGCTTATGAAACATTATTGGATAGCATGTGAAATATTATTCGGTGAAATTTGTAAATTTTTAAAAGAAACGAAATCACGTGGGGGTGTACAAGCGCTTGGGGAATGGGGTGAGCAAGGATTCAGTGGGTCCCACCCTTCTTTTTACAACAAAAATAAAAAGAAAACCTTTTAATTCTGGCCATCCATCTCCTTTCTATCAACGATTTAGATTTGCGTACAAGATACATCCTAAAACCTGAGTACATCCGAACCACCCCTATATATATTCCAATTTTTTTTCACTTTTATATATATATATATATATATATATATATATATATATATATATATATATATATATAGACACACACGCATATCTCCCTTGATTTATTGAGTCTTGAAATCCTTGTCTTGCAAGGGCTTAATCCTTTTTCCACGTACACCTTGTTCGGGTTATTTGTGACTGTGCTTTTTGGTGTTACTAGATGTATTGCCTTGGTTTAAGAGGGAGCATCCAAAGTCAGGACATGTTGGAGTTGTGGTGGTGTGTTCAAGACGAATCCGTTTTCGAAAGGCGTTTTCTTGGGGTTCGTCTTCATTGCACACAAGTGTCTGTGTTCTATTGTACTACTGGTCAGCGGTGTTACTTGGTGGTGCTTGACTTTGTTCTTCGTTTGCATACTTGACTTGACAATATTTGTTTTTTTTTTCTTATTTTCTGCCTTTTAGTATAGTGTGTGTAGCGGACATGTTTTTTGCGTCTTTCTTTTCTGTTATATTTTTCATTTGTTATGTATCATGACAATTAGTTTGTCTTTTGATCCGTCGGTCTCTCGAGGATCAAGTTTATTGCTTGATCAAGCGAGCCACGAATGTCGAGAACACAGAAGAGTGCAACGACTCACACGATGTCTCGACGTAGAAAAGGCAGAAAACAGTAACCCACCACCGGAAAGGGCAAAACCTGGAGAAGTGCGGATCACCAACGCTGCTCCCACCTAAATGAGGGATCTTAATTCGAGGATCACGAACACAACCATGATTTACTCGATCAAATCAATGCTTACTCTACATCAACTAAGCCAAGTAAATGCTATACTTACTACACTTTTTGTATTAATTTACTTCTAAAATTAATAAAAATTATATATAATCAATTTTTTCCCCTCTATGGAAGAGATCGAAGAACTTAGAGCATGATTATTAGAGGGCCAAGAGGCCCTTAAACAATGCCAAATAAGCATTTATTTTTTTTTAAAAAAGGAAACATGTAAGGGCCCGGAAATGAGTCCCCTATGTAGAAGTTCGGGAATAGAAGCCCTCTGCTGTGCATACTCTTAAAACCACCCTAGCTATACCCTCGGGCCCTCTACTGTGCATACTCTTAAAACCACCCTAGCTATACCCTCTGAGTAGACCTGGGAAAATGTGGGTGGGCCCGCTCGGCCCGCCCCGCCCGCCCACATTAGCGGGCGGGTTTGGACACGGGGAAAAGCCCACGCAGGCTGCTAGGCCCGGTCCGCGCCTGCAGCGGGTGCGGGATTGGACATATCAATCAACCCGTTACGGGCTGCTAGGCCCGTAACAGGTACCCGCCTTATTTTTGTTAAAATTAATATACATATATATATATATATAGGGTTGCGCTCCGGTGAAAACCAAAATTGCAGTACCGTGAGGAGTAATTTGATTGGCCCATATATGTCACGCGCGTCCCACCTTCTGCATGCGCTAGCCCCCATCCCGTGTTAACATTGTACAATGCTGCTTTGTAATAAAAAAAGTACAACAATGTTGAGAGGGGGAATCGAACAGGGGACCTGTTCTCTCCCAAGATGGATTACACACGTGCCCAACCAACTGAGCTAGAAAGCAATACTGAAATATTGTTTTTTAATCGATGTTTAATCGATGTTTCTTAAAATAATTCAAATTCGTATATGGGCTTAATTATCACCCAAATTTAATCGATGTTTTTTATAACTTAACTAACATATTCTTTTTATAATTATGGGTTTAAGATTAGAACTTACTTAATAAAAGATATAATCATAAGATCTTAAATATATAGTTATAAAAATCTTGAATCTATAGGTATAAATTCTTGAACCCTATAAAAAAAATTGAACCAACTTAATAAAATTTTGAACAAATTGTTTTATAATTATAGGTTCAAGATTTTAAAATCTTGAACCTACTTATAATATCAAAATATTTTCAAAATGTTAATTATAATTGTGGGTTCAAGATTTTTTATAACTATGGTTCAAGATTTTTTTATATTATCTTACCTATCAAATTGTTAGTTGAGAAATATGTCAAGATAAGTTTATTATAATATCAAAATATTTACAAAATATTTGTTATAATATTTAAATATTTATTATAATGGTAGGTTTAATATTTTATAACTATAAGTTTAAAATTTTTTAACTGTAGGTTTAAGATTTTTGTGATGGCAAGTTAACCATGTGTTCAAGATTTTATAAATATTGGTTTAAGATTTTAAAATCTTGAACCTACTTAATAAAATTTTGAACTTGTTTTTTTTTATAATTACGGGTTCAAGATTTTATTAAGTACCCATAATTATATATAGCTCTCAAGTGACATCTTGATGTCTTACATTGCATGTTGGTTTATTGAGTACGTTCAAGTTTTTTTTATATTATATTGCCTTCATTTAAAGTAGGCTCAAAATTTTTAAATCTTAAACCCATAGTTATATATAGCCCTAAAGTGACATCTTGATGCCTTACAAATATTTCATGTTGGTTTATTGAGTAGGTTCAAGTTTTTTTTTTCATAGTGTATTGCCTCAATTTAAAGTAGGTTCAAGATTTTTAAATCTTGAACCCATAATTATATATAGCCATAAAGTGAATCTTGATGCCTTACATTTCATGTTGGTTTATTGAGTAGGTTCAATTTTTTTTCTTAGTGTATTGCCTCAATTTAAAGTAGGTTCAAAATTTTTAAATCTTGAACCCATAGTTATATATAGCCCTAAACTGACATTGTTATCTTACATTTCATGTCAGTTTATTAAGTAGGTTCCAATTTTTATCATGATGTATTGTCTCCATTTAAAGTAGGTTCAAGATTTTTAAATCTTGAACCCATAGTTATATATAGACCTAAAGTGACATCTTCCAGCACTGCATTTCATGTTGGTTTATTAAGTAGGTTCAAGTTTTTTTTTTATGGTGTATTGCCTTCATTTAAAGTAGGTTCAAGATGTTAAAATCTTGAACCCATAGTTATATATAGCCATAAAGCATACTTAATAAAATTTTCACCTATTTTTTTTTTATATAATTGTGGGTTCAAGATTTAAAAATCTTGAACCTACCTCGAATACAATTTCAGAGAACGATATCGAATAATTTCATATCCAAAACTTTATGATATCCAACCAAGATGGTATCCAAGGAAAGGAAAAATCATTAACCAAAACTTTAATGTTCTTATTAATTGGTAACCAAACCAAACAAAAACACAATAAATTATCGCAATTGTTATGAATTGTAATATACATATTTGAGTTGGAGATCATCTCTACTCGCCATTCAATTTCAGGGCAATATATCATTCCAAATAATTCCCATGAATGAGGTGGAGTTGGGCCTTCATCTTCACCACCTCTTGGTTGATCTTTGCTAGCTTAGCCTCCACTTCTCTCCTTTTCCTCTTCTCATTGTTGTACACCTTTTCTGCCTGCATTTATCAAACTATATTGCTACTTTATATTTCAAAAATTAGACATTCAAATACTGTTACTTGTTGTATGATCAAGAAAGGTTAGATGATTCCTTGTGAGTTGTTATATGATCAAGAAAGGTAGATCCCTTTTTCAGCAAGGTAGATCCCTTTTCCAGGCCTTTTTAGAGCAAGGTAGATCCCTTTTCCAGCAACAAGTATCCCTGCAAATATTAAAATTTTGGATTGTAGGTTAGTTTGAAAGATCACTATCTTTTAACCCCATCACATCAAATATTATAAATAAAAGTAGACAATATAACTGGAACTTACCAGGTGCCCAAGCCCAAGTGATCAAAAGAACAGAGTCTATAAGGCAAGATCAATTACAGTCTACATACATATTTAATGAGATTTTTCTTTGATGGCCTTGTGCAGTCCTTCGCAGAGAACTTGATAGAGGTATAAAAAAAGAATTTCAAAAAAAGGCTGAGCCCAAAGGTGTTGGTGAATCCATGAAAGGTTTTGAGATTCATGAAAATAAAAACTAACAGCAGAAGATTATTTTGATAAAATGATAGATGTCCATTTTCAAAAGCCATGGTAACCTATAATAAAAATCAAAACTGAGACTAGATTAAATAAGAAGTTGTTGAACAAAAACTGAAAATGAAGGCAGATATCGAAAGCAATACATTGAAACAGAGCAGTTCTTTGTAGAACAAATAGCAATCGAAAGATAATAAATGGGAGGACATTATACTGTTCAAACCAAAATAGCATGGAAAATCAATGCCAAACTAGCAGTAGTAGCAAAGCTTAAATAAGTAATCAAGTAACTAGAATTGCAATAACTAAAACAAAACAATCCTTGGCTATTTTTCAATTGCAGAGACTCATGCATGCTTCTACATTTGCACTTCTAACTAAATCACAAAAGCACTTAATCCCCTATTTGATCAAATTAAATTTAATCAAAATACAAGTTCACAGTTCAAATAAAAGTGAGGTAAATAGTATACCCATGAAACTTGAACAGAAATTGTCGATCGAGGTTGGTAACTCCAATATGAACCATATGGATCACTTCTAGGTTCTTAAACTCTGATAAAGCCAAGTCCTTCGAGCAATTCGCAACCCAAATCACCAGCCCGCACCAACAATATCCTCACATACTCTTGAGGAATATTCCTCAACTGCACAAACCACGAAAACACACAAATCAATGGTCACCTGCTCGACAAAATTCCCGGAGACGAGATTGAAGGATGCGGACAGATTACAGATTCTGATATATAAATTTGAAAGAACAACAACCGAGAGGAGATACCGACGGGATGAGACGGTGACAGACCCGATCTATGCCGACATCGACTGAAGGACAGAGGAGATGAAATCAGCGATTGAGGGTTTGGGAGACGAAAAGGAGATGAAATCAGCGATTGAGGGTTTGGGAGACGAAAAGGAGATGAAATCGCTGGATGAAGAATCGATAGAACAATTTGGATACACGCGCCCGTGTTTTATTTTTTTAATTTTTATTTCATTTGACCAACCAAATCACTTCTTTCAGTCCTTACCACAATTTTAGATTTTCACCGAAGTCAATCCGTATATATATATATATATATATATATATATATATATATATATATATATATATATATATATATATATATATATGTAATAAATAATATTAATTATTCATTTTTAAAATAAACTAAAAACAGTAAATATATATGTAATGTATATATACAGCTTACAACAACGCTTTTTAATTAGAGATGAAATTACGACTGAATTGGCTGAAAGATTTATTTCAAATAACGCACCGGTTAGTAGCGATCCATATTTCCTAAATTTAATTGATCAGACCATTACTGAATCTGAAAATAGAAATTTGACACAAGATGTTTCAGATGAAGAAATTAAGGATACCCTTTTTTCAATGACAGATGATAAGTCTCCAGGTCCTGATGGTTTTCCGCCAGAGTTCTATAAAAAATATTGGGATATTGTCGGTAAATTAGTTTGCAAAGCTGTTAAATCATTTTTTCATTCTGGAGTGCTACTCAATGAAGTAAATTCAACCTTCATTGCACTTATTCCTAAAATTGATACGCCTAGTAATATTAACCATTACCGTCCGATTAGTCTGTGCAATACTATTTATAAGGTTATTTCAAAAATTTTGGCTAACCGTTTGAAGCCTATATTACCACATATTATTAATCCTTTTCAAGGAGCTTTTGTACAAGGTAGAAATATTCAAGATAATATACTAATAGCTCATGAGGTTCTCCACTCTTTTCATAACAAAAAAGGTAAAGCTGGGTGGATGGCATTAAAGTTAGATATGGAAAAAGCTTATGACAAAATAAGTTGGAGTTTTATTCGTATTATTCTAAATAAATTTGGTTTTGATTCCAGATGGATTGATTGGGTTATGACATGCCTAACTAAAACTAGCTTTTCAGTTTTAGTAAATAATTTGCCGGGTCGTACATTTCATACTCATAGGGGAATTCGACAAGGAGATCCTCTTGCACCATATATTTTTGTATTGGTTATGGAACTACTAGGAAGAATGTTGCAACAAGAATCTTTGGAATGTGACCCTTTGGTTGGAATCAAACTTACAAATAATAGTGATCCTATTCCATTTCTTTCCTTTGCAGATGACACCCTAATTTTTGGACGAGCTGATGATTTAAGTCTTCATACGATTAAAAATCTTTTAAATACTTTCTCCAATATGTCTGGATTAACTATAAATTATAATAAAAGTTCTTTACAAGTTTCTAAAAATATTCCTGTCAATAAAGCCCAGTCCCTTGCTCAACAGCTAAATATTCCAGTTACGAAGTCTATGGAAAAATACCTAGGTATTCCTCTTATTAGTGGTAGGGTTAGCAATGTCTTGTTTGATGAGGCGATTAATAGTCTTAAAAAGCAGCTATCCAAGTGGAAATCTAACGCTCTCTCTCAAGCTGGTAGATCGGTACTAATTCAGGCGAATTTAAATTCCAAAATAAATTATTTAATGCAATCATTTCTTCTTCCAAAAGGAGTTCTACAAAAAATTGATCAGATCAATAAAAATTTCTTTTGGAATAAAATTCAATCTGATAACTATCATCCTCTAATTAGCTGGGAACATCTGTGCACTCCTAAAAAAGATGGTGGGTTAGGTTTTAAATCGGCTGAGCAAATTAATATTGGCATGCAAATGAAACTTCTGTGGAGAATCATGGCTGATCCAGATAATATTTGGTCTAAGGTAATTACGAATAAATATCTCTCGACAGAATCTCTTATGGAAAGAGGTAGATTCAAAACTTCTTGGCAATTTGGTAGGCTTCTTAATATTAGAGATCTTTTCTCTAAAGGATTGCTCTGGTTAGTTGGTAATGGAAAAACCATTAATGTATGGTCTGACATTTGGGTAGATGCGCAATATCTTCATAGGTTTCGGAATGATCATGATCCTAATTTAAAAGTTTGCGATTTATTCACAAATACCAACTCTTGGGATACTAATAAGTTAAATTCTATCTTTCCTTCTCATATAGTTCAAGCAATTACTCATATCCATATTCCTGTAACTGATATTCCAGACAAGTTAATTTGGATTTACAGTAATAATGGAAAATTCTCTGTTAAATCCACTTCCTCGCTTTATAAAACTAGGAATACGACGAAAATTCCAGCAGATTGGATTTGGAAACTTAATATCCCTCCGAATATTAAAAATTTTATTTGGAAAATTTTCTTGGATATCCTGCCCACGACTGTCCGATTAAATAGATATATAAATAGAGTTCCTAGTAATTGTTCTCTTTGTAATTCTGAAATTGAAGATACAAATCATTTATTGTTTAATTGTCAAATTACTAAATCCCTTATTCAAAATTTGGGTGTTAAGTTGAAGAAATGTTTCATTATGCCAAATTTAACAAGTGATGTTCAAGAAAATATTCTAAATACTAGGGCTCTTAACCTAGATTTTACAGATTTATGTCATTTATGGCATTCAATTTGGGAGCTCAGAAATAGAATTATTTTTCGCAATTCTTCTGATACAGGTATGATCTATGCGTTAACTCGAGCTATTGATAATATCTCTTGTTGGAATAAAGGTCAGATTAAAACGAAATTACCTAAACGTGCTAGGCCTCCTGATAAAATTATGTGGAAATATCCTCCAATCGATGTAGTTAAGATCAATGTTGATGCTTCGGTGAAAAGTAATACTCAACCACAGATTGGTTGTGTTGTAAGGAATAATAATGGTCAGATTATTCGGATACATAAATGTAATGTTAGGATGGGTTCTGTCATTTTGGCAGAAGCTCTTGCTGTTTATACAGGTATAAGATTGGCAGCGGAGATGGGGATCCGTAAATTGATACTTGAGAGTGATTGTGCGATCATCATCGACGCCATCAATCATGCAAACAATAGTCCATGGGAGGTCACTCAAATTGTCCAAGAGATCCTTTCATTTAGAAGAGATTTTGAGAGCATCACTTTTCAGCATTGCTATAGAGAGGCTAATGGTGCAGCTGATTTTATTGCCAAATCTCAACTTAATTGTAACTTTATTTTGAGCGGTTGTTGTTGTGAGTTCCAGAACATCATCTTGCGAGATGATCATGGATGTCGCTAGTACATCCAACTTTTTGCCTACTGTAAAAAAAAAAAACAACGCTTTTTAATTATATAATATATATATACAGCTTACATATATATGATTTAATAAGAAAAATTAGTATAGCTTACATATATGATTTAATAAGAAAAACAGTAACTATATGATTTGAAAAGAAACAGTAACTATATACAACTTACGTATAAAAATACATATATATATATGTATGTATATATATATATTACATATATTTATATAATAAAAAACTAATTAGTATAGCTTTAATAAGAAAAATTGAATAGGTTTGCGGGTACTCACGAGCTACACGTACCCACATTTGCGGACGGGTTTGGACACGACTTTCAACCCATTAAGCGGGTTTAGCCCAGTCCACGTCCGCAACAACGGGCAAAATCTCGAGTAAAACCCGGTCCGCGCCCGCGTTTGCCGGGGTCTACCTCTGAGCTCCACCCCATTCGTGTATACTTGCAGAAATGACAATACTCCTTAATCTACAAACTACATTTATCAACATTAATGATCGATGGATCATATAGTTTTCCAAGTCATCGTAAATATGACATTAATGAGAGTGAATTCGACCAAGATCAGCTTTAAGAGCTAGAGCTAGCTGCTTGATGTCATATGTCAATACAACAATTTATTTAACGTTTTTTCTACAGAAATTTATAGAAAACCACCTTTAAACATGTGATTTTCACTTAGCTACCCCTTAAATTAAAAATTATAAAAAACTACCCCTTAAATTAAAAATTATAAAAAACCACCATTTAATGGTCTTTATTTACAACTCACCGCTCATTCATCTATTTTCGATAATTTATCATTAAATATATTATATTTTAATATTTATAAACTCAAAATTGATTATATATATATATTAAAATTTTAAATTTAGGGGATCGATTATATTTTAGGGATTATTTTTTTTATTTTTAAAAAATGATGATGAATATATATATAGCTTGAATTATCATCTTACTTTATATTTGAAAATATTTATAAAATTTTAAAATATTATGTAAATTACTATTTTATTTATAATATGATTAAAAATCATAACTTCTATTTATAAAGTTAATATTTTTTTATAAAGTTAATATCTATAATATGATTAGAAATTATAACTTCTTTATAAATAGAAGTTATAATTCTAATCATATTATAAATAAAATAGTAATTTACATAATATTTTTAAAATTTATAAACATTTTCAAACATAAATTAAGATAATAATTCTAGACTATATTTATTATTACTTTTAAAAAATAAATAAAATGATGGGACATTTGCTAAACTAACCCACTTTTGAAAAAAGTTTGCAAGGTTAACCCAATCCGAAAAAAAAATTGCACCAAACCGGTTATCCGATTTCTAGTTGCAACCGGTTGCAGGTAATGAGGGGGGAGACTGGACAATGTGTGATCGACAGCTGGACAAGTGAGAGAGAGAGAGACGGAAAAGGGAAGAAAAGACAGAGAGAGAGGAGTAGGGAAAAAAAATCTACAGGGGAGCTTTGGACAAGACAGAGAGAGAGATAGAGCTGGAAGAGGACAATTGCAAGTACAACTACAGTAAAAGGGAGGGATCCCAAAATTCCCGCCCAGCTATGGCGCCAAAAAAACAGAAGGGGAAAGGAGTGAGGAGGCGGAGAGTATATAAACATTGAAGAAATTTTGCAGAAAATCATTAGGCCACATTAATGCATTGTAGGGGAGCTTTAAATGGAGGAGGGAGAAGAGACGACGGTATTTGAAGAAGGAGGGTTGGTGTCCAATGATTTGGGGGTCTATATAAGGAGATCAGGGGAATGATGGGCTTCACATTTAATGGGGATCTGGGGCAAATAAATCTGAAGAAAGAGAGAGAAACCATTGAAGAAGAAGCAAGTGGGCCTGGGTTCAGTACAAGGTTGACTTGTGAGCAGGTACATTTCACTGGACAGATAAAGACGAAGCACAGGACACGTATTGGTCGTTACTGGACATTCTTCCGCCTAGTTCTGATAGAAAATTGGTAAGTGTTCTCTCAATTACTGGATGTTTCTATGTAATCTTACTGTAAAATTGAATTTCTGTCTTCCTATGTAATGCAATAGGGGACAAATCATTCGTTTGTATTACTGTATTGTTTGGAGGATGGTGGGCGTGTGAAGGGGGCACTTGGGTCTTCAAGGGGTCAACGAGCCAGAAGGCCATGCTGGTGGACGAAAGTATTGACTACGTTTCACTGAAGAAACAGCTGATGGATAAGTTTAATGTCGATGGGAGGAGGCATGAGGTAGAGCTCACATATGTAAAGCCGAAGAAGGATGGGTGCAGGCCGTTTGCCAATGGGGATGAGGAAGACTTACAGGCCTACAAGTTTGTAAACAGTCTATCCGGAGAGCGATCCTGGTCCATCGATCTCAATGTCTCTTTGCGATGAAAGGTTGGTGGAGACGTGGGAAATACACAAGGATCGACAACGGATGACTCAGACGTTGTTCGTTTGTCTCCTGCAGGGGAGAGGATGTTGTAGTGCCGTTAACTCGGCCGCCCGTTACCCAAAAAGATCACCCACAGACGGACCTCCCCGTGGCACTCGACGAAGAAGATGAAGATTTGGTGCCAGTTGTCCAGGTAAATCAAACTGGTGTCCAGTTAGAAACTTCATGTGTCCAGTTACAACAAACTTCTGACCAGTTAAGGATAAGTGAGGAGTTGGAGTTTGCGACGAGGGCAAAGAAGGCCGCCGCAGTTAAACGTGGGAAGCAGGTCATTTATGTCAGCAGTGACTTGGAAGATGAAGTCAGGCCACGTGGTGGTGTTGGTAGGGTTGCCATTGAGCTTGGCAGCTCTTCCGATGAGGATGATACAATCCCAAAAGTGGTTAAACCTGAGCACGGGAGTTCTGGTCGGACGAAGTCTTGGTCATGGGATTATGAGGCGGAGAAAGCGGTGAGGGAAGTAGAGGAAGCATATGAACGAGGAAAATTGATGTTGTGAGCTTTTTCGAAGCCTGTTGAAAGTGAACCAATGACGGTAGTGAACCCATTGGATCCCCGCCAGTCCACTGTTAAGCTCCGGGAGGGACAAGTATTTCGCAACAAGGATGAGGTGCAGGAGAGCATAACGTGGGCGTGTCTAGCTAGGTGCTTCACGACGAAGGTTAAGAAGTCTACGAAGAGCTTGTATGTTGTAGTGTGCGATGCTGCCAAGTGCAAGTGGTCATGTCGGGCATCGACTTACAAGAACTCGCGATTATGGATGATCCGGAAGCTTGTGGACGAGCACACGTGCGAGCTGAATGAGGTGGTCACATAAAAGCGCCATGCGACATACACGCAGCTGGGGCAGAGGCTTAAGTCAGGTAAAATCAGTGTCCCTACAATGTAGATGACAATAGGTAAAATCAGTGTCCACTTTACACAAATGAACTGTACACTATACAATATTCACTGGACAGACGTATTAATTAACTGGACACACAACAATTTTAACTGGACACACGTGGTTGTAGAAGCTTTGCCGCGACTTAATATCAACTTATTTGTGAATGGGCATGTGAAGTTTCGTAGGGTCAAAGAAGCCCCTGGTTCCGGAGCAAGTGCAGTCCCTCATGAAGTCGCAGCTGAGAGTCACTTGCAGCTACTAGAAGGCGCACCGAGCCCGGTTAAGTGCGAGGGACAGCGTCTATGAGACGGATGAGGAAAGCTATCGCAGCATGTACTCATACATGTACATGCTGGAGTAGGCCAACCCTGGGACGTACACTAGGATAGAACGCGACACGGAGGGGCGGTTCAAGTATGCGTTTGTTAGTCTTGGAGTGTGGCGTAGGACTATCCCCCACCTTCGAAAGGTCAGACCTTCCTGGTCTCCACTGTATTTGTCGTAATAATTCTGTGCTTTTAAAACAGGGGACACCACTTGCGTATTGACAGGACGTCATTCACTGGAAAACATGACGGTTAAGAAACAAAAGCATGACGGGTGTTCGATTGTACGTGACACCACTAATGCGTCAAGTTGTTTCCTGTCCAGGTCATATCAGTGGATGGGGGGTTCTTGAAGGGGGAGTTTCGAGGGTGCCTGCTATTTGCAACCGCACAAGACGCTCACCACCACATATACCCTGTCGCCTTCGCCATGGTGGACGGCGAGAATGATGGGTCTTGGGGGTTCTTCTTCAAGCACATGTTATGTGTCGTGGAGGACACGACTGATCTGATGTGGGTATCTAACCGAAACATTAGCATCGAGAAGGGCATACAGGATAGCTACATATTCGCGAAGCATGGCATATGCACATGACACTTATTTCAAAACGTCCAGTTCCGGTTCAAGTGCGGGAGCATGCAAGACCAATTCATGGCGATGGCTAAAGCTTACACGTACGACGAGTTCCAGTCGTTGTACGAGGAGTTCTGTGCACCGGCTCCCACAACGAGGCAATACATCAAGGAGGCCGGGTTCAACAATTGGGCAAGGGCATTCTACACCGGGAATAGGTACAACATCACTACCACTAATAACTCCGAGAGCTTGAACTCGGTGTTCAAATATCCTAGGGATTTGCCACTAACAGCCCTTATGGATACCATCCTTGAGACCGTCGACAAGTGGTTCATGACTCCGAGAGAGACCAGCTCCGCCCAGGGGAAAGTCGTCAGCGACTTAATGCCATCAGATCAAACTTCGCGCAGTCCCTTTCCATGGTGGTCAGGCCGCTGAGTCCTCATGAGTTCGAGGTATGAAAGGGAACCTCCACGTGACTTGTAAACCTAAAGGGGCGTTTGTATAGCTGCAGACGCTTCAACGTCGACCAGTACCCATGTTCGCACGCACTCGCGGCAGCCCAATCGCGCGGGGTCGACGTGTACTCGCTTGTAAACGATTTCTACAAGGTTGAGGCGTGGCGTGCGTGCTACGAGGACGTGATCTACCCAGTCCCGTCTCGAGACACTTGGCGGGTACCCCAGGCAATTGCCAATGAGACTTGCCTCCCCCCTTATGAAGCGACGACCTAGGAGGCCGAAGACATCGCGGTACCCGTCCCAGTGGGAAAGAAAGTTCCCAAAGCGGCGCCGCACTTAGCGAAACTATTAGCTCTCTACTTGGACGATCATAAAGATATGACATGCCAGCTACATATTTTGACATGACGGATGAAGGTAAAGACATGACAGGCTGTAGTTGTCGTATTTTGTTTTTGGGGCTCAAATCTTCGGAGACGTTTACGCTTCACCTTTTGCTTTTCAGCCATTTCAGTGTGTACATGACATGCAAGAATATTAACATTCCAAGTGATATTTTTGACATGACATGCACGAATATTAACATGACATGCACGAATATTAACATTCCAAGTGATATTTTTGACATGACATGCACGAATATTGACATGACATGCACGAATATTGACATGACATGCACGAATATTAACATTCAAGCGACAGCATAGTTGCAAAAACCAAATGACACCATAGTTGCAAAACCTAAGTCCTACGATCCGAAAACGACAAAAAGTGGATTCCAATTTCAACAACAGAACATCCAACGTAAAAACAACTGTTCAAGCAACCAACAATTGTCCATACAACTGTCCAAACAATAATGTTCTTATAAAGTGGAAGGAGCCAATGACTACTGGGGATCGGGGCTGGGTCGGAAGGTACCGTGGAAGATGGCGACACAGAGGACTTCGCGGTACGCAGCGATGAAGGCGTCGTCTACCCCTTTGAAGACGCGGTCGCCCGATGCGAGGATCTGCATGAGTCGGATTGCGTAGGGGCCGGAGTCTCCTCCGCGTAACGAAAAATATGTGTCAAACCGAACTCGAAACACTTACACTACAATGCGATCGATGGACAAGCACGACTTACGATTGCTTGTTCTGCGAAATCCCCTTCACACGATCGTACTTGAATGGCTAGGGCAGTTTCCCTGCATGTTTGACATGGAGCTCTTGGTGGACATTCATCAGGGTGGGTAGGGTGTGCGTGATGGACTTCAGAAGGTCGGGCAGCTGTTGCTCAGGAGTGAGACGAGTGTCCGGATCATACACATGGACGGTCCACTCGGCCAAGTTGATCTCCAGCGCTACCCAGTGGTTGTCCTTCAGATTCCAGGGGGCCAACACGCGGTCGACGGTGGCCCAAAGCTTTAGAAACCACTCGGGCAACACTCCATCAAAGTAGTAGGTCAACTTCTCGTCGACGTCCATGCTAGTCTATCGCTGCAGCAGTACCCCAAAGTAGGGGTCGACGACAACGACAAGTGCGTACTTCGAGTCGCTGAATACCTCCCTCCGGAGGATGCCGCATGCTTGGTCAATATGTTGTGAACAACGAAGCCGTGTCAAGTCAACAACATCATCGTCATGTTATCAGAGCACGGATAAGGGGACATTACCTCTGAGCTCACCAAACGCTTCGGCCCTTTTAGGTCCTCGAAGAAGTCCCTCTGGAGGAGGCTGCCCATCATTGTGCGTGAGGGCTCAGTCCCATCGGTCATCCACATGGAGAAGGCGTCGACGTCGGCCCTGGTTGTCAAGCCCCAGCCCACAGCGTCACCCCCCGCCATTTGGCTCTTCCCCTTGGCAACCCGCGACTTCTTCACCCCCTTAGTACCTTCGTCAACCCCCGCCATTGCCTTCTTCCCCTTGTCAACCCGCGACTTCTTCACCCCCTGAGCGAAGTCGTGCCCAACCAACGAGGCAGGGGGTCGCCTCACCCTTGTCCCCCTACGCTCAAGGGGGATGTCGGCCTGAGAGGCCTCATCCTGCGCCTCCTACACGCAAACAGTGTCATCGTACATGACAATCGCTAGTGGAAGACATGACACCTATTTACCTTAACATGACATTTCAGTCAGATGATTTACCTCAGCGGATATCTGTGTGGTGGGTGTGTTTGGCTCAACAACGGTTGCCGTCCCTGTGTCCCCAACCCCTTTCGCCTCAGTCTTAGAGCCCTCAGCTAGGACCTCAACCACATTAGCTCGGTTCTGATACATGACAGTTGATAGTGTAAGACTGGACAACTACTTAACTTGACATGACAGTATGAGTCATATGACTTACCTCAGCGGTTGTCAGGGTGGTGGTTGCTTCTGACTCAACATCGGTCGCCCTTCCCGTGTACCCAAGCCCTGTGCCATCAGTCTGACCCTTTTCCTTCAAAACTTCCTCACCCTGCGCACAAGTGGGAAATAAGTTAGCTCGGTTATAATACATGATAGCTAATAGATTTAGACTGGACAACTAGTTAACTTGACATGACAATATGAGTCAGATGACTTACCTCAGCGGTTGTTTCTATAGAGGGTTCCTCTGGTTCAGCATCCTTCTCCATTTCCGTGTCCCCAGGGCCTGTGCCCTCATTCTGACTCTTCTCCTTCACAGCATGAGTTAGTGTCACCTCCATTGACAACACTGACATCATAGTACGAGTTAGATTACTTACCTCAGCGGTTGTTTGGGTAGGTTCTTGTCGATTAGCATCGGTTCCCGATTTCTGGCCTATGTCCTTAACAGTGTCATCACCCTACGCAGAAATAAGAATGAACTTAGCATGACGCCTATAACTTTAGACATGACGGTTGTATATACTGACATGACAAGTTGGCCATCTTACCTCCTTAGACTGCACCTCAACATGTTCGGGTTCATCCCTACGGGTTCCATCCCTTTCCAGCGAGTTTGTGGTCGCGTCCTCGACTAGCTTCTTCCCCATAACCGCCCTCTTCAGCTCCTCCATCGACGCCTCAACCGTTTGCATCCTCTCGTGTGTTGCCACCGTACTTCCCTCATGCTGCGTGCCTGACTCGGATGCCCGGGTCGTGCTCGCCCTTTGTCGTGCAACGACATTGAACTCCTGGACGAGGTTGTCGAAGAACTTATCCGGCTTCTTTGTCAGGGCGAAGGCGCCAAAGACAACCCCCTTCCGCTCCTCCTCCGCATCTGGGAGGAGGACTGTCCGAACAACGTCATCCGGCAGAGGGCAACAGAATCGTACGTGATGTTGTGCTCCTTCGACTTATACCGCAGGCACCGAGGTAGAGTTTGTCGTCGCTCATGATAGCGAATTGTTCAGCGACTGGGGACAGAGCCTCATACACCCACAACTATAAACAAAACCCGAGGTTAAAATGTGTCCAGTACAAAGAGTTCATTGTCAAGTGACCTTCATACACATGCCTGGAAGGCGAGGGGGAAGCCGGCTAATAAGTATGACGGGCGAGGACCGCTGACCCCATGCTGGAGTTTGCGCTCGATAGCGGTTTTTAGGTAATCGTGGGTTCGATCGTAGCACAGACGCCCCCACGGGTAACACAAGAAAGAATCAATGTCCGACGCCATGTTCACAACCCACCCCTGAATATAGTTGTGGGGTTTCTTCGCGAAGAGCACCCCCTCCACCAGCATTATCAGCGCAAACTTAAAGCACTTGGCGGGGGAACGTTCAGTTTTCATCGCCACTTGGTAGCGCATCTCAAAGTCTTCCATCCTCAGCTTCTCCACCCCGAAAAACTCTAAGCAGGCAGCCTTGTGTGCCTCAGTGTCGTCGTTCCGCGGCACATACGAGCAATTTAGTCCGGTCACCAGGGCAAACTCAATGATGGAGAACCGGACTATGGAGCCCTGGATCATATACTAGGTTTCGTGCTCCTTTTTGGATCGCAGCTGCCGCTGCAGGACGTAGTGGACTAGTTGTGCTGAGAACTCGACATTGGACCCAAGCCTCACAATGCCGCCCAACGGGCTTTCCAACAAACGGGTCCAGTCTGAGGTGGTCAGGTACTCGTCTAATTTTAAAAGGAGCTGGAGCCGGGCGTACTGATTGCACTGACACTTGAAATGCCGGTCCTCGGGGACGGCATAAATCGCCTGCACAGTGGGGTGGAAATGTTAGAGCCACTCATTTGTAAAAGCCACTCATCTGTAAAACCAACTTCCCTTGTTCGGCACTACGCAAACCATACCTCGCCTGTTGTCGGTATCTCGGTAATCCGACCTTCAGCTGAACGAGCCATGTTCTGATTTGATACCCTGCAGATTGAGAAGCAATGCATTAGCACTCTGCAAACATATGATCATTATCATCACACCAGTCACAATGCACATGACGGTAAGGTTATATAACATGTCACCTGAGCATTCAAACATGACAAAAACCATATCTCACCCTATACTCATCAAACTCCAAGTAAATTTTTCACCCTAAACATATCAGATGTCACCGTATTCAGAGCAAACTTAATAAAAATTTTTAAGCTTCCACCTAATATACTTCATATGACAGGAGGAATATTCAACATGGCGACTAACAACTCAACACATGACAGGAGGAATATTCAACATGGCGACTAAATACTCAAAACATGACAGGAATAATGTGGCAGCATTTCCATTCAATGGTCGAAGGTTTTACAAATGTAATCACACCTAATAACTTGTTCCTGAAAAGTTTGTGAAAGAGATCAACGTACCCCATTTTCCCTCTCTAATAACCTATTCAATTTCCCCAATTACACCAATTTCCCAAAATTCACCCAATGTTCACCATCATGTGTAGATTTCCCCCCATTCTCCTCCCCATGCATGGACTTAACTATATCATCACGGCAATGGTACTTCCCCTCTCTCCCTGTCGCGAACACCCCCGTTCTCACATTTCCACCCATTGTTTTCAAACTTGACGCATGTTACTTCCTACATGACCGGGGGATATTCCACCCCTTCATCCAATTTCAACCCATGGCAAACAAATTAGGTTCTTCAATCGGTCCCTCCCACTTTCCATTTCTGCAATCGGTAATAAATCGGTAGAGTTAGGGTTTACTTACTTTCTTTTGTTTTTCTTCCTCTTCCGTTTGAATGCTCACGTCTTCTTCCTTCAGTAGAGTTATGGTTTCCTTCGATCGCCGCCTCTTCTTCTCCTTTGTGGCAGGTTCGTCTTCTTCCTTCTGTTTTTCTTCCTCGTCTGTTTTCTTTTCTCGTATGGCGGTTTGTGGCAGGTTCGTCCTCTTCCGTTTACCTCTTGCCCTCCCTCCTCCCTTTTTATTAGGTGTGACAGTTGAGTTGACAGTTTTAAAAAAACTGTCCTCTCTCTCCTCCTCTCTCCGTCTCTCCCAATCCACACATCACACTTTCTCTCCCCTCCTTAATTACCCCCTCTGGTTTCAATGTTACACATCACACTTTCTCTCCCCTCCTTAATTACCCCCTCCGATTTCAATGTTACTTTTCTACCGGCTGGGTTGCAAATTTTTATAGGGGGAGGGTTAACCTTTGCAAATTATTTTGATAGTGGGTTAGGTGTGCAAACCATTTCAGTTTTAGGGTTATATTGTGCCATTCACTCTAAAATGATCCCTAAAATATAATCAAGCCCTTAAATTCAAAATTTGAACATATTTATAATCAAATTTGAGTTTTGAAAATATTAAAATATAATATATTTAGTGATAAATTAACGGAAAATAGATAAAGGGGTGGTGAATTATAAATAAAGACCATGAAAGGGTGATTTTCTATAATTATGAATTTTAGGGGTAGTTAAGTGAAAATTCTCATATTTAAAGGGTGATTTTATGTAAATTTCCCTTTTATCTAATGTGTGTCTCATCTAAGACCATCTACAATGGTTTTTTAAAAATATATACATTTGTATACGATGTGTAAAAATACACATCAGTTTTTAGTAGTTTGCTCAATTGGTAAAATGTGTCGTTTTTACACATCATTCAAATACAATTAATTTAAAACAAAAATGAAATTAAAATCATAAAAAAATGAAATTGTCTTATTTTTTGTAAAATTTTATACACATAGGGGAGGTGGTGTGCTCAAATTTGCACATCACATGCTCAAATGTGTACATTTGCATACACAAAAAACAACCAATGGCAATAGAGCTAAAAAATGTCTAAAAATACACATTTGCACACTAACATTCTGGATGGTCTAAAAAAGAAAGATATACTAGTTTCAATACATTAACCCTAAAGATCAATGCATTAAAACTAAATAAAAATATTTTTTAAAAGTAAATCTTCCTACTGTTTAATATGTGCCCAATGACCAACATTAGAAAAATCCTTTATTTAATTATAATCTGATCAATATTGATCCCCATTTTCATAGCTCTTTTTTACCAGCTACTTGCCCAACGACCGGTATGTGTGTATTTCCATTAATAAAAACATTTTGTTTTAGAAAGAAAATCTTAATAAATAAAAAAAGATGTCATTTAAGTATTTTTGTATATATTTTTTAAAAAATTGCCCTTATAACAATAATTGATGAGATGTTAGTTATAATTTTCAATAAAGTGAAAAAATAGAGTAATAATTAGTGATATAAGGTTATTTTTATTTACTTGTAAAAAACATTTAAGGAGTATAATTTTTTTTAAAAAGATAGATTTTAATTAACTATATATATATATATATATATATTTTTATATGGAAGTCATAAGTTGTATAACACGGAGTATTAATTAGTACAGATCTTTGAACAAAGAGGCTTTAATTGGGTAGTTGAATTGAATTAAATTGAAAATTAAAGATGCAATAAGTATTTCATTAATTCTATATTGCGTAGTCAAACAATGACACATAATTTATAATTATATGATATATATGCCAGTGTGCCTAGATGATCACCCCCACACGTACTTGGTTCATTTTCATTTACAGAGTATGTAGAAAGATCAAATAGGAATATGTATTTTTCCTACCAAAATAAAGGGGAATATGTATCTTCAAATTCATCTAATATTATATTATTTTATACTATATTTTACATGTATGGTTTTTTATAATATGATATGATTTAGGAGAAGTATGCATGCATATGATATCATTAAATTTTGTTTTATGCGGGTGTAATGTAATCTTTTACAGTGTTTCACATAAGATTTGGCCATTCAATTTTCACATTTAATTGGCACATGGAGCATCAAAGTCTCTCCTAGGCTGGACATTGTTTCTCGATTTTGTGTAAGGTCTCTATCTCGCGCCTTGTTATCATAATTAATTTGAGTTTAATTAATAATCATTCATTCATCAACCACTGTTTAATCTTATAAATAGGAGTTTATATCCCCAGGCTGAGGTGGTCACTAGAGTAGGACAAACTCTACAATCGTCCATATTTATTTATTTTTATTTCAATATGGATCCATTGAAAATATATGTACATATATGTTTTTCTGAACCA
This sequence comes from Persicaria maculosa, assembly GCA_963922045.1. Classification (NCBI taxonomy): domain Eukaryota; kingdom Viridiplantae; phylum Streptophyta; class Magnoliopsida; order Caryophyllales; family Polygonaceae; genus Persicaria; species Persicaria maculosa. The sequence goes on along the minus strand of OY998261.1, from coordinate 16,337,953 downwards.
ATGAATTTGACACTACAGAAGTGTGAACATACACAATCAAATCACATATGTATTTACAAACTTCATCCTTGTATTTCTTATCAATACAAAATAAAGACAAATAAGAAAAAAATTTATATATTAAAAAAAATGCTTAAAAAGTGGTTACACAAAAAAAGGTTTTTTTAAATGACAAACATAGCATATTGGAACATAAGAGGTGTAAGAAAACCCAACCTATGGCAAGACCTAGCCTATATCCAAAAAAAAATAACTTAGATATCTTAGTACTAGCAGAAACAAAAACTACTGAATCGCCGAATGAAAAACTATATAAAAAATCAGGATTTAATCAAGCCCATCACATTGCATCAGATGGGACAAAAGGTGGACTATGGATCCTCTTTGCAACATCTAATTTTACAGATTCAACCCAAGAAATAACCAGATCCAAAAATTATATAATATATTTAGTCAACTTTAACAACTATAGATTTATTCTTAACTTTATTTATGCACCTTCAAATCCAATAGATAAAAACATTTTTTGGAATGAGATAATCACAGTGACTCGACAATATAATTTCCCATCCTTAATAATGGGAGACTTTAATGAAATAGAATCTATAAATGATAAAATTGGAGGAACAAACCCGCAAAACAGTAGATTTAACCGTATTCAGCAAATTAAGGAAGAACTAGACATCCACACTATCCCTTATACGGGAAGCCCAGTTACATGGAGAAAAAGACAATCTCCTATTGACAATATCTATGAACGACTTGATAGAGTCATGATCCACACAGGCATCTCTAATCAATTTCCTAACTTAACAGTTCACAATCACCCTTTTACGAGTTCTGATCACTCTCTTATATCCATCTTAATCGGAATAAAAATAAAGAGAGCAGGACCACCTTTCAAGTTTGAAATGTCATGGACAAATAATGACAACTATAATAAATTAATTAAAACAACTTGGCAAAACAAACTTCATGGATCATTTATGTTCACACTACTGCAAAAGCAAAAACTAATAAAAAAAAACACAAAACTCTGGTGTAAATCACATCCAAACAACAACTTTAGACAATTAAAAGATAATGAAAATCAACTCTTATTACTACAAACACAACAAGTTACTGGAAACTCCAATGATAATACAGACAACAAAAGACAAAGATTATTAAATAAACGTGTAATAGTCATGAATTTTAATAATAATTTTTGGAAACAAAGGGCTAAATCTAACTTCCTTAAATTTGGAGACAGAAACACCAAATATTATCAATCAATAACCAAAATCAGAAATTCTAAAAACATTACTCGTAACTTCACAAATAAAAATGGTCTTATCATCGAAGATGAAAATCAAATTAGAAATGAAATTACAAATGAATTAGCTGAAAGATTCATCTCAAATAATGAAACAACCAATACCAACTCATATTTCCTAAACTTAATTAACCACACCATTACTGACAGTGAAAACTTAGCCCTAACTCAACCCTTCACAGATAAAGAAATTAAAGACACTCTATTCTCAATGACAGATGATAAATCTCCAGGTCCTGATGGCTTCCCACCCGAATTTTACAAAAAATATTGGAACATAGTGGGAAGCCTACTATGCAAAGCTATCAAATCCTTTTTTCACTCAGGCATTCTTCTTAACGAAGTAAACACAACGTTTATTGCACTTATTCATAAAATTGATAAACCTACTAACATTAACCATTACCGTCCGATTAGTCTTTGCAACACCATTATAAAATTATCTCTAAACTCTTAGCCAATCGTTTAAAACCTATCTTACCCCGTATTATTAATCCTTTTCAAGGAGCCTTTGTACAAGGTAGAAATATTCAAGATAACATCCTAATAGCTCATGAGGTTTTTCACTCCTTCCACGACAAAAAAGGGAAACCAGGTTGGATGGCTATTAAACTTGACATGGAGAAGGCTTATGACAAAATAAGCTGGAATTTTATACGTATAATACCAAACAAATTTGGGTTTCACCATGAATGGATAAACTGGGTTATGACATGCCTCACTAAAACTAACTTTTCAATCTTAGTAAATAACCTGCCTGGTAAGACTTTCCAAACATCTCGAGGTATAAGACAAGGAGATCCTCTTGCACCATATATTTTTGTTATAGTTATGGAACTATTAGGAAGAATGATACAACAAGAATCATTAGATTACGAACCATTAATTGGAATCAAACTCACAAATAATAGTGAATCTATACCTTTTCTCTCATTCGCAGATAATACACTCATCTTTGGAAACGCAAACGATCTAAGTCTTCATACAATTAGAAATCTCCTAAATAATTTTTGCAACATATCAGGTCTCTCTATAAATTATAACAAAAGTTCTTTACAAGTTTCCAAAAATATCTCACCCCAAAAAGCTCAAAGTCTTGCTCAACAATTAAACATTCCTGTTACCAAAACGATGGAAAAATATCTAGGAATACCATTAATCAGTGGTAGAGTTAACAATAAATTATTTGAGGAAGCAATCATAAGCCTTAAAAAACAACTATCAAAATGGAAATCGAATACCCTCTCCCAAGCAGGTAGATCAGTTCTCATTCAGGCAAATCTCAATTCTAAAACAAACTACTTAATGCAATCTTTTCTTCTTCCCAAAGGAATTCTAGATAAAATTGATCAAATTAACAAAAACTTCTTCTGGAATAAACTCTAATCCGATAATTATCATCCATTAATTAGCTGGGAACGCTTATGCACCCCTAAAAAAGATGGTGGATTAGGTTTTAAAACAGCCGAACAAATCAATATAGGCATGCAGATGAAACTACTATGGAGAATAATAGCTAATCCTAATAATATCTGGTCTAAGGTAATCACTGAAAAATATCTCTCAAAAGAAACAATAATGGAAAGAGGAAAAACAAAAACTTCATGGAAATTCGGTCGACTTCTCAACATCAGAGATCTCTTCTCTAAAGGGCTTCTCTGGCTTGTAGGTAATTGTAAAACTATCAATGTCTGGAACGATATCTGGGTAAATGCACAATACCTCGAAAACTTTAGAAATGATCGTAACCCTAACTTAAAAGTCTGTGATCTCTTTACAAACTATAAGACATGGGATACTGATAAACTAAATAGTATTTTCTCCCCTCATATTGTCCACATGATAACAAATATTTACATCCCAAACATTGATATCCCAGGCAAACTAATTTGGATCTACAATAAAAATGGAATCTTTAGTGTAAAATCTACATCTTCTCTCTTTAATACCAGAAACACAAATAAAATCTCCGCATATTGGATTTGGAAACTGAACATCGCTCCAAATATCAAAAATTTCATATGGAAAATCATATTAGATATTTTACCTACTGCTACACGCTTGAATAGATACATAAATAGAGTTCCTAGTACATGCTCCCTTTGCAATAATGAAGCAGAAGATGCAAATCACTTAATCTTTAACTGTCCATAACTTGGGCATTAAACTAAACAAATCATTCATCATACCAAACTTAACAAATGATATCTCAGAAAATATTGTTAACACTAAAACCCAAAATATAGACTTTATAGATCTTTGCCACTTATGACACTCTATTTGGGAACTTCGAAATAAAATTATTTTCCAAAAAAGTTCAAATAAAAATATAACCAATACCCTAACCCAAACTATAGATAAAATTTCATGTTGGAAAAAGGAACAAAATACAACCAATTTACCCAAACACACCAGGCCTCGTGACAAAATGACCTGGAAATACCCTCCAAAAAATATCATTAAAATAAATGTAGATGCCTCTGTAAAAATTGGTATCCAACCCCAAATTGGATGTATTATTAGAAATTATCAAGGTCACGTAATCCATATACATAAGAGCAATTGTAAAACAGACTCTGCAGTCCAAACAGAATGCTTTGTAATACTTGCAGGTATAAGACTGGCAGCAAAACTTGGAATACAGAAGACTATTATTGAAAGCGATTCTACAACTGTTATCAACGCCATCAACCAGATGAACAACATACCATGGGAAATTTCTCAAATAGTTGAAGAAATACATGCTCTAAGCAAGGACTTCGAGTTTATCAAATTCCAGCACTGCTACAGAGAAGCAAACGGTGCAGCTGATTTCATTGCAAAATCAGAACTGAGTTGTAATTCTATCCTAGATTATAGCTGTGAATTCCAGAACATCATCTTTTCAGATGATCATGGATACTTTCAGTATCCAAATCTTTGCCCACTGTAAAAAATAAAAAATAAAAAATAAAAAAAAATCTATATAGAGATCATGAACCCATGGAAAATAGAACTCATAAAAAAGACATGGATAAAGTTTGGGTGAACTATGGCGGTGTTTGTATTGACAAAGCCGTCTGGAAATATGAAAACGGATCCTAGATTAAAGGCTGTAATCGCCCACTACTGAAGTCCGTTGGGACTCGGGATCAGGGGTCGTGTGCACACGTGCATCCATGCGCTAATAGCCTAGCAAATAAGCCGAGCGGGGTTCCATCCTAAAACCAATTGGCATTAGGTGGGGTAGCCCACTAGGTTATATATTAAGACTTATTTGTTCATATTATCAATGTGAGACTCTTTGGTCTCTTCACATTCTTCATTCTCTTAGCTCGAGTGTTTGTTTTTTTTTTAAAATAATTTTAGAGTGTTTATGTTCCTTTGAATTTATTGCTTTCTCTCTTACAGCCAATGATTGTTTTTGCTCAAAGGGCAGGTGGCTAAAGTTGAAATATATCAGTCCTCTTTTTGACCCCATGCACGACAAAAGGAAAATTGACGAGCTGCGAGAATGTTAGAAAGCCTCCACTTTCATTGAACTCACACATAAGGATCACACAAAACTGATAAAACTTGACACAAGCACAAAAGATGTGACCATGTGCAGAAAGCCTAGAGAATTTATTAACAACGACCCACCCTATATCCAAAATAGTAATGAAAGTTAGCATATGTAACATCTGTGGCATTGCTCACAAGAACCTTTGGACAAAAATAGACAATTTTTGTAAAATTCAGAACATTCAAATTATAACATTAATGGAAACGAGAACAGAACGACCACCGGATGAAAGAATCTGGAAAAAACTAGGTTTCGATCACATGGAATGGATCCCTGCAGTGGGGAGATCGGGTGATCTCTGTGTACTCTGGAAGAGCTATCAACTACATAATGAAACCATAGAACTCATTTTCAAGGGACAACAGTTTATTACTTTCAAAATTAAGATCCAAATTCATGATATTGAACTAGCACTTTGCTTCGCATATGGGCCGCCAAACGAAGCAGGAAAGAATGAATTTTGGCAAGAACTTACTAGACACATAAACAACCTACAAATACCATGCATTGTCATGGCCCATGGGTGATCTGAATGAGATCCAATCAGCAAGCGAAAAACATGGAGGGTGTGAGCCTAATCCAAGTAGATTTTATCGACTCACAGAAATCAAGAATTTAAATGATTTAAGAGATCTTCCAACGATTGGAAACAACTTTACGTGGCGGAAAAACAAAACAGACACAAATAATATCTACGAAAAACTTGACAGAGTGCTTGTCCAAACAAAAATTGTGTTATGGTTTCCAACAATTGTCACGACAAACCATGCCTTCTCATCATCTGATTTGCCCGATCTCATTTGCAATCCAAAATGACAACAACTTCAAAGGAAAACCATTTAAGTTTGAGAAAATATGGATGACTAGACCAGATTATAGAAACATAGTCACACAAGCATGGAGAACAAACAACAGAGGCTCACACATGTTTAATCTTACGAAAAAAAACAGAACTCCTTAAGCGACTCACAAAAGAATGGAACAAAAAATCATTTGGAAACATTTTTAAGCAATTGAAAGAAGTAGATGAAAAACTGATCGAGCTTCAAAAGCACCACATTACAGGGCATGATGAACAAGCGAAAAGAACGCAAAGACAACTATTGGTGAAAAAAGAGAAATTGCTTGAATATCATAAAATGTATTGGAACAAACGAGCTAAAGCAAAACACCTCAAATTTGTTGATACAAACTCAAGTTAATTCCATAGAGTGGTGACCGGAAAACGAAACAGAAAAACTATAAGAGAGATAAGAACAGAGGAAGGCACCGTAATCATAGGAGAAGAAAACATAACAAAAGAAATTAAAAATGATCTTGAGAAAAGATTTAAGAAAGGAAACATTAACATGCAACGACTAAATGAGTACCTACAACTCATTGACACGGAGATAACAACTACAGATAATGAAATGTTAGTTAAGGATGTTACCAACAGTGAAATCAAGCATGCCATGTTCTCGATAGGGAAAAATAAGTCCAGACCTGATGGTATGATAACAGAGTTCTACAAAAAATATTGGAGTATTGTAGGACCCGATGTTATTCGAGCAATTAAGGGCTTCTTCAGCTCTGGAAAGATACTTAGACAAATAAACCATACTTTTCTTTCCCTCATACCAAAATGTGAAAATCCGAACGTGACCAAGCATTACAGACAATTAGTCTTTGCTCAACCATTTACAAAGTAATAGCCAAGATCATAGCCAACAAACTAAAGAAAGTTCTCCAAAAAATTATTCACCCACTTCAAGGAGCATTTGTATCGATTAGAGCCATCCAAGACAATATTCTCATTGCTCATGAAATCTTCCACTCTTTCAAAGGGAGAAAGGGAAAAGAAGGTTGGATGACAATAAAACTTGATATGGAAAAAGCATACGACAGGGTTGAATGGGACTTCTTGTTCCATGTCTTGACCAAATTTGAATTATGTAGTCGTTCCATCACTTGGATCGAAGAGTGTGTGAAGATCGTGTCCTTTTTCGGTCCTAGTTAATGATGGCCCAAGCGAAATCTTCAGACCAAAAAGAGGCCTAAGACAAGGCGACCCAATTTCACCACACCTTTTCATCATTGGAGTAGAGATCCTTGCTAGATCTCTCCAATTGACGTGTGATGAATCAAAGAAATCAATAGGATTTGACATTACCCGAGCAGGGACTAGAATTCCATTTTTGTCTTTTGCTGATGACATTATGATATTTGTAAAAGCAAGCAATGACTCATGCAACAAAGTTAAAAAGATCATAGATGACTATTGCAACATATCAGGACAAAAAGTGAACTTTAACAAGTCGGCTTTCCAAGTGACATCTGACGTATCTAACCAACAAAAACAACAGATCCAAAGCACCCTTCACATAGCTAGCCATGTATCCATCGACAAATATCTTGGCTGCCCAATTATTAGTGGGAGAGTCAACAAGAACACATTTGAAGAGAGTATAGGCAAATCAAGAACCCAACTGACGAAGTGGAAAGCAAATGCACTATCGGAACAAGGATGAGCGACACTTATAAAAGCTAACCTATTAATTAAACCAAACTACATCATGCAAAGCTTTGTGCTACCCTCGGACATACATAATGAATTAGACCAAATCATCAGAGGGTTCTTCTGGAACAAAGATAATCAGTACAAACCATTAATTAGATGGGACAAAATATGCAAACCTAAGAAATATGGAGGAATAGGACTCTACAAAACAAAAGATTTAAAAAAATCATTACAAATGAAGCTACTTTGGAAGATATTAGCAAAACCTAATAACCTATGGGTGAGAATCATAAGAGAAAAATATTTGAAAGAGTGGAATCTTTGGGATTACGAAAAAAAGAAACAATCATCGTGGCAATGGACAAAACTTATGGAAATTAAGAATGAATTCCTAGAAGGACTTATCTGACAAGTAGGAAACCGGAAGACAATAAGGTTCTGGAAAGACGAATGGATGGAAGAAGGAAAACCTATAGGTCTTCAAGACCCAAACAAATGCTGGAGAATTGATCAACTGCAAACGGTACTACCGAATAACATTGTACAAAAGATATTAAAAATCAAAATCCTGACTACGGATTTTGACGATCGACTATATTAGAAAACAAGTCACCATAGATGGTTCTCTACCTCAGCAGCATTAGAAAAAATTACGGGACATTATAGAGCACAGGAAAGCGACATATCATGGATATGGCGACTGGAGTGCTTCCCAAAAGTCAAAAATTTCATTTGGAAACTTTTAATGAATGGAACTCTTACGAAAACTAGACTAGCAAACAAAGGTGTAATGATCCCGCTCTCTTGCATCTTTTGTAATAATGCGGATGAAAGCGCAGAACACTTGTTCACTAGTTGCAACCATTCACTCCATATGATTTCAAAAATTGACCATGGGATTGGACAAATCATTCGAGGTGCAACTATAACGGGTCAAACAATTAGACAAAGAACAAATGAGATCTTTTCAAAACTCAACACAACACAGAAGGAAAAATTAGCTACTATCTGGTGGGGCTTATGGACCATCTGAAACAAGCTCATATTCAATGATGACAATTACACTGATCAACTAAAACAAGAGATATATTTATGACAACAACTTCAACAACGAAAGGATTCTAAAACATTGTATTGGGAAGAGATGAAATCAAACGAAATGCAATCACAACCTCCACCAAGACGTAGGAGAAATCTTAGATGGACTAAACTGGCAACTGGAGCTTTCAAGATCAATTTCGACGGCTCTAAGATGCCATCAGGTGAAGCTACTACTGGTTTTGTCATACATGATAACCTCGGCGTTGTCAAAGCGTCTGGTGCCTCTACTTGTGGATCCGTTTTGGCCTAGATGGCAGAAGCCCTTGCACTTCACTCTAGCCTCATTGCTACTAGAGATTTGGGCTACCGACGGATTGAGATTGAAGGTGATAGTCTCCTAGTGATCAATTCAGTATCTAGTGTGTGGCATTGTCCCTGGGAGATTGAGATGATCGTCTCGGATGTTCGGCACCTTCTGCAGTGCTTCGAGGAAGCCACCTGCCGGCATGTTTTTTGTGAAGTGAATCGAGTTGTGGATTTGGTGGCTAGGCTCAGGCATACGATGGACCTTGGAGCTCTTTCTTCACATCAGAAGTTTCTTGTCCTCGTCCGAAAGGACGCTTGGGTGGTGGGTCAGCAGGGTCTGATGCCACCTAAACTCTTATCTTGTATCGAAAAAAAATTTGTACATATATGTATTTTCAGGATGATAAGAAAATATGTATATGTTTTTAATTCATTGAAAAAAGTATATATGAGAGCATATGGATAGATCAAGGTGATGCGTTTTGAAGGATCTGGTGTTGGAAATGGTGTTGGATGCGGTACCTTTGTTGCTGTTACTCCTTCTGGACCAGGTGCTAGTAGAGGAATTAATTTCGGCAATGGAGTGCAATTTGGAGATATGATGATGCAAGGTATGGGGAATGTTCATCACAATCCTTTATTTTTGTCTAATTCTGATAATCCAGGAATGCAAATTGTTTCTACACACTTCAATGAGACAAATTTCACTAGTTGGAGCAGGAGTGTTCGTATGGCTTTAGGATCCAAAGCGAAATTAGGTTTGATCACAGGGAGTTGTGTTAATCCTCCAGAGGACAGTGAGGACTATAAAAAGTGGGTTAGATCTAACTATATGGTTATATGTTGGTTGATTAATTCAATGACTATTGATGTTTCTGAAGGTTTCATGCATGTTCAATCATCAAAAGAGTTGTAGGATGACATTCGTGAACAATTTTATGAGTCAAATGATCCGTCGATATATTAGTTACGTCGTGATCTAAGAAATATTAGACAAGAGAATTTATCTGTGGGGGCTTACTTTGGGAAATTAAAGAAAATGTGGGATGAATTACAGATTCTTGATGCTATTCCAAGTTGTAATTATGGTGGATTCAATCAGTGTGCTTGGGCTTGTGGTCTATTAAAGAGGATAATTGATAGAGAAGAAAAGGCTAAGATGATGCTGTTTTTGATGGGATTGAATGACGTGTATGAAAATTTGAGAAGCAATGTGCTTTCTAAGGATCCAATGCCTGGGATTAATAGAGCATTTCAGATGGCTACACATATTGAGAGGTCTAAGGGTGTCATGAATGTGTTACAGGGTGATGTGAATGCTCTCAATGTGAGCAAGTTTACTCAGGCTGATGTTGAAGCTTATGCTGTGAATAAGTATAAACAAGGAGAATCTTCCAAGCAGTTTGATACATATTAAAAGGATTATAAAAGGACTAAATTTGACAGGAAATGTGACTATTGTGGTGAAAAGGGGCATACAAGAGATTATTGCTTCAAGCTTGTGGGTTATCCGGAGTGGTTCAAGAGGCCACATGATGAGGTTAAGCCTAAGCAATCTGGAAGGTTTGCTGCTCAGATGGAGTCATCTCCAATTGAGAATGCTTTTGAGTACTCTCAAGTTGAATTCAAGCCAGACCCTGTCATGCTTAATGCCATTTTTTAGGAGGTTTTGAAGACGATGAAAGGAAAGAGTCCTATGGAGCATGGTTGTGATAGCTTAGTCAATCAGGCCATGGTGCATTTTGCAGGTACTCTTAGTGTTTCATTTGTTGTTGGAGTACATAAAGCAGATAACGCATAATGGATTGTGGATTCTAGAGCTACGGATCATATTACATTTGATATAAATATATTTTTTTGATGTTATTAATCTTCAATCTGCTATTAAAGTTGGATTGCTTGATGGGTCTTGCATAACTGTGAATCAAATTAGGACTATTCAGTTGAGAGAAAATCTGATTTTGCACAATGTGTTGTTGGTTCCTCAGTTACAACATAATCTGTTGTCTGTTTCTAAAGTTCTTATTGATCAGAGAATGGAGTTTAGGTTTGATGCTATGTCTTGTTGGTTAGAGGACCTTATAACTAAGGACATAGTAGCTGAAGGCTCAGAGAGCAGAGGATTATACCTTTTGAAGGCTTTTGTTGATGAGAGTATGTCAAACGGGGGTGTTTCCCATTACAATAATGTCAATTTGGTGTGTAATAAAGTAGAAGATGTACAACTTTTGCATCCTATACTTGGTCACATGTCTGTCTCCAAACTAAAACATGTTGTTGGTTGTAAGCAAGATGTTTTGAAGGATTTTCAATGTGATGTATGTGCTATGACTAAACCCCATAAATTGAAATTTGATAGAAGTTCAAGTATGGCTACAGTTCCTTTTCAGTTAATACATGTTGATGTCTAGGGTCCTTATAGGACTCCCTCCATGTGTGGAGCTACGTATTTTTTGAAAATACTGGATGATAATACAAAGACCACTTGGGTCTACTTATTGCAAGAAAAAATGCAAGTATTGAGAGTTGTTATTGTGTTCTTGAATATGGTTCAAAATCAGTTTTAGTCATCTGTAAAGGTACTAAGATTAGACAATCGCACTGAATTTACCTAAAGAGGGTGTGTTGAATTTTTAGAATCCCATGGTATTATGCATCAAAGATCTGCCCCTGGAGTGCTTGAGCAAAATGGCAGAGTAGAGAGGAAGCATATGCCTTTCATTGAGACAGATAGGGCCATTACGCTTCATGCATGATTGCCAATGAAGTTTTGGGGAGATTGTGTGCTTAGTGCCACTCATATTATAAATAAAATGCCATCATCTATTTTAAATTGGAAATCAACATTTGAGGTTATGTACAAGGTTCAACCAAGTTATGATCAACTGAGAATAATTGGGCGTTAATGTTATGGGTTGCACCCTAATGATCACAGAGACAAGCTTGGGGTGGTAGCAAGGAGGTGTGTCTTTTTAGGGTACCCTACAGGTAAAAAAAGCTTTCAAATTGTATGATATGGATAAGAAAACTGTCATTATCTGTAGGCATGTTAAATTTGTTGAGCATTGTTTTCCTTACAAGGAAAAGCAAGAAGTCATCATAGTTAGCACCTTTTGTTCCTATGGTTGATGATGAAGATTTTAATCTCGTTTTTCAACACATGTCTCTTGTGCATCATGACACTCAATCTCTTATTGCTATAAATCCTTCTCCTATTGATCTTGAGATTGGTGATTCTGTAAGTCCTTAATCTGTTGTGGAGACAAATCATAGCATTCAGTCTCTGTCTCCTGTGATTTCCAAAAGACAGATACAAAGACCTGCTAGGCTCAATGACTACATTTGCTCCAATTTACCTACTCGAGCAGTTGATAGTGACTTGTCTCAGTCATTTTCTGTCTTTAGCATCCAAAATCTGTCTCACCTATCACCTGAATACATTCAATCCTTTGTTAATGTATGTGCCACTTTTGAGCCTAACAGTTATGCCCAAGCAAAGGGGGTGATTGAATGGGAAGATGCAATGCAGAGTGAGTTGCAGGCTTTGTAAAAGAATCATACTTGGACTATTACATCTCTACCCGCAGGGGTTAAGGCAATAGGGTCTAAATGGATTTATAAAATATAGGCCTGATGGTTCAATTGAAAGATACAAGGATCGTCTTGTTGCTAAGGGATATAACCAAATCAAGGATAAGGATTATAAACAAACTTTCTCTCCTATTGCTAAGCTATCTACTGTGAGAGTCATTCTTGCTTTGGCAGCCTTTAAAGGTTGAAATCTCCATCAATTAGATGTCAACAATGCTTTCTTGCATGGGTACCGTGAAGAAGATGTGTATATGCTTGCTCTTTAAGGGTATAAACTCCCTTCTGGTACTATTTGTAAATTGAATAGGTCTCTTTATGGGCTCAAGCAGAATACTCGACAGTGAAATAATGAACTCACTTAATTTTTTTTATCAAGCTTGGGTATTGTCAATCCAAGCATGATGACTCATTATTTGTTAAGACAACAGGGGGATTCATCACTATTTCATTAGTTTATGTTGATGATATCTTGTTATTAGGCAATTCAAGTTCAGAGATAGCCCAAACTAAGCAAGCTTTACACTTGGCATTTACTACTACCTCCGTTGCAAAATATAAAGGCTTTTACTATTTGACACATTTTTAATGAGCTAAAAACTCCATGAAATATTAATATATTATTTATTAATTTTTTTACATAGTATTATACATATTAACAATATGTATAATACTATGTAAACAAATTTATTAAAAAATTAATATTTCATGGAGTTTTTAGCTCATTAAAAAACGTGCCAAATAGTAAACGCCCTTATATTTTGCAACAGATGTAGTATTAAAGATCCGGGCATTGCTAGATATTTCCTAGGCATGGAAATTTCCAGATCTTTAAATGGTTTACTCCTCAATCAGAGGAAATACATTTTGGATATTCTTAAAGATGCTTATATGGAAGGTTGTAAGCCTACAAGTTTTCCTATGCAACATGGTACTAAGTTGTCTTCTTTTGATGGAGATCCCATTCCTAATCCAAAAGATTACATGCATCTTGTGCGTCGACTTCTCTACCTTACCCTTACCCGTCCTAAAATAGCTTACTCAGTTCAGCGGCTTAACCAGTTTATTCAAAATCCTTTACATCCTCATTAGAATGCAGTTGTATATTTGCTCAGATATCTCAAGGGGACATTCAACCTGGCTCTATCTTATTTGGCATCATCTTCTCTTATTCTGCATGCTTACAATGATGCAGATTGGGGTAATTGCAGAGACACATGGCGATCCTTATCTGGGTGTTGTGTGTTCCTTGGTTCTTCCTTGAATTCTTGGAAAACTAATAAATAGAAAGTGGTTTCTAAGTCCTCAACAGAGAGTGAGTACAGAGGTATGTCTGTTGCAGCAAGTGAGTTGGTTTGGCTCCATAGTTTATTAGATGATTTACACGTCAAAATTTCCTTGCCCATCACCTCTATTGTGATAACAAAGTTGCAAAAAGTCTGGCTAGCAACCCAGTATTTCATGAACGTACTAAACATGTACGTATTGACTATCATTTCATTAAAGAAACGGTTCAACAAGGGTTCTTTCACACAATACATGTATTTTCTTCCCTCCAACTTGCTGACATCCTTACTAAAGCCTTAGGGGCTCATAAAATTGGGTTTCTCAGGTCCAAGCTTGGCCTTTTCCTTCCAACTGCAAGTCAAAATTTCCCTTTGCAACTCCAAGCTTGAGGGGGGGTATATGGGAGCATATGGATAGATCAAGGTGATGCCTTTTGATGGTTGTAAATTGGCCTAACTGTGAGGGGCATTTTAGTCATTTTAAGTCTCATCTTTGCCAAAATAGAAAGTTTAAGTAGTTGATGGTAGAGGCTATGTGTAGCAACTTTCATTTTCAGAGTGGTAAAAAATCGATCATGGAACATTTCTTTTATGGATGCTTTTGATTGTTTGCAATCCATTTCTTCAATTTCCAAAGTATATATTGCTCCCAACAAAATACAAAAATAGAAATTAAAGGGGTTTTGAGTTGAATTATCTCATCTTGTATTTTTGTATGTTTTCAATATATATGCCCTATTTCTATTTCATTTAGGCACAATTCTCTATTATTTTTTTATTTGAAATATAATATATTATCTAATTTCTTATTCATTTGAGGAATAAAGATCTATAATTTTATATTTTTCCATTGGATTTTTTAAATGTTAGTATATAATAAATATGTTATCTTTTTTTTTTCTAATCAATATCAATATCAATATATAATACTAAAATAGAGACCTAAAATTTTATGTGTCAGATTTTGGTCGAATTTGCCTATGTGTCATTTTCTGGTACGATCTGACCCACTTTTTTTTACACACCAATTAATGATGATCTAGTGTATTTAAGTCCTGACAGACAGTGATCTCATCTATTTTATACACTTGATATCCTATTGTATTAAAAAATAAAATAAAATACACTTGGTACCCTATGTGTCCACCTTAATTGATAACTATAAATATTTTGCCATTGATAATCACATATTTTAAATAATTATAAAACCAATCATTTTACCTTGATATATTTTGTAAATATTTTATCTTGAGTTATTTATCTTTTGTTATTAAGTTTTGTTGTGTTAGTTTATTCGATAACTTGTGCTTAGGTATTTATTTAATATATAAGGAGATTTATAATCTATCTTTAATGATCAATATCATTAGAAAATAATGTAATGTAATTTCACCAATAGCATTTGTAATATCATATTTCCATATTGTTATAATTGACAAATACTCCATCCGTTCGGAAATATAAGTCCATTGAATTTTTGGCACACTTTTTAAGGAGTTAAATGTTCGTTTAGGGGAGGGGTATCACTAAGATAAAATATTCAAATTCAAACTAAGCTAACTCCCTTATCCAAGCAAATAAAATACAAGAATCCCTCCCGATGTAGTGGTAGGGTAATTCAGGATCGAATCCACGAGGAGGTATGTCAGCAGTTCCTAAGTTGCAATCACGATCAAGTTTCGACTCCAGGAGACCACTCGATATCGAGGTGTCTGGTCGATATCGACCTCAATTCTGGTCGATTTCCAGTTGTTTCCTGCAGAAGACAGAAGCAAGCAGTCTACGTCAAGATGGAACCTCGATATCGATGTTAGCACTCGATATCTACCTTGTCAGTCGATTTCGAGTCTTCCAACAGTAACTGTAAAATGAACCTAAATTGTCGGAAAAGTTATCTGAAGAACGTAGAATGGTGAGAGAAGTATGGACAGAAATAAAAACACAAACTTTTTATATGAATTCAATAAAATAAAGGCATCCCAGGTCGGGGGTTCATGCCACAACGATAATCATGCAAGTATTTTGCTAAAGTTATGAAATTTAATGTCTTTCCGTCAAATAACTTTCGTTACCAACTATTAGGTGATTAGAGACTCTCGCAAAAAACCTAAGAGTTACTATCCAATTCATGAGTAATCCAAATTCACAATATGATTGACTTTCGCTTCAATAATGCAAATAATGAATCTCCTCAACTTTCGCAAGGGATCATGCATAGGATAGAAGACGGAATCGCATAAAAATCATACCTTTGATGCACAAACTTACATTGCTATCGTCGGGCTCACCCCGGCCCTAGAAGTGGGTGAACTACTCGCGCTTCATCATTGAACTCATCATCATCATGAAAAAGAAACTACTTTGTATTGAAATTGCAAAGAAAGTATAACCGAACAAAGCCACTCCGCTCTCGCTTCACCACCCACTCGGCCTCTCTCTTTCTCCTAACTCGCTAGTCAATGTAAATCAGAATTGTGTGTGTAAAACTTGATGAAAACTTGATGAATAAACTCAGCCCTAATGATCTCTAATTATAGATCTCAAACCTCGCTATCAAAGGATTCGAAAACCTATCTTTATCTCCTGAGATAAACTAAATTAAAGTAAAACAACTAAATTACTTAGGTAAATAACATAAACTAATAAGTCTAGTGTAGATGGATAGAAGATCTTGACTTTAGGATAAACTTGAAACCTTCGGATAGAATTCTATCAAAAACAGCGTCGGATCTTTTCTGCAGCAAACATCGATATCGACCTTCATCCTCGATATCGACCTCTTTTCTTCTTATCTCGAGCATTCCTACTCGACCTCGGATTGGCACTCGACTTCTATCTTTTATCTCGATTCAGGCCACTCGATATCGACCTTTGGACATCGATATCGACCTTGTTGTGTCGACATGCTCTGTTTTTCCTCTACTCGATTTCTGGTGCTCTGTTTCACTCGATGTCGAGGTTCATCATCGATTTCGACCTCTCAGTAGACTTCGAGTTCTTTTTTCGCTCTTCTTCACTTGTCTAAATTCTTTCCATTTTCGTCTCGATTTCTGCAAAATAGCATAAAAACTCGTGTAGACCTCTATATTTGACAATTATTCATAAACTACACTAATCTTATGATTTCCCCACTAATATGCATGCAAATAACGTCAAAATGGACATAAATGTGCATAGAAAATATGGCAATTTGCGCGCACATCAAACACCCCATACTTAAGCTTGCTTGTCCCCAAGCAATACTTTTAATGGTCATTCAGGGGAAGAAAGTAAACCCTCAACATCATAGATTCATCGTTATATGTCCCTACACTCAATTGCCATCCTCGAAAAGGTACTAATGTCAACAATATCCATGCCTGTGAATAAAAGAAACATCGTACTCACAAAAGGAGGGTTATATGCATAAAAACAATTTCAAGCAACATAGCATTAATAATCAAGATGACTTTTTCAAGCTATAGAGAAGTAGATTGGTAAAAGGCTAAAGGTGGGCTAATTTTTGGCCATGTGTTGTTAAATCCGGGGAAATTAACTTTCTTTCCAACTTCATTCCACATTTCTTCTTCATAGTGTTTCTCACTTTTCACTCATCGCTCAATGCTTTTTTCACTATAATGCTTTTACCTCTCTAACCTTAGTACTGCCTTCTCGCGAGTCGCAAACATGGGTGTCATGAATGACCCCGGATACATAGTACTTCGGACTCCTCACCTTGTGTCCCATCTCGCTGAACTAACATCTCAACGAGTAGGGTCGACCTACCTTTATCTCTTGAGGTGATCAGATTTTTTCTCACTCATTAAATTTTCCATAATTAAAAAATTTGTTTCATTCCTGCCAACAACTTCAAGAATATGCACAAACTCCATATAACAACTCCAAAGATGACATCCATTCTCAACATTGTCCCCGGATAGGGTATAAGCACTGTTCTAAAAATCCCGCCTAGGCGCCGCCTAGTCCCCGCCTAGGCACTAGGCGGTCCCCTTCCGCCTAGAGCTAGGCGGGTGCCTAGGCACGTCTAGGCGCCCGCCTTGACCGCCTAGGCGCCGCCTAGGCGCTAGGCGGCCCCTCACCGCCTAGGATCCGCCTAGCGCTTTTTAGAACACTGGGTATAAGGTATAAAAAATGGGCAATATGTAATGTATGTGGAGCAATAATGATAATGTAAGGCTCATATATGACTTGTGTAATTGCAAATATGCATAGGTAAGGCTTAGGATATGACTTTGAGCACGTATATGGAAATTATAAAGTCCTCCATCATCTTATCATGCATATGTCAAAAGCAACTTCAAATTTTACCTCACTTTTATGGGTTTCTCTAAAAATCACACTTCATTGTGACTTCCCTTAACTAAGCAATTTCATGTTATATCTCTAATAAATCTACTTGTGCATCGTCGAGTTCCTTAATAACTTCCATGACTCTTTTCTTTATTTTTAAAATTTTTGATGGGGGTCGTTTTTCTCTTTTTTTTTTTCGAAATTTAAACATGCTAAAGATAAAGATGCTATGCTTAAAGATAAAAGATGACTAACTATGTATGAGTATGCATAAACATTAAACTAACATATGCAAAGACTATGAAAAATTTAAAAACATGCTAAAAAATATGCTAAAATATGCAAGTAAGCCTTTCCCCCACCCTATACTTAAAGATTACAGTGTCCTCACTATATAAGAACTAGGGTTAAGAAAGAAACTTACTACAACTTCGCGAAAATCAGGAATTGAAGAAGTCTGCAGTGGTGGTCAATATCGGGCATACCAGTCGATATCGACTAGTTACCTCGATTTCTGGTTAGTTTTGGGCTTCAGGGTGATCCGGCCTCGATCACAAGCTCCTCTGATCAAATCGACCATCTGGGTCGATATCGAGCTGTTTACTCGATTTTGATGTCTCTTTTGTGTTCCTTCTTCTTCCTGAAACTTGTTAGAAAATAAAACTAAAACCAAACAAATAAAGCATAATGATGTCTCAAAATAAAGTAAAAAGAATGTCCGAAACTTAAAACTAATTGTCTCCGTTACAAGCTCTAGACTTTATAGTCGCTAGGCCGACTTCTTCTTTTGCGCTCCTCAAGGCGGCATCTGCAAAGCCCATGTGGCTTGGGCCTCAAATAGAACTCCTTTCTTATCTCTCAGCTGCATCCCGCCTGGATGGATCTGATTCACCGTGAATGGTCCCATCCTCTTGTCGTTGAATGTACTAGGGAACCAATGCTCTTTTGATTTGGAGACATACACCTTATCTCCTACTTCATAATGGCTCGAATCATCATTGGATACCTTGCACAAGCTTACATACCAAGGCAAACCTCTTCCAAATAATGATAAATCCTTAATTGAGATCGAAAAAGAGGAGTCCGTACCTTGGCTTACCTCCTCTTCTGTCTCTGGGTCAGGTCGATATCGATCAGTAGTACTCGATATCAAGCTCTGTTCAGCTCTTGGAGGTCCTGTTGATTTGGAGGGTTTCTGCTCGATATTGTCAGGCCGATATCGACCTTCTGTTCTCGATATCGAGGTACTTGCTCCTCCTCCTTCAGCTTCTGGGGCAGTCGATTTCGGCTTCAGTTCATGGTCGATATCGACCTTTATGCTCGATTTCGATGATCCTTCTCCTCTGTCGACCCCATACTTATAACCTGGCATAAAATCTTGAACTTTGTTAGTCGATATCGACATTCCTGGGTCCATTTCTGGTGGCTTTTTGGCTCCTTCGTTCAAGATTTCAACGACTTCCTCCACTTGTGCTTCTATGGCCTTCTTTTCAAGCTCCTCAGGTGTCATATTTCTTACCTTTTCTTCACCACATGTGACGTAGACACCCTTGATTGACTTTATCTCCATTGGCCCTTCATTATTCCTCACCGCCTTGTTGAAGGCGTACTCTATCACTTCATCACTAATTGTGAATGAGAGCAATCCTTTCTTCACGCTTATGTTGGCATCGACGGTCGCTAAGAATGGCCTACCTAAAATAATGGGACAAGCAGGGTCCTCTGCCATATCAACAACTAAGAAATCAGCAGGGACAAAGAACTTACCTACTTGCACTGGCACATCATCTACCATCCCTGTTGGAATCACTACCGTATTGTTCGCCATGTATAGCTTTGCATCCACAGGCTCCAGGGGACCTATCTTTATCTTGTGCCATATGGTTTGTGGCATCATGCTAACACTAGTGCCCAAATCAATTAAAGCATTAAAGCGATATCGACCTAAACCTATAGCGATAGAAAACTTACCTGGGTCTGCCCGCTTCTCTAGTAGCTCCAATCTGTTGCACTCCTCTGCGATCTCAGCAATTGATCGCTTCTTACCTAGGATGTCCTTAAGGAACCTCACATATGATGGCATCTTATGAAGTGCTTCTATGAATGGAATTGAAACATTAAGCCCTTGAAGCATCTTCACGAATTGCTGAAACTTCTTTTCCGCCGGGTCCTTAACAATTTTCTTTGATGGGAATGGCAACACCACCTTCTTCCCTACGGCTGAAGTTGAGTCGACATTGACTGGATGGGGGTCGATATCGACTAGAGGAGTCGATTTTTGTGGTGATTCAGCAGCAGTGTGGACATCGGTATCACCTTGTCCGATATTGACAGGGTTGGTCGATATCGATGTCTCTTCTGGGGCCTTCTCCTCCGCTTTTTGGTCGGGCGTTTGAAATTGACGCCCACTCCTTAGATTCCATGGCCGCTATATGTCCAGTAGTTTTTCCCTTTTGGTTGGGCACAGTAGATCCAGACAGCGATCCTGACGGTTTGGGTATTTGTTCAGCCAATTGACCCATTTGGGTCTCCATATTGCACTTCCAAACGTCTATCTCCCCGAGCCTAGAATTGATGCCTTGCAGCTGAGTATGGACGGAGTTATTGGCTTGTTTAAACTCAGCGTGGTTCCTCCGCATCTCATCAAGAATGATCTGCAAGTCATCCTTCCTTGTTTTCCGCTCAGGGTGCCCTGGTGCTCTATAAGGTGGGGGATCCCTTTGTTGATGTGATTGATAGAACCGTTGATCTCCCTAATACTGCTGATTGCCCCCTCCATAGGGGCCTCTCGTCCACTTGGCTTCCTCATGTTGCTCCGCCATAGATACTTGCTTAAGATGTGGGCAGGCACTAGTGTTATGCCTTGTTGAGCCACATTCCTGACAAGGTTGATTGTTGCTCAGGAACCTTGCTTTTGAAGGCGGCGTGTCTGATCGTTGTGGAATTGTTGCCGCACATCAAGATCAATCTCCTTTGGAGGCTCATAAAGTGGCATAGATGGGGCATGCCTTGAGTCATAGGCCGCAATAGTCCCATACGTGTTATCAAAGATGACTAGCCTCTCAATTGTCTCCCAGGCCTCCGTTGGTGTGAGATCAATGTACCGATAGGAGGTGAATGAGTTGATTATCTCCTTATTCGGTCCATCGAGGGAGTTATAGAAGATCTCCTGGATGACATATAGTAGTTGCCCATGCGTAGGGCATGATCTCAGCAAGTCCTTAAAACGCTCCCACGCCTGTGCCAACGTCTCACCAGGCTTTTGTATGAAAGTCGTGATCCTTTGTCACACCATCGCCATTTTATATGGAGGAAAGAACTTGTTTAGGAACACATCCTTCACCTCTGCCCATGTTCTCATCGAGCGTGGAGCCAAACTCTCTAGCCATTGCAATGCCTTCCCTGCCAAAGACCATCGAAAGGAATTTAGTCTAACATACTCTAAATTCACACCATCAGTAATAGTTTCACATAAATCCATGAAGGTATAAATATGTTGCAAAGGGCATTCATTAGGTCTTCCTTCAAAAGTGTTTCTTTTTATCTCAGATAGGAAGTTTATTTTTATTTCATAGTTTGAAGGAGGAATTAAAATAGCGGATTCAAGAACATGTAGCGACGGATGCATGTATTGCATCGCCGTCTGTGGATACTGACTGAACCGCTCTTGGGCTTGTTTACGCGCATCCTCCTCTCTATCAGCGCGGGCTCGCTCTGCAGCAGCGGCGGCCCTTTCAACAGCCATTGTAGCATTGTGATCCTCTATTTCCTTCCTCAACCGCTCAATGATCTGAGCCTGTGTCTCGTTATCCGCCATGATTTTATAGCTTTGTTGCGAAGATGGAAGAAATGTTTAGGCTCGTCAATGCTTTCCAGGATAGGTTCACGAACAGTGCGTCGCATAAACCTACAAAATAAGCAATAAGAAAGATCATGAGTACAACTTAGGTGGCGATTGATTGCCTCCCCGGCAACGGCGCCAATTTGTTCGTAGGGGGAGGGTGATTCACTTAAATAAAATATTCAAATTCAAACTAAGCTAACTCCCTTATCCAAGCAAATAAAATACAAGAATCCCTCCCGATGTAGTGGTAGGGTAATTCAGGATTGAATCCACGAGGAGGTATGTCAGCAGTTCCTAAGTTGCAATCACGATCAAGTTTCGACTCCAGGAGATCACTCGATATCGAGGTGTCCGGTCGATATCAACCTCAATTCTGGTAGATTTCAAGTTGTTTCCTGCAGAAGACAGAAGCAAGCAGTCGACGTCGAGATGGAACCTCGATATCGATGTTAGCACTCGATATCGACCTTGTCAGCCGATTTCGAGTCTTTCAACAGTAACTGTAAAATGAACTTAAATTGTCGGAAATGTTGTCCGAAGAACGTAGAATGGTGAGAGAAGTATGGACAGAAATAAAAACACAAACTTTTTATATGAATTCAATAAACTAAAGGCGTCCAAGGTCGGGGGTTCATGCCACAACGATAATCATGCAAGTATGATGCTAAAGTTATGAAATTTAATGTCTTTCCGTCAAATAACTTCCGTTACCAACTATTAGGTGATTAGAGGCTATCGCATAAAACCTAAGAGTTACTATCCAATTCATGAGTAAGCCAAATTCAAAATATGATTGGCTTTCGCTTCAATAATGCAAATAATGAATCTCCTCAACTTCCGCAAAGGATCATGCATAGGATAGAAGACGAAATCGCATAAAAATCATACCTTTGATGCATAAACTTACATTGCTATCGTCGGGCTCACCCCGACCGTAGAAGTGGGTGAACTACTCGCGCTTCATCATTGAACTCATCATCATCATGAAAAAGAAACTACTTTGTATTGAAATTGCAAAGAAAGTACAACCGAACAAAGTCACTCCGCTCTCGCTTAACCACCCCACTCAGCCTATCTCTTTCTCCTAACTCGCTACTCAATGTAAAACAGAATTGTGTGTGTAAAACTTGATGAAATCTTGATGAATAAACTCAGCCCTAATGGCCTCTAATTATAGATCTCAAATCTCGCTATCCAAGGATTCGAAAACCTATATTTATCTCTTGAGATAAACTAAATTAAAGTAAAACAACTAAATTACTTAGGTAAATAACATAAACTAATAAGTCTGGTGTAGATGGATAGAAGATCTCGACTTTAGGATAAACTTGAACGCTTCGGATAGAATTCTATCAAAAACAGCGTCGGATCTTTGCTGCAGCAAACATCGATATCGACCTTTATCCTCGATATCGACCTCTTTTCTTCTTATATCGAACATTCCTACTCGACCTTGGATTGGCACTCAACTTCTATCTTTTATCTCGATTCAGGCCACTCGATATCGACCTTGTTGTGTCGACATGCTCTGTTTTTTCCTTTGCTTGATTTCTGGTGCTCTGTTTCACTCGATGTCGAGGTTCATCATCGATTTCGACCTCTCAGTAGACTTCGAGTTCTTTTTCTGCTCTTCTTCACTTGTCCAAAATTCCGTCCATTTTCGTCTCGATTTCTGCGAAATAGCATAAAAACTCGTGTAGACCTCTGTATTTGACAATTATGCATAAACTACACTACTCTTATGATTTCCCCACTAATATGCATGCAAATAACGTCAAAATGGACATAAATATGTATAGAAAATATGGCAATTTGCGCGCACATCATTAAAAACTATATAAAATAATATTATTTGTTATTATTTTTTTACATAGTCATATAAATATTACTAATAAGTATATAGTTAGCTAAAAAATTTAATAAAAAATATTATTTTATATGGTTTTTACTCCTTAAAAAGCGTGTCAAAAAGACAATGGACTTATATTTTCGAACGAAGGGAGTAATGTTATAGAGTATTTTTTTATCCTACCAAAACTCGCTACCTATTATTACTATTAAAATTTCAATTCATATAAAGTAGTAATTAATATTTTTTGAGGTGTAGACTTTTGATCGGAAAAAAATTTCAATCCATTATATTTTGAACATTTAATTACTAATATTCAATCTTATATCAAATGAAAAAAAGTAAACTATAAAAAAAATCCTATAATAATATCAGGTTATCAATCATAATTGAAATAAATAATTTTAAATATTGATAAATTTTACATAAATTAACACAAAAAGGGATGTCAAATCAAGGAGAAAAATGCAAAAGTAGATGAAAAATAAGGGGTGTTTACTAGATAGACCATAGACTTGACTGGAATTTCCTTCATTGTGTTCTTAACAAATTTGGGTTTCATAGTACATTTGTTAATTGGATCATGGAGTGTGTTTCAACGGTCTCTTTCTCTGTTCTGGTAAACAATGGTCCTTCTGAGGTCTTTAAACCCTCGAGGGGAATTCGGCAAGGCGACCCCCTTTCACCTTATCTTTTCATCCTTGGAGCAGAAGTGCTTGCTAGAAACTTATGGCATGCTTCTAGTATTGGAAAAGAGGTCGGATTCAGATTCGGATCACGAGGGCCGTGTATTCCTTTTTTGTCCTTCGCTGACGATATCATCATATTTGCCAAAGGGAGCGCATCTGCGTGTAGATCTGTAAAATCTATCATTGATAACTATTGCAAAATCTCTGGACAAAAGGTTAATCTTACTAAATCAGTATTCCAAACTACAAAAGGAATAACAAGAAATAGGATACAGGAGATTGCGGGTTGTTTGGCCATCTCAAACGAAAAAACCTTAGAGAAATATTTGGGTTGTCCCATCATTAATGGTCGTGTTAATAAAGAAACCTTCGATGATCTTATTTGCAAATCAAAGGTCCAACTTGCAAAATGGCGGGCCAATAACCTGTCTCAACAAGGTAGAGCAGTTCTTATTAGTTCTAATCTATCGGCAAAACCTTTGTATTCAATGCAATGCTTTATGCTCCCTACAACACTTCACAAGGAACTTGACCAAATAAATAGAACGTTCTTCTGGAACAAAGATCTACAACATCGGCCTCTTATTGGGTGGGATAAGGTTTGCAAGTCAAAACGTAATGGTGGAGTTGGGATCCGACGGGCGTGCGAAATGAATATGGCACTACAGATGAAACTACTTTGGAAAATTTTAGCTGAGCTAGTGAATATCTGGGTCCAACTAATCAACCATAAATATTTAAAAGGAACAAACCTTCTCTACTACAGAAAGAAGGGTGGAAGCTCCTGGCAGTGGTCTAAACTATGCCCGCTTATAAGTAATTTTAAAAAAGGCCTTATTTGGTCGATTGGAAATGGCAAATCCGTTAAATTCTGGGATGATAATTGGGTCAATATGACTCCCATTGCTAATCGGGTTGACTGCCCTACTATTTCGAATAGGGAAGAAACTGTTAGTGACTATATTTTGGGTGGCCAATGGTGGACTGAGAAACTTTTGGATGTTCTTCCTGCTGCACTAGTAGCCGAAATAATTTCTATTCGGCTACCTACAAACTCCTTTGAAGATAGGCTATATTGGTGGCCTGATAAGAATGGTTGGTTCACAACCGCTAGTGCGTACAATATGATTACCTAAAACTATGGAGCAGCGTCTGGCGGTAACATGTGGTACTGGAATTTGAACGTTCCTCCAAAGATAAAGAATTTTTTGTGGAAAGTCTGTCAAAACGGTCTCCCTACTAAAGCTCGTTTGGCATCTCGAGGGGTCTCAGTGCCTCTAACTTGCCCTTTTTGTAATGACGCCATCGAAGATGACTTACATCTGTTTTTAGAATGTCAGGAACATACTCTCCATAACATCCTGTCCTATATGGATCAGGACCATATCCAAACGTTAGTTCAACAGTCTAGAGATATTAGGCCGATTATCAACTTCATTACAGAAAAACTTGACATGAAACAGAAGTGCTTATTGGCGACCCGATGGTGGTCCACCTGGTACTTTAGGAATCAAATATCTTTCTCTAATGCTCCCATTCCGAATCAGGCACAATACCATGCCATGGTTAATACAAACTTACATCAGTGGGCTTCCGCTTCTACTTTCTGCGAAAGCCTTGATGGCGGCCCCATGCCCAGCAGGCCGCACTCTACTAAGGTTATTCGTAGTAACAAGTCCAAAGAGTGTAAATGGAGAAAACCGTTAGTTGGTTCTTACAAACTCAATTTTGATGGCTCTAGTATCCCGGAGACTGGTAGCGCTTGCGGTTATATTATTAGAGATTGGCTTGGTGTGCCTGTTGCTATTGGTCACAAGACAATTGGCTACCATTCTCCGATAGAGACGGAAGCGCTTGCGCTATGTTTAGGGATTCAGAAGGCTAAAGAACTACAAATCACTGATCTTCAGATTGAAGGTGATTCTCTAATTATTATTAAACACCTTCGAGACAACTGTAGTTGTCCCTGGGAAATCGAGCTTCTCTTGGCTGACATCAAAATGTCTCTTCACGAGATTCGGAGAATTTCTTTTTCTCATGTGCCCCGTAATGGCAATAAAGTGGCTGATAAGGTTGCACACCTTAGCCGCTTTGCCACGGGACCTGAGATCCCAAATGACCCAGGTCTCTACGACCTCATCCGTAAGGATGCTTTCGGGTGAGCTTTTGCCGCCGAATTATTACCTAATCAAAAAATAATAATTAGGGCCTTTATTAGGAAAATGTTCACTCATAATTCCAAATTGGTAAAATGTCCACCTCCCTTCCCTTGCCCCTGTGCCCCTCGTGTGCGCCGCTTGTGCCCCCTCCTGTTTTAGCAAGTTTTTTTTCCAGCAAGTTTTTTCTGTTTTTTTTCCGTACGTTGATGAAACAGAAGTTGCTGAAACTGGGGTTGCTGAAACCGGAGTTGCTTTTTTTTTTCTTTTTTTCTTTTTTTTTTCGCGTCACCACTTCGACACCGGAGTTGCGGAAACCGTGTTGCTGAAATAGGAGCATTCTTTTTTTTTCTTTCGAGTCACCACTTCGACTTCGAAGTTGCTGAAACCGGAGTTGCTTTTTTTTCCACGTAAGCAAAAAATGCTGAAATGCTGAAATGTTGTAATGATGAAATACTGAAATGCTGAAATGCTGAAATATATGCTTGTGTGTAAGATATAGTAACTCATACAATTTTATAAGAATTAATTTCAGCATTTTAGCATAATGAATTTCGCTAATAAAGAATTAATTTCAGCATTTCAGCATTCTACAAAATGTTTTAGCAAGGCAAAAAAATTGCTAAAATTGTCAATATCCAAAGCTCTCAACAAACCAAAATCAATCACATTAGCAAACTAACCACAAATTCACTGTTTGCTACCAACGAATTAGCCAATTCACTATTAGCCAAATTCAACAACGAAGATTTTGTAGCACTCAATAAATTACTATATCATTCCAGACGATAGCTGATAACAAATCCAAACATCAAAGCAAACCCCAAAATAAAATCCAACTTGCATACTAGCACTGGCCAAACCTGTATACCAATTACCTTACTTACAATTCAGTAAGTCATCCATCCCTAGCTGCCTTCTTTAATACCTCCAAAATTAGTTTAAGACACCAAAAAGAATGTCTTCACGCCCTTTGTTTATGTGGCAATGTCTACATTACAATCAAGCTCCATTTCCTGCGACATTCACCCGCTCATACTCGACCAAAGACAAATTGTTATCCTCTTTAATTGTAAACTCGGTTGGCTCTGTTACTTTAATATGGTCCCACTTGTCAACAACAAGTCTTATAGTTCCTTTGATCGGTTTCAGCGTCGTCTCGCGCCTGACTGGATCAGTCACCGGTTTCAGCATCGTCTTCGCTGCGGGTCAACGTGCCGGACTGGTCTGCAACAACGGAGTGGATTGGTCTCCGTACACTCCCCTCATCTTCCTTTTCCTTCTCCTCCTCTTCCCGGATCTTCATCTATACGATGCTGCTCCAAGGTCTCCTAGTCGCTGCTTGCCAGAATGCCAGATCTCGATTTGCCATGGCCTTCTCGATCCCTCATAGTGCAGTCGACACCGGCATGGCAGCGAAGGACGAGATCTGGCTTCACATTTCAGATCTGGTGGCTTCAAGGTCGCCTCCATATCTATGGCTGTTGATGAAGGAGAAGGGCGGCGCCGACGACCAAGGGAAATTATTGCTGAAATCCACACTGACGGCTTCCTCGTGCGCTCCGATGTGGTATTCATCTTCTCCTTCTCAATTTCTTCTAAAACGCCGGATCTGGTCTTCATCTTCTCCGATCTGGTGTTCATCTTCTCCTCTTCAATTTCCTCTAAAACGCCGATCACTGAGGGAGGGGGAGGGAGTCAAGAGGGGCACAAGGGTGGTTCTGTTTTCCCAGATGGACAAAAACCTAATTTGATGGGCTTGGTGGACACTCCTCCAATAAAGGCAAAAAAAGGCCGGTTTGTCAAATTAATTCGAAAAATAAAGGCCAAAGTGCCAAACTAAGGCGAAAACTGTAGATTTAAAAAAAAATCATATTTATATTGTTCTATTTTTTTCTTTTACTTCCATGTCTATTGTCCAAGGGATTATGAATAAAATGTGGTTTCTTTCACTCTAAGAAAAGTGAATATTTTGATAATAAGTTTGGAACGATGAATTTTAAAAATATGAAAAAATCATAAAGAAATAAGCTTTTGAAAAATAATTAAAATTCAAATATTCAAGTTTACATCTACCCTAGCTTTCAAGTAAAAATAATTTTAAAATTTTATTCCTTATGATTTGGTTACAAATTTTTTAAAAATAAATGTATAGGAATGATCATTTATAAAATAAGTATAATTTATTTTTTTTTAAAATTAACATTAATTTGAGGTTAAAATATAATATTGTGGAAAAATGGTTCAAATGGTCTAATACTCCATCCTTTAATTAAAGAATTTTTTTTCAAAATATTCACAAAAAAATAATTATTTAACAAAATATTCAAACTTTTAAAATATTTACAAAAATATTCATTTTTTGCAGGTTTCGCAGAAAAATGCGGTCTGAGACCGCGTTTTATTCACAAGGTAAAAATTTTGAAACCGAAGAAAAAAGTGACAAAAAATTAACAAAAGAAACGTGGGTTGAAACCGCGTTTCTATTGTTAATTTTTATTTTGGGATAAATTAGGTATATTGTTAATTTTTTATACTAGAGACGCGGTCTCTCTCTTTTTTTAATTAAGTTAATGGGGAAGCCCAGGAAGGCTGCAAGCAGGAGGGTCCGGAGGAAGAAGGAGGCCACCGCCTGCAACCACGCCGCTGCGCCCGACTCGGCCTCCTCTCGTGCCCAGCGAAGAACCTATCTCAAAGGGACGCAAGGCAATCTTTGGGAATTCTGAATGGGTATTCGGTGACTTTCGGTACCATGGAAGCCCTCCATACCAGCTCCTGATCGGTGATGATCCGTTGCTCGATCGGTGGTGGAGGCGGTGATGAGGAGGAGATGGAGGAACGGGTGAGGCAGTCTAATGATTAATGGAGGGGGATGTGAATTGATTTGTGGGTTTAATTGGTGATTAATGGAGGGGGATTTTGAAGAGTTTATTTTTCTTATTTATGAAGCTATGAATCTTCAAATTAAGGTGGGAGATGATTGGTTAAAGGAGAGTATTTTGAAGCCGGTTCATGGCTTCCACTCCTTCGTCCGTCTCGCCAAATCCCGCCCCTATCCTCTCAATTTCAGATCCCATCTCCTCGCTGCCGCCATTGAAGGCCCCCTCCATTCATCTCTTCCTCTCCTTCGTTTGTCTCGTCCCATCCCCTTCTAACTCCGTTTCGATCTCTCTCGGCCTGTCAATTTGAGATCCCATCTCCAGCAACCCTCTCCTCCTTCCTCCTCCGACCTCTCCGGTGGCCTCCTTCTTCCTCCAGACCCTCCTGCTTGCGGCCCTCTTGTCCTTCCCCATTAACTTAAAAAAAAAAGACGCGTCTAGTATAAAAAAATTAATAATTTCCTTAATTTATCCCAAAATAAAAATTAATAAAAGAAACGCGGTTTCAACCCGTGTTTCTTTTGTTAATTTTTTGTCACTTTTTTCTTCAGTTTTAAAATTTTTACCTTGTCAATAAAACGCGGCCTCAGACCGCGTTTTTCTGCCAGACTTGCAAAAAATGAATATTTTGTAAATATTTTAAAAGTTTGAATATTTTGTTAAATAATTATTTGTTTGTAAATATTTTGAAAAAGAATTCTTAATTAAAAATATGCTACTTTATTTTTTTTACATATTTTTAAGTAAAAACTATATAAAATATCAATATTTTTTATAATTTAAATACTTAATTGTAATAAATAGAGTAAAATAATATAAAATTTATTAAGAAACCTCGAAGGACTCAGATAATAACGTGATTATTAATATAAATCGTAATATTAATATAAACTATATACGTCTCTCTCTCTATATATATATGTGTGTGTGTGTGTATACGTAACAACATAATTATTCGTTTTATGTAATGTAATATTATCCATATGTATTAACAGTCTTTTCATATAAAAATTATCCGTTTGTTGTAACATGATTATTCATATGAGTATGTACGAATAATCATTTTGTCTCAGAATAATTTTGCTCTCCAAATTTTCTTTAAATCACAATTGTTGATTTGTCTAATCCAACACTACAAATTTGTTTACAAATTACACTGTAAGAGGTATGCACAAATGATTTATTATGTTTGTGTGTCTATATATATATATATATATATATATATATATATATATATATATATATATATATATATATATATATATAGAGAGAGAGAGAGAGAGAGAGAGAGAGAGAGAAGTCATATGTACACAACTCTTATTATGTATCATGTTAACAAATCTAGATCATTGAATTAAAAAGATCAACAGATGATCATGAGATTAAAAATAACTTATGATTATTAGTTGGTATTGGCAGATTATTCATTGTAATGAAATTATTCGGTGGTATTGAGCGATTGTTTGTTAGAATGAAATTTATATTTTTACACTATTTGTACAAATTAATAATTACATAATTATAGACGAATAATCATGTGAAAACAGAAGAATAATTATGAGAAAGTAGATGAATAATTTCTGCGTACACAATAAGGCATGTGTGCACCGGAACTAACCTCTGTCTATATATATATATATATATATATATAATTTCTCTATTTTTAAAATTTTCATTTTAATTCATACAAGTGATATCATAGGGGGTCATTCTTTAAACAAAACTAACTCTGAATATTGTTAGACAAATCGTTGATATTTCCTACCCAATAGCTTAACCCACTTTTGGATTTTTTTATGTTAAAAAACATTCGAGGGATCAGACAATACACTATTTAATCTTCTCAAGAGGCCGACAAATTATCGACAGACAAACTAATCTTCATGATACAATACAAACCAACAACACTGACTAGAAAATAGAGGCGCATCATCAGGCTAATCCTAATCTCGGAATACAAATAATGAAGCCTAGGAGAAGCGAAGACTATCAATATAGCAAACAAAGAACCAAACTTTTGAATATATTATATTAAATCCA
The DNA here is from genome assembly GCA_963922045.1 of Persicaria maculosa. NCBI lineage: Eukaryota > Viridiplantae > Streptophyta > Magnoliopsida > Caryophyllales > Polygonaceae > Persicaria > Persicaria maculosa. The sequence goes on along the minus strand of OY998261.1, from coordinate 16,306,626 downwards.
AGTAAAAATGACTAGTTTTCCACTACGTACCATCATGATATCTTATGAATTTTAATGTTATTTTCTTCAAATAGTCAATTTTATTTTCTCAAATATAAATTTCTTTTTATGAAATTTCACAAAATGATTATTTTTGGGGTAAATTACAGATAACCACCCATAAATTAGTCACTTTTTGCAAAAAACCACCCAAAAAGATTTTGTTTTCAGAAAACCACCCTTATTAATGAAACGTTTTCATTCAACCACCCATGTGTACTTTCCCATTAAATTGCCGTTGATTTGATGTTAGCTAGATTTAATGTATGCCCCTTTGATTTGAAAACAATAAATAAATAATTACAAGGAGAAAAGGGCCAACATTGTGAAGAGAAGCTTGAAGAAGGTTGGTGAAGAAGAAGATGTGGCTACACCTGCGAAGTCGGAATGGAGCTTAAGATGATGGCCTACCCCTTGCTACCAGCGAAATTGAGTTAAATACCACCCCTGCAACAAAGCCGAACCTGGTGTTGCTAAGCAAGTTGAACTGTTGAAGTAGCTAGTTTTTTCAATTTAGGGTTCCTATATTTTGTTTTTACTTATCTGTTGTAAAATTTGGGTGAATTTGGTTATATGGATTTTAATTGGGTGTCAAACTTTGAGTTTCTACACAAATTTAGGTGAATTTAGAGATTTGAAAATTTGCACCCAAGTTCTGCTGAATTGAATTGAATTCCAATAAAAAAAAAATTTTAACACAATTATGCTTAATTGAATTTGGTTATATAGATTTGGTGGTTGGCTTTTACGTACTGTATATACAATGCTTAATTGAATTGAATTGAGTTTCTGTTGTAGTATTTTATATAGATTGTATTATAAGATGTATTGAGATGAAAGACTAACCTGAATCCTCTAAATTTAGAAGTGAAGATAGAATGCTAAAGCTTCAAATTTTGGCAACAATGGCCGATCTGGTTGGAACCCTTCTTCATTCTCATAATTGAAGTGCAATGGATCAAGGGATATTATTAGATTTGGCAAAATTTGATCCGATCCAAAAACTTTGATCGGACTCTTTCGATCTAAGATCCGATCTGACATATAACCAAACCTGAATGGGTACACCCAAACCTGTCCTGAACCGTTCGACTGTCAATTACACTAACTTTAGGGGACAATATTTTTGTTTTCCAAAAAAAAATCAATTTTTTCTTAACAAAAGGCCAACATCTTGCAACTTCACCCTTGCGAGTGTCTTCTTCCCTACACCCAATTGCAGAAAAGCCAAATCAGATTCTGTAATGTCTAACTAATCTAAAGCATAGATCTAGGAACATTGGATGGCCCTAAGTTTAGCTAAATGGTAGATTAAGCAATAACATATTACATATGATATATATACTTACATATGCTAACATATATTAGAAGTCTAGAATGATACATTTAATTTCGGGGTAAAAGTAAAAACGCTCTGAGTAAAAACTCCCCTCCAGGGGCATCTACCTCCCCTCCGGGAGCCCAACCCTCCTTCGGGAGCCACCAACGCCTCCTCCGGGAGCCACCACCACACCGGTTCTCTCTGTCGGTGCAACTTTTCATGCCCCGCTTGTGGATTCGGTCCTCCTCGGTTTGTCGCAGACCATCTCCTACCCCCGATCTTGTTCCGCTGGCCTGCTCCCTTGCCTAATTCGGTCTGGGTGCGCTGCCTCGGGACCGATCGACCTCTTTTCAGCGTCTCTAAGTCGGCCTCTTTCCGACGTCTCTAATTTGGCCTCTTTCCGACGTCCCCTTTCTGATCCACTCGTACTTCCCGACCATGGCTGTCCCCCTCCCAAATCAGCGCTGTCTTCTCCATTTCGGCCTGGTTTTGGCGGCTTTGGGTTCCCCGTCCTCTGAATCTCGTGTCTCGGCCGACGATTTGTAGGGTTCCGGCGCCGCCTTGGCGGCCTCTGCCTTCCTTTCCCATCGTGACCTCTCACCTCCTCGCTTAGCGTTGAGTTTCGACGGTTCTTTGTCGATTGGCAGGTGACGCCTCCTTCCCGGATTGGTGGCTACCAGGTTGTCGCCGGCTCAGGGTCTGTGTCGGGCGGACTTTACTCCCTCCTCCCTTCCGGCCGACGCTTCTCTCGGGCTCGACCTGGTGTGCTGAGGCGGGTTCTCAAAAACCCTTGTCCTTGTGCCCTTTGGTTTTGCCTTGGCCCGTGCTGGCCCGATTTCCTGTTCTTGGGGCCCAAGGCTTTTCCTTGGGCCTAAAGGCCAAAGCTGGCCCGAATCATGGGGGGAAATATTTAATTAATTATTGATTAATTAAATAAAATAAAATTAAATCAATAGTATATAAACACTTTTTTTATTTATAATTTAAAATTGTCGTTTTTTTATAAATAAAACTATAAAAATGTCCGAAAGGGCTTACTTAAAATCCCGCAAGGGCTCGAAACACCGCTCGAAAGAGCTTGGTTTAAATCCCGGTTGGGTTTGACCGGTCCATTGTGGCCGGTCCTTCGCGGTTTGCTTTGCATGGGTGGCGTGCGTCTCTGCTTTGGTGCGGTTGGGGGTTCTTCTTCTATGTTGGGGTTCTGGCAGTCGGAGTCGGGTTTGGCTGGGATCGTGGTAGTGTGTACGGGGCGACTCCGTGTACGAGAAGGAGCTTCCTGGAGGTTCGTCTTCACTACCCACAGGGATCCCTGATGTATCGCCGGCCAGCGGTGCTGCTTTAGGGCGGTGCTTGGCTTTTGTCCGTAGTCTACGTCCCCTTCATGTTAGATTTAGCTTTCCTTGGCTTGTTTTATTGTAGGGTGCATTTCCACTTGTTGTTTAGCTCCGCTTTTTGTTTTCGTTTTCGTTTGTATGTATTGACGGGTTTCCGTCTGCCGACTTGTCGGCCTTCGAGATTCAGGTATATCTGATCTCGAATTATTTCCTAATCAAAAAAAAAATATATATATATATATATATATATTAGAAGTCTAGAAACACCTATGCTCATATATGTTATAATATAAGTATATATATATATATATATATATATATATATATATATATATGCGTATGTGATATCTGTATTATGTATATCAGTTTCTTGATTGGGCCCGGCCCAAGATAGAAGCCCAACTCACTACCTTGTTTCTGGCCCTCTGCTTCTAATTGTTTAATTGGAACGCAGCGTTTCACCCTTGGATCTCATATATAAGGGAAACGGAGCTAGGGTTGCCTCACTTCTGAGCTCACTCTTCCGGTAATCCAAAACGGCAAGAGAGAGAGAGAGAGAGAGAAAGAAACAGAAGCGACGGAGAGAGAAAGCTAGGGTTTCCACATCAACCCAGCTCCGGCGAAGCATACGGTGGTCCAATCTAGAGCGCATCTCATCAGATACTCTAGATCTGATCTTGAGGAAGAAGAAGAAGTTCCTTCGTCCACAGTCCAGGCGAAGATCTCCTTCTCTGGTGTACTCCGACGACGATCTGACACAACTCTTCAGATCTAGGGTGTTTTCTTCCTTTACTTGCTTTGTTCTTACTTCTCATGTACATGCATGCTTAGATCTGTGTGTTCTTGCTTCATTTGCCTTAGTTGTAACCTAGGGCAACCTGTTCTGTAAACCATTTACTATCTTAGTGGATCTGAGATCTCAAGCCTTTTCGGCTGAGGCTCCGTGGATGTAGGCTCCGGCCGAACCACGTAAAAATCTCGTGTTGATTTTGGTTTTCTGTTTCTTGTTTGATCAACCCCGTTCTTGGTTCCCGATCTGTGGAATCAAGATCGACGAGGAATTATAAAGTGGTATCAGAGCTTAGGTGTCCCTCTCCTAACCTACCTGTGCCATTATTGGATCTCAGGGAGCGGGATTGGAGGCAGGACATTGGGTAGACCTTCAAAAAGCTCAGGCTTGGTGCTATTCCTCTCCTGTCTGAAGTACCAATGGTCTGGATCCGTTCTATGACATGTAATTCTAGGGTTTCTTGAGTGTCCTGTATACTGTTACACTCATACTTGCTTCCGCTATAAAAAAAACTTTGATACTCACCTGTTCTTGTAAACTGCAGGTAGCTAAAATCATGGATGGTGCTATGAAGATAAGACCATTCGACGGCGTTATCGACTTTGCCATGTGGCAAGTCAAGATGAGAGTCGTCCTCATAAAAGAAGGTTGCTGGAAGGCATTTCTCAAACCTGCAACCGCAACTACTGAGATGACTTACCACAAGAAGGGTTTAAGCATCAATGATGTAGATCCCTCCAAGCTTTCTGAAGAACAAAAAGGAAAGAAGACTAATGATGAGGGATCTACGACCTTTGTCCTACTCTCTACAGCTGAAGAGCTTGAGATGGACATGAAAGCCCACTTTGAGATTATGCTATGACTCACAGATGGCATTGCTCGTCAAGTGGTAAAACACTCTTCCGCTTTCTCCCTCTGGCATGCCCTGGAGGAGCTCTTTCTCTCTAAATCCTTGCCCTCCAGGATTTCTCTGCTATGTCGTTTCTTTACTTTAAGATGAGCACTTCTCTGACTCTGGATGATAATCTTGATAAATTTCTAAAGACGACTCAAGAGTTAGAACGATGTAATGATGACATAAAAGATTCTCACCAGGCTATCTTACTTCTGAATTCTTTGCCCACTCAGTTTGATAACTTCAAAGATGTTATTCAGTTTAGTCATGATGAACTTACTAAGGACAAGCTTATTGAATCCATTATTGAAAAGAATGAGATTATGAAAGTTTTTAAGATAAAAGGTCTTAAAAATGATAAAGTTGACAAACCTGAGGTTCTGTTCACTAAAGAAAATGACAAAAAGGGCAATAAAAACAACAATAATAAGAAGAATAAGAAAGATAAGCCTAAACCTGAGAAATCTGAGAAATTTGACCCAAACTCAAAGTGTAACTACTGCGGTAACATTGGTCACTGGGTTAAGGAATGTAGGAAAAAGAAAAGAGCTGAGGAATTAGCTAAGAAAAACAATACTGAATTATCTGCTTCTGTGCTTGAAAACATGGGTGATTATTCTGCTGAGTTGTTTATGTGCACTGCATCTTCATCTCTGGATACATCTGATGCATGGATACTAGACTCAGGTTGTACAATGCATGCCATACCAAATAAGCATTTCTTTAAAAACTTAAATGAATCTGTGTGTGGTGATGTCATGCTGGGTGATCATACTTCTCTGAAAATAAAAGGTATAGGAGATGTTCCTTTGCTTATGCATGATGGCATTGTTAGAATTTTCACTAATGTCAAATGGGTCCCAAGTTTAAGGAGAAGTCTCATGTCAGAGTCTGCATTAGAGGAAATAGGTTGTGATGTTAACTTTGCTGATGGTGTTAGAACAATCTCTAAAAATGGTAAAGTGATTGTTAAAGCTGTTAGAAAAAAGAAGATTATATCATGTGCTTTCCTCTATGCCTGAGCTCAATGTTACTTCTTGTTCTGACTCTATGACTCTCCATGAAACTAAAAATTGGCACAATAGGCTTGGTCATATAGGCAATAAGGGATTAAACAAACTGCATAAATCTGGATTATTGCCTAGGAAACCTGTTGACATTAAATTTTGTGAGCATTGTGTTTTAGGCAAATATGCCAAGCTTAAATTTCCTGTTTCAACTTATGTTGCTGATAACCCTCTAGAATATGTGCATTCTGATCTATGGGGACCATCCCAAGTCCCCACTGCAGGGGGCATGAGATACTTTATTAGCTTCATTGATCAGTATTCAAGGAAAGTTTGGGTAAGTCTTCTTAAATCAAAGGATCAAGCCTTTGATGCCTTTAAAAGGTGGAAGGTAATGGTAAAGAGTCAGTCTAACCACAAACTTAAATGCTTCAAAACTGACAATGGCTTAGAGTTTTGTAACACTGAATTTAATGATTTCTGTCAATTAAATAGGATCAAAAGACACTTGACAGTACCTGGCACTCCACAATAAAATGGAACAGCTGAAAGGATGAATAGAACTTTACTTGAAAAAGTTAGATGTATGTTGATTAGTTCTGGTCTTAAGCATACTTTATGGGGTGAAGCTGTTCTTACTGCTGCTTATCTTGTCAACAGATCACCTTCAAGTGTTATTAACTTTGAGACTCCCCAATACAAATGGACAGGGAAGCAGCCCAGCCTAGCCTATTTGAAACCCTTTGGCTGTGCAGCTTACCCTCATGTAAGTGAGGGCAAGCTCCAGCCTAGGGCTTTGAAAGGAGTCTTGCTGGGCTACCCTGATGGAGTCAAGGGCTACAGGGTGCTTATTATGCAACCTGGCCCATACAAAGTTATAACTACTAGAAGTGTGAGATTTGATGAAGATAACTTCCCTTTAAAAACTGAACTAACAACATTTCCTGAGCTGACAGGTACCACAGAGCAGATAAAAGAGCTGATCCCGATGAAAGTGACTCAACTGATGGTGAAGACTCTGAGCATGACAATGGAAGGACTGTCATACCAGCAACAAAGTCTCCAAATTCCACATTACAGGGGGGACATAAAGGAGAAGAAACAAGAACAGAAGAAACAAAGGAAGCAACTACTGCAATTGCTTCTGCACCTGCAACAAATCCTAAGGATGTTTCTCCTCTTACTTCTCCTCCCTCCTCTCCTATTTCTGATGATGTAAATGGCCGTTCTATTGAGTCCCAAAGGGAGTCCTTTGTTTTCTCCTCCCTCCCTTCTGATATTCGTGATTCTAATGTTCCTGCATTACCATCTCTGCATGATTATCAGTTAACTAGGGATAGAGAACCTAGAACTAGCATACCAAATAGGAAATATACATCTTATATTGTGGAATATGCATTCTTAACTGCTGATAGTGTTAGGCATCCTACTACTCCTAGCTCTTATGAGTCTGCCATTAAGAACAGCTATGCCAAACAGTGGCTAGCTGCTATGAAAGAAGAAATGGAATCAATGTACACAAATAAAACATGGACATCGGTTCCAAGGCCTTCCAATACCCAACTTATTGACTCTAAATGGGTCTTTAGGTTAAAGGAAGGTCTAAGCCCTAGTGATCCTCCTAGGTTTAAAGCCCGCCTTGTGGCAAAAGGGTTCTCACAGAGAGAAGGCATAGACTACAATGACATTTTTTCTCCTGTAGTTAAGTACAAAACTATGAGATTAATGCTTGCTATGTGTGATGTCTTTGATTGGGAACTAGAATAAATGGATGTTAAGACTGCTTTCCTGCATGGTTCACTAGATGAAACCATATATATGAAACAACCTAAAGGGTCTATCAACCCAAAATATCCGGATCATGTTTGTCATCTTAAAAGATCCATCTATGGACTCAAGCAGTCCCCTAGGCAATGGAATCTTAAGTTTGATGTTGTGATCAAGAAGCTAGGTTTCATACGTAGCAGTTATGATTCATGTCTTTACTTCAAACCTATTTCTAAACAGTCTATGATCTATGTGCTTTTATATGTGGATGATATATTGCTTATCTGTAGCTCTATGATTCCTATTAGCACTGTAAAAAGGACTTAAAGAAATACTTCGACATGAAAGATTTAGGGAGTGCCATGAAGATACTTGGTGTTAATATCATTACAAACCGACCTGAAAAGAAAATATGGTTATCTCAGGATGATTATGTTGTTAAGGTTCTAGAAAGGTTTCATATGATCTCCTCTAAACCAACATCCATACCCTTAGGGGGGCACCTAGAGCTTACCAAAAAGAGTTGTCCCTCTAAGCCTGAAGACATAAAAGAAATGGCTAGGGTTCCCTACGATGCTGCAGTTGGCTCTGTAATGTATGTTATGCTGTGCACACGCCCTGACCTTGCTTTTGCCATTTCTGTTTTAAGTCATTTTATGTCCAATCCTGTTTCTGACCATTGGACTGCTATGAAATACTTGCTCCGTTATATTGCTGGTACTAGAAATCTTTGTCTTCATTACGGTATGCATGAAACTGCTGATAAACTATATGGTTATGTTGACTCTGATTATGCTAGCAATAAGGATACTCGCAAGTCCACCACTGCCTACTACTTTACGTGGGCAGGGAACTGTGTTTCATGGAAATCTCAGCAACAATTGGTTGTCGCTTTGTCATCAACTGAAGCTGAGTATATGGCTGCCACTAAAGCAGCCAAAGAGGCTATATGGCTAAAAGGAATTCTAAAAGAAATCCTCAAAAAGCCATTCAAACCCGTTATTCATACGGATAGCCAAAGTGCACTATACTTGTGCAAAGATCCCATGTATCACGAAAGGACTAAACATATTGATGTTCGTTTTCATTTTATTCAGAACATGGTTACTGATAAAGAACTTGATGTAAAGAAAATAAAAGGCGACATCAATCCAGCTGATTTTGGGACAAAGGTTGTCCCTGCTAACAAATTTGAGTTTTGCAGGGATTTTCTCCATCTTGGAGAACCACCTTAGCAGACAGGTAAGTTAAGCCAATGATGAGGCTGAATTGGTTTGAGATCGAAAATCCACTATAGAGTAAATTGTGTTTTTAATAGATCTAATGCGTCGATTAGGAGGGCAAATTGTAATGTCTACCTAATCTAAAGCATAGATCTAGGAACATTGGATGGCCCTAAGTTTAGCTAAATGGTAGATTAAGCAATAACATATTACATATGATATATATACTTACATATGCGAACATATATTAGAAGTGTAGAAACCCCTATGCTCATATATGTTATAATATAAGTATATATATGCGTATGTGATATCTGTATTATGTATATCAGTTTCTTGATTGGGCCCGACCCAAGACAGAAGCCCAACTCACTACCTTGTTTCTGGCCCTCTGCTTCTGATTGTTTAATTGGAACGCAGCGTTTCACCCTTGGCTCTCATATATAAGGGAAACGGAGCTAGGGTTGCCTCACTTCTGAGCTCCCTCTTTAGGTAATCCAAAACGGCAAAAGAGAGAGAGAGAGAGAGAGAGAGAGAGAGAGAGAGAGAGAGAGAGAGAGAGAGAGAGAGAGAGAGAGAGAGAGAGAGAAACAAAAGCGACGGAGAGAGAAAGCTAGGGTTTCCACATCAATCAACCCAGCTCCGGCGAAGCATACGGTGGTCCGATCTAGAGCGCATCTCGTCAGAGACTCTAGATCTGATCTTGAGGAAGAAGAAGAAGATCCTTCGTCCACAGTCCAGGCGAAGATCTCCTTCTCTGGTGTACTCTGACGACGATCTGACACAGCTCTTCAGATCTAGGGTGTTTTCTTCCTTTACTTGCTTTGTTCTTACTTCTCCTGTACATGCATGCTTAGATCTGTGTGTTCTTGCTTCATTTGCCTTAGTTGTAACCTAGGGCAACTTGTTCTGTAAACCATTTACTATCTTAGTGGATCTGAGATCTCAAGCCTTTCCAGTTGAGGCTCCGTGGATGTAGGCTCCAGCCGAACCACGTAAAAATCTCGTGTTGGTTTTGGTTTTCTGTTTCTTGTTTGATCAACCCCGTTCTTGGTTCCCGATCTGTGGAATCAAGATCGACGAGGAATTACAGATTCAAAGAGTAAAGTGATGAAAAAATAAAAGAGATAAAATCACACATGTAGATCTTCCTACCCTAAATCAATTCATGTCTCCTAATCATAACCATTATCTCTCTCTATTTGAGCAAATTATCATTGTATATATTGACGCATTGAGCTCTCGAACTTAGCATCCTTTCGCCCATCATCATATTTGAAGCCCTAGACAAGACATGAGCAAGGGTCAAGGGGGTTGACCCCGATCCAACAAGTTTCGACTTGACCGAAACCCGAAGGGTCGACGATCTGCAGGGTCGGGTGTTCACTAAGGGTTAAGGGTCTATGCAGATTAAGGGTTAGGGTTAGGGTTGTGTTGATTTTGACTCACGGACCCAACGGCTTCGGGTCGACCCGTAAGGTCAATCTGTCGCATCACCTACGTGGGGAGATGAGGCTTAAGCGTTTGTAGCATTATAAGGTTATTCCCGATAATTTTCATGTTATTTTTTGTTTTGACCCTTGATATAAAATGATTGGTTTACAAATGTTGTTAGAAAAATATTTTCCTATATATGTTAGGTATTGAAGTTAATTTTCGACGACTTGCCATCAATACCTTGATTTTACCTATTTAAATCAATCATAATTTTTTCTTTTTATTTATTCGGTTTGTCTATTGTATGCCCTAACGGAATGATAAGGAGTATAGCTGGCAATTCGGTCATTCGGGTCGGGTTCGGATCAGGCTTGCTCGGGTCGGGTCACAGACGGGTCGGGTCAGTTCGGGTAAAATTTATGGTCGAGTATTGGTCGGGTCGGGTTCGGGTCGGGTTCGGTCATAATGAATTTTCGATTGGTCGGGTTTCGGGTTAAATCGGGTCATACCCATTCAGGTTCGGGTCAAAGCGGGTCGGGCTCGTTCGGGTTTCGGGTCAAGAGGCGGGTCGGTCACATTTGAGTTTCGAATCAAAGTGAGTATAGCCGTATAGTTGGTTTGAGTTTTTTGTCGAATCATATTCGACCCGTTTGGATAATTAGGTTGATTTTGACTCGGTTGAATACTTAAATATGTAGTTTACTTAAAATAAATGATTTTGACTCGGTTGAATACTTAAATATGTAATTTATTTAAAATAAATGATTTTGAATCGGTTGAATACTTGAATATGTAATTTTGACTCAGTTGAATACACTCATTGTCATTGACTCCTAGGTTGTCGACCGATTTTTAAAAAAGTCATAATCGAAAATTCGGTATTCGACAACATCGTCTTTTTTTAAACATTTAAACCAATTGATTGGTGCTATAATTAAATCAAATTAATTGTACATTTAGGATTTAACCTTAATTTAACTAGCAAGTTGCAAATGGGCTTATTTGTGGTTTGACTATATTATTGACTCATATCATTTTCAATGCCCATTTCATTTTTAGCTTTTGGCCCATTAGTTTTTTTTTTCATTATTATTATTATTATTAGTTTTTAACAAATCTAGATATAAATAATTAATTCTATCAAAATATAATAATATAGATAAAAATAAAATAACAACTACAAAATTATTGATTTGGATATAAATAATTCTTTCCGTAAAAAAAAATCATGTATCATAATTCATACAAATTATGGAATATGGATTCAAAGTCGGGTCGGGCTTATATGTGTTCGGGTCTGTTTCGAGTCGGGTCAAGTTCGGGTCGGGTTCGGTCTCGGGTTCGGGTTATGGATGACTCTAGATTTTCGGGTTTCGGTCGGGTTCGGGTTCGGGTGAGTCGGGTCGGGTTTTCGGGTCGGGTCAGATTTTGCCAGCTCTAATAAGGAGACAATGATTTTGGAAACCACGAGTTAGGGTTCCAAAATCATCCTTAATCATATGATATCCCCTCCTATCTTCCAACCCCTCCCCCCTCACAATTATCATTTAAAAAGAAAAAAACAAAAATAAATTAACCCCCCGTTTGTTTTTGGGTAGAGAAAGGTAATGATTACCCTTATGAATATAGTCCATATTTAAGTTAAGATTCATTGATCACTATTCTAATCATTCTTCTTCTTCTCCCATTTTTCATACAAAATTTGTTACCTTTCTATTCCCTAATTTGAAGGTGGATAACTAATACCTCTAGGATGGTCTAATAATCCCCTCACTCTCTCCTCCCAGCTCACAAAAAATGATGATCATATACATTTTATATGTAAAATTTAATACCTTACCTTTCCATTCCCCTCTTATATAAACAAACGACCCCTAAAAGAACAAAAAATATGGGTTTTTTTTTTTAAAAAAAAAAAGGGAATAGAAGATAGGGATAAGATCAGAGCTAGAGGATTCGAACCCAACTGTTAGGAACATACCATATACTCCTTTTAGCTAGGCTTCCACGTATTTATTATTAGCGATTAACTAGACCAAGATAGGAGATCATGTTGAAAGGATTGGAAGTTTATCCGGAGGGCTTCCCCAAATCACAACATCTAACGTAAATGTTTTAAAAAACGCCCTCGGCGACACTTGATGTTAATTAAGGCACTGCCAAGATGCTTGTCAAACGAATCAAGATGTGCGCTAATTGCCGTTTTGACACTTTGATAGTTTGTGTAGAATTTAAGAATGATTTTTGTTGTTTCATTTTGATATTAATGTACGATGTTTTAACATGTTTATATGATTTTTTTTATTTTATGTTTGGGTCAAACAATGTTTAATGTTTAATGTTTAAAATGATTATAATGTTTATTTAATTTCCATGTTGCTTTCTTAATTTGAATATATATAGTTTATCATATAAGGTTGGGACGGAATTAGGAATTAACTATTAAGAAAAACTGTTTTTTTTATCACACACGTACGTACATTTGTATGTGAATTTATTATATTTTCTTTATACAAAAATGATATATGTATATGAATTACCTTTAATTTCACAAATAAATACTCTATCTTCTGTATATTAATGTTGGAGGTCGACCATGCATTTTTCATGTTTTCTTTTCTTGGTTATTAAGGACAAGGATATTAATTAATTCTTGCGCTGCATAATGCTTGTGGATCACCAGAAGGAGGTTCGATTGTGGGGAGCAAACAGCAGAGTATATATCTGTGGAATCACCATTGGAATATCTGATAATTAACCCCCTAAGCGAACGTCGTGGAGGCATGAAAAACAAATGGTGGGTTCACTAGGCCAGTTTGACATTCTAGACACGGTCAGATTTCGTCCCTAGAATAGTGATTTGGTCTCCGACTAATTGTAGGGACGTACAGTCGTCCCCTGAGGTCTGTGTCTTGTAGAGCGACCCTAGAGCTCTTAAAAGACGGACCAATTGTACCTCCGTCCGTTGGTTTACATCCAAGCGACAGCTCCAGGAGGTCCTTCTCAGGGCAGAAATTGTTGAAGCCACCAATATAATTCGTGTCTTGATAACTGAGGGGGCGAACATAAGGTGAATTGATGTTATGTCTTGACGAATATTTTTTTATTCATTTTGTCCCTCAAAGTCTTTAGGTGACGAACATTTGGTTAGTCATGTTGTCTCTCAAAGTGTTTAGGTGACGAACATTTGGTTATTGAACCTCCTTCAGACCATTCAACGGACAACGTTTGTCGTGACCTGAGAGTTTTGGGGATCAATTTTGGGTTCAAAATGTTTGTGGTTTCAGTTAATAGGTGACGAACATTTAGGTTTGCAGCCTGAGTCTGCTAAAAATTTGGAAAATATACGCTGTATTTTTTTATGCTCCCTGTCCGAAACCAAATGTAACACACAAAAACTCATATAAAATAGAGTTGACCTGCAAGCAAACACACATCTATTCCATACAAACCATTCACCATCTAATACCATGTCCAAACACACAAACTCCATACAAACCTGCAATACCATGTCCATCTAGCTCGTTCATCAACCAAGCAACTAAACAACCATTCACAAATGTACTTAAGTTCAACACCAGGTAGGCAGATACCAACTATATACCAACTGCACTTAAAGTTTAGAAATACCATGTGCATCTAGATTTGTGACCCAAAAGTTGCACAAACTAACTCAAAAGTGAAGCAAAGAAGTTGTGCTTTCCCAACAGAAGCTGCAATGAAGTTCGTGTTGTCACCTACCTCAATCACCAAGTGCTCAAACCTGCACTTCGGTAGGGAAGTGTTGAGCCATCAGCCTCTCAAAGCGTTCCATTCGTTCTCTGATCTCATCATATTTGTCATTGGATAGCTTGGCGTCCTCCTCAGCCTTCCGTGCTCGCTCATTAGCCTCCTTGGCTTGGTCTTCCGGCTGTTGTCTCTTTGTCGCGCCTAGAGTCAACCAGTCGGCCCCTCGCTTCCTTGGAGGCTTCCTCACAGTTGTGCCCATCCCTAATTAAGGCAAAGCAAATGAAAATTACATCGATATACAAAGAAAAAAAATCAGAATTATAACATGAAAAATGACAGTATCACATAGGTTCCTAAAATGTTATTGTAAAGTTCCTAAAATCAATTGGATTTCATGATCTTACTCAGGCCTTGTTTGATATTGATATCTAGATATCAGATATCAATATCAGCCCCGATATATGATATCTAAACCCTGTTTGGTATTGATATCTAGATATCAGATATCAAGGTATATCTTTGATATACCCTCCCTCCTATTTTGTGAAGCAAGTGATATCCTAATTTTTTAGGGGATATCACTTGATATACTCCTCCTTTCATTTTTTCACTTGATATCAAGATATCAATACCAAACAAGTTAGGATATCTGATATCTTGATATCTAGATATCAATACCAAACAGGCCCTCAGTTCGATTTCATGCTCTTATTTAGCTCTTAAATGATGTAAAGTTCCAAAAATATGATTTTAAAGTTCCTAACTCAGTGTGAGATGATTCAACTTCTATATAATTGAACTCATTTTAAAGCTTCATATAGCTTTATATATAACTGATAGTAATGATAATATATATATATATATATATATATATATTCATCAAGTTATATATATAACTGATCAATTATTAAACTTACTTTAAAGCTTTGAAGTTCCTAACTCAGTGTGAGATGATTCAACTTCTATATAATTGAACTGATTTTAAAGCTTCATATATCTTTATATATAACTGATAGTAATGATAATATATATATTCATCAAGTTATATACTCCCTCCGATTTTTAATATAAGGCATTTGACTTTTGTGCACGTAGTTTAAGAAGTTAAAAACTATATAGATTATTAATTTTTTTAATTAATTTTTTTTACATTATAATACCTACTATTAATAATTATTATAATGTAAAAAAATTTAATTAAAAAAATTAATATTGTATATAGTTTTTAGCTCCTTAAACCACGTGCACAAAAGTCAAATGCCTTATATTAAAAATCGGAGGGAATATATAACTGATCAATTATTAAACTAATTTTAAAGCTTTAAAGTTCCTAACTCAGTGTGAGATGATTCCACTTCTATATAATTGAACTGATTTTAAAGATTTATATAGGTTTATATATAACTGATAGTAATGATAATATATATTCATCAAGTTATATATATAACTGATCAATTATTAAACTCATTTGAAAGCTTTATATAACTTGGTGTACCTCGTACAGAAGTGCCCCTCCTCTCTTCAAAGCCCTTGAGGATTATCTCAATCTGAGTAGCTACTGGTAGGACATCATTATCTTCTTCCTCTAGTCGCGAATTCACATACTCGTCAATTGCCTACTGCATAATTTCCTGGGAACACAAACAAAACATTAGCATCCTACACAAAAAAAAAATCATCCAAGTAAATCAACAATCACATCCTAGAAGTCAGAGATAGCTAAATCCGTCAGTACACACTCACCACCGTCGACTCGTCTTCATCGTCCTGGAGGTATTCGTCTATTGACACTTGCACAAAAGGGGTCAAGTGTCCGTCGTTGTAGAGCTTCTCTGCCCGCTGGCATACAGGTCTAGGCCCCGAGTGGTGCTTGATAGGCTTGGGATTCTTAGTTCTGTTGAGCTTGTTGCGATTGCTTATGGTCTCCAAAGACACAAGAACATATAAACATCAGAGAACAGAAACACTAAAGCTATAGAAACAGTTGAATGACAAAGAAACAAAATCTAACCTGTTTCTTAGGGGCGAGGAACTCCTTCTCCACAAGGTAGTGCCATTGCTCGGGACGGAGTTTGAACTCAAGAGGTATAACTAGACCATGCTCACTTAAGGCGGGATTTTTGCCTCCAATTTTTTCACTTAGTCATAATTTCACTGTCACACTTCATTTCAGTCCCCAAACCCTCATCTCTCATTTCTCAAACTCCAAACCCTCATCTCTCAGAGGCAAAAATTATGACTAAGTGAAAAAATTGGAGGCAAAAATTGGAGGAAAAAAGTTGCTCCTATACATGGCTCACCCAATTTACTCTGTATTTCTTTGGTACACAAACTAACGTATTAGTGGGGATAGTGGGGTAGCGAGCATTCAGATAGTGAAGTGGGGATAATGGCTGACATAATGAAAAAATTACTAACGAAGTAACGAATATTACTCATCCTCTTTAAGGAGTCTTTATATCCGATAGAGTCATCCAAGATAATGTACTTATCATAGATGAAATATTTCACTCTTTCAGAAGTAGAAAGGACGTAATGGATGGATCGCAATAAAACTTGACATGGAAAAGGCCTATGATAGAATGGACTGAGACTTCATTCTAGCTATTTTGGATAAGTTTGGCTTTTGTCAAAAATTTTGTGGATGGATCAAAGAATGTATGCAAACTCCAACAAGGTAGTCGACACTTTTCGCCCTCAAAGAGGCTTAAGACAAGGTGACTCAATATCCCCGTATCTCTTCATTTTAGGTGCTGAGATTCTGGCTAGAAAACTCCAACAAGCTAGCCAACAATCTAGGAATACTATTGGATTTAAACCTTTGAAAAACGGAACCCAGATTTCTTTCCTATCTTTTGCAGATGACATTATGATATTTGTCGAATCTACCATGGAAGCTTGTCAAGAGGTGAAAAAATCATGGATGACTACTGTCAGATTTCCATCCAAAAAGTCAACTTCTAAAAATCTGCGTTCCAAGCTACGAAAGGAATCACAAATGACCAAAAACAAAGAATTCAATCATGCCTACTGATAAATAACCAAGCTTCATTTGAGAAATTTCTTGGGTGTACAATTATTAATGGTAGAGTTAACAGGAACGGGTTCGACGATATATATCATTTAAAAAATGAAGAATCAAATGACAAAATGAAGAGCCAACAAACTTACACAACAAAGTAGAGCGATTTTGGTCAAGTCAAATCTTGCCGCAAAACCCTCTTACATAATGCAGAACTTTATACTTCCGGCATCCTTACACAATAACCTCGATAAACTAAATATATGCTTCTTCTAGAACAAGGACTCTACATATAAACCTCTCATTAGTTGGGACAAAGTCTGTAGACCAAAGAGTGATGGCGGTCTAGGACTTCACAAAACAAAAGACATGAACAAAGCGTTGCAAATGAAACTTCTCTGGAAAATTTTAGCGGAACCGTAGAATGAGTGGGTGAAAATCGTTAGAGAAAAACACCTAAAAGAGTCAGCGATTTGGAACTACTGCCAGCAAAAGAATGCATATTAGCAATGGGCAATATTGATGGAGATAAAACAAGAATTCTACGCTAGACTAATTTGGCAAGTGGGAAATGGAAGAACCATCAAATTTTGGAAAACCAGATGGGTACATTAATGATATGAGCCTGCATGAAAAAAGACTTTATGACCAAATTGATGAAGGGGAGACAGTTGATCTATATATAAACACAAAAAAGATATGGAACATAGAAAGACTTAAAGAAAAGCTGCCTATGGACATTATGGATAAAATCAAAGAGATCTTTATTCCTTCTAACGAAATTGAAGACCAATTATATTGGAGATCTAGCATAAACGGGTGGTTCTCCATGGCAAGCGCTTTAGATCACATCACAAGAGCTAGACAAATTAATTATGGAAAATCGAATGTCCACCAAAGGTTAAAAACTTTCTTTGGAAAAACCTACTAAATGGAACACCTACGATAATTAGACTAAAAAATAAAGGAATACATGTAACATTGGATTGTCCACTCTGCAATTACAACGAAGAGGATGCAACGCATATCTTCACTAAGTGCTAGACGACCCTGACAATTGTGGGAAGACTAGACAATCACATCGAACGAATAATTCGGAATACTGATAAATCAAACAAAAGTTATAAGGATATAATTTCTGTGATTTTTGCGAAGTTTTCTACAGAGCAACAATCGACTCTTGCCTTTGCCCTTTGGGGTGTTTAGTCCATGAGGAACAAGATATTGTCCGATAACAATGACATGAGAAATATGGAAGAATGAATTAAGTTCATAAAACAAAAGATTCAGAATTGGAAAAAAGCCCAAATTGACAACCTCGAGGATGATGTGGAAATCAACCAAACAAAAGCTCACCAAAAAAGGACCAGAAGACAAAAAGTGATTAAATGGGTGAAGCCTGTAGAAAGATTTTTAAAACTAAATTTTGATGGAGCGAAAATTGATTCTGGCCTTGCCGCTTCGGGTTTTATCATTCCAAATCGTCTGGGGACGTTCTCTCTTGTGGGGCTCAGGGTCTTGGGTCGATTTACTGCCTTACAAGCGGAGTGTCTAGGTCTCCAGGCTGGGCTTCGGGAGGCTGCGTCGAAGGATTCTCGCATTTGGAGGTGGAGGGGGATTGTCTGACGGTGATCAACGTGGTTAAGGGTATTTGGAAGGTGTCATGGGAGATTGAGATGGTGATTTCAGACATCCTCGGGCTATGTAGATCCTTCGACTGTTTCTCCTTCTCCCACATTTTTAGGGAAGGGAACCAAGTTGCTGACCGGTTGGCGTAACTCGGTCTCACCTCTTTGATGCTTGTTGATTTCCCACCTGCCGAGATCGATGTGTTTGTCCGTCAGGACGCTCTTGGGCGTTGGTTCAAATGCGGTTAACCAACTCCAAATCGTTGATTCAATCGGGTTGCACTTGTACAATGTGCACACTAAGACCAATCATGTGACCCTACCACACATACTCCCCCTCCGAGGCAGCACAAGGCAAGGTGGTGTTCGTGATTACTGACCGAGGGTAAACTGTCGTGTGTAAACCTCATCAAAGAAATTCCCACACTAAAGGCTAGTATAGCGATAAGTGCAGGGTCGAACCCACAGAGTAATCTAAGATTCAATAATTTAAACGCTAATTTAATGAAGAGTGGGAAATAAGCAAATAAATATGAGAACTAAACTAATGATCAAGATTGCAAATGAAATAACAAATCATAATGTGATGATTTTGATAACAATTCAATGGAGAAAAATATTCCACCTATGCGTTTTTCAACATTGGTTGGCTTTATTGGTCCTAGACTCAAACTCAAGTTGTCATATTTCCTCTCACATGCATTCCTCCCATCTTAGTTTAAATAGATCAAACCACAACGGGTGAATTCAATCCCTTACATCTTTATGTAACCTAAGCACGACAAAGATTCAACATAAAGATAGCACAAGTTCCTAAGATGTTCAAGACTTATGTCGAAATCGCTACTTAGTCATGATCAAACAAGGTTTTCACAATCCTAAGCATGCTACTATGGAATTCATTCAACTATGATAGAACAAAAACCTAGCAAGATACTATTATGGTCGCAAATCATAATAATATCAACACTAATCACAAGGAATCTTGAAATAAAAGAATGAAAACAACTGAATTTAAGCCTCACAAATCACCAACCAAGTCTCCGAAACATAGGTGAAACAAATAGCAGAATTAGTCACTCAGAGGTTACCGAAATCTCCTTCGAATTGAATGGAAATTAAGCAAACTTGAATGATGAAAAGCTACTGTAAAAGTATGAGAATATGAGTTGTTCTCTTCCAATTTTGTGGCCTAACTCAAACTAGGAGAAAAGAGCCCCGAAAACCCTAGATACTTTCCTAATAAGATAATAGAAAATATCCAAAATATTAAATAAGAAATTCATAAATAAATAATCCTTAATCTGAATAAATTAAACCATTAGAAATAGATAATCACTCAGATTGGATCGAGTTTCCTTCCGAAAAGATAAGATTCGGCCTTGATTTTGATTTTCTGTGAACAATTTCGACGCGGCGTACGACTTGGTATTTCGCCATGGCGAAATGTGATATCTTCAATGTCCTTTGTTGTCCTCTCACCATGGCGAATCTACTGCGACTGAAAGCTATAGCACTAGGGTTTGAGAGAAGAGGAGGTGGCGGTGGAGATGAGAGCGGGATGGTACTGCGATTGAAAGTAAGGTTCTAGATCATCTACATCATGGAAGTGGGGCCCACCAGAGATGAGCTCCTTCTTGGTGAGGTCGAGGTTGACCAAGAGCTGGTTGAGGGAGTGCTACAAGAATGAGATCAGGCCCACGTAGCCATAGATCAATTTGTGGAGCCTCGCCTCTACCTTCAGGAGATCTAAGATCCAAGGGGAGGGGGATCTCGAGATATGAAATTCGACTTCAAGAAGAGGACGGATTGACGAGGGACATGAAGATCGAGTACACCATATAGGAGGCGGAGGATGTGTGGAAGATATTTTAGATCAAGAGGTAGAGGAGAGTGGATATAAGATCCAACAACCCTATTATCGTGGCAAATATTGTCTAGTTGTAATAAAATTAGCAACGGGAACCCATAACCGTGCCAAAAATTGATCCAATGACCACGGTAAATTTATGTCGTTGCTAGTGTCCATGGAAATTTTTTTTTGGATAGTGTGACATAGCTCTCTATTATAGGAACTCAAAAACAAGTCTAAGGTAATAAGGGGAATGCTAACTCGGCTGGGCTCGGTGGAGTTAAGACGCTGGAGAGAGATCGTGTGTGTGTGCCTATATATGAGAGATACGAACAACACATAAATCCAACGGGGTTTCATCTCAAAACTAATTGACAATGAAAGGAGTTGCCCTTCAACCTTATATGTTGTTCAAGCATTCTCTATATTATTAACGTGGGACAACCACATTCCATCAGGGAATGATCACTCCTTAGTGCTATAATTCTCGGCAATTATATATTCTTATAAACTTGAACCTTTTTGGCATACAAGAGAACCACGTACAATAGCTTTTCCTAACAGCTTTGGATA
Organism: Persicaria maculosa; assembly: GCA_963922045.1. Taxonomy (NCBI): domain Eukaryota; kingdom Viridiplantae; phylum Streptophyta; class Magnoliopsida; order Caryophyllales; family Polygonaceae; genus Persicaria; species Persicaria maculosa. The sequence continues at coordinate 16,286,009 of OY998261.1, read as the reverse complement.
TGCTACACCTAGTGAGAGGGTGGTGCGATCAAACTCTCCCCCAAGCTGACGAGTGATGGCGAAGTTGTCCCTTGGCATGAATTGAGAGGGAAGGGGTACGAGATCTATTGCTAAAAGAGTGTGTTGTTGTTTGGTCCTTGTGGAGGGATGTGAGTTGCTAAGTGATGTGGCACATTGTAAGGTGAAACGTGACCGATTAAAATTTTAATTCCATGGCATCAGTTATGACATATTGTTGCACATCCTGAGTAGCACAGAAGACGAAATGTTGGTTCATTGATTTATCTTACTCATATTTAGTTTAGCAATTGATTTAGTTTTTGCAAAATTCTCTTCATCCACACTGGATTACAATAACGTATTTGCTCAAGTATTTGTACTTGAAGGGTAATTTCAATCTTTCTCCTTCTTATCCTGTAAAGTTAGATGTAGGGTCGTTTGATATTAATATACGTATATCAGGTATGGCCATGGGTATCGGTATCACTCATACCCTTATCTATATATGTTTGGTAAATAGGTATATCAAAATATGGATATCAAAAGTGATATTTCCATATACCCATTCTCTCTATTTTGCGCGTCCCTTTTCCATATCTCCAAAATTTGGGAGATATCAGATCTTCTTTTTATTTGACGCTTCATCCATGACACCATCTCCTGCATTTGTTGCTCCTTTTATTCCATCCATGGCACCATCTGGCGAGCACGACTGCAGACGGAGACGACGACGGTAGTGAGCCAGTGACCATGGCTGAAGATGACGACGGTGGCTAGGGCTTCAGATCCATCACAAACTTGTCCTTGTCATCGCAGAAGACGAATCGAATAGGCCAACAGGTCCAGTGATTGTGGCCGAAGATGACATCGGTGGGTGGTACGGCTGCACTGGCAGCAGTGAAGAAGGAGAGGAATTTAGTGGTTCAAGCAGCTGAGGAGAAGGCTTCTTCTGGGCGGCATTTTAGGAGACCGGTGAAATTGGGATGAAATTGGGCTTTTGGATGTAAAATTTGACATCCATTTGTGATATCCTAACCTACCAAACGGGATATCAGATATCGGATATCAAATTTGATACCCATATCTTTGATATCCATATCTAATTTCCATACTCATATCTGATATACGTATATAAATATCAAACGAGCCTTTATATATGTTTGAAAGTATATAATGCCACTAATTGGGGAAGCTATGCTTTTACTTGTCGATCATTAACTAGTTATTCTTTCTTTTTTGGGTTCATTTTTGGTCGCATGGAATATCAAGAAACAAAACGTTATCCCCAAATCTTCACGAAAAAAGTTATTATTGCAACATTTCAATTTCTTGTGGGTTGGCTTGGTTATCAGGTTTGCTCAATGATTTGAAAATTCAAGGGCTATATATTGATTTACAGTGAAAAACAACCTAAAACTCGGTTGCAAATAATTTTTTTTATGAAAGTACCCAAAAGTGGATTGCCACTTCATTCAAGATATGACACAAGATTCATCCCTTTTATAGTGACTTATCTATAATCATTTGAAATGATGATTTAGGATGGTCTTTTTAGAAGACATGCATTATAATTTTTGCATAATATATAGAAAAAATTTGGTCAAATATCCATATAGGATACCTAATTAGGTAAATGTCTATTTATTTTTAATAATTAAGTAAATGTCCATATATTTTTATAAACCCCAAACTACCCTTGTTTTATTTGATTGGAGGTAGATCAACAATATAGAAAAGAAGGTGAGAAGACGCAGAACGCTATGGCTAAGGACAAGAACAACAAAGATCAAATTGTTCAAATCGCTCCCATCATTGAGCTTGAATAGATCGTCGTCTCCACCGAAGAAGAGAATGAGAACGCCATTCTCGATTTGTGAGTTTCTCCATTTGTTCCCTTTCAATTGTTTAATTTTAGTGTTTTAGGTTTTAAGAATTGAATCCTCGATGCCAAGTGATTTACGAGCGTTGTCTCGTTTAAATCTGAATTTAGTGATTCAATTTCGACATCGATTTCTGGTGACTCCAATGTTTATTAACTGAATTTCGACATCGATTTATGGTGGCTCCAATGTGTATAAACAATACTCAATAACATGAAGCCCATCTTCTTGCTTTTGTAAGCTTTGCATTTTTTTTATCCATCTCTGTCTATTTGTATTTGATGTTATCTAGCTATTCGTGGACTAAAAAATCTTTGAATTTAAGTTATACATATGAAATTTAGGAACGCACTCCACCTATTTGACAAAATGCCCAATTCAAAACCTTAGAAATAAAGCTTTCTCCTGCTTTCCTTTTTATAATTCATAAGACTAATTTAATCAATTTTTTTTGGCTTTGCATCAATGATTTGTTTCTAGATGTTATTAGTCATTAGTCGTTACAGTGGTTTGTGTATCTTTTGTTCGTTATTACAAAACCATTAGATGAAATTCGATGGCTTATATATATGGTGTTATGAATTAGCCTTAGCAATCGTTACCTTTCCATGCTCAGTTTTTTTCTTCGATTTCGCTAAGCAATTTGTAGTTTAATTTGTTGGAATCTCCCCTTGTGAAATTGTGTTTGTTGGTGATGTTTTTTTTCAAATTGCAATGTGTTATTATTTGTAATTTGAGGTCGAGCTGAAGGTTGTGAAGGTATTCAAGGTCAGCCAATCCGGCGTGAGGCGTAGCCGCGTAGATGAAGAGGGAGGTTGAACACGGAGAAGATGAAGATGATGAAGACGCTAGAGGGGAGAGAAATTTGATAACAATGTTCTGTAATTGGTGACAATAGGTTGATGACACTATTTTATTGTTGGTAACGACAGATTACGAATGTAGGTTGGTGACAATAGGGGGTGGTGATAATGTTATCTATTTAGGGATAATATATATTGGTGGCAATGATTCGATTCGGTCTATGCTCCCCTCGTTCTCATTTTTTGTGGATATGATGCAATTATAGGGTGCTTTAGGTGGATAAGATATGCAATTATAAGTAAAGTTGATGATTAAATTTTGAAAAAATTGGTTGGTGACAATATCTTAGTGCGGTGACAATTTTTTGTAGTTACATGTTTGTGGTGACATATGTGTATTGAAATAATATTTTGGTGATAATTTCGGTGAGAGAAACTAGACAAACTTTTAAAAATTAATTTGGTGACAATATTTTGGTGACAAAAGTGAGTTAATATTAGGTGACAAACGGTGACGTCATTAGTACTGTACACACATTTTAGTGTTAGCCCCTCTAGGGAGTAGGGTCTATACTCCCGTAGTTCTAGGGTTTCAGTTTTGTGACAAAAGTGAGTTAATATTAGGTGACAAATGTGATGACATTAGTACTGTACACACATTTTAGGGTTTAGGATTTAGGGTTTAGGACCTTGGCCCTAAACCCTAAAGACTAAACCCTAAACCCCGGACCTAAACCACACTGTACATCAAAATTTTATTTGTTTAGCTTTAGCCCCTCTAGGGTCTATACTCCTTTAGTTCTAGGGTTTTAGTTTTGTGACAAAAGTGAGTTAATATTAGGTGATAACGATGATATTGGTTCTGTACAAATATTTTAGTTTGATGACAATATAAAGAGGATGAAGACGCTAGAGGAGAGATAAATTTGATGACAATGTTCTGTAGTTGGTGACAATAGATTGATGACACTATGTTGTGTAGTTGGTAACAATTGGTTTGTGACAATGTTTGGTGACAATAAGTTGGTGAAAATAATGTGATGACAGTGTTTCGAAGTTGTTGACAATAGTTTGGTGACAATATTTTGCAAGTGGTGATAGTATGTAGTTAGTGAAAATTAGTTGTGACAATATTTTATAGTAGGTGACAAAAAGTTTGTGACAATGTTATGTAATTGATGACAATAGGTTGGTGACAGTGTTTACTAGTACGAGAAATTTTTTTTGTTAAATGTCACTAGAAAAAAAATATCACCAAAAAAGTTAGTTGTCACCAAAATAATTATCATAATAACCGTCACCGAAAATATATACACAACTGTCACCAAAACACTGTCACCAAATGCAGGCGTTGACCAAATGGTCAATGTTGACCAGTCAATTTTAAAATTAAAAATGCTCAAAGGGGAAAGGAAGAAGGGTTAGGGATGGAAAGGAGGGGTATTTTTGGAAAAAATGGACATTTACTTAATTTTGTATAAAAATGGACATTTACTTAATATTCACATTTAAAATGGACAATCGCCAAATTTAACCTTATATATATATATAAAACTCAGTTCAACCTAAAAACCGTGCTAAAAACTCCAGTTTTAAAATAACACATGATTTTATAGCTCGGTTAAGCCTATAAAATTGTGCTGAAAACTCATGTTTTAAAATCACATAGTGACTTTATAGCTTGGTTTTATTTAGAACCGGGCTAAAATATATGACCTTATAGATCGGTTCTATTCATAACCGGGCTATAAAGCTAGTGAACCGGGCTAAAAAGCTGGTCCTCACAGGTTTTTACCGCAATTTTGGTTTTAATCGGAGCGTAACCCTATATATATATATATATATATATATATATATATATATATATATATATATAGGGATTGACTCCGGTGAAAACCTCAAATTGCGGTAAAAACCGTGAGGACTACTTTATAGGTTGGTTTATTTGAAACCCGTGCTAAATAGCTCAATTACATAGTGACTTTACAACTCAGTTCAACCTAAAAACCGTGCTAAAAACTCCAGTTTTAAAATAACACATCACTTTATATATCGGTTAAACCTAAAAACAGTGCTGAAAACTCATGTTTTAAAATTACATTAGTGACTTTATAGCTCGGTTTTATTCAGAACCGGGCTAAAATATGTGACCTTATAGATCGGTTCTATTTATAACTTGGCTATAAAGCTAGTGAACGGGGCTAAAAAGCTGGTCCTCACAGGTTTTTACCGCAATTTTGGTTTTCACCGGAGCGCAACCCTATATATATATAGGGTTCAGGTGAGAAGAGGTGAATCAGTGAGAAGGGTCCACGTGTCCAAAAGTAAACGCGGATTCCCCCAAATAATTAGTAACAACTACACAAATTAATTAGTAACACCCCACTCTCACAAGTAACACTAATTAATTACACGCGCCAATCACACACAACTTACTAATTAATTAGACAATGTACATACATGTTAAAGTGTTTACATGGATTTTTAAAAATTATTTTTTGGCATTTTCACTTATTAAAAAATATAAAAAATATATTTTTGGGTGGAATTTAATTTTATCTACACATAGACACCCACTTTGTATATGTTTTTTTGAAAAAAAAAAAAAGAAAAGTGGTGCACAAGTTATAAAAAAGTGGTTCATCAAGTTACCAAGAAGTGGTTCAGCCCTTTTACTCTTAGTGGTTCAGCCGTTTTACTCTTAGTGGTTCAACCCTTTTACTCTTAGTGGTTCAGTCCTTTTATTCATAGTGGTTCAGCCCTTTTACTCGTGTGGTTTAGCCCATTTTACTCTCAGTGGTTCAACCCTTTACTCTTAGTGGTTCAGCCCTTTTATTCATAGTGGTTCAACCCTTTTACTCGTGTGGTTCAGCCCTTTTACTTATAGTGGTTCAACTCTTTTACTCATAATGGTTCAGCCCTATAAAGAAGTGATTCATGAAGCTATAAAGAAGTGGTTCATAAAGCTATAAAGAAGTGGTTCATGAAGCTATTAAGAAGTGATTCATGAAACTATAAAGAAGTGGTTCATGAACCTATAAAGAAGTGGTTCATGAACCTATAAAGAAGTGGTTCATTGAGTTATAAAGAAGTGGTTCATGAAGCTATAAAGAAGTGGTTCATGAACCTATAAAGAAGTGGTTCATTGAGCTATAAAGAAGTGGGTCATGAAGCTTTAAAGAAGTGGTTCATGAAGCTATAAAGAAGTGGTTCATGACCCTATAAAGAAGTGGTTCATTGAGCTATAAAGAAGTGGTTCATGAAGCTTTAAAGAAGTGGTTCATACCTTTTACTCTCAGTGGTTTAGACCACTCTCTATTTAGTCACTGAACCAATCTCTATTTAGTCACCGAACCACTCTTTATTTAGTACTGAACCAATCTCTATTTAGTCACTGAACCACTCTCTATTTAGTCACTGAACCACTCTTTATTTAGTACTGAACCAATCTCTATTTAGTCACTGAACCACTCTCTATTTAGTCACTGAACCACTCTTTATTTAGTACTGAACCAATCTCTATTTAGTCACTGAACCACTCTCTATTTAGTATTGAATCAATCTCTATTTAGTCACTGAACCACTCTCTATTTAGTCACTGAACCACTCTTTATTTAGTACTGAACCAATCTCTATTTAGTCACTGAACCACTCTCTTAATGCTTATCTTAATGCTGGTGGACTATGGCTATGGCTATGGCTCTGGGTTGGACTCACAAATGAATTATTTCCTTTTTTTATCAAAGAAATTAGGTGAGATTCCGTGGAAAGCTCGTCTCCCTCAGTCAACCCAATCCACCAGTTAAAGGCGCACGAAGACGGATTTCCGGCGACTCACTGCCAGCGGTTAAACTTTGATTTTAGACCTCCCTATGCACTCTACATAGATCTGTGTAGGCGAGAATTTTCGGATCTCGAAATTTGTCGTTTTCTCATTCTGTGCTTACGAATCTGATTCCGAAAGGTTTGTTTGCCTCTTCCTCTCCCCGTTCTTTGCTCTATTTCTTTACTTGTTGGATTTTTCGTCTCTGTTTTCTTCAAATTTATCAGCTCAATTGCGTCTGTCAATCATCGTTGATTTGGAACAGTTTCATCTCCAGGCAGATTATCTCTGCATCGGATTTTGGGGCTGGGGGATGAGAACTGTGTAATTTGTTAGTTATTTGCGGTGCCTGTATCAGAGTACATAATTTGTCTCTAGGACGGATGCACCGCTAGTGACGAGGTCTAGAAAATAAATCATTGTTATCTTAATGCTTATCTTAATGCTTATCGATTTTTTAAGTAGCTCGGCCGCAAGAGCGGATGGATAAAGAAGAAGGTGAGGAGGCGCGTGAAGCTGATTTTTAATTTTATTCTTGTTAATGAAATTTGTCCAATGAGATCGCTTCTTTCCTTCTCACCGGATCGGGTGCTTCTCACTTGAACTCTCCCCTATATATATATATATATATATATATATATATATATATATATATATACACACACACACACAATGGCGGATCTACGGGGGGCTCGGGGTGACTGAAGCCCCCCATCCGAAAAAAAGGTGTATATATGTTTTTATATATCTGTTGTTTTGGTAACATATATAATTGAAGGAGGTTAATATCACAAAGATGAATTGGCTTAATTGCGAGGACAAGAAGGGGTTTTAAATTTAGAACGAAAAAACACAGGTTCCATTCTCATTAACCTCACCTTTTTTATCTATTTTTTTTTTCAAAAGGCATCAGCGAGCTGCTTTTTTTTACACGTACGGGAATCCCAAACATCAACAAACTCACTTTCACACACATTGCGAAAGTGAAAACCCCGAGTCCCCCGGCCGACTGCCGCCACCAGCTCCACCTCCGGTCGACCCTGGCACCGGCGCACCGTGCACCACCGCAACCCGACCTTCTTTTTTGCCTGTTATCTCCTGCAGTCCGCAGAGCCGAAGTGGTTCATCTTCATTGTTCAATCTTTTTAGTTAGTTTTTTTCTCTTCCTTTTAATTTGATTGCTTTTAAGTTCAATCGGTTGCGATTAAAATCAATTTAGATTAGAATTTATAGATTCTAGAATCACAAACCCAGGTTCGATTCTTCATTGTGGTTTATGGATATTTTAAGTTGAATTTTCATTACATTGTTTTTAAGTTCGATTCGTTGAGATGAGAATGAATTTAGATTAGAATTTGTGGATTTGAGAATCAATTTTGATAAATTTCGATTAGGATTTGTGATTTTGCTAATAAATTTTGTGGATTCAAGTAGCATTTTGGGGTAAATTTGTTGATTTGAGAATCAATTTGTGGATTGGGAGTAGATAGTCTTAAGTCGAATTTTATATATTGATAGAGTTTGGTTTGAATGATTTGTTGGATTTCGGATTATTTGTTCATAAAAATCCTGTTTAATTAGGAGCATCGATCCTTATTTGTAGTTTTCAGCCCCCTCTGACTAAAATCCTAGATCTGCCACTATATATATATATATATATATATATATACATATATATATACATACATACATATACATACATCTTTATATATATACATATATATACATATATATATATATACATATATATATATATAAAGATACGACCAATGTTTTAAAACACCCTTCAAGACCTATCTAGATCCCCACCTAAATCCTTGACCTAGTCCTGCCTTCAAGATCGTCAAGGTCGCCAAGATGGCAAGATCTATCTAGATCACAAAGACCATCCACGAAAATCCTCCTAAACTCTTGACCCTACCAATTACCCGCCAATCGTTCTAAGACCATTGGATATTACACAAAGATGGATTCACTAAAACTGCTTGATCGCCTTCCATCTACACTACAAGATATGACACAATATATCATATATGTTGTCAAGTTGTTTCGACCAAAATTAGCTATTTAATTTCAAAAAAAAACAAATGCACTTAGTTGAAGAAATAATAAAACAATTTAAAACCCATTTAAATTTATATTTAATATCCTTTGGATTTAATAATTACAAGCTCCGTTTCACCGTACATGTCCTTATGGTTTTGACACATTTTTTAAGGAGTGAAAAACTCTATAAAATATTATTTTTTTAATTAAATTTTTTATATAATTTGATACTTATTACTAATAAGTATCAAATTATATAAAAAATTTAATTAAAAAATATTATTTTATAGAGTTTATCACTCCTTTAAAATCGTGCAGAAAACCAAAAGGACATCTATTGTGAAACGGAGGGAGTAGTATATATTGGGTAAATATATATCGCTGAAACTAAATACACCACAAATTAGGGTTTAGAGCACCACGTCGACATGAACATGGTGCCCTAAACCCTGATTTGTCTTCAATTTTCACTGTATTGGAAGGGACGTGCCACATTCATAATTAAGGACATGCATTTGCTTAATCCAAATTTACGGTGTATCTAACAACACCCATATATATGGTTGTAGCTATATAAAATTGAATTTTATAAAAACTCAAACTAATTAGTCCTTAAACAATTTAATCTAAATAAAAAAATCCCCACCCCATCCACCCTTCTTTTTACAAGTATAGCAATGATCATAAGACTCATAAGAAGCTCGGTTTGAAAGATGAAGCATCGCGTAATCCCAGCCAGGCAGCCGCTGCCAATGTAGATGGATCAGTCTCCTTGTGGCCTACAGCTCCCACGCATCAGTAGAGTACAGGCATTCAATTAAAGCTTAGTACGAATATTGCTAGCCTAGCCGAGCCACGGAATCGAGAGCAAGGACATTCGAGTCCCTAGCCTAGCCGCACCACGAGTGCAAATGCAAATGCTATGGGCTGCCCCATTAACCACCAAACTACTGCTGCAAATCGCCTGTACTCATGGGGATGCCTGGTTTGACAAAAGCATACACATTTACTTTATATGACATCTATGTTGACAAATCAACACATTAATATCATGTGCTTACTTTATTTATATCTTCATATCTAATGCGAGTATGCTTATCAAATAGATGTGTATGTGAAAGATGTGAAATGATACACATCTCATATTGATAATATAAAGAATTCAAGTCTTTCGTATAAGCCGGTTGACTACACTTTATAATACCAATTGATTTTAAAATGAAACCTCATCGGTTTTGTGTGATTAACATGTTTAACACTATATCTTAAAAGAAAATAAGTGAATTATTTTTCAAAAGATACTCGACCATCAAAATACAACCTATCACAGAAAAAATATGAAAAGTATCAACTAAATTAAGGAGAGTATTTCTATTTTTAAAGTTTTAATCTATATTTTAATGATATCCGTTAGAAAAGACGATTAGAAATGTCTAATGATGAAAGAGAATATGTTCAATAGCTTGATTTGAATTCATTGTTGACCTATAGATGTAGAAAAATATGGAAAGTAAACAACTCATGAGATATCTCATAAAAACAAATTTAATATATACTACATTTATACATGCATCTTACTCAAGTAGTTGAAATTGTGACATGACTCATCAGTTTAATTTATTTTACTAGACCATGGCCAGCTCCTTAGGATTGATCCATTTAGAAAAGGGGAACTTGTATAGTTGTATGCTTCATTGAAAGTATTAATGTGTATAATATCATACTTAATATTAAACTCATGGTCATCTCTAGAATTAGAATTATTTGAGATGGAATTGACTAATCAAACCATTTTTGGGTAGATTTCACAAAATCACCCTCAAATTAGAAAAATGTTCACAAACCACCCCTTATTGAAAAAATTTCAAAAAACCACCCATAATTATGTTTTAATGCATAAAAAATCTAAGACCGGAGTTTATTTATATTCTCGGGGAAAAAAAAGCATTCTTAATAACTTTTTAATTTTAATTAGATTAAGCACTAAAAAAACTGTTATAATTTCTTGAAAGTAAATCTAATTGGTTGGTTTTAAAAACAAAATATATATATATATATATAAACTCTCCGAAATAGTTGAAAAATAGCCCTATTGAAGGAGAATATAGGGAAATAACTGATAAACATTAACTACCTTTATAAATCTGGTTCAGGGCTTCACTATATTGTTTTAAATAGGAGCGAAAAACTCCACTATTGTAAGAAACTGAAATACACAGACACAGGGCGAGGGAGAGGGAAACTGGAAGGGGGGAGGGTTTGACTTTGACCGGCAAAACTGGATGGGGCCGGCCCGGCCCGGCCGCTTGATATGTTATGTCAACTCAACTCAAATCACCCTTAACTGAGCATAAAAACACCAGCTTTGATTCATGCCCCAGATGAAGGCTGATCCATCTTTATCCCCAATTTTAATTTCACCCTCAGTTTTCTTTTCTTTTTAATTTTATCTGCTCTGTTATTTCATTCATTCATTCAAGAGTTCAAGTACTCCTCTAATTTAATCCCTCCTCCCGGAAATTAAATGGGTTTACAACCGTAAAAAATAAATTACAATCACTGGTGACATATCAACCATAACCCAGCAAGGCAATGAATGAATTTGTGTAATGAAGTCACTCACACAGCACAGCACATCACCTCCTCATTTAACTACGCAATTACTCCCCTCTTTTTATTTAATTTCGTCGCCCAAATTAATTTATTAATTGTCATTATTTTATTTTATTTAAAAAAAAATACAATTAATTTTCCCCTGTTCCTCCTCCTCCTCATCACATTTTCTCTTCCTCCTCCTTCCTCCCGTCTCCTATCTACTACTGAATTCAATTGAATTGTATTCAATTGAACCCTCTCTAACCTTCCATTCATATCTCTCCACTTTTAATTAAGGAATTAAAGACTCCCCCCCTCTCCCCCCATTTTCTTCCTTTCATCCTCCACTATATAATGACCTTCACATGATCCCCTGTTAATTCATTGTCAAATCCCACCTAACCCCCTCTCTCTCTCTATCTCTCTCTCTCCCTCTCTCTCTCGCCCTCTAAAGCACCTTCTCCGGCTAACACTCCCCGCTTAAAGGTACTTGCTTTTTCTTCGATTAATCGATTTCAAGCTTCCTCTGTTTTCCGTTTGCTCTGTTTTTTGCGAAAGTTCAAAATCAAGATCTGGAATTTTGATACCTGCTGACTTGATTTTGAAGGTACAATTGAAGAATCAAGATGAGCAGGAGAAACTCCCGGATCAACATCAACAACATCCGCTACAACCACCACAACAACAACAACAATAACATCAACTTCAACATCAACAACGGGGCGATGGAGATGGAGGTGGATGGGGAGGTGAAGGAGAACGGGTCGCCGCAGAGGAGAGGAGTAGGGGGGATGAGAGGGCGGCAGGAGGCGTCGCCGGATGCGTCGCCGGCGAGGTCTTGCGTTTCGTCGGAGGACGGGCTCAAGTACTCGAGCAGCCCGGAGACAACGTCGATGATGCTGGTTGGGTGCCCTAGGTGCCTCATGTACGTTATGCTCTCCGACGTCGACCCCCGGTGCCCCAAGTGCAAGAGCACCGTCCTACTCGACCTCCACCAATACAACGATCACAGCAACGACAACGATGACGACGACGACGACGAGATGATCTGATCCCATCCTCCGCCGGAAAGAGCTAAGAAACCTAGAAATCGGGCCTTTTAATTTAATTGTTGTCTGCTTTCTTTTTAAATTTTTTTTTATTATGTTTTTAAAAAAATCTTTTTTTTGTCGAAATCAATAGTGTAAGTCGGCGAATATGCCCCGTTTGGTTGCTCCTAAGACGGGAGGGTGATTTGATTTTCAGACGGACATCAGATTTAAGGAAATAGGGGCGGAAAAATCTCGTCTTTTGTGCAACCAAATGGCACCTTAGCAAGTGCTTGTTGAGAAGGAAAAAAAAAGAAAAGAAAAGAAGGCCATGTAGTTTTGTTTTGTTTTTTTTTTTTTTTAGGTTAGAGATGAATGTTAGAAAAAGCTTGTAGGTGTTGTTTTGTGTTTCTCTTAATCCCCAACACCAATCAAAGCCTTATGTAACAAAATCGAAAAAAGTGCCTCAAAAAGTTTGATTTATATGATTTTTTTTTATTTACATCGAGTTATTATGATCCCTGGGTGAAAATCTCTCTCAAGATACAGGCCGTTACAAAGCACGAATTGTCTTACTCAATAAGAAAGTCAATTATTTGACTAAATAAAACTGTAACGGAATACACGCTGGCAGTGATCTGGTAACGTTGTGCAATTACTGTCTTGCCATAAATCTAACCACTGTTTCTTTGAACAAAATACACTGTATCTAAAACCGTTGGATAGTTCCCTCGGTATCAGAAGTTGTATACTTTTCGCGAAACTCACACGAAGAAGAAGAAGAAGGTGAAGAAAAAGAAGGGTTTTAAGTTACTTGTCCAAATTGGCTTGTAGAGAGGATTAAATTTGGACAAGTAGTTGTGAAGTAGTAATCAAATTAAAGGGTATGCACACATTAATATCTATATGTGAATCATATGAATGCGGGTGACATCACCACCCGGAGAAAGAGTTATGAGTTTAATTGTTTTTCCATATGCAAAGTCAAAAATGGTGATCATATGTGTTAACAAACTGTGTGTGTTGTATGTGTGTATGTGTACGTATATATATACAACTAGTAGTTGCAGAGTATTTATTTTAGGTTACCATCCACAAGGAGTAATTTAGGGGAGGGGCATGTGATGGACTTTAATTGTTCCATCAATTTTTATTTAATTTTTATATTTAACTAATTTTGCCACCTTTATTAGTATTAGCTTAATTGCATGAGGCCCAGGGCCTAATTGCTTCTAATTAAATTGCTGCAATAACTAATTCAACCTTCTATTTGTCAGAAATTTGAATTTTTATTGTTGTACAAAAGTTTAGGTAGGAGGGTAGTAACGGTCTTTAAACTTGTTTAGATTTTGATGGAAATACATACTACTGTATGTATTTTCTAGCCATGGAAAAAAAAATTCAAATAATAGTCAACGGATATGAAACTTTGAATATCATAAAGATAACGATACTTTTTACTGTGCGGCAAACTCAACTTTGACAGTTCAATATGAACTAACCTTAAATCCAACTCTAAAGTGTAACCGTTTTTGGTGGGAAATTTTAAACAAAAATCAATTTTTTTTTATGGGAAATTTGCCTTGTATCAAAAAAAAAAATCAAAATGTTTCTACCGAAGACAACCTCGAGCCTGCATACCTTTTCAGATTTTTTTTGGTAAATGTACACATCAGATTTTTATTTTGTTGTTCGAACTTTTTTTTTTTTTTTTTAACTACTCCCTCCGTTCCCTCCGTTCACATTTAATTGTCGTTTTACTATTTATGCATATTTTTTAAAGTGATATAAACTATATAAAATATTTATTTTTTAATATATTTTTTTAACAATATCATACTTATTACTAAAAAGTATGAGATTATTAAAAAAAATTAATTAAAAAATTAATATTTTATATAGTTTTTATCATCATAAGAAAACGTGCGTAAATAGTAAACGACAAATAAAAGTGAACGGATGGAGTATATATTTTTTAATTTTAAATGACAGATTTGTTCATATTTTAATTGACGTTCCTAATTTCCTTCGATCATATATTTTGTAACTGACAAATCTACTTCTTTCTATTGACGTTCATTCCTTCAATTAACTCTCATTTTATAGGAGCTCCATAGACGCTCCTTTATTTAAGTTTTTATATTTTATTGATGTTTTTTATTTGGGTGATCAGCAATTGGACAACTGTTAAAGAATTGAAGGTTATAGTAATCTGTTACAATAATTCGAGTGTGCGACAATTCCGACGCGTCACTTTGAAGTCGAGCCCCATGAAGATCAATAAAAGAAGATGTACGCGTCAAGAAAGAGATCAACGGACAAAGTTAACCCGACTTTGATACATTCGCGGACGAACGAGATACCCTGCCATTGTGGCCACGTGTCACACATGCCCTCCACCCAGAGGTCCTAGTATACCCACCATGTGTAGTGATCTTTCGGACACTTGTCCACCCTGTGTTCATACAACTAAATCACTGTAAAGACCTCGGGTTTTGAAATAATATTTTAGAAATAAATAATTAAAAATGGATTCAATTCAGAAAAAAATTGGATATTTCGAAAATCCTTGTCCTCACCTTGAAAATCGTATTTTAAAATCTTTAAAGCGGATTCGAGCCAAATTTTGAACTTTTGAAGGATAATTCCGTCTTTTCACATCAGGATTGGAAAGAACCTCCGAATGTCGATATCCTATTGATTTAGACAAAAATTGATCAAGTTGCGATAAGATCGAGAGAGCGGGATTCGGGAAACTAACTTTCGGATTTTCAATTCCGCGCTTTGGGGACAAATTCTTGTCTTCTTCCTCTCTTGCCCCAACCGAAAATAATTAGCCCATAGTCCCCTTTGATTGAATTGAAAATCAATCCACCTTCCTCACACTTTCTCCATTGCCTCTTAAGGCAAAACACCCACACTTACCTTTTCTCCTTCGCTTGCTTGTACACTCTTATTATGGAAAAGAAGACAAAGATGCACCATTGGCTTTATCCAAATCTCAACATCCCCAAACCCTCCTTTGATCCATAAAATCTTATCTTTTGTCTCATTGTGACTCACCACAAAATCAAACCCTAAACCCGAGCAAACACAACCTTATCCTTTGACTCTCTTCTACCCCTTCTACCTTTGCCTAGTTGAACACCACCACTACACCTCCATACCTTCGTTCCACCTCCACCAGCTATTCATCATCGTCGTTCACTCCTTGGAAGCCATAGGTGTGAGCTCCTCCTTCCCCGAGCTCCCTCCTTATTTCCGTGAGCAACCACCGAGCACCTCAGCTCCTTCCTTCATTCGTTCACTGCGAGCCACCCCTAGTGACCCCTCACTTTCTCCTTGACGTCCCCAAGCAGCAGCAATCATCTAGGAAGAGCTCCGGAGCCGCAAGCAGCCTCAACGTTCACCTCCCCTCTGTTTTCGGCTCTAAGGACTATAAGCACCTATTCTCACTCCCTTTCACCTCCAAAATGAGTAAAGCTCCATCTTTAACACCCTTACATACTTACAAGGCATTTTTGGTTGAGATCCGGCCCCTACGAAGCCCGGACGAGCTCCCCGAGCACTTTTCTTCGAAGAAGAACACTTGGATGAGTCAACCTTCATTTCTCTCGATTTCTTCATGTCTTGTGTGTACTAACATGTGTGTTGAGGTCGGGAGAGGGTTTGAGAAAGAGAGAAGAGCAACCACTAACAATGGCAACTTCGACGAGCTCAAAACCAAAGCTCAGTTACGAGCTTCGTCGCGGCGAACAAGAACTAGTCGTGGGAGTGGCTTTTTGCCACGGGGAAAGACGCGGGCGCGGCTCATGTTGTCGCGGGCCACTCCCAATCTCATGAGAGATGAGTCTCACCGCAGCGAGTACGAACCCAGGGTTGGACCTGGAGATCGAGGCTTCACCACGGCGAAATTAGGTTTTGTCGCGGCGAAGGCCTTTCGAAGCTGCGAGAACTAGGGGTGGGCATAATTATTTGTAATTGAAAAACAGTTTTGAAAATTTGAAAAATTGTTAAATTTTATGGTTAATTGTTTTGAAAGAATGGAATATTTCAATACGGTTAATTGATTTGCTTTTTTACTCCAATTCAAAGCAATTACAATTAATTGCTTCAATTAATTGATACAATTATTTAAAAAATCAGATTTTTACTATTCTTCATATCTCTGCATCACTATTTTCTCTCTCCCCCTTCTCTCTCTCTCCCTAATACCCTCTCTGGATCTCTCCATCGCCGCCGTTTGCCTTCTCCCTCACACCATCACCGACCGTGAACGATTGACGAAGGAAGAAGAAAAGCTCACATCCGCCATGGACACTTCTTCGGACAATCAACGGTCTCGCTGCAGCCGCCTCCAACTAACAGGAACTCCACTGCTGCAGCGCCGGAGGCTTGGTGACCGCCGACGAAGGAGGATAAGAGTAATCTGGCGGTGCTGACGGTGGCGGCGATTGTGTGTGGCGGTGCTGGCGTCGTTTGGCTAGCTGCCGCGGGTTTGCTCTTCGCGTACCATTACCGCAGGAGATCGATCTGGTGAAGCGTCGCTTTTCGGAGAAAATTGCAGAGATGGAGCTACATCTAAGTAATTCCTGTTTTTCAGATTGTGATTTTGTCACTCCGACGAATCCAACTTTATTGATAGCCTCTAGGTGAGTTTGATTTTTTACTCAAACAGTGAAATACATGTAATTGCAAAGAGGATGATGTTGAAATCTCCACGAGAGCACATATTTATTCTAATGAGCAATAATATCAATTGCAATTCTTAATTAACTAGCTAATTGAATTGAAATTATAATTAATTGCTTATCAATTAACTGCTCATTTCAATTCAAATATGTCCAATAAGTTTTGCTAATTGAAATAGCAATTAATTGCTTAGCAATTAATTGAAATAACAATTAATTATAAATGCCAACCCCTAGCGAGAACCCCCAGCTCGCGGGGTGCTCACTAGAGGAGTTTCGCCATGGCGAAAGCCCTTTGGCCGAGTTTGGGCTGCTTAGTTGTACGTTTGGGTTGGGTTTTGGGCTATGCTTTTGAAGGTGATTTGAATGGTTTTTTAGATTTGAAATACGAGACTTGTTATTTGAACATAGGTTTTCAAAAAGGTATTTGAGGAATGTTTTCAAAGTTCAGGATGTTTTGATAAACGAAATTTAAGCTTGGGTTAGAAAGGGGTTTAATGGTAATCATTTTGGTTGACTAACCACGGGCTGAAGAAATTGTTTTATAAATGGGTTAACTTAACTTGAGGTTTAAAAAGTTGGAAACATGGGAATCTTTTGCTTGGACTAACTTGTTGGGTGGTTATGAGATGCTATGGTATGTTATGAGATGTTGTAATGTGTGATATGAGTATATGATTAGAGCATGGTGTGCTGCGTAAGATGATGTTGTGATACTGTGTGCTACATGAGTGCAAGCATGATTATTGATATGATCTTACCTATGAAAGTATAATGTGATATATGAGTATAGATATGATCTATATTATGAGAAGTTATGATGGGAGTATATATTGAAGCATGTCTTATGCAAGATCTTAACTTGATAAATATGGAAGCATGATGTATATGTGAATCAACTGCGATGTGATATATGAGTATAATTATGTCGATGTTGTAATGATGGAATATGATGTATGATTATGAAGCTTGAAATGTTATATGACATATGAGCTGTTATTATATGTTGTGAACCGATATGATGGTGAGATATTGTATGATGAGCCATGAAATGAGATATGAGATGAGTTGGATAATGATGATGATTTGGAAGTGTGTTGTGAGACCTTCGATTATGTGAACTTATAAGGCATTATCTGTGCTTGTGTTTTGAATGTAGACTTATATGTTTATTATGCTTACTAGGTGACCTTAATATATCTTACTACTACCTTGCTGTTCTGCAACTCCAGATAAGTTCCCTATAGGGCTTACTCAAGTTGAACTCTTATGCCTGTTGTTGCATCTTATGCTAGGTGTTGCATATGCATATTGCATGATCATGTAGTTCCTGCTTAGGTTGCACAATTGAATGAGCATATATTTACTCTATGCATTTTGTAGAACGACCGTTAAATGTGAGTCTTAGAGCACTACTACACTGGGTTATTGATGACATGTAGAAGATTATGTTTTTCATAAAACGCCATTAAAAAATACCTTTTATGGCATTTAAATACTAAAACTTTATAAAATTTAAAAAGACACTTTATTTATAGCGTTTTGTAATTTCCATAAAATTTACGGCGTTTATAAAATGCCATGCTACTAAATTACAAATATTATGAAGCACATTTTATGGCGTTTTTTAAATGTCGTTAAATTTATGACTTTTTTTAAATGTCATGAATTTATTTAACTAATCTTCCCTAATTCTAACCCTATTACCCGATTCGGATCCCTTTCTATTGTTGTTATTTGGAGCGCCGCTTCACTCTTTTCTCCTTCCTCTGATTCCATTGAACACTCCCTCTCATTTCCATGGAGGTTCAAATCCACCGCCCTCTCAATCTCTCCCCGCTTCCATTTCCCTGTAATTGGGACGACACCGAACCTCTCTTTCCCCACTGTAGCAGTGTCGTCGGAAGGGCATCGTCGTCCATGACCTTTACCAAACCACACACGAGATTGATGTTGAGCCAGCTGCTAGTGCCGCTGTTTTTCAATATTCACCTCCTTTGATTGTGTAATTTTTTTTAAAAAAAAAACCATTGCGTTTTTTTAAACGCCATGGATTTTAGCTTTACCAAATTTATATAGACAACCATGACATTTTTTAAAACCCATGAAATTCATTTCTATGGCATTTATTAAACGCCATAGAAAAGTGGGCAAAAGCATGGCGTGGGCTTCAACGACGTTTGAGTATCGCGTTTAAAAATGCCATGTTAAGGCTTTTATGGTGTTTTTTAAACGCCGTAGAAGGGTGTATTTGTACTATTCGAGTCTTTTGCTAGGGTCATAGGTCAACCCATCTCTATCGGGTTCATTCCTGTCGAGTCATATGGTCTTGTCATATATGTGAAATAAGCATGAAATATGAATTATATGATGAGATTTTCTATATAGCTATGAGCTCGGCCGATGTCTATACTAACGAGAATGGGTGCAGAAGTAGGAGAGGGACATGTCACTTGACATTCTATGCGGATACCCTTTAATTACAGTATTATGCACTATATATATAACTGCCAATATGCTTGATTATTTAAGATTCATGTACTGCATTAGAAGCATGTTTATTAGGACTAATGCATACCATGTGGCCTCACCACGGTCTGTCGGACTCGCATGCATGGCTCGACTTGACTGCTTTCTCCATTCTTCATTTTAGGTGTATATGCACACTTGAGTAAATTATTGATCTGTGTTGATGTGACGGGGTTGCTATAGGCGCACATAGAGAGACTAACTGTGGACTCTCGCATTTTGAGATTTAAACTCGTGGTATTCTAGCTTTGACCCGGCTCCACTGTGGCACCTTGTATCGAATTTATTTCATTGTCTAGTTTGAAACCAAATGCTTTTCACACCTTAGATTCTAAGACAAGTACAGGTGTGTTAACACCGGGTCTCCAACGGACCTCCCGCAATTTGGGTTCGAAATCGCCCTTTCCAACTCTGACTGTTGTTTTCAAACTTTTGGCCTGTAATTGGATTGCAAGATCCGAACGAAGGTATCCAACCTTCGAAATGTAACCCGGGTTTTTACAACTCGGGTCGTTACAATCACTATATAAGCTAAGCTGGAACAACTGAAGAAGGGCTTTTGGAAGTCTAAGAGAGAGAGAGAGAGAGAGTTGCTTGAACACCTAAGTCTGCAATCAGAATAGCCCTGTGTGCTTCGCTAAATTCCGATCATTTCCTTTCGCGTCCCATCAACTATAGTAGATTTCGAAAGGCCCCCACGGAAGAAGGTAACATATGTCAACAAGTAAGCTAATGACGCTTTCCTCACAGCACATGTGTGCTTCAAAATCTCTTCATGGCATGGGCGAGAACCCTCAAGGTAAGGTCATAAGGTCTTTTCCATCTGCGAAGCCACAGCACAGGTGAAACCACTTGGTCTCGTGCCACGTATTTTAGGTAAGCCCGTGTTTGACGTGAATGATCCTTTCTGTTCTCACCTAGGCCCCACTAAAACGAGACTTTTTACGGTGGTTTCATCAACAATACCATTTAATCATTAATAATTATTTGTATATAATAACTAATTTTGGGTTTCAAGAAAGTAATTACAACGCAAATACTTGTTGTAAAAACTAACGATATTTGGTTACATGACATGAATTTGGGTTATATTAATGTTGATAATATTTATTTACATGAATTTGATTAGTAGGAATATTTAGTTACATGAATGATATTGTATTACATGAATATTATTTGACTGTAAATTAGATTACAACAATAACATATAATCATGTATTACATGAATATTATTGTATTACAGGAATATTTTCCACTACAAGTCAGATTACAATATTATGATACAAGAAATTATTATAACATCCAATAATGTAACTCCAATCAATATAATCAATATATTGTTGAGAAGAACTAATTCACCGTTGAATATATATAATCAATTGTTTTTATTACAATAAGTAAAAAAATCTTCTACAAAATCTTCCACGAAATCCATTAGTTTCATTTTTAAAAGGATAAAATCTACCCTAGGGATATATACTCATTCAAAAAAAGGTATAATTAATTAAAAGAAAGTTGAAAGAGTACAATTAGTAAAACAAATTTTGAAACAGGTATATTACACCCAAATTTCTCTAGTGGTTTTTTAAACTTAAAAATGTTGGCTCAACTCATTGTTCAATTAGGCCTTTTTTTAAGAGGAAATTGGGCCAGTAAACCCAATTTACTTAATCAATTAAATCAATGTTTACCGGGTAGTTCATATTAACCCATTGTATTATCGGGTAGCTTTTTGGTGTTTATTGTACGTCTTCTTTCTCGTTCGTTTTCTCACTCACTTCTCAGTTTCTTTGTTTCATTATTTTTGAACGATCATCATTTTGCCTTTCTCAATCGATCATTGTTTTCAGTTTTTATTATTGAACAACAATGGCATGTGAAGGTTAATTTTCTTATAATGTAGCATTTTTGCTAGGGTTTTCCTGCTCATGTATGAACCAGGGTTTGACTATTTAACTTATTTTTTAACCTAGGGTTAATTCTTTGTAATGTGTTCAATTTTGTGCAAGCATTAGCGTGTCTGGTTTAGAAGAGTACAAAAACAAGTTCAATGTGTGTATAGTTTATTTTGTCTGTGGTGTTCTATTTTTGAATTTGTCCGTTCTTTTTCAATGATAGCTATTTATATTTGTGGTTTGTAGGATTATCCTTATTGGCTTAGTGATGAAAAACAGTTTTCTGCTCGGTTTAATGTATATTCTTATCCCAATGTTTGTGAAGTCTTTAGAAAAGGTTTGTCAGCTGCCGATATTTCGGCAGCTGGAGAATAGTTATTTTGGTTTAATTTTTCAGTAGGCCTCCAAACTTCATTTTAATTTTCAGTTAGTTCATCATATGGCTATGCATAAGATTGTAACTGAAAAATTGTGGGAAATTTGGTTTAGAGTTGGGGATCTTTTGTCTTGTTTTTCTTTAGTTGAGTTTCATCTTATAACTGGTCTATCAGTTATAGGATATGATCCTTCACCTCTTAAGTCTGTTACATTTAAAGAGTTCTTTGGCAAGACCAGTGTGTCTTATTATGAGTTTGTTAATATTTTTAAAGATGAGCCTAAAAAGTCTCCAAAAACGTTAGTGATGACGAAGTTGTTGATTATTGGGAAGGTTTTGTTGTTTAAACGTTATGAAGTTATCTGTTTGGACCACTTAGTGCTTGCTTGTGAATCTGAAAATGTTGAAAAGTATTATTGGGGTTGTGAATGTTAAAAGCAATTGTTTAAATGTTTGAGGAAGGTGTCATCTGTTGACATGTCTGGGAAAGAAAAGGGTGTATATGCACGACATGGATATCCCTTAGCCTTCCAGGTGAGTTTTTATTCACTTTTGGCTTTCAATACATATAGTTTATTTGTCAGCTATTTGTAATGTTGAAAATCAGGGTGTGTGGTGTGTGTGTTTAGCAGATCTAGATTCTTCAAACTTTCACATATATTGCTCAAAAGCTTGGATGTAGTTTTCATTATGTTGACAACGACCCAACCTATTTTCATTGGGTTTGTAATGTGAAAAGTAAGTGTGAAGAAGCTTGATCTTTGTTCGACGTAGAATGCTACGCTTTTATCCTTTTATTTAATCCTTTGTCAGCTATCTGTCATGATTCGTCATCCTATGTTTCATCCTTTGTCAGTTATCTGTCATTTCTCTGATTTATCAGCATTTCTTGTATTTGTGAAACCCGGCCCCATTGTATCCAAAGTATATTGAATTCTCAAGGACTGTTAGGATGAAATTTCAGGAAGAAGTTGAAGAACCATTTCTTGACTCTCTTTGTTTTGAATGTTATTGTGAACCTCGATCAGATCCTCCTTATAATGCGAGGCATGTTAGGAAGGATTTTTACTTGAAGTTTATTAGAGATAATGCTCCTGGTGCTTTTGTACCTGTTTCTACCACTCCCACCCCTCATTCTCCTGATTTTCAGTTCCATTCATAGTCCCCTTAATGCGCTCCAACGTTTTGTAAGTCTTATGATATTAGGGTTGCTAAGGTTGTCAAAAAGAGGCAAAAGAGCATGCCAGACCCTTCTGTCATTTTGAGGAGGTGCTGGTCTCCACAGTTGGATGTTGTCATCAAGGAGAAGAAGGGCCTATCTGAGAAAGCTGAGAAACATGATGCAGTTGACAAATGCCAAAAGGGAGCTGACAAAGAGGATGCTGAAAATATCAAAGCAAGAAAAGGGGACATACCTATCTGGGCTAAGGATTTGTGCTTGAAGCTTGAGGGAATATCATTGAACTTGCAAACAAAGTTACTGAACTTTCTGATAAGTTGTGTTGTGATCAAGAGGTGAAAACTAATTAGGGGAAATAACAAGAACAAGAGAGGGATATGGATGGGAAGACTGATGTTAGAGTGGAAAGGTAGTTTAGTATTTGTGTTTAAGAATATGGTATATGATGGTGTTGCTGGTTTTTAAAAAATCTGGTGTTTGGTGTTTATTTTTGTATTTCATTATATATGCTGGTATTTGTCATGTTTGTAAAACACTATATGTTGATATTTCCATCCTATTGTCAGCTATCTATCTTCAATCTGACTTTCTCAGTTGTTTGTCATTCTATGTGATCTTCTCTTTTTGAATCTGACTTTATTCCCAATCTTCAAGGGATGCTAAAATGGGGAGGCGAGCTGACATTGATAACCCCTGTGAGAATGATACTGAATTTGAATTATTAAAGCAATCTAATCTTATTTCAAAATCTAGTAATTTATGTTTGAGCCCATGTGAAAATGTGAAGAAGGGGAGGGTACCGAAATACAATCGTTCAAAGTCACTGTTATTTGAAGAGAAGCACGTCTTTTTGCACTCTTATGTAAATGGGAACGAGTGATCATTTCAGGATTTTGTGTTATGAAGCGTCATATTTCTGATACGCTGACTTTCTCTGTTTTTGTATGGGATTTCTCCGTCAAAGGGTATGATGGTATGTTGACAAAGAAGGAGTTTTTTGAAGTTTTGATTAGGAAAGACAAATGAATTTATGGCATAATAAGTATATATAATTTATGTTTATTAAATTTATAATTTAAATAGAATAGTTTTGATTACAATCTACTAAAACATGTATAATATGCATTTTCAACATATGGAGGAAGCTATTTTTTCATGCGAGGAAGAGAATATCAGATGAGGCTTCCAATTACGAGGATGTTGTTATTTTGGATTGGTTGCTACTTCAGGAGTATTTACCGAAATTAGTCGCATCCTTAGAGACAATAGTTTCTATTAAAGAAACTATATTGAAGTATTTCATTGGGTTATATCCTAAGGAGTATGAGAAAGATTGGATGACTGCAACGAAGACTTATACTCCATTCATTATTAACGACATGCATTGGGTTGCTCTAGAAATTCAAATCCCCAAAAGTAATGTTATAGTGTACGATTGTAATAAGTATGCTGTTGATCTTTGTAAGTTGAAGAAGTGTTTAGGAGGCTTAGCTGTGTGGCTCCCTGCTCACTTGAGAAAATCAAGGATATACAAGGACTTTGAAACTACTCCTGGATTCACTATAGAGAGAGCCCTTGATATCATGACTGATAAAACTGGGTATATATTTATTTATAATAAATATTTTTTTTGTTGTTTAGTTTCTTATTTATATTTGTATGCACTAACGTAATTTTTATTCATGTTGGATGTGCAGAGCTTCTTGTGATATTTTTACTATCAAGGCTATTGAAACTCTAGTGTTTGGTGAAGATGTTAGATTGTTTAATCAAGACAAGCTTTTTTGATATCGCGAACGGATGTTTTGTGATCTATTGAGAGAAAAATAAGGCTTTTAATTTTAGTATTTGTTTTCAAAACATCTGCCAAAACATGCTGATATCTGGTTGCTACTTTTGTACTTTCAAACTTCTTTCAAAACGTCCTTTGTTGCGTATGTATCTTTGAATATATATATATATATATATATATATATATATATATTGTAATGGCCCGAATATAAATATCTGAGATACGTTTCGAAGGTTGGATACCTTCGTTCGGATGTTGCAATTTAGGTACGGGTCGAGGTTTCAAACCTCTAATGATCAATCAGTATTCAAAGCGGGGATTTCGAACCCCAATCAATCGAAGTTACAGAAATTCAATTTAAATGAAAGTAAAGCGGAAGTAAGGGTTAGATACAAATGCCACGGCAGAGCCGGGTCAAAACCATAGTATAAATTACGAAATTTTCGCCAAATACCCCTGAGGTTAAGGCTAATTCGCGTGGTGTACAAAAGTTTGACATATTTCGCCAGATGCCCCTGAGGTTTTCATTTTTTTCGCCAAATACCCCTGAGGTTTTCAATTTTTCGCCAAATGCCCCTCTGTCGAATTTATTAACTTTTTTATTGAAAATAAAAAGAAAATGAAATATTATTTCATTATTATTTTTGTAAGGTATTATTTGCACAATATTATTTAATTATAGTAATTAAATCATCTAATATTATTTACACAATACCATTTCATATTACATTTTTTAACCAATGGAATTAATTCAAAACTTTTTTTTGATAAATTTAAAAGTAACTATACAATATTATTTCATTATGTATTGATTACATGATATCATTTCATGCTATTTTTTTAAACAATGGGATTAAGGTAGTATAACCTCAGGGGCATTTGGCAAAAATTTCGTATAAAATTATAAGGTAGTATAGCCAAATTAGCGGGGTTAGACAGATTCTTTGCAATCGCCCGGGGGATTTTCCCACGCCATAGAGACAGGGAGCAATCATACCTAAAAACAATTGGTACGAGCGGGATCAGACCGAGACCCCAACACACCCTGTCCCGCAAGCAAATATACACATACACTAATATAAAGATGATGTGAATGCGGAAATTAAATCACACTAACATGATCCTAATTTACAATGCGCGGAAAAGAACGGTAAAGAGCCCAAGACAATGCCAAGTGGCATATCCCTCTCCTGCCTCTGCACCCCTTCCCGTTAGTGCAGAGACTGGCCAGTTCGGTGCTATAGCATAGCAATTTCCTCGTGGTGGTGCACTAACCACGGCATCATCATATCATATCATATCATATCATATCATATCATATCATATCATATCATATCATATCATATCATATCATATCATATCATATCATATCATATCTTGCCCGATGGTGTTGGGCTAATCATATCATATCATCTCATCTCTTGCCCGATGGTGCTGGGCTAATCATATCATATCATCTCATCTCTTTCCCGATGGTGTTGGGCTAATCATATCATGCTCATATCGACTCGATAGACTCAGGGCACCCGATGGGGCTGGACTACCCTATGACCCAAGCAAAGACTCTAGGACTATCACAGATAACGGCCGTTCTGTATTCAAACACACAAAGTAACCGAATGCTCATTCATAAGTGCAATCCTAGCATGATACTACATGACATGCTTTAATGTTTATGCAACACCTAGTATGTCATATATTCACAAGTAGGTATTCTCTTTCGAATCCGAGTAAGCCCATAAAGGAACTTACCTCAATAAGCCGAACAGCAGAGAACAAGGCAGAAGCAGAATCCAAGTAATGAGTCACCAATAGCAAGCAAGGTCCATCATATCACAATCACCTAGTAACATACAAATGCATAAGTCTATCTACTTCACACAAGGCGCCCCTAACTATCATACATATCTTCACATATCTCATTTCAGATTATTCCATCTTATTTCCTCACAATCCATACATCATTCCATGTCCATTTCATCATCTCATTTCCAAAACAATCTCCCAAAGAACTCATCTTAGAAAATCAAACAATTCTTTAAATTCGCTTATCCAAATCCCGAATTAAACATTTAAGCCTTAAAACCAATTTCCCAAAATTATTTTATAGCAATCATTCCGACATGTTTCTTATTTCAAAAACATTATATAAATAAATTCCAATATTAAATCATCAAAATAACCTACGTTCACAAACCATATTTATAAATCAAAACCAACAATTCACTTTAAAATTCCTAACTCACATGTTTAAATCCTCATAACATGCATCAATTAAATAATCCAATTAATATAATTTTAAAACAATAAATAATATATGACAATTAATTTTCAGAATTTATAATTATAACCAAATCCTAAAATAATAGTAATATTCAAATAATTTAACACTTACTATCCATATAATCTCAAATCAATCCATAAATATATTTATAACCCAATATCAATTACTCTTGCTTTTAAACCCATTTATAATACATATTAATATTTTCAGAACACACACACACACATATATATATCTAAATTCAGAAATAATATATAAAATAACATACATATATGTATATAACTTAACATAAAACATAGTATATATATATATATATATATATATATATATATATATATATATATATATATATATATATATATATATATGCATAACAGAAAACAACCCCAGCCCAGAAATATAACCCGAAAGAAGAAGAAAAGAAGCTGGCCCAGCAGCCCTAGCCCAACTCCTAACCCGAAGAAAAGACCCACCCGAATCCACAAGGAAGGCCAGCCCAGAAATCAGAATTAAAAGAAAGAGGGGGGGGGGGGGTCGCGCCTGAGGTGTCAGCTTATGTGAAGGTGGGGCCCGCCGGTTCTCCTTCTTCCCCATTGTCGACAGAGGGAGGCAAAAAAACAAAGGACCTGCTGCTGAACTTGGAACGACGGAGGAGGAAAGAGGGAAGGGGGAGGTCGGCGGCGGCGCTCCCGACTCCGACTCCGGCTCTGACTACCCGACACCGACTACCCGACGCACATGGGTTCAAAATGACAAGAAAAGGAGAGAGAGAAAGTGCTCACCAAGAAGGAGACTCAAGGTGGTCGGGGGTGCGCCGGAGTTCGGGTATGGCCGGCGACAATGGAGCTCATCTCGGGCTACTTCGGGCTCACCGAAATCGTTGGGAGGAGGGAGTGGTGGCTCCAGTCTTCCATGAAAGGAGGTAGGTAGGTGCTCTGGTGGATTTCAAAAACAGGGGAGGAGGAGGGTGGTGACGGTGGCTGTTGCTCGACGGAGGAGGAGAGATGCTGCAGAGGTGGGCTCGGCTGGTGACCAGGGTGGCTCAGCCGGCGGCTAGGGGCGAAAACAGAGAACAAGGAGGGGGATGGTGGGGGTGCGCGAGGTTTGAAATGGAAAATGTAGAGGATGGGGTTGGTTTGGGGGTCTGTAGAAACAGAAAGGAGGGTGAGGGTCTGAGCTGTTATTGCATCCAGAAAACAGTGCTTTTGGGTGGTGTTTTGGCCTCTTGCCATCCATAGAGAAACAAGGTAGGGGAGGAGGAGAGTAGGAAGTGTTGTTGTCTTGCCAATAGGGGAAAAGGGCAGCTGGGTAAAGTGGCGTGAGAGTGAGCAGAGAGAGAGAGAGAGAAAGAAAGAAAATAAAAAAAAAGGGAAAAGAAATATAAGAGTGGTCCCTAAATCAAAATGCAAGATTCCCGAAATTTAAAACTCGGAACCCGCTAATCCTGACGCTCGATCCCAATTCCGCTCACTAGAACGAATTCCCGACACTCGACAATTTAAAGCAAATTTTAAATCATTACGGGAATTAATATAATTTTATTGATAATCAAACTCGAAAACGGAATTAAAATCCGCTACAACCCAAATTTTAAAATGATGCCGGAATCTACTTCGAAAGATTAAGAGTAAAACACGTTGCTCATGATGCCGGAATCTACTTCGAAAGATTAAGAGTAAAACACGTTGCTCGAGGACGGAATATTCAAAATTTTCTGAATTTTCAAATCTACTCAAATATAATCAATTACCTTTCCAAAATAATAATATATAATAATATGAATATATTCAGTCTTTACATATATAGACACACACATATGCTGACGAGTCGCCACCCTAGCTATGGTAGTGGACGAGTCACCACCCTAGGTATGGGCGTGGTTTTTTAGTGGGATATGTCGCTTGGCATTATCTATGTCATTTACCGCTTTTCTGCATATATATATATATATATATATATATATATATATATATATATATATATATATATATAGAGAGAGAGAGAGAGAGAGAGAGAGAGAGAGAGAGAGAGAGAGAGAGAGAGAGAGATAGAGATAGAGAGTATGGATCAATTGTGCACACCCCTTAGGGTGTACTTTGTGCACAATTGTGGGCCTTTGATCTTATTGTGATGGATGGCCTAGATTAAAAGGAGTTTTTTCTTTTATTTTTAATTAAAAAAATGTGGGACCCATTAAAACCTAATGTCCAGCACTTCAACTGGCGCGTGTGTTGTGTTGTGTGGAAAGAAGGAGTTTTCTTCTTCGTTTGAGCGGCCAGAGAGATCAAAATCGGAATTCATGGATAGGGCTTCTTCAATCGGCGGAACTGTGCAGTCGGAGATCAATATCGATTCTTCTTCCATCGGCGGAGGCGGTACTGTGGAGCCGGCGATCCAAATCGGACTCCAATGGATGGATAGCGGTGATTGGTGGTATCCACTGGCCACGAATCTCCTCCTTATTCCATCGACGGGACACAATTCGAAGGATTCATTCTTCTTCCATTGACGGAGGCGGTACTGTGCAGCCGGAGATCGAAATCGGGCTCCAAGGCGGGCGATTCTTGGCCTTCGGTTCGATTTTCCGATCTCACTCCTCCTTGGCTTTCATCTGGATTTTCTTTTCTTTTTTTGTGGGTGTGGGTGGGGGTGGGGTGGAGGGTGGGGGTAGGGGGTGGGGGAGGGGCGTGGTTGGGTGGGCGGGGGCCGGCCGATCGGGAAAGTACCAAACAAAATTGAGAATTCAACGATGGGGTGAGGGTGGGGTGGGGGAGGGGTGTGGTTGGGTGGGCAGGGGCCGGGGGATGGGCGGGTGGGTGGCGGGGCTGGGCGGGTAGGGTTTTCGATATGCATAATTTTGATTCATTATTCGTCAAATTATTCAGACGTATGTGTCAAATTTTAGTTACTAGTGATAATAAGTTGATAAATTATTCGATGAAATCTGTTTTATTATTCGTGAGAATATGGACTCTTTGGTCTGACAACATAAAACAATACATTATTCAGTGAAATGTGAGATATTATTCGGTGAAATATGAAGCATTATTTGTATAAATTGTAAATATTATTTAGAGATTTGAGGTTTCTTTAATTGACAAAAAAAAAAACTAATTATTATTCGGTAACATGTGATAAATTATTCAGTGGAATTGATAAATTTTTATCTGAATTGGATGAAAAAAGATAACATAACATTATTCGGTAACATGTGCAACATTATTCGGTGAAATTGGCAAATTTTCAAAACAGCGAAATTATATCCGGAAAAAAAAGCACGTCAGCCTTTTGAAGCTGGGTCCCACCATTTTTTTATTGAAAAAAAAAACAAAACTCTCAAAAAAATGCAAGAATGGAGGTGGGGTGGGTTCAACAAAGATCTCCTACTTCACACCCTACACCACTCCCTACACCACTAAATTATTTTTGTTTAAAATATATCTTTAAAAAAAATTTTAAAATTATATTCACATTTTAAACAACTATATTTATATGTTTATAAACTTTTATTTTGAAAAATTATGTTTTACAATTTTTTAAAAATTAAAAAGATAATATTTTGCAAATTATATTTTTAAAATTTTTCAAAACATAATTTTTCAAAATTAAAGTTTATAAACATATAAATATAGTTGTTTAAAATGTGAATATAATTTTTAAATTTTTTTAAAAGATATATTTTAAACAAAAATAATTTTGTGATGTAGGGGGTGATGTAGGGTGTGAAGTAGGAGATCTTAATTGAGGTGGGTTACACGCACAAAACAAGGAAGTGGGGTTTTTTTGGGCAAATGGGTCCCACTGCATTAAAAAGAAAAATAAAAAAATCCCTTTTAATCATGACCTTCCATTTCTTCTCCATTAACGGTCAGGATTTGTGTACAAGGTATACTATAAGGGGTGTGCACTCTGGAACCACCCTATATATATATTTATATATTTATATATTTATATATATATATATATATATATATATATATATATATATATATATATATATATATATATATATATAGACACACACATTGTCAGCATGCTCGAGTGTTTAATATTTCTGCACTGCATTATAGCATCTTTATTTAGAATTAGCGCGTAATATGTGGCCTCAGCAAGGTCTCCATGACCCTCATGCATGGCTCAACTTGATTCTTTCCCCGTTCTTTTTTTAGGTATTGATGCAATCTTGACTATGCTTAATCTATAATGTTCTGGCGAGGGTTTATCCTTGGCGTATGTAGAGAGACTGACATGGATACTATATACTCTCTTTCGATGTTTTTGATACTTACTTGTCTTTCCATATTTATGTTTTGACCCGGCTCTTCCGTGGCAACCTTGTATTATGGATTTATGTCTTTTCCTCGTTTTAGACTTAAACTTTTTGTGCGAATTAGAAATAGGACATGTGAAACCGGGTGCCCAATGGACCTATCACGGAACTTAACCTTTGGATTTTATACTAGACCCGTACTTGGATTGTAAGATCTAAACGAAGGTATCCATTCCCTTGAAACATAACCCAGGTTTTATAACTCGGGCCGTTACATATAAAGGATGGATAGACGTCTAAGAAAATAATCGAGACCCAATCATGGTACCATTCGATTGAAGAAAAGATAACAATAAGGTCCTCTATGTGCAACGGGAATTTTGAAACCAACCTTTATTCGAAAGGATGTGGTAATTTTAGTATTTGATCCAAGAATAACTAAACAAATAAGCTCTTGCAAAATTAGTATTGATGATATAAAATTGGAGATGTTGGTATATGAGTTTACAAGGTTCGAAAACAACCCACTGATGCAAAGGAGGACTTGGGTGATTGCCTAACCCTTTGAGATGTCAACTAGCAGGATGAGGTTGTTTCTTGAGAGTCTAATGAGGAGTCCAAATGCTGGGTAGTGTTGTCATTGTAGTGTTTACAAGAAGCTGGCTATGTAAAAGAATGTTGCATGCATTGGAGTGTACAATACATGAAACAAAGGGCTGCAATAGACCTTGTTTTCACAAGGGTTGCGTTTATAGGATTTAATCCGGGTGGAAAGCTTGCTTGGAACTAGCCCATGGATTGCGCTGTTATGAGTGTGTGCGAATGCTAGTTGAGCTGCCAACAAATTCATGATCCAATAGCAAGAGTAGGACCTTTGGCAATACTTCCCAGTAGACATATACTATTTTAGCCGTAATTGCTTTCATAATGTGCTGAATTGTAATATTAGTTTTATGCTGAAGTTTAGTGATAGTTGGTGTTTTTTCCCATTGTAATAAACATTGAGGACAATGCTTTTATAAGGAGTGGGTAATGTTAGGAATGAAATATATGAGACTATTATTGTAAATATTCGAAAAGTATGGTATTGTGGTATAAATGTCAATAGGTTGTAAAGAGTTCGAGATGAATGGAATTACAGAACTCTTATCTCCTCCTCCCACTTCTCTCCTCTGAACTCTTCTTCTCCTTTCCCCTTCTTTCTCAAAATCTCCATAGAAAGCCCTAGCTTCTATCCGACCTACGAGTCCTAACATTGACATCGTAAGGGGTGTTATATTTGTCGACATTTGTTACCTATATTAATAAGATTCGTCATTTCTTTCATCCGATTGGTTACCTATATTGGTTATATTCGTCAATAGCTTTGTTTTAATATACTAGCTTCAATCAGATATCCAAGGAAAAAGTTATGAACGTTTAAAATTAAACACAAATTAATTATTTGAATTGTCTTTTAATAAACCACGATGATTTTATATTTTACTTAATTTGATATTTTGATAATATAATTCAACTCACGAGCTTTGAAATAAAAGGCTATATTACTAAATTCAACAATGCAATGATTTAATTTTAAAGTTTTTATATCTTGTTACAGATTATGGAAGGCTATGAGAATAACAAATTATATATTGAATCATTAGGTTTCTAACATTGTCTTTTTAGACGAAAAAATATCGTTATAGACTAAAACGACATATCTTTTTATTCATTTAAAGGAATAAAATATACTACCAATGACACGGTTTTGAACTAAAACGTTGTGGTTTTGAAATAAAACCGTTATTTTGATCTAAAAATGTTGTGTTGAAATAAAAATATAGTTGTTTAAACTAAAATGATACAATTTTAATCCGCTAAACTAAAGTAAAAATATACCGAAAAGTGATTGAACAACTTATACTCTCTCCATATCAGTATAACTGGCTTTTGACCATTTTTTCATGTAACAAAATATTTGTTCTTTTGAACAACATTAATGATAAAAAAATTTAATTTTGTCATTTCATCTCATTAATTATATTTGATTTCCAAGATACTCTATCAATACTCCAACTTCCCAAACTATCCTTTTTTTTACATTATTTATTTACTAAAATTTTAGTTATTATACTTTTTATTTTTAGTTTTCATAAAAAAGTGTAAAATTGACCAAAATATCAATTATACTAATACGAAGGGAGTACCAAATTTCGCCACCTCTACCTCCTCTCCCCTCTAAGCTATTATGCTATTTGAATTTAGCCGGGCCTTTTGACCCGATTGATAAGTAATCAGGGTTAATGTTAGATCGAGGCCGAGGGGTGATATCAATTGGTTTAGGTTGGGCAACTTAATTAATTACCTCTAATAATATTCAAGTGTATTAGCTGTTATACAGTTGGTGTATAGTTAATGTGGAGTAATTGCTCAATTAATTCTAATCGTAAGCTAATTTAATGTTGAAAACTACTCTCAAAGTCTTATTAGATCGAAGTTGCGGATGAATTAGTTCTATGGTTTATTTCTTAAATAAAGGAATTATTTTTAGTTAAGATATGCTCGATCTGCACTGCACCAATGCACTCCAGTTAACCTAGTTAGGAAATCCGGTTCATACAAAACGAGAGTCATATCAGGTTTATTTTGTTTTTACATTATTAGATTGTGATTTACATTAAGTAAAAGCTTAATATATGTAGGAGTTTCATCCTCCCTCATTTTTTACTCTTTATTTTTCTCCGTAAATCGATGTAGTAGTGATGGTTTCCTTTACGACTAATCAAATCTAATAGGACAAGGGCGTCTTCATGTGAGACTTCAATTAGATATTTACCCAATTCGATCAATTAGATATTTTACCCAATTCGAGTATTTAGTTTCTCTCTTGATGGATCTTTGACGGTACTGCAAAAAAAATTAGATTGGTAAATAATATAATCCCTAGGCCTTCTACTATAAGACGTGATCTCAGAAAGAGTAAAAGAAAGAGTAAAAGAGTAAAAGGTGGATCGGGTAACCTTACGAGAGATAATGGGACATCCAAGGTATTTGCCAAGGTTGGTAGCAAATGGGATACCCAATTCCTTATGTATTGTATCTTGAAGATGCGATTTTGTATTTGGAGTAGTCTGGAAAAGAGATTTATATGCATGTTCATCCTTTGCCCAGAAAGTGTATAGTATTCGCGAATTACTCTATTTAGTTGGTCACATGCCCGCTTGGTGGAGGAGGCAAAGATGACAATGTCATCAACAAAGGTAAGAAAAGGGATCCTAATCCCTGGTCGAGTAATTGAGATACCAATCTGGCTATGAGGAAGGGTTGATTCATGGGAAATACCACGCGCAAGAACTTCATATACTAATAAGAAGAGGTACGGAGAAAGAGGGTCTCCTTGGCGAATGCTGCGTTTAGGGGTGAAAAGTTCAGTAGGTTCATTGTTTAAGAGGACAGAGTAGGAAATTGTGGTTATACATTGTCTAATCCAATTTAAGAAACGAGGGTCAAAACCAAAAGTCTCATGGATAGCGAATAAGAACTGTCAGTCAACCATATCAAAAGCCTTTTCCATGTCCAGTTTAATCGCCATCCAACCATCCTTTCCCTTTTTCTTATGGAAAGAATGGAAAATTTCATTGGCTATTAGGATGTTGTCTTCAATAGTCTTATTAGATGTGAAGGCGCTTTGAAGGGGGTGTGTGATTTTAGGGATAATTTTCTTGAGTCTTGTAGAAAGGATTTTGGATATGATCTTATAAGTAGTGGAGCAGAGGCTGATAGGTCTATCATGGCTTATGGTTGTCGGGTTTTCACATTTAGAAATGAGTGTTATGAAGGTGCGGTTTATTTGTTGGAGAATTCTTCCACTGAGGAAGAAGCTCTTGACTGCTTTTGTTACAGATGGTTCGATAATGTGCCAATATTTCTTCAAAAACCCAGCCGAAAAACCATCAGGTCCTGGAGATTGTTGTTTGTAAGAATAAATAAGGCGCATTTACCCTTGCAGTTGGTGACTTGTTTGTATCGATCGACACTAGCTAAAAGCGTTTAGCTTTTTCACCTAATAGAATTTTTGGAAATTGATTAGTTTAGCATGTTGCTTAGTGGGTCTTTTATGTTTATCATCAAGGTTGGGTGTGTATTGTTGGCAAAGGTGTTGTTGTAAGGCCTGAAGTTTAGTCTCCACCAAGGAGATTTGACGAAAGATATTCCCGAAAGTGTTTTGCTCCAACATTCGGTTTGCTTTTTAAGTTCTTGAAGTTTCTTCGTCAGTTTAAAAAGTTGGGATCCTGGGGGGTTGATACGCCTGACATTATTAATATTTTCATGCCCAGACCAATTAGTCCCAGCCAATTCGAATTTGAAAGGATGGAGTTTTGGCCGATGGTTGTCACTAATTTCAATAGCGATTTGGCAATGATCAGAGTTCGTGAACGCGTGATTTTTAATGGCAAGGTTTAGCAGAGAGCTGAGTATCCTATTGTGAACCAAGACTCTGTCGATTTTTTCAAAGGTGTTGTTTTCACCAAAAATTTTCTGTCTCCAGGTGAATTGGTTGTCGAAAGTAGGAAGGTCAACCAAGTTGTGTTTGGAAATAAATTCCATGAGTCGAGAAAAACGAATAGGCAAAAGTGGAGCACCACCTAGTTTGTCGTTTGGTTCAAGTATGTCGTTAAAATGTACAATGATATATCATGTAAGAGGTAGACAAAGCTCTGATAGAAGAAGATATATTAGCCTAGAACGGGCCCTTTTCTCTTGGCTCAGTGTTTTATATATCGGATATATCGGCCGATATATCAGCGATATATCAGGGATATTCAGAATCTGCTACAATATCGGCATATCAGGTGAAAAATATCGTCAACATCATATATCGGGTCAACGCCGATATATCGGGTCAATATCGGTGATATATGGGGTCAACGGCAATATATCGGGCCAATATCGGAGATATTTAGAATTGTCAACTTTGATAAGGTAACTTTAACCTTTATGAATAAAGTTGTTTATATTTTATCAAGTTTATTTGGTAATTTTGTAATTTAAACATTGTTTTTTCATGTATATTTTTATATTTTGAAGTATAAATATCGTACTTATAATTAAAAATTAGCGAAACCGATAAATCCGATATATCTCGATATATCCCCGATATATCATTTTTACTCCTAACCGATACGACCCCGATACGCGATATTTAGAACCTTGCTTGGCTGAGGTGGAGCATATATAAAGAATATTGAGAAAGAGGTATTAAGGTTGTTATTTGTATATTTCGCTTGTATAGTTCTATGGTCGGAGAAAAATAATCTCAAATTCTTTGTTGTTTAGATAGGTAGTTTTCCAAAGAAGGCAAATGCCTCTAGAAAGCCCAATCGAGGGGCAAAAGGAAATACGATCGAAACCCAATTTTTTCCAAGAAGAGTCGGGAGGTGGTTCACATAATTTAGTTTCAGATAAAGCTAGAATTTTTATATATTTTAAGTTCTACAGGTTGCCTCAAGTTGGATCTAAATATTTTTCCTAGTAAGTCCTCTCACGTTCCAGTAGCTAATCTTCATTGATAAACTTTATAGAGAATTTGGTGTAGGTGTGGTGGATGGATGGTCGAAACAAAAACCAGCAATCGCTAATGTAATATTTAATAAGAACGAACCACCAATCAGAAAACTCAAGAGGTTCAATGTACTTTAAATAATCGTTATTAAAATGCATGAATGACAATGTAAAAGGTAATTGTAATATTAATGTTACATGTTTGTTTCTAGTTTTCTCTAAGATATGAGAAATGCGTTCATAGCAAAAGGGAAAAACACTATGGTACTATTTATGATGAGAGTAAGGAATTATGCTTAAGTTGGTGTTTATAAAGTAAATGCTCAAAGGTGCATGTTATATTGCAAACCAGATTAGTGGCTTCATTACAAGGTGTTGGTGGAGCCATATAATTGTGCTGATGATGATGTGAAGGGCAGCAAAGTCGAACAGGTAGATAGTAGGTTGTGAATGAGAGCACCCCTATATCAATCAGCAACAAAGAAAGTATGAAAGGAGCATGAGATGGGAGGATTTGGTGAGATCATAGTTTATAGTGTGGTGTATCATATTTGAGTAAATAACTTGAAGTAGTTGTAGAGTGATTTTTAAGAAAATAAAGCCCTCGAAACAAGTAAGATTTGTCCCCAAGAAGCAGCTCAGTGTAACAGGAGGTGTGAATCCAATGATTAATAGAGATCAATGTGGTGCTTTGGTGACTGTAGAAGGTATTTAGCAAATAAGTAGGAGCTTGTAAGTTTATTACATGGAAGAAATTCTTTGAAAATAGATTAAACCAGATTATCAATGAAGGTGATTTCGACAAGGTATGGGACGATGAGATTACATGAGATGCAACAGAATGACACCTTAAAGCCAAGTAATCAATGGGAATACCGACCAGACACATGGACCTTTTGAATGATTTGATTGGAGAAGATGCTATTGCTTTTGTCAAAATTAATATTTTTGAAAACTAATGGTAGATAAGGGAAGAAACATAAGGCTTCCCTGTTAGTGAGGGAATGATTTGAGGTTTGCACTGAGTCTTTCCAGTTGGTGTAGATTGTGGGTTGTGATTAATGGGGTCATTCCCGTAGGAATTCCCCTTTTGATTGTTTAATGAAAACCTATAACAAAAGGAGGAACAGAAACTTTCGTTGTAGAATGAGAACAAATAGTTATAGTGGAAGAGCAGAGAAAAGTGAGTGAGTTGTTGATCAAATAATTTGGGGTACTTAGTGTATATATCAAGGATGTTGGATTTGGGTGTGGGATGAGACAAAGAATGATATAGGAAAAAAGGTATATCAAGATTTTCATTGATAATGTTAAGCAAATAAAAAAGATTAAAAGTAAATATAGTGTTGGTGTTGTGGAAAGTAGGTGAGCATCGAGAGTGTAGAGTGTATGTGAGAATACAAATTTTTTTAAGATGATGCAGATTGTTGTCATTGGAACAAAGATGCAGCTGCTGAATATTAACAAGTATGTAGAAACATACTAGATTGATTCAAAAACTGGATAATATTGTACAAGGATGGGATTTCAATTTCTCCTTTGCCCTTGTCACCCTTAGACGACTTGGGGGGAATTTGGTTTGAGTGGATGTTGCATTTCTACTTCCCATTTGGAGTGTTGTTGGAGTGGGTATCACTATTAAGCTTTCCAGTTTTTGTAGATTTTAAGGTTGGGTTTGTTTTCCCCTTAGTGGTAGGCTCAAGTGGTTGATTTTTATTGCCAAAAAACTGCAACAATAATTTTTTATTGAGGCAATCGAGCAATAGGCCATAATTAGGGCCTTTATTAATAAAATGTCCACCCATTCTTCCAAATTGGCAAAACGTCCACCTCCCTTCCCTTGCCCCCTTTGCCCCTTGCCCCCCCCACGTGCGCCCCCTGCGCCCCTCCTGTTTCAGCACCTTCGGTTTCAGTAACCCCTGTTTTTTTTTCGCGTCAGCGCTTCGACATTAGAGTTGCTGAAACCGGAGTTGCTGAAACCGAAGTTGCTGAAATTGTTGTTGTAATTGCTGAAATTAGTTTTTTTTTTTTCGCGTCAGCGCTTCGACATCGGAGTTGCTGAAACCGGAGAAACCGGAGTTGGTTTTTTTTCTTTTTTTTTTTGCGTCACCACTTCGACACCGGATTTGCTGAAATCGAAGTTGCTGAAACCGCGTTGCTGAAACCGGAGTTGCTTTTTCTTCGCGTCACCACTCCGACACCGGAGCTGCTGAAACCGTATTGCTGAAACAGTGTTGCTGAACCCGGAGTTGCTTTTTTTTTTCTTTTTTTTTTTCCGCGTCAGCACTTCGACACCAGCGTTGTTGAAACCGAAGTTGCTGAAACCATGTTGTGGGATATAAAATTTAGCCTATGCGGGATTCGAACCCACGTATTTGCGCATAAGCACATCGCTCTACCATTGAGCTAAAAGGCTTTTAAAGGAGATTTAAAGCAAGGAACATCAAAATTCATTGCAGTTCGCATTTTAGCAATTGCTGAAGCTACAGTCCGCATTTCAGCAATTGACAATACTAATCACTGATTACTATTTTTTCTTTTTTTTTCCTTTTTTTTCACGTCACCACATCGACCGAGTTGCTGAAACCATGTTGCTGAAACCGAAGTTACTTTTTTTTCTATTTTTTTCCGCGACAGCACTTCGACACCGGGGTCGCTGAAACCTGAGTTGTTAAAACTGTGCTGCTGAAACATGAGTTGCTTCTTTTTTTTCGCGTCAGCACTTCGACATCAGAGTTGCTGAAACAGTGTTGCTGTAACAAAAGTTATTTTTTTTTCGCGTCAGCATTTTGACACTGGAGTTACTGAAATCGGAGTTGCTAAAACCGTAGTTGATTTTTTCGTGTCAGTACTTCGACACCAGTGTTGCTAAAACCGTGGTGCTGAAATCGGGTTTGATTAGCAAAATCAAACACAAATTACACAACCTAGCTAGCAAAGGCGTACATAAGATAAAAGTTAAGATCGATGGAGTTGATCTATCTATATATATATTCTATATATATTGATCGATGGAGTCGATCTACCTATATATATATATATATTGATTAGCAAAATCAATAATCATGATCTAAAAGCCGGATTGAGGTTTGATCAACAAAGGCCCCATTTTCATCTTATCCACCGCACCTACCTATTACGGATCCTCCTATATTATCAATTCTTAATTAGAGATCACATAAATTCAGACTTAAATCACTTCTTTGATTCAACTAACAAGACCAAACACTAATTAATCCGAAAAAAATTCAGAATGAAACAACTGATTGAGGATCCATCCAATTAATCTTATCCAATCCAACCATGCATCTCTGAATTGAAACACATACCTCTATCAGCAAAGATCAA
Source organism: Persicaria maculosa (assembly GCA_963922045.1). Taxonomy (NCBI): domain Eukaryota; kingdom Viridiplantae; phylum Streptophyta; class Magnoliopsida; order Caryophyllales; family Polygonaceae; genus Persicaria; species Persicaria maculosa. The sequence goes on along the minus strand of OY998261.1, from coordinate 16,245,925 downwards.
ATGTAAATAAACTTCAACATCAACCGAACCCTCCAAAGGAAGAAAACAGCTAAGTTTTTCATTAAACAACTTAGCAGTACCAATTTTCAGTAAATTGTACAAAACATTTTAGCACAAAACATTTCAGTAATTGTCCACTTCATCATATTCCACTATATGAAGCACTGCATAATTCAGCAGTAGGAGCAAAATGAGATAGTATGAAGAGGAGTCTGACCTTTCTCCGTCCTTGATTCTGGATCAAATTGAAGCACTGCCAGAGTAGAATCTGCTGAAGTGGAATCGGATGCTCCTCGTCATCACCATCTGCTGTTGTTGGGGTCTCAGCATCACCATTTGCTGCTATTGGTGGAAGCTGTTCCTCCGGCGCTTCACACTCCTCCGGTTTTCTCCATGCTCCTCGTCGGCGTCGGCGCCGTCCTTGGGCACAGTCACCACCAAATCGCCATTTGCGGCCTCGAGGACGATGAGAGGCAGAACCGCCACAAAATCGAGCTCTTCTCCGCTGCCGACGATCTCGGATTCTCGTTGCCGGAAGTGATGAACAGATCTAGATCTCGAATCTGATGTTAACAATGGCGCCCTTCTTCATCCGGAGCATCACATGGATCGTCTCCCGAATTAAAAAGGTTAACAATGGGATTGAAGGTTAACAATGGGATCTTCGCTGCTCCCTCACATCCACCTTCAATCCCCACCTCCGACACAGTCGACCTCCAATTCGGTCTCCTCTTCTCCAAATCCGACCGACGATTACTCCATCGACCTCCTCTTGATAGAAAGAGAGATTATCAGTTACCACCAGATCTAGATCTAGAATATTAGGAATCTTCAGATAGAAGAAGAAGCTTGAAATCAAAATTGATTATCAGTTACCACTAGATCTGGAGATCAGCGGTGACCTGTATAGAAAGAGGAGACGAAGCTCGAAATCGATTAAACCGACCCCACTTGCAGGGTCATATGTGCCATCACCGTTCTTGATGTAGCCATGGCTGCCGCTGTTGCCACTGTTTTCGTTGGTCGCCTCCTCGACCGTCGCTTGTTGCCATCGGGAACGAGCAACCATAGGAGAGGAGAGGGCTCTGAGCATCCATGGGAGCAACTCCGCCATCTCCATCGCTACAATCGCTCATGAAGATTAATTTAGGGAAGGAGGGGCACGTATTTAGGTATAAAATTAATCATGGACGTTTAGCTAATTTGTAGGGAGTGGGGAACATTTTGCTAATCCGAGCCTAAAAATGGCCTTTAGGGCAAATTAATTCTTTTTTATTTCCATTTTCCCCAAAGTTGAGTCTAGGGGTGCTAATCATATGTAAAATTCAAAGATGCAACTCTCATAGACCCAAACAAAGTTCCAATTTAGGTCATTTGTTAAGAAAGAATACAGATCAAAGAGAGAAAGAATCCACCTGGGCCAACTATCCAGATGGGAAAGATGAAACGAGCACCAAAAGAGCCGAGCGCACAGGGCAACCACCCATTGCGCAGCGCACCTCACATCCCTTGCACCTCGATGCCCAGCCCAAACTTTCAAGATAGCCCACGAGAACCCTTCAATCCTCCATCGCATATCGCGAACATCAACGAGACACCCAAAACAGGCCGCCTGAACCGACCTTTCGCCAAGCATAAGATCAAGCATATGAAGATGCATATCCCCCGTTTATATTGTGGTCGCCAATAATCATGAAGAAATCACGTGGATTTAGGTTGGATCTTTCAATTGATCCATCGTTTAATACATGCATATGGAAAACAAGCTCTAAATATAAGCCCTTTTTTAAAACCAGTTATCTTTACTAAGATATCAAAATTAGAGGGTCATGTTGGTACGTTAAGTCCAACCTATAAACTAGATGAAGTTTCATCTCAAATGAATTGACCTTTTATTTTTTTTTTCTACTTCATTCCTCCTCTTGACAAGCCTTGAACCCGAGACTTGTGGCCTCATTGAGCAAACCACAAGCCACTAGACTACTAGAGTCCAGAAGGTTGGCTTGACCTTTTATTTATATTAGGTGTAAGTGTGTAACTATCTAGACCCATAATGTTACTATTTATACTCATAAATTGATTTTTTTATAGGTAGGCACTAGGCTCATTACAATATGGAGGAGAAGTATTCGAACTCATAACCTACTGCAGACATGGTCATGGGTCGAACCACCGGACCGACGGATTTGACTCGCCGAGTCAAGGGACGTGGTTGGTCAACCCGAAGCCTAACCTGAAAATGTCAAGAGTTGACGGATTCGGGTCAACCCATTAACCCAGCGAGTTACATTATTTAAAATTTTTGAAAAAAAATTGACTATTCAAATAAATAAATAAAATGATGTGTGAAGATTTTATCTTCATACGATATTTTATCACCCACTTCATTTTGGTATGAATGGGATGTAAGAAAGAAAAATATGAGAATATATTTTTTTCTCAATCTTCATTTCCAACTTCATTTCTAATGTAGGAAATAAGTGAAGTGGAAGAAATGGGAAGATGAGGCACACACACCTCGAAAATGTAGGAAATAAGTGAAGTGGAAGAAATGGGAAGATGAGGCACACACACCTCGAAAATGTAGGAAATAAGTGAAGTGGAAGAAATATATATATCTTCATGTCTTCTCATTCTAACTCTCAATTTTCAATGTGGGACAATTCTCTTGTCCCACCTCGAAAATGAGGGAATGAAAGGAAGGCTTCCAATGCTATAAAAAGAGAAGAATGATGGTGTATTTTGTCTCACACTACATATTGCATGTTAGTTTATGTTTTTATTATAAATTATTATAAGAATAATATATACATAATAACTATAAACTTATCTTTTTAAAAATATTTTTTTTTTGGGATGATGGGTTGACCCGGCGGGTCGATGGGTTGGAAGATACTCGACCTTAATCTGCAACTCGCTCCAACCCTTCGACCCTTTGTCCCAAACTTGCCGGGTTATTGGACAATTAGCTAGAGCGGCGGGTGCGGTAGCGAAACGATCCGTCGGATCACGGGTTACTCATGACTGATGACGATATCTAACCTACTGATCACTATATGCTATCCTTATTAACTAAACTAGTAAGATTTCTCAATTCATCTTTTATTTATACTTGATGTACAACACATAAACTTAGGAAATTAAATGGGAGAGGTTTAAGCATTTGGTGTTACCTAAATTCACTCGCGCCTTTATATTGCTTATCAGAACTATTCAGTTGAACCGCTTAAATTCAAGATCGATCTTTAATTAATATATATCGATGAGTTCATTCGTTGGAATCGGTATCTCTAGTCTTCCAACTTCTGCAACGAAACTTCAATTTTGTTTTGACATATCAATTTAATTTAATTTTTTTAAATAATACTGTTGTATTTGGGGGCACATGAATGATTTTATGAGGCCCACCCTGTAACAGTTGAAAACTTGAAATCACCCCTCTCTTTATGATTTTTAATGTTTGATGAGAAATGCATCTATTATTCATTTATTTGCTAACCAATTTATTTATAAATTAATTTAATGATCTCCTCTTCCTCACTCCCCTACAAAGCAATTCTATTTTTTAAACTTGCCACCTCTTTTTTTAGGGGATTGGTTGAGATGTTATTATGAAGTACACATGATATTAATTGGGCAGATCGACTGTTGAATTTGTGGGGACGAAAAAAGAAAAAGTCATAATAAAAACGTAGATGAATGATCAGTAATTGGGCTGATATAGTTTGGGCCGATCCACCCCTTTATTGGGCCCTTTAATCACTATTATCCTTATTCATTAGAGACGTCGTTTTGTCGAAATCTAATCCAACCCATTGGGTTGAGTTAGTGTTCGACAAATTCTAACCCGGTCACCCATCGAGCTGAACCCGAAATTCTAACTCGGTCATTAGAGAGAACCATTTTTAAAATATGACATGTAAACGAATTGACCTAGAGGACCAAAAAATTTACAATCAAATTGACTTACTTAGGTCAAGTCGATTGATCGCATCAACACCACACATAGCATGCAAATGTGTCAAAAGGATGTGTTTGTCCACGTCACTCATAAATCAAATAACACGTATTTTAAATTTAATTATATTTCACTGATTTTCAGGTAAAACCAGTGAAATATTATGTGATTCCATGATCGTACATAACATTATTTGAGCTAACAAATGTAACGTGTGAGAGGTTTTATTTTGCATCTTACCGACTAATATTCGTCTCATGAGTGGAGGAAATAAAAAAGAAGCCTCGATCAATATACAACTTTTGACTCAGTTCACCAATGTCGCCAAATCTAAAAGGAATGGTGCTAAATGGGGATATAAGGTCAAAGCCCTATCTAAAAGTTAGAACAAGTTTAAAAGGAAACAAGAGCTCAGTCTAAATCAGAAGAAAGCTTGATAAAAATGTAACAACTAATAAGCCAATTAAAAGTAGGACAACCATGGCTTGCCGTACCACTCCAAGACAAGTGGGACAAACAAGGGCTCTTAAGGGTAGAAAAGGTTCCTTGAGTGGTTTACAATACCCACAAAAAGAAAAGATAAGACAATCTCTAAGTTTTCCATGTGATCTATTACAAGGTGCTTGTTTCATCACAATCAATCATATATTCCAACTACCAATAACATGTTAGAAAAATATTTCTCCATTTTGAAAGAAAAAAGAAATCATCTTGTATCTAACATGTAATGTATACCCACGATCAAATAACAGGTAAAGTGGTGCACCTTCGTCTAATATAGTTTTATAAGTCATTTGCTTTCCATCTAATGTTTTTTGTTCTTTTCCGAAAGGACACTAGTAGAGGGTTGATCTGTAGGATCTGACTTCATCCAAATTGAAAACAATATGCACATTGTGGTCTAGATATTCCAATGCTTATCTCGAGACTATAGAGTACGTATGCTTTCGAATAGAATGAAATCGATTTCTAAGTCCTTGATTTGTCTTGGGCGCGCAATCTATAAAAATTCAGCAAGTGTCGCTCGATCTTGTACATAGAAATGAAGATATTATGTATGATGGTGGAAGAAGGCGCCTTTTGTAATGGTTTAGCCGGTAGGGCAACAACAATTGAAGGCTTGGCTTTGATGGACAGTAACGTGCAAGAGGGCCATGACAATACATCCTTGAAGCAATATAATGACACTGTTTTTAACTTTGTTTGTGATGATGGGAGACAATAATCATCTTCTTTGTAACACAAAAGCATCAATAAGTTGACATGAAAGCAAAGAGAGAAGGAAGGCATTAATTTGTGTCTAATATATATATGGTAATGGACAGCAACCACCACCTCTAATAGACTAATACTGTTCTTTGTATCTTCAACCAATCAACCTAGCTTCCAAGTGAAGCTAGGTTGCTAGCTACCTTAATTAATTATTAGAATTAGAGATATTCTACTTTGTTTCTGCAGGATATGATCAGTCCTTTTCTTTCTTTTTTCCACTTTGTTGCTCCACAAATAGTTTCCATCACTTAATTGTCATTTTGTGTAAGCATATCATCCATGGGCAATTGTGGGTTTAATTAGAGATATGCCATTTTAGGTGATGAGTTGCAAAGTGACTCCTCTCTTAATTAGTACTATCGAACTTGAGTTATGAAAATGCAGTATGTTTTAGTCATCTATTTGGACAAGATGAGCGCTCAAAACGGTCGATTGAATCTAATTTTGGACTTAGTTTTAACTTAGGCACTTAGTCAACCTTTAAGTTTTTGAGTACAACAAACAACAACAACAACAAACCCAATATATCCCGCTCAGAGCAGAGTTTGGGAGGTTGAGTTGTACGCAACCTTGCCCAAACTACGTCAAGCGAGTGTTTTCTAGTGACCCATGACAAGACATCAAAGCGGACACGATTCCCAGTGACATATAGAGAAATATAAGGAAAAAGGATAACACATACTCAAGAAAATTTAATTTAAAAATAAAAATAAAAATAAAGATGAAAAAGATGCACGTAAGAAAGTTGTGGTAGAAGAGAAGTATAATGCGGGAAATGCTGCACCCGACTAGTATTCGTCAACTGGGATAGCATTCCTCCACTGCATCGTATCATGTGTCATCTCCTCAGTGAGTACCAGAATGGCCAGGTCATGTTTAATCACTTCACCCCAACTCTTCTTAGGACGTCCTCTGCCCCGACGAACACTTTCGATAGCCAAATTGTCACATCTATGCACTGGCGCACTTGGATCTCTCCTCTGAACATGTCCATACCATTGGAGTCTTGATTCCCACAACTTAGCTTGAATACTAGTCACTTCTACCCTTTCTTATATAGCCTCATTTCTGATTCTGTCGCGCAAGGTAAACCCACACATCCACTTGAGTATCCTCATCTCAGCCACCTTGAATTTTTGTTCATGTGCCTTATTTGTCACTCGACACTCTGCCTCATATAATAAAGCTAGTCTCACCACCACTCTGTAGAACTTACCCTTGAGCTTGAGTGAAACTTTTCTGACACATAAGACTCCTGATGGAACCTCCCAGTTACTTAAAACTGTCTTTCTTCGGAACTGGGTCCCACCCATGATGATACCCTCGTCTCCCTCTTCCTCCTCGCCCAACCTGAAAACCATGTATTCCGTGTATACCCTAGTCTTGATGTGTTTCAATCGGTAATCTAAACTCTTCACTAAAATCCTTCTCTACTCGATGGAGAAGACAATTTGGTAAACCACCTAAATATTGCTTTTTCTTAATTTTTATTTTTTTCATTTCTCATAACTGCTATAACAAATTGGTATCAAAGGTGTGTCCTGAGTTTGTAATCATATCGGGTGAGAAATGTGTCTACTTTTAATATAACTATATAAGATATATCAAGAAGTTCATGAGGTAGGGGCAATGTCAATATTTGATACATAGATCAATATGTGACCTTGACTAAAATAGTTGATGTGCCCAATTTAGTGAACCAAGTAAATTTGTGTTGTTCTTAATTGTTTTTTCTATCTTTTCTTGCATCTATTTATAATTATGGAGATATATGAGTTGGTATTAAGTGAAATATGTTAGGGGTGATATTGTATTAAGTGAATTGCATTAGGGTAAAAAAATGGCATCACAATCAAGTTTAGTTAATTAGAGCTAAAGTAAGTTAGTTAGAAGGGAGTTTAGTATAAATACAGAGGCGGAGGTGTGATTGTGTAAGTTGTAACAAACAATTGTTCTTTCTCTCTTTTTTCTATGAATTCAAACGGTGCGTTTTGATGGTTTCTTATATTTGGTTTCATATCTTCTCATGATATTAGAGCTTCATTAGGAAGATCTACAAACCTTTTTTTTTTTAATTTGCTTTATCGGTCTGATCGAATGGGCGAAGTTTATCCAAGATCTACAAACCTTTTTTTTTGAGTTGGTATTAATTGAAATTTATTAGGGGTACGTGTAATAAGTGAATTACAATGGGGTAAAAACATCGCCAATCAAGTTTAGTTAGAGAGAGTTGAAGTCATTTAATTTAGTTAGAAGGGAGATTAGTATAAACTAGTATAGTGCCCGCGCCATGACGCGTATTTTTCTTTTTAAAAAAATAAAAATAAAATTTTCTAAGTATAAAAATTAAATTACCGCTATAAAATGAAATAAACTATTACCATACATTAACATAAAATAGAAAAAATTAATTTGATAAAGTAAGTAAAAAATTAATATTTGTGAAAAATGTGTAAAAATTACATTAGTTTAAGATTTAAGTAGAATAGGTTGGTTGAGTGAAAATCCTAAAATAAATGTGCTTATAAGTTATAACACCTAATAAAAATGTTTACGGTTTATTAGTTAGATATAGATAGATCAATTAAAGAAATTTATCCAAATTTTAATAGTTGGATTTTTTTATAGGTTCAGTTAATTGGGAGGAAATTGTAAAATTAAGGTGATTATGACATCTAATTAATAAAAAAATATTTATAATTTAATAGTTAGAATAAGTAAATCCCATTGGTCAAAAAAATATTTAAAAATTTTATCATGTGAAATTTTGTGTAGATTAGGTTGGGTAGGTGAAATTACTAAAATTAAGGTTATGATAAAAACAAAAATAGTTTTCTATATATATATATATAGAGAGAGAGAGATTGATTGCTCCAAAAAATCATATATTTTGAATGTACTATATATATAAAGTTTTAAATTCATCTCATTGTTTAAAGAAAATAGCTTGAAATGATATTGTATAATTAATATAGAATGAAATATTATTGTATAGTTAATATTAACTATATTAAAAAAAGTTTTGAATTAATATATAGATTGTTTAAAAAAAGTTATTTCTAAATATATTCAATATAAATGTTGCCAAAAATAACTTTGCGCAAGGGAGCGACACGTGGCATAGATGCTTTGGTTTTAATTAATATATAGATACAAAGATGGAGGTGTTATTGTGTAAGATGTAACTTAACAAATAATTGTTCTTTCTCTCTTTTTTCTATGAATTCAGATCGTGCATTTTGATGGTTTCTTAGATCTCATATCTTCTCAATAATAATATTAGTGAGAAATGTACTTCTTGATTAGAAATATTTGACACAAAGTAAACCACCATTGATTTAGACATACATGTAAAACATTGATGGGTTAATTACTTTTATATTATAATAAAGTTAGGTAGGCCATGCCAACCTCTCGGATTAGTTTGATTGCTAGAAAATATGTTTAGGTTATCACCCTCGACGATTCGATTGTCTAGGTTGAGTTCTCGTGCCACATTGAGGCCATTCCAAAGGCCAAGGCACTCAGCCCCCGAAACAGATGATATGGAGGACGGTCCAGCGCCATAGTAGATAGGTGTGCACATGTGTGGTTTTTGATAACATATCCGAAGTGACTAGAAGAAGAATTAGAAAATGCATCATCGAAGTTTAATTTATAAATGTCCAATGGAGGGAACTTCCATCTAGCTTTTTTCCTAGCTTGTATAGTTATGGTTCGGTTAGTGTTATTGTTTTGGGAATTTGTACTGTCTTCTGTAGCATCATCATTTTGTTTAGAGATATTCCACAATATGGTTTGGTCTTTTATAAAGGAGAGTATACTTTTCACGTCCGGTTTTATGTTGTCAAATAACGCTTTGTTACGGAAATACCAAATATTCCACCAACCAAAAGCTAACTTAGTGAATTTTTGTATTCCATTTTTTTCTTTTACGGCACAAATTATACTATTTAGCTCAGTTTCTTGTGAGAAGCATGTGTTTAGAATTGTTGTCAGTGTGGGGTCTATGTTTGCCAGCACAACACGGGAGATGGGACAGTCCCGTAAGAGGTGTGTTAAATCTTCGAAACTCGAATTGCAATGTGGACATGATGTAGGGATTCCAATCCCCCGAGAAGCTAGTCTAGCTGATGTAGGTATTCCGTTTTTTGTGATTTTCCAGAGTAATGTTTTGACTTTTGGTGATAGATCAAGACTCCAAATCTATCCCATGTCCGATTTTTAATGGCTTTTGTAGTGGTTGATCATTTGTATTGCTGAGCATGTCCGATTATACTCGAATTGCAGAGTATTGATCAATTAGACTTGATTCAATTCGATCTATTAGCCCAAATGATTCTACGTTTTTTTTACTAGTAAAATAATATATCTATAACCCAATTTTGAAGACTTTAGTGCCACCTTTCATGTTTCAATAGTCGAAACTACCGAACATGTAATTTGATCCAATATTATATATCTAGCTTAAAGATGATTTAATTATCCTAACTCGGCCTGTAGACCCCATTAATGAATACAGTAGTGTACTTTAGTCACATCCCTGCAAAATCAAAATCTGACATCTAATCTTTGAGCTTAAAAAAGGATAGCAACAAAAAAGCAGGATGTACTTTGGTTTCCCACTATACATTCACTTACTTGGCCCAAACAATTAGAGGACTGAGTGTTGTATCTCCACTATTAGTGTATACACTTATATTATCAGTAATTTCGGAAAAATATAAATTAAATATTGTGCAATGACCTAATTAATACTCACAAAAAGGTGATGAAAAAAATAAGCTAGCAAGATAAACTAATTAATTAATCTTAAAAAAAGGGCGATAATATTTACACCCATAAATTTTACTATATGCACCACACCTACGCCTCTTGAATCACACCCCTGCTCCTCTTGAGTCACACACCTGCCCCTCAAGAGGCGCAAGGTATTTTAATGTAAAATACTCTGCGTCTCTTGAGGGGCAGATGTGTGACTCAAGAGGAGCATGGTGTATTTTAAAAAAAAATATAAAAAGTGAGATATGTGGTGTAAATAGTAAATTTTGTGGTGTAAATAACATTGGCTTAAAAAAATTATTGAGGATTTGATAATAGAAATAATTTGCGTCGCAGTGCATTTTTCTTATCCAAATTGGAATACTGTCCACATGCTTGTTTTATTTGCAAAAAGTTCATCTCCTAAATTAACCTAAATCCTCCCATTTTCATGTCAGCCCCGCCTCTCTCTCTCCTCGTTCCAGCGTCGATGAAGGAATCTCCTCCTCCGGCTTGTCTTCGAGCGTGTACGCCGATCTGCTCAACCACCCGATCCCCTGCCGCATCGTCGTCTTCGAGCGTGTACACCGACATCCTAGACCACCTCGACTCCTTTGTCGCCGACAATCTCTTCGCTTGATAGAAGTGGACAGGACACGAAATCGGAGGAGGAATTTAGGAAATTAACCATATCTGAGACTCCATAATTGTTCTCGATGTTTCTGCCCGTCTGATCTGTGTTGGAGAAAACGGGAGGCAAAACTGGTGGCCAACGCCTGCTCCTGGTGGAATAACACCAAGGTAGGGCTTTTCATGTCATTGAGGATCGATGATGATGCGAACGATGGGAAGCTTCCCTCAATCTTTCGATCTACCTGATATAGACAACCATCGAATTTGGTTGTATGGTATTGATATAGGGAGAATTGAATCGAAATATATAATAAAATATAAAGCAATACAACTCTTAGCCTCTTCAAATAAATTCAAGACTCCCCGCTATAGTAGTAGGGAATCAGGTTCGATCCACGAGGAAGCGGGTCAGCGGGGTCCTAGTAGAGTTGAAGACACGTCCTTAATGTTCGACCAGAAGCCTCGATCTCGAGCTCAGACCTCGATGTCGACCTTGCTGTCGATGTTCTCTGCAACAGAAGACCTGCAGAAACAAAAACTGTAGTCGATATCGACTGGAAAGGGTCGATATCGATGTTAGTCCACGAAATCGACTGGCTCAGAAATCTGTCAGTCGATACAGAGGGGTCGATTTTGACGTCGGGTGTCGATATCGATGCTTGCAGAAGTTATCCAGGAGTCTCGAGATCGACTCAGAAAACTGTCGATCTATCTGTGTGGTCGATATCGATCTCTGTTGTCGATATCGATGTCTTCCTGCGGTGAGTTAGTTGTTCCGTCGGCAAAGAAAAGGCCGAAGATTTAAGAATGGGAAGGGAGCAATGAACAGAAATAAGCAAGGGTGTTTGGTTTTTCGATGACTCAACGAACGGCGGGCAAATTTGAATGTAAACTTAATAAAGGAAAAGTCTTCCAAAGCCAAGGATTACCGTGACGACAACCATGATAGAAGAAGTAAGAATCAACTAAAGATGTATGCTTTCATCATAAAGAAAAAGGCTTTCACCCAAACCGACAAATAGGAAAATATATTTTGCAATTACTTAACCTAATTTGTATCTACCTTCGTCATAATTGAGTTTATAATCTTTCGAATAGAAACCCTAATTACTACCCAAGTTTTACAACATGAGTTCCTTAAATTCGCATTTAAAGATGAAGCACAAGGTAGAGGGAGATAAAAGATACATTCTCTAGTGACGTACTTACCTCACCACCATGGCTATCGTCGGGCTCACCCCGACCTTAGAAGAAAGGGCGACTACTCGCTCATGTTGATTGTAGACATGTCTTGAATTGAAATAACTTGCATAAATGGAAAATTTCGAATCTTTACAATCTCAACGCCAACTATCGTAAGCGCTTGAAACTTTAAAGCTCAAAAACTCTAACTATCTATTGCCTATTGCTATTGTCTTGCTTCTTGGATGCCCTAACAAACCAGCCCCTAGGGCTTTATTTATAGGCTACTAATCCTCGCTATCCGATGATTGTAACTTCTATCTAAACTATGAACTCTATCCGAACAATTAGGATAAGTCTTTTATTTTGATAAAACTTTAAAGGAAAAGATAATAAACCAGCTGCTAATATCTAGAAGAACGAGATAATTCGTGGCCTTGATGATAGACTTCACAATCCGAGTCTCGAAATCGGATTTATCATCTGTCGAGGTAAGGTCGATATCGACACCAGAGGTCGATATCGAGGCCTGTGTTTCTGCTCGACTTGTCCAGCTCCAGTCGATGTCTATGACGTTGGTCGATATCGAGGTAGTATGTCGATATCGATGCCTTCTTGTCTGGTCTATGTGGCCTATCTCGACACTCAGAAGTCGTGTCGAAAACTAGGGTCGATATCGATGTCTTCAGGTCGGTATCGACCTCTGCTCAGCTTCACTTGGCTTCTTCATTTTGACTCCGATTTCATCGAATTCCTGCATGGTTAGCTCAAAAACTCGTGCAGACTCTATTTCTTATACTTTAGCTCATTCGTACACAAGTTTATATACTTTTGAAACTTTTCTTTGGAAATTGAATGAAATATGAAGTCAAAAGATGCAATAAATAAAGGTACAAATATGTACATCAGGTATGTAAGTAGATCTGTTTCAATCTCTTTGAATTTGTGCTAATTGCATCCATTTTGCTCGAGTTTTCAAGTTCGATCTCGTAGTGATTAGTTGCGAATATGAGGTACGAGATGTCTATAAGCGGCGGTGAATTTCTTGTTTAGATTGTATAGAATTTTTTTGTTTTATGGTGGATGATCCATGTATTGATTTCCGACTCTTTATGCTGAAATGCAGATCATTAGAGAGCTTTGATATATTAGCTTCATGTCATTTGTTTGATAAAGTTATTTTATTGTAACTGGCTGCTAAATGAACTCACATTAGCAAGATATTTGTTTATTATTCGTTGATCTCTTTTGGCAATTTTTATTTCAGTCTAATTGCAATATATGTAATGAGAAAGCTCTCTATCCAAATCTGAAGTTCGAACTATAAGAATGAAACACCTTGTTAGTTCAGCACATGATGCTACTATTGCTTTCAGTTTCCTTGTTAGTTCTTATCAGGAACTTCAGCGTCAGCAGCATTGGCGTTAGCAATGTCGGCATCAGTAACGTTGTCAACGTCATCAAATTCGATGTCAGCAACTTCGGCGTCAACAAACATCGGTGTCAGCAACATTGTCAACATCAGCAACTTCAGCATCAACAACTTCGGTGTCAGCAACTTCGGCGTCAGCAACTTCCGTGTCAGCAACTCCGTATCAACAACATGGTGGACATTAATATGGATAGGTTAGCAGACAAAATGATAATAAAGGCGGAAAATATGGATATTCTAGTAAACCCCCTATACGTATAAGACAGAATTGATCTATAATTAATTCATTAATTAATTGTTGTGTCTTGCTCAAGGTGGTATGTACTGTTGATGGACAAAGAAACCTCCCTAGTATAAGTGAAGCAATAGTTAAAATTCAACTGCAATATAATGTAAGTAAAGTAACCATATACAAAAAAGCTGCAATGCAAGTAAAGTCAGTTTACTTTCCAAGTTTACAATATATTAAGACACATTTTCTATTCTTATTATAAAGCTCTATGACTCTATGAGGCACGTATCATAATATTATAGGCTCTATCAAAGTTTTTCCCATCGCAAATTCCACTTAGGATTTTGGATTTCACTATAACATTATAATAAATCTACTCTCTCTGCATACACACCTGCACAGAAATTAAAACGATATCATTTGATTTGTTCACAAGTGAAAAAATATATAATAATAAAATGATATATTTTGATTTAGGCTCCATTTGGTAACATAAGTCTTCAAAACTTTTGGTTTTAATATTATAAAGTTTTAAATGATGTAAATATAAGATTTTAGTTTAATTAGTTTCTAGAATTGAATTTTCAATGGTTACTCATCTCAAGCTTTTATAAAATTTTCTTTTTCTTCTTTTTTTCATCAGCTAGGTTGTATCGGTTATCCTCAAACATCTTACTAGTTTTTGAACAATTGAATTTAAAATATACGTAACACATCTAATCCATCATCTTCAATGGTTATTCATCTTTGTCTTTTTTATCCGTTAAAAAAATACATCGAATGATGATTGGACCACACAAAGTAGGAACGAAATGCAACACAATAAGAAATGATAAAATAAAAAAGAAATAATAAAATTAGATAAATAAATGAAATAGTCGAGGAAAATATAGATAATATTTGGCAAAATGTCCATTTTGGTATACTTCTTTTGTTAAATGTCCACCTAAAACTACCTATTTCTAAATGTCCAAAAAAAAAATTTGTAATCCCCAATCTACCCCTATTATTAATTAATACCGCTTCTCTCATCTCTTCATCCTCCGCTTCATAGTTGTAAATCCTCCAAGCTCCCCTTCTTCATCCAAATCTGAGATCTAGATCTCGTCCCTCCTCCCCTTCTCTATGTCGTCTCTTCGCCTCTAGATCTGAGATCTAGATCTCTGTCCGCCTCTCCATCGACAACCATATGCTTCTCCATCTCTCCCCTTCTTTGTCTCGTCCCTCCGCCTCCAGATCTGAGATCTTTTCAATGTCAAAAACTGAACAACTAAAATCGGAGCATAAATTGAAAGGGAGGGAGGAAGGTGAAGAGATTTCACCGGTAAAGTCTCCAATTCAATGGGAATTAAACAACTGTGGAGCAATCAATTGCTAATTGTTTACTTGTAATATCCCTGAGAACTTGACAATCTCTCAACCGAGCAGATGACATTACCAACGTCGGATGGTATGCGGTCGCCAAGTGGTGCAAGAATCTCTCGGCGCTTTCAGTGCGGAATCAGAGGTGGATAGACGATATTGGCGTTTTCTCGCTCGTTGAGATTCTTCTGCAATCTCAACCGTCTAGATATGTCCGAATGCACCGCGGTCACCGATCAGGCGCTGCCGATTCAGTCGAGAGAGATGAGAACATAAGATATTAATGATGTGCTTCGAATACAACTAGAAGAAGCATGTGTTGGTGACAGTGTAAAGGTAACGTGCATAATACTGATGGCATTGCACAATTTGCACAAAAGCAAATGAAATTTCCTGCTCCAATTTAGATACTTGGTTAAAGTCTTGAAGAGCACCAGGTATAGGCATACAGCAGATCAGGTTCATTTTCATAAATTACAATTGAACTACGTGTAAACTTGATTACATAATCAAGCATATTTGAAGAATGTTCAATTGCTATTTGAATTACGTGTTAACTTGATTACATAATCAAGTATATTTGAAGAATGGTCAATTTCTATTTGAAATACGTGTTAACTTGATTACAATATGGTGGTTGAGTTCATAATACATCTATAGTCTATACTATTAGTCCATTGTCTTTCTTTAGTCTTTTATGTAGAATGAATGGTCAACTATCAATGTGAAGTTAGAATGCTTAAATTTGGTCCAAGTTAGGCTACATTTTTGGGGGAATTCATTAAGAGATCAAACATTGTAATCAACTGAGCACCCCACATGTGTCACCAACATCAACACTGTTGGTGACAGTGTTCTCGTAAAGAAAAACCCTCTTAAAACAAAGATGTCACCATCACCCAAAGAAAAGTTATAATTACATGTGTCACCAACAGTGTCACAATTGATCGATAAGCGTTGTGACAATGATCCCGTAAAAAAACTCTAAAAATAACTCTGTCACCAAAAAAACGTTGTTCCCGCATGTGTCACCATCGACAATGTCACCACAGTGATCTCGTAAAAAAAATCTAAAAACAAAGGTGTCACCATCACCCAAAGAAAAGTTGTCACTAAATGTGTTACCAACAGTGTCACCAATGATATTAATAAGGGTGGTGACAATGATCCCGTAAATAAAAAAATCTGTCACCAAAAAAGTTCTTCCCGCATGTGTCACCACCGACAGTGTCACCACAATGATCTCGTAAAAAAACTCTAAAAACAAAGGTGTCACCACAGTGATAAGGGTGGTGACAATGGTGACAACGATAAGGGTGGTGACAGTGATAAGCGTGGTGACATCGATAGGGGTGGTGATAGTGATACGGGTGGTGACAGTGATAGGGGGGTTGACAGCGATAAGGGTGGTGACAGTGATAAGAGTGGTGACAACGATAGGGTGGTGACAGCGATAGGGTGGTGACAGTGATTGGGTGGTGACAGCGATAAGTAGGGGTGGACGTGGGACGGGATGGAACGGGACGGGACCGGGATGAGGCCCGTCCCGTTTTAATTTTTTCGGGACGGGACCGGGACGGGATTCACCTTTTTTTTTTAATCCCACACGGGCCTTATCCCACACGAGATGGGACGGGATCGGGACGGGACGGGAATCGTCCCTTAAATAAAAATAATAAAATATTATAAAATTTGAAAAATAAAAAAAATGTTTTCATAGTTCATGCTTCATAGAATGATATCACCATAATGTTATCACTCCCAGCAGCACAATTTCATACAAAAAACATTGTCAGCAGCACAAGCCTACTGTAACCCTAACCGATTAGAATTGAATAGAGATTTCACTATTTCAAAATGGAGCATAAATTGTTTTGTTTGCCTCCTAGAGCCCAAATCCCTAACCCCCCAAGCCCATAATAATTTTTTATTTTCAAATTGCTTACAAGCCTTACAATATTATTGTAACTTGTGTTTAAAATAACTAAATATATCATATAAATCACTAAATTATTAAAAATTTTAGTACTACCAAAATTAAAACTCTTGTCCCGTATAAATATAAATATAAAAATAAAAATAAAAATAAAAATAAATATAAATATAAATATAAATATAAATATAAATATAAATATAAATATAAATATAAATATAAATATAAATATAAATATAAATATAAATATAAATATAAATATAAATATAAATATAAATATAAATATAAATATAAATATAAATATAAATATAAATATAAATATAAATATAAATATAAATATAAATATAAATATAAATATAAATATAAATATAAATATAAATATAAATATAAATATAAATATAAATATAAATATAAATATAAATATAAATATAAATATAAATATAAATATAAATATAAATATAAATATATATTTGTATTTATATATATATATAAATTATATAATATATATATATATGCGGGATGGGACCGGGATTTGCGGGATCCCATAGTCTTGTCCCGCATCCTGTCCCGCATAATTTTTACGGGACGGGACCGGGACGAGATTCACTTTTTTCCTTAAATCCCACCGGGACGGGTCCGGGACGGGACCAGGATTTGCGGAATTTGTGCCCACCCCTAGCGATAAAGGTGGTGACAGCGATAAGAGTGGTGACAATGACCTTGTAAAAAAAACTCTAAAAACTAAGATGTCACCAAAAAAAATTGTCACCGCATGTGTCACCACTAATAAAGGTGGTGACACTAATCTCGTAAAATAAAAACTGTCACCAAAAAATTTGTTTATGACCATGTATCACCAAAGTTGTGTAACCAAAGTCATTGACCTTGACCTGTCAATGGTCAAAATAAAAATGGGAAGGAAGAAAGTCAAATTAAAAATGGGAAGGAAGAGCAAAAATGTCATAATGGACATTTTGCAAAAGAGAATATGAATGTGGACATTTTGCAAAATATCATGTTCAAAATGGACACTTAGCAAAAAAAATCCAAATATATAATGGTAAGGAGCAAAGTCAATATAATGAACATCAAACATCGAAATAGTTGTATAGTTCAGCCAAAACAAGAAACCTAGCTAGCTAATGAGTCATATGTAACATATTGTTCTTTTCCTTGTTTTGTAGCCCTCGGTTTGAACTATAATATGAAAATATCAAGTTAAGTAAAATATAAAATCATTTCTTGTTCGATATAAATTGAAATTAAATTAAGGAGTTAATGTATGTCTAAATTTTGAATGTTCATAATTATTTTTCCCTTGGATGTCAGATTGAGGCGTGTTATATATTAAAATCAAACTATCGATCAAAGAATTAAAAACATAAAGATGTTGCTTGTCGGAAACAGGTTGGGCCAAATAACACCCCCAATCCGCCTCTTATATTATACATTATAAAGCTTTTTACAAGAACTAGCGAATTGGACCAAACATACTCTTTTTTTTTTGGTTCATAGACATACTCAAAAATATGATTTTTCGCAAATAAAAAAAGTCCTCTTTTTGCATATAAGGATTGCACTTACTTATTCAACAACACCACCTAAATATATAGTTTTGTACAATTATACATAATACATACGTGGAAAAAAATTCAAAAAAAAAAAAAAACACCATGGGATAACTTTCGAAGCCATATACCTTAACCGTAAAACCCTCCTTAATTAATTTATAATATGAGGATCGATAACTTTCGAGGTTGGTTTAAATTCGACGTGAACAATCAAAATAAAGGCTACAGAGAACAATGAAGATCACATTGAAGGTTACATTATATGTGATTTGAATTGAATTCAGTGATCGTAAAGAAAACCGATCGACGATCCATCAGTGCACTCCGAAATTGGGCATCGTTGAGCGAGGCCTGACGGGCGTCGGAGGAGACATGACGGCGCCCCAAATCTCGGAGAAAGCTTGGATGATGGAGTCGTGATGGCAAGGCAAGTTGAGGCGGAGGAAGCAGGCCAGGAGCTCCTGCAGATCCTCCCTCGTGAAGATCTCCTTCTCGAAGATCATCTGGAGCATCGAGTGTCGGAAGTCCAAGTAAGGGTCGTCGGATTCCTTCACCACCGCCGCCACGCTCTCTCCAAGCTTCGATGACGACGAGGATCGGGAGCACGTCGAATGCCGCCTTGGCGTGGCCCTGCCGCCTTCCAAGAGATGCGGGGAAGGCGGCGCCATCATCATAGTCGTGTCATTGTTGTACTTTGTGTTGTGGAGGTTTAGAGAGAAAGTTGGGGATGAAACGACGTCGTCGTAGGGGAAAGGGGATCTGGGTCGGAGCGGGTGGGGGTGGGGATGGAAGACGACGTCGTCGACGTCCGGAGGAGAGCGGCAGCTGGCGGAGCAAGAGAAGTGGAGGGTGGGGAACAGGCTTCTAAGGAGGTGGAGGCCGGTTTTTGGTTTTCTCTTATAATTATGTGGTGACATTTTTTTTTAAAATTTTTTTTTGGGGGTATCTTTCTTTTTGTTGCTTGTTAAGAGATTGTTTGAGATTGTAGGTATTTATAGAAGGGGTAGGTGGGTTTAATTGGATTTGGGTTTGGATTTGTTGAGGGGTTTTTTAAGAGTTTAAGAGGAGGTGGTGGGGGTGATGTTTTGAGTATATTAGGTACTCTTCAAGTGAAAGTGAAGATACATGGATAGGAGCACAAGGGACCCTCTCCTTTCAGTTTTGCCTTGCTCTTTAGTTTAGTTTTTTTTTTTAAAAAAAAAACAACTTATAAATCTTTGCGAATAGAAGATTTTGAAAATTTTCGATTAGTACCCATGAGATATTGCATATATCATTTAGAATTTAGAGTGTATGATTTATATGAAATGCAAATGGTACTCCGATCCTTCAAGGTATTTCTAGGTCAAATATGATCAAGTATTGGAGACATGAACAATATACAAATCCAGCGGGGTTCCATCCAATGCCCGCGACATGTCAACAAGGCTAGCAACTTTACTAATTCGAAACCCAGACCGGAGACCGAAACTAGCTGAACCCGACTCTATAAGCTGGAGACACGAACACCATACAAATCTAACGGGCTTCCATTTTAAAACTAATTGACAATGAGATGAGGAGTCCGTCAAGCTTATATATGTTGTTCATAATACCTCCATATTTGCAATATGAGACAATCCTATATTTCAACAACTCAAAGTTATGTAAATTGATAAATTTCTTTATATGAAATTATTGAGGTGATTTAGTTGCCACATAAATCTCTCTAACAACCTAGTGGCAATAAGTAATTTGACAAAAAAATGATAAATTGGAATTTAAACTTGGCGAGTGGGAATCTTGAGAACGGAGTACGTATCTTTCTTTTGAGAGACCTTAACCAGTTTCGAAAATGGTTTGATATTGCAAATGATGTTCAATATCAAAATAAAAATATATAAAAACTAAAAGAGTAACATTTATTATATGAGCGAGGAAATTACAAGCAACTGAATTTCATACTCTGACTAGTCATTTTATTTTTAAAGTTATGATAATAGTTCTAAAATAGTGTTTTTTATATTAAAAAAATCAGGATCGGATCATGTGTTCTAATAGTGTTCTGTTGTGCTTTTTTTAAAGTAAAAAGAAGTGTACCTTTAACATGCAAGATAATTAAAGAAAATGTCACTCATAAATGATAGAGAAAATTGGTGAAATAGACACTTTTTTCGACTTAATTGGCGGAATGTCCAAGGTTTGAAACAAATTGGAGAAATGTCCATAATCCTAAATTATACAAAATTGGGGATTGGTGCTTCATCTTCTTCATCGGTCGTCTCCGCTTCCAAAGCACATCAGACTTCATCTTCTTCAACGTGATGCTTCGGTGCGGCCTTCTTCATCGGCCTCCCGCCGTCGGTGCAACCGGTCCGCATCTCTCTCGATCGGCCCCTCTCCCCTTCGATATCGGTTAGAGATTCAGATCTGAGGCACACCCCTCGTCGAACAGCCATGGTTGTGAGCCTCGCCACCGGAAGAGGAATTCCAGTCGAATTGATTCGGTTTCAATTGATTGACGGAGATCTGAAGTCAAATTCCAGTCGAATTGATTCTAAAGTCGAATTCCAGTCGAATTGATTCCGGTCAATTAGTCGAATTGATCTAATTGATTCTGAAGTCGAATTCCAGTTGCAATTGATTGACGGAGATCTGGAGGATTGACGGGAGGAGAGGCGTGAGCGTCGGCGACCGAGAGTGCTCGAGACGGAGATCGAGAGCGCCGGAGAGCGAGAGTGCCGGAGCGAGGTCGAGCAACGGCCGAGCGAGGTCGAGCGGCCGAAGCGAGGTCGAACGAGCGTCGTGGATCCGAGCATCAGCGAGGTCGAGCGAGCCCAGGACGAAGATTGAAGATGGACTTTTTATTAAATTACAAAACTTACCCCATAAATATGGAAATTAAAAAAAAACTATCTATATTTTATTACGTGATCCATAATCTATATTTTTATTTTTATTTTTGCACAACAAAATGTTATACTTGCACAACATATGATTATATTTGCACAAGCACAACATACGGTTATATTTGCACGACAAAATGTAAAAACAAACTAGACTTGTATCATATTTGCACAACTTACGGTTATATTTGCATATCGTACTCTTATATTTGCACGACAAAATGTAAAAAAAACTAGACTTTGGTCATATTTGCACAACTTACGGTTATATTTGCACATCGTACTCTTATATTTGCACGACAAAATGTAAAAAAAAAAATAGACTTGGGTCATATTTGCTCAACATACAGTTATATTTGCACATCGTACTCTTATATTTGCACGACAAAATGTTAAAAAAATTTAAAAATAATAAAAATAATAAAAAAACTAGACTTGGGTCATATTTGCTCAACATACAGTTACATTTGCACATCATACTCTTATATTTGCACGACAAAATGAAAAAAAATTAAAAAAAACTAGACTTGGGTCATATTTGCACAACTTACGGTTATATTTGCACAACGTACTCTTATATTTGCACGACAAAATGTTAAAAAAAAACTAGACTTGGGTCATATTTGCTCAACATACGGTTATTTTTGCACATGCACAACATACTCTTATTTTTGCACGACAAAATGTAAAAAAAAATAGCATTGGGTCATATTTGCTCAACATACGGTTATTTTTGCACATGCACAACGTACTCTTATTTTTACACGACAAAATGTAAAAAAAAAACTAGACTTGGGTCATATTTGCTCAACATACGGTTATTTTTGCACATGCACAACATACTCTTATTTTTGCACGACAAAATGTAAAAAAAAAGAAAAAAAAAAAGAAAAAAGAGTGAGGCTATAGGCAAGATGATAAAATTGCTATTGGCAAGATGGACACTCCACAAATTTGTCCAAAAATATGGACAATTTACCAATTAGGACAACTTTTTTGAATATTTCACAAACTCCCCCTAAATCATAATGGGTCATGTCTCGTATGATAATTTCTCATTCAGTTTATTGGAGCACAAGCAAAATGAAATTGATTCAAAAGTGGATATAAAATCTCCAATCTCATATATATTTCCAATGTTGGTGTTTAAACGGATAGACTCTAGAATTCATATAATTCTATCTTTCAGTTATAGATAGATTTGTCTAAGTTGTATATAGACTTATCTTTATTCTGCACTTGTCTATAAATGTATTGTAATGCTAATAATAAAATCATTCAGTTCAATTCTCAAATCCTTTATGGTATCCAAAGCCTAAGCCCTACTTTTTTTTTATCTTTTGGTGCGCATCCTGCACTCATCTTCTCAATTCTTCTCTTCACCATGTCTACTAATTCAACCTCCAGCACTTCAAACAACAACACCAACACCACCCTACTAGCCAATTTGCTTGGCACCGCCACTGTGTCCTTCCCTCCCATTAGGCCTGATACATGAGCCGAGTAGCTCGGGATCGACTCGGGTTCGACTTGAAAAAAGCTCGACTCGAGATCGCTCAAATGTATATTTGAGCCGAGTTCGAGCATGTTTCTGAGCTCGATTCGAGCTCGAGCTCGAGTAGCTCACTAGCTCATGTCCCCACTAGAATTGACAAAATTGCCCCTCATTTTTATGTTGATTTTTTTATTCAGCTTCAACAGCCTTCATTCTGTTCACCCAATTTCCAAACCCATGAAACCCTAAGTCCCTAAGGTGCAACCTCTCTCTGCAGCTGTTGCGTTCTGATCGTCGCCCATCGCTTAGTTAGGCACCCCGAAGGTGCGGCCTCTCTCCGGCGGTGCAGCAGATCTCCGGCGGTGCAGCCCCTCTCTCTGCTGGTGCAACCTGCAGCGCAAAACAGCGCCCTTGCCCCTTGGTCCTTGGTAAGTGTGTGTCGATTTCATATTTTTGACTTAGGCGATTTTCGACTCCGGTGGTGCAGCCTCTCCCGTTGGCCGGTGGTGCTTCAATTTTGCAGTTGTTACTTCATCTGTTTGAGTTCTTACTTCATCTTGCTTCATCTTGACAAAATTGCCTCTCTCCCGGTGGTGCTTTGATTTTGAGTTGTTAATTCATCTTGTTTCATCTTGCAATCTGCTTATTTCATCTTGCAATCTAGTTCATTTAGGTTGTTGCTGCATTACTGTACTAAATTGGGTGTTGTTTCATGTTGAGTTCATTCGAGCCTAACGAGCTCATCAAGCCCGAGTTCGAGCTTGTAACGAGCCCAATCGAGCTTATCGAGCTCGTGTTCGGGCTCGAGGACAACCGAGCTCATCGAGCCGAGCTCGAGTTCTACACCCTACTCGCGAGCCGAGCTTGAGCACATGTATATACTCGAATAGAAATTGAGCTCGAGCTCGTAGGCTCGTCTATCAGGCCTACCTCCCATCTCCATCAATCTTGATCGCAACAACTATTATCTATGGCGCGGTATTATCTTCAACACTCTTGAGACTTTCGATCTTCAAAGCTTTGCGCTGAATGATCCACTCAAGATGCCGCTTGAGCTTTCTACTACAGCCACTGAGGCTGAATCCACTACTCACGCCAATGCTGTCACGGCCTACACAACCTGGAAGAAGAAGGACAGATTAGTTCTAGTCTGGCTTCGATTGACGATGTCCAATAAGGTCATTCCTTGTGTTGCTCGATCTACCACTTCCAATGCGCTTGGAAGGCGATTGATTTTCACGGCTTCGCTCGACGATGTCTGATAAGGTCCTTCCGTATGTTGCTCGATCTACCACTTCTAATGCCGCTTGGAAGGCGATTGATTTTCACTTTCAATCCACTACTCATGCTCTTACTATGCAGTTGAAGAGTCAACTTCAAATGCTTTCCAAAGGCGCCCCGTCAATGCAAGATTACATCGATAAGAAAAGGGCGATCGTTGATTCTCTCGGTGAATGTCTCACTCCTGTCTCCGATGAGGATCTTACTGTCTGTATTCTTCGAGGTCTTGATGCCACTTATTCACCCTTTATTACTGTTATTCATATGTGTGTTGAGCCTATGTCTGTTGATGAACGCACGGGCCTCTTACTTCAAGATGAAGAGTGACGTGAAGAGCATCATTGTCAAGCCTTGGCGTCTGTTGGCTCCCTTGTTAGTCCACCCTCTCCTTCTTCCTCTGTGTCATACCCAACCACTGATGCTCAAATAAATTATGGTCAACGTGCACCCAACTAGTCCTCAACTCGTGGTCGGGGCAATCAAGGTCGTGGTCGTGGCCGTTTTGATCACTCTGGGAGTCAGCAACCCTCCTATAGCTCGAATCGGCCACAATGTCAGATTTGTGATCGAATGGGTCATCGTGCTCGCGACTGTTACAATCGTCATGATGAATCGGTTTTTCCCTCTCGTCACTAGCAGCAGAAGCTGTTAAGGAGGTAAGTCGAGTTCTCAAATTAAAGATGTCATAAACGTAAATCGACTCCTAGCCTAAGAAAATAATTACAAGACTTCCTCCCGTTGTAGTGGAAGGGTAGTCAGGATCGATCCACGAGGAGTCGTGTCAGCGGGATCCTAGTAGCTTTTGAAATCTCAAGTCTGCATCGACCAAAAGCCTCGATTTCGACCTTGGGCCTCGATATCATCCTCGGCTGTCGATGTTCTCTGCAACAGAAGACCTGCAGAAACAAAAACTGTAGTCGATATTGACTGGAAAGGGTCGATATCGATGTCAGTCATGAAATCGACTAGCTCAGAAGACTGCTAGTCGACACAGAAGGGTCGATATCGATGCTAGGGGTCGATATCGATGCTAGGGGTCGATATCGATGCTCAGCAAACTCCGCAGCGATGTTCGTCGTCGACTCAGAAAACTGTCGACGAACTCAGTGGTCGATATCGACGTCTGGGGTCGATATCGATGTCTTCCTGCAGTGAGTTAGTTCTTCGTCGGCAAAGAAAGGCCGAAGATTTAAGAATGGAGAGAGAAGCAATGAACAGAAATAAAATAGTGGGTTTTGGGTGTATAAAATATGTAAAAGCAACTCCTAGGATTAGGGTTTACCACAACGTTAACCAATGCATGCGATAAGATAAATAAGACGGACAATTGCGCTATTTCACCCGAGGGACAAGCTTTCGCTGTACACCAACTCTTAGGATTACTCTTGCAAATAAACCTAATTGTCTCTAGCAATTTTATGTTTATAACTCAAGTTGTTAGCATGAATCCCTTTTCTTTCGATTAGGACTAAACATAGAATCGTAGGAGGAGAGATAGACACAGCGATATCAACATCAAATACTTACCTCAAGCGCGTATGGCTAACGTCGGGCTCACCCCGACCCTAAGAGCTTTGGGGAACTACTCGCTTCTCATCATGGAACTCATTGCTGATTGAAGGAAAGAAACTTGCATTAAAATAAACTCCGAAGCTTTACAACTCAACGTCAGCTTTCGCAAACGTCAAACCCTAAAACTTCTCTCTAACTCTAACTCTATTGTCTTGATTGATTGTTTCTTGGATGATCTAACAAATCAGCCCCTAGGGCTTTATTTATAGGCTACTAATCCTCGCTACCCGAGGATTGTAACTTCTATCTAAACTATGAACTATATCCAAACAATTAGGATAGGTCTTTTATTTTGATAAAATTTTAAAGGAAAAAGATAATAAACCAGCTGCTAATATCTAGAAGAACGAGATAACTCATGGCTTTGATGATAGACTTCACAATCCGAGTCTCGAAATCGGATTTATCTTCTGTCGAGGTAAGGTCGATATCGACACCGGAGGTCGATATCGATGTCCGTGTTTCTGCTCGACTTGTCCAGCTCCAGTCGATGTCTATGTCGATGGTCGATATCGAGGTAGTAGGTCGATATCGATGCCTTCTTGTCTGGTCTGTGTGGTCTATTGATGTACACATTTGCACCTTTGTTTATTGCATCTTTTGACTTAGTATTTCATTTGATCTCCAAAGAAAAGGTTCAAAAGAATATAAACTTGTGTAAGAATGGGCTAAAATGCAAGAAATAGGGTCTGCACAAGTTTTGAGCTAACCATGCAGGAATTCGAGCGAAAACGGAGTCAAAACGAAGAAGCTAAGTGAAGCTGAGAAGAGGTAGATATCGACCTTAGACCCAGATATCGACCCCTAGTGTCGATATCGACCCCCATATCGACCTCAACATAGAAATCGACCAGAGCTGAACAAGTCGAGCAGGAACAGAGACCTCGATATCGACCTCTGGTGTCGATATCGACCCCTTATCTCGACAGAAGATAGACTCGATTTCGAATGCGGATTGGCACTATATCTTCAAGGAGGCACGGGATTATCTCATACTTTCAAAGATAGAGGACAGCTGAAGTTTTATTCATCTTTTACCTTTAAGTTATTTAAGTTTTATCAAAATAAAAGACCTATCCTAATTGTTCGGATAGAGTTATTAGTTTAGATAGGAGTTACAATCCTTGGATAGCGAGGATTAGTAGCCTATAAATAAAGACCTAGGGCTGATTTGTTAGATCATCTTTCAATCATCCCATCCAATCATAGAACAACCCAGGACAATAGACAATAAAGTTAGAGTTAGAGAGAAGTTTTAGGGTTTGACGTTTGCGAAAGTTGACGTTGAGTTGTAAAGCTTCGAAGTTTAGTTTAATGCAAGTTTCTTCCTTTCAATTGACGATGAATCCCATGATGAGAAGCGAGTAGTTCCCCAAAGCTCTTAGGGTCGGGGTGAGCCCGACGTTAGCCATGCGCGCTTGAGGTAAGTATTTGATGTTGATATCGTTGTGTCTATCTCTCCTCCTACAATTCTATGTTTAGTCCTAATCGAAAGAAAAGGGATTCATGCTAACAACTTGAGTTATAAACATAAAATTGGTAGAGACGATTAGGTTTATTTGCAAGAGTAATCCTAAGAGTTGGTGTACAGCGAAAGCTTGTCCCTCGGGAGAAATAGCGCAATTGTCCGTCTTATTTATCTCATCGCATGCATTGGTTAACGTTGTGGTAAACCCTAATCCTAGGAGTTGCTTTTTAAATAGTTTATACACATAAAACAGCTGTCTTTATTTCTATTCATTGCTTCTCTCTCCATCCTTAATTCTTCGGCCTTTCTTTGCCGACAAAGAACTAACCCACTGCAGGGAGACATCGATATCGACAGCAGAGGTCGATATCGACCAAAACTGATAGATCGACGGTTTTCTGAGTCGATCTCGAGACTCTGGGAAACTTCTGCAAGCATCGATATCGACACCAGACATCGATATCGACCCTTCTGTATCGACTGACAGTCTTCTGAGCCAGTCGATTTCGAGGACTGACATCGATATCGACCCCCACCAGTCGATATCGACCACTTGTTTTTGTCTCTGCAGGTATTCTGTTGCAGAGAAAATCGACAGCCAAGGTCGACATCGAGGCCCAAGGTCGAAATCGAGGCTACTGGTCGACGCACACTTGAGATTTCCAAAGCTACTAGGATCCCGCTGACACGCCTCCTCGTGGATCGATCCTGACTACCCTTCCACTACAACGGGAGGAAGTCTTGTAATTATTTGCTTAGGCCAGGAGTTGGATTACATTTATTACATCTTTATTATTTGTAATTACTTGACATATCAAACCTCCTACAACAACAAATTGGCGCCGTTGCCGGGGAGGCAATCAATCGCGCCCTAGTAGTCTATCTCACGTCTTTATCTAGTTTGGTCTTGCAGGTGTATGCGACGCGCTGATCGCCCACCTGAATTTGAAGGAGTAGACGACCCTGAGCGTTATTTCCATCTAAGGGCCCAAGCTCAAAGAATCATGGCGGAAAACGCGAACCAAGCAGAACTTATTGAACAATTAAGGAGGCAGGTTGAGGACCTAACGACTAGAGAGGCGGCACTTAAGGAGCGTGCGGATAGGGAGGAGGAAGGCCGAAGGCAAATAGAAGCCCAAATCAATGCCCTCCCTAGGAATGCCAAGCAATATATGCACCCCGCTCTCACAGTGCCTGAATCGGCAATTCTTATCCCTGCCTCTAATTTTGAAATAAAACCTAACTTCTTAACTGAGATTAGAAGGCACCAATATGAAGGAAAACCTAACGAATGCCCTATGACACATATTTCTACCTTCTTAGACCTTTGTGATACTATTGCTGATGGACGAAGTCTTGAATATGTCCAACTAAAAACCTTTCGATGGTCTCTTACAGGGAAAGCATTGCAGTGGTTGGAAAGCTTAGCCCCAAGATCGCTCCGCACCTGGAATGAAGTCAAGGACGCGTTCCTCAACAAGTTCTTCCCTCCTTCTAAGATGGCGTTGATCCGACAGAAAATCACGGCTTTCAAACAAAAGCCTGGTGAAGCTCTGGCGACTGTGTGGGAAAGGTTCAAGGACCTTCTACGATCATGCCCGACGCATGGCCAACCACCATATGTAATTCAGGAGATCATTTACAATGCTCTTGACGCTGCAACGAAGGAGAGGATCAACACCTACACCTCCTATGGCTACCTTGAACTCGCCCCATAAGAGGCTTGGGAGACCATAGAGAGGTTGGTGGAGTTTGACAACACATATGGGACTCCTGAGGCTTCCGACACATCATCATCATCGAGGCCTGCCCCATCTATGCCCTTATATGAACCCTCCAATGTAATCGATCCAGACGTGAAGGAGCAATTCCATAGAGATCAACTTAGAAAGCTCCAAAAGCAAGTGAGGTTCCTTTCAGCGAACCAAGATTGCATCGAATGCGGATCGCAGCGGCACACCACCATCGAGTGCCCACATGCCGAACAAGTACACCTAGCGGAGACTCACCAAGAGGCGCGCTACATGAGGGGTCCCAACAACCAATATTGGGGAGACCAAAGGTTCCATCAACCACAAAGGAACCCGGTTAACCCTAGGGACCCTCCGCCTTATAGAGCTCCTGGGCACCCGGAGAGAGACCAAAAGAAGGATGATCTTCAACTAGTACTGGACGAGATAAGGCGGAACCAAGCTAAGAATGATCAATCCAACAATGCAATCCACTCTCAACTCAATCACCTTACCACAAGGATTGGGGAGATGGATATTTGGAAGAAGAATGTAGAGACCCAACTGGGTCAATTGGCGGCACAAATCCCTAGGCCGTCCGGAACACTCCCTGGGCAACCCACCACAAATCCTAAGGGGCAATCCGGGACAGGCCATATCGCAGCCATACAATTAAGGAGTGGCACCAAAGTACATAAGCCACGGACGGATACGGAGGAGAAAGCAACAGACCCAGTCGACGTCGACAGACCAGTCGATGTCGACCCAGAGGTCGATATCAACCACCATGTCGACCCCCTGGTCGATGTCGGTGACACTGCAGAGCCATCAGAGCCTCAACAGAGGTCGAAATCGACCATCCCAGTCGATATCGACCACATTCCAGTCGATGTCGATGTCCAACAGGCTCCTCCGACCACCGTTTTGGCCCCTACTCCAAAGAAGACATTGCCATTTCCTTCCAAAGCATTGGAGGACCCCACCAAAGGTAAGTTTAGGCGCTTCATAAAGATACTTCAAGGACTCAACATCACTATCCCTCTAACAGAAGCCCTAAGCGAGATGCCCGCCTATGTGCGATTCCTCAAAGACATCCTGAGCAAGAAGAGGTCCATGGCAGAGATCGCAGAGGAGTGCTCAAAGATGGACTTCCCTGAAAAGAAGAGTGATCCAGGGAAGTTTGCAATCACCGTGGGACTTGGCCAACATCGCTATAAAGCCCTATGTGACCTAGGGGCAAGTGTAAGTCTCATGCCTCTCTCTATTTGGCAAAAGGTGAACATTGGCGCACTTGAACCTGTGGACATGAAGCTCTATATGGCTGACAACTCATTCGTCAGGCCCACAGGTATAGTTGATGACGTTCCGGTAAAGGTAGGTAAGTTCTTTGTGCCTACTGATTTCATTGTATTGGAGATGCCTGAAGATCCTGTAGTGCCTATTATACTTGGTAGGCCTTTCTTAGCTACTGCTGATGCCAATATCAATGTACGTCGAGGATTACTAACCTTTACCATAGGGAACGAAGTAATAGAATTCTCTTTCAACCCTACCATGAGCGAAACAAAGCACCTGGAGCAAGTAGTCCTCTTGCCGGCCAAAGAAAAGCTCAGAAAATTCTTGTTGGCGAGGACGGAAACAGCAAGCAGGGTCGACATCGACTGAAACCAGTCGATATCGACTAAAAGCATCGAAATCGACCCCCCTTGGTCGAAATCGAGTATGCCAGATCACTGTCAGGAGCTTAAGTATGGGGTCACAGAGGTCGATGTCGACCCCTACATGTCGATATCGACCACAGCACTCGAAATCGACCCTCCTTGGTCGAAATCGACCACCCCTCAGCCCGAAGATTTCTGTTTCGGGCCCAAACAGGTAAGCCCAGGTACGAATCTTAACCCTCCCCCGTCCATTATTGATGAATCAATTAAACCAATTATTGATAATTCTACTAAAGAGAGGGTCAAAGCTCCATGGTTTGCCTATATTGCTAAAGTTAGGTCAAGAAAGAGAAGAAAAGCGCCCAAAGAAGAACCTAACATCAAAGAAGCCTTGGTCGCCGAACTTCGCTACTACCAAAAGGACCTAGATGATCCAGGAGAAGGCTCACGCTCGAAGGGTCCCTACATAAAAGGGTCATGAAGAATTGACGGAGAAGTCGGCCTAGCGACTCAAAAATCTAGAGCATGTACATAAAACATTTAAATTTCGCATGGATGGTTTTTAGGACTTAAGTTTTGGTTGTTTGAAACTTTTAAGACTGAGATAATTCGTGCTTTATCTATATTACTAACAAAGATTTCAGGTTATCAAGCAAAAGGAACGACGAAGAGGAAAAGAAGCTTCTGCAGAGGCAGTCGAAATCGACCAGGCCAGTCGAAATCGACCCCCCCAGGGTCAAGCCATCTCCTGGAGTCGACATCGAGGACTCAGGAGCGAAAAGCAGAGGTCGATATCGACCCTAATACTCGATATCGACCCCAATCAGGCAGCCCTCGTCTTCATCTTCTTCCTCGACTTCGACAGATGCAGTCGACATCGACCACTGACCTAGATATCGACTTCTAGCATCGACTTCATCTGAAATCGACCTGAATCCGCAGGTTGCGCTGTGAGTCTCTCTCTACCTTTGTTCTTCTTTTTAATACAGTGAGGACACTGTATATTTTAAGTATGGGGTGGGGGAAAGACATGTCTTATGATCATAACTTGGTTTCTTCTTCGCATTGCATTCATGTTTAAATTTTTGTTTTTAGTTTTACTTTTATAAAATGTCAATGATTCCATAAAATGTCAAAAATCCAAAAAAATAGAAAAATGTCAAAAATACAAAAAAAAAATGCATGTTTATTTTTGAGTTTATTTTTTTTACCCTACTTAGATGTCCTATGATGAAAACTCAATAGCTGACTTGATCATGTAAATCCTATGGCATATTTGGATGGTTTAGCCTAAGTCTTTAAAAATTTTATGTAGATTGTGAACTTGTGATGAAATTGAGCACATATGATCCTAGGCTAAAAAGCAAATCCAACAAAAATTGTCCTTGTGAGAATTTTGACCTATAGGGAGAACATAAAAAATCCCTCCGCTTTCTTGAGTGAATTTACTCTTCCTATGCATCTCTAAATGTTGTGATAGTTATTCAAAACCAATGCATATATATGATTATGTTTACGAGAATTAAATGATGGAGGCATCTTTTAAGCCATTTTTATCCTCTCTTTACCTACCCTGCATTATCCCTGCTTGAAGCCAGAACATTAGCCTGAGCCTGAATTGCAAACTCCACAAAATTATCCCTAGCCGAATTGAGCCTCACCCCCATTTGGGAATTGAGACTTAGATTGGGTGGAACTAATGCCTTGTGGAAAGAAAAGAGCATAATGTCTAGTTTTGAGCGAGGAAATTGTAGGATGGTACATATTTACATTTTGTCATATTTTGTAAAAGGATTTTTTGGCTCACCATATAAATGCACATAGCTTTAGTATTATTTCCGAATATATATATATATATATATATATATATATATATATATATATATATATATATATATACACATATATATATAGTGCATGAGCCAAAATCCTTAAGTCCTTTATTCATACAAGTGTTATATTGTTGAGAGCATATTATGGAAAGATGAGTTGGGGAAAAGGCATTATAGAGATTGAGCTTACATTGAAGAGTTATGGTTTGGGTATTGCAAGTGTTGAGATTTAGGAGTCTTGATTCCCGAATTATAAAAGCACCACATAGCCAAATAATTCCATACCTTTTATTTCATACCAAGCCCCATTACAACCCTGCCGAATGGAGTCTTCTATGAAGTCTTCCATTGAGCGAAAGTCCTCCTGATGATTCTTATTGCATTTTCATAATTGGTTGCGAAGTGGATTTTTATAAATTGCAATGTTTATGAGATTGTATATGGAATTGAGTTGAGAGTTGATCTTCATAGCCTAAACACATGAGAGTTGAGTGCAAACACATTATCCCTGTGAGGTTGGATCAAAATTGCATATGCCTATGGATCGCCAAAATATGTGCTATGATGTTAAATTCACTTGCTTTGCTTTGCTACCGCTTATGATGTTGCTTTTGACAAAGGCGAAGACTTGAAGGGTGTGTTGTAGGTGTTGGTTATTGCTTGGTTATTGCTTGAGGACAAGCAAGTCTAAGTATGGGGTGTTTTGATGTACACATTTGCACCTTTGTTTATTGCATCTATTGACTTGGTATTTCATTTGATCTCCAAAGAAAAGGTTCAAAAGAATATAAACTTGTGTAAGAATGGGCTAAAATGCAAGAAATAGGGTCTGCACAAGTTTTGAGCTAACCATGCAGGAATTCGAGCGAAAACGGAGTCAAAACGAAGAAGCTAAGTGAAGCTGAGAAGAGGTAGATATCGACCTTAGACCCAGATATCGACCCCTAGTGTCGATATCGACCCCCATATCGACCTCAACATAGAAATCGACCAGAGCTGAACAAGTCGAGCAGGAACAGAGACCTCGATATCGACCTCTGGTGTCGATATCGACCCCTTATCTCGACAGAAGATAGACTCGATTTCGAATGCGGATTGGCACTATATCTTCAAGGAGGCACGGGATTATCTCATACTTTCAAAGATAGAGGACAGCTGAAGTTTTATTCATCTTTTACCTTTAAGTTATTTAAGTTTTATCAAAATAAAAGACCTATCCTAATTGTTCGGATAGAGTTATTAGTTTAGATAGGAGTTACAATCCTTGGATAGCGAGGATTAGTAGCCTATAAATAAAGACCTAGGGCTGATTTGTTAGATCATCTTTCAATCATCCCATCCAATCATAGAACAACCCAGGACAATAGACAATAAAGTTAGAGTTAGAGAGAAGTTTTAGGGTTTGACGTTTGCGAAAGTTGACGTTGAGTTGTAAAGCTTCGAAGTTTAGTTTAATGCAAGTTTCTTCCTTTCAATTGACGATGAATCCCATGATGAGAAGCGAGTAGTTCCCCAAAGCTCTTAGGGTCGGGGTGAGCCCGACGTTAGCCATGCGCGCTTGAGGTAAGTATTTGATGTTGATATCGTTGTGTCTATCTCTCCTCCTACAATTCTATGTTTAGTCCTAATCGAAAGAAAAGGGATTCATGCTAACAACTTGAGTTATAAACATAAAATTGGTAGAGACGATTAGGTTTATTTGCAAGAGTAATCCTAAGAGTTGGTGTACAGCGAAAGCTTGTCCCTCGGGAGAAATAGCGCAATTGTCCGTCTTATTTATCTCATCGCATGCATTGGTTAACGTTGTGGTAAACCCTAATCCTAGGAGTTGCTTTTTAAATAGTTTATACACATAAAACAGCTGTCTTTATTTCTATTCATTGCTTCTCTCTCCATCCTTAATTCTTCGGCCTTTCTTTGCCGACAAAGAACTAACCCACTGCAGGGAGACATCGATATCGACAGCAGAGGTCGATATCGACCAAAACTGATAGATCGACGGTTTTCTGAGTCGATCTCGAGACTCTGGGAAACTTCTGCAAGCATCGATATCGACACCAGACATCGATATCGACCCTTCTGTATCGACTGGCAGTCTTCTGAGCCAGTCGATTTCGAGGACTGACATCGATATCGACCCCCACTAGTCGATATCGACCACTTGTTTTTGTCTCTGCAGGTATTCTGTTGCAGAGAACATCGACAGCCAAGGTCGACATCGAGGCCCAAGGTCGAAATCAAGGCTACTGGTCGACGCAGACTTGAGATTTCCAAAGCTACTAGGATCCCGCTGACACGCCTCCTCGTGGATCGATCCTGACTACCCTTCCACTACAACGGGAGGAAGTCTTGTAATTATTTGCTTAGGCCAGGAGTTGGATTACATTTATTACATCTTTATTATTTGTAATTACTTGACATATCAAACCTCCTGCAACAACATCTATCTCGACACTCAGAAGTCGTGTCGAAAACTAGGGTCGATATCGATGTCTTCAGGTCGATATCGACCTCTGCTCAGCTTCACTTAGCTTCTTCGTTTTGACTCCGATTTCATCGAATTCCTGCATGGTTAGCTCAAAACTCGTGCAGACTCTATTTCTTATACTTTAGCTCATTCTTACACAAGTTTATATACTTTTGAAACTTTTCTTTGGAAATCCAATGAAATATGAAGTCAAAAGATGCAATAAACAAAGGTACAAATATGTACATGAAAACACCACATACTTAGACTTGCTTGTCCTCAAGCAATAACCAAGCAATAACCAATACCTACAACACACCCTTCAAGTCTTCGCCTTTGTCAAAAGTAACATCATAAGCGGTAGCAAAGCAAAGCAAGTGAATATAACGTCAGAGCACATATTTTGGCGATCCATAGGCATATGCAATTTTGATCCAACCTCACAAGGATAATGTGTTTGCACTCAACTCTCATGTGTTTAGGCTATGAAGATCAACTCTCAACTCAATTCCATATACAATCTCATAA
The DNA here is from genome assembly GCA_963922045.1 of Persicaria maculosa. Taxonomy (NCBI): domain Eukaryota; kingdom Viridiplantae; phylum Streptophyta; class Magnoliopsida; order Caryophyllales; family Polygonaceae; genus Persicaria; species Persicaria maculosa. Next base: position 16,210,670 of record OY998261.1, on the reverse strand, counting down.
ACATTGCAATTTATAATAATCCACTTCGCAACCAATTATGAAAATGCAATAAGAACCATCAGGAGGACTTTCACTCAATGGAAGACTTCAAAGAAGACTCCATTCGGAGGGGTTGTAATGGGGCTTGGTATGAAATTAAGGGCATGGAATTATTTGGCTATGTGGTGCTTTTATAATTCGGGAATCAAGACTCCTAAATTTCAACACTTGCAATACCCAAACCATAACTCTTCAATGTTGCACTTTCCAAGCTCAATATCCTATAATGCCCTTTCCAAACTCATCTTTATATAATATGCTCTGAAGATGCACTAAAAGATGTAAACCATTCTATCAACCCTTCTTCCAAACTCTAATATACCTCTAAAAAATATAACACTTGTATCAATAAAAGACTTAAGGATTTTGGCTCATGCACTACGTATATACATCTCTTTTTTTTGACGAAAATAATAAGTAATTATGAAAAATATGTGCATTTATATGGTGAGCCAAAAAATCCTTTTACAAAATATGACAAAATGTAAATATGCACCAACCCATAATTTCCTTGCTCAAAACTGGACATTATGCTCTTTTCTTTCCACAAGGAATTAGTCCAGCCAATCTAAGTCTCAATTCCCAAATGGCGGTCGGGCTCAATTCGGCTAGGGATAATTTTGTGGAGTTTGCAATTTCAGGCTCAGGCTAATGTTCTGGCTTCAAGCAGGGATAATACAGGGTAGGTAAAGAGAGGATAAAAATGGCTTAAAAGATGCCTCCATCATTTAATTCTCGTAAACATAAACATATATATGTATTGGCTTTGAATAACTATCACAACATTTAGAGATGCATAGGAAGAGTAAATTCACTCAAGAAAACGGAGGGATTTTTTATGTTCTCCCTATAGGCCAAAATTCTCACAAGGACAATCTTTGTTGGATTTGCTTTTTAGCCTAGGATCATATGTGCTCAATTTCATCACAAGTTCACAATCTACATAAAAATTTTAAGGACTTAGGCTAAACCATCCAAATATGCCATAGGGTTTACATGATCAAGTCAGCTATTGAGTTTTTATTATAGGACATCTAAGTAGGGTTTAAAAAATAAATTTAAAAATAAACATGCATTTTTTTTATTTTTTTTATTTTTTTGGATTTTTTTGATATTTTATAAAAGTAAAATTAAGAACAAAAATTTAAACATGAATGCAATGCGAAGAAGAAAACCAAGTTATGACCATAAGACATGTTTTTCCCCCACCCCATAATTAAAATATACAATGTCCTCACTGTATTAAAAAGACGAACAAGGGTAGAGAGAAACTCACAGCGCAACCTGCGGATTCAGGTCGATTTCAAGTTAGGTCGATACCAGAAGTCGATATCTAGGTCAGTGGTCGATGTCGACTGCATCTGTCGAAGTCGAGGAAGAAAATGAAGACAAGGGCTGCCTGATTGGGGTCGATATCGACCTCTCTTTTTCGCTCCTGAGTCCTCGATGTCGACTTCAGGAGGTGGCTTGACCCTGGGGGGGGGGGTCGATTTCAACTGCCTCTGCAGAAGCTTCTTTTCTTCTTCGTCGTTCCTTTTGCTTGGTACCCTGAAATCTTTGTTAGAAATATAGATAAAGCCACGAATTATCTCAGTTTTAAAAGCTTAAAAAACAAAAGTTAAATCCTAAAAACCATTTATGCGAAAAAATTTAAAGGTTTTATGTACATGCTCTAGAGTTTTGAGTCGCTAGGCCGACTTCTCCGTCAATTCTTTATGAGCCTTTTATGTAGGGACCCTTCGAGCTCAAGCCTTCTCCTGGATCATCTAGGTCCTTTTGGTAGTAGCTAAGCTCGGCGACCAAGGCTTCTTTGATGTTAGGTTTTTCTTTGTGTGCTTTCCTTCTCTTTCTTGACCTAACTTTAGCAATATAGGCAAACCATGGAGCTTTGACCCTCTTATTAGTAGAATTATCACTAATTGGCTTAATTGATTTATCAATAATGGACAGAGGAGGGTTAGGAGTCATACATGGGCTTACCTGTTTGGGCCCGAAACAGAAATCTTCGGGCTGAGGGGTAGTCGATTTCGACCAAGGAGGGTCGATTTCGAGTGCTGTGGTTGATATCGATATGTGGGGGTCGATATCGACCTCAGTGACTCCATACATAAGCTCCTGGCAATGATCTGACATACTCGATTTCGACCAAGGGGGGTCGATTTCGATATTTTTAGTCGATATCGACTGGTTCCAGTCGATGTCGACCCTGCTTGTTGTTTCCGTCCTCGCCAACAAAATTTTCTTAGCTTTTCTTTAGCCGGCGAGAGGACTACTTGCTCCAGGTGCTTCGTTTCGCTCATGGTTGGGTTGAAAGAGAATTCTATTACTTCGTTCCCTATAATAAAGGTTAGTAATCCTCGACGTACATTGATATTGGCATCAGGAGTAGCTAAGAAAGGCCTACCAAGTATAATAGGCACTACAGGATCTTCAGGCATCTCCAATACAATGAAATCAGTAGGCACAAAGAACTTACCTACCTTTACAGGAACGTCATCAACTATACCTGTGGGCTTGACGAAGGAGTTGTCAGCCATATAAAGTTTCATGTCCACAGGTTCAAGGGCGCCAATATTCACCTTTTGCCAAATAGAAAGAGGCATGAGACTTGCACTTGCCCCTAGGTCACATAGGGTTTTATAACGATGTTGGCCAAGTCCCACGGTGATTGCAAATTTCCCTGGATCACTCTTTTTCTCAGGCAAGTCAATCTTTGAGCACTCTTCTGCGATCTCTGCCATGGATCTCTTCTTGCTAAGGATGTCTTTGAGGAATTGCACATAGGCGGGCATCTCGCTTAGGGCTTCTGTAAGAGGGATAGTAACATTAAGTCCTTGAAGTATTTTTACAAAGCGCCTAAACTTACCTTTGGTGGGATCCTCCAATGCTTTGGAAGGGAATGACAACGTCTTCTTTGGTGGAGGGGCCAAAACGGTGGTCGGAGGGGCCTGCTGAACATCGACATCGACTGGGATATGGTCGATATCGAATGGAATGGTCGATTTCGACCTCTGTTGTGGCTTCTCAGGCTCTGCAGTGTCATCGACGTCGACCAGGGGGTCGACATGGGGGTCGATATCGACCTCATCCTCGACATCGACTGGTCTGTCGATGTCGACTGGATCTGCTGCTTTCTCCGATTCCGTTCGTGGCTTATGTACTTTGGTGCCACTCCTCAATTGTATGACTGCGACATGGCCCGTCCCGGATTGTCCCTTAGGATTTGTAGTGGGTTGCCCAGGGAGTGTTCTGGACGGTCTAGGGATTTGTGCCGCCAATTGACCCAGTTGGGTCTCTACGTTCCTTTTCCATATATCCATCTCCTCAATCCTTGTGGTAAGGTGATTGAGTTGAGAATGGATGAAATTGTTAGATTGATCATTCTTAGCTTGATTCCTCCTTATCTCATCTAGCACAAGTTGAAGATCATCCTTCTTTTGGTCTCTCTCCGGGTGCCCAGGAGCTCTATAAGGCGGAGGGTCCCTAGGGTTAACCTGGTTCCTTTGTGGTTGATGGAACCTTTGGTCTCCCTAATATTGGTGATTGGGGCCCCTCGTGTAGCGCGCCTCTTGGTGAGTCTCCGCTAGGTGTACTTGTTCGGCATGGGGACACTCGATGGTGGTGTGCCGCTGCGATCCGCATTCAATGCAATCTTGGTTCGCTGAAAGGAACCTTACTTGCTTTTGGAGCTTTTTAAGTTGATCTCTATGGAATTGCTCCTTCACGTCCGGATCGATTACATTGGAGGGTTCATATAAGGGCATAGATGGGGCAAGCCTCGACGATGATGATGTGTCGGAAGCCTCAGGAGTCCCATATGTGTTGTCGAACTCCACCAACCTCTCTATGGTCTCTCAAGCCTCTTGTGGAGCGAGTTCAAGGTAGCCATAGGAGGTGTAGGTGTTGATCCTCTCCTTAGTTGCAGCGTCAAGAGCATTGTATATGATCTCCTGAATTACATATGGTGGTTGGCCATGCGTCGGGCATGATCGTAGTAGGTCCTTAAACCTTTCCCAAACAGTCGCCAGACCCTCACCAGGCTTTTGTTTGAAAGCCGTGATTTTCTGTCGGATCAACGCCGTCTTAGAAGGAGGAAAGAACTTGTTGAGGAACGCGTCCTTGACTTCATTCGAGGTGCGGAGCGATCTTGGGGCTAAGCTTTCCAACCACTGCAATGCTTTCCCTATAAGAGACCATCGAAAGGCTTTTAGTTGGACATATTCAAGACTTCGTCCATCAGCAATAGTATCACAAAGGTCTAAGAAGGTTGAAATATGTGTCATAGGGCATTCGTTAGGTTTTCCTTCATATTGGTGCCTTCTAATCTCAGTTAGGAAGTTAGGTTTTATTTCAAAATTAGAGGCAGGGATAAGAATTGCCTATTCAGGCACTGTGAGAGTGGGGTGCATATATTGCTTGGCATTCCTAGGGAGGGCATTGATTTGGGCTTCTATTTGCCTCCGGCCTTTCTCCTCCCTATCTGCACACTCCTTAAGTGTCGCCTCTCTAGTCGTTAGGTCCTCAACCTGTTTCCTTAGTTGCTCAATAAGTTCAGCCTGGTTCGCGTTGTCCGCCATGATTCTTTGAGCTTGGGCTCTTAGATGGAAATAGCGCTCAGGGTCGTCTACTCTTTCAAATTCAGGTGGGCGATCAGCGCGTCGCATACACCTGCAAGGCCAAACTAGAAAGAGATGTGAGATAGAATACTAGGGCGCGATTGATTGCCTCCCCGGCAACGGCGCCAATTTGTTAAGGAGGTAAGTCGAGTTCTCAAATTAAAGATGTAATAAACGTAAATCGACTCCTAGCCTAAGAAAATAATTACAAGACTTCCTCCCGTTGTAGTGGAAGGGTAGTCAGGATCGATCCATGAGGAGGCGTGTCAGCGGGACCCTAGTAGCTTTTAAAATCTCAAGTCTGTGTCGACCAAAAGCCTCGATTTCGACCTTGGGCCTCGAAGTCGTCCTCGGCTGTCGATGTTCTCTGCAACAGAAGACCTGCAGAAACAAAAACTGTAGTCGATATTGACTGGAAAGGGTCGATATCGATGTCAGTCATGAAATCGACTGGCTCAGAAGACTGCCAGTCGACACAGAAGGGTCGATATCGATGCTAGGGGTCGATATCGATGCTCAGCAAACTCCGCATCGATGTTCGTCGTCGACTCAGAAAACTGTCGACGAACTCAGTGGTCGATATCGACGTCTGGGGTCGATATCGATCTCTTCCTGCAGTGAGTTAGTTCTTCGTCGGCAAAGAAAGGCCGAAGATTTAAGAATGGAGAGAGAAGCAATGAACAGAAATAAAACAGTGGGTTTTGGGTGTATAAAATATGTAAAAGCAACTCCTAGGATTAGGGTTTTCCACAACGTTAACCAATGCATGCGATAAGATAAATAAGACGGACAATTGCGCTATTTCACCCGAGGGACAAGCTTTCGTTGTACACCAACTCTTAGGATTACTCTTGCAAATAAACCTAATTGTCTCTAGCAATTTTATGTTTATAACTCAAGTTGTTAGCATGAATCCATTTTCTTTCGATTAGGACTAAACATAGAATCGTAGGAGGAGAGATAGACACAACGATATCAACATCAAATACTTACCTCAAGCACGCATGGCTAACGTCGGGCTCACCCCGACCCTAAGAGCTTTGGGGAACTACTCGCTTCTCATCATGGAACTCATTGTTGATTGAAGGAAAGAAACTTGCATTAAAATAAACTCCGAATTTTTACAACTCAACGTCAGCTTTCGCAAACGTCAAACCCTAAAACTTCTCTCTAACTCTAACTCTATTGTCTTGATTGACTGTTTCTTGGATGATCTAACAAATCAGCCCCTAGGGCTTTATTTATAGGCTATTAATCCTCGCTATCCGAGGATTGTAACTTCTATCTAAACTATGAACTCTATCCAAACAATTAGGATAGGTCTTTTATTTTGATAAAACTTTAAAGGAAAAGTTAATAAACCAACGGCTAATATCTAGAAGAACGAGATAACTCATGGCTTTGATCATAGACTTCACAATCCGAGTCTCAAAATCAGATTTATCTTCTGTCGAGGTAAGGTCGATATCGACACCGGAGGTCGATATCGATGTCCGTGTTTCTGCTCGACTTGTCCAGCTCCAGTCGATGTCTATGTCGATGGTCGATATCGAGGTAGTATGTCGATATCGATGCCTTCTTGTCTGGTCTGTGTGGTCTATCTCGACACTCAGAAGTCATGTCGAAAACTAGGGTCGATATCGATGTCTTTAGCTCATTCTTACACAAGTTTATATACTTTTGAAACTTTTCTTTGGAAATCGAATGAAATATGAAGTCAAAAGATGCAATAAACAAAGGTACAAATATGTACATCAGCAGCCTCAGAAGTCAGCTCACACAGCCTATACGTCTTTTCCGTCCTCTATTTTTTATCCCAATTGGTACATTGATTCCGGTGCTTCCTATCACATTACCTCCGACATGCACAATCTCAATATCAAGTCTAACTACACCGGTGATGACAGTCTGGATATGGGTGATGGTAATCAGATTCCTATCTCTCACACTGGTCATTCTATTTTTCCCACTTCCTCTCGCAACTTCTATCGTAAAGATGTCTTAATTGCTTCCACTATTACCAAGAACTTGCTCAACGCTTATGGCTTTACTCGGGATAATTTTGTTGTCATTGAACTGCATCCTCACTTTTGCCTTGTCAAGGATTTGCAGGGACGGGTTCTTTTGCAGGGAAACGTTAAAGGTGGCCTCTATCACCTTCCGCTGCCCACCCGCCTCTCTCCTATCGCCAACCTCACCACTCACCGTGTCTCCCTGGATGTCTAGCATCGAAGATTAGGCCATCCCAACTCCTCTGTTTTACAACATCTCCTTTCTAGTCTTCAATTACAAGTATCCAATAAGCAGCTTTCTGCAGTGTGTGAGTCTTGCCAACTCGAAAAAAGTTGTCGTCTTCCTATTAGTCATACTCATATTCCTAGTAGTTCACCGTTTGATTTAATTTGCTCTGATGTTTGGGGACCTTCTTCATTTCCGTCAATCAATGGCAATCATTACTTTGTGATTTTCGTTGATGATCATTGAAAGTTTGTATGGATTTATTTTCTTACTCATAAATCTCAAGTTGCACCCATATTTCAATCCTTCTACACTATGGTCCAAACACAGTTTCACAAGGGTATTAAGCAACTCCAATCGGATGGAGGAGGATAATATATTGCTCTTACTTCTTTTCTCCAATCAAAAGGCATAGTTCACCGTATGTCTTTCCCTCATACTCCGTCACAGAATGGTCCAGCTGAGCGTTGTCACCGGATCATTCAAGAAAAGGGTATGTCCCTCCTAGCACATTCGGCGGCCCCTTTCCAGTTTTTGGAGCAAGCCGTTCACTATGCCGTCTATCTCTCTAATCGCACTCCCACCCCAACCCTTCGCCATAAGTCTCCATTTGAGGTCTTATACAACAACCGCCCTAATTATGATTCCCTTCAGGTCTTTGGTTGTTTGTGTTACCCATATTTGCGCCCTTATATTTCCACGAAACTCAACTATCGATCCCTCCCCTGTGTTTTCATTGGTTATAGTTCCAAATATAAGGGTTATGCTTGTCACCATATCCCCACCTCTCACATATATTACTCCCCTCATGTGGTCTTTGATGAGCATACATTCCCTTTCCGGCAGAAACCTCTATGCCCTGTCCTCCTCCCCCTATTCAGTCATCACTAGTCCCTTGCACCCTTCTTCAAACCGCCACATCAACTGAATCACAACCTCCAAACCCACCATCACCATCTTTAGTGCCACCCGTGGAAGAGCATGTTCTGGCACCCTCCCCGCCACAGCAGCAACACACAATCTTCTGCCCAGTTGCTGATTCTAGTCATACAATGACCACTCGGGCTCAAATAGGAAAGCAAAAACCTCAGACCTTTCAGGCGTCCACGCACTCTAATTCTGCTACTGACCACACTCTTGTTGAACCTACCATCTTCAGGCAAGCATTCAAGGTTCCGTCATGGTGCTCAACTATGCAAGCCGAATACAATGCTCTATTACATAACAAGACATGGTGCCTAGTTCCTCGTCCATCTACTGGCAATATAGTCAATTGCAAATGGGTTTATCGTATCAAACACTTGGATGATGGGTCTCTAGGTCGCTACAAGGCTCGGATCGTGGCAAAAGGGTTTGATCAAACCAAAGGAATGGACTTCTTTGATACATTCAGTCCTGTTGTGAAACCAACAACCATTCATCTAGTGTTGCCTATTGCTCTCAACCATCATTGGATTATTCGGCAGCTTGCCATCAACAATCCCTTCCTAAATGGGGATCTCCAGGAGACCGTCTTTATGGAATAACCACCAAGATTCATTCACCCTCGCTTTCCTACCCATGTTTGTCTCCTTCAAAAAGCTCTCTATGGTCTCAAGCAAGCTCCTCGTGCTTGGTTTAATAAGCTTCGGTTCTATCGGCATAGTCAAGGGTTTCGTTCCTACTATTCCGACACCTCGTTGTTCGTTCACTTTCATGCCTCTCACTATACATATGTTCTAGTGTATGTCGATGACCTCATCGTCACAGGATCTGATGCTATATTTCTCCAATCTTTCACTTCTGCAATGAACACCACTTTCTCGTTGAAAGACCTTGGTCCTCTTCAATACTTCCTTGGTGTTGAAGTCTTCATGGATAGAGTAGTCTTGCATCTCTCTCAACAGAAGTACATTACAGATCTTCTCTCCTGCGCTCATATGTTAGAGGCCAAGCCTATCTCTACTCCGGCGGATGCCAGTCATAACAACTTTTGTTGCCTGGATCCCTTTCTTAATCCAACTTTGTATCGCCAGATTGTGGGTAGTCTCTAATATGGCACAATCACTCGTCCAAAAATTAGCTTTGCGATCAATCGCGCTTGTCAATCTATGCACAGTCCCACTGAGTTTGCGTGGTCTGGTGTCAAGCGCATTCCAGGTTCCTCAAAGGTACCATAGACCACGACATTCTCCTTCATGCCTCCACTGACACACATCTTGCTGCCTACTCAGAATCCAGTTGGGCCTCCGATCCAACCGAATTTCGTTCCCAACATGGGTTCGCTATGTATTATTATGATAATTTAGTCAGTTGGTCATCCAAAAAGCAACGTGTTGTTTCCCATTCAAGTACGGAAGCCGAGTTCTGGGTTGTTGTGTTTACCACTGCTCAAGTTGTTAGGCTACAGCAGCTCTTGCGCGAGCTTGGCAAACCGACTCCTCATACTTCGGTGTTGTTCTATGACAATCTGTCCGCCACTTTTATGACCCGTAATCCAGTTATCATGTCTAGCTCTAAGCATATTCACTTGAACTACTACTTCGTCAGGGAAAAGGTGAAAGCCCAGGAGCTTGAAGTTCGTCATATCTCCACCGTTGATCAACCCGTCAATATCTTCACCAAATCTCTTGGCTCTACTCGATTTCAGTTTCTTCATGATAAGTTGCATGTGCGTCCTCGCCCATTAGCTTGCGGGGGCGTAAACGGATAGACTCTAGAATTCATATAATTCTATCTTTCAGTTATAGATAGATTTGTCTAAGTTGTAATATAGACTTATCTTTATTCTATACTTGTCTATAAATGTATTGCAATGCTCATAATAAAACCATTTAGTTCAATTCCCAAATCCTTTAGTGTCATACTGTCATCATATCTTGTAATGATATGTGATACTTGTTTTGTATATATGTTCCATGTAATATTGTGTGTATGCTTGTAACATATATGTGTATATGATAATCATACATATAATATATGATATATGTTAGGCTATTTATGGATGCACTATTAGGAACTTAAGGTTAACTTTGACTGAGTTACAGGGTCGTGCGGTAGATTTAGGAAGCCCTGTTCTAAAATTATATTTATTGAGCCTTTTTTAATCCTTTAATCACAAATCGATGTTCGGATAATCAAGTTACGAATTCACATTTTATAGTTAGCAATTGATTTTTTTATATCCAAATAAGGAAAATATCGGGGTAAAATAATTTCTACTATTTAAAAAATTCAAAATCAAATTGCACGAAATATAATATTTATTTTATTACAAATAAATGTATGTTTTTAGTTGAAAGATGATTAAAAATGGTGAAAATTCTAAACTTAGAAGGGAAAAGGTTGTAAATCCTAAATGATTATAAATAAATTAATCTATTTTTAGTTGGAAGATCGATTATAAAATTAATTGAACTTTGGTTAAATCTTTTGGGAAAATAAAGAAGTAATATAAACCTTTTTTCAATAAAAAAACACATTAACTAAATAAATATTGTAAGAATTTAATAAACCCCTATGAGGAACCAAATAAGGAGTATAAAGAAAAGGTAAGCAATTAATGCTCCCAAAGAGCGTTGAGCTTGCGGCATGTGTTTTAATTAATTAAAATATTAAGTAATAATATGTACTAATAATATATGGGGCCCATAAATATCCAGGGGCCCTGTTTCGATGTGACGATTGAACCGGCTCAAGTACGGGCTGCTGAGTTATATTGAGTTGTTTTTGAGCTTGCTAACAAAATTAGCAATATATGTGGAGTTATAATACATAGTTTATATGCATACGATATGCATAATATGTATAAGTATGTGTGAAATTATTCTGAATGAGATTTAGTCCAAACAGAAGCCCAATTGATTGTCGAAGGAAGCTTGGTGGTAGCCCAAAAGCCAAAGTCCGGATCCTTCTTAAGTGAAACATTGTGTTTGAGCTTGTTCGGGCGCTCCTCCGAGTGACCTAGCTATAAAAGCTTTTGAGCTTCTTGTTTCGCTTACTTCTTTAGCCTTTGCCTCGTCAGTTTCTCTCAAAGCTCCGCTAGGGTTTTCTGGGGTTTGGTGTTCCATCTCCTTGGCCGGCGATTCAGAGTGAGAGAGAAGAAGAAGGTGGACGACGACGTCCCTTGGAGGTGTTGTGAGCTACCTCTTGTGCTTTGGGTGTCCGCTCTTCTTTCCAGGCAATCCAGGGTTGAAGATTGAATTCTTCTTCGATCTTCTGGTTCGCACACCGGGGGATTTTCTTTCTCCTTACTTTCTATTCACATACATGCGTAGATCTAGGGTTGTTCTTGTATCTATTACTTGATTTGTCCTTGTACGAACTCTTTCTAGTGGATTTGGCCAACTCTTGAGGCCTTGTGGATGTAAGCTTTGTTGAACCACGTAAAAATCTCTTGTGTTTGTATCTGCTATGCATGTTCTCACTTTTTGATTCTTCATTTTCGCTCAAATCGATTTCTGGTTTTCAAACCTTCGGTTCACTACAAAAAAAATTGTTTTAGAAACGGCATAATTCCGTCACAAAAAGCAAGGTTGCCGTCGCAAAAAAAATTTTGCGACGGTTATGCCACGGCAAATCTGTGGTCGCTAGCCCTGGGGTAGCAAATAATAATTTGCGACGGCTGAGACCATCGCAAAAGTAAAAACCATTTTTTTAGTTATTTTGGCTCTTTTTTGCGACGGTAATCTTTCCATTGCTAATATTAATTTTCCAGCTTTCTTTGTTCTGACGCCATTACTGCCATAACCATTGAGCTAAATATATTATTTTGCTTGCTTGATCTATCTACCAACATTCAAAGACATAATTGAATACCACTTCCAATAACCAAAAAGTTTCGAATCAACAACTTTTATACGTCAAAAGAATATTTCACAACTTCAATCGTTTCAAGAACATAAATAACCTAAGCAATCTAATAGTAAGAGTTGAACTCCTTAACCAAAAACAAGTATCTAAGTTCCAAACTTGACCCTCTTATCCTGAAGAATCTTCTGAGCAATCTGATAGTAAGAGTTGAGCTCCATCTCCAATAAACTCTTTTCGATAAACTCTTCACGCGTGCTATAATAGAAAACAAAATGCTTTAAGGAAACATGTATGTAAAATATAGTCACACATGAAATATAAAAGGAAATATAAGAGAATGGGAAGCAAAGAATGCCATTAGGTCAAAAGAAAATGATTTAAAAGGATGAAATCATCTACAATAACTATACTAAGACATTCATTTCCACAAATATTTTGATTAATATTTTTATAAAATTCCAACAAGTTACTTGTAGCACTATTCTCTCAAATAGCTACTTCACTAGAAAATCCTAGTACACCGGTGATACTAGAAACAATTAATTTAAGTGAAGACACCTAAAGAACTTTTAATGGTTTTAAAAAACTCGCATCACTTAGGAAGCAGAAATATAAATTTACTAGTCTTGAAGGCGAGAGTCTTGAAGGTTGAAGCTTTTAAGGCTCTTTGTTAATAAACTTACTAGTCTTTACATAATTTAAGGTGTCTAACGTACATTAGAAGTTCAGGGTGAAAGAACTAATCAAATCAAACACTATATCTTTACACAATTTAAGGTGTCTAACATTATTGTTCAATCTTAGCTTCTTTTCATTATCAAAGACAGCCTATTATTCCATCCCCCTTTAAATAAAATAATTAAGTAGTGTTGCCCCTATTAACAAATCATGTTCGAATGCAGTGAATCACATCCAAACAACTTTTTTTTTTTTCACTACATATGCGAAGAGAGTAGTAAATCAAAAAATATATTTTAGAAAAAAAAAGAAATTTATATAATACTTGTCAGTAGCTCCTCCTTTTCCAGTTATAGCACCAGATAGCACCACATTGGCTATTTGGAACAACTAGCCTAGCTCACTTTTGATCTCATATCAACAACAAGTATGCTTGTTAGCTTGTTTGGTTTTTTAATTTGGATGATAGTCTAATTTTATTAAGACTTTCGGTTACTAATTCTTTAATTCAAAGTCTTAATCATTGAATTTTATATATCTCCTCCACATACTTGGACCAATATGTCTAAATACTAAGTTAGTCTAAGCCAATTAAAAACTTGATGGTCAAATTTCTTTGGAAAAGCTGGTCATTCAGCCTAGCTTGAATCTGCCCTATTCTATTTGTGTCAATTCAGCCTCGTTTTTATAATATAGTTAATTTCTTTGTCTTTGTTAAGTCTCATCGATATGTGTACCTTATAGCAAGATGATTCTTAAAGTAAACAAGAAAAGCAATGCACCCTTGTTACTACTTTCAACAATGAAATATGAAAACCCCTATACTGAATCTCCAAAACCTGAGATACACTGACCAATTAGGTACCCTACCCAATTAGAAGACATAAAACTAATAAATTTATGCCTAGAAAAATGAATGGTAATACAAACAACTACTACAATGCAAATTTGACATCATACAATCAAAATTACGAACAACAAGTGATAAGCCAACTATCAAACAATGAAGATGATAAGAATCTAAACACAAGAAAGTGAAGGATGCACATGTTCAAATAACCAATCTCAGTCTATTTGTAAGGTAAATCAACTTGTTTCTCTTCTTTAAGTTGCAATGATTTCACAAATCAAAAATTAAAATACATCTACAAATCTTAGAGATACCAACCTTGAGTTCGATTAAAGTTTGGCAAGCAAAAACTACCCATGAACGATAATGGCCAGCAACGAATTAGAGTAAGCCCAACAACAATCCATTGGAGAGAGAGGACAAACAACTGCACCATGAACCGAAGACTTACTCGATCGAACTACTGCCTGAAGAACAAATCCTAAAACAAACAGGGCAAGTTTTGACTTAATCAACAATTTAGAATATTATGAGAACTCAATAAGAGGAATTCACGGACCTGCTCCACGGCCACCATATCTGCCTACCTCAAATTGTTCTTGATAGGCGTAGCTAGCATTGGTATGAAGAAGAAGAAGAAGGGCAAAGAAGTAGGGCAAAGAAGAACTAGGGCGACAGATTCGGCAACCGATTCAGCTGTCCAATCGTGTTCTAGACAGTAGCCACTGATGTTTAGGTAGTCCATGACAAACATTTTCACCCCGAATCCTCGGTACCGAGATGACAAGCCAAACCCCCTAATTCTACACCACCAACTGTAAATAAAACCTAAATTGAAACTAGAATCCCACATAATGTAAGCCCTAACTCAGATCTAATACTACAGTAGAGGCCGAATAAGAACAATTACCTTTAAAGGCTACATTGGGGACGACTCTTGGATTGACCCTGACCAGGCGCCGGCAATAGCAAGGAGAAGGTTTCGGTCTTCTAGCATCGACATCAGAAGGGAGCAAGCTATACACATCTCGCTTTGGGTTTGTTAGATATATGAAATAAATCTGTTATTCATTCTGTTATGAATCAAGAATAGAAGTTACAGATGTGTGGTCCTGATCTTTTCTCAATTACATCAGCTGAGCTATATATACATGCTCCAGCTCAATCATCTGTAATAGAAAGTAATACAATCATCTCAATATACAGAAAACACAATTTCACATCTCTCTCTCTCTCTCTGTTTCTCAGATCTCCATCTTCATCTTCATCTTCTTCTTTATCTTCATCTTCATCTTTCTGTCTTTCCGCATCTCTCTGTTCTTTGAAGCATGAACAGAGTCTGTATCTGCAACATGGTATCAGAGCAGAAACTTCGATTATGAGGTTTTCGCATCTTGATTGAGAGTTTCAATCCTTGTTCTTCATTGGAATTCATCAATGGCGTCATCAAGCATTGCAAATGGAAGCGGCTCTGCTGAGCGTCGTCGAGATCTAATCACCAATGCCGATCTGATGAATCCTCTGTTCATCCATCCCTCAGACAACTCCGGGATGATTCCGTCAACAATTCAGCTGATTGGAGAGAACTATCGGCGCTGGAAGAAGTCTCTTATGAAGGCCTTATCTGTGAAGAACAAGCTCTGGACAATCGATGGATCAATCACAAGAACTTCTGAGAATGCTGCACAATGGGACAGATGTAATGACATGGTATGTTCCTGGATCTTGAACTCTGTCTCTAACGAAATTTACAGCACCATTGATGAGTACGACACAGCTCTAGAAATGTGGCTTGATCTTGAAGAGAGCTATGGACAGAAAAATGGACCACTCATTTTTCAGGTGAAGAGAGAGATTCAAGAGTGTCATTAGAACTCTATGTCTCTAACTGATTACTTTACCAAGTTGAAAGGCTTATGGCAAAGATTGTCTGTGATTTCAAATCCAATCAAATGCACCTGTGGAAGGTGTGAATGTAACCTGCAAAAGAAAACTGAGGAAGCAGATCTTGAAAACAAACTGATGAAGTTCTTGCTAGGTTTGGATGACAAGTATGACAGTGCTCGTCGACAGATCCTCATGACCTCTCCTCTGCCATCACCTAGTGTGGCTCATGCCATGCTCTTGCAGGATGAAGTTAGCTCTAAGATGTCCACTGAGCACAAGAACTTCAAGAAAGAGGTGCCTGGTACACCTCTGGCAGCAAATGCTAATGCACGAGGAAATGATCAGGGTCAACCTATGAAGATGAAGTGCTCACACTGCAATGGAAATCACAAGGTTGAGAAGTGCTGGGAACTGATTGGATATCCCAGTTGGCACTACAAGAGCAAGGATAAACCACAACAGAATGCAAAGGGTGGTGACAGTAGGAAAGCTGAGTCAAAGAATCACCCCAAGGCCAATGCTGCTGAAGGATCCCACAACAATGCTCAAGACTCTCAAAGCTTCTTGTTTGGATCAAGCTCCAGGGGACCTCAATTGACATCTGATCAGCAACAGATTGTATCAAGCTTCATTTCCTTTCTGGCTAAGTCTTCTCCTTCTATTCATGAGTCACATCTGGCAGGTATACTTTGTTCTAATGCTTCTATTAAATCACATTTATGGATAATGGACAGTGGTGCTACAGATCACATGGTGTGTGACATTTCTTTTCTGACCAACCCTATACCAATACCTAATATCAATGCCATTCACCTCCCTGATGGCAGCACCAAAGACATTACTCATTTTGGAAATGTAGAACTGCCCAATATTACCCTAACAAATGTACTTTGTGTCCCAAGCTTCAAATACAACTTTCTGTCACTCACCAAGCTTGTTAAAGACCATCAGTTTCATGCTTACCTTATTGCAAATCATTGCTTTGTCCAGGACCCCATAAGGATGAAGACAATTGCGGTTGGTAAGCTTCTAAGGGATCTCTACTACATGGACCCACATGACTCTGGGGAGGCTTTCATCTGTGATCAACTACCCAACTACAAACACACTTCTCTTTCAGCAAATTCTATAGCATTACCTTTGTTTCTGCCAAAAATCAATTATGTAATTCCAAATAAAAGTGCCCTTTGGCATCTGAGATTGGGCCATGCCCCTATGGCAAAACTCAAACACATTTCTTGTATTGAAAGTGACATTTCTGAGAATGAGCATCTGTGCACTGTTTGTCCTCTTGCAAAACAAACACAGAATAGCTATTCAGTAAGTCTATCTTTTGCTGATCATATATTTGAACTGATTCACTGTGATGTATGGGGACCATATGACACACCTACAGCTGAGGGTCACAGGTTTTTCCTAACCATAGTAGATGACAAAAGCAGGGGAGTGTGGGCCTTTCTGTTGAAACACAAAAGTGAAGTGGGAAATTACTTGAAATCATTCATTCTTCTTGTTCAAAACCAGTTTCAAACTAGGGTTAAGATCCTAAGAAGTGACTTGGGCACAGAGTTTTTTAACTCCTAAGTTTCTGAATTTCTTATATCCCAAGGGATACTGCATCAAATCTCTTGCAAAGCTACACCACAGCAGAATGGGAGGGTAGAAAGGCGCCATAGATACATATTGGAGATTGCTAGGTCTCTCATGTTTCAATCTAATATCCCTCAACATTACTGGGGTGATGCCATTCTTACTGCCACATATATCATAAACAAACTACCAAACCCCATCCTCAAACACAAGTCTCCTCATGAAGTCATTTTTCATGAGAAACCAGATTATTCTAACATCAAAGTCTTTGGCAGTTTATGCTTTGTGTCCACATCTACTGAAAAAGAGGTTAGAAAGTTTCATCCTAGATCTGATCCCTGCATTTTTCTGGGTTTTCCCTATGCTAAGAAGGGATTCAAATTGCTAAATCTCAGAAATCACAAATGTATGATCAGCAGAAATGTTGTTTTCCATGAACACATATTTCCATACTCTCTATTTGCTCAAGAAAAACAAAACTCTCCAACCTTGTCTCTGTCAGACTTTGTTGATCAAAATTTTCCTTTTGACTACACAAACTATGTTGATCATTCTTCTATGAATGACAGCACCCTTGCACCCTCACTTGATGATTACTCTCCATCACCTATTTCTGCATCCTTTGATGAAATGCCAGAACCTGTTGTCCCCTCTGAGCCTGTTGTCCCTTCTGAGCATGATGTCACTGCCCTTAGACAATCTGCTCGTAATCACAGGCCCCCCAGTTGGCTGAAGGAATATGTCTGTCACACTTCAAAGGAGCTTACCACACCTGCAGTTGCTTCATCCAAGGTACACTCCTTGTATCCTCTTGCTAACTCTTGTACCTATGCTGCTTGTACACCTACCTACCAAACTTTTGTGAACAATGTAGCATCATTTTCTATTCCTAAAAATGTGACTGAAGCTATCAAAGATCCTGCTTGGTGTGATGCAATGATAGTTGAGCTAGATGCCTTAGAAAGGAATCACACTTGGGAGATTGTATCTATTCCACCTGGGAAATCTATTGTGACCTGCAAATGGCTCTTTAAACTGAAGTTCAAGTCAGATGGAACTCTTGAGAGACATAAAGCAAGGCTAGTTGCTCGAGGATTCACTCAACTTCATGGAGTAGATTACTCTGAAACTTTTGCACCAGTTGCCAGGATGATTACTATCAGAACCTTGCTTGCCATTGTAGCTGCTAAGCAGTGGCATATCTCTCAGATGGATGTCACCAATGCCTTCTTGCATGGTGATCTAGAAGAGGATGTCTATATGTCTCTTCCTCCTGCCTACAATGCTCTGAAAAAGCTTCAATCTCAGAAGTCTCCTTGTCTTCAAGGGGAGTGTATAAGTGAAGACAATGAGTTTATGGTTTGCAAGTTGACAAAGTCACTATATGGGCTTAAGCAAGCACCAAGGCAATGGTTTGCTAAGTTCTCCCAAGTGGTTAAAGCAGGAGGATATATGCAGTCAAAGGCAGATTATTCCTTGTTTACCAAGCAGAAAGGGGAGTCATTTACTGCATTACTAGTGTATGTAGATGACATGATCATAACTGGAAATGATCAGGCAGAGATTGACAAGTTGAAGCTACATCTGCACAAGAACTTTCAGATCAAAGATCTAGGGGAGTTAAGGTACTTCCTTGGGATAGAAGTAGATAGAGACCAGACTGGGATCTACTTGAATCAAAGGAAGTATACAATGGAGCTCCTAGAGAAAATGGGAATGGCTGACTCTAAGCCATTAGCTACACCATTAGACTCACACATGAAGCTCTCCAGTGAAGGGGAGTACATGAAGTCACCTCAGAAGTACAGACAGTTGGTGGGGAAATTGATATATCTCACTGTTACTAGGCCAGATATCACCTATTCTGTTCAGGTGTTGAGTCAATTTATGCAAAGTCCAACCGAGGATCATTGGAAAGCTGCAAAACACTTGCTAAGATACTTGAAACAAGCTCCAGGACAAAGGTTGTTGATGTCAAGCAAATATGAGATCAGGCTAAAAGCATATTGTGATGCAGATTGGCAAGCTTGTCCTATGAGTAGAAGATCTCTAACTGGGTTCTGCATTATGTTGGGAGACTCTCTCATCTCCTGGAGAACTAAGAAACAGTCATTTGTTGCCATGTCCACAGCAGAAGCAGAATATAGAGCCATGGCAGCCACTTGCTGTGAGATAACTTGGTTAGTTCGAGTGCTAAAGGATCTGAGTATAAGGAATCATGGGTCAGTTGAGTTATATTGTGATAATCAAGCTGCATTACACATAGCTAAGAACCCAGTATTTCACGAGAGAACTAAGCATATAGAGGCTGACTATCATTTGGTTAGAGACAAGATTCTGAACAAAGAAATTGAAGCAAAATACATATATACTAAGGAGCAGCCAGCAGATATTTTCACCAAAGTGGTGAGTCAAGAGCAGATGTCAAGGCTAACTGTCAAGCTTGGAGTTATCAATCAATTCAAATAACTCTAAGCTTGAAGGGGAGTGTTAGATATATGAAAGAAATCTGTTATTCATTCTGTTATGAATCAAGAATAGAAGTTACAGATGTGTGGTCCTGATCTTTTCTCAATTACATCAGCTGAGCTATATATACATGCTCCAGCTCAATCATCTGTAATAGAAAGTAATACAATCATCTCAATATACAGAAAACACAATTTCACATCTCTCTCTCTCTCTGTTTCTCAGATCTCCATCTTCATCTTCTTCTTTATATTCATCTTCATCTTTCTGTCTTTCCGCATCTCTCTGTTCTTTGAAGCATGAACAGAGTCTGTATCTGCAACAGGGTTGAAACGTGAAAGGGGGAGAATCAAAGAAGTGAGACAGAGATGGATATCTCAAGACTCGATTTGAGAGGACGAATGAGGGAGAGAGAAAGGGGGATGGAGATCTAGGTTCTATGGGAGGAGGAGATGCACGCACAGACAGATCTGAGAGATCGGAGGGGGTTGGAGCCATGGAGGTGGCTAATGAATGAGAGAGAGGGTTGCAAGTAGATGAGAGGCAAAGTAGGTTATGCCCGACCTCTTTTTTTTTTTCCTTTTTTTTCACTTTTTTTTCCTTTTAAAAAAGTTGTAATTTTGCAACGGTGATGTCTTGCAGTCACAAATGCTAGCGATGATGTCGATGCCGTTGCTCACCCGTGGCAAAAAAATTGTATTTGCGACGGCAAAATCATGCCATTTCTAAAGTTGTGTGGCTAATGCAATTTTTTTTTTGTAGTGGTTTTACAATGTGGTATCATAGCTTAGGTGTCCCTCTTTCGCTTCTCGGAGTCATTCTTGGCTTCAGAGATAGAAACAAGTAATACCTCGGGCAGACCTAGAGAGGGCTTATCGCATGGTGTTGCACTCCCTTACTTGACACACCACTCATTTTTCACGAATCTGTCTGTTGACGTGCTAGATCTAGGGTTATCGTATTATATTACCTTAGATCTATAACTTCTTTAATCTTTCTGCATTTAGAAAGATTCTCTTGTTCAAGATTTCTTGAATATGTGTGTTTTTTTTACTTTATCTTTGTTAATCTTATAAGGTACATGTTACCATGGGAGATAAAGGTACATATTTGAAGACCTTCAATGGCCACACTGATTTTGATATGTTTCAACTGAAAATGAACGCTATCTTGATAAAGGAAAAATGATGGGTTGCAATAACCTGTATTTTTCTTGATGATACTCCTAAGGATAAGATCTAGGAGATAGATCAGCAAGCCCATAATGATATAATGCGATGCTTGGGTGATGAAGTTGCTCGACAAGTCCTTATTTTGGAATCAGTTGAAAAGTTGTGGGTAGGTTTGGAATGTTTATACTTGGTAAAATCTCTCCCTTCTCGAGTCAACTTGTTTAATAAGTTGTTTAACTTCAAAATGGATGTTTCTTGCCCCTTGTATAAAAATCTTGATAAGTTTTTTACTATTATTCAAGATCTGTAAAGATATGGTGATAAGGTTGATGAAACTCAGCAATGTGTGTTGTTCAATTTTTTGTCTGTTCAGTTTGATACTTTTAAAGATGTGAAATATAGTACTGATAAGCAAGATAAAAAACACTATACTTGAGTCCATTATTCAAAAAAATGATGCTTTGAAAAGTGTTTAAAAATAACTATGCGTCTAAATCTGAATCTAAACCTGAGACTAAAAATGAAGTGCTTGTTTCTAAAGGTAGGTTAAGATGAAATAAGAATAACAACAAAAAAAGGCTCAAAAGGAAAATGCTAAGTATGGTTCTCATCGGCATGATAAATCTAACAATGATAAATCAAACTTGATGTGTACTTATTGCTCTAAGTCTAGTCATATTGAAAAACACGGAAAAAAGATGAAAAGACTGCTAGAAAAAAGCCTAATGTGTCTACTGTGTTTGAATCTTATCCTTACTATACTCATAAGGTGCTTACTTTGTTAAACAATGATGATTCCAATGCTTGGATTTTGGATTCAGGGTGTACCATGCATGTTACTTATCATAAATCTTGGTTCTATGAGCTTAAATATTATGATGCTGGTCCTGTTATGTTTGGTTATCATTTTGTCCTTAAAATCAAAGGTGTTGGTTCTATTGCTTTGGAAATGTTTGACAATGTGGTTAGAGTTATTAAGGTTGTTAAATGGGTTCATGCTTTAAGAAGAAATTTGATGTCTGAAAGTGCTCTTGAAGAATGGCATTATGATGTTTTCAATTCAAATGGTGTTAGAGTTGTCACTAAGAATGGCAAGCTTGTTATTAAGTGCATTAGAAAAGATGGCTTATATGAGTTACTTGCCACTTTGTGTTGAATTACTCTATTCTTGCCTTTATTGCTTCTGAGAAAACTATGTATTTGCATGACACTATGTTGTGGCATAATAGACTAGGACATCTTGACAATAAAGGTTTAGAACATTTGCACAAATCTAGCATCATCAACTCTAAACCTTGCATCATTGAGTTACGTGAAAACTGTGTGCTTCGCAAACAAACTATAGGAAAGGTTTTAAGACTTCTACTCATGTTTCTGCTGCTCCACTTGATTATGTTCACTCTGACTTATGAGGCCCTGCCCAAGTTACTATTGTTAGTCTTATAAGGTATTTCATGTATTTGATTGATCATCATAGTAGATATATTTGGGTGTATTTGCTGAAAACTAAAGATGAAGCTTTTGAAACCTTTAAAGTTTGGAAGCTTAGAGTTGAAAAGAAAATTGGGTTACCTGTGAAATGTTTGAAAACTGATAATGACTTAAAATTTTGCAATTCTCTGTTTGATAATTTCTGTACAGAGTATTGTATAAAAAGACACTTGACTATTTCTAGCACCCCTCAACAGAATGATATTGTTGAGAGGATAAACAAGACTCTTCTTGAAGGCTAGATGCACGTTAATTTCTTCTAGTTTAAAGCATTGATTGTGGGGTGAAGCTATGATGATTACCGCTTATTTGATAAATAAAACTCCTTTCTCTGTGATTAGTTTTGAAATACCTTATGAGCTGTGGACTGAAAGAAAACCTAATCTTGACGATATTAAACCTTTTGGATGCACTGTTTTCTCTTATATTAACCAAGGAAAATGACGGAGGGAAAACCTGTCGTTGATCCGTCAAAGTAAAATCAAACCTATAACTAGTAAAGTAATAAGTAAGAGGTCGATCCACATGGAGATTTGTTGCTCAAGTATGATTCAAGTGTCGATTAAGTAACCAATGGGGGGTGTTTGTGAAAGCAAAGCGAATTAGCAAAAATAGAAGTAAATGGTTGTGATTCAAACAAATGAGAGAAGTAGTTCTACCTACAATTTTCCACTTTATTTGGTTGAAGCGATCCTTGTAACTTCTTCTCGTCCTATTAAGTTTCATATGAATGCCCTTGTCCCGACCTAATATAGTTACTTGTCAATCGAACAGTCCCTAAAGAAGGATTTAACCCAATTGATAGCTTAAGTTCAGAAATTAGCCAAGGTATTTGCAGTCCCTAAAGAGGGATTTAACAACACATCCAACTTCCTACCTATCCAATTAGTTCAATCAACCCTAAAGGGATAATTTTGCTACTTGGGTTAAGGTTCACAATCAGCAATCTACAAAACCCTAGCAGTTGAATTGATTCTACCAAGTTGATCAGGCAAGATAGAATAAAACAATCAAAAATTCAAACACAAAGAAGTCGAAACATTCAATATAGGAAATAAGAAACAAGATTTAGAAACTCACAACTCAATCCAAACAAAGCTTCAAATCGTAGATAGAACGAAGAGAGTTTAGCCGCCCATGGCGAACATCGCTCTCAATCTCCAACTAAAATCGTCTTAAATCCTAACCTAATGAATGAATCAAAACCTAAGGCTAAGCCCCTCTAATCTGCTAAATCGTCCCCAATTTCGTGTCCCAATCGGCCAAAAAGACAAAGATAGAATAAATAGGGTTTTGGATAGAAAACACGTCGCTGAATTCTGAAACACGTCGCTCTGGGCAAATGCGGCAGCCGCAGCATATTGCTGCGCCCGCTGCATCAGTCTTTTACGGAAAATTCAAGTCGAATCAGCTCTCGACATTAATAGGAAAATTGTATCTCTCTGAAAGAGCTTTCCAACGCATGGTCATAATAGTCAATCGGACAACCGAGACCTCCAAAAAGTGCAAAACAAGTTCAGCATGTCCGGCGACAACTTCTGCAGACTTGTTCTTCGTTTAGGCTCGCTTCTTCTTCTCAGGACCTCTTTAGATCTTCATGTAAGATTCCTCGATCAACTAGACATCCTCATGTAATGTTTCATCAACCCATGTCTCCTCCTCGGATCCACAATTACCAGAAATAATCAATAAAAACGTGTAGATTCCGACTCCAAGAACATAGAGAGCAAATATGCAAATTGTGCTTAAACCACGCATGATATGCATCTTAACTAAGCTAAATGAAACCTATTATGACCATCTAAATGCATGCTATCAAACTCCCCCACACTTAAGCTTCGCTAGTCCTCGAGCGAACAATATAAAAGCAACATATACCTACACTTTCCTTCTTCATGCATTAGCCCAAATCAAAAGCAACATCAATTTTAAATGAACACAAGACCAAGTGAATAAACATCATAACATGTATTTAGCGATCAAGGCATAGAAGTAGAAATCATCCAACCTCATCAGGAATATGTGTTTCACTCATGCTTTCATGTGTTTAGGCTTTAAGGTTCAACCCTCAACTCAATCCAAAATGCACTAAGCTCATAGACATTGACCACAATATCATCAAATCTCCACCGAATTGTCATTACTTGCGTGACTCAATAAAGAAAAAGAATAAGCAAAATGTGACTTTTTTTTTCTTCTGTGCTTTTTTTTCTTTTTTTTTTCTTTTTTTTTCTTTTTTTTTTTCTATTCATTTGTTTTGGTGCTTTCCTTACGCGAGGCGCAAACATGGGTGTCATGAATGAACCCGGTTACTCAATGATCAAGCTTTCTTTCACAGTGGATAGTTTTCAACACCGCGAATCATACCCATAGGTGTCATGCGTAGACCCGGTTACTAAGTGTATCAACCATTGTCACTTTATTTCCCTAAATATGCACAAACTAGAACAAAAAGACTCAAGATATAAACATAAACTCCGCAAGCAACAACTATGTGAGTCGGTCTTGAAAAATAGATATTGAAGTCAATGCCAAGAAGTAGCAACACAAGGAGAGTAAATCACACAATGGAGCAAAAGAATTATAAATGATTCCAAATAAGGCTAAACATTCTCACAAGGGTCATGTTCATGTAGGATTTCCATCATACTCAAGCTCAACCATACATGCTCAATTACATCACAAAATCATGCTTCATAAGAAAACATTTTAAGGTGATCAGGCTAAGCAAATCAAATTCATCGTAGGATTTACAGGTTCATGCAATAAGAATGTAGAGTTTCGCTAACTAAGGTGGGTATTTGAAATCTATGTATATGCAATGCATGATTTTTTTTTTGAAATGCAATATATGAATAAAAATAACTATGAAGACATAAATAAACATGATATGCAAACTCTATCTATATGCAATGCAATCCCTCCCCCACACTTAAACCTTTCATTGTCCTCAATGAAACATAAAAGACAACAAAAACAATAAATCATAGAGGGAGAGATGAATGAAATACTCACAATGTGGTGGAAGAGTAGACCCATGAACAAATAGCAGGCAGATAAGTCAGATCTGAGCATTGTGGTGGCCGCTGCCTGTTTCATGCGACCTTTCCTGAAAACTTTGTCTATCCAAAACTAAAAGCAACTATCTAATGCCTAATGGAAAACCCAATTTATTGAAAAGAAAACTAGCTAATTAGGAATTGAAATAACTAAATTAGAAAACTTACCTCGGGTTGCCTCCCGAGAAGCGCATTTGTTTCATGTCGTTGGCTCGACGTTGTGGGTAAGCTTAAGACTCTAATCAGACATAGTTAAAGCCCTCAGTAACCTGTCGAACTCTTGCGCACAACTACCAAACAAGCATGCACTACATACAAATAAATTGAAACTAAATAATAATGAATTGAAGAACCGTTTTGACTTATTGTATTCCTGGGCTCGACTACCCACAGAGGGTATATAATACCACCAATTCAGTTCTATTGGTGGCTTATCAGAGTAGCAGTCAAATGGATCAACGCATCTACCAATATTCACTATAGTGCAGGAGACATCTTTTACTTGCTCTGTAGCCTCAGCAATAGGCTCTGGACCTGATTCATCAATGGGCGAGCTAGGGATGATCTCATCAGATGAAGTGTCTTCTTCCTCTATCTTCTTAGTTTGATCTTCAAAAATGACCTCAAGAGGTGCAACAAAGGTCTCAACGATTTGAGATACTTGAGGAAGTGACTCATTCTGCGCACATTGATAATTCATGTTGCAGAAAAATTCCCACATCTCCAAGAGTCCCATATCTAATAAACCTCCATCACTCATGCACTCAGCAAGACTCCGTGTCTCAGAAGTCATGCCATCAAAGATGCATAGAAACATTTCCCTTAAACTAGCTTGATATCCCCATGAATAAACATCGTTAATGTACTCCTGCAGTCTGATGAAGTATTGATGAAAACTCTCTCTGTGTAACTGAAATAACCTCACCTTCAACATATGTTAGTAGCACGGGTATGGACCATATAAGATGGTCCAGACCAAAAATTAGCACAAAAAACACACAAGAATCAATAAAAATCTCCCCGGCAACGGCGCCATATTTGACGGAGGGAAAACCTGTCGTTGATCCGTCAAAGTAAACTCAAACCTATAACTAGTACAGTAATAAGTAAGAGGTCGATCCACAGGGAGATTTGTTACTCAAGTATAATTCAAGTGTCGATTAAGTAACCAATGGGGATGTTTGTGAAAGCAAAACGAATTAGCAAAAATAGAAGTAAATGGTTGTGATTCAAACAAATGAGAGAAGTAGTTCTACCTACAATTTTCCACTTTATTTGGTTGAAGCGATCCTTGTAACTTCTTCTCATCCTATTAAGTTTCCTATGAATGCCCTTGTCCCGACCTAATATAGTTACTTGTCAATCGAACAGTCCCTAAAGAAGGATTTAACCCAATTGATAGCTTAAGTTCAGAAATTAGCCAAGGTATTTGCAGTCCCTAAAGAGGGATTTAACAACACATCCAACTTCCTACCTATCCAATTAGTTCAATCAACCCTAAAGGGATAAGTTTGCTACTTGGGTTAAGGTTCACAATCAGCAATCTACAAAACCCTAGCAGTTGAATTGATTCTACCAAGTTGATCAGGAAAGATAGAATAAAACATTCAAACATTCAAACACAAAGAAGTCGAAACATTCAATATAGGAAATAAGAAACAAGATTTAGAAACTCACAACTCAATCCAAACAAAGCTTCAAATCGTAGATAGAACGAAGAGAGTTTAGCCGCCCATGGCGAACATCGCTCTCAATCTCCAACTAAAATCGTCTTGAATCCTAACCTAATGAATGAATCAAAACGTAGGGCTAAGCCCCTCTAATCTCTTAAATCGTCCCCAATTTCGTGTCCCAGTCGGCCAAAAAGACAAAGATAGAATAAATAGGGTTTTGGATAGAAAACACGTCGCTGAATTCTGAAACACGTCGCTTTGGGCAAATGCGGCGGCCGCGGCATATTGTTGCGCCTGCCGCAAATGGCAGCGCCCGCTGCATCAGTCTTTTACGGAAAATTCAAGTCGAATCAGCTCTCGACGTTAAGCATGTCTGGCGACAACTTCTGCAGACTTGTTCTTCGTTTAGGCTCGCTTCTTCTTCTCAGGACCTCTTTAGATCTTCATGTAAGATTCCTCGATCAACTAGACATCCTCATCTAATGTTTCATCAACCCATGTCTCCTCCTCGGATCCACAGTTACCTGAAATAATCAATAAAAACGTATAGATTCCGACTCCACCAACATAAAGAGCAAATATGCAAATTGTGCTTAAACCATGCATGATATGCATCTTAACTAAGCTAAATGAAACCTATTATGACCATCTAAATGCATGCTATCAGAAAACTTGATCCAAAATCATAAAAATGTATCCTATTGGGATATCCTAAAGGTGTAAAAGGTTATGAATTGGTTCTTGTCCAACTTGGTGCTTATAAAACAATTATTAGTAGGAATGTTAATTTTAATGAGCATGAATTTCACTTTAAAAAGGCTTCTAGCCCTACTGTGTATGACATTGAGTTGCAAGTACCCAATGGTGATCAGTTCTCTATTCCTAAGAAAATTAATTTTGACTCTGAAGATGAGTTTGACAGTGGGTATTCTGTGACTCCCTCCCCTCCTCTTTCTAATTCTATTTCTCCTACACCTTTTGACTCTGTGGTTGTGCAACCTCACCAATTGGGTGGGGAAGCTAGTAATGAATCTGATGTATCTTCCTCTTATACTTCTCCTATTTCTGTGAATGAGGATGTTATTATTGAATCTGTGCTTGTCCCTTGTTTTGGTTTCTTTAGTTCTTCAGTGACTAAAAGGCATGATTTGACTGACTAGCAGTTAACTAGGAATAGGAGTTCAAGAACTGTTATTCTAAATAAAAGATTCATTACCAACATTGTTGAGTTTGCTTGTCTTGTTTCTACTGCGGTGAATAACTTTACTCCTGATATTTATGAACAAGTTATGAGTTGTGCTCATTTTAAAAATTGTAAGCATGCTACGGTTGAAGAAATAGAATCTACGAAAGCTAACAAAACCTGGACTTTAGTTCCTAAACCTGAAAATGCTAGGTTGGTTGAGCACATGAATGCTAAGGGTTTTACCCAAAGGGAAGGTGAGGATTATAATGACGTTAAGTATAAAACTCCCATATTGTTACTTGCTATGATTGTTGTGTATGATTTTGAACTTGAGCAAATGGATGTTAAAACTGCTTTTCTTTATGGTGATTTGGATGAAACTATTTACATGAAACATTAATCTAAGGGCTTCATTGATTCTCTACATCCTGACTATATTTGCTTGTTGAATAAATCTATCCATGACTTGAAGCAATTAATCTCCACGACAATGGAATATCAAGTTTGATAGATGTATGAGATTCAGCTTTGGTTTTAAGTGAAGTAAGTTTGATACAGGTTTGTATTTCAAAGGTGTTAGAAAACTTGGTGACCAGGTCCTTGTTTGTGTTATATGTTCTTTTATATGTGTATCTTGCTTATTTCTAATTCTAAAGATTGTATTCATGACATTAAGAACATGCAAAATCATTTTGACATGAAGGACCTGGGTATTGTTAAGACATTTTTGGCATGTCTATTCAAAGAGATAGAAAGCAGAAGAAGCTTTGGTTGCATCAGTGTGATTATGTGCAGAAAGTGTTTAATAGATTTCATATTTCTGGTGATAAAGTGAATAATATTCCTTTGGGTCCTCATCTTGACTTGACTAAATTGAAAGATAAGATGTCTTATGCTGAGATGAAAAGAATAAAATCTATTCTTTATGATACTGTTGTTGGTTCTGTGATATATTCCATGATATGTATAAGACTTGATTTGGCTTTTGATATTAGTACTCTTAGTAGATTTATGTCTGAACCTACTGAAAAACATTAGTTATCCATGAAATATCTTCTAAAGTATTTACTTGGTTCTATGCATTTGTCTTTACTATATGTTGAACATTCATCTTCATATGATCTGCATGGCTTGATGGATAATGACTATGCTAGCTAGTAATAAAAGGAAATCAATTACTTCCTATGTGTACACATGAGCTTATAACTGTATTTTCTGGAAGTCACAACAACAACCTATTGTAGCACTATCATCCACTGAAATTGAATACATTGCGGCTACAGAAGCTTGTAAAGAAGTTATCTGGATGCAAGGTTTTCTAAAGGAGATAGAAAATAAGCACTATACTTCTGTTTTGCATATTGATAGTCAAAGTGCTCTTTATCTATGCAGAGATCATATGTACCATGAATGTACTAAACATATTGATGTTAGATATCGCTCTGTTCATGAAAAAGTTGAGGATAATATCATACATATTAAAAAGATAGATGGTAGAGTTAATCCTTCTGATTTTGGTATCAAGATAGTACCTTATGTTAAAATCATGTATATTGCAGGAACTTCTTCCATTTGGAGGAACTCACTAGATCTTTGTGTGTGCTTGGGTTGAGGACGAAGGATGAACCTGGCAGAAAATCCACATATTTGAAAGTTGAAGGCTGCCCATTGCAAGACTTAGAAAATTACAGGGGCATTTGTAATTATATGTGATACTTTCCTATGTCTTGTTTTATATGTTGCATATAATATTGCGTGTATGCTTGTAACATGTATGTGCATATGGTGATCACACACACACATACACACACACCTATGTTATGTTGTGTTTAATGGCAGTATATAGTTATAATTCAAATTTTGGTTGTCTTGTAGATTTGATTCTATCTATATTCCTTATTTTTTATTTTTTAAAAAGTATATGGTAATGATTAATTTCACTATAGCATTTTTTCATTTTCCAATTATAAGAACGAGATATATTGATAATAGAAGAAATAATAATGAGAGAAAGGAAAGGTGGTCCTAATTATTATTATTAGGGGCATGTACAACTCTTAATACCTGTATTAATAGAACAAACTAACTAAAGAAAGAAGATGACACCATTAGCACACGCATGGGGGTAGCTACAGTTTGGTAGATCCCATGAATGCATCTTAATTAATTAAGTTAATAGTATCATACATTCACATTAAGCTACATGATGTGTACTTAGCGCGCAATATCATGAAGCTATCGAGGATCTAAGGCACTTGCGACTTGCGAGCACAACGAATTGCTCATCATCAGTACGTCGTTGTGTGTGAACAAGCTATATAGCCCCATTCAACAAATACTGGAGTAGTGTCCCAAATCTCGCTCCCAAGCTTTGCCAAACATGGGCAAAAGTGGACCGTTTCGTGGGCAAGGAGCAGAGAAGAGCCTCCATCACAATGAAGTTGCTCTCAAGGTCAGGTGATGGTCCGGATAACGCTTTCTTCCACCAAGGGTGATTTTTGGGGGAATACGGCACAATTTCCTCAAGGGAGTATAGCTTTGGTAACATGTAATCCTCGTGTTGATCTTGTGACCCGATGGTCATGATAACATCTCTGAAACTAGTAGGCATCCTCTTCCCCTCTAAGAAACAAAGCATTAAAGATCGAGTTATCATAATCAGGGTTTCTCTACAATTTTGGGTTCTCAAAATATATATGTATATATATATGCAACATCATTTCTAGCGAATTGAATTAACGAACAAACAAGTTAATAGAATGATAAATTCAAATGAATAGATCTGAAAATTGAGACAAATAAAAAAGAAGAAGAAGAAGAATACCTATGAAAACTGCAACAAAAGAAGGTAATAATGGAGACGGATTGGGTTTAAGAGAAAGGGATTATAAGCAAAAGAAGAAGATGAAAGATTTAAAGGGCGATAAAAGAGGGGTGAAGGTAATAACTGAATAACAGATCTTTGAATGCATGTCTTTAGGTGTTTTTACCGCGAAAAGAGGAAAGATTTAAAAACACCAAATTATTAGGTAAGAAGATATTAGGACACGTGGACGAATGTTGGGGATTTCCAAGTAGGATTAGATATAATCACGTGTTTTGAGCTGAAACATCGCTAAATACAAAAAGGGAGGATACACATATGCAGTCCTATATATCATACAGTACTACCAATGAAATGATGCCACGTACACTACCCTTTTTCCCTTTCTCTTCTTCACTGTTTTAAATACTAATTTTAAGGTCTTTTATTTCAATATATCTAATCTTCTAAAATTGAAAAGTTTTTCCAAATTTTCAACATATTTTTAAAATTATATACAGGATAGAAATTAAGAAACTATAGTATTAAACTTTATAATGCTACATAATATTACTGTAAGAAAATGGGTTTATAATTTAGCTGAAGTTGAGAAAATAATCTAGATATAACTAATAAAATAACACTACCTATTAATATTTTTTGGTAATTAAGTACGAATATGAAATAGTTTTGAATTATATTTTTATTAATTAACTAAAATATACATAGATAGATTGTGACTTATGATAACTTTTTATAAATTATGACAACGTATTATTTTAATAATTATTTTTAGAGGGAAACTTTTTTCCCAGAATCAAGCACAACACATCATGTAAGAAGTTATGCATATCAGTTCTAGCATATGTACTAGTGCAATTTTCTTTTTTCACCTATTATACAATTTTGTAATCCCCGAGGCCAATTTTGTCATGCTAAACTACCTATAAATACTTATGTAAATTTTTGCTCTCATGTTTTTTTCCCATCACTCGATCATATCTTTATCCTCTCGATTTGAATCAACGATGAATTCATCTCAAATGTCATCATTTGGTTACGGTAACTTTTGCCAACTCCAAAGTTAATCAGAAGCTGCATGTCATCATGAAAATTTTGGTAGTGAAAATTCTGACTATGGTAACTTTCAAACGAGCAATGAAAAATATCTGCATGAAGATGATCAAAGTGGTGACTTCAGAACATGGAATGGTTATGAAGAGAATAATGTTGATCTATCAAAATATTAGATTCGATTATGGTTCAATAGTTGGTAGTTTTATTTTGTACTTGTTTTTTTCTTTGTTAGTACTTTAAGCAACTCAATATTTATTTTCGGTGTATAATTTTGATGAATCTATAGTAAAAAAGATTAATGTCATTTTTTAAAACTATTATTTATGCTATGATAATTCAAATATGTCAAATATTATAGTCATATCAAAGAACTCTTGAATATATTTACAATACTTTAACTTTATTTTTAATTAAAACTCATAATTATATAATATATAGATATATAATTGTATCATGTATATATTTATATACATATTAAACAATTAAAATTAATTAATTAATTAAAATCACATTTGGCATACCAAAAGAATAAGCAAAATTTGGCCTTCCATTTGCAAATAGGTCAAAAACAAAAATGCCAAATGGGTTTTGGTTTTTGGCCTATGGTGGGAGTAAAATGAGGCCAAACCCCAATTTTTACCCTATGGTGGGAGATGGCCTTAGGCATGAGCTTACTATTTCAAATATAATCACATCAACAATGACAACATATAGGCTTTTTATAATTAAAAATTATTAGTAGAAAAAGAAAATTGAATTATTTGTGTTTTTATTTTATCAATGTCTTTTTTTTCTCAGTGGGATAAAAATAAAAAAAATTATTAATAGATCGACATATATTATTAATTAATATAGTTTTTTAACAAAGGAAAAGTAAGGTAATATTAAAAAAGAAAGTTTAACAACTATATATTGATGTTTGATAGACTAAAGGCAAATTTGCAAAAAGTAGACTCAAAAAAATAAACCTTGCAGTTCTAGACCAACCTGGTTGAGATTTGCAAAAAGTTAGTTTGAGTTCACCTTTGCAAGTCACCTGTGCACCCAGTGACAAGTTGAAAAGCAGGATTTGGACAATATAAAAAAAGTATAGTAAAAAAGGGGGCTCAGTGAAATAGGATGGAAGAGAGAGGAAAGTGGGGATGGGGGTTTCCTGCCTTTTGTGATGGTTCCAAAAAGCTACACAGAGAGAGGGAAAGCATGAGAGAGGAGCAGAGTATATAAGCATCCCAACCCTCTTTATCCAAGGATTAACTCACCATAAATATATAGGTTGTAGAAGGTCAACAAATGCATGAAGAAGAAGATCCAACTGAGATTAAATGAGGGTTCCCGCTCAATTAGGTGAAGGGAGAGAGGAAAGAAGGTGGCTCAATAATAGGGACATCATGGAGCGGGTATATAAGGAATAAAGAGGGTCTTTTCCAAATCATCCAAGAACCGTTTAATATGGAGGATGAGGTCATTAACTTTGCAAATTCACAAGGCAACCATCGAAGAAGAAGCAGGGCGACATGCAATGAAGTTACATATGGAAGAGAATGCAAAAATGAAGGCGATGTTGACAAAAGTTGATAGGGTTAGCTTAACATCAGACTTGTAGACATCTAACTAAACGAAAGGGTACATGTGCATCACTGGACATTTTGTAGATGCAGATTGGAAGTTGTAAAATCACATTTTAAACTTTTGTTTGTTGTCTCCACCACACACTGGTGTTGCTATTGCAGATAAGATGTTTGAGTGTTTGTCTGAATAGGGATTAGAAAAAAAAAGATCTTTACCATTGCATTAGAAAATGCTAGTGCAAATGTTGGCCATCACATCTTTGAAAGAGAAGTTTGAGGCAAGAAATGCATAATACTTTGGAGGAAAGATCATCTCCGTTAGGTGTTGTGCGCATATCTCGAATTTTTTGGTCCAAGATGGATTGGTTCTACTGAAGAGAGTTACTCATAATGTTCGTGAGAGTGTCAAGTTCATACTTTTGAGTCTCTCACCCCTTCACAAGTGGAATGAGCTTGTCAAGAATATGTCTTTCCCCAAAAATAAGACATTAATTCTTGATGTTGCTACTTAGTGAAACTCAACATATCAGAAAAGGGATCTAATCTTCAAAGATATTTTCCTAGGTATACAAATATTTTATTCTTTTATTTTTTAATTAAGTTTAAAAAGATTTATATGCCTTCTTGTAATTAAGTTTAACTAGAGTTATATTCCTACTGATTTTTATATACAAATATTCTCTTCTTTTCTTAGGCATGCAAGTAGAAAGCCTTTATACAAAATAGTACCATTCGAAGAAGAATGGAAAAGAGCTCGTGGTGTGTGCAAGTTTTTGAAGATTTTTTATAAGTTAACTAATGTATTCTTTGGTCGGGATTATACAACTGTCCGTTCGTATTTCCGTGAGGTTTGGGAGATTAGAAAAGTCTTGGATGAGATGGCCGATGACCAAAGGGAATTTATGCAATTTGTGGTTGAAAGCATGAAACTAAAATTTGACAAGTACGGGAAGGAGTCCAGTCTTTTTATGATAGTTGCACATGTGTCAGATCCTTGAAACAAGATTCGGTTGATTAGATACATATTTGAATTGGAATATCCACCAGGGGAATTTGAAGAAAGTATTTGTGACATTAGGGATTAAATGAAAATTTTGTATGACAACTACACATCTAAGGATGCAAATTGTGGGATTTGTGATATTGTTCAGTATAACATGGGTAGAAAGAATGGAAAACAACCCAATGAACAAAGGTTAGTCTTTGAAATATGGCTGAAAAATGATAATTCAGAAAAGCCAAGTAGAAATGAGCTTGATGTTTATCTTGACGAAGAAGGTGTGTTGACAAGGGAAGATGACGATTTTGATGTTTTGAATTGGTACGGTGGAGATTAAACCTTTTGAAGTTCCCTACCTTATCTAGGATGGTCTGAGATTTTCTTTCCATTATGTTAACCATTGTACCTTCCGAGTTGGTCTGGGATATGTAGAGGGAGAAGGTGACTTGTCTCCATATCGTCTTCACCCTCTGCCGAGGAGATTTGGAGGCGGACAAAAGAATATGGGAGTATCTTTGAGGACAAATGATAATTGAGCAGTTGTGCAACTTTCTTCTATTCTACACCATGACAGCTCTTGCCTCATCTTTGGAGTATTTTCCTTCCCTAAAAAATGCAAATGTCAGTTGACCATGTTGTCTACATCTAGATGTCAGCATGTCAGTTGAACATATTGTCTACATCTAAATTCAGACATCTTGATGTCTAACAGACATGCTGAAATATAGATGCCAGCATGTCAGTTGAATATGTTGTCTACATCTAACACGCATCGAAGAGGTAGAAAGGAAGGAGGGAGGAGGGGAGTTACTGTGAAACTAGAGAAGAGGAGCGAAGGAAAGGAGGGGCTGGTTGAGGACGACAAGTGCGTACAAGGCGGGAGGAGAGCTTCGTTCGAACTCCTCAACCGGCGATGCGGCAGGGGGGGAGGAAGAAGGCAGTTGAGTGGTGCATAACCTCCATGGTTGGTTGAGTTTCTTCGGCGGACAATATGCCATGAATCTGAAAAGGAAGAAGGTGGCGAATGAATTTGGAATCTGAAGCTGTGAACGTATGGCACAGTCGAGTCGTTGTTGCTTGGCATCAGCTATCAAATATAGGCAGTGAAGGGAGAGAGATGAGTCGAATCCTCGCCATTGTTGATCGGAGAGACGAAAGGAAGAGTGACCTTTCGTCTCGTAGTCGTCGTCATCAATGGAGCTCTAATCATCGCAGGTGAACTTGACGAAGAGCGCGACGATGGTGCCATTTCCGACCAGGAAGACGAAGTGATGACTGACGATGAGCACGAATATACGGCGGAGGTCGTCAATCTCTTCTTCTTCCACTTCCCTCGTCAATGGTAACCGACGATAGGGTTAGGGAAGGGCTGACCGATGGACGTTAACTTAATTTAGATTGTCCGGTGGACATGGGCTTGATTAGGGAAGGAAATTGGGTCTCCCGACTCAATTTCCTCTTTATATATTAGGGTTAATATGTTACGGTGTCGGTAACCACCAATAAATAGATATTATCATGGATTATTATACATTCACAGCTTTCAAATTTCATACCACATACTCCCTCCGTTAATTAAAACTTGGCGTTTTACTATTCATACACGCTTTTTGAGGTGTTAAAAACTACATAAAATATTAACTTTTTTAATATATATTTTAATAATTTCATACTTGTTACTATTAAGTATGAATTTATAAAAACAAATTTAAAAAAAAAGTTAATATTTCATATAGTTTTTATCATTCTAAAAAAGCGTACATGAATAGTAAACGACAAGTTTTAATTAACAGAGGGAGTATTATTCATCAATCGTGGTAACCAAATTGATAAACTTATTTGCAATTGTTATCAAAAATATGATATTGTGGTCACTAAGCTAGATTTCGACTCGCATTTTATGAAACACCACTACTACCAACAATAACCATCAAAATTATCGATGGAAAAAACATTAATAATATAGTATTTTGTTTTAATTTTTAATATTTTAAATTAAATTATATAAATATATTAAAATTATAAGAAAATCATTAATCATATATCAGATACATACATTAAATATAATAAATTAAAAAAAAACTCCTCTATTTTATAATAAAATATCATTCTACTTTTCAACATACATTTTAAGGGTTAAAAACAACATAAAATATTATTTTTTAATTAATTTTTTTATAATTTTATATTTATTAAAAAATTAATTAAAAAAATAATATTTTACAAAGTGTTTAACTCATTAAAACACGTGCACAAGTCTAAACAACTCTCCTACTAAATCACCATTATCGTACATTACCATCACAGACATTGGTAACTTTTAAAACAAACACAACACTCATCATAGATCATAGATTCGTAGATAGTGATAATTTTAGTACGATTTGCCACCCAGTGATTGTGTACACCGCTCCATTGTCGTGTTTCCCCACCCCAGTTTCTGCTTCACTTCTTCTTCTTCGTTCACCTCTGCTATCCACCGCCCTCACCAGTCACAGTCTTCTTACACCTTTGGCAGCGTTTCTCTCTGGTTTCACTATTCCCCATCAACTGTTAATCGGATCCGGTCCACTCCGCAGCTCAGGAAGGCATTTATTAGGGGTTAATTCCGACCTCCATCGCCGATGTTGTTCTAAGACCGATCCCATTTCAATTGGACGGCAAATTAGGACAGGGATTTAAGAATTTTCAACTGTAGATTCTTCTTTGTTGTCAATTTTGTCTCTTTAAGTTACTCCGCACCCTTCTTGATACCAATCTAGGTTATCTTTTTTCGTCTCCGATCCTAGGCTGCATCACTCTCGACTAAATCTTTTTCGGTTGCCTTTCTTGTGTTTATGAGGTATGCACATCGATTTTGTTTATTTTTATCGCTTCTCATTCACTTCGCAATTCATTCTCTAAATTTGGGATTTTGTTTGACTCTCTTGCACTCTACTGGCAGGTGCTCCGATCCGATTGGGCATTAATCTAGTCTTCTTCAACTGGTTTTTTCTATGGTCGGTCCTCCGATTGATATCAGCCTTGACAGATTGTCATTTTTTTGTAGAGTTTCTAGATTGTCTAAGACTAACATCATTCTTAGTCATTCCAGTGAGTTTATGCTCTCTCCTCATTGGGGTTAGATTCTGAATCAGTTGACGATTTCTTATGCTTTAATTGAGGGAAATCAGTTGTGATGGACATGATTAGCTTCTGATGTTTATATGATGAGCCCAGTTATTGCATTGCATAATTGATGCAGGTTAATTGAGGTTTAATTTCTTCAATGGGTTGTAAGCTGTAGGTGTTATACTGTGTTAATTAATTAATTAATTGTTTGTGTGTAGGATTTGACGAACTGACAGGCATTAACAGTTGATGAATCAACTGTTAATTTCGACGTCCATTGCCGACGTTAATCAAAGACTGATCCCAGGTTCGGTTGTCATTTGACTCCTTCAAAACAGCGTTAGAAACTGAGTATGAGCATCTACCGGTACGGTACAGCCACATTCAATTATTAATTTAATGTAGTTGAATTAATGTCAGACAACAATTTGGCTGCAAGTACTATTCACGTGTTTGCTTCTATTGACGTTGTTTGATTCCGATTCCTTGCTATTACAAGTGTTGGAACTGAATCTTATCACTTTATCAGCCATGATACTTGTCTCTCAGATTTACAGAGAATCTGATTTCATTGTCTATTTTGTATTGTAATGGCTCCTAATTTTCAATTATTTTTGTATTTTCAAATTCAATAAAAAGTATGAAAGTTTATTGCCTGAACTACATTGCACTAACCCAATTGAGCAATTTCCTATGCCCATTTAATACGGGAAAAAAAATCCTTTGGCACTAATAAGCTGTATGGAAAACTATATAAAGTATCCTTTTTATTTTATTTTATATAATTGCATACCACTGATAAGTGATAAGTATTAAATTATATAAAAAAATTAATAAAAGATGATTTTAACTAAATCTTTTCTCGGCTTAGTCTTTTATAATTTATATCTTTTTTAAAAAGCATGGTGAAAAGTATACATTTCATAAGAAGAAACGGAGGGAGTTTAGAGAGATCTTTGTCTTTAGCTGATCAAACTATAAGCATTGTTTGTGACAATTTGGTGATTTCATACTTTTTTTCCTTTCTTTTGGATGCTTGTCTACTGTTTTTCGGCACAAAGATATACTTTATACTCCGTATAAAATTTAGGTTCATTTTGCAGATGCTTTTATTATTTACTACTTATTGCTGGTTGTATGTGAATCTCCTAGTGATGACAGATTTCAAAGAACCACTCCTTTTAAGAAAACCAGTGTCATGTGCAAATCTTCCAGAAATGAGTACTCAAAATATATTGGGCTCTGGTCGTGCACCCTTTCAAGGCATGGACTTTTTGGGTTTGAAGAAGCGTGGTCAGGGCACTCGCTCATGGATTCGAGTTGATGCATCAGGTAACTCAGGGATCATTGAAGTTGATAAATTCACCATAATGCGCCGCTGTGATCTTCCTGCACGTGATATGCGCTTGCTTGATCCACTATTTGTCTACCCATCGACTATTCTTGGAAGAGAGAAGGCTATAGTTGTAAATCTGGAGCAGATTCGGTGCATAATCACAGCAGATGAGGTCTTGCTGTTAAATTCCCTTGATGGCTATGTATACCAGTATGTTTCAGAGCTGCAGAGACGATTGAGGACTTCAACTGTTAATGAGGCTTGGCAACCAGAAGAAAAGATACTTCGAAGGAGAGGGAGTAGAAACTTTGATAGTTCTTCTCCTGATTATTTGCCTTTTGAGTTCAAGGCATTGGAAATTGCTTTAGAGGCTGCTTGTACATTTCTTGATTCACAGGTTTGTGATTCCTCCTCCGTGTC
Organism: Persicaria maculosa; assembly: GCA_963922045.1. Classification (NCBI taxonomy): domain Eukaryota; kingdom Viridiplantae; phylum Streptophyta; class Magnoliopsida; order Caryophyllales; family Polygonaceae; genus Persicaria; species Persicaria maculosa. Next base: position 16,171,616 of record OY998261.1, on the reverse strand, counting down.
TTAAACAAGAAAAAGAATGACAGTGTTTACTTTGAGTGTACATAGACACATTATTCCTATTAATGATTTATGATGGATAGCTATAATAGTTTTTATGTGCTTCGAATAGGAAATTTTGATAGAAGAATATCATTGTTACTTGTTATTCATGTAATATCATGTAGTAAAGAAAACTTAAGGGGACATCAACTTTTATTTATTTGCTATTAAAAGAAAAATTCATAGCTATGTATGAACCTATGAAGGAGAAGCTTTTGTCAACAACTGAAACTATAGATTTTCCTATTACACACTAGGATTAATTAATCTTGGTATAGTCAAAATGCATAAAATTCATGATTCTGTATTATTTGAGAAAATCTCACTTTTTACTTTTTAAGGGGTTTTTTTCCATTAAAGAAAATTTCGTAGCTATGTATGAATCTATCAAGGAGAAACTTTTCTTTAATGGAAAAAGTTTTTTCCACAGGCATCTGAGTTAGAAATGGAAGCTTATCCTCTTCTTGATGAGTTGACATCAAAGATCAGTACCTTAAACTTGGAACGTGTTCGGCGATTGAAAAGCAGACTTCTTGCATTGACTAGAAGAGTTCAAAAGGTATTGATGCTTATGCACGAGTCTTTTCTTAAACGTAGTGAAATGGCAACTGCTTAAACATATTCAACGAAATTTAAATCTTCAATGATAGTAATGTATATGCACCCTCCAAATCTCCCTTAATAGGTTAGGGATGAGATTGAGCAGCTAATGGATGACGACGGTGACATGGCGGAGATGTATCTTACTGAGAAGAAGAGGCGAATTGAATTGTCCTTTGATGGTGAACAATCTTTGGCGGGTTTCAGATCAATTGATGGTGCACAGTCAATTTCTGCACCTGTTTCTCCTGTTTCTTCTCCTCCAGATTCAAGAAGGCTTGATAAAAGCTTAAGCACGGCTAGAAGCCGGCATGATAGCACGGTCAGTTCAGCGACTGCTAATGACAGCATTGAAGAGTTAGAAATGTTGTTGGAAGCCTATTTTGTGGTGATCGATAGCACACTCAACAAATTAACATCGGTAAATTGCTCATCTTCTAATTCTTTATGGACGAGGTTAGATTGTTATTGAACCACTTACCCTTTTGGTTCCAGCTGAAGGAGTATATTGAAGACACAGAAGATTTTATTAACATTCAACTGGTATGTTGCAAATTCTGAATCATCTATCTAAATCTGTTCTTTAAGACTCTTCAATGGTGTGTTGACATGGCGGTATGTATCTTCAAACTCTTGAACTGAATTTTATTTTCTGATGCATTTTGGTAGTTTTTATAGGACACATACAAAGATCATTCAGCAACAACATAAATAAAAATGGAAAAAATAATTAATTTGTTTGTTCATAACTTTTTTTCTCTGCCGTAAAGACCTGATAATTAGCTAAGTAAGCCATATTACAGGAAAATGATTATTGTATACAGAGCATTAACACCACATTCGCTAAGTGCTTGGGGTGACATATAAATATCTTTTGTGAAGATGTTTCTATAAATATCTTTTTAAAATATTCATGGAGTGACAAGCTGACAATGTTGAAGGTAGAAAGTATTTGGTGGACAAATAAGACTTGTTTTGTGTAATGTAGCCCCTACTATACATGGCATAATATGTACTGTATACGTTTCCACCAGCGGCATAAAATATGTAGATTGCAACATTGTACGAGGCCCGTTCCCTAATGTGCTGGATCATGCTTTGCTGAAAGAGTACTGTTTTGTGTAAAATGGCATTAGCAACTGAGACAATAATAGGAAAATAGAAAAGTACAGCCCACCTGAACCTTGTGACGAACCTGTGTAGGTGCACTTGCTGTCATATATGAAGTGGCATCCTTTTTCTATTTCCCACATGATTATCAGTGAATCTTAATTGACACGTAATGCAGTGGCCTTGGTACTTAACCACTAATTGGAGAAAGGTTGAAACCTTGAATCAGACAGGACCAGCAGTACAGTATGAAGCACACAGAGGTTGTCTGCACGCTAGTCGTGTTCCTTTGTGAAGGAGACACGTTGTAGTTGAGGCATACACTTTATAAAGGTCATTCAGTGTTGTCATACTGCCATGTTTATCCCAGTGCTAGCCAAGAAGCCCACCGGCCTGAAGTTTTACATCTACATGTGTTCCACACGAGCAAATCCGAAATTTTGTGTCAATCAGAAGAAGTTGGGTGTCTAGTACTCGGATTTGATCCGACTCAAAGTCCCATCTTCTTTGGTTACCTTGGCTCCTTGAACACTACCACACTACTAACACGCTCCCTCTCTATCTCATCTCGACCCACAAAAAAGTCCATTTGAAATGTCTTCACCTGCCTTACTCTCTACTACAACACATGCCTCATGCAAAGAGGAGCTGAGTGAGTCCATGCACTCGAAACCTCTCTCTGTCTCTTGGTGTACTTCGGCTGGGCTCCGTTCACTTCTAGAGTGCGATCTCTCTCTAACTGGTACTGGGGCATTACTCATCAATTAAGATTCATTTTTTATCACGTGGAAAAGGGAAAAGGATGTCACCCCATATATGAAAGCAAGTGCAGCTATGCCGGCGGGCTAGAAGGTCTTGGTTGGGTATACTTAGACCATCTTTAATGGTGGTACTTGGAGTACTATAGCTCTATTTTTAAATAAAAAATAAAAATAAAGGTAAGAGTTGGGGTTGGATTCAAGACAATCATTACAAGTGAGTATCATTAGATAATACTCACTCTTACACAATATCATTAGTTTTATCCAATGAACAATAACATATGGGGACCACTTTTTTTTTCTACACCCACAAAGATTTAAAAATAAAATGAAATATATGTTAAGATATTTTTGTGAGTATCATGGTTGTGCATTCAAGTATCTTAAAATGATATGGCAAGAAAAAATGTAAGATATAATACTTAAATTGAGTAGCATGGATAAAGATGCTCTTAATGTTTTGTCACAAGTAGTCTCAATTGCCAATGCCTTTTTACTTGTTCAATCAAGCAATAGCTATTTCATTCAAGTATGGCCTGATACATTACTGAACGGGCCTCGTACAAAACTGCTATATGGATCTAGTGGTCATAATGAAGTACTACCTCAGATCGGAAATAGGTGATGTTTTGGAAAGATAAACATAAGTTCTAAGAAAAAGCTACTTTCTTCATTAAGAATAGGACTAGAGATAAGTACATTCTTCTAAAACATCACTCTTGTTTGCCTACCTTATAAATGGATGGCAATGGACATCCGCTTCCTTGCCACTAACCTCTTACACAACCCCTCTTCCCTTGGACCAGTGATTATCCCCAAGTGACAAAACACTTCCTAGTTTCCACCTTCATCGGTGACTCCATAAATATGTCCTCAAAAGCTTATGATTTTAATATAACATTTTGTAGAATTAAGAAAAATATATCACCCAAAAGATTGATCCCACATAAAACATTGATACCATCCTACTAATGACTTTCAAAATTCCAGAAGAAATAATTCTTACTAAAACCATTGATCTTAGTGCCACAGGTTATGTTGTCTAGGTGACTGATAGCGAGCCTTTCTAAGCACATTCCTGCTCATCAAATGGCCTCTTACTGGATTGAATATTATTGATTATTTTTTGCCAAAAAGGAGAGTTGAACTCCTGACATGTTCAAAATTGAAACAACTAATGATCACCGTCACCCTCTACTAACTAAGCTAGGCAAATTATTTGTTCTAAATCTTCTAATGGGTGGCACTGCCCCTGTGTGGTTTGATGTGTCAAAGTGACAACCTATTGCTTGGAGTTGTACGATTAAAAAGATAACTTGCAAGGTCATAAAAAGTAGAATGATACTTGAAAGAATGTTTCTGGTTCATTTTGGTGACATTCTCAATATAAAATTTACGTTATTTGACATTACAAGTAAGCTTTTTATACAATTTACACATGGCGTCGTGGTGTGTTGCTTGAAGTGATACTTAAATTCTAACTCCATGTCACCTGGATGCCATTTACTAGAAAATATAGAACGTATTAATTTGTAATTATGTCAAATCCCATGGCCAGGGTATGTTTGGCTCAATGTGTTGATTATTGATAAAGAACTTATTTGTGCTTAGCTTATTTGTGATGATAAGGAACTTATTGATAAGAATCCTGATACAGAAGCTGCCAAATAGACCATTAGTATTGTTTTTCTTATTTTAAACACTTGAAGAATGTTCAGTTTGTACTTGTTTAATTTGAAAGCAATATACACCAAGTCTGTATTTTCCTTGAAAGCAATTGTTTTTCTTATTTTACTTGTTTAATTTGAAAGCAATAAACACTCATGGTTGTCATCTTATAATTACCTGGTTATTGCATTTGCTATATATTCACCTTAATAGTACACTGCCAGAAGATGTTAAAGAGTGTGTTTTATTTTTTTTATTTTTTTTTTTGGCTTGCAGGATACAGTTCGAAACCAGTTGATCCAATTTGAGCTCTTATTAACGACAGCAACCTTTGTAGTTGCAATATTTGGAGTCGTGGCAGGGGTATTTGGCATGAACTTCCCAATTACACTGTTTGATTACGCGTCCCCTTTCTATTGGGTACTGTTAATCACAGGAGTATGTGGTTTAATCATATTCTGCGCATTTCTCTCGTTTTTCAAGTACAAAAGGCTAATGCCGTTGTAAGGTGAACGAAACAACATGGCGGAATAATATTTTTATGCCCCCATCTTGTTGGGTTTCGCCGGTTGCAAATAGAATCCTGGTTGGTTCATGGATTCCAATGGTTAATTCTTTCAGCAGTTGCAGCTATTAGGAAAATACAAAGGTATAAATGAAGTGTTTTTTTTTTGTTGTCTATTCATATGGCTAGTGCCTAGTGCACATAATTAATGTACATTCCTCCATCCTTGTATTTTTCTATTCAATCTTTTTTTTAATATTGAAGTTGCATTTCTTGAGGATATGTATTCTATTTTATACTGAATCTTGTTTACACAAGTCTCCTTTTTGTCATATGAAGCCTATAATTCAATTCCTAAACAGGCGCAGCGCAGCGCAGTGCATACTAAGTGATCTCCCTTCCGGGTTTTTGCAAACTAGCATGGGTGTCCTGAACTGTAGTCCTCCTTGCGCACCAATTCTTTTGCAATTCTTTCAAGGTGAACCAATCTTCCTATCAAGGGCCTGAGACTTCTGAGTCAGCAAAGGCTTGGATCAAAATGCCCATAGGAGGCTCTGATCTGATCACCCCTCAATTTCTGTTAGGTCCACCAGGGTTGCCATCCATAGAGCGACTCTGTGTTGAGTTTAATCTGTGATCCTTCCTTAGAGAAACCCAGCTTATCTATTTCAAAATTAGGATCTTGATATTTTTGGCATGTATTGTAGGGTGTACCTCTGCATTTCCTGGGAATAATGGTTTTTTTTTTCCATCTCTACCTCCACCACACGGTCCATACCATAGGGTTTCTTTCTATATTGGACTTTTAACTATTCAATCGCAAGTTCAATCCACTCAGTTTAGCCATTTTTAAAATAAATTATGGGTTCACCCATTTTCTTTTAGGATTTTCTTTTTTCGTTACAGTATTCTTATCTTATACCGGACAAACCGATTATAAAGTTATAATCCTTGGAGATGTCAAGACTTTCTCATGTTCTATTATTGCTAGGAGTATTCTGTATTCATGATCTAAAATATAATACAAAATTATTTATGTTGTAAATTTGTATTAACACTTCTTTAACTAATTAATTTCTTTCAAAATTGAATTATTTATGTTTTAAATTAAAAAATAATTGAAAGAATATTAATTTTTTTTTTTTTTGAGAAACAGCAAAATGCTCATTCCATTTCGTTTAGAAGAGTCAAAATAACATTGTTCGGTAGTGCTTTTAAATTAAAAAAATAACTAGATTAATGTCCGCACAGTTGTGCGGATGCTTTTTATATAACATGTAGTTTTACTGTCCGCGATCTTCGCGGTTTTTTTATATAACTTTTATTATTCATGCACAAATTGTGTAAGATCATAAAAATTATATAAAATATATTTTTTACCTTTTAATTTCCTACTCATTATCAATTTATTATTGGTGATAATTTTTTCGAACGACTATAAACTGATTCTCTCTCTATATATATATATATAATTTAATCAATTTTCTTAGTGATAAAGCTAATCTAAACTTTTTCATATAAATTAATCTAATCTAGATTTTTTCTAGATAAAATATTTATAAAATAACTCAAGGTAAAATGATAGGATTTTTAACCACTTAAGATATGAGGTTGAATACTTATACTAAAAATTAATTGAATCATTTATTAAAATTGACACATAGGATGACATATGTATAAATAGATGGGGTTATTGTCTAACGTGGCTTAAATGTATTGGATCATCATTAATTGATGTGACAAAAAAACCCACTATAGATTGTACCAAAAAAATGACACATATGCGAATTGCACCAAAAGAGACTTTATATATCTGTTTGATGATTGATAAGAGATAAGGGATAAGAGATAAGAGATTTATAAAGGTTGTTATACAATAACCCCTAATGAAAATTCTAATTTCAAAATCCGAAAGCTATAATTTTATATATATCCATACTAAAAATGTCAAATGGGAGTAATTGCAAAAAGAAAAATTACGTGGTTGATTATTTCTTTATTTATTTATTGTGTAATACTGTAACATATTAAAATATTGAGATCAATTTAGGCTAAAAAATTAGTTTAGTTGGTGTACGTGTTTTAAAAAAAATATTCAATGTAACTAACTAAGAAATTATAATTTTTTTATCCGCACTATTTCTTAAAGGTGTTATATAATCAAACTAAATGGATAATTTAATAATGTTATATGTTAAAAGATTTGATATAAATCTTTTAGGTAAATATTAATTAAGATATGGATAGCTATATTTTTATTTTTTAATTAAATTAAAATTATCTAAGTGTAATTATCAATTAAGGTTGACGATGGTAATAAGACAAAACAGTAAAGATTTTCAATACTGATTTGGGGGCTCGATATCTCTAGGGCATAGAAGACGTGCGGCGTGAGTCACCGACGATCCAAGCAAGTCTTCTTCCTCTCCGGTGTAGGGTCGTGGGAGCTAGAGAGTCTCGCCGGTTCCGTGCGAGGTTCGCTGTGTTTGCGACTAACTGCAGGTTGGACTGTCCAGGTTTTCGAAATCAAAGGATTAGGGTTAGGGTTCAATGGAAGGGGGAGAGAATATTCATCTTACAAGGGAGGAGAGGGAGTCGGAGGAAATTGGGAAGGAGATAGGGGCTGGGAACGGGGAGACTATAACGCTGATTCTCATAGGTGCTCTGAAGACGTCGCGGTCGTTTAACTCGTACGCTATGAATATTGCGCTGAAGGGTGTGTGGCGAGTAAGGAAGGGGTATCACTTTCGGGAACTGTCAACGAACGTCTTCTCATTCCAGTTCAGCGATCAAGCGGAGAAGGAGTGGGTCTACAAGGGTGGTCCATGGGCTTTCGACCGTGCCCTATTGGTGCTCCGCGAATCTGGTCAAGAGCAACCATCGAAGATGACTTTCGACGAAGCACCATTTTGGGTAAGACTATATGATCTACCGGTGGGAGCTTTCAAAAGGGACGTGGTTGAGAAGCTAGGGGCCAGGGTGGGGAGAATTTCGGATGTGGATGAGGGGACGGTGGAAGTCTGTGGGAAGTATGTCCGAATTAGAATCATGTTGGACATCACAAAGCCTTTGACAAGGGGTGTCATGGCCACGATAGATGGAAGGAAAATGTGGTTTGTAGCGAAATACGAACGTCTCCCGAATTTCTGCTATGTCTGTGGTCGGGTAGGGCATGTTGAATTAGATTGTGAACATGAGGAGGCAAAGCAATTTCACAACGAATATGGTGATTGGATGCGAGCATCTCCAATGAAAACCATGTTAAGAGGGATGGGAGGTAGGAATGATCAGTGGAAGGGGGGAGTAGAGGATAAAGGTGAGGGAGAGGGGGAGGGGGGAACAAATGCAGGGAGGGAAGTTAATAGAAATAATGCGAGGAGATCGCTAGCGGAGGAGTTAGAAACAAATGAGGATGGGGAGAGTGAGGGAGAGTTGGGGAATGGACATGTTGATGCTTAGATTCAAATGGCAAAGAAATTGCAGGAGGTGGTGTTGATAACTGAGGGTCACAATAAGGGTAATGAAAAAGATATAGAGGGAGGAGATGTGAGGATGGGGGATGACATGGAGAGTCAAACCAGGAGGGGGAGCGAGAGGGGAGAAGAGGGGGAGGGTAAAGAAATGCTTGGGAAAGGGGTTGGAGAGGGAGGTGGAGGAAAGAAGAAGCACTGGAAGAGGGCGGCTAGGGGGTTACGGGAGTAAGGGGGACGGGGATAAGGATGGTAGGGCGGGAGATCATAAGAATTTAAAGAAAAGGAAAGAGGGAGAGGGGGATGATGCTATGGTGATTGACACCACAACTGACGAAAAGAGACGAAAAGTGATTCTGGAGGGCACTTCAGTTTCGATATCGGCTGAAAAGGTTGAGGGCCTCTTCGGTCGGAAGCCATGAATGTTTTAAGTTATAACTGTCTGGGATTGGGGGGAGGCCAGGCAGTTAACAGGCTCACCGAGCAGGTGAGGAGGGAGGCCCCAAAATTGGTTTTCTTAATGGAAATAAAGAGCACAGCTTTGAGAATGGAGTTCATTAGAAGGAAATTAGGGATGACAGGGTGTTTCACGGTGGACTGTGTAGGGCGATCGGGGGGTTTGTGTCTTTTATGGGCGGCAGATGTGGTGGTGCAAGTGAAGTCTTACACCAGACACCACATTGATGTGGAGGTGGGGCATGAGGCTCATGCGTGGAGGCTCACTGGTGTGTATGGGTGGCCTAATAAGGTGGAAAAACGCCACACATGGGGTCTGCTTGATCGGTTGCATGAGGAGAGACATGCTGAATGGATTTGTGTAGGGGATTTTAATCATATTTTTAGATAAGAGGATAAGGAAGGTGGTGTGTCGGTCGATGTTAATATGATGTTAGAATTCAGGGAGGTGATGGATAAGTGTGATCTTCGGGAAATAAGGTATGAAGGCAACCGATTCACATGGGATAACCGGAGAGAAGGGGATGCCTTCATACAAGAGCGGATCGATATGGGGTTTGCAAATTCCAAATTTCTTGATGTTTTCCCGGAAGTCATGGTGCATCATCTACCATGGATGGGGTCGGACCACGTCCCGATTATGTTGAGATTCAGCCCGAGGATGGAGAGTGGTGGCAAGCGAAAAGGGGGCAAGTTGTTCCGTTTTGAAGCGATGTGGTTAAACGATGAGGGGTGTAGGGAGGTGATAAAGAATGGTTGGCAAAACCCGGGCACTACTAGAGTTGATACCAGTGTGCTAGGTAAGATCGTTAGGTGCGCTAATGATCTAAAGGAGTGGGATTGGTGTCATTTCGGGAACGTGCGCAGAGAGTTGGGGAAAATTAGGGAAGAGCTAAGGGCGTTGCAGCAAGGGGGGATGTCGGGGGCAATTGTAGCAAGGAGGAGACCTCTTCAAGAGAAAGAGAAGGAGCTGATGAGGAGAGAAGAGATGCTTTGGTATCAACGTGCCAAAGCAAATGAGCAAAACTGGGGTGATAAAAACACTAGCTACTTTCACAAGAAAGCGTCGGGTAGATTGAAAAGGAATGAGGTGAGGAAATTGGTGGATAACAATGGGCTAGAGTGGCGAGGCCATGAGGGGAAAGTCAAAGTGGCAATGGATTATTTCGAAAACCTGTTTAGATCCAATGTGCAAGCTAATCCAGATTCAGTTACTCAAGGAATCGAGCACCTGGTCTCGGCATAAGACAACTCAGAGCTCCTCCGACCATACACAAGTGACGAGGTAAAACATGCTCTATTTGAGATGCGTCCAACTAAAATACCGTGTCCTGATGGTATGTCAACGCTTTTCTTTCAGAAGCATTGGGACATTGTCGGACCGGAGGTGTGCAAATTTGTGATTAGTGTTTTGAGCGGAGCCCCCATGTCGGCCGAGCTAAATTACATGTTTATTTCTTTGATTCCTAAAGTTACAAATCCTTGCAGGATGACGAAATTGAGACCTATCAGTCTATGTAATGTGCTTTATAAAGTTGTCTCTAAAGTGCTGACTAACAGGTTGAAGAGTTGCTTAGGAAAGCTAGTGTCACAGAGTCAGAGTGCCTTTGTCCCGGGGAGATTAATTACAGATAATGTTCTTGCCGCTTTCGAGCTCTTCCACTTCATGAAGAAGAAACGAAGTGGACGGAAAGGATACATGGCTCTAAAGCTGGACATGGCAAAGGCTTACGATCGGGTAGAGTGGGCTTTCCTAAAGGCTTGTATGCAACGGCTAGGCTTCGCGGATGACTGGATCAAGCTTATTATGAGGTGTGTGTCTTCGGTTTCTTTTTCAGTGCTAATTGATGGAGTGTCGTCTCCTGTTTTTAAGTCGGAGAGAGGGTTGAGACAAGGAGATCCCCTATCTCCGTATTTCTTTCTGCTGTGTGCCGAGGGACTATCTGGATTGCTCCGGATGAGTGAGCAGGAAGGCAGGCTGGAAGGAATTGTGATAGCTCGGGGAGCGCCGAGAATATCGCATTTATTCTTTGCGGACGATAGCGTCCTTTTCGCAAGAGCGACTTGTCAACGGGGCATTGAAATTGCACAGATCCTCCGCGATTACAGAGCAGTATCGGGTCAACAAGTGAATCTTGCGAAGTCAGAGATCTCTTTCAGCACAAATGTCTGCGATAGTACTCGAAGGGCAGTGCAGCAAACAGTTCAATTCCGAGAGGTGGAGAGGCATGAGAAATACCTTGGTCTGCCTACCATGTTAGGAAGATCAAAAAAGGTGATATTCGGGCAACTGAAAGAAAGAATATGGAAGAAAGTGAAGGGCTGGAAGGAAAAGACTTTGTCCAGAGGGGGAAAGGAGGTGCTTATAAAATCTGTAGCTCAGACCATTCCTACATACACGATGTCATGCTTTAAGCTCACGGCGGGCCTGTGCAAGGACATCGAGAACCAGATGTGCAGATTTTGGTGGGGAGATGGCTCCGATAGGAGGAAAATCCACTGGATGAGTTGGAAACGTATGTGCCTCCCGAAAGATAAGGGGGGGTTGGGCTTTCGGGACATGGGAAGTTTCAATGACGCGCTGCTTGCTAGGCAGGGATGGCGCCTATTGCAGAATCCGGACTCGTTACTTGCGAGGATGTTAAAGGCAAGATACTTACCTCGGACGAGCTTCATGGAGGCTCGGGTGGGGTTCCAACCGTCATATGCATGGCGCAGCCTATTGGAGGGGCGAGCATCACTCACAAAGGGACTCCGGTGGCATGTGGGTAACGGGGAGAATGTGGATGTGTTCAAGGATCCATGGATTTCGAGACCAGTCACTTTCAAACCAATTGCAAACCTAGGAGGCTTAGACGAGGATATGAGGGTAGGGGAGCTCATTGATTGGGATACAAGTTCATGGAATGAGGATCTTGTGAGGGAGGTTCTCACGCCAATGGATGCGGAATTAGTCTTGCAAATGAGGCTAACGTACCCGGACGTCCAGGACGAGCTGATATGGCATCATACAAAAGATGGGCACTTCACAGTGAGGACTTGCTACCATGTGTTGATGGACGATCATGCGGGAAGAGCAACGACCTCGGACTCGTCTCGGGCTGCCTCGATATGGAGTAAAGTATGGAAGGTACAAGCGGCGTCGAGGGTATGAAATTTCCTTTGGAGGGCTTGCAAGGGAGTGTTACCATGCCTAGGGAATTTTAAGACGAAAGGGGTGGTGGAGAGTGATCTTCGCACCTGGTGCGGAGTTCGGGAGGATGAATCTCACATCTTATTCAAGTGTACCAAAGCTCGAGTCGTGTGGAATCGTTTCCCAGGTTTGGGGATGATCATGAAGCAGGCTTGTGGTGTGCTAGATACCTTTGAATTGGCGCTTAAAACTGGCAGCAGAGAGCTCATTTAGACATGGGTCCATTGCATCGAGGTAATATGGATGGCTAGGAACAAGCGGATCTTCGAGTCAATGGAGATGGAGGCAGAGGACCTGATCCGGCTGGTGAAGCAGAGCATAGAGGAGTGTAACAAGGGGAGGGATACGGTACACCATCAAAATGCCGAAGAGGGGAAGGGAAGAGTTCGGTGGGAGAAACCGGCGGTCGGCTTTACGAAGATCAATTGTGATGCTGCGGTCGAGGCAAACAAGGGATGTGGGATTGGATGTGTCGCCAGAAACGAACTAGGAGAGCTGGTGTTCGCGGCCACCAAGAGAGCGCAAACTACCGAGAGGGTGGAACTGGTGGAGGCGGAGGGGCTGGCTTGGGCGCTAGAGCTTGGCTTGCAGCAGGGACTGGGGAAAGTATGGTTGGAGTGCGATTGCTCTCCGGTATTGACTCAATTGCAACAGGGGATGTTCTCAAAAGGGGAGATGGGCCAGCAGCTGCGGAGGATCCATAGGTTGGCAAGCCAGTTCGAGGAGTGCCGATGGAGCTTCGTACGTCGCCAGGCAAATCGAGCCACAGATTATTATGCAAAACTTAGACGGGACAATGTTGTGGTTGTGTCAAGCTATGATTCAACCCCTTATAACTTTCAATTGTTGATGTTGGATGATGCTAAATAAATGACAATTGGAGTGTTGCTAAAAAAAATTAAGGTTGATACATAGGATGATGGGTAATTAAAAGATGTGAAATTATTAATTGACATGGCATAAATATATTGGGTCATTATTAATTGACGTGTCAAAAAACCCTGCCTAGATTGCGCCAGAGAACGACACTCAAGCGAATTCGATCAGAGCCCGCCACATAGGATTTCACGTCTCTGTTTTAGTATTATATATTGATTTTACACATATGTAAAAGATTTATATTAGTTAAACTACAATAGGATTCTTATCACTTTATCTAAATTCCTTTTAAATTTTAAATAAATTTCATATTAATACTCATTCAACTAATGATTTTCCTTTACTGTAGTTGCATTAATTCAATAATATATTATTAACTCCTAATTCTATTATCTTTCAAAACTAAACTAAAATAAACTAATTATTTTTATTCATAAATGTAATAAAGTAATTTATTACCGGACTTATTATTACCTGACTATAGATTATACTATATATACACACACATAACCTTCATTGTTATCATTGAAATGAAAATAATTGATTAAAGTAAATATATAATGAAATTATAACAAAGTAATTTATGAAATGGATCTAATCGTTATTTATATTTTATCCCATGAATCAAAACTACAAAAGATGATATGTTTTTATTGAAAAAAGTAATTTAAAAAGAAAATCAGTCGGTTAAGATTTAGAAAAGGAAAAGAATTAATTAATTACTTATTTAAATAAGTAATTTGATTTATAATAAATAAGTTATTTAAATATAGAAAAATATTTAATTGGTTAACAAACAAACCTATATTAAAGGAAAAGCCGTCACATGACGTAGATGACTTCTCCTTTAGTATTATTAATATTATTAATTGATTGATGAATGGTAATAGGCCTAATTGCCGTAATTCCGTGTGTTACCTTATTCCCGTCCCTCCTGGGTCCTGACATGATTCCATCCAACCGAAGCAAAATAAGATGCCAATAATTTTTTTGATTTTAAAGATGCCAATAATTTGATCTCAAAGATGATATTGTGGAGAGCCATTTTCCCCTGGTATCCATTTTGCAGTTTGAGCACGAGTGCTTGACAGTCGGACTCCACGAGAATGTTTTGCATCCCTCTCTCCTTGGCAAGCTACAAGGCCCACTGCACACTCTCCGCCTCAGCCATCTCAACGTACATTGCTCGTGGATTGGATTTCGCGTTGACCTCCAAACTAAATCTCCCTTAGTGATTTCTATATATCAACCTTATTGAGAGGTTTGGTATGGGAGTGTCCCTCCCACATTGATTATAAAAGACTAAAAAGGATGGTTATAAGGAAGGGTGAAACTCCACACAATAGCTTATGCTTTTGTGTTAAGTTGGTTAATCCCAACCTTATAATCGCAAAAATTTATAAAAATAAATCAATGTAACCCGGCATGTGTTTGCCTCCCCCGATTGCTGGAGGGTCCGTGGACGAGAAGCCTCATTAACATTCCTCCTGAAAGAGAGTTCTGATTTCGAGAACCGCTCCATAAGTATGGAGGATATGAATAATTTTTTAGCTCTGTTGACAGGTTGCTCCTAGAAAAAGAACACAATCATCAGCAAAAAAAACAAATGGGAGATTGAGGGGACAGACGGTGCCACTTTGATTCCTGTTAACCGGTTCTGGACCTCTCTCAATCTGATCATATCCGACAAACCTTCTACATATAAGAGGAACAAGTACGGTGATAGCGGGTCGTCCTGTCTTAACCCCCCCCCCCCCCCCTCCTTGAAGTGAAGGTCGGCGAAGGGAATCCTTCCATCAGAAATGAGAAGCTCATTGTTGAGATGCACTTCATAACAAAGGAGACCCACATCTCCTCGAAACTGAACTTTCTCAAACAGTGCTCTGGAAAGCCTCATTCCATTCGAACATACGTCTTTGCCATATCTAGTTTCAATGCCATATAGCCCTTCTTCCCCCCTCTCCAGGTCTTCATGTAATGGAACAACTCGAAAGCCGCAAACACATTATATGTGATGAGTCTACTCGGCACGAATGCGCTCTGGCTTGCTGCCACCAGTTTCCCAAGGACTTTCTTTAGCCTGTTCGTTAGTAATTTTGACACGATCTTATATAAAACATTACAGAGACTAATAGGTCGGAGATCTTTCATTCTCGATGGGGCTGCTACCGTTGGGATTAAGGTTATGAAAGTGTGGTTCAGTCCCTGGTAGCGGAGCTCCATCATCCATTCCCGGAAATCGAAATTGAGAATCGTAATGGATGATTTCCTATTTAAGTGTTTGGTATGATTAAAACTTGGAATTATAATGATTTCCGAAAATCATGCATTCCCAATTTTGTAGCTCATTTCGTTCCCATCAAAATACAAGGTAATCCTCCATTCCCAATTTTGGAGCTCATTATTATTATTATTATTATTATTATTATTATTATTATTATTATTATTATTATTATTATTATTATTATTATTATTATTATTATTATTATTATTTCAGGAAGGGTTCATTCTAACAGTATACTAAACAACCAGCTCCAGTAATGAGTCATTACGATTTTCTAGTCCATTCTGATTCCGATTCACATTCCGATTCTAGCACTCATACCAAACGAGGCCTCAGTGATATCCTTCCCAACGATATGCCATCACTTTTGATTAAAAAAAAAAGAGTGCATGCATACTATCCGGGACTGGAGCTTTTGTGGGATGTATGGAAAAAAGGGAAGATTTTACCTCCTCTACAGTGAAGAGCAGTGGCAGCTCATGGTTATCCTCTGCCGATAATAGAGGCTCAATTTCTTAAGTAGCTGTGGTCAGATCAGTAATCTCTTCTGACTGAAACAAGTTGCGAAAATAGGTCATTTCTACCTCAGTCATCCCTTCTAATGAGCGTTTCTCTGTTCCATCATCCTCAACAAGTCTTCTGATTTTGTTTCTCCTCTTCCTCTCAACTGCTTTCCTATGAAAATAGCTGGTATTACGATCTCCGCATTTGAATTCGGTTTCTCTTGCTCGTTGGAACCACATGATCTCCTCCTTTTCCATAAGCTCTCTATCCTTTCTTTCCAACTCATTCCTCGCTCAAACATGGCTCCCATTCATCTCTTTCCCCACTTCTGCTAGCCTCTTTCGAATTTTCCTTAACTCAACCCCCACATTTCCAACCACACTCTCATCCCAATCTTTCAAGTCAGACGCACATCTCTCCAACTTCCTTGCGATACCACTTGTTGTTTGGGTCTATCCTAGGTTTAACCACCCATTTGAGATGATGTCAAAGTTGCCCTCTTCCCTTAACCACATTGCCTCGAATCGGAATGGTCTCACCCTTCTCTCACGCATTTCTTACTGTATCCCCTCCATACATATTTTAATTGGGAGATGGTCTGACCCACACTTCTTCAAATGTATCACCAAAGTGTCCGAGAACTTATCCATGAACTCCCCATTTCCAAAGCCATGTCGAGCCTCTCTTGTATGAATCTCCCCGACTCTCTATTATTATCTCAAGTAAATCTATTCCTTGTAAAGGGAATGTCTCTCAGCTCGCACCACTCAATCGTCTTCCTAAACTCAACCAAGTTATTAAAGCTAGCCAGGTTCCCCCCACTCTTATGATCTTATCCTCCAAGGACGTGAAGAGGTTGAAATCCCCCATACAGAGCCAGCTTTTGTGTGAATCCTTGTACAGTGGCCTCATCAAGCCAAGTGTGTAATGTTTATCCTTACTCTCGGGCCAGTCATAGATGGTCGTTAACCTCTATTCATCTTCCTCTCCCAGCCGGACCATACTGTCAATATGGTGTTGAGTGTAGGATTTCACACTAACATTGCAACCTTCCTCCCACAACAAAGCCAACCCACCCGACCTGCCTACATAATTAAACACGAACATGCCCTCGTAACCTAACTCCTTCCTAACTTCTTCCATCCTAACCTTATAGCACTTCGTTTCCATTAGAAAGAACACCCTCGGGGCCTCTTTGCTCACCATCTCGGTGAGTTTTCCAAACTGCGTGGGTCTTCCCCAATCCTCGGTAGTTGTAGCTTATGCAGTTCATGGCTCTTGGTGGGGGGTATTATCACCGACCGATATTGTGAAATTTTCAACTAGCATATCTTCCACCCTTCGTCGCTTCGATCTCTATGTCACCTTCGGTTCTCTCAGTCCCCACCTGATCCACACACATGACATCACCTACATCTCCTCCTCCCACTTTTCTTTTACTCCCCCTCACAGATGTCACCCTTATATCTTTTCTTCCACTCCCTACATTTCCTTCCTCTCCCCTAGCTGCTCTCTTCCAGCTCCTCTTACTTCCCTTAGCACCCTCACTCACAATCTCATTTCCTTTCCCACCCAACCTTCCCCCCTGCATTGACTCCACCCTCTTATGACCATTTCCCCCACCTGTCGTCACTTCACCCTCTTCCCTCACTTCAGCCCCCTCTTTCTCCCCTAATCTCACTTGTATCACTCCCTCCAAAACCTCCACCACCTCCTTCGCAAGCTCCTTCTCTCTCGGTACCACCCTCTCCTTCTTAGCCTCCCTCTCCTCTAGGTTCTCGAACAACATTTTCGCCTCCTCCTTCCTCTTGCCTTGTCTTCCTTTCACCCTTTCCTTCCTATCATTTTGTCAAAAACCTTCCTCTTCACCTCTCTCTGTGCTACTCCTTTCCTTCACAATCTTCACCGAGGATGCCCTCATCCAGTCACCATACTCCCCACTGAAATGATCATCCTCATTGCTTGGATCATAGTCAGATTTCGTATGACCCAAGCAACCGCATGTATAGCAAAAATTCGGCATTCTTTCATACCTAATCTCTACCCACATTCTTTTTCTTTCAAAGGTCGCCATTATACCTCTATGTAGGGGCTTGGTCACATCAATCAGAACCCGCATCCGAATATATCTTCTGCACGTTAGCAGTTTTTTTTTCATCTATCTCAATCACCCCCTCCCCCCCCCCCCCCCGAATACCTGCCCAAGCCTCAAAGCCATAGCTTTCGTGTATGCTACAAGCGGTAGATTGCAGATTCGTATCCAGCAAGCCGTATGGGTGAATGCGATGGTGGAGATTTTGATGCGTTGCTATTCCCGATCCTTCGTTTGTGGGCTCTGAAGCAAGAACAACGTCTTATAATTGTCCTGACCTTGCAATATTATTTGATTTCTCCTGATTTGGAAAAAGTATAAATTAATATGAGTGAAGGATTGAAAGC
Organism: Persicaria maculosa; assembly: GCA_963922045.1. Classification (NCBI taxonomy): domain Eukaryota; kingdom Viridiplantae; phylum Streptophyta; class Magnoliopsida; order Caryophyllales; family Polygonaceae; genus Persicaria; species Persicaria maculosa. The sequence goes on along the minus strand of OY998261.1, from coordinate 16,153,708 downwards.
GACAGAAAACGAGGCAACAAACAAACAACACGATTCCGGTTGTATCCTCCTTTGTGTTTGAGAATTGGGATGGATGAATTTATTTGGATGGAAGGATGAATTTAAGAACAAGATTCCGAACGATGCATCCCCATCGCGGCAGCGAAGGGGATGCAGCGACCGTCGCAGATAGGGCAGCGGCCGCCGCCTGGTGTCCGCGAGCGAACAGCGACGGGTTTTTCCTTCTTTTCTGTGACAGTTTCGCCTAAGGTTTCTGCAACGATTCCGTTGTGTCCTTTGTGTTTAAGATTTGGGATGGATGAATTTGTTTGGATGGAAGGATGAATTTAAGAACAAGAACTTGAAGCAAGAGAGCAAAGGTTTGGGATTGAAGATTGAAGAACCCTTAGCCAAGGGTTTCCTCAATTCTATATTTCAATCTGTCTTTTCCTAATGAGATGAACGTACGTTAAATAGAATTGCAGAGTCATTCTCTCCTTGCAAAGGATTGACATGACTAATAAAAATATATGAAACCCTAGATTTAGTTTGAAAAGTCAAACCTTAGTGATTAAGAAAAACCCCTAAGATATTTTCCTTCCTCACTTTTATTCCTAAAATATAAAAATAGCATAATTAATTAAAAATAGTCTTAAAACCTTAAAATTGCCACCAGCCCCATAATGTCACTCGATGTCGACCTTAAGGACTCGACATCGACTCCATGATGTTTGATGTTGACTCAAGGTGGCTCGAGTCGAGTCTTCATGAGCTTAGTCTGAGGTCGCAAGCTCAATTTGTGGGCTGGTGGTCGATTCTTGAGCAAAGTGATCCAAGGTGGCCTGAATCCTTGCTCCATAGTCTCTGCGTAACGAATGAGGAGTCTCTTGGTAGCATCTTGAATCTTCTTGGCCCTTGTACGAGTGATAGGACCATCGAACGACACCTTCATGTTGTCCTTAATGTCACCAGGAGTCATCGTCGTTTGCATTGCATCAGATTTGCTCCATTCTTGGTTTTTTAGCATTAGCAATGATCGATCGAAAGACCATGGTCCCCCATTCAAAACCCTCTCTTTATCGTCCTCGTTTCTAAACTGGAAACTAAATAGATTATCTCTGATTTCTTTTAACAGAAAGCCACCCTTAGTCCTCCACGTCCCTTTCATGGTAGCTTTCAAGGCATGGACATTAGGAGCCTTCCTCGACAACACCATTCCTATAAGCGATAGTCGACTATGTATGGATCTCTCGTCTTTGATGGCCTCATCTCCGATCACCGGGGCGATTTCATCCTCAGTCAAGTGTATCACCCTCCCTTTCTCCCCCATTCTAAACCTAACCCTATTTTCGCGACATGTACCTACCAAGAAGACCATGTAACGGCCCGGATATAGATACCCGAGTTACGTTTCGAAGGTTGGGTACCTTCGTTCAGATCTTGCAATTTGAGTACGGGTCGAGGTTTCAAAGCTCAAGATTAGTATTTTAAAGTGGGGATTTCGAACCCCAAAATAGTCGGAGGCCACATGGAATCTTCAAGCTGTCCTAGGACTACGTCGCAGAAATTCGTTTGCAAAACTATTGAAAGCGGAAGTAGAGTACAACTTGCCACGGCGAGGCTGGGTCAAAACCAAAACACAAATTCTGAAATCGTATAGCCAAATTAGCGGGGTTAGGCAGGTTCTTTGCAAGCGCCCGGGGGGTTTTCCCACGCCATAGAGACAGAGAGCAATCATACCTAAAAATAAGTGGTGCGAGCGGGATCAGACCGAGACCCCAACGCACCCTATCCCGCAAGCAAACATACACATACGCTAATATAAAGATGGTTCGATGCAATACAGAAATTAAATCACACTAACATGCTCCTAATTTACAATATGCGGAAAAGAACTGTAAAGGCGCCCAAAGAATGCCAAGTGGTATATCCCTCTCCTACCTCTGCACCCCTTTCCGTTAGTGCAGAGACTAGCCAGTTCGATGTTATAGCATATCATATCTCAACATAGCATATCATCATATCATATATCATACTCATGCCCGATGGTGCTGGGCTATCATCATGCTCATATATCGACAACTGACTCAGGGCACCCGATGAAGCTGGGCTACCCTATGACCCTAGCAAAACTCTAAGACTCACAGATAACGACCGTTCTGTTCTCAATCATACAAAGTAACCGAATGCTCATTCATAAGTGCAATCCTAGCATGATACTATATGGCATGCTTTAATGCTTATGCAACACCTAGTAAGTCATATATTCACAAGCAGGTATACTCTTTCGAGTCTGAGTAAGCCCATAAAGGAACTTACCTGAATAAGCCGAACAGTAAAGAGACACGGTAAAAGCAGAATCCAAGCAATATCAACAATTACCTAATATATAAGCGATAAAAGCTCCATAAGATACTATTCTACTATTTAACACATAGGAACCTTTTCACAAGATACTCACAAAGGTAACAACTAAATTCCGAGAAAATATCTGAAATATCCAAATCTTGGTCAACTCGGTCAAAGTTGCTATTATAGAATTTCTAACACCTTGTTTTCCAACCAAATTCTCAAAAGAATATTTCCAAAACATAGAAGCTCCTTTTTAAACAATTACTATAACATATAATTAACTAAAACAACACCCTCCAAATTTATAATTAAATCCTTTCAAGTTTCTCAACTAAAACATTTTAAATTCATCATAAGGGCACTTATACAAATCATTTTATAATATAACACTTCCAAACTTTATTTTCATAAAATTCAGATTTATAATAATAATAATAATAATAATAATAATAATAATAATAATAGTGAATAACATAACGTGACTATATAACATATACATATATATAACATATATACCAACAGAACAAAAGAAACCCACCCAGGAGGCCCAAACTCTATACCCGCTGCCCAGCCCAACAACCCAAATCTTCAACCCAGAACCAAACCCGAATTAAAACAAGGCAAAAGGGGGAAACCCGGATTTGATGGGTTAAGGCAAGGAAAGGGGATCCGGGTGGGGTAATGTTATAACCCGTTTGGCATGTGAATCCGGCCCAACCCAGTGGTGAAAATAAAACTAAAGTGGGGAGATCCGGATGGGAGTTAAAACAATACACCCGTTTGGCAAATTTCAACCCGGCCCATGCCCAAGAAAAACAGGCCCAAGCTGAGCTCCCTTTGTCTTCAACCTTCAGCCGAAGCAGAGGAGGGAACGGAAGAGCGACAGGGAAGAGAGGGAGGAGCTCCGGCTATGGGGCGCCATTTGGCTCCAAATTTCACCCACAGAATCGACGAGGATTTCCGACCAAGACCCACCCCTAAACGGAGAAATTACGCAAGGAGAAGGAGGAGAAAGAGGACACTTACAGCGGCGGCTACAGGGGAAATCTCTCCGGGGAAGGTGTTGCGGCTGGCTTCACGACGAGGAAGAGCTTGTTCCGGGTCTTGTCGGCTCCAAACAGGGGAGAGGAGGGGTGGCGGCTCCGACGATAGCTCCTCCGTGTCCGAGAGAGGCTCTTCTGTGCCGAGGCTTGAACCGAACAGAGGGAAGGCACTTCAGCGGCACGGCGGCGGCTCCGGCGGCGTCCGATGCTTCCCTTGAGATCCGGAGATGGAAGAGGGTGTTGCTGGCTGCTTGGAGGAGAAGTTTGGAGGAGGAAAGGTGATAGCTTGGTGATGGAATGGCTATGGCAAAGGGGAGGTTTTCTGTGGGTTTTCCTCCTGGGTTTTTGACAAACGAGAGAGAGGATGAGGGAGAGAGAGAATCTGGTGGTGAAATGAGGGTGAGGTGAGAGGAGAATGAGGGTGTGTGTATATATATTCAGCAGTTTGGGGTGGGTTTGTAGAGAGGGTGGATGTGGGCTTGGAGGAAGGTGGGTGTCTGTGTGAAGTGAGTGCAAAAGAAAGGGGGACCTCTACTGTACACGGTAACGGGAGGGAAGGGGAGAGAGAGAGAGAGAAAATAAAATCAATATATAAATAAATAAATAAATAAAATGGAAGGGTCCCCACTTGCCTTAAAATTTGAATTCCCGGCGCTAAAATTCCCAATTCCGCTCATAAAACGAAATCCCGACGCTAAGAATTTAAATTGAAATCTAATTCATTTCGGATAATAAAATAAATTTTAATAATACGCGAATACTCAAAAGCGGAATTCAATTCCGTCAAAATCCAAATTTAAAATGAGGTCTGATGGATTTATAAAATCGACCTTGCTCGGGGACAAGTTTTCTGCCACTTATACAAATAAAATAATCGCATTTTCAAGTAATTTAGGTAAAATAATAATCATGTAATATAAAATATATTAGGTCTTTACAGACCATGCGTAGCCAAACACACGATGAATCTCGCACTTACCGGCAAGAGAATACCTATGTAACGGCCCGGATATAAATACCCGGGTTACGTTTCGAAGGTCGAATACCTTCGTTCGGATGTTGCAATTCAGGTACGGGTCGAGGTTTCAAACCTCGAAGATCAGCATTCCAAAACGGGGATTTCGAGCCCCAAGCAATCAAAGTCGCGAAAATTCGATTCAAATGGAAGTAAAGCAGAAGCAAGGTTTAGATACAAGTGCCACGGCAGAGCCGGGTCAAAACCAAAACAAAGTGGGTGATTGCCATTTGTCAAGTTAGAATATATTAGCCGGATTCTTCGATTCGCCAAAAGATTTCCCCGTCACAGAAGCATGGAGCAACAAGAGCGGTACGTAACACTATCCACGAAGTCAGGCCTGGTGATCGCCTGCGGGTCCTCTGACCGCGCTGAGGCCACATAACATGCCTATGCCTAAATAAAAGATGACTAATGTGGTACAAGATTTAAATCACACTATCATGCCCCTAGTATATATATAATATGCGGAAAAGAACTGTAAAGGGCCCAAGACAATGTCGAGTGGCATATCCCTCTCCTACCTCTGCACCCCTTCCCGTTAGTGCAGAGACTGGCCAGTTCGGTGCTATAGCATAGCAATATCCTCGTGGTGGTGCACTCACCCACGGTATCATCATATCATATCATATCATCTCATATCTTGCCCGATGGTGCTGGACTATCATATCATGCTCATATCGACTCGATAGACTCAGGGCACCCGATGGGGCTAAGCTACCCTATGACCCTAGCAAAGACTCTAGGACTATCACAGATAACGGCCGTTCTGTTTCAAACACACAAAGTAAACACATGCTCAGTTCAATGCAATCCTAGCATGATACTACATGGCATGCTTTAATATGCAACAAAACTACACATTACATAACACATCAGGCAGGAGGTCCAGGTTACTGAATAAGTCCCGTAGGATACTTAACTGTTGATGCAGAACAGCAAGATAACACAAGCAAGGGCCCAAATGCAAGTCCAAAGCAATCCAAAAGCAATACACACCTATCATCAAGTCATTTCCATAAGCTACCAGTTCACATTCATACATACGGAACCCAAGTTCTCAACATCCTCAAAACCAACCGATAGTAAAACCGTTTTCTAAAACCTTTTCGATACGATCAAATCGACCAAAATCATCTTCCAATCAAACTCCTTGATAAAACCATACCAACCATATTTTCAACTCATAAATCCCAATTTAAGTCAACTCATGTTCAAAATACTTTCTCAAATCATACTTGGCCAAATTCCGACATTAAACATTTAAGCCTTAACCAATTTCCCAAAATCATATTATAGGAATCATTCCGGCATTTTATTCCAAAACCTTATCAAAATCAATAATTCATTTCTAGAACAATTTATAGAATACATATAATATTACACACTCCAAATAATATTTAGATATAGAAAATTTACCAAAATCAATCCATTTTAACAACCCACCTTTATAAAACACAATACTAACTTACTTTATCATTTCTAAAACATTTAAATAAACACCACATAAAATCATAATAATATAAATATATATCAAATAATACCAATTTTAGTCCCTTTATAATATCTACCATCAAACTAAAATACCACATCATATAAGGTAGAACATATATATATATATAACCCAATATTAATCAATATTACCTTTAAAACCCTTTTTAAAATATATTAAAAATTTCAGAATACACATATATATATATTCCCCAATCAGAATTTACAATTATTATAACATATATATATATAAATAACATAACATATTAACACTTATCATATATATATGTGTATAACATAGAAAGAAGGAAAGAAGAAAGAGGCCCGGATCCAGCCCAAGGGAAGAGAAAAAAAGAAAGAAATGAGGCCACCCGAATCCATAACCCAAACCCGAACTCTCAACCCAAAATAAAAGGCCCAATACAACCCAGCCCCATTGCATTTCATCCGGAGAAGAAAAAAAAAAGAGCCTGGGCCCCATGCCAAGTGGCGCTGATGTGGAGGCGGGACCCACGGCTTGGGGGGGGTGAGGAACCTACTGTTCATCGTCATCTTCAATCGCTCCTCCCGCTCCAGCTCGACACTCGCTCTCCAGGCTCCCTCTCTCTCACTTGCCCTCGCTTTCCCAACACCCCAGTAAGGACGAAAAAGACCGAAACTAACTCAAAGAAAAGGAGAGGGAAGCTCACCGAGGTCCGTTGATGCTCACCGAAAACTTTGTCGGAGGCGCGGTTGTGCTTAGTCGGGGCCGGAATCATGGAGGTCTCAGCCTGGGATGAAGAAAGAGGTCATAAAGGAGGAATTTTATAGGGTTTCTGAGCTTGGAATGGAAGCAAGACAGTACCGACCTTTCCGAGACGAAAAAAGAAACAGGGGAGAGGAAGCGGAGTTGACGCCGGCGACTCTGGGCGTCGGAGGAGAGATGGTGACTGTTGCTACTTCTACTCGAAGGGAGGAGAACGAGGGGGAGCTGCTACTCGACCGGCTTCTCTCCAAAACAGATGAACAAGGTGCTCCGGTGGATTTCGAAAACAGGGGAGGAGGAGGGTGGTGACGGTGGCTGTTCCGGCGTGATTCTGGGCGGCTCAGGCTCGTCCTTCGCCGTCGGTGGGAGAAATCAGGAGAAATGGAGAGAAGAGGGGCGCTCGTAGGGGAATGGGAAAGAGGAAATGAGGAATGGGTTGAGAGTTGCTTGATTGAAGCTAACAAGCAGAGAGAGAGAGGGTTGTAGAGGGGGACCAACCTCTGAATTGTGTGTGTGTGGGAGGTGTGCTGGTCAGATTACCTCAAATGAGGAAGGCAGGGGTGTGAGGGGAAGAGAAAGGAGAAGTGTTGCACATTGGAGGGAAGAAGGCAACTTGTGAGGGAGGGACCATTCTAATTTGGCAGGATCTGAGAGAGAGAGAGAATAAGGAAAAGGTAAATTGAAAATATATGGAATTGGTTCACTAAAGAAATTAAATTAGCGGAATAGACTCGAAACCCGCTCGCCCGATCGAATCCCGACTAATTCAAATATAAATAAGATTTAAATTACAAATCTCAATATAACGGAATTAAATAAATTTTATCAAACTCGGAGCTCGAAGACGGAATTAAATCCGTTAAAATCTAAATTCTCAAAACGATGCCGGAATGTCTTTAAAATCAAACTTACGCTCGAGGACGGGTTTTCACACATTTTTACCGATTGAATAAAATAATAATATATTACTCAAAATAATAATATAATAATATAAAATACATTTGGTCTTTACAACCTAGCTCTCACGGCCCTAGACTGGAGAGAAGAACAAGCAGTCGGAGATCACCAGGGGGCGGTCGCCGGAAGTCGCATGTGATGCCCTAGGGTTTTTTTAAGATTTAATCAAAATATTAAAAGAAATTAATTGGTAAAACAGTGTTAATACAAATTTTATTTAAATTTTAAAAAATTAAAGAATACGTGGTAGTTATGGTTTAAAGTTTAATTTAATTGCAAACTTTTTTATATGTCTTTTTTAATATAATATGCATTAATATACAATTTATATAAATTTTGAAAATTTGAAAAATATATATAGTATAGTGGTAGTTAGGATTTAAACTTTAAAGTTTAATTACAAGTTTTTTTTATTCATCTTGTTAATATCAAACAAATCAATACTATAAAAAAAAAACACAAAGTATGGGTATTAAACTAGTACTATTTAGCCTACCAAAAAAAAAATAGTACGTACTACGTGTGATAGTGTTATATATCCCTTTTTATAGTCAGATACTTCGATCGTCGGAAAGACAAAGCCCGAATTTAAGTTGACTCGTATCAGATTGAGTCATTTATTTTTATCACAATTCAAGGAACGATAAACTTAAATCTCATTAGTGCATACACGCATTAGGCAGCTACAGTTGATGCGTCCTAATTGTCGTAACAGTATTATACATTCACAGTAAGCTAGCTACATGATTTGTACTTAGCAATATTGTTCAGCTGTTGATCATCGATGAAGCCTACTGCGAGCACAACGAATTGTTCGTCACTAGTCGACGTGAGTAAGCCCCATTCAACAAAGCCTGGAGCAACATGCGCAATCTTGTCATCAAGCTTTGCCATACATGACTGAAAGTGGACCGTTTCGTGGGCAAGGAATTGAGAAGAGCCTCCATAACAATAAAGTTGCTCTCAAGGTCCGGTGACGGCCCAAATGATGCTTTCTTCCACCACGGGCGATTTTTGGGCGAATAGGGCACAATTTCCTCAAGGGAGTGTAGTTTCGGTAATATATAGTCCTCGTCTTTATCCTGAGATCCATTGGTCATGACTGCGTCGTTGAAGCTACTAGGCATCTTCTCACCTTAAGAAATAAAAGTGTTCAAAGTTAGTATCAAGGTTTTCTTTACAATCTCAAGTTCTCAAAACAAATTAACGACAACAAAGAACAATCAATAATACACACAAAAAAAATATTTGGATGACATAATCACAACGGTAAATTTTTCCGAGCTAATGAATGGGAGTTAGAACATCAAGTTTCAACCAAGAAACATATATACTAGAACTTAATATACTAATACTATGGTTATAAAAACTACAAGCATCTCTCTCACCTAGTTCGGAGCAAGAAAGTGTATATCTCAACCCTTCAGACTCTGTCTCATTGAAGCATATACTGAAATGTTGCTGTTAACAACATAAAAGAAATAAAAAATGTAGCTAAGCATATTGATCGAAAAAAAAAATACCTATGAAATCTGCAGAAGTTGTTGGGTGAGGATGAGGTTTAAGAGAAAAGCAGAAGATGAAGAAGAAATATATATATATATATATATATATATATATATATATATATATATATATATATATATATATATATAAAGGGATGATTTTGAGGGTTGAGGGTAATAACTGAATAACAGATGTTTGAATGCGTGTCTCCAACTGTCATTGCCGCGAAAAAAAGAAAGTACAAAGCACGAGTGCACAAGTTGTTGGTTGGCTTATAACGAGCCATTAGGACACGTGGATGAATTTTGGGTGATTCCCAGTTAGGATTAGATGAGATAATCACGTGTTTCAAGCTGCAACCGCTTAATAAGCGCCTTTAAAAAAGGCGGGAAACGTCATTTTACCGAACTAACACCTTTATTGAACCAAACGGGCGGGCCAATATAGCCCATTGGGCCCAACAGTTGCTAGATAAGAAGCCCAATAGCCTAGATAAAATGCGCATTACAGAATTACAGGTGTAGGTTTCAACTCAGATAGTCAAGCTAGATTACTGTGTTAGAATTCAGAAGGCCATGAATCGAAATGTTGTACAGCTAAAAAAAGGATTAGGACTAGAGTTACACTGTTTTATTCGTCGCCCTGGATACTAAGGCTAACCAACTGTACAAGGGCTTGGCATTGGCAGCTCCCTCCATCTCGTTTCGCTACATCATTCATTAATCAATAGCTATTCAACGCCGCATCAGCACTTTAATTTGCCGTAACATTAGTCTGTAGTACTTCTACCTCGGAGGATGGTGGAGTCTGTGGCTGCGGTGTGCTGACACCAGTCATGGTATAGTCCTCATGAATCTCACCTAATTCATTCCATGCAACACCAGCTATAGTCATGTCAAGGAATCAAACGTGTTTATGGAGTTCTAATTTCTTTTTCGGTTAGGGGTTAGTGGTACGATTCAAGAAGATAAAATGCCGTAGAGAGCAGTATGAAAATTACACACTGGAAAGGATACATTCTGTCCACATGTCAGTGATGCTAAAGTCCGCATCAGATTGCAACCAGTAATCTGCTTCGCTCTGCAAAAGAGGGATGAAACTTTTATAAGATGTTTTTAAAGAATAAACCCAATCAAACTTGTAGCATTATCAAACAGCAAAACAAGAGAATTGAACAAGAACATATCCAACGAGTCGAAAGTTAAAGCTCGTATGGTTGAAAGGAGAATAGGTAAGAGCTACCATACTTACATCAATATCAGGTACAATCTTCATGATACCACTCACGAAGTCCTGAGAAGCAGAACCATCTGAGTACATTCTATCATCCACTTGCTCTTGCATTTCAATCTCTTTACCTCTATTTTCCATTAGCATCATTGTTGCCGTGTTCCCATCAGAAACAGGAGCCGTTGGAATAGTAGGAGGATCAACACCATTGATCTCCTCAAACTTCTCTTCAAACTGACTGAAACAAGGATGATAGATTAGATTCTTGACATGGAAGCCAAATAAGCTTGGTGATCACCAATGAAACTGAAATGAGAGCTCTTCATCCAGTTTTGAGGCAAATGCTTTTTGGCTGGCTAGAAAATGCTAGACTGGAGTCCAAACTACATCCTAGACTTTTATTTGGAACTGAACATTAAATATAGTTACAAACATGAACCTCTTTGAGTTCACGTTGTTCATCTCTGAATTCATGCAATAAGTTCATTGGCCAAGAACAGGTTAATCTTCTTTAAGGTCCCATCTTCAGAAGATACAACTAGACGTGTGTTTCACTTTTATTAATTCCCTCCTCTATAATGGATGCCCTTTTTCTTTATAAATTATGGAGCTCAATATTTCCAATGAGAACTTCAATTCCAACATAATGGCAAATAGCTCTCGTGAAAAAGTAGAGCCTTATCACCACATCTACCCTACACTTGAAACATGACAAATTAAAGTTATAAACATGTACTTGCATGAACAAGCTAAATCCCGTCACTTCTTTTCACACCTGCTAATGCCTAACGGCACAAGAAAATTCTCCTTATCAATTATACACCCTCTCACAAACCAAACTGAGCTTAGATTCAAAAAGATTCTACATTTACAAAACTTGCTGGAACTGTGATAAAGCAGGAAAACAAAGTTTCAGATTTACATAAATCTACAGAGTAAAAATAATACCTGACGAGATACACATCTATTGGTCCCATTGTGCTTCTAAGAACAATCCTGTATCTTCGTTGGGGATACTCAGGCTAAAGAAAGAAAAAAATCAAATTAAAAATCAAAGGACAGAAGCAGAAGCTAAAAGAAAGATACAAGTTCAAATTTCTCGGTTACAACTTGCCTCAACTGGATCTGGTACCTCCAATGTGGTTCCATGTGGAGCTTTAATAGCAATCAAGGTCTCATTCTATAAAGAAAGCCAATTGCCAACAATTTCATGTAAATGTAAGCCAGTAAACAAAAGGGCAAGTTAAGAATTTATCCCTGGGACCAAAATAAGGAAATTAAGAAAATGCCAAACCTGAAAGCATGGTAAGTTCTTTATATCCTCTTCAGTTACAAAGAGCCACCTAGAGACAATACCACAAAAAAATTATGTGACTAATGAATAATGTAAACATGTACAATCATTAGATTCTCATGCAGACAATGAAAATTGATATCCTACTTCTGATTATTTTCATCTTCACTCAGTTCCCTTAGTCTTTCCTGCATGTCTCTGCATGTCAGATCAAAAGCATAGTTTAGGGACTGCAAAAGAGTAGCAATGAGATGTGTTCAAAAATATTCTCTTAAATAGTCACCTAATTTGTTCATCTAATCTGTGCTCCTGCATGGAGAGACTCTCAACTTCTTCCTGCAAAAGGAGCAAATAAACATCTGAGAACGCAGTGAATCAACACCTTTAAATCTTTACAGTCTCTTATTTAGAAACTAGGTAGGGAAGAGGGTTGGTTGCAGTGGCAAGAATAAACAAGCCCTTATTCATGACAGATTTCCAACAGTTTTCATATTTCCATTTGATTGGTTCAATCATGTCAAAATTGTTCACTTTTGGCTTAAAGGGAGCAAATCTGAAAATTTTCAGGCTCTCTAAAAACATATCAAGGAAATTAAATCCTTCCTAGATAGCATACCTGCAAACTAGCAACAGTATCATCCACATCTCCTGGCCTTGCGACATCAAGTCCTCTGAAGAATAAAAAATCAAATCATACATAGGTTAAAATTTTCAACTGAACACCAAGTCAGTAGTTCAGTATTGTTTTGCATAGTTATAATGAGAGACGTACTTCCATTGAATCCTATTTTTCAGTTTCTTCTCTATCAGGCCAATGCCTTCTAGAACATTTGTAATGTCATAAATCCGCCTCTTTTGTACCTGGAGCTCACAATAGCAGGCACGTCAGAATGATCAAGAGAAACAAAGGAACCCATTTATAAATACGTAACAGTCACCTCTAAAGTATCGGCAGCATTATTTAAATCAAGGACACCATCTTCAGCATGTTTGATCAAGTTAACAAACTTCTTTGTCAAAAGACCTGACCCAGGCAAAGGAATGGAAATTCAGAGATCATATACCTCAAATAGCACATAAAGCAAACTATAAAAGAAAAGGGTAATCAACAAGCATATAGGAAAGTACATACTGAGGGAGCTGTCATAGCGACATGAACCAGCTGGAGTAGCATTATTGCCAGGAGAGCCTGCAAATAGATGAAATGATGAATTACTTATTTACACGAAGAATCATAACAGAATTATAAATTTGGATTTCCAAGCAGTATAAATAAGACACAGGATAAGCGAGAAGGAACAATGTTATTGAGTCACATGAAGCAGGCATTATAAAACAAAATAAATCTTTAAGAGTGCGATACTCACCAACGTTAGACATTGGTGTTTGAGGCACAGATCTATTGCCTTTTGACATCCTTCCTCGTCCTTTACCTCCTCTACCTGATACAGGTGTTTGGATGGGAGTGTTAACTGCTTCAGTGTTTCCAACACTGGCTGTCGTGTCATTTGGATCAACATAAAACTCTGCTGGTTCACACTTTTGTTTAACTGGCAGCTACATGGTTTCCAATTCAGAGTCAGTAGCAGCATGATAATAAGGCTATTGGTTTACTATTGTTATAGAAACACATCAATTCAACATCCTGTCAACAATTTAGCACATATACATGGTGTCGATGGAAGAAGACATGATCTGTATAATCACTTCCAGTAAAGCCGAGGTTCCACGTCTAGGTTGTAAATATCTACAACACATCTTATGCACTTCCCCAAAAGACCTAGCAGTCCTATAGCATTTCCTTATCAAGTTGGAGTGTACATCAATGAATTTAATGCGGCCAGTTGTTTTGAATTACAGTTAAAACACTTCAAACACAAACAGAGTTTAGCATTAAAGGCAGTACCACCACAAGCAACATAAACTTTACACAATCATTTTAGTGGACTAGTAGGACTTCCAAAATTCATATAACATACTGTATGTGCCTCGTGTATAGCAAGTTGATTGCCAAGAAGAAGCAATGCCTAGCAATTCAGAAGGCACAGCTGCTTACATACATTATACTAGTTTTTATAGAAGTGACTGGTGAATAGTCAAGGCTACCGGCATCATAAATCATTTTCAGCAGTCAAATCTTGGCGTAAATCAGTGAAGAATAGAACTTACAGTATGCAAACAAACAGTTGAAGTTCACTTGTCTACCTGGAAGCTTTTTCGCTAGAGGGGAACTTTGAATTTCACTTGTTTTTAGCAAAATCATGTCATTAAGTGTTGAATCCATTCAGCTAAGTGCTTTTGCAACAAGAGAACAACCTCAATTTCAACAAATGCGCCTTATTCATCAGCATCCGTATGCAAACACTCAACATCTCCACCCCAAAATCTATAAAACCTTGAAGAAATAGCAATCTCGACAAAGAAGAACCGGAATTACGACCATCACCATCAGTGGAGTAGATCAACAGACAAAGCAGCGCAAGACAGGAAAAAAGAAAGAAAGAGAGAGATAGAAAACAAATTCTATAGAGATAGCAAAGGAGAACTGACAGGAGACTTGACAACGATAGCTTCGGCGGGGGAAGGAACGCGACGGTCGGCGGTGGCGGGGGAGGAGAAGCGGTGGTATTCAGCAGGCGGTACAAACGGCGGTTTCATGGAAGTGAAAGGGAGCTGGCGCTTGGTAGGCGGCGGTTGTGACCGTCCTTGCTGGAACTGCTGTTGCTGCGGCGATAGCTGATCTGGAGTCGACATCAGAGAAGAGAACCTTGAGGGATTTCTCGAGACGGATGAAATTACGCCGATCTCGAGCTTCGAGTGAAGCTTCGAGGGTTTGGGGGCGGATCGAGGGGGTTTGTGGGGCCAAAAGGGGGTGAAATTGGAGAGAGAGGAGCGGAGGTGAGAGTGGCTCGTGGGGAGAGCGCGATGGGGTCGGAGAGGTGGAGATCTGGCGGTGGTGGTGGCGGCGGAAGGGGCGGTTGGGGGGTGGTGGAGGGGGGGGAGAGAGGTAAAGGGAGAAGTTTTCGAGGGAAAGGGGGAAACGGGGAAGGAGGGAATTTGGTTCGGATATAGATGTGGAGGGAAGCACTCACAATTCACAAAGAAAAGAGCCTCCAGTTTTATTTAATTTCTCCTTTTTTGCGTGTTTTTACAGTCTAATTTTCTGCTTTTTCTTCTTTTTACATTTTAGGGGAAAATAGATAAATTATTACTGTATAGTGTATCCCTTTGTACTTTTATTTTATTTTGTCGTTTTATAAATTATTTTTTCCTTTTTCCAGATAACAAATATACAAAAATTTTCATAAAATGCAAAAGATGTTCTGTAAATTAAAATTGACATGATTAATAAGAATAGTTTTAACTTAATATTATCATAAAGACAATGAATAATTTAGAATAATATTTTTTTAACAAACAATAAACATCTAGGTAAAATTAGGTAATTGAATTTTATTTTTCAAGTATAAAAATGGAGATCCGGGATTGCATATCTACTACTCCGTATAATAATTTATCTATCTTTTTTTTTATTTTAGTCTAGTTCGATAGTTCGATCGACCCAATCGTTCTACATCTACATCGAGTATTGTGTGGCTTCTAGATAGGGTGGCGGTACTGTGTGACCCATGACTCTCTCACTCATAAACAACTCCATATTTCCAAAGGATTCGAACTTCAAACCACTTTCTTTTTCATTTGAAAATTTAACACACTGTTCGCATCAAACTATAAATGAGTAAATTCTTTTTCATCTTCAAACGTGAATGGTTGAATTTATGAATTTGTATTACTTCTGTATCTTTTTAGATACCTTTAATTGAGTTTTTTTTTAATTCATATCTCTTTATGGATTTAGGATAGTTGCTCGTTTATAATTAAGGAGGGTGATCCACCCAAATCTTCCAGTCTCGAGCTAGAAAATAATACTAGTATTATGTTCTTCAGAGGGATCCTAATTGACGATGTCCTATTTTGCATTTTGAAAGTGCATTAATAGTTATATTAAGAATTACAGAGAATCGATTGAGATATTGAGTCAAATTTAGTTACACTATTTAATATTTATTTAATTGTGTATCAACAATAATACGACTCATTGTATAAGGATAGGTGAAAGTAGATAAAATAATTCAATCTTTATAGAGTATTAAAAAATATCATGGTATTTCAACTGGGAGAAAAATAATTCAACCTTTGGAAAGGAAAAGGAGTATTAAAAAATATCATGGTCTTTCAATTAAGAGAAAAATAATTCAACCTTTGGGAAGGTGGTAACGAAATATCTCGACTCATTTTTTCGACCATAAATTAGGTTAAAACAATGTCATGAAATTGATCAAATGATAATATTCTCATTAAAAATAAGTTAATATCATTCAAAATTCACCAAAATCTTAATTTCGGCAATTATATGTGATTGTTATTGTCCATATTTATAGTAAAAAAATCAGGATACTTTGTTACCATATTTCTCAAAGATTGAGTTATTTTTCTTACGGTTGAAAGGTGGAGATTAGTACAATTTATTTACAGATTAATCTATGTATCAAGCACACATCCAACTACCATGTGCGAAGCCTTTCAACACCAAACTCAACACCCATGTTCTCCACCAGTAGTATCATTTTGCAACTTCTTCCAAGATTGATCCGTATGAATACCACCAGCGTCAACCGGAGTCAACATATCGCTCCTTCTATTCATGTAACTATAATTAACAAGGTTTGCCTGTATTGGGTTCAACCATTGGTGTGGACCCGGGGTGGTATGGAGGTCTCGGGTCGGATTTCTACCTTTATCCTTTTTCTTGGTGAAAAATTCAAGGTTTGCCTTGCTTTTTTACCAGTAGTCGAGTCGGTCGGTGCAATCCCTACCTTCGTCCCTTTCCTTGGTGAAAAATCCAAGGCTTGTCTTACTTTCTACCATTGGTCGAGTCGGTCGACATAAACCGGTTTATCTAGTATGTGGCTCTGGTTGGATGGGTCACATGTTCGAGGTTTGCCACTATGTGTTCCTCGTCATAAAAAAAATTCAAAATCGTCATTATTAAATTATTATGTTCTTTTAAAATAGGGTAAATAGCAGGAAACCACCCCTTAAATATAGTACATTGCTCAAAATCACCCCTTAAAAAATTGCAAAAAACCGCCTTTAAACCTACTCTGTTAGCAAATCATCACCCCACCCCATTTATTCCGTTAAAAAGCCTGTCAAATCTCATAAATTCCCCCATCGAACCGACCTTGAGTTCTTCAATGTCTTCCGAGGGTCGCCATGGTGATGGCAGCCCTAGGCTTCGTCTAGCTCGCCATCGAATTCGCTTTCAAGTTGTTACTTGACAAGGCTAGAACCGCCATGGACAAATCCAACCCCACCCATGACCCCGACGTCGACACCGCCTAGGATCTGAAGGAGACGCCCACCGAAGTGCTCGCGGAGGAGGTTGAGGAGAAGAAAAAGGTACTCGTCAAGGAAGAGGACGGGGATCTGCAGGTGGTTTGACGACCAATTTATGGTTGAATTTGAACAAATTGAGGCTCGATTTTGTCTTCTTTTGTTGTGGTTGTGATTTGTGAAGCCTCAATTGTTGTTCTTCATGGTCAATTTTGAGAAATTTTATACTCCCTCTGTTCGCAAAAACTTGTCATTTTAGAGTTTGGATTTTGTTCAAAAAAAACTTGTCACTTTAGATATTTTACTAGGGGTGGGCGCGGAATGGGACGAGACGGGATGGGGGTCGTCCCCTGTCCCGTCACGCGTAATTTTTGCGGGACGGGATTCACTACTTTTTTTTCATCCCGCACGGGTCTTGTCCCTCGCGGGACGGGACAGGCCCTATCCCTCAACATTATTAAAAATTAAAATTCCTACATATTTTGAGGTTTTAAAAGACGTAACATATATATATATATATATATATATATATTTATAATATTTTACGATTTTTTCATATATATATACACAATGGACACATTATACATATAATTATACACAGCTTACATATAGACAAACTAATATACAAAGTATGCAATATATTGTGTATATATATTTTGTATATAAAATAGGTATATGTATAATTCTTTTTTTTACAAAGGGTGTGTATATATTGTATATATGCGGAGTATACACTGTGTGTATATATATAGGTTGGGTCATGTGTTCCTATCACTTACGGTGTTAAGTGTTAACAAATCTGGGACATTGATTGAATGAAATGGGTGACTGAGATTATTTGACAATTTTGGCTTTTTCTTTAATTAAAAATCAATGTGACCCACCTCTTTCCTTGCTCATTTGCTGAATTACGTGCGCGTGTGTTACTCTTTTTTTTACGTAACGTTTTTTTTGGTGGGGTAACGTTATTATTCGTGTGTAAAGAGAAGTTATCGTTTAGATAATAGCAAAAGGGTTGGTCAATTTTTGCAACTATTCTCTAGGTTGATAGTAATTATTCGCTAAGTTGATAGTAATTATTCGCTAGGTTGAAGGAATATATAAATGTAATTCTTGATTTACCACATCTAATTACCCACATACATATGAATTGTATGAATAATTCCTTATTATCAACGAATAGTGACTCTGACCTTTTCGAATAGTCGATCAATTCATAAACAATTTTAGACAGAGTTTGAATTTCAACAAGACTACATGTAATTTCCCCTACACAAATGAATAATTTCTAATTATCAATGAATAATGACTCTGAACTTGCTGAATAGTCGATAAATTCATGAGTTTGAATTTCAAGAAACCTATATCTAATTGCTACATATATATGAACAATTCCTGATTATCAACGAATAATTATTCTGAATTTGCCGAATATCAATGAATCAAACCCATCCGAAGTGTTTTGAATTTGCCGAATACAAACCTCAAATCTAAATATCAATGAATCAATTAATAAACCTTAAATCCTAATTCAAATCATCTAGAAGTGTTGAAAAAAAATCAGATTAGTCGTGCCTGGGACAATGCTTTTTCAAGTTACCTTTCTCAAACCAATAGTCTATCAATGGGTTGTGATCGATATGCAACAGAGCTCCAATCCGATCTACCTTCCTACTTTCTTGATCCCGGAATCACCCAATCCATTGACGTTCGAAATCACCCACTGGCGAAATCATCGTCCTCGTCGATGACTTTATTACGGGCCTTCTGGGCCTCCTCAAACCTCAAATACGGCGCCTCCGTTCTGAACAACGACAAACAGAGCGAGCGCCGACACGGTCATCTGGTAGGGAAAAGACGAAGCCCTAAGAATCGGAAACCATCGCCGCTTCTCCAACGCCATCGCAATGAGAATGGGGAAGAAGAGATTGAAAGGTAGAAGGGAATTAGGATTTGAAATTTCAAAAGAAAATAGAGCTTAATTGTGGAGAAACGATGGCAGGAGGTGGGGGAGCAGTCGGTCGAACATTGTAGCGGAGAGAGCGGCACTTAGGGTTCTGATGATCGAACTGAATAAAAAGAGAGAGAGCGAGCTTAATACACGCGCTAGGTGGGGGTGGGTTTTTTTATTTTCCATTTAGTTTATAATTAAGCCAATAATTGGAATAATCTGGGCCATCCATTTTACCTCAATCAAGGGCCAATATTTGTTAACACAAAACACCATAAGAGGTGTTAACATTTGATCCTCTGTCTCTCTCTCTATATATATATACTCTCTCTCTCTATATATATATATATAGAGGTTGGGTCCTGTGTTAACATCCCTTACGGTGTTAAATGTTAATAAATCTGGGTCTTTGATTGAATGGAATGAGTGGCTGAGATTATTTGACAATTTTGGCTTTTTTCTTTAATTAAAAATCAATGAGACCCACTTCTTTCCTTACCCACTTGCTGAATTACGTGCGTGTGTTGTACTTTTTTTGCATAACATTTTTTTGGCGGGGTAACGTTGTTTTTTGTGTGGTGCACTGTTTGAACTATCTAGTGGGTTGAAAAAGTATTCGCTAAGTTGATAGTAATTATTTGCTAAGTTGATAGTAATTATCCGGTGGGTTGAAAGAGTATGTAAATGTAATTCTTGATTTCCCACATCTAATTAACCAAATACATATGAATAATTCTGTATTATCAACGAATAGAAACTATGAACTTACCGAATATTGACTCTGAACATGAAATAATAACTAAATAGTAACGAATAACCTATCTCATTCCACCGAATATTTATTGCATACCAATGAATAATTCCTTATTCTTGATTGAATAACAAGGAGAATCATAAGCAACCACTAATCTATATACAATAATTCCTTATTCTTGATCGAATAATTATTGCATACCAATGAATAATTCCTTCAAGCAATGCTCTAAGGTTACAAACTCATCATGTACCTTGGAGATTCGATGAAATCGAAACAGATTTGCATCCAAATCAACTATAAATTCGATTGCACAGCCAAAAAACGAATCAGATCAACAGACAAAAAACTTGCAGCAATTGAAGAGGAAGAAGAAGACAAAGTAAAACACGAGATTGAGAAGACGAAGGAAGGGTGAGGTACGGGATCGCCGACCCCCACCGCACCTCCGATCACTACACCTCCGTCGCTCCTCCGATCATTGGATCGCCGATTGTCCACTCCGCCTTCGACTCCGCCTTTGTCGTCCGTTGGATCGCGTCCCTTCCTCGCTTCTCTGATTGTCGATGCTGACCGGCCACCATCTTCGTGAATGGAGGCAGTTGAGGAGGGTTAATTAGCGGTGACACCAGATTTGTGTGTCCCTAACCTTGAATCCGAGCAAGGGAGTCCGTGGGGGTGTGCGGCGAGGCGAGGAGGGTTAGCGGTGGTGCAATCGCCGCCACTGAGGGCCAAATCGAAACCGCATCTGAGGCCGCCTCCCACTGCGAAATCCTCCATCACCATCGCCATCGCCGCCATAGAAAAAAAATTGAATCGAGCCTCGATCTATTCGAATTCGGCCATAATTGGAACCACCATAAGAGAAGAAGAGACGGAGAGCAAGAGGTTGAAGATGAATCAAAGCGGGCACATGCGTATGGCTTGGGTTAGGGTTTTCTTATACACGCGCTTTGAGGTGGGTTTGGGTGGGTTTATTTTCCAATTAATTAATAATTAAGTTAATATATTGAAATAATCTAGGCCATTCATTTCCCCCTATCCAATGGCTCAGATTTGTTAACATTTAACACCGTAAGGCTTGTTAACATTTGATCCAAATTCTCTCTCTCTATATATATATGTATGTATATGCGAGACAGGACGGGATTTCCGGGATTAGAAATCCTCGTCCCGCATAATTTTTGCGGGACGGGATTCGATATTTTTTTTCAAATCCTGTCGAGATCGGGATGGGACTGGAATGGGCCCGGGATTTGTACCCACCCCTATATTTTACCCATATATTTTCCAATTTACCCTCATTTGTTTAAAATTTGAATTACCTTGAAAAATGTGATTGTACTTTGTTTTGAGATAATTAAGACAAACGTAGGAGCAATGTAGGTAGTTTAAATATTTTTTAAATATTGTGCCCGGAGCTAAAGGGACAAGTTTTCACAAACAGAGAGAGTATGTTTTTCGAATTTAGGATTTTAGGGTTCTTGATTGTTCCTTTGCAGAAACCGAGCCTTAGATCTATGAGTTTGGGCTAGTGTAGCTTGAATTGGGAATGGAGATGATTGAAATCGACAAACTTATCCTAGAATCGGCAAAATCCACACCTAATTTGGTTGTTTATAATTGAATTATAAGGGTTTGCGATTTCAGTTTTTTTTTCTTTTCTCTTTCTCAAGATCCTCATGGAACGGGATTGAGGTTTCATTTCTCTATAGGTTTCTCATAGGGCGTATGGGTTGTTTCTGGGTTGTGCCATGGTCAACATCAAACTCCTCATCGGAGCACATGGTGGTGGTGACATTGTCGAGTTATCAACAATGGACAATTATTGAAGAAGGTAGATGAAGACCATGTAATATTGAATATAACAACAAGGTATATTGGTAATTTAATGCAATTTAACAGGTGATGAACGGAATCAAAGAGGGAGTGGTTACTTGCTAATGGAATCACTCTAAAGGGTGGTTTGCCGCAATTTCGTGTATGGTGATTATGTGCAATATATCCTATTTAAAGGGGGTTTTCTGCAGTTTACCCTTTAAAATAAATCTCGTAGTTTTCCTTTCAAAACTAAAAATCAGACTTACACAGCCCATTGGGCTTTCTGTAGTTTGGGCCATTTCTACACAGCCCATTTTATAAAGGTTGGACTTTAGTACATACATCTTGGAACTTTTTGATAAGTAGATACTTTTTTTTTTTATCTTAATCCAGTTCGATCGACTCAGTCGCTCTACATCTGGATTGGGTACTGTGTGACCTATTTAAGGGGTTGACCCTCCCACTCACAAGCGACTCCATGTTTCCAAGGGGATTCGAACTTCGAACCTCTTGGCATGGGATGTAGCCCCACAACCACTACACCAACTTGTGATTGGTTTTGATAGGTAGATACTAGATAGGAGTGTTCAATTCAATTCGAACCGAATTTTTAATTTGAACCAAATCTATTGAATTGAACCTAAATTGAATTTATTCGGTCATAGGTTCATCAATTTAAAATTTTGGATTTTCGTTCAATTCAGTTAGGGTTGGATTCAGTTCGATCTAAACCTACATTTTAATTAATTTGATAAAAATAATATTCTTTTAGAGTTACCCTTTCTCCACTTTCAAATTCATTCTCAAAAATCAAAATCCATTCTCCAATACGAGTGAAGAATCACGACAATTTTCCAAGAGATCTAAACGAAAGTAAGCATGGAGTACTAGCCAATTTGACAGTGTTTCTTTCAATAGGCATTAATATTATACAATTTGTTCATGGGTTTTTTTTCCTCTCTAGCATATCATGGCCCAACACCAAATCAATCATAAAATCTACTGATAAGATAATTAGGCGTCTTTTGACAAGATAAATTTTGATAAATTACACTCAAACCCTTTTCTAGTTTAGAAAATATTGTTCATGTGTCTCTTTATGCCAAAAATTTATCTTTTGACAAGATAAATTTTGATAAATTACACTCAAACCATAAATAAAATTTTGGGTAGGCAAAGATTTACCTTATAAAATAAAATATTATAAAATAAATATCATTAATTTTAATATAGTGAGGAAATATTAAAATACATTCAAGTGGCCTTAATTTTTGAATAGAAATAAAACACTAAAAAGGCAGATAAAAGTAGAATGAATATGTGGAAAAAAGAGTAAAATTACTTCAGATTGAAAGGAAATAAAAAAGTTACAGAGGTGAGTATCGAACCTGAACTCTTCATTCACGCTAAACCTACTCATGCGAGTCTCCACCACTATGGCAAAGAAGTTGTCTTTTTTTCAAGCCTGTTTTATTTTTACAAAACGTCAGCCCACCGATGGTGTCCCTACACTCACCTCAACCCTTAGAACAACTTTCTTAGATGCCGGCACAGCCAAGCCTCCACTATTATTAGACTAAAGTATGGGCCCGGCCGAGCGGGGTTGGGCCGAGCTTCTGACATTTTAGCAGTCCATTGTAGCGGGTAGAGCTTAGTTAAGGCCCATTTTTTAAGCCTACTACTTTGTCCAAGCCCACCCTTGTTGATGGGTCGGGTTGCCCACCGGGCCTAGCGGGCTATACATACAATTATAAAACAATAAAGCCCATAATATTACTCCGTAAAATACAATAAAGTCCACACGATTGAAGTGGTAATACTTATAACGGCTAAGGTTCAACACTTAAATCATTCAATTGAAAATGAAAAGATGAGAGAGAGATTGAAATTCAATTGCGCCTCTTTTATTTGATTACTAGTATTATTACCCGCGCGTTTCGCGGCTTCTTAATTAATAAATTATATTTTTTTATCATAGTTATTACTAATAAATATGAGATTGTAATTTTTTTGATATTTTATATTGTTTTTAAAGCACACACTTTGAAATTTTAGGCATGATAACATGAATAAGATACAAATTTCTCTCATGCATTATTTACATTTTTATTAGATATGATTTTGTACAAATATAGTCAAACTTCATCATATTAATAAATTTGAAATTAATAAAAATAAAAATAATAAGTTTGAAATTAGATATGAAAATTTATTAATTTGATATATTAATAACATTATATGCTAAAAGATTTGATATACATCTTTTAGGTAAATATTAATCAAGATATGACTATATTTTAATTTTTTTATTAAAATTGTTTAATTGTAATTATCAATTAAGGTGGACACATAAGATGATAGGTGGATACAGAAAATCATTAATTGACGTGGATTAAATTTATTGGATACTCATTAATTGACGTGTCAAAAAAATCCGAGTCAGATTGCACCAGAGAACGACATGTAAGCGAATCGCACCAAAGCCCGCTACGTAGGATTTTCATGTCTCTGTTTTATTTGTTATTAAAATGTAACTAAACCAACATATATATGATAAGCATATATTATCTAAATTAATTATATAATTATGTACATATTTGTACACGTATATCCTTTATACTCCCTCCGTTCGGCAAAACATGTCACTTTACTATTCACGCACGTTTTTTGAGGGGATAAAACTATATAAAATATCTAGTTTTTTAATAATTTTTTTAACAATTTCATAGTTATTATTAATAAGTACAAACTTGTTAAAAAAATTTATTAAAAAATAAATATTTTTTATAGTTTTTTATCATTCTACAAAAGCGTGCGTGAATAGTAAACGACATATTTTGTCGAACGGATGGAGTATGAAATAAATCCTTAGTTGTTGGAGTATTATATAATAAGATATAGAGAATAATTTTTTTATTATTTTATATGAAATTTGTATGAAATATGATTTAGTAAAAATATATTCAAACTTCATATATAAAGAGAAGTATATATATTTCTTTTTTGAATCAATTTTTCAAAAACCACTCGGTTGTTTAAGATTTCATTAAATATATTATATTAAATAGTACTAATAGATTATACTCCGTATTAGATTATGTTAAATATACTCCGTATTAGATTATGTTAAATGGTACTAATAGATTATATAAATTAATCTAATCTTTTAAGATTATATAGATTTTTCTAGGTAAAATATTTATAAAATAACTTAAGGTAAAATGATAAGATTTGTAAGATATGAGGTTGAATATTTATAATAAAAAATAATTTAATCATTAATTAAAATGGACACGTAGGATGACACATGTATAAATAGATAGGGTTATTGTCTAACGTGGCTTAAATTTATTGGATCATCATTAATTGACGTGGCGAAAAACCCGGCCCAGAATGCACCAGAGAACGACACGTGAGCGAATTGCACCAGAGCCCGCCACATAGGATTTTCACGTCTCTGTTTTAGTATTATATATTGATATTGATTTCACATGGTTGAAAATGAAAAGCGGAGAGAGATTGGAATTAAACTGCGCCTCTTTTATTTGATTACTAGTGTTTTGGCCCGTGCTTGCGCACGAGTCCGAATAATATTTTGAATTATATCATTGATTTTATAATATATATAATAAAAATTTTAAGTTATAATTATTAATAATTTATCGCTAGAGAAAAGGTTTTTATATAAATATATTAAGATTATTTATGATGAACTTTAATAGCTAAATTGTTATCAAATGTATAATTTTTTGTGCTTCATACTAATATTTATATTTAACACGACAAACATTATACAATTAACCTTTTTCTTGCTTATATTCATTCTAAAAATTTAAGATATTTTATTTGTAATAAAGAAACATGATGTTTATTCAAATTTATATGATATATTATGATTTCTTATATTAATTTTAAAATCGTTAACTTAAATAGATGAGTATTGATAATCTAAAAATGATTATTCTAAGGGAAATTTGCTAAACTAACCCCATTATCCGGATTCTTTGCATGAGTAACCCAATCCGAAAATTTTTTGCTAAAAAGCGGATATCCGCTTGCAAGCTGTAGTCGGTAGCAGGTAACCCAATGGGGGACAACTGGACACGGTTTCGGTAGCCGGAAAAGTGTGTGAGAGAGAGAGGGAGAGATAGAGCTCTACTCCTGAAAAGCGAAGACAAGTGAGAGAGAGATAGAGAGATGGAGGAGGAGAGAAAAAGTACACATTTGTAGTCGCAGAGGACAAAAGAGAGAGAGAGGGAGGGAGAGAGAGATGAAAAAGAAAAGTGCAGTTTGAGAAGAGAGAGAGATCAGTGAGAGTGTCAGTGAGGGGGCATAAAAAGATACTTTCAATTAAATTTTAAATTTCAGAGAAAACCAATTGAAGAAGGAAGGGGGCAGGGGTTTATTTGAAGTATCACGTGTAAGCAGTAAGTTTTAATTGGACATCAATAGCAAAGCCACATGTCACATATTGAATTAAATTGGACAAGATTGCTCGGAGACATAGAGCAAAACGACATGCAAAATCGACTGGACAAGATTTCTGGGAGAAGCAGATTCACTATAATGGCATCTTATCTTAATTGTGCTCATTTATAATATTTACCCATAGTTGGATGCCATGATTTTGTTCTCTCATGTCGACACTACTATACTTTAATGTGGCTGGTCCAAGTTGAAGAGTCATAGTGAGAGTGAAATTGAGGGGGCAGAAATATACTTATAATTAAATCTTAAGTTTCAGATAAAAACCATCGAAGAAGAAGAATGTGAGTGGGAGATAATTTGTAGGTTGATCTACTAGAAATTTGTTATTCAACATCGGGTAATAGCTGGTGTTTTTTTTTAAAAATCGATGTCTACGTGGGTGATGTAAAAAGTCAAAAGTTTTTCACATCGGCCAGAACCCGATGTCTTTGTATGTTATAACATTGTTTATATCTTCAAATACGATGTCTTTGTTATCTTATAACATCGATTATAAAATATAACCGATGTTATAACACACAAAGACATCGGCTATTACCCGATGTTAAAAAGTTTTGACTTTGTAACACACAAAGACATCGACTATTACCCGATGTTAAAAAGTTTTGACTTTGTACATCCCCCGCATAGACATCGATTTTTTTAAAGACATCGTCTATTACCCGATGTTAAAAAGTTTTGACTTTGTACGTTCCCCGCATACACATCGATTTTTTTAAAGACATCGGCTATTACCCGATGTGAAATGACATATTTGCGGTTTTTTATATTATTGTAGCCTATGCGGCATTTGAACCCGCATCTTTGTGTTTGAACACAATGCTCTACCATTTGAGCTAATAGGCTATAAATTAGATGGAATGTTCTTACATAATAGCAAAAAGAGCATGTGAAACTTAAGAAAGACATTTATTAAGCTTCAACGTAAACTTAAGAAAGACCAAGCATGCATCACCTTGTTTTCACTCTGTTTTCTTCTAAGATAAGAAGTACATGAAAAGGCTACACTATATGATGATAGCTGAAGGTATTATTACTGATTACACTCATAGTTCTAGAGGGATCCAACGCAACCAACATTATCAATTATTCATCGATCGGGACTCCAAAGATCACAAGAACCTAGCAACTAGAGTTAAACTCAATCATTAGAACAAGAAATCGAAGGGGGAATCATGGTGGACCTAACTTGAGGGTATGAATTCTCACTGTAGACATGAGCGGTACATGACCCAAGATCAGGCAGCCACCCTTGAAGCCCATTGTTGTACATGGATCCAGGCATGCCTGGAGAAAACTTCTTGTACTACAATACATTGTGTTTGTGTTCTTCGTCTGCTTTTCCCGTTCCTTATCAGAACATCAATTTTGCAAATTAAAATGAAGTTCATCAACCAAAAAAGGAAGAGAGCAAGAGTCCTCAACAAGGGTTTAAATATCAGAAATGGTTGCAAGTAATTAGTAACATCAAAGGTTCATCAGTTAAAATAAAAGAACATATACAAACAAACAATCAGTAAAATCCAACTCCCATCACGATGAAAACAGGATACAAAAGATTAACCTTTCTTCACCTTTTATGATTGATGATAATGGCTATCTATTTACTATTAGCACATATTACAGCAGTCAACAGGGCCAAGAGTTGGATAATCATGTCACTGAGGCTCAGTAACTTAGAGCAATCAACTTAAAACAGGTCACTCAAAAGGCAATGCAACAATATCTTTCAATAATGTAAACTTGAATGAAGTGTTTAGATAAGAAAATAAGCAAGAAACCTAAACTTTAGGACTTGAGAGTACAAGATTTAAAAACCATCATCAAGAATCATAAATTTTGAATAGATCTTAATATGAAGCTTAACTACAAAACTGAGGGTTTCTTAAATTCTCAAACCATTAAGAAAAATAAATGGGAAAAGGTGAAAAATGCCATGGACAATTTGCATAGAAAAAGAAAAGCTGATATTACAACCATTTAAGAGATATTATATGCATAAGAGTGCAAACACAAGTTCCAAGTCCAGATGAAAATTCTATAAAGTCGGTAAGAAAGGCATGCTAAAGAAAGCTAACTTTCTTTTGTGGCTCAGTAATGAACTCTGCAAAGATATTCTCACGATCTCTAGATCTCTCAACGGCTTTGAATCGTTCATTTTCACAAAGTATGTGTACTGCTTTGCTGTCCAGTTGCACACATTGTCATTAATCTAGATCACAACATGTGAACCATAATTAAGATAAGAAGAATGAATCCAAAGATACCTCCATCTAGTTGTTGAAGTCAGCTCACTACATTCTTGCGATAGAATTCACGAGTTCAAAGAAAGATTATGAACGGAAAAAATATAAAAAGAGATGAATAACATCCAGAACATACATAATCTCAATGAAATAGAATTTGTTCACGGGAAAAAATAGATTGATAATCCCATATCTAATACAAAATCAATGCTTAAAAGAGCATAGTGATGCAATCATACAAGTAGATACACCATATTATCATCAGCGCACTTTAAAGATCGAAAAAGATAAAATAAATAAGTAAAATAAAACAGCTTAGCTAGAACAAGTTACACTAACATTATGTACTCTATATTATTCTCAATTTGTTTACATACACCCAAGAATTTGCTTGGAATCCACAATAACAAGGCGGGAATTTAGTAGGTAAGAACAAGGTAACAATCCTAATATGATGGTATCTAAGGCTTACTATGCTCGAGAATATATAAATCAAATGCTTGAATTTAAAACATAATTTTTAACGATAAATAAATTAAACACTTGAAAAAATTTTGCTCGATAAATACATCAAATGCTAGCTATATCAGATGAACAGATTAGAGAATCTACAATTTTTTGGCCAAGCTAGTAAGCATCAACTGAACAGTTGGTCAGGTTATAGTTAATATAACAGTACTAGGCAATTAAAACAAAGGTTGCATGCGTATATCTTCACATAATACCCTCGTATTCTTGTAGATATGGTATTTGTCCTTGAATTTGGCTCCCAATAAACCTCTTATAAATTTCCCAATAAGGTTAAAAGTGAGAGTTCATACAAATTTTCAATGAAAACATCTCATCAATCTCCCAATTATTAGATCAAAACTAAGAGTTTGTATTCTAGGCATTGAAGTAATATCGGCTTAGAAGAGTTTACCTATTTTCATCCAGCACAAAGGCTTGATAAAGATAGAAGAGCAATCAAATTCATCAGCTTTATTGTACAAGTTGCCACTTCTTTTCTTGTGCCATCTAAAGGACGTCTCGCCCTCACCTGGGACATGTTCCACCACATTCTCACGCAATGCGACAAGCCTTTTGCATTTTTTGCAACGATCCATGACTATAATTTACAATTCCAACAGGGGATGTTTCTCCCTTGGAGGAGATAGTTTTTTCTTGCAAGCCTGGGTATCGATTCTCTCCCCCCGATTGAAAGATTCCCCTAATCAGAATGGGAAAGAAAGAAAAAAAAAACAAGATTTGCAACCAGACAATCAATTAGTGAGAAATGGGAAAATTTTGCAGCTTGAGGCAATCTCAGACAACAGAAAATGGATCATAATTCATAAAACAAGCTAATACTACCTAAATGGCTAAATGGGGAAACTTTTGCACCTCAAATACTCAAGAGGGATCAAAAGGGTAAAGCACGATCGAAACCTATGACCTCCAAATCTTCCTATCACTCCCCTGACTGTTCTACAAAAGAAACCCTAATCCCCACCCAGAAGAAGGGGAAGAAGAAGAAGAAAAGAAAAGAAACGGAAGGGAAAGGAAAGAAACGAAAGGAAAAGAAAGAAAAGAAAAGAAAAGAACACAAAGGGAAGTCATCAACATTATTAACCATCAATTTATCAACATACTAACCACCGAATTAGGAATCTCGGATACAATCAGATTACCAACCTAATTTCCCATGGAAGATGCCGACAACATAAGGAAGAAGGAATTGATAAGAGTATCAATTAGGACAGAAAAGGAGATATGAGGAGAGGATAACATAATGTAAAGGACAGGCTCCCCCTAATAATTATCAACCATAGCTAGAAACAAATAAGAGGCGGAATGAAAAGAATATAGCACGAACAAATGAGGGAAGAGGTTGCCCCGCAAGACCTGAAATTTCGGCTATATATTTAGGAAGAATTTCCCGCTACCCCGTTTGCACAAAGGTAAAATGCACAGCTAAAATATATCATATATATATTTCACAACAGATAGCATAGAAGCAATCAACGATAATTAATATGATCCCCTTCGAGGGGGATCGCCCTCGGGCCGAGTTTATAAATCACAGAAGCTACCAAGAAGCTATCCTTCGAGGGGCAATTGACTGGAGGGGGCAACTAACCTCTCAGTCTCTATCTCCTACCCTGCTACTCCAACCACCGCGGTGCAAACTCCTTGGAGTCTTCCAGACCCTCTGTAAAGTATAAAGCTAGGGTTAGTCTATCGATTCCCGGATCTACGTCCATAAGGGATTGTCTATCGCCTTTCTACCCGTGTAATTTTTCCATCCTATACCTTACTTTATGGGTTAGGTTCATTAAATTCATTTTTCCCTTTTTTTAAATCCATTGAAAATCCTTTAAAATCATTGGGTGATTTTATAAAAGCAATTCACAACCCATTTGTACTTGAATCGTGCAACCCAAGCTCTGATACCACCTTTTTAATGACACGAGTTAAGGAACTCGGGTTACGTTTTGAAGGATTGGATACCTTCGTTTAAATCTTGCAATTCGAGTACGGGTTGAGTTTCAAAACAAAGTGTTAGTCTTTCAAATAAGGGATTTTGTACCCTAAATTCCGCGATAAGTCCATTGGGGACCAAACCTGTCCTATTCTCTAAACCAAAATACGAAGGAAATTTAAAGTACGAGATATCAAAAGGATGAAGTCCATAGTCAGTCTCTCTCTCTCCAATTGCGCCATAGGGTATATAACCCCTCATGTGAGAAATGATAGAACAAGGGAACGAGTACCTGAAACTATAATACGAGTCAAGGTCGAGCCACTCATATGGGTCATGAAGACCTTGCTGAGGACATATAATACGCTCTAAACCCAAAGGAGAAATGATCTAATGCAATACTAGAATATTAAACACGCAAGCATGCTAACATTTATATATATGCAGAAAGCGATTAAAAGGGATCCCGCACAGAATGCCAAGTGGCATATCTCACTAAAAAACCACGCCCATACCTAGGGTGGCGACTCAACCACTCCCATACCTAGGGTGGTGACTCATCCACTCCCATACCTAAGGTGGATACCCATTCCACTCCCATACCTAGGGTGGAGACTCAGCCGTAGCTACAGTCATACATCATGCTCAATGTATTAGTATCTCAATCTCAGATGTCATGCTCGGATAACCAGACTCATATGACTCGACTCAAAACAAACCTGATGGGGCTGTTTGTCCTATGACCCTAGAAAAGACCTTGGACTCACGACATGCTATTATAAGTCAGAACCTAGGCATGCTACTACATGACATGCTATTATAAGGCCTACATATTATATGACACATCAGGCATGAAGTCCAATCACTTGAGTAAACCCCGGAGGACTTCCTGAAGAGTAGAACAACAAAAGTAAGGCAGCAAGCAGATAAGCCAATAGGTCACAGATCATCGAGGTGTTCGCGACGTCGGAGCTCTCGACTAGAGTTCTGGGCATAGTTGGAGGTTCGAGATGGCTTCTCGGACCGGAAGGTTGTTCGTGCTCGAACAGGGGAAGCAATTGTCCGGGGTGGGTTGGCGGTGGCGTTGGGGAGCTCTTGGGCAGCCACTAAGCTTCGTCGGATATCGGGCTTCACGAGGAGAGAACGTGGTGGTGCTGGTTGTTTCAAAGAAGAGAATGAAGTGTGGTGGAGGCTCGGTTTTAGGCTCGAAAAACAAGGGGTGTGCCGAGAGCGGGGCTGTTTGGCGCCACTAGTGGTGCTTTGGTGGTGGTGGCGAGACAAGGGTGTGGGGGGCTGATGGTGTGAACAGGTGATGTTGGCGATGATGATGAAATGCCGAAGAGGATGCAGGGGGAGTGAGGTGAGAGATAAAGGAAGAAAGTAAAAGGGGGAGGTTGTGTGTAGGGATGGGGTTGCAGCTACAAATAGGAGAGGGGAGGAATGTGTTCAACTGCAGGGCAAGGTCGGAGGGAGTGGTGGGAGAGGTTGAGTGTGTAAGTGTACAAAATCAAAAATAAATACCCGAAAATAAACCCCGAAACCCGCTTTCGACCTTACCAAATTTTCAAAATAAGTAATATAACCTATCGTTTCGAAGCTCTCAAGATAAAATATAATATGTGAATGTCAATTTAAGTAAAATATGAAAGTATTATAGTATATTGAAATAAAATTAAAGTGATTAACACACCTATAATTTTCAAACATTCATAATTTTTTACTCAGATGCCGAATTAAGGCATATTATATATCAAAATGAAGCTATCGATGGGGATAATACATCTAGGTAATTTGTCGGATGAGGGGAGAGACACGTGACTCTCTAGGACCCCCTAGCTCCGCCTCTGCATACAAACTACGTACATATACATATAGCCTCTTGCATCAAATCATATTGATCACACATCGGTGTTTCAATTTCCCCACTAATCAAAGTCTCAACTATTTATATTCATCTACTTCCCCAACCATTAGTTAATTTACAACCAATAATAACAATAAGAAAAAAAATCTACAAGTAATCAAAACTTGTTAGACGGCAGGCTCCGAAGAACCTCCCTAAAACAGTCGGGATGACGAGGAATGTGGAGCACCCCTTGTTGAGCATAGCCGAACTTGTCGGCCGACGACTCGAGCAGATAGACGATGGCAGGGTGAGCCATGAACCGGGTGGGAATAAGAAACCTCTCCATCACGGCATCCTCCTCTCCGACCATCACCGGCACGTACCCTTTTCGCACTTTGCAATCGCACTTCTCGTCGTCGTCGTCGACGCCCAACAATCTCGTGTAGGCCGAGGGCAGCTCCTTCTGCTTCTTGGCCATGAACCTTCTCATAATCGCCATGCTTAGTTTAGTTTAATTTCCTGTGTTTCTTGTTGAGGTGAACTGGATCGAGATATAGTAGTATTAGGTTGAGATGTCAAGTGTTATTTATATGCTTGCGTTCGTTGATGTAAGGTTTTCAATTGGCTAATTTGTGAGTGGTGGGCCATGGTTTGACTGGTCAGTGGTAATAGATGTCAGGAGTCGCCCTTTGAAAATTTCTACAGTATTTAACTACTCATTTAAATATAACCAACATGTGCATATATATATATAGTACTATTAAACATATAATATCATTACCTTTTGATTTAAAAAAAAGATACAAATGGACCGTGAACATAAAGAATAAGGACATTAGGTCACTTTGCAGGAACTCAGCTGCATAGTTTGAATTGGATGAATATTATATATTTATATTTTATTTATTTATATTGATATATATATATATATTCATATTTTTTTTGTGAAAGATTCTATTTAAAAATTATTAATAATAAAAAGATTGATTATCTAATAAAATGATTTTTTAAATGTAATTTTTACAATATAAATTTATAAATATGTGCATATAGTATAAATATAATATAATTTATGGTGATTGTTTCTCTCGTCGGTGACCACTTCTGATATCCTTATGTCTCCTCTCCAATTTCTCAATTTTCTTTTGTGGTAATTGCTTGTCTTCCCATATTTGTACAGTTGCTTGGTTTGCCCATATACTGAATTGTTCGGTCTTTCAGTATATTAGATCTGTTGATCTTGTGTATTGAATCCTTATATTATCAGTATAAAAAAAATAGTATACCTAATTTTTTATAAAGTAAAATTATACTAAAATAAGTATAACAACAACGGAGGTACCGACGATGCCATAGTAGTTTCTTTTCGTTGTTGTTGGAACAGTATTTTTCTATTAATTAGTTATTCAGTGTTTAATGACGCACAAAATATATAATTTAAAAATAAAATTAGGTGTAGATTTGATCAATCATTTCAATCAGCAAACTGACGATGGCAAAATTTTGACTGCAAATTTGGTGGGTTTATATATTCAACCGTGACGCTTAGCTTAGCATTTAATACTACCTATAAACAATTTATAAGAAATACTTAGTACAATATAAGTCTTTTTAGATTAAAATTTTTGTTTTAAAATGTAAGGCATTTTAAATTTTCTATAGATTGAGATACAAAAATTATTATTACTTGTTAAGTTTTTTTTTTAATTTTATTGGTTAATAAGGGTTATACTTTATAGATAATTAATTAGAGATACAAAGTTAAAAAATTTATATCTTTCTTAATTTGTGTGAAATATCTAAAAACACTTATATATTTTTTTTCACCGGAGATGGTATGGGTAAATTAATTATTACTCCCTCCGTTCGACAAAACTTGCCATTTTAGCTTATTTCATAAGTTTTAAGGCAATTAACAAATGTACTAATTTACCCTCAATTATTATCCTCCTTTTTTACTTTATCGAAAACTACAACTAACAAACCATCAATCATATCAAGGATATTTTTTGTAAGGTGAAGGGCAAAATACCTATAATGATAAGTTTTTTTAAACAAAAATAACACCATAAAATAACAAGTTTTGTAGAACGGAGGGAGGGAGTAATAAATAGATAATGGACTGAAATAGTAACTACTTTTTGTTTAATTTGGTCAGAAAATAGTAACTCCTTTGAATACCCCATTGGCCCATTATGCATATGGGCGCTGCAACTTCTGTGGCCAAGGTTTGTTCTCAATAAACATATTTGTTGTGTTCAATCAGTGAATCATTTTTTTCTATTAAAACATTTATGCTAAAAGAATATTACAATTCATCGCTAGAAAAATTACATGAAATCACCGGAAGTTTTTATAGTATTCATAAAAACACCCATATAAAGTGGAATTACATAAAACCAGCCACCTTTAATTTTTTTTACAAAAACCCACCCAAATGCCTTTAGTATTTGTAAATCGTTAAGGGTACCGTAAACTATACGGAGTATAAAATCTCATAAAAGGAGAGTTTTTTGTTACATAATATCTCGTAGAAATGAAAATAAACAAACTACCAACTATTATTATGATAGTTTTCACAAATACATTATACATCCATCAATATATACCCAAGGTCCCAAACCCCTGTTTAAAGTGTTTCGTTTTAAATTAAATATTTAATTAGCGCTTTTGCATAATTTTGTATTGATGATAAATTTTGTGGAAACTATCATTAATTTAATTTTGTCAAATGAAATTCTCATTAATGTATATGATGGATTTTATGTAATTCATCCTAATTAATAATTTAATGCACGAGCAGTTTTATCGTTTTTTTAAAATAAAATATCAAATTTAATTGATCGATTTTATACAACTTCAGTTAATATGGGAGAATATTTTATTAATAATTTAATAAAATATAAAAAAAATAACGCTGGAGACTATTTTATAACAATTGAAAGGTTATAGATTAAAATGAAAAATAAATCACCCGAAAATGATTTGTTTTCATTTTCTGGTGATCACAACTCCATCCTTAATATCAGTTGTAAATCTAACTAACCGATCATCATAGATCAGAAAAAAAATATCGAATTTAATTCTCTACCTTATGAGAGTATGAATCTATACACCTTCTCCTATATATATACCTAAAATCTATATCTATATTAAAAATAATACAGTATTGTAAATATAAATATATACTATCTTTTCTTAAAGGGCAAGGTGTTGAGGATCTCCCGGAAGCACTCCGGCTCACAGGGGATGTGCAGCACGCCCTGTTGCCGATAGCCGAACTCGTTAGCCGACATCTCGAGGAGGGCGGCAATGGTTGGGTGACCCATCAGCTGTGTGGGCACCAGAAACCTCTCCGACACCCCTTCTCCTCCCACCACCACCGGCACGTACCCCTTCCTGGGCCCGCATCTATCGTCTCCTCCATCGCCTCGACAATCGAGCCTCACGTATCTTGGAGGAGAAGCTGATGATGATAATGAAGATAGCAGCCCTCTGTTCTTGTTCATCAAACCCATATCTATATGTACTGTTGTTGTAGCTTGTAAGAGATGTTGATGAAGCTTGAAGGGAGTTATAAGGTTTAGCGGATATATATATGAATCGATCGAGATTGGGGGGTTGGAAGGTAACCGGTGGTTTCCGGTGGGGTATATTAAATGGGTTCGTGGTATTTGATTAATGTAAAATATATTAATTCATTATTAATGATTTAAGTTGTTAATCTGAATTTGTTTTGATAGGTAATATTGATAGGTATATACCAAGTCCATGGTAAACGAAGTCCATGGTAAGCGAAGTCAGGTTGCGAGTGCGAGGAAATAATCAAAACGCCCACGGACACGTGTGCAGGAAGAGTCAAATAATATTTATTTTTATAGTCATTTTTCTTTTTTAATGCAATAGGAACATCGGTCAAGTAGCTCATCAGTCAACTACACTTGATAAATAAGTTCCTATTGCAAGTTCGGTTTCCGCCCGAGGTTTTGTTCAATGTGTTAAAAACTTTTTTTTTTCGATCCTTGTTAACAAAGTACCTTCACAACTATTTGCACTTGAAAGAGAACTAAGGAAAGGTAACTCCGCTTTCCCCTCTACTATTTATTTTAGAACTAGATATATAGTACAGTAGTAAAAAAGCTACAAACATTGAGTAGAAATCAGATTCAATATATCAAGAACAGGGACTAGAATTCCGTTTGTTCTCATTTGTCAACGATATAATGATATTTGTTCAAACTAACCAAAGCGTAGCAGAAAAGGTTAAAAGGATAATCGATGAATACTGCTCGATTTCAGACCAACTAGTCAACTTTTACAAATCAGTCTTCTAAACAACAACAAAGGTATCAGAAGACGTAACTAATCATAATATATTGGACAAATATCTAGGAGGCTTAATTATAAATGGTAGAGGTAGTAATGAATGAAGCTTGTTATGAGACACCCGTACGTAGTCGCGGGTTCTGGGATCAAGTCGAACGCAGATGAACTCGGGTGACTGGGTTTACCTAAGATACGCGACGAGATTCCCGTTTGCGCACCAAAACATGGGCCGATCTGAGCTCGAGCTATCTGCGGACCACCATCCTCCCCAAGGCT
This sequence comes from Persicaria maculosa, assembly GCA_963922045.1. Taxonomy (NCBI): domain Eukaryota; kingdom Viridiplantae; phylum Streptophyta; class Magnoliopsida; order Caryophyllales; family Polygonaceae; genus Persicaria; species Persicaria maculosa. The sequence continues at coordinate 16,116,530 of OY998261.1, read as the reverse complement.
CCATCAAACGTCGACTCCCGCTGACCGAGATGACTCTCGTTCGGAAAGGCTCTCCGAGCCATGAAACCCGTCCTTCCCCTTTTGAGATTTCAAATGCCATCTGACGCAGTAGGAAGTCGTGGAAGGCACACAAGCGCGAGCCTTTGATGATAAAGGGTTCGCAATCGACGAAAACCTAGGAAATATGCTCGGAATCCACCAGAAAGGGGTCTTGGAATCCACCAAAAAGGGGCTTGGAATCCACCAAGGAGATAAAAGAGAAAAATCTCTAAAAGTTTTAATTGAAATATGAATAATAATGATGGTTGAGCCTACAATTGTTTAAATAGAAGAAAAGTAACCTAAGATAAAAGATATAACTTTCCTAAATATATCCTAAGATAAAAGATTGAACTTCCTAAGATAAAAGATAGAACTTACTAAATTATCTAAACTTATGCATCAATTCAAAAAGGAAAAGATAAAACTTTAATAATAACCCCTAACTAAAAGATAAAATATAGCTCCTAAAAGATAGAATTATGCTCTAAAACATTTGCTTCCATCCTCTTTTATAGGCAAATGTCGGGTTGCCTTATCATGATTTTGTGCATACATGCCCGACACGTGGCCTTTAGGATGAGCCAAGTGGCATTCGGTTGGAGATAATGGGTGTTGAGTCTTTGTGAGATTATATTTATATAGCGGGAACCTTATTCATGATTGCATATAGACTCCTATTTACTCGTGACATCATAAGTACTATTATTTATGTTAGCGCACCGTCAAGTAAGTCAACCTGTGAAGAAACGATATGCAAGATCGTAAATAGCCAAATGGAGAGGCTCTACAAGAAGTCAGAACAACCCTTACTCGAGACATATTAAGTTTGTAAAAAAAAATAGACGGAGAAGCTGGAATTCATAAAATCAAATATATGAAAAAGGTTCTACAAGAAACCAGAACAACCCTTATCATATCGAACCTAGCAACTAAACCAAGTGTCTTTATACAAAATTTCATGCTCCCTGCCAAACTGCATAAAGAACTCGATCAGATAAACCAAATGCTCTTCTGGAACAAAGACACATCATATAAACCGCTTATTGGATGGGACAAAAATGGAGGAGTTTGAGTTCACAAAACCAAATATATGAAAAAGGTTATGCAAATGAAGTTGCTAAGGTCTTCCTTGTATAACACAAAACCCATGGGTATAGATAATTTCAAACAAGTATATCTGAAGGAAAAACAATTCCTTAACTACCAGGAAAAAAAAGAATGTTTTATGACAATGGACAAAATTAATGTAAATGAAGAATGAGTTTTGCAAAGGACTTATATGACAAATAGGGAATGAAAATACCATCAATTTTTAGACGGACGGATGGTTAGAAGAGGAAACATTGGGAAAAAAAAGATGTCTTCTAATGACCCAAATTAACAAAAAGGACAAAGAGGAAACATATATAAGCAGAAACTGGAAATGGAATAGCACCGAACTTACAAATTTGCTACCTTCTTCAATCTTACAAAAAATCGAAACAACATTCATACCGAATTACCCGATCGAAGATAGACTCTACCGGAGAAAAGACAAGAATGGATGGTTCATAACAACCAGTGCACTACAACATATTACGAATAGCAACATAAACGATTTAAATAACAAGGCATATGGATCTAGAAAATTGATACAATCCCGAAAATCAAGAATTTCTTATAAAAAAATGTACCATAACGAAATCTCCACTAAACCAAGACTAATAGACAAATGGGTAGAAATCCTATCCGTATGTGTACTATATGACAAATTTGAGGAAATACCCACACATTTCCTCATCAAATGCCATCATAGCGGAAACCTAGTCCGAAAAATTGACCCATCAACTGAAACAATCCTAGAGGACACAAATATCAGCAATCATGACATCAAAACAATTTGACTAGTGTTTTCAAGAAACTAAACCCAGAAAAAAAATGTTAGTGACGACATGGTGGTGGAGTCTCTGGACGAACCGAAACAAAAAAATCTTTGACAATAAAAATACAACTAGGGCTGTGCATGATTCGGCCCAAACCGAATTTTTGGGCCGAACCAACACAAACCGAACCGAACCTAACCAAACCGATATTTTTCGGTTCGGCTTTCGGTTCGAGAATTTTCCAATTTTCGGTTTCGGTTCGGTTTGTGTTCGGTTTCGGTTTGGTTTGTGTTAAACCGATTTTTTTTTTAATTTTTTATTTTTTATCAAAGGCTTATAATTTTATGATTTTATAAAACTTATAAATATATAATCCATATAAAACATATTGTTTTTTTAATGTTTTATCTCATAAAAATATAAACTTATGTCTACAACTAGCCTTAGCAACTTATTACTGTATTTGTATTATTTGCAACTTAGATGTTTTTTTAATGTTTTATCACATAAAAATAGATATTTGGATTGTTATTACTTATTACTGTATTTGTATTATTTGCAACTTAGCAAGTATGCAAATGCAACTTAGCAACTATTTGCAAGATTTACAGATTTTGCAAGTTTATTATGGAACTATGAATTCGGTTCAATTAGGCTAAAACCGAACCGAACACAAACCGATCCGGTAAATAACCGAACCGAACCTAATACTTTCGGTTCGGCTTTCGGTTTGGAATTTTGAGATTTTCGGTTTCGGTTCGGTTCAGTTTGGTCCGGTTCGGTTCGGTTTTAGGCCGATGAGCAGCCCTAAATACAACGTCAATACATAACATGGGGAACTTCATAAGACAAACACTTATGAATTGAAAAAAGATAAAAAAAAACATAAACAAAAAAAAAGGAACAAATAAAAAGAACGTGCCTGATAATACCCATGAAAAAACAACATCTGAGATTGAGTAAAGCACCAAAGAAAGCATTTAAAATAAATTTTAATAGTAATAATAACTTTTCAGGTATTTCTGCTGCGGGGTACACTAGAGTTGTTCCTTAAAGATCGGTTGATTATCTCTGCTTCTTGCTCTCTTTTTTTTACAACATCCATACGAAAAATATGTATATATCTTTGGGAAAGTAAATTTTGTACTTGACCAATTGACTCAGTCGAGTCACTCTATCTCTACCAATGAATTGAACCTGTCTTTGTTTAGAACCATTTGTAAAGATGAATTTACTTGAGAAGCTAGCTATTCCAAAAAAAAAAAAAAAATTCTTGTTCAAAAATTTTAAAAACTCATCTTGATTTAAAAATGATTTTTTTTTCTTTCTTATGTTTGAAGGCTTTTTACGCGATTCCTTTTAAGCATGGAAATATATCAAAAGTAAAAACTGATCTAATTTAAGCAAATTCGTGAAGCCAACTTTACTGCCCTCCTAAGGAACAATCATCTTCCTGCTAAAAATTCTCTTTGGAGTGAGAATCTTTACCATAGTCATCAAATCAAACTTCAATCCTGTCTAATCATCCAATAGTTGAGTCAAATACACTTTTTAATATACAATGGCTCGCTCACTCCAAATCTCGTGGCTCCTTTGTACAGATGAGCCGCATTGAAATGCATCTAGTCCAACAAACTTGCCCTTGCTTCAACCGATTCAACAAGACTAGCTAGCTTGGTTCAAACTCCCAAGTCTTTTAGTTTGATGGTTTCAGAAGTTTGAATAATAGGATAGCCAAAGTATGATCGAACACTTGCACAAATTTGAACTGACGAAGATTGTTGTCGTCATCTTGACACTCCATTAAAGTTAAAAAAGAGGAGATCGAATTGATGGATTCTTTTTGTGAAGAAGAAACTTCAAATCTGGGCCAACATAAACAAAATTTATGAGTTCTATTTTAAAAAAAAATACAAATTCTTTTAACTTTTTGAGATTTTTTAATGAGCTAAAACTATATAAAATATTATGAATTTTATAAAATTTTAAAAATAATTTCATATGCATTAAACATTAATAAAAATATAATATTTTATATAATTACTAAATAAAAAAACATTCCAAAAAAGTAAAAATACCTTTATTTTTTTTAACGAAGGGGGTATATTTCTATCTAGTAAAGCACTCCATAACTTTTGTTTGTGCTCGTGTAAGTTGTGACCTACAACTCTCTCTCTCTCTCTCTCTCTCTCTCTCTCTCTCTCTCTCTCTCTCTCTCTCTCTCTCTCTCTCTCTCTCTCTCTCTCTCTCTCTCTCTCTCTCTTCTTCTTCTTCTTCTTTTTTTTTTGAAGAATGGCCTACAATTCTCTAATATGCAAATATTTGTATTGAAAAGCTATAAATAGGCCATGAAGGTTTGCTATAAATATTTGTGCATCAAGGAATACAGAGGCGGAGTCAAGGGGGCATGGGGAGCACATTCCCCTTCCCTCATTCGACAAATTACGTATTGTATTCTCCTCGGTAATAACTTCGTTTTGATATATAATACGCCTTAATCTAATATCCGAGTAAAAAGTTATAAATGTTTGAAAATTGTAGGTGTATTAATCACTTTAATTTTTATTTCAATAGACTATAATATTTTTATATTTTAGTTAAATTGACATTCACATATTATAATTCATCTCGAGAGCTTCAAAACAATAGGTTATATTACTTATTTTGATAATTTGGTTGGAAGTTACGCAAGTTAAAATTTTTATATCTAGTTATACACTATTACATGTTAAGAACGCAACAAGTTAAATATTGACTCAATGTTTATTTATTGCGTTTTATATTCTTATTTTGTTAGTTTTCTTTTCTTCGACTATTTAATTTATTTATTTATATTTCTTTATTTTATAATGGAGAAAAAATAACAGAATTTTATCATAAATCGAAGACATGTTATCTTAAAATAACATCATTTATAATTATCATATTACATAAAAATTGTTATGCTACTTTAATCTAAAATGACACCGTATATATATAATCGTGCCCCCGTTAAAAAAATTCTGGTTCCGTCCTAAGGGATATACGGAGTATTGTTCTAAGAGCATCTTTAGCCATGGTACTCATGTTGAGTACCATAACTTGCTTTTGACCATTTCTCTCTCATCCACCTCATTTTAATATTTGGTACTCCACAACCATGATACTTGACATGAGTATCTTAATTTACTTTTTGCGTTAAAATTGTTTTTTGCAAATTTTTTTCAAAGTAAAAATCAAATGGGATCCACTATTAATTTTTGATTGGGTAATATTATATGGTATTGTGTAAGAATGAGTATCATACACATGATACTTGAACTCATTTTTCTTTTTGGGTTCTTTCAAAAATCTTACTTTTTCTTACATTTTTTTTTAATTGTTATGATATTTAAAGTACCACCTAAAAGATGATCTAAGTAGATAAATCATTTGTCATGAGCATTTTATCATTAAGATTAAGGGTCAGTTGAGTTTGATTGATGTAAAAAATGGACAGTTGAACTCAAAATCCATGAATGACGTGGAAAGACGAAGGAAGGAAGGGCACACATTCTTTCTTGCTTCAAATAAGCGGCTTCAAACCTCTCAAATGTTGGTCAAACTTCCAAATCGGCACACTTTCAAATACTCACCCCTTCTTCTGTGTTACCTCTCTACTTCCCGCAATGTATAAAATGCCATAAAGTTGATAGTAACATACTCCCTCTGTTCCGTTCGGTAACATATGTCATTTTACTATTCACACACGTTTTTTTAAGGGATAAAAACAATATAAATATCTAGTTTTTTAATATTTTTTTTAACAATTTTGTAGTTATTATTAATAAGTACAAACTTATTAAAAAAATTTATAAAATATAAATATTTTATATAGTTTTTATCATTTTAAAAAAACGTGCGTAAATAGTAAACAACATGTTTTGCCAAACAAATGAAGTATATTTTTGGTATCTCTTTTACAATTCAAATAAATATATTTTGTTTATATTATATCATTTTGGGTATTTTTTTTCTAATTTAAATAAATAAATATTTCTTTATATTATATTTTTTGAAAACAAGTTCGATTTATTTAAATTCATATAAGGTATATAATAAAATTTTTTGGCATAATTTTATTATTCTACATTAAAATAAGTACTCCCTCCATTCTTTTTTATTTGACATCTGCCGACTTTGTCGGCTTCTCGAGGTGTCATGTCTGCCTGACCCTCAAATTATTACCTTATCAAAAAAAAAGACAAACGAAATCATAGGTTTATAACTAAACCGGTTTGGGCATATGAAACCGGATCAAAATTCAAAACCAGGTTACTATTCATCTTCTTCCTCAAGTAATGTGTGACTTCCGAATCTTACAAAATCTTATTTAATTCTTTTTGTAAATCTATCCTAAATAAATCAAAGACATAATCCAAGAAATATTGATATTTTTAATTTGAGATTTCGTGCATAAATAAATCTCAACCAACTTATCCCCAAATCCGAAACTCTTATCAATCACGGCCAAATCTAGGTGATTATGATAAAATTGATTATATAGATAGCTGTAGATAAATTTATCTTGAAGATTAGATGAATCAATTTCAACCAATTCGACTCCGAAGTGCCTTGTCTATAAATATTAGGTTTTTTTGTTCGTCAAGTTCAATCCCACAATTCTACCCAAAGCCGAGCCTTCTAGTCTTCAATCACGTTCCCCATCGGATCTTTTTCGTGCTAAAGCCCCTCTCAAATTTATAAAAAATCGCAAACCGCCATGGTCGGACACCTTGGAGCTTCGTGGAACAGCCGGTTCGCAGCCATTGTTCAGGCTCTTGGCTCGGCATTTTCGTTCACCCTTCGACAATTCCAACACATCCACACTCAATTAGGGATTGCACTGCTCAGTTTGATAGGTCATACGTATCAAATGGTTCTCTGTACAAGGAGAACGAGCCGTCGGAAGATTGCCGAAAATCACAATTGAACCTGTACGGTTGCACTGTCAGGCTGAGTTTTGGAAGAAGGTTGTTTACGCCTAAGCTCCCAACCTTTCGGTTTTTATAAAATATGTCCCTGTTTGTTTAGTTTTTTAAATTTTAGAAATCACCCCGCGCTTTTAGATGTTAAGCGTAATCTCCTTAATCTGCAGCGTTATCATCAAATCATTACCCACCCACAATGAGTCACCAAAGAAGATCGTATTGGTATTATTTTTGACTTTTTAATTAATTCGATTTCTATTCGAATTAAATAAGTCAATTTCATTTCTTAAAATTCCAATTACTAAATACTTACTTGTGTTTTGTATTTCACACCTATAGATTTTTCCGTAGACTTCGTCAACTCCATCATCAGGTGCTTTCAAGTCTATAGTTGGTAGCGAAATCCAACGAGACGAATAAGGCAAATGATTTTCTGAGCTTTTCTGTTCATTTGGTGTCTTTCGTGTCTAGTTGTTTTCTTTCATTTGAGTGCTTGCCAAAGTAAAACATACCAATCAATGTAAAACAAAGTGAAACTAACGTGTAATTTAATAAAAGTGATGTGGAAATAGGTCAGGGCTAGTAGAACCCACACTACTAAAATAGTCTGATATAGGGACGACCATTAGGAATAGATTCGGGGACAAATGGTTGTCCCTAATCACGTCAGGGATGAATTTAGAGATGAATCGACTATTTGTCCCTAAATATAGCGATGGTAAATAGCAACGACACGTAGCGACAAATGTAGGAATGAATTTGGGGACAAGTATAGAGGCGATTATAGGAACGAATTTGTGGACAAGTATAGAGACAAATATAGGAATGAATTTGGGGACAAATATAGAGGTAGATATAGGGATGTATTTGGAGACAAGTATAAAGACGGATATAGGAACAAATTTGGGTACAAGTATAGAGACAAATATAACAACAAATTTGGGGACAAATTTAGAGGCGATACTTAGGGTGATTTCAAGGCAGAAGTAGACATGAGTATTGCGACGAACTTAAAGACCAAAATAGGTATATCGTTTGTGATGGTTATAGGGGCGGATATAGGGACACAAATAAGGACGAATATAAGGCGTCACAATTATGGTTACTATTGGGGGCATTTTAGCGAAGGAATTGGGTCAGGTGTTTACACCCCTTATGGTGTTAAATGTTAACAAATCTGGGTCATTGATTGAATGAAATGGGTGGCTGAGATTAATAAGCAATTTTGGCTTTTTCTTTAATTAAAAATCAATGAGACCCGCCTCTTTCCTTGCCCATTTGCTGAATTACGTGCGCATGTGTTACTTTTTTTTTGCTGCGTAACATTTTTTTTGGTGGAGTAACGTTTTTTTTTGTGGTGCACTGTTTGAACTATTTGATAAGGTGATATTAAATATTCGCTAACTTATAGTTATTATTCTTGTGTAAAGAGGAGATATCGTTTAGATAATAGCAAAAGGGTTGGTCAATTTTGCAACTATTCGCTAGGTTAATAGTAATTATTCGCTAAATTGATGTTAATATTTATCTGTAAAGAGGAGTTATCATTTAGATAATAGCAAAAGGGTTGGTCAATTTTGCAACTATTCACTACGTTAATAATAATTATTCACTAAATTGATCGTTATTATTCGTCTGTAAAAAGGAGTTATAATTTAGATGATAACAAAATGGTCAATTTTGCAACTATTCGCTAGATTGATAGAAATTATTCGTTAAGTTAATAGTAATTATTCACTAGGTTGAAAGAGAATGTAAATTTAAATCTCTTCATTATCAACGAATAATACCTCTAAACCTGTCGAATAGTCGATAAATTGAATTGGCATAATTAGTGAAAAGCAATTAAACCGAATGTTAAATAATGAAAATCAACTAAATGAATAATCTATTACAAAACTATGAATACCAATGAATAATCTATTGCATAACAATGAATAATCTATTACAAAACTATGAATACCAATGAATAATAACCTAATTTCTCAAATACTTATGAATAATTCCTTGTTTTTCATCGAATAACAAGGAGAATCACATAAGCAACCACTAATCTATATACTATCTCTATCAATTACGGACAAATCCCACAAATTCATCCAATCAGTTGTAATATCAGTTGAAAAAAGTATTTATCAGTAATAATAAAAATCTCTATTCCCTTCCTTGCACCTACAAGAATCTGAAAAAAATACGCAAGTTGAATAAATAGGGTGAAGGGTAGATCAAATCCAAAACTGTAGGCACCAAAAAGTTCAGGTTTCTTTAAAAAGAAAGATGGAATCTTCAAACCGAAAAAATAAATTGATCGAAGTTCCTCCAGCCTTCCTGCCCATCCCCCAAGAGTGAATGAGAGACCGTAAGACAACATTGGGCAAGGAGATAACCCAACTCAATCATTTTAAAGAAGGTTTTACTCCAATTATATGTCAATATGTAATTTCACAAGCAGAATTGGACAAATCCCCCAAATTGTGAAGCAGAAGTGTCAACGGAAAGTGTAATTTCACACCACCAAACATGGCCGAACATGTGTGATTTATGTAATTTCACACAGCCGGGTCGAAATCGCCGCCGCCACCATCTCTTTACCTTCGATCTCTCCTTCAAATCGACGTTGCCTCCGATCTCTCCTTTAAACGTCTCTGTCACTTGCTTTACCATCTCCGTTTGCGCCGCCTTCACTTGTCGGAACTCGGTGGTGCTGGACATCAAGCACCAGTGTAGAGGCGGCGTCAGGGGGTTCATCGTCGTTGAAGGGAGAGGAGGCGGACGAAGATCCGGTGTAAAGGCGGTGCCATGGGAGAAAGAAAGAGGAGCCAATCCGCCATGGGAGGAAGAAGGAGGCGTCGATCGGGAAGTTTTGTGAGGATCAGTCCGCCATGGGAGGAAGGAGGCGTCGATCGGGGTGTTTTGTGATGATCGGTTAGGGTAAAAGTAGAATGTATAGGGGATTGGAATACACGCTCCAACAATTGAGAGCTATGCAATTTTTTTTGGGCTCCCAATTAATAAATTAAGATTTTATTTAAATTTTGAAATAATTTAGACCATCCATTTTCCTTCAATCAATGGCCCAGATTTGTTAACATTTAACATCGTATGAGTTGTTAACATATGATCCGTATTATATATATAGGGTGTGGTTCTATTGTGCACAAGGCTTAGAGTGCAACTTGTGCACAAATCTGGGCTGTTGGTTGAAAGGAGATGGAAGGCCATGACGCGCTTTTTTTTTTCAGATCCCACCAATTTTTTAAAATAAAAAAATTGGTGGGACCCACCTAAAAAGGTCTGACGCACTTTTTTTTCAGATCTGATTTCGCTATTTTGAAAAATTTGCCCATTCCACTGAATAATGTTTAATATGCTACCGAATAATGTTATATTTCATTTTTCCATCCATTTCAGATTAAATTTGACCAATTCTACTGAATAATTTGTCACATACTACCAAATAATGTTTAATTTTTTGTCAACCAATTTTAGTTTTGACTCTGAGTTAATTTTTATGCATTCAGTTTTGAAATATTATTCGGTAGAATAGTTATATTTTTTGGGAAATAAAAACAACATTATTCAATAGAATGTATGAGTATTCGGTGGTATAGGAATGATTATTCGGTCGTATATGAGAGGTTTTTATGTTGTTTGTCAAACCGAAAACTCCATATACCGATGAATCATGATTCAAATTTCACCGAATAATTAACAATTCATTAACACTAACAACCAAAATTCGATATATTCATCTGAATAATCTTCAACAAAAAGGATGAATCAAGCAAACAGTCTCTCAATTGCAATAAAATCACCAAGTAGCAACTTCAAAGGGAAGAGTTTTGGAAAGGGAAAATCATCAAACATAAGCATCAACACATACTAATTTCTAGATTACCTATCATCAAACGATTAACGCATACTAATTTATGGAATCATCATCTTTCGAGTTCTTCCTTGAGGACTTCCATGGAGTGCGAGGTCGCCGCCTTGAAATCAAAGAGTCGCTGAGCGTGGTGTACAGGTGGAGTAGACCGATCGTGGTGGTCGCCGAGCGTGGAAGAGTAGGCCAACACAAGGGAAGAGCTTGAAATCGAAGAGTCGCTGAGCATGAAGTCCGTCCATCGAAGGCGTCATGCCGCTGCCGCCGATCACCTCTCAAAATCGCCGCTGCCGATCGCCTGGATTGGATCTCGTCGCCGCCGCCGATCGTCTCGAAACTCTGCCCTCCTAATCGCCATCGTCGGCCCCAGCGAAGCCGCCTTCGTTTTCGCCCTCGATGTCCTTGTAGCCTCATAATTGCCGCCACTCTCGCTCCTCTCCCTGTCCACCACCATCGGTCATAGCCTCGCAATCTCCTACCCGGACTCGTCATTGTCGGAAGCCAATTCCAACCACCGAACATCACCCACCATAGTGGCCATCTTCCTCGCCCTATCACCCTTCGTCGGATCCAAGCCCTTCACCTCCGCTTTGCCTTCCTGGGTCTACACGATGAAGAAGATGAGGGATGTAGGGATTTATTGCCCATATTCCACACGCTCACGCGCTGCACAGCATTCCGGGTGTGTGGGCTTGTTTTCCAATTTTTTTTTAAATCAACCCATTGACGTGACATTTCACATTTCACCGAATAATGCTTCAAATTTCACCGAATAATGTTTCACATTTCACCGAATAATATTTGTGAACAAGGTACACTTTAAGGGGTGTGTACACCCGAACCACACCCTATATATATAATGTTTCTAAAGAAAATATAAGAAGATTATTTACTAGCAAAGAATTACTTAACCGAGTTGATAATGGTCTCTTGAAGACTTTGATCTCTTGCATTATTGTTGAGTCTTGTCTCAGTTCGCATTGGCTCTATAAAGAAGAAGGATTGATCAATCAACTGATTACTTTTCATTAATCATCTTGAATATTTAACGTACATCAGGAGAAAGTGAAGATAAGAAGTGGAGAGATTTACTCAACCACTATTGACTAAATCAAAATACATAACGTGTAGCCGAGGTCGAAGAAGAGGTTTGGTGAGGCAATCTGCAAGTTGATCGTCGGTGTGAACATAAGACACACGGAGGGAGCCTAGCTGAACCTGTTGTCGAACGAAGTGAAATGCCAAGGCCACGTGCTTCATTCTAGAGTGAAAGATGGGATTACAGCTAAGACTTATTGCACCGAGGTTGTCACAATAGAGGGTCGGTTGAGGAATGTTGAGGATGCCAAGCTCCAGCAGGAGAGAGCGTATCCAGAGCAGTTCAGCAGCGGCGTTGGTGAGAGACTTGTACTCGGCCTCAATCGAGGATCGAGACACGGTTCGTTGCTTCCTAGAGGACCACGAGATGGGAGTTCGACCAAGAAAGAATATGTAGCCGGATGTAGAGGTGTAGTCGTCCTTTTTTTCGGCCCAATCTGCATCGGAGAAGGCGTGAAGGGCACGACTGCCGGAGTTGTGGATGGTGATGCCATGGTCAATAGTGCCCCGGAGGTACCTTATGACACGTTTGAGTGCAGTCCAGTGTTCATTAGTTGGGGATTGCATGAAATGGGATAGCTTATTGACAGAGAAGGCAACATTAGGACGGGTAAGAGAGAGGCATTGAAGAGTACCAACAATCATTCTATAGTCAATAGGATTGTTAATACAAGGACTGGAATTTTTAGTGAGGGAGGTGTTTGGGTCCATTGGGGTGGAGACAAGATGACAATTTAGCATATTGGTCTTGGAGAGGAGGTCATGAATGTATTTTTGTTGGCTTAGGAAGAGGCCTGTTGGATTAGAGTGAACCTCAACACCTAGAAAATAAGAGAGGGGACCTAGGTCTTTTAGGGAGAAGCGATTGGAGAGGGCGGAGATGAAAGACTCTAGATGAGATTGATTGTTGCCGGTGATAATGATATCGTCGACATAGACAAGAAGATAAATTATGGTTGATTTATGGCGGAGAATAAAGAGAGAGGCATTAGAGATGGAGTTGGTAAAGCCAATGGATAGTAGGTGAAGGCGAAGTTCGTTGTACCAAGCCCTTGGAGCTTGTTTGAGACCATAGATGGCTTTATGAAGTTTGCAAACAGATGTGGGCTGGGTTTTTTTGGTGAACCCGGGGGGTTGTTCCATGTAGACATCGTCGGTGAGGGTGCCCTGAAGGAATGCATTATTGATGTCAAGTTGGCGAAGGGGCCAGCCGGATTGGACGGCCAGAGATAAGATGGTTCGAACTGTAACTGGCTTGATGACAGGGCTAAATGTCTCCGTGAAGTCACACCCCGGGCGTTGATGAAAGCCCATAGCTACGAGTCTCGCTTTGTAGCGATCGAGAGTGCCATCCGGATTAGTCTTAACCCGGAACACCCATTTGCAACCAACGACGTTTTGAGAAGGGAGGCGTGGGACAAGGGTCCAAGTGTGGTTGGATGAGAGGGCCTCATATTCCTTAGACATGGCATTTCTCCAATCCGGGTCTTTGAGGGCCTGGGTGATATTTTGTGGCTCCTTGTGGTTGGGGAGTTGAGCATTGAGATTGAGTTTGGAGATGAGTTTGTAGATGTTATTTTTGGATCTTGTTATTATTTGAGGAGGGAGTGGTGTGAGTGGGGTCAACGGTGGTGGAGTGGGATTAGGTTGGGAGGAGGTAGAGGGAACAATAGATGAAGGAATAGATGGGGAGATTTTATTAAAGTTTGTTCAGAGGAAGGTGATGCAAGTGGGGAGGTGGGGGCTACATTGAGATTGGTGATAGGCAAATTAGGAGTTGGAATAGTAGCTGGGGGAGGGGTGAGTGGGGTGGGCCCGGTTGTAGAGTGTGGCGGAGGACTAGAGATAGGGGGAGTGGTAGTTGGAGAATGAGAATTAATTAATCTTGGGGGATTAATTAAGGGAGAGATATTTGGGTTTGGTTGACGGGCAGAGGTGGATAAGGGAGTGGGATTTGATTTCAGATTTGGAGAGAGAACAGGGGATGAATCAGGGAAATGCGGGATAGGTGCTAACGGTTTAGAGTTAGTGGGTGGTGACGGTGAGGCTGAATTAGACGGGAAAAGTGGCCCAATATGATGGGTCGAGATTGGTTCAGAAGGTGAATGAGACTGAGATGTAGGGAGATGGGTAAAAGGATAGTGAGACTGAACAAAGGTGACATGGCGGGATGTATATATACGATATGTTCGAGGGTCGAGGCAAAAATAGGCACTTTGTGTAAGAGAATAACCGACAAACACACATGTGGCAGACCTTGGTTCCAATTTATTTTTAGTGTATGGTCGTAATAGCGGAAAACAAAGACAACCAAAACATTTTAATTTTCCATAATTAGGTACCGTTCCAAAAAGTGCCAAAAAAAGAGATTTGGTTTGAAGAGTGGGAGTGGGAAGGCGATTAATAAGGTAGACTGCGGTGACGAAGGAGAATGGCCAAAATTTGTGGGGCAACCCCGAGTGTGACATTAGGGTAAGGCCGGTCTCAACAATATGGCGATGTCGACGCTCTGCATACCCATTATGCTCAGGAGTGTGCGGAAGTGAGGTGAAATGAGAGATACCTGATGAGGCAAGGAGAGATCGGAGGGCAATGAATTCTCCTCCATTATCCGAATAGAGTGTTTTTATTTTGGTGTTAAACTTCTTTTCGACAAGGGATTTGAAAGCAGAGAATGTGGGTAATGTGTCGGATTTCTTCTTTAGGGGATAAAACCATATATATTTGGTGAAATGATACACAAAAATTATATAATATTTATACCCATCGAACGATAAGACCGGGCAAGTCCAAACATCCGAAAACACAACTTCTAGTGGTGCGGAAGAACGTAGGGAAGAACAATGAAAAGGAAGCTTATGCGCTTTATTAATGGAGCATGAGTTACAAAAATCCAAAGTATAATTCAAAGAACCAATGTTAAATAAAGAGCTAATGATGCGGAAAATTGAAGTGGATGGATGTCCAAGCCGATGGTGCCATGCCGAGCCTAAGGAGACATGATTAACAACAGCCGATGAGGGGGAAGATGATGGCCATGTGTAGACGTCGTCTTTAAGAGGGTCACTGACCAGGATATTGCGCGAGGATAGATCATGGACAATAAAAGAAGTGGGAAAGAAGGTTATTGATTCACGATTTTGAGCAGTGAATTTAGAAACACAAAGGATGTTTTTGACAATTGATGGAACATGTAACACATTATTTAAATTAAAACATTTGAAAGAATGATGTAAAACTGATTGACCAACACTAGAAATAGGTAAACCAAGACCATTACCAACGTGAAGCTCATCAGGTCCGTCATAGGGGTAGTGTTGGGCGAGGTTAGAGAGATCACTAGTGACGTGATGCGAAGCACCACTATCAACCAACCATGGCTGCGAGGAGGGTTGGGTTGCAGCAGCATTAGCCTGGGGCTGGGGCAAGAGAGGGAGGTAAGTGGCAGGGGGTCGGAGGGATGGGGCAACTTGTTGAAACGTAGGGCAATGAGATAAGACGTGACCAGAGAGACGGCACCATTGGCACTTGCCAAGAAAGGGACGGGGAGGAGGTCGAGTGACTGCACCGTACGGGGATGGTGGCGGCGGGATAGAATGGGAGGGCGGCCGGTACGACTGGGGTGAAAAGGAGGGAGGTTGGGAGGATGGTTTGGAAGACTTATTTTTGGGTGGGCGAGTTTGCACAGACATGGCGGTAGATGGGATGCGAGAAGAGAGGGCAGCGGGGTCTTTGTATAGAAGATATGTTTCGTGAGAGAGGAGCTTTTCGTGGAGGTTGGGAAATTGGATATGGGTGTCACGGGCTCAGATGTCGTCAATGATAGCCTGATAAGAGGAGTCAAGGCCTTTAAGGACTGCATTAGTGATGTCTTCCGGGTCTTGGGGTTTACCCAATTGAGCAAGAAGATCACAGATGCCAGAGACTTCGTGAAGGAAGTCAGTGATAGACTTGGCGCCTTTGGTGACGGAGTTTAGGCGTTCTTTGAGGAGAGAAATGTGTGCTCTATATGGTTTAGCATAAGTGGACTCGAGAATTGTCCAAACTTGACGAGAGGTTGTCGCTCTAGTAACAAGAGATGCAACCGGTTGAGATAGGGTGCCAATGAGGCCGCCTTTGAGAAGATTATCTTGGCCGCGCCATGTTTGGTGAGCCGGGTTAGGTGCGACGGATTCACCAATGCCGATGGTAGGTGTGGGTTCTGTGGTTGTGCCATCCACATAAGATAGGAGATCATGGCCAACAAGGAGAGATTCCACTTGATTGAGCCAAGTGATATAATTTGTGGGGGTAAGTTTAAGGCAATTGGATAAGTTTATAATCTGGAAGGGCTTAAGGGGTTGAAGGGGATTGGGTATTTGATGAGAGTGATTTGCCATTGTAGAGAGGGAAAAAAGTTTTGGGTTTGAGAATTAGGGCTCTGATACCATGTAAAGAAGAAGGATTGATCAATCAACTGATTACTTTTCATTAATCATCTTGAATATTTAACGTACATCAGGAGAAAGTGGAGATAAGAAGTGGAGAGATTTACTCAACCAGCATTGACTAAATCAAAATACATAACAATAATAATAAAACACAAAATAATAAACTTTGTTTAATTTATTTCCTAATAGGCTCAACAGAGTTATCTACATAAGCCTCCATGTTGGTTATATCTTCTCTTACTTGATCTTGACTTCGTTGTACAGTAACCGCCAAGTTGGTCACATCTTTCCTTGTTTCTTCTTGGTTTTCTTGCACAATTGTCATTTTCTCATTCAAGCTTGTCATTCCATGTGTAATTTGTGCCTGCAATGATGATAGTTGAGTCATCATGTCCTCTCTTATAGACTCAGATACTTCAGATGATCCACATGCCCCAAGGGATATAGCACCACGCACATTGCGAGTCCTTTTCAACATGGATTCAGACTCAGATCCCATGCCTATAAATCCTCCTTTTCTTGAATCACCGGTTGCTTTCAACCATATTTCGTTCTTATCAATCAAGGGAGGTACCTCACTGTCCAGAGCCTCTTGTGTTCCTTCTTCAAGCAATGTGTCATAATTTTCCTATGAAACAAAAAACAATAAGATTTACTCTCTTTTCAAATTTCAAGTGAGATGAAAAAATTAACAATGAGCAAGTATAAACAGGGCGATTAACCATATAAAAAAGCACACTTAAAACGTAGAAAAAAACAATGGTTTTTTTTTATGTATGCTTATTGTTGCAATTCAAAGACAATACTAAACAAATTAGAAAAACAAGACTGATTATTGCAATCCAAAGAAATTACATTTCAGTTTAATTTCATTGAACTTAAAAATACGATCGTTCAATTAAATATATGTGGTTTATCATCTAGATCAATGTCATAAGAAAAAAAATGCAATAATGATACAGGGAAAACAACGTTGAGCAATCTAAAAACAATACTGATTTGTAAATAATTCCCATCAAGGTGTGTACTCTACCTAAGTATATATTTCTATGAAATCTGCTTTACTCTACCTATTGTCACTACCTAAGTATATGGAAATCATGTTCAATTTGAGCATGCTTGCACTTCACTTTACACTGAAAAAAAAATCCATATTATTGCATTTCAAACTAACACATTGAAGGCAAGAAAAAACTTTTACCACAATTTGTTGGCAATTCTCGCTCAAAGTACTATCCTTTTTTCTCCTATAGCATCTCTCAAATAACTTCTTTGGTAATGGTTCTTGTCCGTCATTAGCCTTCTGCAAGAAGAATCATGAAGTTTGCACTTGTAAAAAAAATACTATATATATATATATTTATAATATTACAAAACTAAATGAAATACTAATCAAAAAAACTTGGAATGATACAATGTACAAATGTAACAAACAAAGCGGATTTATGTTCCCATGCTATTATGAGGAAAAAATAAAAGTACATGGATAATGCTTAAGATAATTAGTTTTTGTGTATGCTAGTAAAACTTTAGATAATAGTTATATATTGATGCATGTATACATCCAAGAAGGTATAACGATTTGGCGCTAGCTACTAGGGTCATGAACGTTCAAGTACTTGAATGCCTCAAATGCACACATATAGAAAATATAAAATCAAATGATATTTACCATTTTGTTCTTATGGACTGTAGTAGTTCTCGATCCACCTCTATAAGGGGGATACCCTTTTCCTTTGCGATAGCTCGATTACGCTTGTTCACCTCAGACTTATGTTGAAATTCGGGTGATTTCCATTTAACCCACATCTCATCCCATATCTTTTCTTTAATCCAAATCGGGGATGGATCGGGATTGACTTTAGTAACCAACTTAAGGTCATGACTATTCACCAATAAATATTGTAACGCGTGTTTATTTTTTTAATGAGTTTGCGTCGAACGCTCATTCATCCCTATATTCATCAGTAATTAGAGAGGAATTTAGGTGCACATTTCAATTCATCTCTATATAGAGACGAAATATAAATTAGTTTTGATATCTGTTGTTATATAAAGTCAAAGATAGACACGACATTTCACCATGTTCCCATTAGGTATGGATTTAGGAACCTATTATCGGATATTGCAATTAGTAACAAAATTACTGACGCTACGCTAATTTATTTCAAATTTAGCTTCGATTATGACATTTTGTTCCAAAATTCATCTCTAATAGGGATATGATTAGCTACAAGTGAAATCTGTCTCTAATATCCGTCCCTATATAGAACTATTTTAGTAGTGCCATTCTAAAGGTTTCATGGAACTAACACATTTCCATTGAGAAATGTTACACTGTCAGAAACGGGTGTAGGTTGCTATCTGCTATTTAGAGCTAGACCTATACTGTTAGGAACGGTTGTAGGTCGTTATCTGCTAGTGAGAGCAGAGCCGGTATCATATTATATTAAACTTATATTAAAAGTGTGTAGAACATTCAACTTATATTAAAAGTGATAAACGTGTAAAGTGTGTGGTTTATAACATTCAACTTATATTAAAAGTGGTAAACGTGTAAAGTGTTTAAATTTGTGTTTAAGCTACTGACGGAGGGAAATGTGATGTGTCGTTGGTCCCTGTCAAAAATACTAATAATAATCTCAACTTTAGCAAACTAATAAATTAGCATAGCAGACAAGTAAGGAGTCCAAACCCACAG
Source organism: Persicaria maculosa (assembly GCA_963922045.1). Classification (NCBI taxonomy): domain Eukaryota; kingdom Viridiplantae; phylum Streptophyta; class Magnoliopsida; order Caryophyllales; family Polygonaceae; genus Persicaria; species Persicaria maculosa. The sequence continues at coordinate 16,097,565 of OY998261.1, read as the reverse complement.
AGAGAATAGATTCACGTATCTAACGTTGATTCAGAGTAAACAAGAATAATTGAGATGAATAAATCAAATAAAGTAAAAGAAAGTAATGATTGCAAAGGTGTTATCAATATGATGAAAGCGCATCACCTGTAATTCTCAATAATGGTTTGGGTTCATGATCCTTGGTTTGATTTCATTGTTATTCTAATGCAATGCAATTGTCTTCAATGTAGTTATTCCTATTTTAGTTTGAATAGATCGATAACCTTAAACACATAGTAGCACAAATTCCCAAAATACTTGGCAGTTTGGCAGTACCAACCTTCCTAGGCAATTAGATTGTCAAAGGTGTCACTTCCCTTAACCATAATCTCAAAGGAAACCAATATCTAACCAATTGTCATTACCCTGGATAACCAACTAATGCTTTCACGGAATCAATTACCTATTGCTTGCTACCAAGGATTAACTATTCTAACGAAATCATTAATCACTAGCATGAATGCAAATCCTATCAAGGTGATCAATCAAGAGAGAATATATGAAAACAAGAATTATGAGCACAAGAATAATGAAATAACTAATGAATAACAATTGAAATCAAAACCTCACAATTCAACCAATCATGTCTTTGAATCACAAGCGAAACGATGAGGTTAGTAACTCATAGTCTAACAAACAATAAATCTAAATTGAGTTTGACTGTTCTTCTCTATTGTCTCTCCTCTTTAAAACCTAATAATTGTCAGCCTATATAAGATAGGAGTTGAACTTATTAACCATAGAAAGTCAAATAATAACAAACTAATAGAAATAAATCCTAAATAAGCGAAACTGTTGAATCTGCGAAACCGGCGGGCGCCGCTAGCTACTATGGCTTCCCGATTTCTCTTTTTATCTTCGATTGTCTTCTCCTTAGCTCCCTTGAAGATCCTTCCTTACCTCTTTAAGTTCAAAACCAGTGCCTTTTAAGCATCTCAAGCTTCTCATCAACCTCGGATTATAAAACTGCAGAATAAACACAAAATAGCGTAGATTCCTAACTCGAATGTCCAAATAGATAATAATGCAAATTAACTATAAAACATGCAATAAACCTATCCTAAATGCAACTAAAACTATCTATAATGCCTATCTAAAATATGCATTATCAAACTCTCCCACACTTAAGCTCTTGCTTGTCCTAAAACAAATGAAGAATAAATATAAAACAATGCATCCCACAAGAGATTCCTTAATAACTCAACCATACCAAAAGCAACATCAAAACAATTGAAAACATGAATAAGGCAAACAAACATTATAGCATGTACATGAATGACCAAGTAACCCGCATACCTATCAACCCAACCTCATACATAAGAATATATGTTTCTCTCGCTCTCATGTGTTTAGGCTTTGTTTGGGGAATAAATTTGGTGAATTTTTACCATGCTCTTCTCCCGTTAATTTAAAGTTGCACCAATCAAGTTGATTAGATTCTATGACTTGATGCATTTTGGTGATGTAGTGGGCTTTATTTGATAATAAAATTAAAGAGGATTCAGCTCAAATAAAAAAGCCCAGGTGTGAGCCCAAATGCTAGCCCACAACAAATTCAATTAAAACAGTTATCTAGAAGAAAATGCCTAAAATAAATAATTGAAATTACATCGGAAACAGCTGAACGTGGGAGTTGGAGTAGAAAACTGGCGCCCCTAGTGGGGAGGGGGGGTTCGCCTGTAGCTGGTAACTGCTCCTACCAATCCCTATAAATAGAATAGGGGGAATCAGAAAGGGGCCCCCGTAATAGCAAGAAGAAGGAGTGCAAGAGAAATACATAGCAATAGTAAAAGAAAGCAAACACCAGGCAATAAATAGTGTCGTGGATAATTGCTGTTGAAGACTCCTGTTCAGACGAAGGTAGACTCTCTTTTCCTTCCTTTCTATTTGTTTTGCAGAAGAAGAAAACATCAAAGAAGGAAATGGCGAGAAATGGATCCAAGCGGCTCGAGAGTTTAGTCTCTCGCCGCGATCTTCGATCCATTCCAAGCGGCTCGCTCGAGAGTTTAGTCTCTCGTCGATACCCCGATCCCGGTGTGGATCAACCCATGGCACCGAAATGCTGCAAAAATTAATTAAAAATAATGACGACGGCGCTCGAGCTTTTACCTGGATTTCACCGAGTCGTTGTTTCATCAATTTCTCTGAATGATTAAGACATTGGCCTCGGTTCTTCAGTTTAGCAGTGTCAATTGGGTGCAAATTTCTCCCAATACTCCATAAGCCCCTCTGTTGTCTTGATTTTTTTGCCGATCTGCAATTGCTGTCATTTTGATCTCCCGAGGCCTCCAAAGTGTCTTTACCCCCTCTCAGACGCACAGCTGCTACAACCCTTTGTTTTCTTGTTCAGCCGCATTACCCGAAGCCAAGCTTTCTGAGTCACCGATCCCGCCACAAAAGTGCCTTTTTCCTCTAATTTTGTGTTCCGCTCTTCGGGTCGGTTGTAATTCAGTAGCCATGAAAGCACTGCTGATGAAAAGGGGTATTTTTCTCTGATGACTGCTGAGCAAAAGTGGCAACAACAAGAGTAGTTTTGGGGAGTTAAAATTGCACAGATAAAACATATGGGCTAATGAAAAATATATACATACATATAAATGATTGGGCTAACCATTATAATTTTATGGGTTTGGGTCGTCCCAACCGAATCCGGAGTTTGTGCCCAAAGCAAGATGGCATATGTATGCATTTTATAAATGCTACGTATAACTCCCAGCTCAATTAATATAAAATGTGTTTTAATTACAAAATCAACCCATTAAAACATAAAGAAATTAAAACTAGCACAAATTAAGGATTTGAATTTGATAAAAAAAACATATCAAGTTATAATTCCGTAAATCCTTTGTTAGTCTAATGGGACGATAAAAATGGACTTCTAACAAAAACGGAGTCAAAATCTCAAACTAAAATCTCTCAAACTCAATTGCCTCTTTGTACAGAACTACGTAAAGACTTGACGTCGTAAAACGGCTACATAGGTAACCCGATATTAAATCTCCAAAATTTGTCGGGTACAGTCGCTAACCCGTAAATTCATCTTTTTAAAATGAAAACGAGGTTAAAATTGAATTTAAATTAAATACACATGATTTTCCGTGTAAGTGATAGCCTTTAAGTTGGGAAACCCTTCCGAGAAGGTGTGCTCAATTTATTCAGGTGATACATGAGAAAATCTAATGCATATGACAGTGTGATTTATGTTAGGGCTACCCTTCCAAGAAGGTGGGTTCTAATGCGATCCAATGATGCATGAAAATCTTCAAGACATTAAAAAACACAAAATCCAAAACACTATGAACTACGTGAGGCTTGATTATCTTCCAAGAGATACGTAGGCAACCCGCTAAATTTCGAGTGCAGCCCAAATCACCAAAACCACCAAAATCTTGGTATCGATATGACTTCTAATTAAGAGGATAACCAAAAAGGGTCGAACTCAACTATTAAAAATCAAATAAAATATGTTTTACAATTATGCGCATTTTTGTTCAACATATTTTTGGCACACACGGTGGGACTCTTTTTGACTTTTTATCTCTTAGTTGTATTTATACTAATATTTGATTATTTGTTTTGGTTGCAAGGAAAATGGCACCTATCGCAACTGTCAATTTTGATGAACTACCGGCCACATTTGTCGTGAAGGGTGGCCGTTGGATCAAAGACGATCCTTTGAAGTTCGCTTCGATGTTACCACGAACTCCATTACTACGGAGATCCCAACCGAGAACGTCTTCGATGCTTTACCAGCTCCAGAGGAGAAGACCACCAGCTTGGTGGTGAGGTCCTCAAAGCTAGTCTCGGAGGATGGCTTGAAGCCAAAGAGGTTCTCGAGCCGTGAGGGCAAAAAGCCCAAGTATGTGAAAGTTGAGAAGAACAAGGTCAATGGCCCACCAATTGGCAATCGACTCGCACTTCATCGGAGTGATAGCAACATCGCCAGCTCGAGTGGCACTAAGCCCAGAGAGAGAGTGGTTCGAGGCCCCGTCATCCATGTCTTAAAAAGGAATGCCGGGACTATCGTAGCTCCTTTGCCACCCGTTCCAATGGCCATGAAGGCAAGCAAGTCCAAGAGAAGAAGGGGGCGAAAATGTGGCTCCTAACGTGGGAAAACCGGGGCACTTCGTAAGCTAGCCCGCTCTCCTGCGTTGGAGCAAGCCAACTCCATTTTATGGAAGGCTGCGAAAGACCTCCTTAAGGCAGACATGCTGTCATTATTCCTCAAACGGCTAATCCAAGGACAATTCTAATCGGGTCTGTTCAGGTAAACGTGAATAATGTGATGCAAGTCATGGTCACATCTTATACCGAGGATGAAAACCAATCAGAATCCTCGATGGTGAAGGTTCAAAAGGCCAAAACCTCGAGGGTGAATGTTTCGAAGCCATCAGAGCCTCAAAAGAATGTCCAAACATCTTCTTAAGCCCAAGATAAAGGGAAGAGTGTAGTGATGTCGAAAAAATCTACTTCACTCCCTATTTATATAGAGGGGTACGAGGGGAGAGTAACGAGTTCTATGTCGAAGACCACAACATATACCGGTGCGATAACTCGCTCTTTGAGTCCACCGGTCGCTCGAGAGATGAAGCAAAATTCTCCCTTAAGTTTATTCCAAACATTTGAGATTCGTCATGTATATCGGGAAGCAAACCGTGTTGCGGGCCGCCTTTCACATCTGGATCTTGCTTTCAATGGAACTACTTTGCCTGACAACTCTATACTTAGTAATCTCATCCGCTTGGATGCTCTTGGCATATAGGGTTTCCTCTATTGCCATTTTTTTTTTTGTTCAAAAAAAAAGTTAATAAAAACATCCAAAGCACGATCCATATAACAAATCAGATAGCACTCGACAAATACCTCGGATGCCCCATTATCAATGGTCGAGTAAATCGAACCACATTTGAAGAAACAATAAGCAAAACTAGACAACAACTCACGAAATGGAAAGCGAACTCCCTCTCATAAGAAGGAAGGGCGACCCTAATAAGATCAAACTTGGCAACAAAGCCAAACTATATTATGCAAAATTTATGCTCCCCACAACAATTCATAAAGAACTTGACCAAATAAACAGATACTTCTTCTGGAACAAAGAATAATCATTCTCCCCCCTTATTGGTTGGGACAAAGTTTGTAAGCAGAAACGATTGGGAGGTGCAGGAATACATAAAAAAAAAGATATGAACCAAGCATTGCAAATGAAACTGTTCTGGAAAATCTTAGCATAGCCATATAGCCCGTGGTTCCAAGTAATTAAAGAAAAATATATGAAAGAAACACCCCTCTTTGACTACCAGCGAAAAGGTAACTCATCGTGGAAATGGACCAAACTAATGGAACTTAAAGAAGAATTCTACAAAGGATTAATATGGCAAATAGGAAATGGAAATATTATCAAATTTTGGAAGGATACCTGGCTAGACAACAAACCTCTACAAGGTCGACAACATCCCAACATCACAATCAATGAAAATGACAAAGTGGGAAAATACATCGACAGAAACAAGAACTGGAATATTGATGAACTATCCAACATCCTCCCAATGGATGTTGTCAACAAGATCAAGAACATCTACATACCAGAACACGAAATAGAAGACAGAGTATACTGAAAATCAAGTAAAAATGGATGGTTCAGTACAGCAAATGCGCTAGCACACATCACAAGCCGAAACACAGAAGAACCCAGTGACACGGCATGGATATGGACCCTAGACACGTTTCCAAAAGTTAAAAACTTCATCTAGAAACTTGCACTAGATGGAATCCCGACAAAAAATAGGCTTGCAAACAAAGGCGTTCATGTTCCACTATCTTGCGCCTTGTGTGAACGAGCAAATGAAAGCACAATCCATCTATTTACCGAATGCAACCACACCCTACAGCTGATTTACAAAATTGATCCAAAGATTGAAAAAGTGATTCGAGACACCGACACGAGAAACACATCGATAAAAAAACATTGTATGTGAAATTTTTACTAAACTCAACTCTGAGCAAAAAGGAAGACTTGCAATAATTTGGTGGAGCTTATGGACAAGTAGGAATCGGAAAATATTTGAAAACATCAATACAACATCAATACATAATATGGCGAATTATACCAAGCTACAAATACAAAACTGGGCTGATTCAAAATTGGCCTTCGAAGAGGAGCCCAGGTACCACCACCAGAAAACTCGAACAACTAAGCCAAGGAGAAGAAGAAATTTGCGTTCGAGTAAACCAGATGAGGGATCTTACAAAATCAATTTTGACGGATCCAAACTGCCTTCTAGAGAAGCTTCTGCAGGTTACATCATCAGGGACCACAGCGGGACAGTCATTGAATGTGGTGGATTCAAATGTGGGCACATTTCACCTTTGGCTGCGGAGGCCCTGGCAATTAAAGGGGACATCGCCAAGGCGAAGGAGCTCTAGCTATCCAGCATCATGATTGAAGGCGATAGCTTGACTGTCATCAATTGCTTGTGTGGTTTGTGGAGCTGCCCGTGGGAGATCGAGATGCTGATTTCCGACACCCTAATTCTACTCCAACATTTTGCAAGGGTGCAATTCGGTCACATCTTCCGGGAGGTCAACTTGACCGCGGACAGGATCGCACGACTTATCCACACAACGTCAGTGTGGGATCTCCTCGCTGATTCTGCTCTGCACGTTCTCATTCGCAAGGATGCACTTGGGTGGTGGTCCAGCAGAGCCTGACCCTACCGAAATCTTTACCTTATCAAAAAAAAAAGTAGCACCAACAATGTAGACTTGCTAATTTACTTCTAAAGAATACATTGTATTAAACAATTTAAACATAATTGACAATAAAAAAATTACTAAAAGCACTAAGCAGAAGCAGTGTATACGCCGTTCCAATTTTACGAGGGACAACCGGACAAGTCTTGTTACGTCCCGTGAGGGATAAGACCCTGTGAGATTTAAAAAAAATTCAATCCTGTCTCGTAAAAAATATACGGGATGGGACGCGGGATTATCTCAATCCCGTCTGGTCCCGTCTCATGCCCATCCCCTAGATAATGCACATGTTAGGTAAATCGAGATGATGGAATAATCAACGGACAGAGTAACCATCATAGTAAAAAAAAAAATGATTTTTTCCCGATTTTTTCCCATTCTAAAATGGACGTACATGGCTATGGGCCTATTGCAAAGAAAACTTGAGGAGTGGGCCGAGGTGTTTTAAAAAATGAATTGACCCTAGTGATATTCTATAAAACAAAATATAGGTATGTCTTATGTGTAATGTAGCACATATATGGAATGTTTTTTGTATTGGGCCCTAATCGAGCACCCCATAGCCTCTGGGTCGATCTTGAGTAAAAATACAAAATAAAATTATTTGCTAATAAACTCTACAATAAACACCAAAATCGTACCTCAAACTACAAGAGCTTAGACTTCTCTTGTTGACATAAAATTATCTCTTTCCGGGTTTTTTTTATTTTGTTATAAGGTTGAGATTCACAAAAGTTTAAATTATTATGTAAAAGATTCATTCTCCCTTATATTTTAGTATGATTTTCATAATGTTTTTGAACGTGAGACTCTATTCGCAATCCCAACACTATAACCATCTACAATTATTTTGGTGAAATGTGCATTTTTATTCAAATGTAGTTCATTTAAAATAAACATAAAAGTTTATGTAGAAATTTGCACATCTTATTCTCAAATGTGTACATTTACACACACTTAAGTTTGGATTAAATTCAAACCTTGAAAACTTCGAATCACCCGATGTTTTTAGGAGGCTGTCCCAAACAACCCCTTCAAATATTCTAATTACGGGCCTACTGACAAACTCGACCTGGGCTTGAAAATGGGCCCGAAAGCACAGCCTCACAAATTGGGCCCGGAAGCGGCCTTCTATCTCTATCTTCTGAGATCTCACCTCGAACCCCCAAAAATCGACAATTGAGATTTGAGCCGAAGAAAGCTACCGACTTTATTTACATGCCAAACATCATCTTCAACCTCTCCCTATCTACAATTTGATCATGCATCCCCATCAATCACAGCAAACAAACCGAAATCAAATCCAAATCCACCAAATTAGAACAGAGCAGTTCACGATTGAGATCGCCGATTAGTAATCAAATTACATTTTTTTCAGAGCAATTAAACCAAACAACAATAACAACAAGAACGATAAAAAAAAAACGAAACCCTAAACATCCACCGAGCAACTGCTGGCGAGCTGAAACTTGATACCGGATCCAACAGGAACGCCGTTATTCCGATTCCCAAACACGATAACCGCCGGGCAATTCACCCAGAGGTGGTACCTCCCGGAGATCCAAGTCCCGACCTTCCACCTGACGCGGCCGTCCATCTTGAAATAGACGCGGATGACGCCGTTCTTCTGGTCCTGGGAGAGGGGGCCGGTGAGGTAGGGGGCGACGGGAACGGTGACGCCGTAGAGAAACGGGGACCAGAGGATGACGTCCTTGTGGCCCTGGTAGGTCGGCGGGATGAGCGTGGGGAGCGTGATCTGCTGGTTCTGGTAGGAAGCATAGGTGGAGAGGCGGTCGTAGTAGACGCCGATGCGGTGGTTGGGGTTGCGGCTGGAGACGGTGATCTGGAAGGTGACGGTCAGGAGGTTGGGCTGCGACAGGTTGAAGGAGTACACGGTGGCGTCCTGGAGGATGAATCGGGGCTTCGTCGGCCGGAGGATCAGCCAGATTAGCAGGATTACCAGCAGGACTAGGACTATCAGTGTCAGGATCGCCGCGCAGACTCGCCGGACGACGCCCCCGGCGCCGTCGTCGTCGTGCTCGCAGCACTCTTTGTCTTTCATTTTCTTCGGAGGGGATTTGGGATTTGGGATTTGGGAGGAGCTTCGATTCAGAGGATTTTTGTTGATAGAGATGAAATGGGAGGATTTCAAAGAGAGTGGAGGTTTTTTGAGTGGCAGTGGAGAGAGGAGAGAGTAAACCAAAGAGAGTTTCGTGGGCTCTTTCTTTTGGTTTTTCCTTTCTTTATTTCTTTTTTTCATTGTAAAAGGATAAGCAATATATATCGATTGTTGTCGGCAGTCGGTGCTTTGGAGAAAAGCCACGTAAACGCAACGGTGAATGGGTTCGAAGAATATAAACAGATCGGGCTTTTTTTTTAAGGAAAAATAACTCAAAATAATATGAACTATCAACGGTGAACCAAAAATAATACGAACTTTTAAAATTATAAATTTATATACAAATTATAACCAATTAAACCAATAATGATACAATGGCCAAAATTCTCAAACAAAAAATTAATTTGGCCTGCAATTATAATTAATAAAACATTTGGGTTAAAAATTGAAAAATGAAGAAATTGTTCATCGTCTTCCCATGTCGCTCGGATCTGCGCCTCTGACCTTTCATCGTCGTCTTCCCTGTACCTTCCTTCTAGATTTGCCGCCTCCGCCATCTCCTCGGGTCTTTCTCAGGCCTTCGGAAGGGGCAGATCTGGGATTTGTTGGCGGAGATCGAGGACCAAGTTGTGAATGAAATTCGTCGTGATGCGCTTGGCACGATGCCAACGGAGGAAGAGGAAGTAGTGAACAAGGAGATTAATCATTGGTGTAGATGCGTAGGGGCTCCTCGGCGTCGCCTGCGGCCATCGTCGCTATCGTGCACGCCCGCCCGAAGACATCGACGTCGGCAAATTGGGTCTTGTTGCTGCTGCAGAAGAAGAAGGCATACTCAATGTCTCAACGTAGATTGTCGAACACCATCGGCGATGATGGCGGAGGCAGCAGACTCAATGCAGATCCGGGACTGGAGATGTGATGTCGGAAGAAGATGAAGAGTTTCTTAATTTTTCAATTTTGAACCCAAATTTTTTAGTAATTAAAATGTTAGGCCAAATTAGTTTTTGGTTTGAGAATTTTGGTCATTATATCATTATTGGTTTAATTGGTTATAGTTTGTATATAAATTTATAATTTTAAAAGTTCGTATTATTTTTGGTTCACCGTTGATAGTTGGTATTATTTTGAGTCATTTTTTCTTTTTTTAAAAAAGGTCGGGGTAATTAATCTCATTTGCAGCAATTTGGTCGTGGTAGCGTGGGTTGAGCGTCTCCTTTTTTTGGGATGACTGTTTTTTTTAGGTTCGTCTTGATTGTCCACATGTGACTTCTGATGTACTGCTGGTCTACGGTGCTACTTCAGAGTAGTGTTTGGCTTTGTCCGTAGTCTACGTCCTCATATTGTTTGCTTTAGTTGTGTTTAGTTTTGCTCTTGTAGAGTATTTTTGCATGTATTTTGCACCATCGATATATTTTATGTTTGTTTTGATGGCGTCTGTTGACTTGTCGCCTTCAAAGTTCAAGTATGTCTGACCTCAAATAAGTGACACATCTTTTTTTTTTTTGAAATATAAACTCTTATTAACATTCTTTGTAGAAAAAAATCATCCAATTTTCAATTTTAAAAAAAATGCCCATATTTCATTTTTAAAAACAATCCATTTTCATTTTTAATTTTAAAAAATATAATTTATTTTATAAAACACTACTTTTTCCCTTTTTTTCTTACAAGAATACACTCATTATTTACACCCGGTTAAAAAAAGAACTAATTTTATTTTCTCCATAAACTCAGTTTTTTTTCAAAAATTAAATAATAAGTAATGTCTTTAAAATAAAAAATGAGTGTCTTAAAAAGATACCAATTAATATCACAATTATATTTAAAAAAATGATTTTTTTGAAAAATTAAAATTGAGTTTATAAACATGAAAGTTATTTTTTTTAAGAAGAAAATTGTGAGTGGGTTTAAAAAAAATGAAAAATGTGATTTTTTTGTAAACAAAATGTTAATAAGGGTGGTTGTGCTACTAACCACAACCACCCTTCAAAGTTGGTGATTGTTATAAAATTTTGAAAGTTGGTGCAACCGAACGCAACCACCCCTAAAGTTCGTGTTACTTTTTCCAATTTGCCCTTAAAAAAATCATTTGCAGCAATTTTATCAATTATTGAGTATCATGAAAAAACATGATTGATATGAAATGTCTTAAAAGAATCGAGTAGTAACAGGATATTCAAGATAATTATGCAATTCACGGAAAACATAATGCAATTCACAAATAAAATATACTCCCTCCATTTGAAATTAAATTTTATTTTTACACGTTTTTTAAAGAGATAAAAATTCTATAAAATACTCTCTTTTTTATAAAAAAAAATTGTAAGATTTTTATTGTTCAACACGTATTTTAAAGGGTAAATTGCAACTAATATCCCAACCTTTAGGGATAGTTGCTTTAAATACCCTAACCTTGTAAAATTTCACAAAATATCATAACATATACCATTAGTTGCACTTAACACCCTGGATGAGATTTTTAAATTTTAAAAATTACCCACATTATACAAAAATTACAAAATATCACCCATATTCATAAAATATTTTCAATAAACTCCTAATATATTTTAAAATTTGAAATTAAAAAATATCTTACAATTTAAGCCCACCCAACCCACCATCCAAAAATAATTATAACAGGTATATAAAATATACTCCTTTAAAAATATAATATAATTATTTTAGCATTTACTCATTTAATATTTTAATATAATTACTCAAAATAATTAATTATTTATCTTAAACATAATACTTTTACAAAAATAAAATAATGTAGATTTTTATAAATAACGTATGAGATATTATAACCATTTGTAATAAATAGTTACATAATAAAGATATATTAAAAATAATATGGTAAAATTATTATTTTTACCATATTATTTTGAATATATCTTTATTATATAATTATTTATTGCAAATGGTTATCATATCTTTTACCATTTATTTTTTAAAATCTACTTTATTTTATTTTTGCAAAACTATTATGTTAAACATTTCTTATAGAATCATTTTTTTAATACCATGAAATTTATGTGTGATAAATTATAAGATATTATGTATTAGTTTTAGTATATATAACATAATATTAACCAAAAGATAGTATATATCGTATCAAATAATATACAGGGAATATATAGATGCGCAAATCGGCATGTATCGAGACAAACTTATATAAATTTAGATTTTAATTATAATGTATGTTTTTTGATAAATAATTAATTATTTTGATTGATTATACTAAAATTTTAAATGAGTAGATGCTAAAGTAATTATATTATATTTTAAAGGAGTATATTTTATATATATATATATATATACATCTATTATAATTATTTTTGGATGGTGGGTCAGGTGGAGTCAAATTTTAAGAGATTTATTTAATTCTCATTTTTTAAAAAATGTATTATGGATTCATTGAAAATATTTTATGATTATGGGTGATTTTTTGTAATTTCTGTTTGATGTGGGTAATTTTTTAATTTAAGAAATTCATTTAGGGTGTTAATTGCAACTAATGGTATAGGTTAGGATATTTTATGAAATTTTACAAGGTTAGGGTATTGAAAGCAACTATCCCCAAAGGTTGGGATATTAGTTGCAATTTACCCTATTTTAAAAGCTAAAAACTATATAAAATATTAATTTTTTAAAAAATTAAATTTAATATTTATTACTAATAAGTTCTAATTTAAAAAAAAAATTTATATAGTTTTTAACTCCTTAAAATATGTGCTAAATAGTCAAATCTCTTATATTTTTTTATCGGAGGGAGTATTATTTTTGTAATCAAATTTTTAAATAATTTCATATTTGCTAATAATAAGTATGAATTTATTTTAAAAAATTCATTAAAAATTAATATTTTATAGAGTTTTTATCTTTATAAACTGTGTGCGGAAAAGTAAAGTGACATTTATTATGAAACAGATGGAGTATTTTTTAGTGTCATGTCTTCCACTTTAGCAGTATAAATGCTTTTATACTAAAACCAATCATGTGTGTTCATATCGGAAAGAGCTATCCAACATAAAAGTCTTATAGCCCACGAAATATTTCACTCGTTGAGAAACAAAAAAAAAAGGAAGACAGGATGGCTAATAATAAAATTAGACATGGAAAACACATATGACAGGGTTGATTGAGACTTTTTTATCAGAATACTTGGAAATTTTGGGTTCTGTCAAAAAATAATAAACTGGAGCAATGTGTTAAGACGGTTTCCTTCTCAGTTTTGATCAATGAAGGGTTGTTGAAACCATTTAGACTAGAAAAAGGACTAAGATAAGAAGACCCACTCTCACCTATTTTATTCATTTTAGGAGCAGAAATACTAGCCAAAAAGCTTCAGGCAGAGAGCAATAGGTCAAAAGACATAATTGGATTCAACATTACGAGAACGGGACTGAGAATAGCATTTCTGTCATTTGCAGACAATATGATTACTTTCATGCGAGCAAATGAAAATGTGGCACACATAGTGAAAAGAATTATAGATGAATATTGAGAAGCATCAGAACAAAAGGTCAACTTTAGTAAATCAACCTTCCAAATAATTAACCCCTAAGGTCACAAGTGAGCAAAAACAAATTATTGAAGACATCATGACCATTACATACCAAACCCGACTTGAAAAATATCTGGGCTACCCTATCATCAATGGTAGAATCAACAAATTAACATTTGAGAAAACAATAAATAAAACTAAGAATCAGCTCACTACGTGGAAAACTAATACCTTATCACAAGAAGGTAAGCAACACTGATAATACATTTTTTGCATAAGCATATTAGGTAGCTTTAGGGTAGTTTATGTTGCATGCCTACATATTTACAAGTTTTATGCATAAATTGTATTCATTGTCTTTTACTTGCAAAGTTTGAAATCTACTCGTTTATGTCTATCTGCAGATTCTTGGAACCAAGCTCGAGGAGAAGAGCGATGCTACACTCTAAAGATATGGAGAGCCTAGAAGAAGTCAATAATCAAGAGGAGAAGTAAAGCTATGGAGATCCTCGACACTCGCTGGAGTCGGTGCCTGCCGCTACCCATCGGTGCTCGTCGATCCTGTATCTCAGCAAAATCTTCACACAATGGCTGCCTTCGGTCCATCGGGCTTTTCTTGCACACCAAGGATGACGATTTTTAGGGTTTCTAAGCACTATAAATAGGGCTCTCATTCAGCCATTCCACATACAACAATTCACACATCTCATTCACAACATTTATCTCTTTCTTTCATCTTTTTAGGAGTTTTTGGTAAGTCATGCTTGACTAAACCTTTTATATAATTTTGCTTATATTCAATACTTAGATTTAGGACATGTGAGGGATGTTTTACTATTTTATAGTTAATATATGGTTTTATGCATTTTGATTAATTCATTACTCTTTGTTCTGAGCATGCTTTGCTTGGTTTATTCGTTTTAATTGGCTTCTAAGATAGGTAATCAACTTACTAGGGCTTATAGCTATTTCCTCTATCGCAAACCTTAATCAATTATAGTAGTCAACATATCTGGAGGAACAGGTTGGAAATCATGCATAAGTAAGAGTTTTGACATGTAACGAATGTTTCTCTTAGCGGAAGCGATAGCTGGGTTGACAACCAGATGAGACATCGACTAGGCGGGAGATACATGAATTGCATGCTAAGTGTTAGGGAATTATTACTTCTTGACCCCTATGTAAGAGTTTTGGGAGTTGAATACTGATAGAATAGGAAGCTATATCAGCTCTATGCATAAATTGACACTGGGTTAATCAAGCCTAATCAAACAACCCAATAACCATGAAGTTACCAATGTTGCGATTATAAGTAAAGTTACATATCATCATCATATTATTCTCATCTACAAGCATTGCTACCTTTGTTCTTTTTTTTACTTGAATCACTACTACTTTCTATTTGCTCTTGATCGCTTGCTTACAAAATACATTTAGCAAGTCGCACGTATTCTCTGTGGGATCGACCTTTACTTGCTGCTAGTACTAGTTTATTAGTTGAAGGTAGAGTTTATTACTATTTGGGAAGGTTAGAACCACGACATCTTACTCGTCAAACACTCATAAGAGCAAATCTAACGACGAAACCAAACTTCATTATGCAAAACTTCATGCTTCCATCATAAAGAGTTAGTTCAAATAAACAGAACATTCTTTTGGAATAAATATAACTCATACAAAACTCTCATTGGTTGGGATAAGATATATAAAAGGAAAAATGAAGGTGGTGTAGGAGTACATAAAACAAACGATATGAATAAAGCATGGCAAATGAAACTAAATGGAAAATCCTAGCCGAATCAAAAAACTCATGGGTACAAACAATGGACCACAAATATATAAAAGGACAAGGAATACTAAAATACCAACAAACAGAAAACACAACATGGCAATGGGAAAAGCTGATATCATTAAAAGATGAATTCTGTAAAGAACTTATATGACAAATAGGCAACAGGAGAACGGTTAAATTCTAGAAAGTTAACTTCTGGAATGATCATTGGATAGACAACAAACCACTAGAAGGAAGACAATTATCAAATCGGCAAATTGACACAAGCATCACAGTGGATAAATTTATAGATATACATCGGAAATGAAAATTTGATGAATTGTCAAGATTCCTACTCAAATATAGTAAAAAAAATTGCAAATGTATATATACCTGACAACCCTTGGAAGATAGATTATATTGGAAACATGCAAAGAACGACTGGTTCTCAATGACTAACGCATTAATGTATATCACAAATAGGAATGATAATGAACATAACAACACCAAATGGATCTAGGAACTCGAAATGACACCAAAGATAAAAACCTTCATGTGGAAACTATATTTGAACAGAATCCCAATAAAAACGAGACTGGAAAATAAGCCAGTTGTGATATGAATCATGTGATCAATTCCACGAGACCTCAACCCATCTCTTCATCAAGTGTTGTTGTACAACGATGCTAATTAGGAAAATAGATTTGGAAATAGAAAAGGTATTGCAGGATGTTAATACAAACAACGACAATATAAAGGACAATATGAACCACAACTTTCAAAAACTGAGCAAAAGGCAAAGAGCAATACTTGCAGCAACCTGGTGGAGTCTTTGGATGAACAAAAACATGAAAATAGTTGATAAATGCAACTCTACAACAATCCAGAATATGGAAATGTTTAGAAAAGGCACTGACACGCTAGGATAAAATGAAAAGTATTGACAAGGATAATAGAAAAATTGTAAGTAATATAACAACATCTAGAAGAAGAAAGAAAGTTAAAATGGGAAAAACCACCCGTGTATACATACAAGATAAACTTTTATAGAAGTCTCACCTCTTTTGGAGTTTCTTTTACATGCTTCATTATTCGGAACCACCAAGGCTCCCCGGTTGCAATCGGCGGCACACTACTTGGGCCTAAGAACTTCTTAGAGTCAGAAACACTTGCATTAAGGCTTGGTCTAGTAAAGGCAATGAAGTTACACTTTTTCCGCATTATGATAGAGGGGGACAACCTGGTGGATATAAACACTCTTAATGACGGCTAACAGTGCCCCTAGGAGATCAAAGTCCTTTTCTCTGGCATCCGAATTTTTCTCCTTTAGCTCGAGGTCATTTCGATTTCCCATGTCTTTAGAAATATTAACCAGTGTGCGAACCGTATTGCTTGCATGTTCAAGACTTCGACTGCAAAAGATCCACTTCTAGATAGGGAACTTTGCATATGCATCCGCAAGGATATAATTGGTTGATGGACTAGCAGGAGTTAGCCTCTTCTACAATTATACTTGTATAAAAAAAAGGTGATGTTTTCATACTTCTATGCTCCTATAAAGGAGTTTGATCTATGAACCAGAAATAAAGATTGGATTTGAAATTGGTAAGGATGATGTTTATCAAGGTATGTTAGGGATACTATGAATACTAATTTTTTAATCTTCTCTATCCGCCACATCATCTTAGCATCATATTCTTACTTTTTTCATTTTATCAATAGCATCCCTAGCATCCTAAAACTCATCTTTTCCTATCAATTCAATTTACAATTATACCCCTCCTTAATAATTATTTCCTACTAAATCAATTTGCGATTATACCCCTTTCGACTAATTTTCTCAATTCTAGATTAACTTATTATATTCATTTTCTGTTAAAAAAATATTATTAATAAATTGATATTATTTTAAAAATATATATTTATATTTTTATAATAAAAAATTTTATATTTTGTAATATTTTATTTCAAAACAACAAAATAAATTCTTCAAATGATAATTATTACTAATGAGAGATAATTACAATTTTTTTGGTATTATTATATATAATTGTTTTCAAAGAAAAATATATTTTTTCAAAATATGGTGAAACATATTCGAAATTGATGTCTATGTGTAGAGAAAAATGAATTTAGTATTGTGGTGGTAATACCAACTTTTCCGTACCAACCAATTTCAAATTCGTTGGTAATGGTAATACCAACTTCTCCGTTTCAATTACCGTTATTATACTGATTTCCGAAATTTGATTCGTTATACTGAACCAATTGAATTGATTATCAATTTAATTAATTTAGGTCGCACGTATTGGTTTGATTTTTGTGGGAATTTTCGCCTAGGTGTAGTAGTGGCGAATTATTACTATTATTATTTACCTAAAATTTAGCAAAAGAGAATGGAAAGGAGGATCAAAGTAGTTAGTAAGGCCTCAAGGGTAATGATGAAAAGGGGGGACTTTTAACGTAAAAGTATTGCCAGTTTATTGCCACTACATTATTCATCGAATTGGGATAACAACACGGTCCACACTCTTAATCATGGCAATCAAGAGATCCATTTAAATACCCGAAATTGCAAGAGTTATTGAAAAGATCCATTGCTTAAATTCAGCAGCCTACACTTTTAAGCTTTAACACTGCACTGAGAGTCAAATTGTTCTGCTAATTATATAGTTAGGTCTATATTTACTTTTAATATTTTCACTCTTCCTTTTAATAGGGAGTTTTTTTCATCGTCCGTAGGGATGATCTTACTTTGTTAAGGCATCCTCTTTCTTGCCTACTGTAAAAAAAATCCATTTAAATATTTTTAAGTAAAATAATGATCCAAAATGTTAATTATAAATTTTACAAAAACAACATTAATTTTGATGTAATACGACATACACATTGACTGAAACTAAAAGTGAAATGTTAAAGTTTGAAATGAACATTTACTCTAAAATAAGGTTATTTTAAAAAATATTAAAAAATAGAAGGATAATTTTGCAAAAATGAAAAGATATATAAAAAAAAAGGTACCCTAAAATTGTACGAATTCAGGACCTCAAAGTAATAAGGGTGTGTTTTCCTGCAGAAGGATTTTTAAGGGGTGGAAGTATTGGAAATCCACTCTATCCCTCTACCTTCCCCTTCCAAAGTAGGAAATTTCCACCACCTCCACCCTCTTCCACCCCCTCCACACTCTAAAATGAGATGCTGGAAAATATGTCTTAAATATCTCTCCTTATCAATTAAACTAAGTTGTTATTATGATTATTTATTTTCTTAAAAAAAATAGTAAAAATTATATATATATATATATATATATATATATAGGGATTGATATATAAAGTTTTTTTTTCCCTCGTTTTTTTTTTATTAGAGGTTGTGGGTTCAACCCTAGAGCCGCCACTATATGCTTATCAAGCATAATTAAGTTAGGACAATAATGTGAAAGAGTAAAGTAGTTCAAATTTCAAGATCGGAGATGGGATTTGAGAGGTTGGCAAATGCATCTCCAATTGTCACAAAACAAAAATTGGATGGATGTTAATGTCATGTGGGGTTGAGGTGTAGAAATGAGGAAAGAGGAAAGAGGGGTTCACAGTGAGGATTTTTTGGAAATGTATGTAGGGTGGGTTACCTCTATTCTTCTATCCTCTCTCCTCTCATCTCATTTCATTTCATTTGGCTCTCTAAAATAAGCTTTTGTTTACGAGTTTGGACAATCCTTATATAATTTGAGGGCCTCTCTCTTTTTGGCCTTTACCCACTTTACCATCCATTCTTTTTAACTTTATTTGTCACATTTTCTTTCAAAAAAAGCATTGGGTATGGTCATCACCCGAGAATATATATCAGAGATAAAGGTTAATCATGAAGACATTGAATTTTGTTTAGTATTGTACAAAATTTGCTCAAGTGGGTGCCTCTCACATACAAAATGCATAGAGTTTCATAAGAGTGTTGATTTTTTAAACATATCATAGTGAACTTTAGTGAGAAGCTCTTAAGGAAAAAAAAAAACTTAAAAGTAGAGGCCAAGTGAGCCAAGTGGATCAATTGATAGCTAAAAAGCTATGCACTTTATATTATCCATTATCAATATATGCAGAATGTAAACATTACTAAATTTCATAAGTCAATTTGAGAGTCTCTGCTCTCAAATTTTTTTTTTAACTGGAAAGAATTGGACTAACCGGAGATGCCAAGAGGCCGAAAGAATGGCAACGAACAAACCATCGTGAAAAAACGAAATACAACCACATCAACAAAGACAAGACCACTACGAAAAAAACTAGAGAACGAAGGTCAAAACTAGCGAAGTCGAAACAGTGCTGGAACCAAGACAATGTGAGCCATGACTTCTGTCAGTTGGTAGAGATATAGCGCAGGGAATTCCTGAGGAATAAAAGTGGAGACCTGAGATTTGGAATCAGTCGGTAGCGAGCCATCAGATCTCGAACACAAACCTCTCACGCGACAACAAAAGAAAGATCACAGGGCTTAAAGAAATACCACCGCTAGAATCAAGTAAACATACACTCTAGGAAAATTCGGGACTAAAATCTTTGTGACATGATAAGAACAAGTAGGAGATTGTCCCGAAGATAGAAAGAGAGAGGTTATCCCATAAAATTTTAAGAGATATTAGCCCAAATATTGAAAGAAAGAGGTTATCTCATTCTTTATTAGAGGGAGGTTATCCCAATATTTATATGGATTAAATATGTATATATATATATTAATGTATTTTTTATTGTTATTTTGTGACCAAAGTTTGAGGTTAAAAAGGAGATAAAAAACACCTTTTAACCCCGATTAGTGTAGTGATTGTTGGTGTGTGTATATATATATATATATATTCAGTTTTTTTCGGCCATTTGACCTAAGCGTGATGTCAGGCCAAATCCGTAAGAAACTCAGCGTCCTTGGAGCCCAAGGATGCCAAATCACCGGAGACCGAGATGGCCTCAACGACAGACGAATCATGTCATTGGATCGATCAATTGGAATTGAACAAAGGAACTGCCTCCATGTCCTACTTTGGTTTTCTCCTTTGGACAAATTTCCCATCTTTCTTTATGGGTGATTTATTATTATGGATTAGGTGTTTGTAGTGGAATAATAATGTGACTAAAAAATACATCATCACAACCCGTTCAACTTCACCACAAGGAAGCACTCTCAAAATTTTAAGAGCTAAGAGCATTTGCATTGGTGAATCAATAGGTTCATCAGATGGCCACCTGTAACTTAACAATTGGAAAAAAAAAGGAAAAGTCACGAACCCAGTTTTTTCGGATTCATCTGCAAGGACCTAGAAAAGTGGGGTGCATGGGCGCGTATTAAGACTCACACATGAAGGGGCAATTTTTTTTAATATATGGAAATAATTTCGATTCTTTAGAGATATCTAAAGAAAATGAGAGATCGGACAAGCCGGTAGATAGACTAACCATCATTGAGACAAGAAGCAAATGAGAAAATTGAAAAGACAAAGGAAATAATATAACATTCACGCAAGGCAAACAATCAGGCCAAAAAGAAAAGCGAAACAAGATGACATACTGCCTAGTAACATAGCAGGACCTGGAGAAGAAGCTGTGGACACCTCAGATTATGGACTTCCCAAGAGCCTTCAAATGTCGATCACAAATCCACGACTAAAGATAGTAAACAACCAAATCCGCTAATCTTTACAGGAGAGGTTATCTACCAAAAGAAGCAGTTTAGGAACAAAATATATATAACTAAAAAGAACATTATTGTTTCCTCTCAATACTATTGTGACTAAAAAATACATTATCACAATCCGTTCAACTCCACCACAAGCACCCAATCAGTCAAACAACAATCCAAAACCCACCTCAAACCCATCACATGAAGGAGCTCCTAAAAAAAGAATAAGTTCCCTCTCTTTTTTTATCCCTTAATTTTTAATTTTTATTTTTAGCAAGAGAACAAGTTTCCAATAGGCAAAGGCGTAAGCACTAAAGCACAGCCGTGCATGGAAGCCTACTATTCTGGAGCATTAGTGAAATGGTGGATTTTTGGTGTAAGCCACTCAGATGAAACCCAAAACCCTACTAAAGAATATTTATATTACATTGTTCTAATTGCACAAGTGACTAACCATTTAGTTCTTGCAATAATATTTATAATTTAGAGATATTCTAAACCTATAAAGTTCAATTTTATAAAATTGAAATTGAAATTATTAACTTAGTTTTTGAATCCTAGACAATGTTAAATAAATAGGTAAAAGGTTTTAAATTTCAATCACTATTATGTTTGGCAACAGTTAATAGCTTTTTGGAGCTTATGATTTTAATATTATATAGTTTCCAATGAAATAAATATAAGATTTTAATTTAATTAGCTTTTGAAATCGAGGTTTTAACAAATATTCACACACACCTTTCGGAGTTTTTGGTTTTTAATCATAAGTTTTCAGTAGTTATTAACAACTACATTTACTAAACATCAAACTAGCTTATTAATGTATACTTAAAACAAATAATCCATCGTCTACCAATTTTCCAAACATAGCCTAAATTTAGGGTCCGTTTGGAAAGGGTATATAGATATAGGATATAGGCAATATGGGTATGACCGTATGAGATCTAGATATCAAGTTATGGATATTGGGTATGGGTATAAGATTGATATCTATATCTTATATCTGTTATTTGGGAAGGGTATATAGATATCAGAATTAAAAAAGTGTAGTAATTTTCTAACAATTGAGGAACCTCTAATGTTCAAACCCTAAATTTCAAACCCTAATTCGAATAGAACCATAATTCAAGAGCAATTGGTGTAATTTTTCGAGCAGCATATATAACTAATTCGAACAACAGCAATACAAATTCGAACATAATGTTTAGACAACAGCAACTGGTGGAATGCAAGTCAATGAAGCCTTGAACTCAGTCAGAAGGAGAGATCGACAGAAGGGTGGAGGGCTCAAGTCGCCACCGAGAACCGAGCTAAAGGAGAGTGATGGGGGAGAACAGATGAAGGTGATGAGAAACGGGAAAACCACCCAAATTGAGAAGAGAAACGGGAAAACCAACTCAATAATCGCAAAAGCCCTCAAGAAAAAAACAAATATGAAGGCTGAACCACAAGAGTGGCAGGAAGGAAGAAGAGCCGAGCAAAGCAAAGAGAACAAAAACATAGAGAAGAAGGAGGGGAAGAAGAAGAAGAAGTGTCTGCTCAGTTGCTCGTTGCTCAGTAGACAGTTCCAATTTTCTTTTCCTATAACCCCCAATTTTGTCAGATATCCAAAAGAGAAGAATACCCTAGAATTAGTAGATGAGAGATATAGGATTGATATCTATATACTAATTTAAATAAATATATCAAACAGGGTATATAGATATTGGGCTTTCTAAACTATATCTATATACCCATTCTAAACAAGCCTTAAATGTAAAGTAGTTGAGATTGAGATCTTATAAATTTCAATACTACGAATTTATTCTCCATAGTCATGGATCTCAGAGGGACAAAGACATCATAAACTATATTGTACTTTTGCATCTCCTTAATGTCAACAAGTCCAAATTGTGCAGTATCCTGAGATAACTAAAAAGATGATAACTCTACTAAAAAAATATTTAAACTATTGAAAAAAAATACTGGTGTATATGAGATCTAGGTCATCTTTTTTGTACTCCGTATAATTCTAATTTGAAATTCATCGGATATTGATCTCTATTAAATTTGTCTAAATCCAAAATATTTTCATTCAACATATTTCTGAATCAAATCAAATGCTCCATCATAGAATATATATTTAACGACCCCCACACCAACACTAACTTACATAAAGCAGAAAACACTGAAGTAAATTTCACAAAAGAACCTTTTTCACCTTTAATTTGGTGGGCTTTCCACTCCCCAACTTTTGATTTTATTTTTCACTCCACTCGACCACTCGCACTTTTGGCTTCAGTTTCACAAAAGAACATTATCTGATGTTCTTTTCCGAACTGAAGAAACTTCCATTCCATACTATCAAGAACAACAAAATATCATGAATTCAAGGGAAAAAAAACTCCTCAATTCAAACAACAAAATCAACACAAATCCCATATGGCCATCAAAACTCGACCCCGATACCACTTGATCATACAACACGCTATGGCGGATGCCCCATGTGCTTGGGGCCATCCAAACAGCGGCATTATTCGCACTGCTATTCTGTTTTCGAAATGATTCTGGTTATGATTTGTGCTAGTTACTTCAGGAAACAGGAAGGCCCCACCAGCAGCAAAAAAGACTTTGCTTTGATGCCCAAAGATGATCATTCAACCTCATGAATGGGCATGGCCCTCCATAATTGATTTCAGCAATCCAACAATTGCATGCATCAAACATCAAATGAAAGTGACCTGTCTTTGACAACTAGCAACTTCATTATTCCTAAAGCATCTCCATACCTACCTGTGCCATTTATGACCTAACTAACAAGAGTTGTGTTACTTGTATGAATTTTTAAACAAAGCCATAGTACCTTGTAAGGGTTAGCCGCTTAGCATCCATACACCGAATCCAAATCGAGCCACTGAATGATGCAACTGCAATGAGATCTCCTGCATCTATGACTAGCTGCAGTTTGTTGTATGATGAGACAGTAAGAAATAGCCTAAAACATCAGGAGGAATCAGAAATCTGACCCTTACACGAAGCACAAAATCACAAATGTATAATTTGCGGGGTGCGTGTTACTTCCTTCCTGGTATCCTAGAGATATAAAGACACTGCACCTGCACAGCTGCAACGAACTATACAAAGCCAATTGCATAACGCATTTCAAGGCTCTATGATATTGCATCAAACAGTAGGATTATGAAGACGCCTTTAAGCGCTTTGTAGTATACAACTATAAATCACAAGCATATCAGGGTACCTTTTCAGGGGAGAACACATTACAACTTTTATTCAGAATTTACGTATGTCTATGTACAACAATATGCTGCATTGAAAGAATAATAATGAACAGTTGGGAAAAGGGAGGAAAATGGTTCAATTTTTAAGTTCAAAGATTGAAAATGTACTTGAATGCTAATACTACAAATGACAAACCAATATAAGAGGTGGCGGTGTCAGATTCATACCAGCTGACAGATCATGAATTTCGAGTAGCGTCGTCAATCATCATTCCTTTAAGACTTCTAGCCAACCAAATTGCGGTTTCCCTTGGGGAAACCTTCATTTTTCCGAAAGGCTTTAAAACTACTGCCAGTTCGTCAAGCCTATTTTGCTCCAGCAACTCTGCAGAAAGTTCCAAGAGTCCTTCAAGGGCTTCTGCCCTTTGTCTGAAAGACTTGACATCCATGATTTCCATGGGCTGTGCATCGCTTTCCCTTGAACAAGCTGAAGCATTTTCTGGATCCAAGGAATCCGTCATCACTGTTGTCAAGGTGGTGTTTCTAGCATCAAGTATGTGATTGCTTGGAGTACAGGATGGAGCCATAGCATTTCTTGCATCCAACTCTGAGAAAGCTGATGGCTTCACAGAAGCAGCTGGGTTACTTGCATCCACCTCCTTGTCAGCTGATGGAATCGGAGACACGGAGGTAATGTTTTTCACGTCTACATCAGTGTTAGTTTCCAGTTCCAAAGAGGCAGGAGAAGCCACATTCCTTGGGTCCATCTCTCGGAAAGTAGATGGTCTTGAAGTAGCTGGAAAAATTGCGTTTCTTGCATCCATCTCCAAGCTAGTAGATGATCTTGAAGTGGCTGGAGAAATAAGGTTTCTTGCATCCATCTCCAAGCTAGTAGATGGTCTCAAAGCAGCAAGAGAACTCCCATTTCTTACATCTACCTCTGAACAGCTAGACGGTCTGAAAGTGGCAGGAGAATTCACATCTCTCACATCCATGTCAGCTCTTGCTACATTGATAAGCTTGCTAACATCTATATCACCCTTAACGGTCTCAACAACTTCCTGCTCAGCTCCAACATTGCTACTGCTGATATCTATCACATCATCAAAACTCGGCTCGAGAATGGCGGCAGCAGTTGACTCAAAGCCAGGGTTTAGCAAAACGAATCCCTTGTCATGCTGCACGTTCATTTTGTCTGCATTAATGGGAGATACAAGTGAGGACGCTATTTCTACGACTGGTGACAGCAGTTCCCTAACAGTAAACTTATCATCGCCAACATACAACGCAGCAGTGTTTAAGCATTGTCCTCTATCAGATCTTCCACCAAATCCACCGGCCAAATTACTTTTCTCCTTATACAAAGACATTTTTTGAGTACTGAAAGAGGGACTGAGAGGTGCATCAGAACTGATGAACGTACTTGAAACAGTACTTTGTAAGCCTGGGCTGAACTCCGAGGTATCAACTGCACATGACACAGATCTGTCACTCTGCACATGGCTTTCCCTAGTTTTCTTAAACTCGGCTGGGTGCAAGTGTGAAGCAATTGCATAGCTCTCAGCTAAGCATAACTCAGTCTTACCACCATGCACATCTATGTTGCCTAATATGTTTCCAGGCATCTCAGGATACAAATCAGAAGCAGTTGCACTTATAGAGTGATATGACTGGACGTTCTCAGCATAGGTAACTTTTTCATAATCTGGGTGCTGAGTTGGGCTTGTAAAAGGAGTTGTTGCATCATCAGAGAGGTCAAATGCTTGCATAGACATGGATGATGATACAGAATTACAGCAACTATCAGCCTGCATAGCTCTGGTAACTCCTCCAGAACCCTCCTGAGGTTCTTGTATCACACCCCTTGAAACATTGGATGTGCGAGCGTTGCTCACCAGGTGAGTGCTACTAGGAACTTCATTAACCCCAGACACACTGACGTTTGCAGAAACTGCAGCTGCATTGGCAATTTCAAGTTCAGCCTGCCTCGTCCGTCCTGGAAAGGAAGACCGTCTCATGAGATTGGAAGGAGTTTTCTGCATTGGCTTTGTAAAAGTTCCATCTTCAACCCCTTTATTACTTGAAGGACTAGGTGAAGCAACAACATCATGTCTGGGCTTTGTCTTCGGAGAAAATTCAATCATGGGTAACTGCCAAGAAAATCCATCAAATTAAAGCTTACCAGAGACATGAGAAAAGAATGTAAGACTCATTGTAGAGAAAAATATCTCAAAACTTAATACCTGATGCTTAACAGCAGATGATCCATGAGCCCGTTTTAGAGATTCAGGACTGATCTTTGCTGTTCCAGCATTTGGTGAAACTCCATTAGGCTTGGCACTTGGAGGAATAATGCTAGGTTTGGGAATTTTAGATAATGCTTCGACATTAGGTCTCTCACCATGAGCACCTCCAATCCTTGGACGGCTACTTCGAAGTGGAGAACTGTCTCTAGCTTTTCCTTCTTTCAGAGCCATGAAAATACTTTTTATTGTTTTACGCTGCTTGGCCTCACTATTGGACTTTAATTCATCATTGTTATGCTTCACCGCATCGTTTTCATGCATTCTCCCTACAGACTCTGAGTTGCAGCGTTGGTCATTCGTTGGATGTGGCATGTCATAACTAATTTCGTCATCAGATACCATATCAGTATCTGTACCCTTGGTGTCACAGTTCATCACCATTACTGGGATGTTCTTCTCAGTAGAAATAGAGCTGTCTTTGTCACTACAAGAGCCGCTGCTGTATTGGCTTTCCGCCATATGCTTGCGAGTATCACGAGCCGAACTGATAGGCTTTTCCGGGGAAGGTGCACTTGTGGGGCGGTATTGATTAACATATGGTTGCAAATAAGGATGCTTGAGAATGTCAGATGCCTGTCAAATTCATAGATTTAGAAATTAATCCATGTGAAAAGATATATAATCAGATACAGATGCGGATGAAACCACATACATTTGGACGATGCTCAGGGTTTTTCCGCAGCATGGTTTTGATGAGTGCTTTCCTGCACGGATAGGAGGATTAAGGATATTATTTTGAGGATATTGAATTTCATAGATCAAACAAGAAGACATCAGAAACACAAACAACCAATCAATGACAACTCGGAGATTATGAGCATTGCCAATCACTAAGCGGATATTTGCATGTCACTAATATGAAGTTTACCTGATTAATTTAATTTGCATAGCAATGACATCTTGAGAAAGACATGCCACATAATAGCAGGTCACAGGTGAAACTTTCAGTCAAAACATCTTAAAACATTGAAAAAAGACATGCCACTCATGTAGCTCATGTTGAGTGCAAAAATAGTAACATGTAAGGCAAATACGCATAGGTGCTTAACTGCATATTTTCAGAAACAATAAAAGACTGATAGCAAGGAAAGTAACCAAAAACTTACAAGGAGGGAGAATAGCAGGAAGGCAATGGACCAATAGAAGACCGATTTATTTTACTTATTAATCCAGCCATATCCTGAAACAAAATATTCATGGTAAAAATTTAGTTACTTTTTAACGATTCATGTCAAAGGCTCTAATAACAAATTGAGGCCATTAGGCCAACACAGATATATAATGTAGCATGACAAACCCATCAATAACAAATTCAAAACTGATCTTTGAGGGTGAAAATCAAGAGAAATTAGAGCTTTTTCCATGTATCAGATACCAGGCCCAGTATAATGTCTCAAGAGCAATGAACTCACAAAATTTCCAGGCTTTTGCACTAGTAAGAGAATAACAAGTCCGCAAAATAGATAAGTTTGCCAAGATATTCAAAAACCCTTGGATCTTCATTGGTCCAATCATCAAAAAGAATTTTTTTGTAAAGGCTCAATTCTAAACCCTTCAACTTCACTGCCAAAATAGAGTTACTAAAACTATAAGTCCATAACAGATCCTATCTACTACCAATTCTAATCATGGAATACCAGCCAAGCCAAGCTTAAGAAGATGGTTCAGCCGAAGCATGGCAGAACAATTTGTAACCAATCATGAACATTTTGGAAGGGTATTACCATGCAGCAGGATTATCAACATCAAGTTGCTATTCATAATAGTTGTTAATAACCTAAACTAGCCAATTTACTCAATCAAAAGATAAACAATTTTAACATATGCAGTTGAGGAGGTCCAAAAGTAATTGAGCAAACTTACAAAGGCCTTGAAAGCAGGTCGATGAGCAGCCATCTCATACACACAACAACCTGTTCAACAAAAGATGAGTAAACCACAAGAAAGATGATTAAAGCTAATGATATCAGCAAGAGAGCAAATACCTAGAGACCAAATATCAGACTTGAAGCCATAAGGAATATCTGTTAACAGTTCAGGACACATGTAATTCGGTGTACCAACCACCTGAACAAGTAGTAAAGAAGATAGTCCATTAGCTTCGTCATTGCCATTGATCTATGACTGCATCAACTACAAATGCATTTCTTCACTGAATTTGAAAACATCTCAACTCTCAAGTAGCAACTAGCTTTACAACGTACTGAAACACAAGCTTCTATGAATTAAAAAGTACTATTTGATACTCCAACAATTGGACTACTTACTGAAGAAGCTAAATCATCAGCCTTCAGAGTTTTAGCAAGCCCAAAATCTCCTGGAAAGACCCATCAAACAAAATTAAGATCTATTGAAAAAGCAACATAAGATTTTATTCAGTCAACAGAATCTTTTACTCTCATAGGAATCCATATATACTCACCTAGGCGAACGTCTTGATCCTTTGTAAGAAAAATATTTGAGCACTGTCATCACAAAAGAAGCAAGTCAACAAACTGCCATGAAGTTATACTAAGATAAAATCATGAACTAGTTTCTAGTAGCAATTGCATTACATCACCTTCAAGTCTCTATGAAGGACGTACTTTGAGTGCAAATACTCAACTGCTAGTAGTAGCTGGGTGAACCACTTGCAAAGTTTCTGTTGTACATAAACATATAACCATAAGCATATTTTTAACTTATGAAACTAACCACAATCAGACCAAGTAAAGGAATTTCATCCATACCTCTTCTGGAAAATATGTCCCATAAGCTTTTTTCATCAATTCGGCCCTAAAAGATCCAAAAAGACAAAAGATGAAAGATACA
This sequence comes from Persicaria maculosa, assembly GCA_963922045.1. Lineage (NCBI taxonomy): Eukaryota > Viridiplantae > Streptophyta > Magnoliopsida > Caryophyllales > Polygonaceae > Persicaria > Persicaria maculosa. The sequence continues at coordinate 16,068,395 of OY998261.1, read as the reverse complement.
GTAACAGAAAAATGGCAAATTTGACCTTTACATGTTTAAGAATATACTCACATGTCTCCTCCTTCACAGTACCCAGTGACAATGCACACATAGCAACCCTAAATACAGAATTCAACCTCTTGGTCACAGCAAAGCGAAATACAACAGTACAACCCAAGCTTAACAAAACGACAATCACACTGAATTTAAATCGAACTATCAAATCTCACCTTCTCTACCCAGGCCTCTTTATAATCCACGATGTAAGGGTGTTGAATCCGAGCAATTAAAGCCATCTTCAAATTCCGAAACACAAATTAACAGCAATAAATAATCACTCAGTAAATCGGAACAATGCGGGAGTAAAAATTTGGACTGAATTCAAATTCTGCGCAAGTGTATAATCACCTCCTGGTGAGCGGAGCGTCGGCATCGCTCCGTTTGGCGAGCGAGCCTGATTTTCTTCAAAACATATCTGCATAACTCCAGAAGCAATCAATCAGCGAGAGGAAAAAAAAATCGATTAGAAACAGGAGAGATTGAGGAGGAAGATGAGGTATCTACTTCTTCTTCTCTTGCTTGTGATTAACAAGAATGGCGGCTCCGAAAGCTCCGCGCCCGATCTGCTCCATGATCTCATAGTGATCCATCCGCGATTCCATCGCTCCAGATCCGATCACTACACGTTTCCACTTCCGACGATTGAATCAAGTCGGTTCAAAGTCGAAAAATTAAATATCGGACAAGCAAGATGAAAACGGAAATTGTGAGGCTTCAATGCAATTGGTCAGGGCAGAGCCGTTGATTGGTCAACTGCTAGAGCAAATATACGTGGGGAATCTAGTTTTGGAGGGTTTCAATTTGAGTGAGGGTGGAAACCGAGGGAGGGAGAGTGAAGATGAAGAATTCAAAACTGAATTGGAAATGGAATTGGCGTGAGTTCGCTAAAGGAGGAGAGCTGAGAAGGTTGTGATCTTCATTAATGGCGGTATCTGTAGGTGAGATCGCTCTCTGGTTTGGGGGTTTCCCTCTCTCTCCATTTTTGGTCTCCCTTCCTCTTTACTCGGACACACTGTCTTCAACTGCACCCTGAATAAAATAGTAGTAATATATTATGCACTAATTACTGTGATATGCTTTGTAAAAGTATTTAATTTAGGGAAATTGAGTATGTTACTCGCAATTATTGTAAAATTGCGTTTGATGCACACACTTTATAACGAAAATAAGATTTTTGCACCAAATGGATAGAGATCTTTTTAAATGGTCACCAAAATGTTAGAGACTCGTCTACATATGTTCATGGAGCAAAAAGGTTAACAAAAGATAACAATAGCATTATAACAATCCAAATAGGGTATCATTCGATTTTTTTTATAATATGTCGAGATTTGAATTTATGCATATGTTAAAATATACTTCGAAAGACTATATGAATTTAGAAAATATCACGAATGTAATATGTGATTTTTTTAAATCAAAACGATAAAAGTAATTTACAATAAAAGCTAGAAAAAAGGAGTTATAATTGTGTGCGAGAGAGAGGAAAAAACGAAGCCAAGTTGGCAACAAAAGAGTAATGACGTAGTTTGCCCATGAAGAATAGATATAGGGTTAGTTTGAGAGTTTGGTTACTACGTATAAAGTCTTAACACAATGAAGCCATGTCAAAAAGAGAATGGGTTGCTTATAAGATCTTGAACAAGAGAAATAGGGTCAGTTTGATAATACACAGATGATGAGTAATTGAAATTAATGAATTATGTGTGATAAATATATGTTGAAATGTATGTTTATAAATTACTTCGTAGTATGTTATTTGATAACCCTATATGTTATAATAACTGATATAAACTAACTGATGAGAGAAGAGAAAAAAAAAAATTGTGAATAGAAAAAGAGAAGTTTTAGGTGGGTAGTTGCTAAAAATTCAATTTAAAAAAATAATTATATTAAAATCTTAACTTTATCTTATTTAAAATTATATAATATTAAAATCAAATTCTTTTTTAAAAAATAGGGAGCCATGGTTCCAATCAATTTGCATGTTCCTCTTATCATAATTACGGAGTAAATTAGAACAAACCCAACAAATTCCCCATATTGATTTTTTTGGAGAATATTGAGATGATTTTTAGTCCAACAATTTCCTCATTACATTCTTTAAAATAGAGAATGAAGAGAAAAAATAGATATCATTCCCTAAATTTGGAGAAATCTCTATATATTTTATGATAAACTTCGTACTGGAGAAGCTGTTGGAATTGAGATAAAAAAATATTCAAAATATATAACTTATAATTCTCTATTTTAAAAATTATTTTAGGAAAACTGTTGGACATGTTCTAAGAGACAATCAGTTAGTTTCCCTAATTTACTCGTTTAAATAGCTAATTGATGTATTTGCTAATATGGTGGTGTAAAATCGCTAATACTACAGGAAAAGGAGGAGCTTCAATAACTTTTTCATTTCCATTTTTGTGAAAAGGAGGGTCAAGTTAACTTGTTAATTTATTGAAGTAATTTACTTTATCCATGTCTCCACTAAGAAATGAGAATCTTAAGTACAGTAGTATTTTTTTTTTTAAAAAAAAATGTTGTGGATAATCACAATTCATCGAAACTCTAAATTGAAAGTGTATTGATTTGTCATTTTTATGTAACAAGTTAGATGATGACATATGGCCGTTGAAATATCACTAAAACTCCAAATCGTGACTTACCATTATCATGTAACGTAAATTGTCAAATTATATATCCCTTTTATATGTGTTAGTGCATGAATTTCCTTTCCCCTAAAAGAAGAAATATTACCAAAAAAAAAACTTTATGTTACATCAAAAAGATGTGATATATTTACTTTAAAAGATTTAACATCCAAATCTTTGCCCACCAATGATCGCCTCTATCCACCTTTCCTTTCGCTTTTGTGATTAGGTGAGATCAAGTTCACAGTTTTCTTTTTAGGTACTATTTGCAAATAGTACTTAGTACTAGTACATAACATGCCCAAAAAAAATATATTTTTTTAGAGCAAAAAATAATTTTTTAGAGCAAAAAAATAAAACAATCTATCTATATAAAATACTAAAACAGAGACATAAAGTCTTTTCTGGTACAATTCGACTATATGTCGTTTTCTGGTACAATTCGCCTATGTGTAATTTTCTGGTTCAATCTGACCCTGACTTGACACCTCAATTAATGATGATGCAATATATTTCAGCCACATCAATTAATGATCCACTTATTTTTATCGGAGTAAGTGTTATCTTATGTGTCTATATTAATGGATGATTAATTAATTATTTTTAATATAAATATTCAACTTCGTATCTTAAATAGTTATAAAATCTATCATTTTACCTTTAGTTGTTTTTATCTCTAGTCATCAATATTGGTTATATTAGTTTGATCATTATATGATATACATATTAATTCTTTCATTAAAATAAAATACATTCTTCAATAATATTTCTCCTGTAAAAATTCCAAACTACTCCGTATTTATTAATATCAATCTTTAATTTATGATATGTTATAAATAATAAAATAAATCGATAATTTGTTTAAGATAATAGGTGTTGGATGACACATCTACATGATGATTACTTTAGTTAATTAAATATCAATTACCAAAATTTATAAATGACAAATTAACAGGTTAAGTTTTTTTTCCGGAAATTTCGCCAGGTACCCCTGTAGTATTGTAATTTTTGCGAGGTATACAACTATTTTGCATATTTCGAGTGGTGCCCCTGTGGTTTTCAATCGTTTCGCCTCGTGCCCTTTCCGGTTAAATTTAACAGTCTTGTGTTTCTTCTGTTAGTTTACAAAAAAAAAAGCCAGAAAACAGAGAAAGACGACTGAGACGATAGAGCGAAGAGCAGACGACAACTCGAAGAAGACCAGCGTTGCCGCCGAGAGGAGAAGTTGCTGCTCGCCTTCTCGGATCCGGTGCTCGAAGGCCAAGTCGCCTGCTCGGATCCTCCTTTTTGTTTCAACCTCCCCCTCCTTCATCCTCAAGTAACCCCCTAAGGCCCCAATCCCAATCATTCTTCAAACTCCCCTACCCAAAAAAAAAAGACCAAGTTTTTACCAAAATCCACCAAAGTTTTCAATTTCCCGTTCTGGGTACTTTGAATTATCAATCTTCAATTTGGGTTTTCTTCCCCCAATACCACCCATGGAAGGAGAGCACTGTTGGAATTCACCCCCCTTTGGGTTGGCGATTCCACCACCCACTGGCCCCAATTGCTCTTCAGATTGCTTTCTAAACCCTAATCGGCCACGCTTACTGCCGCTGACACATACACCTCCCTGAAAGTGTGCACCGCCCCAGCTATGGAAGAAGCCCTAATTAGCCTTCCGTTGGATTTATCAATCCCAAATCTCCCATCCAGTGACAATCCTAAATTCAATTCGATTTCCCCATCTTCTTGCTCCTCCGATGCCGATCAATTGAGGGCTTTTATTGGCTCCACCTCTGTTGCTGGTGCTTCTCCTTCGCTCTCCCTGCGTTTCTTTCTTTCTATTCTATCCATTCTTCCTTTTTTTTAATTGACAAGTAACGGAGCATCAGTCAGTCCATTAAATTTAACTGGAAAGGGCACGAGGCGAAACGATTGAAAACCACAAGGGCACCACACGAAATATGCAAAAGAGTTGTATACCTCGCGAAATTTGCAATACCCAGGCCAGGGGCACCCCGCGAAATTTCCGTTTTTTTTAGATTGAGGCCAGATCTTATAGTTTACAATCGTGCAACGTTCTCTTATTAAATTGATAATATTTGTTTATAAATATTTTCACAAACTACCTATATTTATTTATTTTTATATTTTTTTATATCGAGTCTAGATTTTATACTTTTTAATAAAAATATATTAAATAATAAAAATTGATAATATTTATAATATTATCAATATTTATATTTATTTTTTTATAAATAAAAGTAAAAATGGATTGAATTTACATATCAATATGTATGTTTCTTTCTTTATGTTTTTTTCTTTTGGATTTAATACGTAAGCTTTTTTATCATTTAATATTCTCTGTTAAAAGGTATAAAATCTAGACTAAAGATAAAAATATATTTTAATCATTTTTTAATAAGAGAACAAACATGATTAATCTAGACTCAAACATGTGTTTATATTCTAAAAAAAATAACACAATTGAAGATTATATATTTATTTTATATGGAGTAGTAATTTATATTAATTTAAAGATGGTATATATAATAAAATTTATTAATAAATCGCGCAATGGCCGAGTAATAAAACTAGTTTATAGAATAGCAACTAATTGCATGAAAATGAAACAAAAAAGACGTTTAATCCAAAGTTAGAGAGTATGTACGCCGACACCACCAGGAGTTTGCTTTCTATTTTTTTAAATATATTAGTGAATTATACAAAACTACCTGTAAATTATGAAACTTGTATAAATAACCCGATTTTTGGTGTCATGTATATGTATATCCCTTTAATATATATCCCTTTAATATATATTTACATATGGTTGAACTATGTAGTAACCATTTTGGAATGGTTCAACCGGAAAGAACTTATGGGTAATACTCATATGTCTCCGGTTCGAATTCCGGATGACCGCTCTTTATTTACCAAATTCAAGCTTGAACTATGTAGATGGGGATGAATGAATTATAATTCCACTTAATAATTAAATCCACAAGTATAACAAAACACAGTAGGTAAAAATTGGATAGTTTTGTGTAAGTTTATAATTTTAGTAGTGTGTATCCCAGTCAAACCTTATTAGCTTAGTTATTAAGGATGACACATAGTGACCAGTAGGTCATGAGTTTGAATCCCCATCCTCCATATTGTAATAGGCTTAGTGTCTACATATGAACAGAAAAAAGGCGTGCGTGTCCCATTAAAAATATGACGAAAACAATAAATATGAAATACATTGTAAAATTACATCTATTATTTATAAAAGAACTCATTAAAAATACAACGAAAACAATAAATATGAATTACATTGTATTGTAGGGATTGAACTAATAATTTTTTTACAAGGTAAGAATTCAAAATATCAGACAGCACATAATTGAACTAATAATGATCAAAGTATGGGGGAATATATAAAATAAAAATTAATTTAGATATAAATAATTCATTCCGCCAAAAAGTAATATAAATAACACTTATCAAATAAATAATTTTGATATATATAATTATTTCTACAAAAAAATAATCTAGATAGAAATAAAAGAACACATATCAAATATTTATCTATTAATATGTTTGGTAAGTATGACTACAAAATAGTTTGATTTATGTTTTTTTTAGCAATTAACTAAATATATATAGATAGAATGTGATTATGATAACTTTCTATAAATTATGATAATTATACTATTTTAATAATTTTTTTGTTGGGAAATTTTTCCTAGAATCAACAACAACACGCCACCTAGGATACTATATATGCATTGGTTTTAGTATATTTAGATATATAGATACAATTGTGAGAGATTTTAAGAAATAAAATGTCAAAATTATTAGGGGATTTTTGTGTAAGTTTTTGAATATTTATGAGTATTCTTGTGTAAGTTTTTGAATATTTATGAGTATTCTTGTGTACTTCACTCGTAATTAGGGTTGTTATTCGAGTTGAAGAGGCAAGTATTGTTTGTTCACATTCAACTCATTTAGAAAAAAGTGAAACCTAAATTTGGATTTGAGCTTAAAATTGTGCTTATACTTTGCTTGTTTATTGAATGAACAAGTTCAAGGCAAAAAAAAATTCGAGTATTAAACAATCCCACTTGCTCTTGACATAGTAATCTAAAATAAATTATATAAATTCCACAAAATTCGAGCTTAAGTCGATTCGAGCCGAACTTTGAATTGATCTTAAAAATGTGTTCAAACTTGGCTCATTTAGTAAATGAACAATCTCGAGTTGAGCTTTTATCAAATCGAACCCGTGTTAAACTCGAACCCGTGTTAAACTCGAACTACCCGACTCATATAACAACGTACTATACCCATAATTATAAACTTCGGGAAAAAAGAATGAAATATATTGGTCAACAACTAATTTTTTTCAAACATTACACTAACTATGCAAAATCTCAAATAAGTTATCACTTCCTATCATCATATCCATCAATGGAAATATAAATTACGAAATGTATTTTAGTAAAGTATTTATTTTTAGGAAAAATGACCGATAATAATACGAACTATCAACATTGAACAAAAAAATACTATGAACTTTGAAAAATACCAATTCATATGCAAATTATAACATTAAACCAAAGTCGATACAAGGTCCAAAATTCACAAACTATAAATTATTTTAGACTCAAATTATAATTACTTAGAAAGTTTGAGAAAATTTTATAAAATTAAAAGAAAAATTATATTTATATGAAAAAACCCTAATCCCTTACCCATCTTCCCCAGGTCTTTAACCATGGCTATTACCAAAACAAATTTTTTAACAATGGTCATTGTCTGTCCAATCTCTAAAGAAGTCATTCAATCCCCAATTCACCTTGACATTTCCACCTTCGTCCACCCCAATTCTTGATAATTCTTGCCACCGCCAGCTATGTCATCTTCAAGCACGCCAACCATCCGACGGTGGCCGCCGACATCATCCCGGTAGTCAATGGGCACTCGAAGATGGCAGTACGAACAAGTGACAACCTGTGCGATAGATGAATGTCGCACCCACCAGGATCTGGCGACGCTCGCAGAGCCGCATCGACATCATCACTCTTGTGCGACAGATGAATGTCACACCCACCAGGATCTGGCGACGCTTGCAGAGCCGCATCACCCTCGCGTAGGTCGTCACCTCCGCTCCGCCATCGTCACCTTGAATTATTCTACACATTGGGGAAGATGATGAAATTCTTAATTTTACAATTTTGACCAGAATTTATTATTAATTATATATTGAGTCCAAATGAATTTATAGTTTGTAAATTTTATATCATGTATCAATTTTGGTTTAATGTGTAGTTTGCAACTTTGTATATGAATTGGTAGTTTTAACAATTCGTATTATTTTTTTGTTCATCGTTGATAGTTCGTATTATTTTTGGTCATTTTTTCTTATTTTTATGCATTAAGAAATTACATGCCCGAGAATATAATCTTCTTTTTCATGTAACATAATATTTTTTTTAAAGATTCATATTATATCCCAAAATTTCAAACAACCAAAAGTAAAACCTAGATAAATTCAAATAAATATCACCTTTAAATTGTGTAAATTTACTCTTTACTTTCTCTGCAGCTGTACATAACATATAAGGCCTTTTGCATAACTAGACACTTTTTTTTTAAACTTTGCAAAAATGTCATGGTTTTGGGAGAATTGCAAAAGTGGACTAGGGGTCTAGTTTTGCAAATAAAAAAGGTGACCTCTTGGGCCAGTTTCAGGTTGTAGAGGAGGAGGGAACACATGTGGAGGGAATGAGATTTTGTGAAATTTGGATTTTGTGCCAAAACAAGGTGATGGGATGTTATAAAAGGGAAGGAGAGGAGAAACCTTTCATTTCATCCCTTCTCTCACATCTTCTGCAACAGAAAGAAATGGAGAAAAAGATGGAGAATGTTCCACCATGGAAAACAAGCTCTCGGCTTGCAGTTCTAGTTGCAGAGCACTTGTCCCCTTCATTCGGTGCCCTTGTCAGTGATCAGAATCTCTTTGTGTCCTTGATTTCCCAGAAACCTTTGTTCTCAGATGCAATGAGTAAGTGTATTTGATGAAGTACTCCTCGTATATGACAAAAAGTAGATACCCATGAACCTTTGTTCTTATCCATCGTTTCGTTTTCAGGTGGAAACGCCTTGGTATGCGTCACCCTCATCTTCGATGGTTGTTAGGTGTTCGAGGGAGGCAGATGGGTGTTTGCTCTCGGCTTGAAGTTCCAGTTGTAGAGCACTTGTCGCCTTTAATCTGTGTCCCTGGTTGTGATCATAATCTCCCGTGTCACTTTGCTTTCCCAGAAACCTTTCTTCTTAGATGCAATGGGAAAGTGTATTTTCCATAGTACTTCTCATCTATGGCGAAAAGTACAACCTCAAAAACCTTTCTTCTCATCTGTCGTTTCATTTTTAGGTGGAAAAGGCTTGGTCTGCATCACTCTCACTTTCGATGGTTGTTGGGTGTTCGAGGGAGGCGGATGGGGTGTTTGCGGGTTGAAACGTGCACAAGAATGTAGTGATACAAGAGAGCGTCAACTCACATCTCTAAAAAACCTAATATGATCAAGGTTATCGACGGTGTTATATGTGAAGAGGTGGCATTATCTTACGTTTCTTATTCTGTAAATCGTATATGTCAACAATATGAAATGTGCATGTCACCTGTTTGTATGGTCGTGTCACTTGAAAGATTTACCGTGTCACTTGTTTGATTTTAAAGTTTCACATTTCTGAGTGCGTCTGCCTTGTCACCTGTTTGTCTACATTGTCACATGAAAGAATTACCGTGTCACAGTTCAGAATTTCACATTCAATTTGTTTTTGAATTGAACCATGTCACCTATTTGTATGGCCGTGTCACTTGAAGGACTTAACGTGTCCGCATTTCCACTGAAACATTTGAAAACCAAGTACGTTCATAAACAAAGTTTTGAGCATAAGATCAGTCTTTAAACTGGAACTCAAATTTCCCGTGTCACCCAAACTTAAACACCATGTCACCTAAACTTACACACCATGTCACCCAAAATGAAACTAGAACCTAGATTCCCTTTTCTTTTTACACCCGCTTTTTTCCCTCACATTCTTTCGATTTGACCTGCATTAAATGTAGCAGACTTTTTTTTTACCTTTTCGGTTTTCCTTTTTATTTTTTTCCTAACATTTAATGCTTCACTCTTTTTTTTTCTTTTCCCTTTTTTTTTGTCCCCTTTACCCCCTAAAACTGGTTCTGTTGACCTGCACTTTTGTGCAATTTTTTGGCAAACCGGGTTACTTTTGCTATATTTCAAGAGCTAGGGCTAATTTTGTAAAAAAAAATTTTGCGCTATTTACCTCCATTACCTCTTAACACTTTCCATGTAGATAATTATTTGGGGCTAGGGCTAATTCTGCAAAGTTTTTTTTTTTTTCTATTTACCTCCATTTCCTCTAACACTTTCCTTGCATATAATTATTTAATTCTACCTTGACAGCCTGGCATTATAAATTCCACGTTAGTTTTTCAGACAATATAAGCAGCTGTGCGAATTAATAAATAATGTCATATATATAATGCCATTGTTATTATATATGTAAGGGGTCCAAAATAATTGATGGGTCATCTTTATTAATGCGTTGTTTGGTTATAGGAGCTAGGCTCACCTTTTCTTTTCTTTTTTAATTATTATTATTATATTTTAATATAACTCTAAAAAACATAATTAACTAAATTATTAATTTAATATACATATCTTTTAATGAAATATAAGAGATGAGATGATTAGATCTATAAACTTTTGATCTTGTATTTGAAACTAAAATAGACATGGCCACGGGTCACGGGTCGGGCGGGTCGACCTGTGACCCGTCGGGTCGGTGACCCGTCGGGTCCGGGTCCAAGGGTCGAAGGGTTGGGTCGGGTTGAGGGTCAGGGTTAGGGTCGAGGGAAATGGAACCCGTGACTCGGCGGGTCACAAGGGTTGTGCATTTAAAAAACTAGCCGTTAGGTGGGTCCCACGTGAACGTTTATTTTTTTAAAAAAAAACTAGCCGTTGCTCGGGTTGAACGTAGGCTCGACTCTATAAATAGCATCCCCTCTTCCCCAATTCATTTTACTTACACATCCCATCAATCAAATAACTTACATTTCATTCATTCCCGACGTTCCGTCAATTGTCGTAATGGACGGCGGTAAAAGCGGATCCTCGAGCTCCTCCTCATTGTTCAATCATTTCAACAAGGTCGACCAAGCCCCGGGGAAGTTCGAAGCGGAGTGTCGTTATTGTGGTCATAAGTACAAGGTACCGAACAACTTGGGTTATGACAACTTGAAGAATCATCTAGCCAAGAAGCATCCCGAAAAAGTCGACAAAGCATCGGGATCGTCGGGTAATTAGTATTTTAGTGTTGTGTTTTGTGAAGTTTATGATGTTATGCAAATAAATTAGGAACTAGGAAATAAGTGTTTTATGTTGTAATGTCGCCGAGCGCGATATCGACCGAGGCAATGAATCCGGTACGAGTTTGTAATCGTTGTTCGGTTTGTAATAAAATTGGGTTTTATGTGTGTATTATTTGGTTTTTTAACTAATCCAACATATAAATTAATAAACCTAAATAAATAGTTTTGACCATCACACAAATAAATAACAACACAACCTATTATAAATTTACAATGTGGAAAAGTGAAAAAAAAATAGCCAACGGCCGGGTCCAACGGCTAGTTTTTTGAAAATCAACGGCCGACCCGCTGGGTCGACCGTTGGACCCGGCCTTCCTTTGGCTCCAAAACCCTCCCATTTGCACTATAAATACTACCCCTTCCCTCCCATTTTCATCACACCATCTCATCACATCTCCTACTCTCTAATCGCTCTCTAATCGCTCGAGAATCGAGGAAGTCGGAAGTCGGTGGTTCACGAGTCAAGAATTCCGAGAATTCGGCGCTTCGCATCACCAAATCCTACTTCTATCAACTCTTTCTTTTCTTCATTATTCCGTCATTTCTCTTAATTACATATTCATATTATTTTAACAAATTTCTAATCCACTTTTTTTGAAAATGTTTTCCCGAGGTCGAAGGAGTGTAAGCGGAACCCCGTCTTCAAGCAAGGGGAGCGGCTCGGGATCGGGTCACCAACCCGAGCCTAGCCTGACGAAGCGCCTCCGTTTCCGGAGCTGGAGCGAGCGGATCCCAACTCGAGCGGTTCCTCCCGCACTAGTATTACCGCTCGAACTAAGGCTCTTGCCAGAGATATTTTTGGCACAAAGAGGTCGAGGTCCTCGTCGAGCCCCCACTCGGAGCTCGACGAATACTTGTCTACTAACTTTGAATTTCGCAGTGATGAAGATGAAGATTTCGATATTTTAGAATGGTGGGGCCGAGTAGAAAGACAGCGATTTCCGACCTTGTAGGTGATCGCTCGACAAATACTTGGAGCCCCTTGTTCCACCGTCGCAGTGGAACAATTATTCAGCCGAGGGGGACAAATTCTTACCGAGAAGAGATCAAACTTGCTCCCTGAGAACCTCGAAGCACAAGTATGCCTCGCCGATTGGAAGAAGGCTGAGATGAGAATACAGAAGAACCTCATCAACACCGGATCAGAGCCTGATGATGGAATGGACTCGGAATCGGTCGGGAGCTCCGTGGACGGTGGAGTCGTCGATCCCCAGGGCCAGTGCCAATCCGACACCGACGGATAGGCGAAAAGGTAAGCGGGGTTCAGACAACAGGTAAAGAACTACGTGGGCTTTGATTCCTCTCCCCCGGGAGGATACGTAGGCAATTGGGAAACCGATTCAAGCCCTTCTTCCATCTTTTTTCCCCCCCAAACCCAAACACCATTAAACACGAAACCTTATTTCACAAATTCACAAAACATCACGAAAACGTCAAAAAAATAACCCGACCTGGCCTTGACCCGGCGGGTCGACCCGCCGGGTCAACCCTTCAACGCCACGTGGCCGACCCGGGACTCCGACCCGCCAACCCGCCGACCCGGCGGGTGACCCGAACCCGTCGACCCGTGGGAATCCTGGGTCAGGGTTAGGGTCGTACCCCCCGGGTTGCCGACCCGGTGGGTCGGACCCGTGGCCATGTCTAAACTAAAACACTTCCACCAATGATATGCATTATATATCTATATACGAGTTTTCTATCCTATGTCCCAAGGGCATAGGATAACAATCTCAATCGGAAAAGATTATCTAAATTTAAATTATTTTAGTTTTTTAAATATTGCTTAGAATCGCTTCTTTATTTGGAGAGTCTCCACTTCTCATCCGACGAACTACATGTCTACATATATATATTCTCCTTATCGATAGTTTTATTTTGAAACACACACACATAAAGGGTGAAATAATCCTTTTATGCCAAGGATTAGAGTAGCCATCTTGGCAAGGCCACTGGCGGGACCGGAATGACGGCGACCGAAGAGGGAAGGAAAAGGGGGTTTTAAGAGCTCGGTTGAGGGAGACTAGAAGGCGGCAATGGGGAGGCCAAACCAGGTCGGATTTGACCCACCGACGAAACCACCGGATCCAGTCGCCACTAGGGCAACGCCGCCAAGCCCACTGCAGAGGTCGGATGTGCAGAGGAGAAGGATACTGGGCCAAAACTCTCAAATCGGAGAAGAGGCGAAATCCGAAGAGGGAGAAGGAGAAGGGGGCAAACCACAACGAGAAGAATCTTTCGATCACAGCAAAGGTCGGATTTTAGGGGTGGAGGAGAAGCAACAACCCAATTGATACATAACACCACTCAAAACAGGGGATTTTAGGGGCAGAGGAGAGTAGAACCGAGGCAAGATCGCCCAAATCGGACGAGACCAAGGTGGAAACCAAAGAGGGTGGAGGAGGAGGAGGAGATGAGGTGGTAACGTGGATGGTAACGGTAGCTCCGAGGAGGACAAAAGAGTCGAAAAATACGGTGGCAGTGGTGGTTATTACCCACCGAGCAAGGGTTGATGCCTAACAAAGGGAGATGGGCTCCCTCTCTCTCTATATAGAGAGACCTTTTTATATAAATTTTAAGAAAACTTGGGAAGATGGTCGAACTCACTTATTCATTTTTGTTTAAGCAAGATAAGAATTCTGTTCACTAGACAAGCTTAGGGAAACCAAAAGATCGGACAAGTCAGTAGATGAACTAACCATTATGTACAACTAGAAGCAAAATACAGAAGCAAATAATTGAAGCAAATGAGAGAAAGGAAATTACAGAAGCAAATGATATAAATAAAAATACAAAAGGAAACGTGCAAGTCATTATACACCGTAAATTATAAGACAAAGAGACAAACGAAACGATTAATTGGTTAAAGAGATGACGCACACAGAGAGCTCTTGAGAATACTAACGAAGATAGACTCAAACAAACCATCAAATATCGATCACACTTTCACAACATCATCGAACATGATAAATCAATCACCGTTCACACCAGTCACTTATTCATTAATTATCCGCGGCCATTGGGGTTAAAATTTCACTTTTCAATTATCTTTACCAACTTCACTATTTGGTATTGATCTACGAATTATTAATACTTCGTGGTACCCTTTTTTTGCCCATTTATTTAATTTGGTTTCTGTTTTCTGGTCCCATTTGGATGATAGATGGATCAGATCACTCTTGTTTTCTTTGGGGAGCCACTGCCACAGCCACTGCCCAACTAATCAAATGATTCAATCAATAATTATCATAATTATATTACTCCGTATTTTAAAACTACCAATCATTGTTGTTATGTTTTCCGATTTAGGACCCGATCGCTTAACTATATAAGCACTGCTACAAAATTAATGTCAATGTATTAAACCACATGGCTAAAGTAGCTAAAAGGCTACTTGTAATAGTTTAAAACTTTAAACTACTTACTCCGTAAAATCAAAGGTTAAAAAAATAAATTGTGTATAAGACTTATTTTAAATGGACGTTTTAATTAAATTAGTGTTTAAAAAAAGCTAATTTTTATAGTTTTTTATGAATATTTTTAGTTTATTTGATTTAAAATTACCATAATACTTGTAATAATAATTAAATAAACTCTATTTTTTTTACAAATAAACTCTTTTACGCCACGGAGTTTATATTATTTTTATTTTTTCAACATTTATTTCACACAATTTTGTAATTTTAAATTGGTTATAATTTTAGTCACTTTTTCTACTTCGTCCCATACGTAAATGTAAGAAATTTTTTTTTGTTCAAACATTTATATTTGCATTACAAATTAATCATTACCTATTGTCGCTATTGAGTTGAAGAACATATAAATGGTGTTTATTGTCCTGCTGGGGTTCACCAGCTGTTTATTTCATTTGGAAGGGACCGCGCTTTAGTAAATTATTTTATTTCATTAGGTAGATGGTTTTCATATAAAATAGATATATGCATAGAAGAGAAATTCAAAATAAATAACATCAACTGCACATATATTCAAATTGTAGGTATTAGGTTGCACCAAAAAAAAAAAACTATCCTTGTGGAGGGCTAATGCTTTGTAGCAGGGTCGATCCATTCTAATCAACTCAAATTTATCGTCTAAACCACTATATAACATGTAAAGCTTTATGTTGCCTGCGAATATTCACAAGGAACAAGATCAACTAAATAGAACATTCTTCTGGAAGAAGGATTTACAATACAAACCACTCATAAGTTGGGACAAGATTTGTAGAACAAAAAAGAAAGATGGATTGGGAATAAGAAAATCTCAACATATGAATGAGGCACTACAAATGAAATTGTTATGGAAAACTCTCGTTGAACCATACAATGTATGAGTCAAAATAATTAAACACAAATATTTAAAAGAGAGTGACATTCTAAACTACCGATGCAAAAAAACGACATCGTGGCAATGGAGAAAAGCATCCTTATTAATCAATAAATTCAAAGGACTCATTTGATCAATAAGCAATGGTGAATCAGTCAATTTCTGGACAGATAATGGGATTAGCAAATCGCCACTACTCTTTGAGATTGATAGATCTCTACAAATTGATAAGAGTACAAAAGTGAGTGAATTCATAATTGCAGGCAAATGGCGGAAAGAGAAATTAAGTACCCTCCTGGACGAAAATATGGTTAAAAAAATTACAGACATACCGCTTCCAATCAATCCTACTCCGAATAGGCTCTACTGGTAGCAGGATAAACAAGGCTGGTTCACAACATCAAGTGCAATGAAGTTGGTATCAAATCATGATTACTATTTGGACGACCCCAATAGTTGGATTTGGAAGGTTGACACGTTGCCAAAAATTAAAAATTTCTTGTGGAAAATTTCTCAGAATGGACTGCCCACGAGGGAACGGTTAGCGAGTAGGGGTACCCCCATTCCGAACTACTGCGTGTTTTGCGATGCCCATTCCGAGGATGAAGCCCACATTTTCGCAGAGTATACATTTGTTAAGAATTCCATGCTAGAAAACAAAAAAGTTCGAGACGTAGTCAACAAAGTTTCAACAAGGAACGCCAAAATCACTATGGAAAAGCTGAGCCAATCTCTTAACAAGATCGAAAAAGAAGAAATGGCGTTCAAATGGTGGACAACATGGTTCTATAGGAATCAAATCTCATTCAGAAATCAAAATATCCCTTCGGCATGAGAATTAGAAAGTTTCATCCACAATATCAAAGACAACTGGAAGAAGGCTTCGTCCGGAGTTTTCAACCTTGACGATGTTGATAAGGGAAAAAGATCGGTTCCTCGCCAAAAAATTAGTAGGAAAAATATCAAATGGCGAAAACCAGATCGAGGATTTTTGAAACTTAATTTTGACGGAGCTATATTCCATGATGACAATGCCAGCGCTGGCTACATCATTAGGGATTAGGAAGGTAAGACAATTAAGATCGGCTCAAGAAACTTGGGAAACCAATCCCCACTAATGACGGAAACGATTGCCCTCCGAGAAGGCATCACTTGTGCAGAAAATATTAGAATAAGAAAAATTGTTATTGAAGGAGACTTGCAAATCATTATAAACCACCTTAAATTACATGATCCATGTCCCTGAGAAATAGAACTACTAATGGGGGACATTGAAAGGATTCTGCAATCCTTTCAGGAAGTCAAATTCTCCCATGTGCCCCGCGAGGGTAACAAAGTGGCTGATAAGGTTGCACACCTTAGCCACTTTGTTAGCGGGTGTACACTGGTATTGTAACGGCTCGGGATTATAATTCCCAGGTTACGTTTCGAGGGATGAAATCCCTCGTTAGGATCTTGCGCCCTGAGTAAAGGTTGAAGGTTTGAAATCAACAATTTTGCTTTTGAAGTGGGATTTCGCACCCAAAACCGAGAGGGAACGCTGGAATCCCCGAGGTAAGTCCCCTGTACCTGCCCTATGGCTTAAGTCGCAAAATTCGTTGATCATACAACCAAGAAGATTCCAAATTCATACATAAGATTGCCACGACGGAGCCGGGTCAGATTGTGATCAAAACATCCAAAACCAATTAACCATTAATAAATTGGTGAAGCCAGAGTCTCGACTCTCTCTTTCCGCCATGTTAAACCCCGCGGTCATGCAGCCAAACCAGCCTTAATAGTGATAAGTATAATGGATACCTAAAAACGTTAATAGTGGGCGGGATCAGATGATGCCCACATGGGTCTGTCCCTTCATTAAGGGTGTTGCACCCACAATATGTACACATATACGCTATACCTAATAATCATGCTTCTAGATGCAAGGCGGAATATTAACACACTAGCATGCCCCTAAGATCAAGTGCATAATAATAATAATAATAATAATAATAATAATAATAATAATAATAATAATAATAATAATAATAATAATAATAAGGCCTTATCACAAAATACCAAATGGTATATCCCTCTCCTACCTCCACCCCCTTCCGATAGGGCGGAGACTGGCCAGCTCATGAATGCATTCCATTCCATCATAATCGAATCGGCCCGCAGGCCCGACCCGTAATCATATATAAGCCCGTAGGTAAATCTCGTAATCATGCTCATAATATAAGCAAAGGAAGTTCCATATGACTCGATTGACTCAGGACGGGACCCGATGGGACTGGGTCCTCCTATGACCCTAGCAAAGACTCTAGTTACTTCACAGATAAAGACCGTTTTGTTTACATATGCATAAAGAAATAGAATGCTCAACGATTAATGCAACCTAGCAGGATACTACATGACATGCTGATCATGAATGCAAGCACCTAGTATATCATGCACATAAGGCAGGGAATATCTATTCGATCTGAGTAAGCTCCGTAGAGACTTACCTGGCTATGCAGAACAGTATAATATAAGATCCGGCATACAACAATCATAACCACAAAGTATCACCTAGATAGATAGCGGAACATATATAAGTCTACGTCTAATCATTCAAGCATTCAAGCATACATCATTCAACGAGAATAACAAATATATCGCAATTGCCAATTCATCATATCACCACCTTCCATAAGACCACATCATTCTCACTGTCCCATTCAGCCACATTCATATGCTCACAATAATCATACAGCTCAAGAGTCCATTATAATTCATCATAGGTCATAAGGTATAAGTCACGCGATAACATAACTCTAACATCTCACCATGCCATCAGTCCACACAAAACATGCTATTAGTCGGTCAATCATATCATCATGGTAGTTAGTCATCGATCACATAATTCCCAAGTTAGTCCCGAAAACCGTTTCGAAAATCGAGTTTACTAGTTAGAAGTTCCGACCTTGAAAAATGTTCGTCAAATCCCTTTTTCGATTTAAATTCTGATAATACCTTTTTAAATCTCCAAGTCTCATAATATTTCATTTGTCTTAAATCACTATGATATTATATCTTTAAATCTTAATAATAATATTGTCTAATTTAAATCTTAAATAATATTTTAAATATCATTTATCAATTTCTTCCCTAAAACATTTTCAAAACCCTTAAAAATACTCAACCATTTTTATTTAATAAAATCAGCCCTTATTTTATAAAAATTACAAACCGACCCCTTTTATTTTATAAAATACCAAACCGAGTTCCCCTTTTTCCCAAAATTTCCTAAGGTTTCCAATAACATGTTAGTACAAGGATTGAACATAAAAATCAAGGATTGAAAGGATTTCTCACCCAAGTTTCTTCTTTTCCTTTGGTTTGCTCGTGAAGCTAAATCCGGGCTCCGATTAGGCTCGTTCTTGCGCGAGGGTACCTAGGATTGTTAGATGGTGTTAAAGGTGTGAACTTTGAGTTAGTATGAGGTGGGAGGAGGGAAAAATGATCTGTTACCTTCTTGAATCCGAAAATAGAGAGTTTGAGTCTCGTAGGGCTTCTCGGGACTTCTCCGACTTCTCCGGGTTGTTGGGGCTTCTTCTTCCATTTTGATGACCTCATGGAGAGGCTAAGGGAGCTGTTTTTCTGCTCATGGAGGGAGGAAGAGAAAAGGAGCTTGCTTTGGCTTGCTTTGAGCTCAAGAGGTGGAATGGAGCTCTTTTGGCATGTAATGGAGGAGGGCAGTGGCGGATCTAGGATTTTCATTAAGGGGGGGCTGAAAAATAATTATGGCAAATTGCGAATCGAGATCAATGTTAATATCAAGAATCAAATTCAGTATAGCCATTTTTTTCCTTGCACATAAATAACAAGATACTCACCTTAGCTTGTTGGACATCTGACCGATTTCAATTGAATTACAAGTAAGATTATTTTTAGGTTAAGTCAAATTACTTTGTATTAAGAATATTTTTACAATTGAGTTTCATCAAATACCATACCTATTCAAACAATCACAACCAAAATTCTAAATTCTTAAATCTAACGTGAAAAGATTAGGGTCAATTAAGTGATATTGATTGCTTCTAAAGCCTCTTGAAATTCATTTGCTAGTGTTCGGAGGGATTAAGCTTTTCATAAACTGCTCACAGTTTTAACTCAGAAGTTCGAGATTTTGTAAAGAGGTTGTTCTGATTTGTTTGGTGAATTTTCAATCTGCATTTCAATTTTTTACTTGTTTGCGAAACTCAGAAATAATCACCCAAATCACAAATTCCATTCACAAACCCCAATTTCAATTAACAAATTCACAAAATTGATTCTCAAACCTAATTTCACATAATTGTTTTCCAAAATCAAAACCCTAATTCTCAATCCTACCAATTGAATCTCAAATTTAAATTTAGAGGAAAAATTGACAAAGTATAATCTATAAGATAAAAAACACTAACCTTTTCAATTCAACCTTCAACAAATTTGGATTTGGGAATTGGGAATTTGGGACTCGCGGTTAGTGGAAGGGAAAGAAGTGAAATGAAGAAGAAGGGTTGCAACACAGTCAGGGGGAGGACTGGAGGAGGACCCATCGGTGTCGCCGCCACGCTGGAGAGGAGTAGCGGCCATCACGCTGGAGAGGAACTGCGGCCTGCGGCCGTGTAGTGTCCCAGTGCTGCAGGGGCATTCATCTTCGTGGACAGACTGCCGAGGTCGATCGGGGTAGAGTTGCTGCTGTCTTAAGGGGGGGGGGGTTAGAGTTGCTGTCTGTTTTAAAAAAAGGGGGTGTGTGTTTGAAAATAAAAAGTTGAAGTGGATGGGATTCGAACTTGGGACTACTTGCTTTCACCTTTTAAATTTCCTTCCACCCGTCCCGTATCTGAACCGCTGAGCTAAGTTGTTTTTGGTGTTTCTTAGGCTACTTTATTATATATTACAAAAGTCATAGATATAAATATATATATATATATATATACCTTTTTTTACGTTAGGGGGGCTTCAGCCTCCCCGAGCCCCCCCCGCGTGGATCCGCCACTGGAGGAGGGAGTTGAAGGGGATGATGAAGTAGGGATGTTGTGGGGAGGATTTGAGCACGAAATGGTGTGTTAGGGCTGCTGGAATCTCACGCAAAGGAGGAAAAATGAAGGGAGAAAGGAGGGGAAAAGATAAGGTTTTTTTTTTTTGGGAGCTTGTGGCTAGAGTTTTCTTTTGTGTTTTGTGCTGATGAGAATGGGGCTTAAAAAATCAGATTTAAAGTGAGTAGGGAGGGCTGTTGGAGGCCTGATTTCGGATGCACAAAAGAAGGGCAAAGCTTGTTTGACTCATTGCCATAAAAGGGGAGGCAAGCATGAGTGAAGTGAGAAAGCACTTGTGAGTGTTTAGCTTAAAGGGGTAAGGAGGAAGATGCTTGGAAGATTCTTATTTTCAAATCAGCCCAAGGAAGTCAAAAAGGAGCTGAGAATTTCGGATCAACATGGGAGGATGAGACAAGGTGTGTGGTCCCGAAAACGCTAGTTTGAATTCCCGACGTTGGTTCCCGAAAGTTAGTTTCCCAATTCCCGCTCTCTCGATCAATTAGATTTTCAAAATTCCGAGGAAGGGTGTTGCCATGATAAGTTAGTTTCCAAAATATTATTTTAGGCCGGAAATCCATTCCATGAGTTTTAAATTCGATTTAAAGAGTTTTCCCTTCAAATTTCGACTTTAAATTCATTTTCAATTTCCTTTTTCCGAAAATTGGGATTTGAAAATCCGAGCCTTTACATCACCCACCTCTAAAAACAAGTCTCGTCCCCGAGACCAAAATCATTTTAAAGCAAGGGGATGAAGTTTTAAAATAGGTGAGTCCAAGGATCATGCCATTGATCCCGCAAGTACCTCATAAGTGCACCTATGAAATCCTCACAATATCTTTGCTGTGATCATAATATTCCCAATCGGTCATAGCGAGAATGTGATATGGGCCCTTATCACATCCTTACTTCAACTTCTCGGTCATATCATAACTCGAAAAGCATCATAGCGTCTCCACTAGGTCTTAGCAAGCAATCTACAAGTGCACCTATAAAATGCTTGTATCCACTTTGTGGGGCGTTATGATGAAAGCTCAGTTTGTGTTAGTTTTCTCAAAATTCAAGTTAGTCCTTTTTAAAGCATTGTTCAAAATCCTTCAAAATTCGGGGTTAGTCCAAAGCATTTCTAATCCTCCAAATCATCCTACCATCCACCTCTAAGGGCTAATCCCATATTCTCTTCCTAGGTTCCAGATTAGAATCAGATTCTAATAATTCAGCTCCTAACATTCCAACAATTCCAATTCATGGCATCATATAATATAACAATCATATCACACTTTCTCTATAGCATGTCACACTCACATCAAGGATAATCACACATCATAACACATCTAGTATAGCATCACACATAGTAGGATTTATCTCATCATAGAAGTTGCACGTCATATCAACTAGACAGTCACATCGTACTAGCGCTAACTATCAAGAACTATCACGTCAGAGTCATACAAGTACCGTCACACACCAACATTCCATCAAGCTCAAGGAATACTATGTTAGTACTAATACCTCACTATTGTCTATAGCAAGACATCCGAGAATCAACATTGTCTATAGCATATAATTTGCACGTTACCGTCCCCAAATACCGCCTAACGATAGATCACATCCTCGAGGAAACCTATCTATAACTACCAACTATAACAGGACACAACCATTATGCACTCATCATCAACCCTCGAATTCAGATCAACCCCACCTAGGTCTACCAACTCAAATCCAATACTAGTTCTAAATATCGCTTCATCCTGCTCATATACAAACTCTCTAGTCTCATAACTATCCGCAATTCAAGGTCTACCTCCCAACCCAACTACTAGGTACCCCAACTCTCATGCCAACAAGCCACCCACAGATCAATCTACTTCACTATCCTAACCTCAAGTCCTAACCTTCCACTCAACTATCTAAAACCCATATCCCAGAGTCCTCAACCACACAATTCTCTTATTCCAACAAGCTTAACAACTCGACCAACTACCAAGACTCCATATAAAGCACACCCTCATCCTAAGGGCTCCCTACCAGTCCCATCTCTACCCTTTAAAGAGAAATCCCAAGTCGCCTCACTACTCAAAGCTTACTTCACTATCTCAAACCCAAGTCCTTAACTGGACCTTTATTACGATCGATCTAGACGTTTCTTAACAATCTTGCTTACTCTTTCTAGGCTCTCAATACTCCCTATGACTATCCTTCCTCAATAAGACATCTCGAATCACCTTGCTACCCTGATCACACATCCCGCACCACCAAACACTCTCACTAATCATCTACCTCTAAGAAACCAACTCCTACTGACCATCCCACACATGACATTCTCACTTCTATATCCCCGATATTTCCAATAAGGGTTCATCTCCTAAGACACTCTCGTACCTCAAGTACCTTGCCTCACTAGAATCTACTCAACTACCTACTCTCGACAACTCTATCGCAGAGAACCATCTAGTGCAAACTCCCAACCATGAATCATCGAATTCCTCACTACCCGCGTCTATCCCGAATGACCAACAACATATTCTACCAAGTTATTTCATCGACCACAACCAACTCGAACCTTAGCACTTCATTTCCCGATAGGATCACGATAATTCACCTGTCACCATGCTAGTTTCCCATTCTGATCCTTACGAAACCTTGACTAGTCTCGACTCCTCAAGCCGTCCTACTCTAATTCCTTATTTCTTCCCATTCCTAATTTGCCTCAAGCCACCACTTTTTAACCACGACGCCTTAGGTTTAAAACCTTTATCCATCGACCACTACTCCCAAGGAGAATCTATGCCAACCTAATCTGGATTTCCCAACATCGCAACCTTACCAAGTCTCCCATAATTCTCTACCCTATAGGATTCCCAACATCTGCTACCTAAACTAGTTTCCTCATGACCGTACATTCCCAATTGCCCCAGCTCACGCTTATTCGAACCTCGACATCTTATTGCCTAAAGCCCTCTCTTACCGATCATCAATACCACATAATGTCTATATCATCCTCACTCAAATTTCCCAAGTACCGTAACTCCACCAACCTTCTAAAATCCTTCACCCTATGGTGTACCCATTTCCATCCGCTTTACCTAGTTGTCACATCCATTAGTTAGAATTTTCCTACCTCGAATCCTCAAGCAAATAGTCCTACTAGCGACCTTAATGACATTCTCACCTAGTTACCAGGCTTTCCTCGAAGGTTTATCTTACATCCTCAATTCCTCACTAGCCAAAACAATTCCCACATGTCAATCTCGCTCATTCCCTATGCTAAAATCCTCCAACAACGCATCTAGAATCCCTCACCCACAATTTCGCCAAACATTCCCAATCTTACCTAAACATCCCTAAATACACCTCATACACATTCATGATATCGTATGAACAACCTAATCCCTAAGATCGATGATCTCCCCAGCAACCCTATACCACTCATCCTTAGTACTTCCTCAACCTCATCCTTACCAAAACACTCCCAACCATGGCACACACAATCTAGTCCCAATCTCTATGAATTCTCCAACATTCCTTAGTCGATCAATCTTAATGCTGGCCATAATCCACTCCTAGACTACCTATCCACCTCTAAGACTATCCTAACCCTCATACCTTCTCTTAATGGAACCCTAACGAACTATCCTACCCTCAACCAATGTACCATCCTATGCTAGCCGCCTATACTAACACTTCTCGCTCAAAATCCTACCATCCTAATCCTACTTCTCTCCTAAGGCCTACCTAGAAGTTCGTCTGAAATCCACTAACCACTATCTCCCATCAGTGTTAGAACTCACTCGATCCTATCTAAGCTATCATCGCCTCCCTACATCTTTTCCTCGCACTATAATCGATCAATCCTACATTTCAATTCCTCTCACCGCCCTCTGATCATTCTACCCAAGGTTCTCAGCCCACGTAATCAAGCGGGAAATAATTATGGAAGTCATCACATATATCATAGGAGATACATGCTAACACCCTATATCTACAGCATAATCAGTACATCGTCAGTCATATCATATAACTCAAGGCACCCCTATACTCAATCATACAGACATAATCTAGTCAAATAATCAAGTTGCATCATGCTAATGACCACCGCAAGGATAACATCATATCACATCATAACGCCTCATCATCACACACTTACCGAGCCTATCATCTATCATTTCATAGCGCCAGATCAGGATTCCAACAATTGAGATTCACATTTTATAGGTAAAGCATTCAAGCAATAATGTTAACTCAGAATGTCAACATGTCATATCATCATTGCATATCAGAACACCAAGCCATCGAGTAATATTTACTATAATCCAATCTATCAATGTCAGCAAATCATAATTCATCCTCATATTAATTCTAGGACTATCGCACAGGGTTCCAAGTCAACGGAGAAAGGGGAAGGACAAGACGGATAGTCCGGACTCCTGATAGACTCGAACACGGACCTGTAAAGATCCGGAATTTTGAAAATATTATTTATGAATCGTGATTTAATTCACCAAAATTATAAAAAAAAATTAATTAAATTAATTATAGCATACTTTCATTAAATTAAATTATTTATTTATTTTATTAATGCAGAAATTGATATTGTGGTGCTTTTGATTTGAATAAAACTTATCAGGCTGTATTCTATAATTTTATGGGGGTATGTTTTTTTAAATCAGAAATAGCGGGTTATTTTTGTAATTCTCTAGGTTATCCTAATTGATGGTATATATACCCTTTTTTCTTTCACCACCCAGCCGGCCCTAATCCCCTGCCACTCTCCTCTTCATTTCAATTCATTCCAGCTCTACATCTCTCTCTCCTCCATTTCCTCAGATCTGAACACCCGTTCTCACCAACCCTCAAGCTTCAAGCTTATCAATGGCCTTGCCCGTTTCTCTTCTGTCGCCCCTTCTCAGCCTCCTCCCTCTCTTTCTTTCACCTATAACAGCCGCCATTGGAGAGCTGCAACTGGAGCTCCCGCTGTGCTGCTCGTCCCCATCTCGTGTCCTCGTCGACCTCCATTGAAGGCCGAATCGAAGCTCCTCGCCGCACCTTTGTAGACGGACGGAGAACAACAACGAAGCCCAGTGAACCCGAGCCTTCATTTGTCCCCTTCGATGTTCAAACCGGAGTTTAGTCGAGCCAAGCATCAAGGGAGGGAGGTGTGCAGCTCTCGACCTAGTCATCCTGATGACCAGATCCGCAACTGGAGCTCCCTTTCCCCGTCTTTCCGCTTCAAAACCGAGTTGGAGAAGAAGAAACTTGTGTTGCGCCTTCCTCTGCTCGACTAACACTTCCTCACCGCCATGGTTGCGCCTAGAGCGAGCTCGTCGGTACTGTTTTCCGACGCCATTGAACACCCACCGGAGCTGACCTGATCGACACCGAAGCTGCTGTGAGCTCGGGTGGAACTCTCGTCTCCTCCCATACCACAAACACCTCCTCTCGGTCGATCCATCGAGAAGGGTATATACACTGCCTTTACTCTTGAATTGGGGCTAATTTTAGTTCTATTGGCTTAGGGTGAGATTTGAGAATTGAGCTGATGAGTGGAATGGGGTTTACCCTTAAAATTAATACAGTCTCGGGTTTTATTTTGGTTTTGACAATTATTGATTGTTTTGTTGCTAGTTGCTATTGCAAAGGATAATTGCCTCCATCATTCTACTTTATTAAAAAAAAGGGGATATTTGATAAATTGATAAATTAATTCATTACACTTGGCTGATTCAACTTGGTAGCCAACTCTAATAGACGAGTTAATTAGATTATATGTTGAATGATGAAATTTTATCTAATTGATACACTTTAGTCAATTGGGAGCGATATCTTTAAGATACCTTCTAACTCTTTATGGTCTATCGTGTATCCTAATTTAAATTATTTCGAGTTATAAACCAATTTAGAATAAAGAATACCTTGAGATAAAATTCATTGGCTTGCTTTGATATCACTACCTTGATATTTTAGCTAATTGAACTTAAAAGTAAGAGATTTTGTGTTGTGGCTTGAGGAGTGTCTTGATTCGCCACTTAGATATGGTAAATACCTTAATGGCTTAAACATGATGATTTGGCTAGAATCGTACGGATATATTTTTTTGGGACTTATTATCTTGTAAGTTATTATGATATTTTATGAGTCACGACCTCGTTTGAGTAATTAAGTTAAAGTTGAATTTAAAAAGGATTTTCGGAAATGTCGACTTGTCCTTGTTTACTCTTTAAATATGAATGAATAAATGATCCTTGATAAAATAATTAGATAAAAGAGACCTTGTTGACTCTCTTTGAGATTCTTAGAATTTATGGTTTTACTTGGGTAATTGATTTAAGAATCTCGAGCTTCGTTTTATGTACGAACATTTTAGAGTTTCTATTTCAACATGGATTTATAAATGATATCTTAGATGTCAACTTGTCTTACTTCTCTCATTCGACTTGTGAAAACGGTGAATTTGTTGTGGTGCCTTATTAGTTGGACCTGACTGAAGTGGTTTTACCATAAGTAAACTTATTTTGGTTGCTCTCTGACTATGAATGAATCCTTGAGAAGTGAATCGATAAATGAGATCTTGCTTAAGTTTCTTAAGGTTTTGGGGTAAAGGAAGGTATATGAGTAGTGCTTAAATCTTGATCCTTAGAATAATAGTGTTATAACTCTATAACTCTTAATTAAGTGGGATGTGAAATACAGGTGATATCAATCGGTTTTGAGGAGAATGCTAGATTACCTGAATAAAATAGTACTTAGTCTTGTGTTGACTTGGAAGTCTGCTTATGTGTTGATTAAATATGTATTGATGAATTATTCCTTGCTTATTACCTGCTAGTGTGATTGGATGATTCTCTGGTGGCTTATTTGCTGATGGATGATTCTTTGAGTGGCTTGTTTGCTGGCTAATTGGATGAGAAGACTCCAGGTAAGTCCTCCGGGGCTTGCTCAAGTGATTGGACCTCATGCCTGATGTGTCATATAGTATGTAGGTGTTGCATATGCATAAAAGCATGTCATGTAGTATCATGTTTAGGACTTGCACTTATGAATGAGCATCCCTATTCTTTATGCGTTTGAAACAGAACGGCCGTTATCTGTGATTGTCCTAGAGTCTTTGCTAGGGTCATAGGGTAGCCCAGCCCCATCGGGTTGCCCTGAGTCAATCGAGTCGATATGAGCATGATATGATAGCCCAGCACCATCGGGCAAGCGATGAGATGATATGATATGATGATGCCGTGGTTTGTGCACCACCACGAGGAAATTGATATGCTATAGCACCGAACTGGCCAGTCTCTGCACTAACGGGAAGGGGTGCAGAGGTAGGAGAGGGATATGCCACTTGGCATTGTCTTGGGCCCTTTACAGTTTTTCCGCATATTATAATTGCCAAAGCATGCTTATGTGATTTAAATCTTGTACTGCATTAGTCATCCTTTATTCTAGCTATAGGCTTATTATATGACCTCAGCGAGGACTTCCGGTCCCGCATGAGTGGCTCGACCTTGACTTGTGGTATAGTTTCAGGTATCCGCTCCTTTTGCTTGCTGATTTGCTTCTATGGCGGGGTTTTCTCACAGGACGAGAGTGTTAAGAAGACTTCACCTATTATAGCTTGACTTTACAAATGTTTTGGTTAAGTTGTCATTTAGAAACATGTTGTATTTATGTTGATTTAAAATCATTTTATCTCTTTTGGGTTTTTGACTAGTTG
This sequence comes from Persicaria maculosa, assembly GCA_963922045.1. Lineage (NCBI taxonomy): Eukaryota > Viridiplantae > Streptophyta > Magnoliopsida > Caryophyllales > Polygonaceae > Persicaria > Persicaria maculosa. The sequence continues at coordinate 16,040,207 of OY998261.1, read as the reverse complement.
AGTTAGGACAGGTTCACGTGCGAAAGCACAAATAATGATTGGATTCTTTGATTGTTTTGAGGGTTTAAAATCCCCTTTTTTTCTTGAATTATATCATTAAATCTTTAAAACTTAAACAGGGTTATAACTTGAAGTTGATAAATAAGCAGCTCGTACTTGGATTGCAAGATCTGGCAGAGGGATAATTCTTCCCTCCAAATGTAACCCGGATTTTTAAATCTGGGCCGTTACAGGACCCATGCTAAAGATGGCTAGACTAGAGACAAGGTTCCAACCCGAGAATGACAACGATGCCCTTATGGAAGTCTATGGAGCATATCAGTCATATTAATTCACACTAACATACACCTATCTCAATGGTTAACGACATAGGTACTCATTCCAAGGAACATGATTAGGTTTGGCACTGATGTGCACGCAAGACATGCTAGCAACCTATCATCTCATGTAAATCGATATGCCTGACGATTCTATACAAGGTATGCGGAATATAGTAGTAGTCATGCGAGTTATGAAACTATTCAGGATTGAACAAACATTATAAGCATATCATGTATGATACGTTAATCATGTTAGTTAGACACATAGGCAGGTCATATCATCACAGAGTCGAATGCAAGCATGCTGAGGTATGTCATAACTATCAGACAATTTGCAATGAAACGATATGTACATGGGATATCATGAATTATCTCATTTTATGACAACGATGCTCATATAATAGGGTAAGTATGGCATATAGTCATTCAATGATTCACAACTGGGAAGCCTAGATCCTACATGACACTAGTAACACAGGGCAAGACATGAGCACCGTCGAGGTAGTCTGAATAAGTTCAACATATTAATCATGTATCATGTGTATAAGAGCTCAGGATATAGCGTGGGGTGTGATCCTGCGATGGGTCAGGTCATAGGTTCATGAAAGCACGAGAAGACACCACATAGTAGGAGAGAAACATCACGAATGTCAGATGGGTGAGCATGGTATGAGTTAATTGTCATAGAAGGCATGATAAGTAACGAGGGCAATACTAACATGCTAAGGAGACCAATTTACATGGACATACATACGATGAATAGTTGACCACACTACCATGAACCTAATCCAAAAGAGAGCGACAATCATGCAGATTTATAACATGTGACACGTGCGCTCAAGCATTCATTAGCACGACAATGCAATAAGCCAAGTAAATCATGTTGTGAATACAATCAACACATCAATCGTGCAATCATAGAGAGAGCCACCATTATAATCAGATAGAAATCCCTAAGGGCAATCACTGACTCATCCCAACCGAATTATCACCCCATTTCCCGTGGGACATTAGTATGACTCATTTTAGTAACGTCGAAGGACACTCGTATTACTTTCCAAAGGAGGATGGTAGAGTTTGTGTTTAGAATCTTATGACAAGAAGACACGGTTGACCAGTACGAGAATCTAGAGGGATGACTCCATAAGACAACTCACTACTAACTCGGAATTCATTTCAATAATCACCCTTCCTAACTTACTCAGAAATCCCTTATATTCAACACAACCTCGAAAGTAGTTAGTAGACCGACCACAATTTCCCGTGGAGGACATCGACCTCAATACGAGACTCGATAGGAACATCGATGGTTGGGATACGAAATAGGATTCAAAATGGGGAGATACTTTTCGACCTTTACTAACATGCCTAGGTATTTTGGCGGGAAGGATGACGGAGTCGGGATCGTTAAGGGGGGGTTGACCTACGGAAGGACTATTCTGACAAGACAGGGAGTCCAATTTCATAAGAACAAGGTCTCCTCCCACTATCCCATTTGCACAAACATTCAACACATGTTTCAAGTCAAGGCATACCAATTAGTTCTCTATCCTAAGCAATATAGCACTCAGCATGGAAGCAACCAACGAGTTTAATATGATCTCTTTTGAAGTTTATAAAAGCACAGAGACGATCTATGCCATCCTTCAAGGGACAATTGACCGGAGGGGGCAAAGACCTCTCGGTCTCCTAACCCATGCTACTCCAACCCTCGGGCTCCTTGGAGTCTTCAAAACCCGTTTGTAAAAGAAAGCTAGTATTTTGCCTACCTTTCCCCGAATTCTACATCCATAAGGGATGTCTACAACTTGGGTCTCTACCCACGAGTTTGATCCTAAAGGTCGGTTAGTCTAGGGTTAGGTTCAATTAAATTCATTTTGCCCTTTCGAAAACTTTTGAAAGCCATTTGAAAACTTTGGGCCATTTTCAAAACCACTTCAACCTATCGTACTCGGTTTGCAAACCTGGCTCTGATACCAACTTTGTAACGGCCCGGGATTATAATTCCCAGGTTACGTTTCGAGGGATGAAACCCCTCGTTAGGATCTTGTGCCCCGAGTACAGGTTGAAGGTTTGAAATCAACAATTTTGCTTTTGAAGTAGGATTTCGCACCCAAAACCGAGAGGGACCGCTGGAATCCCCGGGGTAAGTCCCTTGTACCTACCCTATGGCCTAAGTCGCGAAATTCGTTGATCATACAACCAAGAAGATTCCAAATTCATACATAAGATTGCCACGACGGAGCCAGGTCAAATTGTGATAAAAACATCCAAAACCAATCGTTAATAAATTGGTGAAGTCAGAGTCGACTCTCTCTTTCCGCCAAGTTAGACCCCGCGGTCATGCAGCCAAACCGGCCTCAGTAGTGATAAGTATAATGGATACCTAAAAACGTTAATAGTTGGTGGGATCAAATGATGCCCACATGGGTTTGTCCCTTCATTAAGGGTGCTGCCCCCACAATATGTACACATATACGCTATACCTAATAATCATGCTTCTAGATGCAAGGCGGAATATTAACACACTAGCGTGCCCCTAAGATCAAGTGCATAATAATAATAATAATAATAATAATAATAATAAGGCCTTATTACAGAATACCAAATGGTATATCCCTCTCATACCTCCACCCCCTTCCGATAGGGCGGACACTGGCTAGCTCATGAATGCATTCCATTCCATCATAATCGAATCGGCCCACAGGCCTGACCCGTAATCATATATAAGCCCGCAGACGAATCTCGTAATCATGCTCATAATATAAGCAAAGGAAGTTCCATATGACTCGATTGACTCAGGACAGGACCCGATGGGACTGGGTCCTCCTATGACCCTAGCAAAGACTCTAGTTACTTCACAAATAACGGCCGTTCTGTTTACATACACATAAAGAAATAGAATGCTCAACGATTAATGCAACCTAGCAGGATACTACATGGCATGCTGATCATGAATGCAAGCACCTAGTATATCATGCACATAAGGTAGGGAATATCTATTTGATCTAAGTAAGCTCCATAGAGACATACCTAGCTATGCAGAATAGTATAATAGAAGATCCGGCATACAACAATCATAACCACAAAGTATCACCTAGATAGATAGCGGAACATATATAAGTCTACGTCTAATCATTCAAGCATTCAAGCATACATCATTCAACGAGAATAACAAATATATTGCAATTGCCATTTCATCATATCACCACCTTCCATAAGACCACATTATTCTCACCGTCCCATTCAGCCACATTCATATGCTCACAATAATCATACAGCTCAAAAGTCCATTATAACTCATCATAGTTCATAAGGTATAAGTCACGCGATAACATAACTCTAACATCTCACCATGCCATCAGTCCACACAAAACATGCTATTAGTCAATCAATCATATCATCATGCTAGTTAGTCGTCGATCACATAATTCCCAAGTTAGTCCCGAAAACCGTTTCGAAAATCGAGTTTACTAGTTAGAAGTTCCGACCTTGAAAAATGTTCGTCAAATCCCTTTTTCGATTTAAATTCCGATAATACCTTTTTAAATCTCCAAGTCTCATAATATTTCATTTGTCTTAAATCACTATGATATTATATCTTTAAATCTTAATAATAATATTTTCTAATTTAAATCTCAAATAATATTTTATAATATTTTAAATATCATTTATCAATTTCTTCCATAAAACATTTTTTAACCCTTAAAAATACCCAACCATTTTTATTTAATAAAATCAGCCCTTATTTTATAAAAATTACAAATCGACCCCTTTTATTTTGTAAAATACCAAACCGAGTTCCTCCTTTTCCCAAATTTTCCTAAGGTTTCCAAGAACATGTTAGTACAAGGATTGGACATAAAAAATCAAGGATTGAAAGGATTTCTCACCCAAGTTTCTTCTTTTCCTCCGGTTTGCTCGTGAAGCTACATCCGGGCTCCGAATGGGCTCGTTCTTGCGCGAGGGTGCTTAGGATTGTTAGATGGTGTTAAAGGTGTGAACTTTAAGTTAGTATGAGGTGGAAGGAGGGAAAAACGAGCTGTTACCTTCTTAAATCTGAAAATAGAGAGCTTGAGTCTCCTAGGGCTTCTCGGGACTTCTCCGGGCTGTTGGGGCTTCTTCTTCCATTTTGGGGACCTCATGGAGAGGTTAAGGGAGCTTTTGTTTCTGCTCATGGAGGGAGGAAGAGAAAAGGAGCTTGCTTTAGCTTGCTTTGAGCTCAAGAGGTGGAATGAAGCTCTTTTGGCATGTAATGGAGGAGGGAGTTAAAAGGGATGATGAAGTAGGGATGTTGTGGGGAGGAGGTGAGAACGAAATGGTGTGTTAGGGCTGCTGGAATCTCACGGAAAAGGAGGAAAAATGAAGGGAGAAAGGAGGGGAAAAGATAAGGTTTTTTTAGCACTACCAAAAAAAAGGAAATAGCCACGGATTTTTTAACAACGTCATATGGTTGTGGACGAATTCGTGGCTGATAGCTACGAACGTAGCCACGATCTGACATGTCGTCGCTAAATAAGCGTCGAGTGAAAATTTCTGTGGCTGGGGGTGATGACATAAATTCATGTCCAGAATGTCGTGACTATTAGCCACGATCATGAATGTCGTAGCTAAATTCATGGCTGTTAGCCACGCCTTTAGCCACTATTGAAATATCCGTGGCTGATTTCGATGTCAATAAGCCCGCGAAAAAATACCGTGGTTGTACCCGTGGCTAAGAAGAAGTGACAATTGGCAATCATGACCTGATGAGGTGGCCAATAGCCACGAATTTATCCACTGTTGGAATATCCGTGGTTGAATTCGACGCTAATATGGCCATGCCTATTGGCCGTTGTTGTATCCGAATTTGGGTAATTCTTCACACAAATTAAAGTAAATAATAATTTTAAACCCCAAAATCTCACCCAAAAAAAAAATATTAGAGCCCAAAGGCGATCAAGCCCAATATCAGAGATAGTCAAAGCCCAAAGACGGTCAACCCGTTAGTGGTAGTCAAAGCCCAATGAATATGGAAGCCCAATCAATAACTCTCGATGTATTAAGGAGCCCAATTAATAGCCACGGTCATATCCGTGGCTAATGTCGTTGCTATTTACAGTCAACGACAAATGACACACTTCAATTTCTAATGGGCTTTAATTTATTATGGGCCCAAATATGGCTATATTTTCTGCCAAAGGGCCCATTAATGGTATATGTCTTTATATGTAAATAAATACTCGAACATAAAGAAAACTAATAATTGTTGAATAAAATGTGTTTTGAGGGAAAACAAATCATATGAATAACTAACAACCATTGAATAAAACCTTATATTAACTAATAAATTCATATGAGAATATTAGGGTAGTTTATTTTGAGGAAAATCATATAAGGATATTATAAGTATGTGTTTTGAGGGAAATTCATATAAGTACCTAATGATTGTAGAATAAATCCTTATATTATCTAATAAATTGTTATAAGAATATTATAAGTGTGGGTTTTGAGGGGTAATCATATAAGTAGCTAATGATTTTGGAATAAAATCTTATATTAACTAATGAATTTTTATAAGAATAATATAAGTGTGTGTTTTGGGGAAAAATCATATAAGTACTTAATGATTGTGGAACAAAACCTTATATTATCTAATAAAATGTTATAAGAATACTATAAGGGTGTGTTTAATAAAACCTTATATTAACTAATGAATTCTTATTAGAATACTATAAGAGTATTTTTCAGGAAAACTGGTATAAGTAACGAACAAATTAATGTTTAATAAAACCTTATAATAACTACTAAATTCTTATTAAAATACTATAAGAGTATGTTTTGAGGAAAACTCATATAAGTAACAAACAAATGTTTAATAAAACATTATATTAACTACTAAATCCTTATTAGAATACTATAAGAGTATGTTTTGAGGAAAACTCGTATAAGTAACGAAAAAATGTTTAGTAAAACATTATATTAACTCATGAATTCTTATTAGAATACTATAAGAGTATGTTTTATGGAAAACTCGTATAAGTAACGAACAAATGTTTAATAAAACCTTATATTAACTACTAAATCCTTATTAGCTAGAATATTATAAGAGTATGTTTTGAGGAAAACTCGTATAAGTAACGAACAAATGTTTAATAAAACCTTGTATTAACTACTGAATTCTTATTAGAATACTATAAGAGTATGTTTTGAGGAAAACTCGTATAAGTAACGAACAAATGTTTAATAAAACCTTATATTAACTAATAAATTCATATTAGAATACTAAAAGAGTATGTTTTGAGGAAAACTCGTATAAGTAATGAACAAATGTTTAATAAAACCTTATATTAACTACTAAATTCTTATTAGAATATTATAAGAGTATGTTTTGAGGAAAACTCGTATAAGTAACAAACAAATGTTTACTAAAACCTTATATTAACTATTAAATTCTTATTATAATACTATAAGAGTATGTTTTGAGGAAAAATCGTATAAGTAACGAACAAATGTTTAATAAAACCTTATATTAACTACTAAATTCTTATTAGAATACTATAAGAGTATATGTTTTGAGGAAAACTCGTATAAGTAACGAACGAATGTTTAATAAAACCTTATATTAACTACTAAATTCTTATTAGAATACTATAAGAGTATGTTATGAGGAAAACTCGTATAAGTAATGAACAAATGTTTAATAAAACCTTATATTAACTACTAAATTCTTATTAGAATATTATAAGAGTATGTTTTGAGGAAAACTCGTATAAGTAACAAACAAATGTTTACTAAAACCTTATATTAACTATTAAATTCTTATTATAATACTATAAGAGTATGTTTTGAGGAAAACTCGTATAAGTAACGAACAAATGTTTAATAAAACCTTATATTAATTACTAAATTCTTATTGGAATACTATAAGAGTATGTTTTGAGGAAAACTCGTATAAGTAACGAACAAATGTTTAATAAAACCTTAGATTAAGCTTTTCTCAACATCAATTAGGAATATAGAGGCTTTCGCATAAAAACATAATTGTTTCTACCTTTTCATAATTAGGGTTTATGTCAACTTTCGCAGGCAAAACCTAATTACTATCCAAATTCACTTGTATAATTCACTTTCGCTTCATATAAGGTAAATAAGGAATGATCCTAAATTCACATAAAGGATTGAGCACAGGGTAGAAGAAGAGATCGCATCATCAAATAGGGAATAAAGCGTAATTACATGGCTACCGTCGGGCTCACCCCGATCCTAGAAGTTGGACGACTACTCGCTCTTCATCGCAATAAACTCCATTCATTGAAACAAGAAAAATTGCATTAACTAAACCTTCAAATCTTTACAACTCAACGCCGGCTTTCGCAAACGCCAAACCCCTAAAACTTCTCTCTAACTCTCTAGCCATTGTGAGATATGATCTCTGTGATTGAATGAATAAAAACTAGCCCCCTAGGGCTTTATTTATAGCCTACTAATCCTTGCTAACCAAGGAAAGTAGATCTAATCTTCTATCGAACATCTATCCTTAACAAGTAGGATAAATCTTTATTCAAGTAAATATCTAATTAACTAATAAATATCTTAGGGTAAAAAGGAAACAAACCTAAGACATAATCTATCTAAATAGAAGAGATAAACCGTGGCCAATTGATATATCTTGCAATCTACGTCTTGAAAAGCGCGTCCAATCCGTGTAAAATTCCACTCGATATCGACCAAGTAAGTCGATATGGAGGTTTCAGTTTTCTGCTCGACAATCTTCATTTCACTCGATCTCTAAAGTAAAGTCGATGTCAACATATCTACTCGATCTCGAGTTGTCCTCAATGGTTCTTTGTGGCCTGTCTCAATGCTCAGAGTCTACGTCGATCTCTTTAGTCGATATCAACCAGGTAAGTCAAAATCGACCTCTCTGCAACTTTACTTGGCTTCTTCATTTTGACTCCGATTCCGCTCCAATTCCTACATATTTAGACCAAAATTTGTGCAGACTCTATTTCTTGCACGTTAGCTCATTCTACACAAATTTGCATTATTTTCAACCTTTACTTTAGGAATTGAATGGAATATGAAGTCAAACTATGCAATAAAAAGGACTCTAAATATGTACATCAATTGTCAACGTAATTTTATGTAACTCATTACATAACGAATTTCGATTACCTATTTTCTATTGCTTATTTCAACATAAATGATACATACAAATTTGTCAAAAAAAAATCTTTCAACTAACATGAAATTATCATTATCTTATGTTTACACTAATTCACTTTCAACTAACATGAAATTATCATTATCTTATGTGTACAATAATTCACTAATAAGATTTTGCTTACACTTGCCATTTTTCTCAATATAATTCCCCTTGCATACTTCAAAAAATAAATCATATCTATCTAACTCATTCAAACCTTATGTAATTTTTTCCCTAACAATTGAATTTTCATCATCATAACATCTTACAATTTCTAATATTTCATTGAACTTTTTCCTTTTTTTCACTAAACATTATAAATATCATAAAATTTATCAAAACTATAATGAACTTACCCCTCGAGCTCTCTGATGTCCATCCTTATCTTGCGATGATTGATCCCCTCGAAACCAACTCATGACACTACTTGCAACCTTCTTCATTTTGGATGTCATGATTCCCGATTAACTAAATGTAAATTTAATTAGTGTAAGCCATATGCAAACCTAATGAAGATACTGCATAAAGAAGAAAATTACTCTCACCTTTTAAACCAAATGAAGCTGCCAAAGTGCACAATGCACTTAAACTCAATGAGGGAGCTTCAATCTACAAACAAGGTTGCCAAATTTCCGAACCGAAAGTAAGAACGAAATGGGCAATGCTGAGAAATGGGTAATGATATGTGACGAAGGGTAGGTGGAAGACGTTGGCTTTTATAGGCGAGGGCATCAGCATCTCTGTGATGCGCGACTACAGTGCGCGAAATCCCGGATGCGCAGGCCAACAGAGATTCCCTCACGTGCTGCCTGAGATTCACCCCGTGAATGTGTTGTCACATCGGCGCACTTGCTGTGTGCAATCACAAAACAGTGCACTCAGCTGCAGGTGCGGCTTTTTCGTCAAATATTCCGCGCGTGGTCTCCCGTCATATCAGCGCTTTCGCAGTGCGCAATCGCACAAACCTCCACGCACTTGTAATACGGAATCGAGGTTGATCCGTGCAAATGGCGATAATTTGATCGTGCAAATAGCAAATCTGTATAGCAATATATTATGCACTAATTACTGTGATATGCTTTGTAAAAGTATTTTATTTAGAGAAATTGAGTACTCATGTGCGCGCAAATTGCCATATTTTCTATGCACATTTATGTCCATTTTGACGTTATTTGCATGCATATTAGTGGGGAAATTATAACATTAGTGTAGTTTATGCTTATTTGTCAAATATAGAGGTCTGCACGAGTTTTTATGTGATTTCGCAGAAATCAAGGCGAAAATGGACGGAATTTGGACAAGAGAAGAAGAGCGGATAAAGAATGCAAAGTCTACTGAAAAGGTCGAAATCGATGATGAACCTCGACATAGAGTGAAACAGAGCAACCAAGAATCGAGCAGAGGAGAAATTGAGCATGTCGAGACAGAAGAGGTCGATATCGATGTCCAAAGGTCGATATTGAGTGGCCTAAATCGAGCATATTGATAGAAGTCGAGTGCCAATCCGAGGTTGAGTAAGACTGCTCGAGATAGAGATAAAGAGAGGTCGATATCGAGGTTTAAAGGTCGATATCGATGTTTGCTGCAGAAAAGATCCGACGCTGTTTTTGATAGAATTCTATCTGAAGCCTTCGAGATAATCCTAAAGTTGAGATCTTCTATCCATCTACACCAGACTTTATCCTTTATGAGTTTTACCTAAGTAATTCAGTTGTTTGACTTTATTAAGTTTTATCTTAGAGAATAAAGATAGGTTTTCGAATCCTTGGATAGCGAGGTTTGAAATCTATAATTAGAGACCATTAGGGCTGAGTTAGGCAATTAAGTTTTCATCCAAGAACAACAAGTTTTAGTTATACAATGCAGAGAATAGTGAGAGAGAGAGAGAGAGAGGACGAGTGGGGTGGTGAAGCGAGAGCGGAGTGGCTTTGTTCGGTTGTACTTTCTTTCTTTTGTTTAATCAGAGTAGTTTCTTTTCCATGATGATGATGAGTTCAATGATGAAGCGCGATTAGTTCACCCACTTCTAGGGTCGGGGTGAGCCCGACGATAGCAATGTAAGTTTGTGCATCAAAGGTATGATTTTTATGCGATTTTATCTTCTATCCTATGCATGATCATTTGCGAAAGTTGAGGAGATTCATTCTTTGCATTATTGAAGCGAAAGCCAATCATATTGTGAACTTGGATTTGTCATGAATTGAATAGTAACTCTTAGGTCTTATGCGAGAGCCTTTAATCACCTAAGTGTTGGTAACGGAAGTTATTTGACAGAAAGACATGAAATTTCATAACTTTAGCATCATACTTGCATAATTATCGTTGTGGCATGAATCCCCGACCTTTGAAGCCTTTAGTTTATTGAATTCAAATAAAAGTTTGAGTTTTTATTTCTGTCCATACTTTTCTCACCATTCTACGTTCTTCGGACTACTTTTCTGACAAATAGGTTCGTATTACAGTTTCTGTTGCTGACATCGAAATCGACTGACAAGGTCGATATCAAGCACTAACATAGATATCGAGGTCCAATCTCGACATCGACTGCTTGCTTCTGTCTTCTGCAGGAAACCACTGGAAATCGACCAGAATTGAGGTCGATATCGACCAGAATTGAGGTCGATATCGACCAGACACCTCGATATCGAGTGTCTCCTAGAGTCGGAACTTGATTGTGATTGTAACTTAGGAAGCGCTGACATACCTCCTCGTGGATTCGATCCTGAATTACCCTACCACTACATCGGGAGGGATTCTTGTAGTTTATTTGCTTGGATAAGGGAGTTAGCTTAGTTTGGATTTGAATATTTTATATCTGAGCGAATCACCTCCCCCTACGAACAAATTGGCACCGTTGCCGGGGAGGCAATCAATCGCCACCTAAGTTTTACTCACGATCTTTCTTAGTGCTTATTTTGCAGGTTTATGTGACGCTCTAATCGCGAACCTATCTTGGAGAGTCTTGACGAGCCTGAACGTTTCTTCCATCTTCGCAACAAAGCTATTCAAATCATGGTGGATAACGAGCCCGCACTGATAGGGAGGAGGATGCGCGCAGACAAAAAGAAAGTTAATTCCTCCTTCAAATTATGAAATAAAGATTAACTTTCTATTTGAGATAAAAAGAAACACTTTTGAAGGAAGACCTAATGAATGCCCCTTGCAACATATCTCTACTTTCATGGATTTATGTGAAACTATTGCTAATGGTGTGAATTTAGAGTATGTGAGACTAAAGTCTTTTCGATGGTCTTTGGCAGGGAAGGCATTGCAATGGCTAGAGAGTTTGGCTCCACGCTCGCTGAGGACATGGGCAGAGGTGAAAGATACGTTCCTAAATAAGTTCTTTCCTCTATCTAAAACGGCGATAATGCGGCAAAGGATCACGACTTTCAAACAAAAGCCTGGTGAGACATTGGCACCGGGGTGGGAGCGATTTAAGGACTTGCTGAGATCATGCCCGATGCATGGGCAACTACCATATGTCATCCAGGAGATATTCTACAACTCCCTCGATGGGTGAATAAGGAGAGAATCAAGTCATACACCTCCTATCGGTACATTGAGCTCACACCAATGGAGGCCTGGGAGACAATTGAGAGGCTGGTTAACTTTGACAATACTTATGGGACTGCTGCAGCCTATGACTCAAGGCCTGCCCCATCTATGCCACTTTATAAGTCTCCAAAGGAGATTGATCCTGATGTGCAGCAACAATTCCACAACGATCAGACACGCCACCTTCAAAAGCAAGTTAGATTCCTTAGCAACAATCAACCTTGTCAGGAATGTGGCTCTATAAGGCATAACACTAGTGCCTGCCCACATCTTGAGCAAGTATCTATGGCGGAGCAACATGAGGAAGCCAAGTGGATGAGAGGCCCCTGTGGAGGGGGCAATTAGCAGTATTGGGGAGATAAACGGTTCTATCAATCACAACATCAACAAAGGGATCCCCCACTATATAGAGCACCAGGGCACCCTGAGCGGGAAACAAGGAAGGATGACCTGCAGATCATTCTTGATGAGATGCGGAAGAACCATGCTGAGTTCAAACAAGCCAACAACACCGTTCATACTCAGCTGTAGGGCATCAACTCTAGGCTTGGGGAGATAGACGTTTGAAAGCGCAACATGGAGACCCAAATGTGTCAATTGGCTGAATCAATACCCAAACCGTCAGGATCGCTGCCTGGATCAACTGTGCCCAACCAAAAGGGCAAAACTACTGGACACATAGCGGCCATGAACTTAAGGTGTGGGCGTCAATTGCAAACGCCCGAGCAAAAAGCAGAGGAGAAGGCCCCAGAACAGACGTCGATATCGACCCCCACTCGAAATCGACCAAGGTGATATCGATGTCGACCCCCTTGTAGTCGATGTCGACACTGATGCTGAATCACCACAGAAATCAACTCCTCTAGTCGATATCGAACACCATCCAGTTGATGTCGATCTAACTCCAGTCGCAGGGAAGAAGAAGGTGTTGCCATTCCCATCAAAGAACGTGATTAAGGACCTGGCGGAAAAGAAGTTTCAGGGATTCGTGAAGATGCTTCAAGGGCTTAATATCTCAATTCCAGTCACCGAAGCACTTCATGAGATGACATCATATGTGAGGTACCTTAAGAACATATTAGGTAAGAAGCGATCAATTGCTGAGATCGCAGAGGAGTGCAACATATTGGAGCTACCAGAGAAGCGGGCGGACCCAGGTAAGTTTTCTATCACTATAGGCTTAGGTCAATATCGCTTTAATGCTTTAGTTGATTTGGGCGCTAGTGTTAGCATGATGCCACTAACCATATGGCACAAGGTAAAGATAGGTCCCCTGGAGCCCGTGGATGCAAAGCTATACATGGCGAATAATATGGTAGTTATTCCAACAGGGATGGTTGACGATGTGCCAGTGCAAGTAGGTAAGTTCTTTGTCCCTGCTGATTTCTTAGTTGTTGATATGGCAGAGGACCCTACTTGTCCCATTATTTTAGGCAGGCCATTCTTAGCAACCGTCGATGCCAACATAAGCGTGAAGAAAGAATTGCTCTCATTCACCATCAGTGACGAAGTGATAGAGTACGCCTTCAACAAGACGGTGAGGAATAATGAAGGGCCAATGGAGATAAAGGCCATCAATGGTGTCTAAATCATATGCGGGGAAGCAAAGGTAAGGAGTATGACACCAGAAGAGCTTGAAAAGAGGGCCACAGAAGCCCAAGTGGAGGAAGTCGTGGCAATCTTGAACGAAGGAGCCAAAAAGCCACTCAAAATCGACCCAGGTAAGTCGATATCGACTAACAAAGTTCAAGATTTTGTGCCAGGTTATAAGTATGGGGTCAACGGAGGAGAAGGAACATCGAAATTGAGCATAAAGGTCGATATCGACCATGAACCCATGCCGAAATCGACTGCCAAAGAGGAAGAAAAAGGAGGAGCAAACACCTCGATATCGAGCACTATAGGTCGAGAATAACTCCAAATCGACAGGACCTCCAGGAGCACAACAGAGCTCGATATCGAGTAGTACTGATCGATATCGACCTGACCCACTAACAGAAGAGAAGGTAAGCCAAGGTACGGATTCCTCTTTTTCGATCTCTATTAAAGATTTATCACTTTTTGGAAGAGGTTTGCCTTGACATGTGCGCTTGTGCAGGGTATCCGATGATGATTCGAGCCATTATGAAGTAGGAGATAAGGTGTATGTCTCCAAATCAAAAGATTATTGGTTCCCGAGTAGATTCAAAGATAAGAGGAGGGGACCATTCACGGTGAATCAAATCCATCCGGGCGGGATGCAGCTGAGATATAAGAAAGGAGTTCTATTTGAGGCCCAAGCCACATGGGCTTTGCATCTCCGCCTTGAGAGCGTGAAAGAAGAAGTCGGCCTAGTGACTATAAAGTCTAGAGCTTGTAACGCAACAATTAGTTTTGGTTTTGAACATCTTTTGGTTTGTTTTGAGACATTAGACATTATGCATTATTATTTGTTTTCGTTTTGTTTTTTTTTTATTTTCTAACAAGTTTCAGGAAGAAGGAAAACACAGACATCGAAATTGAGTACTATGCTCGATATCGACCATGAGGGTCGATTCAAATTAGCTTTTGGTCAAGGCCGGATCACCCTGAAGCTTTGAACAACACAGAAATCGAGGTAACTAGTCGATATCGACTGGTATGCCCGATATCGACCACCACTGCAGTTGTCTTCGACTCCTGGAACTCGTGAATTTTTAGTAAGTTTCTTTCTTAACCCTATTTTTTAATACAGTGAGGACATTGTAATGTTTAAGTATGGGGTGGGGGAATGGCTTACTTACATATTTTTCACATTTTTAGCATATTTTGAAAATTTTCATAAGTTATTGCATAGTTTTTACATGTTTTTGCATATTTTTCATACTTAGTTAATTTAGATGTCTTTTATCTTTAAGCATAGCATCTTTATCTTTAGCATATTTTATTTTTGAAAAAGAAAAAAAATGAAAAAAAATGAAAAAAAAAATGACCCCCATCAAAAATTTTGAAAATAAAGAAAAGAGTCATGGAAGCTTATAAGGAACTCAACGATGCAAAATTAGATTCATTAGAGATATAACATGAAATTTCCTAGTTAAGGGAAGTCACAATGAAGTGCAATTTTTTAGAGAAAACCATGAAAGTGAGGTAAAAATTTGAAGTTGCTTTTGACATATGCATGATAAGATGATGGATGACTTTATAAATTTCCATACATGTTACAAAGTTCATATCATAAGCCTTACCTATGCATATTTGCAAAAGTCACAAGCCATATATGAGCTTCATTATCATTATTGCTCCACATATATTACATATTGCCCATTTTTTATACCTTATACCCTATCCGGGGACAATGTTGAGAATGGATGTCATTTTTGGAGTTGTTAATGGAGTTTGTGCATTATGTTGAAGTTGTTGGCAGGAATGAAACAATTTTGAATTATGGAAAATTTAATGAGTGAGAAAAAATCCGATCACCTCGGGAGATAAAGGTAGGTTGACCCTGCTCATTGAGATGTTAGTTCAGCGAGATGGGATACAAGGTGAGGAATCCGAAGTACTAAGTATCTGGGGCCATCCATGACACCCATGTTTATGACTCGCGAGAAGGCAGTACTAAGGTTAGAGAGGTAAAAACATTATAGTGAAAAAAGCATTGAGCGATGAGTGAAAGGTGAGAAACATTATGAAGAAGGAATGTGAAATGTTTTGGAAAGAAATTTTATTTCCCCGGATTTAACACCACATGGCCAAATATTAGCCCACCTTTAGCCTTTTACCAATCTACTTCCCATAAGCTTGAAAAAGTCCTCTTGATTATTAATGCTATGTTGTGAAATTGTTTTCTGCATATAACCCTCCTTTTGTGAGTATGATGTTGCTTTTATTCACAAGCATGGAATTGGTTGACATTAGTACCTTTTCGAGGATGGCAATTGATTGTAGGGACATATGAGAATGAATCTATGATGTTGAGGGTTTACTTTCTTCCCTTGAATGACCATTAAAAGTATTGCTTGGGGACAAGCAAGATTAAGTATGAGGTGTTTGATGTGCGCGCAAATTGCCATATTTTCTATGCACATTTATGTCCACTTTGATGTTATTTGCATGCATATTAGTGGGGAAATCATAAGATTAGTGTGATTTACACTACAACAGAAAGGATTATTAGCGACAAAAGTTTTAGTGTCAAAATTTTTTTCCTCGGTAAATGTGGCATTTGGCGACGAACATATATGTTCCTCGTAAAAGGGGAGGTGAACTTTATAGGAAAACCTACATTTCTCGCTAAAAGTGACATTTAACAACAAATTTTCTGATTCGTCGTTAATTGTTATCATGATATGGTCGCCGAAACTATAAGGAAAATAGCGACGAATTTGGAGCTTTTAGCGAGGAATGAATTCATCACCAAAAAAATACATTCGTCGAGGAATTTAAATGTTTGTCGCTATATGTTAGGTAGGAATTATGTAAAATCCGACAACTGTATTGGCAACAAAAATTGTAATTTCTCGCTAAAAGTATGTGTTTTCTGAGAAAATAATTTGTCGCTAAACGTACTAGTTGGCGAGGAAATTCCAGTTTCGCCGTTATTGCTTTGTTAAAAATAGAGAACATAGCTCAAAGTCTTTAACGTGAAAAATATAAATTCCTCTCCATATGTTCATATTTTATGAGGAATATTGTTGTCATTGAAACAACCATTTAGGGAGGAGATATCACTTTCGTCACTACTTGTATGGGGGAAAACTATGACAAAATTTGTCGTCATATTTTTGGGGAAATTATGTCAAACATGTCAAATTTATTAGCGACAAAGATTTTAATAACAAAATTTTCTAAATTTTTTACTTGATCAACTCTAAATTTTTTTATACTAACTTTTGCTAATCCTTTATTTAAATTTATAATATTAATTTATTTTAAAAACATTACACCATGACATAGGAACGGAACTAATTTAACTAAAGTTCATGTTATTGGTTATAGAACAAGAATTTAAAAAAAAAAACAGATGGAAATTGGATTTTTTTTTGGATAGATGAAAAATTAAAATATTAAAAAAATGAAAACAAAAAAAAGTAGAATAGGGATGTTCAAACTTCCGAGATAAGTAGAGGCGGGCAAGGCGGGAAGCAATGAAAAAAATGAAAATCAAATTGAAGCGGGCTATATTAAAAATTAAATTAAAAGTGTTTAGGGTTTTGGAAAATCTGTTTATATTGGGTCTCCCTCTCTATCTATTCTTCTATTCTCTAGCCGCTTTTCATTTTTCATCAATCCATTCAAACTAGATCTCCCTTCTTGTCCATCCATTCACCCTCCAACAACTCCATCTTCCAAATCAGTCAGATCGGTGAGAGCGACCTCATAAGGAACAACATATTGGAGGAACAGAACTCCCCAACCCTTCAAATTACCGAGTCTCCCTTGTAAAGCCTCATCGGCCTCAAAACAGGGCTGCGCGGCGCTGATTCGGGGCTAGGGTTCAGCACGGGGTGGAGATTCAGATCGAATCTACCTACTCCGACGCTCAAATCAGCCCCGTTCGGGGCGGCGAGGCTCTGGTCGTTGTCCTATTGGTTCTTTCTCCGCTCTGGTCGTCGTCCAGTAGGGTGACCACTTCGGGAAGAAGGCACCGGTGCATTACTTCGGGGTCTTCGACGGCCATCGAGGCGACCAGGTATACTTCTCTTGTATATAAATCTCATTAAGTTATTTTATGTAATCAATCCAACCATAACTCTTCACCTCCCTCTCTTTTTTCTCTTCTGCAGTACTCCCTGCTCTCTTTGCTCCTGAGTTCTTCGGCCCCATCACCGATCTCCTCGTTTGATTTCACCGAGCACATACTGAGGTCAACCGAGAGCTTCTGCTATACTTATCCCCCAAGCACTGAGTTTTTATCCAGATTGAGTGTATAGTTTTGTTATTGATTGTTCGTACTTGATGAATGAATGAATGGAGCTTGTAGCTTTATCCAGATGAATGAATGAATGGAGTGTACTGTATAGTTATGTTATTGATTTGAGTGTATAGTTATGTTACTTGTAGCATTTCTGATTTTCAATTGTTTTTTGAGGAACTGATTTTCAATTGTTGATGTTTATTGAATGGAGCTTGTATTTTTTTAATTAAATTGGAATTGAAATAATTGAATAAAGAAATAAAATATATTGGGTACAGATTTTGATTGAACGGAGCTGCTAATTTATTTTCTCGCTAAAAAACACTTATTTTCATAAAAACAATTTCCTCACCAAAATTATCTACACCAACAAATATAAATTTGTCGCAAAATGTCTATTATATAATTTTTTTATATTTAAAAAGCTATAATTTTTTTTTGACAAAGTAAAAAGCTATAATTAGTACTTACCATTGGTGAGGAAATAAATATTTTAGCAAGGAAATCACTTTTATCGTCATATATATTTAGCGACTATTCTCAAATGCTTGATCTATTTTTACGACAAAATGTATGTTGTTTTTGCAATGAAAATTTTAGTCGCCAATAAAATCGACATAATTTGATGTCACTATTAATGAGGAAAAAACATTTTAGCGATGAAATTGTATTTCTCGTCAAACACATTCAACGATTATTTTCGAATCCTTCCAATCATTTTGTGACAAAACATTT
This sequence comes from Persicaria maculosa, assembly GCA_963922045.1. NCBI lineage: Eukaryota > Viridiplantae > Streptophyta > Magnoliopsida > Caryophyllales > Polygonaceae > Persicaria > Persicaria maculosa. Next base: position 16,021,528 of record OY998261.1, on the reverse strand, counting down.
GACTTTTTATGAGAAAAATATTAGTCGCTAAAAGCTATTGCAAGATAAAATGATTTCATCGCTAAAAGTTTCAACGTCAAATTTATTTCCCTCGACTAACCTTTCCTTGACGAGCTTTTCGCGACGAACTGACGATGAAATGCATTTCCTCGCCAAATCTCTTTAGTGACAAAAACCCAATTTTCAACGACGAAAAATTTCCCCGCTAATAGGCATTTTTGTTGTAGTGTTATACTTATTTGTCAAATATAGAGGTCTACACGAGTTTTTACGTGATTTCGCAGAAATCAAGATGAAAATGGACGGAATTTGGACAAGAGAAGAAGAGCGGAAAAAGAAGTCAAAGTCTACTGAAGAGGTCAAAATCGATGATGAACCTCGACATCGAGTGAAACAAAGCAACCCGGAATCGAGCAGAGGAGAAACAGAGCATGTCGACCCAGAAGAGGCCGATATTGATGTCCAAAGGTTGATATCGAGTGGCCTAAATCGAGCATATTGATAGAAGTTGAGTGCCAATCTGAGGTCGAGTAGGACTGCTCGAGATAGAGATAAAGAGAGGTCGATATCGAGGTCTGAAGGTCGATATCGATGTTTGCTGCAGAAAAGATCCGACGCTGTTTTTGATAGAATTCTATCCGAAGCGTTCGAGGTAATCCTAAAGTCGAGATCTTCTATCCATCTACACCAGACTTTATCCTTTATGAGTTTTACCTAAGTAATTTAGTTGTTTTACTTTATTATGTTTTCTCTTAGAGAATATAGATAGGTTTTCGAATCCTTGGATAGCGAGGTTTGAAATATATAATTAGAGGCCATTAGGTCTGAGTTAGGCAATTAAGTTTTCATCCAAGAACAACAAGTTTTAGTTATACAACGCAGAGAATAGTGAGAGAGAGAGAGAGAGAGAGAGGCCGAGTGGGGTGGTGAAGCGAGAGCGGAGTGGCTTTGTTCGGTTGTACTTTCTTTCTTTTGTTTAATCAAAGTAGTTTCTTTTCCATGATGATGATGAGTTCAATGATGAAGCGCGAGTAGTTCACCCACTTCTAGGGTCAAGGTGAGCCCGACGATAGCAATGTAAGTTTGTGCATCAAATGTATGATTTTTATGCGATTCCGTCTTCTATCCTATGCATGATCATTTGCGAAAGTTGAGGAGATCCATTCTTTGCATTATTGAAGCGAAAGCCAATGAATTGGATAGTAACTCTTAGGTTTTATGCGAGAGCCTCTAATCACCTAAGTGTTGGTAACGAAAGTTATTTGACGGAAAGACATCAAATTTCATAACTTTAGCATCATATTTGCATAATTATCGTTGTGGCATGAATCCCCGACCTTGGAAGCCTTTAGTTTATTGAATTCATATAAAAGTTTGAGTTTTTATTTCTGTCCATACTTCTCTTACCATTCTACGTTCTTCGGACTACTTTTTCGACAAATAGGTTCGTATTACAGTTTCTGTTGTTGACATCGAAATCGACTGACAAGGTCGATATCGAGCACTAACATCGATATCGAGGTCCAATCTCGACGTCGACTGCTTGCTTCTGTCTTCTATAGGAAACCACTGGAAATCGACCAGAACTGAGGTCGATATCGACCAGACACCTCGATATCGAGTGTCTCCTAGAGTTGGAACTTGATCGTGATTGCAACTTAGGAAGCGCTGACATACCTCCTCGTGGATTCGATCCAGATTTACCCTACCACTACATCGGGAGGGATTCTTGTATTTTATTTGCTTGGATAAGGGAGTTAGCTTAGTTTGAATTTGAATATTTTATATATGAGCGAATCACCTCCCCCTACGAATAAGTACCCGCAAACATTGTAAAATTGTGTTTGATGCACACATTTTATGATAATAAGAATATTTTTCACCAAATGGATAGACATCTTCTAAATGATCACCAAAGTGTTGGAGACTCAGGGTTGTGCCAAACTTTTTCGGGGCCCTGTTCTAAAAAAAAAAGTCTTATAACATTGATAAATTTAGATTTTCTATAGCCAATTGATATACTACATTATAATCGTAAGAACACATCAACTTTTTTTTTAATTTAAAATTTTGACCATAAATTCATTTATGCTTACAAAATTTGTAAATTATAAAATAGTTGTTGTATTAAAATTTATTTTATATTTTTAATCAAATTTTTAGCACGAAAAAGTCATTGTATTAAAATATTCTGTATTTAAAAAATTCATGTTTTTAAAATTAAGTCAATTAAAAAATTTAGTGATGAGGAGATAATTTTATATTTTTAATCAAATTTTTAACACAAAAAAAGTATAAATGAAAATGTTGCTTTCAAAATAAAAAAAGTAAGGTTGGAAGAGGGGTAAAATGAAGCCAAATTGGGAATCAAACCCAAGATGAAGGGCCCCAAAAGTTTAAATATTTCCTTCCTTACCAATATGTTAAAGTGACTAGTTGATTAATTATGGAATACATTTGTCATATAATCAACTTAAAATATATTGGGTCCAAAAAATTTAGAACCCCTGTTCCGTTGAACCACCCGAACTGCCCTAAGGCACGAGCCTGTGGAGACTCGTCTACATATGTTCATGAAGCAAAAATCTTAACAAAAGATAACAGTAGCAATCCGAGTAGGGTGTCATGCGATTTTTTTTAATAATATCTCGAGCTTTGAATTTATGCATATGTTAAAATATACTTCAAGAACTATATGAATTTGGAAAATATCAGGAATGTAACATGTGATTTTTTTAAATCAAAATGATAGAGTAACTCACATTAAAACGTAGGAAAAAAAGAGAGTTATAATAGACTAACAGAGAGAGATAAACTAGCCGAGTTGGCCAAAAAAACTAATGATATAGTTTGTCCATGAACAAGAGATATATGGTCAGTTTGAGAGCTCGATTATTACTACACGATGAGTAGTTGAAAATAATGAATTATGTGTGTTAGATATATGTTAAAATATATGTTTATAAACAAATATGATATTTGATAGCCCTAGATGTTATGATAACGGATGAAAGAGGAGAAAAAAAATTATGAATAGAAAAAAGAAATATCATGAAAATTTTGAATGTTGTAGCTATTGAAAATTTAATTTCAAAAATTAAATAAACTAAAATTTTAACTTTATCTCATTTAAAATTATATAATATTAAAACCAAATTCGATCTCAATCAATTTGCATGTTTCTCCAATTACAATTAAGAGGCGAACAGTTAGTTAAAAGGTCTTTATAAAAAACAATCATTTGCTGTTTTTTTTAAATGGTACCATAGGCGGGGGCAAGGGGAGCATTCGCCTCCCTCTCCCCTCATTCGACGAATCACCTATATTTGTTCTACTCATTAATAGATTCATTTTGATATATTACAAGCCTTAATCTCATAGTCAGTAAAAAGTTATGAATGTTTGAAACTTAAACACAAATTAATTATTTCAAATATCTTTTAATTCATAAATCACGTTGTTTTTTCATTTTACTTAATTTGATATTTTGGTAATATATACAATTTAACTAAGAGCTTCGAAACAAGAGGTTATATTACTAACTTTGATAATTGTATAAGAAATTATGCAAGTTTAAAGTTTGTATATCTTGTTACACGTTATTGCATGCTAAGAGAACAACAAGTTGTATATTGTAGGTTTCAAATGATATATTTTTAGACGAAAAGAATGTTGTTATAGATTAAAAGAACATCATTTTTTTCGTTTAACGAGAAAAAATTATAACAACTAATGACACAGTTTTAAACTAAAACATCACCGTTGTTAAAAAAATTGTATTTTGAATTAAAAAACGTTGTTTTAAATTAAAATATCATAATTTTGATCGATTTGATAAACTATAGCAAAATCTATGGAAAATTGAATCAAGAATTTATACAAAAGTTAGCCATAAATTTTTGGTTCTGTCACTTAATAGTACAATGTGTCAGCATACATAAGTTTCCCTGATTAATGTAGTTCCTAATGTAAAATTGCTAATACTACAGGAAAAGGAGGAGCTTCAATAATTTTTTCTTTTCCATTTTAGTGAAAAGGAGGGTCAAGTTAACTTGTTAATTTTTTGAAGTAATTTACTTTAACCATGTCTCCACTAAGAAATGAGAATCTTATAGTATTTTTTAAATGTTTTTGGATAATCATAATTCATAATTAATCGAAACTCTAAATTGAAAGTGTATTGATTTGTCATTTTTATGCAACAAGTTAGATTATGACATATGGCCGTTGAAATATCACCAAAACTCCCAACCGTGACTTACCATGCATTATCATGTAACGTAAATAGTCAAATTATATAAATCCATTTTATATGTTAGTGCATGAATTTCCTTTCCCCTAAAACTCAAAAGAAGAAATATTACCGAAAAAAAATTATGTTACATCAAAAACTGTGATATATTTACTTTAAAAGATTTAACATCCAAATCTTTGGCCACCAATGATTGCCTCTATCCACCTTTCATTTCGCTTTTCTGATTAGGTGAGATCAAGTTCACATTTTTCTTTTTAGGTACTATTTGCAAATAGTACATAACATGCCCAAAATAAATAAAAATTTAAAAAAAATCATAGAATAGCAACTAATTGCATGAAAATGAAACAAAAATACGTTTAACCAAAGCTTGAGAGAGTATGTACGCCGACACTTAAAAAAAAGAGATAAGAAAGAACGAGTCAGATGCGCTACTCACAATCCCCCTTACTCCAAGCCTTTCCCCAAAAAAATCCTTGAGTTGAAAACCCTAGATCTGAAATCGATTTCACCAAAGAACTTGCTTACTGTCTAATCACCTTCAAACATGCCTTTTGGTGGATCAAAAGTTCCGATCGATCTTTCTGCAAACCCTTATGGCTATCTCTTTCATTTGTGGGGAATTCGCACCTGGGTAATCACCCTTTTGCCGAACATCAGTTCTCTGCTTGGGGACTGTTTAATCTATGCTCTCTCAGCCGACATTTGTCGGGTATGTCTCGCTCAGAGAAGATCAAATCAAAGGGGTCAAAGCCTGGTCCGGTGTGTTCACCCTCCGCCCTGACCTTCATTAAAAATCGTGGCGCTGCGCTCTCCTGCCCTCCTGTTCGAAAGTGCCTTCCGGGGTGCTCTGTCCAGGTTAGCTTTTTTTTTGGCCGGAGGTACATCACTTCTGGTCAGCTAAGGTTGGGTACATTTCTAGATCTCTCTCCTCTTCATATCTATAAGAGCAAATGGGGTTGTCTGTCTTCAACACCCATCCACAACATTCTCTCTTTTCTCACTGATGAGGGAAAGTCGTTGATTTACCTCGTCAAAAATAAATCCCAAACAAACAAACTAGTATAGTATGCAAGCAAGGGGTCGAACCCTAGAGAATCAAGTATTTCTAAATTTTGTGTATTTATCAATATAAAAAGAAAAGATTTTTATGAATGAAAATAAAAGAAAATAATATTCACAAAAGAAAATAGAGGATAGAAGAAAAGCGTTTCCACCTACAAGTTCTCGATTTTGGTTGGTTTTATTGATCGTCAAATTCTTTTCAAGTTATTATCTTTTCCTACGAGTTCCTCTCGTCTTGGTTTAAGTAGATTAAAAGTCCTACGAGTCCAATTAATCCCTTACACCCTTATGTAATCCTAACACGGTTAAGATTTAACAAAGAGATAGCAAAACGTCCTAAGAACTTGAGCATATAAATAACACCAATTAAGCACGGTAAATCAATGTTTAAGATATATGTCAACTTCCTACATAATCATGCTTCAAACACGGAATTCACAATCTTATGCGTGCTACTATGGAAATAACACAAATACGAAAATATTAAATCCTAGCATGAAATCAATATTATCAAGGTAGCTAATCAAGATAACATCAATAACAATATCAATATCATACAAATAAGTTGAAAGAATTACAGAGGAAAAATAACTTAAATTAGAAACTCACAAACCACCAACCAAGTCTCGAAAGTGTAGGCGGAAACAAGAAAATTAGCCAAACATGGCTTACCTAAACTCTCTTCCCTTCTTTGGTGAACGCTCTCCTTGAATGTATGAGAAAACTAACCCTAAACATCCTATTTATAACCCTAAAGTCTTGAATAAACAAGGTAGAAGATAGACAAATAAGATAGAAACTTCCTAAACAAACTAGATAGAAGATAGACTTTCCATGTATAGTTCAGCTCGCCGGGCGGACAGCTTTCGCGACTCGCCCTTGTTTTCGCTCTTAGACCTCGATTTCGTGCTCCGTTGCTGCTTAGGTTGTTCCATGATTTTTGAGACTTCTTCTTTAAGCTCTCTCAAGTCTCATCTTAGCCTTCCTTAGCTTCGTTCCTCGTGTTCTTTGTCTTGGATCTACGAATCTACATAAAACCATCGAAATAGCGTAGATTCCGAACTTTCCCATAAAACGAGCGTTAATCTAATTAACACTAAAACATGATTATATAACAATGAAATGCACCTAAACTAATCTATAATGTCTATTGGAATACGCCTTATCACTCACTCTCTTCAATTCCAATTGGCTTCTCTCTAATCTTCTTTTTCTGTCTCAATCATGGCTTCCTCCTCAAAGGAGAAAGGGAAAAAACAATGGGGGACGAGCCCCTGTCCCCCATCCAAAACCATCCCGAAAGAGAAAAATCAGATTCACATTGAAGAGCATCCCACTATGGAGGATTGCACCAAGGTGAACGCAGATGGAGGAGAGCAAAGGAAGAATGAGAAGAAAGATAGGACTCCCAAGGTGAGACTGGACAAACTGAAAGCAATCCAAAGCTGTATCCAGGCCAAAATCACAACTCTGAACACGTCCTCCCTTTTCGCTACTATAGTTGGCAATCCAGTGGAGGCCAAAGAAGTTCGAAAGAGGATCAGGCTAGAATGAAAGTTTCTGGATGGAGGGTTTCAACTCGTTTCGGTGGCCAACAAATGGTTCGAGTTAAGATTTGATCTCCCGGGGGACCGGGAAAATGTCTGGCAGCGTCGACCATTCCATATGGCTGGCTAGCTCCTCATCCTCCGCCCTTGGAGCCTCTCCTTTGATCCTTCGTCCGAAGCTGTGACCAAAATGGATCTTTGGGTAAGGATCCCTGGGCTTCCAACCAAATTTGTAAGTGAAGCTATTCTGAAATCACTCATTTAGGAAAAAAAAATTGGAGTGGTGCTTCGGGTAGCTGCTTTAGTGCCAAGGGTGCTAGACTCCGCTATCCGAGGATTTGTATCTCGACTGATCTTGCCATTATCAGAGCAAGAAAGGTCCCTCTGATGAATGAGAATGGTGAAATTGAACACTTTTCGGTATGGTTTGAGGACTTCCCAGAGGGGTGTGGAAGTTGTGGGTCGCTTGATCATGTCTTTCATGGCCGCCCTCTTAGAAAGCTCTACAATGCATTTGCTGAAGGCATTCTGGGGAAGGAGCCTGGCTCAGAGGTGGGGGCTGAGGGTGCTCCTCCTCCCACTGATGGTGGTGAGTGGGTTCGGGTTGCAGCACGGCGTGCCTCAGTCCCTGGCCCTCCCACCTTCGGCCACTCAAAAGCCGACATTTGGAGCTGCTTCGGGAAAAATGTGAGTACCTCATCCGATTCTTCCTCCTCCAATTCCTCTCCTATGTCTGCTGATGTACACTCAATCCATGATGAGCCCTTTGAGATTGAAAATAAAGGGGAGTCTCTGGCCCTTGTCGTCGAGGTTCATGTCCCTACTGTTGCTGAGAATCCCCCAGATGATATAAACTCTCCTCCCACTGAGTATGTCCTCCTCGACCCCAAGATGTATGCTACCGACGATGATGCTACAATGGATTATGAAGATGAGGCTGCGTTTGTGGACGACTTTGGTGGGATCCTGGCCGATATGACTTAGGCCGAATTAGATATCATGTTGGGAAACATTCTAGCATCTGAGGAATTTGAGCTCCCTACTCTGAGCAACCCAACCTGGAAGGCCACAGCCTCCCTCTCCCATGCTGCTCCTCCTGTGACTGCTTCGGTGGTCCGGGAGTCGGAGTTGCAGCAGATTGAGGGCTCCTCCAAGACTGAGTCGAGCAAACGCAAGCTCAGGGACGAAGATGACGACTCCGCCTATTCCAAACTGATGGGTGGAGTCAGTGAGCTTGGGAAGAATGGTAAGTAATCAATCTACTTCTCCTCTTGCTTGTGCTTCTGGTATTTGGACTGCAAGCATTAAGAGGTTGATGATGAAACTACCTTCATTGCAATCAGTTGGGCAAGGTACTCCTTTTTGGGTTGCCCCTTTTGTTGATAACCTCATTAGAGGTAGTTCAATCATGAACTTGCTTATCGTTCTAGTAGGTTTTGTAAGAAAGCACTTTTATGTCTTGGTGAACTTGGATTGTTTCAGTATGTACCTAAATGATGTTGGTAGAACTATCTATGATGTAATCCTTGCTTTGTTCGATTTGACTGTGTTCAATTTGTTTATCATCAATATACTTTGGTTTACAAATTTGTTTAGTTTGAGTAAAAGCTCAACTAATGCTCTATCTCTACCTTGGTTAGAAATCCTTTTACTTAGCTTCTGGTGGTTGTGTTCACCACTTGTCCTCAGCTCAGTTTGGGTAATCTACAGAGGCAGAACATAGTCGTTTGTCTCCAATTATGTCCTTTAGTATTAAACGAGTCGATTAATGGTCTCCCCTCTCAGTTGTTGTTTTGGGTTCCCTTCATAAAGAATCCTGAGCTTAATCTATCAGCCGAGGCTTACTCCTTAGCTCCTCCTTGTATTGAAAATAACATAGCCCTGGACTAGTGGAATTATATGGGAAATTTTGGTGAAGGGTGGCTTGTTTCCCCGAAGCGGAGTTCTTTGATCCTTTCAAAGTCCTTTGTTTTCATAAGATTTGTTCCTCCCGTTTGTCGTTGCAACGATGTTTGCTGGAACGATGAAGACCAGAAGCTCATGGAAATCGATTTGGATGCTCCGCCACTTCTTTCGATTAGCCATTATAACACTAACTCAAGCCATAACAAACAAGTAAACAACAAACATAATATTGAGAGAGAGAAAACAAACTTGAAACACTTACAAATTAACATCCAAAACCTAAGTATGACCCTCGATCTTTGGCCTAACCTAGTAACATACAAAAGTGGCATCTTAAAAACGACCCGGATATCGTCCTGGAACAGATAAAAAAAGCAATCGTATAACCAAGGCCGACAACCTAGACTAGAGAATTTAAGACAATGCAAGAAAAGGAGAACATCTTGGCATGGGTGGGAGTACCTTTCTTCGCCCCATGCAAAAACGAAGTGGAACTGTCGAGGAACATCTTGTTTCCAATTCCCCGACAGTTCCAATATAAGATACTAGAACTGTCGGGGAATGGGAAACAAAACTTTCTGAGAAAAATATTAATCCATGAAGTACAACAGATCATGTACAAATGCTCATCTTAGCAGAAACAAAAACGGAAAGAGAACCAAAAGAATCACTATGGAAAAGTACCGGATACACAAACACCTGCTGGTCCCCGGCATCCGGGCGTGTCGGGGGGATTGTCCTACTATGGAACGAAAATTCTTTTACAAATGAAGCCATATCTATAGTATATCACCTCCCAAGAGTTATTGGAGTAAAATATGAAAATATAAAAGACAATTTCGAATGCCTAATGTTCTTTGTATATGCCCCCCAACCCTTCTGAAAATGAAGAATTCTGGCAAAATCTCACTCAGATGATTATCCAAAGCAACTTTCCATGCCTTGTTGTTAGTAGGGGGAGGTGATTCCACTCAGATACAAAATATTTAAATTCAAACTAAGCTAACTCCCTTATCCAAGCAAATAAAATACAAGAATCCCTCCCGATGTAGTGGTAGGGTAATTCAGGATCGAATCCATGAGGAGATATGTCAGCGCTTCCTAAGTTGCAATCACGATCAAGCTTTTGACTCCAGGAGACACTAGATATCGATGTGTCTGGTCGATATCGACCTTAGTTCTGGTCGATTTCCAGTGAGTTTCCTGCAGAAGACAAAAGCAAAGCTGTCGACGTCGAGATGAACCTCGATATCGATGTTAGTGCTCGATATCGACCTTGTCAGTCGATTTCGATGTCTGCAATAGTAACTGTAAACGTAACCTATTTGTCGGAAAAGTAATCCGAAGAAAGTAGAATGGTTATGGAAAGATGCTCTGTCGACCTTCAGACATCGATATCGACCTCTTCTGTGTCGACATGCTCTGTTTTCCTCTGCTCGCTTCCTGATTGCTCTGCTTCACTCGATGTCGAGGTTCATCATCGATTTCGACCTCTTTAGTAGAGTTCGAGTTCTTTTTCCACTCTTCTTCTCTTGTCTAAATTCCGTCCATTTTCGTCTCGATTTCTGTGAAATCACATAAAAACTCGTGTAGATCTCTATATTTGACAATTATGCATAAACTACACTAATCTTATGTTTTCCCACCTAATATGCATGCAAATAATGTCAAAATGGACCTAAATGTGCATAGAAAATATGGCAATTTGTGCGCACATCAAACACCCCATACTTAAGCTTGCTTGTCCCCAAGCAATACTTTTAATGGTCATTCAGGGGAAGAAAGTAAACCCTCAACATCATAGATTCATTCTCATATGTCCCTACACTCAATTGCCATCCTCGAAAAGGTACTAATGTCAACCAAATCCATGCTTGCGTATAAAAGCAACATCATACTCACAAAAGGAGGGTTATATGCATAAAAACAATTTCGCAACATAGCATTAATAATCAAGAGGACTTTTGCAAGCTATAGAGAAGTAGATTGGTAAAAAGCTAAAGGTAGGCAAATATTTGGCCATGTGGTGTTAAATCCGGGGAAATAAAACTTTCTTTCCAAATCATTCCACATTCCTTGTTCATAATGTTTCTCACCTTTCACTCATCGCTTAATGCTTTTTTTCATTATAATGCTTTTACCTCTCTAACCTTAGTACTCCCTTCTCGCGAGTCGCAAACATGGGTGTCATGAATGGCCCCGGATAGTTAGTACTTCGGACTCCTCACCTTGTGTCCCATCTCGCCGAACTAACATCTCAACAAGCAGGGTCGACCTATCTTTATCTCCTGAGATGATCGGATTTTTTCTCACTCATTGAATTTTCCATATTTCAAAATTTGTTTCATTCCTGCCAACAACTTCATAAATATGCAAAACTCCATATAACAACTCCAAAGATGACATCCATTCTCAACATTGTTCCCGGATAGGGTATAAGGTATAAAAAATGGGAAATATGTAATGTATGTGGAGCAATAATTATGTAAGGCTCATATATGGCTTGTGACTTTTGCAAATATGCATAGGTAAGGCTAGGATATGAAATTTAGAACATGTATGGAAAATATAAAGTCCTCCATCATCTTATCATGCATATGTCAAAAGCAACTTCAAGTTTTACCTCTCTTTCATGGTTTTCTCTAAAAAAATTTGCAGTTCATTGTGACTTCCCTTAAATAGGCAATTTCATTTTATATCTCTAATGAATCTATTTTTGCATCGTCGAATTCCTTATAAGCTTCCATTACCCTTTTCTTTATTTTCACAATTTTTGATGGGGATCTGATTTTCTTTTCTTTTTTTTTTGAAATTAAAAATGCTAAAGATAAAGATGCTATGCTTAAAGATAAAGACATCTAAATTAACTAAGTATGAATATGCATAAACATGTAAAAACTATGCAATAACTTATGAAAAATTTCAAAATATGCTAAAAATATGCTAAAATATGCAAGTAAGCCTTTCCCCCACCCCATACTTAAAGATTACAGTGTCCTCACTGTATAAAAACTAGGGTTAAGAAAGAAACTTACTAAAAATTCACAAATTTCAGGAGTCAAGGTGTCTACAGTGGTGGTCGATATCGATCATACCAGTCGATATCGACTAGTTTCATCGATTTCTGGGTCTGAGCTTCAGGGTGATCCGGCCTCGACCACAAGACCCTCGGAATCTACCTTAAGGTCGAGATCGAGCTTCCTACTCAATTTTGATGTCTGTTCTATTCTTCTTTCCTGCAATTTGTTAACAATAAAGCAAAAACAAACATGCATAATGTCTCAAAACAAAGTAACAATGTCCAAAACCAAAAACTAGTTGTCTTTGTTACATGCTCTAGACTTTAAAGTCACTAGGCCGACTTCTTCCTTTACGCTCACAAGGCGGCATCTGCAGAGCCCATGTGGCTTGGGCCTCAAATAGGACTCCTTTCTTATCTCTTAGCAACATTCCGCCTGGATGGATTTGATTCACCGTAAATGGTCCCATCCTTTTGTCTTTGAATCTACTCGGGAACCAATGATCTTTTGATTTGGAGACAAACACCTTATCTCCTACTTCATAATGGCTCGAATCATCATCGGATACCCTACACAAGCGCACATGTCAAGTCAAACCCCTTCCAAATAATGATAAATCGTTAATTGAAATAGAAAAGGAGGAATCCGTACCTTGATTTACCTTCTCATCTTTCTGTGGCTCAGGTCGATATCGATCAGTTGTACTCGATATCGAGCTCTGTTGTGCTCCTGGAGGTTCTGTCGATTCGGATTTGTTCTGCTCGACATGGTTAGGTCGATTCCGACCTTCATAGATCGATATCGAGGTCTTTGCTCCTTTCTCAGCTTCTGTGGTGGTCGATTTCAGCATTGGTTCATGGTCGATATCGACCTTTATACTCGATTTCGAGGTTCCTTCTCCTCCATCGACCCCATAATTATAACCTGGCACAGAATCTTGAACTTTGTTAGTCGACATCGACTTACCTAGGTCGATTTCGATGTTCTTTTTGGCTCATTAGTTCAAGATTGCCACGACCTCCTCCACTTGGGCTTCTATGGCCCTCTTTTCAAGCTCTTCCGGTGTCATACTCCTTACCTTTGCTTCCCCGGATGTGATGTAGACACCATTTATGGCCTTTATCTTCATTGGCCCTTCATTCTTGCTCACCGTTTTGTTGAAAGCGTACTCTATCACTTCATCGCTAATTGTGAATGAGAGCAATCCTTTCTTCCCGCTTATGTTGGCATCGACGGTTGCTAAAAATGGCCTTCCTAAAATAATGGGACAAGAAGGGTCCTCTGCCATATCAACAACTAAGAAATCAGCAGGGACAAAGAACTTACCTACTTGCACTAGCACATCATCTACCATCCCTGTTGGAATCACTACCGTATTGTTCGCCATGTATAGCTTTGCATCCACAGGCTCCAGGGGACCTATCTTTATCTTGTGCCATATGGTTAGTGGCATCATGCTAACGCTAGCGCCCAAATCAACTAAAGCATTAAAGTGATATCGACCTAAGCCTATAGTGATAGAAAACTTACCTGGGTCCACCCGCTTCTGTGGTAGCTCCAACCTGTTGCACTCCTCTGCGATCTCAGCAATTGATCGCTTCTTACCCAATATGTCCTTAAGGAACCTCACATATGATGGCATCTCATGAAGTGCTTCTGTGAATGGTATTGAAACATTAAGTCCTTGAAGCATCTTCACGAATCGCTGAAACCTTTTTTTCACCGGGTCCTTAATCACTTTCTTTGATGGGAATGGCAACACCTTCTTCTTCCCTACGGCTGGAGTTAGGTTGACATCGACTGGGTGCGGGTCGATATCAACTGGAGGAGTCGATTTCTATGGTGATTCAGCAGCTACGTCGACATCGAGTTCTGGATGGTCGACATCGACATCACCTTGGTCGATATCGACAAGGGGTGTCGATATCGACGTCTGTTCTGGGGCCTTCTCCTCCGCTTTTTTCTCGGGCGTTTGTACTTGACGCCCACTCCTTAAGTTCATGGACGCTATGTGTCCAGTAGTTTTTCACGTTTGGTTAGGCATAGTTGATCCAGGCAGCGATCCTGACGGTTTGGGTATTGATTCATCCAATTGACCCATTTGGGTCTCCATGTTTTGCTTCCAAACGTCGATCTCCCCAAGCCTAGAGTTGATGCCCGCAGTTGAGTATGCACGGAGTTATTAGCTTGTTTGAACTCAGCATGGTTCCTCCGCATCTCATCTAGAATGATCTGCAGGTCATCCTTCATTGTTTCCCACTCAGGGTGCCCTGGTGCTCTATATGGTGGGGGATCCCTTTGTTGATAGAATCGTTGATCTCCCCGGTACTGCCGATTGCCCCCTCCATAGGGGCCTCTCATCCATTTGGCTTCCTCATGTTTTTCCGCCATAGATACTTGCTCAAGATGTGGGCAGGCACTAGTGTTATGTCTTGTTGAGCCACACTCCTGACAAGGTTGATTGTTGCTCAGAAACTTGGCTTGCTTTTGAAGGCGGCGTGTTTGATCGTTGTGGAATTTTTGCCGCACATCAGGATCTATCTCCTTTGGAGGCTCATAAAGTGGCATAGATGGGGCAGACCTTGAGTCATAAGTTGTAGCAGTCCCATACGTGTTATCAAAATTAACTAGCCTCTCAATTGTCTCCCAGGCCTCCGTTGGTGTGAGCTCAATGTACCGATAAGAGGTGTATGAGTTGATTCTCTCCTTATTCGGCGCATCAAGGGAGTTGTAGAAGATCTCCTGGATGACATAAGGAAGTTGCCCATGCGTCGGGCATGATCTCAGCAAGTCCTTAAATCGCTCCCACGCTTGTGCCAATGGCTCACCAGGCTTTTGTTTGAAAGTCGTGATCCTTTGCCGCAGCATCGCCATTTTAGATGGAGGAAAGAATTTGTTTAGGAACGCATCCTTCACCTTTGCCCATGTCCTCAACGAGCGTGGAGCCAAACTCTCTAGCAATTGCAATGCCTTCCCTGCCAAAGACCATCGAAAAGATTTCAGTCTAACATACTCTAAATTCACACCATCAGCAATAGTTTCACATAAGTCCATGAAAGTAGAGATATGTTGCAGAGGGCATTCATTAGGTCTTCCTTCAAAAGTGTTTCTTTTTATCTCAAATAGGAAGTTTATTTTTATTTCATAATTAGAAGGAGGAATTAAAATAGCGGATTCAGGAACATGTAGCGGCGGATGCATGTATTGCATCGACATCTGTGGATACTGATTGAGCCGCTCTTGGGCTTGTCTGTGCGCATCCTCCTCTCTATCAGCACGGGCTCGCTTTGCAGCAGAGACGGCCCTCTCAGCAGCGATTGTAGCGTTGTGATCCTCAAATTCCTTCCTCAACCGCTCAATGGTGTCGGCATGCGTCTCGTTATCCGCCACGATTTGAATAGCTTTGTTGCGAAGATGGAAGAAACATTCAGGCTCGTCTATGCTTTCCAAGATAGGTCCGCGATTAGAGCATCGCAGAAACCTGCAAAATCAGCACTAAGAAAGATCGTGAGAAAACTTAGGTGGCGATTGATTGCCTCCCCGGCAACGGCGCCAATTTGTTCGTAGGGGGAGGTGATTCCGCTGAGATACAAAACATTTAAATTCAAACTAAGCTAACTCCCTTATCCAAGCAAATAAAATACAAGAATCCCTCCCGATGTAGTGGTAGGGTAATTCAGGATCGAATCCATGATGAGGTATGTCAGCGCTTCCTAAGTTGCAATCACGATCAAGCTTTCGACTCCAGGAGACACTCGATATTGATGTGTCTGGTCGATATCGACCTCAGTTCTGGTCGATTTCCAGTGAGTTTCCTACAGAAGACAAAAGCAAAGCTGTCGACGTCGAGATGAACCTCGATATCGATGTTAGTGCTCGATATCGACCTTGTCAGTCAATTTCGATGTCTGCAACAGTAACTGTCAACATAACCTATTTGTCGAAAAAGTAGTCCGAAGAAAGTAGAATGGTTATAGAAAGATGGACAGAAATAAAAACTCAAACTTTGTATTAAATTCAATAAACTAAAGCTTCCAAGGTCGGCGATTCATGCCACAACGATATTCATGGAAGTGTGATGCTAAAGTTATGAAATTTAGGGCCTTTCCGTCATATAACTTTCGCTACCAACACTTAGGTGATTAGAGGCTCTCGCATAAAACCTAAGAGTTATTATCCAATTCATGAGTAATCTAAGTTCCCAATATGATTGGCTTTCACTTCAATAATGCAAATAATGAATCTCCTAAACTTTCGCAAAGGATCATGCATAGGATAGAAGACGGAGTCGCATAAAAATCATACCTTTGATGCACTTACCCAACATTGCTATCATCGGGTTCACCCCGACCCTAGAAGTGGGTTGACTACTCGCGCTTCATCATTGAACTCATCATCATCATGGAAAAGAAACTACTTTGATTAAAATTGCAAAAGAGAAAGTACAACCGAACAAAGCCACTCCGCTCTCGCTTCACCACCCCACTCGGCTCTCTCTCTCTCTAACTATTCTCTGCGATGTATGACTAAAACTTGCTGGAATTCAATGTGTGTGGATGTTTAAACTCAACCCTAATGGCCTCTAATTATAGATCTCAAACCTCGCTATCCAAGGATTCGAAAACCTATCTTTATTCTCTAAGATAAAACTTAATAAAGGTAAAAACTAAAAACTCCTTGGTAAAACTCATAAAGTGATAAGTCTGGTACTTAATGATAGAAGATCTTGACTTTAGGATTATCTTGAACGCTTCAGATAGAATTCTATCAATAACTGAGTCGAATCTTTCTGCAGCAACATCGATATCGACCATAAGACCTCGATATCGACCTCCTTTTATCTCTAACTCGAGCAGTCCTTCTCTTCCTCGAATTGGCACTCGACTTCTATCAATAACTTCGATTCAGGCCACTCGATATCGACCTTCAGAAATCGATATCGACCTCTTCTGTGTCCACCTACACTGTTTTCCTATGCTCGATTCCTAGTTGCTCTGCTTCACTCGATGTCGAGGTTCATCATCGATTTAGACCTCTTCAGTAGACTTCGAGTTCTTTTTCCGCTATTCTTCTCTTGTCTAAATTTCGTCCATTTTCATCTCGATTTCTGCAAAATCAAATAAAAACTCGTGTAGACCTCTATATTTGACAATTATGCATAAACTACACTAATCTTATGTTTTCCCACCTAATATGCATGCAAATAATTTCAAAATGGACCTAAATGTGCATAGAAAATATGGCAATTTGCGCGCACATCACTTGTTATGGGTGACCTAAATGAAATTTGTCATCTATCAGATAAAAGCGGTGGGGTGGATGCATCCCCGAGTAGAATACAGAGAATCATGGAGTTCAAAGACACCTGCTCCTTAGTGGAGATCCCATCGACGGAAAACCAATTCACATGGCGGGAAAAGCAAACAGGACTAGATAACATCTTAGAAAATCTTGACAGGGTTCTAGTCCAACACAAGATAATCAATCTATACCCTGACCTTGCAACCAAAAATGGTACATTTTCTACATCAGATCACTGCCCGATCACAATCAATATATCCACCGCCATTTAAATTTGAAAACATTTGGCTCCAAAGGAAGGATTTTCGCAATGTTGTTAAACAATCTTGAAGAGCAACCGTTTTTGGTTCTGCTATGTTCCAAATTACACACAAATAAAAAATTCTTAAATAAAAATCCAAACCCTGGAATAAGAAAAGATTTGGACATATCTTTCGACGGCTTCAAACTGTGGACGAAACCCTATTAGAAATTCAATCGAATCATAATTCAAGCCAAGATCCCATAGCTCTCGCTAAAGAGCAAAATCTCCTATCCAACAGAGATAACCTACTTCATTTCCACAAAACTTACTGGAACCAAAGGGCTAAATCAAAGCACTTGAAATTAGTAGACACCAATTCATCGTATTTCCATAGAATAGCCTCGGGGAGAAGAAATCAAAAAATGATTAGATCAATTACTTCTGCTGAGGGAACCCGTATCATTGGCGATGAAAATATTAAGAAGGAAATACAAACGGATTTTGAAAAAAGATTCAGCTGAGGACAAGCTTATTCAACCAACCAGCTTGAAGAATATCTCTCTGTGATCAATCCTGTCATCTCAGATGAGCAAAACAAAGTTCTAATCCAAAAACCAACGAACAATGAAATCAAGAAAGTAGTCTTCTCAATGGGCAGGAATAAATCACCTGGCCCTGACGGTATGACTGCAGAATTTGACAAAAAGTATTGGGACAATGTGGGGAGCGGAATCATCAAGGCAGTTAAAGCCTTCTTCCACACTGGCCATCTTCTCAAACAGATCAACCACACCTTTATCTCGCTCATATCAAAGATAGATAATCCATCTATGACCACACATTACCGAACAATTAGTCTATGTTCTACCATATACAAAATCATATCAAAGATAATAACATAACGATTAAAGGCGATTATTGGAAAGTTAGTGCACCCACTCGAAGGAACGTTTGTCTCTAATAGAATAATTCAGGACAACATCCTAATAGCACATGAAATCTTCCACTCATTTCGCTCACGAAGGGGGTCGAAGGGATGGACTGCAATAAAACTAGACATGGAAAAAGCATATGACAGAGTACACTGGTTGTTTAAAAAACTGATACTCCTAAGATTTGGCTTCGATCAACGCTTTCTAAACATCATTATGGGATGCATGACCACTGTTTCTTTCTTTGTACTGGTTAACAATGGGTCTACGGAGCCATTCATACCTACGAGAGGACTACGTCAAGGGGATCCGCTTTCGTCGTTCCTTTCTTTTTACTAGGTTATGAAGTATTAGCCCGTAAACTCTCGATAGATGTTGAGTCCGCCCATAACTCTGTTGGATTCAAATTTGGAAGATTTGGCCCAAGCATTCCTTTTTTGGCTTTTGTAGATGACATCATCATATTTTCAAAGGGTAGCAACTCTGCCCGTCTGAAAGTAAAAGAAATAATTGAGGAATACTGCAAATACTCTGGGCAAAAAGTCAACTTTCATAAGTCATCTTTTCAAACAACCCCTGGAATTCCTAGAACTAGAGCACGAGACCTCGAAAATGTTCTTAATATACCACTTGAACGCAATTTGGAAAAATATCTGGGCTTCCCAATTATCAATGAGCAAGTAACAAAGGAAACATTCGGTCAAATTCTATACAAATCAAAAGAACAACTCAGCAAGTGGCATGCAAACGCCCTATCACAACATGGCAGGGCAACTCTGATAACATCGACCTTATCATCCAAACCATTGTACTTTATGCAGAGTTTCATGCTTCATGCGTCAGTTCACAAGCATCTTGACCAGATCAACACAAGGTTTTTCTAGAATAAAGATGCACAACACAACCCACTCATTAGCTGGGATAAAATATGTAAGTCAAAGCCAGCGGGTGGACTAAGAATACGGAAAGCAAAAGACATGAATGAAGTGCTACAACTAAAATTGTTGTGGAAAATACTAGCGGAACCAGAAAACAACTGTGTGAAAATTATACAATACAAATACCTAAAAGAAAAGCTACTAAGTTACGACAGAAAAGGTAATGCATCCTAGAAATGGTCAAATTATGCACATTAATCACAAAATTCAAATCATGGATCATATGGTCTGTAGGTGATGAAAAATCAATCAATTTATGGTGTGACAATTGGGTGTCGACGGAACCCATTATTGGAAAAATAGACTTCAATCTTAACATAAACCACACAGAAATGGTGAGCGATTACATATTAGGAAAACAGTGGTGGAAGGAAAAGCTAGCTTCTAATCTCCCTGAATCTATAATAGAGGAAATTATCAAAATACCTCTACCAATCACCCCTCTCCCTAATAGACAGTATTGGTAGCCGGACAAGAATGGATGGTTCACAACGTCAAGTGCCTATAACTTAATCACTTCGAGATCTCAGCCTACACTTGTTGGGTTTAACTGGATCTGGAAGTTGGACGTCCCTCAAAAGGTTAAAAACTTCCTATGGAAAATTAAGCAAAAAGGACTCCCTATGACTAACCGCTTATCCCAAAAAGGGGTAGTGGTTCCTACTACATGTAATCTATGTAACCAATCTTTGGAAGATGATGTTCATCTTTTCTTAGAATGCCTCATCAACAACTTCCAGCAACAATTCTCTAGAGAAACCTCTAAAAAAAATTAGTTCCCTCATCTCTGCCAACAGAGATCTCGACCAAATACTACAACTACTAGAAACTTGTAAAGGCCGGATATATTTTTATATTATTTTAATTAAATATACTATTATTTTATTCAAATTATAAAAGTGGAATAAAAACCCGTCCTCGAGCATCAAGTTTCGATTTAAAATCATTCAGGCATCATTTAAATTTCGGATTTTGAAGGGATTCGATTTTCGCTTTGAAGATAGAGTATTAATAAAGATTAATTTAAACTCCGAGTTTTGATTGAAATTAATTTAATTCCGTTATATTGAGATTAGTAAATTAAATTTAGTTAAATTCGATTTAGTCGGGATTCGTTCGGGCGAGCGGGTTTCGGGATATTTTTTCGGGTTCAAAATATCTTGTGGGGACCTCTTTTATTCCCTATTTTATTTTACCTTTTCCTTATTCTCTTTCTCTCTCTCTCTCTCCCTCTCTCTCTCTCCTTCCCCACGATGCTGCTGCTGTGCTACAGCCCACCCACTCTCTTGTGTGCTGTTACAGAAATGGCTTGGAGACAAGGAAATGGCCAGCTCAATTGGCCTTTGGTCCCCCCCTCTCACTCTTTCTGATTGGAACCCAGCTCCCAAATTTCCCCATTTGATTCAATCCTTACCCCTCTCCTCCTTGCTTCCATTTCTGAAAACCCACCAAACTCTCAGCTCTCCTCTCTCTCTTCCATTTTCATATCAAAGCTTAACCCACATTTCTCCTTTTCTCTCTCTCTTGTTAAACCGAACCCAACCCCTCTCCTTGTTTTCAATTCAAAACACCCCCTTGAACCCACGTTGATTCCTCCGTCGAGCCTTCTCGACCATCCCGACCACTGTTTCCAACCTCCACCAGACCACGTCCTCTCTCCCCTCTATGTCTCGTTGTCAAGCAACACCGCCGCTGCGCCGCCCCTGTCTTTCGCTAGCGAAGCTGAGCACCAGCGGCTCCGCTCCATTCCTTCCCGAGCAGCAGATCCTGAGCTCCCGTCGCTGCTTACCCGAGCACCCGCGGCCTTGTTTTTCCGAGCGCCGAGCCCAGGAGCCGCCAGCGCAGCTTCTTGAACACAAACCCTCGACGAGGTTTCGGTGAGATCGACGACGATTCGGTGAGCTCTTCCTCCTCCTTCCTCTTTTCCTTTTGTCTCCGTATGTGTGTTGATGGGGTGGGGTGAGCGTCGGGTTGATACCAGTCGCCGGCGAGGTCCCCTCCCTTCCCCTTTATTTCCGTTGTCGAATAGAGGATGTGAACAGAGGTTGAAGATGGCTCTGTTCTTTTTTTTCTTTTCTTTAAAATGGGCTGGGCCGGGTCCACTATTTCGGGTTATATCCCTTCCATTCGGATCCCCTCCGCTCCACCTCAGCGCCATGTCACTGGGTCCCCCCATCCTCTTTTATTCTGAATTCCGGATTGGTTTGGGCCTAATCCGGGTGGGCTTTTCTTTCTTTCCTTCCCTTCCGGATTTGGGCCAGTTGGTCTTCTTTTCTTTCCTTCTTCTGTTCGGGTCTGCGGGTATGGAAATCGGGTTGGGCTTGATCCGGGTCATTGGTTTCGGTTGAGCTGGGCTTATTTCTGAGTGGGTTTTGTATGGGATATATATATGTGTGGTTAATTTTCGGTTATAGATATATATATATATATATATGTCATATGTTTATTATTTCTGATTTTAGGAAAATGAATTTATATATTTATATATTCTGAAATTATTAATATTTATATCTAATAAGGTTTAAAAGTGATATTTATTGTTATGGAGTTATAAATATATTTATGGTTTTTTTTTTGAGTTTATATGGGTAGTAAGTGTTAAATTATTTGAATATTGTTATAGTTTTGGAATTTGGTTATAATTATAATATTCTGGAAATTTATCATTTTATATTGTGTTTGTTTTAAAATAATATTAATTGGATTATTTATATTTGATGCATTTTATGAGGATTTAAATATGAGAGTGGGGAATTTTAAATTGAGTTGTTGATTTGGATTTATAAGTATGATTTGTGAACATCGGTTATTTTGATGATTTAATATTGGAATTTATTTATATAATGTGTTGAAATGAGAAGCATGCCGGAATTGTTTTATAATATGATTTTTGGAAATTGGTTTTAAGGGTTAAATGTGTAATGTTGGGTTTTGACTAAGTACGATTTTAAAAGAATTATTTGATTTTCTAAGTTGAGTTATTTGAGATATTGTTTCGGAATTGAGATGATGAGATGAGATGAACCTGGAATGATAAAATAAGACGGAATAATCTGAAATGGGATATGAGACGAGATAGGAATGATAGTTAGGGGCGCCTTGTGTGAAATAGGTAGACTTATGCATTTATATGTTATTAGGTGTTTGTGAATGTTGGACGTTGCTTGCTATCGGTGATTCATTTCTTGGATTCTGCTCTGCCTTGTTCTCTGCTGTTCGGCTTATTCAGGTAAGTTCCTTTATGGGCTTACTCAGATTCGAAAGAGATTACCGGCTTGTGAATGTATGACATACTAGGTGTTGCATAAGCATTAAAGCATGCCATGTAGTATCATGCTAGGTTGCACTTGTGATTAATCATTCTATTTCTTTACGCGTATGAAACAGAACGGCCGTATCTGTGATAGTCCTAGAGTCTTTGCTAGGGTCATAGGGTAGCCCAGCCCCATCGGGTGCCCTGAGTCTATCGAGTCGATATGAGCATGATGATAGCCCAGCACCATCGGGCATGATTTCTTTATTTTAATTTATGTTACGATGATGAGATATGATATGCTATAGCATCGAACCGGCCGGTCTCTGCACTAACGGAAAGGGGTGCAGAGGTAGGAGAGGGACATGCCACTTGGCATTCTTTGGGCGCCTTTACAGTTATTTCTCGCATATTGTAAATTAGGATCATGCTAGTGTGATTTAATTTCCGCATCTGCATCATCTTTATTATTAGCGTATGTGTATGTTCGCTTGCTGGACAGAGCGTGATGGGGCCTCGGTCTGACCCCACTCGCACCCATTGTTTTTAGGTATGATTGCTCCCTGTTTATATGGCGTGGGAAAGTCCCTCGGCGATTGCAAAGAAATCTGTCTAACCCCGTTAATCTGGCCATACGACTTTAGAATTATGTTTTGGTTTTGACCCGGCCTTGTCGTGGCTTTTGTATCTAAATCATATTTCCACTTCACTTTCGTTTAAACTGAATTTATGAAACTTCGACTGATTAGAGGTTTGAAACCTCGACCCGTACCTGAATTGCAACATCCGAACGAAGGTATCCGACCTTCGAAACGTATCCCGGATATTTATATCCGGGCCATTACAAAGTTGGTATCAGAGCGAGGTTGTGCAATTCGGGTACGCAAGGGTTGAGTGTATGTTTTGGAATACCGCCCATGGATTTCGAAAGATTTGAAAGTTTTTTTAAAGGGGCAAAATGAACTTAATATGTCTAACTCGATTGGACTAAATCTGAACTTGGCTTATGATAAAAGTGGAGAACCAACTAATAAGGGATCGAGTGGGTAGAAAAGGCGATAGACCATCCCTATTGGATGTAGTCGGAAACGGGTAGGGGAAACACTAGCTTGTTCTTTATAGATGGGTCGGGAAGACTCCAAGGAGATCATTGTAATTACCATTGACTGATTCTGTGTTGAGTGTTTGATATGCTAAAGATTTGATTGTTATGTCCTAACTATTTGATGAATATTGAATGATCTGTGCGAACGGGATAGCGGGAGTACCCTTCTTCTTATATGGTGAAGCTCAGCCTTGTGGAACCGTCCCCTTCCTTATGAACCCTTCTGACAACTCAATCGAGTCCTCCCTTCGAATATCGGTCTTCCATGGGAATTGGGTTGGTAAACACATGGTGTTGGGAATCATGGTTGAATATAAAGGTTGTCCGTGAGAGTATTGGAAGACGGCCCTTGATGAAATTCCGAGTTAGAGAGTGAGATGTTTACGAGGCTGTCCTTATCGATTCTTATGACAATCCATTAGTGTCCTCTTGTCACGAAAAGTCGCATCCGAGTCCCACGGGAAAGATGGGTAATGAGTCAATTGGGAAGAGTCAATTTTGCCCTTATGGACTTCTATCGGGTTATCTTGATTGCCCTGTTCATGATTGTGTGATTCTATATGCACTACTCCTTGACCTACAATTGATCCTTAGTGTGAATTTGTGCTTATGTGCTTTGATGCTCATGATGACCATTGTATAGGTTCGAACTACATTTATTATGTCCATATCATTCCGACATGATCTATTTAGTATATTACATTGTCATACTAGAGCACGATTATAGATGTCATATGCTAGGAAGTGGTACAATTGATGTACTCCCCATGAATAGGTTCATGATAGTGTGATCGACTCTTCTTTATATGAATGCCTCATAAGATGTACTCTTTAGCATGCTAGTCGATGATGCCTTGATGCTTATCGTTCATTTTGTGACAAGAATCTATAGCGTGCCCATCTATTCCGAGTTCATCAGATTAACTATTGTTGATTATTTTTCAATTTAATATTGTGTGTGTTAGTTGTGTTGAACGGAGAATATGTGTTATAATTGAACTTTGAGGAATGCATGTTTTGTCATATTATGTGTTGATTCGAGCTCATGTCCCCATATTCTAGTCATGTCGCCATGTTGCTTAGACTTGCTCTATACCTCGTTGCGTTTTCCTCTCGTGCCACTATGTCGTTGAGATGTGATTGAATGAACTCTTGCATACCGTCGTACTAGCCAGTCAAGTGCATGTATGTACCATATGTTATATTGAATCACTAGTAACATGTTGGGCCCTTGGTTGCGACTTGTGCGAATTTTACTTTGCCTGCGTTATTGTTGATTCACTCTTGAACTAGGTACCTGATAGTGTGGCTCTTTCCTCTTTTCGTCCTCTTAACATGTTTCACTCGTCTTGATTAGCTTAATGTTGAATTCGATGATTGACTAGCTTTCCGTGATGGTTAAACCTAGCATGCTTGAATGGTTAAAATGCCTACTACTCTATGTTATTCTCTCGTGCTTGCATGAACCTATGACTTGACACCCCGCTTGATCACACACCACTCTATATCTTGATTTTGCATATACCTGACGCATGAATATCGGAATGAATCTGATTGAATCATTTTGGTTGTACACCTGTTCGATATGTGCTATTAGTATCATGTACGACTTATGATTCCAATATGAACCGCTAAATGATCACGTGTTGTACTTGTTCTGTGATGCGACAACTATTGTACTATATATGTGCTCTATGATGGTTCGTTCTTAGCATGATTATAACCTAGCATCCATGATGTTCATCTTGTTACTTTTAATGATGCCTCATGGTTCGTGAACATTATGTTGCACTCCTCTAAATGACTCTTGACTATGCTTGTATCACATTATATATCGCTAGTATCATATAGGACCATGCTCTCTAGATGTATCTCGTCGTATGATTCCGTGCCATGCTTGACCTAACATATGATCATTGTGAGATAGTTACTATGTTGCCCTTTATATGATCTCGTATGATGCATACACCAAACTTGTACATTGTTCATATATGTGATAATTGCTATGCTACTCTTATGTGTCCTCTTATGACGCTCCATCTGATTGTTATAATATACATTGCCATGATATATTTGGACTCAATTGTTGATGTGTATACCCTGTTCCTACATTGTTCATATACATGATGCTCGTTATCTTCATTAAATTCCGCATGACTTCAAATCATATATGATCATTGCTGGTTCCGTCTATCTTGCTTGAAGAATGCTAGGCATATCTGTTTCCATGGAATACTAGAATGTTAGCTTGTTTTACAAACATCAGCGTAGGACTTGATTGTGTCTTTGATATGAATACGAATGCTGCCCCGAGATAGTGCATGTTAGTGTGGACTGACATGATTGATATGCTCCATAATGAATTCGTGCGTGTTGTCAAAATCGTAACCTAATAGACTTTCTTAAGGGCATCGTTACTATTCCCGAGTCGGAGTCTTATTTCTAGTCGTGTCGTCTTTAGCCTTGGCCTATTCCTTCTCCGAAAGAAACATTGGGTCGTTCGCTCTTGTCACTCCCCTATCTCCGCTAACTTAAACTCGTACGCGTTACATTGGATGAGCGACCGCATGGAACAAGGGATCGGGAAGTTGAATGGCGATAGAGCAGCACAGCGGAAGCGTGGGCCCATAACCCACGGGCCTCAGGATCGATAATGTCGACGGAACAAGCTCGTTTTGAGGATTACGATTGTTGAGTACGATATGACTTGCAAGCGGGAGCGTTCTATATTCGAATTGCTAACCCTTTCTGAGCTTGTTGATGATGATTTGCACTGACTTGATGTTGAAAATTTCGTGTTGATGTGATGACTTGGTAATGATTATTGCTTGATTATCCGATGTCTATGATGATATATATGATTCGGTGCCTTATTATCCTAATGTGCCTTGATGACTTGATGTGATGCTATTCTGAGTTGCTAAGCATGATCTAAATTCCTTTCCTATATAATATGAACTGCAAATGCCGAGAATCTAAACTGTTATTAGCTAAGATTATGATGAAACTTGATAGTTTGAATTGACTTTATTCATATATGGTGTTATGTGATAATTTCGAGCATGACTGTAAATTGAGACTTTTTATACTTGTTGCAATGCTTAATGATGCTAGTTGATATGATGTAGTCCTTATGTGCAATAATGTCAGTGAGGTCCTTTTGGTTGAGAGGTCAGAGAGTGGGGAAAGGTTTTGAGTGATTAGAATGATCGACGGTGGTAAAGGAAAGTTGCAAAAGTGGGGTGTTGACTTAGGTTAGACCGAGTGGGTTCGGGAATTAAGAGGTAATGCTTGATGATTTTCGACGAGCTCCTAGGTGAATCTTGGGTGAGAGTATGGTTAGGAATAGGTCGGGTAGGCGGTGGTCGAGGAATTTTACTAGAGAATGTGCGGTTAGCAGGGCATGATGCTTGTGAACTCTTGGGAAGTGTGGAAGTGTAAGAACTGGCTTTTAAGAGTGGGGAAGATATAGTATGAGAGGGCCTCGAGTGTGAGGTTAGAGATAGTAGTTGGATTCTTAGAGGTGGATTGTTAGTGAGAGTTCTTGGTGGAATGAGGGGCGAGATTAGGGTATTGAAATGAATTGGGACTTCTTTTGAGGATGTTACCTGAGCTGATGTTGGTGAATCTAGATGAGACTGGTTTTGATGTAGGAATTGAAATCGAGCGAGCGGGGTTTGCGTTTATTTTGCCTGGTGATGATGTGAAAGCTTTCTTGTTTATGTGATTTATTAAAATGACTTGGCATGATGTTAGATAGCGACTATGATGAACCTGATATGGCTGATATTACATGTTGATATGCAATATTGAATCATAATTGGTAGTGACAACTATACTCATGATATAATGACCCATTGCTATCCTACTATATTGTTCTAAAAGCATGTTATTATGTGTTGAATGAATCATGAAATAATGATATGTTGCTATGTGAGAGCATGATGTTATATTATGATCAGGAGATGTTAAATGATGAATATTGCTTGGGATCATGAATCTGACTTATATATATATATGAGATAATGGTGTGTGATTGCTAAGTGATCGTTATATGACATTGTATGAGTTGAGATGATGTTTTGCGAGTATGATGACGTTTTGGTGATTCGCACATTGACTGACCTTTCCTTTTGCTGAATCTTAATAACCTGACCTTGATGTATTGATGTGTTGACAATGGGTTTTGGTTCATTAATTCTGTGATGAGAAATGCTTTTATGACCTTTGGTATGATCTGGAGATGTGATGTGACCTTGTGGCATTACGATGGTATATGTTGAGACTTGCCTTATGATGGGTTGATTGGAGATTGGTTGGTTATACAGTTATGCATTTCTTATGGCTTATGCATCTTGCTTGAATTGAGACTGATAGATTGATTCGATTCTGGAAACTAGGAAGAGAATATGGGATTAGCCCTTAGAGGTGGATGACTCCACCTCCTACCCTCGGAATTTGATTGATTGGTATGTGTGAAGCTGATTTGGTTTTCGGAAGAGTTTTGACAAAATCTTGATTTGAAAGGATTTGACTTGTTTTGGTGTAAAGTTGCTTGATTAAAAATTGAATTGAAGATTTTGAGCGGTTTTAAAAATGGCCAACTTGGGGTTTTAAAGAAGTTGAGAGTTTCAATGATTTGGATGACAATCTTTCCATTTACAAAGCACTTTGAGACCTTACGAACTGGATATACATTATGACGTCTCACGAAGTGGATACAAGCATTTTATAGGGGCGCTTATAGATTGCTTGCTAAGATCTAGTCGGGCGCTATAATACTTTTGGAGTTGTGATACTTCCGAAAGGTCGAAGCGAGGATGTAATAGGGGCGCTTATTACACACTCGACAAGACCCATTTGGAGATGTCATGACTGTGACCGGGATGTTGTGAGAATCCCGGAAGACGCAACCGAGATGATTACAAGATCCTTGGACATGGTCCTCGGACTCACCGATTTCAAACTTCTTCCCTTTGCTTTAAAATGATTTTAGTCTCGGGGACGAGACTTGTTTTTAGAGGTGGATGAATGTAAAGGCCGGATATATTTTTATATTATTTTAATATTATTTTAATTAAATATACTATTATTTTATTCCAATTGTAAAAGTGGAATAAAAACCCGTCCTCGAGCATCAAGTTTCGATTTAAAATCATTCCGGCATCATTTAAATTTCGGATTTTGACGGGATTCGATTTTCGCTTTCAAGATCGAGTATTAATAAAGATTAATTTAAACTCCGAGTTTTGATTGAAATTAATTTAATTCCGTTATATTGAGATTAGTAAATTAAATTTAGTTAAATTCGATTTAGTCGGGATTCGTTCGAGCGAGCGGGTTTCGGGATATTTTTTCGGGTTCAAAATATCTTGTGGGGACCTCTTTTATTCCCTATTTTATTTTACCTTTTCCTTATTCTCTTTCTCTCTCTCTCTCTCCCTCTCTCTCTCTCTCTCCTTCCCCATGATGCTGCTGCTGTGCTACATCCCACCCACTCTCTTGTGTGCTGTTGCAGAAATGGCTTGGAGACAAGGAAATGGCCAGCTCAATTCGCCTTTGGTCCCCCCCCCCCCTCACTCTTTCTGATTGGAACCCATCTCCCAAATTTCCCCATTTGATTCAATCCTTACCCCTCTCCTCCTTGCTTCCATTTCTGAAAACCCACCAAACTCTCAGCTCTCCTCTCTCTCTTCCATTTTCATATCAAAGCTTAACCCACATTTCTCCTTTTCTCTCTCTCTTTTGTTAAACCGAACCCAACCCCTCTCCTTGTTTTCAATTCAAAACACCCCCTTGAACCCATGTTGATTCCTCCGTCGAGCCTTCTCGGCCATCCCGACCACCATTTCCAACCACCACCAGACCACGTCCTCTCTCCCCTCTATGTCTCGTTGTCAAGCAACACCGCCGCCGCGCCGCCCCTGTCTTTCGCTAGCGAAGCTGAGCAGCAGCGGCTCCGCTCCCTTCCTTCCCGAGCAGCAGATCCTGAGCTCCCGTCGCTGCTTACCCGAGCACCCGCGGCCTTGTTTTTCCGAGCGTCGAGCCTAGGAGCCGCCAGCGCAGCTTCTTGAACACAAACCCCCGACGAGAATCCGGTGAGATCGACGACGATTCGGTGAGCTCTTCCTCCTCCTTCCTCTTTTCCTTTTGTCTCCGTATGTGTGTTGATGGGGTGGGGTGAGCGTCGGGTTGAGACCAGTCGCCGGCGAGGTCCCCTCCCTTCCCCTTTATTTCCGTTGTCGAATAGAGGATGTGAACAGAGGTTGAAGATGGCTCTGTTCTTTTTTTTCTTTTCTTTAAAATGGGCTGGGCCGGGTCCACTATTTCGGGTTATATCCCTTCCATTCGGATCCCCTCCGCTCCACCTCAGCGCCATGTCACTGGGTCCCCCCATCCTCTTTTATTCTGAATTCCGGATTGGTTTGGGCCTAATCCGGGTGGGCTTTTCTTTCTTTCCTTCCCTTCCGGATTTGGGCCAGTTGGTCTTCTTTTCTTTCCTTCTTCTGTTCGGGTCTGCGGGTATGGAAATCGGGTTGGGCTTGATCCGGGTCATTGGTTTCGGTTGGGCTGGGCTTATTTTTGAGTGGGTTTTGTATGGGATATATATATGTGTGGTTAATTTTCGGTTATAGATATATATATATATATATATATATGTCATATGTTTATTATTTCTGATTTTAGGAAAATGAATTTATATATTTATATATTCTGAAATTATTAATATTTATATCTAATAAGGTTTAAAAGTGATATTTATTGTTATGGAGTTATAAATATATTTATGGTTTTGTTTTTGAGTTTATATGGGTAGTAAGTGTTAAATTATTTGAATATTGTTATAGTTTTGGAATTTGGTTATAATTATAATATTTTGGAAATTTATCATTTTATATTGTGTTTGTTTTAAAATAATATTAATTGGAGTATTTATATTTGATGCATTTTATGAGGATTTAAATATGAGAGTGGGGAATTTTAAATTGAGTTGTTG
Source organism: Persicaria maculosa (assembly GCA_963922045.1). Taxonomy (NCBI): domain Eukaryota; kingdom Viridiplantae; phylum Streptophyta; class Magnoliopsida; order Caryophyllales; family Polygonaceae; genus Persicaria; species Persicaria maculosa. The sequence goes on along the minus strand of OY998261.1, from coordinate 15,990,966 downwards.
ATTTGGATTTATAAGTATGATTTGTGAACATCGGTTATTTTGATGATTTAATATTGGAATTTATTTATATAATGTGTTGAAATGAGAAGCATGCCGGAATTGTTTTATAATATGATTTTTGGAAATTGGTTTTAAGGGTTAAATGTGTAATGTCGGGTTTTGACTAAGTACGATTTTAAAAGAATTATTTGATTTTCTAAGTTGAGTTATTTGAGATATTGTTTCGGAATTGAGATGATGAGATGAGATGAACCTGGAATGATAAAATAAGACGGAATAATCTGAAAGGGGATATGAGACGAGATATGAATGATAGTTAGGGGCGCCTTGTGTGAAATAGGTAGACTTATGCATTTATATGTTATTAGGTGTTTGTGAATGTTGGACGTTGCTTGCTATCGGTGATTCATTTCTTGGATTCTGCTCTGCCTTGTTCTCTGCTGTTCGGCTTATTCAGGTAAGTTCCTTTATGGGCTTACTCAGATTCGAAAGAGATTACCGGCTTGTGAATGTATGACATACTAGGTGTTGCATAAGCATTAAAGCATGCCATGTAGTATCATGCTAGGTTGCACTTGTGATTGAGCATTCTATTTATTTACGCGTATGAAACAGAACGGCCGTATCTGTGATAGTCCTAGAGTCTTTGCTAGGTTCATAGGGTAGCCCAGCCCCATCGGGTGCCCTGAGTCTATCGAGTCGATATGAGCATGATGATAGCCCAGCACCATCGGGCATGATTTCTTTATTTTAATTTATGTTATGATGATGAGATATGATATGCTATAGCATCGAACCGGCCGGTCTCTGCACTAACGGAAAGGGGTGCAGAGGTAGGAGAGGGACATGCCACTTGGCATTCTTTGGGCGCCTTTACAGTTATTTCTCGCATATTGTAAATTAGGATCATGCTAGTGTGATTTAATTTCCGCATCTGCATCATCTTTATTATTAGCGTATGTGTATGTTCGCTTGCTGGACAGAGCGTGATGGGGCCTCGGTCTGACCCCACTCGCACCCATTGTTTTTAGGTATGATTGCTCCCTGTTTATATGGCGTGGGAAAGTCCCTCGGTGATTGCAAAGAAATCTGTCTAACCCCGTTAATCTGGCCATACGACTTTAGAATTATGTTTTGGTTTTGACCCGGTCTTGCCGTGGCTTTTGTATCTAAATCATATTTCCACTTCACTTTCGTTTAAACTGAATTTATGAAACTTCGACTGATTAGAGGTTTGAAACCTCGACCCGTACCTGAATTGCAACATTCGAACGAAGGTATCCGACCTTCGAAACGTATCCCGGATATTTATATCTGGGTCGTTACAAAACTACCCTATCGAAAGAAAACAAACAAAACATAGCAATCAAATGGTGGACACTATGGTTTATTAGGAATCAAGTCATATTCAAAACAGTCAATGGTCCATCGACAGAAGGCTTTAAAAAACTTATCAAGGAAAGCATCTAGAATTGGAAAAGAGCATACAAACTAAACCAAAATATTGATGAGGATGATATTTACCAAAAAGGAAGGAAAATCCTCCTTACTGGCAACAAAAAAGAGTCATGATGGAAAAAACCACCAAGTGGCACATACAAACCAAATTTTGATGGATCATATGTATCGACCTCGAAAAGCTCTATTGGCTACATTATCAAATATTGGAATGGGGACCCCATATGTATTGACGGCAGAATCATTGGTGGCTAATCCCTTGTTATGGCAGAAGCACTGGCAGTAAGACTTAGAGTAGAAAAGGCTAAGGAACTAAAGATAAATAATCTCATCATCGAGGGAGATTCCAAAATCATTGCGGATTTCTTACGAACCCACACCACTTGTCCTTGGAAAATAGAACTAATTCTGTCAGACGTTCAAACCATCCTCCTTGGAATAAGAAATTTTATAGTCACCCACATTCCCCGTCTTTGTAACCGGGTAGCGGATAAGGTTGCACACCTTAGCTACTCCGCCGAGGGACCACACTTATACAATGATACAGATCTGCTGGACCTCATCCGTCAGGATGCTTTCGGATAGAGTTCTCTTATCCGAATCTTTACCTAATAAAAAAAAATGTACGCCGACACCACCAGAAGTTTGATTTCCATTTTAAAAAAAATATTAGTGAATTGTACAAAACTACCCATAAATTATAAAACTTGCATAAAATAACCCAATTTTTGGTGTCACGTATATGTATATCCCTTTTAATATTTACACATGTTTGAACTATGTAGAAGGGGCTGAATGAATTACAATCCCTGTTTATTATTAAATCCACAAGTATAACAAAACAAAACTTTGAAACTGAATATTGGAGAAAACTGGTTTATGAAAACCATTCATTCAACTCAACTTGTTAGGTTGAGAATATGTGATATGAGATAGTATCCCACATTGAAAATATAGTAAATTGAAGCCTTGCACATAAGTGAGTGGGCTACTCCTCTTGATACCAATTGGTTTTAGGAAGAACCCCATTCGACTTGTGTGATCGACTTCGTTAGCGCATGTGTGTTTGAGTGTGTAACCCCCATGTCATATGACCCACCAGTAAGAGGATGAGCTGAAGTGTTTGTTACCGTAGGAGAGTTTGTTACAACACCTTACAAACCCATCCCGTAGGAGAAGGCAAGATCAGTTTGACCTTGTTGCTTCGTTTGTTAAACTGTTGCTTAATCATCCCAAGGAATGACTTTACATGACAAATTATTTCTGTTGTCCTGTGCGCAACCACATATCGACTTTGGGCTAAAACTTATGGGAGCTGATCTTATGGCTATTCTTGGTCTTTACGGTTTTGTACAAGTATACATTTTGTCAATAAAGATCATATGGCATTCATGATTCATGAATATATGTTGGTTAACGTGTTCGTTCTCCTCTACAAGAGATGATCAAAGATCAAGTTGCTAACATGTATCTTTGGCCTCGCACTCTTGAAGTGCTCATCTTGAATCCTGCCAAGTATGATGGCCTCCACTTCTCAGTCGCCGCCTCCACTTTCTTCTCTCACCGAAAGTCGCCGCCTCCTCTTCTTAGTCGCTACCTCTGCCTACGCTTCTCAGTCGCCAGATTGCTCAACGGAATTCGCCGCCTCCTCCGCTTCTCTCCTCCTCCTTCACCGCTCTTCTCTCTAGTCGCTAGATTGCAACTTTGATTTTGTGAAGATGTGCACTCTCTCTCTCCTTTCATAATTCCTTAAATCCCTCCCAAATATCTCCAAATTTTCAAAAGCCCGCCCAAATCCATCAACCCACAATACAAGGTCACATTGACATGTTAGTTTTGCAAAAAAAAAAAAAAAAAGTTCACTTTTTGACATTTACCATATTTTATATGGGGGTGACATTTTTGCAAAGGGCCGGATTTTTTGGTATATTGAGTACCAATTCCTGTTAATAAATATTGTAATGTCATATATATATATGGGTAAACAGAAGAAAACCACCCCTTAAATATGCCACATTGCTCTAAATCACCCCTTATATCAAAAATTGTCTAAAACCACCCGTTAAACATTAATTGTTACGAAAAGCCACCCATTACTTCAACTCCATTTATTTTCTGTTAAAATGCTTGAAGTTACAATTTCACCCCTAGACTGTCCGTTAAAAAAATATTTTTTTATTTATTATTTAGGCTTAAAAAGTATTATAATATTATTTTTGAATTATAATTAGGAATGCCTTTATAATGTAATTTAGTTTACATGTTAAATTGATATATTTTATTTACATTATTTTTCTATTTTTTGAGTTATCTAGTAATTAAATAGCTATTGAAAATATAAATTTTCCTTCAAAAAAAGAAAAAAAAATACTTTTTTCATTTATTTTTAAATCCTAAATAAAAAAATATGCACTTTATTCTATAAAAAATAAACGAGGTCTTTAAATTAAAAATCTTATAATATTTTTTCTATAATTAATTAATTAATTAAGTGCATTTTGATTACTAAAATAAAATTTCACCCAAAATACTGTAAAAGATGTTGCCTTAAAAAAACTTCCTTATCTAAAATATCTTTTGTAAAAAATTAATTAAATCAAAGAATCTTGATCAATAAAATAAAATATCATAAAAAAATTAAAATATTTTTTCTGAAAATAGAGACTGGTATTTAAATTGAATGGATTATATTTTATTAAAAAAATACAATAAAAGGTTTTGTTAAAAAACTATTTTTAGGGGAAAAACTCTAATAATAAAGGTAGAGGGTTATAATGGTAATCTAACATACTTTTATCAACTACTTAACATTTAATTAACGGAATAGTGAAAATGGGTAGCTTTTTGTTAACGGGTTGTGTTTAATGGGTGGTTTTATGTAATTTCATATATAAGGGGTGAATTTGGGTAATGTGGCCTATTTACCCTTTTGTATATGAATGTCTTTGTTATCTGCCTTATTGTTTTCAATTGATGCTGTCATACATGTTGAGGATCCTGAAGTTCGCCCACTAGCTGAGCAAGATTCAAATACCTCTCTGGGTGAAAAATCCAGACTATGATCGGGTGTGAAATATTTTTCTCCTGCATTAATTTCTTGATTGCAATATGAATTTCCTGATAATTGAAACAGGCTAAGGTTTTTCTAATCTTGATTACACATAGGTTGATTGGTTAAACAAGTTGATCGAGCGGTATGTGGCCGTACCTCGATAAGGTATGCCCAATGAGTGCAATGACTGGCTAATTAGTTTTTGAATAGCTCATTTTTCTCCCAAGAATCTGTTCTGATTAAAGTGGCATTTCTTGAGGAGGGGATAAAAGGTTTTTCTTCAAGGTAGATGCATGATGCTATAGAATATTAATTGCTTTCGGTGCTTATCGTGCTTGTGTCAGGTATGAAGGTCTATTATGTCACTGATGAGAAGGAGTTGATAATGTTTTAGTTGCAGTGCAAGCATTTGGTTTGAATTGGTGGGAGCTTGAATCAATGAGAGAGTACATATGATATACTCACTGAGATGATTTCTTGTGCTCAAATGTAGATTTTGGATCTTCTTCAAGTATTTGCTTCGCCTCGCATCACTTTGAAGTCACTTGTCCCCACTTTCCCTTGCTTTTGTAATATATTTGTCTCACTCATGGAGAAGGCAAGATCAGTTTGACCTTGAAGAGTTTATAAGGCGATGAATAATACTCTAGAAGGGGGATGAATAAAGTATGCTTGATTTTTCCAAAACAATATCTTTTGAGAATTTTCAAAGCAACTTGTCAAGACCTTGATATGACTATCAAATCTTGACTAAGCAAAAATCAAGCGATATAAGTAAATGCGGAATAAATAAAGGAACACACGAATTGTTAACGAGGTTCGGCACCAACTTGGCATACGTCCCCGCCTAGGGTTACTAACCCGTAGGATTCAACACTTCTTATTTCACTTTCCTTGAGTCTAGAACTTCCTAGAAGAACTTCCCTTCTTCTATAAAAAGCCTCAACGCTTCTATTCTAGCACTCAACCTTACAAGTGAAATAAAAGCCCTCACCACACACAAGAGTGTGTCTTAAATCGAGTATAGGAACTCTTAGTGTAAAATGAATGACTTGTACAATAAGCTCTTCTGTTTCTCTCAACTAAAAAACAACACGCTAATCTTTAAGACAAGGAGAGAAAATTTGGATAATGAATGCTTAGGAAGACTTGATCGTTGTAAGAGGTTGCTTGCTTGGTCTTGATCTTCTTCTTGCATTCGTCTATATATAGTTGGTCTTCTCATCAAGGATGGGGAGGGAAGTCCGTTGAAGTTTGAATTCCTCCCAAATCAGTTCTTTCCAAAACTTCAATCCATGATGTGCTCTTAGGAGATTTGATTGAATCGGCAATCCTAGATTTGATTCTTGGGCCGATTTCATGTGATCCACTTTCCTAAACGGGTTAGTAAGTAATAGGCAAGAATATATATGATATATATATATATAACGAAACAAGCCCAAAAGATAAGGCCCAAAAGCCCATCTGTATATGGCCCAATCCTTATCAAAAGTCCTGCAAATAATCTCATAAATAAAATACGTCAGGCAATAGAGATGCATAAAGAGGTTTAAATGCAGAAGGATTGACCTTGGTTTCAAGACCTTGAAACCAAGGCTTTGTTTTGTCTTTCATCATTCTATGGTATGACCTGCAGGTTAGTAGCTCAAGGTCTTACAATCAAGGTGGAGTCTTCAATCTCCCCCTTGATGGAAGACAAAACATGATTTAAACCATAGGCAGATACCCAATAGCAGCAAATGTAACAGAATATATATATATATATATATATAGCATAGGATACATGAATTTTTTAGACCAAAGTTTTTAAACCAACCAAAAACCGCAAAATCAACAACTAAATCATTCTCCCCCTTTTTATCTTCCAACAAAAGGGGTAGAGTGATAGAGCATGATTATTATTGCATAATAGATTACATTTAGCAAAGTTTGGGTGTAAATATTGCATATTTTAGTTGCATTTACATGATTACTTGTTGAGTTGGAAGATGCGGAATCTACACAATGTTATGGTTTATTTAAGGAATCGCAGATTCAAGGTAGAGTGAACTTGAGGAGAGTAAATAAAGTAAAGAATATTGCATTAGGAGCTAGAGGAAACCACGAGCAGAGAAGTGGAAGAAATCGCTGGCCGCCCCGCGGCCGAGCTAGCCGCCCTGAGGCCCAAAGACTTGTCGAAGGATTTCGCTGATCGCCTAGCCGCCCCGCGGCCTGAGGTAGCCGCCCCGCGACCCGTGTAGAAATGCCGAATCAGATCTGAACTTTAATTAGGGGTTTTATTATTATTTTTGGCCGATTCTTTGTTGGCCTTTAAAAAGACATTTCTAGGTTATTCTACTATTCACCCGATGCACTTTTAGAGAATTATTGAGAGAACGTTGAGAATGAGCAACTAAACTCTCGAAGGTTTCGCCTACAGTTTGGATCTTTAATTGTTGAATTGTGAGTTTCTTAATCTAGTTCTTATTTCTATTTGAATGTTTTGACTTCTTTGCGCTTAATTCCTTGAATGTGTTTTATTCTTTCTAGCCTGATCAACTAGTTAGAGTAGATTCATTCAACTGCTAGGGTTTTGTAGATTCCTCGTAGCGAACCTTAACCCAAGTGGCAATCATATCCCTTTAGGACTCGTAGGACTAGTTGGATGTGTAGGAAGTTGAATAAATATCGACTCGTAACTTGATATTGCATATACCGTGGTTAATTCATAGTCTTAATGCTATCTCTATATTAAATCTTAACCGTGTTAGAGTTATTTAGAGATAAGGATTACTAGGACTCGTAGGACTAGTAATTTACCTAAGATCTGGACAAGGACATTGATAGGAAACGAAAAGAACTAGAGACTGAAACAAGGATCAAATTCATCAATTGAAGTGACAAATTGTAGGTGAACCTAATTCTCTCTACTGCATTCTACAACCCACTTTAGTTTGTTTGCTTGCATCCGCTTTGATAAAAGGCGGATATTTCCATCAACCAACTCGAATTGACACTAGAATTTAATAGATTTCTCTGTAGATCAACCTCTTTCTTACCAACTATACTAGTTGTAAGTCTGAGTATTTTTTGGCAGGAACAACGACAGGTTTTCCTCTTGTCAAATTTGGCGTCGTTGGCAAGGACTTCTTTTTAATTTCTTGTGTTGTTTAATCGCTATCCTTGGTGTGGACCACGTTTATGGTCTGCACCCGTGCTACTAATCCATCTTTACTTCCTTTTGATTCAGTGATCGAGAGGACTCTTTCCAACCTGAGGCGAGAGGTTCGCAACAACTCTAGCAAATTACCTTTTGATCAAGAAGCCGAAGGGACTGCAGAGATGGGTGACAACGTGTTGGATAACATGAACCAAACCTTAAGGAAACTCACCGCACCAAATCTGCAAACACAACCATTGGCGGTGGAGTTTCCAGCGCTTGTTGATTGGACCAAGTTCGAGTTCAAGGCTCAATGGATCCAATTTTTGCCTAAGTTCCATGGGTTAAGTGGCGAGGATCCCAACAAACATTTGGCGGAGTTCCATGCTATCATTGAGAGCATGAGACCCTCAGATGTCACATAGGACCAAATCAAGCTACGAGCTTTTCCTTTCACACTAAAAGATTCAACTAATTATTGGTTTTACTGTTTGCCTGCAGGGAGCATTACTACCTGGACAGAGATGAAAAGGTTGTTCTTAGAAAAGTACTTCCCTGCTATAAAGCTGAACTTTCTCAAGAAGGCCATCAGCAACATCGAGCAATCAGTAACTGAGACCCTGTATGAGTATGTGGAGCGATTCAAAAAGATCTACTCAAGTTGCCCCTACCATGGTTACTCTCAACAAGATTTGGTTTTTTATTTGCATGGAGGTTTGCTTGATGATGAGCGTCGAATGGTGAATGTCGCTAGTGGGGGTAACATTCTCAACAAGACCCCAAATGATGCTATGGAGTTGTTCTCAGAGCTTGCTGAGGGGTCTAGACAATATAGTAAGAGGGCGAACCCCCGTGGTGTACTGGATGTAGATTCTTCAAGCTCCAATTTGCGAGCTGATATGATGGAGATGAAAGAGATGATGAGAAGGATGATGCTCAAGGGGACCCCTCAAGAACTCAAGGCATGTAGGCTCTGTACTGATCCCTCACATCCAAATGATATGTGCCCACCACTACTTCAGGACGCTAATGTTGAGCTTAATGCCATGGGAAACTTTGTCTCGCAGAAGCCCAGGTATGGTAACTATGGTAACCCCAATCAATTCAATAATAATTACAATGCAGGTTATCAGGGGTATGGCTATGGTAATCACCAGTCCCCTTTCAATCCACAAGGGGAACACCAACAGAGGCCTCAACAACAATTCGATTCTAGGCAGAGAGCACCTCCCACAGGGGATCAATCAACTAAGGACCCTATCAAGACCCTCACTAGGATACTTATGAGCCAGGTTGAGCACTCTAAGAATCTTGAGAAGCAGGTGGGCCAATTGGCTCAATCGCTGAGTGAATTGCAGGCTGAGGACTCAGGAAAGCTACCATCTCAAACGGTGGTGAATCCTAAGGAGAATGTTAGCGCAATAACACTAAGAAGTGGTAAGGAACTAATTAATACTCACCAGGATGACGAAAACCATTGGGAATCTGAGTTGCGTAAAGAAGAGAAGTAAGAAGAGCTTCGGAATCGCCAGCCGCCCCGCGGCCAAGGCGATTCTAGAGAAGCAGATTTCGGCGAGCCGCCCCGCGGCCACACCCAGCCGCCCTGCTTCTGACGAACCCTCCGATTCTTATGTAAGGCCTGAATTTCCTCCTCTCAATTCTTACAAACCTGTTCATCCTTTTCCTGAAGCCCTCAGAGACACAAGGAGGCTTGAGAATGATAAAGAGATCTTTGAGACGTTCAGTAAGTGCGAGGTAAACAAGCCCTTACTCAAATTGATTAAAAGTATTCCTCGTTATGCTAAATTCTTAAGGAGCTCTGCACCATAAAGAGGAATCAAAATTTGAAGGGGAAGCAGAAGATTAAGTGATGAAGGGTTTATTTTCAATCAAATAAATTTATAAGATCGAAACCCCGCTATAGTATAGTAGGGTCAAGTTCGTTCGCAGGGAGAAAGTCAGTGACTCAATTCTAGTTACCAAAGAGAGAGAAATAGCAAGAAAGAATGAAAGGTATAGAGTTTTGGGGGGTTTTGTATGTTGCTGAATTTTTTTTACAAAAATATCAATAATATAAAAGATGTAGGGCGTAGAGATCACCACAACGATAATTAAGCATGCATCGCAATGAATCATATGAAAATCATGTTTTAATCTATTAAAAAGGTCAACTTACATCAACCCTTGCAAAGCAGTCAACTTAATTTCACAAATCGACAAACTTTACTAAAAATCTTAATTAGGTTATTCAAAACTTGTGTTTCAACACCCTAATTACTATCCAAATCACAATTTCAATCTTTCAATTCAATTGCGAAAAGGAATTTCCCCAACTTTCATTGAGTACTTAGCACATAACAATAGATAAAACCATCAATTCATAGCAAACTCCAAAGCATAACTATCGTTGGGATCACCCCAACCCTAGAAAAGGCGACTACTCACACATATTCATGGTGAATAACTCAAAATTCATGAAAAGAGACATAAAACAGAAATTATAAATTGAATAAAACCTGAAAATAATGTCAACAATGCGTCCCAAAAGCCTTACAAAATGTTCCTCAACTTTCGCCGAATAAATCGCTTCAAAAAGCTCTCAAATCCGCTCACAAACGCTCTCAAAAGTGTGCTGAGAATTCAGGAAAAACTAGGGCTGGAAAAAACTCCCTTTTCAAACCCTAAAAATCCTATTTATATTTAATTATCCATAAACTAAATTAGGAAATGAGAAATATAACACTTTTATTTAAAGTCTATCTAATGAAAGGGGTAAAAATAAGAAAAAATTTGCTCAAATATCCATTTTAGAAACCTAATTAGATAAATGTCGATATTGAAATAAATATTAGGTAAATATCCATTTTATTTTCATAATACCCAAACTACCCCTATTCTAATTAAACCCCAATTAATTGCCTAACCATCCTTGCCCCCAAATTCTAGTTGTACAATCTCCACCACCGATTGAGATTCATACCTTCTCGCGTACATACTCGCGTGGGCAAAACCTCCTGTTGCTTCCGATCGGTACTTTGGCACCTAATTAATTAGCATTGCTAATTAGTCAACTCGGAGACCACGGCTACCGTTTTCGATTGAAATCCAAAGAACGTGCAATTGGAATTTGACACCGACACCATTTTCAATTGGATCAGCCGAAGTGAACAAGGAGGCACGTGTTTTGTTGGGTTCATTAGTGCAAGACGTTAATGGTGACAATAGATTACTATTTTGGTGATGTTTAGTACGTTATGACAGTTTGTTTGTGATATATTATATGGTCTAGGTGACAAATATTTGTTGAAATAATATTTTGATGACAATAGGTTGATAACACTATTTTATTGTTGATGACAACAGATTACTAAAGTAGGTTGGTGACAATAGGGGTTGGTGATAATGTTCTCTGTTTAGGGATAATAGATTAGTGACAATGTTTTTTAGTTGGTGACAATTGGTTTGTGACAATGTTTGGTGACAGTGTTCACTTGTTGGTGAAAATAATTTGATGACAGTGTTTTATAGTTGTTGACAATAAGTTGGTGACAATATTTTGTTGTTGGTGATAAAATGAAGTTAATAAAAATTGTTGGTGATAATATTTTATAGTACGTGACAAAAAGTTGGTGACAGTGTTCTGTAGTTGATGACAATGTTTTGTAATTGATGACAATAGGTTGGTGACAGTGTTCACTAGTACAAGAAAAAAATTCCTTTAAATTTCACTAGAAGAAAATAAAATGTCACCAAAATAGTCAACTGTCACCAAAATAATTATCACAAATAACTGTCACCGGAAAAATATACACAACTGTCACCAAAAAACTGTCACCAAATACAAGCGTTGACCAAAATAGTCAATGTTGACTAGTCAATGTTAAAATTAAAAATGGTCAAAGGAAGAAGGGGGAAGGGTTAGAGATGGGGAAGGAGGGGTATTTTTGGAAAAAAAAATGGACATTTACTTAATTTTGTAAAAAAATGGACATTTACTTAATTTTCACATCTAAAATGGACATTCACCAAATTTAACCTAAAAATAATTAAATCTGGGTAAAAATCATCCGCCAGTAAGTCTGTACCGACACGGGCCACCTCGGTACCGAGCCCCCTTAGGGTCGGTATGAGTACTGTTACTCAAATTGGCTCGTTCTGTCAGATTATGCCTCGGTACCGACCCAGGTGGGGTCGGTACAGGGTCGGTATAGCTCAGTAAAACGCCCATATCTCCTTTGTTTAAACTCTGATTGCTTCTGTTCTTTTTCCTATGCGCTCCTTATTCTTTTCCGCATCTTTCCTTTCTTGAAAGTTTCTTCAAAAACAACTTCAAAAATCCTGTAAATCACATAAAAGCTAGTGAAGACATCTATTTCTCATGAAACATGAAAACCTATGAAAAAGACACTAAACCCAATGCATAACCAATGAAAAAGACTTATATTAACACTAAAGTATATGGAAAAATATGACTAAAAACATGCACATCAAAATACCTCATACTTAGACTTGCTTGTCCTCAAGCAATAACCGAACATGAGTCTTTCATCCCACAACCTTACTCTTTACGCACTAGCCTTCTCAATTTAGTGCAACATAAATAAAGTAGACAAACGTCGTAGCATGTACATGAGTGATCAAGTAGCCTGCATGCTTATCCATCCAACCTCACAGGGGAAAGTGTTTCACTCGCTCTCATGTGTTTAGGCTTTAAGAATAACTCTCAACTCAAATTCAAATGCAAAAACTCTTAAATATTGAAACTTATATCATCAAATTCGCAACCAATTAATGCTAATGCAAACAAAAATCATTAGGAGGTCTTTCGCTCAATGGAAGACTTCAAAAAAGACTCCATTCGGTGGGGTTGTAATGGGGCTTGGTATGAAATAAAGGGCATGGAATTATTTGGCTATGTGGTGCTCAATAAAATTCGGGAATCAAGACTCCTAAATCTTCAACCCAACTCAACCAAACCATAACTCTCAATCATATGAATCAACCAAACTCATCAACATATCTCGTGAAGAACTCAACCCTTTTTCCAACTCTAGATACCTCTCAATAATACAACTCATGCATAAAAGAAAATAAATAAGAACTATTTGGCTCATGCACTTTATTCATACACTAATAACTTCACCTTTTTTTCTTTTTTTTCTGTTTTTTTTTTCTCTGATTTTTTTCTCTTTTTTTTTTAGAACGAAAATAATATAAAATAAAATTAAAAAATAGTGCATTTATAATGTGAGCCAAAAATTCTTTTACATAATATGTAGCAAGATAAAAAATAAAAACCAACCCATGCTTCCATAAACTCAAAATTCTTCTCACTTGAACCCAAACATAAGCTCATTCTTTCCACTAAATCATTAACCCAACCAACTCTAAGTCTTAATTCCCAAATAGTGGTCAGGCTCAATTCGGCTAGAAAATGATTTTGTGGAGCTTATATAATATATAAAGGTCTCATGCTAATGTTATGGCTTCAAACAGAGATAATGTAGGGTAGGTAAAGAGAGGGTAAAATTGGCTCAAAATGTGCCTCCATCATTTAATTCTCATTCACATCAAATTTATATATATATTGGCATTGAAAAATAGATAATCATCGCAATACTCAGAGATAATATACATATGAAGAGTAAACTCACCCAAGAAAGCAAAGGGATTTTTATGTTCTCCCTATAAGGCCGAAATTCTCACTAGGTAAAAATTTTTGTTGGACTTCAGTCATGCCTAGGAACTTAGATCATACATGCTCAATTATGTCTACCTAACCGTATTTGTTATGGGACTTATATCATCACGTCAACCATTATTTATCATCATATGACCTCTAAGTTAGGGTATAAAGCTAAAACTAACACATAAAATAAACATGCATTTTTCTTTTTTTTGTTTTTTTTCGACATTTTTTTTCTTTTTTTTTGTTTTTTTTTCTTTTTCTTTACTTAAAGCAAGACTAAGATAATTAAAATATAATTAAGGACTTAAAACTTAAAATGCATAAGACTTGAACATGAATGCATAACATAATCCAAATAAAATGAAGTGAAGAACAACACATAGAAGAACAATTATCAAAAATAATGACACACAAGTTTTCTGAATCCCCCACCCCATACTTAAAAATAGATAGTGTCCCCACTGTCAAAAGAAAATCAAAGTAAAAGGAAAAAGACTCGGAAACTCACAAAAACAAGATGCAGAAGCTATTGAAGAAATCAAGAAACTCTACTCAGAGGGCGGCGGCGGCGGTGGGTATGGGTTATGTGGGAAGAGAGAGGATACCCAAGATATAAAAGAGGACGCGCGTGCTTCTTGTAGGTCCATCCTCTCATTCAAGCGTGTAAACTCATTCCTCAGATCAGTCTGCCCTTCCTGCAAGCTCTCCTGGCCTAATCTCAGATATTGCAGCTTGATCTCAGTCCAAGTGGTGTGCCAATTCAGTTCATACAACAGGTCCAAGTTTTGCTTGAGAATCTCAACATTATAACCATGAAAAGTAGAAAAGAACCTGTCCCTTTTCCTCGTGATCACCTTAGCACTTGTCAAATAAGCAATGTCTATAAGCTGAGAAGCCGCAGACTTGTATCTGGTTAGATCAACTTGTAGGCGCTTGGCCAAAAGCACAATCGTACCACCAAACCAAATCTCATCGGCGTTCTTCGTGTAATCTCTAACATGCTCAAGGAACGCATAACCCAAATTTAGGGCGTCTCCATCTCGATTAACACCCCCCTTAAACAAGCAATTTCCATCCTTGTAGGCCTAGAAAGCTCCTTCTTTTCCCATATAGTACTACCAAAAATCCTAAGGATAATGCGAAAAAGAGGGTTCGTGATATCCTTACTTGGAAGAGCTCTGTCAGGCCATCTGGGCGTGCCGGTGATTAGTTTCCATGTATCCAAAGCCTTGCAGCTGACGATGTTGTATGGCTCTACAGGGTTGGGGAATCCCAACAGAGCGTTGAACTGCTACAAGGTGAATGTGTGCATCTCATTCCCTAGCTGGAATGTAATGGGGCCCTCAAAATCCGGCCCATTGACGTCCGTCTGCAAAGTAGCCACGAACTCAGCAATGAGGGTTGGGTAGAAGCGCGGGACAGGATCCAGTAGACACGTGGCACCTAAATAGGAAAAGGCCTCCACTATGTCATCCTGTATTCCCAGGCTCACTCCATCTATAGGGTCATACCACCGAGCTCGAAGCTTGCAGTTCTTGAGGATGTCCTTGTACTCCTTCTTGTGACGTGTGTCATAGATGATCACGTCGTCCAATGTAACCGTAGAAGATGACTCTCTAACCCTCTTGCTCTTAGAACGGAACATATTCCTACATAACCGAGTAGGCATAAAAGATATAAGATGCACTAAATAAATCCTATAAACATATAAAGCATGTGCAAGCATAAGTGCATTCTTAAAAATATAAATGAACTCAAATGCATACAAACTCACCACCATATAGAATAAATATAATGCACTACTTATATATAAAACATATGCTCAACCTAGACTTTATGAAAAGGGGGAAACAATATAACTAATGTAACATTATGTATGAGCACTAAGGCATCCCCTAATCACACAACAATATACCCAAGAAAAGTAATATAAGTAATGCACAACTCATTATACACAAATCAACCGTCACGACCCCATACTTACGTTCAAAACAAGTCAAATAAATATGCAATGGATATATAACTTGCTCGTAATTGTCAAATCATGCAAAGATATAATTTTTATGCTAAAATAGAAGAAATTAATCAACCTAAAGCATAAAAATCAAATCAAAATACAAACCTGAAACGAATCGCAATTAAAATCCTAAGATTCAATTAACTCACAATCCATAATCAATTTGACAATGCTACGAACATAAAGGATGCTCCAAATCAACCCAACAACACAACCATATTATCAATTTCGACCAATTCGACTCTCGGCAAAAAGCCCCAAATTTCGCTCCTAAATCAAACCCTAGTTTCAATCTCAACCTAAATCATCCAATCAATCAAAATAATTGAAATAAACAAGTTTAGGCAAGAAATCATACCAAAATTGAGTAGAAAGAGGAAGAAAATCGGAGGTTTCGAAGAGTAACGAACCGAAAGAACCAAAACACTGAAACGGGGAGAAAGTGGTTCGGTGGGGGCTGCTGGGGGCTCGAACCGGGGTGCTGCTAGGCTCAGGGGGTGCGCCAGAGGGTGGGGGTGCGAGCGGCGGTGGTGGCTTGGCCGGAGGTGGATCGGGGAGGATGTGGGAGGCACCGAGAGAGGGCGGAGCTGGGCTGGGGGTCTCAAAACCGAGGGTTGGGTAGATAGAACGGGGCTGGGGTGAAAGAAAGAAGGGGGAGAAAAGAAAAAGAAAAGAAAAAGAAAAGAAAGGAAAAGGAAGAAAAGGAAAAGAGAAAATAAAAGATAAATTTTTTTTATTTTACGATTTTCTGAAATTTTTTTTTTTGGTGGGGGATCGGTACCGAGGCAAGGGGCCTCGGTACGAGGTCGATATGCCTACTGGAATTTCTCTATTTTTCGAGATTCACTTACCTGTCCGTCAGGGGGGTCGGTACCGACCCTAGGTACCTCGGTATGGCCTCGGTACAGCTACTAGAATTTCTCGGTTCTCCAAGATTCACTTACTTGTCCGTCAGGGGGTCGGTACCGAGGTAGGGAGCCTCGGTACGACCTCGGTACAGGTGTTTCCTAGCTTCTTTTTCCGTTTTTTGCCCGTTTTCGCATTGGTTTCCTCCTAAGACCTGCATGGTTAGTGCAATATGCTCTACCCCAGCTATCCTACCTATCCTAAAATTTAAAGACTAAAAATAAAACTTAGAAAGAAAAGGAAATAAAGCGGGTTGCCTCCCGTAAGCGCTACCTTTAACGTCGTTAGCTTGACGTGGTTACCTCATCTTCATTCCAATGCTGTAAGAGTCCAAGTAACTCTTATTTCTTCCTCCGGATCCACTCTATCATAGTATTTCTTGAGTTGGTGGCCATTGACCTTGAATATGGCTCCTCCTTCATCAACTAGATCCACCGCTCCATGGGGATAGATATGATGAACCACGAATGGCCCACTCTATCTCGATCTAAGCTTCCCTGGAAACAATCGCAATCTAGAATTGAAAAGAAGAACTTTATCACCTACCTCATAGGTCTTTGGGACCAACTTCTTGCCGTGCCACTTCTTGGTGCGCTCTTTGTAGATTTCGACGTTTTCATAAGCTTTGAGCCTCAACTCCTCCAATTCTTGCAAGTCCATGAATCTCTTTGCTCCGGCCGCGTCAAGGTCCATGTTAAGCTCCTTAAGAGCCCATAACGCTCTATGTTCAAGCTCGACAGGCAAATGACAAGACTTACCATAAACCAAGTTGTAGGGAGTTGTGCGCAATGGTGTCTTGTACGCCGTTCTATATGCCCAAAGTGCATCATCTAGCTTAGATGACCAATCATTTCGTGAGCCCGACACCGTCTTCTCTAAGATGCTCTTTATTTGCTGATTTGAAACCTCCACTTGGTCGCTAGTTTGAGGGTGATAAGGTGTTGCCACCCTATGAGTCACCCCATACTTAGCCAAAAGAGCCTCGAAGCCCCTCTCTATGAAGTGAGATCCTCCATCGCTAATAAGAACCCTTGGGACTCCAAACTTGGGGAATATGTTAGTCTTCATAAATTTAGCTACAACTTTAGAATCATTAGTACGTGTAGCTATTGCCTCAACCCATTCAGAAACATAATCGACCGCTACCAAGATATATTTATAAGGCCCTGATGAAGGGAAGGGCCCCATAAAATCAATACCCCATACGTCAAAAAGTTCAACCTCTAGGATTCTGGTGAGAGGGTTCTCATGTCTCCAAGTGATATTCCCCGCTCTTTGGCACTCATCGCAACCTTCAATGTAAGCATGTACATCCTTGAACAAGGTGGGCCAGTAGAAGCCACTTTGAAGAATCTTCGCCGTGGTCTTGAAGCTTTTTTCGTGGCCACCCGTCGGAAGGGTGTGGCAATGCTTGATGATGCTCTCAATCTCTTCATCCGGCACACAACGCCTAAAGATGTGGTCACTTCCTTGCTTGAACAAGTAAGGTTCATCCTAATAGTAGTGTTTGACGTCATGGAGGAACTTCTTCTTGGCTTGCGAGGTCAAATCCTTAGGGATTTCTCCCCCTATAATATAATTAGCAAAATCCGCAAAACAAGGGGTCCTCGACCCTCTAACGGCATAAATACGGTAAGATATAGGAAAAGAAGAAGGGGTATAAAAGGAATCCTCACCGGAACGATACGTTGTTATTCCCGATCCTTCGCCTGTGAGCTTCGAATCAAGAACAACGACTTGTTGTTTGCCCGATCTTGTAATAGCTCTTGTATTTCGTGAATTGATGTCATATTTGTAACGAGTGGACTCCGTGAATTGCTAACTAATTAACGATTGTCAACTAACTAGTCAACGGTGGCCACTCACAATTGAAGCCGACTGAATTTGCCGATTGAATTACTTCACGATTGTAAGGCCACTCACAATTAGCTTGTGCGAGTCAACAATAGCGGCCGGCACGTGGAATTGCATATTGAATTCCAACGCACTTATTGAGTTCCCTCGCGTAAACAAATTGCAAAGTGATCAACAACACTTATTGCATTCACTCACTAAATAATTAATTGGAGGAGTGATCGAATTCGAAGTTTGACTCAAACACACAATTGAACGACGGGTAAATGAAATTAGACTTTGCAAAGGGGTTTGGATTGATATCGGAGAACCCTTTAGCCAAAGGGTTTCTCCAATTCTATTCAATCTAATTTTTATTAAATGTATAAAAGTGTTTAAATAGGTAAATAACTAGGGTTTGGTGGGCTTCCTTAGAGGCTAAGGATTGCTTTACCAATCTATATCCTAACTAATTGAACTTAATCTAAAATCCTAATATAGAAAATAATAAAATATGATAATTAAGAAAGCCTAAAGGATAGACTCTCCTAACCATCTTATTTAACCTAACTAAGAAATACTAAAAATAAGCAATTCTATAATTAGACTCCAACTAACATAGGAGTTACTAAAAATAGAATATATTAAAAATAAGAAATATAAATAATAAAATAATTAACGTCGTTTCTTCAACGACTCCCAAGGTGGAGCCTTCTTCTTCCATTTGAGGATGACATCATTCTCCTCCATTTGAAATCGACTCGTCCTCGAGTCGTCGCCTGGATCAAGATTGTTGTTTGACCCACAGAAGGCCACCTTGACCCGCATCATTCTCCCCCTCTTATCTTCGATTCGTCCTCGAATCGAGTCGGTGATGATCAGCGAGGAAGGAGCAGAAAACTTCAAAGAAGATGATGGAGGAACGGGTGGAATAGGTGCCAGGAGAATTCGAGGTATAGGAACCCAAAAACAACACCTTCATGCGCGATCGTTGAACGGACTTGATCTTCAATAAGTATAAGATCAATGAGCGCAAAAATCTCAGCAACTTGAACATCATGGACATGCCCAAGAGGTACAATCGATAACTCTTGAGACACGTCATCAAGTACCTCATCCTCGTCAACGGAATCAATATGCTCGTCCTGAACACTGTCATAGTCTGATTGAAGCACAGATTCGGAGACCTTACTGGAAGATTTTGGCAGTGTATAACCCACCATTGGAAAGCTCGCTGAGTCAGCTTCGCAACAAGACTGGGATGAGGCGAATCTGAGGTCGGACTCAATGGGAATCGGCGAAACATAATTGTCGCGATGTGCTGTATTCTGGGCAACGAATTTGTCCACAACCTCCGCAGCCTTTTGTCGAGCGTCTTCCTTCTCCCATCGTTGGCGATCCTCTTCTTCTCTTTGGCGATGCTGATACGATGCATACCAAACATCCCAATCGACAATGTCAGATCTCCCACTTCGAAATTCCTTCTCTTTATGTTGTCGCAACCAATTTCGCTTGTACTCTCGTTGGCGTGCTAGTTGAAGTTGTTCCCTAGCACGTTGTTGTTCTTCCTCCTGACGTTGAAGCCAAAGTTGGTGTCTTTTGGCTTCGCGTTGACGCTCTAGGGTTTGTTGTTGTAGCCAAGCTCTCCGACGTAATTCTTGTTGGCGTCGTTGTTGTTTAGTACGTTCCAAAGCGAAAAATTCATCCAATGGATCGGGATCATCATCCCAATCACCCCAAATTTCCCACGCCATCATATCAAAACATTAGTAACAACAACTAAAAGAAACAAAGAGCGTAGCATAACCTGTCTCTGAATACTACTTGATACGTTGCTATTCTCGATCCTTCGCCTGTAGGCTCGGAATCAAGACGATCTTACAATTATCCTTGCTATATTCTCGATGTTTACAATCAATTACAATAAAGGCTTTGAACTATTGTGGAAGAAACGAAAACAAACAAATAAAAACTAAGACAAAGGACAATAAATACTGATATAGCGACGAAGCCAAGGATGCAGCGGCCGCTGCATTAAGGGGGCGGCCGCCGCCTGTTGCTGGTCACAGGTTCGGCGACGAAGGCGCCTGTTCTCTGCGACGGTGGCGCCTAGGGTTTCAGCGACGGTTTTTCAGGATCCTCTTTGTGTTTTGGCTTTGTGTTTGAAGTTAGGGTTTCGAAGGTGGTTTGGATGATTCAAATTAAGAACATCGATTTGAATGGATAAAGTAAGGTATTTGGATTGAAGATTGAAGAACCCTTTAGCCAAAGGGTTTCATCAATTCTATATTTCAATCTGACTTTTCCTAATGACTTGAACGTTTGTTAAATAGAATTCCTAAGCCATCCTCACCTTACAAAGGATCAGCATGGCTACTTAAAATAATAATAAAATATATAAAACCCTAGATTTAGTTTGAAAAGTCAAACCTTAGTGGTTAAGGAAAAATCTATAACAGTCCTTTGTTGTCCTTTGCCTTAGTTTTTATTTGTTTGTTTTCGTTTCTTCCACAATAGTTCAAAGCCTTTATTGTAATTGATTGTAAACATTGAGAATATAGCAAGGATAATTGCAAGATTGGGACAAATCTAAGTCGTTGTTCTTGATTCCGAGCCCACAGGCGAAGGATCGGGAATAGCAACGCATCAAGAATGATGCGGATCAAAATGGCCTTCTATGGGTCAAACAATGATCTTGATCCAGGCAAGCTCTCAAGACTGATTCGAGGGCTATTGATGGCAAAGAGTGTCGTCCTCAAGAGGAAGAAGAAGACGCCACCATGGCTTGAAGAGAAGAAGTGGCCATCGACAAAGATATTTTATTATTTAGTTATTATTATTATTATTTTTAGTTCTTTCCATATTTAGTAACTCCTATGTTAGTTGAAGCTATTTATGGAATGTCTTATTTTTAGTAATACTTAGTTAGGTGAATAAGGTAAAAAGAAAAGTATATCTACGTAGATAGACTCTAAAAATGGGAGGATTTAGATTGAGCTCCAATGGAGGACTGCAAAATAACATCATTTCTATTGCTGTGATCATCATCTGTTGTGAGGGAAGAGAAGAGGACGTCATACAAACCCCTTTGACACACACGAATCGGGAAGGACAAGAACGGGTAAACAGAGAGCCAACTTAAAGCAACCAAACCAACAATCAGACACAAATAGAAGATAAAATAACCAAGCACAAAGAACACCAGATTCACATGGAAAACCCCAAAACGGGGAAAAACCACGGAGAGCCAGAAACTTCCACTATCAACAATAACAAGTGGGTACAAACTTCCCTGGACAAAGCTAGAGGCATAAAACATCATCAAGCATCAACAAGCTTGGCCAAATCTCCTATTTCATCACCCAGTTGGTGGAAATCAACAAAAACCAAGAGAGAACACTAGCAAAGGGGATATGAGATTGGAGGCTCAAAACGACGATCCAACCGTACAAAATGAAGGCTCAAAACGACAATGACTCTTTCTGCTATGGTTTTGTTCATCCTCTCTACGAGCCCATTCAGCTGTGGCATCTTCGAAAATGTTTTCTCAAGCCTAATGCCCTGACTCTTGCAGTACTGCTTAAACGGATCTCTGTACTCTCCACCATTATCTGATCTGACACACTTCAACTTCAAACCAGCATCTCGTTGAACTCTGACTTGGAACTCCTTGAAAATTGTCAGAACCTGATATCTGCTTTTCAACACAAAAGCCCACAATTTTCTAGAATGGTCATCAATAAAAGTGACAAAATATTGTGCACCACCATGTGACTTGGAATCCATAGAGCACACATCAGTATGAACAAAATCTAATACATGCTTTCTTCTAGATGGAGGTCGAGTATGAAATGCTACTCGATGTTGCTTTCCAGCTAGGCAATCAACACAAGGTTTGAGAGAAATACCTTACATATCCGGAAGAATGTCCTTCTTGGCGAGCATTTGCAAACCCCGCTCGCTCATGTGTCCAAGCCGCTTGTGCCATAGCTCTCCGGCACCATCATTAATCACATTTGCTTCTTCTCTACAAATCTTGGCTTGCATCACATACATGGTATTTTGCTTCTTTGCCCGGGCTACAATCAAGTTTCCCTTTGAGCACTTCCAAACACCGCCTTGTGTATTTTGAGCATAACCATCATCATCAAGTATCCCAAAAGATATCAAATTCAATCTGATATCAGGAACATGGAGAACATTTCTCAAAATCAAACTGCAACCAGTGGATGTCAACAAACAAATTGTGCCCATGCCAACAACATTGGACACGCCATCATTTCCCATTCTCACACGACCAAAATCTTTACAAGTGTAAGACGAGAAGTACTCCTTGTGTGGAGTAATGTGATATGAAGTAACCGAATCAACAATCCAAGTACACTCGTCACTTGCAAGATTCAATGAACCTTCATCAGCCACCACAAACAAATCCACTATTTCATCACTGATTGTAAGAGCAGCGGTGTCTTTATCTTCTTGATTTCTCGACGTCTCCGACTTCTCTGGTTCTTTGCCTTTGTCCCTCTTGAACTTTCGGCAATACTTTTGAATGTGACCCGGCTTTTCACAATAATAGCAAATGTACTTGCTTCGAGACTTCAATCTCCCTTTGGACTTGTCTCTGTTCTGCTGCTATCGTTGCTTACTCCTTCCTCTGTTGTTACCAGAACCCTGCATCACATTAGCCTCTAACTATGAGGAGACACCCATCTCATTCCTTCTAGTCTCTTCATTCAAAAGACTAGCCTTCACACATTCCATAGTCAGCTTGCCTTCCGGGGCAGAATTACTAAGCGACACGACAAGTGTATCCTAACTATCCGGCAATGAGGAGAGTAGTAGTAGAGCCTGCAACTCATCATCTAATGACATCTTCGCAGAAGCCAACTGATTCACAAAGACCTGAAATGTGCTCAAATGCACAACAATGCTCTCACCATCTTTGTACTCCAATTTCACAAGCTTTCTCATCAATGACGCCTTGTTGAGAGCATTCTTCCTCTCATACATCCCCTCAAGCTTATACCATAACTCATAAGCATTCGTGTCATTGGCAATAGACCGGAGCACACTGACATCAACAAATTGTCTGATCGTAGCTACCGCTTTTCGATTCAGAATCTTCCATTCAACATCAACGACACCCGTTGGAATCTCTTTGTGCACAATCGGCTCATACAAATCTTTCACATACAAAAGATCTTCCATCTTTATCTTCCAATCTGAGTAGTTGTCTGAATTCAACAGTCATTCCTTGAAAACTGTTTTTTTCCTTCATCCTAAACCAAAAGCTCTGATACCCTTGTGAGGGAAGAGAACTGATACCCTTGTGAGGGAAGAGAAGGGACAACAGACAAACCCCTTTGAGACACACGAATCTGGATGGACAAGATCTGTAAACCAGAGAGCCAACCTCAAGCAACCAAACCAACAATCAGACACAACCAGAAGATAAAATAACCAAGCACAAAGAACACCAGATTTACGTGGAAAACGCCAAAACAGTGAAAAACCACGGAGAGTCAGAAACTTCCACTATCAACAATAACAAGTGGGTACAATATTCCCTAAACAAAACTAGAGGCATACAACATCATCAAGCATCAACAAGCTTGGCCAAATCTTCTATTTCATCACCCAATTGATGGAAATCAACAAAAACCAAGAGAGAACACTAGCAAAGGGAATCTGAGATTGGAGGCTCAAAACGGCGATCCAACTGTGCAAAATGAAGCCTATGATGAGGTGAACAACATATCAGAAAATCGTCCCAATCTAAGGTCGTTTGATCGTCGATCGGGCACTTCAAAATAGGCTGAACAAGGGCATACGATTTTCTCCAACTCTCTCTCTTTTCTCCCTTTCTCATTCCTCGGTTTCTCTCTCTTACTTTCCCAATTGGAAAGTCATTTCCTTTTATAAGGGAGGTAAAACATTACATGGTAAAAAATCACATGGTAAACTAGTTCATTTGACTTCCCCCATATAGGAGGGAACACAACAACATCATCCTTCATCCTTAATTCATTAGATTGCATGTTTCATGATGTTTTTTGTTTTTTTTTTTTTTTTGTTTGGGTACATGGATGAATGTGTTTAATCACCACACCTTGTTGATTGTGCACATTGATCAAGTGGAACTAGTTGTCTAGTATACATTGAGAAGTAACGTTGGAAAAAATATAAAGGTTCATCCTTTTTGGAGGGTGAAGTGCAATTTTCAAGCTCACCTTGTTGTTTACTCATCTACCGTTATCTTCTTCAATGGATTTAGGAACTTTTGATAATCGCACCAGATATCCCAAATTTCTGGTGCGACCAGAGATTTGGTCCCTGCATTTGTATATCTTTGGGGTATTATATTATACAAGTATGTAATGTATATACATTCTCACATACACTATTTTGGCTGTTAGACTTAAGAGGGTACATTACGGTTATCTATGGAGAGGGCGCCATGCCTATGCAAGTTCAATTCCCGCCCAAAAATATAGTAGCTTTCTTGTGAGTCATACCTTTCCCTTTTCGACGCATCTCACCTAAATATGTTTGGACCCGGTAGTTCATGTCAGTAACGCGGACTAGGCCCCTGGTGTGGTTTTCAGCTTTTATGGTCCTAAACTCTTGGGCAGTTTTGCCTGCCTATGAATACTATAGCTAGTCTGATTCCCAACTCTTTGTATTCCTTGCATATCTTTTGTTGTATGTACACTTGGCTGTAACCTGTGAGCAGAGCTTCGTCCATCTACATCCCGGTACTTTTGGTTACTACAGTTGCTTACTTAGGGAAAGCTATCTAGCTAGTTAGGCATTAGGAACATCCACAAGGTGGGCGCCAAAACAGACTAATAATGCCTAATGGCAAGGTCTGTTATCCAAAAAAATTAGTTAGCATGGGCATCGGACGAAACACGCAATATGTTCCTCCGTTCTTATATCATTGTCTACCTACCTATCCATCTCGTCCTTCTTATATATAAAACTATATATTGTCAATTTCGTTCATGTGAAATCATCACTCACCTTAATCTATGGAGGCGAAGTTGGAAAATGGGAGCCTGGTTGATGTATAAGTTTAAGTTGACAAATTTTTAGCCTTTGAGACAATCAATCAAGGGGAAGAAGTAAAGGTTAAAGCAATGTTTGGATTGGGGGGTGTTTGGGAAGGTACCCTAATACACGAGAAAACATGCATCTTTTTTTTTGAGTACACAAAAACCAATCAAATGAAAGATTAAACCTATTACTAGTGTGAGATTTGATTAGTGATTTAGTTCTACGGTTTCTACCCAACCTTGCTATGCTTTCCCACAGATTTCTCTGTACTATGACTAAGATATGAATGGGGATAGAAAGCCTAACATGCCTATCCTGGTTGCCAAAATTCTATTCAAGTTGGATACTTGGATGGATGCAATGTTAAAACGAACAAGAGTAAGATAAAAATACAGTCATAATCATAACGAAACTAAATCCAGTGAACATAACAAGTGCTTGTCTCGATTATCCTCTAAGAAACCCAATAAAAGAGGAAGATGGGAGGAATGTCGTAAAATAAAGGGTTTATGGAAGATCATAAAGAACCTAGGTATCTTTTGATGGCGCCTTCTTTGCAGCCTCAGCAGCGGCCTTCTCTGCCTCAATCTCAGCAACAATGGCATCGATTTCAGCTTCCTCAAGCTGTTTTAATCCCTTTTTAGTCATTACAGCAATCTCTATGTTCTTGCCTCCACTCTCAACAACCTAGCAGCATATAAAGAATGTCAAATTAATATTTTGGGTGCTATATACACAAAATGCATGACATGTTTCCTCACATCTCTAAAAAACAAGAGCATAAACAATCTATTAAAAACTTGCATGTTTTAAACTTGAATTATCGAGGCAAGAAATTTGGAAGAGAGATTCTCTATCTACATGCTATCTCATCTTGCAACATCTAAAGTAATTAATCAAACAAAAATGTTGGCATATGCTATTTCCCCAGTGGAAAGCCAATAGCCGTTGTTCAACATTTGAATTAGAAAGAATAAACAGCAGTGGAGACACAGATGAAAGCCAAGCTTTGGGGTTAGAAGGTATCCTGCACTTATAACTTTTTAAGTTGAGGACAAAAAAGATCCTCAAGAGTCAAGAAAAAATCTACAAAACTTCATTCATTAAACAATTTTTAAAGAAGCAAATAAGCCAGGGTACATACAAAAAGGTTGCCTTCATGCTGCAGAAGCAAATTTGTGGATCAAAAATAAATTAAAAGACAAACAAACAAACAGCCGAAATAAGTGAATGGTGTAGATTCATGTATTTGGGCCAAATGGCCCATGCATCATGAGAGGTTTGAAACAAACCTAAATGAATTTAGGGCCAAACATTAAAATCAAGACAACCTTGAACCCAATATGGACCACGTTCTAAATAAAAGGGAAATTAACTATGAATCAGAAAACACAAGAAATAACTTCGCCAATATTCAAAGGCTATAGATCATTTATCCTTGCTTGAATTCAGATCCTGAAGATGAAATCCGAAAAAATGGCCAGTAACCAAACATATGAAATAAATGATCATATAAATTCTACGTTTTTATGCTCCAGGGCCAAAATCCAAAACCTTTAGAGCACTATCCATCAAAATTCTCGTGCCCGATGTCACATCATGAAAAGCAAACTTTCAGAACATATAGCAGGAAATCAAATGGATTAAATTTCAGCCCAAAACCATAAGAAGGCAAAAAGGCAATAGAGCACATAATTAGAACCAAACTCAAGTTCCTGCAGATCAAACAAAATCCAGACAGGTTGTAAGACAAATTATAAACCAAAATTCACAATGCAAAACTTACTTCAAGCAAGGCACGAATGGCAAGTTTGACTGTTTCTTGACCAGAAGTTTCTTTATAGTTTTTCTCCAAGAACTCCCTGATAGAGTTAGAGTTTCTTCCAGTGGCATTCGCTTTCCAGGCCGAAAAAGTTCCTGATGGGTCTGTTTGGTAGAGTGATGGAACCTCGGTATATGGATCAAAGCCAACAATCAAGGTTGAAAGTCCAAATGGCCGTACACCACCACTTTGTGTGTACTTCTGCTGAAGTCCAGCGATGTACCTAGTGATGTACTCAACAGTAACAGGATCCTCAACTGTAAGTCTATGGCTCTGGCACTCAATGCGAGCCCTGTTAATCAAGACACGTGCATCTGCTTTCAGACCAGCACAAGCAAGTGCGATGTGATCATCCAGGTTTACGATCTTCTTCACAGTCCTGAGGACATAATAAAAATTAAAAAAATTTGCAAAACCTCCCAATATGAAACATAAAAAGGGAATCAAGTACGTCAAACCAGAAAAATGGCAGCATGCCACGAAAGATTTGCACTTGTGACAACCATGAATCTTACAGGAGTCTACACAAGATATGTCATTACTTCCCTTCGTCCTTATAATAAGCCAAATCTATCCAATAGAATGTACCTACTCCATTGCTCATATAGAAAATTAAATACAGAATCCTAAGTTCTGAATGCTCAAACAAGAAACGACACAGCCAAAGTAAACCTAAGATCAACTCATGTTATGCAGTACAGCAGTAAACATGTGATTCAGTTGAATCCCTGTTATGAAGCTTGTTACAGCACATGCTTCATTCCACTTTAAGAGATATATCATTATACTATCATAAATGACAAGGCTCTGCGATCGAAGTAGAAAAAAACAAAAACGTAGTAAGGTTCCCTCCCTAATAGTGGCACTATCACTAAACCAACTCACAAAACAAGAGAAAAATTAAACCTCTTGTACATCCTCCACATCTATATATATAAAAGGCAGAGTTTGCCACAAAGCTGAGTTACAATTTTGCCCTTAGTCCTTCACAATGTAATTTTATATTTACAAAATTGCCACTGTTTCCTTCTCATGTCTTCCGACTTCCACTTTTGATTTTGTTAGAAAGAATTAGGAAAATTTTGAAAATTGGATGAAATTTCTATTTCATTTTTGTCTTTAGTAGATATGGAGATGATTAAGGAGAGTAAGCAATGGTTTTTATAGAATTTCTAAATTTGAGGTAGCTACTGTAACAATCCCTTAAATCTTTTATTTGTTTTGGTGTTTGCTTCAATGTGGTTGATTGCATGACCTTTTTGCTTATTGTTTGTTACTATATTTAGGCAAATATGGAGGTTGGAGCTGCTGCTATCGGAGAAAAAGTTTATGTGGAAAAAGGGGATAGAGTTTTTGCTTTCTGCTAGTGATCACATTGTGGAGATGATGCCTTCTTTCCAAACCTTTGCTGATGGGAGTAAACCTGAGGTATCTTAGATTTATTTTATCCTATTGAATTTGAAATTTCATCTTATTTTTAAGTGTCAATGAGGTTAATGATTCCAACTCCATACCAATTTGTAGTCTAATTGTTCAAAGTTACTTTTTCACTTATATATACTTGATAAGAAATCCGTTTTAAAGATAGCATTTTTGTTCCTCTTTTAAGGATGGTAAACATATGAGTAGCTTCAAATGGTCAATAGAATTAGCTAATGTAGTGTTGGCGAAGATTAGGGGTGAAAAGGTGGTTCCCTCAAAACCTTAAATTCATACTTTTCATACATAAATCTTTCAAACTCCTAATCTTATTGGTTGTATCAATTAGCCGAATAAGATTTTTTTTTGACTTCTTATTTGATTCATACGGTTACAGAATCAAGTTCAAGTATGTGTGAAATGGATAAATCTCTATTAAATGATTAAAAGATCACAATTTTAGCTTCGTTTTGATCTTGAATTCGTCTCAGGCCAAATGAATCTCCCATCAGTTAAATTTTCTTTTCCATAACTCAAATGACTGAAATTCCATTACTTTGATTTAATTTCGAATTAAGAATTTTTAGTAAGGATAAATTATTATCATTTCCTTTCTTCTTAGGTATGCAATGGAAAGGTCATGATTTGTTGATCATCTGGAACTCAACAAGTTCATATGCAATTGACAACTTAAAGACAAATCAGAGGGTAAGCTTTGTATAATGCATTGTCTTCGGGTGATGAGTTTGTTTTGGTTTCAGGAATCGTTTTATTGGAAGCTCTAGATAAAGCATTATGTGTATTGTCTTGTGGTTGACCTTACACTTATAATATGTATTAATGTGAAATCCATCAATAGAATCACAATTTTTTAGTAGTATAATAACTTGTTTTACCCACTGCACACATACCTACAAATCTGAGCTCTTCTATAACAATACCACCTCTAAATTTTACAATGGAAATTTTATGTTTTCTTGATTTATTTAAGCATGTAAGCAGCCAATGAAAATGGTTAGTAATTTGGTTTTGAATATATGAGGAAATTAAGAATGTAATAGGGACTGACAATGTAATAAGGAAATTAAGAATCAATTTGAAACAAGAACCCCATGCTTGAGGCAAATTTGGTTAGGTTAAGCAAGCTCATAACGTCTAATCAGTTTACCTATGAGAAAATAAAGAGTACTATAAATAAAGCGATTTAAATGGCATTATGAGTTTAATTTGTACTGAAATCGATACCCCTAAATCATTGTCTTAGAATGGATCAAGGACATTTTTGATAAAATAAAATTCAGTAGTGATTCATGAACAAGGACATAAAGGTTTTCAACAAAGTATTGAATGTATGGATTAGGATCATGATCCACAAGCAAGAAAGAATGATACCTGGTTTTTAAGTTCTCTTTTTTCTATGTTTAGTATTATTTATGCATATGTAATTAGGGGCATTATTTGTATCAATAACTTTGGTATGTTCGTGTGTTTTGTTGTTTCTGTTTTTAATTTTCTTTGCTTCTAAATTCTTTGTAGTTCTTATAGTCTTAAAATCCAGTCAGATAATTTATTTTCCTTCTTAAATCTAGGATTTTTTTCACATTATCCTATAACTTAAAAGATTTATTTGGCGAAAATATTATTGTGAAACATTAAGCCACAATATCTAAACTGATGTCCTATTTGCTTCTTTCATGTCCTAAATTATGGGTGCATAAACTTTTGTACATTATTCTTGTGTATAAATTATCTAATTGTGTCTGAACTATGTTCCCTATGCTTCTACCTATAATCTACTTGAATAAGAATTACAGCCGTTTTAAGAATCCCACTTCCTATTTTCTTTCATGCAGCAATACAAGCTTTGTCTCAAAGTGCTCAGTATGGGTAACCACCAAGCCAGTATGGTCGCTGCCTCAAATGGCTCAGATTTCGCCTATCTCCAAAGCAAACAGGAATCAAACAATCAATTTCTCTAAATAAAGAGGAAACACAATCCAATCCTAAAAAAGAGGATCCCCAAATCATCCTATCAAAACCGATTCTTTACAGCTCAGTGACCACTCTAGGATGGAACAAAAAGCAATCAAACCCTCCAATTTCAACAGATCGATTAGTAGGAATGCAAAGCAAGAGAGGAGAGTGAAGACCTGGAATCCTGAAGTTTGGGGGTGGACTTCTTCTCGACGCCGAGGACAACGGTGTCGGAGCCGCGAACGCCGACGGCGGCATTACCTTTGCGAACGGCTTCGAGGGCGTACTCAACCTGGAAGAGATGGCCGTCGGGTGAGAAAACGGTGATAGCTCTGTCGTACCTAGCCATCTAGTTCTCGCCCTGGATCTGCCCTTAAGAATGGGTTAATGGAGTTTCAGGATCTTCGGAGGGTGCGTATCAGGAGGGATTCGGGAGAAGACGGAGAACGCCGAGTGCTTTTGGGATTCCTCAAATAAAGCATAAAACCTTCTTCGGCAACAAGAAATGTTTCGACTTTCGACTCGATGACAAGACAACGCACTTAAACGACGTCGCACAGCTTTTTTTTTTAGGCTTATTCCTTTTTTTTTGATAACTAGTTGTTTTTTTAATACAAGATAAGGATTTGGGGATGGTCAACTGCGGTTGACCCATCGCCCAATAGCGTTCTGGTGGACAACATCGTCAATGTCTATAGCTCGGTGACAAACGACGATGAGAAGTCGATATGCGCCAATATGTCGGCAACCTGGTTCCCTCTTTGAAGATGTGTGAAAAACTCACACTCTCGAACGTGCGACAAAGACTGAGGGCATCCGACATCGCCATCTCAATCTCCCAAGAGCACCGCCAAATCCCCTTCAAGACGTTGATCAATATCAGGCAGTCACCCTCCACCTCAAGCCAAGGAAAGCCCCTCATCGAAGCAACCTGGAGACTGAACAGAAGACCGCGACATTCCGCTTATACAGCGGGCATACGAACAAGATCTCAGGCGCCACAAGAAATGACTAACCCATGGCAATCACGAACAGTGTTCTAAATATCGGATATATCGGCCGATATATCAGCGGTATATCGGGGATATTTAGAATCCGCTATGATATCGGCATATCAGGTGAAAAATATCGGTCAACGTCATATATCGGGTCAACGCCGATATATCGGGTCAATATCGGTGATATATCGGGTCAACGCCGATATATCGGGTCAATATCGGGGATATATCGGGGATATTTATAATTGTCAACTTTAATAAGGCAACTTTAGCCATTATGACCCGATATATCGGGTCAATATCGGTGATATATCGACACCTTAGCTTTCTCTTCTTTTATTCCTTGTCTATACTTGGATTTTGTTATTGTTTATTTCTTTTTGCAATGTATCCAAACTTCATTAATTTTGGTTTGCAAGTGCTTATATAAGAAAATTAAGATTGATTAATCATGAATAATATGATTTCATTTAAGTTATAAAATTTCTAGGTTATTCTTAGTCTTACATATATGTTTAATGATTTGCCCTTTTGATTAGGCATTTTTGTAATGCTACATTCTGGTTTGACTTATCAATTTATTTTTCTTATGGCTTTTGGTGGCAGGACAAAAAAAGAGCAACAACAATAATCAAAGGTCGGAAAAGAGGAGAACCAAGAACTACACATTGGTGTTGATAACCATCACAATCATGCACAACCCTATCGTTGTTGTTGACTCCCCGACTTAATGGATGTGTAAGGATTCTTTTTTTTGTTTACGAGAGTTGTACAAGTTCTCGGAAGCAAGTTTTATAAAGGTGTTAGGAAGCTAGTGTCGAATTAGGGTGAGCATTGACTTTTCTGCAAATGTGGTGTTTCGTTTTGTAACAATGCAACTGATATTTTTGTAATTGCATTATTCGATTCATTCCTTTTGTATAAGATTGGTGGTTGTGGTTCCAACACAGAAAGTTTCACCATGCAGAGCACGGTTTCGCAGCTAGTAAAGCATAAAACCTTCTTCGGCAACAAGAAATGTTTCGACTTTTGACTCGATGACAACGTAGTTAAACGACGTCGCACAACTTTGCTTAGGCTTATTACTTTTTTTTTAGGAAATTACTATTCCCTCCCTTTTTTATATAGATAATAATTTGGATGAGGCTAGACCACCATTCAAGAACATCCTTGTGGATAAGAATATAAAGATGTCTATTTAGCTGAGTTTTCGGTGAGGCGTTAGACTGGAAGAGGCGAGAGATGTGGTTGGCGCATCGGTTAATCTCCTGCAAGCAATGTGAGAGGCTGATTGATGAAGCCCGAATTTATAATCTTGTTCTATCGGGTTTCGGGATCAAGTAGAGCGCAGGCGACCTCGGGTGATCGGGCTTACCTGAGACGCATGATGAGATTATTGTCCGCATACTACAACCTAGGCCGATCCGCGCTAGCGACATCTGTGAACTACCTTCCTCCCTTGGACTACATCATGTGTCGGTCCTTACTGGCCGAGACCAATTCCACTTGAAAAGGGGCACTCAAAGCCAAGGAATTTGGCCTAAGCCATTAGAGATCCCAGTTTCCGACCCCTTAAATCAACCCCTCATTCCGATATTTATAGGCAAAGGTGGAGTCCTCCTTGCATGTTTCCCTTAATGTATGATTGACACGTGTCCTTGATTTAGGCCAAGTGTTGGCTTGGTAATGCCACATGGCGATGTAGGAGTCTTAGTGGGGATTTCCCCATCTGGATGGGTCTATGGTCCGCGGATGGCTTCTCATCCGTGAATGCCCTGAGTCTAAATCTCAACTCGCGTTAGCCCATTTTCCATGTTTGTATCGCGTTTAATTGTGAGGTTCTATTTGTATAGCGGGGAACCTTTTTTTATGATAACGTACTCTTATTTACTTGTGGCATCATAAATATAACTATTTATATTAGTGCATCATCACTGATCGACATGTTGAAAGGACTGGAGCAACATGAGTATTCCCCCCCCCCCCCAAAAGTTGTGCATTACTCTCATTGCGGGCTTTTTTTTTAATTAGGAAAGAATTTGGGTAGAAAAACCTACCTAAGAGTATCTTGACGGATGAGGTCTTGAAAACCTATGTCGAGTGCAACATCGGTCCCCATTGTAGAGTGAAAAAGGTGTGCAATCTTATCCGTCACTCGATTACCAATCTAGGAGACATGAGAGAAGCTCACTTCTCTCACATACAACATAGTCGTTTTAATGTCAGACATAAATAGTTCTATTTCCCAAGGGCATCTGATCTTGTTTTGTAGGTAATCTAAATTATTTTGGAATCTCCTTCGATGTGGAGACGTTGAATCTGTAATTTGGTTGCTTCAAGGACACCTAACCTAAGTGTCAGAGCTTTAGCAAGTAATGTGTTTTTAATCCTAGTCTCTCCTATGCGATATTGATAGGTTGGCCATTCCAATCCCTGATGATGATTCCGATTGAACTTTTCTAACTGCAGGCTTATTTGAGTCAAATGGTGGATAAATAAGATTTGAACTTTTTTAAGTTGAGCTTATACTATTCGGCTAATAGAGCAATCATATTTACTAATGGTAAACTAATACGAAAAATTTAGTAAATTCAATTTATAAAATTTGAGTTATTTGGGTTTAATTTAAGTCGAGACTCAATTTAAATTGAATTTCAAAATATTCTTAAACTCGACTCATTTAAATGAACAAGTATGAGTCAAATTTTCATAGTTTATATATTTTACATAGTTTTTGTCAAGTAAAAATAAGAATGAGTGGAGAATTACAAGTGAATAAGTGAATAAAAAGTGGTCAAGTAAAAGTTAAAGGATGAAAGATGAGGACTATGGAATTTACACCTTTCTTCGCTCTCCCCCCCCCCCCCCAAAAAAAATACTTCATCTGTTAATGAAAACTTGTCGTTTACTATGTATTTATGCTTTTTTTAAAATGATAAAAACTATATAAAATAGGCGAAACTAATTAAAATAATCCAACCTTTAAGTGGGTGTTAAAAATATATCTCAACTTTTCAAATGTAAGATAAATATCCCGACCTTTATAAGTGTTGGTAATATAATATCCTAATGATTTCTCTACAATAAAATTCTTATTTTTTGTATTGTATTACTCATGTATTTTCAATTCAAATAAAACATATAAAATTAAATTAGATGAGTTTAAAAGTTTATTTAATAAACTTTTTTAGTTTTAGATTTAATTTGTACCTAACTTTTTATATCTTTTTTTAAATCAATAACATCTATAACAAGCCAAATAAAAAAATGTAAAGCAAAATAAAATATTTTCAATTAGTAAATGATTAACTAGTGATTTAACTTATCAAAACTGAAGAATATTTTTTCAATTATAAACTTTATGTTACTACGAAATTGAAATGAAAATTTAATTATTTAGATTATTCAATGGTGTTCATTTATATATAAGAAGTAAATTATTATTATTATTAAAGAATATATAAAAGAATGTAAATTTTATATTTTTTCTTAAATCCAAAATAAAAAAATTAAGATAAACTTAAAAACCAATCTAATTTAATCTAATAAATTTGAATGATGTTTTACACAATCAAGATATTGAAAATTATATTTTAAATATTTACTTGTTTTATTATATTTGTTTTGATTAAATTTAATTATAATCTATAAATACGTATTAAATTGAATAATTTTTTTAAATTACAAAAAAAACTTATTTTTTAAAAATTATCATGGCAATCTACGCTATACTTTGTATAATTCGAGCATTAAGAATTTAAGATCTAAGGGCACGCTTGTGAATATATATGATCATTAGTTTTTGCCACATATGTGCCATATAAGCATTTTTGGGGGGGGGGAGAAAATTTTGGAATATTATGTTACCATTAGTTATAAAAGTCAGAATATTTATCTTACATTTGAAAGGTGGGGATATATTTTTAACACCCTCTTAAAGGTTGGGTTATTTTAATTAGTTTCGCTTATAAAATATAAACTTTTTTTTACATTTGTTTTTATAAAATCATACTTAATAGTAATAAGTATGCAATTATTTTTAAAAATTATTTAAAAAGTTAATATTTTATATAGTTTTTAACACATAAAAAAACGTGCGTAAATAGTAAAACGTCAAGTTATTTTAATTAACGGAGGGAGTAAAATTACACCCTTCTTTTTCCTTTCCTTTTCAATGGAAGTTGTAAGCTTTATTGTAAACGTTTATGTAATATAGTATTGTTACTAGACAAAGATAAGTCGCATAGTGATTTTTGCTGCAAAGACAATACATGCATTATACTAAAAAAGTAACTGATATGATGCTACAAAGACCTACAACATTACATTGAACTATAAATATTTAACGTATAACCAAAAAACAAACATAAGCTCACTTTTTCCTACTCTTTCATCTGTGTAAACATCAACTACTTTGAATAGCGAATCCAGACCCCAGATCAAAAGCTTGGCAGGATACCACTATGTCCTCCATAACAGCATCAACAAGTTTGAACTAGAGGTCAAAAAGGCCAAAGGCGAAACACACAACAAAACCCTGTATCAAAAACTAGAAGAGATGCAGGATTGCAGGCAGTCTCTCTTAGGTATCCTTTTTAGCTTTGGTCTCAGAGGTGCTCTTAGCAGCTCTTGCAAGAGCCGTGGGTTTAATCACACTCTTCGGGTTGATAGCCTTTGTTATCTTGAACACCGCCCACGCGGTTCCAACTACATGCCCAGCTGCTCCCAGCCCTTCATTCGTTGCCTTCGCAGCATGCTCACCATACCTGTGTTCAAATGCGGGAAATGTTCGTTATTCACAATACCAATAGATGAGGATTATTATAATGTGCAACATTTTTCGTCGCAAGGTGTGAGCTTTACCTGTCGGATACAAGCTCTGTGGTAACAATAGAAGAAGTTGACAGAACATTCTTTCCAGCTACCTCAACAGCATCCCAAACCTTATCTGTTCATATGGCAAGGTGAAACTGTATAGACAAAAATGGTAGAAAGACAATGAACACAAAAAGAGGCAGAGAACATACTGAAGCCATCGAGGGTGGCAAGCACGATTTCTCCAGGAGGCATGCTGAAGAACTTCCTCCCAACTTTGGAGTTGACAATCGCACCCGTTACATATCCAGTGACCTTCACCACCCCAGACAGGATCCCCGTCGCAAGGTCCTCTGTTTTCTTTGTTATCTTCTTAACACTGATGCAAAACATTCATTATCAATCTGTCATGGTTCTCAACTAAATAAACTAGGGTCCTATCATACACACGGTCAAAATTTCGCCAAATGCACGTCCAATTCCCTTGACTTCCGGTGTCAACAAAAGTTTTTGGCCTGAAAAAAGCTTCTCTTGGCGGCAATTTTTTTTCCAAGCAAAAAAAAAAAATTGTCGACACCGAAAGCAGGTGAACTCACCTTCTGTCTGGCAAAACAGAACCGTGCGAATAACAAACCAGTTAAACTAACACCGAATCGAAAGTCAGACAAAGCAATGACCATTTTAAATTTTAAATCAGCAATTGACTATATGGTCCAAAGATGACTAGTACTACTTAATCTACTACTCCACATTACCAACTCGTTTGGCTTAGCCATGTACTTGTACACTAAGCCCCGTTTGATATCAAGATATTGATAGCTTGTCAGCTTGATATCAGATATCGGCATTCAAAGACTACCATCAACAAACATTCATCATCGCAATTTAGATAACAAAAATTGAACTTGAACTGCAATTAAAGGCAATGTTGAAGTTGCAAATCAAATGGGTTATACAATAAAGAACCAACCTTTGAATCCTCCTCATAGCCTCAGGGCTAACCTCAGGGCTAACCTGGGAGACCTCCTTCTTCCTCAGAAACTCATTCCCCCACTTCAACCTCTCCACTGTCATATCCCCACACCACAGTATCCCCTTCACAACCTTCCCAGATGCCGCAGCGATCGCCCTCGCCGCCTGGCTACTGTAATCCTCCACGTTCGGCGCCACTGTAGTCCAGTAAGCTGTCGCGCTCTCCTCCACTTGAATTTTCCTCTCCTCCATGTCAGCGGGAGCGGTCTCCTCTGACATCTTCCACCACCGCTCCGCCGCCTCCACTTTCTCCACCGAGAAGCTGCTGTACTCCGCCAGAATCCTGTCGAATTCGGTAAGTACCTGCTCCTGCCCCTTTGCTGGGACGGTCAATCCATAATTGAGCATGGAATCAGGGGTAGTTTCGGAGTCGGATGGGACTCTGAGGGAGAAGAAGTAGTGGGAAGCATCGAGCTTGACGGAAGGTTCGTCCTTGGCAAGGGGCCACTGTATCTGATCGCCGATTCGAGCTAAGACGGCCAAGATGGTGCCGTTTTGGATGAGGCGGAAGAGTTCTAGGTCGCCGTAGGCGAGCTCCACGCTCTGGGTCTTGTCGATGAGGTGGACGACGGTGCCGGGGACGCGGAGGAGGAGCTCCTCCGATGAAGACGTCGGCGGGGAAGACGGAGCATCTGATTGTGATGGGAGATCATCCATTGTGGGGTAAAGAGAGGAGGAGTTGGGGGTTTTGGAGGGGTCAGAAGACACGATTGAATTGAAAGTTCGAATCTTTGCTGCTTTGCTACAGGCTACAGCTTACAGAGAGAAAGAGAGTAATTGAATCTGATCAAGTTGAGCGAGGGAAGACGAAAGAAAGAGGATTGGATTTGGGGTAGATTTATGGAAAACAAACTTACAGGCGAAGGAAAATGGGAGGGCGCGTTGAACTCGCGGGAACACGTGTTGCGAGCGGAAGGAAGGTGACGCCGTCTGCATTTCGTGATCCGGCGCTTCTGTGTGAAGACACGTTACAAATTGTGTTGAGGGGATCGAAAACCCCTTTCTTCCGTGCTCTGTTTCCTTCCCCAACTGAACAACAACGGAAGAGACCTCCGACACCGATTCAGAAAACCTAAAAAGATTCACTCTATTTTACCGTCCTTTTCTTATCCCAATTGCGATCACCCCAGTAAGTAATCAAATACATAGCCCACACTGTATTTGATTACTGGGGTCAGATCCCGGTGTCGAAGATGCCGATGATGGACGGAGGCCTGGTCGGGGGTGAGGGAAGCGGAGAAGCCGTGGAAGACGGTGTGGTAGGTGTGGAGAATGAGGGAGGGGTCGGAGACGAGCTCGGAGGAGTACCAGTGGGAGTCGGTGGGGGAAAACAGAGGGCTTGGAGAGGCTGCCGACGGAGAGGACGGGGGAGATGAGCAGCACGGGAAGGGATAGGAGGAGGAGGAGAAGCAGGGGGATAATTGCTCATGGTGAAAGGAACCGCCATGGGAGAGTGGAGGAGGAGAGCGGGCTGGATTTGGGTACGCGCCTGCCCACTTGATGCGGGTCCGGGCTGGCGTTTTTGCATTCGGAGTGGCCTGTCGATGCTCGTCGGTGGCCTACCCGTCAATTTTGAAGCGGGCTGAGCGTGTGGTGGGTCTCGGCGGCCTGGCTAGCTGGTGATGGTTGTGACGTCGGGTTGAGTGGTGGCTTGCGAGAGTTGCTTTTGCTGAACCCGTTGATGTTGACGTGCTTCTTGTGGTCAAAGCTAAGTGGGCCCCTGTGGCCTTGCAAGTTGCTTTTGCTGCAGCCGGAAAGTTAGGTAAAGGGAAAGTTGGGCAAGTTTCTTTCATGACATTTTTTTCATGATGGATATATATACTCCGGTTGGATCTAATAATGAATGGTATAAGATGATCAAACACCATAACACAAGTTTCTTTCACGACATTTTTTCATGATGGATATATATACTCCGTGTGTATATATATATATATATATATAAACGAATCATAGAGTGTAACATGTAACGTAATTAGAGTCGTTGGATCTAATAATGAATGGTATAAGATGATCAAACACCATAACACAATATATCAAATTACACTTTAATTTATCACGCCACTCCATCCCAGCTTTTAAGTCCTAATTACAAACTTCTTTTTTTTTTCTTTCTTTCAAACAACATCTTAATTGTTATTCAAACACATATACTCCATATTTATTCACAAAATATTCAATATTAATTTATACAAATTATGTATATGTATGCATAGTCATGAAAGGTAAATTCAGATAATTTATTCAAAAGAACTAGTCATGATTCACAAATGTTCTATATACTTGATATTCATTTCAAAAAGACAAAATATTCATTTCAAAATAGACAAAATTATATAGTTGATACAAAAAAAATAGCTGTATAAATTTTCTTAAATGAATATTTAACCTATTCGAAACGAATATTAAATATATATTGGTTGACTAAATTAATTTCAGTAATTAAGCGAGAGGCATAGAGAAAAAAAATCTAATATTCAATTTTAATAGATTAAATATTCATATAAATATATTATGAGTGAAATTTGTATAAAATTTGAAACTTTTGTATGACTTTATAATTTTTTTATACTACAAAATATTCAATTTAATTTTACTAAATCAGTTATTCAAAGTAAATAATTAAATGAATATTTACCCTTTTGTGAACGAATAAGTATATATCAATTGTTTAAATTTAATTATAGAAAATATTAAGTGTACTTGTAGTTCCAAATATTAATTTAAAAGTTTGAATACTTTATTCATATTAGACATACTAATTATTCATTGAAAAATGAAGTATACTACTTGTAATTTCAATAAATAACAGACACTATTTTTTTCACATATTTCTTCTATAAAGATTGGATTACATAATTTCAGGATTATGGGCTTATAATTTTGTTACACTACAAAATTTTCAAAATTTTAATTTTACTAAATTAGTTATTCAAAGTAAATAATTTAATGAATATTTACCCTTTTGTAAACGAATAAGTATATATCGATTGTTTAAAGTTAATTATAGAAAATATTGAGCGTACTTGTAGTTCCAAATATTAATTTAAAAGTTTGAATACTTTATTCATATTAGCCATACTAATTATTCATTTAAAAATGAAGTATATTACTTGTAATTTTAATACAGTAAATTTAAACGACACTATTTTTTTCACATATTTCTTCTATAAAGATTGGATTACATAATTTCAGGATTATTAGTTAACGTATGTTGCTTTCTTTCCCTTTATCATACATGCAATTCCTTTCCCGTAAAATAACTTCCTTATATTCATGAATTGTTACATATTTTGATGGAGATGATTTAGGTCATTTTAATAAATGCGGGGGAATTGTTGCTTTTGAATTCTAATCTTCTATGATGTAACTACCATAGACACAATTTGTCTTATTTTAAATGAATATTAGCCATTGATATGTTTTAATCCAACGACTATAATTACGTTACACGTTACCTCCTATCAATCGTTTCACTCGAACCCTACCCTAAATGAATATTAGCCATTGATATGTTTTAATGAATATTTACCCTTTTGTAAACGAATAAGTATATATGTTTTAATCCAACGACTATAATTACGTTACAAGTCTTAGAGTGTACCTTGTGTACAAATATTGTTCGGTGAAATGTGAAACATTATTCGGCGAAATTTAAAGCATTATTCGGTGAAATGTGAGTATTTTTTAGGGGAATGTGAAACATTATTTGGTGAAATTTGAAGTATTTCGTATATATTGTAAGTATTGTTTAGGGAATTGAGGTTTATTTTATTTGAAATGGATGCATTAAAAAACTAAACATTATTCGGTAGAATGTTACAAATTATTTAGTGGAATTTGGACGTTTTCATCTGAAATGAATGGAAAAAGAAAACATAACAGTATTCGGTAGAATGTTTCACATTTCACTGAATAATGCTTCGAATTTCACCGAATAATATTTCACATTTCACCGAATAATATTTGTGCACAAGGTACACCATAAGGGGTGTGTACACCCGAACCTCACACACACACTATATATATATATATGTGGGCAATTTATAAAATATCGATATTAGTTGCCTGAATTAGCAAAATGTCCACATTTTTGAAGAAATTGACAAACTGTCCATCCCTTTGCCCCACCGTGCCCCCCCTCACGTGTTCCAGTTTTTTGTTTTTTGTTTTTTTTGCGCGTCATACTTTTTGTTGTGCAAATATAACTTGATGCTGTGCACATATAACATTATATTGTGCGTCAACACTTTTCTTCGTGTTAGCACTTTTTTTCATGTCAGCGCTTTCATGTCAGCACTTTTCGTGTTAGCACTCTCGTGTCAGTGCTTTTCGTTGTGCTAATATAACTTGATATCTCGATTCTTTGAGTTCTGTTGCGCTTGTTTCTGTATAAAGCAAGACTTTACAAAGTGGATGCACATGTAAATGCTTATGGACCATGTAACACGAGGATGAAATAAAGACTACCTGGGCATATTCACTTCTCCAAAATGCAATGAGCGTAACCCAATCATCTGGCAGGACATTCGGTGGACGGTTCTTCTCCAGATTAGGATCATTTATGACCTTCGTAAAATATTTAGACTTTGTTTTCGCCTTGTAGTCCTTCCACATGAGGTTGCACATGTGTAAGCAAACCTCTTTGAACTCGTCGGGAGGATTGATTATATTTGTCTACACCAAAACGAAACACAAAATGAAGGCAATAACTGAAACTGCAGCCAGATTAGTAGTAAGTAACAAGGTAAATTCAGATGGAATTTCTAAATAAAAACATGTCCAACAGTGGATTTTTTTCCCTCTTCATAAGAATGAACCTAGTTGTTTCCATTATTTCAGAAATGTTCTAACCATAGATATTATAACCTAGTTTTCTAAGTCTTACAGAAATACCTTCACTTCTTCCCATATACCATCCATCACATCATCTCCGAAAGAGTTCCAATCCAGTGTAGTTAGTGGAAGTCGTTGCCCATCACGCACTAATATCCCTAGTTGTGACCTCAGCTGTTTGGCATTAACCCCAACTGGAAAGAACAACTCATTGAATTCGACTGCATACTTGGCTCCGCTGTTCCAGCCCGGTACACCCGTAGTGTGACCTCTACGAATAGGAATTGCTTCTTCATCTTGAAACAAAAAATATTTAAACTGTTATTAACATGTGCGCATAACAATCCAAACAATTTAAAAGTGTATAAAACGATGCATGTAAATGCCTAACCAGATGAATGGTCGTCGGACTGTAGAGCATCTGCCGACAGCGGTGTCGATGTTGATGCCACGGCCTGCTGCTGCGAGGCACTGGGTACAGTGACAGGTAGTGTAACAGCTCCTGCTGCGGGTGGTGAGGACCCACTCAGCTGGGAGGATCTCTCGCTAGTATGCCGTAGAAAATCGGATATTGTTCGCGGTCTGCCTCCTCCAACCTTGCGTTTCTTCTCGCTAGTAAGCATGTGACCTATCGTTTTTGCAGCTGTAGTCGCAAGCGGACCGAGTTGTGGAGTTGCCTCCGAAAGCGGAGTCGATTGTGGAGCTGGTTGTGAAGATGCATCTGCAAGCTGAGGCATTGGTGTAGCCGGTTGTGGAGCTGTGAGCGGGAGTGTTCCAACTACTACTACGGACGATGAGGAGCTACTTTGGGATACGGGGGGTGAGTTGGCAGAACTTAGGAGTTCACCCATGGTTCGCGGTCTAGTGGATGCACCCTTTCGTTTCCCCATGAATTCCTATGATGATTGCAATCCAACAACATGGCCAAGAAGAAATAACTACGTATTATAGAAATAATGTAACGAGAAAAAAGATTGAGATGAAATTTTCTAAAAAGAGGTTTATCCTAGGTATTTCTGTAAGACGTACTTATATATCGTAAGGTATGTCGTTGAACATTAGTTTATGCAAGACAAACGTATTGAGAAAAAATCACAAATCATGGATTGATACCTGATGGATTGGATCTTCATGGAAAACATAACCCATGAAGAGTGTTTCTGTACAAAGGGTAAAATTATTTTG
This sequence comes from Persicaria maculosa, assembly GCA_963922045.1. NCBI lineage: Eukaryota > Viridiplantae > Streptophyta > Magnoliopsida > Caryophyllales > Polygonaceae > Persicaria > Persicaria maculosa. The sequence continues at coordinate 15,947,732 of OY998261.1, read as the reverse complement.
AATTCTTTTGTCTTGAACATCTATAGAAAAATATGGAGCTTCCTAGTAAATTCTGTTTAGCAGAAGGGCCAAGCCCCTACTAATACAGTTCTGATGGATCTGAATTGTCATCGTCCACATTGTCATCATCCACATTTTCATCATCCACATGGGCATACGCTTTAGACTCAACTTCCCCAACCGTTAACCACCCATGTCCAGAAGGATGTGCATTATACCATACTTGTTGTGCTTGCGGTTCTAAGATAAAAGGCTCATCTTCAAGACGATCATGTGGGTATAGTAACTTCCCGAAGTTTACTAAGGGTAGTTGAAAAGGGTCCAGTTTGACCCCTGTCGAAGGGTGTGCCCACTCACACCTAAATAATACGTACTCGATATTTAAGGCATATGTAACTCTTATGATATCTATTAATCTCCCATAATAGGGTAGGGTATCTCCATGCAAATACACCCCACAATTCTGTCTCGTTCTTTTGATGTCAACACTTTTGACACGAAAGAAATAGCCGTTGGATGTATATGAGGTCAGCCGTGCAGCCACCGGAGAAGGGAAGTTGGACAATGCCACGACTTCATCGCTTAATGTAACATCTCCTGCCCGGCGCAACACTGCGACCTGATTGTAGGTGAGACGGCCATTGAAGTTCACATATTATTGAAATACATGAAGCACAATATTTTGACTTGGAGTCTAGGATTGTAGACTCACATGTGACTTGAACCATTCCGGGAACGTGCTGAAATGAAGTAATGCTAGTGACGTATCATTTACCGTAGGATTTTGGTGTTTAAGGGACTCCAAATGTTCCCTTCAATGTTAAGAATTAGGTAGACTCGTTAGCAAGGCATGTAATTATGCGTTGATAACCAGCCAAAGAAAAATGAAGCTAGGTAGAATAATACTTACTCTAGATACGGTGTGACTGCATTTGAATGGAACAATATCCATCGGTGAATTTGGGAACGCGTGACTTCTGGTAGAATGAATCCCTTTCCCTTTTTATCGCCATCATCTATTCTTCTTGGAGGTCTTTGCGCCTTGCTCTCCACGTCTTCTCAATACTGAGAGCAAAAGTTCATGCACTCTTCCATAATGTAACCTTTGGCTAGTGATGCTTCTGGCCGAGCTTGTTGGCGTACATAAGTCTTCAAAGTCAATAGGAATCTCTCGATAGGGTACATCCAACGAAATTGTACAGGTCCACCGATTAATGCTTCCTCTGCCAGATGCACAGGTAAATGCTCCATCACATCCATGAAAGATGGCGAAAATATTTTCTCAATCTCACATTGGGTTAAGATGATCTGAGAATGTGCCTCTTTCAATGAAGCACTTGTATTAACTTTTGAGCTCAATACCTTGAAGAACTTGCCTACTTCAAGCAAAACGGAAACCACATTCCCGGGCAAGGAACTCCGTACACAGAGCGGAATTAGTTGTTGTAAAAGGATGCGATAATCATGGCTTTTAAGGCCCCCAATGGTTCGATCCTTTAAGTTAACCCTGCGGGCAATACTAGAACATAAACCATTCGGCATTCTCGCCTTGGATAATGCTAACAAGAACTTATCCTTCCCGTCGTTGTCCATCTCAAATTCAGCTCTCTCATACACCTGAGTACCTGTTTCTGTGAGCTTGACATGGTATTCCTTGCGAATTCCAAGGCTTTCAAGGTCGTGACGGGCAGAGACATTGTCCTTTGTTCTACCTTTCACTCCCATGATTGTGTTCAAAACATTTTCGGCGTAATTCATCTCGGAGTGCATCGCATCTATGCTGTATGGCAACAAATTGTCTTTCCAATAAGGTAGCTCATAGAAGATGGTTTTCTTCTTCCAATTATGCTTCTTTTTTTTGGTTGGATCCCTTTCCGGTCTATCTGCTCCCATCTCCTTTCTCAATATCATGTCATCCTTTTTATAACAAGTAAGCACTTTGTTAGCTTCAAGCTGTGAGAGGTGATCAGCCGCAGTCAATCTAGGAGGTGCAAGATCAAATTCTCGTCCATCATAAAAGGACTTTGAGTCTCTTCGATACTTGTGATCGTAGGGCAAGAACCGCCTACTCCTCCCATACGACCACTTGTGGCTAGCTTTTAAGTATGTTGCCCCTGGCTCTATGTTGCAATTTGGACATGCATACTCACCTTTAGTACTCCACCCAGACAAATTCGCGTAAGCTGGAAAGTCGTTGATAGTCCAAAGAACAGCAGCCCGCATTTGAAACATTTCATTCATGGAAGCATCAAATGTTTGTACGCCCACTTCCCACAATTCCTTTAGCTCTTCTATCAAAGGCTTCAAATACACATCTATCTTATCTCCGGGTCCTTTTTGTCCATCTATGAGCACAGAAAGGTATATATATGGTTGCTTCATGATAGACATAGGTGGCAAGTTGTACGGAACGAGGACAACAGGCCATGTACTATGATTCAAATTTTGATTTCCAAAAGGATTAAATCCATCAGAAGCAAGGCCTAGGCGCACATTCCTCATCTCAGCTCCAAAACTCGGGTGTATAGCATCAAGATGCTTCCAAGCAGGGGAGTCAGCCGGATGCCGGTACACACCATCATCAACTCGTTTCAAGGAATGCCATTTCATTAGGGTGGCAGACTCTGCTGTCCTAAATAGCCTTTGGAGGCGTGGCGTCAACGGAAAATACCGAGCTTGTTTTGCAGCTTTTTGGGTAACTGATTCAAAACCCTCAGCAGTTTCCCTCCATCGCGATTCATTGCATATTATACATCGATCTAGGTTTGCATTTTCATTTCGGAAGAGCATACAACTATTAGGACATGCGTCCACGGTTGTAAAAATGAATCCCAAATCTTCCACTAACTTTTGGGCTTGATAATAAGATTTAGGTAGGTTCACCCCTTCGGGCAAAGTCTCAGAAAATATATCCAACAACTCTTTAAATGAATGATCTGTCCAACCATGTAAACTTTTTGCTTGTAAGAGTCGCACAGCGAAGGACAACGCAGTGTGCTTCTTAGATCCTGGATACAATGGCAAGTTTGCAGCTTCCAATAACTTCAAAAACTGGTCAGTAGACTCCGTTTGCACAGTAGTAGCACCCTCACGGTCACCGTCATCTTCCATAATTTGCGGTTCAGGTACGTCGGTCCTTCCTAAAGCAGCTTCCACCAATCTCGTCATGTCCACATCCATAAAACCATCAGACTCAGTTGGCACTTCATCCCTCTGTTGCGGCTCCTCAATCAGATCACGAATCGTCTCACCATGTTTAGTCCATAACTTATAACTAACCATAAACCCATTTTCCCGAAGATGCTTCCGCACCACTTCTCTACCAAACAACCCCCTGTTTTGACATTTCCTACAAGGATAGTATATGCGAGTCCTAGCATCCTTGTTGGCATATGCAAATTCTAGGAATTCATCTAGCTTTGCAAAATATGCCTCGGAAACTCTAGTACCCCAATCAATCCATGACTTGTCTAAACGCAGAGTCATGACCTATTTTAGAGAAATTGGGAATGAGATAAGTATTTATGAATACTTTCAAGGATCTATATTTTCAAACCTAATTGTAATTCCAGTTGAGTTCGTAAAAGTAAAGCTTCAAAAGAAGAATCGAAATGTATATAATCCAAAAATATTTATACATAGTTGGCAATTAGGAAAGTGATTGAAAACACACACAAGTATACAGTTGTTTCTGCTAATGGATAAAGAACTCTATCACTTGAACTTCGACAATTGTTTTTTCATTTCAGGTTCCTCTTTATAAACATATTGCTGAACTTTCTTTTGTGATTAAGGCATTGGTTGTTAAGGTATACAGTAAGTGGTTGTTGCTTTATCAGTTGATGTTGCTATCATGGGGCCATTACTTTTCAAGTGGCCAGTCATTGGCACCTCTGGTAATTTAGATACCATTCTATGCTCATTGTTGCTGATGTTAATGTTAAGGTTTGAAATGTTCCTTCCTATTAGAGTACAAGGCATATTCATGTTGGATTTTAATGTATAAAATGTTCCTTCCTATAAGAGTACAAGACATATTCATGTTGGATTTTATTGGATTTCGTGGATAAAAAGAAGATTTATTATGGCTGTTTATAATACAACTTGTGTTTAAATGTCAATCTAATTTCAGCACTACAAATTGTGTTTAAATACTCAAAAGCTATAAATTGTTTCTAAATATTTGTCTAAATGTTCTCTTTCACAATTTTGAAAAAAAAGATTCGGTTTTGCTTCGATTTTGTTATACTTCAAATCAAAATTGCATTTTGAATCTAGTCCGATTCAAACAAAAATAGGGTTGGAAATTTAAGAAATTTAAATATTTGGGGGTTTTCACTTTCACCAATTTAAGAAAGTTAAGGTTGCAAATTTAAGAAGTACTTTTTTTTATCCAAAAATTTAAGAAGTACTGGAAACATACTTTGCTACATTTAGTATAGAAAATTGTAAAATAACATTTAACAATAAATTATAAATAAAAATTTAAGAAGTACTTTTTTTATGCAAAGTCATATCAGTTATTGTTTTTCCCACTCCCTTACAAAATCAATAAAAAAAATCAGAAAGAAGGCAACAACCTTGCGATTCAAATCCCACTGAAGGAAGTTATCAGTTATTGTTCACATGCTCAATAGTATAAATATGGAAGTTCACATGGACAATAGTTATATAAATATAAACACAAAAAAAAAACAGAAAAGTAAAAAACTGGAAAACAGAAAAGTAAAAACCTGGAAAACAGAAAAGTAAAAAACTGGAAAACAGAAAACACAGAAAAAACTGGAAAAAAACAGAAAAAACAGAAGTAAAACACAGAAAAACAGTAAAACACAGAAAAAAACAGAAAAAGGATAAAAAAAACTACTGTACAAAACCAGAAAAAAAACAGTAACACACAGAAAAAACAGAAGAAAAAAAAACAGAAGAAAAAACAGTAACACACATAAAAAACAGAAAATATGCTGAAAAACAAAAAAAACAGAAAATACCAGAAAAATTCAGAAAACATCAGAAAAGATGCTGGAAAACAGTACAAACTAGAAAAAAACAGAAAACTTCAAAGAAGATGCTGGAAAACAGTACAAACCAGAAACAAACAAAACAATACAATGACACAACATATAGGAAAACAGAAAAACAAAAACAGAAAAATGATTTAACAAATGCAGAAAAAAAACAGAAAAAAACAGAAAAAAAACCCAGAAAATATGCTACTTTTTGTTGGAAACAACCAATTTGGACATAGAGACAAGCATGGGGACTGTTTTTTTTGGAAACAAACAACACCATATGGAGACAAGCATATAGAAAAGATGCTACTTTTTTTTGGGGAAACAACAGCAACAAACAAATGCATCCAAATAGATGGAAGGGTAAATTACAGTAAACCACCCGTTAAATAGGGCTCTTTGCATAAAACCACCCGTTAAAAAGAAAATTGCAGAAAACCACCCATAATAGACTTTAGTTAACAGAAGACCACCCACTCTAGATTTCAGCTTTGACTCCACTCAAAAGGTGAATAAAAGGACTAAATTGTCCCTCCCATATTTAATCAATAATTTGATTACAAGAAATGCTCACTCTTTTTTAGATTAAATCCAAAATCAAGGACTAAATTTTCCCAATTAAGGTGTGTTTGCTTGAAATTAGTAAGAAATTCTTCAAAAATCAAGAAGAAATAAAAACGAAAAGAAGAGAAAAAAACGCCCAGATCTAGTTTTGAGTTATGAATACATATGCAACAAGGTCATTAATTGAGATGAATTTATTTTGGGGTTTTAAGTTGTTTGAACTTCAAATCATGAAATCAATGGGCTACATTTGAAGTCGATTAATTTTTTTGATGGGGAAGAATAGATCTAGTTGCTATAGATGAAGATGGTGGAGCCGGGACTTTGTTATATGGTAGAGAATATGGGTCACCAAAGATACAATTTTTCTAGTTCTAGAATTCCAACCCATTTTGTTTCTTGTTCTTTCCCCAATTCCTAAAATGGATTACACCGGTTCATTGTTGGGTTTAAACCGTTTAGTGGAGGAGAGAAGAGAAGAGATGTTGAATGGCAATTGAAAAGAAAATTTGACCCAATGAGAAGGGTATTTTGGTAAATTTATTTCTTATTTTTCTTAATCTAACTGAAATAATGGGTGGGGGTGGTCTTTTGTTAACAAAAGGTGTATAAAGGGTGGTTTTATGTAATTTTTCTTTTCGTGGGTGGTTTTATGCAAAGTGACATATTTAACGGGTGGTTTAATGTAATTTACCCTAGATGGAAACAATCAACTACAAACGAACACACCAAACAAGCTTATGCATAATTGCTACTTTCTCATTCCCTATATATATATATATATATATATATATGTTATCCCTTTTGGTGAAAAGGGCATCTTATCATTTACCATCTTCCTCACAACCCTCTCTCCCACACCCATCTCCCCTTGAAAGAAATGGCATACTCATCATACCACCACGGCTCGTCATCAGGCCTCCCTCCCCGCCCTGTGCCCATCAATATACCATCCGATAGCTCGGACGATGGGAGTGAGAGTTCAGGTTAGTCACTTATTTTGTTGGTTTACATTTTAATTTTGCTACGTTTATGATTATAATAGCTTGTTTATGTGTTTTTTATGCAGCACCAGCATCAACGCCGCACCCATACCGACCAAATAAAAAAGTGGAGGTTGTCGGGGGCGAGGGTGGGATGCTAGGGTTGTTCTTCGAGGCGACCCTTGTACGCAAAGTGGATCCAACCCACTGGGAGGTGGAATATGTAACCCTCCTAGACGAAAACAGAAAAGATAACCTAAAGGAAATCCTTCCCGTTCTCCGAATTCGTCCCCTCCCACCTCATGTTTCATATGATGCCTACACGATCGATGACCGTGTGGATTGTCGCACAAGAGAAGGGTACTGGTCAGGTAAGGTGGTTGAAGTGTGTTATTTTGGGAATGACCCAACTTTCAGGGTCGAATTCCCTCTGACCGGGTACCTCCAGCTTTATCATCCCAACAGACTGCGCCCACACTTCGACTGGGATGGATACAAATGGACCACGCAGCCGCATTTTCGCTTCATGTTACGAGGAATTTCTATGTTCTGATAAGTGTTTTATTGGTCTAATCCTACTGGTTTTTATGGACATTGTGGTTTGTTGAAGGGTTCGAACTATTTCTGCCATTGTTGTTTAATCCTATCGGATGTTGGTACCGATTGTTATGTATTTTCCTACTCATTGTTATGGGTCTGTATCTGCTTCCTTGTTTGTTGGATGATTTAAATGTTTGTGTCGTTGTTGTGTAATCCTATGGTATTTTGCTATTCACTGTTTGGTTAATGTTGAGCTATTAATGTTGGATTATTAAAAGTTGATATTTTATATAATTTTTATCATTATAAAAAAAATTTGTATAAATAGTAATCTGTACTCTGGCAGCAGATACAGACCCATAAACTTTATGAAAAAAAATTGTATAAATAGTAATGACATATTTTCACAAATGGGTAGTTATATTTACATTTATATTGAAAAAAGGCAAAAAGTAATAAACATTCATGTATAATAGCTTCCTCAGCATAAAGAAAGTATTGGAGAAGATCAAGAGCATCATAGATTTATTCAAAGAAGAACTACTATAGCTTCCTGAAATTTTATGATCAAAGTTGTGGTTGCTCATAAGAGAGAAGAAAGGTGGGTAAAGCTAGTTTCTTATAACCATCTCTGATCCTATACTCAAAGAGGACTCCAAATTCCATAACTCTATTTCCAAGGGTTAATCCATAATTGTATTTCCAAGGGTTAATTCATAATCAAGATTAATAGGTTAAGGACTTAATCGAAAAGAATCAAGTATAACTATTTTCTCCATAAGCTAAGATCTACAAGCAACATCCTAAATGAATATTAATGTTGAGATGCATATAGTATTAATCAGAAAAGTGTTTGTGACTGCAAGGGCTGAAGGATAAGAATTCTAATCATAAAATTGTAAATACAGTTGGTGGAATGTACATGATCTCAAAAACCCATATTGATTGATTAAAATCTACAAAGCTTCCTATTTCGTTTTTAGTTTAGGTTGATTTAGTCTTAGTACTTGAAATTTGTTCAAGTAAGATCCTAGGTTTTCTTGATTTCACATCTCCTTGATTGGTTGAGCTAAGATGTGTTAATTTCCTTATTATTTCCTTCTTGTTTGTTGATCTCAGTAGCATTTTAATAGAATTTTTTGACACAAACTTGTTTAGTTGGACAAACTTTGTGCCTAAATTTTTCATGTCAGTAGCTTTTAATATGACAAAATCATATGGCAAAATCATATGACTTTCATCTCAGTAGCATTTTAAGAAATTCATGTCAGTAGCTTTTGCAAGTGTTTATTCATGTGTGATCTTCATTGAGAAATTCATACAAGTGTTTATTATCTAAGTTCTGATAAGTTTCCCTCCTCTCTCTATGTTCTGATAAGTTTCGATAAGTTGTTATCTAAGTTTTCTTCCCTTTATTTTGTACAAGTGTTTATTATCTAAGTTTTGTGATTTTATTATCTAAGTTCTGAAAAGTTCTCTATTCTTCTCTCTTCTCATATTATCTAAGTTTTGATAAGTTCTGTGTGTGCAGGTGTAGCCCCCCAAAAGCAGCGCATTATAACGAGCTAGAAAACTCGAGCGCTCGTTACTCTTTAGATGATGCATTACATGATATATGTCAGAGCACTAATGTTAATTAGAATCGAAATGCAAAAAAACCAACTACTATGTTCACAATAATATGCAACAGCAACACTAACAACAACACAAGGGAAAAACATCAACGGGAGGCCTTGAACAATTACAAGGCAACAAATCCAAAAATATAAGCAACTACATTAAAGACATAACCATTAATGACAATGTAACACAGACTTTAACCTCAAAAAAAAAAAACAAATATAAGAGGACCTTTGACAGCCAAAAGGATTGACTATAGGCACTTGACTAACCAAAATTTTTGTAATCAACAATTCACAACCAATAAAAGAGAAAATAAATGAAAATAAAATTATAGAAATACCAGTACCTTTTCACAAAGCTTAGAAGAGTCTTCTTCAAACTGTTCTTGCTGCTTTAACTTTGCCTCAAGCTCATTAATCTGATCAGAGGTATAAAAAATACTAAATTAGACTCACTGATTCACCCATCTCGGTAACAGCTGGGACCAACTAAAAACAAAATAGAAAAGAAAAATAATCTCAATTCATGGATTTCCAATGAAGAATTTGAAATGTGACTCTTGACAATCATGAAATTTAACAAAGTAGTTTATCTAAGTTGGTGATTATTTTCATTGTTATGATTTTCAAGATAGATGGTCTAAAAATCTCACTATGTGCAAATTGAGGTAAAAGTTAAGCGTAACCAGGATAAATAAAGTATTGACATGTATAATTGCTCACACATTTTTTTCTCCTCTAAAAGAATATTAGCCCCTTTTATGGAAAGCTTTTTAATGATTAAAGCCTCTTTTGGAAATTCCATTGCTAATATCTAGCAGTTCACATGACCATTTCACTTCAGGTGTAAATAATATGAATTATTCTACATATTAGAGCCCTGCACTATGAACCAAAACACTGCAACAAGCAGATTCAATGATTAGTAGTCCCTTATACCACTTGATATCATATCACTTTTAAAGATAAAAGGCTCCAAATGTAGTAAACATTTCCAAAACGACCAAAACTGATGAAATTCACACAAGCCAAATGCAAAATCTAATTCAAAGGCTTAACTCTGTTCCTTGCTTAATTCCTGTGTTAAGAAACCCAAAATCCCATATTCTTCTTGTTGTTCCTGCTCTAGAAAATCGCAGCAAGACCCCAAAAATCACAGCGAAACCCTAGATCTACAAGCTGCCCTGCGAAATAGTAGATCTACACAAATCACTTGAAGAGAAGGCCACAGATTACAACAAACCAAAGCAGAACAGGAGAGTAGAAGAGAGGAGCGAACCTGCGAAATAGTAGATCTAAATAAATCGTATCAGATCTATTTAATGCAATCGATGTCGGACATGAGACGAGGAGGTGATGTTGTCTACAACTGCCTCTAGTTGACAAAGCACAGATTCGAGAGAGAGAGAGAGCGTAAAATTTAGGGCTTTGTGAAGGTTAGGTGTTAGAGATGAGAGACAGAGAGAGACAAGGTCGAGATCTGAGAGAGACAAGGTCGAGATCTGAGAGATTTATAGTAGATATGCAGGAGAAGCGAAGAACTAGAGATTGAGGTGTTAGAGATGGAGATTTGCAAAGATCGGAAGAACAAGGAAGAACGAGTTGAACTGAGAGAGAGGAGCGGCGTATAGAATCCAAGTAGTGGAAGCAAAGGCTCGTGTATTAGGGTTTAATTCATCTGTTTATTTTATTTTATTTTTATTTAAGACATATCAATAGCGACGGCAAGTCCCGTTGCAAAATGTCGTGGCAAATTGAACTTTTTTTGTTGTGTAGCTACGACAACTCTTGCCGAAGCTACCATCGGTGGCAAAAGGTTATCAATTTCCACGGTAAGTCCCCGCCGAATATACCATCGGTGGCAAAAGGGTACAATTGCCACGGCAAGCATCTGCCGACGCTAGATAGCGTGGCAAATTTCTGTCTTTTTTGTAGTGTTTTGCCACGGAAACTCTGCCGAAGCTACCATCCGTGTCGAATTTATCTTGTTTTTTTGGATTGAAGGCGGCCCGTGGCTAATGCCGTGGCAAAAGGATATCAATTGCCACGACAAGCCCATGCCGAAGCTAGGTAGTGTGGCGAATTTAATTTTTTTTTGTAGTGAATTTTTGTTGGATTTGCTTTTTAGCATAGGATCATATGTGCTCAATTTCATCACAAGTTCACAATCTACATAAAAATCATTTTAAGGACTTAGGCTAAACCATCCAAATATGCCATAGGATTTACATGATCAAGTCAGCTATTGAGTTCTTATCATAGGACATCTAAGTAGGGTTTAAAAACAAACTTATAAAAGTAAACATGCATTTTTTGGTATTTTTGACATTTTCTATTTTTTTTTGAATTTTTGACATTTTTTAGAAAATTAAAACTAAGAACAAAAACTTAAACATGAATGTAATGCGAACAAAAAAAACAAGTTATGACCATAAGACATGTTTCTACCCCACCCCATACTTAAAATATACAGTGTCCTCACTGTATTAAAAGAAAAACAAGAGTAGAGAGAAACTCACAGCGCAACCTGCGAATTCAGGTCGATTTCAGGTTAGGCCGATGCCAGAGGTCGATGTCGAGGTCAGAGGTCGATGCCGACTGCATCTATCGAAGTCGAGGAAGAAGGTGAAGTCGAGGGCCGCTAGATGGTGGTCGATATCGAGTATAATGGTCGATATCGACCTATTCTTTTCGCTCTTGAGTCCTCGATGTCGACTCCAGGAGATGGCTCGACCCTAGGGTGGTCGATTTCGACTGTCCTGGTCGATTTCGACTGCCTCTGCAGAAGCTTCTTTTCTTCTTCGTCGTTCCTTTTGCTTGGAAACCTGAAATCTTTGTTAGAATTATAGATAAAACCACGAATTATCATAGTTTCAAAAGTTTAAAAATCCAAAATCAACTCCCTAAAAACCATCTATGAAAAAAAAATCAAAGTTTTAGTTACAAGCTCTAGATTTTTGAGTCGCTAGGCCGACTTCTCCGTCGATACTTCATGAGCCTTTAAGGTAGGGACCCTTCAAGCTGGAGCCTTCTCCTGGATCATCTAGGTCCTTTTGATAATAGCTAAGTTCGGCAACCAAGGCTTCTTCTTTGTTAGGTTCTTCTTCATTGGACGCTTTCCTTCTCTTTCTTGACCTAACTTTTGCAAGATGGGCAAACCATGGAGCTTTGACCCTCTCATTAGTTGAATTATCAGTTATGGACAGAGGAGGGTTAGAGATCATACCTGGGCTTACCTTTTCGGGTCCGAAACAGAAATCTTCGGGCTGAGGGTTAGTCGATTTCGACATAGGATGGTCGATATCGAGAGTAGAAGTCGATGTCGACAGGTGGTGGTCGATGTCGATGTCAGGGACCCCATACTTAAGCTCCTGGTAATTGTCTGGCTCACACGATATCGAAGTGTTATGGTCAATATCGAGTGTTTCAGTCGATATCGACTGGTTCCAGTCGATCTCGACTCTTCTTGCTGTCTCCGTCCTCGCCAATAAAAATTTGCGAAGCTTCTCCTTAGCCGGTGAGAGGACAACTTGTTCCAGCTACCAAGGATGATGGGCACAATAGGATCCTCCGGCATGTACAACACGATGAAGTCCGTGGGTATGAAGAACTTTCCCACCTTGATAGGGACATCATCCACAACCCCAACTGGTCTCACAAAGGAGTTGTCCGCCATGTAAAGCTTCATGTCGACGGGCTCCAATGCTCCTACGCCCACTTGCTGCCATATTGATAGGGACATCAAACTAACACTAGCCCCAACATCACAAAGGGCTTTGAATTGATGCTTTCCAACCCCTACCGTCACCGCAAACTTGCCTGGATCGCCGCGCTTCTCAGGGAACTCAATCGAATTGCATTCGCCGGCGATCTCTAGGATGGACCTCTTTTTAGACAAGATGTCCTTCAGGAACCTCATGTATGCAGGCATCTCATTGAGCGCTTTCGTGAGTGGTATGGTGAGATTTAGACCTTCTAAGATCTTCACGAAGCGTCTGAACTTGGTGTCTCCTGGATCCCGCAGCGCCTTGGAAGGAAAGGGTAGAGTTTTGGATGGCTTTGGAGGCGAAGAGGTCGATTTCTGCTTTCTGGACAGATCGACATCGACGTCAGGGTGTTCGATATCGACAGGTTTGGTCGACCTCGGGGGAGTCTAAAGCTGTGGTCGATTTCCAGAGGGGTCGACATCGGTAGGGTGGTCGATATCGACATGGTCACTCGATATCGAGTGCCTCTCTGGCTCCGTTCTGTGCTTCGTAGTGGGCTCGACATCGACTGTGGGTTCGACGTCGACAGGGCCCTCGATATTGACCTAGGGGTCGATATCGACTGCGTCTCCAACGACTTCTCCTTCGCTCCTTGGCTCGGGCAATGTGTGTCCACTCCTTAGATTGATAGCGGCAACGTGCCCGGCTTGCCCCCTTGGATTTTCTTGTGGTTTTCCAGGGAGTTTGCCGGGTGGCTTTGGGATTTGAGCCGCCAGTTGACCCAGTTGGGTCTCAATCGTCTTCTTCCAAGTATCCATCTCCCCCATTCGGGCCTTGAGGCCCTGAAGTTGGTTCTGGATAGCGCTGCTAGATTGTTGATTTGCAGCCTGGTTCCTCCTTAATTCCTTAAGAATGAGTTGGACATCTTCTCGTTGTGGCTCTCTCACCGGATAGCCTGGAGCTCTATAAGGCGGAGGATCCCTGGGGTTATATTGGGGTGGTTGATTTCCCCAGTTTTGGTACCCCTGGTGATTGAGATTCCTTATGTAGTGCGCCTCTTGGTGAGTCTCCGCTAGTTGTACTTGCTCCGTGTGGGGGCATTCAGTGGTGATATGCCTGATGGAGCCACATTTGGCGCAGGGTTGGTTGGCAGAGAGGAATTTGACCTGTTTTTGCAACATCTTGAGTTGATCGTGCATGAATTGATCTCTAACGTCGGGATCAATCTCCTTGGAGGGCTCATAGAGTGGCATAGATGGGGCAGACCTTGAGTCGGAGGCCACAGGAGTCCCATAGGTGTTGTCAAATTCAACCAACCTCTCTATAGTATCCCAAGCTTGTTGTGGTAGGAGCTCGAGATACCTATAGGAGGTATAGGTGTTGATCCTCTCCTTAGTTGCTACGTCCAGGGCGTTGTAGATGATCTCTTGGATGACGTAAGGTGGTTGTCCATGCGTAGGGCAGGACCTCAGTAGCTTCTTAAAGCGCTCCCATGCTTGCGCCAATGACTCGCCTGGCTTTTGTTTAAAAGTCGTGATCTTATGGCGCATCATTGCGGTCTTTGATGGTGGGAAGCATTTGTTGAGGAAGGCATCCTTGACCTCGTCCCACGTGCGGAGCGATCGGGGGGCTAGACTCTCCAACCATTAGAACTTTCCCTGCGAGAGACCAACGAAAAGCCTTTAGTTTTACATATTCAAGGCTTTGTCCTCAAATTAACATCGCCTAATTTCAGTTAAGAAGCTAGGTTTAATCTCAAAAGTAGAATGGGGGATAAGAATAGCCGATTCAGGCACTGAGAGCACAGGGTGCATGTATTGCTTGGCATTCTGAGGGAGGGCGTTGATTTGGGCTTCTATTTGCCTCCTGGCCTCCTCCTCCCTATATGCACGCTCTTTGAGTGTCGCCTCTCTAGTTGTGAAGTCCTCGACTTGCTTCTTTAGTTGCTCAATTAGCTCAGCCTGGGTCTCGTTGTCTGCCATGATTCTTTGAGCTTGGGCCCTTAGATGGAGATAGCGTTCAGGTTTGTCTACTCCTTCGAATTCAGGTGGGCGATCAGCGTGTCGCATACACCTGCAAAGCAAAACTAGATAAAAATGTGAGATAGACTACTAGGGCGCGATTGATTGCTTCCCCGGCAACGGAGCCAATTTGTTGATAGGAGGAAATCGAGTTCTTTAAAAAAAATATATTAAATATAAATGCAAATTGAATCCTATCCTATGCAAATAATTACAAGACTTCCTCCCGTTGTAGTATAAGGGTAGTCAGGATCGATCCACGAGGAAGCAGGTCAGCAGGATCCTAGTAGCGTTGGAAGGCTCACGTCTTTAGTCGACCAGAAGCCTCGATCTCGACCTAGGTGCTCGATGTCGACCTCGGCTGTCGATTCTTTCTGCAATAGAAAACCTGCAGAGACAAAAACAAGCAGTCGATATCGACTAGGAAGGTCGATATCGATGTTAGTGCAGAAATCGATTGGCTTAGAAGACTGCCAGTCGATACAGGGGGGGTCGATATCGAGTATAAGACTCGAAATCGACCTCAGCAACAGGAACTCAAGAGGTCGACGTCGACACAGAAGACCGTCGATGAAGCGCAGTGGTCGATATCGATGATAGAGGTCGATATCGATGTTGTTCCTGCAAAGTCGTTAGCTTTTGTCAGCGAAGAAAGGCCGAAGAAATAAGGATGAATAAGGAAGCAATGTGCAGAATAAAGACGGTGTTCTTATGTGAATATATATAAAAAGCAACTCCTAGGATTAGGGTTTACCACAACGTTAACCAATGCATGCGATAAGGCAAATAAGACGGAAAATTGCGCTATTTCACCCGAGGGACAAGCTTTCGCTATACACCAACTCTTAGGATTACTCTTGCAAATAAACCTAATTGTCTCTACCAATTTTATGTTTATAACTCAAGTTGTTAGCATGAATCCCTTTACTTTCGAGAAGGACTAAGCATAGAATCGTAGGAGATGATATAGACACAACGATATCAACATCAAATACTTACCTCAGGCATGCAAGGCTAAAGGAAATAACTTGTATTAATAACTCTGAAACTTTACAATCCAACGTCGGCTCTCGCAAACGCCCAACCCTAAAGCTTCTTTCTAACTCTAACTCTATTGTTGTATGAGTGTATGTGTAATTGAATGATTAATTGAATGCCAGCCCCCTAGGGCTTTATTTATAGGCTACTAATCCTTGCTATCAAAGGATAGTATCTTCTATCTAAACTATAAACTCTATCCAAAGAAGTAGGATAGATCTTTTATTTAAGGTAAATATCTAAATAACTTAATAAACCTTTAAGGTAAAAATTACATATTCCCCAAGTCAAAATCTATCTAAATCTATAGATAATCCGTGGCTCTTGAAGATAGAATGGCAATCCGCGTCTCGAAAAGCGTGTCCAACCTGTGTCGAAGTCTAGTCGATATCGACCAGACAGGTCGATTTCGACCTCTCTCTGTTTCTGCTCGACAGCCTCAACTCTACTCGATTTCTGGGACTTGGTCAATATCGATGTTATGTGATCGATATCGAGTGCTTTTCTTCTGTTGGATGATGGTCTGTTTCGACGCTCAGGGTCTGTGTCTGTCGATGTCTGTAGTCGATATCGACCATATAGGTCGATTTCGACCTCTTCTCAGCTTCACTTGGTTTCTTCATTTTGACTCCGATTTCGCTCGAATTCCTACATAATTAGATCAAAACTTGTGCATACTCTATTTCTTGCATGTTAGCTCATTCTACACAAATTTGCATTATTTTGTAACCTTTATTTTAGGAATCCAATGAAATATGAAGTCAAAAGATGCAATAAAAAAGGGTACAAATATGTACATCAGTCGACTGCTTCTCCAGTGACTTCTCCTTCTTCTTTGCTTCGTGGCTCTTGCAATTTGCGTCCACTCCTTAGATTTACAGTGGCAATGTGTCCGGCTTATCTCTTTGGATTTTGTTGTGGTTGTCCTAGGAACGTCCCGAATGGTCTTGGAATTTGTGTCGTTAGTTGACCCAATTGGGTCTCCATGTTCTTTCCTCCAAATATCCATCTCCCCCAAGCGGGCATTGAGCCCGTGTAATTGGGTGTGGATGGTGCTGTTGGATTGTTGATTGGATGCTTGGTTCCTTTTTAACTCATCAAGGATGAGTTGGACATCATCTTTCCTTTGCTCTCTCTTCGGGTGGCCTGGAGCTTGGTAAGCTGGAGGATCCCTAGGGTTGTATTGAGGTGGTGGATTACCCCAATTTTGATATCATTGGCGATTGGGATTCCTCATGAACCTCACCTCTTGGTGAGTCTCCGCTAGATCCACTTATTCCGCGTGGGGGCAAGCGGTAGTGATGTGCCTCTCGGAGCCACATTCGACACAGGGTTGATTGCCGGAGAGGAATTTGACTTGTTTTTGAAGCCTCCTAAGTTGATCCTTCATAAATTGGACTTTAACGTCGGGATCTATCTCCTTGGATGGGTCGTATAGTGGCATTGATGGGGCGGACCTTGAGCCGGAGGCCGCAAGAGTCCCATAAGTATTGTCAAATTCTACCAACCTCTCTATGGTGTCCCAAGCATGTTGCGGTGGGAGTTCAAGATATCCATAGGAGGTGTAGGTGTTGATTCTCTCCTTGGTGGCCACGTCCAGGGCATTGTAGATGATTTCCTGGATGACGTAGGGTGGTTTCCCGTGCGTAGGGCAAGACCTTAGATGCTCCTTGAATCGCTTCCACACGTGCGCCAATGTCTCATTAGGCTTTTGCTTGAAAGCCATGATCTTTTGACGAATAATCGACGTCTTGGATGGGGGAAAAACTTGTTGAAGAATGCATCCTTGACTTCATCCCACATGTGGTGCAATCTTGGTGCTAGGCTTTCCAACCATTGTAGTGCTTTCCCTGTAAGAGACCAACGGAATGCCTTTAGTTTAACATATTCTAGGCTTTGTCCATCGTCAATAGTGTCGCAAAGGTTTAGGAAAGTAGTAATATGTGCTAGGGGGCATTCATTAGGTTTTCACTCAAATTGATGTCTCCTAATTTCGGTAAAGAAACTAGGTTTAATTTCAAAATTAGAGTGAGGGATAAGAATAGCTGATTCAACCATGGTGAGCGATAGGTGCATGTATTGCTTTGCATTCTAGGGTAGGGAATTGATTTGGGCCTCATATCGCCTTCTTGCTTCCTCGTCCCTATCGCCACGCTCTCGTTGTGCCGCCTCTCTAGCGGTAAAGTCCTCTACTTGCTTTGCATTCTAGGGGAGGGCATTGATTTCCAAACAAAGACTCAATCATTTGAAAGTGAGATCTCGACGTTTAAGAGAGTGAGTTTTGTAGATCTTGTTGAGAGATGTTCCAAACTCAAGTAATCCATATTCTTATAATTTATTTCATATATAAACCTAAAAAAAAACAGTCTCATGAAAAGAGTATTCGAAAACTCGTGGCTTGGTTGATTATTGCTCGGGTCTCATCAATGCGTAAAAAGAGCAATCAGAGTAAGGGACGAGGGTAATGTACTTTGTAAAAAAAAGATGATCATAGAATAAAACGGTCAAAGAATCAAAGAAGAAGAAGAAACACTGAAATAGAAACACAATGAACAACAATCTGACTAAATAGAACAAGGTTGCTCGAATAAGAAGTTCCAATATAAAGATAATCAAAGTATTGATTAAAAAAATATAAAAAATGAGAAAACTAATAAAATAAAATAAAATTTGGAGTTAAATAGGCAAAAAAAATTCAAATAAAATGCATAATTAACTAAAAAAATGAATAAAAGGGTATTGGATTTTTTTTTCATAATATTCACTCTAAAATAAATATTTAACAAAATATTCACACTTTCAAACTATTTACCAAAATATTAATTTTTGTCAGTTCCAACAGAAAACGCGATTTAGGACAACGTTTTATTCCCAAAATGTGAATTTAAAACTGAAGGAAAAATGATGATATATGTTACGAAAGAAAGCGGGTTCAATCTTTAATTAATATTATTTCAAAACTAAAAAATATATTTAAAATTTATTTTTAGCAAACAAGCGGTTTAGACCCGCGTGTTTGCTTGCCTACAATGGTGTTCCTCCTTCCATGGCTTTCTTGGCCCCCTTCAATGGCTACTCCTCGCCCTCCTCCCTGCCCGTCAGCGATTCGACAGCCTCCTACCCTCCTCCCCGCCCTCCCATCTCGCCCTCGTATTGAATCGATAACTACCTCGTCACCTCCTCCCGGACCTCCCCGTCGCCCTCCCTGTGTCCGAATAAACCCTAAACCCCCCAAATTAGAAACGCAAATAACTCAATAGGATCAATTAAATAGGGAAATTGAATTAATTGGAAGCGAAAATTCACTTGAATTGGGGATCGAGTGTGAGAGAGATGAGTAATTGAGTATTGATTGAATCGGTAGTGTTGTGGTTGAACAACGACGAGGGAGGGCGGCGGGGAGGAGGTGCCGAGGTGGTTGTCGATGCAAGATGAGGGCAAGAGAGAGGGCGGGGAGGAGGGTAGGTGGTTGTTGGCGTCGTCGGCAGGCGGGGAGGAGGACAGAGCGAAGCCATTGAAGGGACAAGAAAGCTATGGAAGGAAGGAGGAAGCAAACACGCGGCTCAAATCCGCATGTTTGTTAAAAAAAATTTAAATATATACTCCCTCCGTTCGGCAAAATTTGTCATTTTAGGGTGTTATTTTTGTTCAAAAAAACTTGTCATTTTAGGTATTTTGCCCTTCACTTTACAAAAATACCCTTGATATGATTGATGGTTTATTAGTTGTAGTTTTCGATAAAGTAAAAAAGGAGGGTAATAATTGAGGGTAAATTGGTACATTTGTTAATTGCCTTAAAACTTGTGAAAGAAGCTAAAATGATAAGTTTTGCCGAATGGAGGGGGTATTTTTTTAGTTTTGAAATTATGTTACTTAAAAGAAACGCGGTTTCAGTTTTATATTGTCCCTTTTCTTTCAGTTTTACATTTTACATTTTGTGAATAAATCGCGATCCTAAACCGCGTTTTTCTGTTGCAATTGAAAAAAATGAATATTTTGGTAAATAATTTGAAAGTGTAAATATTTTTTTAAATATTTATTTTAGAGTAAATATTATGGAAAAAAATTCTCAAGGTTATTTGTTTGGAAAAAGCTATTGGTAAAAATAGACTAACTTTGAACTTGTTATTTTCTTTCAGTTATTTGTTTTCAGTTATTTGCTTCTGTTTTTGTTTCATGTTCTACATAATGGTTAGTCCATCTCCCGACTTGTTCGAGCTCTCGGTTTCTCTAAGCGCTTGTCTAGAGAATCAAATTTCTTTTCTTATATAAAAAAGACTAACTTTGAAGATTATTTACAATAATAGACCAACTTTCCATAATTGTCAATAACTTTTATTTTGTAAGAATATCTAACATAATTGGAAAGATTGACATTTTAGTTTTTATTTTTAATTTAATATTTCTTTTTTTTTTGTCAATTTCTCCAATTTATCCATTATTCACCTTAGGCTTTTTTAATTCAATAACATAATTCTATATATGGAATTTATTTTAAGTCAAAATTTCATGATTTGTATTATTTTTGTTTGATTTTAAAGTTCATATTAATTTTTTTATAGGTGAATAATTTGTATTAATTTTTCAAAAAATTCTATTCCTATTATGTTTGGATAAAATTTGATAGTTGGTATTATTTTAAGTTATCTTTCCTTGTAGTTATTAATAAAATACTTGCTATTTTATGATATCATATGTACATACTAATTTCTACTATAGTGTTTTTTATATTGCAAAATACCACACATTCAATATTATAATATAATAATTATATTAGTTTTTATTTATTTATTGACTTCTAAATTTTAATATTATTTTTTTATTTTTTTTTTCTAAATGATTATTTAAACTAAATTAATAGATGTGTACAATGCATGGATTTTCGAGTAGTTTTTAAATTACAAAGTAGGCCCAAATGTTGAAGCCGTGACGTTTGAGGAAGTTCGTCACTTGAACAATTTTCCAGCGACGAACACCAAGATGTGTTCGTCACCTAAAACTATGGTTTTTAATGAGATGACTATGATACTGATTGAAGGGATGGACATAGCTATGTTCGTCTCTTGAATGTAATTAAAGAGACGAAAATATCTAAGTTCGTCACCTGAAAGAAAATCAAGTGACGACTTCTAAGTCCTTCGCCTCAGTATTAATGATGCGACCAACAATCATTTGTTCGTCCCTTGAGTGTAAATCTGGCATAGTGCCCCGGGGCTGTGGCTGTGGCTGAGGGAGGTCTCATCATTGGCGCCCGAAAGCATCTTCGACGGATTAAAAAGCACTGTCTCGTGTGGAGAGAGAGCCTTCATCCTGTGTAGATTGTTATGATACTTGTTTTTAAGGCGACGAAGTTTGCCGCTAAATTGCTTACGAGAATACTTTTTTTGAAATGACTCCTCAATAGTTGGGAGGCGATCGGCAAGTGATCCCTTCCCCTCCCAGATTTCAATCATGGTTTTCAGAAGGAGAATCTCTTCCTCACAAGTCCACACCTTTTTGAAGACGTCACTTGCCAACCTTTTGACCTCAACCTTGCCCTTCACTTCCTCATCAACTTCGTCTACCTACTTTGCTGCTCATCAAATGCCTGGCCATCTTCATCTTCGCCTTCATCGTCGTCGCCTTCATCATCACCTTCATCGTCGCCTTCCTCTTCCTCAACCGGAAGAGGAATAGGAATAGGAATCTCTTTGTCCTTCTTCTTCTTCTTAAAAATCTCCTTTGCCTTCTCTTTCTCCTTCTTGTTAGAAGAAGGAGTAGGCTTAGAAGGGGATACGACCACCGCCTTCCCTTTGGGACCATTGGAATTATAATTCATCTTCTCCATTAGTTTGGGCTTTTTAGGGGAAACCAGGTCGCCTAACAACTTCCCCTCAGACTCCAACGCTCTCTTCGCACTCGTTGGACTGCACCCGTCCGACGAACTCGAGTCCCTACCCAAGCTTCCAGCCGATTCTTCATTGCAGAGGAATTAGTGACTAATGTTTTTTTTTTCCAGGGAGGAGAAAGACCTTGTTCGTGATTTATTATTGATCCAATGAATGAATGAAACGACTGCCATGTTTTACCGTGATTTATAATCCCAATTAACATACCCACAATATTTCAGTTTAGGAAATTAATTACTCCCTCCGTTTCCTTTTAATTGATTTTTTATTATTTATGCACGTTTTTTAAGGTATGAAAAACTATATGAAATAATAATTTTTTAAAATATTTTTTTCGATAATCTCATACTTATTGGTGATAAGTATAATATTATTAAAAAAATATTATTAAAATATTAATATTTAATATAGTTTTTATCGTTCTAAAACTACGTGCATGACTTGAAAAAGTCACTTAAAAGGAAACGGAGAGAGTATCTTTTTTGGAAGCAAGATAAAAATTAGGAAAGCCGCCGATAGCCAGACTTCTTTCCTAGTGCGTCCAAACAGACGAGAACACGGAGTTCTAGATCATCAGGGAAATTAATTATCTTTACTTGCAATTTATTTTATTTTATTTTTTACCTGCGTCACCATGTCGACTGCCGATTGCTGATTTCTACTCCCTATTACTAACACAAGTATCTCTTTGATATTATCTACTCCGTACAAGGAAGGAAGGATTATTGATTTTTGATACACTCTTTGATACGGACTATTATCTACAAACAAGGATTATTGGTTTTTGATACATCTCTTTGATTTTACCTACAAGGAAGGATGATTTTTAACCCTTTGTATTCTTCAAATTAAATAGATAAATGAGATTTTAAAAAATGTCAATAATGTTAACAATAAAATTAGGCAATTTATGATTTTCAAAGAAAAATCCTACAAGGTTCGTACTTCCAACCTAGCTTGATTATATAAAATTAGGCAAGTAATTATAGTATATGATTTTCAAATTAAAAAAAAAACACAAACTATTATATTTGATGGTTATGTACAAATTTAAATAACACATTCATTTATATGATTTCTGTTTAGCGCAGGGTGAAATTCCGTTTAGCGCATAGCCACTTGGTCGCAACGACCAAATGATAATTGGTCGTTGCGACCAATTTTTTTTCTCCAAAGTACACATGGTCGCAATGACCATTAGGGAAGTGGTCGCAATGACCAATTGGGTAACGGTCGCAACGACCAGTTGCTGGGGAATTTCAACCTTTCTTAATTTATTTTTTCGTTATCAGTTTCATCATCTTTTCACACCCCTTCATTATCTTCCTAGATGAGATCTTGATTTAGATTCACGCAAGATTGTCCATCAAATCCCCCTTCAAATTCAGATCCATCTGCAAATTGTGGGACATCGATCAAGAACCCTATGTCGATGCCTCCGTATATGTAATACGCGAAGGAGGGGGGTTCAGGTCTCGCTGATGATTGGGGACAGTAGCAGCAGTGGCCGCGGTATTGGTGGCGTGGGAGGTGAAGTAACCCTATGCCGCTGCCTCCGTATATGTAATACGCGAAGGAAGGGGGGTTGATCAAGTTTCACCAGCGATCGAAGATAGAAGCAGCGGTGGCCGTGGTGTTGGTGGCGCGGGAGGTGAAGTAGTAGGAGGTGGTCCTGAGGCCGGCTATGCGCGGGAGGTGAAGCAACAGTGACATGTTTAGAATTAAGTTTATAATAATTAGGAAATCAATTGAAATTGAGTTCAATTCTGCCTGAGGTTTTTAATGGGGTTGTTTGAGCGTTGAGGGAGAGAGAGATTGGGGTTGGGTGGGTGGTGGGATAGGGTGTGTAAATTGTATTAATTTTAAAGGTATTTTAGTCCTGTTCTAAAAAAAAAATTAACCTTGTTTTGAAAAGTAGAACCCTTCATTTATTAGTGCACATCTTTTTTTTTTTTTTTCCGATACAAGATAAGAGTTTGGGTGGCTTCAGACCCTACTGACTCATCACCTAATCGCGTCCTTTCGTATGAGGACAAGAAACTCCCGATGTGAAGAAAGAGCTCCAAGGTCCATCGTATGCCTGAGCCTAGCCACGAAATCCGCAACTCCATTCACTTCACGGAAAACATGCCGACAGGTGGCTTCCTCGAAGCATTGCAGAAGGTGCTGAGCATCCGAGATGATCATCTCAATCTCCCAGGGACAGTGCCACACACCAGATACTGAGTCACTAGGACACTACCACCTTCAATCTCAATCCGTCGGTAGCCCAAATCTCTAGCAGCAATGAGGCCAGAGTGGAGGGCAAGGGCTTCTGCCATCAAGGCCGAAACGGATCCACAAGCGAAGGCACTAGACGCTTTGACAATGCCGAGGTGATCGCATATGATGAAACCAGTAGTAGCTTCACCCGATGGCAGCTTACAGCCGTCGAAATTGATCTTGAAAGCTCCAGCTGCCGGTTTGGTCCATCTAAGATTTCTCCTACGTCTTGGTAGTGGTTGTGAATGCATTTCGTTTGGTTCCATCTCTTCCTGTTTTAGAATCCTTTAGTTGTTGCAGTTGTTGTCGTAAATATATCTCTTGTTTTTGTTGATCAGTGTAATTGTCATCATTGAATATGATCTTGTTTCGGATGGTCCATAAGCTCCACTAGATGGTGGCTAATTTTGTCTTCTGTGTTGTGCTGAGTTTCGAGAAGATCTCATTTGTGCTTTGTCTGATTATTTGACCCGTTGTATTTATACCTCCAATGATTTGTCCAATCCTATGTTCAACTTTTGAAATCATATGGAGTGAATGGTTGCAACTTGTGAACAAGTGTTCCGAGCTTTTATCCGCATTATTACAAAAGATGCAGGAGAGTGGTACCTCTATACCTTTGTTTGCTAATCTAGTTTTTATAGAAGTTTTATTCATTATAAGTTTCCAAATGAAAATTTTGACTTTTGAGAAGCAGTCCCGCCATATCCTTTAAGACCTTGCTTTCCTATCCCCGCAAATCAAGACTATTGGTTGGCCTTTTTTTTTTTTTTTTTTTTTTTTTTTTTTACAGTAGGCAAGGAATAGAATGTCCTGCAAAAGCAAGGATCATTCTTGATCATCCCTAAGGATGATGTTAATAAGGTCCCCATGCAAGGGGAGATTATACAAATTACAACCGTCTCTATTTTTAGCTATATAATCAGCAGCTGCATTAGCTTCCCTGTAGCAATGTCGAAACTCGATTTCTTCAAAGTGTCCTCTCAAATATTTGATCTCCTCAATAGTTCTGTAAATTTCCCAATCAGCTTTGACTTTGTCGTTTAACGCATCTACAATTTTAGAGTTGTCCCCTTCAATGATCACTTTTGTGACTCCTTTGCTGATAGCACGTTGAACTCCCAGGTAGAAAGCCTCTGCTTCAGTTTGAATAATAGACCCATTTCTTCCTTTCTGATGGAAAATGTCGATCACCCGGCCCGAACTGTCCCTAATGATGCCCCCAAAGTGACAATCATTAGGGGCCCTAACAGAGCCATCTACATTAACCTTATAGATGGCATGAGGTGGCTTAGTCCACCTAGCACCTTTCCGTCTTTGTTTGCTCCCTTTGTGTTCTTTATTGGTTGGCCTTTTGTTTTCCTTTAAGACCTCTTCATTTACTGTACGTCTGTACCATATGTAAAAGTGGATGAGTGAAATGAATGCTCTGTTGTTTAGGTACTGCATTTTTCAATTTTCGATATTAATTATCTCTTCCTCCAACCAAATTTCAATATTGGCCTATTACCAATTAAGCATTTCTCCTTCCAATATTTTTTCCTTTCTTTAAAATTAATATATGGAGTAAGTATCTCTTTTTTTTTATACAACGTAAGATTTTGGAAGGTGTCAGACCCTGCTGATCCACCAACCAATAGTATTTCTCTTTTCAAAATCTGTTATTTTTTATCCTTCACATTCTTCTAATTAATTAAATAGATAAATGAGATTTAATAAATTATCAATTATGATATTATTGTAGGTAAGGTAACATTTTTTTTAACTTTCCTATTTTTCGAATTAAATAGATAAATGAGATTTTAAAAAAATATCAATCATGATAAGATTTTTTACCTTTCATAAATTCTTCGTCTAAAATTAGACAGATAATTATACGATTTTCAAATAAAAAGGCTCAAAATATTAGATTTGATGTGAATCATGATAATATTACCTACAAGGTAAGATTTTTTTATTTCAATCTTCCATATATTAGTTTTTTGAATTTTTTTTCAAAATATTCACCCAAAAATAAATATTTACCGAAATATTCATACTTTTAAACTATTTACAAAAATATTCATTTTTGTCAGATGGAACAGAAAAACGCGGTTTGGGGGCGCGCTTTATTCTCAAAACCCCGAAGTTGAAAATTTGAAAAATATCAACAAAAAGAAACGTGGTTTAAACCCGCGGTTTTTGACCAGATCAGAGAGAAACGCGGGTTTAAACCGCGTTTATTCTTTTTACCTTAATTAAAAAAAACAATAAAAAAAGGGTGTTGTTTTTTACACTCACAAAACTTACTATTTACACCCAAAATCCAAGTTTTTTTTTTAAATAAACCCTACGCCTCCTGAGTCATAGACGTGTGACTCAAGAGGGACAGGGTATGTATATAGAAAAAAAATAGCTGCGCCTCTTGAGTCACACATCTATGACTCAAGAGGCGTAGGGTTTATTTAAAACAAAAAAACAAAAACTTGAATTTTGGGTGTAAATAGTAAAATTTTCGGATGTAACTAACAACATGGTAAAAAAAAATATAGGTAACACGCGGCCCGAAGCCGCATTTTACCTTTGAATTTTTTTTTTAATAAAAAAAACCCCACGCCCTGTAGCCTCCCCTCCTTCCCCTTTGGGCTGGTGCACAGGGTCGCCGGCGGGGATTGAAGGATTCGGAAGAAGGACGGCGCCGGAGATGAACAGAGGGCCGAGGAAGAGGAGGCCGGCACCGGAATTCCTGACGAGCTGAGATCTTGGGGAGAGACGAGCTAATTTCTGCTGCGTAAACTCCTCTGCTAAAATGCAAAAAAAAAAAACGAAAAGAAAATGAAAACAGATCAATTAGTTCTACATATTGCATAAATTCATGATAAGTTACCAGAAAGGAAACGTGTCCAGGTCAAAACCAAAAAAGAAATGCCCAATTTCAAATCAAGTGAAGAAATGACCGAAGAATCGGTGGAATTATCTGCATTTTCCGTTTCAAGTCGCGTTGAAAGCGGAGATAAACCGACTAAAAGAGACACCTTTTCACGGAAACGAGTCTGAAATAAGCGTGCAGCCATTAAAATTAGTTCGATTGATCAGCTGAGACAATAGATGAAACAAGCGCGCAGTCGAAGAATCAATCACAGCTCAATCAATCGATCGGTGGCATACACGGATTAACTGTTACTTACAATGGATGCATGCATCGATAGTGGATACGCCTTCAATTGTTCGATTCAATTCTGAAAGCCGGAATCAAGGAGAAAGCAAAGAGCAGAAAAAAACAGTAAACTTGAAGATATCGATCAATCATCAAACAACGAGATAAAGGAGAAACGAGAAATTTATGGCGGAGTTATAAGGCGCCATTAATGATATCAGCTCGATCACCAGTTAATCCTCTCTCCCCAAGATCTCAGCTCGTCGGGAATTCCGGCGCCGGCCTCCTCTTCCTCGGCCCTCTGTTCATCTCCGGCACCGTCCTTCTTCCGAATCCTTCAATCCCCGCCGGCGACCCTGTGCATCAGCCCAAAGGGGAAGGAGGGGAGGCTACAGGGCGTGGGTTTTTTTTATTAAAAAAAAAATTCAAAGGTAAAACGCGGCTTCGGGCCGCGTGTTACCTATATTTTTTTTTATTGTTTTTTTAATTAAGGAAAAAAAAATAAACGCGGTTTAAACCTGCGTTTCTCTCTGATCTGGTAAAAAACCGCGGGTTTAAACCACGTTTCTTTTTGTTGATATTTTTCAAATTTTCAACTTCGGGGTTTTGAGAATAAAACGCGCCCCCAAACCGCGTTTTTCTGTTCCATCTGACAAAAATGAATATTTTTGTAAATAGTTTGAAAGTGTGAATATTTTGATAAATATTTATTTTTGGGTGAATATTTTGAAAAAAAATTCTAGTTTTTTTTTTTAATTTCAACCTTCCATATATTAGATTTTTTATATAATTTGCTAATAAGTATCAAATTATATAAAAAAATTAATTAAAAATTTTTTTACTCAAAAAGCGTGTCGAAAATGAAAGGGACATGTAGGGTACTATAGATAAGAGTTTGGGTATGTTGCTCCAATTTTGAGGGCAATCAATCAAAGACATGTAACTACAAATGATAAGGGAATAAAAGAATCTTCCATTAGCAAGTGGAATCTCTAACCACAATTAAGTAAAGATCATTTCATACTCTGCTAAAATTGTAGCAGTATTATTTAATTTGACACTTGTAATATAAAATTCATCAAAGTTAATTTAGTTTGGAAGCCCAAAAATATTACTGAAAAATATTCCTCCGGTGAAAATATAAATATTCAATATTTTACAGGTTATTTTTAAGCTTGGCAAGTGGACTTATATATAAATGGACTAGGCCTGTTTAGATATTGGGCCTCCAAGATTTGTGTAGTTTTACGTGGGCTCGTTTGTATGTATCCATCAAACCTAGTTTTTTTTTTTTTTAATTTATTTTTAAGGAATGCCGAGATCCAGCTATAACAGTTGCAGAAGTTTTCAGTTGCAAGAGGGCAAATTCAACTGTTGCTGCATCAGGTTTAGACGAAGGGCAAAAGAGCGGTAGAAATTTTAGTAGTCAATTTCTCTCAAAGTTTTGATTTCTCAAACAGTCACTCCAATCCCCTCAACGATTTGCCCTCCTTCGAATCACATACCCATTTTAATGCCACCGCTAAACGATTTGCCCTCCTTAATCTCCCTCCTGGAACGGTGCTCCGTTACCAAGAACCTCCAAAAGCTCCGAACCCTCCACGGCGGAGCAATCAAATTCGGCCTCTCCCACCGCGAAATCGTCCGGTCGAAGATGGTTTCCGCTTACGCTTCCTGCGGCCAGATGAACGACGCTTGTTTGGTCTTCTCCTTCTGCAATCGCCGATCTACCTTTCTCTACAACACACTCATCAGAGGTCACAGCTCCGTCCAGCAATTCCATCTCGCTCTCTCCGTTTTCGCCGAAATGATCGCCACCGGGAAAGCCATAGACTGTAACACTCTCCCTTCCGTGCTTAAATCAATTGCCGGTCTCTCGGCGCTCGGCGTCGGCCGACGGGTCCACGTCGCCGTTTTGGTGAATGGGTTTGCTTTTGATACTGCAAATTGCAATGCTTTGATCACAATGTATGCGAAATGCGGCGACTTGGTTTCTGCACGGAAGGTGTTCGAGGTAATGCCTGTTAGAAACACCATCTCATGGTCCGCTTTGATAGGTGGGTATGGGATGCACGGAAGGTTCTCTGAGGCGTGTGAGTTGTTTGAGAGGATGATCGAGTTGGGATTTTCCCCTGATGAGACTGCATTTACGACGGTGCTCGCTGCTTGTAGCCATGGAGGGTTTGTAGAGGTGGGGAAAGCGTATTTTGAGATGATGAGGAAGAGGTTCAGGATTCGGCCTAACATGGTGCATTACACATGTATGGTTGATATGTTTGCGAGGGTTGGGCGGATCGAAGAAGCCAAGGAAGTCATTGAGGGCATGGATATAGAGCCAGATGAGGCAATTTTGAGAGCTTTATATGGTCCATCCAAATTTCCTGCAGATATGCTCAATGTTCTTAATGCAGCAGCTTCTTGAATTGATTTCCTTGAGTTTCGCCAACGAAGGTGTATCAAATCATGAATCGGCGAACTACTCTTAGGATTGCTTACTACGTGCTAAGAAGTATCCAAAGTTCCTGCAGATACGCTCAATGTTCCAAATGCAGCAGTTTTTTTTGGATGATTTAAATTACGGAGTATTATCTTTCCTTGAGATGTTAAACTGTGCTGTGAATATAGAGGACTTAATCAAACTTAGTGATGAAGATTAAGCATGGGCTTGGCCCTAATGGAGGTCAGTTTACTCTCCCCCATTTCAATTCAAGCACATTGAAATTTGTGGAAATTGATCATTTTGTTTCTAGAATCAACTCAATTAAGTTTGCTTTGTCAGAACTTTCCAGTTATTGGAAGGTATCATTGAATTATTTGAATATGTAGATAAGATAAGAATGTAGTCTATGCTGTGAGCTGTACTGAATCTTCTTGTCGCAAATCTTACCGGGGACTTGTGAATCCGCTTTACTTGTTTTACTTTCTTTAATCTTGTGCAATGCATCCTTTTCAAACAGTTTTGTGTTTTTTGGTTACAGGTCTTGTTTTTGGTTGGAGTCCAAACTGGAACCACTAATTAGAGGTTCGCTTGCAGTATTTGTAGCACTAGCATATCATTTCTGCATATATGAATGCAGTCCTTGTTCGTTTCTCACTTTCTCTCTATCCTTCCGACAAGAGACAGTTAGAGATAAAACGATGCCCGGAATAGCTTCTGCTAACTGGAAATAGCTTTCCATGATCATTTGGGAGTTGGGACATAATGTACTTGGCAGTGTTTTAGTTTGGGAAGCTTAATGTTTACTTGTTTGAGTCATTTACAGCGTTGTTGTTGTTCAGCTAATGTTATATCTGCTCTTTGATTTTCCGGGCCACGTTGAAC
Source organism: Persicaria maculosa (assembly GCA_963922045.1). Lineage (NCBI taxonomy): Eukaryota > Viridiplantae > Streptophyta > Magnoliopsida > Caryophyllales > Polygonaceae > Persicaria > Persicaria maculosa. The sequence continues at coordinate 15,917,637 of OY998261.1, read as the reverse complement.
TTTTTTTCCTTCATGAAAGTTGCAATGAAGCTCATGAAGTAGTTGAACCTTAGGGTATGTCAAATTCCGTATCACCTCGCACATTCTGGTATATTGCTTGCTTGCTTGACCCTTAATGCCTCATGCCGATTTTCTTTCGCATTTATGCAATTGACTGCTATACATTTAGTGGGCGCGCATCTCTGCAGTGACGCTGGAAAGTATTCGAGTGCTTTGATGCTGTCCTTATCAGCCATGCTTCATTTGGAGCTTTCCCATGTAAATGTACTGTCTAAGATTGATCTGATTGAGAGGCTGAGAGCTACGGAAAGCTGGGTGAGTTCTCGTCCTCGAAATTCCATTTAATTCATAACATCTTTCTTATCACCTGCTGCTGACGATTGGCCTCGTTTTACAGCCTTTAACCTTGATTTCTACATGGATGCCCAAGATTTGCCGTACTTGTGCCTTCTCGGTACTGCACGAGGAAGTGGACCTGCAGTCCCTGACTCCTACTGTTTACACCAAAGTGTGGAGAGTGGAGGCGCCTGAGCATATTCGAACCTTCCTATGGATGGTCTGTAGAGGATGTGTGCTTACAAATCTGGAGCGCACGAGAAGACACCTTGCCACTGATCCGCTTTGCTCCTCTTGCAACAAGCACCCGAATCGCTCCTTCACTTGCTTCGAGATTGTGAGTTTGTGATGGGTATTTGGGAGGCTATAGTGCCAGAGAACTTGCACTCTTCCTTCTATGCACTTGGGTGGAATGAGTGGATATTTGAGAATGTCACCCTATGTTGGGTTGAGGGGATGGGTATTAACTGTAATGCGATCTTTGCCATGACGGTGTGGTGGTTATGGAAGTGGCGAAAACACGATGTTTTCGGAGACACGAGCACAGTGACGGATAAAGTAACCTTCCTGCGATCGAGGTATCATGAAATTGGGGAGGAAGCTAGAAGGAGAAGGGGCGAGATGGCCCTTGGACCACGTACTGAGATCCTCGTCGGATGGCGCCAACCGAGCCCTTCATGGGTGAAGCTGAACACGGACGGTGCCTCAAGGGGGAACCCGGGCTTGGTAACGGCAAGAGGAGTGTTGCATGACGACTCAGGAGTGTGGTTGTGTGGGTTTGCTGCAAATCTCGGAGCTGCAACGGTGACAGTAGCGGAACTTTGGGGTGTTGCCCATGGTTTGAGTCTTGCATGGGACAAAGGGTACCGGCGTGTTCAAGTTGAAGTCGACTCAAAGGTTGTGCTTGTGCTACTGCAGAAGGGGGTGGACTGACTGTACACATCCCCTATTTAGCCTGGTGCCAAGGCTTTCTGGCCAGGGACTGGATGGTTAGATTCAATCATACTTTTCGAGAAGGCAATAGGGTGGCGGATTCGCTTGCTAATTTTGCCTTCTCTTTGGATGTGGGTATTCATGTTCTAGATAAACTTCCTTTAAGCTCAATAAGCATTCTGCTAGATGATATGAGAGGGGTTTGTTTTCCCCGGATGACTCATAAGTAGTTTTGTTTTATTGTATTCAATAAAGCGCACCTAATGTGCAGAGAGATCCGCCTCTCCTTTCACCAGAAAAAAAAAAAAAGATTTCCGTACTTGCAACATAGCCTTGATCAAGATCCCCGAGCTGCAAAATACAAGCGAGGTTGACTAGAAGTCTCTATAAATCATTGGTTGAATGCTCACACATCTTGCCATTCGATTGTGTGATCTCTTAGAGGCATTCAGGTGACTTATTGGCGGGATATCAATGGTCTACGAGTCTGAGTTGATGTTTTGGTGACGATGGTTCTTTTAAGGTTGGTTTTATGCAATTCAATTAACTAGCGCAATGAACCCCAATGCGAAGGTTGTTTTGTAGGGTCTGGGTACCGGTAAGGTGCTATGCTCGACTAATACAATCGAATCGGTTCTAGTTGCGCATCAAGATGTGCAGCTAAACAAGCACAACAAGGCAATATGAAATACTTCCACATCGTTGATAAGTTTATCGTACCAAAACCGTTTGGATGTGTCTTTTGCAAAGGTCGTCTGAAGGCGTAATAAGAGAACAAGTTCAATAGTTATATAAGAGCAACATATAGATGAAGTCATACACCACAAATTGAAATTGTTGATAGCTCCTCCTCATTTTGTAACATATAGTGGTAAATTTTAGAGGGAATTGCAGTAACAGGCCCACTATCCCAGTCTGTTTGAAAAAATAACACCCCCTCCCACCTAAATTGCAAATTTGTCAGGTCAATTTTACAGCGAGCCCTGTAAAGTTGTGGGTTTTTTGGGTTAGTTTTACAAAAAGCCAAACACAACACGCATAGCAAAACAACCCAAAGCCTATGAAATCTAGCAAAAAGTCATGCAGATCAAAGTGAAGGACTAGATACTAGCACATAACCACGTGATCAACACAAGACCACTACCATATGTATTTGAATTACTATGAGCTGTCAAATGGTATGGATTCTAGAAGCATCATCCTTGGAGGCGACTCCTCCTTAGGAGATTAGGACACTTGTCACTAGATCCTTGCAAAGGACAAATTCATAGTCTCTATATAATCTTCATGTACAGTGTAATGGAGGTAAGAAACAATGAAATGAATACTCTATTCTACACACATTTCAGCATGGTATCAGAGCGGAAAAGCCAAACGGCCCGACTCTCGATCCTGGGCTAGCTAAAAAGAGAATGAGATGCTAGACTAGTTGTCCAAGTGTAAACTAGAGGCAGAAAAAACGACCCTAGTTGCACTTGCGGGGGCATGTAACCTAGTGGGCTACCCCATCTAATACCAATTGGTTTTAGGATGGAACCCCACTCGGGTTATGTGCTAAGCTATTAGCGCATGAGCGCACATGTGCACACAACTCCCGATCCCGAGTCCCAACGGACTTCAGTAGTATTGTGGGCTGTTGCTACTCCAATGGCTACTGATTTTGACTCTTCCATCGAGTCTCCATCGGTTGAGGATCTTCATCTCTTCCGTAGTATTGTGGGCTCTTTACAATACCTTTCGTTCACTTGCCCATATGTCTCTTTTGCAGTGAACAAGGTGTGTCAACATATGCACAATCCCCGTATGATTCACTGGCCAGCCGTCAAGCGTATTCTTCGATACCTTAACTCCACAGCTACTCTCCACTTCCAATAATCATCGATACGCCAGCATTCTATCACCACTTTCTCAAATGCGAATTAGGGGGCCGAAAAGTCAGATCGCCGATCAGTTGGTGCCTATTGTGTAACGGCCCGGATATAAATATCTGGGATACGTTTCGAAGGTCGGATACCTTCGTTCGGATGTTGCAATTCAGGTACGGGTCGAGGTTTCAAACCTCTAATCAGTCGAAGTTTTCATAAATTCAATCTAACGAAAATAAAGCGGAAGTAAGATTTAGATACAAAAGTCACGGCAGAGCCGGGTCCAAACCAAAACCTATATTCTAAGTCGTATAGCCAGATTAGCGGAGTTAGACAGTTTTCTTTGCGATCGCCCGAGGGACTTTCCCACGCCATACAGACAGGGAGCAATCATACCTAAAACAATTGGTGCGAGCGGGATCAGACTGAGGCCCCAACACACCCTGTCCCGCAAGCGAACATACACATACGCTAATAATAAAGATGATGCAGATGTGGAAATTAAATCACACTAACATGATCCTAATTTACAATATGCGAAAAATAACTGTAAAGGCGCCCAAAGAATGTCAAGTGACATGTCCCTCTCCTACCTCTACACCCTTTCTCGTTAGTGCATAGACTGGCCAGTTCGTTGCTATAACATAGCATATCCTCGTGGTGGTGCACTCACCCATGGTATCATCATATCATATCATAAAATATCATATCATATCATCTTATATCTTGCCCGATGGTGCTGGGCTATCATATCATATCATATCGACTCGATAGACTCAGGGCACCCGATGGGGCCGGGCTACCCTATGACCCTAACAGAGACTCTAGGACTATCATAGATAACGACCGTTCTGTTACATACGCATAAAGAAATAGAATGCTCAATCACAAGTGCAATCCTAGCATGATACTACATGGCATGCTTTAATGCTTATGCAACACCTAGTATGTCATATATTCACAAGCAGGTAATCTCTTTCGAATCTGAGTAAGCCCATAAAGGAACTTACCTGAATGAGCCGAACAGCAGAGAACAAGGCAGAAGCAGAATCCAAGCAATGAATCACCAATAGCAAGCAATGTCCAACATATTACAACCACCTAATAACATACAAATGCATAAGTCTATCTACTTCACACAAGGCGCCCCTAACTATCATACATCTCTTCTCATATCTTATTTCAGATCATTCCGTCTTATCTCATCATAATTCAAATATCATTCCATGTTCATCTCATCTCATCTCATTTTCAAAACAAACTCTCAAAGAACTCAACTTAGAAAATCAAACAAATCTTTTAAAATCGCTTATCCAAATCCCACCATTAAACATTTTAATTTTAAAGTCAATTTCCCAAAATCATGTTATAAAATAATTCCGGCATGTTTCTCATTTCAAAAACCTTATATAAATAAATTCCAATATTAAATCATTAAAATAACTCTATGCTCACGAATAATATTTATAATTCAAAACCAACAAATCACTTTAAAATTCCTAACTCACATGTTTAAATCCTCATAAAATGCATCAATTAAATAATCCAATTACTATTATTTTAAAACGATAAACAATATATAACGATTAATTTTCCAGAACTTATAATTATAACCAAACCCAAAATAATAATAATATTCAAGTAATTTACACTTACTATCCATATAATCTCAAAACAATCCATAAATATATATATAACTCCATATCAATTAATATCACTTTTAAAACCTTTTTAAATATATATTAATAATTTCAGAACATATAATTATATATAGTCATTTTCCAAAAATCAGAAATATTAAATAAAATAACATACATATATATACTAACATAACATATAATAGGTGACATAACCCTTATATATATAACAATAACAAAACAATATAAAACCCACAACAACCAACACAACCCAGAAATTCCCAGCAGCCCAATCACAAAGAAGAAAAGGCCCACTACCCGGATCCGACCCGGCCCAACTGAGGCCCAAACCCGACGATCTCATTTTGACAGGGATCCGGCCCTCCCTTTTTTTTTAAAGAACTGAACCGAACCAAGGAATAAGAAAAGAAATAAAGGAGACCGGTTCAGTTGAACCCTCCTTCAACCTTCAAAACAGAGCAGCGCCACTCCGAAGTGAAGGAAGAAGAAGAAGAAGAAGAAGGAGGAGGAGGGGTAGCCGGCGGCGGGGGAGCTGGGCTCCGGCCACTCGACACACCCACACGAAGACGGAAAGGAAGAGAAGAAGAAGAAAGGGAGAGCTCACCGAGGTTCGATTTTGAGGCTCGCCAGAGAGCGCCGTCGGGGCTTGATTCGGCTTATCGGGGACGGTTCTTCGAGCGAGGAGGCCGTGCTCGGATTCAAAAAGAGGAGGAGGGAATCGAGGGGGCGCTACTCGGAGCCTCAGGCTACTCCTGGGCGGTTCTGGGTCCTCCTCGAAGAAGATGGAAGGTGTTCCTGCTCCTGCTGGTCGCTCAGATGTGAAGGAGAAGGAGGAGCCGCTTGGGTGCTCAGGAGGACGTGGTGGTGTGGGGTTGTTGCCCCGGGAAACCAGAGGAGGAACGGAGGTAGTTTTGTGACGGTGGTGAGGTGCAAGGAGGGATTTGTTTAGATCTTTTGTTTCAATCTTGGAGGGGGATAAGGCAGGGAGGAGGAGAAAATCAAGAGGCTGTTTTGTGTGTTTGTGTGGGTTGTTTGGTGGGGGAAAATCAGACCTTCAAGAGAGGAAGTGAGGGGAGGCTTCACTGTAATCAATCAGTGATGGGTTGCAGAGGATTTTGGCATTTTTCCATCTTTGGAGGGGCAAGAGGAGAGGGGGAAATGCAGAGGACATGGGTGTTGATCAAAAAATGGGAAAGAAAGCATGCTGAGCTGCAACCGAGAGGGAGAGAGAGAGAGAGAAATAAAAGAAAAGGAAAAGAAAATAAAAGAATTGGGTCCACTAAAGAATTCAAATTAGCGAAAAAGACTCGAAACCCGCTCGCCCGATCGAATCCCGACTAAGTCAAATTTAATCAAATTTTAATTCAATTTCAAGATAAGCGGAATTAAATAAGTCTCAATCAAAACTCGGAGCTTAAATTAATTTTTATTAATACCCGAACTCGAAAGCGAAAATCAAATCCCGTCAAATTCCTAATTTAAAATGATGCCGGAAGGATTTTTAAATTTTGAACTCGTGCTCGAGGACGACTTTTCTCCGCTTTTACAAATTGCAACGAATATTAACATATTTAATTAAAATAAATAAATATAATATATATAAATTATTTTCCGTCTTTACATTTATCCACCTCTAAAAACAAGTCTCGTCCCCGAGACTAAAATCATTTAAAGCAATGGGAAGGAGTTGAAATCGGTGAGTCCGAGGACCATGTCCAAGGATCTTGTAATCATCTCGGTTGCGTCTTCCGAGATTCTCACAACATCCTAGTCACGGTCGTGACATCTCCAATTGGTCTTGTCAAGTGTGTAATAAGCGCCCTTATTACATCCTCGCTTCGACTTTTCGGAAGTATCACAACTCTAAAAGCATTATAGCGTCCGACTAGGTCTTAGCAAGCAATCTATAAGCGCCCTTATTGAATGCTTGTATCCACTTCGTGAGACGTCATAATGTAAATCCAGTTCGTAAATTCTCAAAGCGTTTTGTAAATGGAAAGGTTGTCATCCAAATCATTGAAACTCTCAACTTCTTTAAAACCCCCCAAGTTGGCCATTTTTAAAACCGCTCAAAATCTTCAAATCCGATGTTTAATCAAGCAACTTTACACCCAAACAAGTCAATTCCTTTCAAATCAAGATTTCATCAAAATCTCCCAAAAACCAAATCAGCTTCACGCAACCAATCAATCAAATTCAGAAGGTAGGAGGTGGAATCATCCACCTCTAAGGGCTAATCCCATATTCTCTTCCTAGGTTCCAAAATCGAATCAATTTATCAGTCTCAATTCAAGCAAGATGCATAAGCCATAAGAAATGCATAACTGTATAACCATCCAATCTCCAATCCACACATCACACAACAAGTCTCAACATATACCAGAGTATTGCCACAAGGTCACATCAACATCTCCAGATCATACCAAGGGTCATAATATGCATCTCAATGACATAACAAAATTATCACAACGTCTCAACATCATGCCAGAAGTCATAAAAGTATCCCTCATCATAGAATCAATGAACCAAAATCCATTGTCAACACATCAACACAACAAGGTCAAGCTATTAAGGTTCAGCAGAGGGGAAGGTAAATCAATATATATCAATCACCAAAATATCTGCATACTCACAAACATCATCTCGACTCATACACTGTCATATAACGATCACTTAGCAATCACGCACCACTATCTCATATATATATACAAGTCATATTCATGCCTCAAGTTATATTCATTACTTACCTATTCATAATCATGCTTATCAACCATATAGTATAACATCAGGTTTTCACATAATCAACATATCATCATCTCATGATTCATACAACACATCATAACATGCTTCTAGAACAACATAGTAGGATAGCAATGTATCATTATATCATGATTATAGTTGTCACTACCAATTATGATTCAGTATTGTATCTCAACATGTAATATCATGCCACAACAGGTTTATCATGGTCGCTATCTAATATCATGACAGGTCATTTTAATAAATCACATAATCAAGGAAGTTTTCACATCACCACCAGGCAAACTAAACGCAAACCCCGCTCACTCGATTTCAATTCCTACATCAAAACTAGCCTCATCTAGATTCACCAACATCAACTCAGGTAACATCCTCAAAAGAAGTCCTAATTCATTTCGATACCCTAATCTCGCCCCTCATTCCACCAAGAACTCTCACTAGCAATCCACCTCTAAGAATCCAACTACTATCTCTGTTTTCACACCTGAGCATCCCTGTATACCACGTTCCTGCTATCCACAAGGTCATTTCTCACATTTCTCACTCTTCCCCAAGATATCACAACGTAGAACCCTTCTAACCACGCGTCTTCAATAGAATCTTCTCGGTCACTACCTAACCAACCTATCCTAACCATACTCCTATCCAAGATTCACCTAGGAGCTCATCGAAAACCCCCAAACATTACCTCTTATAGTTCTCAAAACTCACCCGCTCCTACTTAAGTCAACACCCCTCTTTTGCAACCTTCCCTTACCACCGTCAATCATTCTAATCACTCAAAACCCTTCTCCACTCTCTGACCACTCTACCAGGACCTCACTCACATGTTCAAAGAAGAAGCAATCATGGACATTATTGCACATAACGATCACATCATATCAACTAGCATTTATAACAACAGTATCATTAGTTCATCATCAAACATTGCAACATGTATCAAAAGTCAATTTACCGTCATGCTCAACAAGTATTGCAAACATCATATATGAACCCAACCAAATCAAGCTAGCAAGTTTCATCATAATCTTAGCTAATAAGCAGTTCAGATTCTCGGCATTTGCAGTTCATACTATCTAGGAAAGGAATTTAGATCATGTCTAGCAGCTCAGAATAGCATCACATCATCATGGCACATTAGGACAATAAGGCACCGAATCATATATATCATCATAGACACCGAATAATCAGGCAATAATCATTACCAAGTCATCACATCAGCACGCAATTTTCCACATCAAGTCAGTGCAACACACCATCAGCAAGTTCAGAAAGGGTTAGCAATTCGAATAGAGGACGTTCCCACCTGCATGTCATATCGTACTTAATAATCGCAATCCTCGAAGCAAGCTGGTTCCGTCGACATCGTCGATCCTGAGGCCCGTGGGTTATGGGCCCACGCTTCCGCTGTGCTGCTCTATCGCTATTCAACTTCCTGATCCCTTTTTCCATGCGGTCGCTCATCCAACGTAACGCATAGGAGTTTAAGTTAGCGGAGATAGGGGAGTGACAAGAGCGGACGGCCCAATGTTTCTCTCGGAGACAAAATGGACCAAAGCTAAAGATGACACGACTAGAGACAAGACTCTGACCCGGGAATAGTAACGATGCCCTTAAGAAAGTCTATTAGGTTACAATTGTGACAACACGCACGAATTCATTATGGAGCATATCAATCACATCAATCCACACTAACATGTACCTATCTCGGGGCAACATTCGTATTCATATCAAAGACACAATCAAGTCCTACGCTGATGTTTGTGAAACAAGCTAACGTTCTAGTATTCCATGGAAACAGATATGCCTAGCAACTTCAAGCAAAATAGACGGAACCAGCAATGATCATATATGATTCGAAGTCATGCGGAATTTAGTGAGGATAACGAGCATCATGCATATGAACAACGTAAGAGCACGGTATACACATCAACAAATGAGTCCAAATATATGATGGCAAGGTATGTCATAACAAACAGGTGAAGCGCCAAACGAGAACATATAAAGAGAAACATAGTAACTATCTCACCCGACACAATGATCATATATTAGGTCAAGCATGGCACGTAATCATGTGACGAGATATATTTAGAGAGTATGGGTCCTACATGATACTAGCGATACATAATGTGATGCAAGTATAGTCAAGAGTCATTTAGAGGAGTTCAACATAATATTCACGAAACATGAGGCATCAACAAAAGTAACAAGAAGGACATCATGGATGCTAGATTATAATAATGCTAAGAACGAACTATTATAGAGTACATATATGGTACAATAGTTGTGACATCATAGAACAAGTACAACACGTGGTCGTTTAGCGGGTCATATCGGAAATCATAAGCCCTATAGGACACTACTAGCACATATCGAACCTGAACACAATCAAGATAACTCGACTAGATTCATTCTAGCATTCATGCATCATGCGTATTCAATATCATGATGTAACGTGGTGTGTGATCATGCGAGGTGTCAAGTCATACGTTCATGAAAGCATAAGAAGATATCATAGAGTAATAGGGAAATACTATTGAGCGATATCATGTACGCATGCTAGGATTAATTGTCATGGAAGCAAGTCGATCACCAAATTCAACATCAATCTAATCGGATAAGAAAACATTTACGAGGATAGAGGGAGGGAGAATCACACTATCAAGGACCTAGTTCAAGAGAGAATGGACAATAATGTAGGCAGGGCATAAATGTGCATAAGTCATAACCAAGGATTTTATATGTTACTAATGGCTCACATAACATATGATACATTCATGCACTAGATTGATTAATACGATGGTATTTAAGAGTTCAATCAATCACGTCTCAACGACATAGTAACATGAGAAGAATGTAACGAGGTATAGAGCAAGGCTAGGTAACGAGGCAACATGACTAGGAGACGGGGACAGGAGTTCAAATTGATGTATACTGGGAGGAAGCATGTGTTTATCAAAACTCACTCACACTATCATGTACCTATTCACAGGGAGGACATCAATTATACAACATCCTGGCATATGACATATACATTCGTGCCCTAGTGTGACAATGCAATATACTAAATAGATCATGTCGGGATGATATGGACATAATAAATGTAGCTCTAACCCATACAATAGTTGTTATGAACATTAAAACACATAAGCACAATTCCACACTAAGGATCAATCTATAGGTCAAGGAGTAGTACCACATAGTAACACACAATCATGGACAGAGCAATCAAGATAACCCGATAGGGATCCATAAGGGCAACCACTGACTCTTTCTAACCGACTCATCACTCATCTTCCCCCTGGAACTCGGATACGACTTTCGTGACAAGAGGACACTCATGGATCGTCATAAGAATTGATAAGGATATCCCCGTAAACATCTCACTCTCTAACTCGGAATTACATCAAGGACCGTCTTCCAATACTCTCTCGGACAACCCTTATATTCAGTCATAATTTCCGAAACACTATGTTTACCAACCCGATTTCCCGTGGAGGAGACCGATATTCGAAGGGAGGACTCGATTGAACTATCAAAGGGTTCATAAGGAAAGGGGTGGTTCCACAAAACTGAGCTTAACCATATAAGAAGAAGAAGGGTACTCCCGCTATCCCGTTCGCACAGATCGTCCAATATTCATTCAATAGTTAGAACATAACAATCAAACCTTTAGCATATCAAGCACTCAATCATAGAATCAGTTAATAACAATTACAATGATCTCCTTGGAGTCTTCCTGACCCATCTGTAAAGAACAAGCTAGTAATTCACCTACCCATTTTCGACTACATCCAATAGGGATGGTCTAGCGCCTTTTCTACCCACTCGATCCCTTATTAGTTGGTTCTCCTCTTTTATCATAAGCCAAGTTCATATTTAGTCCAATTGAGTTAGACATATTAAGTTCATTTTGCCCCTTTAAAACGCTTTCAAATCTTTTGAAATCCATGGGCGGTTTTCCAAAACTTACACTCGACCCTTGCGTACCCGAATTGCACAACCTCGCTCTGATACCAACTTTGTAACGGCCCGGATATAAATATCTAGGATACGTTTCGAAGGTCGGATACCTTCGTTCGGATGTTGCAATTCAGGTACGGGTCGAGGTTTCAAACCTCTAATCAGTCGAAGTTTTTATAAATTCAATCTAACGAAAATAAAGCGGAAGTAAGATTTAGATACAAAAGTCACGGCAGAGCCGGGTCCAAACCAAAACCTATATTCTAAGTCGTATAGCCAGATTAGCGGAGTTAGACAATTTTCTTTGCGATCGCCCGGGGGACTTTCCCACGCCATACAGACAGGGAGCAATCATACCTAAAAACAATTGGTGCGAGCGGGATCAGACCGAGGCCCCAACACACCCTGTCCCGCAAGCGAACATACACATACGCTAATAATAAAGATGATGCAGATGTGGAAATTAAATCACACTAACATGATTCTAATTTACAATATGCGAAAAATAATTGTAAAGGCGCCCAAAGAATGCCAATTGGCATGTCCCTCTCCTAAACTCTGCACCCTTTCCCGTTAGTGCAGAGACTGGCCAGTTCGTTGCTATAGCATAGCATATCCTCGTGGTGGTGCACTCATCCACGGTATCATCATATCATATCATATCATATCATATCATATCATATCATATCATATCATATCATATCATATCATATCATATCATATCATATCATATCATATCATATCATATCATATCATATCATATCATATCATATCATATCATATCATATCATATCATATCTTGCCCGATGGTGCTGGGCTATCATATCATATCATATCGACTCGATAGACTCAGGGCACCCGATGGGGCCGGGCTACCCTATGACCCGAACAGAGACTCTAGGACTATAACAGATAATGGCCGTTCTGTTACATACACATAAAGAAATAGAATGCTCAATCACAAGTGCAATCCTAGCATGATACTACATGGCATGCTTTAATGCTTATACAACACCTAGTATGTCATATATTCACAAGCAGGTAATCTCTTTCGAATCTAAGTAAGCCCATAAAGGAACTTACCTGAATGAGCCGAACAGCAGAGAACAAGGCAGAAGCAGAATCCAAGCAATGAATCACCAATAGCAAGCAATTTCCAACATATCACAACCACCAAATAACATACAAATGCATAAGTCTATCTACTTCACACAAGGCGCCCCTAACTATCATACATCTCTTCTCATATCTTATTTCAGATCATTCCGTCTTATCTCATCATAATTCAAATATCATTCCATGTTCATCTCATCTCATCTCATTTTCAAAACAAACTCTCAAAGAACTCAACTTAGAAAATCAAACAAATCTTTTAAAATCGCTTATCCAAATCCCGCCATTAAACATTTTAATTTTAAAGTCAATTTCCCAAAATCATGTTATAAAATAATTCCGGCATGTTTCTCATTTCAAAAACCTTATATAAATAAATTCCAATATTAAATCATTAAAATAACTCTATGCTCACGAATAATATTTATAATTCAAAACCAACAAATCACTTTAAAATTCCTAACTCACATGTTTAAATCCTCATAAAATGCATCAATTAAATAATCCAATTACTATTATTTTAAAACGATAAACAATATATAACGATTAATTTTCTAGAACTTATAATTATAACCAAACCCAAAATAATAATAATATTCAAATAATTTACACTTACTATCCATATAATCTCAAAACAATCCATAAATATATATATATAACTCCATATCAATTAATATCACTTTTAAAACCTTTTTAAATATATATTAATAATTTCAGAACATATAATTATATATAGTCATTTTCCAAAAATCAAAAATATTAAATAAAATAACATACATATATATACTAACATAACATATAATAGGTGACATAACCCTTATATATAACAATAACAAAACAATATAAAACCCACAACAACCAACACAACCCAGAAATTCCCAGCAGCCCAATCACAAAGAAGAAAAGGCCCACTACCCGGATCCGACCCGGCCCAACTGAGGCCCAAACCCGACGATCTCATTTTGATAGGGATCCGTCCCTCCTTTTTTTTTTAAAAAGAACTGAACCGAACCAAGGAATAAGAAAAGAAATAAAGGAGGCTGGTTCAGTTGAACCCTCCTTCAACCTTCAAAACAAAGCAGTGCCACGCCGAAGTGAAGGAAGAAGAAGAAGAAGAAGAAGAAGAAGAAGAAGAAGGAGGGCTAGCCGGCGGCGGGGGAGCTGGGCTCCGGCCACTCGACACACCCACACGGAGACGGAAAGGAAGAGAAGAAGAAGAAAGGGAGAGCTCACCGAGGTTCGATTTTGAGGCTCGCCGGAGAGCGCCGTCAGGGCTTGATTCGGCTTATCGGGGACGGTTCTTCGAGCGAGGAGGCCGTGCTTGGATTCAATACAGAGGAGGAGGGAATCGAGGGCGGCGCTACTCGGAGCCTCGGGCTACTCCTGGGCGGTTCTGGGTCCTCGTCGAAGAAGATGGAAGGTGTTCCTGCTCCTGCTGGTCGCTCAGATGTGAAGGAGAAGGAGGAGCCGGTTGGGTGCTCAGGAGGACGTGGTGGTGTGGGGTTGTTGCCCCGGGAAACCAGAGGAGGAACGGAGGTAGTTTTGTGGCGGTGGTGAGGTGCAAGGAGGGATTTGTTTAGATCTTTTGTTTCAATCTTGGAGGGGGATAAGGCAGGGAGGAGGAGAAAATCAAGAGGCTGTTTTGTGTGTTTATGTGGGTTGTTTGGTGGGGGAAAATCAGACCTTCAAGAGAGGAAGTGAGGGGAGGCTTCACTGCTGTAATCAATCAGTGATGGGTTGCAGAGGATTTTGGCATTTTTCCATCTTTGGAGGGGCAAGAGGAGAGGGGGAAATGCAGAGGACATGGGTGTTGATCAAAAAATGGGAAAGAAAGCATGCTGAGCTGCAACCGAGAGGGAGAGAGAGAGAGAAATAAAATAAAAGGAAAAGAAAATAAAAGAATTGGGTCCACTAAAGAATTCAAATTAGCGGAAAAGACTCGAAACCCGCTCGCCCGATCGAATCCCGACTAAGTCAAATTTAATCAAATTTTAATTCAATTTCAAGATAAGCGGAATTAAATAAGTCTCAATCAAAACTCTGAGCTTAAATTAATTTTATTAATACCCGAACTCGAAAGCGAAAATCAAATCCCGTCAAAATCCTAATTTAATATGATGCCGGAAGGATTTTTAAATTTTGAACTCGTGCTCGAGGACGACTTTTCTCCGCTTTTACAAATTGCAACGAATATTAAAATATTTAATTAAAATAAATAAATAAATATATATAAATTATTTTCCGTCTTTACATATTGCGTCTTCCATGGCTCCAACCTCATCTCATGGTCTTCAAAGAAACAAGACACAGAGTACCGAGCTCTTGCTCAAGCTACCTGCGAAACGTAGTGGATTCAGTCTCTCTTAGCCAGCCTTCTCATCCCCTTACACCAGCCTCCAATCCTCCGGTGTGACAACATAGGGGCTACTTACCTCGCTTGCAATCCTGTCTCGCATCACAAGATCAAGCATTTATCCAGGATTACCATTTTGTTTGTGAACGAGTTCAATTGAAGACTCTCCAGGTCGCCTTTGTCTCCTCCAAAGATCAGCTTGCTGATCTTTTAACCAAGCTTCTTTCAACAGCTCGGTTTACCTTGTTGTGCTCGCATCTGTGTCTCCGCCCGATACGAGCGAGGGGGGATACTAGCACATAACCACGTGATCAACACAAGACCACTACCATATGTATTTGAATTACTATGATCTGCCAAATGGTATGGATTCTAGAAGTATCATCCTTGGAGGCTACTCCTTCTTAGGAGATTAGGACACTCATAGACGGAGGCGGGGGGCAAGGGGGAGCATCTGCCCCCCTTCGCTGCCATTTTTTTATTAAAAAAAACAAAACACGTCGTTTTTGGCTCTAGTCAAAAAAATAAAACCCTTTGAAAGAAAAGGAGGAACATGCTACAACCGATCATCAGGCCGCTGCACAACAATGCCCGTTCGACGCTTCAATTCCACGCCGTTCACAGGCCGCCAACGCCGGAAGTTGTTGCCGTCCACCACCGCACGCAACACCACACATCCCGGAGCCATCTTTTGCCTCTTTCATTCATCTGCGTCGCTGTCGTTCGGAACTGGGTTCGGAATCGGAGTTATCTCTCGGTGATACGGTAAGTATTGAAATTTTGATGAATTTTTAGACTTTACAGAATTTTGATATTTTGATGTTGGTTAGACTAGAGTATTAAATTGTTGAATAGATTGAGTTAAATTTGTTTAATAAATTTGATTAGAATTTATGAATTATAACTTTGAAATTGAGAAATTGCTTATTTGATATAGATGATTTGATTAGGTTTTGGAATTGAAATTGAATTGCATATTATATTGTCTTTGAATATAGGAATATGGATAAATATGTTATCCGCACAAAGAAGCCATCAAATCCCAATGTTGAGTCTTCTACTACTCCTAATCAATCTCAAAACATTGATGTAAACGTTGTTAACACGGCTGAAAATTTGGTTAGAGATAATGTGGAAAGAGATGGCATGAGTAGAGAAGGGGAAGGTGTGGTAAGTGGAGATAAGGGTAGAGAGGGTATGGCTATAGAAGATGAGACTAGAAGAGATGATGTGGTTATGGTAGATGCATGTTAGAAGGGAAAAAAGAACTAGAATTACACGTGAAGAGGAGTTGGATTTTAACAGTGATCCAGGGTTGCGCAAGTCTATTGATAGCTATGATCCTTCGATTTGAGATGATGTTAGGAGAATGTATGTTGTTAAAGGTCGTTGTCAACCATTAACACATGATTTTCCACGAATCGATTTCGGAAAGAGCTCTAGGTCTTTCGTGAAAGAATGGTTCAAGAAATGGGAATGGTTGGAGTATAGTGTTTCTAAAGATGTTGCGTTTTTTTTTTTGGTGTTATTTGTTCAAGTCAGATTCAGCAAATAGATTTGGGGCTAATGTGTTTGTGAAAACGGGATTTCATAATTAGAAGAAGGGTCCTGATAAATTCAAAGAACATGTGGGAGCTGCCGGTAGTGATCACAATCAAGCTCAAACCATGTTCTTTGATTTTGAAGATCAAAGGCAAAGTATTGAGAGACGTATATCTTCGAGAAAGAAGACATTGGGTGCTGCATATCGCACTCGTTTGACTGCAATATTAGATGTTGTTAGATTGCTACTTTCTCAAGGGTTTGCTTTTCGAGGAAATGATGAGTCGGAAAGCTCGCTGAATAAAGGAAATTTTTTGGAAGTTCTTGATTGGTATAGTGTACGCAGTGCTGACGTTGCAAGGGTGGTGAAGGAGAATGCACCATTAAATCATCAAGTTACAAGTCCTCCCATCCAGAAGGACCTTGTTAATGCATGTGCAACGGAGACAATTAAAGCCATACTTAGTGATCTTGGGGACAAAGTCTTTTCTTTTTTAGTTGATGAGGCTCGTGACATTTCAGTGAAAGGGCAAATGGCTATTGTTGTAAGATATGTAAACTCCTGGGGAGAAGTGATGGAGCGGTTTCTTGGAGTTGTTCATGTTGTTGACACCACTTCACTATCTTTGAAAAGTGGTATTGACAATTTTTTTTTTGCTAAGTATGGTTTATCTATCTAAAATTTTTTTTGCTAAGTATGGTTTATCTATCTCAGCGGATTAAAGACTCTTCCTTTAGAAGAAAATCCATGTGCTAAATATGTACATTGTTTTGCTCATCAACTACAATTAGTGATTGTGGCTGTTTCACAAAAGAACCTTTTTGTGAGTGATTTTTTTTTCAATATTTGTCCATGATTACGAACATGTTTGGAGCCTCTTGCAAGAGAAAAGATGAGTTTCGACAAAACCACATGAAAACTTTGTGATAAGATTAGAGAAAGGTAAAATTACAACTGGGAGAGGATTGAATCAAGAAACTTCATTAGTTCGGCCGGGAGCTACACGATGGGGTTCTCACATTACAACCATTGTTTGTCTTCTATTTATGTGGTCCCCAACTATTGATGTGCTTGGAAATGTTGAGGAAGATGGAACTGATATCAATACTCGGGGTCTTGCTGGTAGCTTGATTGTAAAGATGGAGACTTATCAATGTGTTTTTATTGCTCACTTGATGAAGATAGAATTGGGGATGACAAATGATTTGTCACAATTGTTGCAACAAAAAGATCAAAACATTATTCAGGCGATGAGTATGATTTAGAGCATTAAAACGCGATTTCAAGATTTGAGGAAGGATGGATGGGATGATCTCTTAGAAGATGTCAACCATTTTTGTATTGCTAATGATGTTGACGTTGTGGCTATGGATGATAATATCCCAAATCGCTACCGTTTTAGGTGTGCAGGACATGCTATAACAAAACCATCACCAATTTAAAGTGGAAATATTTTGTCAGGTACTTTATTATTTCTCTATAATTTTTTATTTGTAAAACATCTCTAATCATTTGTTAACTTGTTTAGTTCATAGAATTAAATATTATTTTACATTTGTAATTGTAGGTTATTGATCAAATTGGTCAAGAGTTGGAGAATCGTTTTAGTGAGTCGAGCACATAATTACTCACATGTATGGGATGCCTTATTCCGAGGGATTCATTCTCCAATTTCGATGAGTCAAAACTACATCGACTTGCACAATTATATCCACAAGATCTCTCAATTTTCGATCAATTAGAGATTAAAGAAGAGTTGAAAGCATGGATTTCTGTAATGAGGGGAAATGAAAGATTTTCTAATTTGCAAGATATTGGAGATGTTTCTAAGAAGATGGTTGAGATAGGGATTCACAAAGCTTTTAAATTGGTATATCGTCTTATCGAATTGGTTTTAGTGTTACCAGTTGCAACTGCTACAATGGAAAGGGCTTTCTCTGTAATGAGTATCGTCAAGACAAATTTGCGCAATAAGATGGGGGATGATTTTCTAAATGATAGTTTAGTTTGCTATCTTGAGAAAGATATTTTCAAGCGCATTGGTAATGAGGTTATCCTTCAATATTTCCAGGCTATGAGAACTCATAAAATGGATTTACCTCCTTTATTGTTAGGTTGATTAACTATTTTACAATACAAAACATTGATTTGTATTGATGAATTCATTATATTAGTAAACTCTTTATATTTTATCGCTATTTTGAGGTATTGAATATTTTTTGGTGTTGCATGAACTCTTTTTATGTATTAATTTTCTTCACGATTTCGCCCCCTTTCAAAAGTCTCTGACTCCGTCCCTGAGGACACTTGTCACTAGATCCTTGCAAAGGACAAATTCATAGTCTCTATATAATCTTCATGTAAAGTGTAATGGAGGTAAGAAACAATGAAATGAATACTCTTCTACACACATTTCAGCACTAGGCGGACGTACATGGATAGTGAGCACATGAGATAGCAATGACTATCACGATGACTCACCGCCAAGAAGATGGAAGCAGAAACTACGACGAGCAGAAGACGACTCCAGAGGAAGTGTCGATCACACAACGTTCTCCCGTCTAGATGAAGAATTTTTGGAGAACACAAACACTACAATCGGCTCGAGAATCAAATTTGTCAACTTAAAAGTGATTTTTTTTCACCTCAAAAAGAGTTGATCTATCAACTTATCTAGAGTGGGAAATTTGAGAAATGAAAGAGGGCAATTTGAGGGGCCATTTGATTGTCATCATAAAAAAAAAACTCTTATAAAAAAAATCTAGAAATTAACCATGTTGGGAGATCGAAATTACTCCTTAATGTTTTCTTACATGTACAAAGTTGGATTTATTGTCTTTATTTTCCAGTCTGAGAATCTCACATCGTTTTAAACCAATGACCCCTTACTCTAGTGGTAAGGGAGAGGTAACTCTTGTAAGAGGTCAAGAGTTCAAATCCCATTCTTTACACATTTGTGTAATTAGTGGGTGCTCAAGCCTACATTGGCTTGGGTGAGCCTGTCTTGTGGCTTGCCGCCTGGCTTACCGGTTTGCGTCCTTTGCAGACTAGAGCTCGGATCCGTGGGGGATTAGTTGACAACCTCGGAACCCCACGTTAAAAAAAGAAAAATCTCACATCGTTCTAGAAAAAAAGCACTAATAACAACAAATAAAGTTGTACCGATTGACTTTTGACCCTTGATAGTAAAAATTATAATATCCCTTTGATTCTACTAAAGTGGCGGATGTAGAAAATTTTTTAGTGAAAAAAAAATTAATAAAAAATAAAAAATATTGAAAAATAAGAATTTTTTATATGTATATATTAAAAAGAATTTTTAATTTAAAAATATTGAAGAAAACCTTAAATGTATTATTCAATTAGACATTTTTAGTAGATGAAAAATAAAATAAACAAAAAATGGTATAAAATTGTGGTTAAAGAGATTTGGACCAGGGATCTTAAGGTAACAAATATCCCTCTTTACTAACTAAACAAAAGTGCCTTTCTGATTCTTTGTTCTTTTTAATCTGTTTTATCCCTAAAATTGCTGAAAATTACCAAAAAAACACGTCCCCCTAGATCCACTGTTGATCATATTCAAATAATTCAATCCATCGGTAATACATGTATTTACTTTTAACATATTTTTTAACCAAATAAAAACTATATAAAATAATAATCTTTTAATTAATTTTTAAATAAAATTTCATACTTATTACTAGACATGTCAAAATATGACCCGACCCAAAAAACCCGATCCGTACGCCCGGTAATTTTAAGGGTTTGGACCTGATGTTTTAGACCTGGGACCCGAAATTGACCCGAACCCGAATTACCCGGGACTTTTAGGGTGAAGACCCGGTGACCCGGTGAGTCAAAATCAACCCGGTGAGTCAGCACCATGTTGACGCCATACAGATACCAGATTGACCCCACACAGATTCGTCATACAATTGTATTCGTTAAAGTCACGCATAAGTTAAATAACAATTTAACTTATATATATATATATATATTATGTTTATAACATTAATTTGTATAAATATGATTTTTTATGCTTAAAATATGAATATAATAATAATATTATTATAATAATATAAATTTAATTATAATATTATTATTTAGGTTAATTTGACATATTTATATTACAATTTAATTTTGATATTATTTTAATATTTTTAAAAAGTCTTCAAAAAATTCGAGTTTTTTGACCCGGTGGGTCGACTCGAACCCGGGACAAACCCGGTTTGGCTCGACCTGGAATGACCGGTAACCCGATTGATCCGAAACCCGATTTACCCGGGACCCGATTGACCCGAACCCGATCCGAATGACCCAATTGACAGGTCTACTTATTACTAATAAGTATGTAATTTTATTTTTAAAAATAATTATTTTATATAATTTTTAGCTTTTAAAAAATGTGTTAAAAAGTAAATATCCATCTATCATCGAACGGAGGTAGTAAAATTTTAAGAAAAAAATAATTTGTACATTACCAAAGAGTAAGAGACACGGTCTCTCTATTAGATTGGTTAAAGGTAGGAATTACACTTATTAAGAAGTTACTTTCCAATAAATGTAATTCTCATAAAAATGTGTTTGGTTAAAAATATATTCTCATGACCTTAATAATATATTACAACATTTGATTTGATTGAAGATTAAAATTCCATAGCAATTGGAGATTTAGTTATTTGAAAATAAAATAAAATAATGGGAGATTTGAGATTAGAAAATAGAGGAAGTAGATCTTACTAATCCTTCAGATAAAGGTTGGCCAAATCCTGCCAATACAAACCAAGCCAGCCCATACCAATCGAACCAAGTTCCGCAAATTGGTATGATAATGGTAATCAGAATGAAATGTTGGTATAACCCGACGATATCTAGGAAAATAGGCGTCATAATTTAGTCATGCGCCTTACGTCATAAATGGCCATCCTTCGCAAATAGGTAAACTGGTTAATTAAAGAAGGGAACGTCGAAAGAGGAAACCCGCGATCAATACTGTTTGTATCTCATACGCGATATCAAACCCAAACAACCTTTACCTCATACGTTCGCGATCATAGTTAATTACCCAGAAACCACTCAACCTAAAAATAAACTATCTACTATTTATTCGCGATCATCAAGTGACTGAACCACTTTATTGAATTGTCTCACTGTCAAACTCTCATTGGATGATACTTCGTGGTACCGCCCAACCAAGCAACCTCATCCTATCCCCTTCCTGGCGGCCTCCGCTTTGCGGTGCTCCCACGAGGTGTCACTGACCGCCGACCTCCTAACCCTATAAATACCCCACTTAACCTCATTCATTTGGAGAGAAGCTAGAATAGAGAAGCTATGCAACTATCTCCCATAGAAAAAACCCAGAAGCTTAAGTTTCCAAGTCTCCTAACGGTAAAAAAAAATGGTTTCCATATATCAAGATCATCTGAAGCTCATCCTGACAATGACGATTGAACAGTAAACTATTGAACGCTAATAGAACCAATATGTTCCGACTTCATATCTAGATCTCATTGCAAACACTATCACAAGTTATAACCACTCAGGTATTATTTAACCTATTCAGAATGGTAACCAATTAAGTTGTAATTACCGAGTTATAATTACCAACTTGTACCAACTGATTTTATTGGTAACCAATTAAGTTGGTATAACATCTTCGGTGATTTCCTGGTTGGTAATGATAGGGGGTTTATGATTACCAAATCCAATTGATTTGTACATGTTAAAGGAAAAAAGAATTGGTATTGTACCAATTCCAGCCTTACTTCTCATGGTAAGTTAAATTCTACCATTTTCCGTTTATAAAAAAGATACCTAATGCATATAGTGCCACCTATTTTCTAAGATTTTGTACTTACCGAGAAATAGAGAGCTAACTAAATGAGACAAATGGGCTTGATTAGGGTTGTAAGCTATAAGAGGTCAAGGACATGACACGGAAAATATCTTATAATCCATCCGATTTAAAATATAAGTCTTTTTACTATTCAATATGTATTTTAAGGAGCTAAAAACGTACTATATAAACCAGTAACTTTTTCTTATTTGTAAAAAATAAATTTAATATTTATTGCTAATAAAGATTTAGTTTAAAAAAATTGTTAAAAAATTAATATTTTATATAGTTTTTAGTTCTTTCAAATATGTGTTGAAAAGTCAACCATCTTATACATTTCCAATCAGAGGGAATATTTAGGACTCATTTGGTATAAGATTAAGAAAGATAAACGAAAATGAAATAATGTAGTTCATTTATAGTTCAAAGGTTCATTGTTAAAATTCTAATAATTATCCTATTCTCCCAATTTTCATGTAAAATTTGTCTTATTTTTCTCATTTTAATTCCTTATTTGGAAAGAGACAACTATATCTTATACTTCCCTAATCATTACCCCTTAATTTATTTTCACATTATTCTCTCCTATAAACTCACAAAACTTCTCTATTATTTATTTTTTGATACAAAATTTAATTTCATTCAGTTTACCTTACACAATCAAATGGGCCCTAAATTAAATTTTAAAGTACGTAGAATAGTATATATGTATACATCAACTGTGCCAATTAATTCTCTTGATTTAAAAAGTAATCTTATTATATATATATATATATATATATATATATATATATATATATATATATATATATATATATATATATATATATATATATATATATATATATATGGGGTCGCGCTCCGGTGAAAACCAATATTATGGTAAAAACCGTGAAGAGTGTTTTGATTGGTTGACACTGTGGGGCTCACAACTGAGGTGATTTTTATGGCAAATTGCAAAGGTACCCAAACTTTATAGTAATTGTAAATTTTTCTTAATATTTTTGAAGTGAAATAACAAGGATTTATACATGACTTTTGGTGGTACTAACTACCATAATCTACTGACTATATTATGAATAATGAATTTTCTGTGGTTTCAAGCCCACCACGCTCTGCAATTAAAAACTTAAAGATAGAGAGGTTTGACCGATACCTGAACTTAGTTACACTGGACCACCGGCGTTCCTTTAGCTTCCGGTTTTCTAGAGGTGGCTAACCTTCAACCAGGCCTCCCTTAGTCCAAGCACAGCACATATCTGTTTCGTTTCCTACCTCAGACCGTAGTCTCTAACTCTCAGTTTTTGTTTTTGGAGGGTGAAAGGATTGGAATCAAGAAAACTAATTATTCAGAACATAGAGTTCGATTAAGTAGCTTTCCCTTTCTTAAAAACAAACTTTTATTGAATCTGGAAAATATTACAATACACAAGCACTCCTTACTTAAAGCTTACAAACATACAAACATACTAAATTCTCACACCAGAAAGATCCATCGAAGGATTCTTGAGTTTTTGAGTGATGGGAAACCAACCTACTCAGAACTCAACAATGCTTCTCTTTCTCTTTCTGTATTACAAGACTTCTCTCTCTTTTTATATGTTTTTCTCTCTCTGGATTTCGATGCCTTCGAAGTCTGAGGAGAGCTCTATATATAGAGCTGGTTGAAAGGCATTGGATGCCTTTACAACGTCTAAAAACTAATGGCCGACATATGGGCCCTACGCACTCAGAAAACAATAAAAGCACACACTGCTGACTCAATAATACAACTCACATGATGAAAAAGAAAGCAGAAAGGTACAATAATTGTGTAGGTGCATGATGGTGATGTTTAATCATTCAGGTTATGGACCCCTTCTTCTCCCATATTGGCCTCTAAGTTATCATCATCATCCATTATCAGATCTTGGAGATTATCAATCTCTAAATCTTTCTCATTAGCTAAATCGAGATCAAGCGTTAGACCTTCAGTGTATTCTCGATCCCATGTAATTAATATATCAATCATCCTTTCATGGCCTTCCTTATCCAAAAAGTGACCAGCTTCTATTTGTGCTAAATAGAGCTCAATGGACTCGGACCTGTCTATAGCCTGATGCATCAATGGCTTGAGTTGTGGGGTTATGATGAAGGTGGTATTTCCAACTTTGAATATTCCACAGTCAGTCTGTCTAAACTTGTTGATGTAAAAATAGATGTAGAAGAACCCTTTCGCTCTTGCTACCCATGGATGTCTTATTGTATTATTATGGCTTCCCAGTACTTGATCCATCACGTACCAGTATTCTTCAGTAAATAGCAGGAAGATCAGGTAATGCGGTAATCGGGTTTTCCCCTGGTTAACATCCATGCAAGCACTGATAACACGACAACAATTTATTTCCTCTATCTTTTCAAACTTTGTTGCTCTGAGGAAAACCTCCTTCTGGAATTTAGTGAAGTGGTTGTACAGGAAGCTTTGCTCTTCTTCTTTTGGCCATGGTCGCTTGTATTTGTAGAGTCCATTACACATTCCATATTCCCATGCTTTTAGATACTCTGAATCAACATATGCCGTAAGTGGCAATGAGATTCCTCCTAATCCAGCGAAATTGTTTATACAGAAATGGTTACACCACTCTCTGGTCCTTGCTGGAGTATTGTGATCCCTCAAGGTTACTGTCCAGTAGAAGTATCTGAAATCTCTCATCCTCCATCTCCTACAGATTTCTTCTTGAAGTTTTATAGGTAGTTGAAGAACTTTTATAATGATTTCCAAAGTTAAAAATCTTTCAACCGTTCTGTGTCTCGTTTCAAGGAGTCCACGATGGAATCTGTTATGAGTAAATCTTCCAAAATCAACAGAAATGTAAAAACTAGGAGGGGAAACCCATCCTTGATATTTCCTTATCCCACTTAAGAAATCAAGATCCATCTCGCTGGTTGTCCAGCGAGGGTCTTCCCATCGAGTTTGATTTCGTTGGTCCATCAACTAGTTCTCTAGTTAGGCTGTCTACTAGAGAATTTTTTAAACCCTGCACATGTTCAACAGTAAAGGTGAATTGGTTAAGGGCTAACTGCCAACGCAGGAGCCTCCCATGCGCTTTCATATTATCAAGATTATTATTTGTAAAACCCAATATTCCTTTACAATCTGTTCTGACTGTAAAAGGTTTAGGGGCTAAAAAGATTATGAACTTCTGGATTCCACGATAAATTGCAAGAATCTCTTTTTCCATGACAGTGTAATTCCCATGCTTTTAGATACTCTGAATCAACATATGCCGTAAGTGGCAATGAGATTCCTCCTAATCCAGCGAAATTGTTTATACAGAAATGGTTACACCACTCTCTGGTCCTTGCTGGAGTATTGTGATCCCTCAAGGTTACTGTCCAGTAGAAGTATCTGAAATCTCTCATCCTCCATCTCCTACAGATTTCTTCTTGAAGTTTTATAGGTAGTTGAAGAACTTTTATAATGATTTCCAAAGTTAAAAATCTTTCAACCATTCTGTGTCTCTTTTCAAGGAGTCCACGACGGAATCTGTTATGAGTAAATCTTCCAAAATCAACAGAAATGTAAAAACTAGGAGGGGAAACCCATCCTTGATATTTCCTTATCCCACTTAAGAAATCAAGATCCATCTCGCTGGTTGTCCAGCGAGGGTCTTCCCATCGAGTTTGATTTCGTTGGTCCATCAGCTAGTTCTCTAGTTAGGCTGTCTACTAGAGAATTTTTTAAACCCTGCACATGTTCAACAGTAAAGGTGAATTGGTTAAGGGCTAACTGCCAACGCAGGAGCCTCCCATGCGCTTTCATATTATCAAGATTATTATTTGTAAAACCCAATATTCCTTTACAATCTGTTCTGACTGTAAAAGGTTTAGGGGCTAAAAAGATTATGAACTTCTGGATTCCACGATAAATTGCAAGAATCTCTTTTTCCATGACAGTGTAATTATACTCAGATTTGTTGAAGCTGCCACTGCTGTACCTACAAAGCTTGTTATCTTTCTTTAATTTTAAAACAGCTCCCCAATGATAATCACTAGCATCTGTTTCAAGAACTAAATCATCATCTTCATTAGGTAGTTAATATTGGACGTTTTTCACATCTTCTTTTTAGTTCCTTGACTATCTTTGTGTCTAGCTGAGTCCAATTCCAAACTTGTTCTTTCTTCAATTTTATCTGTAAAGGTTTTCTTAGTTTGGCTAAATCTTTAATGAAATCAGAAGCATAAGTAAGACATCCTAGAAACCTTTCCAGTTGTTTTCTATCTTTGATTTCATTAGGAAATTTTTCTACCTTTTCTAAAATATGTTCCTGCAACACAATTTGACCTGCTTTTATCTTGAGTCCTAGGAATTCAATTTCTGGTTCAGCATAAATGCACTTTTTCTGTCCTAGAATGATTCCATGATCAATGCATTTTTGGGTTATGGCTTTTAAATCATGTTTATGTTGCTCCAAGGTTTTAGAGAAGATTAAGATATCATCAATGTAAACAAGACAACAATGTTTAAATTCTTTGAAAACATTGTCCATTCTTCTCTGGAATATTTGTGGTGCGTTCTTTAACCCAAATGGCATGACTATCCATTCATAGTGTCCTTGTGGAGCACTAAATGCAGTAAGTGGAATGCTGTCTTCATTCATCTTTACCTGCCAATAACCACTTTTGCAGTCCATTTTAGAGAACCAAGTGGCTCCCTGTATTCTATTAAATAAAACTGTTTTATTAGGGATATAGTATCCATCAAAAACAGTATTATCATTAAGCTTTTTATAGTTGATAACCATTCTAGCTTTTCCTCTTTTTTCCTCAGCATGATTCCTGACCATAAAGGCGGGGCTAGAATGAGGACTTTTGCTTTCTCTGATTAATCCTTTCTTTAATAGTTCATCAATTTGTTCTTTAAACTCTTGTTGATCTTTGTAAGTGTAAACCATTTGTTTTACTCTAATGACAACTTTTGGATCTATTAACTCTATGGTAGCAAATGATTTATCTTTTTCCCAAAATTTTAAAGGATTTTCAGAATATAACTCTTTGGACATATTTTCTTGCTGTTTAAGAATTTTTTCTTTTAAGCCTATTTCACAAATGGAGAGTGCAAATTCTCTTTGAGTAGGAAGAATATACTCCTCACCACGCTTAGTGCGCGTGAACTCTATTGCTTGGTGTGTATATGCTTGTTTGATCTTCTTAACCCAAGCATCTTCTCCATTGATATTAAAGACCATCATGTCTAAGTGTTGAGTGACTGGGAAATGAAGTCTTTGGAAGTTGTTTCCAATTAACATGTCGTGTGAAGGTTGAGTAGTAGCCCATAGTGTAGGGATTACACACGAGACTCCACCTATCATGATTGGCACATCAGAAGCTAATTCTGAATGAACCATGATACTATCGTCAGCTATCCTGACTTGAATTGGTTTACGAGATTTCTGCCATATGAACTCAGGAAATAATGCCTTCTTACCAAAACATACCGAACAACCGCTATCCAAAAAGGCACATAATTCATATTTGTTAAACCCTTCTAAACAAATAGTTATTGGGATATAAATGCTATTGGGATTTGTTATTCTATAATTTTTCTTCAAGGATCCTCTACTGACATGCTCAAGGCTTTCTTCTATCCTCACATTCTCTTCGTAGAGATACCTAAGATCCATCACTTCCATTCTCATTCCCATTTCCTCTTCATAAAACGGTTCCTTATGAGGTACCTCGAAATGAGGTTCTACGAAATTCTTTGCCCTTACATCATTTTCAAAACTTGGTTCACTAATTGTTCTGGTTTGATATCCCACTATCTTTCCTTTAGGCTCAGAACTGGAGGATTCTTCCTGTCTTTCCTCAATACTTGCGAGTGTTGGAGGATGCAATGGAATTGTACCAGTCTCTCTAAAAGGACAGGAAGGAGTTATACCACTTTCCCTAGAAGGACAGGAACCTAGATCAATACTATGTCTAGATGGTTCTCTTATAATTCTATTTTCTAACCTCTTGTTTAAGGTTGCTATCATGCTAGCTATATCCTCATCTACCACAAATGACTTGTCTTTCTTTCTTGCCGTAACTCCTTGGTTTCTTGGGGTAATACTGAGATTAGGATTGAACCTAAAACTGGGATTTCTGGCTAAACTCGGACACCTAGATAGGTTTACTTGTGGTTTAGCATTCGTATGGATTCTACCTTCTTCATCTATAGTTAAAACTTTATCGCTGCTAGTGGCTGCAGAATTTTCGAATGCATTTACCCAAATGGTCTTTAGTTTTATCTGGTCTGGTCTTAGCTTTACTGGCACAACCTCTTTGCTAGGTCCTACTATCTCGTGTTTCTCAGCTTCTACTATATGACACTTACGTGGAGGATTTGTCGTGTTTTTCAGTTTATAAACTACCTTCCACTTTAGCTGTAATGGACAAGTTCCCTTGTGCATACTGATACCTTCTGTTAACAATTTTATAGCTAAGAATTTGGATGCATAATGATCTTCTAAACTAACATAATAGTTCGGCCTACAAATCCAAGAAACTGCTCCTTGACTCAGATTATAGACTATTCCACTGATGCATTGGTCACTAAACATTTTATGCCTAATATCACAAACGAAATTAATGCATTGCACATCCTTACCATAGTCTTGTAATGGAGTTATAATAACTTGAATGCCACATATAAAGATATATTTAAATTTTTTGTCTTTGTTATGTTTTTGAATATTTGCCCAATTTATTAAGTTCACTTCAGTTGCTTGATTTTCATTGTTTTTAACTGTTACGTCTCCAGACATCTCTTCACACACATATTTAGCATATTTTGAGAACAATGATTTTTTAACAAACTGTTCTTTGGCAATGATCGGGAAATCAACCCCTGATCTGGTCATTTCTTCTACTTGTTCTTCATCAATGGAAGTTTCAGCTTGCTGAAGTTGAGCTAAGGTGGTCATTTCATATTCATCAGAGAACTCACTAGGAGCTTCTCCTTCCATCATCTCATTAATTTCTTCACCTTCAATTGACTCATTTTCAGATTCTTCATGTTCGTCGAATTTTTCTTCAATTATTTCCACTATTCCTTTGTTGTTCCTTAGAGCCAAATCTACTGCTTCATCTTCTGATAGTTCTATGTAATCCAAACTACCTAGGGCTTCTGCTAATCTATTGTTCTTCTTGTTTTTGCATTCATTAGCATAATGACCGGATTCACCGCATGCCCAACATTTGCAGTTTTTCTTTTTCTCATGACAAAATGAGGCTTTTTGGAAAAATCTTTTATTTTTTGAGAAAGGTTTTTTATAATACTTTTTATAATATTTCTCACCTCTTTGTTTGTTGAAACTTTTTCTCTTATAATTCTTTCTTCCTTGATAATCTCTAGTGTTGCATCCCCATTCTGTTGGTGTCTCCCAACAAGTTAAGAATTGTTTCTTCATTCTTTGGGTGCTTCTGACATCTCGACATTTTTTCTCAACCCATTTCCTAACATAGGAAATTCTATTACCAAGAGAATCTTTGCTTCCATTTTTTATTAGCTCTCGATATTCATCACTTATTTGTTCATTAATTGGGGAAGGAAGTTTATCAAAGAACATTTGAAGATTAGTGCCATTTTCTCCTATCTTATAGTAACATCTCTCGAATTCTGTTATATAGTTATCAACATATTTCATGTTACAGATTTCAAGATTGTTCAAAGTTATTTGCCATTTTAAAGCCTCCTTATCTTCATCTTCCTTTTCTCCAATGAGTTCATCTTCAATTAACTCACATATTAATGTGAACATATGCACTGGACTTGCCAAATTCCTAAGTTCTTGTTTAGCTTCATCACCAATGGCTCCATACCAATCGGCAATACAACCATATAAACTGTGTTCTATATAATTAAGGAATTGGGAAGAATTCCATCCTACATTCATGTTTAATACGCTCATCATGCTTTTCTTCCAGAATTCTATGATCTCACGCCTGTTCCTTACACCATCCAGGTTTAATTTGTAACCTGTTTCACTTATGGGCTCTAGGTTAATTTCTCTTTGCCTATGGTTTGGCATAATACTTACTCCAAATCTTTCTTTCTTCTCTAGAAACTCATTCGGCTTTAGCCTAGGTCTATAATTACTGGTTGAACCATGTTCATATCGCCTGTAGTTTCTTCTAGCTTCATTATGTTCTACTGGTTCATTTTCCCTCAGCTTTCTGTGTCTTAGTATTTCATCTAGCTTCTATTGAACTTTGGATATGGGAATGTTTTCCATGTCTTTCAGATTAATTAGTCCCATTTGCTGATATACTGCCTGTTCATCAGAATTTCTGTCAGACTCATCATCACTCATAACTTCTTGGTTTGTGAAGTTTAATTCAATGTTTTTGTGTTTCTGTAATTTCAACTTCCACTCTGGGTCGTCCAACTTAGTGCTAAATCTCCTTGTTTGTGGAACTGGATGTTGATTCATTTTTCAGGATTTGATTTTCGTCTTGATTTTCTCCTTCAATAATACCTTTTTTCTTTATATTATCTAACTTAGTAGAAAACTTCTTTTTGGATTTTTGAAATGGATAACTATATTTAAAAGGATCTCCTTTCTTAATTTCACCACCAGATTTTAGGCTTATCTGATGACTAATTTCGTTGATGGCTTTGAGATTGGTTGAGTGATGCACTTCACCTGTTTCTTTTACTATCTTAAAAATCTTACCGCTAATCTCTAGATATAACTGTTATAATTTTTTAACTTCAACTTTTAAATCTATAAGTTGGTCTGAAATAGCATTTAAAATTGCTCCAAAGTGCTTATCATTTGTATCTAGATGTAAAGCATGAGGATAAGTCTTGTGGGGACAATTAGTAGATACCTCTAGATTGACTTATAGATAAATACAGATACTTTAATTAACTAGGCTCTGATACCAAATTTCAGGATCACTAACTAAAACAAGATAAATGCGGAATTATAAAGAAAATTGAAAATAACACACAAACTAAAGTTTATAAAATAGTGGCTATTCTAGGTAATTTTAAGTTTTTGTTTGGATTTTAGTTGGAAAGTGGAGGGGTCCACTTTTATAAAGTAGCCAATGAGAATTCTCCTTTCAGTTTTCACCGGAAGAAGTGGTCCTCACCTGAGTCAATCCCTATATATATATATATATGTATATATATATAGGATAGATCCTGTGTAAGCAAGTGTTACTGTGTAATTTGTGAGCAAATCTAGAGCGTCGGATTAAGAAGATCAAACGGATGAGATTAAAAGTAACTTGTGAACAGTAACATTATTCGTAGGTACGAAGTGATTATTCGTATGTACATACATATGAATAATCTTTTGTTACTTACAAATAATTACATTTGTTCATACATACGAATAATTACATTATTATACACGAATAATCGCTTGGTACCTGCGAATAATTTCTCTGCTCACAAATTACACCGTAAGGGTTGCTTACACGGGATCCAACCTCTATATATATATAGAGGTTTTTCTTTAGCCCATTACAATAATAAAAGAGGGAATCGAACCCGTGACCTCACTACATGTCACAATTACCAGCTAAGTTGGTAAGACTTGACATTAATTGAAGACTTGAAGTATATTGTCAAGGCGAATGAACCTAATCCGTCACTCGATTCGCACAATTAATATTTTGTTACACTCGATCCCTTAGTCAACTTTTTTTTTTTACCATATCTAGGACTGTTATTCGAGCCGAATGAGTCGAATATTGCTTGTTCATATTCAGTTCATTTAGGATATGAACAAGCTCGAACCGAGTCTAATTTTGACTCGAGCTTAAAAATGTGCTCATAATTGGTTTGTTTAGGAAATGAACGAGCTCGAGCCGAGTTTTTTTCGAACTTTAAATAGTTCTAATTGCTCATACTATAGTAACTTAAAGGAAATTTTAGAAATTCCATAAAATTCGAGCTATATATTCGAGCTTAATTTCAACGAGCCGAGCTTTGGACCGAGCTTAAAAATGTGCTCATATTCGGCTTGTTTAGAAAATGAACGAGCTTGAATCGAGCTTTTATCGAGTCGAACTCAAACTACTTAGCTCATATAACATCCGTCATCCAAAAATATTCGAGTCTAGTTTTGTTCACATTTTTAGATCAGGTGAAAATGGGATATCGAATCTACACGGATGATTTCCATCCCTATCCACACATATGATTGAAGACTAATACATGAACTTAAAATTGACCTTTTTCAAAATAGTAAATAATAATAAATGTTTGACACCTACTTATATTTACTAGCATATATTAATACTTATTTGGATAAAAGCTTGGCAAAGGGTCAAAGGTATAAATAACCCAAGTTTTCTCCATTATAAACGGCATTCGGCGGCCAAATGCCAAATTCACAGTCTACTTCTTCCTCTTCATTTGTGAGATCATGGAGATCAATTCTTCCTCTCCAAAACCCCGCGGAAATGGCGGAATCCTAGCTGGCGCATTCGCCTCTCTCGTGCCCTTGCCACAGAAACTCGGTTCTAAGCTTGTAAGCTTCGCAAAGGCGGCAAAGAAACTAGCAAAGGAGGATCCAAGGAGGGTAGTGCATCCCATCAAAGTAGGGTTAGCCCTAAGTTTGGTCTCCTTGTTTTACTACCTCCACCCTCTCTATAGCTCATTGGGCGTTTCCGCAATGTGGGCTGTGCTCACTGTCGTCGTCGTCTTCGAATTCTCCGTTGGTATGTATCAATGTCAATCAAGCTTCATCAGGTGAAATCTAGTACATTACATGATCGAATCAATGGTTTATTATTGTGGTGAAATTAATGCTTGGATTTAAATTTCATCAGGTGCAACAATAGGAAAGGGCACAAACCGGATTGTAGGCACGTGCCTCGCAGGTGGTTTAGGGGTGGGAGCCCACCATTTAGCCTCCCTCTCCGGCAACAAAGGGGAGCCCATTATCCTTGTTATCTCTGTGTTCTTAGTAGGCAAGTAATTATCCTTAATTACTAATTAATTAACTAGTGCGAGCTTGAAATAGACCTGATTAAAGAGGGTTTAGAATCGAGTCTATCACACAATTTCATTTCATGAACAATGGGTCCAGAAGGGGATTTTGAGCCCGGTGTCTGAACTCTGAAGTTGATCGGGTCTATACATGGATGTTAAATATTTTGAGATATAAAGAGAAGAAATTGTCTCACCTTCCATCGTGCTCAATTGTATATGGGTTTAGAACGCACATGCACATAATCTTAGTCTCAATTGATCGTTGAGATTTTAATATGGTATCAGAGTAATTAATCTAACGGGTTAGCTTTCGATGTTTGTTCTGTATATGATCTTGAGAATGTTTGAATTCCATAAATGTGCCTCACACATGGTTAAGGCTCTATTGACACAATCACCTAGCTTTTTGGAGCTTATTATTTTGACATTATATAGTTTTACATTAAATAAACATAATATTTTAGTTTAATTAACTTTTAAAATTGGAGTTTTTGTACAACTACTCATCCAACCTTTTCGAAGCTTTTGATTTTCTATTAATAGAGATTTTATCAGCTACCCCTAAGAACTCGGTTTACCAAACATTACCATATTTTGTTAATATATATTTAACTCAAATAATCCATTAGCTTCAGCTAGCCATAAACTTCGATTATCATATATTTAACTTAAATAATCCATCAGTTTCAACTACCTCATAAATTTCAATTTTCCCATCAGCTATCCTTTTACCAAACAGAGCCTAAATCTCATGTTACACGGTCTGTATTGATTGATTCCGTTCAGTTTTATACTATTATTTTATGTAATGATAAATTATCTTTTTGTTTACTTTGGAAATAGATCGGTTAATCATGGAGAAATGTCACATATATAGAATTGATGTGTTTTGATATTTTGGACGGTGAGTAGAGTGATATATTGTTTTTCTTTGATTCATTATGGTGATAGTTTGTGCAAATATATGCAGCTGTTGTGATGACATTCTTGAGGTTCTTCCCGAAGTTGAAGGCGAGGTACGATTACGGGTTGTTGATCTTCACCTTAACCTTCGCCCTGGTGGCGGTTACAGGCTACCGAGACGACAAGGCATTCTTGATTGCGGTGAACAGGCTGAAAACCATAGTGTTAGGGTGCTGCATTACTATCCTGGTTTGCACCTTTGTCTGCCCGGTTTGGAGTGGTTCTGAATTGCACAATCTCATTGCCTCCAACATTGATAAGCTTGGAACCTTCTTAGAAAGTACTCTACCATACCTTTAGTTACTTATTTATGTAATTAACCAATGACAAAAGTATATTTTTATACCCGTGAGAATTAATCGACAACATTGGATTAATACTTGCATCATTAAAAAAAACTTATTTATGTGCTTAAATAAATAGTTGTAAAAATAGACCCAATCCAACCCCAAACATGAAATGACCTAAACACTTTAATTTACAGCAATTGGAGGGGAGGTGTTCAAAGTTGTAGATGAAATGAAGGCTGAGGGTGAAAAGTCCTCCCTTGCAAAGTATACAAGTTTACTTGACACCAAATGCAATGAAGAGAATTTGGTGAGAACCATACTATATAAATACATATTTGATTTTGGTATCTAATTAATTAAACTGAAGAATCTGAGTTTGTAATGCAGGCAAACCTAGCAAGATGGGAGCCAGGCCATGTGAGATTTAAGTTCAAACATCCATGGAAGCAATACCTTAAAATCGGAGCATTAACAAGGCAATGTGCCTCCAATATTGATGCTCACAGCACCTTCCTTCACAAGAACTCTCAGCCACGGGTAATTAACTAGAGCTACTAATATCATTTACTATTCACGCACACTTTAAAGGATGATATCATGGCGTGTATCAACCGGTTTTGCCCAATGACTGATGAAATATTACAACATCGAAGGTACTGACATATACATAGACTTGTCAATTGGATCAGCCAAGTAGCTTCGAGTTCGGATCATGCATCAATCGGGTTATGGGTCATGTAAGTTAAGGTCAGATAGCTAGAGATAGATTTACAATAGATGCACTAAATGGCAATGCAGGCTGAAGTTGCAGACAAATTAAAGGAGAAGTGCATCAGACTAAGTTCGGAAACAGGGAAAGCACTCAAAGAGCTCTCCAATGGCATGAAGAAAATGAACAGAAGTTCGATTTTAATGAAAGGTGTCAAGGAGTCGAAATCCACAGCAGCGGAGCTGCGCTCGTTGCTCGAATCGACGGGGTTTCTAGCAGGCTGCAGCCTATTAGAGGTTCTACCTATTGCGGTGGTGGCATCTTTGCTAATAGAGATCGCGACGTGCACCGAGCAGATAGTAGAGGCCGTCAATGAGCTTGCCGCCATGGCCCATTTCAAGACGGTGGAGAGGGCGGTGGCACCGGCTAATGATGTGAGTGTGAAAGTAGAGGATAAATCGGCGGAAGTTGAGGCAAAAGAGGTGGTGGTGGTGGCGGTGCCGGTACCGATCAATGGCTTCCATATAGCAACCAAAATGGAAATGAAGGATGAAATACAACAGGATGGAATTGCAATAGTTTGCAATTAAGTAAATGATGTTTCATCCCGTCTAAAACGTATAATTGACACAATAAGAGGGATAAATTATCAACCTTAACCTATACATCATATCTTAGTATTCAATATCAAAATGGAAAAGTCTGTACAAGTAAAATTTAAGGTTTACCTTGCTTGCTCCTAATCAGTGGGTCGAGTCGATCGGCGCAAACCGATTTACCTAGTACGTGACTCTTGTTCGCTGGGTCACATGATTCCTTATCATAAAAAAGAAGAAGAAAGAAATTCCATAAGATAAAATGGGACAATATTAGCACTTTAAACATCCTTCACTATTTAAGGATCGTTCACTGTTTAAGCAATTTAGGGCATTTTTAATGGTGGAATTCTATTATCGATGCTAGACTTTTAATAATAAAATAATTCAAAGAGATGAAGCATCGGTGAAATGGGATACTAGCTCTGGTATCTTTTTGTAATGATATGTGTTAATTTCCTATGTCTTGTATGCTTGTTATGTTACTTGTATTATTGTGTGTATGCTTATAACATGTATGTTTATGATGATCGTACATATTACATATAGGAAACATATATGCTATGTATGGATGCATACTTTATCTTATACTCGACTGAGTCGAATTGAGCTATGAGAGCTTGATCCTCTAACGAGTATATGTATAAAGTATGGTGTGATAATACATATGCAATATATGCTAAGCTATATGTATAATATGTATAATGTAAGAGAGACATTATATTTCTCGGTATTGGGCTGTAGCCCATTACAGAGGATTAGGCCCATGATTGCTGAGATGAGTTGAGGAGCCCAAAGCTTGAGCCCGGTTCCATCTCTTGAGCTCGGCACACTTTGATGGAACGCTGCGTTTCACTTTGGTGGGAGCTCTCCAGGTTGACCTAGCTATATAAGCTCCTTGAGGAGCTCATCTGCTGTTGTACTATTTCGTGCTCTCTCTCTCTTCATCTTCCAGAAAAGCTCTCTCTTCTAGGGTTTTCTAGGGTTTGGTGTTCCTCTCCCTTTGCCTGAAGATTCTCCGAGCGAGGAAGCGAAGAAGGTGGCCGAAGTGTCCCTGGTGGTTCTTTGGTGGCCGGCGCTCCAATCTCTGGGCAGCAGCTCTCCTCTCCAAGCGATCTAAGGTTCGAGATCGAAGACTTCTTCGATCTCTTGGTTCCTACACAGGGGGATTCTCTTTCTCTCTAACTTTCTGATCTCATGCATGTCTAGATATAGGAGTTTTGTATCTCTTACTTGATCTGTCCCTGTACGAACTCATAACTAGTGGATTTGGCCAACTCTTGAGGCCCCGTGGATGTAGGCATAGCCGAACCACGTAAAATCGCTTTTGTTCATTCTTTGGCTTGCTTGATTCGATCAGATCTGTGTTTCTCTTGCTCGATTTCATACGCTTTTGCATATACGCCTATCTCGTTATCGATCTTTAGGTTTTACAACGTAGTATCAGAGCTTGAGTGTCGCGTTCTTGATTTCCTGGCTCATTCTTGAGTTCTAGGGATAGAGAACGGGCGTAGGGCCTCGGACGGACCTAAAAGGCGACATCGCTGGTGTCGAACCCCCACATACGTGACGTACCACACCCTTGTTTGCTAGATCTAGGGTTTTGTGCTTTATTTCTGGCGTTTGGTGTGTAGATCTTGCTTAATCTTGCATTACTAGCATAGATCTATTTTTTGCTGTCAAGATTCAAGGTTTTCTTGAATATGTAAGTGTTTGTACCGATATACTAACTTGGTTTCTCTGTTTTGCGAGGTACTGGTTATAATGGGTGACAAAGGCACCTATCTCAAGCCCTTCAATGGCCACACTGATTTTGCTATGTGGCAAATTAAAATGAAGGCACTCTTGATAAAAGAAAAATGCTGGGTTGCTGTGACAAACAAGTTTCCTGATGGAACTTCAAAGGAAAAAATCTTGGAAACTGACAAACAGGCCCATAGTGAGATAATGTTGCGCTTAGGAGATGAAGTTGCTAGACAGGTTCTTAATTTTGAGACAACTAAGAAGCTGTGGGATGGGCTAGAAGCCCTCTGCTTGGTAAAATCTCTTCCTTCTCGAGTTAACCTATTCAATAAGTTGTTTTCCTTTAAAATGGATGTGTCCTGTGCTTTATCTGAAAATCTAGATAAGTTTTTGACTATTATTCAAGATTTGCAGCGTTGTGGTGATATAGTTGAGGAAACTCAATAGTGTGTGTTGTTATTAAATGCTTTGCCTGCTCAGTTTGACACCTTTAAAGATGTTGTTCAATACAGTACTGATAAGTTGGAGAAAAATGTTATCCTTGAGTCCATTATTCAGAAAAATGATGCTTTAAAGGTTTTCAGAAACAAATATGAGTCTAAATCTGATATCAAAACTGAGAATAAGAATGAAGTTCTTGTTTCTAAAGGTAGGTTCAGAAGCAATAAGCCTAATAACAACCAAAACCAAAACAGGAACAAGCCTCAAAAGGACAATGGTAAGCCTGATTCTAGTCAACATGGTAAATCTGATAAGCCTGATAAGTCTCACTAGATGTGTTCTTACTGCTCTAAGTCTGGTCATATTGAAAAATATTGTTTTAAAAGGAAAAGAGATGAAAAGGCTACTGGTAAGCAACCTAATGTATCGGCTGTGTTTGAATCCCATCCTTATTATACTCATGAAGTGCTTGCATTATTAAATACTGCTGATTCTAATACATGGATTTTGGATTCTGGATGTACCATGCATGCTACTTATCATAAGTCTTGGTTTCATGATCTTAAATCCTTTGATGGTGGCACTGTTATGCTTGGTGATCATTCTGTGCTTAAAATTAAAGGTGTTGGTTCTATTGCTTTAAAGATGTTTGATAATGTGGTAAGAGTTATTAAGGATGTTAAATGGGTTCCTGCTTTAAGAAGAAACTTGATGTCTGAAAGTGCTCTTGAAGAATTGCATTATGATGTATTCAGTTCTAAAGGTGTGAGAGTTGTTACTAAGGATGGTAAGCCTGTCATTAAGTGCATTAGAAAAGGTGGCTTATATGAATTGCTTGCTACTCCTGTGATGAACTTTTCTGCTGCTGCTCTTACTGCTTCTAACTCTGTGAAAAGCATGTCATTAAGTGAAACTCTTATGTGTCATAACATGTTAGGTCATTTAGGCAATAAAGGGTTAGAACATTTGCATAAATCTGGCATTCTCAACTCTAAACCTTGCACCATTGACTTATGTGAAAACTGTGTGCTTGGTAAACATACTAGGAAAAGTTTTAAGTCTTCTGTGCATGTCTCAACTGCTCCTCTTGATTACATACATTCTGATCTTTGGGGCCCTGCCCAAGTCTCTACTGTTGGTCATAAAAGGTATTTCATGTCCCTTGTTGATCACTATAGCAGATATGCTTGGGTTTATTTGTTGAGAACTAAAGATGAGGCTTTTGAAACTTTTAAGATGTGGAAAATTAGAGTTGAAAAAGAAACTGGATTATCTGTGAAATGTTTGAAAACTGACAATGGATTGGAGTTTTGCAATTCTGTGTTTAATCAATTCTGTCAAGAGCATGGTATTAAGAGACATTTAACTATTCCTGGAACTCCTCAGCAAAATGGTACAGCTGAGAGGTTGAACAGGACTCTTCTTGAAAAGGCTAGATGCATGTTAATCTCTTCTGGTTTGAAACATTGTCTGTGGGGTGAAGCTGTGATTACTTCTGCTTATTTGATTAATAGAACTCCTTCTTCTGTGATTGCTTTTAAAACACCTTATGAGTTATTGATGTGCGTGCAAATTGCCATATTTTATATGCACATATGAATCCATTTTATCGTCTTTTGCATGCATATTAATGGGAAAACATGGGATAAGTGTAGTTTACGCTTAAATGTCAAATATATGGGTTTGCACGAGTTTCCATATGATTTTTGCAGAAAACATGATAAAAATTGACAAATTCGGAAGAGCGGAAAAAGAACTCGAAGTCTTCTGGAGAGGTCGAAATCGACTAGGGACCTCGACATCGAGTACATCAGAGACATAGGAATCGAGCAGGAAATGAAACAGAGCATGTCGACATAGAAGAGGTCGATATCGACGTTTGGGGGTCGATATCGATGCTGCCAGATCGACCAAATTGATAGAACTCGAGCGCTAGTTCGAGTAGGAGAAGGAGAAGCTCGAGATAAAGTTTTGAAGGGGTCGATATCGATGTCTAAGCTAGGGTCGATATCGACCATGCCAGCAGAAGAATCCGACTCCGATTTTTGATAGAATTCTATCCGAAGCTTGCACGTGTATCCAAAGGGTCGAGATTTCTTATCATCCATACCAGATCTATCAGGAGGAGGCTGAGTTACCATGAAGTTTTAGCTTTTACTTTTATTTTAGTTTATCTTAGAGAATAAAGATAGGGTTTCGAGTCCTTATCGACATCTATAAATAGAGGCCCATAGGGCTGAGTTTAGACATTCAAGTTAGCATCCAATAACATCCAATTTCGCAGAGAATTCCAAGTTTATAGAGAGTACTGACGAGTAGAGAGAGAGAGGAGGCCGAGTGGAGTTGTAAAGCGAGAGCGGAGTGACTTGTTCGGTTGTACTTTCTTTCGAAGTTTTAATTCAAAGTAGCTTTCTTTCAACAATAATGATGATGATGTGCATGATGAGGAGCGAGTAGTCAACCCACTTCTAGGGTCGGGGTGAGCCCGGCGATAGCAATGTGAGGTAAGTGCATCAAAGGTATGACTTTTATGCGATTCCGTCTTCTAGCCCATGCATGATCCTTTATGAAAGTTAGGGAGATTCATTATTTACATTATTGAAGCGAAAGCCACTCATATTGTGAACTTGAATTGGTCATGAATTGGATAGTAACTATTAGGAAATGTGCGAGAGCCTCTAACCACCTAAGTGTTGATAACGAAAGTTATTTGACGGAAAGACATTAAATTTCATAGCTTTAGCATGAAACTTGCATCGTTATCGTTGTGGCATGAAACCCCGACTTTGGAAGCCTTTTAATTAATTGAATTCTTCATAAAAGTCTTAAGTTTTGTTTCTGTTCATCTTCCTTCTCCATCCTATTTTCTTTGGACTCTTTTCCGACAAATTGGTTACGAAAACAGTTTCTGTGACAAGCATCGAAATCGACCATAAGGGTCGATATCGAGGTCTAACATCGATATCGAGGTCTGTCTCGACGTCGACTTGCTGTTTTGTCTTCTGCAGGAACTGCCCTAGGAAATGGACCAGAACTGGGGTCAATATCGACCAGTATACTCGATATCGAGTGTCTGCTGAGGTCGAAAGCTTTGATCGTGCGTACAACAAGGGAAGCGCTGACATACCTCCTCGCAGATTCGATCCTGAATTTCCCTACTACTACAAGGGAGGGGATTCTTGTATTATTTGTTTGGGACAGGGAGTTAGTCTAGTTGTGCTTTGTTTTATTTTGAATTATTTGAATCCCTACTACACCTCCCCCTAGCGAACAAATTGGCGCCGTAGCCGGGGAGGCAATCAATCGCCACCTAAGTTAATCACGATCTTTTTCTGAGCTTATTCTGCAGGTTTATGTGACGTTCTGATCGCGGACCTATCCTAGAACCAATCAATGAGCCTGAACGTTTCTACCATCTTCGCAACAAAGCAATTTGCATCATGGCTGAAAATGAGACACATGCTGAGATCATAGAGCGGTTGAGGAAGGAGATCGAGGACCACAATGCTACAATCACTGCTGAAAGGGCCGCCGCTGCTGCTGAGTAAGCCCGTGCTGATAGGGAGGAGGATGCGCGCAGACAAGCCCAAGAGCGGCTAAATCATTATCCACAGACGGCGATGCAATACATGCATCCGCCGCTTCAAGTTCCTGAATCTGCCATTATAATTCCTCACTCCAACTATGAATTGAAAATTAACTTCCTATTTGAGATTAAAAGAAATACTTTTAAAGGAAGACATAACGAATGCCTCTTGAAACATATCTCTACTTTTATGGACTTATGTGAAACAGTTGCCGATGGAGTAAACTTAGAGTATGTGCGACTAAAATCTTTTCGATGGTCTTTGGCAGGGAAGGCATTACAATGGCTTGAAAGTTTGGCTCCACGATCGCTAAGGACATGGGCGGAGGTGAAAGATGAATTCTTGAACAAATTCTTCCCACCTTCTAAAACGACGATGCTACGACAAAGGATCACGACTTTCAAACAAAAGCCAGGTGAAACCCTAGCACAGGCGTGGGAGCGCTTTAAGGACTTGCTGAGATCATGCCCAACACATGGGCAACTTCCATATGTCATCCAGGAGATCTTTTATAATGCTCTTGATGCGCCGAATAAGGAGAGGATCAATTCTTATACCTCCTATCGGTACATTGAGCTTACACCTATGGAGGCATGGGAGACCATTAAGAGGCTTGTGAACTTTGACAACACCTATGGGGCTGCTGCGGCCTATGATGCAAGGCCTGCCCCATCTATGCCACTATATGAGCCTCCAAGGGAGATAGATCCTGAGGTGCGGCAACAATTCCATAATGATCAAACACGCCGCCTTCAAAAGCAAGTAAGGTTCCTGAGCAACAATCAACCTTGTCAGGAATGTGGCTCAATAAGGCATAACACTAGTGCATGTCCACATACTGAGCAAGTATCCATGGCGGAACAACATGAGGAGGTCAAATGGACGAGAGGCCCCTATGGAGGGGGCAATCAACAAAATTGGGGTGATCAAAGGTTCTATCAACAAAGGGGTCCCCCAACATATAAGGCACCAGGGCAACCTGAGCGGGAGACTAAGAAAGATGACATGCAAATCATCCTTGATGAGATGCGGAGGAACCATGCGGAGTTCAAACAAGCCAACAACTCCGTCCATACTCAGCTGCAGGGCATCAATTCTAGACTTGAGGAGATCGACGTTTGGATGCACAACATGGAGACTCAAATGAGTCAATTGGCGGAAGCAATGCCCAAAGCGTCAGGATCACTCCCTGGATCCACTGTGCCCAACCAAAAGGGCAAAACCACTGGTCACATTATGACAGTCAACCTAAGGAGTGGGTGTCAATTACAAACGCCCGAGCAAAAAGCGAGGAGAAGGAGCTAGAACACACGGCGATATCGACCCCCCCTGTCGATATCGGTCAAGGTGACATCGATGTCGACCCTCCTGTCGATGTCGACCCTAATTCTGCGTCACCACATAAATCGATTCCTCCAGTGGATATCGACCCTACTGATGTCGATGTCAATCTTACTGCAGCCGCGGTAAGGAAGAAGGTGTTGCCATTCCCAACTAGAAAGGTGATTAAGGACCCAGCGGAAAAGAAGTTCCAACGGTTCGTGAAGATGCTCCAAGGACTTAATGTCTCTATACCATTCACAGAGGCACTTCACGAGATGCCATCTTATGTAAGGTTCCTTAAAGACATCTTAGGTAAGAAGCGATCGCTCTCTGAGATCGCAGAGGAATGCAATAGGTTGGAGCTACCACAAAAGCAGGTGGACCCAGGTAAGTTTTCTATCGCTATAGGTCTAGGTCAATTCAAATTTAATGCTTTAGTTGACTTGGGCGCTAGCGTTAGCATGATGCCACTAACCGTATGGCACAAGGTAAAGATAGGTCCTCTGGAGCCCGTTGATGCAAGATTGTACATGGCTAACAATACGGTAGTGATTCCAACTGGGATAGTGACGGATGTTCCAGTACAAGTAGGTAAATTCTTTGTCCCTGCTGATTTTCTAGTTGTTGATATAGCGGAGGACCCTGCTAGTCCAATTATTTTAGGTAGGCCATTCCTAGCAACCGTCGATGCCAACATCAGCGTAAAGAAAGGATTGCTCTCATTCACAATTAGTGATGAAGTGATAGAGTATGCCTTCAACAAGACGGTGAAAAATCAAGGGCCAATGGAGATAAAAGCCATCAATGAAGCCCAAGTAGAGGAAGTTGAGGAAATCTTGAACGTAGGAGCTCAATAGAACATCGAAATCGACCTAGGTAAGTCGATATCGACCACTAATGTTCAAGATTCTGTGGCAGGTCATAAGTATGGGGTTAACGGAGGAGAAGAGGAAACATCGAAATCGGGGTCAAGGGTCGATATCGACCACACCCTATCGAAATCGACCACCATCAGCGTTGAGAAGGGAGGAAAGGAGACCTCGATATCGACTTCTGAGGGTCGAAATCGACCTGATCATATCGAGTCAAAACTCTCCGAATCGACTGATCCTCCAGGAGTACAACAGGGGTCGATATCGACCTCTGAACATCGACATCGACCTGAGCCACAGACTGAGAAGAAGGTAAGTCAAGGTACGAATTCCTCTTGCTCCATTACGATTAAGGACTTATCATTATTTGGAAGAGGTGTGCCTTGGAATGTGCGCTTATGTAGGGTATCCGATGATGATTCAAACCAATATGCGATAGGAGACAAGGTCTATGTTGCCAAGTCAAAGGACCATTGGTTCCCTACAAGATTCAAGGATAAGAACTTAGGACCATTCACAGTGAATCAAATCAATCCCGGCGGAATGCAGCTGCGGGAAAAGAAAGGAGTGATATTTGAGGCCCAAGCCACATGGGCTCTGCAGATGCCGCCTTGAGAAGCGCGAAGGAAGAAGTCGGCCTAGCGACTTAAAAGTCTAGAGCTTGTAACAAAGACTTAGTTTTTGTTTTAGACAGTTTTTGTTTTGGTTTTAGACACTTTATTGTTTTGCATATTTGGTTTTGTGTTTTGTTTTCAAATTGCAGGAAAGAGAAAAGCACACAGAAAGGCATCGAAATCGACCTTAAGATCGACATAGATAGGGTTTGTGATCGAGGCCAAATCACCCTGAAGCCTGAGCAGAAATCGAGAAAGACATCGATATCGATGTAAAGGGTCGATATCGAC
Source organism: Persicaria maculosa (assembly GCA_963922045.1). Classification (NCBI taxonomy): domain Eukaryota; kingdom Viridiplantae; phylum Streptophyta; class Magnoliopsida; order Caryophyllales; family Polygonaceae; genus Persicaria; species Persicaria maculosa. The sequence goes on along the minus strand of OY998261.1, from coordinate 15,872,867 downwards.
CCTGCCTGTTGTCTTCTTCAACTCCTGAAATTTGTGACGGTTTTGTAAGTTTTCTTCTTAAACCTAGTTCTAATACAATGAGGACACTGTAAATTTTAAGTATGGGGTGGGGGAAAGGCTTACTTGCATATTCATACTTAGTTTAGATTTGCATATTTATTTTAATGCATATTTAGTTCTTATTTCGAAAAAAAGAGAGAAATATGACCCCCATCAAAAATTGTGAAAAGAAGAAAGAGTCATGGAAGTATAAAAAAGAGCTATATGATGCAAAATTAGATTCATTAGAGATATAACATGAGATTGCCTAGTTAAGGGAAGTCCCAATGAAGTGCAAAAAGAGAAAAAAATAAAGGAGATGAAAATTGAAGTTGCTTTTGGCATATGCATGATAAGATGATGGAGGACTTTTTATGAAAATTCCATACAAGCGCTTATTTATACAAGTTCATATCCTAGCCTCACCTATGCATCATCGCAAAAGCCACAAAGCCATATATGAGCCTTATCATTATCTTTATTGCTCCACATATATACATATTGCCCATTTTTATACCTTATACCCTGTCCGGGGACAAGTTTGAGAATGGATGTCATCATTGGAGTTATATGGAGTTGTGAATTATATGAAGTTGTTGGCAGGAATGAAAGAATTATGAAATATGGAAAATTAAATGAGCGAGAAAAAATCCGATCACCTCAGGAGATAAAGGTAGGTCGACCCTGCTTGCGTTGAGATAATAGTTCCGCAGGATGGGATAAAAGGTGAGGAGTCCGAAGTACTAAGTATCCGGGGCCATTCATGACACCCATGTTTGCGACTTGCGAGAAGGAAGTGCTAAGGTTAGAGAGGTAAAAGCATATATTGAAAAAAGCATTGAGCGATGAGTGAAAGGTGAGACATTATGAAGAAGGAATGTGGAATGTTTTGGAAAGAAAGTATGTTTCCCCGGATTTAAAACCACATGGCCAAATATTAGCCCACCTTTAGCCTTTTACCAATCCACTTCTCACATGCTTGCAAAAAGTCCTCTTGATTATTAATGTTATGTCGCTAAAATTGTTTTTGCATATTACCTCCTTTATGAGTATGAAATTGCTTTTATGCACAGGCATGGACTTAGTTGACATAAGTACCTTATCGAGGCTGGCAATTGATTTTAGGGACATATGAAAAATGAATCTATGATGTTGAGAGTTTACATTCTTCCCCTGAATTACCATTAAAAGTATTGCTTGGGGACAAGCAAGCTTAAGTATGGGGTGTTTGATGTGCGCGCAAATTGCCATATTTTCTGTGCACATATGAATCCATTTTATCGTCTTTTGCATGCATATTAATGAGAAAACATGGGATAAGTGTAGTTTACACTTAAATGTCAAATATATGGGTTTGCACGAGTTTCCATATGATTTTTGCAGAAAACAGGATAAAAATGGACAAATTCGGAAGAGCGGAAAAAGAACTCGAAGTCTTCTGGAGAGGTCGAAATCGACTGGGGACCTCGACATCGAGTACATCAGAGACATAGGAATCGAGCAGGAAATGAAACAGAACATGTCGACACAGAAGAGGTCGATATCGACGTCTGGGGGTCGATATCGATGCTGCCTGATCGACCAAATTGATAGAAGTCGAGCGCCAGTTCGAGTAGGAGAAGGAGAAGCTCGAGATAAATTTTTAAAGGGGTCGATATCGATGTCTAAGGGTCGATATCGACCATGCCAACAGAAGAATCCGACTCCGATTTTTGATAGAATTCTATCCGAAGCTTGCACGTCTATCCAAAGGGTCAAGATTTCTTATCATCCATACCAGATCTATCAGGAGGAGGCTGAGTTACCATGAAGTTTTAGCTTTTACTTTTATTTTAGTTTATCTTAGAGAATAAATATAAGGTTTCGAGTCCTTATCGACATCTATAAATAGAGGCCAATAGGACTGAGTTTAGACATTCAAGTTAGCATCCAATAACATCTAATTTCGCAGAGAATTCCAAGTTTATAGAGAGTAGTGACGAGTAGAGAGAGAGAGAGGAGGCCGAGTGGAGTTGTAAAGCGAGAGCGGAGTGGCTTGTTCGGTTGTACTTTCTTTCGAAGTTTTAATTCCAAGTAGCTTTCTTTCAACAATAATGATGATGATGTGCATGATGAGGAGCGAGTAGTCAACCCACTTCTAGGGTCGGGGTGAGCCCGGCGATAGCAATGTGAGGTAAGTGCATCAAAGGTATGACTTTTATGCGATTCCGTCTTCTAGCCCATGCATGATCCTTTACGAAAGTTAGGGAGATTAATTATTTACATTATTGAAGCGAAAGCCACTCATATTGTGAACTTGAATTGCTCATGAATTGGATAGTAACTCTTAGGAAATGTGCGAGAGCCTCTAACCACCTAAGTGTTGATAACGAAAGTTATTTGATGGAAAGACATTAAATTTCATAGCTTTATCATGAAACTTGCATCGTTATCGTTGTGGCATGAAACCCCGACTTTGGAAGCCTTTTAATTAATTGAATTCTTCATAAAAGTCTTAAGTTTTGTTTTTGTTCATCTTCCTTCTCCATCCTATTTTCTTCGGACTCTTTTCCGACAAATTGGTTACGAAAACAGTTTCTGTGACAAGCATCGAAATCGACCATAAGGGTCGATATCGAGGTCTAACATCGATATCGAGGTCTGTCTCGACGTCGACTTGCTGTTTTGTCTTCTGCAGGAACTGCCCTAGGAAATGGACCAGAACTGGGGTCGATATCGACCAGTATACTCGATATCGAGTGTCTGCTGAGGTCGAAAGCTTTGATCGTGCGTACAACAAGGGAAGCGCTGACATACCTCCTCGCAGATTCGATCCTGAATTACCCTACTACTACAAGGGAGGGGATTCTTGTATTATTTGTTTGGGACAGGGAGTTAGTCTAGTTGTGCTTTGTTTTATTTTGAATTATTTGAATCCCTACTACACCTCCCCCTAGCGAACAATTATGGACTACCAGGAAACCTAAACTTGATCATTTGAAACCTTTTGGTTGCACTGTTTTCTCTTATGTCAATCAAGGTAAGTTGGAACCTAGGTCACAAAAATTTGTGCTACTTGGGTATCCTGAAAATGTCAAAGGTTATAAACTGTTGATTGTCCAACCTGGTATTTATAAGACAATTGTGAGTAGAAATGTTATATTCAATGAGCATGAATTTCATTTTAAAAAGGCTTCTCCTCCTGTGTTACCTGAGACTGACTTGCACGAACAAGATAGTGATTAGTTCTATGTCTCTAAGGACATGGATTCTGATTCTGAAGATGAGTTTGACAGTGGTTATTCCTCTACTCCCTCCCCTCCTCTCTCTATTTCTTCTCCTGCCCCTCCTGGTTCTGTGCTTATGCAACCTCACCAATCGGGTGGGGAAGCAAATAATGAATATGTTTTACCTTCCTCTTCTACTTCTCCTACTTCTGTGAATGAGGAGGTTGTTGAATCTGTGTCTGCTTCTGGTTCTGGCAATTCTAGTTCTTCAAATGCTCATAGACATGATTTAACTGATTGGCAATTAACTAGGGATAGGAGTCCTAGGACTGTCATTCCTAATAAAAGATTCATTAATAGCATTTTTGAGTTTGCTTGTCTTGTTTCTTCTGTGGTGCAAAGTTATACCCCTGAAACTTATGAACAAGCTGTTAAATGTGCTCACTTTAAATTCTGGAAGCATGCTATAGATGAAGAAATAGATTCTATGAGAGTTAATAAAACCTGGACTTTGGTTCCCAAACCTGCTGATGCTAGATTGATTGATTATAAATGGATCTTTAAGCTTAAAGAGGGAATTTCTAAGTCTGACCCCCTAGATACAAAGCTAGGTTGGTTGCTAAAGGTTTTACTCAAAGGGAAGGAGAGGATTACAATGAGATCTTTGCTCCTGTTGTGAAATATAAGACTCTTAGATTGTTGCTTGCTATGACTGCTGTCTATGACTATGAACTGGAACAAATGGATGTTAAAACTGCTTTTCTTCATGGTGACTTGGATGAGACTATATATATGAGACAGCCTAAAGGCTTCATTGATTCTGTGCATCCTGACTATGCATGCTTGCTTAATAAATCTATATATGGCTTGAAACAGTCTCCACGTCAGTGGAACATCAAGTTTGATAGATGTATGAGGTTTAACTTGGGTTTTAAGAGAAGTAAGTTTGATACATGTTTGTATTTTAAAGGTTTAAAGCATGCTGGTCTTGTGTTATATGTTCTTCTGTATGTGGATGATATCTTGCTTATTTCTAAGTCTATTGATGGCATCTTTGATATTAAGAAGAATCTGCAAATTTTGATATGAAGGACTTAGGCATTGCTAAGAAAATTCTGGGCATGTCCATTGTTAGGGATAGAAAGCATAAGAAGCTTTGGTTGCATCAATGTGATTATGTTCAGAAAGTGCTTGATAGATTTCATGTGACCGGTGATAAAGTGAATAACATTCCCCTTGGTCCTCACCTTGACTTGACTAACCTTAAAGAAAAAATGTCTTTGGTTGAGTCTAAAAGGATGAAATTTATCCCATATGATGCTGCAGTAGGGTCTATTATGTATTCCGTGATATGCACTAGACCTGATTTGGCATTTGCAATTAGCACACTTAGTAGGTTCATGTCTGAACCTGCTGAGAAGCATTGGTTGTCAATGAAATATCTGCTTAAATATCTTCTTGGATCTGTGAAATTATCTCTGTTATATGCTGAACATTCTTCCTCTTATGATTTACATGGTTTTGTTGATGCTGACTATGCTAGCAACAAGGACATCAGGAAATCTATTACTTCCTATGTTTATACATGGGCTGGTAATTGTATTTCTTGGAAATCCCAACAGCAACCTATAGTTGCATTATCCTCTACTGAGGCAGAGTACATTGCAGCAACAGAGGCCTGTAAAGAGGCTATCTGGCTGCAAGGTATTCTGAAAGAGATTGAAAAGAAGCACTATACTTCTGTTTTGCATATAGATAGTCAGAGTGCTCTTTACTTATGTCGTGACCCCATGTATCATGAAAGAACTAAGCATATTGATGTGAGATATCATTTTATCAGGGAAAAAGTTGAAGATAATGTGATTCATGTTAAAAAGATTGATGGTAGATATAATCCTGCAGATTTTGGCACAAAAATTGTTCCTCATGATAAGTTTTTGTATTGTAGGAACTTCCTCCATTTGGAGGAGCTCACCTGATTTGTATTGTGAGCATGGGCTGAGGACGGACCTGGCATAAGAATCCACTTGATATGAAGCTGAGTCTGCCCAGTCCAAGACTTAGAAAATTACAGGGGCATTTGTAATGATATGTGTTAATTTCCTATGTCTTGTATGCTTGTTATGTTACTTGTATTATTGTGTGTATGCTTGTAACATGTATGTTTATGATGATTGTACATATTACATATAGGAAACATATATGCTATGTATGGATGCATACTTTATCTTATACTCGACTGAGTCGAATTGAGCTATGAGAGCTTGATCCTCTAACGAGTATAGGTATAAAGTATGGTGTGATAATACATATGCAATATATGCTAAGCTATATGTATAATATGTATAATGTAAGAGAGACATTATATTTCTTGGTATTGGGCTGTAGCCCATTATAGAGGATTAGGCCCATGATTGCTCAAAGGAGTTGAGGAGCCCAAAGCTTGAGCCCGGTTCCATCTCTTGAGCTCGGCACACTTTGATGGAACGCTGTGTTTCACTTTGGTGGGAGCTCTCCAGGTTGACCTAGCTATATAAGCTCCTTGAGGAGCTCATCTGCCGTTGTACTGTTTCGTGCTCTCTCTCTCTTCATCTTCCAGAAAAGCTCTCTCTTCTAAGGTTTTCTAGGGTTTGGTGTTCCTCTCCCTTTGCCTGAAGATTCTCCGAGCGAGGAAGCAAAGAAGGTGGCCGAAGTGTCCCTGGTGGTTCTCTGGTGGCCGGCGCTCCAAGCTCTGGGCAGCAGCTCTCCTCTCCAGGCGATCTAGGGTTCGAGATCGAAGACTTCTTCGATCTCTTGGTTCCCACACAGGGGGATTCTCTTTCTCTCTTGCTTTCTGATCTCATGCATGTCTAGATCTAGGAGTTTTGTATCTCTTACTTGATCTGTCCCTGTACAAACTCATAACTAGTGGATTTGGCCAACTCTTGAGGCCCTGTGGATGTAGGCATAGCCGAACCACGTAAAATCGCTTGTGTTCGTTCTTTGGCTTGCTTGATTCGATCAGATCTGTGTTTCTCTTGCTCGATTTCATACGCTTCCGCATATACGCCTATCTCGTTATCGATCTTTAGGTTTTACACTTTTGCTAGTATCGCTCTATATCTCATGTAGTTAATGCAAAGCAAATTTTTTTTTGGTGAAATAATGCAAAGCAAATGTGTCAGATTTTTATTTTATTTTTCAGCTGAACAAACCTAAAACGCGTCGTTTCAAAAGTTAAAAGAAAACAAAAACTCAAAACTTTACCTCTGCAGAAACGAGAGGAACATGTGTTGCATTTCAAGTGGTGGCAGAGAATGGGCGGTGGAGATGGCGCCACATGGACGGCCAGATTTGATCTAGGTTAATGAAAATTACATATTATATATATATATATGTAATTTTTGACATTAAAAATAAAAAAATTAAAAATACCACAATACTAAATTCATTTTTCTCTACACATAAACATTAATTTCAAATACGTTTGGCCATATTTTGAAAAAAAATTATTTTTTCTTGAATACAATTATATATAATAATACCCAAAAAATATTTTTTTTTAATTATCTTTCAATAGTAATAGATAATATCAATTTATGAATAATATTTTTATAATGAAAAATAAATATATGAATTTAATCTAGAAATGAAATAATTATTCGAAAGGGGTATAATTATAAATTGAATTGGTAGGAAAAGATGAAAATAATTATTGGAGAGGGGTATAATTGTAAATTAAATTGATAGAAAAAAATGAGTTTTGGGATGCTGGGGATAAAAAGTAAAAAGTAAGAATGAGATGCTAAGATGATGTGGATGAGAGAGAAGATTAAAAAAAAAGTATTTCTAGTATCCCAACCATTCATTAATTAACATGGCTCTTAAGATCCCCTATAACACTTTGTGTGTTACACTCGACGTTACACTTAATTATTTGAATTTTTTTCGAAATATTCATAAAATATTAAATAATTACGGAAATATTCAAGTGTTTAAAATAATTACACAAATATTCATTTTTTGCAGGTTCATCAGAAAAACGCGGTCCTACTTCGCGTTTTATTCACAACACAAGGAAGAGAATTGGCGCCAGAGTTGGGAATTTAAGTTTACGAAAGAAACGCGGTCTGAGACCGCGTTTCTATGGGCATTTAATTGAAATAAAATTCGCCCAACTGAAATGCTGAGGTGGCGATAGAAACGCGGTATGAGACCGCGTTTCTTTCGTTGACTGGATTCCCTTCAGCAAAAGTTGCTGACTGGGATTTACGTTACAAGAGAAACGCGGTCTCTGACCGCGTTTCTTTGTGTTGGTTTTAGAAAAACAAGTAAAAGATTCTAATTGAATGCGAACGGTTATCTACCCATAAAACACGGTGCCCAACCGCGTTTTATTACCATCACAAAACCTTACACCAACTTCCCCTTCCCCACTTCATCTTCTTCCTCCGTCTTCGAGATCCATAGCCCTCATCCCCCTTCGTCCTTTGCAACCCACATCCGACCACCCCATCGGCGTCCTCCCTCCTCATCTAATCCTCCTCCATCTTTTATTGAAATTTCGGTTTGTTGTTTGCCTTCGTCGCTCGATTCCACGCCGCATGTTAGTTTTTTTTCTTTCTAAATTTCGAACGATTATGGAATTGTTCGTGGTTGTCGATTGTTCAAATTGTTTGATAGTTATATGTTTGTGGTTGTTGGTTAGTGCTTATTATTGAATCGAAGTGGTTTAAATCGAAATGGTTTGATAGTTTTAGATCCAAAATTGTGATGAATGATCACAAGAATAGAAATTGTATAGGAGTGTATGTGATTGTTTGATTGTTAAATAGTCGTTAATTGGTAGGAGGAGACACCATCTAAAATTGGTGGAATATTGGAAGATAATACAATTTTAGTAGCATGAAATAATAGGAGAGTAGATTTTGATTTGTGTAATCTATACTTAAAAATGATGAAGATTAGAGTGAGATGAAATTATTGATAGTATATCATAAGATTAGAATAGGAGAAGAGCATATGAAAAAAAAAATTAAGATTCAAAACCTATTTTATTTTTTTAGCAGAAGAAAAATTAAGATAGGATAAGAAGATATAGAAGAAAAAACCTAATAGGAATGTAGGAAAAGTAATTTTGATTTGTAGAAAAAAAAGTATAAATTCATAAACTATTTTTTTGATATTCTGAACACGTTAATTTCGGTAATTGATAAGAGAGTAGATTATGATTCTGAACACTTTATTTTGTGATTATGACAAGTAATTTTGTGATTCTGACAAGTAACCTACTTTTTTTTAGTGATTCTGACATGTAATTTTGTGATTCTGAACACGGTAATTTATTTGTGTTAGGAAGGTAGAATGACAATGCAATTGAATCCCGGACCGCTTGTGAATGAGGTGCTCCATAGACAACATCTCCATAGATCAACCGATGTGTGGAATGGCGAGGAATATGTAAGTACATATTATTTTAACCATGTGTTAAAATTCATATGAGACAGTACAAACAGATCAGATACTAATGCTTGTCAGTGTTATGTTTGTAGACGAATGGTGTCATACAACATAGACTGCACTTACGGAAGATCGGACGAGATGCAACTGTCGATCCAAGAGTTATGCAGTACATAAAGACGGTAGGATTCGAATGCATTTGCAAGCTAGGGTCCGCGTTGGAGATTGACAATGAGTTAATCACAACGTTGATAGAGAGGTGGAGACCTGAGACCCACACCTTCCACTTAAACGTTGGAGAGGCCACAATCACGCTACAAGATGTTTCAGTTATATTGGGACTACATGTCGACGATCTTGCAGTTACCGGGAGTGCTTGGTACGATTGGTCAACTGTTGCGAAAACGTTGCTTAGGCAAAGACCCCCACCAAATCAGATAAGGGGATCGTCGGTGAAGGTGGCTTGGCTACGACAACTACTGGTGCCTTTACCAGAAGATGTGGATGAGCATGTTGTGCAGTGCCTGGCTAGGGCATACATTCTACTGCTAATGAGAAGTGTCATGTTTGCGGATAACAGTGGCGGCCAAGTAAAATTACTTTACCTAGCACTGCTAGCGGATTTGGAGGCCGCTAGCCAGTATAGTTGGGGCAGTGCGACATTAGCCTTCCTCTACCGAGAACTTTGTAGAGCAACAACACGGGAGAAAGCCGAGATCGTAGGCCCTGTCATCTTATTACAGGTACAGTAACTATGTCGTGTTCTTATTTTCAATTTTTGTGAATTTGTAACTAATTACCTCTACAATAATCCTAGTTGTGGGCATGGGAGTGCATTCCCATTGGACGACCATGATGCATTATCCCACTCGGTGAAGATGATGACCAGAACGCCATTCGAAGGGCTCGACGGAAAGAAGCTAGGAAGAAGAGTGGTTACATTTTACAACCTCCCCCATTTATCGCTTGATTTGTAGATGGGGAGGATTAACTGGCTATGAGGTGATTGAATTGCTCATACTCCTATGGCACTACCCCGAAGACGCTGATATAGTACCGAGATACATTCGATCGACAAACTACAGATCAGGTTAGGCAGTTTTGTTCTCACATCCCGTCATTGTATATGGACAAATGAAATTCATATTTTAGTTACATGCATTAATTGACTATGCCGTTTATCTGGGAGCCATACACGAGTGACGTACTAGCTTGCCTGGCTCCCATCTGTACACAAAGTGGGAACATCTGGCGATATACTACACCCATCATCTGCTTTGAGATTGTAGAGGAGCATCACCCGGAGCGGGTCTGTCGCCAATTTGGGGATGTGCAAGTGGTGCCCCCATCATGTGCATATGACGAGGTGTTGCACAAAATGGATCGCAGGGGAAAACATCAACACGATTGGGCTCAGGTTCATGAGCAATGGATCAAGATGTGGAACGAGCGAGAGAACTTCATTCAGGTCGCAGCTGAGGTGGACGATGAGGATGAGGCCCTGGCACAGTATATGGCCTGGTACACACGTATCACCAGGCGCCTCATTAGTCGACCTACTAGTGCTCCGGCGGGGGTTTATCAACCAGTGGCTCCTGACTGCTACATGATGGTTAGTATTTACATCTTCATCTTCCACTTTTTTATTTCACTGAAAAACAATCCTTGTAGTTACTCCAACAATCAAAACCTTATGTCCAGGGGAATTTCGTCATGGATGCTAGTGCTCGAACAATCCAAACCGTTGAAGAATCGCATCAATTCTATGCCCAACACCAGTACAACTCAATGATGGGAAAAGTGGACGAGTATTGCAGCTACATGACAATGCAGGGACCACAACTTCACAGTGAAATGTCGTACAACCCAACAATACCTCCCAGGCCGACTGCACCGTTGTCACAACGACCGTTTCAACCAGAAATGCCACCAACAGCCTTTGGAGTGTCCTCCCAGCCGGAGATGGGGACCCCGTGGTCAATGGTTTTTCCTTCATACCCATCGTACGGTACGCCAGGTGGCACACCTCCGTTCATGATGGACTCATTCAACCAACCACGATTTATGTTCCCCTAGTCGACTTTCGTCGCCTCTGGAGCCACTTCGACTCAGTTCGGGCCTGCTCCTACGTTCTTGACCACCCCGCCTTGTTATCAGGGGCGGATTGTTTATGCTGATCCCTGCAACCTTTTTGGGGCGACACCTCCACGAAGAAACCCAAGAATCTCACCTCTAATGAAACTTGAGGTGACGTTACAATTATCCAACTACAAAACCTCTCCAATGCAATTGGTTGCATGAGGCCCATTGTAATTGACGACCATCCACATATCAACAGTTCGATCAACACGACGAGCAGATAGCCGCCATGTGCATCCACAACTGTCCTTCCTATCATAAACAACCGTATACCATTCTGGACTCGCCTTCTTTGTCCTGTACGGCTTACTCATACGCACTGAATACTCGGTCAAATCACATTTCAGCTCCTCTAACGAGTTGAACATTTGTCCGCGAAAAAATTGTCTTCAATCATCTAATTGGACATGTGAATTTAACCCTTTTCATGCAGTTGTTATCATTGGATTAGCTTCAACAATATTCCAGTTGGGATTAGAGGCCTCGTCCTTGATCGCCGCCTCCCTAGTAGCATCATCGTCCTCTTCAGAATTATCCTAGTCGTCTTCGTGGTCAACACCAAGAGCGTCAACATAGATCTCACTCAGTTGTTCAAACCCTTGCTGAGATATGTTGTTATGCTCATTCATCCTATATGTTCATTAACATAAAGTTAGTTTATCATAGATATTAACATGATAATATATTTCAATATATTCATCATATTTCATCAACAAATATTAACTACACTAAACAATCATATAAGTTAAATAATCCTATTTCAATTTATTTCATCCTATTTCAATATACAAACACGCTCATATATTTGAATATATTTCATCAACATATATTAACTAAATAATCCTACAAGTTAAACAAGTTATTCATGATAACAAGGACAACTTCATATAATTCAATATAATCCTCCAACAACAATAAAACAACTATATACAGATTAAAGATTCAAAACACATAATTTTAAGCACAAGTATGGGAGAATATTAAAGATTCTAAACATTTTAATCATTCAAATAAGAGCGAAAAATACAAATAAGAGTGTGAAACTAACCTTAACCACAACTTTAGACAACAATGTGAAAATATATAGATTTGATAATTAATGGAGAGCTTCAACCGGCACTACTAATGGAGAGTTTCATGCGAGAGAAGCAAAGGCAAAGGGATAATGAATAGGAAATATTGAGTTCAGAGATGTATATACTTAAAAACACGGACTATGACAGCGTTTTAATATTCAGATTCTCCTACCCTAATAGGGGGAATCTCTGCAAAGGGCTATGGAACTAAGAAACGCAGGAGTAGGCCGCGTTTTATTTGTAATCCACCAAAAAAGAATCTTTGACTCTTTTTTTTTTTTTCTGAAACTACACAGAGAAACGCGGTCTCAGACCGCGTTTCTTTGTTTAATCCACGCTCAGTCAGCAATAGTGACCTGTGGGGCCCCCTCTGCAACAGAAACGCGGTCTTAGACCACGTTTCCATTGCCAGGTAAGCATTTTCATAAACGACAATAAACTTCATTTTTTTAATATAGAAACGCGGCCTTAGACCGCGTTTCTTTAATAAAATTTAACCACCCATCCAGGCACCAATTCTCTTTCCAGCTTTGTGAATAAAACGCGGAGTAGGGCCGCGTTTTTCTAATAAACCTGCAAAAAATGAATATTTGTGTAATTATTTTAAACACTTGAATATTTCCATAATTATTTAATATTTTATGAATATTTCGAAAAACTTCTAATTATTTCAGGTATTAATTAACATTTAAAAATTTAAAAATTTATATTTATACTCTATACACTTATTTAACATGTCTATCAATTTTTATTATTAAAATATATGTTTTAAAAAAATATACAAAATATTTTCTAAAATAATCAATCTTTAAATTATCCATAGTTTTTAATAATAATTTTTTGTAATAAAATTTTATAAACATGTTAATACAATTTTATAGAATATCAATATAATATTTATATATTTTATAAATATGAATTTATACCCGAAATAATTAAGTGTAACACCCGGTGTTATTGGGGATCCGAACTGTTATTTAAGTAGGGGTTTTAAAGAAAAAAACTATTAAAATATCAAAATTTTAGAATTTCAAATTATATAAAAAATTAACAATAAAATTAATTAATTTCTTTTATCATGTTAAAAAGTTTGAATAAATATTAAACAAATTGAGGGAGTAGTATATAAGGTAGGTGATAACGCATATTTTGTATAAGCATTATAGGTGGTCTTAGGTGCATTAGATTCTCCATATTTCATGTTTAAAGCTTATTTGCATTCTTGATCATTTCGTATTCCAAGTTCGGAATCTACTGTTTTTAGTGCTTATTTGTATATTATAAGATCCGAGTTCGAAAGGTTGAGAAATCATGAGCGAATTGGGAAGCTAAGGAGCACGAAAACAGGAGCGAAAATGAAGAACATGGAGAAATCTCTTCTTTAAGCTTCTGAACACTTTGAATTAGCTTATGATGTCTTCATAAGAGTTGTAGTTCTTGAAAAGAGCTTTCAAACGCACATTCATATGCATCAATCGGACAAATGATGACTCCAACAAGTGCATTACAAGTTCAGTCTCTTGAAGTTGTCAAAGCTGAAGAGCGGCGTCCGCCGGTCTCGCTGTTTTTGAATCTGCAAAGATCAGCCGAATCTTATCTTATGGAAACTTTTCTCTATTCCTTCTAGGGTTTTGGACGATGGTTTTGAGCCTTATATTAGACATATTTTCAAGTAGGTTTTCTTAACTAATTCAGATCTAACCAAAGACAATTGAGAGAGACACTTTGGCTATGAGTTGCTAAACTCATAGTTTCACTTGTGATTCGAAGACATGGTTGGATGAATTGTGGGGATTTGATATCTTATTAGTTATTCTTTGGTTATTTATCATCCTTGTTCTATATTGCTTGATATTTGCATATGTTCTCTCTATGGCCGTGCATCTAGACAGAAACTGCATTTCTGCTAGCGATTCCTATCTTTAGATTGGTTTCTTTGTAGCAACTGGGGGAATTGATTACGTAAGTCTATCGATTGCTCTGCAGGATGTTAACTAATATTGCTATTAGGTCATGCACTTAGGTAAACTAATTCTATTATTGTAATGTTACTTGAGTAAGTGATTTCTCTTGCGAGTGATCTACAAAAGCCAAGTCAGGCATAACTTTAGGAATTACGATGAAATCAATCCGAGGACCCTGAACCCCAACCATTGTCAAGAATTGCAGGTGAAGCGCTTTTCTCATATGGTTACTAACCTTCCTCATAGTTTATTGACATTCCTCATTGCCTATTTACATTCATATCTTCTCTTTATTTGCATAATTAGTAAATACACATTGCATAGAAATACTTGTTTCTCTTTGGGTTCGACCCCTTACTTACTATACTAGTGTATTAGTTTGTTTGTTTGGGTTATTATTATTTCTTTGGCGAGGTGAAACCAACAACATTTCTCCTCTGTCAAAAGTGGCGCCATTGCCGGGGAAGCAAGGTTATTTCTTTGTTTTGTGTATTTGTTGATTTTTGTTTATATATCTAACCCCTCTACTACTTTTTTTAAGATGTTGAGATTATATCAAGACCAGGGAGAATATTGTCACATTACTTTGAAAGAGTGCAAAGATCTAGTGGATGACCGTAAGTCCGTAAATCACGGGGTATCCATGATAGTCTGTGAGATATAGTGGTTTGCATTTTTGAGGGTGCACGACCTGTAATAAGAGAAATGCTTGACAATCGCAAGTGTAGCCCAGGACTGTTAGGGTTATGTGATCTTTTTCACTCCCTAGCCCGCCATTTTTGTGGTCTACAAATATTTCAGGAAGAATGGGCCGAGCTAGAAGAAAACGATGCATCTGCGATAGCGGCGCCCGCCGTTGATGACCGGCGCCCGCCGCCCTCCCCAGAACCGTGGCCAGTCGTTGTTTCTGCAGGCATCCCAGGTGTAAGAACACTAACCAAGCAAGAATGGGAGGAAACATGCAAGAGAATAGAAGAACGTTGGGGGATACATGTTCTCTCTGACGATGACGATAATGAAGAAGAAGATCTAGTGCTTCCTGAAATGGAGTCTCATGAGTCAACACATGAGGTTTCATCTATTATGCCTTCTTCTCCATCATCTATTATGTCTTCCCCTCTTTCATGTGTTATACCTCCTATTTCATCTAACGCACTAATGTGTTTTGAGGATCCATGTGTTTTAGTGCCAATGCAGTTATCGCAGTTACCTGGTGAAAAGGAAAGCCCAATCCCTATTGAAGTGGAATCTCATGAGTGCACGCATGAGGATCCATGTGTTTTGGTTCCTCATTCATCTAAAGAACTCATCGCTATCGCACCTATCAAGGAACCAAGTCTAGAGTCGATACCTGTGGCTCCTGAGCAAGGTAATGAAAATGCTAACACTTTTGTTGATTTTGGTGAATATGTAGATCCTTAGGAGCATTATTTTTACAAACCACCAGCGTAACTGTGTTGGTGGTTCTACATCCCTGCATCAGGAAGTCATGAGAAATGGAAGGTTTTCTTCAATGTGGTATCTTTAGACTTCAATTTTTTCATGTTTAGTGTTCATTCAAATTATGATTGGGCACAAGAGTTTGATTTGCTTTTGAGAGCGTTGACAATGTCTGAATGAGTCTTGAAGGAAGGAAGAATAAACCGTCGAGTCTATGACGTTAACCAAGGACGCTTCTTGGGAGGTAACCCAAGGTAAGTTTTTCTAGTTTTCAAGTTTTTCAATTCCTAGTTAGTTATTTAGTCTTTAAATTTCAATAAATTATAGAGTTCCATACCATAGATTGGTGTTTTTGGAAGGAAAGTAAGATAACCATGCAAGAAAGACAACCGAAAGGCAAAGGAAAGGAGAGAAGCATCTGCGTCAGTAAGCCACCGTTGTGCCTAGTAGAGGAGACGCACCCGCGTCAAACAAGCCGCGCTTGCAACATGCATCCCATAGGAAGACGCAACCGCGTCAAGGAGCTCTGCCCGCGTCCTGGCAGCCCAGTAAGGAGACGCGCCCGCGTCATGGGTGCCGCACCGCGTCATTTCGCCGCCGCGACCCCTGGTGTTCGCCATCGCGAAACTCCCTTTTCGCTGCTGCGAATGAGCCACTACCTCCTCATCTTTTGTCTTCATTTCGCTGCCGCGAGTCACCTGTTCGCCGCCACGACTGAGCCCCAGCCCCTCTTCGTTTCTTGTTCGTCCTCCCCGCCACGAAACCCCTTTTCGCCGTGGCGACAAGCTCTATATGATTTTGGAGAGGTGTTTTGAAGATTTATGCTCCCAAACCGGCTCGATGCACTTGTCCTACTTTAGAAACCACCACCACCATGATCAAGTAGGTTCTCATTTCCCTCACTTGTGATGATAATTTTAAATTTTATTGTCTTTATTTGATTTTCATTTAGGATGATGAAAAGTTGACGTGTAGGGGAGTTGCATTCATAGATTCTTTCATTCATGTTTATGTTCCATTATTTTATTGCATTCATAGATTCATAGATTCATGCATTCATGTTTACTTTTCTATTGTTTTGTTTGCATTGTCATATATTCATGTATTCATGTTTAGTTTTCCATTATTCTAATGCATTATAAAAAAAGAAAAAAAATTAAAAATGTCAAAAACCCAAAAATATCATGCATTGCGTTTATGTGTTATTTAAATACCCATCTTGTCATGTTTGTCCTCTATTATATATTTTATCATGATCATATAAATTCCATATCATGTTTGGATTGTTTAGCCTTGCCCTATAAAATTTGATTTTCATGTGGAACATGTTTGGTAGATATAATTGAGCATGTATTATTTTAGTTCCTAGGCATGATTGAAATGGAACAAATTTTTGTCCTGGTGAGATATTTTTGTCCTTATAGGGATTATATCCATTTTCCCTTTGCTTTTGTTATGTGATTTACTCATCTTATGCAATTACCTCTTAGTATTGACATGATTATCTATTGTTGAGACCTATTATATACATGTTCGTTTCTTATGAGTTGCATATGATAGAGGCATATTTCATAGCCTATATTTATCCATACCTACCTTAAATCATATATTTGTTTGAAGCCAATTTGAGCCTTTAGCCTTTTTCTTTGAAGCACCACAAAATTCATGTTTCCTAGCCTATGATAAGCCTTATCCCTCTGGGAATTAGGATTTTGAGTTGGTTATGGATGTCTTTTTGAGTTTTGAGGGAAAAGCTAAAGTTAGTGCATATTGTCATGGTTTTGAGAGAGATGTAATGTTATGTGCTTATGGTCCTCATATTTGTAATTCATGTTTATGGCTCAAGAAAAAAAACCGAAAAAAAGAAAAAGAAAGTAACGAAAAAAAGAAAAAAAAAAGAAAAAAGGAATAACGTTATTGAATAAGAGCCTTGTTTGTTTCTTCTTACATATGAGAGTTGGATAAATGTTTAGTTGATAGTTTATTTTGAGAGATTAGAGTTTGCGAGTTTATGTTGATTTTGAAAAGTTGTTCTATGGGTTATTGAAATTGAAAGCTCATTGTTATGTATTGGAGTTTATGTTATTGTAATGGTTTGCGAAGTATGGAAGTTGTGGTGTTGTTCTGGTTGTTTGTTAACCCTTTTTCCCAAATTTTTAGCACCACAAGCCTAAATGTTTCCCATGCCTTATGTTCCTCCCAAAGCCCCATTACAACCCCGCCGAATGGAGTCTTCTTTGAGGTCTTCCATTGAGGGAAAGTCCTCTTAATGTTGCTTATTTGCTTTAAAGTATTTGGTGGAGAATGTGTGATATAAATGTCAATGCTTATGTAGCTTTTTGCATATTGATTGAGTTGAGAGTTGCTCTTCAATTCCTATGTAACGGCCCAGATTTTAAAATCCGGGTTACGTTTAGAGGGAAGAATTATCCCTCTGCCAGATCTTGCAATCCAAGTACGAGCTGCTTATTTATCAACTTCAAGTTATAACCCTGTTTATGTTTTTAAGGATTTAATGATATAATTCAAGAAAAAGGGGATTTCAAACCCTCAAAACAATAAAAGAATCCAATGATTATTTGTGCTTTCGGACGTGAACCTGTCCTAATTCAACTAGTCAAACTCAAAAGAGATAAAACGAGTTTAAATCAATATAAATACAACATGTTTCTAAATGATAAACTTAACCAAAACATTTGTAAAGTCAAGCTATAATAGGTGAAGTCTTCTTAACACTCTCGTCCCGTGAGAAAACCCCGCCATAGAAGCAAATCAGCAAGCAAAAGGGAGCGGGTACCTTAAACTATACCACAAGTCAAGGTCGAGCCACTCATGCGGGACCAGAAGTCCTCGTTGAGGTCATATAATACGCCTATACCTAGAATAGAGGATGACTAATGCAATGCAAGATTTAAAGCACATAAGCTTGCTTTGACAGTTATAATATGCGGAAAAACTGTAAAGGGCCCAAGACAATACCAAGTGGCATATCCCTCTCCTACCTTTGCACCCCTTCCCGTTAGTGCAGAGACATGCCAGTTCGGTGCTATAGCATAGCAATTTCCTCGTAGTGGTGCACAAACCACGGCATCATCATATCATATCATCTCATCGCTTGCCCGATGGTGCTGGGCTATCATATCATGCTCATATCGACTCGATTGACTCAGGGCAACGCGATGGGGCTGGGCTACCCTATGACCCTAGAAAAGACTCTAGGACTATCACAGATAATGGCCGTTCTGTTTCAAACGCATAAAGAATAGGGATCCTCATTCATAACTGCAAGTCCTAAACATGATACTACATGGCATGCTTTTATGCATATGCAACACCTACATACTATATGACACATCAGGCATAAGGTCCAATCACTTGAGCAAGCCCCGGAGGACTTACCTGGAGTCTTCACATCCAATTAATCAGCAACCAAGCCACTTAGATATTCATCCATTGGGAAACAAGCCACTCAGACAATCATCCAATCACACTAGCAAGTAATAAGCACAGAACAACTCATCAATACATATTTAATCAACACACAAGCATGTTTCCAAGTCATCACAAGACTAAGTAGATAATATTTTATTCAAGTAATCTCGCATTCTCATCATGACCATCATTCTCAATTATCCTTGTTCCCATCAAGTATGAAACTTAGTTAAAGGCATTACTAAGGATATCACTCAAAACATCTTACTTCAGTCAATCTCCGGTTTTCCCTTAAACATTTACTCAAGTCATTCATCAATTATCAAATACTCAACCAAATCATAAATGCCCGAAACCAAGGATCAACAAGTCTTATTTATCACATTAATTTATCATGACCCCAAATAAGACAGTGTATTCAAGGGTAACCAAAGTAGATCAAGGTCATAAGATGACACACCCAAGAGTAGAAGCATAGCAAGTTCTCAGTACCACTCTTGTATTATTTTAACAATTGTAGGCAATCTTACTAATCTTCATCTAAATCAATCATAACAAGTATCCACTCAATTGGTTCATTCTATCATGATCATATAACACTCAAATAAAACACTCATACCTAAAAGTGTATTCTCTATAAGGAGAATCCTATCTCATTTTCCCATTTTATACACTTAGCGAAGTTGTCTAAGGGGTACCCAGGTTGGTTATCCTATTAACAGATCTTCTAGGTGAAAAGTCAATAATTATCAAAGTCATACTATATCTACGTTATTTAACTAATCGACCTACTCAAAAGGGTCACAAGGCATAATAACTAATAAGTCTTCAAGACGCATCTCTTTATCTAAGATTCCAACTTTACTTATCGAGACAAGTTATTAAATCACATCTCAAGGTTTTACTTACTCTAAATTGGTTTATAACTCAAAATAATTTAAACTAGGATAAACAATAGACCATTTATAATTTCATTTATCGCAAGCAAGATTAAAACATAACAAGTCCGCAAGACATCTTTTATATGACCTTGTATGCTTATTCAAAATTGAACTACATTTGTAATTGCTAATCAATTAATTAATCAATTATAATTCTAATCAATTGAAGTTATCACTATGTAAATGTAACAACTATCCATTTTATAATTCAACCGATTCTAACTATAGTTAGGAGATCAAATAACATTAGTTATTACCTTCTAAAGCTAAATTGGGTTAAAAAGCATATAATATTATTTTCTTATTTCAATAGAGATTATAGCAACTATTCAAGCTCATGAATTCTCAAGATAAAACATGTCAAACCAATTTAAACTTCAATTATATCAACCAAATTCCATAGTCAAGCATCCAAACAAGACCCCCCATGTTAAAGAGTTATACCCAAAATTGGAGGCTGCTCGATGGGATAGAGGACCGAGGCTCACGCCACCTGGCTTCGACTTTGGTGGCAGCATGGTTCGTGGTTGCAGGTTCAACAAACTCTGGCTCGACATCACTACGGTTAAGGGACAAGGTGAGATCGAAAGAGGGGAGGCGTCGGTCTTCTTCCTCTGGCCACCGGGAGGAGCGTTGTGCAGAGAGGTGAAGAAGGGTCGACATTCAGCTTATCGGCAACGGGCGGTGGTCGTCGGCATCACGGGTGGAGGCAGGTCGGTGCCACTAATGTACCCTCAATCTGGCATCGCTTGGGCGCCATAGAAGGTGAGCGAGAGCAGGCTGCAGCGGCGACGTCATTCCCCCGGAGTGGTGGCGACCAGGTTCGAGGGAGTTGTTCCTCCCTTCGGTTCCGGCGTCGTCATATCTGAACAAGAGGGAGAGAGGGCGCGAGCGATATCGAGAGAGAGAGAGAGAGAGCACAAGAGAAGCGGGGAGAGAGAGTGTGATACCATAGGAGCTCCTGGTGCTGTCGGCGGCGGCAGACCAGTGAGAGCGAGGGAGCGAAGGAGCGGGAAAAGTGGGGCGGGTGGGCGAAGGTCTTGCTCAGATCTGGAATGATAAAAGAAGAAAGAACAAGGAGGAAAGGGCCAATGTAAATAAAAGCCATCAATGAAGCCCAAGTAGAGGAAGTTGAGGCAATCTTGAACGAAGGAGCTCAACAGAACATCGAAATCGACCCAGGTAAGTCGATATCGACCACTAATGTTCAAGATTATGTGCCAGGTCTTAAGTATGGGGTCGACGGAGGATAAGAGGAAACATCGAAATCGGGGTCAAGGGTCGATATCGACCACACCCTATCGAAATCGACCACCATCAGCGCTGAGAAGGGAGGATAGGAGACCTCGATATCGAGAACAAACCCGTTATTTCTGTTTTGTAATAATTATATCACAATAAATAACAATTTCTATCCTATAAATTTTATGTAATTAAACGAAAACTCATAAAATAATCCTACACATCTTAATATGTTTAAAACAATATTCATTCATTAGCTCAAAATCCGAAAAGTATTTTAAAAAGTCTTGGTATAAGAGAGCAGAATATATCTGTTTTTTTTTTAAAATTGAATTCAAATATATGCCGAAACTTGCTTTAGCTAAAAGTAAGTCATTTTGATCGAGGATGGAGATTTTCAAAATTTTTGAAATCTCTGAAATTTAATATTTAATTTTAATCATAAGTCATAAAATAATATTTTAAAATTTCGGGTCTTTACATCCTAAACACATGAGAGTGAGAGAAACACATTTATCCCTGTGAGGTTGGATGGATAAGCATGCAAGCTACTTGGTCATTTTATATACATGCTATGATGTTTGTCTACCTTGTTCATGTTTGCACTCAATTGAGATGTTCCTTTTGATGACGCAATGCATGATGAATATGTGGGATGTTTGGTTATTGCTTTTTTTTTTAATTTTGCTTGAGGACAAGCAAAGGCCTAAGTGTGGGGGAGTTGGAGTTATGTCAATTTGTTTGCTTCTTTCATGTTTTATTCGCTATATACGATGTCAATTAATTTTTTTTAAGACATGAAGGAGTTCATGTTCTCTATCTCTATGCTCTACCCTATGTTCGCTAGAGGACTAGCGAAGCTTAAGTATGGGGGGCTTTGATAACGCATATTTTGTATAGGCATTATAGATGTTGTTAGGTGCGTTAGAGTCTCCATATTACATGTTTAATAAGCTTATTTTCATTCTTGATCATTTGGTATTCGAAGTTTGGAATCTATTGTTTTTAGTGCTTATTTGCAGATTATAAGATCCGAGCTTGAAAGGTGGAGAAATCATGAGCAAATTGGGAAGCTAAGGAGCACGAAAACAAGAGCGGAAATGAAGAACATGGAGAAATCTCTTCTTTAAGCTTTTGAGTACTTTTAATTAGCTTCTGAGGTCTTCATGAGAGTTGTAGTCCTTGAAAAGAGCTTTCCAACTCATATTTATATGCAACAATCGAACAAACGATGACTCCAAAAAACAAGTGCATTACAAGTTCAGTCTGTCGAATCTGAAGAGTGGCGCCTGCCGGTCTCGCTGTTTCCGAATCTGCGAAGATCAGCCGAATCTTATCTTATGAAAACTTTTATCTATTCCTTTTAGGGTTTTGGATGACGGTTTCGAGACTTATATTAGACATATTTTCCAGCAGGTTTTCTCAACTAATTCAGATCTAACCAAAGACAATTGAGAGAGATGCTTTGGTTATGAGTTGCTAAACTCATAGTTTCGCATGTGATTCGAAGACATGGTTGGATGAATTGTGAGGATTTGATTTCTTATTAGTTATTCTTTGGTTATTTATCATCCTTGTTCTATATTTCTTGATATTTGCATATGTTCTCTCTATGACCGCACATCTAGACAAAAATTGCATCTTTACTAGAGATTCCTATCTTTAGATTGGTTTCTATGTAGCAAGTGGGGGAATTGATTACGTAAGTCTATCGATTGCTCTGCAGGATGGTAACTAATATTGCTATTAGGTCATGCACTTAGCTAAACTAATTCTATTCTTGTAATGTTACTTGAGTAAGTGATTTCTCTTGTGAGTAATCTACAAAAGCGAAGTCAGGCATAACTTTAGGAATTACGATGAAATCAATCCGAGGACCATTAACCTCAACCATTGTCAAGAATTGCAGGTGAAACGCTTTTCTCATATTGTTACTAACCTTCTTCATAGTTTATTTACATTCCTCATTGCCTATTTACATTCATATCTTCTATTTATTTGCATAATTAGTAAATACACATTTTATAGAAATACTTGTTTCTCTGTGGGTTCGACCCCTTACTTACTTACTATACTAGTGTGTTAGTTAGTTTGTTTGGGTTATTATTATTTCTTTGGTGAGGTGAAACCAACGACATTTCTCTTCCATCCGTAGGATTTGTGAAACTCTATCAAAAATCAATTAGCTCAAGCTTTGTGTTGGATTTACTAGCATTGTAGTGCATCTAGTACATTTGTACATGAGGCACTGCACTGTATTTGGTACGTTGGGCGTTATAACATATCTAACATATCTTTGAGGATTGAAGTCAAGGCAGAGATTTGTTAGGATGATTTGAATCTAATATGGTTTATAAGACATTTATCATATATAGATAGATTTATCTATAATAAGATCTAGATAAGATATATTTTTATTTAGATTTAGATTTATCCTTTTCGCCTTATTGATAGATATATCCTAGTAGGATTAGAATTATGTAGGGCTATTAATCTCTTATAGGCATACCTTAAAGGTATTTAATACAATTCAGTTGAATTCTGAATGAGTAATTGTAATCACCAAGGATTCGGGGGTAGGGCCCCTGACTAGCAGAGGTTCAAGGAGTATGGGGATGAAGTCCCAACAGGAGGGTCAGGACCCAAGGGGATAACAGTGATTTCACTAAAACAATACGTATATTATGAGTCATGTTTCATTGGTTTATAATTTGTCGGTCAGTGTGATACACATCTTGTAAGGCTCATTTGATTTCAGGAAACTACTCCGTAAAATCTCACCAAGTGGATGCAGAGCTAATTTGGTAAACCACAATAAATTGTGAGTGGCACACACACACAAGGTTTTAGGTGAGAATAAGCTCTCCTAATGAGAAAAAAAGATGTAACCTTATTGGTCTGTATCAATAAAGTAACATTCTATTCAATTAAAGAAATTGGCATAGGTGCATGGAGCACGTGAGATTTTATAAGGGAATTGTGGTCATTTTATGTGTTGTTGAATGTCTTTCCATCACATTTCGTAATCTGGTTGTAGGCGTTGTGATCATTTTAAATGTTTTTTTCTCTCTTCACAAACACAAACCATAACTTTCCCTTTTGCTATTTGGTTTCTAAGTCGAAATCTTCATATTTTTGTTGAATATAAGTTGGAATTGAAGTCATTTTTTCATTTTATTGTATGTTTTCATCATTTTTGACATTTTATTTCTTCATATAACTGCTTACGCCCACATTTGTTTTTCCTTAATCTCAAAGCCGCTTAAAATGGACAAGCGTACCTTATACGGTAATTATATTCTCCTTTATCTCCATTTTAATTAAATGATGTATTTTCATTGTTATTTTTATTTTCATGGGTTAATTACTTCATAGAACTGATTTCTTCTTAATCGATATTCCTTTTCGATGTTCTCTTTACCCGAGTTGCATTTAATTGTTCTTTTTCAAGTTGTCTTTATAAGTTTTAGTGGTTTATGATGCTTGTTATTGAAAAAGAAAAAAAATGGTTCATGTTATCTTACTTGCATGTGATTCCTGATCCACATGTTCTAGAATAACATATGGTTCAAGACCCTCATGTCGTTATGAATATCATGTTGTACATAAAATTTTAAACCACATACTATTATGAATTCTATATGAAGTAGTGGTTTAATGCATTAAGAATGCGTGGTTTAAGACTTTTAACTTCTAGTGGTTCAAGGGTGTTATGAAGTAGTAATTCAAGTCAACAAGTTTAAGCAATTCAAATCATCAAACATCCTCCAATTGAAAACTTCATCATTTGATGAAACATGTCAGGAATCAACTCACTGTAAAACAAAGTTTAAAGGACTATTCTAAATCCATCAGATACAAGTGTATCTCATGTAACAAATTCAATACCAACCAACTCCCAAAACCATAAAATTTCAACCTCCGTTTAAACCATATCAAGATAGCTACTCAACACCCCTACTTAAGTGCAAGCTCGGAATTCTTAAATTATTTACTAATGTAAATTATAGTTTCTTAAAACCTCAAAATCCAAATAAAGATCGTATTTGTCAATTCAATGTATCAAGAATAATATAATCAAATCGTATTCAAATAGTTGATCAAAGTAAATTAATATTTTCAAAAGCCTTCTTATGAATTGATTCAAAATGAAATCAATCCCATTTCAACACAACACACATATTAAACTTGGTTTCTATAGGAACGAGTACCTTTGATCACAAGAGACACCATATAAGAACTATAAGACAAATATCTTAATTGAAACAATGAGGATATAGTCTTAAGTAGTCGAATTGAACCCAAATTAGTCTCTACAAAATAAATCATATATCTTATTATCCATTTATACACTTTAGCTATACAATAACTAACTCTTATTATAACAATTAGTAACTATGTCTAATACTTTGTCATTTATAAAGAAATAACTAGTTCAAATCAACTCGGTCTCCTAGTCTCCAATCATTTCACAACTCCAGTTAACCTGGATAAGTTACCAATCGAACATTAATTTAGTTAATCAATTTGTGAAGAAATTTCTAAATTTACTTATCTAACTACTCAATTGGATTACAAGTTTGATTCAAATAACAATGGCGACGGAATAACTGTAATGGCCCGAATATAATATCCGGGTTATGTTTCGAAGGTTGGATACCTTCGTTCGGATCTTATAATCCAAGTACTGGTCGAGGCTTGAAAAGCAAAGTGTCATGTTTTGAAAGAGGGGATTTCGAACCCTAAAGTGCGAGATAGGGTCGTTGAGTACCCTAAACCTGTTCTACTTCTAAGTCGCGTAAAACCTTTTTAAGTTCGAAATATGTAATGAAAAGAAATCCAAGATACAACTAGCCATGGCAGAGCCGAGTCAAAATTAAATGCAAGGGAAAATGATTAAAGTATCATCCAATGTATGTAAGTCTGGTGTGAGTCTCTCGGATTATCAGCCCAAAAGGAAACCCTCATCATGGAAGCAAGCAAGCAAGCAATGATCATATACCTAAAACTACACCATGAAGTCAGGCTGAGCCACTCGTGTGGGTCCTAAAGACTTCGCTGAGGACATATAATATGCCTATACCTAGAATAAGGGATGCTCTAATGCAGTATTGGAATTTAAATCACACAAGCATGCTGATAGTTTATATATAATGCAGAAAGCGATTAAGTGGATCCACATACAATGTCAAGTGCCATGTCCCTCTCCTACCTCTGCACCCATTCCCGTTAGTGCAGAGATTGACCAGTTCGATGCTATATGTTCGCACTAAGGGGGAGGTGTGTAGGAGATTCCAATATTTAAAACAAAACAAAGCACAACTAGACTATCTCCCTGTCCCAAACAAATAATACAAGAATCCCCTCCCTTGTAGTAGTAGGGTAATTCAGGATCGAATCCACGAGGAGGTATGTCACCGCTTCCCTTGTTTTATTCACGATCAAAGCTTTTGACCTCAGCAGACACTCGATATCGAGTATACTGGTCGATATCGACCTCAGTTCTGGTCGATTTCCTAGCGCAGTTCCTGCAGAAGACAAAATAACAAGTCGACGTCGAGCAGAGACCTCGATATCGATGTTAGACCTCGATATCGACCCTTACAGTCAATTTCGATGCTTGTCACAGAAACTGTTTTCGTAACCAATTTGTCGGAAAAGAGTCCGAAGAAAATAGGATGGAGAAGGAAGATGAACAGAAACAAAACTAAGACTTTTATGAAGAATTCAATTAATTAAAAGGCTTCCAAAGTCGGGGTTTCATGCCACAACGATAACAATGCAAGTTTCATGCTAAAGCTATGAAATTTAATGTCTTTCCGTCAAATAACTTTCATTATCAACACTTAGGTGTGTAACGGCCCGGATATAAATATCTGGGATACGTTTCGAAGGTCGGATACCTTCGTTCGGATGTTGCAATTCAGGTACGGGTCGAGGTTTCAAACCTCTAATCAGCCTAAGTTCCAGAAATACAATTTAAACGAAAGTAAAGCGGAAGTACGGGTTAGATACAAAAGCCACGGCAGAGCCGGGTCAAAACCAAAACAAAGTGGGTAATTGCCATTTGTAAAGTTAGAATATATTAGCCGGATTCTTCGATTCTCCAAAAGATTTCCCCGTCACAAAAGCATGGAGCAACAAGAGCGGTACCTAACACTATCCACGAAGTCAGGCCTGGTGATCACCTGCGGGTCCTCTGACCGCGCTTAGGCCACATAACATGCCTATGCCTAAATAAAAGATGACTAATGCGGTACAAGATTTAAATCACACTATCATGCCCCTAGTATATATATAATATGTAGAAAAGAACTGTAAAGGGCCCAAGACAATGCCAAGTGGCATATCCCTCTCCTACCTCTGCACCCCTTCCCGTTAGTGCAGAGACTGGCCAGTTCGGGCTATAGCATAGCACTCTCTTCGTGGTGGTGCACTTCACCACGGTATCATCATATCATATCATATCTCATCATCATATCATATCTCATCATCATATCATAAATCATGTTCATGCCCGATGGTGCTGGGCTAATCATATCATATCAAATCATCTCATCTCTTACCCGATGGTGATGGGCTATCATATCATGCTCATATCGACTCGATAGACTCAGGGCACCCGATGGGGCTAGGCTACCCTATGACCCTAGCAAAGACTCTAGGACTATCACAGATAACGGCCGTTCTGTTTCAAACACACAAAGTAAACACATGCTCAGTTCAATGCAATCCTAGCATGATACTACATGGCATGCTTTAATATGCAACAAAACTACACATTACATGACACATCAGGCAGGAGGTCCAAGTTACTGAGTAAGTCCCGTATGATACTTACCTGTTGATGCAGAACAACAAGATAACACAAGCAAGGGACCAAATGCAATTCCAAAGTAATCTAAAAGCAATACACACCTATCATCAAGTCATTTCCAAAAGCTACCAGATCAACATTCATACTCACGAACCCAAGTTCTCAACATCCTCAAAACCGACCGATAGTAAAACCGTTTTTCCAAAATCTTAAATCCAAGTTAAATCGACTCATATTCAAAATAATTCTCAAATTATACTTGGCCAAATTCCGACATTAAACATTTAAGCCTTGAAGTCAATTTCCCCAAAATCATGTTATAAAATAATTCCGGCATGTTTCTTATTTCAAAACATTATATAAATAATTCTCAATATTAAATCATCAAAATAATTCTAAGTTCACAATTAATACTTATAAATCAAAACCAACAACTCAATTTAAAATTCCCCACTCTCATATTTAAATCCTCATGAAATGCATCAATTAAATAATCCAATCAATATTATTTTTAAACCAATATAATCAGTATATAAAGATTAATTTCCAGAATATTATAATTTATAACCAAATTCCAAAACTATAATAATATTCAAATAATTTAACACTTACTATCCATATATTTTTAAAACAAACCAAAAATATATTTATAACCACATATCAATTAATATCACTTTTAAAACCTTTTTAAATATATATATTAATAAATTTCAGAACATATAAATATATATATACATTTTCTAAAACCAGAATAACAAAACATATAACACACACACACACATACACATATATATATATAAAGAAAATGATGCTGTTGAAGAGAGAGATGTCGGAGAGAGAGATGTAGTCGATGATGCTGCTGGGACACGAGGGAGGAGGAAGGAGAGGGCGTCAGGGGGAGGCTTGGGGGTGCCTCTGCTGCTGCTGCATGGTGAAAACAAGGCCATGGTGCTCGAGTGAGGCTCGGATGCGCTCGGGTGCGCTCAGGGGAACAAGGGGGCGGCTGTGTTGGGTTGCTACTCGACTGAAGAGAAGGAGGGAAGTGGAGGTCACGGTGGGATAGAGCTGTGGTGGTGCTCTGGCGGCCTGGACGTCGGAGGTGGTGAGGACTTGCTAGCTGCTACTGTGGCTAAAGCTTGCAGGAGGAAGGACGAGTTGTGGGTGCTCTGTCGAAGATAAGGAGGAAAGGGGAGCTTCTTGGTGGTTTGCAGAACACAAAAGAGGGAGGGAGGAGAGGTTGAGAGAGAATGGAAATGGGGAATAGGACAAATATGAATTGCAAATGGGTGAGGCAGGGAACCAAGCTCTGATTTTGTGTAGGAGGTGAGCAGCGAGAGAGGGAGGGAGAGAGAGAGAGAGATAAATAAAAAGGAAAATGATTAAAATAGAATTGGTCCCCACAAGATATTTTGAATGCCCGACTAATATCTCGAAACCCGCTCGCCCGGTCGAATCCCGACTAAATCAAATTTAAATAAAATTTTAATTGAATTCCAAGATAATCATAAATTAAATAAATTTATCAAAACTCGGAACTCGAAGGCAGAATTAAATCCGTTAAAATCTAAATTCTCAAAACGATGTCGGAATGTTTTTAAAATCAAACGTACACTCGAGGACGGATTTTCTCACATTTCATAAATTGAAATGAATAATAACATTTTAATTAAAATAATGCTAATATGATATCTAAAATATATTTGGTCTTTACATTTATCCACCTCTAAAAACAAGTCTCGTCCCCGAGACTAAATTATTTTAAAGCAAAGGGATGGAGTTTGAAATCGGCGAGTCCGAGGACCATGTCCGAGGATCTTGTAATCGTCTCGGTTGCGTCTTCCGGGATTCTCACAATATCCTAGTCACGGTCGTGACATCTCCAATTGGTCTTGTCAAGTGTGTAATAAGCGCCCTTATCACATCCTTGCTTCGACCTTTCGGAAGTATCACAACTCTAAAAGCATTATAGCGTCCGACCAGGTCTTAGCAAGCAATCTATAAGCGCCCCTATAAAATGCTTGTATCCACTTCGTGAGACGTCATAATGTAAATCCAGTTCGTAAATTCTCAAAGCGTTTTGTAAATGGAAAGGTTGTCATCCAAATCATTGAAACTCTCGACTTCTTTAAACCCCAGAGTTGGCCATTTTCAAAACCGTTCAAAATTTTCAAATTCAACGTTTAATCAAGCAACTTTACACCAAAACAAGTCAATTTCTTTCAAATCAAGATTCCGTCAAAATCTCCCAACAACCACATTAGTTTCTCGCATATCAATCAATCAAATTCAGAAGGTGGGAGGTGGAGTCATCCACCTCTAAGGGCTAATCCTATATTCTCTTCCTAGGTTCCAAAATCATTCCATCATCATTCACAACTCAACATGAACAAAAGTAAATCAACTCATCAACTCATAACATCATCAACCACCTCTCATATGGCAATCCTCAACATCAATCATGATAATCTCGACCAATCGACATCGTAACCGCATAACATGTTTACCCATAGCATAAAGTATACAATTCTTTCAAACACATCAAAAGCAACAACAACATCTCAACGTCATATCACGAGTCATAAAGTTTATCTATATCATACCGAAGGCATCACAAGTGTATCATTGAATTCTCATAAATCATGCCAGCACACATGTCAAGAGATCAAAGAGGTTAGGTGTCATGGAGTCAGTACACTACTACAAGTCAAATCTCACGATCGCATCTCAACATCGCACACTAGTAGAACCAGTCATAACAAGGGATCTCATGTAAAACATAATTTCATATAGTCATCCTATCCAATTTCTATCTCGCATTATCATAACATATTATCACATCAATCCAGCAAAATCATGCTATTAAGATTCAACTAAAAAGGGGAGATCAAAACAGTATATCAACATCAAAATGTCATCATGCTTTCCAGACATCATCTTAGCTCATCACAATGTCATATAACGATTAATAGCAGTCATGCACCATCATCTCATATATACACATAAGTTATATCTATGCTCCAAGTCATATTCAGCACTTACCTATTCATAATCAGGCTTATCAATAATATAGTATAACATCATGCTTTCACATAACATCGTATCATCCTCCCATGGTTCATTCAACACATTATAACATGCTTTTAGAACAACATAGTAGGATAGCAATGGATCATTATATCATGTTCATAGTTGTCACTACCAATTTTAACTCAGTATTGCATATCAACATGTAATATCATGCCATACAGGTTTATCATGGTTGCTATCTAACATCATGCCAGTACATATTAACAAATCACATAATCAAGAAGACCCTCACATCATACCAATCACTCAATTTCCTTAACCGCTCTTTAACCATTCTACCAAGGGACCTCACTCACATGTTTCAAGAAGAAGCAATCATTAATATTATTACACAGAAGGACTACATCATATCAATCAGCATTTATCAATAGCATCATTAGCTCATCATTAAGCATTGCAACTGTGTTTTTAAAGTCTCAATCTACTGTCATGCTCAATAAGAATTGCAAAACATCATATATGAACCTAATCAAGTCAAGCTAGCACATCTCGTCATATCCACATCTAATAAAAGTTCAGATTCTCAGCATTTGCAGTTCACATTATAGGCAAGGAATTTAGATCATGCTTGGCATCTCAGAGTAGCATCACATTAAGTCATCAAGGCACATTAGGATTGTAAGGCATCGAATCATATCATCATAGTCAACAGACAATCAAGCAACAGTCATCACATCAACAAGCAGCTTTCAACATCAAGTCAGTGCAATATCATAATCAACAAGCTCAGAAAGGGTTAGCAATTCGAATAGAGGACACTCCCACTTGCAAGTCATATCGTACTCAATAATTGTAATCCTCGAAGCGAGCTGGTTCCGTCGACATTATCGATCCTGAGCCCCGTGGGTTATGGGCCCACGCTTCCGCGGCACTGCTCTATCGCTATTTGACTTCCCGATCCCTTCCCATGTGGTCGCTCATCCAATGTAACGCGTAGGAGTTCAAGTTAGCGGAGATAGGGGAGTGACAAGGGCGGACGACCCAATGTTTTCGTTCGGAGACCAAATGGACCAAAGCTAAAGACGACACGACTAGAGACAAGACTCTGACCCGGGAATAGTAACGATGCCCTTAAGAAAGTCTATAAGGTCCCAATTGTGACAACACGCACGAATTCATTATGGAGCATATCAAACACATCAATCCACACTAACATGTACCTATCTCGGGCAACATTCGTATTCATATCAAAGACACAATCAAGTCCTACGCTGATGTATGTGAAACAAGGTAACACTCTAATATTCCATGGAAACAGATATGCCTAGTAACTTTAAGCAAGATGGGCGGAACCAACAATGATCGTATATAATTCGAAGTCATGCGGAATTTAGTGAAGATAATGAGCATCAGACATATGAACAATGTAAAAGCATAGTGTACACATCAACAAATGAGTCCAAATATATCATGGCAAGGTATATTATAATAATCAGATGAAGCGTCATACGAGAACACATAAGAGTAGCATAGTAATTATCACATATGTGAACAATGTACAAGTTTGGTGTATGCATCATACGAGATCATATAAAGGGCAACATAGTAGCTATCTCACCTGACACAATGATCACATATTATGTCAAACATGGCACGAAATCATACGACGAGATACATCTAGAGAGCATGGGTCCTACATGATACTAGCGATACATAATGTGATACAAGCATAATCAAGAGTCATTAAGAGGAGTTCAACATAATATTCACGAAACATGAGGCATCATCAAAAGTAATAAGAAGAACATCATGGGTGCTAGATTATAATAATGTTAAGAACGAGCCATCATAGAGTACATATATGGTACAATAGTTATCGCATCATAGAACAAGTACAACACGTGATCATTTAGCGGGTCATATTGGAAATCATGAGCCCTACATGATACTAATAGTACACATCGAACATGAGTACAATTTAAGTAATTCAACTAGATTCATTCCGATATTCATGCGTCATGCAGATGCAAAGTCATGATATAGGGTGGTGTGTGATCATGCGAGGTGTCAAGTCATACATTCATGCAAGCACAAGAGAATATCATAGAGTAATAGATATTTTAACCATGTAAGCATGCTAGGTTTAACCATCATGGAAACCTAGTCAATCATCAAATTCAACATTAAGCTAATCAGGACGAGTGAACATGTTAGGAGAACGGAAAGAGGAAATAGCCACACTATCAGGGACCTAGCTCAAGAGAGAATCAACAATAATGTAGGCAAGGCATAAATGTGCATAAGTCATAACCAAGGATCCTACACGTTACTAATGGCGCAATATAACATGTGGTACATAAATGTACTTGATCGATTACTCGGCACTAAGCAAGACTTCAATTCAATCACATTCCAATAATTACATAAACAGGAGAGGAAATGTAGCGAGGTATAGTGCAAGTCTGAGTAATGGCAACACGACCAGGATATGGGGACATGAGTTCAAATTAGCGTATACTGGAATAAAACATGTATTTGTCAAGACTCACTTACACTAACATATTCTCACCTTAGCACAATTAACACATAACAATACTCATTTGCAAAATCATCAACAATAGTTAATCTGAGGAATACAAAATAGGTGGGCATGCTATAGATTCTTGTCACAGATGAATGATAAGCATCAAGGCATCATCGGCTAGCATGTTAAAGAGCACATCTTATGAGGCATTCATATAGAGTAGAGCCGATCACACTATCATGGACCTAATTCAGAAGAAGCAACAATCATATAGACTCATATCATGTGATTCATGTTTTCGATCAATCATACGATCAATATGCCAAGTAAACATGCTATAACAACATACAATCATGATAGAGGGCAAGACACAACACGAGACTTAAGCAATATGACCAGCATGGATACAAGGTGTCATACAACCACAAATTTACATTAAGGATCATCATCATAACAGGTACTGAGGATTACGTAGCATACAAGGCATGTCGACATGAAATTATAACATGTATCCATCAAGTAAGGGACTCACTTCTATCATGATACTAGAACCGAGCTATCACACTATCATGAACCTATTCACAGGAAGGACATCAATTATACAACTTCATAGCATATGACATGTTTATTCGTGCCCTAGTATGACAATGTAATATACTAAGTAGATCATGTCGGGATGATATGGATACGATAAATACAGTTCAAACCTATACAATAGTCATTATGCACATTAAAGCACATAAGCATAATTCCACACTAAGAATCAATTGTAGGTCCAGGAGTAGTACCATATAGTATCACGCAATAATGGACAGAGCAATCAAGATAACCCGATAGAGATCCATAAGGGCAACATTGACTCTCCCTAACTGACTCATCCCCCATCTTTTCCGTGAGACTAGGATACGACTTTTCGTGGTAAGAAGACACTAATGGACCGTCATAAGAATTGATAAGGACAACCTCGTAAACACCTCACTCTCTGACACGGAATTTCATCAAGGACCGTCTTCCAATACTCTCTCGGACAACCTTTATATTCAATCATGATTCCCGACACCATGTGTTCACCAACCAAATTCCCGTGGAAGACCGATATTCAAAGGGAGGACTCGATTGAATTGTCAAAAGGGTTCATAAGGAAAGGGATGGTTCCACAAAAGCTGAACTTAACCATATAAGAAGAAGGGTACCCCCGCTATCCCATTCGCACAAATCGTTCAATATTCGTCAAACAGTTAGGACATACCAATCAATCTTTAGCATATCAAACACGCAACATAGGATCAGTCAATGTCAATTACAATGATCTCCTTAGAGTCTTCCCGACCCGTCTGTAAAGAACAAGCTAGTATTTCGCCTACCCATTTTCGACTACATCCAATAGGGATGGTCTAGCGCCGTTTCTACCCACTCGATCCCTTATCAGTTGGTTCTCATCTTTTATCATAAGCCAAGTTCATATTTAGTCCAATTGAGTTAGGCATATTAAGTTCATTTTGCCCCTTTAAAACGCTTTCAAATCTTTCGAAATCCATGGGCGGTTTTCCAAAACATACACTCGATCCTTGTGTACCCGAATTGCACAACCTGGCTCTGATACCAACTTTGTAACGGCCCAGATATAAATATATGGGATACGTTTCGAAGGTCGGATACCTTCGTTCGGATGTTGCAATTCAGGTACGGGTCGAGGTTTCAAACCTCTAATCAGCCTAAGTCCCAGAAATACAATTACTATCCATATATTTTTAAAACAAACCAAAAATATATTTATAACCCCATATCAATTAATATCACTTTTAAAACCTTTTTAAATATATATATATATATATTAATAAATTTCAGAACATATAAATATATATATATACATTTTCTAAAACCAAAATAACAAAACATATAACACACACACACACACACATATATATATATATAAAGAAAATAATATATCACATAATATAACCTAACACATAACATAAATAATACATACTATATACATCACTAATTAAAACAAACAGCCCAACCCGAAATCACCCAGCCCAAGAGACCCAACCCAGATAGGAAGAGAAGGGAGCCCAACCAAGAAAAGGAGGGGAGACCCGGATCCCTGGCCCCAACCTGAAAGCCCAACCCGGACAGTTAAAATAAGAGGAGGTGGGGGATCCGGATTACAAGTGATATAACCCGATTGAAAGTTTCGGGCCAAGCCCACTACCAAGCCCAAGAAGAAAGAAAAGAAGCATCTGCTTCATCCTTCAGACAGAACAACGACAGAGGCGCTGAAACGGGGAAGAAGAAAAGGGAATTTCAAGCCGCCGGCGCCTCCTTTCCGGCCCAAAGCTCCCCAACCCGATCGACAACCAATTCCGACTCTAACCCAGGCAAAGAGAGCAAAGTGCAAATGAGGAGGAGGGAGAAAGAGAAAGATTACCGAGGGTGTGAAATTCTGATTCCGAGGCTCGACGGCGGCGCTCCGGCTGCAATCCCTGGGCACGTCGACGTCGGAGAGAGAGATGGAGTCGATGATGCTGCTGGGACACGAGGGAGGAGGAAGGAGAGGGCGTCAGGGGGAGGCTTGGGGTGCCTCTGCTGCTGCTGCTGCTAGGTGAAAACAGGGCCATGGTGCTCGAGTGAGGCTCGGATGCGCTTGGGTGCGCTCAGGGGAACAAGGGGGCAGCTGTGGTGGGTTGCTGCTCGACTGAAGAGAAGGAGGGAAGTGGAGGTCACGGTGGGATGGAGCTGTGGTGGTGCTCTGGCGGCCTGGACGTCGGAGGTGGTGAGGACTTGCTAGCTGCTGCTGTGGCTCAAGCTTGGAGGAGGAAGGACGAGTTGTGGGTGCTCTGTCAAAGATAAGGAGGAAAGGGGAGCTTCTTGGTGGTTTGCAGAACACAAAAGAGGGAGGGATGAGAGGCTGAGAGAGAATGGAAATAGGGAATAGGACAAATATGAATTGCAAATGGACAAGGCAGGGGACCAAGCTCTGATTTTGTGTAGGAGGTGAGCAGCGAGAGAGGGAGGGAGAGAGAGAGAGAGAGATAAATAAAAAGGAAAATGATTAAAATAGAATTGGTCCCCACAAGATATTTTGGATGCCCGACTAATATCTTGAAACCCGCTCGCCCGGTCGAATCTGGACTAAATCAAATTTAAATAAAATTTTAATTAAATTCCAAGATAATCGAAAATTAAGTAAATTTATCAAAACTCGGAACTCGAAGGCGGAACTAAATCCGTTAAAATCTAAATTCTCAAAACGATGTCGGAATGTTTTTAAAATCAAACGTACACTCGAGGACGGATTTTCTCACATTTCATAAATTGAAATGAATAATAACATTTTAATTAAAATAATGCTAATATGATATCTAAAATATATTTGGTCTTTACAAGGTGGTTAGAGGCTCTCGCATATTTCCTAAGAGTTACTATCCAGTTCATGAGTAATTGAAGTTCACAATATGAGTGGCTTTCGCTTCAATAATGTATATAATGAATCTCCCTAACTTTTGCAAAGGATCATGCATGGGGTAGAAGACGGAATCGCATAAAAGTCATACCTTTGATGCACTTACCTCACATTGCTATCGTCGAGCTCACCCCGACCCTAGAAGTGGGTTGACTACTCGCTCCTCATCATGCACATCATCATCATTATTGTTTGAAAGAAAGCTACTTTGAATTAAAACTTCGAAAGAAAGTACAACCGAACAAGCCACTCCGCTCTCGCTTTACAACTTCACTCGGCCTCCCCTCTCTCTCTACTCGTCTATACTCTCTATTGGAATTGAATTGTGTTGTAAATTGAATACCTAAACTCAGCCCTATTGGCCTCTATTTATAGATGTCGATAAGGACTCGAAACCTTATCTTTGTTCTCTAAGATAAACTAAAACAAAGTAAAAGCTAAAACTTCATGGTAACTCAGCCTCCTCATGATAGAACTGGTGTTGATGATAAGAAATCTCGACTTTTGGATAGACGTTCGCAAGCTTTGGATAGAATTCTATCAAAATCGGAGTCGGATTCCTCTGCTGGCATGGTCGATATCGACCCTTAGACATCGATATCGACCCCTTCAAAACTTTATCTCGAGCTTCTCCTTCTCCTACACGAACTGGCACTCGACTTCTATCAATTTGGTCGATCTGGCAGCATCGATATCGACCCCCAGACGTCGTTATCGACCCCTTCTGTGTCGACATGCTCTGTTTCATTTCCTGCTCGATTCCTATGTCTTTGATGTACTCGATGTCGAGGTCTCCAGTCGATTTCGACCTCTTTAGAAGACTTCGATTTCTTTTTCCGCTCTTCCGTATTCGTCCATTTTTATCCTGTTTTCTGCAAAATCACATGGAAACTCGTGCAAACCCATATATTTGACATTTAAGCGTAAACTACACTAATCCCATGTTTTCCCATTAATATGCATGCAAAAGACGATAAAATGGATTCATATATGCATAGAAAATATGGTAATTTGCGCGCAGATCAAACACCCCATACTTAAGCTTGCTTGTCTCCAAGCAATACCTTTAATGGTCATTCAGGGGAAGAAAGTAAACTCTCAACATCATAGATTCATTTTTCATATGTCCCTATAATCAATTTCCATCCTCGATAAGGTACTTATGTCAACCAAGTCCGTGCCTGTGCATAAAAGCAATTTCATACTCATAAAGGAGGTAATATGCAAAAACAATTTTAGCGACATAGCATTAATAATCAAGAGGACTTTTTGCAAGCATGTGAGAAGTGGATTGGTAAAAGGCTAAAGGTGGGCTAATATTTGGCCATGTGGTGTTAAATCCGGGGAAACATACTTTCTTTCCAAATCATTGCACATTCCTTATTCATAATGTCTCACCTTTCACTCATCGCTCAATGCTTTTTTCAATATATGCTTTTACTTCTCTAACCTTAGCACTGCCTTCTCGCGAGTCGCAAACATGGGTGTCATGAATGACCCCGGATACTTAGTACTTCGGACTCCTCACCTTGTGTCCCATCCTGCGAAACTATTATCTCAACGCAAGCAGGGTCGACCTACCTTTATCTCCTGAGGTGATCGGATTTTTTTCTCGCTCATTTAATTTTCCATTTTTCATAATTCTTCCATTCCTGCCAATAACTTTATATATAGTGCACAATTCCATATAACTCCAAAGATGCCATCCATTCTCAATCTTGTCCCCGGATAAGGTATAAGGTATAAAAAATGGCAATATGTGTATATGTGGAGAAATTAAAGATAATGATAAGGCTCATATATGGCTTTGTGGATTATGCATAGATAAGGCTAGGATATGAACTTGTATAAATAAGCACTTGTATGGAATTTTCATAAAAAGTCCTCCATCATCTTATCATGCATATGTCAAAAGCAACTTCAAATTTTTCATCTCCTTTATGTTTTTCTTCTTTTTGCACTTCATTGGGACTTCCCTTAACTAGGCAATCTCATGTTATATCTCTAATGAATCTAATTTTGCATCATAGAGCTCTTTTTTATACTTCCATGACTCTTTCTTCTTTTCAAAATTTTTTATGGGAGTCATATTTCTCTCTTTTTTATGCATTAAAATAAATATGCAACTCTAATCTAAGTATGAATATGCAAGTAAGCCTTTCCCCCACCCCATAAATTTACAGTGTCCTCACTGTATTAGAACTAAGGTTAAGAAGAAAACTTACAAAACCGTCACAAATTTCAGGAGTCGAAGAAGACAACAGGCAGGGTCGATATCGACCCTTTACATCGATATCGATGTTTCTTGATTTCTTGCTCAGGCTTCAGGGTGATTTGGCCTCGATCAAAAACCTTATCTATGTCGACCTAAAGGTCGATTTCGATGTCGGACATCGATGTCGATGCCTTCTCAATGTGCTTTTCTCTTTCCTACAATTTGAAAACTAACACAAAACCAAATATGCAAAACAATAAAGTGTCTAAAACCAAAACTTAAGTCTTTGTTACAAGCTCTAGATTTTTAAGTCGCTAGGCCGACTTCCTCCTTCACGCTTATCAAGGTGGCATCTGCAGAGCCCATGCGGCTTGGGCCTCAAATATCACTCCTTTCTTGTCGCCCAGCTGCATTCCGCCGGGATTGATTTGATTCACCGTGAATGGTCCTAAATTCTTATCCTTGAATCTTGTAGGGAACCAATGGTCCTTAGACTTGGCAACATAGACCTTCTCTCCTATCTCATATTGGATTGAATCATCATCGGATACCCTACATAAGCGCACATGCCAAGGCACACCTCTTCCAAATAATGATAAGTCCTTAATTGTAATGGAACAAGAGGAATCTGTACCTTGACTTACCTTCTTCTCAGTCTGTGGCTCAGGTCGATGTCGTTGTTCGGAGGTCGATATCGACCCCAGTTGTACTCCTGGAGGATCAGTCGATTTGGAGAGTTTTGACTCGATATGATCAGGTCGATTTCGACCCTCAGAAGTCGATATTGAGGTCTCATTTCCTCCCTTCTCAGCGCTTATGGTGGTCGATTTCGATAGGGTGTGGTCGATATCGACCCTTGACCCCGATTTCGATGTTTCCTCTTTTCCTCCGTCCACCCCAAACTTATGACCTGGCACAGAATCTTGAACATTAGTGGTCGATATCGACTTACCTGGGTCGATTTCGATGTTCTGTTGAGCTCCTTCGTTCAAGATCGCTTCAACTTCCTCTACTTGGGCTTCATTGATGGCTTTTATCTTCATGGGCCCTTGATTTTTCACCGTCTTGTTGAAGGCATATTCTATCACATCGTCACTAATTGTGAATGAGAGCAATCCTTTCTTTACGCTGATGTTGGCATCGACGGTTGCTAGGAATGGCCTACCTAAAATAATTGGACAAGCAGGGTCTTCCGCTATATCAACAACTAGAAAATCAGTAGGGACAAAGAATTTACCTACTTGTACTGGCAAATCCGTCACTATCCCTGTTGGAATCACTACCGTATTGTTAGCCATGTACAACCTTGCATCCACGGGCTCCAGAGGACCTATCTTTACCTTGTGCCAAATGGTTAGTTGAATTGGATTCGGTGAAGTTTGCATATTAACTCCATAGGTGAAGTTGGTGTAATGTCAACCCTTCAATTTAATAAACGGTTAAGATTTGCCCATTTTTTAAATTGTTGAGAAGGAAATAAATATTTATTGAAATAAAAAATGGCAATCTCAATCCCACGTTAGCCACTAATCTCTCAACTTTCAATTTTCCCACCAATTAATTATCACATAAGATTTTGGATGATCCGGTGCAATCACACAGTGTTCTCAACTCTTGCGTTAGAACAACTCTTGCGTTTTGCAATCAACTATACCAGTGTTCTGTAAAATCAACTCTTGTGTTTTGCAATAACACAATGCAAATTAAAGGGGTAACAACTGCATATCTGGTTCTCTCATTGGCGATAGCATCGTGGAGGTATCTGAACCTTGGATCCCTCGAGAAGGTATGGAGTTTGAATCGGCAAAAGAAGCTTGGAGATTTTGGCTAGCTTATGGAGGAAAGATGGGTTTTAATGTTCGCAAACAATATGAGAACAAGAATAAGGACGGGGAAGTGACCTCGAGAAGATTTGTATGTGCAAAGGAAGGGCATCGTGACAAGAAAGGCAATGCATATATTCGTCCTCGGGATGAAACTAGAACGGGTTGCAAAGCTCGCATTGGGATTCAATTGATAAAGAAGACAGGAAAATATCAAATACATGATCTTGTGATTGAGCATAATCATCCCCTATATTTACCAGAGATAAGTCACCTGTTGTCATCGCAGAGGAAAATATCAGAAGCCCAAGCATTTGAAATTGAGCTTGCCGATGACTCTGGAATTAAGCCAAAAGCAGCACATGAGTATATAGGAGCACATGTTGGTGGATCGGCTAATCTTGGTTTCACACACCGAGATCACAAAAATTACTTGAGAAGGAAGCGTCAACGAAACTTGATCTACGGAGAAGTCGGTAGTCTGTTGAGGTACTTTCACATGCAAACAATAGAAAATCCTTCATTTCAATATTCAATTCAATTGGATAATGAAGAACAAATAACGAATATCTTTTGGGATGATGCAAAAATGCTTATTGATTATGCTTTATTTGGTGATGTCGTTGCCTTTGATACTACATTTGGTACAAATAAGGAGCATAGGCCTCTTTGTGTGTTTGTTGGCGTCAATCATTTTAGAGAGATTGTTGTTTTTGGTGCTGCACTTCTATATGATGAAACCATGGAATCTTTTAAATGGTGGTTTGAAACTTTTCTAGCAACACATGATAATAAGAAACCAAGGACTATATTCACAGATCAAGATATTTCCATGGGGAAGGCAATAGATGAGGTTATGCTAGAGACTTTTCATGGATTATGCACATGGAACATAATGCAAAACGCAACCAAACATTTGATACACGATGGATTTAATGTTCTTCGAGATTTCAAAGCCTGTATGTATGACTATGAGAAGGAAGTCGACTTTGAAGAAGCTTTCAATGCATTGTATGGGAAAGTAAAGAAAAGTTCTTGGCTGGATAGTATTTATGCCTTGAAGAAAAAGTGGGCACAGTGCTTGCTATATGATGCATATTTTTTCATTGGGGATCGATGCGGAGCACACAATTAAGTGAGAGTTTGAATCGAGATTTGAAATGCATTACAACCTGGATATAATGCGGTTCTTTAAGCAATTTGAGCGAGTTATTAGGCAAAAACGTCAGAATGAGATCAATTCTGAATTTGAGTCCCGAGAAAAATTGCCAAGAATGAAGATGACGAGGACACCCTTACTCTGGCAAGCTGGTCATTTATACACTCCTAAACTTTTTGAGGCATTTCAGGATGAATATGATTGGTCTACAATTGCTTATATCAAGCCACCGATTGAAGGTCAGTCAAGCAATGAGTTTATTGTTGCAATTTCCAATTTTGATGAGAGTGAAGTTGCTGATGCAGAGTATAGTAATGGGTGATCCTTCCACTCAAACAGTTTCGTGCAGCTGCAAAATGTGGGATAGAATGGGAATGTTGTGTGCTCATGCTTTAAAGGTCCTTGCTGTAATGAATATTAAATTGGTTCCAGAGAAATATATTCTTAAACGGTGGACTAAAGAAGCTCGAGTTGGAACTGTGCGAGATATTAGTGGAATAATAGTTGTTGAGGAGCCTCTGTTGGACAGTGCACGAAGATATAGAGGTATATGTCACAAATTCGTAAATATAGCTTCTCAAGCTGCCAATTTTGAAGATTCATACCAATTTCTAGATAGTAAGTTAAATGTTGTGATTGATGATGTTACTAAGATGTTGTCGAGCATACAACTTCAAGGGCATGAAGCTCCCTTGTCCATTCCTGATCTCAATACAACTGTTCAACAATGTTGTGCAATAATTCCTCCAGCTGTTCAGTTGAAGAGAAAATTGGGGCAGAAAGGAGGAAGACGGTCAAAAGTTGGATTGAGAAACTACATGGGAAAAAGAAGAAGAATGCTAGAACTCATGATTTGGTAGATCAACCAACAGAAAATCAAAGAAAGAAAAAACAAGCTTCTCAAAATGAACCACCAGAGGTATGATTGACATATGAATCCATTTAAAATAAAATAACCGTACATAGTTTATATTATCAAATTTAATATCTTTATATTCTCGGGTTGTTTGTTCATGAGCAGGAAACTAGACATATACATCAATTTCCTGAAATCGATGACAATACATGTCAAATTATGTACAATGGCAATTTTCCAGAGCAACGTTTAGGAACTGATCATAATATTTATGCTGAATTCTTTCAAGTAAAATGGTAGCCAATTCAGTATTCTGTCATTAAAGTTTGTATATAAACACTTATAGTTTGCTTATTTTGTAGAATATGGATGTGGAGTGTACAAGTCATGTTGAACAACTAACAACGTTACCATGTTCAGGAGGGATCAGCACCATGTTCAGAAGTGACAAACACCGTGTTCAACAGTGATTAGCAGTTTAGCTCAATATGTCTAACAGTTCCTCTCAGAATCTCATGTTGTTGATGCCTTTCAATGACTTTTTATGTTATGTATGGAGTTGGGGGTAATGAAAAACACTTGCTTATAAGTTGTTGATGTCTTTTCATGACCTTTGGTTTTGGGTTTCATTTGTTGTTTTGGGTCTCAACTTTTGATTATGTTAATCTTTTTTTTTAAATGGATTTACTAGATCTTGTGTAATCTTGTTCTATCATTAAAAGCTACCTTGAATTCCAAATGTTAAGAATAGATAAATGCTTTAAATGAATTTTAATGTTAATTTCTAGGTCTGTAATATGTATCATAACAAATTTCTTCAAATCTGAGAAGTTCTTTAATCTGCAATCAATTAAAGATAAAACCAACTAAAAATCAGCTTACAAAGAAGAATTTTAACATAATTTTAGATTAGCCTATGCGGGATTTGAACCCGCATCTTTGTGCATGAGCACATCGCTCTTCCATTTGAGCTAATAGGCTAATATTGTGATCATATATATTGTTTTTTACTAATACTTTACCTCTTCTTTCACACAACTCCCAAACACATGCATATAACTTGGCCTAAATTATACGTGACAACAGCAATTCTGAATAATATAGCTAAACGTAAATTATATATGACAATACTAATTACAGCTACATATAAGTTATCCTGTCAGTCATCAGCATGATGAAAAAACAATACAAGGAAGC
Organism: Persicaria maculosa; assembly: GCA_963922045.1. Taxonomy (NCBI): domain Eukaryota; kingdom Viridiplantae; phylum Streptophyta; class Magnoliopsida; order Caryophyllales; family Polygonaceae; genus Persicaria; species Persicaria maculosa. The sequence continues at coordinate 15,828,865 of OY998261.1, read as the reverse complement.
TTTTCTATCATAACTCAAGTAAGTCAATAGCATGATCAAAATGAAGCTCTTATAGCACCAACAAAAAAAATCAGCTTTCTAACTCTCAATTTTGAATTTATCACTCTCCAAAGTAGATAACTAATTAGCAAGGGATGCATGTATACAGTGTCTACCACTATTGCTTCCTTCGATAATGTCAGACAACTCCTCAACAAGGGCCAAAAGAAACAAAGAAGCATTGTCCCAAGATCATTACTTCCCTCTAATAAGTTGGAAGACATCTCAATAATCATATAGAATCTAATGTACAATCCATGATAGAATACAATTCAAGATACATAAGAACACATCTCGATAATCTTATAGGATGAATTGACAAGATGTCTAATAGCAAATCTGAGCACAATAACTACATGAATTCCATGAATCAGACAGAAGAAAGGAAAATTGAATATTAACAAGGTTTGGATTTCCAACTAATTTATTCGAACATATAAATACCCAAAAATCTGAATCAGACAGAAGAAAGGAAAATCTGAAGGAATTAACAACTGATTGATTCGAACATATAAATACCAAAGAACAATGCAGAAAATTCTATGATATAAGTAACCATGAGCTTTACCAACCACGACCTGGGTTCTTCGTATTTACAAAACAAACCAAAAAATAGATATACCTTGATTCCAGTAACGAGGATCTGCTGCAAAGTTACATGCTCAACGAAGTCCATGAATCAGACAAAAGATAAAGAAAAAATGAAGATTAACAAGGATTTGATTTCCAATTGGCATGAATAAAAAGAAAATCTACAAGAATTAACAACTAATTGATTCAACATATAAATTAATATCCAAAAACGCAGGTAATGCTATGGCAAAGCTCATTTCTTTGTTCCGTTCAAATCGAAAAATTCCAAAACCCCCAAATTCATTTACCCTAATTCACAAGTCCATGAATCAAATAGAGGAGAAAGGGAAATCGAATTCCTATAGGGAAGAAGAATTGCTCAATTGAAGATACATAGGAGCAAACATGTACCTGTTATTCCCTTGTTATCGATGTGCAGAAGAAAGGAGTGAGAAGTCGTCCAATGAACTCTCCACATGGAGGAAGGCAGGAAACAATCTCTGTTTTTTTTAGTGCAATGGGGGAGAAAGGTAATTTCTTTTTTTTTTTCTTTTCCTAATTAAAAAATTCCATGTTTTTTTATTTTTAACTATTTAAAAAATAGGCAAATCGTAACCGTTTGTTAAATCGGGCGGTTGACAATGCTTCAACTTCACTGTGGAGTTAATATACAAACTTCACGGGATCCACATCCATGGTTAGTGGCATCATGCTAACGCTAGCGCCCAAGTCAAATAAAGCATTGAATATGAATTGACCTAGACCTATAGCGATAGAAAACTTACCTGGGTCCGCCCGCTTTTGTGGTAGCTCCAACCTGTTGCATTCCTCTGCGATCTTAGAGAGCGATCGCTTCTTACCTAAGATGTCTTTAAGGAACCTTACATAAGATGACATCTCGTGAAGTGCCTCTGTGAATGGTATAGAGACATTAAGTCCTTGGAGCATCTTCACGAACCGCTAAAACTTCTTTTCTGCTGGGTCCTTAGTCACCTTTCTAGTTGGGAAGGGCAACACCTTTTTCTTTCCCGCGACTGCAGTGAGGTCGATAGCAACATCAGTAGGGTCGATATCGACTGGAGCAGTCGATTTTTGTGGTGACGCAGAATTAGGGTCGACATCGACTGGAGGGTCAATTTCGATGTCACCTTGGTCGATATCGACAGGGGGGGTCGATATCGACGTCTGTTCTGGCTCCTTCTCCTCCGCTTTTTGCTCGGGCGTTTGTAATTGACGTGCACTCCTTAGATTTACTGCTGCAATATGACCAGTGGTTTTGCCCTTTTGATTGGGCACAGTGGATCCAAGGAGTGATCCTGACGCTTTGGGTACTGCTTCCACCAATTGACTCATTTGAGTCTCCATATTGCGCTTCCAAACGTCGATCTCCCCAAGTCTAGAATTTATGCCCTGCAGCTGAGTATGGACGGAGTTATTGGCTTGTTTGAACTCAACATGGTTCCTCCGCATCTCATCAAGAATGATTTGCAGGTCATCTTTCTTAGTCTCCCGCTCAGGGTGCCCTGGTGCCTTATATGTTGGGGGATCCCTTTGATAAAACCTTTTATCACCCCAATTTTGTTGATTGCTCCCTCCATAGGGGCCTCTTGTCCATTTGACCTCCTCATGTTGTTCCGCCATGGATACTTGCTCAGTATGTGGACAGGCACTAGTGTTATGCCTGGTTGAGCCACACTCCTGACAAGGTTGATTGTTGCTCAGGAACCTTACTTGCTTTTGAAGGCGGCGTGTTTGATCGTTATGGAATTGTTGCCGCACCTCAGGATCTATCTCCCTTGGAGGCTCATATAGTGGCATAGATGGGGCAGGCCTTGCATCATAGGTTGTAGCAGCCCCATAGGTGTTGTCAAAGTTCAAAAGCCTCTTAATGGTCTCCCATGCCTCCGTTGGTGTAAGCTCAATGTACCGATAGGAGGTGTATGAATTGATCCTCTCCTTATTCGGCGCATCAAGAGCGTTATAAAAGATCTCCTGGATGACATATGAAAGTTGCCCATGCGTCGGGCATGATCTCAGCAAGTCCTTAAAGCGCTCCCACGCCTGTGCTAGGGTTTCACCTGGCTTTTGTTTGAAAGTCGTGATCCTTTTTCGCAGCATCGCCGTTTTAGAAGGTGGGAAGAATTTGTTCAAGAATGCATCTTTCACCTCCGCCCATGTCCTTAGCGATCGTGGAGCCAAACTTTCAAGCCATTCTAATGCCTTCCCTGCCAAACACAATCGAAAAGATTTTAGTCGCACATACTCTAAGTTTACTCCACCAGCAACTGTTTCACATAATTCCATAAAAGTAGAGATATGTTGCAGGGGCATTCATTATGTCTTCCTTCAAAAGTATTTCTTTTCATTTCAGATAGGAAGTTAATTTTCAATTCATAGTTGGAGTGAGGAATTATAATGGCAGATTCAGGAACATGAAGCAGTGGATGCATGTATTGCATCGCCGTCTGTGGATACTGATTTAGCCGCACTTGGGATTGTCTGCGCGCATCCTCCTCCCTATCAGCACAGGCTCGCTCAGCAGTAGCGGCGGCCCTTTCAGCAGCGATTGTAGCATTGTGGTCCTCGATCTCCTTCCTCAACCGCTCTATGATCTCAGCCTGCGTCTCGTTGTCAGCCATGATGCGAATTGCTTTGTTGCGAAGATGGTAGAAACGTTCAGGCTCGTTGATTGGTTCCAGGATAGGTCTGCGATCAGAACGTCGCATAAACCTGCAGAATAAGCTCAGAAAAAGATCGTGATTAACTTAGGTGGCGATTGATTGCCTCCCCGGCAACGGCGCCAATTTGTTCGCACTAATGGGGAGGTGTGTAGGAGATTCAAATATTTAAAACAAAACAAAGCACAACTAGACTATCTCCCTGTCCCAAACAAATAATACAAGAATCCCCTCCCTTGTAGTAGTAGGGTGATTCAGGATCGAATCTACGAGGAGGTATGTCAGCGCTTCCCTTGTTTTATTCACAATCAAAGCTTTCGACCTCAGCAGACACTCGATATCGAGTATACTGGTCGATATCGACCTCAGTTCTGGTCGATTTCCTAGCGCAGTTCCTGCAGAAGACAAAACAACAAGTCAACGTCGAGCAGAGACCTCGATATCGATGTTAGACCTCGATATCGACCCTTACAGTCGATTTCGATACTTGTCACAGAAACTGTTTTCGTAAGCAATTTGTCGGAAAAGAGTCCGAAGAAAATAGGATGGAGAAGGAAGATGAACAGAAACAAAACTAAGACTTTTATGAAGAATTCAATTAATTAAAAGTCTTCCAAAGTCGGGGTTTCATGCCACAACGATAACAATGCAATTTCATGCTAAAGCTATGAAATTTAATGTCTTTCCGTCAAATAACTTTCGTTATCAACACTTAGGTGGTTAGAGGCTCTCGCATATTTCCTAAGAGTTTCTATCCAATTCATGAGTAATTCAAGTTCACAATATGAGTGGCTTTCGCTTCAATAATATAAATAATGAATCTCCCTAACTTTCGCAAATGATCATGCATGGGGTAGAAGACGGAATCGCATAAAAGTCATACCTTTGATGCACTTACCTCACATTGCTATCGTCGGGCTCACCCCAACCCTAGAAGTGGGTTGACTACTAGCTCCTCATCATGCACATCATCATCATTATTGTTTGAAAGAGAGCTACTTTGAATTAAAACTTCGAAAGAAAGTACAATCGAACAAGCCACTCCGCTCTCGCTTTACAACTTCACTCGGCCTCCTCTCTCTCTCTACTCATCTCTACTCTCTATTGGAACTGAATTGTGTTATAAATTGAATACCTAAACTCAGCCCTATTGTCCTCTATTTATAGATGTCGATAAGGACTCGAAACCTTATCTTTATTCTCTAAGATAAACTAAAACAAAGTAAAAGCTAAAACTTCATGGTAACTCAGCCTCCTCATGATAGAACTGGTGTTGATGATAAGAAATCTCGACCTTTGGATAGACGTTTGCAAGCTATGGATAGAATTCTATCAAAATCGGAGTCGGATTCCTCTGTTGGCATGGTCGATATTGACCCTTAGACATCGATATCGACCCCTTCAAAACTTTATCTCGAGCTTCTCCTTCTCCTACTCGAACTAGCACTCGACTTCTATCAATTTGGTCGATCTGGCAGCATCGATATCGACCCCCAGACGTCGATATCGACCCCTTCTGTGTCGACATGCTCTGTTTCATTTCCTGCTCGATTCCTATGTCTCTGATGTACTCGATGTCGAGGTCTCCAGTCGATTTCGACCTCTTCAGAAGACTTCGAGTTCTTTTTCCGCTCTTCCATATTCGTCCATTTTTATCCTGTTTTCTGCAAAATCACATGGAAACTCGTGCAAACCCATATATTTGACATTTAAGCATAAACTACACTAATCCCATGTTTTCCCATTAATATGCATGGAAAAGACGATAAAATGGATTCATATGTGCATAGAAAATATGGTCATTTGCGCGCACATCACTATAGCATATCATATCTTGTCATAGCATATCATATCATCATCATATCTCATGCTCATATCGTATCTTGTGATATATAACGGACTCGAGGAGGACAACACCCAATGAAGTTGGGTTGGCTTATGACCCTAGCAAAGACTCTAATGACTCATAGATAACGGCCGTTCTATTCCAAATTCATAGAGTATGGATGCTCATTCATATATGGAAGTCCTAGGCATGATACTAAATGCCATGCGACATGCAACACCTACATACTATATGACACATCAGACATGAGGTCCTTTTACTAAGTAAGCTCCCGTAAGAAACTTACTTGAAGTGTAGAACAACAAGGAAACACCAGATAATAGAATTCCAAACAAGTCACAGGTAACCTAGCATATAAGAATAATAATAACATAATAAGTCTAACATTCCACCTAACTTAGCACATAGAGGTACACACATGAAAAGCATTTCTAAAAATCATCTAATAAGTCAAAACACTCGTGAAACAAAGAAAACATCTGAAAGCCGAGATATCCGAAAGGTTAGTATTCCATTTTAAATTTCCGACAACCCATCATCGTTAATCCGTCCAATGTCTCAATGTCAGTCCAATCATAATGCAATGTCCAAGTCCAAGTCCAGTTAAACATTCCAAAACGTCCAAGGTCCAATGAGTCGGCAATGTCCGGTAAAATAAGGTCAGATAGGTCAGATCAATCCGTTAGAGTAAAGTTCGTGCAATACAGTTATCCCAAGATCATTCTCAAATCGTTAAGTCCAATTAAATCAGTCAAAGTTGTATCGTTAAAGGAATCTCGACATTTCGGTTTTAAAACAACAATCCTTTTGAGAAAAACTTTCCAAAATGCAAGTTTGAAGATCAATGTAAAAAATCTTATACATCTTTCCAAACATTTCAAGAGACTTCAAACCCTTTTTCAAAACATTGAAATTAACAACCACCAAAACATTTCATCTTTTCCAAAACCATACTTTATAAATAATTATATGAAAAACATTTTAAAATCTTCATAAAATCATCATGTAAGAACCTTACCCAAAAGATATAAGTAAACTGGTTCAACCGAAACCGGGCCAAAGGCCCAAGGAAATAGGGAGAGAACCGGCCTCGGACAAAGCGCATAATAGGGTTTCACTGTGGCGGAGTGTCCGCTTGTCGCGACGAAACTAGTCCCTTGGTTCCCAAAGAAGGAGGGCTTTCGTTTATGCAACAAGCCCCTTTTGCCGCGACGAATGGAGCTTTCGCCATGACAAAAGTCTTCTTCTTCCTCGGCAGACCCAGTTCACAGTCGTCATGGCGAGCATGGTTTTGCCATGGCGAAACATGCGTTTCTGGCTTGCTTTTGCCTTGAATTCAGTCCTTTCTTCCCTAAACCCATCCTAAGCTCAACTACTGCCCTTCCCGACCTCAACAACCAAGAGAAGACACAAACACAAAACAGAGGGGCAGAGTGGAAGAGGGTCAACGATGTCAACGAGAGTGCTTGAGCAAACCATAGTACCACAAGTGGGTGAATAAAAGAGATCTTTTACAGGCTTTGGAGTTGAGGAGAGAGAAAAGGGGAGATCGACCTTGTTAGTGTAAAACAGGGGAAGCGAGGAAGACAAGGCTCGATCAAGCGCGCTTCTCCGAGGCTGGAAATGTCTTCCTCTTGGCCTAGGAAGGTTGAGAAGTGAATATAGGTACACCTTTATGAAGTTTAGAGGTGAAAGGAAGCAAGGAAGGAGAGAAACGGGGCTTTACCACACGAGGGATGAACAGGGGAGGCTTTTGGGTTCTTACTCGTGACGGCGAAGAGGCTCTCGCAGCAGCGAAATGCTGTTGAAGCATCTGTTTGCTACGACGATGACGTCAATGGTGGGCTTGATGGCTTCTTCCTCACTTGGACACAAGAGGGGAGTGATATGAGGTCTCTTTGGGGTGTGTTTTGGCTTGAAAAACCACAAGATCAAGGAGGTGTGTTCGGATTTCAAATGGAAGAATAAGGGAAGGCTTTGGGTGTGTGTTTGGATTTCAAATGGAAGAATGAGGGAGATGAGAATGTGGGTTTAGGGTTTCTGAATTTTGGATGAGGTTAGGGTTTAGGGATTGGGGCCATATATATAGGGGAGGCAAATGGTGGTTTGTGGTGTTGTTTGAGCAAGAGGGAGCAATGCAACAAGACAAAAAGGAGAGAGGAAAAGATGGAGAGAGAGAGAGATGTGGTCTGTTCGTATGGGGAGGTGATTCGCTCAGATATAAAATATTAAAATTCAAATTAAGCTAAATCCCTTATCCAAGCAAATAAAATACAAGAATCCCTCCCGATGTAGTGGTAGGGTAATTCAGGATTGAATCCACGAGGAGGTATGTCAGCGCTTCCTAAGATTTGAAATCACGATCAAGTTCCGACTGTAGAAGACACTCGATATCGAGGTGTCTGGTCATAATCGACCTCAGTTCTGGTCGATTTCCAGTGAAGTTTCCTGCAGAAGACAGAAGCAAAGCAGTCGACGTCGAGATGGACCTCGATATCGATGTTAGTGCTCGATGTCGACCTTGTTAGTCGATTTTGATGTTAACAACAGTAACTGTAAACGTAACCTATTTTGTCGGAAAAGAAGTCCGAAGAAAGTAGAATGATGAGGGAAGTATGGATAGAGTAAAAATACAACTTTTATATGAACTTCTATAAACTTAAAGCTTTTAAGGTCGGGGATTTATGCCACAACGATATTCATGCAAGTATGATGCTAAAGTTATGAAATTTAATGTCTTTCCGTCAAATAACTTTCGTTACCAACTTTTAGGTGATTAGAGGCTCTCGCATAAAACCTAAGAGTTATTATCCAATTCATGAGTAATCCAAATTCAAAATATGATTGGCTTTCGCTTCAATAATGCAAATAATGAATCTCCTCAACTTTCGCAAAGGACCATGCATAGGATAGAAGACGGAATCGCATAAAAATCATACCTTTGATGCACAAACTTACATTGCTATCGTCGGGCTCACCCCGACCCTAGAAGTGGGTTGACTACTCGCGCTTCATCATTGAACTAATCATCATCATGTAAAAGATACTACTTTGTATTGAACTAAAGAAAGAAAGATTACACCGAACAAAGCCACTCCGCTCTCGCTTCACCACCCTACTCGGCCTCTCTCTCTCTAACTATTCTCTGCGTGTATAATGTAAAAACTTGCTGTCCTTGGATGAAAACTTAATGATTAACTCAGCCCTAATGGCCTCTAATTATAGATCTCTCTCCTCGCTATCCAAGGATTCGAAAACCTATTTTATTCCTAAGATAAAACTTAATAAAGTAAAAACTAAAATTAACTAGGGTAAATAACATAAACTGATAAGTCTGATGTAGATGGATACAAGATCTCGACTTTAGGATAAACTTGAAAGCTTCGGATAAAATTCTATCAAAATCAGCGTCGGATCTGTTCTGCAGCAGTGGTCGATATCGACCTTGAACATCGAAATCGACCTCTTTTCTTCTTATCTCGAGCATTCCTACTCGACCTTGGATTGGCACTCTACTTCTATCAATAATCTCGATTTAGGCTACTCGATATCGACCTTCAGACATCGATATCGACCTTGTTGTGTCGACATGTTCTGTTCTCTACTCTGCTCGATTTCTGGCACTCTGTTTCACTCGATGTCGAGGTTCATCATCGATTTCGACCTCTTAGTAGACTTCAAGTTCTTTTTCCGCTCTTATTCTCTTGTCCAGATTCATCCATTTTTATCTCGATTTCGGTGAAATAACATAAAAACTCATGTGGACCTCTATATTTGTCAAATAATCATAAACTACACTAATCTTATGACTTCCCAACCAATATGCATGCAAATATCGATAAAATGGACATAAATGTGCATAGAAAATAAGGCAATTTGCGCGCACATCATGGTCCCACAATCCGACTTTCGAATCCCGAAACCCGTTTGCTCATCCCAAATTCCGACCCTTTAAAATATCAAATCGAATTCTCAAATTTTTTTCAAAACGATAGGATCGAATTTCAAATTATCAAACTTAGAGCTACGAAGTGGAAATAGAATCTGTCAAAATCTCTAATTTCAAATGATGCCAGAATTTGTTTTTGAAAAATTCTTGAAATAGTAAGTTGCTCGAGGGCTAGTTTTCCAAAATTTCCAAATCAGATTTTATATATTATATATTTTTATGAAATTAATGTTTAAATATTTTCGGTCTTTACATTCATCCACCTCTAAACATAAGTCTCGTCCCCGAGACTAAAACCAAGTAAAACATCTTTTCCTCTTTAAAACCGAGCAAAGCTTTTTAAAATCCCAAGTTAGTCCTTTTGCCCAAGTGAGTCAAATAAGTTCAGAACTCGAGAGGTGGAGTCATCCACCTCTAAGGGCTAATCCCATATTCACTCCCTGGTTTCTATTCCTAGAGGCAGTGTCAATTCTATCAATCTATGATCTCATCATGAATCACAAATCATCATAAGCGCATAATCTCATATATCAAAATAACTAAGTCAACCCTATAGGGTACATCATGCCATGAATCACATCAAGTATAACAACATACCATCATAACTATTATATCATCATACATCAATAGGGTCCAACATCAGTCACATCATATCAACACATAATATGTACAGAACTACTAATCAGAAGCACATCAAGCATAGAGATAACCATCAACCCATAACTAAGGAGAACTAGACAAGACTCACCACTATCTCACTATGTCAAGGAAAGGTCCACACTAGGCTCAACATAGGATGATAACAGCTCATCTAGGGTATCCCCATAACTCGTCCAAAGACTCTCCTCAATCTCCCAAGTAACCTCCTCGGGACTCCCCCTAGCCCACTGAACCAGAAGTAAAGGAACTTCCCTGTTCCTCAACTTCTTGACACGACGGTCAAAAATCCTAACTGGATTCTCTACGAAGGTGTGATCTGGCTCTATACGGAGGTCAGAATGATCAAGGATGTGATTGGGGTCAGGGATATAATGACAAAGCTGGGATACATGGAAAACATCATGCACCCCGACTAAAGACGGGGGTGAGGCTAGACGATAAGCTACCTCTCCAACCCTCTCCAGAATATCAAAAGGACCCACGAATCAAGGGCTCAACTTGCCTCTAACGCCAAAACGGTGGACCCCTCTAGTCGGCGATACTCTGAGCCAGAGATGTGATCCCACATCAAACACTATCTTAGTCCGTCGCCGATCTGCGTACTTCTTCTGTCGTTCCTGAACAATCCTCATATGCTTTATGATGCATCCGTCCTGGTCGACTGTCTCTCTCACCATCTCTGGCAGTGTAGTTGTTTTATCGGCGGGCTCATCCCAATAGACTGGCGACTTGCAGCGCCTCCCATAAAGTGTCTCGTACGGGGCCATCTCTATCGATGAATGGTAGCTGTTATTATAGGAGAACTCTACCAAAGGCAGAAACCTGACCCAATGATCACCCCACTCTAAAACACAGGACCTCAGGATGTCTTCTAATGTCTAAATTGTACGCTCACTCTGGCCATCTGTCCGCATATGGAAAGCCTTGCTGAATTGTAGCCTAGTCCCTAAAGCCTCATGTACCTGCTGCCAGAATCTCGAAGTAAATCGTATGTCATTGTCAAAAACTATCCTCTCAAGAACTCTGTGAAGCCTCACAATCTGTCTAACGAACTCCTCTGCTAACCTCAAAACTGGTCAAGTCTTCTGGATGGCAATGAAATGGGTCGACTTAGTCAATCTGTTGACCATGACCCAAATAGCGTCGAAACTGTTGACGTCTCTCCTCAGCCCAGCGAAGAAGTCCATGGAGATTTTTATCTTTCCAAAAGTCGTTCTTAAGCCTTCCTGCCGTTATTTTATAGTAGTCGGGAACACTTAATCCATGTGGCAGTCTCGAAATGCCAAGTGGTCGGGATTCAGATCCATGCTTCATGGGATGTGGGTATGGTCACCACGTGTCCCAGTGACGCTTACTTGTCTACTATTCTAGAGGGATTTATTCTTAAGGTTGTAGTCCGTGGCCCTTTGCCAGTTTCTAGGACCGTCAGATTATAGACGGATGGATTTGTGATTATTTTTATCGTGTTCCCTCTCTTTTTCAGACGCAGCTTCATCACACGGAACTTTGCTTGCATACGTAATTATATTTTATGAAAAGCATGCAAGGTAAATATTAATGCACACTATTTTTCTATAGGTAAATCAATAAATATATCTAGTGAGTTTGTCTGATCATTAACATTTAGGAGAGTTGTTGGTGTCTTCGGCTATCAATAGTAATGTCTTTAGATCGCTTCTTTTGTTCTCACTTGTATATTTATTCCACCCCAAGAACGACCTATATATAGGTTGGTTCTGATGTACACGATACTTATGGTGTACACACTTGTCTTATCATGTACGCAAAAGTTAATCATTTGTTTTTCCCTGATTATTCATCTGTTTGCACATAATTATTCATTAACAATAATATAATTAGTTTTCTATACAAAAATTGTATAAAATGTAAATCTGATATGCTCTATGATGGTACTGGGTGATTATTTGTTGGAATGAAATCTACACTTTTTTATACTTTTTGCACAGACGGATAATTTATGTGTACTCGATAAGGCATGTGTATACCATAAGGGTTGTGTACTTCGGAATCAACACACACATTATAAGTTCAATCGAAAACAAGGCCTCAATGTATATCACAAAGACAATAACACAAAAATATATCAACGATGTAAACAACTTCAAAACAAGGCACAACAACAACTTTAGATAGCACCAAAACAAATCCTGAATATATAATTAATCACCCATCAATTGCCAAAAAACAAACACACATATCAAGTAACACAATTTCCTCTAGCACTTTTAGAGTGATCAATGGATAAAAGTAATTGTACTCATGATGGAATAACAGGAGAAGGAATGAAGTTGGGATTCTTGTGAGCGAGATTTGGAGAGAGGTTGTGGTTAAGGTTGATCGAAGGAATGACAAAATGATGTTGATCAAGTTGGTGGTTAAGGGATCTTCGTAAACATTACTAGTGCCTATGCTCCTCCAACGAATCAAAGTGAAGAGGAGAAGAGAAAATTTTGGGAGGAAGTGGACAATGTGGTCAAAGAAATTCTAAGATTCGAGCGAATTATAGTAGGTGGCGACTTTAGTGGTCAAATAAGATGAATCAATGATGGGTATGATCGGGTTTGGTTTTGACACCTGTAATGCTAGTGGTCTAGCTTTGCTGGAGCTCTCGGTGGCCTTCGAATGTGTCATTATGAACTCATGGTTTGCCAAGAGGGAAATTCGCTTTGTTACTTTTTTTAGTAGAACTGACCGGTCACAAATTGACTACTTTCTGGTTAGAGGATAGGACATATACAAATGTCAAGACTAGTTTTAATGTTATCCTATATAGAGGACTAACAACCTTGCACCAGTTACTAGTTTTTATTTTTGAGTTCAAGGCTAATCGAAAGAGAAAGATTAGTAAGAAAAAACATAGGATCAGATGGTGGTGACTAACATATTCTAATTGCCCACTAGTAAGGGAGAAAATCCTAGAGAAGGTTAGGAGGAAGAGAGCTTGAAAAGTTAAGGAAACTACAGATTTGATGTGGAGTATGAGGTTTGGTGGAACGAAGAAGTGCAAGAAGTCATCAAGTCAATAATCAGACGGCGTATAAGTTGGTAGTGAGTAGTACCAGTGATATTGCGCATTTAGGTAGGCATAATAGGTTGTATTTAGCTTAGTTAAGATACATAACATGCATATATAATTTAAGTAGAATTTGCATATTTACTCTCTTTGTTGGTGGAGTCAAAATCTACACATTTTTATTGATTATTTAAGGTAAATGTGGATCTGAGGAGGAGACATGGGTTGATAATGCATTGATGAAGAAATTCAAGGAGTTAAATGAAGATCAAAAGATGTCCTGCGAAGAAGAAGAGAGCCTAAACAAAGAATAAGTCTGCAGAAGTTGTCACCCGACAAGCTAAACTTGTTTCGCACTTTCTGGAGGCCTCGGTTATCCGATTGACTATTATAAGTATGCGTTAACTTTCATGTAGAAGAAAAGACGAAATTCCTGCGATAAATAGTCAGCGACCACTGAAGAGAAATGATGAACATATTTCTAGCCATGCTTTTGTGCATATTTTGGCTTCGTATTCCATTCAATTCATATATTCTAGGTTGGGAATAATGAGAATTTGTGTAGTTTGTGCTAATGTGAAAGAAATAGGATATGCACAATTTTTGGTTTAAATATGCATAAATTGAAGCGGAATCGAAGTCGAAATGAGAAGCCAAGAGTTGTCGAAGTGCAATCGGGATCGACCAGACTACTCGAGATCGACTGAAGCAAATGGTGAAAAAACTAACCAAAAAGAGCCAAGAAAACACAAGATACTAGAAAGGCACTCGACACAACTCTAGATCGAGTAAAGTACTCGACATCGACATGGTACCCGAGGTCGAGTGGAATCAAGTGTAGTCGAGCAAAAATGAGGCACTCGACGTCGACTGAAGATAAACGCGGTTCAGACGCGGTTTGATGAATCCGAGTTGAAGATCTACTACCAAGCCATGATTGTGTCTCCTATTTTACATAGATTACTTCCTATGGGTACTTTCCTATTTACCCTAGGATTTTTATTATTTACCTTAATAATGTTTTATCCTATTTATTATTAGATAGAATTTAGTTACATTAGTTTTACTAGGATCAGAACTCCTTTCTGTGGCTAGCAAGGATTGAGAGCCTATAAATAACGCCCTAGGGGCTGAGATTTAGGAATTCAATTCAGAAAGTAATCACACAACAATAGCAATAGAGTTTTAGGTTTTCAAGCTTTAGGGTTTCGGTGCTTGCGATAGTGTAAGGGTCTCAGGTTTCCAAATAATAAATTTCACATAAATAACTTAAAATGGATTCTAGTCGGAAAATTAGGAGGTTTAGAAAATTTTCGACATCAATATAATATTCCTATTTAAAAAAATCCTAAATTTCGGAAAAGAAAATTTAAAAATAAAATTTAAACGGATTTAATTGGATATTTTAAGGAAAACTCGCCTTCACTTTAATAAATCGAATCCGGAACCGTTAAAGCAAATTCCGGCCCAATATTGAACTTTCGATAATCGATTCCATCTTTTCATCTCGGAATTCGAATATTTTCTTCGGATAACGATATTCTTCCGGCTTTCAAAACTAATTTATCGAGACAGCAGGAGTCGGGAAACCAAACGTCGGAAATTCAAATTTCTGACTCGGGACCACAATTCTTTTCTCTTTCTCCCATCCTTATCCAAAACTCAGCCAAATGGTCCCATTGTGATGTGAATGGGTGAAATTTCCTACCCACTCTCCCATCCCCTATTAAGACACTACACCCACAAACTCACGTTTCCTCCCTTCAACCTTGTCCCTCCTTATATGGAAATAGTCAAGCTTGCTTTCCCCCCTTTGCTAAATCCGAAATCAGACCCATTCTAAGCTTTTAAAATCTGATTTTTGTGTTCATTCACACCCACCACAAACAAGAAGACCCAAACACAACCTTATCTTTTCTTCATTGTACAAGAGCCTAGCTCCAAATTACCCCCCCTGCTCAAACCTCTCAAACCTTCACCACCAGCCCCATTTCACCGCTCGGAGCCTGACGAGAGGGTTTCTCGACCAAATAAATATATAGTCAAGACCCCCGGTATAGTATAGAGGAGTCAGGTTCGTCCTCAGGAGAGAAGTCAGCGGTTCTAGGTTTAGTTGATTTTGGGGTTCGGGAGTAGCAGGAAAAGGGGGCCGTCGGTTGCTGTTGATATCGACTGAGACTGGTCGATGTCGAGGGATGGAGAGGGGATGGTGGTTGGTGTCGAGTAGAATCTCTGCAGAATTTAAATAATAAAATAAAATAGTAAAAGTGCAAACTTTCAAGGTAAGGGATCACCACGACAATAAACATATGTATAAATCACGAATAACATAAAAGAGCATGCTTTACATCAAAGAATCAACTTTCGCTAATTCCAACAATTTAGGTAAATCAACTCTCGAAAATAAACCGATTGTTTCTACCTTTTCTTAATTAGGATTAATAAACTCGCGAACAAAAACCCTAATTACTATCTAAGTTTGCAACATGAATTCCTTGAACTTTCATCCAAGGGTTAAGCATAGAGGTGGATGATGATAGAAACACACACAATTATGAATTCATCAATTAAGAACACATGCCTATCGTTGGGCTCACCCCAACCCTAGAAGAGGGGAATTAGAAACAAAACATGCTAAGAGAAACTAACTTTAATATTAAATAAAAACTCAAACTTACAACCATTCAATCGTCTCTTTCCTCCTCCTCTCTCCACTCGGTCTCTCTCTCTCTCTCTCTCCCTTTCTTCTTTTCGTTCTAAGACGACTTGGTTTGAATGATTGAAAAACCAGCCCCTAGGGCTTTATTTATAGGGCTCAATCCTAGCTATTCTAAGAGAGCAATCTATCTAAATCTATCTAAAGATATACTTCTAGATAAAAGGAAATAAATCTAAATTGGTAAAATAGATAAATCCTTAGGGTAATTAATTGTTCAACCCTTTAGGATAGAAAGTAGATAAAATATCTTCTCCTTCATGTGCAAGTGTCCTCCACTCGGATTAGGACTCGGTATGGCTCGAAATCGGCTTCTGGGGTTCACTCGATATCGACCATGTTCAGTCGATATCGACCTGTCTTCTCAGCTTCACTCGATCTCGGCCTCTGAAGGTGATTTCGACCATCTCTTGACTCGATATCGACCAAAGGTGGTCGATATCGACCTCTTCGGTGCAGCTTCCAAGTGCTGAGTCAATTTCTGGCATTTCTGGTCGACGTGCTCCACTCGATATCGACAAAATAAGGTCGATATCGACAAAATAAGGTCGATATCGACAAAATAAGGTCGATATCGACCTTCTTGACAGTTCTCAGCATTCTGCATCCGTCTTGAAATGCACTTTCCCGAGTCCTCGTTCGTCCGATTGACGCATATGAGTATGCGTTGGAAAGCTCTTTTCGAGGGCTACAAATCTCATGAATAAATCAGAACATGATTCAAAATGTTGAATGGTGAAAAGTGGCGTTTTCTCCAGCTGCACCATCCTGTGATCTTCCTTAGCTTCTCCAACGTCTTCATGACTTTCCTTTAAGCTCCAAAGTGCGTTCGATTTTTGCAAAATTAAACGAAAACTTGTGTAGACTTCCATATATTGCAAATAAACATAAACTACACAAATCTCATGCTTTCTCAATCCAAAAACATAAAATATGGACAAAAATCGAAATAGATGTAAGCGAAAGACATGACAAATTGAGCGCACATCAGAGCCACCGCCACCAGCTCTTCTTCCTCTCCTTCTAGCTGCCCCACCACCCTCGTCTTCCTCCACTCCGCCATTGAAGCCGAGAAAGCTCCGAGCTCCTCCATTTTCGTATTCGAAGGCGAAGCCGAGCTCCCACCACAACTCCTTCCTCCTCTTCCTCGACGAGCTGCAGCAGCACCACGGGTCTTCTTCTCCGACGTCCGATCGAGCTGAGCAGCCCAGAAGCACCTTGCAGCCACGAGCTACCCCGAATCTCCCTCGTCACCTGTTTTTGATTCGAGACCAGTAAGGCTCTCTCCCTCATCCTCCCTATCAGAACCACCATAAAAGCTCCACCGTTAAACCAATTACCGTTCTTATAGGCCAAGCCGGTGTTGATTCATCTCCGATGAGCCCAATCGGTCCTCAACCGACTCCAACGATCTCAAATTTCATCCCTCTCGGTGAGTGATCCTTCCGACTTTGTTTCCCTATTTGGTAGCGTCCTTGTTAACTTGATTCCGGGAGGGGAGATAGTGTGTGAGAGCGAGAAGCGAGAGCAGGAGGGCGGGGTTCTTTTTTTTTTCAAACAAATCCGGTCGGTGCCTTTTCACACAGGCGTGCCCAGGAGGAAGAAGGAGACCCGTGGGTCCCACCTCCACATCAGCGCCACTTGGCGTGGGGCCCAGGTTCCTTTAAAATTTCCGGAAGAAATAAAAAAAGGGGCTGGGTTGTTTTTTTTTTTTTAAAAAAAAGGGCCTAATCTTTGTGTGGGCTGGATATTTTGTGGATTAAAACCAAAGAGAGTGGGCCTATTTTATAAAATGGAATCTGGGTTGTGTGTTAACAAAAAGGTTGGATTTTAAGTCATAAAAGAAAGGGGTTCGGTTTGGGGTTTTAAGAAAAGGTGAGGTCGATTTTTGAATATTTAAAATATAATGGGTCGGTTTATAATTTTTAAAAGGGCTGATTTTGATTAAATAACATGGTTGGTATTTTTAAGGGGGTTCAAAAATATTATTGAAAGTGTTTAATAAAATGGCATTTAAAATATTATATAATATTAATAGAGACTTAAAATATAAAAATATTATTTTGGGATTAAAAGATATTATATTATGATCTTGAAAAAATATAGGAACTTAAAATACGTTATCGGTCTAAATCAAAAGGGAATTTGGCGAATGTTTTTGAGAATCGGAATTTCTAACTAATTGACTCGAATTTTGGAATGGCTTGGGAACTAACTTGGGAATTAAACTTGTTCGATGACTAACTAGCATGATGATATGATTGTATGACTAATAGCATGATATTGTGATGATGTGTTATGAAAGGTTATATGCTAGTTACTTATGATGATGAAGTGACATATAAGCTAAGTATGAGTATAAATTATGATATGCCAATATTGCTATGATACGATGCCGACGTACTTGTTGAATGTGAATTATGAGATGAAATGTTGATATATGTCCTTAAAATGATATTATGATGTGTTGATGTATAGGAAAGCATGATGAGATGTTGAGATGAAGAGTTGAGATGGTACTTGATAAGTTATATAGAGACTTTGCGATGAAAAATGAGATAAGTTGAATGATGATTATATGGAGTGTGATGATGAGACTTTCGATTGTGTGAACTTATGTACAATGATTGTGCTTGTGTGATTGAATATAGACTTATATACTCATTGTGATTACTAGGTGATATTAAACGGTCTTAGTGCGACATTAATGCTGTTCTACACCTCCAAGTAAGTCTCTACGGAGCTTACTCAGATTGAATAGATATTCCCTGCCCTATGTGCATGATATAATAGGTTCTTGCATTCATGATCAGCATGTCATGTAGTATCCTGCTAGGTTGCATTGACCGTTGAGCATTCTATTTCTTTATGCGTATGTGAACAGAACGGCCGTTATGTGTGAAGTAACTAAAGTCTTTGCTAGGGTCATAGGACGGCCCAGTCCCATTGGGTCCCGTCCTGAGTCAATCGAGTCATTTGGAACATCCTTTACTTATATTATGAGCATGATTACGAGATTTGCCTGCGGGCTTATATATGGTTATGGGTCGGGCCTGCGGGCCGATTCGATTATGATGGAAAGGAATGCATTCATGAGCTGGCCAGTCTCCGCCCTATCGGAAGGGGGTGGAGGTAGGAGAAGGATATACCATTTGGTATTTTGTGATAAGGCCTTATTATAAGCACTTGACCTTAGGAGCATGCTAGTGTGTTCGTATTCCGCCTTCCATCTAGAAGTATGATTATTAGGTATAGCGTATGTGTGCACATATGGTGGGGGCAGCACCCTTAATGAAGGGATAGACCCAAGTGGGCATCGATCTGATCCCACCCACTATTAACGTTTTTAGGTATCCATTATGCTCATCACCATTGTTGCTGATTTGGTTTCATGATCGCGGGGTCTAACATGGCGGTAAGAGAGAGTTGAGGCTCTGACTTCACCAATTCATTAATGGTTTAGTTTGGGTGTTTTGATCTTGTTTTGACCCGGCTCTGCCGTGGCACCCTCTTGTATTACACTTTGATTCCGTTATTTGCCTAGCTACTGGTTTTCTATGCTTAGACTTACGACAAGTACAGGGGACTTCCCCGGGGATTCTAACGATCCCTTCGAATTTGGATATGAAATCCTACTTTGGAAACATTAGATTAGGCTTTCAAACCTTCAACCTGTACTTGGGGCGCAAGATTCTATCGAGGGGTTTCATCCCTCGAAACGTAACTCGGGAATCATAATCCCGGGCCGTTACAGATAGTTGGCGTTGATATTTTGAAGACTTTGGTTTATTCAATGCAAGTTTCCTTTTATTCAATTATGTCTTCCATAATCATGAGCGAGTAGTTGCCCTTTCTTCTAGGGTCGGGGTGAGCCCGACAATAGCCATGTTGGTAAGGTTGGTACGTCGTTAAAGAAGGTATCTTTTATCTTGCTCTACCTTGTGCTTCATCTTTAAATGCGAATTTAAGGAACTCATGTTCTGAAACTTGGGTAGTAATTAGGGTTTCTATTCAAAAGTTTATAAACTCAATTATGAAAAAGGTAGACGCAAATTAAGTTAATTTATTGCAAGATATCTTTGCCTATTTGTCGGGTTTCGGTGAAAGCCTTCTCCTTTATGATAAAAGCATGCTTCTTTGATGCTTTCTCGCCTTTACATTCATGGTTATCATCGTGGTAATCCCTGGCTTTGGAAGATCTTTTCTTTTATAGTTTACATCGTTACCCGTACCATTCGTTGAGTTATCGAAAAACCCAACAACCCCATGTTTATTGCTGATCATTGCTTCTTTTCCATCCTTACCTTCTTCGGCCTAATTTACCGACAGTTACTGACCTTCTGCAGGATCACTCGAGATTGACTCATCTGGTCGATATCGACATCAATACATCGTTCGACGTCTCTCTGTGCGGACGCCTACTTCTGTTTATGCACTGCCCTCGAGATCGACTCCTTTAGTCAACATCAAGTGTCTTAGATCGACCTATAGTATTCAGAGTCGATCGACTTCTGTTGCTAACCTTCAACATCGACTCCTTAGGTCGACGTCGATTGCTTGTATTTTTTACTCTGCATGTTCCTTTCCATCAAGATCGACAACCACATGTCGACATCGACTGTTCCAGTCGAGATCGAGTGACTTCTGGTCGATACAGAATGTGTTTTGGGGTTATTTTTGGATCCGCTGACAAGCTTCCTCGTGGATCGAACCTAATTCCCTTTCCATAACAGCGGGGGAGTTTTGAATTTATTTGAAAGACTAGGGTTGCAATTGGTTTTATAATATTATATATTTTCAATTCGATTCTCCCCTACCAATAAGAAACCAAGCTCCTATATAGTTATTGCAATTGCCGCAATGTTGCGGCGATCGCCGCATACCCCGTCAGCGAAAACACGTTCAAATTTTATGCATTTAATGTATCATAATCTAGTTTTATCTATCTTTTATCCTAAAAATGATTTGTTTGCACTATTTGAGGACTCTTAGCATATGGTTTTTCATCATCCAAGACGATTTTAGTTTATATTGAGAGCTTTGTTCGCCTTGTGCAACTAAAGGCTATGTGTTTTGCTTGCAATTTGAAGCTTTATTTGGATGGAGTTGTGAGTTTCTTAATCTTGTTCTTATTTTCTATTTTGAATGTTTCGACTTCTTTATGTTTGAATTTTTGATTGTTTTATTCTATCTAGCCCGTACACCTAGTTAGAATTAATTCAATTGCTAGAGTTTTTTAGATTCCTGATTGCGAATCTTAACCCAAGTGGAAAACTTATCCCTTTAGGGCTGATTGAACAAATTGGATGGGTAGGAAGTTGAATGTGTGTGAAATCCTTCTTTAGGTGTTGCAGATACCTTGGCTAATCTCTGAATTTAAAGTTGTTGTTTGGGTTAAATCCTCCTATAGGGAACTCAAGAAATAAGGGTTTCTAGGATTAATTGGACTAGTAACTAAATTAGGTTGGGACAAGGACATTAATAGAAAAACTAGAAGGAAAAGAGGAAGTTACAAGGATCAACTTAACCGAAGAAAGTGGATAGTTGTAGGTAGAACTATTTCTCTTAATTATTTTGCATCACTTTGTTTATAGTTTATTTTGTTTTCTTTCTAATCTAAATCACTCAAAACCCCCCCTTTTCTACTAATTGGTAAATAGACATTACTTAGGAATAACTTAATTATCTATGGGATTGACTCGTGCTTATCACACTACATTAGTTAGTAGGTTTGCATTTATTTTGATATGATTTACGCGACTAAAAACTGCTGATCAACCAGTGATGGGGAGGGTGTTGATTGACGGGTTGATTAGGAGTTGGCTAAGAAGGAAGTCAATGTGATAATGGCCAACTCTAAGGAAAGATCTTTCGAAAGAATTTACAAAGCTCTTAACATGAGTAGGGATTTGGAAAGAGCAAGTTATATCAAGGATGTGTTGGGTAATGTGTTAGTTGATGAGCTACAGATAGTTCCCTCATTTCTACATGTCGCCCTTATTTTTGTATATAGGGATTAATTTGCTATGTCTCCAATCTTCTAGCATCTTTGTTGTTATAAGAATAATGTTAAAGAGTTGAGTGATCCATTGTAGACCCACTTCCACATTTCAATTGGAAATCTCACCTGGACCCACGTCCCTCCTACTCTTCATTCCGCTAATAACCCTCTTGGTTTCCTCACATGAGACATGTCTAAAGAAATTGAAACTAACAATGGTTGTGCCCATAAGTATACAATCAGATGGTTTATAGCCCTCATTGAGAAGATCAGCAAAATAGCTCTTCCAATATTATATTATGTTATCGCTATTGTAATTATACCAACATGAAGCATCGAGGTTGAGAATGGTTTTTCCATGGATGCAACTGGATAGAACCGTTTTGCAGTGTAACTAGATGAACTGATTTCGCAACCACTTGTGGAATCAGTTTCGCTACAAGTTGCAGAATCAGTCCTATCTCACAAACACTCCACAACATGTTGGGAACTACATCCCTGTAAATACTACAAGTTATTTATCTTGTTCTACGCTCATTCCCATCGATTTCCCCTTATTTGATAGCATACGACGCATTCAATTTCCATTTCATTCTTATCCATGTTATTTTTATAAAGTTTTTTTTAAAGAACATGGAAGCATCTTGATAGTAACTCCTACCAACGAGGCGTCCTATGGACGTGTGATCATAGTCCTATTGGAGGAATTCATCACTCCTCGGATTGCCTTTTTCTAGGTCATCACTCATATTATCATCTACAATATGACATCATGACCCCAAAATGAAGGAACAAATAAAATTGAATGGCAGTAGATATAAAATGCACTCATGCAACTCGAAATATGCATTTAGATACTTGAGAGTACCTTGCCCCTAAGGATTCGTTCATACTCCATTCATTTATAAAATGTACTTGTGACCAAACATGAAACAATATATAACAAGCAAATAGTAGGAGTGATCCAAATACCCATAAAAAAAGACAACGCTCAAATGTCACAAGCGACAATTGAAAGAGATACCACTTACATATATTGTGTTACAACTAGCGGTTTAACAATATGATTTCTATCAAATGGCATGTTTCCATATAATATACTCATGGTAGGCCTACCATGATGTTTCCATGTAATAATGTGCTCTTCCAAGAACACCTGAAGGGAATCATGAATGTGATTTTGCAAGAACACTTGACTTATGATGGTGACAACTTACCATGGTGGTGACTCATGCCATATATTAAATAGAATGAATGAAGTATAGACAATCCTAGAATGAGTTACGAACCTGTAATGGAGAGATCACCATATAATATACTCGCAATAGCAGAAACAGAAGGGAGAAGGTCGGAGGGGAGGGGGGATGAAGGAGGGGAGGAGTCTAAAGCAAAAAGTAAGCCGAGGAGGATGGAATAAGAAAGTACAAAAACAACCTTAAAGATTCCAAAAGAAGAAGTAGCAACTGGCTGCACAGGAGCATGGGCAGCCGACTGCACAGAAGTAGGTGCAGCCGGTTGCATATGAGTCGAATGAGGCACATGGGGAAGAGAAAGGCTTCATAGGGAGACCTCATATCCCAAATTTACTTATGAGCTACATAAAGAACGTCGCTCCGACTATTTAGGTGGCTCTTGATGATCCTCTGAAGAAGTTTGATACTCATCAGCGTGGGGTGATGGGTTAGCTTAAAACTCATATGAGAGGTGGAAGAGATACCTGACTTGCATTAGCACATCAGAGCGGGCTGACAATATACCTCGTGGATTTTCAGTGTTTATGTGTTGACCATGTCCTATTGTAGATGTTTGTGGAGAATTGGCACCAAGAGACAAACTCTTTTCATTTCTCATGGGGTGAGATGACAGTGACTCTCCATGACATTCGGCTTCTACTAGAGCTCTCGATAGAGGGTGCATCAGTTTCGATGAATGTTAACTTGGGTGTGATAGAAGTTTGGATGGTGCAAAGTTTTGGTTGGGAGCTGCATGTATGGAACAGTGGAGGAAAGAGGGAGGGGTCCCACAAAAGAACGTCAAGGAGAAGTTGTTGTAGTTAATGAGCATCGAAAAGAAAAACTATGCCAACCATAAGGTCGCCACCCGATGTCAAACTACCCCGCCCTTAAGAAGTCCATCTCCGTACTCAGAGCACAAGATCCAAACGAGGGGTTTTATCCCTTGAAATGTAACTCGGGAATCATAATCCCGAGTCGTTACAATAATACCAATTTTTGGTCAACTTTCAATATTTATTCAAGTGACCACTTCTAATATGTTCGTTGCCTGACTGTATTCAGCGACCAATATTGAAAAATTTATCGTTCCCTGAGTACTACCAATTTTTGGTCAACTTTCAATATTTGTTCAAGTGACCACTTTTAATATGTTCGTTGCCTGAGTGTATTCAAACGACGAACATTGGTGGTCGCCAGAATTCAAGTGTTTGGGGGTCAAGTTATGTGTTTATTCAGGCGACGATTTTTTCAATGTTCGTCGCTTGAATGTAGTTCAAGCGACGAACATTGGAATATGTTGGTTGCTACAAGCCCATCCAAGGTAGAGGTTGTCTTGGGCCTGGTTGGAGCGACGAAGGTCCCATTCTCCATCACATGAACCTTTTTCTAGCCATGAATTGAAATATGTTCGTGGCCTAACCTGCACCATGGCGTAGTTATATAATCTAAGATGGATTAAAAAAGGGAAGAAGCAAATATCAGTGATACAAGAAAAATGCAATGTTGTGTGTGTATGTGGAAAATTTTATAGCTCTAAAATGTTCAGCTACATTCTATAAATGAAGGATAAAGCTACAACCACACCTCGTCGTTTCATTACTGTTTTGTAATGTAAATAAAGAATCCACCTCTACTATAGATTCATCGTTTTCAGTTGTAACAAAGACATCGTGCAACTCAATTTGGTTTCTTGATCTTCTATTGTTCATTGGCTACTATGTTTGTTACATTTGATTGAGATCTGTTTCAATCTCTTTACATGGTATAAGAGCAAAGGTCGCTCATCCATTTATGAGTGGTCGCAGACAAGACTTCTGCTTAAGCGATCATGAATAACTGGTTCATTAATCATTGTGGAAATGAAGGTGTTCATGGAGGAGTAAACGCGGCTTGTTCGATGGCTATCTGATATGGGCATACATTTGTTAAGCTAGTCACTTTTCACTACGACAACAACTCGGCTCTACCAATTGCTAAAAATCTTGTGTTTCACGAGAGGACAAAGCAGAAGGTTTGAAATCAAAGATTAGTAATTTGAAGTGGGATTTCGTACCCAAATCCGTAAGGACCGTTGGAGACCCCGGGTAAACCCTGTAACTATCCTAAGTCTACAACGCGGAAAATCCATTTGCCTTGCAAAACCAACATGAGTCTAAAATGATTAAGAGGTTGTCATGGCAGAGCCGGGTCAAAACATAATCGAGAGTATGAAATCCCAAATCCTGCAAGTCTGGTGGTAGTCAGTCTCTCGGTCAGCTGAACATCCCAAATGAAACTCTCGTCATGGAAGCACGGAACAGGCAAGGATCGAATACCTAAAACTAACCATGAAGTCAGGCCAAGAGACGCCTGCGGGCCCTAAAGACCACGCTGAAGACATATAGTATGCCTATACCTAGAATAAAGGATGCTCTAATGTAGTACTGAAACATGAAACACACTAGCATGCTCCTAGTTCACGTGTGCGGAATATTAACTAAGGCCTTAGCAAAGAATACCAAGTGGTATATCCCTCTCCTACATCTGCACCCCTTCCCGATAGTGCCGAGACTGGCCAGTTCGATACTATAGCATATCATATCTCATCATCATATCTCATCGTCATACCGTATCTCTTGATATATAATTGACTCAAGGAGGACAATACCCAAGGAAGCTAGGTTGTCCCTTAACCCTAGCAAAGACTCTAGGACTCACAGATAACGGTCGTTTTGTATTCAAACGCATACAGAATAAGAATGCTCATTCAGTTGTGCAATCTTAGCATGGTACTACATGGCATGCGATGTGCATATGCATCACCTACATATTATATGACACATCAGGCAGGAGGTCATAGTTACTGAGTAAGCCCCCATAGGAAACTTACCTGGAGAAGCGCAAAATCCAAACAATAATCAACAATGGCAAGCAATCCAACAGATCAGATATTACCTAGTCATCCCATAAATAACATAATAAGTCTAAGTCTAATTTACACAAAGCACACAAGTCACATATGAACCATATAAGATACAGATAAATATGATAACTCGATCGTCTCAGCATATCTCATAAACCAACATCTTTCTCAATTCGGTCATAACATCATCCTCATTAATTAGCTTATGACAACGTCCATACCATACTTAGCCAATTTCACATATTACCTTTTCATACTCTCACTTGGTATATGTATATATCATCATCATCATCATAATATTTAAAATTTGGCCTCTTATAATAAATCACCACAAGTCATGCTATTAGTCACACATATCATAGCGTTAGTCAAATGATCATATTATCATGCTAGTTAGTCATCGAACAAGTCGTATTCCCAAGTTAGTTACAAAACCGTTTCTAAATCCGTGTCAAATAGTTAGAAATCCTGACCCGTGAAAATGTTAGCAAAACTCAGTTTTCAATTATTTATTAAATCACTTCCCGATCTTGAAAGTCCTTTCCTAAATTCCTCTTTTTAAATCGACAACTCCAATAATTTCTTTTAATCCCAAATGGTTTTATAAAATATTTTAAAACACCATTTACTAAAACATTATTGTAAAACATTTCCGAATTCCCAAAATACAAACCATTTGTATTTAATAAAATAAACCATTTATAAATCTCCAAAAATAATATTTTATCTTTTAAATCCTCAAATAATATTATATAATAATTTAAATACCGCTAAATAGTTAAATAAATAAATGGATAAACCCGAACCGAACCGAACCAAACCCATAATATAAATCCCCAACCTGGTTAACTAATAAACAAATGATATAAATTGGCAAGGGGCCCTCAGCCAAGCTGGCTTCCTTCCTCCTCCGGATTCAAACAAAGACCCGTGCCTACTGGTTTGCTCGCTCCTACGCTCATTGCTGCTCGACCGTCCCCACGCCCACTGGCATGCCTCTCCTGCTCCCGCTAGCTTGTGCCCTCGCACGCGCTCTACTTAGCCCGCCTCTGCTAGCCTGTTCTCGCATAGTACTTTGCTCGCTCAACACCAAATCGAGCTCGTCGGAACTCTCGAACCCACCCGACTTCCCGCACTTGGATCTTGCTAACCCCCCAATTAGCCTAAGCATCGAAGGAAGCATGAAATTGAACGAGAATGGAAAAGAAGGCTCGGGGCTCACCGACGGGTTCGCGACTTCGGTGCCCTCGATCGGAGTTCTGGGCATCATCGGAGGCTCGCGATTGCTCGTCGGACCTGCATGGGACATGGGTGAGGATGATGATGGAGTCCGAGGGTGGTTTCAATTGAAGACGGAAGAGAATCGCTTACCGGAGTGTGGGTTGTGATCAAATCGGACGGCGACCTTGGTGGTGGCGCTAGGGGCTCTGGGGCTGCTTCGGAGTGCTCGTTGACGTCGATGGAGGGCGATGGTGGTGATGAATGAAAGTGTGGTGGAGTGGTGGCAATGAAATGTTGAAGAGGAGATGGTGGTGATGATGGTGAAGAACAACGGTGATGATGGTGGCGATGATGAAGAAGTGAAGGTGATGGTGAAGATGGTGATATATAGTGATGATCAACAAAAGAATGGAGGGAGAGGGAGTGATGATATGTGGAGATTGGAAAGTGGTCGTGGTGTATAGAGGAAGGAACAATGAGGGAGCTAAGGGGTGATGAAAGAATGACAATGCTGATGGAACAAAAGGTAAAGTAAGTGTTGTGAGGGATGAGTGTTGACTTGGTTAAATTGGTATCCCAAATTTAAAATCCTAAATAAACGAACTTCGATTCCCGAATCAATTCCGGAGTGTTAGTTTCCGAATCCCGCTCCTGGATCGATTAGTTTTATTAAAACCGAAAAGAATATCGCCATCCGATAATTATTTTAAATCTTGAGGTGAAAGGACAGAAATCGATCGTCAAAATTTAAATTCGGATTGGAATCCACTAAACGAGTTGTAAATCCGATTAAAATCATTTTAAATTTCCTTTTTCCGAAAAATAATAGGATGTAAAATCTGAGCCTTTACAAGTATTCAGGCAACGACAAATTTTCCAAAGGTATTAAAATCCTTAGCCACCTGATGAAGATATGGGAGAGAGATATTGAGTTGAGGTTACGAAGGCTTTTTTGCGTCGCCAAGAACCAGTTTGGTTTTATGCTAGGGTGATCGACTATTAAAGCATTACACTTGCTACTAGTAAAGAATTACATGAAAAGGAAAAAGAATCTACTAGTAGGTCTGCATCAACGATTTATTTAAATCGGGGGCCCACATAACCTATTGTGATTTACCTACACACCCGAGAATTAAATCCTATCACCCGATGGAATTTTTCTGATAGGCCTTGCCAAATCTATAAATTACTATTCACGTGTAATAGAGACAATGGGTAAGTGGGCTTTTTTTTGCCGAATTATGATCATCCTCACACTTTGTACACTTGTATTTCAAGTTGACAAGCTCTTCCTCTATCTAATGAAACAGGAGACAAACCATTGGTATGTAGGACAATGATATTTGGTGGATGGTGGGCATGTGAATGAGGCAGTTGGGTATTTAAGAGTAGAAAAAACCATAAAGTCGTGGTCATGAATGAGAATATCGATTATGATTCCCTGAAGCAACTGATCATGGATAAGTTCGTTGTTGATTGCATGAGCTATGATGTGGATTTCACGTATCTACCCCTACAAAGGAGGGGATTAACCCATTTGGGATTGAGGATGCTGATGACTTGGAGGCTTTCAAGTTTTTCAACTCTATGTTTGGGGAACGCACTTGGCCTATCAAACTCTATGTCTCATTGCAAAAAAAATATAGTACTGAATTGTCATTCTCACATGAGTCAACCATGAGAAACTTGGTCGGGATAGGAATATTAACTCCTCCTACTACTTATATAGGATTTTTATTAAGTGGGCCACCCATGACATAGGACAACCCCGTAAACCAGGAGGCCCACTTTATTGACTTGAACACTAGTTAGACGGCAGACAAGGATATGGTTATTAGTGAAAAAGAAGGAAAAAGAAGCAGCATGGTAAACCATTCAATAACATGGTAGATGCATAAATTGTTGATCGGGTAGAGGAAGTGGATATCATCCACTATAGCAATGAAAATCAAACAGGTGGCAATGTAGACCATGAAGGTGACATGATAATGTTAGGAAGTGATAGGTTAGAAAAAAATGCATGATATGGACAACATTGCAAAGATGTTACGTTGCTGCAATAATATATGGGAGTCGTACACCTTCACAGTCCACTCAATGAGGTTGATCTCGAGCGCCATCCAATGCTTCTTATTCAGGTTGAAGGATGCCAAAACAAGATCAACATCAACCCTAAAATTCCTGAACAACGCAGGCAAGTACCCATCAAAATATTCCAACATCGCTTTCTCCATATGCTGCAACATCGGGAAAAAAAATTAACCCTATGACAACATTGAAAAAGCTAAATGAATACAAGTTCGAGAGCCTTACCTCAGAGTTTAACCAATGAGTCGAGGCTTGGTGGTCTGCGAAGAAATCCTTCTCAAGTCATGTGCCTTCACCAACCTGTACAATACCACTTCCATCCTTCACACACGGGAAGAATGCGTCCATAACTGCTCTGCTCATGAGGCCAAGCTACATGGCATCTTATGCAGCCATAAACTTCTTCCCTTTAGGAACACGTTACTTCTTTGCCACTTGGGTAGTTTCATGTCCTTCCAAGGAGGATGGTGGCCTATGTGCTCTCTTTTGGCCTCCTTGCTCCCCTGCTTGTGAAACCTCCACCCTGTCATTCTCATTCGACGTAGTTGTGTTGCACACCACAAAAGTACCAAGTAACATTGAAGATAAATTCCATGCCACTTGTTAAGTTCTACCTATCACTTATTGAACAACTCATGTCAATATTCATTTTGCTTCCTTACCATGGCCTTCCATTTAAACCGTTTCCACAACACTCTCCCTTTAGTTTATGTCCCCAACACGTGCGAAGGAAAAATTACGCGCACCCCCCCCCCAAAAAAATTCAATACCAAGCATAGAAGATTGCATGACATTATCATATCTTATAAATGAAAGTTGGTGAAAGTTGGTATATTTTCCCTATCACCTAATGTAGAGCACATGAGAGTATTGCAGACATGAATTCTTTGGTTAGATTCCTTATCAATGCCTTATAAGACTCAATCTTACCCTCATTAATGTCTCTCATGGCCCCTTCATTGACCTTGGTCTTCCCATCATGCTCAACAGTCGCCACCCTTTTTGTCTCCCCCCTCCGTAAAGATTGTCATTCCTATGACAATGACTCAATAGTGTGATTGTAATATCATCCCTACATAATTTCCTACCATCAGTTATTTATCCCCTGCCACCCATGAACCGATAGTACATCAACCAAGGACTAGGTTACCTTATCACCCAAAGTCGTTCCATTATCGATGATGCCCTTTGGCTTCTTCACTGATTTCTCCAGCCTTGACATCCTCGTCCCCAGCTCGATGATCAATCGCTTCTCTATATCCTCTCGTTTGGCCATAATCCTTGATTCCATATCATTGATGTCCCCAACCATTTGCGATGTGGGACCCAAGGGTGGCCATGCTTGGCTTGGAGTAGGCATCGGCGCAGGGCATGCATTTACAGCAACTTCGAACTCTATGGCAGTGTTGTCAAAGAAGGCATCGGGACCATCATGTTGGCAATATACTCGCCCAAGAATTTGTAACACCTCCATCCCACATCAGATAAGAATATTGAAAGTGATTTATAAGTGATTCAAGCCCTACCCATGTCACAAGAGCTTTTCATTTTTAGGCTCCAAGTGAGGACAACGGTCTTGAGAGGGCTAGGTGGCATAGACTGACGCCTCTAAAGACCATGGGTCTTACATAATTTCCTTCTCTGCCTCTTCTAGGATAAGGATTGGCATGATCCCCTCATAGAAATACCCGTTAGTGTTAGCATCATTGAGTCGTACGGTGGCGGTGTCGTAAGTGAGGTTCTCCTCTCGAGAATTTTACTTTAGGCACCATGAGCTCACTAAAGAAGAAACCCTCAACTTAAATTGCACAACGAAAATGGGAATCGCTTCGTATAACCTGATCTATAACATAGCGAAATCGTAAGCCATACATAGTGTACATGGGTCTAGGCACATTTGGGTTTAAGCCTCGTGCAATAGCATCTTCTTGATTGTGCCCATGAAGCAAACATGTGTCTTCTCATACACCACTCTTCCCCATGGGTAGGTGAGAAAGCGATCGACATCCTCCAACATTTTAACCACCTAGTCGTACAACAATTGGCATTGTTCCCTTGCTAGTAGAATTCCTTCGACTATTATCAGGAGCGCGAGCTCGAATCATCTAGAGATGAACTGATCGAATGTGTTCTCGATCTAAAACTGTAATTCTAGATTCGCCAACATCACCTTGTTAGTGACAAAGAAATACCACAAGGCTCCCTTGTCATCATCTTCGCCACTATTGAGGGTGGGCCGATAGTTTATCCCCAAAGGCGCCGATGAACTTTTTACAAAGTATCTTTCTTCTTAAGGGTCTTGAGTTGACCTACAAGAAGAAGTGTACAAGTTAGGTAAAGAATTACACCCTTTTACTCAACTTTACAATGGCCCCCAACGAGTTATCATTCAGCCGCTACTGGTCCGTACTATCCAGGTAGTCATCCAAGTGTTTGATAAGCCCAAGCTTGCAAAAAATGATTGCATTACCCTCTAAAGTGGTTCTACCGGGGGGAGGGGGGGATGGTCCCTGCAAACTTCTAAATTTCAAACGAATAAAACGAACATACAACTTCGATACTCGAAAGTAACTCGTTATACATTTCCACTCGTTAGGGGAGGGACGTGGAGTCAAACTTCTTCCCGCTAGTAGGAACCATCTTGGATGATGGTAATTTCCTGCATCGTTAAGTAACACCTTTGGTACGCACCAGTATCATATTCTACATCCATATAACAAAATCCACACCTGTACTTTCCAGTAGTAACATTTACATTCTACTAGTATAAAATTGCATGACACTCCTTACAATTTATGTGTAACCTACTAAACAGTGAACATACCCTATCACCACATTAAATCCCACCTACCACCACTATGTTTTTTTCATGTCACTTGTTTAGTTTTATATAGGGCTGGGCAAAATTTGGATCGGAATGGAATCGGACCGGGATCGAACCGGAATTTAACCAGAATTTACGGTCTTTGGATCGGACCAGGATATTACGGTCCGGTCCACGGTCCAATAAATTCTTATTTTCGGTTTTCAGTCCAAACCAGGGATCAGGTCCGGTCTGGACCGGAATTGGACCGGATTTCTTATCATTAAAAAAAAAGATTAATGTGAGTGAGGCGTGCCTCTCTCTTCGTTTCACTTTCAGATCTAGATTTTTTGTGCATATTTTAACAAATTAATGTCGATTTTAGTATAGATTTGAAGAAATCATAAATATTTTGGACTAGGATTGAAGAATCTCATCCCGGTTTTAAATCTAGGGTTAAGAAATTTCAATCTAGGGTAAAGTTCAGGTCCATACAGTCTTTACGGTCCGCGGACCGGAAAACCGGGACCATAAGTTCTGGTCCCGGTCCAATCCGAAGTCCAAGTTCTTGGAGATTACGGTCCACTGGTCTTGGAGTGGACCGGAATCTTCGGTTCGATCCAGACCGGAAGCCCAGCCCTAGTTTTACATGATACCCGTCCCTCCAGTTTTTCAAGCACTCTATTTTACACAATTCTAAAATGAGTTACCCATCATAATATAACTCATCACTTTACAACACTTTAATAAATTATAATTCATATTTGTTCACCCATCTTACTGACCCACCTTATCATGCCATGTTGTTTGTAGTATCCTACATGACACTCGCAAAATTCAGAATGTCGACTGCTTCTTATTCAATTCAATACCAAATTTTTGCCAACTTTGGTCCACAAACTCACAATCTAAAACAATACAATTTCCAACTTTGACAAATTGCAAACAAAATTCTCAATTTCGACAGTTGCATGTAACCCTAGTTCCATGATTTGATAGCCTAATTGTGGAATGCCTTTTCGAAATATACAACTTTATCAAGGAGGGGAGGCTACTTGTTTCTGTTGAATACTCGATTGAATTCTTCTTCTTTGAACTTTTCTTTTCCCCTTCTCTTGTGCCTAATTTATTTCTTTCTAGCCTTCAATTGTTTCGTTCCCTTTCCTTGCACCAACCTAAAAGCTTATCCGACCTGATCCAAACCCGATTGAACATAAAATATACTTGACATATGACCCGACCCGAAATAGACCGAACCCGAATGGTTATACCTTAATCCGTCCTAAACAATCTATTTGCCATTTCAACTTAAGTGCACCCTTTTACTCAACTTTACAATGTCCCCCAATGGGCTATCATTCAATCGATGCCGATCTGTACTATCTAGGCAGTCATCCAAGTGTTTAATAAGCCCAAGCTTGGAAAACGGATTGCATTGCCCTCTAAAGTGGTTCTACCGGGGGGGTGGTCCCTGCAAACTTCCAAATTTCAAACAAATAAAAGGAACAAATAACTTCAATACTCGAAAGTAACTCTTTATACATTTCTCCTCATTAGTGGAGGGACGGGGAGTCAAACTTCTTCCCGCTGGTAGGAACCATCTTGGATGATGGTAATATCCTTCATCACTAAGTAACACCTTTGGTACGCACCAATTTCATATTCTACATCCATCTAACAAAATCCACATTTGTACTTGCCAGTAGTAACATTTATATTCTGAAGAGTCTATAAAGTGATACATAACACTATAGAAGGGGGGATTAATAGAGTATGTACGATTTTTCAAAATAAAAACCTTTTCACAGTTTTACCAAAACAGTTTTTCAAGACCTTGATATGGCTATCAAAAATTGACAATGTGAAAACCGATGAAACAAAAGTAATTGTGGAAAAGTAAATGAACAAGTGAATTATTAACGAGGTTCGGCACCAACTTGGCCTATGTCCCCGCCTAGGGTTGTCCAACCCGTACGATTCAACAGCTCTTTATTTCACTTTCTCTTGAGCCCTAGAATATCCTAGAAGAACCTTCCTTTCTTGTATACAAAGCCTCACACTTCTATTCTAGCAACTCAACCTTATCAATGAAATAAAAGCCCTCACCACACACCTAAGTGTGTTTAGTTTGAGTATGAAATACTCTTAGTGTAAGACAAATGAATTGTACTATGAGCTCACGTGTCTCCCTCAACTCTTAACAAATGAAGCTAGCTTAGAACAATGAGAACTAGGGAGACACAAATGTAACAAAATGCTATGGATTGAATATGATCATCTTAAGTTGTATTGTAGTATCGTGTCTGTCTTTTTTTTTCATTCATCTCTTTATAGACGCTACCATCACCCGGGAGGATATGAAGCTGTTTGAATTTGAAACTCTTCAAATCTTTTCTTTCCATATCTTCTTCACACGATCTTCGACATATATTCAAAATCCTTGTCTTGCATGCTTCTGGAGGATTTGATGAAGCAATCGTGTAGGAGCCATATCAAGAAGTATCCTTAACTAGATCTTGGGTCCAAATATGAAAAGATCTCAATATCCAAACTTTCTACACAAACAGATAGGAGAGATGTATATATGAATATATTTGAATGGACAGATTCAATAAAAGATATGTGTAAACCCATATGGCAAAACCTTCTTATCTTATAGCACTCTCTACAAAACATTTTGGCCTTGGTTTCAAGACCTTGAAACCAAGTCCTGTTTTGTCTTTCATAATCCTTTCATATAGACGTGTAGGTTATTATCTTAAGGTGGAGTCTTCAATCTCCCCCTTGATGGAAGACAAAACATAATCCATATATGATCAGATATCAAGCATAGTTGGCAAAGCATATGAGACTTTATGCACATAAAATGTTTGGATCAAGAGTTTAAAACATTGAAAACCATAAACCATAAAACCAACCATTCTCTCCCTTTTTGTCTTCCAACAAAGGGTAGAGAGTAAAATGTATCATACATCAAAAAGACCACCAAAAGAGAGTTTTAAGCAAAAAAGTCAGAGGTTTTCAAACGGAAGATGTGAGATCAAGGCCTTGAGAAGGAAGCACCAACAGAAGACTTCTTGGCAAATGACTTCCTAGCAAATGTCTTCTTCAGAGTCTTCTCAGTTCTAGTGTCTTCATCATGCCACTCTCCAAAGGTAGGGTACTACTTGTCTTGGCCAATGTACTTCCTGCGAATATTGTTATGAGCCTTCCCTTGCCACCTTTGCATCACCTCTTTCGTGATCTTATCCTTTCGTATCTGTGCAAGCTTTCTCTGGCGCTCTACATCCCTGTACTTCTTAACCACACCATATTCTTCAAGAGTGAGAATGGTGGGTTCAGTGTGAGTGGGGTGCAGGATGGGCTTCTTCCTCACCAAGTTCTCACAGTTAAGGATGACATTTCCTGTCTTCTCCCTGATATGATCAGCAGCCTCCTCATCCAAGGGCATGATAGAACTTGTTGCAGTAAACATGAGCACATTGAGGACCAGCATCTGGTTCATCTTGCAGTCCATGATAGAGAGCAACTGATGGGTGTTGTCCTGTTGTGAGACAATGTCTGTCCACATTCTCCCCATGTCCAGACCAAGGTCTTGAACATCATATTCGAGAGCACCAAGTCATTCCTCTGAAATGTTCTGTCCCAAAGCTTCTTTCCCTTAGATTCTTGTTTCAACATCCATTTCCCTCGCAGATTCTTGACAATCCCCAATCTCTCAAGGCAACCCTCATCAATGACACCGCTGTAAGTTTGTTTTTCTTCTAAGGATGTGTCGACCTCATAGAATTCAAATATTTTGGGGAGGAGATTTGCATAGGGGAGGGGCATGGGTCGAGAAGACGTTGAAGCATGAAGCATGTAGTTAATGATAAGTTCAGGGAGATTCGGCTCATACCCATTCATGACAAGGAAAAGAATCTCAAGCAAAATCTCGGTCACTAGTTCACGAGAGTGAACTCGAGGGAAGATACAGCGAGCCAAAATGGTAAAGATCAATTTGGGTTGAAGCTTGAAGACAAATGGGTAGGTTTTTGTGAGGAGACAGAGTTGGGTTCAGGAGGGACAAGGAAGAAGTCCTCTCGAGCCCGATTGACGCAATCGAATCTTGTTGGGAAGTCTTTTGTGGGGATGTCACTGGGTATGTCAAGAATGAAGGCCAGAAGATCAGATGTAAGACAAATTTTGGTATTTTTGACCTTTGTAACAAGGGTGAGGGTGCCCTTGATACAGTGAGCACTGAGGTTGGCATAGAAGAGACGGGTGAGACACGGGTAAGCCACAGTTTCAAGGTTCAAAATCGACCATAGGCAGGTGGATTTTAGGAAGGTTACATAGGGAAGGGGCATGGATTACAAAATAGAGGTGTCAAAAGCATCATAAAAACACAACCGACGGTTACGAAAGCCCTGTTTCCAGGACTCGGCTGCCTTGACACAGGTGAACCAGGTTTTAGGGATGTTGAGATTTACCTGGTTTGACGAGGCAGGAGCCGATTTTTCCTTGGGGACCTTCTGTGATTTTCTGACAAGGGGAGTTGGAGACGGAGAATGGGAACTAGAGTCTTCTGAGAGAGCTTTAGGTGTCTCTAGAACCTTCTTCTTCCCTTTAGAAGCTGAAATTTTGAGACGCTTGGCCGGAGGAGCAGGAGAAGCACTGCTGGGTCTCTTCGGAGCCATGGAAGCAAGTGGTGGAGATAAGGAGGATGATGAGGGGTTTGAAATCAGAGGGGGGATCAACATAGAAGAGGGAGAGAGAGTTGGAAAAAGTGAAATGATTTGACCAGGGAAAGATGGGGTTTAAATAGAAAGTACATAGGAAGTTGAAGCGCCACCCCCAAATCAAAAAATCATTTATTTCTTCAAATCAGATTTTATATAAAAGGAGCAAATAATCCTTTTTAAGAAAAAACTATGAAAATCATATAAACTAAATTTTGGAAAATTTTTAGAACATATTTTTGATAAAATTGGATATAGTATAAAGGAAACTTTTTCATAACAGTATTTTGAAAATACTAAAATATTATATGATGTGCATGTATTTAGTTATATTTTCCCATATGTTTTGATGTCAATTTGAGTCATTTTCATAGGGTTTTGCATTGGGTTTAAGGTCTTTTGCATGTGTTTTCATATTTTATGAGAAATAGATGTCTTCACTAGCTTTTGTGTGTTTTACAGAATTTTAGAAGCTGATTTTGGAGAAGTTTTCAACTATGAAAAGAAGCGGAAAATAATTTGGAGCGCATAGGAAAAAGAACGGAAGCAATCGGAGTTCAAACGAAGGAGATATAAGCATTTTTCCGAGCCGTACCGACCCCGTACCGACCCCACCTGGGTCGGTACCGAGGCCTGATCTGGACAAGCAAGACGAGATGAGCAACAGTGGCCATACCGACCCTGGGGGGGTCGGTACCGAGGTCTTCCGCTTCGGTATAGATCCCAGCGGAGCTTGTTTACCCGGATTTAATTATTTTTACCTATTTTCCTTAGATAGAACTTAGATAAAATTCATATATTTGTTATTTCCTAAATAGGTTTATGGGATACTAAGTATATATATAGGATTTTTAGGGTTTGGAGAATCTCTCTCTCTCTTCTTCATACAAATTTTCAGCCTACGTTAGAATTCTCAGCACTCGTTTAGGAGCGTTTGTGAGCGGATTTGAGAGCTTTTTGAAGCGATTTCTTCGGCGAAAGTTGAGGAACGTTTTGTAAGCCTTTTGGGACGCATTGTTGACATTATTCTCAGGTTTTTATTCAATTTAAATTTCTGATTTTTAGTTTTTTCATGAATTTTGAGTTATTCACCATGAATATGCATGAGTAGTCGCCTTTTTAGGGTTGGGGTGATCCCAACGATAGTTATGCTTGCGATTTTGCTATGAATTGGTAAATTGATTGGTTCTTATCTATTTATATGCTTAAGTACTCAATGAAAATTTGGGGAAATTCCTTTTTGCAATTGAATTGAAAGATTGAATTGTGAATTGGATAGTAATTAGGGTTTTGAATGAAAGTTTGATAACCTAATTAAGATTGTTAGTAAAGTTTATTAATTTGTGAAAATAAATTGATTGCTTTGCTAGGGTTGATGCAAATTGACCTATTTAATAGATAAAAACAGGATTTTTATATGATTCATTGCAATGCTTGCATGATTATCGTTGTGGTGATCCTTATGCCCTAGACTTTTATTATTATTGATATTTCCTAAAAATTCCAGCAGCCCACAAACCCCCATAATTCTATAATTTTCCATCTCTTCTTGCTATTTCTTGCTCTTTGGTAACTAGAATTGAGTCACTGACTTTCTCCCTGCGAACGAACTTGACCCTACTATACTATAGCGGGGTTTCGATCTTATAAATTTATTTGATTGAAAATAAACCCTTCAACAAATTGGCGCCGTTGCCGGTGAGATTTCAATTGTGTCAAAGTTTTAGTTACTATTAGGGTTTGGGAATAGCCCATCCCCTTTGCTTTTAATGGTGGTGTCTTTGTTTTTGTTTTTGGTTTCAGTTTATGCCATCGGGGCGACGTCGGCTTGATTTTGATTTTGCTATCGATCCCGAACCG
Source organism: Persicaria maculosa (assembly GCA_963922045.1). Lineage (NCBI taxonomy): Eukaryota > Viridiplantae > Streptophyta > Magnoliopsida > Caryophyllales > Polygonaceae > Persicaria > Persicaria maculosa. The sequence continues at coordinate 15,790,539 of OY998261.1, read as the reverse complement.
GAACGCTCTTTTCATCGCAGACTACGAGAAGCCAGGACAATGGGAGACAACACAGGAAACAATGTTGACGTTGCTGCGCAGATGGCTGACCTCCATCGTCAGATGGAGCAATTTCGGCTCACTGCAGAAAGAGAAAGGGAGGCTGCAGCGAGAGAAAGGGAAGCGACTGCTCGTCTGCAACAGCAGTTGGATGCTATCCCAAGGAATGCAAAGCAATACATGCACCCAGAACTGAGGGTGCCCGAATATGCAATCGTCCTCCCCGAGATTGAGCGAAATTTTGAGATTAAATCCCACTTTATTTCAATAATTAAAAGATCTCAATTTGAGGGCAAAGCTCATGAATGCCCTATGCTTCATATTAAGAACTTTATTGATTTATGCGATACAATTGCTGCTGATGATGTATCGTTGGAATATGTGCAACTAAAGGCATTTAAATGGTCTCTTTCAGGAAAGGCTCTGAATTGGTTGGAGAGTTTGGCGCCTAGGTCCATCACTACATGGAAGGCTTTGTATGACTTGTTCATGACAAAGTTCTTTCCACCGGCAAAGACAACGGAGCTTAGGAAGAAAATCACCTCCTTTCACCAATTGCCAGGAGAGACATTTTTGGAGACTTGGGAGAGATTCAAGGAGTTGCAGAGACAATTCCCTACCCACGGGCAACCTGAGTATGTCCTCCAAGAAATCTTCTTCCAAGGCATCAATGTGGAGACTAAGACTCGATTGAACCTACACACCGATTGTGGGTTCCTCGAGATGAATCCAACTGATGCATGGGCTCTATTGGACAAGCTAACGGAGTACGACGCTATGTATGGCACCCCAGTAGCGAGACCTTCAGGTAAGAAACTTTATGAGCCTGCTGATGAAATTGACCCAGATGTGCGTAGGCAATTCCATGAGGATGAGACCCGACGCCTCAAGAAACAAGTAAGTTTTCTATCTAGAAATCAACCTTGTTTAGAATGCGGTTCTCTAGCTCATAATACTATAGATTGCAATAATATTAGCCAGGTACAAAGGGCAGAACACTACGAAGAGGTGAGTTATATGAGGGCTCCTTATAGGAACCCCAATAATAATAATAATTATGCGGGGAATCAAAATAACAATTATGCAGGGAGGAACAACAATTACCCTAATTGGGGTAACTATGGACAAGGACAAGGGAGTCAACCTCCTCCGCAACAAGATCAAAGGGTTCCCCCATATAGGCCCCCTGGGTATCAAGAACCACCATCATGGGTACAAGAGCTTAAGGAAGGATTCAATGGGCTTCGTGCCGATGTGAATTCCCAATTTAAGGGAGTTCATGCACAACTAGGAGAGTTAGAAACATGGAAGAAGGGAGTCGAGTCCCAACTAGGTAATCTCGCGGCACAAATCCCACGACCTCAAGGGAAGCTCCCAGGCCGCACCGACGAGAACCCTAGGGGGCGAATAGCTGCAATACACCTAAGAAGTGGAAAGGAGGTGCCTGGTCGAGAAAGCACGCCAAACGAGGAAGAAAACGGGGACAACAGTGTCCATACCGAGGCCGTACCGACCCCCACAGCCTCGGTACCGACCCCCCCAGCAGGTACGATCTCTTCTTCTCCCGTTTCTCCTAATTCCAGTGTCCATACCGAGGCCGTACCGACCCCCACAGCCTCGGTACCGACCCCCCCAGCAGGTACGATCTCTTCTTCTCCCGTTTCTCCTAATTCCAGTGGCCATACCGAGGCCGTACCGACCCCCATAGCCTCGGTACCGACCCCCTCAGCAGCGACGGATTCTTCTGCAAGGCCTATTTCGGCCCCGAATCCGATGAAGGTGCTCCCATATCCTCCGAAAAAGGTAAAGGACACAGCGGAAGGTAAGTTTCAAAAGTTTGTGAAGATGCTTCAAAGTTTGAATATATCTATTCCTTTCACTGACGCTTTGAGTGAGATGCCAGCTTACACTAAGTTTTTGAAAGACATCTTAGCTAAGAAGAGATCCATGTCTGAGCTTGCTGACGAGGTCCGTTCAGTGAAGCTCCCTGAGAAACTTGGAGATCCAGGTAAGTTTGCCATTACTATTGGTGTAGGATCTTACCGTTTCAAGGCTTTGTGTGATTTAGGTGCAAGTGTAAGCCTTCTCCCCCTTTCGATATGGGCTAAAACAAGCTTGGGAGCCCTAGAGCCGGTCAACATGAGAGTATCCATGGCAAATGGAGCGGTTGTATCACCAACTGGGGTGATTGATGATGTGCCTGTCCGGGTAGGTAAGTTTTTCGTCCCACTGATTTTATTGTTATGGATATGCCAGAGGATCCAGTGGTGCCTATCATTCTTGGAAGGCCCTTCTTAGCCACCGCTGGAGCAATAATTGATGTTAGGAAGGGACTCCTAACATTTGAGATTGGGGAGGACATCGTTGAGTTTCGCTTCAATCCAAAGATGAAGGAAACCACGGACATGGTAGAGGTAAGCTATTTTGATTGTCTTGAGTCTACAGGCCCAGTCCCAGGTCTTCTGGCGGATCAAGAAGAAATTTATTCTTTAGAGGTCCTAGAAGCAATATTGAGGACGGATGAGGAAGAGCCCAAACTTGTTCCAATCGAGCCTTCCCCAGAGCTTAAGCCACTTCCGGAAGGTTTGAGGTATGTTTTCTTGGGTCCTAATTCTACTTTTCCTGTGATCATTAATTCGAAATTGAATGAGGAAGAAGTAGAAAAGTTACTTGATGTGCTTAGAACCTATAGGAAGGCTATTGGTTATTCTTTGGATGATATCATTGGAATTTCACCTTCTTTATGCATGCATCGAATATTCATGGAGGATGATCATAAGCCGACCATAGAACGTCAGCGTAGGCTTAACCCAAATATGCAAGAAGTACTCAAATCTGAAATTTTGAGAATGTTAGATGCTGGAATTATTTATGCTATTTCTGACAGTAAATGGGTGAGCCCGGTTCATGTTGTCCCTAAGAAAGGGGGAATGACTGTGATAGAGAATGAGAAAGGTGAGTTAGTACCTACTAGGACCACTACTAAATGGCGCATGTGCATTGATTATAGGAAGTTGAATAGTGCTACTAGAAAAGATCATTTTCCTCTTCCTTTTATTGATCAAGTTCTTGAGCGTCTAGCACAACACAACTATTTTTGCTATTTGGATGGCTATAGTGGTTTTTGGCAGATTCCCATTCATCCTGATGATCAGGAGAAGACAACTTTTACTTGTCCTTATGGAACTTTTGCTTACAGGAGGATGCCATTTGGGCTCTGTAATGCCCCTGCAACTTTTCAAAGGTGTGTGATGGCTATTTTTTTCTGAGATGATTGAGGATATAGTAGAAGTGTTTATGGATGATTTTTCTGTTTATGGTTCTTCTTTTGATTCATGTCTTGCCAACTTGAGTAGGGTGCTAGAAAGATGTGAAAAAACTAATTTGGTGCTTAATTGGGAAAAATGTCACTTTATGGTTCAAGAGGGAATTGTTTTAGGGCATTTGGTTTCAAATAGGGGAATTGAGGTAGATCGTGCTAAAATTGAATTGATTGAGAAACTACCTCCTCCCTCCAATGTGAAAGATATTAGGAGCTTTCTAGGACATGCAGGCTTTTATAGAAGATTCATTCAAGACTTCTCAAAAATTACTAAACCTTTAACTAACACTCTTATGAAGGATGTAGCTTTTGAGTTTTCTGCTGAGTGTCTTGAAGCGTTCAACAAATTGAGAGAAGCCCTTGTCTCCGCTCCTATTATGCAATCACCCGATTGGAACCTACCCTTTGAGATCATGTGTGATGCTAGTGACTATGCCGTAGGTGCTGTGCTTGGGCAAAGGAAGGACAAGAAGCTTCATGCCATCTACTATGCAAGTAAGACACTTGACGAAGCGCAGAGTAAGTACACCACGACGGAGAAGGAATTCCTCGCCGTGGTATTTGCTTTTGAAAAGTTTCGCACTTATTTAGTAGGTTCTAAAGTCATTGTCTATACGGATCATGCTGCGGTAAGATATTTGATGACTAAAAAGGATGCCAAGCCTAGGCTCCTTCGTTAGATGCTTTTGTTGCAGGAATTCGATTGTGACATTAGGGACAAGAAAGGAGCAGAGAACTTGGTGGCTGACCATCTGTCTAGGTTGCCCTTGGACCACCTCATGGAGTCCAAAAATCAAGTTCCAATCAATGACTCCAGGCCGGACGAAAACCTCATGAGGAACGAGTCGGTAAGTTCCGGTAAGGACTCCTTTTACACCCCTCCTTCTTCTCCTAGTTCTCATCATATTTGTGCTATTAGAGGGTCGAGGACCCCTTGGTTCGCGGATTTTGCTAATTATATTGTAGGGGGAGAAATCCCTAAGGATTTGACTTCGCAAGCCAAGAAGAAGTTCCTCCACGACGTCAAGCAATACTATTGGGATGAGCCTTACTTGTTCAAGCAAGGAAGTGACCATATCTTTAGACGTTGTGTGCCAGAGGAAGAGATTGAGAGCATCATCAACCATTGTCACACCCTTCCGACGGGTGGCCACGCAAAGAGCTTCAAGACCACGGCGAAGATTCTTCAAAGTGGCTTCTATTGGCCTACCTTGTTCAAGGATGTACATGCTTACATTGAAGGTTGCGATGAATGCCAAAGAGCGGGGAACATTACTTGGAGACATGAGAACCCTCTCACCGGAATCCTTGAGGTTGAACTTTTCGACGTATGGGGTATTGATTTTATGGGGCCCTTCCCTTCATCAGGGCCTTATAAATATATCTTGGTAGCTGTCGATTATGTTTCTAAATGGGTTGAGGCAATAGCTACACGTACTAATGATTCTAAAGTTGTAGCTAAATTTATGAAGACTAACATATTGCCCAGGTTTGGAGTCCCAAGGGTTCTTATTAGCGATGGAGGATCCCATTTCATAGAAAGGGGCTTCGAGGCTCTTTTGGCTAAGTATGGGGTGACTCATAGGGTGGCAACACCTTATCACCCTCAAACTATCGGCCAAGTGGAGGTTTCAAATCGGCAAATAAAGAGCATCCTAGAGAAGACGGTGTCGCGCTCACGAAAGGATTGGTCATCTAAGCTAGATGATGCACTTTGGGCTTATAGGACAGCGTACAAGACACCATTGCGCACAACTCCCTACAACTTGGTTTACGGTAAGTCTTGTCATTTGCCCGTCGAGCTTGAGCATAAAGCATTATGGGCTCTTAAGGAACTCAACATGGACCTCGATGCGGCCGGAGAAAAGAGATTCATGGACTTGCAAGAGTTGGAGGAGTTGAGGCTCAAGGCTTATCAAAACGCCGAAATCTACAAAGAGCGCACCAAGAAGTGGCATGACAAGAAGTTGGTACCAAAGACATATGAGGTAGGTGATAAGGTTCTTCTTTTCAATTCTAGATTGCGTTTGTTCCCAGGGAAGCTTAGATCACGATGGAGCGGACCATTCGTGGTTCATCATATCTATCCCCATGGAGCGGTGGATCTAATTGACGAAGGAGGAGCCATATTCAAGGTCAATGGTCACCGACTCAAGAAGTACTATGATAGAGTGGATCCGGAGGAAGAAATAAGAGTTACTTGGGCTCTTACAACATTGGAATGAAGATGAGGTAACCACGTCAAGCTAATGACGTTAAAGGTAGCGCTTACGGGAGGCAACCCGCTTTATTTCTTTTTCTTTCTAAGTTTTATTTTTAGTTTTTAAATTTTAGGATAGGTAGGACAGTTGGGGTGGAGCGTATTGCACTAACCATGCAGGTCTTAGGAGGGAACCACTACGAAAACGGGCGAAAAACGGAAAGGGAAGCTCAACAGTAGCTGTACCGAGGCCGTACCGAGGCCCCTAGGGTCGGTACCGACCCTCCTGACGGATAGGTAAGTGAATCTCGGAAAACCGAGAAATTCCAGTAGCTGTACCGAGGCCGTACCGAGGCCCCTAGGGTCGGTACCGACCCTCCTGACGGACAGGTAAGAGAATCTCGGAAATCCGAGAAATTCCAGTAGGCATACCGAGGCCATACCGACCCCCCTTCCCTCAGTACCGACCCCCACCCGAAAAAAAAAAAAAAAATTTAATTCTTTTTTATTTTTATTTTACCTTTTTCTTTTATTCCTTTTTCTTTCTTTTATTTTTCTTTCCTTTCTTTTTCTTTTTTTTTTCTTCTTCTCTCCTCTTTCTTTCTCTCCTTCCACTGTGCACGCACCCAGCCCCTCCTCTCTCTTCGACAGCTCGAACCCGCTGAGCCATCTCTGGCCGCACCCACCCAGCCAGCTCGAACCCCCATCCCGAGGCGCACCCCCTGGGCTCGGCTGCGCCCTGGTTCGAGCCTCCAGCAGCCCACACCGAGCCCAGGTCTCCACGGTTCCCACTGTGCACCCGCACTCAGCCCGACCTCTCTCGGCGCCACCCACGGCCACCACAGCCCACCTCCGGCCACACCACCACCCCAGCTCGAACCCCCATCCCCTGGCGCACCCCCTGACCCCTGAACCACCCCGGTTCGAGCCCCGCTGAGCCACCACCGAACCCACTTGTCCCGTTTCACTGTTTTGGTCGTTTTGGCTCGTTATACCGTCGAAATCCCGATTTTTCTTCTTCATTCAACTCAATTTTGGTATGATTTCTTACCCTAAACTTGTTTATTTCAATTATTTTGATTGATTTGATGATTTGGGTTGAGATTGAAACCTAGGGTTTGATTTAGGAGCGGAATTTGGGGCTTTTTGCCGAAAGCCAAATTGGTCGAAATTGATGATACGGTTGTGTTGTTGGGTTGATTTAGAGTTACTTTTATGTTCATGGCAATGTCAAATTCTTTATGGATTGTGCACTAATTGAATTTTAAAATTTCATTGCGATCCGTTTCAGGCTTTGATTTTGGATTTGATTTTTATGCTTTTTGGTTGATTAGCTTCTTCTATTCTAGCATAAAATCTATTCCCTTGCATGATTTGACATCGCAAACAAGTTATGTGTCTATTGTATATTTATTTGACTTGTTTTGAACTTAAGTATGGGGTTGTCATGGTTGGTTTGTGCATATTGAGTTTTGCATTACTTACGTTACCTTCATGAGTATATGGCTTTATGATTAGGTGTTGCAATATAGTGACCTTACATGATGACTATATTGTCTATATTGTTCTCTCTATTCATATAGTCTATGTAGAGCTTATGGTTACATATAAGGGTAATGCATTCTATTCTGCATGATGGTGATTTTATATGCATCGGAGCTTATTTTATATTGTTTATATGCAATTATTTCTTTAGGTGGTATCTCTTGAGCTTAGCTATTTATATGCACCCGGGCTTTATGTGTCTATATGTTTTTCTAGTGCATATTATCATTCTTAATTTGCATGGTTAGATGTTAGCTTCTTTTGAGTTTAGCTGATTTGGTTTGGTTTCACTCTTCTAGAACGAATTTTAGTTTTCAATTGGTTTGTCTTGTATAGGAAAATGTTCAGTCGTCAACGTAGCAAGAGGGCTAGGGAGTCACCCGCTACAGTTCCGTTGGACAATGTCATCATCTCCGACTCCCGTTTGAAGAAGGATTACAAGGAGTTCCACAAGAAGGGCAATCTGAAGGCCCGATGGTATAGCCCTGATGATGGAGAGCGCCTTGGGGTACATGATGACTTATTGGAGGCCTTCTCTTACTTAGGCGCCACTAGTCTTCTGGATCATGTCCACCACCACTACCCCGCTCTTACTGCAGAGTTCACGGCTACATTGGAAAGCGATATGGCTAGTCCAAATTTTGTGGGCCCTATTACATTCCAGCTGGGGAATGTTCATCACTCCTTCACTTTGCAGCAATTTAATACATTGCTGGGATTTCCTAATCCACAGGCATCATACAATCATCTCAGCTGCAAGGCCCTTCAAACTTGGACTCTAATTACGGGCAACCCCTATTGGCCTTCTCGAGGAGCACTTCAAGGTAAGGACATTGCGAACCCTCTTTTCCGTATTATTTTACGAATTTTTGGTGGCCAAGAAGGAATTATCTAGACCAACTAGAACTGAAGTGGCATGTTTGAGAGGGGTACTATTTGAGATGCAGACACCCCTGAACTTGGGGTTTGAGTTCATTATGCATGTCTTGGCCTATAGAGCACGCACGGAAGAAATCTGGTATGGAGGCTTGGTAACACTGTTGGCCAGGCGCCTTGAGGTTGACTTCACCAGATACAAGGCTGTGCCCATTCTGATGATTGACACTGCATACTTGATTGGTGCTAATGTGATCAAGCGCAACGGAAACAAGTTTCTGTCAGTTTTTTATGATCACGAGGTGGAGATTACCAAGCCGAATATGGACTTGTTGTACGTCCCTAACTGGATTATCACTTGGGCTTCTGAACCTTCACCTACTCCAGAGGATATTCTGAATGATCCTTTGAGACGATAGAGACCATCGAGATACCCCCGCCCGGACAACACTTTTGCCTTGGTGGTGCCTCCACCTAGTTTATTTGACGGTTTTGGATCCTTTGGGCAAGGATCCTACCCTGAGCATAGGCAGCAAGAGCACGACACTGACTATATGGATCATGACACTAGGCCTAGTAGCCGCCCCTTTTCTGACGGGGCTGGCCCGAGCAATTCTGCGCCTCAGTATTCTCCTAGCCTTACTGACGTCATGGATGAGCTTAGATCTCTGAGACTGGGCCAGGAAGCCCTACAGAATGGGCAGGGTGCTCTTATGGAGGAGTTTGCACGCTTGAACAAGAGGATGGACAAGCATGAAACGCACCAGTATTCCTTTATGGCTTGGGCATCTTCTTTCTTTCCACATCATCGATTACCACCACCACCTTCTCCGTAGAGTTTATGAATGTCTTCAGCAGCTTCTGAATTTCTTTGTGAGTTTCTGAGTCTTTTCCCTTTTACTTTGATTTTTCTTTTGACAGTGGGGACACTGTCTATTTTTAAGTATGGGGTGGGGGATTCAGAAACTATGTTTAGGTGTTTTGTATTATATTTATGTTTATGTGTTACATTTTACCTTAGTTGGATTATGTTGGATTATGTTATGCATTCATGTTTAAGTTTTTTTTTATGCATTTGAGTCTTTTGTCATATTTTAGTCACTTGAGTCTTGCTTTTGTCATATTTTAGTTCCGAAAAAAAAAAAATAGTGTCGAAAAAGAAAGAAAAAAAATGCATGTTTATCTTCACTTTGTCTTATGTTTTAGTGAGTTTATACCCTAACTTAGATGTCCTATGATGAAATCTAATAATTGAGCTTGATCATGTAATATCCTAAGGCATAGTTCGGATGGTTTAGCCTAAGTCGCACAAAATATTTTTATGTCAAGTTTGACTTGCAAATGAAATTGAGCAAATATGACTTTAGGATTTAGGTGATTGGAATCCAACATGTCCTAGTGAGTTACTTGGCCTATTGGGAATTGTACTTTATATATTTTTCCCTTCTTTTTGATGTGTGTATTACTCTCCTTATACATTACCTCTTGATATTGCGATGTATATCTAAGTCTTGAAACCAATATGAGATAGCTAGTCATTGCATCATTTAATCAAATGATAGAGGCACTCTTTATTAGCCACTTTTTATCCTCTTTTACCTACCTTATATATGTTTCCTTTGCTTGTAACCACTTTGAGCCTTATAGCCTATTCTTGTAACTCCACAAAATTATCCTCAGCCAAATTGAGCCTGACCCCCATTTGGGAATTAAGACTTAGAGTTGGTTGGAATGATGGTTTATGGAAGGAATGAGCTTGTGTTTGAGTTCAAGTGAGAAGGATTTTCGAGCTTATTGAGTTATGGGTTGGTTTGATATTTTTATCTTGCTATGCATATTATGTAAAAGGATTTTTGGCTCACCCTATAAATGCACTATTATTTTTATTATGTTATTTTTCTTTTTCAAAAAAAAAAAAATTTCAGAAAAAAAAAAAGAGAAAAGAAGAAGAGAACAAGTATAGTTTGTGTTTATATATTTGTGAATAAAGTGCATGAGCCAAATTTACCTTATTTCCTTTACTTTTGCAAGCTTCATATTGTTGAGAGGTTATTTGAGTTTGAGAGGTTGTGTTCTTCATTAAGATGAGTTGGAGAGCTTGGTTGATTCATATGATTGAGAGTTATGGTTTGGTTGAGTTGTGTTGGAAATTTAGGAGTCTTGATTCCCGAATTTTATTAAGCACCACATAGCCTAAATGATTCCTACCTTTATTTTCTTACCAAGCCAAGTTACAACCCAGCCGAATGAGTCCTTCTTTGAAGGCCATTGAGCCAAAGTCCTCTTGATGGTTAATGCATGTTTTGACATCTCGGTGAATCGATTGGTGATATTAATTGCAATTTCTATGTAGCTTAATGTTATAAAGGATTGAGTTGAGAGATGTATTTCAAGCCTAAACACATTTGAAAGGGAGTGAAAACACCTTATTCCCCTTGAGTGGTTGGATTCTAATTGCTTTGCCTAAGGTAATCTAAATATATGTGATGATGGTTCAATGCTTGTTCTTATTTGCACTATGCTAAATTGATGTTGCTTTTGACTAAGGCAAAGACTCGAAGGCATGTTAAGGGTTTTGGTCATAGTTTGGTTATTGCTTGAGGACAAGCAAGTTTAAGTATGGGGTATTTTGATGTGCACGTATTTAGTTATATTTTCCCATATGTTTTGATGTCAATTTGAGTCATTTTCAAAGGGTTTTGCATTGGGTTTAAGGTCTTTTGCATGTGTTTTCATATTTTATGAGAAATAGATGTCTTCACTAGCTTTTGTGTGTTTTACAGAATTTTAGAAGCTGATTTTGGAGAAGTTTTCAACTATGAAAAGAAGCGGAAAATAATTTGGAGCGCATAGGAAAAAGAACGGAAGCAATCGGAGTTCAAACGAAGGAGATATAAGCATTTTTCCGAGTCGTACCGACCCCGTACCGACCCCACCTGGGTCGGTACCGAGGCCTGATCTGGACAAGCAAGACGAGATGAGCAACAGTGGCCATACCGACCCTAGGGGGGGTCGGTACCGAGGTCTTCCGCTTCGGTATAGATCCCAGCGGAGCTTGTTTACCCGGATTTAATTATTTTTACCTATTTTCCTTAGATAGAACTTAGATAAAATTCATATATTTGTTATTTCCTAAATAGGTTTATGGGATACTAAGTATATATATAGGATTTTTAGGGTTTGGAGAATCTCTCTCTCTCTTCTTCATACAAATTTTCAGCCTACGTTAGAATTCTCAGCACTCGTTTAGGAGCGTTTGTGAGCGGATTTGAGAGCTTTTTGAAGCGATTTCTTCGGCGAAAGTTGAGGAACGTTTTGTAAGCCTTTTGGGACGCAATGTTGACATTATTCTCAGGTTTTTATTCAATTTAAATTTCTGATTTTTAGTTTTTTCATGAATTTTGAGTTATTCACCATGAATATGCATGAGTAGTCGCCTTTTCTAGGGTTGGGGTGATCCCAACGATAGTTATGCTTGCGATTTTGCTATGAATTGGTAAATTGATTGGTTCTTATCTATTTATATGCTTAAGTACTCAATGAAAATTTGGGGAAATTCCTTTTTGCAATTGAATTGAAAGATTGAATTGTGAATTGGATAGTAATTAGGGTTTTGAATGAAAGTTTGATAACCTAATTAAGATTGTTAGTAAAGTTTATTAATTTGTGAAAATAAATTGATTGCTTTGCTAGGGTTGATGCAAATTGACCTATTTAATAGATAAAAACAGGATTTTTATATGATTCATTGCAATGCTTGCATGATTATCGTTGTGGTGATCCTTATGCCCTAGACTTTTATTATTATTGATATTTCCTAAAAATTCCAGCAGCCCACAAACCCCCATAATTCTATAATTTTCCATCTCTTCTTGCTATTTCTTGCTCTTTGGTAACTAGAATTGAGTCACTGACTTTCTCCCTGCGAACGAACTTGACCCTACTATACTATAGCGGGGTTTCGATCTTATAAATTTATTTGATTGAAAATAAACCCTTCAACATTATATCACTATCTAACGAGATAGTAACATAATTTTTGATCCAATATTTTATTATTATTATTATTCGATATTGATTTTCTCAAGATCATAGGATTTCAAGGTCTTGAGATATACATCAAATTCGAATGTCGTAAGAGAGTGAATACTCCCCCTACGAAATTACATCCCTGTTAAGCATACCAAGTTCTCAATCTACTTTGTATCCTGCAAAGTCGGCATCTAAATAACCCATGAGATGAAAATTACTTTGCTTGGGTTACCATAGACCAAGGTCTTAAGTCCCATTCAAGTATCTAAAGATCCTTTTGACAACAATGAGATGTGATTCTTTAGGATTTGCCTGAAATCGAGCACACATGCAAACACTAAACATGATATCTGGTCTACTAGCAGTGAGAGAGAGGAGTGAACGAATCATACCTTGATATTCTTTTTGGTTCACTTTCTTACCATTTTTGTCCTGATCAAGTAAGAGTGTAGAGCTCATAGAGGTTTTTTCTACCTATGATTGATCCATCTTGTATTTCTTGAGCAAGTCCCTAGTGTATTTCCCTTGATTAAGAAAAATACCTTTCTTAGATTGATATACTTGTAGACCTAGGAAGAAGTTTAGTTCACCCATAAGATTCATCTCGAATTCCCTGCACATTATATCAGAAAATTCCTTGCAAAGGGAATTGTTAGTAACTCCAAATAATATGTCATCAATATAGATTTGTACAACTAGAAGATCATTCCCACGGGTTTTAATGAAAAGAGTTTTATCAATCAAACCTCTTTGAAAACCATTTTCAAGAAGATACTTGGACAATCTCTCATACCATGCCCTAGGGGCTTGTTTGAGACCATAAAGTGTCTTGTCTAATTCGTAAACATGATTTGGAAAGTCTTCATTTTCAAAGCCAAGAGGTTGTGCCACATATACCTCTTCTCCCAAAATACCATTTAAAAAGGCACATTTGACATCCATTTAAAAAAGCTTGATACCCATGTAAGAAACAAATGCAAGTAATATTCAAATAGCCTCTAACCTTGCTATGGGAGCAAAAGTCTCCTCGTAGTCTATACCTTCCTCTTGGTTGTAGCCTTGAGCCATAAGTCTTGCTTTGTTTCGAATGATCTTACCATCTTCATCCACTCTGTTTCTAAACATCCATCTAGTGCCAATGACAGATTGATGCTTGGGTCAAGGCTGGAGAGTCCATACTTTTGTTTCTTTCAAATTCATTCAATTTGGTTTGCATGGAAATGATCCAATCCAAGTCTTTAAGTGCTTCAACCGATGTTTTTGGTTCTACAAGAGACACAAAAGCATAGAAGGCACAAAGATTCTTTAATCTAGACCGAGTTTGAATATCGGATGTTGGATCTGAGATTTCGGAAACGTAAATGAACAAGTGAATTGTTAACGAGGTTCACCACCAACTTGGCCTACGTCCCCGCCTAGGGTTGTCCAACCCGTAGGATTCAACAACTCTTTATTTCACTTCCTCTTGAGCCCTAGAATATCCTAGAAGAACCTTCCCTTCTTCTATACAAAGCCTCACTCTTCTATTCTAGCAACTCAACCTTACCAATGAAATAAAAGCCCTCACCACACACCTAAGTGTGTTTAGTTTGAGTATGAAACACTCTTAGTGTAAGACAAATGAATTGTACTATGAGCTCATGTGTTTTCCTCAACTCTTAACAAATGAAGCTAGCTAAGAACAATGAGAACTAGGGAGACACAAATGTAACAAAATGCTATGGAGTGAATGTGATCGTCTTAAGTTGTATTGCAGTATCGTGTTTGTCTCTTCTTGCATTCATCTCTTTATAGATGCTACCATCACCGGGGAGGATATGTAGCCGTTTGAATTTGAAACTCTTCAAATCTTTTCTTTCCATATCTTCTTCACACGATCTTCAACATATCTTCAAAATCCTTGTCGTGCATGCTTCTGGAGGATTTGATGAAGCAATTGTGCAGGAGCCATATGAAGAAGTATCCTTAACCAAATCTTGGGTCCAAATCTGAAAAGATCTCAATATCCAAACATTCTACACAACAAGTTCGGAGAGATGTATATATGAATATATTTGAATGGCCGGATTCAATAAAAGATATGGCCCAATATTGAGGCCCATATGTGTAAACCTATATGGCCCAACCGTCTTGTCTTATAGCATTCTCTGCAAAATCATTATCATATAAACTATGCATCTTAGGGTTAATACGACACCAAACATTTTGGCCTTGGTTTCAAGACCTTGAAACCAAGTCATGTTTTGTCTTTCATCATCCTTTCATATAGACATGTAGGTTAGTATCTCAAGGTCTTACAATCAAGGTGGAGTCTTCACATTCTACTAGTATAAAATTGCATGACACTCCTTACAATTTATGTGTCACCTACTGAACATTGAACTTACCCAGTCACCACATTAAATCCCACCTACCACCACTATGTTTTTTCATGTCACTTGTTTAGTTTTACATGATACCCCTCCAGTTTTTCAAGCAATCTATTTTACATAATTCTAAAATTAGTTACCCATCATACTATAACTCATCACTTTGCAACACTTCAATAAATTATAATTCATATTTACTGACCCACCTTGGCGTGCCATGTTGTTTGTAATATCCTACATGACACTCCCAAAATTGAATGGTGACTGCTTCTTATTCATTTCAATACCAAATTTTTGCTAATTTTGGTCCACAAACTCACAATCTCAGACAATACAATTTCCAACTTAATTTGACAAATTGCAAACAAAATTCTCAATTTCGACAGTTGCATGTAACCCTAGTTCCAGGATTTGATAGCCTAATGGTGGAATGCCCTTTCGAAATCTACAAGTTTATCAAGGGGACGAGGCTACTTGTTTCCGTTGAATACTCGATTGAATTCTTCTTCTTTGAACTTTTCTTTTCCCATTCTCTTGTGCCTACTTTATTTCTTTCTAGCCTTCAATTGTTTCATTCCCTTTTCTTGCACCAACCTAAAAACTTATTCAACCTGATCTAAAACCCGATTGAACATAAAATATACTTGACATATGACCCGAACCGAAATAGACCGAACCCGAATGGGTATACCTTAATCCGTCCCAAATAGTCCAATTGCCACTTCGACTTAAGTACATCAATCAATACATTAAAGAGTCATATTCATGATGCATCATCCACAGAAAATTAAAGATAAACCTTTAGAAAATGCTCTTCAATTCTGTATTTCAGTATTATTCATGTTCACACATCATTGAGGCTTAAATTTTGGGTACAATCAAGAAGTAAAGATAAGTATTTCACCTCTGCTCTTTGATTACTCTTATGATAGATTTTTTAAAACTATAAACTAAAAGAGAAATCAATGTATTTTGAATTTTATGACCTAAAGAAAGATGATGAATTTCTCAACTTTGAATGTGTAACTAGAATAAAAATATAAATGTGTAACTAGAATAAAAATATAAATCATGCATATTTATTTCACGGTTTATAAATATTTCGATATAACATACTAATTTGAAGTTCTCAAGTTTAACTCTATAGTATTAAGGTATGAAATTTAACAAACAAAAATTACGACAGAAGTATCTCAGCTTAATAAATGTTGTGAAAAATAATTTATATATGTTCAATCTTGAAACATTTATAACTTTTTTACTTATGTGTTAGATTTGAGGTTATAATATATCAAATCAAAGTTATCGATGAGAAAAATATTTATATTAAATTTTATTTCCGATTAGGAGGAAGGAAGGGCAAAAAGGATCCACCCCTAAAAGCATCTAACATGATCTTGCAGCAACAAAGACCTTAAAAAAAAACTAAGTTACATGTACTAAAGATTAGTAACATACCTAACTCTCTCCAAGTCCTCACCTTTCCTATACCAAATTTTGCAAATCACAACTTGCTAGAAGACGCCAACTTAATATTTTCCACTAAGCAATTACTGGTATATATATTTACTTTTGAATAATATATTTTGTTAGATGCATGCATCGAAGTTGTAAAATTCATCATCATTAGTTTGGTTCACGAAATTCATAGTTTTAAATCACAACTTGCCAAAAGACAACAAAAGAACCAATGTTTTTTTTGAAAGGGCTAGTTTCGAGAGCTAGTTCAACCAAAAACATCATCGATAATGAGAACTTGCAATGCTAAATCGTTCCACAACACGCTTATATTTCATAAAAAAACGTGCGTATATTTGCTTTTTTTTAAAATTTTTAAATATTATTGTATATTTAATTTTGAATAATATATTTTGACACAAGTAGCACTTATTGATGTGGTCGGGACTCGGGAGGATATGCAATATCAGTAGCACTCTTTTATTTGCTGTCAGCAAATTAGGGAGTGGATCACCAACTCTATGTCAAAATTCAAAGGAAAAGTCTTGCTCAGCCCTAAAAAAAATCCAAAGGAAAAGCAGAATTTATGATCAAATTTCACTCATGATCCTTGAACTTTGTCAATTAATCTTTGGACTTTTTTCATCTATTAAAATCTTAAACTTTAAACATTTGAACATATTTAATTATTTTGTTAATTCCATTAAAATTGGTTTTAACTGCTAAATTGCCATCCGATTATTGTTGGTGTGTGGTTGATAATTGTGGTAGGGCTCGTTTGATTTGATGTGGAAATTGAAATTCACGGGAACTTACTTGATGAAAATTAAATTTTAATAAAGTTTAAAAGAATTGTGAAAATATGTTTGGTTGATTTTTTATTCTAGGAGATTAAATAAAAAAAATTGAGAATTTTCAAGTTAAAAAAAGTGGAAGTTGAACTTACATACTAGATAAGTGAACTAGCTTCCTCCAAATTGAAATTATTTAATTTTCAATAAAGTTAAATTCCTGAGTTTTTAGATTTTGAAAATACCAATCAAACACATATTTTTCGCCTACTTTACGAAATTTTTTACTTCTTAAGTTTTTTAATTGTCTACCAAAAAAGGCCTTAGTTAGTGGGCCAAATATATGCACTTGAGTTAATCTACTCCACAAATTAATTAAGCCCATGAAAGATTGTCTTGCACCTATACCTGTCAAAACATGACCGACCCGAAAAACTCGATCCGTACGCCCGATAATTTTACGGGTTTGAACCCGGTGATTTAGATCCGGGGCCTGAAATCGACCCAAACCCGAATTACCCGGGAATTTTAGGGTCAAGACCCGGTGACCTGTTGGGTCAAAATCGACCCGGTGAGCCAGCACTATGTAGACGCCACACAGGCACCAAATTGATCTCATACAGATTCATCATGTAATTTTATTTATTAAGGTCACTCATAAGTTAAATAAGTTAAATATTATATAATTATAATATATTTAGAACATTTATTTGTATAAATATGATTTTTTATGCTTAAAATATTAATATAATAATAATATTATTATAATATTTATAAATTTAATTATAATATTATTATTTAGTTTAATTTGACATATTTATATTATAATTTAATTTTGATATTATTTTAATATTTTCAGAAAGTCTTCAAAAAGTTCGAGTTTTTTGACCCGGTGGGTCGACCCAAACCCAGGACGAACCTGGTTTGACTCGACCCGGAATGACCGATAACCCGATTGATCCGAAATCCGATTTACCCGAGACCCGAATGACCGGAACCCGAACTCGACCAGATTGACAGGTCTACTTGCACCCCTGTCTTCGCCGGATGAGCGATTAGTTTAGTAATTTATTAATCTTGAAAATGGATCTCACAGTGACCGTTCATTTCAAAGTTATGTCAACTACATCAGTAGCCCTATCTCAAAATTTCATATCCTAGCGCCTCTATTTTTTTTAACTAAAGGAAAGCAATTAGGTACAAACTACCGGTAATCAACCGTAGTCAGTCCTACAGTGTCCTTGCGGACGAGAACAGGTACTTATACATCACTCTTCAAAACTTAATTGGCAGGGATACTGTGAGTCAGGCCGGTGAGAAATCTTATAAGTCATAGTGTTAGCTATGTTGAAAATATGACGAATAAAAATATTATATAAAGTCATCAGTGCCATTTTCGTCTCCTTGCTTGTATCATCTCAATATTCCACGAGCAGACCCAGTCCCCAAGAAGGACGTTAACCACACTGAAATTATACCCCATATATAATCAGAAGGTTGTTTGAAGCCAGAGACCTTGCTCTCAACACACCCTGTCTAAGAGTCAATGCTTCCACAAGCCAAAGAGATATTGCATGAACCCCATCCCAAGGTAATAATATTAGCGTCATTGTCCCGTATGACAAAACTGTACGTATTCATACGGGACAGATAGTGTGACCCATTAGAGTTTAGTTTGCAATACCCTAGAGGAGGTTTTTCCCAAATAACATTCACCGTTTTGCCTAGGGGTGGGCCCAAATATTCATCACAGTCACTCAAATATTCATCACAGTCACTCAATTATTCACAATTATTCACAATATCCACCCCCGATCCTATAATTGTGTTACTGTGATGAATATTTCTTAAATGTTGCCGAATATTTGGGAAATTGTGAATAATTGAGTGACTGTGATGAATATTTGATTAATTTTAACAAAAGCTTTGATGAATAATTGAGTGACTGTGATGAATATTTGATAAATTTTGCCGAATATTGATTTGTTAACATTTAACACTGTAAGAGCTGTTAACATTTGAACCGCATTCTATATATATATATATATATATATATATATAGAGGTCGGATCCCGTGTAAGCAACCCTTACGGTGTAATTTGTGAGCAGAGAAATTATTCGCAGGTACCAAGCGATTATTCGTGTATAATAATGTAATTATTCGTATGTATGAAAAAATATAATTATTTGTAAGTAACAAAAGATTATTCATATGTATGTACATACGAATAATCACTTCGTATCTACGAATAATGTTACTGTTCACAAGTTACTTTTAATCTCATCCGTTTGATCTTCTTAATCCGACGCTCTAGATTTGCTCACAAATTACACAGTAACACTTGCTTACACATGACCTATCCTCTATATATATATATATATATGTGTGTGTGTGTGTGTGTGTGTGTGTGTGTGTACACAACCCTTATTATGTATCCTGTTAACAAATCTGGGTCATTTGATTAAGAAGATCAACGGATGATATTAAAAGTAACTTCTGATTATTCATTAGTATTAAGAAATTATTCTTCGGAATGAAATTATTCGGTGGTATTTGACGATTATTCATTAGAATAAAATTTATATATTTTGCACTATTTGTACAGACAAACAATTATATAATT
This sequence comes from Persicaria maculosa, assembly GCA_963922045.1. NCBI lineage: Eukaryota > Viridiplantae > Streptophyta > Magnoliopsida > Caryophyllales > Polygonaceae > Persicaria > Persicaria maculosa. The sequence goes on along the minus strand of OY998261.1, from coordinate 15,771,283 downwards.
GTAGACGAATAATCATAAACAAATAGACGTATAATTTCTGTGTACACAATAAGCTAGACTTGTGTACACAATAAGAGTTGTATATACGGTAACCAACCTCTCTCTCACACATATATAGTCTATACTACTTTGTCTTCAACTATATATTCATATATGCAAGCTAATCAATGCCAATATATTGTCTACTACTTATCTATTGTTGTTTTTTAATTAAGTAAGAATTCGAAATCAGATATACTTGAATCTCAATGGCCGACAAGTCGGCATACGAACTACCGTCAAACATAAATAAAAAACAGAAATGGTGCACTTATCTATTGTTGTTTTTGCGTAATATATATTAGTGTATATATATATACACACACATTATATATTAATATATAATGTGTGTTTGGGCAAATTATTAGTGCATATATATTTGTGTGTGTGCGCACGCGCAAATTAAGGGAATTGGAGGCGCGTGCGGGAGTGCGTTCTCCAAACTCTCAGGAGAGGTTTTTCTATGTGTATTCTTACGGACACATTATAGTTATAGATATAATTACACATACAATAACCCAACCTTTGAGGAGGTGGTAACAAAATATCCCAACTCATTTTTTCGATCATAAATTGAGCCAAAATTTACAATGACATGAAATTTGTTAAATGGTATCATTCTCATTAAAACAAATCAATATCACCAAAAATTCACCAAAATCTTAATTTTTCCATTTATATATCATCATTTTGGCATGGATTTATGGCCGTAAAAAAAGAATCATGATACTTTGTTACCACATCTCTCAAATGTTTGGTTATTTTTCATGCGGTTGAAAGGTGAGGATATTTTTTTAATACTCCTTCACAGGTAAGGTTATTTTAATTAGTTTTGCCTTTATTTTATAAGGCTAGAATTGATTTTTGTTTTAGTTAAATGTTTTTTCCCAAAGTATATTAAAAAACTACTCTCTCCGTTAAGAAAAATATGTCGTTTTATCTTGTTAAGAAAAAAATATCAGTTTATGTATTTTGTGTTCACTTTCCGAAATTGCCCTTATAATAATTAGGGGATGTTTGTTGTAATTTTTAATAAAGTGAAAAGGTAGATTGATAATTAGAGGTATAACTGTATTCTTATTTGTTTTTTTTTAAATGTGCATTTTTCTAAAATGATACCCCTTCTGTTGAGGAAAACAAGTTATTTTAACAATTTGCACAATTTTTAGGAAGACAAAATCATTATAGAAGGTGATAATCAAGAATTGATGAGAGCTATAAATGGTGAAGAAAAGATCAGATGGGAAATTATGCGCCAAGTGGAAATGATCCATCTATTGAAGAATACTTTCGACCATGTGGAATTTAAACATTGCCTTAGAGAAGCAAACAAGGTAGTTGACTTCATAGCTAGACATGGCATTATCTGTAATAGATATATGTACTCTCCCTTATAGTATGGATCTTTGTAATATCGTCGTTCAGAATGATCATGAGGGTGATTTACAGTTTAGTTTATGCAAATCCCTTCAAATGTTTGCTAAAAAACAAGACAAATAGATATATCATCATTTATTACTCTATTTTTCATTTTTTTAAAACTAATAGTTTTATAAAGTAATCTACATCTCTTAATTAATAAAAATAACAATTTAAAATGATATGTTTTACTTTGGAAGGAGCCTCTATAATTGTTAGCAGTATATTTTATAGAGTTGTACATATTTACGATTGTACCCTCAGGGTTTTTACCCAATGATATATATACAGGAGTAGGCCTCTGAGATCCTTCAAGGACTCATTTATCCAAACACTTACATGGTATCACACCCTTTTGTGAAACCCTAAAAATTTTTTGTTTTACAAATTCAATCGATCTAGCCGTTGCCGCTCCACCCGCTGCCCCACACACTCCTGCCGCCGCCGCCACCGCTACCGCAGCTGCAACCCGCCACCGCCGCCGCCCAACCCTACAGCCGTCGCCGCCCTCCTTTGCCGCCGCCGCTACCTATCTTTACCGATGGCTGACGTTGTCAACCCCCCATCCCCACCGCAGCCACAAAACCCTTTCCATTCCGCTCAATCCGTTACCAACATTAAGAACCAAATTCCCCTAACCCTAGACCTCAAGAAGGTTCAATACCACACCTGGGCGGAACTCTTCACCACCGCCTATCGGGGCCATGATGTCCTCTCCCACATCGACGGTTCCGACCGCCCCGATGATGTCTCTGAGCCTCTCTGGAACCGCATCGACTCCATCGTGCTCGGATGGATCTATGCTACCATCTCTGATGGTGTTTTGATTACCGTCCTCCAACCCGGCTCAACCGCTCGTGATGTTTGGCTCCACATCAAGGGCCTTTTTCATGACAATCAATCCGCTAGGGCTGCGGATCTTGAGGGGAAATTCATCAACACCCGTCAGGAGAGTTTCACCACCGTCTCCGACTATTGCCTTGCCATCAAGGCTATCGCCGATCAACTTGGCGATGTCGGACACAAGGTCAGTGAAGAGCGCCTTGTTTTTCAACTTATCAATGGCCTCTCAACCAACTTTGACGTCTTCGGTGGTATGATAAGCAACACCTCTCCGCTGCCGACCTTCATGGTGGCTTGTAGCATGCTCTCCAGGGAGGAAAGCCATCAGGGTCGCCCTCAGGCTCCTTCCCATGTCCTGGTGTCCTCCAAGGACTTCCTGCCCACGGACCCTTACCCTTGAAACCCACCTACAAACCAGCCCAGGCCGACCAACCAGCGCGGAGGTCATGAGCAAGGGAGGAATACCCGCCGGGGCCGCGGCGGCGGCCGCAGCAACATACCGTGGCAGCAGCCCCCATCGCCCTACCCTCAGCACCCTTGGTTTGCCCCCACCCCCGCCCCCCCCCCCCCCCCCCCCCCCCCCCGCCGCCCTGCCCCTATCCGACGTGGGCAGGCTACCCACCACCGTCGATACTCCGCCACTACCGCCCTCCATCACATGCGGCTCCTTCCCCAGCGCTATAAGCCTCCCAGTCACAGCCGTCGACCCTCATGCACACCGATCTCTCCACCGCTTTCTCCACCATGGGAATTCAGCAGCCGGACGACAACTGGTATATGGATACCGGGGCCTCCTGTCATATGACGAACGTGCCAGTTAACCTACAAATTGTTTTTAATTCTAGCACTTTACCATCCATCTATATCGAAAATGGCGCCCCTATCCATTAGCGGTTCAAGTCAAGCAACCCTCCCCACTGGTCACCCCTCCACCTTAACAACGTCCTACTTGCCCCTAACATTGTCAAGAACCTCATCTCTGTTCGTCAATTTACCATTAATAATCACGTGGCTGTCCAATTTAACCCTTTTAGTTTTCTTGTGAAGGATCTTCGTACGAGGACCCCAATCATGCGGTGCAATAGTTCCAACGACCTCTATCCACTCGCCCCAGCCCGCAATTCAGCCACAGCCACCCCCACCGCCCTCATCACCCTTGGTTCCGACTTGTGGCATGCTCGTCTTGGCCACCCTAGCGATCACGTGCTTCAATGTCTCTGCTCTAGCAATTTCATTTCTTGTAATAAAGCCTCGGGCGTTTGCACTTCATGTGAGATCGCCAAGAGCAAAAGACTTCCTTTTAGCATTTTCCATTCTCATACTTTTGCACCTTTTGACATTATTCATTGCGATTTGTGGACATCGCCTATTCATAGTGCTAGTGGTTTTCGATATTGTTTGGTTGTGCTTGATGACTTTACCAATTTTGTTTGGGTTTTCCCTCTACGCCATAAATCGAAAACACAGGGCCACATTGTTAGCTTCCACAGGTTTGTCAACACCCAATTTAGTTTGCCTATCAAGGCCATTCAGTGTGATATGGGAGACGAGTTCGACAACAACATTGTCCACTCCTTTTGTCAACAACAAGGGATAGCCCTCCGCTTCTCTTGTCCAGAAACGTCACCTCAAAATGGAAAAGCGGAACGTATTCTCCGTACGCTCAATGACAAAACTCGAACTCTCCTTCAACATGCCTCTTTACCACCCTCTTTTTGGGTTGAAGCACTTCACATGGCCACTTACCTCCACAATATCCTACCATCCAAGGCCATTGGCAACTCCACCCCAACCTTGGCACTCTACCATCGCCACCCGTCCTACAATCATATTCGAGTGTTTGGATGTCTTTGCTTTCCCAATATGAGTGCCACCACTCCTCATAAGCTCTCCTCACGGTCCACCAAATGTGTCTTCTTAGGCATTTCCCCACACCATCGAGGCTATCGTTGTCTTCGCTTGGATACCAATCAGGTTGTGACATCTCGCCACGTGATTTTCGAAGAACATACCTTCCCCTTTGCCTCCCAACCTCAGCCCACCGTCACCACACCCAAAGAACCCAGCGACTCGGCCTCATTCTCACCCCTCCTACGTCTTTTACTTGGCAGCATCCCTCCTATGCCGCGGCCGCCGCACCATGTCGCGGCCGCAGCCCAGCCCGCTGCAGCCATACCCCATGTCGCGGCTGCTGTCCACATGCCGCGGCCACTGCATCCTGCTGCGCCCACCGCCGCACCCGCCGATCCCCCTCTGCTGCACCTGCACATGCAGCGGCTGCCGCCCCCGTGCCGCAGCCGCCGCCTCTCGCAGCGCCCGCCCCACCCATCGCCACCCGATCCCAATCTGGGATCGTTAAACCCAACCCTAAATACAACCTCCTCACCCCACAAGGCCTTACAGGACCCGAACTGGCATGCCGCCATGTTCGATCAGTTTAGTGCTTTAATTAAAAATGGCACGTGGGACCTCGTTCCTAGGCCTCGGGACTCTAATATCATTAACTGCATGTGGTTGTTCAAACATAAGTACAGGTCTGATGGGTCACTTGAACGACACAAGGCTCGCCTCGTTGTCAATGGCAAGTCTCAGGAGGTTGGTGTGGACTGCGACGAAACTTTTATCCCGGTCGTTAAACCCGCAACCATACGCACTATGTTGAGCATCGCTCTCACTAAGGACTGGCCTATTCACCAGCTGGACATCAAGAACGCCTTCCTACACGGTAACCTTCAGGAAACTGTGTATATGCATCAACCACCAGGCTTCTATGATCGCTCGCGACCCTCTCACGTTTGCCTTCTCCGGAAGTCTCTCTATGGGTTGAAACAGGCGCCTCGCGCCTGGTATAAGCGATTCGCCATGTACCTCACTGCGATTGGTTTTCAGGGCAGTCAGTCGGATCACTCCCTCTTTTTGTTCCATTCGGGGTCTAACACGGCGTATCTCTTGCTGTACGTTGATGACATTGTGCTCACTGCATCCTCTCCATCATTACTATCTCGCCTAATGGAACTGCTGTGTTCAGAGTTTGCCATGACTGATCTTGGTCCTCTAAGCTATTTTCTCGGCATCTCTGTGTCTCGCACTCAGGATGCGTTGTTTCTTCATCAGAAGAAATATGCCCTTGAGATTGTCGACAAAGCTAGGATGACATCTTGCAAGCCTGCCACCACTCCTGTCGACTGCAAGACCAAGCTCGATGCTGCCTCCAGTCCCAAGGTTGATGACCCTACCGCCTATCGCAGTCTGGCGGGTGCTCTCCAGTATCTGACGTTCACTAGGCCAGACATTGGCTTTGCCCTCCAGCAAGTTTGCTTATACATGCATGATCCCCGTGAGCATCACCTACATGAGCTCAAGAGGATCATCCGGTACATCAAGGGCACCAATGACCTGGGGTTGCACCTTTGTCGCGGCCGTTTCGACACCCTCACAGCCTACTCAGACGCTGATTGGGCGGGTTGTTCGGAAACTCGCCGCTCCACCTATGGCTTCGCCATCTACCTTGGCGACAATCTGGTATCGTGGTCTTCCAAGCGTCAGGCGACCATATCTCGCTCTAGTGCTGAGGCCAAGTATAGAGGTGTAGCCAACGCCGTGGCGGAAACCTGTTGGCTACGCAACCTCCTCTGCGAGCTTCGCGTTCCACTTTGTGCCGCTACCTTGGTCTACTGCGACAATGTCTCCGCCGTTTACCTCTCCTAGAACCCAGTTCAACACCAGCGGACCAAGCACATCGAGATTGATATACATTTCGTCAGAGAGAAGGTCGCTCTAGGCCAGGTTCGAGTGTTACATGTCCCTTCTGCCCATCAGTATGCGGACATCTTCACAAAAGGATTACCTACTCCTCTTTTTACTTCTTTTCGTTCCAGTCTTACTATTCGCTCACCTCTAGCTGCGACTGAGGGAGGATGTTAGCAGTATATTTTATAGAGTTGTACATATTTACGATTGTACCCTCAGGGTTTTCACCCAATGATATATATACAGGAGTAGGCCTCTGAGATCCTTCAATGACTCAGTTATCCAAACACTTACAATAATATATCAATGCCTGGAGGCTGTTGGTCGATGGGTGGATAATCGACCAGCTGTCGTTCTCGGCCACAATAAACCCGGCCAATATATATAAACGTCGATCTGAAAACTGACAAGAACAAAAGAAGCAGATCGATCAATCAATCTCATTTGTTCTTAAACATCTTTAATTTCTTCTAATTCAGATGTGTATGGGATTGCCACGATCTTACGCTCAACCTTTAATTTGTTAAGGGAGACATTAATTAATCAAGTATAAATCGATCGATCCCTAGTCCCTACACACATTCATTAACATCGATCAACTCTTTAATCAATCATTTAATTAAGGGGGAATTTGTGAAATGTCCATAAAATATGTCTTAATTTGAGAAATATCCACTTTTTGGGACAAATTTGTGAAATGTCCACAATATAAACCTCCCACGCACTTTCTCTCTCCTACGCTATCTCCCTCTCCGCACGCTCTCTCTCTCTCACGCCCTGCTCGACGGTGATTTTGCAGATTTTGTGCCGATCATCTCTCCGATCTCATCAAAACAACCGATTTGAGCATCTCTTCTACAGAATCAAGTAAGTACAACATTCGATTACAAACTACATCAAAAAGCGGCCTTCAATTCATTGAAAATTTGCGCCAAAGGCGCAAATTTTTCATAGATTTTTCACGTTTCTAAGTTGATTCTGGATTGTGCTGACGAATTTACTACTCTGTCCATTAGAACCACACAAAATTTGCGCCTTCGGCGCAAATTTTGAAGTAATTCTTCAATTTTTGACTTATCGAAGAGGTTTTTCAAAACAACCGAATCTGAGCTTGTTTAAGTTCGTTTCTGCTATATCTATATGAAATACAGTCGAATCGAGTGATTACTGTTATGGAATGCCTCAAAATTTGCGCCTTTGGCGCAAATTTTTATTGATTTTTACTGTTGTTGTTGATTGCTCCATGTCAGCACTGCATTTTTGATGTATTGGATGAGATTTTGAAGTCTCCTTTTAAATACATGCTTCTTTATGCTCATTTGAATTATGTGCTTGCACTTTAAAATGTAGCATTCCTATATCTAGTTAAAATGTGCAAATTTGCACCAGAGGTGCAAATTTTGTAGGACTCTGTTAATAACTGGTGTATTCTATTCATATACTTAATTTAATAAGATCCATTCTTCACTGTTGCATCCATATATTGCATTTGACAATATAATGAACTCTACATTCATTATTACACTTTGATTGCTCCATGTCAGCACTGCATTTGAATATTTGACAATATAATGAACTCCACATTCATTATTACACTTTGATTGCTCCATGTCAGCACTGTATTTGAATCATATAAAATTTTGGTTCCTTGTGTCAACACTTCAATCAAATTGTGTTTCTTACTACTGCAATCTATTTATCCTCTTAAATTCATATTCTACAGATTACAATGGCAACCCACGTTATTACAGTTATATATGGTGGGAAATGGTTATTTGATGAATCAGGTCCAACCTTCGCCGGGCACACTACTTCAAAAGTGTTCATACTTGATGACTCAATAACACTATAGGGTTTAAGTGAAAAAGTGCACAACAGATTCAATGTAGACAACGCATTTGAATTAGAATTCAATCATTTGCACCCTTTCAAAGTCTTGAGAGCTCCTCTTAACGTTGAATGTGATGCTGATTTGAAAGAGTTTTTAGAGTTGTCCAAACTAGATGATGTTAAATTTGCTGTTGAGTTGTGTGTCAGCATTAAAACAGATACTGACAAAGAAGATCAACAGACATTCCCAGCTGATAGTTTGGAGTTGGTGACATGCAATCCAAATATAACCGACATTGTCACTGAAGAAAATAGCATGACATTGTCACTGAAGAAAATAGCATGACATTGATCGGTGACAGCAGGATGAAGGGCGTGTTGTTAGAAGATATTGGAGATGACATGTACTCTAGAAACAGTTATACTCCCAGTGATGAAGATTCTGCAGCTGAAATATGGAGCACCCTATATTCTTCAGCACACAGAAGAGAGACTACACTAGAAGATTGGGATGCTGACAGCCCTACCATGCCTATTATGAATCAGAATTCAGAAAAATTGATATACATAGGCAAAACCTTTGAATCCAGGAATGCAGTTAAGAATGCTTTGAGAATATTGTCAATAACAGAGATATTTGGTTTTCGTGTGGCAAAATCAGAACCCAGGTATTATAGGGTGCATTGTGTAGATCCTAACTGCAAATGGAAAGTGCATGTCAAAACTTTTGGTCAAACTTGGCATGAGGTTACAGTATACGATGACATGCACACCTGCACGTGGGATATCAGAACAAAACACTGCAAAAAACCTTCATCATCAGTGGTTGCAAGCATCATCAAATCAAGGTGAGTAAATTTTGTAAGAAATAGTATTTAGATTTAATATTGCTTTTTAATATATTATTTATTCTAATTTCAATATAATTCAACAGCGTTGACACTGGATACAAACCAGCACAAATAATGGATAAGCTGAGAACAGAACAAAAAATGACAATTACCTACTGGATAGCATGGAAATCATCAAAAATTGCAAAAGAAATTGTCAAGGGGACACCAGAATCCAATTATGCAGATTTGCCATCATTTTGCCACATGCTTATGGAGAAAAACAATGGGACTATAGCATTGATTTCAACAGACAAAGAAGACAGGTTTAAGTACTTGTTCCTATCCTTTGGCCAATGCATCAGAGCATTCCCCTTTTTAAAGAAGGTATATCTTACTCAGTGTCAGCATAAATTCTGTTCTCATTGAATTTCATAAATTCAATATAACTAGTAATTTCATTTATTTATCTACCAGGTTGTTGTTATTGATGGGACATTCTTAACTCGACAATATAGAGGCACATTGCTTGGAGCAGTTGCTCAAGATGCAAACAGACAAATTTATCCCCTTGCTTTTGGAATTGTTGACTCTGAAAACAACAGCTCTTGGGAATGGTTTTTGTACCGGCTGCTGAAGGTTGTGCCTCCCTCAAATGACTTAGTGTTTGTCTCTGATAGACATGCTAGCATTGCAAGGGCTATATCTTTAGTTTACCCAACAGCTACACACTGCATATGTATGTGGCACTTGAAACAAAACATCAAAGCGACATTCAAGAAAAAGCACCTGGGAAAAATGTTCAAGAAAGCAGCAGAGAGTTACACTATCCAAGAGTTCAACAGATGGCTTGCACAAATAGAAGCAACCTGTCCAAAACTGTCAGAATATTTGGTGTTACCACGTTTTGAAAAATGGGCCAGAGCACATGCAAAGTGCAATAGATACAATATGATGACATCCAACAATGCAGAGAGCTTGAACTCCATTTTCAAAGGGAAAAAGGATTATCCTATTGTGGCACTTATAGAGTTTTCTAGGGAAAAGCTCACATCATGGTTCCAGCACAGAAGAGAGAAAGCACTAGAAAACCAAGACAGAATAACTCCTGAAATCCTTAAGGTGATAAGGAAATCACAAGAGCAAATTGGATTATACAGAGTAGAAAGGATGAATGCATCACAATTTGAGATCAAAGGCGAAGGAGCTGTAGCTATAGTTGATCTATCAGCGAAGACATGTACGTGCAGGGTATTTGATGTCGAGAAAATACCTTGTGTACATGCTCTATCAGCCATTACACACGTAAAGGCAAATATATCTGATTTTGTTGCAAATTTTTACAGCAATGATGCTTGGCGTATGGCATATGCAGAAACAATATATCCAGTGTTGGAAGAAGATGAAGGAAACGTCCCTGATGCGATAAAATCTATCAAATGTTACCCCCCTGTAGTAAGAAAGAGAGCAGGAAGACCTCCTTCAAATAGAAAGCTATCAGTGGGAGAGTTCAAGAGGAGGATAAAGCATTCAAAATAAGGCTGTCAGCACAATTTCTGTCATTGGTATTATGTAAAATTACTACTAGGAAAGAATACAGGTTAGACATTATGAATGACATGTATGTTCCAAAATAAACATTCATTCAACATTATAGAATAAAATTGTAGATTTTATCATGTAATAATACAAGTTTGTACATTCTTTTCTCTATGTCAGCGCAATTTTGTCATCGGTACTCATCAAATTTCAGATTTATATCATTGTTGTTTACTTAAAAAACAATACACTGTTGAGAAATAATCTAAAATATTATTCTATAATATTTTAGATTAACAACCTCGTTCCACCACCCCACCACAATAGCTTCAATAACAAAGAACACCACGGTGGTGTCCCCACAATAACTATTGTTGAGCAAAAATAAGAGCATGTTGTGCAATTATAGGCTATTGGTGAGCAAAATTAAGACTGTGTTGAGCAAAAATAATAGCATGTTGAGCAACTTTTAAACGAACGCCGACATTGTGCAGTGCAATCATACTCTATTGTTGAGCAAAAATAAGACCATGTTGTGCAATTATCTATAGACAAACTATGAGAACACATTGAGAAAATATATAAGATCAAATTGATCACAATTTCACAAAGTCTTGATAATTGTGCAAATATAAACTATTATCGAGCAAAAATAACAGCATTTAGAGCAAAAATAAGAGCATGTTGAGAAATTTTCCACAAAATGCCCCGTGTTGTGCAATTATAGGCTATTGATGAGCAAAAATAAGACTGTGTTGAGCAAAAATAAGAGCATGTTGACCAAATTTCCAACAAACGCCCATGTTGTGCAATTTTGCCACTTTGATTTAAAAAATATGCATTCTTCCAAAAAAAAAATCTGTGTCAGCACTACTTTGGACTGGTGTCACCACTACTTGAAACTAATATCAGTGTCAGCACTACTTCAGACCTCAAACACCTAGTGTCACCACATAAACTTCAATATCAGAAAACAGCAGACTGATGTCACCACTATTTGTAACTAATAACAGTGTCAACACTACTTTGGGCCACAAACACCAAGTGTCACCACATAAATTTCACTATCAGAAAACACCTACTTGTAACTAATATCACATGCAGTTATACTTGTAACTAATATCATTGTCACCCTTGCTTTGGGCCTTAACCACCTAGTGTTACAACATACACTTCAGTGATTACTCCAATAAAATTACAGAAAATTTCATTTTTGATGTATTGGATGAGATTTTGAAGTCTCCTTTTAAATACATGCTTCTTTATGCTCATTTGAATTATGTGCTTGCACTTTAAAATGTAGCATTGCTATATCTAGTTAAAATGTGCTTATACTTTGATTCACCTCTTGTCATCACTGCACTTAAAATCTTAGAAAATTTGCACCGGAGGTGCAAATTTTGTAGGATTCTGTTCATAACTGGTGTATTCTATTCATATAGTTAATTTAATGAGATCCATTCTTCACTGTTGCATCCAATATTGCATTTCACAATATAATGAACTCTACATTCATTATTACACTTTGATTGCTCCATGTCAGCACTGCACTTAAATCATAGAAAATTTGCACCTCCGGTGCAAATTTTGTAGGATTGTGTTCATAACTGGTATATCTTATTCATATAGTTGATTTAATGATATCCATTCCACACTGCTGCATCCAATATTGCATTTGACAATATAATGAACTCCACATTCATTATTACACTTTGATTGCTCCATGTCAGCACTGTATTTGAATCATATAAAATTTTGGTTCCTTGTGTCAACACTTCAATCAAATTGTGTTTCTTACTACTGCAATCTATTTGCACCCTTTCAAAGTCTTGAGAGGTCCTCTTACCGTTGAATGTGATGCTGATTTGAAAGAGTTTTTAGAGTTGTCCAAACTAGATGATGTTAAATTTGCTGTTGAGTTGTGTGTCAGCATTAAAACAGATAATGACAAAGAAGATCAACAGACATTCCCAGCTGATAGTTTGGAGTTGGTGAAAATTGTAAACAAATACAATCAAAACAAAATTATATTCATATTATACATTTGCTTCAACCAAGTTCACAGAACAGGTAATACAAGTTTGCTTACATCCAAGTCCCTCAAAAAGTTAAACTACATTTTCTTTTACTAACATCACAATACTACAGAAAAAGTAACTTTACAATGCAAACCTACAAAGTGGACAATTTGGGTGGAAGAAATGTGAGCATGGCATGCCAAGGACAGGCATTGAATCCAACATCGGGTCAAGACATATTGAACATGCCTGCCCATCAAGCTCAAGATGATATACCTCTTGTAGACCATCAATAGCTGCTTCAGTGGCTGGATGATGTGGGTAGTCCACCTCCATGTCCACCTCCATGTCCGAGTCAGAAGAGTCAGAGCTTGAATCAGAAGAAGAGTTGGAAGTGTAGTACAAATTGATGGTGATGTTAGGGCAGAGACCATATTCAATAAAGTCATCATCTTGAGCAAACCAAGTACTTGTAAAATCTCTTAAGATATGATTTGCTACTTGATTTCGAACAACAGCTGGGATTCCCGCGTCCCGTAATATTCCATTGCAGCGCCTTAAGCTCATTGGCAACCCATTCCAAACGTATAAATGATGAAGTATTACAGGAACATCCACGGAGTGGATTGACACTAACATTTCACTCGAACCATATACAGAGGACTCGCTTGCTAAAAGTTCAACAACAAACTCACCAACTGTGTGATGATACCCTTGTTGAATAACCGGTTGAAAAGCCATTGAAGAAGAGACGAACTGAAAGGACACCGGCGATTGAAGGGTACTCGGCGATTGAAGTGATCGTCGACTGTAAACACAAAACGGGGGAAACGGAGAAGATGTTGGAGGGAGCTGAAAGGACACCGGGGATTGCACAACTACGGACTGCTTTTGGGTTGAAATCGTGCGTAAGAAGACATAACATTGGGCCAAACCCTTCCATTCATCAATTTTAAAATAAGCCCATTAACATCTTCTCTTATTTTTGCTCTTATTTTTGCTCAACAATTTCACAAAGTGCCCCATGTTGTGCAATTATAGGGTATTGATGAGCACAAATAAGACTGTGTTGAGCAAAAATAAGAGCATGTTGACCAAATTTCGAACAAACGCCCATGTTGTGCAATAATAGAGTATTGATGAGCAAAAATAAGACTGTGTTGAGCAAAAATAAGAGCATGTTGAGCAAATTTCCAACAAACACCCATGTTGTGCAATTATAATCTATTGTTGAGCAAAAATAAGACCGTGTTGTGAAATTAATAATAGAGAAACTATAAAAACATATTAATAAAAAATAAGATCATGTTGAGCACTATTTCACAAAGTCTTATATAGTTGTGTAAATATAAACTATTGTTGAGCAAAAATAAGAGCATGTTGAGCAAATTTCCAACAAACGCCCATGTTGTGCAATTATTGATGAGCAAAAATAACACTGTGTTGAGCAAAAATAAAAGCATGTTGAGCAAATTTCAAACAAACGCCCATGTTGTGCAATTATAGTATATTGTTGAGCAAAAATAAGACCGTGTTGTGAAATTATTTATAGAGAAACTATGAAAACATATTGAGAAAAAATAAGATCATGTTGAGCACTATTTCACAAAGTCTTATATAGTTGTGTAAATATAAACTATTGTTGAGCAAAAATAACAGCAAGTTGAGCAAAAATCCACCAAATGCCCCTGTTGTCCAATTATAGGCTATTGATGAGCAAAAATATGACCATCTTGAGAAAAAATAAGAGCCTGTTGAGCAAAATTCCAACAAACGCTCATGTTGTGCAATTATAGTCTATTTTTGAGCAAAAATAAGACCGTCTTGTGCAATTATCTCTAGAGAAACTAAGAGAACTTATTGAGAAAAATAAGATCATATGAATCACAATTTCACAAAAGTCTTGATAGTTGTGCAAAAATAAACTAGTGTTGAGCAAAAATAAGAGCATGTTGAGCAAAAATGAGAAATAAATAAAGTATTAACCACTTGCCGTAATTTTTAAAAAAAAACAAGAAAAGAAAAAAAAACAAAAATTAGAAAAAGCAATAAATAAGGTATTTGCTCAACTTGCTGTTATTTTTGCACAACAATAGTTTATATTTACACAGTCGGTCATCGTCATTTCTTTCATCCTCCCCCCCGAAATCTCATCTCTCTTGCTCTGCAAAGTTTGCTTCACGTTTGATTATACGCTCACTGAGACCAGATCGAAAATCCCCCTCTCTATTGCTCTACCATATACATCACCATGTCTCCAGACCGGAAAGGTTTGATTTCCTATTCTCCGTTTATTACAGTTTAAATAAGAATGATTATGGTTTAGGGTTTAGCTCCAACGAAAAGCAGGAAATGGGAGTTATTCAAGTTATTCGACCTTCCACAAGCTGCCTTTGCTAATTTAAGGACTTCGACATTATAATGTGTAGTTAATGTGATGGACTTATCGTTCAATTTTCAAATTTATATGGAATAAACTCCCTTCTTTTACAATGCCATTGCATGCATTATTTGTAGAAGTTGATTTTCGGTGTTCATTACATAGGTAAACGCCCGCAGAGATTGAGTGACTCACCTACTATAGACAGTAAAAACCGAATTTCGAAGAGATCAAAAAGATCTGGCGTTAAACCTCCAGTAATTGATTTATCTAGGGATTCACCAGCTTTCATTGATGAACTGTTTGAAGATACTCAGCCTGATAGAGCATGTGAAACAGGGGTCGGTTCCCTGTCACTTGAATCTAAAGATTCACAACCGCTTGTTCGGAAAAACAGTAAGAAAGAGGTCCCCCATGAGACTACTGTTCCTACTAGCACTGTTGGTTTAGAAGCCCTTGAAATTACAGTTTTGCAAGACAATTCACCTAATGTAACGCTTGGTCAACCAGCGAACCCAACTGTGAATAACATCACATCTGATGAGCAAACAGAAGGCACTAAAATCCAACCTATCTTAGAAAACAGACAAATGATTGCAAAGACCGAGAGGGACAGCAGACAGAAACAATTCAACTCTTTGAAAACACGTTCAAGCCCCCGCCTACTTGTGTCATCATTGCAGAAAATGAATGACAAGCAAAAGAAATTCATTAAAGATATTGGGTTTGGATGTTTGTTCGACTTGAACATTGTTTCCCTTCCACAATATCTTTCATATTGGTTAGTGGATCAGTTTGACCCTAACAAGTGTTGTTTGGTTATGGCTAATGGAGGAGAACTTGAAATTACTGAGATGGATGTTCATATCACATTGGGATTGCCTATGGGAAAGGTTTTAGTAGCAAGAAAAACAGCAAAGGAAAATTTCAACCTTGTGAAAGATTGGAGAAACACATTTGAGGTTAAGGATAATATAACATCAGCTATGGTTATGGATAAATTGATAGCTGACACTAATTGTGGTGACCAATTCCTCGTGAACTTTATTGTTGTATTAGACTCTTACTTGATTGATACTTTAGGAAATGGACATGCAAACCATAGTTTAGTAAGAGTTGTTCCGGAATTAGGTGACATGAGAGAGCTAAATTGGTGTGGTCTTGTGTTAGAAAGTTTGGTTGATGCGAAAAAAAGTTGGGAAAAGAACAAGGATGGACACTTCAGAGGGCCTATATTGTTCTTGGTTGTAAGTAGTTTTTCAAACCTTTCCTCTGTTGTTAAATTAATTTCTTTACCATAACTGTACTACCCATGTCACCAGTGCCTATTTTAAGTTTCCTAACTACAATATTATTCATGTCAGCACTGCCCCACTCCATCATCTTCCCTGCGATGTTAAATTAATTTCTTTACAATGTCTGTAGTACCCATGTCACCAGTGCCTATTTTAACTTTAGTATCTACAATATTATTCATGTCAGCACTCCTCCCCCCGCTTAATTTCTTTACCATGTCTGTAGTGCCCATGTCACCAGTGCCAATTTTTAATTTCATAAATACAATATTATTCATGTCAGCACTCCCGTCCTGAATCATTATACTGATATATGTTTATCCCATTCATGTGTCAGTCGCTGTATATGGATAGGGTGAAACTGTTCACAAGCACAGCGCTTAGACGAATACCTCGTTCTTTGCCAGTGTTTTTTGGCATCAATTCCAAACTTCTACGCCAAAGAGAGACTGATGACATTAATAGTGGAGGCTTTGGCCGTGGCTCAATCCAACCTCGCCAAATCGTTCCTCCCACTCAAGAAATACCTCCTACGGCTTGTCCCCAATCTACTACACACAATGAAGAATGCACTGAACACCCCGCTGGTCCAGAAAAACAACCACCTCCACTTCAGGTCTATATGATTTTTTTTAACCAATTCAATCTAAAATTGTGCAGTTTATCATGTTTTCTTATTTACTGATGTTTTTTTTAATCTTATTTTCTCATGTGCTCTTGTCTTCTAGAATTGGATACAGACTTTTGCTCAAAAGACTTCTGTGCTTGCATCTGCTATTTCTGAATTTGTGGAGTGGTCTACAAATATACCGCCTGAACTACAAAATGATGACAAGGTGAATTCACTTCTGCGTGGAGCCATCCAGCTCCTAGGGATGGGAGATGTGACCCCTGCGCCTGCTACAGATGTTGCTGACAGGTCATATATGGACGACTCTCCAAACACAATTTTTAACAACTCCCAACACCCATTCTGGTCAGACCCTGCTTTTATAGATTGCCTTACTCAGATTGAGCTTGCGTATCAGAATAAGCAAAAATTGAAATCAAATATCAAAGGAGATGGGTAATTTTCCTTTGATATATTTGTAAATGATCCTGTTTTGGGGGAAGATACGGGGATACCACAGAACGTTGCAGATGCAACCAAGGATGGTAATGACGCACAACAAGCTCCTGGACCCAGCCATGGTCATCCTCCAATACAGCAGGATGTCCAAGCTAAAACTGCAGACACATTATGCACCCCTCCCAATCCCCTCCCCACTCAATTCCAAACTGATATTCCACCAGAGAAGCCATTGGAGGATAAAAGAAAATCCAAGTCCCCTGCTCCATTACCCCCCCGGAGGTCACCACGTGTCAACGCAGCTCCTGAGAATGCACCACACCAACTTCATGACACAAAGAGAGAAGAAGCTGCAAAGAGAGCATATAAACCGTCTGCATCTTTGAGAAGCCCCTATTACTCCCGTGTTGTAGATATTAACGATCCTATCTCTGAAATTGAGCGGACTGTTTCAGCCTATTTAGCAATGACAACAACTCATAGCACGTAAAGTTCATTTTAATCTTAATTTACTTAATGTATGTTCAGTTACAAGTAAAAGATATTTTTTATTTAATACATCTTCATAATGTCTTGGATTTGCAGTGAAGTCTTCTTTAAAAACAAGTCTATTAAGGTGGTTAGAAGAGACATGGGTACACTTGAAGATGAAACCCAACTGTCTAGTGTCATTATTGATGCATGGACAGCAGTCCTCAACAACAAGGAACAATATAAAAGTGCTCAGTCACCAGCAAGACTATTTGTCAATATCAACAAATCTGTAATATTTTTACTTATTCATCTTTCAATTACACTCCATTCTTTTGCCATTATTACAATGGGTCTGTTTTTTTACTAATTTTTATTTTTGATCCAGTTTAATGTGGACAGTGTGTCATCAGGAGCTTGTGATGAACAGTTTCAGAGGTTTAACCTCCACCTTGATACTGCTTTGTCATTGTCACCACACATTTCTTTGAAAGATATAGACATGGTACTCCCTTCACAACCACAAGAATGAAATGTTCTCTAAATACTGATTTTGAGATCAAAGTTAACAAACTCAATCCCTAATTTCTATCTGTTTAATATTATGTTCATTAGTTTGTTTTTGGAGTTCAACAAGAAGAGGTCTACATCATGGTTGTCTTCAACTTGAAAAACAAAGTCACCCAAATCATTGATATCAACCCAACTTGCCCTGCTGAAACTTGCACCTTTGCATCCCCCTTTGAATGTTTGGTAAGTTTTATTAATGATACATAATATCTTCTTGAGTTGTATTAACTTCAATCTAATATCACCTCAGTTCCCAATTAACATTAAATGCTTTATAATTCAATAAATGCAGGGAGATATGCTGATTGCGTTTCTAACAGAGAAGGGGCTTGAAGCAAAGGCAGAAATAGTGTCAACTGCACCAACATCAATTGTCCCCATCGCGTGGGCTGGAGAAGATAAAGTTCAGCATTCTGGGGTATGCCTCATGCATCACATGGAGACTTTCTTTGGGTCAGAGCGAGGCTACAAGTGTGGATTTGAAAAGGGCAATTTCAAGAATATCTCAAAACTACGGGTGAAGTACCTAACAGATATTGTGTGCTCAGAGCTGAATGAAGTGAACAAAGAAGTTATGAAGGCAGCAAAATCCCATTCAAGAATGATTTCAAATGGGATTCAAGGCCAAAAAATAAACCTTGGTTGAACAGCTACAACACAATATAATGTTTTTGTTGCAAACTATCAAATGTATTGGGGTGTAGACAGTTGTGTACTCTGCTTCTGAAAAGTTGTTTTGTGAGCATTAAGACAGTTGTTTTCCCTATGATTTTAACCTGGATTGTATTTGTCAATTTCATACAACTATAACTGCATCTGACCAATTCTGTATTCTTTTCTCTATGTCAACACAATTCTGTCACCGGTAGTAAAATATTTGATTTCTGTTTATAACTGGTGTATTTTATAAATATAGTTTATTTAATGATATCCATTCCTAAGTATTGACAATACTTTGCAAGAGAAAGATTTCAATAGGAGAGTTCAAGAAGAGGGTAAAAGCACACAAAATAAGCCTGTCAGCGCAATTCTGTCATCAATACTATAAAAAAACACTAATACGAAAAGAAGATACTATAAAAAAAAATAATACCATGTTGTGAAATTATTTATTGAGAAAGTATAAAATTATATTAAAGAAAATAGGATTATTTTGGGCAAAATTTCACAAATCTCGTTTGTTGTGCAAATATAAACTATTGTTGAGCAAAACTAAGATGATGTTGAGCAAATTCACAATAACATAAAACCTTAGTTAAACAGTGTCAGCACTACTTTTGCCAAAACAATTCCCAAATTACTATATGTGTCCACAGTATCAACCAATGAAGACTTAAAACTCCAATAACACTTTATAATATCAAATACGAGGTGCGAAATTACAAAATATCCATATAATTAATATGATATTAATAACTTACATCATATCTTCATTATGAACACACATATAAACTAAAATATATAAATAAGTTCCAATATTATCACTTATTAATATACAAGACCTACAGGCCTAAAAATTCATCAATCTTCCTCCTCCTTTTCATTTCTGCATCTAAAACTTCTTTAACGCACTGCATAAGGTTGTCCTTTGCCTCTTCCAACATCTGCCTTTGTTCCCCAAGTTCTCGTTCCCCCTAGATAAAACATAAAATATAAGAGTTAATACTAGAGAGGGAAAAAAAAGTAAGGATAAAAATTCATATATCACCTTTGATAGTGCTTCAGCATCTTCATCTTTGGTTGCTCTGCGAATATGATATTCATTTGCTATTATTGATCTTTGTAATTCCTCATATAATTTATAATGAAACACAACGGCTTCCACCAACTCAACCCTGTGAGCCTCTTTGTTAGTCTCACATGCCTCATCAACGAGACTCATGTGATACCCACGGTAAACAACACCATCCAGATCGTCCATCATTTGGTGGAATCTTGTGCAGAACTCAACAGTGTTGCCATAATTCATCTTTTTGGTGGGGGGTGGTTAAGCAGTAAGAATACAAGTTCTGGTATTCTGATTTCTGTTACAATTAGTTTGTAGACACCAATGGACACCAAAGAGTTATTTCTGGATATATATAGCCAATAATTATACAGTTTTCTTCCTTATGACAGTTATTTGGGGCACTTCATTTCAGAGTACCTGTAAAAAACTATAAAAACTGTAAAAATATAAACTGTAAACGGATTACAGTTATATGAGTTACAGTTATAATTGCTGGACAACAACCCCCCTCGTGTCATCGCTGCTTTGGGCTTACAGTTATAACTGTTGGACATTAACCACCTCGTGTCAGCACTACTTTGGGCCTTAACCACCTACTGTCACCATATAAACTTAAATAACAAAGAACACACAAAGCTAGTGTCACCAATACTTCCAACTACTCTAACCAACAGTGTCACACAAGACTTTGGGCCTTACCACCTCGTGCAACCACATAAAAAAAAATAAAAAAAAATACAACCCTACTGTCACCAATACTTGTAACTAATATCAGTGTCAGCACTGCTTTGGGCCTTACACATCTACTGTCACCACATAAACTTCAATAACAGAAAATATAACCCCATACACTTCAATATCAGAAAAAACAAGGGTAGTGTCACCACTACTTGTAACTAATATCATTGGCAGCCTTGCTTTGGGCCTCAACCACCTAGTGTTACCACATACAATTCAAAATAAAAAAATGCAAGACTGGTGTCACCACTACTTGTAACTAATATCAGTGTCAGCACTACTTTGGACATCAAAGACCTAGTGTCCCCACATAAACTTCAATATCAGAAAAAAACCAGACTGGTGTCACCACTATTTATAACTACTAACAGTGTCAGCACTACTTTGGGCCACAAAAACCTAGTGTCACCACATAAACTTCAATATCAGAAAAAACAAGAATGGTGTCACCACTTTTGTTATAGCATGGTAAATATGTACCCATGCCCCCCACATTATTAATACAAATTCAAATAAAACATTGTCATTGCAAAAATAGATACCTTAATAAACATTAATAAAAGTTAAAATGTACAATCATAACAGATTCAAAGTCACATCCAAAATACAGGGCATCCAAAAAATATCCCATAAAATCCATTACCTACAAATATACATACATGTCCACCAAATTAACAATTTGAGCACATAGATTGTCATATTACATCAAAAAATACCCCATGTATGCACCAACTACATATCTAAACAATTGTTTTAAAACCTAAAACTCCAGGTCTCCTTGATCAGATCTGAGCACATGAGTTCTCTGTATCGAAAGAGCTTCTCATTGTTGAATCGTTTCACATCTCCCCCAAAGGCAGATGCTTCAATTGCTTTTAATGTAAAGACGCCGCATGAAGCCCTACAAACACAAAAAGACCCCATGTCATGTGAGCACATAAATAACAAGTATCTTAGGCTAAACGACAAACAATACAACATATAAAATACATACCCTGTAGAATCATGCATTAAATCATCAACCATATTTAGCTGGAAAGGAGAGGAAGCAAAGTTTTGATAGAGCCCAGCCTTTGCCAAATGAATTGGGAACCAAATAGCAAACGGTTGCAATTGTTCTTCAAGTACACCAGCCTTAACAGCAGTCACATTGCAATCGTACACGTTGATTACCCTCTCCTCAAGCATAATCTCCAACGCCACCCAATGTTTGTTTATAACATTGAATATTGTGTAGACTTTCTTTACAGATTCCCATGGCTTCCCATACTCAGCAGGGCACATACCAACAAAATACTCCTCGGTGTTGACTTCAAGAGGCAAATCTTCCCCATAATTTGAAGCATAATCAGGCAGGTACTTTAAGTAAAATAGCCAATCAAGAACAAGAACCTCTCGATATTTCACAGGGTCTTCAGAAATGCGCCTCCTAAAGTGAATCAAACCTGCTTCTAGATGCTACACAACATAGTAATAAAAAAAAAAAGATGTCAACAATCAACAAACACAATAGAATCCAATCCACACATATATATATATTTCAAAAACAAGCAGATATTACCTGACAATCAAGCCACATATTCTTTGATATGATGTGCAGGAAAAACTTTTTGTCCCACCTTGATATTGGACCAGCAACAGAAAAATTCCTAACCAAATTACACAAGATGAATATAAATATATAAAGAATGAGGTGCTGTACTAATACAAAGACAACATTCCATAAAAAAAGATTGAACAAAAAAATAAGCATACCTTTTCTTCTTTACAAGTCCATACATAAACTCATGATCTTCAAAGCTGATCAATGACTTGTTAGGGACGTGCTTTAAGATTCTCACCTTCTTTTCAATCTCAGTTGGGCCATACAAGAATGTACTGGTTGACGGGATAAGATTCGAAGCCTTTAATTTTTCAACTTCATTTATAATTTCAGTATCCTTGGCTACCGAATCCTAATCAACACCTGCACCCATGTCATATTCATCATCAGACAGAGATATGAACTTTTCCAACGATGAGTGCCCACCAACTACACCGACTACAGCATCACCACCTTCAACCTCACACTTGGCAGATCGAGCAACTTCAGCAGAACATGATGGAATTCCAAACTCATCTGCACTTCTTTTGGCATCATCAACTTCATTCTTAGTTAATGAAATATCACCTTTCAAATCCTTAAAAACTTTCACATCTGCACCAACATCCTCACCCTCAGTGTCAGCGACAGCAGTTGGGAACACAGGAGGGATTTCAGTATACAGAATATCCTTATCCAAAGTTGGGCCCTCTGATCTTATTGAGGGCAAGGACACGTCCTCAACATTGACAGAATGGGGTGATGATTTCACCATTTCCTCATCAGCAGAGAAACACTTCTGAAGATCAGCTACAACATCATTGACAATTTTTGCGCTGACATCTTCATCAACAACCTTCACAGGACTGCCCTGGGGCTTACCACCTATATGCTTATCATCAGCATTCCCAGGATTTACCTGTGACCTGGCAAACATAGCTTCAAAATTAGAAACCCTAACCTCAAGCTCATCATACCTCATCGCCATCTCACCAACAACTCCAAGCATCCCAGCCATCTCTGCAATCTTTGATTCAATAGCATCAACCCTCGCACCCAACACATCCATACACTGAGGTACATCTTCAAGCTTCTCAGTCCTCTTAAAAATCTCCTTCACCCAATCAGGATAAGATGGGGTAGAAGAAGCAAAACCATCACCATGTGTTTTTGGAGGCAACTCCCCCGTTGAATCATTTTTGGCCTCCATTTGGGGAGATACACCTTCAGTGCCAGCATTAGATGTTTGAACCTCTCCCCGCCTGTCACCAGAAGATGTCTCACCTCCTTCAACCTTGTCAGCACAACCAACCACATTTGCAACATCCGCCAAAACAGAAAGCCCAGCAGTAGGAGGAGCAGCCAACTCATCAGATCCACAAGAATGGGTGTCAGCAGTAAAATCATCAACCTTGTCATCGCCATCACTGCCTTCACCACCAGATGTAAAGCCTGCAGCATGAATTTCTTCGTTCTCCACTCCATGAGTAATCTGATTATCACCAAGAGAAACTGAAGGAAGAACAGAAGACATGTCAACAGTACTATCATACAATGGCCTCCCACTACCTAACCCAGCTTTCTTCATCTTATACCTCCGCTGAAAGACAAATTTCAGTGGGGTATCATCATCTAATAAATCACATAAATTAGTAACCAACCGACCTCTCTTGGAAGGTGAAGCAACCACATCACCCTCCTCATGCATATCTGTGTCAGCATTAATTATCTTCACATTCTCAGAAGGAACAACTCTACCACATTGCCTAGCTGCAGAACGACCCCTCCTCACATACACTAATCCCTCAGCAGTATCGCTGGACGCCACCTTCTTTTTCTTTTTACCAGCCATCCCTCCACTCTCAGATTTCCTCTTCTTTGAGGACTCTACAACATCTTTGTTTTCTACCTCAGGAAAAACTTGAAAAGCAGTTTCAAAGGGCTTCCCATCCTGTTTCTTTCCAGCAGCTTTGCCTCTCTTCACAGGTGTCTTCCTCTTTGAGGTCTCTGCTTCATCACCTTTCTCCGAGATATTAGCTTCTTCACCACCAGCTTGTACAACTCTGTTTGAAAACCTAGCTGCATATGCCCTTTGACGAAAACGACGGCTGTCATATAATGCATCATCAACAGCTCCCCCACATACTTCTTCAACTGATGCATCAACGACTGGATCATCTTTTTCATCAGCAAACCCCATCCCTGCTGTGCGTGCAAACTCCCCATAAGTAGGGAACAACGGAGTCTGCCCAAAATGCAAGTATAAAAATATGTTTAAAAAAAAATAAACAAAGATGCATCAACTAAAAATGGTCTTAAAGATAAATAACATAAAAATATTACCAAATCACCATGAAACAAATGCTCAGCTTCAACATACGAATGGCTAAACTCGCATACCCAGTGCAATGAGTATGGATCTCTATCAGGCATCATAAAATTACAGTCAATTTTAGCAGAGAGGGCTGGGAAAGCTTCTAATATCCAAGACTGTTACAAAATAAAACGCAAAAAGAGATTACAAAACAATATTAGACAAAAATCTTAACATACACAATAAAAGTTGTGATGACACAGACAAATATTGATGACAAAAGTGATTCAAGCACTAAAACAGAATACTTGGAATGCAAGGCAATACCCATACATTTGATAAGAGCCCCTAACACCAGCACGGTCTGCAACAGAAGAACTCTTCAAAGACTTCAACAAACGGGTGTACGACTCTCTACCCCAAGGATATAATTCAAATTCCTTCTCATTACATGCAAGAGAAAGGAATTGTGCACTGACAACCTCTGACCTCCTATATACAATTAACCTCTCAATCAACAACAACTTTGCCATGATCAACTTCTTCTTAGACTTCTTGCTCTCAGATATGAAACGAGCAACTAAATCATCATGAGTCATCTTCTTCTGCCCAAAAAATTCAGATATTGACACTTTTGTTGAGATATTACAAACACGTTCTTCACAAGGAAGGCCAGTGATGACATGAAACTCAAAAATTGAAAAACGTGCAAGATATCCACCAACTCTAAACCACAACTCATTCTCCTTCTGAGTTTGGACTTGACGAAGCACCATTTGATGCATAAGCTGAAAATTGGTAGCCATTTTGGTGCCCTGCGTCAGCACCCATCCCACACAACTTTCCCGCAGAATATTGTAATCAGAATGAGGCAAATGCTTCTCAATCAAATCGCAAACAGATGGATATGAATATATGTTGGACCTAGAATGGAATCGTTCAGAAACAGGAATGCAATATTCCAAACCCTGATCAATCACATACAAAGTACCCAAAAACACAACATCAGATTAGGAAAAAATCAAAACTTGCTCATCAACAAAAAAATTTAAAATGGAAAAACAAAATAACTTACATCAGAACCCCTATAAGATGTGGATGCATCACCAGATTGAGCCGCTAATAAAAACAAAATAAAGAATAATATAAAAATACAATAACAGAATCCATGATAAACCAAATAACCATAAAAAAAATAAAATAAAATAACAATAAAATGACACCACCACATAAGAAAAGAACATAAACATCACAAAAACAACACAGAAACCCCAATCAAAGTACACACATTGTTGAAACTACCAAAACTAAAACAACCATGTATAAAAACAGACAGTGTCAGCGCGCTTACACATGAGCATACCTACAGATATCTACACTATGAACAACACAAACAATACAAAGCATCAAGTACACACATTGTTGAAAAATACACGAATAACGTTAAAAAAGCACATACAAATTGCCGCATCACAAAAATTGAAGCACACAAACAGTTAAAATAAACGAATTTAACACACGCAAATTACTTAAACTACCTACAACACTCAAAATCCCAAACATTTATGCATATCAAGCATCAATTTACCTATAGGTGATCAAAACTGAAAGCAGAAATCAATAAAATCAACATAAATCAACTTCTTCCAAAACCCTAGCACGAAACATTTAGCAAAAACAAGCGATATCGATACCTGAAGAGTTGCTAGATGACGACATTGAACCAGATAGCACAACAACGAACAGAAATCGGCCGAAATCTCACTACTTACGCACAGATTGAAGGAACGAGAATGAAGAAAACCGATGAAAACTGACGAGCGCGAGAAGAGAGTTTGGAAGAGAGTATACACGATAATATGTCCGTACAAGTGAGAATAAGTATTTATAGTGGACGTTTTGCTAATTTGTCCAAAAAGGTGGACAATTCCCCAATTTGTCCAAATAAAGTGCCTGTTTTGCAAATTTTTTCTTTAATTAATTGCAAGCTATGTCTTCAATCCTTTAATTTGTTGATCGATGTACTGCTTAATTAATTCCTTAATCCCTTCCACATCGGTTTATGATTCATGGATCGGCACCACCACGTGCTCCGCCGCCAAGCACTCGTCCATCTTGACGCTGCTGGGGTCCTCAACCGGCACCACCGCACCCTCCACCGCCTTGAAACAAGCCAAGGCAGCGAGCTCATCGACAGCATCTGCGATCTGCTCAGTACAGTTGACGATCTCTATCAACAAAGACGCCACCGTGGCCACAGGTAGAAGCTCTAGGAGGTTGAATCCTTGTTGTGGAAAAACCGTCGCTTCGAGCAACGATTTCAGGTCCTCGGCAGCGGATTTGGACTCCTTGAGATGTGCTTTCGTGAAGAGACTGCTTGCTTTCATGTTCTTCATGCCATGGGAGAGTTCTTTGAGTGCTTTGCCTGTCTCCGAGCTCAGTCTCGTACATGTCTCCTTGAAACTATCCGCAACTTTCGCAGCGTTTTTTGGATTGATTTCTTGGGAATCCATGTTTAGGTAGCTGGTTAGGGCATCCATCTTGTAAGCACATTGCCTTGTTAATCCTCCGATTTTAAGATATTGCTTCCATGGATGTCGGAACTTAAATTCGCCATGCCCCGGCTCCCATCTTGCTTGGTTTGCCTGCAATAGAAACCAAGATTGGTGATTTTAAGGGATGGATGGACCTAGTATTATATAGAGCTGACAAAATCAAACCCAACTCTTAAACTCGAACCCAAATAATTACTCAATGCCTGAAAATTCATCATTGAAAACTTGACGAAACCTTAACTCAATTCAAGTAGCTCGAAACAAAACCGTCCCAAATGATGTACGGACCTAGCTAATTAAAAACACCCAACCTAGACTCGAAACATAAGAAACATCCACAAAAACAGACCTAGCTCGAAACATATATACCCGAATGGTCGAATCCGAGAAGATTTGAATTACGCATATAGCTTATCATATATCTGAAATCCAAAATAATTGAAACCCAAAATGCGCGAAGTAACTGAACACTTAACAAGAACAACCTAAACCCAACCCAAATTCTTTATGTTATCCCGAAACAAACTCGGCCTTCCAAACCACCCAATCTTGACCTTATTTTGATTTATTACAACAAAATTAATACTTTCTATTAATTAAAATATGACATTTTACTAGTCACGCACACTGGTGTTAAAAACTATATGAAATATCTTTTTAAATAATTTTTTAAAATAATTTCCGGTTTATTACTATATATTAAGTACAATATGAATTAATAAAAAATGTAAAAAAAAATTATTATTCTAATAAAACGTGCATGAATAGTAGATGACAAAAGTACAGTTTTGCAACATACAGTATATGATTTTTTTAAAAGAAAAAAAAACCAAAACATATATTTATGTAGTATGGTGCTCACCATGATGCCTTCATTGTCTTTGGTAGTAAGGACACTCTTATACTTAACAAGCAAGGACTTACTCCCTTCACCCTCCATATCACCATCTGGAACCTTAAAGAACTCGCCTCCAAACACTGCAAACGTTTGCTAATTAAAGTACTTAATTAAAGCAAGCAATTAACAATTAATTTAAAATTGAGCCTATAATCGAATTAAGTTTATTTAATTCTATCATATATGTATAACGTACCGTCTAAGAAGGTGCCCAGCTTATCAATATTGGAGGAGATGAGATTGTGCAATGCAGCACCACTCCAAACCGGGCAGATGAAGACGCACACAAGGATAGTGATGCCACACCCTACGACTATGGTTTTAAGCCTATCTAGAGCAATGTTTAGCACCTCGTCGTCTCGGTATCCTGAAACCGCCACCAGGGCGAAAGTTAAGATGAAGATCATCAGCCCGTAATCGTACCTCGCCTTCAGCTTCGGAAAGAACCTCATGAATGTCATCACAACAACTGCATAACACAAAAGCTTAAGTCATTAACTCTACAATTACGAGCCATAAATAGTGGGATTAATTAATAAATAAAGAATATCATAAACTTGCCTACAAAGAAACCAAAGAGGAGGAGTATAATGGGTTCCCCTGTGTTGCCAAAGAGATTAGCCAAGTAATGAGCTCCCACTGCTAGACCACCTGCCAGGCACGTGGCTACCATTCGGTTTATGCCCTTCCCTATTGTTCCACCTGATCAAAAACGTACATTACATTACATTATATATTTAACATTTAACATTTTGCGTTTACAAGTTTAGTACGTGAGAGGCTAGGTTTCTCGTTTCAATTTATAATTATAAAAGATTAACAAATAAAACTATTTAGGTTATAAGAAAGGGTACAGTTTTACAAGTTGGTGGATCCCGACTTTCCGTAGCGGATTCAGAAATTTCTTTAGAGCGGATTTTAAAAAATTGAGTTTTTTTTTTTTTGCATGTATGTGAAATAAATCTTTGGTTTAAATATATTAGTAAAAAACCATTAATTTGTAATTAAATAACCATTTTCAGTAAAAAAAATTTTAAAAATAAAAATTATCAAAAAATGAGATAATTTTTTATGTGTATATATAGAAAATAATGTTTTTGTTCATTTGTATTTGAGAAAAACTTAAATTTATATTTAATTAGGTATTTTTAGTAGAAAAAACTAAGAAAAATAAAAATTATGAAACGTTGAGGCTAATGTACTTTGCACTCAAGGTAATAAACACCCTCATTCCCAACTAATTAAGCTATTTTTGTAATTCATTACTCATTTTACACCCTTTTATCCCAAAAAATTAGTAAAAAAATTACCAAAAAAACCTATAAAATTAATTATTTTTCCTACGTTTTTTTTTTCGAACGAGGAGGGCAGTAGCCATCCCGAGCCCCCTAATTAGAATAACCAGTTAGATACTTAACGGATTATGCGTGGTGTGAAGGAGATCGACCGGTCACGTTAATGGGTATTTTGAACCAAAAAAAGGGCAAATGAATTGTATCGGATTTCAGTGTAGTAGCTAGCCCTAGCTAGGGATAATTCATACCTACGGAGAATTCAAATACGACGACAACAGTGAGGACGGCCCACACTGCGGAATCCCCCAAGTTGCTATAGAGAGGGTGGAGATAGTAAAACAAGGATACCAAGGTGAGGGCTATTCCAACTTTGATGGGATGCACTACTCTCCTTGGGTCGTCTTTTGCTAGTTGTTTCGACATCTTTGCAAAGTTTGCGAGTTTGGAACATAGTTTTCGTGGGAAGGATACGAGACAGGCGAACGCGTTGGCTAGGATTCCGCCCTCTTCCAATTGTTTTGGAGATGAAAAATTGATGTCCATGTTCAGAAATATGAAGGAAATTTTGAAGGAAGGTTGATTGTTATGCCCTCTCTTTTGTGATGAAGAAGAGGTGGGCAGTGAAGGTAGGATGGGCAGAGTGCTATTTATAAAATATAGAGTTGAATTGTGTTCACTTTTATAACATTTACAATAATTAGTTTGTTTTTACAAAAAAATTCCAAAAAAAAAAGAATATGCAGTGTATTTAAAAATAATATAAAAATTGTAGTACAGAGTAGCATTTTTCTTATAACCAGTTGGGCAGTACATTCATAAATCGGGGAAGTATATTCAACGAACTAGTAAAGGAACAAAAATCTTTTTTTTTTTCATTAGAAAAATATTTGGGCGGGCGAGCTGTACCTGGCGGTATCCTTACTGATGATGTCTAAAAGACCTAAATCATTGTACATATTGACTCTCCAAGCAGAGTGACAAAGGTGTGTAACCTTATCAGTTATCAGCCACTCTATTGCCTAACCGGGGAACGTGAAAGAAGGAAACTTCTTTTATAGTCGATAATAAGAGTTGGACATCTGACAAGATCAATTCAATTTCCCAAGGGCATTTAAATATTTTATTTAGGTGGTTTATAACTATAAGAGAATCCCCTTCAATATGGATTTTGTCAATATGGAGTTGTAGAGCATGTTGAATTTCCATCTTAAGAGAAAGGGCTTTCGCTTTCAAAGGGCTTTGTTTACCTAGATTTTTATAACATATGTGTATCGAACGTCCTTCACATTCCCAGATAATGGCTCCAGCCGAGCGGTCATTATTTGTAATATTGTATCTTACCAAGCTTCCTTTTCTTTCTTGAATGATTAAAGTTTCAAATGTGAAAGGGAGAATCCTCATCTAGACTGCACTCAAAGCGAGAAGTTTTGCTCAAATTCTCCTTATGAGTTTTAATAATGTGTATTGAATTGTCACTATGAGGGATGGGGACAAGTCTAAATACATGTTGGTTTCGAATATACCAAGCCGTCCACCAGGAAAAGCTTGCTTCACTTTGGCCACGGAGGAAAGGTTGTTTGCAATAAAAAGAAATGATAGGTTTTATATCTCGTGATTGATTTATCATACTGGATATTTTGGCATTTATGTGTGTAGGGAGACGAAAGAGAGAGCGTACATATTGGCATTCTAACAAGAGGTGAACATCATCTTAGGTGGAGTATCGAAATTCCAGATCCAAGCGTTATTGTATATGTTCAAAGAGGATTGAGTTGTGATTAATTTGTATGCACTTGAAGTGGTGTACCAACCCGCTCTATTAAGCCACCAATATAAACGATCCTCGAAGGACGAGACGGGAAGAGGGATGTCCAGGATTTCCTTAACAATGGAATATGGTAACACATTACTGAGTTTTTTCATCCACCATTTACCGCCCAAAATGTAATCCCTAACAGATTCCTCTATGTTATTAATTAGGGGGCAATCCTCCATCGAGTGTAGAGAAAAAATTGTAATCCAATTATCCGTCCAAAATTTAATAAAAGTCTCATTCCAATCGACCAAATAAGTCATGTCTAGAATTTATCAATGAGGGTTGTTAGTTTGGCTCATTACCATGAGGAGTTTCCTTTTTTTTTCTAATACTCAAGGATATTAGTTGAGCGTAAATACTTGTGTTTGATTAGTGTAACCCATAAATTGTCTGGTTCAGCCAGTATTTTCCAAAGTAGTTTCATTTGAATGGTTTTATTCATCTCCTTTAATTTCCTAATCCTTATTCCCTCGCATTTTTTTCGGTATGCAAATCCTATCCCAACTAATAAGCGGGCGGTGTTGAAGATCTTCATTCCAAAAGAACATTCTGTTAATGTGGTCAAGGTCTTTATGTAGTGATGAGGGTAGAAGAAAGTTTTGCATTTTATACAATGGTTTGGCTGATAAAATTGAATTTATCAGGATTGCACGTCATTGTTGTGATAAAGCATTGACTCACCATTTACTTAGATGTTCTTTACATTTGCAGATGATGTCTTCGAAAATGTCTTTGTTCACTCTACCATTAATAATCGGACATCCGAGTTATTTTTTCATAGAGATTTTGTTTGTAATATTTAAACAACTGCTAAGTTCTGAGATCCTGGAGTTCGAGATGCCTTTAGTAGCTTGGAAGCTAGATTTATGGTAATTAACTTTTTGTCCATAAACTTTACAAGATTTATCGATTATTGTTCTAACTTTCTGTCCTGCAGCAACACTGCCTCTTTTGAAAATAATGATGTCATCAGCGAATGAAAGAAAAGGAACCCGAGGACCATTCCTACCGAAGGTAAAATTTATTGGGCTGTTAACCAAATCTGTTTCTACCGAGAGTTTCCGAGCGAGAATTTCTGCTCCAAGAATAAACAAGAATGGGGATAGAGAGTCCCCTTGATGAAGACAACGAGAGGGGAAGAACATATCTATAGGTCCGATTTTTAATAATACTGAGAAGGAGACATTCGTTACGCATTCCATAACCCAATTGGTGAAAGTAGGGTCGAACCCGATTTTGTCTGAAATCTTTTTTGTGAAATTCCAATCTACTCTTATCGTACGCTTTCTCCATGTCTAGTTTTATTGCCAACCATCCCTCGTAACCCGTACACGATCTGAAGGAGTGGAAGATTTCGCGATCTATTTAAACATTATCTTTAATGACCCTATTTGACACAAAAGCACCCTGAAGCGGGTGAATTAGTATACCGATAATTGTTTTAATTCTTTTTGTTAAAATTTTTGAAATGATTTTATATAGTGTAGAACATAAGCTGATTGGGCGGTAGTGACTAGCAATGTTCCAAAAAACGCTTGGCGGGTGCTCGACGGAGAGGTGGGGTCAAGGGTCTAGGCGGAGTGGGCGGGGTCTAGGCGGGGTCTAGGCGGAGTTTTTATTTTAACATGTATTTTTACTTCTAAGTCATGTAAAAGACCTAAAAAAGGCTATATAAATTAATAAACTTTCATAATCTTCATAGTCCATATATTGTTCAACCTTTTCCAAAGCCAATAAGCATAAACCATACCACTTCCTGTTCAACCAGCACAAAATCAATAACATAAAATATAATCAAAGTCTAAAACAGCCTAGAAGTTGTATAATAAAACTTAAATTTTAAAATATAATCATGGTTGAACATTAATCTTCTAGACTTCTATGTATTCATTTGGGTTAAAACCTTTAAATTTGTTTTTTTAACTAAACCGCCCAGACCGCCTAGACCTGCCTAGACCCGCCCAAAACCGCCTAGACCCGCCAAGACCCGCCTAGACCCGCGGAGACCCGCCCAAAACCGCCCAGAACCGCCAAGAAACCCGCCAAGCTAGCTCTCCGCCAAACCAGGCCCGCCAAGCTTCTTGACTCGAAGGTCACCGGCCACTCAGCGCCTAGGCGGGGTCTAGGCAGCCGCCCAGGCCGTTTTTTGGAACAGTGGTGATTAGTAGTAGTAGAGTTATCCCGCTAACCCACTTTGGTTGTAGTGAAATGAATGTATGATTTATTTGTTTAAGAATTTTTCCAGAGTAAACAAATCCCTTTACAACTCTAATGATAGAGACACCTATAGTATCCCAATATTTCTTATAAATTTCGGTTATAAAGGAACAAAAATCTATTTTATGGTGGAAGATTGGGTAATAAGAAATAAAATTCCGCTTAAAAATCAAGTGTGAGAGCTCAAAGTTTGAAGAAATGGAAATTTTTTATCGGAGAATACCTAAAAAAAATTAAAAGCAACACAAGTGATGAACCAATAAGAAGAGATATAATCACACCAAAATACTAGCTGATGGGGTAGCTGATGGATTATTTGGCAAAATATTAGCTGATGGGTGGTATTTGTGGTGGTGGCTGCCGGTGGCAAGGGAGGGAGGGGCCCTTGGGTGCTCACGGCACAAGGTGGAAGGAAGAGGAGATGGTAGTGTGTTTAGGGTTTTTGTGTTTCTCCCAAGTTTGGATAAGATTGTGTGTTAGGGTTTGTTGTGTTTCAATGAGGAGATAATGAGTCAAAGAATCAGATTTTGAAGAGATATGGGCTGATTTGGTAGAAGAGATGGGATAGTGATGGCTTGTCTCCTTGCCCAAAGAGGAGTGTGCAAGAGAGGAGAGGGGAAAAAAAGGTTTGTGGGTGTTTCACCCATTTTGGTAAGGAATCTTGACTAGAATTCAAATGTCTCCCTTGGCTCCAAAACTTGGGTGGGATTTTCGGTTGGGGCATGGGTGAGAGAGGGCGGGAGTCTTCAATCCCGAACACGCGAATTTGAATCCCGATGTTAATTTCGAGAGTTAGTTTTCCAAATCGCGCTCTCTCGATCAATTAGATTTTTAAAATTCCAAAAAGGATATCGTCGTCCGAAGTTTGTGTTAATCTCGAGGTGAAGGGTTCGAGTCGCTCGCCAAGGTTTAAATTGAGGCCAGAATCCACTCCAAGAGGCTCGAAGTTAATTTATTAAATCGAGGACGATTTTTTCTCGAAATACCCGAATTAGACCTATTTTAATTTATTTATTCGAATTTTATTATTTGAAAATCCGAGGTCTTTACATCATCCACATCTAAAAACTACAAGTCTAGTCCTCGAGACAAAATCATTTTCAAAATCCGGGTTTTCAAATCCAAGTTAGTTCTCCCTAAGTCAACCAAACAAATATCCATCACCCATTCATCCTATCATCCACCTCTAAGAGCTAATCCCATCCAGATCAGAATCAGATTCTAGCAAGTTAGATCCTATTAGTTTCAACATTTCAGAACTCAGGGCATCATACAGTATAACAATCCATGTAGCACATTATTAAGTGAATCACATACCCTAAACACATCTAGAATAGCATCACACATCAGTAGGGCTCATCACATCATATCACAGAAGTCGCACGTCATGCTAGCCAGATAATCACATAATATCATACTCGCACTAACTGTCAAGAATTATCACGTCAGAGTCATACAAGAATCGTCGCATATCAGCATTATATCAAGGATCAAGAAGTCACTATGTCAATAATAACACATCAAACTAACACCTAGAAACATATCGGAGGTCATCATATCATAAAATTATTCATGTCAGGAATTCTCATTTTATCACAAAGGAAACATATATCATACCTGACTCTATCATATCATCACATAGCAATAGGTCACATCATCAAGAAAATCTGCATATAGCTACCAACCATAACATAACAGAACCACCACTCATCCATCACCAACTCTCAAGTCAAGATCTACCTCATCTAGGTCTACCAATGCAAATCCGATAATAGTCCTTAGTATCATTGCATCCTGCTCATAGACAATCTCCCTAGCCTCACAACCATCCACAAATCAAGGCCTAAATCCCAAACCAATTACTAAGCATTTCAACGCTTAGGTCATCGAGTCATCTAAGGATCAATTTTCCTTAACATTTCAAGCTCAGGCCCTACTTACCACCCAACCATCTAAAGCCAACAACCCAAATTTCACAACCGTCCAATTACCTATTTCGCAAAGCTCAACATCTCAATCATCTACCAAGACTCCCTATCAAGTACATCCTCTTCCTAGGTGTTTCCTACCGATTTCATCCATTTCCCTTATGCCCTTCAAATTGCGTCTGACCATTATTCGTTAAAGAGAAATCCCAAGTCATCTCAATACCCCAAACTTACTTCCGACACCACTAAGCATTCCCACTACTAATCCACCTCTAAAGGCCAGACTCCTACTGCTAGCCTCAACAATAGCATCCTATTATGTCCTCAATATTCAATACAAGGTTCATTTTCCTAAACGGCTTACACATCCCAAGACAACACAAGCACATCACCTCGATATAAATACCCAACCGCCTACTCTCAACCATTGCTACCCTATAGAACCTTCTAGTGCTAACTTATAACCACAATCACCTAGTTCCTTCTTACCGCTTAAAGCCTTTATTTAACAATCATTATCACTCCACAAAATCCTTACGTCATCCTCACCCGAATCACGCAAGTATCGCAATTTAACCAAATCTTCTAATATTCTTCAACCTATAACATTCTCAATATCTTCCATCTTGCCTAGTTCCTACATCCATTACTCAAAATCTCCCTCCTTGAACCTCAAGCAATCAGTCCTATGGGCAACCTCAACGACATTCTCACTTAGCTACCACCACTTTTCCTCAAAGGTTCATCTTCCACTTCCTAATACCTCAATAATAAGTCAAGTCCTATATACCACTCCGATTTCTTCCCTATGCTAAAGTCCTCCAATCACGCCTCTAAATGTCCTCCACTCATAACTCTACCAAACATCCCTAATATTACCTGAGCAAAACCCCAAGCATACATTCCACATCCAGTCTGCTAACATACAAATAGCCAAATTCCCAAGATTTACGATCTCTCAAGCACCCTACACTCAATCCTAACAATTCCCAAACTCATTTCTTCCCTAAGTCATTACAGCACATACAACCTATTCCCAAATTTTATAATTCCTCAAGCATTCCTTTGGCCAACCAACCTTAACGATATCCACAATTCATTCCTACGCCCAAGTTGTTCCTACTCACAGTACGGATAACCTAATTTCCAAGGTCTATAATTTCCTCGAGCACCTTAGTTACCCAAATCTCATTGCCATCCCAAAACTAGTTCTTCAACAACACCGTTACCATTCCTAGTACAACAACCTATCTATCACTACATCCTCCCTATACGAATTCCTTGATCAACACTCCTAGTCTACCCATCCACTTCTAAGACTATCCTAACCACTCAAACCTTCCCTCAAGGACACCCTAACGAACTATCCTACCCTCAACCAAAGTACCCTCCTATGCTACCTACCTATACTAACACCTCTCACTCAAAATCTTGTCATCCTAATCCTACTCCTCGGCTTAAGGCCTACCTAGAAGCTCATCTGAAAACCACTAACCACTATCTCCTACAAGTCCTAGAACTCACTCGGTCCTACCTAAGCTAACATCGCCTCCCTACATCTCTATCTCATACTATCATCGATCAAATCTTATAACTGAAGTCCTCTTACCGCTCTCCGATCATTCTACCCAAGGTCCTCAGCCCACAAAATCAAGCAGAAAAAAATCATGGAAGTCATCACACATATCCTACGTCATACTTCCTAACACCCCATATCCACAACATTATCAGTACATCTTCAGTCATATCAAACAACTCAAGGTACCACTATACTCAATAATATTGTGAATCATTATACCTATAGACATAACCGAGTCAAATCATCAAGTTGCATCATGTTAACGACCACAGCAAGGATAATATCATATCAACATCATAATGGTTCATCATCACACACTAACAGAGCCTATCATCTATCATATCATATTACCAAATCATGGTCCTAACAATTGAGATTCACATTTTGTAGGCAAAGCATTCATGCAATAATTGCTAACTCAGAATATCAACACGTCATAACAACATTGCATATCATAACATGAAGGCATCGAAACTCATCATCATAGATGAAGGGCAACCAAGCAATATTTACTAGCATCCTGGTATATCAATGTCAGTAAGTCAGAATTCATCATCATGTTAATTCTAGAACTATCGCACGGGGTTCCAAGTCAACAAAAATAGGGGATGGACAAAGGTGGACAATCCGGATTCCTAACGGACTCAAACATGGACCCATGCTAAAGAAGACGAGACTAGAGACAAGATTCCAACCCAAAAATGACAACGATGCCCTTATGAAAGTCTATGAGGTTATAATTGTGGCAAGCAAGCATGTATTCATTATGGAGCATATCAATCATATTAATTCACACTAGCATGTTCCTATCTCAAGGAAGAATGACATATGCATTCATAATATGTACATGTACTCAAGTTCTAAACGGACGTGGATGTGAGAGAAACTAGCAACCTATCATCTCATGTAATTCACGTATGCTTGACAAATTCTAAGCAAGGCATGCGGGGCTAGTAATGGTCATGTGAGATACGAGGTCATGCAGAATTTAATAAGCAGCACATACATTTCATATGTGAACAATTTCACGAGCATGGTATGCACATTAGCAGGTAAAGTCAACTACAAGCACGTCGAGATATACACCAAAGCATGAATACAGTCAAGGTAATCCAAATAGGTTCGACCTAACATACATGTGTCACGAGCATACGAAGTCATGATATAGTGTGGTGTGTGATCATGCAAGATGTCAGGTAATATATTCATGCAAGCACGAGAAGACATCATAGAAGGCATGATAAGCATCGAGGGCATCGTCAACTAACATGCTAAGGAGATCATTTTATGGGGGATACATACAAATAGAGTTTATCACACTATCATGAACCTAATTCAAGAGGAAGTAATAGTCATGTGGATTCATACATGCGGCACATACACTCATCCATAAGTGCAATAATGCAATATGTCATGTTGAAAATATACCAACACATCATGTCATATAATCACAAAGAGGGACACTATTATAACCGTACGGAATTCTCCAAGGGCAATCACCGACTCATCACCCTGTTTCCCCCGTGAGATGCTAGTATGGCTCATTTGGTAGAACACAAGGACATTCACACTGTTTTCCGAGAGAAGATGATAGAGTTCGTGTTTAGACTCTTGTGGCAAGAAGACGCTGATTGACCATTACGAAATGGAGAAGGATGACTCCATAAAACCACTCACTCCTAGCCTCGGAATCATGTCAATAACCACCCGCCCTCACATACTCAAGTAACCCTCACATCTGAACACAACCCCCGAAAGTAGTTGGTTGACCGACCCAATTCCCATAACAGACATCAACATTAGGCAAGAGACTCGTTAGGAACAGCAAGGGGGGTTGGAATACGAAATAGGACTCAGAACGAGGAGAACGGACACTTTTCGACCCTTACTAATCACGCTTAGACATTTTTTATGGAACAGACGACGGAATTAGGATTATCAAGGGGGGTTGAACTACGGAAAGGACCGTTCCACCAAGACTGGAAACCCGACTACATAGGAATAAAGTTTCTCCTGCTATCCTATTTCCACAGACATTCAATACATGTTTCACAGTCAAGGCATGCCAATCAAAGCTCTAACCTAAGCATACAACACTCAGCACAGAAGCAGTCAACGAGACTAATATGATCCCCTTCAAAGTTTATAAAAGAACAGAGATGATCTATGCTGCCTTTCGAGGGGCAGTTGACCAGAGGGGGTACTTACCTCTCGGTCTTCTAACCCAGCTACTCCAACCTCCGCGGTGCAACTCCTTGGAGTCTTCTTGACCCATTTGTAAATAGAAAGCTAGTTTTTGCCTTCCGTTCCCCGATTCTACATCCTTAAGGGATGATCTATCGTCTTGGTCTCTACCCGCGAGTTTGATCCTATTTGCTATCCTAGGTCCAATTAAATTCATTTTTCCCTTTTTAAATCCGCTCAAAACCTTTGAAATCGTTGGATGGTTTTCCAAAATCATTTTCAACCCTTTGTACTCGGATTGCAAAAACCTCGCTCTGATACCAACTTTGTGATGGCCCGAGTTTATTAACCCGGGTTACGTTTTGAAGGTCGGATACCTTTGTTCGGATCTTGCGCAACAAGTATGAGTTGAAAGTTTGAAATGCAAAAGTTTGGTTTTGAAAGTGGGATTTCATACCCAAAATTCTAGTGCGGTCCGTTGGAGAGCCGGTGTTAACACACCTGTACTTGTCCTAAATGCTTAGTCGGAAAAACACTTCCGCTTAAAATCAAAAATCGCGTAAAAACAAGGTCTTGCCACCTCTAACGTAGCTAGTATATTCTGCCTCCATTTACCAAAATAATATTTTAGGAGTCGAAAACTATATGAACTTTTTTACTTATTACTAATAATATAAGTATGAATTTAAAAAAATAAAATAAAATAATAATTTTTATTATTTTTAAAAAATGTAAATACCAAAATTACTTATAATTGTGGAAATACAAAGTGTATCCCACATAATTACATGAAATCCAAATCTTATACTCCGTATAAAACTTGGTTGACTACTCTTATTATCCATTAATTTTAAGATAGAATCTTACTCCCTCCGTCTCAAATTTAAGTCGTTTTAGTATTTTGCTCAAGTTTTAATAAAACACTCATCCCTCAATCAACATCGTCATTCCACTAACTTTTTCATCAATTTTATTATTTTTGAATACATTCTACATTTTCTAATCAATCAAAATCTTTAAAAAAGTCAATAACACATAAATCGATACAAATCATCACTATTCCCTACTTAGAAAATCTAAAATGACATCTATTTTGATACAAGAATAAAGTACTAAAAGGATCTAAATTCCAAGACGGATGGAGTATTCAGCCTTATTAGTACAAATTGCGCTCAAACATCTCAACCAAGCTTACGTATTCAAGAATGATAAACAATGATGTAAGAAAGAGAATTAGATTATTGTGAAATATAATATAATTGTGAAATATAATATTTTTTTCAAAATATTCACTAAAAACAAATTATTTACTAAAATATTTACAAGTTCAAAATATTTACAAAAATATTCATTCTTGTCAGTTTTTACAGAGAAACGCGGTTTTAAACCGCATTTCTTGGGTAGATTATCAATTTAAACCTGGCGCCGAAGGGAAATAACCTTTTAAAATAAAAACGCGATTTTAAACCGCGTTTTAGCCCTAATTTCGGGTAAAACGCGGTTTAAAACCGCGCTTATTTAATTAAAAAAAAGAACACAAAAAAAACAAAAAAAAATGTAAAACGCGGCCTATAGCCGCGTTTTACTTGTGGTCTTCCCAGCACCCACGTCCCACCCCCCGATCTCCGGCGCTCCATCTCCACCACCTCCACGCCCCTCTCCAGCCACCACCCTCTCAAGCCACCACCCTCTCCAGCCACCACCATCTATGGCAGCCACCACCCTCTCCTATCCCGGTCAAAATCGTCAAGAGATTGGCTGCCATAGATGCCAACGCCTTCAGCATCAACCCCGTTCTTGCCGACCCTGAACTAGCGCCTAGCTCTACCTCTGCAACTAGGGCCGATTGCCCGAATTGAGGACCCGAACCTGGTGATTCTCGAGGGCAAGCCGAGAAACCGGGTGCCGAGATTGAGTTTTGGTAATTGAGAAGAGGTTGAAGATTGAATCGGAGAGGGTGGTGGCCTCTAACCGGATGCAGGGAAAGAAGGAATCGGAGAGGGTGGTGGCTGGAGAGGGGCGTGTAGGTGGTGGAGATGGAGCGCCGGAGATCGGGGGGTGGGACGTGGGTGCTGGGAAGATGGCCAGCTGCTAGGCCACAAGTAAAACGCGGCTACAGGCCGCGTTTTACATTTTTTTTTGTTTTTTTTTGTGTTCTTTTATTTTGATTAAATAAACGCGGTTTTAAACCGCGTTTTACCCAAAATTAGGGCTAAAACGCGGTTTAAAACCGCGTTTTTATTTGAAA
Organism: Persicaria maculosa; assembly: GCA_963922045.1. NCBI lineage: Eukaryota > Viridiplantae > Streptophyta > Magnoliopsida > Caryophyllales > Polygonaceae > Persicaria > Persicaria maculosa. The sequence continues at coordinate 15,730,147 of OY998261.1, read as the reverse complement.
ATGTTATTTTCATTCGGCGCTAGGTTTAAATTGATAATCTACCCAAGAAACGCGGTTTAAAACCGCGTTTCTCTGTAAAATCTGACAAGAATGAATATTTTTGTAAATATTTTGAACTTGTAGATATTTTAGTAAATAATTTATTTTTAGTGAATATTTTGAAAAAAAATTCGTACAATAATCCAATTCTCTTTCTTACATCTAGCTCTATATGAATACCCTATTCGAATTTCGAATTCTAGAAAGTAGATTTTTTTTAATAAATAAAATCATAATAATATAACAAATATTATCAAAGAAATAATATTCATAGAAGTTAGTATAAAATAAGAAAGATTGAGTTAAAAAAGTAAAAATATATAAAAATCTTTAATTTATGTTGGTTATGATATTTAAGAAAAAAAAATGTTTCTCATTTAATAGTTAGATGTAAGCTGAAAAAAATGTGTGAAAATTTCATTAGTTAATAATATATGTAGATAAGTTAATTAATTGTAAATGCAAAAATTAAGGCAGTTGTGACACATAAGCAAAGATGTTTCTTATTTAATACTCTCTCCGTCCAATAATACATGTTCTTTTAGAAATTTACACAAAAAGTAACCTCTAAAACCTCATGTATTCTGGGACGGATGGAGTAGTTAGCTATAAAATTAATAGTTAGATATAGATGGATGTTTAGATATAAAGATAGATTATATATTAAAGAAATGTTTTCAACTGAACTAATTGATTAGAATATGTAAAATATGTTCAAAAATAAAGAAAACCCCTATTACAATTTGATTATTTGAAATTCATTGAATCAAGTTTTGAATTGAACCAGCTCATTAAAAATGTATAATATATTAAGGAATGCATTATATACTACTTTAAAGTTTTGAATTGAACCAATTGATTAGAAAATGTAGAATATGTTAAGAAAATGTAAAAAAATTATTTTAATTAGATTGGTTGAAGAAATTGTAATTATGGTGGTGATGAGAGCTCGAAAAAGTGTTTTTCTTTTAATAGCCAGTCATAAAATATTCTCGGACTGATGAAGTATTAATTATGTGTAATTTTTCTACAAACCATAATCAAATAAACAGTTTTTTTTAAGAGAAGATATTTAAATTAAATATTAATTAAAATAACACTATATATATATATATATATATATATATATATACACTTAAAAAAAATAAGCGGTTAGAAAGAGAATCTGCCCCTTGATTTTACATCAGAGGTTGATTAATTATGTTAAGTGAGAACGTACAAACGAAATCAACACATAACACGTTGCTTAATGTAGTTCAGCTTAGTCAAGAGATATAAAATAGTAAAATAACGTACGTACTCTAGACCTGGGCAAACGCAGGTAGGCCCGCTCGGTCCGCCCTGCCCGTCCGCATTAGCGGGCGAGCTTGGACACGGGGAAAAGCCCATGTGGGTTGCTAGTCCCGACCCGTGCCCGCAGCAGGTGCAGGATTGGACAAATCAATCAACCCGTTACGGGTCGCTAGGCCCGTAACAGGTACCCACCTTTTTTAATTAAAATTAATATATATATATATATATATATATATATATATATATGTGTGTGTGTGTGTGTAATAAATAATATATATTTATTACACATATATACAAACCGTAACTATATTATGTAAGCTATATGATTATATATATATACAACTTATATAAACAGTAACTATATGTACAAGTGTTATATATATATGGAAATTGTAAGTTACTGTTTATATATATAAAAGTTGTATATATGTAAGTTGTAAGTTTCTGTTTTTATATATGTAAGGTGTATATATATGCTACTGTTTTTATATATAACTTATATATATATATATATATATATATATATATAATACTCTCTCTGTTAATTAAAACTTGTCGTTTACTATTCATGTACGCTTTTTTAGAATGAGAAAAACCATATGAAATATTAACTTTTTTTAAAATTTGTTTTTATAAATTCATATTTAATAGTAACAAGTATGAAATTATTAAAAAATATATTAAAAAAGTCAAGATTTTATATAGTTTTTAACACCTCAAAAAGCGCGCGTGAATAGTAAAACGTCAGGTCTTAATTAACGGAGGGAGTATAATATAATATAAACCTAATAAGTATACCTTTAATAAGAAAATTTATTTAGGTTTGCGGGTACCCGCGGGCTACCCGCACCCGCATTCGCGGACGGGTTTGGACACGACTTCTAACCCGTTAAGCGGGCTTAGTCCGGCCCGCGCCCGCAACAACGGAACAAAATCTCGGGTAAAGTCCGGCCCAAGTCCAACCCGCACCCGCGTTTGCCCGGGTCTAACGTACTCCTACTGGTAGGAAGGTTAAGTAATTCCATTACTCCATATACATGAATCAGAGAGGATCATATATAAATTACACGTTTTTTCTCTAATGAGAGAGCATCGTACAACGAGGTGAGGTAACCGACTACTCCGTAACAACTAATTATGGCTACGTTTTTCTCTAATCATATTTTTAGATTGACTTCCGATCTTTTAATTCAAAATGTGACCCACACGGTTGAACACTTGGATAACACTTTAGATTCTACTGGTTTTATTACTCGGCCGTTCTGCGATTTGTTAATAGATTTTATTATATAAACTATCTTTAAATTAATGTAAATTACTACTTTATATAAAGTAAATATATTCTTCAATTGTGTTATTTTTTTTATAGAATGTAAATAAATATAAAAAATAAATATAAAAATTGATAATATTTATAACAAAATATTATCAAAATATAAATAAGTAATATATGATAATAACTTATTAATTGATGTAATATTTGATAAATTATTTGATCTAAAAAGATAAGTTTTATAACTAATTAAGATAAGTTAGATGACAAATTGGTTTATTAATTGATGTGACTAAAAAAATAACGCAATATTAATCTAGAATATGACACGCATGCGAATTGCTCTATAATATAACACGTGTGTGAATTGCAACAGAACTCGTTTCAGACCTCTGTTTTAATATTTTATATAGGATATAGATATGTATTTTAACATTTTCTAAGAATTTAATAATTGTTTTTGCGTCACTTCTAAAAATATATCGTCCTTGATTTTGACAATTTAAATCGATTTAAATTTTCATTTCAACACTTTAGAAGAGTGCCTGTAATTTTAACGAAAATTGTTTTCGAAAATATTAGTAGAATCATACAACTTTTGAATCCAATTGATTAACGAAAAATAACTAAAAAATCCCCTCCTTGATTACCAAAGAAAAGGTAATTCATTATGACAATGAGCCAAACTAATGAAACTGAAAAAAAAAATTTCAAAGAACTAATATGGTAAGTAGAAAATGAAAAACGTACCCATCGGTTTTTTTAAGGATATCTGGCTAGATGAGAAACCACTCAAGGACATACAACATCTCAACACTACAATAAATGAAAACGACAAGGCTGAAAAATACATCAGCAACAATAAGAAATGGATATTGATGAACTATCCAAAATCCTCCCGATGAAGGTGGTTAATAAGATCAAGAACTCCTACTTACTAGAAACGACATAGAAGACAAGCTATGATGGAAACCAAGTAAAGACAAACTATCAAAATCCTTCCGATGGTGGTGGTTTTATCATCAGAGACCACCACAAATCAGTCATCAATTGTGGCGGTTTCAAATGTGGGAACATTTTCGCGCTAGCAGCTAAGGTTCTTGCCTTCAAAGGCGAAAGAGCTTGGTCTTTCCAGTATCATGATTGAGGGTGACAACCTAATTGTCATCAACTGCATGCGACTATTGTGGAGCTGCCCGTTGGAGATCAACCGTGAGAGATCGAGATGCTGATCTCCAACACCTTGATCATTTTCCAACATTTTGAAATGGTGCGATTCGGTCCCGTCTTCCGAGAGATGAACTCGACTGTTGATAGGATCGTGAGTCTCCTCCACATGACATCCACACAGGACCTCCTCATCGATTCGGCTTTGCGCGTCCTCATACAAAAGGATGTCATTGGGTGGTGATCCAGTAGGGCATGACCTCACACAAATCATTACCTTATATATATATATAATAATTTTAAATTACCATGATTTTTTGTGTCAAGATTTGGTGCCACTTATCGGTTTTTCCAGTGCCAAGATCGAAATCCATAACGCTCATCGGTGTAATAAATTTCCAATTCTTTTAGGTGTCAATAAATTCCTTGTATAATCTCTATAGAAGGGTTTTTTTACTTAGGGGTAAAAAAATAACGGTCCATAGAATAAGACCTAATTAATTAAATATCCACTATGCAAGCATTATTAATTAAATGTCCACAGAGCACCCTAACTGCCTACCCGTGTATCTCACCTCTTTCTTGTACAACAAGCACCTCTCAACTCTTTCACTCACAAGTTCCGCTCTCCAGCTTTTCTCTCCAATTCCGCTCACCATTTCATTCAGTATTTATCAGTACACATACCAATTATTATAATTCACTTGTATATCAGCGTACAAGTATTCATACAGGTATTTATCAGCAAAATGTATTTGTATATCGTTATAAACAATTTCACTTTTATTTATTAGAATATAATAGAATTCGTGCATTTATCCACACAGATTTTCTGACAAATTCTCTTGTCAATATATCACCAATGAATGATATATTGTTATTGGCATAAAAATCCATTTGTTAGCCTATAGATTTGTTAAGCATATATATAGATAGAGAGAGGGGGGGGGGGTGGATCCATTGTAAGCAACCCTTACGGTGTAATTTGTAAACAGTGAAATTATTCGTAGGTACCAAGCGATTATTCATGCATAATAATGTAATTATTTGTATTTAACAAAGGATTATTCATACTTCTGTACATACGAATAATCACTTGTTACCTACGAATAATATCACTGTTCACAAGTTACTTTTAATCTTAGCCGTTTGATCTTCTTAATCCGACGCTCCAAATTTGCTTACAAATTACACAATAAGACTTGCTTACACATGATCTCTCTCTCTCTCTCTCTCTCTCTATATATATATATATATATATATATATATATATATATATAGAGAGAGAGAGAGAGAGAGAGAGATAGAGTATAGATCATATGTACACACTTTTTAACATGTATCATGTTAACAAATCAGGGTCGTTAATCGAGTGAAAACAGAAGGTTGAGATTAATCGATTATTTAGATTAATTAAAAATTGAAAGAGTAGAAACACAATCCCACAAAACGTAGAGCGAGTGTTTGTACTATCATCCCTACACCCACACATCCCACTTTTCCAATGAGAGAGAGAAGAGGCGATTTCTAGGCGAGGAAGAGGGCGACTTCATTCTTGGTTGCAATCAGCGTTCCAGTTCGTCTGAACCCGTAGTGACGCCCTTCCGTTCGATGTCGACTACTCCTTCGCTTGACTCTACACACCCGATTGGCAGTCCTCCATAAAGGAGAGAGAAATAGTCGGGGAGGCAATTGAACGAGGGCGAAAAGGCATGGAGATGGGCAAGAGACGAAGATTGAAACCGGGTGGCTGATGTAGGAGGAAATCAAGTCTAATAAATATAAAATAAATATCAAACCGAATCCTTTTTCATGCAAATAAAATACAAGACTTCCTCCTGCTGTAGTGGAAAGGAATCAGGATCGATCCACGAGGAGGCGGGTCAGCGATTTCCTGGATAGTCTTTAAAGTTCTTGCGCAAGTCGACCAGTAGCCTGAATATCGAGTTGGGGAGTCAATATCGACAGAGGCAGTCAACTTTTAGTGACTGGCGTCGATATGTGAAAACCTGTAGAGAAGGGAGGAGAACAGAGGCATTCGATATCGACTAGGTAGGTCGATCTCGAGTGGGTTAGTGGGTTCCTGTCGACTCAGAAGACTGTCGACATGAGATCTCTCGATGTAGTGTGGTCGATATCGATTGGGAAGGTCGAAATCAAGTGGCTTTACAGAAAGTAACGAATGCGAAAAATAAAGAAATAAAATAAAGAAATAAAATAAGAACGACAATGTTTTTGGGTTTTTGTTTTATATAATTAAAAAGCTCCTAAGGTAGGAATTTACCACGACGATAACCATGCATGAATTATTACTTTAATCACATAAAAGATTAAGCTTTTCTCATCACCAATTAGGAATATAGAGGCTTTTGCATAAAAACCTAATTGTTTCTACCTTTTCATAATTAGGGTTTAGTCAACTTTCGCAGGCAAAAACCTAATTACTATCCAAATTCACATATATAATCCACTTTCGCTTCATATAAGGTAAATAAGGAATGATCCTAAATTCGCATAAAGGATTGAGCACGTGGTAGAAGATGAAATCGCATAATCAAATAGGGAATAAAAGCGTACTTACATGGCTATCGCCGGGCTCACCCTAACCCTAGAAGTAGGTCGACTACTTACTCTTCATTGGGGAAAACATCTTTGCATAAAAATAAGAACTTTTCATTGAACTTGGAAAAAACTAATCGTACAACCACCGCCTTCTTCTCCGCTATCTCCTACTTCTCTCGTCTCTTCCTTCTCTTCTCTTTGGTTGCACAATTGCTTGTGGATTGAATGAATAAACCAGCCCCCTAGGGCTTTATTTATAGCCTCCTAACCTTTGCTAGCCAAGCATTGGAGTCCTAATCCTACTAAGATTGGTATATGGAAAGTCTATCTAAACTAAATTATATCCTAAAATAAAATATTAAAATAGGTAATATTCCCTAACATGCTTGGAATATACCCCTAAGATAGATGAATCTTGGTAGATGATAGATATCTTCGTGGCTAAGCAATATCCTCCAAAGATTCGGCCCAATCCGCATTTCTCACACGTTTGTTGCACCAGTCGATGTCGAGTGGACAGGTCGATATCGAGTGATCTATGTCGAGTCGCGTTGGATTTTTGTGGTCGACATGGCTTTGGCTCGATATGCTTCTTTTCTCCTCAGTCGATCTCAGGTCATCTGGTCGATGTCGAGTTGATCTGTCGAGATCGAGTACGCTCTGCTCGAGATCGAGCTTTTCTTTATTGTCTTGTCTTTACTCCTAAATGCTCCGTTTTCTACGAAATCAAACCAAAACTTGTGTAGACCTCTGTGTCTTGCAAATGAACTCAAACTACACAAATTTACTACTTTCCCAACCCAAAAGTATAAAATATGCATTAAAATGGAATAGATGTAAGCATGAAACATGGTGAAATAAGCGCACATCAGCGACAAAGATTTCAAACTGGTGTTCCATTGTAGATCTCAAATCTCTTGCATATTAGGCGGATCTCAAATCTTGAATATCTCACATATTAGGCATTCTCAAATTTCTCTCAAGCCTTTTCACGGATCCGATTCCTATCAATCTCCTTTTCGGTGATTGGAGATATGGAGGTAGCAGATGAGACTTCTCAGTGGTTATCATCATCAATTCCAGAGACTCGTACCGACAGTCTTTGAACCCAAATTGAAATATAACAAAAAGCTCCACAAAATCAAGATCTAAATTGCCATGGTAAGGAATTCTGATTTGTTTTGGTTCATCCATGAGTATAATTGGTTTCTTTGTAACCTATCAATACACCCTTTCAAATGGGGGTTTATGATTAAATTTTGAAACTTGCGCATCAGATTGGGATTATGACCAACACAATATATTGATGGATTATGGTTGTCGTTGAGAATGAATACTACGAAGAGTTATGTTGGGTTTTTTAATTCAATTTCGAGCTTTTAAAAAGTTAGTTGGTGCTTTTACATGCAACTGATTTATTATTGGGTGAATCTCTGAGGATTATGGAAATATAAGGTGTGATTTTAACATTTTCTTTTTCACATGATAGTAGATGTTTAAGTCAAAGATGTATATGTGTTTGTTATGTATGAATGAGATTTGGAGTTGATTTTTTTTCAAAATGTTAACTTATTTATTCATATTATTGTTGAAAAAAGTTGTATATTATGCAATTACTATTGAAAGCTTATTCATATATGTCAAATATGGCTTTGTGTTTTGATATATGTTGGTGTTGAGTATACGAATTGGCTTTTATAATGATGTCAGTACGTTGTTTTGCTATTTTTGGCGACAAATGTGATTTTTGGATATGTGAGGGTTAGGGGCAGTCGATTAAGGTCTCCAGTTTCATGTTCATTGAATGAATTAGGGGGGATTAGGACCAAAATATTAGAGATGAATGGTCGATTTTGAGTATTTTCATGGAATTTAAGAGGTATTCTCGAGAAAAGCCGAATTATTCATATATATGGACCGATTTTGTGCTTTATGAGATGATATTTTTTTAAAGTTGGAGGTAATATTAATGAAAAATGCATTGATATCATCGAATAATCATGTGCTACCATCGAATAATCCAGCGATACCAGCGAATACTTTTTAGTTATTTTTTAAAATGACATAAGTAACCGAATAATACTATAAAACTATCGAATAATCAAGTGTAACGGCCCGAGTTTATAAAACCCGAGTTATGCTTCGAAGGTCGTATACCTTCGTTCGGATCTTGCGCACCAAGTACGGATTGGAAGTTTGAAACCAAAAGTCATATTTTTTAATGTGGGATTTCATACCCAAATTCTCGGGAGGCCCGTTGAAAGCCCGGTGTCAACGCACCTGTACCTGTCCTATAGCTTAAGTCGTGGAAAAACTATTCAGGTCTAAAACCATACATAGTCATAAAACCAAATACATCGGGGTGCCACGACAAAGCCGGGTCAAAACAGCAATATCAAAGCATAAGTGTCTGAAAGTAGGTGGTGAAGTCAGTATCTCCCTCGATCGTTGTCCATGGCAAAAGTCCTACGCGACAATCAGCACAAGCAACAATCATAATAAGGCATGTGAAATCATAATGCATCTATACCTAAAACATAGAAGAAGGAAGGGTCAGACTGAGCAACACATGCGGGACTCGATCCCTACTGCGATCATATAGTACACGCTAAACCTAATAAAGATGCTCTAATGCAGGACATGAATAGTATACTCAAGCAAGCTTAGCAGTTTATATATGCAAAAATCGGTAAATTAGGATCCTACATAGAATGTCAAACGGCATATCCCTCTCCTACCTCTGCACCCGTTCATGATAGTGCAGACACCAGCCGAGTTTATGCTAGTAGTTATATGTCTCATGTTCAGTCCATATTTCATATATCATGCTTGTTCAGTTCAGGTTATAGTGTATTATGACTCATGACTCGAGAGAGACAACCCAACGAAGCTGGGCAGCCCTATGACCCTAGCAACGACTCTAATGACTCACAGATAACGGCCGTCCTATTTTCAAACGCATTAAATAAACATATGCTCAGTCAATAGTGCAACCTAAATAGGATACTACATGGGCATGCTTTTATGCATATGCAAACACCTAGTATACCACATAACTACATGCATGAGCAGATCAATCTGAGTAAGCTCCCGAGGGAACTTACCTGGATGAGCAGAGCAACAAAGGGTAATAATCCAAGTACACACCAAGTCACACGTCTCATGTGGTCACCTAATCATGCATATATAACATAATGAGTCTACTTGAATAGCTACACTAAGGATATATATATATAGTCGGTTCATGCCATCATATCTTAGCATATTATAATCATAGTAATATCATATAGCAACATGTCATATATCACGTCTAGCATTCATTCATTATACTACAATGTTATCATATAACAAGTCATACTCACTCTTAGCATATAATCAGCATATATCATCTTATAACAATATCATCACATTATCATGCTCTTAATCACATAACATCATGCTTTCACATAAAGTCTCACATCATGCAAATTTCACCAAGTTAGTCAATGGGTCAAAGCAGTTCAGACCTTAAGTTAGTTCAAATCCGTTTTCCAAATAACCTTTTAAAATAGGCAAAACGACTTTTCGACTTTCGAAAACGTTTTCCCAAAACCTTCTTAAAAACCAAGTTCATCCATCAAAACAGGCATTTCAAAACCCATTTTCAACATCTTGCAAACACGTCGTAAAATCTACGTCAAAAGATGTTAGACAAGTATCCCATAATCGCCTAGGGTAGTTTCGCTGCGGCGAAACCTGCTCAGTGAGCACCCCGCGAGAGGGGATCCTCATGGCCGCGGGAGGCCTTCTCTACGGTGAAACCTCATTTCACTGTGGCGAAGCCTGGGTCCCCATACCCCAAATGGGGTTCGTACTCGCCGCGGCGAGACTGAACACCCAAGCTCTTGGGAGTGACTTATGGGGCCAGGGCCATGCCCGCACCTTTCACCGCGGCAAAACTCAAGTTTTGCCGTGGTGGAAGCAACTCTCCTACGGCTAGTTCACGTTCGCCGCAGCGAGTTCTTGTTCGCCACGGCGAAACGAGTTCCAAGGCTCTGGTTTTGAGCTCATCGGGGCCATTGCTATTGTTGTTAGCCTTCCTAACTCTCACTAAACCCTTTCCCAACATCAACACACATGTTATATCACAAACAAAGGCAAATGATCGAGGGAAATGAAGATTTGGCACACCCACTTTTCTTCTTCCACAAAAAGCTCTTCAAGGGCTCGTTTCGGCTGATTCTGGGCAAATATTCAAGCTACAACACCTAGAATTGATGGGGAAAGTGTTAAAGGTGGACCTTTATGTTATTGGGAGGTGAAAGGAGGGAAGAACAAGTGCTTACGTCTCCTAAAACTGAAAACAAGAGAAAAGGTCTTCAATGGCTTCTCGGCGCTTCTCCGGGCTGATGGGCTCGTGCTGCTGCTTGGAGGACGTCAAGGAGGGGTGGGTGATGCCTTGGTTAGGTGCTTGTAGAAGAAGGAAAGGAAATGGAGGTGGTTTGGTGATTTGAAGGCTCTCGGCAACCAATGAGGAAGGGGAGCTTAGGAGCTCAATTTCATGGCTATAATGGTGAGCAAATAAAGAAGTGGGAGAGGAGGTGATGTTGTAGCAGAGTGAAGATGGTGCTTGATTAAGAAAGGTGGAGCTTTTGGCCTCTTAGGGATCACGACATGGTTGAGGGAAGAAGAGTAGGAATGAGAGCTTTTTGGATAAGGTTTGATGAGAGAGTTTTAGGGTTTGTGTTTTTGTTTGGTGGTGAGGCAAATGAATATCAAAATCTGATTTTGTAGGAGCCAAGGAGGATTTGAATGATGGCAAAATTGGATGAGGTAAGGGGGCATGAAGATTGTTTGTCTCTTTGTCATTCTTGGGGTAGACAAGGCAAAAGGAGGGAGAAAGACAATGTACGTGGGTGTTTAGTCTCTTTGGGAAATGGGGAAAGATGGTAGGAACCTTCCCATGTGATTCAAATCAGGCCAAGAAGGGGTCAAGGGCTAAACATATTCGGATGTTAGTGGGAGGATAGGACGAGAATTGTGGTCCCGAAAGTTAGGTTCTTCCTCGAATCCCGCTCTCGATCATGTTAGTGTTTTAAATCCATAAGAATGTCATCATCCAAGGTCATCCAAAAATCTCGGGGTGAAGAGACAGATTTGTCTTTCAAAAGTTTGAACTTTGGTTAGAAATCGCTTTACGGATTTTAAATTAGGTTTATTTAAGTGAGGACGAGGTTTTTTTTAAATATCCGAATTTTTGGTTTAAATCCATTTTATTTTATTTATTTTAAATTATTATTTTAAAATCCGGGGTCCTTACATCAAGCGATACCATCGAATAATTTTTAGATAAAAGTTAAGGGTGTTTTCAAAGTGCTAGCCGATTAGAATAATTCATCGATACCATCACATAATTCATTGATACGATCGAATAATCTAGTGATACCATCAAATAATTTAAAGAAAAAATAAATAAAATCGGGCCCCATAAAATCCCAAACAAACCCAAATCCACCCATGCCATAATTTTCACAGCCATACACATGCCAGAAGGGAGCAAGTGAAGCAGAATTATTGATGGCGCCCACCATTTTCTTATTTTAAGAAAAGGTAAAGTTGCCTATTAATCTCAGCCGCTCATTTCATTCAATCAACAATCATGATTTGTTAATATGATACACGTTAAGGGGTGTGTACACCAAAACTAACTATATATATATAGACACACATGTTTGTCATTATATTTCTTTGAAAGTATATGTGACTCCCAGTTGCATTTATCAACACATATTTTCTGATAAATTCATTTGTCGGCATATAGATTTCGTGTTCAATACAGCTACATTGATCAGCACATATTTGCTAATTAATCCGTTTGTCAGCATATATATTTATAGTTATCGACGTATGTATTTATAATCATCGACCTATTTCTTTGTGTACGTAATTCATTTTGTTAGTATGTCACCAATGAATGATAACCTCATATCAGCATAAAAGATCAACTGATTTCACATATCAACATATATATATATATATATATATATATATATTCGTTTGCCAGTATATGTCTTTCAAAACATATGTGAATCCAATGTAATTGTCAGCATGAATAATTCATTTCTTAACATATTTATCAAATTGTTATTTTGGTAGCTGAAGCAGTAATGTCAATCAACATTATTACAATTGTGTATGGGGGAGAATGGATTATTTTTTTTATTATAGGTTATCATTCATTGGTGATACAGGATCAAAGTCTTTCCTAGTGGATGATTCACTTACATTGGATTCACTTACTATGAGAGTATTCAGTAGATTCAAAATTGATCATTCTATTTTTTAACTAGAATTCAGCCACTTACACCCATACAAGAATTTAAAAACACCTTTTATTGTGAGTTGTGATGACAATTTAAAGGAATTAATATTGAGTAAGCTGAAGAAAGTGAATTTCGTGTTCAATACACCTTTTATTGTCAGCTGTTGTATGTATGATAGACAATATGGCCTTCTTCCTTTTGATGACAAAGGAAGAAGGCCATATTGTCTATCATACATACAACAGCTGAAATCGCCATACCAGAAACTAAAGACCTAGAAATCCGAAAGACATTGGAATCTCATGAGTATTTTAAAGACGTATGTGTTGTTGAAGACAAGGCAACTGACAAAACATATACGTCATTGGTGTAAAGACCGGGATTTTAATTATGATTTGATTGCCAATTTTGGAAGGTTTTCGGAAAACTCGTGCTCGAGCACAATCTAAATTTGGAAAGTCCTTAGAATGAATTACGACTCTCTTTAAAAAGGTAAATTGTCGGGTTCTAATTCCGCTATCATATTCGGATTTTAAAACATGGAGTCTTGAGAATCGTTTGAAATGATTTGGAACTCGAGTTGGATTTCGGGATACGTTGTCGGGATTTGGGGTCGGATGAGCGGAATCTCTCTCTCTCTTTCTCTTTCTCTCTCTCTCGGCACCTCTTCTTTCTCTCTCCCTCTCTTTCCACCATCTCTTAATGGTTTTTGTCTTTTTCCTTATTATAACCCTAATGTGCCAATTTGTTTCCCTATATAAAGGAAGCTCCAATCCCTAGAAACCCAAAATATCTTCCTAAAAATCTGAGCCACTAATAATGCATATTTCATATAGGCATTACAGGTAGTTCTTATTGCATTTAGATAGGAGTTTTGCATATGTTTTAGTCTAATTCTATATCTTTCTTGTGAAGTATTCGAGTTCGGAATCTACGCCTTTAGTGTTTATTCTGCAGTTTTAAATTTCGACATTGGATGTGATGTTGGAGGAGGTCAAAAGGATGATCTAGGAGCATATGAAGGCTAAGAAAGGAGAACCAAAGGAGCAAGGAAGCACAACGTCGAAGCTGAGAAGAACCAAGCTGCTGTTAGGTGATGTACATATTTGTACCTATTTTATTCACAAGTTTTGACTTCATATTTCATTCAGTTCCTCAAATTAAGGTTGAAAATAAGATGAATTTGTGTAGAGTGAGCTAACGTGCAAGAAATAGAGTTTGCACAAGTTTTGGTCTAACTATGTAGGAATTGGAGTGAAATCGGAGTCAAAACGAAGAAGCCAAGTGAAGCTGAGAAGAGGTCGATATCGACCTTCAACATCAATATCGACTACAGTAATTGATACAACTTCTGAGTGTCAAGATAGACCACACATACCAACCAAGAAGGCACTCGATATCGATCACCTGACATCGATATCGACAATAACACAAAAATCGAGTGGAGAGGGACAAGTCAAGAAGAAACAGAGAGGTCGATATCGACTACTCTGGTCGATATCGACCATACTTCGATGCTGGATAGACACGTGTTTCGAGACTCGAATTGGGAATTCTATCTTCAAAGCCACGAATTATCTTGTAACTTTAGATAGATAGCAGCTGAGAGATTATTTACTTTTACCTTAAAGATTTACTTAATTGTTTTAGAGTCTTATCAAAATAAAAGATCTATCCTACTTGTTGGGATAGAGTTTAGAGATTAGATAGAAGATGTCATCCTTGGATAGCAAGGATTGGTAGCCTACAAATAAAGCCCTAGGGGGGCTGATTTTTATTCATTCAACAAGAAAGACAATAGCATTAAGCAATAAAGTTAGAGTTTTAGGTTTTGAGCTTTAAGGTTTCGGCGCTTGCAATAATTGGCGTTAAGATTGTAAATATTCAAAGTTTTCCATTAATGCAAGTTTATATTTCAAGCATGTCTTCATCTAACATGAGCGAGTAGTCGCCCTTTCTTCTAGGGTTGGGGTGAGCCCGACGATAGCCATGGTGGTAAGGTTTGTATGTCGCTAAAGAAGGTATCTTTTATCTCGTTCTACCTTTTGCTTCATCTTTAAATGCGAATTTAAGGAACTTATGCTGTGAAAATTGGGTAGTAATTAGGGTTTCTATTCGAAAGATTATAAACTCAATTATGACAAAGGTAGACGCAAGTTAGGTTAATTTATTGCAAGATATCTTTTCCTATTTGCCGGTTTAGGTGAAAGCCTTCTCCTTTATGATAAAAGCATGCATCTTTAGTGGTTTGTTCCTTATACTATCATGGTTGTCATCGCGGTAATCCCTGGCTTTGAAAGATCTTTTCTTTCTTAAGTTTACATCTATATTTGCATGTCGTTCGTTGAGTTATCGAAAAACCCAACACCCCTGGTTTACTTTTGATCATTGCTTCTTTGCCATCCTTGTGTCTTCGGCCTTTCTTTGCCGACAAAAGAACTAACCTTTCTGCAAGACAACATCTATATCGACCCTATCATCGATATCGACCAATGTGAAAGATCGACGGTCTTCTGTGTCGATCTCCAGTCTCCTGAGTTCCTGCTGCTGAAGTCGAAATCGACCCCTAACGTCGAAATCGACCACTCTGTATCGACTGGCAGTCTTCTGAGCCAGTCGATCTTGCTGACTAACATCGATATCGACGTTCCTTAGTCGATATCGACTACCGTTTTTGTCTCTGCAGGTCTTCTGTTGCAGAAAGCATCGACGGCCAAGGTCAACATCGAGGTATGTGCTCGAGATCGAGGCTTCTGGTCGAACATTCAGGACGTGTCTTCAACGCTACTAGGATCCCACTGACTCACTTCCTCGAGGATCGAACCTGATTCCCTACTACTATAGCGGGGAGTCTTGAATTTATTTGAAGAGGCTAAGAGTTGTATTGCTTTATATTTTATTATATATTTTGATTCAATTCTCCCCACGTCATTGGGACCGGCGCCCGCCGCTTTTCCACCGGCACCCGCCATTGTCACGTGTTCAGCGATTGCCGATTTTAGTCCAAAGATTCTATTGTATTATTGTATTATTATTTTATTCCCTAGGGTTTGTCACGACTCTATTTAGGTTATTCCTACCATTGTTCAGTTGTGTGATATGGTGTGTGTGATATGGTGTTGGACTAGTGTCGTGTGAAACTATAGAGAGAGAGAGATGAGCATTACTTTGGCTATGAGTTGCTAAACTCATAGTTTCGCCTGTGATTCGAAGACATGATTGAATTAATTGTGAGGATTTGATTTCAATTAGTTATTTATAATTATATTTATCATCTTGTTCTTATTGATATGAATTTGTGTTCCTTTCTATGATTGATCACCATGTTAGGAATTGCATCTAGGCTATGAATCCGTTGTTGGTTTCTTGATAGAAAACGAAGTCATTGATTTAGTGATATTTCTATGCCTTTGTAGTGGATGATATCGATTGCTCTATATTGCATAAGTGTTTATAAGGCCGAGTTGGTTGTTCCCTTGTCTTCTATTTGCATTGAATCGATATGCCAATTGGTATAAGAACTTGAATTGTTAATGCTATTCTTTAGTGATATTGAATAAGAAGATTGTATCTTTGCAGATCAATCCACCTTAGTCAACTCGACATATATATTATAAGTACCATTGAATCAATCCTATGACCTTGAACATCAACCATTGTCGAGAATGATAGGTGAAATGCTTTTCTATCTTATTATCAATACATCATTATCATCATCATAGTTACTTTATTTTGTCATTAAGTTGCTACAAACTATTGCTATTGGTATTAGAAATCATTGTTAGGAAATTATCATTGCAACCATTCTCTCTGTGGGTTCGACTTCGAACTTTATCGCTTTACTAATCTATTGGTTCAAACATTGAGTTAGGATATTATTATTATTTGGGAGAAGCGAAAGCTAACGACGTTCGCCGATCACCAGCCACCAACCTCAGCCTCTCTCTCTCTCTCCATTTGTAATTCAAAATCAAAACCCTAAAGAATTCATCTTCACACTCTCTCTCCACTTCAATCCTTCAAACCCTCTCTCAAATCCCATATTTTGTATTTCTCTAGCCTCAAAACCCTCAACACACCTCAATCATCACTCCTTTGAAGATCGAGCCCAGAAAACGAAGGTCAGACGTCGATTCAAGCAAAATAGCAACTCCTGGAGGATTTCGCCGCTGCGAGGTTTCTTTTTGCTACCGCGAGGAAGAACCCAGTAACGGAAAGTGCGCTTTCGCGACCATGAGGTTCCTGTTCGCCGATGTGAGTGGGAACCAGTTCCATTCTAGCCTCGGTAAATCACTTCATTCTTTCTCGTTTTAACTCCTTTCTCTCCCCCGTTTCTTCACGCTTAAGCCTTACTCTCTCCTCTACCTTCCAAGCCTAAGAAATAGAAGATCTAACATTCGAAGAAGCATCATCGAGCCCATTTTCTTCCCTTTCCCCTGTTTTGAGAAGGTAAGCTCGTTTCTCTTCATTTTCCCTCGTTTTGATCTCATTCTCCCTAAAGGTACATTTTTAACCATGATCTATCCTTCCTAGACCTTGTTGTACTCATATCTTGTTAGATCGGAGCTCCAAGGACCTTCCCCTTTGAAGATCTTGAAGAAGCCTCTAAGAGGCTAGGTAATCCCTCTTCCGCTCTCCCCTCTAGTCCTCGTTTGAGTCCTTTATGCTTCTTTGGTGTCGGGGTGAATTAAGTGTTGTTTTGAAATCGATTTGGTTTGAAACGGAAGTAATTTAAAGCAAAAAACGATCCAAAAGTTTTGAGTCTCGCTGCGGCGAAACCATGGTCACTGCGGCGAGTTAGAACAGAGCTCAGGAGGAAGAAGAAAGACAGCTCGCGACCGCGACAGCGGCTATCACTGCGATGAAGGTAGCCCTTCACTGCCAGTGAGTGCCTTTCTCGTGGGAGCCCTGGACACTAGTTTCGCCGCGGCGAATGGCCCTCTCGCCACCGCGAAACTAGCCTAGAGAGCTTGGCCAAGGCCGACTCCCTTGTCTCTTGGATCTTTGGTTTGGTTTTGGTTTGAACCACCTTGAGTCAGGTTTCTTGATGATTTCAAAATATGAGTTTTTAAAATATTATTTAAATTTTTATTTAATGATTATTTAAAAATAAGACTAACGAAAATTGAAAATATCGGTTTATTGAGTTGAATATTTGAGTAACGTTTTGAAGTTCGCTTCAAGTGCCGGAATCCTTCATAATTTACTAAGATTCGATGATTAATGATTGGATATGAAAATAAACTTAAGTATTAATGGGATTTGAAATATTCGAATGACTTGGCTTTGACGTTTTCCCGATTTGGAATGGTTTGACTTTGGATTGATTTTGGAGATGATATGGGGACATGGTCTTAGTGTGTGTGTGACTCGTAGTCTTGAGCCTTATCGCTTTCTTTATTAATATAATAGGTGCTTGTTGATTAAGTGGATTCTTCTTTTGATATAATTTGATGTTCGACTTTTCAGGTAAGTTCCTTTATGGACTTGCTCAGACTGATCATATAAACCTTCCTACTGATGTGCGCTTATTTCACCATGTTTCATGCTTACAATTATTCCATTTCTTATGCATATTTTATGCTTTTGGGTTGGGAAAGTAGTAAATTTGTGTAGTTTATGTTTATTTGTAAGATATAGAGGTCTACACAAGTTTTGGTTTAATTTAGCAGGAAATGGGATGTTTTAGAGCGATTACAAGACACTGCAGAAGCTCTCGACATAGAGCAAGTCACTCGATCTTGACCAGTTGCATCGATATCGACTAAAGCATCCGAGGTCAACTGAACGAAAAGAACCAAATCAGAAACTAAGGCATGAGAGAGACAATGTCGACCGAAGTCCACCCATGTCGACCGATACTGAGCACTCGAGATCGAGCAGTCCACTCAACATCGACTGGAGCAACAGATGCGTAAGAGACACGTGATGGGTCGGATCCATGGGAGATTGCTTAGCCACGTCAATTACTTATCATCATCCAAGATCTTTTATCCTTATGGGTATATTCCAACTTACCCTAGGGAATATTACATTTAGATAGATTTATTTTAAGATAGAATTTAATTTTAGATAAAGGTTTATTTACCAATTTTACTAGGATTAGGACTCCTATCCTTGGCTAGCAAGGAAAGTGAGGCTATAAATAAAGCCCTAGGGGGCTGGTTTTAATCATTCCATTCTTGAGCAATCAAGAAACCACAAAGAAGAAGAGAGAGCCAAGTAGAGATAGAGAGAAGAAGGTGGTGCTTGGGTACGATTGAAGTTTTAGTTTTAATGCAAGTTTGTTCCTTTTATTCAATCATGTCTTCCCCAATGATGCGTGATTAGTCGTCCCACTTCTAGGGTCGGGGTGAGCCTGACAATAGTCATGTAAGTATGCTTTAATTCCTAATGTGATTAAGTGTTTATGCAAGCATGGTTAATGTCGTGATAAATCCCTACCTTGGAAGATTTTAGTTTTATATAAGAAAAACCCAAAAACATTCGGTCTTTTATTATTTCTTTTATTTTTGTCTTTTATATTTTTCTATTACGAATCTGCAAAAGCCCTCAATATTCATTCATCTAGTCAAGATCGACTACCCTGCAACTGACGGAATTAAGTCGACGGTTTTCTGTGTTGACAGGAGAGAACTGACCCAATCGATATTGACCTATCTAGTCGACATCGACCTTTCTGTTTGTTGCGCAGGCTTTGCAGATCGAGAGAATGCACTAGGAATCGACAGCCTTTGTCGATATCGACCAAACCAGTCGATATCAAGGCTTCTGGTCGACGCACAGAGGAAATTTGCAAGGCTATTTAGGAACCGCTGACTCGCCTCCTCGAGGATCAATACTGATTCCCTACTGCTGCATCGGGAGGGAGTCTTGAAATTTATTTGTTACGAAAAGGGAGTTGCTTTGACTTGGGTTTTATTTACATATTTATTTTGATGATCAATTCCTCTCCTCCTAACAAATTTTGGCGCCGTTGCCGGGGAGGCATCAATAACGCCTTCTCTAGTCTTTCTAATCCTTCTCTAGTCCCCATATCATCTCCAAAATCAATCCAAAGTCAAACCATTCCAAATCGGGAAAACGTCAAAGCCAAGTCATTCGAATATAATAGGTGCTTGTTGATTAAGTGGATTCTTCTTTTGATATACTTTGATGTTCGACTTTTCAGGTAAGTTCCTTTATGGACTTGCTCAGACTGATCATATAAACCTTCCTACTGATGTGCGCTTATTTCACCATGTTTCATGCTTACAATTATTCCATTTCTTATGCATATTTTATGCTTTTGGGTTGGGAAAGTAGTAAATTTGTGTAGTTTATGTTTATTTGTAAGATATAGAGGTCTACACAAGTTTTGGTTTAATTTAGCAGGAAATGGGACGTTTTAGAGCGATTACAAGACACTGCAGAAGCTCTCGACATAGAGCAAGTCACTCGATCTTGACCAGTTGCATCGATATCGACTAAAGCATCCGAGGTCAACTGAACGAAAAGAACCAAATCAGAAACTAAGGCATGAGAGAGACAATGTCGACCGAAGTCCACCCATGTCGACCGATACTGAGCACTTGAGATCGAGCAGTCCACTCAACATCGACTGGAGCAACAGATGCGTAAGAGACACGTGATGGGTCGGATCCATGGGAGATTGCTTAGCCACGTCAATTACTTATCATCATCCAAGATCTTTTATCCTTATGGGTATATTCCAACTTACCCTAGGGAATATTACATTTAGATAGATTTATTTTAAGATAGAATTTAATTTTAGATAAAGGTTTATTTACCAATTTTACTAGGATTAGGACTCCTATCCTTGGCTAGCAAGGAAAGTGAGGCTATAAATAAAGTCCTAGGGGGCTGGTTTTAATCATTCCATTCTTGAGCAATCATGAAACCACAAAGAAGAAGAGAGAGCCAAGTAGAGATAGAGAGAAGAAGGTGGTGCTTGGGTACGATTGAAGTTTTAGTTTTAATGCAAGTTTGTTCCTTTTATTCAATCATGTCTTCCCCAATGATGCGTGATTAGTCGTCCCACTTCTAGGGTCGGGGTGAGCCTGACAATAGTCATGTAAGTATGCTTTAATTCCTAATGTGATTAAGTGTTTATGCAAGCATGGTTAATGTCGTGATAAATCCCTACCTTGGAAGATTTTAGTTTTATATAAGAAAAACCCAAAAACATTCGGTCTTTTATTATTTCTTTTATTTTTGTCTTTTATATTTTTCTATTACGAATCTGCAAAAGCCCTCAATATTGATTCATCTAGTCAAGATCGACTACCCTGCAACTGACGGAATTAAGTCGACGGTTTTCTGTGTTGACAGGAGAGAACTGACCCAATCGATATTGACCTATCTAGTCGACATCGACCTTTCTGTTTGTTGCGCAGGCTTTGCAGATCGAGAGAATGCACTAGGAATCGACAGCCTTTGTCGATATCGACCAAACCAGTCGATATCAAGGCTTCTGGTCGACGCACAAAGGAAATTTGCAAGGCTATTTAGGAACCGCTGACTCGCCTCCTCGAGGATCAATACTGATTCCCTACTGCTGCATCGGGAGGGAGTCTTGAAATTTATTTGTTACGAAAAGGGAGTTGCTTTGACTTGGGTTTTATTTACATATTTATTTTGATGATCAATTCCTCTCCTCCTAACAAATTTTGGCGCCGTTGCCGGGGAGGCATCAATAACGCCTTCTCTAGTCTTTCTAATCCTTCTATCTAGTGTTTTCTCGTAGGTGTATGTGACGCACTGATCGCACACCAGACTACTTACCTTTAGACGAACCTGAACGTTTCCTTCGTCTACAAGAAATAGCAAGGAGGATCATGGCTAACGAAGAGACCATGCAACAAGAGCTCCAGAGGCTTAGGAAACAAGTTGAGGAGTTCAACACCGAACGCACTCAACATACCTAAGCGCAACAAAGAATGGCGGCTAGGTATGACCGCGAGGTCCAAGCTCACAGAGAAACCGAAGAGCTACTAAGCCAGATCCCCCAGAACGCCAAAGCATACTTGCACCCAACGTTTTCGGTGCCGGAGTCTCCTATCATCCTCCCTAACATCTCCTTTGAAATAAAAATGAGTTTTATAATTGAGATTAGAAGACATACCTTTGAGGAAAAGGGCTCCGAATACCCTATGGCGCATATTACTACCTATATTGATTTATGTGACACCATTGTTGACGGTGTTAATTTAGAATATGTGCGCTTAAAGGCTTTTAGATGGTCACTTGCAGGAAAGACTCTACCTTGGATGGAAATCTTTCCCCCATGATATAGCCGCACAAGGGGTGAACTTAGGGACATATTCCTCAACAAGTTCTTTCCACCATCGAAGGCGGCGCAGATTTGCCAAAAGATTATGGCCTTCAAGAAGAAGCCAGGAGATACGCTAGCACAAGTCTAGGAGTGCTACAAAGATTTACTAATAACCTACCTTACGCATGGTCAAATGTCGTATGTTATCCAGGAAATCATCTACAATGCTCGGGATGTGCCTACAAGAGAACAGATCAACATCTATACCACCTTGATGTGCGCACAAATAGCCATATTTTCTATGCACATTTAAGTCCATTTTATCGTCATTTGCATGCATATTAGGGGGAATACATGGGATTAGTGTAGTTTATACTTTATTGTCAAATATATGGGTATGCACAAGTTTCTATGTGATTTCGCAAAAAACAGGAATGAAAATGGACAGATTTGGAAGAGTGGAAAAAGAACTCGAAGTATTCTGAAGAGGTCGAAATCGACTAATGAACCTCGACATCGAGTGCAGTAGAGCAGGCATGAATCGAGTAAGAGGAGAAACAGAGCATGTCGACATACAGAGGTCGATATTGATGTCTGATGGTCGATATCGAGGTGCCTTGATCGAGCTAATTGATAGAAGTCGAGTGCCAATCAGAGGAGAAGAAGGAGTGCTCGAGATAGAGTTAAACCGAGGTCGATATCGATGTCCCCTGGTCGATATCGATGTTGTTCAGCAAAGAAGTCCGACTCAGATTTTGATAGAATTCTATCCAAAGCTTGCACGTTTATCCAAAAGTCGAGATCTTCTATCTTCTATGCCAAACATATCAGTTGATGAGTTTTACCATGGAATTTTTAGTTTTACTTTATTAAGTTTTATCTTAGAGAATAAAGATAAAGTTTCGAGTCTTTGGATAGCAAAGTTCGATATCTATATCTAGAGGCCGTTAGGGCTGAGTTTATTCATTCAATTTCAGTTATTCAAACACATAGAACGCAGAGAATTTGCAGGGAGAGAGAGAGGAGAGCCGAGTGGAGTTGTGTAAGCGAGAGCGGAGTGGCTTGGTTCGGTTGTAATTTCTTTCTTTTGCAATTCAAAGTAGTTTTCTTTTCAATGATGATGATGAGTTCAATGATGAGACACGAGTAGTCAACCCACTTCTAGGGTCGGGGTGAGCCCGACGATAGCAATGTAGGGTAAGTGCATCAAAGGTATGACTTTTATGCGATTCTGTCTTCTATCATATGCATGGTCCTTTGCGAAAGTTAAGGAGATTCATTATTTGCATTATTGAAGTGAAAGCCACTCATATTGTGAACTTGGATTACTCATGAATTGGATAGTAACTCTTAGAAATTATGCGAGAGCCTCTAATCATCTAAGTGTTGGTAACGAAAGTTATTTAACGGAAAGACATTAAATTTCATAACTTTAGCATCATACTTGCATTGTTATCGTTGTGGCATGAAACCCCGACTTTGAAAGCTTTTAATTAATTAAATTTGATATAAAGTTTGAGTTTTGTTTTTGTTCATCTTCCCTTTACCATTCTACGCTCTTCGGACACTTTTCCGACATATAGCTGATGCATTACAGTTTCTGTGACAAACATCGAAATCGACTGTAAAGGTCGATATCGAGGACTAACGTCGATATCGAGGTTTCACTCGACGTCGATCTGTGTTGCTTTTGTCTTCTGCAGGAGCCTTGCTGGAAATCGACCAGAACTGAGGTCGATATCGACCAGACACATCGATATCGAGTGTCTTTTGAGGTCGAAAGCTTGATCGTGATTACAACAAATGAAGTGCTGACAGACCTCCTCGTGGATTCGATCCTGAATTACCCTACCACTGCATCGGGAGGGATTCTTGTATTATTTTCTTGAAAAGGGAGTTAGCATAGTTGTGAATTATATTTGAATATTTGAATCGCACCTCCCGTTCATCGAACAAATTGGCGCCGTTACCGGGGAGGCAATCAATCGCCACCTAAGTTTCTCATGATCTTTTCTTAAGCTTATTTTGCAGGTTTATGTGACGTTTGGATCGCGGACCTATCCTGGAAACTATGGACGAGCCTGAACATTTCTTCCATCTTCGCAACAAGGCTATTCAAATCATGGCTGACAACGAGATGCAGGCTGAGACCATAGAGTGGTTGAGGTGAGAAATTGAGGATCATAATGCTACAATCGCTTCTGAGAGGACCGCCACTGCTGCAGAGCGAGCCCGTGCTGATAGGGAGGAGGATGCGTGCAGACAAGCCCAAGAGCGGCTCAATCAGTATCCACAGACGGTGATGCAATACATGCATCCGCCGCTACATGTTCCTGAATCCGCTATACTTATTCCTCCATCCAATTATGAAATTAAAATAAACTTCCTTTCTGAAATTAAAAGAAACACCTTTAAAGGAAGACCTAATGAATGCCCACTGCAACATATCTCTACTTTTATGGACTTATGTGAAACTATTTCTAATGGTGTAAATTTAGAGTATGTGAGACTGAAATCTTTTAGATGGTCTTTGGCAGGGAAGGCATTGCAATGGCTAGAAAGTTTGGCTCAACGCTCGCTGAGGACATAGGCAGAGGTGAAGGACGCATTCTTAAACAAATTCTTTCCTCCCTCAAAAACGGCGATGCTGCGACAAAGGATCATAACTTTCAAATAAAAGTCAGGTGAAACATTGGCACAGGCTTGGGAACGCTTTAAGGACTTGCTGAGATCATGCCAGACGCATGGGCAACTTCCATATGTCATCCAAGAGATATTCTACAATTCCATTGATGCACCGAATAAGGAGAGGATCAATTCATATACCTCCTATCGGTACATTGAGCTCACACCAACGAAGGCCTGGGAGACGATTGAGAGGTTGGTCAACTTCGACAACACCTATGGGACTGCTGCGGCCTATGACTCAAGGCCTGCCCCATCGATGCCATTATATGAGCCTCCAAGGGAGATAGATCCTGATGTGCGGCAACAATTCCACAACGTTCAAACACGCCGCCTTTAAAAGCAAGTTAGGTTCCTGAGCAACAATCAAACTTGTCAAGAATGTGGCTCAACAAGGCATAACACTAGTGCCTGTCCACATATTGAGCAAGTATCGATGGCGGAACAACATGAGAAAGCCAAACGGACGAGATGCCCCTATGGAGGGGGCAATCAACAATATTGGGGAGATCAACGGTTCTATCAATCACATCAACAAAGGGATCCCCCACCATATAGAGCACCAGGGCACCCTAAGCGGGAGACAATGAAGGATGACCTGCAGATCATTCTTGATGAGATGCGGAGGAACCACGCTGAGTTTAAACAAGCCAATAACTCCGTCCATACTCAGCTGCAGGGCACCAACTCTAGACTGGGGGAGATAGATGTGTGGAAGTGCAACATGGAGACCCACATGGGTCAATTCGCGGAAGCAATACCCGAAGCGTCAGGATCATTCCTTGGATCAACTGTGCCCAATCAAAAGGGCAAAACCACTGGACACATAGCGGTGATGAACCTAAGGAGTGGGCGGCAATTGCAAACGCCCGAGCAAAAAGCAGAGGAGAAAGCCCCAGAAGGAACATCGATATCGACCCCCCCTGTCGATATCGACCAAGGTGACGTCGATGTCGACCTTCCTGTCGATGTTCACCCTGCTGATGAGTCACCATAGAAATCGACTCCTCCAGTCGATATCGATCCCCATCCTATCGATGTCGATCTCACTCCAGCCGCAGGGAATAAGAAGGTGTTGCCATTCCCAACAAGAAAGGTGATTAAGGACCCGGCGGAAAAGAAGTTCCAGCGGTTCGTGAAGATGCTTCAAGGACTTAATGTCTCAATTCCATTCACCGAAGCACTTCATGAGATGCCATCTTATGTAAGGTTCCTTAAGGACATACTGGGTAAGAAGCGATCACTCTCTAAGATCGCAGAGGAGTGCAACAGATTAGAGCTAACACAAAAGCGGGCGGACCCAGGTAAGTTTTCTATCGCTATAAGCTTAGGTCAATATCTCTTTAATGCTTTAGTTGAGTTGGGCGCTAGCGTTAGCATGATTCCACCAAACATATGGCACAAGGTAAATATAGGTCCTCTAGAGCCCGTTGATGCAAAGTTATACATGGCAAACAATACGGTAGTAATTCCCACAGGGATGGTAACTGATGTGCCAGTACAAGTAGGTAAATTCTTTGTCCCTGCTGATTTCTTAGTTGTTGATATAGCGGAGGACCCTGCTTGTCCCATTATTTTAGGTAGGCCATTCCTAGCAACCATCGATGCCAACATCAGCATGAAGAAAGGATTGCTCTCATTCACAATTAGCGACGAGGTGATAGAGTATGCCTTCAACAAGACGGTAAGGAACAATGAAGGGCCAATGGAGATAAAGGCCATCAATGGTGTCTACATCGTGTGTGGAGAAGCCAAAGTAAGGAGTATGACACTGGAAGTGCTTGAAAAGAGGGCCATAGAAGCGCAAGTGGAGGAAGTTGTGGCAATCTTGAACGAAGGGGCCAGAAAGAACATAGACATCGACCCAGGTAAGTCGAAATCGACTAACATATTTTAATATTCTATGCCAGGTCATAAGTATGGGGTCGAAGGAGGAGAAGGAACATCGAAATCGATGATAAAGGTCGATATTGACCACAACTATATGCCGAAATCGATCACCATAGAAGCTGAGAAAGGAGGAGGGAAGAGCTCGATATCGATCTCTGATGGTCGAAATCGACCTGATCATGTCCAGCAGAAAGCCTCTAAATTGACTGAACCTCTAGGAGTACAACAGAGCTCGATATCGATGTCTGATGATCGATGTCGACCTGAGCCACAGACAGAGAAGAAGGTAAGTCAAGGTACGGATTCCTCTTGTTCCATTTCTATAAGAGATTTATCATTATTTGGAAGAGGTGTGCCTTGGCATGTGCGCTTGTGTAGGGTATCCGATGATGATTCAAACCAATATGAGATAGGAGACAAGGTGTATGTCGCTAAATCAAAGGATCAATGGTTCCCTACTAGATTCAAAGACAAGATGATGGGACCATTCACGGTGAATCAAATCCATCCAGGCGGAATGCAGCTACGTGACAAGAAAGGAGTGTTGTTTGAGGCCCAAGCCACATGGACTCTACAGATGCCGCCTTGAGAGAGCATAAAGGAAGAAGTCGGTCTAGCGACTTTAAAGTCTAGAGCTTGTAACGAGACACTTAGTTTTGGTTTTGGACACTTTTGGTTTTGCTTTGAGACTTTGCATATTTCATGTTTTAGTTTATATTTTCTAACAAGTTGCAGGAAAGAGGAAAAGAGCACAGATCCAACATCGATATCGATGTTACAGATCGATATCGACCATAAGGTCGATTCAGATGGGCTTGTGGTCGAGGCCAGATCACGTTGAAGCTTGAGCTAGAAATCAATGACAGAGATCGATTACGATGTTGCAAGGTCGATATCGACCACCCACTGCAGTCTTCTTCGACTCCTGAAATTTGTGATGGTTTAGTAAGTTGTCATTCTTAACCCTAGTTCTAATACAGTGAGGACATTGTAAACTTTAAGTTTGGGGTGGGGGAAGGGCTTACTTGCATACTTTAGCATATTTTGAAATTTTTCATAAGTTATTGCATATTTTAATTATATAGTTAATACATATTACATAGTTAGGCATATTTATCTTTAAGCATTGCATACATAAAGTTTTTATTCGAAAAAAAAAAAGAAAATATGACCCCCATTAAAAATTGAAAAAACGAAAAGAGTCATGGAAGTATAAAAAAGAGCTCTATGATGCAAAATTAGATTCATTAGAGAAATAACATGAAATTGCCTAGTTAAGGGAAGTCCCAATGAAGTGCAAAAAAGAAAAAACATGAAGGAGGTAAAAATTTGAAGTTGCTTTTGACATGTGCATGATAAGAAGATGGAGGACTTTTAGATATTTCCATACATATGCTTACAAAAGTTCATATCCTAGCCTTACCTATTCATATTTGCAAAAGTCACAAGCCATATATGAGCCTTACTATATCATTATCATTATTGCTCCACATATATTACATATTGCCCATTTTATATACCTTATACCCTATCCGGGGACAAGTTTGAGAATGGATGTCATAATTGGAGTTGTTATATGGAGTTTGTGCATATTTATGAAGTTGTTGGCAGGAATGAAACAAAATTTTGAATTATGGAAAATTTAATGAGCGAGAAAAAATCTGATCACCTCAGGAGATAAAGGTAGGTCGACCCTGGTTGTTGAGATGTTAGTTCAGCGAGATGGGACACATGGTGAGGAGTCCGAAGTACGAAGTATCCGGGGCCATTCATGACACCCATGTTTGTGACTCGCGAGAAGGCAGTGCTATGGTTAGAGAGGTAAAAGCATTATAATTGAAAAAAGCATTGAGCGATGAGTGAAAGGTGAGATACATTATGAAGAAGGAATGTGGAATGTTTTGGAAAGAAAGTATTATTTCCCCAGATTTAACACCACATGGCCAAATATTAGCCCACCTTTAGCCTTTTAC
The DNA here is from genome assembly GCA_963922045.1 of Persicaria maculosa. NCBI lineage: Eukaryota > Viridiplantae > Streptophyta > Magnoliopsida > Caryophyllales > Polygonaceae > Persicaria > Persicaria maculosa. The sequence goes on along the minus strand of OY998261.1, from coordinate 15,701,689 downwards.
CAATCTACTTCTCTAAAGCTTGCAAAAGTCCTCTTGATTATTAATGCTATATCGCTGAAATTGTTTTATACATATAAACCTCCTTTTATGAGTATGAAATAGCTTTTATGCACAGGCATGGACTTGGTTGACAAAAGTACCTTATCGAGGATGGCAATTGATTGTAGGGACATATGAAAAATGAATCTATGATGCTGAGGGTTTACTTTCTTCCCCTAAATGACCATTAAAAGTATTGCTTTCGGACAAGCAAGCTTAAGTATGGGGTGTTTGATGTGCGCGCAAATAGCCATATTTTCTATGCACATTTAAGTCCATTTTATCGTCATTTGCATGCATATTAGGGGGAATACATGGGATTAGTGTAGTTTATGCTTTATTGTCAAATATATGGGTCTGCACGAGTTTCTATGTAATTTCGCAGAAAACAGGAATGAAAATGGACAGATTTGGAAGAGCGGAAAAAGAACTCAAAGTCTTTTGAAGAGGTCGAAATCGACTAATGAACCTCGACATCGAGTGCAGCAGAGCAGGCAGAAATCGAGCAAGAGGAGAAACAGAGCGTGTCGACATACAAAGGTCGATATCGATGTCTGATGGTTGATATCGAGGTGCCTTGATCGAGCTAATTGATAGAAGTCGAGTGCCAATCAGAGGAGAAGAAGGAGTGTTCAAGATAGAGTTAAACCGAGGTCGATATCGATGTCCCCTGGTCGATATCGATGTTGTTCATCAAAGAAGTCCGACTCAGATTTTGATAGAATTCTATCCAAAGCTTGCACGTTTATCCAAAAGTCGAGATCTTCTATCTTCTATGCCAGACATATCAGTTGATGAGTTTTACCATGGAATTTTTAGTTTTACTTTATTAATTTTTATCTTAGAGAATAAAGATAAAGTTTCGAGTCTTTGGATAGCAAAGTTCGATATCTATATTTAGAGGCCGTTAGGGCTGAGTTTATTCATTCAGTTTCAGTTATTCAAACACATAGAACCCAGAGAATTTGTACGGAGAGAGAGAGAGAGAGGAGAGCCGAGTGGAGTTGTGTAAGCGAGAGCGGAGTGGCTTGGTTAGGTTGTAATTTCTTTCTTTTGCAATTCAAAGTAGTTTTCTTTTCAATGATGATGATGAGTTCAATGATGAGACGCGAGTAGTCAACCCAATTCTAGGGTCAGGGTGAGCCTGACGATAGCAATGTAGGGTAAGTGCATCAAAGTTATGACTTTTATGCGATTCCGTCTTCTATCCTATGCATGGTCCTTTGCGAAAGTTAGGGAGATTCATTATTTGCATTATTGAAGCGAAAGCCACTCATATTGTGAACTTGGATTACTCATGAATTGGATAGTAACTCTTAGGAATTATGCGAGAGCCTCTAATCACCTAAGTGTTGGTAACGAAAGTTATTTGACGGAAATACATTAAATTTCATACCTTTAGCATCATACTTGCATTGTTATCGTTGTGGCATGGAACCCCGACTTTGGAAGCTTTTAATTAATTAAATTTGATATAAAGTTTGAGTTTTGTTTCTGTTCATCTTCCCTTTACCATTCTACGCTCTTCGGACACTTTTCCGACACATAGGTTACGCATTACAGTTTCTGTGATAAACATCAAAATCGACTGTAAAGGTTGATATCGAGGACTAACGTCGATATCAAGGTTCCACTCGACATCGATCTGTGTTGCTTTTGTCTTCTGCGGGAACCTTGCTGAAAATCGACCAGATTTGAGGTCGATATCGACCAGACACATCGATATCGAGTGTCTTCTGAGGTCAAAAGCTTGATCGTGATTACAACAAAGGAAGCGCTGACAGACCTCCTCGTGGATTCGATCCTGAATTACCCTACCACTGCATCGGGAGGGATTCTTGTATTATTTGCTTGAAAAGGGAGTTACCATAGTTGTGAATTATATTTGAATATTTGAATCGCACCTCCCCTAGACGAACACACCTACCGGTACCTAGAGCTTACACCAAATCAAGCCTGGGAGACAATTGAAAGGCTCGTGGAGTTTGACAACACATATGGGACTCCTGCGGCCCCTGATGCGAGGTCAGCCCCATCCGTGCCATTATATCAGCCATCAAAGAAGGTGGATCCTAATGTGAAGGTTCAATTTATGAACGACCAGGTAAAGCGTCTCTAAAAACAAGTTAGATTTTTTACTAATAATCAAGCTTGTTTAGAATGTGGGTCACAGAAGCACAACATGACCGCTTGTCCCTTCACGGAGCAAGTGCAAGTAGCGGAGACCCATGAGGAAGTCAAGTTTGTACGAGGGCCTAACTATGGAGGCTACCAAGGTAATTTAGGATACCAACAACCCCAACAACAATATCAAAGAGACCCCTCGTCCTATAGAGCACATGGCCATCCGGAGAGGGAAAGAAGGGATGACTTACAACTCATCCTAGATGAAATAAGGAGGAACCAAGTGGAGAACAAACAATCCAACAATTCCATCCACACACAACTACATGACATTAACTCAAGGCTTGGTGAGATCGACACATGGAGGAAGAGCGTGGAGACCCAATTGGGTCAATTGGCGGCCAACATTCCAAGACAAGCCGGATCGCTCCCAAGCCAATCTGAGGCTAATCCAAAAGGGCAACCATCTGGCTACATCACCACCATACGATTAAGGACTGGCAAGGAGATACAAATCAACAATGACAAAACGAAGCCTGGAGAGAAAGCTACTGGAGAACCAGTCGATGTCGACCAACCCAAGTCGATGTCGACTGCCCCTGTCGATGTCGACCCCTCTATCAACGTTGACCCTATCCAGACGCCCTCAAGATCGACCACAACACTCGATGTCGACCCACCTGTCGATATCAACCAGTCATCCTCGACACCTCGGGCCAATCCCGCTCCAAGAAAGAAGATGCCACTTCCTTTTCCCTCCAGATCATTAAGGGACCCTGCGGACTTGAAGTTTCAATGATTTGTGAAGGTACTTCAAGGCCTAAATGTCACCATACCATTCACAGAGGCCCTTCATGAGATGCTATCAAATGTCCGGTTCCTTAAGGACATCCTAAGTAAGAAGCAATCAATCGTTGAGATCACGGAGGAGTGCAGCAAAATAGACTACCCGGAGAAAAGAAGCGATCTAGGGAGATTTACCATCACTATTGGGCTAAGCCAACACCGCTACAAGGCATTGTGCGACCTAGGGGCTAGCGTGATCCCCATGCCTTTGTCCATATGGTCAAAGGTAAATATTGGAGCCTTGGAGCCTGTGGATATGAAGTTATACATGGCTGACAACAACTTTGTGAGCCCACAGAAATCATTGATGATGCCCCAGTCAAGGTGGGTAAGTTTTATGTGCCCACGGATTTCATTGTGCTTGATATGGTGGAGGATCCAACATGCTCCATCATATTAGGGAGGTCGTTCCTATCTACGGCCGACGCCAATATCAGCGTGCGAAAGGGACTACTATCTTTCACAATTGGCAATGAGGTCATTGAGTTCTCCTTCAACCCTAATATGAAGGAGGTGAACCTAACAGAAGTCAAGTACTTACATACAATGGGGAGAGTAATACCATGTGAAGAACTAATGGAGAGGACCTTGACCAAAAAAGAACAAGAGTAGAGGGTCATGGAGGCCCAAATGGAGGAGCTTTTGGCAATTTGGCACCAGGTGGACGAAGAACAAGAGACTGAAATAGCAGTCGATGTCGACAACCCCCTGTCGATGTCGACCACAATGGAGCCAACTCTGATGTCAGAAGCTAAGTATGGGGTCGATGCAGACGAATGCCCCGAGATTGACCAAGGCTAGACGATATCGACTAGACCTACTCGAGATCGACTCCCCTTGATCGATCTACCTCCATCGACTGCACCTCTAGAGGAAAAGAAGGCACTCGATGTTGACCCACCTTGTTGATATCGACCACTCCCTCAGACGAATAGTAACTCAATGGTAAGTCTGGGTAAAAATCCTTATCCCTCGGAATCTAAAAGTAATATCCCTATGAAAAGAGTACCCTTGTTTGTGTTCCTTACTAACGTGATAGGAAAGCCAATAAGTGAATACAAGGTGGGCAACAAGGTATTAATGTATCAATGCAACATAAAGGGATACAAATAAAAGTGGATTAGTGACCATCCATAAAGTCTATCCAGGAAGGTTGGAGCATAACGATAAAAAGAGAGTAATCTTCAAAGTAGAGCTCGAAAGCCCTAAAGAGGACGTTCAATCCATATGGTTCTTATATGTCCCAACCTGGATAGAGGACCGGACCAAGTCGGCATAGCGGCTATAAAATCTAGAGCTTGTAAATAGACTTTATTTTTGAATAGTTTGGTTTTTAAGGTTTTTGAATTTTTGGTTTTGGATTTTTGTTTGTAACATTATGTTTTTGGATTTTTGTGAGAACCTAACACATTGCAGGTATAAAGGAGCTGCGAAAGCCCTCGACATTGATCGACCTAGTCAATATCGACTACCCACTCGATCTCGACCACTTCTGCAGAGGTACCTGTTTTGAGTCGTTGCGATATTTTCTAGTAAGTTCTCTTTGATTTCACTTCTGATTTTACTTTTACAGTGGGGACATTGTAGGATTTAAGTATGGGGTGAGGGAAAAGCTTGCTTACATCTTTTGCTCAATGCATCTTTGTTAGTCTATCATTATTTAAGTCTTGTTTTGCATACATAGTTAGATCTTATATATATTAGGCATCATCTTTGGATACATATTTTTCTTATGTGCATAAAGTTTTTAGTCCAAAGGAATTTTTGAGAAAAATAACCCCATTGAAAAATTAAATAGTGTCATGGAAGTAGTTACTAGACTCGACGATGCAAAAGTAGATCTGTTAGAGATACAGCAATTAAATTTCCTAGTTAAGGGAAGTCTCAATGAAGTGCGATTTTTAGGGAAAACCATGAAAAAGGTAAATTTTGAATTTGCTTTTGACATATGCATGATAAGATGATGGAGGACTTTATTTTCCATTCAAGCTTTATTTGCCCTTACCATTACCCATGCTTATTGTTGTAGGGAGAATTGATATTGAAAATATATAAATAATATAAGACCAATTGCAACCCTAACCTTTCAAATGAATTCAAAACTCCCCTGCTATAGTGATAGGGGAATTAGGTTCGATCCACAAGGAATCTGGTGAGCGGGATCCGATAATAGCCCGAAATCACATTTTGTGTCAACTAGAAGTCACTCGATCTCGACAGAGGTAGTCGATGTCGATCGAGTGATTGTAGATCTCGATGTAGAAGACCTGCAAAGACAAAAGCAAGTAATCGACTTCGACCTAATGAGTCGATGTCGAACATTAGCAACAAAAGTCGACCGACTCAAAAGACTGACGGCCGATCTTAGGGCACTCAATGTCGAGTAAAGTACTCGATCTCGAGCTCAGAGTAGAAGCAGATGTCGTGTCGACACAGCTGACATCGACCGATGTGATGATGTCGATATCGACCAGTGGGGTCAATCTTGAGTGCTCTAGCAGAAGATTAGTAACCGTCGGCAAAGTAGGCCGAAGAAAGTAGGATGGGAGAGAAGCAATGATCAGCAATAAACAGAGGTTTTGTTGGGTTTTTTGGTAACTTAACGAACGGTAGAGAATAACGATTAAACAATAAAGGAAAAGATCTTCCAAAGGCAAGGATTACCACGATGACAACCGTGAAAGTAAAGGCGAGAAATCATCAAAGAAACATGCTTTTATCATAAAGGAGAAGGCTTTCACCTAAACCCGGAAAAGAGGAAAAGAAACCGTAATTACTAATTTACGTCCACATTTTTCATAATTGAGTTTATAATCTTTCGAATAGAAATCGTAATTACTACCCAAGTTTCACAACATGAGTTCCTTAAATTCGCATTTAAAGATGAAGCACAAGGTAGAGCGAGATAAAAGATACCTTCTTTAATGATGTACCAACCTTACCAACAAGGCTATCGTCGGGCTCACCCCGACCCTAAAAGAAAGGGCGACTACTCGTTCATGATGATCGAAGACATGATTGAATAAAAGGAAACTTGCATTAAAACCAAAGTCCTCAAAATCTCAACGCCAACTATCGCAAGCACCGAAACCCTAAAGCTTGAAAACCTAAAAACTATTGCTATTGTGTGTAATTGCTTTCTGAAATGGCATGAATAAAACCAGCCCCCTGGGGTTTTATTTATAGGCTCTCAATCCTTGCTAGCCAAGGAAATGAGTTCTAATCCTAGTAAAACTACTATAACTAAATTCTATCCAATAATAAATAGGATAAAACATAATTAAGGTAAATAATAAAAATCCTAAGGTAAAAAGAAAAGTACCCATAGGAAGTAATCTATCTAAATTATAAGATAAAACCGTGGCTTTATTATATCTCTTCATCTCAGATTCATCAAACCGCGTCTAAACCGCGGGAATCTTCAGTCGACATCAACCTGAGCAGACGATGTCGAGTGCCTCACTTCTACTCGACCTCGCGCACTATGTCGATGTCGAGTGGTTCACTCGATCTAGGGTTGTGTCGAGTGCCTTTCCAGTAGGTTGTGTTTTCTGGGCTCTTTTTACTTAGTTTTTGGGGCCTTAATCCAGTCGATCTCGAGCTATCCGGTCGATCTCGACTGCTCTTCAATGACTCTTGGCTTCTCGTTTTGACTTCGATCCCACTCCGGTTTCTGTACATTTAAACCAAAACTTGTGCAGACTCTGTTTCTTGCAAGTTAGCACATACTACATAAATTCTCATTATTCCCAACTTATAATATATGAATTGGATGAAATATGAAGTCAAAATATGCACAAAAACATGGCTAGAAATATGTACATCACTTATTAGCCTTACATCATATTCTAAGTCATATGTGCTTAAAGAAATTTTGCTCCACAAGTTCTTAAATTGCCCATTTTTATACCATTTTACCCATCTGTGAGATTATGTTATGAAATGGAAGTCATATTTTGGAGTTGTTATATGGTTGAAATGTTGTGAAGATATTATAAAGTTGATGGCATGAGATATTTTAATGAAAAATTTAATGAGTGAAAGAAAATCCGGTCACCTAGGAGTTAGGTGAATTGACCCTGCTTGCGGAGGATAAAATTCACGCAAGATGGGACAACAAGGTGAGGAGTCTGAAGCGCTAAGTATTCGGGGCATTTCATGACACTCATGTTTGCAACTCGCGAGAAGGCAGCGTTAAGGTTAGAGAGGTAAAAGTAATATAAGTGAAAAAAGCAAAAGCATTATGAGGAAGAGGAATGTGGAAATCACAAAGGAGAAAATGCATTAAAGAAAGAAAGTTTGAAAATGTCTCCCCGTATTAGCACCACATTGTCAAATATAGCCCAGAACTATACCTTTTACCCTCACTTCACCTTGCGCTTTAAAAGTCCTCTTGATTATTAATGCTATGTTATAAATTGTGTTTTTGCATAACACTCCTTTTGTGTGAGATGTTGCTTTTCATTCACAAGCACGAATTTGAAGGCAATAGTACCTTTGTGAGGATGGTAATTGATTGTAGGGTTATATGAGAATGGATCTATTATGTTGAGAGTTTAGTCCTTCCCCTGAATGACCATTCAGAGTATTGCTTGAGGACAACCAAGCTTAAGTATGGAATGTTTGATGTGCCCTTATTTCACCATGTTTCATGCTTGTATTTATTCCATATCTTATGCATATTTTATACTTTTGGGTTGGGAAAGTAGTGAATTTGTGTAATTTATGTTTATTTGAAAGATATAGAGGTCTACACAGGTTTTGGTTTAATTTCGCAGGAAATGAAACGTTTTAGAGCGATTGCAAGACACTGGAAAAGCTCTCGACATAGAGAAAGACATTCAATCTCGACCAGTTGCATCGACATCAACTAAAGCATCCGAGGCCGACTGAATGAAAAAGAGCCAAATCAAAAACTAAGGCATGAGAGAGACAATGTCAACCGAAGTCCACCCATGTCGACTGATACTGAGCACGCAACATCGAGCAGTCCATTCGACATCGACTGAAGCAACAGACACATAAGAGACGCGTGATGGGCCGGATCCTTGGGAGATTACTTAGCCACGTCAATTACTTATCATCATCCAAGATCTTTTATCCTTATGAGTATATTCCAACTTACCCTAGGGAATATTACATTTAGATAGATTTATTTTAAGATAGAATTTAATTTTAGAGAAAGTTTTATTTACCAATTTAGTAGGATTAGGACTCCTATCCTTGGCTAGCAAGGAAAGTGAGACTATAAATAAAGCCCTAGGGGGCTGGTTTTAATCATTCCATTCTTGAGCAATCAAGCAACCACAAAGAAGAAGAGAGAGTCGAGTAGAGATAGAGAGAAGAAGGCGGTGTTTGGTTGTACGATTGAAGTTTTAGTTTTAATGCAAGTTTGTTCCTTTTATTCAATCATGTCTTCCCCAATGATACGTGAGTAGTCGTCCTACTTCTAGGGTTGGGGTGAGTCCGGCAATAGCCATGTAAGTATGCTTTAATTCCTAATGTGATTATGTGTTTTCATCATCTATCCCGTGCTTAATCCTTTATGAGAATTTAGGATAATTCCTTATTTAACTTATATGAAGCGAAAATGGATTATTTGTGAATTTGGATAGTAATTAGATTTTGTTTGCAAAAGTTGACTAAACCCTAATTATGAAAAGGATATAAACAATTAGGTATTTATGCGAAAGCCTCTATATTCCTATTTGTTGATTAACGAAAGTTGTCATATGATGATAAAAACATAATTTTTTATGTGATTTAAGTGTTTATGCATGCATGGTTATTGTCGTGGTAAATCCCTACCTTGGAAGATTTTAGTTTTATATAAGAAAAAACCAAAAACATTCGTTCTTTTATTATTTCTTTTACTTCGGTCTTTTATATTTTTCTGTAAAGAATCTGTAAAAGCCCTCGATGTCGATTCATCTAGTCGAGATCGAGTACCCTACAACTGAAGGAATTAAGTCAACGGTTTTCTGTGTCTACAGGAGAGAACTAACCCAGTCGATATCGACCTATCTAGTCGACATTGAACTTTCTGTTTGTTGTGCAGGCTTTGTAGATCGAGAGAAGGCACTAGGAATCGACAACCCCTGTCGATATCGACCAAACCTGTCGATATCGAGGCTTCTGGTCGACGCACACAAGAACTTCTCAAGGCTATTCAGGAAGCGCTGACTCGCCTCCTCGATGATCAATATATCCTGATTCCCTACTACTGCATCAGGAGGGAGTCTTGAAATTTATTTGCTATGAAAAGGGAGTTGCTTTGATTTGAGTTCTATTTACATATTTGTTTTATTAATCAATTCCCCTCATAACACCTACATGTGGTCATATGACATACTAGGTGTTGCATAAGCATTAAAGCATGCCATGTAGTATCCTGCTTAGGTTGCACTAATTGTATGAGCATCTTTTTATTTTATGCGTATGAAAAGAGAACGGTCGTTATCTGTGAGTCCTAGAGTCTTTGCTAGGGTCATAGGACAGCCCAGTCCCATCGGGCTTGTCCTCAATCGAGGTTGTATAGAGTCGAGCTTCCGGGCTCGATTCACCATATGAGCATGATGATGAGATTATTGATGCGCACTTATACCATCTGTGGATGGACATTGCTATGCTATAGCACCGTACTGGCCAAGCTCCACCCTAACGGAAAGGGAGGGGTAGTAGAAGAGGGATATGTCACTTGGCATTCTTTGGGCCATTTATTGTCTTTATGCATATTATATCCTGATAAGCATGACTTGTGTGTTAAAATTCCGTTCTGCATTAGAAGCATCTTTATTTGGTATAGCGTATGTGTATTCCTGCTTGTGGGATCAGAATGCATAAGGGCCTCGGACTAAACCCTTGCCCTGCATATATTTTTTTAGGTTTGTTTGCAGATTATGTTTGATCTGTGCTTCTATGGAGAGGAATTGCTTGGGCGATCGCAATCGAAAACTCACCTTATCACCTTCGCTTAAATATTTCATAAATTCGAGATTTCCTCTTTTGGTTTTGAACCAGCCTTGTCGTGGCAAGTTGTACTCTACTTTCCGTTTGTGCCTTTTACTTAAAATGAATTTAGCGATTTAGTCTCCTAGGACAGGTTAAGGGTACCCAACGGCCCTCCGATTGATTTGGGGTTCGAAATTCCCACTTTAAAATGCTATTATTTAAGGTTTGAAACCTCGACCCGTACCTGGATTGCAAGATCCGAACGAAGGTATCCAACCTTCGAAACGTAACCCGGATATTTATATTTGGGCCGTTACAATTGGATTGTGGGTATTACTATGGAGATGGTGCTGATATCATTTTTTATGATGATATAGCTTAAAGAGACAACCGGGGAGTTAAGTTTTACAATGGACGATAAAGGAAATTCTAAGTTTGATTATGATGAATCGAATAGCAATGAAGAAGACATGCAAAGATGGAGTGAAATTTATGCTTCAATGAAGAGAAAAGGGAATACAATAGAATAATACAGTGTTGATATTTCTTACAGTGTTGACATTGAGAGTTTTGGAAGCAATAAGTCAGTAGCTAACAGAAAAATGTATATTGGGAAGATATTTCAATCTAAGAAAGTAGTGAAAGATACTCTATATATCATTTCAATGATTGATATATTTAGTTTTGAAATTAAGAAATCTACTCCCCACTATTTCAGAGCTAAATCTATAGATGGAAATTGTGGATGGATGGAGTTTACGCTAAAAAAAAAGCTTGATTAAGATTGTCATGTGGTAATATTATACAATGACACACACACACATGTAGCTGGGAGATTAGATTTGGACATTGCAGAAAAGTTTCTTACACTATTGTTGCTAACTTAATAAAATCAAGGTATGCCATCAAACAAATCATATCTTTCAGCTTCTTCTTACAAATGGGGATATTGATTGAAGATTTAATTATGCTAACAGCGTATACAATCCAACACAGATTGTGGAAAAGATGCAGAAAGATCACAAAATTCTAATCACTTACTAGAAAGAATAAAGAGTGTTAATGCATATTTTGTATAGGCATTATAGGTATTTTTAGATGCATTTAGATAGGTTTCTTGCATGTTTTATAGTTAATTCACATTTTTATCTCTTTTAGCAGAGTTCGGAATCTACGCTATTTTGTGTTTATTCTGCAGTTTTATAATCCCAGCTTAAGAGGATTAAAAATGAGGAGAAGAGGCTGATTGTGAGTATAAAAGAGGCAAAGGAAGATCATCAAGGGAGCTAAAGAAAGAAGTTCGTAGCCAAGAGGAGATATCGCAGAGCCAGAGTAGCGGCGCCCGCCGCTATTTAACCAGCGCCCACCGGTTTCGCAGATTCAACAAATATTCGATTCGTCCGAAGTTTATCTATTTAGTTTATTATTATTTTACTTTCTAGGGTTAATAAGGTCGACTTTTATCATATATAGGCCGACTTTTATCAGTAGAGAGAGAGAGAGAGAGAGAGAGAGATCGAAGAGACATTAGAGAATAACTCTCAATTTAGATTTATAGTTGTGTTAGACTATGAGTTGCTAAACTAATAATTTCGTCTGCGATTTAAAGACATGGTTGGTTGAATTACAAGATTTTGATTTCATAAAGTTATTCCATTATCTGTGTTCTCATCATTCTTATTTGCACATGTTCTCTCTTGATTGATCATCTGGACAGAATTTGCATCTATGCTAGTGATTAATGATTTTCTGCGAATAGTTAATCCATGGTAACAAGCAATAGGTAATTGATTCCATGAAAGAATCAATTGGCTATGCAAGATAATGATTGTTGGTTAAATTTGATTTCTATGAGATTAGGGTTAGAGGATTTGCTTCTTTTGACAATCTAATTGCATAGTTATATGATGTTACCAATTGGCCAAGTACTTTGGGATTTTGTGTTGTTGTATGTATAAGAATCCATATAGGATCGCATATAGTTTAAGGGATTGGTAATCTGTAAAGGTTATCAATCTATTTAAACCAAAGTAGGAATAACTATTGATATCAATTGCATTGCATTGATTAGAATAACTATGAAATCATTCCAAGGATCATGAACCCCGACCATTGTCAAGAATTACAAGTAAAGCATTTTCATCATATTGTTACTACTTTCGCATTCATTGCTACTTTCTACTTGTTTGCTTTATTCATTCATTTCACTATTGTTCTTGTTATTTTAAATCAGCATTGGATACACGAATCAGGTTTCCCTGTGGGTTCAACTCCTACTTCACTGCTATACTAATTTATTAGTTGAGCTAGAGTTAGGATTATTATTTGCATTTGGGAACTAGGACCAACGACAACATCATCCTAAAAGTCAGCACAAAATCTTGGCGTCATTGTCGGGGAAACTTTAGTATTTGTGTTCTTGTTGTTGATTTTCTTAGGTTTGGACTACTCTGCATGGTCCAGACCCATTCTACTAATTCATCTCATGTGCTTTTTGATCCATAAATTGAAAGGTCTTTATCTAGGTTGAGAAGAAGACTTGAGTTCAACCAAGAAGAAGGAGAGATGAATGTCAACAACCCTCCTGGTGGGGGAAACTTGGAAAATCCCAACAATGGAGATAATAGAGAAATAGTAGCACCGCCAAGAAGGACCATGAGAAGCTTAAAGGAGCCTAATCTGAATTCGCAACCAATTGCAATCAGTCTACCTACTCTCCCTGAGGGGTCAATATTTGTGTACAAGTCAAATTGGTCAAATATTTTGCCAAGTTTTCATGGAAAGGCTGGAGAGCAGCCTAACAAACATCTCATAGAGTTTGCTAGTGTCTGCAATAGACTGAGACCTCAAGGTCTTACGAATGATCAACTGAAGCTTAGAGTGTTTCCTTTTACTCTAAAGGATGCAGCAAGCTACTTGCTCTATTATTTACATGCAGAGAGCATTACTACTTGGGTAGGATTGAAGAAAGCTTTCCTTTAGAAGTACTTTCTTGTCACTCGCCTCAGAAAACTTAAGAAGAAATTATCAAGTATAGAGCAATCTCCTATAGAGAGTATGTATGAGTATGTTAAGAGATTTAAAAAGCTTAAAGGAAGTTATTTGTGACATGGCATACCAGAGGATGACCTGATCCTATATCTTTATGAAGGTCTGCTTGATCGTGAGCGCAGTGTCATTAATGCTACAAGTGGAAGAGATGTCCTAGACAAGACACCTGAGGAAACAATGCAAATCTTTGAGGATTAGTCAATGCTTCGCAACAATATGGGAGACACCAAGTGTTAGAGGAGTTCATAGGCTAGACAAATCTGGAGATAATCGTAGAGATGATCTTGATAAGTTCGATGAGATAGTGAAGAATATGGCTCTACAAATGAATCAGACACAACAACCTAGAGCATGTGGAGTCTACGGAGACTCAACTCATCCACATGATAGATGTCCACTCATTCAAGAAGGAGTTGCTGATGTCAACGTTATGGATTATGGACCTCGCCGAAACTTTGGTAACAATTTTTACAATTCAAATTATAATTCAAATTATCAAAGTGGTTTCAATGGCAAGACAAATCAGCAGCAGCAACAAACACCTTATCAAGGTAGGGGTCAAGTTGAGAATTGTCAAAGAAACTCTCTGCATGATGACAATTTGAATTCTAAGGAAAAGAGTTTATTCAAATTTGAATTCTATTTTAAAAGAGTTTTTTATTATATTTTAATTAAGGAATTAACAATATATAAAATATCATATTATCTAAATTTTTTTTATTAATGCTATTGTAAAAAAATTAATTAAAATTTTGATATTTAAGACCATCTTCGTTCTGAAATACATGTTGCTTAATTTAGCTTTAAATTTTCATTCAAAAAAACAAATATTTAGCCCATGATTTTTCCTATTATACCGAATTTTAGCTCCAACATTCAACTTAGAAGTCGTGATAATCATTGGATGGAATAATGCTCATTAATGATTTTAGAAAATCAAGTACGGATCAAGTTGGAGTCAGGAACACAACTTAGGGTAGTTTGGGTAGTTTATTATATTCTTTAAAAACTAGAGCTAACAAAATTTTAGATATATTATAGTAAAAATCAAATAAGACATGAACTCGTTATAACCCAAACTTAAAATAATCCAATCTTTAAGAAATACTCCCTCCGTTTTGAAATATAAGTTCATTGACTTTTAGCACGCTTTTTAAGGAGTTAAAAACTATATAAAATAATTTTTTTTATTAAATTGTTTACATAACTATATACTTATTAGTAATATATACGGAGTATAAGACTATGTAAAAAAATAATAAAAAAATATTATTTTATATAATTTTTAACTCCTTAAAAAACGTGCAAAAAGTCAATAGACTTATATTTCAAAACGAAAGGAGTATTATAGTAGAATTTTATAAATGAATATTCAACTAATAAGAATTCGAGATAACTTAAACCCAAAATAACTGAAACTTTAATAACCAAAACCAAAGTGGCCATGTATGTAAGCAAAGTGTTGTCTAACCGGTGCGATGGAAAACTCATTCGAGAGGTTTTATCAAGTAAATGTTATGCATAGTGAATAGTGATAGGCTAAAACCTACACCGTAAGTGTACGGGTTCAGTTGTAGTATATTGAGTGTCGTATCCATAAGGACTATGTGGTATTGATTGCCAATTCAAACATATTTAACTAGGTCAATAAAAGTGCGAGAGAAATGTTTATATGGAATGGAGGAAGCAACCAACTAAAAAGAAACAACTATATAAAACTGGTATTAAAACAATGGATACGAGGCAAATCTATGGTAAAGGATCACCACAACGACGCTTTAGTAGATTAAAATTAATATTCGTGTCGCCTTGTCTGAGTTTGTTGAAGGTAGATTGTCTAAAGTAATTGCAAATCTCCTCTTGGTTTCAAAGCAATTGTGTCTAAATTGGTTAACAATCTCATTTTGGTATCAAGCAACCAATTTAGACCCTTTAAGCTCGTAGAATTCTACATGATAGTCATATTAACGTCGCCTTTCGGTCTCGATCAATATCAAAATCATCTAAAATATCTATGACAATCTATAAATCCTCAAGAACTTCGATTATCTTTCGATAAATCAAACTTCAAGTTTAATCCTATGGTTCCAATGGATCAAATAGCTTTTCGGCCTAAATTCACCAACTAAATTCTAACTTAGGGTTCTAGTCTTTCGATTTCAAATCCTAAATTAGTTCTAACCAATTTTAATCAATTAGGGCTGGCGCAATAGGATTAAATCTAACAAATTATCAGACAAACGAATATCAATCACAACGCTACCAAAACATCGTCGGGATTACCTAAACCCTAGAACGGAGAAATTAAGAAAGCATAATATAACAAACAATGAACTAGATTATAGACAGAAATAGATCAAAGTTTAGAATAGAAATGCAAACCGAAATTTCCGTCCTCGATCCAAGCGTATACCGTCAAAACAAAACCAAAACTAAAAAACCTACGGCCGAAGCCATGTGCGGCCAAAATCTCCACTCCCTCTCAATTCTAAACAAACGAAGTATATATGTTTTTATTTTATTGAGATTGCAAGTTTTTATTTTATTGAAATTGCAATCTCAACCCATCAAATTAAATAATTAAAAACTAGCCCAATGCCTAATTATAAATTTAACTCCACTAAACAACCCAAACTTTAGCAACTTCCGCAATTAGCCACTTTAGCTCATCGGGTCCAATCCAATATTGCTCGCCGCTCCGTATTCAGCTTGATTTTCCTCAATAATAGCCTCAAAATGCCTGAAACACATAAAAACTAGGTGTAGACTCCGAAAATGCAAAATAAAACAAATAAAGCATAAAATATGATAAATATGCATGAAAATGACCTAAACTAATATGCAAATGCAAACCTAAAATATGACTAAAATAGACGTTATCACATAGGCAGATAAAGAGAGGAGTTGTAGGGTGGGGTTTGTTGCCCATGGCGAGGAGGGGAAGATGTGCTTCACGACAGCAAGGATTGTGATGCGGTCTAATAATGCATATTTTATATAGGCATTATATGGTAGTCTTAGCTTAGTTTAGTTAACTTGTAAATATCACATGTACGTTTTAGTGTTAATTCCATATTCTGTCGGTTTGATCCTGGCCTATTTTTTGTGGAGCTACAAAGAAATAGGCAATATGCTCAAACGGCTTCAAACAGAAGAAATAATATAAGGTAGAAAGGCAAATAATAGGCTAAGAAAAACATGCCTCAATCATTTGAAGCTCACAAGCAATAGACATATAAGTATTGGTCTTGAAAATAGATAAAAGTAGTTAATCCTAATAGATAGAAGCATATGAAGAGCAATCACACACAATCAAGCAAAAAAGGAATGAATAACATGAATAATAATCCCTATAAGGCCAAAATATTCTCACAAGTTCATATTTTGTTGGATTTCAATAAAACTTATACTAAGAATCATACATGGACAATTATATTCTCGTATCATGCTCGAAAATAAAATCTAAAAAATATACAACAAGGCTAAACAATACAAACATGCAATGGGATTTTTATGGTTATGCAAGCTAGAAAATAAATAAAGGACAAAACTAAGCAAGATGGGTGTTTAGACAATACATATATGTGCTATGCATGATTTTTTTGGGTTTTTTTGTTCATTTTTTTTCTTAAATAACATAAAAACTGAAAATAAAATACGACCTAACTAGGTGAAAATATGAATGCAAATATTTACACTAACTCCCCCCCCCCCCCCCCAACTTAAAATTTTCATTGTCCCTAATGAAAATCAAATAAATACAACAAAAGTAAAATAAAGCACAAGTGAGGGAAAAAGAAAAACATACACAATCACTAAGGTGGTGGAGGCGGGAACGGGTAGAACTAATAAAACATACAAGCAGAATTGGATGGTAATCGAGGCAACTTGCCTCCTGCATTACAGTCGTGGTGGCAGCAGAGAGAGATGAAAGCGCAATAAAAGAACGGCGGGTGCGGTGGCCTAGCCGCGGTCATGGTGTTGTCCTCCCCTCCTTTTCTTCACTTCTTTGTATGGCTTTTCCCATAAGGTTGGTTCGCGCAAAACTTTCAAAAATATATATGTTTCATCTAAAGCACAAGTGAGGGAAAAAGGAAAGCATAAACAATCACTAAGTGGTGGTGGTGGGAACGAGTAGAACTGCCGGAACATATAAGTGGAATTGGGTGGAAATCGAGGTAACTTGCCTCCTATATTACAGTCGTGGGGGTGGCAGAGAGAGACCCATGAGCAGCAAAGGAACGGCGGGCGTGACTACCTAGCCGCGGTCGCGATGCTATCCTCCCCTCCTTTTCTTCGTTTCTTCGTATGGCTTTTCCTATAAGGTTAGTCCGCACAAAACTTCCAAAAATATATATCTTTCATCTAAACTCATCCTAATTTATTGAAAGCAATAAATTAACTAAGAAAATCAAAGAATTCAATCTACTTACCTTGGGTTCCCTCCCAAGAAGTGTCATTGTTTCATGTCATACAGTCATAGACTCGACAGTTTATTCATTCGCATATTCAAGACTTGCTTGGAAATTGTCAACATCATCATTAGCGAATCAAACTTTTGTGCCCACCCAAGTGGCAAGCAAATACCACATATGAAAAAGTTGGAAGTCAAAAGGTGTGATATTGAATAATGTCTCCAACTTCTTATATGCTCGAGCGTGACTTTATATAGAGCGTATGTAGAACCACCAACACAGTTCTATTGGTGTTTTATCGAAGTAGTGCTTCTAGGGATCGATATATTCACCATAATCTTCAAAAGTGCATGGGTTAACAATTTTTCGCTCAAGAGCCACAAAAATCAGCTCTAGACTTGGTTTCTCAATAGGTGAGTTAGGGAAGATTTCTTCAGATAGATTATGAGCCAAAACACATGGAATCTTATGCATCAACTTGTGAGATTCCACGTCAGGGAGCATCGAACTCTCTCCTCCAACATCAACTGAACCATCGTTGCATGTGTCTGCTCTTACTTCATTAACTTGAGGATTGAATGTTTGTTATGTTGTCTTCTCACTTATCGGTTGAGCAAGTTGATTCAATACTCTCTTAATTTGCCTCATTTGCCGCTCCCTTAAGACCTTGCATGAATCCTTCATGTCCTGCTCCATTTGGTGACCCATATAGCAAAGAAGATCCAACAACTCTGACACTTCTAACCTTGCAACGCCTATGTAACATATGTACTCAACAAGGTCTCATATCTCAGGAGTCATACCCTCAAGAATGCAATCAACTACATCTTCTAAACAATCTTGCACTACCAGAATACTGTAATTAGACATCATATGATTTAAGTCTGTCAAAAAAACAAAAGATGTTAAACTCATCTATTACATCAATAATTTTTTTGTGATGTTTTATTTTGACAAATATAAAATTATTGGTTCTGAAAAAAAAATTAAAATGAGCGCGGATTTAAATTTTCAAAGTTGAAATGAGCTGGTTTCAAAATTTTAGGGTAAATATTACCACTTAACCAAATTTTCCCTTCCTCCACATTCATCAGTCCAAAACTCACTCTCTTCTAGTCTTCTCTCCCGACTGCCTCTGCCCTCGTCACCACCACCACTTCTCCAGGATGTCCTCACCACTGCCTCTGCCCCCGTCGCCACCACCACCGCCGCCGTCGCCGCCGCCACCTCTGTTCTCTCTCCCTCCTCAATCTTCAACTTCTCCTCCTCCTCTCACAGATCTGAGATCTCCTCAACCCTTATCGACCTTTTATTGCGACTTCTATTCCCCTCTATCCCTCAACCCTCAAAACCCTCGCCGCCATTCCAGTCAAAGCACCATCTCCTTCTCCATCATCGAGGTCTTCTCCATCACTAGATCTGACAGAGAGATTGACTCCACCATGATTCCGATGGCGCCATGACTTCGTCGGGCTAAATTTTTGGTCGTTTATGGTCAGATCTCTGGCATCTTCAACAAAAGTAGATCTCGAGCACCTTCGACATAAGCGGATCTTGAGCACCCTTCTCATATCTCCGACGTCTCCATTGTCCGATAATTTCTTCAAAACCTTTTTATTTCAATTCAAAATCTTGATTACTGTTTAGTTATGGTTTGATTTCGAGGACCATTAAAGTTTGTTTAGGGTTTGATTTTGTGGATTCCAATAACTTCTCTCATTCATGGCTTTACTTTCAATTTTTTAGAGATTCTTTAGATTAGACTCTCACATTCTGAAGTTTGGACTCGCGGATCAAATGCGTTTTCTCAGTTCATTATGATTTTGAAGAACATACAGAGAAGAGAGAGGAGATTTTGAAGCCTTCTGGGGTGCGTTTGGATGCTCCTCTATTTCAGGTAATATAAGCATGTATCCAATGAATATTCAGCATAAAATCAGCATTTGATTACAGAATTAAGTGCCCATAGTATTGACATCTTTCTTCTAGATTGTTGTGTTTTCTACTTCACAATAAAGGTTTGAATGATAAAGAAATAATCATATTATATGACAACAAAGCTAGATGCAACATAGAAGCAATCCGATAAGTTATTGGCAGCTTCACGAATGTACCGGAATGTGTATGTTTCAGTATTTTAGAAAAGACTCGGTGGCAGAAAACTACAAACTGGTTATGCTATCAGTTTGAAACAGGAACTCTGCTCATACGAAGTCAAGCTTCTTTACAAAAATGCCTGCTAAAAAGATGAGGTGATATTCTTCAAACCTAGGCCAGACTAGCTGAAATCACGCATGTTGAATGTTCTCTATCAATAACACTTCCTTCTAGCTTTGATTTATTAAGGTTTCTAGCTTGGTAGCTCTACCTCTATCGTTTTATGAGTTCAATGTTTTATTTTTTAGATCTAGAATAGGCCAGATCTTGGTTTTGAGTTTTAGGGTTGCCATCTTTCCTATTCATGGCATTAAACAAAAGAATTAATTTGTATTAATGCCTATAACCAAATTAAGGTTGTTTGCCAACAAGGAGTGTTGATAATCTGTTTTTGGAGCAGCAAGTTACATGGTTATTGTGTTGTTTACATGCTGAATGGGACTCCAAATTTGTTAATCCATTAACCTTATTGGGTGCAAGATCCAACTTTTTTACTTCCACTTCATCATAAGCTTTTCATCTTCCTATTTTAGCTTATAATGTTTCTTAATCGAGAAATCACAAACAATCAATTGGTATTTCGATTATTTTAGTATATGAATCAACCCTGTGATTGAAGTTTTATGGAAACTACTCTCTTGTAAAGTCCCAGAGTCATTTCTACCTGAATCATTTTTTCTGTCCAAAATGATTGGAGGCTAAGCAGATCATATGACCAGGCAAATGTTTATTTTTCTAACAACTCTGTGCTTTACACATATCAAACCCTTAATCTATATGCCATTTGTATTTGATTGATTTTGTACATGGTTTCAAGCATCCAGAACAGGATCTCTTTAGCTAGAAGCCACATTTGATACAATGATCGAAGTCTTCAAGTTTATGGACAAAAACAAAGATGGGAAGCTTAAAAGAGAGGATATGGTCAAGGCTCTGAACAATACTCCATGGGAGAGATTGCCATCTCATCTCACCAGGAGTCAGTTCAGTAAGCTAATATCTTGACTTCTGCCTTTTCATACTATTTTACCCCATTTCTCCGTGCCAATTCATTTTTAGCATTTATTAGATCAAATGGATCAAGTAAAAACTTCACATTTCCAAAATATTTTGTAGCTTAAACTCTACAATGTGTAACATGTGGTTCATCTCCTGATAGGAAGGGGCTGATTGGACATAAGAAGATCTACTGCCCTGCTTCCTTTTCTTTTCGACATAGGGTAAGTGATGAGTGGTGATTAATCGTGTTGGTAAGTGATAAGTGCTGCATTGGTTGGTAAACAGAAAGGTTCAAGTGTGACTTCAGGGATGCCTAGCTTCATTTCTAATAATCAGATGTGAGTTTTTATTAGTTTTATCCAATTTTTTTCATTGATTTTGTTTTGCACCTAACTTCAGTTATTTCTGATCATGACATATCAGTTGTACTGTTTACCTGTTCTATGTTTCCCGCTCCATTTGCTATCATGTTCAATGGTTTTAGTTGGCGCTCTAACCTGTTGTTTGGTCTATAGTTGTCTTAACGATAAGTGTTCGCTTTATAATTTTTTCATGGATGGCCTTTATTTCTTAATTCAGTTGTAATCATGTGTTAGTTGCCTCTTCTAATGATTCTCCTACATTATTCAATTGTGTGCCATTATTTTTTGTTTGAATCATGTGTGCTTATTAGTGTCAGTTATTACCACTGGGTTTTAGGTGATCAATGAAAAGTTACCAGAGCTACTACATTTCTCAGAGGATCTTACCAGTATAGAACCTACAACAAAGGTATCTTGACCTAAGATTAAGTAGTACTCATTTAAGTTTGAATATGTTACTGGGATAGATTTGCGTCAACCATGGGTCCATGGGTCACTTATGGTTCCATGTTAAAAACTTAAGAAGTGCCAAAGCATAACCCAAACTTTCCGGTTTGGTTAGCCTACCTTATTCGCTTATATTTTACTTTCAATTCTGAAACTATGATCTATGTTTTCGAAATGAAAATTTCCCTTATTCCTAGTTTACTTGTTTTTTTCCATTATGAACTGAACAATAGTAATCTAGTTTTAAATAATTCTCCGTTATTAAAAAAAAAGCTCTTAGTTTATCAAATTTCACTGAACACTACCATATATATTTTTCTTCTTGCATTGCTGTTTACATGGCTATACTTTCTTTAGTTTATGTGCAGCTATATTCCCCCATGCATATCATCTTATGTGCATCTTATTGGTCTGCATGGACTGCCATAGAAGCAGCCATTGAGATGGATAAGCAATTGAAGGTGATTTTAATCTTCAAATTGCTTACTTAGAAGCTTGAAGTGTATATTTCACTTCAAAGGGCCAGATTCTTAGTCCTTGCTGCTATGGTTTGACGCCTTATTTTTCTCCTGCATTTTCTTTTAACTCATGGTTTGATGCGTGTTTTTGGTGCTATGCTTTGATCAGTTTTTTTTTATGCTATGTTTGTGATGCTTTCAGCGAGAGAGAAGATTATTTGCTTTTGTCTCCCCACACCTCAAAAGTCAGATCCTCCTTCTTTGACATCTGCCCATGGCCCGAGATCCGTCACACTCTGCATCTGCTCACTCTCATAGCTGTTGCTGCTACTACTGCTTCAATTTCAATTTCTCTTTGTTCGAGTTGGAGGTCTCGCTGCTTGTTTGTCGAGTTCTTTCTTTTCTCTCTAAGCAATTTTAAGTTTATTATATGCCTCCTTATATATCTTTATAGGTTAAACCCTTGGTGGAATGAGATTGTTTCTTATCTCTATGCACTATTTTTATCTTTCCTTTAAGCCTCGGCCGGAGTAGGGTGCCCACACTACATAGTTTTAGTGTTTGGAAGTGTATCTTTTAAGTACCTATCATTTGTAAAATATTTATAAATGTTGATTTCGCGTTTATCTTTATATATATATATATATATATATATATATATATATATATATATATATATATATATATATATATATATATATATATATATATATATGTATGTATGTATATAGTACGTCGTCATTTGTAAAACATTGGATTACAGATGAAAAGTGTTGTGCTTGAATAGATATGAAATCGAACCATTTTATAAAAACGGATGTTAGCATCATTATAGACATCGTCTGAACTAAATCAATGTGTAACATATATTTTTACATCACAATATTAATATAAATTGATATATATTGCTAACACAACATCCTTATAAAAATCTAAAATGATGTCTATATCATATTAATACATCAGTTATGTACATATTTCATACGATAGATTATTTTAAAATAATAGAAAATCACAAATTATATATATGAAATTAATATACACAAAATTAATTTATTAAAAAAGATGTGTATTTTGTTTTAATACATTGATTATTTTAAAAATAGTGATGTAAATGTAAAATTTAGGCTTGGTGTGGACATCTTCATAAGCTGATAGATGGAAAATAATGAGGCTTTAACAACAAATGAACATGTCAAAAATAAAATTGAGGGGCTGATTTATATCTATATTCAAAATAAATTAGATGTTTTAATCAAGAAAAGGCATCGGCTTAAAACCGATGTGAAAAAGTTGATCTTTTACTACACTTACGCACAATAAGATCGGAAATTTTTTGAAAGACATCTGTTCACAACAGATGTCTAATTGCATTTTTCTAGTAGTGTTGGAAACCTCGTGGATAGTTGGCGTCTACTACTATATGCACTCTGGTAAGATATTGGTGAAAATTCCCCTCCTGAAACTGCAATAACTTCTACTTCATCTTGAAAGGTTACTAGATAGGGTGTTGCGAACTGTAAGACAGGTTCATAACGGGTTAGGTATATAAAAAAATCAATAAACACACATAAAGAAATAAGCTTGATTCTCTGACAACGACAGCAAATTTGACAAAGGGAAAAGTCGTTGTTTTCCATGTGAAAGTAAACTCAAACTCACAAACAAGTAGGTAAGTAAGAGGTCAGTCCCCTAGATAAACAACTATTTTATGCAATGTGTATTTATCAATTAGGAGAAAAATGAGACTTTTCTATATATATAAAAACTATAAACAATTTAATGGAAAATAATATTAGAGAGATAGTTTCACCTATAAATTCGCAACATTGGTTGGTTTGTAGTTTCACCTACAAATTCGCAATATTGGGTGGTTTACTCAATCATTGAATCTCCCTCTAGTTGCTAATTATTTCCTATCAATTATTGTTGATATTGGTTTGAATAAATTATTAGTCTAAAGGAGTCTTAATAATCTCTTACAATCTTATGTAATATAAACAAGGGAAAGATGTTAACATAGAAGTAGCACAAAGTCCCAATATCCTCAACGTATAGGCAATACTATTTCCCTAAAGAATCAATACTTAGTCGATATGTCAACTTCCTACACATTCCAGTTTCGTTAAAGGAATCCCACAAGAATATGTTTGCTTGCTATAATAGATTTAGTTCATGAAAGGAACAAATCAAAACCTTAGCGCGATGAGATTATATCAAGTTCATCAATCAAGATAAAATCAACAACATAAGCAATTAGCACAAAGAAGTTGAAATAAGCGATAGGAATAACTAGAAGTCAAAACTCATGATTCAACCAACCAAGTCTTCAACTGCGAGTAAAACCAAAAGAGTTTAGTTGTTCATGGCTCATTAGAACTCAAATCTTCAATCTATCAATCTCGATGCATCAAAAACTAGATTTAAACATGTCTATTTATAGGCCTAAAGTTGGCCAAAACCCTAAAATAATCGGACTAGGGAAGATAAGTTTTTAGGTAAAAGATAGACTTTAAGTTGGATAGATTCTGCTCTGATCAGCCCTAGAGCCAGGGGCACGTCACCCTAGCCGCAAGCACAGCTTGTCAACCTTGATCAACCGTAGGCGCGTCACCCTAGGCGTGGGCGTGGCATCCAGGTCATGGGCGCGACTTTTCTAGTGTATGACATTATTCTGTTTTTAAATTTGATCTCGACATCAACATAAAAGTTTTATCTCTCAAAAAGATCTTTTCAGCGCATACTTATAATAGTCAATCGAATCACCGAGACCTCCAAAAAGTGCGTTAAAAATTTAGCTTATCATGTGACAACTTTTGTTGACTTGTTCTTCACTTAGCTCTCAAACTTCAATTCCGATCCCGGGCTCTTCACTTGTTATCCTCTTCTTCACTCTTTCTTTATCCATGAGCCTCCTCATTTCTCATCGAATCTACATCTACTTGAAATAATCGATAAAAACATGTATATTCCGATTCCATCACTAAAGAGAGTATAAATACAAATATGTATCAAAACATGCAATATGGACATTTAAATTATACTAAATGCATCCTAATATTCCTATCTAAATATGCATTATCATGGTGTGTAATGAGGGAGCAATAACCTGCTGAGAAAAGGCTACAACTAATGTTTTTTGTTCAATATCAAGTTCATCTTCCTCCTGAAGTAGCATGTCGGTGAGATCATAGGGTGAAATCGGATCAACATGAATAAGGACTCATGTCTTGAACGGACCATAGGAGGAGTCCAGCTCTTGAAGGACACAACTGAGATAATCTTCATCACTAATAAGAACACTACATATTCAGCAAGTGTAACAACAAAAGAATGCTTCTTTTCGATGTAATTAAACATCGAAAATGATCCTTTGACAAGAGTTTGCAGTTGGCTTTTAAGGGATATTAGTTGTGCTTGAGTTTGAGACTGGAACATTCGATTGACTATAGATGAAGCTTGATGAGAGAAAGAAGCACGAGCGACAAAGGCCAATAAATGATTTGTCATGGTTGAACAGATCCACACGAGAACCAAACGGTCTTTCTTTCTCCAGGTTTGATAAGCTTGATGATCCATACTATATATCTAATCTTGTTTTTTTAGAATTACCCCAACTGTGTATTTATGTCATTGGAATACTTATTTGTAGAGAGCAGATAAAAAAAAAAATTATATTTTCCAATGGTGAGATTGATCTTACATATGGAAATTCCTAGCATTGCAAATATTGTTGACCCCCTGAACCTTAGTCTTATACTCTCCGTATAAAAAAAAGTTGATGTTTTGATTTTTTGTCACATTTTTTAATTAAGGAGCTAAAAATTTTATAAAACATCAACTTTTTAAATATTTTTTATAATTTCATAGATGATAGTTTTAAGTATTAAATTTTAAAAAAAAATGATAAAATAATATAATAGATATTTTATACTGTATAATTTTTATCGTATTGAAAAGAAAAACTTAAGTTTTTTTAAACCATTGTATTTTGGTTTTACTATTAATTATAAAAGGAAAAATGATTCAAAATAATACCAACTATCACATATGAACCAAAAATAATACGAACTAAAAAAAGTCTCAAAATAATACAAACTATCCACCTATAAACCAAAAATAATACAGACTTTAAAATCAACTAAAAATAATACAAACTATGAACTTTTAACTCAAAATAATACAAACTTTTGAAGTTGGACTAGAAGAAGAATCAAAACAAAACATTATTTACCAAAATTACAAAAATATGTGTATATAGTCACACTTTGGACAAATGCATCCTTTTATTGTTTAAATACACCAAAACCACTATTTATTTATTCAACTTTACAAAAAAATCATTTTTTATTTTAAAATTAAATAAAATCACATCCACTTTATCCATAATTATTTTTTTAAAAAAAAGAATCATATCACTACGCCATTTTGCAACTCGGGTGACGAACATAAATGGTCACCTGAAAGTCGAATTCGGTCACCTGAGAATTCAGGTGACGACTATTCGTCACCTGAATGGTGGTCACCTGACCACCGTCCCCTGAGCTTATAGGTGACGACTCTATCAAAATTGGACATAGAAATCAAAGCCCGATAAAAGCCCGACCCGGAAGGTTCACGCGACCAAGTTTTCGTCGCCTTAAAGATAGCAAAAATTGTCAGAGATCATTCAGGGGACCGAATATGTTCGTCACTTGAACATTCAAGTGACCAAAATGTTTGTTGCTTGACCAATCAAGTAACGTAAATGTTCGTCACTTGAGACTATGGTTAGGGTGGGTTGAATTGTAAAATTTATCACCTGATGCATAAAGCAACGAACATAGTGCATATGTTCGTCACTTGAATTGTAAAATTCGTCACCTGAATTGTAAAATTCGTCATCTGAAGCATCATCGCTTGGTTATGTTCGTCGTTTGAGTATATTTCGAGAATTTTTTAATTAATAACCAGAGGACTCAGGTGACTAGATTTCGTAGTAGGTTCGTCGTTTGAGTATATTTCGAGATTTTTTTTAATTAAAAATTAGATGACGAGGTTTGTCTATATTCGTCGCCTAAGTTAATGATCATCCAATAATATACATATATACCCAGGAAGTGGATGTGCCCCCTATTTTTTTTACCATACCAAAAAAAATATGCACCTGTACACAAACAATACCATTCAAATTTCACAACATAATTATACCAACACATTTCATACCATTACCACCACCAAAATGCACACAAGGCCATAAAACATGTCCAAAACGTGTCGAAAAGATGGCCAACACATGTCCAACACAACCACATCTACCTAAAATAGTTAGACTACTTATATTCATTAGAAACGTGTCCAAACACCATGTACGAATAGCTGTCCAAAATGTTCATACACTACGAAGTTGTTCAATTCCAACCATGAGGCCATGAAGGAGAAGAGGTCACGGGGTGTTACCTTGGGAGGGGCTGGGTTGGGAAGGTGTTCGGGATTTGGCAAAGGTTGTCATGAACTCCTCCAAAACTGAAATACGATTCTTCAAAGCCTCATTCTCAGCAATGGCTAGCTTGGCATCCTTCTTGGCTTTTTTGGTTTCCTCCTCTGCCTTCTTAGTTCTCGCCTCCAGCTCCAATCTAATTGCTACAGCTTGCAGATTAGCTCCTCCTCTTTTCTTTGGCGGGCGAGAACTAAGAAGGTGGTTTCGGCCAAGGAAGATCTATCTCTCGTCCACCTCTCTTTGTTGGGAATAACTTCATGCATTGGAAATCTCTAATGCAAATGTTTGTTATTGATCAAGATTTGGAACTCTGGCATATCATTATACGAGGACCAAATATCCCCAAGAAAGAAGGTCCCAATGGAACAAGGGTGGACAAATCAGAGGATGAGTACACCCAGACTGATGTAGAAAGTGTGGCTAAGAATTTCAAAGCCATAAATCTGTTGTACTGTGGTCTGAGTACGGATGAGTTCAACCGTATCTCTTCATGCAGAACAGCAAAAGAAATCTGGGACAAATTAGTGGTTACTTATGAAGGAACCAGCCAGGTCAAAGAGACCAAAATTAGTATCTTTCTTAGACAGTATGAACTGTTTAAAATGAACCCTGATGTAACGGCCCGGATATAAATATCCGGGACACGTTTCGAAGGTCGGATACCTTCGTTCGGATGTTGCAATTCAAGTACGGGTCGAGGTTTCAAACCTCTAATCAGTCGAAGTTTCAGAAATACAATTTAAACGAAAGTAAAGCGGAAGCATGACTTAGATACAAAAGTCGCGACAATCATGAACAGGGCAATCAAGATAACCTGATAGAAGTAGTTCGAACCTATACAATGGTCATCATGAGTATCAAAGCACATAAGCACAAATTCACACTGAGGATCAATTGTAGCTCAAGGAGTAGTGCATATAGAATCACACAATCATGAACAGGGCAATCAAGATAACCCGATAGAAGTCCATAAGGGCAACGTTGACTCTTCCCAACTGACTCATTACCCATCTTTCCCGTGAGACTCGGATACTGCTTTTCGTGGTAAGAAGACGCTAATGAATCGTCATAAGAATTGATAAGGACAACCTCGGAAACACTTACTTTCTAACTTGGAATGACATCAAAAGCCAACTTTCGATACTTTCCCCAAGTAACCCTCATATCCAACCATGATTTTCCCAAACACTATGCTTACCAACCCGATTTCCCGTGGAGGAGACTGATATTCGAGGGGAGGACTCGATTGAACGATCAAAGGATTCATAAGGAAAGGGGCGGGTCCACAAAACTGAGCTTAACCATATAAGAAGAAGAATGGTACTCCCGCTATCCCGTTCGCACAGATCGTTCAATATTCATTCAATAGTTAGAACATAACAATCAAATCTTTTGCATATCAAGCACTCAATCATAGAATCAGTTAATGACAATTGCAATGATCTCCTTGGAGTCTTCCCGACCCATCTGTAAAGAACAAGCTAGTATTTCGCCTACCCGTTTCTGACTACATCCAATAGGGATGGTCTATCGCCTTTTCTACCCACTCGATCCCTTATTAGTTGGTTCTCCTCTTTTATCATAAGCCAAGTTCATATTTATTCCAATTGAGTTAGGCATATTAAGTTCATTTTGCCTCTTTAAAACGCTTTCGAGTCTTTTGAAATTCATGGGTGGTTTTCCAAAACATACACTCGACCCTTTCGTACCCGAATTGCACAACCTGGCTCTGATATCAACTTTGTAACGGCCCGGATATAAATATCCGGGATACGTTTCGAAGGTCGGATACCTTCGTTCGGATGTTGCAATTCAAGTACGGGTCGAGGTTTCAAACCTCTAATCAGTCGAAGTTTCAGAAATACGATTTAAACGAAAGTAAAGCGGAAGCATGACTTAGATACAAAAGTCGCGGCAGAGCCGGGTCAAAACCAAAACAAAGTGGGTGATTGTCATTTGTCAAGTTAGAATATATTAGCCGGATTCTTCGATTCGCCAAAAGATTTCCCCGTCACAGAAGCATGGAGAAACAAGAGCGGTACCTAACACTATCCACGAAGTCAGGCCTGGTGATCGTCTGCGGGTCCTCTGACCGCGCTGAGGCCACATAACATGTCTATGCCTAAATAAAAGATGACTAATGCGGTACAAGATTTAAATCACACTATCATGCCCCTAGTATATATATAATATGCAGAAAAGAACTGTAAAGGGCCCCAGACAATGCCAAGTGGCATATCCCTCTCCTACCTCTGCACCCCTTCCCGTTAGTGCAAAGACTGGCCAGTTCGGGCTATAGCATAGCACTCTCTTCGTGGTGGTGCACTCACCACGGTATCATCATATCATATCATATCTCATCATCATATCATATCTCATCATCATATCATAAAATAAATAAAACATGCCCGATGGTGCTGGGCTAATCGTATCATATCAAATCATCTCATCTCTTGCCCGATGGTGCTGGGCTATCATATCATGCTCATATCGACTCGATAGACTCAGGGCACCCGATGGGGCTGGGCTACCCTATGACCCTAGCAAAGACTCTAGGACTATCACAGATAACGGTCGTTCTGTATTCAAACACACAAAGTAAACATATGCTCAGTTCAATGCAATCCTAACATGATACTACATGGCATGCTTTAATATGCAACAAAACTACACATTACATGACACATCAGGCAGGAGGTCCAGGTTACTGAGTAAGTCCCGTAGGATACTTACCTGTTGATGTAGAACAGCAAGATAACACAAGCAAGGACCCAAATGCAAGTCCAAAGCAATCCAAAAGCAATACACACCTATCATCAAGTCATTTCCATAAGCTACCAGACCAACATTCATACACACGAACCCCAGTTCTCAACATTCTCAAAACCGACAGATAGTAAAATTGTTTTCCCAAAATCTTCCTGATACGATCAAATCGACTAAAATCATTCTTCAATTAAACTCATTGATAAAGTCTTACCAACCATAATTTCAAACTCATAAATCCCAATTAAGTCAACTCATACTCAAAATGTTTTCTCAAATCATACTTGGCCAAATTCCGACATTAAACATTTAAGCTTTAAAGTCAATTTCCCAAAATCATGTTATAAAATAATTCCGGCATGTTTCTTATTTCAAAACATTATATAAATTCCAACATTAAATCATCAAAATAATCCTATGTTCAAATATCATATTTATAAATCAAAACCAACAATTCGCTTTAAAGTTCCCAACTCACATGTTTAAATCCTCACAAAATGCATCAATTAAATAATCCAATTAATGCTATTTTAAAACAATATAAACAATATATAAAGATTAATTCCAGAATATTATAATTATAACCAAATTCAAAACTATAATAATATTCAAATATTTCCACATACTATCCATAATATCTCAAAACAATCCATAGATGTGTACATAACCCAATATCAATTATTATTATTTTTAAAACCTTTTAAATATATTAAAATATCTCAGAATTTTTATAAATATATATTTATATATTTTCCCAAATCCAAAATAATAATCAATATAACACATAATATATATATATAACCATAACATTTAACATTATATGTAATTTACTACCGAAATTAAAAAACAAAAACACAACCCATAAATATCACCCAACAAGCCAGTCCAATCCTAACCCAACCAGAAGCCCATGACCCGCTCCGATTCGGCCCAGACCCGAGTCCAAACCATCCAAATCCGGATCCAGCAACCCACCCCATTGAACCGGTTTTTGTTTTAATTAAATAGGGAACCGGACCAAGAGAAATAAGAAAATAAAAGAAGAAAATCGGGTCCTAGACCCCTGTCTTCAACCTCTGGGCAAAACAGAGTAGCAGCGGAGGAAAAACGACGGAAATGGACGGAGGGACCTTAGGCTATGGGCTCCGTTCGGCTTCAGATTTCACCCAGAGAACCCTTTTGAAATTCCGAACCCAACCCACTCGGTGATAAGGAAACGAAAGCAAGGAGGAAAAGAGGAGGACAGATTTACCGAGCTCCGAGGGATAACTCCGGCGAGGGCGCTCAAGGCTACACTGCGCTTGCTCCTGGATCGATCTCGGTCATTGGAGGATCGGCTGTGCTCGGATGGAGGGGGCTCGGCTCTTCGTCAGAGAGGCTCCTTCTTCCTACCGTTTATGAAACAGGGCAGAGGTGTTGCCTCTAGCGGCTTATCGATCGACGTTGGCGGCAACGGTGGTGATGAACCCTGGTGGTTCGACGAATGGGAACGAGAATGGAAGGAGCGAGTAGGTGAGGTGGGATGGTGGCTCAAAGAGACGAGGAGGATGAGGTAAGGAGGAGAGATGGTGGTGGCTGAGGAGGCTCAATGGGGAAATGAAAAATGGTGAAAGGGAGCTCCTTTGGAGGGGTGAAAGAGAGAAACGGAAATGGGGAAGCAGAGTGAGTGAAGGTATGTGAGGGTTGATGCTTCAATTGGACTGCAGGAAGTGTGGTTGGCCTTTAGTATGTAAGGGTGAGGGGACCAATTGCAAATTGGGTGTGTTTGCAGGCATCCGAGAGAGAGAGAGAGAGAGAGAGAGAGAGAGAGAGAGAGAGAGAGAGAGAGAGAGAGAGAGAGAGAGAGAGAGAGAGAGAGAGAGAGAGAGAGAGAGAGAGAGAGAAGAAGAAGAAGAAGAAAAAGGAAAAGAAATGTGTATATATATATGGTCCCAACAAGATATTTTGAATACCCGACAAATATCTCGAAACCCGCTCGCCCGATCGAATCCCGACTAAATCAAATTTAATAAATCAAAATTAGATCAAATTTCAAGATAATCGGAATTAAACAATTTCAATCAAATCAGAGCTTAATTAAATTTTATTAATACTCGGACTCGAAGTCGAAAATCAAATCCCATCAAAAATCCTAATTTAAATTGATGTCGGAATGATTTTAAATTTTGAAGTCGTGCTCGAGGACGATTTTTCTCCCATTTTTATAAATTGAAATAATTAATAACATTTTGAATTAAAATACTACTAATATGATATCTAAAATATATTTGGTCTTTACACCTGATGAGTCGGTTAAAGCTATGTTTACCCGTTTTACGGAAATCATAAATAACCTTGACTCATTAGGAAAAACCTTTTTGAATGAAGAAAAGGTTAGAAAGATACTAAGGTGCTTACCTAAAGCAAAATGGGGTCCTAAAGTAACGGCCATAGAGGAAGCTCAAGATCTTAACACATTGGCTCTTGATGATCTACTAGGAGAGATGGTGGTGGCTGAGGAGGCTCAATGGGGAAATGAAAAATGGTGAAAGGGAGCTCCTTTTGAGGGGTGAAAGAGAGAAACGGAAATGGGGAAGCAGAGGGAGTGAAGGTATGTGAGGGTTGATGCTTCAATTGGACTGCAGGAAGTGTGTTTGGCCTTTAGTGTGTAAGGGTGAGGGGACCAATTGCAAATTGGGTGTGTTTGCAGGCATCCGAGAGAGAGGGAGAGAGAGAGAAGAAGAAAAAGGAAAAGAAATGTGTATATATATATGGTCCCAACAAGATATTTTGAATACCCGACAAATATCTCGAAACCCGCTCGCCCGATCGAATCCCGACTAAATCAAATTTAATAAATCAAAATTAGATCAAATTTCAAGATAATCGGAATTAAACAATTTCAATCAAATCAGAGCTTAATTAAATTTTATTAATACTCGGACTCGAAGTCGAAAATCAAATCCCGTCAAAAATCCTAATTTAAATTGATGTCGAATGATTTTAAATTTTGAAGTCGTGCTCGAGGACGATTTTTCTCCCATTTTTATAAATTGAAATAATTAATAACATTTTGAATTAAAATACTACTAATATGATATCTAAAATATATTTGGTCTTTACACCTGGTGAGTCGGTTAAAGCTATGTTTACCCGTTTTACGGAAATCATAAATAACCTTGACTCATTAGGAAAAACCTTTTTGAATGAAGAAAAGGTTAGAAAGATACTAAGGTGCTTACCTAAAGCAAAATGGGGTCCTAAAGTAACGGCCATAGAGGAAGCTCAAGATCTTAACACATTGGCTCTTGATGATCTACTAGGAAAGTTAATAACCCATGAAATGATCCTCAACGAGGACGATGGGGAACTTCCTACCAATCTCAAAAAACTTGCTCTTAAGGTCAAGAAAGAAGAACCATCGGAAGATTCCGATAGCAACGATGATGAAGATCCTTTTGCTCTAATCACTCGTGGATTAGCACGCATATTGAAAATGAAAAAGCAATTCGCCAAAGGTAAGCCCTCTAACTCTTCTAAGAAGAGTCAAGTCCTTACTTGTTATGAATGTGGTGAAACAGATCATCTCGTCAAAGAATGTCCTATAAAGAAGAAGAACAAAGCGAAGAAAAAGGAGTCCAACAAGAAGGTGATGGCTGCTTGGAGTGACTCGGATTGTTCAAGTGACTCAGATGCTGAAGAGGAACATGCAAACCTGTGTCTTATGGCAAAATCCGATGAGATCAAGGATCAACACTTAGATGGAGTTGTAAGGAATCTTCTCTCTAGCCCTATCAATGTTTTATCTGAATTCTTGAAGAATATGATTTCGAATGAAGAAACTTACAACAAGGAAATCAGTTACTTAAAAGAGAAAGTGCAGGATCAAGAAACATGCATAAGGAAGCTGTCGCAGAAATTACAAGATCTTGACAGCCAGAGTTCTAAAAGTTATCACTGATAGTAAGACCTTACGATCAGAAATTTCTGAACTTAAGGCAAACGTCTCCTCTCTTAAGAATCATAATAATGATCTTAAGAATGAAAATGTGAAGCTTTCTAAGAAATTTCAAGATCAACAAAGAGCCCTTGTGCAATTCACTCGATCCAAAGCAACTCTTGACAAGATGCTTGGAGAACAGCAACTCTCCTTAAATCGAAGTGGTATAGGATACAACAGGAATTTTCCTGCAAAGCCTACTAACAAGTTCGTTAAGACTAAAGGAAGTTGGCGATCTCCAACTTGCTTCTTTTGTTGTAAGAAAGGTCATGTGAAGGAAACGTGTCCTTATAGGAGAACGGATCCTTACATTATTAGGAATACCTTTCCTGTTCGGTTAAATGAGCGGATAAGACAGATTTGGGTTCCAAAAGGGACAAGGTTACCAAACATGGTTTACCCCCACAATGGATCCAAATCAGTTTATTGGTCTAGCCGAAAAGGTTGATTTTGTGTTTTGCAGGATATTACCAAGACCAAGGAACAAAAATGGATAATGGATAGTGGTTGCTCAAAACATATGAGTGGAAAAGAATCTCTTTTTCACAATCTAAAGAAGCAATCCGGTGGAACTATTACTCTTGGTGATAAAGCAAAATGCAACATCGTCGGTATTGGTAACATTGGTGTTGATTCAAATAATTCTATCAATGATGTATATCTTGTTGATGGCTTGAAATACAATCTTCTTAGTGTTTCGCGGCTTTGTGATAAGGGAAATCTTGTTAGCTTCAACAAGAAGAAGTGTGTCGTACAAGATGAAGAGACTGGAGAAATTGTTCTTACTGCATACAGGGACTCTAACATTTATGCTCTTAATACTAATCGTATTGCAGGCTCCAATCTGAAATGTCTCAAGGCCTTATCAGAAGATCCAAGGATTTGGCATAGGAGACTTGCACATATAAGTATGCATACTCTCAGCAAACTCCCTTCAAAGGACCTTGTTCGAAGCCTTCCTAATTTAAACTTCAAGGTGGATGATCTTTGCAAAGCCTGCTCAAGAGGTAAACATACCCGTAGTCCATTCAAAAAGAAGCTGGTCGTTAGTACTACTAGACCTTTGGAGCTTCTACACATGGATCTTTGCGGACCTATGTGTGTCAAATCTCCCAAAGGTAAACAATACATATTTGTTATTGTTGATGATTATTCTCGATTTACTTGGGTTTTCTCTCTTAAAGATAAATCAAAAACTCTGTTTTATTTTTCCAAACTTTGTAAGGAGTTACAAACTTTGAAAAACCTACCTATCGTTTCTATTAGAAGTGATCATGGTAGAGAATTTGATCAATTAAACTTTGATTTATTTTGTGCGAAATATGGTATTTCTCACAATTTTTCGGCTCCTAGGACACCTCAACAAAATGGCGTTGTGGAACGAAAGAACCGCACCCTAGAGGAAATGTCCAGGACTATGCTATTGGAGAATAATCTGCCGAAGCCATACTGGGCAGAAGCTGTGAATACAGCAAATTATATTCTCAATAGATGTTTAATTAGATCAATTTTAAAGAAAACTCCTTATGAGCTTTTTAAAGGAAGAAAACCAAGCATATCATATTTTAAACCATTTGGATGTACGTGTTACGTGCATAACAATGGTAAGGATAATCTTGGGAAATTTGATGCACGCAGCGACGAAGGTATATTTCTTGGATACTCGACTCAAAGCAAGGCGTATCGAGTATTCAATAAACGTACCAAAATCGTCGAAGAAAGCATCCATGTATTATTTGATGAAAGTGATAACGGTATCTTGAGTGAAGGATTTGCATATTTGAAGTTAAATACTCATGAGGGAGATGAATCAGATGGAGAAGGCAATCATCTTGAGAAGAGCAAATCCAGAAATATGCAGGAACCATTTCAAGATCTTACTGATCTGTCACAAGGTCTTGAAACTATGTCTCAAGGCCTTACAAATGAAGCCAGTCTTGAAGATGGGCCTCCTCCGGAACCTCAAGGCCCTTATCCTACGAATCCTCCTGAACCTCAGGAGCCGTATCCTTACACTTCCAGTGATCCTACTCCCAGCCAAGGATCTGCAAGAAGGAGATTCAAACATGCCTCATCTCACTCTACTTCGGATATCATTTCTGACCCTTCATCTGGTGTTCAAACACGCTCTAAAGTTAGAAATTTATGTGCTTTTCACGCATTTGTTTCTCTTGTAGAACCCAAGAAGTATACCGAAGCTCTTCAAGAACCTGATTGGATTATAGCTATGCAGAATGAGCTTAACGAGTTCAAACGAAATAAAGTTTGGAGCCTTACGGCAATGCCAAAGGGTAAATCTATTATTGGAACTCGTTGGGTATTTCGAAACAAGCTTGATGAAGGAGGAAACATCATTCAAAACAAGGATCGTCTTGTTGCTCAAGGATACAATCAAGAGGAAGGTATTGACTACGAGGAGACGTTTGCACCCGTAGCCAGACTAGAAGCTATTCGTATGCTCCTTGCCTTTGCTTCTTTCATGAGCATCAAACTCTTTCAAATGGATGTTAAATGCGCCTTTTTGAATGGTTTCTTATATGAAGAGGTTTATGTCGCTCAACCTCCTGGTTTTGAAAATGATGAATTTCCATATCATGTTTATAAGCTCGACAAAGCTCTTTATGGCTTGAAGCAAGCCCCAAGAGCTTGGTATGAGCGACTTTCAAAATATCTTTTGGAAAATAATTTCAAAAGTGGGTTAATTGACAAAACTCTATTCATCAAAACCCAAGGTAATGATATCCTTGTTGTACAAATCTATGTGGATGATATATTGTTTGGAGCTACTAACGAATCTTTGTGCAAGGAATTTTCAAATATGATGTGCAAGGAATTCGAGATGAGTATGATGGGGGAGCTAAATTTCTTTCTTGGTCTTCATGTTCATCAAAGTTCTAAAGGTATATTCCTTAATCAAGGAAAATACACTCGAGAACTTCTCAAGAAATACAAGATGAGCGAATCCAAAGTGGCTAAGACTCCTATGAGCTCTACTCTTTCTTTGGATCAAGATCTTACCGGAAAACAGG
The DNA here is from genome assembly GCA_963922045.1 of Persicaria maculosa. NCBI lineage: Eukaryota > Viridiplantae > Streptophyta > Magnoliopsida > Caryophyllales > Polygonaceae > Persicaria > Persicaria maculosa. The sequence goes on along the minus strand of OY998261.1, from coordinate 15,664,587 downwards.
TAAATCAGAAAGAATATCGAGGTATGATTGGATCTCTTCTTTATCTTACTGCTAGTAGACCTGACATTATGTTCAGTGTTTGCATGTATGCCAAATTCCAAGCTAACCCGAAAGAATCACATCTTATAGCGGTAAAGAGGATTTTGAGATATCTAAATGGTACAAAGGATCTCGGATTATGGTATCCCACTCAATCTAGTTTCAATCTTGTCGGATACTCCGATGCTGATTTTGCAGGACATGAAGTAGATAGGAAAAGCACTTCCGGATGTTGTCAATTTCTTGGGTCATCCCTTATAAGTTGGCATTCCAAGAAGAAAGATTCAGTGGCCCTTTCAATGGCCGAAGCTGAATATATTGCTGCTGGAGCTTGTTGTGCTCAAGTCTTATGGATTGCACAACAACTCCAAGATCTTGGAATCAATTATAAGAGCATACCCATAAAATGTGACAACACAAGTGCTATTTCTATCTCCAAAAATCTTGTACAGCATTCAAGAACGAAACACATTGATGTGAGACACCACTTCATTCGAGATCATGTAGAAAAAGGAGATGTGTCTTTGACATTCATCTCAACTGAACTACAACTTGCAGATATCTTCACAAAACCCTTACCCGAAGAGAGATTCAATTTCATCAGGCTAGAACTTGGAATGCTTAATAAGGAAGCATCAACGTAGGGGGAGCAATCTTATAAGATCATATTCCCTACGTCCTGGTCTTGAAAAAGATTTCAAGACCTTACTAATTCATAGTAAGGTGTTAAATCGATTTTTCATAATATTGTATTATGGATTAAATCTCTTAGTTAATATCTTTATAGATATTTAACTAAAAGAAGATTTATCTTTTAAACATATTTCCTGTTAAAACTGATTTTCCTTGTTTTGGGATTTTGTTTGTCAAATCTTTTAAGTTTTATCTCTTTAAATTTTTAACCAAAAAGAATTTTATTCAAAAATCCGATTTTATTTTCGGTTAAGATCTTTTTGGATTTATCTCTTCTTGTTACTTCTTTAATTGCACTTATCCATTTATTTTCGAAAGTTGGTTTCACATTGAATGATTTGGACCGGTTTTTACGGAGATTTTTTTATATTCACTGAGGAGATCTTAAGTCTTGAGATTTTATTTGGAAGTTCAAAGGTTTTTCTCCTCCTATTTATACTTCTCTCTCCCACCCGTCAAATCATCCCTTTCACTTTCGATTCTCTCTCTCTCTCTGATCTCTCCTCTTCCCAAAAACACTCAAGAGCTCCATTGAATTCATGGCTCCAAAGAAAAACTCTTCCTCTCCCTCTACCCGGTCTGGTTCCAAAAGGCTCCGCACCTCAGATCACAAGGGCAAGGGCATAGCAATCGACAACGAATACAAAGGAAAGGTTGTTCTCCGGCAATTGGAAACCTCCTCGGAGAGTGAGGGCGACGGAACGCGCGATCGCCGGAAGATCATCAAGCGGGAGCCCCGTTATCCTCCTCGCAATCATCCACGCCAGGTGAATCCTCGCGCTCCTAAGAAGGCTTTGCTTCAACACCTCCAGGCTCCAATGGATCAAGAGGTATTCTCCGACACCCCTCTCGCTTGGTTCGGTAATTACACTAAATTGGGGATGTGGAAGGACGGGTTTGTCAATCGACCCATAACCTTCTGTGAGCATGTGGATCTAGATTTTCTAGAATCCACACACCTCCCGTGTGTCAATCTATTGAAGAACTCGCATGTCTGGTCTCTCCTCAACCCCGGAACCTTTGCCTATCCACGCCTTACCCGACTTTTCTTTGTGAATCTTACTGCCCATAGAGAAAAGGGAGTCCTTACTCTTTCTTCTCAAGTCAAGCAGCGTCACATTACCCTCACCCGCTCCTCCTTATCCCTTATCATTGGCATTCCTGAGGAAATCAACACAAAGGACCACCCTACCAAAACCTACTGTCTTCAAAAAGCACAAAAGGAATTCTTTGTGCGGCCTGTCCCTCCCACTGAATCTTTCAAGCCTAAACCCAAACACACTCATAACATCCTCTCCCTTTAAGCTAAGATGGTTTTCACCATTCTCGCTCGCTGTGTAATGCCTCGGAAAAACTCTCGCGAACTTGTCACTGACAATTTGCTTCATGTGCTCTATTTGATTATGGTGGGCTTTGAGATCGATGTCCCTGATTTGATTCTCTCCTACATGCTTCATACCATTAACACACCTCTGACCGCACCTCTGCCTTATGCCAACTTCCTCCCTAAGATCTTTGAGTTTTTCGATATTGACACACAAGGGGAGGAATATGTCTCTCACACCAGCCGAATTGATGAGGATTGCTGGAAGAGATTGGGAATTGAACAAACTCTGACCGGAGGCTGGATTTTGAAGACCCCTTCCCAAGCTCAAGGGGACACTGTGAAGTTGGAGCAACGAATCGAGGATCTGGAAGCAGAGGTGGACGCGCTTCGGAAGGATTTAAACGCAGCTAGAGCAGACATTGTAGACCGCCAAGATGACAGTCACCAGCGGTTCTTGATTATGGATGAAAAACTGAATCAACTTTTCATGATGTATGGCATGAACCACCGAGCCACAACGTTGATTATGCCATTGGATGCTGATGTTGTCACACATGTGGAGGAGACGGCCAAGAACGTACTTATCAACTGTGAATGCAAGGTGCTGAAACGCTTCATCCTACGCCCTCTCTTCCCGGAGCCAACTGTCCTCACTGTAGAGGAGTATGGTATTGTGAAGAAATGGAGGGATGAGGAAGCAAAGCGGCAGGACGAGATGTGGAAGGTTCACACAGTGATGAACGCAAAGAATAGGTGGCGTGAGAAGATCTTCCAAGGGCGCCGAGCTCTGGAGGATGTGCATCCCAAGTATGGCCAGTGGTACGAGGAGGAGGTGGTTGTATTGTCTGATGACGAGTGATGGTCTCTGGAGCTGTGTTTTGCATGTCTGGAAAACTATTTTATGTTTTAATACTTTCTGTTTTCTGGTATTTTAAAAACTCTCTCTTCCCTTCTTGTTGAAAGACAAAAAGGGGGAGAACTCTGGTTTGTAAGGCCTTACTTTTGCTTTGCTGGCCTTACTGTTTTTAGGTTTTTAAAACTCTTCAACTTTAATCCAACATTATCTACTGCACTATGTTATATATATGCTGCTGGTTGTATATCACTGGAAACAGGTACATGCACAAGCTCACAAGTTTTGTCTTTCATCAAGGGGGAGATTGTTAAACTCCACCTTGATGAGGATAAAGTATTGGTTGATGAAAAGCCAAAACTCTGGATTCCATAATTTAGTAAGGTCTTACCATGGGGCATCATGGTGTTGAAGAAGCTTCGGAGTTGATGAGATTCAAATTCTATGTAATTGGGCTTAATTTTCATTGGGCCTATGTTACGAAATGAGCCTAACAGAATTAATATAATTGGGTCTAATCTGAGATGGGCCTAGTTCTGATTTTGAATAAGGCTTAAAGAAAAATCTGTTTCGGATTTGTTTTGTTGAGATTCTATAGGATTTGTTTGAACAAGTCCAAGGCTCCTCCAACGTATTTCTGCACTTGAGATCTCAACAGATTCAAAGTGAAGGTTCTGGATTCTTTTCAAACAGGCGAAGATCTCGCTCTCCAGTAGAATATGGTGCAACGTCTATCAACAAACCTGGAGAAGTTTAAGGCTTTCGCTTTTGAATTCAGAATTAGACGTGCGGCCTATTTAAAGAAGAAGGAAGAGGCTACAGAACACACATCATTCACTGCGCTCATCGACGTTCTGCAAGTTCATCTTCCTCAAGCATTCGATCACACACTGCTCTCTTATCTTTAGTGTAGTATTTACTTTGAGTGTGTGAGGTTTCTTTTGAGCTTCATAGTACAATTCATTTTAAGTTATACTCATGGTTCTTTACCCAATCATAGAGGGTACTCCGGTATCCTTAGAAGCTTTATTTCACTAGTGCGCTTGGGTTGCTAGATAGGAAGTTAGTCTAGAAGAGGGAAGGTCTTCTAGAGGTTGTATCTAGGGCTCATAAGATAAAGTGAAATAAAGTTGTTGAATCCTACAGGTTGGATAACCCTAGGCGGGGACGTAGGCAGTTGTGCCGAACCTCGTTAATAAGTCTCGTGTTCTTTTCTTTCTGTCGTTTACTTTATTGCTTATTCTCTTGCTTGATCTTAATCTTTGTCTCAGCTTAACTTGCTTCTGTTTTACAGATAAGGTCTTACTGTCAGCAGTAAGGTCTTACAGTTTAGTTTTGCGAAAAGTTGTCATACTCCATTCAACCCCCCTTCTGGAGTATATTCGTGCATTATATCTGCCTATTCCGCACTTCATATATATATATATATATATATATATATGATTTTCTTGAATAAAATCTATACCAACACTCCAATCTCCGATAAATCTCCAACAAATCCACATACATATATCAACATTTATCACAAGTTTTTTCCCTAAAATCTCAAACCAATAATATGATTTTCTTCAATTTCTACCATAAATATATATAATAACAACATTTATGTGTACATATATATACAATAACAATAAAAAAAAAAATTAAACAAATCGTTAATTTAAAACTAACCTTGTACGTAGATCACCAAAACAAATCATTAATTTTTTTGGTGATCTACGTACAAGGTTAGTTTTAAATTAATGATTTGTTTAATTTTTTATTGTTATTGTATATATACTAACCTTGCCACAGTTAATTTGGTATTAAATGTGGCAAGTAACATTAATTGAAGCGATTTTGAAAAAGTTATGACTCAGGCGACGTACTTTGTCTATGTTCGTCGCCTAAGCGCTATAGTAATTAATGTGTCAGACCTACCCTTCTTCAGGCGACTTACTTTTCACAAAGTCCGTCACTCAAGATCCCTTCATTTAATTCGGGCCTACCTACTCTCACTCATGTGACGACTATATATAAGTACGTCACTAGAATTTACTCAAGCGACGAACACATGATAACTTCGTCGCCTGAACTTCGGTCTCAGTTTGACTTTCCCTGGATTCGATTCAGGTGACGAATATGTATATGTACGTCGCCTGGATAGATCTCAAGCGACGAACCCCTAAAAGCACGTCGCCCAGGTTGCAAAATGGCGTAGTGTATCCTAGAATTCATGTAATTTTTTGTAATTTATAAATTAAAATTGGGGTTGTATTATACAAAGTTGAATAACCAAATAGTGGGTTTGATATATTTAAAATATAAAAGGTGGATTTGTGCAAAGTATGAATAATTATAGATTTTTTTTATAATTTTGATAAATAAAATTTATTTTGAATCTTATCATAATTTAAGTTCAAAAGTTTGTATTATTTAAAGTCAAAATTTCATTGATTGTATTATTTTTTGTTGACAAGAGTCACATATCAGGTAAACTGACTTGCTCCGATCAGCTCAACCCACTTGTAGGCAGTGGCGGATCTAGGGGGGCTCCGGGTGGCTGAAGCCCCCATTCGAAAATAAGTATGTGTATTATTTTTTATATATCTGTTATTTTGGTAATATAAAAAAATGAAGTAGGAAAATAACACAAAGACAGCGTGTCTCAGTGGTAAGGCAGACGGGAGGATTTTAGTGTGGACCGAATAGTCCCAAGATCAAATCCCGCTTCCCCCACCTGTTCTGCATCTCTCATCTCAACCATCAGCAGTGTTTTTTTTTAAATAATAGAAGCGCCTCTTTTTTTTTACCATCTTTTGCATTTGTCTTTTTTTAAAAAAAATCAACAGCGATTTTATTTTTTAAAATCAGAAACACCTCTTTTTTTTTGTTTCACACACAGTGAAAGTGAAACCTCGAGCTCCCCGAGCGTCTTCAAGGTTAGTTAGTTTTCTTCCTCTTTCTTTTAATTTGATTGTTTTTAAGTTCAGTTGGTTGAGATGAGAATAAATTTATATTAGAATTTGTGGATTCGAGAATCAATTTGAAAAAAAAAAAATCTATTAGGGTTTGTGATTTTGATAAATAAATTTGTAGTTTGTGATTTGTAATTGAATTTTAATTAGATTGATTTTAAGTTGAATTCGTTGAGATGAGAATCGATTCATATTAGAATTTTTGAATTTGAGAATCAATTTGGGTAAATTTTGATTAGGGTCTGTGACTTTGCTAATAAATTTGTGAATTTAAGTAGCAATTTAGGGTATATTTGTGAATTTGAGAATCAATTTATAGATTGAAATTAGGGAGTTTTAAGTTGAATTTTATATATTGATAGAATTTGGTTTAAATGATTTGTTAGATTTAGAAAATAACATTAATTATAATGACTTATTTAGTTCATAGGGACATAAATCTTGTTTAATGAGAAACATCGATCCTATCATCCTTTGTAATTTTCAGTCCCCTCTAACAAAAATCCTGGATCCGTCTGCTTGTAGGGAGCAAGGAAATGATATTAGTCTATTTTGCATAAACATGTCATGCAGCGGTAATGATATTAGTCTGTTTTAAAGATGAAATGGGGTGAGATGTGTAGCTGCTAAGTGTGATTTCGAGAGCTTGACGTTGCTTGACTCATTTCCGATATATGTTTGAATTGAAATTGAGATACCGATGCAAGTCTTCGAATCCCTGTATTTTTTTAACACGAGACCATGTATTGATCTACTAGTACTAGTCTCTCTATACCTACATTACTCTTCCTAGTCCTTCAAACCGATGCAAACACAAACACTACAAACTACTCGCCGGTTTGCTGAACTATGTCCAACGACGCCGGGTCCCTGTACTTGGGAAACCTCGACGTTCCGTCGTCTTCGACTGTCAACACATGGTATCCCGACGCCACCCTCCCGAACGACCTAAGCCTCGTCGACATGGTCTTCGCTAGCCCCGGACCCGGTGATCCCGTCTCCTTACCCTCCACTATATCGCGCTCCTTGACGCCCTTGAATCGGGCGAGCTTGCCCAGCTCCCTGATCGCCTCAGTGATCCTCCCGGCGCAGGTGACCGCGTCCACCAGCAGGGACGCCACCGTGGCCGCTGGCACCACTTCTGAAAGGCTGTGATCGGCCCAGACTTTCCCTTGGAGGCGAGATTTGAGGGTCTTCGCTGCCAGCTGGGAGTTTCGGAGGTGGGTTCGGGCTGTCTGAGGCGGGTGCATCATGTTCCTCATCGCCGTCGAGAGCTCTTTTAAGGCTGTGCCTAGCTCCGAGCTCATCTTCTTGCATACGTCTTCCATTCTCGCCTTCACTTCTCTTGGTGCCTGAAAACTTTGTATCATCAATGTTTGCCTCCTACTAGAGCAGAGATGATCGTTCATTCTAAAACCAATTGATAATAAGAAAAGTAGCGCGCTGCTCTTATATACTTGATTTTTTTAATATGTTTTCGATATAGGACAATGTGATTACAAATCAACAACTTACAGGTTGCACTATCCAGGTAAAAAAGCAATGGGAAAAGAAATATAGTTTGTATCATCAATGGTGATATTGATCCTCCTACGATAGTAGAGATGAACGTTCATTCTAAAAATAATTGGTAATAAAAAACGGTTCGTCACCGACCTACCTAGTCTTTTTTAATATGTTTTCGATGCGCGACAATAATTACATATCAACAACTTACAGGTTATACAAGTGAAATAACAATGGGAAAAGGAAAGGTAGTTTGTAGGAGATTACTTGGTCTTGAGCGTGAAGGTAGCGGTTGAGAGCTTCAATGGTGGAGGCGCATTCGCGGGTGAGGTCACCAACCTTCTGGTATTGCTCCCATGGATGACGGTACCTGATCCGCCCATGTCGAGGCTCCCATCTCGCAAAGTTAATCTGCAAAAATCGGTTACAAAAGTCCTTTGTAATTGCAAGTAATTTCCCCATAGTCCAAGATTGCGAAAATACAGCAGATGAGTGTGTTTTTTTTTTATGTTCATTTACCAATGAATCTTCACTGTTCTTTGAGTTCAAAACTGACTTGAACCCTTCCATGAACTCTCTCTTCTCATCGCAGATCGCCTCCCCTGTGTCTTTGAAGTACTCCTCTCCGAATTCTTGAACAAGTACACACAAATGCAAGTCAGTTTCTCAATGATCAATTGATGAGTTCAAAGAGTAAGATTGGACATTGAGCTTATTATACCTTGCAAGAAGTTGGCTAGCTTTTCAACATTGTTGGCGACGAGATTGTGAAGATCGGTGCCAGCCCAAACGGGGCAAACAAGGATGCAGATGGCAAAGGCCACGGAGCTTCCTATGAGGATGGTGGACATCCTGCGGTGGGCCATCTCTAGAACCTCATCCTCTCGATAACCCGATACGCACACCAGCGAGAATGTCAAGATTGAGATCATGAGACCGTAGTCGTATCTCGCCTTCAGCTTTGGAATGAACCTTAAGAATGTCGCCAATGAGGCTGTACAATACAAACAACATTCATCATACCTCCTTAGTTCACCTCAATTTGGTTAAAATTCAAAGCCATGGACTTGGGATCAGAAATCCAGTTTAGTGTGTGTGTGTTTGACATGACACAGGCCCATTTGTTTGGCAATTACATCCTCATTATCTATCTAATATCTATCTATATCTATATACTAAAACAGAGACCCGAAATTCACATGTCGTTTCCTCATTATTTATATTCTTTCTTGTTATCAGAAATCAACACATCCCGTCAAACAGACTTACAAACAAGGTTAGAATAGAGTAACCAGAAAATGACTCACCTAGTAAGAATAGGAAGAAGCTGATGATGAAGGGCTCGGCTCTCTCCCCACAAAGAGTGGCCAGATAGTGCGCCCCAACGCCTAACATCGCCCCAAATACCGTTGCAAACACTCTATTTACTCCTTTTCCAAGAGTTGCACCTAAAAAAAACATTGAAATAATAAGTGTCGTATTACATTAATTTATTATTTTTATTACTCTAAAATATGAGTTTTTAGTTATGTATATAACTTTTAATAAAACACTTTATTTTTAAAAAAAATTTTAACATTTTACTAATTTTTTCATAAATTTTATTATTTTTTAGTACACTATATATTTTAAACTAATTAAAATATTTTAAACAACACACAAATCAATACAATCCCAATTTATTTTGAAATAAAAATTATCATCTAATAGCACATCTATTTTGAAACATAGTAGTATTATTTTTACGATTATAAGGTCCAAAATCACCCTTTTTTTGTAGAAATTTATTCTTATCATTTTTAGTCTCAACAAAAGCATCTCACAACCTTCAAAAAAAGGAATTGAATCAAGTTACAAGACCAATTAAGAAGGGGCATACCGACGGAGTACTCGAAGACGACGACGACGGTCAAAACGGCCCACATTGCGGCGACACCGAACCCCTCGAAGAGGGGCTCGAAGTAGTAGAGGAGGGAGACCAGAGTGATGGCGAACCCAACTTTGAGAGCGTGTACAATGCGCCTTGGATCGTCTTTCCCAAGCTTCTTCGCGGTTCGACCGGTGTCGGAGATCTGGCTTGCCAAGCTGTGTAGCTTGGCCTTGATCCAGTTAGGCTTTGGGGTTGGATCCTCCTGAATTGTAGTCTCCATTGTCATTTATTTGACTGTGTCTCAGAAAATCTGCAACAGATGGGAATCAGGCAGAAAGAATAAAGAGGGTGGAGAACAAGGTCTCTGTGTTTGGTGTTTGATGGGGGGGTTTAATGCATTTTAGGCCAAAATAATTAAGTGTCAGTCACACAGATGACATATATATAAATACAGTTATATATGGGGAACCTAAGATCTGAGGGAGATTATATATATATAAAATATAAAACGATTTGGCCTTTTGGGAACTTAGGAGGTTGTAAACAACTAGACAGTGATGTTGATTAATTTATATAATTAAAAGTAGTGTGATTAATTTATGTTATAACAGGGTGATTTTGTTTAATTTACCTTTTAAGTGATGCACCAGTAATTAGTGTAGAGAATTGGAGTGTATTTAAATAAAAACACTAGTAAATTAGTGTTTTTGCGTATGTGTTGTTTTTCCATTGATAGTTGGTAGGATTTGGGTCATAATTTCTGGGAGTCTTCGATGTATGAAAAACGCCAGGAGGGACCAGCTGTAGCAGATTGATGCAGCCCCTTCTTTGATAGTTGTAAGTTGTGGTCCTCGATGGATGTTCAACCCCTACAACAGCCCCACCTTTTCTTTTCTTTTTTCTTTTTGTCTGGTTCAATGGGACTCATTTGTTCTATATTTTAATTTTGTATAGTTCATTTAGGTAGTTTATTCTCCCAATGGTTGTTACTTGTTATATAAACAGAGTGGCTCGAGCCGTTCAATTCGATAAAAGCTTGGCTGGAGTTCGTTCATTTTCTAAAGAGTATGAGCATATTTTTAAGTTCGGATTGATCGATTTAAACTCGAATAGCTCAAATCTTATAAATTTTTTAAAATTTTATTTAAATTACTATATTTTGAACAAATAGAGTTGTTTAATGCTCGAAAAAAAGCTCAACTCAAACTCGTTCATTTTCTAAATGAGACGAGTATGAGCACATTTTTAACCTTGAGTCCAAATTTAGACTCGGCTTGAGCTCGACTCATTTCTAAACAAGATGAATATGAACAGGCAATACTCGGCTCGTTCGACTTAAATAACAGGCATAACCGCATAATTCTCCCACTAACTATTTCTATTGCACAAAAAAAACTACATGTTAAAGAGAATTCGAACTCTATTGATATAGAAATTGCATCCATTACAGCAATTTGAGATTGATTACAAATTTACCAATCCGGAGAAGATCATCTAGTTTAAAATCACGATCTATTTTGTGATCCACTTACCTTTATTTGTGATCCACTTACCTTTATTGGTTGAAATAATACTCTCTCCATTCGCTTTTATTTTTTTTTTTACTATTTATGTACGTTTTTTAAGATGGAAAAAATTATATAAAGTATTTATTTTTTTCAAATAATTTTTTTAATAATATTATACTTATTACTAAAAAGTATGAGATTATTAAAAAAACTAATTAAAAAAATAATATTTTTATATTTTTTATCTTCATAATAAAACTTATTTAAATAGTAAACGATAAACAAAAATGAACAGATTGAGTATATTTTATTATTTTTATTAATAAATGGTTTTTTTATGATTTTCAATCAATAAAAACAAATTGACCATAAAACAACCGTTATTTTGAACTAAATGATCCTCTCGCTGACCAGGCTGGTAACACTTATCGAAATAAGCGGATTATGAGTATTGATGGATGGACCGGAGGACAGCTGGTGCGTTCGCAATGTACGTGATGGTGAAGCCTTTGTTTTTGATACAAAGTTGGACTGGATGTTTTTGCAATGTGACGTATTCGTTTTGTACATTCCCATTTCGACGCACTCCGTGTTTAGCTTCAAAGTATAATAGGTCAAATCTCTTATCACCTAAATCAATAATGTTGGTTTCATCAAAATAAATCAACGATCCATCATGTATCCAAGTGTATAGTCCACTTTCTAAGAAAACTGTCCACATGGCTTTCTCATGGGAAGACACCCGATCCTTGATGGCATCTGCATATGGGTCATGATCGCATCTAATCTTTCAAATTTCAATCACTGATTTTGCACTAATCATTGCAAACTGGTTGTATAATTTTTTGTTTTTCAAGAGAAGTTAAGATAACTAGTTTCTTTTTTTTTTAAATCATCAAACTACATAACAGCAAACAAACTTTATTTTCCCATCTTCGAGTATGAGCAACATGTACGTTTGTTCATTGTAGGTTGCAAGATACATTGCCTGCCCGACCGTCTAACCTACCCTGAATTCGCTCACCAAAAACGACGTCTTATTTTTTGCTGGATTTTCTTTCCCTCTTGTTGTCGTAGTAGTTAACAACCAACACATCTGTTTGAATTTCCCCTCAACTCCATCGAAAAAGAATCTCATCTACACATGACGTCATAATAAAATGTCAAAATACAAATGATCTCCTTCTCAACCAAGAAAAGAAACACACAACACCATGAAGATTTACTAGCAGTTACAACAAATACAGCGGCACAGCAGTCCAACTAAACAGGGGTCGATCCAAATATAGCAAACCCTAGCTAGAGTCATTCTTGAAAGCTGATAACCAACTCGACGATCGAACCCAACCCCAACCCAACCTGACCATTCTCTCGTATACCACACCCCCGGCTATTATCTATACACCAAATTCCCAATGACCAATCTTTACCCGCCACCATTATCCCTTCTTTACCACAAGAAAACACCCAAAACCCTTGGGGCTACAAGCATAACACTACACTACTTGATTCAGCAAGTCACAGTTATCCATTTGGGAAGAGTTCTCTAGAGGGAGAAAGGACTAAGTAGCTACCTCAGAGCCTCCAACGGGCCAAATCCCCGTATGACACTGAAGTTGATGCCCTGGACTCGCGACGAATTACTATAACCTGAACAGAAAGGGACGTGTGTTGGTCATGGCAAGAGCTAGCACTGGTCTTGCTCTCAACACATCCATGCTTTTACACAAGCGTACCAGTAGCAATTTAGTTTCCTGGTACAGAGGTTGTGTGGTCAACGGTTGGACGCGCCATCCTGTTGGGATTTGTAGCACTGTTGTCAATCTTCCCTGTCTGCTCCAGTAGATGAACTAATGAGAGAAACACCTCCACTCTCGTGACATCCCTATTCGCCTGCACGATAAAGAATGTAGCAATAATGTGGATAAGAACTTTATCCAAGTTTCTTGCTCCATGATCATTAACATGAAAAAAAAATGTTTATAATCAGTGAGAATGTGGCTTGACATGAAGTCAATGCTATAATCAGTGAGAATGTGACAAACTATTAAAAAATTCAGCCTGAAATGTAGATATATGGTAGAAGACACTAAAGTTTGCATAGATAAGTTTTGTCTATACCTCAACTGCAAAGCGCGCCCATATTTTGTCTTGTCGTGTTTCCATCACCCCTTTCAAAATAGTTAGTCCCATTCCTCTAATTATGTCCGCTATCTCCAAAAAGAAACCTCGTTCTTCACATAGCATCTGGAAATTGATATGCTTTCATAAGGCTAATAAACAGACATGTTATTCAAAGAAGGTAGTGGAGTGAATGTGTAAGGTACGGTACCTCCACAAGAAGTTGCCGGGGTGCATTCAAGTCCTCAACTACTATAGGGTAAACATTGGCTTGGGATCCAACTTCATAGGCCCATGTAGCACCTCCCTCAAAACTGTCTTTTAAAAGTAGTCCACCGTCTTTATTGATAATCTGCAAGTTCACAAATAGACCACAAATTTTATCATCAATGGCTACAGAATTCGATCTTCATGTTAGCTTCCATTATTTTAATTTGTCTATACAGCACCTCTTGGAAGAGGAAAAGCTGAAATATGTCACACACTAATCCTAATAGTGAAGGAAGAGAAACCATGAGGGATATATTGGCAGGGTGCTAAAATACTGAAGAACAAACCAACCAAATCTGTACTCAAGTTATGCCAGAAACTCTATAGATCAAATCTCCTGCTAGTCAATTAGAATATAGTTCCATTAAATTTGCACATAAATTTATCAAAAAATTATCTACATCTCTACCTTGGAGTCCACTGTCTGTTTCAGCTTGTCTGCGTGTTGGGTGACACTTTGTAGGAAAAGCATATGCTTTATGGTTCGTTCCAGCAATGCATCTATGCTACACTGTTAAACAAGGAAATTCAAAAACCGTGTAAAAATTCAGAAATAATAAAATCAACAAAGAAATGAGCACTCAAGCGATGCACAAGTACAAAACTAAATGAGAGAATCTTACCTTGGCCCCGTTTGGAACAATATCACGCAGTTCTTTCACACGATCTTGGATCATTTGACGGTCTTTTGGCCTAGGCCGAGGGTTTTCTCCAGGTTTGAGCCTTTTGCGAGTTTGCTTGCCAACTTCACCAGACTTCTTTGAATTTGCAGTAGCAATACTAGTTTCATGTTTCACAGTCCGCCCCTGCTCAACCCAGGAGCTATTATGTGATCCATAGAAGGAACTAGTTTGAGAGTAATTCCTTGTGTCACTCTTTCCCAACGAAGACGCAGTCAAACTTGCTCCAATATCAGAAGATTTTGCCAAAGTCTTAGACGACCCAAATAACTCGCACATCTGCTGAGAGATGCTACCCACACCAAACATCAGAGAGCTGTCTGGTGCAGATGAACAGCTGGCTTTTGTCAAAGTTGTCTTACAGGACACATTATCATCTGAAGTCTGAGTTGCAGCAGAATGAACCCCAGATACCATTGCATCCAGCATATGATCAGAGCCCAATACCGAGAATTCACCACATTCTGATATTGTACATTTAGTTGGATATTGAATGGAGGTCAAATCTTGCGACTGCATCTGATGAATCAAGTTTTCTCCTGCAGTACTGCTGAATTCACAAGCAGATCCATTTAAAATTTTATTTTTAAAATCTATACCCAACACATCAAACAAGTCACCCTGGGCAGAAGAATTGATTTCAGACAGAGCAGTCTCGGATGATGGGACCTCACTGGCATCATATATTTTGTTGAAATCATTCAGAAAATCACTGGATGGCACATGATCTCGCTCTTTGTGCAAGGCAATGTTGAGGCCCTCGTACAAATCTTTTTCTCCAACCTGAGCACCAGATGTCCAACCGTTGTATGGTTCTAAAAATTGGCTACGAAGATGAGGTTGGTCCACACTGCCAGAAGCAACAGTATGCTGAGTGCATTCCTCATAACCTGCACCTACCAAAAGATTTTTTTCCAGTAAGATATGGTTACAATTACTTGCAAGTGACTGACCCCGATTGGGTCTGGAACTTAGATTATATGATATGTGCCAGTTCAGAAATGGATCTGGGTTCTCACTTGAGAAAATGGATTATGGTTATCAATAGGAAATGTTGAAACACTAGTTTTCAAGTTACCTTGAACCTTACTGGAAAGAGAATGAGTTGCATGAACACCAAGTTGAGAATCTTGAAATAAATTTGGCTGCACAGGACCATCAGATGCAGTGGAATAATTGAACATTTTTGCATCCCCATATGGACCCAAAGATGTAGATACCCTCTGAGTAAATGGCATCCTAGATTGCTCAACAGATACATCTTTCATGTAATTGTCTGACACTAGTGCACCGGGTATACACCCCAGATGAAGAATTAAACTCTTCACATTATGTATGAATCCAGTATTCTCCGTGATCTGAGACAAGAAATAACAGCCCAAGATCATCAGAATGACCATGTCAGATCAGATTTCAGAAAGACATCAGGGAAAAGTAAATGCGAGTGTATTATATTGCTCTCCTCTACAGTGCGAGACTAGGAGTTGATAGTGAATGGGTGTTTATTGATTAGAAGCATATAGGAGTTTACTACTCATTTCTTTTAGTGCACTTCTTTATAACCTGATCGATAATAAACATATCAGGATCTGTCGAATACACCTCTACATATGACCTCAATTCAGTGCTCAGCAGGTTAGATTATAGTGCGATATAAATCTGGAGCAGAGTACAAGACTACAAGTAAAAACTGGATAAGTGGATTTGACCACTATAATATGGTATTAATTTTTGCTTATCATGTGTCTGGCAAAACCCTGTGCATTATACTCCGTAATACATATGAATCTAGTTCCACATCATCATTTACTTAATTAGAACTATTAACTACCTTTTTGGTACTATTTACATTTTAGCCTGTTCACCAGACTACCCTCAATTTGGTGAGGATGATGTGTCAAGTGAGCAATTAAAGAGCTACAAAACATAGCAAACAATTTATAGTCACTGCAAACAAGCAAGGCAGTGAATAGTTTCAGAAGAAAAAATTTGATACTAATAATCATATTAATTGCCATTTTTTAGTCTCAGACCTTAGGAGTCAGGACTCAGGACTAATGATTAAATTTGATCAGATCCAGAAACTTACAGCCAATGATGAACCAAGCTGAATAACACCATGTGGGGTAGCAGGGATAATGACAACAGTCTGTATAACAAAAGAGTGTGTTATCTTTACAATGGAACTGCCCAAAGTTCTAGCCCCCAAGGAAAATGCACAAAAATCAAATCAATACCTGCATGCCAGATGAAAATTGAAGCTGAACTTCATTTATAACCTGTTAAATACACAATAAGTTGAAAGGCACATTCACTTCGAAGAAGAATTGACATATATTTCACCAATTACAATTGCAAAGTCGATCAAATAAGAAAAGATGGGAAATGTTCATTTTTGTTCTCTGCGCATTTTTGTACAAAGGTAGCACTGTAGCATGAGGACCGACCAGTAATATGAAAATAGTGAGGATTTTTCATGCTTTAGCAGAATATGAACTTCTTTTTTATTACCTCAGGTGGATGAATAATAACGTTGAAATGTCCTGACACAAGCCATTGATGGTTTCCTGTAAAAGCAGTCCGACCAACCAACCTAAATGTTCAAGAAACAAATAACACTATTCAGCAAAAGAAGCAACACACCGTCAAAGAACGAACAAATTCTCAAAGACAAATAAATGAGAGAACAAGGAAGAAAGCCACACCCTTCTCCTACCACGTGAACCTGGTTTGCCATCATCTTTTTAACAAGCAAATCCACTCTCTCACCCACATGGGGTCCAAGTTGGTTAGGATAAGCTTCAGAAGATAGAAAACATTTGTCCAGCTCTTCTAATGTTAGTCCTTGGTTTCCAAGCTTAGTGCTACTGGGTAGAGCAGAACCTGGCAAGACTTCATAATAACAATCTTCCCATATCAAAAGCCTGAAAAAAGGAAGATAAAATGGTTGTAAACCTGATAAATAAGCTGCAATCATTCATAGCCCTCAATTCATATATCATAGATGCCAAACCATGCCATAGACAACGTGCTTTGGGTTGCATACACAGAAGATCATCTACGAAACTCTTCTGCGTGATACTAAGTTACTAACCATACAAAATTCAGTGAAAGCCAAATCTAAAATTAAAACGAATAACATAAGTGGACACATGAACAGTCAATACGAGATCACTTATGCTTATATGTAGCTTTGTTTGAACTTGCTGTCACAACTCCCTGAATTTCCTAACTAGTATTGAAGCCGCCACTCAGATTGTGTGGTCCATACGTCTCACTTAAGAAATGATTAAGATTTAATGGGCTTTCCTCGCCTTTTGTCCAATAATGTGGTAACATAACATGCAAAAGTGATAAAGCGATGCAGCCCAATAAGTTTCGGCTCCAGCCCGGGCCATCTATTAATGACATGAACATGTGCAGCAATGCCATGAGTGTTTACACGTCTCTTCTTTAACTAGAGAGTGAGTGGGCTTACACACTGAAATTGAATAGATAGGTAAGTGCAAATGAGTGAAGATTATATATTTTAGCCGACTTACTTCTGTCATTGCAAATTTGTTATGAGTTGGGACCCTCAGTTGAACTTATACATTGTTTTTTAGATCATTGTCTGATATCATGAGACTCCACTCCAATCAGGGTTACAAAGAGCCAGCAGTTTTTTGGTTCTCAAATACAAGGAACAATATATCAAGCATAAGAGTCCAAGTAATCAAGTTCAGAATTCACATGAATACAAAAAAAGAAATCCAATTAAAACAGCCAATAAAACTCGGATGTGAATGCGCTACATATCTTACGCCCCCCCCCCCCCCCCCCCCCCCCCCCCCGGCTTCTGGAATAATTCATTCCGAGGACAAATAAACGAAGACAGAATATCTTCTGTCAAAAGATTATAGCTGGCACTTGGTTATTGCCTCTAAAATATTTTCAAAGATAAAGATTCAGTAGAGATTGTTTTTTTGACTTTACGCAAGAACGAAAATGAACCTCTGAAAAGCAAACAAGTAACAAACTATGACAGAGAAAACTCGCCAAGGAGCAATCAGGAAGTCAATTTTTCACATAATATGACTCGTTCTACAACTCTCGAATTCCACAGGAGAATATAAAATTTTGAATTGAACTAATACATTTAAAAAAAAACGGCAGAGGTTATTGGAACTTACTTAGGGTTTTGAGAACCGATCTTCCAGAAAACGGCATAAGACCACTGATTGACGCCGCAGATGGATTTCAAAGCCTCCTTCAGCAAGTAACCCATCCTTTTCGGCTTACGGACAAGAATGAACTTAATCGCTATTTGGAACTCAAAATCAGAGTTCTTCAGCACACGAACTCTACAGATTTCTACGAAAGCGCTAGTCGGAGAGATAGAGAAAGCAAAAGGAACTGCAGATAAAAAACACACAAAACTAAGAAACGCCGGAGTTCAGAGCGGGAGACCGTACATTATTCTTCTCCCGGCGACTCTCAAATCACAAAACCTAACTTCCACGACACGAAGCTCTCCCTGCCTGCTTCGTCCTGAGTCCACCGCTGCTCTTCCTCTCTGGATCCAGATTTACAACGATCGTGTTTGGGCATTCCATTCTCCGGCCTGAGCGATTACTGGATAGAGAGTAAAGAGAAGAAACAGAAACTCTCCAACCGACAGAGACAGCGACAATGTCCGGAGCACAACGGATCGCGTCTCCAACAAACCTACACTATACCGCAAGCTTTAAGCTCACAATCAAACACAGCTCCTTCCATATTCAGCTCTTCAACAGCAAAATCCGAAACGAATTAACAGCCAAAACAAAAATAAGACACTTTGAATCGTGAAACAAAAAAAAAAACAAAAAAGCAAATCTGAAGAGAAATCGATTCGAAGCAGAGGATACGAATTTCACGGATGCGTGAGAAGCTGAAGGAAGTGAGAACTGGATGAGTGAGTTGAGTGCACATTCATACTCGACGAGGAGGTAGGGGCCAAAAAAGGGTTGATGGTCAAAAAGGGCTCAAAAGTTGGACCAAATTGCGAAAGTGCCACTCCCCGGCAATTGTCGTTTCAGGGATGGGGCCCACCCTCCCCTCCCGCTTTTTCTCACTCTTTCGTTTTTTTTTTCGATTAATTGTGGAGGGGGAGGGAGAAGTGGGGGGGGATTTTCAGGTGACTGTAGAGATGACGTCACCAAATTAATGCCCACGCATTTGGGTGGAAATTACGGAATCAGGATTGGTGGAATGAGGAGGTTTAAAACGATATACCGAGTAGTTAGCAGCCTTTGAGAGGTTGACGCATGTGAAAGTGTCGGGGCGATAACGAGACTACTGACGCTTTCCCCATCGCCACGTGTCCCACTACATTTTTAACCTCCTCCTTTTTATAACTTATGTATGTACATCTGTCAATCGGGTTATTTGAGTTGAGTTTGGATCATGTCATTTTAGATTTCGAGTAAAAATGGATCTTAGGTAGATTCGGATTAATTTAAACATGGATTTGACCCTATTTTAGGTCAATTTCGGGTTTGTTAAGCATGACTAAAAGTTTCGGTTGCGTCATGGAAAACTTTGAAAACTTCAATCACATCTCGAGCAACCACTCACACATCCCCAAAAACATTTGAACCTTTGATGTGTTGGGTGGCAAAAGAAGAAAGAAGTTCTCTGTATTGATAAGAATCATAAATCATTTTGTACGTCGAGTTCCACCGAGTGCTAACATCCCGGGGGAAGTTCTTCGGGCGCACGTTGTTTGCTTGGCAAAACTGGCGTCATTGGTGGCGAAGCTGTTTGCTTCGCCACAGTGCCCGCAAAACATATCGAGATTGAACCATTTGTAAATAATCTAAAGCATCTTGAACACATAACTTTAAAATATGAGGTGCGCAACGAATATGAAAAAAATCTTCCCCAATATAGGGTTAACTCTGGTATAGAGGCGATGTTGGCAAATGCGTTGTCAAAACCGATTGAAAAAACTCTTTGAGTCAATCTATATTGTAAAACGTTTAAAACGACCCGTGCTATGTTACGAGCCGTGTGTGCCTCGTCAAAAACTCGAAAACCCAAAACTCGTTTGTGTAAAATGAACCGTTCATCCACTCAATGGCATGTGACACTCATATATGAGTGGTGTTGTCAGTGGTCGGTCCAAATATCACTACAAATCGAAACATGTAAATCGCTAAATTTTTGAAAATATTCAATTAATTCAGCTTTACGGGTGTTATACCTTTTGATCATTTTCCTCTTAACCGTGTTTCAACTCATAGATTGCCAAGCGAGTTGAACATTTTCCGTAATAAAGTTGTAAAAACATAAACGATGTGCAAAGTTATAAGTTAAACCTTCAACCGCTATCATTTCAGCAAAGTTATCACTACAACTAGCGTAATCAAAACTCCATAAACCAGGGGGATTGAGAGGAAGTAGTTGCGTACCCGGACAGTTGAGTTTGGTGTTTTGCCAAGCCGAGTTTCTCTGGATGCTTCGATTGTATATGGTGTCCGTAGTTCCTATATATGTTCCCCTTCTTGTGCTTGTAGACCGTCGGGCAGAAGTTGCACTTGACGGAGAAAAATTGGTCACGCCATCCCGGTGCGGGCGAACCTTTCTTGAACCAGTATTTCATCGTTGCGGCCTTACATGTCAACGTTGGCTTGCCGTCGGGAGTGACCTTGTGATCGCGCGCCAAACCGGACTCCTGAGTCGGGATGGTGGAGGGAGTTCCCTGAACGGCAACTTCCTCCTCCTCTATACTCGATTGCTCATCAAGTAATGTCTGATCCCACGTCTTCGGGATCCGCTCCCACCTCCGTGGCAACTATGCATCGTATTTATGTTTGCTTACATTTCAAACTAAGTTTGTTTTGCGCAACTTAGAATCTTAGGACAGGTCTCAGTCCTCAATGGACCTAACATGGTTTTAGGTTTCCGAAACCCCTCCTTTCAACCTAACTCCTTGGTTTTGAAACCTCAACCCGTACTTAGATTGCAAGATCCGAACGAAGGTAACCGACTTTTGAAACTTAACCCGGGTTTTATAACTCCGGTCTTTACAGAGGTCTTAAGGGTATTCATTTAATATACATGTGTGGAAAGACCCAAGATCGGATCCATTGTTATCTAGATCAAGATGTGTATTTTTTAATTCAACTCTTCCTTTTCACTTTCCTTCTAAAAAAACTCTAAAACACAAGAAAATCGGTGACACCTCACTACTGGCCACTCCAATCTCCACTCTCTCACTCAATTTGACCCTAGTCTCACCTATCTTCGTTTCTCTAATGAGGTGGCAACGAAGGTCTAATTCATCAACCATGTTCCATGACAGAGATGATGATAAGGTGGCTCACGGTTAGGAAGGAAGTTGCTAACCCTAATCGAAATCAGCCAGTGACAATGCCTTCCACAATTAATGCACTAGCTGATGTCAAGAACAAGAGCACCCAAAACCCCAATCGCAAACTTTATCTCAAGCTTCAATCACGAAGACCAAATTAGCATGTCTTTGCATATTCTAGACCAATGTTCTCATATCCATCATCCTCCTTGCCAAATTCAAACCATAATGGCTTTAATTTTAGACATAAGCTCGATGATGATGATGATGATGATGATCATCATCATCATCATCATCATCATAATAATAATAATAATAATAATAATAATAAATGTTTGCTTTTTTTGTTTATTATTTGACCAAATAAATGGTTAGTGGCGGGTATTTGTGTATCCAACACGTATTATTTTTGTGTATCCATGTCAGATATTCGCCGTTAACCGTGTCTTGTTCGGATCGATAATTTCAATATTATCGGTTTTAGGCATACAACACATTTAATTAACTATGTCATGTCGAATACTTGATTATATATGCACACACCTAAGAAGGATTGTTTGTTTCAGAACACCTCGGATATCATTAGGGTCTCCCTCTCTAATGAGCTACTTGCTAAGGTTCACGTGTCCCACCCAATGAAGGAACATGGCATGTTAACGATCACCACTAAAGATGAAATATTGGATTCGCTGGCAAGGCCTCGTTAGAGTAACTCTGTCACTATAGACATTAGCTCGTTTGTTTCTCCTATTTCTATGACGGAGGTTTTACTTGCTAATAGGTAAATGAGTCTGTTTAATTAAAACATCTCACCCTAATGGGTTTCATGTTACATTTTATCAAAAATGTTGGGATTTGATTAGGTCGTCCGTCACAAATACAGTGATGAAGTTTTTCCCTTCCTTGAACCTACCATCGGGCATGAATGAAACTTTGAATGTGCTCTTGGGGAAGGTTGCTAAACCTAGCTACCTCTCTCGGTTCTTACTATGTGCATTCATGTTGCTAAAACTTAATCTTAAATTAAAAAGGCTTATGGTCAATTGCATTGTGATTTTATTAAGGATACGCTTCAGGTTATAGGATTACCGAATCAAATGGGTTGGGTATGAGAGTCTTGTGGAATGGTAGAGTTTTTAAGTCATTTATACCTTCAAGAGACATTAAACAAGACAGTCCATTACTGCCTTATATTTTTGTCCGGTGTAAGGAGGGTATTCATCCTTCTCATTCGTGCTCTTTCCTAGTACTATGGGGCCATTCTTATGTCATGGGCTAACAAGTTCAATTCCATCGTATGTATTGAGAAGCCAATCGAGTGGCTAATTGGTTAGCTAATTTCACTTTTTATTTTAGTTTGGATTATCATATTTAATCTGAACCTCCGACTGGAATTGTTAAGTTATTTGCTAATGACTTGTGATGGGCTAATTATCTCATCCACCTCGTTTCAGTTTAAGTTGCTTTTTATGAATAAAATGTGTAGCATAGATCACCTATTTACACTTTTATGTTACTCTCTATTACACTTTTTAAAAGGGTGGTAAGTTAAACACCTGGGGACACATGCGGAATGCACACACCCGCGTGCGCATACAGGATGTGCATAAGGGTGGCACGCCCGCTAGCGTATCCCTGCGTGTTTCCACACGTGTGGAGTAAAAAAAATAAAAACAAAACAAATAAAAATATAAAAGAATAAATAATAAATAAAATTATTTATTTATTTATATAAAATAAATAAAAACAATACATAATAAATAAATAAAATGTTTATATAAATAAATGAATGAATAATTAATAAAAAAAATTAATATAATTTATAAATAATTAATATAAAAATATATATATAAATAAATAATTACTATAATTACTATAAATATATGTATATAAATAATTAAGATAATTATAAAAAATATATAAATAAACTAAATTGATTCATCGATACATTAATTAATATTAAATTGTATTACTTTAAAATCTTTAGTAATATTTTTTTTAATTAAAATTCAATTACATGCAATAAAATAAATAAATCATTTTTTTTAATATTGAGTTATTTTTTTTATCTTATTTATTTTCCTTTATATAGTATTTTTTTTCTTTACATATACTAATTCATGATGACACTTTTCTTTACTCCACCTCCAATTTCCTGATGATACTTACAAAATAATAATTCTTCAAAAATATAGCCGATAAGAATAGATCGATCGGTGACATATCTAAGCATATAGTCATGCCTACTCAGTGTGTTTATTTCTTCTCATTATAATTTCAGAGAAATCACATTTCGTTGACGTTTATAAATAGTTCTGTATGCAGAAAATTTCAAGCTAGAGCGTGCACATCCTGAATGCGCACAAGGTTCATACGCATCATAGATGCGTTTTCTCTAAGGGGGCATTTTCCTTATACAGAACTATTTACAAACGTAACGAACATGTAATTTCTTTTAAAATGTAAGGAGAATAAATAAACACACTAAAGATTTTTAGAACTATTATATAGATTACTTTCAATTAATTATATTTATTATTTTTTTCATAAATAAATAAATTTATTTTATTTAGTATTTATTGTTTTATATTTTTATTTGTTTTATTTTCATTTTTTTTACTCCACACGTGTTTACACACGCGGGGATACGCTAGCGGGCGTGCCACCCTTGTGCACATCCTGGATGCGCACGCGGGTGTGCGCATTCCGCATGCGCACGTGGGTGTGCCTCGTTTACCCGTTTTAAAATTGATCTAAATTATGATACGACATCTTATATTTAAATTTATATATAAATCCTAAGTGCTTAACCCATGAAAAAATATATTTTGTGTATATTTTAATGTTTTAGGTTATTAGGGTTTATGCATCTAATCCCAGAGTATCTTTTATAAGAGGTTAAAATATTATAAAAATATACATTAAACATCAGCTTTTTTTAATATTTTAACTTCTAGGGTTTATATATTCAAATCTAGAATATTTTTTCTCCATTTTATTTATAATTCCTATCAATTTAAGGATGTAACACAACCTATCAACAGAAGATAACACGAAAAGTGTAATAGGTGATCCGAACCGTAAAATCTAATAGCGTAGCCTCTCTTCCCACCAAAAAAAGCTATAACACATATTGCCCCAATATGACTCGTCGACGGTCGACTAATTTCACATATATAATTTCAGAAATCCATTAAGCTTTTAAAATGGGAGAAAATCCAAAATCCAAAAATGAAAGAGCTGTTGTAATTAACTAATTATTGTTCCTTTTTAGGACTTTTGTAAAGCCGCTCAGTTTTGCTCTTTATTTAGTTGGCCTTTTTTTTGGTCAAGATTTAGTTGGCCTTTTTAGAACGTTTTCCTTATTGTGATTAAAAAAAGTATTATGAGTTAATACTTTGAATGGAATGGATTATGGAGTTTAGCTAAGCACTTAATCGTCATCAATAATCATCACTAATACTAATACACCCTCCCATTTTTTTTTTTTACAGTGGGCAAACAATGGACGGACGAACTTACAAGAGTAAGACACCGCCCTGATCATCCTGGCGGATGATGTTACACAAATCCTTATTAATAGGGAGAGTCGAAATATTACAGTTATAAGTATTCCTAGCTATGTAGTCAGCCACTCTATTTGCCTCTCTAAAGCAATGTTTAAATTCGATGTGGTCAAAGCTTGTCTTCAGCCGATCGATCATCTCTAGATAGCGCGATATTTCCCACTTGATCTTGGTCCTATCATTAATAGCTTGAACTACTTCCAAGCAGTCCCCTTCGATGATAATATTCCGCAAGCCTTTGTTTGCGGCTAGTTGTATACCTGCACAGAAAGCATAAGCTTCTGTTTGGAGAGCCGTAGTGATGCATATCTCCTGTTGAAAGATGTCCATGACCCTTCCATTCCAATCCCTAATAATCCCCCCCACTTGGCAGAAGCCAGTGGGTTTTACTGAGCCATCCACATTAATTTTGTAGATAGCCCTAAGTGGTTTACACCATTTTGAATTTTGCCTTCTCTTCCTTGCGTGTTCCTTCTTATTTTTGTCATTTGTTGTTGCATGATTCCACTCTCTAATGTTACTAAGAATTTTCTGAGTAATAGAAGTCATTGACTCTATTTTTTTCTTATTAAATATTAGACTATTTCTTGTTTCCTAAATAGCTTGCCATATGAAACACAACTCTTCAAATTGGGAGGTTCCATGTCTTACCTGGATGATGTCTTTTATTGTGGTGCGGGTGCCGGTCAGGCATAGGAAAGTTTTACCAACTGTTTGTTCATATTTTGAGATGACCGATTTTGTGAAAGGACAATTTAGAAATAGATGATTACTATCCTCCTCACCATCATTACAAAGACAACATAGGGAAGGCACTCTATTAATGTATTTGTTCAATCTTGTTTTTGTCGGGAGTCCATCGATAGCTAATTTCCATAAAAAATTCTTCATTCTTGGTGGGATTTTGGTCTTCCAAATCCAGTTAAATTTAGCCTTTGTCATCGGAGTGCTGTTCGTTATCTCTCTCGTTGATTTTGTAGTAAACTTTCCATCTGAATTTAGTTCCAAATTAATTTGTCTGGTGTAGACCAGTTTGGAATCGGTATGTTAATAATTTTTTGGATGATATCATGAGGGAACAATTGTTTGAGCAGGTCTAGATTCCATTGTTTTTGGGCTGTAAATACACCCTCCCATTTTCTTTTACAATATATGTGTATTTATGTATGCAATATGCATGTTTTATACTGAGTATGTTTTATAATAATATATGCATCACTTTATAAAGATTAAAGAAAAAAACTGCTTTTTTTTTAGAAAAAATACTACTATTTAACTAACAAAAACGAGCAACCAGGGATGGAGCCAGAAACTTATCGAAGGGGGGCGTAATTTTCAGTTCATCTTCGATAGATTTTTTCTAAGTTTAGCATATCAAAACTATGATATTTTAGTTTAAACGACGATGTTTTAATTCAAAACAATGACATTTTTGCTCAAAACTATAGTGTTTTAGTTCAAAACGATAATATTGTAGTTCAACATTATTTCATTAATTGTTGTATATATTTTCTCTTTAAACGGATAAAACGATGTCGTTTTAGTCTATAACGACATTATTTTTCCCTAAAGACACCGTTTGAAACCTTATGATTCAATATGTAATTTGTTGTTTTCTTAGCATATAATAGCGTGTAACAAGATATAAAAATTTTCAAACTTACATAATTTCTTATCTGATGGTTGAATTTAGTAATATAACCTCTTGTTTTGAAGCTCTTAGACTGAATTATAATATTAAAATACCAAGTTAAGTAAAATATAAAAGCATTGTGGTTTATTAAAAGACATTTCAAATAATTAATTTGTGTTGAATTTTCAAACGTCCATAACTTTTTACTCGATTATCGGATTAAGGCTTATAATATATCAAAACGAAGCTATCAACGAGTAGAACAAGTATAGGTAACTTGTCAGATGAAAGGAGGGGCGTATGCTCCACCTTGCCCCTCCCTAGCTCCGCCTATGGGAGCAACTATTATGTTGTGAAAAGGGATAGGTTGGGGTCGTGGTAGTGTGTATCGATGCGTCTCCTTTCTATGGAAGTATGGTTCCTTGGAGGTTCGTTTTCACTGCCCACAGGTGACTTCTGATGTGCCGCTGGCCTACGGTGCTACTTCAGGGTTGTGTTTGGCTTCGTCTTTCGTCTATTTCCTCGTCTTGTTCGGATGAGTTGTATTTTGTTTCGCCTTTGTAGAATTTTGGCCTGTTTTTTGCACCATCTCTTGTATTTTTATATTTGTTTAGACGGTTATCCGTCTGCCAATTTATCGGCCCTCGAGGTTCAGGTATGTCTGACCTCGAATTCTTTCCTAATCCAAAAAGAAAATTATGTTGTGAAAAGATTTCAATATATTTGATAGAGTTTAGTAACATTAAAAAGCAATAATATATACTCCCTTTTTTTGGGAAAGATTATCGAAAATAATTCGAACTATAAATAATGAACCAATATTAATAAAAACTTTAAAAATTACTCCCTCCGTTTGGCAAAACTTGTCATTTTAGCTTCTTTCACAAGTTTTAAGGCAATTAACAAATGTACTAATTTACCCTTAATTATTACCCTCCTTTTTTACTTTATCGAAAACTACAACTAACAAACCATCAATCATATCAAGGGCATTTTTGTAAAGTGAAGGGCAAAATATCTAAAATGACAAGTTTTTTTGAACAAAAATAACACGCTAAAATGACAAGTTTTGCTGACCGGAGTGAGTATTAAAAATTTATATAGATTGATAAACAAGAACAAACTTCACCCAATTTTTCTTTCAAATTTTTGGTCAAAATTAGTTTTTTTTAACAAAAATTGCACTAGACACTTAATGATGTGACATCACATCATTAAAGGCTAATTCGTGTAGTGTACGAAAGTTTGACATATTTTACCAGGTGCACCTGAGATTTTTATTATTTTCGCCAAATGCCCCTGAGGTTTTCATTTTTGTTGACAGATACCCCTATGTCGAATTTGTTAACATATTGGATGAAAATAAAAAAAAAAGAAAATATTATTTCATTATTATTTTTGTAAGGTATTATTTACACAATATCATTTAATTATAGTAACTAAATTATCTAATTTTATTTACACAATATCATTTTATACTACATTTTTTATCCAATGGGATTAATTCAAAAATTTTATGTAATAAAGTTAATATTAACTATACAATATTATTTTATTATGCATTATTACACGATATCATTTCATGCTATTTTTTTTAAAACCATGAGATTAATTCAAAACTTTTTTTAAAAAAAAAATAAATAGGTCCAAATATACGAATTCTTTTTTTTTTCCGAAGCAACCAATCTCTCTCTCTCTCTAGCTATGTGTGTGTATATATAATGAAAACTATTTTTTTATATACAATAATCTTAATTTTTGGATTTTAACCCAATCAACCTAATCTACATAAATTTTCAAATAATAAAATTTTTAAATATTTTTTAACCAATGAGATTTACCTATCGTAACTATTAAATGAGAAATATTTTTACTTAGATGACATAATCATTTTAATTTTACAATTTCCACCCAATCAACTAAATCTAGAAAAAAATAGCAAACTAATGAAATTTGTACACGTTTTTTTAATCAATCTAGCTATATCAAACTATTACATCAAAAGCATATATTTTTATTAGGTGTTATAACCACATTTATTTTAGAATTTTAACCCAATCAACCTATTCTACTTAAATCTTAAACTCATGTAATTTTTACACATTTTTCATAAATATTTTAATTATTTTTACTTAATTATCAAATCTATTTTTTTCTATTTTATGTTAACGTTTCATAATATTTTTTTAAATTTATCATAGTAATTTTTTATACTTATAAAATTTTATTTTTATTGTTTAAAAAGAAAACTACGCACTATGGCGCGAGGATTGTACTAGTTTTCCACCAAAATGTTAACAAATTCGACAAAAGGGCATTTGGCAAAAAAAATGAAAACCTTAGGGGTATTTGACAAAAAAAAATAAAAATCTCAGGGGCACCTGGCGAAATATGTCAAACTTTTGGACACCACGCGAATTAGCATTAACCTCAGGGGCATTTGGCGAAAATTCCATTTTTTTAAAAAATAAAATACAAATTGCAAAGGCGAAGCAGGTTTTTATAGGCAAGAGGCTGGATCACGTGTGCTATAGTGTTGCCCGAAACGCGCACCCGTAGTCCGCAGTTGCGGATCAGTATAGCAACTTTTCGGTGATATTCCTGGTTGCCTGCAACTTTGACCCACTTTGCCGCGCGTGAATATCAAGTCCCATCCGCGCATCCACTTTCCGCGATTGTTGTTTAGTGCGAAGCCGTAGTCGGCGATTGCTTTTTCTGTTTTTTCATTTGTGCATTCGGAGTCCGCGATTGCGAAGGGTGACCGTGTATCCGGCGATAAATTCACTGTGTGAATAGCTTTTCTGTCATTAATTCATGTGTATTTTGCCACATCTTCTTAGCTTTCTCATACGTTCACTATCCATGTTTTTACTGGCGAGTCAACCCCTTAAATGGGTCATACAATACCCGATCCAGATGTAGAGCGATTGAGTCGATCGAACTGGATTAAGATCACAAAAAAAAAGTTAACTAACTTAATTGCTATATTTTGAAAGTATTTGGTATAGAGTACACAAGTTAGTTAGCTATATGATGTAGATGATGTAAATCTTTATATGTATATCTATCTATATATTCTTAAAATAGAAGAATTTTAGCCTATCTGTTTTGTCTTTACCTTTTTTTAATTAGCTCTTTAAACCAATCAAATATTTTTCCTTTAATGATATTATTATTTTTTAAAACAAAGTTACAATGATATTATTATTTTTTACTAACCAATAAGAGCAATTTAAAATCTCTATATCTATATTATCTACTTTAAATGAGATTTTTTTTAAAAAAAATTATGAAATTATTTCTAAGCTACTTTTATGGTAATGCTTTTTATCCAAACTTTTATGATAATATTTTTTAATATTGAAAAATATTTTTACTAATATTTTTAAGATTTTTTTTTTAAATTACGTCATGATGCGGGGACTATATATACTAGTTGATCTTATATGTCAAAATACACTTTGTGACGAGATGACTCAATACACACAGGGACGGACCGAGGGGCGGGCTGGGTTATGCTCTAGTCCGCCCCATTTAAAAAAAATTAAAATAATAGGTAAAAACAATTAAGGGAAAATAATAAAAAAAAATTATTCATTTATTTATTAAATTAAAGTTTTTAATTTAATAAATTCTGTCATTCACCAACTCTAGGTTGAACCTACTAAAAAAATTCATGATATATGTGTTTAAAAAATTAATCGTGTAGTATATAGATTAAGTTGGGACACACAATGACTACCGGAAGTCTACCGCAAATCCCATCACAAATACTAAACTGTAAGTTCTCATCCCCAATAATGTACTAAATTGTGCTACAGACTTAATGTATGTAATCTCCCTAAATTTCTTTCATTTTCCCTAAAAAATTGTCATTAGATAATTTAGGACAACAACTTAGTTGTGATTAACTCGATCTGCCCTTAAGTTAAGCCTTCTTGTGAGATTTAGATGGTAGAATAGAACATCTTGACGATTATGAAGTACTTCAAAAATGCTCATTATACATATCTTCTATGAAATCAACCAAATTATGAACAATCTTGTTGGACTTGGTCACGCAGATTTTCATAGGAGCGTGTAGTCGAATTCAATTTTACGTGTCCTCATCTGTAATTAAAATGTCATCACTATCCAAACAGGACTTCAACATCCCCTGAATTACTACCCTATATATAAGTGCTTGTTTGGATGAGTTTAAAAATACCAGGAATTGCAATATCCCATGAAGTGAGTTTTAATATATGTGTTTGGATAAGAAAATAAAAATTGAAAAACCCCGAAAGTTATCTTCCTGGGATTTCTACTTCCTCCAAAATACAGAAAGTGGAATCACCTAGGGGGAAGTAGGTAAGATTTCTTCCACCCTTTTTATTTTAATAAAATCACTATTTTACCCATCCAAGAAATCATATCCTCCATATATATATCACATCCTTCAGGATATAAAGTATGTAATTGCATATAAATTTTCATGAAGCTCTCTTATGCAACCAAACGAAATGTGGTAATTTAATTCATGAGAATTAAAAGTTAACCAAACACATTTTTCAAAATCCCAATAATTCCAATTCCTTACTTCTCATATATTAAATTCTCGAGAATTATATTTACCTCTTTTATCCAAACAAGCACTAAAGTACCATAATTTTCCAATCAATTATCTTCTTTTCTTTTTTCATTTTTTTTTGTGTAAAAAAGGGGAGAATATTGAATATTTTTTTCTTTATCCTTTTCTTTATTTATTTTTGGTGTCAGATAAAAAATCCAAAAGAGGTATAAGCGTTGAAGATGCTCTTAGGCGCATAATAAATCCTAGAGTCAATCGAGATGTATAAACTACGATAAATGGATAAACTGACATAAATATAATTAAAAAAATATCTCTGTAGAGAATTAAAGGTTGATTGGATGACACTAATTAAATACTCCTCTTTTCCTAATAGTTGTTGTTTTAAAATAGTAAACTTTTATAGGAAAAATGACCAAGAATAATATTAACTATCACCCGTGAACCAAAAATATATGAACTTTAGAAATTATCAATTGCTATACAAACTATCTTATATTAAACCAATATTAACACAATAGCTAAAATTTACAAACAAAAAATAATCTAGACTTAAAATATAATTAACAAAAAGTTTGGGAGAAATTGTAAAATTAAAGCTCACAAGTCTCAGCTAGAAACTAAAAGGTGAGCATGGCAGTCCCATCATCAGACACATAACAGACCTAATCCACATGATAGTCCACTGCAAGGATGGAAAGCACCGTGTTTGTTGTGATCAATGGTGGCTATTTCAACGGATCAAATGTACTCATAATTTGTCCATCTTTGGAGAATGGGAGGTAGAGCAAGGATTGTAAGAAACCCTAAATCTGAAATTTGAAGGATTTTTGTCCAAATTGGCCATGAAAGTAACAAATTTGAAATTCCCATCCTAAAATCTGCAAAAGCCCTTGCTTAATTCGATCAATGATTTGTGTTCTTAACTTCAATTGAAGGGTTTGTGGTTTGGGAATTTTTGGGTTGTTCGTAGCGTCCATGGAGGGAGGACTCGCAGAGGTCGGTGACAACGAGGAGGTGGGAGTCGGAGTCGTAGAGGTTGTGGATCTAGAGGATGGTGGGTGCGGGGAGAGGAAGAGGAGCTTGGGCTCGGCGTCGAGAGAGTCGTCGGCAAGAGGCTGCACAATTCACGAGCGCTGCATTGCTTCTAGAGGAGACGATGAACAGTGATAGCTAGTTTCTCCCAATTTTACAAAATTTTCCCAAATTTCTTGTTAATTATGTTTTGACTTTAAATGGTTTTTTTATTTCTAAAATTTTGTCCATTGTATCAAAATTGGTTTAATTGGATATAGTTTGTATATTAATTGGTAATTTTTAAAGTTTGTATTATTTTTGGTTCACGGGCAGGGGCGGCCCCACTACGCCCGCCCCACCCTTCGACCCACGTGTCCCCGGACTTTGGAAAAAAAATTATTTATATATGGCAGTGTTATAATAATTAAAACTAGGAAGAACATAGAATCAACTAATCTAGCTACTTTGTTTAGTTGGTTGGTGGGAAGGAAGGAAAGTAAAGTAAAACCAAATGTTGATGGTTCAATTCCTACTAGCCTCATTTTAAAAAAAATTTCACCTCCCCAAAAAAGCTTTTTTTATTTTTTATTCAACTTGCACCACACTCTCTATGTTTTTACCCACTTATTTAATTATATTCTCACTTCCCGACCTCCCTATTAGATACAAATTATCTAGCTATAACTAATTAAACCCCAAAAAATTGGTGAAATTAGCCTCTTTTTTTTTTAAAAAAAAGTCACCTCCCCCAAAAAAGCTTTTTTTATTATTTGTTCAACTTCTACCCCACTCTCTATGTTTCTACCCACTTATTTAATTATATTCTCACTTCCCGACCTCCCTATTAGATACTAATTAAACCCCATAAAATTGGTGAAATTAGCCTCTTTTTTTTTAAAAAAAAAAATTCACCTCCCTCAAAAAAGTTTTTTTTATTCTTTGTTCAACTTGCACCCGCTCTCTATGTTTCTACCCCCTTATTTAATTAAATTCCCACTTCCCGAGCTCCCTATTATATACAAATTATCTAGCTATAAACTAATTAAACCCCATAAAATTGTTGAAATTAGGATTTGATTATGAGAATAAATTTTGTGAAATTTTCATTAGAGTTTGTGATTTTGAGAATAAATTTTGTATTTTAATTATTTTGTATATGTGATTTTGATAATGAAATTTATTAATTGAATTTGTGAAGCTTTATGCAATATTTATATTTTCGTACCCTACATGTCTTTGGGAACCAAAATATATTATAAAGTTGATGAGTTTACAATCCTAGATAATATGCAAAAGCCTTGAATTTAGAATGATTGAATTTCGATAAGTTTACACTCCTAAATATGACAAATGCCTGAATTTCCAATGAATGACGAGAAACCACTACGGACTACCATAGAAATCAAGCAAATGTAAGTCTATTTTTCTACAATCCATTATTAAGTTGAAAGTCGTAGCTAGGGCTGTTATATGACCTAAACAACTCGAGCTCGGCTCAAAAAAGCTCGACTCGAGCTCGCTCACTTATTTAAACAAGCCGAGCTTGAACAAAATTTTAAGCTCGGTTGAAAGCTCGGCTTGTTCAAATAAAGCTCGAATAGCTCGAATTCTATGGAATTTCTAAAATTTCCTTTAAGTTAACATGTTATAACCAAGTAGAACTATTTAAAGCTCGAAAAAAGCTCGGCTCGAGCTCGTTCATTTTCTAAACAAGCCAAGCTTGAACAAAAAAAAAAGCTCGTTTAAAAATTAGGCTCGAGCTCGTTTAACAAACGAACCAAGCTTGAACATGTCAAGCTCGGCTCGTTCGGCTCGAATAACACCCCTAGTCGTAAATTAGGTAAAGAAGTTTATTCAAGGCCAATATCTCAGTACACACTAGAAATTTCGCCCCACCTTTCGGAGAAATATCTCAGTACACACTAGAAGTTTATTCTTGGTCATTTTTTCCAAAAAAAAACTTGTTTTAGTTATAGTTATTATCTTTATAGGTATTGATTGCTTTTTTTTTTTGGTCGCATTTGATTGCTCTTTTTATAGGTTATATATATATATGCGAGATGGAGGGAGTAATTAATGATGAATCATACTCCGTATTGACCTATTAAGTGAATGTAACTTATGTAAGAGTTAATCACTTCAGTGTTCTACGAACAACGTAACTTCAGTGATCAGTATCACAAACACATTAAGATGACCGTGAAACTATTTTCCTTGACAACAAACTTGGTGAAGCCATACTCCTGTAGACTGTAGTGTCCTGGTGATAACGCATATAAGTGTGAAGAGTCGTCATTGTGTGTCCCAACTTAAATAAAAGAAGACACCTGTCAAAAATGGGTATTGACATGTCTTGTCCCCGTTAATTTGCGAGTGACATCGATCGTATGGTCGCCGTTAGTTGCTGTAGAAGAACAAGTAAAGATATACTCCTTCTGTTAATTAAAACTTGACGTTTTACTATTCAAGCACGTTTTTTGAGGTGTTAAAAACTATATAAAATTTTAACTTTTTTTAACATATTTTTTAAATAATTTCATACTTGTTACTATTAATTATGAATTTATAAAAACAAATTTTTAAAAAAGTTAATATTTCATATACTGTAGTTTTTATCATTCTAAAAAAACGTGAATGAATAATAAACGACATGTTTTAATTAACAGATGAGTATATATTGTAGCCGGTGGTGGTTGCAGTGGAGTACGGACTAGTCTAGATCGGCAGCCGATTAAAATGATTCATTTACCCTTATTTCATTTGAAAGGGTTTAATTAAGCGCGTGTTTGGCAATTGAGGGGGTTTTTTAGGAGTTGAGTATTTTTTAGGAGGTGAAGTTTATTTCGTGTATTAAGTAGGTGTGGAAGGTGGAGATTTTTTTTTAAAATAACCTTGAAGAAAAAAGATGATTGATGTTTGGTGGGTATAAGGTTTGTAAGTGGGTATTGTGGATAAAAAGTCAAAAATATCCTTCAGATACTAAAAGGGGAAAAAGGAGTAGGGGTAAAAGTATACAAATTTCCATAATCTGATTAAATAACCTCCCAAAGCTACCCATCCCAGCTTCCAAAATCAGACAAAATAAGCTCCACCTTCAACTCCATAACCTTAAGCCAAAGCTGCTTCCAAACATGGAGCTTCAGAACTTATTTTTTTTAACCTCCAAAACCCCCCAAACCCCCACCTTAACCTCCAGCCAAGCGCTAAGTACTCCATATTAATACAATAAAGCAAATAAAATTTTAAGATTGATTGAGTAAATAAGTGTTAGGGACTTGTTCTAAAAAAAGTGTTAGGGGCTAATATATTAAAAAAAGATGAGATGATTTTTTTTAGAGCAACACTTTTGCAAACACTTGTAACAACCTGGTGGAATATATGGACGAGCAGAAATAGAAAAATATTTGACAATAACAACTCTATAACAATCCAGCATATGAAAAGGCTTACAAAAACAAACACTAACGAACTGGAATAAAATGAAAAGTATTGACAAGGATGACCGGAAAATTGCCAATTACAACACAACAACACCTAGAAGAAAAAGAAATTTGAGATGGGAAAAACCACCTACTAATACTTTCAAGCTAAACTTTGATGGAAGCATCACCTCTTCGGGAGTGTCTTCTACATGCTTCATTATCTGGAACCATTTGGGATCCCCAGTTGTGGTCAGCATAGCTCCTTTTGGGCCTAAGAACTCCTTAAGATCGAAAGCGTTTGCTTAGGCTTGGTATGTTGAAGGTGAAGGAGCTAGGTTTTCCCCACATTATGATGAAGGGTGACAATTCAGTGATTATAAACTTCCTTAATGGCGGTTGGTAGTTCCCCTAAATTTAAGTCCTTCTCTTCAACATCTGTCATCTGCTACTCCAGTTCGAGGTCGTCTCCATTTCCCATGTCTTGAGGGAAATTAATCGTTGTGCGGATAGGGTTGCTCGTTTGTTCCTGACTTCGGTTGTGGCAGATCTACTTCATGATAGACAACTATGTATCTGCATCCACAAAAATTGTTTTTTTTTATAAGGTAAAAATTTGGATGAGGTCAGGCCCTGCTGAACCACCACCCAAGGGCATCCTTGCGGATGAGTACGCGCAGAGCAGAATCAACGAGGAGGTTCCGCGTGGGCGTTGTGTGGATTAGATACGCGATCCTGTCGGCGGTCGAGTTGACCTCCCGGAAGACATGGCCGAATTGCACCCTAGCAAAGTGTTGGAGTAGGAGCAGGGTGTCAGAAATCAGCATCTCGATCTCCCACGGGCAGCACCACATGCCTCGCAAACAATTGATAACGGTCAGGCTGTCGCCTTCAATCATGATGCTCGGAAGCCGAAGCTCCTTTGCCTTGGCGATGCCTCCTCTGATCGCCAGAGCCTCCGCAGCTAATGCTGAGATGTGTCCACATTTGAAGCCGCCACACTCAATGATTGCCCCACTGTGGTCCCTAATAATGAAACCTGCAGAAGCTTCACCTGAAGAAAGCTTGGATCCATCAAAATTAATTTTGAAAGATCCCTCATCTGGTTTGCTCCATCTCAAATTTCTTCTTCTCCGTGGTTGAGTTATTCGAGTTTTCTGGTGGTGGTATGTGGACTCCTCTTCAAAGGTCAATTTAGAGGCAGCTCAGTTCTGTATTTTTTTTTTGGGTATAATTCTCCATAGTATGGATGGATGTTATATTTAGGTTTTCAAATACTTGTCGATTCCTGCTTGTCCATAAGCTCCACCATGTCGTCGCAAGTCTTCCTTTTTGCTCGTGGTTGAGTTTAGTAAAAATTTCACATACAATGTTTTTGATTGATTTGTTTCTAGTGTCAATTTCTCGAATCACTTTTTCAATGTTTGGGTCAATTTTATGAATTAGTTGTAGGGTGTTGTGGGATTCGGTAAAGAGATGGATCGGGCTTTCATCCGTCCGGTCACACAAAGCGCAAGATAGTGGAACATGAATGCCTTTGTTTGCTAGTCTGGTTCTCGTCGCGATTCCATCTAGTGTAAGTTTCCAGATGAAGTTTTTGACTTTCGAGAATGTATCTAGGTTCCATATCCATGTCGTGTCACAAGTTTCTTCTGTGTTTTGCTTTGTGATGTGTGCTAGGGCACTTATCGTCCTGAACCAACCATTTTTACTTGGTTTCCAGTATAGTCTGTCTTCTATTTCGTGTTCTGGTATGTAGATGTCATCAATCTTGTTAACCACATCCATCGGAAGGACTTTGGAAAGTTCATCAATATTCCATTTCTTGTTAAGGTCGATGTATTTTTCCGCCTTGTCATTTTCATTAATTGTGATGTTTGGATGTTGTCGACCTTGTAGTGGTTTTCCGTCTAGCCAGATGTCTTTCCAAAATTTGATCGTCTTTCCATTTCCTATTTGCCATATTAGTCCTTTGCAGAATTCTTCTTTTAGTTCCATTAATTTGGCCCATTACCAAGATGAATTACCTTTTCGCTGGTATTCAAGGATGGGGGTTTCTTTCAAATATTTTTCTTTAATCACTTGGACCCATGTGTTACATGGCTCTGCTAAGATTTTACAAAGCAATTTCATTTGTAGTGCTTGGTTCATATCTTTTGTTTTATGTATTCCTGCGCCTCCCAATCGCTTCTGCTTGCACACCTTGTCCCAACCAATAAGGGGGGAGAAGGATTGATCTTTGTTCCAGAAGAAGCATCTGTTTATTTGGTCAAGTTCTTTATGGATTGTTGTGGGGAGCATAAAA
Organism: Persicaria maculosa; assembly: GCA_963922045.1. NCBI lineage: Eukaryota > Viridiplantae > Streptophyta > Magnoliopsida > Caryophyllales > Polygonaceae > Persicaria > Persicaria maculosa. The sequence goes on along the minus strand of OY998261.1, from coordinate 15,626,917 downwards.
TTTTGCATAATATAGTTTGGCTTAATTGCTAGGTTTGATCTTATTAGGGTCGCCCTTCCTTCTTGTGAAAGGGAGTTGGCTTTCCATTTCGTGAGTTGTTGTCTGGTTTTGGTTACCGTTTCTTCAAATATGGTTCGGTTGACTCGACCATTGATAATGGGGCAACCGAGGTATTTATCAAGTGCTATCTGGTTTGTGATATGGATCGTACTTTGGATCAGTTGTTTTGTACTGTTCGGGACTTTTGGGGTAGTTTGAAAGGCCGATTTGTGAAAATTGACCTTTTGTCCCGATATGGCACAGTAGTCGTCAATAATATTCTTCACCACTCGACACGAGTCTTGGTTTGCCTTTGCGAATATCATCGTATCATCCGCGAAGGATAGGAAGGGGATTTTCATGCCTGATCTAGATATTTTGAATCCGATAGATTTGTTTGACTGGTTTGAATCCGCTTGTAATTTCCTGGCAAGAATTTCTGCTCCTATGATGAATAGATAGGGTGAGAGTGGGTCTCCTTGTTTGATCCCTCTCCCTGGTATGAAGGGGTCTGTGGGGCTGTCATTAACCAATACTGAGAAGGAGACGGTTTGGACACATTACTCTATCCATGTTCGGAATTTATGGCAGAAGCCGATTTTTTCTCGAACTTTGAATAGGAAGTCCCATTCTACTCTATCATATGCCTTTTCCATATCTAGTTTGACGGCAATCCATCCTTCTTTTCCGCGTTTACTTTTAAATGAATGAAAGATTTCATGGGCTATTAATATATTGTCTTGGATGGCCCTGTCAGATACAAAGGCCTCTTGGAGGGGGTGGATGATTTTCTTTAGAATTGGTTTCATCCTTTCTGCAATGATTTTGGCTGTAGCTTTGTAAATTTTTGAGCAAAGGCTAATTGGTCTGAAGTGCTTTGTAGTTGTCGGGTTGTCACATTTTGGGATCAAAGTGATAAAGGTGTGGTTGATTTGTTTTAGGATTCGACCAGAGTGAAAAAATCCTTTAATTGCCTTTATGACTAATGGGCCTACAATATCCCATTATTCCTGGTAAAATTCCGCTGTCATTCCATCAGGTCCTAGGGATTTATCCTTTCCAATTGAGAAGAACGCATTTTCGATTTCCTCGTTTGATATCTTTTCAATTAGCTTCGAATTGTCATCATCAGTGATTTCTGTGTTGATGAGTGAGAGGTAATCATTGAGAAGGTTATGGTTGATGGGTTGCATCCTAAATCTTTTTTCGAAATCATTTTTTATTTCTCTTGTAATATTTTCTTCTCCTGTGGCTAGTGTGCCATCTATAGTTTGAATTTCCTTTATGGTTTTTCTATTTCTCCTTCCCGATGCCGTTCGGTGGAAATAACCTGAATTTGTGTCAGTCAATTTAAAGTGTTTTGTTTTGGCTCGTTGGCTCCAATACATTTTATGGTATGATAAGATTTTCTCTCGTTTGTTTATAAGTCTGTTCTGCTTTTGGTTATCGTTTCCATTCTGGGATGATCCGTTTCTGTTTTGTAAATCGATGAGTGAATCATCAATTTCTTTTAATTGACGGAATATATTTCCAAATGTTTTCTTATTCCATTCTTTAGTCAATCGCTTAAGTGTTTGTGTTTTTTTCACCAGATTGTACATGTGTGATCCTCCAACATTTGATCTCCAAGCCTGTTGGACCACATGTCGGTAATCTTTTCGTGTAGTCCATATTTTTTCAAACTTAAATGGTTGGGCTTTGTATTGTTATTGGTTATCTAATTCTGTTACTATAGGGCAGTGATCTGATGATGTAAATGCATGATTTTTCGTTGTAATATTGGGGAACCAAGTGAGTATTTGCTCTTGTATTAAGGTTCTATCAAGTTTTTCCATGATGTTATTGTTATTGGATCTATTTTTCCTCCATGTATAAATGTTTCCAGTAGTAGGCACTTCTTGTAGGAAGCAATTATCTTTGAATTCTGTTAATATTCTATATCTGTTCGGGTGTGGTTCTATCCCTCCTTCTTTTTCGGAGCTATTTTGGATTTCATTTAGATCACCCATAATCATGACTGGGCAGTCCAAAGTTTGGGTGTATAGTTGTAGTCTGGTCCAGAAGTTTGATTTTTCGTTCTCATGAGGTGGTCCATAGACGAAAACGATGTTGATAGTAATGTTCCTATGTTTATTTTCATATCTGATTACTATGAATCTTTGATCTATATGCACCATTTCTAGTGCTTCGTGTCGAAGATTATGACTCTTCCATAGAACACATAATCCACCAGCTCTTCTTGTTGCCGGTGCCCAAATCATATGATCAAACCCAACTTTTTTCCAAACTGTCTCCTTTGGTTGTCGTTCAGTTTTTGTTTCTAGTAGAGCAATTACTTGAATTTTCTCAATTTTATAAAATGAGTCTATTTCCGTCCATAGGTTTTTGCGGCCTATTCCGCATATATTCCATGAGCATAATCTCATATTAACCTATTTGATTTCAGGGTTTCAGTTCCATAATATTTTATTCGGTCAAAGTATTTGTTCGTGGTGCAATTGGTTGGATTCGCACCAAAGGGTTCAAGAGAGTGGCTGGAACGTTCGAACCATTTAGTAAAAAAGGAATTACAATTGTCCAACCGGTTAACAAAATTTTGGTTGACCCAATAATATTTGAAAATCCTACTTCCACTTTTATCGTGCCGCAATGACTCTCTTAATTTTTTGATCAGGTCGTAAGTGCCAATGGGCTCCATTTCTAAATAATTCAGGTCGTAGGTCTGATGGTTTCTGTTCGCCTTTACTAAAAGAATTAGCATAAACTTGTCAATATTCAATTCAATAGATTTTTTACTTATCAATTTTTTCTTGAGGTTTGTTGATTTTTCTAGTCTTCTACTCGTGTATATGGACAGTAAGTTTCCACCAATTTGTGCTAATAAGGTCCAAGCTTAATCCACCGTTCATGTATCCACGAGTTCCATTTTCCCCATCAATGAGACTAACAGAAGTATAAAACCAGTGCAAACCAGGATGGTCACAGAGAATGGAGAATGCTCTATTTGATTGAGTCATAGATGTCAATATTTCTGTATTGTTAATCTGTTCATCGATCTTTATATTTTATTTATAATTTCTACTAAAGAAAGGTAAGATACTCCACCAAAACTTAAAAGAAATAAAAGCAATTTGCACCAGCTCAATCATGTCAACATCATCAGCAATTTTCCTTGGGCAACTTTCAATTTTCTTTCCATTCATTTTTCGATTTCTAGTTAGTTTATGACTAATAAGCCAAGTGTAAGACAATATAGAAGACCATTTTCCCATCCCCATGAGATGTTTATGATTGGTATCCTAGTAATTCTCATCCATTCAAGCATCCTTTCAAGAAGATTATAGAACACTTCTTCATTTTGTTGTTCTATCTTGCGATTATCGGTTTTATTCATTGTTCTATAATCAATGTTGTTCCTTGTTCTTTTATCTTTCTTATTCGGCTTCGATTTTTCTTTCACTTTAGAGCCTCTTCTCAGTTTCCTAGTAATTGAAGCATGCATAACAGTACTCCAAATCGATTGCAAGAGAAAATCCTTCCATTTTCTAAGCACAACGACAAATAAGAATTATCATACAACCATTCAATCAGTTCAATCATGTATACATTATCAAAGCTTTCAATTAACCCTCTCATTGTATAAGTTCTAAGATCATGTTGTCCATTCCTGCCTTCTTCATGAGAGGAAGAATAAATTCGGATCTTTTTTGGTTTATCAGTTCTAGATTCAAACCAGAAAGGATTTTGAACTGGGTATACAGATCGAGAGAACGCAGATCGAAAGAACCTGATGTTTCGTTGGTATTCCATGAATCGGCGTCTATCTGGTCCTCCATTCTTCGGGTCGATTTCGATTTCCCATTGTCTATTCACTTTGTGCCATTTCAGGAACCTGGATCTTTCCAGTTGTTGTTGTCGGATGTTTGGTTGGTCAGTCTTAGTGTTTTTGCTTTGTCTACTTTCATTGTCTCTTCCAGTTTTTTGCTTCAGTTTTGTGGAGCATTTTATTTCTGAAAGGGACTTCACATATCTGCACATTGAGGGAATGAACTGATATGGTTCAGGAGCTTCAATCTTTTCTCTATGATAGAAAAGAAATAGAGCGTACCACCAATGACAGTGAATACCCTCCACAACAAGCTGAACATACAGGATTTCAAGATTCATGTCTTTCCTTTTTAGGTTTGGAGTCGATTCATCCAAATACAATGAGGAAAACGAAAACCATTTTTTAATCTTCTTTTTATTTTTTCCTTCTCTACCCGCTACTTGGGAGTAGCGATTTCGGTTCACGCCCACCCAAAATCTAAAGAAGGAAGGGAGAGGGAGGGCGAACGGCATGGAACGAAGGTACCTGGATATCAGATCTGGTTTCTTCTTGTCGTATTTGTTTTTCAATTTTGTGGAAGAGTCTTTCACTGGAAGATTCATCAAATTAGGGCACCAAACAAGCCACAACGATGCAGGACTCAATCCCGCCGACACCAGGGAGAAGGCGTCATAGCCAGCAGGGAGAATACGACGTCGCTGAGAGGACCACCCCGGACCACGCCACCAACCCCGAAATCGCACAGAACAACCCCGCCACCCCCCGATCGACACTACCTTTTTCCTTTTTTTTTTGCGTTTCTTTCTTCTTCTTTCACTTCCTTTCTCTTTTGCCCTCTGAGAACTCCATTGTTGATCGATTTTCATCCATTCCCAACACAACTCTCTCTTTTTGTTTCTTGTTTCCTCGCTCTGTTTTCTTTTGGGGGTGGGGATGGCTGATCTTTGTTTGGATTTCACAGTTTTGTATATTTTTGTGAGGGATTTTGGTGATCGACGCTCATGCTTGTGGCGTGGATTAGGGGATTTTGGGGGTCGGCACTGGTGCCTAGGGTTTCCAGTGTGTGGTTTCTGCCTCTTCTCTCTCTTCTCTCTCTGCTCTCATTTTTTATGTTCATTCTATATTCTATATCATCTGCATCCACAGAAATGTCATTGGTTGGTGAACTAGTAGGGACTAGTTTCTTCCAAATTATTACTTATATAAAAAAAACAAAAAATGAAAGAGTATTTGTATGTTGACTAGATTGAAAAAACCTAACTAAGATAAAGTTTTATCCAAATTCATGGCTTTAGGCGTGGCCACGGGTTACGGGTCAACATGTGACCCGCCGGGTCCGGGTTGACGGGTTGCCGGGTGCCGCTGGGTAGTGGGTTAGGGTTAGGGTCGGGGGTTTTAAAACCCGCCGACCCGCCGGGTCGACCCATTTTTAGAATCCGACCGTTGCAGTGTGGGGCCCACCGTCAGATGAATTTTTTTAAAAAAAATTTAGGCGTTGTAACGGCTAGTTGAGCTGCCTCATAGGCTCGGGGCTATAAATACCCGGCTCTTTCAAGTCACAAACCATCATTACCGCTAGAACTAAGGCACTTGCCAGAGATATCTTTGGCTCAAAGAGGTCGAGATCTTCGTCGAGCCCCAACTCGGAGCTCGACGAATATTTGTCTACTAACTTTGATTTCCACAGTGATGAGGAAGAAGATTTCGATGTCCTAGAATGGTGGAGTCGGCCCGAAAGACAAAGATTCCCCACATTGCAGGTCATCGCTCGACAAATACTAGGGGCCCCTTGCTCCACCGTCGCCGTCGAGCAGATGTTCAGTCGTGGAGGTCAGATTCTTTCGGAGAAGAGATCAAGATTGCTTCTCGAGAACCTCGAAGCCCAAGTTTGCCTTGCAGATTGGAAGAGGGCGGATATGCGGATGCAGAAGAACATCTTGGGGACTGATTCCGAGGACGATGACGGCGTGGAAACAGAGTTCGTTGGGAGCTCCATCGAAGGCGCGGTCACAGATGGATCAGGAGGTGGAGGCTTCGACACTCAAGAAGAATAGGTAAGCGGGGTTCAGACATAAACAGGTAAAAGAACTACGTGGGCTTTGATTCCTCAACCCCGGGAGGATACGTAGGCAATCGGGAAACCGATTCAAACCCGTTTTTTTTGTTTTTTCCCCCTCATACATAAATTGAAAAATGGTACATAAACGGCAAACACGAAAGGCGGAATGTTGCAAACCCGTTTGAACCCGTACCCTATCCGCCGGGTCGACCCGCCGGGTACCCGCCGGGTTGTGACCCGCCGGGTCGACCCTTCGACCCTTGGACCCGCCGGGTGATCCGAACCCGCCAACTCGTGGGATTTCCGAGTTAGGGTTCGGATCACCCTTCCCCGACCCTTGACCCGGCGGGTCGAACCCGTGGCCACGCGCCTACATGGCTTGAGATCTGACCCAACTTGATTTGGTATCATACCGGGAATGACCTAAATCAAAAGAAAGACAAATCCAAAATGAACCAAACATAAATTTTAAATAACGTTTTTTAGGACGAATATATATATATATATATAGTTTTTATATCTCTTAAAAATGCATGTGCATGGATAATAAATAATACATTTTTTAAAACTAGTATTGCCACCCTTTTTTTTAGCAAGACAGTACTAGGTTAATCAATGATTTAACTCAACAACCCAATAGTGACCCGAATCCAAATAACGGCATATAACCAATCTGATAAGAAATTGCATTGATTCAATTCGAATCCAATTCGACCCGGGTTTAATTAGACCAACTAATGATCTGATTCGAAGCCAACTCGAATGAGTAGATTCCTAGCTCTACTTAGGATCAAGGGATTTTAAGATAATATATAAAGGGTTTTCATGTATGTGATTGCTAATAAGAGAGGTATTTTGAATTGTGTCATATTGTTTTCTTAATATTTTAATTAAAAAAATAGTGAATCGAGATGTGGATAATGAATTACTCCCCTCCGTTCGGTAAAATATATCGTTTACTATTTTTACAAGTATTTTTAGAATAGTAAAAACGGATTTTCTATCCTATGCCCATATTATAGGATTTTGGAAAATATTTTCCCTAGATACACCGGTTTAACCATTTTTAAATTAGATTATCGGACCCACTCATTTCATTTTAGAGTTTTCTTTCCCAATAAAGTATTCTTATCATATGCTCTTATGACACACAATAAACAAACCGTAATAAAAATTATATAAAATATCTATTTTTTTTAACAATGTGTGAATAGTAAATGACATATTTTTCTAAATTGAAAAAGTATAATTTTTTAAAATTGATTAATGGTGGATAAATATAATATTTAAAATATAAGAATAATTGAGTAAACTGATCGAAGGGCTGGTTTTGTGTTATTACCCTATTGTAATATCCTTATTAGATCGATATTAGGTATTAGAGTTAGGGTATAAATACCCTTTAGCTATTGTAATTGGGGGATATCACTAAAAATAATCCAGTTACTAACCTTTTCTTTATTCTACCCTCTATCTCTCTCGTTCTATCTCTATCTCTCCTATCTGATATTCATCTTCTTTCCCTAATCTCCTCCCTAATCTTTATCTTCCTTTTCAATCTCACAAAGATCACACTTAGGATCATAACAAATTGTATCTAGAGCCAGCGGCTATTAGGACCTATATTCCTATTTTTTCATCTAGATTTTGGTGACCTATAAACCACAAATTGGAGCGTCAATGGCGGATGGTGGCGAATCTTCAGAAGCTACAAATTCGGTCGAAGTTTCATCATACGAGACGTCGCAACTTAGGCTGCAATATTCATACAAATCCATGACCGATGCCTACCACAATATGATGGCCAGTGCGAAGCGGGTGAGCACCACTTTACGAGAAATTACAGATGGTATGAAACCGTGGCGAGAGGAGTTCGAAGGCATCCAAGTGGATGGCATCTTGAGTCAAGAAATCGAAGTATCAAAATTGCCAACCAATGAGACCTTGAACGACCAAGAAATTCCAGAAGTTTTCATAATCCAAGAAAACATTGATAGACTGAGTGGAATCGAAGTGGGCAGTGGTGATTCGGAAGCCAAATTGATTGACAAAGATGAAGCAGATTTGAGACGGGTCAAAGAAATCACATCGCCGATCAAGATGCCGACGAGACTGAGTGATGGGTCTCGTCCTGGGAGCACCGATATGATGGAAGATATTGATACTTTGAATACGGTTCTGAGCAGATACTTTGAAGTCCCAAATCCGACAGAGCCCTCAATTCAATTTGAGCTCTCAGACCTAGAGATTAATAAATCCATTGAAGAACCTCAAACCCAACAGAGCCGCTCCCAGGTAAATTCCAAGCCCTCTGTATTTTTCATCTATGGGGGTGTAGTCCATGAATGCAATTGGTCGGAAGATCGACTGCTCTGTTACCATTTGTTATGATCCTAATGGGATCTTTGTGAGATTGAAGAGGAAGATAGAGATTAGAGAGGAGATTAGGGAAAGAAGATGAATATCAGATAGGAGAGATAGAGATAGAACGAGAGAGATAGATGGCAGAATAGAGAAAAGGTAAGTAATTGGATTATTTTTAGTGATATCCCCCAATTACAATAGCTAAAGGGTATTTATACCCTAACCCTAATACCTAATATCTAATAAGGACATTGCAATAGGGTCATAACAATTTGTAGCATTTACCCTGAATTTTACAAAATTGTACCGTACACAGTTCAGGAATATCTCAATTATTGACTTAAGAGCTAAAAACAAAGATAGCAGTGGAGTTAGTTTTTAAATTGGACCTCAATTTTAGATTATTAGAGAGTAGCCAACATTTGATGCACAAGTCAAGATCCTCAGTATGGATGACAATGGGGCGGGAACTCACCGATCCCCACAGGGAATCCCCGTCGCGGGGACAGGGATGTAAAAATTAAACGGGGATGGGGGCCAAATTGATTCCCTGCGCGGGGATGGGGATGGGGACGAGGATAATTGTCCCCACCCTGCCCCGCCCCTATTGAGGAAACCCACGGGGATCCCCGATGGAGAGTATGAAATTTCCATTTTTGTGTAGATCTTACATAAGTTTAAATGATTTTTCTTTTATTTTTAAACTTTTACCTTATGATTTACATTTATGAGATATTATATGTAATATGTATATCATATTTTTTGCATAACTTTAATAATATCTTATCATTTTCTATTAAATGGGGGAAATTATGAGTTTTAAACGGGAAACCCAACGGGGAAACCCGCGGGGAATGCAAACGGAAAAAATTAAGTGGGGGCGGGGATTTCCTGATGGGGACGGGGACCCGACGGGATGGGGACGGGGGACATTTTTTATCCCCGAACGGGGACGGGGACGGGGAGGGTACTCCCCGCCCCGTTGCCATCCCTAATCCTCAGGCACTGTTCGTCTCCCATTCCCTGTGCTTTCTTTCTTAGAAATCACCTTCACTACATTTTTGGGCTATTTTTCTCCCTTTTACACTATTTTCCTCAATTTGGTATTAGGTTTACATGATCATTAATTATTAATTATAATTTATAATTTATAATATTGTACATTATAAGTTATAAATAATAGTCATGCAAACAGACTCGTTACTATTGTCAAGGCTTCCAGTGTGCATTAGATTATGGCGAATGATGGCAATCTCTTTATCATCAATATTGTCAAGGGAGTATGAAGATGTTTATAGAAAATTGAGATTATGATCTTCAATATCCGTTTTCTTTTCTATTTTTTTTTTAACGAAGCGGTGTTCTATTGTCACGTCCATTGCAAAATCAACATCGTGGCATATTGCATTGTTCGAGTTTGACATATGGTGGGTCCTGATTAGCTGACTTTGTGTTTAGAGTTCGCTCTCATCCTTTGGATACTCCTCTTAGCAATGGATAAAATTAATTGAGATTAAGGAATAATTTTTGTAAGGGATTGATTTGATAAGTAGCAAATGGAAAAAAAACTATTAAATTTTGGAATGAAAGATAGTGCTTTGAGAAACCAATCTTGGCTTCCTCCTGACTGGTATGGTGGATAAAGTTAGTAAATACCAACTACTGTCAAATGAATTTGAAGACAATTTTTTTTAGAGGATAAGTTAAAATGGATGGTTTTCTACGTCAAGTGCACTTAACCTTATCACAAACCTATCTACAATTTTAGAAGATGAATTTGCGTGGGTTTGAAAATTTGAAAGCTCTCCTAAGTTAAAAAAATCACTTGAAAAACCATGTTGAATGGTATTCCAACAACAGATGTACCACTTGTGTGTACTCTTTGTGACGAATCAGGCGATATATAAAATCTCACTAAAATTGATTGGAAAGGTGGATATAAATATTGAAAGTAAAGTAAGAAATTTAGCAAAAAAAAAAGAACAAAAGCATGAAAAAAATAACTACGGAAACATTCAATAAACTTACAAAAGAAAAAAAAAACAATCTTAGCAACCTGTTGGTGTGGAATTCGGATCATTAGGAATAGAATTTTATTTGAAAACCTCAATACATGGAACCTAGATGATTGGGTATTTAGACAACTTCTAAGAACTTAGGGGACCTCCAAAATTTTGGATATAGATTAAAATGAGATAAAAGTTATTCAACACTCGAAAAGACAAAGAAAGACTAAGAACTTTCAATAGGAAATATCAAAGGAGGACTTCATCAAATTGAACTTTGACAAAGCAAAACTTTTTTTCCTTACTTTTGCAGGTTTTGTGCTTTGGCATTGCAATTGTAATGTAATTGGATGCGTTGTTCATAGGTGCGATTCGAAAACGGTTCTATAAACAGAAGCTCTTGGTCTTCAACCATGACTTGCTTGAGACCAAAAAGTTTGGTCTCAAAAGAATTGAAGTCGAAGGAGATTACCTCACAATGATCAATGTGATCAAAAAACGTTTTGAGAAGTCCTTGGGAAGTTTAGGTGTTGTTGTCAAACTTGCACCTCTTGCTTCAGGGTTTTGAGGTTACTCTCTGTTCACATATGTCATGGGAAGTCAACAATGTTGCTAATTTCGCACTGCATCTTTGGTTAGGGTTGGACTCAGCTCCTTTGCCTTCATAATCATAGCTTAAAATTCTCGTTCAGAAGTACATGTTTGGGTGATGATCTAACAAGGTTTAACACCACCCAAATTCTCACCTCTTTAAGAAAAAAAAGATAGATAATAGAAAATCTTATACATGTATGACTTAGCTTGCTTCACCAATTATTCCATTATAGTGGATGGATGTTCAGTTAAAATGAATATCTATTTAATTATAGTGGGTAGTTATTCGATTGCACTTTAATATGTAAACTATGTATAGTTTTCCATAACTTAATTCAACCGAATAGCTACCTATATAATCGAATAACTACCAACAATCAAATAACCTATTAATTTCAATCGAATAACTAATAAGTCTTGTTTGATATCAATATCTAGACAACAGATATCAAGGTTGATATTTGATATCTAATGTTTGGTATAATCCGATATCTATATCAATATCATATTTGAGATCTAGTATTTGTTATATCCTAATACTAACATCGCTTCATATCTTGATATCAAAATTTTCCTTTTTTTGACCTATTTAATGCAAGATATCACCTAATATTAAGATATTATCCAATATAGATATATTGACACCGATTTCGATACCTTAATCTTGATAACAATACTAAGCGGTGCCTTAGACCATAGAATGCATAATAAAGACGGCTGGCATGTGATCCAACCTCTTTTGTAAGGTTTTGGTACAAATGGGCTGGGCCGTATTAATTTGGTGGGCCGGGTTGTGGGCCCTGAAAATCTTCAATGGTGGATGGCGCACTACACACTTCAAGTGGGATGAGGCTTAGATCAAATCAAACGCTCTCTAATACTTTCCTCCATTCATTTTATCCCCAACAAAGACACCCAAATATTGAAGAGATCTTCCGTAATAATATAATATGTCATTTTATGACTATTCAACTCCTCTTTCGTACCAAATGTTCATTCATTAAACATGTGGTAATTTTTTCGTCGTCACATTCATTTTAATTCTCATTTTTAACCCATTACTTTATTTTCCTTTATTTTGCAATTGATTTTTTTAATTTTTCACATAATTAATGAATTTAATTCAAAATATTAAATTAATATATAGCCTCTATCTATTTGTAAATCTTTATATATTATCATAATAAAATCCATCTTAAATGAGCTTATTACACCTCTCTCTTATGAGTTTGTTATTATAAGTTTAATTCAAAATATTAAACTAATATTTTTATTAAATTATATAATATTTATTTATTTTATTGTTAAGATTTTATTTTGTAAAGATTGCGTCATGGTGCAACCGTCCTAGTTTAGAACAATAGCAACTTCTTCTGAAAAATTCGTCGAAATCAGTGGATTTGATTTCAACAATTAAGGATGTTATGTTAGTGATTTCAATACTTAGGGATTTGATGAAAACGAAAAAAAGATTTATGTTTCCATTTTTATTTAAAAAATATTATCAAATAAGTATAAAATAATTTAAAAAATTAATAAGCAATTTGATATTTTATACTGTATATTTTTAAACTCGTAAAAATATATCCACAAGTCAAAGATTATATATTTTTAATGAAGAGAGTATTATTTCTCTTATTTTGGGCCGATTAACTTAGTAAAGTACTATATATATATATATATATATATATATATATATATATATATATATATATATATATATATATATATATGTATAAACTCTAAAAGAGGAAATTTTTTGCTTATGTGTCATTTTTAGCTTATTTTAGGTATATCTATATTGTTGTTTAAATATAAAAAAGTAGTATTATATGTAGCATTGAAGAATATTTTTGTAAAATAAAAAAAAACATACTGTAAAATTTGGTTTGAATATATCAATTTTTTGTTAAAAAAAACTAATATAAAGAGAAATTAGTAGGGAAATGGTTTAGCCTCTTTACTCATTTACTCCTTTTTTTTAAGCTAGACACACATTATATTATGACATATTTTTCACTCTTTTAACCTTATTTTAAACTACCTTTCATCTTATTAGGATTTCAAAATGCTATCGAGTCTGTAACTTTAATTTATTTTAACTGTTGCATAGGTTTTGTGGGTGTCTTTACTATTTCCATTTTAAAATACTTGCTATTATTTTCAGCATATATTTTAATAATGATAAAACTATATAAAATGTTAGTTTTTATATAAATTTTTTAAAATACCGTTATAAGTATAAATTATTAAAATAATAAAAATAATATTTTATGCATTTTTTAAAAAAAAATTAAAAGGTTTTATAAAGTCAAATATTTATGCCTACAAAGTTTCGTGCTTTTACTCTTTTGTATCATGATTTATGACGATTTGACCGTCTACCACTTCAACGGCCTCTCGATTTACCCGACATTGACTTGTTTGGTATTTCGAATTATTTTCTCTCTAAAAAAATTATGCCTACAGAGCAGGGGATTAGGAGGGAATTCAATTTTTTTGGAATTCGGCACGTGTTTTATCCCTCGCGAGACGAGACAGGATCAGATCAGAAAGGGACATACATGTCCCTCAAATAAAAAAAAAGTATAAAAATATCTATAAATTCATAATTATAAAAAGATTCAAACACTAAATGTCTGAAATGTAAAGCACCCAATACTATCAACATAAATGTCCGAATGTGATACAAATTAAACTTAATTCATTGTAAATACCAAATAATAGAGATATAAATAGAAATATATATAATTATTATCATAAAAACTTTTAAAGGCCATCTCCAACATCCCATATAACTTTTTAATTTATATTTGCATTTTTTTTTATGAATGAGTTAGAACAGGATCGAAATTTGCGGGATTTGTACTCACCTCTATGGAGCTACCTAGGGAGTACAGGATTATATTAAGAAAAAATTTACAAAACAGGCACTTTATTTGGACAAATTGGGGAATTGTCCACCTTTTTGGACAAATTAGCAAAACGTCCACTATAAATACTTATTCTCACTTGTACGGACATATTCTCGTGTATACTCTCTTCCAAACTCTCTTCTCGCGCTCGTCAGTTTTCATCGGTTTTCTTCGTTCTCGTTCCTTCAATCTGTGCGTAAGTAGTGAGATTTTGGCCGATTTCTGTTCGTTGTTGTGCTATCTGGTTCAATGTCGTCATCTAGCAACTCTTCAGGTATCGATATCGCTTGTTTTTGCTAAATGTTTCGTGCTAGGGTTTTGGAAGAAGTTGATTTATGTTGATTTTATTGATTTCTGCTTTCAGTTTTGATCACCTATGGGTAAATCGATGCTTGATATGCATAAATGTGTGCGATTTTGAGTGTTGTAGGTAGTTTAAGTAATTTGCATATGTTAAATTCGTTTATTTTAACTGTTTGTGTGCTTCAATTTTTGTGATGCGGCACTTTGTATGTGCTTTTTTAGCGTTATTCGTGTAGTTTTCAACAATGTGTGTACTTGATGCTTTGTATTGTTTGTGTTGTTCATAGTGTAGATATCTGTAGGTATGCTCATGTGTAAGCGCGCTGACACTGTCTGTTTTTATACATGGTTGTGTTAGTTTTGGTAGTTTCAACAATGTGTGTACTTTGATTGGGTTTTCTGTGTTGTTTTTGTGATGTTTATGTTCTTTTCTTATGTGGTGGTGTCATTTTATTGTTATTTTTTTATGGTTATTTGGTTTATCATGGATTCTGTTATTGTATTTTTATATTATTCTTTATTTTGTTTTTATTAGCGGCTCAATCTGGTGATGCATCCACATCTTATAGGGGTTCTGATGTAAGTTATTTTGTTTTTCCATTTTGAATTTTTTTGTTGATGAGCAAGTTTTGATTTTTTCCTAATCTGATGTTGTGTTTTTGGGTACTTTGTATGTGATTGATCAGGGTTTGGAATATTGCATTCCTGTTTCTGAACGATTCCATTGTAGGTCCAACATATATTCATATCCATCTGTTTGCGATCTGATTGAGAAGCATTTGTCTCATTCTGATTACAATATTCTACGGGAAAGTTGTGTGGGATGGGTGCTGACGCAGGGCACCAAAATGGCTACCAATTTTCATCTTATGCATCAAATGGTGCTACGTCAAGTCCAAACTCAGAAGGAGAATGAGTTGTGGTTTAGAGTTGGTGGATATCTTGCACGTTTTTCAATTTTTGAGTTTCATGTCATCACTGGCCTTCCTTGTGAAGAACGTGTTTGTAATATCTCAAAAAAAGTGTCAATATCTGAATTTTTTGGGCAGAAGAAGATGACTCATGATGATTTAGTTGCTCGTTTCATATCTAAGAGCACGAAGTCTAAGAAGAAGTTGATCATGGCAAAGTTGTTGTTGATTGAGAGGTTAATTGTATATAGGAGGTCAGAGGTTGTCAGTGCACAATTCCTTTCTCTTGCATGTAATGAGAAGGAATTTGAATTATATCCTTGGGGTAGAGAGTCGTACACCCGTTTGTTGAAGTCTTTGAAGAGTTCTTCTGTTGCAGACCGTGCTGGTGTTAGGGGCTCTTATCAAATGTATGGGTATTGCCTTGCATTCCAGGTATTATGTTTTAGTGCTTGAATCACTTTTGTCATCAATTTTTGTCTGTGTCATCACAACTTTTATTGTGTATGTTAAGATTTTTGTCTAATATTGTTTTGTAATCTCTTTTTGCGTTTTATTTTGTAACAGTCTTGGATATTAGAAGCTTTCCCAACCCTCTTTGCTAAAATTGACTGTAATTTTATGATGCCTGATAGAGATCCATACTCATTGCACTGGGTATGCGAGTTTAGCCATTCGTATGTTGAAGCTGAGCATTTGTTTCATGGTGATTTGGTAATATTTTTATGTTATTTATCTTTAAGACCATTTTTAGTTGATGCATCTTTGTTTAGTTTTTTTTTTAAACATATTTTTATACTTGCATTTTGGGCAGACTCCGTTGTTCCCTACTTATGGGGAGTTTGCACGCACAGCAAAGATGGGGTTTGCTGATGAAAAAGATGATCCAGTCGTTGATGCATCAGTTGAAGAAGTATGTGGTGGAGCTGTTGATGATGCATTATATGACAGCCGTCGTTTTCGTCAAAGGGCATATGCAGCTAGGTTTTCAAAGAGAGTTGTACAAGCTGGTGGTGAAGAAGCTAATATCTTGGAAAAAGGTGATGAAGCAGAGACCTCAAAGAGGAAGACACCTGTGAAGAGAGGCAAAGCTGCTGGAAAGAAACAGGATGGGAAGTCCTTTGACACTGCTTTTCAAGTTTTTCCTGAGGTAGAAAACAAAGATGTTGTAGAGTCCTCAAAGAAGAGGAAATCTGAGAGTGGAGGGATGGCTGGTAAAAAGAAAAAGAAGGTGGTGTCCAGCGATACTGCTGATGGATTGGTTTATGTGAGGAGGGGTCGTTCTGCAGCTAGGCAATGTGGTACAGTTGTTCCTTCTGAGAATGTGAAGATAATTAATGCTGACACAGATATGCATGAGGAGGGTGATGTGGTTGCTTCACCTTCCAAGCGAGGTCGGTTGGTTACTAATTTATGTGATTTATTAGATGATGATACCCCACTGAAATTTGTCTTTCAGCGGAAGTATAAGATGAAGAAAGCTGGGTTAGGTAGTGGGAGGCCATTGTATGATAGTACTGCTGACATGTCTTCTGTTCTTCCTTCAGTTTCTCTTGGTGATAATCAGAGTACTCATGGAGTGGAGAACGAAGAAATTCATGCTGCGGGCTTTAAATCTGGTGGTGAAGGAAGTGATGGCGATGACAAGGTTGATGATTTTACTGCTGACACCCATTCTTGTGGATCTGATGAGTTGTCTGCTCCTCCTATTGCTGGGCTTTCTGTTTTGGCGGAGGTTGCAGATGTGGTTGGTTGTGCTGACAAGGTTGAAGGAGGTGAGACATCTTCTGGTGACAGGCGGGGAGAGGGTCAAACATCTAATGCTGGCACTGAAGGTGTATCTCCCCAAATGGAGGCAAAAAATGATTCAACGGGGGAGTTGCCTCCAAAAATACATGGTGATGGTTTTGGTTCTTCTACCCCATCTTATCCTGATTGGGTGAAGGAGATTTTTAAGAGGATTGAGAAGCTTGAAGATGTACCTCAGCGTATGGATGTGTTGGGTGCGAGGGTTGATGCTATTGAATCAAAGATTGCAGAGATGGCTGGGATGCTTGGAGTTGTTGGTGAGATGGCGATGAGGTATAATGAGCTTGAGGTTAAGGTTTCTAATTATGAAGCTATGTTTGCCAGGTCACAGGTAAATCCTGGGAATGCTGATGATAAGCATATAGGTGGTAAGCCCCAGGGCAGTCCTGTGAAGGTTGTTGATGAAGATGTCAGCGCAAAAATTGTCAATGATGTTGTAGCTGATCTTCAGAAGTGTTTCTCTGCTGATGAGGAAATGGTGAAATCATCACCCCATTCTGTCAATGTTGAGGACGTGTCCTTGCCCTCAATAAGATCAGAGGGCCCAACTTTGGATAAGGATATTCTGTATACTGAAATCCCTCATGTGTTCCCAACTGTTGTCGCTGACACTGAGGGTGAGGGTGGTGGTGCAGATGTGAAAGGTTTTAAGGATTTGAAAGGTGATATTTCATTAACTAAGAATGGAGTTGATGATGCCAAAAGGAGTGCAGATGAGTTTGGAATTCCATCAAGTTCTGCTGAAGTTGCTCGATCTGCCAAGTGTGAGGTTGAAGGTGGTGATGCTGTAGTCGGTGCAGTTGGTGGGCACTCATCGTTGGAAAAGTTCATATCTCTGTCTGATGATGATTATGACACGGTTGCAGGTGTTGATTGGGATTCGGTAGCCAAGGATACTGAAATTATAAATGAAGTTGAAAAATGAAAGGCTTCGAATCTTATCCCGTCAACCAGTACATTCTTGTATGGCCCAGCTGAGATTGAAAAGAAGGTGAGGATCTTAAAGCACGTCCCTAACAAGTCATTGATCAGCTTTGAAGATCATGAGTTTATGTATGGACTTGTAAAGAAGAAAAGGTATGCTTTATTTTTTTGTTCAATCTTTTTTTATGGAATGTTGTCTTTGTATTAGTACAGCACCTCATTCTTTATATATTTATATTCATCTTGTGTAATTTGGTTAGGAATTTTTCTGTTGCTAGGTGGGACAAAAAGTTTTTCCAGCACATCATATCAAAGAATATGTGGCTTGATTGTCAGGTAATATCTGCTTGTTTTTTAAATATATATATATATATATATATATATGTGTGGATTGGATTCTATTGTGTTTGTTGATTGTTGACATCTTTTTTTTTTTTTTACTATGTTGTGTAGCATCTAGAAGCAGGTTTGATTCACTTTAGGAGGCGCATTTCTGAAGACCCTGTGAAATATCGAGAGGTTCTTGTTCTTGATTGGCTATTTTACTTAAAGTATCTGCCTGATTATGCTTCAAATTATGGGGAAGATTTGCCTCTTGAAGTCAACACCGAGGAGTATTTTGTTGGTATGTGCCCTGCTGAGTATGGGAAGCCATGGGACTCTGTAAAGAAAGTCTACACAATATTCAATGTTATAAACAAACATTGGGTGGCGTTGGAGATTATGCTTGAGGAGAGGGTAATCAACGTGTACGATTGCAATGTGACTGCTGTTAAGGCTGGTGTACTTGAAGAACAATTGCAACCGTTTGCTATTTGGTTCCCAATTCATTTGGCAAAGGCTGGGCTCTATCAAAACTTTGCTTCCTCTCCTTTCCAGCTAAATATGGTTGATGATTTAATGCATGATTCTACTGGGTATGTATTTTATATGTTGTATTGTTTGTCGTTTAGCCTAAGATACTTGTTATTTATGTGCTCACATGACATGTGGTCTTTTTGTGTTTGTAGGGCTTCATGCGGCGTCTTTACATTAAAAGCAATTGAAGCATCTGTCTTTGGGGGAGATGTGAAACGATTCAACAATGAGAAGCTCTTTCGATACAGAGAACTCATGTGCTCAGATCTGATCAAGGAGACCTGGAGTTTTAGGTTTTAAAACAATTGTTTAGATATGTAGTTGGTGCATACATGGGGTATTTTTTGATGTAATATGACAATCTATGTGCTCAAATTGTTAATTTGGTGGACATGTATGTATATTTGTAGGTAATGGATTTTATGGGATATTTTTTGGATGCCCTGTATTTTCGATGTGACTTTGAATCTGTTATGATTGTACATTTTAACTTTTATTAATGTTTATTAAGGTATCTATTTTTGCAATGACAATGTTTTATTTGAATTTGTATTAATAATGTGGGGGGCATGGGTACATATTTACCATGCTATAACAAAAGTGGTGACACCAGTCTTGTGTTTTCTGATATTGAAGTTTATGTGGTGACACTAGGTTTTTGAGGCCCAAAGTAGTGTTGACACTGTTAGTAGTTACAAATAGTGGTGACACCAGTCTGGTTTTTTTTCTGATATTGAAGTTTATGTGGGGACACTAGGTCTTTGATGTCCAAAGTAGTGCTGACACTGATATTAGTTACAAGTAGTGGTGACACCAGTCTTGCATTTTTTTATTTTGAAGTGTATGTGGTAACACTAGGTGGTTGAGGCCCAAAGCAAGGCTGACAATGATATTATTTACAAGTAGTGGTGACACTACCCTTGTTTTTTCTGATATTGAAGTGTATGGGGTTATATTTTCTGTTATTGAAGTTTATGTGGTGACAGTAGATGGGTAAGGCCCAAAGCAGTGCTGACACTGATATTAGTTACAAGTATTGGCGACAGTAGGGTTGTATTTTTTTATTTTGTTTTTTATGTGGTTGCATGAGGTGGTAAGGCCCAAAGTCTTGTGTGACACTGTTGGTTAGAGTAGTTGGAAGTATTGGTGACACTAGCTTTGTGTGTTCTTTGTTATTTAAGTTTATATGGTGACAGTAGGTGGTTAAGGCCCAAAGTAGTGCTGACACGAGGTGGTTAATGTCCAACAGTGATAACTGTAAGCCCAAAGCAGCGATGACACGAGGGGGTTGTTGTCCAGCAATTATAACTGTAACTCAAATAACTGTAATCCGTTTACAGTTTATATTTTTACAGTTTTTATAGTTTTTTACAGGTACTCTGAAATGAAGTGCCCCAAATAACTGTCATAAGGAAGAAAACTGTATAATTATTGGCTATATATATATCCAGAAATAATTCTTTGGTGTCCATTGGTGTCTACAAACTGATTGTAACAGAAATCAGAATACCAGAACTTGTATTCTTACTGCTTAACCACCCCCACCAAAAAGATGAATTATGGCAACACTGTTGAGTTCTGCACATGATTCCACCAAATGATGGACGATCTGGATGGTGTTGTTTACCGTAGGTATCACATGAGTCTCGTTGAGGAGGCATGTGAGACTAACAAAGAGGCTCACAGGGTTGAGTTGGTGGAAGCCGTTGTGTTTCATTATACATTATATGAGGAATTACAAAGATCAATAATAGCAAATGAATATCATATTCGCAGAGCAACCAAAGATGAAGATGCTGAAGCACTATCAAAGGTGATATATGAATTTTTATCCTTACTTTTTTTTCCCTCTCTAGTGTTAACTCTTATATTTTATGTTTTATCTAGGGGGAACGAGAACTTGGGGAACAAAGGCAGATGTTGGAAGAGGCGAAGGACAACCTTATGCAGTGCGTTAAAGAAGTTTTAGATGCAGAAATGGAAAGGAGGAGGAAGATTGATGAATTTTTAGGCCTGTAGGTCTTGTATATTAATAAGTGATAATATTGGAACTTATTTATATATTTTAGTTTATATGTGTGTTCATAATGAAGATATGATGTAAGTTATTAATATCATATTAATTATATGGATATTTTGTAATTTCGCACCTCGTATTTGATTTTATAAAGTGTTATTGAAGTTTTAAGTCTTCATTGGTTGATACTGCGGACACATAAAGTAATTTGGGAATTGTTTTGGCAAAAGTAGTGCTGACACTGTTTAACTAAGGGTTTTTGTTATTGTGAATTTGCTCGACATCATCTTAGTTTTGCTCAACAATAGTTTATATTTGCACAACAAACGAGATTTGTGAAATTTTGCCCAAAATAATCCTATTTTCTTTAATATAATTTTATACTTTCTCAATAGATAATTGCACAACATGGTATTATTTTTTTATAGTATCTTCTTTTCGTAGTAGTGTTTTTGTACAGTATTAATGACAGAATTGCGCTGACAGGCTTATTTTGTGTGCTTTTACCCTCTTCTTGAACTCTCCTATTGAAATCTTTCTCTTGCAAAGTATTGTCAATACTTAGGAATGAATATCATTAAATAAATTATATTTATAAAATACATCAGTTATAAACAGAAATCAAATATTTTACTACCGGTGACAGAATTGTGTTGACATAGAGAAAAGAATACAGAATTGGTCAGATGCAGTTATAGTTGTATGAAATTGACAAATACAATCCAGGTTAAAATCATAGGGAAAACAACTGTCTTAATGCTCACGAAACAACTTTTCAGAAGCAGAGTACACAACTGTCTACACCCCAATACATTTGATAGTTTGCAACAAAAACATTATATTGTGTTGTAGCTGTTCAACCAAGGTTTATTTTTGGCCTTGAATCCCCTTTGAAATCATTCTTGAATGGGATTTTGCTGCCTTCATAACTTCTTTGTTCACTTCATTCAGCTCTGAGCACACAATATCTGTTAGGTACTTCACCCGTAGTTTTGAGATATTCTTGAAATTGCCCTTTTCAAATCCACACTTGTAGCCTCGCTCTGACCCAAAGAAAGTCTCCATGTGACGCATGAGGCATACCCCAGAATGCTGAACTTTCTCTTCTCCAGCCCACGCGATGGGGACAATTGATGTTGGTGCAGTTGACACTATTTCTGCCTTTGCTTCAAGCCCCTTCTCTGTTAGAAACGCAATCAGCATATCTCCCTGCATTTATTGAATTATAAAGCATTTAATGTTAATTGGGAACTCAGGTGATATTAGATTGAAGTTAATACAACTCAAGAAGATATTATGTATCATTAATAAAACTTACCAAACATTCAAAGGGGGATGCAAAGGTGCAAGTTTCAGCAGGGCACGTTGGGTTGATATCAATGATTTGGGTGACTTTGTTTTTCAAGTTGAAGACAACCATGATGTAGACCTCTTCTTGTTCAACTCCAAAAACAAACTAATGAACATAATATTAAACAGATAGAAATTAGGGATTGAGTTTGTTAACTTTGATCTCAAAATCAGTATTTAGAGAACTTTTCATTCTTGTGGTTGTGAAGGGAGTACCATGTCTATATCTTTCAAAGAAATGTGTGGTGACAATGACAAAGCAGTATCAAGGTGGAGGTTAAACCTCTGAAACTGTTCATCACAAGCTCCTGATGACACACTCTCCACATTAAACTGGATCAAAAATAAAAATTAGTAAAAAAACAGACCCATTGTAATAATGGCAAAGAACGGAGTGTAATTGAAAGATGAATAAGTAAAAATATTACAGATTTGTTGATATTGACAAATAGTCTTGCTGGTGACTGAGCACTTTTATATTGTTCCTTGTTGTTGAGGACTGCTGTCCATGCATCAATAATGACACTAGACAGTTGGGTTTCATCTTCAAGTGTACCCATGTCTCTTCTAACCACCTCAATAGACTTGTGTTTAAATAAGACTTCACTGCAAATGCAAGACATTATGAAGATGTATTAAATAAAAAATATCTTTTACTTGTAACTGAACATACATTAAGTAAATTAAGATTAAAATGAACTTTACGTGCTATGAGTTGTTGTCATTGCTAAATAGGCTAAAAAAGTCCGCTCAATTTCAGAGATAGGATCGTTAATATCTACAACACGGGAGTAATAGGGGCTTCTCAAAGATGCAGACGGTTTATATGCTCTCTTTGCAGCTTCTTCTCTCTTTGTGTCATGAAGTTGTTGTGGTGCATTCTCAGGAGCTGCGTTGACACGTGGTGACCTCCGGGGGGGCAATGGAGCAGGGGACTTGGATTTTCTTTTATCCTCTAATGGCTTCTCTGGTGGAATATCAGTTTGGAATTGAGTGGGGAGGGGATTGGGAGGGGTGCATAATGTGTCTGCAGTTTTAGCTTGGACATCCTGTTGTATTGGAGGATGACCATGGCTGGGTCCAGGAGCTTGTTGTGCGTCATTACCATCCTTGGTTGCATCTGCAACGTTCTGTGGTATCCCCGTATCTTCCCTCAAAACAGGATCATTTACAAATATATCAAAGGAAAATTGCCCATCTCCTTTGATATTTGATTTCAATTTTTGCTTATTCTGATACGCAAGCTCAATCTGAGTAAGGCAATCTATAAAAGCAGGGTCTGACCAGAATGGGTGTTGGGAGTTGTTAAAAATTGTGTTTGGAGAGTCGTCCATATATGACCTGTCAGCAGCATCTGTAGCAGGCGCAGGGGTCACATCTCCCATCCCTAGGAGCTGGTTGGCTCCACGCAGAAGTGAATTCACCTTGTCATCATTTTGTAGTTCAGGCGGTATATTTGTAGACCACTCCACAAATTCAGAAATAGCAGATGCAAGCACAGAAGTCTTTTGAGCAAAAGTCTGTATCCAATTCTAGAAGACAAGAGCACATGAGAAAATAAGATTAAAAAAAACATCAGTAAATAAGAAAACATGATAAACTGCACAATTTTAGATTGAATTGGTTAAAAAAATTCATATAGACCTGAAGTGGAGGTGGTTGTTTTTCTGGACCAGCGGGGTGTTCAGTGCATTCTTCATTGTGTGTAGTAGATTGGGGACAAGCCGTAGGAAGTATTTCTTGAGTGGGAGGAACGATTTGGCGAGGTTGGATTGAGCCACGGCCAAAGCCTCCACTATTAATGTCATCAGTCTCTCTTTGGCGTAGAAGTTTGGAATTGATGCCAAAAAACACTGGCAAAGAACGAGGTATTCGTCTAAGCGCTGTGCTTGTGAACAGTTTTGCCCTATCCATATATAGCAACTGACACATGAATGGGATAAACATATATCGGTATAATGATTCAGGACGGGAGTGCTGACATGAATAATATTGTATATATGAAATTAAAAATAGGCACTGGCGACATGGGCACTACAGACATGGTAAAGAAATTAAGCGGGGGAGGAGTGCTAACATGAATAATATTGTAGATACTAAAGTAAAAATAGGCACTGGTGACATGGGTACTACAGACATTGTAAAGAAATTAATTTAACATCACAGGGAAGATGATGGAGTGGGGCAGTGCTGACATGAATAATATTGTAGTTAGGAAACTTAAAATAGGCACTGGTGACATGGGTAGTACAGTCATGGTAAAGAAATTAATTTAACAACAGAGGAAAGGTTTGAAAAACTACTTACAACCAAGAACAATATAGGCCCTCTGAAGTGTCCATCCTTGTTCTTTTCCCAACCTTTTTTTCGCATCAACCAAACTTTCTAACACAAGACCACACCAATTTAGCTCTCTCATGTCACCTAATTCCGGAACAACTCTTACTAAACTATGGTTTGCATGTCCATTTCCTAAAGTATCAATCAAGTAAGAGTCTAATACAACAATAAAGTTCACGAGGAATTGGTCACCACAATTAGTGTCAGCTATCAATTTATCCATAACCATAGCTGATGTTATATTATCCTTAACCTCAAATGTGTTTCTCCAATCTTTCACAAGGTTGAAATTTTCCTTTGCTGTTTTTCTTGCTACTAAAACCTTTCCCATAGGCAATCCCAATGTGATATGAACATCAATCTCAGTAATTTCAAGTTCTCCTCCATTAGCCATAACCAAACAACACTTGTTACGGTCAAACTGATTCACTAACCAATATGAAAGATATTGTGGAAGGGAAACAATGTTCAAGTCGAACAAACATCCAAACCCAATATCTCTAATGAATTTCTTTTGCTTGTCATTCATTTTCTGCAATGATGACACAAGCAGGCGGGGGCTTGAACGTGTTTTCAAAGAGTTGAATTGTTTCTGTCTGCTGTCCCTCTCGGTCTTCGCAATCATTTGTCTGTTTTCTGAGATAGGTTGGATTTCAGTGCCTTCTGTTTGCTCATTAAATGTGATGTTATGCACAGTTGGGTTCACTGGTTGACCAAGCGTTACATTAGGCGAATCGTCTTGCAAAACTGTAATTTCAAGGGCTTCTAAACCAACAGTGCTAGTAGGAACAGCAGTCTCATGGGGGACCTCTTTCTTACTGTTTTTCCGAACAAGCGGTTGTGAATCTTTAGATTCAAGTGACAGGGAACCGACCCCTGTTTCACATGCTCTATCAGGCTGAGTATCTTCAAATAGTTCATCCTTGAAAGCTGGTGAATCCCTAGATAAATCAATTACTGGAGGTTTAACGCCAGATCTTTTTGATCTCTTCGAAATTTGGTTTTGACTGTCTATAGTAGGTGAGTCACTCAATCTCTGCGGGCGTTTACCTATGTAATGAACACTGAAAATCAACTTCTACAAATAATGCATGCAATGGCATTGTAAAAGAAGGGAGTTTATTCCATATAAATTTGAAAATTGAACGATAAGTCCATCACATTAACTACACATTATAATGCCGAAGTCCTTAAATTAGCAAAGGCAGCTCGTGGAAGGTTGAATAACTTGAATAACTCCCATTTCCTGCTTTTCGTTGGAGCTAAACCCTAAACCGTAATCATTCTTATTTAAACTGTAATAAACGGAGAATAGGAAATCAAACCTTTCCGGTCTGGAGACATGGTGATGTATATGGTAGAGCAATAGAGAGGGGATTTTCGATCTGGTCTCAGTAAGCGTATAATCAAACGTGAAGCAAACTTGCAGAGCAAGAGAGAGGAGATTTCGGGGGGGAGGATGAAAGAAATGACGATGACCGACTGTGTGTTGTAGAATGTGTTTTAATACCTTATTTATTGCTTTTTTCTAATTTTTGTTTTTTTTCTTTTCTTGTTTTTTTTAAAAAATACGGCAAGTGGTTAATACTTTATTTATTCCTCATTTTTGCTCAACATGCTCTTATTTTTGCTCAACACTAGTTTATTTTTGCACAACTATCAAGACTTTTGTGAAATTGTGATTCATATGATCTTATTTTTCTCAATAAGTTCTCTTAGTTTCTCTATAGATAATTGCAAAACACGGTCTTATTTTTGCTCAACAATAGACTATAATTGCACAACATGAGCGTTTGTTGGAATTTTGCTCAACAAGCTCTTATTTTTGCTCAAGATGGTCATATTTTTGCTCATCAATAGCCTATAATTGCACAACATGGGCATTTGGTGGATTTTTGCTCAACTTTCTGTTATTTTTGCTCAACAATAGTTTATATTTACACAACTATATAAGACTTTGTGAAATAGTGCTCAACATGATCTTATTTTTTCTCAATATGTTTTCATAGTTTCTCTATAAATAATTTCACAACACGGTCTTATTTTTGCTCAACAATAGACTATAATTGCACAACATGGGCGTTTGTTGGAAATTTGCTCAACATGCTTTTATTTTTGCTCAACACAGTGTTATTTTTGCTCATCAATAATTGCACAACATGGGCGTTTGTTGGAAATTTGCTCAACATGCTCTTATTTTTGCTCAACAATAGTTTATATTTACACAACTATATAAGACTTTGTGAAATAGTGCTCAACATGATCTTATTTTTTCTTAATATGTTTTTATAGTTTCTCTATTAATAATTTCACAACACAGTCTTATTTTTGCTCAACAATAGATTATAATTGCACAACATGGGTGTTTGTTGGAAATTTGCTCAACATGCTCTTATTTTTGCTCAACACAGTCTTATTTTTGCTCATCAATACTCTATTATTGCACAACATGGGCGTTTGTTCGAAATTTGGTCAACATGCTCTTATTTTTGCTCAACACAGTCTTATTTGTGCTCATCAATACCCTATAATTGCACAACATGGGGCACTTTGTGAAATTGTTGAGCAAAAATAAGAGCAAAAATAAGAGAAGATGTTAATGGGCTTATTTTAAAATTGATGAATGGAAGGGTTTGGCCCAATGTTATCTCTTCTTACCCACGTTTTCAACCCAAAGCAGTCCTATCCGGTGTCCTTTCAGCTCCCTCCAACATCTTCTCCATTACCCCCGTTTTGTGTTTATAGGCGACGATCACTTTCTTGTCTGTAGCGGTTACCGAGTACCCTTCAATCTCCGGAAATCCAACTGATCGGTGAGTCATTGATTGCTTTTCTATCAGTGTAAAGTTTAATTTTTGTTTCTGTTGCTATTATTAAGTGATTGCATCCTATATTAATGTCTGTTTATTATTTCTTTGTAGTTCTTCTCTTCTTCAATGGCTTTTCCACCGGTTATTCAACAAGGGTATCATCACACTGTTGGTGAGTTTGTAGTTGAACTGTTAGCAAGTGAGTCGTCTGTGTATGGTCCGAGTGAAATGTTGGTGTCAATCCACTCCGTGAACGTTCCTCTAATACTTCATCAATTATACGTTTAGAATGGTTTGCCAATGAGCTTACGGCGCTGCAATGGAATATTACGGGACGCGGGAATCCCAGCTGTTGTTCGAAATCAAGTAGCAAATCGAATCTTAAGGGATTTTACAAGTACTTGGTTTGCTCAAGATGATGACTTGATCGAATATGGTCTCTGCCCTAACATCACCTTCAATTTGTACTACACTTCCAACTCTTCTTCCGATTCAAGCTCTGACTCGGACATGGAGGTCGAGTACCCACATCATCCAGCCACTACAGCAGCTATTGAAGGTCTACAAGAGTTATATCATCTTGAGCTCGATGGGCAGGCATGTTCAATATGTCTTGACCCGATGTTGGATTCAATGCCTGTCCTTGGCATGCCATGCTCACATTTCTTCCACCCACATTGTCTCCGAGATTGGCTTAGGGTTGAAGGGTCTTGTCCACTTTGTCGGTTTGCATTGTAAACTTACTTTTTCTGTAGTATTGTCATGTTAGCAAAAGAAAATGTAGTTTAACTTTTTGAGGGACTTGGTGTAAGCAAACTTGTATTCCCTGTTCTGTGAACTTGGTTTAAGCAAATGTATAATATGAATGGAATTTTGTTTTGATTGTATTTGTTTACGATTTTCACTCAATCAAATTTGTTTTAAGCAAACTTCTGGCTTTGCATTCAGGTTGGATGAACAAGGCCAACATGATGCAGAACAGTTTAGATGTTTTAAGGTTAAGGTATTCACTCATGCAGATTTGTTACACAAAAGTGACAAAATTCAGAGTTTGTAACATCCAATATTATGACAGAAAAGCAATCAGATGCAGCTTTTTTAGGATGTGGTCACAATGCAAACAAATATACTTGCTAGATATGTTTATTCATACTTTGAAGAAGATTGCAGAATTTTTTAGAAGAATGTAGATTTTTGCCAGCAAAGTGAGAAAATGCAGATTGTTTAACATCACCTATTTTGACAGATTAGTAACTAGGTGCATATTTTTTAGTTACAAGTAGTGGTGACACTACTTAGAAATAGTGGTGACACCAGTCTGGTGTTTTTTTTATATTGAAGTTTATGTGGTGAAACTAGGTGTTTGAGGCCCAAAGTAGTGCTGCCACTCTTATTAGTTACAAATAGTGGTGACACCAGTCTGGTGTTTTGTGATATTGAAGATTATGTGGTGACACTAGGTGTTTGAGGTCCAAAGTAGTGCTGAGACTGATATTAGTTACAAGTAGTGGTGACACCAGTCTTGCATTTTTCTATTTTGAAGTGTATGTTGTAACACTAGGTGGTTGAGGCCCAAAGCAAGGGTGACAATGATATTAGTTACAAGTATAACTGCATCTGATATTAGTTACAAGTAGGTGTTTTCTGATAGTGAAATTTATGTGGTGACACTTGGTGTTTGAGGCCCAAAGTAGTGCTGACACTGTTATTAGTTACAAGTAGGTGTTTGTTGGAAATTTGGTCAACATGCTCTTATTTTTGCTCAACACAGTCTTATTTTTGCTCATCAATAGCCTATAATTGCACAACACGGGGCATTTTGTGGAAATTTTCTCAACATGCTCTTATTTTTGCTCTAAATGCTGTTATTTTTGCTCGACAATAGTTTATATTTGCACAATTATCAAGACTTTGTGAAATTGTGTTCAATTTGATCTTATATTTTTCTCAATGTGTTCTCATAGTTTGTCTATAGATAATTGCACAACATGGTCTTATTTTTGCTCAACAATAGAGTATAATTGCACAACGTCGGCGTTCGTTTAAAATTTGCTCAACATGCTATTATTTTTGCTCAACACAGTCTTAATTTTGCTCACCAATAGCCTATAATTGCACAACATGCTCTTATTTTTGCTCAACAATAGTTATTGTGGGGACACCAGCGTGGTGTTCTTTGTTATTGAAGCTATTGTGGTGGGGTGGTGGAACGAGGTTGTTAATCTAAAATATTATAGAATAATATTTTAGATTATTTCTCAACATTGTATTGTTTTTTAAGTAAACAATAATGATATAAATCTGAAATTTGATGAGTATCGATGACAAAATTGCGCTGACATAGAGAAAAGAATGTACAAACTTGTATTATTACATGATAAAATCTACAATTTTATTCTATAATGTTGAATGAATGTTTATTTTGGAACATACATGTCATTCATAATGTCTAAGTTGTATTCTTTCCTAGTAGTAATTTTACATAATACCAATGACAGAAATTGTGCTGACAGCCTAATTTTGAATGCTTTATCCTCCTCTTGAACTCTCCCATTGATAGCTTTCTATTTGAAGGAGGTCTTCCTGCTCTCTTTCTTACTACAGGGGGTAACATTTGATAGATTTTATCGCATCAGGGACGTTTCCTTCATCTTCTTCCAACACTGGATATATTGTTTCTGCATATGCCATACGCCAAGCATCATTGCTGTAAAAATTTGCAACAAAATCAGATATATTTGCCTTTACGTGTGTAATGGCTGATAGAGCATGTACACAAGGTATTTTCTCGACATCAAATACCCTGCACGTACATGTCTTCGCTGATAGATCAACTATAGCTACAGCTCCTTCGCCTTTGATCTCAAATTGTGATGCATTCATCCTTTCTACTCTGTATAATCCAATTTGCTCTTGTGATTTCCTTATCACCTTAAGGATTTCAGGAGTTATTCTGTCTTGGTTTTCTAGTGCTTTCTCTCTTCTCTCCTGGAACCATGATGTGAGCTTTTCCCTAGCAAACTCTATAAGTGCCACAATAGGATAATCATTTTTCCCTTTGAAAATGGAGTTCAAGCTCTCTGCATTGTTGGATGTCATCATATTGTATCTATTGCACTTTGCATGTGCTCTGGCCCATTTTTCAAAACGTGCTGACACCAAATATTCTGACAGTTTTGGACAGGTTGCTTCTATTTGTGCAAGTCAGTTGTTGAACTCTTGGATAGTGTAACTCTCTGCTGCTTTCTTGAACATTTTTCCCAGGTGCTTTTTCTTGAATGTCGCTTTGATGTTTTGTTTCAAGTGCCACATACATATGCAGTGTGTAGCTGTTGGGTAAACTAAAGATATAGCCCTTGCAATACTAGCATGTCTATCAGAGACAAACACTAAGTCATTTGAGGGAGGCACAACCTTCAGCAGCCGGTACAAAAACCATTCCCAAGAGCTGTTGTTTTCAGAGTCAACAATTCCAAAAGCAAGGGGATAAATATGTCTGTTTGCATCTTGAGCAACTGCTTCAAGCAATGTGCCTCTATATTGTCCAGTTAAGAATGTCCCATCAATAACAACAACCTGGTAGATAAATAAATGAAATTACTAGTTATATTGAATTTATGAAATTCAATGAGAACAGAATTTATGTTGACACTGAGTAAGACATACCTTCTTTAAGAAGGGGAATGCTCTGATGCATTGGCCAAAGGATAGGAACAAGTACTTAAACCTGTCTTCTTTATCTGTTGAAATCAATACTATAGTCCCATTGTTTTTCTCCATAAGCATGTGGCAAAATGATGGCAAATCTGCATAATTGGATTCTGGTGTCCCCTTGACAATTTCTTTTGCAATTTTTGATGATTTCCATGCTATCCAATAGGTAATTGTCATCTTTTGTTCTGTTCTCAGCTTATCCATTATCTGTGCTGGTTTGTATCCAGTGTCAACGCTGTTTAATTATATTAAAATTAGAATAAATAATATATTAAAAAGCAATATTAAATCTAAATACTATTTCTTACAAAATTTACTCACCTTGATTTGATGATGCTTGCAACCACTGATGATGAAGGTTTTTTGCAGTGTTTTGATCTGATATCCCACGTGCAGGTGTGCATGTCATCGTACACTGTAACCTCATGCCAAGTTTGACCAAAAGTTTTGACATGCACTTTCCATTTGCAGTTAGGATCTACACAATGCACCCTATAATACCTGGGTTCTGATTTTGCCACACGAAAACCAAATATCTCTGTTATTGACAATATTCTCAAAGCATTCTTAACTGCATTCCTGGATTCAAAGGTTTTGCCTATGTATATCAATTTTTCTGAATTCTGATTCATAATAGGCATGGTAGGGCTGTCAGCATCCCAATCTTCTAGTATAGTCTCTCTTCTGTGTGCTGAAGAATATAGGGTGCTCCATATTTCAGCTGCAGAATCTTCATCACTGGGAGTATCACTGTTTCCAGAGTACATGTCATCTCCAATATCCTCTAACAACACACCCTTCATCCTGTTGTCACCGATCAATGTCATGCTATTTTCTTCAGTGACAATGTCAGTTATATTTGGATTGCATGTCACCAACTCCAAACTATCAGCTGGGAATGTCTGTTGATCTTCTTTGTCATTATCTGTTTTAATGCTGACACACAACTCAACAGCAAATTTAACATCATCTAGTTTGGACAACTCTAAAAACTCTTTCAAATCAGCATCACATTCAACGGTAAGAGGACCTCTCAAGACTTTGAAAGGGTGCAAATGATTGAATTCTAATTCAAATGCGCTGTCTACATTGAATCTGTTGTGCACTTTTTCACTTAAACCCTGTAGTGTTATTGAGTCATCAAGTATGAACACTTTTGAAGTAGTGTGTCCGGCAAAGGTTGGACCTGATTCATCAAATAACCATTTCCCACCATATATAACTGTAATAACGTGGGTTGCCATTGTAATCTGTAGAATATGAATTTAAGAGGATAAATAGATTGCAGTAGTAAGAAACACAATTTGATTGAAGTGTTGACACAAGGAACCAAAATTTTATATGATTCAAATACAGTGCTGACATGGAGCAATCAAAGTGTAATAATGAATGTGGAGTTCATTATATTGTCAAATGCAATATTGGATGCAGCAGTGAGGAATGGATATCATTAAATCAACTATATGAATAAGATACACCAGTTATGAAGACAATCCTACAAAATTTGCACCTCCGGTGCAAATTTTCTATGATTTAAGTGCAGTGGTGATATGAGAGGGGTCAAAGTGTAAGCACATTATTCGAATGTATTTGAACTAGATATAGCAATGCTACATTTTAAAGTGCAACCACATAATTTAAGTGAGCATAAAGAAGCATGTATTCAAAAGGAGACTTCGAAATCACATCCAATACATCAAAAATGAAATTTTATGTAATTTCATTGCATTTATCATTTGAATTGGAATGTATTTGATAAAGATTTACCAATGTAACATATTAATGATCATAAATAAGCATAAACAAGCAAAGATTCGATTGTAGACTTGAAAATAAGACACATATAGCAAAAAACAATCATTATCAGTAATTGATGCTTCAAAAATCAAGCAACATTTGAATAGAATACACCAGTTATGAACAGAATTCTATGATTCAAATGCAGTGCTGACATGGAGCAATCAAAGTGTAATAATGAATGTAGAGTTCATTATATTGTCAAATGCAATATTGGATGCAACAGTGAAGAATGGATATCATTAAATTAACTATATGAATAGAATACACCAGTTATGAACAGAATCCTACAAAATTTGCACCTCCGGTGCAAATTTTCTAAGATTTTAAGTGCAGTGATGACAAGAGGTGAATCAAAGTATAAGCACATTATTCGAATGTATTTGAACTAGATATAGCAATGCTACATTTTAAAGTGCAAGCACATAATTCAAATGAGCATAAAGAAGCATGTATTCAAAAGGAGACTTCAAAATCTCATCCAATACATCAAAAATGAAATTTTCTGTAATTTTATTGGAGTAATCATTGAATTCGAATGTATTTGATACAGATTTACCAATGTAAGATATTAACGAGCATAAATAAGCATAAACAAGCACATATTGGATTGGAGACTTGAAAATCACACACATATAGGAAAAACCGATCATAATCAGAAATTAATGCTTCAAAAATCAATCAAAATTTGCGCCAAAGGCGCAAATTTTGAGGCATTCCATAACAGTAATCACTCGATTCGACTGTATTTCATATAGATATAGCAGAAACGAACTTAAACAAGCTTAGATTCGGCTGTTTTGAAAAACCTCTTCGATAAGTCAAAAATTGAAGAATTACTTCAAAATTTGCGCCGAAGGCGCAAATTTTGTGTGGTTCTAATGGACAGAGTAGTAAATTCGTCAGCACAATCCAGAATCAACTTAGAAACGTGAAAAATCTATGAAAATTTGCGCCTTTGGCGCAAATTTTCAATGAATTGAAGGCCGCTTTTTGATGTAGTTTGTAATCGAATGTTGTACTTACGTGATTCTGTAGAAGAGATGCTCAAATCGGTTGTTTTGATGAGATCGGAGAGATGATCGGCATCAATTCTGCAAAATCACCGTCGAGCAGGGCGTAAGAGAGAGCGTGCGGAGAGGGAGACAGCGTAGGAGAGAGAAAGTGCGTGGGAGGTTTATATTGTGGACATTTCACAAATTTGTCCCAAAAAGTGGATATTTCACAAATTTGTATATATTTTATGGACATTTCACAAATTCCCCCTTAGATTAATCGATCAAATATGAGAAGTAAATGGACGTACAAGCATAACCATAACGATGGTGTCCATTGAAATTCACTAGTTTAAATGTTTGTATTGTAGGTATGGATAAGGCACTAATAGCCTGATAGATTTAAATTGGACTCCACATAATTTATATTTTGGCTTTTCTCATTGTAATGGAGCATTAGCCCTTTCACATCAACTTTTAGTTTCATACCAGATTTCCCCACGTTTTCTTTCATATTGTAAAATTTATTTGTATATTCGTTCGGTAAAACATGTCGTTCACTATTCACGTACGCTTTTTTTAGAATGATAAAAACTATATAAAATATTTATTTATTTTATAAATTTTTTTAACAAGTTTGTACTTATTAATAATAACTACGAAATTGTTAAAAAAAGTATTAAAAACTAGATATTTTATATAGTTTTTATCCCCTAAAAAAACATGCATTAATAGTAAAGTGACATGTTTTACCGAACGGATGGAGTATAATTTACTCCCTCCGGTAAAAAATGTTAGATGTTTTAGTATCTTAATTTTGATCAACATTATTGGATGTTTTAGATTTTCAATGTAGTGTGGTGTGATGTTTATTTTTGGAACTTGTGTTTTTTACTTTTAAACCTTCTCTTATATATTGGATGTTAGTAATTTAAGTACAACATGATCACTAATCGCCTAATCGGACAACCCTATTGAATAATCTAATACTCCTTCCCTCTCAAAATTTAAGTGGTCTTAAATTAGTTTAGTTGTATCAAAATATATGTCATTCTAGGTTTTTTATATGGAGGATAGTACTCCCTCTGTCTTAAAATACATGTCTTTTTAGGACGGAGCACAAGAATTAAGAAGTATGTTAAATGTAATGATTATTTGTAAAAAGTAGGTTAAGTGTAATGATTAGACTTGTATTTGTTTTTTTTTAATTTGTGAGGAGGAGAGTAAGGGTGATGTAAACATTAGAGTAATGATTAGATGTAAAAGTAGGTTAAGTGTAATGATTAAATCTAAAAAAACATATATTTTTGACAAAATTTTATGGGCTAAGAGCATGGACATTGGTGAGCCTAGAGGCCCTTGACAATGCCATCTAAGCATAAATTTTTTTAAAAAGAAGAAAAACTAAGGGCCCAAAGAGGAGGGCATTTATATAGGAGACCCAGAAAAGTGGGCTCATAGCGTGAGTTTTGAGAGCACAAACGAAACACGTGCTTGCTCGGCAACACTCCAGCTCAAAACGATGTCGTTTGGTCTCGTAGGCATGCAAAGCGTTGTGCCTCACATCCCCTAGCTCACTAGGAAAACATCTCCCAATGGCCTTTTAAAAATTGATTTTTTTTTACATTTTACGAAACTAAAAAAAAATAAAAATTATTTTTGAATTTAATTTAATTTTATCTACCCATAAACACCCATATTACAAATGTTTAGGAGGGAAAAAAATCGAATAAATAGTACCAATATGTTCTTTATCTAACATTAAAAAAATTGACTTATATTTTATTATTAAATAAATACAAAAATTATAATAGTAATAATAATAATGAACATATTTTTTCATTTTAATAATAATAATGATGAAAATAATAATAATAATAATAATAATAATAATAATAATAATAATTGAGTAATTGGAAAAGGTAAATAGTAAAAAAGTAACTTAAGGGTCCGACTTCGGGCTCACGAATGGAGGTGCAAATAATTAAAAGCTGGAATGGGGCCCTTAAGCTGATGTGGCAGAGACAAAGTAAGTTAAGAGCCCGAATGTTTAGGGCCCCAAGTCCTACCAATGTTGATGCTCTAAAAAGACATGTATTTTGAGACGGAGGGAGTAATGATTTGTATTGATTTGTGTTTTGTTTACCTTTTTAAAGATTTTGATTGGTTAAAAAATATAGTGGGTATTAAAAAACATTAAAATTTATGGAAAAAGTTAGTGGAATGATGATATTGATTGATGGATGAGTGTTTTATTGAAACTTGTGTAAAATCCTAAAATGATTTAAATTTTGAGACGGATGTAGTAAATTAGAACAATATCCAATGACAAGTTAAAAACTAAGAGCAATATATGAGTTTTGATGAAGAATAACTAAGCCTTGGAAAGAATATTAATTATATATATATATAATTATATATATTTGTATTTTACGTAAAATAAATTTATAAAATTTAAATCTTTATTTTTTTCTTACGTAGAAAGTTATATAGCGTTATTAAAATAAAGAGAGCGGGTCGAAATATGATCTAAATGTTAATTTGTCACGTCTGAGCACATCATGTGCTAACCAAATCGAGCACAAAAGACCGATGGAGTACCATCTAAAAATGAATTGACAATAGAAAAAATAGTTTACCAACTTATATACAAGATTTGAATTCTTTATATTATCACTATGAGATACATTTTATATCTTACACATATTACTTTGACATTTCACAACTTGTGGAAGGAAATCAATAATGAATTTCAAGAAGGGTACAAAAGTGTATAAGATAATAGATGTATGGTTGGAGTTTTCCTCCATAAGACGTCACAGGAAAGACAGCCGCCAAATGCTCGTCTAAATATCATACAAAAATGTCATAATCAAATAAGTGGGGGAAAACCTCAACAAAAACAAATTGCATTTATAGAATGGAAAAAAAAAAGCAATTTAGCTAAGATGTGCTTGTAGGATTTCCATTTTAACCTAACAAATTCACCCATTTTGTTTGAGTAAATTAATCAAATTTTATAGGTAAAATTCATATAATCATATTTTTTTTTGTGAGGAAAAAGAGAAGTAGTTAAGTATCAAAGGAGATATGATTACCTTATATTCAAATTAGGTAAATAAATAGGGGGGAAACAAATAAAATTTGTATGAAAAATGAGGAAAGGAGTGTGATGACTAAAATATTAATTAATAAATTTGAATTTAAAAATGGATAGATTAGAAAAATGAACTATTACCTTTTCTTACAAAATTAAAAAAAAAACAAGGATCAATAATATATTATGATTTTATACAAATGGGATTAGATGTAAAGTTTGGAATTGTTGGCTCAATCTCCTGGTCCTTTACAACTTTCACATTTTCACATTTGGACCATTCTGGCTGGGATTTTATTGCTAGTGGGTCCTTGAATTAACTTCAACGCATGAAATTACATATAACTTGAATTTAGAAGAACGCACAAGAGGATCGGAATCCAATATTTGTGGGTCCTAAATTGTTTTAATGGATAAATACTTAAGTTTGGAATTATAATTAGATAATGCAGATTTATGAACACTTTACCCGGTACGGTACTTGAGGGGCATTTTGGCGGTTTTGCTAACTGCCCGTCATTTAGAACAAATTAGTTAAAAATCCATCGTCTCTGCACCTGCACCTGTGTAATATATAAAACGTGCCGACAAAGAGAAACTCGACTAAGAGGATACGGGTTCGTTTTTGTAATAGTTCGCACCTTTGTTGAAATACAGATTATTGTTTTCCTCTTTGTAATCTAGTGATTATGATCTAGTGCTGATAGAGTTCTTGGATATATTTGTTCGCAAATTTGTTTATTATTGTTTTTTCTATTTATGATGTAGTGCTTTAATACAAATTTTAATACTATCTATTTATGATGTAGTGATTATGATGTAGTGCTTATTTGTTTATATTCGTAGTTCTAATATAGATTTAAAACATGCTTACTTAATTGTTGTTATGGATTCGAATAAAGCAGTGTTGGTTTGTGTTGTAGGTGCCGATCTGTTTATATTTTTATTTGTAATGTGTAGTGCTAACATGGATTTAATCTAGAATATTTGATAATTTTGATTAGTACACACAGTTACTAAAATGCATTTTCGATTTCTATTGTCAATCAATACAGAATTGCTGACATAGACTTGATATACACATAGTTGGTGACCTAGATTGCATACAAATTGCTAACATGGATTTGATCTCTAGTGTTGATCCGTTTATATTGTATTACTTTAAATTTATGACTTGTAGTACCGACACGGATTTAATCTAGAATATTCGATTAGTAGCTACACAAAGTTATTGAAATGCATTTCCTATTTATATTACTCCCTTCGTCTCAAAATTTAGGTCGTTTGACTTTGTGGCACGCTTTTTAATGTGTTCAAAATTCTATGAAATATTTTTTTTTTCAAAAATTTTAAAATAATTTCTAACTTATAAATAATAAGTTTGAAATTATTTAAAAAAAATTAAAAAAAAATTAATATTTCATAGAATTTTTAACACATTAAAAAGCGTGCTAAAAAGCCAGACAACTTAAATTTTGAGACGGAGGGAGTATTAATTAATATAGAATTGCTGACATAGATTTCAATCATTTGATATACACATAGTTAGTGACATGGATTGCATACAAATTATGTATTTACTAATTGTATTTTTGCCCTTGCTTGGTAGTTTCGTAAGAGGATTTTTTGGATGGCCTATCTACTTATAGGAAACTTGTTGGGAACCTTTTCTACATGACTAATTATCGCTGACATAGATTTAATCTATCGTGCTAATCTGTATATATTGTATTACTTTAAATTTGTGACTTGAAGTGCTGACATGTATTTAATTATGAATATTTGATTACTAGATAGACACGGTTGCTGAAATGCATTTCAGATTCATATTGTCAATTAATTCAGCACTGCTGACATAGATTTGACATACACACGGTTGATGGCATTAATTACATAAAAATTGATGACATAAATTTGATATGTAGTGCTAATCTGTTTATATTGTATTGCCTTAAATTTTTGACTTGTAGTGTTGACATGTATATAATAATGAAAATTTGATTACTAGATACACATAGTTGCTTAAATGCAATTCTTATTCGTATTGTCAATTAATACAAGATTGCTGACATTAGATTTGATATAAACACAGTTGGTGGCTTGGTTTGCATACAAATTGATGACAAGGATTTGGTATACACACAGTTGTCTATTATGAAACACTTTTGACATAAATTTCTATTTTATTCATAATTTACATTTTCAAGCCTGACAAAGAGATGTCACCACATGTGGTTACAATTGTATATGGTGGAGGATGGGTATTTGCTGACACAATGCCATCATTCGTAGGAGATACTACTTTAAAGGCATTTATTTATATTGGATGATTCCATCACACTATAGGGCTTAAGGGAAAAGGTATGGAGTAAATTCCATGTGGATACTACAATGTTTGAATTAGAATTCAGTCATTTGCACCAATTCAAAGCATTGAAGGTAAGATTGGAAATAGGGCGGGGATATCTAATTCACCTGCTCTACCCGCACTATTTTTGCGGGCAAAAATCCATAAAAAGTGGGTGACGGGTGATGCAGGTGATGTATGAAGTGGATGACGAGGCGAGTATGGATGATGATTTTTCATCCAAATCCTGCTCCAATAACTCGCCCCAAAACCCGCACCAATAATCACCCAATAAGTATCCAATAAGCCAATTAAACATACGATTTTCCCTTCTACCCCTTAAAAAATTCCTAAATTTCTTTCCTTTTCTACACATTTATTTTTTATATTTAAAATTGTTTTATATTGTTAGTAGAGTCCATAGTTAATTTGAAAATTAGATTTAGTAGTAAATTTAGAAATGCTTCAATATTGTGATCTTATTGAAAATATTCCCGTTGTTTTTTGAGGGATATGCACAAAGTAACCCACATACCCGGTTTCTTTGCAAGGTTAACCCAATTCGGTTTGAAATTGGGCCAAACCGGATATGAGGGTAAAAGGTTCCCCCGGTAGCAGGTAAGTGGGGGGTGTTTGGGCTTCCACTGATTGACACCTGACAAAAATCAGAAAGGGTGAGAGAGAGAGGGGTAATAGAAAGTCTGCAGAGGAGAGAAAAAGCCTGCAGAGGAGAGAGAGAAAGAGTGAAAAAATAAAAGTAAAGTTGTAGAGGAGAGAGAGATCAGTGAGGATAGGACAGAGAGATGGAAGAGTCCTCTCTCCTCAGTGACTTTACTGTTGCTGTTTCACTTCGAAGAAGAAGCAATTGGGCGGGGGTTTATTTGCAGGTTGATGTGTAAGCAGTTAGTTTTAACTGGACACCAAAGCAAAACAACATGACACATATTGGAATCGACTGGACAAGAGTTATCGGAGAAACAAATTCAGCATCGACTTCGGATAGAAAATGGGCAAGTTTGCTTTCGATAAAGGTTATGCGAGAGGTGTCTTCCTCAAATCTGAAGCAAATTTACCCATTTTCTATCTGAAGTCGATGGTGAATCTGTTTCTCCGATAACTCATGTCCAGTCGATTCCAATATGTGTCATGTCGTTTTGCTTTGGGTGTCCAGTTAAAACTAACTGCTTACATATCAACCTGCAAATAAATCCCCACTCAATTGCTTCTTCTTCGATGGTTTTTATCCGAAATTTAAGATTTAATTCAAATTATATTAATGCCCCCTCACTATCACTCTTCCATCTCTCTGTCCTATCCTCACTAATCTCTCTCTCTTCTGTAACTTTACTTTTCTTTTTTCACTCCTCTCTCTCCTCTGCAACTTTACTTTTCTTTTTCACCCCTCTCTCTCCTGTCCTCTCTCCTCTGCAGACTTTCTCTTGCTTTCTCTCTCTCTGTGATTTTTTATCGAAAGCAAACTTACCCATTTTCTATCCGAAGTCGATGGTGAATCTGTTTCTCCAATAACTCTTATCCAGTCGATTCCAATAGGTGGCATGTCGTTTTTCTTTTGGTGTCCAGTTAAAACTAATTGCTTACACGTCAAACTGCAAATAAACCCCAGCCCACTTGCTTCTTCTTCGATGGTTTTTCTCTGAAACTTAAGATTTAATTCAAATTATATTAATGCTTCGATGATTTTTCTCTGAAACTTAAGATTTAATTCAAATTATATTAATTCCCCCTTACCGTCACTCTTCCCCCCTCTATCTCTGTCTCTATCTTATCCCCCCTGTCCTCTCTCTTTTTACCGCCTGGGCTTAGGGGGAGGGCGACACTAGAACCAGGGAAACATTGAACAACACACAAGACAGGAAACAACCATAGGGTGTCCAGTAGGAAATCATTGGGTGTCCAGTAGAGTACCAAAGGGTGTCCAGTAATAAACCATAGAGTGAAAAGTTGCTATATTGTTCATTCATCAATAAAAAAACAAAGCGGTTCACCAAGCCTCTGTAACACCCCCTTTTTATATCCAAGGAAATGCTACAGCGCCAGTGAATCCGCAGACTTTAATGTCTTTGAATTCACCTGAGGCTTATAGGGACATGCAACCATGCTCCCATAAACAAGATGATAATTTAAGCAATTAAAATAAAATAGGCGGAAGTCAAATAAATATTATAGCTTAAAATATCCGATCATAGTAACATAAAATAAATACCAAAACCATAAAGTATAGATAACTCCAAAATAGCTAAAATTAAAGTAGCATTGTGAAAATCTCAAAGGTGCAAAACTCGTAGTATAAAGATTCATAAATGATAGCCCGCTCTTCAGCTCTCTCCTGCTCCACTGCTCGCACTAAACCTGTGGAATATGGTCTGGTGTTTCGTGATTACGAAGGACACCAACCATCCTATTATGGTTAGTACATTTAAGACTAGCAAGCGATAAGAAAAATGTTCGACTTCAACTAAAACCAGTGACCATGAAACGGTATAATAATAGTTAAGGGAAAATGTAGAGTACATAATGTGGAATCTGATAATAGAATAAAACAAAAATGACACATGACTCGGATGATCGCGGAGATCGAATAAGAATACGATATAGGAATTATACTCGAATGCAATGAAGTATAATATGCGCAGAAATGATCACCTTACATAAAACACTATACGATAACATTAATAATAACGACGATAATAATATAACACGTGATACCGATCGGGCCCTTAAAGAGGACTACGACCTACAACACTATGGAAGTTTACCATCCCGCGATGAATGCATTCCGGAATGGGTCGTTTCATGAAACCTTTATAGGGTAAGGCTTAACGAACCTCAACCTGCAAGTTAGTCTTACTAAAGAAAACTCGCACTGACTAAAAGTCAATTCGCACTATAACGTACGCATATTTAATTATATCGTAATTTAGTCGCTTTCATTACACTAGGTGATCATGTACACGGTATTAACAACAGAAGACAAGCATGGATATTTCAAAGGATCTTAATATCTCATACTATTAATTTGCATGAAAGAAACGAGCAGAAATTCATGCAATTAGGAAGATGAAAATGGGCAATTTTTCACTTATCTCGAGTTATAAACAAATAACATATTTAATACACACATTACTATAATTAAAAATAATAATTGCCCATTTATTTATACTCATGCCAATTTATGAATAATGAGATAAATTACATCAAGCAGACGGATATGCAATTTATCGAAACTGGCAAGGAAATTGGCCACAGGGCCGCATTCGACACAAAAGAATAAAAAGGCACGCCAAAAGAAAATCACGAAACATGCAAAGGGCATTGAACGAAATCACTTGCCTTAACCTTCGTTGATCGGTTGATGGCAACGAGACGAGATCTTAGCACCTATTGAATACAACGGAAAAATGAATATCAATATTGATATTTTATGAAATTAACTTTACTTAACTCAATTCGAAATTGAATTAATTCTATAAAGTTAAATATTATATACCAATATGAATTCCTAGGGATGCGGGATCCGGCGTGGGTGCTTCGAGATTTCTTGGTGTCGCTGAAACGGGCAAGAATCGAACAGTTTAGAAATATTGGCCACTTAACGTAATAAGTAATTAACTCAGGGCCAAAAACGGAAATTATATAAAATAAGGGTAGTTTTTGTAATATTAAGAAAAGAAATCCAAAACCTCTAACTTAAAACAGAGAAGCACGTACAGCAGAGGAGGAGAGATGCAGGGGCTTCCTCCGGCGATGGCTGGCGGCAGGGCGGCGGCTCGGCGCGGCGATTGACGACGGTGGTGACGAGGGGCAGCAGCGGTGATGGTGACGGCATAGCAGGTGCGACTGGGCTCGGACAGGGGTTCCTCGGCGGCTGCGCTCGGTGTGTCTCCGGGCAAGGTCGGCGGCGGCTGGACTTGGATTGGCAACGGAGTGCGGCAGAGGTCGGGGCGGCTGGGCTCGGACGGTGGCCCTCGGCGGCTGCGCTGCAGGAGGGCGTCTCCGGGCAAGGGCCCTCGGCGGCAGGAGGTTGGCTCACGGGAGGGTGAACAGGAAGATGACGGATTGAAGGTGCGGTTTGGCGAGGAAGGTGACGTGATGGGGTGTGATTTTTGGGATATGAAAACCTAGGATTAAACGTGTATCTATACTACCAATTAGGTCAGATAAAAGATAAATCTTTGATTCTATTAGATTTAGAATTAATTTGGGATAAAAGATAAATCTTTGATTCTATTAGATTTAGAATTAATTTGGGATAAACTAAACGTAGGAGATGTTTATCAGAAAAATCTGGAGGAAGAGATACACCTTTGGGTTGGAAAGTGGGCTTCTACCAACCGGGCTGGGCCGAAAAATCCAACCCTCTTTATTGGGTTTATAGATGTAAACTGAATTTAATTATATACTCTACATATATATATGGGTCCATCTATATATATATTATATATATTAGCGGAAAGAAAATATTATTTAATTTAACTTTATAAATTAAATAATTTTAATAGCAAGAATATTTAGAGAATAAAATTAAAATAATATAATTATTCTAATTTATATTATATATCTTATGCGAATTTATTAGCTTCCTCAATTCACATAATATAGTATAATATTATCTAAAGAAATATCCCAAAAATAATTTGGGGTATTTCATACCTCCCTCCTTAAAATAAGTTTCGTCCCGAAACTTAGAAAGAGAAAAAGAATGGAAATGAGAATAAATTAAGTGGAACTTTAGAACTGACGAGAGAATTGAATAAGAGATCAACCAGAGTCCAAAACATTAACCAAATGAACCATAACAAAGGTCCTCAACAAGCATTCATATTCAACAACAATAGAATAAACGAGGTAATGAAAACACTATGCGACCCGCGCTAGGTAGAAAACAACTGAGGAAAACGTTTCCGCATTTCTTCCTCAGTTTCCCAAGTCATCTCCTCAGTTCCGTGCTTTGACCAAAGCACCTTGACGAGCGGAACCACCTTGGTACGAAGTTGTTTTTCTCGCCGCTCCAGAATCCGCACCGGTTCCTCCTCGTAGGTCCCGGTGGGGCGGACCTCGATGTCTTCATAGCTTAGGATGTGGGTCGGGTCAGGCACGTACTTCCGTAGCAGCGATACATGGAAGACGTCATGTACTGGATGAGCTGACGGGGGTAGAGCAAGGCGGTAGGCAACATTACCTACCCGCTGTAGGATCTCAAATGGCCCGACATATCGAGGGTTCAGCTTCCCTCGCTTTCCGAACCGAAAAACTCCCTTCGTGGGTGACACTTTCACGAACACCTTGTCACCCACCTCAAAGTTGACCTCTCTACGCCTAGGGTCAGCATAAGACTTCTGGCGACTCTGAGCGGTCAACATTCGTTGTCTGATCATAGCGACTTCTTCAGCTGTCTTCTCTAGAAGCTCCGGACCTAGATGGATGGCATCAGTCGCATCATCCCAACACACTGGCGATCGACACTTTCGTCCATAGAGGGCTTCAAAAGGAGCCATCTTTATGGATGAATGTCAGCTGTTGTTGTAGGTGAACTCAATCAGACTCAAACTAGTCTCCCAATCTGTTGGCCTATCCAGGACACAGGCTCGTAGCATATCCTCCAGTGTCTGAATGGTCCGCTCTGACCGACCATCTGTCTGAGGATGAAAAGCAGTGCTGAAATTTAGCTGAGTGCCAAGTCCCTCATGCAGCTTCTTCCAGAACTCTGAGAT
This sequence comes from Persicaria maculosa, assembly GCA_963922045.1. NCBI lineage: Eukaryota > Viridiplantae > Streptophyta > Magnoliopsida > Caryophyllales > Polygonaceae > Persicaria > Persicaria maculosa. The sequence continues at coordinate 15,582,107 of OY998261.1, read as the reverse complement.
AAATCGTCCATCACGATCAGAGACAATGGACGAAGGAATCTCGTGCAGGCGGACGATGTGCTGAAGGTACAATTCTGCTAGCTTTGCCGGCTTCCAGTTAGACCGGATAGCAATGAAGTGTGCACATTTGGTGAGTCGATCAACAATCACCCAAATGGCATCCTTCTGCCCTTGACCCTTAGGGAGCCCCATAACAAAATCCATGGAGATCTGTTCCCACTTCCTTGTGGGCACTGGAAGTGGTTGGAGCTTCCCACCAGGTCGCTGATGCTCGATCTTGACCTGCTGACACACCAAGCATCTGGCCACGTGCTCTGCTACTTCATTCTTCATGCCAGACCACCAGTAGTTCCTCCTCAGATCCTTGTACATCTTACTAGCTCCAGGATGTACCGAATAGCCGGAGGCATGAGCTTCCTGAAGGATGGTCTGTCGGATCTCAGGGACATTAGGGACGCAGATGCGATTCCCAAACCATAAGGATCCATCATCCCTCACAACAAAGCCTGGGGCTTTACCATCGAAGAAGTCAACAGTGATATGCAGTAACACAACATCCTTTGTCTGCTTTGCTTTTATCTCTGCTAACAGATCTGACTGAACCTCCAGCCTACACAACTGTCCTCGGTTCCTTTCAAACCAAACCTCAACCTCCAACCTGAGCAGGTCCCTTTGCAGAACAGGACTTGCTGTCAAACAGCTAATCATAGCCTCGTGCTGAGATTTCCGGCTCAAAGCATCGGCTACGACATTAGCCTTTCCAGGATGATAGAGAAGCTCAATGTCATAGTCCTTGATCAGCTCTAACCAGCGTCTCTGTCTCATGTTCAACTCCTTCTGGGTGAATACATACTTGAGGCTTTTGTGGTCGGTGTATATCTGGCAACGAACTCCATACAGATAATGGCGCCAGATTTTTAGAGCGAATACCACAGCAGCTAATTCCAGATCGTGCACTGGGTAGTTCTCCTCATACGGCTTCAACTGTCGTGATGCATAGGCTATTACCTTCCCATCCTGCATCAGTACACAACCCAAACCTTGCTTGGAAGCATCACTGTAAATCACATAATCCTTTGACTCCTTCGGAAGTGCTAGAATAGGTGTTGTGATTAACCGCTTCTTGAGCTCCTGAAAGCTTGCTTCGCACTTGTCATTCCAGACGAATTTCTGGAATTTGCGCAGAAGTGAGGTCAGTGGTTGGGCCAATTTGGAGAACCCTTCTACAAACCTTCTGTAGTAGCCTGCTAGTCCCAGAAAACTCCGGATCTCCTTGACATTCTTTGGTGGAGTCCACTTCTCTACAGCTACTATCTTCTGGGGGTCGACCATCACCCCTTTCTCTGAGATGATGTGGCCTAGGAAGGTCACCTGCTTCATCCAAAAGTCACACTTGGACAGCTTTGCGTACAACTGATGCTCTCGCAGTGTTATCAAAATAGTTCTCAAGTATTCTGAGTGAGCCTCTTCACTCGGTGAGTAGATCAGGATGTCGTCAATGAAAACTACGACGAACTTGTCCAGATACTGGTGGAAACAACGATTCATCATGTCCATGAAGACTGCCGGGGCATTTGTTAAGCCAAAAGGCATCACCACGAACTCATAGTGCCCATAACGTGTCCTAAATGCAGTCTTTGGAATATCCTCATCACGGACTCGGAGCTGATGGTAACCAGTTTCTTGAAGGTCTCCCAGGAAGGAGCATTCACCCAAGTGCGGTAGGCGGACTCCCACCACTGTCCCGCTGCACCCTTCAGGTACAAAGCAGTAACATGTACCTTAGTGTCATCAGTGCAGTGTATACCTCGGAAGACTTTCTCGATGTGCGTAAACCACTGGACCACTTTGAATGGCTCACCAGTTCCATCATAGTTATCCATCTTGCTGGCATTGACTGCTTTCAGGACGTTACTATAGGTGTCCATCGGTCCAGCTGGGTGGTGAGGAGGATGGTTAGGTGCCCCCAGATCCCTAGCTGCTGCACGCCTGTCAGGAGGTGGACGCCTTTCATCTCCCACTACCTGAGCCACAGCGTCCCTCACCATTCCCCTCAAAGCTTGCATCAGTTCCTCGTCCCGCATGTTATCAACTGGGGTGCGCTGCCTTTGGCTGGCATGAGAAGCCCTACGCTGGCTTTGAGCGCCATTCAGGGAGTGATCGCCTGATTCCTCCACCCGCTCCATGCGTGGGTTCGAAATGCCATTCTCCACCCGATCGGAGTTAGGTGGTGGTATGATGGGCTCAGTAGCAGCCTTGGTACGTCCCCTAGTATTCATGATCTGGAGGTAGGAGAAATAATATTAATAATTTCAAACTCGACCAGATCAGGGTTGGAGATAATGCAGGTAATATCCAAAACTTCATAATGCATACGAAACGAGTTCAAATACTAAGAGGATAACAAAAGTTGCAACCACCTAAAACATAGGGTAAGTCTACCCTTTATGGAAAAAGAAATACTAAATCTGTCTAAGAAATTGAAAGTCTATTAATGGTAGAGGCTAGTGAGATCTCAATCCTCATTGTCTTCTGAAAAGGTATACAGCTCGAGGAGTTTGTCCATTTCAGAGTCGTGCTTCTGTGAGGCTGCATTTCTCTCTAACTCAGCATGCTCACACAACTTTTTCAACTCCTCTCTAGCCTCATCACAGCGTTTTTCCAGCCCCTCCATAATCCGCTCCTTATCCTTGTATATTTCCTCTACCTCCCTTACGCGGAGTCTCTGCCTCGATCTTCGTACCAGCAGTGTCTGATAGGCTTCTTTATCAGCGTAGATTTCCTCAAAGGATCTCTTCTTTGTGTCCTCCTCACTGGGGGCTTGGGATGGTTCCGTGCCGTACACTCGGACGAGGTCCAGGAGGTACTCTCTCCAATCGTCGTCTAGAGGAGCTAGTATGGCTCTCTTTTCCCGTGCTGCCTTTTCCTCGCTGTAGAATCGAGGAGTTCCCAAGTTATTTTCCTTGTACCACTCGCGGATGAGCTTCTTGCCATATTCCGTGGCTGCAGCTCCTTCGGGAGGGTCGGTCCGGACATTCTTCCCCTTGGATAGCTCTGTTGTCGCTTTCTCCACAACCTCGACTTCTGTGCTGGAGTCAGATCCGGCGTCTGAGCTATCGGTGAGGTCAATGCGTTGGGGGTAACCCATTGTGTGGAACTTCGAGATCTTGCGAGCGTTAGACATCTATCGAGGAGGATGAAAAGACATCAATACTCGAGCGAGACAATCCCAGAAAGAGGAATTTAAAAGGAAAAATAGGAAATATAATATTAGTCTTTGGCAGGTGCATGAGCTTGAGCAGAACTATCGGACAAGTATTTTGAAATTATTTCCCAAAACTGCTTACCTTTGAAAGTAAAAAGTTGGTTTTGATAAAAGCGTTTTGCGATTCATTTTAGAAATCATTTAAAATTTTAAATGAAAACGTTTTAAAAACCTTCAGCTCTGATACCACCTTCTGTAACACCCCTTTTTATATCCAAGAAAATGCTACAGCGCTAGTGAATCCGCAGACTTTAATGTCTTTGAATTCACCTGAGACTTATAGGGACATGCAACCATGCTCCCATAAACAAGATGATAATTTAAGCAATTAAAATAAAATAGGCGGAAGTCAAATAAATATTATAGCTTAAAATATCCGATCATAGTAACATAAAATAAATACCAAAACCATAAAGTATAGATAACTCCAAAATAGCTAAAATTAAAGTAGCATTGTGAAAATCTCAAAGGTGCAAAACTCGTAGTATAAAGATTCATAAATGATAGCCCGCTCTTCAGCTCTCTCCTGCTCCACTGCTCGCACTAAACCTATGGAATATGGTCTGGTGTTTCGTGATTACGAAGGACACCAACCATCCTATTATGGTTAGTACATTTAAGACTAGCAAGCGATAAGAAAAATGTTCGACTTCAACTAAAACCAGTGACCATGAAACGGTATAATAATAGTTAAGGGAAAATGTAGAGTATATAATGTGGAATCTGATAATAGAATAAAACAAAAATGACACATGACTCGGATGATCGCGGAGATCGAATAAGAATACGATATAGGAATTATACTCGAATGCAATGAAGTATAATATGCGCAGAAATGATCACCTTACATAAAACACTATACGATAACATTAATAATAACGACGATAATAATATAACACGTGATACCGATCGGGCCCTTAAAGAGGACTACGACCTACAACACTATGGAAGTTTACCATCCCGCGATGAATGCATTCCGGAATGGGTCGTTTCATGAAACCTTTATAGGGTAAGGCTTAACGAACCTCAACCTGCAAGTTAGTCTTACTAAAGAAAACTCGCACTGACTAAAAGTCAATTCGCACTATAACGTACGCATATTTAATTATATCGTAATTTAGTCGCTTTCATTACACTAGGTGATCATGTACACGGTATTAACAACAGAAGACAAGCATGGATATTTCAAAGGATCTTAATATCTCATACTATTAATTTGCATGAAAGAAACGAGCAGAAATTCATGCAATTAGGAAGATGAAAATGGGCAATTTTTCACTTATCTCGAGTTATAAACAAATAACATATTTAATACACACATTACTATAATTAAAAATAATAATTGCCCATTTATTTATACTCATGCCAATTTATGAATAATGAGATAAATTACATCAAGCAGACGGATATGCAATTTATCGAAACTGGCAAGGAAATTGGCCACAGGGCCGCATTCGACACAAAAGAATAAAAAGGCACGCCAAAAGAAAATCACGAAACATGCAAAGGGCATTGAACGAAATCACTTGCCTTAACCTTCGTTGATCGGTTGATGGCAACGAGACGAGATCTTAGCACCTATTGAATACAACGGAAAAATGAATATCAATATTGATATTTTATGAAATTAACTTTACTTAACTCAATTCGAAATTGAATTAATTCTATAAAGTTAAATATTATATACCAATATGAATTCCTAGGGATGCGGGATCCGGCGTGGGTGCTTCGAGATTTCTTGGTGTCGCTGAAACGGGCAAGAATCGAACAGTTTAGAAATATTGGCCACTTAACGTAATAAGTAATTAACTCAGGGCCAAAAACGGAAATTATATAAAATAAGGGTAGTTTTTGTAATATTAAGAAAAGAAATCCAAAACCTCTAACTTAAAACAGAGAAGCACGTACAGCAGAGGAGGAGAGATGCAGGGGCTTCCTCCGGCGATGGCTGGCGGCAGGGCGGCGGCTCGGCGCGGCGATTGACGACGGTGGTGACGAGGGGCAGCAGCGGTGATGGTGACGGCATAGCAGGTGCGACTGGGCTCGGACAGGGGTTCCTCGGCGGCTGCGCTCGGTGTGTCTCCGGGCAAGGTCGGCGGCGGCTGGACTTGGATTGGCAACGGAGTGCGGCAGAGGTCGGGGCGGCTGGGCTCGGACGGTGGCCCTCGGCGGCTGCGCTGCAGGAGGGCGTCTCCGGGCAAGGGCCCTCGGCGGCAGGAGGTTGGCTCACGGGAGGGTGAACAGGAAGATGACGGATTGAAGGTGCGGTTTGGCGAGGAAGGTGACGTGATGGGGTGTGATTTTTGGGATATGAAAACCTAGGATTAAACGTGTATCTATACTACCAATTAGGTCAGATAAAAGATAAATCTTTGATTCTATTAGATTTAGAATTAATTTGGGATAAACTAAACGTAGGAGATGTTTATCAGAAAAATCTGGAGGAAGAGATACACCTTTGGGTTGGAAAGTGGGCTTCTACCAACCGGGCTGGGCCGAAAAATCCAACCCTCTTTATTGGGTTTATAGATGTAAACTGAATTTAATTATATACTCTACATATATATATGGGTCCATCTATATATATATTATATATATTAGCGGAAAGAAAATATTATTTAATTTAACTTTATAAATTAAATAATTTTAATAGCAAGAATATTTAGAGAATAAAATTAAAATAATATAATTATTCTAATTTATATTATATATCTTATGCGAATTTATTAGCTTCCTCAATTCACATAATATAGTATAATATTATCTAAAGAAATATCCCAAAAATAATTTGGGGTATTTCAGCCTCTGCGAGGGCTCCTCCACTTCGATTCCACCTCCTCTACTCCAAATCCGGCCTCCACTCGCCTCGAATTGACCTGGAAAAGCCATCACAACGAAGGTGAAGGACGAAGGCACCAAAGCAGTGCTCCGACGGCGCCGATTCACACCAGCGGCGCAGGACGAATTCACACCAGCGGCAGAGAGATAGAAGACAGAGAAATCAAAGAATAAATAAGCTCTTCAATGGAGCTCTTCGATGGAGAGAGGTGGAGAGAGGCATAGAGAGAAAGGGTTTTGGATGGGTGACGAGATTTTGTTCTCTCTCTCTCCTCTGCAGACTTTCTCTTACTTTTCTCTCTATCTCTCTCCATCGACGGGTACAATAGGTGAGGTAACGGGGGATTTTGAGGGGGAGGGTTAGATTTTGCAATTTGTTTGGATAGGGGATATGGGGTGCAAAGGGGTCCGGGTTTTTAGGTCATTTTTGCAAAACCCCCTTGTTTTTTATTTCTAAGTTATGTATATATTTTCCACATATTGTTGTATTAGAACTTGAAATGTTTGTATTTGATAAGTTGTGTATTTTTCATGTATTGTGTGAACTCGAACTTGATAGGCTAGTATATATTCTAACACAAATATTTCATTTTATATTTGAAAATAAAAATATTTGGCTCATCGTATTGGATATCCAATAATCATCCGCACCACCCGCTCCCCTGCACGAGTTAGATGCGGGTGAAGGGTTTGTGGGTGAATGGTGTTGGAGCGGGACGGGTGAAAGTTTATATCCGCGGGGCAGGAGTTAGAATGATGATTAGGTAATCTCATGCTTTTTGTTTTCAGGATTCCTTGCCCGTCAAAGAAGAGGATAAGTTATCCTATAATTATTTTTAAACCCTTTGGAGATTATGATTTCTTTATCTTATACACAAGGATAAGTTGCAGACCTATTATTGATTTCAGATAGCCCTGAGACTTGCATAGAAGTAAGCTTACTACTGATTTCAAACTGTTTCATTTTGATATTGTTTTGATTAATTTTTCCTATGTCTAAAACTAAATAAGTTTACTTCTATGCATGTATCTGGATCGAGCAGTTATGGTAGAAGACGAGGACACCAAAGGAGAAGTTCATGCAACCAAAGGCGAATCACGAAAACTCTAGAGCATCGAAGAGGTTGCTCATCAAACTATTTATGATTTAGACAGCCGCGATTTTCTTCAGCGTCCTGGTTAGTATTAGTCAGAGTTTGGTAGTGTTTCAAGCTCTAGCCATGAACAAGCACTTGGGGAATCATTTCAAGATACCAGTAGGGACTTAGTCATTTTCAACATCTTGACTACAATTATTGCGCTTATTGGACTCAAGGTGATCTTCTACCCAATGTGGAAGAGGATAACCAGGAAAGCCCTTAGGTCTTTATCGCGCATAGGAATAGGTCAATGCTTGAACGTTGTTAGTAGAGTTGGCAAGATCTGATCCAACCCGGAAAACCTGACCGACTCACCCGAACCGAAACCCGCCCGAACCCGAAAATTTAGCGTTGCGCATAACCCGAACTCAAAACCGAGCCCGACCGATATTGACCCGAAACCCGAAGTGACCCGAATACAGACAAACTCGACTCAACTCGGATCCGACTCAAACGAGACCTGACTAGATTCCCAGCCCAACCCGACTCCCAACCCGACCCGAATATCCTTGAATAACTATTTTTTACTTTTACATTTCCCTCCTATATTTTTCTCTCTTCCCTCCTCAAATTTCATTCCCTCCCAATAAAATTTCATCCCCTCTTATTTTCATTCTCTCCTAGTTTATGAAATTTATTTTGTAATGAATAATCTAATTAACAATAATAAAATTCGATGAGAAAAAAAAAACTTTACTTATGTAATAATCTATTTAACGAAAATAGAATGATCGATCAAATCATTTGTAATGAATAAAATATAAAATCATAACTTTATTTAGACATAGAAGATAATGATTTATTTATAATGAATTTTATATCATCTACTTGAATACTTAATAATCAAACATAAATAATTGAATATGGTTAAAAAAATAATAAGATTACGGGAATATGAATATATGATAGCTTTATAAGTTCTAGACTTAATTTTAATACTTGTATTTAGAATTTTATATTATCTCACATAAGTAAAATTACCAAAAATAAAATGATCGATCAAATAATTAAAATTGAATAAAATATAAAATCATAACTTTATTTAGACATGAAAGATGATAATTTGTCTATAACAAATTTTATATCATCTACTTAAATACTTAATAATCAATCATAAATAATTGAATATGGTTTAAATAAAAACAAGATTACGAGAATATGAATATATGAATTATGAATATATGATAGTTTGATAAGTTAAATTCGTAATTTTATATTACATTATTTTCCAAATTTGACGAGGGATGAAGAGAATACTTTAAATGCATGGAATATTCGAATCCATTGAATATTCTAATTCATCGAATAATCGGAGATGAATTTATATATGAACATTAAGGTAATCTTGTTTAGTTATTTTCATATAGGCAATAATTTATTTACTTTATTAGTATTTAAGATTAACTCACAAAGGAGTGAATTCAAAATTCTCATTTCTCACTAATAAAAGATGAGTACAATGAGGATATTATAACTTGAATCATATATAATTTTATTTAAAAACTACTTTTTTAAAGACACAAATACACAATCACACAAATAACAAGAATTATCTCTTAGATAGGGAATCGAGTATGATTTTGATAACAATATATTGCCAAATTTTAATGAAATTAATGATGAATAGAACGAGCTTACGAGCCAATGAAAGATTATATATTGAATCATATTTAATTTTACTTGAAAAATATTTTTTGAAATACACAAATAACATAAATTACATATTCAATTTAATAAAATTGATTACCCAAAAGTCCCGAACGAACATGATTCAACAATTTCAACCCAAACAATTGAAAGTTTGAAACAAACACAGACCCGCATACCGACCCGAAACTCGAACGAGACCGACCCGATTTGACCGAAAACCCGAATGAGCCCAACTCGATTTTGACCGAAATTCGACCAATCTGAATTTTATTTTGACCGAATCCGACATGACCCGACCCGACCAAGCCCGGCGCAGAAATTTTGACCAAGTTAATGACCCAACCCAAATGTGATCGATCCGGACCCGACCGGATAACCTGAATTGCCGGCTCTAGTTGTTACTTGTTAGCATAATGGAGTTTGTCGTGATCTAAAGAATACATCTTCGTTTAGTCCAACCAAGCCGTCTTGGGACACCCTTGTCCGCTTTATGGTTGCTATTTCCGCAAGTTATGACAGGAATCGGAGAGGCGTTTCAGTTTCATGGAGAGGTTGCATTGCACTATCAAGAGTTTTCGAAATCTCTAAAGAACACATTCACATCTTTAGTGCCTCTACGTATTGCGATTGCCTTCTACCTTAGCACTGCTTTGATTGGCCTTCTGCAGTGCACGACACCATGGATGCCAAATGATATTAACCATGGGAGATTGGACTATGTTTACTGGACGATTGCCGCCATAGCCTTGTGAACTCCATCTATTATGTCGCATATGCTAGGTTCTACAAATAATCTTAGCTTTGATGATGATGCTGGTGAACATTGAAATCACAAGTACACTGTTTGAAAGCTCCACCTTCTCTTGTTGCTTGGCTCACCATGTAATAAAAAGTGGACCCCTCTTCATTTTTGCACATTCTTTGCCCATAAAAATCTCAATCCACACCAACCAACATATGTTAGAGAAGCAAACACAGCAACCTTTGTTGGCATGCTTATGAACATTGCTGTCATAATGTGTGCATACGATATCGGGGCGTTTTGAGGGATCGGTGGATACAGTTAAAGAGACTAAAGTAACTAAAGAGGCAAACACAAGATGTCAACATCCACGAAGAGTGCACACACTGACATCCATTAAGAGGGGAAGTATATCCGACACATACCTAGAATGAGGGCCATGAGATAAATCAAGATCGATGTACGCCCCTACCAGTACCACACAAGCATTGACGTTGATCTTCGTTATCAACAGGATGTTACATTGAGTGGATAGCCCTCAAGATCTGCTTTCTTCATGATTTCTCTCTGCAAAGGAGAGGTAATGGAAGGATCACTTAGTACCAATCCATATTCTAATGTCCAGAGTCCATCACTTAACTGAACCGATACTTCTATATTTCAAACATACATACAAAGCTCAGACAAGAACAATCAGTTGTTTTTTGTACCAAATAAAAAACCTCATAACAAAGGAGGAAAGGGACATTACCTGGATTGCTTTTGTGACCAACCCTGGACCTCCCTGATTTTTTCATGAACAAAGGAATTTTTTATTAAAAAATAAAATAAGGAAGATTAAATCCTGCTCATTATACAGGTTGCATCTTGAAGTACTAGTTGTGTGTTGCCTTGAGGCTTGTTCTAACCACATACCTCGAATTGTTTCTTTTCCCAGGAAACATCTTTGCATGGTTTCAGTTGCTCTGATGGCCACACTGATGGTGCTTCAATCATTTCCACATGTTGCACAAGTCTCAGGCTATCTGAAATCAATAGTGAATGCTGCAACTTATCCTCGTGTATAAGATAAACAAATCATAATCTCCAAAGGGTTGAGAAAAATTATAGGATAATTTATCCTCTTCTTTGACAGGCAAGGAATCCTAAAAACAGAAAGCACGAGATTACCCGACCATATGTTTTCTGAGCTATTCTTCCAATGACAAGTAAATTGTCATTTTGGAGTTAATTTAAAATGCATAACTAACAAACCTCTGAATTTTCACCTTAATGAAGTTGAGATTTGAGAGGGAAATCAGTTTAAGACATGACATATTGGTATGACATAAGAGTACATAGCTGAAACTTGTATAAGTGTGCATTAGTGAAACCGCTGTTAAATTGTGACCAACATTGCAGTACCAAATAATTATAGATGCATTTGTGAGGAAATAGAGAACGAGTATACTTACTAGTGACGAATGCCTCTCTCCAAGTCTCACGCTTCGACCAAGAAGGGGACACTTCTCGGACAGTAATTTCCAGGCTCAAACAGGTTCTTAGAGAAAGATAAAGGATATATCAGTGAATTAAACATACGTTGTGGAATTTAACAGGATAAAAAATAAACAAACCATAACCTTTCGTCACATATTATATTTAAAAAAATGTGGAAGAACGTTTTCTTAATGTTCATGAACCACGTACTCAATTACTAACTGGCGTATAACTCCAGGAAGAACACCATCATTCACAGGTGTTGTCTGTACTTCGTACGAGCTCAAACATCCATCATCAAGTCTTGGGGTCTCATTGGTTTCACCTTTATCCTATATCCACAAAACAGTGTGTAATTATACCAAATGTAATACAATACATAATGTTCAGAAGTCACAAAGACACTTGAACTTCATCACTATAACAGATTGAAATGCAAATGCAGAAAATTCAGTTAGCATTTAAAGTATCCAATCAGTGGATGTGCAAACTTTGCTGTATTGACAACTTCAATTTGGATTAATTGGCACCTCAGTGCCACACTCTGCTCTTTATAGATCAGTCTTGACACCTTTCATGGTGAGCAACGAGCTCATTCAGCTGAATCTGCAGCTTGCAACTCACGTAATTTCATGACAGAAAGTTCCTTTTTTTTTGTTTGATTCTGAGAATGCAATAACCTAACGTGTTTTCCAAATCAGTGGCTGATTTTGCAATCCGAGATTGTAAACTTTCGGTGGAAGTGATCACATTACAATCACAGGGGGTAGATTTTGCAAGAGCCATAACTCTCCAGCAATTTCATATTGAATGCATTAAAGTGATTAAGCATAGGAGATCAATTTGAACACAGCAAACAAAGTTACATGGTCATCATCATCCTCAACAGAAGTTGATCTCAATTAGTATAGATCCCTCACCTTCAAGCAGACAACGTAGAAATTAGTGACAGTCCCTTCAAGCATCCGATCACCATCATCCGACAGCAACAGCTCAGTGGCTGAACAAGGCCTCATGCTCTCCAGTGATTTTCTTTGCCTAACCTTGAATTCAATCATAGTAAATAAATCACTTCCCAATCACCAAAATCAACCTCAATTAAACTAATGAATAACACTCAGATTCAGAAAATTGAACCCAAAAAAAAAAAAAAAAAAAAACTAACCTCACCCAATCCGAGTACTTAGCCACTGCCAAATCCCTCTTTCCACACACAACAGCCAAGCGAGCCCAATTCCCATCCGCCTCGAAGATCGGAGGAACATACATCCCGATATGAACAAACACGTCAAAAACCCTATCAATCGTTTCCTCATCCAGCCGACGAATTTCCCTCAATCTCTCGCAATTCCCCGCGACTAGAGCCGTAAATGCTAGCTCCTCGCCGGCGACGACATCTCTAGCATCCATAGCCCTTGCAAGAGAGAAATCGAAACGGCGCCGTATCATCTGCTCGAAATCGCTTGAATTGGTTAGGGTTTGGGCCCAGGCGGGGGATCCGGATCCGAATAGAAGATTCGGATCGTAGCGAAGGAGAGTGTGGAGAGAGTGGGAGAGGCGGCGGACGTGGCGGTCCCAAAAGAGCAGGGTTTGGGCGTGGGTGCGGGTTGTGGTGTAAGCACCTGGGTGAGATTCGAGGAAGATGGAGACCGGCGGGGTGTCACTGGGAGGCAATACGACGCCGTTTGCGTAGAGAAATCTTGACGCCGGTGTCATTTCCCGGCGCCTCTAGCGTTTGCGCTAATTTATTTGCTCGCGGAGCACCGTATCAGAATTTTAAATTATATTTTCTCGTTTGTTTCGGCGGGGATAAGCACCTATAATTTGCATTGTCATCCATGATCCATCTATATCAACGTGTCATAATAATCTTTTCACCAATACAATTAAAAATACAAATAAACATAAAAATAAAAAAGTGTCATAATTATCTTAGTAAATTCAAAATTATCATACCAACTACACATAACTTTAGAAGCACACAAACACTTATAATCCATGTAAATTACGTACTTTTTAATTTTTGTACTCACTCAAGGAAACATATAACTTGCATCAGGTAAATCAAGTAAACCAAGGATAAATTTATTGACAGCCAACTTATTGAGAAATAACTTCAAGGAGTTGAGGAACTCAGGAGAGAGATAGGTCCCCAACAGATGGACAAATATGATTGATACAATCCAATGAAAGCATGTGAGGAACTTCATGGCTTTTTATCAACTATTGTGAGATCAGATTCATTAATTAAATGAGAGATAACCAACCGTTAGGGATACTTAATATATGATAAATTACCTCTAGACATTTCACTATCACATACAATCATAAGTGAAACAAACTATAATACGATAAAAAAAGAAACAAACTAACATTTTGGAATAATGCCAACTGAGAGATTATCACTTAATCATTTATACCCCTTTTCAACATTACATTTAAATACTTTTGTCCATTGATAAAAAAAAATGAGTTTGAACTCTCAATGCTCATTTGGATGAACACAGGAAGTACACTTCATAGGAATTTAATTAATGGGAATTGAAGTTCTTATGATTTAAGAAAACATGTTTGAATAAGTTCAACTTCATGTGAATTAAAATCCTGCGTTTTGTTTGGTTGAATAAACTTTCATAGGCATTTGTGTAAAATTACTTTTGTAACCCTTAATAATAAAAATTATTTATTTAAATTATGGACAAATAAGTAATTTGTTATTTAAAAAGAAAAAGAAAATATTTTTTTGAAATAAATAAAAAGATGGAATTCAACTTACCCACCCCGTATGGTAATTTCAATTCATCCATTTTGAAGGAATTGAAAGTTCTAGGAGTTCTACTTCTTGGGTTTTTGAAAAACAAAATTCTAATCCAAACGCATGTATTGAAATCTACTTCCTGGGTTATTTCAATTCCTGAGGTTTTTAATGAAATCCAAACGAGCACTCACTTGAGTTCATGTTGCCTTCTATTCTTAATTCTAAAAAATGCACACATGATAGATAAGAAAAAGGAAAACAGAATGGAAAACCCCTTATGATGAGGTGCACTAAAGCAATCCAATTGCTCAAAATAAACCAAAAGGAGTGACAATTTTATTTTAATCAACAAATACAAATGATTTCATTCGTTTCAACATGTCGTTAACTTGAACACCCGTATAATGAATTTGAATGAACAAAATTGAAGAAGACTTTTTGGTGAAGCCAATAGACATTAGGTGGAGTTTAGAAATAGTACAAATTCAGCTTCAATAATATCAATTTTCAAAATAAAATTTACTCTCAAGAAAAATGCACAACCTTCTCAAACATCAAGCACATTAAGAGCGAGTTAAAAGAAAAGAAAAGGATCCTCTCATATAGAAACCTTGTTTAACAAAATGAGTAATGGAGGAAAGTTGCAACTTGTTTAAGTCCAGACCATACGAAACATGAATACTCGCAAAAATCTGTAGCCAATATTCAACAAAATTAACCAATTACATAATCATTGAAGATTTAAAACTTAGGGGCTTATGTGTTCGATTCCATAAAGTTGAAAAGGCCATATACAAATTTTAGGCCAGGGTACTTAATCCTTCACACAATTACATCATCATTGCCCATTTCAATTAATTGGAAGATTTATTTTTAAAAAAGTCCCAAGGATTCAAACACCAGGGTTCTAATGAAACCGACATAAATTAATTCTAAGCTTGAATAATATTTAAAATAAAATGTGATCGGTTCAAACATGAACCTAGAGACAAATCCTCATTAGTAAACAAAATTTGTTGTTTTACTTGACAGTTGAGTTCTGAATGCCTGCAAGCTGATATCAAATGGGGAGATGGGACAATTTTGAGAACTAAAGCGACTGGTTGTGGCTAGAGGGAGGATGTTGGTAATTAATTTTAATTTTATTATACTCAAAATTTATACTTGCAGGATTAACGTCCATATCCTCTTTGATATATCTTTTGTACTCAATCAAACAAGCTCTTGTTTTTAACAACAATCTAAAATAACCAATCACATTAGCTCATGATGGGTGACAATAGGTGTAATGCCTAAAGCTATTTTAGGCCCATACTCCATAATTTTCTCTTTTGGATACATAGTTTAAAATAATATGATTTAAGTAAAAGAAGTAGTAAAAAGATAAGCAGCAGAAGATGAAAAGGAATCAAAGAACTTAACATACTTATATTTAAATCAGCAAGAAACACGTTTGCGGGAGAGGTTGTAGTCAAGAGTAAGTTTAGGAAAAATGCAAGCCAAAATATTAGTTAAGGTTTAATTTGTCAGAGAAACAAACTCATTATCTACACCAGCAGGAAAGTAAGCTAGATGAGAAACAAATATCTAGTTATAATTAAGCATAATCTTCATTACCTAAAAAGAGAAAGCCACAAACATTCAGGCAAACAAAACAGATTCTAACAACTACAACACCGTTTCTATGGTGGTCCGCGGTCACTTGTGAATTGTGATTATTTGAACTAAGAATGGGGATAATTGGTTTATTCTGCAACAAGATCAATAAACAACACAGAATCAAAGGAACCGACTATCCGCTCGCAAATCCTCAAATCAATTCATCACCCAATTCAAAAGAAGCAAGGGGTAAAGGGGATACCTGAGATTGATCTTGAAAAAATGCGGCAAGCAAAAACAAATATTGTACCTAATGTTCTAGGAGTCAAAGGTGGCTAGGACAGCCGTTGGAGGCGATGATTGCCAAATCTGCAAACCAATTTGATAAATTGAAGTGAAGTGAAAAGGGTTGAGATACAAGAGAACCTAGGAATTTGGGGCTAGGACAGATGTTGGAGGAAAGAAGAGGGAATGAAATAACAAGAGAACCTATTGACAACACAAGAACTCGAGAAGACGGAGAGCAGAAGAATAGAAAGAGAAAGCAATAGTCCAGGAGAGCCGAGCAAAGACCCTAAAAACGAAAGCAGGGCAAAGAATTAAGCGGTGCAAAGCAAGTGAAGACGATAATGAATATAGGCAACTATGAGAAAATGATTGATTCCACACTGATTTCAAGTCTTGGATTCCAATGAACATTGAAGATCAAGATGGAAGAGAGGACCTCAAAATAATTCGTACCATGAAATATTTGAATAAAATAGAGATGTAGGGGCCAGATGAAAATTAAGAATGGTGAAGTGAAATCATCGATTTGAATGACCTAATCCTCAATTTCAGTAACACATACGATGTGAACAACTAATAGCAACCAAAAATCATATATTTTTACACCGCACAAACCAAAAACACCACCCCAGAACAAACTCATGAACAAAGCCTCAATTGGAAGCTGGTTTTCAAAATTGACCAGGTGGAAATCCTCAACTTGAAGGGTTGTACCTAATTTGTAAACCACAATGCTATGATACAAGGTCACACCCCTAAATTTGAAGACCCTAATCCAATTACACAAAGAAACTCACTAGCGATTTGAAGGCTCCCAAACAAAATCAGGAAACAACTATACCTAAATTAGATCACTAAGCATAAATTAGAGGTGATCAATCAAACTCAAAAGATCTAAATTCAAGCAAAAAAAAAATAAAATAGAAGTGTAATTAGTTTACCTAGATCGAGGCAGAGAACAATAAACAGGGGCGGAAGAAGCAGTAGGCACCGGAGGTGCCCGAGATGAAAGGAAGCCCCTAAATTGGAGGATTGGAAAGAAAGGTGAAGAATCGAGGCATCGACAGAAGGTGGGGAAGGGTTGAATACACCATATCTATCGTCAACCCATGGAGATAGAGATCGAGGGCGAGATTGTCAAGCAAGTCGACCACCACAGCGAATTAGAGGGAGGGGAGATTCTACTCACTTGCAACAACAATCCCAAATTGTTATCTCACAATTCAAACCCTAACTGAGATCCACCATGTGCCTTTCCCGATTTGAACCCTAAACCCAAAATTCCCAGCCCAGTTGACCACGAACTAATTAGAGGGAGGATCCTATTCTTGGATAGGTTTTCGTAGTCCCGGATCATTAATAATAATCACCCACTCTTTCACCAATCGAGCTCTTTTTTCGCTCCTCACTTCATCTCTATGAATACTAGTTACATCATCTCCACTTATAACCACTTCAACATTTTGAGATGAATTAGGAATAGGATTGATTGAAGGAGTTGAAGATCCAACAGTAGGAATAGATAAGCTTTGAGCGAAAAAAATAAATTGTTCATGCTATATATTCCTATATAAAAAAAATCCCCAAATCACAAATTCAATTCACAAGCCCGAAATTTAATTCACAACCCCGAAATTCAATTCACAAATTCACAAAATTGATTCTCAAAATCACAAACCCTAATTCACAACCCCTAAACGAATTCTCATATCCTACCTACAAATTGAATCTGAAATTAAATTTAGAGCAAAATTTGACAAAATATAAGCTATAAGGCGCAAAAAAACTAACCTTTTTCAATGGGATTTGGGAAGAATGTTAAGACTGCAGCAGCGGGGAATCGCGGACTAGAAGCCGTGCGCCAGCCAGCACTCAGCAGAAGCCATGAGCGGAGTCGCCGTTCGCCGCAACGCCGGAGAGTAGCCACAACCACTGAGCGTCGGAGGCCACTGCGTGCGGGAGTGACCTTCTCTTCCACTCTTCGCCAAATTGCCCTTCTGTTTGTTCTCTTCGGCCTGGGGGTTGGGGAAAAAAAAAGCCCCCAGTAGGCCAGTACCATAAAAAAAAAAAAAAGTCTGATGAGGCTCGAACACGCGCACTTCCCTTCCTTTTTTTACTTCCCAAATATAAAGTGAGCCAATTAATTAATTCAATTCAATACTCACTCGTTTTTTTATAAGGAAAAAATGACTAAAAATAATATGTCCTCCGTCCTAGAATACATGGTTTTTAAGTCTTTGAACTTTTGTAAAAAAAATACATGGTTTTTTTAGGTTTTTAGGGTAGCTAGTGTAGGTCCTGTCTCGTGGACGGAGAATATATTAATACAATATTATAAATAATCTAGATATAAATAACATAAAACATATCAAATACTACATATTATCTATTAATATTTTTGGTAAGTATGAATATGAAATATTTTTTATTTATATTTTTGTTAATTAACTAAAAAATATATAGATAGATTGTGGCTTATATAATTTTCTATAAACTATGACAACATATTATTTTTTATTAATTTTTTCCCTGGGATCAACCACAATGCGCCACATAAGATTTTTTTTCTAGGATCAATCGCAACGCGCCACATAGGACGCTATGCATCGGTTTTAGTATATGTATATGTATATATAGATAGATAGATTATTAACCCTAAAAAGTACAATAGTAAGTAAAACTAAAGAAAAAATTTATCTCTATAATAATAATGAGATTTAAGTATAAAAAAGGTTTCCTTAATTAACGTGCAAGAGTCTAAAGACCATGTAATATTGGACGGAGAGACTACAAACTATCGTCCGTGAACCAAAAATAATACTCCCTCCGTTCGGCAAAACTTGACGTTTTACTATTCACGCACGCTTTTTTAGGAGCTAAAAACTATATAAAATATCTATTTTTTTTAATAATTTTTTTAACAATTTTGTAGTTATTATTAATAAGTACAAACTTGTTAAAATTTTTTTTTAAAAAAATAAATATTTTATATAGTTTTTATCATTCTAAAAAAGCGTGCGTAAATAGTAAACGATAAGTTTTGCCGAACGGAGGGAGTATGTACTTTAGATACTACGTACTATGCTTGATACCAACTATCAACTAATAAACCAATTTTAATACAGGCATCTATCCGCCCAAAATTCCGACAATATCGCTGACGTGGCAATCTGAAAACAAATTTTGGGCTCAAAATGTAATTAACACAAATTTAGGAGGAAATGTAAAATAATATTCATCTTCTTTCTCGTTGCCTCTTCAGATATGGCGGACCACTGTAAAAATGAAATTATGAAGCATCCCTCCGCCCAGCCAAAAATGTAAAGTATCCACCAGTCGACGCCACTTGGTCCTTCCCGAGTGAAACCAGCGTAGTCAGAGACAAGGGCAATGGCGGGATTGTTTTCACATCCCTCCGCCCATCCACGAACCTAAACTGGAAAATTCCCAAAATCCCATAAAATAAAGCATCTAAAGAATAAATTGAATGAGGGTTAATGATAATTTCAGGGTCTAGCTCATATTCAAGCCGTTTTTCATGTATAATCTCGACAAAACAAGATTGAATTTGAGATCTAATTTTCAAATTCAAAAAACCCTAAAAAATATATATTTCGAAAAAACAGGGTACGATGAACCCAAGACTTATGCGGTGGTACGTGTTGATGGTGCTGCTATGGGGACCGGAGGTGCTCATGGTTGCAACAGTTGTAGAGTGAGGCCGGTGAGGCGTTGATTGCGATCGGAGATAGCGATTCCGACATCCTCAGACATTTAAAGAAGATGATGGATAGTACAATTTACCCTTAATTATATATTTCTCCACACCTTTCTTCTTAATTGCATTTTAAGCCCAAATAAAATTTTCGATGGCCACGTCAACGATATTGCCGGAATTTTTACCTGAAAGATGTCCATGTTATAATTGCTTTATTAGTTGATAGTTTGTATCAATCATAGTAGTTTTTAAAGTTCGTATTATTTTTGGTTCACGAATAATAGTTGATATTATTTTTAGTCATTTTTCCTTTTTATAATTTAATACTCACTTTAGTTTTACTTATTGAAAAAATCTCATATATGGTAGGGTTCGGGTGAGAACACCTCTACCAGTGAGAACTAAAAAAATAATTTGATTGGTCCACAAAGTTAAAAAGTCAATGAAATTCAACGTTGAAAAAAAAATCTCGTGCTTCCCGCCACAAGTTTTCCGTACACAAAATGATGCCCACTCGCATTAATCTTCACTCGCATATGTAAAATTAAATTGGAAAGCTCCACTCGCTTGAGTTGCCAATTAATTAGTTAACAACACATCATACTAATTAATTAAATTAGAAAAAGTAACACATATTTAAAAATTATTTTTTGATATTTTCACTTGTTAAAAAAATATAAAAAATATATTTTTGAGTGTAATTTAATTTTATCTACACATAAACACTCACTTTTTATATGTTTTGTGAAAAAAATTAAGAAGAAGCGGTTCATAGACACCTACTTTGTATATGGTTCATAGGGCTGTGTAGAAATACGACACGGTTGACACGACACGAAACCGCAACAAAACGATATGAAAAAACACGAAACAATATAGATACAACACGATTATGACACAAAACGGTAAAACACGACAATAATCGTGTCATGTTCGGATCGACATATTTGTCTTGTCGGGTATCCGAAACGACACGATAATTTTTATTTATTTTTTAATATTAGTATTCTGTAATAATAATACATATAAAATAAATGTCTTTAGGTATCATATTATTCAGTTTGCCCAATTGGTGGGGTGTTGCTGCTCGCGTGTGTAAAGGGTAAGTGGTCTCGAGTTCGAATCCAATGGATTCTCCAATTTTTTTTTTTTTCCGGGATTATCATTTCCGGGTTACGTTTCGAGGGATGAAACCCCTCGTGGGATCTTGCGCCCCGAGTACAGGTTGAAGGTTTGAAATCAACAATTTCGCTTTAGAGGTGGGATTTCGCACCCAAAATCGAGAGGGATCGTTGGAATCCCCGGGGTAAATCCCTTGTACCTGCCCTATGGCCTAAGTAGTAAATTTTGTAAAGACTGGAAAATGTTAAAAATTATATTTTGGGAGGGTAATTAATTATATTTGAGTAGATTTAGAAATTCGGAAAAATTTTGAAAATTCCGTTCTCGAGCAACGTGTTTTATTCTTAATCTTAATTATATTTGAGTAGATTTAGAAATTCGGAAAAATTTTGAAAATTCCGTTCTCGAGCAACGTGTTTTATTCTTAATCTTTTCGAAGTAGATTCCGGCATCGTTTTAAAATTTGGGTTGTAGCGGATTTTAATTCCGTTTTCGAGTTTGATTATCGATAAAATTATATTAATTCTCGTAATGATTTAAAGATTCGATTTAAATTGTCGAGTGTCGGGATTTCATTTTAGTGAGCGAGATTAAAGTCGGGCGTCGAGAATTCAAATTTATATTGTGGGAACCTCTTTTATTTCCTATTTTCTTTTCCTTTTTCTTTACTCTCTTTCTCTCGTTCTTAGATTTGCAGTTGGGGACCAGATTCTCCTACCTTGCAAATCTGCAATTCCCAGCTCACATTGTCCTATTGCAATATATCCCACCTTCCCTCCTGCAAAAACCCATTCCCCTGCCCTCAATTTCCCTTCATCCAGACACAAAAACCCTCTCCTCCGATCCTCTCCCTTCCATTTCATTTTTGCAGGAGCCAGAAACCCACAATCCCACCTCCATTTCCATTTGTTCTCCAGCACACCAGCACCCTCCCTCCGTTCGCTTTCCACCACCTCGTCCAGCTCCTTCTCGCCGTCGTCGAGCTGCCCAGAAGACAAGCCCCTGTTTTGACGTGAGAAGGAGAGAAGAAGAGGAGCTTCGTCCGTCTAAGGCTGAGTCACCAGGAGCCATAGCCCTGTTGCCTCCACTCCCAGCTGCTTGAGAACGCCGGAGAAGAAGCCCAGTCGTCGACCGCCGAAGCCCCGAGCGCAGCCCTCTCCCCTGTTTTTCGTTTCCGTTTGGTAAGCCTCGAATCCACCGTTTTCCGACTTGAATCCGCGTAAAGGCGCACCTTTATGACCATCCGTGATCGACCCAGGTCCTAGGATCCCTCCTCCATCGTCTTTGCAGCTGGAGTAGCCCTTGGAGCCCCTCGGAGTCGGAGAAGCTCAACCTCGGTAATTCCTCTCTCTCTCTCCTCTGTGTGCGCGTTTTACTCTTTCGTGGTGGGTTTTGCTCGGGATGTCGTGTCGATGAGTCTGGATGAGTCTCAGGCCAAAAGGCTGCCGACAAGCCTTCAATTTCTTTCTCTTTCTCCCTTGCGTTTCTGAGTGTGAACTGAGCTTCTGTCTTGGGTGAAGGAGACGGGTTCAGCGTCCGGTTCTCATATTTCCTTTTCTTTCTTTCGGTTCACCTCCCTCTCTCGATTCAGTTTTTTAAAAAAAATCAGATTGGGTCCGGGTATGGGCTCGGGTTTGGGTTTTTGTCCGGGTTAATTGTGTGGGCTGGGTTCTTCTTGTATCATTATTGTTATTGGTTATTGTTACTTGATGATATGTATATGTTATGCTAGTAATTAATTGATTTAGTTTTATTAACTATTATTAGTATATTTATTCTGTTTTAGGAAATATATTTTCTGAAAGTATTATTGTACATTATAAAAATTGTTTTGAAAGAGATATTATTTGGAGTATGTATTTGGTGATGTTTTATTATGCGATTTTAGGAATTTTGAAATGAATTGTTGGCTTTGATTTATAAATATGTTTTGAGAAATGGATTTACTTTGATATGTTATTTTTTTATATAATATTTAATAAATTATTTTAAAAAGGGTTCCAAGTTTTCCGGAAATGATTCTTAAGGGGTTGGTGTTTTGAAACCGAAATTGCAGGGATTATTTTAATAATATGCTTTTGCAAGGTTGGTTAAAGGTTTAATGCTTATAAATAGAAATTGGATTTAATAAAAAAGAGGAAATTTTGGAATACTCTAACCTTGTCGGATTTATTTTGAAATGATAATAAATAAGTTGATTTTAAATGGGTTTTGAGAAACGTTGGATTTACTTGTTTGA
The DNA here is from genome assembly GCA_963922045.1 of Persicaria maculosa. Classification (NCBI taxonomy): domain Eukaryota; kingdom Viridiplantae; phylum Streptophyta; class Magnoliopsida; order Caryophyllales; family Polygonaceae; genus Persicaria; species Persicaria maculosa. The sequence goes on along the minus strand of OY998261.1, from coordinate 15,559,270 downwards.
TTTAACTTGGTGGATTACTTGATGAATCTTATTTGAATAATGTTATATGATATGTTGAGATGAGATGAACATGAAATGATATATGATCTATGATGAGATAAGATGGAATAAATTGAAATGAGATATGTGAAGCTATGTATGATATTTAGGGGCGCCTTGTGTGACTAGATAGACTTATGCATATTTGTATGATTGTTAGGTGATTTGTGATCTGTTGGAAATTGCTTATTATTGGTGTTGATTGCTTGGATTCTGCGTCTCTCCAGGTAAGTTCCTTTATGGGCTTACTCAGATTCGAAAGAGAATCCCTGCTTGTGATTATATGACATAGTAGGTGTTGCATAAGCATTAAAGCATGTCATGTAGTATCATGATAGGATTGCACACATGAATGAGCATTTGAATACTTTGTGTGATTGCGAAACAGAACAGCCGTTATCTGTGAGTCTTAGAGTCTTTGCTAGGGTCATGGGGGCATTCGTGTTTTATACCGTTTCGGTCCCCAATCGAGTCGATGAGTATGATATATATATATATATATATAATGGTTCAAATGAAAATGGTTCTTAAAATGAAAATCTCTCTTAAAATGAAAATGATCCAATTTGAAGGTAAATGGGCCTAATTAATGTGTAAATGGGCCTAATTTTATGTTGTAAATGGGTAAATCGGTAAATGACCCTAATTATGAGATAAATGTCACCACCTCTCCCATACTTTCTATTTCTACCAATATCGCCCTTATTTCAATTATAAAAATTACAGATTTTAGCCCGTAATTTTTATTTGAAATAATATTATAAGGTGCATTTATAAGATTACAAAATGCAACAAAGTATGGTACATCACATTTCTTGTCTTTATTTTAAAAAGTGAAAAATATGAGATTACAAAATATAAAGTGAACAAATAATACAATAAAGATTATTATTAATAAATGTGCATTTTCCTAATGTAAAGTAAGTTTCCTACCAAATATTTTCTTTACGGGCTACTATTTTTATAGCGGGTTTATACTTTAATGTGACATGTGCCATTAAAAGTCTATTAGCTCAATTAAAAATGGTATAGCAATGTGCCCACGCACAAAGGTTCGAGTTCAAAATCCCGCATAAGCTATTTATGGTTGTCTTCTTTTTGTTCCCGTTCATGAATAAGATTATAAAGTGCAATAATAAAATGATAACGTGCACAAATAAGATGATAAAGTGCATATATAACATTATGGTGTGCAAATATAATATTGTGTTGTGCAAATATAATATTATGTTGTGCATATAAAATCTTAACGTGCACAAATAAGATGATAAAGTGCATATATAATATTATGGTGTGCAAATATAATATTGTGTTGTGTAAATATAATATTATGTTGTGCAAATATAATATTATGTTGTACAAATAAAATGATAAGTGCAAGAATAAAATGATGGTATATGAATAAAAATATGAAGTGCATGAATAAGATTGTGAAGTGCACAATTAAGATTATAAAGTTCATAAATAAAATGATAAAGTGCAAGAACAAAATGATGAAGTGTATGAATTAGATTATGAAGTGCACAATTAAGATTATAAAGTGCATAAATAAAATGATAAAGTGCAAGAATAAGATCATGAAATGCACAATTAAGACTATGAATTGTCCTTCCAAAAAAAAAAGACTATGAATTGCACTTTTATCAGAAATGCACATCAGCTTATGAGCCCTAACCCAGTTTTCACCTTTTCAGCAAATTATTAGTGAGTCCCGTCCCGGGCTCTTTAACTTACTTTTTTTTTTTCTCTATTTCCTTTTTCCTTCAAATAAACTAAGCAATTATTATTATTGTTATTATTATTATTATTATTATTATAGTGTTTATTATTATTATTATCGTTATTATTCATTACGTCATATTTTAGTAATAATAATCATATTGTAGTAGTAGTATTGGTAATAATAATAATAATATATATGATTATTTATTGTTTTTATTATAATAATATAATAATAATAATAACTGTTTCTACTGACGTGAACAGGAAAGCTGAATCTAAGGGTCAAATTGATTTTGGGTGTCCAAAAATAGGTAACTAAAGGGAGTCTCACCCATATAATATTTAAAGGGAATTAATCAGAAAATTTCATTTGTTTTTCACTTAGTCTGGTAGAGAAATGAGATAAAGAAGACACAGCATTTGGTTTTTGTATACCCTGAAACGACATATTATATTGCCACAATGCATCTCTATCACCTATTGCACCCTTTCGTTTTTCTTTTAAATTTCTCTCTTGGTATACGTTGCAGAGATTCAGATCATGGTAGACTATACATGGACTAGAGTGGGACGGGGCCCACTTCTGAACTCCTTCTTTGAATTCCTTCGGCAATTTTGACAAAAAAAAAAAAATATATACACCGCAAATCCGGATTAAGGATTTGCACGTCCTTAAGGACGTGCAAGTCTGGGACTATGCACGTCCACTAGCAAAGGCTTGCACGTCCTTAACAACGTTCTTGCACGTCGTTAAGGACGTGCAATACTTGCACGTTGTTAAGGACGTGCAAACCCTAGTAGGGTTTTAGGGTTTAGGGTTTAGGAATTCCGAGGGTTTTGTAATGTTAATTGATAAAATTGAAGTGTTAGCTAGTGGAGTTGAAGGATTTCGGGTAAAATTAAATAGAAAACAATATTTGTTAAGGTTTTCATTCGGATAATATGCGAATAACGTTACAAGGAACGGAAAAAAAAGTTTACATTCATAATTTTAATAAACTTGTGGAATAAAATCTAGGAAAATAGTAAAGGGCGGCCGGACTCGACACGCAAGGCTCGAAATCTCTCAAACTGAGCTTGAAACGGAGCATCCCATCCTTCGACGCTCGGATGATGATGTGCGATCCATTCTGGCGGAGGCGGCGGAATAGGAGCGTTACGACGCAACCAGATCTATGAGAACGAAAAATTAGAGTTAGAGTATTGACATATATATGAAAAGCAAGAATAGGTAATAAAAGAAGACCTTTGAAGTCGTACCGCGACAAAATGGTCTTGGTTTCCGATGCAGGCTACACCAAAGGTTGCTGATTGAGGGTTGTTAGCAGGTGTCGGCGAGGTCATGGGAAGACATGTGAACGGATGATGCCAAGCTAGGACGACGAGAGGAATCTGATATACCGTTGCAAATACTAAACCCATAATTGGTAGCTCTATCCACCGTCTCCTATCACCATGCACAGTTCCCGCCCATCTCTGGTAGTCGACGAACTGCTGGAATTGGTACCCTCCCGTATAACAACCGGCGTACAGATCGGCGTGATCCTCCAAGTGATTGCATAGTAACGTTTTGAGTTCTGGGAAAGCAGTCTCGCCGATCGGTGATGTCAAAGCCGCCAAAGCACGGTAGCCACAATGACCATCTCCAACAGTGTCCCTCACCGTCTCAATATGACCGAGCATGAAGGGATCAACGTTGTTTCGACCCCAGTTGAACCCTCCGAACACATCATCACGTCCACGTCGAGCTGAGGTCGCTTGTGGACGATGCCGAGCAGCACGTCGAGCAGCACGCGCTTCTTCTCTCTCAAACCTTTCCGTTACCTCCTCGTATGGCAATGGGTTGGTTCTGCAGGCATTCCTCGACCCCCGAGGCCTCCCCTTCCTTCGGACGCTTGCTGATGAGGGTGGGTGCAGCTCATCCTCGCATAAATCGTTGGAAGCCGTATATGAAGATGACAGCTCATACGGCAGTGGGGTGTCGTCGATGTCAGTCCATGACAAATCCATCCAGAACGGGTGGATGTCCTCGGCGGGTATCGGAGTACCGGAGTTGACGTATTCCTGAATCTCATGGACACATGGGATCCCGTAACAAACCCTCCAATGTCGGTCCGTGCATACCGGAGGAACCTTTTGGTCCACGACGTCCTGCCACATCTTGTATAGATAATCGAAGCACTTTTTGGAGATTAAAGTCTTTACCTCATCGAAAAGGTTGACTTTATACGCCGCTGTTGGCCATTTGAAGCGGTCGATCTCCAAAGCAGTTTGCAGCTCATGCAGTTGACAATTGTTGACTCTATGGATTGCATCGATCACGATGCGAAAGTCACCAGTCGATGAGTGAAGTGCCTCCTTCAGAACCTTGTGTTGACCCTCAACCCTATTTGTCGTACGGGTGCCGAGATGGAAGACATTATCTACGTAGCATCGTACGATGCTCCTGATGTGTGGAAGCCACACCGCCTTTAAATACGCCACCACACCTGGGAATGGGTGCCATGCAGCGTGTAGCGCCCGACGACGTCGGTTGAATGATTCCTCCGACCTCGATTCGAACAGCCCCCAACAGTTGCCCTTAAAGATGCCAGCGTGGTTTAAATTCTTCGTGATCTTCAGAGCAGCTTCCTCGCATTTTCTCGTCACGTGTAACCAGCAAAGGAGATGCTGGACGTCGGGGAAGACAACATTCAGCGCCGCCATGAGACCTAGCTCCCGATCAGTCATGATAGCTTGAGGCTGAACCGTCCCAAGCAAGTTCTGAAGCTGACGCAACACCCAGGCGTATGTGTCTTCGTTCTTTTTCGACATGAAGGCATAGGCGATGCAGTAAGTATTGCCTGAGGGTGTGAACCCGACCACTTCGCACAATGGAATCCCATATCTGCAAGTGTAAATGTGTTACATGTAAAATATTTTATAATGGGCTATATGTGCAATAATGTAATCGTTATTAAATAAGTTACGCATTTGTTTTGTACGTGCTGTCCATTACGATGACGTAATGGAACCTTCGGAGAAGCCGGATCCCGTCGGGATGCGCCAGGAAGAGGTCGCTCAAGACGTTGTCGTCATCCGGATGTCGTCTGAATTCGTAGTAGTACCCTCTTTCCCGCAGATAGTGCAAGGTATCCTGGGTCATCGTCCGACTACCTCTTTCTTCGGCGACCATCATGGTGAGCGTGTTGGTAAGGCTCTTCCTTGATGTGACGCTGGTCTCATTCAACTGCCTCAATCCGTACCCAATGGATTTTGGAAGCCCATGGTTATGAACACCGTGGGTTACCGTCATAACCCAGTGACCCGGCGGAGCTTCGTGTCCGTGTAGAGAGAATGGACAACCGTTTATCTTCGACTGCGTGCTCCGGAGCTTCCGCCCGCGTGGTCGGTACTCCCCATACTGCTCGCAAGCAAGACAAACCCCGCCTGGACGATTCGACGCCCCCGTCCAAGACCGCTTGATTACTAAAATCATGCAGTGTCTCCGACCCAAGTCCTTGAAATGCGTAACCAATTCGTCACGGTCATTCCAAACCCTTGGGTCCGAGAACTCAGGTGTAAAGTCTCGAAACTGTATTAACATTAGTGGAATATGAACAAAACGGAAGGAATACGCAATATATTCACTATACGAAACGTATCCGTACCTCGGAAACTTGGAGACGAGGATTGCTTTGCGGCTCGGCCATAACGATTCTAACGGTGAATGAATATATCGACACAAGTCGGATTTTGTTTTGGAGTGCGGAATCAAGCTGTCTCCCTTCGCTTCAAATAGGCACTGCTGCGTCAATTTTTTATGATCTATTTTTTATTGTTTTTCCATTAAAACTATCAACATATATAAACTATATAATATCTATCAAACTATATACTAAAACTAAATAATTATATAGTATCTATCAAACTATATACTAAAATAATCTATCAAATTATATTATAAAACTATATTAAAATATAAACTATATTATAGAACTATAAAAATAAATCAAACAAATTAAATAAATCAAAAAACATACCGGTGGGGTCGGGACCGGCGAAACCTCTACAGACCGCCACTTCCGCGGCGGTAATAGGTCCGCCTCCACCACTCCGTCGCCATCACCACCACCACCACTACCGGACGCCGCCGCCGCCGCCGCCGCTGCTCCACCACCACCGTCACCATCACCACCCTCCTCAACCTCCATGGGCGCCACCCCACCACCACCCTGGCCACCGGCTCCACCGCCACCCCCTCCCCCAGTGCTCCACCCCCACCACCACCCTCCTCAGCCACCGGCTCCACCACCACCTCTCTCTCCGGCTCCATCTCTCTCTGTCTCGATCTCTTCCTCTCTCTCTCTCACTCCGGCGATCTCTCTCTCACTCCGGCAATCTCTCTCTCACACTCCGGCGAAGACGAAGAAGACGAAGACGAAGACGATCTCTCTCTCTCGATTTCTCTCTGGCAAAGAAGACGAAGACGAAGGGAAGACGAAGAGGCACGTCCTCTTCGGAATTTGTAGACGGGCTTGCACGTCCTTAAGGACGTGCAAGCACGTGCTTAAGAACGTGCACTTTGCATGTCCTTAAGGACGTGCTAGCCCGTCCCTGAGGACGTGCAAGCACGTCCGGGCTCGGGTGGCTGCATAATACCTTGCACGTCCTTAGGGACGTGCAAGCACATCGTTAAGGACGTGCATGCACGTCCTTAAGGACGTGGGGATTTGCGGTGTATATAGCCGGAACGAAAAAAAAGTGGGACGGGGCCCACTTCTGAACTGATGAGCCGGGCGGGGCACATTTTCGGGGCTCATTGCCGTGCTCAGTTGGGCCGGGCTCGAATTTTTTTTTTTTAAATTAGGCCCGTTTTCACTTTAAGCATAATTTTCATTTTAAGCACCATTTTCATTTTAACCACACCCTATATATATATGATACTGTTCGGTATAGACCGAGCGCCCTACCTCGGAGTGGGTACGGGAAACACAAGGATATGGGGATATGCCACTTGGCATTCTTTGGGCGCCTTTACGGTTCTTTTCTGCATATTATAACCTAGGAGCATGATAGTGTGATTTAATTTCCGTATTGCATCAAAGCATCTTTATTATAGTGTATGTGTATACTTGCTTGCGGGACAGAGTGCGTTGAGGGTCTCGGTCTGTTCCCGCTCGCACAACTTGTTTTTAGGTATGATTGCTCTCTGTTTCTATGGCGTGGGAAATCCCCGGGCGACTGCAAAGAACCTGCCTAACTCCCACTAAAAAAAAAATTTTAATTTGCTTCAGCAAAAAAACCGTGGCAAAAGGCCTTTCTTTGGTGGCAAAAGGCATGTAGCTTCGGCTCTGCGATGGCAAATGGGGGCGTAGCGAATAGGGCGGTGGCAAAATTCAGTAGCTTCGGCTACTAGCCGTGGTAAAGAAGTTAGCCACGACAAGCTGCCGTAGCTAAAGTGTGGGTGGAAAATTAAAAAAAACCAGCTTTTTAGCCCGGATTTTTCCAACCCGGGCTAAAAAGTCCATATTTTTATAAAAAAAAAAATAATACACACAATTTACATATATAATAAAATTTTATTAATTATACAAAATTTACATATGTAATAAAATTTCATTAATTTTACAAAATTTATATACAATAAATATACAAAATTTACATACAGCAGTTACAATTTCGACCAAGCCACAATTCATGTAAGTTTGTTAGACTTGTGTGAATTCTTATTCACCTAAAATGAATATATCGTAATATAGGAGATTACAAATAAGAACTTGAAATTATCTGTAGGAGATTATAATTAAAGTAGCTATTTACATACTGCACTTTGCCTCCAGATCTTCTAACAACTTCTCTATGCCTTACTGAACCTTTTGGACAAGGGTAGACCTGCATGTTTAATAAAAAACACATTAATTACTGATAAAAAAACACATTAATTTGTAACCACTGGCAACTTCTATGGCTCTTCGATTCAGCTTACATCATAAGAAATATGCAGTCTCTTAGATTTAGTACTAATTGTATGATACTTGCAGAAAAAAATCGTGATGTTTTTATGATGACTGATCCAAGAAAATAAGAAAATGACAATAATAATGTGTTAAAATTATATGAAATAGCAGAAATACAACTTCAAAATCATTCCATAATTGGCCAATATATGTTGGCATTCACAGGAAATAGGAGACTACATATCTTGCAGCCTCTGTTTTATCATTCCCAATTATAACTTGCAAAACAGTCACAAGATAACGCTGTATTGTTCCCTAATTTTACAAATGATCACAAACCATAAACCAAAGAGAGAAAGAGAGAGAAGAAGAAGAAGGTTCTTAATTCTTATTGATGCGGGACTCAATAATAGCTCAGGTACAGAGCAATCTCAAAATCTTACATATATGAACCATTTTCAAGGATTCAGATGCTTACCTCTACGGATAGATCAAGTTATGTCAAGGCTTCACGAACTCTCCAGCAAAACGGGCATGCCTCTGATGGAAACAAGTGTCCCCCATCCAACAAAAAAACCCAAATAAAATTTATAGAAAATTATTAATATATGCAACCAAAATAGAAAATGACAACAATCAGCTCACATATGAAGAATATAACTAAAATTTTTCACCCACTTTATCCAGGATACAATCTGAAGAAAACTAAATAGTAGCGTTATCATAGTTGTGACTCCAAAAGTTTCTGACAAATTAACATAAAGCACAGTCAATTCTCAGCTTGTAATCCTATATAATATCTGGGAAGCAATTTTAAATTGCAGAAACACATTTTGATATATCAATAATCATGATGTTAGAAGAAGGAATTACCAAACTCGTAGAGTTGTAATGGTATGTATTGACCCTCTTTAACCATATTTTGACTTCCTAGATTATCTGGCAGTGATTTTGAGCCCCATTGGTACCTTGCCAAGGAGGACATGGATGATGTGGCAACCTATCTGATAACTCCCTCCCTTGATGAAAATCGGAATAAAGTTTCAAAGGCCTTGACAGTTTGTCTGTGTCAAAGGTCTTGGAGCTTTAACAGTATTGATGAAATACAAAACCTGTTCTATATATTATTATGTCCGAATATTATTTAATATTATATACTTCCATTATATTATATGCCTAACTAACCTTTCAGGAAGTATTATTCGAATTACTTCTTTCCTTATGGTGCATATTGAGGAGATCCAAATTGGAGAGATCATGTCTTCGAAGTGTCCAAAAATAGAAGATCCTTGGGCGCGCCATGATCCGAACTAGCTGTTGTTGAAGATCCTTAGGCGCCATGTTGCTTCTATATAAAGGAAAGGAAGAAGAAGACAGAATATACTGGTTGAACACAAGCTTTCATTTATTCAAGCGAGATCTGTCTTCCAAGTGTACTCTCTGCTAGCGCTCAAGAGTTTGTTATTTCATTTCAAAGCCTTTGAGAGTTACACTATGAGCGTATAGGATATATTCATTTATAGTGTTACTCGAGAGTTTGTAACTCGGGAAGTAAGCACTAGGCTATTGATTTGTGAGAGTAAGAGGATTGTACTAGATAGCTGAGAGAGGTGGGGCTCTTCTAGATTGGTCTAGGACTCCAAGGGAACGTGAGTTGACTAGATTGCAATTGTATAGGAGAGAGGCTTCTCGGTGAGCTATTAGGATCCTAAGCTTTGCGAATCAATAAAGCCTTTTGAATCCTAGGGTTGTGGAAGAACCCTAGGCGGGGACGTAGGCCAAGTTCGTGCCGAACCTCGTAAACAATTACTCGTGTCCTTTATCTATTGCTTTACCTTATTTCCGCACTTGGTTCGATTGTCTAACTTTGTGATTCAGGTTTAATCTCAAAGGGTTTTATACGAGCTCCAAAAGTCTTGAGACTTTCTGCGAAAAAAAAGGGCATACTCTATTCAACCCCCCTTCTAGAGTATTTCTATATTACCTTGTTTTATATTATCGAACCTTCAATTGGTATTGATGTAGATATTTGTACCTTTGTTTATTGCATCTTTTGACTTCATATTTCATTCGATCTCCAAAGAAAAGGTTCAAAAATATATAAACTTGAGTAAGAATGGGCTAGAATGCAAGAAATAGAGTCTACACAAGTTTTGAGCTAACCATGCAGGAATTCGAGCGAAAATAGAGTCAAAACGAAGAAGCCAAGTGAAGCTGAGAAGAGGTAGATATCGACCTTAGACCCAGATATCGACCCCCAGTGTCGATATCGACCCCCATATCGACCTCAACATAGAAATCGACCAGAGCTGAACAAGTCGAGCAGGAACAGAGACCTCGATTTCGACACAAGGTGTCGATATCGACCCCTGATCTCGACAGAAGATAGACTCGATTTCGAATGCGGATTGGAACTATATCTTCAAGGAGGCACGGGATTATCTCATACTTTCAAGATAGATGGCAGCTGAAGTTTTATTCACCTTTTAAAGTTTTTATCAAAATAAAAGACCTATCCTAATTGTTCGGATAGAGTTCATAGTTTAGATAGGAGTTACAATCCTTGGATAGCGAGGATTAGTAGCCTATAAATAAAGCCCTAGGGGCTGATTTGTTAGATCATCTTTTAATCATCCAATCATAGAACAACCCAAGATAATAGTCAATAGAGTTAGAGTTAGAGAGAAGTTTTAGGGTTTGACGTTTGCGAAAGTTGACGTTGAGTTGTAAAGCTTCGAAGTTTAGTTTAATGCAAGTTTCTTCCTTTCAATTGACGATGAAATCCATGATGAGAAGCGAGTAGTTCCCCAAAGCTCTTAGGGTCGGGGTGAGCCCGACGTTAGCCATGCGCGCTTGAGGTAAGTATTTGATGTTGATATCGTTGTGTCTATCTCTCCTCCTACAATTCTATGTTTAGTCCTAATCGAAAGAAAAGGGATTCATGCTAACAACTTGAGTTATAAACATAAAATTGGTAGAGACAATTAGGTTTATTTGAAAGAGTAATACTAAGAGTTGGTGTACGGCGAAAGCTTGTCCCTCGGGTGAAATAGCGCAATTGTCCGTCTTATTTATCTCATCGCATGAATTGGTTAACGTTGTGGTAAACCCTAATCCTAGGAGTTGCTTTTAAAATAGTTTATATACATAAAACAACTGTCTTTATTTCTGTTCATTGCTTCTCTCTCCATCCTAAAGTCTTCGGCCTTTCTTTGCCGACAAAGAACTAACACACTGCAGGGAGACATCGATATCGACCCCAGACGTCGATATCGACCACTGAGTTCGTCGACAGTTTTCTGAGTCGACGACGAACATCGCTGCGGAGTTACTGGACATCGATATCGACCCCTTGTGTCGAAATCGACCCTACTGTGTCGACTGGCAGTCTTCTGAGCCAGTCGATTTCGTGGACTGACATCGATATCGACCCCCACCAGTCGATATCGACCACTTGTTTTTGTCTCTGCAGGTCTTCTGTTGCAGAGAACATCGACAGCTGAGGTCGACATCGAGGCCCAAGGACGAAATCGAGGCTTCTGGTCGACGCAGACGTGAGATTTCCAAAGCTACTAGGATCCCGCTGACACGCCTCCTCGTGGATCGATCCTGACTACCCTTCCATTACAACGGGAGGAAGTCTTGTAATTATTTTCTTAGGCCAGGAGTCGATTTACATCTATTTACATCTTTATATTTGTAATTACTTGACATATCAAGCCTCCTGCAACAACAGGTATCAGAGCTTTACTCACTGTTTTTGATCTAACAATCTTGTGAGTTTTCGATCATGTCTGGTGAAGCAAGCGGAGGATTTGCACAGGGAAGGTCCACGAGCAGACCACCACTCTTTGTAGGAAACAACTTTGTCCACTGGAGATCCTTGATGAAAATGTTCATTATAGATCAAGATCTGGAACTTTGGAACATTATAGAGAATGGTCCGAAGATTCCAGAGAAAGACGGACCAAATGGAACCAAAGTCGCAAAGAAGGAGTCTGAATACATCCAAGCGGATCTTGAACTCGTCTCCAAAAACTACAGGGCTATTAACTTACTTTATTGTGGTCTTAGCACTGATGAGTTTAACCGTATTTCATCTTGTAGGTCAGCTAAAGAGATTTGGGACAAACTGGTCGTCACCTATGAAGGAACGAGCCAAGTGAAAGACACCAAGATCAGCATCTTCCTTCGAAAATATGAGCTCTTCAAAATGAAGTCTGATGAGTCAATCAAGGCCATGTTCACACGATTCACATAAATCACCAATAACCTTGACTCTCTTGGAAAGAGCTTTACCAACGTTGAGAAAGTGAGGAAGATACTGAGGTGCCTCCCAAAAGAAAAATGGGGTCCAAAAGTAACAGCTATAGAGGAAGCACAGGACCTCACCACTCTACCCCTTGATGACCTTCTTGGGAAGCTGATCATGCATGAGATGATCCTTAATGAAGACGATGGAGAACTTCCAGCTAGCACTAAGAACTTGGCACTCAAGTCTAAGAAGGATGAGCCTAAAGATGGATCTGATTCCGAAGATGAGGATGACGATGAGGATGATCCTTTTGCTCTTATCACAAGAGGCCTTGCTCGAATTCTCAAAATGAAGAAGCAATTCAACAACAAGGATGGATCAGAGTCTTTAAAATTTCGAGGTAAGCCTCAATACAACAAGTATGAAAAGAAGACTAAACCGTTGTCTTGTTTTGAATGTGGTGAAACAGATCATCTCGTGAAGGACTGCCCTCAAAAGACAAAGAGCCAGTCCAAGAAGGGTGACAAATGGAAGAAGAAAGCCATGGTGGCAACTTGGAGCGATTCTGACTCTGACTCCGATGATGAGAAGGCCAATATTTGTCTTATGGCCTCAGAAGATGAATCCCACGATGAAAAGCTTGAAGCTACTGTAAGAGAACTTATGGCAAGTCCAAAAGAGGTATTATCGGAATTCCTTTCCAATATGATTGCCAATGAAGAGAAACTTATTGCCCAAACCAACATTCTTATTAAGAGAACTGTGGATCAGGAAAGAACTATTGAGGATCTGTCTATGAGGGTTAAAAGTCTTGAAGCTTCTTATTCAGGTCTTGACATTAAAGTCAAGACGCTTGACTCAGAGAAATCTGAACTCAAGCAAGATCTCTCCTCTCTAAGAAATGAGCATCATGATTTAGAGAACGAGAAGATCTCCCTGAATAATAAGATTCAAGACCAACAGACAGCCCTCATAAGTTTTACCAAATCCAAAGGCACTCTTGATAGGATGTTGGGCGAGCAACAAAGTTCTCTAAACAAAAGTGGTATTGGTTACAATCCAAGGTTTTTAAAGAAGCAGCACATTACCACCTTTGTAAAGGCAAAAGGAAGCAGAACCTCTCCTATATGTCACCACTGTGCTAGAAAGGGACATGTAAAAGAGACCTGCCCTTATAGAAGAAAGGATCCATATATTATTCGCAATACATTTCCTGTTCATTTGAGAAAAGAACGGATAACACAAGTTTGGGTTCCAAAAGGCACTATTTTACCAAACATGGTTTACCCCAACAATGGATCCAAATTTGCTTATTGGTCTAGCCACAAAGGTTGATGTTTGTCTTGCAAGAGAACACCAAGGTGAAGGAACATAAATGGATCATTGATAGTGGGTGCTCGAGGCATATGAGTGGAAAGAGTTCTCTCTTTCATGATCTAAAGAAGCAATCCACGGGAACAATCACTCTTGGTGACAAAGGAAAATGTGACATCGTCGGTATTGGTAGTGTTGGAAGTGATTCCAGCCATAGTATTAAAAATGTCTATCTTGTTAATGGTTTAAAGTATAATTTGCTTAGTGTCTCTCAACTATGTGATAGTGGCAACTATGTCAGATTTAACAAGAAAAGATGTCTAGTGTGCAGAGAAGATACATGTGAAGTTATATTGACTGCATATCGTTACAACAATATATACGCTGTAAATGCTGATCAAGTGGCACAAGGAAGCTTAACCTGTCTAAAGGCTTTGACGGACGATCCAAAGCTCTGGCACAGGAGACTCGGTCATGTGAGTCCACATACACTACAGAAGCTTGTGTCCAAAGGGCTTGTAAGAGGGCTACCTGAGATGGACTTCAAAGGTATTGATATGTGCAATGCATGCACACGAGGTAAACAAACACGTAGCTCTTTCAAACCCAAAAAGGTTGTAAGTTCTTCTAGACCCCTTGAACTTTTACATATGGATTTATGTGGTCCTATGCGAGTCAAATCTCCCAATGGTAAAAAGTACATGCTAGTTGTTATTGATGATTTCTCTAGATATACTTGGGTTGCATTTTTAAAAGAAAAATCAGAGGCCTTATTTGAGTTTTCAAAACTTTGTAAGGAGTTGCAAACTTTAAGAAACGAGCCCATAATGTCAATTCAGAGTGATCATGGTAGGGAGTTTGATCAACTTCAGTTTGATTTGTTTTGTGCTAAATATGGCATCTCCCATAACTTTTCTGCTCCTAGGACACCTCAACAAAACGGGGTTGTGGAACGCAAGAACCGCACCTTAGAGGATATGGCCAGGACTATGCTTTTAGAAAATGCATTACCTAAAACCTATTGGGCTGAAGCTGTTAACACAGCTAACTACATTTTGAATCGTTATCTTATTCGTTCCATCTTAAAGAAAACTCCTTATGAACTTTTCAAAGGCCGCAAACCACTTATATCTTATTTTTAACCCTTTGGATGTACTTGTTTTGTTCATAACAATGGAAAAGATAACCTTGGGAAATTTGATGTGCGTAGCGATGAAGGTATATTTCTTGGCTACTCCACAAGTAGCAAAGCTTATAGAATCTTCAATAAAAGGACCCAGTTAGTTGAAGAAAGTATACATGTTATATTTGATGAATGCAATGACGGTTCTTTGAGTGAAAGTGTTGCAGATCTAGATCTTAACATCCATGCAGAGAACGAGGAAGGTGATGATGCTGCTACCAAGAACACAGAGAAGAGGAACATGCAGGAACAGATTCTTAACACTGAAGAATTGGCCCAAGGTGTTGAAGATTCGTCCAAAGCCCTTGGTATCCAATCCAACAGTGTTGAGACGTCAGAAACTGCTGTAACTGAACCTAACAGGACCACGGAGTCAGATGTACCACAAGTCAATCCTACTGGTGTGACGAATCAAGGAGCTGAGACTAGCAAAAGGAAATTCAAATACTCCTCATCACACTCATTAAAGGATATCATTTCTGACCCTACTTCTAGTGTTCAAACTCGTTCTAAACTTAAAGATCTTTGTGCTTTTCACGCGTTTGTTTCTCTTATTGAACCAAAGAAGG
This sequence comes from Persicaria maculosa, assembly GCA_963922045.1. Lineage (NCBI taxonomy): Eukaryota > Viridiplantae > Streptophyta > Magnoliopsida > Caryophyllales > Polygonaceae > Persicaria > Persicaria maculosa. The sequence continues at coordinate 15,544,249 of OY998261.1, read as the reverse complement.
TAGATGAGGCACTTCAAGAGCCAGACTGGATCATTGCTATGCAAAGCGAGCTTAACGAATTTGAAAGAAACAAAGTCTGGACCTTGAAGCCAAGGCCAAAGCATCAATCAGTCATTGGCACACGATGGGTATTTCGAAACAAGCTAGATGAGAATGGTAAGATCATGAGGAACAAGACAAGGCTTGTTGCTCAAGGCTACAATCAAGAGGAAGGTATTGACTACGAGGAGACCTTTGCTCCTGTAGCCAGGCTTGAAGCCATTCGCATTTTATTAGCATTTGCATCTTTTATGAGCGTAAAGTTATATCAAATGGATGTCAAGTGTGCTTTTCTTAATGGTTTCTTAGAGGAAGAAGTATATGTGGCTCAACCCCCAGGATTTGAAAGTTTGGAATTTCCCAATCATGTTTATAAACTTGACAAAGCGCTTTATGGTTTGAAACAAGCCCCAAGAGCTTGGTATGAGCGCTTGTCAAAATATCTTTTAGAAAATGATTTTAAAAGGGGGTTGATCGACAAGACTCTTTTTATCAAGACCAAAGGAAAGGACATTTTGGTCATTCAAATTTATATTGATGATATATTATTTGGTGCTACTAACACATCTTTGTGCAAGGAATTTTCTGACATCATGTGCAGTGAATTCGAGATGAGCTTGATGGGTGAACTCAACTTCTTTTTGGGATTACAAGTTCACCAATCCAAGAAAGGGATCTTTGTCAACCAAAGCAAGTACACTAAGGATCTCTTGAAGAAGTTCAAGATGGATCAATCCAAAGCAGCCAAGACTCCCATGAGCTCAACATTATCTCTAGATCAAGACAAGACTGGGAAAAGTGTCAATCAAAAGGAGTATCGAGGAATGATTGGATCTTTATTATATCTCACGGCTAGTAGACCTGACATCATGTTTAGTGTTTGCATGTGTGCTAGGTTTCAAGCTGATCCTAAAGAATCTCACCTCGTGGCTGTAAAGAAGATCTTTCGATATCTCAATGGCACTAAAGAGCTTGGACTATGGTACCCAAAGCAAAAGGATTTCACATTAATTGGATATTCTGATGCAGATTTTGCAGGGTATAAGGTGGATAGGAAGAGCACATCAGGATGTTGCCAATTCTTAGGAGCATCCTTGATCAGTTGGCACTCAAAGAAACAAAACTCAGTCGCTCTATCCACTGCAGAAGCCGAATACATTGCAGCTGGAGCATGTTGCTCCCAAATCCTTTGGATAGCTCAACAAATGCGAGATCTTGGCATCAACCTCAAAGGAATTCCTATTAAATGTGACAATACAAGTGCCATCTCTATCACTAAGAATCCTGTTCAGCATTCAAGGACCAAACATATTGATGTAAGGCATCATTTCATTAGAGACCATGTTGAAAAAGGTGATGTGTCCATTTCGTTTATTTCAACTGACTATCAATGGGCTGACATTTTTACTAAGCCTTTGGCAGAGGACAGGTTCACCTTCATAAGACGAGAGATTGGGATGCTTAACAAGGATGCACTTTCGTAGGGGGAGCTTTCCCTTTACGAAAGATAATATCTACTTAGTGTCAAGACCTTTGAGAATTATGTCAAGGTTTGTGAACTAAATGGTAGATTACATACATCGGATCACATATTTTTGGTTAATATCTTTCTAGATATTTAATCAATTATATTTTTATCGGATTTCAAAATTGCCTATTTATGTTATATTTTCTTTCCGTTGAGATATCTTAATTTTGGAACTAAATATTTCGGTTATTCAGTCCTATTTTAATGGAATAGTTTGAATTTTGAATTGGAAATTTTTCAAATTTGGCAATGATATCATTACCCTCCCTTGGAACTCTAAACCCGTCCCATCACTCCATCATCTTCTCTCTCTACTTAAACCCAATTCTGTACCCGATTCCCTCACAAACTCTGAACCTCTCCAAACCCTTTCACCTTCTTCTTCTTCAACCTCTCAACCTGTTCTAAGAAAACCCTAACCGATTTCCTCCATGGCTCCCAAATCAAAGAAAGCTTCCACACCCAAAAGACTTGGCGCCACCCCCAAGGGACATCAGGTCACTACCACCTCTCCCACACCTGAACCCACTCCTCAAGCCATTATCCCAACTGTTGTCCAAAGCACCATCGCTGAGAGCACAGCCATTGTTACCAAGGGCTCTCAAAAATGCTCTGCTAAGAAGCCCCTTAGTGCGAAACATAAAGGGAAAAAGAAGATATTAGCTGAGGAGGTGGACGAGGAAGAGGAGGAAGATGATCTCGACGCTATTCTGGAAAGAGATGCTACCAAGGAAGTCGAAGAGGAAGCCTTGAAGAAGAAAAAGGCCGAGGAGGAAGCCGAGCTTGCAAGGAAACTTGCCGAGGAAGAAGCTGAGAGGATTCGGAAGGAAGCCAAAGCCGAGGAGGTTCCATCTGAAGAGGAGCCTGAGGAAGAAGACGAAGAGCAAGACGGATCTGGAGAAGACGAGGAAGCTGAAGGAGATGAAGCGGGGTCCGGTGAGGACTCGGGGTCTAAGGAAGAGGAGGAAGAATCTCCCTCTCCTTCTCCTCCTCCCCCGTCTCTTAAGAAGCGGAAAGCCCCAATTGCAGTCAAGCCTCCATCCCCAAAGCGCACCAGGAAGGGCACTCTCAGAAGCCTTGAAGCGTCTGTCAAGAAAGCCGCTCCAACGATTGCTCGCAGGAAGAACGCCGATCCACCTGCCTACATCCAGGTAAACCAATCCTTGCCCTCCTCTTGGTTTGAAAATGCTGAGACTGCTGGTAAGTGGGTAGATGAGTTTCGAACTCGTAGGATTTGCTGTTCTGATTTTTTGGATATTGAGTTCTTCGAAGCTTTGAAGCTACCCTGCATTGATCTTCTAAAAAAATCCCCAGCCTGGACCCTTCTCAATCTTGAAACCGTTTACTATCCCCAGCTTACCCGCCTGTTCTACATAAACCTAAAAGCCAAACACGACGCCAATGGTTAGTCTTTGGATTCTGTTGTCAAAGGGGTTAGAATCTCTTTCAACTCCAATGACTTTGCAGATTTCCTTGGCCTACCTAACCCATGTCCACCCTCTGAAATACACTCCTCAAAAGAAAACTGCATCATCCTTGCCCGAGCCAAGTACCTCCTACCCGAAGCATCTAACAGCACCTCAAAGCAACTCACCCACTCATCCCTTACCCTTGAGGCAAAAATCATATTTAACATCATTGTTCGATGCCTCTTACTCCGTCTTAACTCTGGCTCGCTCCTTACTGACAATGCCATGGTCCTCCTTTACCGTATCCTCAATGGCCTTGATCTTGATCTGGCCAACACTATTTTAGGATCCATGACTCACACAAGAAAAGCCAGGAAAGGAACCCCCCTCCCCTTTGCTACCCTTTTAACCTCACTCTTCAAAGCTTCTGGAACTGATTTCAAAAATGAAGAGCAACAACGTCATATGGGTAAGTTCGACTCCAAGAGCCTTGAAAAGATTGGCATCACTCGGTCTCCCCAAGGGACCTTGAGTCTTGCCACTCCTTCAAAAGCTCTTCCCACTGCTTCAGCCGTTGATGAACGCATGGACAACCTGGAGTTGGGCTTGGAGGAAGTTCGCCTGGATATCAAGGAGCTGCACAAGGAGGTTATGACGGAGATGAGCGGGATAACCAAGATCCTGCAAGGTCTGTGGACGAGGCTCACTGATGATGCTCCGGACGACGAAGCTTAAACCCTACCCTACCCTATCCCATCCCTGAAATCTGATACATTGCTGGTTTTTGGAAACATTTTCAAAACTTTTTGTGACTGGTACCTCCTCCCTTTGTTGAAAGACAAAAAGGGGGAGATGATCTGTGGTTGTTTAGACTTGAAAACCTTTCTGCTTGAAGGTCTTGGAAGACCTTGGTTTTTGATTTTTGGTTTACGGTTGGATGGCTTTTTCATGCTTTAAAAATTTGATCCAACATTTGTCTAACCCATGCAGGTACTTAGTCCGATTTCACTTATATTATTTATGCTTGACTAAGTTGTAGGGATGCACAGGTTTTGTCTTTCATCAAGGGGGAGATTGATACCTCCCTCCCTTGATGAAAATCGGAATAAAGTTTCAAAGGCCTTGACAGTTTGTCTGTGTCAAAGGTCTTGGAGCTTTAACAGTATTGATGAAATACAAAACCTGTTCTATATATTATTATGTCCGAATATTATTTAATATTATATACTTCCATTATATTATATGCATAACTAACCTTTCAGGAAGTATTATTCGAATTACTTCTTTCCTTATGGTGCATATTGAGGAGATCCAAATTGGAGAGATCATGTCTTCGAAGTGTCCAAAAATAGAAGATCCTTGGGCGCGCCATGATCCGAACTAGCCATTGTTGAAGATCCTTAGGCGCCATGTTGCTTCTATATAAAGGAAAGGAAGAAGAAGACAGAATATACTGGTTGAACACAAGCTTTCATTTATTCAAGCGAGATCTGTCTTCCAAGTGTACTCTCTACTAGCGCTCAAGAGTTTGTTATTTCATTTCAAAGCCTTTGAGAGTTACACTGTGAGCTTATAGGATATATTCATTTATAGTGTTACTCGAGAGTTTGTAACTCGGGAAGTAAGCACTAGGCTATTGATTTGTGAGAGTAAGAGGATTGTACTAGATAGTTGAGAGAGGTGGGGCTCTTCTAGATTGGTCTAGGACTCCAAGGGAACGTGAGTTGACTAGATTGCAATTGTATAGGAGAGAGGCTTCTCGGTGAGCTATTAGGATCCTAAGCTTTGCGAATCAATAAAGCCTTTTGAATCCTAGGGTTGTGGAAGAACCCTAGGCGGGGACGTAGGCCAAGTTCGTGCCGAACCTCGTAAACAATTACTCGTGTCCTTTATCTATTGCTTTACCTTATTTCCGCACTTGGTTCGATTGTCTAACTTTGTGATTCAGGTTTAATCTCAAAGGGTTTTATACGAGCTCCAAAAGTCTTGAGACTTTCTGCGAAAAAAAAAGGGCATACTCTATTCAACCCCCCTTCTAGAGTATTTCTATATTACCTTGTTTTATATTATCGAACCTTCACTATCTATTGCCATTGCCAATATTGATTAAGATATCACCGGGATGCATTATGCACAAACAAACATATGTACATGAATATGAGAAAATGATGATTTTTTTTCCAAATAGCCAAAAATGAAGAAAAAAATTATGAAACTAGCCAAAATGTGAAACAATTTAGGGAATTAGCCAAAAGAGGGTAAAGTCGCTGTTACAAACAACGACTTTACCCTAGGTTTAAAAAAATATATTAAAAAATATAAGTCGCTGTTATAAACAGCGACTTACATGTATTTCATTTTTTTTAAATTTTTGGGTTTAAATTAATTAATTTTAACAGAAATGAAAAAAATACATTGTTAGGGAGAGTCGCTGTTTGTAACAACGACTCTCCTTTTTTTATTTTTTTTAAAACAATTGGAAGAGTCGCTGTTTGTAACAGCGACTCTTCCGTTTTTTATTTTTTTTATACGTTTCTGTCATTTAACACTGAAAATGGAAAAAATAAAATAAAAAACCACAGAGTCGCTGTTAGTAACAACGACTCTATGGTCAACCAGATTGGGCAGACCACCCTTGCCTGCTTGTCTCGTCTGCCGAAGGGAATATATTCCATGGTCACCCCCTGCCTCCTCCCTAAACACCGTAAACTCCCAGAACTTAGTGTTCGATTGCAAATTATATATGTATATGTATATATATATATATATGTCTAAAAGATGTCGAAGTAACTGACAATCCAAACCAGAACTTAGTGAAACTAATAATATCCAAACCATAATACTAAAATAGTCCTATCGTATACGACTACTACATTGTAGATGATCCTCCTCCTAACTATCATCGTCACCCCCTATTCGTCATCTCCACTTGTTGAATGATCCTCCTCCTCCTCCTCATCTGTATGGTCCTCCTCACCCTCCTGGTTACCCTCTTGTTGGATGTTCTCCTCCCACACCACATCCTCGGCTAATGTAGGCGGGTAGGCGGGTTGTCGGGGTCGTATACGGTAGGCGGGAGATTCTTGCACATTCTGATTGCCCATTGCAGTAGAGGGCGGAAGTGGACCCATAGACTGTAACGGCATCGAGAGCATCGCTGTAAATGAGGAGCTCGGATCATTTGAACGGCCGACATCTGCAGGCATATGCGATGTTGCACCCCAGTAGGAGGCAGAAAATGTCTGTTCTGCCCACTGGGAGAGTGAAGAAGGAATGTACTCAGAAGCTGATGGAGGTGTGGACCCGAACGCCGATGCGAACCCAGCACTCGAAGGCTGAGCATATACAGATGGGTGCACATGGCCAGCAGATCCCGTCGATGGACCATGCCCGGACCACTGAGCATATCCTGGGGCCGAATCGAATCCTGAAGGACCAGCATACCGAGACTGGCTTCCATCTCCCGAGCGATGGGTCTGGTGCGGGGTAGATTGCGAAAAAGATGCGCCCGTTCCGCTGAAACCACCGCCGAAGTAAGCCTGGTCAAAAGAAACTCGACCTAATACCTCCGAGCTTTGTGAGGAGACGTACTCCCCAACGGATACCACGGTACCGGCCAGACCAGAGTAGTCGCACAGTTGTGATGCTTGCTGCGCGATCTGACCTACTTGGCGCCCTCGATCGCCAATGTCAGTTGCGTAGTGCACCTAAAAATAGATGCGAGTATACATGAGTAACGGTGACCCTAGACCATAGTATTGCAACAATTGATATAAACTACTCACTCACCAGAGAGTTAATATCAGGTGCGGCCGGCTGGTATCGTGCGGGCGGAGCAATAGCTTGTCGGCTGATAAACAAGCGGGTGCGCGCTCTATACCAACGCATGTACTCATCATGCACATATGAGGCAGGGAACCCCTCGACAGGCTGCACTGTCGACTCCTCCCGGTTGTTCCAGGCATTGATATGCTCCTGAAACAGAGGTGCCCAGTTCGTAGTATGTTTGTCACGACGATCAACGGCGTGTAGCTGCACATCATACACTGCAGGCCCTGGGGGGAACTGAGCGTGGCCGAACTAGCACAACACACGACCAGGTTGGTGCGCCTCAACCACGTCAAAGCAGATCAGCGGGACCTGCGCCATCCAGATATGGGCACCTTCTCGACAGATGTCCCCGAGCTGGCTCAGGATCGCCTCTGTGTATGGCTCCCATACGAACTGCATTCATTGTAAGTGCCCGTTAGCAGAAGCAAGAATAATATTTTTTCAAAAATCACAAGGAACTCGTTATTTAAATGAACCTGAGTCTCTTGCTGTCTGTCGAGGGCGTCACGAAATTGTGGCAACTGCATCCTTTCGTGCCCCCAGTCGTACGTGCAGTGCATCCACCTGCATATTCACCCATAAGTTTGTTTGCGACGTCACGAAATACGGACAATAACTTAGGTTGAAAACATTACCTCACCGCTAGGGAGTCTTGCTCCACTTGAAAGTGATGCCCAAGAACGGGTGATTGGCTCCCCTGTACCGATGGATTCCTTTGCTGCATTCTCCTTGCTCTCCTGGCCTGCAGTTGTGTCATGTGCGACACGGGGGTGCAAACTGGTCGGCCGAGAGACCGGTGAATCCCCCCGTACCGACGTACGGTATATATTGTCCATTGTTGTCCATATCTATATGTACATGTATTATGTCTTGTTAATAACTCATGGACTATATTAATCATTTTTCACTTCTACTATTTCATATACTCCCTAATTTCCCCAATTTTTCACTTATACTATTTCATGTACATTTATTGTGTAGAATGTACTATATAATTCATTTGTCACTTCTACTCATTCATATATCAAATCTAAGATTACAACTTCATAACATGATCGACTCATATAAATTTGAAATTAGATTTCTAGTTTTCTAGTTTTCTTTTACACTTCTACTCCCTAATTTCATCCTTATTTTTGTCTTCTCAAATTTGAAATTAGATTTCTAGTTTTCTTAATCTAAAATTCCACCATTTCATATAAATTTATTTTTCAAATTATTCGGCTCATATAAATACATAACTTCAAAGCATAACATTTTTAATTGTCATTAACCTTTCAAATAAGAATTTTAATTTTTCTAATTATTCGGGCCATATAAAAATTTTGTCACCCTATTTTTTTCAAACATTCCTATATACCATTATTTATCCTACAACATTATTTCATATAATCTTTATTTATCATACAACATTATTTCAACAACTACATAATTTCATCATTTTCATACAAATTAATGACTACAATTTTTCTCACCACATGAAATTATATATTAGTTACAACTATATAATACTTCCAAATTCAAGATTTTCCCGTACATATCGATTATACAACTAATTATAAAAATAAATCAATTATAAACCTATGTTTTACGATTATAATATTTTTCCGACAACATACAAAATGAAGATTTCGTTACTCACCTTTTTGTCGGGATTGTCGGGGTCTTATGGGGTCAAGGTCGCTCTCTCGGACCCTCTTCAATGGCGGCGGTTTCCAACTCCAAACGGCGGCGGTCTCCACCTCCTGGCGGCGTCGGTTTCCGTCCGGATTTGGGACGAATCTGGGCCACTTGGAGGGTTGTGGGTTGTGGGAAGGTTAGAGGGAGGTTGAAGGTTAGAGGAAGGTTGAAGGGGATGTGTTCGTCGATGGAGGTTTCGCTGAAGATGGGTTAGGGTTAAATAGGGGGGACAATTTTGTTTTTTTGGGAAGAACAGTAACAACGACTCACCTATTCCCACTGCACCCGTACTTTACGGGTGCAGAGATTCCCTTTGACCACCAGAGTCGCTGTTATTTATGTCAGTGACAGAATATCATAAAAACAAATAAAAAAAGGGAGAGTCGCTGTCTGCAACAACGACTCTCCCAATATATGTTTTTTTTCCAATTCGGATAACTGAACCCCAATTGTTTAAAAAAAATTAAAAAAGGGAGAGTCGCTGTTACAAACAGCGACTCTCCCTAACAATGTATTTTTTTTTCATTTCTGTTAACATTAATTAATTTAAACCCAAAAATTAAAAAAAAACCGAAATACATGTAAGTCGCTGTTATAAACAACGACTTACATTTTTTAATATATTTTTTTTAAACCTGGGGTAAAGTCGCTGTTTGTAACAGCGCCTTTACCCTGTTTTGGCTAAATCCCTAAATTGTTTCACATTTTGGCTAGTTCTATAATATTTTCTTCGTTTTTGGCTATTTGGTAAAAAAATTCGAAAATGATTGCATAGTTATATCCATTGAATTAAAAAGGAAAAAATCTCTCACTTGAAACAACAAAAGACTTAATAGCTCTAGCTCACTTTTTTCTTTCATGTTACTACCAGTTCCTAGAACACATTTGATCCTAATGATAGTTGGAACTAGGAAGCTATCCTAAAAAATTCTTAAATGGAAATTGATGAGATCACACATTATATATATATAGAGAGAGAGATAGAGAGAAAGAGAGATAGAGAGAGAGAGATAAGCATAAGGAAGCTGATCTCAAGAAAGATATATATATATCCAATCTTTCTTTCACAATTCCATACAATGAAAATCAAGTCGCCCTAGGGATTTCAGCAATCGAGCAATTCCTTGTTTCTCATACACGTTTGTTAGACCTGTGTGAATTCTTGTTCACTGCACAACACAATTTCTTCACTTACCTCTAAATAAATTTCAGTTTGAACCAGTTCACTACACAACACAATTTCTTCACTTACCTTTAAATAAGGCAAATGGCATCAACATGGTTTTCTTTCTCAAGTCATATAGTCATATTGTTTTAAATCCGAATCATCATTAAATAACTACTTTTATATTTTGTAAATTGTTTTAAAAACTGTAAAGCACTACTATTACATTCTGCTTCACCAAAAAGTTAAAAACTTGTTGTTTCTGGCTAATTGAGCCCTTTCTTCCTCCTTGATAAAACTACCTTCATACATTGGTATTCAATGTTCAAATGCTGATAATGAAATATATTAAGTGTACTTATAAATAGTATATAACAAGGTAAACTAGAGAGAACAAAAGGAAAATAAGAAAAACATGATACCAAATTGAGGAAAAGCATTAGATTAATCCAAGCTTTAAAATCTTAGTAGATTGAAAGTAAAACCAGGAGCAAGCCCTAATCAAACCAAACCCTAACTAGAAGCTGTTAGAATCTGCCAAACAAACCAAACCCTAACCAACCAATAACATTGCTCCACCAAATCAAACCCTAATATAATAGTAACTTTCCCCCAAATCAAACCCTAACCAAATCGTAATTGGATCTCCTAAATTGAAATGAAAGGGGCTCAAAGATATTACCTAATAATGGAGATTTTGGAGATATAAGGAAGGTACACGAGATCCGCTTTTGTCCAACGGATCAAGGTGCTCGAAAGCGATGTCGATATATTGAGAGAGAGGGATGTCGATGTGAAAACGGCCGACTCACAAGCGGATTAAAGGCGGCGTGGGGCATCGGTGCACAATCGAAGGTAGACAGGTCGGAACTTGAGAGAATCGAAGGGTAGACAGGGCGACGACAATCATTTGTGGAGAGAGGCCGAGTGAGAGAAAAGATCAGGAAGGCCAACCGCCATGGACATGAGAGTCGAGAAGGAGACGGATGAACAAAAGAGAGAGAAGGTAGAGAGTGTCGTTTGTAGAGAGAGCTGAGGGAGAGAGGAGATCAGGAAGAAAGCCATGAATGGATTTGAGAGTTGAGAGGGACATGGGCGAACGAGAGAGAGGATCTTCAGATCTGAAATGAAGTGGGCGGACGAATTCACGAACAATTTATATACTAGGGTTTCTCTTTAAAAAAATACGCATTTTAATTGACTCCCCTATCTTTTTTTGCCACGGCATCACCTTGCTATCGCAAATATCACCTCAATTTCCACGGAAAATGCCCAACCGAAGCTACCTTGCGTGGCTAATTTAAATTTTTTTTATAGTGTCCGCTAATTTGGTTATATGATTTCAGAATAAATGTTTAATGATTTGGTTTTGACCCAACCTCGTCGTGGCAAGTTGTACTTTACTTCCGCTTTCACCAGTTTCGCAAATGAGTTTCCACGATATAGTCTTAGGACACCTTAAGGGTCCAATGGCCCTTCGATTGTTTTGGGGTTCGAAATCCCCACTTTAAAATACTGATACTTTGAGGTGTGAAACCTCGACCCGTACTCGAATTGCAAGATCCGAACGAAGGTAACCAACCTTCGAAACGTAACTCGAGTATTTATATCCGGGCAGTTACAAAATCCATGTATCATACATCCTAGTAAGGTTTCCAAAATCATACATAAGGTTGCCATGTCGGAGCCGGGTCAAAACATAATCCAATTACTTAAGTTCAAACTGTTATTAATTTTGGGTAGTCAGAGTCTCAACTCTCTCTTTCTGCCATGTTAAGACATCGTGGTCATTGAGCCAAATCAGCATCAATAGTAGTAAGCATAATGGAGACCTCAAAACGTTAATAGTGGGCGGGATCAGATGACGTCCACTTGCTCTTTCCCCACCCTAAGTACACACATACGCACCTAATAATCATGCTTCTAGAATGCAAGACGAAAATCTTAACACACTAGCATGCCCCAAATTCTCAAGTGCAGAATAATAATGAAGGCGTTAGCACAGAATACCAAATCGTATATCCCTTTCCTACCTCCACCCCCTTCCCGATAGGGCGGAGACTAGCCAGCTCATGAGTGCATTACATTTCCATTTCATATATATTATTATCATGCTCATAAGCATCATCATGCTCGTAATAGTAATAAGGTGTTGCTCATGACTCATATGACTCAGGACAAGACCCGATGGGACTGGGTTGTCCTATGACCCTAGCAAAGACTCTAGATACTTCACAGATAACGACCATTCTGTTTACATACGCATACAGAAATAGAATGGTCAATGGTCAATACAACCTAGTATGATACTACATGGCATGCTGATCATGAATGCAAGCACCTAGTATATCATGCACGTAAAGTAGGGAGTTCTCTCTATCGATCTGAGTAAGCTCCAAAGAGACTTACCTGGCTAGCAGAACAGCAAAAGTACAACCCCAGCAATCAACACGAACAACCAGACAATATCGCCTAGGTCCATATCCGAACACATACATAAGTCTATATCTAACCATTCAGTCATTCAAAGCACACATCATTCAATAGCATCATCACACATCGAAATCATCATTCCATCAAGTTCAACCATCCATCATATTGCCACATTCCGTAAGGCCACATCAATCTCATCGTTCTATTCAACCACATTCATATGCTCATAATAATCATATATCCGCATAGTCATATATCTCAAAAGTTCATCATATTCATCATAGTTCATAAGGCATAAATCAAACGATACATAACTCTAACATCTCATCATGCCATTAGTCATTCATACATGCCATTAGTCCACACAAGTCATGATATTAGTCAATCAGTCATATCAACATGCTAGTTAGTCATTGATCACATAATTCCTCGAGTTAGTCCAAAAAACCGTTTTGAAATCCGAGTCAAATAGTTAGAAATTTTTACCTTAGAAATACCCATCAAATTCCTTTTTGAAAAATCCAAGTCTCATAATATTATATTCGTTCTAAATCACCATAATATTATATCTTTAATCCCAAATTAATATTTTATATTTTAAATCTCAAATAATATTATATAATATTTTAAATACAATTTTCTTTTAAACACTTCCATAAATATTTCTAAATCCCTTAAAAATCCTAATCATTTTTATTTAATAAAATAAGCCCTTTCTAATTTACCAAACCGACCTTACATTTATAAAATCCAAAATCGACCCTCCTTATTCAATTAATCACCAAACCGAGCTCTCATTTTCTTAAACCCCAACCGAATCCCCTTTTTCCAATTTTCCTTAAGGCTTCTAGGAACATGTTAGAACAAGTATTGAACATAAAAATCGAGGTTGGAAGGGATTTCTCACCTAAGTTCCTAATTTCCTTTCGGTTTGCTCGTGAAGCTTCATCCGGGCTCCGTTTGGACTCGTTCTTGCGTGAGAGTGCCTAGGATTATTAGAGGGTGTTAAAGGTGTGAACTTTGAGTTAGTATGAGGTGGGAGGAGGGAAAAACAATCTGTTACCTTCTTGAATCCGAAAATAGAGAGTTTGAGTCTTCTAGGGCTTCTCCGGGCTGTTAGGGCTTCTTCTTCCACTTTTAGGACGACCTCATGGGGAGGCTAAGGGAGCTGTTGTTGCTGGTCATGAAGGGAGTAAGAGAAATGGAGGTGGTTTGGTGCTTAGAAAGCTCTCGGCAAACAAGGAAGGAGGGGAGCTCGGTTTTGTGGTGCTAAGGGAGGAAGATGAAGAAAGGTGTGGTGAGGTCAAACTTTAGCTGAGTGAGGGTGGAGATTTGATGAAGAAAAGAGGTGCCTTTGGCCTCCTAGGGCTCACGGCAAGAGGGAAGGAGAAAGGGGGGGGGGGGGTTCTTAGGGCTATTTGGATAAGATTTTGGTGTTTCTTGGCTATATATGATTGTGTTTTAATTTGTGTGGTGAGTCAATGAACATCCAAATCTGATTTTTAAGAGTCAAGGAGAGCTTTTAGGATGGCCACCACGTGATGGGTAAGGAGGAGTGGAAGGCTTCTTTGTCTCCTTGCTTCTTTTGGGGTGGACATGGAAAAAGGAGGGAGAAAGACATGGTAGGTGTTTAGCCAACTTGGGTAAAGGGGAATCTTTGACCAATTTTAAATATCTTGGATCCAAATTTTGGCTCCAACATGGGTTAGGGTTTATGGGAATGTTGACTAGGGCTAGAGAGGGTGAGGGTGAGAGTCTTCATTCCGACGTTGCGAATTCGAATCCCAAGGTTAGTCCTGAAATTAGTTTCCGATGTTAGTTCCCCAATTTCCGCTCTCTCTCGCGCAATTAGAATTTGAAATCCGAGAATCAAGGTTTCCATGTTAGTTCTTAAAATTTTGTTTAGGTCGGGAATCCGCTTCATGAGTTCAAAATCCGAGTTAGCGAGTTTTTCGTTAAATTCCGCTTTTAAATTCATTTTGATTTTCCTTTTTTCGAGAAATTAGGATTTAAATATCCAAGCCTTTACATTTTCCACCTCTAAAAACAAGTCTCGTCCCTGAGACTAAAATCAAAATAAAGTAGGGGATGAAGTTGGAAATAGGTGAGTCCAAGGACCATTCCATTGATCCAGTAAGTGCCTCATAAGTGCCCCTATGAGATCCTCACAATATCATCATCATGATCATAATATCCCCGATAGGTAGTAGCGAGAGTGTGATGTGGGTCCCTACCATATCCTTACCCCGACTTCTCGGTTATATCATAACTCGAAAGGCATTACAGCATCTCCACTAGGTCTTAGCAAACAGTCTATAAGGGCCCTATAAAATGCTTGTATCCACTTCTTGGGGCGTCATAATGCAAGCTCGGTCAGAAAATTTCAAAAGGGGTTCCTTAGTTTGAAAAGGTTTGGTCTCAGAATCATTGAAATTCTCGATTGTGTATGATTTCTAAAAATCTAAGGTAGTCCCTTTTAAACACCATTCAAAATCCTTTAAACCCGACGTTAGTCAAGCAAATTTCAAATCTCAGGAGGTGGAATCATCCAACTCTAAGGGCTAATTCCATATTTCCTTCCTAGGTTCCAAGTCAGAATCAAATTTCATCAATCCGGTTCTAGCATTCTAGCAATTCCAATTCAAGGCATCATATAACATAGCAATTGTACAACATAGCAATCGTATTACACATTCATAAACAGGTCATACTTGTGTCAAGGATAGTCACATACCATAACAGATCTAGTATAGTATCGTACATAGTAGGATTCATCACATCATATCACAGAAGTTGCACGTCATATCAATTAGATAAGCACATCATATCAATCAGATAAGCACATCATACTTACCCTAACTACCAAGCATAATCACATTAGAAGCAAACAAGTACTTCCGCACACTAGCATTTCATCAAGTTCAAGGGATAACTATGTTAGTACTAACAGTTCACTATCGTCTATGGCAATACGTCAGGGAGTTAACATCGTTTATAGCATATAATTCGCACACATTTGGCCCCAATTACGCATAGTACTAGATCGCATCCTCAAGAGAACCTGCCTATAAATACCAACCATAACAAGACACGACCACTACTCCTTACCTCTCGCATCAAGATCATCCTCACCTAGGTCTACCAACCCAATCCAATACCAGTTCTAGACTCCATTGCATCCCGCTCATATACCGACTCTCTAGCCTCATAACTATATGCAATCAAAGCCAATTACCCAAACCAACTACTAGGTACCTCATCTCCTATGCCATCAAACCATCTAAGGATCAATCTTCTTAAATATCCTGATCTCAAGTACTACCTTCCACTCGACCCTCTAAAGCCATATCCTGGATTTCCCAATCATGCAATTTCCCCTATTTCGACAAGCCTAGCAACTCGCCCAACCACCAAGACTTCCTATAAAGCACACTCTAGTCCTAGGGATCCCCTAATAGTCCCATCTTTACCTCTTAAGAGAAATCTCAAGTCCTCAATGCCCAAATTCACTTTGCTATCTCAACCCAAGTCTTCAATTGAACCTCTCTCGCGATCGATCTAAACACTTCTTAACAATCCCGCTTACTCTTCCTAGGCTCTACAGACTCCACCTAACCATTATCTCCTAAAGAGACACCTTGAATCACCTTGCTAACATGATCATACTTCCCGCACCACTAACCAGTCTCACTAACCATCCACCTATAAGAACCCATCACACTGACCATCCCATACTTGACATTCCCAACCAATTCTAATGCATAAACCCCTCTAGTGCTACTCCCAACCACGAATCACCAAGTCCCTCATCACCCACGCCTATCCTCAAAGACCAACCACTGATTCTACCTACTCATCCCATTCCGAAACTCACGAACCTGAACCACTCATGACTCCTCAAGCCACCACTTCTTAACCATGATGCCTTAGGCTTAAAACCTTTATCCATCGACCACTATTCCTAAGGAAAATCTATGCCAACCTAATCCGGATTACCCACAACATCGCAACTTACCAAGTCTCCTATAATTCTCCACCCTATAGAATTCCCAACATTCGCTACCTGGACTAGTTTCCACATTTCCGCATACCCCCAAATGCCCCATATCACGCTTCCTCAAACCTCGACATCTTACTGCCTAAAGCCCCCCTTTTCTGATCGTCATTTCCACATAATCTCTATATCATCCTCACTCAAATTTCCCAAGTATCGTAATATTACCAACCTTCTAAAATCCATCACCTTTCAGTATACCCAATATCTTCCACCTTTCCTAGTTCCCAAATCCATACTTAGATATCCCCTATCCTAATAAACCTCAAGCAAACAGTCTTACTAGAAACCTCAACGACATTCTTGCCTAGCTAATAGCCTTTCCTCGAAGGTTTATCTAACATCCTCAATACCTCACTAGCCAAAACAATTTTCACACATCAATCTCGATTCCTTCCCTATGCTAAAATCCTCTAACAACGCATCTAGAATCCTGCACTCACAACTTCGCCAAACATTCTCAATCTTACCTAAATAACCCTAAATACACCTCATACACAGTCCTGATATCGCACAAACAACCTAATCCCTAAGATCGATGATTTCCCAAGCAACCCTATACCACTCATCCTTAGTGCTTCCTCAACCTCATCCTTACAAAAAACACTCCCAATCATGGCACACATAATCTAGTCCCAAAATCTACGAATTCTCAAACATTCCTTAGTCGATCAATCTTAATGTTGCCCACAATCCGCTCCTAGACTACCTAGACACTACCCTTAGCACCCTAATCTGCCTAACGACACTTCCCTTACAAGAACTCCTCGACCAACTCCTAGCCTATCTATCCATCTCTAGAACTATTGTAATGAACTAGCGTAGTCTACAACAAACTATCCTCCTATGCTAACCGCCTATACCACTCTCAACTATATACGACCTCTCCCTCGAAAGCTCGCCATCCTAACCCAAATCCCCACCTAAGACCTACCTAGAAGCTCATCCGACAACCCTGCTAGCCACTATCTCCTACAAGTCCTAAAACTCACTCGACTCTACATAAGCTAACACATTCTTCCCGTACCCCATCTCACACAACCAAAGACCAAATCCAAAGAACTCAAACCTATTTGCCACTTTCCGACCTAGCTCACCGAAGAATCTCACAACTCATACTCAAGAGAGAAACGCTATCAAACACACGTACCCTACATCTTACTTACTAGCACGTCAATATACTAGAGCATTAAGGCACATCATTACAGGCACAAGTCAACCAGACAATCATTCACTACCCGCTTAGCATATTAGTCATCACACATTCAATGATGTCATTTCTAGGCCTATCGCACTACACCAATTCCAATTAGTATAGAAGAAACCGTGATTCGAATTAAGAATGACCTTCCTCGAGTCATCTGGGAGGATTTTTCTCACGACTGTCATCTTTGAAGCATGTTCATCCTTCTTGCCATTGGTGACATCGGTCTTGGAGTCTGTGGGTCATGGGCCCACCACACCTTTGCTACGCCGCTCCGGTGTCAATCGGTTGTTCGCCCTTTCTTCAATGTCAATGCTCGTCAAGGGGAGTCGCGAGGGGTTAGAAGTCAAAGAGATAGGGGAGGGGCAAGAGAGGACAACATGGCTTCCCTATGGATTCAAACACAGACCATGACTAGATATGACGAGACTCAAGACGAGACGCTAACCCGAGAGTTACAACGATGCCCTTAGGGTATTCTATGAGGGTATAAGTGCGGCAAGCAAGCACATTGAAATCACAAAATATCTCAATTACATTATTCCACACTATCATGTACCTATCTCAAGGAATATCAACCTATGCACTTATAACATGTTCATATAATCAATTTTACATGCACGCGGAACAAGCTAGCAACCTATCATCTCATTCACTAATCATGCTTGACATATTAAGATCATGTATGCACGAACCGATAATAGACATATGCTGCATAAGTTATGTATGACATAACGAGCATTATAGAATATCACATGTATGATTCATCACTCATTTTAGGTACACACGTAAGCAGGTCGAGACAATGCAAAGTCAATTATGAGCATACTGAGATGCACTCTAGTAATAATGCTAGAGGATATGGTTAAGTCATGTGGGCATAGCATCACATTAGATACAACCATGTTCACATAGTATGGCAAGTATGGCACATAATCACATGAGGGCCTATGATCAGAAGGTATATATATCCTACATGATACTAACAACACTAATTAAACTTATATACAGTCAACGAGGTTCAATTTGATCAATTTAGCATGCTATGAAATTCATTTCATATGTTAATCACACAACGAGGATCGACCATACTATCATGGATCTAATGGGAAGGAAATAGTCATGGAAATTCCATACATACAACACATACATCTACTTATAACGACAATCATGCAAATATCAGGCATGTCATGCTGAAATATACCAACACGTCATGTCTTGTAATCATAAGGAGGGTTCCTATTATAACCGGACAAAATTCTCTAAAGGCAATCACCGAATCATCACCCCGCTTCCCCGTGGGACACTAATACGACTCGCTCGGTAAGACACACGGACATTCGCACCGTTTCCGAGAGGAGGGGGTAGAATTCGTGTTTAGACTCTTGTGGTAAGAAGAGACGGTCAACCAGTACGAAAATCGAGAGGGGTGGCTCTACAAGACAATTCACTTCTAACTCGGAATCATTTCTGTAATCACCTTCACTAACATACTCAAGTAACCCTCACATCCGACACAATCCTCGAAGGTAGTTAGTTGATCGACCCAAATTTCCCATAGAGGATGTTTACACCAGGTAAGAGACTCGATAGGAACATCGACGGTGAGAATATGAAGTAGGACTTAAAACGAGGAGAACGGGCACCATTCGTCCATAGGTTGGTCCAAAGAACGAGAGTCGGCTTCCTTAAGGGAGTTATTCCTCGGTATTTACTAATACACCTAAACGTTTTATGGAATGGACGACGGAAGTGGGGATTATGGAGGAGGATTGAACCATGGGAAGGATAGTTCTGACAAGACGGGGGTTTTGATTATATAAGAATAAGGTTTCTCCCGCTATCCCGTTTGCACAGACATTCATTACATGTTTCATGTTAAGGCATACCAATTATTTCTCTATCCTAAGCACAATAGCACTCAACACGGAAGGAACCAACGAGTTTAATATGATCTCTTTGGAAGTTTATAAAAGCACAGAGACGATCTATGCTGCCCTTCGAGGGGCGGTTGACCGGAGGGGCAAATACCTTATGGCCTCCTAACCCATGCTAGTCCAACCCTCGGGCTCCTTGGAGTATTTGAAACCCGTTTGTAAAAGAAAACTAGTATTTTGCCTACCGTCCCCCGAATTCTACATCCAAAAGGGATGTCTACCGCTTGGGTCTCTACCCACGAGTTCGATCCTAAAGGCCGGTTAGTCTAGGGTTAGGTCCAATTAAATTCATTTTTCCCCTTGAAAACATTTTGCAAAACCATTTGAAATCTTTGGGCCATTTTCAAGACCACTTCAACCCATCATACTCGAATTGTAAAACCCGGCTTTGATACCAACTTTGTAACGGCCCGGGCTTATGATTCCCGGGTTACGTTTTGAGGGATGAAACCTCTCGTAGGATCTTGTGTCCCGAGTACAGGTTGAAGGTTTAAAATCAACAATTCCGCTTTAGAGGTGGGATTTCGCACCTAAAACCGAGAGGGATTGTTGGAATCCCCGGGGTAAGTCCCCTGTACCTGCCCTATGGCCTAAGTCGTAAAATCCATTTATCATACAACCCATTAAGGTTTCCAAAATCATACATAAGGTTGCCATGACGGAGCCAGGTCAAAACATAATCCAAATACTTAAATTCAAACCGTTATTAATTTTGTGTAGTCAGAGTCTTAACTCTCTCTTTCCACCATGATAGACCCCGCGGTCATGGAGCCAAATCAGCATTAATAGTAGTAAGCATAATGGATACCTAAAAACGTTAATAGTAAGTGGGATTAGATGATGCCCACTTGCTCTTTCCCCACCCTAAGTACACATATTCGCTATACCTAATAATCATGCTTCTAGAATGCAAGGCGGAAATCTTAACACACTAGCATGCCCCTAATTCTCAAGTGCATAATAATAATGAAGGCCTTAGCACAGAATACCAAATGGTATATCCCTCTCCTACCTCCAACCCCCTTCCTGATAGGGCGGAGACTGGCCAGCTCATCAATGCATTCCATTTCCAATTCATATATATTATCATCATGCTCAGAAGCATCATCATGCTCGTAATAGTAATAAGGTGTTGTTTATGACTCATATGACTCTGGATAAGACCCGATGGAATTGGGTTGTCCTATGACCCTAGCAAAGACTCTAGATACTTCACAGATAACGGCCGTTCTGTTTACATACGCATATAGAAATAGAATGTTCAATGGTCAATGCAACCTAGCATGATACTACATGGCATGCTAATCATGAATGCAAGCACCTAGTATATCGTGCATGTAAAGTAGAGAGTTCTCTCTATCGATCTGAGTAAGCTCCAAAGAGACTTACTTGGCTAGCAGAACAACAAAAGTACAACCCCAACAATCAACATGAACAATCAAACAATATCACCTAGGTCCATATCAGAACACATACATAAGTCTATATCTAACCATTCAGTCATTCAAAGCACACATCATTCAATAACATCATCACACATCGAAATCATCATTCCATCAAGTTCAACCATCCATCATATTGCCACATTCCGTAAGACCACATCAATCTCATCGTTCCATTCAGCCACATTCATATGCTCATAATAATCATATATCTGCATAGTCATATATCTCAAAAGTTCATCATATTCATCATAGTTCATAAGGCATAAATCAAACGATACATAACTCTAACATCTCATCATGCCATTAGTCATTCATACATGCCATTAATTCACACAGGTCATGATATTAGTCAATCAATCATATCAACATGCTAGTTAGTCATTGATCACATAATTCCCCGAGTCAGTCCCAAAAACCGTTTGAAATCCGAGTCAAATAGTTAGAAATTCCTACCTTAGAAATACCCGTCAAATTCCTTTTTGAAAAATCCTAGTCTCATAATATTATATTCATTCTAAATCACCATAATATTCTATCTTTAATCCCAAATTAATATTTTATATTTTAAATCCCAAATAATATTATATAATATATTAAATACAATTTTTTTAAACACTTCCATAAATATTTCTAAATCCCTTAAAAATCCTAATCATTTTTATTTAATAAAATCAGCCCTTTCTAATTTACCAAACCGACCTTATATTTATAAAATCCAAAACCGACCCTCCTTATTCAATTAATTACCAAACCGAGCTCTCATTTTCTTAAACCCCAACCGAATCCCCCTCTTCCAAATTTTCCTTAAGGCTTCTAGGAAAATGTTAGAACAAGGATTGAACATAAAAATCGAGGTTTGAAGTGATTTCCCACCCAAGTTTCTTCTTTCCCTTGGTTTGCTCGTGAAGCCTCATCCGGGCTCCGATTGGACTCGTTCTTCCACGAGGGTGCCTAGGATTGTTAGAGGGAGTTAAAGGTGTGAACTTTGAGTTATTATGAGGTGGGAGGAGGGAAAAAAGAGTTGTTACCTTCTTGAATCCGAAAATAGAGAGTTTGAGTCTTCTAGGGCTTCTCGGGGCTTCTCTGGGCTGTTGAGGCTTTTTCTTCCACTTTGAGGACCTCATGGGGAGGCTAAGGGAGATGTTGTTGCTGTCCATGAAGGGAGGAGGAGAAATGAAGGTGGTTTGGTGCTTAGAAAGCTCTCGACAAACAAGGAAGTAGGGGAGCTCGGTTTTGTGGTGCTAAGGGAGGAAGATGAAGAAAGGTGTGGTGAGGTGAAGCTTTAGCTGAGTGAGAGTGGATATTTGATGAAGAAAAGAGGTGCCTTTGGCCTCCTAGGGCTCACGGCAAGAGGGAAGGAGAAGGGGGGGGGGGGTTCTTAGGGCTATTTGGATAAGATTTTGGTGTTTTTTGGCTATGATTCTGTTTTAATTTGTGTGGTGAGTCAATGAACATCCAAATCTGATTTTTAAGAGTCAAGGAGAGCTTTTAGGATGGCCACCACGTGATGGGTAAGGAGGAGTAGAAGGCTTCTTTGTATCCTTGCTTCTTTTGGGGGTGGACATGGAAAAAGGTGGGAGAAAGACATGGTAGGTGTTTAGCCAACTTGGGTAAAGGGGAATCTTTGAGCAATTTTAAATATCTCTTGGCTCAAAATTTTGGCTCCAATATGGGTTAGGGTTTATGGGAATGTCGACTAGGGATAGAGGGGGTGAGGACGAGAGTCTTCATTCCGACGTTGCGAGTTTGGATCCCAAGGTTAGTCCCGAAATTAGTTTCCGACGTTAGTTCCCCAATTTCCGCTCTCTCTCACGCAATTAGAATTTGAAATCTGAGAATCAAGGTTGCCATGTTAGTTCTTGAAATTTTGTTTAGTTCGGGAATCCACTTCATGAGTTCAAAATCCGAGTTACCGAGTTTTTCGTTAAATTCCGCATTTAAATTCATTTTGATTTTCCTTTTTCCGAGAAATTAGGATTTAAAAATCTAAGCCTTTACACTCTCGGATCTCGCAGACTCGCCGCCACTAAGCGCCAGCTCCATCCTACACCTCTCTTATCCTCTCCTCTCCTCTCCTCTCTGGCTCTCCTCATACCTCAATCTTATCAAGAGTCCTCTCTCGCTTGCCCTCTCGAGTCTCGAGCCTTGGTTCAAATCGGGTTCACGGCTCGCCTATACTCTCCTTAGTCTCGTCGTCTGGAGTCCTCTCCTCTACGGCTCTCCTCAGTCCTCACTCCCTTGTTCAGAGTTTTGCTTTGGTATGTTGTAGTTGCTCGTTTTTGTTTTCGTTCAATGATTCGACTGACAAGTGTTGCTCAAACCAGTTCCTTAAGTATTACCATGATTGGTCTTGTGTAATTGATGTTGTTTTTCTAATTGTTCCTGAATTAGAATGTTGAGACTTAAAATTGCCTGTTAGAATGGCAGTAACTACTGAAACATTGTAGCATTTGTATGCACAACCCTATCGAAAACCAGTTAAGTGATGTCTCACTTAACAATTTCTTTTTGAGCATGGTTAATTACTTGTTTTTCTACTTTTTCTATTCTACCAAAAAGAAAAACTATTGTTTTTCTACTTTTTTTTTCTATTTGCATTTTGAGCATGGTTTGTTCTAATACTCTATACGACACATTCAGCAAAAAAAAAAATAGTAACAAAAGTTGTATAGCACATTCAAAAGGGGAAAAAACAGGTTTTTATAATTGTCGTGTTGTGTTATACAGGTATCTGACACAAAATCGTTTCGTGTTTTCGTGTCGAATACCCGGTACTTATCGTGTCGTGTTCGGATCGGCCTTTTTAGTTTTATCGGTTTCGGGTATCCAACATACCGTGTCGTGGCTTATCAGATACCCGATTATGCACCGTCCTAATGGTTCAGACAATGTAACTGAGAGGGGTTCAGTCAATTAACAAAGAACGGTTCAGATATCTAACTGTGTTTGGTTCAGTCAATGTAACTGAGTGTGGTTCAGTCATTTAACAAATAATGATTAAGATATTTAACTTAGTAAATAAAACCCTGAACCACTTGGTATAAAATTGATGAATCACTTCTATTTACTTCATGAACCATTATATATTTAGTCATTGAACCACTCTCTATATTTATATGTGTTGAACTAGTTAGTATAAAATTGATGAACCACTTCTATTTACTTCATGAACCATTATATATTTAGTCACCAAAGCAATCTACTTATATGTGCTGAACCAATTAGTATAAAATTGATGAACTACTTCTATTTACTTCATTAATCATTATATATTTAGTTATTGAACCACTATATTAATATGTGTTGAACCAGTTAGTATAGAATTGATGATCCACTTATATTTACTTCATGAACCATTATATATTTAGTCACTAAACCACTCACTTTTATGTTTATTGGTTGACGAATTAAAGTAGCGTGTTTTATGTTTATTGGTTCACGAATTAAAGACAATCCACTTTAATTAGTTTTTAGGTTTATTTGTACAAACTAGTTTATTTGCACAAATTAGTTTTATTGATTTAATCATTTCTGTTTAAATTGATCTTTCAATGTCAAACACACAAGTTTAAATCATTGAAACATATAGTATAAACGATCTGGTTAATTTCATTGGCGGGTGCCATGTGGGGGGAGTCATCAGAGACTCCGACGGTCAAGTTATTGATATTTTTCATCAAGAGACAAGGCAAGGCTCAGTTCTCCAAACAGAGGCTTCTGCAGTTTGTGTTGGAATGCAGCAAGCTATTTCCAGAGGATTTCAAAAAGTCATCATTGAAGGGGACAACTTGGAAGTTATAAAGGCGATAAGAGAAAACAGTAATATCAAGTGGGAAATTATGCGCCATGTGGAGAAGATCAACCTACTCTCGGATTCCTTTGATCATATTCAGTTCAGACATTGCTATAGGGAAGCAAATAAGATAGCAGATTACATTGCTAGAAGTAGAGGAAATTGTAATTTGTCCACTCTCCCTTTTAATAGGGATCTTTGTAACATCATCCCGCAGGATGATCAAGGAAGTGCCTTGCTTTTTTAGCAATGCCTTCCTAATGTTTGCCTACTGTAAATTATATATATATATATATATATATATATATATATATATATATAGTATAAACGATCTAAACCATTTAATAATATAACCGCTCAACCACTTACTAATATAATTACTGAACCACTTAATAAAGGTATACTGAACCACTTACTAATATAACTGTTGAACCACTTAATAAGGGTATATTGCTGAACTACTTACTAATATAACTGTTGAACCACTTAATAAGGGTATACTGAACCACTCTTAATTATATGTGCCGAACCAATTACTATAAAATTAATGAACCACTTCTATTTCTTTCATGAGCCACTATATATTTAGTCATTGAACCACTCTCTATTTATATACGCTGAACCAATTACTATAAAATTTATGAACCACTCTCTATTTATATGGTTCAATCATACTTTTAACATGGTTAATTTCATTTTTACTTTTAATGAACCACTATTATTTATTGTTTATTTTTGAAATTTAATCTATAGGGGTTATTTCATATTAATTTTAATCAAGCATATATAGGGTAGAAACTCATTCAGCAAAGCATTCAAGAATAAGTATTTAGGTACAATGTATGCTAATGTAAGAGCAAAATTGGCCCAAAAACGCAAATCACAAAATCACAGTGCGCTTTTACTGAACCACTTATTAATATAACTACTAAACCACTTAATAAGGGTATACTGAACCACTTACTAATATCTTTATGTGCCGAACCAATTACTATAAAATTAATGAAGCACTTCTGTTTGTTTCTTGAACCACTATATATTTAATCATTGAACCACTCTCAATTATATGTGCTGAACCAATTACTATAAAATTAATGACCACTTCTATTTTTTTCATGAACCACTATATATTTAGTCATTGAACCATTCTCAATTATATGTGTTGATCGAACCAATTACTATAAAATTAATGAACCACTTCTATTTCTTTCATGAACCATTATATATTTAGTTATTGAACCACTCTCAATTATATGTGTTGAACCAATTACTATAAAATTAATGAACCACTTCTATTTCTTTCATGAACCATTATATATTTAGTTATTGAACCACTCTCAAATATATGTGCTGAGCCAATTACAATAAAATTAATGAACCACTTCTATTTTTTTCATGAACCACTATATATTTAGTCATTGAACCACTCTCAATTATACTTGCTGAACCAATAACAATAAAATTAATGAACCACTTCTATTTCTTTCATGAACCACTATATATGTAGTCATTGAACCACTCTCAATTATACGTGCTGAACCACTCACTAATATAACTGTTGAACCACTTAATAAGGGTATACTGAACCACTTATTAATTTTTTTCCCCATTGCTCAGAGCGAGTTTTTACTGCACCACTTACTAATATAAGTACTGAACCACCTAATAAGTGTAATAAAATTAATATCCAAAAAAAAATAATCAGCTCCAACGAATTCCAACCGGAGTTCTCTCTTTTGAGAGGACGAACACAAGCAGTGGCGGATCCACCACCGGCGGAGATTTCTAGAAAAGCCTTCTTCTAAGAGCAGACTAAATCTCCTTCGGGAGCCCTAAACCTCCTTCGGGAACCCAAATCCACCCCTACGGGGTTGGTACCTCTTTCTCCCTAACCCTCCGCCTCTTATTCGGCCGAGGATTTCTGTCGACGCTTGTTCCTTCGGTAGCGCAATCTACCTCCAGGTCTTCGATCCGGTTTTTGTGTATTTGAAAATCTGTCTTCTACCCCCTCCTCATCCCTTCTCAGTGTCCGCCTCGGGTGGGTGCCGATTTGGGCAGATTTGGCTTGTCTTTCATCTTCGTTCCCCTGGAAATCGTTTCCCGGAGATCTCGTCGATTTGACGCCCTCCTTCCCGTTCCCCGCTGCATGAGCTGTGTGGGCTACGGGTTGGCTCAGTTTCGTCCGACCGAGTTCCTCTTTTGCCTATGCTTCGTCAGCGCAACGCTAAACCCGGGTGGTACCACTCCTCTCTTTTCTTTTTCCTAGGCTTGGATCGCTTCCGGCGGCCCCCCCCGGTTGCAATCGATGTTCTGTCGTTGTGGTGATGGGGCTGCCTTCGCGTTCGCCGGTTCTGGTCTCTTCGCCCGGGTTCGCCTCTCCGCTCCGATCTGGCTTTGGGAGTTGGGGCCGTTCCTGGTCACCTGAAGCTGAAGCTGCTAACTTTTCTGTCGGCTTCATTCGCTTCTAACTAAAGCTGCTAACTTTTCTGCCGGGTTTGCCGTCGGTGGGATTCGGTCTTCACCTGAAGCTGCTAACTTTTCTGCCGGCTTCATTCGCTTCTAGCCCTCGGCACTCCTGGTGCCCGAGATGCCTTTTCTTGGTCATAGGTTGTGTTTCTTTAGGCCCAAGGGCTTTTGCCTTGGGCCCCAAGCTAGCCCGACGGAATAATGCTTAAATAAAATTGAAAATTAAAATATTAAAAATACAAATAATATCTATAAGTAAATAATTCCCAATATGGTTAGCTTAAATCCCGCTAGGGTTTCTGGTGCACTCATTTCAGGCGGAGTGTGGCTCAGAGTTTAGGGTGACTGGACTTTCTTCTCCGATTGATGGGGTGCTGGCTGTTCGTTGTCGAGACAGGCTGTGGTCGTGGTAGTGTGTATCGAGGCGTCTCCTTTTTCCCGGAAGGCTGTTTCCTTGGAGGTTCGTCTTCACTGCCCACAGGTGACTCTTGATGTACCGCTGGCCTGCGGTGTTGGTTCTGTGTAGTGCTTGGCTTCGTTCGTCTTCTACGTCCTCATCTCTTCTGGTTTAGTTGGGTTTAGTTTCGCTTTGTTGAACGCTTTTGCCTAAATACACCATCGTTGTATTTTTGTTTGTTTATGATGGTTATCCATCTGCTGACTTGTCGGCCTTCGGGTTCCAGGTTTGTATGGCCACGGATTTTTATCTAATCTATATAAAATACTAAAGCAGAAGCCTGAAACGGTCTCTGGTGCGATTTCACATCCACGGAATTTTCTGGATTAAAACAGGATTATTTTTGCTTACGTGTCATATTTTGGATTAAAGTGGTATTATCTTTTTGGGTCACATTAATTAATAAGTCAATATAGTTAGGTACAAAACTTGTCTTTTTAGATCTCTAATCTATCCAATATAACCTTATATCTTAATTAGATATATAAATATTCATTAGAAAGCAAGAACCTTTCTATTAAATATTCTATCATAACTTAATTCATATTATCTTAATCATGCTATATATATTTAAACGATAAAATTTATATCAAATTTAAATTTTATTTTTTTTATAAAGATAACCACCCTCAATAGGAGCTGTTGAGTGCAATATTTTATTAACCTCCTGTTGAGTGCAATATTTTATTAACGGGATGAGATGGGTTACTAAAACACTTTTTTTTTTGCAATATTTTTGTAAAACGTTGTTTGAGATGGGTTATTAAAAGACTGCTTATATATTTTGATAAATATAATAAAAATAACCTACGTGGAATTTTTAACCAATTAAACGTTAAAAAGATTGTCATATTTTAAATACCTTCCATGCAAAATAATTAATTGATCAATATTCAAGGTAAATTAATTAATAATAAACCACAATCTTTGCCAGTATAAATACTTTCAATTCAAACTTTGCCGATTAGTATTGCTAATTTGTTGTTAGATGAAACTATAGATTGAATGAAAGAGCTTTTTCACAAAAAATGTTTGCCGGTATAATTTTTTTAGAAGATTTTGCAAGACCGTGCCTCAAGTGACTATCTAATTTATTTATGCCGACAATTTTATTTTTTAGTGTGGTTACGGTTTTTAACTATCAATTATGAACCAAAAATAATACGAACTAAAAAAAGTCTCAAAATAATACAAACTATCCACCTATAAACCAAAAATAATACAAAATTTAAAATTAATAAAAAAAAATAATATATAATTCTTGATTTAAGATAGTTATATTTAAAATCTTACCGGCCTTCATAATTATTTTTTAAAAAAATTAACATAATTGATATAAGAAAATAATTTATACTTACTTTATACGGAGTAGTAATTTATTAATTCAGTTATGTTTTATATAATAAAATTTATTAAAAAATCGCACAACGGACGAATAATAAAACTAGTAACAAAAAAATCCAACCGGAGTTTTTAATTAAGATGCAACCAGTGGTTGACACGTGGCCCGATATGGTACCGACAGGCGTGACACAGAACAGATCGACAACAGTGCAAAACTTTTGGGCTATAAATACCAACTTGAATTTGCTATTTTCTGATTGGTTGAGATTTTGACAATCGTGGTGGGATACACAAATGGGCCCTACAAGTTCGTTGGATTTACACGCTCAAAAGGCCCAAATTGATTGGCCCATGGGGCCCATTTCAACCTAGCACTTGGAAATCGAATCTCTAGCCCATGGGTCCATAACTTAATGGAGAAATTAGCATAAAAATGAGAAAGTAGCAAGTAGTTGGGACTCAATGGGGTGGAAGTTATCCTTCATGTTTATTTGGGTGGAAAAAACATGAGCTAACTTCTAACATCTAATTAATAAATAACTTATGATTAAAATTTTAAAGATATAAATTAGTGTAGGTTAAGAGTTCGAATCCCCTTCTTATGATGTATATAAGCTTAAATATAGTGCCCATATGTAAATAAATAAAATCGAGATTCCATAATCAGATCATTGGGAGGTCTAAAATTGGATAGTTGCTCATAATTAAGGAAAGTAACATCATTAGAAAAATGTATGTAGACTAAACTAAGTCTAATGTAAAAATGCCGTCAATCTAGAAAATGTATCTTTTAATAAAAAAAAACAATCAACTATTTATTATACTTTAACAAATACTAGTAAAAAGAATAGAAAATAAAAGCGTACGGAATTGATATTCTGACAATGTCTATTTTTATAATTGGGTTAGATTGATAAATTTTCAAGCATTGTTTATAGTATGGTTAAATTTGGTGAATATCCATTTTAGATTTGAAAATTAAGTAAATGTGCATTTTTTTACATAATTAAGTAAATGTCTATTTTTTCCAAAAAATACCCCTCCTTCCTCATCTCTAACCCTTCCCCCTTCCCCATTTGACTATTTTTAATTTTAACATTGACTAGTCAACATTGACCATTTCGGTCAATGCCTGCATTTGGTGACAGTTTTTTGGTGACAATTGTGGATATTTTTCCGGTGACAGTTATTTGTGATAATTATTTTGGTGACAGTTGACTTTTTTGGTGACATTTTATTTTTTTTTCTAGTGACATTTAACGGATTTTTTTCTAGTACTAGTGAACACTGTCACCAACCTATTGTCACCAATTATAGAACATTGTCATCAACTATATATAGAACATTGTCACCTACTATAAAATATTGTCACCACCAATTTTTACTAACGACATACTATCACCAACTACAAAATATTGTCACCAACCTATTGTCAACAACTACGAAACACTGTCATCAAATTATTTTCATCAACAAGTAAACACTGGCATTAAACATTATCACAAACCAATTGTCACCAACTAAAAAACATTGTCACCAATCTAATATCCATAAACAGCACTGTTCTAAAAATCTCGCCTAGGCGCCGCCTGGGTATCGCCTAGGCGCTAGGCGACCCCCTCCGCTTAGAGCTAAATGACCGCCTACGCACGCCTAGGCGTTCGCCTTGACCGCCTGGGCATCGCCTAGGCGCTAGGCGGCCTCTCACCGCCTAACGCTTTTTAGAACACTCAGAGAACATTATCACCACCCCTATTGTCACCAACCTACTTTA
Organism: Persicaria maculosa; assembly: GCA_963922045.1. Classification (NCBI taxonomy): domain Eukaryota; kingdom Viridiplantae; phylum Streptophyta; class Magnoliopsida; order Caryophyllales; family Polygonaceae; genus Persicaria; species Persicaria maculosa. The sequence continues at coordinate 15,513,690 of OY998261.1, read as the reverse complement.
GTAATCTGTTGTCTCCAACAATAAAATAGTGTCAACAACCTATTGTCATCAAAATATTATTTCAATAAATATTTGTCACCAAAACCATGTAATCACAAATAAACTGTCATCTCCATACTAAATATCACCAAGATAGTAATCTATTATCACCAATGATAAAACATTATACCCTAGAGTGACTAAAAACTAAGCAAACAGTAATCTATTGTCACCAATGACAAAATATTGTCACCAAAATGAAACTTCACCCTCAATCATTCAACAAAAACTGATCTAGATTAAAGCTGTCATAGAAGATTCCGTAGGCTTTAGCTACATAAATTTCTAATTTAAACAAGCAATGATAACCTTGTTTTCCTGCAATTTCTCTAACCACAATGGGCCTGCAATTCCACAAATTGAACAAAACCACAAATTGAACATAATGAGGCTCCCGTTGTTGGCAATATATTGTCACCGCGATATTGTAACCTTAAAAAACTGTCACCAAAATAATATATAACCAAGACATTGTTAATTATCAACCCATATTTTAAAATGTTGAACCATTAACGCTCACAAAATATTTCAATATAACAATAAATGTCATCACACTAGTACAAAAAAGCTAATTAAGAGCGGTTTTTTATTGGGAAGCATAGCATTTTTCAAAACGCTGTTAACTGAAGCGCCGACAACACTATTGAAAGCGGTATTTAAAAAGCGCTATTAGAAAATACAAGCATAGCGCTTATTTCAAATAAGCGCTGTCTATAATACAAGCATAGCGCTTTTTTGAAACAAACGCTGTCTAATTTAAATTTTATAAAAAAACAAAATAAAAATCAATCCTACTAATACGATCGATTCTCTTGCAGTAATGAGATCCACCACTTCTATCTACAACAACCGTATCTTTAACTCAATTAAACCGACCATCAAACTGAAGAAAACATCAAAGGCTATATATATCATTCAAGGGAAATTACACAGTAGTACATTAACTTATAAAAAAAATGAAACTGAAGAAATTGTACAACAAATAAAGAACAAACCCTAGAAAATCAAAAATCCTAAAATTGAACCTAATGACGTTCAATTGCATATATGGAGATCTGATCGATGATTTGAATGGATCTTGTAGCTAGATCTGGAGTGTGTTGAATGGATCTTGTAGATCTTGCGATTGTTGAAGGTGTTGTTGATGGCTCTCGATCTGCGCGGTGGATCTCAATCGGTTAGATCTGGCAATTTGCAAAACTAATAAGGCGTTGTTGAAGGAGGAGGAGTCGAGGAGGATGGAAGGAGAAGCCGAGGCGGCGTTGTAGATCTATAGATCTGGCGATTTGGCGGAGGAAGGTGCTGTTGACGTCGGAGGGGATGGAAAGAGGAGGAGGAAGAGCCCGAGGAGGAGAGATCTGGCGGAGGAGGCGGCGCAGATGGGAGGAGGAGGATCGAGGCGGCGCAGATGGGAGGCGGAGGAAGGTGCTATTGTTGGCTCCGAGGAGAGATCTGGCGGAGGAAGGTGCTGTTGTTGGCTCCGAGGAGGAGGGATCTGCGGAGGAGGCGGCGCAGATGGAAGGAGGAGGCGGAGGAAGGTGTTGGCTCCGACGCAGATGGAAGGAGGAGGAGGACCGAGGAGACTGTAGAGACGGTGGTAGGTGCAGGTGGCGTCGGCGCGGCTGAAAGGAGGAGCCGGGGAGGAGATGGTGGAAGGCGTTGGAATCAGCCGAGGAGAACTAGAACAACCAGAGAAATGGAGAAGATGGGTCTGTTAGGTTTTTATTTTCCAAAGCAAGCCTTTAGCCTTTTAGGGTTTTTTTTAAATAAATTTAATTATCAATGACAGCGCTTTATTTTGAGAAACGCTATGCTTCCTTTTGATTAACAACGCTTTTTTAATAAAAACGATGTTATATCAATGAAAAAGTAGTAAAATAGCGGTTATTTTATAAAAGCGCTGTGCTTCCCTTTAATTAATAGCGTTTTTAATAAAAGCGTTGTGCTTCCCTTTAATTAATAGCGTTTTTAATAAACGCTTTCAAATTTCCGATGTTAATCTACACATTTGTACTAGTGTCACCACATTTTATATCATCAAAATATTGTCACCAAATAAAATTTTAAAAGTTTGACTAGTTTCTCTCGTATGAAATTGTCACCAAAATAGTGTTACCAATTACAAAACACTGTCACCAAACTAAAATGTGTGTATAAGTGCTAATGTCATCACCTTTGTCACCTAATATTCACTTTTGTCGCCAAACTGAAACCCTGTAACGAGGCATCCTGCATATACCTACACCCATCTACTATTAACACACACACACCCACACACACACATATATATAGTGTATGGATCATTTGTGCACAAGCCTTAGGGTGTGCACTGTGCACAAATATTATTAGGTGAAATGTGAAACATTATTCGGTAAAATTTGAAGTATTATTCGGTGAAATGTGAGTATTGTTTAGGGGAATGTGAAACATTATTTGGTGAAATTTGAAACATTTCGTATAAATTGTAAGTATTGTTTAGGGAATTGAGGTTTCTTTTATTTGAAATGGATGAATAAAAAAACTAAACATTATTCGGTAGAATGTTACAAATTATTCAGTGGAATTGGGACGTTTTCATCTGAACTGAACGGAAAAAAAACATAAGAGTATTCGGTAGAATGTTTCACATTTCACCGAATAATGCTTCAAATTTCACCGAATAATATTTCACATTTCACCGAATATTATTTGTGTACAGTGCACACCCTAAGGGGTGTGCACACCCGAACCACACCCTATATATATAGAGCAACAAAATTTCCTAATGGCCTAACAAGCTAGCTGTTAAACAAGGATTTAATGTGAATCCTCTATGCACAATAACACTTTAAATGAATAAAAAACATTTGAGCATTCTTAACAATGGCTTACAAGTAACAACATAATCGAATCAAACTCATCTAAGACTACGAATGACAACTCAAATCCGAATCCAATGGTTGTCTCGCAACATCTCTCTAAAAAAAATCACTGAAATACTTAATGAAACTAGTAACAGGGAAGTTAATGTTTAAAATTGGAACAATATATTGAATTTAATGTTTAAAACTGAGGTGTAGTTGGAAATTTTGTGAATTTTATCTGTATATATTTGACGGGAACAGTAATTGGTCTAGAAAGAGTACAATTAATTAACTAATAATGTACAGTACTATGTAAATATAACATTAATTGGTTTCCATTGCCATTATCATTGGATGTGATCCGGTCAAGATTGGAGAACAACTATTACCGAGGTTTAGAGGCGGTTAGGCATGGTGAGAGTGAGGCGCTTGTCAGAGTGGTTTGAAAAGGTGCTATCATTGGTGTAGGCGTGTGTAGGAAGGAATTCTTGAACTGTAATTGAAGGTTTATGAACCTGAGGGATGGGAGGGAAATGGGTAAAAGATAAGGAGGGTAGTGTGGGTATTATGAAAATATTATGAACACTTTTTTAATTGCTAAATAAAAATGGACATTTACCTAATTAGGTTTTCTAAATGGATATTTAACCAAATTTTTTCTTGTTTATATGGTTAATGATTTTATAAGAGCTATACAATGTAATAATAGAATTACGAACAAATGATGGAACATATACATAATAGAACAAATGATGGAATAGATACATAATAGATGACGAAGATATCTATCTATTATCTATCTATTATTATTATATATAATAAAGGAGAAATTGTTTGTGTCATATGACACTTTCTCCTTAATCGTAGTATTTTTAACGAATTGAATTTTTTTCCTGGTACTTAATACGGAGTACAATATAGCAATGTATGTTAAATATAAAATTTTACTAACTTTTTTTTTAATCCAATTCTACTAAGTCAATATAGAAATATATGATTAAGATAAGATTTTATCCAATTTAGTTAGATATTTATATGTTTTTATAAGATTAATATAACAATATATGTTTAAGATAATATTTTACCCAATTTTATTAGATATCAATATATTTTTACAAGATTAAAATAACAATATATGCTTAAGATAATATTTTACCTAATTTCGTTAGATATTGATATATTTTTATAAGATTTTAACGATATTTTTTAAATATAGATATATTATATTATATCTCATTTATTTAGGTGAACCAACATGAAAAATATTATCTTATCTTGTCGTTAGGGTTAAGGTTAAATAGGGCATATATGCAATTCATATACTCCGTATATCTTAAAACCAATATGGAAAATATATGTTAAATAGATCAAAATTATGTTTGACCGAAATTAGTAAGTTGAACGAGTGTTAATAAAAAATTTATTTATTTTTTTTAAAATAGGAGAATATATATAGTATAGTGGTAGTTAGGGTTAAATTTTAATTACAAATTATTTTAGACATTTTTAAATTATCAAACGACTTAATATTAAAAAAATCGCACAAAAATGTGGGTACTGAACTAGTTAATTATATAAAAAAATAGATTATATATAAATAATGAATATAACTTTTCTAACTCGTGTACCAAAATACACGAGCACTATATATATACACTACCCTAGCATATTATTAAAATCGATGCATAAATCCTCATACGTGTCGTTGTGTCAAAAATTATATATATGTGATTTACAATTAAAAATAAAAAAAATCAATAAATAAATTTCTTATTAATTTTCAAATAAAAAAATTACATAACTTGTCAATTGAATTATTTTAGAATTTCTAAATATATTAATTTATACATGTTTATTGATATCTAATTTTCTCTATGAAAATATGTAAGTAAAAAATATTATTTATACTTAGTTATATACTCCCTCCGTTAATTAAAACTTGACATTTTACTATTCATGCACGCTTTTTGAGGTGTTAAAAACTATATAAAATATTAACTTTTTTAATATATATTTTCAATAATTTCATACTTGTTACTATTAAGTATGAATTTATAAAAACAAATTTTTAAAAAAGTTAATATTTCATATAGTTTTTATCATTCTAAAAAAACGTGCATGAATAGTAAACGGCAAGTTTTAATTAACAGAGAGAGTATATTGACTTCAAATATAATATAAAAAACACATGTAACATAATTGAAAGTATGAAACTAGTTCCAATTGTAAATTAGTACTAGAATAACTTATTCTTATAATATTAGTTTGTCTGTATTGTTTGACCCGCTTGAAGGTATTTTAACTTTTCTGTATGATGATGTTAGGGGTCGGACTATCCCTGTATGATAACTACTTAACCCTTTTTTTTCTTAATAAAAACGCGCCTAGATGTGCGGAGAGCTCACCTCTCCTTTTAACCAAAAAAAATATGTAACAAATTAATATAACTTTGTATAAATGATATAAGATGGCGATTCACTTAATTTGCAACACAAACATTGTGTTTTTGTGATTTATTTTCTCTTGCAATCGAGTAAGCAAATAGTAAAATTCAAGCCCAATCGAACTCTTGTCTATTTCGATCTCACTAATTCGTTTCTCTCTCACTAATTGGTAATTAGTTGATGGTGAATATATAGCACGTGAAATGGGTGCTGTGTGGTTGGTGTGGGGACGGTGGGGTCCAACTTTGTTGCCTAACTACTTTAAATTAGTGCCCTTAAGACGTGGCTCTTTCCAAACCTTTCGCCCGATATTTTTTTTATATCGACTTAAACGAGTTTTTGTGTGACTTATTAATTTAAGGGGCCTGTTATTTACACGGCGAATTTATCGCCATTGACATGGTGCCAATGTCGAGTTCCGAAGTAGACATCCATTCTGCATATGCCTACTTCCTAAGTCGGCAGACACCTGCAAGATTTCCAGCTAGGCCGTCCCATCCACGTAGCCTGCAAGATTTCCAGCTAGGCTCCCTATGCCGACTTGGAGAGTCGGTGTCGACATGTCCCATCAGTCGGAATCACACAGGTCACCTTCGTCTCTGGCCAAATATGACCATATGCCGACTTAGGAACTCGGCATCTGTATAGTGTCTTCCGACTTAGGAAGTAGGCATAGGCAGAATGGATGCCTACTTCGGAACTCGGCATTGACACCGTGCCAATGGCGATATATTGCCGTGTGAATAGCATGACTGTAATTTAAAGAGGTCATCATCTCACTCATAATCGATTCCATATTTTTACGAGGATTCGAACTCTGAATTTCTTGATATGAAATGTAGCTTTATAATCACTGCATTTATTTGTGATTGGTAGATTAAACTATTCACTTCACGGAAAACGTGTCAACAGGTAGCTTTGGATCCGAACTACGAATTTGTTGATATGGAACTCCGAATTCCTTATAGACGAGAACAAGAAATTTTAGACGTGAAGTGAGAGCTCCAAAATCTATCGTATGCCCAAGCTTAACTACCAAGTCTACAACTCGAGTCACTACAAGTTTTACAACCTTTTGATTTCAAGTTGTGATTCAAACTCAGATTTCTAATACCGAACAACAAGGAGTCTTTCGATTGATAGTTCATTAAATCTAAATTTAGAAATTGATTTATAGTTTTTTTTCACCACCGAAATTATGATTGAGTTTAAGATTTTTAAAACCTTTTGTCAATTCTGATTGTAGATGATATTTTTTTTGGTTCTGCCACCTGTCATCGGCACGGTGAAATATTGTCATATGCATGGTACTGATTTGAGAAGTCGGTGTCGGTGAGGCTCCCGACCTAGGGCATATGTGTCTCTCACTCAGACATTCAGTACAATGTTGTCGATCTAATGAGTCAGTGTCGGTAGGATTGCAGACCCAAGAATCGGTATTGACACCGTGTGAATAGGAATAATTTTATCGTGCATATAAGAACCCCTAATTTTTTTTTATGAGTGCTTTAGGCTGGGTCTACTCGACTCTGAGCAATAAAGACCACCCAAATAAGGTAGCATTTGCTAGTATAAATAAGCACGTTTTTTCTATTAGTAATTAGGGTAAATTGTAACTAATATCCCAACCTTTAGGGATAGTTGCTTTCAATACCCTAACCTTATAAAATTTCACAAAATATCCTAACCTATACCATTAATTGCAATTAACACCCTAAATGAGTTTCTTAAATTAAAAAATTACCCACATCAAACAAAAATTACAAAAAATCACCCATATTCATAAAATGTTTTCAATGAATCCCTAATACATTTTTAAAAAATGAGAATTAATTAAATCTCTTACAATTTGACCCCACCTGACCCACCATCCAAAAATAATTATAATATATATATAATATACTCCTTTAAAATATAATATAATTACTTTAGCATCTACTCATTTAAAATTTTAATATAATCAATCAAAATAATTAATTATTTATCAAAAAACATATATTATAATTAAAATCTAAATTTATATAAGTCTGTCTCGATACATGCCGATTTGTGCATCTATATATTCCCTGTATATTATTTGATACGATATATACTGTCTTTTTGGTTAATATTATGTTATATATACTAAAACTAATACATAACATCTTATAATGTATCACACATAAATTTCATGGTATTAAAAAAAATGATTCTATAAGAAATGTTTAACATAATAGTTTAACAAAAATAAAATAAAGTAGATTTAAAAAAATAAATGGTAAAAGATATGATAACCATTTGCAATAAATAATTATATAATAAAGATATATTCAAAATAATGTGGTAAAAATAATAATTTTACCATATTATTTTTCATATATCTTTATTATGTAACTATTTATTACAAATGGTTATCATATCTCATACCATTTATTTATTAAAATCTACATTATTTTATTTTTGTAAAAGTGTTATGTTTAAGATAAATAATTAATTATTTTGAGTACTTATATTAAAATATTAAATGAGTACATGCTAAAATAATTATATTATATTTTTAAAGGAGTATATTTTATATACCTGTTATAATTATTTTTGGATGGTGGGTTGGGTGGGCTTAAATTGTAAGAGATTTTTTTAATTTCAAATTTTAAAATATATTAGGAGTTTATTGAAAACATTTTATGAATATGGGTGATTTTTTATAATTTTTGTATGATGTGGGTAATTTTTAAAATTTAAGAATCTCATCCAGGGTGTTAAGTGCAACTAATGGTATATGTTATGATATTTTGTGAAATTTTACAAGGTTAGGATATTAAAAGCAACTATCCCTAAAGGTTGGGATATTAGTTGCAATTTACCCTAACAATTAACACATTATGTGAAATATATCCTAATATATGAGAATAGCAAATTAAGTTGTATGCTAATCCGGGAATTCTGGTTAGGCCGTGAGAAACAAAAAACGCGTTGAGTTTATTTTTATTTTTGATTATAAGGTAAAGATTCACTTTTACCACAAAAGTTCAAGTCATTGGTTCATCATCTCTTATATATATTTTTGTCATTTAATTTGCCCCCGAAAAGACGTACATGATTGTACAACAAAATCCACATTTAATCGCGGAATCAGTCCACACATTTTACCGAATTTAATACCATATTTTATTATCACAATTGGTTACGTTCGATATATAACATAATGGGTGACAGCTTTGGACTGATAAAGTAGTAGTTAGATGGTTGAAAGATCGACGAGCCTATGTTCTTAAGAGACATGAGAACCATATATATATATTATCGATCGCTTCAAAAGGTTAGATGTGCATCAAATATTGTATGTGCTACCAAATTGTTAGTACTTAGTACACCCTTACAAAAGGCTGTACTAAACACTAGAGTAAGTACTAATCATGTGCCGCGCGCTTATATACATATTCACTTTCAACACTCAAAGCCATTGTTCATACTCCGTATATGTGACACTGTGACCTATGGTGACCTATCGATAATGTCATATCATATCAACGTGATGTTCACCTTTTTTCACCTTCACCATTCGTGTACTACATTTTAATCAAGATCGTTATTCAAGTCAAATCTAGCTAATTTAAGATAAGTACAGGTAATACTCCGTATTGTTTCTTCTAGTTTTAACTGTTAAATCGGTTGGGCCCGATGGAGTCAAGACTAGAGATGGCAAAATCTGACCCGATCCGAGAAACCCGACCAACTCACCCGAACCGAAACCCGACCGAACCCAAAAATTTAGCGTTATGCAAAATCCGAACCCGAAACCGAGCCCGACCGATTTTGACCCGAAACCCAAAGTGACCCGAATACAGACAAACCCGACTCAACCCGGATCCGACTCAAATCAGACCCGACCCGAATTCCAATCCAACCCGAATTCCAACCCGACCCGACTCCCAGCCCGACCCGACTCCCAGCCCGACCCGACTCCCAACCGACCCGACTCCCAACCCGACTCAAATATCCTTGAATATATATCTATTATACATTTATACTATAAAACAAAAAAAATATTTGAATCCATTATCGAGCTATTGATAGTTAATGCTATTTTTAAACAAAATAAAAATCTCGTCTCTTCTTGAAAATTGAAACCCTTCAGATTTGGCGGGTGGCCCCAAATTTTAAAATTTCCCCTTTCAATTTGAAATCCCACCTAAAAATTTCTAATTTTCTATAACTCCCTCCTAAAATCTCGTCTCTTTTTTTTTTCCACCAACACCCTAATATTTTTAAATATTTTCTCCAATTGCATTGCATTGCATTTTTATTAAAAGAGAAAAAAATGAAATGTCAAATTATCAACAAATTAAAACAAAATTTATATTTGAAATTATTTTTTGTCAATAAAAAAGGTTTGTTGAAGCATATTAAAGTCCAAAAAATAGAAGGTTGAAGAAAAAAAAGAAATATTATTTTTAAAAGAAAAGATACGGAGATTAAATTTTCACGTTTAGGACTATTACATCCATATGGAAGAGTTATGTAGATATAAAAAAGATAAAGAATCACACATTATCTATTGAATATTCATACTTCTTCACTTGAAATGAATAAAAATAAAATGATTGATCAAATCACTTGAAATGAATAATTATGACATCATAACTTTATTTAGAAATGAAAGATAATAATTTATCTTTAACAAATTTTATAGGGTCTTGTTAGATACACCGCAAATGGTGATTAAGGATTTGCGCGTCTTTATTAACGGGCTTGCACGTCCTTAACAACGTGCAGGTGTGGCAGTCGTGCACGTCGATAACAAAATTGGATTTGCACGTTGTTAACGACGTGCACATATTGCACATCCTTAACAACGTGCAAATATTGCACGTCCTTAACAACGTGCAAATATTGCACGTCGTTAACAACGTGCAAACCCTAGTTAGGGTATTTGCACGTTGTTAAGGACGTGCAAACCCTAGTTAGGGTTTAGGGTTTAGGGTTTACGGAGGGTTTTTTAGGGTTAATTGAAGAATTTGATGGGTTTAGCTAGTGGAGGTTTATGATTTAGAGTTTTAGACATTCCGAGTATCCCCAAAAGAGTCCTATTTTTCCTCCACGGCGATATTTACCATGTTATTAACCGATCGAATGTCATTTCAGGAAGGATACGATACAATGTCATTTCATGAAGGATACGGAAAAAAAGGTTTACATCTATAATTGTAATAAACTGGTGGAATAAAATCTAGGAAAAGTGTAAAGGGCTACCAAACTCGACACGTAAGGCTCGAAATCTGTCAAACCGAGCTTGAAAAGGAGCATCCCATCCTTCGACGCTCGGTTGATGATGTGCGACCCATTCTGGAGCAGGCGGCGGAATAGGAGCGTTCGGACGCAACCAGACCTATGAGAACGGAAAATTAGAGTTAGAGTATTGACATATAGATGAAAAGTAAAATAGGTAATAATATAAGACGTTTGAAGTCGTACCGCGGAAAAATGGTCTTGGTTTCCGATGCAGGCTAAACCAAGGGTTGCTGATTGAGGGCCCGTATATAGCCCTCTATCTCCCGCATTCGGGCCGCTACCGCCGGAGGGATGACTGCAGGCTCAGGCAGGTCCACCCATGGATCCAAGGCGATCGGGTGGACGGGCGCTGGAGGGTCCGGATGGGGTGGCATGGTGGACAGCACGTACGGCCGACTCTGAGATGCGTACCAGGCCATGTAATCAGCAGTGACACCGGCCTGACAGTCCTCGCTGATGCGTCTGTGATCAGCAAGCCGGTAAAAGCGACCCTCGTCCTGTAAGTCCTGCCACCTGTCGTGCGCGGCATCAAACAAGGCGACGTACTTCGGCATCAATGTGGCGCCGTTATTAAACTGCCTCGGCGGGATGACGGCCTGCGGGACCCCCTGGACTCGTCCAAACTGCCGAAGGCACCTATCGGGCATATATGGCTCCTCCTCCCCACAAAATGTGATGGTGCCCCGGTAGGTGGGCTGACGGTACTCGCCGTCGAAGTCCAGATCACACCCAAAGGGCGTACACTCCACCTATAAATAAAAAAGTCAATCGTAAGTCACATTTACGAAATATAAGTTATATATAATTAGAGTATCGAATACATACATCGGCTACGGTAAGACGGTCGACCTCGTCCCGCATCTTCTTCAACTTCGCCTGCTTGGCCGCTGGGCTCACGCGGGTAGGCGCCTTCGGAGGGATGAACTTCGCATACCAGCGTCGATCGGCCATCCTAGCCGGATCGCTAGACAGCTCACCTCGGAAGCGAGGGAAGTACGCCCATATCCAAGCCTTGACACAAAACCCAATGTGGTTAGAATATAATATAAATATTAATAAACTGTAAAACAAAGTCAGCGGTCTCGTACCTGTAGTAGCGGCGTGCAGCTGTCTATACCCTTCGCACCTGCTTGGGTAGCCTCGCCTAGGCTCCTGTAGAGACAGGCTAGGGAACCTGCACCCCATGCAACGGTGGCCGTCCGGGGGATGTCCCAAACAAGGCCGAAGATCTTCCATGGGATCCGGCTCTGCGAATTGTCCACAAACAGATTCGTGGCGAGAGCGGTGGCTAGTTATCCAAGGTGCAGAAACCGACGCTGTGCAGGGTCATCCTGTGGCTGCCCCCCTCCCGTATGCCTGCGGATCAGAAACTGCTCAGGATCAGCTGCGGCCTCGGGGTCATCAGTGGGCGCGGGGTCGATGAGCGGCCCGTGTCTTGCGATCCACTCGTTCGTCAGCACCGCAACGGGAGGGCCGCTGGCGTGTTTGTATGAGCGCAGGGTCTCTAGGGTCAACTGGTAGTACGCGGAGACCGTGTGGATCAGCTCCGTCGGGCCCAGGTGTGACAAACACGGCAGACCCTCAATCCGAAGTCCCAAGAGGCAGACAACGTCGTGCAGCGTGATGGTCATCTCGCCCCACGGGAAATGGAAGGAACTGGTCTCCGGGTGCCAATGCTCTAGGAAAGCGGTGACCGTGTACTCGTCCACACCCTCCCAATGGAGGGCCCGCAGCTGTGGGATGCCCGATGGAATCAGATCCTGCCACCAGGTCCCCGGGCCCTCAAAGATATACGGGTCAAACGGCAGTAGGTGACTCGCCCGATGGTGGAACTTCAGAACCGGCAGATCCATAGTCGGCTCCCTTCACACCCGGTACGCTCGGTGGTGCCTGTAAGACACCAGCAGATCGCCCGGCGGCAAGAATGGGTCGACCTGCGCAGCCGGTGCAGCAGCCTGCGTAGGGATGGGCACGGGCTCCTGCTGCCCCCCTCCTGCCCCCCTGGCCCCTCCTGCCCCCCTGGCCCAGCTGGCCCCCCTCTTGCCCCTGCTGCTTATCATGCCCGTCGTCCACAGCATCTACGACGTCAGGAATGCTGTCATCCGCAGAAGCCAAAGAAATCGCCGGTGGTGGGTGAGAGGTCGAAGCCTCGTGCACGCCGGACGTAGAAGCCTCAGGGATGGTGGGGGGTAGCCGAGCAGTCGGTCTAGCCCCGTGGGCCCGTAAACCCCAAACTACATCAGTAACGCAGCTGCTAAGTACATCGAGGGGCGGCAACGAAGGCTGCTGACCATCCATCGGGTCGCCAGAAGAGCGCCAATCAGGCAGACCCCGCCAGAAGTTGTGATCATCGTCGCTCGGGGGGGTCCCCATGGACTGCTGGTAGCCCTCTGTAGACATTAGTAGATCAGTTACTGTATGTGTCTCCTCCTCTCTAACATGGGGTACCGTCTCCCCCTCTGATCCTCCCTCTACCATATCATCTCCCCCACCCTCTGCCCGCTGACTGACCGCTGCCCGGTTGCCGACCCTAACTGGCCGTAGGGTACCATCCCCCCTCAAGAGCCTCCCTGCCTGTTATTATGAAATGTTTAAGAATATTTTAATGTCTTTTAATATATGTTAAAATATATTAATCGCTTTTAATGTTTTTTATTGTCTTTTAATATATTTTAAATTATATTAATCGCTTTAAATGTTTTTATTGTCTTTTAATATATTTTAATGTCTTTTCATATATTTTAAAATATATTAATCACTTTTAATGTTGTTTATTGTCTTTTAATATATTTTAATTTCTTTTAATATATTTTAAAATATATTAATCACTTTTAATATTTTTTATTGTCTTTTAATATATTTTAATGTCTTTTACTATATTTTAATATATATATTTTCATGTATTTTAATATATTTTAATCTCTTTTAATATATTTGAATATATAATTTATGTTGTAATGTATTTTAATATATTTAAAATACATATTTTAATGTATTTTAAATATATTATAATGTTTTTATATATTATAATGTTTTCTAAATTATATAACTACATTATAAAACTACATTATAAACTATAAAATTATAAACATATAACAAATCATAAAAACTATATACTATCAATTAATCAATTATAATCTATCAAACTATATTATAAAACTATATTATAATCTATCAAACTATATTATAAAACTATAAAACTATTACTATCAAATTAAACAAATAATTCAAATAACATACCGGTGGGGTCGGGACAGGAGAAACCTCCATATTACGCCGCTTCCGCGGCGGTAATAGGGGCTGCTTCGCCATCTCCGGATCCGACGCCGGCACCACCACCTCCGCCATCGGCGCCTCCTCCACCAGATCCGCCACCTCCGCCACCGCTCCACCACCACCACCCTCCACCATCTCCATCTCCGGCAAAGCCCCACCACCACCGCCACCACCACCCTCCACCATCTCTATCTCCGGCACAGCCCCACCACCACCGCCACCACAACCCTCCCTCTTTACCTTCAATTACATCTGAAAATGATTTGTACAAGATCGAAAACATATTATTGTAGTTATTTTGATTATACTTTACAAAAATGATTTTATAAAAAAAGTGTAATAAATGATTAGTAGATTGTTAGTTGTAGTTTTTGAGAAAGTAAAAAAAGTAATAAATGAGAGCATGATAATATATATATGTTGATTTATTTAAAATTCGTGAAGAAACTAAAATGACATGTTTTAGCGAACGGATAGAGTATGAAAAAAGGGTAAATTATACTATATGCTTTTTAAATAAATATCCTTTATTATTTTTTTTTTCGAAACAAGATAAAAGTTAGGGAGGATCCCGACAATCGGGGGGCCTTCCTAGAGCGTCCTGACGGACGAGATCAGCCAACAGACGATCCGACGACCAGCTATCCTCGGCAGGGGTACCATAAGCAAGACGAGCAATCCTGTCCGCTACAGTATTCGATTCCCTGAAAATATGACGAATAGCAACATTAGTGAAGTGAGAGAGATCAGCACGCGTATCTGATTGTAAGAGCTCGATGTTCCATGGGCAGGACCAATCACCCTGAAGAGCTTTTACAACCGTTAGGCAGTCTCCTTCTATTAGGAGATTATGTAAATTAAGTTGTTTGGCCTTTAGAACACCTAGACACAGAGCCAGAGCTTCTGCATAAAGAGCGGAAGTGTTGTTACATGGACCGTTATCCACGGCCACTATACCCCCGCTGTCGTTTCTAATAATGAACCCGAAAGTACCGGAACCGTCCTGTCGAAATGACCCGTCGAAGTTAAGTTTATGAAAGTTTGTAGGAGGTATTTGCCACCGACACAAACCAGACGCTTTTCTGGTTGAGGGTTTGTTATGTGAAGAAGTTGAGTTGGAAGGGACAACATTCCTATATGTTGCCGGAGAGTCAGAATGCAACGCGACTTTGGTGGCCGACCAACTATCACGAGTTGAGTGAATAAACATCGAAACGTCATTAATTTTAATTTTGAAATTTGGGTCAAATACCAGTTTGTTCCTGAAAAACCAGACACTCCACCAGACAGTAGCTAGTAAGGCCATAGAAGATTTGCCCATAGAGCGGAACAACTGCGTTAGTGCGACATTATAGTTTTGCAAAGTTCAGATGGTGGCAAAATTCGGGATCTGAAGGTGAAACTTTTGTAGTAACGAAGACGTAATATAACAGTCAAACAGAGTATGAAAGCCGGTTTCAACCGAACTACCACATATGGGGTATCCAGACGGCACAGAAAAATGAGAACGTTGAAGTCTATCACTCGTAGGTAAACCATCTCGTGAGATTTTCCATAGGAAATGTCGGATTTTATGTGGAACGTCCAGTTTCCAAATCCAGTTGCAGCTGTAGTTAGGATCTCACTTGGCAGAAGGCACAATCAATCTAGCAAAACGAGTAGTAAACCAACCATCTTTGCTCGGACCCCAATACAGGCGATCCCGAAAGAAATTGGTTGTTAAATGTGTACGCATAATATTAGTAATATGACTTGTATCAAGGAACCCAGTTAGATCGGACTCTAACTTATGGAGATTCCAAGATTTGTCCGAATTAATGAAGTGATCCACCTTCCAGGATAACATAAGATCTGATGGGGTCGAAGTTGCTAGTTGAGAAAGAGGAGTTTCGTAAATCCAATTATCTGTCCAAAAATCGACATCGGAGCCGTCACCAATGGACCAACGCAGACCAGGCTTAAAGAGATGCTTAATGGAAAGGAGTTTGGACCACTGCCAAGACGTATTACCACTCCGATTATATTTCAACAGAGGAGTGCCTTTAAGATATTTGATTGAAATGAGGCGGACCCATTGGTTATCAGGTTCAGCAATAATTTTCCAAAGAAGTTTCATTTGCAAAGCAACATTCATAGTTTCAGCCTTGTACAGGCCAAGTCCTCCAGAAAGAGTATCAGCACAGATCTTATCCTAGCTAATTAAGGGTGTGCTCTTAGTGCTTTTATTCCAAAAGAAGTCCCGATAAACTTTGTCAAGTTCTCGTAAGATAGCCGTCGGAAGCAAGAAAGCTTGCATTATGAAAATCCGTTTAGCACTTAGGTTTGCTTTAATAAGGACTTTCCTCCCTTCAAAAGAGATGGAAGAAGCTTTCCACTTAGACAATTGCTGCTTAGCTTTTAGGATAATGTCGGAGAAAGTATCTCGGTTAACAAGACCATTTATAATGGGACAACCCAAATATTTTTCCAAGTTATTAGTCTGAGGAATGCCAAGCGAGTTTGTAACATTATTTATAGCCGATTGGTGTGTATTAGGAGAAGCTTGGAAGCTGGATTTATTAAGATTCACTTTCTGGCTCGACACTAGACAAAACCTTTGGAGGATGGAATTGACACGAAGACACGCTGTGTCCGTTGATTTAGTGAAGATGATGATATCGTCAGCAAACGCAAGGAAAGGGATCTGAAGTTGATTTCTCCCAAAGGAGAATCCCAGGTCTTTGTTACAGTTGGCTTCACGCTGCAAAGTCCGAGCTAATACTTCAGCTGTGAGAATAAACAAGAAAGGAGATAGAGGATCACCCTGACGAAGACCCCTAGTAGGCACGAACGGAATGGATGGTTCGTCATTATTTAAAATGGAATAGAAGACTGTAGTAACGCATTCTTTAATCCACTTTATGAATTCAGCAGCGAAGTCGAACTTCGATAGAGTATTGAACAAAAAATTCCATTCAATCCTATCGTAAGCCTTTTCCATATCTAGTTTAATAACTAAAGAGCCAGTTTTAGCTCGAAGCGATTTGAACGAGTGAAAAATTTCATGGGCTATGAGGATGTTATCTTGGATAGAACGACCCTTCGTAAATGCTCCTTGTAGGGGATGAATAAGCTTGTCAAAAACCAAAGCCAGTCTAGCTGAGATAATTTTAGATATGACTTTATAAACCTTGGAACATAGGCTGATTGGCCTATAATGATTAACTGTAGATGGATCGTCACGTTTAGGGAGGAGAGTAATGAAAGTATGGTTTACCTGCTTGAGAATTTTGCCAGACGTGAAGAAAGCCTTAACAACCTTAGTAACGGAATGCCATACAATGGGCCAGTAATGTTGGTAGAAACCCGGGGGCATACCATCCGGACCTGGGGACTTATCAGCTGTAATGGAAAAGATGGCCCTTTTTATTTCTGTGTTGGTGACGCGCGCAGTGAGCATGATATTATCATCTGGAGTGATTTCTGATGACAGAACATCAAGATCTGTAGAGATAGAAAAACCTGGGTCAAAGGAGGATTTGAAACGCATTTTGAAGTCAGAGACAAACTCCTCTTGAATGAGCCTATTGTCTGTAATAGCAAATCCCGAGCTGTTGAGAATAGAGTTGATGAATTTTCTACTCCGTTTGGACGAAGCAATATGGTGGAAATAGGAAGTGTTCGAGTCATTTAGCTTTAAGTGCTTCACTTTAGCTCGTTGGCTCCAGTATCGTCGTTGAAAATCAAGCAGGTGCTCACGCTTATTAATTAATCTCTTTTGTTTCTGGAGATCTATGTAAGAAGCCGACACAAGCAGATTATTCTGTAAATGGAGTAGAGCCTCGTCAGTTAACAAAACTTGGCGATTAATATTGTTGTAAGTAGATTTATGCCATCGTTTGGCCAGAGTTTTAAGAAGGACAGTTTTCTTGACTAAATTGAACATGTGTGAACCCACCCGGCTAAGACGCCACGCTTGTTTCACAACGTTTGTAAATTCTGGTTTGGTAGTCCAAGCCAACTCAAATCTAAAAGGTTTTTTGTAGTTATTGTCGAGAGACCTGAAATCCACCGAAATAGGTGCGTGGTCTGAAGAGGTAAATGGGTGAATCTGTACTCTTAAGGAAGTAAAGTGTGTTAAAATTGAATGATGCGGAAGGAACCAATCCAGCTTAGCAAAAGAATTATCCGGTTCACCTAATTTCTTACCTCGCTAGGTAAACTGGCCGCCAAATGTTGGAATCTTTATAAGATGAAGAGCATCCTGGATGGATTGGATACGAGTGAACCGATTACTGGACGGTACAATTCCACCAAACTTATCGGTTGGAGCTGAGATCTCATTTAGATCTCCCATTAAGGCCACTGGATGAAGGCATTGGGAAAAGTATGCCAATAATGAAGGCCAAAAGGCAACCTTCCCAAAATAATTAGGAGGAGCATACACCACGATGAACGCAATAGTCGAATTTGTTATCGTATCGAAGTAATCGAAATGAATAAACCTATGTTGTATAGACACTAAGGTAATCTGAACCGCTGAAGGAGGCAAGTCCCTCCAAAGGAGACAGACCCCTCCAGCAAAACCCACTGATGGATCAAAAGCAATGTTCATAAAGCCACATTTACGCCATAGGTTCTCATTTGGCGGTGAACTAGCTTTTGTTTCGAGGAGGGCGAGAACATTTATGTAGTTGTTACGACAGAAGATGTCTATATTTGTCCAAAAATTACGCCTACGGATACCACAGCAATTCCAAGTTGCAATATTCATAAAATAACTGTTTTATAAGGTAACCGTTTGTGAACTAACATTAGCTGATTAGTGACTCGGAGAGAGACATCCGATAATGTATATGGTGAAACAGATAAATGCCTTGTTTGTGCGACGAAACGTCCCAAGGAAAAGACAACCGATGAAAATACATCCATACAAGTTGATGTACCTGAAGGCATCCGATGGGGATTATATGTAAATAGAAATCTGTGAACTAGAGTTCATGATTAGTCAAACAATAGCCCCTGTCATGAATGATGACGAGTGTTTGAAATGTAACGTAGGCGAACAGAGGTAATTGACTACCACAAATAATGAATTTAAGGAAACCGTGCTTTGGATTAGATATAACATCATTGGTCATATAATACATTACACTAAAGGGTTTTAGTCTATAGTAACAGTTGAAGTGTTCGGTATCATCGTTAAAGGAAACGTCCTCAATCTGCAAAGTAGAGCAGTTAGTACGCATTAGTGGACTGATATGGAGGGTTAAGAGAGCCATGATGAGGTGACTATAGAGACAGCCGATCAGCAAAAGACAAGAAGCTCTAGTTTGCTGAACAAGCAAGCATAAAAAGTCTGGAGATGTAACGTACATTATACGATCTAATGTGGAAGCTCTCCAACAATAAGAAATATGTGATATGCGGTAGACCCACCCATAGGCAACTGAACTTAATAAACAATATTTGGAGAAAGGCTGGAGAAATAAACAAGTGTAATAAAACATGAACATAGACCCAAGTGGTTTCTTGATTTTCATAAATCCAACATCAAGGCTTGTGAGGCCGTGGTTTCTTAAAGTAACCCACTTGGACCTTTGGGTATGTACGTACAAAAATGGATGGTTCCAATCTCCGAAATCCAAATTGAGTATACGGATTACAATTACATCCTCAAATTTATAAGTAAAAGTATAAGCCACTGGTGGAATTTTCATAGCTTTTGAGGGCCTAAGTGATCTGTTGAGATCAAAGCATAAGGCTTGTGAGCCAATACTTGATACAAGGTTAGTGTTGGTATGAGTGAGAGTACAACGCACGACCCAAATGAGCAAGCTCCAGAGCGAAAGCAGCAGCAAGCACCAGCAGGGGACCCCTACGAGCGATAGAAGATCAAGAGACGACACTCCTAACCCAAACGGGTTAACCGTAGGAGTGCTCCTCCAACCTCTTATAAGGCAAATATGTGCACAGGTGGGTCTCCCCAATAGAGAAGACATGAGCAACTGTTTTAGCGTATTCGAAAGAAGGTGCAAGTCAACAGTAGGGCTGCGGTTGGGCGATCTCCCATCAGTTCGAGCCGGTAAGGCTATAAGTTTCAAGTGCACCACCTCAAGGCGCCGGATAACTGCAGCAGAAGACATCCCCACACCCCTACGACGGAAGTGGAACATAACCTGAATCAAAGCTAACCTGCAGCAGTAAAAGGAAACACAGTAGCTTTCGGAACTAACGAAACAAACAACGGAAAAACAACATACAATAATTGATTGGCTTGTGAGTAGGGTAGGCAATTGTGAAAGTGATCGACAACGCAAGGATCGACAACATGCTATGGTAGTAGAAGAAGGGCGATGAACCCCAATGCATATGTAAGCAATGTTCCAAAAAACGCTTGGCGGGTGCTTGGCGGAGAGGTGTGGTCAAGGGTCTAGGCGGAGTGGGCGGGGTCTAGGCGAAGTTTTTATTTAACATGTATTTTTACTTCTAAGTCATGTAAAAGACCTAATAAAGGGTATATAAATTAATAAACTTTCATAATCTTCATATTTCATATATTGTTCAACCTTTTCCAGAGCCAATAATTAAGCATAAACCCATAACACTTCCTATCCAACTGGCACAAAATCAATTACATAAAACATAATCAAAGTCTAAAACAACCTAGAAGTTGTATAATAAAACTTAAATTTTAAAATATAATCATGGTTAAACATTAATCTTCTAGACTTCTATGTATTCATTGTAACGGCCCGGATATAAATATCCGGGATACGTTTCGAAGGTCGGATACCTTCGTTCGGATGTTGCAATTCAGGTACGGGTCGAGGTTTCAAACCTCTAATCAGTCGAAGTCTTAGAAATACAATTTAAACGAAAGTAAAGCGGAAGTATGGTTTATATACAAAAGCCACGGCAGAGCCGGGTCAAAACCAAAACAAAGTGGGTGATTGCCATTTGTCAAGTTAGAATATATTAGCCGGATTCTTCGATTCGCCAAAAGACTTCCCCGTCACAGAAGCATGGAGCAACAAGAGCGGTACCTATCACTATCCACGAAGTCAGGCCTGGTGATCGCCTGCGGGTCCTCTGACTGCGCTGAGGCCACATAACATGCCTATGCCTAAATAAAAGATGACTAATGCGGTACAAGATTTAAATCACACTATCATGCCCCTAGTATATATATAATATGCAGAAAAGAACTGTAAAGGGCCCAAGACAATGCCAAGTGGCATATCCCTCTCCTACCTCTGCACCCCTTCCCGTTAGTGCAGAGACTGGCCAGTTCGGGCTATAGCATAACACTCTCTTCGTGGTGGTGCACTTCACCACGGTATCATTATATCATATCATATCTCATCATCATATCATAAATCATGCTCATGCCCGATGGTGCTGGGCTAATCATATCATATTATATCATATCATATCATCTCTTGCCCGATGGTGCTGGGCTATCATATCATGCTCATATCGACTCGATAGACTCAGGGCACCCGATGGGGCTGGGCTACCCTATGACCCTAAATCGAATTTAAATAAAATTAGCGGAAAAGCTCGAAACCCGCTTGTCCGATCGAATCCCGACTAAATCGAATTTAAATAAAATTTCAATTAATAATTTCAAGTTAAACGGAATTAAATAAATTTTTCGATACTCGGAGCTTAAATTAATTTTATTAATACTCGATCTTTAAAGCGAAAATCGAATCCCGTCAAAATCCGAAATTTAAATGATGCCGGAATAACTTAAAATCCAAAACTTACGCTCGAGGACGGGTTTTATTCAAATTGAATTTAATAATAATTTATTTAGTTAAACTAATCATAATATATAAATATACTCGGTCTTTACATTTATCCACCTCTAAAAAAAAGTCTCGTCCCCGAGACTAAAATCATTTAAAACAATGGGGAGAAGTTTGAAACCAGTGAGTCAGAGGACCATGTCCAAGGATCTTGTAATCATCTCGGTTGCGTCTTCCGGGATTCTCACAACATCCTAGTCATGGTCCTGACATCTCCAATTGGTCTTGTCAAGGGTGTAATAAGCGCCCCGATCACATCCTCGCTTCGACTTTTCGGAAGTGTCACAACTCTAAAAGCATTATAGCGTCCGACTAGGTCTTAGCAAGCAATATATAAGCGCCCCTATAAAATGCTTGTATCCACTTCGTGAGACGTCATAATGTAAATCCATTTCGTAAATTCTCAAAGCGCTTTGTAAAGGGAAAGGTTGTCATCCAAATCATTGAAACTCTCAATTTCTTTAAAATCCCAAGTTGGCCATTTTTAAAACCGCTCGAAATCTTCAAATCCGATGTTTAATCAAGCAACTTTACACCAAAACAAGTCAATTCCTTTCAAATCAAGATTCCGTCAAAATCTCCCAAACACCAAAACAACTTCTCGCATACCAATCAATCAAATTCAGAAGGTAGGAGGTGGAGTCATCCACCTCTAAGGGCTAATCACATATTCTCTTCCTAGTTTCCAGAATCTTTTATCATCATCCTCAACTCAACATGCACGTAAGTAAATCAACTCATCGACTCATAACATCATCAACCACTTCTCATATGGCAATCTCAACATCAATCATGACAATCTCAACCAATCGACATCTCAACCGTGTAATATGATTACCCATAAAATAAATCATACCATCCTTTCAGAACACGCCAAAAGCAATAACAAAGTCTTAATGTCATACCATGAGCCATAAAGTATATCTACCTCATACCGAAGGCATCACAAGTGCATCATTGAATTCTCATAAATCACGCAAGCACACATGTCAAGAGATCAAAGAGGTTAGGTGTCATGGAGTCAGTACACTACTTCTAGTCAAATCTCACGATCGCATCTCAACATCGCACACTAGTGGAACCAGTCATAACAAGGGATCTCATGTAAAGCATAAATTCACATAGTCATCCTATCCAATCTCTATCTAGCATTATCATAACATATTATCACATCAATCCAACAAAATCATGCTATTAAGATTCAACCAAAAAGGGAAGATCAACAGTATATCAACATCAAAATGTCATCATGCTCTCCAGACATCATCTTAGCTCATCACAATGTCATATAACGATTAATAGCAGTCATGCACCATCATCTTATATATACACATAAGTCATACCTATGATCCAAGTCATATTCATCACTTACCTATTCATAATCAGGTTTATCAACCATATAGGATAACATCATGCTTTCACATAACAACGTATCATCATCTCATGATTCATTCAACACATTATAACATGCTTTTAGAACAACATAGTAGGATAGCAATGGGTCATTATATCATGTTCATAGTTGTCACTACCAATTTTAGCTCAGTATTGCATATCAACATGTAATATCATGCCATACAGGTTTATCATGGTTGCTACCTAGCATCAAGCCAGTACATATTAATAAATCATATAATCAAGAAGACCCTCATATCATACCAATCACTCAATTTCCTTAACCGCTCTCTAACCATTCTACCAAGGGACCTCACTCACATGTTTCAAGAAGAAGCAATCATTAACATTATTACACAGAAGGACTACATCATATCAATCAGCATTTATCAATAGCATCATTAGCTCATCATTAAGCATTGCAACTGTGTTTTTAAAATCTCAATCTACTGTCATGCTCAATAAGTTATTGCAAAACATCATATATGAACCTAATCAAGTCAAGCTAGCACATCTCGTCATAGCCACATCTAATAAACAGTTCAGATTCTCAGCATTTGCAGTTCACATTATAGGCAAGGAATTTAGATCATGCTTGGCATCTCAGAGTAGCATCACATTAAGTCATCAAGGCACATTAGGATTGTAAGGCATCGAATCATATCATCATAGTCAACAAACAATCAAGCAATAGTCATCACATCAACAAGCAGCTTTCAACATCAAGTCAGTGCAATATCATCATCAACAAGCTCAGAAAGGGTTAGCAATTCGAATAGAGGACGTTCCCACTTGCAAGTCATATCGTAGTCAACAATCGTGATCCTCGAAACGAGCTTGTTCCGTCGACATCATCGATCCTGAGGCCCGTGGGTTATGTGCCCACGCTTCCGCTGCGCTGCCCTATCGCTATTCGACTTCCCGATCCCTTTTTTCCATGCGGTCGCTCATCCAAGGTAATGCGTAGGAGTTTAAGTTAGCGGAGATAGGGGAGTGACAAGAGCGGACAACCCAACGTTTTCTCTCGGAGACCAAATGGACCAAAGCTAAAGACGACACGACTAGAGACAAGACTCTGACTCGGGAATAGTAACGATGCCTTTATGGAGTCCATTAGGTTACAACTTGTGATAAACAAGCATGAATT
Source organism: Persicaria maculosa (assembly GCA_963922045.1). Lineage (NCBI taxonomy): Eukaryota > Viridiplantae > Streptophyta > Magnoliopsida > Caryophyllales > Polygonaceae > Persicaria > Persicaria maculosa. The sequence goes on along the minus strand of OY998261.1, from coordinate 15,489,482 downwards.
CATTATGGAGCATATCAATCACATCAATCCACACTAACATGTACCTACCTCGGGGGCAACATTCGTATTCATATCAAAGACACAATCAAGTCCTACGCTGATGTATGTGAAACAAGCTAACATTCTAGTATTTCATGGAAACAGATATGCCTAGTAACTTCAAGCAAGATAGGCGGAACCAACAATGATCATATATAATTCGAAGTCATGCGGACTTTAGTGAAGATAACGAGCATCATGCATGTGAACAATCTAAAAGCATGGTATACACATCAACAAATGAGTCCAAATATATCATGGCGAGGTAGGTCGTAATAAACAGGAGAAGCGTCATACGAGATCATATAAGGGCAACATAGTAACTATCTCATCTAACACAATGATCATGTAATAGGTCAAGCATGACACGTAATCATATGACGAGATACATTTAGAGAGCATGGGTCCTACATGATACTAACGATACATAACGTGATGCAAGCATAGTCAAGAATCATTTAGAGGAGTTCAACATAATACTCACGAAACATGAGGCATCATCAAAAGTAACAAGAAGGACATCATGGATGCAAGACTATAAGCATGCTAAGAAGAACCACCATAGAGTACATATATGGTACAATAGTTATCATATCATAGAACAAGTACAACACGTGATCATTTAGCGGGTCATATTGGAAGTCATAAGCTCCACATGATACTAATAGCACACATCGAACATGAGTACAACTAAAGTAATTCAACTAGGTTCATTCCGATATTCATGCGTCATGTATTTGCAAAATCAGGATATAGAGTGATGTGTGATCAAGCGAGGTGTCAAATCATACATTCATGGAAGCACGAGAGGATATCATAGAGTAATAGACATTTTAACCATGTAAGCATGCTGGGTTTAACTATCACGGAAAGCTAGTCAATCATCGAATTCAACATTAAGCTAATCAGAACGAGTGAAACATGTTAAGAGAACAGAAAGAGGAAAGAACCACACTATCAGGTACCTAGCTCGAGAGAGAATCAACAATAAAGTAGGCAAGGCATAAATGTGCGTAAGTCATAACCAAGGATCCTACACGTTACTAATGGCTCAATATAACATGTGGTACATACATTTAGAAACATGTTGTATTTATATTGATTTAAACTCGTTTTATCTCTTTTGAGTTTTGACTAGTTGAATTAGGACAGGTTCTCATTTTATCTCTTTTTACCGTCTCGAGGGTTTGAAATCCCCTTTTTCTTCATTAAATTCTTAAGACATAAATAGGGTTATAACTTGAAGTTGATAAATAAGCATCTCGTACTTGGATTACAAGATCTTGCAGATGGATAATTCTTCCCTCTAAACGTAACCCGGATTTATAATCTGGGCCGTTACAGTGCAAGAATAAAATGATGAAGTGCATGGATAACATTATGAAGTGCACAATTAAGATTATAAAGTGCATAAATAAAATGATAATATGCAAGAAATGACGATGTGTATGAATAATAATATGAAGTGCGCAGTTAAGATTATTGTTAATGTGTCTTGAATCATTTTTTACTGGCGACGCATCGGAGGGTCCGGGGGGCGGAGCCCCCAATGTTTATTTTAAACGGGCCTATCATATCTGTTTTTTACGTATAACAATTTCAAATTAAAGTGCATAATTAAGATTAAAAAGTGCATAATTAAGGTTAAAGAGTGCATAACTAAGATCCGGCGGGGGGTTAGGAGGAGAGAGAATATGATAGGAGATGCGGTTCAACTTTTTTTAACAAACCGGTTCGTTTTTTTTTAAATAGAACACGCGTTCCGATTTTTACTAAATGATAAAATTTTACACCTTAATTAAGGCCATTTTAAACTTTAACCTCTCCATATATATAGACAATAGATCAAATGTACACAACTCTTATTGTGTATCGTGTTAACAAATCCGGGCCATTGAATTAAGAAGATCAACGGATGAGATTAAAAGTAACTTCTGATTATTCTTTGGTATTGGGAGATTATTCGGTGGAATAAAATTATTCGGTGGTATTGGACGATTCTTCGTTAGTATAAAATTTACATTTTTTACACTTTTTTTTACAGATGAATAATTATGTGAAAACATACAAATAATCATGAACAAATAGACGAATAATTTCAGAGTACATGATACACGATAAGGGTTGTATACACGGTTAAGATTAACGTGATTTTAGGCATGCATTGTAACAATATTAAGCAAATTAAAGTGTAGGAGTTTAATGGCGAAAGTAAGTGGTGTATATATATAGTGGAGTTGGGATGGAATTAGAAGAAATTAAAAAGAGAAAGCAGCAAAGTATAAGTGGGTACGTGGTACTACAACTTGGGTCTATCCTCATATTAAGTGGCTATAAAAGGTTTAGGGTTTAGAGAGGACAACCCCCCTATGCACTTTTTCATTAATGCTTTTGATTTGTGATCCTTATGATTTCGGGCCTTTATCTCTCCACTAGGAACAGGGGATCAAATGTACGTGTTTCAGAAGAAAGAGACAACGTGAAGTTTATTTAACTAGCTAATAATTAGTCCATTTTAGACGTACATTTAATTTAACCGATTTTATATATATATATATATATATATATATATATATATATATATATATATATATATATATAGGGTCGGGTTCGGTTGAGAAGCATCGGTTCGGTGAGAATGAAAGAAGTAATTTGATTGGTCTATACAAATTAAAATAATATAAATTCGTATTAAAAAACCGTCCCACAAACAGTATCCTAAGTAATCCCCGAACAGCTCCTTCCTTCACCCATTCGCACCCGCTGCTCGTGGCATCACGCGCCCTCCTTGCTGGTCAGCAAATTGTGATGCGCTCCCACCTGTTCACAAAATAAAACATATACAGTAACACATTAACAATGAACCAAAAAAAATCAATACCACTCCTATTTATTTAATGTTCATGAACCATACTATTCTTAAATTAATGAACCAAAAAAATACCATGAATCACTACTATTTATTTACCTTTTTGGTTAATTATTTATTTACTTGTTTTTAAAATAAAATTGTTTATGAGTCAATACTATTTATTTGATGAACCACTATTTTTTATTTGATAAACCACTACTATTTAATTCACTGAACCAATCTCTATTTAGTCACTGGACCAATCTCTATTTAGTCACCGAACCACTCTTTATTTAGTACTGAACCACTCTCTATTTAGTCACTGAACCACTCTCTATTTAGTCACTGAACCAATCTCTATTTAGTCACCGAACCAATCTCTATTTAGTCACTGAACCAATCTCTATTTAGTCACTGAATCAATCTCTATTTAGTCACTGAACCACTCTTTATTTAGTACTGAACCAATCTCTATTTAGTCACTGAACCACTCTCTATTTAGTCACTGAACCACTCTCTATTTAGTCACTGAACCAATCTCTATTTAGTCACCGAACCACTCTTTATTTAGTACTGAACCAATCTCTATTTAGTCATTGAACCACTCTCTATTTAGTCACTGAACCACTCTTTATTTAGTACTGAACCAATCTCTATTTAGTCACTGAACCACTCTCTATTTAGTCACTGAACTACTCTTTATATTATATATAAATATATATAATATATATAATTCCATCAATTATCCAATATCTCCAGCTAAAATGAATATATTGAAGGTGAAGGAAAAAAATATATTTTGGTGATGGTTTAAGCTATATAGCTTCCCAGTGAGTGGGCACATGTATTAATTTTGATTGCTTTCAAACAGATCCATTGCAAGGTCATGGTCTTGATGCACACATATGTTTATTAAGACTGACTAACTAATTTAATTTAATTTAATTTTATACTTGCCGTCGCCGCCTCCGTCGACTACCCCCTCGCTCCCACTGGTTCTTCAATATTCCATGACCTCCATTGTTGAACACCAACCGCAAAAGATGAGGACGGAGTCAGTGTAAGCAGTTGGGATCACTAGCCTCTCGATCTGTCTGGCTATGTTCACAAAAGCTGTCCAATTAAGGAGAACAAAATTGAAAACCAATTTCGATGCATAAGCAACTCAGAGCGACCTCGATTCCATCTCAGTCGCGCCTCCGACATCCTCCTCCGAAGCGGTGTCCTAGGAATGAGTCGCTTTAGCAAGTGATGCTAATTCGATTGTTTCGGCGTCCTCCAGGCTTCAAATTAGAGCTCCGGAGTCGAACGCGTTAGTGATGGATTGATTGCAGTCGACAAGAACGTCTTGATTCTCAGGGGATCGCCCCCCTGTCCTTGTTCGGATGCTCGACGATTCGTGCTCGCCGGTTATGAAGGAGAAGGCGATGAAGCCATTGCGAAGGTTTAGATTTGAGGATCAGGAGAAGAGAAGTGAGAACAGAGAGGAACGGAACGGAGCGCGTGAGACTGGTTTTTAATTTTATTTTTGTTAATGAAATTTGACCAATGAAATTACTTCTTTGCTTCTCAACGATCCAATTACTTCTCACTTGAACTCTCCCCTATATATATATATATATATATATATATATATATATAGGGATTGACTCCGGTGAAAACCTCAAATTGTGGTAAAAACCCGTGAGGACTACTTTATATCTTGGTTTTTTTGAAACCCGTGCTAAAAACCTCAATCACACGGTGACTTTACAACTCTGTTCAACCTAAAAACCGTGCTAAAAACTAAAGTTTTAAAATAACACATGACTTTATAGTTCGGTTAAACCGAAAAATCGTGCTAAAAAGCTAATATTTTAAAATTACATAGTGACTTTATCGCTCGGTTTTATTCAAAACCGGGCTAAAATTTATGACTTTATAGATCGGTTCTATTCATAACCGGGGTATAAAGCAAGTGAACCGGGCTAAAAAGCCGGTTCTCACGGGTTTCTACTGCAATTTTGGTTTTCACCGGAGCGCATCCATATATATATATATATATATATATATATATATATATATATATATATATATATATATATATATAATGGGTGATTCGGGTATACTTATCCCTTAGGATGTACCTTAAATAAATATATAGACCCTTGATCTTATTGGAATGGATGACTAATAATGGACCACGTCTACGAGTATTTAAAAAAAAAAAAAAAAATCCAAACTACCCCTCACAAATTGTCCTCCCTCACAATATTCAAAGCTTCATCGACGACGAGGGCTTCGACTTGGTGAAAAAGGTGGCGATTCGAAGAGAAGAAGAGCGGCGTCGAGTCGGCGGTGCACGGACACGAAGTTATCACCGATGGTCGATTCCGATTGCTGGGCCAGTCAAGGTGATGGTCGGGGTCCGATCGGAGTCATCTAACACCTAAGGTTCAATTGTAGAAGAAAGAGACTCCATTAATGGGTAAGCATGGATCAACCTTTTTGAAGATTTGGCTCGATTTGGGGTTTTTGTTGAGAACAGGGGCGGCCCTAGGGTGGGGCAGGCGTAGGCGGCCGCCCCACCCTTCGACCCACGCGTCCCCGGACTTTAGAAAAAAAATAAAAAAATTATTTATATATATGGCAGTGTTGTAATAAGTTAAACTAGGATGAATATAGAATCAATTAATCTACTTTGTTTAGTTGGTTGGTGGGAAGGAAGGAAAGTAAAGTGATACCAAAGGTTGAGGGTTCCATTCCTACTAGCCTCCTTTTTATAAAAAATTTCACCTCCCCCCAAAAAGTTTTTTTTTCTTTGTTCAACTTGTACCCTACTCTCTATGTTTCTACCCACTTATTTAATTATATTCCTACTTCCCGCCCTCCCTATTAGATACAAATTATCTAGCTATAACTAATTAACCCCCATAAAATTGGTGAAATTAGCCTTTTTTTTAAAAAAAAAAAATTCCACCTCCCTCAAAAAAGTTTTTTTATTCTTTGTTCAACTTGCACCCGCTCTCTATGTTTCTACCCCCTTATGTAATTATATTCCCACTTCCCGAACTCCCTATTATATACAAATTATCTAGCTATAAACTAATTAACCCCCATAAAATTGGTGAAATTAGGATTTGATTATGAGAATAAATTTTGTGAAATTTTCATTAGAGTTTGTGATTTTGAGAATAAATTTTGTGTTTTAATTATTGTGTATATGTGATTTTCAGAATGAAATTTATTAATTGAATTTGTGAAGCTTTATGCAATATTTATATTTTCGTACCCTACATGTCTTTGGGAACCAAAAGATATTATAAAGTTGATGAGTTTACAATCCTAGATAATATGCAAAAGCCTTGAATTTAGCATGATTGAATTTCGATAAGTTTACACTCCTAAATATGACAAATGCCTGAATTTCCAATGAATGACGAGAAACCACTATCATAACAATCAAGCAAATGTAAGTCTACTTTTCTACAATCCATTGCTAAGTTGAAAGTCGTAGATTAGGTAAAGGAGTTTATTCAAGGCCAATATCTCAGTACACACTAGAAATTTCGCCCCACCTTTCGGAGGATCCTGCGGCCGCCACTGGTTGAGATGAACTTATGATTAATGTGTTTAGCTTATATTATTCTACGATTTGAGTGTTTTTTTGGGTAAGTGATTGCTTGATGTGTGATTTGTTTAGAACTCCATCAATGGGTAAACATCAGACTTTGTGGAGAATTGAGGGATATTTAGGGGTTTTTTTTAACAGTGTGAAATTATGATTCATGTGTGTAGCTGACGATTATTTGACGATTTGAGTGGAATTCTTGTTTGGGCTTTTAAAAGTTTTTTCATTATTCATGAACTAGGTGTAGTTTATTTAGCGGGGTTGAGTTTTTTTATTTGGGATTTTTTCTTTACCTCGTAAAAATAAGAATTCGACTGAATAATCTTCCAATTATCGTTTAATATACGCGTTAAATCGATCGATTCAACCGAATAATTCTAAAAATTTACTTATTCACAATGGTTGCATAATTATTCATCGTTTTTGTGTACCTCTTAAAAATAAGAATTTGACTGAATATCTCCTAATTATCGTTCAATGTACTCGTTGAATTGACCGATTCAACCGAATAATTCTAAAAATTGACTTATTCACAACGGTTATGGAATTATTCATCGATTCTGTGTACCTCATAAAAATAAAAATTTCATTGAATAATCCCCCAATTATCGTTCAATGTATGCCTTAAATCATCCGATTCAACCGAATAATTCTAAAAATCTACTTATCCACAACGGTTATGCAATTATTCATCGCTTCTATTTACCTCGTAAAAATAAGAATTCTACTGAATAATCTCCCAATTATCGTTCAATGTACTCGTTAAATCGAGCGATTCAACGGAATAATTCTTGATTTTTTGGATCAACTAACATTAAAAAAATGTATAGTGTTTTTTTAAACCGAAAAGAATTTGACTTTTGCCACGTAGAGCAACTAGCCAAGTGCATCCCGAAGGATGCTGCTGCAAAGCGCAGCGTCAGAAGGAAGAGAGGCACCAGAGTATGGAATTGGAAGATGAGATAAGCGATCAAATGTATAGTGTTGTTTTTTTTACAGTAGGCAAACATTAGGAGCCGCTACCTATACATTAGCCTAACTCCAGGATCATCACGAAGGATGATGTTACAAAAATCCCTTTGATAGGGGATAGACTGCAACTTACAGATGACATATTTTCTAGCTACATAATCCGCTGACTTATTTGATTCTCTATAGACATGATAGATATCTGCCATCGAAAATTCCGATTGTAGCTTGACAATATCTTCGACTTGTCGCATGACTTCCCATCTTGGTTGTTAATGTCGGTTGATATCCTTAACCAAAATTTGGTTATCACTTTCAAGGATGATCTTCGATAAACCTTTCTCCTTTGCGCGTTGCAGCCCCAAAAGAATTGCTGAGGCCTCCGTTTGAATGACCGAGCATTCAGTGATTTCCTTATAAAAGATATCAATAATCTGACCTTCGGAATCCCGAATGATTCCTCCAATTAGACACTTGCCAGAAAGGGCAATAGAACCATCTACATTAATTTTGTAGATAGTTCTGGGTGGTCTACTCCACTTGGCATTAACCTTTTTGTTTTTGACTCTCTTTGTTTCTGGATTTTTGCAATCTCCCTAGTCCTAGTCGAGCAGGGTTTGTCTGATTCTCTGGATTATTTGAGTTGCACCATTCTGTTTCTTTTGCCTGAAAATTTGTTCATTCCGAATTTGGTGAGATTTTTTTATTTCATGCGAATCCCACCAATTAAAAAAAAATCCCCCACAAAATTCTTCATCACACGCGCCTATTTTCATCTTTCATCTAATACTCCCATTTTTAGTTCAGTTTGATAGAGAATTAATGACAATCCTAAGCCGTCAATATTTTAGTACGTTTAAACAATCTATATATATATATATATATATATATATATATATATATATATATATATATATATTACTTAAAAGCAAAGCATTTGTGCCACATGTCGCCTTCTCGCGCACCGATATTTTTGGCAACATTTATTTTATATATATTTATTAAAATTTTATAATTTAGAATATCTTTTTTTCAATATTTATTTGATATATTCATATAACCTATTTTTGTCAACTATGTATATTTAATTGGATATCTATTTGATATGTTTATATCTATATCTATCTATATATTAACTATACAATATTATTTCATTCTATATTAATTACACAATATCGTTTCAATCTATTTTTTAAAAGGGAAAATTTGGTAAGTGTCCATATTTTGGGCAAAAATTAAGCCCTAGGACAAAAAGGGGAATAAATTAGGAGGGTGTCCAAAAATTCCAATTTTGCCCTTCCTTCCCATTTTTTAATTTGACCATTGACTATTGACTGGTCAAAGGCATTGACTTTTGATGACACATGTGTGGTGACATGTAAATTTTGTGATTACAGTTTCGTTTTTTTTTTTTTTTTTTTTACGGGGTCACTGTCACCACTCTTTGACAGTGGTGACAGTGGTGACACGTGTGTGGTGATATGAAATTTTTTTGATTACAGTTTCGTTTTTAGAGTTTTTTTTTTTACGGGGTCACTGTCACCACTCTTTAACAGTGGTGACACGTGTGTGGTGACATGAAATTTTTTTTATTACAGTTTCGTTTTTAGAGTTTTTTTTTACGGGGTCACTGTCACCACTCTTTGACAGTGGTGACAGTGGTGACAGTGGTGACACGTGTGTGGTGACATGAAATTTTTTTGATTACAGTTGTAACCAAAATAAAAACAGGGTTATAGACACTGTCACCACTATGAAAAAAGGGTCAAAGACACTGTAATCAAAGGAAAACCATACGACAAGGGAGGCACAAACTCTATAGGGACTAATGAGAAGCCAAAATACACGTGGTGACAATTCTCCTCTAATAAATGAATGGATAAGGGGATCATAGACGCTGTAATCAAAATAAAAACAGGGTCATAGACACTGTAACCAAAGAAAAACAAGGCCATAGACACTGTAACCAAAATAAAAACAGGTTCATAGACACTGTAATCAAAGGGAAAACCTAGGACAAGGGAAACAATTTTTTGATGACAGATTCGTTTCAAGAGTTTTTTTTTTAATTTTTTTTACGGGGTCACTGTCACCACTCTTATCAGTGGTGACACGCTGTAACAAAAAAAACAGGGTCATAGACATTGTCACCACTACAAAAACAAGGTCATAGACACTGTAATCAAAATAAAAATAGGGTCATAGACATTGTAACCAAAGAAAAACAAGATCATTGACACTGTAACCAAACTAAAAACAGGGTCATAGATCTAGATACTATAATCAAAGGGAAAACCCACTAATTTCATTCCATACTCTATGCCCCATTCACTGTAAAGTGTCGACTTCATTCCATAATTTCGGTTCAACCCATCACTAATTTGACAATTTCACCACCAACTTTTAAGCAATGACTAAACTTTAGCAAAAGAAAAGAAATAAGTATTAAAAAAAGTCTATAATATATTCACCTATCAAAACAATAACAGAACATAGATCTGAGTGTTGTAATCGAGAAATGAGAGATCAACAATCTAAGGTTGGCCTTCGGATTGTCTCTTTCTGAACATGTTATGTATATCAAATGGACTAAATGATTAATCTACAGTCTTGATGTTCATTTGAAAATGATTGAGGAGGCAATGAACCTTGAGACTACATATCCAAAAAAAAGGAAGATCAAGGAGGCAATGAACCTTGAGGCTTTCCCGGAAGAAAGGAAGATGCATCTCCGTCAAAAAGGATACATCTAGCTCGGTTCACTTCGTCTTCCAACTACAAACAGCCGGAGTAGCAAATCAAGTTACAAATCAAACCGAAACACCTAAAATTCACAGCAAGAGTGAAGGATCAGAGAGAGGAACCTTGATCGTCAATTCGGATCTGCAGGAGGCAGATCTGGCTGAAATCTGAAGCAAGTCGTCCTCGTCAGATCAATCTACAACACCTTCTAGTCACACTAGATTCCTCCTCCTACTCTCCTGCTGCCGCTCTCCATTGCTGCTCGAGATCGTCGGCTGATCTCCTCCATTGCTGCCATCAGTTACGAATTTGGAAGAAAGCCTACAAATCCAACGACAGAAGCCCCGACTCGATCTCTCTTCTCTCGGCTTTCTGTTTGACTGGATAAGAAGAAATTGATTGAGCGTATATAATCAAATTGCAAGTTCTTTGAAGATGAATCAATGGATTCAAAGCAAGGGAGAAGGGAGATCTAAGGCTTCGAAACCAACCGAAACCTTCCAGATCGAGCATCGATGACAACAACAATCGCTGCTCCAAGGCCGGAGGAGGAAATTAAAGGAGGCGGCGGAGAGGCGGAGGGAATTGGAGCGAAGGCAACGGAGGCGAAGGAGAAGCTCCGAGGTCGGAGATCTTGGTACCATGGTGGATTACGTGGTTCTCAGATCTGGGCATCTGGCAAAGAAAAGGGTAAAAATTAAATAGGAGGGTAAATGTGGTATTATGAAATGTTTTTGGATATTTACTAGTAAAGGCAAAACCCTAGGACAATTTCTAAATGGCCCAAAGGCCGAAGGCCTTTGGGCCAAATTTCTTGTTTTTAAAACAATATATCTAGGCAATTCCTTTTTATTTAACCAATGGGATTAATTCAAAACTTTTTTAAAAAATAGAGTTAATATTAACTATACAATATTATTTCATTCTATATTAATTACACAATAACATTTCTATCTATTTTTTAAACAATAGGATGAATTCAAAAGCATTTTTTATATATAAAAAATATATAGTTCCAAATATATGATTTTTCTATTTTAGGCAATTCCTTTTTATTTAACCAATGGGATTAATTCAAAAAAAAATTAAAAATAAAGTTAATATTAACTATACACTATTATTTCATTCTATATTAATTACACAATATCATTTCAATCTATTTTAGGCAATTCCTTTTTATTTAACCAATGGGATTAATTCAAAAAATATTAAAAATAAAGTTAATATTAACTGTACACTATTATTTCATTCTATATTAATTACACAATATCATTTCAATCAATTTTTTAAATGGATGAATTCAAAAGCATTTTTTTTATAAAAAAATATATAGTTCCAAATATATGATATTTTTGGAGCAGCCAATCTATATATATAATGAAAACTATTTTTGTTCTTATAATAAACTTCAATTTTGGATTTTCACCCAACCAATCTACATAAAATTTGAAATGATAAAAATTTTAAACATTTTTTAATGATTTCCTCCCAATCTAATATATATAATGAGAAACATTTTTGCTTAGATGTCATAATCACCTTAATTTTATGATTTCCTCTCATTCAACTTATCCTAGGAGAAAAAATCCAACTAATAACATTTGTACGTACAAGTTATTTATTTAATCTAGCTATATCTAACTAATAAACCATAAGGATTTTTTATTAGGTGTTATAACCACTTTTATATTGGGATCGATTTTCACCCAATCAACCTATTCTACTTAAATCTTAAACTCATGTAATTTTTACGTATTTTTCATAAATATTATTATTATTTTTACTTACTTTATCAAATCTATTTTTTTCTATTTTATATTAACGTTTGGTAATAGTTTGTTTAATTTTATAATATTGTAGTAATTTTTTATACTTACAAAATTATTTATTTATTTTTTTAAAAATTACGCGTCATGGCGCGGGGACTGTACTAGTAATTATCTTACATATCAAGTTTCTGTTATCACCACATCAGTATTACTTTGTAATGGAGATATATTATGATAGATTTATTTTGATATATTTAATACTAATCTTATTACCGTGTTCTTTGCGATTTGCTAATAAATTATTTTCTTAAAAATTGACTTCCATTGTTATATAAATTAAATTGAATTACATAAATCATAGTGATAAAGTAACTGCGGATAAACTTTTCTTATCATTTTTATATTAATTCAATACATTTATATTAATATACTATTTAACAACCTTTAAAGAATGAAATCTATGTTAATTAGATCTGTTTTTAAGTTTATGTCATAAATTTTTATCATTTTGCATTTAAGAAAAAATATAAAATAAAGAATTTACATTCTTTCAGTTTTTTTAATAATAATTTACTTCCTCTATACAAATGAACACCAATAGTTAAAATAATGAAATTTCCATTCTTGTAAGTTCGTAGTAAGATAAAGTTTATAACTGACAAAATGTTCATCACTTTCGATATGTTTGATCACTATTCAATAATCATGGACTAATAGAAATATTTTCCTTTTTTTTATACTTTTATACTCCGTATTGTTATAATATGTGAAAGAATAATAAAGTAGAAAGGAGGAAGAGAAAGAGAGAAGTCATCTCTATTGCTTGTGTGTCTTCTCTAGAAGGGTTACAATGCCTTATATAGGCAATGAGTACATAAGGATAAGACCCTACTAAAGTCATCAACCCTTTGTTTTTCCACATGTGGGAGTTTAGGTAGGTGAAGGGATAGGAAGGTGAAACATCCATAATAAATGGTTTCATAACACTCCCCCTTGGATGTACACCTCTAACATTACAAACTGCATGTCTCGTTAAAAACCTCGCCTAGAAAAACCCAATGGCACAAAAACTAGGACTAACGGAAAAAAGAGTATAGATGTCGTTTGATACGCTTTGATCATACTGCCTCGTTAAAAACCTTGTCAGGAAAACCCAGTGGGACAAAACCTGATCGAAGGGAAAAAGAGTGCAGTGCGTATATTCTCCCCCTGAATTCAACATTCTTCTTCCAGCTTTCTCATTCTGATAAGCTCATCGAATTTCTTGATAATTCTGACTTCATGAGCTTCATGGTCGAGTCTGAACATTGTCTTTGATGTGTACAAGCCGAAATTCTTCATATATTGCAATTGACATCGACGCGCTTGACCTATATGTCTTGTTATTAAGCTGCTTTCAATGCACAATCATAAGGTACTTCAGGACCCAGTGTGCCATTTGATCATGGGGGGATCTAGTGTATTAAATGGTGTCTAAGTTACCTCGTTAAAAACCTCAACTTGGAAAAATCCAGTGGGATAAAAACCAAGATTAAGGAAAAGAGTACAACTTTGTATGGTACTTCGGGACCTAATACAATGTCACCAATTTCACAATTATAGGTACTTCAGGTACTCTTTATAATGATCTTTAATCAATTGCATGTGACGGTGCTTTGTCATTCATGCTTCAGACATTTTCAATTGATCCTTTCATTTATAGGTATACAGATACCACATCCATCATTTCCATTTGGATCCAAAATTATATTCACTTCTGGTGAATAGATTCTACATATAACCTTTGGTAGGTTTTTGTGCAATCAACTTGGCTTTATATTTTATTTTGTACGAACACCCACTTAAAACCAAATGATGTTGCACCTTTTAGTGTTGGAACTACAAGTCCAATGCCATCATGCTTAAAGAACCCATTCTTGCATGAATTTCCTTTTTCTAGCTCTTTACTATCATTTCGATGTCGACATCCATTATTTATTTGATGATCATCATATTCTCATAGACTCTTTCCACTTCTGGGGAATCGTATACCAAGAGCCTAGTGATCTCCAACACTTCTGGTGTACTTAAGAACCACTTGATATTCATTGAGTTGGAGTTACTTCTGGAACTTCCAAATGAGCTAGTATTTGTGACTTTGTCACTTTCTTGGCCTTTCGTAAATGCTTTCAATGACATATTTGTTAAACCTTATAATCATTTCATTTATTGAACTTCTGGTTCGCTTGTATTTATCCGCGGATATGAAATGATAGAGAAGTTGCTTCTGTGAAATCTCTTTCTTAATTGTTTCATTTCCTCTCCCCCTAAATACCGAGCATTTGATCACCATTATAAAGCTCTAGGTATTTGATATCAATAGGGACTCAAACCCCATATATCATCCAACTTCTTTGTGGTCTCATTGTAGTTCATTTGGAGGAGGTACAACTCGGAACATATGTTTCTTATTCAAAACCTTTGAATGAAAAGCTCTCTTCTGGAGATAATTAGGGAGATGTTATTGTGTCAAATTCGAAATGCAAACTTGCATGGGCCCATTTGACCAACGACTCTTCTGGGTCGTCGTGAGCTACCTTATGCTCAACAATGTTTTTGATAAAATTCTCTACCTTATGTTTCATATGACCAAAGTATTGAGGCATTTGTAATCTTGGAATATTTTACACTGGTCTATATGATAGTGTTCCGTAGATGTCTCATTGAATCCATTCAAGAGACATTAGAGACTTTGCATTTACTTTCAATATAGATGGTCTTATTGTTGATTTTGCCAAGATGATAGACCATATATGTTCGGTCACCCTTATTGAGGATCTTCAGGTCATAGGATCTTCTGGTCCCTCTTAGTGGGTGTTTATGTGAATTTCAATGATCCCGCACATCATCGATTCACATGAGTGACCGGATGCCACAAAGAAAATATATTTTATCATTAACTAACTTCTGGTTAGTGATAAGTTTCAATGGGATAAATGAGTGTCAAATAAACTATATATATATATACATTCTCATTTCTGCATGACTTGCTTCTGGCTAGTCATATGAGATATTGGTGTTCAATATCATGTCAATTCATACTTATGTGTCATTGTTACTTCAGGTAATAAGATTAATGCTCTTCTGGAGCTATATGGTATTCATCTTGGTTTTTCCATTCAAGATTGTTTGAGAAAACTTCGGGTTTTCAAAGTTGTTTGACACTTATAAAACCATAATATTCAACCATTGAACTTTGTATATGGTGATCCATATATTTAATTTAGATGCCACTGAATGGGTATTGTCAGAACTTTCGTTGGTGTCATACTTCAGGTATGAGTCATTTATAATGTTCTTCAAGACATTTCGAATTAACCGTATAACAGACCTAGCTATAAGCCACAACAATAACTTTGTTCAAGCGCTTAACCATAACCTCTTTCACACCCTCTACCGGAGGGGCATGCTTGAGGCAATGCTTAGAGGATAGTCAGGAAGTGGCCTTCTTAACCGGATCGTGTTATGTGGTTACTTCTATTGGTTGTATCAGCCAGACAAAATTAGTTCTGAATATGATAAAACCCACATTCCATGTACTTCTTCAGGAGTACAAATGATAAAATTAGGATCATATACTCTTCTGGAGTTTGTGAAATCCTTTACTCTTCTAGAGTTCATAAAATATTCTTTACTCTTCAGGAGTTAATAAAATCCACAAGTAGAGTCTTCAGGCTCTTAGGTTGGTGTTGGAAAACTTCACAATCTACAGGATTGTGGTAAACCTTTCTCCCAAATGTTCATTTGCCAAACAAAACTCCACATTAGACACTCATGATAAGTAGTTTCTTTGGGAAACACTTTGAGCTTTGAATTACAATAAGTAAAATCATAATAATTTTATTCAATATAAAGCAATGAATAAAAAAACAAATAAATAAAATAAAATAAATTTGTATTTATCCACTTCAGGTGGAGTAATGGAGAAACTTTTCAATTTATCATTTTCTTCAAGAAATGATTTTATTCATATGATTCATTTGTCAACTTCGAGTGACAATTAGTCTCTATTATGTATATTTCGATCATATACTCCAAAAGATGATAAGTTGCAATTAAAAAATATAGTAAGTTGTCATATAAACATTGTCCATATTCTTCAAGAAATGGTATGATCGATTATTACTCACTTCAGGGAGAAGACAACTTGTATACATTCACTTTAATTTCTACACTTCTGGGTATTTGTGCAACTTTAAAATAAAACTCATACACTTCTGGGTATGATTTTAAATAATCTTTATGAGGATATACAATATATCTCTTATCATTCCTTTACTTCAGGAAATGAATATTGTCACTTCAGGGACAAATTTGTATTGATGAGAGAGAGAGATTTTATGAATTTTCTTTTCATATATCTCTTCAGGAGATTATTATCGTCACTGCAGGAACGATTTATGAGCATAATGTGTTCATCCTCTTCAGGGGATGGGTTTATTTATTTCAAGAGATAATGATAAATAAATAAATAAATAATTGATACAGGTAATAAAACTATAAAAACATAAATAAATGAAATAAAATTAGCATATTGTGAACTTCTTGTGACAAACAATTAAACATCCCTACAAATACATTTCGTCTACTTCCGGAGATTGTTGGAGATCGAAACCATCTACTACAGGAGATGAATTTCATCATGATATATAACCTAAAATATTTTATCTTCTTCAGGAGATAAATAAGAATTTAAATTTTATATCTTCTTCAGGAGATAAATATATAAGTTGTGTTTACTTTATCTACTTCAGGAGATAAACTATCACTTTTGAGATGATATACAAATTTAACAATTTATATCTACTTCGGGAGATAATGTTTGTCTACTTCTGGAGACCAAAAAAAAATACAAATTGAAATAAATAATAAAACTGAAATAAAAAAATAAAAAAAATAAGTTCATCACTACGGGGATGATTTTCAATCGTTCACATCTACTTCAGGAGATGGTCCGTTCATCTACTTCGGGAGATGAGATGTTAATCAGTTTTGGGAGATAAGGTTTTATCGATTGTTCATCACATCGGGGACGAGATTTAATTTATCGGTTCATCGCTTCGGGGATGAGATTTAATTTATCGGTTCATCACTTCGGGGATGAGATTGATTTATCGTTCATCGCTACGGGGATGATATAAAACCATTCATTGGTTCATCTACTTCGGGAGATGAGGGGAAAAAATATAATTTAAACGAATTAAATAAAATAACACACATATAAATAAACATAAAAATAAATATAATTTCATCACTACGAGGATGAAATTTATCGGCTCGATCATCTCTGCGGGGATGAGATTTATTAATAACATTCAAGTGATTTATCCGCTTCAGGGGATAGATACTTGCGATTATATATTTTGGATCCACTTCAAGGGATAAATCAAATTTAATTGATTAATTCAACACTAATTCCATGGACAATATCACCACTTCGGGGGTTGATATAGTTTGTATAATATCACCACTTCGAGGGTTGATATAATTTATGTTACACATCATCTTCGGGGATGTGTTTGTACTTTACAGGGGCAAAATATGCAGCCCGGAAAGTTTTAGACCACTTTCTGTAATTATATAGAATGTATGGGCCATTTTCTGTAATTAACAGAAAAGTGTAAACTGGTCCGCAAATTTTGAAATTCTGGGGCTGCTTTTGTAATTTAGCCCAAATCTGCAATACAAAACCTTTCTTCCTCGTTGTGTTTTCGCAGAGACTCACCGCCGCCTTCAATTGCTCGTCCGTGACCGTGACCGTGACCACCACTCCACCAGCGACTCACCATTTTCCACCTCCGTCGATCTGCGATTTTTAAAAATTTCAGGCCTTTTGTAACTAATAAAAAGAACTGCAATGAAAACCTTTCTTCTTCGTTGATGGCCGCGGCGGCGCAGAGGCAAGAGCGGCTTCGTCCTTTGGGCGACGATCGCTGCAAACCCCCACGCGGAATTCTCGATCGGAGGAGGGGCACCACGCCGATGATGCCCACCCGGGTGCCGCCGATTGCCCAGTGCTCGCAGTCGTTGTCCCAACTCATCGCGATCTTTAGATTCGGTCCACGTTCGGGAGCAGATCGAGAGGCAGGAGGCGAAGACGAAGTCGATTGACTCGTCCTTTGCGCGATCGACTCTCCTCTGTGAGGCTATCGCCAGGAAGGTGTTCCCGATCGCCTCCGAAGGGAAGTCCTTGTTTTGAATTTGATGGCTGCGGTGGCGCAACTTCTCTATCTCCGATTCTCCGGCTTCGACCTCAACAGCGGTAGCAGGCCATATGCACCTGCTACTCAAAAACCCTTCCAAAATCACACATAGATAAATAAAAATCATAGAGGTCAATCAATCGATGATATACGACAATCCAAGATAATTAATAAATGTGGAAGATTAATAGTAGAAAATAATTAAGCAGAAGAAAATTATTAATCGACGGAAACGGAAAATCTCCATGGACGATGATTAGTTTGAAGATGATAGATTGATGAGGTTATGCTAGTCTTCGAAGGCTTGTATGGGTAGAAGACACTATCGTGCCGATAACGTGTTATAATATGTGAAAGAATAATAAAGTAGAAAGGAGGAAGAGAAAGAGAGAAGTCATCTCTATTGACTGTGTGTCTTCTCTAGGAGGGTTACAATGCCTTATATAGGCAATGAGTACATAAGGATAAGACCCTACTAAAGTCATCAACCCTTTGTTTTTCCACATGTGGGAGTTTAGGTAGGTGAAGGGATAGGAAGGTGAAACATCCATAATAAATGGTTTCATAACACGTATTTGTTTTATCTTATTTGTTGTAGATATTATTGATATTTTTTAATAAAAAGTCAGGTACAAATTAAATCCAAAATGATAAAAGTTTTAAGGATAAACTTTAATACTCATCTAATTTAGTTGTATATAATTTCTTATCAAATAACATGCTTTAAATAAAATAAATGCTTGAAAATGTAATATTGGTAAGATTCTTAAATTAAATACTTAGCATAAAAATATCATACAAAATAATTTAAAGTAAAATAATTTTAATTGTGCTAAAAAATAATAGGTTTTGTAACGACTTAAGATACGAGGTTGAGAATTAATATAAATATTTTGATGATAGTATTTTATTGTTCAATAAATAACTAATTAATAATAAAATCTTATCATTAGATATAGTAAACTAAAATAATCAATCTGAATGACTAAAGATAAACTAATTCAAGGTTCCTACCAAAAAAATAAACTAATTTCAGGTACAATATTTATAAAATATCTCATGGTAAAATGACTGATTTTGTAACCTCTTAAGATATGAGATTGATACATAGGATGCTACGTGGATAAAATAGATGAGGTTATTGTCTAATGTAATGTAAATATATTGGATCATCATTAATTGACGTGTAAAAAACTCAGGTCAAATTGCATCAGAAAACGATACATAAGCGAATTGCACTAGAGTGATAACCCCCTTGATGAAATACATAAGTTATGATATCTTTATTTATAGGATGATGAAAGACAAAGGTATAAGGTTTTATAGCTTAGACAAATTAGATATATTATTCAATATATTATTTGCAGATTTGATCAAGATTTTAGTTAGATTTGTTGCTTAGTTTAAATCTAATATATTCGGTAATTTTGATGGATTATCTATGCTATTATATATTCTAGAACTAACATGACTGGAGGAAGATTTAAGGATATCTTTTTAGTCCGAAAATCAAGCAAAAGATCTCCCTGCAACAAGAACCGAAATTCTGGGAGCAACTAAGATTGAAACTTGAACAGATGGTATTTGAATCACCGCTTCAGTCTAGTGAGAATTTGACGCCACAAGATCAGCAAAGGCTCCTGATCTTCATTCAATTAAAACGGCCCCAAGGTTCGAAATTCAAAAGGCATTTCAAGCAAGGAGAACTTCGTGGAGCAAGATCAGCCGAGAGAGAGTAGGTCCGAGACTATAAATACAAAGCCTCACATCAATTCATGGACACATCTTGACAAGCATTCATTGGCAAACAAAAAGCTCTCATCTCTGCTTCTCATCGTTTGCCGATCTACTGTTCTTTTATCTCTCTTAGTGTAATTGCTTTATATTTTTGAGAGTTAGGAAGAACTTGAGCTATATAGTATAAGTTAATCCCTGTTATACTAAGAGTATCATATCCTCAAACATATCACACTTAGGTGTGGTTAAGGGGACTTTTATTTCTCTGTTTTTGGGTTGACTAGATAGAAGCAAGGTAGGCTTCAGGATATAGAAGAGATGAAGTTCTTCTAGGTTGTATCTAGGACTCCTAAGGAAAGAGGAGTAAAAGTTGTTTAAATCCTAAGGGTTGGATAACCCTAGGCGGAGACGTAGGCTGGTTAAGAGCCGAACTTCGTTAACAAGTCAAATGTTATTATTTATTATTTTCGCATTCATATTTAACTTATTGTTTTCGTGAGTCAAACAGAACACTGCAGTTATCTCAAGACCCTTTAAGTTCAGTTCAAGACCTTGAGATGAAGTTCAAGACTTTGAGACCGAGTTCAAGGCCTTGAGATTCTATATAAAGCTCTTGAAGTTGCTGCTGCTGAAGACTTTGCGAAAATCTTTCATACTCTATTCAACCCCTCCTTCTAGAGTATTTACATTATTGTCTTTTACTTTAAGTACTCGATTCTTCAATTGGTATAAGAGCTTAACTCACATTTATTTGATTTAACAATCTGTGAGATCAATCATGAGTAATGTAGGTGAAGGAGGTTTCGCACAAGGACGATCTGCCAATCGTCCACCTCTCTTCTGTGGAGACAATTTCGTGCATTGGAGGTCCTTGATGCAAATGTTTATCATTGATCAAGACATGGAGCTTTGGGAGCTCATCAAGAAAGGACCTCACGTGCCAAAGAAGACCACTTCCGCTGGAGAAGTCACTAATGAAGAAATCGAATTCAATCAAACAGATCTGGAGAATGTGGCCAAAAACTATAAGGCCATGAACCTACTATATTGTGGCTTAAATGCTGATGAATTTAACCGTGTTTCATCTTACAGGAATGCTAAAGAAATATTGGATAAACTAGTGGTCACCTATGAAGGAACAAGGCAAGTCAAGGAAACTAAAATCAACATATATCTTCGACAATATGAACTATTCAGAATGCTGCCCACGGAAACTGTGAAAGAAATGTTCACCAGATTCACGCAGATCGTGAACAACCTGGATTCTCTCAGCAAAATCTTCTCCAATGAAAAGGTAAGGAAGATCTTGAGGAGCTTGCCTAAGGCAAAGTGGGGTCCAAAGGTAACCGCAATAGAGGAAGCTCAAAACTTATCGACTTTTCCATTGGATGATCTCATTGGTAAGCTTATTACCCACGAGATGATCCTTGGTGAGGAAGATCGGGAAGTAGCCTCTAGTGTGAAAAATTTGGCCCTAAAAACTAAGAAGGAAGAAGTCTCATCAGACGACGAAAGTAAAGATGAGGAGGATCCATTCACACTCATCACAAGAGGGCTAGCACGGATACTCAAAATGAAGAAGCAGTTCGCCAATCGAGACTACAGTGACTCCTCTAAGTACAAAGGTAAGTCATATAATTCAACTAAGAAAACTAAACCAATGGCTTGCTTTGAGTGTGGTGATACAAAATACTTAGTCAAGGATTGTCCACAAAAGAAGAAAAATAAGTTCAAGAAGTACAACCGAAAGAAGAAAGCTATGATGGCTGCATGGAGTGCATCTGATTCATCAAGTGACTCAGAGTCCGAGAACGAGCAAGCAAATCTATGCCTAATGGCCGACTATGAAGAAACTCCTAAGAAGCATCTTGGAACTATTGTAAGAGATCTAATTTCGAGCCCTATAGCAGTACTATCTGAATTTCTTCAAATTTTGATTTTGAATGAAGAGCATTTTGTTAATGAAATTAACACCTTGAAGGAAAGGCTCTTGGAACAGGAGAAATACATGAATGAAATGTCGCTGGAAATGAAAAATCTCAAAGCCTCTCAGTCAGCTCTTGACAGTAAATTCAAGGCCTTGGAGACAGAAAACTCTGTCTTGAAGAAAGATCTCTCCTCTCTAAGTCTTCACACCAAGGAATTAGAAAGAGAGAAGATCTCGCTGATTTAGAAGTGTAGAG
This sequence comes from Persicaria maculosa, assembly GCA_963922045.1. Taxonomy (NCBI): domain Eukaryota; kingdom Viridiplantae; phylum Streptophyta; class Magnoliopsida; order Caryophyllales; family Polygonaceae; genus Persicaria; species Persicaria maculosa. Next base: position 15,467,340 of record OY998261.1, on the reverse strand, counting down.
ACCAGCAGACATCACTCGTACGTTTCACTCAGTCCAAGGCCAATCATGATAGGATGTTAGGTGAGCATCAATCGTCCCTAAATAAAAGTGGTATCAGATATAACAAAAATTTTCCGAAAAAAGCCCCTACCACTTTTGTGAAAGCTAAAGGTAATTGGTGTTCACCTACATGCCATTTTTGCTGTAGAAAGGGCCATGTTAAAACTACTTGTCCTTATCGTAGAAATGATCCTTATATAATTTGTAACACATTTCCATTATGTTTGAGAGAACAGGTAAAACAAATTTGGGTTCCTAAGGGGACTAGACCACCAAACATGGTTCATCCCGATTATGAATATAAATTTGTAATTTGGTCTAGCCGGAAAGGTTGAATTTGGTTGTTTTGCAGGATATCACCAAGACAAAATAACACAAGTGGATACTTGATAGCGGTTGCTCAAGACATATGAGTGGTAAAAGCTCATTATTCTCATATTTGAAGAAGCAATCGACTGGCACAATTACTCTTGGTGATAAAGGAAAATGTAACATAATTGGTATAGGTAAGATCGGTAAGGATCCAACTAATTGTATTGATAATGTTTATCTTGTAAAAGGATTAAGATATAATCTTCTTAGCATCTCCCAACTTTGTGACAAGGGTAACATCGTTTTGTTTGACTCCGAGAAATGCTTAGTTGAAGATAAGAAAATTGGGAACATTGTACTCACTGCCCCTCGGTGTAACAATGTATATTCTATGAGTACTAACCAAGTCGTAGGAGCAAGCTTCAAGTGCCTCAAGGTCACAACAGAAGATCCAAGGCTTTGGCATAGGCAACTTGGACATGTGAGTATGCACACGATGAACAAGCTTCGTTCAAGGGACTTGGTTCGTGGTCTTCCCAATTTAAATTTCAAGGTAGATGAGCTATGCAATGCATGCTCACGAGGTAAGCAAACTCGAGCGTCATTCAAACCCAAAAAGGTAGTAAGTACTTCCCGTCCTATTGAATTACTACATATGGATTTGTGTGGTCCTATATATGCGGGTCAAATCTTCCAAAGGTAAACAATATATCATTGTCATTGTTGATGACTATTCACGTTTTACTTGGGTTTTCTTTTTAAGAGAAAAATCGGAAGCTTTATATGAGTTTTCAAAGCTATGCAAAGAATTACAAACTTTAAAAAACTTGCCGATTGTATCCATTAGAAGTGATCATGGGCGCGAATTTGATCAACTCAAATTTAATTTGTTTTGTTCGAAATATGGGATTTATCACAATTTTTTTAGCTCCTAGAACACCTCAACAAAACGGGGTTGTGGAATGAAAGAACCGCCCCTTGGAGGATATGTCTAGGACTATGCTTTTAGAAAATGATTTAGCAAAATCTCTTTGGGCCGAATCCGTCGACACGACAAATTACATTTTAAATAGATGCTTAAATCGCCCCATTTTAAAGAAAACCCCATATGAGCTCTTTTATGGGAGAAAACTTAGTGTTTCCTATTTCAAATCTTTTGGATGCAAAAGTTTTGTTCACAACAATGGCAAAGATAATCTTTGGAAATTTGATGCACATAGCGATGAAGGTATTTTTCTTGGTTACTCTTTAAATAGCAAAGCATATCGAGTTTATAATAAACGCACTAGAGTTGTCGAGGAAAGTATTCATGTAATATTTGGTGAAAGCAATAACGGTGTATTGAGTGATAGCTTTGCATACTTGAATTTAAATCAGCATGAGGATCAAGGCTCCGATGTAGAAGAAGTAAAGGAGAAACCTCAACATCGGAACATCCAGGAGCTAATTCAAGACACTTCTGAGCAGGCTCAAGACCTTGACCTACAAATGCAAGACCTTGAACAGAGATTCTAAGGCCTTGATTTAGGAGGTGCCGAGCAGGAACCAATTATTGAAAATGAGCCTCAAGGTCTTGAAGAAGCCTCAACATCTCAAGAGCCCAATAGACGGAGATTCCAACAATCCTCTTCACATCCCTTGGAGAACATCATTTCTGATCCAAAATCTGGTATCCAAACTAGATCTAGATTGAAAAATTTGTGTGCTTTTTACGCTTTTATGTCTACTGTAGAACCAAAGAATCCAAGTGAAGCACTTCAAGACCCAGATTGGATTATGGCAATGCAAATTGAACTCAATGAGTTTGAAAGAAACAAGGTATGTAAGCTAACTCCAAGGCCCACACATCAATCGGTAATTGGTAAAAGATGGGTCTTTCGGAACAAGCTAGATGAAGATGGAAAAATCATTCGCAACAAAGCTCGACTTGTGGCTCAAGGATATAATCAAGAAGAAGGTATTGACTACGAGGAGACTTTCGCTCTCGTAGCAAGGTTAGAAGCTATCCGTATGTTACTTGCATTCACATCTTACATGGGTATTAAACTTTTTCAAATGGATGTTAAATGTGCATTTGTCAACGGTATTTTAGAAGAAGAAGTGTATGTAGCACAACCTCCAGGTTTTGAAAATGAGGATTTTCCAAATCATGTTTATAAGTTGGACAAGGCCCATTATGGTCTCAAACAAGCCTCTAGGGCATGGTATGAGAGATTGTCCAAATATCTAATTGAAAATGGTTTAAAACATGGTTTGCTTGACAAGACTTTGTTTATCAAAACTAAGGACAAAGATTTGTTAGTTATTCAAATTTATGTAGATGACATATTATTCGGTGCTACTAACAATTCCCTTTGCAAGCAATTTTCTGATATTATTTGCAAGGAATTTGAGATGAGCCTTATGGGAGAATTGACGTTCTTCCTTGGACTTCAAGTACATCAAGCAAGAAGGGAATTTTCCTCAATCAAGGAAAGTATACTAGAGATTTGCTCAAAAAAATACAAGATGGATCAATCAAAAGTTGCCAAAACTCCTATGAGCTCAACCCTTTCTGTAGATCAAGATAAGAATGGTAAGAGTGTGAACCAAAAAGAGTATCGAGGTATGATTGGTTCACTCCTATATCTCACCGCAAGTAGACCTGATATTATGTTTAGTGTAAGCATGTGTGCAAGGTTTCAGGCAGACCCAAAGGAATCACATCTTATTGCGGTCAAAAGAATTTTTCGTTACTTAAATGGAACTCAAGACCTTGGTCTTTGGTATCCAAAGCAAAGCAATTTTCACCTTGTTGGCTATTCAGATGCAGATTTTACAGGCTACAAAGTTGATAGAAAAAGTACTTCAGGATGTTGTCAACTACTGGGGTCTTCCCTAATAAGTTGGCACTCAAAAAAGCAAAATTTTGTTGCACTTTCAACTGCAAAGGCCGAATACATAGCAGCTGGAGATTGTTGCTCTCAACTATTATGGATAGCTCAATAATTGCGTGACCTTGGCTTTAATTTAAAAGGTATTCCTATTAAGTGCGATAATACAAGTGCCATATCTATTACTAAAAATCTTGTGCAGCATTCACGAACCAAGCATATCGATGTGAGACACCATTTTACTCGGGATCATGTTGAGAAAGGTGATGTATCCATCTCTTTTATCTCTACTAATTTACAACTTGCGGATATTTTTACTAAGACCTTATTTGAGGATCGATTTAATTTTATTCGATTAGAACTTGGAATGCTAAATAAAGATGCATTGTTTGAGGGGGAGTAAAAATTCGGTCATCATTTCAAGACCTTGACAAATAATGTCAAGACCTTGAAATGAATACCATACAACATTTGGATCATATCTTATGGCCTTTATTTTTGTAAATAATGGTTATATGATTTTAATTTATTTTTAACCCTGATTTTACTTGGTACGATTTGCTTAAATTCTGGCTGTTCATATTTGCATAAATATTGGTTGTTGAGATCTTAATTTTGTTTTAAATCGCTTATTGATTTCAAAGATTTATTTTTTTTAAAATTTTGAATAGGTACGGTGTATTCCCGGGGTGTGGTTTTAGTTTCAATCCAATGAATTTGGTCCGATCTTGAGGGGATCATGATTGTATTTCTGTTTTCAAGGAAAACCCTTCGGCTCCCCTCTCTTCCCCTTTATATCTTTGACACAAATCCGTCTCATCACACCATCTTCTACTCTCTCCATTTCCCCACTTTTCTGTGTTCCTCCCTACTTCTCTGACCTTCAAGCTTCCTCTTCCATGGCGCCCAAAACTTCTCAAGGTAATCCCGGCTCATCTGCTAAGGGAAAGCGTCCAATTTCAAAGAAGTGCAAGGAAAACGAGGAGGAGGAGACTGTGAGCATCCACTCCAGTTCATCTGATGAAGCTCCCTCTCCCCCAGAAGTTCCCTCTCCCCCAGAAGCGGAGATGCTTGTTCCCAGTCTTCCGGCATCCTGGTTCCAAAACTTTGAAGCGGCAGGTAGGTGGCTTGACACATTTAGTTCACGAAAACTTTGCCTTTGTGATTCTGTTGACCCAGCCTTTCTTATGTCTCTCAACCTTCCATGTATCCTACTCCTGAAAGCTATTGCCTTATGGCCTATCTTGAACCCTCACACTGTTTATTTCCCCCGTCTCACAAGGCTCTTCTTTGTGAATCTTATCTTCAAAAGAGATCGTGGTAACCTAACCCTAGAAACCACAGTGTGCAACACCAAAATCGTTCTTACCCCCACTGTAATCGCCAAAATCTTTGGCCTCCCCCAAGACATCTGCACTGACGGACATCCCTCCCGACCTTAGTGTGTTTCTCTGGTGAAAGGCAAGTTCTTGAAATGATGTGTTATCCCTCGAGCCCATTCCCATGAACTCTTCACTGACCAACTACTGGAACTTCTGTATCTCGTTATGTCTGGGCTTGAGGTAGATGTGCTCAATTTGATTATGAACCATATGATCCACACAATATCTTCCTCCTGTGTCATCCCTTTGCCTTACGGCAACCTCCCCCCTCACATATTCCGCTATTTTCATCTTGACACTTCTCTTGAGGAAAAATTGACCCATCCTAGCAAAGTGGACGTGAGCTGCTTCCAAAGATTCGAAATCGTTAGAGTTGTTGATGGCGCTTGGAAATTGAAGGGCGATCTCACTCTGGAAGAATTGGAGATGACCCTTGGCCTTCACATCAAATCGGCTCCCTCCCCATCTTTGTCTGAGACACGCTTGGAGGACCTGGAGTTCGGACTGGATGCATTACGACGGGACGTGATCGACTTCCAATTTGAGATGTCGGACAAACTGGATCAGACTTATGAGCTCTTTGCCACAGTGAATGCGAAGATCAACAACATGTTCCATCTGAACGCTCTGACTTTCACCTGTGCTGGCAACATCCTTCCCCTCACCGATGATGTTGCTGAGCACTACAAAGCCAAGGCCACCAACGTGATCTTCAACTGTGAGCAATCAGTTTGTAACCAGCCTATCCTTCGCCATGTTGTTCCAGAACCATCTGTCATCACCGTCGAAGCTTACGACGTCATCAAACACTATAGGAGAGAGGCTGTTAAGCAGTGTCGCATTGATGAGATGGTCAAGGATCAGTCGACCAATCAAGCTCATAGGTGATGGAAGAGGAAGGTCGAGAAGGACGTTAAGGCAAAGAAGCACGAGAAGGATGGAGAAGATACCGGCTATGAGAAGTGGCACGACGAGTGATTTCAAGACCCTATCTCTTTCTGTCTGGATCTCTTTTGAACTGCTTTAATCATGTTTTGAACTTTGTTGGTTTTACTGGTTAGACTGTTGACCTTAATTCTCCTTTGTCGAAAGACAAAAAGGGGGAGAATGATCTGGGGTTTTTGTGGTTTTGGGGTATTTTGATGGTTTGCTTGGACATGGTTTATGCTTTATGTTTTATGTTTTATGGTTTAACTGGTTTTATGTTTTAAAACTAGCTATGTTGATCCAACATGGTATGTGTGATGTGCGCGCAAATTGCCATATTTTCTAGCACATATAAGTCCATTTTATCATTCTTCTGCATGCATATTAGTGGGAAAACATGAGATTAGTGTAGTTTACGCTTAATTATCAAATATATGGGTCTGCACGAGTTTCTATGTGATTTCGCAGAAAAACAGGATAAAAATGGACAGATTTGGAAGAGCGGAAAAAGAACTCGAAGTCTTATGAAGAGGTCGAAATCGACTGGAGACCTCGACATCGAGTGCAGCAGAGACATAGGAATCTAGCAAGAAGAGATCAAAGCATGTCGACACCAGCCGAGGTCGATATCGAGGATGAAGGTCGATATCGAGTGGCCAGATCGAGCTAAATGATAGAAGTCGAGTGCTAATCCGAGTAGGAGAAGGAGAGCTCGAGATAGAGTTTTAGAGAGGTCGATATCGACGTCTGAAGGCCGATATCAATGTTGCCAAGCAGAGGAATTCGACTCAGATTTTGATAGAATTCTATCCGAAGCTTGCACGTCTATCCAAAAGTCGAGATTTCTTATCTTCAACGTCAGAGCTATCACATGATCTAGTTTTACCATGGAACTTTTGGTTTTTACTTTATTTAAGTTTTATCTTAGAGAATAAAGATAAAGTTTCGAGTCTTTGGATAACAAAGTTCGATATCTATATCTAGAGGCCATTAGGGCTGAGTTTAGGCATACACACACATCCAATTTCAGTTATTCAAACATATAGAACGCAGAGAATTAGTAGAGAGAGAGAGAGAAAGGAGAGCCGAATTGTGTTTGGTGGAAGCGAGAGCGGAGATTTGGCTTTGTTCGGTTGTAATTTCTTTCTTTTACAAATACAAAGTAGTTTTCTTTCAATGATGATGATGAGTTGCATGACCGCTTTGTCTGCGAACAAGGAAGCTATAAGTATGAGAAGCGAGTAGTCAACCCACTTCTAGGGTCGGGGTGAGCCCGACGATAGCAATGTAGAGTAAGTGCATCAAAGGTATGACTTTTATGCGATTTCGTCTTCTATCCTATGCATGATCCTTTGCGAAAGTTAGGGAGATTCATTATTTGCATTATTAAAGCGAAAGCCACTCATATTATGAACTTGGATTACTCATGAATTGGATAGTAACTCTTAGGAACTATGCGAGAGTCTCTAATCACCTAAGTGTTGATAAAGAAAGTTATTTGACGGAAAGGCATTAAATTTCATAACTTTAGCATCAAACTTGCATTGTTATCGTTGTGGCATGAAACCCCGACTTTGGAAGCTTTTTAATTAATTGAATTCATATAAAAGTTTAAGTTTTGATTTCTGATCATCCTTCTTTACCATTGTACGTTCTTCGGACACTTTTTCGACAATAGGTTACGCAAAACAGTTTCTGTGAAAAACATCAAAATCGACTGTAAAGGTCGATATCGAGGTCTAACGTCGATATCGAGGTATGTCTCGACGTCGACTTTGCTGCTTTTATCTTCTGCAGGAACTCTACTGGAAATCGACCAGAACTGAGGTCGATATCGACCAGACACATCGATATCGAGTGTCTTCTGAGGTCGAAAGCTTGATCGTGATTACAACAAGGGAAGCGTTGACCTACCTCCTCGTGGATTCGATCCTGAATTACCCTACCACTACATCGGGAGGGATTCTTGTATTATTTGTTTGGGACATGGAGTTATGACGAGAGGGTTTCTCGACCAAATAAATTTATAGTCAAGACCCCCGCTATAGTATAGGGGAGTCAGGTTCGTCCTTAGGAGAGAAGTCAGCGGTTCTAGATTTAGTTGGTTTCAGGGTTCGGGAGTAGTTGGAAAAGGTAGCGGTCGGTTGTTTTCGATATCGACTGAGACTCGTCGATGTCGAGGGATGGAGAGGGGATGATGGTTGGTGTCGAGTAGAATCTCTATAGAATTTAAATAATAAAATAAAATAGTAAAAGTGCAAACTTCCAAGTTAAGGGATCACCAAAACAATAAACAGATGTATAAATCACGAATAACATAAAAGAGCATGCTTTACATCAAAGAATCAACTTTCGCTAATTCCAGCAATTTAGGTAAATCAACTCTCGAAAATAAACCTAATTGTTTCTACCTTTTCTTAATTAGGATTAATAAACTCGCGAATAAAAACCCTAATTACTATCCAAGTTTGCAACATGAATTCCTTGAACTTTCATCCAAGGGTTAAGCATAGAGGTAGATGATGATAGAAACACACACAATTATGAATTCATCGATTAAGAACACATGCCTATCGTTGGGCTCACCCCAACCCTAGAAGAGGGGAATTAGAAACAAAACATGAAAATAAACAACTAACTTTAAATTAAAACTAAAACTTACAAAACCTTAAATCTTCACTCTAGGCTCTCCTCCTAACTACTTGCGTCTGAAGACGACTTGACTTGAATGAATAAAAATCAGCCCCCTAGGGCTTTATTTATAGGCTCCAATCTAGCTATTCTAGGAAAGGAACAACTATATCTTCTATCTAATTCTATCTATCTATATAAAGATAAAACATGGAAATAAATAATTAAAGGAACTATATCTAAAGTAGATAAATCTTCTTCATCTTGACAGAACTTGATAAATGTGGAAGGAATCTTCTCTCCAAAATATCTCCATTGGACTTTGGATAGAACTTTGAGTAGAGCCCGGATATGCTCGAAATCGGCTACTGGGCACCAGTCGATATCGACCAACATAGGTCGATATTGACCTCGTCTTCTCAGCTTCAGCTCTGACACTCGATATTGGCCTCTGGAGTGGAAATCGACCAAAGTTAGGTCGATATCGACCAAGTCTGGTCGATATCGACCACCCCTTCAGTTCTTAGCATTCTCTGGTCGATTTCTGGGCTTTCTGGCCGATTTGATCCACTCGATATCGACCAAGAGTGGTCGATATCGACCTCTTCTGCAGTTTCTAGCATGCTGCTCTGTTCTTGAAACGCACTTTCCCGAGTCCTCGTTCGTCGGATTGACGCATATGAGCATGCGTTGGAACTCTCTTTCCGAGGGCTACAACTCTTATGAAGACTTTAAAGCTTGATTTGGAATGATGAATGGCGATAAGTGGGCTTTCCTCCAGCTGCACCATCCTTAGCTTCTTCATGACTTTCCTTTAAGCTCCAAAGTGCGTCCGATTTCTGTGAAATATAACAAAAACTTGTGTAGACCTCTATATATTGCAAATAAGCATAAACTACACAAATTCTATGCTATTCTAACCCAAATGTATGAAATGTTTGCAGAAATCGATATAAAAGATAGTAGAAAACATGGCAAATTAGGCTCACATCAAACACCTCATACTTAAGCTTGCTTGTCCTCAAGCAATACTTTTAATGGTCATACATGGGAAGAAATCAAAACTCTCAACATCTTAGATTCATTGCCATATAACCCGGCAATCAATTACCATCCTCGAAAAGGTACTAATGTCACAAATCCATACATGTGCAATAATAAAAGCAACATTTACTCACAAAAGGAGGGTTACACAAAAACATTCACGTGACAAAGCATTAATAATCAAGAGGACTTTAATTAAGCTCAAATAAGGAGTAGATTGGTAAAAGGCCTAAGGTGGGCAATTTTTGGCAATGTGGTGCTAATGATCCGGGGAAATGGAGTAATTTCCAAACTTTCATACCACATTCCTTCTTCCTTTGATTTCTCACCTTTCTCTCATCGCTCATTGCTTTTTTCAATATTATGCTTTTACCTCTATAACCTCAGCACTGCCTTCTCACGAGTTACAAACATGGGTGTTATGAATGGCCCCGGATACTTAGTGCTTCGGACTCCTCACCTTTGTGTCCCATCTCGCCAAACTATTATCTCAGCGAGCAGGGTCGATCTTTGATCAGATTTTCTTTCACTCATTAAATTTTCCATATATTTCAAACATTTCTGCCAAACTTCAATAATGATAATAACAACACAACAACCATATAACAATCTCCATAATGTAACATCATTCTCAACATAATCCCCGGATGGAAATAAGGTAAAGAATGGACAATATTTAGATCATGTGGAGCAAATATGAAATAAGGCTCAATATGGCTTTGTGAGATGCATAAGCATAGGTATGGCTGGGGAATATAAACAATATGAGCATATATGAAAATATAAAGTCTTCCATCCTCTTATCATGCAACATGTCAAAAGCAACATCAAATTTTGCCTCCTTTTATGGTTTTCATAGAAAATATGCGCTTCATTGTGACTTCCCTTTACTAGGCAATTTCATGCTATATCTCTAATGAATCAAATTTTGCATCGTCGAGTTGCATAAAAGCTTCCATGACACTTATTCTTTATTTTCAAATTTTTTTCGATGGGGGTGATTTTTTCTAGACTTTAGTCTTTTTAGACTTTGGATAATAAACTTGATAATGAACATGGTGAATATAGATAGACTCGATGCATATAGATAGAAATATCCAAAGTAACCATGTATGAGCAATTGGAGAAGTATGCATAACTATATAAAAAAAAAATTTAAAATATGCTTAAAAAATGATTAAAAATATGCGAGTAGCTTTTCCCCACCCCATACTTAAAGATTACAGTGTCCTCACTGTATAAGAACTAGGGTTAATGAAGAAACTTACTAGACAATAGTGCAGATGCTCGAAATAGGTGCTGTAACACACTGCCAAGAGTCGACGTCGAGTAGGCTTCTAGTTCTCCGAATTACCTAAAGTCATCAAAGGGAAAGAAAACCTTGCACGAAGAAAAGAAAATAAAAGAAAAACAAATTTATTAAAGAAGAAAAATAACATCGGGTTGCCTCCCGTTAGCGCTAAATTTTAAGTCTCTAGCTCGACCTACTTCCCTTTTAGCCTTAGCCTGGCTCATCTTTCTCCGGAGGTATAGGTGGATCTGGTGGTTCCTTCGGCGATGGGAAGCGTGGGATGTCATCCGGGGGCATCGTATGAAGAAGCTTGAATCTCCCCGAGTGAACGCTCCATGGCTCTACCCATTCATCTTCCCTGGCTCCAGCTAGCATGCATAAAGGAAGATATAAAGAAGATCTACATACCTCATTATCATATCTCTTCCGCTTCATTGGTTGATTTGGTTGTGCGTCTCCACCCAAGCAAAACGGTGGACTGAGAAGAGATATTTCCTCCTCATTCTGTGGAGCTTCGTGCCACTTTGCTAGGACCCCATACTTGAATATGAACATCGGTTGCTCAAAATCGTCGGGGATAGCCTTCACCTTGTAAAGTAAAAGCGACCTTGAAGCACCTTGGGCAACGACATCCGGCTTCTTTGTTTCTAGATCTTCCTTTTCTCGGGATCCTTCAAATGGTTCATCAAAGATAGGCAACAAAGATGTAATCGAAATTGGGGAAAGACATACCTGAAATTCTGTGGGACAATCGATTTCGACTGAAGTACAGTCGATATCGAGTGTTTGGTCGATATCGAGTGAGGTGCACTCGACATGGACTAATGTCTCTGGATCAGTTCTTCCAAAATGCATATACGTCGAGTCCAGGTGGTCGATATCGACTGAAGGGTAGTCGACGTCGACTGGCTCATAGAAGGGGACATTGTCGAGCCAACCATCTTTTGCTGGAGGTAGATGATAGGAAGCCTCAAGCCTTCGGATCAAGTCTTCCAGCCGGGCTATTTCCCTTAATCGTGCCTCCTCCTGTGCGAGCCTATTTCGCCGTCTCAAATCTTCGAACCATCTTTCCCGTTCGAGATCGTATACTTCTTGCATCTTTGTACCTAACCTTTGAAATCACAATAAAGAACACAAATTAGTAGCAAAAGCTCAGCACCTAGTGGGTACCGATGAGGTAGGTGGTGTAGGGTATGTGATAGGGTAAGAAACAAGGGATGGACTACTCCTAAACTTTAAACAAAACTAAACTAGGCGCGATTGATATCTCCTCGGCAACGGCGCCAATTTGACGAGAGGGTTTCTCGACCAAATAAATTTATAGTCAAGACCCCCGCTATAGTATAGGGGAGTCAGGTTCGTCCTCAGGAGAGAAGTCAACGGTTCTAGGTTTAGTTGGTTTCAGGGTTCGGGAGTAGCTGGAAAAGGTGGCGGTCGGTTGTTGTCGATATCGACTGAGACTAGTCGATGTCGAGGGATGGATAGGGGATGGTGGTTGGTGTCGAGTAGAATCTCTATAGAATTTAAATAATAAAATAAAATAGTAAAAGTGCAAACTTCCAAGTTAAGGGATCACCAAAACAATAAACAGATGTATAAATCACGAATAACATAAAAGAGCATGCTTTACATCAAAGAATCAACTTTCACTAATTCCAACAATTTAGGTAAATCAACTCTCGAAAATAAACCTAATTGTTTCTACCTTTTCTTAATTAGGATTAATAAACTCGCGAATAAAAACCCTAATTACTATCCAAGTTTGCAACATGAATTCCTTGAACTTTCATCCAAGGGTTAAGCATAGAGGTAGATGATGATAGAAACACACACAATTATGAATTCATTGATTAAGAACACATGCCTATCGTTGGGCTCACCCCAACCCTAGAAGAGGGGAATTAGAAACAAAACATGAAAATAAACAACTAACTTTAAATTAAAACTAAAACTTACAAAACCTTAAATCTTCACTCTAGGCTCTCCTCCTAACTACTTGCGTCTGAAGACGACTTGACTTGAATGAATAAAAATCAGCCCCCTAGGGCTTTATTTATAGGCTCCAATCTAGCTATTCTAGGAAAGGAACAACTATATCTTCTATCTAATTCTATCTATCTATATAAAGATAAAACATGGAAATAAATAATTAAAGGAACTATATCTAAAGTAGATAAATCTTCTTCATCTTGACAGAACTTGATAAATGTGGAAGGAATCTTCTCTCCAAAATATCTCCATTGGACTTTGGATAGAACTTTGAGTAGAGCTCGGATATGCTCGAAATCCGCTACTGGGCACCAGTCGATATCGACCAACAAAGGTCGATATTGACCTCGTCTGGTCAGCTTCAGCTCTGACACTCGATATTGGCCTCTGGAGTGGAAATCGACCAAAGTCAGGTCGATATCGACCAAGTCTTGTCGATATCGACCAAGTCTGGTCGATATCGACCACCCCTTCAGTTCTTAGCATTCTCTGGTCGATTTCTGGGCTTTCTGGCCGATTTGATCCACTCGATATCGACCAAGAGTGGTCGATATCGACCTCTTCTGCAGTTTCCAGCATGCTGCTCTGTTCTTGAAATGCACTTTCCCGAGTCCTCGTTCGTCGGATTGACGCATATGAGCATGCGTTGGAACACTCTTTCCAAGGGCTACAACTCTTATGAAGACTTTAAAGCTTGATTTGGAATGATGAATGGCGAAAAGTGGGCTTTCCTCCAGCTGCACCATCCTTAGCTTCTTCATGACTTTCCTTTAAGCTCCAAAGTGCGTCCGATTTCTGTGAAATATAACAAAAACTTGTGTAGACCTCTATATATTGCAAATAAGCATAAACTACACAAATTCTATGCTATTCTAACCCAAATGTATGAAATGTTTGCAGAAATCGATATAAAAGATAGTAGAAAACATGGCAAATTAGGCTCACATCAAGTTAGCATAGTTAGAGTTTAAATTTGAATATTTGATTCTACCTTCCGCTCGTAAGACAGCAGCGAACAAATGGACCAGACACATCGATATCGAGTGTCGTCTGAGGTCGAAAGCTTGATCATGATTGCAACAAGGGAAGCGCTAACATACCTCCTCGTGGAATCAATCCTGAATTACACTACCACTACATCGGGAGGGATTCTTGTATTATTTGTTTGGGACAGGGAGTTAGCATAGTTAGAGTTTAAATTTGAATATTTGAATCTACCTCCCGCTCGTAAGAGAGCAACGAACAAAAAAAATGATGATGACCCCCATCAAAAATGAAAATAAAGAAAGAGTCATGGAAGTATAAAAAAAGAGTTAAATGATGCAAAATTAGATTCATTAGAGATATAACATGAAATTGCCTAGTTAAGGGAAGTCCCAATGAAGTGCAAAAAAGAAAAAAAAAAAAGAGATGGAAAATTTGAAGTTGCTTTTGACATGTGCATGATAAGATGATGGGGGACTTTTTATGAAATTTCCATACAAGTGCTTACATATACAAGTTCATATCCTAGCCTTACCTATGCATATTTGCAAAAGTCACAAGTCATATATGAGCCTTATCATGATCATTATTGCTCCACATATATTAAATATCGCCCATTTTATACCTTATACCCTATCCGGGGACAAGTTTGAGAATGGATGTCATCTTTGGAGTGGTTATATGGAGTTGTGCAATATTTATGAAGTTGTTGGCAGTGATGAAAGAATTTGTGAAATATGGAAAATTTAATGAGCGAGAAAAAATCCGATCACCTCAGGAGATAAAGGTATGTCGACCCTGCTCGTTGAGATGTTAGTTCAGCGAGATGGGACACAAGGTGAGGAGTCCGAAGTACTATGTATCTGGGGCCATTCATGACACCCATGTTTGCGACTCGCGAGAAGGCATTGCTAAGGTTAGAGAGGTAAAATCATTATATTGAATAAAAGCATTGAGCGATGAACGAAAGGTGAGAAATTTGGTAAAGAAGGAATGTGGAATGTTTTGGAAAGAAAGTTTATTTCCCCGGATTTAACACCACATGGCCAAATATTAGCCCACCTTTAGCCTTTTACCAATCTACTTCTCACAAGCTTGCAAAAGTCCTCTTGATTATTAATGCTATGTCGTTGAAATTGTTTTTGCATATAAACCTCCTTTTATGAGTATGAAATTGCTTTATGCACAGGCATGGACTTGGTTGACATAAGTACCTTATCGAGGATTGCAATTGATTGTAGGGACATATGAAAAATGAATCTATGATGTTGAGGGTTCACTTTCTTCCCCTGAACGACCATTAAAGGTATTGCTTGAGGACAAGCAAGCTTAAGCATGGGGTGTTTGATGTGCGCACAAATTGCCATATTTTCTACGCACATATAAGTCCATTTTATCATTCTTTTGCATGCATATTAGTGGGAAAACATAAGATTAGTGTAGTTTACGCTTAATTATCAAATATATGGGTCTGCATGAGTTTCTATGTGATTTCGCAGAAAAACAGGATAAAAATGGACAGATTTGGAAGAGCGGAAAAAGAACTCAAAGTCTTCTGAAGAGGTCGAAATCGATTGGAGACCTCGACATCGAGTGCAGCAGAGACATAGGAATCGAGCAAGAAGAGAACAAAGCATGTCGACACCAACCAAGGTCGATATCGAGGATGAAGGTCGATATCGAGTGGCCAGATCGAGCTAAATGATAGAATTCGAGTGCTAATCCGAGTAGGAGAATTAAGGAGAGCTCGAGATAGAGTTTTAGAGAGGTCGATATCGACGTCTGAAGATCGATATCGATGTTGCCCAGCAGAGGAATCCAACTCAGATTTTGATAGAATTCTATCCGAAGCTTGCACGTCTATCCAAAAGTCGAGATTTCTTATCTTCAACGTTAGAGCTATCACATGATCTAGTTTTACAATGGAACTTTTGGTTTTTACTTTATTTAAGTTTTATCTTAGAGAATAAAGATAAAGTTTCGAGTCTTTGGATAGATAGCAAAGTTCGATATCTATATCTAGAGGCCATTAGGGCTGAGTTTAGGCATACACACACATCCAATTTCAGTTATTCAAACACATAGAATGCAGAGAATTAGTAGAGAGAGAGAGAGAGGAGAGCCGAATTGAGTTTTGTGGAAGCGAGAGCGGAGATTTGGCTTTGTTAGGTTGTAATTTCTTTCTTTTACAAATACAAAGTAGTTTTCTTTCAATGATGATGATGAGTTGCATGATGAGAAGCGAGTAGTCAACCCACTTCTAGGGTCGGGGTGAGCCCGACGATAGCAATGTAGGGTAAGTGCATCAAAGGTATGACTTTTATGCGATTCCGTCTTCTATCCTATGCATGATCCTTTGCGAAAGTTAGGAAGATTCATTATTTGCATTATTAAAGCGAAAGCCACTCATATTGTGAACTTGGATTACTCACGAATTGGATAGTAACACTTAGGAACTATGCGAGAGCCTCTAATCACCTAAGTGTTGATAACAAAAGTTATTTGATGGAAAGGCATTAAATTTCATAACTTGAGCATCAAACTTGCATTGTTGTCGTTGTTGCATGAAACTCCGACTTTGGAAGCTTTTTAATTAATTGAATTCATATAAAAGTTTAAGTTTTGATTTCTGATCATCATTCTTTACCATTTTACGTTCTTCGGACACTTTTCCGACAATAGGTTACGCAAATCAGTTTCTGTGATAAACATCGGAATCGACTGTAAAGGTCGATATCGAGGTCTAACATCGATATCGAGGTCTGTCTCGACGTCGACTTTGCTGCTTTTGTCTTATCCAGGAACTCTACTGGAAATCGACCAGAACTGAGGTCGATATCGACCAGACACATCGATATCGAGTGTCTTCTGAGGTCGAAAGCTTGATCGTGATTACAACAAGTGAAGCGCTGACCTACCTCCTCGTGGATTCGATCCTGAATTACCCTACCACTACATCGGGAGGGATTCTTGTATTATTTGTTTAGGACAGGGAGTTAGCATAGTTAGAGTTTAAATTTGAATATTTGAATCTACCTCCCGCTCGTAAAAGAGCAGCGAAAAATGTGCTATATTGTTAACTAATCTGCAGGTCTGATCAAAGTCTAATAATCCAATTTGTTTTGTCTTTCATCAAGGGGGAGATTGATAACTCCCTTGATGAAATACATAAGTTATGATATCTTTATTTGTAGGATGATGAAAGACAAAGGTATAAGGTTTTATATCTTAGACAAATTGGATATATTATTCAATATAATATTTGCAGATTTGATCAAGATTTAAGTTAGATTTAAAGCTTAGTTTAAATCTAATATATTCGGTAATTTTGATGGATTATTTATGCTATTATATAGTCTAGACCTAACATGACTACAGGAAGATTTAAGGATATCTTTTTAGTCCGAAAATTAAGCAGTAGATCTTCCTGCAACAAGAACCGAAATTCTGGGAGCAACTAAGATTGAAACTTGAACAGATGGTATTTGAATCATCGCTTCAGTCTAGTGAGAATTTGACGCCACAAGATCAGCAAAGGCTCCTGATCTTCATTCAATTAAAATGGCTCCAAGGTTCGAAATTCAAAAGGCAGTTCAAGCAAGGAGAACTTTGTGGAGCAAGATCAGCCGAGAGAGTAGGCCCGACACTATAAATTCAGAGTCTCTTAGCAATTCATGGACACATCTTGACAAGCATTCATTGGCAAACAAAAAGCTCGCATCTCTGCTTCTCATCGTCTGTTGATCTACTGTTCTTTTATCTCTCTTAGTGTAATTGCGTTATATTTTTTAGAGTTAGGAAGAACTTGAGCTATATAGTATAAGTTAATCCCTGTTATACTAAGAGTATCATATACTCTAACCTATCACACTTAGGTGTGGTTAAGGGGACTTTTATTTATCTGTTTTTGGGTTGACTAGATAGAAGCAAGGTAGGCTTCAGGATATTGAAGAGAGGAAGTTGTTCTAGGATGTATCTAGGACTCATAAGGAAAGAGGAATAAAAGTTGTTTAAAATCCTAAGGGTTAGATAACCCTAGGCGGAGACGTAGGCTGGTTAAGAGCCGAACTTCGTTAACAAGTCAACTGTAATTATTTATTATTTTCGCATTAATATTTATCTTATTGTTTTCGTGAGACAAACAGAACACTGCAACTATCTCAAGACCCTTTAAGTTCAGTTCAAGACCTTCAGATCAAGTTCAAGACTTTGAGATCGAGTTCAAGGCCTTGAGATTTTATATAAAGCTCTTGAAGTTGCTGCTGCTGAAGACTTTGTGAAAATCTTTCATACTCTATTCAACCCCCTCCCCCTTCTAGAGTATTTACATTATTGTCTTTTACTTTAAGTACTCGATTCTTCATAGAGGATACTTCATGTTTCTGTTTTAGTATATTATATAGATTATTGTATTAGAAGAATAAACAATATTATATATATATATATATATATATATATATATATTAGGATAGAAATATATATAGTTGATAGGTTTAGGTTATCGATATCTTTATTTTAGTTATTTCTCATAATCTCCCTATATAAAGGGTTCAATAATAACATTATAGTTGTGAGGTTTACCTTCTCTAACATGAGGTTTCTGTAAAACCAAAGATCCTAAAACTAGAAATCGGTTTAAGTGGAAGCGAAGTCGATCGAAAACGATAAACGAAAGATCGAGAAAAGAAATCAAAAGCAAGATCACGAACACAACGATCTTACGTGGTTCAGCATAAATGCCTACATCCACGAGGCCTCAAGAGTTGGCCGAATCCACTATAGAGAGTTCGTACAAGGGATGATCAAACAATGAAAGTAAACAACCCTACATCTAACATGCATTTGAATCAGGAGTACAAAAGGATAAGAGAAATCCCCCTGTATGGGATAACCGAAGATCAAAGTGGGATTCGATCTTCAAAACCCTAGATCTCAGAAAGCACAGGAGGGCGGCCACCCAGAAGGACGCCGGAACTCTAACCACCTTCCCATAGACACCAACAACAATCTTCTTCTCCGAGCGCTCTCAAGCCGAAGGCAAGAGCTGAGAAACCCTAAACCCTAGAAACCCTAGCAGAGCGTTTGTGAGGAGAGAAAATGTGGAAGCTGAAGTGGTTAACTCTGAAGGAGGAAAGGAGCTTATATAGCTAGGTCAAGCCCGAGCCTCCAAAACGCAACACTTCAGAAGAGGTAAGGTAAGTGGTAAGGTCTGGCGATCCATGGGCTACCTGCTCAGATCCAAAGCCGAGACATAGGCCAGATATTGGGCCCAAGGCCCAAATCTATTATCTTCCCCTTTATCATACTCTATACATATATTATATATTATATGTTATATAATATGTGTTAACTCCACTATTACTAAGTTAATCTCGTTAGAGGATCAAGCATAATAAGCTCAATACGACTCAGTCGAGACTAACTCTAATAGTGCATCACATATACATAACATACACTATATAATACCTGTATAGTCATCATACACACATACATGTCCATACACACATAAAACAGTATTACATGTCAAAGTAAAAGACTAGAAAAGTAACACATAACATTACAGTTTCCTTCACCAATTTATTAGGGTTTTATCCCTCTCTAAATTCTACACTTTGTATTAAAGTTTATATATATATATATATATATATATATATATATATATATATATATATATATATATATATATATATATATTATTGACTAAAAATGTCAAAAGAAAAAATTTGACATCCTCCGATCCGAATGACCCAATAGAACTAGAATGATTTATGAGTACATATGCCCTTAATTATTTTGTGGTCCAAGAGTGTTGTTTGCACTCTTTAGTAGGTAATAGGTGTTAAGATCCAATATGACAGATCGATATTAAACTTCCATTTAGTTGTATTAAGACTAGTTCAAAAAGTATTGCCAAGGGTAGCTAGGTTTTGGCAATACAAATCTAACAATTTTCTAATAATTGAAACTTGCATCAACATTAATTTAATCCGTAAAATGTCATATACAAATATAATCACAATGGAGGGAGTATGTAACTGTACATAATAGCATAACCCACGCCAATTAATTAAATTGGAGTTGTACCAAAATGCAACATACTCCTTGAATTTATAAATAAAGAGCGACCATATCCGGGGTTTGAACTGGGGACCTTTGGATACCCGCAAGTCCTTTCCAGTGAGCCATTTCAGAATGGTTAAAAAAAAGGCAACATACTCCGTATATTCAATGTCAGCCATCAGGCAGGTAAATTAATTAGTCCTATCAAGTCTTTGTTTCTGCAACTGCTAACTGCCGTAAGTGTCGATGCCTTTTGGTGCAAATTAGCAATGGATGTCCCTAGCAATATATAATTGCAGTGGCATTGGAAAAGTACGTGTGTATAAATACACAATGGCGAGGGCAACAACGTACTGATCGAATTAATTAATCAATTTGTTAAACTGTCACCAAATAAACATCTTATCCACCACTTATTTTGTCATAATTGATGCATACAACACTACCCTTGTCTCTTCACATCTCAGTGGAACTAACCTTAAATTTTGCATATAGTGGTTCCCCACCCATCTCTTGAACCACTATCACTATACATATAGTTTGGTTGGTAACTTGGCTCCTTTTAATATGGGGAACTAGCCTATTGGATTAGTCACGCAAGGCATAATTTTTTTTATTTGCTAAGAATTTTACTGGTATTTTACCTAATCGATAGCATCCTGACAAATAAGATCAAGAAAAACTTTATTATTAGCAATCGACACCCCGCAAACAGAGCGATTAAGGTGTGCAACATAATCAGTTACTCTGTTACCTTCATGGGGCATGAAAGAGAATTTCGTTTCCTCAAAAGAAGTGGTTATCATTTTGATGTCTCCCATTAACAGTTCTATTTGTCATGGACAATTGTCATTATTTTGTAGGTGTCGAAGGATGGTTTGTGAGTCCCCTTCTATTTCTAGTTTCTAGATCCGTAATTCCTGGGCCTTTTTAAGACCTTCATGCAAGGCAAGGGTTTCTGTCATTATGGGGTTCTACCTACCAATGTTTTTATATCCTATATTTATCGGTTTTCCATTCCAGTCTCTAATAATATAACCTATATGACTGTCTTCTCTAGGCGGTGATGTGCCTCAAAATTAATTTTCATGTATTCGTAATTAGGTTTTCTCCATTTAATTTTTTTTTTCTGCTAATATTTTTTCTTGGAGTCTCCATCGTGCCGTTTTTTTCCTTATCGTCTACTTCCTCACACACTATTTTCCAGTTTTCTCGTGTTGAACAAATGAACTTTGATATCTCATAGGTAGATGTAATCTCCCCCTCTCGAAACGTGATCTGATTATAATAATACCATATAGCCCACCATTTTATTGCCAATATATTTTTCTTTCTCATCCATGTTGAGTGTTTCTCCTAGTTTTCCCATTATCAGTCTGATATCTCTTGTTTTGTTTAAGAGAGATTGTATTTTTTATATCTTTTTCCACTATGTAAACATGTACCTCTCGTGAATCCACATTCAAAAAAAAATATGTGCTTCATCCTATCACAAAGGGAACAACTCGTGGGGAATGCAACACCTCTATTTTCCAACCTATCTTTTGTTGGTAACCCTTTTTGACAAATCTTCCATATTTTTTTTAAAATTTTTTTGTATGATATTGAGTTTCCATATCCACTTATTCAGGTCATCTTCTGTTCTATCCGGGTTGGTTATAATTTTCATTGCCCTGGCCCTCATGAACCACCCTTCCCTATCATGCCACCAATATAGCCTATCAAGGAAGAAATTGATTGGAATAGGGATTTGTGGGATTTCCTTAACCAAATGATGGTCTAACACTTGACTAAGTTTTTCCTTCCACCACTGATAGAGGATTATTAGTATTGCATAATAGATTGCATTTAGTATAGTTTGGGTGTAAATATTGCATATTTTAGTTGCATTTACATGATTACTTGTTGAGTTGGAAGATGTGGAATCTACACAACATTATGGTTTATTTCAGGAATCGTGATTCAAGGTGGAGTGAATTTGAGGGGAGTTAAAGAATTAAAGGAATTGCATTATCAGCTACAGCAAATCACGTGGAGAGAAGCGGAAGAAATCGCTGGCCACCCCGTCGCCTGACCTGGCCGCCCCGCGGCCCGAAGACATCACGAAGGATTTCGCTGATCGCCAGGCCGCCCCGTCGCCTGAGCCAGCCGCCTCGCGGCCTGTCCAGAAACGCCGATTCAGTTATTCAATTTAATTAGGGTTTTTAGTATTATTTTTGGCCGATCCTTTGTAGGCCTTTAAAAGACATTTTTAGGTTATTCTACTATTCAGCTTATGCACTTTGGAGAATTGTTGAGAGCACGTTGAGCATGAGCAACTAAACTCTCGAAGGTTTCGCCTACAGTTTGGATCTTGATTGTTGAATTGTGAGTTTCTTAATCTAGTTCTTATTCCTATTTGAATGTTTTGACTTCTTTGCACTTAATTCCTTGAATGTGTTTTATTCTCTCTGGCCTGATCAACTAGTTAGAGTAGATTCATTCAATTGCTAGGGTTTTGTAGATTCCTCGTAGCGAACCTTAACCCAAGTGGCAATCATATCCCTTTAGGACTCGTAGGACTAATTGGATGTGTAGGAAGTTGAATATATGTTAAATATCGACTCGTAGCTTGATATTGCATATACCTTGGTTAATTCATAGTCTTAATGCTATCTCTAGGTTAAATCTTAACCGTGTTAGGGTTATTTAGAGATAAGGATTGCTAGGACTCGTAGGACTAGTAATTTACCTAAGATCTGGACAAGGACATTGATAGGAAAAGAAGAGAACTAGAGGCTGAAACAAGGATCAAATTCATCAATTAAAGTGACAAATTGTAGGTGAACCTATTTCTCTTTATTGCATTCTACAACCTCCTTTACCTTATTTGCTTCTTTCTGCTTTGACAAAAGGCGGATCTTTTTCTCACAAAAACTCTCTTTTTGGTTACTTGCGATTAAATTAGCACTAGAACTTACTAGATTTCCCTGTGGATCGACCTCTTTCTTACCAACAATACTAGTTGTAGGTTTGAGTATTTCTTTGGCAGGAACAACGACAGGTTTTCCTCTTGTCAAACACTTCCTCCCTATGATGAAATCAGTCACCTTTACGTACTCATCAACCTGGTTAGTAGAATCTATATTTCTTTTATTTAGTGGTGTGGTTGATACCTAGTTATCTTTTCGAAAGTTAATTGATTTTCCATTTTCAACGGACCACACTAATCCTCTTTGAATTTTTTTCAATTGGAGAGCTAATGTTTCTCCGTTGTCATGATGTTCTACCCTTTTTCTTGTATTGTAGAATATCGATTTCCTTTAAATATGTGTGCTTAATGATTTTAACCCAATCATTATCCAGTTCAACAAGGGTTTTCCACATAAGTTTCATTTGGATTGCCTCATTCATATCTCTTGATTTTCTTATTCCCAACCCACTCATGGATTTAGGTTTGGAGATTCTATCCTAACTAATAAGTGGTCTATGTTGTAGCTCTTTGTTCTAGAAGAAAGTTCTATTTAATTAGCTGGTCCAATTCTTTATGAATGTTGGTTGGAAAGCATGAAACTCTGCATGGTGTACAATGGTTTGGAGGATAAATTTGAGTTGAGAAGGATGGAGCGACCTTGTTGTAAGAGGGCATTTGCCCTCAATTTCGAAAGTTGTTCCTTTGATTTACATATGATTCTTTGAAAAGTTTCTCTATTAACTTTCCCATTGATAATAGGCAACCTAAATAGTTTTCCAAAGATCTGGTATTTGGTATTTGAAGTATGCTTGTCAATGCTTGTAATCCAGCATTTTGGACTCCCCTAGTTGTTTGGAAAGAGGATTTATGAAAATTAACTTTCTGCCCAGAGAGGAAGTAGTACTCATCAATGATTTCCCTTCTTCTTTTACTTGGTCCAACAGAAGCGTTTGCAAATATAACCCGCAAATGACAGGAAAGAAATTCTAGGTGATCTACTACCAAAGTTGAAACCAAATGTTAGTTACTCTTCTCTTCTTTTTAACAAATGATTTTTTGGATAACCTCTTTGAATTTATTGTAATAATTTACGAAGTATTATTATGGTTATGATTTTGGATATTCAAAGTTGTAACCCATGATGTTCAGTATATAAATCTCGCTTAAAGAAGTCATTTAAACCATTTTTTCTTCCTCTGCCCCACCATTGAAACAGATGATGGAACAGGTCGTTATTCAAATCCATGAAGGGGAGGTACATGTAAAACATTTTGTAGACCCTTGCTAGGGAGATATGCATGGTCCAAGACCATGGGTTGTGATTTAAATACATGCATTCAAATCTGTTGAAGGGAGTGAATAATTTCACACAAACCATCAATGGTCAAGTATGCACATATGTAGATATAAATTACATAAAAATATAGACATTCATTATGAGGTTGGATGAATAAAGCATGCGGGCTACTTGATCACACATGTAGATGCTAAGACATTCATGAAGGATTATGTATGTGGATACATTGATTATGTTTCGAAATGATTTTTCTCGAGGACTAGAAAAAGGTAAGTGTGGGAGATTTGATAATGCATTATTTGTATAGGTGTGATAGGTCATTCTTAAGTCAATTAGGCTACATTTAGTTAGGTTTTTATCATAAAGTATGATCATTGCCTTTAAAGTTTCAAAGTTCGGAATCTACGGGTTTTATGCCTATTTATGCAGATTCTAAGGATTATGCTAAAGGAGACAGAGGAAAGCTAAGATACAAAGCTTAAAGAGCATAAGGAAGAATCAAGGAAGAAGACGGAAGGAGAAACGAGCAAGACAAGACAAGAAGAAGAGAAAAAGAGTCACTGTAGAGATCGGTGTCCACCGCTCCCAATCGGCGCCCGCCGACTTCAGCGCAAAGACAAAGCATCCACGGAGCTATAGTGGATCGGGGCCCGCCGACGAAGATTCTGGAAGATTTTCTCCGGTGGCAAATCTATGCATTAGGCTTTTCTTCTACCTTAAGTTCTCCAATTTTTACCCCTCCTATGCCTATAAATACAGCTCTTCTCAGCCCCCAATCGACACAACACACACACCACTATTCACATCTCTCCATTTCTCTCTTTTTTCTTTTTCACTATTTAGGTAATTAAGCCATGCTTGGCTAAACCTTCATTATAGTTTTGCTTATATTTTATGCATTGGTTAGAGAAATGTGAGGGTTATTTAAATACTATTTTATAGTAATGGCTTATGCATATTTGGATATTTATTACTCTTGTTCTTTATATGCTAAGTTGTTTACTTGTCTTAATTGGCCGCTAAGATGAATAATCAACATGCTAAGAGATTATAGATAAATCCGCTATTGCGGGCATTAATCCGATATAGTAGCAAACATATCATGATGAACATGTTGGAATTCATGAATATGAAAGAGTAATAATATATAGTTTAGTGTTATTCTTAGCGAATACGATAGCTGGGTTGACAACTAGATGACACGTCGAATATGCGAGAATTACATGAATTATATGCTTATGTGATTAGGGATATATTGCTTCTCGAACCCCATGCAAGATTTTAGGGAATTGGTAGTAATTGAATAAGGAAGCTATTCAATTTTGTGCATAAACCGACACTAGGATATCCAAGCATAACCAAACAACCCGAGGATCATGGAACTACCAATGTTTCGAATATAAGTTAAACTATATACCAAATCTCATATTACTCTCAGTCTAAATACAAACTGCTTGCTTGCTCAATACGCTCAACCAAAGTC
Organism: Persicaria maculosa; assembly: GCA_963922045.1. Taxonomy (NCBI): domain Eukaryota; kingdom Viridiplantae; phylum Streptophyta; class Magnoliopsida; order Caryophyllales; family Polygonaceae; genus Persicaria; species Persicaria maculosa. Next base: position 15,442,075 of record OY998261.1, on the reverse strand, counting down.
TCACACACTCTCTGTGCGATCAACCTCTACTTGCTGCTAATACTAGTTATTAGTTGAAGGTAGAGAATTCAGCTTTGAGTTGTAGAACACACGACATTCTGCATGCACCAAGGTTATCAAGACAGTATGGAAGATATGATTGTTTATATAATGGACGGGATGACTTCTGAGACGCGAGTGCTTGCTGAGTACATGAGTAACGGAGGCCTTGCACGGTTAGGTTTGTCGGGATTAGGGGATTTTTTCTGTTACATGGGTTACCATGTTGTACAGGAAGAGTTGCTTACCACGGTATCTCCACCAATGGAGGATTTTTTCATACACTTAGATGATGAAATCAAGGCCCTTACACAAGCGTTGCAGGAGAATGCTGAGAGGATCAAAAATTTGGGTGAACAAGTGAGCCAACTTACATAAACATCAAGGGAGATAATAGTAGAGCAGATGGCTTCCTCTCGTGTTGATAAAGAAAGCCAAGACACGAAAATGGGGAAGAACTGCGAAAGCGGTGGAAGATCCTACAAACCCATCCCGCCATTCCCTGTGACATTGAGGGATGCAAGAATGGAAGATCCTATCGATGTCATTGTGCTTAATTCATTCCCTCCTATGTGGTTTGAACATGATAATGACGTTCAAAACAAGAAGGAATTGTTTGCAGATAACGAGAGTTTCTTTGACGATTGAGAAGATGATCCAATGATTCTTGACAAGGAATCTCATGATTCGACGCACAAGGTTTCATGTGTTGTGTCTACTACTCCATCTGATGCATTAATTCTGAGCTCACCTGTTGATGAATCATGTCTAGAGCCACCTGTTGAGGCTCAAGAAGTAATAAAGGTAAACTTTTTTCAATTTGGAAGGTAATGGTGATTATGTTGATCCTTTTAACTTCTATTTTGAGAAGCCATCAGTGGAACTGAACTGGTGGTATTATATTCCTCCATTAGAGAGTCATGCTCAACTCTTTGATAAATTGAAAAGGTTTTTAAGTGCTATATTTTATAGTTTCGATTTATTATTGGGTTACTATGTCTTGTGTAAGATGTGTGCACAGGAATATGATAGGTTGTTGAGGGCCTTGATAATGTCTGATAGGTAAAGAATTGAGATTGAGAATAAGTCTTGCCAATGACATAAAAGAAAGGCGCTGCTTGGGAGGCAACCTAAGGTAAGTAGTTTTTTTTTATCAATTGCATTAATTTATTTCTAGTATTGAGTTTTTGTTTTCATGGGGCATTAACCTCATAGGTTTGAGAGGAAGAAAAAAGCAAAGTCCACCCGCACGGCCTAGTCTAGCCGCCCTGCGCCTGCTTCACAGGTTCCACTGCCTTTATAATCGCTGGCCACCTCACAGCCAGCCTAGCCGCCTCGCGGTCCCTGATAGGATTTACCTTTCTCAGTTTTCACATGACCTTACTCACTACTACCACTATAGTGAGCATGTCAGCTTTTCTTTCTTTCCTTCATATTTTGATCTTTTGTTGCTTTTATGTCATTGAGGACAATGCCTGATTTAAGTATGGGGGGAAGAGTTGCATACATAATAGGATTTTTATTTTCCACTTTTACTTTTTAGTTTACATTGCATATCAACATGTAAGTTCAACAAAAATAAATCCAAAAATTGAAAAAAAAAAATATACTTATGTCTCTATAATAGTCAGGATTAGGTCTTATTTCCCCATATAGATACCGTTTGTCCTCTATTTCATTCATTGAGATTTATGCCTCATGATGTGCTTGGATTGTTGAAACCTTCAATATATGTTTTCTATACCATTTGGTGAACATGATTTGTTAATAATTGAGCACATAAGATCTTTGAATTTTGGGTGATCATGAAGTTCTGGACATGACCTGGTGAGATTATTTTGGCCTATTTTGGACAATTTATTGTCCTCTTGCTTGTTAAGTGTATTCTCTTTAATCGCTTCCTCTTTGGCTTGCATTTAGATATCTTTTTCAAGGCTGCATATTATGTTTTTTGCACATGACTTAAACATGATTGAGGCATGTTTAATATCCCTATTTGACTATGTTCCCACCTTACATATTATCCTTTGCTTCAAGCAAATTTGAGCTTGATTGCCTATTCATTTGTAGCTCCATAAAATTTCTCCATAGACAATTATAGTCTGACCCTATCCGGGAATTTAGGAACAGTTGGTGAATATTTATATTGTGGGTGATGGTTTGAGTAGTGGATTGTATGTTTGAGATATCCTTATGAGATGTTTTGATTCTTGCTAGTATACACATTACTTGGGACCTAAGGAGGATAAAATTCACTTAGGGGTAAAAGTCAAGAATATCATTTGATATAGCATCAAACAAAAGAGAAAAAAATGAAAAAACAAAGAATAAAGAAATGAGTTGAGTATGGTTTGTAAAATTATATGCTTGAGAATGAGATTGTATGACCTTGTAGAGTTATGGTATGAGTTTATGAGTGGTATATGATTTGTTTACTTCCTTAGTTCCCAGATTATGAGCACCACACAGCCTAAAAATGTCCATACTTTATGTTTTCTACCTTGGCCTCATTACAACCCAACTAAAAGCCCTCATGATTTTTGTTATATGTAGAATCACCAGTGGTACGTAGAGAGCTAGAACACTGGTGCAAGACTATTGTAGCTAAGCTTTTAAAGATTGAGTTTTGAGCGTAAACATTTGACCCTTAAACACATGAGCGACAGTGAAACACATATTCCTTGCGAGGTCTGGAATGGATATGGTTGCTTGATTTCATTGATTATTGCAATTATGTGTTATAATGTTGTTGATATATTGTGTTTGCTAGTTTTTCATACACTTAAAGATTATTCAAGTGGATACATGAATTGCTAGTCTGTGAGGTTGCAGAGTTGAATTTCTATTGCTTGAGGATAAGCAAAGGTTCAAGTTGCAACGGCCCAAATATAAATATCCGGGTTACGTTTCGAAGGTTGGATATCTTCGTTTGGATCTTGCATTCTAGGTACGTGTAGATGTTTCAAACCTCGAATAATTTTATTTGAAAGCGGGGATTTCGAACCCCAAGACAATCGAAGGGTCGTTAGGTACCCTTAACCCATCCTAGAAGACTAAATCGCTAAATTCATTTTTAAGTAAAATGCGCAAACGAAAATTAGAGTACAACTTGTCATGGCGAGGCCGAGTCAAATCCAAAATATGAAATCTCGAATTTATGAAATACTTGAGTTAAGGTGGTATGGTGAGTTTCTCGATTGTGATCGCCCAAGCAATTCTCCATCATAGAAGCATGGATCAAACATAATATGCAAACAAACCTAAAAAAAATATATGCAAGGCAAGGGATCAAACCGAGGCCCTTATGCATTCTGGTTCCCACAAGCAGGCAAACACATACGCTATACCTAAATAAAGATACTTCTAATGCAAAATGGAACTTAAACACGCAAGCCATGCTTATCAGGATATGATATGCAGAAATACGATAAATGACCCAAAGAATGCCAAGTGGCATATCCCTCTCCTACCTCCGCCCCCTTCCTATTAGGGCGAACGCAGGCCAGCTCGGTGTTATAGCATAGCAATTCCACCCGTAAGTGGTATATGTGCACATCAATAATCTCATCATCATGCTCATAATATCATGCTCATAAATCAATCAAGCTCATCTCATATCTCGTGACAATAATGACTCAGGACAAACCCGATGGTGCTGGGTTATCCTATGACCCTAGCAAATACTCTACGACTCATAGATAACGACCGTTCTGTTTTCCAAACACATAGAGTAATCGAATGCTCATTCAAGTGTGCATATCCTAGCATAATACTACATGACATGCTTCAATACTTATGCAACACCTAGTATGTCATATGACTACATGTAGGAAGGTTTATCTGATCAGTCTGAGCAAGTCCATGAAGGAACTTACCTGAAAAGTCGAACAGTGAAGTATACCGGAAAGCAGAATTCAATCAATCAATAAGCACCTATTATAATAATAAGGAGTACGATAAGCTACAGTGATACTAATCACACACACATAGAGACCATGTCCCCAAATCATCTTCAAAATCAATCCGAAGTCAAACCATTTTAAAACCATTTTCCGATACGAGAAGACATCCAAAAGCCAAGTCGTTATGAGATTTTCAATTCCCATCAAATTCCCATAAATCCTCATTACTTATGCCAAATCCCAATTTCAAAAACAAGGTATAACATCATCAAACGGTATTTGGTTAAAAGAGTTCAAAGTCCGACAAGTTAGCCTAAGTTGATAATCAAGGCTCGCAAAACGTCAAGGCATCAAATCATTAAGTCTCACTCAAGTGGTGATGTTAAGGAATCCCGACATTTGATTTAAAATACAAGTTCTTCAAAACATTTCCGAAGCATTCAACTCAATAAATCGATATTTCCAATTTCCGTTAAAATCTTATTTTAATTAGTTAAATAAACCTTTAAATAATATTTTCAAAATTGATATTTCAAAATTGTCAAGAAACCCGACTCAAGATGGTTCAAACCAAAATCAAACCAAGGACCCAAGAGACAAGGGAGCCGGTCTTGGCCGAGGCAATTTGGGCTAGTTTCGCGGTGGTGAGAGGGCCATTTGCCGCGGCGAAATTAGCTTCCAGGGCTCCTGTGAGAAAGGCACTCGCTGGTCGCAAAGGGCTGCTTTCGGCACGGCAAAAGCCGCACTCGCGGCGAGATTCGAAACTCTTGGTCCGTTTTCGCTTCAAATCACATTCGTTTCAAACCAAACCAATTTCAAAACAAGGCTAAGCCTATTCCAACACCAAAGGAACAAAAAGACTCCAATGAGGACTAGAGGGGGGGGAGCGGAAGAGGGATTACCTACCCTCTTTGAGGCTTCTTCAAAATCTTCGAATGAGTGGTCCTCTGAGCTTCGATTTGATGAGGAAATGAGAGATCGAGCCTAGGAAAGGTAGAAAATGAATAAAAGAGATCTTTTACAAAGTTTGGGACCAAAACGAGCAAAAACGAGAGAGATCTAGGTCACCTTTGAAAAATAGGGGAAAGGAGAAAGAAGGGCTCGATTTCACATTTTCCAGGGGTTAGATCTGCTTCCATTTGAACTTAAAAGGTAGGGAACTTAGTAAATAAATGCCTATAAAAGATTTGGAAGGAAAAGGAATCACGAGGAGGGAGACCGAGACGGATTACCGTGAGAAATCGATGAAAAGGGGCTGCTGCGCTCGGTTTCACAGTCGCGACTTGGAACTCGCGGCGGCGAAAAAAGGTTCTGGGCTCCAACTCATGGTCGTGACTTAGAACTTACGGTGGCAAAATCCTCCAGAAGTTTCTGTTTTGCTTGAATCGACGTTCGGTCTTCGTTTTCTAGGTTTGATCTTCAAGGGAAAGATAATGGAGGTATGTTCGAAGGCTTTATTGTTGGGAGAAACATAAAAGATGGGATTTGAAAGAGGGTATGAAAGATTGAAGAGGAAAGGGTGAGTGAGGAGATTAGGGTTTTGTGTTTGTGGATTTTGAAATGAAGGAGAGAGAGTTTTGGGGGCTGAGATTTCATTAATTCTAGGATGATTTCTAGGGTTTTGGGGATTTGTGGCTATTTATAGAGGGAGCCAAATGAGCCACTAGGGTTTAATGGGGAAAAATTCCAAACCATAAATAAGAGAGTGGGAAGAAAGAGAGAGATGGTCCCGCTGAGTCCGACTCCGAATCTGACAATTCAACCCAATTCCCGACTCTCGGAAAACCCAACTTGAAATTCTCAAATCATTTCAAAACGACCCGCGAGACTCTTAAATTTTCAAATCCGACACTCGATAGCAGAAATAAGACCCGTCAAACTCAAATTCAAAAGATGTCGGAATCATTTTAAAGACTTTTCAAAAATAGCAAGTTGCTCGGGGACGGATTTTCCAAAAACTTTCCAAATTTGGTAATTTAGTAATAAATAAAATCCCATTCTGTACACAATTTTGGGGGAATTTGATAGAGCATGATTAGATAGGCATATTAGGATGCATTTAGCATAGTTTTGTTGTGAATATTGCATGTTTTAGTTACAATTATGTATTTACCTGTGGTGTTATAAGAGTCGGAATCTACACGTGTTTATTAATTATTTCAGGTAGATATGGATCTGAAGAAGAATGAGGAGATTGTTGGATAAAGAAAGAGTGAAGAGGAGGAAGAAAAGTGAAGAGCACGGGATCAGAATTGAAGTTCGAGAGCCTAAGTGAAGAACAAGTCAACAGAAGTTGTCGTCCGACATGCTGAATTTTTAACGTACTTTCTGGAGGTCTCGATGTTTCGAATGACTATTATAAATATGCGTTGGAAATCTCTTTCCAAGATCTACAACTTTTGTGTTGACATCGAGACCAAATTTGAAGGAGAAAAATCTTTGTGAACAGTATGGCCACCCCGTGGCTCGAAGCTCAGACAGGAAGTTCTTCACAATTGCCGGCAACGCCGCGGCCTGGGTTTGCCGCCTCGCGGCCCTTTCCGTAGCTGAACGTTTACACTATCTTATTAATTAGGGTTTCTATATTATTTTGGAGGCCGACTTCGTAAGCCTATTTAAAAGACGTTTTAGGGTTTTATTTGGAGGACCTTATGCACTTTGAGATTATCAATTGAGAGAACCCTAGAGGCCTCCATGGCTATAGAGTGCTAAACTCTTTCGTTTTGTCTATGAATTGAAGCTTTGGTTTGATAAAGTTATGAGATTTGTATTCTTGTTCTATTCCTATTGATTCGTATTGATTCTTTTGTGAATATTGTCGATTTCTTCTAAACCGTACAACTAGTTGAGATTATTGCTAGGATTTTGTAGATTCCTCATAGCGAACCTTAATCTATAGTAGCAAGCATGCCTTTTTAGGACCCTTAAGACTAAATTGGTTTGTAGAGAATCAATTATATGTTGAATATTGACTCGTAGCTTGATGTTGCATGTATCCTGGTTAATCCTTAATCTTAATGCTATTATTAGGTTGAATCTTGATCGTGTTAGGGTTATATAATTAGTAAGGGTTAATAGGACTCGTAGTCGTAGGACTAGTAATTTACATAAGATCAGGATAGAAATAACAATAGGATTGAAAGTAGGCGTGGCCACGGGTCTGACTCGGCGGGTCGACGGGTTCGACCCGTCGGGTCAAGGGTCGGGGAGGGGTGACCCGAACCCTAACCCGGGAATTCCACGGGTTGGCGGGTTCGGCTCACCCGGCGGGTCAGAGGGTCGAAGGGTCGACCCGGCGGGTCGGACCCGGCGGGTACCTGGCGGGTTGACCCGACGAATATGGCCCGGGTTGGACGGGTTTGCACTTGTTCGGAGTTTACGGAATTGTCGAGAACAGGTATTGGACACATATATGTTTGAAAAATATCCTTTCGTGTTTTCCATTTAGGTACAAATTACAATATTACAACTTATAATTCTCAAGACTACAACTTCAACTATAAGTATACAAGACTACAATTGTACAATTTGTGTATGATTGAGTGTGGGGAAAAAAAAAGGGAAGAAGGGCTTGAATCGGTTTCCCGATTGCCTACGTATCCTCCTGGGGTTGAGGAATCAAAGCCCACGTAGTTCTTTTACCTGTGTATGTTTGAACCCCGGCCCGGTTACCTATTCTTCTAGTCTTGTTGATCGTCGGACCCTCCACCTCCTGAGCCATCTGTGACTGCGCCGTCAATGGAGCTCCCAACGGACTCCGTATCCACTCCGTCGTCATCCTCGGAATCAGTCCCCAAGCTGTTCTTCTGCATCCGCATATCCGCCTTCTTCCAATCTGCAAGGCAAACTTGGGCTTCGAGGTTCTCGGGAAGCAACCTTGATCTCTTCTCCGATAGAATCTGACCTCCGCGACTGAAAAGCTGCTCGACGGCAACGGTGGAGCAAGGGGCCCCAAGTATTTGTCGGGCGATTACCTGTAACGTCGGGAATCATTGTCTTTCGGGGCGGCTCCACCATTCTAGGACATCGAAATCTTCTTCCTCATCACTGTGAAAATCAAAGTTAGTGGACAAATATTCGTCGAGCTCCGAGTGGGGGCTCGACGAAGATCTCGACCTCTTTGACCCAAAGATATCTCGGGCAAGTGCCTTAGTTCTAGCGGTGATGCTTGTTCGTGACCCGCTTGAACTGGAAGGCACGGGAGGACGACCGGAGGAGGGCGCTCTATCGCCCGTCGAATATTGAGTATATAATTCTTCTAATAATCCTCTAACTCTAGCAACTATAACTGGAACATTGCAATCGGGATCTTCCTCAATATCCAAAGTCGGAAAATAGTTTTCTAAAAACTTTTGAACCCCGTTTAATTTATATCTAGGGTCGAAACAACATGCTACGAGGAAAATGTCGGGTATAACTTTGTAATATGCCAAACATTTTCGCCGCATCTCCAAAACAGCGATTTTGATGGAAGGCACGTTAATCCCGTCTTGTAGGGCTATTGCTACGTTCATTGCAATAAAATAGAAAAGGTTTGATGTAGGCATGTAAACGTGGCTGAAAGTTCGAGTTGCGTCGTAAAAAACTTTGAAAACCTCCACAACATCTCGAGCCCGATGCGCCATCGTTCTTGATCTTTTCGGGGTGCTTCTTGGTGATATGAAGCTTCAAATTTCCATATCCAAGGTTATTTGTTACCTTGTACTTGTGACCGCAATGACGACAAACGGCTTCAAACTTTCCACCGGCTTGCTCCACCTTCTCGTAATGATCCCGGAACAACTCCGCCCGAAGGTTATCACCGGATCTAGTTGCGTCGGACATGATTACGAGCTTATGAAATAAAATGGATAGGTGATTGATGGATTGGATGGGAATATGTGTGATTTGTGACATGAAGGAGTCGTCTATTTATAGCCCCGAGCCTAATCTCCCACCAACTAGCCGTTACAACGGCTACATTTTAAAAAAAAAATCAGCCTCCGGTGGGCCCCACCCGTCAACGGCTACTTTTTTTAAATATGTCGACCCGACGGGTCGACCCGCCGGGTCACCGGGTTACTAAACCCCGACCCTAACCCTAACCCGCTACCCGTCCCCACCCGCCTACCCGTCAACCCGGACACGTCGGGTCATTGACCCGCCGGGTCAATGACCCGTACAACCCGCCGGGTCACGGGTTGACCCGTGACCCGTGGCCACGCCTAATTGAAAGAGAACTTTATAAAGAATAGAGGATCAACTAATCAAACTAAAGTGGATATTTGTAGATGAAACTATTTTCTTAATTGTGATCTCAACTAACTTGTTTATAGTTTATTTTCTTTACTCCAATCACCAAACCCCCCCCCCCTTTTTCTACTAACTGGTATTGTTAAATAAACTTAACTTAGGAATACTTGATTCTCTATGAGATCAACCTCTTATTTATTTACTATACTAGTTTGTAGGTTTGAGTTTTACTTTTGATAGGATTAACGACAAATTCCTCCTGTCAGTTGATAAGCAATTGGTTGGTTTGTTTTGATACATTAATTATGGTGGAGTTTTGATAAAAACGTATAATATTATACTTATTAATAATAATTATAATATTATTTTAAATTTATATATATATATCAGAAATTATATCAAATAATTAATTTTGATATTAATAATTCTTTTTACCAACAAATTATAATCTAGATATAAATAAAATAACATCTAAAAATTTTCTATTAATATTTTTAGTGAGTATGACTATAGAATAATTTTGATTTATATTTTTATCAATTAAATAATATATATGTAGATTGTTGCTTATGATAACTTTGTATAAATTATGAAAACATATTATTATCTTTTGCGGTATTATAATTTTTCTAACCTATATGTCAACTGTGGCGGATATAGATTATGAAGTTTGATTAGTAATTAATGATTCCTCTAAATTAAAGCAAGTTACTTTAACTTTTTAACATTACTCCTACTTTTTTTAAGATCGATGCTTTTTTTGACAAATTTTTTTCTTAATTAGACTTCTTAATCTATACTCTTGCTATCAATTAATTAGCTAGAAATACGGTATTATAAATACTCATGTAATGAGACAGAGATGAGTCATCCCTTGAGATCGAAAGAGAATGTATTCTCTTGTACGTACGTCTTAGTGTACTTGCTGCATCTTAGAAAATTAGGGATATCAATCACAAGTTGATGTAGTGGTTGTGGGATTACATCTCATGCCAAAAGATTCGAAGTTCGAATTTCCTTAGAAACATAAAGTTATTTGTGAATGGGCGGGTCAACATCTTAAATGAACCACACAATACACGATCCACATATAGAGCGATTGAGTCGATCGATCTGGACTATGATTAAAAAAGAAAAGAAAATTAGGGATGGGTGGTGTACTAGAAGAGTAAAGACTTTTATAATATTCCATTTGTTCCATTGGTATGCAAGTAATCTCTTTTGAGTTTTCGTATGTTTTCTCTGCCTTAAGGAGAAGTACCACACTTGTTTTTGTCATATTAACACACATTTTCAAGATGCAAAGTGTATTAGTTAAAGTGTCACCTTATAATACATTAATATTTAATTAGTTAAATCTCCAATAACCATTGTTCAAGTTCATTAAGCTTAGCTAGGTTAGACAATAAATGAGAGGCATATATAAATTTATCACTTATCACATATATATGTATGTATGTGTGAAATAAGAGTGTGAATTTTTTTAGACCAAAAAAAAGTGTGTGATTGTTTATGAAGTGGGTCAAGATCAATGTGATGGAGATTAAATGGAGAGAAGTAATCGCAAACGATAGGATTGGAAATGAAAAAAACTATAGAAAAAGCAACCCCTACAAAAAAAAAAGGCAGGTAGAAAAGTGTTGTATAATTGGACTCAAGTAACTCATTTTTGTAGGCCCATCTTAACATCATTACTTTGACCATTTATATTTTAAAGCTGCTTGGTGTATATATCACGGCTTTTATATATATAAATTTAAAATATTTTCGACTATTAGATAAGAGTCAGTCGCTCTGTATTTAAATCGGACATTGTATGACCTATTTAGTCTCACTTACAAGCGACTTCATATTTTCATAATGATTCGAGTTTAAATCTCTTGGTATAAAATATAGCACCATAACCACCGTATCAAGATGTCTTATTTTTTAAAAAAAAAAACATAGAGCATCATTTGGAATATAATGATTGTATGGCTCAAAAAGGTCAATATGTTCATTACGCTATTAATTTTCTTAAATACTTGACGAATATATAGGCAAGTTGAAAATGAAAGAGGTTCATCAGGGAATCGAAAATGATTATTTCGATTTCTCAACACATTTCCAAATGCCCTTAAGTGTATTAATAATACAAAGTTACCATCTTCTATTTCTATGTTTTAGATATTACCTTATAAGTTCTATCGCCTTAACAATTTCACTTTTCAAAGTTTTAACTTTGGTAACTTTACATGATGGGATATTAGCATACATTATTAAGACTCAATTTGCTTCATGATCTTTGTTCACAAAATCGATTGTAGAATTGTTGTTGTTCCAAAAGGATCCGTCAAATTTTAGGTTTAAACCTAACCTTTTCGAGTTTTTTTTTCCATTTGATCTTTTTTTTTCATTATGTTTTCACAACCTATCAATTTTTTAAAATGATTAAGAGTTGGTTAGTGTTATATTTACATCTTCCTCATCGATCACTCTTAATCATGTTCCAGTTGAGAATTTATTGTTTGATGGATTTTATAACATTGTTGGTAGAACCGACCTCGTTTTTTTTATAACCATTTGATTCCTATAGTACAAAATAGTTGACCAAATGGTTGTCATTATACTTCTTTTCTAACTATTATTGTTTCTTTTACTGTTTTAATAATAGAATGTTCATCTTTCACACTTTTATCTCATTGGTCTACAACTTCAAAAAAAATTATCATTGACGTCTTTGGATAATATTTTTGAAAAAATTGGAGTTCATAAATAAGTGCAAGAAATATATATATTCTTCATGATGGTTACAAAATTCGCAAAACTACGTGCATTTCTTTGTTCTTCCAAACCAAATTATTATAGGGTAAGAGGTCATGACCTCTTACCCTAATGGTAAGAAGTTCTCTTGTGCCTCACTACTATAAGGTGAAGGTTTCAAATCTCATTAATGGTATTTGTGCTAGCTAGGGTAGGTACTCTAGTCTCATGCCTTGGTATGAGTTGAGCCTGTCTGATGGTATGTTGCTTGACTTTTTCAGTTCGAGTGCTTTACAGGCTAATACTGGTCAAGCTCATGAAGCATTAGTTGATAAACTTAGAACCTTCACGTCATCAAAAATAATCTTTGTCCTTCTAGTTTTTCATTTGTTGGTGTTCTCACCTAAGGGCATGTTATTGAAACGTTTCTGAAGTTTATACATTGTCTTTGTTGTAACTTCTTTTAGTTTATTCAATTAATGTCGCTTTTTTTGGGGTTATATATAGTTCGCACTATTTAGTATATAAATAATATTAATTTAATATATTAATATTTAATAATAAAAAATAAATAAAATAATATATTCGAGAATGGAAAATAATTGTTGGAAATGGGTATGCTTTAACATTTGCGGGGCAGACCTCTTATTTGTAAATTGAGTTGGCAAGAAAAGATGGGTTTTGGGATGCTAGGAATGTTATTGATAAAGTGGAAAAAATGAGAATGAGATACTAGGATGATGTGACGGAAATAGAAGAATAAAATATTAGTATTTCTAATATTCCTAGTATCTCTTGATAAATATGACCTAAGATCAAAGACCTCCACATAAAGTGATTGATTATAGGAGTGCAATTTAAATCACAAATTCAATTAAGGTTAGATTTAGAGTAATCTTTTATTTTGTAAAAAAAGGTTGATAGATAATTTTGTAGAAAACCTTATATATAAGTTTAGAGTATATCCATGATATTATTAATTGAAAATTGAATATTTGTTATTTTATAAGTATCTCCTGATTTAAATGTTTTCATACTTATTATTATTATTATAAAAATAAATTACAAGAAATTAGTGGGCTGTCGAGATACTATCTAGGCACCCACTCCCTTAGCGATAACAAAGCTAACTCTAGCAAAAATATAAGATGTAGCAAGAGCCCGAGCATCCTGAGATACCGGAAATTTTTTAATCCGCTTCAACAAGGCCACATCATCCGTATCTAACTCCCCCAATGAAGAGAAGGAGAAGGGTAGGAAACCATAACCAACCGTCGTGCACAAATCTCGATACTTGGCAAACATACGCTGAGCAGCATCAACAACATCACGGCCAGGCATAAAGTCAGACATCCCATACTGAGTCAAAGGGGAGGATCCCGTCAGATCGATACACACATTCTGCCCTCTGTCCCATGAATAAAGGAGCAAATCCGCCGGACGAAGAGGCTTATTATGCCCATCAACCAAACCAATATCACTCTCATTATTATTATTATTATTATTATTATTATTATTATTATTATTATTATTATTATTATTATTATTATTATTATTATTATAAAAATAGATTTACAAGAAATTAGTGGGGAACCGAGATACTATATGGGCGCCAACTTCTTTAGTGATAACAAAGCTGACTCTAGTAAAAATATAAGCTGCAGCACGAACCCCAGCATCCTGAGATACCGAGAATTTCTGAATCCGCTTCAGCAAAGCAACAACATCCGTATCTAACTCCCCCAATGAAGAGAAGGAGAAGGGTAAGAAACCATAACCAGCCGCCGTGCACAAATCCCGATACTTGGCACACTTACGCTGAGCAGCATTAACAACGGCACAGCCGGGCACAAAGTCAGACATCCCTGACTGAGTTAAGGGGGAGGATCCCGCCAGTTCGACACACACATCCCGCCCTCTGTCCCAAGAATAAAGGAGCAAATCCGCTGAACAAAAGGGCTTATCATACCCATCAGCCAAACCGATATCGACCTCCTTACCGGCAGAAATCCCAGCCCTGTAGTAGATATCCAATAAGGTATCACGAACGAGGTTATGTCGATGTTTAATGCCCACGGAACCAGCGCAGGACACAACATGGTCACCGTAGACATCACCATCAAAGACTCAAGAACAAGCGGGACAGGGCCTGAACACCGTGAACAGTGGAACTCCCAGTCGATAGCTAAGCACACTACGATAGGTTCTTCCATTCATAGTCTGCCCCAACCCAGAAATAGGGATTGCACGCAGCCAATCAGATGAGTGAGCACCCTGCTGAGACTTCCATAATGCCACTTGTCGGGGAGTCAATGAGAAAACAGATTCTGATGTAGCAGCAACCTTCGCGAAATATATATCTTCCAGTTTCTTCATAAGTTTGGGGGCAGTGATTTCACTAGGATCGCGTAGAAGATCAAAACTCGTAACCTCATTAAAAGAACGACAAGCATCATCGAAAGTAGGACCAGCAACAATGATGCTAGAAGGACGTAAGAGCTTAGCCTGCAACTCAGTAGACTGCAAACAGGATGCCAAAAAAGCATAATGTATGACATCTCCAGCAGCATACACTCCGAGCTCACCAAAATGGAAAGGGAAGGTGGCAAGACGCCACTGCCAATCTCCAAACCCAGGCCCAGATGCAGTGACAATACGTTCCAAGCTAGAACGGAGTGCCACATCAAAGGAAAGCTGGGCCGGCCCAAAGACACGCGAAGAACAATTACGCAAGGCAAAGTAAAGTTTAGAAATACCCTTACAACCCCGGAGCAGAAGCAACTCGCACTGGGGGTCATCAATCCTCACGACAGAATCCATAAGCTCTATCGTCCTAATCACCCTCCTTGCCACAAGGTCACGGCTGAAAACAAGGCATATGCTGATAGGGCCACCCAAAACTTTGACACCGCGCGATGGTTGAGCAATAGAGGGGGGGAAACACCAGGAAGCTGACTCCTAGGGTTTTCTGTAGGCCAAAAAACCTCGGTCTTATCCACATTTAGATGAAGACCAAATTGAGGGCCATCTTCCATAATCAGATCCAAGACCTTCCCCACAACCAAAGTGTCCCCAACAATAGTGCCATCATCTAAGTACCAAGCCTGCAGACTCAGGTCAAAACATTCTCTAATCTTGCACACCAAAGGATGTAACACCAAACCAAAGAGCAGAGGACCCAACGGATCTCCTTGCTGAACCCCCCGACAAGACCATAAGCTATGCTCCCCATAATACAGTCGGGCAGGACTAGAGTAACAGAACTCCACCCATTGGGATAGAGCCGGGCAGTGACGGCGAACTTCCTGTAACATGGTCACTCGATCAACTAAGTTGAAAGCATTCTAGAAGTCAACCAACGACATGGAAAAGCCCTCCTCACCACCACGAGCCTCAACAAACTGATTCAAAGCATGCAGAATAGCCTCTCCTCCACCGGATACCCCAACCCCAAACTAAAGGCCTGAAAAATAACCAAACAAAGAAGGACCGACCAAACAAGTACCAATCTTAGAGACAAGGCGTCTCCAAATAGTGCCAACAGCAATAGGACGTATACCACCCCCTGGTTTAACAAGCAATGTGAGCAGAGCACTAACAATATACTCACACAGAGCCTGCGGATAACGACCCTTAAGGAAAAGATTAACTACCCGAGTAATAGAGGCGATCAAATCATCTGAAACAGCAACAACAGCTCCACCCAAACAATCCAAAAGATGTTGAGACCGGAGCCCATCCCTCCCACATGACATGCCACACGGGAAGCTTCGAATCATATCCAAAACACCGGTCGAAGAGGCAAAGAGAGGATGGTGATCCACAGGCAAAGACGACAAATTGGGAGAAGGGGCAATGGGGTGCTTATCTCGCAGAGCCACAAGAGTGGCATCAGAATAAGGAGCAATACCTGATGAAGAAAGCACCCGAACAGCGGTAGTGTAGTGACCATCACAAATCTTCATGCGACATGGTTACAGGTTATGCTCACTCAAATCAAGGTCCTCCTCCACACTAAAAGAAGGGAGAACCTCAGCTAAGGTCTCTTGTAGAAGCTGCAAACTGCCGCCGTGCACACCCCAAGCACGAATAGCATTGGCAATACTCTCCTCCTGACGTTGCCGCTTGACGACAGTCCTACACTCAAGATCACTCTGCGGGGAAAAGGTCTTATGTATATAAAGAGGCATCACAAGCAAGTGAATCCAGCAGAAGAGGTCACCCGAAGAGTCAGCCACAACATCTAATGCCTCTTTTAAAACCCGAGAAAAACCTAAGCGACACTTAGGAGGGCTCTCACAGTGCGTAATCTCATAGAAAATAAATGGTCAAGCGAAGATATAGACAAACCAACAGGCACAAGCCCCACATCAGACAAGGGAACCGACGGAGACAGGGCTGGAGGTCTGGGAATATCATAAATAATAAAGCGAACAAGGCCATCACCACAGTTTGGAGGTGCCACAGAATCGTCATGACTATGACGAAACCGAGCACGAAAGGTATGAGTTTTAAGACAAAATCCACATACCCAAACCCCCATACGCTTGAAAGTTATCTCAGCATCAGAATAAATAGACAAACTATGAGAAAGGGTTTGACGAGTAAGTGCCTGAGCATCACCACTGCAATGTCGATCACGAAGATGCCTAAGCATGGAGGTTTTAACAAGACCTCTACCACCACCATCAAGGCACCCACAAAGACCCATAAAAGGGCAATGGTACCGAACAAGGTCAGGCATGACAGAGTGAAATTAGTGATTATAAAAATAAATTACAAAAATAAATTACAAGAAATTAGTGGGCAGCCGAGATACTATCTGGGCACACACTTTCTTAGTGATAACAAAGCTAAGTCTAGTAAAAATATAAGTTATAGCACGAGCCCCGACATCCTGAGATACCGAGAATTTCTTAATCCACTTCAGCAGGGTAAGAGCATCTGTATCTAACTCCGCCAGTGAAGAGAATGAGATATTATTATTATTATCATTATTATTATTATTATTATTATTATTATTATTATTATTATTTATTATTATAAGGACTTTATTATGATGAAAAAAGATTTGCATAAAGTTAGTTGGAAGCCTCCTAACAAATTGAGCTCCAACCCCTTATTATTATTATTATTATTAATGGAGTCGTTCGCATATCCACTTGTGATTGATTTGTTGGCCGGACCGGGCTGGTTGGTTCACCACTTCGAGTGGGTATAAACTCGTCACAGCCGAATCTTCTATTCAGGTAGATAACAACGCGTGGATCTGGAGTCTAGATGCTCCACATAAGGTAAATTTTTTTTTGTGGAAAGTCTGCCAACTTGGCCTCCCAACGGCAGATCGGCTTGCTCTACAGGGTGTCCCTGTTCCTTCTACCTGCAATTTATGTAATTGCTCGAGAGAAAACGATGTTCATCTATTGCTGGAATGCAAATTTACAAGCTCCCCCTTTCAACTCCCAGTACACATTAGATCTACTATATTCAATATGATTGCCCAGTCTAGAAATATAAAACCAATTACTCAATTCATTGGAACTAATCTCTCTAAGGCAGCATTATCTAAACTTGCTCTTGCTTGGTGGGCGGTCTGGTACATTTGAAACCAACACATGTTTAGGCTTGCACCTATCCCTTCAAGGGACGCCGCCTTACATCTTATTAAAACACACGAGATAAACTGGAGTAACACTCTTCGCTATGAAAGCACCATTGACGAAGATACCCCATCTCAATCGCGCAGACTCAACCAACCTAAAAAGAAGAAAAAGGATCACGAGATTTCGTGGCGAAAACCGCCGGGGGTACTTTCAAACTCAACTTTGACGGATCAACAATCGTAAATAACGTCAGCTCGGCGGGTGTGGTTATAAAGGATTGGAATGGAAGCCCAATACATATAGGATATCAAAAGCTCGGCAGAAAAAGCGCACTCAAAGCGGAGGCCCTTGCCCTCAAACTTAGGGTTGAACACGCTCTTGAACTCCGTATTGATAAACTCCAGATTGAAGGAGATTCCAGCATCATCATAAACTACTTAAACAACAAATCCACATGTCCCTGGGAAATCGAAATTATCTTGTCTGATGTACAACGTTTACTATCGTCTTTGAAAGAAGTCTCCTTCTTTCATGTATTCCGTCTTGGCAATCGAGTTATTGATAAGGTTGAATACCTTTGCCACTCTGCCTAGGATGCCGATATTTATAACAATTCTGGTATCTTAGACTTCATCCGAAAGGATGCCTTCGGGTAGGGTTTGCTCACCCGAATTTTATCCTAATCAAAAAAAACTTGTGATTGATTTGTATATATCACTGCTAACGTACCAATGATTCAATTAATCTAAATTTATTATTCTTTATCTTTGGAAATTGCAAAAAAAAAAAAAAAAAGGTAAAGATAAAAGGAGACCTTTAATTATTTCTTATCTTATAGAAATTCCCTCGTTCACTTTATATTTCATATCGCACCCATTGACTAATAATTCTGTCATTTCATAAAGTTAATGTCCAAAATTTTAAAGTGATTATCTTTCACTTAATGCCCATGAAAATGACTAGACAGACTAGAGAAGTCATTAGGTAAAATATGTAAATTTTGAAATTTCAATGCTTATGCTTTACATTTTATGTTATGTTATAAATTAGTACATGCTCCTATTATATTAATGTATAATTTTTATTTAAAAAATCTTGTAATAATTCTTAAGGATTTTTAAAAATAGTTTTCAATTTTATTATTAAATTATATTAAATTTTTATTAAAATAAAAAGAATTTAAGGATAAACAAGTAATAACACCAACGAAAAGGTTTATATACTCAAAAGATTTATTATGGGGTTTATTAACTGTAAAAATTATCTAATCCTCCAATCTATCTATATATCTATCTATATAAAATACTAAAGTAGAGGTCTGAACCGGTCTCTGGTGCGATTTCGCATCAATGAAATTTTCTGGATTAAACCGGGATTATATTTGCTTACGTGTCATATTCTGGATTAAAGTGGTATTATATACAATAATTTAAATAATAAGAAAATAATTATTATTATTGAAAAGATATATTTTTCACGCCTTTTACATAGATATAATTGATTTACATTGTCAAACAATTATTAAATATACCGAGAGATTACATATTATGATATCCTTTTTCAATATGCATTACATCTCCGTATTAACGACTTATATCAATTATAAAATGATGAAATAAAAGATAATAAGATCTAAGAAAATCGGGTAAACTTTTTAAATATATTCATATCTAACAAAATTGGATCTAACAAAATTGGATTGAATTATATTAAAAAAACATTGAAAAAAATATTAACTTAAGATTGATTTTTGGTAGTTATTAACTTAAGATTGATTAAGTGAAGCCATATATTAATCTTTAGATTGAACAACAAAATAAATAAATTTATAAGGGTTAAATTAGTTGATTAAGTCATTAAGATCGAGTAATTTATAAGGGTTTTGATTTTTTTATACGTGTCATATATATATATATATATATATATATATAGACACACACACTAAACAGAGTTCTAAAACAAGTTCTAGTGCAATTCGCATATGTGTTATTTTATGGATTAAAATGATGTTATTTTTCCATACGTGTCATATTCTGGATTAAAATAGTATTATCTTTTTTATCTATATCAATTAATTAGTCAATATAGTTAGATAAAAAACTGATCTTTTTAGATCAAAAAATCTATCCAATATTTTATCAAATTAAATATAATATATATCTATATATATAAGTAGAATTTTAATTTTTAGGGATATTTAATTTTTGAGTGGGTCATTCGAAAATCTTATCCATATTTTTGAAATAAAATTCGATGAAAGATGAATAAAAAATGCATTGAACTTTTAAAATAGGGTGATTTTGCTAACTAGCCTATTTTGAATCTTTAATTAGGTGATTAACACCCAAACTAATTTAATTAGGTAAGCTAGCACCCTTTGGTATTAGGGTCAATCGGTCAACGGTCAATGATCTGGTCAACGTTGACCGTTGACCGGTCAAAGTTGACCGTTGACCGGCTCTTTTGGATTTTTTTTTTTTTTTTTTTTTTTTTTTTTTTTTTTTTTTTTTTTTTTATTTAACTGATGCCACTTTTTTTTGATGCCACTTATCCGATGTCATTTTTTATCGTGATGCCATTTTTTCCTGAAATGTTTTGATGCCATTTTTCAAAGTAGTGTTTTGATGCCAAATTTTTAATGACATTTTTTTTCTTTAATGTGATGCCACTTTTTAAAGTAGTGCTTTGATGTCATTGTTATAATGTAATTATTTGATGCTATTTGTTTATTACATTTCATTTTCGCTTTGATGCCACTTTTCTAATGAAATGGTTAGATGACACTTTTTTCAAACCTTGCTGACATTTTTTGTTTACTGTGATGTTACGTTGACCATTGATGCCATTTTTTTTTTACTGTTGACTACTGATGACACTTTTTTTTATGTCAATTTTTTGATTATATTTTTTTTACCGTGATGCCATATTTTTTCAAAGTAGTGTTTTGATGACATTTTTTTCTTTAATGTGATGCAACTTTTTCAAAGTAGTGTTTTGATGCCATTTTTCTAATTTAATTATTTGATGCCACTTTTTTAATCAAATCGTTTGATGCCACTTTTTTAATTTAATCAATTGTATATTGATATATTTTCACCGATTCTACTTTTATTCATCGATGACACGTTTGTGATTACACTTATTTGATGCAATCACTTGTAGTGACATGTTTATTACATTTTTATTCATTGATGACACAATAGCATAAAATGTGATTAAACTTGATTGATGACATTTGTAATTACACTTCGTTGATCTCAATATTTGTGATACCACCGTTTGTTAATGACATTTTTATTGATAACATTTTTATAATATTATTTGCGATGACATTTTTATTGATAACATTTTTATAATATCTAAGAGTAGACTAACAATTGCAATTTGAAAAGCTAATATAATATCTAATAGGCGAATGGAATCAAGTGGAACATAAACATAATTAAATATCCCTCCTTTGGACCATTAATATTTATAACAATGAAAATGTCATCACCCACTATTCGGCATAGTAATAGTCATAACTAATATGACAACACATCTAAGCACCACCCCAATTCCATCTAAACTAATGTTTACACTTGTCCAATTATAAATAAACATACTGCAACAAATGTTGTGCGTTTACCCAGTGATATAACCTTCACAAAAGTGATCCTCCTCATCACTAAGTTGGGCCATCTCCTCATATAGCTCCTCGACCAGCCCCACAAATGCTCAAGCAGGTTGGTAAGTTTCATCGTCCGTAGAGGATCCCTTTCCGTCGTCCTCCTGTCCAGATTCCAAAAAGTGCAATATTGGATGTGTAAATGGTCAAGCAATAACCCATCAACCCAAGAACTACTATTGTTTATACATAATACATCCACAAGGACCATCTTAAGTATTAAAAATAGAGCAGTAACAAGATCGTTTATTGCAAGACATTAATCAGCACAAGGACCATTGTGTCCAGGATTTCGATAACACGACAAGAAGAAGACTCCTCTCACCTATTCTTTGAATGCTCAATAACCACTCTTTGAAGTCACCCAGTTCATCCTCTGAATTATCTGCATTTCCATACACAATGAGATCCAAAATGCAGCTTGATTACAACAGCATGTGAAATAAAGGAAGGAAGCAATCCAATTCCAGTCTAAACCCGATAAAGAGATATGGTTAAAGGTTTGAGCTTAATATGTTGCAAAACTACACAATATTGCCAATTACGATAGCAATGGTTCCAAATTGCAAGGGGGGACATGAATCAAATCTTTTAGTGCAATCACATGCTTTACATATCCCATTTGGTCATGAAACCCTCAAACTATGTGAACAGCCACCACAACGACTTAATTAGTGCTTAACATTAAATCAAGAACCCAAAACACTGAGTAATTGCTAAAGTGCTAAACCCCAGGAAAATTGTGAGCATTTATTAATCACACAATGAATCGAAAAATTCTTCACTAAGTTTTCCCTATTTACCCCGTAATTTTACTAAGCCATCAAACTAGAAATCATTCCAAACAACTCGTAAAAGCATAAATTCATAACTATCAAGAGCATAAGTCGTAAAAGCATAAATTCATCTAGGCATTTCATCAAACACCTTGGAGGCAGCTCTTACCTCACCCAATTCAAAGCATCTTGAGAATGTATTCTGAACTGCTCCTAGTAAAAGCTCCTCCCTCCTCCACATTTAGCACCTTCACAACGCCATCATCGACGAGCTTCGAGTACCGCCTCTACCTAAGCTCGAGCCCCGAAGGCTTATCGCTGAGGTCAAGTTCGGCGCCAATCGCCTTCGTGAACTCCAAATTGTCGTCGCTGTGGAGCAAAACCTTGTCGCCGATCTTCAAATCCTCCTTCCAGGCCCTTATTATGAAGGCATCGTTGAAGGAGAGGCATGTGATGACATCGACGCCCCTCACCGATGGATGGATGGAGCGTTGAGGAAGTACAAAGATGTCGATTGAGAGGACGATTCCAATGGTGGAGGTGTAAGGGGAGATTTGAAAGGAAGACAGTGAAAGAGAAATGGAGAAGACGATGATGGAGAGCGAGAGAACGAACAGAAATTGAGCAAGGAAGAGCGAGTTAAGAGTTAGGGTACAAAGGGGCTAATTTATTTTGGGTGTGGTACTGCACGGCTAATTTTTTTTGTTGAATGTCTAGTTACTTAATTAAATTATATAAAGGGTACAATTTACCAAATTTTCTCTTTAAAATACTCAAACCGAGATTTTTTTAAAAAATAAAATAAATTCTTCAAGTAAATTGTTTTTAAATATGAAAATGCCATTCCAATCCTTCTTACGAATGGAGATTGGATTCGTTATATACCCACTGAAAAAAATCAACTTTTACAGTTAATTATTGGGTAAATTGCAACTAATATTCCAATCTTTAGGGATAGTTGCTTTCAATACCCTAACCTTGTAAAATTTTACAAAATATCCTAACCTATACCATTAGTTGCAATTAACACCCTAAATGAGTTTCTTAAATTAAAAAATTACCCACACCAAACAAAAATTACAAAAAAATCACCCATATTCATAAAATATTTTCAATGAACCCCTAATACATTTAAAAAAAATTAAAATTAAATAAATCTCTTACAGTTTAACCCCACCCGACCCACCATCCAAAAATAATTATAACAGGTATATAAAATCTACTCCTTTAAAAATATAATATAATTATTTTCGCATTTACTCATTTAATATTTTAATATAATTAATCAAAATAATTAATTATTTATCTTAAACATAATACTTTTACAAAAATAAAATAATGTAGATTTTAATAAATAAATGGTATGAGATATGCTAACCATTTGTAATAAATAGTTACATAATAAAGATATATTAAAAATAATATGGTAAAATTATTATTTTTTACCATATTATTTTTAATATATCTTTATTATATAATTATTTATTGCAAATGGTTATCATATCTTTTAGCATTTATTTTTTTAAATCTACTTTATTTATTTTTGTAAAACTATTATGTTAAACATTTCTTATAGAATCATTTTTTTTAATACCATGGAATTTATGTGTGATACATTATAACATGTTATGTATTAGTTTTAGTATATGTAACATAATATTAACCAAAAAGATAGTATATATCGTATCAAATAATATACAAGGAATATATAGATGTACAAATCGACATGTATCGAGATAGACTTATATAAATTTAGATTTTAATTATAATTTATGTTTTTTAGATAAATAATTAATTATTTTGATTGATTATATTAAAATTTTAAATGAGTAGATGCTAAAGTAATTATATTATAGTATTTTAAAGGAGTATATTTTATATATCTATTATAATTATTTTTGGATGGTGGGTCGGGTGGGGTTAAATTGTAAGAGATTTATTTAATTCTCATTTTTGAAAAATGTATTAGGGGTTCATTGAAAATATTTTATGAATATGGGTGATTTTTTGTAATTTTTGTTTGATATGGGTAATTTTTTAATTTAAGAAACTCATTTAGGGTGTTAATTGCAACTAATGGTATATGTTAGGATATTTTGTGAAATTTTACAAGGTTAGGGTATTAAAAGCAACTATCCCTAAAGGTTGGGATATTAGTTGCAATTTACCCTTAATTATTCAACCATAACATATAAAAGCCTTATCATATATATATATATATAATATTTTGTATGTTGATATGAAGCAAACATACTTTTAATTTAGTTTATTGTTATTAAAATATTCAAAAATCTCAACGAAATTATTATAACTTTCAAATTTTAGAAAGAAAATATAAATTAAATATCGTTTTGTTTATTAAGAAACCGCACAACGGGCGGATAGTAAGACTAGTTGTGTTTTAAAGGTAAGTATACTTGTTAGAAAAACCTTTAATCGAATATATCAATCGCACGATCTTTTTAATTATGTCATGATAATTTAAGATCTAAATAAATAATTTTGCAAAAGAAATTGAAACGGAAAATTTAACATCTCAAGGTTTGGCTTTCGTGTATTTACTATATATTGTTGAGTTGAATCCAAAATCAAGAGATATATTTTTTACCATCAAAATAGTTTATAATACATAAATTAATGGTGGATCTTTTAGTCAATTCTCAATTCTTAAGTCATAAATTAGTAAAATTGTAATTATATATACTGGCAAACTGTACATAAATAGATCGATAATGATGTTTTCTTTGTACATTTCATTCGCCTGGATTTTTAGTAATCCTGCATGATCAATAATTTTCCTTTTTCTATTCATACATTCATTGCATTTGGTTTAGAAACAAAAGCTTCTGTTTAAAGATTCTCCTACATATACAAACAAGTAGCTTGTGAAACGATAGTTAATTACAACCCACCTTAAGCTCCCCGACTGTTTTTGTTTGAAATATTTGATTATTACCACGTCTTGCCCGGTTCGGATCACCTATAACCTAGAATGTAACCCTCTATGTTACACGATTTCTATTGGTCTACTTATAATTAATTTATCCAATTTAAATTACTAAAATTATTTTAGAAAATCTTAATTAAATTATAATTCTTATTTCCTAAATTAAAAAGAAAAATAAAGATTTTCTCTTTATTCTTTTCTGCTCAGCCAGTTAGGTCAAATTGATCTTCATAATTTTCAGTTCACCGTCATTAGCACATATATTTCACCTGCAATTTTTGTTGTTGTGTTTAGAATAAAATCTCGTTAATCTTTGGAAATTTGATCAATAGAAAATTAGAAACCGATCACTTTAATATCCCATCAAAGTCATAAAATTTGATTATGTGGGAAGATAGAAACTGATTGATGGTTGATTATGTGATTAGCACATACGTTGTTCCTAGGTAGGCTCGGAATATGGAAACTGATTGATGGTTGAGGGTTTCATAAAGTTTAATTGTGATGATTAATGAAAAACGCTTCGTTGTTATCAAGTTTCGTCGAGGTTGAGCCTTCGATCTTCTTCGCAGACGCTGAAATTCGTAGCCTAAATTTGGATATGAAGGAGAATAGCGTGCAATCGGGGTACGGTTCAGTTGGGATTGGGATTCGGATGTGATCGCTTATGTGATATTAGACAACGACTCAGCTAATGGCGATAAATTGACAATGAAGGTGGGTGCATTGTGTTCGTGCCAATGGAGATGGTGATATAAATTTTAGGGTTTCTGCGCTTTGGGTTAATTCTCAAACATAAGAACGTAGATTGGAGAAGAAGCGATGGGTGGTAGGGAAATAAGGCCATTTTTTATTTTTAATTTAGGAAATAAGTTTTAATTTTACCAAAAAAATCTTTTTAATTTAATTAGATAAATGATTTTTAGGAGGACCAATAGAAATCGCGTAACATAGAGAGTTACATCGTAGGTAATAGGTGATCCGAACCGCGTCTTGCCAGGTTCAAAATTAAAATTGATCATATCAATTAATTCTTATATTTTTTTTGCTAAATTTATAATTATTTATTATATCGAAATTAATTATAGGATATCTGTTATTTTATTTATATTTTTATTATTTTTTGGTAGAATGAATTATATATATCCAGATTAATTTTCATTTTATATTTCCTACACACTTTGATCGTTATTAGTTTAACTCGCTCGTTGCAATTGAGATTTATTATTTTTTCATATTTTTAATATGTTTCTTTTATAGATAATAGTGTAATTTTTAGAATATTGTGTTAACACATTTTCGTGCATGGAACATGATACTCACTAGTGTTAAATAAACACTTTCAAAGTGTTTATATTTATAATTTCACGGTTAATATAATGGAATCCATAAAAAAGTGAAAGATCCCACTGGGCCCCTTTTTTATATAAGAAAAAAATTCGAGTTTAGACAAATCTGAAACTCTACTAGGCCCTTGGTTTCTATATAGAAAAATCAAGGAAATTGCCAAATAAAAATTAAAAGGTTCCAGTGGCCTTCATCTCTATACACGGAGTGTGTGAAAATAAAAAATAAATGGAGAAAGACATGTTTTTATAATTAAATATCGTGGTACTCCGTGAATTATTAGGCGCTAAAAATTTTTGGGGCCTATTCCATTGATCTATCAAAACAAGCTTATACACAGGCTTGATTATTACACAAGTAATTAGATTTCGATCTTGACCTATATGAAATCAAATGACTTTTAACTGGAGTAATTTTTTTTCTAGCTCAATTGATTTTATGCTCTAAATTTTGATTATTAAAAGAGAATATTTATTCTGATAAATTAAATTAAAGTAAAAAATATAACTTAAATTGTTAATGACAAGTTTCCAACTCACAATCAGGGGTGGAGCCAACTAGGGTACATGCCCCCGCTCTTATCTGACGAACTCCCTATATGTATTCTCCTCGTCGATAGCTTCATTTTGATATATAATACGCATTCATCCGATATATGGGTAAAAAGTTATGAATATTTACAAATTGAAGATGTATTAATTACTTTAATCTTATTTTAATAGTAAACTACCATGCTTTTATATTCTAGGAACATTTCGTTTCTGAGTAGAAAAACTTGACAAATCATCAACAAGAGACAATGATGAGATATGTGAAGAGATCAAAAGAGTCCCACATTAAAAATATCAGTCGGACTGTTTGACTTTACCGCTCTGATACCATACTAAAGTCCGTTTAAAACTCGTGATCAAGGGTCGTGTGCACACATGTGTGCTAATAGCTAGCCTACCACATAAGTTGAGTGAGACTCCATCCTAAAATCAATTAACATTAGGAGGAGTAACCCACCAACTTTGTAAATTGATCAAGATGATCAGATTTGAGATCGAGAACCAAGCTTGGAAAAGGAGAAAATCTCCATTGATCAGAGAAATACAAATTGGGATATTACAACTGAACCTTCAACTGAAACCAGAAGAGGGAAAACAAACATATACACTTATTACAATTAAAACGACGTCGCATAAGACCTTTT
This sequence comes from Persicaria maculosa, assembly GCA_963922045.1. NCBI lineage: Eukaryota > Viridiplantae > Streptophyta > Magnoliopsida > Caryophyllales > Polygonaceae > Persicaria > Persicaria maculosa. The sequence continues at coordinate 15,414,625 of OY998261.1, read as the reverse complement.
ATTTTCCTAATTACAAAATATGGAAAGGACTTTATGCAATCATAACTATATATCCTCATATCCCCCCCCCCCCTCCAAGCGAGACATGGGGAAGCAAGCCGAGCTTGAGACAAAGAAACTCATGTTCCTGGACCCCAAGCGCTTTGGTCAAAACGTCTGCTAACTGAAGAGAGGAAGGCACATGGACTGTTTGAAGAAACTGAGATTGAACCATCTCGCGTATAAAGTGACAGTCAATGCGAATGTGTTTAGTGTGGTCGTGGAACACATGGTTTGCAGCAAGATGTTGGGCTGATCGATTGTCACAATGAAGAGAAATAGGATATGATACTGAGATATACGGATCTGAGAGAATGCCATCAAGCCAAGCAACCTCACTAGCAGCAGCTGACCTAGCTCGATATTCACTCTCAGTGGAAGATTTACTAACTGTTTTCTATTTCTTAGTCTTCCAAGAGACAAGAGCATCACCCAGAAACATACAGTACCCTGTTGTTGAATGACCAGTGTAGAGACAATTTCCCCAATCAGCATCAGAATATGCTCGAAGTGACAAAGGAGAATCACTTGGATAAAACAGTGCTCTGTTGAATGTACCCTTGAGATAGCGCAGGAGGAAATGAGCAGCATCTATATGTGGTTGTCTAGGAGCTTGTAGGAACTAACTTAATTGTTGAATATAAAAACAAATATCAGGCCTGCTCATTGTAAGGTAGAGAATGTGCCCAATCAAACGCATGTAGTGCTCTGGGTTGTAAATAATGCTACCCTCATCAATTGAAAATTTGAGATTGCGTTGCATAGGAAACATTGCCGGCTTACAATATGTCATACCAGCATCTGCTAAGCTATCAAGAATATACTTTCTCTGGTTAAGAAGCAAACCAGTGGGAGAGCGAGCAATTTCTATTACCAAAAAATATCTTGCTAAACCAAGATCTTTGATAGTAAAGGCTTTGTCAATAGCCAATTTTGGTGAAGAAATAAAAGATGGAGAGTTACCAGTAAGAAGAAGATCATCAACGTAACAAAGAGCCACTGTGATGAACCCTTTATCTATCTTCACAAATAGACTATAATCATGCTTTGACTGAGTAAATCCCAGCGCAGTAAAAAGCTTACTAAGCTCCACATTCCACTAGCGACTGGCTTGTTTTAAGCCATACAAAGACTTGTGGAGATGACAAACCAGACCTTGCTCAGTGGTGACACTAAGAGGAGGAGTCATGTAAACCTCTTCATCAAGAAATCCGTGGAGAAAGGCATTATTGATATCTAAATGGTAGAAAGGCCAATATTTAGATGCAGCTATAGCTAAAATAACTCTCACAGTAGTAACTTAGCCACATGGGAGAATGTGTGTTTGTAGTCTTTATCATTGATTTGATTAAACCACTTTGCTATTAAACAAGCCTTATATCTGTCTACAGTCCCATCAGGTTTATATTTAACCCTAAAAACCCACTTACATCCAATGTCTTTTTTGCTTTGAGGTAAGGCAGTCAATTGCCATGTATTATTGAGCTTCAAAGCAGATAATTCTTTATTCATAGCCTCAACCCAATGAGGATTGTTCTTGGCTTGAGAGTAACAACTAGGCTCAGGAATGGTAAAGACATTGAACAAAGATGCTTGATATTCTGGTGATAAATGCTCAAAATCATGAGGGGAAAAAAGCTAAAAAGCAAAAGATGAAGAATCAGAGGATGAAGTATGGTGAGGAAGGTGTGTACATATGTAATCTTGAAGTTTAGAAGGTAAGTGCTTCTCTCTAGTAGAATGTCTAGCAGGAATTAGGTCATTTTGGGGAGGAATATGGGTAGATGTGGAAGAAGAACCAGAAGAATCAGTAAGAGGAAGGTTATTTTGTGGAGGAAGATGGTTATTTGAAGAAATCTCATTGGAAGGAGACTCATTGATAATAGGTGCAGTGAAGGAAGGGTAAGCAGTATAAGACACTACTATGTCCTGCAAAGAACCAGGCCCTTCACAAAAATCCAAAGCAGGATTAACCAGTGGTAAAGCCTTCTGAACAGATGAAAAAGGGACCACATTGACAGCGAAAGAAAATACATCTTCCTTGAAAACTACATCCTGAGAGATAAATGTAGTATTAGTGGTAAGGTCATAAAGTTTATAACCCTTTTGACCATGAGGGTAACTGAGGAAAACCCACCTTCTAGCAGAAGATTGAAACTTATCTTTGTGAAAACGAGATTTCAATGTAAAACACAAACTCCCAACAACACTAAGCTCATCATATGTAGGAACTTCTTTTGGGACCCAAGAAAAGTGAGCCTTTTTCGCTTCCAATGATTCGGGTCAAGAATCTCGTTCTTAGGTGAGAGGCCGAGAACAAAACCTATTGATGAGATGCTAAGAGTGATTCCCTAGTGAGAGACGATGGAATCAAAGGGTCGGAAACACTCGGAGTGCGAGGCCGAGAGTGTGGAAGATCGAGTGATGGAGAGAGCTCGAAATGCGAGACTGAGAGCGATCTTGCATCACATATCCCTCATACCCCATCCCCTAACTTACCATCATTTTAAGGCCTTCAACAGCCCCAACATCACCCTCAAATCACCCCCAAAACATCACTCCAAAACAGCCCCTTCAATTCCCCTCAAAAATGCCCTGTCAGAAACGTATTTGCTCAGGTGACATCTTGGTAAAACGCTGTTTTCCACTTTGTCTGACCTCCGATTGACGAGATCTACCCAATACGCGACATCAACTTCAAGATCTATAAAAGTAGTAGTCGTACGCCCCCAGAAGCCAAGCCAATCAACGGAAAATCGGCATTCTTGGACGATTGATCTGTTAACTCAAAAACTGCCCATAACTTCCTGACTTCTTGGAACTCTGTCACCATTCCTTTTGCTCCTGCCTTGGCCCGAGCATGCCAAGTGGTATTAGAGAAATGAAAAAGGTTCCTTAAGCTTTTGGGTCAAAATGTTCAAGGAAACAAGTTCCAAGCCCTTGTCCGAAGAGTACACCTGATGGGCTATTCGAGCCTATGATGATGGGTATCTTCATTAGAGTGACATGGATGGTGCTACATATGATGTAGTTGATCAAGAGCTCTGGATGAGATATCGAAAGAGAAGGACTCGAGAGGATGAGGCTCGGAATAAGAAGAAGGTTGAACCACCTTGGCAAGAGATCCACAAGCTCGCGGAAGATTCAATGCAATAAGTAAAGGAAATTCAAAAACTCATTAACTCATTAGGGTCGACGCTATCGAAGCCCACAATAGCCCCACCTCCCTCTTCAAAGATGACATCCTCTATGGCCATAGGCGAGACACTTGAGATTAAAGAAGGCAAGTCTAGGGATGTTCCGATTGAGATTGCAAAGGTCAACCCTGAGCATACGAAAGATGAGAAAAGCATCCAAGTTCCCAATGTTCCGCTTTCCATGAAGGAGAAACGAATGCCAACCAACATGCCTAGCTTTCTGAATTCCATGTCGAGTAAGTGTTTGGATGAGACCTCTTTCATTCCGTGTTACTTGCCTTTCATGATTCAAGAAGAAGATGGGATTCAAGATTCGTTCAAGGAAGAAGAAACATGTTCGAAGAAGTCGCTTGTTTCCATGGCGGATTCTAGGACGAATCCTTTTCAAGGGGAGGAGGATGATATGATTGTAGTCGCACATGAGCTCGACTCTTTTTTCCTACAAAGGTTTGTCTTCGGAGCTGAACATCAACTTTTATTTCGGAAAACTGTTTGGCGACATCTCGGTATTTTGGCCCGTTCAGGCTGTATTAATTTCCGATTGAAGCTATTGAGCACTTGTTGGAAAGATATTTTAAGTGGCTACAAATAAGTTGAAGGATACAATTGTCAATTCAGCTTGGAAGATGGCCGAAATATGAGATCTTTGTCGAAGTTCGAAAATCTGGCAGCTTGTCGAAAATGTAGTAAATGAAGACGGAATGCATTCAATAAAGTCGAATTAAATGACAGGGTTTTATAGATTCTTTTGAAATTACATCTCTTTGATGTCAGCCAAGACCATTCGTTTTCGCCCATTATGGTTGCCCATCTCTCCGTCATAAAGCTCGAAAACCCTTTCGTATTATCTGTCATTAGTTTATCGATTTATTTTAATTTCTTTTATTTTTCATAGCATCAATATTTTCCTATATATATGAAGGGATGTAAGAACTTCTTTTGGGACAAGTTAAATTTGAGAAGAAAAGTGAGCCTTTTTAGCTTCTAGAGATTCGGATCAAGAATCTCATTCTTACGTGAGAGGCCGAGAAAAAAACCTCTTAGTGAGATGCTAAGAGTGATTCCCTAGTGAGAGACGACGGAATCAAAGGGTCAAAAACACTCGGAGTGCGAGGTCGAGAGTGTGGAAGATCGAGTGTTGGAGAGAGCTCAAAGTGCGAGGCCGAGAGCGATCTTGCATCACATATCCCTCATACCCTATCCCCTATCTTACCATCATTCTAAGGCCTTCCACATCCCCATCATCATCCTCAAATCACCCCAAAACGTCACTCCAAAACAGCCCCTTCAATTCCCCTCAAAAGTGCCCTATAAGAATCGTATCTACTCAGGTGATTTTGGTAAAACGCTGTTTTCCGCTTCGTCTGACCTCTGATTGACGAGATCTGCCCCAATACGCGACCGCGATTTCAAGATCTACAAAAGTAATAATCGTATGCCCCCAGAAGCCAAGCCAATCAACGAAAAATTGACATTCTTGAACGATTGATCTGTTGACTCAAAAACTGCCCACAACTTCCCGACTTCTCGGAACTCTCGTCGCGAGTCCTTTTGCCCGAGCCCTCGCCCAATCACGTCATTAAGTTAGAAGACTTTTGATGATGTATCAACACCTCCTTAATTTAAGATTTTTCAACTAATCACAATTTTCTCTTATTATTTCTTTTTCTCTTCATCTCTTTCATACATTTACATTTTTGCCCTTTTATTTTTTCACCCATTTACTAACCATCTATATCTATATATCTATACAATATCTTAATTTAGAAGACTTTTGATGATGTATCAACACATCCTTAATTTAAGGTTTTTCAGCTAATCACAATTTTATCTTATTATTTCTTTTTCCATTTCTCTTCATCTCTTTCATATATATACACACTTTTTTCCTTTTATTTTTTTACCCATTTACTGACCATCTATATATCTATCTATCTATCTATCTATCTCTCTCTCTCTCTCTCTCTCTCTCTCTCTCTATATATATATATATATATATATATATATATATATATATATTTAATTCAGAATACTTTTGCTTACGTGGCGCGCTCTCCACCCTTCACTCCCTTTCGACCAATCATGACTTTCCTTTTTTTTTTCTGAATTTTTTTTCCACTTTTATTTTTCAAACTATTGGGTGTAATTCAAAATATTGAATTCAACCAATTAATTAAATTTATTTATTTTAATGATTTTTTTATTTATCCTACTAAGTTATACCCTAAATCAATCGAATTCTTTCCTTTTATTTTTTTTCTTCTTCCCCCTTTATCTTTTCCAATCAATCGTATTTTTCCTTTTTTTAACAAAATTAATTACTAAATTTATATATATTCTTAAAATAGAAGAGTTTTAATTACCCTATGTAACATTCCTACTTTTTTAGCTCTTTTAACAATTTACAGTATTTTCTTCTTCTTATCTTTATCCCTTTAAACCAATCACATTTTTTATTTTATTTTTAACTTATTTACTAACTATTAGGCTTAATTCAGAACATTGAATGTAATATAATCTATTGTTTATTATAAATCTATATGTAAATCTTTATATATTATAAATAGCTAATCTATATATCTATAAATATATTACGTAATATATGAGCTAGCATTTCTGATGATGTGACATAACCCATATTATTTTAGGTATTGATTATGCCATATCGAATTTAAATAAAGATATAATGATATTATCATTTTTATTTTTATTGAGTGATTTAAAATATCTATATTTATGTATGCTACTTCAAATGAGATTTTAAAAATATACTAGTTGATCTAAAAACTAATGTAACTCTATCAGTTATTTATTCCATTAATGACCTATCGGATAATTTCATGCTACCAGATAATTAAGCTCAGTAAATAAATATCTCCATCGGTGAGAATATAATTTTTTTATGTAAATGAAAAAGGAATTTGATCTATCACTTCCATTTCAGTTTTATGATAATGGCGACACTAATCTAAAGTGCTGCCGATATGTTTCTAGTTAGTAAGGTAAAGCTTTGCATGTTATGCAATTAAACCAATTAAATTAATGAATCTTCTGATTATCATTTCTTAGTTAATGATTAACAAGTTACAAAGGAGATAAATCACTAAATTATTCATCAACGGTACGTGTAAACTAAACCATATTATGTACCGAAAATTAAAATGCATCCATGTCAGCACACGTGGACGTTTAAAAACATTAAAAATCTGTTTGTACCCTTAGTGGCCGGAGATATATATGTTTTGCAAAATATATATATATATATATATATATATATATATATATATATATATATATATATATATATGTTTTATTTTACCCGCCCGTTGTGCAGTTTCTTAATAAACAAAATTATATTTAATTTATATTTTCTTTTTAAAATTTAAAGGTTATATTAGTTTGATTGAAATCTTTGGATTCTTTAATACACCGTAGTATAAAAAACTATACAAAATAACTTAAGATATTATATTCTATCGATAATAGCTTTTGTAAAAACATTCACTTGAATTTATTTGTTTTTAATAAAATTGGTTGGAATAGTAACAATTTTTTATGGCTATATGTTGTACGTAGTTTATAGATTATGATTTTGATTGTATTTTGCTACTCATTTGAATAAAAATAATTATTTTTTAATAAAAACTATTTATTATGGTTGGCGGTGGATTTATCAAGTTGAAAGATTTTGGTTTATTGTTAATTATTTTAGCTTAATAAATTAATTATTTGATCGAATTAAGATAAAAGGTTATATATATTGGATATATTATTTGATCTTAAAATGATAAGTTTTTTACATAACTATATTGACTTATTAATTGATGTGTCTCAAAAATATAATACCACTTTAATCCAGAAAATGACACCTAAGCAAAAAAAAATCCCGTTTTAATCCAGAAAATTCTGTGGACGCGAGATCGCACCAGAGCCCGTTTCAGGCCTCTACTTTAGTATTTTATATATAGATAGATATAGATAGATATATATAACTTTTCGCTAATACATCGCACTAACTTTTCGCCAACAAAAAAAGTTAATATATAATATTTTTAGAGGAAATTTCATACATCCAACAAAGAATATTGAAACTGTAATTAGTGTACGGTAAAATTAAAAGTTTGAAATTTAATTTTGTAATGGAAATTGCAATTTAATAAAAAGATTCTCAATCTGTCCATAGGTAAACGAATTCCAAAATTGTGAAAGTAAATTTAGAATTTCAAACCAAATAAAAAGATGTACAGTAGAACATTTTTAAATTAATACTCGATAAATTAACGTTCCGGCTATATACACCGCAAATCCCCACGTCCTTAAGGACGTGCAAGGGAGTTTGCAGCCACCCGAGCCCGGACGTGCAAGCACGTTTTTATTTTTTTAAAAAAACGGGCTTGCACGTCCTCAGGGACGGGCTTGCACGTCCTTAAGGACGTGCAAAGTGCACGTTCTTAAGCACGTGCTTGCACGTCCTTAAGCACGTGCTTGCACGTCCTTAAGGACGTGCAAGCCCGTCTACAAAATCCGAAGAGGACGTGCCTCTTCGTCTTCCCTTCGTCTTCGTCTTCTTTGCCAGAGAGAAATCGAGAGAGAGAGATCGTCTTCGTCTTCGTCTTCTTCGTCTTCGCCGGAGTGTGAGAGAGAGATTGCCGGAGTGAGAGAGAGAGATCGCCGGAGTGAGAGAGAGAGGAAGAGATCGAGACAGAGAGAGATGGAGCCGGAGAGAGAGGTGGTGGTGGAGCCGGTGGCTGAGGAGGGTGGTGGTGGGGGTGGAGCACTGGGGGAGGGGGTGGCGGTGGAGCCGGTGGCCGGGGGTGGTGGTGGGGTGGCGCCCATGGAGGTTGAGGAGGGTGGTGATGGTGACGGTGGTGGTGGTGGAGCAGCGGCGGCGGCGGCGGCGGCGTCCGGTAGTGGTGGTGGTGGTGATGGCGACGGAGTGGTGGAGGCGGACCTATTACCGCCGCGGAAGCGGCGGTCTGTAGAGGTTTCGCCGGTCCCGACCCCACCGGTATGTTTTTTGATTTATTTAATTTGTTTGATTTATTTTTATAGTTTTATAATATAGTTTATATTTTAATATAGTTTTATAATATAATTTGATAGATTATTTTAGTATATAGTTTGATAGATACTATATAATTATTTTGAGTAGTTGCATTACGGACGTAGTCGTTGGGCGACGGGGCGACATGGGTAGACCGCCTACTCGTGTTCCACCCACCATCCCGGAGGCATCTACTTCAGCCGTTCCGGAGACTTCTACTTCAGCCGTTGCAGAGGCTTCTACATCCCGCACCCTGGAGGCCGAGCCTTCGACCTCCCCCACCCCAGCGGCGATCTCCTTGGCCTCTGCAGATGATGTGATCCCTGACGTCGTTGAGGAGGCTGTCGACGGTCAGGAGGGGCAGGCTCAGGGTCAGGGGGGCCCACAGGTAGAGCCCGAGCCCATACCTGCGCAGGCAGCCGCCCCGGTTGTGCAGGTCGACCCTTTATTGCCGCCGGGAGAGCTGTTTCTGTCTTACAGACATCACCGCGCGTATCAGGTATGGAGAGATCCTACTGTGGAGCTGCCGCTGCTGAAGTTTCACCACCGGGCAACCCACCTGCAGCCTTTCGATCGCTACATATTTGAGGGCCCGGGGACCTGGGTGCAGGATCTGATCCCATCCAGCATCCCGCAGCTGAGGTCCCTCCACTGGGAATGTGTCGACGAGTTTACCTGCACAGCCTTCTTGGAGCATTGGCACCCGGAGACCAGCTCCTTCCACTTTCCATGGGGCGAGATGACCATCACGCTGCACGATGTTGCCTGCCTCATGGGACTTCCGATCGATGGCCTCCCTTGTACGTCAGATCTGCCCGCGGGCGCGTTGATCCCCACCGTCGCGGAGTACTACCAGCTCACCCCGCAGGCCCTGAAGTCATACAGACACGCTGGCGGACCTCCAGTGACTTGGTTGACTGAGCTCTAGCAGCAGAGATACGGCCCGCTCGTCGACCCCGCCCCCGCTGATGACCCAGAGGCCGCGGCTGATCCTGAGCAGATTAGGCTGCGCATGCATGTGGGAGGGGGGCAGCCCCAGGATGACCCTGCACAACGGCGGTTTCTCCACATAGGTTACATGGCCATCGCTCTCGCCGCGACTTTGTTTGTGGACAAGTCGCAGAGCTGGATCCCATGGAGGATATTCGGCCTTATTTGGGACATCCCGCGTACGGTCACCCTTGCATGGGCAGCAGGTGACCTCGCATCTCTTTACAGGGGCCTAGGCGAGGCTACCCGCTCCGGTGCGAAGGGTATAGATAGCTGCACGCCGATCCTACAGGTACGAGACCGCTGAAATAGAGTTATAGTTTCAAAAAATTTATATTATATGTTAACGAAATTCTTTTTTGTGTCAAGGCTTGGATATGGGCGTACTTCCCTCGCTTCCGAGGTGATTTCTCCAGCGACCCGGCTAGGAAGGCGGACCCTCGCTTCTACGCGAAGTTCATCGGTCCGAAGGCGCCTCAACGCATGAAGGACGCCGCGAAGCTGAAGAAGGTGCGGCAGCTGCGGGACGAGGTGGACCGTCTTACCGTCGCCGACGTATGTATTCGAGACTCTATCTATATAACTTACATTTCTTAACCGTCATTTACGCCTGATTTTTTTAATTATAGGTCGAGTGGATGCCCTTTGGGCGTGATCTGGACTTCGACGGCCAGTACCGTCAGTCCACCTATCGGGGCACCATCACCTTCTGCGGGGAGGAGGAGCCGTATATGCCCGATAGGTGCCTCCGGCAGTTCGGACGGGTCCAGGGGATCCCGCAGGTCATCATCGCGCCAGATCAGGTCTCTCGCGACACCACCTTGAAGAACGCGAGGTACATCGCCGTGTTTGCCCACAGCCACAACAAGTGGCGGGATCTGCAGGACGAGAGTCGCTTCTACAGGCTGGCCGAGCACAGACGCACCAGCGAGGATTGCCAGGCAGGTGTCACAGCAGATTACATGGCTTGGTACGCGTCGCAGAGCCGGCCTTACGTGTTACCGACCACGCCACCCCATCCTGACCCACCGGCGCCCGTCCACCCGATCGGCTTGGATCCATGGGTGGACCTGCCTCAACCTCCAGCCATCCCTCCGGCGTTGGCGGCCCGCTTGCATGAGATAGAGGGCTATTGGAGGGCCCTGTCTACGGACCCTCGCCTTGAGGAGCTATTAGACGAGGTGACGGGTATTCTGCATCAGGCTGTCAGCAACCCACCTGGACAGTGATTTTTTTGTACTTTTGCAGTATTTATCTCTATATTATACTTTTATATTATTATACTTTTATGTTATTATACTTTTATAATACGGATTTTGTATCTATCTCTATATTCCTATCTCGAGTAGACTCCACTAATTTCTTCCGAGTCATATTAAGCGTAAACATCAAGAACGAAAACGAAAACGAAAATTTTAATATGATAAGGTTGCCCGATAACATAAAGAACGAAAACGTAAACATCAAGAACCAAAACGAAAACGTTAATATCTCGAGTTAGGTTAGTTAGGGTTTAGGGTTTGGCTAGGGTTGTTAGGGTTTAGGGTTTGGCTAGGGTTTAGTGTTACGGTAGGGTTTGGAAAATTGCACGTCCTTAAGGACGTGCACGCACGTCATTGACCACGTGCAAGCACGTGGTCAACGACGTTCATTGTTCCGAACCCTACCTAACCCTAAACCCAAACCCTAAACCCTAGCACGTCCTTAAGGACGTGCATTTCTGCTTACAATTGACGCAGCAGTGCTTATTTGAAGCGAAGGGAGACAGCTTGATTCCGCACTCCAAAACAAAGTCCGACTTGTGTCGATATATTCATTCACCGTTAGAATCGTTATGGCTGAGCCGCAAAGCAATCCTCGTCTCCAAGTTTCCCAGGTACGGATACGTTTCGTATAGTGAATATATTGCGTATTCCTTCTGTTTTGTTCATATTCCACTAAGTTAATACAGTTTCGAGACTTTACACCTGAGTTCTCGGACCCAAGGGTTTGGAATGACCGTGACGAAATGGTTACGCATTTCAAGGACTTGGGTCGGAGACACTGCATGATTTTAGTAATCAAGCGGTCTTGGACAGGGGCGTCGAATCGTCCAGGCGGGGTTTGTCTTGCTTGCGAGCAGTATGGGGAGTACCGACCACGCGGGCGGAAGCTCCGGAGCACGCAGTCGAAGATAAACGGTTGTCCATTCTCTCTAAACGGACACGAAGCTCCGCCGGGTCACTGGGTTATGACGGTAACCCACGGTGTTCATAACCATGGGCTTCCAACGATCTTAAAGGGTCACGCCATCACCAGACAGATGACAGAGGGGGAAAAGAAGATGGCCAGGTGGATGAAGGAAGTTGGCACTCCTCCAAAATCCATTGGGTACGGATTGAGGCAGTTGGATGAGACCAGCGTCACATCAAGGAAGAGCCTTACCAACACGCTCACCATGATGGTCGCCGAAGAAAGAGGTAGTCGGACGATGACCCAGGATACCTTGCACCATCTGCGGGAAAGAGGGTACTACTACGAATTCAGACGACATCCGGATGACGACAACGTCTTGAGCGACCTCTTCCTGGCGCATCCCGACGGGATCCGGCTTCTCCGAAGGTTCCATTACGTCATCGTAATGGACAACACGTACAAAACAAATGCGTAACTTATTTAATAACGACTTCATTATTGCACATATAGCCCATTTTAAAATATTTTACATGTAACAAATTTACACTTGCAGATATGGGATTCCATTGTGCGAAGTGGTCGGGTTCACACCCTCAGGCAATACTTACTGCATCACCTATGCCTTCATGTCGAAAGAGAACGAAGACACATACGCCTGGGTGTTGCGTCAGCTTCAGAACTTGCTTGGGACGGTTCAGCCTCAAGCTATCATGACTGATCGGGAGCTAGGTCTCATGGCGGCGCTGAATGTTGTCTTCCCCGACGTCCAGCATCTCCTTTGCTGGTTACACGTGACGAGAAAATGCGAGGAAGCTGCTCTGAAGATCACGAAGAATTTAAACCACGCTGGCATCTTTAAGGGCAACTGTTGGGGGCTGTTCGAATCGAGGTCGGAGGAATCATTCAACCGACGTCGTCGGGCGCTACACGCTGCATGGCACCCATTCCCAGGTGTGGTGGCGTATTTAGAGGCGGTGTGGCTTCCACACAGCAGGAGCATCGTACGATGCTACGTAGATAATGTCTTCCATCTCGGCACCCGTACGACAAATAGGGTTGAGGGTCAACACAAGGTTCTGAAGGAGGCACTTCACTCATCGACTGGTGACTTTCGCATCGTGATCGATGCAATCCATAGAGTCAACGATTGTCAACTGCATGAGCTGCAAACTGCTTTGGAGATCGACCGCTTCAAATGGCCAACAGCGGCGTATAAAGTCAACCTTTTCGATGAGGTAAAGACTTTAATCTCCAAAAAGTGCTTCGATTATCTGTACAAGATGTGGCAGGACGTCGTGGACCAAAAGGTTCCTCCGGTATGCACGGACCGACATTGGAGGGTTTGTTACGGGATCCCATGTGTCCATGAGATTCAGGAATACGTCAACTCCGGTACTCCGATACCCGCCGAGGACATCCACCCGTTCTGGATGGATTTGTCATGGACTGACATCGACGACACCCCACTGTCGTATGAGTTGTCATCTTCATATACGGCTTCCAACGATTTATGCGAGGATGAGCTGCACCCACCCTCATCAGCAAGCGTCCGAAGGAAGGGGAGGCCTCGGGGGTCGAGGAATGCCTGCAGAACCAACCCGTTGCCATACGAGGAGGTAAGGGAAAGGTTTGAGAGAGAAGAAGCGCGTGCTGCTCGACGTGCTGCTCTGCATCGTCCACAAGTGACCTCAGCTCGACGTGGACGTGATGATGTGTTCGGAGGGTTCAACTGGGGTCGAAACAACGTTGATCCCTTCATGCTCGGTCATATTGAGACGGTGAGGGAAACTGTTGGAGATGGTCATTGTGGCTACCGTGCTTTGGCGGCTTTGACATCACCGATCGGCGAGACTGCTTTCCCGGAACTCAAAACGTTACTATGCAATCACTTGGAGGATCACGCCGATCTGTACGCCGGTTGTTATACGGGAGGGTACCAATTCCAGCAGTTCGTCGACTACCAGAGATGGGCGGGAGCTGTGCATGGTGATAGGAGACGGTGGATAGAGCTACCAATTATGGGTTTAGTATTTGCAACGGTATATCAGATTCCTCTCGTCGTCCTAGCTTGGCATCATCCGTTCACATGTCTTCCCATGACCTCGCCGACACCTGCTAACAACCCTCAATCAGCAACCTTTGGTGTAGCCTGCATCGGAAACCAAGACCATTTTGTCGCGGTACGACTTCAAACGTCTTCTTTTATTACCTATTCTTGCTTTTCATATATATGTCAATACTCTAACTCTAATTTTTCGTTCTCATAGATCTGGTTGCGTCGTAACGCTCCTATTCCGCCGCCTCCGCCAGAATGGGTCGCACATCATCATCCGAGCGTCGAAGGATGGGATGCTCCGTTTCAAGCTCAGTTTGAGAGATTTCGAGCCTTGCGTGTCGAGTCCGGCCGCCCTTTACTATTTTCCTAGATTTTATTCCACAAGTTTATTAAAATTATGAATGTAAACTTTTTTTTCCGTTCCTTGTAACGTTATTCGCATATTATCCGAATGAAAACCTTAACAAATATTGTTTTCTATTTAATTTTACCCGAAATCCTTCAACTCCACTAGCTAACACTTCAATTTTATCAATTAACATTACAAAACCCTTGGAAATCCTACACCCTAAAACCCTAAAACCCTACTAGGGTTTGCACGTCCTTAACAACGTGCAAGTATTGCACGTCCTTAACGACGTGCAAGAACGTTGTTAAGGACGTGCAAGCCTTTGCTAGTGGACGTGCATAGTCCCAGACTTGCACGTCCTTAAGGACGTGCAAATCCTTAATCCGGATTTGCGGTGTATATAGCAACACCCTAAATTAATAAATCATCTAAATTAATAATTTTCTCCAATCCCAACTTGGGCCGGTGGTAATATAAAGAAGTCAGGGAGTATGGAGAAGGGGGGGAGGGGGGAAGAAAGATGGGATGAGAGGTTGGAAAAGGCTGGCTAGGAAAGGAGGGATTGGTATGGAAGACAGTGAAGCCGTGAAGGTGTGGAGGGGGGATTACCTGAGAAAAAGATGAAGCTAGGAATAGGATGGGACGAAGGTATGAATGAAGTAAGGGAGGAAGGTGAGAAGAAAAGGCATGCTTTGCTCTTAGGAAAATCAGTGATATCGACTGGAGAGGGTGACCTCCTCTCCGACCGGGAGACATGAGTCTCCTAAGCTACAACTACAGAGGGTTGGGGAAGACCTCTGCAATTCAGAAGCTTGCCGAGATGGTGAGCAGTCTTGCCCTGAGGGTGGTGTTTCTAACTGAGAGAAAAAGGGATCGTAGAAAGCTAGAAAGTGTGAGACGGAGATTGGGGTATGTGGGATGTTTCACTGTGGAAAGCGTGGGAAGATGAGGTGGGATTTGTCTAATGTGGGATGATGACACAAAGGTGGAGGTTACTTCTTATACGGGGCATCTCATTGATGCTTGGGTAAAATTGAAGGAGGAGGATAGAAAATGGTGATTTACAGGGATGTATGGGTGGGCCAAGAGTGACGAGAAGCACCATACTCTAATCCTGCTGAGATGGTTGCAGGAAGAAGAACATGGTGTGTTGGTGATTTGTGAAAAGTTATCAATCCATTTGTCTGAAATCATAAATGTTAAGTGTGAGAATTACTAAGAGCATCACTCGGGCTTAGGGTATGCGGGAGGCACGGCTCATGTGATCGGCCCTAAGTAATTCTAAGATTCTAAGGGAAAAGGAAATCATGAGGAAAGAACAATGCAATCGTCTCAACATCGACAAAGTTGGTCTCGAGCTTATTCGGACGTTTTCTATAAAAGTAAGCAATAGGGATATGCTCGGCACTTGATCTAATATGGTTATAATCGAGTTTTGATCACTTATAGTGAGTTAAACTACTATCTCATGATTTGTAAAGGAAGATGTTAAGCTCTAAATCATTAATGCAAAATTTGAGAGCTAACCGAGCTTCGGAACTCCAAAAATGACCTAGCTCTAATTTTGAGCTTGATTAGGGTTTTAGCTTCATTGAAGCTTTTGCTTAGTCATTTTAGCTGCATGGTAGCTGCACTAAGCTTCGTATAAATCTCACGCACATTTTATATTTTATGAGTGACCTAGCTCCACCATGCTAGCTCCGTCATGCTAGCTTGTCCTTAATTGGGTCGGTTCTTATTGGGCCTTTATTGGGCCAGCGGTTGGGGTAGTTATTGGGTGGTAACCGCCTAACTACCACAACTACCATAACCACCAATAACTACCAATAACTACCCATAACCACCCAAAACTACCACCCCATTTTGCCTATAAAAGGCCTTTGCCATTCACTTGGGAAGGCATGAGTTTTTCGATAGTTCTCTCAATCGGAAAAACAAACACTTGAAACACAAACAAGGTATGTATATATGCAATAATGAAATGGGATGCCACCCTTTTATTGTATAGGAAACATTTTATCCAACAACGTTATTGTAGTGCAACCCTTTGGCATAAATAGGGGCAATAAACGTTGAAGGAAAACTCGATTTATTTGAGTGACTCGTTGGCCATTATCCAAGACATTTTATATATCTTTTCTAAAGGGCTTAAATAATTAGTTTTGACGCCTAAAAGAATTTGGTGGAGATTACCTTTTAGGCCTACTCCCTCGGGATTACCTTTCAAGGTCTACCCATGAGATTACCCTTTTTGGGTCTACTCAAAATGTCTTGATTATCCGTAAGGATCTACAAGAACCGAATTTACCTTCAACCCATTAAAACAACCATTGTTCCAAAAAAAGGACTAGGCCTCCGCCTAGACCCTGCCTAGACCCTTGAAGGTCCCCCACCTTTGAGTTTAGCCGCCTAGACCCTTGAAGGTCACCCGCAAGGTCTTGGCGGCCTTGCGGGTTTGGCGAGTTAGTGAAAAAACCATTTTGAGGTTTTAACTCCTAAAACCCTCACATGTCGATCTCTCTCTTAGTTCTCAACCTCTATACTCTCTTTTACTCTTGATCCCTCAATCCCATAGTCCTCTAACTCGCGACTTAACTCCCATTGTTAACGCCTAGACTATTAATTAAAGTTTATTTATTTATATATGTTATGAATTAAACTTTATTATTTTATATACGTATTGAATATAGCCTAGGATTAAAAATACATCTCAAAATAGTAAATCCGCCTAGACCCTCATAATCCGCCTAGACCCTTGAACCTATCTAGCCGTCGAGCATCCGCCAAGCGTTTTTTAGAACATTGAAAACAACATTACCTAAAACTAACAATCTTCAACGTTTATTTATTGTTTGGTTTTGTTGTTTTGAAACAAGGTTGGAATGGCAAGAACGAAGGAATTACCAATGGCGTAGATAGCATCCAAATTTGCGAAACTCGAGAAGTTTGAAGGGCAAGACTTTCGTCGATGGCAAAAGAAGATGTATTTCATGCTTACTTCATTGAAGGTGGCGTACGTGCTCTTAATGCCATTTCCCGAAGAGCCACCTCCGATTCCGGAAAAAGTAGACGGAGAGACCGAGGCTCAAATCGCCGAAAGGGAGGCTATAATGCTTCAACATAGGCATGTTGGGAAGTGGGAGAACGACTACTACATTTGTCGTGGGCACATACTCAATGGTATGACCGACTCCCTATTCGATGTGTATCAAAATCATGAGACATCACAGATTTTGTGGGAAGCACTCGAAGCCAAGTACTTGGAGGAAGATGCCTCTTCAAAGAAGTTTCTTGTGTCTAACTTCAACAACTACAAGATGGTTGAAAATAGACCGGTAATAGAGCAATACCATGAACTGCTCCGAGTATTGGGTCAACTAACCCAACATGGGATCACCTTGGATGAGAATTTCGCCGTTTCATCCATAATCGATAAGTTACCTCACTCATGGAAGGAGGCGAAACATCTCTTGAAGCATTCGAAGGAGGACATGGACCTTGTCCAATTGGTTTCTCATCTACGTATAGAGGAGGAATTCAAGGTGAATGACAAGGGAAAGAAAGGCGAAGACAAACCAGCCCACTCAATAAACACAATGGAGGCTGGCAATGGTAAACGCACCATGGGCGCTAAGGGCTCCAAGCGACCCAAATCAGGAAACGGCGGTAAGCAACGATCTAGTAAGAAGGCTAAGGCCAAAGGGACTTGCTGGAAGTGTGGAAAGGAAGGACACATGAAGAGGGACTGCAGATCCAAGGGGTCAAAGGACAAAGGTGTCATGACACCGGCGTCAGGCTCGGGCACAAGCCCCGGGCAAGGTAAGAGCACTTCAGTGTCTTTAATTATAAATGAGTCATTATTCTTTGTATCTTACATTGATCAATGTCTTGTTATGAAGGATGAAAAACTCCTTTGGTGGCTCGACTCGGGTGCCACCACCCACGTGTGCATGGAAAGGAAATGGTTCAAGCACATGAAAGATGTAGAGGACGGTTTAGTGCTTTACATGGGAAACGAGTCAACAACCCCGGTCCTAGGTAAAGGGGGCGTACATCTCAACTTTACTAGTGGGAAGGAACTTGTATTACATAATGTATTGTATGCACCCGCCATCTGCAAAAATATTGTAAGCGGTGGTGTGCTTAACAAGTTAGGTTATAGATTGGTTTTCGAAGCCGATCGATTAGTAATAAGTAGGGCAGGAATATTTTTAGGCTTCGGCCATTATAAAAACAATATGTTCCTACTCAATGTTATCAATAATAATAAAATATTATTTGATTACATGGTGGTGTCTAATGATTCTTTATATGATCTTTGGCATGCAAGATTGGGACATGTACATATGAAGCATATGTTAGATATGGCTAAGGAAAATATAATTCCCGCCTTTGAACCAACGAATGAAAAGTGTAAAACTTGCTTGTTAACAAAATAACAAGGCTTCCTTTTAAGGAAATCGAAAGAGAGGAAGGGGTCCTAGGCCTAGTCCATTCGGACCTAGGGGACTTGCATGTAATGCCATCGTTGGGTCAAAAACGTTACTACATAACATTCATCGATGATGTAACTAGGTTTTCCTATGTCTATTTACTTCACTCGAAGAGTGAGGCACTAGATAGGTTTAAAGCATATAAGGCCGAAGTTGAATTACAAACAGGAAATAAAATTAAAAGGCTACGAGCCGATCGTGGTGGTGAATACATGGACATGGAGTATTTTGAGTCTTGTGGCATAATTCATGAGACAACGGCTCCATATACCCCACAACAAAATGGGGTGGCGGAGCGAAAGAATCGTGTGCTTAAGGACATGGTTAATGCCATGTTGTCCTACTCCGGGTTAAAGAACTCGTTTTGGGGTGAGGCGATGTTAACGGTCAACTATATCTTAAATAGGGTGCCGAGCAAGAGAAATCGCCAATCACCATACGAGCTTTGGTTTAAAAGAAAACTGAATCTCCATTATCTTCGTATATGGGGTTGTCGTGCGGTTGTTAGACTAATGGATCCTAAGCGTAAAACCTTAGGAGATAGAGGTGTTTAGTGCATATTCATTGGATATGCACATAACTCTAAGGCCTATAGGTTCTTCGTCATATAACCAAATCACGCCATCTCGGTTAACACCATGATAGAATCACATGATGCCATATTCGATGAGACTAGGTTTACATCGAGTCCGAGGCCTAGGGAGATAGAGCAAGAGGATGTCGACCCATCATCGGATCCAATGGAAACCAAGGAGTCGACGCCTGCACTTGGACCTAGGGTCACCAGGTCTATGACACGCGCTAGCTTGCTTCAAGCACCAAACATCGACGTCGTTGGCTTAAAGCCACCAATCAACAAAGACTCCCCAGTTGCAGAGCCAACGGCACTAAAATGCATGGCCATGGGAGTACCAGGGGGAAGACACTAGCTATGGCAGCGATGGTGAGGACGTGCACTCAATGCATGCGAGCGATAATGATGCCGAAGTTCCTACTTCGACATCCCATACACCCAAGCGACAACGAGTGCACTCCGCACTCTTAGTCGGACATACGTATCCTGAACCAATATTTCAAGTTTTCTTGATGGAGGGTTCTAGGAATAAAGAAGTTCAAATCATCTCATATCTACATATGGATGAGGATCCTAAGACCTTCACCGAGGCAATGAGTTCTCAAGATGTCGCATTTTGAAAAGAAGCAATCCAAGGTGAGATGGACTCTATTGTTGGAAACAACACTTGGGAGTTGTCAGACCTTCCAACCGGGTGCAAACCTCTAGGTTGTAAATGGATCTTCAAAAGGAAAATGAAGGCCGATGGGTGCATTGACAAATTTATAGCCCGATTGGTAATCCAAGGTTTTAGACAAAGAGAAGGAGTCGATTATTTTGACACCTATGCCCCCGTGGCTAGAATCACCACTATAAGACTTTTAATTGCCTTAGCAAGCATTCATGGTCTAGTCATCCATCAAATAGACGTAAAAACGGCCTTTCTCAATGGAGATTTGGATGAAGAGGTTTACATGAAGCAACCCGAAGGCTTCAAAGTAAAAGGTCAAGAACACAAAGTGTGTCGATTGATCAAGTCCCTCTATGGACTCAAATAAGCGCCAAAACATTGGCATCAAAAGTTTGATGAAGTGATTTTGGGTGATGGCTACAAAATCAATCAAGCAGATAAGTGTGTATATAGTAAGTTTAATAATTTCGGTCAAGGAGTTATAATATGTATACATGTTGATGACATGCTTATATTTGGTACAAACCAAATAGAAGTGGAAAAAACAAAGGAGTTCTTGTCTACTAAGTTCTCCATGAAGGATCTAGGATAAGTTGATGTGATCTTGGGGATTAAGATCAAGCGAGAAGGAAAAGGTTTAACCCTAACACAATCTCAGTACATCAAAAAGGTGGTAAAACGTTTCAAATGTGATAAATCCACCCGGTTAGTACACCTATGGATCCAAGTGAGAAACTTCTCCCTAACTTAGGAGAGCCAATCTCACAACTTGAGTATTCTCAAGTGATAGGATGTCTAATGTATGCCATGACGAGTACGCGCCCCGACATAGCATTTGCCGTGGGTAAGTTGAGTCGATATACAAGTCGACCGAGCTCGAGTCATTGGAAGGCCCTTAGAAGAGTACTTAGGTACTTGAACAGGACAATGATCTATGGAATTGCATATGTGGGTTCTCCCTCCACTTTGGAAGGATACACCGATGCAAATTGGATCACCAATATGGAAGATCACTCTTCAATGAGTGGTTGGGTATTCCTATTAGGTAGTGGTGCGATTTCTTGGGCATCTAAGAAGCAATCGTGCATAACAACCTCAACGATGGAGTCGGAGTTTGTTGCACTTGCCGCGGCCGGCATGGAAGTGGAATGGCTTAGGAATCTCATACATGAGATACCCTTGTGGCCAAAACCAATATCCCCTATTGCTATCTTTTGTGATAGCCAAAGTACTTTGGAAAAGGCCTATAGCCAAGTATATAACGGGAAGTCACGACATTTAGATGTGAGGCATAGTTCCATCCGAGAACTAATCACACATGAAGTCATATCAGTTGTCTTTGTGCGAACACACAACAATCTTGCTGATCACTTAACCAAGAGTTTGGCAAAACAGTTGGTGTACAAAGCATCTCGAGGGATGGGGTTAAAATCCTAAATGAACCTATGACTTGGACGCTTAATTCCCTCTTACCGAAAGGTGTAGGGTAGAATTCAATGTGGTAGGCCAAGGACGTAGAGTTTTAGAGCAATCAACAACCCATCAAGGTAATCTGCTCTAGTCTACATGAAAAGAAAAGTTGAAACACAGTTTCTTAATGAATTTTGGCAAATGCATTTGGTAGGTGCAAATTAGAGATTCAACTAAGCATATGTGGACGTGCAAGGCTTCTTCCAAGAGGGTTCAAGGATGACTCGTCTCGAAGCATATGTGAAGGATAAGGGACGTAAAGCCTCAAAACGTCAAGTTTAGTGTATATACATTATGTAACTCATGTTGTAATTTTTATTACGTGTGCTTAAAAAAGTTGATGTGGTTCAAGTCTTAGAACACCACGATTCTTTAGTACATGATTGTAATTTTACAAGATATAAATTCAAATCCAATGGATATTTATATCTATACAAAGAGTTTGTAAATTTTTCAAAGATTTATGACATTGCTCCAATGGGGGAGGAATGTTGGTGATTTGTGAAAAGCCATCAATCCATTTGTCTGAAATCATAAATGTTAAATGTGAGAATTACTAAGAGCATCACTCGGGCTTAGGGTGTGCGGGAGGCACGACTCATGTGACCGACCCTAAGTAATTCTAAGATTTTAAGGGGAAAGGAAATCATGAGGAAAGAACCATGCAATCATCTCAACATCGACAAAGTTGGTCTCGAGCTTATTCGGACGTTTTCCATAAAAGTAAGCAATAGGGATATGCTCGGCACTTGATCTAATATGGTTATAATCGAGTTTTTCATCACTTATAGTGAGTTAAACTACTATCTCATGATTTGTAAAGGAAGATGTTAAGCTCTAAATCATTAATGCAAAATTTGAGAGCTAATCGAGTTTCGGAACTCCAAAAATGACCTAGCTCTAATTTTGAGCTTGATTAGGGTTTTAGCTTCATTGAAGCTTTAGCTTAGTCATTTTAGTTGCATGGTAGCTACACTCAGCTTCGTATAAATGTCACGCACATTTTATATTTTATGAGTGACCTAGCTCCACCATGCTAGCTCCGTCATGCTAGCTTGTCCTTAATTGGGCCGGTTCTTATTGGGTCTTTATTGGGTCAGCAGTTGGGGTAGTTATTGGGTGGTAACCGCCTAACCACTATAACTACCATAACCACCAATAACTACCAATAAATACCCATAACCACCCAAAACTACCACCCCATTTTGCCTATAAAAGGCCTTTGCCATCCACTTGGAAAGGCATGAGTTTTTCGATAGTTCTCTCAATCGGAAAAACAAACACTTGAAACACAAACAAGGTATGTATATATGCAATAATGAAATGGGATGCCACCCTTTTATTGTATAGGAACCGTTTTATCCCACAACGTTATTGTAGTGCAACCCTTTGGCATAAATAGGGGCAATAAACGTTGAAGGAAAACTCGATGTATTTGAGTGACTCGTTGGCCATTATCCAAGACATTTTATATATCTTTTCTAAAGGGCTTAAACAATTTGTTTTGACGCCTAAAAGAATTCGGTGGAGATTGTCTTTTAGGCCTACTCTCTCGGGATTACCTTTCAAGGTCTACCCATGAGATTACCCTTTTTGGGTCTACTCAAATTGTCTTGATTATCCGTAAGGATCTACAAGAACCGAATTTACCTTCAACCCATTAAAACAACATTACCTAAAACTAACATGGTGCATGGGTGTGTGTCGGGGATTTTAATTTAATTTTGTCATCTGCGGACAAAGTTGGGGGAAGGGAACCTGATTTTATGAGGATGGTAGAGTTTAGGGAAACACTGGATTTGTGTGGCTTGAGGGACATGAGCTATGTAGGTGGCAGGTTTTCATGGGATAATAATAGAGAGGGGGAGGATTTCATAAAGGAGAGGTTGGACCATGCTTTCGGGAATGAGTCTTTTCTAAGTATGTTTCCGGAGGTGGTGGTCGAGTATAGGCACCGTCATGGGTCAGACCATGTGGCGATGGTGGTCCATTTAAAGGGAAAGGAGGAGGTGGAGCGGATAAGGGGTCGGAGGCCCTTCCGGTTTGAGGCCATGTGGCTTGATGACGACAATTGCAAAACAATTATCGAAAATAGCTGGGGTTGTTCCGGGATTAGCGCAGGAGGAGGGAGCTTCATGGAGAGGATCGGAAAGTGTGGGAGGGAGTTGTATGAGTGGGGCAAAGGAAATTTTGGAGATATAAAGAAGAAGATGCGGGCGGTTAGGGAAGAGCTGCGGGAAATGCATGAGAGAGGCATGAGGGGCGATTTGGTTTCTAGGAGGAGAGAGCTGTAAGACAAGGAGAGATAGCTCATGCGAAGAGAGGAGATGATGTGGCATCAAAGGGCGAAAGCCAATGAGATGCAATGGGGAGACCTCAATACGAGCTATTTCCATAAGAAAGCTAGCGGGAGGCAGAAGCGGAACGGAGTGAGGATGTTGGTGGATGATGAGGGGCGAGAATGGAGGAAACATGAGGGCAAAATGAGGGTAGCAGTAGACTATTTTGTGAACCTTTTTAAGACTAAGGCCTCAGTCGATCCGGACGCGGCTACTCAAGGGATTGAGCATCTTATGACGGACGAGGAGAACCAACAGCTGACATGTCCGTTTACTCACGAGGAGGTATGTTCTGCCCTATTTTCAATGCACCTAACTAAATCTCCCGGACCCGACGGTATGCCAACTCTTTTCTACCAAAAGAATTGGGATATCTTTGGACCGGATGTTAGCCATTTTGTGATTGAGATATTAGAGGGAGCCAACATTCCGGAAGCTCTTAACTATACCTTTATTACTCTAATTCCGAAAGTCACTAACCTATGCAGATTGAAGGAACTTCGCCCGATAAGTCTCTGTAATGTGATCTACAAGATCATATCAAAGGTCCTGGCGAATAGGTTGAAGAAATGTCTCGGCAAGCTAGTGTCGTAGAGTCAGAGTGCTTTTATCCCGGGAAGGATGATCATGGATAATGTGCTAGTGGCCTTTGAGGTGTTCCATTACATGAAAACGAGGAGAGGAGGCAAGTAGTATGGCAATGAAACTTGACATGGCAAAAGCTTATGATCGGGTTGAATGGGGGTTTCTACAAGCATGCATGAGGAAGATGGGGATGGGCGAGAGATAGATTGGGTTGGTCATGAAGTGTGTAACGTCGGTGTCCTTCTTGGTATTGATGGATGGAGTACCGTCGGGGGTACTCCATCCACTAAGCCGCAAAGGGGCCTGAGACAGGGAGATCCATTATCCCCGTACCATTTCCTTCTTTGTGCAGAGGGCCTGTTAGGCTTGATCAGGGCAAGAGAGAGGGAGGTTTGTCTTAGGGGGGATATCCATCGCTAAAGGAGCTCCTTCGGTTTCGCATTTATTTTTTGCTGACGATAGTGTTTTGTTTGCTAGAGTGACCTGTCAATAGAGCAATGAAATTGTGAGTATCCTCCATAAGTATGGAGCTGCGTCAGGACAATAGGTGAATCTAGCAAAATCGGAGTTATCTTTCAGCAAAAATGTGGAGGAGGAAAGGAGAGTGGAGATTCAGCAAATTATGGGGGACAGAGAGGTCGACAAGCATGAGAAGTATCTCGAGCTACTGACGATGGTGGGAAGGTCGAAGAAGGTGATATATAGCCAAATCCGAGAGAGGGTGTGGAAAAAGTAAAAGGATGGAAGGAGAAAGTGTTGTCTAGGGCTGGGAAAAAAACCCTTATAAAGTCAGTGGTTCAGGCAATCCCAACCTACACAATGTCATGTTTTCTTTTGCCGAGGGAGGTGTGTAGCGAGATCGAGCAATTGATGTGTCGATTCTAGTAGGGGGATGGGAGTGATAAGAGGAAAACTCATTGGATGAGTTGGAAGAGGATGTGTGGACCAAAAAGCAAAGGAGGCATGGGTTTCAAGGATATGGAGAGTTTCAATGTGGCCATGCTTGGCCGTCAAGGTTGGAGGATTCTACAGGAACCGAATACCTTGTTTGGGAGGTTATTGAAAGCTAGATACTTCCCTAGGTCCTCTTTTATGGAGGCCAGCCCTGGCTACAACCCAAGCTATACGTGGCGAAGTTTGTTGAGGGGTAGGAAGGTGCTTGAGGAGGGTATGCTGTGGTCCGTCAGGAATGGGGAAAACATTAAGGTATGGGGGGACAAGTGGATACCGAGGCAACCAAGTTTTCACCCGATTACGAGGCCTGCGATTGGAGGGGAGGGGTTGCTTGTTAGGGAACTCATCGACTGGAACAGGGGAGGCTGGAAGGAAGAAGTGATAAGGGACGTTTTTGTGCCCGACAATGTCGAGATGATCTTGAGTTTGAGACTGATTGGTCCAGAGGTTCAGGATGAACGGATTTGGTTTTACTCAACCAACGGGAATTATAGTGTCCGCAGTGCCTATCATATGGTGATGGACCGAAAGTTATTCACTGGAAGTCATGAACCGTGGGATGGGAGCGAAGTAGCAAGAGGATGGAAAGCATTGTGGAAAATCAATGTCATGCCTCGTATACGATCCTTCATTTGGAGGGCGTGTAGAGATGTTCTGCCATGTAAAGCGAATCTTCTCAGAAGGAACATCATAAAGGAAGATGGGTGCGAGTTTTGTGGGAGCCAGGAGACTAGTATGCATGCGGTGGTACAGTGCCCGATGGCTAGAGGTTTTTGGGCATGTGTGCTAGAGGTAAATAGAATGGGCAAGAGAAGAGGAAGCATATGGGAGTTCTTTTGCGCGGTTATGGATAACAAGAGGTCAGGGCTGCTGGAGGTTTGGGCAACTACGATGTGGGAGGTGTGGAATTCGAGAAACAAGAGGGTATTCGAAGGGCTGCAGTGTAGACCGGAGGAACGGATGGAAAGAGCGCTGAGGGGAATGGGGGATTATATGAAAATAGAAGAGAAGAAGAGGGAGAGAGGGGGCGAGAGTGAGGGTGGTAAGGAGCGAAAATGGAAGAAACCCCAGGAGGGGTGGGTCAAGATTAACTGCGATGCGGCCGTTAGTAGGACGAAAGGATGCAGAATCAGATGTGTGGCAAGAAATGAGGAGGGAGAGGTATGGTTTATGGGGTGCAAGCGGGTTCCGACGACGGAGGATGTTGAGGTGGTGGAGGAAGAGTCTTTGCTCTGGGCAATGAAGAAGGCGGTGGAGGAGGGCTTATCACATGTGGTCTTCGAATCGGACTGTCTAAGCCTTATTTCAAAACTGAGGAAAGACAGCATCGTTAGAGGACCGATGGTGGCGATTCTCCAAAGGATCAGGGAAGGAAAGCAAGCTTTTGCAGGGGTGAAATGGAGCTATACATGGCGGCAAGGGAACAAGGTTGCGCATAGTTTGGCCAGGAAAAGGCCTGATCTCAGTTTTTTTACTAGTTTTAAAGACTGGTTTTACAATGATGTAATGGAGTTAGCCATGGGCAATTTATAATCAAGTTGTCGGTTGTTTATCAAAAAAAAACTTGGGCCGGTGGAAATTTTACCATATTTCGATAAGATTATAATATAATATATTTTTTTAAAACTGCTCGATGGATATAAGGTCCCAAAAATATTATAAATTAATAATTATATAAAAATTACTAAAAAAATACTAAGACATCTTAATTAAAATACGATTATAGTGTTGTTTTTTTTCTTAAAGCTTAAGTTTACTTGGAGCTCATCTCTAACTTTTTTTTATCACATCTAACATTTCTGGCGTTGTGTTATCGAAATGCACCCTAAAACTCTGAAATTTTCTAATTGCGATAAGTGTTTCCTTCCTTGTAACTAGATTCAAATTCTATATCATCTTCGACATATCATCAACAATAATATCAAGGTTTGTAGCCATGATTTCTTCCAAACGTTGGAAGTCTGAACATACGTACATCACTCTTTAAATTAATAAATATTAATTTATCAATTAATTAATAACTCTATAAATTAATAAAATATCATGGTAATTTATATAACATGTATAAAAATGAACACATTATGAATCTATTATTGTTCAAAAATTGGTTAACTAATTAAGAATACTAGTGTTAGTCCCACGCCTTAGCCACATATATTTAATTAATTTAATATTCATTATTTTTGTAAAACTGTATACATGATTATAGTTATTTTATAATTTTTATAATTTATCATTGTTAGTTATAGTATGAAAATTACATTGATACTACCATAATGATAGATCTTTATTTTTTAAAAAGTAAAATAGATATATTTATGGGAATTATTTAAAAACAAATCTAATCTAATTTTATAAAACACGTATAATTTTTTTAGTAGAAATGGTGAGGTAATAAATTATAATTTCTTTTTATAACATAAAATGAACAAAGTTAGTATTACTATTTAATATTCCATATTTTTTTTATAACATGATAGTAGTATTTAGGACATTGTATTACATGAGGTATATGAAAATGAAAAAACCCTTAGTATTAGTATTGAATTTTTTTTATATAATAACATGAATATTTATTTGGGTGGTGGAATATAATTTTTTATTTTTAGTAAATAAAATAAATGATAAGTAGTGAAATAAGTAATGGAATAAGCAATAGAATGATTGACATGGCATAACTAACAAACTAGACAATTTTAATTGGTCCACGTGAAGATATAAAATTGAATGAAACCAATAAATGATGTTGTACGCTCTAAAAGATGTCATGTGAATCTAAGTCCTCTCACAATATTACCTAAGATGGATTTGCTTCTGCTTTAATAATATTATAATTATTATAATTATAATATAAATAGATATTACATTTTTTTTACAGTTGGCAAAGAATAGAATGTCCAGACAAAGTCGGGTTCATTCTTGATCATCCCTAAGGATGATGTTTAAAAGATCCCCATGCAAGGGGAGAGTCGACATATTACAATCATCTCTAGACTTAGCTATGTAATCAGCTGCTGTATTCGCTTCTCTATAGCAATGCCGAAACTGAATAAAACCAAATCTTCCTTTCAACAAATTGATCTTCTCAATAGTTCTATAGATCTCCTAATCGACCATGGAGCTGTCATTTATTGCCTCTACTACTTTTAAATTATCTCCTTCAATGATCACCTTCGTTATTGCCCTGTCAATAGCTTGTTGGACTCCTAAGCAAAACACATCAACTTCTGTTTGAAGAATAGATCCCATCCTTCCTTTCTGGTGAAAGATGTCGATCACCTGGCCTGAACTGTCTCTAATGATGCTCCCAACATGACAATCATTAGGGGCTCTAACTGAGCCGTCTACATTTACTTGGTAGATGGCATTTGGTGGTTTAGTCCATCTAGAGATTTTTCGTTTGTCTTTGTTACTGGTTTTTTCGTCCGTTTCTTTAGTTTGACTCCAATCCTTTAGGTTCTGAAAAATGCGATAGACAATGGAATTATAAGAATCCATTTTGTGATTATTAAAGATAACATTATTTCTCAACTCCGAAATAGAGTGCCATATGAAAC
This sequence comes from Persicaria maculosa, assembly GCA_963922045.1. Lineage (NCBI taxonomy): Eukaryota > Viridiplantae > Streptophyta > Magnoliopsida > Caryophyllales > Polygonaceae > Persicaria > Persicaria maculosa. The sequence goes on along the minus strand of OY998261.1, from coordinate 15,386,133 downwards.
AGAGCTCTTCAAATTGGGAATTGTTATGCTTAATGGAGATGAGATCTTCTTGAATTGATGCTACAGGGGAGGGGCCCTTTTCATGCCCAAACTTCTCCATTTTATGTAGTGAAGCTTAAAATCGATCACAAGATGGTATAAGTTGGTATGGTATATATGTCAAATGTTAACAACTCTTACGGTGTTAAATGTTACGTATATTACTAATTTAGACATGAAATCTAGACCATGAAGCGAGCTTAGCCTGACCCGCACCCATAACACCGGGACTAAATTTGGGGAAAAGTCTGGCCCAATCCCAGTCCACTCCCGCATTTGCCCGAGTCTAGTGATTCTCTATAATTTACCCTTTATTCTAACATAAATACATACATAAATAGGTATATCTTACGATGTAATTAATTTGTAAACAAATCTAGAGTGTTGAATTAAGAAGATCAACGGTTGGAATTTAAAAGATTTAAAGAGCAAAATTATTCATCTTAAACAACAACACTATTCGTATATAACTCATATAAATAATTATGTTATAACAAGTGAATAATTTTTATATAAAAAAACTATTCAGTTTGTTTATAGTTCACAAAGAGGTATTTACACCGAATCTATCCTAATATATATAAATATTATATGATATGATGATTGTATTCGCCATGGCAGTACGTAGTTAGTATCATCTCACTCGATCAAGCATTGTGGAAGACTGGAAGTTAGACGTTTCCTCGTCTATATATCTTCATGTTCCTTTAATTTACTGCCATCTCTCTTGGGTTATCTTCATTAAACAATTGACATTATTTAGGCATGCTTGTCCTATCATTTGATAACGACTCTCCCTCCCTGTTTTCTTCCTCCTTTTATCTCTTCCATCCAATTCAACCCACCTCCTTTTAATTCTTCATTTTTAAAAAAAAATTAAATAATAAATAAAATTATTTTTCATAAATAGTTAATCTCACATATCAATCCATAAGCAACTGCCAAACTCTCTGTCACATACTTTACACCAAAAATTCCTCAACTCTCCCTCTCTACCCCTCTCTCTCTCTCTCTCTCTCTCTCTCTCTCTCTCTCTCTCTCTCTCTCAACAGTGACAAAACCCAAACTTCCCAACTGGAGATCTTTCGCCACTTTGAATTCCATCCATGTGAGTCTCTCATCGATCTGCTACTCAATTTGAGTGTAGCAGCTTCAATTGTTAAGTCTCTGATCTGAATTCCAGTTTTCTGATTTTAGGTTTTATTTTTGCAGGGGATTCACAGAGGGAGGAGGAGAACAAGAGAACGACAAACCGCAAATCAAGCCAAATCTGAGCATCGAATTCCATTTATAAAGAGCATCGAATTGGAATATATGATTGGTTTCTCAGTACACCACGAAACTGCAAAAGGGGCAAAATAAAAATCCCACCTTTATTGATCTGAACCCAATTCGATTAACCCTATAGAAAAAAAATAATATTAAATTCTAGCAATCGCCAAAACCGAGAGCACAAAATCCGATGATGGCGACGTACTTCAATGGCGGGGTTTCAGAAATCCAGGCTGATAATCTGCAGACGCTTTATCTGATGAACCCTAGCTACTCCGACGCCCCGCCTCCTCCTCCGGGCATGTTCCTGATCAACCCCGCCGCCCACGCGCTCAATCCGGGGTCTTTACAGCACACGCCGCCGCAGCACCTCGTCGGCATCCCCTTCCACCAGTCCGGATCCGCCAGCCAATCGCCGCTGCCGGAGATCCCGGGCTTCGCTCCCCGCTTCCAGTACAACCTCAACAGTGGTGGCGGCGGCGGCGAATTGGGATCTCCGGTGGGGTTCAGGAGGCCGCCGCCGGTTTCGGTGGCCGCGTCAACATCTCTTGAACATCATCATCAGCAGCAACAGCAGCAGCAGCAACTGTCGCTGAGCTTGAACAATTCTCCGGCGAATAAAGTGGCCTCACCTTGTGGTGGGGGAGGTGGGACTCCGACGTCGGCGTCAGGGGTGAGCACCGGAGGAGGGCTGCAGAGTGGGATTGTGGGGTCCAAGTATATGAAAGCGGCACAGCAGTTGCTTGATGAGACTGTCAACGTCGGGATGGCGATGAACATGGCTGATTCCGCGAGGGAGAAGGCCAAGGCGACCATAGATAGTACTGGTGGCGGTGGCGGCACTGGGGAGAGTAGTGGTGGTCTAAAGAAGGAAGAATCGGCGGCGGTGGCGGCTGAGCTTAGTACTGCTCAGAGGCAAGAGCTTCAGATGAAGAAGGCCAAGCTACTTAACATGCTTGATGAGGTATTTCATAATATATATATATCAATCCCACTATATATATATAATATATATATAGATTATTACTTTGAATCTCTTCTTAACAAGTTATTTTGTTGATTAAATTCCATTAACATGTACACTAATTCCTGTTTGATTTGATTTGATTAAATATTCCATTCCTTAACCTGTTATCAATTTTCATTTGCTATAATTAAAAGAAAAATCCAATTATATTTATCAATTATGTTCTTCTTCAAACATGTTGAATTGTCTGCAACTAATTAAAAAATTTCCTTCCCAATTATTGGTCCCATGAAAAAGTAAAAGTTTTGTTACAAAAGTCATTTTTCTTTACTTCTCCACCCACTCACCGCAACAGTGGTGAGTGAGAGGGTTTAGTGGAGCCTCTAACACGATTAGAGATTGATAGACAACTTATGTTTTCTACTCCACTGAGGCACTCGCCTTATTAAACAAACTAACGAATGGATTGTTGTGAAGGTGGAGCAGAGGTACAGGCAATACCACAACCAGATGCAGGCGGTGGCGACATCGTTGGAGCAGACGGCGGGGGTGGGCTCAGCTAAGTCGTACACGGCACTTGCCCTCCACACGATCTCGAAGCAGTTTCGGTGCCTGAAGGATGCGATTGCGTCCCAGATCAAGGAGACTGGGAGGAGCCTTGGAGAGGAGGATGATGGGAAGAGGGAGAGTAGGAGCAGGCTGAGGTTGGTGGATCAGCAGATGAGGCAGCAGCTCAGTGTCATGCATCAGCAACACCACAATGCATGGAGACCACAGCGAGGGCTGCCCGAGAGGGCGGTTTCCGTGCTCCGGGCTTGGCTCTTCGAGCACTTCCTTCACCCGTATGTTCATTCTTTCTCTACTACGTAGCATCTATGTGGCGGGTGAAACTCCATCTTTACACATTGGTTTCAACTTTTGTATTACAAGGTGCATTCGAACTTATTATTTCCCTCCTCAATTTCTATATATGCTAATTGATCAATGGATTTTCTTGATCTATGACGCTCATGCACATTTTTGTATTCTGTGGTTGATCGGTATCAGGTACCCGAAGGATTCGGATAAGCACATGTTGGCCAAACAAACCGGGCTTACAAGGAGCCAGGTACTAAATATTTGTCAAACTCGAACAAGTGTGTCACGTTGTAACATTTGAACCACAATATACATGACTAATGATCAATGTCTATAGGTATCGAATTGGTTCATAAATGCCCGAGTTAGGCTATGGAAGCCGATGGTGGAGGAAATGTATCTCGAGGAAACGAAGGGTGTTCAACAAAACGATTCCGACACTCACAACAACAACAACGATCCCAATCCCAACAATGACTCCACACACACCTCAAAATCGATACCTACGCTGCAATCCCCTCAAATCCCCCAAAACCCTAACTCAATCAATCACATTCCCAACTCCACACTAATCTCCCCGCCACCACCCTCAACCGGGCCAACCCTCCAAAGCTTCTCCCTCACCGGAATCGAGCCATCCAAGAGGCAAAGAAGCAACACCGTCGTCGACATACAAAATGACTCTCAGAGTAGCACCCTCTCAATGGTTCATCAAATGGAGATGAAAGACATCAACACTCATCATGGTGGGTTCAGGCCTAATAATTACCCGGTTGGTGATATCGGGTCAAGGTTCAACCCGGATCATCACCGCCACCAGCTAGGGCACGGCCACTACCATCAGGCCGGCAACTCCGTGTCGCTCACCCTCGGGCTTCCCCACTCCGAAAACCTTCTCTCTTCCCTCTCCGGTACTCACCACCAAAATTTCATGCCTGGGCAGGCCGTGCAGCTGGGACGGAGGCCGGATATCGGAATTGGAGAGACCGACTTTTGCACCTTGCAGCCTTTGCTCTCTGGGGTTGGGGGCGGCAGTGGTGGCAGTGGCTACGAAGGCGTTGATATCCAAAACCGGAAGAGGTTTGCAGCTCAGCTGTTGTCGGACTTCGTCGCGTAGTTTTCGAACTCCAATCAAGGAAGATATATCTTGCAAACCCAAGGTGTTTATGAACTTCCCTATCTCGACCTCTCTATTTATATATATGTATAGATATATATGTGCAGGAGGGGGGTGATCGCCATGGAAGATTTTGATATTCAGACATGGGTACGTGCAGATATATCTGGAAATATATATTATTATATTGACCTGCGGATAGAGAGAGTTATATATATCTATATTCTATATATATAGTGTGTAGTTATAGGAACAAATTAAGGAGATAGATAGGGGCAAGATTGGTATACATTACAATAATAAAACTATGTATTTTTAGGCTTGCAATATAATTTTTAGGGGCTTGGTATTGTAAGGTTAATGTATTGAAGCTTGTTGTATATATTCTTTTTATTTTCTCATTTGCATTAATGGAGAAGCATATATATGAGTTTATAGATAATATTTTAGAGGTTTTATATAGCTCAGTTTTACCTTTTTTGTTCCATACGCGTTAAGATGTGTATATATATGTATGACTGCATGAGTATGTGATTCAAGTACGTAGTAATCATTTTATGGGCTGTAAAGTGGTTAGAATCAAGATTTTTGGATCAATCCGATTGGAGCTAAATCCCAAAATACTTTGTATTCTTGGCTAGTTCGCTAATTTTTTTTCTTTTTTTGGCTAATTTGAAAAAAAATTCTCGTTTTTATATCCAAAACATTTTGGGATAGTAAGATTTTACCTAGAATTGGAATCGGTATGCCATTTTTTGATAGTGAAATTGATAAAATTGTATAATCGCAATTGTGTGTTGTTCCGGCAGCAAGTGTATGATATATGGCGGTGACGTGATTGTGAATTTTGTGCTTGAATTCGAGTTTGAAATTTTGGGATCGAATGCAAATAGACATACATGGATACATCATACATGGGGCGTTTATGGTTTCCAAGTCAAGCTTCTGTCATTTTTCGAATTTACATACCCTCCGTTGTTTATGTTAACATCGATTGATTGAACATCTAAGTACTGTCTTTTTCCGAATTGGCTATATCATACAAGTGCCGGTTTTTTATTTGATTTTTGTTTGCAAAAAGGCAACAAGGGTGGTGTTATTGATAAACGACTATATATCCAGGAGCGTCATTTCGAAAGAGAGTCAAAAGGTTCGGATGTGATACAAACCCGAGCGTGATGAGTGCCGAAACGAGTCATCAAATCGGCTACCTGATTGATTTTGTGAATTATATGGTATCGGTTTGATTTTTTTTGGTCGAAGATAGGGAAATGAAAGAGAGAAGCTAATTGAAATACGGAGTAGTATAATTAAAAAGAAAAAAGAAAATAAGTAAATAGGAATTAGCTTGCAACATCAATCCCATTTATAAGAATAATCAAACGAAGATATGGAAGGTATTGTGAATTCACATCATCTTCCAAAGAAACGGGTGATTTTATACAACTTTGAAAAAATGAGGGGCGGTTTTTCACAAATTTTGGCAACTAACATGTTGTTTTTTGAAATTTTAATTATTTTTTTTTTAGCCAAGTTGGGCAAATAAGGGGTGATTTAGGGAAATTTCCCCAATTTGTAAGCATCCAAACTACGTATAGTTTAAGATTTAATATACTCATCTTAACTATAGAGGCTATAGACAAGATGGCAAAACGTCTGACAAGATCAAATTCCGTAAATTGCACAAATTTTTTTTTTGTGTATAAAATAATTACGTAATGACCCGAGACTTAACCAAAACACCTGCATTTTGGTGTAGTGGTTATGGGGCTACATCCCATGCCTCGAGGTTCGAAGTTCGAATCCCCGTGGAAACATGGAGACGCTTGTGAGTGGGAGGGTCAACCCCTTAATGGGCCGCCTGCCAGTGGAAGGCTTTCTGCGTTCAGTCAATTAGAGTGGGCTATGTCCACTTGAACTGGAAATGATCTAAAAAAAAAATGAAAGTCCTATAATTGTCGATAGGTTTGCTCAAGAACCCAAATGAACTTCCACTTGACATCATCAACAACAAAGCATATTATTTAGCCCTCCTCTCCAACTGCACAAATTGATTAATGACTCTAATGGAAATCATATTGAACTTCCTATTTCTTATAAAATTCAATCTATTAAGACACGAATCACAACTAGGTTGATTAGTGCGATGTCTAAACCTAGAAATTGCAGGGTCATCAAATTGGGAACACGTTGATGGTGTGGTCGTGCAGGGTTGTTTGGTGGACGGCGAGTAGTATTAGCACTAGTATACGACGGTCGACGACGAGTTTATAGGTTGTAGAGAGACGTCTTGGTCGAGCGTGAAATTGAGAAAGGGGGAGGACAGAACAACCGCCATGGAAATCGATCAAGCTCGAATAGCAGGAGATCGAGAGAGATCAAATCGGACAATGACTCTCAAGGGAAGTAGGCGGTTAAAAGACACCGTCCGGCTGAGTTAGGGTTGAGATCGAGATTGAAGAAAATGATTTGTGTGCAATTTACTGATGTTCATTTTGTCAATAAACGTTTCAACGTCTTGTCTATAGTCTCATTCTTAATATATATATACTCCTTAATATATACTCCAAATGAGATATAACTGTACGTATACTTGACCATCTTTACCTATCTTCATCGACCTAGATTAATTAGTGCATAACAAATAAACAAAACAAAAATTATTTCAAGTTTATGTTCAGGTCATTTTAGGTTTCTTTTAGATTTTCTCTCTCTTTGGACAACTGAGTTTCTAGAAATGAGTTAGAGAAAACATAAAGATAGGTCACGAGAGAATAATAATTCAAGGAGACAATCTCATTATTCTTATTCAACCGTCTTTAAGGATTCTGGATATATCCTTGGTAAATAGAGATGATATACATGTATCCGTTATTACTCAACCTTCTCAAAGTATTCTAGATATATCCTTGGAAAATAGAGATGATATACATGTTTCCATCTCTCCAAGTTTCATAGGGTCAATTTCCCATGTTTTATGCAAGGATAACATAGTGGCGAATATGGTTCCACCCTTTAATCCTCATATCATTGATATTTAAATTCAAAATAGTCGGGGTCTTCTAGAACCTATCCATGAAGATGCGCTCGGTAAACAAATAACTCGATACTAATTTATATTATAAAACCTTTTCTTATGAAATAAAAAAAGATTTATTTAATATTTGAGTTGTTTGCATTCAAATCATTTCAGATATTGAGTCAACACTGGTCATACCTTAATTTGAATTTCGATAAGGTTTTGGGTTGGTAAGATTTTGAGCTTTACTTACAACCCTTTGGTGCATAGGAGCGAAAATTAAAATGATAAAATAATAAAAGAGAATGAAGAAAATGTGGCCCAATAAATAGCCCAATGTGTAACAGTCGGGATTTTTTTATCCTGTTATAACCCAATCAATCACCAAACTTTGTGGCCCGTTATATAACATCACATAGTGCTGTGCAAATCCTCTCGTTCTTCTTTCTTTTTATGGCTGAAGATTGAATTTCATAGTGTTAGAATTTGAGAGATAAACGGATTACCTCGAATAGCGGAAGCGGAATCTAGATCGTCTTGCCTTCGAATTTGATCACCGGGTAGATCTCCATAGCCCTAAATCTCGTTAGAGATTCGGGAGCAGGGGAGAAACTACGATTCACAGCCTACACACCATGGGAGAGCGTTGGAGAGGAAGGAGACTCTCTCCACGGAGGAGAGTTCTCTGTGGGTTTTTTTCCTGGGAGAAACGTCTGACGAACAGACTTTCTAGGGTTTCAGTTAGAGATTATGAGAGAGGAGCCTCTCTTATATATCTCTTTTATTTATTAGATAAATAAATATATAACGAATATATATTATTTATCCTAATAAGACTTAATTCTTAACGTATAAGAATTGACTCCCTAATTACGGAAATTAGGTTATTTATCTTTTGGGCGTATATTTAATTATGTCCGAATTATATCAAATAATTCTAACATCTCCCACTCGCACAAAAGATCATATTCCTCCAAGACTCATTCTCATACTCGTCGTGTATAGACCGTGCGACCCGGCAATACTACCTGCATAAAAATCCCGTTAGGGACTAGGTCACAACGTTAGTTGAAAAGTATTGCTGCATCCCTAGGATTATCTTTCATCGGACTAGTTGACACACAAAACTGGATCCCTCTCAGTTTGGTTCAACTATACTGGCGATTCACAACAATACGCAACTGTCGGATCCAGCAAATCCCATTTCCGTCAACGATTACTCATAATACCTTCCTTTCGCATTGGCATCACTTTCATGTAAATGATGACCACTTTCCCAGAAGTGTCCCACTTAGACCGCATCACTCATGGCCATCGGAACACAACCAAAGTAGCGCATCACCACCACAATCAGTAACGCAAGCCGTTAGTCACTAAGGGCTGCCATGTTTACATATATCTTAGCTCACACAGTGATAGAGATGGGATCAATCTATCACCTCATAGGGTCGACTTGCACACACTAGTATGACAGTGTGCTACAGGGAGCGCTTCTCTAAAGCGTTGTCCACTCAACCTGTAAAGGTGTTCATCTCATAGTCACGCAGACTTGAGAACTATTTTATCATACAACACCTTGCTATTCTGAACCAATGGGCGTAGGAGCATAGTTGCGAGTCATATGAATGACTAACTATAAATTACCCATTCAGTCTCTCCCAACCGGAGAGACTTCATCTTGACATCCAAAGACAGTCAAGGCGGTTATCATCTCATTCCGTTCCCATAAGAATTGAGATACCTTACACCTACAGTGCCGAACACTCGTAGGAACGTTTGCTCGTGTGAGAGAACAAACTATGGTTCAGTGACATGTAACATATTTCACATTTACATCACCAGTTTTCACCACATCAATGGCACAGCATATGAGTTAAGACCAAAGTCTCCCACTTGCTAAAAAACTCAAATCAGAGAGGTGGCTCGCATGACCATCAAGAGTCAAACATATTACGACAACGTTGTTCTTGAACAACGTCTCTCTGACTAGACAAGGTTTGATCTGAATATCATTTGATCTCCAACATCCTTTGAAAATCCTGGTATTGACAAAACTGGACAACCATAACCTATAGTCATGACATCTGCTCACCATGTTTCGCCACAACCAAATTTGTGTTTTCAGGAGAATCCTTTTTCATAATCTCCTCGGAAGCTACTGATGATGTAAGAACCTCAGCTTCTGTGGTGGAAGGACAAGCAAGACAGTTTCTTGCTAGACAACGTCTCTTCTCCTTAGAGATAAGACCTACAGATTGATGTTGATACTTACATCAGTGTCTTCTCCCTTAGATCACTAAGATCCATATCTATGTTCCAACATGGACATAGACATCATCCACCATAACACAATACACAGTCTACAAGAGTGCTTTTGCAGTCATTTACTGTGTTCAGTGCATAAGACTCGAATCAGTTTGTAAACAAACACATGTTCGCTTGTCTCATCTCAGCATACAACAGAATGCGAGATTGCACTTAGTTTCTCAAGTGTTCCTCACTTAATCCACTTCCTATGTAAGTCCATTTACACATTTCCATATATGAGAATGACATGCTTAAGATTATACGAAATAACCTCATAGACAACTACCCAATTTCAATGTAACAGATTCACCTGACAATTGTATCAAAGTTGTCATGCTAGAATCACAACATAGTTGGCTATCAGTGTGTCATCTGCAACATCAGAAAGCTAAACTTTCCAATATGACATACTTACAATGATTCATATTTTGAACACAAAGTACAAAACTTCTTATCATTGTCATCTAGATGCATGTTTCAATGCTTACATAGGTATAAGTACAAGACTAGTGTCTTTCTCAAAACCTTAGCAGAAACTTTTCCAGAAAACGAATTTCCAGAAGTCCTCCACTGGGAAAAACTTTGCTATCTAGGTCAACTTGTAAACGGATACAAGCTTTTGTAGCCATTCATCGGTCTAATCGAACACAATCTAACCAAGTAGAGAGAAGGTTCCAACCTACTCTCTTGATGTAGGGTATAACTCTCAATGGATCATCCCGCCTATAAAGCTTTAAGAACCCAATTATCTAATTGCTTTATGTCTAGGCAGGATAGAAACCAGTTCAAAACATGGCTTCTTCTATAGACTCGTTATCTGTCATCACCATCCGCTCGTTGTGTCTTAGATCTACCAACAGATCACAGACTCTAAATAGTGATTAGTGCTATCTCATTTGGATACTTTTTGGAGCAACCACATCTAATGTGTTTCTGAGATATCTCGTGTTCAAAACAACTCCCACTCTAAAGTGGTTTCGATATGCTCACAATCGTTCTAGATGAAAATCCTGAACTCGAAACACATTTGTTCAACAAGTTGTGAGCCAAGAACGAAACTTCTTTAGCTCTGAACATTCTCAGGAACACTAGATCACGATTGATCCGGAATATCCTGAATGTTAATGTGGCAAGACAACTTGTATCACAACTATCATAGGATAATGTAATAACTGAACTACCAGAGGCTATGCTGTGGTTTCATCAATCAAAACTCATCCTAAGTTGTCTTAACAACTGTCTCACAATCATGATTAAGAATCCCTGAGCTACGAAAACTCATTTTCCTTATCAGATTGCTCTCATCAATCTTAGAAGTTCGCATTTCCAAGATGATTTAAGAATGTGATCATGTACCTAGCCTCATGCCTAGTACACACATTCTTCTTGATGCCATTTATCCAAATGGATTTGATGCAATTAAACAGATAAGGCTAAAATATATAAGAACTAGCTTCTTTAAGCTTATTCCATATCTTAAGGTTCATCAAGTGACCCTCAATTATAAGTACATCTCCTAGAGATCCTCTTATGCCTTTAGCCTTTAACATGACACCTGTGCCATTTTCAGGAAGTAACTGACTAAGGTTTGTCCAACAAATGGATCACTACCTAAATCAGCACAATACGCACTCAGCAGAAACCAATGCTTGATGCTCGGATTTGACCATTTAGTGCATCTACAGTCAACAAGAGAATTTAAGACATAAAACTTTTTTGAATTTCATCTGATTTCTTCATCACCCAATGTGAGAGAAAACATGGATATATGTTGACCAACAAGCTTAACTTGTATACCAACATCCATTTATACACCCTTAGATCCATATTGACCTTAGGAGCTCATGAAATTCAAACAGCACAATAGAATTTGTGCTTTAAGCTTCTAAATTTTGTAGAACGCAATCTACAAAAATTGTAGTGATCTGTTACAAGTAACAGATTACCCTCGAAGCCACAAGAGAAGTGCTTAACGCAATAAGCATCTAATCTCTTTGGACAATCCCACAATGATCATCCTGGACATACCCCAAGGTGTGTCACATCATTTTCAGATAAGGAACCATCCTCTTCTGACAACTCTGTCTTTTCTCAGGTTTCGTTGAACCTATTCTCCCACTCGCTAGTAGAATACCTTTTAGAGTATGCATTTCATCTACCCTTTATCACTTTGCAAAGTGATTAAACTATGCTTCCATAGTGACACTTCTCATGAATTACAAAAATTCAGTGAGGATTAGAAAATACCAAGATCTGAACTTGATATCATCTTATACGATTGACTTCAGCTTAACTTCGAAGTTCAGCACCAATCTTTGGGTATATCATCTGATCTAATTGCCTAGTGATCAACTTGAACTAAGTAGATCGCAACTTCTTCATATGGACCTAGCAACGACTTGCTTTTTCCCAATGATCAGATTATGCATAAATTACAAATCATATTTGCATCCATTATCACAAAAGTGACAAATTTAACCTCATGTTACTGAAACAAAATCAGCAAACTTATGATCTAAACATTGGAACCGAAATCCAATAAGATCTCAAGGTATGTTCCATTACTAGCATCATGACATCACTTGGTCTTTGTAAGGAAACTTCAGAAGCCCCTGACATTTCAGGAAAGCTAAACTTTTATTACTACGATATAAATCGATGTAACCTCAGTTCTGCTAACTTCTGATTCAGATCAGTGAAATGAGTATATTACCCGTCTATCACCATTGACCAGAAACATGTTACCGTTTATGCACGAAGCACAAACTAACACATATCATCATTTACCATGACCTTCGAAGCAAAAACATACTAGTAGCATGCAATCAACTCCGTTAGAACACAGATTCATGATGACATACTCGTCCGTCTGACGATTTTCAAACAATGTATGTTTAAGGTTATCTTTTGACTGTGCGAGTCAGTCTAAAGATTTGCTCCCACTAGGACCATGTCCCTAAGTGAAACAGAGTATACTGAATGACAATCTTCCTTAGCATGAAAATGCCTTAGAACCATGAAATTCAGTTTTACAACTCTCTTAATCTGAGAAAAATCCAAAGTGAGCTTTACAAATTAGAAAATAATTTTTAAAGCCTAGGACTCAAGAGTTGAACTCTCATCAAGTCCACCTGCTCATTTTCTAATTTTCAAGGGAACTACATTACTGTTGACGTACCCGAAGTACTCAACATCAGCTCACTTTATTTACATGTCCAACGTATGGATATACACTAGAACAAATCCAGTCTAATCGAGCAAAGTCAGATAAATTTCTTCATTAGGACTATCGACTTTTAGGATCCTAGACATATAGGTCCTTTCCCCTTAAGGGTTCATTCAGAATTTTGGAACTACGTTTAAAAACGCTATTCAAAATTACTGAACATATTTCATCCATTTAACAAATGAATTACTTGCTCGATTACCTTGCAATCACACTCAAACAAGTCAAGTGTCTTTTCATAATCTCAAGTACATCACCACGTTAGTAGTAAAACAAGAAATTATCGCAAGGTTCAGAGATGCATCCCGAATGCCTGTCTCTTACAATCTTTACATAAAAGATTTATTTCTCAGATTTTAATTAACTTACATAAAGTCAATTTTCCATTTTAAGTTAATAAGTTATACGCAATAACTATCCATTAACTCAAAATAATTTTAAACAATTCACAATTGAATTATTTAAATCCGCTCAATTTTCAAGTAAAACGATATTCAACCAAGGTTAAATATCCTTGAAAAACAAATTCTTGGAAAAAGAATTTTAGAGAGCTCAGTCCGTATGTGAACGTATCAACATAACTAAAGACTCATCATCGCTCGTTATTAGATAAAGGGCCACGTAGGTCGATATATCATATAACTTTCAAGTTTGTTCGCTTCAATCAAAAATTCAATCAGACACATAGTCCGATCAAAATTTTGAGAGCAAACATAACCGAAAAGCTGGTTCAATGGACCTAGTTCACATAACTTAGTCACAGCTTGGTCACATAAAAGCGATGATCCGCGTTCGAACCGAATCGGGCTAAGCCCAACTCATCAAACACAACCCACCATGTCTCAGTCCGGGTCCGAACCCGATCAAGACAACTCCAACACTCGGTCAAACACGACAAGTCTCAGTCCAAAATGAAGCTGGACCAACTAGTCATGTTCAACATATAACGGCAAATCCAATATAAACATATGCTCAGCCAATTTGACAAATAATTAGGCCCAAACGAAAATTAGGCCCAATTTGATAAAAAAAAAGACATCTGAGTCAACACCCTTGACCAAGAGCCCAAGTGTGACCCAAATGCCCGCCGAAGCCCGAGAGCTTAGGTCACACGCACCCGGCTCGGCCCGAAGGGAAGCCCGTAGAGACCCGATGGAGCTCGACATGAGCCTGCCGCCATGGCAGCCGGCTCGGAGCTTTCCGTCTGTCCCCCACTGCCTCGGGGACTCGCCGTCGACAGCCCTAGGCGGCAGCTGCACCGCCACCAACACCCACGAAGGGCGGGCAACATTAGCAGCGCCGCCTTGCTCTAGGCCGCCGCCACCGGTCATTTTCTTCAAACGCCCACTGGCCATGGCAGCGAGCTTGGAAGTCCGTTCGTGTCCTCCTCCCACTGTGCAGAGCTTGCCCACCAGCGACGACCCAGGCGGTAGCGCTAGCACCACCATCACTCCGACGAGAGTATGGCGGCAAAACAAGCGCCGCCAAGCCCAAATCAATTTTCCAGTCGAAGAACCAAGGCCGAGAATCACTTTTAAACCCTAAATCACAAATCCCATCTTAAAATTCAATCCAAACGACCAAATTGAGCATGGATTTCGTCGATTCTAGGCAAGAATCCTCGGATCCTCCATCATCCATGCCAAAACTGAGCCACGAAGCTGCAATTTCTCAGATCTAGGTAAGAACCCACGAAGAATTCAAACCCCAAATCTCAAAATTCGAATCAGAGAAGAAGAAGAAGAAGAGGCGTCTGCTCCCTCTCCTGGCTCCTTGCCGTCGACATCCTAGGTGGTGGCGCCGCTGCCTCCAAGTGCTCCGGTAAGGAGGACGGTGGCAAGTCCGACACCGCCAAGCCCTAAGTCTGCCCGTCTGGCTAGGAGATCTCGATCGAGAGCACGAAGCCCCAATTTCAAGAATAGCCAGATCTTGCAAACCCTTTGCTGCGAAATCAAAGAAAAAACCAAAATTTCCAAGCAATAGATTCAATCTAGCAAGCACACACACAAGGATATCGAAGCGAAATCGAATCCTTCAAAAAAGCATGCACTCTGAGAAAATATCAAGGAAGGCATGGAGAAGAGAAGAGGATCAAAGATGGAGAATAAGGCTTCTGCATTGGGCATATAGGTGCGGCTCCACACAAAAAACAAATTAAAAGCATATGATTTGTTCCAAAGGAAAAAACATACAGTGGCACATCGTCAAGAACACGAACACGGCATAGAAAATGGACTTTCAAATTGAATCTAGTTCTAAGAACCTAATTCATCATGTTATTCAATCCGATTGAACAAATTCAGAGGCAATTTGAGCCTAAAGCTCTGATTTCATAGTGTTAGAATTTGAGAGATAAACGGATTACCTCGAATAGCGGAAGCGGAATCTAGATCGTCTTGCCTTCGAATTTGATCACCGGGTAGATCTCCATAGCCCTAAATCTCGTTAGAGATTCGGGAGCAGGGGAGAAACTACGATTCACAGCCTACACACCATGGGAGAGCGTTGGAGAGGAAGGAGACTCTCTCCACGGAGGAGAGTTCTCTGTGGGTTTTTTTCCTGGGAGAAACGTTTGACGAACAGACTTTCTAGGGTTTCAGTTAGAGATTATGAGAGAGGAGTCTCTCTTATATATCTCTTTTATTTATTAGATAAATAAATATATAACGAATATATATTATTTATCCTAATAAGACTTAATTCTTAACGTATAAGAATTGACTCCCTAATTATGGAAATTAGGTTATTTATCTTTTGGGCGTATATTTAATTATGTCCGAATTATATCAAATAATTCTAACACATAGCTCTAATTGTCTGAATTTAATCGAGCAGGAGCATAAAAAAATCGCATAGCATCAAATTGTGTGTTACATATGTGTACCAGTACCACAAAATTTGATAAAGTCGGGGGCGAAGTGAAAGTTTAGCATGTTTGCTATTTGACGTAGTCTAAACCAATACAAGAATAAAGTGTACAACCTGAACCAGCCTCGCAAGAATACGAGATCAGTTGCAATATACGGGTATTGATCCCAGGGATTAAATCTGTATCAATTTCTACCTAAGAAGTAAGAACTAATTAGCTAAGTCAACAGAGAATTCGAGTTTTAAACTAACCTAAACAAAGCAAACAAATGATTTTTAGAAGATATATGAGAAAGCAATTTTAAGGTTAAGGATCCTCACAACAATGCATCGATAAAATCAACTCAACATTCACATGAAAATCAATCTAATAATCAAATAATTGAAGGTAGACTATCTATTGTATGCACTATTTCCCTTCGGACAACAGCAACCATGCCTAAATCAATCAACAATCTTCTTTCGATCTCGGTCAATTAATTTAAAACCATTGAGCACTTTTTCTAAGGTCAAGCTGAATAACTATCTTCTTTCGATCTCAACTAATTTAATCAACCCGACAACCAATGAATCATCAAGAGAATTAAATCACTTTTGTGCAAATAATATCTCAAGTTCTCTCCTAGTTTCCTAAAATTCTCAATTAAAGTTATCTCTTTTCGGTCTCAAATAATTAAAGAGAGTCTAATCAATTATCAATCAATTAGATTAAGCACTCTAGGATCAAATCAATGTAGAAATTCATATTTCAATTCATATGAATGTCAAACTAATCCAACCGACGCATTGTAGGGTTCACCCTATCCCTAGAATAAGAAAATTAGCCAGACATGGAGGAAAACATCATCAATTCAATAAATTGAAATATGGAAATTGATAGAAGAGAGAAGATTAAAGGGAAAATACCAATCTTGAATTGAAACAATGAAAACCTCCAAAGAATTCTTTACAAAGTTGCAAAACTAAACAAAACTCTAGAAATTGAGCGTCAAAAAAGGGTTTCCATGAGAGTCTAAAAGATGTCTTTCAAACCCTTATATAGTCTAGGGTAAAACCTAATATTATACTGTAATTTTAAACGTCTAAAATAATAATAAAATAATGTCAAAAGAATATGCGTAAAAAATTGCAAGTCGGCTTGTGCTGTAAGGTGCACACTCGCGCGACCTAGGTGCACCTACGCCCGCGCACCCTCGTTCTGTTGGTTTGTTCTCTGATCGAGCATTTACTTGGGTTCGGGTATATCCATTCGTGTTTGGTCATATGTCGGATTGGGTTATATGTCTGGTATGTTTTATGTTCGATCGGTTCGGCTCAGGTCGGATAAGTTATCGAATTAGGTAAGTTCGGGTCAAATGGATTGGGGTTGGATCAAGTCGAATGATGTTAATTTTATTATGAAATGATGATTGTTTTAATTTATCTTAATTATTGACTATTAAACATCATTTATTTAGTTTTAGGTCTCATTAGATGTAATTCATGTTATTTGAGTGTTTAAAAATAGGGTAAATTATGCATAACCACCTGTAAATTAGGTTAGTTTTCACATAACCACCTATAAAATTATAAATTACAAACAACCACCCATAAATTAGATTTCTTTTCAAAAGATCACCCATTTGCTAAATGTCAATTTATTTCATTTGTAAAGACAAAAATGCCCCCATATCTTAGTTTTTAAATAACAATTTGGGGTTTTTTTAAGTACTCACTCCATTCGGTAGAACATGTCGTTTACTATTCACATATATTTTTATGGATGATAAAAACTATATAAAATATTTATTTTTTTATAATTTTGTAGTTACTATTAATAAGTACGAATTTGTTAAAAATATTTATAAAAAAATAGATATTTTATATAATTTTTATCATCCTAAAAACATTTGCATAAATAGTAAATGACATATTTTTCTAAATGGATAGAGTAATAATTTGAGTTTATTTTGGATCTTATTCACATCGTATTCAACATTTGAAGGAGGGGAGACCGACAAGAGCCATTACAAATCTCTGTTCTTTACATTGCAAATCGGATGCATATATATTGGTTCGGACATTTATGTATGTTCTAGTATGCTTAATTTCCTTGCATTTTTCAAAATGAAATGTCAAATTAAATAGTAAAATACATACAATGGCTTTCCTTTAAAAAGAAATAAGCTTGAAATAGGTGTATTTTAGTCTTTCAAAACAACGCAAAACAAAAATAGAGGTTTAATGGGTGGGTGGTCTTTTGAAAATAAATCTAATTTATGGGTGGTTTTCTATAATTTACATTTTTTGGGTTGTTATTTGAAAACTAGCCCAATTTATGTGAGGTTATGTGTACTTTACTCTTAAAAATAAGAAAATTAAAGTGAATATTTATATAAGGATGATTCGGAATTTTTCGAGTAGAGTCAAGGACGGGTCGAGTATGGGTCAGTTCAAGTTTGTCGAAGTTCGTGTCCATTCGGGTATCGGGCCAGAATGGATTGGGCTTGACTTCGGGTTGGGGTTATGCATGACACTAGATTTTCGAGTTTCAATCGAGTCTATATTCGGGTGGATCGAATCAGCTTCTTAGATTGGGTCAGATTTTTTTCAACTCTATATGTGGGTATCCCACCTCTCATACTCATCCTTCAAGATTCAAAAGTAAGTTTGAAATTTGAGGAGATTTTGAAAAAAAATAAATAAACCCCTAAAATTTCCTTTTCATTGAAGAGAATGATAAATGTACATGAGTTGGCATGCATGAAAATTTTGGCTTAAATACAAAACTATGAAAGCCTTCCCACTCTAATTAACCTAACTTTGAACTTTCACTAAAAATAGCTATAAGCTCACTCGTAAAGTTTCCAAACCCATAAATTCATCCGGACATACCCATGCCAACTTGTTGTATTAGTTCATAATTAAGTGTAACATGAGACACTAAACGATAAATCATTTTTTGTAAAGAGGTTTAGACTATGGAAATATATGTTATATTTACTACGTACATGACTAAATACATGAGAGTGCAAAGACTGAAATTTTGAATAGGTATTTAATTGCCAAAATTGGAAAGTTTCGGAAAACCCGTCCCCGAGTAGATTTTTAAAAATGGTAAGTCTTTGAAAACAAATCCCGACATGTTTTAAAACGTAGATTTTTGAGCTAGATCCCGTTATATCATTCGATTTTAAAATATAGAGTCTTGGGAGTCGTTGGAACGGATTTAAAAACTTGTGTCGGATTTCGGGATAGAAAGTCGGATTTAGGGTCGGATGAGCGGGATTTCTCTCTTTCTCTTTTTTTCTCTCTCTATCTCTCTCTCCCTTGGGCCGGCCTCCCACACCTCACTCCTCTCCACTCTTCCACTCATTCTCTCTCCTCCCCATTACACATTATTGTTTTGTCCTTACTCTCATTAAAACCCTAATTATTCCCCTATATATGGTATACCCTCACCCCAAAACACTCAGAAAATCAACATGGAATTCTGAGCCTGCAAACACTCTCTCTCATCTCATCATCTTCCGACAAAATAAAATAAAAACCCTAGCCAAAGTTCCCAACTTTCCTTCCTTCAATTCATTCTCCTCACCCTCCATTCTCCATCTTTTGTTTTTCTCCCACAAAAATCCCCAGAAACACATCCTAGAAGACCTCCTCTCAATGAAACAACCCTAAAATCGGAATCGGGAAGCGTTTTCCACACGAAAACACCTTCTGCACCATTTTCCCCGCCGCGAGTGCCCTGGTCGCGCCCGCGAGTTCTTCGTCGAGCCCGCGAGATCCTGGTTGTCGCCGCAACACACGAGCCCAGAATCCTGTGTACTTCCTCACGTCCGCGAGCCCCACTTTTGCTGCCGCGACCGTGCCTAGTTCTGTGTCGTCGTCTCGGTAAATCGACTTGTTCTCTCTCATTTTAACTCCTTTCTCTTCCCCATTTGTTCTCGCTTGATCCTCACTCCTTCCTCTACCTTCCAAGGTCAAGAAACACCGGATCTAACACTTGGTGAAGCAGATTCGAGCTCATTTCTTCTCCTTTTCCCCTGTTATGAGCAAGGTAAACTCTTCTCCTTCCATCCTCTCGTTTCGAGTGTAGATCTACATAAAGGTCCTCTTTTAACCATGATCTATCATTCCTAGGCCTTGTCATAGGAAGATCTCATTGGATCGGAGCCCCAGGACTCACCTCTTTCACGTTTTTGAAGAAAGCCTCCAAGAGGCTAGGTAATCCCTCTTCCGCTCTCCCCTCTAGACCACGTTTAAGTCTTACATGGTTGTCTGAGGTTGGTTTTACGTTAGAAATATTTTGAAACAAGTTTGAGTTGAAATGGTTTTGAATCGGAGCAAAATGAGTGAGATTTGAAGCAAAAACGAGCATCTAGGTTCAAATCTCGCCGCGGCGAAACCATGGTCGCCGCGGCAAGTTAGAACAAGACCAGAGGAGGAAGAAGGCATCTCGCGGCCGCGACCGCGGCTTTCGCCGCGGCGAAACCCATGTGTCGCGGCCAGCGAGTGCCTTCTAGCGGAGGAAATCTAAGGAGATTTCGTGGCCGCGACAGGCCCTCTCGCCGCCGCGAAATCCCCCCAGTGGCTTGGCCGAGCCACCCCTTGACCCCCATTGGCTTACGATGTTGGTTTTTGATTTCGATCTTTTTTTAATCGAATCTGAGTTTGAGATTATTTAATAAAATGGGATTTTGGAATATAAATTTAATAATGGGATTTTGGAATAAAAATGATTATTTTAATATGAAAAGGGGATTTTGACGGAATTTGAAATGTTGGTTTAAATGCTTGGAAAATGAATTGAGAACTTGATTTCAAATGTCGGGATCCTTGAACTTGATTGAATGATGAACAATTGGACTTGGAAATAAACATGAGTATTATAGAGTTGGCTTAATTGGATGAGTTGACTTTTGAGGTTTCCGCTTTGAGAACGATTTGAGGATGGTTTTAATGGTTGAACGACGGATTGGTTTAGAAATGTTTTTAGGACTTGGTCCTTGAGTGTGTGCATGTCTAGTAGTCATATTCCTTATCGCTTTCGTACTATTATCATAGGTGATTGTGCTTGGATTGCTTGAGTGGATTGATTGCTTGTGTGGACTTTGCTTGTGATACTTTTGTTGTTCGGCTTTTCAGGTAAGTTCCTTTATGGACTTACTCAAACTGATCAGACACACCCTCCCGATTGTAGTTGTATGACAAACTAGGTGTTGCATAAGCATTGAAGCATAACATGTAGTATCATGCTTAGGTTGCACATTGAATGAGCATCTGTTTACTTATTGCGTATGAAAAGAGAACGAATTAATGTGATCTATGTGAGTCACAGAGTCGTTGCTAGGGTCATAGGACGGCCCAGTCCCATCGGGCTTGTTCCTCCATCGAGTCAGATTAGAGTAGAGCTTGCGGGCTCTTCTCACCATATGAGCATGATTACGAGACTATTGTTGCGCACCTATACCATCTGCGGATGGCGCTTGCTATGCTATAGCCCGTACTAGCCAGGCTCCACCCTAACGGGAAGGGGTGTGGAGGTATGAGAGGGATATGCCATTTGCATTCCTTGAGGCCTTTTACCACTTTCTGCATATATATAAACTATCAGCATGCTTTGGGTGTTTAAATATCATGTGCTGCATTAGAAGCATCTTTATTAGGTATAGCGTTTGTATATGCCTGCTTGTGGGAATAGAGTGCACATAGGGCCTCGGTCTGGTCCCATGCACTGCACATATTTTTTTAGGTTTGTTTGCAAATCATGTATGCTTCATGCTTCCTTGACGGGGATTTGCTCGGGCGATCAATTCAACCTCACTTATATCTGGATTATGAGTATTTTGTCTATTTGACATATTTCGTGGTTTTGGTTTTGATCCGAGCTCGTCGTGGTAAGTTGTACTCTATTTCTGTTTTTAACCGTCTTACGAACAAAACGATTTCCACGATATAGTCTATTAGGACAGATTTAGGGTACCCAACAGCCCTACGCTCTATTGGGGGTTCGAAATCCCCACTTTAACAACTCTCTCTTGAGGTTTTGAAACCTCGACCCGTACCTAGATTGCAAGATCCGAACGAAGGTATCTAACCTTAGAAACGTAACCCGAATATTTATTTTTGGTTCGTTACAGAGAGTGATCGAATTAATCAATTTGGCTTAGCAATAGTTGTGAAATATGTCAATTTTCACATGTTTCATTAAGGAAAAGTGAGCAAAGAATCTAACAAAACAGAAGGTTATACTCCTGTAGACATAGATACAATAACACCAAGGTCCACAAGATTATACACGTCTACTCAATTACATGAATAAAAAAGAAGGTATGCTACTCAAACTTCCACACACTCGTACGGAAGATTATACTTGAATACAATAACAAAGAAGGTCATTACATCGAATTATCAAAAACACTACTGCCAATAAAAAGATCCAATTACCATTACAAAACATCCATGTACACGATCAACTACATTGACTTTCGTAGTTGGTACAGAATCCTTTTCATCTTGACTTCCATGTTAGGCCTATTGTAAGAACTCAGTTGGGTGAATAACAAAATTTATTTCATCTTTTCGCCCTTTTCTCTGTGTTTTTCATCTTCACCTTCAACCTCAAGAAAGACCAAGAACTCGATGTAATTACGTACTGCAACAAGGTTCATCCAACAGAAAAACAAAATGTTTAATTCAGATTCACTTGACAGAGCCTCTTAGAGGAGTTACCATGTTGGTAGTGAACTGTTGGTGAGAAGACGGTGACTCTAGATGATGGTAAATTCATGTATGAAGCACGTAAAGGAAGCGTATATATAGATATGCATACCACCCAGGGTCGGACTTGAGGCGAGGCCCAACAGGCTCTCACCTCGGGCCCAATCAGCCCAGGGAGGCCAGGTATATATATATATATATATAGGTTGGATCCCGTGTAAGCAGCACTTACGGTGTAATTTGTGAGCAGAGAAATTATTCGTAGGTACCAAGCGATTATTCGTGTGTAATAATATAATTATTCGTATGTACAAACAAATGTAATTATTCATATGTAACAAAATATTATTCATATGTATGTACATACGAATAATCACATGGTACCTACGAATAATGTCACTATTCACAAGTTACTTTTAATCTCAACCGTTCGATCTTCTTAATCTGACGTTCCAGATTTGCTCACAAATTACACAGTAAGACTTGCTTACACATGATCTATCCTATATATATATATATATATATATATATATATATATATATATATATATATATATATAGGATTGAGTTCCGGTGAGAAGCTCTCCTTCCGGTGAGAAGGAAAGAAGTGTTCTCATTGGTGGAAACGAATCTGAATTTTAAAGGAAAACAAAACCCCACGCGCTTCCTCTCTCTCCTCAAATCCCTCCTCTCGTCGTCTCGCCCTAGGTATCTCCGTCCTCTTGCCCTTCTCGCTCCGAGCCCGCCGCTGCGCCGCACCTCCGATCGAGAACGCCTCCGCCGCCGCGTCGCACCTCTGATCGAGAACGCCGCCGCCGTGCTTCCGATTCCTTCTGATTCCTTCCCGAATCTCAAGATCGGCATAGTCGGATTCAGCTACTACGACAAGTTCCTTGCCAAAACCACCTAGCTCGCTAAGGCAACTCGACAGGGGCGGCCAAGGCGGTGGCGTTGGTGCTCCCGTCACTCAAGGGGAAGCTCAACGGGATTGCCCTTCGGGTGCCGACCCCCAATGTTTCGGTGGTGGATTTGGTGGTGCAGGTCACCAAAAAGACCTTCGCGGAGGAGGTGAACGTCGCGTTTAGGGAAGCCGCTGATAAAGAGCTTAAGGGGATTCTTTCAGTGTGCGACGAGCCGCTCGTCTCGGTGGACTTCAGGTGTTCCGACGTGTCGTCCACCGTTGATGCATCGCTGACAATGGTGATGGGAGATGATATGGTGAAGGTCATTGCCTGGTATGATAATGAATGGGGATACTCACAGAGGGTCGTTGATTTGGCTGACATTGTTGCTAACAAATGGTAAGGATCATCAGTCGAAGCTAGCTCTCCAATTTTAATATAATTTCCAGGATTTTGCACGAGAAATGAATGATTTTGCACGAGAAAAAATTTGTAAATTAATTGGTTCAGAGGTTTATATTAATTGGTTCAGAGGTTTATATCAAATGGTTCAGTAACTTAATAGAGATTGGTTCAGTGACTAAATAGAGATTGGTTCAGTGACTAAATAAAGAGTGGTTCAGTGCTAAATAAAGAGTGGTTCAGTGACTAAATAGAGAGTGGTTCAGTGACTAAATAGAGAGTGGTTCAGTGCTAAATAAAGAGTGGTTCAGTGACTAAATAGAGAGTGGTTCAGTGACTAAATAGAGAGTGGTTCAGTGACTAAATATAGATTGGTTCAGTGACTAAATAGAGATTGGTTCAGTGACTAAATAGAGAGTGGTTCAGTACTAAATAGAGATTGGTTCAGTACTAAATAAAGAGTGGTTCAATGACTAAATAGAGATTGGTTCAGTGACTAAATAGAGAGTGGTTCAGTGACTGAATAGAGAGTGGTTCAGTGACTAAATATAGATTGGTTCAGTGACTAAATAGAGAGGGGTTCAGTGACTAAATAGAGAGTGGTGCAGTGACTAAAAGGGCTGAACCACACGAGTAAAAGGGCTGAACCACTATGAATAAAAGGAATGAACCACTAAGAGTAAAATGGTTGAACCACTAAGAGTAAAAGAGCTGAACCATTAAGAGTAAAAAGGGCTGAACCACTTCTTGGTAACTTGATGAACCACTTTTTTACAACTTGTGACCCACTTTTTTTTTCAAAAAAACATATACAAAATGGGTGTCTATGTGTAGATAAAATTAAATTACACGCAAAAATATATTTTTTATATTTTTTTAACAAGTGAAAATGCCAAAAAATAATTTTTAAAAGTCCATGTAAACACTTTTAACATGTACGTACAGTGTGTTGATTAGCGCGTGCAATTAATTAGTGTTAATTGTGAGAGTAGGGTGTTACTAATTAATTTGTGTAGATGTTACTAATTAATTGGGGTAATCCGCGTGTCTCATATTTCTAATTCAATTTTGGACACATGGACCAATCAGATTACTTCTTTTCTTCTCACCGGTTCACCTCTTCTCACCTGAACCCGACCATATATATAGAGAGAGGGGTTGGCTCCTATGTGAGCAAGTCTTAGGGTGTAAAATGTGAGCAACTTTGGACCATTAGATGATGAATAATGGATGGATAAGATTAATCTGAAGATTTAATTATTTTGTAATTATGGTCAATGGGGCCCACACTGAAATCAATTCCACTCTCCTCACGTGGGTGAAACTCACTTGTGGGATTTTTTTTTTCAAATTACGGGTTTTGTTTTATATTTTATATTTTTTTTGTTTTACTAAATTAAAAAACGTTTTAGAAGATATGGAGCAAACATGCCTTTGTGGATTTTTTATTTCTTTATTCATTTTATTCAAAATAAAAATCCGTTCATCTACCTACAAATATTTTCAAGTTATATGTGAATAATGCCATCTTATATATGAATAATAACAAGGTATGTATGAATAGTTAACACATGAACAAATGCATAATGTCAAGTTACGTATGAATATTGAAGACACAAATTTCTTCAAATTGTTTCTAAATATTGTCAAGGTAAAATAGTATAATGACAAGATCCATATGAATAATGAAATATCATATATATACAAGTATTTCATCCATTTAAAACAAACTATGTATACGAATAATCATTTATTTACATATGAATATTATATACATACTATTCACATCTATATATATATATATATATATATATATATATATATATATATATATATATATATATATGAATATTAAGTCATATACGTACAAATCACAACAATTAACAATTATTCCCTATAACCAAGTCGAACCATCGAACTCATTAGCATCATAGATGTAGCTCGATAGGATATGAGGATTGCCTCATTGGGTGGGGGAATCGAACATGAGTAAGCCCGAGGCCACAAGTAGTGCCGCGCCCCCAAATCCCATTTCAAGACTCATTGATCTCTCCAAGGGTTATCAAAGGGTCGTCTTCTTTGTCGATTTCTTATGAAATCGAGAGATATAAAAAAAATAGCTAAACGTCGCTCAAAATCAAAGCGCAAGAGCATGAATTCTTAATCAAAAGAGCCTTCTTAAGATCAAGAATCAATTAATCATTCGATTTCAAGCTAGATCTTGGTAAAATAAAAACAATTCAAGATCTAGGGTTGCAAAAAAAACTCAAATCTCAAAATAAAACATATCTATGTATTAAAAAAAACGCAGCATCAAAGATTCATACAAGAGCACGCTAACAATAATTCATGCGAACAACAACCAAGATTCAAACAAAATCTTAAGTTAAAAAAAATGACCGGCGAGCGGAAGGAGAAACGGTTAGCAGGAGGAAGGAGAAAGTGAATAGGTCCTCGTATCCGAAGATCTTCATTCTTTTCCTTTATAAAGATAGATTTTCTTATAAAAAATTGATTTGATATAAATTAATTAATAATTAATTAATAAAATAACTTGATATCACTTGTATATCCCACCCACCCCTCACCTCGTACCAGTCACGCACAAAGTCTAGAGAGTGATCTAATTTTCTCCGTGGGCCCCACTAGCCATAATTAAAAATTAATTTATATTTTAATTGAATCTCATCCATCAATTTTCATCCATCCAATGGACTAAAATTGCTCACACTTTACATCGTAAGACTTGCTCACATACGATCTATTCTCTCTCTCTCTATATATATATATATAAGAATTGACTCCGATAAAAACCTCAAATTGTGGGAAAAACCGTGAGAACTACTTTATAGCTTGGTTTATTTGAAACCCATGCTAAAAACCTCAATTACACAGTGACTTTACAACTCGGTTCAACCTAAAAACCGTGCTAAAAACTCCAGTTTTAAAATAACACATGACTTTATATCTCGGTTAAACCTAAAAATCGTGCTGAAAACTCGTGTTTTAAAATTACATTAGTGACTTTATAGCTCGGTTTTATTCAGAATCGGGTTAAAATATGTGACTTTATAGATCGGTTCTATTCAAAACCAGGCTATAAAGCTAGTGAACCGGGCTAAAAATCCGGTCCTCACAGGTTTTATATATATATATAATGTTGCAACCTCTTCAGCGCATAAAAAAAGGGAAAGTGGAACTATAGAAGGAAAAGAAACGCAGTTTTCCAACTCCTCAAAAAGAACGATCGTGCACTGTACATTAAACAACAAGGAGGGTGCTAGGTCGGCGACTCGCCCGGGCGATTCGCAGCAAAGTAGCGACCTGCGACCACCGGCGTCAAATGGTCGGAACCACGACCAATCGCTCTCTCCTCCAAGGCCCCCCTCGGCATTCGGTCTCTCCCTGATTCCCTCGAACCACAACGACTTTCGTAGGTCCGTCTCGCTTTCGGTTTCTCCCTCCAGCCTCTTCCGGAAATCCGACCTCTCCTCGACTTCTCCCAAGCTCCCCTCTAAGTTCTAATTGCAAAATCAGGTATACTTTATTCAATTTCATCTTAGGTTTTCGAAATTATTTGGATTCAATTGGTTAGTTTTAGACTTTTTTAATTAGGGTTTCGGAATTAGGATTGTTGAAGGTTTTGGAATTAGGATTGTTGGATTGAAACTTTCGAATTTAGAATTGAATTTGCTTTGGATTTAGGATTGAATTTGTAGGGTTTTGGAATTGAATTTGTACAGTTTTGGAATTGAATTTTTGTCTAAATTGCTACTTGCTTTTTTGATTGCTTGGTGTTTGTTTTTCGGATCATGAGGGCACAACTTTCATAACTTGCCTCTTGGAAGTTACAACTCAGGTACGGCCCTGACACCACCCAATCAATTGCCTTTCCAAATGTTCACACCACCAATCTTCTGCCTTGAATATGTATTTATGTATATATGTATAGGCAAGAGTTCTAGTAAAATGAATAATACAGTGTAACGGTAAAACAAATGAATATTATGCCATATTCATATGAATATGGCATTATGAGGATATGAATATGTGAATATGAATATGGTGTTATTCATTTTATGTTATTTGAATATAAATAATATCCTATTCATAGAGTATGGATCATATGTACTCAAGTATTACGATGTATCTTGTTCGCAAATCTGGATCGTCGATCTATATTAAATGAAGGGACAGGATGATGTCACGTGTATTGGGTGGTTTTTAAAAAAAATGTGAAAAAATCCCAAACTCACCCACCTTGAGTGGCAAGCGTGTGCAAAATGTGTGAAAAAAAACCCTATTCTTATCTTCTCCTTTATAATTGTGGATCTAGAAAGGGGCGATGGTTGGCAATTTTTCGGAAGTGGCCGATCGAGGGGATGCAGAGGAGTGGACAGGGCGAATGAGTAAGAAGCGCGGCACTGGCGCTAGTGTCGATGTGTAAGGGCGGTGGCAATGTGGTGACGGAGGTGGTGTAACCAAGGGTGAACAGGAAGGCTGGCGAACGATAGCGGTGGCAATGGAGGTAGGAGATTCATGATTGATAGGCAGCGGTGAAGGGCGAAAAAGACGGTTCTGGCGTTGATCTCATCGTGTTTGTCACCTTGCGAAGATAGTTGTAGGAAAATACAAAATTAAGCTAATGAGAAATTGAGATTCGATCTTAATTTTGTAGAGGGAGGGAGGGAGCTTACGTAATAGGTGGTGACGGAGTCGGCGGAGTTGTCGGGGATGAGCTTGATCTGCATATCGATCTTGGCGAAGAGGTAGTCGCGCTTGGATTGGAAACCGGAGCCAGAGAATTTGTCGAGGGAGAGAGAGAAGGCGATCGGAGTCGAGGATTTTAGCGCGGTCGGCGGCCCAGGCAACGTTGACATCACGGTAGAAGTTTGCGAAGGAAGGGGAGGAGAGGAGGGAAGCTACGAGGAGCGAAAGGGCCAGCATTAACAGGAACGAAGGAGCTTCCATTGATATGAATGAACTGAAGAGGCTCGGAAGCTTTTGGTGAAGATTGAAGGAGGGGATATCAGATATGAAGGTGAGTGTGTGTGTTGCTTAAATATTTGGAATTCATGTTAATGTATTGCATTTATTTTTTTTAAGATCATGGCTCCACCCAACATGCATCACTACCTTGCAGAAATTACGGAGAGTAGAGTCCATAACGACGGATTTATTGTTAGCATCCTTAGGTTATGGTCTCAATCTACACTATCCGAAAATTATAATACTTATATGGTTTTATAGGATGAACAAGTATATTTTCACTCTCTTTACTTGGAACTCACTGTATTCAAAGGATCATTGTATAATTGTCTTCATACATGACCATTTGTTGAAGGGTCACAAGATACAAGCAATTGTGAGAGGAGATATGTATACCCGATCAACCTTAAATTTAAGAGAATTTGAAATAATATGTATTTCAAACTTATTTGCTATGCCAATTCATTCGGTTAAACGCATTGGACATTTAGATTACATCATGAAATTGAATTTATAGACCACACTGTTGTGATGATATGTCACACATTCATTCAAATTCCTATGTTCGGTTTGACTTTAATTTTTTTCGATGAAATCCTCGAAGGCTGTTTTAATGACAAATATTTAGTAGGTATGAAAATATTGTTATTGAATTTTAATATTATCCACTTAACCATTTGATTTATTTATTAATTAACCGTAGTTGTTTCATTAAGATGTTGATGGTTTTATTCGTGATTATGACATCTAATGGTTAGTGTTTGACGGTGATACCGTAACAGATAATTTTACTCTCAATGAGGTTACGTTTCATTTGATAGACAAGTAAGTGTTTGTATTTAATGAACCCATATATATTTTTTACTATCCTAATTTTAATTTAATTGACATTTAGTTTTTTATTTTAATTTATATTTTGTTGGATATTAAAATAACTCGATTATCAAGTGTACAATCTTTGGAGATGAGTTCAATATATCTTTTGAGACTATTGTCAAACCAGGTGAAACCACATTGATCATCCAATTTGCACAAATTTTGACTCACGGGATGGTTAGTATTCTACAGAGTTCCTCAATAGCATTAACTGTTCTAGTGTTCCAAACCATATATTGAAGTTGAAGGTGGGGATTCCAATTATGTTAATGGGGAATATTGATCAATCTACTGGGTTGTGCAATGAAACAAGATTGATAGTCAGTCGCCTTAGGACGCATATTATTCAGGCTAAAATCATATCGAGGAGAAATATCAGAGATATAGCTTATATTCCACACATGGTCCTTACACCATTTGATACAACATATCCGTTCAAATTTCAAAGAAGACAAATTTTGATTATGGTCTGTTTCGCAATGACAATAAACAATAGTCAAGGCCAATCGCTCTCACAAGTAGGGTTTTATCTTCCGAATCCTGTTTTCACACATGGACAATTGTATGTGGCACTTTCAAGGGCGATAGATAGGAATGGTTTGAAGGTTTTGACATGCAATTCCGAAGGCAAATCAGATCATTCCACAAGAAATGTGGTTTACAAGGAAGTATTTCAGAGTGTTATTTAGAAATTTCTCTCATTTGATCATGGTATGTTACACCATATTTTTCTTATTTCGTTTCTTAAAAGTTTGAGTATAATATGTTAAGTATATATATTAGAAATATGCATTTTTGTATTTTCGAATGAATTAGATCAGTAAAAATGTTGAATGACTTATTTTGTTTTCATCTTTGTCGTGTAGGCATATCCCCCAAATATTTTAATCGTAATAAAACAAAAAAGCTTAAGGTACAACTTAATTCCCAAACCACACATTTTTTTAACTAGAGTTGAGCACCGGTTGGAACCGACACAAAATCGGTAAAGCCGGAACCGAAATATTCTAAATATTCAAACCGATAACCGAACCGGCAATATTTCGGTTCGGTTTAAAATCTACCCGGAATATAGAAATTCAATCTGGATCCGGAATAACCAAACGTGAATACCAATTAAACAGCCTCACGAAGATTATTAAATTGCATCCAAAACTTCATAAAATTAAGTAGTAATCACATCCAACTTGTCCAAGAATCCAACAGAGAAGTTGTTGGATATAGTATGTACCAAAAAAATTAAAAATGGTGAATGAAAAAAAAACAGCAAGTAGCAAGCCAATTCATAATTAATAATTAAACAAAGAATCCTTGATCTAGACACGGCCATAGGTCTGACCCGTCGGGTCGACGGGTCGAACCCGCCGGGTCGACGGGTCGGACCCGCCGGGTCGACGGGTCGGACCCGCCGGGTCGACGGGTCGGACCCGCCGGGTCGACGGGTCGGACCCGCCGGGTCGACGGGTCGGACCCGCCGGGTCGACGGGTCGGACCCGCCGGGTCGACGGGTCGGACCCGCCGGGTCGACGGGTCGGACCCGCCGGGTCGACGGGTCGGACCCGCCGGGTCGACGGGTCGGACCCGCCGGGTCGACGGGTCGAACCCGCCGGGTCGACGGGTCGGACCCGCTGGGTCGAGAACCCGGGGTACATGACCCTAACCCTAACCCAGAAATTCAACGGGTCGACAGGTTCGGGTCACCCGACAGGTCGACGGGTCGACGGGTCGACGGGTTGACCCGCCGGGTCGGGACACGTGGCAAGGAACCGGGTACCCGCCGGGTTTGGCGGGTCAACCCGCCGGGTGAACCATTATTAAAAAAAAATTGGTTTTGAAAAAAAAAACTCAACTCATCGAGTACTTTTAACTTTCACCACACTTTCGAAATGGAAAGATTTAAGGTGGACAAAACATGGTATGTGGGAAGATATATATATATATATATATATATATATATATACCTTCATTCCACTCCATCATTTCATCACACTTTAGATGTGGGAAAGAAAAAGTTGGATTGTGGGAATGACAAGTAGGGATATGAGAAGATATATATAGAGAAAATAGAGGTAGATAGCACACTTTCGATGTGGGACAGAAATAGGGGATATGAAAGAAATTGATGTTTCGACGAATCGAATTATATGATGTAAAATGTAATGTAATTAAAGTATTTGGATTATATGGTGGAATATATAATGTAATTTAAGTCTTTGAATTATATGATGTAACATATAATATAATTAAAGTCTTTACCTCTTAGGATTTAATGAAATGAATAACACATGGTGATGGAACATCATGATACATTATATCAAATTTGTTGGATTAATCTTTCTATTTAATTCAATTGATAGTTGTGTTTATCCATTGATTAATCATAAATGTTTTATTTTACTTGCATTATGTTAATTTCTTGGTTGTTGATTTCAAATCTAGGCTCATCTTCATATAGATATATGATAATGATTCTCGTTTAAAGTTGAATTAGCCACATTTTGTGTATACACATAATGATGATGTTATTGGATTACCTATTTGTGTTGCATGTTATAAAATGAAAAGACACATTTGAAAAGTATTACCCAATAATATATTTCATTATTATGCTTGAAAATCCAAAGGTCTATAACATTTTCAAAATAAGTGAAAATCGACATTAAGGATACCATACATGTGTAACAACTTTATCAACAACAATATTTGTATTCTTTGAAATTATATCATAAAGACTCCTAACTTAGTATCATATATTATGATTTCATAGTGGAACTACCAAATAACACAAATGTTTAAGGTATTGTGTTGAACTTCACACTTTCTTGTTACCCGTTCGTTATTTTAATCTTTCATAATTGATAGGTAAAAAAATTTTCAAAAAAATAATATTTATATAAAGTGTAGTACTAGTGTTTGTATATGATAAAAAATTATAAGTATGGATTGACACGAAAAAACCGAATGATCGAGATTGAAGATATGATTTAGTTTCTACTTATTTTTGTCCCACATCCCATCCCACATTGAAAACTAGAGGAAAGGGGAGGGGGAGGGTGCTAAGTCTATAAAAGAACCAAAGGGTGGCTAGGATTTTCATAACATGCAATGCATGTGAATTTATATATTATGAATAAATAAAATTCATAATAATTATAAATATAAATTCTAGTTTTTTCATAATTTTTTTTTAAAAAAAAAAATTTTGACCCATTGGGTCAACCCGACGGGTCGACTTGCAGGGTTGACCCGCCGGGTCACGGGTTCATTTTTCCCCGACCCTAACCCTAACCATTAACCCGAGATGACCCTTCAACCCGTTAACCCGGACCCAAAGGGTCATTGACCCGGCGGGTCATGGGTCGACCCACCTGACCCGTGACCCGTGGCCATGTTTGCCTTGATCGGTGCTGCAACTTGTACGTAGAAGTTCACCTCTTGTCCCCTGCCACTCTTCAAGCTCATGAATATCAACAAACACCCTTGTAAGAAAGAAAAAAATAGTCAACTAATGAGATAATAAAAGATAAAGTTAATATTTCACTCTTATAAAATATAATTACGTACTATTACTCCTTAACTCAAGTGACATAGATTATTTCATCATCATTGGAACTTTTTGTATGTAAATTTGTATTATTAATAACATCATAGTTAATAAAATAAACCAAAGTATCAAAGGAGTTTAGCAATTTAAGCCAACAAATAACAATGGAATATAAATATCATAGCATATTAGAAGTATACAAGCAACGGTCAACAATTTAAAAAGATATCAAAGAATTGATATAAAAAGATGATCAACCTGTAGTAGTAGTGGTATATATATATATATTTACCCTTCTCCATTCGCTCCACATCATCAATCGTAATTTCCTCAATATCAAATGGAGCATTGCAAGTCCTTGCCCGAATCCAATCTTGTCCACATATAAGTGATTGTACCATCTTATATTGTAAAAATTGATAGAAAGCTATGTTAGAAAGAAACTTACTAAAGAAAGCTTAACTAATCTACGAAAAAAAATTAAACAATAAATAAAATCACTAGTACGAGTGTACCACCTTTGGGGTTAATGAGCTTCTGAATTGATCTAAATGTCGCCCACCTGCACTAAAGACGGATTCAGATGCAACCGTTGATATTGGGATTGCTAGTACATCACGTGCCATATGTGTAAGAATCGGAAATCTTGGACCATTAAGTTTCCACCAAATCAAGATATCCTTCTCTTCATCTTCACCTATGTGCTCATTCAAGTATCTTTCAAATTCAGATCTCATCCGCTCACCATGATTTGCTTCGGTCATTTGTCTCTTCACTTGCTCTAACTTTTTAGCCATGTAGCTTGAACATTCTTTATTTTTGACCAGGGAGCTACTCGAAATGGCTTCACTATTTTAAAGATATAAAGAAGCATAAATACTCCTATATTCATCATATAACTTAAAAGCATCCTTCTTTATTTTTTCAACCCATTCATCTCCATCTTTATCCCCATACATTTCACGAAGAGTTAGTTGGACAAAAAGAAACTTAGCTTTTGGGTCCAGGATGACAGCAAAAAAAAATCAGCCCGTTCATCTTCTCAACACTACCCCAATATTTCTCAAGCTTCTCTTTCATTTTGAAGGCCATATTTGTAAAAACAGGATCCTCAGTACATATCCAATTGTTGATCGCATTTAGAGCTTGACCAATGTGAAATAGAGCAGTGTTGCTTGTCACATACAAAGAGTCTAAGACGACATTAGTGATGTCATAAAATTCCTTTAAAAATTAACAAGCAACTCAACCTTCTTCCAATCATCAGAAGTGAATGATCCCAACTCTATCCCATCATATTCCAAAGGAAGATCTACCCGATTAAAAACAACTTTAAACATCAAAACAACATCTAACATCTTATAAGTGGAATTCCATCTAGTAGGCACATCATAACACAAGGAAGATTTGCACAAAATTTTACATTTCTCTGCTTGTTCTTTGAATACATTCAATCTACCCGAAGAACTCCTAATGAACTTCACAGCAGCTCGCACTTTATCAATGCAATCAACATATACTTTCAAACCATCCCACACAAATAGATTAATAATATGTGCAGCACACCTCATATGCACATACTTTCTTTGGCTTATAGATCCACCTGGAGTTCCTATATTCCTCAAATAATTACAAGATACATCATTAGAACTAGCATTATCAACTATCACGGTAAAGAGTTTATCACATAAACTCCAAAAAGCTAAACACTCTTCAATCCCACGACCAAGAGCCTCACCTTTGTGATTAGAAATTGAACACAAATTCAAAATCCTCTTTTGCAAGTTCCATTCATCATCAATAAAGTGAGCAGTGAGAGACATGTAGTTTATCTTTTCTATAGAGGTCCAAGTATCCGTAATCAAGCTCACTCTTTGGCATGAGACTCTAAGAAACTCTTTCAACTTCATCTTTTCACTCAAATTAATTGATAGCAATCACGTGAAACGATGAAACGAGAAGGCATGTGAAATGTCGGACACGCAACAGATAACAGTTTCTTAAAACTAGGCTTCTCCACCGTTCGAAATGGCATTTCATCAATGACTAGCATTTCTATTAATGCTTCTCGAACTTCATCGACATTTAACACCCAATTTTTCATTTTAATTGCCCCTTCTCCGTCACTAGGTTGAAGTATAAGTTTAGCCTGCTTACCTTGGCTTTTGTTGGCTGGATTTTCTAGACAAGATCCCCAATGATTTCTAACATTTGTGGTTCCATTGAGGTTTGGATCAGCAGCAAATGTTTTCCCACAAAAATTACACTCAGCATGAATATGGTTCTTCTTGTTAGAATATTCTTTGAAGTCTTTCCAGTACTCCGCCCTTCTTTTGCTCTTTCTTTTGATGTATGTGCGATCCTTTCTTTCATCTTTATTGGACTGCAGTAGACTTTCTGTAGGAGTATTTGGTGGATTTTCCTCTAACT
Organism: Persicaria maculosa; assembly: GCA_963922045.1. Lineage (NCBI taxonomy): Eukaryota > Viridiplantae > Streptophyta > Magnoliopsida > Caryophyllales > Polygonaceae > Persicaria > Persicaria maculosa. The sequence continues at coordinate 15,350,612 of OY998261.1, read as the reverse complement.
CAATTTCTTCATCTTCATTGAGAGAATCAATGGATTGTTGATCATCACTAGGAGTATCTTCAATAATCGCAACCTTTTTTCGATTTTGACCCTGACATCTAATTTATAAACAAAAACTATATATCAAGATTCATACACAAGACAATTCAATGATGTACAAGATTACGAAATAACAGTAGGATTTCAATACTTCATGGTTTTGAAAAGTGATAAAGCATATAACAATTAGTAATGGAATTGAAAGTATTACCTGATCAATTCAAGTGCACACGTGAAACCATTCAAACCAAGATTGTCGTAGACAGTATTGATCGTCAAGATGTATGATCATAGGATAGGATTGATAACTAACTATTCTTTATCAAATAAGAAAAGATCTTTCTTTTAAAAAAAAAAGTGATATTTTTATTATTTAAATTTGGAAGGATAAGATTGTGTATATTAACAAAAATAACTTAATTAAATGTTATATATATATTAAACAATATGTTAATATTTTCCGGGCCGTTTTTTCGCTTGATGTATAAAAACCATCAACTGAAAACCGGCCCGGAATATCCGGTTCGGTTATATGACTGGTTCTACCGGTTCGGTTCCGGTCGGTTTTCTGGTCTAAACCGAAATCTGCACAGGCCTATTTTTAACAACATCAATGTATTTATTCTTTTACCTTGCATTGTTTTGCACCACTTATGTTCTTCCTCTAATTTCTACCACATAGGTGATGGTTTTATAATCACGGGTGGTGAAGAGAATGTTCATCGCGAATTACAAGACATTATCAATATTATTATTATTATTATTATTATTATTATTATATATTTCTCATATTCACTATTTTTTTAATTATTTCAATTGTTTTTCAAACATTTCTTCAGTTTCAGTTTTTCCATGTATTATCTTATTCATGCATTTTGATTGAAGTCGTTATATTTATTGGAATTATATTGATGGTATTTTTTTATTGTAATGCTTTAATTTTCTTATTATTTAGCATTTGAATTTTTTTTTATCATTCAATATAGTAGAAAATGCTCGATTTTTAATTCATACATAATACTAATATTTTTATATTGTAAATTATAAATAATAAATGATATTATATACTCCCTCCGTTCGGCAAAACATGTCACTTTACTATTCACGCACATTTTTTAGGGGATAAAAACTATATAAAATATCTAGTTTTTTAATAATTTTTTTAACAATTTCGTAGTTATTATTAATAAGTACAAACTTGTTAAAAAAATTTATAAAAAAATAAATATTTCATATAGTTTTTATCATTCTAAAAAAGCGTGCGTGAATAGTAAACGACATGTTTTGCCGAATGGAGGGAGTACAATATATTTCGAACGTAAGACTCGTGCACTGCGTGAATACTGAACTAGTAATCCCTAATCGAATTCACAAAAGCCCCAATTTTTAAGAAAACCCCCAAATCCATTTTTAGGATTTGGGTTCAAGTAGGGTGGTGCCCAGGATGACTACAAGAGGGGTTGCAGTCATGGTTGGCATCCAAGTTCTTACTTTCACTCCAAATCCTACATAAAAAAGATTAATATAGACCAAGTAAATGACCAATCTTAGATTTAAACAATCAATTTTAAATCGCAATGACCCAAGCAAGACAACATAAATTGCGAAATCATATTTGGATTCCATAAAACAATTAAAAAACAAAAACACTATCTTCTTCAACAAATCACCTTCCTTGTCCTTTATATCCTTGCTCACGACATCACCGTAGTTCACCGATGGGCGACAGAGAACTTCAATTGAATTTACTTGAAATTGAGATCACCATAGCGCAGCAGAAGTTGCCTTCGCCTCCTAACAACAACTGTGAAACCCTAATGCGTCAACTATTGATTCGAGTTCTAAACAAGATAAGCGAAACGTAAATCTAAAGAACACGAGGATTTGTTAACGCGGTTCGATTTCCCTACTCTGCGGGGCCTCAAGAGGGGAAACCCGGTCCCGAGAATACTACTAACTTGAACAAGGATACAAGATCTGGTTACAAGTTTGGATATCGGACGAGAAACACCTAGTTAGCTAGCACTCAAATCACAGATAAGTAAAAGAGATAAGGGTTCAGAGATTTGAAAGGGCAAGAGCTCCCTTTCACATCTCTTCAATCCATATGAAGACAATGCAGACTCCAAGTGACAGGAATCAAGGCTTCCATGGATGAGCGGCGCTCTTCCTTCTTCTTTCTCTCCTCTCTCTCACTCTGGATTAGGGTTTGTGCCATCGGAGCTTCTCTCTTCTCCTGTTCTAATGAACAGGAGAGTATATATAGAGGAGGGTGTGGTTTCTAGGGTTCCAACGTCACTGAAGGATCCAACAGACAACAAGAACAGGCCTTGGGCTGGATTACATTCTCTCAAGAGAATGTCATCCAAGTATTGGGCCGGCCCATAAATCTGGTGACCCTCAAATCTGTGAACCCATACTTAGCACATACACATCATAGGTTAGTCTTCAAGAGTCTTGGTGCACCTAGAGTCCAAACCAAGCTTGACTTGGGGTCCCTTAGGTGTGTCCAGAAAGCTCGAGACAATACCCATGAACCTAGCTAGCTATTTTAGGTGTTTCTTCAAGTCCTTTACATCCAAACTTATCATCCTAGATCTATGAATTACAAAGACAAAACTTAGGATTACATTATACAACAACAACAACGTAGCTTCTCTTGCTTGAGTGTCTCTTTCTTGGCCACCTGCTGACAAAACTTAGGATTACATTATACTACAACAACGTAGCTTCTCTTGCTTGAGTGCCTTTTTCTTGGCCACCTGCTTGCTATGCTGCAACTGCTGCTCTTGATTCCACCTCTCTCCCATAGTCCCATCTCTCTTCTCTCCTTATATTACAAGGATTATTATGCAATTTTTTGGTATTTGTATTGTTAATAGACAAAGGTCATCTTGCTAATAAACTCTCCCTGTTTATATGGCAGGAAGACCTTTTGGGTCAAGAATTGCATAAGGTTGTAATTAACTTGTGCACTTATTTTGGGTCTAACATGTACCAACTTACCTAAAAACTTATGAATAGAATTTGAGCCAAAAGCCAGACTAATTGTACATTTGATCAAATTCTATCTTAATGCCTCAAATCTGATAATAGTCTTTACTAATATTATGATTCTAGATAGTTTTTCAGGCACCTGAATTTCACCTAAACTTTGTTCTTAGATTATGAAAAGTATCCTAAGATTGGTGTGAGTTTTAAGTTAATTCATTATTAGATGTCTTTGGTGCAAGTTATACATTTGAATGTACCCTGAAATTGCTTGATGAATTAGAATTCCTGTAAATGTTCTCGATTGCCTATATGTCAATATCCATTTGATAAAAACCCTAATCATTTTACTGCTTTGTAAGATGGAAAACTCCCATTTCAGCTGTCATGCTGATAATGAGCAAGTAAAAACAAAATCTTTTTTTGGTCAAGAATGAAAAACAAAATCTTGGAAGAACCTATTGAATAACAGCCAAGAAGATCTTAAGGAGCATGTGATGAGCCTCAGAATTGCAGAATAAACAGCACGGCTTGAAAACAAGCCACTCAGTCCCGAAAGATGGTGTTTTTTAATTCAGATATCCTCATCGGCAAATTCATCACACATATTTCGAAAGTAGAAATCAATGGGGAATGAATGTATGCTTCTCATGGCCTGTCCAAGGTGGTAATGGCAGCGACGCCGCTCCACAAGGCGATGGAATATGATGCCGCTCATCATCGGACTGATCGACGGAACACGATGGTTCCATCTCTCCATCAACGACGCCGAGCTCGATTTATGACGCTTTACTTTTGGGATTTACAAACACTCTTCTGTTTGCCCCAATTAGTTGAGTAAAAAGGGATTTTTCGGAGAAATCCCCGTCACATTCGATTGAAAAAAAAAAAACAAAAAAAAAAGCAAACAAAACAAGGAAATTGGCAACTCGAAAACATGAATCATCATTCATCATCAATTAATTCAAACAAAAGAAGAAGCAGAAGGGAGGGGCAATCGGAATTCAAACCAGCGGAAATCGAAGACCCTCCAATTGCTAACCCTAAATCCCAAAGCTGATGCGGCGGAGGTGTTTATTTAAAGAGAAAAAGTAGTGGATTTTCCGAGGATTGGGCCTTTGACGAGGCCCAACTATTTCGTAGCTGTAAATGGCCCACAAATTACACTGTTCCTAGCATGTCTAATTTTATTTTATTTTGGCGAAACTAATTAAAATAACTCAATCTTTAAGGGGTGTTAAAAATATATCTTCACCTTTCAAAGGTAATATAAATATTCCGACCTTTATAGGTGGTGTTAAAATAATATAAAAATAATTTTATCTCAAAAGAATGATGATATGGCACATACATGGTAATAAATAATCATTTATAAAGGAAAAATTTGCTATGTGTCCATTTGGAGGCCAAATTTTATCTCATTGTCCATTTTCTCAAGGAAATTAAAGGAAATTAGGTGAGTGTCCTAAATTGACACTTTTGCCCCTACCTTTATTTCTTCACCTCTCCCTCAAATTACAACCCCAAATTAAAACAGACCGTGAAATCTTCTCTCCGTTGAAGGCCTTCCTCGGCCTTTCGATCCCGATTCTTGACCTTTCCGCCGTTGATCAGTGCGATGCCACTGGCGACTGTTGGAGCTCCAGTGTTGATTACGCCTATGTATATAACTTATAAAAGAGGTTTTTTGGCAATAAATTCATTTATTCATTGTATAATAAATGTGAAGGAGTAAATTGAAGAATTGCTGAATTTTTTTTAATTATATGAGAAATATTGAAAGAGTAAGAAACTATATTTTTTAATTAGTACATTTGTGTATATATAATATTAAGGGTAGAGATACAAATACGAGTATATATACTACCTTCACCTTTAGTCAAATGTGAGTATGCAACATTTTTAGTAAAATTAATTTATTTTATACGTATAAAAATAGCACAAAACTTATTAAATTATGCATAAGTGTAAATATCAAAATATGTGTACATTATAGTCAACATTTAATCCCCTTATTTTTTTATTACTAATGTTGTACTATAAATTTGGTTGATAATAGTAATATATCATAATATCATTTACTTATTTTATTGTCAGAGATATATCCTATTTGAAGAACCTATAATTTGAAAATTTCCATAGACAATATATTATTGACTATATAATTGAATTAGTTAGATCGATTCTAAGAATACAAATATTAGCTAGATCGATTCTTAGAAAATAATACAAATATTATTTATTTAATCCCCTTGACTTTTTTAATGGTAATGTTGCATTATTTGGTTGATAATAGTTATACATCGTTATATTATTTATTTATTTTATTACTAGATATATAGCCTATTTGAAGAAATGTGTATTTTCAATTTGTTTATAGACAATATATTATTGAATATATATTGGAATCAGTTGGATATATCGATTCTTAGAAAAGAATACAAATTTGAATGAGTAAGTAGTAGGAATAACAATATTCGTTTTTTTTTTGTTCATAGGTAGACACTTATGCCATTAAAATAGGGGAGGGGGGATTCGAACTCATGTCATCCTTACCAGCTAAGCTAGTAAGGCTTGACGAATAACAATATTCGTTCCTTTTTATAATAATTAGTGAATAAATATGAAAGTTTTCAACAATAACTGAGATAATGTGAGTTGAAAAAATATTTTTTGATTTAAAAAAGAGTGAAAGACACAATATAACCCTCAAACCGAAACCGTTTGCACAGCTAACCCACTATCGAAACAATTTGCAAATTTTAACCCTCCTCCTTTAAAATTTTGCAACCCAGCCGGTTAAAAAGCAACCTTGAAACCGGAGGGGGGTAATTAAGGAGGGGAGAGAAACTCGTGTGGATAGGGAGAGAGGAGGAGAGAGAGGACGGTTTTTTTTTGAAACAGTCGTGTCAATTGTCACACCTAATTAAAAGGGAGGAGGGAGGGCAAGAGGCAGTGATCTGAAACCGCCATAGGAGAAAGGAAAACAGAAGAGGAAGAAAAATAGAAGGAAGAAGACGAACCTGCCAGAAAGGAGAAGAAGAGGCCGGGATCGAAGAAACCCTAACTCTACCGAAGGAAGAGGACAACCCTGAAAGCGTTTAGAAGATAGGGACGGTCAGTTTTCAAGTAAGTAAACCCTAACTCTAGCGATACTTTACCGATTGCAGAAATTGAAAGGGGGAGGGACCGGGGAAGAACCTAATTTGTTTGCTATGGGTTGAAATTGGATGAAGGGGTGGAATAACCCCCTGTCATGTAGAAAGTAACATGCGTCAAGTTTGAAAACAATGGGTGGAAATGTTAGAACGGGGGTTTCCGCGACGGAGAGAGAGGGGAAGTACCATTGCCGTGAATCCGTGATGATATGGTTAAGTCCATGAATGGGGAGGGGAATGGGGGGAAATCTACACATGATGGTGAACATTGGGTGAATTATGGGAAATTGGTGAAATTGGTGTAATTGGGGAATTTGGATAGGTTATTAGAGAGGGAAAGTGGGGAGCATTGATCTCTTTCACAAACTTTTCAGGAACAAGTTATTAGGTGTGATTACATTTGTAAAACCTTAGACCATTGAATGGAAAAGCTGCCACTTTATTTCCTATCATGTTTTGAGTATTTAGTCGCCATGTTGAATATTCATTCTGTCATGTGTTGAGTTGTTAGTCGCCATGTTGAATATTCCTCCTGTCATGTGTTGAGTTGTTAGTCGCCATGTTGAATATTCCTTCTGTCATGTGTTGAGTTGTTAGTCGCCATGTTGAATATTCCTCCTGTCATGTGTTGAGTTGTTAGTCGCCATGTTGAATATTCCTCCTGTCATGTGAAGTATATTACATGGATGCTAAAAAATGTTTATTAAGTTTGATCTGAATACGGTGACATCTGATATGTTTAGGGTGAAAAATGTACTTGGATTTTGATGAGTATAGGGTGAGATATGGTTTCTGTCATGTTTGAATGCTCAGGTGACATGTTATATAACCTTACCGTCATGTGTACTGTGACTGGTGTCATTATAATGATCATATGTTTGCAGAGTGCTAATGCATTGCTTCTCAATCTGCAGGGTATCAAATCAGGAGATGGCTCGTTCAGATGAAGGTAGGATTACTGAGTCACCGACAACAGAGGAGGTATGGTTTGCGTAATGCCGAACAAGGGAACTTGGTTTTACAGATGAGTGGCTCTAACATATCCACCCCATTGTGCAGGCGATTTATGTCGTCCCCGAGGACCGGCATTTCAAGGGTTGGTGCAATCAGTACGCCTGGCCCCAGCTCCTTCTAAAATTAGACGAGTACCTGAGCACCTCAGATTGGACCCGTTTGGTGGAAAGCCTGTTGGGCGGCATTGCAAGGCTTGGGTCCAATGTCGAGTTCTCGGCACAACTAGTCCACTACATCTTGTAGCGGCAGCTGCGGTCCAAAAAGGAGCACGAAACCTGCTATATGATCCAGGGATCCATAGTGCGATTCTCCATCATTGAGTTTGCATTGGTGACTGGACTAAAGTGCTCGTATGTGCCACGGAACGATGACACTGAGGCGCACAACGCTGCCTGCATAGAGTTTTTCGGGGTGGAGAAGTTGCGGATGGAAGACTTTGAGATGCGCTACCTAGTGGCGATGAAGACCGAACGTTCCCCCGCCAAGGGCTTTAAGTTTGCGCTGATAATGCTGGTGGAGGGGGTGCTGTTGGCGAAGGAACCCCGCAACTATATTCAGGGGTGGGTTGTGCAGATGGCGTCGGACATTGAATCCTTCTTGCTTTACCCGTGGGGGCGTCTGTGCTACGATCGAACCCACGATTTCCTAAAAAACGCTATCGAGCGCAAACTCCAGCATGGGGTCAGCGGTCCTCGCCCGTCATACTTATTAGCCGGATTCCCCCTCGCCTTCCAGGTATGTGTATGAATGTCACTTGACAATGAACTCTTTGTACTGGACACATTTTAATCTCGGGTTTTGTTTATAGTTGTGGGTGTACGAGGCTCTGTCCCCAGTCGCTGAACAATTCTCTATCACGAGTGACGACAAACTCTACCCTCGGTGCCTGCGGTATAAGTCGAAGGAGCACAACATCACGTACGATTCTGTTGCCCTCCGCATGCAGGAGTCGAAGGATGGGCTGGGCAGCTTCGACGAGGATGATGTTGTTCGGACAGTCCTCCTCCCGGATGCGGAGGAGGAGCGGAAGGGGGTTGTCCTTGGCACCTTCTACCCGACAGAGAAGCCGGATAAGTTCTTCGATGACCTCGTGAAGGAGTTGAATGTCGCTGCGTGACAAAGGGCGAGCACGAACCAGGCATCCGGGTCAGGCACGCAACATGAGGGAAGCACGACGGCAACACAAGTGGATGTGTCAATGATTTTGTCTAAGATGGATGAAATGGGGAAGACCATAATGGCCAGTTTTAACGAGAGGATGCAAACGGTTGAGGCGTCGATGGAGGAGCTGAAGAGGGCGGTTATGGGGAATAAGCTAGCGGAGATGCAGTCTAAGGAGGTAAGATGGTGAACCTGTCATGTCATTATATACAACCGTCATGTTTAAAGTTACAGGTGTCATGCTAAGTCCCATTCTTATTTATGCGTAGGGTGACGACACTGTGAAGGACATGGGCCAAAAGAGTCAGAATGAGGGCACAGGCCCTGGGGACACGGAAATGGAGAAGGATGCTGAGCCAAAAGAACCCACTAAAGAACCAACCGCTGAGGTAAGTCACAGAACTCATATTGTCATGTCAAGTAAAGTAATTCGGGCTTATTTCCCACCTGCGAGTAGGGTGAGGAAGTTGTGAAGGAAAAGGGTCAGACTGATGGCACAGGCCCTGGGGACACGGAAATGGAGAAGGATGCTGAGCCAGAAGGACCCACTACAGAACCAACCGCTGAGGTAAGTCACAGAACTCACATTGTCATGTCAAGTTAACTAATTGTCCAGTGTAAATCTATAAACCGTCATGTATTATAACTGGGCTTATTTCCCACCTGTGCGCAGGGTGAGGAAGTTGTGCAGGAAAAGGGTCAGACTGATGGCACAGGGCTTGGGGACACGGGAAGGGCGGCCGATTTGGAGCCAGAACCACCCACCACCCTGACAACCGCTGAGGTAAGTCATCCGACTCATACTGTCATGTCAAGTAAAGTAGCTGTCCTGTCTTACACTATCAACTGTCATGTTACAGAACCGAGCTAATGTGGTTGAAGTCCTGGCTGAGGGCTCTAAGACTGAGGCGAAAGGGGTTGGGGACACAGGGACGGCAGACGTTGTTGAGCCAGATGCACCCACCACACAAATATCCGCTGAGGTAAATCGTCTGACTGTAACTGTCATGTTAATGTAAATAGGTGTCATGTCTTACACCTACAACTGTCATGTACGATGACCCTGTTTGCATGTAGGAGGCGCAGGATGAGGCCTCTCAGGCCGACATCCCCCTTGAGCGTAGGGGGACAAGGATGAGGCGACCCCCTGCGTCATTGGTTGGGCATGACGTTGCTCAGGGGGTGAAGAAGCCGCGGGTTGACAAGGGGAAGAAGGCAATGGCGGGGGGTGATGAAGGTACTAAGGGGGTGAAGAAGCTACGGATTGTCAAGGGGAAGAGCCAAATGGCGGGGGTGACGCTGTGGGCTTGGGCTTGACAACCAGGGTCGACGTCGACGCCTTCTCCGTGTGGATGACAGATGGGACTGAGCCATTACGCACAATGATGGGCACCCTCCTCCAGAGGGTGCCCATCAGAGGTAATGTCCCCTTATCCGTGCTCTGATAACATGACGTTGATGTTGTTGACTTGACACGGCTTCGTTGTTCGCAGCATATTGACCAAGCATGTGGCATCCTCCGAAGGGAGGTATTCAGCGACTCGAAGTACGCACGTGTCGCCGTCGTCGACCCCTACTTTGGGGTACTGCTGCAGCGACAGACCGGCATGGACGTCGACGAGGAGTTGACCTACTACTTCGACGAAGTGTTGCCCGAGCGGTTTCCGAAGCCTTGGGCTGCCGTCGACCGCGTGTTGGCCCCCTGGAATCTGAAGGACAACCACTGGGTAGTGCTGGAGATGAACCTGGACGAGTGGACCGTCCATGTGTATGATCCGGACACTCGTCTCACTCCTGAGCGACATCTGCCCGACCTTCTGAAGCCCGTCACGCACACCCTGCCCACCCTGATGAATGTACACCAAGAGCTCCATGCGAAACATGCAGGGAAACTGCCCCAGCCATTCAAGTACGACCGTGTGAAGGGGATTCCCAGAACAAGCAATCGTAAGTCGTGCTTGTCCATCGATCGCATAGTAGTTTAAGTGTTTCGAGCTTGGTTTGACATATATTTTTCGTTACACAGAGGAGACTCCGGCCCCTACGCAATCCGGTTCATGCAGATGCTCGCATCGAGCGACCGCGTCTTCAAAGGGATAGACAACACCTTCATCGCTGCGTACCGCGAAGTCCTCTGTGTCGCCATCTTCCACGGTACCTTCCGTCCTAGCCCCGATCCCCAGTAGTCATTGTCTCCTTCCACTTTATAAGAACATTGTTGTTTGGACAGATTTATGGACAGTTGTTGGTTGATTGAACATTTGTTTTTACTTTGGATGTTTTGTTGTTGACATTGGAATCCACTTTTTTTCGTTTTCGGATCGTAGGACTTAGGTATTGAAACTATGGGGTCATTTGGTTTTTGAAACTATGTTGTCATGTAATTGGTACAATTGTTGACACTTGTATCTACGTTTATGTGGTTCGCATTTCCAATAGACTGAAACTGACCACTATGCAATGTTATGTAACAAATATCACTTGGAATGTTAATATTCGACCATGTCATATTAATACTCGTGCATGTCATGTCAAATTTATCACTTGGCATGTTTATATTTGTGGATGTCATGTTAACATTCCTGCATGTCATGTAAAAAATATCACTTGGAATGTTAATATTCTTGCAATCATGTACACACTGAAATGGCTGAAAAGAAAAAGGTGAAGCGTAAATGTCTCCGAAGATTTGAGCCCCAAAAACAAAATACGACAACTACAGCATGTCATGTGGTTACCTTAATCGGTCATGTCAAAATATCTAGCTGGCATGTCATATCTTTATGATCGTCCAAGTAGAGAGCTAACAGTTTCGCTAGGTGCGGCGCCGCTTTGGGAACTTCCTTTCCCACTTGGACGGGTACCGCGATGTCTTCGGCCTCCTAGGTCGTCGCTTGATAAGGGGGGAGGCAAGTCTCATTGGCGATTGCCTGGGGTACCCGCCAAGTGTCTCGAGACGGGACTGGGTAGATCACGTCCTCGTAGCACGCACGCCATGCGCCAACCTTCTAGAAGTCGTTTACAAGCGAGTACACGTCGACCCCGCGCAATTGGGTTGCCGCGAGTGCGTGCGAACATGGGTACTGGTCGACGTTGAAGCGTCTGCAGCTGCACAAATGCCCCGTTAGGTTTACAAGCCAGGTGGACGTTCCCTTTCGTACCTCGAACTCATGAGAAATCAGCGGCCTGTCGACCATGGAAAGGGACTGCGCAAAGTTTGATCTGATGTCATTAGCAACCCAGTCGCTGACGACTTTCCCCAGGGCGGAGCTGGTCTCTCTCCGAGTCACGAACCACTTGCCGACGGTCTCAAGGATGGCATCCATAAGGGCTGTTAGCGGCAAATCCCTAGGATATTTGAACACCGAGTTCAAGCTCTCGGAGTTATTAGTGGTAGTGATGTTGTACCTATTCCCGGGTTAGAATGCCCTTGCCCAATTGTTGAACCCGGCCTCCTTGATGTATTGCCCCGCTGTGGGAGCTCATGCACAGAACTCCTCGTACAACGACTGGAACTCGTCGTACTTGTAAGCTTTAGCCATCGCCATGAATTGGCCTTGCATGCTCCCGCACTTGAACCGGAACCGGACGTTTTGAAATAAGTGTCATGTGCATATGCCATGCTTCACGAATACGTAGCTATCCTATATGCCCTTCTCGATGCTAATGTGTCGGTCAGATACCCACATCAGATCAGTCGTGTCCTCCACGACACACAACATGTGTTTGAAGAAGAACCCCCAAGACCCATCATTCTCGCCGTCCACCATAGCGAAGGCGACAGGGTATATGTGGTGGCCAGCGTCTTGTGCGGTTGCAAATAGCAGACACCCTTGAAACTTCTCCTTCAAGAACCCCCCGTCCACTGATATGACATGGACAGGAAACAACTTGACGCGTTAGTGGTGTCACGTACAATCGAACACCCATCATGTTTTTGTGTCATAACCGTCATGTTTTCCAGTGAACGACGTCCTGTCACTACGCAAGTGGTGTGATAGCGTCTATTTAGTCATGATTCTAGGGCATTCTAGCATCGATTTTAGGGCATTTGAGCTAAGTATTTTATACATTCTTAGCCCTTTTTGTTTAGTTTTGTGGAATCGGTGTCTACCGCTTGTCTATTGTGATTTCAGGTGTTTCGGAGCGGTTTTAATGTCACTGAAAGAGCTAAAGGAGAATGACAAGCTTCGAGGTTTTTCAGTGCGCTCTGAAGGCGTCAAAGACGAACTAGGAGGCACGGGGATCGAGGAAACATGCCAAAAGAAGCAAAGCAAGCTTGGCAGAGTTAATCTCCAGAAACCACTCGACCGAGATGTGCAAGAGTGAAGTTATGTGAACAAGCCAGAAGCCACTCGACCGAGTGCAGAAACCACTCGAGTCTCACTCTGGTCGAGTGCTTTACAGAACATGCTTCCCAGAAACCACTCGACCGAGTGCAGAAACCACTCGAGTCTCACTCTGGTCGAGTGCTTTACAGAAATTTGTTGCCCAGAGTCCACTCGACCGAGTGCAAAAACCACTCGACCGAGTGTTTCCTGTGTTCAGCATTTAATTCGTTTTTCTTTCTAAAAACCGGGGGGATTGGAAGGGTTGGAGAGTTCAGTTTGGGGGGAGGCCGAAATTCTGACATTGGGGCAGAGCTTTTGGGACCTTGGGGAGACTAAGATTTTATGGAAGGAACTTGTTCGATTTATCAAATTCCGGTAAATTCCGTTTCTATCTCTATTGTTCTATGTTTGTCTTGCCAAATTTGATTGAATCAAGCATGAACTTCTCCATGAGTTGCTAGATTTCTTGTTCTAGGGTTGGGATTGTCCCGACAATGCGGAAATAGGCTTGTTCTTAGTATCTCTCGAATGATTTCTGAATTAGATTGTGGTTTAATCATGTTGTGCTTATTCTGATTGATGCAAATCGACTAGATCCGATTTAGGGTTCGAAATTGAAAGACGAAAAACCTAAATTGGAATTTAGATGGTGAATTAAGACCGAAAGGCGATTAGGATCCATCGGAACTGCGTGATTAAACCTGAAGTTTATTGATCGAAAGTGAAATTAAACTTCTTGAGGATTCCTAGGTTATCATAGATGTTCTGGGCAATTTTGATATTATTCGGAGCCGAAAGGTGAAGTTAGTATGATTATTGCCTGAACCTCTATGAACTTAAAGGGCCTAAATTGGTTGCTTGAGCTCGAAAAGGGAATTGCTAACTGATTTAGGCACATTCGCGATAAACCCGAAAGGGGACGCGCGATTACCTTAGATAACCTACCTTCACAATTTGATTTCGGAATCACTCGAGCAAGAAAATATTCTATGCCTATTGATGATGCATTGTTGGTAAATCCTTGACCCTAGAACGCCTTCCCTATATATATTTATCAACATTAAATCGGTTTTCTTGGTTACTTTATACACATACTCTAGAACCTGTTTGTTTATTCTGAACTTAGTTGAACTAGCTCGAAATTACAATCGATACTCCTCCGGTCCTTGTGGATACGACACTTGATTACTACAACTGAACCCCATACACTTGTGGGTGTAGGTTTTTAGCCTATCAAGTTTTTGGCGCCGTTGCCGGGGACCGGTGCTAGTATCGATCGTTTTTTCGACGACTAGTTCTCTAAGTTCTTTTTGTTGCTTTGATTTTTTCCCCTTTTTGTTTTTGGTTTCAGATATGCTCTTTTGAAGATGAGTCATGTTCCCTTCTGTGATGTTTGTGCGTCCTTCGGTCATGCCACTCGTGAACATCAGTTCTCTGTTTATGGGACATATGCCTATTGCGAGTTTTGTGGAGGTTTTGGACACACAATTATTGAATGCCCGGTTTTTCTAGCTCCCACCTCTCGTGATGCAGATTTCATGTACCGCATTTGCAATCCTGATGGACATTACGAGTGGGAGCGCACTTATGAAAGAGATTCGGTCGAGCTTCGGTGCCAACCTTCGCAACCTCCTTCTAATCCAGAGCCTTATTCATATTTGTCCATTGATGAGATAGTCGCTAGGTTAGCAGAGCTCAAAGCTCAATTAGCACAACATACATTGAATGCTCTAGCTATTCCGGAAAGACTCCCAAGCCAAACAGATGTCAGTGACAATGACAATTGCACTGGTGTTTCTTTTGAGATTGAGGAAAGTTTGGAAGAGCATGTGCATGAGTTGATGGAGCCAGAAATTGATTTTGAGGAGGATGAGCCTAAAGAAGAGCCTCAATTGGTTGTTCACCAAGCCTACATGGTGCCATCTTTGTTTTCTGAAGGGTTGGTTCAAGAGAATGTTGATCAACAATTTGGGGCATTTGTTGGAATGCTTGCAAAATGGCACAAGGAGGAGATACCAATTAAAATTCATGCCGACATACCGCCTCTCATTAAGTCCCAAGAGGTGATCTTATTATTTGAAGATGATGGTGATAATGAAGGCACGAAGGGACGATGGGCTACGAAGAGGAGGAGGACACACCTATGGAGCTTGAGAGAAAAGCGATCTAAATCATGTCGCTCTAAGAAGACTCTGCTGGATGGATGGGACGAGCTATGGACTGTTCATTCGGGTCGATTTAAGCTTCTCGAACGTAATAAGGGTCGGCTTCAGACGTTAACTAGCGCTTCTCGGGAGGCAACCCGAGGTAATTTTTTTTCTTCTTTTAAAAAAAATGAGAAAAATGAAAAAAAAGGAAAAAAAAACAATTTTTATTTTTAGTTTTTAGTTTAGTTTTTTTTTTCTCTCTGAGTTGATTTGCAAAAGTGCAAATATGGGGTAGAGAGTGTGCTTATTAAGGAGATTATTTATGTTTGGAGCTGAATTGAAGGTGTTTAGCACCTGTCTACTAACCCCCATCTTGCCGAGTTTTGTTGTTTGTTGGTGTTGGTTGCCTTGTCTAGGTTTTGACACGGTTGGCTTTGGCTTGGCCACCTTCAAGACACCCGTTCTACATATTGAAATTGTGAGTATTCTCATCTCTTTCTTGGTTTATATGCACATTGAGGACAATGCTTTGTCTAAGTATGGGGTGGGGGGTGAATACTTCACAGTTTTCCCGCGCTTATTGAAATGTTTGATTATTGCTTGAGCATTGAGCCATTGCCTTGTTTGACTAGCTAGATTATTTACCCTCTTGCTTGATTATGTATGCTTCTTGCCTTATACTTGGATACTCGAGCTTGACTTAATACCGCATTATTGGGTTTATGTGCACAAATTGAAATATGATTGAGGCAGTTTTGTTAGCCCATTTATCCTTGCCTACCCTTGCATTTGATCATCTGCTTGAAGCCTTCTCATCCTTAGAAGCCTGTTTCTTTGGTAGCTCCACAAGATTTTCATAGCCGCTACTTGCCTTTCCCCAATCCGGGATTTTGGATCATGTTAGTGTATTTTATTGTGTGGATGTGCTTCAAGTATGGGATGATTTCTCTTGATTGTGATTGAGGAAAAAGAAGAGAGAGAAAAAGTCTTGGGATAAGAGGAGGATAAAATTCACTCTTGTGCAAAAGTCAAGAAAGAAAAAATACAGTTAGTAACCGATCCTGCTTGTGGAGAATAAAATTCACACAAGTAGGAAGAAGTGCAAAGTGAGATGGTCAAGACACTTAGTAACCGGGTGCATTCATCACAAATGTTTGTATTCGCGTAAAACGGTGTCAAGACTAGAGAGTGAAGAAAAAAAATTTTGAAAGTCAAGAAAGAAAAAGAAAAGAAAAAACAGAATTTTTTGAAGTGGTTGACAAAAGTGAAAAGGAAAGAGTTGTTGTGATGGAGTTTGTTTGGTGGATTGGTATGGATTCGATTCTTTGAAGTTGGTGTTTTTCCTATTGTTCTCACATGATCCTTTTTCCCGGATTCTAGCACCACATGGCCTGAAATTTTCCATACCTAACTGTTTCTATCTTAACCCCATCATAACCTTATAAAGTCCTCATGATTTTATTGTGTACATAATTCCAAGCGTTGGAGACTATTGAGATTTTTCAAGCTTTGTGGATGATGAGTTTTTGAGGTTGAGATTTGAAGTGCTAGTCAAGCTTGGTTGTTGGCTATGATATGTTAGGATGGCATTCGTCGAGTGTTTTGAAATAGTAGACGCTATTTTGTGATTATTGTCTTCGTCTTGCTTGGGGACAAGCAAGGTTAAGTATGGGGTATTTTGATAGCGTCTATTTAGTCATGATTCTAGGGCATTCTAGCATCGATTTTAGGGCATTTGAGCTGAGTATTTTATACATTCTTAGCCCTTTTTGTTTAGTTTTGTGGAATCGGTGTCTACCGCTTGTCTATTGTGATTTCAGGTGTTTCGGAGCGGTTTTGATGTCAATGAAAGAGCTAAAGGAGAATGACAAGCTTCGAGGTTTTTCAGTGCGCTCTGAAGGCGTCAAAGACGAACTAGGAGGCACGGGGATCGAGGAAACATGCCAAAAGAAGCAAAGCAAGCTCGGCAGAGTTAATCTCCAGAAACCACTCGACCGAGTGGTGCAAGAGTGAAGTTATGTGAACAAGCCAGAAGCCACTCGA
This sequence comes from Persicaria maculosa, assembly GCA_963922045.1. NCBI lineage: Eukaryota > Viridiplantae > Streptophyta > Magnoliopsida > Caryophyllales > Polygonaceae > Persicaria > Persicaria maculosa. The sequence goes on along the minus strand of OY998261.1, from coordinate 15,333,728 downwards.
CCGAGTGCAGAAACCACTAGAGTCTCACTCTGGTCGAGTGCTTTACAGAACATGCTTCCCAGAAACCACTCGACCGAGTGCAGAAACCACTCGAGTCTCACTCTGGTCGAGTGCTTTACAGAAATTTGTTGCCCAGATTCCACTCGACCGAGTGCAAAAACCACTCGACCGAGTGTTTCCTGTGTTTAGCATTTAATTCGTTTTTCTTTCTAAAAACCGGGGGGATTGGAAGGGTTGGAGAGTTCAGTTTTGAGGGGAGGCCGAAATTCTGACATTGGGGCAGAGCTTTTGGGACCTTGGGGAGACTAAGATTTTGTGGAAGGAACTTGTTCGATTTATCAAATTCCGGTAAATTCCGTTTCTATCTCTATTGTTCTATGTTTGTCTTGCCAAATTTGATTGAATCAAGCATGAACTTCTCCATGAGTTGCTAGATTTCTTGTTCTAGGGTTGGGATTGTCCCGACAATGCGGAAATAGGCTTGTTCTTAGTATCTCTCGAATGATTTCTGAATTAGATTGTGGTTTAATCATGTTGTGCTTATTCTGATTGATGCAAATCGACTAGATCCGATTTAGGGTTCGAAATCGAAAGACGAAAAACCTAAATTGGAATTTAGATGGTGAATTGAGACCTAAAGGCAATTAGGATCCATCGGAACTGCGTGATTAAACCTGAAGTTTATTGATCGAAAGTGAAACTAAACTTCTTGAGGATTCCTAGGTTATCATAGATGTTCTGGGCAATTTTGATATTATTCGGAGCCGAAAGGCGAAGTTAGTATGATTATTGCCTGAACCTCTACGAACTTAAAGGGCCTAAATTGGTTGCTTGAGCCCGAAAGGGGAATTGCTAACCGATTTAGGCACATTCGCGATAAACCCGAAAGGGGACGCGCGATTACCTTAGATAACCTACCTTCACAATTTGATTTCGGAATCACTCGAGCAAGAAAATATTCTATGCCTATTGATGATGCATTGTTGGTAAATCCTTGACCCTAGAACGCCTTCCCTATATATATTTCTCAACATTAAATCGGTTTTCTTGGTTACTTTATACACATACTCTAGAACCTGTTTGTTTATTCTGAACTTAGTTGAACTAGCTCGAAATTACAATCGATACTCCTCCGGTCCTTGTGGATACGACACTTGATTACTACAACTGAACCCCATACACTTGTGGGTGTAGGATTTTAGCCTATCATGGTGTCCCCTGTTTTAAAAGCACGACATTATTACGACAAATACAGTGGAGAGCAGGAAGGTCTGACCTTTCGAAGGTGGGGGATAGCCCTACGCCACACTCCAAGACTAACAAACGCATACTTGAACCGCCCCTCCGTGTCGCATTCTATCCTAGTGTACGTCCCAGGGTTGGCCTGCTCCAGGATGTACATGTATGAGTATATGTTGCGATAGCTTTCCTTGTCCGTCCCATAGACGGTGTCCCTCGCACTTAACCGGGCTCAGCGCGCCTTCCAGTAGCTGCAAGTGACTCCCAGCTACGACTTCATGAGAGACTGCACTTGCTCCGGAACTAGGGGCTTCTTTGACCCTACGAAACTTCACATGCCCATTCACAAACAAATTGGTATTAAGTCGCGGCAAAACTTCTACAACCACGTGTGTCCAGTTAAAATTGTTGTGTGTCCAGTAAATATATAGAGATGTCCAGTGAATATTGTCTAGTGTACAGTTCATTTGCGCTAAGTGGACACTTATTTTACCTATTGGCATCTACATTGTAGGGACACTGATTTTACCTGTGGACAAGCCTCTACCCCAGCTGCGTGTATGTCGCACGGCGCTTTTGGGTGACCACCTCGTTCAGCTCGCACGTGTGATCGTCCACAAGCTTCCGGATCATCCATAATCGCGAGTTCTTGTAAGTCGATGCCCGACAAGACCACTTGCATTTGGCATAATTGCACCCTACAACATACAAGCTCTTCGTAGTCTTCTTAACCTTCGTCGTGAAGCACCTAGATAGACACGCCCACGTTATGCTCTCCTGCTGTTGTTGCAGGAGGGTGATGTGTCGAGTAATTACAAATAATAAAGATGTAATAAATGTAATCCAACTCCTGGCCTAAGCAAATAATTACAAGAGTTCCTCCCGTTGTAGTGGAAGGGTAGTCACGATCGATCCACGAGGAGGCGTGTCAGCGGGATCCTAGTAGCTTTGGAAATTTCACGTCTGCGTCAACCAGAAGCCTCGATTTCGACCTTGGGCCTCGATGTTGACCTCGGCTGTCGATGTTCTCTGCAACAGAAGACCTGCAGAAACAAAAAAAATGTAGTCGATATCGACTGGAAGGGTCGATATCGATGTCAGTCCACGAAATCGACTGGCTTAGAAGATTGCCAGTCGATATCGACACAAGGGGTCGATATCGATGCTCAGAAAACTCCGCAGCGATGTTCGTTGTCGACTCAGAAAACTGTCGACGAACTCAGTGGTCGATATCGATGTCTCCCTGCAGTGTGTTAGTTCTTCGTCGGCAAAGAAAGGCCGAAGATTTAAGGATGGATGAGAAAGGGATGAGCAGAAATAACAGTGGTTTTGACTGAATATAAACTTATTTAAAAGGTAACTCCTAGGATTAGGGTTTACCACAACGTTAACCAATGCATGCGATGAGATAAATAAGACGGACAATTGCGCTATTTCACCCGAGGGTCAAGCTTCCGCCGTACACCAACTCTTAGGATTACTCTTGCAAATAAACCTAATTGTCTCTACCAATTTTATGTTTATAACTCAAGTTGTTAGCATGAATCCCTTTTCTTTCGATTAGGATTAAACATAGAATCGTAGGAGGAGAGATAGACACAACGATATCAACATCGAATACTTACCTCAAGCGCGCATGATTAATGTCGGGCTCACCCCGACCCTAAGAGCCTTGGGGGACTACTCGCTTCTCATCATGGAATTCATTGTTGATTGAAGGAAGTAAACTTGCATTAAAATAAAATCCGAAGCTTTACAACTCAATATCAACTTTCGCAAACGTCAAACCCTAAAGCTTCTCTCTAACTCTAACTCTATTGATGGTATTACTTGCTTGTGAATTGAATTGGATTAAAGATGATTGAATGCCAGCCCCCTAGGGCTTTATTTAAAGGCTACTAATCCTCGCTATCCAAGGATTGTAACTCCTATCTAAACTATGAACTCTATCCAAACAATTAGGATAGGTCTTTTATTTTGATAAAACTTAAATAACTTAAAGGTAAAAAGATAAATAACTCTTCAGCTGTCATCTATCTTGAAAATATGAGATAATCCCATGCCTCCTTGAAGATATAGTTCCAATCCGCATTCGAAATCGAGTCTATCTTCTGTCGAGATAAGGGGTCGATATCGATGCTTGTGTTTCTGCTCGACTTGTTCAGCTCTAGTCGATGTCTATGACGATGGTCGATATCGATGCTTGTATGTCGATATCGAGGCTTTCTTGTCTGGTCTGTGTGGCCTATCTCGACACTCAGAAGTCGTGTCGAAATCTAGGGTCGATATCGTTGTCTCAGGTCGATATCGACCTCTTCTCAGCTTCACTTGGCTTCTTCGTTTTGACCCCGATTTCATCGAATTCCTGCATGGTTAGCTCAAAAACTCGTGCAGACTCTATTTCTTATACTTTATCCCATTCGTACACAAGTTTATATACTTTTGAAACTTTTCTTTGGAAATCGAATGAAATATGAAGTCAAAAGATGCAATAAACAAAGGTGCAAATGTGTACATCAAAACACCTCATAATTAGACTTGCTTGTCCTCAAGCAATAACCAAGCAATAACCAACACCTACAACACATCCTTCAAATATTCGCCTTTGTCAAAAGCAACATCATAAGAGGTAGCAAAGCAAAGCAAGTGAATTTAACGTCATAGCACATATTTTGGCGATCCATAGGCATATGCAATTTTGATCCAACCTCACAGGGATAATGTGTTTGCACTCAACTCTCATGAGTTTAGGCTATGAAGATCAACTCTCAACTCAATTCCATATACAATCTCATAAACATTGCAATTTATAAAAATCCACTTCGCAACCAATTATGAAAATGCAATAAGAATCATCGGGAGGACTTTCGCTCAATGGAAGACTTCAAAGAAGACTCCATTCGGTGGGGTTGTAATGGGGCTTGGTATAAAATAAAAGGGTATGGAATTATTTGGCTATGTGGTGCTTTTATAATTCGGGAATCAAGACTCTTAAATCTTAATACTTGCAATACCCAAACCATAGCTCTTCAATGTAAGCTCAATCTCTATAATGCTCTTTCCCAACTCATCTTTATGTTAATATGTTCTAGAGATGCACTAAAAGATGCAAACCATACTATCAACCCTTCTTCCAAGTTCTAATATACCTCTAAAAAATATAATACTTGTATGAATAAAAGACTTAAGGATTTTGGCTCATGCACTATATATATTTATTTTTTTCGGATTTTTTTTTCGAAAATAATAAGTAAATATGTGCATTTATATGTTGAGCCATAAATCCTTTTACAAAATATGACAAAATGTAAATATGCACCAACCCATAATTTCCTTGCTCAAAACTGGACATTATGCATTTTTCTTTCCACAAGGCATTAGTCCAGCCAATCTAAGTCTCAATTCCCAAATGGGGTCAGGCTCAATTAGGCTAGGGATAATTTTGTGGAGTTTGCAATTTCAGGCTCAGGCTAACGTTCTGGTTTCAAGAAGGGATAATGCAGGGTAGGTAAAGAGAGGATAAAAATGGCTTAAAAGATGCCTCCATCATTTAATTCTTGTAAACATAAACATATATATGCATTGGCTTTGAATAACTATCACAACATTTAGAGATGCATAGGAAGTAAATTCACTCAAGAAAGGAGGGATTTTTAATGTTCTCCCTATGGGTCAAAATTCTCACAATGACAATTTTTGTTGGATTTGCTTTTTAGCCTAGGATCATATGTGCTCAATTTCATCACAAGTTCACAATCTACATAAAAGTTTTAAAGACTTAGGCTAAACCATCCAAATATGCCATAGGGTTTACATGATCAAGTCAGCTATTGAGTTTTCATCATAGTACATCTAAGTACGGTAAAAAAAAAAAACAAACTTAAAAAATAAACATGCATTTTTTTTGTATTTTTGACAATTTTTTTTGACATTTTTCTATTTTTTTTTGACATTTTATAAAAGTAAAACTAAGAACAAAAATTTAAACATGAATGCAATGCGAAGAAGAAAACCAAGTTATGACCATAAGACATGTTTTTCCCCCACCCCATACTTAAAATATATAGTGTCCTCACTGTATTAAAAAGAAGAACAAGGGTAGAGAGAAACTCACAGCGCAAACCTACGGATTCAGGTCGATTTCAGATTAGGTTGATGCCAGAAGTCGATATCTAGGTCAGTGGTCGATGTCGACTGCATCTGTCGAAGTCGAGGAAGAAATTGAAGACAAGGGCTGCCTGATTGGGGTCGATATCGAGTATTAGGGTCGATATCGACCTCTCTTTTTCGCTCCTGAGTCCTCGATGTCGACTCCAGGAGGTGGCTTGACCCTGGGGGGTCGATTTCGACTGGCCTGGTCGATTTCGACTGCCTCTGCAGAAGCTTCTTTTCTTCTTTGTCGTTCCTTTTGCTTGATAATCTGAAATCTTTGTTAGAAATACAGATAAAGCACGAATTATCTCAGTTTTAAAAGTTTGACAAACCAAAAATTAAATCCTAAAAACCATCTATGCAAAATTTTAAATGTTTTATGTACAAGCTCTAGAGTTTTGAGTCGCTAGGCCGACTTCTCCGTCAATTCTTCACGAGCCTTTTATGTAGGGACCCTTCGAGCTTGAGCCTTCTCCTGGGTCATTTAGGTCTTTTTGGTAGTATCTAAGCTCGGCGACCAAGGCTTCTTCATCATTAGGTTCTTCTTTGGGCGCTTTCTTTCTCTTTCTTGACCTAACTTTAGCAATATAGGCAAGCCATGGAGCTTTGACCCTCTCTTTAGTAGAATTATCAATAATGGGCTTAATTGATTTATCAATAATGGACAGAGGAGGGTTAGGAGTCATACCTAGGCTTACCTGTTTGAGCCCGAAACAGAAATCTTCGGGCTGAGGGGTGGTCGATTTCGACCAAGGGAGGTCGATGTCGAGTGCTGTGGTCGATATCGATATGTGTGGGTCGATATCGACCTCTGTGACCCCATACTTAAGCTCTTGGCAGCGATCTGGCATACTCGATTTCGACCAAGGGGGGTCGATTTCGATGTTTTTAGTCGACATCGTCTGGTTTCAGTCGATGTCGACCCTGCTTGCTGTTTCCGTCCTCACCAACAAAAATTTTCTAAGCTTTTCTTTAGCCGGCGAGAGGACTACTTGCTCCAGGTGCTTTGTTTCGCTCATGGTTGGGTTGAAAGAGAATTCTATCACTTCGTTCCCTATAGTAAAGGTTAGTAACCCTCGACGTACATTGATATTGGCATCTGCAGTAGCTAAGAAAGGCCTACCAAGGATAATAGGCACTACAGGATCTTCAGGCATTTCCAATACAATGAAATCAGTAGGCACAAAAAACTTACTTACCTTTACCGGAACGTCATCAACTATACCTGTGGGCCTGACGAATGAGTTGTCAGCCATATAGAGTTTCATGTCCACAGGTTCAAGGGCGCCTATGTTCACCTTTTGTCAAATAGAAAGAGGCATGAGACTTACAATTGCCCCTCGGTCACATAGGGCTTTATAGCAATGTTGGCCAAGTCCCACGATGATTGCAAACTTCCCTGGATCACTCTTCTTCTCAGGGAAGTCCATCTTTGAGCACTCCTCTGCGATCTCTGCCATGGATCTCTTCTTGCTCAGGATGTCTTTCAGGAATCGCACATAGGCATGCATCTCGCTTAGGGCTTCTGTAAGAGGGATGGTAACATTAAGTCCTTGAAGTATTTTTACAAAGCACCTAAACTTACCTTTGGTGGGATCCTCCAATGCTTTGGAAGGGAATGACAACGTCTTCTTTGGTGGAGGGGCCAAAACGGTGGTTGGAGGGGCCTGCTGAACATCGATGTCGACTGGAGTTGGGTCGATATCGACTGGTAGGGTCGATTTTGACCTCTGCTGTGATTTCTCAGGTTCTGCAGTGCAATCGACATCGACCAGGGGGTCGACATGGTGGTCAATATCGACCTCTGGGTCGACATCGACTGGTTTGTCGATGTCGACAGGGTCTGTTGTTTCTTCCTTTGTTGCCGTTTGTGGCTTGTGTACTTTGTTGCCACTCCTCAATTGCATGGCTACAATGTGTCCTGACCTAGATTGCCCCTTAGGATTGGTAGTTGGTTGCCCAAGGAATGTTCCGGACGGTCTAGGGATTTGTGCCGCCAATTGACCCAGTTGGGTCTCTACGTTCTTCTTCCAAATATCCATCTCCCCAATCCTTGTGGTAAGGTGATTGAGTTGAGAGTGGATAGCATTGTTGGATTGATCATTCTTAGCTTGGTTTCGCCTTATCTCGTCCAACACAAGTTGAAGATCATCCTTCTTTTGGTCTCTCTCCGGGTGCCCAGGAGCTCTATAGAGTGGGGGGTCCCTAGGGTTAACCTGGTTCCTTTGTGGTTGTTGGAACCTTTGGTCTCCCCAATATTGGCGATTGGGACCCCTCATGAAGTTGGCTTCCTCATGAGTCTCCGCTAGTTGCACTTGCTCAGCATGGGGGCATTCAATGGCAGTGTGTCGTTGCGATCCACATTCGATGCATTCCTGGTTTGCCGAAAGGAATCTTACTTGTTTCTGGAGCTTTCTAAGTTGATCCCTATGAAATTGTTCTTTTACATCCAGATCGATCACCTTAGAGGGTTCGTACAATGGCATAGATGGGGCAAATTCCACCAACCTTTCAATGGTTTCCCAAGCCTCTTGAGGAGCGAGTTCAAGGTAGCCATAGGCGGTGTAAGTGTTGATCCTCTCCTTGGTGGCAGCATCAAGAGCATTGTATATGTTCTCCTGAATTACGTACGGTGGTTGGCCATGCGTCGGGCATGATCGTAGGAGGTCCTTAAACCTTTCCCAAACAGTCGCTAGAGCCTCACCAGGCTTTTGTTTGAAAGCCGTGATATTCTGTCGGATCAACGCCGTCTTAGAAGGAGAAAAGAACTTGTTGAGAAACGCGTCCTTTACTTCATTCCAGGTGCGGAGCGATCTTGGGGCTAAGCTCTCCAACCACTGCCATGCTTTTCCTATAAGAGACCAGCGGAAGGCTTTTAGTTGGACATACTCAAGACTTTGTCCATCAGCAATTGTATCACAGAGGTCTAAGAAGGTTGATATATGTGCCATAGGGCATTCGTTAGGTTTTCCTTCATATTGATGCCTTCTTATTTCAGTTAAAAAGTTTGGTTTAATTTCAAAATTAGAAGTAGGGATTAGAATAGCCGATTCAGGCATTGTGAGCGATGGGTGCATGTATTGCTTTGCATTCCGGGGGAGGGCGTTTATTTGAGTCTCATATCGTCTCCTGGCTTCCTCCTCCCTGTCAGCACGCTCCCTTAGTGCCGCTTCTCTGGTAGTGAAATCCTCTACTTGCTTCCTTAAGCGTTCAATTTGTTGTGCCTGGGTCTCGTTGTCTGCCATGATTCTTTGAACTCGAGACCTTAGGTGGAGAAAGCGTTCTGGTTCGTCTAGTCCTTCAAATTCAGGTTGGTCACCAGTACGTCGCATAAACCTATAAAATAACACTAAAAAGAACCGTGAAAATAAACTACTAGGGCGCGATTGATAGCTTCCCCGGCAACGGCGCCAATTTGTTATTGAAGGAGGGTGATGTGTCGAGTAATTACAAATAATAAAGATGTAATAAATGTAATCCAACTCCTGGCCTAAGAAAATAATTACAAGACTTCCTCCCGTTGTAGTGGAAGGGTAGTCAGGATCGATCCACGAGGAGGCGTGTCAGCGGGATCCTAGTAGCTTTGGAAATTTCACGTCTGCGTCGACCAGAAGCCTCGATTTCGACCTTGGGCCTCGATGTCGACCTCGGCTGTCGATGTTCTCTGCAACAGAAGACCTGCAGAAACAAAAAAATGTAGTCGATATCGACTGGAAGGGTCGATATCGATGTCAGTCCACGAAATCGACTGGCTCAGAAGACTGCCAGTCGATACAAAAGGGTCGATATCGACACAAGGGGGCGATATCGATGCTCAGCAAACTCCGCAGCGATGTTCGTCGTCGACTCAGAAAACTATCGATGAACTCAGTGGTCGATATCGACGTCTGGGGTCGATATCGATGTCTCCCTGTAGTGTGTTAGTTCTTCGTCGGCAAAGAAAGGTCGATGATTTAAGGATGGATGAGAAAGGGATGAGCAGAAATAACAGTGGTTTTGACTGAATATAAACTTATTTAAAAGGTAACTCCTAGGATTAGGGTTTACCACAACGTTAACCAATGCATGCGATGAGATAAATAAGACGGACAATTGCGCTATTTCACCCGAGGGACAAGCTTTTGTCGTACACCAACTCTTAGGATTACTCTTGCAAATAAACCTAATTGTCTCTACCAATTTTATGTTTATAACTCAAGTTGTTAGCATGAATCCCTTTTCTTTCGATTAGGACTAAACATAGAATCGTAGGAGGAGAGATAGACACAACGATATCAACATCGAATACTTACCTCAAGCGTGCATGGCTAACGTCGGGCTCACCCCGACCCTAAGAGCCTTGGGGGACTACTCGCTTCTCATCATGGAATTCATTGTTGATTGAAGGAAGTAAACTTGCATTAAAATAAACTCCGAAGCTTTACAACTCAATGTCAACTTTCGCAAACGTCAAACCCTAAAACTTCTCTCTAACTCTAACTCTATTGATGGTATTACTTGCTTGTGAATTGAATTGAATTAAAGATGATTGAATGCCAGCCCCCCTAGGGCTTTATTTATAGGCTACTAATCCTCTCTATCCAAGGATTGTAACTCCTATCTAAACTATGAACTCTATCCAAACAATTAGGATAGGTCTTTTATTTTGATAAAATTTAAATAACTTAAAGGTAAAAAGATAAATAACTCTTCAGCTCCCATCTATCTTGAAAGTATGAGATAATCCCGTGCCTCTTTGAAGATATAGTTCCAATCCGCATTCGAAATCGAGTCTATCTTCTGTCGAGATAAGGGGTCAATATCGACACCAGAGGTCGATATCGATGATTGTGTTTCTGCTCGACTTGTTCAGCTCTAGTCGATGTCTATGACGATGGTCGATATCGATGCTTGTATGTCGATATCGAGGCTTTCTTGTCTGGTCTGTGTGGCCTATCTCGACACTCAGAAGTCGTGTCGAAATCTAGGGTCGATATCGATGTCTCAGGTCGATATCGACCTCTTCTCAGCTTCACTTGGCTTCTTCGTTTTGACCCCGATTTCATCGAATTCCTGCATGGTTAGCTCAAAAACTCGTACAGACTCTATTTCTTATACTTTAGCCCATTCGTACACAAGTTTATATACTTTTGAAACTTTTATTTGGAAATCGAATGAAATATGAAGTCAAAAGATGCAATAAACAAAGGTGCAAATGTGTACATCACCTGCACCTCCTCCTTGTAGGGAAATACTTGTCCCTCCCGGAGCTTAATAGTGGACTGGAGGGGATCCAATGGGTTCACTGCCGCCATTGGTTCACTTTCAACAGGCTTCGAAAAAGCTCCCGACATCAATTTTCCTCTTTCATATGCTTCCTCTACTTCCCTCACCGCTCGCTCCGCTTCATAATCCCATGACCAAGACTTCGTCCACCAGAACTCCCGTGCTCAGGTTTAACCACTTTTGGGATTGCATCATCCTCATCGGAGGAGCTGCCAAGCTCTATGGCGACCCTACCAATCCCACCACGTGGCCTGACTTCATCTTCCAGGTCACTGCTGACATAAATAACCTGCTTCCCACGTTTAACTGCGACGGCCTTCTTTGCCCTATTCGCAGACTCCAGCTCCTCACTTATATTTAACTAGTCAGAAGTTTGTTGTACCTGGACACCTAACGTTTCTAACTGGACATCAGTTTGATTTACCTGGACAACTGGCACCAAATCTTCGTCTTCTTCGTCGAGTGCCCCGGGGGGGGGGTCCGTCTGTGGGTGATCTTCTTGGGTAACGGGCGGCCCAGTTAACGGCACTACAACATCCTCTCCCCCTGCAGGAGACAAACGAACAACGTCTGAGTCATCCGTTGTCGATCCTTGTGTATTTGGCACGTCTCCACCAACCTTGCATCGCAAAGAGACATTGAGATCGATGGACCAGGATCGCTCTCCAGATAGATTGTTTACAAACTTGTAGGCTTGCAAGTCTTCCTCATCCCCAATGGCAAACGGCCTGCACCCATCCTTCTTCGGCTTTACATATGTGAGCTCTACCTCATGCATCCTCCCATCGACATTAAACTTGTCCATCAGCTGTTTCTTCAGTGAAACGTAGTTAATACTTTCATCCACCGGCATGGCCTTCTGGCTCGTTGACCCCTTGAAGACCCAAGTGCCCCTTTCACACGCCCACCATCCTCCAAACAATACAGTAATACAAACGAATGATTTGTCCCCTATTGCATTACATAGGAAGACAACAATTTAATTTTACAGTAAGATTACATAGAAACGTCCAGTAATGGAGAGAACACTTACCCATTTTCTATCAGAACTAGGCGGAAGAATGTCCAGTAACAGCCAATACGTGTCCTGTGCTTCGTCGTTATCTGTCCAGTGAAATGTACTTGCTTACATGTCAACCTTGTACTGAACCCAGGTCCAGTTGCTTCATCTTCAATGGTTTCTCTCTCTTTCTTCAGATTTATTTGCCCTAGATCCCCAATAAATGTGAAGCCCATCATTCCCCTGATCTCCTTATATAGACCCCAAATAATTGGACACCAACCCTCCTTCTTCACATACCGCTGTCTCTTCTCCCTCCTCCATTTAAAGCTCCTGCAATGCATTAATGTGGCCTAATGATTTTCTGCAAAATTTCTTCAATGCTTATATACTATCCGCCTCCTCACTCCTTTCCCCGTCTGGTTTTTTTCGCGCCATATCCGGGCGGGAATGTTGGGAGCCCTCCCGTTTACTGTAGTTGTACTTGCACTCCCCTCTCTTCCAGCTCTGTCTCTCTCTCTTCCTTTCCCTCTCTCCTCTTATTAATTACCCCTTTTACTTTTCCACATTTTTCCTCTCTCTTATCCTCTCAGCACACACACTCTCTCTCAAGTACTTTATCAACATTTTTTTATCTGAAGTCGATGGTGAATCTATTTCTCTGATAATTCTTGTCCAGTCAATTCCAATAGGTGACATGTCGTTTTGATTTGGGTGTCCAGTTAAAACTAACTGCTTACATGTCAACCTGCAAATAGACCTCCGCCCGCTTGCTGTTGCTTTTTCCATCCTCTCTCTCCTCTGCAAATTTACTGTTGGTTTTTCCCTCCTCTCTCTCATCTGCAACTTTACCTCTGCAACTTTACTGTTGCTTTTTTCCCCTCTCTCTCTCTCACCTGTCCAGCTGTCAATCACAGAATGTCCAGTCTTCCCCCTCATGACCTGCAACCGGTTGAAAGTGGAATCCGGATAACCAGTTTGCTGCAAATTTTTTTCGGATCGGGTTAACCTTGCAAAGTTTCTCAAAAAGTGGGTTAGTTTAGCAAATGGCCCTTTTAAAAATAAATAAACGCTGGAGTATTTGGCAGCCTTGGAGATGATAGCGGGGTTGAAATTTCGACTGATGAACCGTTTCTCAAATCGAAGAGAAAATCAAAACGCAATTCTCGGCGATCACGATCCTTGTTCTTCATCTCTCCTGATCTCTAGATTTATTCCTGCAATTTTTTGCTTCATTTGAATTTTTTTTACCCGATTTTTTGCAACCTGCGAAGTAGATTTAACTTGAAAATTGAATGTCTTAGGGTTAGAGATTGCTTACCGGGATAGTAGTTATCACTGTCGACTTTTGAATTTGGTACATCATGTGTTCGAGCTCTTGTGAAGGATATCGGGACTGAGAGTCCTAATTACAAAGCCTCGCAGACTTGGAACCTCTTTTTTTGAGTTGTAATCTCCTAATTCATATCTAAATTTAATGACTTTTTTGTTTGACCAAAAAAAATTTAATGACTTTTTGATTTGAGATTGATTGTGTCCACTCCACTCCCCCTTCCCTTTTTTCTGGTGTAATTTGCATGTTCCTTGGTACTGTTATGTACGTTTTACTAGGATTTGTTGATGTTCAAGGAAACTATATATCTTGGTGAGTGATTCTTGTTTAATTATGCAACAGTACTGACTTGATAGCAGATCATAAATAAGTTTTCATACAGGGATTGACTGATAAGATGTATGTCAATAAACACAAAGTTGATCATGATCAAACACATGACAAAGCACTAACAATCACGTACAGTCTGTAAAGCTAGTCTGTTCATATGCTCATCAAGATAATCTGTTCAAATAAGCATATACGGAGTACGATGTATTTGGCGATATATATAAAGAATGTTTTCAAAACATATGCAGTTAATAAAGGAAAATCCTAGGATAAGGGAAGCACAAACCATATAGAGGCTAATGAGAAGTTAAAATACATGTGGTGACAGTTCTCCTCTAATATATGAATGGGTAAGAGGGTCATAGACGCTGTAACCAAAATAGAAATAGGGTCATAGATGTTGTAATAAAAAAAGGCCTCTTTGCATAAGTAGACCAAAAAAAGGGCCCTTTTGCTAAACTAGACATGTCCCCTTTTTTTTGGCTAGGGGTAGAAAGTGGTATATTTTTGCAAATGGAAAAATACCACCGGGAGAGGAAGTAGCAGGTGAAGGGGAGCTGAGCACTGTAGTTGCATCATTTGGCCGAGAGAAATCAGGAGGGGGAGGTACTGGACATGTCAGAGGAATTGGGGTGTGGCTCCAATAAAGTAGGGAAATAAGGGGGAGCATTTATGAGGGGAAATTTAAATGATTGGAATTAAAGGTGTCAATCAACCCTTATAAAATCTTGATTGATGGGTGTCATTCCTTATTAAATGCTCTGCAAAAAAGAGAGCCAACATAGGAGACGAGTGGAAAGGTGAGGGCACATCATCACCTTCAATTTTGGGAACTGGACACGTTTGGATTACCAATAGAAGACATTCGTCTTACCAATAGGCCAAACATGTCCTACCATACATGGAAATTTTGGAGATAATATGGAGGGGATTGTCCGTAGCGGTTTTGGCGGGATGTCCGTGTAATTTTGGCGCCAAAAAAGGGTTCTTCATTGGGGGAAGAGGGAGAGCATCTGTCTGACCAAGTGGAAAAGGACGTTGGAGCAAGTGGAAAAGGACGTGGCTCGGTTCATTCCTCTAGTCGGAGACCCTCGGGAGAGTGTGAAGGTGTTACGTGAGGGGGAGATGTTCGATACGAAGGCTGCCATTCAGTCCATAGTGAAGTGGGAAGCTTTGCGCGGGTGCTACGCGATCCAAGTGAAGCGATCGACAACAACGGCGTACGTGGTTGTATGTCCCAAACCGAACTGCTCATGGTACTGTCGGGCATCAACGTATCGGGAAACTAAGAAGTGGGTGGTCCGTAAGTTCGTGGACACATACACTTGCAAGGTTAGTGTCGTCCGCAACTACCAGCGCAACGCCAATTACAAGCTGATGGGGCAGAGTTTGGTGTCCGAGTAAGTTTCTAAACCGGGGTCTTGTTCCCCGTCTATGTACTATGTGTTGGTGGAATTTTTTTGGTGTAACTCGTATGTTGGCATCTTTGCAGTTTTGCTGGGTCAGGGAAGGAGCTGCTTTCCCGTCAGATCAGGACGATGATGAAATCTCGGTTGGGCGTAGACTGCAGCTAGTGGAAGGCACGCAGGGCGAAGGGAGCCGCACGGGACGGCTTGTACGGGACCTACGAAGAGAGCTACGATCGGATGGCCTCATACCTGTACATGCTTGAGCAAGCAAACCCCGGGACCATAACCACATTAGTCCGTGATGATAACCAGCAATTCAAGTATGCGTTCGTGAGCTTGGGTGTTTGGCGGACAGCCATCCCACACCTCAGACAGGTACGCCCTCGCTACTTTAATTTTCTACCAAATGGCACATTTCATCTTACCAATAGTATAGACTTGTCATTCCAATACATGTATTACCAATAGTCACAGTACATCCTACCGTTTATTATCCTACGAATTGTGTCCCTTTATCCTACCAATAGCTAAATTACATCCTACCGTTTGAAACTGTGACATTCACAGGTATTCTCGGTGGATGGAAGTTTCTTGAAGGGGAAGTATCGTGGTTGCTTGATGTTTGCGACTGCCCAAGACCCAAACCACAACATATACCCCGTTGCATTTGCAATTGTCGACGGGGAGAATGACGCATCCTGGGGTTTTTTTTTTCCGTCAAATGAAACACGTGGTCCCGGATGAGACCCACGTGGTGTGGTTAAGCGACAGGCACATGAGCATCACCAAGGGGATTCGAGCAAGTTACGACTTCACAAAGCATGGCCGCTACACTTACCATCTATTTTAGAATGTGAAGGCATATCACAAGGCGGGTGGGCTACAAAAATTGTTCTTCCTAATGGCAAACGCGTACACCGTTGCGGAGTTCAATGGGCACTTCGAAGCATTCAAACAGAAGTCGCCCACTGGTGCTGACTACATTAAGATGGTCGGGTTCTCCAATTGGGCACGGGCTTTCTATCCCGCGAATCGGTTCAACGTCACCACCACAAACCATGCCGAGTGCTTGAACTCGGTATTCCTTGAACCTCGTGACCTGCCCATCACCTCCCTGATGGACAGCATACTCGACAAAGTGGGTGAGTGGTTCGTGAAGCGCCGGGAGCTAAGTTTAAATCCCGACAAGGTTGTGACTGACCATGTGGACGCCGTTTTGAGGCAAAACGCCATGCAGGCTATATGTCTTCAGGTGAAGACGTTGAGCGAACACGAGTATGACGTCCGTAAAGGGTTGTCCGCCTGGCTAGTCAACCTTTCTGCTCGGAGTTGCACATGTAAGCACTTTGAAATTGACCAGATTCCTTGTGCACATGCCCTCGCTGCGGCCAAGGTACGTCAGATCGACCCATACTCCCTCGTCCATCCTCTATACAGGGCTGACGCTTGGCGCGCGTGCTACGTCAATGTAATCTACCCAGTGCCACCTCGTGACTTACCCCCTGGCTGCTTGGTCCTGCACGGGCTTTCTTGTTCCCTGACTTCATCATTTTATATGATGTTTAAAGTGGGGGTACCTGCTACACAATCACCAAACATAAATTCAGACATTCAGTTCACCTAATCTGTCAAACATACCAACAGTCTAAATTTATTTTACCAACTTCATTTTCCTATCCTATCATTGCTGCTATACTCTTCTGTCCTACCAAATTCGCATTTCAGACAAGTTTGGTTCATTTTACCTCTTTCACAACACATCATATAGGCAAGGAGATTAACCAAAACAAAATCACCATTTATTCATCATATTTTTAGGCATTTCATCAAACACTTGGTGGGCACTAACGGTTTCAACACTAAACAACCAATCAACCAAAATTTCCTTCACCCCTCTCGGCATACCAGATGTTCAAATTTCTCCAGCCAATATCTTTACCCGGTCGTACCAAATCTGCTACCACAATTTTAGAAACAACCTTCGAGAATCTGTCCTACCTCATGTGCACATATACCCTACCGATTACCCCCAATCTTGTGGATTTCCTACCCATCCGACCTCCTCATTGCCCTTTTGTCCCCAATTTCTTACCCAACATCACCTAACCCTTACCCATCCGTTTCCCGACACCCACAAACCCTAAACGCACCCACCTCCCCAAAATCGACTCACAATGGCACCCTAATCCCGCCTACTTCATTCCTCTACTGCTAAGCAACTACAATGGCAACCCAATGTCTCAATTTCTTCACAAAACCGCATGTAACCTCACCCCCATTACCCCAAATTCGCAACTCAAACAAAAACTCCAGTTGCTTACCTTCGTCTTCGTCTTCAACCTTTTCCTTCCTCCCTGGCGGTGACTGATGGCCCTTCTTCTTCAACCGTTTCTTCCTCATCTCGCTCCTCCTTTCTGGTTTTTCCTCTCTATTTGTTTGTCGCTTGTAAACCGTCTCTCTCCCTCCCTCCTCTTTTTATTTTCAGAATTGTAAACCGTCTCTTGCCTCCCTCCTCGTTTTTATTTTCAAAAATCCAGCACCCTCTACAGCCGGTTACAAATAGTGCTTTAAAACCGGCAGTTATATTTGCTTGGGGGTAGAGAGGTTATTTTGGGCCAATTTTTAGGCTTGTGGTCTAGTTGTGCAAATAGGCCCATTTTTTGGTCTAGTTGCTACCCTTTCCTCTAAAAAAAATAGGGTCATAGACAATGTCACCACTGTAAAAACAGGGTCATAGACACTGTAACCAAAGGAAAACCCTAAGACAAGGGAAGCACAAACCCTAAAAGGGTTAATGAGAAGTCAAAATACATGTGGTGACAGTTCTCCTCTAATATATGAATGGTTTTAGAGGGTCATAAAAGTTGTCACCCAAATAAAAACAGGGTTATAGACATTGTAATCAATGGAAAACTCTAGGACAAGGGAAGCACAAACCCTATAGGGGCTAATGAGAAACCAAAATACATGTAGTGACAGTTCTCCTGTAATATATGAATGGGTAAGAGTAGACCTGTCAATCGGGTCATTCGGGTCGGGCCATTTCGGGTTCCGAGTAAAGCGGGTCCCGGGTATATCCGGGTTGACTCGAACCCGGGTTTGACCGGGTTTCGGGTCATTTCGGGTCGATTTCGGGTTCGTTAATTTTAACTTTTTTAAAAAAATTTAAAAATATATAAAATTTTAAATAATTTTTTAAAAACAATTTCATGCGATTGGTAATAAGCATAGAATTGTTTTAATATTTTTTAGAATTTTTATCTTCTTAAAAAATGTGATAAAAAATAAAAAATCAAATACTATTGATCGGAGGGAGTATTACACAATATAAATAAATATAAAAGTTGATTTGAAAATGAAAGATCAAGTGATTGTAATTATAAAATGTAATAAATTGGAATCCCTATAAAAAAAGTAAGCATATATAATTATAAATCAATCGGGTCAATCGGGTCACCGGGTCAATCAGGTCAAAATTACCGGGTCAACTGGGTCACCGGGTCTAAACCGAGATGACCCGGAAAATTACCGGTACTTCGGGTTCGGGTCCAAAAAAAATTCCGGGTCGAAAAAACCGGGTCTTGACCCAGAATTTACCGGGCGTTCGGGTCGGGTTTTTCGGGTCGGGTTGTACTTTGACAGGTCTAGGTAAGAGGGTCATAGACGCTGTAACCAAAACAAAAACAGGGTCAAAGACAATGTCACCACTATAAAAAAAAATGGGTCATAGACACTGTCACCACTATAACCAAAGAAAAACCCTAGGATCAGTGAAGCACAAACCCTATAGGGGCTAATGTTAAGCAAAACCACTGTTGTCACTAAAGCGAAAACCTAGGACAAGGGAAAGTGTTATTAGTAATATCAACACAATAAAAAAAATGTAACCACTGCTGTCACCACTCTTATGGCTGTCATCACCCTTATCACTGTAACCACCCTTATCACTGTCACCAACCTTATCAGTGGGCACTGTCACCACCCTTATCGTTGTCACCACCCTTATCAGTGGGCACTGTCACCAACCTTATCGATGTCACCACCCTTATCAGTGGTGACACATATAGTGACAACTTTTTTTTTTGTGACAGATTTGTTTTTAGAGTTTTTTTTTACGGGGTCAATGTCATCACCCCTTTGTCGCTGTCACCACTCTTATCTTTTTTTTATGACAACTCAGTTTTGAGGGTTTTTATTTATTTTTTTACAAGATCGATGGCACCACTTTTATGAGTGGTCGGCTAAGTTATATTCTTCCTTAAACTGAGATATTTATAATTCATTTTTTAAGTTAATGTACAAATAAATATATAATTTTTTCTATGAAAGTCTCAAGTATTACAAACACGTACTATATAGAGTATAAAAGATGAAGAAAATTTCAGCAAGAAGCTCTTTCATTTGTACTCACAATATGGCCTCCAATGAGAAATCATAGCAATATTCACTCTCACCTTATCGTTTAGCACCCTCTATGTGCTTACTTGAATTTCGGAACAGAAACTGGTCAAAAGCAGTGCAGAACCCTAACAAACAAAGCAACAAAAACGGGGATTTACATCATGACTTTGATCCATAGTTGCTTCAATAGGGACTTTGATCCATACGGGGATTTACACAAGTGTGGAATGGCATATCTTCTCCGTCCATCGCTGGAGGAAGAAGTAGACGACGGAGAAGAAGAGCGTGAAGAAGACACCGTTAGTCAGGTAGCGCAGGAGGGGGAGCGCATCAAAGCCCTTGGCGTCGCTGTCGGCAACCGAGGAGAGTTTGTAGGCGTGGTTGTGGTGGTGGAGTTTCATGAGCACCGACACAACCTTGGATGGTGGCGGAACAGATTGGTTGCGGCGGCGAATGTCCATTCTACAACAATCGGAGATAATGGAGAGAGACGAAGGGATAGATCTGAGGTTGGTGCCTTCGAATCGATGACTAGAGCAGTTGATTCCTCCTCATCCACCTCCAATTATGGGTTTTCTCCGCCATTGGAGCGCGAGATGAGATATTATTGAAGATTCGCGACCACAGAAGGCGGCAACGAATTCTTACTCATTGACATGTTGAATCAGTGGAGCGATCGAGTTTTGAAGCCATCGTTCTTCGATTCGTTTTAGAAACTGAGAGTACAGGTCGATTGAAAAGGGAGAACGAGAGAGAGGGGTTGAGGCCTGAGGGTGAAAGAAGAGAGCGAGGGAGGTTAGGGAAGGGGAAGGGGTTTAATTAATTAAAATAAGGGTAAAGTTGGTGTTATAAAAAAATTTTGGACATAGCACCAAAAAAGACAAATACTAAAAAATAGAATGAGGGTGGACATTTACCCAATTGATTTATGGAAATGGATAATGGATCAAATATCTTCATTTATAAAAGGCAAAACTAATTAAAAAATCAGTATTAATATAGTTTTGTTAAACAATGGGTTTCTGGATTTTTTTTAAAATCAAACCCGATTTTCTTAAAACCTTTTTTTAATTAGTCTCTCTCACGCCAATATCTAGACTATTATAATTAATCGGTGTTTGCTTGGACTAAGAAATTGAATTCAATATCTAGAATATTATAATTAAAAAGAAAAGGAATGAAATTTAACTAAATTTTACCGCTTTACCTAATAATCACATATTTTCTTAAGGAAATCGGGTTTAAGAAAACCGGGTTTGATTTAAAAAAAATCCAAGAAACCCATGGTTTAACAAAATTATATTAATGCTGATTTTTTTAAATTAGTTTTGCCTTTTATAAATTATTATTTTTTTGCAAGTATGTGCTGTGTCATCATTTTTTTGAGATAAAATTATTTTTATATTATTTTAACACCACCTATAAAGGTCGGGATATTTATCTTATATCTCAAATGTGGAGATATATTTTTAACACCCCCTTAAAGGTTGGGTTATTTTAATTAGTTTCGCCTTTTATTTTTACAACCACTCAAGATTTCTAACATTTCTACTCATTCTTTATAGGCGAATTTGCGGATATACCCTACCCAGAAAAAAGGGTTACAAAAGTACCCCTAGTTCTACCAAATTGCATGGGATGCCTATTTAGGCATATTTGTAATAAAAGTATTGTGTGTTTAAGCATTTTTTAAATTAAAATAAATATATATAATTACTATTTTCTGAAATTAAAAATTAAGAAATATGATTTTCGGATATTAAATAAATATATATTTTTGGAAAATTTTAAAAAATATTATTTTGAAATCTAAAAAAAAAGAATTATGGAAAATGGAAAAAAAACATAAATTCGGATTTTTTTTCAAAAAACAGAATTTCAGAAAAACAAAAAAGATTTTGAGAAATTGGAAAAAAACCAGATTTTCGGAAATAAAAAAAAAGATTTTTGGAAATTTTTTTTTATAGAATTAATAAAATTTTCTGGAAATGGGAAAAAAAACAGATTTTCTGGAAATTAAAAAATAAATTCAGAAAATGGACTAAAATTCTGAGTTTTTTTTTTCAAAAAACATAATTTCGGAAAAAGAAAACAGATTTTGAGAAATTGGAAAAAAAGCACAGATTTTCGGAAATAAAAAAAGGATTTTCTGAAAAAATTTTTATAGAATTATAGAATTAATAAGATTGTCTGGAAATTGGAAAAAAAAAACAGATTTTCTGGAAATTAAAAAATAAATTCGGAAAAAAAATTATAGAATATATAAGATAAATATAAAATTGGAAAAATAAAGATATGATTTCCTTCCAAATTGACCATCCAATTTAAAAAAAATAAAGATATGATTTCATTGCCTTTGTTGCATTTTTATCAATTGCAAAAAAAAACTTCTTTTGGTTGATGATTGAATCCTCCCATGCTCTAATTTATTTCGTGCCCCATGTATAAGTATGTCCCTGGCGAATGTGAAAAGTTGGGTCAATAATAAGAAATTTTGGTTGTGAAAACGTGTTGGTATGTATCCTGACATGTCTAACAAATATCCTGTCAACATGTAAGTATCATCGTGTCAACAATTGTTTTGTCATCTTGACATGTCTAAAAAAGTTGTTCTGGCTGTTTTGTGAGCTGCTGAGAAATCCCACGACTCGTGGTAGACCCTTGACGACTCGTGAAGGTCTATTATCACTGTTTTGTGACATTCAAATAAGTTCCACGGCTCGTGGGACTCCCTTTACAACTCACGATTTATGTATCCTGACATGTTTTAAAACATTTCCTGTCAGTATTTTAGTAACATCCTGTCATAATTTGTTTTTTCATCCTGTCATGTGGATAAAAATATCCTATCGAAGTATTTTCTTTTTCCCGCCGGGTTGATTTTGCAAAACCGATGGTGAATGATGTCCCAACCGAACAAAAGACCAGGATTCCGGGTGCACTTCACGGCTACGACAATTGCTTGATTGAAGTTGGCTCCATTTTGTTATGTATCCTGATATGTTTATGAAACTTTCCTGTCAGTATTTAAGTAGCATCCTGTCAAGATTTTTTTTATCATCCTGTCATGTTGATAAGAATACCTTGTCATAATGTTTTAATTTTCCTGTCATATTGTAGGTGTGTTCCAGTCAAGTGTCAACACCGGTGGTGAATGAGGTCCCATCACAATTCAAATGAGAAATCATTCGGGCGATATGAAGCGCAAGTCTATTTCCGCATCATCGAGATTATCCCTAACCCTAGAATAAGGAGAACTAGCCTAGCATAGAGATCATCATATTCAATTCGATTAGACTAAGCATAAAAATCAGCGACAAACGAAAGATAAGAGAGAAAGTACCAATTCTGATTTGAAACGATTAGAATCTTCGCTTAGCGTTCTCACAAGATTCTTCAAGAGTAAAATTCAACTTGGAAGAGGGAGAGACTCTCAAAGATGTCCTCTCAGCCCTTAAATAGTCTAGGAAAAAAACATAATTAAATAATAATATATAATTCCTAAAATAATAAAATGAACTGAAGTCGGCAGAGCCCACAGCGTCATGCACGTCCGTGCGCTTCATACTGCACGCCCGTGCAGATCTCTCTGTGAGTGCGTCGTCGCTCGCACGCCCGTGCACCAGCACTTGGTTGCTGGTAGTGGTGGCCTTGCTGAGACATGCACACCCGTGCGCCATTACCTGCACGTCCGTGCATTTCTCTTTGTGAGTGCGCCTCAGCACGCATGCCCATCCTCTTGTTCCTCGGCACTTGGTTCCGCTCACATCATCCTCACCAAGAACGCTTCCCCATGAGAGTTCAAGGCGGTCCGATTGGCTCCCAAAAACACCTGAAAACACAATCACAACGGGAGTAGACCTCTAATCTAAAAACTATACGGAAAACAACCAAAAACACACCTAACAAATCATAAATGATGTGAAACCTATTCTAAGTACATGACCTAAATGATATAAAATACAAAAATGGAAAAGGTGTTGTGAATAAAGTGAGAGAACTTGGACCTATCTGCTATTGGCTCAGAGATGCGAATAAAGTGAGAGAACTTGTATGTTTTGAAAAATAAGCCTATATTTAAAGAATTTGAAGTTACTTTTTGTCTTATAAAAATATACAAGTTTCAGCATTTCAAAACTAAAAACTTACAATGTTACCAAATGAGTCCTAAAACTTTAGTTTGTCCTTTTATATAAGAAAAGGTTGTAATCCATTCTGACTATTCGGAATCTTGATTTTACTTGAATTTGGTTTGGGTATCAAATTTTCTGGTTTTGGTGCCAAACCAATACTCACCCTTACTTAATTAAGACATATAACTGTATGGCTATGATGTGATGAGACGAGGAACGCACTACATAGTCTATGCTCACCGGATCCCCATCAGAAATATTCAAGTCCTTGACAGAACCTGAAGCTTGGCTCTTAGAAACCGGCCTCATCACATCAAATCAATACAGGAATTATGGGTGCTCAAAGCTGTTAGTGAAGGGATCAACAATGGCTGACTTGAAGCCATTATCCCAAGACCATATAACCCTTGAGCATCAAGCAATTAAACTACCCAAAACCTCATACACCAAACCCAATCCCAAAGTCAAAACAATAAGCAAAATCACCCAGAGAAACACAATAAACACCCCACCTGGAATAATAAATTTCAAGGGTAATAAGGTCAGCCAAGAACAGAGCTAAAAAAGGTTGAAAGCCAAACCTTCAATTGGGGCAAGTATTTACACTCCCCAATTGACAAATTCACTCAGACATTTTAACAAACACCTTATGTGCAGAACACCGTATACACGTTGATAATCTAAAACCGAGTATTCCGGAGTCCCTTAAATACATGATGGGTAAGGGAAGTTAGGATTCATCTAAATGGATAGATCTTAGTTTGTTTTGGCAGAAATCGGACATAAACAAGAGAATGAAGGAATCAAGTAACATACCTAGGGTTTCTCGAATTCGACGACAGAGGGCTTCGAGGGACAACACTCGACCTGACGATGACCGATGGTGACAATTCTGATCTCCTCGCCGGTGTTTTTGATGGCTTCGGCGGCGGAACGATGGTGCTCGATGCTTTGGGGCGAAACTGTCGAGAGGAGCAGATGCTTTGGGGCGAAACTGTCGGCGGAACGGTGGAATGCTGATGACGAGACCGAAGAGCCGACTCCAGTGAGAAGCCGCTGGCGGAGGGGGCTCGGTCTGAGAGGAGATCTTCAACGCCGACGGAGGAGGAGCTTCATCTTCACTCGTTCGCTCGTTCGGGGGGGAAGGAACAGGGAGATTTTCTGATTTTTTTTTTACTTTTTATCTTTTCCCATTTACAATTTTTTTTCTTTTTCTTTTTGTTTTTCGTTTTTATTTCTTTTTATTTTTTCTGTCTTTTTGTTTTTCTTTTTTCGTTTTTTTTCTTTTTCTTTTTTCGTTTTTATTTTACAAAATAGGAAAATTTGGCTTTTTTGTTTTTTTTATTTATTTCACATATTTTTTTTCTTTTGGGCACATTTGCAATTTTATTAGGCATTTTTGCAATAAAATTAGGCATTTTTGCAATAAAGTAAAAAACAAGGCATATTTGCAAATGTTCTATGAATTTTGGGTATTTTTTGCTATTCTTCCTTCTTTATATTCTATTTTTATTTTTATTGTGAGGAAAAAAAGTGAAAGATGTTGCAATAGAAAAGGTTAATGAATGCAGGTCATTTGCCTGTTGAGTTGATTTTCCATTGGGCTTGGACTTATTCTTTGTGGGCTTCTATGCAGTCGGAGTCCTTTTGGCTGCAAATCTTCTTGGAGTTTTACCCGTTTGAGGCCTTTGATTAGCCCATGGAACTCATGCGGTATAGGAAGAAAGAACCTATGGGCTCATTGGGCTATAATAGACGCATTTTGCGAAATACAAAAAATTTAAATTATGGTGCTGATGGAAACTAGAACGAAATGACCTTCGGATGAAAAAAAAAATAATCGGGTTTTGACAAAATAGAATGGATCCCTGCCGTGGGGAGATTTGGCAAGATTTATGTTGTTTAGAAAAGTTATCAACTACCAAAAGAACAAATAAAGATCCTCCTTAAAGCACAATGATTTATATCCCTCAATTAACTAACAATCCCGACTAAAAACATCGAATTGGAAATCTACTTCGTATACAGACCACCAAATGAAATAGAAAGAGATGAGTTTTGGAGAGAAATGACAAGTTACATCAATAACAAACGACTATTCTAGATCATCATGGGTGATTTTAACGAAATTATATCCATAAATGAGAAATTGGGTGGGTGCCCTCCTAACCCAAGCAGATTCAAAAGATTCAGGAGACGTTAATGAAATCCTTGATATTCCAACATAAAGATACCAATGACAAATATTGAAGGTCGACTCTACTGGTGACCTAGTCGACACGGTTGATTCACGACAACAATAGCTCTTGAGGGGATTACAGGAAATTAAAGAAACCAAAAAAGCGATATTGATTGGATTTGGGAAAATGATAATCTTCCAAAGGTCAAAAACTTTATTTGAAACTTTTTCATAAATGGACCTCTAATGAACACGTGACTAGCACAAATGAGTTATGGTTCCCTT
Source organism: Persicaria maculosa (assembly GCA_963922045.1). Taxonomy (NCBI): domain Eukaryota; kingdom Viridiplantae; phylum Streptophyta; class Magnoliopsida; order Caryophyllales; family Polygonaceae; genus Persicaria; species Persicaria maculosa. Next base: position 15,308,002 of record OY998261.1, on the reverse strand, counting down.
ACCTAACCACGCCGATAAAGACATCAATCACCTATTCACAAATTGCACTCATTCACTACAATTGCTCTCCAAGATTGATAACAAAACAACTAACATTATAATAAGTACAATTGACCTCTTTGAACGCCTCTCCTTTGTAAAGCAGCCCCACTCAGTTCCAAAAAATTAAAAAAAAAAACAATTTTTTCAAGCCACCAACTAACAATATATCCGTCGCCCAAATCTGATTCTAGCCACCAACTATATATCACCGTCGCCAAAATTCCATTCTAGCCACAACTCCATGTATATCCGTCGCCAGAAGCCATTCTAGCCACCAACCTTATATGTCCGTCTCCAAAATGACTCGACTCAAATCTGGTTTTATTCAGACGACAACCTTCGGCGACCAATATGCAAGTTTGTCGCTGGAAGCGTATTGGAGAGACGAACAAAGCTAATTTTCGTCGCTTGAAAGCTTCATCCAAGAGGCTTGTGCTCGGGCCAACTTTCAGTGACAAAGGAAGGTAAGTTCGTCGCAAGAACGATATTGGAGCGACGAACATTATTATGCCGGTCGCACGAGTGTATATCTGGCGTAGACCCGGGAAAATGCAGGCGCGAGCCGGGCTTGGACCGGACTTTTCCCAAGATTTTGTCTCGTTGTTGCAGGCACGGGTCGGGCTAAGCCCGCTTAACAAGTTGGAAGTCGTTTCCAAGCCCGTCCGCGAATATGGGTGCGGGTAGCACGCAGGTACCCCCAAACCTAATCAATTTTTCTTATTAAAGCTATACTTATTAGGTATATATATATATATAGAGAGAGAGAGAGAGAGAGAGAATATGGATCAAATGTTAACAAGTCATACGGTGTTAAATGTTAACAAATCTGGGTCATTCAATCATGTAAAATAAAGGGCTGAGATTAATTGTGTTTAATTATAATTAAATAAAAAAGTCCAAAAATATGAAAGATGGCTAATGGTGCGCGTATACTACAACCTATCATTTTTCTAATTTCTCACAAACTTAAAAGATATGTAATCCCACAATCCTCTCTACCGAAACATCAGATGAGAGTCATGACCGGTGAAGGCAAAGCGGAGGAGATGGCTAAGCGGACGATCGACAAAGACATCCGCCGCCACCACCGTTGCGTCCACCACATCGCCTCCCCTCCTCCAAAATGCGCCGCCAAGCGTAGTCGCCTGCATCGGCGATTTCGCTCCCAAAAGACCTAGAATCACAACCCTGACCTAGTGGTACCACGTCTCGTGCGCCGGCTGCTTCGAAGACCGACCGCAAGCGACCGAGAGATCAACGATGCATAAAAGGTTGAGCGTCATGAGGAAGATCGTGATCAGATGGGCTGCAGTTGAGTCCAACAGATCCACCAATTTCGCTCTCCACGGTGGTGATGCGGCGTCCTAAAGGCTTCTTTCTCTTCTAGGGTTGTAAAAATCCGTCCATCTCTGCCTCCTGTGGAAGGATCTGGTAAGATGTTGGATCGAAGATTCGAATCTTTGATTAAATTGGAAATGAAATTATACTCCGGAGGTAAGAGATGTTCATAAATTAGGATGTTTTCATGGTGTTTAAGGCATTGAGAGTCTAAAATTGTTCATTAATTTATAGAATATTCGGTAGGTTCAGAGTCACTATTCGTTGATAAGTATAAAGTATTCATATGTATAGGGGCATTAGGTGTAGATTTGTTGAAATTCAAACTCTGTCTAAAATTATTTATGAATTTATTGACTATTCGGTAAGTTCAGAGTCACTATTTGTTAATAATAAGAAATTATTCGTATGTATCTGTTTGAAATTGTTCATATATTTATCGAATATTCGGCAAATTCAGAGTTATTATTCGTTCATAATCAGACATTATTCATATATATGGGGCAATTAAATGGAGGTTTCTTGGAATTCAAGCTCATGAATTTATCGACTATGACTTTCGGTAAGTTCAGAGTCACTATTCGTTAATAATTAGAAATTATTCATATGTATAGGGGCAATTAGATGTGAAATTCAAACTCTGTCTAAAATTGTTTATGAATTGATCGACTATTCGACAAGTTCAGAGTCACTATTTGTTGATAATAAGAAATTATTCATATGTATGTGGGTAATTAGATGCCGTAAATCAAGAGTTACATTTATATATTATTCCAACATAGCGAATAATTACTATCAATTTAGCGAATAATTACTATCAACATAGCGAATAGTTGCAAAATTGACCAACCCTTTTGTTATTATCTAAACGATAACTTCTCTTTACAAGCAAATATTAACGATTAATTTAGCGAATAATTACTACTCCCTCTGTTAATTAAAACTTGTCGTTTACTATTCATGCACGCTTTTTTAGAATGATTAAAACTATATGAAATATTAACATTTTTTAAAATTTGTTTTTATAAATTCATAATTAATAGTTATACGTATGAAATTATTTAAAAAATATGTTAAAAAAGTTAATATTTTATAGTTTTTAACACCTCAAAAAACGTGCATGAATAGTAAAATGTCAAATTTTAATTAACGGAGGGAGTATTAACCTAGCGAATAGTTGCAAAATTGACCAACCCTTTTGCTAATATCTAAACGATAACTCTTCTTTACGCACGAATAATAACGATGAGTTAGCGAATAATTAATATCATCTTATCGAATAGTTCAAATAGTGCACCACACAAAAAAAAACGTTACTCCACAAAAAAAATGTTATGCCAAAAAAAAAGTAACACACGCGCACGTCATTCAGCAAGTGGGCAAGGAAAGAGGTGGGTCTCATTGATTTTTAATTAAAGAAAAAACCAAAATTGCCAAATAATCTCGGCCACCAATTTCATTCAATCAATGGCCCAGATTTGTTAACACTTAACACCGTAAGGGATAATATAAACACATGACCCAACCTCTCTCTCTCTCTCTCTCTCTCTCTCTCTCTCTCTATATATATATATATATATATATAGGAAAGAGTTAGGGTATAAAATTGTCATAGGGTAAAATTGCTTAAAGTGAAAATTTTTTTCTTCTAGTGAATTAACACAACAGCGGCTTCTCTCTCGGCCTCCCACGCCCACCTCGAGCCACCAGCCCCTAGCCATACTCGAGCCCACCCCCGAGCCCTGACTTGTCTTGGTTCGAGCCCAGTTGCACCATCACCGAACCTTTTTCTCCTTATTTGTTGTGCAACCCTTTACGGTTCGATCCACCTTTTTCTCGGTCTCCCACACCACCCTCGAACCGCCTTTGACCCAGCAGGCCCTACTCACTCGAACCCCGTCCCTCATGCGCACCCCCCGAGACCGGAACCCCCTTGGTTCGTGCCCAGCAACCACCTGACCGAGCCCTGGCCTTTTGCCCCTAATTGCTGTTCGGCCTTTTTGGCTCGAAACCATTCGAAAATCCCATATTTTCTCCTCCTTTCTTACTCGAATTTGGTATGATTTCTAACCCTAAACTTGTTTATTACAATTATTTAGATTGTTTGAATGATTTAGGTTGAGATTGAAAACCTAGTGTTTGATTTAGGAGTGGAATTTGAGACTTTTTGCCAAAAGCCAAATTGATTGAAATTGATGATATGGTTGTGTTGTTGGATTGATTTGGAGTTAATTTCATGTTTATAGAATTGCCAAATTGTTTATAGATCGTGAACTAATTGGAATTAGAATTTTATTGCGATCCATTTCAGGCTTTGATTTTGGAATTGATTTTTATGCTTTAGGTCGATTAGGTTCTTCTATTTTAGCATGAAAATCATAATTTATCCTATTAGCTCAATTGGTAGAGCAATGTGCGTTTGGACAAAGACGTGGGTTCAAATCTCACATAGGTTACATAATAGACAAGAACACAACAATCCCAAACTGTTAATCATGCACATTATAATCTTAGTTATGCACTTTTTAACCTTAATTATGCACATTTTAATCTTAATTATGCACTTTAATTTGCAATTGTTATACATAAAAAAACGGATAGACGATAAACCCGTTTAAAATAAACATTGCATACCGTAAAGGCAGGGTGGCGCTGCTCCCATTAACCTCAACCTCCCCCGCTACCGCCGGGGGGCTCCGCCCCCCGGACCCCCCGATGCGTCACCAGCAAAAAAATGATTAAAGACACAATAGCAATAATATTAATTGTGCACTTCATGTTATTATTCATGCACATTGTCATTTTATTCTTGCACTTTATCATTTTATTTATAATCTTAATTATGCGCTTTATAATCCTATTCATGCATTTCATATTATTATTCATACACAAAATAAAGTTATATTTGCACAAGATAATAAATTACAACTTTTTTCCAATAGTTTTCTTTTCTTCCCAAACACGCCCTTATCTCAATTTAATAAATTACAGAATTATTCCATAGTTTATAAATGCACAATATAATATTATATTTGCACAACTTAAAGTTATATTTGCACAACATAATGTTTATTTGCACACCATAATGTTATATATGCACTTTGACATCTTATCTATGCACTTTATTATTTTATTATTGCACTTTATAATCTTATTCGTGAACGGGCACATCACTTTATTATTTACTCATAAATTAGGCCTATTTCGATTATAAAAATTTATAATTTTTATAATCGAAATAGGCTCATTTACCTATTTGCTCATAAGAAATTATTATATTTGCACAACAGAAAGTGCCGACACAAAAAAAAAGTGTTGGCGCGAAGAAAAAAAAAACTTAACCGGGAAGGGGGCACAGTGGAGGGCACAGGGGCACACGCATGGGGCAAGAGGGCACATGGGGTTGACATTTTTGCTAATTAAATTAGGTCCATTTACTTATAAATTAGGCCTATTAGCAATTAACTCATAAAAATTAGGCTTATTTAATTATAATTAGACCCATTAAGAGAATTTTACACCTTAATCAAATTTTACACCCTATGACAATAGATCAAATGTTCACATCTCTTAGTGTGTATCATGTTAACAAATCTGGGTCATTGAATTAAGAAGATCAACGGATGAGATTAAAAATAACTTTTGATTATTCGTTGGTATTGAGAGATTATTCGGTGGTATTAGGCGATTATTAGTTATAATAAAATTTACATTTTTTACACTTTTTTTTACAGATAGACGAATAATTTTCTGAGTACATGATACACGATAAGGGCTGTGTATATCAGAACTAACTTTTATATATATATATATATATATATGTATATATATATATATATATATATATATATATAGGGTTCTACTTTTTAGAACAAGGTAAAATTTCTTTTCAAAACAAGACAAAATTACCCCTCTAATTAAATTAATTTACACCCTTACCCACACTAGCTAGCTCACCCCATCTCACTCCATTCTACCTTTTTTTTCAAAAAATAGCATCGGAGAAACATACTCCCTACCTGATTAAGAAGGACAAACAGAAAGGAGATAACAACATATGGTAAGATTCATAAAATCAAAAAAACCCCTCTTCGGAGGTCAAAAACCAACTTCGTCGGACCTAGGCTTCAAGCCTGCCCTCCGCTTTGTGTCGTCGGCTTTGTTCCCATGGTCGGAGCCGCCGCACTATTCTCTGTTTGCCATCTTTGGTGGCTACAAACTACCACCTCTTCGGAGGCTACGAACCCCTCCTCGGAGGCCTTGAAACCCACCTCGCCGGTCTTAGATCTGTGGGTCGTTCCACCGTCTTCTCCTTCCTCTTCTCCTGGATCGACGTTGCGCGCCATCCCTCATCTCACCTGGTTTTTTGGGGCGATTCTCCCCCCGATTTGTCGAATTGATTTGGGGCTTTTTGCCTTGGTCTATTTCCCCTGGGTTATTTCGTCTCCGGCAGCCTTCTCGGAGGGTCCGGTGCTTGCCGCCCGCCGGTTTCGTTCCCGATGGCACCCTGCTCGTTACTTCTCTACCCATCGGTCGATGGTGTTAGGGCTCGGTCCTAGTATCTACTCGAATCCCCGCCCTCTCCGGTGTCCTGCTCCTCCTTCCCTTTCCTGGGGGTTGTTGGTGGTGGTCGGTGATGAGGCTTGCTCCTCGCCTGGATTTGCTGCTTGTTATCCGCGATGGTGCTTCCTGGCCATCAATTCTCTTTCGTCCCGAGTAGCTCTTGTTCAGGCCCGTTTGTTTGCTGCTTGGGCCCGAAAAATTAAGAAAGTAACAACAAAATAAAATTATGTAATTTTATATTTATATATATATATATATATCAATATTTCTCTCTCTATATATATAAATATTTCTGTTGGGATTTAGGTTTCCTTTGGGCCCTATAGGCCCGTTTTAAGTCCTTTGGGCCCAAGACACTTTCTTGGGCTCAAAGCTGGCCCAATCACCCAAATAATAAATAAATAAATAAATAGTTAAAACATCCTGGTAGGGTTATCTATTTCTCAATGGGAATTGCGTTATTTCCGATTGGGTTCTGGTGTTTACGGTTCAGGTGGTGTGGGGCTTTACCTTTGGCGTGACTGGATTTTCTTCTTCGTTTGATGAGGTTCTGGCAGTCGGAGTCGGGATAGGTTGGGGCCGTGACAGTGTGTATCGAGGCGTCTCCTTTCTCCGGAAGAATGGTTCCTTGGAGGTTCGTCTTCACTGTCCACAGGTGACTCCTGATGTGCCGCTGGCCTACGGTACTGCTTCTGGGGAGTGCTTGGCTTCGTCATTCGTCTACGTCCTCGTCTTGTTCGGTGTAGTTGTTTTTAGTTTCGCTATTGTAGAGTTCTTGCCTGTATTTTGCACCACCTTTGTATTTTTATGTTTGCTTAGACGGTTATCCGTCTGCCGACTTGTCGGCCATCGAGGTTCAGATTTATCTGACCTCGAATTTTTTCCTAATAAAAAAAACAAACAGAAAGGAGATGGAGAATATCTGAATTCGAGGTACGGTGTGGATTCTAGAAGTGCATCTGGAGGACATTGGAGTAAGAGGCGTCAATCGGGTTGAGGTGAGGCCGGATCCGGTTACTCCGACGGGCGATGGCCTCAGCGAAGTAGGTGGCCACCTTGCGCATGGCAACGGCCTGAGAGGCGGCCAAGTGTATGATCTGCTTCACCAGCGCGTCGACTAAAGGTTAGGTTCTCTGTTTGGACGGCTTCCGCGCAGGTCATCGGGGCGTGTACGAAGCGGATGCCGGCCTCCTGAGAATCGAAGACGACCACCGGCCGGTAGAAGATCTGAATCAATCTTCTCCATTCAAGAAACATACCTTTTTTCCAACAAATGAACACAATTAATAAAAAGTAGGGCCCACAATAATAACAAAGCCATATGAAATTACAAACAAATTAGAATTGAGAGACAGAGACGGAAGATATGAAATTCAACTGTAAGGTCGCACCGACCAAAAAGGAGATGGTCGCACCGACCACTATGCTTGTGGTCACAACGACCACAATTTGAAGGGAAAAAAAAAAATTGGTCGCAACGACCATAGGGGTTATGGTCGTTGCGACCATTTTATTGTTTAAAAAAAACGTGGTCGCAACGACCATTTGACATATGGGTCGTTGCGACTATATTGTCATACGCTAAACGGTAAATTGACTATGCGCTAAATAAAAATCGTGTATATATATTCAGTAGCTATGTTTTCAAAGAAGGCACATGGAGCCTTAAATGGAGGTTTACAGAATGCATATTTTGACTAGCACCTGACTTTCCCTTGTTTGATACTCCGTGAGCTAATTTTGATGGTTGGAGTGCTGGCGGTGCTCTTGGTTTGCAGCCGGAAAATATTTCTCTTACCCTCTGGTAAGCTTACCCAAGGGTATTTGGATGTCCAGGTAAAAAAGGGAATAAAAAGAAAAGTTTTAATAGGGAAAAGGGAATAAAAAGAAAAGTTTTAATAGGGAATAAATAGGTTTATTTTTTTTTGAGTTCAATGTACCCTATATCATAATTACTACCCCTAATTACTACAACTACTATTATTTCTCCTACTAAATACAAAAATGGTGGTAATTAAATTGTTTATGTGTTACTTTGCTTCGTATAAATTATACTTTGAAGTATATAAGTACTTTGTAGATAAATTAGTTGGATCACAAATTTTTTATACTTTGTTTACATTTTACAATTTATACTTTGTAATTAAATATTTTTATACTTTGTTTATACTATACAATTTAATTAGTTCGAACTCCTATTTTTATACTTTGGAATGTAATTAGTTCGAACTCTTGTTAACCCGGATCGGATACATGCAAGCACGGATGCAATCGGGAATATGCCATCAAAATCAAACAGGATATAGGAATCGATAATATAAAGTCAAAAAACACTTGCTTCACTAAATTAGCTTGCATACAAATGGAATGTGATTTTCATACATTTTTTTTATATAATTCGTATGAAGAACATATTTTTCCTCACAAAAAAATTGTTTTTTTATGTTTAATGAAATAAAATTTTAATTTGGTCGAAACAGCTTGATTTTATTTTTATGTTTAATTGAAGATGTATCCATACTGTCGGGCCAGACGTCGGGATAACAAAAAATCGCAAATTCGAGCAAATAAAATTATTTCGAGCTCTCGTTAAACAGAGTCGGGTTAACATATCATCAAGAATTCGGAGAAATAAAATTCATTCGAACTCTCGTTAACCAGGGTTGTGTTAACATGAAATTGTAATACCCCAAATTATTTTTTGGTATTATCATTTTAATTAAATATGTTTTTTAATAAAGTTCTTTTATTTCGAACTTAGAAAATTTTTTCAAATTAAATATATACAGTCTTATAACTATTTTTGAGATATTTCATCGTTATTTTTATGTGCACTTATAATAAATTAATTAGTTTTTTAAGTTATATTATTTTAAGGCAAAGTTGGAATTTTTTTTTCAAATTATTTTAAGGCAAAGTTGAAATCTTTCATGTCTAAATAAAGTTATGAATTTATATTTTATTCATTTCAAGTGATTTGATAGATCATTTTATTTTTGGTAATTAGAATATTACATAATTTATAAATCATAAATTTTTTGTAATTTGATCAATCATTTTATTCATTTCAAGTAATTTGATCGATCATTTTATTTTTGGCAATTTTACTTATGTGAGATAATATAAAGTTCTAAATACAAGTATTAGTATACAACTTATAAAACTATCATATATTCTTATTCTCGTAATCTTGTTGTTTTAAAACCATATTCAATTATCCGTGTTATATTATTATGTATTAAAGTAGATGATATAAAATTCTTTATAAACAAATTATTATCTTTTATGTCTAAATAAAGTTATGATTTTATATTTTATTCATTATATTGATTTGATTGATCATTTTATTTTTGTTAATTAGATTATTACATAAGTAAAATTTTATTTTATTTTATTTTTTCCTCGTCGAATTTTATTTTTGTTAATTAGATTATTCATTAGAAATGAAATTTCGAAATAGGAGGGAATAAAAATAAGAGGGAATAAAATTTTAATAGGAGGGAGTGAAATTTCGTAGCAAGGTGTGATGCTATTAAGGCTAGGCAACCAAAAACCACCTACCCGGGAGATCAAAAAAGCCCCGAAAAGAAGGCTATATTCCTTACAAAAGGAGTTACGGACACATGCTCGGTATTTTGAATGAAACAGGAGACGCGTTGGTCCGATCGACGAGTTCAAGCACTTATTTTTTTCCGGCTCAGGTGAACCGGGCCCATCAAAATGAAATTTCCGAACCGAACCCTTCTTCTTCCTTTGCACTGCGTCGTTTACTGTTGAACCAAAGGGGAATTTTAGCTCCTCAAATCTTTGCCAAATCTCAATGAAAAGAAACAGAAAATGTAAACTCGGTGGTTAAATAAAATTTTGGTTGTACCTCCCTCTTTACGAGGCCCCATCTCTATTGGTATAAGGCTGAGCCCACGGATTGAACTCTTACACCGTTGGATTTTAATAAATAAAGGGCCACGATTGAATACAAGTTGCTTCCAATTTGTAATTAATATTTAATTATCAAAAAAGTCATGCGTTTGGCTGCTGTTTTCCATGCTGCTTCAGACCACAACAGTCCCAGCCAATCAGAGCATGACGCGTGTCCCATTTCTACTTTGCTACTTTTATTTTTGAAAAAAAAATCACAAATTGTATTTATAGTTGAATTCGGTCAGAATTATTATTATTATTATTATTATTATTATTATTAATTTTTTGAATTATTATTATTACTATCATTATTATTATTAATTTTTATAATAATAATAATAATATAATAAGGAAAAATGACAAAAAATAATATGAACTATGAATGGTGAAATCTCTATTCAATTCTAATCGGTTAGGGTTACAGGAGGCTTGTGCTGTTGACAATGTTTTTTTGTATGAAATTTTGTTGCTGGGAGTGTTAACATTATGGTGATATCACTCTATGAAACATGAACTATGAAATTTTTTTTTTCAAGTTTTATAATATTTTATTATTTTTATTTGAGGGACAAGTCCCGTCCCGTCCCGGTCCCGTCCCGTCTCGTGTGGGATAATGCTCGTGTGGGATTCAAGAAAAAAAAAGGTGAATCTCGTCCCGGTCCCGTCCCGGAAAAATTAAAGCGGGACGGGCCTCATCCCGGTCCCGTCCTGTTCCATCCCGTCCCACGCCCACCCCTAGTTTTTACATTAATTTCATTTGTTTTATATTTGAAAAAAATACACATATTTGACAAAAATAAAAAAATATACTTATTTTAACATATTTGAAAAAAATATATATGTATTTACTTATACATTAACATTAAAAAAAATCTTAAAAAATCGATTGTTTAAATAATATATAGTAAAATAACATGTTTTTACAACTTTAGAAAATCTTTCTACATCTTTTGAATTATTATAAATGTTGTAAGTGGATTTGTTAAGATATGTCTTCTCATGATAAAAATATATGCATTTATATATTCTTCGTTCATATTTTCTTATAAAAGTCACAATTGTGAAACAAGTTAATTATTACCATTGGAGGGGAAGGATTAGTGTGCATTAATTATTGTTAGGATCAATGTTCTCTTTAATTGATGCATGTAATTATTGCCCTACTCTCTCCATTTTCATTTCTTTTTTTTATAAAGTTTGACTTACTTTTGACTAGAAGGAGTTTACACTTTTACTTTCGGGTAAGTCTACCAGAGGGTAAGAGAATCAGACTCCTTTGCAGCCCACTCTACGTGTGAATAGATCAGCTATGATCGAGCAGGGGTCACCCAATAACAATCATTAAATTTGCCTTTTTCATTTTGATGATCTTGCCCTTCCATCTGAATTTTGATTTGAATATCTCTGAATCTTGACACTTGTGTGGCTAGAAAAATTTAACTCGATAGTGCGTTCCATCACAGCGATTGGGGGCATTGGGATGATAGAATAGGCTAGTTGAGATTGGGGTTGATTGTCAATATTTTGGGATGGTATATGGCCCAAAGCCCCAACTAACCATTTTGTAGCTGGGGCTATCCCACTGTTTTATAAATAGATTGTTTAGATCTCACTGTTGTATATTTACCTTTGCAAAAAAAAAGGCACAGTTTAATTTAAAATTTCATTCAATTAATATTTATATATTATATTAATTCAATTTTTTTTTTACAATTTGTCAACACCACATTAATAGTAGAATTTTGGATGATGTGTTAGAACTATCTTCATTTTTGGGAGTTCATCCAATTAAAATTCTTAAAAAAATTTCATTCAAATATCCAATTATATTTAACTAAAACTATGAACCAAAAACTTAACAAAACCTTTTAAATGCAATTATATTTATTCATTATTATTAACTAAGGATAATCTATATTTGTAAAGACTGAATATATTATATTATTATATTTGAGTAAATAAATTATTATTTTATTCAATCGGTAAAAATGTGAGAAAACCCGTCCTCGAGCGTGAGTTGATTTTAAAGACATTACGTCATCGTTTTGAGAATTTAGATTTTAACGGATTTAATTCCGCCTTCGAGCTCCGAGTTTTGGTAAAATTAATTTAATTTCGTTATCTTGAAATTAGTAAGTTAAATTTTAATTAAATTTGATTTAGTCGGGATTCGATCGGGCGAGCGGGATTCGAGTCTATTCCGCTAATTTGAATTCTTTTGGGGACCTTTTCTATATTCAAACTTCTTTTCTTTTTCCTTCTCTCTCTCTCTCTCTCTCTCTCTCTCTCTCTCTCTCTCTCGGCAGCCCTGCCTTACCTGCAATCACACACACAGCTTGCATTGTCCTATAGCCTCAACCTCATCTGAAAATTTAGGCCAAATTGGTCCCCCCCCCCCCCCCCTTCCTCTTTGTATTGAGCCAAGCCAAAGGCACCCTCCTCCCCTCACTTTTGACTTGCAGCAACCCAAAACTCCCTCTTTTCATCTTTGGCTTCCGAAACAGCCACCACCATCCCACCTCCCTCCTCCTCCCATCTCTTTTCTGGCAGCCGCCCCCTGGAGAACCCAGCTTCCCCATTGTTTCCGTGAAGCCGGGGGCCCCTGTTCCACCAAGCCACCACCACAACCACACAGCCAGCAGCTGAGCAACACATCATCCTCCTCTCTCCTGTTACCGTTGAGCAACCCAGTGGCGCCACTCCCTCCTCCGTCAAGCGGCAGCTCAGCAGCACCACCGTCGAGCCCTTTTCCCCTCTTGTGAGCCCTGTTTTCCGACTCGAAGATGGTAAGCCCCACCCTTCATTTCGCTCTCGACGTCGATAAAAGCTCCACCATTAATCTATTACCTTCCGTCCTAGATCAATCCTGTTCGATTCCGACTCCGACGAAGCCACATCGAAGCTCCGAGCCTCGTTTCCGGCGAGACCCACTCTCTCGGTAATCCTTCTATTCTCCCTCTCCTTCACGCACGTTTTGCCTTCTTGGGGTTGGGTGTGGTTGGAATTTCATGACGGTCGGGTTGGGGAGCTTTGGGCCGGAGAAGAGTTGCCGGAGGAGCCAGAGCTTCTCCTTCCCTTCTTCGTTTTCCGGCAGAACAGAGCATTTGGGGAGGGTGACGGGTTCACTGCCGGTTCAACCTTTTTCTTCTTTCTTTTATTTTTAGCCGGTTCAGTTTAATATTCCGGTTCACTTACAATCTGAAAGGGGAGGGGATCCGGGTACGGGTTGCGGGTCTGGGCTGGGTTTTGATTCGGGTTGGGCTTGGTTTTGGGCTGGCTGGATGGTTATTTTTGTTGTTGTTATGTTATATATATATATATATATATATATATATATATATATATATATATATATATATATATATATATATATATATATATATATATATATATATATATATATATATATATATATATATATATTGGGTTATGTTAATTATATATATATGTTTGTTATTTTATATATTATTTCTGATTTATTAGGAATATATATATATATATTCTGAAAATATTAGTATATTATTTTACATGGTTTAAAGGTAATGTTATTGAGATGGATTATTATATGATATGTTTTATAAGGGTGATTTTAAGATATGGATTGTAAGTGTAAATTATTTGAATATTGTTATTATTTTGGGATAATATATATATTTCTGAAAATTGTATATACCTTAAAAGTGTTCAAAAGTGGTATTAATCGATATATCTTACATTGATATAATATGGTGTTTAATATATGTTTTAGAAATTATAAAGTATATTAGTATTGTTGTTTATAAATGCGGGTTAGTAAAATAGATTGATTCTGGTAATTTCTTATGTAAATATATTATTTGGAGTGTGTTATTAAATATTATATATATGGTTTTAAAAGTAATAGTATTGGAGAAGTGTTATTAACAAATGTTTATTAAGTGATTTTTAGATGATGACTTTTGAGTAAGTAAGAAACATGCCGGAATTGTTTTATAATATGATTTTTGGAATTTGGTTTTAAGGCTTAAGTGTTAATGTCTGAATTTGGCCAAGTATGAGTTGAGAAATCATTTTGAAAATAAGTTGACTTAATTTGGGATTTATGAGTTCGAAAATATGGTTGGTATGATTTTATCAAAGGGTTTGATTGAAAGAATGATTTTGGTCGATTTGATCGTATCAGAAAGATTTTGGAAAACGGTTTTACTATCGGTCGGTTTTGAGAATGTTGAGAACTTGGGTTCGTGAGTATGAATGTGAACCGGTAGCTTATGGAAATGACTTGATGATAGGTGTGTATTGCTTTTGGATTGCTTTGGACTTGCATTTGGGCCCTTGCTTGTGTTATCTTGCTGTTCTGCATCAACAGGTAAGTATCCTATGGGACTTACTCAGTAACCTGGACCTCCTGCCTGATGTGTCATGTAATGTGTAGTTTTGTTGCATATTAAAGCATGCCATGTAGTATCATGCTAGGATTGCATTGAACTGAGCATGTGTTTACTTTGTGTGTTTTAAACAGAACGGCCGTTATCTGTGATAGTCCTAGAGTCTTTGCTAGGGTTATAGGGTAGCCTAGCCCCATCGGGTGCCCTGAGTCTATCGAGTCGATATGAGCATGATATGATAGCCCAGCACCATCGGGCAAGATTTACGTATTTTTTTATATATGTTATGATGATACCGTGGGTGAGTGCACCACCACGAGGATATGCTATGCTATAGCAACGAACTGGCCAGTCTCTGCACTAACGGGAAGGGGTGCAGAGGTAGGAGAGGGATATGCCACTTGGCATTGTCTTGGGCCCTTACAGTTCTTTTCCGCATATTATATATACTAGGGGCATGATAGTGTGATTTAAATCTTGTATCGTGGATAGTGTTAGGTACCGCTCTTGTTGCTCCATGCTTCTGTGACGGGGAAATCTTTTGGCGAATCGAAGAATCCTGCTAATATATTCTAACTTGACAAATGGCAGTCACCCACTTTGTTTTCGTTTTGACCCGGCTCTGCCGTGGCTTTTGTATCTAAATCATATTTCCGCTTTACTTTCATTAAACTGAATTTATGAAACTTTGACTGATTAGAGGTTTGAAACCTCGACCCGTACCTGAATTGCAACATCCGAACGAAGGTATCCGACCTTCGAAACGTATCCCGGATATTTATATCCGGGCCGTTACAATATTTTAGTAATTCTTTAAAATGATAACAATGAGATTAATTCAAACTATAATAGGAACTAGTCTTATTACCCACGTCGTACACGGTTTTTTTATAAATTTTATTTATATAAAATAATTTTAATTGATTTAAATAAATTAATAAGGAAAATATAAACTCTTCATCCATTACCCGCGTCGTACCCATGTTTCCTTTTAGTGATGCTAATTATGGGAGCAGAGCCATCTACTTCTCTCACATTCCTTTTCTAGTCTAGTTGGGACCTGAATTATGGGAGCAGCCTAAACCATGAAAATGGGGTTGTGAGAGAGCAATACAAGCGTCGTGCTGCTAGATGAAGCGATAGAGTGGCGTACCCTAGATGGCGCCCAATGAGGGGCTCGCGTCTGATTAGCTAGTTGGTGGGGCAATAGCTTACCAAGGCGATGATCAGTAGCTGGTCCGAGAGGATGATCCTATTACTCATCTCATTACTTACCCCGCCCAACACTTGCCTCACTATCTTAAATACTAATATTGATTGTTTTTCCCTATTTTCATATAGTCTGCATTATACACTATCTTAAATACTACTCCATCCGTTTCAAAATAAAAGTCGTTTGACTTTTTTGCACGCATTTTAAGAAGATATAAATAATATAAAATATTATTTTTTTAATGAATTTATTTTGATAAGTTTATACTTATGACTACCAAGTATTAAATTATTAAAAAAACTGATAAAAATTAATTTTTTATAATTTTTTTACATCCTCAAAAAGTGTGTAGAAAAAGACAAACGATATTTATTTTGGAACGGAGGGAGTATATACTTCTATATCATAAAATATATTAAATATTAATACTACGTTTGTACATTTAATGTAAAAAAATAAATAAATTATAATTTATAACATTTGTAATATTTAAATTAAAAGATCTGACACATGTGTAACACTGGTTGTAAAATATGTTAAATAAATACTGTTAAAATATTTACGCATTATGATTAGATTTTTTTAAAAAAAATATTCCCTAAAAATATTTATTTCCCAAAATATTAATAAGTTCAACTCTGGAGGTGAAGATGGTGACGGCAGTGGGGCTGAGGAGGAGCAGGGCGACGAAGATTGTGGCGGCGAAGATGGTGTCAATGATTACGATGGCGACAGAGGGCCAGGGTTTCTCCGTAGAAGGTGATTGCGGTAGTAGGCAGAGGAGGCGGCGGTCAACTCTGGTGGCGGTGGTGGGCGAAGGAGCCGCAATCGATGGGTTAGCAAAGGGCTAGCAGGTGGGATTGGTGGTGGAGGCCTATTGAGAGTTACCGATGGAGATGGTGTGGGATTACATGTCAAAACGCGACTTTAAACCGTATTTTACACTCTTTGGGTAGGATAAGAATTTGGGTAAGAGCACATTTTTTTAGACCACGACCCAAAATGCATCCCTGTTGATAAAAAATACGAAGCTCTTGGTTGAAAAGAAGATCCTATAAAAACCATGAAATAGAGAAGTGTGTCCAGTAATCCTCTGTGACTGTAATGATCTCACGGAAAACGTGAAAGAATTGTACCATCTTAAAATGTAGAAAATAAAAAATTAAGGATGTCCAACATCAACATATCTCTCTCTTACGGGATATTAACTACAAACTTTTCGAAAAAAGTTGATAAAAGTCAAATTATCACCCGTATGGGTATGGGTGATAGTTTGACTCCTTCCAACATCAACATATCTCTCTCTAATATATTGCGAAGTCGAGCTCTTTAACGTTGTAATGTCGCTTCTGCAAATGATTCGAACAAACATTGTGATACATAGGGGAATTAGTATAGGCTCGTAAGATTTGTTCAAAAAAAAAAGTATAGGGTCGTAAGATGATTTTTTTTAAAAAAAAAATTGCAATCACTAATGACACTAGGTAAAAGCATTTGACTTAACATTTATTTATGTGGAAGGCCCTGACTTCTAGACTTTGCACCTATTGCCCTTGGTTCAATTCTTTCACAAAAACTCGTGGACCATTTTTATCCATCTAAAAGTTGTTGAACAAATTAAATGGCACGTTTGTCCTTGTAGTATGTTGTTGTAACGTGTCTAAATGTTATTAAAATGAGGAGATTTTCGACCGTGAATTAATTATTACTAGTACAACTAACTAAGCCTCAATCTTTGAATTTCACGCATCACTAGCGGTTTAGACCCATCAAACAAGTCGGAAGGGTTGATTTCAAATCGAGTTATCTCAGATTCGGGTCACTTATAGATCAATTCATTTCATATTGTGGGTCATGAATTGCTCAACCCAAACTCATATTTAGTAATCGAGTTTGGGTCAATCCAATATTATGAGTCAAGAATGGAAATAATTTGCCAAACAGGCCATTTTTTTGGCCTAAATTGGACAAATGTCCACGGATGTATCCAAATTGGAGAAATGTCCATCAACCCCCATTAATCCCAATTCAACTGCCCCCTATCAGACCCGTCTCCTACATCGATCGCGAGCAGGGAGGATCTCATCCTTGTTGTTCCGTCTCCCCGGCCATGGCGCTCCGTTCTCGCTCCTCTTCATGCTCTCGCCCTCCCGCTTTCGCAACTTGCGGCCTCCCCCGTTGGCTTCTCCTCTGACGGACGCCTCCGAACGGCGCCGACGATCGTAGCATCAACTCTACCGTCTGCGTCGAAGCCCTAATCGAGCCCCCAAACTCCCTCAATCTCTCTCGATTCTCCTCCCCTCAGCCCCCAGCGCCTCCACGAATGGCTCGCGTACCACATCCGCTTCTTCGGCGGCAGATCTCACTTCGTTTGGAGATCTGCGGCAGATCTCATTCCGCTGCTCGATCGGCGGCAGATCTCACTTCGTCTGTTCTCGCTTGTGAGGCCGCTCGGTGTTGTACTGGTGCATCCGATCTCCCTCCCTCCGCCACCGTCGCCTTCAAGATCTGTTGAGGAGTGAGGAGCGCGTAGATTCGACTATGGATTCGCCGCCTTCAATGTCGTTGTTTGGAGTGTAACGGTTGGGATCACGGCGCCGTCACCGGAGTCAAACTTGAGGTATGTGACCAATTCGATTTCGTTTTAACTTGAGCCCTTTGTTTTAGAAGGGATAATCAATTAACGATATTAGTTGAGTCCTTTGTTTTAACAGTTTATATGATTTCCCTCCCTCTGATGAATGATATTAGTTGAATTAGATTCCGATCTCCCTCCCTCCGATGAATGATATTAGTTGAATTAGAAGGGATAATCAATCAACGAAGGTACAGTTTATATTTGGCTTAATTTCAAGTAGTCATGCCTAACAGCAATGGCCAACAAAACTTATTGGTAGTGTACAATCAAATAGATGCATTCAGTAGCTCTCTATAGTAATGAATAAAGAAAGGCGGTAATGTGGTATCCACATTCCACATGCATTCAGCTTGCTAGAAATTTGTATTATAAAACAGGTGGACTGACGCACATTTTCAATTACCAATCTATCAAATTTCAGCCCTTTGTTTTAATAGAATTTATTTGAGAAATTAATTGCTTTTGGAATCAACAATTTCGGTTTCAGCAAAAAAAAAAAGAAAAAAAACAACTTCGGTTTCACCAACACGCTTTCAGCAACTTCGGTGTTGAAGTGGTGACGCGAAAAAAAAAAGAAAAAAAAAAGCAACTCCGGTTTCAGCAATCACAGTTTCAGCAATTGCTGAAATGGGGACTGCAATGAATTTTGATATCCCTTGCTTTAAATCTCCTTTAAAAGCCTCTTAGCTCAATGGTAGAGCGATATGCTTATGCGCAAATACGTGGGTTCGAATCCCGCTTAGGCTAAATTTATATCCCGCAACACGGTTTCAGCAACTCCGGTTTCAGCAACCTTGGTGTCGAAGTGCTAACACGGAAAAAAAAAGGAAAAAAAACAACTCCGGTTTCAGCAACACGGTTTCAGCAACTCCGATTTCAGCAAATCCGATGTCGAAGTGGTGACGCGAAAAAAAAAAGAAAAAAAAAGTAACTCCGGTTTCAGCAACTTCAGTTTCAGCAACGCGAAAAAAAAACGTTGAATCATAAAAAGAAACTCCGGTTTCAGCATCCCTGGTTTCAGCAACTCCGATTTCAGCAACTTCGGTTTCAACAACGCGTGAAAAAAAAAAGAAGAAAAAAAGAAATTCCAGTTTCAGCAACTCCGATGTTGAAGCGTTGACGCGAAAAAATAAAAAACTAATTTCAGCAATTGCAACAACAATTTAAGCAACTCCGGTTTCAGCAACCCTGGTTTCAGCAACTCCGATTTCAGCAACTTAGGTTTCAGCAACGCGCGAAAAAAAAAACTAATTTTAACAATTTCAGCAACTTCGGTTTCAGCAACTTTGGTTTCAGCAACTTCGGTTTCAGCAACGCGCGAAAAAAAAAAAAAAACGCTGAAATAGGGTTTGCTGAAACCAAATGTGCTGAAACAGGAGGAGGGCAAAGGGGGCGCGCGTGGGGGGGCAAAGGGGCAAAGGGGGCAAGGGAAGGAAGGTGGACATTTTGCCAATTTGGGGGGAAGGGTGGACATTTTCCTAATAAAGGCCCTAATTATGGCCTATAGCACAATTCCCCCTCAAGAATGCTACTCTTTCCATTCGTTTCATCTTTAAAAAAATATACATGAATAATAAATATCATTTAAAATTAAATGGAGGGAGTATTTTTTAACATGACTATTTATATAGTTCATAAAGGTAAAGTTGTTATATTATCACAATACTAGTTGATATTATTGAAAAAGAAGTAACTAATATTGTTATAATAGGGATATTTATTTTTATATACATAGTCATTTACAATGTTAAATTATAAAGTCAAGTTGATGCATGATAAAAAAAAAAATTTCAATCCCAATTATCAATAGTAGTAATAAATTTCAAAAGTACGTTAAATTGCAATTTATATATGCTTTTTTCAATTATAACCCGACCTAATGGATGCACACAAGTTTACCCAACCCGACTCCAAAATTTACGAGTTAAATGAGTTTACGCTGAAATATTGGTGTCAAACCCACATTTATAGGTTGGGTTGGGTTGAGTCGGGTCCTCGGGTGAAGTCGCGTTTGAAATGATGATGGATATGAAGTAAACACCTCTTAAAATGTAAATTGTGGACATATTGATTGTTTGTACATAACAACATGATTATTTGTACAACATATATTACAATGTGATGTAATTATTCGGGTATAGACAAACCTTAGGGTATATACGTGTAGACATAAATTATTCGTCTGTACAAAAAGTGTAATTCATTCTAATCAGTGGCGGATCCTGAAGCAGTTAGTTGAGGGGGCGAAAAATTGACCTCTATTTTTTTTAAAAAAAATCATCAATATTTAAAGTTTTTGAGTTTAATTATAGTATTAAGTTAAGTTTAACAAATGATAAGTATGATAGAAGTATATTAATTGGTAAATGATGTGAAAAATTATTTATATCGCTTCAGTTTTAAAACGTTTATAACTTTTTACTCAGGTATCGGATTTGAGCTTATAATATATCAAATCGAAGCTATCGATGAGAGGAATATGCATATTAAATTTTATTTTTGATTGGGGGGGGCGACTGCCACCTCTGGCTCTCAAAAGGATCCGCCCCTGATTCTAATGAATAATCACTCTTACCGGCTAATAATTTTATTTTAATGAATAATTACTTGGTACCAACGAATAATCAAAAGTTACTTTTAATTTTATCTGTTGATCTTCTTAATTCAATGACTTAGATTTAATATATATACATCATAAAAGTTGTGTGTAAATCATCCTATATATACATACTTCATACTGTGTAATTTGTGAACAAATGTGAAACGTTGGATTAAGAAGATCAACTGTTGAGATTTAAAGAGCAAAATTATTCGTCTGAAACAATATGATTATTCGTACATAGCTCATACGAATAATCATGTTACAACAAATGAATAATTTTTATATGAAACAACGTTAATACATACGAATAATTTTTACGTCAGACGAATAATTATGTACGTTGTTACGTATGAATAATGAATCTATTCACACTTAATACGTAATTTAAGAGATGTTTATACCGAAATCATCCTATATATATCTTCTAAAAAAACATGTTAGTTTAGAAATTTTTAATAATCTTTTTTATTTTTATGGGTTTGAATTTATGCTTTCTTAAAATTTGTTGGTTTGAATGTAAACCTACTACGTACCAAAAATACTTCTAATAATAAAGTAGATGGCTTATGTGATCTGATTTGTCGGAGAAAAGGAAAAGAAGAGAGACAAATGTGAGTGGACATATTTTGCATGTTATAATTCGGTTGCAGCTTACAAATTAATAATCTAATTTAGAGATGGAGGCAGCCACCACATACCACCGTCCATCGGCCGCCGCCGCCACCACCGCTAACCCCCATACCAAATTAGCTAGTCAAGCTAAGACAACGGACTTTATTTATTTATTTTTCCTTCCTATATACGCTCATTTTTCTTCTTTCAAATCATTTATTGTATGGATTACTGTATGATCATTTATGGGTTCTAGTGGAAAACGAGATGAAGAGGCTTCAAATATGGATAAAAACCAGAAAAAAAATTTGTAAAATATTCAAGAACCCAAACTTATTTGCATTTTATGTAATAATAATAATAATAATAATAATAATAATAATAATAATAATAATAATAATAATAATAATAATAATAATAGCAAAGTCATTGATCAAAACAGTGACTTTGTTAGCCAAGATCTCGTACTCCATATTTTCTATTCCTCTCCCTATCTCACAAAAATATTTAATATTTATTTTTTATAAAACTTATATTTATATTACTAACATCTATTTTTATATATTTATAAAATTTTATTTTGAAAATCATTTTTTATAATTTGTTTAAATTAAAAAGGAAATATTTTACAAAATACAATTATTAAAAATTTTAAAACATGATTTTTCAAAATAAAATTTTATAAATATACAAAATAGATGTTAGGAATATAAATATATATTTTTAAATTTTTTAAAAAATAAATGTCAAAAAAATAAGTGGAGTAAGGAGGGTTGTAAAAGATCTCGCTTGCGAATATAAATATATATTTTTAAATTTTTTAAAAAATAAATGTCAAAAAAATAAGTGGAGTAAGGAGGGTTGTAAAAGATCTCGCTTGCGAATTTGTAGTTTTTTTTTAGTTTATTGCCATTGAAGAGGTGAAAAACAAAAAAATATATATACGTTAGTCGATGTAAAACATGGAACAACTAATACGTTTTTTATTTTCCATTGCCATATCCATAGTATTCCTTTTTGAAATCGTTTGCCTAAGGTTAGTAGTCTTCTAAATTGTCAATATGTGTTGGTGCTTGACTTTTCCATATTAGAGTCGTGTTGTAAGTATTTTTCTCTTATGATTTCAACTCATAACTTATCAGTTTCAAGATAGAGATTACATAAAAGCTTCATTTGTAGACTGACATTCATGTCCTCCACTTTTCTGAAGCCAAGTCCTCCATTTTATTTAGGTGAGCATAGTTTTTCCCAACTAATTAGTGGTGTATATCTTTCCAAATCAAGTTTATTCAAAAAGAAATTTTTATTTATTTGGTCTATTTGCTATAGGATCCCTTTTGGGAGTACAAAGGTTTTCATCAGATAGATGGACAAATCCTTGGATCAATAATACCTCTTTACACTGTTTTCGCGGTAATCACAATATCAACATGAAGGTGGCGGAGCTACTGGATACCCAAAAGCGGTGGAACACTAGTCTACTCATCCAACTATTTCCCCTAACATATTACTTATAAAAATCTAGCTATTAACGTTCCGGAGTGGGACACTCATGCCAAATTGATATGGAAATCAAATACGAATGGAACCTTTACTAAAAAAAATCAACTTATAAATACTCAACAATAACAGTAACAACAACAAAGAGATTAATCTAAGTTGGATATGAAAGCTTGACATACCGCCAAGAATCAGAAACTTAATATGGAACGTTGTTATTGATGGACTTTCAATGAAAACCAGACTAAACAAATTTTTGAATAGAGTCTCATCCCATCTCAATGTTGCTTATGTAGCTAGGAAGATAAGGATGTCCAACATCTGTTCTTCCATTTCCCAATAACAAGAGCTCAGATATCTCGCTATTACCAAATCAGAAGGAAAGGGTTCATGTTCTCTAGACTAACTAACAACTTTCTTGAGAATCTCTCAAACACATAAAAGGTAAACCAACTTTTTTGTGACTTATGCTTCATACGCCAAGCTATCTGAGAAACAAGAAATAACACCATCTTCAACAAACACAGAAACAACTCACCTATAAATCCATTTCATCAAATAATGACCAATGTTAAAAATTGGTCTGAAACACACAGAGGGCATTATTCTCACCAACAAACCGTGAAGAGCAGTTAAACGGAAACGACTACCAAGGGCATTCTACAAAATAAATGTGGACGCCTTAATTAAACCCTTCGGTGATTGTACATTGCATCGGAGGCATCATTCGTAATTGTTCTAGGTAGGTGATCGATATGTTTCAATTTGAGATCCAACCTGGATCTATACTACAAGCAGAAGCTATGGTCTTTTGTACTAGAGTAACACTAGCATGTGAAAGAAGTTTGAGGAATATCATATATAGTAGAAGGAGATTGTCTTGGAGAGGCATCCTACTGTTTACCTACTGTAAATAAAATGTGTTTTTATATAAGAGAATAATACCTGGTTTGTTATTCATATCTTCTTTTAAATCCAATATAATATTAATTTACATCATACAATTAAATATGAAATAAATTAAAAACTAAAAAAAAACTGCATGTGGAGGATAAGGGTAAGATAGAATCCAATTAAGATAAAATGGCGATTTGATTGCCTATTTAGCCAAGATTTCATGAATTCAAGAGAACCTTTACAAAATAAAAAAATTAACATATATATAAATATCAAAAAATCATAAAAAATTAAGTGATTATTTAATTACTTAGAAAAAAGAAAATAAAGATCGAGGAATGTGATTCTTTACATGCATATAAAATCATCACAAACTTACATTAATTAGGTCAATTTAATGTATCTAATTTTTTAAACACAAGTGTAATAAATTTAATATTGGAAATAAATATTGAATTTTTTTATTAATAATATCAGTCAATAAAAAAAGAACATTTGAATAAAAAAACATTTAATTATTAACATGACACATCAACAAAATAATACTTCCTCCGTCTCAAAATTTAAGTCGTTTTAGACTATTTAGTTGTATCAAAATATAAGTCATTATAGACTTTTTAGGTAGGAGATAGTAATGATTTGTATTAATTTGTGTGTTGTTGACATTTTCAAAGATTTTAATTGATTAAAAAATATTGTGGGTATTAAAAAAATTAAAATATATAAAAATTAGTAGAATGATGATATTGATTTATGTATGAGTATTTTATTAAAAGTTGTATACCATTTTAAAATGACATTTTAAGATAGAGAGTAACAAAATCAGTAATATTTGAGAGACAAATAAGTTTCGATTAATTGCATACCGCCATCCCTTATTACGAATCAACCAACCAACCAAACGGTATAGGCCTCACGTGTCATCCACCATCTTGAGGAAAATTGTCCATTGAATGGATGCCACGTGGACTCAAATTCCCGGTCAAACCCAACGTTAAATTTAAATTTAATACTCATAAATTAATTCAACCCTCGCGGTCACTTCACTCTCTTTTTTTTGAAAAAAAAAAAAAATTCAAATCTTTGACCATCCAATTTTCCCAACTAAGAAAAGTATGCATGTCTACAGTTCATCTGCTCCTATTTCAAAGTCAATTAATTTATTTGGTAAACCCTAACGTAAATCTCCAAATCACAAATACTTATGCCAACAAAAACCTCAAATGACTCCGTGACAAATAAATTTGTTCAACCACTCGTTACACATATATATACCTTATTACTTATATATACCCTCTCCATTACTTGAACACTTGTAATTTATAAACATCTCTAATTGAGATATATATATATGGAAGGAGTAGAAATTCCGGAGTACTTCCTCTGCCCCATATCCCTCCAGATCATGAAAGATCCGGTGACCACCGTCACCGGAATCACCTACGACCGCCCCAGCATCGAGCGGTGGCTCATCAAGGCCGGTGGATCTAACGATTCCGATGACGACGGGTTCGTAAGCTGCCCTGTTACCAATCAACCGCTGTCACTCGACACCGCCCTCACCCCGAATCACACGCTCCGCCGCCTCATCCAGTGCTGGTGCACCCTCAACGCAGTCGACCGGATCCCCACGCCCAAATCACCCGTCTCGAAATCTCACGTCAGCAAGCTCCTCCGGCAGCTTAGATATCCCTCCGGCCACCCCGATTTCATCGCCTCGCTTGCGAAACTCGAAGCCCTAGCTTCCTCCGATGGATCCAACAAGAGCAACAGGAAGTGCTTGGTCGAATTCGGCGTCGCCACCGCCATGGTTAGGTTGCTCATCAGACTATGTAAGGAGGGAAGAACCCTAGTTGGGCTCCGAGAAACGCTCCGAATCCTCCACCATATCCTTACACCGCAATCCGACGAGCTGAAGGAGATGATCGCGTCGGAGCCGGACATCGTCAACTCGATCACGTGGGTGCTAACGACCCGAGCGACCGCCGACGATGCAGCCCTGCGGGCCCACGCGGCGATGGTGATGCGAAAGTTCGCAGAGGTCTCAGGTTCGAGCCTCATGGAGAGCCTCAACGCCGCCTTCTTCAAGGGCATGGTGGGGTTCATAGCCCGATTCGGAGGCCGAGGAAATGACAAATCTCTCCTCCAAAAGGCCACCAAGGCGGCGCTTCGGGTGCTGATCGACGCGGCCCAGTGGGCTCGCAACCGAATGGTGATGATCTCGGAGGCGGGTGCAGTCCACGCGCTGATTGAGCTTGAGCTGGGTGGCGCGTGCGAGAACGCAAACAAGGACAAGAAGGCGACGGAGCTCGCCTTCAGACTGCTGGCGCAGCTCTGCGGGTGTGCTGATGGGAGGGAGAGGTTCCTAGGGCACGCGGCAGGGGTGGCGATGGTGGCGAAGAGGATGCTGAGGGTGTCGGCGGAGGTGGATACGGCGGCGGTGCAGATACTGGCGATGGTGGCGAGGAACTCGGCGGGGGTTTCGACGGAGATGCTCAAGGTTGGGGCGGTGACGAAGCTGTGTATGGTGATGCAGGCGGATTGCGAAAAGGGGTTGAAGGATAAGGCG
Source organism: Persicaria maculosa (assembly GCA_963922045.1). NCBI lineage: Eukaryota > Viridiplantae > Streptophyta > Magnoliopsida > Caryophyllales > Polygonaceae > Persicaria > Persicaria maculosa. The sequence goes on along the minus strand of OY998261.1, from coordinate 15,281,740 downwards.
AGGGAGGTGCTGAGGATGCACTCTGTGGAGTGGAATAACTCGCCATGTATACAAATGTACCTCCTCACAAGATACCCTACCCTCCATGTTTGAGTTAGCTAAGCAAAATATATTAATCAAGATGACTCATATATCCTATTATGAAGTCTGTGAAAAATGTGGTAATTTATGAATCCTAATTAATCCAAAAGGAGTTGATAGGAGAAGAAAAGTTACCACTACGCCAGATTGCAAACTTCGAACAGTGAACATCTACGTCACTTGAAAAATCCTTTATCAAAGCTTTTGCCATTTAATCATTTATAAATCAAAAGATCAACCTTTGATTTGTAAATGACAATAGCTTTTGATAAAGGGTAGTTACTAATTGGTGTTCTTTTTCCATATCCAAAGTTAAAATAGTTTAGGAGTGACTTAGGGATGAGGGTGATGACCTACAAGTTAGGAGCGAGGTTGACGACGAAGTGAGCTAATCCTTGTTTGTTTTTAGATATGGAAATGTAATTGTTAATATCATAAATCTTATCCATATATATTCTTACCAAAAATAAAATAAATTTAATCCATATTTAATTAAGTTTAGATTCATTAATCAATATTTTTTTTTGTTTATCTTTAGTATAAAATTTATTTATTTTCTCCTCCTTGGATTGCCTAATTTAGCACATTGTAACTGTATCACATAGCATTAGACCTGTCAAACGGGTCATTCGGGTCGGGTTCGGGTCGGATCACTTCGGGTCCTGGGTAATACGGGTTTCGGGTATTTTTGGGTCCCGGGTAATATGGGTTTTGACCGGGTTTTCGGGTCATTTCGGGTCGATTTCGGGTTGGTCAATTTTTTCTTTTTTAAATATAAAAAAACCATGATTTGATAATTTTGCGATAAATTTAATATTCTAAAGTTAAAGACGTTGTTCATAAGTTCTGGTGCTTGTAATTATATACTACCTCCGATCCAAAATAAGTGTCATTTTAGACTTTTGAATTTGATCCAAAATAAGTGTCGTTTTATGTTTTCTATGCAATTTAATAGATTGGTTAATGAAAATTGTTATTGAAAGTTGTATTTTTTGATTACTTTTTCTTTCAATCTCTCCACTTATTGGTTGAAAAAATTGGTTAACATTTAATAAATGATAAGATTTAGAAAAAATGTATAAAACCAATGATAATTAATACTTTACTTAAAAATTGTGTCAAGAGCTAAAATGACATTTATTTTGGATCGGAGGGAGTACTATATTTGATCTAAAATATTTGATTTTTATTATTTTTCTCGTAATTTTTAATAAATGTAATAATATATAAAATATCAAATTTTCAAATAATTTTTTAAAAATAATTTCATGCAATTAGTAATAAGCATAGAATTGTTTTAATATTTTAATATTTTTTAGAATTTTTATCTTCTTAAAAAGGTCCGGAAAAATAAAAAATCAAATACTATCGATCGGACGAAGTATTACACAATACAAATAAATATAAAAGTTGATTTGAAAATGAAATATCAAGTGATTGTAATTATAAAGTGTAATAAATTAGAATCTCCATAAAAAAAATTTAATCATATATAATTATAAATCAATCGGGTCAATCGGGTCACTGGGTCAAATGGGTAAATTGGGTCAAAATTACCGGGTCAATCGGGTCACCGGGTCGAAACCCAGATTACCCAGAAAATTTTCGGGTTTTCGGGTTCGGGTCGGAAAAAATTTCCGGGTCGAAATTCCCGGATTCGGGTCGAAATTTTTTTCGGGCGTTCGGATCGGGTCCACCGGGTCGGGTTGTGTTTTGACAGGTCTACATAGCATGCTAGTTCTAATCATTTCCATTTCTCATTCTCTATACTAAAAAATGTGATGATCATATAAATTTTATATATAAAATTTGATTTTTTTTTTTTCTCTTTTATTCCCTACTCCTCAAATAAACAATGCCTATATATCTCTTTTCATTAGATATTTGAGTGCAATGGAATATTTTACTCCTTTATTAAATCGCGATCAATCTAGCAGATGTTGATGAAACCCGAGAAATAAACCGGCAGACTTGGCCGCATCACTTGGAAATCCCTCTAGAAGAAGACGAAGAAAAGAAACACTAAGGAAGAGTCAGTGGACGAAAAGGGTCTATAAATAGCCTATTCGCAGATGATCAACAACTCAACTATGATGGCCACGTGTGGACATGCCCACCATCCACGGGTCCTGAAAACCCACTACGTGTAAAAATTATTCGGACACTTGTCATAACTACGTTCGTACAACTAACGGCTATATAAGGGTGAAGAAGACATAAATGAAGAGGACTTTTTGGAAGAAAAGAGGGAGAGAGAAAGAGGGAGAAATAGAGCTACAATTCAACATGATTAATTACCAACCCGAGTTCACTTACGCATTTGAGTTATCAGTCTGCCCCACGGACTAGCGCAAGATAACTTCCGTATCAGATATTTTCCTGATTTCAAGAGGCCCTCGTAGGGAGCAGGTATCCTTATCCGCAACGCCTTGATTGGCAGACCGCTCGCATCACAGGTATGTTTATTGGTCTGTACGAGAATGAGGCGCGATTCCTCAAGGAGGAGTTTGTCGAATATTATTTTGTCCGCGTCATCACGGCACAAGCAAAGCACACAACTAATGGTCATGTGGATCAGGTAAGTTCGTGTTGACCATAGAAAGCCCCACAGGTTCCACTTGGGTCCCACTAAGCTGGGACTTTTTTAGGGGGACTTCGTTAGAAGTGAAATGGAATAATTTGTGGTTTAATTTCGATGAAAAAAAGTTTAGGAATAATAGGAGCTAAGGAGTATAATAATTAATTATATACCCAAGGAATGAAACTATTTTGAATAATGCAACCACCCTAGCTTGTTGAAATTAGGGTCGTTATATGGGCCGAGTCTTTGGCTTGACTCGATAATTGCTCGGCTCGAACTCGTTTATTTTCTCAACAAGTCAAGTATCAGGATATTTTTAAGTTCAGTTCAAATTAAGCTCGGCTAGCTCGATTTAAACTCGAATAACTCGAATTTTGTAAAATTTCTAAAATTTCCAATAAATTACTATGTTTTGAGCAAATAGGGCTAATTAATGCTTAAAAAAAGTTTGGCTCGATCTCGTTCATTTTATAAACAAGTCGAGTATGATTGAACACATTTTTAAACTCGAGTCCAAATTTAGGCTCGCTGTAAGCACAACTTATTTCTAAATGAGTTGAATATAAACACGCAATATTCGACTCGTTCGACTCTGATAACAGCTAGGGCTAAAATAAACAATTCATTTTGAGATTGAATTTCATACCAAACTTTAACAATTGTTGAGATAAAGGGATTTTTGGGTGATTTAAGGCGTTGCAACACCACTTTTTCCAAATCCATTTGGAGACGTAACTACGTAAGTGATCGATAAACATAACAAGGTGTTAAACTGCGTGTTTAAAACTTAAAAGGTCTTTCATTATCCCCCGTCTTGCCAGGGTTGGTGCCTTGCTACACCTCCATCTGGTATAAACGTCACGGCAGTGACATTCATAATTATTTATCTTATTTTAATTGTATATTTTTTTTAAAAAAAATTCTAAACATATATTCCATTGGTTAATTGACCGTTGAATTAATAATGTCAAAATGTAAATCAACCATCTTGCTGTTGTTGCTGTTAACCAGACGCCTTATCCCTCGAGGTCTGGGGTGGCGTCTCAGGGTTCTCACCGTGCTGCTTCTTCTGGCTCAGATGGCTCCCTAGTGCATCGCTACGTCAACCTACGTCTGGGGTCCCCTGGGTCTTCAGCCGAGCCTGAAAAACGTCGAGAAGACACACCTTTGGATGACTCGGCATCGTCCCACATGAAGAAGCCTAAAATTTAGTTTCTTATGATTAGCAACACTATATATTTTGTTAGTCCTAGACCCTTAAACATCTGTCAAAGGATTTGCACAAGCGCACTTACAGAAATATAAATCAACAGATTCAAACTACAAATGACGCCTTAACTGTTGTTCAAAATTTGCTTCTACTAGATTATAATGACTACAATATAGCGTTACAGAAACACCTCCTAAATAAAAGAGAACACATGCTGGATTTCCAACCCCATTATTGGAGTCAACGTGCTAAAATAAAGCACATTAAACTAGGCGATACTAACTCAGGGTATTTCCATAAGATAGCTTCGGCTAAATGGAGTCGGAAAATTATTCGTTCAATCACAACGGCGGACGGAACACACCTAACGGATCACAACTCCATTAAAAAAGAATTAGAGAGGGATTACAAGCTGAGATTCAAATCAAATGCTTCTACCACTCAAGTAACTGATTTTGACCTAAGGGCCATCTCCGCAAAAATTAGTGAAACAGATAATGACATGCTCACCGGGCCAGTTTCAAATTTGGAGGTTAAACAAGCTCTGTTTTCTATGGCGCCTGACAAGGCGCCAGGGCCGGATGGGTTGCCTCCGGGTTTCTTTCAAAAGTACTGGAATCAGACCTCACCATATATCATCAAAGCCGTCAAATCTTTCTTCAGATCAGGTAGGTTGCTCAAACAGCTGAACCACACATTCATCACGTTGCTCCCGAAAAGAGAACACCCTACTACAATTAATCATTACCGACCGATTAGTTTGTATTCAACGATCTACAAAATTATATCTAAGATAATTACCAATCGATTAGGAAAGATTTTTGATAAACTAATACATCCCCTACAAGGGGCATTCACTAAAGGTAGATCCATACAAGACAATATTCTCATCGCACATGATATTTTTCACAGCTTTCGCACCAAAAAAGGAAAAATCGGACACGTCGCTGTCAAACTAGACATGGAAAAAGCTTACGACAGAATCGAATGACCATTTCTTTTAAGTGTCCTACGTAAGTTTGGGTTCGTAGAAAAACTCATCGGCTGGATACATGAGTGTTTTCAGACTGTTTCGTACTCTCTTCTATTGAACGATGAACCTACATCACAATTCTTCCCTACAAGGGGTCTTCATCAGGGGGACCCCCTATCACCTTTTCTCTTTATCTTATCAGCTGAGGTGCTTGCTAGGACCTTAGAGTTGGAAGCTAACTCATCTAAGGATTTGGGTTTTAGATGTACATCTAAAGGAATGAATGTCCCCATTCTTGGAGTTCACAGATGACATTATTCTCTTTGCAAAAGCTACTCCATCTGCTTGTCAGAAGATCTCTAACATTCTCACTAGATTATGTAGTTTCTCTGGACAAAAAATAAATTTATACAAATCCAGTTTTCAAACATCCAAAAACACTACGCCATCCGCAATTAGATCTATTTCGGCTACTTTAGGCATCAAACATACGATTAACCTAGACAAGTACCTGGGTTTCCCAATCATAAATGGTAAGTCAATAAATCCACTTTCGAGGACGTTGTCCTCAAAACAAAAGCACAATTGTCTAAATGGAAAGCGTGCAGTTTGTCTGCAGAAGGAAGTAAGATTCTTATTAAAGCAAATCTTAGTGCTCAACCGTTATTTTTAATGCAGTCCTTTATGCTACCAAAATCAATACTAACACAACTCGACTCAATTTATAGAAAATTCTTTTGGAACAAACAGGAAAACTACACTCCCTTAATCATTTGGGATAAAATCTGTACACATATCCAAAATGGTGGGTTAGGTATCTATAAAGCTGAAACTATGAATACGGCTCTTCAGCTGAAACTGTTTTGGAAGATTTTAGCTGAACCAACTAATGCTTGAGTTCGCTTGGTTTCAAAAAAATACTTAAAGAAGGACTCTATCTTATCCTACGTAAGGAAAAGCAACACTTCATGGCAATGGGAAAAACTAACTGCTCTTAAGAAAACTTTCGAGGCAGGTTTACGATGGGTTGTTGGGGATGGGCGTTCAGTGGGTTTCTGGATGGACAACTGGCTCCTTGATAAACCTCTCCTTTCAGTGGCACTCACTAGGGTTGATAACCCAGACTGTAATCAGCGGGTTGTGGATTACATTCTACCTAATAATACTTGGGATGAAAACAAGCTTCACACAAACCTTGCGGGTTTACTCTCTCATGATATGATTACCCAGATACAACAATCTTATTTTCCGTTTCACTCGATCCCTGTCAGACTTTATTGGGGTCCTGGGGGGGATGGGTGGTTCTCTACAAAATCGGCGGCGGTTCTAGTTCCATGTGGATCAGTTGTCCATCATTTCAAATGCGAATGGATTTGGAAACTAAACGTCACACCGAAAGTGAAGATGTTTATTTGGAAAATTGCAAGAGACGGTTTGCCTATAAATGAAAGACTACTTGGGTCTCATATCTCAGTACAAGCTGGTTGTGCGTTCTGTGACTCCACAAATGAAACGACTGCACACGTGCTACTTGACTCTCATACTACTAAAACTATTTTCATGGAGTTAGGTATTGCTCCTTTTGCAACAGACAACAACATCTATTTTAATGGCCCTAATAACTACAAATCCTTAACAGACATTCGTAACTCTATTGGTTTGTCCAATATGGCTATGGTGGCAACCTGTTGGTGGGCAATTTGGTTTTTCAGAAACCAGCTATCGTTTGGTCATATCCAATCCTTATCGACAACATCGATTAAAATTTTCATCCTCACAAACCGTCAAACTTGGGAGGAAGCATCCGGGCTCACTATTGGTGACGACAAAAATCACGCAAATTTAAAGTCAAATTGCATAGGGCGTAATACCAATTCACCAAGCTTCCTTCGTTGTAACCGGAATCGGGATAATGTTTGGGAAAAACCACCAATCGGCATCACCAAACTTAATTTTGACGGCTCATGTATGCCGACTGGAGGGGGCTCCTACGGTTTTGTCCTACGAGATGAAAATGGTACTGTTATCTCCCTTGATGGGGGAACATGCAACGGTGATTCGGTCATCTTTGCGGAGGCTCTCGGCCTTCGCAAGGGCATCTTAAGAGCGAAGGAACTACGTATCTCAAACTTTCTAATTGAAGGAGACAACCTCGCAGTAGTAAAAAGCAATCCTAGGGGAATGGAAATGTCCTTGGAACATAGAGCTTCTGCTATCTGACACGAAGTTAGACCTTTTCAATATTCCTAATGTTTCTATTCGTCATGTTTTCAGGGAATCTAATGCTGTTGCAGACAGGATAACACGTCTTGCTTACAGTTGCCCTGCCGACGGAATCATCATCAACGACGCAGAACTGGCGGTTCTCGTCCGCAAGGACGCTCTAGGAAAAATGCGGGCTCGTCTGCGATGCCTTCCTTCCTAATTACTTTCTCTGCTTCCAAAAAAAACATGTCAAAATGCTAAGGCAAAATTCAAGGTAAATATAATTTCAAGTTATATATATAGTCATCGCTTTGATTAAGATATACTAATACTCCCTCACTTTCTAAATACTACTCCGTATTTATCTTGTATCCGAATAATTGGTGTTATCACTGCTAACAAGGTGATAAAAAAATAGAGAAACTCTAGGGCTCTGGTAGCGGCGATTGGCGTGCGTCCCCTGACGAATGGCAATTGATATTCCTCTCTCCGGCTGAGGGTCGTGGGAGCTAGGGCAATCCTCACTGGTAGTGCTAGTTTCACCGTTGTTGGTTAGGTTGGCTGCAGTCGATATAAGTTTCTTGGAAGTAGGATTAGGGCTAGGGTTTGGGTAGCGTTTGAGGGAGATGGGGGACAGGGGAAGGAACGTACATCTAACACAGGAGTTGTGCGAGACTGTGGCGGGGGAGGAATTGGTGAAGGAATGGGCGATCAAGAGGGAGCCGACAGTACTTGTTGGTTCGTTGTTGGCGTCACGGAAATTCAACGTACACACCTTACAAGATACGATGAAAAGTGCCTAGCGGCCAAAGAAAGGGTTCCTTTTTTGAGAAATCCTGAATAATAGATTCCTTATCCAATTTGTGGACGTCCAGGACAAAGAACGAGTGCTTCGAGGGGGGCCATGGTCCTTTGATCGATGTTTATTTATGCCGAGCAAACCAGGTATAAATCAGGCCTCTAAAGTCAAATTTGAAGAGGTTTCAATATGGTTAGACTTTATGACTTGTCGATAGGGTGCATGACAAAGGAGATGGAAAGGGTTATGGGGGCAAAAATCGGCCGGTTGGAGGAGATTGATGAGTCGACGATAGTGGCTTGCGGAAAGTTCATGAGGCTGAGAGTCACAATTGATGCCCGGAAGCCACTTCGACGAGGGGTGATGATCCAATTGGAGAAAAAGAAAATTTAGATTAAGCTAAAGTACGAACGATTGTCGAACTTTTGTTGTACTTGTGGAAAGTTGGGGCATGTGGTGGCAGATTGTGATATGAAGAAGGAGACGTTGTACCATAATGAGTACAAAGAGTGGTTACGGGCTTCACTAATGAAAATGGCCAAAGGCAAGGAGGCGAGCGAGGCTGAAAGGGAGAGGAAAATTATAAGGGAGCTAGGTGCAGGAGGGAGCAGTAATGAGTTGGAAGATGGAGGAGGCAGGAAAGGAAATAGGAAGAGCCTAATTGAAATCCTTGAGGAATCTCAGAGAGAAGAGGAATCTATGGAACAAAGAGAAGGGAACAGTAAGGAGGTAAGGACAGAAATTGAGAAAGCTATGGGAGATATAGGGCTGGAGGGCAAACAAGAGGGGGGGAGACAAATGAGAAAGAGTTAACGACGGAGGGGAGGGACAAGGAAAATGATGAAGAGGGGGGCGAGAGGGGAGTGGTCAACATGAGCAAGGATGCACTAGAAGGGGGAGATGGAAGGGAAATGGTGGTGAGAGGGAAGACGTGGAAGAGAACGACAAGGGAGAATACAAAAGAGGGGGATAGCCACAACATCGGGCGTAAAAGAAAGAAGGGGGAATGGAGTGAGGATACTATGAGTATAGATGAGGTCGAAAGGGGGAAGAAAATGAGAGGGGAGGATGGGAACACAACGAGTATGGCGGGAAGGGAGAACCTCGATCTCCTGCCGGTCATTATGAATCTACTAAGCCTTAACTGTCGAGGATTGGGGAAGGCCCGAGCAGTTACAAAACTCATAAACCTAGTGAGTAGGGAGGCCCCGAAGGTTCTATTTCTGGCTGAAACTAAGAGGGATAGGGAGGGCATGGAATCGATGAGGAGAAGGCTAGGTTATATGGGATGTTTTGTCGTGGATAGGGTTGAAAGATCTGGTAGCTTATGTGTGATGTGGGAAGAGGGTGTGATATTGGATATTCAAAGTTATATTAGGCACCATATTGATGCATTGATTAAGTTAGATGAGGAGGCGGTGCAATGGAGATTCACCGGCATGTATGGGTGGCCAAAGAAAGAGGAGAAAATTTTTTACCATGGGTCTGCTGAAGCTTTTGAGTGAGGATGAAAATAGGCCATGGTTGTGTGTGGGGGATATGAACATGATAGTCTTGTCGGAGGACAAAGAGGGAGGGAATAAGATTGATTTTGAGCAATTGGTGCAATGGCGAGAGGTCTTGGAGGAGTGTGCTTTGAAGGAGATCCTTTTTATGGGTTATCGATACATGTGGGACAACGGGAGGGAGAAGGAGGATTTTATTCAGGAACGCTTGGATATGGGATTCGCAAATAAGGAGTTCTTGGAACTTTTCCCCCAGATTCGAGTACATCACTTGGAAAGAGAAGGGTCAGACCATGTCCCGATATCGGTAGCTCTGGAGGAAAGAGGTGAGGATGACAAGCGATACAGGGGTCTAAAACCTTTCCTTTTCGAAATCTGGCATGTTGTCGGATCCGATGTGTGCCAGTTTGTGTTAGATATTTCAGAGGGAAGATAGTTTCCTAGGGACCTTAACTATACTTTCATTACACTTATTCCAAAAGTTAGGGACCCGACCACGATGAAGGAATTGAGACTCATTAGCTTATGTAATGTGCTTTATATAATTGTGTCCAAGGTGTTGGTCAATAGGTTGAAGAATTGTCTCAAGAAGATTGTTTCTTCCAGCCAGAGTGCCTTTGTTCCGGGAAGATTGATCACGTGTAACGTCCTGGCGGCTTTTGAGGTGTTTCACCATATGAAGATGAAAAGGACGAGAAAGAGCGGATACATGGCCCTCAAGCTTGACATGGCCAAAGCTTACGACCGCGTGGAGTGGGGCTTTTTGGAGCACAGTATGCGTAGTTTCGGATTTGATGATAGATTGATTACACTTGTTATGAGGTGTATTTCTACGTTCTCTTTCTCTATCTTGATGGATGGATACCCGTCGCATGTCTTTGTTCCGTCTAGAGGGCTACGTCAAGGGGATCCGTTATTACCGTATTTATTCCTGATGTGTGCTGAAGCTCGATCTGGAATGCTGAGATTAAGTGAAGTCGAGGGAAGGCTAAGAGGAATCCGAATTGCTCGTTCATCCCCTTCGATCTCTCATATATTTTTTTGCTGATGATTGTGTTCTCTTTGCTAAAGCAACTTGTCAACAGATCACTGAGCTTATGCAGATCCTCCAGGTTTATGAAGAAGCATCGGGACAACAAGTGAATTTGGCAAAGTCAGAGATGTCTTTCAGCAGAAACATTGAGACTTCTAGGAGGGTTGAAATCCAAGGTATAACGGGCATCAGAGAGAAAGAGAAACATGAGAAGTACCTAGGCATGCCGACAATGCTAGGAAGATCAAAGAAGGTTGTCTTCGATCAAATCAAAGAGAGAGTGTGGAAGAAGTTGAGCGGATGGAAAGAGAAAGTGCTTACCCCGGCAGGAAAGGAGATTCTCATAAATTAGGTCGCTTAAGCCATCTCAACATACATGATGTCGTGCTTTCTGCTCACGAGTAGTTTGTGTGGAATATAGAACAATTAATGAATAACTTTTGGTGGGGGATGAGGAAGACAAGAAGAGAGTGCATTGGATGAGGTGGGAGTGGTTGTGCCTCCCAAAATGCAAAGGGGGAATGGGCTTTCGAGACCTCGAGAGTTTCAATCTAGCTATTCTGGGTAGACAATGATGGAGATTGCTGCAAGAGCCAGAATCGCTGCTACATAGACTCCTAAAGGGACGGTACTTCCCAAACTCCACATTCATTGAGGCTAAGTTGGGACACAACCCGAGAAACACGTGGCGCGGTATGTTGAGAGGAAGAGAAGTGCTCGAGGCTGGAATGTATTAGGTTGTCAGAAATGGGGCGGAGATCTATGCCTGGAAGGACAAATGGTTGCCTAGACCGGTGAATTTCAAACCGGTGGCGAAGCCAATGCAGGGAGATGATCAACTAAGGGTGTTGGAGTTGATCAACTGGGAAACGGGGGAGTGGGAGGAAGCAACGGTAAGGCAATTGGTCTGCGATTGTGATGCTGAACTCATTCTTCGAATGAGGCTAGTGGACCCGATGGTGAAGGACGAGAGGGCCTAGTTTTACTCACGTCATGGGAAGTATACAGTCAAATCGGCGTATCATCTGTTGATGGAGAGGAAGCAACGGGACTCGAGACCAGCAACTTCGAACCTGGTGCTGACAGAGAGGATTTGGAAGAAGTTGTGGAGAGGGGAGGTGCAACCGAAGGTGAGATCTTTTATCTGGCGTGCCTGTAGGAAAATTCTTCCTTGTCGGGCCAACCTGGTGGCTAGGAGAATCACTGAGGATGACAGTTGTGAGTGGTGTGGGCACCGATAGACGGAGGGGCATGTATTGTGGCAATGTACCAAGGCAAAGGAAGTGTGGAAACTCATCCCGGGGCTGAAGCATGTGAGGAAAGGAAGAGAGATGGTCGTAGATTGTATTGAACACTTGATAATTCAAGGGAAAAAAGAGGATCTACAACAATGGTGCATGGTTGCGTGGGAGATTTGGAAGGCCCGAAATAGACGCATATTTGAAGGGATGGAGACTAAACCACAACGGATGCTCGACATTGCCATGGGGGTGTGACAAGAGGAAAACCTATCGTTGATCCTGCCAAAGAATACTCAAACCTACAACTAGTTTAGTGTGTAAGAAAGAGGTCGATCCACAGGGAAATCTAATCAATTCAAGTTTCAATCTAATCGCAAGTAAGAATATAGGGGGTTTTTTGAGAAAAATACATGCCTTTTATCAAAGCGGACGAAAGCAAACAGAGTAAAGTTGGTTGTAAAATGCAATAGAGAGAAATAGGTTCACCTACAATTTGTCACTTCAATTGATGAATTTGATCCTTGTTTCAGCATCTAGTTCATGTCTTTTCCTACGAATGTTCTTGTCCAGATCTTAGGTAAATTACTAGTCCTACGAATCCTAGTAATTATTATCTCTAAATAACCCTAACACGGTTAAGATTCAACCTAGAGATAGCATTAAGAATATGAATTAACCAAGGTACATATAATATCCAGCTACGAGTCGATATTCAACATATATTTGACTTCCTACACATCTAATTAGTCCTACGAGTCCTAAAGGGATATGTTTGCCACTTGGGTTAAGGTTCGCTATGAGGAATCTACAAAACCCTAGCAATTGAATGAATCTACTCTAACTAGTTGATCAGGCTAGAGAGAATAAAACACATTCAAGGAATTTAGCACAAATGAGTCAAAACATTCAAACAAGAATAAAAAACTAGATTAAGAAACTCACAATTAAACAACTAAAGATCCAAACTGTAGGTGAAACTTTTGAGAGTTTAGTTGCTCATGCTCAACGATGCTCTCAATAATCTCTAAAGTGCATAAGGTTCATAATAGAATAACCTATAAATCTCTTTTAAAAGCCTCCAAAGAGTCGGCCAAAAATAACATAGAAAACCCTAATTAAAGTTCGAAAATGATTCTGCAGTTCGACAAGAGCCGCGGGGCGGCCGGCGATTGCGAAGAACTTCCAGTTTGTGCTACAAGCCGCGGGGCGGCTAGCTTGGCCACGGGGCGGCCATACTGTTCACAGCGAGTTTTTCCTTTCTAATTTGGTCTCGATGTCAACACAAAAGTTGTATATCTTGGAAAGAGCTTTCCAACGCATACTTATAATAGTCAATCGGCCCACCGAGGCCTCCAAAAAGTGCGTTTTAAGTCCATCTTGTCTAGCAACAACTTCTGCTGATTTGTTCTTCACTTAGGCTCTCGAAATTCGACTTTGCTCCTGTGCTCTTCACTTTTATTCCTCCCCTTAACTCTTCATTCATCCAAGAGTCTCCTCGTTCCTCATCGAATCCACATCTACCTGAAATAATCCATAAAAATGTGTAGATTCCGCCTCTTTCAATACCACAGGTAAACATGTAATTGTAACTAAAATATGCACTATTTACAACTAAACCATGCTAAATGAAACCTAATATGCATATCTAATTATCCTCTATCAGGATGCTAAAAGAGTTTGAAGCAAGGTAAGAGTTTGAGTGTAGTTAGACTCTACTGACCCACCACCCAAGGGTGTCCTTCCGGATGAGAACCTAGAGCTCGGGATAAGAAATGGGAGGGTTGTGATTGAGGAAGTGCCAAAGGTGCGCCACTCTATCTGCAAACATATTAACCTTCCTGAACACATGGATGCAAGAAAAGGTATGGAAGTCCTGAATCAGCTTCCGAGTGTCCGCCGTGATGATCTCAATCTCCCAAGGACATCTCCAAACATCATTGATAGCATTGATGACCACCAGACAATCACCTTCAATCTCGAGCCTCGAAATCCTGAGCTGGTGGGCTGTAACCAAACCTTGGTGAAAAGCCTAAGCCTCTGCCTTTTAAGGCAGATTACTCCCCACAACGCGAACCATGGCAGCAGACAATAGAACCACAATGGTCTCGAATTACAATCCCCGTAGTCGCCACGCTAGAAGAACTGACAGCCGCATCAAAGTTCAATTTGAAAGATCCTTTTGCTGGTTTTTTCCATCTTAAGTTTTTCCTTTTCCTTTGGGTCGGATGTGTTGGTTTTTCCTTGCGTTCATCCTCCCAAAAGATTTTTTTGGATTCTTTCCTTTGTGTTAGGTGATATCTCGTATATTGCTCTTGCTTTTGTTTGTTTTTAAAGTTTTGGTCCTCTTCAAAGATAATCTTGTTTCTGATTGTCCAGATGCATCGCCAGATAGTGGCTAGGTTTGTTTTCTGGCTTCTAGATAGTTTTTCAAATAACTCGGTGGCCAATTGCTTTATGTTTTTATTCATTGTTTGTGTATTCTCTATTATTTCTCCCATTTGGTTGTCGATTTTTCGTAAGTGGTCTCTTGTGCATTGGCAACTTAGGAACAAGTGTATTGAGTCTTCATCACATTGGTTACATAGGCTACATGATATATTGTAACTAATTAGTTATATGCGTTTTGATTCTTGTAATTAATTATTTGTACCTAGTTAGTTTGCAACGTAATTAACCTTATTGTTAAGGTTTTAATAAGTTACAATAAATACAAATGATATATTGTAATTGTACTTGTAAATATAATCAATATTGTCACAGTATTGTAACTAATTTGTTGTAGGTATTTCTTGTAATTAATTAATTGTATCTAGTTTGTATCGTAACTAACCTCATTGTTAAGATTTTAGTAGGTTACAATAAATACACAATTGCATATGGTTACAATAATATATGGTTACAAAAATAGGTTCCAAATACACAAAATAAGAGTGGAGATTGTAACGGCCCAAATATAAATATTCGGGTTACGTTTGGAAGTTTGGATACCTTCGTTCGGATCTTGCAATCCAAGTACAGGTCGAGGTTTCAAAACCTCAAATGAGAATGTTTTAAAGTGGGGATTTCGAACCCCAAAATACGCAAGGGTCATTGGGTACCCAGAACCTGTTCTAGTTGACTATGTTGCTCAAAATCCTTTGAAGTTCAAGCATGCCAAAAACAGAAATCAACGTACAACTTGCCACGGTAGAGCCGGGTCAAAACCAAAACACGATAAATACGAGAATCGAAAACATTCAAGTTTATAGGTTTGGAAGTCAGTCTCTCAGTCCAAAAATCTCCAAAAGGGGAACCCCGTCATATAGACATCGAACAATCAGAATCTGTAGAAAATACCTTTAAAAGAAGAACAGGGAAAGGAATCAGATCGAGCCACGCATGCGGGACCTGAAGTCCTCGCTGAGGCCACATAGTGTGTGCTATAGCTAATAAAGATGCTCTAATGCAGTACGAGAATTAAATACACAAGTCATGTTAACCGTTCATATATATAATAATATGTAGAAAGCGGTAAATGGCCCAAACAATGCCAAGTGGCATATCCCCAGATCTCCTACTATACCATACATGTCCGTACCACAACCAAGGTAGGATGCACGGTCGTAACGAACCAAGTATAATCCACCATACATGTCTGTACCACAGCCGAGGTAGGACGCTCAGTCGTGCCGCACTAGGTATATCTAACATAAATGTCCAGACCACAACCGAGGTCGGACGCACGGTCGTACCGCACTATACATGTCCGTACCACAACCGAGGTAGGGCGCACGGTCGTGTCGCACCATAAATATATAAATCAATCAAACTCTATCAGGATAAAACCGATGGTGCTGGGCTATCCTATGACCCTAGCAAAGACTCTACAACTCATAGATAACGACCGTTCTCTTTTCAAACGAATAAAGTAAACAGATGCTCGATCAATTAATTAGTGCAAACTAAACAGGATACTACATGATCATGCTTTTATGCATATGTAACACCTAACATAAAATGCGAATCCAACCTGAGTAAGCTCCCTAGGGAACTTACCTGGAATTGCATAACAGTAAAGCAAAGCAGCAATAGAGATAATAGCCAAATGCTCACATATCACCTAGCAGATATAAATGGACATAAATATAACTCTATGTCTAAGTTACACAAAGCATAATTAATATCACAACTCGGAACACCACATTTCGTCTCATCTCATCATATAACATCTCAATATTTATCATCACATAACATCTGAACATATAGTATCTCAACATGCTTCAACTCATTTTCATATCACATCATATCATAATTCTCATGATTCAAGACAAGATTCCATCATGTCAAACTATGCTTCAATTCACATATATTCATGCCTCATTCATATTTTCATATATATATATATATATATATATATATATATATATATATATATATATTCATGTCATAACTAACATAAGAGCTCAAGTAAGCGCATCAATCAATTCACCAAGTCAACTCAAGTAAATCGGTTCTAAAGTTTCTCAAAGCTATTTAAATCTCATCAATTTAAGACCCCAACTTAAATCATGCTTCAACATATGATCACATCATATCACAATTCACATAATAACTCAATTCTCATGCTCAATACATCATGCTCTTAATCAAATCATATTCACACATATCACATAATTGTCAAGTTCAAATAACATGATTAATTCATCTTAAATCTCAACATCTTAAAAGTCATAATTTTCATATAACATATATTCATGCCAACAATTTATAAACATTTAGACACCAAATACTCATACAAATCATCAAGCCATTCAATAAGTTAAATCAAGTAAGTCAACGAGATAGTCAAACAATTCTTTCAAAAATCATATTTAGTCAATCATTTATAAACATTATACCCTTGACCAATTTATGAAATCTTACCATTTAAAATAATCCCGGCATAACTTACTTTATTTTGAAATCATCATCCTGAAATCACCTTATAATATAGTATAACATTTAAACACTTTTATAATATATGCTAATTTTCAGAGATTATATAATCACAAAATCATAATAATATAAAACTATATAATAACATAGTATAACACGTAACCTTTATATATAACAATATAGCCACAACACTAGCTAACACCATGGAACAACCCAGCAGCCTACACCCGAAAAATTAGGCTCGACCCCGAAAGCCCAATCTGAAATCAATACTCGAGGCCACACCCTAAGCCTCAATTCAGATTTTAAATGAACCAAAAAAAATATGGTGAACCGGGAAAAAAGAAAAAGAAAGGAGGTGACCCGGGTGAGTGAACCCGTCTTCACCCTCTAGAACAGGGCCTGCACACAGACACGGTAACGGAGAAAGAGAAGAGAAATCCAGGGCCTCTGGCGGCTCATTTCCCATCCCAAACCAAACCCATATGTTCGACAAACTTTTCCAACCCCATCCCACACGATTTGAACAAAACGCGAGCCAAGAGAGGAGGGAGAAAAGAGAGATTACTGAGCGACTTCGAGGGGCTTCGTTGGTGGATTTAGAGCTTGACGAGGATGGAGGGAGCTTTGAGGGGCCTGGGAGGGATAGAAGATGTGGTAAAAGAGGATATTTATGCTGTTTTGAGTCGAAGAAATGGGAGGATTGGAGCTTACCGTGCTCGCGAGACAAAACAGGGGAACCGGGGAGGAATGGAGAAGTTTGGCGTCGGGTTGGCCTCGTCAGAATCGGGAGCGGCTCTCCTCTTGGCCTAGGAAGGAGGAGGAATCAGTAAAGGCCCAGCTTTAAGGTGTTTGAAGCAAGGAGGGAGCAAAACGAAACTTTACCGAAGTTGAAGCGGAAACAAGGCGAGGAAGAAGGAGGGCTGTGCTTGGCGTTGACGCGGGTCCGGCGTCCTCCTCGGTTTCACTGGGTGGTCCTAGGTCGACGACACCGATGGTGGAGCAGCTGGTGGTGGTGGCTCAACATAGAAGACAAAAAGGGAAGGAGAAGGGAGGTGGAATGGTGGTGGTTTAATTTTGGAGGTGGTTTTGAGCTCGAAATGGAGGGTGGAAGGGGGTTCTTTTGGGGTTGTTTTTATGAAGAACAGAAGGGCAGAGAGGAGAGAGAGTCTATGGAGGGGGATTGTTAGGGTTGTGAGGTGCATTATATAGAGGGAGAGGAGGGCAAAGGGTTGCTGGTGTGCTGTGTGAGGAGGAGAGAGCAAGGTGCTAGCTGCAGGGGAGGAGAGAGAAAGGTGTTGCAGAGTTGGTGGGTGCAGGTAATGGCCAAGAAGGAGGGAGAGAGAGAGATTAAAGAAAACAAAAAAGAAATACAATTTGAGGGATGATCCCCCATAACACCAATTTGAAATCCCGACACTCGATCCCAATCCCGCTCACTGAACCGAAATCCGACTCAAACAAATTTTAAATTGAAATCTCAAATCCAAAAAAGATGCCGGAATTTACTTCGAAAAGATTTAGGATAAAACATGTTGCTCGAGGACGGAATTTTCAAAAATTTTCCGAATCTCCAAATCTAATCAAATATAATTAATTACTATTACAAAATATAAATTTTAAAATTTTCCAGTCTTTACAATGATGAAGGAGAGAGATTATGGGTTGTTTGATTACTATGAGGAAACCTAATGACTTGTGTAAACAATTCCATCAATAATTAATTCATCATGGATGAAACCTAATGGCATGTGTAATCGATTCCATCAACAATTAATTCACAATGACTATTTACTGGAAGTCTTGCTTCAACCGACCAATTAACCTTGTATATTATTACGGCGAGGAAGCTAATAATCTCAAATAAATATGAAATATACCGCAATAATTATAGTATAAAAGACATAACCACCACATACCTTCAATCTTATAAGTTGATTTCAATTAACACTACTCACAAAAGTATCAAAATAAATTGATGGATGAGAAGAATCTGATGTATTGAGCCATTAGCCCTAGTTTTAATCAATTAGGGAAGAAGGAGCCAACTACAATATAAGTGATTTACACTACAAAAAAAAAAAAAACAAATTTGCAATGCTTGCTAGCATCGGCGGGGATTTGCCGTGGCTATTGGGTGGAAAAAAAACCAAATTAACCACAGGTGATAACAACGGCAAAGTTCACGGTGGCTAAAACGTGTATTTTTTTTTGGGAAAATGGCAGAAAACCACCCCTTAAATATGAGTTTTTGCAGAAAACCACCCCTTAAAATTGAAATTACAGAAAACCACCCCTTAAACCCATTTTGTAGGTAAATTGCCACCCACAACCCTTTTTTTCCATTAGGTTGGCGTTTAAAGCGGTGAAAAGTCATTTTTACCCCTCCATTTTAATGTTATTTTAATGAGAGAAAAATGTATGAATTGAAATAAATTAATATGTTATTCTATTAATAAAAAATGAGAGAAAAAAGGTATGTTATTCTATTAAAATAACATTAAAAATGATGGATAAATATATTTTATTAATTTATTTCAATTCATACATTTTTCTCTCATTAAAATAACATTAAAATGGAGGGGTAAAAACGACTTTTCATCGTTTTAAACGGAAACCTAATGGGAAAAAAGGTTGTGGGTGGCGATTTACCTACAAAATGGGTTTAAGGGGTGATTTTCTGCAATTTCAATTTTAAGGGGTAGTTTTCTGCAAAGACCCATATTTAAGGGGTGGTTTTCTGCCATTTTCCCTTTTTTTTTTTAAAATCCCCAATCTTATGTATAACCTACCCCCGTCTCCCCCTTTGGTCAACACTCCATTCACTTTCAGATCTGAAAACCCCCAAATCCCTAAACCCTCACTCTACTGTTCGTTTATCTCCTCTCTACTTCAGATCAATTCATCTCCGCCCTTACTCCTTCCTCATCCTTGTTCATCTTCGTCTGCCATTGGTAACCAGAGGAAGCTCTCCCGACTCTTCAATCTCTTGATCCCCGCGGCGATGTTGTGTTGGCTCGTTCCCCGGAAAACCCTAGGAGGATCGTCATGAAGCGGCTCGTCGGGATGGAGGGTGATTGCATCATTGACCTTGCTGCACCAAGCTAACAGTGACTACTGCGAATCGCCGAATCTGTTGTTGTATGTTTTCCGGCATTGTCTTCGTTGATTCAGTTTGGTGTTGTTTCATTGATTTTGTTACTGTTTGTGATTTGTTGTTTGTTGATTTCAGGTACCAAGGGGGCACGTATAGGTTCAGGGAGACAACATTCATGCTTCCAGGGATTCACGGCAGTTCGGCCCCGTTCCTTACCAGATCGAAGTGAAGAATCTGTGATGAAGCGAACTACACTTGTGGCATACCTCTAACATGCCTATGGCTGCACATGACGCTTCCATTTACATAGGTGAGTTTTTCGATTTGATAGGTGTATTTTATTGCTATAATAGGCTATTTCTCATGGATACCTAGCATTACACCAATGTTGTTTGCCTCTTGGTTGTGTAATTTCCAAGTTTATTTTGTCAGATTATGTTTCATTTTCCACTTGTTGAACTTGAACAAAGTGATGTTTCGTCTTTCATCTTGTGATTTCCCCATGTTATATCAGGTCTTTGGTTATTCTCTACTTCAGTTTGTTCTCTTCAATTTGATCTATCTTAAAACTCGCTATACCTTTTTGTTCTAATTTGTTCTCCCAGCTTCCTCTCTGGATTTTGGTAGAGTAATACAATCTTGTACATATCATTCTCTATGGCTTAAATTTTATATTATGTTAGTTGGCTTACTGAATTCATTATTCAGTTATTAAATTTGTTGGCTCTCCTTGATTTGTATAATCTAGAAAATATGTAAAAATGCTGTTATTAAAATACTAGTCATTTTAATGAAATTATGTTAATTACTTGTTTTAAGTTTTGATGATAGATGAACAAATTATGTTCACCAGAATATGCCATTATACATTCAGAGGAAGTTATAGGAACCAAGCGAAGGTTGCCACTTACGTGTGAAATACATAATATAATATTATGTTACCTACTATTAATATGTAAGTTATGATATTATAGAATACATAATCTTCTCTATTAATGTAAAAGATTGCTATTGTCTTTGCATAAGCCTTTAGCTTTTGGTAAAAAGGGCCCACTTGTTCTAATCTTTATATATTTCAAATCTATTTGTTTTTTTTTATATTATATTAGATTAGCTATTAGATAATATGTTCTTAAATGTGTAACTCATGTAGGCAAGGGCTGGAATAAGAGAGGTGCACTTCCTCCCTTTCAAACCTATAGATAAGAGGACTCTGCTTGAGTTATATGACAGCAAACGTTTTCTGTCATATAGCTTTTGGTAAGTAGGGCCAACCTGTTCTAATCTTTATAGAGTACTAATTAATGCTTGCTGCATCAGGTGATCAACTTGCCATTGGTAAGGAAACCGGTAGAAGATTGGGTATGGGAACAAACACGTTTGACATTATTTTGACTGAACCAGGGCTTAGTGTGCTAACCAATACAGCCATATTCCAAAACATGAAGATTTATGTTGTTTACTTCATGTAGATTTATGCAGATTTTCCTTGTTCTCTTCGTAGCTGTTTTCCTTCATGCAGATTTCCTTGTTCTCTTTTCCTTCATGTAGATATATTTCCTTCTTCTCTTTTCCTTCATGCAGATTTATGTTGTTTACTTCATGTAGATTTATGCAAATTTTCCTTGTTCTCTTCGTAGCTGTTTTATATTAGAATTAACCTTGTATTTCTCTCTTGTAGGGTAATTGTGTTGGTTTTTAAGGGAGGTAGATGCATACGCACCGACTAAGATTTTATCAACACTTGAAACACTCATAGAATGTGATCTTGCAACTGCAGTGCCTACGGTTTTCTTTGTCTTTGTTTTTCTGGTAAGTTTTGTGTTCATTATACTACAATATTTGTGAGTCACTTGGTATGTTTTATCCTTAGAATGTATAATGATGACCTCTCCAAAGATATTGAGACTTTTGATGAGTGGATAGAAGCCTAGATGGTTATTCAAAATGTTTATAAAAAAAAAAGATGGGTATTCAACATAGACTTGTATTTCAGATGAGTTAATATCTACATTTTAAGGTCATGCCAACTAGCATTTTCCTTGACATCCCTTGATATAGCTAAAATTTTGAATACGAAGCAAGTCTTAATGAGTAACATTATTATTCCATCATTTTTAGTAAACTTTATAGAAAATGATAATAGAAACGTAAAAATGAGATCCTGGGCTTTGGTGATGATAAAGAAGCTGTTAATTTAACTTATTTATCCATGACTCCTTTTAATACTCTTGCTTTCATTATCTAGTTCTATAATTAAGTTGATCTCTCTCTATATATATTTTTATCTTTTGTAGAATTAAGTTGATCACTCTCTCTAGTAATGCCCTGTTGGTTCCCTTGATTCTATTACTTTATGATGCTAGAAAAACCAAGATTGGTTTAGACTTGAGCGATTTCCTGTCTTAGATGTTCTTGTCATTCTCCCCAAGCTTCTGTAGTTGTGTGTCCACTTTGTGGTGAAGCTAACAGTGAGAGCTACTGGCCATTTTATGGTGAAGCCAGCATGAAAATGGTTTATGTTAGATGCCTTTCGGTTACTTGTTGTGACCCTAGGGTGTATGCAATCATTGGTTCAAGTTCAAGCCAGAGTTCGAGCCCATCAAGTCGGGGATGTCCCTGGAAGGTGAGGCTGTGTAGCAGATGCTCGACGAAAGACGCCAGGAGGTTGGGCAGAACGGGACTTCAGCCTTGAAATTTCGTGAGTATTAGGGTCCACCTAGTTTAGCTATTGGTTTGATGTATTTGACAATTTCGGGAGGGGTGGTGTGATAGTAAAGGAACAATAGTTGGCATTTAATATTATATTTTTGTTCACTTATACTTGTGTTTGCAGCAGTTGATGTCAATGTAAAACAGGTCATTTATCAACGTGTATTTAAAAAAAAAAAATGGGATTTTTTAGCCCGATCCCGATGAATTCCAGGCTAAAAAGTAGTTTTTTTTTTTTAATTTTCCATAAATATTAGCCACGGCTGTAGGTGTTGCTAGACTCTTTTGCCACCGAAGGTTTCGCCACGGCTGGTTTCCCGTGGCTATAGCCGTTGCTACTACCTTTTTGCCACAGCAAATGGACTTTTAGCCACGGTAAACAGCCGTTGCTAAATTGTTTTTTTTGTAGTGTTAAAAAGTTATCACCATTATTTTTTTTCTCTCTCTATGGGCAAATCAGTCTTTAATAACCAAAAAGATACAATTACCAAAAAAAAACTTCCGTAGGTATAATTACCCATAAAAAATTAAAAAAGGTATATTAACCTAATTATCCCATTATTAATTTGTTCAACGAAAAAGTGTCTAAAAAGCCAATTATTCGGATACAAAGAGAGTGAAAATTGTTTTGGTGAAAATTTCTTGTTTTACATTTGTTTGACATTTTAATGTATATCATTAAGGTAAAATTATTTTTATTAGTTATACCATTTCTCTAATAGAATAATGTGACTAGATAAATATTTTTTTAAATGCACTTGTCTCTTTTTTATTTTGTTTTGTAGCTAATTCCACACTAGATTTTGAGAACTAACCATTATCTATACATATTTTCCAATATAATCCATCCTCAGTAAGTCAATGTCTTGATTATACTTAGATCTTCTCCACTAGTTCAACCAGTTTGGTTTTAGGCTAGGAAGGCCATCAACAATGGATTTACACTTGTTGAGGATGTTAGTAGAAAAATATCGAGAATGGAAACATAATTTGCATATGGTTTTTATTGATTTGGAGAAAGCTTATTACATAGTGCCAATAGATATCTTGCTTAACTTACATGAAAGTCAGACTCGACCCTGATGTTTTTAGGGTTATGTAACAAATGTACGTGTTTTGTTTATATCCTAAAATTAATGAGTTTTTTTACTTATACATACAAAAATAGTTATATACATATTACCTTAATTATATACATTATACATTTTGTACGGGGATCTTAATGAATTAGGGGCTTGAGGCGATGACCTCTTTAGCCTATGCCCAAGGCTGGCCCTAATGAGAGTCATCAATGATATGACGGCATGTTGACTAGTGTCTACACTGTCTACACATCAGGAGGGGACACTAAGACCTATCTTGATATCTAGATATCAGATATCAAAATCGGTATCAAGATATCGATATCAGTTGATATCTCGATATCGGTATCGGTATCAAGATATCAAATAGGTTCAAAACAAATATCTAGATATCAAAGTGGTATCGATATCGATTAATACAAAATATTAGATATCAGATACCATATTAATTATGTGATATCAATGTCTATCTACACTAAACACTAGATATCAGATATCGAGGCAAAGATATATCTGATACCTGATATCTAGATATCAATACCAAACGACCCGAAGTGTTTCCCGGTGTAGGTTGGGTTACACCAAGAGCTAGCTTTGAGCTCATTTCTCTTCACTGTAGTGATGATTTATGGTCATTGTATTTTATCAATAATATTGATTTAATTGAGCATAGATTATATATAAAATTATAATTTTGATAGTTCATATTATTTTTTTTATTTATAATTCGTATTATTTTCAATCAATTTTCCTTAATTAATTAATTCTTCCTTTGTTCCTAATTAGTCACTAGTCAACCCCTTTGCTTTGACATAATGACATGGCTTATATTTTTTTGCCCACGAATAATACACTCATATATTAGTGAACGGTCTCATATTACGCACAAGTTTACTTTTCCAAAATTTTAAATAAAATTTGATATTATATATTCCATATAAACAATAATTTATATTGCTAGTTAGTTTTCTTAAAATTTTACTTCTAGTTAATTTTTTTAATTTATACTCGTATGGTTTACTTTTTCAAACGAAAGTAATCTTATTTAATTTAATAATATAAAAATTTATGTTTAAAGAGTACTTTTTAAACAATTGTGGTAGAAGAAAAATTTTTTTATTTTATTTTAAAAAACAAATAAATAGAATATATTATACTATAAATGAGTAATAAATGGGTAAAAGAACTTTCTAGAGTAAGATAGGAAGTGCTCCGATCGGGTTTGGAAAATTGTAGAACTCGCATGATTTGAACACTGAATATTCCAATATTACTTACTGGCTTCTACCACGGCCGGGGTTTCAAATCCCATTAACCCCAACTTTTCAAATATATATCCATGAATGAATGAATGTAGAACACATGCGATGCCACCCCCCTCCTGTTGACTTTTTTACATCACAAATGAGAGTCAAATGACAAACCAACGTTGGGTGGCTGACATCTTTCACCGACCACATCCGCCGCCGCCACCACCACCCTCCACTAATTTTGTCAGCATCCGACGATTGCGTTGCTGCTGCGGCTTCATCAATCCAGCCCCCTATTTATTACTACTAATTTGGCTTTTTCAAAATGTTGGAAGTTAGAAATCTCCATTTTTAAAATGTTATGTGCATATATTAATATATATATATATATACCATTTTTATTTTGAAATTTTATATTAATGTTTTTTCATTTCAATTTAAAGAAACAATTTTCAAATTTAAAATTTTAACTTATTTATTTAATTTTGTGCGTATACTAAAAAGGTTAATTTAAAATTTTAACTTATTTAACTCATTTAAAGGATAGATCATCTCACTCGCAAAATGTACGACTTTCTATATATATATATATATATACATATATAGAGGTTGGGTAAGGTATACACACCCCTTATGGTGTTAAATGTTAACAAATCTGAGCCATTCATTAGAAACAAATTAAGGGTGGAGATGAAAATGAGATTTTCTATTTTTTTAAATTAAATTTTTGTGGGCCCAAGTGAATTCATCCGCCACTCCATATTTGGGCGCGTGTGCTTCCGTTCCAAAATGTCAATATTTACAAATCACAAACTTGCCGTGATGATTGTACCAATTGTTTGATTTTTTTTCCAATTTTGTATAAATAAAAATATATGATATATACTCCGCATGTGTTAACTTTACCCAGATTTTTTAAATATAAATCTCCATAAGATGTTATTTTTTTAATAGCTGATGTAGATCCTTAATTGAATCAGCCTCTATCACGATTTGGGTAAGAGATCTAGTCAATCTATTACGTTAATTTGTATATTGTTTGATTAAATTGACATATATTTCGGGTTTGGATTGATTATGTGAATGGGGGATGTATATTTTTTTTTATTGGGGTTTGAACCTTATTCGTTGATAATAAGAAATTATTCATATATACGTGGGTAATTAGATGTGGATTTCTTGAAATTCAAATTCTATTTAAAATTGATCATGGATTTATAGAATATTCGGCAAATTCAGAATCATTATTCGTTGATAATCAGGAATTATTCATATGTATGGGGGCAATTAGATGTAGGTTTGTGTAAATTCAAATCTGTCTAAAATTGTTTATGAATTTATCGACTATTCGGCAAGTTCACAACCACTATTCTTTGATAATAAGGAATTATTCATCGAAAGTGTGAGTCAATTTTGCAACTATTCGCTAAGTTTATAGTAATTATTCTCTAAATTAGTAGTAATTATTCGCTAAGTCAAAGACCGGTGAGACGACCCATAAGCCGGTAGCAGGCAAATATTCGGCAAATTCCGAACCATTATTCGTTGATAATCAGGAATTATTCATATATATATATATATATATATATATATATATATATATATATATATATATATATATATATGGGGGCAATTCGATGTAGGTTTCTTGAAATTCAAACTCATGAATTTATCGACTATTCGGCAAGTTCAGAGTAACTATTCGTTGATAATTAGAAATTATTCATATGTATAGGGTCAATAAGATGTAGGTTTGTATAAATTCAAACTCTGTCTAAAATTGTTTATGAATTTATCGACTATTCGGCAAGTTCACGGCCACTATTCCTTGATAATAAGAAATTATTCATCGAAAGTGTGAGTCGATTTTGCAACTATTCGCTAAGTTTATAGTAATTATTCGCTAAATTGGAAGTAATTATTCGCTAAGTCGAAGACCGGCGAGACGACCCATAAGCCGGTAGCAGGCAAGCATTGACAGACAAAATTTAAAAGCACTATTTTATAAGTTGATCATTATTCATGTAAATTAGAAGAATTATTCGGTAGAATATATAATATTGCTTAGGGATTTGAGGTTTCTAAAGCATTATTCGAAGCATTAGTAACCGGTCGAATAATACATTATTCATAGAAAATATACTTCACAAAAATTATAATTAAAAACCCATCGAAATTAAAAAAAAATCAAAAGGGAATCACATGAGCAATTTGCAGTTATATGTAATCGGTTGATATATATTTACACTTAAAAGATCACAACAAATTGATAAACGGACCTACCTTGTTACACGGACGACAAATCAAAGTGAGTACTCGGTAAGTGACCAAAAAAAAAATTGATTACCCGGTAATCCGGTATATAACAAATCAATTTGATTTGTTATCAAAAAAAGAAAAGAAAAAAAAGGGAAGTGGGTATACGTGAGGTGTGTGGGGGTGGGGTAATTCCTGCTGGGCCCCACTGTTTTTTTTAATATAAATTAGAAAAAGCCAGAATTAATCTCAGCCTTTCATTTTCCTTCGATCAAGGGCTCATATTTGTTAACATTTAACACCATAAGAGGTGTTAACATTTGATCCACATTATATATATATATATATATATATATATATATATATATATATATATGGTTGCGCTCCGGTGAAAACCAAAATTGCGGTAAAAACCTGTGAGGACCGACTTTTTAGCCCCGTTCACTAGCTTTATAGCCCGATTATAAATAGAACCGATCTATAAGGTCACATATTTTAGCCCGGTTCTGAATAAAATCGAGCTATAAAGTCACTAATGTAATTTTAAAACATGAGTTTTCAGCACGGTTTTTAGGTTTAACCGATATATAAAGTCATGTGTTATTTTAAAACTGGAGTTTTTAGCACGGTTTTTAGGTTGAACTGAGTTGTAAAGTCACTATGTAATTGAGGTTTTTAGCATGAGTTTCAAATAAACCAAGCTATAAAGTAGTCCTCACGGTTTTTACCGCAATTTGAGGTTTTCACCGGAGTCAATCCCTATATATATATAGGGTGTGCAATGTGCACAAATATTAATCGGTGAAATGTTAAACATTATTCGGTGAAATTTGAAGCATTATTCGGTGAAATGTGAAACATTCTACCGAATACTGTTATGTTTTTTTTTCCGTTCAGTTCAGATGAAAACGCGCCAATTCCACTGAATAATTTGTAACATTCTACCGAATAATGTTTAGTTTTTTTATTCATCCATTTCAAGTAAAAGAAACCTCAATTCCCTAAACAATACTTACAATTTATACGAAATGTTTCAAATTTCACCAAATAATGTTTCACATTCCCCTAAACAATACTCACATTTCACCGAATAATGCTTCAAATTTCACCGAATAATGTTTCACATTTCACCGAATAATATTTGTACACAGTGCACACCCTAAGGCTTGTGCACAAATGATCCATACACTATATATATATATATATATATATAAAGGACTCTCTCCGTTTCAAAATAAATGTCGTTTGTCTTTTTTTGTACGGTTTTTGAGAAGGTAAAAAAACTATAAAATATTATTTTTTAATCAATTTTTTTAATTATTTAATGCTTGATAGTTATAAGTATAAACTTATTAAAATAAATTTATTAAAAAAATAATATCTATACTATATATATAAAGTTGAGTTTTGCCCCATTAATTGCACCTATTAAATGATTAAAAAATAAACTAATATATTTTAAATATTAGCATAAAAAATCAAAAGGTTGTTCTAGCCTAATGGTTAAGGAATAATTTATATCCATAAGATCAAAGTTCAATTCTCCTTAACTACAATATTTTTGTATTTTTTAATTATATTATTTTATGCTTTTAACTACAACATTTTTTAAGTTTATAATATATTATTTTTATTTGTTTTAAACCTAAACACGTCCATTTCTAAAGCAATTATCATTTTTTGCTTATATAATTGAATTGCATGTAGAAGTGAGTAAGAAGATAAATAGAGTCAAATTAATATATTTGTCGAATTTCAAAGATAAATAAACATATTAAAACATTTAGAGATAAAAATTATTAGTAATAAAATTACATTGATAATATATTAATTAAAAATATATATTTAAAATAAGTCCCGTACGTAACACGGGCCTACTTACTAGTTTTATATAGGTTTTACCTCTTTAATATCCCCTAAATAATACCTGAGTTATTTGTAATTAATGTGCATGAATGATGATTCATCGATCTTTATCCCCCTTAATTTTATAGAGTTTGTTAGCCAAACCCAGTTGCATTACGTGGCATCACACCAAAAAAAAGTCCACTAAACATAGTAAAAAGTTGAAATCGGTACTAATTAGGCATGTGGTTAAATGGATGCATACATTTCAAAATTAAACCAATCCCTCAAAAAAGGCACACTATATATTTTAACCTTCCATTCCATATTCAGAATAAGGCAACGTCTACTTGGACACGTGAAAGGATGAATATGTAGTGTGGGTTTGGTCCAAAGTGGGCCACACCTATTCCCACGGACCCCACCATGCTATCTGACGGCCCGGCCCATTTGGAATTTTCTTAAAGAAATTATATCACGTGGGAAACTCAAAGGATGTGCTACATGAACGTGGATTGACAAATCCACTTATGCTCTGTTTGGTAGAATGTAGTTGATGGATTAATTGAAATTGATGTATTATTTATGGTTGTTAGTATAGGTGATGAAACTTGTGCATATAAAATAAAAAATATAGAAAAGTGTTAAATCCGGTGGGGCATATGACTAGACCTGTCTACGGGTCACGAGACCCCTGACCCGACGGGTTGGACGGGTCGTGGATCCAGCGGGTTCGGTTCAAGTGGGTCACGGGTTAGGGCGGGTTATGTGTTCGGTTTTAGGGTTGAGGGTTTCGAACGAATGACTCGCCGAGTCGAAATTTTTTTTTGCCGAAAAATGTTATATTTGCTCAAAAAACTGATTTTTTTTAAGGTCAACCCACTTTCTCCACTGGTTCGGGTCATCACTGGCCTACATATGACGTGTAGGGGTCATACATCCAAACGCATCATGCACTAATTAAGTCAAACATACAATACCAATAGCGTTTCATCCTAAAACCAATTGATTTTATTATGGAACCACACTGGTCTTATATGTCCAGCTTAGTTAGCGCATAGTGCATCAAGCTTGTGTGTTCGACAATTGTTTTGCGAGACACAAGTAATCATGGAGGATATACAGATCGATAACGGAGAATTAAGTAATCGGACTAATTGCAACGAAGCATTCTGAGTTACTATTACCTGAATACCAATTTTGGGTTGACATGGTATTTGATTTGTTACCTTCCTCCCTCGACGATCGTATTTCTCAACCTTTTGCAAATCATGAATGCATCAAAGATTCGAGAGGTAGTGTGAGGGTCAGTGACGGAACCTCTTTAGGGCGGCAGGTGGCCATGGCCCCTCCGGACGGAAAAAAATTAATGTTATATGTGTAGAAACGTATGATTGATGTAAAATCCATTTGGACAGCAAGTACTTGAAGGACGAGGTGGGTGGCACTAGGTTTGGAGTCGACGGCGACTAATTGATCAGACAGGGTTTTGAGATGCTGACAGTAGGCGGAAATGGACGAGAAAGAAGCAAGCTTGCAACTTGAGAACTCGTGCTCGAGGTAGACGGCACGGGTGGACTTGTTGTCCTGAAAGAGGTTTCGAAGTTTGTTCCAGGCACCCATGGCATTGTGGTCGGTGTCGAGGATGGTGGTCAATAGATCTTTGGAGATGGTGTTGTAGATCCATTGGAGAACTATGGTGTCGAGTTGAGCGAAGAGATCATCGTCTTCGGTAGTGGGACGATCGACGGTGGAATCGATATGATGGAGGATTTTATGAGCCTTCACATGTGTCTTGAAGAGGTGAGACCATGTTGTAACTAGAGTCTTGATCAAGGATGATCGGGATACAGTTTTTGATGTTGGAGATGGTGAGGGCGGAGTGGAAGGGAGGCTTAAGATTGTCGGCCATGGTGCCGAGAGGGACAGAGGTGGCGGAAGAGAGGGAGGGCAGCGGCGGCAGTAGGAGGCCGGCGGCGGTGAGGGGAGAGGTAGGATCAAATTAGGGTTCCGTGAGGAAGAAAGGCTGATACCATGTAGAAACGTATGATTGATGTAAAATCTTCCTTAGGGTTTCATTCCTCATCATATCAAAATATATAGATTACAAGTGAGTAAGATTGGGCTTTTAGGCCCATACACTATACAATATATGAATATGTAATCTATCAATATGTGTTATATTCTTTATTATATTTGAAAGTAAAATGATATTTAAACAATTAATTTCTTTAGTTTAGATGGTAAATGATTAATATTTTAACCGGAAAGTTAAGGGTTCAAATCCTATATCTTCATTTTAAAAGAATATTTTTTGAAATTATTGTGAATTTGACATAAAACAACTAAAAAAATTTCAAATATTTTTTTCGGCCACTCCGAATATATAGTTTAGGTTCCGCCACTGGTGAGGGTAGTAGTTAGTTAGTTGTAATTAGTTAAGAGTTTTAGCTCACTGTACAGTTACACAATAAAGACCAAAACGGTGTCGTTTGATCGATCACCAATGTTTGTTAATTCGCACGATGTACAAGATCTTGTTTAATGATATTGATCATGATAGATTAAAATAACGTGTGCTGGTTAAAAAATTATGAAATTACTCATGTACAGGGGTGGAGGAAGGCGGCATGAGGTGGCTCGAGCTCCCTGTCTCGGAGGAAAACATAAAAAAAATTAAAATGTATTTTTTATTTGTAATTTTTGATAATTTAAGGGTTAAAATGTTGAAAAGAGTAATAAATCAATAAGTGTGTTTAGCTTAGTTGGTATGGGTGGAAACTTGAATGATGAGGTCTTTATTTCAAATCCATATAGTTTTATTTTATGGATTTTTTTCTTTTAGCTTTTAAAACTTAAAATAGCTATTTAAATCATACATTTAATGTGTTTCCTACTATATTCTTTACAAAAAAATTGAATCTTTTATATATATATATAAAATCCCGATGACAAAGTGGAGCCGCCCTTCGATTTTTTTTTAGCTCCGCCCCTGCTCATGTACATATGGTCAGTGTCGGAACCAAGATTAAAACTAGGTGGCGCTAAAAAACAAATTCAGGTTTTTTTACTTATAATTATCTCAAGAATTTTTAAAAAAAAAATACTAAAATTATGATTTAAATACATCATTTTTTATTGACATAATTGAGATGGAAAAAAAATAAAAAAATCGAGAAAGTTAATTTAAATTTAAGACAATACTAAAGGAAAACCTTAAATTTTAGTTGAAATAATTGAGAAAACATTATAAAAGAGAGAGAGAGAAAACAATGATAGAGCAAAATAAATATGAAAATGAAGATATTGAGATTTGAAAACATTTTGTTCTCTTCTTCCTTTATCAACAGAGCTAAATAGCCTTATATTACATTGTTATCCCAAAATACTAAATATTTTTTTTCCGGCCCTCTGCCACTGCCTTCGGCAGGTGTAAATTGTGTAATGGTCAAATTTTTTCGGTTCCAATATTGGGGATGAATAATATAAATATATTTATAATTGAATTTTTTTCAAAATATTCATAAAAAAATAAATATTTACGTAAATATTCAATGGTTTAAACTAATTACAAAAATATTCATTTTTTGCAGGTTTGGCAGAAAAACGCATACTGGGTCCGCGTTTTATGTACAAACCTCGAAAGAGAATTGGCGCCGGGGTGGTGTTTGAATTTTACAAAAGAAACGCGGCCTCAGGCCGTGTTTCTTTTAAAAAATAAAATGAAATTATAGATATCTGAAGAGAAGCTGAGTTGGCACTAGAAACGCGGCCTGAGGCCGCGTTTCTGGTATGAACTTGGACCCCAGTTGCTGACTGGATGGGACGCAAGGCGAGCTAGTACGTCGCTCGAGTAGGGCTCCCACACAAACTGTGTTGTAAAGTAATGCATGTGACTACAATAGTTCTTAATTCTACCATATACAAGGATGAGAAGTGACAATAAAACTGACTAACCTGATCTGAAGTTTGGCGATCTAATGCATCTCGATAGTACATCAAGGTCTTTGGGGTAGTTCCATAGGAGTATGAGCAATTCAACCATCTCATAGCCAGTGAATCCTCCCCATCTACAAATCGAGCACTGAATTGGGGAGGTTGTGAACCGTAACCTGTCTTCTTCCTTTTCTCTTGTCTTCTAGCCCTCCGAACTGCATTATGGTCATCACCTTCACCAAGTGGGATAATGCAACGTGGTCGTCTAATGGGGATGCACTCCCAGACCCACAACTAGTATTATTGTAAAGGTAATAAGTTCACGAGTTCATTGAATGTAGATGTATGAAATGAAATAATTACCATACCTGTAGTAAGATGACTGGCCCAACGATCTCAACTTTCTCTCTTTCTGTAGCTCTACAAAGCTGTCGATAGAGGAAGGCCAATGTCACACTGCCCCAACTGTACTGGCTAGCAGCCTCCAAATCCGCTAACAGTGGGAGGTACAACAGTTGCACTTGACCGCCACTACTGTCCGCGAACATGACACTTCCCATTAGCAAGAGAATGTACGCCCTAGCCTGACACTGCACTACATGTTCTTCCACATCTTCTGGTAAGGGCACCAGTAGTTGTCGTAGCCAGGCCACTTTCACCGACGAACCCCTTATCTGATTTGGCGGGGGTCTTTGCCCAAGGAGTGTTTCAGCAACGGTTGGCTAATCGTAGCATGCAGTTCCAGTAACTGCAAGACCGTCAAAACGTAGCCCCAATAAAACTGAAACATCTTGGAGTGTGATTGTGGCCTCCCCTACGTTGAAGTGGAAGGTGTGGGTCTCAGGTCTCCATCTCTATATCAACGTCGTAATTAACTCATTGTCTAGCTCGAACCCAGACCCAAGCTTGTAGATGCATTCGAATCCTGCAACCTTTATGTATTGCATCACTCTCTGGTCTGGAGCTAGATCTCGCCCAATCTTACGCAAGTGTAGTCTATGTTGGATCACGCCATTCGTCTATAAATATAACGCAAACAAACATTAGTTTCTGATCTGTTTGTAACATATACTTACATATTCTTCACGATAACAGCATGTACTTACATATTCTTCGCGATTCCAGACATCAGTTGACCTATAGAGATGTTGTCTATGGAGCACCTCATTCACCAGTGGACCGGGATTCAATTGCATTGCCATTTGTACCCTAAGACAGAACACATAATTTGTGCAGAATGACTGAATGAAATTCTGAATCTTAATTTTGTATTTATACAATTCAAAAGTACTTATCCTACCATCCTTAGCAATCAAAGTCTTTTAAATGCTCTTCTCCTTTTTTTATTTTTTCCCTAATTCAATTCTAAACTTCTATAATTTTTTTCTTATATAGAATCTATTCTACTATTATTTTATGCAATTAATAATCTTTTCTAAATCTGTTCTACTATTATATAATACAATCTTTCAAGTATATATATACACAATCAAAATCTAATTTTCTATTATTTCATGACACCTAAAATGTTTTCTCTTCTAATAATCATACAATATTTGCTATATGACAAACATCACACAATTCGGGATCTATAATAATCACTAATCTATATTCGTTAAAACAAACATACAAATATCAAAATTTTTGATCAACTATCAAAACATACAACTATCATCAAATACAACTTTTAAAATTTTGAATTAACTCCATCACAATTTTGGATTAAATCGATCTACAACTATCACACAATTTCGACTATATGTAATAATCACTAATCAACAATAAAAAAACATACAAATATCAACAAACCCTCATCCATTCCGACCAAAATCAATCTATCATCATCCATATTCGTTCAAAAAAAAAAAACTAACCTTCAACTGGCGATTTGGAAGATGAATGAAGAAGAGATGAACGACGAGGGGATGATGAAGGTGAACGAGGAGGGGAGGATGAAGGATGAACGAAGAAGAGATGAAGACGGACGAATGAAGACGATGAACGAAGAAGATGAAGTGAAGATGCAGTTGGAGAAGGAGGCCGGTTGGGTTAGGGTTTAATACACTAAAAACGCGTCCCCATGCCGCGTTTTTAGTATAACTGCCACCAACTGCAGTAATTACCCCTTTGACCATCTTTTTTTTTTTTCTGAAAATAAATAGAGAAACGCGGCCCTAGGTCGTGTTTTTGCTTTGCGTCCCATCCAGTCAGCAACTGGGGCCCAAGTCCAGAGTAGAAATGCGGCCTGAGGCCGAGTTTCTAGTGCCAACTCAGCATCTGTTCATATATCTATAATTTCATTTTATTTTTTAATAGAAACGCGGTCTGAGGCCGCGTTTCTTTTGTAAAATTCAAACCCCAACCCCGGCGTCAATTCTCTTTCGAGGTTTGTACATAAAACGCGGACCCAATATGCGTTTTTCTGTCAAACCTGCAAAAATAAATATTTGTGTAATTAGTTTAAACCATTGAATATTTACGTAAATATTTATTTTTTTATGAATATTTTGAAAAAAAATTCTTTATAATTTACATGTTTTTTGAATTATTCCATTGTTTCAGTTATGATATATAATACCCCGTCCAAATAAAATGTCATGCCAACTAAAAAAACTACTAACGGTATTATTTATAATTTATTTCTTACCGACTTTAATTTGTTTTCACAAGCGATTGACTTTAACCTTAATTGAAGCAATAGAATTCGAAGCAAGTATTTATAATTCGGAAGAATTCAACCCGTGTTTTTAGACCACATATTATATAGGAGAAAATTTTGAAAAAAGTGTAGAAATTGAGCAGTTTAAAACATCGGATCCGAAATTACACTTTAAAAACTTAGATATAAGAGGTTGTAAATGTACCATACATCATCACTCATCAGCGTCTTGACAAATCACATAATCTATTTGTGGTCGAAAAAAATTATGGAAAATTTGGTAAGTGTCCATATTTTGGGCAAAAATTAAGCCTTAGGACAAAAAGGGGAATAAATTAGAAGATTGTCCAAAAATTCCAATTTTGCCATTCCTTCTCATTTTCCTCCTTCCCATTTTTTAATTTGACCATTGACCATTGACTGGTCAAAGGCATTGACTTTTAGTGACACATGTGTGGTGACATGTAAATTTTGTGATTACACAGTTTCGTTTTTTTTTACGGGGTCACTGTCACCACTCTTTGACAGTGGTGACAGTGGTGACATGAAATTTTTTTGATTACAGTTTCGTTTTTAGAGTTTTTTTTACGGGGTCACTATCACCACTCTTTGACAATGGTGACACGTGTGTGGTGACATAAAATTTTTTTGATTACAGTTTAGTTTTTAGAGTTTTTTTTACGGGATCATTGTCACCACTCTTTGACAGTGGTGACAGTGGTGACATGAAATTTTTTTGATTACAGTTTCGTTTTTAGAGTTTTTTTTTACGGGGGCACTGTCACCACTCTTTAACAGTGGTGACACGTATGTGGTGACATGAAATTTTTTTGATTACAGTTTCGTTTTTAGAGTTTTTTTATGGGGTCACTGTCACCACTCTTTAACAGTGGTGACACGTGTGTGGTGACATGAAATTTTTTTGATTACAGTTTCTTTTTAAGAGTTTTTTTTTACGGGGTCACTGTCACCACTCTTTAACAGTGGTAACACGTGTGTGGTGACATGAAAATTTTTTGATTACAGTTTCGTTTTTAGAGTTTTTTTTTTACGGGCTCACTGTCTCCACTCTTTAACAGTGGTCACCACTTGTAACCAAAAGGAAAACCCTATGATTAGGGAAGCACAAACCCTAAAGGGGCTAATGAGAAGCCAAAAGAACATGTGATATACAGTATGGTTTAGGGTTAAGAGATGATTGCTGTCACCAAATGGAAAACCCTAGGACAAGGTAAGTACAAACCCTAAAGGGGCTAATGAGAAGCCAAAAGAAATTAGGTGGACAGTTCTCCTTCAATATATGAATGGGTAAGAGAGTCATAGACGCTGTCATCACTATTAAAACAGGGTCATAGACACTGTAACCAAAATAAAAAGACATGTGGTGACAGTTTTGTTTTTAAAGTTTTTTTTACGGGGTCACTGTCACCACCCTTATTAGCGGTGACACGGTTGATGACACATGCGGTGACAACTTTTTTTAGTTTTTTTTAACGAGCTTAGTGTCATCACCCGGTGACAACTTTATTTTTAAAGTTTTTTTTTTAACATTCACTAGTACGTAAAATTAAAAAAAATGAAAAATATAGTGTAATCAAATATAATATGGCCAAAATAAAAAAAATTATCAAAAACATAGTAAATTCCGTTAAAAAAACAAACAAATGAATAAACATGTCCCCTATGAAACTACCTAGTTTGACCTACACATGTGCCTTCCAGGGCTCCTGAAAAAGGAATGTTCCTGCTTTGCAAGGGCATGGATATGTTTGCTTATTTCAGTAGAAGGGCTTTCCATTTGAAGCTCAACTTTGACGTCAAACTCCTGGCACATAATCATGTTTCTCTTGTTATTGGACAACGGACTATCTTCATCACCATCTAAGCTCTCTTTATGATGCTCATAAGCACAACCTGAACTTGTTGAACTAGCAAAATGTCTGGCATAGAGCCCTGAACTGGAAGCAACAGGAACACCATAATTGAAACATCAAGTTACATGACCTTGCTATTAGACTACTTCAACCCACGAAGTACGCATTCAAAAGACGAAACCATATACCACCTGCCCAGATATTTTATCAAACAGGTGGTGCATCTTCTAAAGCTTAAATTTCACTTTAGACATTTTATCAAACAGGTGGTGTGCATAATCATACTCGGATGTAGGTGTTCTTCGTAAAGGGCCTGCTTCTTTTTTCATCATCATAACTCATTGCTTAAGAAATCGAGTTTCCTCGCTCTCTGCAATCGAATGTATGCATTATAAGACACTGAGCGGAAAAATCCAACAGAAGTATAAATACAGTAGCAAATTATAAAACCCCAGCTTTAGATGCAGTTGTGTTTTTCTGTTACCAAATTTGATTTCCCTCGACGCATATTTGTATGATCGATCGATTACTTTGTATCTGAAACATTATTTTGGGGCTATATCTTTTGGAGGTATTAATTAATGACGAATAGAGCAGTAGACAGGAGCAGGTGTATGCACTTTCAATTAATGAAGACATATGAGAACCCCCTATATCTGAAATCAAACTCCACCGAATCTCTGTAAACGACTCAAATCAAAACGAAGATCTACACCGTGACGTCCGACCGTCCGATCAATGATGATCTCGCCACGCTGAAGATCGGCTTCGACCCCTCCGCGCCCTCTCCGGCGAAGTCCTCCCACCTCAGTTGCAGGCTCAGCCTCTATCCCAAATTCCAATCCATCAATTCAATTAATCAGAAAAAAAAATCCGAAGAGAGGGAAGACGAGAGAGAAGAGGAGGTGGATAGATCTGGAGAACGAAGGTACGAAGGTTTGAGATGTCGTTCTCAGATCTGGAAAAAGCGAAAGGAAAGCAAAATTAAAGGGGAGGGTAAAAGTGGTATTATGAAAATATTTTGGCCATTTACTAGCAAGGCTCAATCCTTGGGACATTTTCTATTTGGCCCAAAGACCAAGGCCTTTGGGCCAAATTTCTTGAAAAAATCACATGCTATATGTAAAGATTTGTTATAGTATACACACCCATTATTGTGTATACAAGTTTTATCGTGTACGTAAAATTTATTTATCTATTTGTTTGTGATTATTCGTCTGTTTTTTTAGATGCTTATTCGTTTGTATTAAAAATATATAAATTTTGTTTTGACAAATAATTGTCCTTCCAATAAATAATCTCACAATATTAACGAATAATAAAAAAAACTACTTTTAATCATATATATATAGGACAATAGATCAGAGGGAGATATCATTTGTGAACACCTATTACGATGTTGCAAATAAGTCTGGAGTGTTGAATAAGGAAATTCAACGGCTGAGATTTAACGAAAAATTTGAAGAGCAAAATTATTCGTTTGAAACAACATGATTATCTGCACATAACTCATACAAATAATCATGATGTAACAAACTAATAATTTTTATATGAAATGACTGTTATTACAAAAAATAATTATATTATGTTAGATGAATAATTATGTTGTTATATATGAATAATCAACCTGTTTATAGTTTACACTGTAAGAGGTCTGAAACGAATTAAAAAAATTTGTCTGAAACGATTTACTCCGTAAGAGGTGTTTACACCAGAATTTTTCCTTATATATATAAAAAATAGTTCATATGTATGCAACCCTTATAGTATATCATGTTAAAAAAATATGGACTATTAAACTAATAAACTCAACAGTTTAGATTAAAAGTAAATTCTTATTATTCGGTGGTATTAGACGATTATTCATTGGAATGAAATTATTCGGTGCCATGGTATTGATGATTATTCGTTAAAAAGAAGTTTATATTTTTTACTCTTTTTTCCTGGTTAATAATTACGTTGTTATAGGCAAATAATCATGTGAAAACAAACGAATAATCATAAGAAAACAAATGAATAATTTTTGCATATACGATAAGGCTTGTGTACACCTGATGTGCGCGCAAATTGCCATATTTTCTATGCACATAAAAGTCCATTTTATCGTCTTTTGCATGCATATTAGTGGGAAAACATGAAATTAGTGTAGTTTACGCTTAAATGTCAAATATATGGGTCTGCACGAGTTTCTATGTGATTTTGTAGAAAAAGAGGATAAAAATGGACAGATTTGGAAGAGCGGAAAAAGAACTCGAATTCTTCTGAAGAGGTCGAAATCGACTGGGGACCTCGACATCGAGTACATCAGAGACATAGGAATCGAGCAGGAAATGAAGCGGAGCATGTCGACACAGAGAGGTCGATATCGACGTCTGGAGGTCGATATCGATGTTGCCAGATCGAGCTAAATGATAGAAGTCGAGTGCCAGTTCGAGTAGGAGAAGGAGAGCTCGAGATAAAGTTTCACAGGGGTCGATATCGATGTTCAAGGTCGATATCGACCATGCCAGCAGAGGAATCCGACTCAGATTTTGATAAAATTCTATCCGAAGTTTGCACGTCTATCCAAAAGTCGAGATTTCTTATCTTCAACACCAGATCTATCATATGAAGGCTGATTTACCGTAGGAGTTTTAGTTTTTACTTTATTTAAGTTTTATCTTAGAGAATAAAGATAGAGTTTCGAGTCTTTGGATAGCAAAGTTCGATATCTATATATAGAGGCCATTAGGGCCGAGTTTAGGCATCCAAGCACATTCAATTTACATACAATTCAGTTCCAATTACAGTAGTAACGAGTTAGAGAGAGAGAGAGGGCCGAGTGGAGTTTGTGAAGCAAGAGCGGAGTGGCTTGTTCGGTTGTACTTTCTCTTTTGCAAAGTTTAATTCAAAGTAGTTTTCTTTCAACAATGATGATGGTGTGCATGATGAGGAGCGAGTAGTCAACCCACTTCTAGGGTCGGGGTGAGCCCGACGATAACAATGTAGGGTAAGTGCATCAAAGGTATGACTTTTATGCGATTCCGTCTTCTATCCCATGCATGATCCTTTGCGAAAGTTAGGGAGATTCATTATTTGCATTATTGAAGCGAAAGCCACTCATATTGTGAACTTGGATTGCTCATAAATTGGATAGTAACCCTTAGAAACTATGCGAGAGCCTCTAATCACCTAAGTGTTGATAACGAAAGTTATTTGACGGAAAGACTTTAAATTTCATAACTTTAGCATAAAACTTGCATTGTTATCGTTGTGGCATGAAACCCCGACTTTGAAAACTTTTAGTTTATCGAATTCAATATAAAAGTTTTAGTTTTGTTTCTGATCATCCTTCTTTCCCATTCTACTTTCTTCGGACTCTTTTCCGACAATTGGTTATGAATTACAGTTTCTGTGACAAACATCGAAATCGACTATAAAGGTCGATATCGAGGTCTCTGCTCGACGTCGACTTTGCTGCTTTTGTCTTCTGCAGGAACTGTACTGGAAATCGACCAGAACTGAGGTCGATATCGACCAGACATATTGATATCGAGTGTCTTCTGAGGTCGAAAGCCTTGATCGTGAGTACAACAAGGAAAGTGCTGACATACCTCCTCGTGGATTTGATCCTGAATTACCCTACTACTACAAGGGAGGGGATTCTTGTATTATTTGTTTGAGCCAGGGAGTAGTCTAGTCGTGAATTGTTAATTTGAATTGTTTATTTGAATCTCCTACTAACCCCCCGTAGCAAACAAATTGACGCCGTTTCCGGGGAGGCAATCAATCGCCACCTAAGTTTAATCACGATCTTTTCTTGAGCTTATTCTGTAGGTTTATGCGATGTTCTGATCGCGGACCTATCCTGGAACCAATCAACGAGCCTGAACGTTTCTACCATCTTCGCAACAAGGCAATTCGCATCATGGCTGACAACGAGACGCAGGCTGAAACCATAGAGCGGTTGAAGAAGGAGATCGAGGACCACAATGCTACAATCGCTGCTGAATGGGCTGCCGCTGCTGCTGAGCGAGCCCATGCTGATAGGGAGGAAGATGCACGCAGACAAGCCCAAGAGTGGCTAAATCAGTATCCACAAACGGCGATGCAATATATGCATCCGCCGCTTCATGTTCCCGAATCCGCTATTTGAATTCCTCACTCCAACTATGAAATAAAAATTAACTTCCTATCTGAGATAAAAAGAAATACTTTTGAAGGAAAACCCAATGAATGCCCCCTGCAACACATCTCTACTTTTATGGACTTATGTGAAACAGTTGCTGATGGAGTAAATTTAGAGTATGTACGATTAAAATCTTTTCGATGGTCTTTGGCAGGGAAGGCATTATAATGGCTTGAGAGTTTGGCTCCACGCTCGCTGAGGACATGGGCGGAGGTGAAGGATGCATTCCTGAATAAGTTCTTTCCACCTTCTAAAACGGCGATGCTGCGACAAAGGATCACGGCTTTCAAACAAAAGCCAAGTGAAACCCTAGCACAGGCGTGAGAGTGATTTAAGGACTTGCTGAGATCATGCCCAACGCATGGGCAACTTCCATATGTCATCCAGGAGATCTTCTATAACGCCCTTGATGCACCGAATAAGGAGAGGATAAATTCATACACCTCCTATCGGTACATTGAGCTTACACCAACAGAGGCATGGGAGACCATTGAGAGGCTCGTGAACTTTGACAACACTTATGGGGCTGCTGCGGCCTATGATGCAAGGCCTGCCCCATCAATGCCACTATATGAGCCTCCAAGGGAGATAGATCCTGATGTGCGGCAACAATTCTACAACGATCAAACACGCCGCCTTCAAAAGCAAGTCAGATTAATGAGCAACAATCAAACTTGTCAGGAGTGTGGCTCAACAAGGCATAACACTAGTGCCTGTCCACATACTGAGCAAGTATCCATGGCGGAACAACATGAGGAGGTCAAGTGGATGAGAGGCTCCTATGGAGGAGGCAATCAACAATATTGGGGTGATCAAAGGTTCTATCAACAAAGGGATCCCCCACCATATAGGGCACCAGGGCACCCTGAGCGGGAGACAAGGAAAGATGATATGCAAATCATTCTTGATGAGATGCGGAGGAACCATGCTAAGTTCAAACAAGCCAACAACTTCGTCCATACTCAGCTGCAGGGCATCAATTCTAGACTTGGGGAGATCGACGTTTGGAAGCGCAACATGGAGACTCAAATGAGTCAATTGGCGGAAGTAATACCCAAAGCGTCAGGATCATTCCCTGGATCCACTGTGCCTAACCAAAAGGGCAAAACCACTGGTCATATTACGGCGGTGAACCTAAGGAGTGGGCGTCAATTACAAACGCCCGAACAAAAAGCGGAGGAGAAGGAGCCAGAACAGACGTCGATATCGACCAAGGTGACATCGATGTCGACCTTCCAGTCGATGTCGACCCTGATGCTGCGTCACCACAGAAATCGACTTCTCCAGTCGATGTCGACCCTACTGATGTCGATGTCAACCTCACTGCAGTCGCAGGAAGGAAGAAGGTGTTGCCATTCCCAACTAGAAAGATAAATTAAGGACCCAGCGGAAAAGAAGTTCCACCGGTTCGTGAAGATGCTCCAAGGACTTAATGTCTCTATACCATTCACAGAAGCACTTCACGAGATGCCATCCTATGTAAGGTTCCTTAAGGACATCTTGGGTAAGAAGCGATCGCTCTCTGAGATCGCAGAGGAGTGCAACAGGTTGGAGCTACCACAAAATCGGGCGGACCCAGGTAAGTTTTCTATCACTGTAGGTCTAGGTCAATTCAAATTTAATGCTTTAGTTGACTTGGGCGCTAGTGTTAGCATGATGCCACTAACCATTTGGCACAAGGTAAAGATAGGTCCTCTGGAGCCCGTCGATGCAAGATTATACATGGCTAAAAATACGGTAGTTTTTCCAACTGGGATAGTGACGGATGTGCCAGTACAAGTAGGTAAATTCTTTGTCCCTGCTGATTTCTTAGTTTTTGATATAGCGGAGGACCCTGCTTGTCCAATTATTTTAGGTAGGCCATTCCTAGCAACCGTCGATGCCAACATCAGCGTGAAGAAATGATTGCTCTCATTCACAATTAGTGACGAGGTGATAGAGTATGCCTTCAACAAGACGGTGAAAAATCAAGGGCCAATGGAGATAAAAGCCATCAATGGTGTCTACATTGCATGTGGAGAAGCCAAAGTAAGGAGTATGACACTGGAGGAGCTTGAAAAAAGGGCCATAGAAGCCCAGGTGGCGGAAGTTGT
This sequence comes from Persicaria maculosa, assembly GCA_963922045.1. Classification (NCBI taxonomy): domain Eukaryota; kingdom Viridiplantae; phylum Streptophyta; class Magnoliopsida; order Caryophyllales; family Polygonaceae; genus Persicaria; species Persicaria maculosa. The sequence goes on along the minus strand of OY998261.1, from coordinate 15,238,226 downwards.
GGCAATCTTGAACGAAGGGGCCCAACAGAACATCGAAATCGACCCAGGTAAGTCGATATCGACTAAAAATGTTCAAGATTATGTGCCAGGTCATAAGTATGGGGTCTACGGAGGAGAAAAAGACACATCGAAATCGGGGACTAAGGTCGATATCAACCACCCTACCGAAATCGACCACCATCAGCGCTGAAAAGGGAGGAAAGGAGACCTCGATATCGATCTCTGAGGGTCGAAATCGACCTGATCATATCGAGCAAAAACTCTCCAAATCGACTGATCCTCCAGGAGTACAACAGAGGTCGATATCGACCTCCGAACATCGACATCGACCTGAGCCACAGACTGAGAAGAAGGTAAGTCAAGGTACGGATTCCTCTTGTTCCATTTCAATTAAGGATTTATCATTATTTGGAAGAGGTGTGCCTTGGCATGTGCGCTTATGTAGGGTATCCGATGATGATTCTAGCCAATATGAGATAGGAGACAAGGTTTATGTTGCCAAATCTAAGGACCATTGGTTCCCTACAAGATTCAAGGACAAAAATTTGGGACCATTCACGGTGAATCAGATCCATCCTGGCGGAATGCAGCTGCGGGATAAGAAATGAGTCATATTTGAGGCCCAAGCCACATGGGCTCTGCAGATGCCGCCTTGAGAAGCATAAAGGAAGAAGTCGGCCTAGCGATTTAAAAGTCTAGAGCATGTAACAAAGACTTAGTTTTGGTTTTAGACAATTTTTACTTTGGTTTGAGACACTTTATTGTTTTGCATATTTTTGTTTTGGTTTTAACAAGTTACAGGAAAGAGAGAAGCACACAGAAAAGACGTCGAAATCGATGTCCAAGATCGACATCGACCTTAAGGTTAACATAGATGGGTTTGTGATCGAGGCCGGATCACCCTGAAGCCTGAGCAGAAATCGATGAGAAACATCGATATCGATGTTTAAGGTCGATATCGACCATGGCTGCTGTCTTCTTCGACTCCTGAAATTTGTGACGATTTAGTAAGTTTTCTTCTTAACCCTAGTTCTAATACAGTGAGGACACTGTAAATTTTAAGTATGGGGTGGGGGAAAGGCTTACTTGTATATTCATACTTAGTTTAGATTTGCATATTTATCTTAATGCATATTTAGTTTTTATTTTCGAAAAAAAAGAAGAAAAAAATGACCCCCATCAAAAATTTGAAGAAAAAAAGAAAGAGTCATGGAAGTATAAAAAAGAGCTCTATGATGCAAAATTAGATTCATTAGAGATATATAATGTTCTAAAAGGCGTTAGGCGGCCGCTAGGCGGCGGGTGACCGCCTAGCGCCTAGGCGGCTAGGCGGGTGCCTAGGTGGCGCCTAGGCGGACTTAGAATAAACTTGATTATTTCCCCATCTTTTAACGTATAACACATGTCAATAATTCATATAGTGTAATAGTAATCCATAATATCACTCATGAACCCAAATTTGCGGTGCTTAACTAACATTTAAGTAAATAAATGCAAAAGTATGCGTCCGACTAACGACTCTAAAACTCCTAAAATTCAAAACCATAGGTTTGACTCAAAAGCAAATATATCTCGACTTGGGGGGATAAAAAACCCTAATTTGACTAATTACATGCCCAAAAGCTAAAATTAAATAATCGTCAGGCTAGGCGGGGCTAGGCGGCGCCTAGGCGGGACTAGGCGGCGCCTAGGCGGGTCTAGGCGGCGCCTAGGCAGATTTCCGCCTAGAGGGCCGCCTAGGTTTAAAAATTCCTAGGTCCCATCCCGCCTAGCGCCTAGGCGGCGCCTAGGCGCGATTTTTAGAACACTGGAGATATAACATGAGATTGCCTAGTTAAGGGAAGTCCCAATCAAGTGCAAAAAGAAAAAAATAAAGGAGATGAAAAAATTGAAGTTGCTTTTGACATATGCATGATAAGATGATGGAGGACTTTTTATGAAATTTTCATACAAGTGCTTACATATACAAGTTCATATCCTAGCCTTACCTATGCATATTTGCAAAAGTCACAAGCCACATATGAGCCTTATCATAATCATTATTGCTCCACATATATACATATTGCCCATTTTATACCTTATACCCTATCCGGGGACAAGTTTGAGAATGGATGACATTTTTTGGAGTTGTATTATGGAGTTGTGCATTATTTATGAAGTTGTTGGCAGGAATGAAAGAAATTATGAAATATGGAAAATTTAATGAGCGAGAAAAAAAATCCGATCACCTCAGGAGATAAAGGTAGGTCGACCCTGCTCGTTGAGATGTTAGTTCAGCGAGATGGGACACAAGGTAAGGAGCCCGAAGTACTAAGTATCCGGGGCCATTCATGACACACATGTTTGCGACTCGCGAGAAGGCAGTACTAAGGTTAGAGAGGTAAAAGCATTATATTGAATAAAAGCATTGAGCGATGAGTGAAAGGTGAGACATCATGAAGAAGGAATGTGGAATGTTTTGGAAAGAAAGTATGTTTCCCCGGATTTAACGCCACATGGCCAAAATTTAGCCCACCTTTAGCCTTTTACCAATCTACTTCTCACAAGCTTGCAAAAGTCCTCTTGATTATTAATGCTATGTCGCTAAAATTGTTTTTTTTGATATTACCTCCTTTTATGAGTATGAAATTGCTTTTATGCACATGCATGGATTTGGTTGACATAAGTACCTTATCAAGGATGGCAATTGATTGTAGGGACATATGAAAAATGAATCTATGATGTTGAGAGTTTACTTTCTTCCCCTGAATGACCATTAAAGGTATTGCTTGGGGACAAGCAAGCATAAGTATGGGGTGTTTGATGTGTGCGCAAATTGCCATATTTTCTATGCACATAAAAGTCCATTTTATCATCTTTTGCATGCATATTAGTGGGAAAACATGGGATTAGTGTAGTTTACGCTTAAATGTCAAATATATGGGTCTGCACGAGTTTCTATGTGATTTTGCAGAAAAAGAGGATAAAAATGGACAGATTTGGAAGAGCGAAAAAAGAACTCGAAGTCTTCTGAAGAGGTCGAAATCGACTGGGGACCTCGACATCGAGTACATCAGAGACACAGGAATCGAGCAGGAAATAAAGCGGAGCATGTCGACACAGAGAGGTCGATATCGACGTCTAAAGGTCGATATCGATGTTGCCAGATCGAGCTAAATGATAGAAGTCGAGTGCGAGTTCGAGTAGGAGAAGGAGAGCTCGAGATAAAGTTTCACAGGGGTCGATATCGATGTTCAAGGTCGATATCGACCATGCCAGCAGAGGAATCCGACTCAGATTTTGATAAAATTCTATCCGAAGCTTGCACGTTTATCCAAAAGTCGAGATTTCTTATCTTCAACACCAGATCTATCATATGAAGGCTGATTTACTGTAGGAGTTTTAGTTTTTACTTTATTTAAGTTTTATCTTCGATAATAAAGATAGAGTTTCGAGTCTTTGGATAGCAAAGTTCGATATCTATATATAGAGGCCATTAGGGCTGAGTTTAGGCATCCAAGCACATTCAATTTACATACAATTCAGTTCCAATTACAGTGGTAACGAGTTAGAGAGAGAGAGAGGGCCGAGTGGAGATTGTGAAGCGAGAGCGGAGTGGCTTGTTCGGTTGTACTTTCTCTTTTGCAAAGTTTAATTCAAAGTAGTTTTCTTTCAACAATGATGATGGTGTGCATGATGAGGAGCGAGTAGTCAACCCACTTCTAGGGTCAGGGTGAGCCCGACGATAACGATGTAGGGTAAGTGCATCAAAGGTATGACTTTTATGCGATTCCATCTTCTATCCCATGCATGATCCTTTGCGAAAGTTAGGGAGATTCATTATTTGCATTATTGAAGCGAAAGCCACTCATATTGTGAACTTGGATTGCTCATAAATTGGATAGTAACCCTTAGGAACTATGCGAGAGCCTCTAATCACCTAAGTGTTGATAATGAAAGTTATTTGACGGAAAGACATTAAATTTCATAACTTTAGCATAAAACTTGCATTGTTATCGTTGTGGCATGAAACCCCGACTTTGGAAGCTTTTAGTTTATCGAATTCAATATAAAAGTTTTAGTTTTGTTTCTGATCATCCTTCTTTCCCATTCTACTTTCTTCGGACTCTTTTCCGACCATTGGTTACGAATTACAGTTTCTGTGACAAACATCGAAATTGACTGTAAAGGTCGATATCGAGGTCTCTGCTCGACGTCGACTTTGTTGCTTTTGTCTTCTGCAGGAACTGTACTGGAAATCGACCAGAACTGAGGTCGATATCGACCAGACATATCGATATCGAGTGTCTTCTGAGGTCGAAAGCCTTGATCGTGTGTACAACAAGGGAAGCGCTGACATACCTCCTCGTGGATTCGATCCTGAATTACCCTACTACTACAAGGGAGGGGATTCTTGTATTATTTGTTTGAGCCAGGGAGTAGTCTAGTCGTGAATTGTTGATTTGAATTGTTTATTTGAATCTCCTATTAACCCCCGTAGCGAACAACACCACATGTTCGACTTGTGTACACTGGATCCAACCTTTATATATATGATCCATTCGTTAATTAAAACATTTTATTCTAGTAATTTGCTCACATTTTAAGAATCACACAAAAATATACTTAATTATATACTCTTAATTATTACTATACCCTTTCACTTTCTCAAAAATTACAATTAATATCTCATCAATTATCACAAGGGTAACTTTTTTAAGTGATAAAGAAAATGACTAAAAAGACATTTTTTAAACAATATTAACTCCCTAAAACGACATATTTTTCTTAACAAATAGAATATATATACATATGTAAATGTTTATATATATATATATATATAGGGTGGGTCATGTGTAAACACCCCTGATAGTGTTTTGTGTTAACAAATCACAACCATAGATTCAAAGAAAATCAAGGGGTGAGATTATTCTCCAATTTTAATTACAAAAATCAATTAAAGAAAAAACCGTCCTCCAAGCGCGCGTGAGTGTTACTTTCAGTATAAAGGCGGATTTTCGGGGAAACCTAGATAGATGCAACCATTATCGGCCCTACCGCACGGTTGAAAGCGATCGTCCACCAACCGCTTCTCCGATTCTCCAGAGGGCGATTCCGGCGAGGAGGGCCGTTCTCAACATCGGCGCTTCTTTTTTCGGCGATTTCAAGTGGTGTGGGTGAAGCTTCCGGCGAAGCAGCGACGGTGAAGGCCGCAACTCCGAAATCGAATCCGGAATAGATAGGGGTTTAAAGAAACCCTCGACTCCGGGAGTAGATCTGCAACAGCAATCGACGAATCCAAGTGTTAATCGACATGGGTAAGTTCCCCTCTCGCTTGTTGTGTATTGAATCCGGGTATTGAGTTGGTTAGGGTTTGAAGTAAAAATTTGATGAAATGGAAGGAGAAGGTAGAGGGTGATGCTTATTTGTGTTCATGAAAAGAATGTTTGGGGAATGGTAATGAATATTTGTGGTATGGTAATGAACAAATGAAGTAAAGGGGATGTAGATGAATATATGGTCGATTGGCATGCATATTGATGAAGTGGGTAATGGATGTGATGAATAATTGAGTATATTTGACGAATATTTGTATGATTTTGACGAATGCTTCTGAATAATATGATGAAATTGAAGAATAAAGTATAGGTTGATGTGTTTTTGTGTTATTGAGAAGAATAGTTGTTTATTGGTGTTGAATGTTTAGAATTTAGCGTGGTTTTGATACGACCAAATAAAGTGAACGGGGACTTTGGTGAATATTTGTTCGATTGTCATGAAGTTTGATGAACTGCTTAATGGGGTTGATGAATAAATGAGTGAATTTGATGAATATTTCTATGATTTTGTTGAATATTAATGTCATGGTGTTGTACAGTTTTAGATGAATAAATGAGTGAATTTGATGAATAAATGAGTGGATTGTGTTGAATAGTTGAATAAATATACTGAATATTTATGTAAAGTTGACGAATAGTGATGAAAAAAGTGATCAATTGTGATGAACAAGGGATCAATCTGTAGGATGTCTTGTATGCCATGAATATGTGGTGACATAGAGCTGAATAGTTGCAATGAATATATACATACATGATTAAGTGACTTAAAAGGTGTGCTTACTTAATAGTTTTTGTTTGTAAATGAATATTTATTCATTTTGGATGAATATGGTGTTCATAGGGTGTGGTGATGTCTACCTTAAATGTTGTAAATATGGTTTGGCTCATTGTTTGCCCAATTAGGTCGGAAGATGATGGCTAGGAAAGGTGGGAAAAAAACCAATGAGAAAGGCAAGGAACCATTCTCAGACAAGTCAACTGGGAAACGTGCACTGTATCCGACAGATAGCGGTGACGACTTCGAAGAACAACCAACTAGAGCTAAGGTTAGCAAGAAAACCACGTCTTCAACTCCGCATAAAAGCCGGACAAAACGACCAAGGCACGAACCTTCAAGCGAAGAAGGTAATGCTTCTGGTATATACAATATGAAATTCAATTGAAAAAAGGTGGACCCTTTACGCGACATAGATTACTAAGTTCCACAATCCACTTGCAGATGAAGAAGCAACCGAAACAGAAGAAACATGTGCAGAAGAAGAGGAGGGTGGATCGGTATACAGGTGGAGGATGAGGTTAAAGAGAAGAAAAAGACTAAAGTAAGGGACATCCTGGATAAGTACACCCACATTCATACACGTACATCACCCTACACTTTGGTCGAGACACTGGATAAACTGAAGAATTCAGAGAGGAATGAGGCCCAGCTGCGTACGTTACATTACATTGGGTTTGGTTCGTTGTTGGATTTAGGGTTAAAGAGGCAACCATTGGCATTGGCTTCATGGGTAATCGACCATTTTGATCCACATAAGTGCAGTTTGGAGTTCCCCGATGGTCGAAGCATCGAGATAACTGACAGGGATGTACATAGATGCCTGGGTATCCCTTTGGGTGGAAATTCGGTTGTACTGTGAGGGAAGAAGGAAAGGAATGACGTGATAGAGAAGTGGAGGACTCAATATGAGAAGAAACTAGCAGCTCTTAGGCCTACCCATGTTGCGGCGGAGATGCTAAAGGGTGTCGATGGTGGTTTGGAATTTGTCCAGAACTTCATGGTGTTGTTCGACAGCACCCTAGTTACTAGTCAACAAAGCGGGGGAGTGACGCAGCGCTTAGTGAGGGTTATAGACAGCGTTGATGCAACGAGGGGGCTGAATTGGTGTGAGTTCGTCATATCAAGTATGATAAAGGCAAAGCTGAAATTTGGAGAAGAGAGGAAAGGGTTGTACAAAGGACCTGTGCTATTTTTAGTGGTAAGTAATATTTTATGAATGCACACTAAATTCCTTCTTCAAGTACGTGATACGACAACTACTAAGGATGTATGTTTTTCCCATATAATGCAGCTACTCTACATAGACAGCGTCGTCCACCAAGGAACAAGACAAGTGCCTAGAACAGTCCCTGTCTTCAAAGGATGGTCAGATAGTACGGTAGCAGCAAGAGAAAAACTTGAAATGAAAAGTGCGGGATTCGGAAGAGGGCGTATAGATCCACCACTGCATATCCTACCCGAAACTGGTGAGAAAAAGGCATCAAAGGAGGTACGTGGGTCACCCTGTTGGAAATAAATTTCAATTCTGAAATTTGTATAGCTTTGAAAAGTTGGAAAAGTTAACCTTATTTTGCTGCATAAATGCGATGATTTGGTGAATATTTAGTGTATTTTGCAGAATAACTGCGCTTCTGTGGTGAATATTTAGTGTTTCACATCTGACATTTGTATAGATATGAAAAGTTGGAAAAGTTGTCCGTATTTTACTGCATAAGTGAGCTGCTGTGGTGAATATTTAGTGTATTTTGCAGAATAACTGCGCTTTTGTGATGCATATGTAGGGTATTTTGCAGAATAAGTGTGCTTCCGTGGTGCATATTTCATGTATGTTACTGCATAACTGAGTCTCTGTAGTGAATATTGATGAAATATTAATATTTCGCTAACAACTTGGTATGTTTGTGACAAACATATTTCATGTATGTTTAATGATTTGTGGTGATCTGGTGCATATTTCATGTATGTTTAATGATTTGTGTTTTCGTACATTGTAGAACTTATATGAAGAATTGATTAAATCAGCCGTGCAAGTCAGTCAAGCAATTAAGAACTTTGTCGACAAACTGAACAACATACCAGAGTCGCTACGAAGTGATCCTCCAATTCAGGCATGCTATGAGCTTGGGAAAGTGGTTGTTGGACGTGGGTACGCTGAAGAAACAGGTCTAGATTCCATCGCTTTAACACCTGCTGCAAATATTCTATCACAAGGAACCCAATCTATTTGGAACGACCCGGCATTGCTGCATAACATGAAGCTGATTGACGGAGCACTGCAAGCAAGGAAAGAGCTACTTGCAGACTACAACAAATGGCCGAACTTTAATTTGGGAGTACCCGGTGTTGATACGGGATTCACTGACCCCGTAGAAGAGGTGCTAGGTGGGATTAGGAAGGCAGAAGGATCTAGAGCGGGTGTGACAGCCAATGTCGACGCCCCCAACATAACTGAAACTGAGGTAACCATATATATAGAAATAATACCGTTTGGAGTTTGTCGCTGTGCTATCGGAAATTCGATTCAGTTGTTCATCTATGTAGGTGAATGAAGCGAACATCAACGCCCGTGGTCCAATCCCACCATTAGGGACGGAGGTAATGGGTTTAATTCACGAAATAGTTAGTGGATGGAGGAAAATAAAAATGGTAACGTTAACCCGGTTTATAAGTGCAGGTTGATATGGAATGCATACAAGATCCGATATTGGATGTTCCACCCGAACCACATACAACACCTAAGGTATGGAACTACATATGGTAACGTTCACCATCGCATTTAGTTTTGTAGCGAATATGGACGAATGATTGTCTTGAATATTTGTGAAGTATTAACGTATATGGATAAATGACTGAAAATATGTTTCTCTATTTGTGTAGATAGCTACTGTCGGTGAAGCGAGTGCAACTGGTGCAAGGGAGAAAAATATAATGCACGTGGATAAGGGGAAATAAATCTGTTTTACAAGATGATGAGTTGATAATCGCACCAACAAGGACTCGGAGGGAAACCCGTTGCTCGAGTAAAGAGATTAGTCCATTCGTATACCGCGTGATTGACCTAGAAGTACGGGCAACCAAGGAGCAGTCCCTTATGATAGCTGTTATGAAAGAGGTGGATAAAGAGTAAGTTGTCATTTCCATTATGCATATTTCATATGTATTGCCGAATATTTGTGAAACTATGATGCATATTTTTAGGATGCTTGGTTTTATAATATTTGTCTAACTATGCTGTTATAGAAGACTTCATTGGTTTTGATGAATATCTGTGTAAATATGATGCATATTTCGTCTGTTTTGCTGAATTTTTAGTACTAGCATGATGATTGTGTAATGGCAATAGTATATGTATATGGCTAAATTTTCTTGTGTATCTTAATCATTATGTAATCTGATGCAGCAACATACTGTTTGACTATCCACCGAAAGAATTGAAGCTGGCAATTCGTTTCACATTAACGAGCAGTGATATGGTGCATCTACTCGTCGACCACATCCCACCCCGGGTGATTGATGTGTGGGCATTGCGTCTGAACTATGAGGAGTTGAAAAGAAGCAAAGACTCTCCCTTCATATACTTTGTTCCACCTAGGGTGACGGTAACATTGATTTATATCTATTCAGTCCACATGTACATATGTATTCGATATAGTATATTTGTTGTAACTAATGGGGTTTGATTGGTTGTGTAGTTTGGCAATATTAGTAATCGGGTCAACAAGACTTATGAACAGCGGTCAGCGTGGTTCTTCATGAAATTCTACGCTGCCGGGGTAAAGGGAGAAGTGAGAGTTGCTGATCTAGACATGGTAAGGATTATTTGTACATAATAAGGTATTACTTCCAAACCCATGAGAAGATAGCTAATCGTACCACAATATTGGAATCATTTGTGCACAGATGATGTTTCCTATATTTGAAAATGGGGATTATTATGTGATTGTCATCCATTTGAAGAGAGGGACTGCCGAGATATTGGACAACTCAAAAGGGAAAGAAATAAACTATGCGTCAAATTACAAGTCAGTGTTCGATGAGCTGGTAAGTAAATTACATATATATAGTAGTTTGAATCCATTGTAAGTAGCGTTATCATTGTAATTTCGCATCATAACAGTAAATATGTGTGGCACAGAAAAAAATGCTCCACCAGTTGTTAATGGATGAAGAATTACTTGACACAGCACAAAAGGTCGAGGCCATCGAGAATGCAACTGTCTTGAAGTTAGATTGGAAGACACCTGCGGGTGGGGTTGATTCGGGCATATACGCCATGCGCCACATGGAGACTTACAAAGGCGACGCTTCTTGGAAGTGTGGATTTAAACGAGGAAGCAGGAAAAACATATCATCGCTACGATCCAAGTATGCCCATTGCATTCTGACGTCGGATTTGAATGTCGACAAGGATACTATTTTACCGGCCTTTAAGAAGGGTGCAAGTGTTGTGAACCAGGTTGCGCACAAGAAAGGGCAAGTATTCAGTAGTTCTGAGATGGCTTGATGTTCCGAACCTCCACCTAGTTCCTATTGAATGTTAATAGACGATGTTGATTTTGCACTGGTGGTCAGACGACCAGTTTAGACAATTTGGTAGGATATTTCCATGGGTTAACTATTTAGTATTAGATATTTCTGAACCACGATGCAGGATTAGTATTTTGGCCACATTACCTTCGGTTAGCGTTTTGGTCATGTTTCATTTGAACAAGCCATTATGAAGTGGAAATTATGTTACTTTGGTGTTACTCAAAATGTTACAACCAACCATGACATGCAATTAATGATGTCTGTGGCAAAATATGGACTACATTAATACTCATTATGATAAATATTGATGTAAATAATGATGTTTGTGGTGAATAATTGGATCATATTGATGAATATTTATGTAATATTGATGAATATTTCTGTAAATGTATGGAATCTTTGTTCCCCTGCTATGAATATTTCGATTGCTTGGAATACTTAAATAATACTTCATTATTACAGTGACAAAACCAACCATGACATGAAATTATGCAGTAATCATATGTGAAATATTCAGTCATATAAAACAAATATTCATGGACAATAACATCCATCATCTAATATCTTTCCAACATTTCCTCATTCTCATAGTCATCACTTACATCATCTGAGCAGTCCTCATTATCATCTTCGTCATCAACATCAAACATTTCCTCAGCCGTCATTTTCCCCTTGCAAGTCCTACTATTATGCCCCATCCTACCACAACTCCCACACTTTCTCCCTTTCGCCTTTAGTGCTTTCGATGTCGCCTTCTCCAACGACCCCTTCAACCTATGTCCCTTGTTCTTTGCTTGAGGTGGGGGTTGAACAAGTACCTTGTCTGGAGGCTTTACCCCCACATACTTCTGCACAAACGACTCTTTGCTTGTTCCAGCTGACACGGAGTCAGAAACTTTCTTTAAGTATTGTGATCTCTTCTGTTGCAAATTCGTCATAAAATCATCGATGAGATCACTGTCCTCCTCCACGAGGCCAACCGTGGAGTATATGGTACCCCATAGCCTGTTCAATGCTAACTTCCTAGACTCAATTGAAGCACACTGCTTGAGCACTGCATCATCAACTTGAACATGTGCCAACTCCCTAGCTTGCTTAGTCCACCTTGACTTTACCATTATTGATGGTATTTCCTGCATACCCATGAATTTGTACGTCGCAAATATATGTTTGCAAGGGATTCCGATCCTATGGAGAGTATTGCAATTGCATGTAGAAACCTCGGTATCTGCATCATAGACCACCTGAAAGTCCCCCACATCTTGTTCTGCAACAACATGTTTCTTGCCCGAACCCTCCTGAATCTCTTTGGTCACATTGCATATTGTGATTGCATCGGCGATCTCCTCTTTTACCTTTTCAAAAACCCGCAACGTATACACAGATGATGCATGCCTCTCGATAACAAGTCGAGTCTCATAAGTTGGAACAGCAGTTGCGGATTCCATGTCTAGCCTTGCTTGTGTGTGGCGCTGAGTATCCATCGCATTTTCAAATTGCATCATTAACTCGACCATGCTGAAATGTCTGCTAGAATACTCTCCGAAAAAGCTATTAGCAGACTCAGAAATGGATGTCGTGCGAATTAAACCACCCATTGGCACGTCCCTGAAAAATGCAGGTATCCAATTCATCCTCAATTTGTACTTGAGCGCCAACCATTTGTTGTTTTCCAGTGAGAACTCTGACAACATCTCCTTCCACATCTCCTCGAACTCTTCGACAGTGATCTCATAGCTCCATACCACTTTGTTTATTTTATGACGAAACTCTTTGTTGAGACATACTTCTTTAGGTACCTGGGATAGTTAGAACACACCATAAATTGCTGTAAGAGTTGATAATGGATTTAATAATGCATTTTGACTGCTAGTAGAGGAATATTTGTTCCGTAATATATTTTTGTTGTTACTGTGATGAACATTACTTATATATTGCTGCATATTATCCCTAAAGTAATGAATAAATGCGATTAACTTACAGACCAATTACCTCTCTTGGAACTTTCATCATTATATGCCACATGGAAAAGCGATGCCGGGTATTAGGAAACACCTCCGGAATAGCCTCCCTCATGGACGGATCTTGATCAGTTACAATTACGAACGGGTCCTTGCCCATGGCTTTTTGAAAGTTCTCGAACAACCACTTGTAGGACTGTTTATCCTCGGTTAACAACAACCCAGCCCCAAACGTTACCGCTTTGCGATTGTTATCCAAGCCCATAAAAGGCGCGAATACCATGCTATATCTGTACATACAAACCACACAGATCGAAACGTTATAATAAAATTATACAAGTGTTTTCATATGATTACATAAAACAAACCACCTCTGACAAAATAACAGAATAAATTATAATAACCAGAAGAATATTTATTCTATTTTACTGAATATTTGCTATAGTTTTACTGAATATGATTTAAGTTGGAATGATACAAAAACAATAGTCAAAATACATACTTGTTCGTCCTGTATGTTGAGTCAAACGACACAACATCACCGAAAGCAGCAAAATTCGCACGGGCTATAGGATCACACCAGAACAACCTTACAAGTTGGTTCTTCTCATTCACCACATGATCAAAATAGAAGGCGGATGATGCATGTCTCTTCAACATAAACCTATCCAACACCATTTGTGCATCTGCACCCGAAATGTAAGCCATCACATCACGTTTGAAAATTTTAATATCCTGCATCTGTGGACCACCATGGTTTGACCCTTGTCTACACTCTTTCATAAGTCTATGAGTCATGGCTTGACCCAAATGAGCCCGTGCACAGTTAATCATGAACTGTTTATGACCAACGTCAAGCTTCCGGTGCACCTTCAAAAATTTATTCGATGCGTCTTGCATAAGGGGGTGATTGTGTCTCTCCTCCATCCTATCTATCTTGTACCCATCCAGCCCAATAAATTTCAAATAAATGTGCGCCTTGCACCCAACACGGTTGGTTAACCGTTTGCGCTTTCCTTTGTTTGTCTTTGTTTCCGCAAAACCATGCCTATTGCACAACATGTATCGATGAAGGATGGTACCGTCTCTTGTATGAGTTCGAGCTCCACCAACACGTACATCAAACCCAACCACCGACCCATACTTCTTGTAGAACTCCATCCCTTCGTCGACCGTTTTAAACCTCTTACCAACTATTGGCTTCAACGATTCCTCACAAGTGGGAATCCAATATTTCGTTTTCCCTGGAGATTGCGCTTGAACATAACCAACTTCAGCTTCATCCGTCAACAACTGATCAAATATTAAGTCCACAACTTCTGCTTCGACACCACCTCTACTGTCAACGTCCCATTCCTTCTCCTTCTCCGTATCTACGTCATAGCAGATCAAATAAAATAAATTACAATAATATTCTCAATGAATAATTGCATATTAACAATGAATAATTGCTCCCAATCATAGAATCATACAGCATCAAACAATTGAAATTGCCAATTACACCAAAAACTACAAGACCATAAGTTTTCGCATACCAGTATCACAATCAGCACTACCGATTTGATATTAACACCAAATATTTGTTTCAAAGCATTGAATATTACAGCATCAACTACTCGATATTCATAATTTGCCCAAACAAATACATTCTCCAACTCGGTTTTCTCATCTCATAACCGCATCATCATGAACAATTGCATATTTACACAGAATAATTGCTTCTGAGTATTGAACAAATCAACTGCTAATACTGTGTACTAAACCGTCACCTGAACCCATCTGCAACTACAATTCTCTGTGCAGTTTTCTTCTTCTTCTTCTTCTTGTTCGTCGGCTATGATGAAGAAATCACGTCGTAACACAGATCTCGCATACCCAGAATATTTTATCATGATATTAGAAATCTATTTTCAAATAGGAAATTTGTGAAAATTGGAAAAAAAATACCCATGATTTCCTCCATTCGGTTACTGCCGACAATTTTGCATCACACGCACCACACGCTCCAACCTTCAGCAATTGAACTGTAAAACCATGTGGGTCCCACTGTTTTATTTAAAATAAATCCAAAAAATCATTGATTTATCACATCCATCCATCTTCAACCAATCAACGGTCCTAATTTGTTAACATTAAACATGTTAAGACTTGTAAACATTTGATCCACCCTATATATATATAGAGGGACACACACACATACGTAAATGTTTATATTGTACTACCTCCATTTTTTTAAAAATGTCATTTTCTATTTATGTATGTTTTTTAAATGATAAAGATTATATAAATATCAAAATTTTTTGATTTTTTTTATAATTTCATACTTATTAGTAAAGTTAGGAGATTAGATCACCTACAAGTCCTATACTAATTATTGTTGTTTAATATATAAAAATATTTTAAATTTTTTTAACATGGATTTATAATCCAAATAATTTAGTGTAACACATAGTGTTACATAGAGTGTTGTAGCCTATAGGTTTATAAAAAAAAAACAATGAAATGCCCATTTGTTCTTTTAGATCTTACATAATTTTATATAATTTTTATTTCACTCACTTGAAAAAAATTTATATTATAATATATATTAATATGACACTACGTATTATATATGATATTTATATTATATATTTTATTTAAATATTTTAAAATTAAATAGGGAAAATCCAATGGGAAAACCCGCATGATATGTAAACCGAAATAATTAAGAGACGATGGGCGTTTCCCAATAAAGATGGGATCCAATGAAAATATGAAATTTTGGAAAAGAGTAGAAGCGCAAACAAGGAGACTTTTGATAAATGTAAGTTATGAGAAGAGAAAGGGTACTCCCCACCTCGACCCATACCACTTTCATCCCTACTCTAGACTTAAACACAACACCAAAAGGAAGGATAAGAAACATACACTCCTAGTACAAATCTCAACCAAATTAGTCAAATTACTACAGTATAAAAATGTCTATAAAAATTAAGGGTGTTATTAGATACATTGCAAATCTGGATTATGCTAGTGTACATTCGAATTGATGTGGTACCACGTCCGAATCAACGTGGAAGTAAACATTGAAAATCGAAAGTAAATCATGATTTAGAGCACCACATCAAATGTGATGCTCTAAATCCTGATTACCGATGTATTTAATTTTAGTGATAAAAATTAATGAGTCAATTAAGCAATAGGCCATAATTAGGGCCTTTATTAGGAAAATGTCCACCCATCCTTCCAAATTGACAAAATGTCCACCTCCCTTCCCTTACCCCCTTTGCCCCTGTGTCCCCCACGCGCGCCCCCTGTGCCCCCCTCTTGTTTCAGCACATTTGGTTTCAGCAACCCTTGTTTCAGCGTCTTTTTTTCGCGCGTCAGCGCTTCGACACCGGAGTTGCTGAAACCGAAGTTGCTGATCGAAATTGTTGCTTTAATTGCTGAAATTTGTTTTTTTTTTCCCGCGCGTTGTTGAAACCAGTTGCTGAAATAGGAGTTGCTGAAACCAAGGTTGCTGAAACCGGAGTTGTTTTTTTTTTCTTTTTTTTTTCACGTCACTACTTCAACACCGGAGTTGCTGAAACTGAAGTTGCTGAAACCGGAGTTGCTTTTTTCTCTTTTCTTTTTTTTTTCGCGTCACCACTTCAGCACCGGAGTTGCTGAAACCGGAGTTTTTTTCCAAAAAATGTTGAAATGCTAAAAAATTTTTTTTTTCAAAAAATGCTGAAATGATAAAATGCTGAAAATGCTGAAATATATGCCTGTGTGTAAGATATAGTAGCTCATACCGAATTTACTCGATCAATTTTACATACACATTATCTTTGGCTTAATTTTCTTTCAAATCCACCTTCTTTATGTTATTTTATTACTTTTTTATAAATTAATCTAATATACATAATAATTATATATACTATATACATCGATCAAGTAATATATATGAATGATTTACTACGTATATAGTGCAACGTAATGAGCAATGAAACTTATTCCAATAAGCTGAAATGATAATACTTATCAAAACCTAGGCAAGAGCTAATACAAAATTGAACTGAAACTGACCCTTGGAGACACAAGCAACAACAGCAAAAATCACAAGCGATTCCATCAAACTCATCCTACAAAACCTAGCTTAATTAATCGATCACAAGAAACAACAGCAAAAATCACAAACCCGGTGCATAGAATCGAGATTGGAAGGACGGAGAAAGCAAATAAGCCCTACACACATCAATTCGACAACCATGAATTGAGAAATTAGAGTTACTGACAGCAATTCAACGACGATTACTGACGAGAAGAAGATCAACGGCGCAAGGTGGATCGACGGTTGCGCAGCCTCTCCTTGACCTTCTCCACCTGAGCCGCCATTCGGGACCGCTCTCATCCTCCGGGATGAAACCGCGCTCTCCAGGACCGCTCTCAGCCTCTCTTTGACCTTCTCCACCTAAGCCGCCCTTCATCTCTATGACGCCGCTCCAAGGTCTCATAGTCGCCTGCTCGCCACAAAGCCAGATCCCGAGTTGCCATGGCGTTCTCGATCCCTCGTAGTGCAATCGGCACCGGCATGGCAGCGGAGGAGGAGATCCGGCTCCAAGGTCGTCTCCATATCCGTGGCTGCTAACGAAGGAGAATGGTGGCGCCGCTGATCCAACGGAGAGGGAGGGGGGAAGGTCGCTACCGCTGCCGGAGGACAAAGGCATCACTAGCGGATCGAGGCCGGAGGAAGGTGGCCACTTCCTCTCGCCGGAGATGAAGCCATGGGAAGAGATCGAGATAGGGATCGAGAGAACAAAGTTGCTGTGCTAGTGTGCTGAAAGCCTGAAACGGCGAGGGAGAGATGGAGAGAGGGATGAGGTTAGGTTTAGACTCATGAGGGAAATTTTGTCCAGAAAATTATAGATGGACAAAAGGCTAATTAACTAAGTATGGGGAACACTCCCCCAATAAAGATAAAAAAAGTGACATGTACCGCAAATTTTATTAAAATTAATTTAGTTGGTACGTACTATCGAATTTATTATTCGTGACAGCTTTGGCTCTACCATCACGGTGGTGCAATAAGTGCAATCTTCGGCTTTGCAAGATGAGGAAATTGCCCTCATAACTCGATTGCCCCCCGCTTATAAAATTCTTTTTAAAACAAACCCTTTTTTTTCCAAAATAAGAAGCTATAGAGACTTGAAAATTTGACCTACAAATTGGAAATTATCAACCTTTACCAACTAAGAAAAAAAAATTATTTATTTAATGCTGGAAAGATGGAACCCGAAAACCCCAAAAACCACCAGGAGAACGCGCCATTGCACGCGCCCCCTTCCACCTTCAATTCACCCCCAAATCGAAAACCTAAGTCTGAAAAAACCCTAACCCCTCCTGAAAATCTCTACCCGATCGTTCTCAAAAGCCAAAATTGGTATTGTCCGATCAATCTAAAACGATTCTGGTTATAGATCTGGCAAAAATATTGGATCTCATTCAGGGTTAGGGACTCTAATTGCTTTATTGGGGTTTACTTTCGCTATTTGTTCACATTGCAATCATGGCGAGTTCGAGATGCAATCACTACAACAATCAAGGGATCTCTTCCTGTAACCCTCTTCGAGTTGCAACCATGGCGGATTCGCTGTTTGTCCTTCTTCTTCTGGTTCGGGATTTCTGGGCTCAGGGAATTCCTTCTTCATCGTTACTGTGGCTTCTCCCAAGACCCGTTGTGTTCTTGGGTTGGCCTAGTCAGGTATGACTTTCTATCCTCTCCCTATGCTTCTAAACTCCAGATGCCTGTTGTTCTCTGGGTTACCTATTTTCGATCACTAATTGCTACTATATAAGTCTTTACATTGACAAATTAAATGCTCACCTTCTTCTTGCTCTCTCTTCTCTATCTGTTTTCCACCAAAAAACTTCTGTGTATTCTGACTGGCTTGGTTTCAAGCGGCACTGCATTGTTGTAATGGCAAACCATCAACCTCCAAAAGGGAAGGGAGGTCCCAATGGGGCCTCACCAAAACCCACAAGTACCCAACCTAACGGGAACATGGCTATTCCCGACCAAAATCTCTACAAATTTCGAAGAATCAAAAGAAAAGGGCGAATCAAGTGTCGCTTGGAGTTGCTTTCGGGTTTCAAGTGGCCTTCAATTTGGGTAATTGAAGATGATCGTTGGCATGCTTGGCGGCATCGAGGGTCTAGGGATTCTTGTTCTTTTCCCCGGTATCGACGGGACGACGCTCTCTCTTCGCGGGTGTGGTTGCTGTTCGGTGTTTTGGTCCGGCTCGTTGTCCCTGGCTTTCTACGCTCTTGCAATGCCGCACTTGGAAAGACAAAACATCTTGGAAGGTCCCCTCTTTACTTTGCATATCATTTGAGTCTTATTACTGTCATGATATTTGATGTCTACCCTTACAAGGAACCAACTTGCTCCTTTGTGAGCAGATCCTGTAAGGGTGAAGTTTGTATCAACAAGAACATCCCACCCCAACTATACACCCTACTATTGACCCTATTCGAACACCCAACTGAATGTCACTATACTTGCATCACAAAAGCTTTGGATCTATCACCCTTGGTTCAAGCTTGTAGCTTCTATGGTCTTTTGTTTACCTTCTGGATCTCATGTTACCTAACTCTACCTAAAAGTCCTAATTCTTGGGAAAAACTAGCTGGTGCCTATCCTGTACAAACTATAATGTCTAGCATCAGTGGCTGTCATTATGTTTCATATGTATGGTCTTGGCTTTTCAAGCCTTTGTATCATGTTGCCAACTCTATGAACTTGTCCTACAGGACCTTAACTCATTCCCTAAAAGAAAACAGAGGCCTAATCATCAATCTTCATGATTGCAAACCTAATCCCCACTTGTTAAAAACTCACATAAAACAATCATTCTTGCTTCTAAACCAACTCAGGTTTTTCAGTCTAAACAACACATATGATTCTAAATTATGCTATCAATCTAATTATGCATTATATACTTTTGGTTCACCTAAAAATAAGATATCTAACATTCTGTTTGTTAGATATGACAATTTCAAACATTACTTTATCCTTTGTGAAGTATGTTTCTATGCTATTAGCTTGTACCACTTAATCCCAACTCTGATGTGCTACTGCTGTTACGCTTGCAGTTGGCTTTGCAATCTGTCACTTGCATCTTTAAGCTTGATCTGCTGCTGTATCATTCTCTATATCTTATGCAATGGGAATTTTAGACTTTTTTTTATCATTCTGTGCTCACTTGTTATTACTTGGCCTCAAATGATTCCTCTAGCTCATGCAAAATCATTATACTTATTTGGCATTTAATACTTATACACCACATCTATTATTTCTCAAATTATAAATTCAGCTTGATGGCAAAAATCACTTCCATGATAATCTACCCATTTATTTTTATCATGATGCTGCATAAAATGATTAAATTGTTTAACCAGCTATGGATCTCTAGTGGATTTATGTACTGCTTGTGTTTTGCTACTGATCCATTATGTACTCAACTCACTACCTTGATTCTACTGTCCACTCAGTGTTATGTCACTGATCTGCTTTGTACTCAACTCATCATCTTGAATCTACTGTCTATTCAGTGTTATATTTGCTACTGCTCTACCTCTGTTTTGCTTGTTTTAACAGTAGCTCTTCTTTCTGGTTGTTTCACTGCTTTTCACCACCAACCAAATCATAAAACATACAAACATAAGATCAAACTCCTACATATAAAGTTCTGCATTCATAATATTACCTCTAATATTCTTATCTGCTCAATACCCACTAGCAATTCATTTTACACTAATATTGCTCATGAGGTTTCCCCCCTTGACCACGGAAAATCTCCTTGTACTCGACAGATTGGACCTATTCTCATATTTTCCAGCAACTTTGGATCAGTAGCTACCAAGATCGCACAGGTTAACATTGACCACTCCTCTCCTGGGGTTGCTTAGACACTGACGGCCTTTACTCTTGGGCTATCCTTGGTAACTTCTCTCAACTCTGAAATATTTACCCACAATAGCATGATCATCTATGTTACCATTACTATATGCAAACACTACCTGCAACCATCTTTTGACAAAGTTAATAGATCTGATATTTGCTCCCATGAACTAAACCATCTTAGAAAACTAAACTCTATCTACTTTTTCAATAACTCTGGGCCCATACAAACATATACTGCAAGCCAATTAAATTCCATAATGGATAAAATAACCACTCAAACCCATAACCATAGCACACCACTGAAAACTAGTTATAAGAGAACCCCTGCTATCCAGTATACTCCAAGCCAATTACCTGAGCAGAAGCTATATCTTAATCAATTCCGATGCATCTTTTCTTATTATTTTAACTTCTCTATGATTTATACTAAACTCAATCATTCTCTTACTAATTGCTATCGAGAGAGATTCTCTCTCGAGTACCTTGAATTACAATCTATGCTACAGGTGCATCCTTTGGAATCATAAAAGGAAAATGATGCTAGCTGCCTCCCTGCAGTTATACGCAGTCACACTCTCGTCCACACATCTGAACTCAAGTTAAAGATAAACAACACATACACCACTTGCAACATCTCCAATTTCTGTGTCAATATTACCTTTGAAACTAGCATTATGGACTACAATAAGGTACTAAACAAGCATGTTTCTTATCACAGCTGCACATCAAGGCTTTTTGTTATAGAACATCATGACCTTATACATGTAATTTTAGATTTCAATTTCAAGTTGCACATTATCATTGGACTATATGAACTTATTAACATATGCTCTGGTAATTATCTTGATTTGATAGGATTTATCACCTCTAATGTGATGAGGCACTCTATTATTAAAATGTATAAGCTCCCAAGATCATCAAGTTCCACAGGACCTACTATTAGTGACTTTCTTATAGATAATCTAAATGAGATCATCAGTACTAAAATCAAATTCAGATTCTACAAAGATTCAAATTGCATTCATATTTTTGCATTTACTATCTCAATAACCATGTTCAAACCCATCCTTACCGAAACAAGTAAAACTAGATCTAAAACCAACAATCTGAAATTCAAAACAAGAAATTACCAGTTTTCTCAAAGATAGTTACTATGAAATTTAGCTATTGGAATGTCAGGGGAATCAAAAGGCGAAACCTTTGGACTCATATAGAATCAACCACCAAAACACACCACATTAAAATACTAATGTTGGCAGAAACAAAAGCCCAGCTTCCTCCTCCGGACAATTGCTGGCGCAAACCGGGTTTCGATAGAATGCACTTCTGCCCCTCCTCCGGTTTCTCGGGGGGCCTTTGCCTTCTTTGGAAGGAAGCTCACTTACAAAATGAAACTTTCACTATAATATACTCAGATAACCGAATAATACAAGCAACTTACAAAAACAGCACTCAAAATGTAATGATTGACATTTTCTTTATTTATGCTCCACCCCACAAAGTGGATAAGGATGCTTTCTGGTTACACCTCACATCTATTATAGCAAAAAGCCAGAACCCTATAATAATAATGGGGGACCTAAACGACATACTAGAATCTAGTGATAAATTAGAAGGTAATATACCGAGCACTCAAAGGCTAAGTCGCCTCAATAGTTTCCTAACTACACATAACTTGTTTGACGCCCCTACAACTGGGAATAGGTTTACATGGAGAAAACGCTCTCATGGGACAAACAATATTTATGAAAAATTGGATAGAGCAATGGTCAGTCATAACCTCCTCCGGATTTTCCCAAATTTGCACACAAAAAATCATGTTTTCATAAAATCTGATCATGCGCAAATCACATTAGACTTAATGGACAATCAAAAACCGAAGCTACAACCCTTCAAATTTGAAATGGCAAGGACTACAAGAGCTGACTATGAAATGGTTGTAAGGAATGCCTGGAGAACGGATATTCCAGGGTCGCACATGTACAAGCTAACAAAGAAACTGCAAGAGGTCAAAAAAAAGAGCAAATTTTGGAGCAAGGTTACATTTGGTAACATATTCCGTCAAATAAACCAACTAGAAACCGAATTAGAAGAACTACAAACTAAAATATGCAATAATTATTAGGCCACTCTAGATACCAAAATAAGAAGGCTATCAATCAAACATTCCTCACTTCTGAACTTCCAGCATAAATACTGGGGGCAAAAAGCGAAAAGAAACCATATAAAATCAAACGATGTCAACACAAAATACTTCCACAAAATTGCAACGTGGCGCCGGAACAGGAATATAATAAAAACAATCCAAGCAACATCAGGTGTATCCATAACAAATGAAAAAGAAATTCGAGATATAATTAAAAATGACTTCGCACAGCAATACTCCCAACAACCCAGGCCATAAATTTCTAGTAGTTTACTCAATAACATCAGTACAAAGATAAAAAACGAGGACAACGACTGGCTAACAAGACCAATCTCAAACTCAGAAGTTAAAAATGTTGTCTTTAGCATGGCAAACAGTAAATCGCCTGGCCCTGACGGTTTCCCTGCCGTTTTTTTTAAAAAATACTGGTCTATAGTGGAACCTTCGGTCATTAAGGCTGTTAAGAGCTTCTTCCTTAGTGGAAGAATTCTTAAGCAAACAAACCACACCTTTATAGCTTTAGTACCAAAATGCGATAACCCAACTGCAACATCCCACTATAGACCAATAAGTCTATGCTCAACAACGTACAAGATCATCTCTAAAATTCTAGCCATTAGATTGAAGAAAATTATCCCTAAAATTATTAACCCACTCCAAAGTGCATTCATTACAGGTAGATCAATACAGGATAACATACTAATAACAAATGAAATTTTCCACTCATTCTCAAAGAAAAAAGGAAAATCTGGATGGATGGCAGTAAAACTAGACATGGAAAAAGCCTTTGATATGGTGGATTGGGAGTTCCTTCTTTCGATCCTACACAAATTTGGCTTCTCTGATCGATTTTCTGGATGGATTAAGGAGTGCATAACAAAAGTAACTTACTCGGTCCTGGTTAACAACGAGCCAACTGATCTATTTGCCCCGAAACGGGGCCTTCGTCAGGGAGACCCTTTATCTCCCTATCTGTTCCTCCTCGCATCTGAGGTCCTAGTTAGGGGAATACATCAGGAATCTACCAAACCCCAGAGTCATCTAGGAATAAAAATTTCGCGTGCTGGAACAAAAATCCCCTTCCTTGCATTCGCTAATGATATAGTCATCTTTGCCTCGGCTACAAACACAGCCTGCAACCAAATAAACAACATTCTAATAGAATACTCATCTATTTCAGGGCAACGAGTAAACAGACATAAATCACATTTTCAAACATCTGTCAACATTGCCACTAGCCAGAAGAACCTTATCCGCAATGAATTACAAATTGCCTACACATCAAGTCTGGGAACCTATCTTGGATGTCCCAAAATAAACGGACAACCAATAAAAGAGGACTTTACAGAACTCATTATCAACACAAAGGCACAACTAACTCGATGGAAAGCTAATGGTCTATCCCAAGCTGGGAGATGCACACTCATCAAATCCACACTATCAGCAAAACCACTACACATAATGCAATGCTTCATGCTCCCTAAGGCTATCCACACAGAACTTGACAAAATAAACAGAAATTTCCTATGGAATAAGGGTCCAAAGCATAAACCGCTCATCAGTTGGTTTGACATTTGCAAGGCCAAAGATGATGGAGGTCTTGGTCTCCGCAAATCAGAAGATATGAACAAGGCACTACAACTCAAATTACTATGAAAAATCCTTGCAGAACCAAACAACCCATGGGTAACAATAATTAAAGAAAAATACCTAAAACAGCAAGACATCCTAAACTACTCCAGAAGTGGGAACTCTTCATGGCAATGGACACAACTTACTAAGCTACTTCCATTATTTAAAGATGGCTTACGATGGTCAATTGGTAACGGAAGTGATATAAAATTTTGGACTGACAATTGGTTTGGGAATGGTCCTCTGATTGACTTGGCCTCTTCAATCCACTCGATAAACATAAACATTAGAGTTTCTGAACTCCTAAAACCAGATAAATCCTGGGATCGAGAAAAACTATATGACACTACTCATGGTATACTGCCTAATGAAATAAATGACTCCTTAGTGAAAACACATATACCTAAAAATATTCACCTAGATAGATTATATTGGAAATGGAGCAAGAATGGTTGGTTCTCCACCATGTCAGCCATTGATATGATAAGCCAAATGAAACATCACCAACGTTCCGACGTCAGATGGATTTGGTATCTTGACGCACCGCCAAAAGTAAAGCTTTTCTTTGGAAAATCACCAAAAACGGGGTACCCACTGCAGTTAAGCTCGCTTCCCGCCGTTTGGGTATACCAACAAACTGCCCGCACTGTGACAGTGCTTACGAAGACTTACAACACCTACTCTGGAGCTATCCAATTACACGTGAAACCATATTATCAATAGACCAAACAATTTTCATCAAATTAAACAATTACTTTGTGGATGGATTGGATCTTAACAAAATCATCAACAACGCTAAAGAAACATTAGGCCTCCCTCGCTTCGCAAACTTAGCATTTATTTGGTGGGCCGTCTGGTATTTCAGAAACAAAGTAGTATTTGACAACATAAAACCGGACCACAGAAGCATTGTTGCATTCACAAAACACCAAATAAGCATATAGAATTCTACCAAAACCAGCGAGGACAATGACGGATTGGATACGCCAAAACCTACGAGTAAAACAACAGCAAACAAACGAAAGAAAGCAAGATGGAAACCACCAAAGTCGGGTGCTTTCAAGCTCAATTTTGATGGCGCTCTCTCAACTAGTAACTTGGGATCCTACGGCTTCATTATCCGTGATTATAGGGGATATCCGGTTTTCTATGGCTCAGGGCCTTGCTAGGCTTCTTCGGTTGCTTGTTCCGAATGCCTGGGACTATGGTATGGGATTTCAGCAGCCCAAGAACTGAATCTAACAAACATCGAAATTGAAGGAGACAACCTCACCATAATAAATAGTCTTAAAGGTGTTGGGAAGCCTACTGGAGACTCCGAAATGATTGTCTCTGACAGTCTAGTCTCGCTGGGTTTCTTTGTTTCCGTCGAGATTCGTCATGTCTATCGGGAGGCTAACCAGGTAGCAGATCGCTTATCGCCTCTGACCTATGCTCTCCACAGTTCGATCGCTCCGGACGATTCTCTGCTTCGTAGTCTCATCCGTAAGGATGCTCTTGGCTACTAGGGTTAATCCCCTTGGCCAAATTTTTTCCTTTTAAAAAAAATATTTATTTAAATGTTATTTTACTATTTATAAATAATACCATAATTAAAATTATTCAAGTATGTCTAACTTTTAAGGAAAATGTATTTTAATATCATTGATCTAAGTCCTTTTTTCATGGTAAACGATATGCTCTTCCTTTGTAACCCATCCAACAAATTATTTGCCTTATATAAGAAATAAAAAAAACTATAAATAAAAAGGAAAATGAATATATTAAATGAGCCATGCTCCAAGAAATATAGTCATCTCCATCTACTCGCATCAATCCCATGAGTCTCTTATCCATTCTCTTTCTAAATCCGCTTTTGAGATGTTCATTAGCTATGTTCAAAGACAATATGTAACATACTCTTTATGGAGGAGGAAAAATTCAAACTCATAACTTAATTACTAATCATATATTCCTTATTAGCTAAGCTAGTAAAACAATATATATTCACATGAATAGAGAACTACATTTATACGGGTCAAAAACAACAAAGAGAGAGAGAAGAACTTTATATATAGCTAATTATAATGCAAAATATTACGAGTAGTAATTAATTAACTACTTATATAGTTAATACGGAAGTAATTAACATCGTCATCGAGGCGAAATCAACGGTAGAATGAGAGCATTTAATAATATGCAAGGATGTAGATTAATTAGTTTGCGCTTATACGTGTCTACATTCAAACCATGTACCATATTCTTACCAAAATAACAAACCACGTACTACCACTAAAATCAATTAGGGCCAATTCCTACTTCCTATACCAAAAATAAAAATAAATTTAATTATAATTAGGGTCAGTGACAGGTTAGCTAATACGGATGAGTGGCTATCATAATATACCCACCAATTAGTGATGATTTCATGGATTGAATTTCTTTCAATATTTAATTTATATTATATGCATAAATATATGCGTTTAATTATTATTTTTATCATATAAAAATTCAGAAATTTACTTTTTTTAATGTGGGGGTTTTGAGGTTGTCGACTAATTCCATAGGTCCGAGTCCTAGCCTGCAAAAGACGTGAACCGTAAGTCAGACGGCAAACCACCAAGCTCACCAAAGCCAATGAAGATTTGAGCACCCACTAATTAAACATAACGTGTAAAGAATGAGATTTGAACCTTGACCTCTTACAAGAGTTACTTTAAATTGGCCCTTACCACGTACTAGAGGAAGGGGCCATTGGTAACTTTACTAATTTACTTGATGAATTTCAATTCCTAATTAAAATGCCTAAATAATTACCTAGCTAAAATAGTTAGGTAAATTAATTATACTTTCACCCGTTTTGCCCACGCTTTTGTGCATTTTGTTCATAAATTATATTATATTATATTATATTAATCATATTAAAATTATTTTCTTTTAAATTTATGTGAAGATTAAAAATAATAGATTTTGTAACGACTTAAGCTATGAGGTTGAGAATTTATAAATATTTTGATGATAAAATTTTATTATTGAATAGATAATTAGTTAATAATAAAATCTTATCATTAGATAGCTAAAATAATCAATCTTAATGATTAAAGATAAAATAATTAAAGGTACAATATTTATAAAATAACTCATGGTAAAATGATAGATTTTGTAACCACTTAAGATATGAGATGGACACATCAAATGGCACATGGATAAAATAGGTGAGATCATTGTCTAACGTGTCTTAAATATATTTGATCATCATTAACTGACTTGTAAAAAAACTCAGGTCAAGTTACACCATAAAATGACACACGGACTTCATGCCACTGCTTTAGTATATTATATAGATATATTGATTCTTTTCTTTATGGTCAAAATAAAATTCTACTTTTCTCATTTTAATTCCTAAATATAAAATTAAAGTTCAACCAAACAACATTCATTGATTCAACAAGAAATATAATTTACATCAATCCCAATATATCTCATTTTATGCAAGGTCAAGGGGTCAAATTGTACGCACCCTTTCCTCGATTAGGCCTAGAGGACGTTTAATTTCCAAGTGACCCTAGGCAAGTCATCGAAGACAAATAAGACACCACACAGACAGGCAACACAAAACAAACACAAACACTCTATCATATAAGGTAATGGAGTCAAGAAAGAAATTAAGGGATGTTACCCAGAAAGAACGATGTAGGAAATGTCATACGCAACTAGTACTCATTGAATCAGATAACACTCCTCTACAGGACTGCACTCTGCCACGAGTCATCTCGTATGTGAGTGT
This sequence comes from Persicaria maculosa, assembly GCA_963922045.1. NCBI lineage: Eukaryota > Viridiplantae > Streptophyta > Magnoliopsida > Caryophyllales > Polygonaceae > Persicaria > Persicaria maculosa. Next base: position 15,210,171 of record OY998261.1, on the reverse strand, counting down.
ATTTTGCAGCTGCAAAGTCACGAAAAGAAATTAAGGGATGTTAACCAGAAAGAACGATGTACGAAATATAATTTCTTCAAAGTCAATTCAGTTGTGATGCTGCTATGGACAAGCATAGGGGTTGTGGTGTTGGCCGACTTTGTTGTTCGAGACGATAAGGGGGTGAGTGCATGTGTGAGTTCGGTTGACTTTTGACGTCGAGCTGATGGAGGATGAAGACATTAGATTGTTTCTTTTTTTAGTCTAGTTCGATCGGATCATTCGATCTACATCTGGATCGGATATTGTGTGACTCATTTAAGTAGTTGACCCTCTCACTTGCAAACGACTCAATGTTTCCAAGAGGATTCAAATTAGATTGTTTCATTAATTGATTTGTGTAATGTCATCTTTAATCATGGTTCTAGATCTTTAGGGGTTTTGAGTTAGACATAGGATAGATTAAGGGCTTTATATGGATTATACTCACATATTATATACTCTCCCACTATTATGTATTACACATTAGAATTGCAAGTTCTTACACTTGTGATCATGTGTGATATATAATATATGGTTGAAGAGTTAATAAACACGTGATATAAAGGTGTGTGTTTATCCGATATTAGGCCAGACAAGCCCATTACTCGGAAACGGCCCAATGGATGCTCCTCAGCTGACCAAGGCTTGCCCTAAAGCTAAACGCTTCGTTTTAGCTGAACGAGCTTGCCTATATAAGCTAATAAGGGCTCTAGGGTTTCTCACTTCAGACGGCGCTTCAGGTAATCCACTTCAAAGAGAGAGAGAGAGAGAGAGAGAGAAATCAGAGCGGCACTTAGGGTTTCACAGGCGCTCCAGTGCTTCCCCGGCGTTCTTGATCCGATATGAGGCGCATCTCCTTGAGAGACCTCCGATCTGATCTCCGAAGATCAACACTGCTGTTGTGTACTTCTTGTCCGGAGTTGGTTGACTTCACCGACGACCTTCTCGGTGTAGATCTGGTTTCCGACACCAGATCCAGGGAGTTTCTTCATCGCTTTACTACTTCTCCTTGTTCACTCTCTTGATACTTGAGATTCTCTGTTGTATACCCTGTATAAGTCCTAGATCCAGCCAGTTGACCTCGAAACCTTGTAAACCTGATTTGATATAGTGGAATGAGCTCGAGTCTCCTCTTCTGAGGCTCCGTGGACGTAGGAAAACCGAACCACGTAAAAATCCTCTGTGTTCTTTCTGTTTTCTGATGGTTCTTGTTTTTGGCTTCAGATCTTGAAACTTGTCCTCCACTCTGTGAGGACGAGGATGCTAAGATCTACAACGTGGTATCAGAGCCAGGTTCTTTGATATTGCTAGATCTAAGCTTGGTCACCTGTTCTTGACCTTCTTCGCTTCCAGATTCTTGATACTTAGGGTTTTCTCTCTTGTTTGAAGATTCTGTGTCTATTTTCTGTGCTAAAGATCTGTTTATCGCTTCCGTATTTTCAAAAACTAAACTCTGATTCCTTTGTTTGTCCTTACAGGTACCTAAACAATGGACAGTGCTCTCAAGATTAAGCCGTTCGACGGTGTAATCGACTTCGCCATATGGCAAGTTAAAATGAGAGTCGTGTTAAGGAGGGATGGTGGAAGGCTGTCAATGCTACAGAAACCACATCCAAGCTAGCAACTACAACTCCAGGCGTCAAGATAGGGGATGTCGACTCCTCCTCCTCTCTAACGGCAGAACAGAAACAAAAGGGAGTCAAGGAGGATCCCCCATACTCTCTGAAGAAGACCTGGAGGACATGAAGGCGCACTCCGAGATCAAGCTCAGGCTAATTGACGGGATAGCCTGTCAGGTGGTAAGACACTCTTCCGCTTCCTCTCTATGGCATGCCCTGGAGGAGCTATTTCTCTCTAAATCTTTGCCCTCCAGGATTTCTCTGCTTTGTCGCTTGTTTACTTTCAAAATGAACACCCAATTAACCTTGGATGACAACTTGGACAAATTTCTGAAAATGTCTCAAGAACTTGAAAGATGAAATGATGAAATCAAGGATTCTCATCAGGCTATTCTTCTTTTGAATTCTTTACCCACCCAGTTTGACAATTTTAAAGACGTGATTCAATTTAGCCGAGATGAATTAACCAAAGACAAACTCATTGAAGCTATTATTGATAAAAATGAAATCATGAAAGTCTTTCAAATCAAAGGTCTGAAAACTGACAGAAATGATAAATCTGATAAACCTGAGGTTATATTCACCAAAGGTAATGGGAAAAAGGGTAATAAAAATAAGAAGTCCAAGAAGGATAAGAAGGATAATAGTAAGAGTGACAAAAATGAGAAATCTGACCCTAATTCCAAGTGTAACTACTGTGGTAACTTGGGTCATTGGGTCAAAGATTGTAGAAAAAAAAAAGAGGGTTAAACAACTTGCTAAATCTAACCACACTGAGTTGTCTGCTTCTGTGTTGTAATGCATGAGTGATTGTCCTGCTGAGCTATTCATGTGTGTACATTCTTCTGCTGATACTTCTGATAATTGGATCCTTGACTCTAGTTGTTCCATGTATGCTACCCCCTCTGAGCATTATTTTAGAACTCTTGATAAATCTGCATGTGGTGATGTGATGCTTGGTGATGATACTTCTTTGAAAATCATGGGGGTTGGGGAGGTTCCTCTTGTTATGCATGATGGTATTGTTAGGGTTTTTACCAATGTTAGATGGGTGCCTAGCCTAAGAAGGAGTCTCATGTCTGAGTCAGCTTTAGAAGAATTTGGCTGCAATTTGGCTTCTAAAAATGGTGTAAGAACTGTTACTAGAGATAATAGGGTTATCATAAAGGCTGTTAGAAAGAATAGGTTGTATCACATTCTTGCTAATAAACCTGAGTTAAACCCAGCCATTTCTTCTGATCATATGACCTTAGATGAGACTCTTACTTGGCATAATAGACTGGGGCATATTGGCAATAAATGTGTAGTTCAATTGCATAAACATGGTTTACTTGCTAAAATGCCTACTGAGATTAAGTTATGTGAAAACTGTGTATTTGAAAAATCTGCTAATCTGAAATTTCCTAAATCCACTTATGTTGCTTCTGTTCCTTTAGAATATGTTCACTGTGATCTATGGGGACCTGCACAGGTTCCCACTGCAGGTGGAATGAGGTATTTCATAAGCTTTATAGATCATTTCTCTCGCAAGGTATAGGTAAGTCTCTTAAAAACTAAGGACCAAGCCTTTGAAACCTTTAAAAGGTGGAAGGCTATGGTTGAAAGTCAATCTGGTCATAAGCGTAAGTGTTTGAAAACAGATAACGGATTGGAATTCTGCAATAAAGAATTTAATGACTTTTGCCAAGAATTAGGGATTAAAAGACACCTAATTTTCCCTAGCACCCCACAATAAAATGGGACATCTGAACGTATGAATAGGATCCTATTAGAAAAAAAACTAGATATATGCTCATTTCATCTGGGTTGAAAAATACCCTATGGGGTGAAGCTGTCCTAACAGCAGCATACTTAATCAATAGGTCCCCTTCTAGTGTGATAAATTTCCAAACTCCGCAACATAAATGGACTGGGAAAAAACCTAATCTAGATTACCTTAAGCCTTTTGGGTGTGCTGCTTACCCACATATATCTCAGGGTAAGCTACAACCCAGGGCTATCAAGGGTATCCTCTTAGGATACCCTGATGGTGTCAAAGGTTATAGGGTTCTCCTGCTACAGGCAGGACCCTATAAGGTGATCACAACTAGAAGTGTAAAGTTCAATGAAACTGAATTTCCCATGAAAGAAAAACTAACTTCACATGTTGAGCTTTCAGATACTCATGACCAAACAGATGGATGGATTCCACAATCATCCCAGACTCATGAAGCAGATGAAGATGAATATGACACTAGTAGAGCTTTTAGACCAGCACCAAAGCACTCACACTCTACATTACAAGGGGGAACGTAGGATGATGACCCTCCAGATACTTCAACACAGGAAGAAACTGGGGAAGACATAGGTGACACCACAACAACAGAGGATCAAGACTCCTCCTCACCTAAGTCAAATTCTCTTCCTATCCCCTCTTCTTCTATTTTAAGTGATGTAAATGGCCTCTCTAATGACTCCCACGTGGAGTCTTCTGTTTTCTCCTCCCCTCATTCTTCTGATTTGCATGCATCTACTTCATCTGCACCTACATTAGCATCTGCATCTGATTTGCCTACTTTGCATAATTATCAGCTGACTAGGGATAGAGAACCTAGGACTATCATCCCTAATAACAAGTATAGTTATATTGTAGAGTATGCTTTTCTGGCTGCTGATCATATTAGGCACCCTGCTACTCCAAGTTCATATGAATCTGCTATTAAAAGTGAGTTTTCTAGACAATGGTTAGAAGCCATGAAAGAAGAGATGGGGTCAATGTATGCCAACAAGACTTGGACATTGGTCCCTAGGCCTCCTAAAACCCGGCTAATAGATTCCAAGTGGATCTATAAGCTTAAGGAGGGCCTTAAACAACATGATCCCCCTAGGTTTAAAGCCAGGTTAGTGGCCAAAGGGTTTTCCCAGATTGAGGGAATAGACTATAATGACATCTTTGCACCAATAGTAAAGTATAAAACCATGAGACTTATGCTTTCAATGTGTGCTATCTTTGATTGGGAACTTGAACAAATGGATGTTAAAACTGCTTTCCTGCATGGTACCTTAGATGAGACTATATACATGAAACAACCCAAAGGCTTTCTTGACAAAAGCCATCCTGATCACGTCTGCTTACTGAATAGATCCATTTACGGGTTAAAACAATCTCCAAGACAATGGAATCTTAAGTTTGACGCAGTAATCAGGAAATTAGGGTTTCATAGGAGCAGTTCTGATACATGTCTATACTTCAAGAATATTTCTTCTAAAATTCCTCTATATGTACTGTTATATGTGGATGATATCCTGCTTATAAGTAGTTCTATTATTCTCATTAGCAGTGTTAAAAAGGACTTAAAGAAATATTTCGACATGAAAGATCTAGGTAGTGCCAAGAAGATCCTTGGTGTAAACATTATTAGAGACCGATTTAATAAACAGTTATGGTTATCCCAAGATGACTATATGCTTAAAGTATTGAAGAGATTCAATATGGTCACCTCTAAACCCACCTTCATACCCTTAGGAGGGCATCTAGAGCTTACCAAGAAAAGTTGCCCAACAAAACCTGAAGAAATCAAAGATATGGCTAGGATCCCCTATGACGTAGCTGTAGGATCTGTTATGTATGCCATGCTTTGTACCCGCCCTGACCTTGCTTTCGCTATCAGTGCTTTAAGTCATTTTATGTCTAATCCTGGTAGTGACCACCAGGGGCGGAGCTGAAGGGGGCCCTAGGGGGGTACGTGCCCCATCTCTCATTTGACGAACTACCTATGTGTATTCTTCTCGTCGATAGCTTCGTTTTGATATATAATACGCCTTAATCCGACATCTGAGTAAGAAGTTATGACTGTTTTAAAATTAAAGGTATATTAATCTCTTTAATTTTGTTTCAATAGACTATAATGTTTTTATATTTTACTTAAATTAAAATTCACATACTATAGTTCATCTCGAAAGCTTCTAAATGAGAGGTTATACTAATCATTTTGACAATTAGATAAGAAGTTATACAAGTTTAAAAATTTTATATCTAATTATACATTATTATATGTTATGAGTGCAACAAGTTATATATTAACTAGGTTGTTATTCGAGCCAAACAAGTCTAGTATTATTTGATTATATTTAGCTCATTTAGAAACAAGTCAAGCTCGAGTCGAACCTATATTTCAACTTGAGCTCATACTCGACTTGTTTAGTAAGTGAACGAGCTTGAGCTGAGTTTTTTTCCCAAGTATTATGCAACTTTACTTGCTCATGACATAATAACTTAAAAGAAATTTGTAAATTTCACAAAACTCGTGCTATTTGAGTTTCAATGGATCCGAGCTGAATCATGAATTGAGCATAATAATGTGCTCGTAATCAACTCATTTTGTAAAGGATGCTCAAGCTGAGCTTTTATTGAGCTAATATAACAACCATAACCTTAACTTAATGTTTATTAGATTGCGTTTCCTATACTTATTTAGTTAATTTTGTTTTCGAATATTTCATTTATATATTTATATTTCTTGTTTTTAGGCGCGAAAAAAATGATAGCATTTTATCATAAACAGATAACATTTTATCTTAAAATAACATAATTTATTATCGTATTACATATAATTCTTTATGTCAATTTAATCCACAACTATATTGTACATATATAACTGTGCCCCCTCTTTAAAAAATTTCTGGCTCCACCACTGGTGACCACTAGACTGCTATGAAATATTTGCTTCGTTATCTCTCTGGCACCAAAAATCTATGTTTGCATTATGGATTGCATGGCCCCATTCATCAGTTGCATGGATTTGTAGATTCTGATTACGCCAGCAACAAATATAATCAAAAGTCTACTACTGCCTATTATTACACTTGGGCTGGAAACTTTATTTCATGGAAGTCACAGCAACAGACAGTTGGGGCTCTGTCTTCTACGGAAGTAGAGTATATAGCTGCTACAGAAGCTACAAAGGAAGCTATCTGGCTAAAGGGGATTGTGAAAGAGGTTCTCAAGAGAACTATAAAACCTGTTCTACATATGGACAGTCAGAGTGCTTTATATCTCTGCAAAGATCCGATGTACCATGAGCGCACTAAACATATCGATGTACGATATCACTTCATCAGAAACATGGTTGTTGCAAATGAGATGGATGTCAAGAAGATCAAAGGAGATGTAAATCCTGCTGACTTTGGAACAAAGGTTGTTCCCCCTAGCAAATTTCTATTTTGCAGGGACTATCTCCATCTTGGAGATCCACCATGACGAACAGGTACTGAGCCAATGATGCAACAAGAGTTGAAGACACGAGCTTTTATCCACTATTGTTGAATCAGGAATACGAAAGTTTAGAACCTAGATTAGGAGGGCAAATTGTAATGTCATCTTTAATCATGGTTCTAGATCTTTAGGGGTTTTGAGTTAGACATAGGATAGATTAAGGGCTTTATATGGATTATACTCACATATTATATACTCTCTCACCTATTATGTATTACACATTAGAATTGCAAGTTCTTACACTTGTGATCATGTGTGATATATAATATATGGTTGAAGAGTTAATAAACACGTGATATAAAGGTGTGTGTTTATCCGATATTAGGCCAGACAAGCCCATTACTCGGAAACGGCCCAATGGATGCTCCTCAGCTGACCAAGGCTTGCCCTAAAGCTAAACGCTTCGTTTTAGCTGAACGAGCTTGCCTATATAAGCTAATAAGGGCTCTAGGGTTTCTCACTTCAGACGGCGCTTCAGGTAATCCACTTCAAAGAGAGAGAGAGAGAGAAATCAGAGCGGCGCTTAGGGTTTCACAGGCGTTCCAGTCCTTCCCCGGCGTTCATGATCCGATCTGAGGCGCATCTCCTTGAGAGACCTCCGATCTGATCTCCGAAGATATACACTGATGTTGTGTACTTCTTGTCCGGAGTTGGTTGTCTTCTCCAACAACCTTCTCTGTGTAGATCTGGTCTCCGACACCAGATCCAGGGAGTTTCTTCGTCTCTTTACTACTTCTCCTTGTTCACTCTCTTGATACTTGAGATTCTCTGTTGTATACTCTGTATAAGTCCTAGATCTAGTCAGTCGATCTCGAAACCTTGTAAACCTGATTTGATATAGTGGAATGAGCTCGAGTCTCCTCTTCTGAGGCTCCGTGGACGTAGGAAAACCGAACCACGTAAAAATCATCTGTGTTCTTTCTGTTTTATGCTGGTTCTTGTTTTCGGCTTCAGATCTTGAAACTTGTCCTCCACTTTGTGAGGACGAGGACGCTAAGATCTACAATTTGAATCGCAGCTTTCATTAGGATTGGATACTATTTTATCGGATGAAGTAATTGAATGGATCATGGACTCTTTTTTTTTTTTTAATCATTGTTATATCAAATGTATTGATCAATGTGTTAAATATACTTTGTACAATTAAGCACCACAAAAACAATTTAACTTTTCCTAAATCATGTGTCCCCCAAAACGAATCAAATCCCAAAACAATCAAGAAAAAATCGATCGATGAATCAAATCCGGCCCTAACACGCCGGATATGACCGAAGCAAATGCGGAGGGATGCACGGCGAGCTCCTCCAAACCCTAGAATGAGCTCTCAGTATCTCCTTCGCCCTCTCCTTCGTCTTCAAGCTGCAGTCCACCTGCAACACCAGGCACAGCTTCGCCACCACCCCGACCTCCAGCATCTCCCCCATCAGCACCCCGTTAGCCGCGTGCTTCGATATCGACCCCAGCACCCTCACTGCCCGGTCGCTGACCGTGTTCGAGACCCTCAGTATTCTCTTCGACACCACCGCCAGCCCCGCCGCGTGCCGCAGAAGTGCCGCCCGCCCCTCCGCGCACCCGCAGAGCTGGTCCAGCACCACCATTGCCAGCTCGCAGACGCGCTTCTCCGTCGCTTCTAGTAGGCTCTCGATTAGCATCTCCGTTGCTCCCGCCTCCACCGCCTTGACCCGGTTCCTGCCCCACGGGTTGAGCTCGATGAGGAGCTTCAGTGCGAATTTGGTCGATTGGGATGAAATTTGATCTCTGATTAATTTGACTGTTTCATTGAATAGCTGCGGATTGGCGATCATCAGCTGGTTCGGATCGGCTACCTCGTAAAGCGATTTTAGGATCTTGATTGCGTAGAAGCGGGATTGGGAGTCGCCGATTGAGAGGAATCTCGTGAGCCGGTCAACTAAAGCTTCCGCCTTTTCGCCGATCATGACGGATCGGAGCTCGTCCTCCGACGCGTCGATCTGAGCTAGGGTTTCGAGCGCGTCAAAAGCCAATTGGCGGTTGCTGTCGACGCTAATTGAAGTCGTTAGGAGGGAGGCGAGGAAAGCAACGGCGCCGGAGGATCGAAGGGCACGACGGTCGCTGTCAGCGCCGCGGACGGCGATCGAATTGAGGCGGAGGAGCGCTTTAGACAGGTGGTCAGGGGAGCGGTTAGCACCGGAGACAAGCTTAGAGACAGCAGACCGGTCAACGGGGGGCTTAGGAGTAGGGATCCGCTCGACACCGTCGGCTGCGTGGAGAGTGCACCAGGACTGGATGAGGCGGCGGAGCGTGTGGTTGGGAGTGAGGTCTGCAGCAGGAAGGGGCTGCTTGGTGACGGGGCAGACGGCGGCCTTGGCGCCGGAGAGCCAGCGGTCAATGCTATCTCGGTCGTAAGTGATGCCGGTGGCGAGAATGACTGGATCCCGCATCAGCTGGAGGGAAATCGGGCAGATGAAGTGCGACGGGATCTCGATCTCAACGTCTTCCATTTTCTTGCAGCTGATTCAATTAAAGCTAATTTGAAAGTATCGTGATTGTGAAGATCGACGGTTGAAAGCTTTTCGGATGTGTGAGGATTGAAGAAGACGAGTATTGAGATGAGTATTTATATATACACGAAGGTCTAAGGAGGGTGGGAAGTGGGGCCCACATGCATGGCATGTTGCTAGAAAGAGAAAGTCAAACAAAAAAAATAGAGAGAGAATGAGATTGAACGAGTTTTAAACTTTTTATGCTTATCTTTGAATCAATTAATTAATTGATTAATTAATTGATTAATACTCGCTGTATACTTAATTGAAACGAGGAGAAAATTAAAAGTTTGGAAGCTTTCCAAATGGGTCAGCGAAAATGGAACTCTGAAAGGCTCAAAAAAGGAGGGGGAGGGGGAGCTAGCTTGGTTTTGGTGGCTGGGGCCCACTACTGCTATATTTAATTTTGCAGTTTTATTTATACAATGTCAACGATCCATGTTGTATAGTTTTAGTGGTTAATAAAATAAAATAAAATGCTATACGTACATGTTTTATTTTGAGAAAGTAAAGATCATTAAACATGTAGAACCAGAGACGGAGACAGGAACCAGAGACGGAGACAGGAACTTATCGAAATGCATATAAAACTCAAAAATAAAATTGCTAGATGGATTTTATTTCTGACGGACTAATTTGTTAGCCCATAATCAACCCCATATAACTAGCACTAATTAATATTGAATCTCCTTTAACCCTTAATTAGTTTAATTGTTTAATTACTACAGCATTTCATCACTTTCACTTAGATAAAAAAAGAGAGAAGAAATTCTCTCTGTCGCTCCACAAGACTCTAAAAACCCCTCACCATAATTATTTAATCTATTTTTTAAAAAGGAAATAATTTGAAATCCCACACGATAACATAAATCTAGAAAATCGAGAGGTCGAAGGGAATCGACTGACGGGCTAACCGTCATGATACAACCAGACAAATCAAATAGAAGAAGAAAAACCCAATTACAAAAGATCTCGACAAACAAGATCAACAGAGAGACAATCGAAAGACACCAAGTGAAGAAAGTGAATGCCTAGAACATGAGAAAGTCAAGAGACCGACACGACGTCTTGACGTCGGAGAGACAGAGGCAGAGACCCATTAGCGGAAAAGGCGTTTTCTGGGGAAGTGTGGATCAATGACGTCCCCCCACCTAGATGAGAGATCTTTGAGAATCACGAACACTTCCACGGTCAACTCGATCAGTAGGGCTCCCGAGACTGCAACTTTATCCGGAACTAAATATAGCCGCACCCAAGAAACGACTCCACTCAGATGGACAAATTAAACCAAGATCAATGGAAAGTCTTCACAAGTTAGGTAGGTCTATAAATTCTCTTTTTATATTCTTTCAAAACTATTTATTTAATTCCTAAATTTCATAATTAGAGTTTTGAATTGTTTGATAATTTAATTAATTATAGAAACTAGGATTAATGTATTTAATACACTGTTGTTTATACTTTAAATACTCTATTATTTTATCAAGTTTATTTTATACTACAAAATTACTAGGATGGATTTGTGTAAAATTTTGTTTTTATACAATAATTTTCCGATGAAATACTATACATAAAAATCATATTTTGACACAACAAAGTTTATTAGTTTCTTAATCATGAATAACTTTGAAACACTAAATCCGTCGCTGGATATATCACATGGAAAAGAAACACAAATCAAACCAAGAGGAACTACTTGAGTTCAAAATATCAATAAATCATCGACTTGTGTGAAAATCAAGAAAGACCCAAAGATAGAGAGAATCAGAAGACTCACACAACGCCTCAACACACCAATTACGAAATTCAATTGATCATTAAACTTTATTATTTCTTCACCACAGTAAAATTCCATAATTACATTTATTATTTAAAAAAAATTCCAACCGTACCCTATCTAGCTAGTTAATCGATTAGTGTCGTGAGTCTTTGCACTCTCCCACACTCTTGGCACTCGTGGCGCGTCTTGGTTCTCGATCGTCTTCTCTGCTGGTTAACGTCTTGTATTGGTTGGTTGAGTTTTCTTTCCTCTCTGGTGTTTTGTGTTATTGTATTCTATTTGTATTAACAGTCTTTCGTCCGCCGACCTGTTCAGCCATCGAGTCTCAAGTATGTCTGAACTCGAATTTTTACCTAATAAAAAAAATTAACCAATTAGTAACACACGTACGGCTTGTTTATAGATTACAGTATGTCATAGCTGGCGATGTCGTACGTATGATGAGATATACACACCCTATGATCATTTCACAATTTCTGCAATCCTATACGAGTATATCATACCTAGCCGGCCTCCTATATTTTACTCCTATATGCATCAGCACTATTTGAAATCAATGAAAACGGCTTAACAAATGAATTCTATTTGTCTTATATATATATATATATATATATATATGGTTGTTGCTATATGCACAGAATACGAGTGCTATATGCATTTAATACAAATGAATTCTAAATCTGTTTGATTTTTAAGTTGACACGTATTCAACATTAACTACGTCTGATATTAAAAAAAGTAACAAACGGATTAAAGATCAATTCAATATAACGAATAAATCTTTAATCGGTTGGTATATATACAAAAAGTTTGAAATTTAAAAAAAAAATCAAACGGATCAATCTATTGTATTCTAATAGTTAATATTATAAGGAGTTTATATATGGTTTTTACATTTAAATATTTCAAACAATCAATTTCAACCTTTATAATTTAATAAAAATAAAGTTGAAACATGACTTGTATAATTAAATAATATACTAATATAAATGTATTGAATTATTATAAAAATGTAAGATAAGTTTATTTGCAAATACTTTATTACTATGATTTATTTAATTCATATAACAATGGAAGTCAATTTCTAAGAAAATAATTTATTAGCAAACCACGAAGAATGCGGGTAATAAGACTAGTTTATATATATAAAAATATCCTTATGAAGAGTTGCTTAACATAAATAATTGGGATATATGTTGAGAGAATGTGAAGAGACAAAAAAGAGTCCCACGTTGAAAATATGAAAGATCAAGCCTTAGTATATAAGCTAGTGGGTTACTCTTCTTATTGTCAATTGGTTTTAGGATGAACCTCACTCGGCTTATGTGCTGAAATATTAGCGCATGGACGCACATGTACACATGAATCCCCGACCACGAGTCCCAATGGACTTCAGTAATATAAAAAATTAGAAACAATCAAATTCAATGAGCTTATTCTTGGGCCTAATCCAAATACTATCTGTTCGCGAAAACATGTCATTTTGCCTCCAGTCCCAATATTTAATAAATACTCCGTATTTAAACTACCTAAATTGCCCCTATTTTTTTTTGATTAGGAAATAATTCGAGAGCCAGGCATGCCTGACAACTCGAGAGGCCGACGCAGTCGGCAGACGGTGAAACCGTCACTTCATATAAAAAAGTGCAACAACTACAGAGTGGGAGGCGTAAACCCGGACGAGCAAGCGAGCCAAACCCGTACACGCTAGAGACAACGTAGACTAAGATCCGGTGCCAAGCATCCCAGGCGGTGACACCGTTGGCCAGCGGTATATCAGGAGCTAGTCCTGTGGGCAGTGAAGACGATCCTCCAAGGAATAGCCTAACGCGGAGTCGTCTCGATACACACCGCCACGACCCCAGCCAATCCCGACACCGGTGCCCCTATTTTTGTCTTAAATATCGCAAAGCTAAATACAATTACATTTTTAAGGAAATTCAAATTTTAAATAAATGAGGGTAAATTGAAAAATATATTTATAAAATATTTAAAGTGACATGTTTTTTTGAACAAAATAAAAATTCTAAAATGGCATGTTTTGGCGAACGAAGTGGGTATAATACTGGCGTACTAATTACTCTGTACGTATATTAGTCCATCAATCTGATAAACCAATCGAAAATGAGGAGAGATGGGTACGTAGAAATCGATGGTGTAAATTAAATACTCGTTATAGAATAAGATCTCGAAGATCATGAGTTCTGGGAGATTTGACTATTTTGAGGATTTATTTGAATTAATTGATGGATGGAGATGGGCGAGCCTCCAATTAGTTAATTCGATTATAAGGAGCTGCCGACGACGTACGGCTAAGAATGAGCTAGCTAGCTGTTGAGTAGTAGTTACATAGCGCTTTCTCCATCACCTCCCTCCTCGTTTTATTTGAATTATCACCTCGATCTTTAATGTCAGATTCCGTATATTCTTCGTGTTTCCCATTCATTCATTTTGACTGTTCATTTCCTTTGACTCTGAATTTTATTTTTTGCCCACCCCAACTCACAAATTTGTGAGCTAGATAGAGGCTGGAAGGCCTTTGATTCCTGTGCCTCTAAATTTCAGTAAAGAAGCAAGCAACGTCGATTCAAGATGGTGAACTATTTGAAATAGTTGTAATTGGGCCATGTTAATGGTTAAAAAAAAAAATCAATCACAAGTTGGTGTAGTGGATGTCGGGTTATATCTCATATTAAGAGCTTCAACGTTCGAATCTCGTTGGAAATATGAAGTCACTTGTGAGTGGAAGACTAAACTCCTTAAATAGACCACACAATATCCAATCCAGATTTAGAACGATTGAGTCGATCGAACTAAACTAAGATAAAAAAATAGAAATAAAATAAAATAAGAGGATCATTACTAGTGGTAATTAGAGTTTAAAATTATATTTAGTGGTAATTTGTATTTTATTTATAATATTATCAATCGATATAAGATAGTTTTAGTGATTAAGAATATAAAATAAAATAAAATAAAATGCTATACTTATATGCTGTATTTTCAGAAAGTCAAAAGATCATTAACATTTTGAATACCGTAGACCTAGTTTTGAATTGGAATTGTCATTAATTTGCCGTTATTAATGTATATAATTGTATATATCGTTTTTACCTGTAAGTGTGAAATTATTTTTTTTTAATAAAAAATTTAATTTTATATAGTGCACTTTTATCATCCATACAAAAAATTTTTTTTTGACAAAGCAAAGATTTGAAAGGTGTCAACACCGGCGTGACTACCAACCAATGACGTCCTTGTGGACGAGAATACCAAGATCGGACCTAGTAACCACCGAGACAACATCACACGAATGACGCAGTCAAGCAACTCGGTCAGCCACTTGGTTGGCATCCCTGAACATATGGAGGAACACCACCGAGGCAAAGGACTGAGACAGGAAGAGAATATCAGAGAGGAGGATCTCAATCTCCAATGGACACTTCCAGAGCCCTTTAGCCACATTGATGATCGTCAGTTTGTCTCCTTCGACCTCGATCTTTTGAATGCCGAGATTCCTAGCCGCCGTCAATCCCGCACGGAGGCCCCGCGCTTCAGCATAAAATGCAGACGAGGAACCACAAAGTAATGCGTCACTAGCTATCACCGAACCAGAGTGATATCGAATAACGAATCCTGCCGAAGCTTCACCTGACTCAAGCTTGGAGCCGTCAAAGTTGATTTTAAAGGATCCCACTTGTGGGGGTTTCCATCTAATGTTTTTAGTCTTTTGTGGTCGAAGTTGATTCTTTGCTTGCACAATTGTAGTTTCTTTGTCAATATCTACCTTTGTATGATCCCAGTTTTGGATCTGTTGTCGTACATATCCCTCCCATCCTTGCTCCTTTATCATATTCGGGTCATTAAATACAATCTTGTTTCTTATGGTGCATAAGCCCTACCAGGTAGTTGCCAGTGTTGCTTTACCTTTTTTGTCAAGCTTTTCAAAGATTTCGTTAATTGTTGTGTCGTGTGGTTGACATTTGTAATTATACCATGTGTCTTTGGGTCCATTCTGCTAATTAGATGTATAGATTTAGGGCATTCTAAGAAGAGGTGTCGAGAGTAGTCCTCATCCGAGTGGTTACAAAGTACACAAGAACGAGGCACATCAAGCCCTTTTTTAGTGAGTCGTTGTTTTGTGGATAGTCCATTCATCTATAGTTTCCATAAAAAAGTATTGAATATTAAAACAACAAACAAGGAAAGAGAAGAGTGTATTTTTAAAAGAAAATTAAATCACATAGTTCTCTATGTAAAGAGTTTTGAGATAAATACCAAAAAAGTGATGCTATTAATAAGACAATAGAACATCTA
This sequence comes from Persicaria maculosa, assembly GCA_963922045.1. Classification (NCBI taxonomy): domain Eukaryota; kingdom Viridiplantae; phylum Streptophyta; class Magnoliopsida; order Caryophyllales; family Polygonaceae; genus Persicaria; species Persicaria maculosa. The sequence continues at coordinate 15,194,658 of OY998261.1, read as the reverse complement.
TTGACAATATTAAATATGCTAAATAATAAATTATTTTTTATTTTAGAAAATATTTATGAATTGGACTGAGAGCAAAATAAAAAATTCTAAATGCATTCATCCAAACAACCAACCCGTTAATTTAGATCATAGTGTAAAAGATATCTTTATTAAAAAAAAGACTTACAGAATACCAGTACTTCTTCTAAGTCAGGAGTTAGTTGGGAAGATGAAGGTTCGGCAACCTTCATAATGCTTATTTGAGGACTCTGTTCAGGTTGGTGGGAGAACTGTCAAACAGAGTTGAGGTACTTAGAGATGGAAGTGAGTAAAGTAAGAAGAGATATATGACATTCTAGTATTGCTTATGGAGGCTCTCCTAAGGATGAGGACTCCTCCTCAGGATCCCCGGAGGAGAGTGGCTCAAACTAATGCTCACCATGACCCTCCTCCCTTGTTTTTTTAATCCCTAACTAGTTGTCTAATCCCGTTCATGGTTGTCATGTTTTGGTGAACAACTTTATTCCTACGGACCCTTGATGGATTATCTACTTAATATATTTACTAGTAATTTGTTTTGGGGGTTTTTCTATGATGATATGATCGTGCTAACCCTTTGCAAGTGCATTGAAGAGGGATTCGGATGGATAGTCAGTCCATATACTTATCTAGGTAGAAGGTCTTTTGACTATTCTAGGGGGTTATCCGGTTAAGGGGGAACCTAGTTCGGTCTATTATGGTTTATGTTGTGTGTTTGTCGTTGACAAAGGGGAATATTGTTGAAGGGTCCTTATGAACTTCATGTTCTCTTGTTGTAAAGGACAAACAAGTATTGTGTTTAATGTGTTTTTGTGAAGTGCTTGTACAGGTGCTTTGCAAAACATGGTTTGGACGAAAGTTAGAGGGTCACATGACTTACCCGACATAGAGGGCCACACGACCTTGGATATAATGGAAAGCAGATCTTTGAGTGAATAAGATTATGGACGCGTTGGAAGATCTTGTAAGATTGGAGTGAGAAGATCATGGTGCCAAAGATGAAGATCTCGTTGCCTTAGATAAAATATATGCATGTATATTAATTGTATCTAAGAAAGAATGATACCTTGTTTCCTTTTGTAGAGTGATCCTATGCGATTATATTTGGATTATATACTCGGCTTAGAAATGTAGTTATAACGGTCCGAATATAAATATTCGGGTTATGTTTTAAAGGTTGGATACCTTCGTTCAGATCTTGCAATCCAAGTACGAGACAAGGTTTCAAACCTCAAAAGTTAGTGTTTTGAAAGAGGGGATCTCATATCCCAAATTTAGCGAAGGGTCGTTGGGTATCCAGAACCTGTCCTATTTGTCTAAGTCGCTCAAAACCGTTTGGAGCTCAAAATCGAAATCAACAAAAATCTAGAAATACAACTTGCCACGGCATGGTCGAGTCAAAACCAAGTAACGAGTATAAATCATTCAAGTATGTAAGTTTGGTGATAGTCAGTCTCTTGGTCCACAATGCGCCAAATTAGAGATAAACCCGCCATGGAAGCATGCAACAAGCAGAGATCATATCTCTGAAACTAACCACGAAATCAGGCCAAGAGACGCATGCGGGCCCTAAAGACCACACTGAGGATATAAAGCATACTAAGCCTAAATAAAGGATGCGTCTAATGTAGTGCAGTGCAGGTATTTAAATAACACAAGCATGCTGACTGTTTATATATATATATATGTATGTATGTATGTAGAAAGAGATTAAATGGATCAACATAGAATGCCAAGTGACATATCCCAATCTCTCAGTCTATACCCACTCCAGGGTCCTATGTTTGTGCCCTCTCCGAGGTAGGACGCTCGGTCACCGCTGAACCATAATAAATAATGTATGATACCCACACCGGGGTTAATATGTCCGTACCCTCACTGAGGTAGGATGCTCGGTCCCCGCCGAACCATAATAAATATAAGAAGTCATGCTCATACTCTTAAAAGACTCTATTAGGACAAGCCGATGGGGGTGAGCTGTTCTATGACCCTAGCAAATAATCTAAAGACTCACAGATAACGACCGTTCTGTTTCAAACACATAGAGAATAAGGATGGTCATTCATAAGTGCAAGCCCTAAGTATGATACTACATGGCATGCGATATGCAACACCTTCTACATACTATATGACACATCAGGCATGAGGCCCGGTCACTGAGTAAGCTTGGGTAGGAAACTTACTTGAAGGTGCTGAACAATAATGTAGTAGTAAAAGAGATTAAGGTTACCTATTAAGCATAATAAACATATAAGTCTACATTCAAGCACACAAGCACAAATAACTCTATATAAGTTCACATAATCGAAAGTCTCATCATCATACTTCCATACCATCATTATACAACTCATCTCATACTCTTCTCATCATAACTTATCACATCATCTCGTCATAACTCATCATATCATCTCATCATCATTTCCATATAATCTCACAAGACTCCTTATCCTAGTTCCTTATTGTCACACGCTCCCAATTCGCCTTAGACTACAATCCTCGACCAACGACACCTTACCCCTTAATGCTCTTTCATTATCAATCATTTTCTTAGAGGATTCCTATGTCATCCTTATCCAAATTTACCCAAGACATCACAATCTATTTGAATTCCCAAAATTCCACGACCGTTGGTATTCCCATATTCGCCCTTCAAAACTTCTTCCTTGAAACCCGATCAAATAGACCTACGATCAAACCTAACGATATCCCTTACTCAGCTATAGCCCTTTCTTCAAAAACTTATATGTCCTTTCCTAATGCCTCAACAATCAAATCACAGCTACTCATACCATTTACAATCCTTTCCTATTTGAAAAAAAATCTTTCGTTCATACCTCTAATGATTCTCCAATTACACCTATAGCAATTATCCTCAATAATCACACGAGTCACTACCCAAGTACATATCTCACCTTCTGCCACATATCGTAAGAACAATCTAGTTCCCAAGATCTACTAATCATCGACAGTCCTAGCCACCCAACCTTAACGATATCCATAATTCATTCCTTCACCAGAGTCGTTCCTATCCACAGTACGAATAACCTAAGTCCAAAGGTCTACAACCTCACAATCAATCCTAATTACTCAACCTTAATGCCACTCGAACCTAGTTCCTCAACAACATCGTCTTCACTCATAGCACAACAACCTGCCTATAATCATATCTTTCCTACATGAATCCTTTAGCATTCACGCCCTATTCCATTCATCTCTTCCCTCAATGATATTTAAACGGATTTACCCTACTCTTCATTTGAAAATACTCCCCTATACTACAACCATTACGTAATCTTGCCATTCTCATCTTAAGCTCTACCTAAGGCTTATCTAGAAAGCTCATATAAAAATCCTCAACCACCGCCTTCTATCAGTCCTTGAATTTCACCCGATCCTACCTAAGCCAAAGGCCCCTTCCTATGATTCTATCTCACACTATCATCGAAACAACCTAAGGCTTCTAATCCTTCTAACACTCCTCATGTCATTCTACAAAAAAACCCTCGATTCGCATACATCAGACAAGAATAGCAGGTAGAAGACAGTTAGTAAACATGCGTATTAATTCATAACTTGTGAGTACATCATAATTAATCATAAAATTATTAGCACATCATCAATCATTTCAAAACAAATTTCATGCCATAAATCTCAAGATACCATCATGCTTACAAAATCTCAAAATACCATATATTGACATGATCAAGCCAAATTATCAAGTTTCATAATCCTATCACTCAGAACAAGGATAATATCATGCAAGCATCATAATAACATATTGTTGCATACCAACGGGGTTCATATTAACAATCATGCTCAATGTTATAAAAGGGCATATCAATGTGGTGCAAAAATTATCACATTCATGGCAACAATGTTTACATGATAGAAAAAGCACGGCACGTAATCGTGTGATGATCTGTAATTGGGGAGCATATATCCTTCATGATACTAGTAACATTTGTCAAGTTATGTACGAAATCTAGATATGTCGTGGTGTCTGATCATGCGATGTGTCAGGTCATGTGTTCATGAGGATATAAGAGACTACCCTAGAGTAACAAGGAGATCATCATGGCATTACAAGTTGGTAAGCATGCTGGAAATCAAACGTTATATGAGGCACAATTAACATCAAGTTGTAACATACATCCATAAACTAAATAACTCACCTTATCAGGTTATAAGAAAGGAGCGACTACACTATCATGAGCCTACTTAAGGAGAGAATCATTCAAGCAATACACAACATTATTCATCACACAACAATCACCAATAGTTAATCTGACCTCCTTCAAGGATGATCGCCCTCGGGCCCAGTTTATAAAGTCACAACAATCTATCTAGAAGCCGCCCTTCGAGGAGCGACTGACCAGAGGGGGCAACTGCCTCTCAGTCTCTATATCCTAACCCCTCTACTCCAACCATCGCGGTGCAAACTCCTTGTAGTCTTCTAGGCCCTTTGTAAAACACTAAAATATAAGCTAAGTTTTGTCTACCGTTCCCCAAATCTACGTCCCTAGGGGACGATCTATCACCTTTCTACCCACTCGATTACCCCTTTCCAATTTCCTTACCTTAAGTTATGTTCATTAAATTCATTTTATCCCTTTTGAAAATTCTTCAAAATCCTTTGAAAATCATGGGCGGTTTTCTAAAACATACACTCAACCCTTTGTAACTGGATTGCACAACCTCGCTCTGATACCAACATTATAACGACCAAAATATAAATATTCGGGTTACTGTTTGAAGGTATCTAACCTTCCAAATGTAATCCGAATATTTATATTTGGGTCGTTACAGTTGTTAGATGTCGAGTTGTTGAAGCAGGAGAAGAAGCATTGTTGCGTGCAAGTAAAGGTTAGTTCAAAGGTGTGTAATAGGTTTAGGGTTTTGTTGGTGTTAACAATCAACAACTAGCACAACGGGTTGTATTATTAGATTTTTATCAATAAAATAAGTACACCTATTGAAAATCCTCCCCAACCAAAGGGAGGTGGTGGTTTTTATCACGCACAACTAGCACGAAGTTTGATGGTTTTTCACAGTAACCAACTTGTCCTATTCTTGTGTTTACTTCTGCCTAACTTTGCTTGAAACATTAACACACCCTAAAAGATCCTATACTCCTCCATGCCTTGTCCCGACCAGGCAAGTACTATAGATTGAAGCCGCAAAGGGCTCACTAGGCCGGTCCGAGTGAGCCTATTAGCTCACTCAGACCATTTGTCATGCATCTTCATTGATTTAGCATTTTTGGTTGATTAGTTGATATTCTCTATTGATTCACTACATAGCTAGACCCCTATCAAACCCTATTTTTGATATTTAAGTTAATTAGTAGTAACTAGGGGTAGGTCATTCTAATCTCTAGCCCCTATATACTATTCAAAACATTTTAGTGTCAGATTGAACATAAAAAAGACTTTATCCGTTTTAGTTCCTATTTGTTGAGTTTTCCTTGAATTCATATGCCTCCTTTAATTTGTTCTTCACTATTGTCGTCGATTTATGTAATTTATGATGGATTTAAGCCCCTGTTTTGTATCTATTTCCTGATATCAGTTATGAGTGTGGATATCACTCATATCCATACTCGTGTTTGGTATACGGGTATGTAAATATCAAATTGATATACCCAGATACCCATCCCTTTATAAAAATCCTCAACTTCATATACCCCCAAAAATTGGGATATGGATTCACCTATCTCAACATCGCTTTCTTCTTCTTCTTCACTCTTCTACTGCTCTTGCTTCTCCTCTTCGCTCTTCTACGCCATAGTGGAATTGCAACCTAACTGAAGCAATGAAGCACATCGGCAACCTTAAAATCGGTACCAATTGATGGAGAGAAGAACAGGAGATTGTCCCCCTACTGTTTTCCCTTAGAGAAAAGAAGAACCGGATAGAACAACAGTAGAGGAAAGAAGCACATTGTTGAAGAGAAGAACTGTAGATTCGAGAAATGAAGACTGACCCAGGCTAGGAAGAATTGTTAGGCACGACGACCTTGAGATCTGGAGCTTCGCCGACAACATAAGCTTGTACCTTGCACTGTCGCCACTGCATTTTTTAGAACTGGCTCTTCCAACCTGAAGTTAGGGGATAGGGTTACCGAAGGTCTGCCATGGGAGGGAGATTTGTGGGAAGGAGGAAGAAATTGAGATGAAGAAAGTTGTGCTGCAGGGAGGGAGAAAGGGGAATCATTGGAAGGCTTAGGTTGATACCCGGTCATATATCATGTAATACCAAAAAAGAATATTAGATATCAGATATCAAATTTGATATCTATATCTCTGATATCGATATCTAATATTCATACCCGATATCTAATATTCATATCTAATATCTGATATCTGATATCTGATATCAATACCAAACAACGCTAACAAATCTATCCGTTTAACTTTCACGCATTCTTAAATCTTAATTATATAAATGACATTTGTGTGACTTAATCCACAAAAGTAATATTATTATTCACAAAATGCGACAAACTAAATAAATCAAACATGTATGAAGTATTTGTGATCTAAATCTACGCCTTGTTTTACTAGGGGTGGTATATATATGCACATGGTCTATCAGAAATCTAGACCGGTAAACTTTTTTCATAAGTTTCAAAATGCCATAAATTCAACATCTCTTATATTAAACGAGTTTCGGTCAGCATGAATCTACACCGTCGTTTGACATTTCTACTTATTACGAAAATGCCATTGCCAAATGAGTTTTGAACGAATGTGAACGTAATAATATACCTGAAAAAAATTAATATCACCCATCAAGTTTTGGCCAACCAAAATTAAAATAAAAAATAAAAAATGTGGTTTTAGATATATTTTTTTTATTATATACCTCCAGATCGACGAATCCGGCTGTCCATATAGCTAATACTAATTATGTACATGCATGTTCTCTCTCTCTCTATGTCTATATATATATACTCCGGTGAAAATCTCAAATTGTGGTAAAAACTCGTGAGGACTACTTTATATCTTGGTTTTTTTGAAACCCGTGCTAAAAACCTCAATCACACGGTGACTTTACAACTCGGTTCAACCTAAAAACCGTGCTAAAAACTCCAGTTTTAAAATAACACATGACTTTATAGTTCGGTCAAACCGAAAAATCGCGCTAAAAAGCTAATGTTTTAAAATTATATAGTGACTTTATAGCTCGGTTTTATTCAAAACCGGGCTAAAATTTATGACTTTATAGATCGGTTCTATTCATAACCGGGCTATAAAGCAAGTGAACCGGGCTAAAAAGCCGGTCCTCACGGGTTTTTACCGCAATTTTGGTTTTCACCGGAGCGCATCCCTATATATATAGGCTGTGGTTATTATGAAAAAGGGGGTTAAAATGAAAATTTGGCTTAAAATGAAAATGGATGAATCAACACACGCGCCCGGTTTACTTAAAAAAAAAACGTTGAACCGCTGTGAACCGGAAAAAAGAGAGAAAAAAAAAACAGAAGCGGACCGGATCTCCTTCCTCCCGTTCTCTCCTCGCCGGGAGACCCAAATCTCTCAAAGATCACACCCGACGATGGCGGAATCGAGGATTATTCTCACATAATCAACCGCAAAACTACAAATAATCTCCAGAAATAAGGCATCGACAATTCAAAGGCACAAACGCACACAGAGGGACGCAATTCAATCGTTGGATAAACAAAAAGCGCTTGAAAAAAGGGCACAGAGGTACGCAAACCAATTCCTTCGATAAACTTGATAACTATGCTTAATTTCTGAAATTGCTGGATAAACATTGCATATCACTACAAAATTACAAAGTAAATTACAATTTCTAACAGCAACATTCACAATCGAACTCAATTTCTGTAATCGCATATGAACAACAACCTAGGGTTTCCAAAAAAAATCCTAACAGAACGATTAATAAACTCATATGTGATGAAACCATGCGAAAATGTTAGACGAGGATTCAGACGCGGACATAGCGAAACAACACCAAAAGAGACTTCGAAAATTGGGAGGACGCGGACATAAAACAATGACACATGTACGCCATCATGCCCTCCACCCATGATGGCCACACGTGTCAACTCAAGAATGACAAGTGTCACGACAGGGGTCTCTGGCCAATCCCTATAAAAGGGGAAATGAACAGAAGAGATAGGGGGAGATTTTTGGAGAGCGGAAGAAGTTAAAGTGAAGGAAAAAGAGATTTGTATAATCCCGAAAGTCAACCGCAGAACCTGAATACAATCCGCGGTGGACTAGCGAATCTGAAAATAGAAAGGGACATCTCATCCTGTACGAAGCGACGAAGCAAACACCCCAGGTGAATCTCCGCGGACAGGTATGAACCCTTAAACCATTAAAACGATCGATGATCTCCCATAAGAGATGTGGGGTTATGGTAGAATTTGAGTACGCGACCAAAGCGCGGCCCAGGTTGAATAGCGAAGAAATTGATTCGCGTGTCAAGTAAGCCCGTGTTACATAAAAAAACTATTCGCGTCTAAACCCCCAGGGACCCACCGAAAGTGGGCCCCTTATACAAAATTTTGGGAGGCCCTCATCACTGGCGCCGTCTGTGGGAACCCACTCACCCTGAGGGGTTCACCTTTAAATTTTTATCAGCAAACAAATTGTATGTGTTTTGGGTCATGGACACCTCTTACCCGCGATCCCGTCAGGCAGCCATCGGGTCTGCTGGGAACTCACAGGACACCGGGAGAACCCTCCCACAAAGAGAGGGATATGAGACAGTTCATCTAAAGATCTAAAATAGCAAATTTTCTACCAAGTCATTTTACTAATAAAACTTTCAGTGACTCTCCGCGGACAGGAACAATGTACAACAACGAAGACTCAGATGAAATGAGCCAAAGTGCAATACCAGAGCAAGAGGCCACCAGCATGTACAACCCATCCGTCCTTCAGTCAGAGGAACAACAAAGCATGTGGGCGTCACCTTATGTACCCCCTTATTACCCGGCATACACGCCAGAGTATGTACCACCAGTATACATGCCACATAGAGTACAACAAGAGCCGCATCATTACTTTCAGCATGCGCCTGAGCCTCAACCTTTCTATCAACCGGTCCCCGCGCCGCAATACTATTATCAGCCAGTACCAGATCCTCAACACCAGTACCAACCGATGAATGAGCCGCGACACTACCATGGTTATGAAAACCCGTACCAAGGCCAACACAAAGCCTACTTTCACAATCAGTAATATGACGCGTATGGACAACCGAACGCGGCGGATGCAGCCAATCTTAATCAGTACGGGAACCCAGCACCCGGAGCGTCAGGCCTCGGATTTGATCCTTTACATCAAGGTGCGCAAGGGGTTGACATGCGGCCCAATAAACATCGACGAGGGGAGCACTCGACTGACGTTTCCACTTCCACCAAGTCTGGCTCGACGCAAATGAAGATTGACGCCCCTGATGCTTTGCCATCTGTTTTCACTCAAGACATCTGCCTAGCACCGGTACCCAAGTGATGGAGGGATGTGAATCTTATGAAGTACGATGGGACCACGGACCCAGAAGATCATCTGTATCACTTCATGACCGCGATGGGCATCAATGAGTACAATGATGCCATGCTGTGTAGAACTTTCCCATTAACCCTCACGAAGATTGCATTGACCTGGTTCACTAACCTGCCAAAGAATTCGGTTAGCATCTTCTTTGAGTTAAATCGGATCTTCCAATCCCACTTTGGGAGTGCGCGGTCAAGAAAGAAGACCATGTTAGATTTAAACTCCATCAAGCAAGGGGGAGATGAAACTCTGGGGCATTTCTTTGCCCGCTTCACCAGTGTGGTTGTTCAAATCCCGAACTTCAATCACGAATCCGCGACCATCATCCTCATAGGGAATCTAACGGAAGGGGATTTCAAGACTTACCTGTTTAGAAAGAAGCCCAGAGATTATGATCAATTGAGAGATCTAGTGTCACGACAAATAGATGCAGAGGAAGCAGCCGCGTCGAGCTCAAGAGTAAATGGCCGGCATCAAGGCTTTTTCAGCAAACTTGCCGGGAAATTCAGAAAGGATAAGGGAGCGGCGAAGCCACCCAAACAACCATCGACGAGACACCATCGACAAAATGACGAGGTCCACCTCAATTCAGACCGAAGGGAGGAGCATCGTCATCAAAGAGACGAACGAAGAGAAGGAAATGACCGGGACAGAACACATCAACCGCGGAGGGATGGTTATCATGATCAGGACCGCCATCCTCGAGAGCACCACCAGAACAGAAGGGATGATCGACACCCAGTCGAGCGTCACCCGCAAGATGAAGATTATCCCCATCATCGGAGCAGGAATCATGACCAGTACAGGGAACGTGAAGAAGCTCCTCAGCCGAATCGAGGGAGGGGCCGGGGGCGAAGATGGCGACGAGGACGCCATAATGGCCCCCCACCCCCTCAGGGATCAGTAAATCAGGCTCCCCGAGGGCAAGAAGGTAGGCTAAGGTCCGCGGTCGAACGTATCCCAGAACCCGAAGGATACATCGACACTCTAGCAGGAGGACCCTCTCTTTCAAGAACCAGCAATCAAGAGAGGAAGAATTACGAACGAGAAGGGAAGCAACCACCCTCCGCAACGAGTAGGCGAATTGCCCACACGCCTCACGCGGAAATGATATTCTCAGCAGGTGACGCGGAAGATGTGAGGATGCCTCATTCAGACCCGCTGGTTATACATGCTCAGATAGCAACCAAAACTGTCAAGAGAGTCTTCATTGACACTGGGTCATCTGTTGATATACTTGCATGGGAGGCCTTCTCACAACTTGGAGTCTCAGTAACTGCACTCAAGCCATATTCAGGAACGCTGGTTGCTTTTTCTGGAGATGAGATACCAGTCGCAGGAACCATTGAGCTAACGGTGGTGCTTGGGACAGCGCCAAAACGAAGGATGGAGAACATAGTCTTCACCGTCGTCCAAGTCCCAACAGTATACAACGCCTTGCTAGGGAGGGTATCTCTCTACAAATTCCAGATGGTGGTCTCTATCTACCACTTTTTGGCCAAGTTTCCTGTCACTGAAGGAGAAGTTGGTGAGGTCCGCGGACAGCAACCAGAAAGCAGAAGCTGTTATCTAACCTCCCTGAGGAAGAAAAAAGAAGTAATGCAGGTCGAGGAATATGCTGCGAGTACAACCAAAAAAGAAAGAGAGTGCCCACGGGAAGAGCTTGTAGCAGAAACCGATCCAGAGAGCACCCGCACTGAAGCAAAACTGGAGGTAAGGCCCGCGGCCAGGGAAGTTCCAACCACTGACGAGAAGCAGGCTCACCTTCCATTCCCCAATCTTGAAGAGAAGGTGTATTTAGGACAGGCGTTAGGGCACGAAGAAAAAGAACGCGTCCTTGATATCATAGCAAGATCAAGAGACGTCTTCGCATGGTCGCCAAGGGATCTGCTGGGAGTTCCCCCGTCAATCGCCTTACATACACTCCGAATAAGACATGACGCCAAACCGGTCGCTCAGAAAAAGAGAAAAATGGTGCCCGAAAAGGCCCTCGCCGCAAAAGAAGAAATAGAGAAATTACTAGACGCAGGCTTCATCAAGGAGGTAGAAGACTCTAAATGGTTGTCCAACGTGGTTCTGGTCAGAAAGTCTAATGGAAAGTGGCGCATGTGTGTTTATTTTTCTGATCTCAACAAATCTTGCCCTAAGGATAGCTACCCGCTCCCATCAATCGATGAATTAGTTGATGAGACCGCCGGGAATGCTGTCCTCAGTTTTCTGGACGCGTACTCAGGGTACAACCAAATCCGCATGGACCTACTTGATAAAAAGGCTACCACCTTCATTACGAATCAAGGGATTTTCTGCTATCAGGTTATGCCATTCGGGTTGAGAAATGCGGGAGCCACATTCCAAAGAACTGTTAACAAGATTTTTCGTGCCCAAATTGGAAAAAACGTATCGATCTACGTGGATGATATCGTAGTGAAAAGCTTGAGGGCAGAAGATCACGCGGCTGATCTACAAGAGACCTTTGATTCTCTGCGACGCGGAGGATTGAATCTGAACGCGGAAAAATGTGTTTTCTGTGTTGACTCCGGAAAGTTCTTGGGATTCTTGGTCAGCCAGCGAGGAATAGATGTAAACCCTGAGAAGATTGCAGCAATTCAAAGCATGCAACCACCCAGAATGATCAAAGAGATCCAGGCTCTCAACGGCGCTGTCAACTATCTCAGCCGATTTTGCTCTTGTCTCGCGGATAGATCTTTACCTTTCTTTGCTTTACTAAAAAAGAGAGGGCCCATCCAATGGACGCCGGAACTGCAGCAAGCTTTCAAAGGGATGAAAGATTACTTGATGAAGTTGCCAACTCTACACCGGCCGGAAAAACTTGAAGTTCTGCACCTCTACTTGGCCGTCAGAAGCACAACCATGAGTGCTGTTCTCACCCGCGCAGAAAAGTATCCGATTTATTACATTAGCAGGGTATTGCAGGATGCTGAAACGAGATATGAACCAATCGAGAAAAATGATCCTGTGCCTAGTATTCGCGGCAAGAAGATTACGACCTTATTTCCAAGACGACCCAGTTCAAGTCTTAACTAGCCTTCCTTTAAGGTAGATCCTACACTCTCCTTGCCTTTCAGGACGAATGACAAAATGGGCAGTAGAATTGTCAGAATTTGAGATCGAATACAAACCGCGGAAGGCCGCACTAGCACAGACCCTGGCTGATTTCATATGTGAGACAAGTTTTGAAGAACAAGCATCATCCGAAGACGGGAGTTGGGTCTTGAAGGTTGATGGAGCAGTCAATCAAGCTGGTTGTGGGGCTGGGATTGCCTTGATATCCCCCGAAGGGCAGATAGCGAATTATGCCTATAAGCTCACCTTTCAAGCAACTAACAACGAAGCTGAGTATGAGGCCCTCATAGCAGGGCTAGAGATAGCCTTGTCACGAGGAGCAAGATGAGTAACCGCCTACACAGACTCTGAAGTCTTGGCGATGCAAATAGAAGGGGGATATGAGGCCAGAACATGTTTGATGCCAGATTACTTGAGGAAAGTTCAAGCTTTACGAAGAGCCTTTTTAAACTTCACAGTAACAGCTATCCCGAGGGAAGAGAATCAACAAGCAGACACACTAGCACGGGTGGGCGCGACAATGCCATCCGAGGTCGGGGCGGAATTCATGTTTGAAAGAAGAGAGAGCTGTGGACTTGTGAAAGAAGTTTTCTTCATTGAGACAAATGGAGAAAACGACTGGAGGACCCCTATAGCCGAGTATCTGGAGAGGGGAATTCTCCCCGCAGAAAAACCCCAGGCCAAGCAGATGAAGGCAAGAGCTGCGAGATTCACTGTCCGCGATGGAAACCTCTACAAGAGAGGTTTCACGCAGCCTGATTTGACATGTGTCGCCACTGAAGAAGGGATGATAATCATACAGGAACTTCACTCTGGAGTATGTGCACATCACCAAGGCTGGAGAGTGCTGACAGTCAAGATCATGAGGACAGGATATTACTGGCCAACGATGAAGCAGGACGTTTAGGAATTCATCAAGAAGTGTGACGCGTGTCAAAAACATGGGAATGCTATCCATCATCCCGCGGAAATGATGAAGGGAATTTATGGTGCATGCCCATTTTCACTCTAGGGGATGGACATCTTGGGACCGTTTCCGACCGCGCCAAGCCAATTGAAATATGTAATCGTGATTGTGGACTACTTCACTAAGTGGGTAGAAGCAGAAGCAATGGGACTTATCACTGCTGAGGAAGTGAAGAAATTCCTGTGGAAGAACCTGGTGTGCCGCTTCGGGGTCCCGGAGTCAATCATCACAGACCACGGTCCCCAATTCGACTGCGAAACCATCCGCAATTTCTGTGAATGAGCGGTTAGCGGGCGTTTTCTGTAAATTACGAACGACGGGGGCTATCAAATTCCCCTAAAAGATGCTAGAGCTTTATCCGCGTCGCTCCCTTGATTGAGACTCTCGATCACTCAAGGTCGAGCCAATGAACATCAGAGTCTATTAACGCTAGAGCTTTCTCCGCGTTGCTCCCTTGATTGAGACTCTCGATCTCTCAAGGTCGAGCAAACGAACGTTAGAACCTACTGACGCTGGAGCTTTTTCCGCGTCGCTCCCTCGATTGAGACTCTCCATCACTCAAGGTCGAGCCAACGAACGTCAGAGTCTATTAACGCTGGAGCTTTCTCCACGTCATTCCCTTGATTGAGACTCTCGATCTCTCGAGGCCGAGCCGACGAACGTTAGAATCTACTGACGCTGGAGCTTCTTCTGCGTCGTTTCCTTGATTGAGACTCTCGATCTCTCAAGGTCGAGCCAATGGACGTCAGAGTCTACTGACGCTGGAGCTTTCTCCGCGTCGCTCCCTTGATAGAGACTCTCGATCTCTCAAGGTCGAGCCAACGGACATTAAAGTCTACTGACGCTGGAGCTTTCTCCGCATCATTCCCTTGATCGAGACCGACGAACGTTAGAATCTACTGACGCTGGAGCTTTCTCCGCGTCGCTCCCTTGATAGAGACTCTCGATCTCTCAAGGTCAGGCCAACGGACGTCAGAGTCTGCTGACACTGGAGCTTTCTCTGCATCGCTCCCTTGATTGAGACTCTTGATCTCTCAAGGTCGAGCCAACGAACATTAGAGCCTACTGACGCTGGAGCTTTCTCCGTGTCGTTCACTTGATTGAGACTCTCGATCTCTCAAGGTCGAGCCAACGGACGTCAGAGTCTACTGACGCTGGAACTTTCTCTGTGTCGCTCCCTTGATAGAGACTCTCGATCTCTCAAGGTCGAGCCAACGGACGTCAAAGTCTCCTGACCCTGGAGCTTTCTCCGCGTCACTCCCTTGATAAAGACTCTCGATCTCTCAAGGTCGAGCCAACGGATGTCAAAGTCTACTAACGCTGGAGCTTTCTCAGCGTCATTCCCTTGATCGAGACTGGCGAACTGTAGAATCTACTGACGCTGGAGCTTTCTCCGCCTCGCTCCCTTGATAGAGACTCTCGACCTCTTAAGGTCAACCCAACGAACATCAGGGTCTGTTGACGCTGGAGTCTTCTCCATGCCCCTCCCTCGACCAAAATTCACGATCTCTCAAGATCAGATCAACTAGCAACAGAATTTAATAATGAACATAATCAAAAACTCCGGAGGATATAACTACGAATGGCATCACGGGGGAAACATTCGATCGATCGATCCCACAACAAGCGTAAACGCGTAAAAACACCAAGACGCGGGCAAATGTTACAGAAACTACATAGAAATTTTCTGGTACCATAACATAAGTTAAAACATAAGAGGGATCATTGCTCGAAGACAAAGGAGTCAAACATCTGGGAGGATGACCGGCCTTGGAGGCGACATAACATAACCATTCTCCACGTAAATGGATCCCTCATCAAGCACACGAACGTCAAAGTGAACTCCACCACGGTGGCGGAAGACCAACGGAAAACTCTAAAAAGCAAAAAGCTGAACAAGCGCCACAAACAGACAAACAATGAGAAGTGAATAAGTGAAAACGGAACGGGCTAATTTATAAGAAAATTACCGACTCTTCAATTTCCCTCAAGGCAATATGGGCCATGGTAAAACCCTAATGGGCCGGAAGAAATCCTCAACTAGGCCCACAAACTCTGATTAAGAAGGGAAATACGAAATTACCCCCCCTAGAGAAGAAAGGAGGAACACATTTCCGCGGATAAAGGTCGAATCGTCTCAAGCTCTCATAGAGCTCAACCCGACCCGAGGAGCTGTGATGAAACCATACGAAAATGTTAGACGAGGATTCAGATGCGGACATAGCGAAACAACACCAAAAGAGACTCCGAAAATTGGGAGGACGCGGACATAAAACAATGACACATGTCCATCATGCCCTCCACCCACGATGGCCACACGTGTCAACTCAAGAATGACAAGTGTCACGACAGGGGTCTCTGGCCAATCCCTATAAAAGGGGAAATGAACAGAAGAGACAGGGGGAGATTTTTGGAGAGCGAAAGAAGTTAAAGTGAAGGAAAAAGAGATTTGTATAATCCTGAAAGTCAACCACAGAACCTGAATACAATCCGCGGTGGACTAGCGAATCTGAAAACAGAAAGGGACATCTCATCCTGTACGAAGCGACGTAGCAAACACCCCAGGTGAATCTCCGTGGACTGGTATGAACCCTTAAACCATTAAAACGATCGATGATATCCCATAAGAGATGTGGGGTTATGGTAGAATTTGAGTACGCGACCAAAGCGCAGCCCAGGTTGAATAGCGAAGAAATTGATTCGCATGTCATGTAAGCCCGTGTTACATAAAAAAATATTCGCGTCTAAACCCCCAGGGACCCACCGAAAGTGGGCCCCTTATACAACTTTTTGGGAGGCCCTCATCAATATGTACTGATTCTTTTAATTGTTCAATCCAAGCATATTGATAGTTCAATAAATGCATATAGATCTACATTTAGTTATTAAATACAAGCATATTCATAGTACATTAAATGCATCAGTACTTGCTTTAACTGGATAGAATGCATTTGAGATTCATAATGCACCATAACAACAATTTAGTTTAAAGTTTTGGGATGTGTTAAATGATAACAGTGATAGGTAGGCTCAAAGATAAGTTTGTTTTGCTGTGTTAGATACAGATTACAACAACACATATTGATTAATAGATGCATTCTTTACATCACAGATTGCATATTGAAAATGGAGTTTGATATGGAAGCAAACAATGAAAATAGACAAAGTTCAGATGCATCTACTACTGACACTGTTGCTAGTGCAATACCACTTGCTGTTTTGCCTCCCGAAAGTGATGTTGAGCAGAGACGCAACCACAAGAGCCACTACCTTATAGAATGTTTGTCTCACCAAACAGTATAAAGTACTGGATACCAGTATGCAGTGAGGAATTGAAGCCATCAGAAAATAAGGTTTATCAGAAAATGGAGGAAGCAATCAAAGCATCTTTTGATTATGCATATAGGGCTGGTTTTGATGTAAGACATGGAGCAATAGTTAAGGGTGGAGGGTTAACTAGACTGAAGTACTTGTACTGCAACAAGTCAGTATACAAGAATGAGAGTAAAACAAAAAATATGAGAAATCGATGGTCTAGAATAGTTGGGTGTACAACTAGGATTATAATCAAGCATTTTGAGGGTAAGGGGTTTGTTGTGACAAAACTTGAAGAGAAACACACACACACTTTAGTGGATGAATTGAGAAAAGTCTACATGAAGAGAAATAGAAAGATGCTACTCATCATCAAAAGTTTGTCCTTGATTGTGCAAAATAAGGAGTTGGGACAACAAGATCTTACAGATTGTTTCAACAAATGGTTGGAGGGTACAACAACATTGGGCCTTTGGCAATTGATTTTAAAAATCCAAGAAGAGATCTCGTAGCTTATTTTAAAGGGTCTGATGCTCAAGTAGTTATTGATCGGTTCTTCAACAAACAAGAAACATGCAATGCATTTTACTTTGCATATGATGTGGATAAAGAGAACCAGCTCAACAGATTGTTCTGGAGTGACGCTGTTTCTAGGAAGAACTACTCATTGTTTGGAGACATTGTATCATTTGACTCAACCTACAATATGAACAGGTAAAACAAAAAGAAATAACTGATTATTATATTATTTTTCATAATATTGCATTTTTAAAAGTACAGTATCATATTTCAGTAATGTAAGTACACTGAAACACATCTGTTTGATGTCTGAAAGGTACAAAATGGTTTTCAGCCCATTCACAGGATATGACCACCACAAAACTTGTGTGCTATTTGGGGCAGCACTTCTGCGAAATGAGAATGTTGAATCATACGTGTGGCTGTTTGATCATTTCAAGAAGGCAATGGGTCACTGCCAAACAATATTCACAACAGATCAATACCCATCAATGAAGATAGCTGTAGAGAAGGTCTTTCCTGAGACAAGCCACAGACTATGCATGTACGTGGCACATCATGGAGAAGGTGTCACAGAAAATTGACAACACAATGATTGGCTACTCCACATTCACAAACAGGCTGAGTAACATTGTTTGGAACATGGAGATGACACCAGAAGAGTTTGAAAAAGAATGGAAAGATTTGATGGACGAGTTTGGAATGGCAAACCACTCGTGGTTGTCTGATTTGTTTCCTAACAGAGAAAATTGGATACCTGCATACTATAGAAATGTCAAGCTCGGCAGATTAGTGAGAACAACATCCATTTCAGAGAGCATGACCACTTCTTCCGTAAGTTTTCCAATTGTGCAACAAATTTAATAGAATTTGTGTTATATTATGACAGTGCAGTTGAAACACAAAGGCATAATCAAGTGAAGAATAACTATGATTGCACAATCCTGAAACCAAAATTGATCTCACCACTCCCGTTGGAGAAGCATGCATCAACAATGTATACACTGAAAATATGGCAGAAGTTTCAGGAAGAGTTGAGTGCTGCATTGTACAACTGCAGAGTCACCAATGTGACAGAGATTGAAGATATAGAGTTATATACTCTGAAGCAGCAAAACAGAAAGTTGTACACTATTGAGCACCAGATTGATAATCATCACTACAACCTTTTATGCAACTTATTCATTAGAAATGGCTACCCTTGTAGACACATATTAGCAGTTTTGAAAGATTTGCAAGTGGAGAAGTTGCCCGAAACACTAATACTGACACGTTGGACAAAGGCAGCAACACTAAGCAATGTGTTTACACTGGATAACAGTGTTATCAAACAATCAAGGGAAAAGGAGGAACAAAAACTGTTGTTGACAGATATGTTATCAGAATTTCATTCATGTGGACATCATTAAGGACAATAGAGAGCAGATCAAACGTTTCACAGACAGCTTGAGAAAGGTAAAACAGGACCTCCTGATGTCCACAACAAATTCAGAATCTTCATCAAACTCAAAAACAAATATATTTGATGAGTTTGTTGGGGTTCGCCGACCTGAGAATGTTACAATACATGATCCAAAACAAGCAAAAACAAAGGGGAGCGGGATGCGATTGAAAAGCGGAAAGGAGATATCAATGGAAGCACAAAAAAAGGGGGAAAAGATTATGTTCTGTTTACAATCAATATGCTCCTCACAACAGAAGAACATGCCCAGAAAATAAAAAATGAGAGCACTCACCAACAGACTTACCTGCTGATCACAGAAGAACTTTTTTTTTTTTACAATTTGACGTTGTTTGCACTTTTACTTATTATCAATGAAAATCAAGGATATATGTTTGCACTTTTACTTATTAGCACTTAACATCAAGGATGTATGTTTGCAGTTTTACTTATTATCAGTGAACATTAAGGAGATATTATTTTTTTCCCTTTGTTTTTTTTGGTTTTATAAGTTTTGTTCTTTTCTTTTTTTAATCAGTTTTATAATAATATAATATTTTGTCTAAAATAATATCAGTTGCATAAGTTTTTAAATATAAGTTTATTTCGTGCGCATATACGTTTATTTTGTGCTATTTTTATATAATGTTGTGCACTCATATGATTAGGGTGTGTAGGGGTAATATTAAGTTCTGCAATGTGCAAATACACTATTACATTGTGCAAATATAATAAATTGATGTGCATTATAATATGCCATGGAACACTAATATCACAAAACCATATTAATATTTAAGATTCATAATATTCTGAAATTCAAAATAACATTGTTTCAAACATTTAAACTTTAAATTAAAAAGAAATACATACATTTTAACTAAAATTATGGATAATTAAGATTGCAAAAGTAAAGTCTGTATTCTTCATTTTCTTCTTCTTCCTTCTCTTGATGGCCCACTTTCCAAGGAAGTTTGCAATCTTCCTCATTCTCTTGTCTTCTTCTTCGAAGACCTCCCTGATGCATTGAATGACGTATCCTATGTACTCCACCAGTTCTTCCTCCACTTCTTTTTTTTTTGCAACAACATAAATTTTTATATTAAGAAGTTAAATAAGGGATTCTTATTTAAATCATATTGTATAAAAGCTTTATAACTTACCGCTTCCAGTAGTTGCTGATCACCATTTGTAGTTGCCTCCAAGATCTTGTAAGCGTTTTCATTTTTCTCCTGTCTGAGTGCAAAGAGGAAATCTTGATGTTTCTCTGCGGCATACATCAGGTCCCTACTGATGGTCTCTGTGTTGGTTTCAGCTGCTTCTTCTAAAAGAGACATATGATATCCTGAGTACAGGATATTGTCGATCCCACCATTGATTTTGTAGTATTCTTTGTAGAAAATCACTGGGTTGAATGCCTTCATTTTTTTGGTTTGAGGGTGGAGATTTGTTGGTTTTTGATGGGAAGGGGAGTAATAATTTTTATGACTCTTTTCAGGCAATTTTTGATGGGGGTAGGATTTGGTGGGTGGGGGGGGGGGGGGGTGACTCTTTTTAGACGATTTTTGATGGGGTACGATTTGATTGGGGGGGGGGGTGATTATTTTCAGAAGATTTTTGATGGGTATGATTTGATTGGGGGAGGAGTGATGGTTTTTGAGGGGAAGGGGAGTAATATAGGCAGTTGTGGCTCTTCAACTGCTATCATCTGGTTGACTCTATCTAAGGTTTTCCTAGGCACTTTAATCTCTTCAACTTCCTATAAATGCAATCATTATATCTGTCCAAAAATTTAAAAATTTAAAAAACTGAAATTATAATATTTTGTAATAATAAAGTGCATTTATAATAAGTCAAGCACAAAGTCTGATTATTATTTGTATTAGATTTCCCTTAATGTGCTAATATACTTTTATGTGCTGTTATAATTTATTGTTGTGCATTTATAAGATTATGTTGTGTATATATTGCATGATGTTGTGCAGGCACACAATCATGTTGTGCAATTACACCACCATAGTGTGCACATTCAGTATGTTGATGTGCACTAATAATAATTCAAATATATTATGCAAAGGAAACTTTATTTTATAAAAGATATTAATTTTTAAATTGTTTTCTCTTTTTAATTTTTTTTGAAAATCTAATATCTTGTTATGAATAATATGAGGTGTATAAGTTTTCAAATGTATCTTTATTTTGTGCATATATACGTTTCTGTTGTGCTTTTATAATTTAGTGTTTGCAATAATAACATTATGTTCTGTAGGGGGTAACATTAAGTTTTGCAGGTATATAAATTGTGGTGCAATTACAACATAATATTGTGCATTTGGTGTATGATAATGTGTAGTAATAATAATTCAAACTGAATATGTAAAGAAAAGTTAATAAAGTCTTACACAAACATTTTAAGTAGAAAACTTAATAACAGAAAATTTACTACTATTTCAAAATAAAGTCTTATACAGACATTATAACTAGAAATTAAAATATTTAACATTCAAAAAGAGGTCTTCCTCCTCCTTCTTCTTCTTCTTTCTGCTGCACTATATTCCCAAGAAGTCACCAATCTTCTGCCTTCTTTTGTCTTCTTCATGGAAGACCTCCCTGATGCAGTCCATTATGTTGCCTTGTACCTCTTCCAGTTCTTGCTCTAGTTGTTCTTTTTTTTCTTCCAACTACATATATTTTTAAATTTAAAAGTTAAATATTTTATTTAGATTAAAAACATATTCTGTAGAATATCTATAAATTACTGTCTGTAGAAGTTGTTGATCATCTTCTCTAGTTGCCTCTGAGATCTTGTATGCATTTGCATTTATCTGTCTTCTGATTGAAGATGAGTATTCTTGATGGAACTCAGCGGCTTCCATCAGATTCCTCCTAATAGTTGTTGTGTTCGTTTCACATGCCTCTTCTAAAAGGTGGATGTGATAACCTGGGTATAGGATCTCGTCCAGGTCCCCATTCAGCCTGTAGTAATCTTCGCAGAACTGCACTGAGTTGATTAAAGCCATTGTTTTTTGTGGGTGGGGGGAAGTTTGTTTGTTACGGGGGCAGAGGAATTTAGTGTTTTGATAAATATTGGCATATGATTTTGATGGATAAGGGATGAGGAAGGGTATTCTGGTTTTGTAGGCAGTTGCCCCTTTCCAACTTCTTTTTTTTTTGTCTTTTAAAGGGCGGTTTTCCAATGTACTTTAACCTCTTCAACTTCCTTCAACTGTAATAATTATTTATCAGTGGTGCCTCTTCAACTTCTTTTATTTTTTACTGCTTTTTCTGGCGCCTCTTCAACTTCACATACACTTGATTACTGCTTTTTCACTGCTTCAACTGTAATAATTACTGCTTTTTTACTGTTTTTTCACATACACTTGATTTTGCACATGCACAATATGATTTTTTATTAGCATAAAATCAAATTATATTTGAATAACAGATACTTCAAACAGTATAAAAAAAAGCACTTAAACTTTTATTTAAAAATGCACTTTGAAAAGAAAATATGTACTTAAACAAAAATATAAATGAAAAGTATATTAGAATATGAGCACAACATTATGAGAATTTCACTTAAACTTTAATTTATATTTGAACATAAGATGATTAAATTTGAACACCATTTGTTTATAATTGAACATCGCAATATTCCATTTGCATTCATTACTGATACAACAACACAACATACTTTTAAATGTGCACACCAAAATTTTAAATGTGAACAACAAAGAGTTATTTTGGACAGATGGGAGGAGATTGCCATCAGAACCCAAAAATGAATTAAATAAGATTAAAAACACGAAACAATTAAAAAAACCCTTTTAAAAATATAAATAACATTAATTAAAAATGAATCAACAAATTGGGAGGGAAAATAAAAAAATTTAAAACTATATTATTGCACATGCACAATATGATTTTTTGTTAGCATAAAAACAAATTATATTTGCACAACATTAATTTACAATACGATAATTCATATTTAGGTATACTGATACATATGCACAACATATCTTTATATTTGCACAACATGCATTTATTGTTGCACAAAGCGATACTTTTGACAGACCACACTCGCCAGATTTAAGTTTAATTGCAAAAATTATAAAATCAAGATCCAGGCCATAAAACAGAAACATAAGAGCGCATAAACCAGTACACTTAAACACAAAGAAGCAACAACATAACTAATAGTGATAAAATTCCTCAACACAAGACATTCCAAATCCTAAGTTGTTAGATCCCACACCAATCACAAAATGTACCCCAGTATCACCATAAAATACGAATAGAGTTATACCCCCAAAACAAGTAAACCCCAAAATGGGTATACCCTACCAACAACTGTCCAAACACAGGTAAAACTGTCCAACCCAACAAAACAGCCTATATATAACAAATATATACTTATAGAAGAGGCTAACTGCCTCAAGAACTTGAGTGCGCACCGCATTAAGATCTGAGCATATGATATCAGCCAAATATTTCTGCCGCAACTTGGATATATTCTTCTCACTTCCTTGATCAAATCCAGGTTTGAATCCCTTTTCAACTCCAATAAAAGTTTCCATATGCCGCATAACATAGACCCCTGAATGGATGCTCTTATCATCACCAGCCCACGGTAGATCAATATTTGAGGATGTTGAATTTGTAATTAAATCTGACTTAACTACTAATCCTTTATTTCTCAAATAGTCAATAAGCAAATCTCCCTAGACAAAAAAGTAATTATATAATAAGAAAAAGAGCACACTTGAATAAATTAGAAATAAATTTTAATTTCAAATATATAAAATAAAAAATAATAAAACTAACCAAACATTCTACTGCTGATATAAACGAGGCAACTGAAGGATCAGTAGGAGGGGAAACATCAAGTAGGGTTGCTCAACGGGCCGGGCCCGGACCGAACCGAACCGACCCAAATGGGCCGGGCTGGGACCAACGATCCGAAATTTTGGAAGGAACGGACCGAAGCCCGGGTAACCGGTTACGGTTTTTTCGGTTTTTGGCCCAAAAAAACCGAAAAAATCGAAATGGCCCAACAGTGTATTCATGTCTGAAAAAATACCCCTGCATGGCTGTAAAATTAAAACTCGTCCCAAAAACAACCTTTAAAGTGTGGAAGAATAAAGACATTAAACTAAAAAGTCTTCCAACAACCCAACAAAGTTTATACATTCAATCAAATATTCAAATATCAAAATGTCTTCAAGTAGAATTGATAAACTAAGAAATCTTCCAACAACCCAACGAAGTTCAAACTTCAAACTTGAAATCAAAAGTCAATCATCTTGATTCTTCATGCTTCTCTTCTTATGCAAAAGGTTGATAGTTCCAACTTCCAAGCTTAGAACAATGAGCTCCAAACTCGAAATTTTGCTTCAAACTCGAAATTGTAAGACTGTAAAAAAGGTCCCTTCAGAGATAAAAAAAATATAACAATTGTAAGGTTCCAACCTTATCATCTATTTTGCTTCAAACTCGAAATTGTAAGACTGTAAGTTATATACCTTGTCAAGTAATCAAGTTGTCATCAATCGCGCCTGTAAAAGGTCCCTTCAGAGATATCTATCCCCTTCTCGGCCAATTCTAATTCAGATAAATAAAAGGATTACAGTTAGACGTTGTAATGTTGATGTAATATTCAATTTAAACCACAAACAAGTATAACACATAACACTACCTTCTACCGTCACTTCCTCATCATCAGATTCCTCTTCACGACCTTTGTCATTCTTCAAACTTGTACCTCGTAGCCAATCTTGAGTACAAATAAGTACCTGTATCATCTGATAACATTCAAGTGAAAAAGTAAGTATACTATGATAAGCATCACATAAAAATCATTCTAAATACTAAATCAAATCCAAGAAATAAATACGTACTTCATGTGACAATTTGTTTCTGTAATCTGTAATTGTACGGCCACCAGTGCTAAATGCAGATTCAGGAGGGACGGTAGATATAGGAATGGCTAGTACAGCTCGTGCCATTCGTGCAAGCACAGGGTATCTGTTCTTGTTATTACTCCACCACTCAAGAACAGTCTTCTTCCGTCCTGTGTCTTGTAACGGCCCGGATATAAATATCCGGGATACGTTTTGAAGGTCGGATACCTTCGTTCGAATGTTGCAATTCAGGTATGGGTCGAGGTTTCAAACCTCTAATCAGTCTAAGTTTCAGAAATGCAATTTAAACGAAAGTAAAGCGGAAGTACGGTTTAGATACAAAAGCCACGGCAGAGCCGGGTCAAAACCAAAACAAAGTGGGTGATTGCCATTTGTCAAGTTAGAATATATTAGCCGGATTCTTCGGTTCGCCAAAAGATTTCCCCGTCACAGAAGCATGGAGCAACAAGAGCGGTACCTAACACTATCCACGAAGTCAGGCCTGGTGATCGCCTGCGGGTCCTCTGACCGCGCTGAGGCCACATAACATGCCTATGCCTAAATAAAAGATGACTAATGCGGTACAAGATTTAAATCACACTATCATGCCCCTAGTATATATATAATATGCAGGAAAGAACTTTAAAGGGCCCAAGACAATGCCAAGTGGCATATCCCTCTCCTACCTCTGCACCCCTTCCCGTTAGTGCAGAGACTGGTCAGTTCGGGCTATAGCATAGCACTCTCTTCGTGGTGGTGCACTTCACCACGGTATCATCATATCATATCATATCTCATCATCAATATCATAAATCATGCTCATGCCCGATGGTGCTGGGCTAATCATATCAAATCATATCATATCATCTCTTGCCCGATGGTGCTGGGCTATCATATCATTCTCATATCGACTCGATAGACTCAGGGCACCCGATGGGGCTGGGCTACCCTATGACCCTAGCAAAGACTCTAGGACTATCACAGATAACGACCGTTCTGTTTCAAACACACAAAGTAAACACATGCTCAGTTCAATGCAATCCTAGCATGATACTACATGGCATGCTTTAATATGCAACAAAATTACACATTACATGACACATCAGGCAGGAGGTCCAGGTTACTGAGTAAGTCCCGTAGGATACTTACCTGTTGATGCAGAGCAGCAAGATAACACAAGCAAGGGCCCAAATGCAAGTCCAAAGCAATCCAAAAGCAATACACACCTATCATCAAGTCATTTCCATAAGCTACCAGACCAACATTCATACACACGAACCCAAGTTCTCAACATTCTCAAAACCGACCGATAGTAAAACCGTTTTCCAAAATCTTCCCGATACGATCAAATCGACCAAAATCATTATTCAATTAAACCCATTGATAAAATCATACCAACCATATTTTCAAACTCATAAATCCCAAATTAAGTCAACTCATATTCAAAATACTTTCTCAAATCATACTTGGCCAAAATCCGACATTAAACGTTTAACTTTAAAACCATCTCTCTCCAAAGCACATTATAGAAATCATTCCGGCATGTTTCTTATTTCAAAACATTATATAAATAATTCTCAACACTAAATCATCCAAATAATTCTAAGCTCACAAATAATACTTATAAATCAAAACCAACAACTCAATTTAAAGTTCCCCACTCTCATATTTAAATCCTCATGAAATGCATCAATTAAATAAGCCAATCAATATAATCTTAAAACAATAAACAATATATAATAATTAATTTTTCAGAATTTATAATTATAACCAAACCCAAAATAATACTAATTTTCACAAAATTTAACAATTACTATCCATATATTCTTAAAACAAACCAAAAATATATTTATAACTCCATATCACTTAATATCACTTTTAAAACCTTTTTAAATATAAATATTAATAATTTCAGAACATATAAATATATATATATATATATATATATATATATATATATATATATATATATATATCCTAAAATCGGAATAATACTCAATACAACATATAAGTATATATGTATGTATATATAACATAGCATTTAACAAATCCAAAACAACAATAACAACCCAACTAAATGCCCAGCTGGCCCGATTCCCTCAACCAAAACCGAGGCCCACCTGAAATGAAGAGAAGAAGAACCCAGCCCAAGCCTTACCCGAATGGAAGGAAAAGAGAATCCGAATGCAATTCCCTCCTAAATCAAATACCCATGACAAAATGATATAACCCGGATGGCTGGAAGCGGATCCGGCCCAACCCGAGCCCAAGGGAAAGAAGGAACGGATTTGTCTCCCTCCTCACACATAGCACAGAGCAATGAACGCCGGAGGGAGAATGTGAGAAAGCAGGGAGGTGAACTCAGGCCGTGGGGGTCCGTTTGGCCTCAGATTTTACCCAGAGGATCGCTTTGAAATTCCGAACCCAACCCACTCAGTAACAAAGAAACGAAAGGAAGAAGGAAGGGAGGAGGAGAGATTACCGAGGATTCGAAGGTTCGACTCCGGGGAGGTTGCTCGGCGGCTCCGTCGGGCTCCTGGTGGCTCCAGCTGATCATGGTGGCTTCGTGGTGGTGCAAGGAAGTTGTACCTGGTGGCTCTGTTGCTCAGAAAGGACAAGGGGGGGGGGGGGGGTTTGCTCTTCGAAAACAGGGGAGGGTAGAGGTGTTCTGGCTCGTCGGGGCTCTCCTGGCCGCTGCCTTGGCTGCTCCAGGCTCGGACGGCTGCTGGTCTTGTCGGAATGGAGGATGCAAGAGCTGCGGTTTGCTCAACCGAACGAGAGGGATGAGGGCAGCTGCTCGGGTTGCTTGGCAGCATCTTCGGATGTCGGGGAGGGTGTGAGGGTTCTCGGTAGCAGCTGGCTTCCATAGAATGGAGGTTGGAGGTGAAAAGGTGGTTGCTTGGGGTGAATGGGCTGCGACAAGGAAGAGGATTCTTGTAGGTTCTCCTGAGGGTTTCCACAGAGGGAGAGGGAGGCTGTGGGTTGTGTTTGTTGGGCAGGAGGAAGGTGTGGTGGTGTGAAGTGCAGCAGAGGGTGAGGACGGGGGGGGGGGGGGGACCGCAGGAGAGAGAGAGAGAGAGAAAGAATAAAGAAAAGGGAAAATAAAATAGGATTTACCACAATACCACTCAAAATTAGCGGAAAAGACTCAAAACCCGCTCGCCCGATCGAATCCCGACTAAATCAAATTTAATCAAATTTTAGTTTAATTTCAAGATAATTGAAAATTAAATAAATTTCAATCAATACTCGTAGCTCATACTAATTTTATTAATACTCGATCTTGAAAGCGAAAATCGAATCCCGTCAAAATCCGAAATTTAAATGATGCTGGAATAACTTAAAATCCAAAACTTACGCTCGAGGACGGGTTTTATTCCACTTTTACAAATTGGATTTAATAATAATTTATTTAGTTAAAATAATCATAATATATAAATATACTCGGTCTTTACATTTATCCACCTCTAAAAACAAGTCTCGTCCCCGAGACTAAAATCATCTAAAACAAAGGGAATGAAGTTTGAAATCGGCGAGTCCGAGGACCATGTCTAAGGATCTTGTAATCGTCCCGGTTGCATCTTCCGGGATTCTCACGACATCCTGGTCACGGTCGTGACATCTGCAAATGGGCCTTGTCGAGTGTGTAATAAGCACCCCTATCACATCCTCGCTTTGACTTTTCGGAAGTGTCACAACTCTAAAAGCATTATAGCGTCCGACTAGGTCTTAGCAAGCAATCTATAAGCGCCCCTATATAATGCTTGTATCCACTTCGTGAGACGTCATAATGTAAATCCAGTTCTTAAATCCTCAAAGCGTTTTGTAAATGGGAAGATTGTCATCCAAATCATTGAAACTCTCAACTTCTTTAAAATCCTAATTTGGCCATTTTTTAAAAACCGCTCGAAATTTTCAAATTCGATGTTTAATCAAGCGACTTTACACCAAAACAAGTCAAATCCTTTCAAATCAAGATTTCGTCAAAATCTCCCAAAACCAAATCAGCTTCTCGCAACCAATCAATCAAATTCAGAAGGTAGGAGGTGGAATCATCCACCTCTAAGGGCTAATCCCATATTCTCTTCCTAGGTTCCGAAATCATTTTATCATCATCTTCAACTCAATATGCACATAAATAATCAACTCATCGACTCATCACATCATCAACCACTCCTCATATGTCAATCTCAACATCAATCATGATAATCTCAACCAATCGACATCTCACTCGCATAACATGATTACCCATAAAACCAATCATACCATCCCTTCAGAACATGCCAAAAGCAATAACAAAATCTTAACATTACACCAGGAGTCATAAGGTATATTTATCTTATACAGAAGGTATCACAAGTGCATCATCGAATTCTCATAAATAACGCAAGCACACATGTCAAGAGATCAACGAGGTTAGGTGTCATAGAGTCAGCACACTACTTCTAGTCAAATATCACGATCGCATCTCAACATCGCACACTAGTGGAACCAATCATAACAAGGGATCTCATGTAAAGCATAAATCCACATAGTCATCCTATCCAATCTCTATCCAGCATTATCATAACATATTATCGCATCAATCCAACAAAATCATGCTATTAAGATTCAACCAAAAAGGGAAGATCAACAGTATATCAACATCAAAATGTCATCATGCTTTCCAGACATCATCTTAGCTCATCACAATGTCATATAACGATTATTAGCAATCATGCACCATCATCTCATATATACACATAAGTCATATCTATGCTCCAAGTCATATTCATCACTTACCTATTCATAATCAGGATTATCAACCATATAGTATAACATCATGCTTTCACATAACAACGTATCATCATCTCATGATTCATTCAACACATTATAACATGCTTTTAGAACAACATAGTAGGATAGAAATGGATCATTACATC
Source organism: Persicaria maculosa (assembly GCA_963922045.1). NCBI lineage: Eukaryota > Viridiplantae > Streptophyta > Magnoliopsida > Caryophyllales > Polygonaceae > Persicaria > Persicaria maculosa. Next base: position 15,164,960 of record OY998261.1, on the reverse strand, counting down.
ATGTTCATAGTTGTCACTACCAATTTTAACTCAGTATTGCATATCAACATCTAATATCATGTCATACAGGTTTATCATGGTTGCTATCTAACATCATGCCAGTACATATTAACAAATCACATAATCAAGAAGACCCTCACATCATACCAATCACTCAATTTCCTTAACCGCTCTCTAACCATTCTACCAAGGGACCTCACTCACATGTTTCAAGAAGAAGCAATCATTAACATTATTACACAGAAGGACTACATCATATCAATCAGCCTTTATCAATACCATCATTAGCTTATCATTAAGCATTGCAACTGTGTTTTTAAAGTCTCAATCTACTGTCATGCTCAATAAGTATTGCAAAACATCATATATGAACCTAATCAAGTCAAGCTAGCACATCTCATCATAGCCACATCTAATAAAAGTTCAGATTCTCAGCATTTGCAGTTCACATTATAAGCAAAGAATTTAGATCATGCTTGACATCTTAGAGTAGCATCACATTAAGTCATCAAGGCCCATTAGGATTGTAAGGCATCGAATCATATCATCATAGTCAACAGACAATCAAGCAATAATCATCACATCAACAAGCAGCTTTCAACATCAAGTCAGTGCAATATCATCATCAACAAGCTCAGAAAGGGTTAGCAATTCGAATAGAGGACGTTCCCACCTGCAAGTCATATCGTAATCAACAATCGTGATCCTCGAAACGAGCTTGTTCCGTCGACATTATCGATCCTAAGGCCCGTGGGTTATGGGCCCGCGCTTCCGCTGCGCTGCTCTATCGCTATCCGACTTCCCGTTCCCTTTTTCCATACGGTCGCTCATCCAAAGTAACGCGTAGGAGTTTAAGTTAGCGGAGATAGGGGAGTGACAAGAGTGGATGACCCAATGTTTCTTTCGGAGAAGGAATAGGCCAAGGCTAAAGACGACATGACTAGAGACAAGACTCCGACTCGGGAATAGTAACGGTGCCTTTATGGAAGTCCATTAGGGTACAATTGTGACAAACAATCATGAATGCATTATGGCATATCAATCACATCAACCCACACTAACATGTACCTACCTCGGGGGCAACATTCGTATTCATATCAAAGATACAATCAAGTCCTACGCTGATGTTTGTGAAACAGCTAACATTCTAGTATTCCATGGGAATAGATGTGCCTAGCATCTTCAAGCAAGATAGACGGAACCAGCAATGATTATATATGATTCGAAGTCATGCGGAATTTAGTGAAGATAACGATCATCATGCATATGAACAAGGTAAAAGCACGGTATACAAATCCACAAATGAGTCAAAATATATCATGGCAAGGTGCATTATAACAATCAGATGACGCGTCATACAAGGACACATAAGAGCAGCATAGTAACTATCACATCTAACAGTAATGAACACATATTAGGTCATGTATGGCACTGAATCCTATGACGAGATCCATTTAGAGAGCATAGATCCTACATGATACTAGCGATACATAATGCGATACAAGCATAGTCAAGATTCATTAAGAGGAGTTCAACATAATGTTCACGAAACATGAGGCATCATCAAAAGTAACAAGATGGACATCGTGGATGCTAGGTTATAATCATGCTAAGAAAGAACCATCATAGAGTACATATATGGTACGATAGCTGTCACATTAAGCATGATATGAAATCATTCAGCAGGTCATATTGGAAGTCATAAGCTCCACATGATACTAATAGCACACATCCATCATGAGTACAACTAGAGTAATTCAACTAGGTTCATTCCGATATTCATGCGTCATGCAGGTGCAAAATCATGATATAGAGTGGTGTGTGATCAAGCGGGGTGTCAAGTCATAGGTTCATACAAGCACGAGAAGCCATCATAGAGTAATAGACATCTTTACCATGTAAGCATGCAAGGTTTGATCATCACGAAAAGCTAGTCAATCATCGAATTCAACATTAAACTCATCAGGACGAGTGAAACTTGTTAAGAGAACAGAAAGAGGAAAGAGCCACACTATCAGGTACCTAGTTCAAGAGTGAATCAACAATAACGTAGGCAAAGTAGAATTCGCACAAGTCACAACCAAGGATCCTACACGCTACTAATGGCTCAATATAACATGTGGTACATACATGCACTTGATCGATTACTCGGCACTACGCAAGACTTCAATTCAATCACATTCCAATAATACAGAAACAGGAGAGGAAGTGTAGCGAGGTATAGTGCAAGTCTAAGTAATGGCAACACTACCAGAATATGGGGACATGAGTTCAAATTAATGTATACTGAGATAAACATGTATTGGTCAAGACTCACTTATACTAACATATTCTCACCTTAGCACAATTAACATATAACAATACTCATTTGCAAAATCATCAACAATAGCTAATCTGAGGAATACGAAATAGGTGGGCATGCTATAGATTCTTGTCACAAGATGAATGATAAGCATCGAGGCATCATCGGCTAGCATGTTAAAGAGCACATCATATGAGGCATTCATATAAGGAAGAATCGATCACACTATCATGGACCTACTTCAGAAGAAGCAACAATCATATAGACTCATATCATGTGGTTCATGTTTCTAATCAATCATACGATCAATAGGCCAAGTAGAGATGCGATGACAACATATAATCATGAGAGGAAGAAAGGCATAACACGGGACCTAAACAATGGGACATGCATGGGTACAGAATGTCATACAACTACGAGTTCACATTAAAGATCACCATCATAACATGTACGGGGAATTACATTGCATATAAGGCACGTTGACATCAAATTATAACACGTATCCATCAAGTAAGAGACTCACTCTATCATGATACTAGAACTGAATGATCACACTATCATGCACTTCACCACGGTATCATCATATCATATCATATCTCATAATCATATCATATCTCATCATCAATATCATAAATCATGCTCATGCCCGATGGTGCTGGGCTAATCATATCATATCATATCATATCATCTCTTGCCCGATGGTGCTGGGCTATCATATCATGCTCATATTGACTCGATAGACTCAGGGCACCCGATGGGGCTGGGCTACCCTATGACCCTAGTATTCTTGATCCTCAGCGTAAACTTCGGGGTGTGACTCCTGTGTTGAGAAGTTTGTTTCCTAATGATGATATAGATGATTTAGTGAAGAGAGTGAAGGATGTTGCTTATGAGTTGTTTGATGATTTCCAATGCCTTCATTCTCCACCAGATGAAGGTGGGTCATGAGCACGTCAGTCTGTTGCTTCATATGATGTGGATGAAGGAAGCTGGATGGATGAGTTTACAGAGGAAGGGACTGATTGTATTGATACAAACTTGAGGTCTGAGTTTGATCAATATCTCGTTGAAACTGAAAGGGCAGACATGTAAAGACCGAGTATATTTATATATTATGATTATTTTAACTAAATAAATTATTATTAAATCCAATTTGTAAAAGTTGAATAAAACCCGTCCTCGAGCGTAAGTTTTGGATTTTAAGTTATTCCGGCATCATTTAAATTTCGGATTTTAACGGGATTCGATTTTCGCTTTCAAGATCGAGTATTAATAAAATTAGTATGAGCTACGAGTATTGATTGAAATTTATTTAATTTTTGATTATCTTGAAATTAAACTAAAATTTGATTAAATTGGATTTAGTCGGGATTCGATCGGGCGAGCGGGTTTTGAGTCTTTTTCGCTAATTTTGTGTGGTATTGTGGTAAATCCTATTTTATTTTCCCTTTTCTTTATTCTCTCTCTCTCTCTCTCTCTCTCTCCTGCGGTCCCCCCCCCCTCATCCTCACCCTCTGCTGCACTTCACACCAGCACACCTTCCTCCTGCCCAACAAACACAACCCACAGCCTCCCTCTCCCTCTGTGGAAACCCTCAGGAGAACCCACAAGAATCCTCTTCCTTGCCGCAGCCCATTCACCCCAAGCAACCACCTTTTCACCTCCAACCTCCATTCTATGGAAGCCAGCTGCTACCGAGAACCCTCACACCCTCCCCGACATCCGAAGATGCAGCCAAGCAACCCGGGCAGCTGCCCTCATCCCTCTCGTTCGGTTGAGCAAACCGCAGCTCTTGCCTCCTCCATTCCGACAAGACCAGCAGCCGTCCGAGCCTGGAGCAGCCAAGGCAGCGGCCAGGAGAGCCCCGACGAGCCAGAACACCTCCAACCTCCCCTGTTTTCGAAGAGCAAACCCCCCCCCTTGTCCTTTCTGAGCAACCGAGCAACCACGTACAACTTCCTTGCACCACCACGAAGCCACCATGATCAGCTGGAGCCACCAGGAGCCCGACGGAGCCGCCGAGCAACCTCCCCGGAGTCGAACCTTCGAATCCTCGGTAATCTCTCATCCTCCCTTCCTTCTTGCTTTCGTTTCTTTGTTACTGAGTGGGTTGGGTTCGGAATTTCAAAGCGATCCTCTGGGTAAAATCTGAGGCCAAACGGACCCCCACGGCCTGAGTTCTCCTCCCTGCTTTCTCACATTCTCCCTCCGGCGTTCATTGCTCTGTTCTATGTGTGAGGAGGGAGACAGATCCATTCCTTCTTTCCCTTGGGCTCGGGTTGGGCCGGATCCGCTTCCAGCCATCCGGGTTATATCATTTTGTCATGGGTATTTGATTTAGGAGGGAATTGCATCCGGATTCTCTTTTCCTTCCATTCGGGTAAGGCTTGGGCTGGGTTCTTCTTCTCTTCATTTCAGGTGGGCCTCGGTTTTGGTTGAGGGAATCGGGCCAGCTGGGCATTTAGTTGGGTTGTTATTGTTGTTTTGGATTTGTTAAATGCTATGTTATATATATATATATATATATATATATACATATATACTTATATGTTGTATTGAGTATTATTCTGATTTTAGGATATATATATATATATATATATATATATATATATATATATATATATATATAAATATATATATATTTATATGTTATGAAATTATTAATATTTATATTTAAAAAGGTTTTAAAAGTGATATTAAGTGATATGGAGTTATAAATATATTTTTGGTTTGTTTTAAGAATATATGGATAGTAATTGTTAAATTTTGTGAAAATTAGTATTATTTTGGGTTTGGTTATAATTATAAATTCTGAAAAATTAATTATTATATATTGTTTATTGTTTTAAGATTATATTGATTGGCTTATTTAATTGATGCATTTCATGAGGATTTAAATATGAGAGTGGGGAACTTTAAATTGAGTTGTTGGTTTTGATTTATAAGTATTATTTGTGAGCTTAGAATTATTTGGATGATTTAGTGTTGATAATTATTTATATAATGTTTTGAAATAAGAAACATGCCGGAATGATTTCTATAATGTGCTTTGGAGAGAGATGGTTTTAAAGTTAAACGTTTAATGTCGGATTTTGGCCAAGTATGATTTGAGAAAGTATTTTGAATATGAGTTGACTTAATTTGGGATTTATGAGTTTGAAAATATGGTTGGTATGATTTTATAAATGGATATCATCTTGTTTATGGGAGCATGGTGGCATGTCCCTATAAGCCTAAGGTAGTTACAAAGACCTTAAAGTCCGAGTAACCACTGGCGCTAGAACATTCTCTCGTTTATAGAAGGGGGTGTTACAGAAGGTGGTATCAGAGCTTAGAGTTTTATAAAATAAAAATTAGAGTTTTATAAAATAAAAATTAAGTATGCTAAAGTTAAAATTATATAAAAATATATATAACAAAATTTATCGTCTTTGAATTTTCAATAATCTTTTTATACACTCTAAAAATATTCCAAATAAAATCTTTTTGAGTTTCTCTGGGGAAAATTGCTTGAATGTTTTGTTGTTGTTGTTTTCGTTGTTAAGTGTTTTAAGATAAATAGTATTCACAAATATTAAATGTTTTTCTAGTAAGATTTAGTGTGTGAAATATTTCCAAGTATTCAAGAATTTATTCAAGTAAAACATCGTAACCTTGAACTTCTCTAGTCGATCCTAAACTTCCTAGCACTTGGTTTAGTAACCCAATTCCCTTGTCCTCCCTTCACACTTCATAATTAAAGTCAATTAGGAATATTGACTCGTCTAGTGTATAATTCAGTTGACTTAGGTTAATCCAAGAGTAGATAATGTCCTTGAACGTCAAACGTTGGGGTTTAAGTTATGGACCCTTGTTGAAAATCAAAGAGATAAGGTGCCTCACAATGAAGAAAGGATATCGATGATATTTCAATTCTGCATGCACAGATCATGAAAACCTAAGGAGGACGAGGTGATCGACCAGCCACATCCGCCCCAGTGGCTAAGAGGGAGCACCAACTAATCAAGAAAAGGAATCTTCCTAAAATCCACGAAGAAGCATCTGAGAATTCAGTAACGGGTGGGGATAGTGCACATCACCGAGCTGAAAGTCAACCTAGGGAATTATCTCAAGCTCCCATAGGTATCCTAGATGATGAATTCATGCAAGCACTGAATCAATTAGTGTCAAACGCTGTAGCTCAAGCATTAGCTGAAAATATGCCGCCGTCAGTTACTAGACCGGATGGGGATGCTGCACCTGTGACACAGCTAACAGCGGCACAAGCACAAGAAACTCCGATGATAACGCCGGTGAGAGCGGTAGAACAAGGAAATACATATGTTCATGCTTTGAAGGCGATCAACTCATGCAAACCAGATCCTTTTGATGGTATTGGTGAGCCCTATCGAGTGGTGCAGTGGCTCACTCACATGGAGAAGGTATTTAGGGGTGTTAACTGCACGAACGAAGACAAAGTGCACATAACCGCTCTTTACTTGAAAGGAGAAGCTGGACATTGGTGGGAAGCTGCTAGGCTTGCTTGGAATTCAAAGCCCACATGGGACGCATTTAAGGAGACTATTACCAATCATTACTTTGTGCCAGCTCTCAGGATAAAGAAAAGAAGAGAGTTCTTATATCCCAATATAAAAGGAATGAAGATGGCTCAGTTGGTAACCAGGTTCTACAACTTACTTCCATATGCTCAAGACCTGGTCCGCAATGAAGCCGATGCGATCATGTACTTTCACGAGTCGATGTACTATGATCTAAAGTTGCAGATGCTACAACGTGATTATCAAACCTTAGACGAGTAGATTAATGCAGCTTATCGAGTTGAGGCTACATTGGAGGAGGGCAAGAAGAACATTGAGTTGTCTGAGAGGAAGAAAGGCAACCAGCAATATTCTGGAACTAAGAGACCAACACCATTTTCCCCAACTGAGAGGACCAATGTCAGCAGGGCGTCATCGGTAGAGATTACCAACAAGACCTTCACTCGAGATGGCCGTCCTATTATATGTCACAATTGTGGTAAGCCGGGTCATGTGAAACCCGCATGTGAGGAAGATGCCCGTGTTTGTAGAGGGTGTGGAAAATCTAGGCAGATGGTGAGATTTTGTAGGAACATTGATAATGGTCAACCTCAGTCACAACAGGCCTTAGCAGTTTATCCGAGAGCTCCCAAATCGGCAACAAACTTGCACCAGTCACGCGGTCATAAGGCTCAAGCTACATCAGAACCCACGGTGCAAAATAGGGGCAAGGCCCCAATGGTGGGAACATCTAACCAAGGTCCTAAACTCTACACCTTGGATGCCATTGATGAGTTTGGTGGACATGAGTAAGGAAAAAGGATGATGATAGTTGGTTGAGCATCTGGTTTTTCCGTTTAGTCATTCATTTCTAGCTTTCCAATAAAGTCGATTCAGGGCGAGTATGCCCGATGAACCTATGTCTTGTAATTCAGTACTTTTATATTATTAATAAAAATAAGTATTCAATTACAATCTAGCATTGAAATGCTAAGTCGAGTGGGGATGCGCAACGCTTTGCAAAGACAACAAGATATTTACAATCATGTTGTGAGTTAGAGAATACCCACACTATGTGCTACATTCTTTAGGTTCAAACTTTATAAGTTAGGGCTATGACGTGGGTCGTAGGATCAACTATGTGTTTGAAATGTTAATATATAAGTGAGAGTCGGGAAGTGTTCCCTATAGACTCTACGATGACCTTTTATACGACGTTGACAACAATTCGTGTAGTAGCCTAGAGATATGTGAAAATTGTGATGGATAATCCAGTAGAGGTTCATAGGTAGGATCCACTACAAGATAGGGACTCGAGTTGTGGTTGGATTATTCTTCGTTAGCTTCGATCCATCAAAGGTTATGTCCTATCGATTTTCTATGATAGTGTAACTGAACTCTCAGTGAGGCAAAAATGCCGAAAGGATAAAAAATTTTCTACCCTAACTTTTTACATAAATTCTAATAAAAATATGAGAATGCAAATACTCGAGCCCCGGACAACATCCAAGTCCGGCACAAACAGCAACAAGTTCATCTTCTCAAAAGAACCAAAATACTTGTCAAATTTGATCTTCATCTGTAGGGCCATGCGCATCATATCATCATCACTAGCAACATTAGCAAGCAATCCATTGACCAACTTTCCAACTTTTGCAATATGAAACATCAACCAATTACTAGTCACATAAGAGGATCCTGAAATTCGATTGGTCAACTCATAAAACTCCTTCAAGAAGGTACAAAGTTTTTCCACTTTACTCCAATCAGAAGAAGTCATAGGACCTAACTCATCATCTACTGGAATACTCATTCTTGCAATTACAGATTTGTACTTCAACACGACACTCAACATAACATAAGTGGAATTCCATCGGGTGGGCACATCATTCACTAGCTTGGTATTACACTCAATATTAAGTCGCTCCGCATGTTGTCGAAATGCAACTAACCGTGAAGGAGACCCTCTACAATGCTTCACAATAACTCGAACTTTATGAAGAACCTCACTACCACCCTTAAGACCATCCTGAACAATCAAATTAATGATGTGTGCAAGACATCTAACATGCACAAAGTGGCCCTTCCTAACGCAACCATTCTCCTTGCATATTTCTTTCAAACAATTGCATGCTACATCGTTCGCCGATGCATTATCAACCGTCACGGTCAACAAATTACTCGATAAACCCCAATAACGCACGCAATCCTCAAGTGTTCTTGCTATGGTCTCCCCCTTATGACAACTAGTAAATATAAAATTCAGAATCCTCTTTTGCAACTTCCAATCATCATCTATCCAATGTGCAGTTACACACGTGTAGTTCTCCGTTGTAGCTGATGTCCAAGTGTCTGTAGTTACACATACACTTTGGCAAGAAGTTTTCAACATTTGCTTCAACTTCTCCTTTTCTCTCACATATATAGCAGAAGCATCACGTTGCACTATACTCCGTGAAGGCATGTTAAAAAGCGGTTGAGCGGCATAAAATGCATCTCTCATACCATCTTTCTCTATACATCTAAAGGCCAACTCATCTCTAACCACCATTCTAGCAACATATTCTCGAACATATTTTGCATCAAAAGTCCAATTCTTCATCTTTACACCACCACCATCACCCAAATTTTGTAAACTGAGTTTAGACTGAGTACCTTTGCTTTTGTGTCGCGGGTTGTTCGGACGCGTTTCTCCATGTCTTTTTACATTCCGCGTTCCATTCTTCACCGAATCACATGCATAGGAGATTTTCGGGCAATAGTTACACCTAGCTCTCTTCTTCCCCTCCTCATCTAGGTATTGGGTGAAATGATCACAATAGTCTTTTCGCTTTTTTCCACCTTTCGATGACGAGGTCGCTTGACTCACCTTCGTTTGCACCTCTGTTTGAGTGTCCGTATCATCATGACTATCAATCATAAAACAGAAAATTATCCGCTCCCAACTTACGTTGCAAGAATGTTTGGAAGAAATTTCCATGGATATGGAATTACTCATAATTTTGTTAGCAAAACCATCAAACATATCCTTAAACGTCAATACGTCATTCCAAATCCAATTCCATGTTCCGAGTTCCGACAATAGTAGTTTAGCACTTTAGCTTATCCTTATATACTCAAAAGTTGTAAGTTAAACCTTTGAGTATACATTACCTTAAAATTCCTGCAACCACAATTTCTCAAGTACAACACAAAAGTGACAAAACACATAAATCTCTTCAATTTCAAAAATCTCAATTTAATCTTGTTTGATGCTTCTCTAAAAGACTAAAAATATAAATCTTCAATTTCTCATAACTTACAAATTGAAGTAGATTTCCAAAAATCTAAATTTCTCATAAACCCTAAATTTCTAAAAATCTCACAACAATCACAAATTGATTTACAAATCTGAAATTACAACTATAATAGAACAAATTATTGATAATACAAGTAGATTAACACAAAAAAGCTGAAATTTTGCCAAAAAAGAAAGAAATCGAGTCATACATTGTTTGTGTGATTCTGTGAACAGTAACTTCGGCAATGGGAGGCGTAACCGGCCGCCGGGAGAGGAAGGCTGGAGGCGGCACAGCGGTGGGCTGTGGGTTGAGCTCGCCGGGAGAGGAAGCCAAGCCTTGGAATGGAGTGATTGGAGGCTGCGTTTTTGGGACCCTTTGGAGGCTGCGGGGGAATGGGGAGAGAACTGAGGGTTTGTTGGTAAAAGGTAAGGTAAACTGGTAATTGGTAAAGCAGGTTTTTTTTTAATAAAAACGGTTTTCGGGCCATAACCGAAAAATCTGGTTCGGTTCCGGTTATCGGCCCGAAACCGAAATCCAGATTTTCAAGGACCGAAGCCCGACCCGTTATATATCGGGCCGGCTCGGAACCGAGATTTTGGGTTCGGTTATAGGTCGGTTTTCGGGCCGAGCCACATTCTGAGCAACCCTAACATCAAGGATTTGGGTAAGTTTAGTCTTCAAATTGTAGACTACCATGAAAAATTCTTCTTCATGTTCAACAGCAAACACAAACTACAAAAATGCAAAAATCACACACATATTTAAAAACACTAAGAAAAATTTTAAGATGATAGAAGAAGTTAATTTATATAATGCAGTAAACAAGAAAAACAGTAAAAGTACCATATCAACATCTTTTAAAGCAATGTGAGGAGCCATTGCCAATGAAGAATCAAGTCGAAGGGTAAACTTCTCAAACTGGTTAACAGAGCCCTCAAGAGAGACATTGAAGGGAAAATCCTATAGAAAAGACAAACACAAAAAAAATTAAATAAAATATTAGTTAAAAAAACAAGAAAGGATAAGATGGACTTGGAATTAAAAGACTACAATAAAAATAAAACTTACAAAGGAATGAACTGGCACAAAAAACCTTAATGGAGAAACATCACTTCTGAATTGTTCTTTATGGTTGAGAAGGACAGACCATGCAGCAATAACACCATAGGACACATAGACATCCTCTTCAAGACTTTTCATATCATGCCTACTCACTTCTACACCCTTGTATTTAAACAGAACCTCACTGCATTGGGAAACATTAAACATAATATAAAAACAAGAATAGAATCAATAAAAAAAACTTAAAATAATGATTAAAAAAACTAAACTTACGTGGAAGGAGCTGTCATCTTAGCTAAATAGGCACACACAATACACTCAGTGCCAGACACATCATCATTAATATCAACAATTCTTGAAAAGTAAGGACTCCGCAAGGTTAAAAATGGTTTGGAAGACCTTCTACTAGCACCATCTTCCCCCTTCCTAGCATCTTGTTTTTCAGCTATTGTACTTAAGTTACGGACACGAGAAGACTTACGAGAAGGCAATGGAATAGGATATTTCATCTTCTTTCTAGACACCATCGGATTCCCAGTAGGAATGACACTTGCAGGATGGACACCTGTTGAAGGACCAAAATCAGAAGCTTTTTGCGCAGGAGCAGCCTGATACCCCTGGTGAAGAGGTATATCATTCACATATTCTTTAGCAATATTAACAACTGCTTCTGGTATCCCTTGAGTGGCAGCAGAAGAATTTGATGCATCCTTACCAACCTTTTATGCATATTTAGACCCAGTTTGTGTATCAAAATCAGACTTAAACGCAGGATCAGAGCCAAATATGTCAAATGCAGTTAAATCCTCAAAAACATTTATTTTCATTTTCCCTTTGTTCTTATAAGCCAACTCAATCTGATTAAGACACTCAATCAATTCAGGATCTGACCAAAATGCTGAGTTTGGAGAATCATCCATATACGACTTATCAACACAATCAGCAATAGGAACATCTGATAGACCCGCCAACCCTAACAACTTATTACCCTCACTAAGAAGTGTCTTAACTTTAGCATCGCCTTGAAGCTCAGATGGGATTTTGGTAGAAAAATCAGCAAAATCAGAAATAGCAGACGTAAGCACTAATGTCTTCTGCACAAAAGATTGTATCCAAGCCTAAAAAATACAAACACACACACACAACAACACAAAAACACACACAATTAATTATAAATTCATCAACTACCTAGGTAAAAAAAATAATAATTAGCCTCAAAATATATAAGAAAAAGACACAATAAAAGAAACAATAAAAGGAACGTACAATAAAATATTAGCACAACAAAACAGGTTAGATCCAAATTAGTACATTATATTTAAACAACTCATGATTATAAATGCACAATCAGGGGGATCACATAGCATACATCAAACACACAAGCAATATTTGAAAACTATGAATCAAAATAAGTGTAATATGAAAAAATGTAAGAAAAATATTTAAAACCTCAAGGGGGGATGGATCCTTTCCAAATACACGGTCTTTATCAGATGGTTGATCGTTGCATTGAGTAGTGTACGGCGAAAGAACATTACAATAAAAAACAGGATTGCCCTGAGTGGAGGGGATAGATTGCCTATCCTAGATCAACCCATGCCCAAACCCACCACTTTCAATGTCATCAGTCTCACATTGACGCAACAATGCAGAATTCAACCCTACAAAGACAGGAAAAGACTGAGACGCCCTCCTAGATGCAGCACTTGTAAATAGCTTGACCCTATCCATGTAAAGCAACTAAAACAAATAGGGTAAAAAATGAAAACAATAGCAAACACATATGAATATAATTAGAACAATATGAAAAACACGTAAAAACAAACACAGAAACTGAACTCACAATCAAGAATAGAAGAGGCCCTCGAAAGTGGCCAGCCTTGTTCTTCTCGATCCCACCCCTTCTTTGCATCAACCAAACTCTTTAATAAAAAAGCACACCAGTTTAGATCTTTAAAATCACCCAAATCACCCACTGATCTGACCAAATTTTGATTAGCAAGACCATTCCCAGGACTGTCAACTACCAAAGAATGAAAAACCACAAGGAAATTGGTCAGAAATTTATCACCACATTCAACATCAGCTACTAACTTGTCAATAACAACAGACGGGGTTATATGTTCCACATTTCCAAGTGATATCCTCCAAATCTTCAAAGCATCAAAATTCTCTTTACAACTCTTCCTAGAGACCAAATTCTTTACCAACGGTAATCCTAAAGTGATATGAACATCTATATCACTTATTTCAACTTTCCCACCATCATTCATTAGCAAACAACACCTGTTCACGTCAAAATTATCAACAAGCCAGTAGCCCATAGTAGAGGCAGAGACCCTATATCGAGCTCAAACAAGACCCCGAATCCAATTCCCCGAATACAAGCTTTTTGCTTGTCATTCAATTTACGAAGAGCAGATACAAACATACGAATGTTGCATCTTGACTTCAATGTTGGGAACTTTTTCGCTCTAGTCTGCCTCACCTTCTTACCAAACAAATCCCTACCTCCCACATCAGCTTGTACATTAGATGGATGAGATAGCACATCAGTATTGTCATTCCCCACATCTGACTCTTCAAGATGAACACCATCCAAACCAGTAATTTCTTCCTTAACATGAACATGAGTGCCCTTCCCATTATCTGCATCACCAGGACCCACCCCCTGAGATGGAACTTCACCACATTGGACACTCCCTACATCACCAGTTCCCTCTCCAGTCCCTCCACCAACACCAGTTCCCTCTTCAGTCCCTCCACCAACACTAGTGTCCCCATCACACAAGAGTTTTGGAATAGTAGACCTTCTGGACAAAACCTCAGGTGATGCAAATACACGATTAGGCCCTTGAGAAGCAGATTCATAAACAGGAACAGGAGACGCCATAACATCAACAACGAACTTTGTAGATGCAGAATCCTTCTGAGAACGCCGAATAAGGAGGTGTGTATCTTCAGACTCAAGTGAATCTTCAACTTGACAATCAGAGAAACCTAGAGAATCCCTTGACAAATCAACTGCAGAGCGCTTTACACCAGATTTTTTCAATCGTTTTCCAATTCTAGTTGCAACAATAATTTCAGTAGACTGAGACCTCGTCCGTGGACGTTTACCTTTACAAATAAAAAAATGCATTAAAAAGATAAGATCAAACACCTAAGACAACAAAGCAAGTGCAAAAAATAAGAATATAAACGAAAAACAACAAAACACTACCCCACAGACAACAAAAAAAGACAGAAATAAAAAAACAATACTCCAGAAACCACATTAAGAAAGGAAAAACTCAACAATCAACAAACGACAATAAACACAAACCTCGAAAACACATAAAAACCCCAACAAAATAACGCACATTAAACCAAGAAAAAACACATCCAACCACCAATAATCGATGATTAACAGAAATATAGAACAACGATACTCCAGAATCAACAAACAAACTCAAAACCTCATAATCGAAACACAATCGCATACTAAAGAACAAAAAATCTAGCAAACACAACTCAGTCGAACACAAAAACCAAAATTAAGTACGAAATCTGAATAATGTAGCCAAAAATAACAAAGATTAAAGAGAAAACCTAACCTTGCGAAGCTGAATCCATGATGAACAGAGCTCAAAATCAATTTCGGATCGAAAATCACTCGAGAGAAGCGAAAGGGAAAAAGCAAAGAAAGAGAGAGATGTGTGAGGAACGAGTAAAAAAAAGGTAAGGAAATAAATACTCCGTACGATTGAAGGTAGCAAAATAAATGAACCGGATACAAAATTAAATGGCCCACAACCCACCATTCAAAAAAGCCCATTTTCACTTTAAGCCAAATTTTCATTTTAAGGAGCATTTTCATTTGAACCAAAACCTATATATATATATATATATATATATATATATATATATATATATATATATATATATATATATATATTTGTTCCACTGTACACAACCCTAGTTTAGTTCCGTTGTGCACAAACCTTATCATGTATCATG
Organism: Persicaria maculosa; assembly: GCA_963922045.1. Lineage (NCBI taxonomy): Eukaryota > Viridiplantae > Streptophyta > Magnoliopsida > Caryophyllales > Polygonaceae > Persicaria > Persicaria maculosa. Next base: position 15,149,799 of record OY998261.1, on the reverse strand, counting down.
TACTAAAAAATTATTCGTCTATTTATTCATGATTATTCGTCTGTTTTTACATGTATAATTATTCATCTGTAAAAAAAAGTGTAAAAAATATAAATTTTAGTCTAACGAATAATCGTCCAATACCACCGAATAATTTCATTCCATCAAATAATCTCTCAATACCCCAACGAATAATGAGAAGTTACTTGTAATGACATCCGTTGATCTTCTTAATTCAATGGCCCAGATTTGTTAACATATATGATACACAATAAGAGTTGTGTACATATAATCTATTGTACGTATATGTGTGTGTGTGTATATATATAGGTTGGTTTTCGGAAAAACAACTCTTATCGTCTACACAGACCTTATTATGTACACATAAATTATTTGTCTATTTGCTCATGATATATTATTCGTCTGTTTTCGCATGATTATTTGTCTATAATTATGTAATTATTCGTCTGTACACCTAATGCAAAAAAATATAAAATTTATTCTAAGGAATAATCGCCCAATACCACCGAATAATTTCATTCCAATGAATAATCTCCCAATACAACTGAATAATCAGAAGTTACTTTTAATCTCTTTCGTTGATCTTCTAAATTCAATGGTCCATATTTGTTAAAATTATACACAATAAGGGTTGTGTACCTATATATGATCTATTGTGTGTGTGTATATAGAGAGAGAGAGGGAGAGAGAGAGAGAAAAGAGAGAGAGTGGATGATTTTGATTTGTGAATAGATTCATTATTCATAGGTAACAACATAATTATTAATTCGTCTGTTTGCATTATCATTATATATATGAGTTATCTACGAATAACATGTTGTTTCAGAAGAATAATTTTGCGCTTCAAATTTTCCTTCATATCTTAGCCTATATAGATATAAGATGAATCTATTGTAAACTCCTATTATAGGGTAAACTGTAAACAAATGTGGAGCGTTGAATTCAGAAGATCAATTGTTGAGATTTAAAGTAAAATTTGAAGAGAAAAATTATTCGTTTGAAACAACATGATTATTCTTACATAACTCATACAAATAATCATGTTGTAACAAGCGAATCATTTTCATATGAAAAGATTGTTAATACATGTATATAATTACTATACGTCAAACTAGTATGTCCTCATATACGAATAATCAATTTGCTCACAATTTATCATGATGTAATTTGCAAATAGATCTGAACTCTTGAAATGATTGAATTCGAAGGCTGAGATTGTAGCGAGAATGTTGTTTTTTTTTATATAAAAAAATCGGCAAGGCCCACTTACAATTAAATAAAATCACACTCAAATGCGCGTTTGACATAACTTCAAATGAGATCTCTTCTAGTTACTAGGGGTATAATGGTCGTGTGTTATAGTTGCGTTTGTTAACTTCTTATAAATCATCAGTAAATTTTATATATAACACGTAATCCAAGTCGTCATCGAGACCCTGGTGGTGTTAGCTAGCCCGAAGAAAGTGTTATTCAACACCTTGAGGCGTAGTCGTAGCGGCGGATGGATAATGTTGTGGTCCTAGTTCCTTGCTCTTGCGTTCGCCTCCTGCCTTGTTGCCAACTTCCAAGTTTTCTTTGGGTTCGGAACCCTCAACGCCTTTCGCCAGATACGGGAAGGGGTGGCTAAGATGCCAAGATATTGGTGGAGCTCTCCCTTTAATTTGTGACTTGAAAGCGATGACCTTTTAACTTGAAGCGAACATTGGAGTCTCCGTTTACCTCCAGTGTGGCAATGAATTCCTGAGTGAGATCGAGATAGGCTGTAGCATCCTTCATGATGAAGGAACTAAGTCCCTCTTTCTCTAACAATCCTTTCACACTATCATACAATCCCAAAGAACGTAAAGCAGAAATATTAAAAAATTTCATCGTTAAATGCTTACAGGAACCTAAGCCTATCGATCTCTCCTCCTCCTGACCACTCAAGGCATGCAACATTGCCAAATTATACATTCTAGACATGATAAGAGAAGAAAAGAACGAACTCACAAAAGCTTTCGCGGTGAAAACACCTAAAACCATCCTCTCTGTAGAACGTCAGCAGCTGCTAGTAATTATAGGTGAGCGTCGATGCTGTTGTGTTTTTGAACGATGCTAGACTTCTTCAAAACTCGATGTTAATAAAGACTATCTTCGAACCTGATCTCAAAGTGCAGTGTCGTCTTTGAACAAAGAGGTGGCAGGTGTAATGTGATGACTTTCAATAGGGTTAGATAATGTATGAAAGGAAAGAGAGAATTAGGGTTTTATAAAGAATGAAAGTGGTAAAAGTTGATCAAATATGGAAGATAAAGGATAAATTTTAGATAAAAGATAAATATTTTAATGCAAAGATAAACTATATTTTTTTATGCAAAGATAGAAACTGAAAATCTAATTTAGCAAATCCAATTCTTAGCCAAAATTGAATTATAGGTGTACATGGGCCTCACCAAATCTTTCAATAACCAAAACTGAATTCGAAAAAATTGGGACGTTGACGGTTGCTGCTTTCTATTAGAGGGCGCCAACCAAGGGTGGCAGGCGCCTGTGCTTATCAGTGGGCACCGACCATTCTGATATTCATTTCTTCTATCTTTAGCTATGCAGCCTCAGCCAAAAATTGTTAGCATGAAAAAGAATACAAACAAAACCTCCAAAAATTCCTTAGAGTGGTCCATGATATAACCTAACTTATTATAGAACAAAAATCAATGTCTCAAAAACTCAAAACAAATAAATTTAAGAAGTCTTCAGGCCGCCCCCCGAGCAACGCCTTTGGTTATACGTAGTTGGCTCGATGTAATAACCCCTGATAGCATGCATTTAGGTACGCATAATAGGTTGCATTTAGCTTAGTTATGATGCATATCATGCATGGCTTAAGTATAATTTGCATATTTGCTCTCTATGTTGGTGAATTTGGAATCTACACGTTTTTATTGATTATTTCAGGTAACTGTGGATCCGAGGAGGAGACATGGGTTGATGAAACATTAGATGAGGATGTCTAGTTGATCGAGGAATCTTACATGAAGATCTAAAGAGGTCCTGAGAAGAAGAAGCGAGCCTAAACGAAGAACAAGTCTGCAAAAGTTGTCGCCAGACATGTTGAACTTATTTTGCACATTCTGGAGGCCTCGGTTGTCCGATCGACTATTATGACCATGCTTTGGAAAGCTCTTTCAGAGAGCTACAACTTTTTTGTTGATGTCGAGAGCTGATTCAAAGAAGATTTTTCGTAAAAGACCTATGCAGCGGCCGCTGCATTAAGCTGCGGCCGCCGCATTAGGCAGCGGCCGCCGCATTAGTACTGCAGCGACGCTTTTAAGGTTTTTGCGCAGCAACGGTTTTTTCTATCCAAGACCTATTTATCTATCTTTTTGGAGGCCGACTTGGACACAAAAGAGCACGAAATTAGAGAGGGCTTAGCCCTAGGTTTCCATTCATTCATTAGATTAGGATTCAAGACGATTTTAGTGGGAGATTGAGAGCGATGTTCGCCATGGGCGACTAAACTCTCTTCGTTCTACTTGCAATTTGAAGTTTTGTTTGGATTGAGTTGTGAGTTTCTGAATCTTGTTCCTTATTTTCTATATTGAATGTTTTGACTTCTTTGTGCTTGAAGGTTTGATTGTTTTATTCTATCTTGCCTGATCAACTTGGTAGAATCAATTCAATTGCTAGGGTTTTGTAGATTCCTGATTGCGAACCTTAACCCAAGTGGCAAACTTATCCCTTTAAGGTTGATTGAACTAATTGGATGGGTAGGAAGTTGGATGTGTTGTTAAATCCTTCTTTAGGGACTGCAAATACCTTGGTTAATCTCATAACTTAAAGCTATCAATTGGGTTAAATCCTTCTTTAGGGACTGTTCAATTGATAAGGGTTTCTAGGACTGATTGGACTAGTAACTATATTAGGTTGGGACAAGGGCATTCATAGGAAACCTAAAAGAACAAGAGGAAGTTACAATATCAATTCAACCAAATAAAGTGGATAGTTGTAGGTAGAGCGATCTTCTCTAAATTGTTTTGCATCAACTTGTTTATAGTTTATTTTGTTTTCTTTCTTATTTCAAACACCCCAAAACCCCCCCTTTCACTAATTGGTAAATACACATTGCAAAGGAATACTTGATTCTCTGTGGGATCGACCTCTTACTTACTTGCTATACTAGTTTGTAGGTTTGAGTTTTATTTTGATACGGTTTACGCGACTAAAAACCGTCCATCAAATTGGCGCCGTTGCCGGGGAATCAAGTTTATTTCTTTGTTTTGTGTATTTATTGATTTTTGTCCATATAACTAACTCGTTGTGAACTTATCTTACGGTTCACGACGCCCTTGCTACTAACTTTTTAAGATGTTGAGATTGTTGGAGTTTGAAGGTGAGAATTTTCACCAATATTTCACTAGATTGCATGAGTATGTTAACGACCTTGGTTCATTAGGTTATCAATATGGTCTGCGAGAGATGTGTGTTTGCATATTTGATGGGATGAATGCTGAAACACGGAGTCTTGCTGAGTCCATGAGTAATGGAGGCCTATTGGATATGGGACTCTTTGAGATTTGGGATTTTTTTGGCAACATGAGTCGCCAGGTTGAGCGGGAAGTATCAATCCGAACTCTCACACAAGTGTTGCAGCAGTTGGAGGAAGAAAAAATGAGTCGACTTGGAAAATTGGAGAATCAGATGAGCCAACTCATTCAACTTTTAAGTGCAAAAGGTGAGAAAGAAAGGAGCTTCGAAGAAAAAAAGGAGGAATTGGCTGCAGACAACGATAGTGTCTTCGACGATGGAGGAGAGGGTCTAGTACTTCCTGACTTGGAATCTCATGAGTCGACGCATGAGGTTACATGTGATGTGTCTCCTACTCCATCTGCAACATCCATTCTGAGCTTGCCCATTGATGAACCAAGTCTAGAGCCATCAGCTGAGGCTCAAGAGGTAATAAAGGTAAACTTTTGCAATTTGGAAGGTAATGGTGATTATGTTGATCCTTTTTATTGCTATTTTGAGAAGCCACCAGCAGAACTGTGTTGGTGGTATCATATTCCTTCAACAGAGAGTCATGCTAGACTCTTTGATAGATTGAAAGTGTTTTTGAATTTCATATTTTATGCTTTCAATCTATTGTGCTATGATGTTCTTTGTAAGATGTGTGCACAGGAATATGATAGGCTACTGAGGGCCTTGACGATGTCTGATAGATAAGATCTTGAGATTGAGAATAAGTCAAGCCAATGACATTAAAGAAAGGCGCTTCTCGGGAGGCAACCCGAGGTAAGTTTTCTAATTTAGTTATTTCAATTCTTAGTTAGCTAGTTTTCTTTTCATAAATTGGGTTTTCCATTAGGCATTAGATAGTTGCTTTTAGTTTTGGATAGACTAAGCTTTCAAGAAAGGCCACCGAAATCCTCATATCCGACCTATAGAGACCCATCCACCACATTGTGAGTATTTCATTCATCTCTTCCTCTATGTTTTTATTTTTTGTTGTCTTTTATGTTTCATTGAGGACAATGAAAGGTTTAAGTGCGGGGGAGGGATTGCATTGCATATAGATAGATTTTGCATATCATGTTTATTTAGGTCTTTATATTTATTTTTACTCATATATCACATTTGAAAAAAAATCACAAAAATATCATGCATTGCATTTAGGTGTTATTAAAGATACCCATCTTGGTTTTGTTTGTCCTCTAATTTATTTTTATGATCTCATTGCATAAATCCCATGATTTGATTGCATTGCTTGAAAATGATTTTTGGAGCATGATTTGAAATTATAATTGAGCAAGTATGGTTCATAGTTGAGGTTTAAGTGAAATCTAGCAAAAATATAACCGTTGTGAGTTTGTTTTGGCCTTATAGGGACTTTACATATTATTCCATTTTACTTTTATTGTGTGATTATACTCTCCATATGCTTCTTATTTCAATACTGTATTGCACATGTTTGTTGCTTGTGAATTTCAAATGATTGAGGCATGTTTACTTTAGCCATATTATACCTTATCTACCCTCTACATTATCCTTTGCTTGAAGCCCATCTGAGCCTTAAAGCCTATTTTTTTTATAGCTCCACAAAAATATATCCTAGCCAATGATTAGCCTGACCCCATTCGGGAATTAGGAGGAGAATTGGTGAAAAATCTATATGTTGGAGTTGCTTTGAGTAGAGATGATGTATGTATGGTTGTTCATTGCAAGAGGCATAGCCGAAATAAGGTAACCCTTCTTGCATAATAGAGATGACTTATTACTAGGGGCCTAAGGAGGATAAAATTCACTTAGGAGTAAAAGTCTAGTAAGCTTGGACCTAGGGAGGATAAAATTCACCTAGGGGCAAAAGTAAGCATAAAAGAAAAGAAAAGAAGTCATCATCCAAATGGAAAAATTGCATGAGTTTTATGGTTATTGAAATCGAAGAGTGCTTATTGATGTGTATTGGAGTTTATGTTATTGGAATGGTTCGCGAAGTATGGAAGTTTTGGTGTTGTTTTGGTTGGTTGTTATTCCTTTTTCCCATATTTTTATCACCACAAACCTAAATATTTCTCATGCCTTATGTTCCTACCAAAGCCCCATTACAACCCTATAAAAGTCCTCATGATGTTGTTTGCAAGTGATGACTTTCACGGTGTATAGAGCATTTTGGATTGAGTTGAGAGTTGGACTTTAAAACCTAAACACATGAGAGCTTGAGTGAAACACATTATCCCGGTGAGGTTGGATTAAATAAATTTCCCTTTACTGTTGGATCACTCATATACTTGCTAGGATGTTTGTTCTCTTATTCATGGCTCCTATTGCTTGATGTTGCTTTTATAAAATTATAGCATGAAGATCTTAACTGTGGGATGTTTAATTCTATATTTGTTTTTCATTGCTTGAGGACAAGCAAAAGCTTAAGTGTGGGAGAGTTTGATAGCATGCATTTGGGTACGCATAATAGGTTGCATTTAGCTTAGTTATGATGCATATCATGCATGGCTTAAGTATAATTTGCATATTTGCTCTCTATGTTGGTGAATTTGGAATCTACACGTTTTTATTGATTATTTCAGGTTACTGTGGATCCGAGGAGGAGACATGGGTTGATGAAACATTAGATGAGGATGTCTAGTTGATCGAGGAATCTTACATGAAGATCTAAAGAGGTCCTGAGAAGAAGAAGCGAGCCTACAAGAACAACAAGTCTGCAAAAGTTGTCGCCAGACATGCTGAACTTATTTTGCACTTTCTGGAGGCCTGGGTTGTCCGGTCGACTATTATGACCATGCGTTGGAAAGCTCTTTCAGAGAGCTACAACTTTTCTGTTGACGTCGAGAGCTGATTCAAAGAAGATTTTTCGTAAAAGACCTATGCAGTGGCCGCTGCATTAAGCTGCGGCCGCCGCATTAGGCAGCGGCCGCCGCATTAGTACTGCAGCGATGCTTTTAAGGTTTTTGCGCAGCGACAATTTTTTCTATCCAAGACCTATTTATCTATCTTTTTGGAGGCCGACTTGGACACAAAAGAGCACGAAATTAGAGAGGGCTTAGCCCTAGGTTTCCATTCATTCATTAGATTAGGATTCAAGACGATTTTAGTGGGAGATTGAGAGCGATGTTCGCCATGGGCGACTAAACTCTCTTCGTTCTACTTGCAATTTTAAGTTTTGTTTGGATTGAGTTGTGAGTTTCTGAATCTTGTTCCTTATTTTCTATATTGAATGTTTTGACTTCTTTGTGCTTGAATGTTTGATTGTTTTATTCTATCTTGCCTGATCAACTTGGTAGAATCAATTCAATTGCTAGGGTTTTGTAGATTCCTGATTGCGAACCTTAACCCAAGTGGCAAACTTATCCCTTTAAGGCTGATTGAACTAATTGGATGTGTTGTTAAATCCCTCTTTAGGGACTGCAAATACCTTGGTTAATCTCTAAACTTAAAGCTATCAATTGGGTTAAATCCTTCTTTAGGGATTGTTCAATTGATAAGGGTTTCTAGGACTGATTGGACTAGTAACTATATTAGGTTGGGACAAGGGCATTCATAGGAAACCTAAAAGAACAAGAGGAAGTTACAATATCAATTCAACCAAATAAAGTGGATAGTTGTAGGTAGAGCGATCTTCTCTAAATTGTTTTGCATCAACTTGTTTATAGTTTATTTTGTTTTCTTTCTTATTTCAATCACCCCCAAAACCCCCCTTTTCACTAATTGGTAAATACACATTGCAAAGGAATACTTGATTCTCTGCGGGATCGACCTCTTACTTACTTGCTATACTAGTTTATAGGTTTGAGTTTTATTTTGATACGGTTTACGCGACTAAAAACCGTCCATCAACCCCTCACTGGGTATCTTCAGCAGCTTTCTCTCTTCTGTTCACTACTACCCGCGGTGGCAGCTTCCCCGAATTTCGTGCCTTTAGCTCTCCTATCTCCTGAGCCATTTGCCCCACTACTTTTTCCATAACGGCTAACTTATCTAGAATAAGGTGAAGAACATCATTTTTTTGTGGCTGACTTGGTTGTATAGGGGCTCTAAGACGAGCGTTGAATTGCCCCATTTCTTGATATGGTCCATGAGCATTCATCCTGCCACCAAAACATTGATAATTTGGATTAAAGTTGGAGTTATAGAGATTGTGACCATAGCGTCGGGGACCATAGTCTCTGACAACGTTGAGCTTTATGACTCCTTTCTACACTTGTGGGCACAAATCATTGGGGTGCGATGAATTATTATACCCCACAAGGTATGGCTTGTATATGGGCTACATAGGTGGTGAGGCTCTTCACAAGGTTTGTGAGTCTACTGATGTCATCTTGATGGCTCATCCCAATAATGTTATTTTTTAAGCGGTGAACTTCTCGCACACATTGGGACCTTCCATATTATTGCGAGACATTAGCCAGTCCTTCAAAGATTTTCATGGCCTTCTCTAATATCTTATCTAGCATGTCTCCCCCGCTGGTAGCGTTGATGAAGCCACTTTCATTGTCCAATAGCCCCTCATAAAGATTGAGGACTAGATCGTCCTTAACTATGTCATGTTGTAGGCAAATAGCTTTGAGTTTGTTGAAGCGTTCAACGTACGCCCTGCGGCGAAATAGATCATTTTGGAAAAGATAAGATCCTTGTTCAAACCTGCTCCCATCATAGAGTGACTCAGTAGTAGACTGCTCACTGCTTGAGATCTCCTTCTCCACCTTGCTGTGGCGGGTGGCGGGGAAATATTTATGCAGTAACGCCTTCTTCATCTCCACCTAAGTTTTAATGCTTTTGGTCGGCAAATAGTATAGCCAATTGATGTGCGCGCAGATTGCCATATTTACTATGCCCATATAAGTCCATTTTATCATTCTTTTGCATGCATATTATTGGGAAAACATGGGATTAGTGTAGTTTATGCTTTATTGTCAAATATATGGGTCTGCACGAGTTTCTATGTGATTTCGCAGAAAACAAGGATAAAAATGGACAGATTTGAATGTGTGGAAAAAGAAATCGAAGTCTTCTGAAGAGGTCAAAATCGACTAGAGACCTCGACATCGAGTGCAGCAGAGACATAGGAATCGAGCAAGAAAAGAACAGAGTATGTCGACACACAAAGGTCGATATCGAGGATGATGGTCAATATCGAGTGCCCATATCGAGATAAAAGATAGAAGTCGAGTGCTAATCCGAGTAGAAGAAGGAAAGCTCGAGATAGAGTTTTACAGAGGTCGATATCGACGTCTGAAGGTCGATATCGATGTTGCCAGCAGAGGAATCCGACTCAGATTTTGATAGAATTCTATCCGAAGCTTGCACGTCTATCCAAAAGTCGAGATTTCTTATCTTCAACGTCAGAGCTATCACATGAGCTGTTTTACCATAGAACTTTTAGTTTTTACTTTATTTACGTTTTATCTTAGAGAATAAAGATAAAGTTTCGAGTCTTTGGATAGCAAAGTTCGATATCTATATCTGGAGGCCGTTAGGGCTGAGTTTAATCATCCAAGCACAGCGATTTTTAGTAATTTAACACAAAGAATTAGTAGAGAGAGAGAGAGGAGAGCCGAATTGAGTTTAGAGAGAAGCGAGTGCGGAGATTTGGCTTGTTCGGTTGTAATTTCATTCTTTTGCAAATACAAAGTAGTTTTCTTTCAATGATGATGATGAGTTGCATGATGAGAAGCGAGTAGTCCACCCACTTCTAGGGTCGGAGTGAGCCTGACGATAGCGATGTAGGGTAAGGGCATCAAAGGTATGACTGTTATGCGATTCCGTCCTCTATCCTATGCATGATTCCTTTGCGAATGTTAGGAAGATTCATTATTTTCATTATTGAAGCGAAAGCCACTCATATTGTGAACTTGGATTACTCGTGAATTGGATAGTAACTCTTAGGAACTATGCGAGAGCCTCTAATCACCTAAGTGTTGGTAACGAAAGTTATTTGACGGAAAGACATTAAATTTCATAACTTTAGCATCATACTTGCATTGTTATCGTTGTGGCATGAAACCCCGACTTTGGAAGCCTTAAGTTTATTGAATTTACATAAAAGTTTAAGTTTTGATTTATGATCATCCTTCTCTACCATTCTACGTTCTTCGGACACTTTTCCGACAATAGGTTACGCCAACAGTTTCTGTGACAAACATCGGAATCGACTGGGTAAGGTCGATATCGAGGTCTAACATCGATATTGAATTACCCTACTACTACATCGGGAGGGATTCTTGTATTATTTGTTTGGGACAGGGAGTTAGTATAGTTAGAGTTTAATTTGAATATTTGAATCTACCTCCCGCTCGTAAGAGAGCCGAACAAATTGGCGCCGTTGCCGGGGAGGCAATCAATCGCCACCTAAGTTTTCTCACGATCTTTTAGAGTTTTTTTTCAGGTTTATGCGACGTTCTGATCGCGGATCTATCTTGGAAACCATAGCCGAGCCTGAACGTTTCTTCCTTCTTCGCAATAAAGCAATTCGCATCGTGGCTGACAATGAGACGCAGGCTGAGACCATAGAGCGGTTGAGAAAGGAGATCGAGGATCATAATGCCACAATCGCTACTGAGAGGGACATCGCTGGTACAGAGCGAGCCCGTGCTGATAGGGAGAAGGATGCGCGCAGACAAGCCGAAGAGCGGCTCAATCAGTATCCACAGACGGTGATGCAATACGTGCATCCGCCGCTTCACGTTCCTGAATCCGTTATCTTAATTCCTCATTCCAATTATGAAATTAAAATTAACTTCCTTTCTGAAATAAAAAGAAATACTTTTGAAGGAAGACCTAATGAATGCCCACTGCAACACATCTCTACTTTTATGGACTTATGTGAAACAGTTGCTGATGGAGTAAATTTAGAGTATGTGAGACTAAAATCTTTCAGATGGTCTTTGGCAGGGAAGGCATTATAATGGCTTGAGAGTTTGGCTCCACGCTTGCTGACGACATGGGCGGAGGTGAAGGATGCATTCTTGAATAAGTTCTTTCCACCTTCTAAAACAGCGATGCTGCGGCAAAGGATCACGACTTTCAAACAAAAGTCAGGTGAAACACTAGCATAGGCGTGGGAGCGATTTAAGGACTTGCTGAGATCATGCTCGACGCATGGGCAACTTCCATATGTCATCCAGGAGATATTCTACAATGCCCTTGATGCGTCAAATAAGGAGTGGATCATTTCATATACCTCTTATCGGTACATTGAGCTTACATCAATGGAGGCATGGGAGACCATTGAGAGGCTCGTGAACTTTGATAACACCTATGGGACTGCTGCGGCCTATGATTCAAGGCCTGTCCCATCAATGCCACTATATGAGCCTCCAAGGGAGATAGATCCTGATGTGCGGCAACAATTCCACAACGATCAGACACGCCGCCTTCAAAAGCAAGTCAGGTTCCTGAGCAACAATCAAACTTGTTAGGAATGTGGCTCAACAAGGCATAACATTAGTGCCTGTCCACATACTGAGCAAGTATTCATGGCGGAACAACATGAGGAAGCCAAGTGGACGAGAGGCTCCTATGGAGGGGGCAATCAACCATATTGGGGCGATCAAAGGTTCTATTAACAAAGGGATCCCCCCACCATATAGAGCACCAGGGCACCCTGAGCGGGAGACAAGGAAGGATGACCTGCAATTCATTCTTGATGAGATGTTGAGGAACCATGCTAAGTTCAAACAAGCCAATAACTCCGTTCATACTCAGTTACAGGGCATCAATTCTAGACTTGGGGAGATTGACGTTTGGAAGCGCAACATGGAGACCCAAATGGTTCAATTGGCGGAGGCAATACCCAAAGCGTCAGGATCATCCCCTGGATCAACTGTGCCCAACCAAAAGGGCAAAACCACTGGACACATTGCGACAATGAATCTAAGGAGTGGGCGTCAATTACAAACGCCCGAGAAAAAAGCTGAGGAAAAAGAGCCAAAACAGACATTGATATCAAGCCCCCTGTCGATATCGACCAAGGTGACCTCGATATCGACCTTCGAGTCGATGTCGACCCTGATGCTGAGTCACCACAGAAATTGACTCCTCCAGTCAATGTCGACGCTACTGATATCGATGTCGACCTAACTACAGCCGCGGGAAGGAAGAAGGTGTTGCCATTCCCAACTAAAAAGATGGTTAAGGACGCAGCGGGAAAGAAGTTCTAGCGGTTGGTGAAGATGCTTCAGGGACTAAATGTCTCTATACCATTCACAGAAGCACTTCATGAGATGCCATCCTATGTAAGATTCCTTAAGGACATATTAGGTCAGAAGCGATCACTTTCTGAGATCGCAGAGGAGTGCAAGAGGTTGGAGCTACCACAAAAGTGGGCGGACCCAGGTAAGTTTTCTGTTGCTATAGGCTTAGGTCAATTCAAATTTAATGCTTTAGCTGAGTTGGGCGCTAGCGTTAGCATGATACCACTAACCATATGGCACAAGGTAAAGATAGGTCCTCTAGAGCCCGTGGATGCAAGGTTATACATGGCAAACAATACGGTAGTAATTCCAACAGGGATGGTAACAGATGTGCCAGTACAAGTAGGTAAATTCTTTGTCCCTGCTGATTTCTTAGTTGTTGATATAGCAGAGGACCCTGCTTGTCCCATTATTTTAGGTAGGCCATTCCTAGAAACCATCGATTCCAACATTAGCGTGAAGAAAGGATTGCTCTCATTCACAATTAGTAACGAGGTGATAGAGTATGCCTTCAACAAGACGGTGAAAAATCAAGGGCCAATGGAGATAAAAGCCATCAATGGTGTCTACATTGCATGTGGAGAGGCCAAAGTATGGAGTATGGCACCAAAAGAGCTAGAAACGAGGGCCATAGAAGCCCAAGTGGAAGAGGTTGTGGCCATCTTGAATGAAGGAGCCAAGCAGAACATCGAAATCGACCCAAGTAAGTCGATATCGACTAATAATGTTCAAGATTCTATGTCAGGTTATAAGTATGGGGTCGACGGAGGAGGAGAAGGAACATAGAAATCGGGGATGAAGGTCGATATCGACCATACCCTAGAGCCTAAATCGACCACCATTGAAGTTGAGGAGGGAGGAACAGAGACATCGATATCGACCACTGAGGGTCGAAATCAACCTGGTCATATCGAGCAGAAATACTCCAAATCGACTGATCCTCCAGGAGTACAACAGACCTCGACATCGAGGACTGAACATCGATGTCGACCTGAGCCACAGACAGATAAGAAGGTAAGTCAAGGTACGGATTCCTCCTGTTCCATTACAATTAAATATCTATCATTATTTGGAAGAGGTGAGCCTTTGCATGTGCATTTATGTAGGGTATCCGATGATGATTCGAGCCAATATGAGATATGAGACAAAGTTTACGTCGCCAAATCCAAGGACCATTGGTTCCCTACGAGATTCAAAGATAAGAATTTGGGACCATTCACGGTGAATCAGATCCATCCAGGCGGAATGCAGTTGCGTGACAAGAAAGGAGTAATATTTGAGGCACAAGCCACATGGGCTCTGCAGATGCCGCCTTGAGAAGCGTGAAAGGAAGGAGTCGGCCTAGCGACTTAAAAGTCTAGAGCGTGTAACAAAGACTTAGTTTTGGTTTTAGACAGTTTTACTTTGTTTTGAGACACTTTAGGTTATATTGCATTGTTTTGGTTTTATTGTTAACAAGTTGCAGGAAAGAGAAAAGAACACAAAAGAGACATCGAAATCGATGTTATAGATTGACATCGACCTTATGGTCAATTTAGATGGGCTTGTGGTCGAGGCCGGATCACCCTGAAGCTTGAACCAGAAATCGATGAGACACATCGATATCGATGTTAAAGGTCGATATCGACCATGCCTGCTGTCTTCTTCGACTCCTGAAATTTGTGACGGTTTAGTAAGTTTTTCTTAACCCTAGTTCTAATACAGTGAGGACACTGTAAACTTTAAGTATGGGGTGGGGGAAAGGCTTACTTGCATTTTTAACATATTTCAAAATATTGCATACTTTAGTTACATGTTTATGCATACTTAGTTAATTTAGATTTGCATATTTATCTTTAAGCATTGGCATATATATTACATATTCGAAAAAAAAGAGAGAAAAAATGACCCCCATCAAAAAATTGAAAATAAAGAAAGCGTCATGGAAGTATAAAAAAGAGCTCTACGATGCAAAATTAGATTCATTAGAGATATAACATGAAATTGCCTAGTTAAGGAAAATCCCAATGAAGTGCAAAAAGAAAAAAATAAAGGAGATGAAAATTTGAAGTTGCTTTTGACATTTGCATGATAAGATGATGGAGGACTTTTTATGAAATTCCATACAAGTGCTTACATATACAAGTTCATATCCTAGCCTTACCTATGCATATTTGCAAAAGTCACAAGACATACATAAGCCTTATCATGATCATTATTGCTCCACATATATTACATATTGCTCATTTTGTACCTTATACCCTATCCGGGAACAAGTTTGAGAATGGATGTCATCTTTGGAGTTGTTATATGGAGTTGTGCATTATTTATGAAGCTGTTGGCGGAAATGAAAGAATTTATGAATTATGGAAAATTTAATGAGCGAGAAAAAATCCGATCACCTCAGGAGATAAAGGTAGGTCGACCCTACTCGTTGAGATGTTAGTTCAGCGAGATGGGACACAAGGTGAGGAGTCCGAAGTACTAAGTATCCGGGGCCATTCATGACACCCATGTTTGCGACTCGCGAGAAGGTAGTGCTAAGGTTAGAGAGGTAAAAGCATTATATTGAATAAAAACATTGAGCGATGAGTGAAACGTGAGACATTATGAAGAAGGAATGTGGAGTGTTTTGGAAAGAAAGTATGTTTCCCCGGATTTACCGCCACATGGCCAAATATTAGCCCACCTTTAGCCTTTTACCAATCTACTTCTCACAAGCTTGCAAAAGTCCTCTTGATTATGAATGATATGTCGCTGAAATTGTTTTTGCATATAAACCTCCTTTTATGAGCATGAAATTGCTTTTATGCACAGGCATGGACTTGGTTGACATAAGTACCTTATCGAGGATGACAATTGATTGAAGGGACATATGAAAAAATGAATCTATGATGTTGAGGGTTTACTTTCTTCCTCTGAATGACCATTAAAGGTATTGCTTGGGGACAAGCAAGCTTAAGTATGGGGTGTTTGATGTGCGCGCAAATTGCCATATTTTCTATGCACATATAACTCCATTTTATCATTCTTTTGCATGCATATTAATGGGAAAACATGAGTTTGGGCAGTTTATACTTTATTGTCAAATATATGGGTCGGCACGAGTTTCTATGTGATTTCGCAAAAAGCAAGGATAAAAATAGACAGATTTGAAAGAGAGGAAAAAGAACTCGAAGTCTTCTGAAGAGGTTGAAATCGACTAGAGACCTCGACATCGAGTGCAGCAGAGACATAGGAATCGAGTAAGAAAAGAACAAAGCATGTCGACACACAAAAGTCGATATCGAGGATGATGGTCGATATCGAGTGCCCATATCGAGAAAAAAGATAGAAGTCGAGTGCTAATCCGAGTAGAAGAAGGAGAGCTCGAGATAGAGTTTTACAAAGGTCGATATCGACGTCTGAAGGTCGATATCGATGTTGTCAGCGGAGGAATCCGACTCAGATTTTGATAGAATTCTATCTGAAGCTTGCACGTCTATCCAAAAGTCGAGATTTCTTATCTTCAACGTCAGAGCTATCACATGAGTTGTTTTACCATAGAACTTTTATTTTTTACTTTATTTAAGTTTTATCTTAGAGAATAAAGATAAAGTTTCGAGTCTTTGGATAGCAAAGTTCGATATCTATATCTAGAGGTCGTTAGGGCTGAGTTTAATCATCCAAGCACAACGAGTTTTAGTAATTTAACGCAGAGAATTAGTAGAGAGAGAGAGAGAGGAGAGCCGAATTGAGTTTGGAGAGAAGCGAGAGCGGAGATTTGGCATGTTCGGTTGTAATTTCTTTCTTTTACAAATACAAAGTAGTTTTCTTTCAATGATGATGATGAGTTGCATGATGAGAATCGAGTAGTCCACCCACTTCTAGGGTCGGGGTGAGCCCGTCGATAGCGATGTAGGGTAAGTGCATCAAAGGTATGACTTTTATGCGATTCCGTCTTCTATCCTATGCATGATTCCTTTGTGAAAGTTAGGGAGATTCATTATTTGCATTATTGAAGCGGAAGCCACTCATATTGTGAACTTGGATTACTCATGAATTGGATAGTAACTCTTAGGAACTATTCAAGAGCCTCTAATCACCTAAGTGTTGGTAACGAAAGTTATTTGACGGAAAGACATTAAATTTCATAACTTTAGCATCATACTTGCATTGTTATCGTTGTGTCATGAAACCTTGACTTTGGAAGCCTTAAGTTTATTGAATTTACATAAAAGTTTATGTTTTGATTTATGATCATCCTTCTCTACCATTCTACATTCTTCGTACACTTTTCCGACAATAGTTTACGCCAACAGTTTCTGTGACAAACATCGGAATGGACTGGGTAAGGTCGATATCGAGGTCTAACATCTATATCGAGGTTCCACTCGATGTCGACTTTGCTGTTTTTGTCTTTTGCATAAACTCTACTGGAAATCGACCAGAACTGAGGTCGATATCGACCAGACATGTCGATATCGAGTTTCTTCTGAGGTCGAAAGCTTGATCGTGATTTCAACAAGGGAAGCGCTGACACACCTCCTCATGGATTCGTTCCTGAATTACCCTACTACTACATCGGGAGGGATTCTTGTATTATTTGTTTGGGACAGGGAGTTAGCATACTTAGAGTTTAATTTGAATAGTTGAATCTACCTCCCGCTCATAAGAGAGCCGAACACCAATCATTGGTTGCATCCTTTAGTGTAAATGGAAACACCCGTAACATCATATGGTCATCATTCATGCATGCAGGTCGCAAACGGCTGTAGACAACTATAACATTCACCAGATGCTTATTTAGATCCTCTCTAATCCTGCCATGAAAGATTGGCAGTATAGAGGCCTAGTTGGATTTGAACCCAAACATCAACCCTTTAGGAAGATCGAGGAGCTTTATCGCCAGTGATTGTGATTTCAAATTGGGCTCCTTCAGGTCTTGCAGCGTTCTTTAAGGTGGGTCGACGGCAACATTATTGTTGTTTATGAGCTCTGCCATTTTTCTTGAATGCTTCTTTCTTAAACATGAGAGGGTTCTTTCAATTTCCGAATCCAATTACATAATAGATAGATTAATAGAATGAGTGTGGACTATGCAAGATGGTCCATATGATTGTTAGCAAATAAACACTCACAAAAAATTGACACTCCTCGGCAACGACACCAAAATTTGACAGGCATAAAACGGTCATTGATTCAGACAAAGATAATATCAACTCATAGTATAGCGGTAGAGTAGAGGTCGATCTCACAAAGAGTGCGTACGACTTGCGTATGTTTGTTGTTAATAAGGAGAGAGAAAAGAGAGAAGTAGAGAAAGCAATAGTAAATAAGAAAGCAATAACAAAGTAGCGAGAGTAATTGTGATGGTTTGAAAGCAGTATAAATAAAGATAGTTTCACTCACGATTCGCAACAATGGTTGATTTCCTGGTCCTCGGGCTTCCTCCTAGTTAATTAGTTTCTACTTAGTTATTCTATGGTTTGGTTTATCTATAGACTTAGTAGGCCACCGACTCTGATCACCACTAGGTCCCTTACTCTAGCATGAGTGGTGAGTAGCATTAGGTCACAAACTCTTAGCAGCTAGGCACTATCACTCCGATCTCATTGACTTCTCATCTGGTTGTCAACTCAGCCATCGCTTCCACTAAAAGTGATAAATTCTAGAAGTCAACCTTCCCACGCCATCAAGATTCGCACACCTGGTTGTCAACTCCTAGCAGAAGTAGCTATAATCCTAGCACGATGATGATTATATCTAGGTTCCCAATCAAGACATAATCAACAACATTAACAATATCAGCACAAGGAAGATTGAAATAAACTTAAACAGAAATAACCATAAATCAGCCCTCACAATTCATGAACTATGTCTTGAAATATGTGAGAAAAAGAAAGGTTTAACCATTCATGGCTTACCTCAAAACCCTAGAACTGTCTTTTGAATTGTATTGTAAAATGATGTGTTGAATGATGTGTAAACCCTAAGTGAAAGTACCCTATTTAGTGTTAGGGTTGGCCAAAAATCCTAGGAAAACCGGCTAAAACAGAATAAGAACAATCTTTTTAGGATAGAAAGAAATCTTCACATATAAACTTCAGAAGATTTCTTGCGGATCCGACCTTATCACTATCAGCGGGCTCCGATCCTCAGTCTCCTAGATTCCTCCTCTTCTCTTCCGTGCATTTAACTCGTCCCTTGTCTTTGCTTGTTTAAACTCCTTCTTGGACATGTTTACTCCTCTACATGGGGCTGTTCTGTGGTATAGAAATTACCGTACCAACGGAACTAACAAAAGTTGGTTATCACGAATTCGGTAACCGAAGAAATCGGTAACCGAAAGGTCGGTACCGACCAACATCGGTACGGTAATCAGTACACAAACTTCAAATCTCGTGGTATGGAATATATATATATACATATATATATAATATGGATCAAATGTGAACAAGTCTTACGGTGTTAAATGTTAAAAAATATGGACCTTTAATTGAGGGAAAATGAAAGGACGAGATTAATTGTTGATTTTCCTATTTTATATAATTACCTACCAATAATAGTAATCCATCCCCCTTAATTATTTTATATTTGTTTTGGAAAAATTGATAATTAATTGCCAAATTTGTTTTTTTTCTTATACAAGGCAAAAATTTGGGGGTGGTCAACCTCGGTCGAACCACTGCCCAATAGCGTCCTTGATGACGGAATCCTCGAGCTCGACAGGGCAACGAGAAGAAGTAAAGGACGAGGACAAACCTACGTGTGCAAACTTGTCTGCAACCTGGTTGCCTTTCCGGAAGGCGTGGGAGAAGAAGACAACATCGAAAGCTTTGCAGAGGTCGAGGGCATCAGTGATCATCATTTCAATAATCCACAGGCTTGTACCAATCCTATAGAGGGCGTTAATGACGGCTAGACAATTTCCTTCCACCACGAGACGAGAGAAACCTTTCTTAACTACTTCCAGAAGACCAGAATGAAGATTGTAACACTCAGCATGGAGAAGAGAAACATTTCCAAGGGCATGCGCACCACAGGAAAGCACTCTACCACGACAATCGCGGATGAAAAACCTAGAGCTTTCTTGCCCAGAAGCCATCTTTGCACCATATAAGACAATATTATGATAGCCCATGAAATCTTCCACTCCTTCTGTTCTCTTAAAGCAAAATGTGGCTATGTGGCCATCAAGCTTGATATGGAAAAGGCTTATGACCGCATTGAGTGATCTTTAGTCTTTAAAATTCTGACCAAGTTCGATTTCGATTCAAAGTTCATTGATTGGATTTGAGAGTGCGTTACGCCAGTATCGTACTCTATACTGATAAACGACGAACAATCTATTTCATTCACTCCCTCACGAGGATTAAGACAGGGTGACCCGCTATTCCCATTTCTTTTCATCTTGACGGTTGAGGTACTGGCTCGAACCTTGCAAAAAGAAGCCAAGTTGAGTAAAGAACTTGGATTCTCGTTCGGTCGAGATATGTTAAAAATCCCATTTTTGGCATTCCCCGACGACATTATTATTTTTGCGAAATCCACACACTCAGCTTGTAACAAAGTCACCTCCATTCTTCAAATATTCTGCTACATCTCCGGGCAAAAAATCAACCTGCATAAATCCAGATTTCAGGTTTCACCTAATACCACCCAAACGTCCATCAACACTGTCACGGGATGCCTAGGTATTCCACTTACTAATAATCTAGATAAATACCTTGGCTGCCCTATTGTAAATGGTAGGGTCAACCGAGACACGTTTATTGACGTCGTCCTGAACTCTAAACAACAACTTACTAAACGGAAGGCCTCCTCTCTGTCGGCCTAAGGGAGGAAAGTCCTTATTAAAGCAAATCTGAGCGCTAAACCACTTTTCCTAATGCAATCTTTCTTCTTACCATCCTCGATCCTTAAGGACTTGGACAGGGTCTATAGGTATTTTTTTAACAAACCAACTAAGTTCACTCCAATGATTAGTCGTGACAAGATCTGTGCTGATACGCCCTCTAGATGGCTGGGGTTATACAAAGCCGAGACGATGAACATAGCTTTACAAATGAAACTCCTAAGGAAAATTATTGTTGAACCATTCAATCCATGTGTCCGCCTTGTTTCGATCAAATATCTTAAAGGTACACCCATCATGAATTACAATATAAAGGGGAATACGTCCTGGCAATGGTCAAAACTTATGTCTATCAAACCATTGTTCAAACCTGGACTTCGCTGGTCTGACGATGACGGTACTAACGTCGACTTCTGGACTGATAACTAGATTAACAAGACCCCTCTGACCTCAAGTGCGTGCTCCCATATGTAGGATCTGGTTTTATAGTGGAAGATGGGGCAGTTCATTACTGCCAGTAAATCTTGGGACTACGCTAAGCTCACTGATGATCTTCACGGTCTGCTCCCACAAACAGAAATTGAGAAAATCATAGCCTATAATCTTCCAACAAACTACTTCTATGACCGTCTCTACTGGGTCCCAGTAGAGATGGTTGGTTCTCGGCAAAGTTAGCAAGAAGTGTTCTCGCTGCTGTTAGTAGGAGGAAATCGAGTTTGAAAACAAATATAAAGTATATAGATGCAAACTGGATCCTAGCCTATGAAAATAATTACAAGACTTCCTCCCGTTGTAGTAGAAGGGTAGTCAGGATCAATCCATTAGGAAGCAGGTCAGCGGGATCCTAGATAGTCTTGGAAAGCTCACGTCTTTAGTCGACCAAAAGCCTCGATCTCGAACAGCACTCAACTTCGACCATGGATGTCGATTTCTTCTGCAATAAAAAATCTGTAGAGACAAAAACGGTAGTCGATATCGACTAGGGTGGTCGATATCGAGTCAGTGGCAGAAATCAACTGGCTCAGAAAACTGCCAGTCGACACAGAGTTGTCGATATCGTGTGGTTGACTCGAAATCGACCTCAGCAAGTTCGTGCAGGAAGGTCGACGTCGACACAGAAAACCGTCGACGAAGGAAAAGTGGTTGATATCGACTAGTAGGGTCGATATCGAGTGCTTCCTGCAAACATGTTAGTTTTTGTCGGCGAAGAAAGGCTAAAGAAATAAGGATGAAGAAAGGAGCAATGGATAGAATAAAGACAGTATTTTTATGTGAATAAAGGATATAAAAGGCAACTCCTAGGGTTAGGGTTTACCACAACATTAACCAATGCATGGGATAAGGCAAATAAGATAGACAATTGAGCTATTTCACCTGAGGGACAAGCTTTCGTTGTACACCAACTCTTAGGATTACTCTTGCAAATAAACCTAATTGTCTCCACCAATTTTATGTTTATAACTCAAGTTGTTAGCATGAATCCCTTTTCTTTCGATAAGAACTAAACATAGAATCGTAGGAGATGATATAGACACAACGATATCAACATCAAATACTTACCTCAAGCACGCAAGGCTAACAACGGGCTCACCCCGACCCTAGGAACTTTGGGAAACTACTCGCTCTTCATTGTAGGAAACATCATTGATTTGAAAAGGGAAACTTGCATTAATAACTTCGAAACTTTACAATCCAACGTCGGCTCTCGCAAACATCAAACCCTAAAGCTTCTCTCTAACTCTACTTCTATTGCTATTGTGGTTGTATGATTGAATGTGTAATTGAATGAATAAAAAGCAGCCCCCCTAGGGCTTTATTTATAGGCTACCAATCCTTGCTATCCAAGGATAATATCTTCTATCTTCTATCTAATCTCTATCCAAACAAGTAGGATAGATCTTTTATTTAAGGTAAATATCCAAATAACTAAATAAACCTTAAGGGTAAAAAGGAAATATCCCCAAGGTATAATCTATCTAAATTGATAAGGATAAACCGTGGCTCTTGTTGATAGAATGGCAATCGGCGTCCCAAAAAGCGTGTCTAACCCGTACCAAAATCCAGTCGAAATCGACCAGACAGGTCGATTTCGACCTCTTCGTTTCTGCTCGACGGGCCTTAGTTCCATTCGATTTATGGGTCTTGGTCGATATCGACCTCAAGTAGTCGATATCGAGTGCTCTTCTTTTATAGGTGTTCTTGTCTGTCTCGACACTCAGAGTCTGTCTTGATGTCTGTATTCGATATCGACCAAATAGGTCGAAATCGACCTCTTCTCTGCTTTACTTGGTTTCTTCGTTTTGACTCCAATTTAGCTCCAATTCCTACATAATTAGATCAAAACTTGTGCAGACTCTATTTCTTGCACGTTAGTTCATTCTACACAAATTTGCATTATTTTCAACTTTTATTTTAGGAATCGAATGAAATATGAAGTCAAAAGATGCAATAAAAAGGGTACTAAATATGTACATCACCTGCTTCGGGGGGAGACCAAAACTATAACTGTAATTGGATTTGGAGCTTAGATGTTCCATATAAAGTAGGGCATTTCCTCTAGAAGGTCTCTCGTGATGGGTTGCCAACTACCGATCGGTTACAACGTTCTCAAGTAGCGGTTCCTTCAGGTTGTCTGCTCTGTGATAACACACTAGAGACTAATTACCACCTTCTACTAGAATGCAATATTACTAAACGTTTGCTTAAAAAGCTCCACATCACCATACCGCCCGCACTATGTGTCTTCCATCACAACAAGTACAATCTTATGCTTGAGGCGTTATACAATTCTATTGGTAAAGCAAATATGTCTTACCTTTCTACAGCTAGGTGGGGTATTTGGTTCTTTCGAAACAAAGCTGCTTTTGATCATGCTACCTCTGTGACTGTCAACGATATTGCAGTGTTCGTTTCTAGCAACCGGTGTACTTGGGCTGCTTCAAAAGACGCCTTGCAGACTACACCTCCATCAATCGCTAATCTTACATGTGCTTCTTTGGGTGGCCTACGGTCTGCTCTCGGCAGGCCTTCCACGACCAAACGATCGGTTCCATGGCTAAAATCTCCACGAGAATTTTATAAACTAAATTTCGACGGTTCCCACATGCCTGATGCATGGTTCGGGCACATACGGTTTTGTTATCAGAGACTCAAATGGAGGTATAATTACTTTGGGAAATGGTTGTTGCCATGACACCTCTGCACTATACGCTGAAGCCTTAGGGCTTCGTTTGGGAGTCCTAAGGGATAAATAGTTAAATCTAAGCAATCTCTTTATTGAAGGTGACTGTTTAGTGGTTGTGAACGCTCTTCTGGGTGACTGGAAATGTCCTTGGAATATTGAGCTGCTACAATCGGATACTCATTTGGATTTGTCTTTCTTCAATAAAGATGCTATTCGTCATGTTTTCAGGGAGTCGAACACTGTAGCGGACAGGATAGCATGTCTGGCCTACAGTTGCCCTGCCGATGATAGCAGGAAGTCGGATGAAGTTCTTGATGATCTCGTCCGTCTGGACGGTCTAGAAGGCCACCGGGTCGTCGACAACCTCCCTAAATCTTATCCTCCTTCGAAAAAAATAGAGGTATATATATGTATGTATATATGCATATTTATTAACATTTAATGTGTAACAAACAATGATGGTGCATAAAACCCAACATCCATCATGAACAAATATCATGATCACACAATGTGTTTATACTTTTCCAAATCGAACACGACAACGAGAACGATATACCACTTACACCTCACCAAACTAGTAAAATGCATGTGTGATGCTCACGAGAATATGAGAGAATGAATAGTATTATCGATTTTTCTATTTTATATCATAAGAGTATAGGATAAGAATTCTAATTTAGAATTATTTTTTAAAATTTTAATTAGTTTATCTTTTCTTTTAATTAGATTCTTAGTTCAATTATTTTTTTGAGTAGAGAATTTTTCTCAATTTAAAATCTTATCTTATACTCTTAAGGTATAGAACATAAAGATAATGTAATTAAGCATGTTTTATGCATGGCAAGATTTTGGAAGATAGCACATGATTATAATTGGCTACATACCAATTAACATTATTGATGTATTGAAGTACAACATAGTACCTACATAAATATCAAGAGATCGATAAGGGACATGTCACATGCATGTGAAATTTTGAACATCATACTGTATAAGTATAAAGATTTAACCATTCCGAATCACCTAATCACTTATTTATTTTGAATATAAATTTAAATAGAAAAAAATTAAAAATATATATTTTTAGGTTCTATACTCTTATATTGATATGTTTATAAATTTATATCTTCAAAAGTCACATTCTAGAAAAATAAAATTTTTTTTCTAAAATAATAAATATTTTTTTATCTAAACTTTTAAAATGTGATTTTTTAAGTTATAAATTTATAATTTATCAATATAAGGATATAAAACCTATAAATAATTTTTTTTAAAAAAAACTTGAAGGTCAATTTATACACAAAATAATTAAGTGATGCACCGATGGGAACGAGGAAGGTTGTAGATCGAGGATCCTGAGTAGGGATTAATGGGTTGGTCGAAGGGGAGGGCTAACTCTGATGTGTCCAGATATCGACCGTCTTTTTTTACTGACCTTATATACTAGACTTGAATTTGATCATATTTCTTACTTGGGATAATTCATCAATTCGTCCTAATCTCAACAAAATCAATCCTAACAAACCCTGGAACATTCTAATTATTAGGATATATTTGTATGTATTGTATAAGTTATGGTCAAGTATTGTAAATAAGGAAAAGTGTCTCTCCACGGTCTCTCGAAAGCTCTGAAAGGAGGTTTCTTGCGACTTGAGGTGGAAGACGATTGTCTTACGACGATTGATGTTCGGAGGGGGTGTCGGACGTGTCCTTGGGAGATTGAGACGATCATCTCTGACATCGTCGCTTTCAGCCGTGCCTTTGACGCCATCTCCTTCATCCACATTCGGAGGGAGGCTAGGGCAACCAAGTGGCATACCACTATGCCCATCTCGGTCTTGATGCAAACTTCGTGGGTTGGAGATCTTGTGTAGCGATCGACAACCTCACCCGTAAGGAAGCTATTAGGTGGTGGTACAACAACTGTTGACCCACCCCAAAAATTTGGCTTGTATAAATAAAAAGGAAAAGTGTCTTCTTCCTATTATTAATAGGATGAATCAATCTGTAATTGAACACCATCTGTCTGTTTCATCAAGTATTACTTTCAACTAGCTCTCTTCCTCTTAAATGAAGAATTTTTCATGGTATTATAGCGCAAGACTCGATTCCAGATGTGGTAGCTCATTTTCATTTACTTTCGCGTATTTTGTTTTTCGTAATTTTGACACTCTAGTTAATTAGATCTCTTTTCTATGAAATCTTTTCATTTTCTTGTTAATCGTGGTGTTTCCGTCAGATTATTATGGTAGATGTGTCTGGTTTTGCGCCTCTTGGAGGTCAAAGTGATGTTGTTCCAGGGACTTTGGACATTAGTTCGAATGATCCGTTGGTTCTTGCAAATTCTGATAATCCTGGATCACAATTGATTGCGGTTCAATTTTTCTAGGAACAATTATCTTGGATGGAGTCGAGGAGTTCGATTGGCACTTGGAGCCAAGAAAAAACTCTGCTTTATTGATGGTTGTTCCGCTAAGAATTCAGTTGGTTTGCCAAATTTATGGAGGTGGACAAGAGCTTATTATATGGTGCATTGTTGGCTTTTGAATTTCATATTGAGTTCAATTTTAGAGAGTTTCTTGGTTGTTTTGAGTCTTCAATGCAGCTATAGGATGAGTTATCTGAGCGTTATGGGCATACAAATGCTCCTTTGATTTTTCAATTGAAGAGGAAGTTGTATTCTATTGTGCGAGGAAATAGTTGATTGGTTAATTACTTTAATAAGCTCAAGAAAGTATGGGATGAACTTTAATGTGTTGAGGGTTTGCCTGGTAGTACTTGTTGGGCAATGGCGTTTTGTCGTTGTGATTCGTAGAAGCATGTTACTGAAGTTGAAGGGAGGAACCGAGTTTCGCAGTTCTTGATGGATTTTGGTGATGGTTTTGAAGGGGTTAAACATATTAGTTTAGCCATGGATCCGTTTCCTACAATCAACAAGGCATATTTCCTTGTTCAATAGGTTGAGGGATCCAAAGATGCGTCTAATCCTCCTTCATCTCATACCATGAATGATAGTACAACACTTGTTTCTTCCAGGAAGTCATCAACTTAGTATGAGCGTAAAGAATATAAGAAAGATAAGAAAGATTGTTTCTGTACTCATTACAGGACGAAAGGCCATCAGTTTGAGAGTCGCTTTAAACTTCATGGTGTGCCGGATTGGTATAAACCTTGTAAAGATGGGAAGGTTGCTAATAGAGCTAACAATGCAAATGCTGACATTCCTGAGAATCCTTTGGAAATAGGTGATAAAGCTGCTTCTGAGAATATCAAAATGGACCCTTCCTTTGTAAGTTCTATTTGTCAAGAAGTGATTAACGCTATATAAGGACATTCTCAGGCTAACTACTCAACAAAATACGAAAGTATAGAGGAAGCATAGACATCTTATAGAAACAGCAAGGGCTCTTTTGCTTCATGCTGGTTTATCAAAATATTTTTTGGGAGATTGTGTACTTATTGCAACTCACATATTAAATAAGTTACCCTCTTCTATTCTTGATTGGAAAGCTCCATATGAACTTTTGATTGATAAGTCTCCTACTTATGATGAATCGAAAACTATTGGATGTCTATGCTATTCTTTATCACTGGATAATAAAATGGATAAGTTTGACTCAAAAGCAAGAAAATTAATTTATTTTTATTAGATATCCTTTTGGTCAAAAAACATATAAGTTATTTGATATGTCTACTAAGAAGATTTTCATTAGTAGGGATGTCAAATCCATTGAGCATATTTTTCCATTTAAGAATCAATTTGAGACACAATCTGAGACAGTTGTTACCAAGCCAATGAATTCTATTGCATTGCCTTTGGTAAATCCTGCAAATGACACATAAATTGATCATATTCTATAACATTCTCCATTTATATCTAATTAACCAAAGTGAAGGGAATAGACAATCCTCTCCTTTTATCTTTGATTCAAGTGACAATCCATCTCCAGTAAGATCTATTTATGAGAGCAACAATCAATCTTCTGATATTAAATCTGTTTCAAGAGATACTCGACCCAGGAGATATTATTCCTTCTGTCATTCAAGATCAACCACTAAGGAACTCATTTAGGACTCACATTCTTCCTGCAAAACTTAAGGAATTTATTTTTCCTTTCATACTGCATTCAGAGACACAATCATGGTCTTTTTTATCTCAACTTCTTGGAAACACAGATTTGTTTTCTTCTGGATTTATACAATCTTTTGCTAATAAGGTTCAAGTTCCCAAGCCTCATTCATATTCTCAAGAAAAGGTTGATCACAATGGGATAGAGGCCATCCACGAGTAAGGATCTAATTGCTTTGGAATAAAACAAGGAGTAGGAACTCACTAAGCTTCCTTCTGGCAAGACAACACAATTAGATCAAAGTGGTTTATAAGATTAAGCAAAAAAAATTAATCAATTGAGAGATATAAGGCACATTTGGTGGCAAAGGGTTATAATCAGATTAAGGAAAAGGATTATAAGCCTACATTTCTCCAGTGGCTAAATTCACAACATTGAGATGTTTGTTTCCACTTGCTACAATCAGAGGTTTGCCAATTCATCAATTGGATGTGAGTAACGCATTCCTTCACGATTATCTTTATGAAGACATGTGTGTGTGTGTCTGTGTGTGTGTGTGTGTGTGTGTGTGTGTGTGTGACACCACCACAGGGGCATCACAAAGCTCTTCGTGGACAGGTGTGTCATCTTAAACGATCTCTTTATGGATTGAAGCAAGTAAGTCAATAATGTAATGTTGAACTCATTAGGTTTCTGATATCGGTTGGTTTCTCTCGTTCTAATTAAATAAGATTACTCATTATTTGTCAAGGATGTTTTAAAGGGTATTGTCATATCTCTAGTTTGTGTAGATGATCTTTTCATCATTGGTGATGATGAGGATGTGATTGTTTAAACAAAGTAGTCCTTGCACAAGGAGTTCACAATCAAAGACTTGGCCTTGGCTAGATATTTTTTAGGTCTTGAGATTGCTAGATCTCTTACAGGGTTGATGATCCATTAACGAAAGTACTTGCTTGGTCTCTTAAGAGATACTAATGTTCCGGCTTGCAAGCCAATTGTGTGCCCATTACCAAGAGGTTTGAGACTGTCTTTGGATGAGGGTGAGGCTTATGTAGATCCAAAGAATTACAGAAGATTAGTAGGAATGCTTTTGTTTTTAAATCTCACTCGTCCAGATATATCTTATGCAGTCCAACATTTATCTTAGCTCATTATTAAGCTCCCCAAAGGTTCCACATTTCAATGTTGCATTTCATGTTAACGTACTTAAAAGGGAAAATTAGAGCAGGGTTGTTTTATTCAACTGAGTTAATTCCTCACCTCTCAGCCTTCTCAGATGCAGATTGGCCGACTGCTTTTCAATATTCCGCTCGATCATTGTGTGGGTACTGCATGATGTTAGGCGATTCCCTTGTATCTTGGAAGACCAAGAAGCAGCTCATTGTATACAAATCTTCTACAGAATCTAAGTACAGGGCTATGTCTTACTCCACTAGTGAAATAGTGTGGTTGTAAGGCCTGTTTCATGATCTAAATGTTGCTCTTCCATGACCTATTCCCCTCCACTGTGACACCAAGGATGCACATGACCTTGAATCTAATCCAGTCTTCCACAAATGAACAAAACATCTTCGGATTGATTATCATTTTGATCGAGAGAAGCAGCAAGAGGGGTTACTACATACTTATCATGTGCCTGCATCTCTTCAGCTTGCAGACATTAAGACAAAGTCGTTGGGTGAGGCACAACATAATGATCTTTCACTCAAGTTAGGATTGGTTTTCTCCTCCCCAGATTTAACTTGGGGGGGGGGGATGCGGGGATATTAGGATATATGTGTGTATATTGTATAAGTTAGGGTCAAGTATTTTAAACAAGGAAAAGTGTTTTCTTCCTATTACAAATAGGATGAATTTGTAATCGAACACCATCTGTTTGTTTCATCAATACAGACGTACTATTACTTTCAGCTGGTTCTCTTCCTCTCTAATCAAGAATTTGTGACAAATAAAGTTAGAGTAAATATAGGGGGAGTTTTATATGGTAGTACGTAGTGAAAATGGCATGGGCTCGTAAACACAAGCACATTATATACATGTGCGTGTAGTACATACATAAATTAAGATAGTGATAAGGTGGGACAGGCAAAGCATAACATAGGTTGTTGAACGTACACCAACTATTTAAGTCGCAGTATCTGTAAGGTTTGTTTCATCGATCGATCGAGCAGCTAGCAAGCAAGCATATACTTCCGATCATCAAATCATCAAATCAAATCCAAAAAAAAAAGAAGATGGAAGGGAAAACAGTGATATTGGGGGCTTTGATAATGAGCCTCGTTTTGGTCCAATTTGAAGTGGATGCTAAAAGCTGCTGCCCGAGTACCTCTGCGAGAAACATATATAATGTATGCCGCTTAGGGGGAGCCTCTCGAGCTTTTTGTGCCCAAATTTCTGGATGTATAATTCAATCTTCCAACACTTGCAGTCCCCCTAATAATCATGATATTCTCGAAAACTCCGGTGATGTCATGAAATCATACTGCAAGATGGGGTGTGCATCCTCTGCGTGCAATGCCAATGCCTATGGTAATTACAACTTCTATTTGTTACAAGTGATTTTCTTTTTTTGGTTCTAATGGCAACTTTTTTGGGGGTGGTGAATGTAGGTGAAGTTGCGAATGAAGCTCTCGAACAATGCATCGACGCATGTTCTGAGTTTTGCACCAAGGGTTCTATTCGTGCACTTGAAACTGAAGTTGCGTAAACAACGCATATGCATGGGAGATATCGCGTGCATTAACGCATCATGCATGCATATATAGTATGCAAATAAGCGTGGTCGTGAGTGTTGTTTTTGTTTTCAATAAATGTCATATATATGTGACAATGAAGTACGTCCGCTAACTAGCCGGCCTGTGGTGCTAGCTAGTGTTCAAGTCCGCTAGCCTCTAGTGCTAGTAATATAAGTGATTATCTATCTAATAATAAAGAATACTAGTTTCTTTTGTGTGTTTATTATTTACCTTTCTCTCTCTCTCTCTCTCTTTTATTTTTACGATTATTTTCCTTTTGATTTGCATCTCATGTTAAAACATCTTGAAATTAACTTTTGACCTCCAAATCAAGGCCACCAAACAAAGACAAAGCGGGATTAATATCTCCGAAAGGAAGAAACCTTGAATAAAAATACAATCGGAAATAACACCGACTCTTTGAATTGAAATAAGCCAATGAGGTGAATAATTTATCTAGGAATAGAGGAAGAGACGAAGTGGAAGAACGATATAGAAAAATAGAGGTGCTTTTTCACAAAGCAAATAAGACACATTTACCTTATAGGACAGTGTCGACGAACGAACAATTCACAAAGCAAAAATATGAATTATGATTGTTTTATTAGAATGGAAATATATTTACATTGATCAGCCTATACTCTCCATAATTATATATAATTGATGATTGAAGAGTCGTAATAGGTGATGTAAATAGAATAGAAAGACTTAGACAATTTTCGTAAACTTTCTGCAGAGTCGATTTTAAGGCCTTGAAATGAATCCCAAAATATGAACCAGAACTCAAGGTCTTGAAATGATTCCAGAAACTTATCCAGCTGAATCATTCCAGAAACTTTTTTGGTGGAATCATTTCTGGAATCATTTCTGGAATCATTCCAGCCACTAAATCTTCCAGCCGCTTTGTCTTTGTTTGGTGGCCTTGTTTGGTGGCCTTGAAATGATTCCAGAAACTTAATCTCGCTTTGTCTTTGTTTGGTGGCCTTGTCTTTGTTTGGTGGCCTTGAAATGATTCCAGAATCTTCCAGATTCTGGAAGATTTAGTGGCTGGAAAATTTTGTAAACTTTCTGCAGATGCGATTTCAAGGCCTTGAAATGAATCCCAAAATATGAACCAGAACTCAAGGTCTTAAATATGTTTTTATTTAGATAATAAATCCTAGCCGGCTATTTATTTGTATGGATGAGATTGATGTATTAGGCAAATATTAGGAGATTTTTATAAGGAGAGGATCCAAATCCATTATGAATGAATTATGATTAATTGTTTTATTAGAATGGATATATAATTGATGATCAGTAAAAGTTGATTGAATTAATGTGTTTGAGTGTGTAAACAATGGAGATTAAGCAAGAACTGGTCATGAACTTGCCGCGGGACAGAGAGAGAAATCAAGCCTCAATTAGACCATTGTCTTCTTGATTCCAACTGAATACAGTTCTCTTCTTTTATATAGGAGAGGAGTTCGGTTACATGACTTATAATCACCTGTGATACACCCACATCTATGCTCTCATGCACCCTCACTTAGCTCTATTACAAATTTACATCACTCCCCCTCAGCCATCCTTAGTAGCTCCAGGGCTCCAACATCGCTCCTCCAAGAGGGTGAACAAGTTTACTGATCTTCTCAGCCATCCTTAGTCCCTTGTCTCGACTCGTTTAATTTTTATTAATGTTAAGGATAAGAGAGTGTAAAAGCAGTAATGAACTATAAAGATAGCTTAGCTTAGTTGGGAAGAAGGGATATTTATTAGGGGTGGAATTGGTACAATACCAATTCATTTTTACCTATACCACGTACCAACCAATTGTAATTTGTAATGTTAAATCTCATACCATTACCAACCATAAAACCTTTTTAACCAATTTAATTGGTAACCATGTAAAGGCTCGAGTTTTCAACATCATAAAATTAAATATAAATAAAATAAAATGGATTCAACTCGGAAAATTCGGATATTTTGAAAATTCTCGACCTCAATATAATATTCCTATTTTAAAACTCTTAAAGCGAATTCTGGCCAAATTTTAAACTTTTAAAGATCGGTTACGTCTTTTCGCATCGGGATTTGAAATTTACTTCAAATGTTGACATCCTTATGATTTTGGAACATTATTTTGATCAAAGTCAGGATAACATCAAGCGAGCGGATTTCGAGATTTGTTTTCCGGGTATTTCAAAATTTGTTTCTTTGTGTTCGTTTAGGGGAGGGTGTGATTCTGCTTAAATAAAATATTCAAATATTAACTCTACCTATGCCAACTCCCTTATCCAAGCAAATAAATACAAGAATCCCTCCCGATGCAGTGGTAGGGTAATTGAGGATCGAATCCACGGGAAGGAATGTCAGCGCTTCCTTAGTTGCAATCACGATCAAGCTTTCAACCTCAGGAGACACTCGATATCGAGGTGT
Organism: Persicaria maculosa; assembly: GCA_963922045.1. NCBI lineage: Eukaryota > Viridiplantae > Streptophyta > Magnoliopsida > Caryophyllales > Polygonaceae > Persicaria > Persicaria maculosa. Next base: position 15,116,896 of record OY998261.1, on the reverse strand, counting down.
CTGGTCGATATCGACCTCAGTTCTGGTCGATTTCCAATGAGTTTCCTGCAGAAGATAAAAGCAAAGCAGTCGACGTCGAGATGAACCTCAATATCGATGTTAGTGCTCGATATCGACCTTGCCAATCGATTTCGATGTCTGCAACAGAAACTGTATTCGTAACCTATTTGTCGGAAGAGTAGTCCGAAGAGCGTAGGATGGTTATGGAAAGATGGACAGAAATAAAAAAAAAACTCAAACTTTTATGTAAACTTCTATTAACTAAAACCTTCCAAGGTCGGGGATTCTTGCAACAACGATATTAATGCAAGCATGATGCTAAAGTTATGAAATTTAATGTTATTCCGTCAAATAACTTTCGTTACCAACACTTGGTGATTAGAGGCTCTCGCATAATTTCTAAGAGTTACTATCCAATTCATCAGTAATCCAAGTTCACAATATGATTGGCTTTCGCTTCAATAATGCCAATAATGAATCTCCTCAACTTTCGCAAAGGATCATGCATAGGATAGAAGACGGAACCGCATAAAAATCATACCTATGATGCACTTACCCTACATTGCTATCGTCGGGCTCACCCCGACCCTAGAAGTGGGTTGACTACTCGCGCTTCATCGTTGAACTCATCATCATCATGTAAAAGAAACTACTTTGATTAAAATTGCAAAAGAGAAAGTACACCGAACAAAGCCACTCCGCTCTCGCTTACACAACTCCACTCGGCCTCTCTCTCTCTCCCCTAAATCTCTGCGATTGAACTAAAACTGATTGCTTGGATGCTTGAATGAATAAACTCAGCCCTAACGGCCTCTAGATATAGATCTCAAATCTTGTTAGCCAAGGATTCGAAAACCTATCTTTATTCTCTAAGATACAACTTAATAAAGTAAAAACTAAAAACTCCTTGGGTAAAACTCATAAAGGATGAATTCTGGTGTATTGGATAGAAGATCTTGACTTTAGGATAGACGTGCATGCTTCTAATAGAATTCTATCAAAAACTGAGTCGGACTTCTTCTGCTGGCAACATCGATATCGACCTTGGTCCTCAATATCGACCTCTCTTTATCTTTATCTCGAGCACTCCTTCTCTTCCTCGGATTGGCACTCGACTTCTATCAATATCATCGATCTATATAAGATATACTATAAATTTATTTGGTGTTAGGTTCAGGACAAAGGTTTAAATAGATGTCAAAGATGTTTTCTTTTTAAAGTTCAAAAATTGGAGAATTGAAAACGTTCTGGATTGAACACAATTTCATTAGATCAACCATAAAGTGGGAGGATAGGCCTTGACCATCTACTACTACCAGACCCTACAAGATATTAAGGTGAGTATGTTACGCTTTAAAATCCTTTGTCATGTTTGTTAGTGATTAGTGTGGTGCACGTTTCGTGGTTATAGTAATATGATTGTGCATAATTGCTATTAATGTTTTAGTATATATATATATAGGTTGTCTTTATTATATTATTGTTTTTGTTATTAGGATGGATCGAAGTTGGATGTATTTGCAACATAGATTTCAACTTGCCTTCATCTGGTGTAAAAGAATTCTTGGAAGCGGCCAAAGATCATGTTAATGAAAATGGTGAGACTCGATGCCCGTGTCGTGAGTGTAGAAACGAAGAACTCTTGCAATTGGAAGAAGTTCGTAAACATATCATGTTAAAAGGGTTTCATTTTAATTATTCAGCATGGACTGATGATGTGCGCGCAAATTGCCATATTTTCTATGCACATATGAATGCATTTTGTTGTCTTTTGCATGCACATTAGTGGGAAAACATGGGAATAGTGTAGTTTATGCTTAAATGTCAAATATATGGGTTTGCACGAGTTTCCATGTGATTTCGCAGAAAACAGGATAAAAATGGATGAATTCAGAAGAGCGGAAAAAGAACTCGAAGTCTTCTGAAGAGGTCAAAATCGACTAAAGACCTCGACATCGAGTACATCGAGACATAGGAATCGAGCAGAAAGGAAACAGAGCATCTCGACACAGAAGAGGTCGATATCGACGTCTGGGGGTCGATATCGATCATGTCAGATCGACCAAGTTGATAGAAGTCGAGTAGGAGAAGGAGAAGCTCGAGATAAGATTTTGGAGGGGTCGATATCGAGTGGAAGGGTCGATATCGACCATGCCAGCAGAGGAATTCGACTCCGATTTTGATAGAATTATATCCAAAGCTTGCAATATCTATCCAAAGGTCGAGATTTCCTATCATCAACATCAGGTTTATCATGAGGAGGCTGATTTCACCATGAAGTTTTAGCTTTTACTTTTATTTATTTATTTATTTATCATAGAGAATAAAGATAAGGTTTCGAGTCCTTATCGTCATCTACAAATAGAAGCCAATAGGGCTGAGTTTAGGTATTCGATTCATCATTCAAGATTCAATTAGAGATTCGGAATTCAGTTGCAAGAGAGAGAGAGAGAGTGGCCGAGTGGAGTTGTAAAGCGAGAGCGGAGTGGCTTGTTCGGTTGTACTTTCTTTCGGAGTTTTAAATTCAAAGTAGCTTTCTTTCAATAACAATGATGATGATGTGCATGATGAGGAACGAGTAGTCAACCCACTTCTAGGGTCGGGGTGAGCCCGACGATAGCAATGTGAGGTAAGTGCATCAAAGGTATGACTTTTATGCGATTCCGTCTTCTACCCCATGCATGATCCTTTGCGAAAGTTAGGGAGTTTCATTATTTACATTATTGAAGCGAAAGCCACTCATATTGCGAACTTGAATTACTCATGAATTGGATAGTAACTCTTAGGAATTACGCGAAAGCCTCTAATCACCTAAGTGTTGATAACGAAAGTTATTTGACGGAAAGACATTAAAGTTCATATTTTTAGCATGAAACTTGCATTGTTATCGTTGTGGCATAAAACCCCGACTTTGGAAGCCTTTTAATTAATTAAATTCTTCATAAAAGTCTTAGTTTTGCTTCTGTTCATCTTCCCTCTCCATTCTATTTTCTTCGGATCCTTTTCCGACAAATTGGTTACAAAAACAGTTTCTGTGACAAGCGTCGAAATCGACCATAAGGGTCGATATCGAGTACTAACATCGATATCGAGGTCTCTGCTCGACGTCGACTTGCTGTTTTGTCTACTGCAGGAACTGCGCTAGGAAATCGACCAGAACTGAGGTCGATATCGACCAGTATACTCGATATCGAGTGTCTACTGAGGTCGAAAGCATTGATCGTGAGTACAACAAAGGAAGCGCTGACCTACCTCCTCGTGGATTCGATCCTGAATTACCCTACTACTACAAGGGAGGGGATTCTTGTATTATTTGTTTGGGACAAGGAGATAGTCTAGTTGTGCTTTATTTTATTCTCCTATTTTACATACACCTTCCCCTTAACCCATTACGAACAACTGACCATGGGGAAGACATGAAATGTGATGATGGAGGTGATGACTCATATGATGGCGGTGATGATGATGATGATGATGGTTGTGATGATGGTTCTGATGAAGATGTGCAGATGACGGATATGTTAGATGATGTGTAGAGAGGGATGGAGATGGATCAAGATGATATGAGTGATAGTACACATACAAAAAGATATGATGATATGTTTGGTGAAGCCCTGAAAGAGTTGTATCCGGGTTGCAAAAAGTTCACTGCATTGAGTTTTATTTTAAAACTCATGCACACAAAAGTACTAGGTCGCTGGAGAAATAAAAGTTTCAATTCTTTATTGAAAATATTGAAAGATTCTCACCCCGAAGGGGCAGCTATCCCTTCATCTATTTACGAAGCAAAGAAAATGTTGCGAGATTTAGGCATTGGGTATGAATAGCATGACTGTGCATTGTTTTGGAAAGAGAATGCAAAACTTGAAGAATGTCCTGTGTGTCATGAGCCTAGATACATGTCGAAAGAAGGAAAAGGCAACAAAATCACACAGAAGGTATTGCGTTATTTTCCATTAAAGGACAGACTGAAGCGACTATTTATGTCTACACATACAGCTACAGATATGAAATTGCATAAATTGAAACGTCAATCTGAAGAAGGTTGCCTTAGACACCCTGCCGATGCTCAACAGTGGAAGAATTTTGATTTAGAGTATCCCGATTTTGCTAGGGAGTACAGAAATGTCAGGCTGGGGCTTGCTAGAGATGGGTTCAATCCATTTGGGAACATGAGCACCAGTTACAGTATGTGGCCTGTGATTTTGGTGCTTTATAACCTTCCTCCATTAAAGTGCATGAAAGGGATGTTTTCCATGATGTCATTGTTGATTCCTGGTCCCCGAGCACCTGGGAAGGACATTGATGTATATCTTCGTCCTTTAATAGACGAGCTAAAAGAATTACGGGAAGTTGGTTTTGATGCTTTTGATGTTTCTACTAATCAACGATTTACCTTGAGAGCATGTGTTCTTTGAACTATAAATGATTTTCCGGCTTATGGGAATTTATCAGGTTGGAGCACGAAGGGGTATTTAGCTTGCCCAGTTTGTAATGAAGACGTAACTTCAGATCGTTTGAGAGGAAAACTATGCTGTATGGGTCATAGACGTTTTTTACCAGAAAATCACATGTGGAGAAGAAGTAAGGAATATAATGGAAAGGTTGAACATAGGGCACCTCCAAGGATTTTTTTCTGGTGAGGATAAGTTAAAGCAGTTAGATCGGGTTCATAAAGGCAAACCAGGTAAATCTCCATGCAATCCGGATTTGAAAAGAAAACGGCAGACCTGTGAATTAAATTGGAGTAGAAAGAGTATTTTATGGGAGTTACCGTATTGGTCAAAGTTGGATTTACAACATAATATTGATGTGATGCATTGTGAGAAGAATGTCGGTGAAAGTCTTGTAGGAACATTGCTGGATATTGAGGGTAAGACAAAAGATACACACAAAGCACGTTTAGACCTTGCAGATATGAACATAAGGAAAGAACTGCATCTGAAGCAACATGGAAATGAACTAAAGAAGCCTCCTGCTAGGTACACACTCAAAGTCGAGCATCGGCGACTTCTTGCAAACTTTTTGAAGAATGTTAAATACCTTGATGGGTATACTGCAAATATTTCAAAAAATGTGAGCATTATTGATGGGAAGATATCTGGACTTAAGAGTCTTGACTGGCATGTTCTATTACAACGCCTTATCCCTGTGGGTATACGACCTTTCTTGGACAAAGATGTGTGCACTGTAATCGTTGAGTTGTGCATATTTTTTCAACAAATTTGTGCAAAGACCCTAAAAGTTTCAGAATTAGAAAGGTTGAATACTGAGATAGTTTTGATACTTTGTAAACTAGAGAGAATTTTCCCAGCGGCTTTTTTCGATGTGATGCCTCACCTAACCATACATTTACCCAGGGAGGCTATTCTAGGCAGGCTTGTCTCGTATCGGTGGATGTATCCCATTGAAAGATATTTGGGGACTTACAAAAAATATGTGTCAAACAAAGCTTGTCCTGAAGGTTCAATTGCTGAAACATATGTTGTGAACGAGGCGATTACATTTTGCTCGATGTATTTCCGCGGAGTTGAGACACGTTTCAATCAAATGGAGTGTAATGATGATCTTTAAAATGAACATGAAGGTGGTTTGTCGGCTTTTTCCCAAAGGGTTCGTCCATTTAGCGGGAAGAAATTTGTAGTGATTGGTCAAGATGATTTAGATAAAGCTCACTGGTACGTGCTCAACAGTTGTGATGAAGTCCAACCATATATGAAGTAAGTGAGTTTAAGTACGAGTGGTTTATATTGAGGAATTTTATATTTTTAAAATACAACTTTATTTTATTTATTGTGTTTAATCACGTGCAGGGAACATGAGGATGAGTTGAAACAAATAACCAATGATGATAATTTATTTACTAGACAGAAAGGGGAATTTCCCAATTGGTTTCACCAAAGAGTATGTACTAATCTATTAGTATTTACTATACGTGGATTATTTGATTTTGTTTAATCTATGTTAATGTATTAATTTGATTTTTATATTATCTTTGTAGATGAGTAAATTAGTCCAGAGTGGAGAAGTTTGATCAACTGATGCACTTTATTGTTTGTCATGTAAACCTGATAGCCGCATCCACACATATACTGGTTGTGTTGTCAATGGATGTAGATATCACACAAAAGAGCTCGATGATCGACGCACTACTCAAAATAGTGGGGTTTATGTCGCTGGAGTTTATAATGGGGGAACAGATGATTACTATGGCGTTCTTTTGAGTATTGTCAAATTGAGCTATATTGATATGCATAATGTTTATCTATTCAAGTGCAAGTGGTACAACACAAATGAGAAAGGGAGAAACGTCAATAAAAGAATACAACGGGATTATAATCTTCTTAGCATTAATACAGACTCTCAATGGTACGAGAATGAACCATATATACTGGCGAATGAAGCACAACAAGTGTTTTATGTTGATGATCCAAAGTTAAAGCATGGATGGAAAGTTGTCCAAAAAGTGCAAATGCGAAATGTGTGGGATATTCCAGAGGTAGATGTTGAAGAAGAAAGCGTAGAGGTGGTTGTGGATGATTTTGAGCCAGTGGGTAGTGGTAGAGTTACTCAACAAGATGAGTTCAATGAAGTTCAGTGGGTGGTTGCAAAAGAAGATCTGGAAAATCCTGAGCTACATCAACAAGATGTTGAGCCTGAAATAATTGATACAGGCATAGATAGAATCATAGAGGATAGCACTATCAATGATGTCCCAAGTGATGATGAGGAAGACAATGATAATGCTTATGTGGATAGTGAGGAAGAAAGTGCATCGACCGATGAATATTATAGCGATTAAATGTGTGGTTGGGTTATTTGTTACTAGTATTTTTTTAGTGGTTTTCATAGTTGTTTCTAGAGTTTTCTGAATTTCTGTTATGGTTTGTCCTATTATTATAGATTTTAGTGGTTTATATTCTATTTTGGATATTTTGTAAAGTTTGATTTGTTTTTTCCCTAACATTGCCATATACGGAGTATGTTAATATTTTCTGGATGTGTTGGCATTTGATAGGTTCTTTGTAGCATTTGCTGTTTTTGTTTTGGCATAGCAAATCAACTGATTGTCTTTACTTTGCGCAAGCATTTCAATTAAATATAGATTAATTAGCCTATGCGGGATTCCAACCTGCATCTTTGTGCATCAGCACGTCGCTCTACCATTTGAACTAATAGACTTTACAATATTGGCATAATAGACTTTGTTATTTCAACCACAAAACATTGAGATGATGATAATTCCAGCCAGATATACGCACATTTCAGAAGGAGCCTCAGGAAGAAACCAAATATACCTAGATGCTTGTTTTCTGAAACTTGTGGGCTCTCATCACTGTGCAGATCAGTTTGCTAGTCTTTCACTTTCTTGAGATTTTCTTTGGCTTCTATAATTTCTAAGGATCATTTTTCACCTCTAACTTTGTCCATGGGACCACACAATTCATGCGCAAAAGAACCTGCACACGGCATTTGCTGAAAAACGAATGCACAAATAAAAGAACACCAACATCTATGCAAATCAAATATTAGTCTAATACGTGATGGATTACTCTTTTAGGTGTTCTTAACTGCCACTGTGAATTATGCAGTCGAGCTCGATTAGCAACTGTTGTTACTCCCACCAGTCAACATTAGTAATTTCTTATCTGCAGGTCTAACTCTCTAGCAAAGGATTGTGTAGGCATCTCAGAACTTCACAATTTCAGCAAGTCGTGGTCCTTTCTAGAAATACCAACCTCTTTTTCACAGTAAATGAGTTCTTACCAGCATCTTCATCTCATAAATTAGATCTAGTGTTGTGCTACGATGTTATGCATCTATTCATATGTTATGATTAACACATGAAAACCACCCCCAAATTAGGGGTGGGAACTCAGCTAGGCAATTTAACATGATAATAAACTCAGCGAGGCAATTTAACAAACACCTTAGACGCACCAAAAAATAGGGTGGGAACGAAATCAACAAAATTGAACACATCTGCACACGCACAAGTCCAGGACATGTACTATAATTAAAGACCTCTTGATTTCAATTTCAATTGAGGCAAAACTCGAATCAATTGGGACCGAAATCAACGAAATTGAAACCTAAAAATCTGAAATTGAATCAAAGGGGTTACCGTCAAAAAGGATGATGGGGCGCGAGTCGGAGTGGAAGAAGGATATTTCCTACATCATGGCAGCCATGGAATCCACCGTGTCGCCTCTGGGAAGGGGCGGAAGAGGAGCAGAGATCGTGGCTGAAGGAAGGTTGAAGATGGTCCGATGGACCCTCGCTGAGGCTGAGCTATCAAGTAATTCCAAGCGAAATAAAGACCCTCGCTGATGGACCCTCGCTGAGGCTGAGCTATCGATGTCCAAGGTCGATATCAAGTGACCTAGCTTGGTCACTCGATATCGACCTTGGACATCGATATCGACCTCTTCTGTGTCGACATGCTCTGTTTCTCCTCTGCTCGATTCCTGGTGCTCTGTTCACTCGACGTCGAGGTTCATAGTCGATTTCGACCTCTTCAGTAGACTTCGAGTTCTTTTTCCGCTCTTCATCACTTGTCCAGATTTGTCCATTTTCATCTCGTTTTCTGCGAAATCACATAGAAATTCGTGCAGACCCCTATATTTGAAAATAATGCATAAACTACACTAATCCTACGTTTTCCCACTAATATGCATGCAAATGATAATAAAATGGACATAAATGTGCATAGAAAATATGGCAATTTGCGTGCACATCACTTTGCGGGGACCATGTGTCTTTGTCTTCTACCCCTCCCTCTAATCAAAAATCTGCAAGGGCATGCTTTATCTTTTCCTTGACCGGTCAGAATTTGCACCCCCTCTCTGATTCATCTACTGCATAACAACAAAATAAAACAAGAGAAATCAGCAACACCTCACCTCTACTCCTTTATCTCAATCAATAGAAGCACGAACCCCTCCCCTTTCGATGTACATATTTAGTGTTTTTTTTGTTTGCATGTTTTGACTTCATATTCCATTCGATTCCTAAAGTAAAGGTTGAAAATAATGCAAATTTGTGTAGAATGAGCTAACGTGCAAGAAATAGAGTATGCACAAGTTTTGGTCTAAATGTATAGGAATTGGAGCGGAATCGAAGTCAAAACGAGAAAGCCAAGTGAAGCAGAAAAGAGGTCGATATCGACCAGACAGGTCAAGATCGACTAGAAGACTCAACGTAGACAATGAGCATCGAGACAAACCACGCAGACCTACTGAAGAACACTCGACATCAACATGAGATCGAGTGGAGACCTTGATTGGCCCCAGAGCTTGAGTGAAGTGCGACAGATCGACTCAAGATGAAGCACTCGATATCGAGCAACCAAGTCGATATCGAGTGGAAGTTGCACGGATTGGACACGGTTGGGCAATCCGATTTTGAAGATCTATCTTGTGGCCACGATTTTATCATCTATCATTAGTTAGATTGTGTCCTAGGGAACTTGCCTTTTACCCTAGGATATTTTATATTTACCTTAATATAATGTTTAATCCTAATTGTTTTGGGATAGAATTTTAAATAGGAGTTTTAGTAGGATTAAAACTACTTTCCTTCGCTAGCAATGATTAGTAGACTATAAATAAAGCCCTAGGGGTTGGTTTTTATTTATTCAAGCAAGCAAGACACAAAGCATTAAGCATTCAAAGAAATAGTTTTAGGTTTTGAGCTTTAGGGTTTAGGCGCTTACGATAGTTGGCGTTGAGATCGTAAAGATTCAAGTTTTAGTTCAATGCAAAGTTATTTCCTTTCAAGTATGTCTTCCATCAACATGAGCGAGTAGTCTCCCTTTCTTCTAGGGTCAGAGTGAGCCCGACGATAGCCATGGTGGTAAGGTTTATATGTCGCTAAAGAAGGTATATTTTATCTCGCTCTACCTTGCGTTTCATCTTTAAATGCAAATTTAAGGGGCTCATGTTGTGAAACATGGGTAGTAATTAGGGTTTCTATTTGAAAGATTATAAACTCAATTATGACAAAGGTAGACGTAATTAGGTTAATTTATTGCAAGATATATTTTCCTATTTGCTGGGTTTGAGTGAAAGCCTTGTCATTTATGATAAAAGCATGCATCTTTATTGATTTCCCACCTTTACTTTCATGGTTGTCATCGTGGTAATCCCTGGCTTTGGAAGATCTTTTCCATATTTGTTTACATCGTTATTCCTTACCGTTCATTAAGTTACCGAAAAACCCAACAACCCACTATTATTTGTTATTCATTGCTCCTTCTCCATCCTACTTTCTTTGGCCTTTCTTTGCCGACTCGTTACTAACCTTTTTGCAGGAGCACTCAATATCGACCTCTAGAGTCGATATCGACACCCAAATATCGGTCGACATTTGCTGAGTCTACTGCACTTTTTGTTTCTGAACTCGACATCGAGTAATCAACTCGAGATCGAGTGCCCTAGGATCGATCGATAGCCCTCTAAGTCGGTCGACCTCGATACTGATACTCGATATCGACACCCCTAGTCGATATCGACTACTTGTTTTTGTCTCTGTAGGTCTTCTGTTGCAGCAGAAATCGACAGCCCCGGTGGACATCGAGTACCCTAATCGAGATCTAGGCTTCTGGTCGACGTTAGAACGTGACTTTCAGGCCCTTCTAGGATCCCGCTGACTCGCTTCCTCGTGGATCGAACCTGATTTCTCTACTACCACAACGGGGAGTCTTGAATATCTTTGAAAAGGATAAGGGTTGCATTGTTTTATATTTTATTATATATTTCGATTCAAGTCCTTCCTACATCAAATTTTGGCGCTGTTGTTGGGGAAGCTATCAATCGCGCCCTAGTAGCCTATTTTCACATTCTTGAGTTTTGCTTTATAGGTGTATGCGATGCGCTAATCGCACACCCGAATTCGAAGTTTAGATGATCCCGAGAGTTATCTCCACCTTCGAGCTAGAATTCAAAGAGCCATGGAGGACCAAGAGACCCAGGCTCAGCAGATTGACCGCCTAAAGAAGCTAGTGGAGGATTTCACCGTTAGAGAAGCAGCACAACGAGAGCGTGGTGATAGGGAGGAGCAAGATAGAAGACAATATGAAGCTCAAATCAATGCACTCCCATGGAACGCAAAGCAATACATGCACCCTTCGCACACCGTGCCAGAATCGGCGATTGTTATCCCTACTTCTAATTTTGAAATTAAGCCTAGTTTCCTTACTGAGATTAGGAGACACCAATATGAAGGGAAACCTAACGAGTGCCATATGGAACATATTACTACCTTTTTATATATCTGCGATACTATTGCTGATTGACAGAGCCTTGAATATTCCTTGCAGGAAAAGCATTGCAGTGGTTGGAAAGCTTAACCCCAAGATCGCTCCGCACCTGGAGTGAAGTCAAGGACACGTTCCTCAACAAGTTCTTCCCTCCATCCAAGACGGCATTGATCCGGCAGAAGATCATGGCTTTCAAACAAAAACCTAGTGAAGCCCTGACGACTCTTTGGGAAAGGTTCAAGGACCTACTACGATCATGCCCAATGCATGGCCAACCACTGTACGTGATTCAATAAATAATTTACAATGCTCTCGATGCTGCAACCAAGGAGAGGATCAACACCTACACCTCCTATGGCAACCTTGAACTCACTCCACAAGAGGCTTGGGACACCATAGAGAGGTTGGTGGAGTTCGATAACACATATGGGACTCCTGAGGCTTCCGACATATCATCCACATCTAGGCCTACCCCATTTATGTCACTCTATGTACTTTTCAAAGAGATCGATCCGGACGTGAAGGAGCGATTCCACAAAGATCAACTTAGAAAGCTCCAAAAGCAAGTGAGGTTCCTTTCAGCGAACCAAGATTGCATCGAATGCGGATCGCAGCGGCACACCACCACTGAGTGCCCTCATACGAAACAAGTGCAACTAGGAGAAACTCATGAAGAAGTCAACTACATAAGGGGTCCCAATCGCCAATATTAGGGAGACTAAAGGTTCCAACAACCACAACGGAACCCGGTTAACCCTAGGGACCCCCACCCTATAGAGCTTCTGGGTACCCGGAGAGAGACCAATAGAAGGATGATCTACATCTTATCCTTGACGAAATGAGGTGGAATCATGCGGAGAGCAGGGGAGCACTAAATCATCTTACCATAAGGTTTAGGGAGATGGACATAAATAAGAAGAAAATAGAGACCCAACTGGGTCAATTGGCAGCACAAATCCCAAGACCGTTCGGAACGTTGCCTGGGCAACCAACTACAAATCCTAAGGGGCAATCCGGGTCGGGACACATCGCCGCTATGCAACTAAGGAGTGGTAACAAGCTACAAAAGCCACGAATGGAAGTGGAGGAGGAGACTGCAGAACCAGTCGACATCGACAACTCAGTCGATGTCGACCCCCTGGTCGACGTCGAAGTCATTGCAGAGCACTCGGAGGCACAGACCCACCCGATATCGAATTGTCCAGTCAATATCGACACCCCTCCAGTCAATGTCCACACACCAAAGGCACCTCCGACGACCGTTTTGGCTCCTATACCAAAGAAGATGTTGCCCTTCCCTTCCAAATCATTGAAGGACCCCAACCAAGGTAAATTTAGGCACTTCGTAAAGATCCTCCAAGGTCATAACATCACTATCCCACTCATGGAGGCCCTAAGCGAGATGTCCGCCTATGTCCGATTCCTCAAGGACATCCTTAGCAAGACCCTATGTGACCTAGGGGCAAGCGTAAGTCTTATGCCCCTCTCTATTTGGCAAAGGGTGAACATCGGAGCACTGGAACATGTGGACATGAAGCTCTACATGGCTGACAATTCATTTGTAAGGCCCACAAGAATAGTTGATGACGTTCCGGTAAAGGTAGGTAAGTTCTTTGTGCCTACTGACTTTATTGTATTGGATATGTCCGAGGATCCTAGTGTACCTATCATCCTTGGTAGGCCTTTCTTAGCTACTGCAGATGTCAATATCAATGTGCGACAAGGGCTCCTAACCTTTACCATAGGGAACGAAATGATAGAATTCTCCTTCAACCCCACAATGAAGGAGGTCAATGGAATGGATATCAAGTCGGTCTACGCGCACACCAATGTCATGGATTGCAAAGAATAGATAGAAAGGGCCCACTATAAAAAATAAAGAAATTTGCCACGTTACCTAGATTCGGCTGGGGCTTGGTGTAGCAATTGATACCTTTTGCCACCAATGGTAGCTTCGGCAAGGATTTCCATAGCTATTTAGTCGATTTTGCCACCCTTGCTAGCAACGGCATAGATTTGTCGTCGCTACCGAGGCCTTTTTTACCACGAACATGCTACGGGAGCAGGTTGCCCGGGCAAATTTGCAACGGCTAAGCACTTGCCGTGGCTAAGTACAATTTTTAGGAAAAATAAAAAAAATCCTTACCCTTCACTGCCATTCTCAAAAGTCTCATTCACCGCCTCTAAAATCTCTAACTCGCAGTTTCCTCAGATCTAACCCTTCACTTCTCCTCCTCCGTTTACGCGAGGCTTTCAACTCTCCATCTCTTGCTCGTCAGTTCTCCTCCTCCTCCGTTTTCACGAGGTTTTCACTTCTCCTCCTTCTCCATTCTCAACATGCAGCCATGTAGGCCTCTCGCTCTCTAGCTCATCCCTCTTCGTCTTCGACCGCAACTGACTTGCAGATTTCACTGATGTCGATGGATCTGGTAAGCTTCATTGCACTCCAATTTTCATCAGTGAAATCCTCAATTCAGTCGATGACCTAGTCGATGGCGCTTTTGACTTCTTTCACCAGTATTTTTTTCTTTTCCTCTTTCCCTAATCCATTTCTAGGGTTTTCTCTGTCCTTCAATGTTCTATTTTTTTTAAATTTCAGGGAGGCGTCGGACTTGTTGAAGACAAATGGCACTGATAGGGCCACCGATTTGAAAAAGATTAATCGAAATCACATTTTCCCCTCAGTTGCTAGGCTATTACTCAATGAACTTTTATTAGCTATTCCAAATTTGAATAGGTTTTCCTGTTGGACTAGGGCACAACTTTTATTAGCGATTCCAAGTCTGGATCCATTTTTTCCCTCCTTGTTAAGCTAGCTTTGTAGTCTATTGATTTCCATTGTTTTTTCCTATTGGATTAGGGCACAAGTGTTCATAAAGACATATCTTGAAACTTTGGAGCCTTTTTATTTTCTACAATATGTTCACTTTCTAGAAAACAATTTTGTGTTAAGTTCCTTGACCTTCTCTATTAGATCCTGCACAAAAGTATTTGTCTTTGATAATACCAGTATTCAATTTCAATGAAGAAGATAGACTTCCAGGAGCACTAAATGAAACAATGAAGTAAGTCACTTACTTTTTGATTCGGAGCTTTAATGTATGACACAGATATTAGTGTTATCTATGTCAGTGTGAGGGTATTCTTCATTCTAGCAACTTTGTGTAGTTTCTGGTTTGAAAATTTAATATATTAGCTATTTTGAAAGGTTTATATATTAGCGAATTGTTATTAGTATCATATATTCAGAATGTATTCATTTTCCCGCCAATTTGATATATGACCTATTTACAGAATTTGTAACTTCTGAAAATGAAATGAATTACATAATCTTTCATCTGCATCTTTAAAAATTAGTTGTAACCTTCATCCTTTGGGTGACCTATGATAAGGCAAAAAAGAAAACAAAATAAAAATACGTGATGGATATTAGTCATCTTTTAACAAAAAAATAGGCAAAGAAAGGAGCTTGGGACTTTTAATTTGGTGTGTAACTGAGCTTGTAGTTTCTTTTGTTTAAGCTTGATTATTTCAATAAATTTTTCTCCCAAAATGTTGTTACTGTGTTGGCCGTTGGGCTTTATGCTTATTTATTCTTCATAGGTTCCTTTTTCTATATTGGTTATTTCATGTGACAGATTGTTAAGGCCTGGGTGAAAAAGGTCAGCCGTGCTAGGGGCTTTAATGAACACATGGTACAAGACTTGGGGTATGGACAATCAGTTGTGTTTTTATTCTTCTTTTTCTGATAGTATTACATAGGTTGTGTTTATGTCTTGATTTACACATTTTAATAGATTATTGAGATTAAAAGATGTTATTAAGCCTTAGTGGCTTAGTGAAAGGCTGAGTGGATAGCATTAGAAAGTAAAAGCAAGTTTTCTTCCATTGATAGTGGCAAACAGGTTCATGACTCTTAACAATTGTTCCTGATGCATACATATATTTGTGATGCTATTATATTGGAAGAACTATGAATTTGAGAGAAGATGAGATACAATACAATGTGAGTGGAGGACTTTACTTTGTAGTTGATTGTGGTTTGGCTCTCATTTGAGAAGTAGTTCTTCCCCTTCATTTCACCTTTTTTTGATGGAATGAGAAGTGATTATGACGTAATTGCCAAAGGATGAATGTTAATTATATGGTATTTCTTAAGTGCAAGTGATGGATATAGCTGATGCGGATGGGTTTTGAAACTAATTGTTCTCATGTATAATGCGGGGCATTCTATAAGAAATTATAATAATCACTTCCTAAATCTTTTGGCCCCGGCCTTAGATTTTTGTGTTTTCAAGTATTACTAGTGCAACACACTTGGAAAACAAATTTTATGATGACATATTTTCTATCAAGCACTGAAGTACCAACTGAAGAATGCAAATCTTGATCTAATTTGGATTGTTAATTGCATATGTACTTTAAAATAAATTTAGAAGTTGATGTGGCTTAATTATACTTTTGATGTTTTTTTATACATTAGGTTCATGGCCTAGGAGCATATATTGGCACTGTGTGGGGCCCAAACATGCTACAAGAGAAGTAAGATTTTATCCTACCAAGTACTAATGCTTACACTACGCCAGATGGCCTTTAGGGCGACAGAACAAGGTCGTCGCCTGAAATGGGATTTTTGCCCTCTGACAACTCAGACGACGAACTTCCGTCGCCTGAGGTGTGGTCCGGTGACTTTCATCCCTTCACGATTCAGTCGACGAGCATCTGTATGTTCGTCGGTGGAGTTAACTCAGGCGACGGAAACAGTGTTCGTCGACTGATGATGTTGTCAGAGACCAAGGGCCATTCAGGCCCGCCCATTAAGACTCAGGCGACGAGCTTAGTTTCATAAGTTCGTCGCCAGAGTCGGTCCATATAGCTGTGAAAGAGTCCAGGCGACGACCCTCTCCTTTGTGTTTCGTCGTCTACATAGTTTCAGGAGACGGACATAGAATTATTTTGTCTCCTGAGTAAAGTCCAAAGATGCATTCTCAGTTGTATGTCCGTAGCTGTAGTGTTTAGGAGACGAAATTTTATATAATTCCGTCGCCTGAAAGGGTTAAAAAAAATTATATTAATAAGACGATGTAATATTGTTTGTTCGTCGGCTGAATTCTTTTGATTTTAAAAAAATAAAATTTAGTAGGGCAAGTGCCCCCTGTTGGAATGTACCTTATAGCACATTTTGTGCTCCTGTTCAAAACCTACTCAACAAAACTTTCTCAACAACAACACACAATCACACAAACAACAACATACTCAACAACAACACACAATCACAAGCAATTCAACACATCAAATTAAAAACCTTGTAATCCACCCTAAAGCTTGTCCAACATACCAAAAGTATGTGAAGAGCATCCAGACAATTTCACAAAAAACTTCACAAAAAGTTTCTCCAAACACTACAAGTTCCTACTCCACACTACACACAAGTTCTAAAAGTTTCTCCAAACACAACACAACTTCACAAAAAACCAAACCCAAGTCTTAGTTATATGAGGAGAGCATCCTTACCTATTTAGGCTGGGGGGAGGGCTGAGTATCTGTTGGAAGAGCACCTGAATTGTTGGAGGGCTGAGGAGAAGTTGCGGCTGAAGGGACACCTGTATGGTGGGACGCCTGAGGACACACCACAGAGGTGGCGGATTACAATCTATGATTTATGGAATCCGAAGACATTATCAACCTTCGTCATCGTCACTCACTTCGTCATTTTAATCTTCGTCATCCTCTTCGTCCTCTTGTTCATCTTCATCTTCATCCTCTTCTTCTTCTTCTTCCTCCATTTCAAGATCAATGGCGAGGTTCAAATTTTCGAAATAGATCACCGGGTCAATCTCCTGATAAGCTTCTTCCACCTCATTCGTAAGATCATCTTTGTGAGTTGCTAGAGTTTGAGGATCATACACGTTTCTATGGGACATCACATTAACTACTTTCCAAGCATCACCCGCCTTTGGATCATCCACGTAAAACACTTGCCTCGTCGAGCATACAAGACAAAACGGGGAATCCTCATACCAACTGCTGTTCGTGTCCACAGAGAGCAAACCCATATCTACCTTGGTGCTTCCACTATTTTTAGGGTCGGTGTCAAACCACTTGCATTTAAACAACACAACTGGCATACAAGTAGCGTATATCAGCTCTACCACTTGTTCAAGTACCTCATAGTACTTAGCATCTGAAGTTTCCACCATCACCCCTGAATTTTGTGATCTCAAATATTTGTCTTTGTCCCATGCCAGAAACTTCACCCCATTGACAGAGCAGGCCCAATACAGTTTGCATTGTAGTGGCCCCTTTGCCAAGTTCAGAACCTCGGGTTTCAGGTAGGTGTCTCCATCTCTGTGCAACTTAGAAACCTATACAACATAACATGTTAGAGTTCAGTTTTGGGAAAAAAACATGCAATTTGTTCAATGAAACATCACAGTCGTTCTTACCCATGGGTAGAAATAACTGAGAAAATCTCTTCTACGGTCCCATTCTTCATACTCCGGGTAAGCCTCACTATACAGATTCTCATGCGATGTCAAGTAGAACTCAACTTCCTTGCATTTGGTTAAAACCTGCCAGTGAGCCTCTGCAATCATAGGTTCTCCTAACCTTTCTCTCATGATTTCACCGTGAGGACACACGAGGCTTGAAACGACAGAAATATCATAGCTCAGCTCCTCCATAGCATTCGTCCCTTCAATGCTCTCATCTCGACCCCCGAGATACAAGTTGCAGTACGTTGCTACCTCGTTTAAAA
This sequence comes from Persicaria maculosa, assembly GCA_963922045.1. Taxonomy (NCBI): domain Eukaryota; kingdom Viridiplantae; phylum Streptophyta; class Magnoliopsida; order Caryophyllales; family Polygonaceae; genus Persicaria; species Persicaria maculosa. The sequence goes on along the minus strand of OY998261.1, from coordinate 15,098,879 downwards.
CATAACGCTCTGAAATACTTCCCTCCGGGTAACAGTAGTTCTTCACTTGAGCCTTATATTTGCCAAGTTGCCTATAAACAAAGGAAGAAGTTTTGGAGGGGTATAATGGACGTGAAATTGTGAGATGAATTTATTCTATAAGTAGCATACCTTTCTATTGGGTACATCCAGGTGTAATGCACTGGTCCAGTTTCTAACACTTGTTGCGGTAGGTGAACTAGAAGGTGTACCATGATTGTGAAAAAGTGCGGGGGATAAATCATCTCCAGTCTGCAAAGAATCTGAACTATCTCATCCTCCATCTGGCGAACATCCTCCTTCCTCACCTCCCTGGCACACAATTTCTGAAACCATTTCGCTAGCGCAACTAAAGTCTTGGCAACACCCAACGGCAGGAATGCACGGACAACAATGGGAAGAAGACGCTGAAACATAACATGAATGTCATGGGTCTTTAGGCCGTGGAACTTTCTCTCTGCAATTTTGACCTTGTTGTGCAAAGATCCAGCGTACCCATGGGGGTACTTCAATGCACCGAACCATTCGAATATATCTGGTATGTCCTCCCGTTTCACCAGGAATGGCGCATGAGGAAGTGTTCCATCTCTCTTCTGTGCCTGGCTTCTCCGCACCCCTCTCTGCTGCAATGCGGCTTGAGCTTTGGGACCATCCTTTGTCTTCCCTTCTATGTTAATAGTAGTGTCGATGATGTTGTAGAAGACGTTCTTCTCGATGTGCATGACATCGAGTGCATGTCTGACTCGAATGTGACGCCAATACGGCAATCTCCATAACTCGGACTTGTTGGTCCAACACATTTTGTTAGTCACACTTTATGGGGCCTTGAAAGCAGGGTGCGAGCTGAGGACGGGGAAGTTGATCCTGTTGAAACAGATAGAAACATAATGAGAAAGACATCGGAGAAACGTATGAAAAGGGAAAAGAGAGTAAAAAGAGAGGTAGTTCTCGTACCTATCGATCTGTGCAAGAATTTGCTCCCCGCTTTAAGCATAAGGGTGTGTTCTGTGTTCTTCGCTTCCATTGAACGCCATACAATCGGTTCGCCACGGGTGGTTTGGTGGAAGCCATCTACGGTGCCCATCGTAAACCATTCTCCCATGTTCATGTGTTGCAGAAGTACCATCCAAGCAAATAGGGCGGGCTTTATACCCCTTCGTCGCAGCTCCAGCCAACATCCCCAAGCTAGGAAAGTCGCTTATAGTCCACAACACTGCTGCTTTCATCGTGAAAGTGGACCTTGAGTATCGATCAACAGTATATACTCCAGTCCCCCATAAGTCACAAAGCTCATCGATCAACGGCTGCATGAACACACTAAGACACTTTCCTGGAGACTTCGGTCCCGGAATCAACAATGCTAACATGCTAAATTCCTTCTTCATGCACATCGACGGAGGCAAGTTGTATGGCATGACTATGACAGGCCATGTGCTATGGAGGGTTGATTGATTCCCAAATGGATTAAATCCATCGGTTGCAAGTGCAAGTCTTACATTCCTCACATCTTCAGAAAAATGCGGGTAGGTTTTGTTAAATTGTTTCCATACCTCACCATCTGATGGGTGTTTCAACCATTCTGGATCTCCCACTCGCTCACCGTGCCATCGCATAGCCTTTGCAATGTTCGGCTCCATAAACAATCTCTTCAGTCTAGGGGTTAAGGGAAAGTACCGGAGAACCTTCCTGGGAGCCTTGCCTTTCCTACCCTCCCTAATATACCACCTAGGTGTGTTGCACTTGGGGCACGCTTCGAGCTCTGCGTATTTTTTGCGAAATAGCACACAGTTATACTCACAAGCGTCGATGAGCTCGTACCCAAATGCAAGGTCCCTAATCAAACTCTTCATCGTCGCTCCATCAGTTGGATGTTTATGTCCTTTCGGCAACATGCGAGCAATGTGTACGCACATGGCGTCCATGCTCCTATCTGTCCACCCGAACTCTGACTTCATCTGCATTGCATCCAAACAGGCATCCAGAACAGTCAGATCGATGTCCTAAAAAAATGGCATGTTTGCTGCCTCTACAAGCCTATTATATTTCTCGTAATCATCGTCAACAACATATTGGAACGGAGGATCGTCGGCAACTGAGTGCGCCTCATATCCGGCATGAAACGGAAATGCATCGTGCAGAATGTTCATAGCAGGACCACCAACGGAGGAAGATGCCCCTTCCTCCAGGATCTCCGTTCGTCGTTGCTCAGTTGTCCTATCAACTGGGGCTTCGCCATGCTTGTCCCAAACAGTATAACTAGGCCACATCCCCAAGTGGGCTAAATGACTGTGTATTTCATTTATAGTGACTCATTCATTGTTGCGGCATCTCCGACACGGACATAGGAAATGAGTCATTCCATTCGTATTATCTCTAAGATTCTGCATAAACATAAATATTCCTTTTTTATACTCCCCGTGAGCGTGAGGGAGTAGCATCCAACTTTTATCGCCCATTATCGTCCTATCATTATCAATACATTCATATAATTAAATTCATCACATAAACAATCCATTCTCATCATCTATCTCATTCTACACCACATTCTCAAATAAAATTGCACATAAACAATCCATTCACATACACAATCCATTCATACCTCAAACTCAATTTAAAATCAATTTTCAATCATAACATTCTAAATTCCATTTTCATCATAAACTCAAATACAAATTCCATTCTCATCATCTATCTCATTGTACATCCCTTACTAAAAAAAATTGCACATAAACAATCCATTCACATACACAATCAATTCATAACATAAACTCAATTTAACCTCCATTTAACCTCAATTTCAACTCCATATATGCATACACAACTCTTTCCCATCATAAACTCCATTCAAACAAATTTTTTACCATCCAAACTCCATTAAAAAAGACAAGCTCATCATCAATCCACACAAACAATATATATGCATATATTCAACAAAAAAAAAATTAAAATTTATACATACCTTCAATGGATGTGTGAAAATTGTGAAATGAGGGAAGAGTTTTCGAGCCTCTAGGGAGAAAGGATGAAGAGGAGAATGACATTATTGCACAGTACATCCGATTTTAATTGGTTGTTACGGAAAACACATTCAGGCGACGGACATATATATATCTCTGTCTCCTGAGTGAATAGTAATAAATATGGGGTCAACTACCACACTTTTCAGGCGACGGAAATAATTAAATGTTCGTCTCCTGAATGAACAGTATTTAATATTCATCACCAACCGGACTTTATTACTTTACTTTTGAAAAAGTCCAACATTCAGGCGATGGACTATTGTAATCTCCGTCGCTACAAAGGCCCATTCTGACAGCCGTCATTTGGATACCTGTTCGGGCGACCGAGAATGAGCAATATTCGTCGCCTGGGTTTCATCCGTCGCTTGAGTCAAATTCAGCCGACGAACATTGAATTTTTCTGGTTGACAGAACATGGGTTGGAGGCGATTTGGGCCTCCCAACGTGCAGGCGACGGGCCATAGTAAGTTCGTCGCCCGAACCTGATTCAGGCGACGAACGTTTGTAAGTCCGTCGAGCGAGATGCAATCTGGCGTAGTGTTATTTGCCTAATGTCTTGGTTCTCAGGTTGTGTTTAATGGCCTAAATCATTGATTCTTACTTAAAAACACTAGCTAGATAGAAGTTTATTTCATCCCTCTAGCTGGGAACTGGAAGCCATTCTTAATGAGGTTAATTTTAAATTTTAGGTTTGGAGTTGTTTGTGTACTATAGTACTCGTTCTCTAGGTGTTGTATAGTGACCGGGGGCAGTTTGCTAATTCCAGAACGAGTTGTGCGCTTTTCTTGCTATTTTCAGAATTGATTTTGCTAATTAGGGGGTGTTTCCTGGTCGTGCTTTTGATGCTTTCGAGCTAATTTTTGTAGTGATACTTGTTTCTTTTTACTCGCAGCATGTTTTCAAAATGGAGCAGGAAAAATACTTCTCTTTTCCTTTTTTTCTGTATGAAGAAGAATTAGGAAATACCAACAAAGATCTCCTACTTCACACCCTACACCACTCCCTACACCACTAAATTATTTTTGTTTAAAATATATCTTTAAAAAAATTTAAAAATTATATTCACATTTTAAACAACTATATTTATATGTTTATAAACTTTTATTTGGAAAAATTATGTTTTACAATTTTTTAAAAATTAAAAAGACAATATTTTGCAAATTATATTTTTAAAATTTTTCAAAACATAATTTTTCAAAATAAAAGTTTATAAACATATAGATATAGTTGTTTAAAATGTGAATATAATTTTTAAATTTTTTTAAAAGATATATTTTAAACAAAAATAATTTTGTGATGTAGGGGGTGGTGTAGGGTGTGAAGTAGGAGATCTTAATTGAGGAAATACCACATAATTCTCTACAAGTTTTAGTTTTCTATTTCAGTATTTCCAATACGACCTTCCCTGTTGGCAAATTTTTCAGGCTAGACGAGCTTTACGAGCACTGAGAGGATTAGTAAGGCTCCAAGCACGGCTATAACCTTGAGATGTATGCAAGCTTGGGTAAGAGTTCAAGCTCGTGTTTGAGTGAGACCCGTCTTGCTTTAGAAAGGCAAACAACAGAGCATAAAGTCCAGCAGCAAGTTCTAAAGGCAGCTCATGTTCGAGAAATAGAGGTGATATTACACAATTTAGCTTTATATTGTTTTTAGAATTACAATCAATTAGGAATCTTAGGACAACCTTATCTTTTCGGTAGTTGGATAATGTACTAGAGTGATTTGGACTTTTAACCTAACTTGCCTATCATTGACATCCTTTTTGTTTGTTTGGTATTGTGACTACAGATTACCCAAGTTATGGATTTTATGACAAGTGCATGCGGAAGTGAGTTTAGTGATTTTAAAAACTTATAACTTGAATTTTTTTATTTTTAAAAAGGCCTCAATATGTAAGTTGCACAAGGCCTCCAAATATAACGGAACGGCCCTGCACATGCAGGAGTGATGAGGAGATCTTCGACGACGCTCTATCCACGGAGTTCGAAGAGGAATTCCATCTCGACCAAGACCTGTCGATATCTACCACTCCACTCGATGTCGAGTGCCCCCAATTGACGTCGACACACTTAGTAAGCCAGGTATGTTCATATTTTTCAGGCGATGTCGAGGCAACTCAGTAGACACCAGAGGTCGAAATCGACCAGACCGAATCGACTCTAGAGGTCGAGATCGACCAGTTCCACTCGACGTTGGACATCTCAGAGGCCGAGGTATGTGCTGAACTCTCAGTCGATATCGACTTATCATACTCGACATCGACTTCTTTTCTGCAGAGTTACTACGAAGAATCCCAATCAACGTTGGCATCCGTATATGTTTGGTCCACGCCAACTTCTGTAGCTGATTTGGGAGCTTCAATCAAGAGGATTGAGACGGATTACCTAGGTGAGATCATGAAGACGAAGGAGGTAGAGCCAATCCTAGTCCCACAAGGACCTTCTCCGGTGCTGAAGCCTTTACCCGACACACTTAGGTATGAGTTTCTTGGTCCCAATTCTACTTTCCCTGTGATTATCAATGTTACACTAACCACGCAGGAAGTAGACAAGCTTATGAAAGTGCTTCGCACCCATAGGCTATTGGGTACTCTCTTGAGGATATTAAAGGTATTTCACCCGCTACATGTATGTATATAATCCTCCTAGAGGATGATCAAACTAAACTAACTAAATTTAAGATTTATTACTCTTTATATACAATTTTAGCCATGAAATTAGTAAAAATTATCAAAATACAGTTATACAGTATTCTATTTTTCTTCTTTCCATTCAAGAAGGGGCTCGAGCCATCTCATTAGCCCTTATAGAGGTATATATATGTATGTATATATGCATATTTATTAACATATACATATGTACCAAACAATGATGCTGCCTAAAACCCAACATCGATCATGAACAAATATCATGATCACACAATGTGTAACAGTTTTCCAAATTCATCACGACAACGAGAACGGTACCACTTACTACTCACCAAACTAGTAAAATGCATGTGTGATATTCACGAGAATATGAGAGAATGAATAGTATTATCGGTTTTTTTCTATCTTATACCCCAAGGGTATAGGAAAAGAATACTAATTTAGAAATATTTTTTAAATTTTAATTAGTTTAGATTTTCTTTGAAATAGATTATTAGGGTCAATTATTTTTTTATAGGGAATTTTTTTCAATTTAAAATCTTATCTTATGAATAGAAAGATAATATAATTAAGCATGCTTTATGCATGGCAAGATTTTGGAAGATAGCACATGGTTTTAGTTGGCTACGTATCAATTAACAATATTATAGATGTATATATTGAAGTACAACATAGTACGTACGTACATAAATATCTAGAGATAAGGTGGGACATGTCCTGTAGCGGAGTCAGGATTTCGGTCAGGAGGTGCTATAAAAAATTTTATGAAATATTTTTTTGATGTATATACCTATTAAGAGGATTTTAAAAAAAAATAATTGAAAAAACACTAAAATTGTGATTTATTTATGATATTTTATATTTAAATAGTCGAGAAAAAACAAAAATATATGGAAAAAATCATGAAGAATTATAATTTAAACATAAGAGTATGGATCATATGTATTCAGTCCTTATGGTGTAGCATGTACGCAAATATGGATTGTTGATAGGGAGGAGATAGATGGCCAAGATTAAAGAGTTTTATTTTTTATTTTGGTATAGAAAATGGTAGGACCCGTGTAAATCAGCACTCACCCACTACCCTCTGAAGCGTGTATCTGCATCCCCCTCCAATACAGAAGCATTATGCAGTGGAATAGGTGGTATTCACTCGTAGCATGAGAACTGAGGTGTAACTTTATTCGGTTAAATATATATTTTTTCCATCGACTACAACGAATATTAAGGCAACGAATAAAAACATTAACTAAGACTCCGGGTAATGTTTATTCACTCACATAGGGCCGCTGTAGTGGTCGCGACATCACACTTGACTTCTCAGAAGCTAGGCTCGCAGCGTCTACCAATACGGAAAGAGAGGCACTATGAGGGAAAGCGGGAGACATAGAGAGCGAGGGACGCAAAGTGAGGTCGATGAAGGCGAGAGAGGAGAAGGGGACGGAGGACATCAGAGGTTAAGAGAGAGGGAGATCGAAAATCGTCATGGACGAGGGTGATGACCGGAGAGCTCTTAGATCTGATGGAGAGAATGAAAGGAAAAGTGGTTAGAGGTCAACACGCCTAATATTTTTTTTGAAGGTGCAATTACATAGTTAGCTTTTTTAAAAGTTATATTAAAGTAAATTTTCTCCTTTTTAATATATAAATTTACAAACAGGTCAATATAGGGGTATAAAACCTAAAATAAAATTGGCTGGCCTAACTGGTGATTAATGGATTGGCTGAAGGGAGGGCCAAGTGGCCAAGTATGATGTGTCCGGATATCGACCATCTTTTTCGAGCGACCTTGGATAGTTAGACTTGAATTTAATCATATTTGTGACTTGGGATAATTCATCATTTCATATTGATCTCAACAAAATCAATCCTGACAAACCCATGAACATCTTATAAGTTAGAGTAAATATAGGGGGTGTTATATCCGTAGTGAAAATGGATTTGTATGATAAAAACACAAGCACATTATATACATGTGCGTGTAGTACATGCATAAATTAAGATAGAGATAAGGTGGTGGGACAGGCGAAGCATAGCATAGTTTGTTGAACGTACACCAACTATTTAAGTAGCAGTATCTGTAAGATTTGTTTCATCGATTGATCGATCAGCTAGCTAGCAAGCAAGCATATACTTCCGATCAACAAATCATCAAATCAAATACAAAAAAAAAAAGAAGATGGAAGGGAAAACAGTGATATTGGGGGCTCTGATAATGAGCCTCGTTTTGGGCCAATTTGAAGTGGATGCTAAAAGCTGCTGCCCGAGTACCTCTGCGAGAAACATATATAATGTATGCCGCTTAGGGGGAGCCTCTCGAGCTTTTTGTGCCCAAAATTCTGGATGTATAATTCAATCTTCCAACACTTGCACTCCCCCTAATAATCATGATATTCTCGAAAACTCCGGTGATGTCATGAAATCATATTGCAAGATGGGGTGTGCATCCTCTGCGTGCAATGCCAATGCCTATGGTAATTACAACTTCTATTTGTTACAAGTGATTTTCTTTTTTTGGTTCTAATTGCAACTTTTTTGGGGGCGGTGAATGTAGGTGAAGTTGCGAATGAAGCTCTCGAACAATGCATCGACGCATGTTCTGAGTTTTGCACCAAGGGTTCTATTCGTGCACTTGAAAATGAAGTTGCGTAAACAACGTATGCATATGCATGGGAGATATCGCGAATGCATATATATTGCATGTGCAAAATAAGCGTGATCGTAGTGTTGTTTTCGTTTTCAATAAATGTTATATGTGACAGTTATGTACGAACGCTAACTAGCCGGCCTCTGGTGCTAGTACGTGTTTAAGTCCGCTAGCCTCTAGTGCTAGTTATATAAGTGATTATCTATCTAAATGATAAAGAGTACTAGTTTCTTTTGTGTGTTTATTAATTAATTACCTTTTACCTCTCTCTTCTACTATTATTTTCCTTTTCATTTACATCTCATGTGAAAACATCTAGAAAAGAACTTTTGACCTCCAAATTAAGGCCAACAAACAAAGGCAAAGCGGACTTATCTCCGAAGTGAAGAAACCTTAAACGGAAACAACACCGACTCTTTGAATTGAAAAATAAGGCAATAAGAGGAGAAAAAATTATCTAGAAATAGAGGAAGACACGAAGTGAAAGAAGGATATGTTGGGGAAAATGGGTAGCTAACACTCGATCATATGACTCAGATGGACAAACTCTCTTTATAAATGAGGACTTATATTAATGTACAAAAATATATTGTACAACTCTCAAAATACAAGACTCTCACTAACACAATACTTTAGACAAAACTGTCCCACAATAAACCACACCCGAATTTGTAAGGCACCCACTCGAGACTCACAATTCTCGATCACTCACTTACGCACACTTGCTCACACACACACTCCTATGGGGCTTAGGGGTGTTATATGAACACGAGTAGCTCGAATTCGACTCGTACTCGCTCGATAAAAACTCGGCTCGAGCTCGTTCATTTTCTAAACGAGCCGAGTATGAGCACATTTTAAAGCTCGGTCCGAAACTCGGCTCGTTCGAATGAAACTCGAATAGCTCGAATTTTACGGAATTTCTAAAATTTCCTTTAAGTTACTATATAATGAGCAAGTAGAATTGCCTAAAGCTCAAAACAAGCTCGGCTCAAGCTCGCTCATTTCCTAAACGAGCCGAATATGAGCACATTTTTAAGTTCGAGTCAAATTTTAGGCTCGGCTCGAGCTCATTCATATTCTAAATGAACTGAATATGAACAAGCAATACTCGGCTCATTCAACTCGAATAACAACCCATATGGGGCTTGGTAGATTTTTCTAGTTTATGCACCAGTCACAAGGCCTAAATTCCACCAAATTCGGGAGTGTTCCAGCTAGCTCTAGGTAGCTTATGTCTTTAATTTTAGGGTAAACGGGAGAAAACCACCCTTATAATATACCATATTGCCCGAAACCACCCCTTATATATCTATTTGCCAAAAACCATCCTTTACATCAAATCCGTTAGCAAATAACCACCCAAGTGAGGTTTTGTTAACAACACCGTTAAATGTGTAGAATTACGCTATATTTTAGTAATATTTTAATAATAATGTAAATAAGAAGTGGGAAAAAAACTAATTGCACCAGTTAAAGTTAAAAAACTTAAAAGAAGGAAAAGGGAAAAGGGCTACATGTCTAGATTTTTTTACTGTTCATCTTCTTCCTAGATTCAACATTTGCTTCTCTTTCTCCTCCCCTAATCTATGAAAATACAAAAACCCCTGATTTTTTTTATTTATGTAAATTCATGTGCACTACAGCACTATAAAAGATTTTAGCAAATTGAGCCTCATCTAGATGTAGATCTACAATAAATCCAAGACTCAAATGCAAAACCCTAACTCAATCAAACCCGCCCAATAGAGCAAAAATTGGGGGTTTGTTTTTAGCGCAATTAATTTGTGTGAAATTGCGTGTTTTTTTTTGTGTGTTTCAATATCCAATTGTGTAATTTGTGTATTCCAAACTTCAATTTATGGATTTTCAAAGAGGATGACATAGATCTATTCATGGCTACGAGACTGCGACAAAGGAGGCGGAGCCACGGAGGGTCGTGGCTGGTGCCTGATAGAAGACGGTGCCAGTGGCTACGAACGAGGAGGAGATTCATGAGACGGTGGTCGATGGTTGCGAACAAGGAGAGACGTTGGAAGCTGCTAGTGGTGGTGCATGAGGATATGTGGTGCGTTGCAGCCGGTGGTGGTTGACAATTGCTGGCGGCGGCGACCGAGAAGTGACGAACACTACTAGAATTCTGTCATTTAACATCGGGTGATTAACATCAGTGAGAAAAACACGTGATGTAAAATAGATTTTTAACATCGGTTCATAAATTTGTGATGCTGAAAATAAAATAGACACTATCCTATTTTTTTTTCACCAATGTTAAAAGTTTTTTTGGGAAAAAAGATAAGCGCGGAATTGAAATTTGACCTCCCGCTCATCTCAAATACGGGCGGGCTTATGAGAAAAAAAATTAAATTGTTTGCAAATAAGGCATACACTTGGAAAAGTTAAGAGAATGACATTCACCCCTCACAACTCAGCTCTTTCCTCCTCAGTCCCAACTCCTTCCTGTTCACCCGCACCTCCTTCCTCCTCCACTCTCGCAGTCTTGCCTTCCATGGAAGCTGTGGTGGGAATGGTTTCTCCGGATTTCGAACTCGAGGAAGGCTCCGATGGCGAAATCCCTTCTTCATTCTCGTTCATATCTCTTATTGCTTCCCTCACGTTATTGAACCCGGCGAAATCCCTCAGCCTGACAAAATCCCTCTTTCTTTCTCATCCTGTCAAAATCCCTCTTTCTTTCTCATCCTCATCGATCTCTCCAGCTGTCGAACCAGATTCTGGCAAGCCTCGCCTGTCACTCCGACCGTTGAACCTGAGCCATGCCTCTGTCACTAGTTGTCTCTCTGGATGTTGAACCTGAGCCAGGCTGTTGACATCCCTCAAGCTATCAAAATCCCTACTCCAGCAGTCGAAACCCCTTCTTCTTCACTGCCTCTCTGTCTCTAGTAAGAAATTATGCCTTCAATTTTCAATATTTTTGATTTAGGGTGTGTGTGAATTGGTTTGATTCAGTGTAGCTGACTTGGTATTGACATTCAGTTTTTATCTAGGCTTACTTTAGGGTTTGAAGTACTCTCTAATTTAGCAAATAAAACTAATTTGGGTCTTATCAGGTGTTCTCTGATTTTGAGGCTTTCATACTAAAGAGCAAGGGCTCTTCTCTTCTAGGTATGAAATTCTTCCTTTTAATTTTCAATATTTGTGATTTAGGGTTTTGTTAATTGGTTTTGATTCAATGTAGCTAGTTGAAATTGATTTTTAGTTAGGATTTAGGGTTTCTTTAGGGGTTTGAACTACTATCTAATTTAGGTGAAGTAACTAATTTGGGGTCTTACATACTAAAAAGCAGGGGTTCTTAACTAATTTAGTTGAAAGGTCACCGCAAAAATGTTGTTTTTGTTCCATTACTCTAATAGTATTATGAGTTCTGAAGAATTGCGTCATATGTGGAATTCAGCTGCTACTCATAATTCGTGTTTATATGGTGATAAAGGAGCAGATTTAATTGAAATGAGTTTTGTGGATTGTAGAGTTCATGGAAGTCATCAGTTTTGGAAAGCATTGTCGGCAAGGACTTTTTCCCTCATGGATCTGGTAAGTAAGTATCTGACTGCATTTGTTATAATTGGAGGAGATATAATTTCTGTCACCAGTGGTGTTGTTTAATGCATCGAGATACGTTCATATCTCCAGTGCTGCTTGCGCTTTTGCAGCGGCTCCTTTAAGAAGCTCCACTCCTCTAGAGCTTATTCCACCTCCAATGGTGATCCCGCATTGGCCAGGTTTCTTATTTCATCGTGTTACAGTTTGTAGGTTTTTAGTTCACAGATACGAATCTTCGATTGGCGAGGAATTCCAGATCGCCTCTCACCAATACCTTTGGTACTTGTTCGCTTCTAAGTTCAATTTGAAGAGTCTGCCTCTCGTAGTTGTTTAATTCCAAGTTCAATAATAAATCAAATCTTCTAACAGTTTGCTGGTTTATTCAAGCCCTAGATTGCCTTTTTTTCTCCATTTATTGTCGAATCTATACTTCTGATTTCAAGCCTTTTTGATATCGTTTGTTTCATTTTTGAACTCCACTCTATTTCACAGATTCAAATATTTTGACATTTCCTTCACATTCAAACTCACAGGTAGGTATTTAGTTGTCTATACTGGATAATTGAGATTTATGTATTTCCTTGTCACGGATAGTTGTCAAAATGATTTATTCTTCAATTTGGGTCAAAATTTCATTTTTTTAACCTGTTTGTGTTATGTTATGATAAAGTATCCTAAACTGAATTGATTTAGAGACCTTTGCTTTTTTACTGTAACCAACACCATGTTACTGAACCGATGTATCCTGACACCATCCCTTGTCTCTATAGTATAACAGGGCTCCTTTGCACAATCATTACATCCATAGATGTGGGCATGGAAGAGAAAGAAGAAGTGAGGTAACTACTTTGTTTCTATGCTTTAGTAAATTGGAGCATGCGACATTCTATTTATGACATTAAACTGATTACATATCCCCGTACACACCCTAAGTATTCCATAATCTCCATATATTAAAAAGCAATATACTAAATATTCTATTTGATTGCATATATCGCATATGAAAATTATTCTTATATATAAATTATTCTTATGCCTCATGAATGCAAATTATTCTTCCCATTAGAGTATATATTAAGAGGTTGTCAGATATGTGAATATAGGGATATATAAGTAGTTTCTGTTAGCTTTTAGAGTACATTTTTTTAATGAAATAAGAACAGGTTTTTGTTTTCCAATTTGCCATTTTGCGTATAAGTAGTTTCTCCACTTTATCAGTCGTTATTTTGGTGTTTCAATGGCTCCTATGGCCATGGCAGGACTTCATTTGAGGGAAATTTAAGGTTTTCAGTCGATCGGTCATCTTAATATATCTTTGGTACTTGAAAATAAAGGTATATGGGATGTGTGCTTTATTTGAGAGCAATTTAAGGTTTTCAGTTGGATTGATGCTTACCTCGAATATTATAGTTTTCGAGTTTGGACATGTGTTTCAATCTTCTAAAAAATCAAACTTCAGTCAATTTTAAGTTTGTTGAATGAATTGCTTGTCTAGATCTTCAGCAAATCAGATTTCAGTTTGTTGTCATGAAACGGAAAATAAGAGATGTTTTGGTGCTCTTATGAAACAAGAAAAGGGTTTGTTTAATCCATTAATGTGTTTGATTGCTAGGTTGTGATCAGTCTTGGGAAAGTTAGAGCTTTAGTTATTAGAATAGTTTGTTTGGTGTTTTTTTGGCATTAGTATTGGATTAGTAAATGATGTAATAATTTGTTTTGTTTTTACTAATTTAAAGCCTAGCTATTAGCTCAAATTGGTAGAGTGACGTGTTCAAGCACAAAGGTGCGGGTTCAAATCCCGTATAGGCTACAACGAGAAAAAAAAACAAATATTTCATTTAACATCGGCTACAAACTGATGTTAATCAAAATAAAAAATCGACGTCTATGTGGGTGATATGTTAAAACTCAAATTTGTATAACATCGGCTAAAGCCCGATGTCTTTGTTATGTTATAACATCGGTTATATTTTGTAATCAATGTTATAGGATAACAAAGACATCAGATTTAAAAACACAAATGATGTTATAATATCCAAAGACATCGGGCTATGGCCGATGTGAAAATTTTTTGACTTTTTACATCACCCACATAGACATCGAATTTTTTTTATAGACATCGGTTATTACCCGATGTTAAATGACATATTTCTGGTAGTGGAACCTCCGAGTGTCCCTTCTCATGCGATGGTGGTGGGTGGAGGTGGAGCTTCGTCCTTCGCCTCCTGCACCCAGAAACCCCCTCCTCCATCTTCTTCCTCTCCCAAATGTCCCTCCTTCCTCCCTAACCTGCAACTGTCCCTCCAGATCCAAGGTTGTCTACAATCGAAGGTCGCTTCCAAACGTGGCGCAGATCCAGATCCAGATCGAAGAGGAAGCGACCTCTCTTCCTCTTTGATCGAAGGTCTCCTCCTTCCTAGTGATTTCTCCTCCGGCGTCCCGACCTCTCTTCCTCCTTGATCTGAGACGGCGGGCTGACCTCCCAGTAATTTCTCTTCCTTCTTGATCGAAAGCTGTAATTTCTCCTCCATTGTAAGCTTAAATAATACATAAAAAATATTTTATGAAAAAAATATTTTTGTAACGGAAAGTCTAGGGGTGAAATTGTAATTACAAGGATTTTAACGGAAAATAAACGAAGTTGAAGTAATGGGTGGCTTTTTGTTAACAATTTGTGTTTAATGGGTGGTTTTCTACAATTTCAGATATAACGGGTGGTTTAGAACAATATGGCATATTTAAGGGATGGTTTTCTGCAGTTTACCCTTAATTTTAACATCATTTTGGGTCAAATATAACCCACAACTTCAGCCCAATATCCACCCAATTTGAATATTTCAAATCCAGTCAATTTAGAAATTCATCCCCTTTAAATATGAATTACCCTAACACGATATAGAAAAATAGAGGTGCTTTTTCACAAAGCAAATGTCAACGAACGGACAATTAGGAAGCATCTGTTGCCAATGCTGCGCTCTCTACTTCTATTAGAGGTGGCAATCAAGGTGTTCGGGTCGGATTCGGGTATACCCATTTGGGTTCGATCATATATCAGATCGGATTATATATCGGGTATATTGTATGTTCGGTCGGATTCGGATCAGGTTGGGTAATTTTTAAGGTCAGGTAAGTTCGGGTCAAAAGGATTTCGGGTTGGGTTGGGTTCGGGTTGGGTTAGCTCAGGTCACATTATGTTTTATTATAAAATGATGATTATTTTTTGTTTATCTTAATTATTGAAACTTAAATTTCATTTATTTAATATATTTGGTCTCATTATATGCAATTCATATTATTTGAGTATTTAAAAATAAAAAATTAAATTAATTATTAAGATGAGTCGGGTCTTATTCAGGTCGGGTCAAGGACAAGTCGTGTATGAGTTGGTCGGGTTTTTTTTTATGTTTGTGTTCATTCAGGTAACGGATCAAAATGGATCGGGCTCGGGTTATGCATGACACTGAATTTTTGGGTTTCGGTCAGGTTTGAGTTCAGATCGATCGAGTCAGGTTTTGGGGTTGGGTCAGATTTTGCCAGCTCTAACTCTTTTTGGCTCAGGCTTCACACTGTTCTTCAGCTGTTTAGTAATCTAATTCGAAGTCGAATTCCTCTAGTACGTCCTCTTTTTGGATTCTTGACAACGGAGCTTCATTTCATATGACTGGAAATCTCGCCTTGCTACAGAATACTGTTTCTATTGCACTGATTTCTATCAAATTTGCTTGATGATAGAAATACTGCATCGCAGAACAAGAAGGCTTTGTGTTGCTTTCTTAGTGTTTGAAACTTGATCATGTGTTGTTTGTTCCGGGTTTAGATTATAATCTAATTTTTTACAGACAACTGAAAATAAATAAGTGATGCCCCGAGAGAAACGCACAGGTTGTAGGTGATTTGAACTGGTTAATCCCTATTGTTATACAATACTGCTGGAATGATGTTTGAAATTTCACATGGATGTTACATGTCCCACCTTATCTCTAGATATTTATGTGCGTACTATGTCGTACTTCAATACATCTATAATATTAATTGATCTTTAGCCAATTAAAATCATGTGCTATCTTTCAAAATCTCGCCATGTATAAAACGTGCTTAATTATATTATTCATTCTCTCATATTGTCGCGAACATCACACATTCTACTAGCTATTTTGGTGAGGAGTAAGTGGTACCACTCTGGTTGTCGTGTTGGATATTTTTGGAAAAATGTAACATAGTGTGATCATGTAATGTTTCATTGCTTGATCATGTTATTTAATTTGTTCATGATCGATATATGTTAGGTTTTAAGCACCGTCATTTTTTTTAGTACATATATAAAAAGTGTCTGTAAAATTGAAAAATAAAAAAGACGACAGCGTACATCTGCACACAATCTCCAATCTATGCTCTTAACTTCCATCGCTATTTGATTTGATTTTAATGTTTTCATAGTCTCATATGGAGTATTGAAATCATCCCTAAATTTTTTATGTTTCTTGGATAATATCACCGACATAATTTTTTATGTTTCTTTGATTTGATGTTTCATAGTCTCCAATCAAGCATAGTATCACCGGCAGCCCCAACCCCGGCCACAATATTCAGATCGGTGATGTTCAATTAATCATAAACACACTTTAACACATGAAACAATTTTCAATTTGTTAGCTAAATTAATAATTAGAAGACCATCAAGCCTAAAGTATGAAATAAAAGAGAAACCCACAAACCCTAGCCACGTTTTGGGGGGAACGAAACTCCAGTCATACAGAGAGGGAGGGCAAGGTAGGAGAGAGAGGAAAAGGGTGTTTTGTAAATAAGTTAAGTTAGAAGGGTAATTATCCTGGGTTCTAAAAAGTAATTTTACCTTGTTCTGAAAAGTAGTGCCCTTTAAATAACTGGAATATATATATATATATATATATATATATATATATATATATATATATATATATATATATATATATATATTTTTATGTCATTCCTTTACATTTCTTGCAGGCACAATAATTGTCCTAAAGATATCAACTTCTGTTACCACTCAATCAAGATGAAAACTTGCAAACAACCTTGGGTTAAACATTGTAAGATCTCAACCCACTCTTCTCGGTGTAAATTATTCCCCTGTGCATTTGCATCCCACAAAATTAGTATGAATGCAAGCCTAATACTGCATCATTTTATAAGAATGACAATGATAAACCAAAAACATATTTCTAGAGACAAATTTGAATCACATACTATGCTAAGCTTCATACTCATCTTGTGCAATCTCGTGTTAAATTCTGACATAATTTTGTTTCTTCCTCAAGGATTTCGAAATGGACCCCTGCTTTTGCTTGGAAGTATTCAAACTTTAGCATCCCATCGTCTCTTGTGTTACCTATCCCCTGACAATGTCAAGGTATAACTATAACTTCATCACTACCAAGGCAACTGATCACAACAAAAAAAAAAAATATGCTTAGACCAGGCACCTCAATAAACCTTCTCCATTCCTCTTGGGTTAACTCAATTACTAACATTTTTGAAGCTTATCTCCATCTAATGCAAATAGGACTTTATATGAATATTATGTTACTCTATCTGATTACTTTAACAACTGCTCCTTGCCCTTTAATAACTGATTTAAATGACCTTATTACAGGATCCTCTATCTCCAACAGAAATGGGTATTCTCAGCTCCCTCAAGCTTGGGAGCCAGATGCAATCCCAACATGCTATCGCTGCAAATTTCCAGCAATCATATTGGACTTTACCACCATGCCCATGCTAAACCCCAAATATACCCTTGATTATGAGATAAGCTCGTTCTTATGGTTATTTTTAAAGAATACTCACTGACACTGCAATCCAAGCTTCCTTTTACCGGATACTAACTATAAGCTAGCGTTTCACAATCTATCTGATCCTTTCATTTATCTTGATCTTGTAACTTGCCTCTGTGTTGATACAACAGACAAATGCAATGCTCATTATAACTCTAGCGGTGCCACTAGTTCAGATAACATTTATTGCTACCATTCTAGGACATTAGTTTCCTGGTTATGGATCTTAGGTATTTTCTTCTAGCTTCCAAAACCTAACTTTCTCAAACTCCACTTTACAACCAACTTATGCTCAAGAATCAAGATTACACCTGATGACAATGCGAACATAAAATACCATTTTCTAAAAGACGTTTATCATGAAATTTAGCCCCTGGAACGTCAGGGGATTAGGGAGGAAAAATAATTGGACACAGATAGACTCGACATGTAGAATGGAGCACATTAAAATCCTAGCTCTTGTAGAAATAAAACTACAGCACCCACCTCCGACTAACTGTTGGAACAAACCTGGGTTTGATAATATGCATTTCTGCCCCTCAACGGGTCTTTTAGGCGGAATCTGTCTCCTCTAGAAAGAATCCCAACTTAACAATGAATCATTTACTATAAAGGACTCAAATGATAGAATTATACAAGCCATATACATAAACTACACACTAAACATAACAATCGTGATTCTTTTTGCATACGCTCCCCCTCAAGAATATAATAAGGACTCTTTCTGGGATTCACTATCAACAAATATTAGTAACACGAACGAACCTATAATAATAATAGGCGACCTTAACGAAATTTATGGGCCCTCTGAGAAATCTGGTAGGCCCCCCTTACTACACAGAGATTTTCCAGACTCACAACACTCATTGACACCCACAATCTGTATGATGCTCCTACGACAGGCAAAAAATATACATGGAGAAAGCGATCACATGGGAGCGACAACATTTACGAAGAACTAGACAAAGCTATGATAAGTCATAGTCTCAATCAACAATTTCCTAATTTACATACAAAGAACCATGCCTTTATTAGATTGGACCACACTCAAATTCCACTTAGACTTGATGGACAACCAAAAACCGAAATTGCAACCCTTCAAGTTTGAAATGGCATGGACCACGAGACCGGACTTTGAGACGCTTGTAAAAAATGATTTGTGTGTTGATGTGCTTGGATCGCACTCATATAAACTAAAAAAAACTTCAAGAAGTTAAAAAAAGAGTAAATCTTGGAGAAAAGTTACATTCGGCAACATTTTCCGTCAAATAACTGATGTGGAAAAGGAATTGCAAGATCTACAATCTTAACTCTATAACTCATATGACCACAACCTTGACAACAAAATCAAACGACTAGCCATCAAGCACTCCTCACTTCTAAACTATCAAAAAAAATATTGGGGACAACGAGCAAAGCGAGCACATATAAAATCAATAGACACTAACACAAAGTACTTTCATAGAATAGCAACAGGACGTCGGAACAAAAATATAATCAAAACAATCCAGACTATAGCAGGGATAATAATGACCACAGAAAAGGATATAAGGAACATTATTAAGACAGACTTTGTAAAATGATACTCGAAACAACAGAGGCAAAGAATACCAAGTACACTACTTGCCAACATTAGCAAGGAAATAACAGTTGAGGACAATGACTGGTTAACCAGACAGATAACCAACTCTGAAATTAGGAATGTTGTCTTCAGACTGGCTAATGACAAATCTCCTGGGCTTGATGGCTTCCCAACTGGATTTTTCAAAAAATACTAGCATATTGTCGGCCCCTCGGTCGTTAAGGTAGTTAAATGCTTCTTCCTCAGTGGCAGAATCCTAAAGAAAATAAACGATACCTTTATTGGTCTAATACCCAAATGCGAAGACCCGAAAACCACATCGAACTACAGGCCCATTAGTCTATGCTCTACCACCTATAAAATCATTTCTAAGGTACTAGCTACTAGACTAAAGAAAATAATCCCAAAAATCATTAAACCCTCTAAAAAGTGCATTCACTGCCGGAAGATCAATACAAGATAATATCCTAATTGCTAATGAAACATTTCACTCTTTCTCGAAGAAAAAGGGTCTTTCGGGATGGATGGCAGTTAAGCTAGACATGGAAAAAGCATTTGACCTAGTTGACTAGGATTTCCTCCTATCTGTTATGGATAGGTTTGGCTTCACTGAACGATTGACAGGATGGATAAAGGAGTTCATGGAGACCCTCTCTCACCAAACCTTTTCGTAAACAATGAGCCCACTGACCTATTTGGGCCAGAATGAGGGCTTCGACATGGAGACCCTCTCTCACCAAACCTTTTCGTAATACTTTCGGAAGTTCTTGCCTGAGGACTGCACTCGGAATTAGCTAAATCTGGTAGTCACCTGGGTATCACAATGGTTCGTAATGGAACTAGAATTCCATTCCTGGCCTTTGCAGATGACACTGTCATTTTCGCATCTGCCACTAAGACGGCCTGTGATCAGATTAATAAGGTAATTTGGGAATTCTCCTCTCTATCGGGACAAAAAGTAAATAGGCATAAGTCGTACTTTCAAACAACCCCCAATCTAACAGCTACAAATAATCTGGGAAACTATCTAGGTTGCCCTATCATTTATGGCCGAACTACAAAGGATACCTTCAAAGATATTTTTTCCACCACCAAATCACAATTAGAAAGATGGAAAGCCAATTGCCTTTCCCAAGCAGAACGATGCACGCTAATAAAAACAACACTTTTAGCCAAACCTTTACATCTAATTATGAAATGCTATCTATTACTTAAATCTATACACATGGAGCTAGACAAGATTAACTGTAATTTCTTATGGAATAAAGGCCTAAA
This sequence comes from Persicaria maculosa, assembly GCA_963922045.1. Classification (NCBI taxonomy): domain Eukaryota; kingdom Viridiplantae; phylum Streptophyta; class Magnoliopsida; order Caryophyllales; family Polygonaceae; genus Persicaria; species Persicaria maculosa. The sequence continues at coordinate 15,078,319 of OY998261.1, read as the reverse complement.
GCATAGTCCTCTCATCAGCTGGTTTGAGGTATGTAAATCAAAAACCAATGGGGCATGGCCCTTCGCAAATCAGAAGACATGAATAAGGCTTTACAACTAAAAATAATATGGAAAATATTGGCAGAACCCAACAATCCATGGGTCACTATAATCACAGAAAAATACTTCAAACAGCAACATATTTTACAATATCAAAGAAAGGGTGACACCTCTTGGCAATGGGCCCAACTTATAAAATTACTGCCACTTTTTAAGGAAGGTATCCGTTGGTCTATTGGAAATGGTGAAAGTATCAACTTCCAGCACTTGTGCTCCCACGAGAACCTATAGATTCAATACTAATGATCCCGATTTCGAAAAACATTCACATTGACAGGCTTTATTAGAAATGGAGCAAAAATGGGTGGTATTCTACAGGCTCTGCAATAGCAATGATAAATGCCATGAAGCAACATCAAAAAATGGATATGAAATGGATTTGGAATCTAGATGTGCCGCCTAAGATAAAAACTCTACTTTGGAAAATCACAAAAAAATGGTGTTCCTACGACAATCAGACTGGCTTCCTATAGAGTTGGAATTCCAACCAACTGCCCTCACTGCGACTCAAATTATGAAGACCTCATCCATTCACTCTGGGATTGCCCCATCTCGCGAGCCACAATAGCAAATATGGACCCATCAATAATGATAACACATAACAGATACTTCTCCCAATTAATTGACTTAAATAATACCATAAGAGACATCAAGGATGAAATAGGAATGACTCGAATCAGTAAACTAGCTTTCGCATGGTGAAGTATTTGATATTTCTGTAACAAAACCCTATTTGATAATATTAATCTGAATATTACAAGTATAACAACTTTTATAAAGGATCAGTGTTTTCTGTGGAACTATTCCAAACACCAAGAAGATACCTTAAAGGGAAAACTACAAGACCAAAACGATCAACACAGATAAAAAAGAAAGAGAAAAAAAAAGAAAGATGGTATCCGCCACGAGTTGACAATTACAAACTCAACTTTGATGGCGCCTTCTCCTCACCATCGAAAGGCTCCTTTGGCTTCATCATCAGAATTCATGCAGGTACTCCGGTTTTTCTTAGAGCTAGCCCTTCTCCCATCTCCTCTGTTGTTGGGTCAGACTTCAGAGGGGTTGGCTTTCCGGAAGGGGATCATAGCAGCAAGAGACCTAGGAATAACTAACTTGGTAATTGAGGGTGACAACCTCACAGTCATAAACAACCTTAAAGGTATTGGGTTGCCTTCTGGAGATTCTGACATGATTATCCCCGACAGCCTTATCTCCTTATGATTCTTCCGAAATTTTGAATTTCGCCACGTCTATAGGGAAGCAAACCATGTTGCAGACTATCTTTCGCACTTGGATCTTTCTTTTTGGAGTCTTATTACTCCTGACGATTCTATGCTTCGTAATCTCATCCGTTTGGATACTCTTGGTATATAGGAGGGGCCCTATTGCCAAATTATTTTCGGTTAAAAAAAAAAAAGTAAAGACCCTCAATGAAATCTTCATCTTGTATTACATGCCCCATTCTAGTACAAAAAGGCTTTTTAGCGACAACATTTTTAGTCATGGATTATTTTTCATCATTAAATGTGGCATTTAAAGATGAAACATTACTGCTCCTCGTAAAACGGCACGAAAACTTTAGAAAGAAACTTATATTCCTTGCTAAAAGTGACATTAAATGATAAAATTTTCATTTCACCTCTAATTTGTCGCCCAATGCATAATGATAATAGAAACAAATTTGGAGCTTTTGTTGAGGAATGTTTTCATCACTAAAAATACATTCATCGAGGAATTTATAAATAAATGCATATTTTATATAGGCATTCTAGGTAGTTTTAGGGTAATTTTAGCATAAATATTACATGTTTTCTAGTTATTTTGCATATCTTATCATTTTGTGGTCGAGGTTCAGAATCTATGCTTTTATGGTTAACTATGCAGATTCACGGATTCAGACTTGAAGGGTGGATAAAGAGGGTGGTGCTGGAGCCCTGGAGTTACTAAAGATGGCTGAGAACATGAGTAAACATGTCAAAAAGGAGCTTAAATGAGCCAAGACAAGGGACGAGTTCAATGCACGGAAGAGAAGACGAGGAATCCGGGATGGTGAGGATCGGTGCCCGCTGATAGTGATAAGGCCAGGGTTCGCACGGAAACTTCTGAAGTTTATCTGAGAAGATTTCTTTCTATCCTATAAAGATTGTTCTTTTTTTTTAACCGATTTTCCTAGGGTTTTTTTGCCACACTAAATACGATAGTTTCATCTAGGGTTTACACAACATTTAAGACATCATTTTACAATACAATTCAAACGACAGCTCTAGGGTTTTTAAGGTACGCCATTAATGGCTTAACGTTTATTTAGTTTTGCTCACGTATTTCAAGACATAGCTCGTGAATTGTGAGGGTTGATTATTTCTATTTATGCTTATTTCAATATATCTTCCTTGTGTTAATATTGCTAATGTTGTTTGATTGTGTCTTGATTGGCCACCTAAATAGAATCATCATCGAGCTAGGATTATAGCTACTTCTGCTAGCAGGCATTAATCCCTAAGTAGTCAACAATCTTACAAGAACGGTTCGAGAATCTTAATAGTATAGGAAGGTTGACATCTACGATTTATCACTTTTAGTGGAAGCGATGGCTGGGTTGACAACCACGTTCTCGGTCGACGAGACGGGAGTGATAGTGCCTAGATGCTAGGAATTTGGAACCTTATGCCACTCGCCCCCCATGCTAGAGTAAAGGACTTAATGGTGATCGGAGTAGGCAACCTACTAAGTCTATACCTAAACCAAACCCTAGAATAACTAAGTAAAAAATAATTAATTAACTAGGAAGAAGTCCAAGGATAAGGAAATCAACTATATATTGTTGTGAATCGTAAGCGAAACTATCTTTATTTATACTTCTTTCAAACCATCATAATTACTCTCGTTACATTGCTATTGCTTTCTCTACTTCTCTCTTTTCTCTCTCCTTGTTAACAACAAACATACACAAGCCGAACACACTGTTTGTAGGATCGACCTCTACTTTACCGCTATACTAGCTATTGATCGAGTTGAGATTATCTTTGTCAGGATCAACGACCGGTTTATGCTCGTCAAATTTTAGTGTCGTTGCCGGGGGGAGTATCAAATTTTTGTGTGTGTTTATTTGCTAATAATTTTCTGGACCATCTTGCATGGTACACGCTCATTCTGCTAATCTCTCTATTGTGCCTTTGAATTCAAAAATTGAAAGAACCCTCTCAGATTTAAGAAAGAAGCATTCAAGCAAAATGGAAGAGCTCATAAACAACAATAACACTACAGTCGACCCACCTTGAAGAACAATGCGAGAGACCTGAAGGAGCCCAAGGCATGCAAGGAGTTCACTGCTTAGACAATAACAATGTTGGGATGAGCTGCCAAGATGACATCAATAGGCTCACTCTGCTCAGGGAAGTTGTGCTTACTCTACTCAATCTCTAACTCGGTATTGCATCTTCCTTGGTGATTCTCTAGTTTCATCGAAGACCAAAAAGCGGCGCACAATGTCCAAATCCAGAATTGAGAAGGAGTACCGTAGTATGTCTACTACTTCTAGTGAGTTAGTCTGGCTTCATGGTCTCCTGATTGATCTGTTGGTTCCCATTCAGCTCCTGATTCTCTTGTTCTACGACAACAAGGCATCAATTCAGTTGTCCATCAATCCTGTTTTTCACGAAAGGACCAAACACATTTGTATTGATGTGCACTTCATTAGGGGGCTCATTGAGGAAGGTTTTCTCACTCCTTCCTTTGTGTCCACTGGCCTTCATCTTGCAAATGTCATTACAAAGGCTTTGGGTGCCATTCCTCATCATTCGTTATGTCTCAAGCTTGGTTTCGTCGTTCCGGTACGTCCATCTTACATGAGGGAGGGGCGGGGGGAGGATGTTGAGGAGTATGGGCTTAAGGTCCAATTCGAAATAAGTGGCCCTAGGCCCAATCTGAATGTAAATAACAATTAAGGGGAATTAGAAGAAGGTTAGTCGGTTTAGAGGTTGTTAGGAAGTTTGAGCTTGTGGTTAGCTACTAAACTGTGTATATATAGCCCTTTGTACATACTTTCAGTTACGGTTTTGTAAATACAATAAGAAAGTTCCCAAATCAATTAGTCATGAAATTAACAAAAATTAAAAAAAAATACATTTTTATTATATTTTTTCCTTCCCGTCCATGCAGGGGCTCGAGCCATCTCATTCGCCCTCAATCTCTCATTCGCCCTTATTGAGGTATATGTATGTATGCATATTTTATTTTTAGGCCGGTTAGATGAAGAACCGAGCTAAAAAGAGAAATTTTTTTTAGCCCAGTCAATCATAGAACTGAGCTTAAAACAGTTATTTTATAAAATAAAAAACTGGTCGTAGCGACCGGACCGTATTATGGTCGTTGCGACCAGATTTTTGCAGCCTTTATTTGTTTGGTCATTGCGACCAAATTGCAATACGGTCGTTGCGACCAATATATAATATGGTCGTTGCGACTAATATACTACATGGTTGTTGCGACCATATGTATTTTGGTCGTTGCGACCACTTGACCATGCGCTAAACGGAAATTTAACCCTGCGCTAAACAGAAATCGTGTTATTTAAATTGTTGCATCCTATTTCATGATCCTGTGTTGAGGTTACAGATTGCCAAGGAAACAATGAAGAACTCAACAGGAAGTACACCTCATGATTGTTCCTAGGCACAGATTTCTTACAGGTTTGTATTGTATGAGTGTGTATTAGGATTTCTATGTGCTTGAATTGGAGAGTAACATATAAAATCTGCTCAAATAAGTGGCTTAAAATACAATAGATTACAGGGGATCTCTTATAGTTAGAACTCAGTAATGTGTTTTGGTTATAGGTTTGAGTGCTTATTATGTCAATAACAGCCTGGATTTTACTTGCAATGTTTGTTTCTATAGACCTGGAGTTAATCAAGCAGTAAGGAGGAGTCAGATTTCTTAGATAGTTTAGATCATGGGATCAGATACCAAAGCTATTAATTTTGCCAGAAGAAGGTTATAGATGGTGAATCCAGATAGTAGTAAGAGCATAGGTGATGGTGTTGTTATAGGTAAATAATTCAGGATTGAGAAAAATTACCAAAGCTAGGCTAGGAGTTAAGGGCATCAGTATCCAAGAAACCACTGGAGCAGAGGGGTCTATGTTAACCAATGTGGCCTTGCTAGTTACAAGTCCAAGGTTGCTAGAAAGAAGGAGAAGAGGCCCATCATGTCGAGCAAAATGAGATTTCCAGTGCTTAAGAGGGGAGACCTCTTGAGCATTGTTAGTGTAAAAGGAATTGATAGTGGATATTAAGCAAGTAGAAACAAGAAGAGTAATATTATAAATGCAGGAATTTCTATTTAAAAGTTTCCGTTTAAGTTTGTATGTTGTTTGATTGGGTTGGAGATAGATAATAGTAAACCATCCAGAGGATGGAACCACTACCATAACACACAACTCAGAGGGAATACAGTAGCAAATGTGGCAATGAATAGACAATAGATTCAAGATATAAAGTTGAGTACAAAATAGATCAGTGGCATAATACAAGCAGTACACAAAGCCACTTGAGATCCATAGGTGATCCTTAGGATAATATCCATAGTCTATCATACAACAGAGAGGACAAAACGTAACAGCTTTATAAAACATTACAAGGTTTTGCCAAGAAATGAAGTTAAAGTGGTTTGCAAAAGGTGATGAGAATGTAAGGTGTTCATCACAGGTACTCAAATAGACCCAGGAGTAAGGCCTAGGAGCCCCATTGCTTAGCAAAAACTTGGATATCATGATATTAGTTGTTGTTCTTGCCCCTCTTCAGGTTGGAGCTGGCAGTGTCATCTTCTCCTCCAAGAACCTTCCTCTTGAGAGAGCCAGAAGTGGAGGGATCCTTGGGTGGCATATCCATAGAAGAGAACATCTTGATTACAATTGAGTTTGAGTGGAAAGAAGGCTCTGAAACCATGTCATCATGGGAGCCCACAAAAACACTATCCCCCATAAGCTCATCCAAAAGATAGTCTTCTTCCACATAGTATCCATCAAAGGGGTCCTCCACTTTGGGTTCATAGAGAAAGCAAGGTATGATATCAGAATCCACCTCAGCACCAATCTCAGAGAATGGAAAGGGATTAGGGAGGAGAAAGATAGGCTCCAGTGGCTCATCATTAGAGGGGAGGGTGATCATGTTGTTGGCCAAGGGAGGGGGTCAGTATTTGGGAATCCAGTGGTAGGCAGAGGTGCACCATCAGGGAGAGGCAAGGGCACACCTCCTCCCAAGTCCCTACTGAAACCAGCAGCAGAAGCTGGGTTACGAGAGGGGACTACCAGAGAGGAGGGAGGTACAAGAAGCTCCCCCAAAATGGGCAGAGGACAACCATTGCCTACACCAGGTAACTTGTTTTCCTTAGGTGGAGATTTTGATCCCCTTAAAGAGGTGGATGAATTGGATAGAGCCTCAAAAGCAATAGAGACTCCCCCTATTTCCAGAAATATAGGGTTTGTTACTAAAAGCATGAATAGGGTTAGGTAACTTTAGAGCCTTCCCTTTCTTGCCAACCTTCAGCCAGCCACTTTCATCAACAGACAGATCAAAAGAAGAGGGTTTGGTGCTTGGTTTCTTGATGGTGACTTGTATCTTTTTCTGTTTAGGGATGAATAGAGGGCAATGCAAGAATAAGTGATCCTGCCCCCCACATTTACCAAAGACCTATGGGAACTCTTCAAACCAGATTATGTGGGCAGAAACTTGATTAATATTAACTGGTATAAGAATAGTGTTTGACACTTTTTGGGCAATGTCTAGGTTCACACATATCCTAGCATATCTGGCAGAGAAATCAACAGCAGTATCTGCTCTTATGAAGGTTCCAAAGGCATTGTTTTTTATTATGTTTTCTAATGCACCAGTTTTTTTTGTAGACATCAGGGATAGAGGTTATCCTCACCCACATGTCAAGAGATGTAGTGTTCTCTTGAAGAGGATAAAAAAAAGTCTTTCCAGGGTGTTAAGATGATCAACTGACTATAGACATGGAAAGGGTTGGCTTCCCAAACATATATGTCTTGAGGGTCAGAGAACCGAGCCTGAAACTAATGGTTTGGAAGCTCAATCAGTTGAAGGTCACCAGAGATACCCTTCCAGTCAAAGGTGAGCTTCGATTCCAGTTTTTTGAATTCAATGGGGGACCCAAAAGCCCTCCCATATAGGATAGCATCAGTGTGGAATCTATATTTGGTTGGTACTGTTGGAGTTGGTTGAAGAAGGAGCTAATATCAAGGTTAGCTTTTCCCTTATCACTTTTCAGTGATTTGGATGGGCTGTTGGGTTTGTGGGTTTCACCAGAAGGTTTCCCATGTCGTTGGTTTTCAATGGGTGTCGATGGAACCCCATTGGGGTCCCCCTTACCTTTGGTTGGTTTGTTGCTTGCCATAATAGCAATATAGTAGCAATTAGAACCAGACTAGAAAAGAAGAGAAGAGATTGTTTTTTGAAAGGTATAGAAAGAGGAGAAGAAGAGAGGTTTTTGAGCATTTAATTTGACAGAGTAAAGATTTATACAGTAGTGATTAAGAGCACAAATTGCAGATGAGAACTCAAGTTCAGTAGGTATCCAGATTTTGGGCATAAAAGCAGAGTACTGGATGTCATACTGATTTGCGTGCAAATTGCCATATTTTCCATATACTTTTATGTCCATTTTGTCGATATTTTCATGTGTATTGGTTGGGAAAGCATAAAATTAGTGTAGTTTATGTTTATTTTCCAAATATAGAGGTCTACATGAGTTTTTATGTGATTTCACAGAAATCGAGGATAATATGGAGCAATATGGAGAAGAGAGGAAAAGCTGAAAAAGAACTCGAAGTCTACTAAGGAGTTGAAATCGACCTAAAGACTCAACATCGAGTGGAAATCTGACACCAGAAATCGAGCAGGAGAAGAACAGAGCATGTCGACATAGACTGGTCAATATCGACCGAAGATGTCAATATCGAGAGCCCCAAATCGAGTGAATTGATAGAGTTCGAGTGCGAATCCGAGGTCGAGTAGAGCTGGCTCGAGATAGAAAGAAGAGGTCGATATCGACATGACCTGGTCGATATCGACTGTTGCTGCAGACAGATCCGATGCTGTTTTTGATAGAATTCTATCCAAAGGTATTACATCTATCCTAAGTCGAGATCTTCTATCCATTATCATCAGACTTATTATCCTTTATGGTGAATTTAATATTTACCTAAAGTGATTTAGTTATTTACTTTATTTAGTTTTATCTTAGGAATAAAGATAGATTTTCTTATCCTTGGATAGCGAGGTTTGAGATCTATAATTAGAGGCCGTTAGGGCTGAGTTTAGGCAGAGAATTTTAGTCATTCAAACACACACATTCAGATTCAATTACAATAGAGAGAGAGAGAGATCCGAGTGGAGTGAAAGGAAGCGAGAGCGGAAGTTTGCTTTGTTCGGTTGTACTCTTTCGTTGCAAATTTCAATTCAAGTAGTTTCTTTTCAATGATGATGATGTCAATGATGATGAGGTGCGAGTAGTTCCCTTACTTCTAGGGTCGGGGTGAGCCCGACGATAGCGATGTAAGTTTGTGCATCAAAGGTATGATTTTTATGCGATTCCGTCTTCTATCCTCTATGTATGATCCTTTGCGATAGTTTAGGAAAATCCTTGTTTGCATTATTGAAGCAAAAGCCAATCATATTGTGAATTTGGATTCATTATGAAATTCGATAGTAACTCTTAGGTTTTATGCGAGAGCCTCTAATCACCTAATTGTTGGTAACGAAAGTTATTTGACGGAAAGGCATCATCTTTCATCAATTTGGCATAAGTCTTATATGGTTATCGTTGTGGCATGAATCCCCGATCTTAGAGGACTTTTAAGTTTATTGAGTTATTTAAAATATGAGTTTTAATTCTGTCCACCCTTCCATCATCATTCTTACTTTTTTCAGACACTTTTCCGACAAAATTTAGTTACTTTACAGTTTTTGTTGAAGACTCGAAATCGACTGCAAAGGTCGATATCGAGTGACTGACCCGATATCGAGTGAACAACTCAACGTCGACTGTCTGTTTTGTCTTCTGCAGGAATTTGCTGGAAATCGACTGGAACTGTAGTCGATATCGACTGATCTACTCGATATCGAGTGGTCTTCTGGAGTAGAAAGTTGATCGTGTTTGCAAGCTTAGGAACCGCTGACATACCTCCTCGTGGATTCGATCCTGAATTACCTTACCACCACATCGGGAGGGATTCTTGTATTTTATTTGCTTGGACAAGGGAGTTGGTTTGGTTTGATATTTTATTTGGTATTTATTTGAACTAGCAATTCCTCCCCTCCACGAACAAATTGGCGCCGTTGCCGGGGAGGCAATCAATCGCGCCCTAAGGTTTTTTCACGTTCCTTTTTAGTGCTGATTTTGCAGGTTTATGTGACGCTCTGATCGCGAACCTATCTTCGAAAGTCTAGACAAGCCCGAACGTTTTCTCCATCTTCGAAACAGAGCTATTAGAATCATTACGGAGAACGAGACTCAGGCTCAAATCATAGAGCGATTGAGGAAGGAGATAGAGGACCATAATGCTACAATCGCCAACGAAAGGGCCGCTACAGCTGCAGAGAGAGCCCGCGCTCATAGAGAGGAGGATGCGCGCAGACAAGCCCAGAAGAGGCTCAATCAGTATCCGTAGACGGCGATGCAATACATGCATCCACCACTCCACGTTCCGGAATCTGCGATTTTAATTCCTCCCTCTAACTATGAAATAAAAATTAACTTCCTTTCTCAATTTAAACACAATACTTTTGAAGGAATAACTAATGAATGCCCCTTGAAACATATTTCTACTTTTATGGATTTATGTGAGACTATTGCTGATGGTGCGAACTTAGAATATGTTAGACTGAAATCCTTTCGATGGTCTCTTGTAGGGAAGGCCTTACAATGGCTTGAAAGCTTAGCTCCAAGCTCACTGAGGACATGGGCAGAGGTGAAGGATGCGTTCCTAAACAAGTTCTTTCTGAAATACCCCAAAGTATTTTTGGGTATTTCTGTAAATAAAAATAAGGCAATTTTTTTTAAAAAGAATTTGTAGAATTTATTGCGAAAAATATATCTTATTATTCGGTTTTTAGTAAGTAGAACATAAAATTTTGTTGACATTATTATCTTAAATAAAATAGTACATTAGTATTGTCATTATTATTAGTAGTATAATTACTTTTATAAATATTGATGTGAGTTCATTATTTTTCAAATATGGTTTACGTAAATTATTTCAATACTCAATGAACATCATTTTGCACAAAAACAAGTATGATTTATTACTCAACGTATTATATTTAACGTATCCTATAATTAAAAGATTATAGTGAAAATTATTATTCTAATATTATTTACTATAAAGTTCAGAAGTTATTTCTAGTAACTAATTATTTTATGAAACTTTACTTTCAAATGATTATATTTAAATAAAAGCACTCATCAAAAGTTTTTTTTTATTTATCTATTTTTTTAAAAAGGATATATATGTGTATGAGATTTTATTGGATTTATCTATTTTTTAAAATTAAATAAATAGCCTTATGTTACATTATATAAGAAAACCCACTTTGTGTTAAACCGGTTCATCCGAACCGAATAAAACAAAAAAAGGGAAGCCAGTTCAAGTGAACCGCTTCTTCCTCTTTCACGTACGTAGGCAGGGGCATGAGAGCTCCAATGGTGGTCAATGGTGGTTTTAATTTTTGGATGTTTCATCTTCAAAACATCTCTATTAACTTCTAATAAATAGCATCTTATAAAAAACGTGGACTAATCTTAAATCAATGGTTGAATCCATCCCCAATTCCATCCAAATTCATAAACCCTAATTCTTCAATTCAACCCAATCCGATAATTATGTGACGGTTTCATCCAAATTGATTAAGGACAATGAATGGAAACATCAATTGGATGTTAATGGCACATTGAATTTGATCTAATTCGGTGTTTTGGAGCTTCCCCTATAAACAGGAACGTTTCCCCTTTTGGCGAAATTGCACCATTACATTCAAAATTCTGAGCTCTTTTTCTATACCATTGAATTCCTTTCGTCCCTAGGAGTAATGCTATAAAAGAAATTGGCTAAATAACATACAAACAAGAAAAACCCCAAATCCACCTTAAACCTCCACGTCGCCGAGGCCGCCTGGAGAAACCCGTCGCCGCTGTGTAACAGGATTAATCAATCCCGCACAGCTCCTTACTGCATTTTACTTTCATCTGTTATCTGAATATATATTTTGTTATCTAATTTCAGTCAATAGAGTTTTGTACTGGTCTTAGCCCTATAACGCTATTTTTGTCGAGTGTTGGGCCGTAGTCTGTATTTCACTTTAGGCCTAGTTTTGGGTAGTCTTCGACTTCATCTTTTTCATATAAGTTGTAGTTCTGTAATAAGTCGATAATCAATCAAATACAAAACCAATTTTCCCAATCTCAAACTCTCTCAAGTCAAATCTCCGTTCTAGTGTTCTTCGGATTGATTCTTCTTCCTCAATCTCTAGACCTAGTTCACTCACCTTCGAACTCATCAATTGAGTTTCTAGGCTGAGATTTATCCTTGGTTACATATAAATCGTTTCAACGATTTCAATGGCGTCGAAGAGCGGAATTCCCGTCTGAATGGTATCAGAGCCCAGTGAGACCATGAGGAGAATCGAGGAGATGCTGGCTACGTTGATGGCTGAGCGACGAGCTCCACCAACGCCAGATCCGCCTGATTCATTCAGAACAAGACAGATCAGTGCACATCATCTCCAGCCGATCAATCATGAAGGTCAGATTTATCTAGGGAACCAAGCGACGAGGTACGAGTTCCCGAAATTCAACGGAACTCTCATAAGTGATTGGATCTGGCGATGTGATCAGTTGTTCTTTTTGAATAGAACACCTCCAGAGTTGATGGTTCATCAGGCCTCTCTGCACTTTGAGGGCAAGGCACTCCAATGGCACCACGAGTACATTCGAAACAGGTATGGTCGATACCCTTCTTGGCCAGAGTATATAATCGATATCTCTGCCCATTATGGTAGAAATTGGGATGTAGACATAGTCGACTGTAATGGAAGGTTAGGATCGACTACTTTGAATGATGGAATCGATTGGGATATGCATAGGGTTGTTGATTTGAAGGAGGAGTATAGGAATGTATATACTCCTATGGTGATTAACGTTGGTAATCAGATGTGTCGGAAGTTGCCAAAACCTAGCAGCAGCGTGATTGAAGGACAAGAAACTACACAGGTCGAGACGAAGAGTGCATCGACTGCAACACTGAATGATGAAATGACTGCAACACTGAATGATGAGGTTGAGCCGATAGTTGCAATAGGAAGCACCGTACCATCCGCCCACCAAGTGTTTGACAAAATGTCTGCACAAAATGAGAGCATGGAAATTGAGGTTAGTGATTATTTAAATGAACCGCTCGATCTTGCTGTTTCTCAGATGAAGGTACATGAAAAGCGAGAGGTGATGCATGAGTTCTCGAGACTAGAGGCACCCCAAATGCTCGAGGAAATGCAAGAGGAGCCCTCGGGACTGGTCGTCTGCCTACCGTTTGATGAAAGGTTAGGGCTCATGGAGAAGGGAATAGGTTTGCTTGAGGTATTCCCTAAAGAAATTATGTCAGCAGAGAGAGCAGTGAGCCCAAATAAGGGACAATCTGCCTTGATGAGTTTTGATCCGGGAGGAAAATGGCCACCGATTTCAGCCAAATGTGAGATAAAGGAAGTTGCCTCGATGAGTGATGGTGACCCAAATCAAATAGATGAAGGGTTGATGCTCAATCCTAGTTTTCTCTCTATAAATCAGCCTCGACTGAGATCTGATGGGCTTCTAGGAATCTCTCCGGGTATAGAAAAGTGTATCGAGCTACCGACATCCGACCTTGATCTCAAAGGAGCATTATCATGTGTTGACAGCCTAGGGTGTCACGGCTCTTTCAATGAAGGTGATGAGCTATTATGTTTTGATCCTGGAGGCGAGGAATTGTTGTTTGAGACTAAAAATGGGTCGATTGTCTCAAAGAGTAAGTTGATTGCCTTGTTTAATTCTCAACTTAACTTTGATCCTGGCGGAAGAGAGTTGTTGCTGCCAATGACAGATTTGAAGCCGGAGAGTACTTTGCTGCCCAGGTTAGATCCACTTACAGGAATGAGGAAGGTTGATATTAATCTTGGATTTGATAGGTGCGGAGCTAGGATGATAGTCTTCGGTCCGAGAGGAAGTTTAGTTGTGAGTAAAGCCCTTAGTTCACCCATCACTATTGTTGATTCTATTGTTGATTTGCTAATCCTTATTGGGGTTGAATCTGCTATTTACTCGGTGGGAATGAGTTTAGGCAATCTTGGCGATTCTAGCAGTCTTAAACTTGTTGCTAATATGGGGGAACTTACAGCAGCAACGAAAGCCAGCAATTCTGTTCAGCTTGTGTTTGATCCTGGAGGAAAAGAGGGAACTTCTCATGAGTTGGCCTTATCTATGCTCAAGTTGTACATATTGTCTAACTCACAGCAGAGTGCACAAAACTACGATGGAGCGGTAATCGATAAGATTGCAATGCCAAAGCAAATTGCAAAGGGAGATCAGGAAGATACCAAGCGCGTGATCTCATGTTTGAAACCGAAGAGAACGTTGCTGCTGCTATTGTTAGATCCACCTAAGGAAATGAGTAAGCTTATTTTTGATATTGAAGGTGGAACATTGTTAATTGTGGGCTGTCTCCTAGATCTATTGCAAGGTGTTGACAAGGAATTGTTTGTCTTAAGCATCACGTTTGCAACTAAACTGGGAGACTACCATGTGCTTAAACAGTTCAAGATTGTTTCTCTACTGAATTCAGGGGACAAGCAACTGCTCACTGTTACGCTCATTGGGATGCTTATACTTTCTCTTGCATTCCTTTCTGTTTATAACGCTTACCAGATCGTTCAATCCTGGGTACAAGAAAGGCGTATACAATATAGCTCATTCGCTACAATTGAAGTGAACTGCAGTCTGGTGCTCCAAGCTCTTGGCTTTGTTTGGACCTTGATTACAGATGCTACCTCTTATGTTTTCGATCCCGGTGGAAAAGGCACACAACTTGCTGGTGAAAGAGTTGTTTCCAGGTGGGTGCTCATCTTGAAGAAGGGAGTATTGCTATTGATCATTGGGGACAATGATCCTTGAAGAAGGAAGTATTGTAACAGGATTAATCAATCCCGCACAGCTCCTTACTGCGTTTTACTTTCATCTGTTATCTGAATATATATTTTGTTATCTAATTTCAGTCAATAGAGTTTTGTATTGGTCTTAGCCATATAACGCTATTTGGGTCGAGTGTTGGGCCGTAGTCTGTATTTGGCTTTAGGCCTAGTTTTGGGTAGTCTTCGACTTCATCTTTTTCATATAAGTTGTAGTTCTGTAATCAGTCGATAATCAATCAAATACAAAACCAATTTTCCCAATCTCAAACTCTCTCAAGTCAAATCTCCGTTCTAGTGTTCTTCGGATTGATTCTTCTTCCTCAATCTCTAGACCTAGTTCACTCACCTTCGAACTCATCAATTGAGTTTCTAGGCTGAGATTTATCCTTGATTACATATAAATCGTTTCAACGATTTCAATGGCGTCGGAGAGCGGAATTCCCGTCTCACGCTGCCGGAACCACCACCCTTCACTGCCGGAGACGCCACCACCATCTCTCGGAGCCACCGTGCCGTCGCCGAGCTGCACCGCCACGCCACCAATAGCCATAGGTGAGGAGCTTGTAAGTCGACTGTGCAAGTGACGGGAGGAAGGAGAAGGGGCTGGTTTAATTACACAAAACCTCCCAATTTCAGTTTTGGTAAAACATGCCCTAGTTCAATTCGAAAATTATAAAGATTAACCCGTTGTTTTAGAATATATCTAACTCGCCTTAAATCTTAAAATTCGCAGCGGTTATCTCAAAATTCGATACCCATATTCCGAGAAGGTCACGAATAGGATCGTATATTGGTATTATTTTATAACTTTTAATTAATTCGATTTTTCTTTGAATTACATAAGTCAATTTGTTTATAAAAAATATCAATTAATTAAACTCTTCTTCGTGTCTCATAATTTATGTGTGTAGATCCGTTGCCAATTTATTCAAATCCGTCACCATGTCTATGAAGTCCATAGTTGGTATCGAAATCCAACAAGGCGAAAAAAAGGCAAGTGACATTCCGAGCATTTTCGCTCACTTTGGTGCTTTCGTGTCCTGTTGTTTTCATTCACTTGAATGCGTGCCAAATCACATTTAATAAATTACCATTCATCTGCTTGTGTAATTTATTTATCATATAGTTTGGATTTGGTAAGTAAAACCGGGTAATGTTATTATTGACGTTATATTAAAATAATAGCATGGTATACCCACATTATTATTCAAGCATGATTTATCCTCATTCTTTCATGCTAAATTAAATATATATGGAACATGTTTACTCTTTGATGTTTCCGTATTAATTATAAATTTTGGCATCCATTAATAAAATGGATTATGTTATCTTATGTGATCACTTAGGTTTGCCTTAATCACTAGTTAAAATGTGATGATGTGTGTGAGATGTGGAACTCAATTGAATCAGGATAAAATAAAATATAGTATGCGTATCAATGAAGATACGGGGTCCAACCCAAGCGGAATTGGGCGTTGTCTCAACTTTGGGTTAACTACTGAGTTGAGTTTGGATTGAATGGGTTAAGACCATGATTCGTCTTAAACCGAAACAGTTTCATGAAACTAACATTCTCGAGATAAAATATTCGAGATGAAATCTGACTACGGAATCGTAGGTAGGTCAGACGTCCTATCCAGACTCGACCGATATAATATAGTTAATGTTAAAATAAAAGTGAGCATGTCATATATGATATTCGTGTGATGTGTTAAAATATATCTATTTATAAGTGATACAATGTGAGGAGAGTGAAGTATATAATTTAAGTTCAATAGTCCATGTTTGGACTTGGTATTGGGAGATACAGAATCAATCCTTAATTGATTGTCTAGACCGCGATTTAAAACTCTCCGGAAGAGTCCTCCCCTCTGGGTCAATTTTGAGTTGCACTTGTATCTCATGAACAATACATACTTTAAATTAGATAATAAATTGTATGTTGTAGTGATTACAAATGTATTTCAAAAGCTATATCATATCCCATCTGTAATCGGGGTATGGTTCCTATGGGTGCTCGTTGCCCACATCTTTTCTTACTCAACCCTTTGAGGTTATCCGTGTCATAGAAGTCGAGTCATCAAATATAAAGCCTACATACAATATTCTCATAAGTAACAATCTCATTTGGATTCAATTCATACCTTATTATGGTTACTGAGTTTGAGTCCAAAGTAGTCCCAGTTTTTGAGCCGTCACTTGCTAGTTCTTGCGAACTAACCGTCCTTTGTTTGGACGACTAGGGGTTCTTTGTCTCTGGACAATACCTCAGCCTCTAGTTCGCAGGTTTAGATCGAGTATCAAGAGAAGTTGAAGATGTTCAAGACGACATTGTAGTTTTCAAGATTTGAAGATCTAAATTTATTAGAAAATATTGTATGAATGTTAAATGTTTATTTTTTAAAGTCTTCCGTTGTAATGTTTTGATGTATAATGTTACTGTAAACTAAATCAGCAGTTTAATAAAAGGAAAAAGAATGATTTATTGTATTTTAAGTCTTCCGCAACTTGTGTTTTATTTTGTTATCATCTTGTTTATGGGAGCATGGTGGCATGTCCCTATAAGCCTAGGGTGGTTACAAAGACTTTAAAGTCGGAGTAACCACTGGTGCTGGAACATTCTCTCATTTACAAGAGGGGGTGTTACACTTTCCTCCATCTAAAACGGCGATGTTGCGGCAAAGGATCACGGCTTTTAAACAAAAGTCTGGGGAGACATTGGCACAGGCGTGGGAGCACTTTAAGGACTTATTAAGATCATGCCCTACGCATGGGCAATTACCTTATGTCATCCAGGAGATCTTCTACAACTCCCTTGATGTGCCGAATAAGGAGAGAATCAACTCTTACACCTCCTATCGGTACATTGAGCTTACACCAACGGAGGTCTGGGACATAATTGAGAGGCTAGTCAACTTTGATAACACATATGGGACTGTTGCGGCCTATGACTCAAGGCCTGCCCCATCTATGCCACTATATGAGCCTCCAAAGGAGATTGATCTTGATGTGCGACAACAATTCCATAATGATCAGACACGCCGCCTACAAAAGCAAGTTAGATTCCTCTCAAACAACCAAGCTTGCCATGAATGTGGGTATACCAGGCACAACACCAATGCCTGTCCACATCTTGAGCAAGTCAGCATGATGGAACAACATGAGGAAGCTAAGTGGACGAGAGGCCCCTATGGAGGGGGCAATCAGTAGTATTGGGGAGATCAAAGGTTCTATCAACCTCAACATCAACAAAGGGATCCCCCACCTTATAGAGCACCAGGGCACCCTGAGCGGGAACCACGGAAGGATGACCTGCAGATCATACTTGATGAGATGCGGAGGAACCACGCTGAGTTTAAGCAAGTAAATAAATCAGTCCATACTCAGCTGCAAGGCATCAATTCTAGGCTCGAGGAGATCGACGTTTGGAAGCCGAACATGGAGACCCAAATGTGTCAATTGGCTGAACAAATTCCCAAACCGTCAGGATCGCTGCCTGGATCTACTGTGCCCAATCTTAAGGGCAAAACTACTGGACAAATAGCGGCTATAAATCTAATGAGTGGGCATCAATTGCGAACGCCTGGGCAAAAAGCGGAGGAGAAAGCCACAGAAGAGACATCGATATCGACTACCCCAGTCGATATCGACCATGGTGAAGTCGACGTCGAGTCTCCTTTACTCGATGTCGACACAGAAGCTGAACACCACCAGAAATCGACTCCTCCAGTCGATATCGACCACCCTCTACTCGATGCCGACTCAACTCTAGTCGTAGTGAAGAAGAAGGTGTTGCCATTCCCTAAGAAAGTTATTAAGGATCCGTCGGAAAAGAAGTTCCGGCGCTTTGTGAAGATGCTCCAAGGGCTCAATGTTACAATTCCATTCACTTAAGCACTTCATGAGATGCCGTCATATGTGAGGTTCCTTAAAGATATATACTAGGTAAGAAGCGATCACTTGCTGAGATCGCAGAGGAGTGCAACAAGTTAGAGCTACCAGAGAAGAGAGCGGACCCAGGTAGGTTTTCTATCACTATAGGCTTAGGTCAATATCGCTTTAATGCTTTATGTGATTTAGGTGCTAGTGTTAGCATGATGCCACTAACCATATGGTCCAAGGTAAAGATTGGTGCCCTAGAGCCTGTAGATGCAAAACTTTTCATGGCCAACAACACGGTGGTTATTCCAACAGGGATGGTGGATGTTGTGCCTGTGCAAGTAGGTAAGTTATTTGTCCCTGCTGATTTTCTAGTTTTTGAAATGGCAGAGGACCCTGCTTGTCCAATTATTTTAGGAAGTCCATTCTTAGCAACCGTGGATGCAAACATAAGCGTAAGGAAAGGATTGCTCTCATTCACCATTAGTGATGAAGTGATGTAGTATGCCTTCAACAAAACGAAGAGGAAGAATGAAGGGCCTATGGAGGTAAAGTCAATCAAAGGTGTCTACATCACATGCGAGGAAGCAAAGGTAAGAAATATGACACCTGAGGAGCTTGTGAAGAGGGGTATAGAAGCCCAAGTGGAGGAAATCGTGGCAATCTTGAACAAAGGAACCAAAAAGCCACTCGAAATTGATCCAGGTAAGTCGATATCGACTAACATTGTTCAAGATTCTGTGCCAGGTTTTAAGTATGGGGTCGACATCGGAGAAGAGAACTCGAAATAGAGTATAGTGGTCGAAATCGACCAAAACCCTAAGCCGACATCGACTGAACCAGAAGTTGAAGGAGAGAAAAGCCACTCAATATCGAGTAACACAAGTCAAAATCGAGTAGACCATGTCGAGTAGAAATCCTCCACATCGACAGAACCACCAGGAGCAAAACAGAGGTCGATATCGAGTGACATTTGTCGATATCGACTGGACACTGAGACAGAAAACGAAAGCTCCAAAAAGGTAGGCCAAGGTACGGATTCCTCTTTCTCTATTTCAATTAAAGATTTATCTCTATTTGGAAGAGGTTTGCCTTGGTATGTGCGCTTGTGCAGGGTATCCAATGATGATCCGAGCAACTATGAAGTAGGAGATAAGTTGTATGTCTCAAAATCAAAAGATCATTGGTTCCCGAGTAGATTCAAAACAAAGAAGATGGGTCCATTCACTGTAAACAAGATCCATCCAGGCGGGATGCAGTTGCCAGACAAGAATGGAGTGCTATTTGAGGCCCAGGCTACATGGGCTATGTAGATGCCGTCGTAGGAGTGTGAAAGGAGAAGTCGGCCTAGCGACTATAAAGGCTAGAGCTTGTAACAAGACAATTAGTTTTTAGGTTTTGGACACTTTTGGTTTGTTTTAAGAAACTTTATTATTTTTGTTTTGGTTTTTGTTTTTATTTTCTAACAAATTTCAGGAAAAAGAAGAAGCGCAAAAGAGAACTCGATATCGAGTAAAGTGCTTGATATCGACCAAGCTGGTCGATTTAGATAGCTTGTGATCGACACGAGATCACCCTAAAGCTTTGAAACCACCAGGAATCGAGTGAAACTAGTCGATATCGACTGGTCCACCCGATATCGACTCCCATGCAAACGTCTTCAACTCCTGATTTTCGCTAGTTTTTAGTAAGTTTATTTCTTAACCCTAGTTCTTATACAGTGAGGACACTGTAATCTTTCTGTATGTGGTGGGGGAAAAGCTTACTTGCATTTTTAGCATTTATTGAGCGTGTTTTAAAAATTTTCACAGTTTTTGCATATTTCTTTTTAATGTTTATGCATATTTTTACATAGAAACTTTAGATATGTTTATTTATTTTATGTAGCATATTTATTTTCGAAAAAAAAAGAAAAAAATCACCCCCATCAAAAATTTTGAAAATAAAGAATAAGAGTCATGGAAGCTTTTATTGAACTCGACGATGCAAAAGTAGATTCATTAGAGATATAACATGAAATTGTCTAGTTAAGGGAAGTCACAATGAAGTGCAATTTTTTAGAGAAAACCATGAAAGAGAGGTAAAATTTGAAGTTGCTTTTGACATATGCATGATAAGAGGATGGAGGACTTTATATTTTCATACATGTGCTCAATTTCATATCCTAGCCTTACCTATGCAAATTTGCATTACACAAGTCATATATGAGCCTTACATCATTATTATTGCTCCACAATACATTACATATTTTCCATTTTTTATACCTTATACCCTATCCGGGGACAATGTTGAGAATGGATGTCATCTTTGGAGTTGTTATATGGAGTTTGTGCATATTATTACTGAAGTTATTGGCAGGAATGAAAGAAATTTTGAAATATGGAAAATTTAATGAGTGAGAAAAAAAATCCGATCACCTCAGGAGATAAAGGTAGGTCGACCCTGCTCGTTGAGATGTTAGTTCGGCGAGATGGGACACAAGGTGAGGAGTCCGAAGTACTAAGTATTCGGGGCCATTCATGACACCCATGTTTGCGACTCGCGAGAAGGCAGTGCTAAGGTTAGAGATGTAAAAGCATTATAGTGAAAAAAGCATTGTGCGAAGAATGAAAGGTGATAAATATGATGAAGAAGGAATGTGGAATGAAAGTTTGGAAATAAAGTTTATTTCCTCGAATTTAACACCACATAGCCAAAAAATTAGCCCACCTTTAGCCTTTTACCAATCTACTCTTCCACAAGCTTGCAAAAGTCCTCTTGATTATTAATGCTATGTTGCACAAAATTTTTTAGGCATATAACCCTCCTTTTGTGAGTATGATGTTGCTTTTATTCACATGCATGGAATTGTTGACATTAGTACCTTTTCGAGGATGGAAATGTATTGTGGGGACATATAACAATGAATCTATGATGTTGAGGGTTAAGTTTCTTCCCCTGAATGATCGTTAAAAGTATTGCCTGAGGACAAGCAAGCTTAAGTATGGGGTGTTTGATGTGCCCGCAAATTACCATATTTTCCATATACTTTTATGTCCATTTTGTCGATATTTTCATGCGTATTGGTTGGGAAAGCATAAGATTAGTGTAGTTTATGTTTATTTGCCAAATATAGAGGTCTACACGAGTTTTTATGTGAATTCGCAGAAATCGAGACAAATATGGAACAATATGGAGAAGAGAGGATAAGCTGAAAAATAACTCGAATTCTACTGAGGAGTCGAAATCGACCTAAAGACTCGACATCGAGTGGAAATCAGACACCAGAAATCGAGCAGAAGAAGAACAGAGCATGTCGACACAGACTGGTCGATATCGACCTAAGATGTCGATATCGAGCGCCCCAAATTGAGTGAATTGATAGAGTTCGAGTGCAAATCTGAGGTCGAGTAGAGCTGGCTCGAGATAGAAAGAAGAGGTCGATATCGACATGACCTGGTCGATATCTATTACTGCTGCAGACAGATCCGACCCTATTTTGATAGAAATCTATCCAAAGGCATTACATCTATCCTAAGTCGAGATCTTCTATCCATTATCATTAGACTTGTTATCCTTTATGGTGAATTTAATATTTACCTAAAGTGATTTAGTTATTTACTTTATTTAGTTTTATCTTAGGAATAAAGATAGATTTTCTTATCCTTGGATAGCGAGGTTTGAGATCTATAATTATAGGCCGTTAGGGCTGAGTTTAGGCAGAGAATTTCAGTCATTCAAACACACACATTCAGTTTCAATTACAGTAGAGAGAGAGAGAGAGAGAGAGAGAGAGAGAGAGAGCCGAGTGGAGTGAAAGGAAGCGAGAGCGGAAGGTTGTTTTGTTCGGTTGTACTCTTTCGTTGCAAATTTCAATTCAAGTAGTTTCTTTTCAATGATGATGATGTCAATGATGATGAGGCGCGAGTAGTTCCCTTAGTTCTAGGGTCGGGGTGAGCCCAATGATAGCGATGTAAGTTTGTGCATCAAAGGTATGATTTTTATGCGATTCCGTCTTCTATCCTCTATGCATGATCCTTTGCGAGAGTTTAGGAAAATCCTTGTTTGCATTATTGAAGCAAAAACCAATCATATTGTGAATTTGGATTCATTATGAAATTGGATAGTAACTCTTAGGTTTTATACGAGAGCCTCTAATCACCTAATTGTTGGTAACGAAAGTTATTTGACGGAAAGGCATCGTCTTTCATGAATTTGGCATAAGTCTTATATGGTTATCGTTGCGGCATGAATCCCCGATCTTAGAGGTCTTTTAAGTTTATTGAGTTATTTAAAATCTGAGTTTTTATTCTGTCCACCCTTCCATCATCATTCTTACTTTTTTCGGACACTTTTCCGACAAAATTTAGTTACTTTACAGTTTCTGTTGAAGACTCGAAATCGACTGCAAAGGTCGATATCGAGTGACTGACCCGATATCGAGTGAACAACTCGACGTCGACAGTCTGTTTTGTCTTCTACAGGAATTTGCTGGAAATCGACTGGAACTGTAGTCGATATCAACTGATCTACTCGATATCGAGCAGTCTTCTGGAGTCTAAATTTGATCGTGTTTGCAAGCTTAGGAACCGCTGACATACCTCCTCGTGGATTCGATCCTGAATTACCCTACCACTACATCGGGAGGGATTCTTGTATTTTATTTGCTTGGACAAGGGAGTTGGTTTGGTTTGATATTTTATTTGATATTTATTTGAACTAGCAATATCCCTCCCCTCCACGAACACATACCTATTATGATTTGAGGTTCTGCCCTTCGGATCCATGGAAAGGCGCAGACAACGTTGTAGGTGAGGTGCTCTGTGGTCGTCGAATCGAATCAGATCCACCAGTGAGAAGTCTAATCGGCCAAAGAAGCCAACAAGAGAGGCAAAGGAGAAGCTCCCCACACAGGAGGCAATAATTACAGAGAGAAATCGCCATGAGATTGATGAAAACGAATAGAGGAGGAGGAACCCTAGGAGACGAGTATAGCCCCTAACCCCACCCAAGATCTAGATTTTTTGCCAAATCCAGTACCAAAAGTGCTTAGAAGCGATGGGACAACACCAATTGATGCTCACAGAAAGGATAAAGAGAAGGTTTTCAGAGAAATTTTGAGCTTTTACAGCTTGATTTAGCCATTTCGATTTGGGGGTGGTGAAAGGGAAGGTTTTTGGGGCGCATGCCAAAGCGCGTACTCTTTCTCATTTTTGGGTTTTTTCCGGGTCATTTTTCTATTGAGGGTCTTTACTTAACCGTGAGGAATTTAGCTACATTTAATATAGCTCACTTTTCACTTTTCTTTTCTTTTTTTTGGCAAAGCTCTAAAACAATAATGTAAAGACCTGGAGCCTCTAGGTGATTGCAGTTCCTCTGGCCTATAAGAAAAAAGAAGAAAAATAAATTATGTGTTTTTTGTATAATTTTTGTTAATGTTAGGGATAAGAGATCAGTAAATGAAGTAATGAACTATAAAGATAGCTTAGCTTAGTTAGAAAGAAGGGATATTTATCATCTTAATGTCATGAGTTCAAATCTCGTTTTCCTTATTTTTTTATAATTTTTATTTCTCTTAATTTTTTTCTATTAAAAATGTCTAATTAAATTAAAAAATTTAAGGTTTTCTCCAATATATTTAAACAAAAACATTCTTTTCTATATCACACTACTACATATAAAGTCTTAATGTAACATTTATTATGTAACATTTTAAAAAATTGTTACCATAGGTATCTATTATAACATAATTTAACCTTTATTAACAAAGTGTTACATTACCACAAATTTTGTTACACTAAATGTAACATTAGTTAAAATTATGTAACACTTTTGTATATGTAACACATTTTACATTTTATTGTAACATTATTTAAAATGATGTAGAATTTATTTTTTTCGGATGTCTATGCCAATTTTTACTTTATTTAATTTATTTTAAACAAACTTGAGTTGAAGATTCTAATTGTATTTATTATCTCCAAGAGTTTAGTTGATTACTTTATGTCTAAAACATTCAAAATAGATTTGGTAAAAAAAATAATTTGGGATGTTTTGGGGAAAAATATATGCATGTGACAATATTTTATTCATATATTTTGAAAAATAAATTACATTTAAATATAATATTAATTTATTTTACTACGATATTCTACCACTTTATAATTTATATATATACATTGTATTCATTATTTTATTTATAGATTCAATTTGATATATAAGTACCAATAAATTTAAAACACAAAAGTAATAAATATTTTGTAATTTTTATCCATTTATTTGAATTTTTTAAAAAATATTCACAGAAAAATAAAAATTTACATAAAAATTGACGACTTCAAAATATTTACAAAAATATTCAAAATTTGCACAGATGTCGAAAAAACACGGTCTGAGACCGCATTTTATTAACAAGATGTAAAATCAGAAGTTGAAAAAAAAATGAAAAAAACGCGGTTTCCTTTTATAGTTAATTTGGGATAAAACGCAGTTTCAAACCGCGTTTTTTCCAATTTTTATTTTAATGTAAAAAGTATATATACATATATATTTAAAAAAAAAAGGAAATGAATGAAACGCGGCATAGTGTCGGGTTTCATGCGTTAAACCACAGAAATGGGAGAGAGAAGCAATGACTAGTAATTAGATATTGGTAATTACTCTATATATTATATATGTGACGTACTGTGATGATGTACAGTTTACTCAAATTAACACATGAAAATGTGACGTAATTACTTCGTACTGGCAAAGTGACAATTCACAACCTCTCTCCTTTTTAACGCATGAAACGCGGCATTATGCCGCGTTTCATTTATTCCTCTTTTTTAAAAATATATATGTATATACTCCGTACTTTTTACTTTAAAATAAAAATTAAAAAAAAACGCGGTTTGAAACCGCGTTTTACCCAAAATTAATTATAAAACGTGGTTTAAATCGCGTTTTTTTCATTTATTTTTTTTCAATTTTAGATCTTACATCATGTTAATAAAACACGGTCTGAGACCGCTTTTTTCTAACTTCTCTGCAAATTTTGAATATTTTTGTAAATATTTTCAGGTGGTGAATTTTTATGTAAATTTTTATTTTTCTTTGAATATTTAAAAAAATTCCATTTATTAATTTTTTATTTTAAAGATATTTATTAAAATTGAAATTTAATAAAAATTTTAAAAATAATGAATAACATAAAAATCAATATTTTAAGCTTAGTTTATCTGTTTTAATTAGATAAAAATTATCATACTATTAAAGTAAAAAAATAATCTAAAAACTTAAAATTATGAAAGTAATATATAATCTAAAATTTTATAAGTAATATATTTTCTTCATTATTTTATCTATTTATTTATTAAATAAATTTATCATAGTATTAATATTTTAGCATAAAAATAATATATTATCCATATTATGTTATACATTTTGTTAATGATATCAGTAATATATGTAAATATTAAATTTTTTAAAATTTTTAAAATATACTCCCTCTGTTAATTAAAACTTGTCGTTTACTATTTATGCACGTTTTTTTAGAATGATAAAAACTATATGAAATATTAACATTTTTTTAAATTTGTTTTTATAAATTCATAATTAATAGTAACAAGTATGAAATTATTTAAAAAATATGTTAAAAAAGTTAATATTTGATATAGTTTTTAACACCTCAAAAAGCGTGTGTGAATAGTAAAACGTTAAGTTTTAATTAACGGATGGAGTATTAAACTTCAAATAAATTCACACGGTTCTAAAAAAAATAAATTTATACCTTATCTATTATGACAAACGTAATAATATTATTAAAACTTTAAACAAATTAATTCGTTTTTTTAACTTCATAGGGAAGGTTTGGCGATATTTTTTTCACCCAAAATATAATTTAGGATGTTTATTTGGCGAAAATTTTTTCCGCCCAAAATTTTAGTAAAAATTTGAATGTCACTAACCCTAAAATTTCTCTTTCATTCTTTACCAGTTTCTCCATATCTGACTTTCCTCTCTCCACCTCTCATAGCACCTTACCTCTGTCCATGGTGCCTGACAAGAGGAAAACCTGTCGTTGTTCCTGCCAAAGAATTACTCAAACCTACAACTAGTATAGTTGGTAAGAAAGAGGTCGATCCACAGGGAAATCTATTAAGTTCTAATGCTAATTTAATCGCAAGTGACAATAAAGAGAGTTTTTGTGAGAAAAAGATCCGCCTTTTGTCAAAGCGGAAAGAAACAAACAAGACAAAGGATGTTGTAGAATGCAATAGAGAGAAATAGGTTCACCTACAATTTGTCACTTTAATTGATGAATTTGATCCTTGTTTCAACCTCTAGTTCTCTTCTTTTCCTATCAATGTCCTTGTCCAGATCTTAGGTAAATTACTAGTCCTACGAGTCCTAGCAATCCTTATCTCTAAATAACCCTAACACGGTTAAAATTTAACCTAGAGATAGCATTAAGACTATGAATTAACCAAGGTATATGCAATATCAAGCTACGAGTCGATATTTAACATATATTCAACTTCCTACACATCCAATTAGTCCTACGAGTCCTAAAGGGATATGATTGCTACTTGGGTTAAGCTTCGCTACGAGGAATCTACAAAACCCTAGCAATTGAATGAATCTACTCTAACTAGTTGATCAGGCCAGAGAGAATAAAACACATTCAAGGAATTAAGCGCAAAGAAGTCAAAACATTGAATAGGAATAAGAACTAGATTAAGAAACTCACAATTCAACAATCAAGATCCAAACTGTAGGCGAAACCTTCGAGAGTTTAGTTGCTCATGCTCAACGTGCTCTCAACAATTCTCAAAAGTGCATAAGGTTATTGGTAGAATAACCTAAAAATGTCTTTTAAAGGCCTACAAAGGATCGGCCAAAAATAATACTAAAAACCCTAATTAAATTGAATAACTAAATCGGCGTTTCTGGACAGGCCGCGGGGCGCCTGGCTCAGGCGACGGGGCGGCCTGGCGATCAGCGAAATCCTTCGTGATGTCTTCGGGCCGCGGGGCGGCCAGGTCAGGCGACGGGGCGGCCAGCGATTTCTTCCGCTTCTCTCCACGTGATTTGCTGTAGCTGATAATGCAATTCCTTTAATTCTTTAACTCCCCTCAAATTCATTCCACCTTGAATCACGATTCCTGAAATAAACCATAATGTTGTGTAGATTCCGCATCTTCCAACTCAACAAGTAATCATGTAAATGCAACTAAATTATGCAATATTTACACCCAAACTATACTAAATGCAATCTATTATGCAATACTAATAATGATCTATCAAATTCCCCCACACTTGAACCTTTGCTTGTCCTCAAGCAATAGAAAAAGTAACTTGCAACCCCACAGAATAGCCATTCATGTATCAACCTCAATATTCTTTAAGTGTAGGAAAAACTAGCAAACACAATAGATTAACAACATCATAGCACATAATATTCATGATTAATGAAATCAAGCAACCATATCCATTCTAGACCTCACAAGGAATATGTGTTTCACTCTCACTCAAGTGTTTAGGTTTAGATATTTACGCTCAAACTCAATCTTTAAAAGCTTAGCTACAATAGTCTTGCACCAGTGTTCTAGCTCTCTACCGCTGGTGACTCTACACACAACAAAAATCATGAGGTCTTTCAATTGGGTTGTAATGGGGCCAAGGTAGAAAACATAAGGTATGGAACAATTTAGGCCATGTGGTGTTCATAATCCGGGAACTAAGGATGCAACCAAATTACAATACCACTCACAAGATCATACCATAACTCTACAATGTATACAACTCCAATCTCAAGCATCAAACTTTACAAACCATACTCAACTCATTCTCTTGTATTTTTTTTTTCCTTTTTTTTTCTTTTTTTTTCATATGCTCTTCTTCATGCTATATCAAATGATTTTCCTTGACTTTTACCCCTAAGTGAATTTTATCCTCCTTAGGTCCCAAGTAATGTGTAAAATACTAGCAAGAATCAAAACATCTCATAAAAGTACTCCCAACATACAATCCATCACTCAAACCATCATCCACAATATGAATATTCACCAACTATTCCTAATTCCCAGATGGGTCAGGCTATAATTGGCTATGGAAAAATCTTGTGGAGCTCAAAAGAATAGGCAATTAGGCTCAATATTGGCTTCAAGCAGAGGATAATATGCAAGGTGGGAATAGAGTCAAATAGGGCTAATAAAGGTGCCTCAATCATTTTTAAGTCATGTGCAGAAATCATAATATGCAGCTTTGAATAAGATATCTAAATGCAAGCCAAAGAGGAAGCAATTAAAGAGAGTACACTCAACAAGCAAGAGGACATAATATATTTTGTCCAAATATAGGCCAAAATAGCTCACCAGGTCATGTCTAGAACTTCAAGATCACCCAAAATCAAATATCTTATGTGCTCAATCATTAACCAATTATGCTCACCAAATAGTGTGGAAATCAGATATCAAAGATTTTCAACAATCAAAGCACATCATGGGGCATAAGTCTTAATAAATAAATTAGAGGACAAGTGGCATCCATATGGGAAAATAAGACCTAATCCTAGCTAATGCATAAATATAATAACATAAATAATATAATTTTCGGTTTTTTTTTTGCGAAAAACATATACTAGATAACTAAAATATTCCACCATGCAAACTAAAGTCAAAATGCAACATAAAAATAAAGTACATGTCATGCAAGTCTCAAGTCTTCCCCCACACTTAATTCTGACATTGTCCTCAATGGAAAAAACATAAAAATAAACTGAAAGGGAAAAGAACAGAAAAAGAAAAAAAACTAACATGATCACTGTGGAGGTGGTGGTGGATAAGGTGGGCACTGAGGATATGCAAATCGGAAGAACTCCTCCTGTCTCTGTCTCTGCAGCTCCTGAGCCTCCCATGCAGCCTGCTGTCGTTGGAGCACCTGCTCCTGTAAGCGTCGCATCTCAGCCTGGCTCTCAACCATATCCGCCATGCTAGTCGTCAGTACACGCACATCGCGACGGATGTCTCCTATATCAACATAGAGCTGCTGCTGATGATCCCACATATCATCCTGACGACGGGAAATCAACTACTGATGCTGCCACATGGTGTCCTGGAGGACAGCCATCTGCTGCTGCTGCTTCCACATAGTATCCTGTCGCAGAGACATCACCGCCATCCTCTGCTGCAGCTCATAATAATCTGGACCAGCACCTATCCCAGATGTGCCAGAAGGTCCAACATCTCCACCTCCTACATCAGTCTGCATCTCAGGAACACCACCATCATCGCCCTGATCATCATCATCTCCACCATCCTCATCCTCATTCTCATCATCCTCATCCTCATCGCCCATGAAGAAATCCTCCGCCGTAGGACCAAAGGGAAGCTGCCGAGGTAATCTAAGCTGAATCTTCCCAAGATGGCCTGTCCTCCAGACCCACATCGGTGCTCTCCCCTCCAAATGGCCAGCTTTCCTCAGCTGGGCCTCATCATACAGAAATGAACCATGCAGGGCATCAGGGACAACGCTCAAATCAATACAATCCCGTGCTATGAGAGTGATGAGACCCCCAAAGCTAATCGTCGCTGTCTTGCGCTTGTCTATGATGTCCTTGCAGTTGAAAAGGAACAAATCTACCCAACCTGGAATAACTGGGCTCTCTGGCGTCAGACACCACAAATATGACATATCCCGAAGTGAGATCTTATTGACCTCAGCCTGGGCAAAGAAGGTGTTGGCTAAAACCTTATGGATCAGCCGTAATGCAGGGTGCCGAATACTCGAGTTGTATTGGCCCTTCTTGGCCTCAAACGACATCCTAGTCGCCGCAAGCCAAAATGCAACAGGTCCCTCTCCCTTTGACACATCAAACCAACCTGCAGTGGGTGCGGCTGTCACTCCAAAAAGCTGTCCCACTCTCTCCTTTGTCCTCGTGAACTCCCGTCCCAATAACCTAAACTCGATAGATGTAGACCGCACACTCAACGTAGCCAGGAATTCCTTAACTAAACGCGAATAGGTCGGAGCATTCTTATCTAAGAAATCCCCTAGGCCTCCATGTACTAACAACTGCCTAGTGCATACATCCATTTCTAACATCCGAAGGGTAGGTTCGTGAAAAAACTTGGTTTGAAAGAAATTCCTAGTATTCAGCGCGTTCCATCTCTCCTTCTGACTCCTACTCATTCCATGGGGTCTAGACATGTTTGCTTAAAGCTATGAAATTAACCCAAGAAAAAGTTCGAAGTAAAAACTAACGAAGATGGATGTTTCTGCAGTGGCCGCGGGGCGGCGAGGGTAGGCGACGGGGCGGCCGGCGACAGGTGGCCGCTGGGCGGCAAGGCTGGCGACGGGGTGGCCGGCGACGGTCGGCGACGGGGCGGCCGGTACGGCGACGGGGCGGCCACAGAAAAACCGCCAGATCTGCAACTCCGACTTCCGATTTGCGCTTCGACGTCTCAAATTCCTCCCTCCGTTGGTGGATTTCTCCCAAAACCTTAAAGATCCTTCAAATCGGGTGTTTTTGGTTTAGATCTAGGAAGAATGAGGAGATTGTGGGTAGTTTTGTTAAAGATATAGGTGGACAATGGGAGATATTGAAGAAAGGGGTGAGGTTTGTGAAGATTGAAGCTTGAGGAAGGGTGTTAATGGAGGTTTTGGGTTGTGGGTGTGAGGTTGAAGATGAAGATAGAGGAGATAGGTGAAAAGAGAGGGCGTGGGGGCGGCTGGGCATGAGAAGATGGTGATAAAGGGGTGGATAGGGTTAAAGGGGTGGAAAAATGGGGCCCACACGGGTCCCAATTATTTTTTTTGTCCTCCGTCAGGGGCCGCGGGGCGGCTCATGAGGGCGACGGGGCGGCCTGCGATTGCGAAGAGATTTCGCTGGCTGTCGCGGCCGCGGGGCGGCTTGTCTGGCGACGGGGTGGCCCGCCCCTTTT
Organism: Persicaria maculosa; assembly: GCA_963922045.1. NCBI lineage: Eukaryota > Viridiplantae > Streptophyta > Magnoliopsida > Caryophyllales > Polygonaceae > Persicaria > Persicaria maculosa. The sequence goes on along the minus strand of OY998261.1, from coordinate 15,047,205 downwards.
TTGACCTTCTCTACTTCTTTTTACCCTGCGAGGTTAGTATGCCGAAAACACCACAACTAAACTAAAAAAAATAACTAAATGCAATAAGAAAATAACATCTAAACTACTTACCTTGGGTTGCCTCCCAAGCAGCGCCTTTAGTTAACGTCGTTGGCTCGACGTCATTACTCCCTAGTGATCCTCAGTGCTTGGTTCACGGAGAACCAACTCATCACCATCTTCTTTGACAAAGTTCTCATAATATAGCTTCACGCGATGACCATTTACTTTGAAAATGTCTCCATTCCTCTCATTAAGTAGCTCTATTGCACCATGAGAAAAGACATTAGTAATCACATATGGCCCTGCCCATCTAGAGCGAAGCTTACCTGGGAAGAGTTGAAGGCGCGATTGGAATAGAAGGACCTTGTTCCCAACTTTGAGATCCTTTCGCAAAATATGCTTGTCGTGCCATGCCTTAGTCTTCTTCTTATAAGTGACAGAGTTGTCATAGGCATCCAGTCTCAACTCTTCCAGCTCCTGCAGCTGAAGTTTCCTGAACTCCCCAACTTCATCCATTTGCATATTGCATTGTTTCACCGCCCAGTATGCCTTATGTTCGAGCTCGACAGGAAGATGGCAAGCCTTTCCATAAACTAATCGAAACGGAGACATCCCAATGGGAGTCTTGTAAGCCGTTCGATAAGCCCACAGAGCATCATCAAGTCTTACACTCCAATCCTTCCTGTTTGGGGCAACAGTCTTCTCCAAGATCGTCTTAATCTCGCGATTAGACACCTCAGCTTGCCCATTAGTCTGGGGGTGGTATGCAGTAGACACTCTCTGCGTAACATGATATTTCTTTAATAAAGCACTTACCGTCTTATTGCAGAAATGAGTCCCTTTATCACTGATCAATGCTTTCGGCACTCCGAATCTAGAGAATAGCTCTTTGAGGAAACCTGCAACAACTTTTGAATCATCAGTCCTGGTGGCCTTCGCCTCCACCCACTTGGAGACGTAGTCCACCGCAAGCAAAATATACAAGTTCCCAAACGAGCTAGGGAATGGTCCCATGAAGTCAATGCCCCAAACATCAAAAATCTCACAAAATATCATGCGGGTTTGTGGCATCTCATTCCTCTTAGAGAGATTCCCAACTCTCTGACAGCGATCACAGGATTTACAAAAAGCATATGCATCACGAAATATATGCGGCCAAAAGAACCCTGCCTCAAGTACCTTTCTTGCTGTCTTTTGTGGTCCAAAGTGCCCACCACATTCATGTGAATGACAGAAATTAAGGACAGATTTTACCTCATCGTCGGGAAGACACCGACGTATCACTTGATCAGCGCAATGCTTCCATAGGTATGGATCATTCCAAACGTAGAAGCGAGCATCATGGCGTATCTTGTCCTTTTGAGCCTTGGAAAAGTTGGGTGGAAACTCCTGCGAAACTAAAAAGTTCACCAAATTAGCGAACCAAGGGCGGGGAATAGAACTTACCTTCAAAAGAAGCTTAGTATCAGATTCTGTAGAGGCCGCGGGGCGGCCAGGGTCAGCCGCGGGGCGGCCGGCGACAGGTGGCCGCGGGGCGGCCAGTCCGGCGACGGGGCGGCTTGAGACGCTGAAAACCTGCAGCAACTCTTCGTCAGGAAAACTCCCCAAGATATGTGATTGCTCGTCCTGCCCATTCTTCCCCTGCAATATACGACTTAGATGATCTGCAACAAGGTTCTCCGCACCCTTTTTGTCCCTGATTTCGATGTCAAACTCGCTTAAAAGCAAGATCCATCTAATCAATCTTGGCTTGGCCTCTTTCTTCGTCAAAAGGTAACGAAGCGCTGCATGGTCAGTATACACAATAACTTTTGTACCAAGCAAATAAGATCTAAATTTTTCAAGGGCAAAAACAATAGCAAGGAGTTCCTTCTCTGTAGTTGAGTAGTTCCTTTGGGCGCCATTCAACGTCAGAGATGCATAGTAGATCACATGAGAGCTCTTCCCCTCTTTTTGTCCCAGGACGGCTCCCACGGCGTAGTCACTAGCGTCACACATCAATTCGAAGGGTTGGGACCAATTTGGCGCTTGTATGATTGGTGCACTAGTAAGACAAGTCTTCAACTCATCAAACGCCATCCTGCACTTCTCATCAAAAGCAAAAGTGACCTCCTTCTTCAATAGCTCGCACAAGGGTGAGGTGATCTTTGAGAAATCCTTAATAAACCTGCAATAGAATCCTGCATGGCCTAAAAAGGAACGCACTTCACGCACATTAGTATGATAAGGCAATGATTGAATGATGTCTATCTTTGCCTTATCAACCTCAATCCCTTTATGTGAGACAATGTGACCTAAAACAATGCCCTCCTCAACCATAAAGTGACACTTCTCTGAATTGAGCACTAAGTTAGTGTCCACACACCTTCTAAGCACAAGTGCCAAATGGTTTAAGCAAGCATCAAAACTATCACCATGTACAGTAAAGTCATCCATAAAAACCTCAATGAATTGCTCTATATATTCAGTAAAATGCTTACCATACACCGTTGGAATGTCCCAGGAGCGTTGCACAAGCCAAAAGGCATCCTGCGATATGCAAAAGTGCCAAACGGACAAGTGAATGTCGTCTTTTCTTGATCCTCCGGTGCGATGGCTATCTGAAAGTAACCTGAATATCCATCTAAAAAGCAATAATATGGACGACCAGCGAGCCGTTCAAGCATCTGATCAATAAAAGGTAAGGGAAAGTGATCTTTTCGAGTTACCGCATTCAGCTTGCGATAATCGATACAAACTCTCCAGCCTGATTGGACTCTGGTAGGGACCAACTCACCTTCTTTGTTCTCAACCACTGTTATGCCCCCCTTCTTTGGTACTACCTACGTTGGACTAACCCATTGACTATCAGAGATGGGATAGATCATACCTGTCTGAAGGAGTTTCAGCACCTCCTTCTTTACTACCTCCATCATAGGTGGGTTGAGTCTCCGTTGAGGTTGCCTGGAAGGTTTGGCTCCCTCTTCTAACAAGATTCTGTGCATGCAAGTAGCTGGGCTGATTCCCTTGATGTCCGCTATGGTCCATCCCAGAGCGGTCTTATGTTCTTTGATCACCGCCACCAACCTATCCTCTTGTTCCTTAGTAAGCTTGTTGGAGATAATGACAGGCAAGGTATCACCTTCCCCCACGAATGGATACTTCAAATGCTCAGGAAGTGGCTTGAGCTCAACAACGGGTGCCTGCACAATAGAAGGTAAGAGCTTCTCGCTCAAACCAGTTAGTTCCATAGGCGTACCTACCTGCAAATGAGTAGGAAGGGTGGACAAGTCTCTTATGGTCTCCTGCAGGTTAGTAGACAAAGCATAATTCAATGACAACTCCTCAATAGGAGCTTCTAAAGCAACCTGCAGGTCATCTACACAACTCATGTCAAAAGTATCCTGCATACAAGTATCAATGGCATCTACAAAGCATAAGGAAGGATCATCAGAAGGGAATTTCATTGCATCATAAATATTATATTCAACCTTCTCACCATCGAATTCCATAGTTAATGAGCCAGAATACACATCAATTTTTGTCTTAGCAGTCTTCAAAAAGGGCCTTCCTAAGATAATAGGGGACTCTTGCTTACCATGCTCCATGTCTAAGACAAAAAAGTCAGCAGGAAAGATCAAGTTGTCAACCATGACCAAAACATCCTCTACTATGCCTCTAGGATAAGCATTTGAGCGGTCCGCTAGTTGGATCACCACTCTAGTCTCATGCAAAGGTCCTAAGCCTAATGATTCATATAAAGAATAAGGCAAGACATTAATAGATGCACCTAAGTCTAACAAAGCTTTATCAAACTTAGTCTCACCTATCACACATGGGATTGTAAACATGCCAGGGTCGCTACATTTCTTAGGCATACGCTTTTGAAACACAGCACACACATGTTCGCTTACCTTAATCTTCTGCTTCCCTTTCAACTTCTGATTCCTCTTTATGGTGCAAAGCTCCTTAAGAAATTTAGCATAACGAGGAATACTTTTAATCAATTTGAGTAAGGGAATGTTTACCTCACACTTACTAAATGTCTCAAAGATCTCTTTGTCATTCTCAGGCCTCCTTGTATCTCTAAGAGCTTCAGGAAAAGGAGGAACAGGTTTGTAAGAATTTAAAGGAGGGAATTCAGGCCTTACATAGGAGTCGGCAGGTTCGTCAGGGGCAAGGCCGCGGGGCGGCTCAGGGTGGCGACGGGGCGGCTCGCCGAACTCTGCATCTGCAGAATCGCCTTGGCCGCGGGGCGGCTCAGGGTGGCGACGGGGCGGCTCGCCGAACTCTGCATCTGCAGAATCACCTTGGCCGCGGGGCGGCTCATGGGAGCCGCGGGGTGGCTCGCGATTCCGCAGCTCTCCTTCTCCTTTGTCTTTATGCATCTCAGGTTCTCCATAGTTTTCGTCATCTTGGTGAGTAGTAATCAGTTCCTTACCACTTCTTAGTGTTATTGCGCTGACGTTCTCCTTAGGATTCACCACCGTTTGAGATGGTAGCTTTCCTGAGTCCTTAGCCTGCAATTCACTTACCGATTGAGCCAATTGGCCTACCTGTTTCTCAAGATTCTTTGAGTGCTCAACCTGGCTCATGAGTATCCTAGTGAGGGTTTTGATAGGGTCCTCAGTTGATTGATCCCCTGCGGGGGGTGCTCTCTGCCTAGAATCAAATTGTTGTTGAGGCCTTTGTTGGTGTCCCCCTTGTGGATTGTAAGGGGCTTGGTTATTACCATAGCCATACCCCTGGTAACCTGCATTATAATTGTTATTGAATTGATTGGGGTTACCATAGTTACCATACCTGGGCTTCTGCGGGACAAAGTTTCCCATGGCGTTGAGCTCAACATTAGGATCCTGAAGTAGCGGGCACATATCGTTTGGATGTAAAGGATCAGCACATAGCCCACATGCTTTGAGTTCTTGAGGGGTCCCTTTGAGCATCATCCTTCTCATCATCTCCTTCATCTCCATCATATCAGCTTGTAAATTGGAGCTTGAAGAATCCACAGCCAGTACTCCACGGGGGTTTGCCCTCTTGCTATATTGTCTAGACCCTTCAGCAAGCTCTGAGAACAAATCCATAGCATCATTTGGGGTCTTGTTGAGAATGTTACCCCCACTAGCGGCATTCACCATTCGACGCTCATCATCAAGCAAACCTCCATGCAAATAAAGTACCAAATCCTGTTGTGAGTAACCATGGTAGGGGCAACTTGAGCAGAGCTTTTTGAATCGTTCCACATACTCATACAGGGTCTCAGTTGCTAATTGCTCGATGTTGCTGATGGCCTTTTTGAGAAAGTTCAGCTTTGTCGCAGGGAAGTACTTCTCTAAGAACAACCTTTTCATCTCTGTCCAGGTAGTAATGCTCCCTGCAAGCAAATAATAAAACCAATCATTAGCTGAATCTTTTAATGTGAAAGGAAAAGCTCGCAGCTTGATTTGGTCCTCTGTGACATCTGCGGGTCTCATGCTCTCAATGATAGCATGGAACTCCGCCAAATGTTTGTTGGGATCCTCGCCACTCAACCCATGGAACTTAGGTAGAAAGTGGATCCATTGAGCCTTAAACTCGAACTTGGTCCCATCAGCAAGCGCTGGAAACTGCACCGCCAATGGTTGTGTTTGAAGATTCGGTGCGGTGAGTTGCCTTAAGGTTTGGTTCGCATTATCTAACGCGTTGTCACCCATCTCTGTAGTTCCTTCAGCTTCTTGATCAAAAGGTAATTCGCTAGAGTTGTTGCGAACCTCCCGCCTTAGGTTGGAAAGAGTCCTCTCAATCTCTGAATCAAAAGGAAGTAAAGATGGATTAGTAGCACGGGTGCGGACCATAAACGTGGTCCACACCAAGGGTAGCGATTAAACAACACAAGAAATTAAAAAGATTTCCCCGGCAACGGCGCCAAATTTGACAAGAGGAAAACCTGTCGTTGTTCCTGCCAAAGAATTACTCAAACCTACAACTAGTATAGTTGGTAAGAAAGAGGTCGATCCACAGGGAAATCTATTAAGTTCTAATGCTAATTTAATCGCAAGTGACAATAAAGAGAGTTTTTGTGAGAAAAAGATCCGCCTTTTGTCAAAGCGGAAAGAAACAAACAAGACAAAGGATGTTGTAGAATGCAATAGAGAGAAATAGGTTCACCTACAATTTGTCACTTTAATTGATGAATTTGATCCTTGTTTCAGCCTCTAGTTCTCTTCTTTTCCTATCAATGTCCTTGTCCAGATCTTAGGTAAATTACTAGTCCTACGAGTCCTAGCAATCCTTATCTCTAAATAACCCTAACACAGTTAAGATTTAACCTAGAGATAGCATTAAGACTATGAATTAACCAAGGTATATGCAATATCAAGCTACGAGTCGATATTTAACATATATTCAACTTCCTACACATCCAATTAGTCCTACGAGTCCTAAAGGGATATGATTGCTACTTGGGTTAAGGTTCGCTACGAGGAATCTACAAAACCCTAGCAATTGAATGAATCTGCTCTAACTAGTTGATCAGGCCAGAGAGAATAAAACACATTCAAGGAATTAAGCGCAAAGAAGTCAAAACATTGAATAGGAATAAGAACTAGATTAAGAAACTCACAATTCAACAATCAAGATCCAAACTGTAGGCGAAACCTTCGAGAGTTTAGTTGCTCATGCTCAACGTGCTCTCAACAATTCTCAAAAGTGCATAAGGTTATTAGTAGAATAACCTAAAAATGTCTTTTAAAGGCCTACAAAGGATCGGCCAAAAATAATACTAAAAACCCTAATTAAATTGAATAACTGAATCGGCGTTTCTGGACAGGCCGCGGGGCGGCTGGCTCAGGCGACGGGGCGGCCTGGCGATCAGCGAAATCCTTCGTGATGTCTTCGGGCCGCGGGGCGGCCAGGTCAGGCGACGGGGCGGCCAGCGATTTCTTCCGCTTCTCTCCACGTGATTTGCTGTAGCTGATAATGCAATTCCTTTAATTATTTAACTCCCCTCAAATTCATTCCACCTTGAATCACGATTCCTGAAATAAACCATAATGTTGTGTAGATTCCGCATCTTCCAACTCAACAAGTAATCATGTAAATGCAACTAAATTATGCAATATTTACACCCAAACTATACTAAATGCAATCTATTATGCAATACTAATAATGCTCTATCAGTGCCTCCTAGAAAAAGACTTCGACGGGCTCGCTAGATGAGACTCAAAGACAATGTTATAGGCAAGGCAACAATTGGAACAATCGGGACCAAGAGAGATGGTAAGTACTCCTCCTTACTCTCTGCTACTACTTCATTGTTGAGTAAGAGCGACAGTCCTCGTTCCTCCCTGCTCCAATTTTGTTGGTGCAGTTTCACTCTTTTGTTTGAAATTGATTTAGGGTTTAACCCACACCAACGCCTTTGAAGATAAACCAATCTCTGAGGCATATTGAAAGGTTTGGGCTCGAATACTCTCAAGCAAAGCGAGTGAAATAGAAGGTGTTCCTTGTTTTTTTTTCTGTTTCAATTCCGAAATTTTCGCTCCAGCAGCGTATTTCGTTTCTTCTCGTGAGCATTCCACTCTCTTGATATTCAGTCAAGTAAAGGGTTTCTGCATATTTCTGCTGTCAAATTGATTATGAATCTTGGTGTTTGTAATGGATGTTTTTTCCGTTTCCTGATGGCAGTTGGCTTCATGGGTAGAAGAGTATCGCCAACTGTTTTCTTTTCTGGCTGAAGTAGTGAGTAGTTGCGTCTAATTTATTCATTCACTTTGTCATGCATATAAAAAAATTCTCATTTTGAAAAAAAATCTACTAAAATTGACTACTTAAATAACAATTTCAATTTTTTTTAAATATATTTAAATATAAAAAATCAATTTTCATATACACATGGAAAAAAATTCTCAGAAAACTTTTTAGTCTCCCTTCTATAAAAATTTCTAGATCCACCACTGCATGTATGTTTTTATAATGACAAAGGTAGGCATTTATTTTTTTGAGGTAGTGAGGTGGGGGAGTATTGGAAAAAATCTTAAATTTATTATTTAAATAGTCATTTTAAATGAAAAAAATTTAGAGAAATAAAAATTTTCAAAAGTGAAGCTGAAAGAGTTTGAACTTTAAACTTTATGGTTTAATTACCCACTCGATTTCTATCAACTAAGCTAACTAAATTTAAGATTTATTATTCTTTTTATACAATTTTTGTCATGAAATTAATAAAAATTATCAAAATACAGTTATATTATATTTTTCTTCTATCCATTCAAGGAGGGGGTCGAGCCATCTCATTCGCCCTTATCTGCATATTTATTAACATATACATATGTACCAAACAATGATGGTGCCTATAACCCAACATCGATCATGAACAAATTATCATAATGACACAATGTGTTACACTTTTCCGAATTCATCACGACAACGAGAAGAACGGTACCACACTACCACTTACTCCTCACAAAACTAGTAAAATGCATGTGTGATATTCACGAGAATAAGAGAGAATGAATAGTATTATTAGTTTTTTCTATCTTATCTTCCAAGGGTATAGAATAAGAATACTAATTATTTCCCTAACAATTTATTTATTTTTAATTAGATTTTTAGGTCGATTATTTTTTTTAGAGAATTTTTTTAAATTTATGAACTTATCTTATACCCTTCGGATATAAAATAGAAAGATAATATAATTAAGTATGTTTTATGTATGGCAATATTTTGGAATATAGCACATGAGTTTAATTCGCTACATATCAATTAACATTATGGATGTATTGAAGTACAACATAGTACATACATAAATATCTAGAGATAAGGTGGGACATGTTCAGTAGCGGAGCAAGATTTCGGTCAGGGGATGCTAAAAAAAATTTCATAAAATATTTTTTTGACGTATATACCTATTAAGAAGATTTTTTTTAAAGTTTTTTTGAAAAAACACTAAAATTGTGATTTATTTATGATATTTTGTATTTAAATAGTTGAGAAAAAAATAAAAATATAGGGAAAAAATCATGAAGAATTAATTTAAACATAAGAGTATGGATCATATATAGTCAGCCTTTATGGTGTATCATGTACGCAGATCTAGGTTGTTGATAGGGAGGAGATGGATGACCAAGATTAAAAGGTCTTTTTTATTTTGGTGTGAAAAATGGTGGGACCGCGTAAATCGATCAGCACTCACCCACTACCCCTGGCGCGTGTATCTGCACCCCCCTCCAATACAAAAACATTATTCAGTGGACTAGGTGATATTCACTCATAGCTTGAGAACAGAGATGTGACTTTATTCGATTAAATATATATTTTTTCTATCGACTACACTGAATAAAAAGGCAACGAATAAAAACATGAATTAAGACTCCGGGTAATGTTTAATTATTCACTCACCTAGGGTCGCTGCAGTGGTCGCGACATCGCACTTGACTTCTCAGAAGCTAGGCTCGCAGCATTTACCAGTACGAAAAAAGAGGCACTCTGAGAGGAAGCTCGAGCTCAGGATTTAGACGAGACGTGAAGGCATTGGCAGGGTGGCCTGGTATTGTTTGAGCTTGACAATAATTCTTCAACGACCACCAAAATCAGGGAAGGCTAAGTCTGGCTTTGTTCATCCACCAAAATCGAGGGAGAATGAGTGTGGGTTCGTCGTCAGGTGAACGAAGGGAACTAGAAGTGCCAGGTGATTGCATCGACGACAGGGAGGCACCAGATTTTCATCTGGGATTCTCGGTCGACATCAAAAATTGTGAGATCTAGCAAGAAGCATGAACGGAGGGAGCGAGAAAGGAAAAGTGGGAGAGATAGAGAGCGAGGGATGCAGAGTGAGGTCAATGAAGGCGAGAGAGAAGAAGGGGACGGAGGCCATCGGAGGTTGATAGAGAGGGAGATCGAAAATCGTCATGGACGAGGGTGATGGCCGATCGCATTAGAGCTCTCAGATTTGATGGAGAGAATAAAAGGGAAAGTGGTTGGGGGTCAAGACGCCTAATATTATTTTGGAAGGTGCAGTCACTTAATTAGTTTACTGGTCTTCTCATTCATCCTTAGTCCTTCGTCTTAACGAGTTTAATTTTTATTGATGTTAAGGATAAGAGAGTGTAAAAGCAGTAATGAACTATAAAGATAACTTAGCTTAGTTGGGAAGAAGGGATATTTTATTATTTATTACCTTAATGCCATGAGTTCAAACCTCCTTTTCCTTATTTTTTTATAATTTTTATTTTTCTTACTTTTTTCTATTAAAAATGTCTAATTAAATAAAAATTTAAGGTTTTCTCTGATATATTTAAACAAAAACATTCTTTTCTGTATATACATATAAAAAATTCTCAATATTTTACAATATTTTTCTACCAAAAATGAATATTTAAATAACAATTTAATATTTAAATGACAAAGGTAGGCATTTGTTTTTCGGGTAACCGAAATTAGATCCATCAATCCCCATGTATTTCCACACATGTGTGGAAACACGCGGGGATTTGCAGGCGGGCGTGCCACCGCCCTGCGCACCCTGGATGCGCATGCGGGTGTGCGCATCCCGCATGCGTCCGCGGGTGTCTAACTTACCACCCCTATTTTTTGAAAGGGGTGGGCCGGTGGGGTGGGGGAGTGTTGGAAAAAATCTTAAATTTATTATTTAAATTGTCATTTTAAATGAAAAAATAAATTAAGAGAAATAAAAATTTTCAAAAGTGAAGCTGAAATAGTTTGAACTCAAAACTTCATGGTTTAATTACCCACTCGATCTCTATCAACTAAACTAACTAAATTTAAGATTTATTACTCTTTATATATAATTTTAGTCATGAAATTAGTAAAAATTATCAAAATACAGTTATTCTATTTTTCTTCTTTCTATTTAAGGAGGGGCTCGAGCCATCTCATTCGCCCTTATAGAGGTATATATATGTATGTATATATGCATATTTATTAACATGTACATATGCACCAAACAATGATGGTGCCTAAAACCCAACATCGATCATGAACAAATATCATGATCACACAATGTGTTAACACTTTTCCAAATTCATCACGACAACGAGAACGGTACCATTTACTCCTCACCAAACTAGTAAAATGCATGTGTGATATTCACGAGAATATGAGAGAATGAATAGTATTATCGATTTTTTCTATCATATACTCCAAGGGTATAGGAAAAGAATACTAATTTAGAAATATTTTTCAAATTTTAATTAGTTTAGATTTTCTTTTAATTAGATAGCTAGGGTCAATTATTTTTTTGATAGGAAATTTTTTTCAATTTAAAATCTTATCTTATATCCTTAAAACATAGAATAGAAAAATAATATAATTAAGCATGTTTTATGCATGGCAAAATTTTGGAAGATAGCACATGATTTTAGTTGGCTACATATCAATTAACAATATTATAGATGTATATATTGAAGTACAACATAGTACATACGTACATAAATATCTAGAGATAAGGTAGGACATGTCAAGTAGCGGAGTCAGGATTTCAGTAAGTAGGTGCTACAAAAAATTTCATGAAATATTTTTTTCATGTATATACCTATTAAGAGGATTTTTTGAAAAAATAATTAAAAAACGCCAAAATTGTGATTTATTTATGATATTTTATATTTAAATAGTTGAGAAAAAACAAACATATAGGGAAAAAATCATCAAGAATTATAATTTAAACATAAGAGTATGGATCATATGTATTCAGCCCTTATGGTGTATCATGTAAGCATATATGGACGGTTGATAGGAAGGAGATGGATGACCAAGATTAAAAGGGTTTTTTTTTTATTTTGGTGTAGAAAATGGTGGGACCCGTGTAAATTAGCACTCACCCACGTACTGTCCCCTGACGCGTGTATCTGCATCCCCCTCCAATACAGAAACATTATGCAGTGGAATAGGTGGTATTCACTCGTAGCATGAGAACTGAGGTGTAACTTTATTCAGTTAAATATATATTTTTTCCATCGACTACACCGAATATTAAGGCAACGAATAAAAACATTAATTAAGACTCTGGGTAATGTTTATTCACTCACATAGGGCCGCTGCAGTGGTCGCGACATCTCACTTGACTTCTCAGAAGCTAGGCTCGCAGCGTCTACCAATACGGAAAGAGAGGCACTCTGAGCAGGGCCGGTCTTGAGATTTTTGGGGACCGAGGCAATGTAAACAAAAAAGTTTTTTGATCAACAAATATATTTATAATTTTTTTACGAAAAAATATCAAACAATGAAAATTTTTTATTTATTTAACTATTATAAATTTCATATTTTATTTTTATCACTAAAAGAAAATTTTACGGACTTTTAGTAGTATACAATCTCTCGGTATAACACAACAAAATACTACCATATATAGATTTACCAATATACTTTTACTATTTTTTATTATATTTCCTTGCAAGTTCTATTAAAAAAGCATGAATTTTTTTAGTGAGAAATAAAAGTAAAAAAAATATTTTTTTAATATTATAATTTTTTTTCCAGGAATGTAAAACAGTATGGTTAAACACTTTAAAACATATTATTAATTTGCAAATTTATCCAAATAAAATACTATAATCACTTCAATAAATTTATTAAAGTAGCTTAAGTGGTTACTTAAAAACTACCCGTTTTTATATTATAACAAAAATTGAAAGATGGAGACCTTACACTCTTTATCGATGACTCGAAATATCAAAAGTCACATCACAAATGAGTTTTCTTTACGTATAAATTTTCATAAATATTTTATTACGTATAAATATAATAATACACAATACCTTAATTATATACATATAACATAATTTTTTCCCGGGGCCCTACTCAGTAGGGGGCCCTAGGCGACCGCCTCTTGGGTCTACCCCTAAGGCCGGCCCTGACTCTGAGGGAAAGCGGGAGAGATAGAGAACGAGGGACGAACATGAGGTCGATGAAGGTGAGAGAGGGGAAGGGGACGGAGACCATCGGTGGTTAAGAGAGAGGGAGATCGAAAATAGTCATAGACAAGGGTGATGACCGGACAGCTCTCGGATCTGATGGAGAGAATGAAAGAGAATGAAAGGGAAAGTGGTTAGGGGTCAACACGCCTATTTTTTTTTGAAGGTGCAATTACTTAATTAGATATTTTAAAAGGTATATTAAAGTAAATTTTATCCTTTTTAATACATAAATTTATAAACAGAACAATATAAGGGTATAAAACCTAAAATAAAATTGGGTGGCCTAACTGGTGATTAACGGGTTGGCTGAGGGGAGGGCCAAGTATGATGTGTCCGGATATCGACCATCTTTTTCGAGCGACCTTATATACTTAGACTAGAATTTAATCGTATTTGTGACTTGGGATAATTCATCATTTCATATTGATCTCAACAAAATCAATCCTAACAAACCCATGAACATCTTATAAGTTAGATTAAATATAGAGAAAATTTGATAAAACATACCTTTTGTGAAATGTGATTTTTAAACCCTAATAAAATTAAATTGGCCGCGTTGTTTCTCCCCAAAACAAAATTAGGTGTCTGCCCTATGCCCTCCATTCCCCTGACCGACCCTCGCTCTCGCTCTCGTTCTCTCTTTCCCTTTCCCTCTCGAGCTCTCTTTCTCTTCATCAATGGTGACCGCTCTACTGCAGATTGAATCCATGAAAGGCTCCGCCGATTCAAAGACACCGGCGACTCTCATATATGGCAATGACGGCAATGGATTCGGCAAAGAAATCCATGGCCACCGAGGCCCCTTGGTTTCTGGTACCACCCCTTCTATCCATGGTTTTGTAGATTCCTTATCACCATGGATCTCAATTTGGAACTCTCCTCGACGACGAAGGTCAGATCACTTGCCCGCGTTTCTTCTTGCAACTCTCTTTCTATACCTTTCAAGTTTGCTTGTTTGATTGCACACAATCTGTTCGATGAAATGCCTTGTTCGGTTGCACACAATCTGTTCGATGAAATGCCTTGTTCGATTGCACACAATCTGTTCGTTTATTGTGATTTGGATGAAACCCTAGCCTAGATGGATAGCAATAGATTTGTTTCTATTAGATTCATTTATTGTGAACTGCTCATCCACTGTGTGTCTGTGTGCTCTTTCAGTAGAGCTGTTTGTTTGAGGAAAGGATGACTAGTTACCTCTCATTTAAGCCTTCAAACGAAGGATTAAAATCTTTGGCATCAGTTACCACTTGAGCATGATATAACTAGTTGTGTTTAATTGACTGATTCAACAAGATTTGGTCCATTAATTACTATGTTCGTCTTATGATGTTGCTATTTTGATCATTGGTCTAAATGCCTATTTCTGACATGAAGAAAGTTGGCAAGTAAAAAGGGCTTTAGTATATAGCCAAATGCCTATTTCTTGTTGAATATTTGGTGTTTATTGCTTGCTAGCTAGGTGATAACATGTTTTTAACTTCGCTTGTGTTTGATACACAATCGGTCCCAAGCCCGGAAAAAAGGAGGGGAGACATGTTATGTGGTATTTCATGTTATAAGATTGTTAAATGTCATCACAAATATGTCATCAATAAAAATATCATCAATGAAGTGTAATCACATTTTATGCCCTTGTGTCATCAATTGTATAAAAATGTTATCAATTGTATAAATACAAATGTCATCAAAAACAATGTCATCACAAATGATTGAGATCAATGAGGTGTAATCACAAATGTCATCAATAAATAAACTTCATCATTAAAAAGATGTCATCAATGAAGTTTAATCACTTATATTTTATGCATGTCATTGTGTCATCAATTATATAAAAATGTAATAAAAATGTCACCACAAACGTTTGCATTAGTGAAGTGTAATCACAAATGTGTCATCGATGGAAAAAAGTAGAATCAATGACACTATATCGTTATATAATTGATTAATTAAAAAAGTGGCATCAAACGATTTGATTAAGAAAGTGACATCAAATAATTACATTAGAACAATGGCATCAAAACACAACTTTGAAAAATTTGCATCTCATTAAAGAAAAATAAATGTCATTAAAAATTTGGCATCAAAACACTACTTTGAAAAATGACATCAACGGTAAAAAGTGGCATCAACCATTTAAAAAAAAATATGAATGATTCGGTCAACGTTGACCGTTGACGGTCAATGCTCATGGGAAGGGGTACATCTAAAAACCAATTTATTTTTGAGTGGGGTAATTAGCTAATTGGATTTTCCAAAAGGAATAATTACCAAAATCACCATTAAATATAGGGTGTGTTATATCCGTAGTGAAAATGGGTTTGTAAGATAAAAACACAAGCACGTTATATGCATGTGTGCGTAGTGAATACATAAAGATAGAGATAAGGTGGGACAGGCGAAGCATAGCATAGTTTGTTGAATGTACACCAACTATTTAAGTAGCAGTATCTGTAAGATTTGTTTCATCGATCGATCGATCAGCTAGCAAGCAAGCATATACTTCCGATCAACAAATCATCAAATCAAATCCAAAAAAAAAAGAAGATGGAAGGGAAAACAGTGATATTGGGGGCTCTGATAATGAGCCTCGTTTTGGGCCAATTTGAAGTGGATGCTAAAAGCTGCTGCCCGAGTACCTCTGCGAGAAACATATATAATGTATGACGCTTAGGGGGAGCCTCTCGAGCTTTTTGTGCCCAAATTTCTGGATGTATAATTCAATCTTCCAACACTTGCAGTCCCCTAATAATCATGATATTCTCGAAAACTCCGGTGATGTCATGAAATCATACTGCAAGATGGGGTGTGCATCCTCTGCGTGCAATGCCAATGCCTATGGTAATTACAACTTCTATTTGTTACAAGTGATTTTCTTTTTTTGGTTCTAATTGCAACTTTTTTGGGGGTGGTGAATGTAGGTGAAGTTGCGAATGAAGCTCTCGAACAATGCATCGACGCATGTTCTGAGTTTTGCACCAAGGGTTCTATTCGTGCACTTGAAACTGAAGTTGCGTAAACAACGCATATGCATGGGAGATATCGCGTGCGTTAACGCATCATGCATGCATATATAGTATGCAAATAAGCGTGGTCGTGAGTGTTGTTTTTGTTTTCAATAAATGTCATATATATGTGACAATGAAGTACGTCCGCTAACTAGCCGGCCTGTGGTACTAGCTAGTGTTCAAGTCCGCTAGCCTCTAGTGCTAGTAATATAAGTGGTTATCTATCTAATGATAAGGAGTACTACTTTCTTTTGTGTGTTTATTAATTACCTTTCCCCTCTCTTTGATTATTTACCTTTAGATTTACATAAACATCTAGAAATTAACTTTTGACCTCCAAATCAAAGCCACCAAACAAAGACAAAGCGTGATTAATATCTCCGAAAGGAAGAAACCTTTAATAAAAATACAATCGGAAATAACACCGACTCTTTGAATTGAAATAAGCCAATGAGGTGAACAATTTATCTAGGAATAGAGGAAGAGCCGAAGTGGAAGAACGATATAGAAAAATAGAGGTGCTTTTTCACAAAGCCAATAAGACACATTTACGTTATAGGACAGTGTCGACGAACGAACAATTCACAAAGCGAAAATATATAGAGGAAAAGCAGAACTCGAGCGCGCTGATCTCCTTATGACTCCTGCCTAATATTTTCCTAATACCTCAATCTTAACCGTTTACATAAATTGAGGGTCAGGATTTATTCTATCTTAATTAAACTCCTTTTAATTAGTTAACCCTATCTCATCCCCTCCCTCCTCCATTGATTCATTCCTTGAATTCAATCAGATTCTACGCTCCGTCACCGCATTGTGATTGACAATGAGTTTGATTAGCTACCTCTGTCTTTAATTAATTAGCTACCTCCGTCACCGCAATTTTGCCGCCATTAATTAGGCTCAAAGTCTTTAATTAGCTACCTTTGTCGCTGCATTGTGATCGACGATGTCTTTTCTTTGATGGGCTTAGAAGCTTCTCCTAACACATACTCTTTGATCTGATCGATCAATGTCAACTTTGTCGCATCTACTTCCAGACAAGATCGATCTGATATTTTATAGAAAATAGAAATAATGTTTTCCGATCAAAATTTGCAGTCCATTATTTTGTTAAATTAGTATTTGGGTTTACAGTTGTTTGCCACTTAGCCATTTCTAGATTTCGATAAACAAATTCAAAAGTGAATCATTTGATGATGGTGATTTTGTTGGGCCAAGTGGCCCAATTTGGGTCCAGCCCAAAGAAATTATATATTGCTAGGTTTTTTTAGCAATATATAAGTGGAATTTTGGAAGTAAATGTTGCATCCAAGGAGATCAGCCGTAGGAGCCAAAGAAAAAGGAGAGAGAAAGAAAAGAGAGAGGAGGGAGAAAGGAGAGGAAAGATAGGAGATTTGAGCGGGTGTTTCGTCTCTTGATCTGGTGATCCGTCTTCTTCCTTCGGCAATCAACAACGGGTGTTTGTTGATAGGTATTTTCTCCTCCTTGTAAATCTAATCTGATTACAAGTGTTTAGCTAGGTTTTGGAGAGGAATCCATTCTAGATTCGGGTTGTATTTAGATTGGTGTTTGAGATCTCCATGATTGTTTTTCTCGGCATGAGACTGGATTGTTAAACACTTGTACCGGTTTATTGATTAGTGAATTGGTTGCTCTGGCGGGCGGAAGGTGGGTTTTTTGATCTTCTGGTTAGAGAGGGTTTTTCCCACGTAAATCTTGTGTCAATATTTGTGCTTTTATCTTTGTTTGTGGTTGTTTGGTTTCCGGATTTGAATATTATCGGTTGGTCATTGGTTTGCTGGCTGATTTTTGTTGATTCTCTTATTACCCGAATTCGCTTCCGGGTACGGCTAGAAAGTGGTTTCTAGCCCCAACAAGTGGTATCAGAGCCTGAGGTTGATCTTTGGTTGTGTTGTTTTTGGGTAATAGGAGCAGAGATGACAACAAAGACTGAGGAATTTGCGGGTACAATGATAAAGCTAACAGCTTTGAATTTCTCTATCTTGAAGACGAAGATGGAGGATGTTTTGTATTGCAAAGACCTATTTGATCCGGTTGAGTTGGGATCGAGGAAGCGAGCTGAGACATCCGATAATGATTGGAAGAAACTGCACAGGAAGGCGGTTGGAACCATCAGAATGTGGGTGGATAATAGTGTTTATCACCACATAAGCAACGAGACAGATGCACAAGTATTGTAGAAAAAATTGGAAGAGATGTATGAAAGGAAGTCAGCCCAGAGTAAAGCTTTTGTGATAAGAAAGCTGGTAAATCTCAAGTATAGAGATGGAAAGCCTATTGCAGAGCATCTGAGTGAGTTTCGGGAATTGGTGAATCAGTTGAACACCATGAAGTTAGTCCTTGATGATGAATTGCAAGCTCTGTTACTCTTGAGCTCTTTGCCTGATAGTTGGGAGACTCTAGTGGTGTCGATTAACAACTCTGTCGTGGGTGGGGTTGTGTCCTTATCTGCAGTGAAGGATAGTCTCTACAACGAGGAGACTACGAGGAAGGATATGGGCACGGATTCGTCACATGCTCTCGTGACAGTTTCAGGGAGCAGGTCTAGAGGGAGATCTCAGACTAGGGGGAGCTTTGTTTGCTATCATTGTGGCAAGGAAGGGCACATGAAGAGGAATTGTAATGCATGGAAGAAGAAAAAGGATGAAGAGGAAAATCAGAAGGGTACAACGTCTGTTCTGCAGGATAGTGATGATGAGCAGGTTGTTCTCACATACTTGGAGGAGCCTGATTCTTGTGTAGAGTGGACTGTTGATGGAGCTGCATCCTTCCATGCTACATCAAGGAGGAAAGCGTTTACTTCGTACCGAGTGGGACGCTTTGGCAAAGCAAAGATGGGGAACGGAAGCTTATCTGATATTGTTGGTATGGGAGATGTT
Organism: Persicaria maculosa; assembly: GCA_963922045.1. Classification (NCBI taxonomy): domain Eukaryota; kingdom Viridiplantae; phylum Streptophyta; class Magnoliopsida; order Caryophyllales; family Polygonaceae; genus Persicaria; species Persicaria maculosa. Next base: position 15,028,362 of record OY998261.1, on the reverse strand, counting down.
TGTGTGATAACAAACACGGGTTGCAAGATGACATTGACAAATGTGCGACACATACCGGATTTGCAGAAGAATCTGATCTCTCTTCAAGTCTTGGATAAAAAGGGCTATGATAACTTCTTTGGAAGTAGGAAGTGGGAACTCTGGTGATCACTCGAGGTAATTTGAGCGGTACATTGTACAGGACTCAGATGGAAGAAATCAGGGAAGCTGTGACAGAGGTTCATGGTGATGCTTCACTTGATTTGGTGCAAGGGCTTACAGGATGCTTGAGTAGGAAGGAGCTGCAGAATCAGAAGAGAAAGTCTCTCATTTCTTTTGCTGATAAGAAGATCTTGAGCACTTGTGATTTGTCTAGATTGCAGACAAGATTTAGTGGAACTTCTGAGACATTAGAAGAGGATGGCACAAGTGTGGAGTTTGCTTCAGTGGATTGTGTTGATGGGATAGCCGTGTCAGAGGGGAGTTCACCAGGTGCTATGACTGGTGGCAGATCTGAGCACGTCAAGCCAGCACGGATAGAAGAAACTGCCAGAGGGTCAGAGAGAGGAGGTCATGTATTCACCGGGAGTTCTACCTCGGAGTACCAGAGAGCTACGGAGGAGGGGGAGCTAGTGGGTGATGGTGACATCTAGAGAGCATCAGTTCCGCGTCTCGGAGGTGAGATGGGACTGGGATGCAGGTGAGGCCAGGACGAGCAAGTAGGAACATCTTCCCCTTGGGCTGGAGGGGGAGATTGTTGGGCCAAGTGGCCCATTTTGGGTCCAGCCCAAAGAAATTATATATTGCTAGGTTTTTTTAGCAATATATAAGTGGAATTTTGGAAGCAAATTTTGCATCCAAGGAGATCAGCCGTAGGAGCAAAAGAAAAAGGAGAGAGAAAGAAAAGAGAGAGGAGGGAGAAAGGAGAGGAAAGATAGGAGATTTGAGCGGGTGTTTTGTCTCTTGATCTGGTGATCCGTCTTCTTCCTTCGGCAATCAACAACGGGTGTTTGTTGATAGGTATTTTCTCCTCCTTGTAAATCTAATCTGATTACAAGTGTTTAGCTAGGTTTTGGAGAGGAATCCATTCTAGATCCATGTTGTATTTAGATTGGTGTTTGAGATCTCCATGATTGTTTGTCTCGGCATGAGACTAGATTGTTAAAAACTTGTACCAGTATTGATTAGTGGATTGGTTGCTCTAGCGGGCGGAAGGTGGGTTTTTTTATCCTCTGGTTAGAGAGGGTTTTTCCCACGTAAATCTTGTGTCAATATTTGTGCTTTTATCTGTGTTTGTGGTTGTTTGGTTTCCGGATTTGAATATTATCGGTTGGTCATTGGTTTGCTGGCTGATTGTTGTTGATTCTCTTATTACCCGAATTCGCTTCCGGGTACGGCTAGAAAGTGGTTTCTAGCCCCAACAGATTTCACTGTTGATCGACAATACGGAGTATTGAAGAACAGAGAAAAATTGAATATATCTCATCAAAATTCTATTTGATGATGGTGATTTCTCTAGTATTAGCTAGATTGTGGAGTTTCCTTGATGATGATGATGATTTCTTTAGTATTTAGGAGAATGTGAATTGTGAAGGAGTGAACCAGTAATTCATTTTTTTTAAAGGGAAAGAGAGGGTTAATTTATTAAATATGTTTTTATTTAGATAATAAATCCTAGCCGTCTATTTATTTGTATGGATGAGATTGATGTATTAGGCAAATATTAGGAGATTTTTATAAGGAGAGGATCCAAATCCATTATGAATGAATTATGATTAATTGTTTTATTAAAATGGATATATAATTGATGATCAGTAAAAGTTGATTGAATTAATGTGTTTGAGTGTGTAAACAATGGAGATTAGGCAAGAATTGGTCATGACCTTGCCGCGGGACAGAGAGAGAAATCAAGCCTCAATCAGACCATTGTCTTCTTGATTCCAACTGAATACAGTTCTCTCCTTTTATATAGGAGAGGAGTTCGGTTACATGAGTTATAATCACCTGTGATACACCCACATCTATGCTCTCATGAACCCTCACTTAGCTCTATTACATATTTACATCACTTCCCCTCCAGGGACAGAGGCGTGAATATGGGAGGGGGGTCACCATTGCAGTAGACAGTATGGTCGAGAAAAAAGTCATAAAACACATAACAAGTTCGATAGTACAAATTAGTGTCAAACGATATTACAAACTAGTGTCAAACGATATGACAAACACCTTCAAAGAGAGTCATCATTTCTAATTGAATGTCTATTCTACTGAATAGTGCAACTCGAGGATAAAGGAGGTAAATCCATTTTCCAAGTTTTCATGCCTTGAAAATGTTGAAGAATAACTTCGTTATCAATGTAATTGAAAATGTCTTTTTCAACATAGCGTACCAAACTATCGGTGAGAAAGTCATCCCCCATCTTGTTGCGCAAATATTTCTTGATAAGACCCATTGCAGAGAAAGCTCTTTCCACCGTAGTTGTTGCAACCAGTAAGACTAAAACTAGCTCGATAAGTCGATAACCAAAATATCGGTCTCCGCATTACCAACACTTCCACCAATCTCTTGCGACTGATTTGGAGTAATGGAGGACCCAACATTTGGGATAGATCTGCTCTTAGTTCGAATAACAAATTTATCCATCTTCCTATTCAAACAAAATGTTAACCAATTCAACATCAATCTCAATTCCCAAATCTCAATTCTCAAATCTCAATTGAATATCAATCTCTTTTCTCAATTCAATATCAATTGCAATTTGAAAATAATGTAAAGGAAATCACTAAAATACTACATTTCAATTCCCAAATCTCAATTCAATATCAATCTAAATTCTCAAATCTCAATTCAATATCCATCTCGATTCTCGATTCTCGATTCTCGATTCTAGATTCTCGATTCTCGATTCTCGATTCTCGATTCTCGATTCTCGATTCTCGATTCTCGATTCTCGATTCTCGATTCTCGATTCTCGATTCTCGATTCAATACCAATCTCTTCTCAATTCAATATCAATTGCAATTCAAAAATAATATAAAGAAAATAACTAAAATACTACATTTGAAGATGTTTGCATCTTTAAATATACCTTGTTTCAAAATCTTCAAACCAGTGGCACTGGCAGTGGGGACCTGGACAGCTGGACGCGTGGCTCCGGAGTGGCGACTAGCGACGACGGGAGAACTGGAGTCTGGAGAAGGAAGGAGGAGGCCGCCTCCTCCAGTCGACTGCTTGACAGTCGTCACAACACGAGAATGAGAAGAAAGCAGTGGCTCCGGACTCCGGTCACCTGGTTGAAAACACAAAAGGTACGTGTGGCTTAGTGGCTCCGATCGGCGAAGGAGTGGCTCCAGTCGGTGACAGCGGTTCACGACCTCACTGGAGATTGGGGGAATGAGGCACGACTCGAGACATGGCCGGCCGCTCGGGAGATCTGAAGACAGAACGAGGCGCCTTCTTTCGCCTCTGCTTTCACACGGAAGGAAAACCTAGGGTAAACACAAAACGACGTCATTTTGTTTTTTTTTACATATTTCTAGGGCCGAGAGGGGGGGTCACGTGACCCCCTAGGACCCCATGGCTCCGCTTTTGTCCCCTTCAGCCATCCTTAGTAGCTCCAGGCTAGACATGGCCACGGGTCACGGGTCGGGCGGGTCAGGGTCAAAGGGTCGAAGGATTGGCTCGGGTTGAGGGTCAGGGTTAAGGTCGGGGAGAAGATAACTCGTGACCCGGCGGGTCGAACGGGTTGGCCTTTGAAACGTCACAAAATCATCACAAAACGACAAACAAAAACCACCAAATCGTTCAATGGAAGGTCAAAACCCGCTCAACCCGGACATGACCCGACGGGTCGACCCGCAGGGTCGACCCAGTTTCTTCCCTCTCCTCCCACGTGGCCCAACCCGGTGGGTCGACCCGTTGACCCGTCGACCCGTCGGGTGACCCGAACCCGTGGACCCGTTGGAATCCCGGATTAGGATTCGGGTCATGCCCCCGGGTTCTCGACCCGGCGGGTCGGACCCGTGACCACGTCTACTCTCGGGCTTTAGCATCGCACTCTTGATCCACCCTCCAAGAGGGTGAACATGTTTACTGATCTTCTCAGTCATCCTTAGTCCCTTGTCTTGACGAGTTTAATTTTTATTGATGTTAAGGATATATAAGAGAGTGTAAAAGCAGTAATGAACTATAATGATAGCTTAGCTTAGTTGGGAAGAAGGGATATTTTTTAGGGGTGGAATTGGTACAATACCAATTCATTTTTACATATACCACGTACCAACCAATTATAATTGGTAGTGTTAAATCTCATACCATTACCAACCATAAAACTTCTTATGCCAATTTGATTGGTAACCAATATAATTGGTTGGTAATAATTGGTAATGGTAAAGTACCAAGTTTCGATATCAATAATATGCAACTTAAAATTCAACGTGAAAATTTAAATAAAATTCACTAGTACAAAAGGGGGGACGGGATTACGCTTTTTTATGCATGGGATTACACTTCTCTTTCTGTACTTATAGCGGCCGCACTCTCAAGGGAGCATGCTTCTTGTTAAACCGTTCTCATAAATTTTAAGTACGGTTTTGATGTGAAAGCGTTCTTAAAATTGGCGTGTGATTTTATTAGTACGATTTTTAAGTACGGTGGCTTTGAAAGCGTTCTTAAAAATTTAGTACAGTTTTGATGTGAAAACGTTCTTACTAAATGTACTTAATAATAAAAATAAAAAGCCTGTCTTTTTATGCTTTCATATATCTAAGACTCGAACCCGTGAGTCTGTGATCTCTTGCACCCTCAAACCGAATCAGTCCACTTCACACGCCTACCACTTGAGCTGCGAAATTTAGTTGTCCCTTTGTTCATTTACTTAATCTTATTACAAAAAAAAATCTCTAATTTTTGTTTTGCGAAGATACTTTTCTTATAAAACCGTACTCATTTTTATTTTTTTAAGCACGATTTTTCTAAAACCGAGTTAAATATTTTGTTACAAATAAACGAGAACGGTTTAAAAAAAAACGTGTCCCCAACAAGAACACTTTTTATGTAAAACCGTACTCATAATTTTGTAAAACCTCATCAAGAACACTTTTCTTATCAAACCGTAATTAAAACAAAAAAAAAACAAGTACGCTTGTTAAAAACCGTGTTCCTAATTGTCAAATTTAACACAGTTGTAAGTTGAAGTGCACTAAATTTTATTTTTTTTTAACCACGCTTTTCTTAATAACCGTACTAATTATTTTTTTAAAAAAAGAACGGTTTTACTAAGAACTGTACTTACATTTGGTTGTGGGAGTACACTTTTTCTATGAAACCGTACTTAAAACAAAAAACAAGAACACTTGTTAATAAACGTATCCAATTTAATTAGTGTACTCCGGTCCCCCTTTTGTACTAGTGATTGTGTACCAATAGAAATTATTACCTAATTGCATATCAATATTAATAGTTAGTACAAATTACGTGAAACTGTAAATTTAAATATTTAATATAACATAGTAAGGATTAATTACCCAAAAATACAAACTAAAAATTGAATGAAGCTTTAAATTATGCTCATTTTGATCAATCTTAAGCTTATGACATTCTTCCATGATTGACATTTTATCTCTATGTTATTTTTCTAGACTTTAATTTTCAATATATATAATATTGACACACAAATATGTATATATACATATAATTGGTTGGTAATGGTAATACCAACTTTTCCGAACTAATTACCATTACCAACCAACTAATTTGATGAATTGGTTTGGTAATACTGTACCAATATAATTGGTAACAAATATACTCTTTACCAATTTAAATTGGTTCGGTTGGTAAGTAATTGGTTGGTTTGTCATGGTATGTTTTACCCAGCCCTATTTATTTATTACCTTAATGTTATGAGTTGAAACCTCCTTTTCCTTATTTTTTATAATTTTTATTTTTCTTACTTTTTTCTATTAAAAATGTTTAATTAAATAAAAATTGAAGGTTTTCTCTGATATATTTAAACAAAAACATTCTTTTCTATATATACATATAAAAAAATTCTCAATTTTTTACAAAATTTTTCTACTAAAAATGACTATTTAAATAACAATTTTAATATTATTTAAATATATTTAAATAAAAAATTATTTTCATATACACATGCAAAAAAAAAAAATTTAGCCGTCCCTCTAAAAAATTTCTAGATCCGTCAATACATGTATGTTTTCATAATGACAAAGGTAGGCATTTATTTTTCGGGTAACCAAAATTAGATCCGTCAATCCCCGTGTATTTCCACACACATGTGGAAACACGCGGAGACTTGCAGGCGGGCGTACCACCGCCCTGCGCACCCTGGATGCGCATGCGGGTGTGCGCATTCCGCATGCGTCCGCAGATGTCTAACTTACCACCCCTATTTTTTAAGGGGGTGGGCCGGTGGGGTGGGGGAGTGTTGAAAAAAATCTTAAATTTATTATCTAAATTGTCATTTTAAATGAAAAATAAATTAAGTGAAATAAAATTTTTCAAAAGTGAAGCTGAAATATTTTGAACTCAAAACTTCATGGTTTAATTACCCACTCGATCTCTATCAACTAAACTAACTAAATTTAAGATTTATTACTCTTTATATATAATTTTAGTCATGAAATTAGTAAAAATTATCAAAATACAGTTATATTCTATTTTTCTTCTTTCCATTTAAGGAGGGGTTCGAGCCATCTCATTCGCCCTTATAGAGGTATGTGTGTGTGTGTATATATATATATATATATATATATATATATATATATATATATATATATATATATATATATATATATATATATATATATATATATATATATATATATATATTTATTAACATGTACATATGCACCGATGGTGCCTAAAACCCAACATCGATCATGAACAAATATCATGATCACACAATGTGTTAACACTTTTCCAAATTCATCACGACAACGAGAACGGTACCATTTACTCCACACCAATTAAAATGCATGTGTGATATTCACGAGAATATGACTGAATGAATAGTATTATCGGTATATTCTATCATATACCCCAAGGGTATATATAGGAAAAGAGTACTAATTTAAAAATATTTTTCAAATTTTAATTAATTTAGATTTTTTTATCTTATGCCCTCAAAACATAGAATAGAAAGATAATATAATTAAGCATGTTTTATGCAGTGCAAAATTTTGGAAGATAGCACATGATTTTAGTTGGCTACATATCAATTAACAATATTATAGATGTATATATTGAAGTACAACATAGTACGTACGTACATAAATATCTAGAGATAAGGTGGGACATGTCCAATAGCGGAGTCGGGATTGTGATTTATTTATGATATTTTATATTTAAATAGTTGAGAAAAAACAAAAATATAGGGAAAAAATCATCAAGAATTATAATTTAAACATAAGAGTATGGATCATATGTATTCAGCCCTTATGGTGTATCATGTACGCAAATATGGACGGTTTATAGGAAGGAGATGGATGACCAAGATTAAAAGGTTTTTTTTTATTTTGGTGTAGAAAATGGTGGGACTCGTGTAAATTAGCACTCACCCACGTACTGCCCCCTGACGCGTGTATCTGCATCCCCCTCCAACACAGAAACATTATGCAGTGGAATAGGTTGTATTCACTCGTAGCATGAGAACTGAGGTGTAACTTTATTCGGTTAAATATATATTTTTTCCATCGACTACACCGAATATTAAGGCAACGAATAAAAACATTAATTAAGACGCTGGGTAATGTTTATTCACTCACATAGGGCCGCTGCAGTGGTCGCGACAGGCTCGCAGCGTCTACCAATACGGAAAGAGAGGCACTCTGACTCTGAGGGAAAGCGGGAGAGATAGAGAGCGAGGGACGTAAAGTGAGGTCGATGAAGGCGAGAGAGGGGAAGGGGACGGAGGCCATCGGAGGTTAAGAGAGAGGGAGATGGAAAATAGTCATGGACAAGGGTGATGACCGGATAGCTCTCGGATTTGATGGAGAGAATGAAAGGGAAAGTGGTTAGGGGCAACACACCTAATTTTTTTCTTTTTTGAAGGTGCAATTACTTAATTAGCTTTTTTAAAAGGTATATTAAAGTAAATTTTATCCTTTTTAATACATAAATTTATAAACAGATCAATATAAGGGTATAAAACCTAAAATGAAATTGGCTGGCCTAGCCTAACTGGTGATTAACGGGTTGGCTGAAGGGAGGGCCAAGTATGATGTGTCCCGATATCGACCATCTTATTCGAGCGACCTTATATACTTAGACGTGAATTTAATCATATTTGTGACTTGGGATAATTCATCGTTTCATATTGATCTCAACAAAATCAATCCTAACAAACCCATGAACATCTTATAAGTTAGAGTAAATATAGGGGGTGTTATATCCGTAGTGAAAATGGGTTTGTATGATAAAAACACAAGCACATTATATACATGTGCGTGTAGTACATACATAAATTAAGATAGAGATAAGGTGGTGGGACAGGCGAAGCATAACATAGGTTGTTAACAGAACGTACACCAACTATTTAAGTAGCAGTATCTGTAAGATTTGTTTCATCGATCGATCGACCAGCTAGCAAGCAAGCAAGCAAGCATATACTTAACTTCCGATCAACAAATCATCAAATCAAATCCAAAAAAAAAACAAGATGGAAGGGAAAACTGTGATATTGGGGGCTCTGATAATGAGCCTCGTTTTGGCCCAATTTCAAGTGGACGCTAAAAGCTGCTGTCCGAGTACCTCTGCGAGAAACATATATAATGTATGCCGCTTAGGGGGAGGCTCTCGGGCTTTATGTGCCAAATTTTCTGGATGCATAATTCAATCTTCGAGCAGTTGCGCTCCGCCTAATAATCATGATATTCTCGAAAACTCCGGTAAACAATTACTTAACTCCGGCCATCACCTACTATTTAATTTCTATGCATTACTATTAATTAATGCAATTAACTTGTACTGAATTGTGCATTTTTTACTCCATCAATTCAAAGGTGATGTCATGAAATCATACTGCAAGATGGGGTGTGCATCTTCTGCGTGCAATGCCAATGCCTATGGTAATACAACTTCTATTTGTTACAAGTGATTTTCCTTTTTTTTGGTTCTAATTGCAACTTTTTTGGGGTGGTAATTATGTAGGTGAAGTTGCGAATGAAGCTCTCGAACAATGCATCGACGCATGTTCTGAGTTTTGCACCAAGGGTTCTATTCGTGCACTTGAAATTGAAGTTGCGTAAACAACGTACGCATATGCATGGGAGATATCGGCCGGGCGCGTTAATGCATGCATATATATTGCATGTGCACATAAGCGTGGTCGTGATCGAATGTTGTTTTTGTTTTCAATAAATGTCATATATATGTGACAGTTAAGTACGAACGCTAACTAGCCGGCCTCTGGTGCTAGCTAGTAATATAAGTGATTATCTACCTAATAATAAAGACTACTAGTTTCTTCTGTGTGTTTATTAATTACCTTTCCCCTCTTTTTTTTTATGATTATTTTCCTTTAGATTTACATCTCATGTTAAAACATCTGAAAATTAACTTTTGACCTCCAAATCAAGGTCACCAAACAAAGACAAAGCGGGCTTATCTCCGAAAGGAAGAAACCTCGAATAAAAATACAATGGGAAACAATACCGATTCTTTGAATTGAAAAATATGCCAATGAGGTGAAATTTTTAATTATCTAGAAATAGAGGAAGAGATGGAGTGGAAGAACGATCACTACGCCAAATTGCAAGTTAAGCAACGTACATAAATGATCACCTGAAGTCGAATTGGGTCACCTCAGACTTCAGGTGACGAATAGTCGTCACCTGAATGGTTGTTGCCTGACTGTCGTGTCCTGAGATTTTAGGTGACGACTCTATCAAAGTTGGTCGCTGGAAGCGATTCAACACATTTAAGTCAAAGCCCGACAAAAGCCCGGCTCGGACGGTTCAGGCGACCAAGTTTTCGTCGCCTAAAAGATAGCAAACATTGTCAAAAGAGGGCATTCAAGTGACCAACTATGTCGTCGCTTACCAAATCAAGTGACGTAAATGTTCGTCACTTGAGACTGTAATCAGGGTGGATTGAATTATGAAATTCGTCACCTGATGCATCAAGTGACGAATATAGAGTGCATATGTTGGTTGCCAAAGTACTCAGGTGAGAAGATAGTATGTTCGTCGCTTAATTATATTTTGATTTTTTTTTATAAAATTAAGATGACGAGATTAGTCTATGTTCGTCGCCTGTGTTAATGACCATCCAAAATATATAGACCGTAAGTGGTTGTGCCCCTGTTTTTTACCATACCAAAAACACAAATGTACATGTACACATTCAATACCATTCAAGCATTTCACAACACACGATTTTAACTACACACATTCAATACCATTAAACACCAAAATGTATACAAGGCCACAAAACATGTCCAAAAGATGGCCAAAATGTGTTCAATACAACCACACATCTACATAACATACTTATATACATTAGAAACATGTCCAAACACAGCTGTCCAAAATCACACTAGAAGCCAACCATGGGTGTTACCTTGGGAGGAGCTGGGTTGGGAAGGTGCGTGGGATTTCACAAGGGTTGTCATCAACTCTTCCTGCAACATGGTTCTTCAAATTCAAATGTGCAACTAGTTGTTTATTTTCTTTGGCCAATACAAAGACACGTCATTTACCTTAAGTTAGAAGAGAGTGCAAGGATTTAAACAAAAAAAAAAAACATGCCAAAAATAACAATGATATTGAGGACCTATTTTCACACTAAACTTCAATTTGACATCAAATTCACAAAATAATTCTTTAGCATCTTTTAACCATAGCACTTCCAATTTTAGCACTTCTCTAGGAATTGGATCAGGCTATACATTCACACTTCCCACCCATTCGTTCACATCCTATACATTCACACTTCCCACCCAAATACTACCAAAAAAGAAGCATAGAGGTCTAGAGTCTCCTACCGGCTTGTTTATGAGTTGGCGAAGTTGTGTATGAGCAGATAAGCTCCAACCCCAATGATTTAGGCTCTCAGTTGCCTGCAAATTCAAAGAAGAGTAATATTTGTAGCTGTAAAAATATGAACAAGTAGAAAATCGTGAACATAAAGTTTGAATTAAACATTGACCTTGCCAATCTAATTTCCTAAAAAAACAACCAAGATTGCTGTTGTAATATTTCAGTTGAATTCCATAAATTCCAATCAAAAAATTCAGGTAAAAGCATACCATAAACAAATTAAGAATTTCATGTAAAAGCATGTCAAAAATAAGAATTTGGTTGTATATTTTAGACACGAAGTCAGTCCACCAACAACAACAATTTTCTCTTGGTTTGCCTCTATATTTTAGACACAAAGTTGAAATTATCATAAAATAGTCTTGTGTTATACCAGAGCTCCAAGAGTATGATGAAATGTCCATATAGCCCTTCCAAACTCCTTAGTCACTGGTTGTGCAGAGTCACAAGATGCTGGTTTATGCTGCCAAATCAGAAGGCATATTAGATAAATTCGTGATAACTATTAGCTGAAAAATATAGCCAACAAAGTATGAAAGGAACCTTGTGTGTTCCTTGTAAATATACAGTAAAGAATGGTATGAAGCATGTCATACGTGTTTATTCAAGAAAATTAAGTCATGGAAAAAACAAATGCAGTTCCAAGAGGAAAAAATACTAATGATATGTATAATTATATACAATAAACCAAAACTGAACTAGACAATAGATTCAAATAATTCTTCAACTTGACAATAGAAAACGGCTGAACTTTTCAGCTATTCCAATAGATTCAAAAAATACTGATGATATGTATAATTTTCCCCCCTTTTCTTCTTTTCAACTATTCCACCTAAAAATGAACATGGCTGAACTTCATCTGTCTGTAAAAGGTTTTACAAACAATTCTTCAACTTGACAATAGATTCAAATATGAATGATATATATACAACAACGAAGTTAAGATTGTAATAACAAAAACTTTAAGTAAAAAAAACTAGAGAGATTGGAATGAAAAAAACTAGAGAGAAGCATTTATCAAAGATACTAAAGAGAAAATTAGACTAAGGAGCTCTTTAGTGCATAAAGATCCCGAAATCACTCCATGATTCCTATTTATAACAACACAGTAAAATAACTAGTGCTAAATAGTTCATAGTAATTGTAACCAGACTCAGAAAATTTAGAAACAAAATGATAATATGATGGTGAAAAAACCATCAACACAACAGTTCAATAGTTTCTATTACTCTTCAGATACAAAATGCTTCAAATTTCTTTTAAAAAGGTTTCTAACTTGGTAATCTATGATGCATTGATGCAAGTTTTCAGTGGAGGATATGAAAACACGGGATATTGGACGCATATCAATAACTACATTCACAAATATTGTGCAGCAAAATAAATTCCATATGATATTCTAATCAAAAGTCTCAACACTAATAACCTAAAAATTGATTTCCTATTGTCAAATCTAAGTCCTAAAACATCTAAAATAATCAGTGACAGTAATAAAACAAAGAACAGAAATTAGAGTACATAAATTGAAATTAGGGTTTGGGATTCGAAAAGGAGTCGTGGAGGGTTGGGGCAGTGCAATTAATGGAGGAGCCGTGGAGGGCTGAAGGCGGAGCATACTCCCTAGCTGCCAAGTAAGTCCATCTACAAAATGAAAAAATGAAATCAAGAAAAGTTCAAGGCTTTTTACAGATTTGGATGAGACAGAGACCTGTTAAGGATGAAGATGAAAAGGGGAACCGGCCACAGGGGGTTGCTCAGAGGATGGCGCGGAGGTGCTCTGTTGTTATGCTCTATGTGTGGGCCGGTCGGACAGGGGTTGCTCGGAGGAGGGCAATTTGAGAGACGAAAGAGGGATTTGGAGGGTGAATCTGAGATTTTTGTGAGAGGGAGGTGCTTTGGAGGGAGGGACATCAGAGATTTGGAGGGTGAATATGATGTGGCCGGCGGCGTAGGGTTAAGGCAGGAGCGAGGGCGAGCAAGTGTGAATGGAGAGAGCCAGAGAGGGATCGACATCAGAGAAAGAGAAACGGGAGCGAGGGCGAGCAAGCGTGAATGGAGCGAGGGCGGCGGCGTAGGGTTGAGGCACCTCTTGAGAAAGAGAAACGGGATATAGGAGAAGATAGACTTGGGCTTGGGCTTGGGCTAGCTCTTAGAGGGTTTTACAAAATTTTGGTGAAATTTTAGGCATCAATAGTATCCCGCCAAATCCCCACCTAAAAAAATATCTCGCCAAATACATTAATTTATATCTATATGTTTATAACATTATATAGTTAATATTTATATGTTTATTAACTTTTGAGTTGTTGCTAATAACTTTTATAAATATAACATTATAGCTTTAAAAAAATACATGAACTCGTATAAATATAAAATTATATATTTAATATTAGTATGATTTTTTAAAATTTTTTATACCACTTATATATTTAAATATAAAATTTTGTTATTATCTTAGTTTGATCATCTATAAAATTAGAAATAATATATTTTATAAAATTAGAACCCTCTGAATCTGAATCTCATTCTTAAATCTCCATTCTGCTCGATCTCAACCTTTATCTCAATCACAATCTCAAATATGAAATGTCCATATTATTGGTAATCTCAAATCTTAATCTCGATATAATCTGAAACTCAAATATCATATCTCAATCTCAAATATTGATCTTGATCTTAATCTTGATTTCAATCTCAAATCTTAATCTCAATCACAAATCTCAAATCGCGATCTCCATCTCAAATATCGATCTCAAACTTAATCTCAATCTCAAATGTCGACTCTCACTCTCAGTTCTAAAATATAAAATCTCAATATCAAAAGTAGATCTTGATCTTAATATTGATTTCAAATCTCAATGACAAATCTCAATATCAAATCTCGATCTCAAACTTAATCTCAATCTCAAATATCAAATCTCACTCTCAATTCTCAATTCTCAAATATCAAATCTCAATATCAAATATCGATCTTGATCTTAATCTTGATTTCAAATCTCAATGACAAATCTCAAATCGCAATCTCCATCTCAAATCTCGATCTCAAACTTAATCTCAATCTCAAATATCAACTCTCACTCTCAATTCTAAAATATAAAATCTCCATCTCAAAAGTCGATCTTGATCTTAATCTTGATTTCAAATCTCAGTGACAAATCTCAAATCGCAATCTCCATCTCAAATCTCGATCTCAAACTTAATCTCAATCTCAAATATCAACTCTCACTCTCAATTCTAAAATATAAAATCTCAATATCAAATGTCGATCTTGATCTTAATCTTAATTTCAAATCTCAATGACAAATCACAAATCTCAAATCGAGATCTCAATCTCAAACTTAATCTCAATATCAAATATCAATCTTGATCTTAAACTTGATTTCAAATATCAATAACAAATCTCAATATCAAATCTCGATCTCAAACTCAATCTCAATCTCAAATATCAACTCTCACTCTCAATTCTCAAATATAAAATCTCAATATCGAAAGTCGGTCTTGATCTTAATCTTGATTTCAAATCTCAAATCGCAATCTCCATCTCAAATCTCGATCTCAAACTTAATCTCAATCTCAAATAACAACTCTCACTCTCAATTCTAAAATATAAAATCTCAATATCAAAAGCCAATCTTGATCTTAATCTTGATTTCAAATCTCAATGACAAATCTCAATCGCAATCTCCATCTCAAATCTTGATCTCAAACTTAATCTCAATCTCAAATATCAATTCTCACTCTCAATTCTAAAATATAAAATCTCAATATCAAATGTCGATCTTGTTCTTAAAATTGATTTCAAATATCAATGAAAAATCTCAATATCAAATCTCGATCTCAAACTTAATCTCAATCTCAAATATCAAATCACACTCTCAATTCTCAAATATAAAATCTCAATTTCAAATATCGATCTTGATCTTAATCTTGATTTCAAATCTCAATGACAAATCTCAAATCGCGATCTCAATCTCAAATCTCGATCCCAAACTCAATCTCAATCTCAAATATCAACTCTCACTCTCAATTCTCAAATATAAAATCTCAATATCAAAAGTCGATCTTAATCTTAATCTTGATTTCAAATCTCAAATCGCAATCTCCATCTTAAATATCGATCTCAAACTTAATCTCAATCTCAAATATCAACTCTCACTCTCAATTCTAAAATATAAAATCTCAATATCAAAAGTCGATCTTGATCTTAATCTTGATTTCAAATCTCAATGACAAATCTCATGTGGCAGTCGGTTGAAATAACACATATAACTATTATTATTTATGGATTAATTATATTTTGAGCAAAAAAAATATATGGATTAAGTATATTGAAACCTTGTGATAAATTTACATAAGATTGATATATTTTGTGTTTATTTCATATATGATGTTCATAAATCTTATCCAATATAACTAATGTAATCGTTCAGTATTTTAAAAATAATTTTTTTCATCATTCAATCTATTACAATCTACTACACATAAAAGATAAACTTTTTCATTTATAAGAGATAAAATCAATTAAAGGGTTTATATACTTTTATATTTTTAAAAAATAAAGATCTTTTATTTTATTATGTATTATTTATTGGATAAATAAGTGAAAAAATAATGAGTATGTAAATAAGAGTACTTATTATTATTATCAGATATAATAAAATATAATTAATTAATAAAACGCGCAAGAGTGCGGGTAACAAATACTAGTCATATATAGATACACAATACTCGATCTTCTGATTTTATATAGATACATCACTTTCTTCTCAAAAGTAGAGCGGGAAATGTTGGCACCTTTTTTTTAAGAACTCAAGTGACCAACATATGCTATGTTCGTCGCTTGAATATCTGCAAATTTTCCCCAAATGAAGCGGGAACTTTGGCGCCAATTGTATTACTAAAAAATATCATGAATATTTTCAATATTTATCACAAGTTTTTTCATAAAACCTCAAACCAATAATATGATTTTCTTCAATCTCTACCCCACACACACACACACACATATATATATATAGAGACACACACACAATAACAACACATTTATGATTTATGTGTACATATTTAAAGTATCCACAAAAAATATAAACAAATTATTAATTTAAACCATTTTTTTTAAACTAACCTTGTAGCTCACAAAAAAATCAACGGATGAGATAAGATTGAAATGGAGAAGGAAGATGTTACACATACATTAACCACGTACAATGGTACACATACATTAAATGTCGCAAGTAACATTCATTAAAGTGACTTTAAATTAGTCACGACTTAGGCGACATACTTAGCATATGTTCGTCGCATAAGTAATATAGTAATAAATGTGTCAGATCTACCCCTCCTTCAGGCGACGTACTCATTCAAACTTCGTCACCCCAACACCATGCAATTTAATGTGGGCCTACCGACTCTTACTCAGGTGACGACTCTACGTACGTTCGTCACCTGAATTTACTCAAGCGACGAACAAATGATAACTTCGTCACCCGAGCTTCGGTCTCCTTTGACTTTTCCTGGATCCGACTCAGGTGACGAAGTTGTATATGGTACGTCGCCTGAAGGGATCTCAAGCGACGAATCCACAAATGTACATCACCTAACTTGCAAAATGGCGTAGTGGATATATAAAAATAAAGGTGTTCTTTCACAAACAAACAAAAACTCACCACGACCTCTAATACTAAAACCTCATAAACTCAAACAATCCACCTCATGTAATCGCCTAATCAAAGGCACATAATAAGCAATGAATTAAGTAAATCTAAGCACACAATGACACAACCAAACAATCATCATGTTCACACCAGGTCGATCTTGATGTCCAACACACTCTCTCTCTGCTAATCTCATCGGTCATGACTTAGAATTGCGCGCATCACACTTTCAAAAAATTCGGAAGAAACTGTTGAGACTATAGTCTTTCTATAATCCTTAAGTTCTGGGTTGTATTTTATGTTATTTGGGTCAGAGAGACACTTGGGTTTTTTGTGTTGCAACCGAGTTGGGCCTGCGAGCCCAAACTCTGGAAGGCAATGGCCAGTCCATACTCTCTCCAACTATATAGGGCATGAGATGCACAGTGCTAGGGTTACGGCTCTTTGGTGATCTAGGGTTTCTGCTCTCTCATCTTGCTCTATCTCCTTGGCGTCCATTTGTGGTTTCCTTGCCTCTGAGCAAGATGTCTTGACAGATCCTCTTAATAGAGCTCCCGATCAATCCAAATTGCCTGAGACACTAAGATTCCAAGACGGATTCATTGGAACCCGTTGGTGCAAAACATCATTGGATGTTTTGCTTATGCCCTTGTTGGATCTCTACTGGTTGTCTCCTTGACCTTTAGTTTCTCTTTGTCTTTCTTGTTCTTTCCTTGCGTTCTTGAGCATTCCAGTTGAGGCCTACAATTTTGTATTCATTATCGGTTTTAAGTCAATATATACATTGTGTTCTTGCTGTTTTGTTGCTTTGTTTGTGCTTTTAAAGAAACAAACAACGAAAATGAGATTTAATTTGATCCCCATGACCTCAAAACTGTACACAAGCAAGTTCGCAAGATCGATCTAACCTCCTTGTTAGATCCAAGCTTTGATACCACATAAAGATTCAAAAGGGGCTGAATCCGTTGGAAACAATCACAAGTTAGCTAAAAGAAGTTCGAATCAAGAAACCTAGATGAATCAAGTAGGAAGAGGAAATTAAAAGTAGGATTCCAGCTGATCTCATTATGATTGTTTGCACTGAGATTGTACGCTATTCAACGAAACTAGCTAAGAATTTATATGTTCGTATATGTACATATATGGTTAAATGCATATAAGATTGATTTGAGTTAATTAATCCGACAATATGCACAAGTTCTTCATCTTATTTCAGTCGTCTTCTAGCTTAATTTATTGTTCAATCGGTTAATTTACATTGAGAAATGAATTGATATCATATCGTCATCTTATTATTTCAGTCTTCTAGCCTTTAGCAAGTCCAGCAATGCGTCCCTGGAAATTCAATAATTACCAAAAAAAAAAAACATAAATCATAAACTTATAGACGAAAAATCTTTATTGATCAAATCAACTACATTCGTAACAAACACTTGGGTGCATTAAGACCATCCACAATGATTTTGGGTAAAATCTATACATTTGCACAGGATGTGTAAAAATACATATCACTTTTTAACAATTTGCTCCATTGGTAAAATGTACATTTTTTACACACCATTTAAATACAATTCATTTAAAATAAAAAGAAAAATTAAATTATTAAAAAATCAACCAACGAAATTGTCTTACTTTTTGTAAAAAAAATTTGCACATAGGGAAGGTGGTCTGCTTAAATTTGAACATTACATATTCAGATGTGTACATTTACACACACCCAAAACAAACAATTGAGTTAAAAAATATCTACAAAGTGCACATTTGCACACAACCATTGTAGATGGTCTAACAGCTACAAGTGTTTCTATTACATTCTCCACAACGCTGCTAATAATAATCATATATGCGATATTTTAACATCGGGAATATATATATAAGTACTATGGATCATATGTACTCAACATATATATATGGTGTATCAAATCTAGACTGTTAATTGAGATGGGATGGAGGCATGAGATTAATTGAGTTTTTTTTCCTAATTTCTTAATTAAAATCTATGTGCCCCATACACAATTAACCCACAAACCCTAGGGATGTATCGGCCCAAAATCGATCTAAACCTGGCCAAACCGAATCGAACCAAAAATCGAACAGAAACTAATAGGTTTATTTCGGTTTTTAACTGGTTTGGTTTTGGTTCAGTTCGATTATGAACCTAAGTGAACGGAAATAATTTAACCAATTTGATTTTGAGCTTGTGGGGGGGGGGGGGAATTTCATCCGAAAATCCAAATTAACACAACAAGAAAAAAACTTGCACAACAGCTAGGGTTGTTCATATACGGACAGCTTGTGTGAAGAGTAAACCGAACCTAGGACCGCACATCACGTACTGCAAACAGCACATCATTGGTTCAGCTGGTGTTATGAGGCGTCAAGCTGTTGATATCTCTTCCTTGAGAGGTGTGAACCAGGCCATTTATCTCTTGACCACTGGTGCCCGTGAGTCTGCATTCAGGAACATCAAGACTGTTGTTGAATGTTGTCATGTATATGCACTACTAGAAATATGTTATTTAACATCGGGTAATAACCGATGTCTTTCAAAAAAAATCGATGTCTATGTAGGTGATGTAAAAAGTCGAAAAAATTTCACATCGGTCATAGCCCGATGTCTTTGTACATTATAACATCATTTATATTTTTAAATCAGATGTCTATGTTATCCTACAACATTGATTATAAAATATAACTAATGTTATAACATAACAAAGACATCGGGCTTTGACCGATGTTATACAATTTTGAGTTTTAACATCACCCACATAGACATCGATTTTTTATTTTGATTAACATCGGTCTATAGCCGATGTTAAATGAATTTTTTTTTTCGTTGTAGCCTATACGGGATTTGAACCCGCACTTTTGTGCTTGAACACATCACTCTACCAATTTGAGCTAATAGACTTTAAATTAGCAATAATAAAATACATTACTGTATTATTTACTAATCCAATACTAATGCACTACTTCCTCCAAACCAAGGTTTAAAAAAAGGAGGATAGGAGAGGTAGGACAAAACAAAAATAACCTTGTAATCAGGTTGATGATTCTGTACATTATTTCCTCGTTACGCAAGAGTTCGACATGATTCCAAAAAAAATAACATTTTATACGAGCAAGAATCCATATCTAAACGAAAACCATTTCCTCCAAAACTGCTTTATATAGATAGGTGTAGTTATTCGGTTGTTAGTGCAGGTTAGCTTTCGTTGGTACCTTTTTAGTATAGTTTAGCCTTGATTGATATAGTTTTGCTAAGATACACTTAGGTGTTCAGAGTAGCTTTAGTATAAATACTCCTCAGCTGTACACATTTCATTTTACGGAAATATAACACAAAATTCCAAAATGCTCTTCTTCTTCCTCAAGTAATTGCATGGATCTTCGGAGATTGGATTAGAGAACCTGATCCTTGAAGGTTTTCAGCTTGTTTACATGGTATCAGAGCTCTAAGGTCAGATTCGGCTTCGTTTCTTCCTTAATTGAGCTTTCTCGTTTGATTGTTTTGTGTGATCATCGGTGCTTTGGTGTTTTGGAGTAGATCTTGTGTTATGTCATAGATCTGCTGCGTTTTTGGTTCTTTGCTGCTTGATTTGTGCTCGGATTTGTGTTCTGTGCAAGCAATTGTTTGTTTTGCACTCTGTTTTGAGGTCATGGATGACATCGATGTGTCAGATGCTCGTACTGAGCAACGGAGGAATAATCATGGCGATCGTGAGCCGCGAGCAAACATATTTGATCCTTTGTTTCTTGCGAACTCCGATCATCCTGGGATGCAGCTAGTTGCAAACCATTTCACCGGTTATAATTTTCTCAGTTGGAGCAGGAGCATTCGCATGGCTTTGGGGGCAAAAATGAAGTTAGGCTTTGTGAATGGTGGTTGTAAGAAACCAGATGAGGACTCGAATGATTATCAACAGTGGATAAGGTGTGACTTCATGGTAACAAGCTGGATTGTGAATTCCATGAAGAGTGATATCACCGAGAACTTCATGTATGTGCAATCTGCACAGGAGTTATGGGAGGAGATTCGAGAGCGCTTTGCGGAGTCGAAGGCACCATTGATTTATCAATTCCATAGGGAGCTCAGTACTATTCGTCAAGATAATTTGTATGTTGCAGTCTACTATAGCAAGCTGAAGAAGGTGTGGGACGAGCTGCAGGCTCTCGAAGGTTATCCTATTTGCCGTTGTGGTGTTATGTCCCGTTGCAGTTGTGCAATTCTTAAGAAGATGTTGGAAAATGAGGCTACTGCTCATCTTATGCAATTCCTTATGGGGTTGTCTAATGGATATGATACAGTAAGGAGCAATATACTTTCTATGGATCCTTTACCCTCGGTTAATAAGGCATATCATATGGTTATGCAAATCGAGCGGCAAAAGGAAATTACAGGGGGAGGTAGCTCTGGGGCTAGCAGTTCTCTTGCTCATGAGGCTTTGGCTGCTGGGAAGCAGTCTGGACATAGCTATGGTAATCAGCAACGTGGTGGTGGTGATTATAAGCGAGACGCCAAGAAGGCAAAGATGGATAGGCAATGAGATTTTTGCCATGAGAAAGGGCATCTTAAGGATTCTTGTTTCAAACTTATAGGCTATCCAGATTGGTTTAAAGGTCCTAGGGGTAAGGTTGATGCTGGTAAATTTGTTGGAGCAGCACAGTATGTTGGTAATCTGGATTCACCGTTCGACTTTGAGATGATCAATCGAAGGAGGCTACTGACAGAAATGATGTTAAACCAGATTCTGTGCTAGTAAATGCAGTGTTTAATGAGGTTCTTCGCATGATGAAAGGGAAGATGAAGGTTGATGAGGGATCTCCCTCTGGTGGCTCTGTCAATTTCGCTAATTACGCAGGTACTTTGTATACTGATCATACTTCCTTTTTTCGATCTAATCCTAGTCAAGTTTGGATCATCGATACTGGAGCAACGGACCATATTGCATTTGATAAAAGTGCTTTTGTGGATCTGCATAAGCTCAGTAAGCCGATCTTGATTGGGATGCCCGATGGATACACACAGGTCGTTACTCATGCTGGAACTATTGTTCTTAGCACGAAGCTACAGCTCAATGATGTGTTGTATCTTCCATCCTTCAAGCACAACCTATTATCAGTTTCTAAGCTCTTGGATTCTGATTCCCTTGTGTTCATTTTCTTTGCCAAATACTGCATCCTCCAGGACATTTCAACTAAGAATGTTTTACTGGCTGGGTAACGTGATGGCGGGCTCTACAAGTTTGGTGGTTTTGGATGTTTGCTGGCTTATGAAGTTGAAGGTTACAAGTCTCCTGCTCGTTTAACAGTTGATCTCATTAAGGTGTCTTTACTTTCGAATAAATTGCAGATGGCTAATGATCTGCAGCTTCTCCATGCTCGTCTCGGACATGTGTCTATTTTAAAATTACAGCATTTGGATATTTGCAAACTTGATAATGGTAGTAGTTTGGCTTGTGACACTTGTGAATGTGCGAAATTGAACATGCTTCCATTCCCAATTAGTTCTTCTCATGCTTCACAGGTGTTTGATCTTGTTCACATGGACTTGTGGGGGCCTTATAGGACCCATTCTCTTTGTGGGGCTCAATATTTTCTCACGGTTGTTGATGATCACAGCCGAGGCACTTGGACTTTTTTGCTCAAGCATAAGGACCAAGTGTTCCGAATTATTCAGGGATTTTTGGCTTTTGTAGAGACTCAGTTTGCTAAAAAGGTCAAGGTGTTGAGGACGGACAATGGTACTGAGTTCCTCAATCACGAAGTACAGGATCTGTTACGCCTTAAGGGTATTGTTCACCAACGATTCGTTATTGTCGTTCCTCAGCAGAACGGTCGGGTGGAGCGTAAGCATCGCCACCTTGTAGAGATGGCTCGTGCTTTGAGGTTGTATAACAATCTTCCTGTTTGGCTGTGGGGTGAGTGCATTCTGATAGCTACATACCTTATCAATATTTTGCCTTCGTCGGTGCTGGGTTAGAAGACCCCGTATGAGGTTTTATTTCATAAGCCTCATTCTTATGATCATCTAAGGGTTATGGGGTGTCAGTGCTTTGCTTTGATTCCTCAGGCTCAACGCCACAAGTTTAATGCCAAGGGCACTAGGTGTGTCTTTGTTGGGTATCCACCTAATCAAAAAGGTTTTAAGGTTCTTGATCTTGCATCTAGGAAGTTGCTTATTCCTCGCCATGTTACATTCCAGTAACATATTTTCCCTTTTAAAAAGGATACTCCAGTTTCTCAGCAGGACCAACCCACTGTTGTCTGTTTCCTCTCTGCCCATGGTGTCTTTTGGTCCGAATTGGAGAGGATGAGCGATTAGTTTCGTATAAGACTTCTTTTGGTGGTCAATTTTCTACAAATGTTGATCAACAACCTTCTTCTGTTGCTCAATCTCTTGAGCCTGTCTCATCTGATTCACCAGTTGAGAGTTCTCCAGCCACTTCAGCAGCTGATGTTTTGGGTCATACTGAGCCTGAGGTTGAGCTGTCGACAGATTTGCTTGTTAATGAACCTGTGATCCGTGCTCCTCGTGCAATATCTAGACCATCTCGGCTTCGTGATTTTGTTTGCATTAACCTTCCCACACGTTTGGGTTCCCAGGATTCTTTTTCTCAGACCTTTCAGGTTATGTCTTTGTCTGATTTGAAGATGTATTCTCATGATTATGTGGGATCTCTCTTCAATGTTTTAGCTACTTTTGAGCCATCTACATATGCTCAAGCTTGCAAACATGAGGTCTGGAGAAACGCTATGGCAGCTGAATTTGCTGCTTTAGAAAGAAATCAAACCTGGGATCTTACTTCGTTACCATCTGGTTGTCATGCCATTGGAAGCAAATGGGTCTACAAAGTGAAATTTTGTCCCAATGGTGAGGTTGAACGATATAAAGCCCGGTTAGTCGCTAAAGGTTATAATCAAGTGAAGGAAAAGGATTATAAACATGCGTTTTCCCCGGTTGCGAAGTTTGCAACTGTTCGTACCCTCCTTGCTCTAGCTGCTGCAAATGAATGGGAATTGCGTCAGTTAGACATCAACAATGCATTTCTCCATGGGTTTCTTGATGAAGAGGTTTACATGACACCTCCTCTCGGTTATGATAAAGCACAGCCTGGACAAGTTTTCCACCTTAAGCGCTCGCTATATGGCCTTAAACAGGCGAGTCGGCAGTGGAATATTGAATTGACCAAGTTCTTGGTTAGTTTCGGTTACATTCAATCTAAACAGGATTACTCCCTGTTTGTTAAACGGAGTGGAGATCTCATTGATATTGCTCTCGTGTACGTAGATGACATGTTATTGACAGGAAGTGCAGTGACTGAGTTGTCAAGTTTGAGGGACGCCCTTGATCAGAAATTTACAATCAAGGACTTGGGAATTGCTCGGTATTTCCTTGGTATGGAAATATCTCGTTCTCCTGATGGAATTCGTTTAAATCAATGAAAATATGTGATTGATCTTCTTACTGATGTTGGGCATCTTCAGTGCAAGGCTGCCCCTTTTCCAATGCAACGTGGTCTCCATTTGAGCATTGAGACAGGGGACATCCTTGATGATCCAGAACCTTATAGACGGCTGATTGGTAAGCTCCTTTACCTAAGATTCTCTCGGCCAGATATCTTTTATAGTGTGCAGCACTTGAGTCAATTTCTTTCTTCTTCTTGCCAACCCCATTGGGATGCTGCTCTGTATCTCCTTCGCTATTTAAAGGGATCTGTGAACTGGTGCTTGTTTTACCCCCGTGCTTCCACTCTTCAACTCAAGGGGTATAGTGATGCCGATTGGGGAAGTTGTTCCTTCTTTTGCAGGTATGTTACTGGCTACTGCGTTTTCCTCGGGGATTCTTTGATTTCGTGGAAGACAAAAAAGTAAAAAACAGTCTCCAAGTCATCGGCCGAGAGCGAGTATCGGAGCATGTCTACGACTGCGAGCGAGCTGGTTTGGCTCGAGGGCTTATTACACGATTTGGGTGTCACAGTTTCTCTTCCCATCCGTTGTGCTGTGACAACAAGGCCGCTCAACACCTCGCTGCGAATCCGGTGTTTCATGAGCGCACAAAACACCTTCGGGTGGATTGCCATTTTGTTCGGGATATGGTGCAGAGTGGGTTCTTGTCTACCTTTCATGTTCCTTCCTCCTTGCAGTTGGCCGGTTTATTCACAAAACCCCTTGGTGCCCAACAACATCGTTTTTTGTCTTTCAAGCTTGGCCTTGTGGTTGATTCCCCAATTCCACCTTGAGGGGGGAATATACAGATAGGTGTAGTTATTTGGTTGTTAGTGCAGGTTAGCTTTCGTTGGTACCTTTTTAGTATAGTTTAGCCTTGATTGATATAGTTTTGCTAAGATACGCTTAGGTGTTCAGAGTAGCTTTAGTATAAATACTCCTCAGCTGTACACATTTCATTTTACGGAAATATAACACAAAATTCCAAAATGCTCTTCTTCTTCCTCAAGTAATTGCATGGATCTTCGGAGATTGGATCAGAGAACCTAATCCTTGAAGGTTTTCAGCTTGTTTACATGCTTTAACCAAAAGAGTGCAAGAAAGTCTAAATATCTTTAGGAGCTCAACCGAATTAAGCAAAAGGAGTACGAGAAGTTGAAGGTGAATAAGCCGCATGGTTTAGGAGCTCAACCGAAATTAAAGGAGAATAAGTCTAAATATCTTTAGGAGCTACGTTTGAATGCAATTCTAAAAAGTGTAACTATGGTTTAGAACTGTCTCAAACCTATTCTCCTCAATCTAATCATGGCTAATGATACTGATGCATTCAAAACTCAAAGGAAAAGGGTATGTTGTATGATTTCTAAATTAACAAAGACTTCGTAAATATTTGGATGCAAGAATACTAACAACTAAAGGTAGACAGATATAAATCCAGGTTTAGGTATATCTAGGCCAAGCATTCAATAGTATAGACTCGGATCTAGAGTGAACCGAATCCCTATCAAACGTAAACGAAAATGGACACGGTGATTTGTTTACGAGGTTCGGGAAAAATCCCTACGTCCCCGGCTCAAGAGAGCGTTTCACTGTGCTCTAAGGCACGATAACGAAGCATACAAACACCTAAGAGGGAAATCTAAGCAAGAACTGAGGACAAGTCTCAAAGCGATAAACAGGCAAATGAAGCTACTATGATACACAAAGGAAATCAGTTTTAAGAAGAGAACTCCCTGATCTTGAAACGACGCAGCAACATCGTCGGATCGGAGTCTAAGCTGGGTTGACATGCCCAGCCCGGATCTTCCTTCAGATTCCTTCGTAGCCCTTTGAACTCCTGTGGCTTCGTCTTGTGTCAGTTGTAGATCGAGACCAAGAACTCTCGATCTTTCTTGCTGTCGTTCTTTGAACCTTCCTCTTGTTCAGCCTTTGTGATTCGCCTTCAACACCTTCTCGGAATCCCGCTAGAGGTAAGCCCCATGAGATCGTTCAGCAATGGGAGCTTTCGTTCTCTTGCAGGAACTCGGATCTTCTCAGATCCACGAGCTTCCAAGGTGCAGCAAACGCGCCGATTCTCTCTCTGTGGTATGGTGTCTCATTGGAAATGAGGAATGCTCTGCACCTATTCATCTCCGGAGTAGCCATGGGAGAAGCTCCCAAGCTCTCTCGGCGGTGCTCGAGCTCCTCTTCCGAAAACCCTAGGCTTCGCTCTCTCTCTCTTTGCCGCTTCTGATTTCTCTCTGCAACTACAGTGTCAAGTCTCCCTTTTCTGAACCAAGAAGGAGCCTTTTATATGATGCTTCAATGGCATCAAAACGCTGTGTTGCGGTAAGTGAAGCAGTAGAAGAGCTGAAGTTGTTGCCGAGGGTGCACTACATAGAGTTGGGCTTGACCAAACTGATGGGCTACAAGCCCATTACAGATTTAGGCTACAGAGGACATAGTCTATAAGATATATATATATATATATATATATATATATATATATATATATATATATATATATATATATATATATATATATATATATATATATAAAACAACTTATGTAAACTAGAATTATAATATCTCAACAACAGAAAATAGTATTTTCTAACAGGTAGTAACAATAATTGACTGAAATGTGTAGTCATTAATATGTATATAAAGACTGACCTCAAAAGTTCTAGATATTTCATAGCCTCCAAAATCATAGTTTCAATCCATTAACTGAAG
The DNA here is from genome assembly GCA_963922045.1 of Persicaria maculosa. NCBI lineage: Eukaryota > Viridiplantae > Streptophyta > Magnoliopsida > Caryophyllales > Polygonaceae > Persicaria > Persicaria maculosa. The sequence continues at coordinate 15,001,507 of OY998261.1, read as the reverse complement.
ACAGAAATGATGTAGTATGAATTATTGCACCTAACAGGGCATGTTCCTGGACATCTGGATTCCTGAAAATAAACAATATAAAGGTTAAAATAAAATAAAAGATATATGAGCAAAAATAAAAACACCAACCAAAGATAACAAAGAAAAAAGTGAATGATCCATATCAACAGTAAGAGGACGCGAGAACTGTAGATTGACTGCACTCTTGTGTTGTGCTAGAAGAAATTCTATAGATAACACGATTTATATGCAATCCCTAAAGCTAGAAATCCTCAATCAAAAAGAATAATTATATTGTCCACTCATGAAACATGGAAAAATTAAGGATTATTAGAAAAAACGTTGTCACCAAGAGAACTTATATGAAACAAAGGAGTGGAAAACTATGTGAATTTCTGAGATGCAACTTACAGGGTGCGAATGATCTAGTAATTAGGGGGAACAGGAGGGAACACCAAGGCAGAAAGGCTCATATGAACTCGATCATCTATCACTTCCAACCCACCTCGTCAAAATATGCTATAAAAGCAAATGGGATAATAGCACTACATATATATACAAGTAAGAATTATGTTTTTACCTTCACTACTAAACCAACATGAACACCTCTTCTTTTCATTAGCATTAGCAATGGATCTTCATAGTCTTCATGACAAAATCCAGCAACAATAGCTTCTTAGTCGTGTGCCTATGAAATCAATAAAGGCAAATGAATTTTTCATGTAAAAAAGGTACATTTCCAATGACGCAGTAGGAAGTCGTGGAAGGCACGCAAGCGCGAGGCTTTGATGATAAAGGGTTCGCAAGCGACGAAACCCTAGGAAATATGCCTGGAATCCACCAGAAAGGGGCTTGGAATCCACCAAGGAGATAAAGAGAAAATTCTCTAAACCAATATTTGATTAATAATATGAATGAATTATTATGGCATATGCCTACAAGTGCTTAAATAGAAGAAAACTAACCTAAGATAAAAGATATAACTTCCTAAATATATTAAAAGATAAAAGATATAACTTCTAAAGATAAAAGATAGAACTTCCTAAATTATCTAAACTTGTGCATAAGTAAAAAATGCAAAGATAAAACTTTAATAATAATCCCTAACTAAAAGATAAAATATAACTTTTAAAAGATAGAATTATGCTCCTGCATCAGTCTCCTTCACTTATGAAGAACTCGACCCTGAGTTCCCTACTAGAGGTAGAACCCTAATTAGATGTTTTGTGCTGCCCAGTATCTTCCAGCTCCTCCTTACCTTGCCTCATCACCAAGAAGTTGGACTTCCTCTTGCCTGCAAGCTTATCAAAACGCATGATTGGAGCCATTGCAATTTTATGACCATGCCACTTAAACAATATCACATTATCCCGCCCATTGTAGGTGACATCATGATCAAACTGCCAATGACGACCAAGCAACACATGACAAACATCCATATCTATGACGTCACAAAGTACCTCTTCTTTATAGTGCTTACCAATGGAAAGAGGCACATTGCAAGTTAAAGAGACCTGCATCTGCGGCCCTTCATTCACCCACCCTAGTCCATAGGGCTTGTCGTGAGGCTTCATCGGTAACCCCAAATAAGTCACTAACTTTTGTGAGACCAAGTTCTCGACACTCCCATTATCCACAATCAAGTTACATACCTTGCCTAAGACAGTACAATGTGTCTTGAACAGGTTGGTACGTTGCCCCTCTTCTTTGGATGACAGCAAGAGCCGTTGTAAGATGATGTTCACCCGCTCATCAGATTCTTCTTCAGCGAATTCAGCATCGGAGTACCCATCATCATCATTTTCCTCGTCGTCAGCATACACAAAAGCGGTTGTCCGCCTGGACGGACAAACGTTTGACTTGTGACTGACGCCTCCGCATCGAAAACACTTGTCTCCAGTCGGTCTAGCATAAGGATTTGCTTGCTTTTGATTGGGCACCTTGGTAGGGGCCTTTGTTGATGAGGATGTTGTACCCTTATCCTTATCAACTGATGTGCTCTTTTCTTTGGACTCGAAGTCCTTTTTTGCATCCTCCGTTGCTTCATGGTTATTTTGCTGGGACTACTTGCGGAAAGATGAGAAATTCTTGGGGGATTTCTCCATCAATTTGGCCTTTAGCACTAGGCTAGAAGCCTCGGTGATAGTCCAACATGTCTGCAGCCCCATCTTCTCTTGGATTGAACTCTTCAACCCACTGATATAGCGGGCCACCTTCTGGTTCTCAGTCTCGTTCACGTCATTGCGTTCACACAGCCGTAGGAACTCAGTGGTATACTCTGCCACACTCTTCTTATTGCCCCGAGCACATTCAATGTACATCTTGTACAAAATTTGCTCATAGTCGTCAGGCAAAAAGCGCTCCGTCATCAACTGCTTCATCCGCCTCCAGGTTCGGATAGGATTCTTTCTCTGCTTCTGTCTCTGGACCACCAATTTGTCCCACCAGACGGCAGCGGTACTCTTAAGGGTCCGTTTGGTAATGCATGTAACTTTTCGGAGCTTTTGGTTTTAATAAATTATAGTTTTAAATAAGTTAAATATAAGATTTTAATTTAATTAGCTTTTGAAATTGGATTTTCAACAGCTACTAACCGCAAGCTTTTCAGAATTCTATTCATTTTCTCCTATCTGATCAGCTAGTTTGTATCAGCTACTCTATCAGCTGGGTTACCAAACACCTTACTAGCTTATTAAAACGCCAATTTAACATATATTTAACACACTTAATCCATCAGCTTCAGCTACCCTATCAGCTTCAGCTGGCCCATCAGCTCCGTGTTACCAAACTGACCCTAAGACGGATTGCTACCATCTTAACCTGTTTGTTCTTCGGGACCCCCATGACCTCAAAGAATCTATCAGCCTCAATCTGCCAGTCTAAGAGTTCTTCAGCGCTCATATTCCCATGGAATGGAGGGATATCAGCCTTTACCCGATAATCATGGCGATTTTGGGTGTAGCCTTGATTCTCTGCGAGATCGTCCTCAAGGATCTCCTCCTCTTCCGAACTGGAGTCGTCACCGCCCCGACGGTTTGCACCGTCGTTGCCAACACCACCCCCGCGGCCAGCGCCATTGCCAACGTTGTTTCCACCAGCCCCGGCGTTGATTCTGTCAACGCCACCATTGTTGTTATTGCTTGCCAACAGTGCTGCCAAACGATCACCCAGACCATTAAGAGTCGTGGTAAAAGCCACGGAAAGCTCTTGTAGGTCTGCCTTCGTAAGACCCTGATCTCCCATCACGCTTCAAATTGAAAACAGACAGGAGAAACCTGCTCTGATGCCAATTGACGCAGTAGGAAGTCGTGGAAGGCACGCAAGCGCGAGCCTTTGATGATAAAGGGTTCACAAGCGACGAAACCCTAGGAAATATGCCTGGAATCCACCAGAAAGGGGCTTGGAATCCACCAAGGAGATAAAGAGAAAATTCTCTAAACCAATATTTGATTAATAATATGAATGAATTATTATGGCATATGCCTACAAGTGCTTAAATAGAAGAAAACTAACCTAAGATAAAAAGATATAACTTCCTAAATATATTAAAAGATAAAAGATATAACTTCTAAAGATAAAAGATAGAACTTCCTAAATTATCTAAACTTGTGCATAAGTAAAAAATGCAAAGATAAAACCTTAATAATAATCCCTAACTAAAAGATAAAATAGAACTTTTAAAAGATAGAATTATGCTCCTGCATCATCCAACTAGGAAATTTTTCATTGTTCATATAACATCAATACTTAGTAGATCTAATGGTGGAACGCCTGCACCAACATATGCTTGAAAAATAAGTAAACTCATTACCTAAGAAAAAGGGACAGAGACAATAATATTAGGCTTTCCATACAAACTGCAGTTTAAGGTATCATATACAAGGAAAAGACTAAAATTATGAGATACAATCCACAATCTAGAAACCAACCAGAGTCCAAAGATAATAAGAATAAGAAATTTCAAATGGGCGAATAGGTTATCAATCTAAGATTATATCTTGAGTTCGGGCTAGTCGTTTAGCATTAGAGTTGAGTTGTTTATTTAATATCTTCTCCAAAATCCATTGTTGTTGGTAGAATTGGAAAAAAAATTGGAGAGATGAAAGCAAACATATCCAATCCCATATCTCAACAATGATTTCCCCATAACGTTCCTGCATTTCCAGTTAGCGCCTCAAATTTAATCTTAAATTTAGCCTATTCAACAATTTCACTACACCAAAAGCTAAACTCGTTACCACTGATTTGATTTGCATAGCACAAAGTCCATTTAAATTTTTCCAAAAATCACACATGACTACGTTGAAAATAGATTATGAACCAGTCCAGAGATCGTATGTACCTCTTTGTTCTCCCCTTTTTTCCACATCAGATTCTCAGCCTGAAAAAGAATTGAAGTGCGGAATAAGCAGATAAAAGGCTAATAAATACTCTAGAAGGGGGATGAATAGAGTATGGCAACTTTTCGCAATATAAAAAACTGTAAGACCTTACTACCAGAGATAAGACCTTATCTGAAACACAGAAACGAGTTAAGACAAGAATATCGAATAATAAGCAAGGAAAAGGATAGAAAATAAAGAACACACGAATTGTTAACAAGGTTCGACTTAACTTGCCTACGTCCCCGCCTAGGGTTATCCAACCCGTAGGATTCAACACAACTTTATTTCACTTCTTCCTATAAGTTCTAGATACAACCTTTAGAAGACCTTCCCTCTTTTAAACTAACTTCCTATCTAGCAACCCAAACACACAATAACCAAATCAAATCCTGCACAAAATCTCCAACAACTAATTTAAATATAAATCCCAATAAATATATTCGCATATATAATCGGATTGATATTATTTGTCTTCCATTATATAAAAATATATCACATATATATATGCATATCATCAAGGTAGAATCAACAAGAACGATATTCCTAGTGATTTTCAAGATAAAGTGCAGTACTAAAATGAAAATAAAGAAGATAACAAACCGTAGATTGATACTCTTTTGTGCCTTCCTCTCTCTCTCATTCCTTCGAATCGGTTCCTCCTCTTTAACGATTTCTAGGTCTAGTTCACTCGATTTTGGTCGAACCTTTAGCTGAGATCTATCCTTTGGATTATCAATCTACGGTTTTCCGTGACACAAAAACCCTAAAAAACTAAAACAATTGAAATACATGGTGAAGACTTACAAGAGAGGCAGGCAGTGCAAAGAAGCAGTGCAGAAGGCAAGACACTAGCGTATTGGCGCTGCAAGGAGCCGACAGAGGGATGGAAATGTCGACTCAATATAAGGTAGGGAGAGGGAGAGGGAAACTGGTGTGAGAAGCGGAAGAAATGACCATCGGATGGATGAGGAAAAGGTGGAGGATGGAGGAAGGGAGACGCCGACAACAAGCAGGTAGAGGGACGAGGAGAAGGAGACGTCGGCGCGGAGGAGACGTGCGCTACTCGTTTCGCTATTGGAGAGAGAAGATGAAGCTTTTGAGGGTTTAGTGTGAATGGGCAGATCTAGAGATGGAACTTTAGTCTGTATAAGCGAGAGAGGAGAGCAAAGACAAGGGTTTTTTTTCCTCAATTGGTCGGGTTTGCTTAGGCGGGTTTTTAAATTATTCAAGATTTCAATTTCGCGCTTTGTGAAATTTTTTTAGAAAAACTTTTAACATCGGTCAAAAAAAATATACTAATGTCTATTTTATTTTAGACATCTCGATTTTAAAAAGCGATGTTACAAAGTTATTTAGCATCACGTGTTTTTCTGACTGATGTTAATCCACCGATGTTAAATGACAGAATTCTAGTTGTAACGGCCCAGATTTTAAAATCCGGGTTACATTTAGAGGGAAGAATTATCCATCTGCCAGATCTTGCAATCCAAGTACGAGCTGCTTATTTATCAACTTCAAGTTATAACTCTGTTTAAGTTTTAAGGATTTAATGATATAATTCAGGAAAAAGGGGATTTCAAACCCTCAAAACAATCAAAGAATCCAATCATTATTTGTGCTTTCGCACGTGAACTTGTCCTAATTCAACTAGTCAAAACTCAAAAGAGATAAAAACGAGTTTAAATCAATATAAATACAACATGTTTCTAAATGACACACTTAACCAAAACATTTGTAAAGTCAAGCTATAATAGGTGAAGTCTTCTTAACACTCTCGTCCCGTGAGAAAACCCCGCCATAGAAGCAAATCAGCAAGCAAAAGGGAGCGGGTACCTGAAACTATACCACAAGTCAAGGTCGAGCCACTCATGCGGGACCGAAAGTCCTCGCTGAGGTCATATAATACGCCTATACCTAGAATAAAGGATGACTAATGCAGTACAAGATTTAAATCACATAAGCATGCTTTGACAGTTATAATATGCGGAAAAACTGTAAAGGGCCCAAGACAATGCCAAGTGGCATATCCCTCTCCTACCTCTGCACCCCTTCCCGTTAGTGCAGAGACTGGCCAGTTCGGTGCTATAGCATAGCAATTTCCTCGTGGTGGTGCAAAAACCACGGCATCATCATATCATATCATCTCATCGCTTGCCCGATGGTGCTGGGCTATCATATCATGCTCATATCGACTCGACTGACTCAGGGCAACCCGATGGGGCTGGGCTACCCTATGACCCTAGCAAAGACTCTAGGACTATCACAGATAACGGCCGTTCTGTTTCAAACGCATAAGAATAAGGATGCTCATTCATAAGTGCAAGTCCTAAACATGATACTACATAGCATGCTTTTATGTATATGCAACACCTACATACTATATGACACAGGCATGAGGTCCAATCACTTGAGCAAGCCCCGGAGGACTTACCTGGAGTCTTCACATCCAATTAATCAGCAACCAAGCCACTTAGATAATCATCCATCGGGAAACAAGCCACTCAGATAATCATCCAATCACACTAGCAAGTAATAAGCACGGAACAACTCATCAATACATATTTAATCAACACACAAGCATGTTTCCAAGTCATCACAAGACTAAGTAGATAACATTTTATTCAAGTAATCTAGCATTCTCATCGTGACCATCATTCTCAATTAACCTTATTCCCATCAAGTATGAAACTTAGTTCAAAGCATTACTAAGGTTATCACTCAAAACATCTTACTTCAATCAATCTCCGGTTTTCCTTAAACACTTACTCAAGTCATTCATCAATTATGAAATACTTAATTACTCCACAAAATCATAAATGCCCAAAACCAAGGATCACAAGTCTTATTTATCACATTAAATTATCACGATCCCCAAATAAGACAACGTATTCAAGGGGTAACTAAATTAGATCAAGGTTATAAGAAAACACAATCAAGAGTAGAAGCATAGCAAGTTCTCAATACAACTCTCATATTATTTTAACAATTTTAGGCAATCATATTAATCTTAATCTAAATCAATCCTAACAAGTATCTACTCAATTGGTTCATTCTAACATGATCACATGACATTCAAATAAAACACTCATACCTAAAAGTATGTTCTTTATAAGAAGAACCTACCTCATCCCCATTTTATACACTTAGCTAAGTCATCCAAAGAGTACCCAACTTGGTTATCTTGAGGCATCAACTCATCAAGATTCAAATTCGATTTAAACCTTACCAAAATAGAAAATCCAAATGTTCTTTCATAAAATCAAGTTCACTTCCTAACTCCACTCACCACCATAAAAGTCAAGGATGTTGATAGACTCTTAATTCATTTCCAATTCCTAGGCACCTAAATAAAACTCATCAAAACAATTTCACATTCTTATGTAAAGCAAGGAAAAAGACAAATCCCCTATTCGATCCCTTCAAATCCAAGAGCAACATAGCCAATCAAATATCAATTAATCAATTAAGTTTTACCGCAGTCAATTATTCATAAATCAAAATCAACAATCAACATCACAGCTTGTAAGTTTGAGGCACAATATGATATAGAATTAAGTTACTCCAATTGATTAATTCGAACAAAAAACCAAAACCAAAGCAAAACCATTTTAATTTATGTTACCCTTTTTCGAAACACCTTAAAATGAGTTATAAGATTTCCCCATTAATTTCATTACAATCACATAGTGACACAATCAAGCAACTACTAAGTAAATCAAAATTAAACCAAAACCAGTAAAACTTCAACGACCCAACTACGCTCAAGGTCCCTTAATTCAATCAGGCAAGGCAGGGTCAAGATCAAGGAGTTATACCCCAAATTGAATTGAGTCCTAGGCTCATTCAAGAGTCGGCTGCAACATCGGAGTCACTCGGAGTCGTCGGAGTCGAGTCGGCCAGTGAGAAGGAGAGTAGAGGGGAGCCATGGGTGCTCCTCTGGCTGTGCAGATCCGGAAAGGGAGAGGGAGAGCGAGCAGAGGCACTGGCGTGGTCCACCGTGAACGAGAGGAGGGAGATCATTGCCCAACCTCAATGGCCTCGGGCTTGAGAGAAGAGACAACTCGGGAGGGCAAGCCACGAGGGAGGAATGGGGCTCACCGGCGTCGAACTAGCTCAGCACCCTCGTCCTCAACAGTTGCAGCAGTCGAAGAGGGAGGGAAGGTTGTGGTCCTCATTGCCGGCGTCGGGTTCCGCCGAGGGGAGCAGCTCCGTCTTCATTCGATTCCGACCAATTAACCGGCGTCAGGGCTTGTTACGGAGGTTGAGCGAGAAGGTGCTAGAGGGATCGAGGAGACGAATGAAGAGCAATAGAAGATCGAGAGGGAGAAGTGAGGGCGTGAGCAAGATGAGAGGAGAGAGACGACGAGCGCAGCGGAAGCTCAAGCTCAGATCTAGAAATTGAAGAGAGAGAATGAGGCTGATGGAGGTCTGGGATGAGGAGAGTGGATAGGGTTCTAAGGGTTATAAGGGTTTATATACCCGTAAATTAGGGTTACAATTAAATTATTGGAAATCACAAAAACATTCCGCTATTTGTCAATTTCAAGAATTCTACCCAAAATTAAATTACGGTTAACATCTCTATAAATTTATAATAATTAGAAACGTCAAAATGATCTTCTCAAAGTCGTCTTAATATACTCCAAATATAAAGATTTTATTTCAAACTCTATAATTCTCAAAAGTGCGCAATCAATTTAATTTGAAACTTACTAAAATTATTTTCTTAAAATTTTAATCATATTCCAAGTTTATATTATAGTCCGAGTTGATAATTTAACGAAGGTACCTTTAATGAATTCAAAATTTCTAGTTCTTTACACTAGTAGTGATGGATATTAGGTGTAGAAATTAGAATTAGTGTATGGGTATTAGTATATAAATAGTAAATACCCTATATCTTGTATTAGAGAAATCATGAATGAATCAAATGCCAAAATTACCCTTTTCTCCTTACCTTTACTCTCTCTTCCTCTCCCTTTACTGATTCCTCTCCCTTTACTGATCCCTTTCCCTTTACCCGTGCCTCCCTCTTCCTTCAACTCTTAATCTCTAATCTTCTTCTCCTTAATCTCTCCTTTCTTAAGCTTTTCCTTTCCCTATCAATCTGAATCTTAGTTCGATTATGGCTGGGACATGACAAATGTCTTACTGATAAACTCATCAATGCTGCAAAGGGATCTTCAAACAGGTAAATTTGAATTTTAACTTTCTCAAAGTTGATAGATAACACTCTAGCAAATATATATTGTGCTTTGCTGCTTCAGGAAAAGATCATTTTGATTTATTTTAGTGTTCATGCTTTCACTACAAAAAATAATGAAATTTGCCACCCATGGTAGCTTCGGCAGACATGTGTTGTAGCAATTGGTACCCTTTTGCTACGACATTAGCCACGGCAAGCGTGAGATAAGGAAAAAAACAAGATAGTAGCTTCAGGTGAAGTTGTCGTAGCTACACTTCTATTGAGTTAATTTTACCATTTACGGTAGCAACGGCTAGTCTTTTTCGTAGCTATTGAATAATTAAAAATAAATAAAAAGGCGACGGCAAAGCTTTGCCGTGGCAAACTACACAAGTTTACCAAAAAAAACATTAAAAAAAATTAAAAATATATATTGTTTCCCACCTTCCTTTTCACATCCCTCCATCTGTGTAACATAGATTAATAAAAAGAGAGAGAGTGAGAAAGCAAAACCCCCAAACCCTAGGCTAAAGCGCCGCCACCGCCACCACAAAATATGCAACTGGAGTTTTGAGATTGAAAGGGATTTCCAGATCCGGATCTGTTCGTTTATGATCCTGTCCATTGAGCTCGATACAAGCAGCAAGGGTGAAAAAGAAAGGGTAAACCAAAGGTGGAACCCTAGAAGCCATGCCGCCACCAGCGACTCTGACCACCCATCTCTCATCGGAGCCCCGGCCCGAACCTTGACGCCGCAGTCAGAATCGTTCAAAGAACCCTAACACAAACAAACTCTGAAGATACATCAGCTAAATCCAATCTCAAAAGCTTAAATCTTGCAACGGTGATGAGGAGGGTAAAAATCTCAGAGGAAAGAAGAATGAAAGCGCTAACATCAGAGGAGGAAGATGGCGATTCAAAAACATCAAAAAGAACAAGAAGGAAATTGAAGTTGATGTTGGGGCGCCTGGGTTCTTGCTCCTTCGTTGGGGATGGCGGCGGTGCTGGCGTCCATGGGAAAAAGGGTTCCTTTATACTGTCTGTTCAAAAGAGGATTCAGTCCTCTAGGCTGTTCAAAAGGGTTCTGTCATACCGCCTCTTCTCTCTAGGCTGTTCAAAAGAGGATTCAGTCCTTGGATCTAGCTTTCGAGCGATTGGGAGCTCCTTGGACTCACTAGATCAGGCAAAGCAAAAGGCAAAAGGCTTGAGTCGCCTTCTTCATACCGCCTGTAAAATAGACACAGGTCAAAGAAAGGGAAGGGGAAAAATCAGGTACGAAAATTCGAGGTACTACCCCAACAACCCTCTTGCTCAATTTGATCCTAATGAATTTCTATTAAGTGAAACTCTTTCATGCCCCTTTATCGACTACAAATTCTTTGAGCAGTTTGTTAGAAGATTCCTGAGATGTGATTTATTCAGGAAGCAGTGATGGGTATTGTTCACCTCTGATCATTTTAATGAAATTTCTTTGTGAGTTGTATGCACATTCTTTGTGTGACTTTTAGAGGTTGGAAGTTGTCTGCCTTTTTAAATACGGATGTTCTCTTTATTTTCTATATTTAGGTTCATCAGATGCTGGGATGCAAAACTAGCTCATGAGCTTTATAGGATAATAGTTGGACTTGGTGGTTTAGTTGGACTTGGTGGTTTAAGCAGTGGGCCTGAACTCTGTGTTTGGTCACTTATTTCCTTAAGGTACTCCCTCCGTCCCACAATAGATGTCTTTTACTATTCATGCACGTTTTCTTAAGAAGTTAAAAACTATATAAAATATCAATATTTTATTAAATATTTTTAAATAATATTATACATATTACTAATAAGTATAGAATTATTTTAAAAAATTAATTAAAAATTGGATATTTTATATAGTTTTTAGCTCATTAAAAAGCGTGCATGAATAGTCCAAAGACATCTATTTTGGGACGGAGGGAGTAATATAGAATGATTAAAAGACTAAAAGAAGTTGATTGATTAAGCACAAGCTGTAAGTAATCATTTCCTCTTGTCCTTGTTGAGTTTAAGTTTGACATCACTTACTATCTTTTAGAAACCATAACTTTAATCTTCTTGTGAGATAAAAAAAAAAGTTCAGGTTTAGCCTCAAGCATATAGTATTTGACTTTCTCTAAAGCATTTTATCAACAAATTTTTATTGCAACAAGAGATACATTCAAATTTTGCTTCTTAAAGGTTTGATTATTTAAAGCTTTAATACTTTAAAGCTTTAATACTTTATGAATTGATAGTTTTAAGTTATAGGTGGAAAACTACTCTATTTGAATTGGGACTTTGAGTTGTAAATTTAATTGCGATTTGGTACTTTTGATTTAAGACTGCCAATATGCCCAAGAGGTGTACGGTCCCTTCTCAACATCGAGAATAATATGGATGATGTTCTTGACATTTGAGAGTCTACAAGAGCGGAGTGGAATGAGGGTTTGGTAGCGGCATCCATGGAGATATAGGTAGAGGAGAAGATAGGTGGGGAATCTGGATAGTTGGCAAACTGATAGGGGACGGAGAAGTCAACGGATGGATGAGTGAGGGTGCCTGACAGGGAGGGGAGTGGTCGGCGATAGGGAGGGATGAAGAAAGATGAAATGATCGATGGTAGGCTAGGGCAAATTTTTGAAAAACCCTAGAGAGAGCCTGACACCATGTTATAATTGGGCCTTACAGAAACCCTAGAAAGAGCCTAGAGGGAGGGATGAAGAAGGGTTGCTAATATGAATAGTTTGCAAAATGCCCCATTGTTTTATTAGAATGAAAATATCTTTACATTGATCAGCCTAGAAACTCCATAATTATAATAACTAGACATCGTGCATTTATTTATTACATATTTGCATTGTGATTGTACGCTATTCAACGAAACTAGCTAAGAATTTATATTTTCATATATATACATATATGGTTAAATGCATATAAGATTGATTTGAGTTCCAACTACGGTTGAAAAATGAGCAGATAAATAGTCTTTTTACCATTTTGTCAATAACCTTTATTCCAGCGGCTACTTTGTCAATAGTCATTTACCATTTTGTCAATAACCTTTATTGAAAAATGAGCAGATCGATAAATAAACATAGGAAAAGTCGTATGTGACACATTCTCCTTAATCATAGTAGTATTAACCAATCAAAAAAAAATAACTCGTTGTCTTAATTAATCAAGATAATAGTTTTCATAATTTTTTAGATATAGATATATTTTGGAAAGATTTTACTCAATTTTGTAAGATTTGGATAATAATTATATAAAAAATAATTTATTTCATACACTTAATCAATACTCCCTCCGTCTCAAAATACATGTCTTTTTAGCCCATAAAATTTTGTCAAAAATACATGTCTTTTTAGATTTAATCATTACACTTAATCTACTTTTACATCTAATCATTACTCTAATTTTTACATCACCCCTACTCTCATCCTCACAAATTAAAAAAGAAATAAACAAATACAAGTCTAATCATTACACTTAACATACTTTTTACATCTAATCATTACGTTTAACATACTTCTTAATTCCCGTGCTCCGTCCTAAAAAGACATGTATTTTAAGACGGAGGGAGTATGTAGTATATAGTATATCTTAAGATGACATTTTATTTTCTACATTTCATATAGAATGTTTATTAATATAAAATTTATTTAAATTTTAAAAAATGAAAGAATATATATATATATGCATATATTATAAGAATTTCATTTAATTCTATCATGATTACATAACAATTAAAAAATATTAAAATAAATAAATTAATTAATTAATTAATTGAAGGGTTATTAATAATTTATTTAAGAAAAAATTTGGGATATGTCCATATTATATGCCAAAATTAGCTCCTAGGACATTTGTGTAGAGAAATTGGGTGAATGTCCCAAAATGACATTTTTGCCCCTGCTTTTATTTCTTCCCCTTCTCCCCAAATTAAAACAAGCGAAGCGAGGAAGCGAGATCTGGCCATGGATGCTCCCAATCATCGTCTCACGGAAAGGATTGAAGGCGCTCGACGTGGATCAGGGAGGAAGATTCACAGAGAAGCCACTGGAGGGAGCGAATTTCATGGAGCGGAACAGATCAATCAATCTCCTCCGTCGCCGAATCCAGGTGCAAGATCGCCGAATCTCAGGTTTTGGTAAGCTATCTCCATGACCTTGTCACTTCTGACGACGACCAGCTAACCGAGGTAGGCATATGCCAAGTTCATTCGAAGACTCGAAGCTATGATCGGCGAAATCGAATGGCTTCAATGGCTTCCCTCCCGGTCTCCCGCAACCGCCCTTCCTCACTCGCTTCTCTCCACCTACATAATCAACTCCCTCCTCCGTTTCCTCCTATTCCTTCCTCTCCCAACCTGATTCGCCTCAGGCCGAAACTGTAGAGTATATCAGTTATAGATGGTGTAGGTTGTTATAATAGGTTGGAATAAAATGGAGTGACGTCAGTATTGTAACTGACTCCTCTATAAATAGACCTTCATTGTACATAATCAATAAGGGAAAATAATACAATTTCTTACGGGACAAGCTCCCAAAACTACTTCTGTGTTCTCTGCTGCACTAGGTAACTAATCTCTTCTTCCATCCTAATCTTCCTCTAATGTGATGAAGATCTGAAGCTACAATTACAGATTCATGTCTTAATATGGTATCAGAGCGACTGTTCAGCAAAGAGCTAGAATCCATGGTTAATTGCGGAGGTTTATGTGCAGTTTTTTTTGCTTCCGCTGACCTAGGTTTATGATTTGTTTGTTTGATCTGTGATTGAGAGTCTCTGTTCTGCGATTACGTTTATTTTGGTTCGTTGCTTGTATATCTCGGTGATATTGCTGCAATCGTACTTCCTGGTTGGTTTATGAGGATAATCGGTGATTATCGTTGTTAATTGTTCCATTTCGCCTGCGATTTCCGTTTGTCTGTGTGCGCTGGAGGAGATCTGGTATGGTTGAGAGTTGCGGTGTGCGATTGTTCTCCGTTTGTTGATTTCTGCTCGGTTGTGGTGCTCGTTGTTTGATTCCTGTTGTGACTCTTGGTTTCGGTCTTGATTTCGTTTTTGATTGTTCATATTGTGATAGATTTGTGCGTTCCGAGAGAGAAGTTGCTGATTCATCATGTCTAAGAGAACTGGATCGAATATGAACAGAGTGGAGGGTGAATCTTCTAGCCGTGTTGACAGGACTCTGAATTCAACGGTGAATTTCAATGATCCATTGCACCTTACTAACTCCGACCATCCTGGAATGACATTGGTTGCAGTTCAGTTTACTGGATCCAACTTCAACAGTTGGAGTAGGGGCATTAGAATGGCCCTAGGCGCGAAGATGAAGCTAGGCTTCATCAATGGGGTTTGTGCTCACCCGGAGGAAGGGTCGGATGATGTGGAACGCTGGATAAGGTGTGATTTCATGGTGACATGTTGGATCATTAATTCCATGAAACCGGATATTGCTGAGAACTTCCTGTATGTGTCGTCTGCGAAGGAATTATGGGACGAACTGGTGGAGCGATTTGCGGAGTCGAACGCTCCTCTTATCTACCAGTTGCAGCGGGAAATAAGTGACATCAAGCAGGACAATCTGTCTTTCTCAGCTTATTTTGGCAAAAGGAAACGTGTGTGGGATGAGTTGTAAACTCTACAGGGTACTCTGACTTGCACTTGTGGAGTTATGAAGAACTGTGCTTGTCTTCTTCTTAAGAAGATGTTGGATCGTGAAGCCACAACAAAATTGATGCACTTCTTGATGGGCCTTAACGATCAGTTTGAGGGTATAAGAAATCATATCCTGGCCTTAGATCCACTTCCATCTCTCAACAAGGCTTTTCAGATGGTTACACAGGTGGAACGCCAAAAGGACATCACTGCTAAACAAGCTATGAATCATGAAATCATGGCGGCTGGAAGGTTTAATAATTCTAAGTTTGAGAAAGGCCAAAGTTCAGGAAAGAACATAGACTACAGGGCTGATTACAAGGCTGAGTTTAAGAAGGCTAAGTTGGATAGAGTTTGTACATATTGCAAGGAACGTGGGCACGTTTGAGATACTTGCTTCAAACTTGTCGGGATTCCGGACTGGTACAAAGAATTGAAGGCTCAGGGTAATGGGAATGGTAAACCGAGCACTGCTGGTGGTGGTGGAAAGCTTGTTTCTCAAGTTGAGGGGGCATATGAGGATCACCCTTTAGCCATGGATGCTGAGTCACAAACTACAGGTCCATCTAATCCAGTTCCCGATGAGCATATGATTAATGCTTTGATCGCATATGCTGCAAGAAAGGTTCGATGCAAGGGTGTCATGGGCTCTGCTGATGGTAGCTACGGTGCCGTCAACTTTGCAGGTAACCTTGTTGCTCACACGTCTAAGTCTTTGCATTCTTCTACGATCAGTTGGATAATCGACTCTGGAGCAACCGATCATATTACATATGATCTTGAGTTGTTCACTGAATTTCACCATCTTTCTACACCAAGTCATATTGGATTCCCGGATGGTGTAGTTCAGACAGTGACTATTGCTGGTACTGTTGCACTCACAGAGCAGATTACTCTTCTTGATGTTCTTTTTATGCCCAACTTTCATCATCATCTTCTATCGGTGTCAAAGTTACTTGATTCAGGAGGTTTGGTGTTCTTATTTTATCAATCACGTTGTGAATTACAGGCCATTTCAACTAGAGCGATTCTTACTACTGGACAGAGACATGGGGGCCTTTATCATTTTGAAGCGTTTAGTTGTCTTCCCAAGCAGCAGAACATACACAGAGTTGATATCAGTTCATCCACTTCTTTGAATAAATCTGCCAAACACTTGAACTCTTTTGTGGGTGCAATGGATGTTGCACATTTGCATTTGTTTCATGCTCGTTTGGGGCACTTAAGTCCTTCTAAGATGTTGCGATTGCAAGGTTGTTCTGCTACTGTTTTGCAAGGATTTTCTTGTGATGTTTGTGACATTTCAAAACAGCATAAACTTCCGTTTGCTACTAGCAGATCGATTGCTTTGAGTGCTTTTGATTTGGTGCATTTCGATGTGTGGGGGTCGTATGCTACACCATCGTTGTGTGGGGGAAAGTTTTTCCTCACAATCTTAGATGATTGCACCCGCTGTACATGGACTTTTATCCTTCAAAATAAAAGTCAGGTTGCTGCCATGGTTAAGCACTTCTTCAATTTTGTGCTTACCCAGTTTGGTGTGCAGATTAAGCAAATTCGAACCGATAATGGTTCCGAATTTGTCAATCATACTCTTCAAGAGTTTTTGCTTACTAAAGGGGTTCTTCATCAACGTTCGGCTCCGTATGTCCCGGAGCAAAATGGTCGGGTGGAACGTAAACACCGGCATCTCATTGAAACGGCCAAAGCTTTGCGGCTGAATGTAGGGCTTCCCGTCTCTTTCTGGGGTGAATGTGTACTTACTGCGACTTACCTTATCAATCTCATGCCTTCAGCTGTGTTGAATTGGAAATCACCTTATGAAGCCTTGTTTCTCAAAGCACCTGATTACGCATCCTTAAAGGTGATGGGTTTCTTATGTTTTGCTTTGGTCCCTCGTTCTCATCGTAGCAAGTTTGATCCTACCTCTAGACGATGCGTGTTTTTTGGGTATCCAGCTGGGCAGAAGGCGTTTAAATTATATGATATTGAAGACAAGAAGGTTCTTGTCAGTCGGCATGTCATTTTTCGTGAATCTGAGTTTCCCTTTAAAAATTTGGACTCCCCTTCAGCCCCGGTTGTCTCTCAGTTACCCTTTGTGAGTTTTGGGGAGGATCATGGGTGTTCGGTTTCTGGGGCTCCACATGATAATCCTCCTTCCCTTGGTCCAGCTCCACATGATGGGTCTCCGGTTGTGATGTCTTCTCATCATGATAATCCTCCTGATGTTCCGAATGATGTGGTTCAGCAAGACCAGTTAGTGACGGCTTTAGGTCCTCGACAGATTGTTAGGTCGGCTAAGTACCATGACTATGTGGGAGCTCACCCTCCCCGTCGCACACGGTTGATTCCTTCTCATGAATCCTTGGCTCATGCCTTTTCTGTTTTAAGTTGGTCCGATTTCAGTCACTACTCTGAGCATTTTGTGAATTCTTTATGCAATATGTTGGCTGTCCATGAGCCTTCTTCCTTCTTGCAAGCTCAGAAGGACCCGGCTTGAGTGGCTGCTATGAATAAAGAACTAGAGGCATTAGATTCAAATCACACTTAGGACTTGGTTCCATTACCTCCAGGTCACACCGCAATAGGATCTAAATGGATATACAAAGTGAAGTATAGACAGAATGGGGAGGTTGAATGATTTAACGCTCGGTTGGTTGCGAAGGGGTACAACCAAGTAAAGGATCGTGACTACAAACATACGTTTTCTCCGGTGGCAAAATTTGCTACTGTTCGCACTTTATTACCTTTGGCATCTTGCAAAGGTTGGCGTCTACATCAATTGGATGTCAACAACGCGTTTCTCCATGGGTTTTTAGACGAAGAGGTGTACATGACTCCACCTCTTGGCTATCCTAAGGCTCAACCTGGATTGGTGTGTCGTCTTCGACGGTCCCTTTATGGCCTCAAACAGGCGAGTCGATAATGGAATGTCGAACTCACCAAGCATCTTACTGCTCGGGGTTTTGTCCAGTCTCGTCACGATTACTCCCTCTTTACTAAGGTTTTGACTGGCGGGATGGCAGTTGCCCTGATTTACATGGACGACATTCTCCTCACTGGTGACGATGAATCAGAAATTGTCTCTCTTAAGGCTTCACTCGACAAGTGCTTCACAATTAAAGACCTGGGGCTGGCAAGGTTCTTTTTAGGCATGGAAATTGCTCGTTCACCTAGTGGGTTGCTTCTTAATCAACGGAAATATGTACTTGATCTGCTACAAGATTCGAGGTTCACAGATTGCAAACCAACTGCGTTTCCTATGCAGCGAAACATTCATCTAAGTGTGGATACAGGAGAGGAGATTTCAGATCCTGAGTCTTATCGTAGAATGGTAGGCAGGCTTCTCTTCTTGACCATGACCCGCCCCGACATCTCCTACACCGTTCAACAGTTGTCACAATTTATGTCTTCTCCGCGTACGCCTCATATGAATGTTGTAAGGTATCTCTTGCGCTACCTGAAAGGCACCGTTAATTGTTCGTTATTCTACCCCAGCAACTCTGCTTTGAATATACGGGCCTATTCAGATGCTGACTGGGGCAGCTGTCCGTTTTCTGCAAAATCCCTCACCGGGTACTGCGTTTTTTCTCGGCGATTCTTTAGTTTCGTGGAAAACGAAGAAACAAAAGACGGTGTCGAAATCATCTACCGAGGCGGAGTATCGGAGCATGTCAATGACAGGCAGCGAAGTGGTATGGCTTACTGGGTTGCTTGGGGATCTCAAGGTTCAGCCTTCACTGCCGATTCCACTTTGTTGTGATAACAAGTCCGCACAACACCTCGCTGCTAATCCCGTGCTTCATGAACGCACCAAGCATCTCCGTATCGATTGTCACTATGTCCGAGAGTTGGTGCAAGAGGGGATGTTGTCTACTGTCCATGTTGCTTCTCACTTGCAGATTGCAGATTTACTTACCAAACCCCTTGGTGCTCAGCAACATCTTACTTTAGCTTGCAAGATGGGCTTAGTATTCCATCATACCCGCCCACCTTGAGGGGGGGGGGGGGTGTAGAGTATATCAGTTGTAGATGGTGTAGGTTGTTAGAATAGGTTGGAATAAAATGGAGTGACGTCAGTATTGTAACTGACTCCTCTATAAATAGACCTTCATTGTACATAATCAATAAGGGAAAATAATACAATTTCTTACGGGACAAGCTCCCAAAACTACTTCTGTGTTCTCTGCTGCACTAGGTAACTAATCTCTTCTTCCATCCTAATCTTCCTCTAATGTGATGAAGATCTGAAGCTACAATTCCAGATTCATGTCTTAATAGAAACCCGTCCACACAACCCGCCTCCCTCCCCCATACGCGAACGTATTCGGTCCTGGTCCCTACCCCGTCGGACCTAATCCGGTTTTGAAGCCAGGGGGATTCGGCGAGGATGAGGCGGATGAACTCGGTGTTGGTTGGAAGCAGAAAAACGCAATTAGTTAGGGGCTTTTGTCGAGTTTGCTGGCGGAGCACAAGCTGAGACTCGCCGTTTCGGTTTTTAGCCTCACCGCTTGCACTACTTGCACTCTCTCCATGCCTATTTTCTCCGGTGTGTTAGCTCTTCTATATACCTTCACCTTGTTCTTCAATTTTGGAAGGTTTGAATTCGGATAAATGCTTGATTTCAAATTTCGATTGGAGTGGGAAGAAGTACAAATTTAGATGGATTTCATCTTTGCCTTTCCACTCCATTTACTTCTTTATTTGCATTACTTCTCCTCACACTATATTTTAGTTAAAATTTTTGTTCAATTATTTTAGACAAAAAATAATAAAGATGTTTTGTATTTTGTTACGGTGACACTAGTGGTGACATTATTAAAGGGGTAAAGCTACCTAATAGACACCACATTTTTGTCACAAATAAAGTTGTCACCAAAGGTAAGCCATAGACTACATTAAAAGATGAATAACAAAGTGTTATTAGTGGTGTCCCCACCATAAAAACAGTGTCACCATATCTGTCACCAAAGGAAAAACCTAGAATAAGAGAAAATATTATTAGTGGTGTCACCACAATTAAAAAAAATGTAACCATTGCTTCACCAAAAGGAAACCCAAAGACAAATGAAAGTGTTATTAGTAGTGTCACCATAATAAAAAAAAATGGTAACCACTGATGTCACCAAAGAAAAAACCTAGGACAAGGGAAGCACAAACCCTAAATGGGCTGTTGAGAAGCCAAAATACATGTGGTGACAGTTCTTCTCAAATATATGAATGAGTAAGATGGTCATAGACACTGTAACCAAAATAATAAATAGGGTCATAGATACTGTCATCACTATAAAAATAGGGTCATAGACACGGTCACCACTATAAAAAACAGGGTCATAGACACTGTAACTAAAGGAAAACCCCGTGGTGACAGTTCTCCTTTAATATATGAATGGGTAAGAGAGTCATAGACGTTGTAACCAAAATAAAAACAGGGTGTCACCACTATAAAAACAGGGTCATAGACACTGTAACCAAAGGAAAAACTCTGTGGTGACAGTTCTCCTTTAATATATGAATGGGTAAGAGGGTCATAGACGTTGTAACCAAAATAAAAATAGGGTGTCACCACTATAAAAAAAAAGGTAAAAGACATTGTCACCACTATAAAAACATGGTCATAGACACTGTAACCAAAATAAAAACAGGGTCATAGACACTGTAACTAGGGATGGCAATTTCACCCGCACCCGACGGATATCCGTCTCACCCGACCCGAAAAAGTGGGTGAAAATCCGAAATAAAGCGGATATTAAATGGGTGATGGGTGAACGTGTGATGGATCGGGTTGGAATCGGGTGAAGAAATTCCCCACCCGTCACCCGACCCATCACCCGACCCGTCACCCGACCCATCACCCGACTTATATTATATAATTATATTTTATATGTGAAATTACCAATATACCCCATAAACCCTAATTCAAGATACCTATCAAACGATTTCCCGCTTGAAGTTTTGGTTGTTGGAGACTATGTTTTCTCTTCTTTTTATTCATAATTGTAATGTCTTTTTATTTTCAAGACTTCTTGCTTGAAGTGTTGAAAGTTCTGGATGTTTACACGTATTTGAATGAATTTGACTATATTTTTTACTAATTTATTCGTCGATGTGTTCGACGTATGTTTTTAAATAATTTTTTTTTATAAATTTGATGTCTTAAATTTCACCCGAATTATCACCCGATCCACCCGATCACCCGATGGGTGATGGGTGGATGGGGCGGGTGAAATATTTGGTGGGTGATGGGTCGGGTAGGGTGAAGGGTTTTGGGTGGTGGGTCGGGTGACGGAAGTAGATCATCCACCCATCACCCGACCCATTGCCATCCCTAACTGTAACCAAAAGAAAACCCTAGGACAAGGGAAGCACATATCCTATAGGGGCTAATGAGAAGCGAAAATACATGTGGTGACAGTTCTCCTTTAATATATGAATGGGTAAGAGGGTCATAGTCTCATAGACGTTGTAACCAAAATAAAAACAAGGTCATAGACACTGTCACCACTATAAAAACAAGGTCATATACACTGTAACTAAAGGAAAATCTAGCAAAAAAACATGCGGTGACAGTGTCACCAAAGAAATATCGTATGACAAGGAGGGTTAATTATGTTCAAAATATATTATTATTATTATTATTATTATTATTATTATTATTATTATTATTATTATTAAAACTAAAGAGAATATAAGGAGTACTTGTAAAAATACATGTGGTTACAGGGTCATAGACACTGTCACCACTATAAAAACAAGGTCATAGACATTGTAATCAAAGGAAAACACTAGGACAAGGGAAGCACAAACCCTATAGGGGCTAATGAGAAGCCAAAATATATGTGGTGACAGTTCTCTTCTAATATATGAATGGGTAAGAGGGTCATAGATGCTGTAATCAAAATAAAAATAGGGTCATATACACTGTCACCACTACAAAAACAAGGTCATAGACACTGTCATCGCTCAATTCGGGATTAGAAATAAGAAGATGAAGTTTAATCCCAACTCCTTTAAAATTATATAATACTATAAAACCAAAATTTATAATATCTAACTTAATCAAATAAGCCTAGATGGAATTAAATTACCAAAATTTATAAATTCTAACTTAATCAAATAATGAAATAAGCCTAAATGGAATTAGAAATAAAAAGATGAATTTCAATCCCCTGTAGCACTATCCCCAACCCACCCCTCATATTGATCCCTTTCTGTAACTTAGTAATTAGTGGAAGACAGTCCCCTTCCACAATTAAATGTGTTGCACAGCCCAGACCACCTCTTCGGCCTCTGTCAGCTCGACCTCCTCTGTGGACTGAATCCTCCTCCAACTTTAATTCAACCAACTCGTCTCCATTTCCAGCCACAACCTCATCGTCCTCGTCGTCGGCTATCACAAATCTGCGGCATATAGGTGATCGGTGGGCTGTAATCAACGAGGTCGTAATCCTCCAAGCAATCGTCCTTCATTTCGAAATCATCCAACGCCAAATCAACGGTCCAAGCGGCGGATCTTCATCGCTCGGAAGCAGTCCCCGAGCTTGGATTCGAGAGAGGAGGATCGACCACACAGCTGGAACCCAAATCAAGGGCGAAAACGATCGAAAATCAACACGAATCAAAAGCAACTGGAAAACAGCACTATACGGAAGTAGAAGCAACTGGAAAGCAACTGGAAAACCAATCATCGCTCGCTCTTCCGATGATCGGTTTCCTATTACTGGCACTTCTTCAGTTCAGCAACGCGCAGAAGGCTCCTTCCCCGGCGCCTTCCAACGACGGTAACAAGTGATGTGATGTCGACGACTAAGATCGAGAAAGAAGAGTAAGAAGGAGAGCCAGAATCTGTTGATGGAGGAAGGTGGCGGCGACGGGGTTAGTGAGAGAAGAGGGAGGAGATTCGGATATGACGTTGAAAGGGGTTGAGTTTCGCCTCCATTGGCAGATTGAGAGACCAGATGAGGAATCTAGATCTGAACGGTAGCAAGACTGAATGAAGGGGATTAAATTAGACAAGGGTACTATTGGGATTATGAAAATATATTGGACAATTACTAACAAAATCAAACCCCTAGGACAAATACTAAATGAGCTAATGGAAAGAGCCTTTGGGCCAAATATTTTCTTTATTTAATTAAAAAAACGCATACATTATTATAATTTTAAGGGGAAATTGCAGGAAACCACCCTTAAAATATGCTCATTTGCATAAAACCACCCATTAAATTCATATTTGCTGTGAACCACCCTTTAAACCCATTTTATTTGCAAAGTCACACCCTAACAAATTTTCCGTCAGATTTCCATTAAATACTTTAATTTACCGTTATAATCTTTATTTTTTTAATTAGATTTTTTTTTTTAAAAAAAGAATAATTCTAAAATAAACATCACCTAAATTGTACTATAAGACCATCCACATCCCATTGAGTTTATAATCCTATTTATGGTCTCTACCCACATATGATTTTTCGTATTCACTCCGTCTATGTGTTTTTTTCACACATCCCACAATATTGCCTCCATCTCATTTATTTTTATTGTGAGTTAGTAAAACCTTGATTTTTCGCATATACATTATTTATAAAATCAAAATGTTGTTACAGTTTATTATATTTTTTAATTATATACATTTCGGTGTAAAAAAAATCATAAATCAGTTATAATATTAATATTTCAAATTAAAAGAAAAATTGGAAAGAAAAAAAAGGAAAAAGAAAGTTTTTGAGGAAAGAGACTCAAGAAAAGATCAAATAGATTTGATTGGTGGAAAAGTGGGACCCACACAATTTGCACTCTCTTAAATTTGAAGGGGTGGAAAAAATTTTAACATTTTTGACATTCAAAATACATGGAATATGGGGTATTTTTTTAGTTAGAGTCTAAATTTCCCACATTTTTCATTGGGATGTGGATGGTCCAAGTTTCGTTTCTCTAAAACCTAGATCTATTTTGAGTTTCATCCTTTTTTTATATCTAAGGCGGTAATTGCGGTGACCAAGTTTTGGATCTGGTTCAACCTCGCCACGGACGTAGCCATGGGCGATGAGCTTTTAGAGGGACCAGTCAAGAGTGGTCGAAGATCGAAATCGGGGTTGGGGTCAGAGTCAAAGCTGGAAGGGAGAGGTGAGTCAGGTTAGAGAGGAAGCCATTTTCCGTTTGGCGATGGTAGAATTATTTTATTAGATCTGGCGCAAGGTTAGGGGTTTTGGTGAGGGAGGGATTGACATTGTAGGATGGATTATAGATTTGTAGTGATTTGGAGCTGATTGAGGAGATTTGAGAGGGAGTGAGAGTAAAGAAGTGATGGAGGTTGAAGAAGGTGCCATATGAGGGAGGATGGAGATGGACCATGTAGTATACCCAATTAAGCTGTATAATTTTGCTCATGGATTAAGTTTTGATTTTGCTCATGGATCAGAGAAGATGAACCATGTCAGATCAATTTTTTATTTTGCTCATGGATTACTATGTGAAAGCCACTACATCTAGATCTGGTGTTGCTTTGCTTGTTTATCTCTTCCTCAAATTGTTTTTGGACCATGTATCATCCTTTTGTGGTGTTTATTTATGAAGAAAATGATAAATGATTTTTTTTTTTTTTTGCAATTTCATTCTCGGACATGTTTACTGCCTCTGGTGAGTAGGAATGTAGGAGTTGTAGGTAGAGAATAATGGGAAGGGGATGAAGGTCAAAGTCAAATTTATTGGGTATTTTTAGTTTTTAGAATTATTTCTTCTCACTCAATTTGACTTAAAAAATAAAGGATAAAATGGTAATTGCAAAGATTTAACAGAAACTTGACAGAAATTTTAGTGGGGTGTGACTTTGCTAACAGAAATGCTTTAACGGGTGGTTTGATGCAATTATTGATTCAACGGGTGGTCTTGGCATAAAATGCAAGTGATAATATGCAACTAACGTTCATCTGGATCAACAAGTTTGGCCCATTGTAAAAAGCCCATCATGTTAAACAATTATCACTTAATCGCTGCATTGAATCTCCCAATAAAGCTTATCTTTTCTTTTTCTTTTTTTGATCAGGAGCTTATCTTATTTAGAATAGATTGAGGTGTGCAGAAAAATTTGATATGATTGATATTACAGGAAAACATGATAAAATGACATTAAAAAAAATAAAAAAAAAAGATATGAATATGATACGAAACTCTAAAACTTGATAATAAACGTGTCTTGTTTGGATCGGTGTATTTTTCTTGTCAGATATTCGACAATGTATTTATTTTTTTAACATGTTATTTTGTGTGTGCTTATTATTATTATTATTATTATTATTATTATTATTATTATTATTATTATTATTATTATTAACCAATTACTATTTACAAGAAATTAGTGGGTAGCCGAGATACTATCTGGGCACCCATTCTCTTAGCGATAATAAAACTGAGTCTAGTAAAAATATAAGCGACAGCACGAGCCCCGGCATCCTGAGATACAGAGAATTTCTGAATCCGCTTCAGCAAGGCAACCGCATCCGTATCTAACTCCCCCAACGAAGAGAAGGAGAAGGGTATGAAACCATAACCAGCCGTCGTGCACAAATCTCGATACTTGGCACACTTACGCCGAGCAGCATCAACAACAGCACGACAAGGCACAAAATCAAATATCCTAGACTGAGTTAAAGGGGAGGATCCCGTCATATCGACACAAACATCCTGCCCTCTATCCCAGTAATAAAGTAGCAAATCCGCCGGACGAAGAGGATTATCATGCCCATCAATCAAACCGATATCAACCTCCTTACCGGCAGAAATCCCAGACCTATAGCAGATATCCAATAAGGTGTCGCGAACGAGGTTATGTCGATGTTTAATGCCCACGAAACCAGCGCAAGACACAGCATGGTCACCGTAGATATCTCCATCAAATACCCGAGAACAAGCGGAACATGGTCTGGACACCGTGAACAATGGAACTCCCAATCGATAGCTAAGCACACTACGATAGGTCCTTCCATTCATAGTCTGCCCCAACCCAGAAATAGGAACTGCACGCAACAAATCAGATGAGTGAGCACCCTGTTGAGACTTCCATAATGCCACCTGTCGCGGAGATATCCAATACGAAGCCATTTCGTGCTTCCATGTCGGGTATTTGATACTAATCGTGTCGTGTCCACTACTACAATTCCGAGCAGAGGAGGCGGTTTAGAGCAGCGGTTTAGTAAGGAAGCGGTTCGCCGCAGCGGTTTAGGAGAATTTTACGAATTTGGAAATAGATTGGTCTATGGAGGCGGTTTAGACAGCGGTTTTTAAAACATACCCTATGGAGGCGGTTCAAATAGCTTTTGGCAGCGGTTCATTTAAGTAAAAATAGCTATGGTGGCGGTTCATCAAAACCCGCTAAATTTTTTCTTATCTAAGGGGGCGGTTAATTGAATTGGCGGGTTTAATTTACACGGCCCGCCTTAATTTTCCCAAAAAATTTAAAGGCCCGCTTAAAAAAAACTCGATCTCTCACTTCAACCCTCATCTCAGATCTGGGATTTCAACCCTCCCCATGGCTTCCCTCATCTCACGCTATCTCATTCTCGTGCTTTCTCTTCCTCGTCTCAGATCTAGGATCTTCAACCCTCCCCATGGATTCCCTCTCTAATCGATAACTCACCAGATCTCATTCCGACGCCTCCAACATCGGTCTCCCCCAAATCGAAGATAGAGGCTAGAGTTTCACCGGAGCTCAGCCCATTTGCAGCCACTAGCATCGCTCTTCCCCTCCCCCTCCATGTCTCCACACTGACGCCGGCGACTAAACCCCACAACGACTCTGAATCGATCCACTCCATGAGCACCACCAAGAGATGACGCTAAACGACTCCTCTAACTGACTAAAATTTTCAAAGCCTCAAGAGACGTCTGACTGATTTGAGGAGAATCCATCTCAGGTTAGCTAATTTCTAAAGCTTTACTGATTTGCAACAACTTCAAAACGAGTAGGAATTTCAATTTAGGGTTTCAATTCCTCCTCTCCATTGATGCTTTAGATCTAGGTTTAGGGTTCTCTGGTTCAGAATTCAGATGTAGGGTTTTCGATTTTGGTATATAAAAATTCAATCTAGTGTTTTGATTCCTCTTTTTTTATATAGTAAGAGCAAGAGAGAACATTGTAATTGGTGTAGGATTTTCGATTTTGGTATAAAAAAAGTTCTCTGGTTCTCTGGTTCAGAATTCGAATGTAGGGTTTTCCATTTTGGTATTCAATTGTAATGGGTGTTTGATTTTGCTAGTTCATTGTAATTGGTGTTCAAGTTTGCTAATCGAAATCCAACGTACACACCTTCCAGGTTAGTCCCCCCTCCTTATTTGAGTGAGTTTATTTGATGCATCAATTTTCAAGCAAATTGGAAATAATTTAATGTTATTATGCAGCGAATGAGTAATAGTGTACTGCAAAATATAAGCAATGTCTAA
Source organism: Persicaria maculosa (assembly GCA_963922045.1). Taxonomy (NCBI): domain Eukaryota; kingdom Viridiplantae; phylum Streptophyta; class Magnoliopsida; order Caryophyllales; family Polygonaceae; genus Persicaria; species Persicaria maculosa. The sequence goes on along the minus strand of OY998261.1, from coordinate 14,973,838 downwards.
AGAAATAATTTATTTTATCATATAAAACATTAAAATGTACATGATGTAATAGGTATGCATCTCAGTAACTCCATCCACTATGTTTTCTTTCACATTTTCTCTTTTCATTAATAAATATACTGGACTGCTTATTTTTGGATGCCGATAACGTATCATTAATCTTCTTGGCTTGAACTCTAGCTAAAAATATTTGGCCACTTTATTCAAGTAGAAAGTAGAAGCTTTTGAACAAAATATCTTTACATGCTTTTCGGTATGATATATATCATCTTAAACTCGATATGATCCTGTACCCTATTATGTATAGTTGCTTCTCTAACCATCTTAAATTGATAGTGCCATATTAAAAAAAAAAAGGGCTTGACTCTTGTATGATTGTTGCATATGCATTTTTCTATATTGCTCGCCATGTTTAAATGAAAGAAGAGCAATATGGTGAGTTAAACCCAAACAATATATATCTTAATAAATCTGATCTAGTCTCTCTCAGTTTTCAAATACCTAATTCAAACACCCAGTTTGTTGGTGATGAGAACAATCCTACTCAAGTGTCTCTTTTGAGTTTGCTTTCTTTGACGGATGCTTCTTTGAATGAAATGCTAATAGGTACTTTGTATATTTTTGCTAGGTGTTCTATGACTAATGAGAACTGCCTCGTTTGAGTTTCAATTTAGGGTTTCAATTCCTTCTTTGAATGAAATGCTAATAGGTACTCTGCATTTATGTTCCTATGTGATTTAAACCCTGGTTTCTGTTTTTTTTTTTGATGAATTGAAGACCTTAGAGCTTTGCTACTCCACCTTTAAAGATTTCATGTGAATTGCTCCACTTTTGTGATTCTTTAAGCCCCTACTGTTGCACTGTTGTCATATTTATTGCACCAACAGATTTGCTGTATTTTTTTAGCTAGTAGTGGACTGAATTGAACACCTTAGAGCTTAATATCATAGCAATGGACTCAATTCAACACACACACAAAGAGTTGATACTAGTTTTACAGAAAACTAGTTGCATTAAGACATAAAAAAAAATTCGGTTGTATTAAAATGAAAAGGTATATCCTTGATTGAAAGGGATTCTGAAAAGGTATATCCTGTTTGCTAACTTATTTGCCAAGTATAGTGAGCTATCTTACCTGATATAAAGAATGTGATTTTTTACTTGACATAAAAAAGGTATGTTTGGTGTTTTTAATGTATAGAAATGGGCATATGGAGCATTTCAATTTTCAAAATTATTGACTTTTCTACACGTTCGGAATTGTAGCAGTACATGATCTTTTTAATTCAACAAGTTTGGGAACTTCATAAATGCTTGAGATATCTGATATAAGCATTTCAGTTTTTTCTACACGTTCTGTAATTACTTTTGCCTTGCAAGTTTAATAGCAGTGTTGAGTATGCCAAGCAAAAATGAGCTTCAATGATTTTGTTTGATACAGATGACTGATATCTTGCTCCCACTTATGTGGTAAGAGCTTCAATGTATCTGAAAACTAGGGGCACGAGTTGTGATGTGCGCGCAAATTGCCATATTTTCTATGCACATATGAATTCATTTTGTTGTCTTTTGCATGCACATTAATGGGAAAACATGGGAATAGTGTAGTTTATGCTTAAATATCAAATATATGGGTTTGCACGAGTTTCCATGTGATTTCGCAGGAAACAGGATGAAAATGGATGAATTCAGAAGAGCGGAAAAGGAACTCGAAGTCTTCTGAAGAGGTCGAAATCGACTGAAGACCTCGACATCGAGTACATCGAGACATAGGAATCGAGCAGAAAGGAAACAGAGCATCTCGACACAGAAGAGGTCGATATCGACGTCTGGAGGTCGATATCGATCATGTTAGATCGACCAAGTTGATAGAAGTCGAGTAGGAGAAGGAGAAGCTCGAGATAAGATTTTGGAGGGGTCGATATCGAGTGGAAGGGTCGATATCGACCATGTCAGCAGAGGAATTCGACTCCGATTTTGATAGAATTATATCCAATGCTTGCAATATCTATCCAAAGGTCGAAATTTCCTATCATCAACATCAGATTTATCATGAGGAGGCTGATTTCACCATGAAGTCTTAGTTTTTACTTTTTATTTATTTATTTTATTTATCATAGAGAATAAAGATAAGGTTTCGAGTCCTTGTCGTCATCTACAAATAGAAGCCAATAGGGCTGAGAATGGGATTCATTATTCAATATTCAATTAGAGATTTCGAATTCAGTTGCAATAGAGAGAGAGAGAGAGAGGAGGCCGAGTGGAGTTGTAAAGCGAGAGCGGAGTGGCTTGTTCGGTTGTACTTTCTTTCGGAGTTTTAATTCAAAGTAGTTTTCTTTCAATAACAATGATGATGATGTGCATGATGAGGAGCGAGTAGTCAACCCACTTCTAGGGTCGGGGTGAGCCCGACGATAGCAATGTGAGGTAAGTGCATCAAAGGTATGACTTTAATGCGATCCCGTCTTCTACCCCATGCATGATCCTTTGCGAAAGTTAGGGAGTTTCATTATTTGCATTATTGAAGCGAAAGCCACTCATATTGCGAACTTGAATTACTCATGAATTGGATAGTAACCCTTAGGAATTATGCGAAAGCCTCTAATCACCTAAGTGTTGATAACGAAAGTTATTTGACGGAAAGACATTAAAGTTCATATTTTTAGCATGAAACTTGCTTTGTTATCGTTGTGGCATAAAACCCCGACTTTGGAAGCCTTTTAATTAATTAAATTCTTCATAAAAGTCTTAGTTTTGCTTCTGTTCATCTTTCCTCTCCATTCTATTTTCTTCGGATCCTTTTCCGACAAATTGGTTACAAAAACAGTTTCTGTGACAAACGTCGAAATCGACCTTAAGGGTCGATATCGAGTACTAACAACGATATCGAGGTCTCTGCTCGACGTCAACTTGCTGTTTTGTCTACTGCAGGAACTGCGCTAGGAAATCGACCAGAACTGAGGTCGATATCGACCAGTATACTCGATATCGAGTGTCTGCTGAGGTCGAAAGCATTGATCGTGAGTACAACAAAGGAAGCGCTGACCTACCTCCTCGTGGATTCGATCCTGAATTACCCTACTACTACAAGGGAGGGGATTCTTGTATTATTTGTTTGGGACAGGGAGATAGTCTAGTTGTGCTTTATTTTATTCTCCTATTTTACATACCCATTCCCCTTTACCCATACTACGAACAAATTGGCGCCGTTGCCGGGGAGGCAATCAATCGCCACCTAAGTTAATCTCGATCTTTTTCTAAGCTTATTTTGCAGGTTTATGCGACGTTCTAATCGCGGACCTATCCTGGAACCAATTGACGAGCCTGAACGTTTCTACCATCTTCGCAACAAAGCAATTCGCATCATGGCTGACAACGAGACGCAGGCTGAGATCATAGAGCGGTTGAGAAAGGAAATCGAGGACCACAATGCTACAATCGCTGCTGAAAGGGCCGCTGCTGCTGCGGAGCGAGCCCGTGCTGATAGGGAGGAGGATGCGCGGAGACAAGCCCAAGAGCGGCTAAATCAGTATCCACAGACGGCGATGCAATACATGCATCCGCCTCTTCATGTTCCTGAATCTGCCATTATAATTCCTCACTCCAATTATGAACTGAAAATTAACTTCCTATCTGAGATTAAAAGAAATACTTTTGAAGGAAGACATAATGAATGCCCCCTGCAACACATCTCTACTTTTATGGACTTATGTGAAACAGTTGCTGATGGAGTAAACTTAGAGTATGTGCGACTAAAATCTTTTCGATGGTCTTTGGCAGGAAAGGCATTACAATGGCTTGAAAGTTTGGCTCCACGATCGCTAAGGACATGGGCGGAGGTGAAAGATGCATTCTTGAACAAGTTCTTCCCACCTTCTAAAACGGCGATGCTAAGACAAAGGATCACGGCTTTCAAACAAAAGCCAGGTGAAACCCTAGCACAGGCGTGGGAGCGCTTCAAAGACTTGCTGAGATCATGCCCGACGCATGGGCAACTTCCATATGTCATCCAAGAGATCTTTTATAACGCCCTTGATGCACCGAATAAGGAGAGGATCAATTCATATACCTCCTATCGGTACATTGAGCTTACACCAACAGAGGCATGGGAGACCATTGAGAGGCTTGTGAACTTTGACAACACCTATGGGGCTGCTGCGGCCTATGATGCAAGGCCTGCCCCATCTATGCCACTATATGAGCCTCCAAGGGAGATAGATCCTGAAGTACGGCAAAAATTCCATAACGATCAAACACGCCGTCTTCAAAAGCAAGTAAGGTTCCTGAGCAACAATCAACCTTGTCAGGAGTGTGGTTCAATAAGGCATAACACCAGTGCCTGTCCACATACTGAGCAAGTATCCATGGCGGAACAACATGAGGAGGTCAAATGGACGAGAGGCCCCTATGGAGGGGGCAATCAACAAAATTGGGGTGATCAAAGGTTCTATCAAAGGGATCCCCCAACCTATAGGGCACCAGGGCACCCTGAGCGGGAGACTAAGAAAGATGACCTGCAAATCATCCTTGATGAGATGCGAAGGAACCACGCTGAGTTCAAACAAGCCAATAACTCCGTCCATACTCAGCTGCAGGGCATCAATTCTAGACTTGGGGAGATCGACGTTTGGAAGCGCAACATGGAGACTCAAATGAGTCAATTGGCGGAAGCAATGCCCAAAGCGTCCGGATCACTCCCTGGATCCACTGTGCCCAACCAAAAGGGCAAAACCACAGGTCATATCGCGGCAGTAAACCTAAGGAGTGGGCGTCAATTACAAACGCCCGAGCGAAAAGTGGAGGAGAAGGAGCCAGAACAGACGTCGATATCGACCCCCCCTGTCGATGTCGACCAAAGTGACATCGATGTCGACCATCCTGTCGATGTCGACCCTAATTCTGCGTCACCACAGAAATCGACTCTTCCAGTCGATATCGACCCCACTGCTGCCGATATCGACCTCACTACAACTGCAGGAAGGAAGAAGGTGTTGCCATTCCCAACTAGAAAGGTGACTAAGGACCCAGCGGAAAAGAAGTTCCAACGGTTCGTGAAGATGCTCCAAGGGCTTAATGTCTCTATACCATTCACAGAGGCACTTCACGAGATGCCATCTTATGTGAGGTTCCTTAAAGATATCTTGGGTAAGAAGCGATCGCTCTCTGAGATCGCAGAGGAATGCAACAGGTTGGAGCTACCACAAAAGCGGGCGGACCCAGGTAAGTTTTCTATCGCTATAGGTCTAGGTCAATTCAAATTTAATGCTTTAGTTGACTTGGGCGCTAGCGTTAGCATGATGCCACTAACCATTTGGCACAAGGTAAAGATAGGTCCTCTGGAGCCCGTGGATGCAAGATTATACATGGCTAACAATACCGTAGTTATTCCAACTGGGATAGTGACAGATGTGCCAGTACAAGTAGGTAAATTCTTTGTCCCCGTTGATTTCCTAGTTGTTGACATAGCGGAGGACCCTGCTTGTCCAATTATTTTAGGTAGGCCATTCTTAGCAACCGTCGATGCCAACATTAGCGTGAAGAAAGGATTGCTCTCACTCACAATTAGTGATGAAGTAATAGAGTATTCCTTCAACAAGACGGTGCAAAGTCAAGGGCCAATGGAGATAAAAGCCATCAAAGAAGCCCAAGTAGAGGAAGTTGAAGCAATCTTGAACGAAGGAGCTCAACAGGACATCGAAATCGACCCAGGTAAGTCGATATCGACCACTATTGTTCAAGATTCTGTGACAGGTCATAAGTATGGGGTCGACGGAGGAAAAGATAAAGCATCGAAATCGGGGTCAAGGGTCGATATCGACCACACCCTATCGAAATCGACCACCATCAGCGCTGAGAAGAGAGAAGAGGAGACCTCGATATCGACCTCTGAGGGTCGAAATCGACCTGATCATATCGAGTCAAAACTCCCCAAATCGACTGATCCTACAGGTGTACAACAGGGGTCGATATCGACCTCTGCACATCGACATCGACCTGAGCCACAGACGGAGAAGAAGGTAAGTCAAGGTACGGATTCCTCTTGTTCAATTACAATTAAGGACTTATCATTATTTGGAAGAGGTGTGCCTTGGCATGTGCGTTTATGTAGGATATCCGATGATAGTTCAAGACAATATGAGATAGGAGACAAGGTCTATGTTGCCAAATCTAAAGACCATTGGTTCCCTACAAGATTCAAGGATAAGAGCTTAGGTCCATTCACGGTGAATCAAATCAATCCCGGGGGAATGCAGCTGCGGGACAAGAAAGGAGTGATATTTGAGGCCAAAGCCACATGGGCTCTGCAGATGCCACCTTGAAAAGCGCAAAGGAAGAAGTCGGCCTAGCGACTTAAAAATCTAGAGCTTGTAACAAAGACTTAGTTTTGGTTTTAAGACAGCTTAGTTTTGGTTTTAGACACTTTATTGTTTTGCATATTTTGTGTTTAGTTTTCAAATTGCAGGAGAGAGAAAAGTACACAAAAAGGCATCGAAATCGATGTTGGACATCGAAATCGACCTCAAGGTCGACATGGATAGGGTTTGTGATCGAAGCCGAATCACCCTGAAGCCCGAGCAGAAATCAAGAGAGACATCGATATCGATGTAAAGGGTCGATATCGACCCTCCCTGCTGTCTTCTTCAACTCCTGAAATTTGTGACGGTTTAGTAAGTCTTCTTCTTAACCCTAGTTCCAATACAGTGAGGACACTGTAAATTTTAAGTATGGGGTGGGGGAAAGGCTTATTTGCATATTCATGCTTAGTTTAGGGTTGCATATTTATTTTAAATGACCCCCATCAAAAATTTTGAGAAAAAAAGAGAGTCATGGAAGTATAAAAAAGAGCTCTATGATGCAAAATTAGATTCATTAGAGATATAACATGAGATTGCCTAGTTAAGGGAAGTCCCAATGAAGTGCAATTTTTTGAGAAAATTATAAAGGAGATGAAAATTTGAAGTTGCTTTTGACATATGCATGATAAGATGATGGAGGATTTTTTTATAAAAATTCCATACAAGCAAAGTTCATATCCTAGCCTTACCTACGCATATTCACAAAGCCATATATGAGACTTATCATGATCATTATTGCTCCACATATACATATTGTCCATTTTTTACCTTATACCCTATCCGGGGACAAAGTTTTTTTGAATGGATGACATCTTTGGAGTTATATGGAGTTGTGCATTTATAAAGTTGTTGGCAGGAATGATACAATATGGAAAATTAAATGAGTGAAAGAAAATCCGATCACCTCAGGAGATAAAGGTAGGTCGACCCTGCTCGCTGAGATAATAGTTCGGCGAGATGGGACACAAAGGTGAGGAGTCCGAAGTACTAAGTATCCGGGGCCATTCATGACACCCATGTTTGCGACTCGCGAGAAGGCAGTGCTAAGGTTAGAGAGGTAAAAGCATTAAAGTGAAAAAAGCATTAAGCGATGAGTGAAAGGTGAGACATTATGAAGGAGGAATGTGGAATATTTTGGAAAGAAAGTATACTTCCCCGGATTTAACACCACATGGCCAAATATTAGCCCACCTTTAGCCTTTTACCAATCCACTTCTCACAAGCTTGAAGAAAGTCCTCTTGATTATTAATGCAATGTTGCTAAAATTGTTTTTTGCATATTACCTCCTTTATGAGTATGAAATTGCTTTTATGCACAGGCATGAACTTGGTTGACATAAGTACCTTCTCGAGGATGGCAATTGATTGTAGGGACATATGAAAAATGAATCTATGATGTTGAGGGTTTACTTTCTTCCCCTGGATGACCATTAAGAGTATTGCTTGGGGACAAGCAAGCTTAAGTATGGGGTGTTTGATGTGCGCGCAAATTGCCATATTTTCTATGCACATATGAATTCATTTTGTTGTCTTTTGCATGCACATTAATGGGAAAACATGGGAATAGTGTAGTTTATGCTTAAATATCAAATATATGGGTTTGCACGAGTTTCCATGTGATTTCGCAGGAAACAGGATGAAAATGGATGAATTCAGAAGAGCGGAAAAGGAACTCGAAGTCTTCTGAAGAGGTCGAAATCGACTGAAGACCTCGACATCGAGTACATCGAGACATAGGAATCGAGCAGAAAGGAAACAGAGCATCTCGACACAGAAGAGGTCGATATCGACGTCTGGAGGTCGATATCGATCATGTTAGATCGACCAAGTTGATAGAAGTCGAGTAGGAGAAGGAGAAGCTCGAGATAAGATTTTGGAGGGGTCGATATCGAGTGGAAGGGTCGATATCGACCATGTCAGCAGAGGAATTCGACTCCGATTTTGATAGAATTATATCCAATGCTTGCAATATCTATCCAAAGGTCGAAATTTCCTATCATCAACATCAGATTTATCATGAGGAGGCTGATTTCACCATGAAGTCTTAGTTTTTACTTTTTATTTATTTATTTTATTTATCATAGAGAATAAAGATAAGGTTTCGAGTCCTTGTCGTCATCTACAAATAGAAGCCAATAGGGCTGAGAATGGGATTCATTATTCAATATTCAATTAGAGATTTCGAATTCAGTTGCAATAGAGAGAGAGAGAGGAGGCCGAGTGGAGTTGTAAAGCGAGAGCGGAGTGGCTTGTTCGGTTGTACTTTCTTTCGGAGTTTTAATTCAAAGTAGTTTTCTTTCAATAACAATGATGATGATGTGCATGATGAGGAGCGAGTAGTCAACCCACTTCTAGGGTCGGGGTGAGCCCGACAATAGCAATGTGAGGTAAGTGCATCAAAGGTATGACTTTAATGCGATCCCGTCTTCTACCCCATGCATGATCCTTTGCGAAAGTTAGGGAGTTTCATTATTTGCATTATTGAAGCGAAAGCCACTCATATTGCGAACTTGAATTACTCATGAATTGGATAGTAACCCTTAGGAATTATGCGAAAGCCTCTAATCACCTAAGTGTTGATAACGAAAGTTATTTGACGGAAAGACATTAAAGTTCATATTTTTAGCATGAAACTTGCTTTGTTATCGTTGTGGCATAAAACCCCGACTTTGGAAGCCTTTTAATTAATTAAATTCTTCATAAAAGTCTTAGTTTTGCTTCTGTTCATCTTTCCTCTCCATTCTATTTTCTTCGGATCCTTTTCCGACAAATTGGTTACAAAAACAGTTTCTGTGACAAACGTCGAAATCGACCTTAAGGGTCGATATCGAGTACTAACATCGATATCGAGGTCTCTGCTCGACGTCGACTTGCTGTTTTGTCTACTGCAGGAACTGCGCTAGGAAATCGACCAGAACTGAGGTCGATATCGACCAGTATACTCGATATCGAGTGTCTGCTGAGGTCGAAAGCATTGATCGTGAGTACAACAAAGGAAGCGCTGACCTACCTCCTCGTGGATTCGATCCTGAATTACCCTACTACTACAAGGGAGGGGATTCTTGTATTATTTGTTTGGGACAGGGAGATAGTCTAGTTGTGCTTTATTTTATTCTCCTATTTTACATACCCATTCCCCTTTACCCATACTACGAACAAGTTGTTGTCCATGGTTGATATTCTAGGTATTTTATAACCCTATTCACTCCATCTCAGGGGCTTGTACCTCTTTCCTTTAGTGGTGAAGAATACTTTTCTACTTAATTAAAGTTTTCTACTTTTCTGTTATGACTTATGGACCTTATATGTTTGATATGTCTAGGTTAAACTGTCAAAATCAGGCCAGCCTTTCAATTTTACCCTCATTGCTAGACGTTCACGTCATTATGCTGGCACCAGGTATGAATTTTAGCTTCTTGGGTGATTGAAAAAATATGTTGATTTCTTTCTTTTTCCATTTAATCATTTTTTAAAACTTGTATCTCCACTCCATGTCAAAATTAGGTTAATAGTATTTTCTTCTGGTCATTTTGTTTTTCATTCTCGTGATTCGGTTAAGCCATGTACAAGAGAAAAGTTTATCCATACTTTTTTGGTGGCAGATATTTGAAACATTGTGTCAATAAGAAGGGTCGTGCTGCCAATGATATTGAGACAGAACATATTGTATGTGAAGAGATCTCTAGTGAATGCACTTTTGGCATTACTGCTGTTGTGCAGAACCGGGGATCAATACCCCTTTTCTGGTCCCAAGAGACCTCCTGATTGAATACTAAGCCTGACATCATATGTATGTTATCCCTTCTTTCTGTGCACATTTTGTTTCAGATCTCCCGTAAATGCAGGTTTTTTTTTTCATTTTAATCTTTGAATTTAAGTGGCTGATACATTCTTGTCCATTAGTAAGTTTAAGTTCCTATTAAGATGCCTGTTATTTTTTCTTGGATTTGATTATTTATTGTTTTCGACATAAATTAAATGACATGCATATATTTGGCTCTAAAATTATATGTACATTAAAATAGGAATGCCTAGTACTATAAGTTACCCTATTAATATGTACATTAAAATATCAATAACTCTATAATTTTTTCTATATTTTTTTAGTAATTAGGAGATATTAACAATGAATATAAACTAGATTTCATACGTTTTTTTGCTTGCTTCGTCATGTTTTTGGTTTTTTTATGCAGACATTTTCTAGCAGGAGTCTCTGTGCTACGACACTATCGGACTACGTTTCTGAATGATTTGATAAGACTGATGGAAGATGGAATGAGGTTAGAGGTGTTTCTCTTAATTACTTATTTATTTGGTTATGTCCGTCTTTTGCTGTTTTGTTAAAAGATTGAGGTACAAGCATGCAATGGATAAAATGTTTTATCGGGGAAGTTCCTTTGAGGTGGAGTCTTGGACTGAAAATTTTAGGTTAGCTGATGTCATCTGATCAGCATAGTTTCAATCATTGAGCCATCTACCTTTTGAAAGGTGTATTTTCGTGATTAATGTTCAGTTAGACTATGGTTTGTTTGCAGCTCATTTCTAAATTTGCTTCAAATGGTTGTGGTAAGTAGGTTAAGAGAAGATTGGAACTATTGGTTTTAGATTTTATTGAATTATCTCTCCTTGTAAATCAGGACGGTTATATGTACATTTTCTGTTAATTCTTTCTGAATATTGGCATGACTATTTTTTTATCTTTTGGATGTTTATTTATAAAAAAAAATGTAGTGGTAATCACAATCACCATGGCTCTACTTTTCTGGGTTATTAGTGGGCTCTTCCTTCTGTGCTGGTTTTAGCAATCAAGTAAACAGTGATAGCTTATTTAGGAATGCCTAGTACTGAATTGTTGTTGCTGTTGATGACCATATTGCAGGTCTCTCGATGACATTTTGCTGATCGACGTAGAGGGTCTATATTGCCCATGTTGCTATATTTTTTGCGCGCATTCCACTTTTTGTGTAGGTTACAAACTATGTCTTTCCACTTTTTGCGCGCATTCCACTTTTTATTCTATTTTCGATGTAGTTCACTTGGGTTTAGCCTTTTGTTAATATATACTACATAACTCTTAGCAAACCCAAATTTTGAACATTCGACCGATAGCTAGATATGTATGTATATTTGTAATGAAACTTTTGTACTTAATGCTATAATGCAATGAAAGTGTAATATTTTGAATTTATATTCTTCTTTTTATAGTTAATTTTAAATTTATGATTTCAATATATATATATATATATATATATTTAAAATTATATTAAACAGGTGTGCTATGAATAAACCGTAGCCAAATCATTCATTTATAAGCTATACAAAACCGTTGCCATAAAACACTAAACGCTGCTATAGAGCAACAAAACCGCTGCCAAAAGCTTAAGATCCGCCGCCAAAAGCTTAAGATCCGCTGCCAAAGATAAATATAACCGTTCCCATAGGATAGTGAAAATACTATCCTTTTTATTAAACCGCTGCCAAATATTAATCAAACCGCTACCAAAGTTTTATAACCGCTGTCATAGACCAAGAAAACCGCTTCCATATCCAACCAACCGTTGCCATAGGTGTCAATTAATGCCTCTATAAGCTTCATGAAACCGCTGCCTAAGGGTTTTTTTACCCGCTTCCATTGTTCCCACTCAAAAATATCCCCATAGACTTTGTGGCAGCGGTTCAATGTACCTTTGGCAGCGGTCTATCCGTCTAGCAAGAGCCGCAGCCATAGGCTTCTGAAACCGCTGCCATAGGTCTATGGAAACGGGAGCAGATGGTGCGGTCGGTAAACCGCCGCCAAAGGCCTTAGGCAGCGGTTATAGGGCTTTAGGCAGCGGTTTTTGACCGCCACCAAAGGTCGGAAATGTAGTAGTGGTCGGATCAGGGTTTTCGATGTTAACGGTTTCGGACACCCAATACGGTTAATCGTGTCATGTCGGGTAACCGGTTATGCACACCCCTAAGACTAGGGGTAAGCACGGGATGGGATGAGGGTCATTTCACATTTTGTCCTGCATAATTTTTATGGTACAGAACTGGAACGAGATTTACTATTTTTTAAATCCCGTATGGGCCTTATCCATGACGAGACGGAACAAGTCTTGTCCCTTAAATAAAAAATATATATTATTAAAACATATGTTAAACATTAAATCACAAGTGACAATCACGAGTGATTCTCGACAAAAGATCTGATTTTTCGAGTAGAAGGCTAGGCTAACAAGTCCGAAATTCATGTCGAAGAACAACGAGGAAGTTGCGGGCGGCAGAGAGGAGTTTGGGCTTTGGACTCGAATGCGACGTAGCTGCAGGCGGAGAAGTTGCGAGAGATGGAGAGGAGACGTTGAAGGAGAGGGTGAAGAAGGAGGTGATACATGTCGGGGAATGGGGATTCGAGTCAAATGACGGAAATTTGGGGTTGTGCTTTTGAGGGATTCATACGTCATTATTGAGTTTGAGGGACTTTAAAATTTGGGTGTTGTTTTTTACACCCCAAAATTTTACTATTTACACCCAAAATTCAAGTTTTTATTTTTTTTAAATAAACCCTACGCCTCCTGAGTCATAAACGTTTGACTCAAGGGGGGCAGGGTATGCATACAGAAAAAAATAGCTACGCCTCTTGCGTCACACACCTATGACTCAAGAGGCGTAGGGTTTATTAAAAAAAAACAAAAACTTGAATTTTGGGTGTAAATAGTAAAATTTTCGGGTGTAAATAACAAATCTGTAAAATTTCCACATTAGAGATTATGAAAGAAAAAGAGAGAGAAAATCATTGTTATAATTAATGATTTGTGTATATATTTGAGGAAAATATTTTTAAAAAATCATTATTATTCAAAAGATGCCTCTTTCAAAATACTGAATAAAGTTTTTTATAATATATATTGAATGGCTTCTAGAAATAAGTTGTTTGAATCATTCACTTTCGTGAGTTAAATCAAGTCCTTGGTTTGGATCACTTTATGAACAAAACGTCGCAATATTATTTAGATGAAAAAAGTAGCGACTAACTTTGGGAAATTCAAATTATAATAAGGTGTGTGTTGAATTTTGGTTTGCTACCAACAAAGCATTAAAAGTATAAATATTGACATAAAGTAACATTTCCATATTGCATTATGTGTTTCCACTTTTACCTAATTATTATTGTTGTCAATTCTTGTTTTGTTTTTGTTTTTCAGGTGACACTTTCGATCTTTCAGGGTTACCACGTGGAAGTTAAATTCAAGATGTACGTAATTCAACGGAGTTGTGATCTAACTTTAGAATTTTTTTTTTAAGTTTAATTTAGTGGACTATGGGTTATATGAGCTAAGAAGTTCGAACTTGGTTTGGGATTGCTTCAAAAACAGATTCGAACTTATTTATTTATTAAACGACCCGAATATAAACACATTTTATCTTTAATTTAAATTGAGGCTCAACTTGACTCAAGCTTGAATATTATAAAATTTTCCCTTAAATACTACTCCCTCTGTTTTAAAATATAAATCCATTGACTTTTTACACGCTTTTTAAGGAATTAAAAACTATATAAAATAATATTTTTATTAATTTTTTTACATAGTCTTATATATATATTACTAATAAGTATATAATTATGTAAAAAAATTAATAATAAAATATTATTTTATATAGTTTTTGACTCATTAAAAAACGTGCAAAAAGTCAATGGACTTATATTTCAAAACGAAGGGAGTATATTATAAGTGAGTAGAATTGTTATAGACTCGAATAAAACTCGATTTAACCTCATTCATTTACTAAATAGGTCGAATATAAACACATTTGAAAGTCCGAGTCCAAATTTATGTTTAGCTTGTTTCTAAATAAGTTTAATATGAATAATCTCTACTCATCTCGAATATCAACCCTGTATATTTATTACCTCCTCCGTATCAACTATTTTTGTATAATCTCATACTTATATGAAATTATTTTTAAAAAAAATATTTAAAGTGCATACCATTCGATGTTTATGCCATTTGGGAAAAGTATCAACGGATGGAGTATTATTTTCAACTCAAGCCATTTGCGTGAAAAATGCATTACCATTCGATGTGTTTATGCTACTGGGCCTACATATGAAATTTGATTGGGCCCACGGGCTTTCTTTGTTAATAATCTGTGTAGGCCCAGATTCAGTTTCATTATTCGTACAGGATCCAGCCCATGCTTTTTATATATTTTTTTTAAATGACCAAATTACGTAAGCCTAGAATTGTTTTTGTTTGCTCCTCCTTTCGACATATCATGTCATTTACTATTTATACACGTTTTTATACACGTTTTTTTAGAATGATAAAAACTGTATAAAATATTTATTTATTTTTAAATTTTTTTAACAAGTTTGTGCTTATTAATAATAACTATGAAATTGTTAAAAAAAAAATTATTAAAAAATTAGTATTTTATATAGTTTTTATCCCTTAAAAATACGTGCTTAAATAGTAAAGTGACATATTTTGCCGAATGGAGGGAGTATTTTTTTAAAAAAAAAATTAGAAAAACGGAAAAGAACGTTTTCCCCACTCAAACGTAAGCTTAGAGCTTTAATTATTGATTACAGTATTTCTAAAAAAGGCAATGGTCCATTTATCAATCCAAAGGATATGAATTGGTTCTACAGTTAAAATAAAATAAAATAAAATTGAACTTATCCATTAATTGCACCCTTCAAAATAAGTTAAATTGGTCTATTTCAGAGAAATTATGATGGACAATGTACACATGTAGTAGATCAAATGACCATTTTTATTATATAAAAAAAAGTTAGTTTAAATCCAGGAAAGATCACCTACAACACTTGGTGCACCACTTGGTGCATCATAAAATTATTTGTGCTATAATTTTATTTCTAAAAAAATTTTAAAAATTATATTTAGGTTTCATACCCTTATATCTACATATCTATAAAAAACATTTATGAAAAAATATATTTTAAAAATATATATAATTAAAAGATTGATTTTATTGGTTTATAATTTTTATATTTTTCTAAAACATAATTTTTCATAATAAAAATTTATAAACATATAAATATAAGTATGTGAAATACAAATATATTTTTTTAAATTTTTTTAAAGTAAAATTATACCCTAACTAATTTTGTGATGCACCGAGTGGTGCACTGTGCGATGTAGAAGATCCGCACTGGTTTAAATCCTGATAAATCTAAAAACTAGCTAATATAGCTAGCAGTGGCTGATAATGGGAAAGATAAAATAAAAAATAAAGGAAAAAACATCGGGTCGAATCGGACACGGAATTTTAGAAATTAAAATTTGGATAGGATAGGTAAGCAAAATTTTCTCATGCGCATAATTTTTTATCAACAAAACCCTCAATTTAATAAATAAATGAATAATTTTTTTTAGTTTCTCTTAATTTTTTTTATCTATTACTGTATTTTATTTTTGTAAAAATGAGGTCGACACTCCTCATTCCGTGCCTACTGCCTAGGTCTAGTTTTCTAAACCTTTGTTCGACAACGTACTCTTGTTCTTCATTTTTCAGAAAAATTATATATCATATATCCGTATATTAACTATAGTATTTATCTGTTCTTCGATATTAAAAAAATGCTTCAAAGGAGGAAAATAAAGTAGAAGTAATGTTTACCGCTGTTTCGTCTTCAAAATTTTCATTTCTATTTTTCCCTTTATATCATGATCAGGGACGGATATAGAAGTGGACTAAGATTTGGTATAATCTATTCATTTTAGAAATAAAATAGGTATTATAGGAATCACATTGATGTGATAACACGGATAAAAAGAAAGTTTGTGGAAAGCACAAAAAATTAAGATTATTTATAAATTCAGCCTATCCAAATTTTCATCAATTTATCGTATTAGATTCTTACATGACAACTCAAACTAACAAGTGCGATTTATTGAACGTATATATAATATACATGATAGTGAGATTAAAGTATACGTTACCTAACAACCGTTTGTTTGGCATAATTTAGAGGTAGTGATTTGCGTGTTCTAAATATCGACATATTCGATTATAAATATATTTTCCTAAATTAAATGAAAAGGTTGACGTGACAAATTATGTGTATATTTTGGTGACATTTTGGGGAAAAGTACATAGCATGTATAAGTCGAAAATATCCGACAAAATGAAATGGAGATGGACATGAGAGAGCGTCTTTATGTTAAATCAGAGTCCCCATGTAATTAAACATGAGGCCAACTTACCTTTTTGTGGTTTTGTCATGTCTTTTGCCTTCATTTCTAAGTAATCAATCACATTTTTAGACAAAGAGCAAATATGAATTGATCACTTCAATTTTCTTCAAAGTCAGTATCTTTTTTAATTTTTTTTAGTCACTAAAATATGTTAGAAAGAACGATTTTAATTTCAAAACTATTTATAATGACACATAAATGTTAAGAACACTACAACAACAACTAGGGTGGAGCTAGAAATAAAATTGATTGAGATGGGGCTCAACTTTGTTGTCGGATTTTTTTTTAAAATATATATATATATATATATATATATATATATATGAGATATAATTTTTTGTAAATTATATAATAGAAAAAAAAAACATTAATGTTTGATTTAAATAGTTATCTTTAAGTTAAAAAATTAAGAGGAAAAAAATATAAAGATTTGAAATCAAAGACCTCATGATTTAAATTCACATTTCATATCTCCTAAATCATAAAGATTATTGATAGACATTAAAATGACTATTGACAAGATAAATTTTATTAAATTTCACTCAACAAGTCTTTCCTATTTGTGAAAGAAAAATATGAATTGGTCCGAGACTAAAAACCAAGACCAAGATGAATCACGTGAGAGTTAGCCGGAGTCAAGGCTCGCCGCCGCCGGAGGATTCATCGTGATGAAGAAATCTGTGGTGATTTTCGGCTTCGATCGGACAATCATCGATGACAATAGAAACAATTGGGCGGTCACCTAAATAGACCCCTTGTTCTTTCAATTTGTTCGATCAGTTTAATCAAACAAACATACACATTTAATTTCTTATAAAAACAATTCAATTTTGTTCAATTTTTGATATTTGCAGTTGATATGTTTGCTTAAACAGAAGTATGCATGTCTACATGATTAATGGTGGATAAAGTAAAATTGATGGTTGATTAAATCCACATCTAGTAGCTTCAAGGGTGTTTTTATAGAATTGAGAGATCGAGATTGTATGTGTATTGAGAGATGGAGATTGTATGTGTTGCCATCTTATGATCGAGATGAATGATTTGTGTATAATTTAGTTAAAATAATCTTGTCAATAGTCGTTTCATGGTCTTGTCAGTAGCCTCACTCCAACTAAATTAAGCACTTTATGATTTATTACTCTTTTCAAATTCTTTTAAATTATCAAAATTATATATAAACAAAATTCCTCTGAGTCGGGGGAGGGTCTCAAGCAACCCCAGGCTCCCCCTTGGCTTCACCCCTATCCCTTGACAACAAAAATAGTCTTGTATGTCATGTAAAGGAACAGGGTTTGAGAGGTCAAGATGTACGCATCATTTTCCCGATTAATTGAAAGAGTGTTTTCAAAAGATTCAAGGAGAGGACAAACAAGAAATATACTAGAGGCAAGCACTGTGTACACATAGAAAACGTGACAGTATGACAGAAATACCACAAAAAAGGCAAAGAAGACTGTAGAAACCAAAGACTTTAGACAAAGGCGAAGACAATATATAAACAAATTTAAACATCAGTGCTTGATTATGTCAATCACTCTGGTTTTGGAATTCTTTTCTTAAATACTAATGTCTAAAATTAAAAAAAAAAAAGATATTTTCAAATATTTAAATTAGTGTATATAAAAGTATCTTTCTTAAATTGAAAGGTTACTTATTCACTCATTTCTTTGGCCCCTTTTGGCTCAATACAAATTTGGCAATATACAAGATATAAACTCAAGTGTTTACGGGTAACTAGTTTATATCAACCAAGTTGTTTCAAATTTGTTATCTTTGCTTAATTCTCGAAAACGAGGTATATATTATTGTTATTAATATTATGGTAGAGTTTTAATCACTTATATAGTACTCTCATATCTATCGTATATTTGATGAAGTATAAATTTTTGGAGTGTTACAAATAAATGGTATTTAGAAAATCATAGTATTAGACCATTTCATATAGTGGTTATAGTATTACAACTCATGTCAAGAGTAAAAATATGTGTTGGTAAAGTCCTTGTGAGTTGGAGGAATTAAAATGAAAAACGGTGATCGAATTGGATTAAGATTTAAAAAAAATCTTAGTTTTAGAGAGATGAGTTACATAACTTATAATCACTATTAAATAAATATTTAACTAGGAGTTGGACCACTCCTCCAAATTAGGAAAAGAAGGAACAATAGGTTATAGACTTATAGGGATACTTTATAAATTACCTATTAATACTTTTATTCTATTAGGAGTTATATTTTGTTTGAAAAAACTATTGGTGGAAATCTTTTGAAAGGAGTCAACAATTCAACAAGCGTTGGTGCCTAGTAGTAGTAGTCATTGTTATATTTTATTGGGCCATTTATGCATTGCAATTTGCAACCATACAATTATAAAAGAGGTGCCCATACCCACTTTTCCAAAGCCGTTAGGCCCATATTTTGTATCATTTTCCTACTTTTATTTTATTTTAATTTTTCAGGGTTCATTTAATTGCAAAAAAAAAGGTAAAAAAAAGGAAACAGAAAAGATAGATGTCATTTGCATTCTTCCATTTTTGTTTTTGAAAAGTTATAATTATCTTTTCATATATGGACCTTCAATCAAATACACATGTGGCGTCGTTTATGTGAAGGATTATTAAATTCTCCACCTACAATATATACCAAAAAAAAAAATAATTTCATAAATGGAAATATTAAAAAAAATGAAAAACATATTGGACACTTGTTTTGGTCCATTATTAATAATTACGTTTGAAAAAGCTTTTCAAAGGGAATGGGAAAATTATTTTTTGACTTCAACAGTTTTATAAAACGCTGTGTAATTGTATGTTAAATAAGATTTTACTCGTTTATTTTATTTATAAAAATTAAAATTTTATATCAATAATATCATCTAAATTATACCTAAAGATTTCATATTACCTCTCTACAGGGTCCATTGACTAATTTTTACATAGTATTATAGTCTATTTCAAATCAGTTTGACTTGGGTTCATGCTTACATTTGAAGAGAGCGTGTTGAAATGTCCAATGGACCATTTATAAATGGAGGTGAAACCCTTATATGTAGCATAATGTTATTTTTGTGTTAAAAGTAAATACCAATCTGAGTAGATCTTCAACAGAAGATCATTGATCAGCTCGAAGCTATGGTTGAGCAAAGGAGAAAAAGAAGAAAATAAGAAATAGATAAAGAGAATTTTTTGTAACAAACTTTCTTGATTTCCATTGAATGATTTTGTACACGGATTTAGCACGCTTTTATAAAACTCGTGTACAAGCAATTACCAAACTGCCCTTGCTACTAATTCCATTTGGGCTAACTATCACATATACTCTATATCCCCTCCTCAAGGTGAGCTAGGTGACGACACTAAGCCAAGCTTGGAAGCTAGAAGTTTATGCTGATTCTCTTCAAGAGGTTTGGTCAAGATGTTTCCAAGTTGAAGACAAGATCTGATATGAGTAAAACCAGAAAACCCTCCTGATGCCTCTCCATAACATAATGACATTCAATCAAAAGTGCTTTGTCCTGATCTCATGAGACACCGAATTTTCGGCGATGTGGATAGTTGTCTTGTTGTCATGTAACAAAGGAACATGCTTAGGAATAACACATTGCAAATCCTGGAGCATAGAATGGGAGCGTTGAGCTAGTCACATAATAAAGCACATCAGTCAGTATATGTACATGCTTCAAAGAACATACTATTGCTTACAAAAAGTTTATGTCAATGCATATGTTTCAATTTTGAAAATGATAAGTGTCCTATTTTATCATGAAATGTTTTGATAGAACTAGATTTACTACAAGTTTCAATCCTTATTTCTAGCACAAAAGCTAACTAAGAGTGTGAACTGTGAATACAAGGACCATCAACTTAATCCTACAACTAGAGTGAGACTCAATAGACTTGTCTTGGAATCTTTCCACCAGTCAGCAAATTCCGACCACTCTTAGGATCCTGAAATATACACTTTTTCTTTCTTAAAAATCACATCAACTCCTTTAACATCAATAAGCTTCCCTAATAATAATAGATTTGGTTTGAACACAGGTACAAAGAAGACATCTTGCAGCAATAATCCTGATGTCAACTTAATATTCCCTACATTCTAAACTTTTTTTTAATAGATCCATCAGGAAGACATACACTAATTGGCTTAATCAATCTTCTTCTTGATCTTAGAACTTTATCATTGAATGTCATATGACCAGATGCACCGGAATCCACAATCCAAGACACATCATTATTAACATCATTTCTAAAAGAATGCATAACAGAAAGAATAAATGCACTGTTGGTGGAAGCCACGTGACATGGAGCTTTCTCGTTCATTGCCCTGAGGACCTTTTGAAAAATATCATTGGCTTGCCATGTCCAGTTGTTCCCTTTTATAACTATCATCATCCAACAGAGTGTTGACCTATTACGAAAGCACAAGAACAAAAGATGTTGGTGGCTAAAATGAGGATGTTGTGATGGATATGCATGTGAGCATACGAGACTTGATAGAATTAGAAATGAGGACCTTATGAACAAGGTTGGAGTTAATAGTATTTCAGACAACATGCGGGAGATAAGGTTGCATATGTTGGTTTGGACACGTTCAGAAGAGACTATCTTCGACGCCTGTTCATAAATGTGAAAGTTTGAAGGTAGGAGCTACTTAGTGGAGGAGGGTTAGTCCAAACAAAAACTGGATGGAGGTCATTCATCAAGATTTGACTCTCTTGGACCTCACAGAAAATATGACTATGAACAGAGTCCACTGGAGGAGGAGTATTCAAGAGATAGATTTTTAGCCTTCTATTTTTCTTGCTTATGTTTCTGCCTCTATTTTTAGCTGCTTCTATATTTGTTCTATATTTGCTTTATTGCACTTCATACTTTACCTCTGTTTGACCTCCCCCACTCTTTTCTAGTTCTCTTGGGTCTTTTGAAAACACTCTCTCGGCTAGTTCAAGGTAAAAGCGCATATATCCTAACCCCTAGACCCCGCTTGATTGCGGAAAAAACTTGGTTGTTATTGTTACTATTGCATCATCTAGCGGAGACTCGACCATCTATGTAACATTAGCAACAATCCTCATCTGTTTCTTGCCTTTGGGATCCTTGAACCAGTCTGGATACCCAATTATCTTGAAGCATCCATTGACTATATGTCCTTTCATTCCACAATGAGTACACAACTTGTTTGCCTTGTCTTTCTTGAAAACCTTCTTTCTATTTGCAGGTCTATTTACAACAAATGCATTGTTATCTTGCAAAGCTCCTGCATTTCCATTGCCTTCTCCTCCTGCAAATTCAACATGTTGCACAAGATAAAAAGCTTTATTGATTGTTGGTAGCAGATCGGCTGTAAGAATCTGATTCCTCACACTATCAAACATATGAGAAACTACAAAAACTTATTGCAATTCTCAATTTCTAGCATCTTTCACTCGACTTCACATGTACATGAGTACATCTTCTATAAGCTCCATAGGTACACTTAACTTAGAATCTCATCCCATAATTTCTTCAATTTTCCAAAATAATCAAGTACAATCAAGCTTCCATGAGCGATGTTGCATAAGCTCTTCTTCAACTGGTACAAGAGAGGACCATTTGTCTACACATACCTCTCCTCTAGTTCTTCCCAAAGTTGACGTGCAGAATTTGCATATATGAATCCTTATAAGATTTCCGTAGGCATAGAGTTCAAGATCCAGTATCAAACCACATAATCGCACCTCTTCCACTTTGGTAACTCTACCGACTTTACATCCTCCGACCTCGAACTACCGTCTATAAATGTGATCTTGAATTTTGCTTCTAACACCATCTTAACTCCTCTGCTCCAACTTAGAATATATATTGGATCCATTAAACACATTTGCGACAAATTGTGAACCAAGATGATCGGAATTTGATAATCCTAGTGGATCATTCATGTTGTTGCTTCCATTTCCAATTTCTCCAAGAACTCGGTTTCATAATTCCATAAAATCTGCCATCTTCTATTATTTTCGGTTCTTCAACCTTTCGCTTCGAGCTCGACTAATCGACTTGGATTGATACCATCAACTCTGATACCATGAGAAGATCTTCAACAGAAGATTATTGATTAGCCTGGAGTTATGGATGAGCAAAGGAAGAAAAAGAAAAAGAAAAGAAGAAACAAAGAAAGAGAATTTTCTATAACAAACTTTATTGATTTCAGTAGAATGGTTCTGTACAGAGATTTAGCCCCCTCTAAACAACCCGTGTACAAACAATTACCAAATTACCCTTGTTATCAAATATATATACTCCTATACAATCCCTTGTAAATTTGACATAATCATCATCTCTCACACAATATGCTGACTAATTTCACTGAAATTTGATGTACACTTACCCATTAACAAACATTTCATTTGTAATAAGTGGTAGATCACTTGTTCAGTTTTACTTGTAGATTAAGAATGCAAGTTCATTTGAAAAACGAAAGAAGCAGCACTATCTAATTTGATTTTGTTTTATTATATCAATCAATCGATTAACAAAGTAAAGAGCGAATGGATATGACCGGCCTAACAGCTAAGTTATACTAGTATATATCTACTACTTTTAAACTCTCTTTAATTTGTTTTTCCTCTACAGGCTCCAATGAATTGAATTGGTTGCCCTTTTTTTCTTCTCAATTTATTTCCAAATAATTTAAGTTACACTCTATTAATTGGTTTATATAAATAGAATACCAATTAGTGAATAAAATCGTATTGTCCCATCAAAATGAAAAGCACAACTTTTTAATGTGCCCCTGCGCACAGAGAAATGATAGTGGGTTTAGCCATAAGCATGCAGCTTGCGATTATTGAGCCATTGGAAATTGTTTTTTGCTTATTTGGAATTTTATCAAATTAAACATATGTAGTAACGTTTTATAATATATAGTGTTTTGGACAATCCTCATCTGAAAAAATAAAGACGAGGTTACTATGGCGGATATTTGGAAAATGGCATATTTATAATCTGATTTTTCTATTCTATACTTCAAGCGCATAAAATAAGATTCATATTTTAGAAAAAAAAAATTCCTTAATAAAAATATTTTAGTCTAATTTTAAATTAGATTTCTAAAGTGCACTTATTTTTTTTCAGAAAATCTTTCCCGAATTGATTCTTATCTTGTAACTTTAAGGTATAAGATAGAAAGACTATTTATAATTTTAAATTAAAAATATTAATTATATATATATAACATAAAAATGATCTTGGTACAATTAATTGTAATTTATTCTTGATCTTATCCGAAAATTTAAGATGCTTTTGGTAGCCACAAGCATGACTGCACGTCCGATTTAAGTTTAGCATAGATATGGTATCGGTCAAATGGATTAAGTCCCGTCCATTTCCTAGCTTGTTGTGCATTTTGATACATATCGATTTCGTGTTAAGAGGATGGCCGCTCTTTAAATTCAAGGATGATTCTCGCCAAGATGCGGTTTTTTTTAAATAAAATATTAATAATATAAATTAATATTATAAAATAATAGTAAAAGTTCAAATAATGAAATGTTATAAATTAAACCCATTGGTTGAAAAAAAATTAAAATAGTATATATATTAACGATATTAATTTTATCTATTCTTATTGTTAATTTTATGTTTTGAATTAATCCCATTGTTTTTTTAAATTACTAAAATTATAATTAGGCTAAGATTATGGATTAATTGAATTTTTTGAAAAATATATTGGATAACCTACTTTTAAGGAGAGAGTGACATCTCATAAAAAAATGCTTCTCATTTAAAGTAGTATATAGAATATTGTTTTTTTTTAAATTAATAAAATTATAATTTAAACTAAGATTATGGATTAATTGAATTTTTTTTTAAAATTGATTGGATAACCTACTTTTAAGGATAGAGTGACATCTCATCAAAAATGTTTATCATTTAAAGTAGTATATATAAATATAGATGTAGGTTTGAGTTGGGTTTTAAGGTTCCATTAGGCCTTTCAACTCTTAACTATTTTTTTATATATAATAAAGTAAGAATTCGAGATCATGACAGGTCTGATTCTCCATATGCTGATAAGTCGGCCAATATACAATAAAAACCCAGAAAAAGGCGCAATAAAACAAACAACACCTACTCTACAACAGGAATTAATAGTCGATACTAGAAGAGGGAGATACATCTTTATTGAAATCCGTCGGGACTCGTGATTGGTGGTCTTGTGCACATACGCTCATTCGCTAGTAACCGAGCACATAAGTCGAGTAGAGTTTCATCCTAATATTAATTGACATTGTAGTTAAATAGATTATTGACATTGTAGTTCAATAGATTATATATTAAGGTTTATTTATTCATATTATCAATGTATCTTTACATTATCAACACTTTTATAAACTTTTTTTTTTTTGTACAACACAAATAATAGGAGTATGCATATGATCCGTCGGTAGACGTCACTTGATTGCAAATTGAAAATATATATGTCGATAGATCGAATATAAAGATCGCGCGACATTCGACACACATGCAGTACAGTAAAAAGTTGTCCTTGCAATAAGTGGCAACATAACTATAGTGGGGAGGTTATTTATACACGTAACACTTTTACTATATACGTATGCACAACACAACACAAAGGTTTAAACATGAGCAAACCAGATAAAAATATATAAAGAAGATACACCCAACACAAAAGTAACACAATATGATAAAAACACCGCTCCCTGAAAAAAATAAAGTGCTACTCAAAGGATTGGCTGAGAAATTCGGAGAGTGACCCAACTACCTAACTTGCATATATTTGCTACTCTTCCTTTTATCCTTTTTTGTACCTTTGTTGTATCAAATGTGTACAACTAATATTGCATTGTATTTCCAACAATGTGATACCCTTTAAAGTTATTATTTTTTATTTCATTTTATCATTCTTCCGTTTTGCATTTTGATGCATCAGTGGTTTAAATGGAATTTTGATTGATAAAATAGTCTTTCGACCAATGTAATATATTCCTTCCATTAAAAAAAATTGATTTTTTTTTTCTTTTCGACACCTCTTGGCGTTTTGTGTCTCACATTTAAAAATTGAATGTGTTACCTGAGTTTAAATAGACGTACTCATTTGGTTTAACACGGGAAGAACAATTCCCGCGAATTGCACTTCCCGTGAATTGAAAAAATATGTTTGGTTAGATTTTAAATGGGAGGAATTAAAACAAGGGAATTAGAATTTTCTAATTATAAAAGGTGAAATTGCAACTTATCTAGGGAGAAATAGGTAAGTTAAATTCCTTTAAAATAAAGGAATTTAAATTCTTGAGAATTTAACTTTCTGTGTTTTTCTGTAATAAAAAATCCATCTAAATACATGTATTTTATCTACTTCATGGGTTTTTATACTTCTTGGATTATTCAATTGCCAACCAAACGAGCCCTAAAAGAAGAGACAGAGTTGATTTCGTAACAACTTAGGGAGATCGAGCATTAATTTTCCTAATTTGTGTGGTAAAATTCAAAACAAAAATTAATTTAAAATGGATGGAGTATATAAAATATCAATTTTTTTTACTTTTATTAATATGAAGTGCTAATAATATATTTACGAAAAATCCCATAATATTTTTAGGATAGTACCTTATGCCAAATGTTTGATTCGTTGGGTTTGGGGTGAGGGGATTACAAAATTTAATATTTTATGAGTGATTCTGTCTAATTTATTCATATTACTGTATATATATATATATATATATATATATATATATATATATATATATATATATATATATATATATATAAACAATGCAAGATGGATAAATAGGGAGGAAAAATGGGAGACGTAGTCACAGAAGATGGATCACAATTGGCACCATAGTGGGAATCAGAAACTGCCAAAAAAAAAAGGATATGAATGATGATCGATCGACGATCGAGTTTATTGAGTGAGCCATTCGATGGATTTCTTTATTTATATTTGTGGCGCATCCAAACAGAACCTTATTCCCCCCTCTTTTGCTCCCATCCCCTCCCCCTTCCCTCTTAGTATCACCATTTTTATGTATCAAAATTAACTATATTGATGAAACTCACGCTTATTTTCCCTATTAATTAAAGCGGAAATTAAATACCGTAAATCAGGGTTTAGGGTACCACATCGATATGAACGTGGTGTCCTAAACTCTGATTTGCCTTCAATATTCAGTGTCCACCTGCACATCAACGAGGATGTGGTACCACGTCAATAATGACGTGCATTTGCTAATCTAGATTTGTGGTGTATCTAACAACACCCTTAATTAACGACCCATCGAATAATTTAATATTATTCTCCAAATTAAACCAACGGTGGATTATGAAACCTTTTTTTCTTCAGGGGCTAACCAGCAAATTATCGTTGAAAACTTTTCAATTGGAGTCATTTTTTAGAAAGAAAATGAGAGAGAAGATTCAAAAGGGCACAATTTTTTTTAAATAAACTATCAAAATTATAAATAAAATACATAACTATAATATAAGTAAAAATTTTGTTTAATTTATGACAAGATTGTTAAATATTTTAATACAACCTACTAATTCGAATCTCTCCAATTTAGTTATAGTATATGAACTTTAGTAAAGGATAGAAATATATCTTCCAACCTTCATAACTTTTTACTTAAGTATCGAATTGCATTTTATTACATATCAAATGAAACTCTCAACATGCTATTAAAAAAATATTTTTTCGCCACACACAAAAATACATGTCGTTTTAATTTCTAAATTTTATTTAGAATTATAAGTCCTTTTAATATTTTCTTAATTGTGCAAATGCTAATATTTTTATAAGTGGTATATATCAAATAATACTCCGTAACGGAACCCTTATTCTCACCCATAAAATGGACACTCAAATAACAAATTTGTCAGGTCATTGGCCTGACATATTTGTTTTTTTTAAAGAAAAAATTTATCTGTCGGGTCTTGATTTATAGCTTTTCTGTTTTTTTTTAAATTACCTATCAAATTCAAAACCCGACAAATAAATTTTATTTGGGTGCCAAAATTTTCATTTTCTTTTATTTTTTGTGACCATAACAACACCCCTCTTTAATACTCCCTCCGTTTGAAAATATTTGTCGTTTGACTTTTGAAATTTTTTTTCAAAATATTCACAAATAAATAAATAATTACGAAAATATTCACTGTTTTAAAGATTTTACAAAAATATTCATTTTTTGCAGGTCCGTCAGAAAAACGCGGTTTCAAACCGCATTTTATGGGTAAAATCTGAAAATAGATTGGCACCCGGGAGGGGGTTAGAAAATTGCCAAAGAAACGCGGTCTGAAACCGCGTTTCTTGGTCAACTTTCCACCTGGCAATACAGGCGACGATGGGAGCTGATGAGGCACACAGAAACGCGGTTTGAAACCGCGTTTCTCTATGTGATTTCAGAGGTCAACCAGAGATTCCTCTGGTTGATTTGATTTCACCACTAAAACGCGGTTTTAAACCACGTTTTATGGGTAATATTATTCCAGAAACTGATTCTCCCCTAATGCTAGGGGGAATCTCTGTAACCCTAAGTAAAAGCGCGGTTTGATATTGCGTTTTTAGGTTGATCAAATTATTGAAGCTTCGTTGCCCCTTGTTCATCTTCTTCCTTTGCTGGTTTCCATCTGAAAACACTCTCAAAACCCTCTCCAATATCGGTGTTATCTCACATTTAGTTAAGGTAAGTTATTGTTTTTATTATAATTTCTTGCATTTATTTTGATGATAGATGTATTTGCTATCGTCATTGAGAAATTTGAGGATTGATTATATAATTTTTTTTGTTATTGTTGATAGCATATACAAGTTTGGATAGATTAAGTAGTTTTTAGCATGAATGAATTTATGGAAATATAGTTTTTAGCATGGATGAGTTGATGGCATGTACAAGATTGATTATATAATTTCTCGTAGTTAGTTTATTGTTGATGACATATACAAGTTTGGATTACATATAGAAGTTTGGATTATGTAATTTCATTGAAATATGAATGAGTTTCTCAAATTTGGAAGTTACTATCGAAAGTAATAAACTAACTTTTATCATTGATAACGTAGGATGGATGGAGTGAACAACATATCTGAGCTAAATGAGATATATGTTGATGCTCTTGGGGTTGATCATGAAGACGACTTGGACGACTCTGAGGTGGACGATGAAGCAACAAGGGAGGGGCGATGACGACGATTGAGGATGAGGCCATTAATCCCAATTGGAATATTGTGGAATCTGATCCAATGATAACAAATTATTGGCAAGAATTAAATTCGCACGCACAAGAAGATGATGGAAGACAGTTCTTTCGCGGGCAGCTATTCAACTCACTCGGCGAGTTGAAATGTGAGTTGACGGAGTATTCTGTTAAAATGAGAAAGCCATATCGTACAAAAAAGGCGAGTCCAGATTGGTACACAGTTGTCTGTGATAGGAAGGACAGTTGTGGGTGCCCGTGGAGATTGTCTGCTCGGCGTTTAGACACAACTGTTGAAATGTAGACAGTTGTCAGTTACAGTGGGCCTCATGCGCCTAACTGTGCATCTGACATTTTACAGCTACATAATCGCAATGTGACCTCAAATTTCATTAGGGGTGAGATTCTCGGGTTCCATTCAATTTAGTTTTAACACTTGGTGAAAATAGTATAGACTTACATATTCCTCGCGAGTCCATACATCAGTTGACCTGTGGAGATGTTATCTGTGGAGCACCTCGTTGTTGAGCGGACCAGGATTTAGTTGCATTTCCATTTATGACTCCCTAACAGAAAGAAAGTATTTTTTACAAACTTACAGAAAACAAGGGTTCTGAATCTAAATTCATCTATGTGAATCAAAATCTATTCTCCTACAATCGCTTCAGTTCTAATTGAATTCTATTCTCCTACAATCACATACAATCTCTTCTCTGGTTACTGTATGCTAATTAAATTCCACGCTCCTATATTTTTTGCTAATTCAAATATCTTCTCCTTCTATTTTGTGAATTTAAATTTATACTATCAAAAATATGTTGTAAATCTAAATTTATTAACTTAAGTATATAATACACTCTAAAATTATATTTGTAAAATCTAAACTTATTAACTTATTAACATTTTTTTTTATAAATGTATTTTTACAATTTCATGTATAATCAACCATCACAATTTCTCATCTACAAAATCAATTCACACAACCGAAATTAACATCTTCTCGTTTCAACCATTACAAATTTCATATCTATACTAATCACAATTTCAACTCACAATTTCATATCTATACTATCAACATCAACTCACAATTTCATATCTATACTAACCATAATTTCAATTCACAATCAATTCAACTCATTATTTCATATCTATACTAATCCTCCATCACAAAATAGAACTCTACAACATTCAAATTTCATCACTTTATTACCAAAAAAAAAATTTCATCACCATTAAAAAAAACCAAACTTAAACTATCAAAACCAAACTTAAACTATCAAAACCAAATTTCAACTATCAAAACTTTCGAATTTTGCTATTGCTTCAATAATCTAAGGGCTTTTGCCCACGTTTAGCATCACAAAAAAAATCGTGTATATAAAACAGAAAAAATAAAAAAACTAACCTTTTTATTTTCGGAAGAGATGTGAGGGGTGACGAACGATTCTTCAGTTGAAGGTTGAAGATGATGGTAATTGGTGAGGATGGGGGGCGAGGGTTTGGGTTGGGTTTGGAAGCAGGAACCGCCGATGCTTGAAGGGTCGGAGGTTGAAGACGATGAGATGATATTAATGGGGTAGGAGGCGGTTTCGGTAGGGTTTCATAAATGCCGCACATAAACCGCGGTTTGGAACCGTGTTTTTTGGGCTAGAATCTTTGACTTTTTTTTTCTGACATCCGCACAGAGAAACGCGGTTTGAAACCGCGTTTCTTGTGCCACATCAGCTCCTGCCTCCAGTCGTCATGCCAGGTGGAAAGTTGACCAAGAAACGCGATTTCAGACCGCATTTCTTTGGCAATTTTCAAACCCCCTCCTGGGCGCCAATCTATTTTCAGATTTTACCCATAAAACGCGGTTTCAAACCGCGTTTTTCTGACGGACCTGCAAAAAATGAATATTTTTGTAAAATGTTTAAAACAGTGAATATTTTCGTAATTATTTATTTATTTGTGAATATTTTGAAAAAAAATTCTAACTTTTGTGCATGTTGTTTAAGGAGCTAAAAACTCTATAAAATATTATTTTTTTAATCAATTTTTTTTTATAAATTGATAGTAATAAGTATCAATTTATAAAAAAAATTTGATTAAAAAATAATATTTTATAGAGTTTTTAGCTCCTTAAACAACATGCACAATAGTCAAACGACAAAGATTTTAAAACGGGGGGAGGGAGTATCTTTAATAAGCTAGCTACCTACTCTACTAAAAATTTCAATTCTGTCCCCCTAGTTTTCAATACGTGTCGCTCTATGATTGGTTGGCTGTTCCCATTACACCAAAGTCCAAAAGTGAGATACTCCTCATCTTTCCTCTCAATATTTTCTCATATTTTCCATTTAAGGAAAAGAAAAAATTTGTTGGTCAAACCATTACCGGTCCTGACTCAAAAAAGCTAAAGTGAAAAATTCGTTATTATTATTAGGCGAAACTAATTAAAATAACCAAACTTTTAAGGGATGTTAAAAATATATCCCTACCTTTTAAATGTAAGATAAATATCTCGACCTTTTTAAGGGATGGTAATATAATATTCCAAAATTTTCTCCCTCACAAAAATGCTTACATGGCACATATATGGCAAAAACTAATGATTATATTCATAAGCGTGCCCTTGGATCTTAATGCTCGAATTATAAAAAGTATAGTCTAGATTGTCATGATAATTTTTAAAAAAATAAAAGTCTCTTTTGTAATTGAAAAAAAAATCATTCAATTTAATACGTTTTTATAGATTATAATTAAATTTAATCAAAACAAATATAATAAAACAAGTAAATATTTAAAATATAATTTTCAATATCTTGATTGTGTAAAATATCATTCAAGTTTATTAGATTAAATTAGATTGGTTTTAAAGTTTATCTTAATTTTTTTTATTTTGGATTTAAGAAAAATAAAAATAAAAAAATTACATTCTTTTATATATTTTTTTAATAATAATAATTTACTTCTTATATATAAATGAACACCATTGAATAATTTAAACAATTAAATTTTCATTTCAATTTCGTAGTAACATAAAGTTTATAATTGACAAAATATTCTTTAGTTTTGATAAGTTAAATCACTAGCTAATCATTTACTAATTGAAAATATGTTATTTTGCTTTACATTTTTTTTATTTGGCTTGTTATAGATATTGATTTAAAAAAAGATATAAAAAGTTAGGTACAAATTAAATCTAAAACTATGAAAGTTTATTAAATAAACTTTTAAAATCATCTAATTTAATTTTATACGTTTTATTTGAATTGAAAATACATGAGTAATACAATACAAAAAATAAGAATTTTATTGAAGAGAAATCATTAGGATATTATATTACCATCACTTATAAAGGTCGGGATATTTATCTTACATTTGAAAGATTGAGATATATTTTTAACACCCCCTTAAAGGTTGGGTTATTTTAATTAGTTTCGCCTTATTATTATTATTATTATTATTATTACTATTATTATTATTATTATTATTATTATTATTATTATTGAATAGTTTATAAGTCGATGAATAATACTCTAGAAGGGGGATGAATATAGTATGCTCGATTTTTGCAAAACAAAACCTTTTGAGAATTTTCAAAGCAACTTGTCAAGACCTTGATATAACTATCAAATCTTGACTAAGTAATAATCAAGCAATAAAAAGAAATGTGGATTAAATAGATGAACACGCAAATTGTTAATGAGGTTCGGCACGAACCTGACCTACGTCCCCGCCTAGGGTTACCAACCCGTAGGATTCAAACCACTTCTTATTTCACTTTCCTTGAGCCTAGAACTTCCTAGAAGAACTACCCTTCTTCTATACAAAGCATCACCACTTCTGTTCTATCACTCAACCTTACAAGTGAAATAAAAGCTCTCACCACACACAAGAGTGTGTCTTAGATCGTGTATATGAACTCTTAGTGTAAAATGAATGACTTGTACAATAGGCTCTTGTGTTTCCCTCAACTCATAAAAAACAACAAGCTAAACTTTGTGAGACAAAGAGAGAAACTTTGAGTGACGAATGCTTAAGGAGACTTGATCGGTTTGAATGGTTACTAGCTCAGTGTCGATCATCTTCTTGCATTCCTCTATATATAGCCGTTCTTGTCATCAAGGATGGGGGAGGAAAAGCCGTTGAAATTTGAATTCCTCCCAAATTAATTCTTTCCAAAAACTCCAGTCCATGGTATGCTCCTTCGTAGATATGATGAAGTTGATTGAATCGACAATCCTTGATTTGATCTTTGGGCTGATTCCATATGATCTACTTTCATAAGACATGTTAGCATATAAAGGGCAAGAATATATATGAAATCGATATAAGAAGTCAGGCTCAAAAAATAAGGTCCATAAGCCCATATGTATACGGCTCATTCCTTATCAAGAGTCCTGCAAATAATCCTCATATAAAATATACATCAGACAATATAGATACTTAAAGAGGTTTAAATACAGATAGATTGACCTTGGTTTCAAGACCTTGAAACCAAGGCTTGTTTTGTCTTTCATCATCCTTTGGTATGACCTGCAGGTTAGTAGCTCAAGGTCTTATAATTAAGGCGGAGTCTTCAATTATTATTATTATTATTATTATTATTATTATTATTATTATTATTATTATTATTATTATTATTTTATTTTTTGCATATCATAACGATATAAGTTAAGAATTTGGAAAAAAATCATAAACGAAAATTAATGAGCCCTGAAAAAATAAAATTAAAAAATAGTTAAATCAGTAAATCTAGTGGAATATGTCAAATTCGACATGCTTATCCTATATCTTAAGGGCATAGTTTAGAAAATCTGTATTATTATTATTGTTGTTGTTGGTTCGTCTATCATATGGCCTCAATAACATAAAAATATCTATTTTAAAATGGCTAAATTGTCTGCATATAGGGGGAATATTTCCCAAATTGAAATGGTTATCCTATGCCTAAGGTTATAGAATAGAAATTTCGTATTACACTATTACTATATCTATATTTATAATTTATTATATACAAATAAATTATAATAAATCAAAGTAGCTAGGATTCTTTTTTTTTTAATTTTAAGTTCAGTTCGATCAGCTCAGTCGCACTATATCTAGATCGATTAGGTATCGTGTAACCGATTTAAAGGGTTGACCCACTCACCCACAAATGACTCCATATTTTCAAGAGGAATTCGAACTTTAAACTTTTTGACATGTCTCAAATGAGGTGTAGCCCTACAATGGTACTAGTGACGGAGCCAGAAACTTATCCGGGGGGGGGGGGGTGCGAAGTTTTATACAAATTTTTTATTCGTTTTTCAATAGATTTTTCTATAGTTTAGCGAACTAAAATTATGATATTTTAGATTAAAAATTGATATTTTAGTTTAAGACAACATTTTTTTAGTTCAAAACACAAATTTTTTGTTCAAAACGGTGGTGATTTAGTTTAAAACTGTGTCATTAGTTCTTATATATTTTTTCTCTTTAAACAAAAAAAATAATATATTTTAATCTATAACAACATTTTTTCGTCTAAAAATATATCGTTTGAAACCTAAAAAGTAAATATGTAACTTGTTGTTCTCTTAACATCCCTAAAACACAACATAATCCTCAAAATAGTTTCCGACATCAGAAAAAAGTTAAATGGAACAAACCTACCAAAGGATTCATGAAACTTAATTTTGATGGTGCAAAGATCGCTTCTGGACAAGCTGGGTTTGGTTTTGTCATTCGTGATTGCCTTGGTAGAGTGGTCTCCTGTGGCGCGCATGCCCTTGGGAATGTTTCTCCTCTCCAAGCTGAGTGTCTCTGATGTGATCGTAGTCGCCTATGATCTCGAATCTTTTTTCCTATAAAGGTCTGTCTTCGGAGCTGAACATCAACTTTTATTTCTGAAAACTGTTTGGCGACATCTCGGTATTTTGACTCGTTTTGGCTGTGTAGAATTCCGATTGAAGTCAATGAGCACTTGTTGGAAAGATATTTTAAGTGGCTACAACTTTATTGAAGGATGCAATCATCAATTCAGCTTTGAAGATGGCCGAAATCTGGAATCTTTACAGCTGTCCGAAAATCAGGCAGCTTGTCGGAAATGAAATAAATGAAGACGGAATGCATTGAATAAAGTCGGATTAAATGACGGGGCTTTAGAGATTCTTTAGAACTTAAATCTCTTTGATGGCAGCCAAGACTATTTGTTTTCCCCATTATGGTTGCCCATCTCTCCGTCATAAATCTTGGAAACCTTTTCGTATTATCCGGCATTAGTTTATTGATTTATTTTAATTTCTTTTATTTTTCATACCAGCAATATTTTCCTATATAAAGGGATGTAAGAACTTCTTTTGAAACAAGTTGAATTTGAGAAGAAAAGTGAGCCTTTTAGCTTCCAGTGATTCGGATTAAGAATCTCGTTCTTAGGTGAGAGGCCGGGAACAAAACCTTCGGTGAGAGGTTGAAGGAGATTCCTTAGTGAGAGACGACGGAATCAAAGGGTCGGAAACACTCGGAGTGCGAGGCCGAGAGTGTGGAAGATCGAGTGTTGGAGAGAGCTCGGAGTGCGAGGCCGAGAGCGATCTTGCATCACATATCCCTCACACCACATTCCCTACCTTACCACTATTCTAAGGCCTTCCACAACCCCATCATCACCTTCAAATCACCCTCAAAACGTCACTCCAAAAAAGCCTCTCAATCCCTCTCAAACGAGCCTCGTTCAGAATCGTCTCTGGTCAGACGACGTCTCGGTAAAACACTGTTTTCCGCTTCTTCTGACCTCTGATTGACGAGATCTACCCCAATATGCGACCGGGACTTCAAGATCTACAAAAGTGGTATTCGCACGCCCTCAGGAGCCAAGCCGATCGACGAAAAATTGTCATTCTTTGATGATGGAACTGTTGCTTTAGAAATTGCCGACAACTTCACGACTTCTCGGAACTCTCATCGCCGGTACTTTTGCTCGAGCCCGGGCCCGAGCACGTCAGTATCGGTCTTCATGCTGGTCTTCTGGATGCTGTGAAGAGGGGTTTCTCTCGCTTCGAGGTGGAAGGAGATTGCCTGGTTGTCATTAATGCCCTCCGTGAGATTGGTACTTGCCAGTGGATTATTGAAATGATGATTTGATCACCGATGCCCTCGACCTCTGCAAAGCGTTCAAGGTGGTTTCTTTCTCCCATACCTTCCGGGAAGGAAACCAGGATGCAGACAGGTTAGCCCATGTTGGTTTGTCCGTGTCCTTCACTTCTGCACGCTGCCTTCCCGCGCTCGAGGATTCTGTCCACAAGAACGCTATTGGGCTGTGGTTCGACCGAGGTTGACCACCCCCAAATTTTCGCCTTGTATAAAAAAAATTAATAATTTTCTCTTACATTTTTTCCATTTCTTTTAAAATTTTTAATAAAAATGAGATGAATTGAAGCAAACTCAACTCACTCCTAGTTATGTGTCTAATTATTTGGTTTTGTATAGCTTGTGTACGAGAGTGGGATGTGAGATTAGGGCTGTGTTTTCTGAAATTTTTTTTAAGGGGTGGGGTGGATGGATTTCCACTCCACCCCCTCCACCCCTTAAAAAATGGGGGAGGAAAACACAGTCTAGATGATCGAAAAGCATTTTGAAAAGTAGGTATGATGACAAGTATTTTTATTATAATGATACGAACAAGCTAGGAGTATTTTATGGGTCCTACGACTGCAGATTTCTATCTACCATTGATGAGAGGGCCTAAGGACGAGCCTCTGTCTCATGAAAACGATGAATTACACTAGTACAAAAGGGGAACCGGAGTACACTAAATTGGGTACGCTTATTAACAAGTGTTCTTGTTTTTTGTTTTAATTACAGTTTCATAGGAAAAGTGTAGTCCCACAACCAAATATAAGTACAATTCTTAGTAAAAACCGTTCTTTTTAAAAAAATAATAATTAGTGCGGTTATTAAGAAAAGCGTGGTTTAAAAAATAAAATTTAGTACACTTGAAATTACAACCGTGTTAAATTTGACAATTAGGAACACGGTTTTTAACAAGCGTACTTGTTTTTTTTGTTTTAAGTACGGTTTGATAAGAAAATCGTTCTTGATAAGGGTTTAAAAAATTATGAGTACGGTTTTACGTAATAAGTGTTCTTATTGGGAACACGTTTTGTTTAAAACCGTTCTCGTTTATTTGTAACAAAATATTTAATTCGGTTTTAGAAAAACCGTGCTTAAAAAATGAAAATGAGTACGGTTTATAAGAAAAGTGTCTCCCAAAACCAAAATTAGAGATTTTTTTTTGTAATAAGATTAAGTAAATGAACAAAGGTACAACAAAATTTCGTAGCTCAAATGGTAGGCGTGTGAAGCGAATTGATTCGGTTTGAGGGTGCAAGAGGTCGCAAGTTCGAGTCTTAGATATATGAAAGCATAAAAAGGCAGGATTTTTATTTTTATTATTAACTACGGTTAATAAGAACGCTTTCACATCAAAACCGTACTAAATTTTTAAGAACGCTTTCAAAGCAACCGTACTTAAAAACCGTACTAATAAAATCACATGCCAATTTTAAGAACGCTCTCACATCAAAACCGTACTTAAAATTTACGAGAACGGTTTAACAAGAAGCGTGCTCATTTGGGAGTGCCACCGCTATAAGTACAAAAAGAGAAGCGTACTCTCATGCATAAAAAAAAACGTACTTCGGTCCCCCCCCCTTTTACTAGCTAGTAAAGAGCCTATGAAAGACCCTGAGGATGCAACGGTGCCTGAGAAGGAAATTGAAAGTGTATGAGGGGACTCTGCAGAGGTAAACATGGACTATGAGCCATTTTAGCGAGATTTAGAGGTTGGTTTGTCCTACATGACAGACATTGATACAAGCTTGCATGCTCTAGAGAAAGCAACTGTTGAAATTCAAAGGGAGCTTAGGGAGTTACGGGAAGAGAGTCGTCGACCTTAGGAGAACCAGATCAAGTTAATAGTAGACATGACCCGCAACATTAAGCGGTGGGTCAAGCGCCATCATTAAAACCGTCTGCACCACCAACCGCCACAATGATTTGGTTATTTTACCTTTTCCCTCATCTATATGTTATATTTTTGTTCTATTTAGATGTGGATTCATTTAGGACAATGAAAAATTTAAGTGTG
Source organism: Persicaria maculosa (assembly GCA_963922045.1). Lineage (NCBI taxonomy): Eukaryota > Viridiplantae > Streptophyta > Magnoliopsida > Caryophyllales > Polygonaceae > Persicaria > Persicaria maculosa. The sequence goes on along the minus strand of OY998261.1, from coordinate 14,935,971 downwards.
GGGGAGGGATTTAGTAGGTTTTTGCATTCATGTTTCATTTTTGTTTTAGTTAAATCATGTTTAGTTTTATTGTATTCATGTTTACTTTATTGTCATTAATAAAATAAAAAAGAAAGAAAAAATTAGAAAAAATCGAAAATACCAAAATTATCAGTCATTGCTTTCTATTTTAACCTTAACCATAAAGGTTTCATGGCATATTTAGCTCTTTGCACATAGATTGAGTTGAGAGTTGTATTTAAAGCCTAAACACATTTAGAGCGAGAGAACACATTGTTCCATGTGAGGTTGGATGGATGTTTGCCTAATACTTTGATCACTCATATGCATGCTATGACGTTTGTTCACCCTACTTGTGTTTTCACTTGCGTAAGGTGAATGCATAAAAGATGTGTTTGTGGGATGATCGATTAGTGTTATGTTCTATTTTGCTCGAGGACTAGCAAAAGTTAAGTGTGGGAGAGTTTGATCCTGCATATTTTCATAGGTATTCTAGCTAGTTTTAGTATAGATATTGCATGTTTACTAGTTATTTCATATATTATCATTTTGGGGGGGGGGGGCAAAAATGAATAATTTTCTCTTACATTTTTATCATTTCTTTTAAAATTTTTAATAAAAATGAGACGAATTGAAGCAAACTCAACTCACTCCTAGTTATCTGTCTAATTATTTGGTTTTGTATAGCTTGTGTACGAGAGTGGAATGTGAGATTAGATGATCGAAAAGCATTTTGAAAAGTAGGTACAATGACAAGTATTTTTATTATAATGATACGAACAAGCTAGGAGTATCTTATGGATCCTACAATTGCAGATTTCCATCTACCATTGATGAGAGGGCCTAAGGATGAGCCTTTGTCTGATGAAAAGGATGAGGAGCCTTTGGAAGACCCTGGGATCGGTGCCTGAGAAGGAAATTGAAAGTGTAGGGGGGACTCTGCAGAGGTAAACATGGACTATGAGCCATTTTAGCAAGATATATGTAAAGACCGGGAATTTTTAAAATTTTTATTTTGGAAAGGTAATTAACTATGGTTGATCAGAATTGGAAATTCGGAAAAATTTGAAAATTTCATCCTCGAGCAACGCGTTTTATCCTCGAAGTGGATTCCGGCATTGTTTAAAATTTGGGTTGTAGCGGATTTTAATCCCGTTTTCGAGTTTGATTATCGATAAGATTTTATTAATTTTCGTAATGATTTAGAATTTGATTTAAATTGTCGAGTGTCGGGAATTCGTTCTGGTGAGCGGGATTGGGATCGAGTTTCGGGATTTCAAATTGGTGTTGTGGGGCCCACTCCTCCCTATTTTCTTTTCCTCTTTTCTTTCTTTTCTTTCTTTCCTCTCTTTCTCTCCCTCTCTCTCTCCACATTGCCAGCTGCAGCCTGCTGCTCCGAAAGTGGCATCTTCCTCTTGCCCAACAAACCTCACACACACATTTGAAGGAAGCATGAAGAGGACCACCTCCCACACAAGCTGTTCAGAAATTGGTCCCCCCTCTGCAGCCCTCTCCTCCCTCCTATTGGTTCCAATTAAGCGATCCCCATCCTCTCCTCTCCATTCTCTTGTTTCTTCCAACCTTCCAAACACATCCAAAGCTCTCCTTTTACCTCATTGTTGTCGAGAGCTTTAAGCTCCAAGGGCACCCCTTTTGCCTAGCCACCATACCACTCTACCGCCACCACATCCTTCTCCTCCCTCATCTCATATCTGACCCCCACCACCACCCTCTTTCTCCGTCGGCCAGTAGCCCAACAACTCCCCCTGTTTTGCCGAGAGCAACACCAACAGATCCACCACCTCCTCCTTCGTTCTTCTTCCTCGAGATGCCAGCAGAAGCTTCCTCCCACCACTCCTCGACGTCTCCGAGCAGCGACGAGCCACCCAGGAGCCCGGAGTCACCTGGCCGCCGCCTCCTCCTAATGCCCTGTTTTCGAATCCGAACGGAGCGGTAAGGTCCTTCCTCACCTCCCCACCCCCTTTCTCCCTTAAATCACTTAAAGATGGATATTTAATTCCATTCCCTCCTCCCTAGACCATCTCCGGCGAGGATACAACTCCGACGGGGCCAATCGAGCTCCGACGTGTCCGAATCGAACCCCGTAAACCCTCGGTGAGCCTCCTTTCTCTCTCTTTCTTCCTTTCTGAGTATGTGGGTGTTGGGTAGTCGGGATGAGTGGCCGGAAGTCCGAGAGCGTCGCCGGAGCCTCCCCTTCCTCTTCCTCCTTTGGGGTTTTGAACCCAGGAGAGCCCCTTCGTTCCTTCTTCCGAGCAGCAAAGAGGGAAGAAGAAGAAGACTTGTGGGTGGGCCCCGCCTTGCCACCGTGGCGCCCAGTCAGCGTGGGCCCCCTCCTTTTTTTTTTATCTCTGTTTGGGCTGGGTATAGGATAGTAGGGAGTGGGCCTTTTATTTTGTTTCCGGGTTGGGCCTTCTTCTCTTTCGGGTATGGGTCTATACCCGGATCCCTATTCTTTTCTTGATGTGTTTTGAGCTTGGGTTCTGGGCCTAATTGCCGGGCTGGACACTTTCTTTTCTTTATTTGATTCGGGTTGGGTTGTGGATCCGGGTCATGGGTTATGGTTATGGGCTGCTGGGATATTTTTTATATTGTGGGATTTTATGCTATGTGTTATATATATGGGTTATATTATATGTTTAAGTATTTAATTGTTAGTTTATTATTACTATTAGTATTATTATCTTATGTTATTCTGTTTTGTCAATATATATTTTCTGAAAATATTCTATATATACTATAATGGTCTAAAAGTAATATTATTTGAGATGTGTTACTAAATGATGTTTTATAAAGTGATTTATTTATCGACTTATAAATTGGGTTATAAAAATGGATTGATTTGGGTAGTTTTACTATATCTAAATATTATTTGGAGTGTGCTATATTATGTATATTTTATAAATTGTTCTAGAAATGATTTATTGATTTTGATAAGGTTTTGGAATAAAATGCCGGAATTATCTCTATTATATGATTTGAGAAATTGTTTTAAAGATGAGTTGACTTGACTCGGGATTTAAGAGTTTGGAAAACCTTGGGAAATGGATTTTGAAATATTATTTTAATATTCAATATTAAAGAAGGGATTTAACGGAACTTGAACTATTTGATCTTGAGCTTGAAGTTATAGGGAAAGTGTCATTTCAAATGTCGGGATTTTGTCTTGGCTTGATGATATGAGTTTTGAGAAGGAAATTGGAAGAATGATTTTGGTCGATTTGATCGTATCGAAAAGGTTTTGGAAAACGGTTTTACTATCGATTGGTTTTGAGGGTGTTGAGAACTCGGGTTTCGTGTGTATGAATATTGGTCCGGTAGCTTATGGAAATGGCTTGATGATAAGTGTGTATTGCTTTTATATTGCTTTGGACTTGCATTTGGGCCTTGCTTGTGTTATCTTGATGTTCTGCATCTTCAGGTAAGTATCCTACGGGACTTACTCAGTAACCTGGACCTCCTGCCTGATGTGTCATGTAATGTGTAGTTTTGTTGCATATTAAAGCATGCCATATAGTATCATGCTAGGATTGCATTGAACTGAGCATGTGATTACTATGTGTGTTTGAATACAGAACGGCCGTTATCTGTGATAGTCCTAGAGTCTTTGCTAGGGTCATAGGGTAGCCCAGTCCCATCGGGTGCCCTGAGTCTATCGAGTCGATATGAGCATGATCTGATTAGCCCAACACCATCGGGCAAGAGATGAGATGATATGATATGATATGATATGATTAGCCCAGCACCATCGGGCAAGAGATGAGATGATATGATATGATATGATATGATATGATATGATATGATATGATATGATATGATATGATGATGTCGTGGTTAGTGAACCACCACGAGGAAATTGCTATGCTATAGCACCGAACTGGCCATTCTCTGCACTAACGGGAAGGGGTACAGAGGTAGGAGAGGGATATGCCACTTGGCATTGTTTTGGGCCCTTAATAGTTTTTCCACATATTATAATCTGTCAAAGCATGCTTATGTGATTTAAATCTTGTACTGCATTAGTTATCTTTTATTTAGGTATAGGCATGTTATGTGGCCTCAGCGTGGTCAGAGGACCCGCAGGCGATCACCAGGCCTGACTTCGTGGATAGTGTTAGGTACCACTCTTGTTTGCTCCTTGCTTCTGTGATGGGAATCTCTTGGCGAACCGAAGAACCTGGCTAATATTCTAACTTGATAAACGACAATCACCCACTATGTTTTGGTTTTGACCCGGCTCTGCCGTGGCACTTGTATCTAAACCTTGCTTCCACTTTACTTTCGTTTAAATTGAATTTCTACGACTTCGATTGCTTGGGGTTCGAAATCCCCGCTTTGAATACTGATCTTTAGAGGTTTGAAACCTCGACCCGTACCTGAATTGCAACGTCCGAACGAAGGTATCCGACCTTCGAAAAGTAACCCGGGTATTTATATCCGGGCCGTTACAAAGTTGGTATCAGAGCCAGGTTGTGCAATTCGGGTACGCAAGGGTCGGGTGTATGTTTTGGAAAACCGCCCATGGATTTCAAAAGATTTGAAAGCGTTTTAAAGGGGAAAAATGAACTTAATATGTCTAACTCAATTGGACTAAGTATGAACTTGGCTTATGATAAAAGAGGAGAACCAACTAATAAGGGATCGAGTGGGTAGAAAAGGCGCTAGACCATCCCTATTGAATGTAGTCGGGAATGAGTAGGCAAAATATTAGCTTGTTCTTTACAAATGGGTCTGGAAGATTTCAAGGAGATTATTGTAATTGTCATTGACTGATTCTATGCTAAGCGCTTGTTGTGGATATGATTGGTATGCCTTGACTATGAAATGTGTACTAACTGATTTGCGCAAATGAGATAGCGGGAGTACCCTTATTTCCCTATGGTCAAGTCCAGCTTGTGTGAAACAGCCCCGTCCACTATGTTAGCCCCTTGACGGTTCTATCGAGTCTTTCTCCCGAATGTCAGTATCTTCCACGGGGAATTGGGTTGGTAAACACACTGTGTTAGGAATCATGTATGGATGTGAAGGTTGTCTGAGTGAGTATTGGAAGGTGGTTCTTGATGTCCCTTTCAGTCAAAAAGTAAGGTGTTTCTGGGGCAGTCTTTCTTGATTCTTATGACGATTAACCGGTGTCTTCGTGCCATAAAAAGTCGTATCCGATTTCCGCGGGAAAGACGAGTGTTGAGTCAGTTAGGAAGAGTCAATGTTTGCCCTTATGGATCACGGTCGGGTTACCTTGATTGCTCTGTCCATGATTGTGTGTTACTATGTGGTACTACTCCTTGACCTACAGATTGACCCTTAGTGTGAAATTGTGCTTATGTGCTTTGATGTTCATGATGACCATTGTATGGGTTCGAGCTACATTTGTTATATCCATATCATCCCGACATGATCTACTTAGTATATTGCATTGTCAAACTAGGGCACGAATATATATGCCATATGCTAGGAAGTTGTATAATTGATGTCCTCCATGTGAATAGGTTCATGATAGTGTGATTGTTCAATTCTAGTATCATGATAGAATGAGTCCCTTACTTGATGGATACGTGTTATAATCTGATGTCAACATGCCTTATATGCTACGTGATTCCCAGTACATATCATGATGATGATCTTTAATATAAATACGTGGTTGTATGACATTCTGTACCCATTCTTTCCCCATTGCTTAGGTCCCGTGTTGTGCCTTGCTTCCTATCATGATTATATGTTGTCATAGCATGCCTACTTGACCCCTTTGTATTGATCGTATGATTGATTAGAAACATGAGCCACATGATATGAGTTTATATGATTGTTGCTCCTCCTGAATTAGGTTCATGATAGTGTGATCATCTCTTACTTGTATGAATATCTCGTAAGATGTCCTCCTGAGCATATTAGCTGATGATGCCTCGATGCTTATCATTCATCTTGTGAAAAGAATCTATAGCATGCCCATCTATTTTGTATTCCTCAGATTAAACATTGTTGATTATTCTACAATTTGTATTGTTATGTGTTAATTGTGCTAAATTGAGGATATGTTAGTGTGAATGAGTCTTGATAAACACATGTTTCCTCCCCGTATACATTGAATTGGACTCATGTCCCCGTATGCTAGTCATGTTGCCCCATTACTTAGACTTGCTTTATACATCGTTATATTCCTCTCATGTTACTATATCGTTGAAATAGTATTGATTGAATTCTTGCATATTGTCATGATAATCAACTAAATACAAGTATGTATCATATGTCATGCTGAGCCATTAGTATCATGTAGGACCCTTGGTTGTGACTTGTGCGAATTTATACTTTGCCTACATTATTGTCTATTCTCTCTTGAACTAGGTCCTTGATAGTGTGGCTCTCCCTCTTTCTATCCTCGTAAATGTTTTACTTATCCGATTAGATTGATGTTGAATTCGGTGATCGACTTGCTTTCCATGACAATTAATCCTAGCATGCGTACATGTTATCGTTCGGTAGTGTTCTTCTATTACTCTATGATATCCTTTAGTGCTTCCATGAACGTATGACTCGACACCTCGCATGATCACACACCACCCTATATCCTGATTTTGCATATGCATGACGCATGAATATCGGAATGAATCTAGTTGAATTACTTTAATTGTACTCATGTTCGATGTGTGCTATTAGTATCATGTAGAGCTTATGACTTCCAATATGACCTGCTGAATGATTACATGTCGTGCTTGTTCTATAATTTGGCAGTTATTGTACCATTTTATGTGCCCCATGATGATTTATTCCTAGCATGATCATAATCTATCGCCCGTGATGTATCTTGTTTGCCCTGTGGTGATCCTTTTGCTCTCATATACATCATGTTGAACTCATTTAATCACTCTTGGCTATGCCATGCCTGATCATGTATCACTAGCATCATGAAGGATCTGTACTCTCTAAATGTATCTTGTTGTATGCTTACGTGCCACTCTTAACCTATTATATGATCATTGTTGCCAGATGTGATAATTACTATGCTGCTCTTATGTGTTCTTGTATGACGCTTCATCTGATTGTTATAATATACTTTGCCATGATATATTTGGACTCATTTGTTGATGTGTATACCATGCTCTTAAATTGTTCATATACATGATGCTCGTTATCTTCAATTAAATCCCGAATGACTTCGAATCATACATGATCATTGTTGGTTCCGCATAGCTTACTTGAAGTTGCTAGGCATATCTGCTTCCATGGAATCATAGTCTACTAGCTTGTTTCACGTGCATTAGTGTAGGACTCGATCGTGTCTTTGGAATGAATATGTATGTCGTTGTTCCTTGAGATAGGTACATGTTAGTGTGGATTAATGTGACTAATATGCTCCATGATGAATTCACTTTGCTCGTCACCGTTGTAACCTAATAGACTTTTATAAGGGCATCGTTACTATTCCCGGGTCGGAGTCTTGTCTCTAGTCATGTCATCTTTAGCTTTGGTCCATTTTGTCTCCGAGAGAAACATTGGGTCGTCCGCTCTTTTCACTCCCCTATCTCCGTTAACATAAACTACTATGAGATACATTGGATGAGCGGCGGCATAGAAGAGGGGACGGGAAGTTAGATAGCGATAGAGCAGCGCAGCGGAAGCGTGGGCTCATAACCCACGGGCCTCAGGATCGATGATGTCGACGGAACCAGCTTGTTTCGAGGATGGCGGTTATTGAGTACAATATGACTTACAAATGGGAGTGTCATCCTTTTGGATTGCTAATCCTTTCTGAACTTGTTGATGGTGACATTGCACTGACTTGATGTTGAAAATTTCGTGTTGATGTGGCGACTTGGTAATGATTACTGCCTGATTATCCGTTGTCTATGATGATATATATGATTCGGTGCCTTACCGTTCTAATGTGCTATGATGACTTGACGTGATGCTACTCTGAGTTGCTAAGCATAACCTAAATTTCGTTGCCTATAAAAGTATGAACTGCAAATGCTGAGAATCTGAACTGTTTATTAGATATGGTTATGATGAAACTTGCTAGCTAGATTTGATTGGGTTCGTATATGATGTTTTGCAATACTTGTTGAGCATGATGGTAAATTGAGACTTGTGTTACAGTTGCAATGCTTAATGATGAACTAATGATGCTATTGATATAAATGCTAGTAGACATGATGTAATCTTTATGTGTGATAATGTCCATGATTGCTTCTTCTTTGAACATGTGAGTGAGGTCCTTTGGTAGAGTGGTCAGAGAGTGGAGAAAGGTTTTGAGCGATTAGAATGATCGACGGTGGTAAGGGGAAAGTTGCCGAAGAGGAGTGTTGACTTAGGTTGGACCGAGTGGGTTCGGAAATTATAAGAGGTAATGCTTGGTGGTTTTTGTCATCATAATTTGCATTAGTTAGGACATGCATTTAGCATAGGTTTGTGTCATTTGTCATGTGGTTTTGGTGTTTTTAGAGGTTTTTCGTTTAGTTTCTAGGATAGAGATCTACTGTCTTTTTGGTTGTGTTTTCAGGAGTTTTCGGGAGTTAAGTGGAGATCGCTAGAGGACATTTGAGATGGGTACAGAAGCTAAGAGAAGCCGAGCGGAAATCATATAGGAGGAACGAGGATAAAAGGCGAAGAAGCAAAAGCACAAGGAGCAAGGCGGTCGTGCATCATGAGCTTCACTGCAGAACAAAAGTGCATGGGCGTGCACCTTGGACACACGGGCGTGCAGATGCCCGATCAGAGACAAGCCAACAGAACAGAGGTGCACGGGCGTGCACCTTGGCCGCACGGGCGTGCACTGTACAGGTCGGACAGAATTCGTCCTGGTTTCGACCCGAACCTTTGGCTATTTTATTATTATTTTAGGGGTTTAATATTATAATGATGAGATTTTCCGAGACTATAAAAGGGGACGGAAACACATCATTAGGGGTCTCTCGAAAACCGTCGTTTGGAAGTTCATTTTCAAGACCTTTTTGGAGTTAGATTTGGGTAACTTTGTGCAGATTTGCTTGGAGATTTTCATTGTTTCAATTCAAGATTGGTATTTCCCCTTTAGTCTTTTCTTTTCTTTTAAATTTCATGCTTACTTTTATTGATTTGATGATGAATTCTTCCATGCTTGGCTAAATTCTCCGTTCTAGGGTTAGGGTGAACCCGACAATGTCGCAAATTGTTTGATTTTGATGGTTGCTTGAACTTAGCCTGAATTTTATGAATTGATTTGATCCTAGTTGCTTAACCTAATTGATGTCAATCGATTAGAATCCTTTTTAGATTCAAGATGCTACCGCTGCGAATTGAAATTGGATAAATAGATGAAATTCATGAACCCGAAAGGAGGATTGGTTTCATCGGAACCCTAGGATTGAACTTGATGAATCAACAATTGTTATTGTGACATTTAAACGATTGTTGAGGACTCTTGAGGATTAATAAATTATCGTAGATTCTTAGGTGTGAATCGGTTAGGCGGAACGCGACATCGAAAGTTCAATTGATTTTCTTCTAAGGTCTATAAAGAACTTAAAGGGTCTAGATTTGGTTAATTTAGACACAATTACTACAACATGCGACAGCTGAGTAGTGATGACTTTAGATAATTTACCTTCAATTTGGCATATTAAGGAGATGAAGTTCGAGTGAACATCGGGTTGAATTCTTTGTGGCATTGTCGTCGGAATCCTTAACCTTAGAATTACTTCTCATATATATTTTCTTCATATTCTTTGCTTGTTTTTCTTAGTTTATTTGAAATTCAAATCCCTCTTTCTTGGCTTAGCTTATTAGTTCTAGATAACAATTGATACATATATAATCCCCGTGATCGATACCCGTATACTGCAATTGATCTCGTATTCTTGCGAGGTTGGTTCAGGCTACACTATTCTTGTGTTGGTTAAGACCACATCAAGTTTTGGCGCCGTTGCCGGGGATTGTTGATAGTATTGATTGTTTCTACGGACTAGTTCTGCTAGGCCCGTTTCTTTTTATTTGATTTATTTCTTGCTTGTTGGTGATTTCAGGTGACTCTTGAAGTCTATGCGAAGAGGATTACGTTCTAGCAAACTCAACGATTATGATCCCGAGCCTGAACGTACCTTTCATAGGAGACTAAGAGAAAATCTTGTGATTGCTAGACAAGAAATGGCGGATGATAACGATGATGTTGCTCAGCTGCGCCAACAGTTGAATGATCTTACTGCTGAACTCCAACGTCAACGTGATAATCAAGGGCAAGGTATGCACACACTTGAGTATGCTCCTAAAACTCTAGGGGACTATATGATGTCGCCATGCTCTGGTCCACTTTCTGGTGTGGTCCTCCCTGCATTGCAAGCTTGTAACTTCGAGCTAAAGTCTAGACTGCTGAATTTGATCTAGTCTAATCAGTTTGGTGGATCGCCATCAGAAGATCCTCACCAACACATGGAGACATTCCTCGATCTAATGAACACGGTGCATATGGAGAATGTTTCTCAGGAGGCCATCCGTCTATATGCCTTCCGTTTCTCTCTTCACGAGAAGGCTAAAGCATTGTATAGATCCTTACCTGAGAACTCCATTACAACATTGAACCAACTATATGAGGCATTCATGAGCAAATACTTTCCACCCAAGAAGATATCTGAGATGAGGGTGAAGATCAATGCCTTTGCCATGCAACATGGGGAGACCTACCATGAAGCCTGGGAGAGGTTCAAGGATTTGCTGATTCAGTGCCTACATCACGAGCAAACCAAGTATTTTCTCCTTCAAATCTTCTATCAAGGAGTTGATGATGATACTAGACTGCTTATGGACACCTCTTCTAATGGAGGATTTATGGAGATGAGTTTAGATGATGCTTGGGCTTTGATTGAGAAGACTGCTCTTCATGCTGCGAAGTACTCTAATCCTCACTCTTCTATTTCTGCTGCTAAGAGGTCTGCAGGTCTCTATGAGGTTGATGCTGAAACTCACAAGTCGGCTTAGTTGGAAGCTCTACAGCGGGACATTGCTTTATTAAAGAAGGAGCTACTGGCTAAGCCGCTCTCATCTAGTGCAGCAGGAGTGCCCCCTCCAGTTGTTGAATGTCAATATTGTGGTATGCTGAACCACACATTATCCAGTTGCCCTGCTTTTCTAGAAACACAACCGGGCATGGCTCAAGGGGAAGTAAACTTCACTAGGGACAACTACAGAAACCCCAGAAATGACCCATTCTCCTCTACTTACAATCCTGGTTGGAGGAATCACCCGAACTTCAGGTATAGAAACAATTCTAATGTGCAGAATCCACAGTCATTCCAGAACCAAGCATCATATGGGAATGGAGCACCACCTGGATTTCAGAATGCGCCGAATCAGGGATACCAAAATAGGCCGAATCAGTCTCCGCCAGTGGTTCCTAAGAAGTCACCTGAACTTATTTCTATTGAGAATCTGGTTTCTGAATTCAAAGCTATGGGTACCAAGATACAAATGATTGAGCAGGAACAAAAGATTCAAGCTAATCAGTTGGCTCAACAAGCTGTCAATGCTCCAAGACCGTCAGGTCAACTTCCAGGCCGACCTGATGAGAATCCTAAAGGACAAATTTCTGCTATGTCCTTGAGGAATGGTAAACAGTTGGAGGAGGTAAAAAAGCCTGAACCTCCTAAAGCTAAAGGGAAAGCTGCTCCACCAGAGGTTGAGACCGAGGCAACAGATGAGCCTGTGAAGGACACAGTATATGTTCCCCCACCGCCATATCAGCCTCCTCTTCCGTTCCCACAGAGGAAGAATCAGGCAATGTTGGAGAAGAAGTTTGGGAATTTCATAGAGATCTTGAAGAAGCTGCATATAAACATCCCATTCACCGAAGCTCTCAAGGTGATGCCGGCATATGTCAAGTTCTTGAAGGAGATCCTCTCCAACAAGAGGAAGCTTGATGAATGCCAGACAATAGTTCTTAGTAAGGAGTGCAGCGCTTTAATCCAAAACAAGCTACCACCTAAGCTCGAGGATCCAGGTAGTTTCTGTGTCCCTATTAACTTTGGCAATCAGCATGATTACAACGCTCTTTGTGATTTGGGAGCTAGTGTAAGCTTGCTTCCTCTCTCAATTTGCAATAAGCTTGATTTAGGAGAGCTTAGGCCAGTGAGGATGCAACTATTTATGGCGAATAGGTCCATTGCCCACCCAGATGGTATTTTAGAGGATATCCCTATTAGAGTGGGAAAATTTTTTGTGCCAGTAGACTTTGTAGTGTTGGATATGGATGCGAATATGTCTGTCCCTATTATTCTTGGAAGGCCTTTCTTGGCCACTGCAGGTACTATGATTGATGTACGAAAGGGGACTCTCTCCTTCGATATTGGAGATGAGAAAATAGAATTTAACCTTCCTAAATCTATGAAAACCCCCTCTTTTGAGAATGATTATTTCAGGGAAGATGTGATGGAAAGGACAACTCAGGAGCAAATGATGTCTATTGTCATTAGGGACCCCTTGGAGCTTTGCTTGACTAATAGTGTGATGACGAGGGGAGAATGTCCACCACTTGCTGAAGTTGTTGCTGATTTGGAGTTGTCACCCGAAGCTCCCACCTTCCCTAAGTCCAGGGTCGAACTCCTAACCACGGATGATGTTCCTGAAGCACCTAAGCTGGAGATGAAGCCGCTCCCATCTTCTTTGAGGTATGAATTCCTTGGACCCAACTCTACATGCCCTGTGATTGTGAATGCTAATTTGAGTGATGATCAAGTTGAGAAACTTTTAATTGTCATTCGGAAACATAAAAAGGCCATAGGGTATTTGATAGATGATTTGAAAGGGATTTCACCTTCTTTGTGCATGCATCGTATTTTCATGGAAGATGACCATAAACCCACCATAGAACACCAAAGGAGACTTAACCCAAACATGAAAGAGGTAGTGAAAAAAGAAGTCTTAAAATTGTTAGATGCAGGGATTATTTTTCCTATTTTCGATAGTAAGTTGGTAAGTCCGGTCCACGTTGTGCCAAAGAAGGGTGGGTTAACGGTTGTAAGAAATGAAAATAATGAATTAATTCCCACTAGAACGGTCACCGGGTGGAGAATGTGCATAGACTATAGAAAGTTGAACACCGCCACTAGGAAAGACCACTTCCCTCTTCCATTTATTGATCAAGTGCTAGAAAGGTTGGCTAAGCATTCATATTTTTGCTATCTAGATGGGTATAGTGGATTTTGGCAAATTCCTATTCACCCCGATGATCAGGAGAAGACTACATTCACTTGCCCTTATGGCACCTTTGCATACAAAAGGATGCCTTTTGGCTTATGTAATGCTCCTGCAACTTTTCAACGATGCATGATGGCCATATTTTCTGATAAGATTGAGGAGATTATGGAGGTGTTTATGGACGATTTCTCCGTCTATGGCACTACTTTTGATGTTTACTTTTCTAATCTTGAAAGAGTGTTAATGAGATATGAAGAGACTAATCTTGTGCTGAATTGGGAAAAATGTCATTTCATGGTTAATGAAGGAATTGTGCTGGGACATCTAGTTTCTAATAGAGGAATTGAGGTAGATAAAGCTAAAATTGAGATAATTGAGAAGATGCCACCTCCTACCTCTATAAATGGGATTATAAGTTTTCTAGGACATGCTGGTTTTTATAGAAGATTCATCAAGGATTTTTCTAAAATTGCCAAGCCTTTGACTAACCTATTGTTGAAGGATGTAGCCTTCGATTTTTCCACAGATTGTCTTGAGTCTTTTTGCAGGTTAAAACAAGCATTATTGTTAGCCCCCATCATGCAATCACCGGATTGGGATCTCCCTTTTGAAATTATGTGTGATGCAAGTGACTTTGTCGTGGGCGCTGTTCTTAGGCAAAGAAGGGAAAAGAAGCTTCATGCTATTTATTATGCCAGCAAGACACTTGATGAGGCTCAAATGAACTACACCACAACGGAAAAGGAGTTGCTTGTAGTGGTGTTTGCTTTTGAGAAGTTTCGGTCATACCTTGTGGGTTCTAAGGTAATTGTCTTTACTGAAAATGCTGTTGTGCGTTACTTGATGCAGAAAAAGGATGCAAAGCCACGCATTATCCGTTGGATTCTGTTGCTGCAAGAGTTTGACTTGGAAGTTAGAGACAAGAAAGGGGCCGAGAATGTTGTTGCTGATCACCTTTCTAGGCTTCCTCAAGAGCAGAGTGAGAAGGGAAAGGAAGGTTTGCCTGTTGATGATTCTTTCCCGGATGACCACTTGTTCCAAGCCATAACCTCTGCCATCTCTCATGTCACAGAAGAGCTCCTAAACTTCTCCATCGAGGGGCTTCCTTGGTATACTGATTTTGTGAACTACCTGGTTTGCAAAGAGTTGCCCCCTGGACTGTCATTCCACCAGAGGAAGAAATTCCTCCATGATGTTCAACAATATTATTGGGATGAACCGCTGCTCTTCAAGCTAGGTAATGATGGGATTTATAGACGGTGTGTCCCGGATGATGAGATTGAAGGTGTGATTAAGCATTGTCATAACTTGCCTATTGGAGGACATGCTAAAGCTTTCAAGACTACTGCCAAGATCTTGCAATCCGGTTTCTTTTGGCCCACCATGTTTAAGGATGTGCAGAGGTATGTAACTTCTTGCGATGAATGTCAACGCTCAGGGAACATATCTTGGAGGAATGATATGCCACTCACCAAATTCCAAGAGGTGGAACTTTTTGATATGTGGGGGATCGATTTCATGGGACCCTTCCCGAGTTATGGAGTCTACAAGTACATTTTGGTTGCTGTAGATTATGCGTCGAAGTGGGTGGAAGCAATCGCCACACCTACTAACGACTCTAAAGTTGGAGCAAAGTTCTTAAAGTCTACTATCTTTCCAAGGTTTGGGGTTCCGCGAGTGCTTATTAGTGATGGAGGATCACACTTTATTGAACGGAAGTTTGAAGCACTTTTGAAGAAGTATGGGGTGAACCACCGCATTGCTACTCCCTATCACCCCCAAATCAGTGGTCAAGTCGAGGTCTCCAATAGAGAAATCAAGAGTATTTTGGAGAAAACTGTTTCTCGAACAAGGAAAGATTGGGCACAAAAGCTTGATGATGCTTTGTGGGCATACAGAACGGCGTACAAGACTCCCTTGGGCACTACGCCGTACCGGCTTGTATATGGGAAATCTTGTCATTTACCGGTTGAGTTGGAGCATAAGGCATTTTGGGCTATCAAGGCGCTGAATTACGACTTGAAAGAAGCCGGTGATAAGAGAATGCTACAACTTCATGAGCTTGAAGAGTTGAGACTTGAGGCATATAAGCATGCCCGGATCTACAAGGAGAGAACAAAGCGATGGCATGATAAGAGGATTGTCCCTAAAAACCTTTTTGAAGGTGATTTGGTCTTGCTCTATAATTCTCGCCTAAAGCTATTTCCGGGCAAGTTGAAGTATCGATGGAGCGGTCCTTTTGAAGTCCGAAAAGTTCACCCCCATGGTGCAATAACAATTTGGAACGAAAAGTGGGGTGAATTCAAGGTGAATGGACATCGTTTGAAGAGGTACTATAGTGGAAACCCGATTGAGAAGGTGAGTCCTACTCACCTCAAGGATCCAAGTGCTTAGGAAGAAGTGAAAGTCCGGCTCAAGACTCTAAAGAAGCGCTTCTCGGGAGGCAACCCGAGGTAAGTTTTCTTTTCATGCTTAATAGAATAGACTTGTAAATATTTTTGTTTATTTTTTTTAAAAAAAAATTTACCGCACCTAAATTGAGGATTCTCAGCAAGCAGGTGAGCGGGCGTGCACCTTAGGCGCGCGCCCGTGTGGATCCTCCTCTATAAAAAAAAATTTCTTTTAAATTAAAATTTCAACTTTTGTTTCTTTCAAAAAAAAAAGGAAAATGGCTTTTAGCCTTTCACGTTCCACTTTCAGCTTTTGTTTCCCCCTTTTTGCCCCTATCCATACTCTACACCGCACCCACACACACCACACCAGTCGGCCACGCCTCCCCTTCCTTGCCCCACCACCGGCCGGTAGCCGTACCACTACGCCGCCGGACAGCCAGCAGCGGCCGCCGCACCACCACGCCACCGGACCACCAGCACGCCCATCACCTCCCTCTCATCATTTCCATAGTTTGCCCTCCTTTGTCCTAATCCTCATTCTCCCCCTTGAACTTGAAGAAATTGGTATGTTGCATCACCTCTCATCTCTTTTACTTCAAGTTTCTTTATCAATTGATAATTTTATTGGTTGATTTAGAGATTTTGAAATTCTAGGGTTTAAGTTGATGGACTTGATTTGGGGAAATCTTGAGTTGTGTAAATTGGGGGTGCTCTTGCATCACATTGTGTCAAGTTGATGATTATTGATGCTCTTGAAATGTAGTTGATGGGTGGGTTGTGATTTATAAAGTGGAATTGATTTTTTTTGGGAATTCTTGTATATGTTCTCATGGGAGATATGCATAATTCCTAAATAATTTGTTCTATTTGGTTGATTGCTTGTCTTTGTGGTGGTGATAACCCCCTTGAAATGTTTGCAAGTGAAGCTTGAAACTTGGATATTTATAACTTGTTTCAAATTTCAAGTATGGGGTTATTTGGGGTTGAATTCATGATGGTTTTTGAATTGGGCATATTGCTCTTGTTTGTGTGATGAGATGTTTTGGTTTTCTATGCGAGGTCTACCAGTTTTTCATATTGGTGAGATTTTGATAAACTTGTAGACTTGGTGAATTTCTAAGTATGGGATGGTTGTGTCGGAGGCTTGTGTTAGTTCTTTGGGAGATTTCTTTCACTTGATATGTGTGCGGTTTGGACTTAAAGGTTCTTGGAATTCACAACTAACTGTTATGTTTGCTTGTATGGCTTGGTTTCTTTTGTGGGTTTTGTGGTTCCCTTGTGCAGATTAGAGCTACTATGGCTAAAGGTAGGGCATCCCGAAAGCGGCGGTTAATTCAAAGTGTGGACAGGGTAGTATGTGAAGGAGGTCAGCAGGGTCTCTTTACAAACTTCATGGCTCGGACGCATCTTAGCACTCGATGGCCTAGTCATGTTTCTCTAACCCTATTGGATTTATATGATGAGATCGAGAAATTGTGCTCAAGGATTGGTGCTACATCTTTGCTCCGTTTTAGTTGGCATTCTTATCCAACTATCACTTCTGAGTTTCTGAGCTCTTATAAATTTGAAAAAGGTGTTGATGAAGGCTCAGGGACGCTAACATTCCGGATAGGGAACCAAGCTCGGAAAACGACCGTCGCAGAACTTAATGAAGCCGTTGGCTTTCCTGCTCATAAAGGGAGAGTAACGCTCTCCAGTGATACCCATAATGCCTTCTGGTACAGTCTCACGGGTTATTGGCCTTATAGATCATAGAATACAACCGCTACCGGTATAGTCCATCCTTGCTTCCGGATCCTCCATCGCATCATGGAAAACACTATCTTTGCTCGGGATGAACCTTCTAAGGTGAACAAGGGAGAGCTCGAGATGCTCTATGCCATAGCCCTGTGATCGTCCTTTTGACCTTGCCTATGAGTTGGCTCGCAAGATGGAGGGAGTAGCTGAAAGTACATCTGGTGTAATTTGCATTGGAGGAATGATCACCCCACTAGCACATCATTTTGGGGTTGACTTGGAGAGGTACACGCTAATTGAGACGGAAAGAGTGATTGATGCGAAGCATCTCCTTACTGGTCACACTCTTAAGAAGGAGCGAGGAATCTTTTGCTATTATCTCACTCAGATCTCCGCCACTCGCCCGCTCTCTGATTCACCGTATATAAGCACAGACTTGGAAGCTAACTGGTATGAGGCTTGGATTGGTGCTCCTCGTCCACCACTCCCCACTGCTGAAAATGTGGAAGAGGATGAGACTCTTCCCGACGCAGCGCCTACCCATATCTATGAGTAGGGGGACTCTTCCGGTGGAGCCTATTCTTCTGACGACAGAGCTTACTTTCAGGGCCAGTTTGACAGTTTGTCACCTCAGTTATCTGCCCTCTCCATTCGACAAGATGCTCTGCAGACTCAAATTGCGGAGCACATCTCTAGTGTGTCCCAACGCTTCTCATCTTGGGATACTCAGCAGCAACAAGATCGTCTACAGCTCCAGCGGATTATGGTGATGTCCCAGCACAACTATTATCATCTCCATGGACACCACTTCGATCCTTGCACCCCGTATCCTCCCCCACCATCTCCACAGTAGTAGTGTCTTTGTGAGTACCTTCTCATCTTTTATTTATTTTCTACATTGGGGACAATGTAGGGGTTAAGTATGGGGTGGGATGTCATTCTTGTGTGTCTGCAATTGTTATTAGTGTCTTGAGTCTTTCTTTTGGCTTTTTGATGTATTTTGGTAGTCTAGGTTGATGACAGGTGTCCCCTGAACTTGTTCTGTAGGCCACAACGATGGGATAATTGTCTAGGATGCTAATATTCGCCCTAATCTTTATGTGTCATGTCTTGAGACAAATTGCCTAGCATGAAGTTCTTGAATGAGTTTGCATGATTAAGTCCCTAGACAATAACCTTGTGAGATTCTGAGCCTTATGGATAAATCTTGATGAATCCTTTCATTTCCTATACTGTGTGACACTCACTTTGTGCTTGATCTCTAGAACTTGCTTTTGACTCTTTATTGAGGCCGTATAACTTTATCTGTGCACATAGCTTAAAGATGATTGAGGCAACACTTTTTGTTAACCATGTCTCCCCATGCCTATCCTTATATATGATCCTATGCTTGAACCAAATTTGAGATTTATTAGTCTATTTATTTGATAAACTCCACAAAATCTTTATAGCCAATTATTAGCCTTTGACCCATCCGGGAATTAGGAAATAATGTTGCTTATTTTTATGAGTGGAGATGCTTTAAGTGTCTGGTAATGTTTGGTCTGGCATGCTCAATGAGATCTTGAGACCTGAGGAGGATAAAATTCACTCAGGGGCAAAAGTCAAGAAGGAAAAAAATATGGTTAGTAACCGATTCTTCTTGTGGAGGATAACATTCACACAAGGAGGAAGATATGCATAAAAAAAAAAGGAAAAAAACAAAAGAGGGGAGATTGAATGTGGTTCACAAAAGCTGAGAATGAAAACATTATTGTGATGGAGTCGTATGGTGGTTTGGTTATGAGTTTCTATGGAGTGGTTGTTCTTCTGGTTGGTTCCTAACCCTTTTTCCCAGATTTTTAGCACCACAAGCTCAAAATTTTCCATACCTTGTCTCTTTTTCCACCTTTGCCCCATCACAACTATACAGAAGGCCCTCATGATTTTTGTTATGTGCATGGTTGAGATCGAGCGTAATTTTCCATACCTTAAACACATTTGAGTGAGTGTTTCATTAATTAAAAAAAATCCTTGTGAGTTTTAGGAGCTTTTGATTGCTTTGCATTAATGATAATGAGTAAACATGTGATGATGGCAGTTGTCTTAAGGTTGTGATGGCAAAATATCATTTTAAAAGGGGCTTGAATAAGTTGAGACAATGATCCTATCTTGCACATGTGGCTTTATTACTTAGTGAGTCTTGCTTGGGGACAAGCAAGGTTCAAGTATGGGGTATTTTGATGTCATCATAATTTGCATTAGTTAGGACATGCATTTAGCATAGGTTTGTGTCATTTGTCATGTGGTTTTGGTGTTTTTAGAGGTTTTTCGTTTAGTTTCTAGGATAGAGATCTACTGTCTTTTTGGTTGTGTTTTCAGGAGTTTTCGGGAGCTAAGTGGAGATCGCTAGAGGACATTTGAGATGGGTACAGAAGCTAAGAGAAGCCGAGCGGAAATCATATTGGAGGAACGAGGATAAAAGGCGAAGAAGCAAAAGCACAAGGAGCAAGGCGGTTGTGCATCATGAGCTTCACTACAGAACAAAAGTGCACGGGCATGCACCTTGGACGCACGGGCAAGCAGATGCCCGATCAGAGACAAGCCAACAGAACAGAAGTGCACGAGCGTGCACCTTGGCCGTGCGGGCGTGCACCCTTGGCGCGCGGGCGTGCACTGTACAGGTCGGACAGAATTCGTCCTGGTTTCGACCCGAACCTTTGGCTATTTTATTATTATTTTAGGGGTTTAATATTATAATGATGAGATTTTCCGGGACTATAAAAGGGGACGGAAACATATCATTAGGGGTCTCTCGAAAACCGTCGTTTGGAAGTTCATTTTTAAGACCTTTTTGGAGTTAGATTTGGGTAACTTTGTGCAGATTTGCTCGGAGATTTTCATTGTTTCAATTCAAGATTGGTATTTCCCCTTTAGTCTTTTCTTTTCTTTTAAATTTCATGCTTACCTTTATTGATTTGATGATGAATTCTTCCATGCTTGACTAAATTCTCTGTTCTAGGGTTAGGGTGAACCCGACAATGTCGCAAATTGTTTGATTTTGATGGTTGCTTGAACTTAGTCTGAATTTTATGAATTGATTTGATCCTAGTTGCTTAACCTAATTGATGTCAATCGATTAGAATCCTTTTTAGATTCAAGATGCTACCGCTGCGAATTGAAATTGGATAAATAGATGAAATTCATGAAACCGAAAGGAGGATTGGTTTCATCGGAACCCTAGGATTGAACTTGATGAATCAACAATTGTTATTGTGACATTTAAACGATTGTTGAGGACTCTTGAGGATTAATAAATTATCGTAGATTCTTAGGTATGAATCGGTTAGGCGGAACGCGACAGCGAAAGTTCAATTGATTTTCTTTTAAGGTCTATAAAGAACTTAAAGCGTCTAGATTTGGTTAATTTAGACACAATTACTACAACATGTGACAGCTGAGTAGTGATGACTTTAGATAATTTACCTTCAATTTGGCATATTAAGGAGATGAAGTTCGAGTGAACATCGGGTTGAATTCTTTGTGGCATGTGAGTGAGGTCCTTTGGTAGAGTGGTCAGAGAGTGGAGAAAGGTTTTGAGCGATTAGAATGATCGACGGTGGTAAGGGGAAAGTTGTTAAAGAGGAGTGTTGACTTAGGTTGGACCGAGTGGGTTCGGAAATTATAAGAGGTAATGCTTGGTGGTTTTTGTCATCATAATTTGCATTAGTTAGGACATGCATTTAGCATAGGTTTGTGTCATTTGTCATGTGGTTTTGGTGTTTTTAGAGGTTTTTCGTTTAGTTTCTAGGATAGAGATCTACTGTCTTTTTGGTTGTGTTTTCAGGAGTTTTCGGGAGTTAAGTGGAGATCGCTAGAGGACATTTGAGATGGGTACAGAAGCTAAGAGAAGCCGAGCGGAAATCATATAGGAGGAACGAGGATAAAAGGCGAAGAAGCAAAAGCACAAGGAGCAAGGCGGTCGTGCATCATGAGCTTCACTGCAGAACAAAAGTGCATGGGCGTGCACCTTGGACACACGGGCGTGCAGATGCCCGATCAGAGACAAGCCAACAGAACAGAGGTGCACGGGCGTGCACCTTGGCCGCACGGGCGTGCACTGTACAGGTCGGACAGAATTCGTCCTGGTTTCGACCCGAACCTTTGGCTATTTTATTATTATTTTAGGGGTTTAATATTATAATGATGAGATTTTCCGAGACTATAAAAGGGGACGGAAACACATCATTAGGGGTCTCTCGAAAACCGTCGTTTGGAAGTTCATTTTCAAGACCTTTTTGGAGTTAGATTTGGGTAACTTTGTGCAGATTTGCTTGGAGATTTTCATTGTTTCAATTCAAGATTGGTATTTCCCCTTTAGTCTTTTCTTTTCTTTTAAATTTCATGCTTACTTTTATTGATTTGATGATGAATTCTTCCATGCTTGGCTAAATTCTCCGTTCTAGGGTTAGGGTGAACCCGACAATGTCGCAAATTGTTTGATTTTGATGGTTGCTTGAACTTAGCCTGAATTTTATGAATTGATTTGATCCTAGTTGCTTAACCTAATTGATGTCAATCGATTAGAATCCTTTTTAGATTCAAGATGCTACCGCTGCGAATTGAAATTGGATAAATAGATGAAATTCATGAACCCGAAAGGAGGATTGGTTTCATCGGAACCCTAGGATTGAACTTGATGAATCAACAATTGTTATTGTGACATTTAAACGATTGTTGAGGACTCTTGAGGATTAATAAATTATCGTAGATTCTTAGGTGTGAATCGGTTAGGCGGAACACGACATCGAAAGTTCAATTGATTTTCTTCTAAGGTCTATAAAGAACTTAAAGGGTCTAGATTTGGTTAATTTAGACACAATTACTACAACATGCGACAGCTGAGTAGTGATGACTTTAGATAATTTACCTTCAATTTGGCATATTAAGGAGATGAAGTTCGAGTGAACATCGGGTTGAATTCTTTGTGGCATTGTCGTCGGAATCCTTAACCTTAGAATTACTTCTCATATATATTTTCTTCATATTCTTTGCTTGTTTTTCTTAGTTTAGTTGAAAATCAAATCCCTCTTTCTTGGCTTAGCTTATTAGTTCTAGATAACAATTGATACATATATAATCCCATGATCGATACCCGTATACTGCAATTGATCTCGTATTCTTGCGAGGTTGGTTCAGGCTACACTATTCTTGTGTTGGTTAAGACCACATCAGTTTTCGATGAGCTCCTAGGTGAATCTTGGATAGGGGTATGGTTAGGGATAGGCTGGTTAGGTAGTGACCGAGGAATTTTTATAGAAGATGCGTGGTTAGCAGGGCATGATGTTGTGATATCTTGGGAAGTGTGATAAGTGTAAGAAATGACCTTTGGGGATATCAAGAACATAGTATGCAAGGGTGCTCGGGTGCGAATCAGAGATAGGAGCTGAGTTATTAGAGGTAGATTGTTAGTGAGAGTGCTTGGTGGGAAGAGGTATGAGATTTGAGTGACAAAATGAGTTGGGGTTTCCTTGAGAATTTTATCCGAGTTGGTGAGTCTAGATGAAGATTGGTCTTGGTTTGAGTGTTGGAGACGAGCGAGCGGGTTGCGTTTTATTTTAACTGGTATAATGTGCAAAACTTTCTTGATTATGTGATTATGAACTGGCATGATGTTAGATAGCGACCGTGATAAACCTAATATCGCATGATATTACATGTGATATGCAAAACTGAAATATAATTGGTAATGACAACCATGATCATGATACAATGATACATTGGTATCCTACTATGTTGTTCTAGAAGCATGTTATGATGTGTTGCACGAATCATGAGGTGATGATACGTTGTTATGTGAAAGCATGATGTTATACTATATGGTTGATAAGCATGAGTATGAATAGGTAAGTGATGAATATGACTTGGAGCATGAATATGAGTTATGTGTATATATGAGATGATGGTGCATGGTGACTAAATGATCGTTATATGGTATTGTAAGGAGTTACAATGATGTTTTGTGAGTATGTTAGCATTTCGATGCTTGGTATATGGTTAGATCTTTCCTTTTGCTGAAGCTTAAATGGCATGACCTTGTGTGTTAATGTGTTGACAATTAATATTAGTCTATTGACCTTATGATGAGATTCTGCTATGACTACCTTTACCATGCTAATGTTTGAATTGACACGCTAAATTTGTTATGACAATGAGGAATAGAATTCGGATAGGTTGATAAGATGATTAGGTGAGTTATGTGTTCATTAAGTGAAAAACCCCTGTTATGACCGGTTCCACTCGTGTTGCGATGTTGAGATGCGATAGTAAGATTCGACTTGTAGTAGCGTACTGACTCCATGACACATAACCTCTTTGATCTCTTGACATGTGTGCTTGCGGGATAAGTTATGAGAATTCGATGATGCACTTGATATGTCTTCTGTATGAGGTAGATATACTTTATGACTCATGGTATGATGTTAAGATTTTGTGATTGCTTTTGGCGTGTTCTGAAGGGATGGTATGATCTATGTTATGGGTAATCATGTTATGCGGTTGAGATGTCGATTGTTTGAGATTATCATGATTGATGTTGAGATTGTCATATGAGAGGTGGCTGATGATGTTATGAGTCGATGAGTTGATTTACTTATGTGCATATTGAGTTGAGGATGATGATAAAATGATTTTGGAACCTAGGAAGAGAATATGGGATTAGCCTTAGAGGTGGATGATTCCACCTCCTGGCTTTTGAGTTGATTGATTGATATGCGAGAAACTGATGTGATTGTTGGAAGATTTTGATGGAATCTTGATTTGAAAGGATTTGACTTGTTTTAGTGTAAACCTGCTTGATTAAACGTCGAATTTGAAGGTTTTGAGAGGTTTTGAAAAGGACCAACTTGGGGTTTTAAGAAGTCAAGAGTTTCAATGATTTAGATGACAATCTTTCCATTTACAAAACGCTTTGAGGTTATATGAACTGGATTTACATTATGACGTCTCACGAAGTGGATACAAGCATTTTATAGAGGCGCTTATAAATTGCTTGCTAAGACCTAGTCGGGACGCTATAATACTTTTAGAGTTGTGGTACTTCCGAAAGGTCAAAGCGAGGATGTGATAAGGGCGCTTATTACACACTTGACAAGACCAATTGGAGATGTCACAACCGTGACTTGGATTTTGTGAGAATCCCGGAAGACGCAACCGAGATGATTACAAGATCCTTGGATATGGTCCTCAAACTCACCGATTTAAAACTTCATCCTCTTTGCTTTAAATGAATTTAGTCTCGGGGACGAGACTTGTTTTTAGAGGTGGACGATGTAAAGACCGGGAATTTTTAAAATTATTATTTTGGAAAGGTAATTAATTATGGTTGATCAGAATTGGAAATTCGGAAAAATTTGAAAATTTCGTCCTCGAGCAACGGGTTTTATCCTCGAAGTGGATTCCGACATTGTTTAAAATTTGGGTTGTAACGGATTTTAATCCCGTTTTGAGTTTGATTATCGATAAAATTATATTAATTTCCATAATGATTTAGAATTTGATTTAAATTGTCGAGTGTCGGGAATTCGTTCTAGTGAGCGGGATTGGGATCGAGTGTCGGGATTTCAAATTGGTGTTGTGGGGCCCACTCCTCCCTATTTTCTTTTCCTCTTTTCTTTCTTTCCTCTCTCTCTCTCTCTCTCCACATTGCCAGCTGCGGCCTGCTGCTCCGAAAGTGGCATCTTCCTCTTGACCAACAAATCTCACACACACATTTGAAGGAAGCATGAAGAGGACCACCTCCCACACAAGCTGTTCAGAAATTGGTCCCCCCTCTGCAGCCCTCTCCTCCCTCCTATTGGTTCCAATTAAGCGATCCTCATCCTCTCCTCTCCATTCTCTTGTTTCTTCCAACCATCCAAACACATCCAAAACTCTCTTTTTACCTCATTGTTGCCAAGAGCTTTAAGCTCCAAGGGCACCCCCTTTGCCTAGCCACCATACCACTCTACCGCCACAGCATCCTTCTCCTTACTCATCTCATATCTGACTCCCACCACCACCCTCTTTCTCCGTCGGCCAGCAGCCCAACAACTCCCCCTGTTTTGCCGAGAGCAACACCAACAGATCCACCACCTCCTCCTTCGTTCTTCTTCCTCGAGATGCCAGCAGAAGCTTCCTCCCACCACTCCTCGACGTCTCCGAGCAGCGACGAGCCACCCAGGAGCCCGGAGTCACCTGGCCACCGCCTCCTCCTAATGCCCCGTTTTCGAATCCGAACGGAGCGGTAATGTCCTTCCTCACCTCCCCACCCCCTTTCTCCCTTAAATCAGTTAAAGATGGACGTTTAATTCCATTCCCTCCTCCCTAGACCATCTCCGGCGAGGATACAACTCCGACGGGGCCAATCGAGCTCTCACGTGTCCGAATCGAACCCCGCAAACCCTCGGTGAGCCTCCTTTCTCTCTCTTTCTTCCTTTCTGAGTATGTGGGTGTTGGGTAGTCGGGATGGATGGCCGGAAGTCTGAGAGCATCGCCGGAACCTCCCCTTCCTCTTCCTCCTTCGGGTTTTTGAACCCAGGAGAGCCCCTTCGTTCCTTCTTCCGAGCAGCAAAGAGGGAAGAAGAAGAAGACTTGTGGGCGGGCCGCACCTTGCCACCGTGGCGCCCAGTCAGCGTGGGCCCCCTCCCTTTTTTTTATCTCTGTCCGGGCTGGGTATAGGAGAGTAGGGAGTGGGCCTTTTATTTTGTTTCCGGGTTGGGCCTTCTTCTCTCTTTCGGGTATGGGTCTATACCCGGATCCCTTATTCTTTCCTTGATGGGTTTTGAGCTCGGGTTCTGGGCCTAATTGCTGGGCTGGACTCTTTCTTTTCTTTCTTTGATTCGGGTTGGGTTGTGGATCCGGGTCATGGGTTATGCTTATTGGCTGCTGGGATATTTTTTATATTGTGGGTTTTTATGCTATGTGTTATATATATGGGTTATATTATATGTTTAAGTATTTAATTGTTAGTTTATTATTACTATTAGTATTATTATCTTTTGTTATTCTGTTTTGTCAATATATATATTTTCTGAAAATATTCTATATATACTATAATGGTCTAAAAGTAATATTATTTGAGATGTGTTACTAAATGATGTTTTATAAAGTGATTTATTTATCGACTTATAAATTGGGTTATAAAAATGGATTGATTTGGGTAGTTTTACTATATCTAAATATTATTTGGAGTGTGCTATAATATGTATATTTTATAAATTTTTCTAGAAATGATTTATTGATTGTGATAAGGTTTTGGAATAAAATGCCGGAATTATCTCTATTATATGATTTGAGAAATTGTTTTAAAGATGAGTTGACTTGACTCGGGATTTAAGAGTTTGGAAAACCTTGGGAAATGGGTTTTGAAATATTATTTTAATATTCAATATTAAAGAAGGGATTTAACGGAACTTGAACTATTTGATCTTGAGCTTGAAGTTATAGTGAAAGTGTCATTTCAAATGTCGGGATTTTGTCTTGGCTTGATGATATGAGTTTTGAGAAGGAAATTGGAAGAATGATTTTGGTCGATTTGATCGTATCGAAAAGGTTTTGGAAAACGGTTTTACTATCGATTGGTTTTGAGGGTGTTGAGAACTCGGGTTTCGTGTGTATGAATATTGGTCCGGTAGCTTATGGAAATGGCTTGATGATAGGTGTGTATTGCTTTTGGATTGCTTTGGACTTGCATTTGGGCCTTGCTTGTGTTATCTTGTTGTTCTGCATCTTCAGGTAAGTATCCTACGGGACTTACTCAGTAACTTGGACCTCCTGCCTGATGTGTCATGTAATGTGTAGTTTTGTTGCATATTAAAGCATGTCATGTAGTATCATGCTAGGATTGCATTGAACTGAGCATGTGATTACTATGTGTGTTTGAATAAAGAACGACCGTTATCTGTGATAGTCCTAGAGTCTTTGCTAGGGTCATAGGGTAGCCCAGCCCCATCGGGTGCCCTGAGTCTATCGAGTCGATATGAGCATGATATGATTAGCCCAGCACCATCAGGCAAGAGATGAGATGATATGATATGATATGATTAGCCCAGCACCATCGGGCAAGAGATGAGATGATATGATATGATATGATATGATGATGTCGTGGTTAGTGCACCACCACGAGGAAATTGCTATGCTATAGCTCTGAACTGGCCAGTCTCTGCACTAACGGGAAGGGGTGCAGAGGTAGGAGAGGGATATGCCACTTGGCATTATTTTGGGCCCTTTACAGTTTTTCCGCATATTATAATCTGTCAAAGCATGCTTATGTGATTTAAATCTTGTATTGCATTAGTCATCTTTTATTTAGGTATAGGCATGTTATGTGGCCTTAGCGTGGTCAGAGGACCCGCAGGCGATCACCAGGCCTGACTTCGTGGATAGTATTAGGTACCGCTCTTGTTTGCTCCTTGCTTCTGTGACAGGAATATCTTGGCGAACTGAAGAACCTGGCTAATATTCTAACTTGATAAACGGCAATCACCCACTATGTTTTGGTTTTGACCCGGCTCTGTCGTGGCACTTGTAACTAAACCTTGCTTCCGCTTTACTTTCGTTTAAATTGAATTTCTGCGACTTCGATGTTTTGGGGTTCGAAATCCCCGCTTTGAATACTGATCTTTAGAGGTTTGAAACCTCGACCCGTACCTGAATTGCAACGTCCGAACGAAGGTATTCGACCTTCGAAACGTAACCCGGGTATTTATATCCGGGCCATTACAATATAGAGGTTGGTTTGTCCTACATGATAGACATTTATACAAGCTTGCATGCTCTAGAGAAATCAACTTTTGAAATTCATAGGGAGTTTAGGGAGTCACGGGAAGAGAGCCGTCATCAGTAGGAGAACCAGATCAATTTAATAGCAGACATGACCCGTAACATTAAGCGGTGGGTCAAGCGCCATCATTAAAACCGTCTGCACCACCCACCGCCACAATGATTTGGTTATTTTACCTTTTCCCTCATCTATATGTTATATTTTTGTTCTATTTAAATGTGGATTCATTTAGGACAATGAAAACTTTAAGTGTGGGGGAGGGCTTTAGTAGGTTTTTGCATTCATGTTTCATAGTAATGTTTAGTTTTTATTGTATTCATGTTTACTTTATTGTCATTAATAAAATCAAAAAGAAAGAAAAAATTAGAAAAAAAATCAAAATTACCAAAATTATCATTCATTGCTTTCTATTTTAACCTTAACCATAAAAGTTTCATGGCATATTTAGCTCTTTGCACATAGATTGAGTTGAGAGTTGTATTTAAAGCCTAAACACATTTAGAGAGAGAAAACACATTGTTCCATGTGAGGTTGAATAGATATTTGCCTAATACTTTGATCACTCATATGCATGCTATGACGTTTGTTCACCTTACTTGTGTTTTCACTTGCGTAAGGTGAATGCATGAAGGATGTGCTTGTGGGATGATCGGTTAGTGTTATGTTCTATTTTGCTCGAGGAATAGCAAAAGTTAAGTGTGTGGGAGTTTGATCCTGTATATTTTCATAGGTATTCTAGCTAGCTTTAGGGTAATTTTAGTATAGATATTGCATGTTTACTAGTTATTTCATATATTATCATTTGGTGGTCAAATTTTAGAATCTATGCATTTTGTGGTTAATACTGTAGATTTGCATATTTGGACTTGAAAGTTGGATCAAGAGGGCGATGCTGAAGCCCATGAGTGCTGCTAAGGATGGTTGAGATGAGGAGTAGACGTGTCCATAAGGGAGATGAGACAAGCCAAGATGGAGACAAGCTGAGAGCACGGAGGATATATAAGACACGGATTCTAGAACCCTGTAGATCGGCGCCCGCCGATGGGGGTCGACGCTCGTTGATATTGCTGAGGCCGAATCTGCAGCAGGATCTTTCAAATTTTATCCTTGTAGATTTATGTTTATCCTTTAGAGATTTGATCTTATCTTATAGGGTTGGTTTTACCATGAAATTCTAGGGGTTTTGCTAGATTTTTGGCCCAACCCGAGCTCTATAAATACGTTAGTTTCATTTTGGGTTTTACACATTCGATAGATAGCAACAACCGCTTTACAGTTTCTACTTCATTCTAGGTTTTCATGTAAGCCATGAGTGACTAACCTCTCTTTAGTCTTGCGATGTCATTGCTAATGTTGTTGGATTGTGAGGATTGATTTATAGTTAATTTCTATTTGAGTTTATTTCCATCTTCCTTGTGATGTCATTCCTAATGTTGTTGATTATATCTTGATTGGCCACCTAGATAGAGTCACATCACGCTAGAACTATGGGTAGCACCACTTGCGAGCCTTATAATCCCTAAGTAGTTGGCATGCCTTGTAAGAATGGCTTGGGATACTTGATGTTGTAGGAAGATTGACAGGTAGATTATATCATTTCTAGTGAAAACGATGGCTGAGTTGACAACCAGATGAGAACTCGATGAGACAGGAGTGGTAGTGCCTAGGTGTCGAGGCTATTGGGACTTTATGCTACTCTCGCCCCCCAATGCTAGAGTGTAAAGGGCACCATAGGGATCGTTTTGACGGCCTAGGTGTCTTTATAAACCAAAACCCGGAATAACAAACTAGAAACCTAATAACTAGGACGAAGTCCGTTGATTATGAAATCAACCATTGTTGCGAAGTTGTAAGTGAAACTGTCTCTCTTCACATTGCTTTCAAAATACAATTGCCTCTGTTTTACTATTGCTTTCATCATTATTACTAAAATATACACAATCATATATAAAATGTAATTATTACATTATTATGTACGAATGATTATATTGTAACATACTCCCTTCATTAAAAAAATCTAGGTCTTTTTAGGTTAAAAATTTTATTAAAAAATATAAGTCTTTTTAAGTTTTCTAGACATCGAGATATGAGAATTGTTGCTTCTTTTTTTTTCAAATGTTATTAATGGTTTAAAACTGTGAATAATTAGAAATACAAAGACTTTCAAGACCGGACTAAACTCTTACTTCTTCTTCTCTTTCCCTTCCTGTTTCTTCCTTCTTCCTTCCTTGGCCTCTCTGGGCTTGATTTGGTACTTCCATGGCCGTCCGGCCGGGAGCATCCTCAGGGTGTCTCTTTGCTGCATGGTTATTACCTTGTATTTACATGTGAGCACCTCTATTAAAATTAACACCAAACATTCTAAAACATCTAAACAAACCTCTTCTAACCTTACCCAAACAACCCTTTATGCATTAAAGTCGAGCCACTCCCTCTCGGATTGCAGTCTCCTGTATGTGTATTGTTTGAACAATACCTTTTGGAAGAACTTTTACTTCTTGCATGCGTTTTTTGTTTCTTGCAAAAACAGAGAAGGGATGCATTTAATGCCTCTCCCCTTCTCACAGAAAAAACTTAAACCTCAAATCTCAGCCAACAAACAAGATCTGGCAAATCTTAACTTTTCTTTTAATTTTTCTCATATTATTCTCAAGATCATGCGCAATCATGAAGAAACATTGAAGAGGAGTGATTATTTGGAGTTTAGACGCTGTGCTTCTCCCCTTCCCAGATTCTCCTTCTTGGATAGGGAAATTTGGTGTAAATGTGGAGGAGTAAAGCAAATCTGGTGTGATTACAAAAGAAAGAACTTAAAGAGGAGAGACAATCTAAAGCCTTTGGATTACAGCCCCAAAGCACAATGCTCGAATTCCGACACCAAAGGTATGAATAATCTCAGAAATTTACTACGTCAATTATTGTTAATCACTTATCCCAATCTGCATGCTCAAGTTCTTATTAATGATCATATAATCTCTAGTTCTAATCCATCTATAAATAGTGATGATTATTGCACCATCGATCCACACCATCCTCTATCAATTTCTATTAATCTCTTCTCTGCTTTCTTGTCCATTGAGCAACACAACTCCTTTGCTGATGCATTGATCAACAGCACGGGTATTGGTGTCTCCCTTGAAACCATGCCTATGTCCACCCAACTGGTTGATTTAAACCCTCCAAACCCCATGGAAAACCAGCTCCACCATGATAACCTAGCCATCACTCAAAGCATCCCTGCCATAGCTCAACTGCCCCAATTGACAATTTCCCTCCCTCTCTGGGACAAATTTCTGATCCTTACATCATTCCTGGTGTCAAGGATCTCCACAATAAGCTGGCAGAGTTCAGCCTTGTTGGCAAATTTGTCCAAACACATATTGATCTTAAGAAAGTCATTGGCAAGATGAAGATTGAATGGAAAGCTCTTAAGGGAACATGGGGAGCTGAAACAATTGGGAACGATTGGTTCATCTTCCGTTTTGCAAACAAAGAAGATCGTGCTGTGGTTTGGAACAATCGTCCATACCATGTTCAAGGTTCACTACTGGCGCTTTTCCCCTGGACTGACTCCTTCAACACCATGGAGGAAGACACCACCTCGGAGGATGTCTGGATTCGCATCCCTGGGCTCCCCCACCAATTCTACTCAGCTGATGCTATAGCCCATATTCTTCATATTGGAGGTGTTGGTCTGCTCATCAAGGTGGACCAAGCAGCTAACATCCGCAACAAGCTCAGGTTTGCCAGGGCATGTGTTCGTGTCTCACTCCTCTCTAAGCTCACCACATTTGTGAATATCAGGAAGAATAACAATGAAATTGCTAGACTGAGAGTCTGGTACGAGGACTTCTCCGAGGGTTGTGGGTGTTGTGGTGGGTATGATCATGTCTATGAGGAATGCCCCCTCAATGCTCCTAGACCTCGCAAGTTCAACCTCATCCTTGAAAAGAACCCCCAGGTGGATCTGTTGGCCTTAACTCCGCCCAACACCCCCCAAAAAACCACCCATGACCCCAAAGCTATGAGTTTGGCTAACATTTTTGGTGGCTACAACCAGATCGACTTTGACCCCAACTGCTTCCAGAACTTCCAAGCCCCTCAAACTGATACTACCTTCTCTCAAATGGCCAATCTTGCACCTATTCAGAACCGCCCCCAGCTCCCTATCCAGAACAACTATCACTACTCCACTGAGCTCATTAACCAGTTGATCTCCCTCAACAATGCTCATGCCAACAAGTTGAGTGCAGACTCTCCCATACCTTCTTTTGCCATAGCACCTTCCATCCTCCACAACATAATGAATGTTGCTGATCCAACTGCCTCTTCATCTAACCCAGTGGTAGACTCTTCTGTTAAAGCTCGTGCCAAGGCTAAAGGTAAAGGAAAAATGATTGAGGAAGGGAAGGATTCTGATGGCTCCTACTTCTCTCTCAAGTCTGACAGTACAGTGGTGAAAAAGATGAGTGGTATTATTATCAAGCCCCAAGAGGAAGAAGGACCCAACAGCAATCCAGAGCAAACTAAGCGCAAGGAAGAAGAAGATCAAGTTGAAACTACCTCCCCGGCTTCTAAGAAGTCCAGAAAGAAGAAGAATTAATGTTATTGTTCAATTTGACTGTGGTTAGGGACCTTGAGCTGACTAAAGCTCCTACTAGAATAAGGCACAATTGTCCCCTTTATCCTACTAGTTCCTACTGTTTTTCTTTTCCCAATTCCATGTTTCAGCTTTCCAAAAATCTTAGTACGGTACCTATAGGTGTTAGGATGCTGGATTCTTTGTATTTTCCCTACTCAACAATGAATCACATTTTTATTATTGGCTATTATTATTCTCACATTAGGAAACTCCTTAGATTGAATGAGGTTTTCTGGAGTATCTAGCTGCAGCTTTGGTGGTTTGGTGAGTATTCAACTATGGTCTGGTGTTTTAACTCCTCATTCTCAAACTTGATCCCATGGATATCCTACGGCCATCCCAATTTCCATGTGAACTCTGTCCTGGTGGCGAATCAAGGTCAGCTTTTCTCTATTTTCTTCTGTTGGTGCCCTGGTTTGTCTAACTGCATTATTCATCTTACTTATCACTTGCTGCAAGAGAAGTATAATATTTGTTTAGATTTCTTCTGCTTACCCTTTAATGACTATCCTATCTGCATTCATATTATTCATTCCATACACACGGATGCTCTGATGTCTTTTATTGATTGCACGTTGAATAAGGGTTCTCCTGTTAATCTTTATTATATGGACTGTCAATCCAAAATTCTTTTTATTTCCTCTGTTACCAGTATTAACCACTACTTATGTAATATCTTTAACTTAGATACTTCCATTTGCCATATAAATTCCTATAATTTGCTTTCCTTTTGCTGTCAATCTTCTTTCTTCTTATGCCCTCTTAATTGATCCTTCTTTGGCCTCCTCATGTTCCACTCGGAGGTGCTTGCTTTGCATTTTTTATCTTCTCCCCCTCTGCCTAACATTCTGACTGATGCTAGTATGTATATTATAGGTTGTTTCGTTTTCTGGATGGATTGTGTTTTTTCCTGGTTTTGGTTGCAGGGCCTTTGGCTTGATCCCTTCCTTGCTACTATAGTTTTCATCTATGGTGGTGGAGTGTTTCAACATTATTGGCTGCTGCGGGATGCCTATTACTCTACTTTGCTTCGCCAAGGTATATGGTTACTTCTCCTTATCATCACCCATTTAAAGCTTTGCCCCATTGCCTCGCTCTTGAGTTGTGTGGTGGTAGGTTGTACCAAACTTTCCTACAAACAAATATCTACCAACAATCTCTCAAAACAACAACAACATGTTGGTGGCTTCTTTGTCCCTCATGTTGTCTGTAAAAGCTCTTTCCTTAATTTTCCAATGCTCCTTCATTATATTCATAATATTGTTCGGTCCTCTGTTGGATGCCTCTAGTGGAGTGTAAACATCATTCCAATCAATGATAAAGAAAGGTTTCTATGTTATAGTCTTATGGAACTTGTCACGATTGAGAGGATATTCAAAATTCTGTTTTATTCTCTTGGTCTTGTTGTTGGTTCAAGAGCTGAATTCCAAGTCAAACTAAAACAATTTCACTCTTTACAAGCCCCAGGGCAAAAACAAAAACGGTGTTATGATTAATATTAGTTATTGGAATGTTCGTGGGTCTCGACGACCTCTCTTCTGGCAAGAAATTAAAACGCTAAGACAAAAGAATAATCTTGATATCCTTGCGTTGTCAGAAACTAAAACTTCAGACCCACCCTCGGATTTCCAAATTAAAAAGGCCAGTTTTCACAAATGTCATACGATTAAATCAATTGGGCTGAGAGGAGGCTTATGGATCCTGGTCAGATCTCTCAATTCCTATTACCCTTTTCAAATTTTAGAACAAAACGACAGATTTTTTATGGTTCAAACTAAGATAAATAATATCATTATGGCGCTATTCTTTGTCTATGCCCCTTCCATTGAAGGTGAAAAAAATGTCTTTTGGGATGGATTAATCAACATCATCAATTTTTATAAACTGCCTATAGTAATCATGGGAGATCTTAATGATATCGAAAACGACACAGAAAAAGTAGGAGGAAATGTCCCCAATCTTAACAGATTTAAAAGACTCTTTCAGATCAAAAATGAACTCAATCTCCTTACTGTTCCTTGCACTGGATCTCCGTTCACTTGGAGAAAGAATTGTTCCCCGATCAATAACACTTACGAAAGACTCGATAGAGTCCTTGCTCACCAAGACATCATGACAACTTTTGAAAATCTAAAGGTCATACACCATCCCTTTACTTTGTCAGATCACTGCCCCATTTCGTTGCAAATCGGAATTCATAACTCTGTAAAGGGCTCCCCTTTCCGCTTTGAAATGTCTTGGACTACGAAAGAAGATTATGAGAATATTGTCAAAAGTGTCTGGAAGAATAAATTTTCGGGCTCCTTTTGCTTTCAACTAATGCAAAAACAAAGACCGCTTAAGAAAAATACAAAAAATTGGTGCAAAAGTCAACAAGGTCACACAATAAAACAAATCACCAGAATAGATAATCAAATTCAACAACTTCAACAACTTTTACCCTGGGGTAATATCCCTAACAATCAACTTGACAAACTGAGGAGATTAGAACAAACTAGAATGAAAATTCTAAATTTTAATCACACATTTTGGAAACAGCGTGCCAAAATCACGCATCTTAAACTAGCAGATAAAAACACAAAATATTATGAATCAACGGTTAAAATTAGGAACTTCAGGAAAAATTGCTCTTCTTTCACCACTAGGAACGGTAATATCCTAACAAATAGAAAAGAAATAGAAGATAATATAACCTCAGAACTAGCTGAGCGTTTTATTAATTGTTCTACAGAAATTATCCGGCCTGATATGTTAGAATTTGTTCAAGCTGAAATAACTACGAACGACAACATTAACCTCATTAGACAACCAACAAATAAAGAAATCAAAGATACAATCTTTGCCATGGCAGAAGACAAAACCCCTGGACCAGATGGCTTCCCCCCGGAATTCTATACAAAATTCTGGAGCATAGTGGGCCCATTATTCTGTAAAGCCATAAAAGCTTTCTTTCACTCTGGTAACATGCTGAAAGAGATTAACCAAAGCTTCATTACCCTTATCCCCAAAATTGACTCATCCTCAACCATCAACCATTTTAGACCAATCAGTCTTTGTAATACCATTTATAAAACTATAGCCAAAATTCTCGCTAATAGACTCAAAACTATCCTTTCAAAAATTATTAATCCTTATCAAGGTGCTTTCGTTGAAGGTCGCTCGATCCAGGATAACATTCTTATAGCACATGAAGTTTTTCACTCGTTCAATAAACAGAAAGGGAAGAAAGGTTGGATGGCCTTAAAACTAGATATGGAAAAAGCTTATGACAAAATGAATTGGAATTATGTTGAATCCATTCTTATCAAATTTGGATTTCATAACACCTGGATCAAATGGGTCATGGCTTGCATTTCGACCCCGACCTTATCAGTTCTGGTCAATAACAGTCCGGGTAAACAATTCAAACCCCAGAGAGGAATTCGTCAAGGTGATCCATTAGCCCCTTATATTTTTATAATTGTTATGGAAAATTTTGCTAGACAACTTATGGAAGAATCCAGGAGAGATGATGCTCAAATTGGAATTAAGCTAACCAAAAATGTTACTCCAATTCCTTTTCTTACTTTTGCTGATGACACCCTTATTTTTGCCCCGGCAGCCCACAAATCTCGACACACAATCCAGAATATATTAAATAATTTTTCCAATCAATCGAGTTTGGTCATCAATTATCAGAAAAGTTCTTTGCAAGTATCAAAAAATGTTTCTCCCTTTTGGCACGCTCTCTTTCTCAGGATATGAATATACCCATCTCAACCAGCATTGAAAAGTATTTGGGAATTCCTATTATAAAGGGAAGAGTGAAGAATTGTGTCTTTGAAGATGCTGTTCAAAGCTTAAAAAAACAATTGTCCAAATGGAAGGCATCAACATTATTGCAGGTTGGGAGAATTGTTCTCATTCGGGCAAATCTCAGCTCTAAAGTCAACTACTTAATGCAAAACTTTCTACTTCCTAAGGGCATCCTGGATCAGATTGATCAGATTAATAAAAATTTCTTTTGGAACAAATTAAACTCTGAGCGCTATAATCCTTTAATTAGCTGGGATAAAATCTGTAAATTTAAAGAGGAAGGTGGTTTCGGACTGAAGATGGCGGAAGTTTCCAATATCAGCCTTCAACGAAAACTCTTATGGAAATTACTCACCAACCCTACCAATATATGGGTCAAAGTGATTCTTGAAAATATCTTCAAAATGATACAATTTTCGACTTTAACAAGAACAATACATCTTGGCAATTTGGTCGACTCCTCCATCTCAGGGATTGTTTCAGCAAAGGCCTCTTTTGGATTCTTGGTGACGGTCATACTATCAATGTGTGGTCGGATCGCTGGATTAATGATATTTCACTTAAAGATTTTCAAGGAAATCATGATCCTAATATAAAAGTGTCAAATCTTCTAATCAATCAACAACATTGGAATTATCCAAATCCCAATTCCATCTTGGAACTCACCGGATAAATTAATCTGGAAATTCACAAAGAATGGTGAATTCACGACTACATCTACACATAAAATAGGGAGTCCCTCCTCCCCACATTCTAATAATTTC
Source organism: Persicaria maculosa (assembly GCA_963922045.1). NCBI lineage: Eukaryota > Viridiplantae > Streptophyta > Magnoliopsida > Caryophyllales > Polygonaceae > Persicaria > Persicaria maculosa. Next base: position 14,898,663 of record OY998261.1, on the reverse strand, counting down.
AATTGGATTTGGAAACTAATCTACCCCCCAAAATTCAGACTTTCATCTGGAAAATAATGATTGAAGGATTACCAACAAAAACTAGACTTAATAAGCACTTTAATAGAGTTCCAAACCAGTGTGTTCTTTGTGAAGATGCTGATGAAGATATCCACCACCTTCTCTTAGATTGCACTATAACTAATATTTAACTGGCAAGTACTTTATTAATATAAAAAAGGAACGATCTATATAAGATGATATCATAGAAATCAAGCACAATAATTCAAACTTCAAAGATCTCTATTTTACTTAGCACACAATTTGGGAATTGAGAAACAACATCATTTTTAATAACCTCAAAATGAACTCTTATATACCCATCAGTCATAGTATCGATCAAAGAATTAGGAATTGGAACCAAACTAAAGAAAATAAAGAACAAAAAGGGAGCAAAGGAAAACGGAAGTTTACTAGGTGGACTAAACCACCAAATGCCATCTATAAAGTTAATGTAGATGGCTCTGTTAGGGCTTCTAATGATTGCCACGTTGGGGGAATCATTAGGGACAGTTCGGGCCGGGTGATCAACATCTTCCATCAGAAAGGAAGAGCTGGTTCTATTATTCAAACTGAAGCTGAGGCATTCCGCCTGGGAGTACAATGTGCTCGCAACAAAGGAATTAAGAAGGTGATTATTAAAGGAGACAATGCTAAAGTTATCGACGCGCTAAATGACAAGACCAAAGCAGATTGGGAAATTTACAGAATCATTGAGGAGATAAAATATCTAAGGGGTCACTTTGAAACAATTGAGTTTCGACATTGCTACAGAGAAGCAAATGCTGTTGCTGATTATATTGCTAAGAACAGAGTTGGTTGTAACTTGTATAATCTCCCTCGACATTGCTACAGAGAAGCAAATGATGCTACTGATCTTATTAACATCATCCTTAGGGATGATCAAGAATGATCCTTGCTTCGGCTGGACATTCTATAACTTGCCTACTGTAAAAAAAAGACTTTCAACACCGAAAACCCAAAATGCCACAAATCAACGCGCATGTACACGCGCCTTCAAACTCCCCCAATTCAACCCAAATCCCTTGTTTCCACAGACAAAACCCAAATCCTAATATGGTTTTCGTCATCTTCCATGTGCTCTTACAATACAGAAATTGCACTGTTAAATTCATGGATGCATTCAATGGATCATCCAAGGAAAAGATTGAAGTGTACCCCTCCTTCCTTGATCTGCGTGGGCTCGGTTCGCTCCAGTTCAAGGTTCGTGGATTCAAAGAAATGAGAAGAAAAATGAAGATCCATGAACCCCTAATGTCCCTCCTTCCTGTCTGGTTTCCTTGTGTGCTGGGGGGAGCCACTTTGAAGATGAAATATTACCATTCGAAATGGTGTCTCATAGGTCTGTTGTTGGTCTGCCTTGGGGTGGCGTTTGCCTATAGGGGGGTCCGGTGTAATCAATGGTTTTGGCTCTTCGGTGTTTGCTCGGTGGCGTCCAAGTTCCCTCTCGTGCTCTTCTTCGCCTCCGCTGGGTGACTGTTGCGGTGTCTTCGTTGCTTCCTCTTGGCTTCCCGTCTCTCAGGTTTTGCCTCTCCCTGTCTGTCTCACCCTCTAAATCTTCAACTATGCTGCACATGTTTCCTAATCTTAAAAAAACGAACTTGATATATGATTTTATTCACCCGACTTATCACCCACTTCAAAATTTAATGGCTCGATTTTATGTTCTACCCTCCTGTGGGATCTGTAGCTTTAATAGAATCCTTCCAAATCACTCTGATCCGCCAACACCCATGTCTGATCAGCGGAATATGCACTTGTGCAACACCCAAACCAAATCAACACCTACTGGGAAGCAGAAATGCAGCACCAAAACCAAATCACCTACAAGCTGCCTTCGGTTCGGTCGTGTCCATGGGACACTGATCGTTGTGGATAAAATACAATCAAAACTCTCATAAGATTGGCGAGGGCTGGTCGGGCACCGACCGAAGCTTTGGTGTCGATTGGCTTCTTACTCTTATTACTATATCTTTAGAACAATGAAACTTTGGTTTCGGTTAAGTAATTACTATGACTCTCTTGAACCTGTTAAGCACTTCATCACTGCTATGCATTTCTTTTCAACTTATTATAATCCACAAACTGATACTTGTAATGTTTATGAGTGCTACTTTCAAGATTTAATCGATGGAAATCATACTTGTACTTGTTATGATCCTATATCATGTTTTGAAAAGATCAACACTGCTTATCCCATTTTTATGGATTCTTTTTTTAAGTATGGTGCTCACTATTATTTGCTTAAATGATTCTCACATCCTAAACCAAACTTATCATATTCGCTTCACTCTTGCCTGCTACTATACAAAACTAACTGCACATTATATCCCACCAGAAAACTTTTGCATTATCTATATATATTATCCTTGTTTCTCCATGTTTAGGACTAAGGCCATCTTACCGACAAATATTTACTTGCTTATCTCTACATGTTTTAATCCTCTTTTGATTACCTTTTGCTTAATATACTTCATATTAGACTCTAATTTCCCCTTTAATCGACATCCACTCTCAATTAGTGGTCTTAACTGTTGTATGATATATGCTTCTCAAGCCTTGTATGATATATGCTACTCAAGCTCTGATCAGCAATTTTATATCTATCATTGCTACCTACTTGGATCTCTATTTTTTGTAGAGCCTAACTCATTTACCAAATCATTCAAAATGGTTAATTATGAAACTTAGTTATTGGAACGTCCGTGGCCTTGCCAGGAAAAATATTTGGACACAAATCGACACAACCTGCAAGTCTGAACACATAGTGGTACTTGCCCTGGCAGAAACTAAACTACAAGAGCCTCCAAAAGAAAACCTATGGCGCAAAGTTAGGTTTGATCATTCCTGTTTCTGTCCATCCATAGGTCTTTCTGGTGGCCTCTGCCTTTGTTGGAAATCCTCCCACCTACATAATGAAACCTTTGAAATACTTCAGACTAATCAATGCTACATCCTTACAAAATACCATAACATATCAAATAACTTACAATTTATAATTGCCTTTGTTTACGCACCTCCACACCAAAAAGATAGGTCTGCCTTTTGGGCTGACATCTCTGGCATCATACAGAGTAACCCTTTTCCCTGTATGATTATCGGTGATCTAAATGATCTCCTTACCATAGAAGGCAAGATGGGTGGACCCTCCCTCGTTCCACACCGACTTAACAGACTGACCAACCTTATTCTCAGTCATGAACTCATAGATATCCCAACCTACGACAACCAATTTACCTGGAGAAAAAGGGTTTCAGGACCAGATAACACCTATAAAAAATTAGATCGAGTCCTAGTCAACAAGGAAATATTCTATAGACTACCACACCTAAAAACAAAAAACCACGCCTTCACTACATCTGACCACTGCCAAATTACACTAGAAAATTTGTCAAACACCCGCCCTCCCATGCAACCCTTTTGCTATGAATTGGCATGGGGGAAACAAACAGAATTTGAACTCATTGTTCGCCAGGCTTGGCGCATTGATCCTGATGACTCGGCCATGTTTAAACTTACTAAAAAATTACAGAACCTCAAAAAAGGAGTAAAATCCGGTGTAAGAAAACAACAGGTAACATCTTCTCCCAAGTCACAAAAACAGAAGCTGAACTACAACAACTCCAACTACAGCTAATGCAAAACTACGACCCTGAAACAGTCAAAAAGCACAAGCGCTTATTACTCAAACACTCCAAGATGATAAATTTCCACACAACCTATTGGGCATAAAGAGCGAAACGTATACACATAAAAGCAGTGGATACTAATACCAAATACTTCCATCGTGTTGCAACTGGTAGGAGAAAGTGAAACATTGTTAAAGCACTTATCTCCTCAAATGGTATCCCCCTTACTCTTGAGTCTGACATCCGTAACGAATTTAAATCAGAATTTATCAAACGTTATGCGGCTCCGACCATCCATCCACCCCATTGCTCGCTTCTTGACCACATCCAAAATGAAATCACGCCCAATCAAAATGACATGTTAATTCATCCCATAACCAACAATGAAGTCAAAACTACAGTCTTCAGTCTAGCAAATGACAAATCCTCGGGTCCTGATGGCTTCCCGGCGGGTTTCTTCAAAAAATTCTGGCACATTGTGGGTCCTTCTGTCATTAAGGCTATTAAAGGTTTCTTTATTAGTGGTAAAATCCTAAAACAAATAAACTACACCTTCATTGCGCTTATCCCGAAATGTGATGTACCTGCATCCGCTACCAACTTCAGACCAATTAGCTTATGTACAACCCTCTATAAAACTATATCCAAAATTATAGCAACAAGAATAAAGCAAACCTTACCCAAAATCATACACCCATTCCAGAGCGCATTTATTGCCAAACGATCCATTCAGGATAACATTCTAATTGCAAATGAACTATTCCACTCCTTCCAGCAAAAGAAGGGCCAGTCTGGCTGGATGGTTGTAAAACTGGATATGGGAAAGGCATTTGATATGGTCCGTTGGGACTTCCTCTTTTCCGTTATGAAGCGGTTTGGTTACTGTGACCGCTTCATTTCCTGGATTAAAGAATGCATCACCACAGTCTCCTACTCTTTACTAGTCAACAACGAACCGACGGAAATTTTTACAGCCAGTAAAGGACTTCCACAAGGCGACCCCCTATCTCCCTACCTCTTCCTTATAGTTTCAGAAGTGCTTGCCCGAGGTCTCCAATTTGAATCCGAACAACCTGGGAGTCATATTGGAATATCTCCCACCCCTGCCTGTCAAAGAATCCCCTTTCTTGCTTTTGCTAATGATATTATTATCTTCGCTAAAGCAACTAAAACAGCATGTCACCAAATAAATAAACTCACACAACTTTATAGTTCAGCTTCCGTGCAAAAGATTAACCTCCATAAATCAACTTTCCAAACTACGGACAACACGGGTAATCACACAATAACCACAATAAAAAAAAATGAAATCCAAATCTCACATACTTCTAACCTGGGTAGTTATCTTGGATGTCCGATCATTTCTAAAAAAGTTACTAATTCCACATTTGATGGCTTACTTTCATCAACCAAACAACAGCTTACAAGATGGACAGCTAGTAACCTCTCACTGGCTGGTAGACTTACCCTAATAAAATCAAATTTACCAGACAAACCTCTCCATGTAATGCAATGCTTCATGGTACCCACATCAATCCACAAAGAACTTGATAAGATAAACAGAAAATTCCTCTGGAACAAAGGGGCAAAACATCGCCCTCTCATCAGTTGGTTTGAAGTCTACAAATCTTGACGTAATGGGGGGTCTTGGCCTCAGATCCTCTGAAGATATGAATAAGGCCCTTCAACTAAAACTCCTTTGGAAAATCCTTGTGGAACCTACTAACCCCTGGGTTCGTCTGGTGACCGACAAATACCTCAAATCTACTAATATCTTAAACTACAAACGAAAAGGAAACACCTCCTCGCAATGGGCTAAGCTATCCAACCTCCTACCCCTTTTCAAACAGGGCTTACGCTGGGGGGTGGCCGATGGCTCCTCCATAAACTTCTGGCAAGACCACTGGTTTTATTCTTCCCCTCTGTGGACCTTAGCTACAAACTATTCACTTGCAAACGCAAATGTTCTTGTAAGTGAATTCATCACTCCTACAAAGGAGTGGGACATCCCAAAGCTTCAAAACCTACAAGCACATCTACCCCAAAATATCATAGACAATAAGGCCTTAATATCAATCCCAAAAAACATTACACAAGATAGACTATATTGGAAATGGAGTCGCAATAGATGGTTCTCCACCTCTTCGGTAATAGAAATGATACATAATAGAAAGCAGCATTCTGAATCGGACTTCCACTGGATCTGGAACCTGGACTGTCTAACGAAAGTTAAAGACTTCATCTGGCGGATCACCAAAGATGGTATACCTACTACAGTCAAACTAGCTCGTCGCGTTTTGGGTATTCCAACGAATTGCCCTCTTTGTGAAATGAACTACGAGGACATAGAACATCTCCTATTCACCTGCCCCATATCAAAAATTACTCTAAAGCTATTCTCCTCGAATATCTCCGATATGGTAGATAATGTATACACTGCAACAACCACTATAGCTGAAACCTTAATAATGCTAAGAAATGATCTTGGAGTCCATGACTTCTCCACCCTAGTTGTGTCATGGTGGAGCCTATGGTACTTCAGAAATAAAAAAGTCTTCGAAAACATAGATCCCAACCCAAAAGCAATACTATCTTTCATCTCGGAACATATCTTCAACTGGAACAAGTATAAAGAAATCGAACAAGATCCCAAAGAAAATACGCATCAGGTAGAAGATAATCACCAAAAGAAAACCACCCGAAAACGTTGTCGTTGGTCGAAACCCAGACTTGGGTGGTATAAACTTAACTTCGATGGCGCCTTATCCTCTACGAATACTTCTTCCTACGGATTCATCATCCGCAATGCAGACAGGTCAGCAATATTCTCAGGGGCTGGCCCATTTCCTATCCCTTCTGTTCTTGGGGCTGAATGTTTCGGCCTTTAGAAAGGGATTCTTAAGGCAATTGATCTTAAAATATATAATATCACTATCGAAGGTGATAATCTTAGCATCATAAACAGTCTCAAGACTGGATGCTCCTGTTCTGGAGAGATTGAGATGATTCTGTCTGACTGTCTTCTTTCTCTCCGCCGATTTTCAGACTTTGAGATTTGTCATATTTTTAGGGAAGGTAACTGTGCCGCTGATCGACTTTCTCATCTTCCATATCCTTTCTCTGGTACATTTCTACCTTCCGACGTTGCCCTAGGCAGCAGCATCCTTCGGGATGCCCTTGGCTAGTTGCTTCCTGCAACTACCAAATTCTTTTCTGTACAAAACAAAAAAAAATGTGAATAATTAGTGGGAGGTATAAAAGTAATATTTTTGTGATTTTATTAAATATGTTTGCACAACCCTTAAGAATTTTTATTTTTAAATAGAGGGAGTACAAATAATTTGACTCTTCACACATCCTAATACTGATTTAAAGTTGTTCACATATGACCCATCTCTATACAAATAATTCATGATCGATGATTCTATAACCATTAATTTGAGGTCAAATGTTATGGCCAATACGTGTGTTTGATTCTATAACCATTATTCATCATGTCAACCTCCACAAAAGCACACATTTGATGATTAATTATGTAACCATATGTACTTATGAAACATTTAAAATGGTCAATCTAGATTGCTATCTATGATTACGATGCCTTCAAGGCCAATAACATTCATGAAAGGGAAGGCAAAATTTTGAATAAATAAGGATTTATGGACGACTACAAACCCTTTAACAAAGGTCGTTCAATTCAATCCCTATATATATATATGGTAAGGTCCACATACAAGAGTCTCCAATAGTTTTAATTAATCTAGAAATAAAGGTCAAATTGATATAATCATTTATAATTAACAACTTTAATCATTATCTTGTATTTGGTTAATCTTCATCACTCGATAAGATTCCTATCTTAACATTTCATAATTTATCTTTCGTACTGCAAGTTTGATGCATGGTCAACTGCCATGCCTAATAGTTATATATATATATATATATATATATATATATATATATATATATATATATATATTAAAAAGTTTATTTGTTATGCATATGTAATTTGACATGTGTCGCATGTCATTGCCTTTGAATCTTTGATTATTTTTCTGGGGCAAAATGTGTTTTAATCGTTTTGGATTTTTTTTTTTTAAAATAGTTTTTAAAATTTGTGCAAAAACAAATTAAATAAAACCCTAATCAATTGATTATGGATCAAGGTTCTTCAAGGTTTTGTTAAACCGAAACAGTAGATGGAAAATTCGAGTTTTTTTTTTGTTCTCCAAAATTTAAAATATTAAATTTTTTGCACACAAAAAAACGTAATACAGTATATATGTTTGTGCAAAGGAAAAAATTAAGAAAATGGCATGAGTATATATATATATATATATATATATATATATATAGGGATGCGCTCCGGTGAAAACTAAAATTGCGGGTTTCAAATGACATGAGTATATATATATATATATATATATATGGATGCGCTCAGGTGAAAACCAAAATTGCGGTAGAAATCCGTGAGAACCGGCTTTTTAGCCCGGTTCACTTGCTTTATAGCCCGGTTATGAATAGAACCGATCTATAAAGTAATAAATTTTAGTCGGTTTTGAATAAAACCGAGCTATAAAGTCACTATGTAATTTTAAAACACCTCACGGGTTTTTACCACAATTTGAGGTTTTCACCGCAGTCAATCCCTATATATATATATATATATATATATATATATATATATATATATATATATATATATATATATATATATATATATATATATATATATAGAGAGAGAGAGAGAGAGAGAGAGAGAGAGAGAGAGAGGTTGGATCCCGTGTAAGCAACCCTTACGGTGTAATTTGTGAGCAGAGAAATTATTCGTAGGTAACAAGCGATTATTCGTGTATAACAATGTAATTATTCGTATGTATGAACAAATGTAATTATTCGTATGCAACAAAGGATTATTCATATGTATGTACATACGAATAATCACTTGGTACCTACGAATAATGTCACTGTTCACAAGTTACTTTTAATCTCATCTGTTTGAACTTCTTAATCCGACGCTCCAGATTTGCTCACAAATTACACAGTAAGGCTTGCTTACACATGATCTATCCTCTATATATATATATCTTGTGAAATATGTTAAATTGCAAAATTACCATGAAGAATACGTTAAATTTGTATACATCGTGTGACTAATATCAAATATCCTGGTTATGGTAGTGATGGATGTGTTATCGGGCGCTATTCACGGCCGGCGCGATTCTGTGGTATATGTTATTTGCCGATGATATTATTTTGATAGATGAGACGATAGTAAGGATTAGTAGTTAGTTGGAGCGCTGGAGGGTAGTGTCGGTAGATAAGGGCTTCATACTTATTAGGATAAAGACAGAGTATATGTTTGAGTATAGTTTTGGTGAGGTAGGAGACAAAGACAGTGACATGATGTTGGGTGAGGATGACATACAAAAGAAAAACAATTTTAAGTAATTGGGGTCGATCATGCAGAGTGGCAGAGGTTTGGATATGGATATCAACCACATGATTCAAGTGAGGTGGCAGAACTAAAAGGTTGCTTTCGGAATTTTGTGCAATAGAAAAGTGTCTCCGAAGTTTAAGGGTAAACTCTATAGAGTGGTGGTGAGACCCGCCTTATTGTATGGAGTAGAATGTTGTGCAATTACTAAGACAAAAGAATAGAGGTTAATGATAGTAGAGATGAAAATGATTAGATGGATGTGTGGACATACTAGACTTGATAGAAGGTTAAATGACGTTTTGTGTATGAAGGTAGGAATGGGCAATATCAAGGATAAGATGCATGAGTCGAGGCTTCGTTGATTTGGGCATATGCAAAGGAGAGACTCGAGCGAGTCAGTTCGTAGTTGCAAAAATCTCACAATTGACAATATATATATACGACGTTGTAGAGGGTGACTCAAAAAAAAAAAAGAGAGGTATAAGATAGGACCTTGCTTTATTGAACCTAACTAAGAGTATGGCTAGTCTATGTAGTAATGCACACCTAGGGTGTTCTCATCGTTATTGTTCTCACCTTCATTTCCTTTTTTCCTTAACTCAGTTTTTCTATACTTTTTGCTTATGACATGTCATGCTATATTATGTCTCTTATTTTCTGTTTGACCTTTGGATTTTTCCGTTTGTTATTGCCTTCCTTTTCTTATCAATTTCGGGTCATTCAAAAATATCCTCTCAACATATGCATTTTCTGATCGACTTTCTAGACATTACTCTAAACGAAATAGACTGAGACAGTTATGGTTGATCTTCTTGAGATATGTAGTGCTCATTTCGATAGACAACTCAAAAATTAAACTTTGTAAATTCATTGGGAAAACATTTTGATCAAATTTAGAATGGGAGGCATGTGGTATTTATGTACACAATCCAATCATGATTGATGCTAGAGAACTGTCCGTACAATTTCCACTTTATAGTTGGTTTCCAATATAATAATATGGATTAAGAATCTGTTGAAGTTGAAGTTGAAGTTGAGAATCTAATTGCTTGTCACCATCCTGGCTAATTAGTTTAATTAGTAAGTATTCATTAATTTATGTTTTTTTTTAATTGATTATCTAGTTTTATTTTAATAGTAAAATGATTACCAAATTTATACTAATACGTAGTACTGAATATTTAATTAGATATACTAATAATGATTCAATTAATGGTATCGAATGGGATTCCATCTGTTTTGTTTCTAGGTACCCTTTCACTTTGGATATCCACGAGTAGAAATGAAGCAAAGGCTCCTTTTGTTTGGACGGAAAGCTTCATTTTTGCACTTATTTATAAAAATAATTACACACAATTAATTATTACAGTATTTATTTTCTTGGTTTGTCTCATTTTTTTATTCGTTCTTGGTATGTCTCTGACATCTTGTTATTCCTTTTTTCAAGAAGGTTATCTGTCAACTATTTTTCGATCTCAAATCTTTTTTTAAAAAAATAAAAATAAAACTTCTTCGGTTAATTAAAACTTGTCTTTTACTATTCATACACGTTTTTTTAGAATAATAAAAACTATATGAAATATTAACATTTTTTTAAATTTGATTTTATAAATTCATAATTAGTAGTAAGAAGTATGAAATTATTTGAAAAATGTGTTAAAAAAGTTAATATCTTATATAGTTTTTAACACCTCAAAAAGCGTGCGTGAATAGTAAAACGTTAAGTTTTAATTAACGGAGGGAGTAGTCGTTATACACGGAGTATATACTAATATTTTTGGTACAATTTATTACAATTTTTTTATAATTTCTAATCTATCTCATCATTTATTAAAGGTTTTTTTATATTGAAAAAATTATAAATAGTTTTTTTATGATGTTGGTGTTCCAAAATTATCAATTAATTAATCCCCCACAAGCTAGTAATAGATTGCAAAGAACTCACGGTTAACCATAACAACAATTTCAGTGTATCCCGTTTATAAGCAGAGTCTGAGAGAACAAATTGTACACACATTTTTTCCCGACTACGTCAAAAGGGTGTTTTTGAAAGGCTCGGACTAATTATAAAAATAAAAAACAAACCAAAAAAACACGATCCAATAATACGTAGGAACGCCCAAAGTGCACTAAACAATGCATTTCAAGGTAGAAAAAGGAAGGAAGGATGGGTTAAGGATAAACCTCTAGACACTTCTATGTCGCACATTATTAGCCCTCCTCGACGTGGATAGCATTTCTTCATTATATTCTATCATACATCATCTCTTCGATAAGTCCGAAAAATAACAAGGTATTGTCTAATCACCTCATTCCAATATTTCCTCAACCTCCATCTTCCTCGTTGGACACCCTCAATAGTCAGATTGTCGCACTTGTGCACCGGTGCACTCGAGTCTCTCCTTTGCACTTGACCAAACCATCGAAACCTTGACTTTCACATTTTCTCCCTAATACTGATTACTCGTACCTTCTCGCGGATAGTTTTGTTTCTAATCCTATCGAGTCTAATATGCTCACACATCCATCTAATCATTCTCATCTTTGCGACCATGGCTCTTTACTCATGAGCTTTCTTAATTGTCCAACACTCTGGCCCATAAAACAAAGCGGGCCTCAATACCACTCTCTCGCATTTACATTTAAGTTTTACCAGAACTTTTTTACTACCTCCGATCTAAAATACATGTCGTTTGACTTTTCAACACGTATTTGAAGGAGCTAAAAACTATATAATATATTAACTTTTTATTATTATTTTTTTACAATTTAATACTTATTATCAACAAATATTAAGTTGTAAAAAAATAATTTAAAAAAAGTTGACATTTTATATAGTTTTTAACTTCTTAAAATATGTGTAAAAAAGTCAAACGACATGTATTTTGGATCAGAGGGAGTATCATACAAGACTCCCAATGTAGCTTTCCATTTCTACCACCCTATGGCACCTAAATTTGATGCTTAATTCTCTATTTATATCTCCATTGTTCTGCATCACTGACTCTAAATATTTAAAATTATTTTTTTTTAATATCGTATCCTTACCTATCCTCGTCCCCACCTACTTCCCCACCCAAAGTGAGCACGGTATGTCTGCACATTATTTTTTTTTGATAAGGTAATAATTCGATGGCCAGACAGACCTGACTCATCGAGAGGCCGACAGAGTCGGCAGACGGCGAACCGTCAAACATACAAACATAAAATAAAAAGGTGCAATACAAAGGTGACAAACAAACAGCCCCCAGAAGAACAGACGAGCCTAGTCCAAAAAAGTTGAAGACAGCAAAGACAGAACGGACCAAGCGCCATCAAGAGATAACATCGCTGGCCAGCGGTACATCAGGAGATCCTGTGGGCGATGAAGACGAAACTCCAAGGAAATTTCCGAAACACGGAGTCGCCTTGATGCACACCGCCACGACCCCAGCCAGACCCGACATCGGACGCAAGAGTCCCAACTCAGATCAAGACCACCACGAACAACCAGAAACACCGCCGAGAACCACCTTCGTAGAGAGCGCACCTGCAAGCCCTCCCGGGGGTTAATCAAGGCCCTTTCGGGATTTGTAACAAACCTTTTCGGGATTTAGTCTATCCTTTCAGATGGGTTTTAAAAAATTCATTATATATATATATATATATATATATATATATGACAGTGTTCGTATGATGACATAAATTTTTTTTTCTTTTTAATTTGATAAAAAAACTTGGCGTGCAAGGCCAAAGTTAAGCCTTGCACGCCAAGAACTGTACGGACAAAGGGGATTCAAAAGAAGAAATGCATCACGAGCAGATCGGAGGCCCCACCGCCGGCGAAGGCAAGGGAGGCCTGAAGAGGCAATGCCCGAAGGAGAGGCCAAAAACGAGGGAGCAAGCCGGCGCCGCCAAGGACCACCGGAGGGATTCGACAACGAGGACCCGCAACGACCCCATAACAGGAAAGAATCCCGACCGAGACTCGAAACGAAGTCCGGCAAGGAGAACGCATGGATGGCGAAGGGGAGACCCCCACCCACGCAGCCGAGGACCACCGAAGCAGTTGGATCATCCGGAGGGGAAATCAAAGACCAGATCGGCAAACCGATTGGACACAAATCCGGCCACCAAGGGAAGCGATTGGAGAAGATTGTCAAAAAAAACCTATGGAGGCTGGGAGAGCCAAGAGGAGAAACGCGGAGATTGCCGATGAAGGAACCGCCAAAAGGGAACCCCAGGGGATATGAAAATGGAGAGGAATGGCACCGAAAGGCCAGACCACACCACAATTAAGCAGAGGAAGATGAACGAAGAAGAAGCCCCAAACTAATTGCAACAAATTTTAAACAAAACATGAGATTAGAGAGGGCATGAACCCTAGGTTTCACAGAGTAATTTAGGCAATTCTAGAGAGAGGGGTCTGCCCTCTCTCTAGAGTTTTTTCTACTTGAGTTATTTTACAGTAGGTCTGCACAGTACTATGTGCTAAACGGCCACGTACTAAATTGGGTTAGTTTTATTGAGATATAATAATAATAATAATAATAATAATAATAATAATAATAATAATAATAATAATAATAATAATAATATATAAATAATTATTATATCTGATAAAACTAACCAAGTTAACAAGTTAACTAATACGACGCGTTTAGCACATAGGTACGGTGTTAAACGCAGTGTTGTGCAATCCAACTACTGGCAGCTGATTGGAGTTGGAGATGCCACCCCCTCCACTCCTTCCCTAAAAGTTTTGGATGTTGATGCCTTCTTTTTTTAATATACCTTCTTCAATTTTATAGGTATGTTTCTTTTATTAATTAAGAAAATATATGAAAGTATAACTGATTTATTTCATGTTTAGCCACAATAAATCCCACTAAAAAAAAGTATCACATTAGGGAACTTATTCCCTTGGTTTGCTGATGATAAATACCATAATGATTAATAGTTTCAATGTACAAGTATTTACGAATATACCCAGATAATTACAGAGAGATCTTACAAGTGACAATTCGAAATCTATCGGTTTATATAATAGATTTATACTTTAAATGTGAAACTCTTTTTAACCTTTTCATATCTCAATATTATAGATCAATATTATAGATCCGCTAGCAATGCTAAATATGAAAGCAACAGGCAACAGTCTGTAAGCATGTGTTCCGTGAAGTGAACCAGGTTGCGGACAAGGTGGCTCAACTCTGTTTTGCGATGGATCTTGATTCTCTGATGTCGCATCCGGAGTTTTTGGTCCTCGTCCGAAAGGACGCTATTGGGTGGTGGGTTAGCAGGGCCTAACGCCACTCAAATCCTTATCTTGTATAAAAAAAAAGCAACAGGGTCTGTCCTAAGGGTAGGTCCAAGAGGCGATCGCCTAGTGCTCCAACTGAGTAGGGCCCCGGAAAAAAATATGTTATATATATAGAGAGGGGTTAGTTCCGGTGTACTCATAAATTATTCTTCTATTTGTTCATAATTATTCATTTGTTTTCACATAATTATTTATCTGTAAAAAAAAGTGTAAAAATATAAATTTTATTCTAACGAATAATCGCCCAATACCACTGAATAATTTCATTCTACCGAATAATCTCCCAATACCAATGAATAATCAGAAGTTACTTTTAATGTCATACGTTGATTTCTTAATTCAATGGCCCAGATTTGTTAACATAATACGCAATAAGAGTTGTGTACATTTGATCTATTGTGTGTGTGTGTGTATATATATATATATATATAGAGAGAGAGAGAGAGGTTGGATCTCGTGTAAGCAACCCTTACGGTGTAATTTGTGAGCAGAGAAATTATTCGTAGGTACCAAGCGATTATTCGTGTATAATAATGTAATTATTCGTATGTATGAACAAATGTAATTATTCGTATGCAACAAAGGATTATTCATATGTATGTACATATGAATAATCACTTGGTACCTACGAATAATGTCACTATTCACAAGTTACTTTTAATCTCATCCGTTTGATCTTCTTAATCCAACGCTCCAGATTTGCTCACAAATTACACAGTAAGGCTTGCTTACACAGGATCTATCCTCTATATATATATAATATATATATATATATAATATATAATATATATATATATATAAATTTACTATATGAATTTATTATATAATAAAATTTATTAACAAATCGCGCAACGGACGAGTAATAATACTAGTATATACTAAAACAGAGGCTTGAAACAACTTCTGGTGCGATTTGCATACGTGTCATATTCTGGATTAAAATGGTGTTAATACTGCGCACGTGTCATATTGTGGTTTAATTTTGATTATAAATATTCAACCTTATATTTTAATTAGTTAAAAAAAACGTATTTTTTATACTAATTCACATTTAAGAAATAATCTTTACAATATAATAACTTAAGAAATTATTTCTCACATTTTAATAGTTTATACAGTATATTAATCTTTGAATATTTGAGAAACACAATATTTTATTTTATATGTTACATTATATCATGAGTTTATATTTCCAATAAAACTTGCATAATTAAAATTATGTTATTCCATTTTCCTTCTATTTATCAACAAACTGTGAAAGATGCAGATAATAAAACTAGTTTTTATTGGAAAAAAAAATAGAAACAAAAAAATCAAAAAATAAAGCTAAATGAATTTGAACCAATGATGTAAAGGTATAAATCTAACTTCATAGCAACTAAATTAAACTAAATTATCTTTGTAATTACTTGCTCTTTTTATATTTTTTTTACCTTTATCACCATTTTTTGGGCATTAAGATGACTCGTACCCCCAACCAGATAGTTTATTCTATCTCAATAGAAGTACATCAGTGACCTCTTGATCAGAAGCAAGATGCATGATGCTCGCCCTATCTCTTCTCTGACCGAGCCTGCCTCTCGTTTAGTAAAGGACGGACAATGGTGGGAATCTCATCAGTTCGACCTCAAAGAAGCAGAATGTTGTTGCAAAGTCCAACTCTGACTAAATACAAGGCCATTATACTACCCACAGGTTCTTTTCAACCAACTCGGAATGGTCGAGAGAGAGTTAATTCCTATCTGTCGTAGGAACGGTCAGGGATTGAATTTGAGGTGCCTCTTTTATTGATGCATTAGTGATCCTAGCTAGTATTGTTAATATTGATACCATAGATAATATTTTATGTATATATTTTAAAAAAATAAATTTATTTAATTTATATACATACACAAACACATTATAATTCAATAATAATAGTATTGTTTAAAAAATATAAAATATTTTTTAAAATATAAATAAAAGGCTTAAATAATATATTAATTTGAACATTTAGCTAAGTTATGGATAGTATTGTGATATACAGTTTTGTTTAAAATCAAAACAGTATGAGCTAACATGTAATAAGATGCATGTACGTTCTCTATAAATTGATTATAGAGAAACAAAATTGTAACAAGATAAAGATAAAATAATTATAAAAATATATATATGATATGTATTCGGCTGCTTAAACTCTCCAAGAGTATATAATACAATATACATGCACTAACAATAATAACAAAATAAATACATATATCCTGCCTACCCAAAGTAGGATCAGATTATTTCATCCACTATGAGAGGATGTTTTCGAGTATAACCTAAAATAATAAATATTAAATGAACCAAAAATAATAATAAATATTATAAAATCAAATAAAAACAAACAAAAAGAGTAGAAAAATCATGAAGGCTGCAAAAGAAGAAGAATATAAAAAAACATTACATCCTATTTAATTACCTTTCCTAGCTCTTCTTCAATTACCAATCTCTATTAATTAAATACATCAACACGCTTGATAATTAATAAAACTGTCACACCTATACAATCGACACAGTCGGATGTTTCCACTCATATATACTTTCAAGAGTACGTGTAAGATTAATGTCTTACCTTTCACATAAATAGTACATGATCAACTAATTAATCTTTAACATGATCAACTAATTAATCTTTAACATGATGCGATGTTAAAATGGTTTTTTCCCTCATAAATGCCTATATGCCCTTAAAATATACTATATTAAAAACATTTTTTATTACTCCATTCGTCCCACAATAATTGTCTTTAAACTATTTATACACGTTTTTTAAGGAGCTAAAAACTATAAAATATTCATTTTTTAATTAATTTTTTAAAATAATTATATACTTATTAGTAATATGTATGATATTACTTAAAAATATTTAATAAAATGTTGATATTTTATATAGTGTTTAACTTCTTAAGAAAACGTGTATGAATAGTTAAAAATAATTATTGTGGGATGGAGGGAGTAATTTTTTTTTCCTAAACACACAATTTTTAAAAAATACTTCTCTGCAGTTTAACTTGGTTATTTAGTAGATAAACCCGTTTTAAAATCAGCACATAGGTTGAAATTTAGAATGATTTCAAACGCTCTTTTTTTAATATTTTACTTTTATATATCTTAAAATAATATAAACTAGCTAAAATATTAATTTTTTTAAAAAAATTTTATATATATATTTTTAAAATGTGTATAAGAACATCTCCAACAACTTTTTTAAAATTTCTCCAAAATAGAGAAACAAAATACATATTATTCAAATTATTTTTTGTTCAACTCCAACACTTTTTCCATTTCTATGATTTAGAAAATGATTTATTTTTGAAAAATACTGTAAATTTAGAAAATTTTCTCTATTTTTTTTCACTTTTTTCTATTTTAAAGAATTAGATAAGGAATATATTGAACTAATAAACGCCTTAAAATTCTCTAAAAACTTCAAAATTACTAAAATAGAGAATCTATTGGAGATGCCCTTAACAGTGAAAAAATTATTAAAAAACGGAGAGAGTAATTAGTAAGGTTGTCTTAACAAATGATTTAATAGCAAATAAATAAACATTTTATTTTATTTTATTTTATTATAAAAAAAAAAAAAAAAAGATGGGACCGACCCCTTGTGAGGAAAAGGGGATGGGCTTGGACTACAAATACCCCCTTCCCTGCTTATATTCCTTCAAATCCTCATCTCATCATCTTCTTCTTCTTCATCCCTTTTCACACTCCACCCTCTCTCTGCAACTTGCTCATCCCCCATCCCCCGGATTGCTTTCATTCATTTTCAGAGGTAAACAACACAAATTCACTCCTCGCCTATTTACTTATTTATTTATTTAAGTTGGTTCAGATCCCAATTTTCATCTTCCCCAATATAATTTGAAAATAAAACGAGCAGCGAAAATCAGGTGGAAATTAATAATTGAATTTCATACATAAAATATAGTTAGTGGATGCCATCCAGGACTGTTTTCGATCAGCAAAAATTCAACACCCACCTCCCCCCTGCAGATTCAGATCACCAGCTGTGCAATCCTCTCTCCCACTCCTGCATTATCAATTATCATCATATCCCCCCATATATATTCCAAATTCAAATTATTTTTTTAAGAAATTCAATTGCTTTGTAACTTGAACCTTTGTTACTATCACTTATGACGTCATCTGGATCTTTCCCGATTTCTAATTTCTTCTTCTCCTTCTTCTTCTCGTTTCTCTTTGCAGAGTATAAATTCAGCGCCGAGAAAACAGAGCTCGCTGCAAAGCTCTGTTTTTTAGGGATTCCAAGATGCCATCTTTCTTGAGGAGAAGCATCGGATTACCTCCGGCGATCCCCTTTAAGTCGATGTCGCCGGACGGCCTGATCGCCGGTCTGTCATCTGCCGACAATGCCACCAGAGTGACCGCCTCCGCCCTCAGGAGGACTCTGTCTGCGGCGGACATGTGCTCGAAGAGCGGTGCCATCAAGAGGACCGCATCGGTGGAGCACCTCCCCGGCCTCGTCCCCGCGGACGACGACGGTGGATCGGGGGCTTTCGAGGATGTCTGGAGCTCCATCCAGAGGAAAACGGAGGCGGCGCCGGCGAGGCAGTCGGCGGACGTGTGGACCTCCATCCTGTCAGAGAAAGCGGCAGCTGACGATGACGTGGCAAAGGCGTGTGACGTCACCGCTCCTCCGTACGTCCACCCTCTCGTGAAGCGATCTGCTAGCTGCCTGAGCGAGAAGAGCCTCGAAATCTGCACGGAGTCTCTCGGGTCGGAGACAGGCTCCGATGTCTTCTCCTTCTCCGAGCTCCCGGAGGACCAAAACGACGCCGTAGCGGTCGCCGAGGAACATGCTAAACACCCGGAACAGCTCGTTGAGGTGGGTCCCACGGAGGAGATTCTTGAAGTGGCGCTTCCTCGGCCAGCCGTTTCCGTCGCCTGCAGGGTGAACTCTGTAGTCGCAAAGAAGGCGGCCGTCGCCGGTAGGCCATTGCCGCCGCCGCTGCCGTCGCTGTCGACGGAGAAAGGGGCGAACCTCCACATGAGAAGCCACCGCCAGAACGGGCGGCTCGTGCTAGAGGCGGTCTCCGTCCCGACGCGTAACTGCTTTCGAGCTGAGAGGCAAGGCGGCCGCCTCCTCCTCACCTTCTCCGACCTCAATGGCCCTACTCCTATCGCCGATGATGAGGAAGCAGAGGAGGACGTCGAAGAAGAGGAAGATGTCGACAACGACGTCGACGGTGAAAAGGCGGAAGAATTGACGGACAAGAAGAATGGAAGGGTGCCGATGGCGACAATAGCGATGGAGAACGTGTTGAAGAGCCGAGGAGGGATGATAAACTACGTGCATTATAAGTTCCTATGCCTGACTCGGAACAACACCGCGTCGGGACCATGGCCCAACAGGCTCAACAAGGTGGTCCCGATGCTCGTCGACGAAGACGACGACTGCCAACTGGCAACACCGGCCACCTTGCTGATCCCAGCGGCCAACACTGGCGCCTTGCTGAACAAGTACGTATACTCGTGGAGAAACAACACAACAGCAACAACGTCAGTGCTTAAAGCGGGGGAAGAAAAAGACAGAGATACACCAACTCCCGAAGAGTTGGTGGTCGAGGCCACCACGAAAAGGGCAACGGGACCACAAGGAGCGCTAGAGGTGTACAATAAGTTACTTCCATTTTTGAGAGGCTGCAACGACGACATTGTCGGACAGCTGAAACGACAACAACCAAGAAGGTCGCTCATGTTGCTGAGGGACACACGGTGCATTGCCACCTCCTGATCGCGATTGAAGCACCCACCTATCCATCACTCGACCCATCGCAAACACCAACACCATACCACATGATAAAAAAAAAGATGTGATGCATGAGTTAATCTCAATTGCCACCTTAATTTATTATAAGCCATAAAGAGTTTATCTACTTAAAATTTGTATTAGGTAAGTAGCTAGGGTTCCATGATTTTAAAGCCAAAAACGTAACAAGTGTTAATTTATTTTTGCCCTTAAAAGTATTATGTATGGGGGTTTTACTTCCTAGCTTGTTCATGTATATGTCTAGGAAGTCTCTATTAATTTCTTGTACGTGGCCAAATAAATCCTGCAATAATATATGATCTTATGCGCACGTGCTCTCTTATTAATATGCGTGGCTTTAATGTACGTACGTGTGGGTGTATATTTTATTTTATATAAATATATAATATTAATATATATGTACATGCATGTAACCAGCCTATCAGCCTGTGACCATATACACATCTCATATACAAGAGCAAACTGCACAACTAAAACACTGAATCCAATCACTAGTTCCACAGCTAATCAATTCCGCTTTTGGTAGAAGGTGTATATGGTATACCACTGGCGGATCTTGGGGGCTCGGGAATTTTCGGGATGGTTGAATTATCTAGTTCGGAAAAAAAAATTTATATGTATTTTTTATAATTTTTTTTATTAAATTTAGGGATAAAAAAGTTTTTTTAAAAACGTAAAGAATTACAAGAATTTTTTACAAAATATTAATTGAAAAATAAAAAATTACAAAAATATTCACACTTTGAAATATTTTACAAAAATATTCATTTTTTGTAAGGAAATCAGAAAAACGCGGCTTCAGACCGCGTCTTATTCGTATAATGTGGAATTCCATTGGCGCGCCAGAGTATTTTTAAAAATTACTAAAGAAACGCGGTTTGAAACCGCGTTTCTATTGTGAACTTTCCACCTGTCAACATTGTCTCTGACTAGGATGAGGTGGTAAGAGAAACGCGGCTTGAAGCCGTGTTTCTGTTTGCTTTATGCAGTAAAAAACAGAGATTCCCTGGGGTGATGGATCTGACACGTAAAACGCGGCCTGAGACCGCGTTTTATGACCAATATTTTTCTGAAGAGATTCTCTCCTCCTCTCCTAGGGGGAATCTCTGTAACCCTAATTAAAAACGCGGTTTGATCCTGCGTTTTTATGTCCACTAAATTACGAAAGCTCATCTCCTCCTAGTTTATCTTCTTCCATTGCTGGTTTCCAGCTCAAAACACTCTCAATCCTTCTCCTTCTCCAATATCCACGTTATCTCACATTTAGTTAAGGTAAGTTATTATTTTTATTTTAATTTCTCGCTCTTATTTCGATGATATATGTATGTGCTATGTGCTATTGTTAATTGAGAAATTGGAGGATTAATTATATAATTTTGTTATTAGTGATGGCATATATTGAATTAGGATGATGTAGTTCATAGCATGAGTGAGCTTATGGAAATATAGTTGATATTTGTTGATGAAATTTATTGAAATATGAGTGAGTATATAAAATATGGTAGTTATTATCGAGAGTAATTGGAAAGTTGATCTTATATTGAGAAGATCAGTGAGAAGATTTGAACGTTTCTAATGAACTAACTTTTGTCAATGGTAACGTAGGATGGATAGACATAACAACACACTATTAGAATTCTGTTATTTAACATCGGCTCATTAACATCTGTTAGAAAAACCTGCCATGTTAAACGGTTTTTTAACATCGGGTTCTAAATTTGTGATGTTAAATATAAAATAGACATCATCCTATATTTTAGACCGATCTTAAATATTTATTTTGAAATTTTTTTTATAAAAGGTGCGGAATCAAATCACGAATTAATTTAAACACCCGCCGTTGAGATTCATGACTCTATCCAACATTCTCTCCATTTCAGCCCAAGGGTTCCACTTCCCCCGTATACCTGTTCCTTCTGCAGTTTTACTGTCTCCTCTCTCGCTGGAGCAAAAAGCTCGTCTCCATCTCCAAATTTGTCCAATCTCCTCACTACAAAAAAAAATTAAATTTGCTTCGGCAAAAAGCCGTGGCAAAAGGGCTGTCTGCGGTGGCAAAACGGGTGTAGCTTCGGCACTGCGACGGCAAATGGGGGCGTAGCCAACAGGGCGGTGGCAAAAGTCACTAGCGTCGGCTACTAGCCGTGGCAAGAAATTTGCAATGGCTGCAGCAACAGCGAGCGACGCGTGATGAAAATGAAGGCCCTTGCGACTGTACCTTGCCGTCGCTAGTGAAATGCAAGGCGCCAAAAATTTGGCGCCTTTTTCTGTCGATTGCCACGGCAGATGCCGTGGCTAACAAATTGGCGCCAAAATTAGATTTTTCCCACCAAAGTTGGCGTAGCTATTATGTTGCCACGGCATATAGCCGAAGCTACGATAGCAATTCTTATAATGATATTGCCACGACATTTATCCGAAGCTATTGACGTTTTGTAATCTGAAATGTTTATAAATTGATTGCTACGGCGACAAGCCGTTGCTACGGGTCGGGTTATATAATATGCAGCTACTGCACATTTGGTATATAATCTCCTGTTGGGATATATATATATATATATATATATATATATATATATATATATATATATATATATATATATATATATATATATATATATATATATATAGACACACACACACACACACACCTTGTTCAAAACCATTCCAATAAGTCCTACATACACCTTGTTCAAAAGATATCAACAAAACAAGCATGTTAAGTCCAACATCTACTTGAAGCCAATAGACGACCGAAACATATGTCCATGCATAAAGCGAGCCTAACAATGACTACGAAGTCCAAAATGTAGTTCAATCTGACAAAAAGACGTACACAGTCATAGTGTAACAAACTAAAAGTCCATAGAACCTGGTGCTAAACTGCGTGAAAGTGACCCTGTCAGACAACACCTCCGTCATTCACATCGTGGGCAGAGTGGTTGGTGTCTCCTTCAGGTTGTGTTGAGTTGTTGAGAGCAGCGTCATCGTCGTTGGATAGGACAGCAGCGCCATCTCCAATTGACTCCCGCCGAAGTGTTTGATGAACACTTGTCTACAATAGAAAAGTAGAAAAAATGACTTCCTAAATAGGCCAAAAAAGGGCAGAAACTAGTATACTACCAAAAAATGCCAGAACATGAGCTGATTCACTAAATATTCAGCCAAATTCACTAAATATTCAGAACTGAGCCAAAGCAACCAACTGATCAGAGAAACTAACAAACCAGAAAAAGGCCAGAAACTCAGCCAAATTCACTAAATATTCAGAACTGAGCCAAAGCAACCAACTGATCAGAGAAACTAACAAACCAGAACATGAGCTGATTTCGAAAATTAGAATCACTGGAAGGTTAAATCTCACACAACTCCTTCCACTAGTGTATCCCAACTTCCTAAATAGGCCACATAACTTCATCCAAATTCTTTTATCATCGGATGCCAACTTCCAATGTTTCTCTTACAACTCCTAACAAGTTAAAAGGTTATCCCATGGGACAGTCACATGAAAAAGATCAAGAAATTTGTGAAGCTAAGGAATCTGAGACAGGTATAGGGTAAATGGTAAGGCATAATAAGGTAATTCATAAAGTGATAATGTGCTGATACGGATGCCTTATAACTTGCACGGCAAATGAATGCTATGCTAATTGACCCTAAATCATCTCGATCAAGTAAATGAATAATGAACAGAAATAAACGCAAGAGGTAACATGCTAGTTTTAAGAGGAAAATTTTAAAAACCAACATAACTCAAGCTGCCCCAGATACCACTCCATCCCTGTTCAATATATATTCTGCCCCAGATAACATGCTAGTTTTAAGAAGAAAATGACTTACATTAAAGCTAACAACTTTAGCTCATAATTCATTGAAACATATTCTAAGTCGTTTGAAGTGTAGTTGGACTATACATCGGACTAAGCAACATAAAATTATAAAGATGGCAACAAAACCTATCCAATTGAGCTAAGTTTTAGCAGTGCAATTACGAGTTTGATAATAGAAGGATTTTCTATCTTTCATATATATTGTAAAGAAAAATAAAGGAATGAAATAAACAAACAATTAGTAATGCATCAGTTATTTTCCTTTGCAATCATTTCAAACAAGTCCTAACTTACCTGTCCCTGTGAACGTGAGCCACTCTCGCCATGGCACCAGCAACTCGCCATCCATTCAGATTTAAATTCTTGGAGTCTCGTCTCTAGGTGGTTTTTGATGTTGGTTTCCAGTTGTTGTGCAATCTCGCGAAGATCGCTAACACCAATTTGAGCCGAGTTTGAGAGAGAGTTATACACCAAACGCGGAGGCACACTAGCACCATATGTGCGGCAATACCCGTGACCATCAGGTCCAATGATCCGATGGAATATCCTATCTTTCGTGGAGTCAAGAGCTCGCTCCTCCTCGGGTTCCAGCTCTAAGAGGGCATTGAAGTCTTTCTACATTATCCGAAGAATTCAACATATAAAGATGGAAAAATTTTTTTGCAGAAGATAATGATGCAATCTAATTGAAGTCTAGACCTATTTTTTTTATTCAAGCCTAGGCCAATATATAACTTAATTGAAGTCTATAACTATTTTTTATTCAATTGAAATGGAATATTGGTTGATTTGCAGAGCACAAATACAATTGACAGTCCATGACAAAGCGAGAATTAGCAATTACAACCATGACAGTAAAATCGAAACCTAAAATTGACCCTACAATCAACTATGAAAGCAATCATAAATCAACCATGACAACAAAGTTGAAATCTAAAGTACGTCAACCCTAAGACGGGAATTAACGTCAGAACCAACATTACCGCAACATCATAAGCAGAAAAGTAAAAGGGTAAAGAACCTTACAATGGTCTCAATAACGTCAGGATCATCTGCATTTCGGGATGCAACCCACATGCTCATTTTGTCTGTTGGTTGCTTGGATTTGCTCCTCTATTTACATGAAAGAAATCCAATTCATATTAAATACAAAAGTCATAGATTTGATCCACCCAAGTAGTCAAAATTGTCTCACTATTCACTAAAAAACAAAAGAAATGCACAAAATCAGGCAGCGTACAGATACGAACCTCATGTCTTACTTCAGCGAATGACTTTCGCCCGGTGATATGCGCCGGTCCATGCTTATCTCGATTCTTTGAGTTCTGTTGCACTTGTTTCTGTATAAAGCAAGACTTTACAAAGTGGATGCATATGTAAATGCTTATGGACCATGTAACACGAGGATGAAATAAAGACTACCTGGGCATATTCACTTCTCCAAAATGCAACAAGCGTAACCCAATCATCTGGCAGGACATTCGGTGGTCGGTTCTTCTCCAGATTAGGATCATTTATGACCTTCGTAAAATATTTAGACTTTGTTTTCGCCTTGTAGTCCTTCCACATGAGGTTGCACATGTGTAAGCAAACCTCTTTGAACTCGTCGGGAGGATTGATTATATTTGTCTACACCAAAACGAAACACAAAATGAAGGCAATAACTGAAACTGCAGCCAGATTAGTA
Organism: Persicaria maculosa; assembly: GCA_963922045.1. Classification (NCBI taxonomy): domain Eukaryota; kingdom Viridiplantae; phylum Streptophyta; class Magnoliopsida; order Caryophyllales; family Polygonaceae; genus Persicaria; species Persicaria maculosa. The sequence goes on along the minus strand of OY998261.1, from coordinate 14,872,897 downwards.
GTAAGTAACAAGGTAAAATCAGATGGAATTTCAAAAAAAACATGTCCAACAATGGATTTTTTTCCTCTTCATAAGAATGAACCTAGTTGTTTCCATTATTTCAGAAATGTTCTAACCATAGATATTATAACCTAGTTTTCTAAGTCTTACAGAAATACCTTCACTTCTTCCCATATACCATCCATCACATCATCTCCGAAAGAGTTCCAATCCAGTGTAGTCAGTGGAAGTCGTTGCCCATCACGCACTAATATCCCTAGTTGTGACCTCAGCTGTTTGGCATTAACCCCAACTGGAACGAACAACTCATTGAATTCGACTGCATACTTGGCTCCGCTGTTCCAGCCCGGTACACCCGTAGTGTGACCTCTACGAATAGGAATTGCTTCTTCATCTTGAAACAAAAAATATTTAAACTGTTATTAACATGTGCACATAACAATCCAAACAATTTAAAAGTGTATAAAACGATGCATGTAAATGCCTAACCAGATGAATGGTCGTCGGACTGTAGAGCATATGCCGACAGCGGTGTCGATGTTGATGCCACGGCCTGTTGCTGCGAGGCACTGGGTACAGTGACAGGTTGTGTAACAGCTCCTGGTGCGGGCGGTGAGGACCCACTCAGCTGGGAGGATCTCTCGCTAGTAGGCCGTAGAAAATCGGATATTGTTCGTGGTCTGCCTCCTCCAACCTTGCGTTTCTTCTCGCTAGTAAGCATGTGACCTACCGTTTTTGCAGCTGTAGTCGCAAGCGGACCGAGTTGTAGAGTTGCCTCCGAAAGCGGAGTCGGTTGTGGAGCTAGTTGTGAAGATGCATCTGCAAGCTGAGGCATTAGTGTAGCCGGTTGTGGAGCTGTGAGCGGGAGTGTTCCAACTGCTACTACGGACGATGAGGAGCTACTTTGGGATACGGGGGGTGAGTTGGCAGAACTTAGGAGTTCACCCATGGTTCGCGGTCTAGTGGATGCACCCTTTCGTTTCCCCATGAATTCCTATGATGATTGCAATCAAACAACATGGCCAAGAAGAAATAACTACGTATTACAGAAATAATGTAACTAGAAAAAAGATTGAGATGAAATTTTCTACAAAGAGGTTTATCCTAGGTATTTCTGTAAGGCGTACTTATATATCGTAAGGTATGTCGTTGAACATTAGTTATGCAAGACAAACGTATTGAGAAAAAATCACAAATCATGGATTGATACCTGATGGATTGGATCTTCATGAAAAACATAACGCATGAAGAGTGTTTCTGTACAAAGGGTTAAATTTCGAAAATTTGAATTCTTTTGTCTTGAACATCTATAGAAAAATATGGAGCTTCCTAGTAAATTCTGTTTACCAGAAGGGCCAAGCCCCTGCTAATACAATTCTGATGGATCTGAATTATCATCGTCCACATTGTCATCATCCACATTTTCATCATCCACATGGGCATACGCTTTAGACTCAACTTCCCCAACCATTAACCACCCATGTCCAGAAGGATGTGCATTATACCATACTTGTTGTGCTTGCGTTGCTAAGATAAAAGGCTCATCTTCAAGACGATCATGTGGGTATAGTAACTTCCCGAAGTTTACTAAGGGTAATTGAAAAGGGTCCAGTTTGACCCCTGTCGAAGGGTGTGCCCACTCACACCTAAATAATACGTACTCGATATTTAAGGCATATGTAACCCTTATGATATCTATTAATCTCCCATAATAGGGTAGGGTATCTCCATGCAAATACACCCCACAATTCTGTCTCGTTCGTTTGATGTCAACACTTTTGACACGAAAGAAATAGCCGTTGGATGTGTATGAGGTCAGCCGTGCAGCCACCGGAGAAGGGAAGTTGGACAATGCCACGACTTCATCGCTTAATGTAACATCTCCTTCCCGGCGCAACACTGTGACCTGATTGTAGGTGGGACGGCCATTGAAGTTCACATACTATTGAAATACATGAAACACAATATTTTGACTTGGAGTCTAGGATTGTAGACTCACATGTGACTTGAACCATTCCGGGAACGTGCTGAAATGAAGTAATGCTAGTGACGTATCATTTGCCGTAGGATTTTGGTGTTTAAGGGACTCCAAATGTTCCCTTCAATGTTAAGAAGTAGGTAGACTCATTAGCAAGGCATGTAATTATGCGTTGATAACCAGCCAAAGAAAAATGAAGCTAGGTAGAATAATACTTACTCTAGATACGGTGTGACTGCATTTGAATGGAACAATATCCATCGGTGAATTTGGGAACGCGTGACTTCTGGTAGAATGAATCCCTTTCCCTTTTTATCGCCATCATCTATTCTTCTTGGAGGTCTTTGCGCCTTGCTCTCCACGTCTTCTAAATATTGAGAGCAAAAGTTCATGCACTCTTCCATGATGTAACCTTTGGCTAGTGATGCTTCTGGCCGAGCTTGTTGGCGTACATAAGTCTTCAAAGTCAATAGGAATCTCTCGATAGGGTACATCCAACGAAATTGTACAGGTCCACCGATTAATGCTTCCTCTGCCAGATGCACAGGTAAATGCTCCATCACATCCATGAAAGATGGCGGAAATATTTTCTCAATCTCACATTGGGTTAAGATGATCTGAGAACGTGCCTCTTCCAATGAAGCACTTGTATTAACTTTTGAGCTCAATACCTTGAAGAACTTGCCTACTTCAATCAAAACGGAAACCACATTCCTGGGCAAGGAACTCCGTACACAGAGCGGAATTAGTTGTTGTAAAAGGATGCGATAATCACGGCTTTTAAGGCCCCCAATGGTTCGATCCTTTAAGTTAACCCTCCGGGCAATACTAGAACATAAACCATCCGGCATTCTCGCCTTGGATAATGCTAACAAGAACTTATCCTTCCCGTCGTTGTCCATCTCAAATTCAGCTCTCTCATACACCTGAGTACCTGTTTCTGTGAGCTTGACATGGTATTCCTTGCGAATTCCAAGGCTTTCAAGGTCGTGACGGGCAGAGACATTGTCCTTTGTTCTACCTTTCACTCCCATGATTGTGTTCAAAACATTTTCGGCGTAATTCTTCTCGGAGTGCATCGCATCTATGCTGTATGGCAACAAATTGTCTTTCCAATAAGGTAGCTCATAGAAGATGGTTTTCTTCTTCCAATTATGCTTCTTTTTTTTGGTTGGATCCCTTTCCGGTCTATCTGCTCCCATCTCCTTTCTCAATATCATGTCATCCTTTTTATAACAAGTAAGCACTTTGTTAGCTTCAAGCTGTGAGAGGTGATCAGCCGCAGTCAATCTAGGAGGTGGAAGATCAAATTCTCGTCCATCATAAAAGGACTTTGAGTCTCTTCGATACTTGTGATCGTAGGGCAAGAACCGCCTACTCCTCCCGTACGACTACTTGTGGCTAGCTTTTAAGTATGTTGCCCCTGGCTCTATGTTGCAATTTGGACATGCATACTCACCTTTAGTACTTCACCCAGACAAATTCGCGTAAGCTGGAAAGTCGTTGATAGTCCAAAGAACAGCAGCCCGCATTTGAAACATTTCATTCATGGAAGCATCAAATGTTTGTACGCCCACTTCCCACAATTCCTTTAGCTCTTCTATCAAAGGCTCCAAATACACATCTATCTTATCTCCGGGTCCTTTTGGTCCATCTATGAGCACAGAAAGGTATATATATGGTTGCTTCATGATAGACATAGGTGGCAAGTTGTACGGAACGAGGACAACAGGCCATGTACTATGATTCACATTTTGATTTCCAAAAGGATTAAATCCATCAGAAGCAAGGCCTAGGCGCACATTCCTCATCTCAGCTCCAAAACTCGGGTGTATAGCATCAAGATGCTTCCAAGCAGGGGAGTCAGCCGGATGCCGGTACACACCATCATCAACTCGTTTCAAGGAATGCCATTTCATTAGGGTGGCAGACTTTGCTGTCCCAAATAGCCTTTGGAGGCGTGGCGTCAACGGAAAATACCGAGCTTGTTTTGCAGCTTTTTGGGTAACTGATTCAAAACCCTCAGCAGTTTCCCTCCATCGCGATTCATTGCATATTATACATCGATCTAGGTTTGCATTTTCATTTCGGAAGAGCATACAACTATTAGGACATGCGTCCACGGTTGGAAAATTAAATCCCAAATCTTCCACTAACTTTTGGGCTTGATAATAAGATTTAGGTAGGTTCACCCCTTCGGGCAAAGTCTCAGAAAATATATCCAACAACTCTTTAAATGAATGATCTGTCCAACCATGTAAACTTTTTGCTTGTAAGAGTCGCACAGCGAAGGACAACGCAGTGTGCTTCTTAGATCCTGGATACAATGGCAAGTTTGCAGCTTCCATTAACTTCAAAAACTGGTCAGTAGACTCCGTTTGCACAGTAGTAGCACCCTCACAGTCACCGTCATCTTCCATAATTTGCGGTTCAGGTACGTCGGTCCTTCCTAAAGCAGCTTCCACCAATCTCGTCATGTCCACATCCATAAAACCATCAGACTCAGTTGGCACTTCATCCCTCTGTTGCGGCTCTTCAATCAGATCACGAATCGTCTCACCATGTTTAGTCCATAACTTATAACTAACCATAAACCCATTTTCCCGAAGATGCTTCCGCACCACTTCTCTACCAAACAATCCCCTGTTTTGACATTTCCTACAAGGACAGTATATGCGAGTCCTAGCATCCTTGTTGGCATATGCAAATTCTAGGAATTCATCTAGCTTTGCAAAATATGCCTCGGAAACTCTAGTACCCCAATCAATCCATGACTTGTCTAAACGCAGAGTCATGACCTATTTTAGAGAAATTGGGAATGAGATAAGTATTTATGAATACTTTCAAGGAACTATATTTTCAAACCTAATTGTAATTCCAGTTGAGTTCGTAAAAGTAAAGCTTCAAAAGAAGAATCGAAATGTATATAATCCAAACATATTTATACATAGTTGGCAATTAGGAAAGTGATTGAAAACACACACAAGTATACAGTTGTTTCTGCTAATGGATAAAGAACTCTATCACTTGAACTTCGACAATTGTTTTTTCATTTCAGGTTCCTCTTTATAAACATATTGCTGAACTTTCTTCTGTGATTAAGGCATTGGTTGTTAAGGTATACAGTAAGTGGTTGTTGCTTTATGAGTTGATGTTGCTATCATGGGGCCATTACTTTTCAAGTGGCCAGTCATTGGCACCTCTGGTAATTCAGATACCATTCTATGCTCATTGTTGCTGATGTTAATGTGAAGGTTTGAAATGTTCCTTCCTATTAGAGTACAAGGCATATTCATGTTGGATTTTAATTTATAAAATGTTCCTTCCTATAAGAGTACAAGGCATATTCATGTTGGATTTTATTGCATTTCGTGGATAAAAAGAAGATTTATTATGGCTGTTCATAATACAACTTGTGTTTAAATGTCAATCTAATTTCAGCACTACAAATTGTGTTTAAATACTCAAAAGCTATAAATTGTTTCTAAATATTTGTCTAAATGTTCTCTTTCACAATTTTGAAAAAAAAAAGATTCGGTTTTGCTTCGATTTTGTTATACTTCAAATCAAAATTGCATTCTGAATCTAGTCCGATTCAAACAAAAATAGGGTTGGAAATTTAAGAAATTTAAATATTTGGGGGTTTTCACTTTCACCAATTTAAGAAAGCTAAGGTTGCAAATTTAAGAAGTACTTTTTTTATCCAAAAATTTAAGAAGTACTGGAAACATACTTTGCTACATTTAGTATAGAAAATTGTAAAATAACATTTAACAATAAATTATAAATAAAAATTTAAGAAGTACTTTTTTTATGCAAAGTCATATCAGTTATTGTTTTTCCCACTCCCTTACAAAATCAATAAAAAAATCAGAAAGAAGGCAACAACCTTGCGATTCAACTCCCACTGAAGGAAGTTATCAGTTATTGTTCACATGCTCAATAGTATAAATAGGGAAGTTCACATGGACAATAGTTATATAAATATAAACACAAAAAAAACAGAAAAGTAAAAAACTGGAAAATAGAAAAGTAAAAACCTGGAAAACAGAAAAGTAAAAAACTGGAAAAAAAAACAGAAAAAACAGAAGTGAAACACAAAAAAACAGTAAAACACAGAAAAAAAAACAGAAAAACAAACAGAAAAAGGATAAAAAAAACTACTATACAAAACCAGAAGAAAACAGTAACACACAGAAAAAACAGAAGAAAAAAAACAGAAGAAAAAACAGTAACACACATAAAAAACAGAAAATATGCTGAAAAACCAAAAAAACAGAAAATACCAGAAAAATTCAGAAAACATCAGAAAAGATGCTGGAAAAAAGTACGAACTAGAAAAAAAAAAGAAAACTTCAGAGAAGATGCTGGAAAACAGTACAAACCAGAAACAAACAAAACAATACAATGACACAACATATAGGAAAACAGAAAAACAAAAACAGAAAAATGATTTAACAAATGCTGAAAAAAAAAACAGAAAAAAAAAGGAAAAAACAAAAAAAAACCCAGAAAATATGCTACTTTTTGTTGGAAACAACCAATTTGGACATAGAGACAAGCATGGGGACTGTTTTTTTTTTTGGAAACAAACAACACCATATGGAGACAAGCATATAGAAAAGATGCTACTTTTTTTTTGGGAAACAACAACAACAAACAAATGCATCCAAATAGATGGAAGGGTAAATTACAGTAAACCACCCGTTAAATAGGGCTCTTTGCATAAAACCACCCGTTAAAAAGAAAATTGCATGAAACCACCCATAATAGACTGTAGTTAACAGAAGACCACCCACTCTAGATTTCAGCTTTGACTCCACTCAAAACGTGAATAAAAGGACTAAATTGTCCCTCCCATATTTAATCAATAATTTGATTACAAGAAATGCTCACTCTTTTTTAGATTAAATTCAAAACCAAGGACTAAATTTTCCCAATTAAGGTGTGTTTGCTTGAAATTAGTAAGAAATTCTTCAAAAATCAAGAAGAAGTAAAAACGAAAAGAAGAGAAAAAAACGCCCAGATCTAGTTTTGAGTAATGAATACATATGCAAGAAGGTCATTAATTGAGATGAATTTATTTTGGGGTTTTAAGTTGTTTGAACTTCAAATCATGAAATCAATGGGCTACATTTGTAATCGATTAATTTTTTTGATGGGGAATAATAGATCTAGTTGCTATAGATGAAGATGATGGAGCTGGGACTTTGTTATATGGTAGAGAATATGGGTCACCAAAGATACAATTTTTCTAGTTCTAGAATTCCAACCCATTTTGTTTCTTGTTCTTTCACCAAAGATACAATTTATTTCTTATTTTTCTTAATCTAACTGAAATAATGGGTGGGGGTGGTCTTTTGTTAACAAAAGGTGTATAAAGGGTGGTTTTATGTAATTTTTCTTTTCGTGGGTGGTTTTATGCAAAGTGACATATTTAACGGGTGGTTTAATGTAATTTACCCTAGATGGAAACAATCAACTACAAACGAACACACCAAACAAGCTTATGCATAATTGCTACTTTCTCATTCCCTATATATATATATATATGTTATCCCTTTTGGTGAAAAGGGCACCTTCTCATTTACCATCTTCCTCACAACCCTCTCTCCCACACCCATCTCCCCTTGAAAGAAATGGCATACTCATACCACCACGGCTCGTCATCAGGCCTCCCTCCCCGCCCTGTGCCCATCAATATACCATCCGATAGCTCGGACGATGGGAGTGAGAGTTCAGGTTAGTCACTTATTTTGTTGGTTTACATTTTAATTTTGCTACGTTTATGATTATAATAGCTTGTTTATGTGTTTTTTATGCAGCACCAACGCAGCACCCATACCGACCAAATCAAAAAGTGGAGGTTGTCGAGGGCGAGGGTGGGATGCTAGGGTCGTTCTTCGAGGCGACCCTTGTACGCAAAGTGGATCCAACCCACTAGGAGGTGGAATATGTAACCCTCCTAGACGAAAACAGAAAAGATAACCTAAAGGAAATCCTTCCCGTTCTCCAAATTCGTCCCCTCCCACCTCATGTTTCATATGATGCCTACACGATCGATGACCGTGTGGATTGTCGCGCAAGAGAAGGGTACTGGTCAGGTAAGGTGGTTGAAGTGTGTTATTTTGGGAATGACCCAACTTTTAGGGTCGAATTCCCTCTGACCGGGGACCTCCAGCTTTATCATCCCAACAGACTGCGCCCATACTTCGACTGGGATGGATACAAATGGACCACGCAGCCGCATTTTCGCTTCATGTTACGAGGAATTTCTATGTTCTTATAAGTGTTTTATTGGTCTAATCCTACTGGTTTTTATGGACGTTGTGGTTTGTTGAAGGGTTTGAACTATTTCTGTCATTGTTGTTTAATCCTATCGGATGTTGCTACCGATTGTTATGTATTTTCCTACTCATTGTTATGGGTCTGTATCTGCTTCCTTGTTTGTTGGATGATTTAAATGTTTGTGTCGTTGTTGTGTAATCCTATGGTATTTTGCTATTCATTGTTTGGTTAATGTTGAGCTATTAATGTTGGATTATTAAAAGTTGATATTTTATATAATTTTTATCATTATAAAAAAAATTTGTATAAATAGTAATCTGTACTCAGGCAGCAGATACAGACCCTTAAACTTTATTAAAAGTTGATATTTTATATAATTTTTAATAATGCATGTCATTATCTTAACACCCTAAAGTCGGTGTTATTTTATGCAATTTCCCCACATTATTATTGTGCAAGGAGTAAATATCTCTACTTTTCTAGGTTTGTTGAAGTGTTTCTATTGGATAAAGCTTTGGGTGTCAAGTTTTTGAGAAGAGGTAGAAATTACTGTTTGTGAGTTGTTAGTTTCCCTTTGTGATTTAATCATGTCGTGTAAGAAGGAAGAGAAATCTCAGGTTGCCACTGAAAAGATCAAAGCTGCAACCTTGACTGCTACAAAGGGACTCAACTAGTCAGCTGGCCAGCTGGGCACAGGCAGAGAGGGATGCTGCTGCAGCAGCAAGAAACGTGAACGCGTATGAGCAGAAGGAAGAAGGGCCATATTGATTGATTAAAATCTACAAAGCGTCAAATAATCATAAACTCAAAGGCAGAGAGGGATGATGATGCATGTAACCCAAAATTGTAAATACAGTTGGTGGAATGTACATGATCTCAAAAACCCATATTGATTGATTAAAATCTACAAAGCTTCCTTTTTCGTTTTTAGTTTAGGTTGATTTAGTCTTAGTACTTGAAATTTGTTCAAGTAAGATCCTCGGTTTTCTTGATTTCACATCTCCTTGATTAGTTGAGCTAAGATGTGTTAATTTCCTTATTATTTCCTTATTGTTTATTGATCTCAGTAGCATTTTAATAGAATTTTTTGACACAAACTTGTTTAGTTGGACAAACTTTGTGCCAAAATTTTTCATGTCAGTAGCTTTTAATATGGCAAAATCATATGACTTTCATCTCAGTAGCATTTTAAGAAATTCATGTCAGTAGCTTTTGCATGTGTTTATTCATGTGTGATCTTCATTGAGAAATTCATACAAGTGTTTATTATCTAAGTTCTGATAAGTTTCCCTCCTCTCTCTATGTTCTGATAAGTTTCGATAAGCTATTATCTAAGTTTTCTTCCCTTTATTTTGTACAAGTGTTTATTATCTAAGTTTTGTGATTTTATTATCTAAGTTCTGAAAAGTTCTCTATTCTCATATTATCTAAGTTTTGATAAGTTCTGTGTGTGCAGGTGTAGCCCCCCAAAAGCAGCGCATTATAACGAGCTACAAAACTCGAGCGCTCGTGACGGTGGCATCTGGAAAGAAGCTCGAGCTTGAGGAGATCAGCCAATCCACGCCACCATCGTCCTCAGAAGCTGGCACTTTAAGCGATGCAGCGCCACCTCCCTTGTTCAAGTAAGATCCTAGGTTTTCTTGATTTCACATCTCCTTGATTGGTTGAGCTAAGATGTGTTAATTTCCTTATTATTTCCTTATTGTTTATTGATCTCAGTAGCATTTTAATAGAATTTTTTGACACAAACTTGTTTAGTTTTCTTCCCTTTATTTTGTACAAGTGTTTATTATCTAAGTTTTGTGATTTTATTATCTAAGTTCTGAAAAGTTCTCTATTCTTCTCTCTTCTCATATTATCTAAGTTTTGATAAGTTCTGTGTGTGCAGGTGTAGCCCCCCAAAAGCAGCGCATTATAACGAGCTAGAAAACTCGAGCGCTCGTTACTCTTTAGATGATGCATTACATGATATATGTCAGAGCACTAATGTTAATTAGAATCGAAATGCAAAAAAACCAACTACTATGTTCACAATAATATGCAACAGCAACCAGAAAAACAACAACACAAGGGCAAAACATCAACGGGAGGCCTTGAACAATTACAAGGCAACAAATCCAAAAATATAAGCAACTACATTAAACACATAACCATTAATGACAATGTAAGACAGACTTTAACCTAAAAAAAAAACAAATATAAGAGGACCTTTGACAGTCAAAAGGATTGACTATAGGCACTTGACTAACCAAAATTTTTGTAATCAACAATTCACAACCAATAAAAGAGAAAATAAATGAAAATAAAATTATAGAAATACCAGTACCTTTTCACAAAGCTTAGAAGAGTCTTCTTCAAACTGTTCTTGCTGCTTTAACTTTGCCTCAAGCTCATTAATCTGATCAGATGTATAAAAAACACTAAATTAGACTCACTGATTCACCCATCTCGGTAACAGCTGGGACCAACTAAAAACAAAATAGAAAAGAAAAATAATCTCAATTCATGGATTTCCAATGAAGAATTTGAAATGTGACTCTTGACAATCATGAAATATAACAAAGTAGTTTATCTAAGTTGGTGATTATTTTCATTGGTTTGATTTTCAAGATAGATGGTCTAAAAATCTCACTATGTGCAAATTGAGGTAAAAGAGAACATTTTTGTAATCAACAATTCACAACCAACAAAAGAGAAAATAAATGAAAATAAAATTATAGAAATACCAGTACCTTTTCACAAAGTTTAGAAGAGTCTTCTTCAAACTGTTCTTGCTGCTTTAACTTTGCCTCAACCTCATTAATCTGATCAGAGGTATATAAAACACTAAATTAGACTCACTGTTTCACCCATCTCGGTAACAGCTGGGACCAACTAAAAACAAAATAGAAAAGAAAAATAATCTCAATTCATGGATTTCCATTGCTAATATCTAGCAGTTCACATGCCCATTTCACACAGTTTTTTCTCCTCTAAAAGAATATTAGCCCCTTTTATGGAAAGCTTTTTAATGATTAAAGCCTCTTTTGGAAATTCCATTGCTAATATCTAGCAGTTCACATGCCCATTTCACTTCAAGTGTAAATAATATGAATTATTCTACATATTAGAGCCCTGCACTAAGCACTTATCAATCAAAATATAACATGAACACACAAATAAGAACCATTGCAATTTTTCACCATATCTGATCCCATTACCCAGCTCCATGTTTTCACAAAACAAGGCTTGTAAATATATGCTATGGATCATTTATTATTACCTCTCCACGGGCTTGGATCAACTTCAGCAGACATCAAGAACCAAAACACTGCAACAAGCAGATTCAATGATTAGTAGTCCCCTATACCACTTGATATCATATCACTTTTAAAGATAAAAGGCTCCAAATGTAGTAAACATTTCCAAAACGACCAAAACTGATGAAATTCACACAAGCCAAATGCAAAATCTAATAGAAAGACTTAACTCTGTTCCTTGCTTAATTCCTGTGTTAAGAGACCCAAAATCCCATATTCTTCTTGTTGTTCCTGCTCCAGAAAATCGCAGCAAGACCCCAAAAATCACAGCGAAACCCTAGATCTACAAGCTGCCCTGCGAAATAGTAGATCTACACAAATCACGCCACAGATTACAACAAACCAAAGAAGAACAGGAGAGTAGAAGAGAGGAGCGAACCTGCGAAATAGTAGATCTAAATAAATCGTATCAGATCTATTTAATGCAATCGATGTCGGACATGAGACGAGGAGGTGATGTTGTCTACAACTGCCTCTAGTTGACAAAGCACAGATTCGAGAGAGAGAGAGAGAGAGCTTAAAATTTAGGGCTTTGTGAAGGTTAGGTGTTACAGATGAGAAACAGAGAGAGACAAGGTCGAGATCTGAGAGAGACAAGGTCGAGATCTGAGAGATTTATAGTAGAGATGCAGGACGAAGCGAAGAACTAGAGATTGAGGTGTTAGAGATGGAGATTTGCAAAGATCGGAAGAACAAGGAAGAACAAGGAAGAACTGAGAGAGAGGAGCGGCGTATAGATCGAATAGAGGAGTGGAAGTAAAGGCTCGACAATTAGGGTTTAATTCATCTCTTTAATTTATTTTATTTTTATTTACGACATATCAATAGCGACGGCAAGCCCCGTTGCAAAATGTCGTGGCAAATTGAACTTTTTTTGTTGTGTAGCTATGGCAAACCTTGCCGAAGCTACCATCGGTGGCAAAAGGTTATCAATTGCCACGGCAAGCCTCTGCCGAGGCTAGATAGCGTGGCAAATTTCTGTATTTTTGTAGTGTTTTGTCACGGCAACTCTGCCGAAGCTACTATCCATGTCGAATTTGTCTCTTTTTTTGGATTGAACGCGGCCCGTGGCTAATGTCGTGGCAAAAGGGTATCATTTTCCACGACAAGCCCATGCCGAAGCTAGGTAGTGTGGCGAATTTAATTTTTTTTGTAGTGCCTGCTCCATCTCCAAATCTGCTCCACCACCCTCCCTCCCCATCCCCTCTGCATCTTCACCCCCATAGATTTGCATATCTGAATCCCTTTTTGGCCTCTCTCTTTCTCTCAAACACATCGACGATTCCAAACCCCATCAACACCAGATCTAAGGAATGGAGGACGACATCGCTACTGAAGGGCCAATCAACGCCAGATCGAAGGGAGGGAGACGACGCTGATGTTGAAGAGACAATTAATGCCAGATCCAAGTTCGCCGCTTCTCGCTTCCTCCATCTCGACCTCTTCTCATTCTCTCTATCCCGAGCGCCTGAGCACCGGCGCTGGTGAAGTAGCCAGCGATAGTTCTCCCTAGGTCTTCTCAACCGTGAGTCTTCCACTTCTCACAAGGTTTTATCTACTCTGATATTATTTTGCATATTATTCTTGAATTCTTTTTTCCCGTTAATGTGGTACTTTTCAAAGATGATAATTGAGATTGTTTGTTCTACTAGCAATTCAATATTTATATTTAGAAACCAGAAGATTTCTTCCATTTACTGAATTTTTACTGTCAAGCATGTTCTGAATTTAATTAGGTGCTAAAACAAGGGTCTCTAGATAATTTTGATTCACCCAAATCGATAGAAGTACATTGATGCAGTGCAATTGTCGATGACTCCTGGTGACATTGAGGACAACATGAAGGTCCCTTTCGATGGTCCTATCACTCGTGCAAGGGCCAAGAGGATTCAAGATGCAACCAAAGCCCTTCTTGTCCGTTACCAAGGAACGATGGAGCAAGGGTTCAGGTCACCCTGGATCACTTTGCTCAGGACTACACCACCGGAACAAGAGATGAGCTTCTGTCCTCAAACAAAGCTCATGCAAACTCGTCACCACCCACCTTGAAGACAACACTCGGTATGCCGTCGGTACACACTCGGTACAGGCTCTTGCCGAGTGTGCCATTACATGTGTCGAGTGGGCCTAGGGCCCATGTCGAGTACCTTCCTTGTGTGGGCCGGTTTTTATCACTTAATTAATTAGTTGTTATTTTATGTCTTTAGATTAATAATGTGAAAGACTATATCTCCTCTAGATAAGTCTTGTCCACCAAGTTTTAGAATTATATCTTCTTAGATTTACTTTTATCTTTAGGTTAATTTTATCTATCTTTATCAACCTAAATTCTATCTTGCATGATTAGAATTGGGTGTTAGTTTTCTATTTAACCAAACTCATGTACTTTGAATTATTCAGATTGAATAGAATTGAGGAAACCTTTAAGGAATTAAGGGTTCTTCGATTTCAATCCCAAAGGCTTCAAGTGCTCTTGTGATCTAATTGCAACCGACAACACAAATTCACTCAAACCCTAATCCACATTCGGCCACACCAACTACAAACCCTAGGCGAGAACCGTCGCCAAAAGTCAGGCGCTTCTGTCGCCGAAAGGAGAAGTATCTGTCGCAGCGCTTCACCCGCACCCCAGGCGGCGGCCGCCCCAGGCCTGCAGTGGCCGCTGCATTCCCGGCGCTCCTGTGCGCTGCGTACGCGCTCCCAGGCGCCCGCATGCTCTCTCCGCGCGCCTCCGTCGCTGCTTCTCTCTTCTCTTGTTTTACCTTGTTTCTGTCGCTATTTCCTGCTCCAAGTTGCTGAAATTATTCCAAGTTTAAATCCGTCGCTAAAATCAGAAACTTAATCATTTGTATTATTTGTTCCAAAATCAGGAGATATCAAAGAGCATTGCAAGATCGGGCAAATATACGGCGTGGTTCTTGATCTTTGAGCCCACATGCGAAGGATCGGGTATCCCAAACGTATCATACATAAAATAATTAGGTTTATTATACTCATCCATAATTATTCTGATCCTAATTTGCCCCTCTTCACGTACTGCTGAGAGACAATGTAGCCAACTTTAGCCAGTAGATTAAATGTTGAAAGCTTTTTGTCTGTGAAAGATAAAGTTAACTCCAAAGTAAACTAATCTAGATTATATACAAATTGCCAAATTAATTTTGAATAGGACTATCAACTCTAGGTTTGCCAATGTTAACTGGAGTTATCTAGACTATTCATTTTTAGTTAATTCGAATTTGCTTACCACTGTCACTTACAAGACTAGGATATAGTCCAATCTTAATAGTCTGTTTTGCTTGCTACCTTATAAATTATAGTGATGTTCGAGTTAAGGCGATCAAGTTAGGAAGTGTAGCAGTTTTACTAGCCACTTTCTAGGTAGCTCTGTTGAGAAAGGGATTGTCAAATTTCACCAACTATTTTAATTCATTTTCTGGTAGCTAATGTATACTCGTAGTTTTCCATGTTTTATGGCATAATCTGAGTTCTAAGTTTGTTCATGGGATAGCCATTGGATTACTTTGTTACTTTAGGACATTATTTGTGGTTTCTGGTTTGTAGTATTTAAGTTTATAGTTCTTGCTTGCGTTATTATAACTTTTGGCAAACCAAATGTCTTTGATCTAATCAAAAAGGATATCAAAGTCGTTCCCACAGTGGTAAACTTCCGATTTATGAAAGAGAATTCAGTTGAACAAACTAGAAAGATCTGGACTTGAAAAAACAGATGCAATTCAAGTTCAAACTGACTTGGAATTAGTATTTTATGCATATGAATGTTAAATAATCAAGGATTATCTGTAATTCGTGGTTTAGCTTTGTAATCGTTTTATACCAGCTTACTTTAAATTTATAAGCAGTGATATTCTAAATTTCGTATTCCGACATTAGCTTTCCATTTGTTGGTATATGATTAGTTTGCATTTCTTACCACCATTCTTTTACTTTCCAAAATTAATGATACCAGGAATTTCTTCTCTTTAATCATGAGCTTCTTATTTATCTTATTTTGGTACCCAGATTGCTCAATATCCCAGCATTTATGTCCAGGATACCCCTGGAGTATTAGTTCCTTCTATACCGGACATAGAGGCCCTTGCAGGTCCAGTTCTCTCTTACATGGTTTTTCTTTCATTTAGTTGCAAATTTGTCATGATTTTTCTGTTTAACGATAAATTGTCATGCTAGGTAGCTATAAATATTCATGTCTAACTAGGATCCAGTGTATAGTTGTCAATTATAATTTGTTCATTGATGTGTCAAAAGGTTGTATCAAGGATTCAGTTGTTTTTGTTATTAATGTTGCTGGTGGAAATGCCAGGTCTGTATATATATTTTGTTCTGAATAATTATTGTGTTCTAAATGTAATTTGGTCTGAAATATTTGGTTGAAATTTAATGTGTTCTAAATGTAATTTGGTCTGAATCTCCACCTCATTTATGGGTTTGTAAGTTTCAATTTTGAAGTTTTTAGGGTTCGATTCATATGTTCCTTTTTCTATTAAGCTTCTGATGATAAGGAATTTACGGTTTATAAGTTTGTTACTCGGTTTTAGGGATTCTGTTTTGGCTTATAAGTTTGGTACTTCTCCTCCTGCCTCCGACAGTGCCCATGGTAGGGAAAGAGGCAGTTGGAAAGCAGAAGAACATTGTAGGGGATGGGAGAAATAGGAAAGCCCTAACTGATATAGGAAACCCTATTACCAGTAAAGCACCGCCCAGGTCCAGCTTGTTGATCTGAAACAAAAGGGTTAAACTACTATTATTGCACTTGCACTCTCTACAACTCCACTCTCTATAGCTCCTCTGTCTTTATAGCATGCCTTTGTTTTCATTTATCTTTGCTTACATTTCAATTACTTAAATGCTTTTAGTGTAATATAGGGTTAGTCATTCAATTATTATTCTTTTTGAATTGTAATGGAACTGCCATGAGATTTTTGAAGCATTTTTTTTTGTCATTAAAAGAAACAATACTCATTATTATGAATTGCTCGTGTATTTCATAAATCTTTACTTCACTTTTATTAGATTGAGTCTATTCTTAGTGGTAGTCTTTCTTCTGGCTTATTTTTCTCAGAGTTGTTGTCTATGGTCCTGGTCTAGGACCAAGTTATGGACATGTTAATTATAGCTCTTGTGGGACAAAGATATCTAATGGCTATTGGTGGAAATGATGGTTAGTTAGTTATCTTGTCTGGATGAGAAATTTGCATGGTAATATTATAAGGGTCTGATATTTTTAAATGCGTTACAGGGAAGCGGCTTTTAGCTGATGTCTGGGCTTTGATACAACGGCTAAACCATATGAATGGAGGAAGTTGGAACCTAAGGTGAAGGTCATCCTCCATGTATATGAGTATTTCTTTATTTCCATTTAATAGTCCTGTTATTATTATGCTTTGTGTCTAATAAGTGATTGACACTCCACTTCTGTGCCACTGTAATATGATCATAATAAGTATAAATGTCTATGAAATTTGGTATTTGTGATGTGTTTCCTGTGTCTTTTTTTTTGTTTTTAATGCTTAAACTTTGACTTGTCACTTTTAAAAGTTAATTATCTTTTCTAGAGAACCTAAAAACTACATTTTAGGGAAAACCTGCATTGTATAGTGTTTTTAAGGTGCACAAGTATCTTTTATACATGGTTGCTCCTCATTATTGTTAATGATTAAATAGTATACTGTGTTGTGCCAGTATTTTCATAGCCCAGTATACTCATTTAATGATCTTGAAGTTGATTCTTACAATCCTTTTGTTAGCTAATGGTCAGAGTAGTGGTGTTGTTAGCCCAATATACTCATTTCTATCTTTGTAATGAAGATTAATTGTTGGAAAAAATCAGTTTAAAAACATGAGCATTATGTTCTTGAATTAATCTATTTAGTTGCAAAATATAAGAAATGAGGTCTTATTAAACTCCCCTTTCAAGGTGCAAGATAAGATTATGTTTGTTTTCCAGGAATCGGGATATGGATTGAAACTCCCCTTTACTTTTGGCATCATCAAGTGAAAACTTATTAGAATTTCTTTGTTTTTATAGTTGCTAAATCTCTAGAACACATTTTTGCAGGAAGATGTATTTGCACTAATCCAAAGATTGTTGTTGGACAAAAAAGCAACTTCTAGATCTGATGAGAGTCACTTTGGGCAGGCCATAGGTGATTTCATTTTTTTATAAAGTGTGTTTGATATATGATCGTCTCCTCTGAATCTGAATCCCCGAATCTGGTTTGAATTTGTTTAGATTACTGCACAACACTGGAAGGGGATGAGTGCTACAACTGCTGGAGGGCATACTTCGAACTCAAAGACCTAGAAGTGAGTCAATTCCCAAATTAAAATAAATATAATGTGTATTGGTATTTGCTTAGTGCTCACATCTTGATAATGGTATCCTTGTAGATCTCCTGTTCCCATTTCTTTTATTGAAAGCTCAGTGGATTGTTAAAATTTGTCTATAAGACAGATTAGATTCTTATCCCTATTAGTAGCACTAGTCATTAAGAAGATTTACTGATTTAGTGCTTCAAATATTAATAGAGGTTACCTACACCCTTGAACACTTCAATGTGTTTGTTTTATGGTGTGATTGTGTGACTGTGTGAGGTTTCAATGACTTATGGTGTATTGTTGTATCTTTCCATTTGGAATCTTTTAAGAGTAAGACCGAGTTGTTAACCAGTAACTATGGTTTTTAGGATCGAGATCCTAATGTAGGATCGATGCAAGGGTCTAGGATCGGATCGTAGGATCGGATCGTAGGATCGTAAGATCCTAGCAAAAAGTGAAAATCAAATAAAAAAATCAAATATAAATAAGTCATACCAAACAAATACCTTAATTTTTAAACAAAACTAGTCATTTCCTCCTTTAAATAAACTAAGTAACTAACATATGCCAATAATAACTCCTTAGCATTCATAATTGGTCAAGGATAATATGCCAAAAGGTATAATATGATACTTAAAATGTTTAAATAAGTCACTTAACATCCATAAACCAAACTAAAAATGGTCTAAGAAACAAGATTAACAAAAAATAAAACCGCACATCACATGATTGTTTCTGGTATGTTATATGTGATAGGTGCTAACACTAGTAGACATTAGAAATTCCTCCTCTCATCTCTTGTTTGTAATATCATCATAAACAATTTCAGCATCTCTCTCAATTAAATCATCAACATCATCACCATTTTCACCATCATAAACAATTTCAGCATCTCTCTCAATTAAATCATCAACCTGCTCGCCTCCGCAGCAGCTCCTGCCGACGTGCCCTATAGTCATACAGACTCACCTTCGCAGCTGCTCTGCCGACGTGCCTTCATGGTGCCGTCCTGCCGACGCTGCCATGCTGAATCGAGCAACAGGCAACAGCTTCTTGTCGCCGCTGCAGTGCTGCACTGCCAGGATGCTCGTCGTCGGCTGCCACCAAGAGTCGTCGCCAACGGGGTGCACTATTGTCGCCGAATTGTTGGAATTTCACTCTCAAGCTTGAGTGTTCAGATCGGACTTCAAACTTGAGAAAACAAAGCGTGAGGGTGAGGGTGACCACTGTAGCTTTACTGATTTAGGGATTTTAAGGTTTAATTTCCCCAAAAATTAAAACACAATAAAAAAAATAGAAATGGGCTTTATTTGTGGGCTAAATTAACAAATAACGACATGGGCTTTGCAGGCTAAACTTTTGGATGGGCCTAATTTCATCAAAATCTGAAATTACTAGGATCGTAAGATCCTACCGATCCTAGTCGATCCCACTCCGATTCTAGTGTAAACGAGTATGTACGATCGATCCGGATCAGAACCTTTCCTAGGATCGTAGAATCGTACGATCCTACCAATCCGGATCGCGATCCTAATAACCATGCCAATAACTACCTCTGTTCACTTTCTCCATCCAATATTCTTTTGAATTTTTTTTGTCAGAATATTCTTTTGATTAATTTGTCGTTTCAGAAGTGAGCTTATCTTAAAGGTTAGGCACTTAGCATGAATTGAACTCGAAATTGAATTGAAAGCTATCTAGCTTTGCTGAGCTGAGTTAACTCTATAGTCTGCTTTATTCACTATTTATCTTCGCTTTCTAGTGCTGTCTATTGCTTTTAGTACACACTGCACAATGCACTGTGTTTTGTTTTTTGATACACCTTTGTGCTATAATCTCGCATTTGACTAGAGGGTGCTTGCTAAGGAGAGTTTTTATGATTTAAATATTTTTTCATCCGTGTATCACTTGACCAACCAACTACAATGTATGATACCTTGGTCATTTGACTGTCTTGTAACTCTTGTTCAGTAGTAAGTATGCACCAGTACATACTCTCTGCATTGAGAGTCTTTGTTATTTTTCTATGAATCTTCCTACTTTTGGTTGATGTAATTAAGCCTATTAGCTCAATTGGTAGAGCGTTGTGCTCAAGTACAAAGGTGCGGGTTCAAATCCCGCATAGGTTACCTTGATAAAAAAAAAAACTACAAATATATCATTTAACATCGGGTAATAACCGATGTCTTTCAAAAAATAATATCAATGTCTATGTGGGTGATGCTAAAAGTAAAAAATGTTTAACATCGGCCAAAGTCCGATGTTATAACATACAAAGACATCGGATTTTAAAATATAAACGATGTTATAACATACAAAGACATCGGCTATTACCCGATGTTAAAAAGTTTTGACTTTTAACATCCCCCACATAGACATCGATTTTTTTTAAAGACATCGGCTATTACCCGATGTTAAATAACAAAATTCTAGTAGTGACATATCTGAGCAAAATGAGATATATGTTGATACTCTTGGGGTTGATCACAAAGACGACTTGGACGAATCTGAGGAGGACGATGAAGCTACTAGGGAGGCGGCGATTGAGGATGAGACCATTAATCCCAATTGGAATATTGTGTAAGATGATCCAATGATAATAAATTCTTTGTAAGAATTAAATTTGCACATACAAGAAGAAGATGGAAGGCAGTTTTTTCGCGAGCAACTATTCGACTCACTTGGCGAGTTGTAATGTGATTTGACGGAGTATTCTGTTAAACTGAGGAAGACATACCGTACAACAAATGCGAGTCCAGATTGGTACACAGTCGTCTGTGATAGGAAAGACAATAGTGGGTGCTCGTGGCGATTGTCTGCTCGTCGTGTGGACCAAACTGTTCAAATGTGAACAATTGTCAATTACAGTGGGCCTCATGCGACCAACTGTGCATCAGACATTTTACAGTTAGATAATCGTAATGTCACCTCATCTTTCATTAGGGGTGTGTCCTACATGAAAGCCTGGAGGGCAAAACAGAAAGTTGTAGCAAAGATTTATGGTGATTGGGAGGAGTCCTACACAGGCTACAAACTGTCCTACATGAAAGCCTAGGTTCATGGTTGCACTCCAAGCTACAAACCCGGGAACAGTGGTATCAGAAAATAGGACCCCAGCCATTAGGAACAGTGGTATCAGCAAATAGGATCATGGCTGCACTCCCAGCTGTACTGCCAAGCAGCCTCCAAATCAGCTAGTAATGGAAGGTACAATAATTGCATCTGCCCGCCATTACTATCAACAAATAGGACCCCAGCCATTAGCAACAGAATATATGCCCTAGCTTGACACTGAATGGCATGATCCTCAGCATCTTCTGGTAAGGGCACCAACAATTGTCGTAGCCAGGCCATCTTCACCGACGATCCCCTAATCTGATTCGCAGGGGGTCTTTCCCCGAGCAATGTTTCTGCAACTGTTGGCCAATCGTACCATGCAGATCTGGTAACTGCGAGCCCATCAACCCGCAGACCCAACAGAACTGACACATCTTGTAATGTGATCGTCGCCTTCCCAACGTTCAAGTGAAAGGTGTGGGTCTCGGGTCTCCATCTGTCTATTAACGGCGTTACTAATTCATTGTCTATCTCGAACATGGAGCCGAGCTTGTATATACAGTAAAATCCTGCCAACTGTATGTAGTGTAAAACTCGAGGGTCTGCAGCTAGATCTCTTTCAAACTTCCGCAAGTGATCCTATGTTGAATCACACCATTCGTCTACAAACATAACACTTACAAACATTAGGTTTCTGATTTATTTGTTCCATTCATTTTACTTTTTTAAGACTTGGTGTAAACAATATATACTTACATATTCCTCGCAATTCCATACATCAGTTGCCGTATGGAGATGTTGTCTGTGGAGCACATCGCTCACCAACGGACCAGGATTCAATTGCATTTCCATTTTCAACTCCCTAAGATTAAAAAAAATTAATTTTTACAAACTGTTAATATAAGGTTCTGAATCTAAATTACTTTATGGTAATCAAAATCTATTCTCCTACTATTTCTATGCTCACATTCAAATTTAATCGATCACATTCAAATTTACACAGTTTCATATGAACTCTACAATTTACTAACTTATATTTTATGGTAATCAAAATCTGTAATCAAAATCTGTAACAATATATTTTTACAAATCTACAATTTACTAACTTATATTTACTAACTTATATATAGTACCCAAACTCTACAATTTACTAACTTATATTTTATGATAATCTAAATTACTTATCCACAAAATTCAATCACAAATTTCAATCTTTCAAATATAATCACCCATCACAATTTCTTATCCACAAAATCAATTCACACAACCGAAATTGATAAAAAAAAAAAATTAATTAATCGTTTCAACAATTACAAATTTCATATCTATACTCATCACAAGTTCAACTCCCAATTTCATATCTATAATAATCACAAATTTCACTCACAACCGAAATTAAAAATTCGTTTCAACTCACAATTTCATATCTATACTAATTTCATAGAACTCTACAACATTCCGACGACGGTTTTCATCACCATTGAAAAACCAAATTTAAAAAAGAAAAAAAAGGAATTTAAAAAAGAAAAAAAAAACACTAACCTTTGACACGAAGGACGACGACGGATGACAGCTGAAGGACGACGACGGTTGAAGACGACGTCAGTGAATGGCCAGCGCAAACTAAGGATGGAGGGCGATGGAGGGAGAAGACAAAGGACGGAGGCCGCAAGGTTGAAGACGAAGTGAATGGGGGTAGGAGGGCGGTTTCGGGTATGTTTTATTGCTAAACTAAAAACGCAGTTTGGGAACGTGTTTCATTAAATGCCAAGAATAACACGCGGTCCCAAACCGCGTTTTTGCCAGCGCAATCTTTGACTTTTATTTTCCTCTGAAAACGCACTTTAAATGCGGCTTCAAGCCTCGTTTTTCTTGCCACCTCATCCCAGTCAATATTTTCTATGACAGGTGGAAAGTCCACCATAGAAACGCGGTTTCAAACCGCGTTTCTTTAGTAATTTTCACAAATACTGTGGCGCGCCAATGGAATTCCACATTATACTAATAAGACGTGGTCTAAAGCCGCGTTTTTCTGATTTCTCTGCCAAAAATGAATATTTTTCTAAAATGTTTCAATGTGTGAATATTTTTGTAATTTTTTATTTTTCAATGAATATTTTGAAAAAAAAATTCAGACAATTTAACTTAGTTGCTAAGAATGAATATTTATTACTTTGAGGTTATTGATTTAAATTCTTTACCCTTACTTTTTATAATTTTTATTTGGCAAAACTAATTTAAATAACCCAACGTTTGTAGAAGTGTTAAAAAAATATATCCCCACCTTTCAACTGTATAAAAAATAACCCAATCTTTGGGGTAGGTGGTAAGAAAATATCCCGACTCATTTCTACCACTATAAATTGGGCCAAAACAGTGGCATAAAATTGGTCAAATGATATAATTCTCATTAAAACAAGTCAATATCGTCCAAAATTCACCAAAATCTTAATTTAACCTATTATATGTCATTGTTTTTGCTCAGATTTATAGTCGAAAAAAAGAATGGAGATACTTTTTTACCACTTCCCCTAAAGGTTGGGTTATTTTTCTTACTATTGAAAGGTGGGGATATTTTTTTAACATCCCTCCAAAGGTTGGGTTATTTTAATTAGTTTTGCCTTTTTATTTTTATTTATCTTAATTTTTCTTCTATGAAAAATGTCTAATTATATAAATAACAAATATAAGGTTTTCTCCAATATATTTAATAAAAAATATTCTTTTTTTATATATACATACAAAAAAAATCTATTTTTTATAATTTTATTTTTCTTACTTTTTTTTACTAAAAATTATTATTTACATCACCAATGTAAGGGTTTTTAGAAAATATATTTATATAAAAAAAATTAGTTTTCATGTATATGGAAAAAAATTCTCAAAATTTTTTTAAAATTTCCCTAGAAAAAAATATTGGATCTGCCACCATATGTTACATTGAATATATGAGAGATGTGAGAATACTTTGTAAGTGTTAAAATATTACTCATGTCAATACGAAATATTTGTTTTCAAGCTAGGTTCAGGTGAGGATGCACATATCTGAAAATACTCGATCTAATCCCACCATATGCACATTTAATTTATTTCATTCTTCGTCTATCATTTTTTAGTCAAATTGACAAAATGGCATGAATAAAGTTGCCGATCGATTTCATTACGTTACAAATTAAAAAAGTATTAACAAATTCCATTTAATAAAAAAATCGATCATTGTTCTTTTGAGTTTAATTGGAGGAATGTGTCTGTCTTCAATTCTATGTCGGCGTCATATATTTTTTTATTTATTAATTATTTAAAATGCTATGATTGCCCTTAAATTTTGTAGTTGTGTAAGATGGGATTATGACTGAAAGTTGTTTACAAACAAACACGAGAATTAATGGAAATTATATTGTTTCTTTCTTTTTCTTCTTTTTTGATCTTCATCATGTTTCTTTTTCATTTGATGTTTATGGTTCGTGAGGTCATTGAATTGAATAAAGTGACATGAATTTGGGGCGAAAATCACGAAACTGATTAATATTCTAATTAAGGTGTTATTTTCTTTGACATTAACAAATAACACTCCCCGCCATACATTAAGACATATTATAGTTAAAAAAAATCGTAACCATACACATATATATCAAACTTAGCTAGCGTATACACCAACACTTTCACAAAATTTTGGCATTGAAATTGACTTATGAATTCAAAATAAATAAAGCCCAAATCACATGTAATGCCAGTGTTACATTTAATTATTTCGAGTATAAATTCACATTGAAAAAATTATATTTATACTGATCTATAAATTTATATTTACATATTTGTAAACTTATTTCATTAAAATTTATGTTTTAGAAAAATAAAAAAGAAGTTAAATAGTTAATTTTTTTGTTATCAATAATTTTGAAGGAGTAGTTTTTTATATTGACATATTCGAGTTACCTGTTATCTAGCTCCGAAATCCGAAATGATTATTTAATGAATCAGTGATTGATAAATTAACAACTATTTTTAAAAAAATTTAGCCAATATTTAAAAAAAATAATATGATAATATACGTATTAATTTGTGCGGATTTTGTAGGGTGTGGAGTTCATTTCAATTCAACTACGCAAATAAGAATACAAATTTCCAGCAATCATGACGTTGATGGCAAATATTTATTAATGTATGTACGTACAAGTAAGAGTTCTAGGCTTCTAGCTAATAAAACATAAAACAAAAAATATGATTATATATTAATATAAATATTATCTTGTATGGATATAAATATTATATTGCTTTATTCATATTTATATACTCATATTTATATCATATTTATTTTATTTTATATAAATATAACACAATATTCATTCGTTTCATTATCACACCATATTTTTCGTTTCATTTGGGCTCTTCCTTGTATATATAATGTAAAGAATACGTACATGGGTGGAGCTGAAGGGGGGCACGTGCCCCCTCTCTCATGTGGCGAACTAGCTATGTGTATTCTCCTCGTCGATAGCTTCGTTTTGATATATAATACGCCTTAATCTGACATCTGAGTAAAAAGTTATGGTTGTTTTAAAATTAAAAGTATATTAATCACTTTAATTTTGATTCAATAGACTATAATGTTTTTATATTTTACTTAAATTAAAATCCACATATTATAATTCATCTTGAGAGCTTCGAAATGTGAGGTTATACTAATCATTTCGACAATTGGATAAGAAGTTATACAAGTTTAAAAACTTTATATCTAGTTATACATTATTATATGTTATGAGTGCAACAAGTTATATATTTAACTAGGTTGTTATTCGAGCCAAATAAGTCTATTATTGTTTGATTATATTTAGCTCATTTAGAAACAAGTCAAGCTCGAGTCGAACTCATACTCGACTTGTTTAGTAAGTGAGCGAGCTTAATTGAACTGAGTTTTTTTCCCAAGTATTATGCAATTTTACTTGCTCATGACATAGTAAGTTAAAAGAAAATTTATAAATTTCACAAAATTCGTGCTATTTGAGTTTTAATGGATCCGAGCTGAATTATGAATTGAGCATAAAAATGTGCTCGTAATCAACTCATTTTGTAAATGATGCTCAAGCCGAGCTTTTATTGAGCTAAACTCGAGCCAAGCATTAGCTCATATAACAATCATAACCTTAACTTAATGTTTATTAGATTGCGTTTCCTATACTTATTTAGTTATTTTTTTTCCGGATATTTCATTTATATATTTATATTTCTTTTTTTTAGGCGCGAAAAAAATGATAGCGTTTTATCATAAACCGATAACATTTTATCTTAAAATAACATAATTTATTATCGTATTACATATAATTCTTTATGTCAGTTTAATCCACAACTATATCGTACATGTATAATTGTGCCCCCTTTCAAAATTTTTCTGGCTTCGCCACTGAATACGTATATTTTAAGCATAAAAAAATGGTTATGTTAATTAGGTAGTACAAATTTCTAGCGCATGATTAATACTCCATAAAAAGCACTCTCAAAGTCTCGATAGTTAGCTCTAGGTCTTTCGGTCAAAAAACAACGTTGAGCAATTTTCATATATATATATATATATATATATATTTAATGAATCGAGCAAAGTGAAAAATGTA
Source organism: Persicaria maculosa (assembly GCA_963922045.1). NCBI lineage: Eukaryota > Viridiplantae > Streptophyta > Magnoliopsida > Caryophyllales > Polygonaceae > Persicaria > Persicaria maculosa. Next base: position 14,846,327 of record OY998261.1, on the reverse strand, counting down.
TCTTATGAAAATTTGATTATGTTGGAGCCTTGGAGGTAATTTGATGTTTTATTATTATATTCTTTCTTAATGTAAAGGAGATAATAAAGATTCTCATTACGGACTTTCAAGGTCCGGTGCTTCATTCATAAACTTTAAAATATATAATTATGCAATATTAGTTCATTTTTTATAAGTTTATTCATTTACAAGTCAGTTAGTCACCCCATCTCTTGTGGTATTTTATTATTATTATTATTATTATTATTATTAGAAAAGTTATTCGAGGACCAGACATACCTAACTTTTCAAGAGGTCGACATAGTCGGTAGACGTACGACGAACCGTAAAAAACGTACAACTAAATAAAACCATCTCTTGTGGTATTAGACTATTAGTGTTTGATTCCTTTTTTTGTGAACAATTAGTGTTTGATTCTTTAAAGATGAGGAAATGAATAGCGTTGTAATATAGTCTTCGTTTTTTTTTAATTTTTAACCATACTCTAAAAAAAATATGGAGAAAGCATCTTTAATAATGTTCTTATTTCCTTTCTTTATGGGGATTGGAATTCGAATAGTTGCAAAATCTATCCTTTTTGAGACAAAGCAATATCTATCCTTAGATTTGATCAATAAGGATTGAGCATGACCTCTTACTTACAATGTCATTTTATTCGACTTCATCGAAATCAAACAAATAAACAGTCCAGTATATATACTTTCACTAGACATAAATAACAGTTCCCTTGATTCATCCCCGATCCGACGAAAACTCGAACATCAAACCAGGAAGTTTCCTGCGAATTTCGCGGCCTCTGATTGGTGTTTGATTGCACTGCGAAAAACACATTTATTCGTATCGAAATGCCTTTTTTTTTCGCGGTCTTTTTGTGGCCTCTGCTTTCAACTTTGTTAGCCATTTGGTCTTTAAAACCATACCATGATGGAGGAGAAAAGCATGACTTTCTATAAAGCTACAAAGATCTTCTGACGCGAATTCGATTTCATTTGTCGACTCCCTGAAAAAGAAATATACACCCAGCTAGGGTTTTTCCTCTTTATCACATTCCATTGTTGATACCCAATTGATCATCATCTCTGACTCGCCCACCTTTAGGCCAAATCTATCATCAACCTTACAGGTCAGATCTCTTTGACAGTAGATTGGATTGCAGTATCAACAACTGCAAAAATCACCAATCTAGAACGCATCTCTTTACATAGAACTGAGGTGTGCAGAAAGGAGAGTGAAATATATCAATATCAAAACACTATAAAGGGTTTTACTGATCAAAATGAGGTTTCAATGGAATGATTTACACCGTTACAAAGAACTGCAGCGTGCAAAATTACACAGATGTACATTTCAATAGATTTCTGACAACATTATCTCATCAATCACTTGCACTCAACTCAACCTTTAAGACATACAAACCTACATTCTGTGAAGTAAAAATGGGAAAACATCTCAGAAGAATTAATCAGCTATCTCGAACAGCCTGCAACGGTAAAACCTCGACTAGACTAGCCTGGCAGTCATCATACAATGGGCTGCTTCTGCAATTCCGACTCCCTATAACAAATCGTCCGTCGAAATTACCAGAATCGTGGTTCCTGCACTGGAATCTTCTTTGGTTTGATGACCCATCAACTCTGAGTCGGCGAATGGTATCCTATCTATGCTCGGAAAAATTTCCCGAGGATACAAATCACGGGCGAAGGGTAAATCTATGTACAGGATTGTGCTACATGACTCCCGAGAACCCAAGGGGGAAAAGCACGGTCCTGAAATAAATATGTAAATTCCGCTGCTCAAGGATCCTTCTAAATCCAAGCAAGAGATCCCCGATCATTTGGTGCTTGGGGACGGCCTCTAGTTGGTGTTGGTGGGCGGTTTGCATTTAGCTCCTGCTCAAGATCAAGAAAAACAAAGACAGATGAATAGGCAGGAATGCATGCAGCATTAGCATTAGTGTTAAATTCGGCTTCATGAAGATGCCTTACCTGCATCCATGTATCGTCTATGTGCCGCTCAGGTGAAGTTTCTGGTGATGAAAGCGCCGGTGGCAAGGGGTGGATAAGTTTTGGAACAACCACCAAATCTCTACCTAAAACTAAAATCGCTCCTGCGTTATTTGCAGTTCCTACAATACAGGAAAGAAATGCTCTTAGCACTTGAAAACTGGTTCTCTAAGTAGAAGTGCATAATGAAGGAGATACAAATAGAAGGCATAACCATACCACAGTAGTTGGTGGCTGAAAACAGAGTAATCAAATGCCCCTGAGCAAAACGCTCAAAACCATCCATTACACATTCATGTGCACGTACAATCAATTGAAGATCGTTGTTGTTACAAAATTCAATAACACGATCAGGCTGCAAGAATTTTAAAAAAAATTACATTACTCATAGTAGGAACTTGATGAGAACATATCAAAAACTCAGGCTCAGATGAAACTTAGACAAGAGAGCAGCAACATGATTATATTGCACTAAAATATCTGTAGACACGAAGATCATTATGAAATAATCGCACACACAGAAACTCTTTTGTTCATCAAGTTTCAAAATAACATGTTGTAAGATATGGATCTTTTATTTCATTATTAATGTTTTGATAAGTACGGGCTCAAAAAAATTGACCGAGAAGTCTATACCCCATATGTGACCAGACCTGGGCCTCTGGCATTTGGACGTAATCCTTCAACACTGTCATTCTCTGTTGGATCGGACCTGAAAAGAAAGTGTGTTGAAAATGGCAGTTGAAAATAAAGAAATCTTTACAAATATTCGCATAAAACAAAGTGAGCGCTACCATAACAAGTCCATGAGGACAATTGATCCTGCTTCCATAGTGATTGGACGCTGAATATTCTCAATCTGCTCTATATGACTTATAGACCGTCCAATGCCACCATGCATACAGATTATTTTCTTCTCAATAAGCGCTGCCAGAGGTAGCCAGTTAAATAATCTGTTTATCCGATGCCATGCCCAGATCCCATCTCTCTCACCCTGTTCAAAATATCACAAAAATTTGAGAACTACACCCTTCAAAATTGAATTTTCAATATTCAAACATGGCCATACCATTCGCTCAATGCACTCAATTCTAAATCCAAAAAGAGCATTAATGTCTGCAGCTTCATGATTTCCTCGAATCAAATGTACATTGTTGGGATGCTCAACCTGTAATATATTGGCAGGAAATCTTTTAGCACATTATCACCTAATTGCAGCCAAGGAAAAAGCTCAAAACGACAAGGCTGGAACCATTGATACCTTCAAAGCAAGTAAAAGAGACATAGTCTCCAAGCTGTGCTGGCCTCGATCAACATAGTCTCCTAGGAACAGATAATCGATATATCTGACATACAAACATATAAAACTATAATCAGACTGGGAAAGTATATAATCAAAGAAACTTTTATCATTTGGGGGAAAACAAGTATCATGGTGTAAGAAGGTTCTAGTATCTGAGGGCCAAGAGTGGACACAATAATCGGCAGAGACCATCAAGGTTAAGTTTCAGCTTCGGAAATAGTATGGATGTAATTATATAATTAGCTTAAACAATCAAACTAAGCCAGGGAAAAAGTAGTTATCAAGGTTGTAAACTATTCATGGAGCCCTAGTAGCATCCTTGTCCGATTAAGAAAATAATCAGGATGCTAAATAGGTGCACTTCTAGCATAAAGGACCTGCTCAGCATCCTGGGATTTCATTCCACCTCAAGCTCCTTCAGACCTCCTCCATACTCTAGGAAAGTCTTGTGAACTTCTCGGTTGAAGCATCAGGATGTCCAATATGTGGACAACATGCTTTCTCCTACAAGAGACTCACAAGAATATACAAGTCTACAATTAATATTCACCTATCTACTCGTCAAGTCCCCGTATATGAGGGTTTCTCTATCAACTCTTTTAGTTTGGATTGAAATAAATTAACTTGGCTTATCGGTTTCTCGTGGGTGGGATGGGTATCAAACACCAAAAGAGAAAGCAATATAGAGGCTTCAGCAATTCAGTTACTGAGAAATACATCTATATCTATCCCCTGAAAAACATTAAGGAGCTGACATTATAATCAAAGTAAAAGTCAAATCAGCTATGCTCCCAACAGAAAAAAAGAACCATGTTATAAAAAAAGCATGAGATGAGCCCTTACGCTATATCTCCTGCTGTTGATGGAGAACCATACTCATCAAAAAGCCTCATGAGATCTCCAAATTGTCCATGCAAATCCCCAAAGATTTTAATAGGAGCCTTAAGTTGAAGCACACTTGGTTCACTGGAGAAAATTCTTTCAGCACCATCACAAAGCTCAGCAATCTCACTGCAGTCTAAGAAAAACTGCCGACGAACTGGAGGCTTCCAACCACGGGGTTTCAAAAGATGTGCAATGACCTGATGGGAAGTTGAAGTTACTTAGGATAGGAATATTCGAAGGGCAGGGTAGGCGCATAATAAAAAGATAAAGCATATGGCAACTTAACCAAACATATCATTTATATGATCAAACTATCAATAATCTGTGCTAATTTGGAAGTTAAAAAAGCCTCCAATTCCAAAGTCTCCCCTTTTATTCTTACACACAATTCATAGACGTCAGAAAGGCCCAGAGACCGGTACACTGTCTAGAGAGATAGTACACTAAGATTATAATAGGACACACACAAGAGGTCAGACCAAATCAGAACAAAGCCATGGATTTACATAAGCACTGCACAATAATGCATCAAAACAAAATCAGAACTCAAAAAAACAGAACACCCAACAATTTACACGTTGCTCTAATGGGTTACAAAAGAACTGAACACCAATGAACACGACATACATTCTTCATTATTTTAATCAGCCTTGGAAAAGATACCTTCTTTGAAACACTGTTGATAGACACCTGCCTATCCAACAGCTTCCTCGCTGCAGTAGCACTTTCTGGTGTTCCATAGCTAACCCGTCTACCTTCATTCTCAAACTGATCAATTGATAGTTGTCTAACCATGCCACCCAGAGCACCACCAGTTTCTGCCGGTACAACAACCTGAAACCCCAAAACAAAATATGCACCATACTTGGTCTTTTAGAATGCCGCTCTAATCAAACCGAAATTGCATCCACAAGAAAGAATCGAGGTTTGACACTGACAGCTCGGTGATGCAGTCTAATTCCAGCTGGAGGTGAGATGTTATTTGTAGCAGATTCTGGCTTTATCAAGGTTGACATCTGTTTACCACTAGGTGTTGCCTCAGCACCTCTATCTCTGTCTGGAAGTTCAACTTCGCCATTGAACTGTCTTGCTTTAGCAGCAGCTAGTGTATCCTTGATAGCTTCTGCTTCAGCCGCAGATGCTTCAACCAAATACTCCACACCTTTGCTAAGTCTCCTGAAAAGTACCAAACGATTGGCATATCTGGAAACTAAAACTACAACTAGCATGTTCTCTTTTCCACAGAAACAAAGAAATCAACATACCTGTTTCCCTGAATCACTGCATTCTCATGACTTATATCAGCATACATGTCACCATTCACTGGAGCGGCAACAGGACTCCCAAGAACAACTGCACCATCAATAGCCTCCTCGGAAATAGATTGAATAGTTCTGTCATCTGTAAGACCATACCTCCCAGTCAACCGCCCTGGGGGTACATAAGATGCAGCAGCAGCTGCTGCAGCTGCAGCATGTGAAGCTGCAGTTGTTGTCTCTGCAGCAGCAAGGTCTTCAGCGACCAGTAAATCATCAAGCAACACTCCTGTACAGATTATGAAAAATCATCAAATCACCTAAGAAGAACATGTAGTTTGCGATAATGTAACTGCTAACTTGGCCCACAGTACGAGCAAGAGGATTTATAAGGATTAAGATGCATACCCAGACCGAGACAACACATGAAAGCGTGTATAGACAACAAGGAACCAAAGCTTTGTTTAGTAAAAACTTTGCACGTTTAAGTTTCTTTTCAAATAACACACAGTCCGTCTAATAAAAAACACATTAACCTGAAATCCAGCGTTAAGTAGAATGGAACTACTCACATAATCAGCAAACTTTCATAAAAGTCTAGGCTCAACCTTATCTGAATAGAAAAAATCACTAAGTTCAGCAGTATACAGGAAAACCATGTCACTAAGCCTTTGAGAAAGCTGTCCTAAAGGTTGAATTCAGAAGAGACGACTATACATCAAACGGCAGACACAAATATGCAGATGATCACAGGCTTAAATATCATAAATAAGCAAACAAATCTCAGCAACATGTCTTACCACCACGCAAACCCCCATATATAAATATCAAGTCACCAATTGCAGCAGCCGCATGCCTGCAGCGTCTTGTTAATTCAACGGAAGCATCACCCCCGGCTGCATCAGCACTATATCTGCCTGTCCTGGGACTAGTAACAACAGACTTCGTGTCACACCAAACTCCAGCTGCTGTATCCAACACTGTAAAACATAGAGGCAATAGTGAGATTATGTCCAAACTCCACAGCGCTAATGGCAATACAAAAGGTATACATATCTTGAAAAAAAAAATGGACCACAAGTATATCCTGACAATGTCCACCAGCTCAAGAGAAAAAAGTAACTCGAAGAAGATTTGGAAAGCATGAAACACTAAAATTGTTCATGTTGACTTTACTAAGAACCAAGTGCATTGCCTTTTTTTTGTTGTGAAACAGTTTTCCATAATCCATTATTCTTAATAATAATTTGATACACTACTATTTTTAAAATATACAAGTAAACTTAACTCTTGAGTGAAAAACACACCAAGAAAACCGGGTTTCTTATCCATTAACAAGTAAACGGCAACAAATAATCAAAGACCAGCCGAAAAAAACATGAAGTTGTGAATATCATATACCAGCAACACTTGATGAATCCTCCACCATGCGTCCGCCACCGAGGGCCCCACCAGATACATGTAGCCGCGCATTAACAAAAACCTATTTATGATAATTTTTAGTTAGATGTTGATGAGAAAATCTTCGGAAATGAGAGGGGAAAAAATCACACCGCAGCGTGCTGATATCTTGGAGATGGTGAAACACCAGGGGCAATAGCCCATTCCCAGCGACCATCCCTATGTTTAGCAAGTCCATATGCACTGGGTAGTGGCTGCAAATTCATAACAAATATTAAAAATGCATGAGCTAATGCATCTGATTAGATAAACACCTTAATTCACACTAGTCTTAAGAAATAACAGATACATTTCTCCAAAGAGCCAAATAATTGAATCATTAAAATTGACCACGTGGTCTCAAGAGTCGAGACTTATTCACCGCATACCACTCCGACACTCCCCAGATAAGTCAAAAGTATTAGGTATATACAGCCCCTACAAATGACTCCACTAATGTCACAAGAGAGAAAAAAAGAGGCATTTAAAAGGTCAAGCCTGTAAGGCAGTAACATGCACAACCATGGATACCAACTACAATGAGCACCAGACTTTCAGAGAGCATCTCTCAGTCAGGCATCTTTGAAAATCAAATATTTTGTGAGTGACACTGACTAATCCATATTTCTAAACTCATTATCCCAGCTGCTGCCTATAGTACACAACATGTTCTAAAGCACCCACCAATTGCACCCCCAAATGTATAATTTCCTATTAGCTCCTTGCCATAAGTCTGCTAACCAGTGACACAACCCTTAGGCAAGCCACTGCCACAGATATTGGAGATTATTGCAATTACTTGCTTCTATGACTAATATTCCATTTTTCGCACTTGTTCAGTGTTTAAAGTATCAATCATTCCAAGTTCGACCTAAGGTTCTGGATGGACCAATAACCCTTTGCCACCATACCAGGAAGAAGCTGTTGTACTTAATTGACTAATTGAGTAGATGTAATATAATAGCGTGCTATTGGTCCCAAAACAGGTTTAGGCAACTGAAGAATAGGATATTTGAAAAGAATACACTCACGTTCTAATGTTCTATCATTTAATTCTGTTCTTTCTGGTTATCTGGCATTTCATTCTCACTTCAGTCTTATGATACACTAAACAGAGAAGGTGAGAAACTTTGACACTAAACTATGAGCAAGTTGATAGAATGTTAATAAACAGTTGAGTATAGTTTTCCCCATAATATGTCGTTTGCAAACTAGAATAAAAAGCTTTCAGCAAAAGGTTAAGCAAAATGAATGGGAAAATGCAGTAATATGAAACATACTAAAGCCCATAGCAAAAGTCATGGCTTTCCTAAGGAGATTTCTCCTCTCTGCTAAAGAAGATGTAAGAATTCATTCCTATTTAACAAGGAAATAGCAGCCAACCGTGTCAAAGTAAAACTATATAATATCAAAGGCATGCAATCGCTTTTAATTAAAACATACTCCTCCGTTCACTTTTAATTGTCTTTTTACTATTCATGCACGTTTTTTAAGGTGGTAAAAAACTATATAAAATATTTATTTTTTAATAATTTTTTAATAATATCATACTCATTACTAAAAAGTATGGAGCATCAGTGGTCACCAAAAAGGTGGCAGACCTAAATAAGACACACATAGAGATATATATATATATATATATATATATATATTATTTTTCATACATTTTAAGAACTAATAAATAAATTACACGTGGTATTTAATACCCTTCCAAACTATTGTCAACACCCAACAGCAAACTCACCACACTGTTTGCATCCCTTCCTCCACAAAGCAAAAGAAGACCATCAGAACGTGCACTTGCAGTGGCATACCTGACCAACATAAAAATAAAAAAGAGCATGATAAAACTACCAAAACGTAAAACTGTCACCTGTTCTCAGGAACGCAAGGACTGTCACTAACGCATATTTAACAAGTAAAAATTGAAAATAAGGTGTAGGTAACAAAGAAACTCTTAAAAGTTCAGTGTCTAAAGACACATCAGAAAAATGCCAAAGGGATATGTCCGTGTATCACATTTACATTTACAAATGCACAGCACCACTGCTCTGACCGTTAGCTAACAAAAGGATTCTAAGAATCAGCTGCAAGATCATTAAATGAGTATACTGGGCTGTGAAAATGAAAATAGTGGCACAGTGCAGGATACTAATTAATCATTATCAATAATGAGCAACCATGTATAAAAGACACTTGAGCGCCCTAAAAACAGTATACAAAGTAGGTTTACCCTAAAATGTAGTTTTTAGCTTTTTCAAGAAAAGAAAATTAACTTCTTAAAGTGACAAGTCAAAGTTTCAGCATTAAAAACAAAAAATACACAGGAAACACATCACAAATACCAAACTTCATAGGCATTTATAATTATTACCATCAAATTACAGTGGGGCAGAAGTGAAGTGTCAGTCACTTATTAGACACAAAGCACAATAACAACAGGACAATTAAATGGAAATAAAGAAATACTCACATGCATGGAGGAGGACCTTCACCTTCAGGTTCCAACTTCCTCCATTCATATGGTTTAGCAGCTGTATCCAAAGCCCAGACATCAGCTAAAGGCCGCTTCCCTGTAACGCATTTAAAAAATATCAGAACCTTATAACATTACTATACAAATTTCTCACCCAGACAAGATAACTGACTAACCATCATTTCCACCAATAGCCATCAGATATCTTTGTCCCACAAGAGCCATAACATGTCCATAACGTGGTCCTGGACCAGGACCATGGACAACAACTCTGAGAAAAATAAGGCACAAGTTACACCCAAATGGTTGCGTAATACAAAACAAAGATGAGCATTGTAGCAAGATAAAGGATCATTTTCAGTATCTCACCTATGCCATCGAGGCTTTTGCTGTGTTAGGTCAAGAACATGAAGATCCTCAGCAGACAAACCTGCTGGACCTATGCCGCCCTATCAAAAGAGGGTATTAAGGCAATTATAAAATAAATAAATAAATCTGAGTAAAATTAGAGAATAAATCATAAATACACTGAAATAACATCAGATTGCTAAATATGCTAACCTGGATGACAACCATAGTTCCAACAGCAGTAGCTACATGTGCAGCTCTTGGTGTGGGTGGTTCTCCAATGGGATTAATCCTAGATAGTAAAGGTTATAATATATTGTTCAGTTACCATCATGTAAACAGAGTGAGCCATGATAAGAAAGTATTGATCACACACGAGATGTAGTAACAGTGACCTCTGTTAGACAGAGAAACCATGTGTACACTCCTGGCTTACCTGGACCATTTATTAGTCAATACATCATAAGAATGAATATCAGCTGTAGCACCAGCTAGTCCTGCAATGCATTGAAGCAACAGTCTTACACCACATTTTTTTGATGTAAAATCAACATCAATATCATTCCATAAACACAACTACCACGAATAGAAATGTAACAAGTAACTTGCTTACGGTGTTCAAGAAAATAGACAATTCTGTCGAAAAAAAAAAGCAAAATGCAACTAAAACTAATGAAACATGTCCATTATTAACAGACGATAAGATTAGGAGCAGGGAGACAGACGATGAGGGGGCAATTATAACTTCAACATCAGGGATATGTTTCCTTTCTTCTAACAAAGCATACCAACGGGTGATAATTAATAAAAATGTTACAGTTCCTAGTTCATCAACTAAATACCAACAAAGATTACCAACAAGGAGAGGGTTAGCAAAATTTATTCTATTCTGCCCTGACGTAGCCAAAGTACATATAACCACTGTACCTTTTTCCCGCATTCTTAAGAGTTATTTAGCCATCATATCATATGCATCCAGTCAATAAAACTTATTAACACAAAGGAACTTTCCCTAACTAGAATTAACTGTATTTTGTTGAAGGCATTGATTTAGATGGCTAACTAAGCTCCTAAAAGCAACAATAACAACAAGTTCACCACAGCATCAAAGCAACAATCCAAACGCTTTCTGCTTCTACTACTATTCGCTCAGTCTCAGTCATGCCATATAACTAGCAAATTTGCTCACAGTCCACCCAATCTAGGGTTCTAAGTTCTATCAGCACAGGCCTAAGATCCAGTATACAGAGATCAATTAAGGCAGTAGAGGAGTATTTAACATACTGATGCCAGCGCTTCCGGCTGATGACGGAGTCCCAGTAGCGGCTGAATTCCCTTCAAGCGCCGTGGCGCCACCAAACAATATTAACCTCGGTCCAATGTAACCAGGTGTGCCCTCCTCCCCCACGGCAAGCACAGCCGTGAGCGTATGCCCACACCTGGGCCCAGGTCCATCCTCTTTCTTTTCTATGACTGCAGTCACCACTGTATACGCCGGTGCACACCGTGGCCCCGCAATCGGAGCCTGCTGTTGAACCGACGAGGACGATGTTTGCTGCGAAGAAGAAGACGGCGACGAAGCCTCGGACAAAGATGATTGATCAGTTTCCTTCTCCTCCGGAGCTGTAGACGGTAAGTTGTGGTTCTGCACCGGATCTTGATCTGTATCCGACGCCATCGAAGAATCAACCTCCATGGAACTCTACTACGAGCAACTAGTAAAAAAAAAGCTTTAAAAAACCTAAAAATCAAAACACTCGGTCCAGATCGGTGATCGCTTTTGCATAACTACGCATAAAGGATCAGCAGGTGGGACGAAATGAGATCGCCAAACGCCCTAGAAATTCAATCAGGAATTGCTCTTCCCTCCAAAACAATCTAAACCCTAGCTCAAATCGCTTTTCAAATTGAACTTCTCAACCGCCGATTCCAAAAGCGAATTCCAAGAGTGAGAGTACTTTGCGTAGGAAAAATCCGCGCAAGCGATGAAGGAAATCGCAACTTCGCTCTCTCTCTCTCTCTCTCTCTCTGGATTTTCTTTCCTCTTTTTCCGTTTCCCTTCCCACCGATGTCCGCGTCTTTCTCTCTCTCTCTCTGCGCTGCCAAATTGCGAATAGCTCAGACCTTCTCTCTCTAACCTGTTTAATTAGTCCGTAATACGGAGTATAATTAATTTTTAAACGAGTTCTATAATCACACAACAAACGACAACTACACAACAGACCGAAAGAAAACCCACTCGAGTATTACCAGCCCGTAATTGGCTTTGCCACTGCCAATTATGAGCTAATACCTCATATTGTAAAATTTTATCGATGAAATTTAGTTTCTGGAATGTTCGGGGCCTGAGTAGGTAACATGTTTGGACACACATTGAATCGACTTGTAGATCCGAACATATCAAAATATTAGCTCTTGCGGAAACTAAATTACAAAACCCACTACCCGATAACTGCTGGAAAAAATCGGGATTTGATAACATCCATTTCTGCCCTTCTATTGGCTTCTCTGGTGGTCTTTGCCTTCTTTGGAAAGCATCACAATTCAACAACGAATCGTTTGAAATTATAGACTCCGATAGCAGAACTATACAAGCAAAATACATCAACCATACTCTTTCCCTCACCATCATGATCATGTTTGTTTATGCCCCTCCCCACGAACGAGAAAAGGATTGCTTCTGGGCATCACTAACCCAATCGGCCATGAATATCAAGGAGCCCATTATCCTTATGGGAGATCTCAATGAAATCCTAGAACCTTCTGACAAATTGGGTGGGGCTCCCTCAAGCACGCATCGATTCCGTAGACTATCTGAATTCATCACCACACACAATCTTGTAGATACCCCGACAACTGGAAACAAATATACTTGGAGAAAGCGTCCCTACGGAGCTGATAATATTCTTGAAAAACTAGACAGAACTTTGATAAGCCATAACCTACTACAACAATTCCCTAATTTATATACAAAAAATCACGCTTTCATAAGATTTGACCATACCCAAATCACATTTGACCTAATGGATAAACAAAAACCAAAGTTACAGCCGTTCAAATTTGAAATGGCTTGGACAACAAGACCGGATTTCGAAACTCTAGTTACAAATGCATGGCGTGTTGACTTACCGGGATCACATCCATATAAATTAACTAAGAAACTAGCGGAGGTCAAAAGAAAAAGTAAAGTTTGGAGCAAATTCACATTTGGCAACATATTCCGTCAGCTATCAAATGTAGAGAAGGAACTACAGAACCTTCAGATACATCTTTGTAATGCTTATGACCATAAGATTGATGAGAAAATCAAAAGGCTAACTACCAAGCACGCATCGCTATTAAATTACCAGAACACATATTGTGGGCAAAGAGCAAAAAGAAATCACATAAAGTCGATAGATGCAAACACGAAATATTTTCATAGAATAGCAACAGGGAGAAGAAATAGAAACATTATTAAATCTCTACAAACAATAGCAGGGATAACGGTAACAACTGACAAAGAAATCAGGGAATCGATTAAACATGACTTTATAAAAAGATACCAAAACACCCAGAGGCAAGCAACTCCAAGTAAACTACTTAACAACATCACAAAAGAAATCACAGATGATGACAACGAATGGCTTACCAGGCAAATAACGAACAGCGAAATAAAAAATGCGATCTTTAGCTTAGCAAATGATAAATCTCCTGGCCCTGATGGATTCCCGGCGGGTTTCTTTAAAAAATACTGGCATATTGTGGGCCCTTCTGTTACTAAGGTAGTCAAAAGTTTCTTTCTTAGTGGCAGAATTTTAAAGTAGATAAACCATACCTTCATCGCACTTATTCCAAAATGTGATAACCCAACTATGGCATCACACTATAGACCAATCAGTTTATGCTCAACAACGTATAAGATAATCTCCAAAGTGATGGCAACAAGGCTCAAGAAAATACTACCGAAGATTATCAACCCTCTACAGAGTGCCTTCACAGTAGACAGATCTATACAAGACAATATTCTAATAGCAAACGAAATCTTCCACTCTTTCTCAAAGAAAAAAGGAAAATCCGGCTGGATGGCAGTGAAACTTGATATGGAAAAAGCATTCGATCTCGTCGACTGGAACTTTCTACTATCTGTTATGGATTGCTTTGGCTTCTCTCAACGATTTACTGGATGGATAAAAGAATGCATAACCACAGTTACCTATTCGGTCTTAGTAAACAACGAGCCTACTGATCTATTCACTCCTGAAAGAGGACTTAGACAAGGAGACCCTCTATCTCCATATCTCTTCCTCATTTTGTCGGAAGTCCTAGCGCGTGGGCTTTACCCGGAATCATCGACTCCCAGAAGTCACTTAGGCATTACAATTACACGTAACGGAAGCAGAATTCCATTCCTGGCTTTTGCTGATGACATTGTCATTTTTGCATCAGCAACGAAAACTGCATGTGACCAAATCAATAAAGTACTCCGTGAGTTCTCTTCACTATCAGGACAAAGGGTGAACAGACATAAATCACAATTCCAAATAACCCCAAACATGACAACAAGTCAGAAAAACGTGATTCAGAATGAATTAGAGATCAATTGCACAAACAATCTGGGCCCTTATCTTGGCTGTCCTATCATTTGTGGACGGGCTACTAAGAACACATTCTCCGATCTCCTAAACACAACCAAGACCCAACTCAACAAATGGAAAGCTAACTGTCTTTCGCAGGCAGGTAGATGTACACTAATTAAAACAACTTTGTCGGCCAAGCCTTTACACCTTATGCAATGCTTTCTTCTGCCAAGAACGATACATACTGAACTAGACAAAATTAATCGAAATTTTCTTTGGAATAAGGGACCTAAACATAAGCTGCTAACCAGCTGGTTTGAAGTTTGTAAGGAAAAGTCACATGGGGGTCTTGGACTCCGAAATTCTGAGGACATGAACAAGGCATTACAATTAAAATTATTATGGAAAATTCTTGCTGAACCACGTAACCCGTGGGTATCCTTAATCACTGAAAAATACCTAAAAGACCAACACATATTGCAATACCATAGAAAGGGAGACGCCTCCTGGCAGTGGGCCCAATTAACCAAATTAATTCCTCTTTTTAAAGAGGGCATCTGCTGGTCTATTGGTAACGGTGAAAGTATTAACTTCTGGAATGACCATTGGATAGGCAAATCACCTCTTATCACAATGATCCCGGATCATAGACAAATAGACACTAGCACAACTGCACAACAATTCATAACTCCTGACAAAAAGTGGAATACTGAAAAGCTAAGCACAACCCTCAAGAACATTTTACCGAACGATGTAATAGAAATGATATTGACATCCCCAATACCCAAGAATATACACACTGATAGGTTATACTGGAAGTGGAGCAAAAACGGATGGTTCAGTACATTCTCCGCTTTACAGATGATCAACAACCACAAAAGTCATCAAAAATCGGATATGAGATGGATCTGGAACCTTGACGTACCCTCAAAAGTCAAAACTCTACTATGGAAAATAACAAAAAATGGTGTCCCTACATCAGTGAGACTTGCATCAAGGGGGATTGGAATCCCCACCACGTGTCCACACTGTGACTCAAACTACGAAGACCTACTGCATCTACTATGGGAATGCCCTATCACCCAAGCAACAATAAGAAATCTAGACCCCAGCCTGATAACAATCCTAAATAATTGTTTTTCAAACAGTACTGACCCTAACAGTATCATCTGTGACATAAAAGAGAAAACAGGGACTCAACGCTTCACAAAACTAGCATTTGGATGGTGGAGTATTTGGTACTCCCGTAACAAGTCACTCTTCGACAATGCCAAACCGAACATACAGAGAATCATATCTTTCTTTAAAGACCAAACCTATTTGTGGAATAACACCAAACACAATGACGACGTTACAGATAGGCAAACACAAAGCCATAACAATAAGGAGACTCGAGCTTTATCTGCTAGGGTCAGGAGAAATGCGAGATGGCTAGCCCCAGCAATAGGCACATACAAACTTAATTTTGACGGAGCCTTATCCCCCTCTTCGGTAGGCTCCTTTGGATATATCATCAGAAACCATACAGGCGAACTGGTTTACTGTGGCTCGGGCCCGTCCTCTATATCATCAATCGTTGGTGCTGAGGGTCTGGGTCTCTGGTATGGAATCAACGCCGCACGACAACTCAACATTACCAACCTGGTAATTGAGGGTGACAACCTCACCATTATTAACAGTCTTAAGGGCTGTGGAAAACCTTCGGGTGACTCGGAAATGATTGTCTCGGACAGTCTAGTCTCCCTTGGTTTCTTTCAATCATTTGAGATTCGTCACGTCTTTAGGGAGGCTAACCGAGTTGCGGACCGACTATCGCACCTCAATTTCGCTTTCTCTGGCTCTACAACACCTGACGATTCTTTGGTTCGTGATTTCATCCGCTTGGATGCTCTTGGCATATAAGGTCCGCCTTATTGCCAAATTATTTCCGGTTCAAAAAAAAAAAAACGAGTTTTATATACTTTTAATTTGAATAATTAAAGTGATAATTTTTGCTAAATCTTAAACCGCGTATGTTAATTTGTACGGACGGTGACTCCGACGAGCTGTTGGTGTTGGGCGATATGACGCCGCCGGGAACAGTGGATGCCCGGGTTCTTTTCTCCTCTGCCCTCATTTTTTTTCATTTAAATTATTTGAATTAAGTTTGTGATTTAATTATAAACTTTGCAATAGTCATATTTTATTTAAAATTTATCACAAAAAATGTGATAACCAAACAATATTTAAGTGTTTATATTTACAATGTATTTTATTATAATTTATTATCTTTATTAGGCTATTTTTGGTAAACTTAGTCATGACTTTTGGTTTTAAAATTATAAGTTTTAAATAAAATAAACTAGAGATTAAAGACATAAAAAAATGTCAATGATTCACTTTCGAGCTTGTTTTAAATAGCTTAGTTTATTTTCGTATAAATTTTGAGTTTAAATTATTTTCAAACTATACATATTTAATTCTTGATTGAAAAGGTTAATAAATCAGTGATAGACTAACTATCCTAATAAAAAAACAAAGTAAACCACCAAACCATATGAACCATAAGAGTACAAATAAAGGAAAAAAAACATCTTATTAAAAGGATACAGCAATTTTTTTTTTAAAGAATAGATTGGATTATTTTAGATATATTTCCATAAATAAATGCAAGGGTGGTTATAAAAGGGTGACCTATGTCCAAGTGAGGTGGAACAACCCGTGCAATGCCACATGGAAAAGTTCACATGCCACAAGCTTTTCTTGTGTGTATGATTTTTTGATGGGATATGGTTGTTTACTTGGTTAGTTCCATTTATTGCTAATGAAGTCACTTCATATCTCTAATTTCCCAATCATAACAAGAAAAACACACTGTAATATGTATCGCAGTAGAGTAAGTCCATTTTCTAAATTGGGAAAAATGATGTTCTTGTCGTCGTAAGGATCGCAAACATGAGAGATAATAACCGATATGTGATGAGTCCAAGGCATTCACATCATCTCTAATCGAGAAAAAAAACGACAATATGAGGTGAACCCGAGAGCAAACCATGAAGAGCACATTTTGAAGACGTAGATGATCCATTCACTTGAGATGTGATCATAATCAAGAAGGGTTCAAATTCTTTTCAATGTTTTCTAAGTGCTTCAAGAATGGCATTGATAGAGAGGGGTTTATAATCTAGCTCAAGTTGAAAAAGTGAATTAAATTAACTTATAATCTTTAAAATTTAAAAGTTATTGTGAGTATGTTTTTCTTGAGAAGACAAATAAACCAACAGGTAAATTTTAAAAGTTTTTATGAGTCCAATACATGCACATGATTTTTATTAATATTTTTTAAAAAGAAGCTTTTTTTGCGCAATAGAGCCTAACCGGTTCAATCTATCTATATTATACTTTAAATGAGAAGCAATTTTGCCACATGTCATCATTTTATGTCAAGTTATTTTAGTTAAGTGTATTTCCATAATAATCTAATTAATTAGGGTAAATCAATTAACCTATTTATTATTTATCCATATATCTTAATCTTTTCATATATATCTATAATTTATTATAGATTAATTCTATTTAATTTTAGACAATATTCTTGGCATAATTGGATATATATTCATATACCCATTAAATTTTATTAATTTAACTACACATAAAAAAATCAAAATTTTGGTTTTTATACATCAAAATATAATGATCTTATTAAATTATCCAAAGTATGATTTTGGTTTAACGATTATAGATTAAAGTTTTCATTTAACATATCATTTTAAGAAAATACACGAATTGTATTTCATTACCTTCCTTTCTATATCTACCCAACTTCTAACCTCTTTAGTTTTGAGAAAATAAAATAAAAATTAACATGTTAAATAAAATAATAGAAGTTGTGTCTTTTGTTTTAAATTAATAAAATTTATTCAATTCTACAAATTGAATTTTCTATCTATCTATCAGTGTGTCTATATATATATATATATATATATATATATATATTAAACCTATAATTCTACTACCACATGTCGCCTCCTTATGCAAAGATATTTTTGGTCATTTTTTTCAATTCATTATATACTCCATTTTCTCACCAGTGGTCCAACGCAAAACATTGAATTAATATTAATATTAATGTTAATATATAATTTTAATGAAAAGTAAGTTTGAAGAGGTGACATCATCACGTTAATTATAGTTTTTTCCTTAATAGATTCTATATTTTCTAACCAGGGGTTTAGTTCAAAATATTGAATTAAATTCTTTATATATTAATAAATAATCGATAGTTATATGTAATTCTTTATATACTATATTAAATTAAAATTACGAGAACATATCTTATAAATTCTCTCTTTCATCTAAGAGATTTTCGTAAAATTATATTTAGTTAAATCTTTTATATAATATTATAGTGATAGTAATTTTTTTTCTTTCTAATAAGATTATTTTAAAGTATCTATATATATACACTTCTTTAAGTGATAATCATTTTTAATGAGATGTTATCATTACATTTATTTGTAGTTTTTTTTATTTACATGGGTATCCGGGGCTATTAGCACCTGACTTATCCATGGGCCTTGAAGTTAACAACTAGGTAAACCCTCCAGTGGCCACACGGGGCGGGATTCGAACTGGGGAGTCGGGGACCTTTGGGTACTTCTCGCAGGTCTTTTTCAGTTGAACCAACCCGAAATGGTTTACATTAATTGTAGTTTTTTCAACCAATAAAATTATACATTTTTAATTTTATACTAGCTTCTATAAAATTTTACAATATTAATTTTTCATATTATTATGATTTAAAAAATGAACCGCGCTATTGCGCGGGAACTGTAGTAGTATCAAGGTTCGTTAGATAGCATAACAAAGCTTTCCATAATCACCATAAGCTACACCCGTTAGATTTTGAAAAAACTCTCAAGTAAACTGTTGATTTTGCTTTTAAAATAAACAGTTAAGAATCCCCCACCACACACATTCTTTTCCTCAACCCTCACCAACCCCAATTTTTTTTTTCCTTCTATTTTATGAGAGGTATAGAAAACTCTTTTGGTAAAGTTTCCTTTGAACTCTACCGGATCCAAACCGCAATCAAATATTGAAAGCAAAAGGGTCATAAGGTATAATTGTATACTTCATATCTTAACCAAACATAACCTCCAAGTAGAAAAGTTGGAGAAAAATACCCCTTTCAAAACTCCTTGTAAAGCTTAGAAACATGTTTACTAAGCTCTCAAGGTTGTACAGATGAACAACGAATAAAAATCTCCAGAAGCATACAACACAACCAAGCCTACATAAGATGCCTATGCTCGGAACAGAACTTGGCCAAGACCACCACGAGAAAGACAGGAAGAACCAAGCATCCACGATAAATCAGTAAACAGTCAAGGATATAATGCTTTACTCTTCGTGTCGGAATCCCAGCTCCAGCTCTGCTAAACCTAAACAGGGCCCGTGTTCACCGGTTTATGAAAGGCTCTCACAACTGGCATACCATCACCATCATAGTTTGCAGCTCTCCACGTTCGGTCCTTCTTCCTCTGAGGCTTCTTGTGTTGTTTGTGTGAAGCAGTCGGTGCCTTCTTCTTGACTTTAGCCTTCTCTGGAGCAATACCATTGACAATGTCAAAAGAATTGAGGTCACTCAGTACATTTTCAGGAACCGGGGCACTTGCATCTACATCAACCAGAGAGCTTTCAGCGTCGGAAGAATCAGGCTCTGATGTTGTTTCATTGCTTTCCTCTTCATATGACATTCCTGGTGGTAGTTCAAAGTGGGGCAGTTTCCCATCAACATAATCCTTCAACATTTGTCGGGCAGCTTTTGTTTCATCAGGAAGCCCACTAGTGCCAACATAACCCCGAGAAGCACAATATGCTCTCAAAAGCTCTGATGCCAGTGGTGGCCGAGATTGAGGCTCATATGGCTTTGGATTTGGAAGGCTGATCTTGTAGACGGCTTCAATTGCACGTCTAGGGACTCGGTTTGCAACCACCTGCACAGCATCTCTATGAGCAGTCATCCTGTCAATTGGCAGAACCCCACAAGCAATCATCTCGTATCTTGAGCTAGTGAAGGATGGAAACACCAATCCAGGGCAATCACATAAGGTGAGCTTGTCCGATATTATTATGGTTTGGAAATGTTTTGTCTTTCCGGGCGTGGATGTGACTCCCGTGCACTTTTGACCAACCAAAGCATTTATGGTAGAGCTCTTCCCCACATTAGGGTAACCCACAAAACCTACGGTCACACTCCCAGATGAACCTGGAGTATTAGAATGCATGCCATGAGCAGATTTGGTGGATCCCGCATTCTTTCTCATGAATACTATGTCCTCTGCCTCAGACTGTAAGCGAGCAAGGAGAGCATCCCTGCCATAGATCTTCACATCAAGCCCGTCAGTTTCTTCAGAAGTACCCTCGACTTCCATTGGTATGATGGGCTTTTTGCCTTCAGTAGCTGCAGTAGCAGCTTTAGCTGACCAAAACAGATAGAGGATACCATGATCACGGAAGTACTGAGCCCATTTCACCCTACAGAAGAAACGAACCAGGCAAGGGTTGGCAAAAAGATAATGAGGAAATTTGGTTAGCTAACACCACCAAGAGCAACTGAAAGACACACCTGACATCATATGGCAAAAGATCAGCCTTGTTCATGAGAAGCAATGTCTTCTTGTGCTTATCAACCTCCTTCACATATGCCTACATCACAAATAAATTCAATCTCACGACTAATATAGTTGAAATAGAAGTACCCGACAGTAACAAGAAGTACGATGCTTTGGGGATATTCCTATGCTCCATTTCAAGAATTAGTTTTGGGTGATTCAATTATATCTGATCATGATGTGTGAGAAAATTTCGGATCACGTCAAATCAGTTAATAAAGGTAGAAACTAGAAAACAAAAACAGGTTTCGTTTAAAATGAATCTCGAGTTTCAGATTAATGGCAATGTTTAAATAGTGATACCTCCTAAAGGCAGACCTAAAAAAGAGAGGTGCAATTGGCACAATTTATATTACATATGAAAGTTACAAAAAAAAAACATTGCGTAGTCGAAATTTAAAATGGCATTGAGAGTATTTGAATCATGGTATTGAAGATAAGTCGTGGGGATCTAGAGCAAACAAAAGATCAGACTCGTGATAGAAACACCTCTCTTAACCTTATCCATAGGGAATCCTTGTATCCTCAAGTTTTGTACTCAATTTTAGGACTCCCTTTAAAGAAGGGTTCATGTGATTCCCTCTCCAACTTTAGTATTTATGAGGTTAAGACATGAACAAAGTAGTCCTCCTTGACCTCTCACCTGTAGTCAAGCATATTAAAATTGAAAACCAAAGAACAAATAAAATATTACCTCAAGATCAGCACAGCGGTAGAACATTGGATCTCTTGCATCAACAACCGTGACAAGCTGGGGGAAAAAATTCAGAATTCACCTCAGACTATTTAATAGATCCATTAATAGAAGTAAATTAGTAATGATAAAACTGAATGCTACTTCAGAATGCATAAGCCATTTTATTTTCTATAATAACAGACAAACAAGGTGCATCGGCTTACCAGATCACTGCGTTCAATGACCCGCCAAAGTTGCCTCCAGATGTCAAGGTTCTTCTCAAATGGAGTAAGAACGAGACTCTCATTATCCTCAAGCCTAGAAAAATTGAAATTGGAAGCAAGTTAAAAAAAAAAAAAGATTAGATGCCAAATCAGAACCTCTCTTAGCCTAGCTTGACTATGAACTAATAATCCAGTCATACGAATTTTTTTATAAAAATATTTCAGCAATCCTAGAAATCATTTTTTGATGCACTAAAAAATACAATGCATTGCCTTCCTTAGGTATTCCAATAAGCTTAAAGGACTCAATGTTCTCCTAAATCCTAATGCACTGAACAAACTGTTCACAAGGACCCTAAGAGACCACTTGCATGGGGGTGCGAAATATGTTCATAGGAATGGAGAGATATTTCGAAACACTTCATGTAATCTGAAGGAATGTTCTAGGTATAACCGCATATTATCGTAGCCTGTAAGAGTCAAATCTCCCTCAAGTGTAAAGGCAAAACACCAAGGGAGGTGCAGTGGATAAGGGGATTACTAGTGTAAGAGGTATGAGATCTGTGGGCTGATATGAGTGAGTTGGCATCAGTTTTTGGTGAGATTCAATTTTGAGAAGTTTAGAATTTTGTATAGGGTGACATAGAGGAGTGAGGGGATTGGGTCCTGCGTGACCCCCTTTTGCACATGCCTCCGTAGTTTGAGACAAGTATTTTTGTAACTATGTTACATTGATATACAGATTTAACAATTCAGCAAATATGTTCATAGGGACAACAATGCATATCTCCACATCGCAAAACTTACTTTGCAAGACTTCTACGCCAAATGAGGAAGGCTTGTTTTTCATTGATATCAAGCTCTTCCGGGGACATACCAGCATTCCATGGCGGCCTGTAGAAAAGAATACCAAACTCATTTTTCGAACAAGACATCAAATATATCTACTTCTTCTATCTTGATTGGGTAGGAGAAGAAATAAATAAAGTGAAAGGTAGCTTCAGGGGAAAAAAATAAAAGAAGAGGAAGAAGAAAAGATTAGGCACCTGCGAGGGACACGAATGCTGCTAGCATGCAATGCCTCTTCTTTCTGTTGCTGGCTTCTCCTTTCCTCAAATGTAAGGTCATTACCACTAGAACGTCCATCCCTGTTCTCGTTGAAAACAAATAGATACAACCAGAAAAAATTAGGTCAAAACAGAAAAATAAAAAAAAAAAAAAATCCCCATGATCCCTCCTCATATGAACAATGATATCAGTTCAAAACCCAATTAAAAATTTTCCTTGGAAGTAACTCAACAACTGGAGATAATGTACATGATTAAACCAACGAACCACCAGCCCTGTTCTCATCAGAAATAAATAGATAAAGCTTGACAAAATTAGGTCAAAACACTGGGAAAAAAAAACTCAGATTTGGAGCTGAACCCTAGCCAAAAGTGTCCACCGAAGTAACTCGAGAATTTGAGCTGAGAAACATCATTTGTCCTCCTAATCAAGTTCCCATTCGATTCAAATCCTCATTTCCATTTAAAATTCTCAAACCCTAAAAACCCCTTGTTGCCAATTACTAACAAATCCACCGTAAAGTCCACAAAAGAATCACCAGAAAAAAAAACAAATGAAACAATGTTAAGAAAAAAGGAAAGGGGGAAAGAGAGAGACAGCATACAAGTCGATGGGAAAAGAGGGATTAGGGTTTTCGGCATCGAAGAGGAGGTCGGCCTCCTCGGCGTTCTCAATGACTGTCTCGATATCGGTAACCTCGGTGATGGATTCGAGGACCTTCTTGCGCTGAGACTTGCCCTTCTCCTTGGCCAATTGGACCATTTGATTGTGCTGCTTCACCAGCGCCCTCCCCAGCCCCGTCTTGTCGTTCTTCCCCATTTCTCGTAGCAAAGGAACACGAAAGCTCCAACCTTTACCAAGCCAACGGCAAAACCCAAACAAGATTTCAACTCTCTGCGTCTGCGCTTCGAATCGAGAGATGGGTATACGGAGGTCGCGCGTTTGGGTTCCTTGGAATGAAGATAGCTCCTGAAGAAGGTCTGTCTATGGCGCTATGTAACTCGTAGCCGCCGTCTTGATGGAATGCAAATCCAATTTTGCAAGGGCATTAATTGGAGGTCGATGGAGTTTTATGTATTTCGGACATTTAGTCGGTATCCCTAATACATTGTTTATTTCGTGAAATGTACGAAATTTTTACATATTTCGTATCGTATCCTTAATGTTTGTAAAAGTAGGAAGAATAGCAAAAAATACCCAAAATCAATAAGAGCTTTGCAAATATGCCTTGTTTTTTATTTTTTGCAAAAATGCCTAATTTTATTGCAAATCTATCTACTAAAATTGCAAAACTACCCAAAAGGAAAAAATAACGTGAAATAATTAAATACGGAAAATATAAGAGAAAAAAAAAAGAAAAACAGAAAAAATAAGAAAATGGAAGATAAAAAAAAAAAGAAAAAGGGAAAAATAAGAAAAAAAACTAAAAATGAAAGATAAAATAAAGGCCAAATGGCATAAAACCACCCTTTATTCACTCTTATTCTCAACTAACCACCCCTTATTCAAAAATTTTCATTTAACCACCCTTTATAGTATATCTATTGCAACTAACCACTCATTTTCTCTTTTCTCTATTTAAAAGACCAAAATGGCCCCAATATTAATTACTACTTCCTCCGATCCAAAATATATGACATTTTACTTTTCAACACGTATGTTAAGGAGCTAAAAACTATATAATATATTAACTTTTTTTTTTATAATTTAATACTTATTACTAACAAATATTAAGTTATTAAAAAAATTAATAAAAAAGTTGATATTTTATATAGTTTTTACCTTCTTAAACTACGTGTTGAAAAGTCAAATGATATATATATATATATTTTGGATCGGAGGAAGTAATGTTTATTTATTTTTTATTATTATTATTTTGGTAGAGTTATTTTTTCTTATTAAATCTCAAGTACATGTTTTAAAAATGTAGCTAACTGTCAAGTCCTCACCCACCTCCTTCTACTACCGTAAATTTACCAACTATCAAACATTTTTCACAGTTCCACCCAATGTTGTTACAATCCCAATCCAGTTCAACAATTCTAACGATCCAAAAATGGCAGAACAATCCCAATTTTTTTTTTGCGATACTAACAATTCTACAAAATGTCTATTATACAAAATTTCTAACATTCAGAGTTTAAACATAAGAAAATTTTAATATAATTGGTTAGTCTATATTGTATTTAGATTACTTTAAAAATTTTAAAACCTATATGAATATTTTTTTTATGATTTAACCTAATACTTAACTAATATAAAACATATTAACATCATTTTTAAAAAATTCATCCATGTGGTGGGATCTTACGTTTAAAACTCATGGCCATGAATTTTAAAACCGAATATATTTTAGTATAGGCATAAAATAAAGTTTTAAAATTTTAAAAGTAAGCTAAATATAATATAGAATATACCAAAACATTTACTTGAGATTTAATAATAAAAAACAACTCTACCAAAATAATAATCATAAATAAATAAACATTAGTAATTAATTTTGGGGGCATTTTGGTCTTTTAAATAGAGAAAAGAGAAAATGGGTGGTTAATTGCAATAGACATGTTATAAAGGGTGGTTAAGTGAAAATTTTTGAATAAGGGGTGGTTAGTTGAAAAGAAGAGGGAATAAAGGGTGATTTTATGCAATTTGGCCACACATAAAAAAGGAAATAAAAAGTGAATAAAAAGGAAAAAAAGATCAGAAAAAAAAAAGAACCCCACCAGACCGATCGAAGGGCAACCAAAAATCCAACCCTTTGCGAGCTCTCCTCCGCCGGCGTTGAAGCTCTCCTCTCAAACCAATCGACACGCCTCTTTTACCGGCGGTTTCTCACCATCTTTGGCTCTTCGGTCTCGCCATCAGCCCTCCTCCAATCGGGCATCCGGCCTCCTCTCATCTTCCTCATCTGCTCTTGTCGACAATGTAGCCTCAAATCGTCGAACACCACCATTCCGCCGCCACCACCGTCTCAGCCAGCAAACCACCGGTGAGGAGATCGTAACGGTTGTCGTCGATCATCATCAGGTCCAATGTCGTCCATCAAAGCCCTCTGTCATCGAATTCAAGTAAACCCTAGGTTTGTTACTTGATTCCTCCATGCTCATGTGTTTATCGACTGTAGTGACTAGAGCCTAGTGCTTACGAAATCCGAACCCTACATGAAACCAAACCCAATTCGCAATTTGTCGAATGCCTCGTTGAGGTTACGATGGGGTTCAAAGGGCATGCAGTGACCCCGATCATGGTAGATACCCCTAATGTTTGAATTCATGCATTCTCAACTCAAAATTAGGAAATTACTTTTAGATTGAACTAAAATCAGGAATTGCGATGTTATTGAAATGCTTTAAATGTTGTATGGAGCTGAAATTTTTTTTTCTGCTTCATTTGGGAATTCCGAAGGAATTGTGATGTTCTTGAAATGCTTCACCTACTAGATTCGATGTTTTTCAGGCTTAACATGTTTGCAACAAGATAGGATTTAATCTAGTTGCTTGTGCTTAATATATGTGTTGTGATTTTAGTATTTTACTTTGATTGATATGTGATTATGACTATGGACGATGTAAAAATACAATTGATTCTTGCTTACTGATAGGGAGAAGACTTTTGATATTGAAGAGGGTAGTCTTAATTGCAAGTTCAAGGACCGGAAAAAGAAGCTAAATCCTGATTTATTTCATTCTAATCCTGAGGTATGTCTCATAGGCTTTGGATATTGAATAATTAAGTCGATTTAGTTCGTTCTAAACATGAGTTATATCTCTCAGGCATGGCCATTACAAGAGGTGGGAAGGATTCTAGCCGTTGTCGACCAAATGAGATGAAAGGCATTGACAGGGATGAAACGCAACGATAGAAGAGGAAGCGAAAAGCACCCGTCAACGACAAAAACAAGGGGAAAGTCTTCAAAAAAGATGTAAGTGTAATCATTTTGGTTTCCATTGACACAAAGAATGTTATCAAATTGGAAGCTTATATCTTTTCTCTCAAATTATTTGCAAATATTGTATAAATATTTAACTAGGTGAATATTTGGATTGTCACATAGAATATAGTGAATACAGAGTAGAAAGGTTAACCAACTGCTTAGTTTTCACTCAGAACAAAGTAATAGTGACTGATTCCTAAAATGCTTGAAGTTATAGCTTATGTTAACTACTTAACCATGGGCCTGAAATGTTATGAAGTTCGATTTCATATTTCCCAAACCTTATATGCACTTAAGTGAGTTAACACAAAACCTTATAGCAAATACTTTCCAAAACCTATGCACTTAATTTGGTTTGATTTGGATGAAGGACTTGATAAGGTATTTGCATATTTCTGCATAGGGCACCTGTCATCCCCTATGTTATTAAAGTTTTCTTTTCTGGTGCTATGAACTTTCTCCAATTTCTATAAAACTTTAACATTACATTATGAAATTATTGTTCATTTATTAGTTCTATTTGTGCCTTTAGATGCCAAATATAATTTGATAATAGGTCTTCGTTCTATTAAATCTGATTTTTATATATATATATATATGTAGGACAAAACCAGTATGCTCTTGTTCCCATGATTGTCAGAGGAGTGATGTTGGGATGTGATCAGCCTATAATTCTACATATGCTTGATATTCCTCCAGCTGCTGAGGCTCTCAATGGAGTGAAGATGGAGCTCATAGATGTTGTCTTCCCACTTCTTAAAGGTAAGTGTTTGTATGTTTTTTAGCCATTCATATTTCATTATTTTGTCCTATTAGATAAATTGGAATAGATATTATAGAATATATACCATGGTCTGTCTCCTAGGTGTTGTTGTTACAACTGATGCCGTTGAAGCTTGCATTGGTGTCAACATCGCAGTCATGGTTGGTGGATTCCCCAGGAAGAAAGGTGAAGGCATGGAAATGAAACATGCGATGTCAAAGAATGTTTCCATCTACAAGTCACATCCATCTGCTTTTAAGAAGCATGTTGAACAAAACTACAAGGTCTATTTTTGTTCATTGTTCATTTTGGTCAAGTCCTTACCTTTGAAAAAGGAATAAGAATGCTTTCATACTCATTTAGACATTCATGTTTGAAGCAACTATAAATTTTCCATTTGTCATATTTTTTAAAAATTTATTGCGGGCAACACCATATGTTTCTTTCATGCTCATTTATAAATGTCGATAAGATTGTTGTAAATAATAAATCGGAAAACACTATCCATCTGTAGTTGATAATGTGGGATGCTTGACCACATTGACAATCTACAATTGATTGATCTGCAACACATCCAAACCAGTAGCAGGCTCAGCCTTGCCTTTGGCCGATATCAAATAGCGAGCTAAGCATCCTCCCTCACCCATGTGGCTCCAAAAGAGCTGGTGTTGCTTCTTGGCCTTGCGACAATTATGCTTTTCTCAGAGGGTAAAGGAGGATAATACATGGCTGCTGGTGTTGCAAATAATAGATCGGAAAACATTAACCATCAGTAGTTGATAGTGTGGGATGCTCGATGACGTCTTACAAGTATAAGAGGTGTGAGTCATTATTGAGTTACATTTTCACATTTGATAGGAAAACACATATAACTTGACATGAAATTCAATATATCTTGACAATATACGTTAGGATACAAAGAAAAAATGTGTCAAAGTCGAGGGTTAAACGTCAAAAAGATTGTTGCGAGTAATGGATCAGAAAACACTAACCATATGTAGTTGATCGATAGTGTCGGATGCTGACTTCATACAAGTATAAGGGGTGTGGGTCATCATTGAACTACCCCTCAGCTCTCACATTTGACAGGAAAACACATGTAACATGATAGGAAATTAAATAGATCTTGACAGGATAAGACTATCAACATATCGGGATACAAACCAAAAAAGGTGTTAAAGCCGAGGGTTAAACGTTGACGAGATTGTTGCAAATAATGGATCGAAAAATACTAATCATTTGTATTTTATAGTGTGGAATGCTTGACGACGTCATACAAGTATAAGAGGCGTAGTTCATCATTGAGCTCAACTCTCACATTTGACAAGAAAACACATATAACATGACAAGAATTGAATTCAAAGATCTTAACAGGATAGGACTATTAACATGTCAGGATACAAACCAAAAAGGTGTCAAATTTGGGGGTTAAAACGTCGTAAAGATTGTTGCAAATAATGGATCAGAAAACACTAACCGACCATCTGTAGTTGATAGTGTGGGATGTTTGCCGATGTCTTACAAGTATAAGAGGTGTGGGTCATTATTGAGCTACGTTTTCACAATTGACAGGAAAACACTTATAGCTTGACATGAAATTTAATAGATCTTGACAGGATAGCGCTATCAACATGTCAGGATATAAACCAAAAACATGTCAAAGCCAGGGGTTAAACGTCGAAAGATTGTTGCAAATAATGGATCAAAAAACACTAAACATATGTAGTTCATAGTGTGGACTTTGGGATGCTCGATGATGTCATACAAGTGTAAGAGACGTGGGTTATCATTGAGCTCAATTCTCACATTTGACAAGAAAACACATATAACATGATAGGAAATTCAATAGATCTTAACAAGATAGGGGTATTAACATGTCAGGATACAAACCAAAAAGGTGTCAAAGCGCGTTGGGGGTTAAACGTCGAAAAGATTATTGCAAATAATGGATCGAAAAACACTAACCATCTGTAGTTGATAGTGTGCGATGCTTGACCACGTTGTATAAGTATAAGAGGTGTAGGTCATCATTGAGCTATGTTTTCACAATTGATGGGAAGACACTTGTATGCTGACAGGATATGGTTATACATATGTCAGGATAAAAAAAATGTAGCCACCTTAAATGAAGAAATGTCGTAGCCATCTTTCACCCCAGAATCCCAGTCTTTTTTTCGGTCGAGACATCATTCACCTGCATTTTGACACTTGACAAGAACATACCTATATTATGACAAGATAAGAATACAAATGTTGATAGGAAGACACTTGCATACTGACAGGATATGGTTACACACATATCAGGATAAAAAAACTAAACGTAGCCACCTAATTAAATGAAGAAATGTCGTAGCCACCTTTCACCCCGGAATCTTGGTCTTTTGTTTGGTCGAGACATCATTCACCTACGTTTTGACACTTGACAGGAATATACCTATAGTCTGACATGATTAAAACAAGACCTTGGCAGGATATTCTTATCAAACATGACGGGATAGGAATACAAATGTTGACAGGATAGCACTTCCATATTGACAGGATATGGTTATACACATATCAGGATAAAAAACAAAACGTAACCACCTCAAACAATTTCTCATAATTGACGTAATTTTTTTTTGATTGGGAAAGATTTCGGGGAGGGGATCCCTACCCGATATGAAGTCAATTGTATAAGAAGAAGATGATAACGGTAAACAACTCTCGTTTGGTAGGTTAAACAGTTACACAATCATATCTTTCAAATATTATTTGGAAATTTAATTATAAAAATTAAAGTTTATTTTCAGATTTTATCTAAAAAAATCTTCCTTTTAAAATCTATCTTCTTCATATCTGGATTTTTTTTAATTTTCGAAAAACTGTTTTTTTTTTTAATTTCCAAAAATTATTTTTTTTCCATTTCCCATGAATCTATTTTTTTTTAAACTTCCAAAAACCCAATTTTTTCCAAATTCCAAAAATCTGTTTTTTTAATTTCCAAAAATCCTATTTTCCCATTTTCTGAAATTCTAGTTTTTTTCGGAAAATAATTTTTTAAATTTTCGAAAATTTTGTTTTTTCAATTTCAATAATTTTTTTTCAATTTTTGAGGATCCTATTTTTTTCAATTTCTCAAAATCTGTTTTTATTTAATTTTCCAAAAATCCTATTTTTATATTTTTATATGAATTAAAAATATCTAACTTCCCAATACTTTTATTGCAAATATGCCCAAATAGACATCCTTTGCAATTTGGTAGAAATTGGGGTATTTTTGTAACACTTTTTTTGGGTAGGATATATCCGCAAATCCGCCGTAAAAGTATTATCTCGTGAGTCGTGCCCCACCATTTGGGTCAATGAACAAAGAGGGTCTTTCGAAAACATTCTCAATTTACTTTCCATGGGGTAAAAGTAGGGGTGAGTTGCAAATTCTAAGCTTGTCTAGATCTCGTCCCGATATCGTTCATATCCTGACGAGATATGAAAAAAAAAGAATCATGTCTCGATATCTCATCTCGCAAAAACCGGATTGCTCACCACATGGCCAATTTATCGTCATTCACACGGTGGTGTTCACGGTTACTCAAACCGTAAAAAAATGGCCGGCCACGGATTCCAAAATCGTGGGAACGATCGTCATGGCTACGATTTTGAAAACCGTGAGTATCCATGCTACTACGGTTACTGAAATCGTGACAAGTGAGCTAAACGATTGAAAATCAGTATAAACAGAAGCCCATGGTGCCATTGAAATCAAAATGAAACAAAGCGGAGGGTGATAGAGTAGTAAAAAAAACACGTTGAGGGTCTCGATAACACGTCGAGGTGGTTTTTTTTTTTATCATGTCCCTCTCAAGAAGTATCATAAGATGAGGTGTCATTCAACCCCCACTGTTACATTGAACCTGAAGAACTTGTTGGGAACGTCCAAGTATTATAAAGATTGTGTATTTATGTAGTTTACGTACCGTTTTGGCATTACAGTTTATAGAATATTCGAAATCAATATGTTGTTGTATGAAAATGACATTTGATATTGTAGTTTACATACCGTATTGCTATCATTAGAGTTTAAAGTTGTGAATGATATTTGATATAGTGTTTTTTTTTGTGGGGTTTGATAGAGTGTATAGAATAATCGAAAAACAAAGCATTCGAGAAACATAATTTATAGTTGTGAAAGGATATTTGAAATACTTGTGAAATGATATTTGAGATACCATTTGATTTGTGAAATAATAATTAATAAATTTTATAATCCATTATAATGTAGAGTCAACACCAATATTTGGAAGAGGGTACCGATTATTCGTCGATGTTTCAGCTTGACGGAGTGTGGTATGACAAGAAGAATATGAAGGGGTGGGCTTGTCATGTGGGTGGTGCAAAAAACATGGTTCTCGTGATACACCGATCATAGAAAAATAGACGGACTGGATTTGCAACCTATGTATTAGTGTGCGAGGACTACGGTGAGCGCAGGGAACCACCAGATATCGATTTGGATTTCCCCCCAGCATCGACAAAGGTATTGATGTCTAGGAAATTTGGGTGTGAATTTGAGCTCGAATGTCATCAACACGATGATGACAATTGGACCATACGTATCATATGTGGCTCCCATATTCACGACCTCCCGGAAAACCTGCTTATCGTGATACTACGATCGGACTAGACCTCGCAATGTCTTGCGTGGTCTTAAGATTGATGAAGGTGAATGTGTTACCGTCAACCAAGTTGATTATGAGTTAGACATAAGTCCCCATTTGGCCTCCCACTTTCCATGCATGGTAGCTAAGTGACCCTCGTAACTGTCTTCCATCTTGGACTCGAATAAGGTAAAACAATCGTTGTAAAAGGCCTACTGTCGACCAGCTAACTTTGTACTCTTCGCCTTCAGCTCAGTGTTGCACATAAGATGCCACCTGCATAACATATGCTTCATTGTGGGAAACACCTCATTGAGGGCCTTGATGAGACCCAACTCATGATTTGTCATGATCACATCTGGAAGCCAATTTTTGCACAAATGCTTTAGTCGTCTCTTTGTCCAGATGTAGTGGTCTGCATTCTCCCTTGCCATGAATACAAACGCTTTTGCAAATGTCTTCTTCGTGCTTGTCATCCTTACAATCTTAAGTAACGACATCTAGTACGAAGTACATTTCAATATTAAGTATATTACAACATCACATTAGTAGTTATAATTGTGGCTGATGAATATGCTGACTCTTACTGGTTCGTTTTATATGTCGTGTCCGTGAAGATGACATAAGGAAACAACCGCAGAAGATGGCGTAAGTCAGGATGTGTCAATATTATGTTGCTAACCTCGTTACCTCCCACGTGAGGGGACTTCCTCAATACAACGTAGTAACCTTTTTGATCAATCGAGTGTAATGCTTGTGATAGATCCTTACCGACTGAAATGAAGGTAAATGTCTTAAGATTGATGAAGATGAAACGGAGGGACGTAAGGATCTATCACAAGCATTACACTCGATTGATCAAAAAGGTTACTACGTTGTATTGAGGAAGTCCCCTCACGTGGGAGGTAACGAGGTTAGCAACATAATATTGACACATCCAGACTTACGCCATCTTCTGCGGTTGTTTCCTTATGTCATCTTCACGGACACGACATATAAAACGAACCAGTAAGAGTCAGCATATTCATCAGCCACAATTATAACTACTAATGTGATGTTGTAATATACTTAATATTGAAATGTACTTCGTACTAGATGTCGTTACTTAAGATTGTAAGGATGACAAGCACGAAGAAGACATTTGCAAAAGCGTTTGTATTCATGGCAAGGGAGAATGCAGACCACTACATCTGGACAAAGAGACGACTAAAGCATTTGTGCAAAAATTGGCTTCCAGATGTGATCGTGACAAATCATGAGTTGGGTCTCATCAAGGCCCTCAATGAGGTGTTTCCCACAGTGAAGCATATGTTATGCAGGTGGCATCTTATGTGCAACAGTGAGCTGAAGGCGAAGAGTACAAAGTTAGCTGGTCGACAGTAGGCCTTTTACAACGATTGTTTTACCTTATTCGAGTCCAAGATGGAAGACAGTTACGAGGGTCACTTAGCTACCATGCATGGAAAGTGGGAGGCCAAATGGGGACTTATGTCTAACTCATAATCAACTTGGTTGACGGACCACAAAGAGGCTCTTGTTCGAGCATGGGTTGATTGTTACCCTCACTTCAGGATTCAGAGAACAAACATGTAAGTCATTCCCTTTTGTATTATCGCATCTATACAACTACTTGTACACGATAAAAATAACTAATAATGATTATCTGTATATCATTCAGTTGCGAGTCTGCTCATTCGAAGCTAAAGTCTATGTTAAAAACATCCGTTGGCCGATTTTTTATGTCACCAACTGCATAGACGCCATGATCAGGGAACATATTGACCAGATCAAGGGATCCCTTGAAAAGTTAAGATTAAGGACAGAGGACAGTGTGTCCAACAACCCAATATTTGCTCCACTCCTGCTGAAGGTCGCATGGGAATGTTTTGACCTTTTGTTAGATAACTACAACAAGTCTAGAAGTCTACCTTCCAACAACGAAGACGTTTTGTCGCGATCATTACTAGCGGGATGCGTTTAGGGTCCTTTGTCTGCACAAATTATCGCAATTAGAGCCAGTAGGCAATCTTTACGTCCAAGGCAAATACATCCATTTTGGAGGCAAGTAGTTTGGAGTAGAGTTATCAATGTGAAGGAGGACAACGAAGATACTGTGTACATAAACCCAAATCGGGTGGAGCTGACAAATCTAAGACGGGAGATGGATGTTGACATATTGATGGAAGATGATGTTGATAAAATTGGATAATTCTTCTTTAACATGTGACACCTAGGAGAAACCAACATGAGAGAGCCAACAAGTATCAACCCAAAAGGGCGTCCTAGTAGAAGGCGATCTGTGCAGCGCAAGATGAGTGGGTTCGAGCATAGTAGAAGGGAGACTATAAATCCGGGGCTTGGGATTAGGAGAGGTCATGGCCGTGGTAGAGGACACGATGAGGCTACTATCAAGGAGGAGGGCACCCTCAATCCATAGGTAATTCTACGCGGCCAAGTAGACGAATTTTTGTTACCTTTTGTGACTAACTTGATTAACATAAAAGGAGACGATCATTGTGGATTTCATGCCCTCGCACATCTCCTTGGGTACGGGGAACAATACATCAATACATGCGAGTTTAATCATATATTGCAATAGAGTCATAGACGCATAGATGGTTGTACGAAAGAGGCATTAATGTTGTCTATACCATATACATTCTCATAAGTAACGTGGACATTTCTAGTCCAGCACCATGTCTCCATCGCCTAGAGACATGGATGGAGGCACCTTTAGTACCATTGGTAGTTGCGACACTTTTTCACGTATTGTTGAACTCGAACTTGATAGGGTAGTGATAATCCATATTTCATATAGACATTATAGGTATTTCTTATTGCATTTAGATAGGAGTTTTGTATATGTTTTAGTTTAATTTCATATCTTTCTTGTGAAGTATTCAAGTTCGGAATCTACGCATTTTTAGTGTTTATTTTGTAGTTTTACATTCCGACCTTGGATGGGATCTTGGAGGAGCTTGAAAGGATGATCTAGGAGCATATGAAGGCTAAGGAAGGAGAATCAAAGGAGCAAGGAAGCACAACGTCGAAGCTGAGAGGAACCAAGCTACTATTGGGACCGGCGCCCGCCGTTGTCGCGTGTTCAGCGATTGCCGATTTTAGTCCGAATATTCTATTATATTGTTATATTGTTATTATTATTTTATTCCCTATAGGGTTTTTTCACGACTCTATTTAGGTTAATTTCATTCAGCCTTTGTGTATGTGATGAGGTTGGAATTACCGTGAGACGTATAGAGAGATAGAGAGATGAGCGTTACTTTGGCTATGAGTTGTTAAACTCATAGTTTCACATGTGATTCGAATACATGATTGAATGAATTGTGATGATTTGATTTCAATTAGTTATTTATAATTATATTTATCATCTTGTTCTTATTGATATGAATCTGTGTTCCTTTCTATGATTGATCACCATGTTAGGAATTGCATTTAGGCTATGAATCCGTTGTTGGTTTCTTGATAGCAAATGAAGTCATTGATTTAGTGATATTCCTATGCCTTTATAGTGGATGATTTCGATTGATCTGTGTCGATTAGATGTGTATAGGGTCGAGTGGGTTGTTCTCTTGTCTTCTATTTGCATTGAATCGATATGCCAATTGGTCTAAGAACTTGAATCGTTAATGCTATTCTTTAGTGATATTGAATAAGAAGATTGTATCTTTGCAGATCAATCAACCTTAGTCAAGTCGACATATATATATATTATAAGTACTATTGAATCGATCCTAGGACCTTGAACTTCAACCATTGTCGAGAATTATAGGTGAAATGATTTTCTATCTTATTATCATCATCATCATATTTACTTTATTTTGTCATCAAGTTGCTACAAATCATTGCTATTGATAGGGATGACAATTTCATCTGCACCCGACTCGAACCCGAATCACCCGACCCGAAAAAGTGGGTGAAAACCCGAAAAAAAGCGGGTGAAAAGTGGATATGGGTGAAGTGGATATGGGTGGTGGGTCGGGTGGGGTGATATTTTTCTCACCCACACCCGATCCACCACCCAACCCATCATCCACCACCCGACCCGATCCACCCCATCCATCTACATTATAAAATATTATTCATATATCTTATATAAAAAATCTATAAACTTTCTAAGTTCCTAAACTCTAACTTTCTAATTGGCACTTTGTTCTGCTAACCTCTTACCCTCTTTATCCTCTACCACTCTTGTCTTGTTGTGGCTGGGCGACTTATTTTCCTTAAGAAAATGCTATTTAAACCCCCGTTTATGTTTAAGACTTAGACTATGTGTTTAAGACAATGTTATTTAAACTTATGACTTATTTAAGACTTAATGTATAAGATAATGTTATTTTAGCCAATATTTTCTCTACATGTTTTATTGGAATTCAATGATGTATATTTAGTAAAAATCACTCATATGTCATCCATATTTCACCCATTTCACCCGCTCACCCGATGGATATGGGTGAAAGTGGATATGGGTGAAGTGGATATGGGTGGTGGGTCGGGTGGGATGATTGGTCATCCATGGTGGGTGTTCGCCACGGGCGGGGATGTGGTAAAGTAGGAGATTCAAATATTTAAAGCAAAGCACAACTAGACTATCTCCCTGTCCCAAACAAATAATACAAGAATCCCCTCCCTTGTAGTAGTAGGGTAATTTAGGATCGAATCCACGAGGAGGTATGTCAGCGCTTCCTTTGTTGTACTCACGATCAAGGCCTTCGACCTCAGCAGACACTCGATATCGAGTATACAGGTGGATATCGACCTCAGTTCTGGTCGATTTCCTAGCGCAGTTCCTGCAGAAGACAAAACAACAAGTCGACGTCGAGCAGATACCTCGATATCGATGTTAGACCTCGATATCGACCCTTATGGTCGATTTCGATGCTTTTCACAGAAACTGTTTTTGTAACCAATTTGTCGGAAAAGAGTCCGAAGAAAATAGAACGGAGAAGGAAGATGAACAGAAACAAAACTAAGACTTTTATGAAGAATTCAATTAATTAAAAGGCTTCCAAAGTCGGGGTTTCATGCCACAACGATAACAATGCAAGTTTTATGCTAAAGATATGAACTTTAATGTCTTTCCGTCAAATAACTTTCGTTATCAACACTTAGGTGATTAGAGGCTCTCGCATAATTCGTAAGAGTTACTATCCAATTCATGAGCAATTCAAGTTCACAATATGAGTGGCTTTCGCTTCAATAATGCAAAGAATGAATCTCCCTAAATTTCGTAGAGGATCATGCATGGGGTAGAAGACGGAATCGCATAAAAGTCATACCTTTGATGCACTTACCTCACATTGCTATCGTCGGGCTCACCCCGACCCTAGAAGTGGGTTGGCTACTCGCTCCTCATCATGCACATCATCATCATTGTTATTGTAAGAAAGCTACTTTGAATTAAATCTCCGAAAGAAAGTACAACCGAACAAGCCACTCCACTCTCGCTTTAAAACTCCACTCGGCCTCCTCTCTCTCTCTACTCTCTATTGCAACTGAAATTCTCTGCCAAATTGGATACCTAAACCCAGCCCTATTGGCCTCTATTTATAGATGTTGATAAGGACTCGAAACCTTATCTTTATTCTCTAAGATAAACTAAAACAAAGTAAAAGCTAAAACTCCAGCCTCCTCATGATAGATCTGGTGTTGATGATAGGAAATCTCGACCTTTGGATAGATATTGCAAGCTTTGGATATAATTCTATCAAAATCGGAGTCGAATTCCTCTGCTGGCATGGTCGATATCGACCCTTAGACATCGATATCGACCCTTCCAAAACCTTATCTCGAGCTTCTCCTTCTCCTACTCGAACTGGCACTCGACTTCTATCAATTTGGTCGATCTGGCAGCATCGATATCGACCCCCAGACGTCGATATCGACCTCTTATGTGTCGATATGCTCTGTTTCCTTTTCTGCTCGATTCCTATGTCTCTGATGTACTCGATGTCGAGGTCTTCAGTCGATTTAGACCTCTTCAGAAGACTTCGAGTTCTTTTTCCGCTCTTCCGAATTCATCCATTTTCATCCTGTTTTCTGCGAAATCACATGGAAACTCGTGCAAACCCATATATTTGACAATTAAGCATAAACTACACTATTCCCATGTTTTCCCATTAATATGCATGCAAAAGACAATAAAATGGATTCATGTGTGCATAGAAAATATGGCAATTTTGCGCGCACATCAGTGGGTCGGGTGAAATGGGGGTCCATCCATCCACCACCCGACCCATTGCCATTCCTAGCTATTGATATCAGAAATCATTATTAAGAAATAATCATTGCAACCTTTCTCTCTGTGGGTTCGACTCCGGACTTTATCGCTTTACTAATCTATTGGTTTAAGTATTGAGTTAGGATATTATTACTATTTGGGAGAAGCGAAAGCTAACGACGTTCGCCGATCACCAGCTAGTATGTTCTAACACAAATATTTCATTACATATTTGAATATAAAAATGTTTAATGCTTCTTATTGGATATCCAATAATCACTCCACCACCCGCTCACTCGTACAGGTTGGATGCAAGTAAAGGTTTTGCGGGTGAAAGTTTATATCCGCGAGACAAGTGTTAAAATGACGAGTTTCACCCATAACCATAACACACCCCATGTCCACCCCCACAGATGCCCCAACCATAGGCGATGCCAACGATCCGGATGACATTGAAGAGCATATAGTCGTGGATGAGCAAGGGGAAAACGATCACAAAAATGGCGTTTCATCTTCTCCTTCTCCGAAGGTCAAGCTTCTGTTTAGGGTGCAACAAATGGTGCTCGAGCTCAATGCTGACATTACTTAAAAGACCGTTTTCGACCATCCAAAGAAAAATTAAGAAGAAGAAGAGCGACTTGGGTAAATTACCAAAGCGAATTGGATGAGAATTGTTTGATTGATGCTGGAAAGAGGAAATCCACTATTGGCTGACAAAGAACTTCAAGAGGACGAAGCAGAGAAAAATGATGAAGATGGAGAGGAAGAGGCAGTTTATGAACACGAACACCTTGGTAGATCCGTGATTTCTCTTCTTCTGGTTCTTACGAAATGGGAGAAGCTTCATCTTGGTCGGGGCAACAATAATGGTTGCGATTAAAGAATGAGAAAGGTGAAGAAAGGAGAGATAAATCTCATATATGGGATCAAATGGGAGACTGGAACGACGATGAAGATTAATTAGATGTTATGGACGTGCTTCAATGCTGCATATCTCCATTTATAATAAACCCAAAAAAGGTTCATCACAATTTCATCTAGATCCAGCTGCTCCAATTTTTCCATTGACTTCTCCTCTAGATAGAGCTGGCGAAATATCAACTATTTGTAAGTTGTCTCTTGAGAGTAAAATTATAATTTCACAATACATCATAATAAATAATCTTTCATTATCCAAACACCTACGAGGTTATTTCCTAAAAATAATTCTCATCATCTCCACTAAAAATAATCCCTATGAGGTGGAGATTATTGTATGGGTAAGGGTAAATTGCAACTAATATCCCAACCTTTAGGGATAGTTGCTTTCAATACCCTAACCTTGTAAAATTTCACAAAATATCCTAACCTATACCATTAATTGCAATTAACACCCTAAATGAGTTTCTTAAATTAAAAAATTACCCACATCAAACAAAAATTACAAAAAATCACCCATATTCATAAAATGTTTTCAATGAATCCCTAATACATTTTAAAAAACGAGAATTAAATAAATCTCTTACAATTTGACCCCACCTGACCCACCATCCAAAAATAATTATAATATATATAATATACTCCTTTAAAATATAATATAATTACTTTAGCATCTACTCATTTAAAATTTTAATATAATCAATCAAAATAATTAATTATTTATCAAAAAACATATATTATAATTAAAATCTAAATTTATATAAGTCTGTCTCGATACATGCCGATTTGTGCATCTATATATTCCCTGTATATTATTTGATACGATATATACTGTCTTTTTGGTTAATATTATGTTATATATACTAAAACTAATACATAACATCTTATAATGTATCACACATAAATTTCATGGTATTAAAAAAATGATTCTATAAGAAATGTTTAACATAATAGTTTAACAAAAATAAAATAAAGTAGATTTAAAAAAATAAATGGTAAAAGATATGATAACCATTTGCAATAAATAATTATATAATAAAGATATATTCAAAATAATGTGGTAAAAATAATAATTTTACCATATTATTTTTAATATATCTTTATTATGTAACTATTTATTACAAATGGTTATCATATCTCATACCATTTATTTATTAAAATCTACATTATTTTATTTTTGTAAAAGTGTTATGTTTAAGATAAATAATTAATTATTTTGAGTACTTATATTAAAATATTAAATGAGTACATGCTAAAATAATTATATTATATTTTTAAAGGAGTATATTTTATATACCTGTTATAATTATTTTTGGATGGTGGGTTGGGTGGGCTTAAATTGTAAGAGATTTTTTTAATTTCAAATTTTAAAATATATTAGGAGTTTATTGAAAACATTTTATGAATATGGGTGATTTTTTATAATTTTTGTATGATGTGGGTAATTTTTAAAATTTAAGAATCTCATCCAGGGTGTTAAGTGCAACTAATGGTATATGTTAGGATATTTTGTGAAATTTTACAGGGTTAGGATATTAAAAGCAACCATCCCTAAAGGTTGGGATATTAGTTGTAATTTACCCTATGGGTAATGAGGATTATAGAGGTGAAAATTTTTTTTTTTTAAAAATAATCCCGATAGGATGTTTGGTGGGTATAAGATTATTTTTTTAAAAAAAAATGATGAAATTGCTCGCACTCTATTTGTCATCCCCTACTTTTGGTCATCCCCCACATGCTGTTGAAAGAGAACCAGATTCCTCTCCCAAATGAAGAAATAGAGAAATTAGTAAAATCACCTCTTTCTAGATTTCGTTCTTGCATGTAGTCGACCATCCCGAGGGCCCCAGACTGAGAAATTAGGGAGAAATTCGATAATTCCATCCAAAATACCATCATCTTCAAATCCCTTACTTTTCTTCTCATCCTCGAATTTTTACTGGTTTACAACACCAAGGTTTCGAGGAAGCAACGAACAAAAATTCCCAATCGATCGGAGGTAGAGTGAACTGTGAAGGAGGGGATCGGAGGGAGAGTGAGTTGCGAAGGAGGGGATCGGATCCGGATGGGCTTGAGGGGATTCGCCGTGAAGGCCTAGGGATTCGTCGTTGGAGGATCGAGCACGGAGGGAGAGTATCGGCGATAGGGGCAGGAACGTCACAGATGAAGTTGTTGGGGGTGGACAGCCTCAACAATCTTCCTTGAGGAAGGTGGGATTCTTGAACGTAAATAACCCCGAATAATCTCAACCTAAAGATAGAGAGATTCAGATTCACAACCAAGCTATTACAATGGGAAGCAGGAAACCCACTTCATTCATAAACCTGTCATGCAGCAAAATCACAACACTTGTATCC
Organism: Persicaria maculosa; assembly: GCA_963922045.1. Taxonomy (NCBI): domain Eukaryota; kingdom Viridiplantae; phylum Streptophyta; class Magnoliopsida; order Caryophyllales; family Polygonaceae; genus Persicaria; species Persicaria maculosa. Next base: position 14,804,589 of record OY998261.1, on the reverse strand, counting down.
AAACCCCCTGAAATGGTATCCAAACCACTCAGCTTGTTTTTACAGACTATTAACAACAGAAATGAGAATAAACAAGAACAATAAACGATCACTTGATCTATACCAACATAAATTAACTGCAGCTTACACAGCACAAAAACTCTAGCTCACAATCTTATTTCTTCGAAAATGGAAGACAGTCTTCTCGACACTGCACAATTGACCACTCGGAAGTACACTTATGGGCGAGACTGTAACTTCCCCATCTGAATACTCAGTATATACAGCATGTAATACTTGTAACAACAAGGAACATAATGAACTCATGTAGTAATCTTCCACACATGATACAGCCTTTTATGAATGCAGGTCATCTGCCTGTTGAGTTGATTTTATCAGGCTTCCATTTGGCTTTGACTTATTCTTTGTGGGCTTCTCTGCAGTTGGAGTCCTTTTGGCTGCAGATCTTCCTGGAGTTTTACCCGTTTGAGGCCCTTGATTTGCTGCCGCAAAGCAACATAACGTCAAAACAGTCACCAGCATTCACATGAACAAAGGCTACTTGAGTATGAAAGCATAAACTGAAATGGAGTTTAAGGTCAGAAAACTGCATCTAGGTCACATAGAGCATCTTTTCCGGATGCAAATTTGCATGAGTGGAACACCATAAACATAAAAATCTATATTCACTAAGCTATATCAAGCGTCAACATGAGCTGGGAGGAGAGCGAGAGACTGGGGGAGAAGGCGTGAATAACTTGACTATGGGAACTATAAAAGCAACAAGCGGAATAGGAAGAAACCATAGACTGACCGTTATTAGGCAAAGACAAGCGCTTCTTAGTCAGCTTATCCTGAACTCCATCTCTCTCCTTTGGATTGCTATGTGATCGGGTTCTACCAGGTCGAGAGCTCGCTTCTTCAATCAAAGAATCAACAGTTTGTTTGGGTGTCACCTTCGCAGAACTCGCACTAGACATCTCCGGTTTCTTTGCCAATTGGCTAGGTGAAGAACCATCAGAATGAGAAGGGGCGACTTTCTGACTAGCCTGGTTTGGATAAGGCTCAGAAGACGCAGGCTTCTTGTTAGCTAGTTTTGTACGAGTTTTGAGGTCGTTAATTCCTTCTGATACTTCATTATCACAAATTGTCATTCCATCTTTCAGACTGATGTCAAGGAAGCGATTCTCCCAAGGCCGTACAGCCATCCATCTTTCCAACCAATTCCAGCCCCAGTTGTTTTTGTCAGGCTGGAAGCCAGGGAGAGCCGCTTGCTGCCTTGATCTGGCTTGCCACTGCATATGCATACATTGATCACAAAATCCAGCACATGGGTTATAAAAGGTAATATGATTAAATACATACCAAAAAACTAAAATGCAAAGCCGCAAAGTCATCATTATTTTTCTTGGGTTTGTCATCCACAGCATACCTCAATTCCCTAAATTCAAACATTAAAAACGGATCTCCTCCAGCCTCTTTGTGATTAAAAAGGGTAGAAATAAACCAAAAGGCAAACAGAGTGGAACACAAACATGATACACTACAAATGGTAATGTTTGCAGATGCAGTTGCATTACCTGATGAGCCAGTGCATATGCCATGGCTCTCTCCCGCTTAGCTGCAGCCTCCTGCCTCTTCACTAACTTGGCTTGAATTTCTTGTACTGATCCAACACCGTCACACCATCCTTCCTGCAAAGACAAATGATCAGGATGAAGGAACAGTATCATTGTTCTCCAGTCAGCCAATAATTCTATGCAAATTTTATACTAGAAAGCCCAAACTTTTCTGTTGTAAAGACTTGAAAAATAAAAGACAAATGCAGACCCACAAGGAAGAACATAACTCACGAAACAAAAAGGATGTCAATGATATGGTATGACTAGTGAATTTAGGCAAGTTAGGTTAAAAGTCCAAACGAATAGTACATTATCCAACTCCTGGAAAGATAAGGCTGTCCTAAGACTCCTAATTGATTGTAATTCTAAAAAAAAAAGCTAAATTGTGTATTATCACCTCTATTTCTCGAACATGAGCTTCCTGTAGAACTTGCTGCTGGACTTTATGTTCTGCTGTTTGACTTTCCAAAGCAAGACGAACACGTCTCGCTCGAACACGAGCCTGAACTCTTACCAAAGCTTGCATACATCTCAAGGTTATAGCAGCTTGCTTTCTCACTGCATGGCCCCTAACTAGTGCTTGGAGCCTTACTAATCCTTTCAGTGCTCGTAAAGCTCGTCTAGCCTGATAAATTTGCCAACAAGTAAGGAAGGTCGTATTGGAAATACTGAAATAGAAAACAAAAACTTGCAGAGAATTATGTGGTATTTCCTAATTCTTCTTCAAACAGAAAAAAAAAGGAAAAGAAAAGTTTCTTACTGAGGAGAAAAAAGAATCATTTTTGATAAACTCAACACCAATTTCACCCTTAGAGTCACTAAAATATATCATCAGTCATTATGTTGTAATTAAAACAGATCTTAGCCAATTCAGATATTATCTATTTGGCATTTTACTTCTACTAGAAAGCCCACAAGCCTCTGATATGCTTTTTAAGCAGAATAGTCTGACAGGAATAAAGAAATGATCGTCCAGTTTTAAACAATCAGTATGCTGGAAAATACATCACGAAAACAAAATGCATAAATGTATAAGTTTAGGAACACGGAACTAAGTAACTAACTCAAGAAGTGCATTGAGCCTGATTCATCAATTTAAGCTAAAAGGTCAAGGAAAATCAACAACAACAACAACAACCCAGTATATCCCGCGATTAGGCAGGGTCTAGGGGTCAGGATGTACGCACTCTTTCCCCGAACATGTCGAGAGAGTGTTTCCGAAAGACCCAAAACAATAGGGTACAAGCATCACATTGTAACATGTCAAATAATAGACAATGAGGCAATATAGGAAGCAGAGAGCAAGGCAGAAAGGAAAATCAGAGGATCTAGATAAGAAAACCAACATAAAGCCAAATAGGCAAGCCATTCTTACCAAGAATCCTCGAAATGCTGTCTGAATGTAGATAGCAGCCCATTCTTCCCTCGTCTGCTGTGGATGCTCAAATTCATAGTGTTCTTGAACCGAGGTAGATGAAGCAGGGGCATCCTCAAAATGCTGTCTGATATGTTCAACTCCATCTAGCTGTTCCCCGTGATGAACAATCCCTTCTTGAACCGTCGCATTATCTATCTCAATTGAGTTTTTTCTCTTATGTCGAGATCTACCTGTAGAAGATGTTCTCTGCAAGATCGAGGAAGATAAATTCAAAATAGATTCATGTGCCAGAAGCCTATCAGCAGAAAGAAAATTTTCAGCGGAAACATGCAGATATCTAAAATGCAGTTTATTTATACTGCAAACCTTTTCAGCTCAATCTAAAAGAAAAATATTCAAAATCCAATATGTGAATAATTTGTCACATGCATCTTAGTTGCCAAAAAGAAGAGTAACTTCCGTGTTGGTTCCACTCATTTTGTACATCAAATATAATTAAATACGTTTTGTAATTCGGACTTCATTAATCACTGAACAAGTGTATCTCAAAATGCCTCTTTTTAATTGTTCATGTATACACCTCCATTAATCACATATAAGATTACCTGATGTATGTATATACCTCAATCAAATTGTGTTTTCTCCATCAAAAGAAAATGCTTATGGGGATCTAGTAACTGAAATAAGCATCAAGATGAAGAAGATAGACGTCACATATGCACTGGACAGTAAATTCAAAGATGTATGCAATTGCATAATCAAAAGAAATGCAAGAAGGCATCTTTCTGCAGGGTAGGAGAAAGAAACAGGCTGAAACAGATGCCGCCTGGCCAACAACTCACTCTTTCATCTTTCTCTGCTGACTGGGATTTTTCTGATTTCTTCAGACCCACTAATGCTTTGATCCACTTCCCGGAGACACCCATGATACCTTACAATCAGCTACATCAAATATTCTGCAGCAGAAAATATTTAAAATTTGATAAGTGAGGTACGATTTGGAGGTCTTCCTGTATGCAGCCAGTAGTAATTGCTGAAGTAAAGCAAGCCAAGATGAGGATTCGTAGAATGAAAGCTCCATGTTTCCACAGATAATGAGAAGCTTCATTTGAAAATATGTTGAGAACCAGATAGAAAGCATAATTTACTTATGCCCAAACACTCCACTAACCACCCTTTTTTTTTCTCTCCTAGGGCTCTTCCACCCTAGTCGAGATTTTCCCTTAACTAGTTAGTAGTTCATTTACTCCCCATATGTTGGTGTCCTTTGCCAATCACTCAACCCATAATCTGTCTCATTGTATCCGCCAATTATACATAAGTGCTCCGCATCCATGCTAATGCCCTACTTCCAGCTGTATGGATATATTGTTTGGCATATTCGAGATGATACAACATAATCAAGGCATTCTTCTACCTTTAACGATCCGTGTAGACACACTAAATATGGCATTCAAACTACGGAAAAACTCACACAGGTCAGAATGTGTGCTTCAAATTCTCCCTTTTCTAGAGAATAGTTAAAAAATCATATCAAGCACATAGCCTTGATAAAATATTGAATAGGTACATCCTCTTAGAGAATATATGTCAACAATGACCGACTTGGACAAAAAGCAATGGAATAGCACATCACAGACAACAAGAAAAGGACATGCTCTTCCATAAAACCGTTAGAAAAAGGATTGCAAACAGAAGCTCCTTCAATGACTAAAAGCCAGATTTGTCTAAAGGATTTCAATGTCAACTTTTGGATTTAAGTAGCAATAGAAAACATCATGGCGGGAATACCAAAAGCATACAGAACAACAACCAATTACCAATTAGATCAAGAAAATAGAAATCCACAAATGGTCAACAAGTAGGTCTTTAACCTCAACCAGTCTACAATTCTTTCTTAGTTGTTTCATCTCCAAAACAAAACATGCTTAATTCACAATGCAGCTCAAAAGCTTAAAATAAATCAAGGAACAACACAATTACACAGGCATGCGAGTTCAAATTCATCCACACATCTTGAAATTTAACAAGTGATTCACTACAACCTGTTTCCGGTAATGGCAATGGCATACGAATGGAAACAGTAAAAAACTCCAACCCCTAAGCTAAACCTTAATTATACAATTTCAGTACAATAACGACAAATCATAACCTAGATCACATAGCAGCACCAAATCAATCACAGACAACGCAGATCGTAAGGTCCAGTAAAGGAAACGCGAAACAAGCAGCTGCCATTAACAGGAGGGAATTCAAGACGGAAAAGAGAAGTGAAAAACCGCGAGCTAACCAGAAATCGAACAAGGAAGAACCCTAATCAGCAATCGAACAAGAAAAACAGCGCGGAAACGGAATTGAGAGAGGCCGGGTTGACAGTGAAAGGATCAATCAACTAGTCAGAGGAAGTCAAAGGCAAAACGCAGTCTGTTCACCCAAGCTGAGGTATCTCCATCTCACGCACTGTTGACACTTCACACACTCCCCCATCTTCCATATCATCATCTCTTTCTCTCTCGTGTAGGATTTTATTTCCGTAGAGAGAGATAAAAGAGAGGCGTTTGTGTGGACAGCTGGACTCTAACGTACGCCGGAAGATGATGAAATTCACTTTTAGGTTTTATTACCTAACCCCACCCGTGAAATATAATACTTTATGCAAAATTACCCATATAATTAGAATTATAGAAAATATCCTTTATTCTCTTAAAATTGTAGTATTTCAATTACTCCATCCGTCTCAAAATACATGTCTTTTTAGGATTATGCACGGGAATTAATAAATAAGTTAAATATAATGATTAGATGTAAAAAAGTAAGTTAAGTGTAATAATTAGACTTTGGTATTAGAGTATTTGTTTATTTTTTTTTTCAATTTGTAGGAAGAAGAGTAGGGGTGATGTAAAAAGTAGAATAATGATTAGATGTAAAAAGTAGGTTAAGTATAATTATTAAATCTAAAAAGACATGTATTTTTGACAAAATTTCATGAGCTAAAAAGACATGTATTTTGAGACAGAAGGAGTATTAGTTTGTCATCAAAATCCTTCATTTAAGCCGAGTGAATTTTGTGTTATCCACATGTCTATGGATGTTACCTCTTGCTTTGTTAGTCCTTACTATTTACATTCCTGTCATACTTTGACCGTCCTCGAATTGTTCATGACTTCATATATACCTAGTTTTCATGCAACTTCTTTGGCCAATAAGGTTCTTCATTTAGTTGGTTCCTTTTGTTTGTGTTTTCTCATCATTTGTAATTCCTTTTGTATATGGTAAAACAAAAAATACATCTTTTTTGGTTAAGTCTTTGCATTGTTGTTGCCCTTCTCTGATTGCCTCGAAATCTTTCATCATCCATTATCATTTTGGCTTTTTTTTAATCACTCCTCCTATTAAGTTGTTCATTTTGTTTGTTCTATTGTTATGGTTTACTCTTTCGTTATTTTTATTGTTTCTCAATTTATCAAACAATATACTACTCCCTCCGTTCGACAAAACATATCGTTTACTATTCACGCACGCTTTTTTAAAATGATAAAAACTATATAAAATATTTATTTTTTTTATAAAATTTTTTTAACAAGTTTGTACTTATTAATAATAACTACGAAATTGTTAAAAAAAGTTATTAAAAAACTAAATATTTTATATAGTTTTTATCCCCTAAAAAGCGTGCGTGAATAGTAAAGTGACATGTTTTACCGAACGGAGGGAGTATTATTTAGTATTTTGAATTATTATCTAAATATAGTAAAATAAAAAAAAACCCTGTTTACTTGATTTGAAATCGTGTTTTTTTAAGAATCTATAAGAAGTTTGGGGTACCTTTGTGTAATTTAACCCAGAAATTAAAATATGAATTAAACCGACGTCGTTTGGGGGATTGAGGGTCGCTTTCGGCATCCCTCCGTTTCACGCATGAGACGGAGGAGTCAATCACGGTCACGGGGATTGCGTGGCTCGGAAATCGAGGGGTGGAGACTGGAGGGGTGCGCAGAGCATCACCCGGCTCACATTAGCGCGGTGCGCTGCCACTTTCCGGTTGGAATTAAATGATTGCTCAACTCTGGAGGGAAATGAGTCAAAAAATATTTGCTAAAATTTAAACACCGCATTCAAGTTTTCAGTTAAGTTTTTGCTTCCCTTTTTGTTCCGAAAGTTTTTTTTTTTTTTTTTTTTTTCCAAATTTCAAAAAAAATAAATAAATGTAATTTCACTTAATAGATGAAACATATGATAATTAATTACATCCGCTGACGTGGAAATTACGGCTATGGGCATTAAAGCCAAGGTGGGGCTATTTTAGTGTATAATATTTGCTAGATTTTTATAGTATTATTGTCTTTACATGAATAAGAATACGGCAAAAGTTCACCTACTCTAGTAAATTATTAATCACTTCAATTCAATGTGTAGTCATGTTGTCGGTTGCATAATTAATTCATTATTTAATTCGCATGGTGGTGTTATTTAATTTGATCACAAATTCACGTTTTGAAGGGACGAACTTTAATTTCAATTTGTTTTGGGCCTAGCTGAGGCCCATAGTTGTAATGGGCCAAAAAGAAAATCTGTGCTTCCAGCCCAACTACCTATGGAGCATGAAATTTGTTATTTATGGCCCGCTTTAGAGTAGGGATGAACACAAATCCCGTAAATCCCGTAAATTCCGCCCCGTTTTCCATCTCGGTGAGATTTGGATAAAAAAAATCCAATCTTGTTCTGCAAAAATATGCGGGATGCGGGACGGAGAATTCTTATCTCGCGAATCCCGTCTCGTCCCGCATATATATAAAATTAAAAATTATATATATAAATATATTTAAATATAAAAATAAAATTAATAATTTATATTATATATTAATATTTATTTAAACCCAACATTAGGATTTCATTTTTTATTTTATATAAACAATTAAACATAATAAACTAATAAAAGAATAATCTTACTCCAAGAATGTAAGGCGGCAAACACTCAACACTGCAGCAGCTGCTTTGCTTCAACACGAGTAGTTCAAATTCGACTCGTACTCGCTCGATAAAAAATCGACTCGAGCTTGTTCATTTTCGAAATGAGCAGAGTATGAGCACATTTTTAAGCTCGTTCCAAAGCACGTCTCGTCCGAATTAAACTCGAATAGCTCGAATTTTATGGAGTTTATAAAATTTTCTTTAAGTTACTGTATAATGAGCAAGTAGAGCTGTTTAAAGCTCGAAAAAAGCTCGGCTCGTGCTTTCTCATTTCCTAAATGAGCCGAGTATGAACACATTTGTAAGCTCGAGTCAAAATTTAGGCTCAGCTCGAGCTCGTTCTTATCCTAAATGAACTGAATATAAGCAAGCAATACTCAGCTCGTTCGGCTCGAATAATAGCCCTACTTGTTACTGTATTCGCTAGTGGGAATGTGAGATTATTATGTAAATTAAGCAGTAGCAACTTGTTGATTTTGCTATTGGAATTAAAATCATGGAATTATACATAAAACTTTAATACTTAATTATGTAAGATTATATGTAAGATTTTTTTATTGTTAAAGTTTATTGGATTGTTTTGGAATCTTATTTTACGAGGGATAAATCCCGTCCCGTTCCGATCATGTCCCGTCCCATGAGGGATAAGATCCGGCGGAATTTGAAAAAAAATTCAATTCCGTCCTGCAAAAAATACGTGGGACGAGATGTGGGATTACTCCGGTCCCGTCCCGTCCTGCCTTGTCCCATGCCCACCCCTACTTTATACTCTGTATTCCATTCGATCAGACATAACACACAAATACACCACAAAAAAAATTACTCTCTCTGTTTACTTTTAATTGTCTTTTTTACTATTCATGTACATTTTTTAAGGTGATAAAAACTATATAAAATATTTATATTTTTAATAATTTTTTAACAATATCATACTTATTACTAAAAAATATGAGATTATTTTAAAAATTAATATTTTATATAGTTTTTATCATCCTAAGAAAACGTGCATGAATAGTAAACGACAAATAAAAGTGAACAGAGGGAGTACTACATAAATCACAAAACTTTGCACCTCAAGCGACATAGGATTTACTTTAACGTTGCATCTCAAGAGATGTAGGTGTATATATATAGTAAAAAATTATGGTGTAAATAGCATCATCGTCATTTGTTGGTCCCGACCTCGCTTGTCTCCGTCCGTCGTCGTTGTCGGTGGCGACTGCCGACTGGATGCTTGAATAGAAGCCCTTGTCATGCGGATGAACATGTACACCATCACAAAATTTAAAAAAAAAAACACGAAAACTCCTTGTAGTGCAAAGGCCTAAAAAAAGGGCCCCCAAAATGGCCTAAACAAAATCCTGAAATGGCTTGACAAAATCCAGAAAAGGCTTCAACAAACCTATTTGGTGACATATGATAATGCATATCCTAGATAGGCATTATAGGTATTTTTAGGCTAGTTAGGTTGCATTTAGTTAAATGAATTAGAGTTAAAGTGCATCTGACGATTATTTTGGGAAAGTTCGGATTTTGCGCGAATTTGTGAGTATTTTTACAGATTAGATTCGAACACTATGGAGATGCATGATATTGGAGACTTGAAGAAAGAAAGCAAAGAATTGGAGCTGCATCAAGCTTCTGGCAGCGGGATGAAGCAGCGGGGCATATGTTGCGGCCGCCGCATTGATCATCTGCCGCATTTCGATTTGTGAAACCCTAGTTTTTGTTATTTTCATTTTAAGATCGGTTTAGACTTTTAAAAAGGCCGAGAGTATTTTAGTTTTAGGGACTTTCAATTTTCATTCTACGTTCATCAGACAATTTAGAGATTTGAGCGATGTCTTCCATGAGGAACTAAACTCATTTGTTCTGCCTGCAATTTGAAGCTTTATTTGGATTGATTGTGAGTTTCTAATTCTCGTTCCTTAATTCCGCTATTGAATGCTTCAACTTCTTTGCGCTTATTGAATTATTGTTTTGTTCTATCTAGCCTATGCAACTAGTTAGATCAATTCAATTGCTAGGGTTTTGTAGATTCCTGATTGTGAACCTTAACCTAAGTAGCAAATTTATCCCTTTTGGGCTGATTGAACTAATTGGATAGGTAGGAAGTTGAATGTGTTGTTAAATCCCTCTTTAGGGACTGCAAATACCTTGGCTAATCTCTGAACTTAAAGCTATCAATTGGTTTAAATCCTTCTTTAGGGACTGTTCGATTGATAAGGGTTGCTAGGACTGATTGGACTAGTAACTATATTAGGTCGGGACAAGGGCATTCATAGGAAACTTAATAGGACGAGAAGAAGTTACAAGGATCGCTTCAACCAAATAAAGTGGAAAATTGTAGGTAGAACTACTTCTCTCAATTGTTTGAATCAATACCATTTATTCTTTCCTTTCATAATTCGCATTTTCTTTCACAAACACCCCCATTTGGTTACTTTAATTGGCACTTAAATCACATTTGAGTAACAAATCTCCCTGTGGATCGACCTCTTACTTATTACTATACTAGTTATAGGTTTGAGTTTTCTTTGACGGATCAACGACAGGTTTCCCATCCGTCAACATACTTGACCAAAAAATCCGCGTAAAACAATTACAAATGTAGTATTGATAAAAAAAAAATTAGCCTCAATTCTTTTTGAGGTTGAATCCACTCGTTCTTTACGAGTTTCAAAATTCGCATCCAGTTAGGCCAGGTTTTCTTGATGCGTTTGCTCGAACGGGGTGTAGCCTTGCTTCTAGAGTATCTAGGTGATTTTCTTCTTGGTCGGGTTTGTGGAGTCCGGAGTCGGGACTGGCTGGGGTTATAGTGGTGCTTTTAGGACGACTCTATGGCCGGGAAGGAGCTTGCTTAGAGTTTCGTCTGCACTACCCTCAGGAGATAGAGTCCTACTATACCACTAGCCCGCAGTGCTACTTCTTGGTGGTGCTTAGCTTCGTTCTTCGCATGCATCCTCAACTTGTTAGGTTTAAGGTTGCATAGATTCATTCTGTTGTAGAGTTCATTTTTGCATGTTTGCTTACACCTGCTTTTTGGTTTTCATCATGTATGTTTAGGCGATTTTCATCCGCCGACTCATCGATCTATCGAGGATTAATTCAGGTTTGATCTCTCGAATTGTTTCCTTATAAAAAAAACGACACTAAGTAACTTTGCACGAGTTTTTAATAAAATCCAATTTCCCCTTGTAATATCAAAGTAATAACCCACTTTTAGCAATTAATGTTGTAGCAAATTGTACTCCCTCCCCTCCGATCAAGAATGTTAGATGTTTTTGCCCCTAATCGGGTGGCCCAATGGTAAGGAGTGAGGGGGTTAATGAGAGGTCCCGAGTTCGATCTTTGGCTCTGCCCTTTCTTTGGGTGGAAAAAAAAAATCAAATTTTACCTTGTTTCTTACTATTAGGTCAAGCTGGTAAGTGCAAGTCAGTTTACCTAGTGCGTGTCTCTTGCTGGCTGGATCACATGCCCGGGATTTACCATCAAAGGTGGGTTACCCTTGTTATATAAAAAAAGAATGTTAGATGTTTTAAATTTTGGCATGCATTCCAATGAGTTAAAAATTAATATTTTATATAGTTTTTAACTTATTGAAATGTGTGCTGAAAAGTAAAAAATATTATATTATTGATCGAATGGAATGTTATTTGATTTGATGCGGAAGGTGAAATGTCACTGATATTATTATTTCAAAGATTAAGAGAAACATGTAGTTTTAGAGAAAGTTGTATATTCGGAAAAAAACATCTACTTTTTTTGTATTGCTTTCCTATTTTGGAGAACGAGATAGAAAATCTGTTAGACCAAAAAAATATTTAAAATTCTCCATAAAAAAACCTCAAAAAATCTAAAATGGAGAATTTTTTTGGGATGCTCTTACTAACTTAAATGTCACATAAAACAATCAAAAGTAATTTTAAAAGAAGGAGAAGCCCGGATCTACGGAGAAGCATCGGGACCATCGGGTCAACAAGTTAACTTTGTGAAGTATGAGATGACTTTAAACATACATGTAGTTGAGGAACTTAAGGAAGAGATTCAAACAATCATTAGAGTGGCGAAGGTAGAAAAGCATGAGATTCAGTTAAACCTTCCAACCATGGTAAGACGCTGGTCATTTTCAGTAGGATCAAGAGAGGATATGAAAAAGGCTTTTGCTAGAAGGAGAAGACGTTGTCTAGGGCTGAAGGAGGTGCTACTAAAGGTAACGTCACATGCAATATCGATGTACACGATGTCTTGTTTCTTAGGGTCGAGTTACTTATATAGAGCAAATGACGTACAACTTTTATTGCACGGGGTGCCTATCGAAGGAGAAGGGTTGTCTGGGCTTTAGGGACATAGAAGTTTTTCACTTAGCGCTTTTGGCTAAATAAGGGTGGAGAATACATAACAAATCAGACACTCTTTTGGAGAGATTATTGATCTAAACTCTTATTTTTGGAAGCGACAGTTGGACACAATCGAGCTATGCATGGGGGAATCTTGTTTGAGATCGAGCTGTGATTGAAGAAGGGTCCTATTGGTGGTACGCAATGGGGCTTTGATAGGAGCATGGACACACAAGTGGATTCCAAGACCCTTATCATTCATGTCAATTGCTAACCCTTATGGGCTGGAAGAGAGCACATGGGTGATTAACTTCATGGATTGGGAGACCAGTTGTTGGCATGAGGAGGTTGTGCGAGTGACTTTTTTTGGGTGTGATGCAAATTTCGTTTTGGGATTGCACCTGGTTGACCCTTTGACGCCCTATACGTTTGCTTGGCTCCACATAAGGGATGGAAACCTCACTTTTAAATAGTCTACCATGCTATTATGGCTTGACAATATCTGGGGGGAGGGGGGATGGGGTTGAGTCTTCGTCTCGAAGTTGACAAGATCCATGTGGAACAAGCCCCTTTGAGATAGACACCCTCTTGTGTGGAAGTTCCCTTTGCAATAATAAGGTTGTAAGGGAGTCAAGGGACCCATTGTGCAGAGTTTGTAGGTTCGAGTTGCACAGGAGGTATAAGTGCTATTATCGGAGCTTAAAAGTTCGATGAGGGGCTACAATGACTTTTTGGAACGGTTCGTTGTGATTTTAAGGAGATATAGTGGTAAGATGAGATGGGTGTGTGCATACATTACGTCTAGTATATGGTATGCTCGAAATCACCGGGTGTTTGAGGGCATTAATATGGAGTCGGCAAGCATCGTGGAGAGGGCATAGGATGACTACGAGCACTGAGAAGGGGGAGAGGGCGGAGGAAACTCTCAGTGATGGAGGGAACTGGCTATTAAAGGCTCCTCCTTATTCTAGGCGGTGGTTGTCGGACATGGGACTCATTAAAATTAACTACGATGCATCGTCCACGGTGGATAATGGGTGCGGGGTAGGGATGATGGTGAGTGCTTCAGATGGGGATCTTGTCTAGATGGAAAAAAAAGCAATACAATCAGGCTCCTCCATGTTGGTGGCTGAGATGGAGGCGGTGGCATGGGCTTTACGTTTGGCGAAGATGGATAGCATTGTGATCAAGACAAATTGTTGACAAATCCTACAATTGTTGTATAAGCAGACTTTCCTGTACAAAGGTGTGGTAGGGGCGTTGGTTACAACAGTGTTGAGGCTAGCAAGGGAGTTCAAAAACTACACATGGAGCTTTGCATGACTAGACAAAAACCAAACGACTGTTTTTTTAGCTAATATGAAACCTCAAAGTCAACGGTGCATTGGAGGCTGTTTTCACATGGTGTTTTTGATATGTTGTTTGGAGGTTGCTGCATTTTCATTCAACATGTTTTTACATGATGTTTTTTGCTCTTGTAGTGCTGCATTTAGAGATAGATATTTCAATGCTTTTGTACTGCATTTGGACTTTGAATTATTAGCATGTATAAGTATTTCAGTTCTTTTTTTAGCCTTGAAAAAATGCATTGGGTATTCTCCTTTTTAGCATCAATTTATGCTTATTTGGTTTGAAATTGGCCTTGAATTTTGATATCCCTTGAACTGCCAACTGCTGACAGCAACTATCTCTGATTTTTTTTACTGAATACTTGAATTGAGCAGGGACAATGATATAGAATATTGATTTGGTGGAAATGTCATAAATTGTACATGCCTTTGCTGATATAGAATATTGATCCATGCTACTTTACGGTCCTTAATCCATGCTTGAGAGGTTTCAATTGAGTGGGTCATGTTTTACAATTGTTGCACGTCATTCATTTTGGTATTTCCAGCAATTTTTGGCTCTTTTCTGCAACCGCTCTTTCTTGGGCTTATGGGATGGTTTTTTTTCAATTTTTTGTATGTCCGTAAATTTTTTAGTAATATTACATTATGTTGCCAGCACTTTTAATTGTGTCAGCCATTTATCGGTGTTTGCGTTTTTACTTTTATGACATCAAACATTTGTGGTTTCTGTTAAGTTAAATTGTGTCATCAAGTTTTTTGGTGCTAGATTATCTATTATAAAATGAGCTTGCTATGTGCCATGTGTGAGTAATTTCTGTTATGTTAAATTGTGCCATTTTATTCATTATGAAATGATAAGTTACTGATTATTGTTTTGCTTGATTCTTAATATAATAGGATTCATATCTATTGATTTTTTTAGGTTGCTGATTTTTTTTTGAATTATTCATAGTTGTTGATTTTTATAAGTTGCTTATTATTTTTATTTTGTTGAATTTTTTACCGCAATGAGGACTTGGTGCAAGGAAATGTGGAGTTCTTATGCGAAGATGAGAATGACCCGAGCATAGACTTATCGCAACAAGTGGGATCAAGGCGACAACGTTAGCGACGTCAGCAAATTTAACGGTGTATATAGTGTGAACGGTGTATGTAGTCATCAACATGCAATTTCTCGATTTGAAAATTTCTCGCCAATATTTTTTTGTCCCCAAATTCTTTGGTAATATTAATTAAAAATCAGTTTGATGCATGTAAGTAAATTAATTTTATTAAAACACGTTAAGCCACTACCGAAAAAATTAATTTTATTATAGCTCTCTGTCAACAATTTTTTCATTAGGAAGCAAATTTTAATGTGTTATATGAATCCACTTTGTAGTGTTCGCAAATTAAAGCCTCGTCAGCAACATCGATGTTAACAACGTCAACATAAACAGTGTCAGCAACATCGATGTTAGAAACGTCATTGTCAATGGTGTCAGCAACATTGGCGTCAAGTCCCCGTCAACAATGTCGGCATCATTGTCAGCAAAGTCGACGATAGCTACAACGACGTTAGTGGTGTCAGCGTCCCTTGCGTTTGCGCCAACAACGTCGGAATCCCCGGTGTCGGCATCAACAATGTCGGCATTCTCGACATCGGCGTCCTCGGCGTTAGCGACTTTTTTGGTATCAGCAAAACGGGTAAAATTGCCGTTGTAAGGAAAAATAGAAACTTTTTTTTACAAAAAGTGCTGATGTGAAAAAAAAGTGTTGATGTTAATTTTTTTTTACAAAAAAAGTGCTTACGCAAAAAAAAAATTAACGCACAAGGGGGACACGGGGTCACACATAGGTGGACATTTTAGCAATTAAATTCGAGGCGTGGACGAAATGAAAATTAGGGTCCAAAATATGGACAATTAGCAAAAGACCCCTACTTTTTATTTCAAAATAGATGGTCTTTTATGGTTTCTAGGTAGGGGATTGGCGAATTGTAATGATTTGTACAATATTGATTTGTGTATTCAGTGTTCTAAAAAGCGCTAGGCGAATCCTAGGCGGCGAGGGACCGCCTAGCGTCTAGGCGGGTGCCTAGATGTGCCTAGACGCCCGCCTAACTCTAGGCAGAAGGGAGCCGCCTAGTGCCTAGGCGGGATTTTTAGAACAATACTGTATTGTTAATTTTTAAAAAGATTTTGATTAGTTCAAAGTAGACCCGGGCAAATGCAGATGTGGGCCGAACTCTGGTAAGACTTTACCCGAAAATTTGACCCGCTGTTGCGGGCACGGGCCGAGATAAGTGTAACGGCCCGGATATAAATACCCGGGTTACGTTTCGAAGGTCGGATACCTTCGTTCGGATCTTGCAATTCAGGTACGGGTCAGTCCGGTTCTTCGCTTTCGCCCAGGAGGATTCCCGTCATAGAAGCATGGAGCAAGCAAGGAGCAAGTACCTATCACTATCCACGAAGTCAGGCCCAGAGACGCCTGCGGGCTCTAAAGACCGCGCTGAGGCCATATGATATGCCTATACCTAGAATAAAGGATGGTCTAATGCGGTACATAATTTAAATCACACTAGCATGCTCCTAGTTGAAATAATGTGCAGAAAACTGTAAAGGCGCCCAAAGAATGCCAAGTGGCATATCCCCATATCTCTGTATTTCCCGTACCCACTCCGAGGTAGGGCGCTCGGCCTCAGCCGAACCGTAATAGATATATTCCCGTACCCACTCCGAGGTAGGGCGCTCGGTCTATGCCGAACCGTAATAGATATATTCCCGTACCCACTCCAAGGTAGGGCGCTCGATCTATGCCGAACCGTATCAGAGATATATATATAGATCATACTCATCGACTCGATCGGGGACCGAAACGGTATAAAACACGAATGCCCCCACGACCCTAGCAAAGACTCTAAGACTCACAGATAACGACCGTTCTGTTCTCAAACACACAAAGTAACCGAATGCTCATTCATAAGTGCAATCCTAGCATGATACTACATGACATGCTTTAATGCTTATGCAACACCTACATACTATATGACACATCAGGCAGGAGGTCCGAGTTACTAAGTAAGCTCCCGTAGGAAACTTACCTGGATGTGCAGAACAACATTGTAGTAATCATCATAATAAACATATAACTCTATATTCAATCACACAAGCATAATTAATCTTCACATAAGTTCACATATTCAAAGGATTCACATCGCATCTTATCCATATCATCATCATCTCAATTTATCCCATAACTCATCGTATCTCATCATCTACCATTGCACATCCCGCCTCAACATATCATATCTCATAAATCATTTTATAACATCCCATCCATCATCATGTAATACTTATATTTCAACACATCATGCTTTATCACCATGCTCATAATCAACTCATATAATAACAACATTATCTCATAAGTAGTTCACATAGTCAAATCTCAAGAATTCTCAACATATTCATGTCATGCTATTAATTAACAATCATTCATATCTCGACCACATAATTTCACCTTATAACATAATATAACATTCTCAACATATCCCGTTTTAGACATATATTCATAGACCAACATCTCATAATCGTCATATAACACATCATATCAATATCAACATATCATAATTTATACTAAACAATTATCGATATCCTAACATCATGCTCGCACTCATCACATAAGATTCATCAAGTCAAACCAAGTTAGATAAAGTAAGTCAATTTCCCAAGATTCCCGAAACTCTTCTAAAATCTCACTTAGATCAAATCATTAATCAAAACACTTTTCAAATTTATATACTTAACCCAAAAATCCATCTATAACCCATTGCTCTTTAAATCAACTTATTATAATTATTTTATCAAAATAAATCTGACAAGGTTAGGACATCTCCAAAAATCCTCTTTTTAATTTTATTAAATCCATTTCCAACATTTAAAACCTTTTCCAAATTCTTTTCCAATTCAAGTCCAAATATATATTTAAATCTCAATAATATCATATCATATATATATATATATATATATATTTTTAAAACCTTATCAATAATATTATATAATATATACTATCCCATTCATTTAATATATTTCACAAAATCTATTTATATACCTTTAAAATCCTTTTTCCAATTTCATTTCTTTTTAAAATCCAAATCTCATAATATTATATTTTAAATCACCATAATAATATTATGTCTTTAAATCTCAACAAAATAAAGGGTCATAATATTATATAATCTATAAATTCCATTTATTTTAATAACTTAAATAATCAACCGAAATTACCTTAAATAAGTCTCATACCTAGCTTAATATACATTTTACAAAAACAGGCCCAAAAGAAACAAAAGCCCAAAACCCTTCTCGAATCCGGATTCAAACAACCCAAACCCGAATACCCATACCCAGCTCTCCTCTCCCTTTAATGAACCGGCCAGGCATTTAAAAAGGGTGGACCGGTTCTGAAAATAAGGAAAAGAAAAGAAGAAAACCGGGTTTAGACCCGTCCTCTACCTCTGCCCCCACTGTTCGAATGCGGAAGGAAGGAAGGAGGAGAGGGATCCTTCTGGCCGGCGGCTCCTTGCCCGATTCACTCGCCCAATCTCTCCCCGATACCAAGCAACACAAAACCCAGAAGACAACACAGAAGGAGGGGGAAAGAAAGAGCTCATCGAGATCTTTGACTCGCCGGAAAACGTCATCGGGCTCGATTCGGGGCTCGTTGGAGCTGGATCAACAGAGAAAGGGCCTAGGAAGAATGGAGAGTGAATAAAGGCCCTCTTTTGTGAGTTTTCAAGGAAGAAAACGAAAATGAAACAACCGACCTCGAAACGTCGAAACAGAGGTGGGAGGAGACGTGAGCTTGCTCTCGGCCTCCGGGGTTTACCTGGCCGGCGGCTGCTTTCGGAGGATGTCGAGGAAGGGGCGAAGGCCGCCTGGGCTGCTGCTCACTGAAGGAGGAAGAGGAAGGGCGAGGTGGTGCTCGGAGTGTGCTTGGGTGTGCTCGGGGATGCTCAGCGAGGTGCTTGGTGGCCTGAACTGGTGCTTGACGCTTGGAGATGCTGGGACAGAAGAGTGACGGTATGGTGGTTGCGGTTTTGGTGCTGAACTGAACACAAAGGAGGTGGGGCCCGAGGTCCGTTGAAACAGAGGAAGCTTGGGTTAAAAAAGAAAAGAAAAGGGGGTGTTGCTGATGTTTGAGCTAGATGAAACAGAGGTGGAATCCGGGATGAATGAGGAGTAGGTGTGGAGGAGTGTGGGTATTTTGAAGCCAAATGAAATGAAGAGGGGAAGGAGGTGTAGGCTGCATGCTTAGGCGTAGGAGGGGCTGGTTTAGAAGACAAAAGAAGAGAGGAAGGGAGGTCCTGCTGCAACTGCTACACACAGAGAAGGCAACTTTGCCTTAATTAGAGGACAAGCTAATTGAGGGAGTGTCTTCTTGCAATTGCTACTGTTGACACAAATAAAAGGGGAAAAGCTGTTTGATTTGTAGTAGGAAGAAAAGGAAGAAGACAAGAGGGTTGTGGTCCCAAAAAAATATTTTAAATACCCGCAAATAAGTCTCGAAACCCGCTCTCTCGTATCGATCCCGACTCAATTAAATTTAAATTGAAAATTCCAATCCGACTTAATAATGAACTCGATAAATATTTTCAAGTCTCGGTTGAAAATTAGCGGAATAAAATCCGCTTTTAAATCAAATTCGAAATTATGCCGGAATTCACTTTGGAAATTTTAAATAAAATTAATTGCTCGAGGACGGAATTTCAAATTTTCCGAAATCTTAGAATTCAAATCCCAATTAAATCAATATTAAATCAAAATTAATTCTTAATTTATAAAAAAATATTTTCAAATCTTCCGGTCTTTACACTAAGCCCGCTCAACGGGTTAGAAGTCGTGTCCAAGCCCATTCGCGAATGCGGGTGCGGGTAGTCTGCGCGTACCCACAAAGAAAAAAAGCTGTTGGAATGGAAGCATGTAAATCTGTAAATGCAGCCCAATATAAATGAAGCTATTGTAAATCTGTAATGAAATGCAGTGCTGTAAATTTGTAATGAAAGACGGAAATGTAACAAAAATAGCCCAATATAACAAATTAACAATACTACAAACATCATCCACGAACAACCAACATTGTTAAGTCTACAAAATAGAGAATAAAGTACACAATGTCACAATCTAACAACAACCACACACAAAAACAGTAACAAAAACAGTCCAACATAAATTTAAAGTGCAATCTATCATCTAATCGCTTGTTCGATAACTTCGATTATACCATTTCGAAAGACTCATCTTTATCTTCCATATCCTTAGCGCCTTCATCATCACCAATTTTGAGAATCTTAGAGGGACCTTGAAGATAAGAAAATAAACTATAAGTCGTATAAGCTTAGCATAATTGATAATTTAGAAGTTTGAAAAGATAGAAATTACCCGACCAAAAACCTCTCACACGCAACCAATCCGATCCATATAACATGAAAGTACTTCAATAGTCGAGGATGCAAGAGGGCTTCTAGATGACGTTATCATTTTCTTTCCCAAACTAAAAGCAGATTCGGAAGGAACACTTGATATGGGAATAGACAGAACATCGCGAGCCAAGGCAGCAAGGGCTGAAATTTTTTGAGCTTTTACCTTCCAATATGCCAATATATCAAGATCGTCATTCAAATCAGTGTTATCCTCATCCTTCAAATAAACCTCCAACTCCGACTTAATGCTTGTAGTCTTTGGTCTCTTACTCAAATGAAGTCAATCTCGTGCCTTTTGAATTGCACTGCACACTCGGAGCTTGGGTCAGAGAAATGCTATCAACTGTATCTCCACTCTCTTGAGTCATACTTTGTTGATCTACAAATATTAGGAAGACATAAATTATACGAAAAAAGAAAAAATCTAAGGAAGGAGCATTATGACATTTCTAGAATTCAACCAAACTTCCAATTATTCAATTACCAAAGGAGCATGAGAAAGGAATCAAAGGAGAAGTCCCAACCTAAGATTTTTTAAATTTGAATGACGGGATGGGCGACGACGATGGCGCGGTCCGACCGTGAGCACAAGCACGAGCAGATCTGGAATGAAGATTTGTCGTGAGCACGAGCAATTCTGGGGATGAGTCACCGGATATGATCGAGCACAACCAAATCTGGAATTTCAAAGACGGGGTCATGGGATAAGTCACCGCCGTCGGAGATACCCAACCAGTTGGTTGAAGATAGCCGGAGATCTAGGGTTGTATGAGAGGTCGGAGCCGCCGGAGCCGGAGAGGAGATAGCTTGGCTTAAGATTGAAGATGGAAGATTGTTAAGTCTGAAGAGGTGGAGAGGAGATAGTGTGGATTTACGTTTAGCTTGGCTTTTCTTTTAGGTATAAGTTACTGTTTTTTTTTTAAAATTGAATAATTAATAATAATATTATTATTATTACATATATATATGATTATATATTAATTTTAATATAAAAAGTCGGGTACCCGTTGCGGGTCAGTCTAGCAGCCCGCACGGGCTTCGACCTATGTCCAAGCCCACTCGCAAATGCGAGCAGGCAAGGCAGGCCGAGCGGGCCCACCCGCGTTTGCCCAAGTCTAGTTCAAAGGTGTAGGGTGTGTATGGATGTCAAATAATCAGATTAAAAAAAATAGAAGTAGGTTGTTTTTCTTTTTAACCATGTATGGCTGTCAAAAATCATGTAGTTATGGTTAAAATTTAGATTTAAAAAATAAGCTAATGGAAGCTGCTTTTTTGTGGATATTTGGTTTGAAATTACCATAATACCCCTAATAACAACCAAATAAACTCCACTTTTTACAAATAAACTCTTTTTCGTCCCATATGGTGTTTATATTATTCCATAATCTTTCAACCTTTATTAATTTACACAATTTTTCAATTTCAACTTTTTTTAAATTTTAGTCACTTTTTTAACTCTGCCCCATACGGACCTGTAGCATGTATTAAAGAATAATAAAAATTATATAAAAATTAGTGAAATAATGATATTTAAAAAAAACGAAGTGTCTTATGGAGTATTAAAACTTATGTAAATGGCTAAAAAAACCCATATATTGTAAATGGGTGTTGTTATTTTCACCGCTAATTTGTACTATGTCCACCGCAAATCACCATAACAAGTGACGGTGGCTTTAATGACAATTAACGGGAACCACCGTTGTATTTAGCGGTGGGGTGGCCGTATGCGATGAGCCACTGTTGTAGCGTGTGGTGGGTGACCTCGTTCCGTTAGAACACCACCGCCGACACTAACGGTGGACTGGACCGGCCCGGACCGGTCCGGACCAGCCAAGCAAAATTCATTATATAGGACGACAGACAACATCCATAATTCAAAAAATGTCATACATTGACGGTTGTCCAGACCGGACGAGCAAATTTCAGTATATAAAAAGAACGACTCACAAAACCATTGTTGGGAAAATGTCATACATAAAAAAATGTAGTTTGGACAATCAGATACATGAAAAAGCGTAGGTTGGAAAATAACAGACATAAATAATCTACAAATATATAAAGCCAAAGGCTGCAAATATAGGAAAAACGAAAAAGTTAATATCGCAACTGACGACCATCATCTCACCGGCGGTAGGCTCTGTATCGTGCAATCCTTTCTGCGAACTGCTCGTCCCACCCATTGACTGTGGGATGGTGGTGTTGCATCCATGTAGAGTATATGAGTGGTACAGGCGGTCCAATCAACAACCAAATCTGCATACAATATATGGAAAATTGGATTGAGAAGGAAAAAAACAAAATGTAAGAACGAAGTGCATATGAAATTCAAAACGTACCGATACAAAGTGGTTGCTGTTGTTGACTAAAGATATCCCATCTAACTCTTCATATGATGGTACGGACGGGCCACCAGTGGCATAAAGTGGCAGGCACAACATCGGCATCATCTGCGACAGTATCACCAACGGACGTTGGTGCAACGTGGCAAACACTCCGCCCATTATCAGAATCTCCATCCAATACGTAGCATTATGGCACGTTCCGAAGTAATTGACCCTCATGATGAGCTCATCAAAGGTAGGATAGTAATGGTAGCAATCTGCATGCGGCTGCAACTCAACAGCCAACTCCTGTCGAAGTTGTGGCTATGCATCTTGGCCCAAGTTCAGAATACAAGCAAAAGATCTATATCTACAAAAACCATCACCTGCAACGTTAGTGACAACTCAAATGAAAGTAATCATGAAGTTGTCGAGGTTGCCGGTTCCCCAATTGAAACCTAGGTGAGAGAGATTATGAGGCGGAAGTGTAGGAGGTGATCTAGATGGAATGTCCCCTCTAGGCTTTGACGTTGATCGGCCTCGACCACATCTCTGCCTACGACCTCTTTCTCATCCTCTTCCATGGCCACTAGGAGAGTCGTCGACGTTAATTGCATTGGACCCAATGCCCTCTTCATTTCTTTTCGCTGCTACTACATATGTTGATGAAGATTGACCTTGACCTTGACTTTGTCCTCTCACAGATCCGCTGCTCCCCTCTCTATCGGCTTGACATTCGGCTCGAGCACACTCACGTTCCCAAAGTAGAGGGTTTGTTCAACAAGGGTTGCGAGTCCTCGGTCTCCCAGTTGATCTACGGTCCTCGGGGTCAGGTGGAGTCAATTGTGTATGGGAAGGATGATCCCCATCGTTGAATGCTGAGGCGATCCTCCAACGAGTATCATCGTTCATATCTCCACTCTAGAACAACGTGATTAAGTGCGAGATGTCGACATCAGCTCTTGTGAGCGGAGTGTTATCATCAACACGGTCAACGTAGGGATGATCCCAATCCAATTGCTTCCAAAATATATGAATCTGGGATGGCCTTACTGGTATCTGCGCGTCTCAACAAGCTTGCATTTCATGTGTGCAGGGCAAACCGTAGACGACCCTTCAGTAACTATCTCGGCATGGCTACGATGGTGGATCTGTTTCCATGTTCGTGTATATTTCGAACAACAAGTTGAAACATTCCTTCGACACAATATGTCGAACTCGATCGAATATCCATAGGCCATGTGAGTCTGTCGGCCATGTGTTGTAAGCTCGCCCCATCGTATTGTTCACTTCACTGATTTGGTCCTCCATCATTAGATCGATTGCTTTGATGACAGGAGTGAAGTCACCGATCGTAGAGTTGAGGGTGCTCAATGGGTGGACTCAGCCCTATAGAAAAAGATATCGGTCGTGAGTACCGACATGTGTACAATTGAAATGGAATGGGGATAAAGAAGTATGGCATACCTGTTCGCCGTGCTCGTACCAAAATGTTGTATAGTATCTGTCCATGCGCAAACAATATTCTCTGAGTAATCACACAACCACGTCGCCTCCAAATACAACATTAAGCCTTCAACGTGGCCTCACTCAACATGCATACCTCTCCTTCGTGCGGTGAACATGTCAGTTGATCTGGATTCAAAGAGGCCATAACATGCGCTCTTAAAACGAAACGCGCCGTCAAGATTCTTCGACTTTTTGAATGCTGCTTCTTCGCATTTGCGGAGGATGTGTACTTTGTACAACATATGTCTAACATTGGGAAGCACCGCTCACAGTGCGGCGATGAGGCCCAGCTCTCGATCGGGGACAACTACATTTGACAGATTACCTCGCAAAAGGTACATAAGCTGTTGCAACGCCCAACTGTACGTTTCTGTGTTCTCGTGTGACATGAAGCAAAAGCCAATGACGAAGTTCTTTCCTATGCAAGTGAAGCCAATGAACTCACACAATGGAATCCCGTACCCACACTATGACATATTTTAGTTGTAACACCTTTCTTGTTAGGAGTAGAAGATTTGTTAGAAATAGAAACATACGCATTCGTCTTGTATGTGCTGTCGATAAAGTCGAAGTATGGGAAGACGTGCAGCAGGTGGCGAGATTATGTATGCACGAGGAAAAGATCTTGAAGCCTGTTCACATCGTCTACGGCTCTTCTTGTAGTGTAGAAGTAGCCCCTCTCTCGCAGTAGGTGGAGTGCTTCTTGGGTGACTGTTTGCTCTCCTTTAGCTTCAGCTTTTAATTTTTCCCTAGCATTGTACACTTGTCATCGTGATGTTACGAACAACTGCTTTCGTTTCGTAGCTGTCTGATGTAAGGTTGCTAAAATCGGCTTCGGTAGTGTACCAGCTATGGTCAGGGGCAATGTAGTCTCCAACTGCTCTTTTCCATTCAACCGATGTATGGGTGACCTTCCAACAAAGTTGGAAGGTAATGGTTGTGCCTTCCGTGAATTACGTCCAACCCCCATTCGCCTCGTTTGAATTCTACACCCGACAAGGTGAATGGACACTGTTCTAGCTTCGAAATTGCTCTTTGATTGGTACGACTGGCCACATCTCCGGCACCTCTCGGTCTCTTGCACGGAATGTATTCACTGTACTTCTCACACGAGAGCAACACACTACCACATCTTGTAGCAGTGCTCGCCCAAGACGCTTAATAGTGAGAACCATATGTAGCAGTATGGCGATGTCACGACAATGTCATATCAAGTCATCGCGATTTGACCACATTTGCGTTGTGGTGAAATCCGTTGTGTAATCGGGGAATACCCGATGACGGGTGTCCATTTTGTTACACGGATCCAACATCGGATTAGCCTCCTCTTCTAATGGTTGCTGTGAGGCAATCAATACAGGTATTTAGATATATGAAATGACTAATATACGGATCGGTAATTCATCCTATGGATATTGACTACATTTTGATCTTTCTAAACCTACGTGAAAAACGTAATTACTGGTACAAGAATATAACAACCATAACAATGTAATTACATCAACAACGTACTTATAGATATACGAGAACTAGAGGGCCTGAGATATTAATAGAGTACAAAACTTATAAACATATAGCTTCGAGTACGTACCGGTTCAGGTGTATGCGGACTTCCTTCCGACATTGGAGTGGCTGGTGTCGTGTCGCCCGCCATCGGAGGAACTTTTCGATGGAGAACCACCCATACGATGATCGTTCTTATAGCGATTGTTTTCCACCGCTAATTGTCACGGTGTAAGAATATGACCGTTGGCTCCGTGTGTTGAAGGGCAAGGGACGCTCCTTTGCACCGCAACTCAAGACGATCAATGCAACCGCATAAGTTGACGGTGACATCACCGCCTATATCGACGGTCCGGACCGCAATTTATGACGGTCAGTCACCGTATCATTAGTTAGTGGGGTCCTCTATATATACGGGTCCTGAAATCACGTATCCCATGTTCAAATAGTACGAGCTGTTACACGAGCAACATGCCAAGGTCGTATGATTGTGAAGGTTATCTCATTACTAACGTGTGGCCTTTGGCATGTTGCTTTAGTTGTAGTTCCTACGATGAGAACAAATAATAATTGTCAGACCATTACGGGTTTGTATGAGCTATTAATTTGTCCAAGAGTGATGTCTCGATCAATAGGTCATCGCCTCAGGATTTCTGGAAAACAGTTAGAAATCCTACGGGCGTTGACTTGTTGAACATGGTATCCCTCGTCCAATAGAACGGAATCATAATTACATAAAATTTCCAAAGGAAGGGTAGTTAGAAATTCCGCGGGCGTTGACTTGTTGAACGTGGTATCCATCGTCACATGCGGTGCTTGTCAACACATGTGACTGTGGTGAAACTACCGAAGGACCCTTTCTTGGGGTCATCAACAACCCACCGTGCATCCGTGCGGTCAACATACGGAGTCCTTGAGTCTTATCAAGAGGAAGGTAAGTGCACTATTTGTCGTTTTGAATGTGAAACAGACACTCGGCCATCTTACACATTATATTTTGCTTGTGCGCATTGTAATGACGACATGGGAGTCCTTGAGTCTTATTACTTGTCAGCCGAGGTGGACAACATGAGGTGCATTATGAAATATGTTGATGAAGATCTAATAAGCACATGCGCCATCGAGATTAGTAAGTTCGTATGCAAGCTATTAAGGACGTTCAACCGAAATGCCAGACGAGTTGCTTTCAATGTGTAAAGGCACGGATTTTTAAATCCTAATTTTATCGGAAAAAGGAAATTTAAAATTTAATTAAATCGGATTTAAAACTCGTTTAACAGACTCCGACCTGAATTTAAATATTTGACGACCGATACCGTCTTTTCGCCTCGAAATTCAAAATAAATTCGGATGGTGATATCCTTTTAAGTTTTAAAAAATAACTGATCGAGAAAGCGAGAGTCGGGGAAACTAACATTCGGGGATTAATTTCAGGGTTCGAAATTCGCGTATTCGGGATTTAATTCCGGGTATTGGTTACTCAAACCCACACTCAATATCTCACCCACTCCCCATACCCTTTCAAATCCATATCTTCCCTCCATTCCCATTGCCATCACCATATCACCATCCCCATCTTCGACATCACCATTCACGTTCACCATCGCCATCATTCGACTTCACCTTCCGCCACCTCCTTGCGCCGCCAGCCACCACCTTCGACGCCAGTGCCATCACCATCGTCGCCGGACCACCACCAGCACCACCCCAGCCCCACCGAGGCGCCACCAGCAGCCCCAGCCTCCCTTGTCTCCCCTGTTTTCCTGAGCCCCTGTCGAGCCACCATCCCCTGTTTTGAGCCCAATCCGAGCTCCGTTCTTCCTCCTTCCTTGAGCCCGGTAGCTGCAGCACCATCCCGCCACCCCCTCCGACGTTCACCGCCACCCCAACGCCACCCAGGAGCCGCCAAGCGCCGCCGACGAGCCACCAACGACCTCTTTGTTCTGTTTCGCGAAGCTAACTTCCGGTAAGTCATTCTCCTTCGTTTTTGATCGAAGTCGCTTGCGGTCTTCGCCATCACACTCATCCATATGCGGTGTAGGACCGACAAGCCATCGCGAGCCACCGAAGATGCCCAGGACTCCGATCGACAGCTCCGAAGTCGCGAAAAAAAACCCATCTCGGTGAGCTCCGATTTTATCCTCGTTTCGATTCGTTTTTGAGTCTTTTTCGATGCTTAGGCTAGTCAGGAGTGAGTGTGGGCTGAGTGCGGGAAGATCGGGTGAGGTCGAGAGCTCCGACGATCGTCGGAGCTCAGTCGGTCGGCGTGAGCGAGACCCGTGGGTGCGAACGAGAATGGATGTGAGGAGCCGGGGAAGGTGAGCGAGGAGCAGCCGGCGAGGCGGAGCCGGTGAGTCCGGGCGACGTCGAGCCAAGGCGGGAGCGAGGAGGTCGAGGCCGGCGTCGAGCTCACCGTGGCGCAGTCGGGCAACCATGGCGGGAGGGCTCCATTTGAATTGATGAAGAAGACCCTTGGGTCCCACGTACATATATATATATATAATTATATTATATTATTATATTATATTAAATCGGTTTGGTTCGGTTTGGTTTGGTTCGGTTGGGTTTGGTTCGGTCGAGTTAATCGGTTATTTATTTAATTGGTTACGGTATTTAAAATACTATAATATTATTCGAGGATTTAAAAATAAACTATTATTTTAGGGATTTTATAAAATGATGGTTTATTAAATAATAAAGGGTAATTAAAATATCATATTATATTATTTGGGATTTTAAAATATATTATTTGGTTTGAATAATTGAAAAAGGATTTTAGCAAGTATTTTCATGGTCGGAATTCTTAGCTGTTTGAATCGGAATTAAAAACGGTTATGAGACTAACCTGAAAATTGGACTGATTGAATTGACTAATAGCATGATATTGTGGTGATTATTAGACGAGATTAAATGTTAGACTTTGATAATGTTATATATAGATATATTATATGATAAGAGATGATTATTATAATGAAAATATACAATTATATGCTAAGTAAGAGTATGAGGTGATAGCATGCAAATTGGCTAAGTACGAATTGGAATTGTCTTAAGATGATGAATTGGAGAATTATATGGAATATGGTATGAGTTGTGAGATGATGGATTACGAGATAAAGTTAAGATGATGAAAATGATGATGTGACGGTTATTGTGTTAAGTTGTGTAGTTGTGTGTGTGATACTTTCATGCTTTGTGTGCCTTAGAGATAGATTCATTCATGTGCTTATACTTATTAGGTGACCATCTGTGACATGTCGGATTTCATATTGCCTGGTTGATTGCCTTTTGCTGTTCTGCTTACCAGGTAAGTCTCTTCGGAGCTTACTCAGATTGATAGAGAGATATTCCCTGCTTTATGTGCATGATATACTAGGTGCTTGCATTCATGATCAGCATGCCATGTAGTATCATGCTAGGTTGCATTGACCATTGAGCATTCTATTTCTTTATGCGTATGTAAACAGAACGGCCGTTATCTGTGAAGTAATTAGAGTCTTTGCTAGGGTCATAGGATGACCCAGTCCATCGGGTTCCGTCCTGAGTCGATCGAGTCATAGAACTTCCTTTATTTATATTATGAGTTGCATGCGGGCTTTATTTATTGTGGATAAGGGTTGGGTCTGCGGACCGCCCGATGATAAAGGAATGCATTCATGAACTGGCCAGTCTCCGCCCTATCGGAAGGGGGTGGAGGTAGGAGAGGGACATACCATTTGGTATTCTTTGCTGGGGCCCTATCTATTATTAAGCACTTGATCTTAGGAACATGCTAGTGTGTTAATATTATGCCTTGCATCTAGAAGCATCTTTATAAGGTATAGCGTATATGTGTGCTTAGAGCCGGGATGCAGCAGGTGGGCATCATTCTGATCCCGCTCACCATTAACATTTTTAGGTATTATTTATGTTCATCCCATTGGTGCTGTTTGCATATTGCGCGGGTCATTTTGTTCGGCGGAGAGCGAGCGCTGGAGTTATCTACTTCACCAAACTCTGACCATGGTTTTGGATTTATACTTTTAGACTCCGTTTTGACCCGGCTCTGCCGTGGCACCCTATTGTATTACATTTGATTTCGCTATTTGTATGACTACTGGTTTTCCACGCATAGACTTACGATAGGTACAGGGGACTTCCCCGGGGTTTTCAACGATACGTTTCGAATTTGGGTATGAAATCCCACTTTGGAAACATTAGATTAGGCTTTCAAACCTTCAACCTATACTCGGGGCGCACGATCCCAACGAGGGTTTTCATCCCTCGAAACGTAACCCAGGAATTATAATCCCGGGCCGTTACACAATGAGATAAAGATTTTCCTGTCGGCTAAGGAGACATCATCGTCAGTTGGTAGTTGTTAGATGTTTATTGTCAATCATGTAATCCGGCAAACTTGTTAGTTTGTTGAATGCAAAATTTGAAATGCATTTCAACTTCCTAAATGGAGTTCAGTTTCGTCATATTTGAGAAAATTGTTTTCACTGCAATTCATTTTTTACATGCTACTTTTGATTTAACTAATACAACAACGCCTGCCCGATAACGACTAAACACCATTTCCTATCAACAACATAATCTAACTACTAATAACATAGTCACCTACCACCATCCTACAAATCTACAACAGAACAACTACCAACTGACTTATCTGCAACGCTCGGGAAGACCCTAATCTCCATTCGATTGAAGGCGTACTTGGTCACTGTCTCATTCGTCGGACGCACTGCTTTGTCAACAGTGTACCTCGCTATCCGTGTCATACAACTGAGACGAATATTGAGGAAGAACCTGCCTATAAGACCTTTGAGCTCCCTAGTCGTCTTACCTTAGTATGACTCAAGGTCCTGCATGTAGAAAGTCTCGCTCTCGTCAATGCTTCGCCGTCATAATAGAAGACCTGAAAAAGACAACATGGATATTCCTTCCATTTCTTATGCTGACGGTTACACAAATGGTGTTCGAACGGCCGACCGAACTTTTCAATGACTATTTTGAACCTTTTTCCATGTTTTGTCTCACCTTCTAAAATTTCTATTTTAGGCATTTTTGTCGTCTTGTGTTCCATTTACGGTGGGGGGGAGGGGGTTCCCCTTAGGCAACCCACCGTCAATAGTGACAGTTGGATGGACCGCTGATGTCTACGGTCCATCTCACCATTACTATTCACGATGTACCCCACATCAACAGTGACAGTGGATCCGTTATATATTTCCCCGCCAACCCAAGCGGGTATTGACGGAGCACCCGTACGAACTACTTTTCGCTCAACATGTGAAAGGCGTGATTATAGTTTTTGGAAACCCTTGTACTACCATCACGACTTTCACATTGTCGACCGGGTGATAGTTCAGGGAAACAAATGTTTGTACATACATTACTAATGTCACATTGGAGATGTCATTTGTAAAGCGCTAACAATTTGACATGATTTATTTGAATTTTTGCATGGAAATCACTACTTACATAACAATTGTACATACATTACCGATGTCATATTGAAGATGTCATTTGTAAAGCGCTGACAAGTCAATATGATTTCTTTTAATTATTTTAGTGGAAATTGCTACTTACAGTAACAACCAATAGTACAAATACATTACAACATTTTCATCCAGTACTGATGACCGATACAACAGAATTACAATTTCTCCACACTAAAGCAATTCATTACTAATCACGTGCAACAGTACAACATTTCCTACAACCTGCATCAAAACACTCCTACAAATGTATAAAACTACGATCATCCGGTTTAGGACATACGAAACAACTGCCAACGGACTCCTCGATAATATCCTTGAATATCTGAATCTCCCTGTACTTCAACGCAAACTTCTTCAGTTTCTTGTTCCCAGGACGCACTGCTTCATCAACTGCGAATCTCGCTATCCTAGACGCGCAACTTAAACGGACGTCGGCAAAAGCATCACTGGTGAGCTCTTTGATCTTCTCAGCCACATCCCGATAGTACGACTCCGGATCCTAAGTGTACGATGACTCTCCCTACAAGCAATCTAGGTCAACTGGCTCTAATGTCGTCACCGTATCACGATCGTAACAAACAACATGAAATAGACAACATGGAAATTCCATCCATTTTCGATGCTGACAGTTGCAGAAGTAATCCTCCACTGGACGAGTATATTTGTCAACGGTTATTTGGAACCGTGTACCCTTCCTTGTCTCCGTTGTAACTCGAACTGTTTTTATTTCCATTTTTCCAGTGCACTAGATGCGATTGGCTGGGGCAACCTTATAGCACTGTCACTGTTACACCCTGCAGTGAATACCACCGTGTATATCTGCGGTACATAGGATCGCATATTTCTGTGGTACAACGGACCGCATCGCCACATAGTGACCTCGACCGCAGAGAATGATGGTACATTCTACCACAGCGCGACACGGTGCACTCCACCGTTCGATCATGCGGTGGATGCCACCACCTTCTCCTATAAAAGGGTGTTAAGTGGTAACCCTTAGCAAGTCTACATTTTGAAATGTAAGACGACTGAAGGTTCGATAATGTATAACAAAGTAGAATAAAGATACTCTAGAAGGGGGGGTTGAATAGAGTATGCCAACTTTTCGCTGACAATCTCAAGACTTTTGAAACGCTTTCCAAACCTCTGGGAGTAAACTCAATTCTTTAGATTGGGATACCTGAAGCACAACAAAGTTATACAATTCAAAACAAGTGCGGAAATAATGGTAAAGCAATAAGTAAAGAACACGATGAATTGTTAACGAGGTTCGGCTCCTTTAAGGCTTAGTCCCCGCCTAGGGTTCTTCCACAACCCTAGGATTCAACAGGCTTTATTGATTCACAAAGCTTAGGATCCTAATAGCTCACCGAGAAGCCTCTCTCCTATACAATTGCAATCTAATCAACTCTCGTTCCCTTGGAGTCCTAGACCAATCTAGAAGAGCCCCACCTCTCTCAGCTATCTAGTACAATCCTCTTACACTCGTGAATCAATAACCTAGTGCACACTTCCTGAGTTATAAACTCTCGAGTATAACACTCTCTCAGAATATATCCTATAAGCTCACTGTGTAACTCTCAAATGCTTTGAAACAAAAGATAAAACACTTAACACCTAGCAGAGAGTACACGTAGAAGAAAGATTGACTTGAGGGCTGAGTGTGCGTTGTAGTTAAATGATCGTCAGTGTTCAACTCTCCTTTCTTATTTCTTCTTCATCTCCTTTTATTCTTGATCAAATCGGCGCCAAGAATCTTCACCCAACGGCTACTTGAGATTATGGCTTAGGAAGGATCTTCGCAATCTTCTATTTCGAGAAACTACGAAGCCACAATCCACCTGATTTGATCTTCATGTCTTTCAGCTTTAAGGAAGGAGATTTCTTCGAAATCTTTGCTGTATGGTTAGTATAACATATGTATAATAATATTTGGAAACCATACATAGATAATATATATAAGCTAATAACTAAAATACAGGTTTTGAATTTCATCAATACAACTTTAGCTTCAAGACCTTTGACACAGGCTTTGTGTCAAAGCCTTTGAAACCTTTTCCGATTTTCATCAAGGGAGTGGAGTTATCAATCTCCCCCTTGATGAAAGACAAAACCTGTGCATCCCTGTAACTTAGTCAAGCAAATATATCATATAAAAAAATCGGACTAAGTACCTACAGGGGTTAGACAAATGTTGGATCATATAAGTTCAAAACCAATGATAAACGCATCCAACAAAATAAGGAAAAATAAGGTCTTCCAAGACCCTTTACTTCAAAACGGTTTAAAGTCTAACCAAGTTTAAAGTCATCAAAATCTAACCAATCTCCCCCTTTTTGTCTTTCAACAAAGGGAGGAGTATGAGAACAGTCACCAAAAGTTTTGAAAACAGGGCCAGCAGTGTTAGAGAGTTAGATCGAGGGTCAGGATAGGGGTTCATGGTTCATCGTCTTGAGCACCATCCTTGATCAGCATCTTCAACTCGTTTAACTGCTTGGCCAGCTCTCTCATCTCAACCAGCAACTTGTGGCGCAACTCTTTGACGTCCAGGCGAACTTCCTCCAAACCCAACTCCAGGTTCTCCATGCATTCATCGATGGCAGAGCTAGTGGGGAGAGTTTTTAAAGAAGAAGAGGCAAGACTCCAAGTCCCTTGAGGGGTCTGAGTTATGCCAATCTTCTCAAAGCTCTTGGAGTCAAATTTTCCCGTATGATATTGTTGTTCTTCATTTTCAAAATCAATTTTAGAACCTTTGAAGACACGGGTCAAGAGGTTTGTGAATGGGAGGGGAGTTCCTTTTCTAGCTTTTCAGGTGTGAGCAATGGATCCTAAAATGGTATTGGTCAGATCAAGATCATGGCCATTCAATATGCGGTACAGGAGGACCATAGCATTGTCAGTGAGGAGGGAGCCAAAGTTGATTCGGGGTAAAAGAAATCTCACAATAATGTTAAAGATGATTTTGGCTTCAAGTGTGAGGGACGAGTGGGTGAGTTGTTTGGAGGTGCTGCTTGATGCTTCGGGGAGCAGGTATTTGGCACGGGCAAGAGTAACACACTGGTCTTTTGTGGGGGTTTGAGGAGAGGGTGAACTTGGTTTGGGAAGACCAAGGAGTTCAGCGAAGTCAAGGGAGTTGAACATGATTCTAACCCCTTTGATGACTGACTCCAAAGTCCAGCCTTCATCGATGTGCTTAGCTTTGAGGTTTATGTAGAAGAGACGGGTGAGTTGGGGGTAGTACTTAGATTCAAAGTTCAGCAAGGTCCATGCTGGGGTTTGTTTGAGAAGGGAGATGCAGGGTAGGTTCAAAGCTTCTAAAAAGTTAAAATCAATAAAATCAGAACAACAAATCCTACGAGTTTTGAACTCGTCTACCCATTTGCCAGCCATCTCAGCATTCTCAAACCAGGAGGAGGGTAAGGATTGGTTTACCTGGATAAGTGCAAGGGGATCGACGGCAGGCTCATCATTCTTTCTTCGGGCTTTTGTTGGAGCGGTCGACTTGACGGACGCTTCAAATCTTTTGGGAGTGGCTTTCCTGGAGCGCTTGGGAGGTGGAGACGTCTTGGCTTTAGGGGCCTTGCGCTTCTTCGGGGATGGGGGAGGAGGAGGAGGAGTAGGAGAGGGAACAGGTTCCGACTCCTCTTCCTCTTCTTCCTCAGACCCCGAGCCCTCAGCAAACTCCTCAGCCTCATCTCCCTCGGCCTCCTCGTCATCATCAACCTCGTCGTCCTCCTCAGCTTCCTCTTCCTCTGGTTCCTCTCCTGCTGGAACCTCCTTCTCTGCTTCTCTCTTGGCCTCTTCCTCGACCTTTTTCTTTTTCTGGGCCTCTTCCTCAGCCTCTTTCTTTTTCTGGGCCTCTTCCTCGGCCTCTTTTTCAGCATCTCTCTCTAGAACCTCGTCAAGATCTTCCTCTTCCTCCTCTTCCTCAGCAATGACCTTTTTCTTTCCCTTAAGCTTCCTACTGAGGGGCGTCTTTTTCATGCGCTTCACGGACTGCTTGATTCGGCAGGGGTGCTCTCAGGGACGGTGCTCGGGACAATGGTCTCAGGGGTAGGTTCAGGTTGAGGGGAAGACACGAGGGGGGTTTGACGACCTTTGGAGGTAGCGCCAAGTCTTTTGGGGGTGGAAGTTTTCTTGGATTTGGGTGCCATGGATATGAACGGTAAAAATTTCAGAGAGAAAGGATAAAGAAGATGGTCTAAAGGTCAGAGAGAATAGAGAGAGAAACGGTGGGTTCTGAAGATGTGAATGGTGGGGGTAAAGATTGTGTGGTTTAAAAAGGGAGCAAGTGAGGTAAGTTGATGGGACAAGATGGTAGTTTCCCAAGGTAATAACTCTAACTCATCATATCACTGTCATATTTTCAAAATCAGTTTTACTAAAACAAATTCAAAATTTGAACAAAGAGCCGTTTGAATCTTAATTGTTAAGGCAAGATGTTTATCCGATTTAAAAAATTTCCACAAATAAAAATATAATCGGATAACATGCAATAAAAAGATTTTCCTGAAGGTAACAATGAAGTAAAGATATTTAACCTTCCTTTTTTAAAACATGTTTGATCAAATATCTAAAAAGATATCAACCAAATATATGATCCGTTATATGTGCTCTACTGTTTAGTTCACAACCTTTGAAATGAGGTTCAAGGGTCTTGACACTGAGTAGAAGTTTTCTTTCGTAAAGGGAAAGCTCCCCCTACGAAAGTGCATCCCTGTTAAACATTCCGATTTCTCGTCTAATGAAGGTGAACCTGTCCTCTGCCAAAGGCTTAGTAAAAATGTCAGCCCATTGATAATCAGTTGATATAAATGATATTGACACATCACCTTTTTCGACATGATCTCTAATGAAATGATGCCTCACATCAATATGTTTGGTCCTTGAATGCTGAACGGGATTCTTTGTAATGGAGATGGCACTTGTGTTGTCACACTTAATGGGAATGTTTTTGAGGTCGATGCCAAGATCCCTCATTTGTTGAGCAATCCAAAGGATTTGGGAGCAGCATGCTCCAACGGCTATGTATACAGCTTCGGCAGTGGAAAGAGCAACTGAGTTTTGTTTCTTTGAGTGCCAACTAATCAAGGATGCCCCTAAGAATTGGCAACATCCCGACGTGCTCTTCCTATCCACCTTATAGCCTGCAAAGTCTGCATCAGAATACCCAATTAGTGTAAAATCTCTTTGCTTCGGGTACCACAAGCCAAGCTCCTTGGTGCCATTTAGATATCGAAAGATCCTCTTCACAGCCATGAGGTGAGATTCTTTAGGGTCAGCTTGAAACCTAGCACACATGCAAACACTAAACATGATGTCAGGTCTACTAGCAGTAAGATATAATAAAGATCCAATCATCCCTCGATACTCCTTTTGATTGACACTCTTCCCGGTCTTGTCTTGATCTAAGGACAAGGTTGAGCTCATGGGTGTCTTGGCTGCTTTGGATTGATCCATCTTAAACTTCTTCAAGAGATCCTTAGTATACTTGCTTTGGTTGACAAAGATCCCTCTCTTAGATTGATGAACTTGCAACCCCAAAAAGAAGTTGAGTTCTCCCATTAAGCTCATCTCAAATTCACTGCACATTATATCGGAAAATTCCTTGCACAAAGATGTGTTAGTAGCACCAAACAATATATCATCAATATATATTTGGATAACCAATATGTCATTTCCTTTGGTCTTGATGAAAAGAGTCTTGTAGATCAACCCCCTTTTAAAATCATTTTTCAAAAGATATTTTGACAAGCGCTCATACCAAGCTCTTGGGGCTTGTTTCAAACCATATAGCGCTTTGTCTAGTTTGTAAACATGATTAGGAAATTCCAAACTTTCAAAACCTGGGGGTTGAGCCACATAAACTTCTTCTTCTAAGAAACCATTAAGAAATGCACACTTGACATCCATTTGATATAGTTTTATTCCTATAAAAGATGCAAATGCTAATAAAATGCGAATGGCTTCAAGCCTAGCTACGGGAGCAAAAGTCTCCTCGTAGTCTATACCTTCCTCTTGATTGTATCCTTGAGTAACAAGCCTTGCTTTGTTCCTCACGACCTTACCATTCTCATCTAGCTTGTTCTGAAATACCCAACGTGTGCCAATGACTGATTGATGCTTTGACCTAGGCTTCAAGGTCCAGACTTTGTTCCTTTCAAATTCATTAAGTTCACTTTGCATAGCAATGATCCAGTCTGGCTCTTGAAGGGCCTCATCCACCTTCTTTGGTTCTACAAGTGAAACAAAAGCGTGAAAAGCACATAGATTTTTAAGTTTAGAATGAGTTTGAACACTAGATGTGGGGTCAGAGATGATATCTTGTAATGGGTGTGACGAGGAGTATTTGAACTTTCTCTTGCTAGTCTCAGCTCCCTGGTTCGTCATATCAACAGGATTTGTTTGAGGTCCATCTGACTCCATGGATACATTGTGCTCAGTTACTGCAGTATCTGACGTCTCAATAGCTTTGGACTGAGCTTCAAGACCTTGAGCCAACTCCTCAGTGTTAAGAATCTGATCCTGCATGTTCCTCTTCTCTGTGTTCTTAGTAGCAATATCATCACCATCCTCATTCTCTGTATGGCTGTTAAGATCTAAATCTGCAACACTTTCACTTAAAGAACCGTCATTGCATTCATCAAATATAACATGAATACTTTCCTCAACCATCTTGGTCCTTTTGTTGAAGATTCTATATGCTTTGCTACTTATGGTGTAGCCAAGAAATATACCTTCATCACTACGCGCATCAAATTTCCCAAGGTTATCTTTTCCATTGTTATGAATAAAACAAGTACAGCCAAAGGGTTTGAAATACGATATAATGGGTTTGCGGCCTTTGAAAAGTTCATAAGGAGTTTTCTTTAAGATGGAACGAATAAGACAACGATTCAAAATATAGTTAGCTGTGTTAACAGCTTCAGCCCAATAGGTTTTAGGTAATGCATTTTCTAAAAGCATAGTCTTGGCCATGTCGTCTAGGGTGCGATTCTTTTGTTTCACAACCCCATTCTGTTGAGGTGTCCTAGGAGCAGAAAAATTATGGAAGATGTCATATTTCGCACAAAACAAATCAAACTGAAGTTGATCAAACTTCCTACCATGATCACTTCGAATTGACACTATGGGCTCATTTCTTAAAGTTTGCAACTCCTTACAAAGTTTTGAAAACTCAAATAAAGCCTTTGATTTTTCTTTTAAAAATGCAACCCAAGTATATCTCGAAAAATCATCAACAACAACAAGCATGTACTTTTTACCATTGGAAGATTTGACTCGCATAGGACCACATAAATCCATATGTAAAAGTTCAAGAGGTCTAGAAGTACTTACAACCTTTTTGGGTTTGAAAGAGCTACGTGTTTGTTTACCTCGTGTGCATGCTTTGCACATCTCAATACCTTTGAAGTCCATCTCAGGTAGTCCTCTTACAAGCCCTTTGGACACAAGCTTTTGTAGTGTATGTGGGCTTACATGACCGAGTCTCCTGTGCCAGAGCTTTGGATCGTCCGTCAAAGCCTTTAGGCAGGTTAGGCTTCCTTGTGCCACTTGCTCAGCATTCACGGCATAGATGTTGTTATAACGATAGGCAATTAGAACTATTTCACCTGTATCTTCTCTGCGCACTAAACATCTTTTCTTGTTAAATCCAACATCATTACCATTATCACATAGTTGAGAAACACTAAGCAAATTATACTTCAAACCATCAACAAGATAAACATTTTTAATACTGTGGTTAGGATCACTCCCAACACTACCGATACCAACGATGTCACACTTTCCTTTGTCACCAAGAGTGATTGTTCCAGTGGATTGCTTCTTCAGTTCATGGAAGAGAGACCTCTTCCCACTCATATGTTTAGAGCATCCACTATCAATAATCCATTTTTGCTCTTTCACCTTGGTGATCTCCTGCAAACCAAAAATCAACCTTTGTGGCTAGACCAATAAGCAAATTTAGATCCTTTATTGGGATAAACCATATTTGGTAAAATAGTGCCTTTGGGGACCCAAACTTGCGTTATCCGTTCTTTTCTCAAGTGAACAGGAAATGTATTGCGAATAATATGAGGATCCTTTCTTCTGTAGGGGCAGGTCTCTCTTACATGTCCCTTTCTTGCACAGTGGTGACATATAGGAGAGGTTCTGCTTCCTTTTGCCTTTACAAAAGTGGTAATGTGTTGCTTCTTTAAAAACCTCGGGTTGTAACCAATACCACTTCTGTTTAGAGAGCTTTGTTGCTCACCCAACATCCTATCAAGAGTGCCCTTGGACTTGGTAAAACTTATGAGGGCTGTCTGCTGGTCTTGAATCTTCTTATTCAGGGAGATCTTCTCGCTCTCTAAGTCATGATGTTCACTTCTTAGAGACGAGAGATCTTGCTTGAGTTCAGATTTCTCTGAGTCAAGAGTCTTGACTTTAATGTCAAGACCCGAATAAGAGGTTTCAAGACTTTTGACCCTCATTGACAGTTCCTCAATAGTTCTTTCCTGGTCTACGGTTTTCTTAATAAGAGTGTTGGTTTGGGCAATAAGCTTCTCTTCATTGGCAATCATATTAGAAAGGAATTCCGATAGTACCTCTTTTGGACTTGCCATAAGTTCTCTTACAGTTACCTCAAGTTGCTCATCGTGGGATTCATCTCCTGAGGCCATGAGACAAATGTTGGCCTTCTCATCATCTGAATCTGAGTCACCTGAGTCAGAATCACTCCAAGCTGCCACCATGGCTTTCTTTTTCCATCTATCACCTTTCTTGACCTGACTCTTCTTCTTTTGAGGGCAATCTTTCACTAGATGGTCTGTTTCACCACATTCAAAACAAGACAAAGGTTTAGTCTTCTTGTCATATTTGTTGTATTGAGACTTACCTCGAAATTTAGAAGACTCTGATCCATCTTTGTTGTTAAATTGCTTCTTCATCTTGAGGATTCGAGAAAGACCCCTTGTAATGAGAGCAAAGGGATCATCCTCATCATCATCCTCTTCTTTAGAATCAGACACATCTTTGGGCTCATCCTTCTAAGACTTGAGTGCCAAGTTCTTAGTGCTTGTTGGGATTTCTCCATCGTCTTCATTGAGAATCATCTCATGTGTGATCAACTTCCCAAGCAAGTCATCAAGGGGTAGAGTGGTGAGATTTTGGGCTTCCTCTATGGCTATCACATTAGGGCCCCATTTGTCTTTTGGGAGGCACCTCAATATCTTCCTTACTTTCTCAACATTTTCAAAGGTCTTGCCGAGAGAGTCAAGGTTGTTCGTGATTTCCGTGAATCGTGTGAACATGGCCTTGATAGACTCATCAGGCTTCATTTTGAAAAGTTCATACTTTCGAAGGAAGATACTGATCTTGGTGTCCTTCACTTGACTGGTTCCTTCGTAGGTGACAACTAACTTGTCCTAAATCTCTTTAGCCGACCTACAAGATGAAATACGATTAAACTCATCAGTACTAAGACCACAATATAGTAAGTTAATGGCTTTATAGTTCTTGAGACGAGTTCAAGATCTGCTTGGATGTATTCGTCCTCAGTCTTCGAGACTCTGCTTCCATTAGGTCCTTCTTTCTCAGGAATCCTTGGACCATTCTCTATAATGTTCCAAAGTTTCAGATCTTGATCTATAATGAACATTTTCATCAAGGACCTCCAGTGGACAAAGTTGTTTCACACAAAGAGTGGTGGTCTATTGGTAGACCTCCCTTGTGCAAATCCTCCGCTTGCTTCACCAGACATGATCAAAACTCAGAAGATTGTTAGATCAAAAGCAGTGAGTAAGGCTCTGATACCAATTGAAGGTTCGATAATGTATAACAAAGTAGAATAAAGATACTCTAGAAGGGGAGGTTGAATAGAGTATGCCAACTTTTCGCTGACAATCTCAAGACTTTTGAAACGCTTTCCAAACCTCTGGGAGTAAACTCAATTCTTTAGATTGGGATACCTGAAGCACAACAAAGTTATACAATTCGAAACAAGTGCGGAAATAATCGTACTCGGGCCTCCGCTAAATGCAGGGGCAGCTGCCCCTGATCCGCTCGCCTCGTCCTGCTGTTGCGCACCCACCCCATGCTATGACCACACTCCATGCTTTTCCTCGTGGACATCGCCAGACTGATCTCCTCTCATCTCCTGATGTCCATCACCCCGCTGACCCATGAGGTCATACATCTATTGCTCTCCGACAACAATGGCTCCCCCAAATATCATGATGGTAGGCTGAGCCTCAAGCTGAATAGATGGCTAGCTGACGCCTTCACCCTACATCGGTGTCAACCCCGAAAAATCAATGTCATCGAGGTTGATCTTCTGGTCGAGCAT
This sequence comes from Persicaria maculosa, assembly GCA_963922045.1. NCBI lineage: Eukaryota > Viridiplantae > Streptophyta > Magnoliopsida > Caryophyllales > Polygonaceae > Persicaria > Persicaria maculosa. The sequence continues at coordinate 14,763,338 of OY998261.1, read as the reverse complement.
CAACTTGTGACTAGTCTCGGGTCCTACCTCCGCAGCATGGCTAGAAGTACCCACCCCCATCTCCGACTAACGATGCAGTGTCATTGTACGAGTTGAGCTGATCACTCCCAAAGGAACTGCCAAAATATGTCCCGTACACCGGGTGCTGAGTCTCAGGCAGATCACCCGCATGATCTGCCCCCACATGCTCACCCATCTGCACTACTGCATCTCCGGTACTATCCGTCATCAACTCCTCCTCTATCGCCGCCAACCGAGGGTCCACTATAGGCTATACAGTCGCATCCACCATATGGGGACATACGTCAGTTGAGTCGACAACTGAATGTCTAGAAGTACCCCCCCATCGTCTACTACCACACTATCCCTACCTATAGGCTCCTCTACACCCCGTATACGGAAAGAAATAGACTCAATCTGTGCACGTGACTCGCGCAACGCCTCTCTTGCCTTAACAACAGCGCTACAGAGGGTCTGCAAAACCAGCCTATACACTAATCCCCGCGATAACGTCGGTATACGATTAAAAAAAATTCTAATTCCTATCGATTAAATATATTAATATTTATTTCACACCCACAATTCTATATTCAATCGACTACACAAGATTCCAATTACTGTAGCTAATTTCACTTTATTTATTCATTATCTAGTTACCTATGGTACATCTAACATATTATACTGCTTTCTATATATATGTATTGACTTCTTCGATAGAATTAATCTATTATGACATTAATCACATATATTATACCATTTCCTATATATATATATATATATATATATATATATATATATATATATATATATATATATATATATATATATATATATATATATATATATATATATTTACTGAATCATACATACATCTCGTATGTTGAATGTCCCTCTCCCTCCACGAGGACGACCTCGACCACGTCTCTGAATCATCGGAGCCGGCTACAATTCATACATCAATAGTCAATTATCAATTACTTATTCTCGTTCCACATAAATTGAATTAAATTTAATTAATCTTTACGATATTACCTGTAATGGATCTCTAGCACCACGTCCACGACCACCACCACGACCTCGACCTCGAGCTCCATCACGACTACTCTCACTCACCATTTTTTGTGATATATGACGAGAAACACAAAAATCGGAGAAAAGATAGTGGAGATAATGCGAGAAGCGGAAATGCGAAAAGGACAAAAAGCGGAGAAAAATCGAGAAACGGAAATGTGAGAAAGGACGACAAGTGGAGAGAAAGCGAGAAGCGAAAATGTGACAAATATAGTGGGACCCTCATGTCTTATATAGGCGTCGGATCCCACCGTATACACCGACGGTGGGCATCGAACCGTTGCGTAACGGTTAGAGGCCCACCGTATGTGTATGCGGTGGGTGCTTTGTTTTTGGATTTCAAAACCCAACGTGGTCAGCACCGTATGTTGCCGCGGTGGGTTTTTTTTGGATTTGAACACCCACCACGTACGTCTGGGTGAGTTTTCAAATAACGACCCCCGTTCCCTCTATGCCACCGTTGTATGTCACGGTCGACCCATATACGGATCCAACTCACCGTTGTGTACAGCGGTGGATGCCATGAAAACATCATTAAAACCACCATACATATTTACGGTGATTAGCGGTGTACATAGTAAAAATTAGTTGTGAAAATATCCGGCCCGATTTTAAATGGAGGGAGTAAAAATAGGATTAAAGGGCCGCAAAATGCAAATAGACCCCCAACCCCACACCCAAAAAAAAAAAGAAAAAAAGAGGAATGGTTTGTGCAGACGGGAAAACCAACGCCAAACATGATTTGACGTAACAGATTCTGCATGCTTTTACCTTGCATTACCCACCCACCCACCCACACACACATCACATTCTCTCTTCTCCTTTCCATTTTCTACCGTCTTTTTTAACCGTTTGATCATGGGCCGGCTCGAAAGGAAAAAAAAAACACTGATTAATAAATCTATATATTGAAAATTTTAAATTATTATTCCATTCCTTTATTTTTATTTTTCATTTATCATTAATACTACCTCCGTTTCAAAATTTAAGTCGTTTTAGGAGGTTGCACAAATTTTAATAAAATACTCACTCATCAATCAACATCATCATTCCACTAACTTTTTCATAAATTTTACTTCGTATTATTTTTTAACACCCACTATATTTTTTAACCAATCAAAATCTTTAAAAAAGTCAACAATACACAAATCGATACAAATCATTATTATCCCCTACCTAGAAAACCTGAAACGACCTAAATTTTGATACAAGAATTAAAGGCTAAAACGACCTAAATTTTGAGACGGATGGAGTATATTTTAAAAATGATAAAATTATAATCCATGAAAAAGGGGTCATTTTTAAGAGTATAGAAGAATTTCGATCAATCATTTTTAATTTACTTATTTAAATTTTCACACAAAGGCTAGCCTGTAAAATCATAATTTAAAATATAATTATGACAAAAAAATTATTATTTTAAACTTTTTATCCTAATTTTGTTTTTAAAATTATTCTCTATTATTTTTCACCATTTTTTAATTAATGAATATAAATAATCATTTATAAGATTAATATTATTTCATGAATTTTTTAAATATTAATATACCGCTAAAATAATTTTACGAGACAACAAAAGAATGTCCAAGTGGGACGATAATCTCGGTCGCTAGTTACTATCATGATTCATGGTAGTAACTTTAAGTAACTTGTTATTTTTATGTATGACACATATTCGACTTTCATAAACTCATATTTCTAGTATTTGTAAATTAAAATTTAATTTTTTATTCATCTTTCAATTTTATTTAAAAAATCATATCTATATTAATTTCACCCACTGAGCACCCGCTCCACCCGTGCGGATCGGATAAGGGTGAAGAGGTTTAGGGGTGATGGGTGGAGGGTGATGGAATCACTTTATCCACCCATAATTCGCTCCATTTCCACCCCTAAGTCCATGAACCATTGGAATCATAACTTATTTACAAAGGTATTTATAATACAACCTTTAAACTTATAAATTAGTAAAGCTATATAATCCTCCGTATAGACTTTTTTATTTATATAAATATATATCACACTCCATGTGCAAATACTTAACAACAAATCTAATTAATAGATATGTTGATGATATACTTTTATCTAGTTTAAATATGTTTAGCACAAAATAGGCACAGTTAATAGACATAATCTAATGCTATAAATATTTTTTTAAAAAAAATAAAATAAAATGGCATGGGCACGTTATATAATTATATTTGTTTGATTGGTGTATATGTATGAATTGAAATACAAAGGGACCCTTTTTTGTTTGATACCATAAAATTCGGTGAAGGCCTTCGAGATTGTCTGAAGGTCCATTTAATGTCCCTTCTGGTTTGATTGTGACCATTGCTCTTAGGACTCGTTACTATCAAGTCCTTCAATTGATGGCTAGTCACCTATTTATACATAGTGTGCTTATCTATTTTAAATTGAAATTGAACTTTTATTCAAGTAAAATTAGCATAAGTGTTAAAATTAATTTTATTTTCTATATTGCCAAACATAATAATCTATTTAATATCAAAGTCAAAAGTTTACAAAAAATCCCCTTCTGGGGTTTGAGAACGCGCGGGTGGACTTTGCCCACGCACCCCCGAAAAATACGTTTGGTGTTCACCTTCTCCGGTCGGACCACCGTCTATCTATTTGTTCACCCTCTCCGCCATCTCTCTCCCTCATCCTTCACCTATTCACCCTCTGCTCTACCTGGTTCAGGCGATGGCGCCTTCCTTCTTCGTCCAGGTGTCGTTGTCGTCTGGCTCTGAGTTCGTCTCCAATCTTTGCGCTGCACTTGAACCCCCAAAAATTCAAAAAATTGTGATGCTTTCGGCCTCATTCTTGCAGATCGAAGTCCGGTTCCGTCGGTCGTCTTCCCTCCGGTTGGTGCACTCACCCTCAATTTGGGTGGTTCTGACTGGTCTCACCCTTCTCCCCCACCCTTTTGTTTTGGGTGGTTTGGCCCTCATCTCTTCCTTCCATTCCGATCGCCCCTGCTTTGGGTTCTAATCGGTGGTCCTGGTGGGCGCGATCTCCTCTGTTCTCCTCCTCACCTTCACCTCTCCTCGTGTCTTCTTCATCTCCCTCGACGTTTCTTGTGCAGGTATGGTGTTTCTGGCTCCGTCCGTCCTCGCCCGGGCCGGACTCCGTCCGTGCTTGCGCTGGTGGTTCGCATGTGTCTCTGCATCTGGTGCTTTCCTCCTTGGCGTGCATGCCTTGGTTTGCCAGGCTGTCACGTGCTGGAGGTAGTCTCTCCTTGGTGTGCAAGGCTTAATCCGTCCCTTGCACGCCAAGCTGTCAGATGCTATTAATAAATTAATTAGTGGAAAAAAGGGGAAAAAAAAGTTAGACCAAAATCTCGAAAGAGTTTGTCCAAATCCTGAATGGGCTTGTCCAAATCCCGAATGGGCGGGGTTTGTGCAATCCCCCGCTAGGGCTTGACTAAATTCTTGTAGACGAAACCTTGTTGGTGTTTTGTTCGAGCAGCGTGCGACTCTGTTTCCGACGTTTCTTGGAGGTCTTCTGCTTGGTTGGGGGCGTGGAGTTTGGAGACGGGACTGGCTGGGGTCGTGGTGGTGCGCTTAGGGTGACTCCGTATCCGGGATTGAGCTTCCTTGGAGTTTGTCTGCACTACCCACAGGAGATTGAGTCCTGCTGTACCGCTGGCCCGCGGTGCCACTGTTCAGTGGTGCTTGGCTTCGTTCTTCGCCGTCGTCCTCAGCTTTCTTAGGAGTTGGTCTTCTTGGTCGTCTTGTTGTAGAGTTTATTCTGCTTGTTTCATTTCGCTTGTTATCTGTATTTTTGTTTTTAGGTTGTATGTTTGACGGTTCGCCGTCTGCCGACTTTGTCGGCCTCTCGATGAGTCAGGTCTGCCTGACCTTCAAATTATTACCTTATAAAAAAAAATCTATTTAATTATATTGTTAAAAAATTATAACTCTTTTTACACATTTTTTAAAAAGTAAAAAACTATATAAAATATTAATTTTTAAATAATTTTATACAATTTTATACTCTGTCCATTTGGAAATATAAGTCAATTGCATGACTTTTAAGCACGTTTTTTAAGGAGTTAAAAACTATATAAAATAATATTTTTATTAATTTTTTTTACATAATTATATACTTATTAGTAATATATACTATAAGATTATGTAAAAAATTAATAGAAAAATATTATTTTATATAGTTTTTAACTCCTTAAAAAACGTTTTAAAAAGTTAACGGACTTATATTTTCAAACGGAGGCAGTATTTAAAAGTAAAAATACCATTTTTACAATAAAAATGGTATTTTTACTGTTAAATCCACTTCCTCCCTCTTCAATACTAGAAATATAAATAAAATCCTAGCAGTCTGGATTTGGAAACTTAATATTTCCCCTAGCATAAAAAATTTCATCTGGAAAACTACATTAGATATTTTACCTACTGATGCACGCCTAAACAGATAAACAGAGTTCCGAACACCTGGTCGCTTTGCAATTATGAAGAAGAAGATGCTAATCACTTATTATTCAATTGTCAAATCACCAAATCACTTATCCAAAACTTAGGTACCAAGCTAAACAAATCATTCACTATTCCCAATCCAACCAATCACATCTCAGAAAACATCTTTAATACTAAAGCTCTCAATATTCATTTTACAGACCTATGTCATTTATGGCACTCTATCTGGGAACTTAGAAACAAAATCATCTTCCACAAAAACTCAAACAATAATATAAGCAACACTTTAACCAAAACCATAGACAAAATTATATGTTGGAAAAAAGAACAAAATAATACTACTTTACCTAAACACACCAGGCCCCGAGATAAAACAGTCTGGAAATACCCTCCAAAAAACATTGTTAAAATAAATGTAGATGCTTATGTTAAAACTGGCATCCAATCTCAAATTGGTTGTATTATTAGAAATAATCAAGGAAAAATAATTCAAATACACAAATCCAATGGCAAAACAGATTCTATCCTCCAAACGGAATGCTTTGCAGTACTTGCAAGTATAAGACTGGCAGCAGAACTTGGAATACAGAGGATGATTATTGAAAGCGACTCTACAACCGTCATCAATGCCATCAATCGGATAAACAATACTCCTTGGGAAATTACACAAATAGTAGAAGAAATACAAACGCTAAGCAATGACTTTGAATTTATCAAATTCGAGCACTGCTACAGAGAAGCAAATACTGCAGCCAATTTCATCGCAAAATCGAGACTGATTGTAATTTTATTTTAGATCATAGTTGTGAATTCCAAAACATCATCATTCTAGATGATCATGGATACTTCTAGTATCCTAATTTTTGCCTATTGTAAAAAAAGAATAAATAAAAAGTTTTTAAAATACTATATACTCCGTATAATTTTTAGCTTATTTTTTTTTATCAGGATATAATTTTTAGCTTATGAAAAAACGTGTTGAAAATTCAAAGGATTTTTTTTAAAAACATTATATAGTTTTTGGAAACATGGATGCAATGTTTAAAATCATGCTTGTATGTTGTTTTAAATCAAAATATCTTGGCATGCATCAATGTCTACTTTGTTTGGAAATCACTTCTTATTATTTGTTTGGTAGTCCATAGTATTTTAAAAATTGCTCAACATTTCACCTAAATTTAATCTACTATTAAACATTTCATTTAAATTATAATTTATGGTATATTAGATAGTAAGAATGTCAAATGTGCCCTTATTCCTTGGGTGTCAATCACTTCATAAAAACATTTGAGTCATGTCTAACTTTATGCTAATTAATTAGAGCATCAACAATCGTAAGCCTTAAGGCTCAGAAGTCTGTTAGCTTGGGAAACAAAACAGAAAAAAAAAAGAAAAATGGCCTGAGCCTGGAGCTCGAGACCCTTGCAGACGAGCCCCTAAAAATGGGTTCAAAACACGAGTGCAACATCATGTGAGAAGCTTGTTGTGTGGCATGGCTTAGATGCAACCAAAACGTCATTTCAATGATATTTGGACTGAAACTCCGTGATTTGCGGGTGGGTGAAAGAGAAAAAAAAAATACTCGTCGCATTGGCTTGGGGACTATGGTTGGACGCCACATGACAACACTGTTATATATTATTATTTAAAAATGATTTTTCAAAATTAATTTTTTTTATGTAATTTAATTTTATCTATTCATAGACACACATATTGCATATATATTTGGAAGAAAAAAATTTTAGAATAAATAATACCCATATGCCCTTTATCAAACATCAAAAATTAATTTTTTGATTCAGAAATAGGTTGAACTCTCTCACCATATTTTATTATTAAATAAATGCATAAATAATAATAGTAATAATAGAATAATTTATTAAATAAAAAGAGAAATAGTAAAAAATAAGTCAAGAGCTTGATATTGGGGGATTTGGAGTTCACAGGGTGAAAAATAAAAAAGTTAGAATGATGTCTATAAGTTGATATCGAAATAGCACAGAAACAGTAAATTAAGTGGCCGGGATTGGGACTCGATCACTAATGTGGATGTTGTTAGGTGAAAAATACCATCAACACGCACATAAGAAAGGCATTGCACAGTCCCTTCACCCCTTTGAGTTGCATAATGCCTGCATTGTACCTAGCAATATAATTAAACATCAATCTCATGAGAATATTGGCCAATTCAAACTCGATCATGAGAGTATGTCCGACAATAGGGACACACACACACACAAAAAAAAATGCACACCCATCACAGCACATACGTAATAATTACAATAAAAAAAAATTCCATGAATTATTTTTATGTGTACCTATCGAATTTTTTTTTAAATATTAAAAAAACACTAAAATTATGATTTTTTTTATTTAAATAGTTGAGAGAAACAAAAAAATATATACAAAAAAAGAAGAAGAAGAAGAAGTACTTTTAAAACAATATTGAAAGAAAATGTTAAATATATAATTTAAATATAAATATGAATTTTTTTATTGAAATTTTTTAGAGAAACCAAAAATCAATATCAATATTATAATACTAAAGGAGAAGTCGCCTAACCCATGTGGCGGCTTCTCCTTTAAAGTAGGAATTTTTTTTACTATAGGATTTGTTATTAATTGTTAAGATTTGTTAGTTATAAAATCTAATTAAGTAAAGATTCTACCTTATCTACTTAAGCAAACAAATCTACTTAATTAATTATTATTTAACTAATTTAAATATTAGAAAAATCAATTATTATTTTGAATTGGATATGATTGCAATTTTGAATTTGAATAACAATTCGGATAAACTTAAATAACTAACAAAATCTACATCGGATCTCTTCAGTTATTATTTATGATAAATCAAATTACTTATTTAAATACATAATTAATTAATTAATTTTTTCCCTAAATCTTAACCAATTGATTTTATTTTTAAATTTCTTTTTATTAATTTCATTAAAATTATTTTGAATTGGATATGATTGCAATTTTGAATTTGAATAAAATTTCGGATAAACACAAATAACTAACAAAATCTATATTGGATCTCTTCAATAAGATTCTTATACAAAAATACCCCTTGTGTCTTCAATTGTATAAATTCTACCATCTCTCCATCAATGTTGTCTTCCTCACTGTAAGTTTTTTTTATTTATCATTCTAATTTAATTCTAATTTCTTGCAATCTTGTCACCGATCTAATTTTTAGCATTTTATCTTTCTACTTTGTTTGTTTATAATTTATTCCAATTGAACTTAATTAGTATGTGCATGTAATTATTTGTTTATACTTTATAGGATAGTGTAAAAGTAAAACTTTGAGAATCGACTTGATTTAGTTCAATTTGTGTTCTTCTACCCCCACTCAATATATAACTTTATAGTTTTCGAGGTGAGTAGTACTAGAGTTTAGAGTACAAACAAAATTTTTTATAGATTTTTTTAATATGATATGAAATATTAAATATATTAATTTAAAAAAAACCGCACAATAGGGCGGGTACTAAACTAGTATAGAAAGAAATAGAACAATTATTTTTAAAATAATATTGGGAGAAAACGTTAAATATACCATTTAAATATAAAATTTTAATTGAAATAATTGTGTGGAATAATGATATAAAAATATAAATAAAAGGTGAAAAGATTAGAGATTTTAACCAAGACCTTTTGATTTCCCTTTCTTCCTTTACCACTTGAGCTATATAGCACTTTTGTTTCAAATGTCAATTAAAGATATTATATTATCTTAAAACACTAAATATATGTAATACATTCATTCATTCATACATACATACATACATACATACATACATACATACATACATACATACATACATACATACATATATATATATATATATATATATATATATATATATATATATATATATATATATTTTCTGGGCCAGGCGATGCTCTAACACTCCCGAGCACCCCCAGCTCCGCCCTTGCCAATATGTCTCACTACAAATAGGGTATGGGGGGTCGAATTGTAGACACCTTTTCCCCGGCTACATCAAAAGAGTATTTCCAAGAGACCCATAGCAAAAATAAATAAAATAAAATAAACCAAATAGTCAGATATAATAAGCATTGTAAGGAAAGATGGGAGCATGGGTACATGATACACCTCCAAATATTCAGAGTCAGATGCCATGCATAGTTAACCCTGCTCAATGCAGATAGCACTCATTCAATGTATCTTATCACACATTAAATCATCTTCTCAGTGAGCCCCAAAACAGATCGTCATATCAAATCACCTCATTCTAGTTTTTTCTCGGTCTCCCTCTTCCTCGTTGGACCCCTTTGATCGTCAAGTTGTCGCACCTCCGCATTGGCGCACTTGGTCTCTCCTTTGAACGTGTCCAAACCACCAAAGCCTTGATTTTTGCATCTTCTCCCTAATACTGATTACCCCTACCTTCTCGCGGATAGCTTCATTTCTAATCATGGCAAACCTAGTGTGTTCGCTAGGGATGCACAACCAGCTCGAACAAAAAATTCTGATCCGGACCAAGACCAGTGGACCAGAATTTTGAAAACCTTTGGTCGTGGATCGGATCAGGACTGCAATATACGATCTAGGTTTTTCGGTCCATGGATCAGTTGGACCGGTTTGAACATTAAAAGGATTAAAAATTAATTAAATGGATGAAAAAATAATTTATAATATTTTAAAAGGTTTATTAAATATTTTCAAAGTGGTTTATAATATTTTCCGGTCCACCGGTCCTGGATCGAAATTTACGGTCAGGTTTCGGTCTTGGACCGGAAACAAGAATTGTGATTTTTATGTACCAGGGACTGGACCGTAATATTTATGGTCTGACCCAAGATCGAAAATTCCGGTCCGGTCCAAATTTTATGCAGCCCTAGTGTCCGCACATAAATCTGATTATTCTCATCTCTACGACTATTACTTTTTTTCTCATGTACTTTCTTAACCGCTCAACACTTTGTCCCATACCGTACGTAATAGTATCCATTTAAAAAAAAAAGACAAGCTAGAGGATGATAGTCACACAATCAAAAAAATTAAGTTCCAAAACATTATCTTTTCAGATGATCATGAATGTCTGTAGCACATCCAACTTTTTGCATACTGTAAAAAGAAAATTTAAGTGAAGGAAATAATATAATCTCAAATATTGATTCACTTGAAGTTAAATGTGTCATGCAACTTAATGCAGCTAGTCATCAAAAGCTAGCTAACTAGCTATATATGTAGCCAGCTTAACACATGAAAGTTAAAATTAAATTTCAAAATAAAAACAAAAATAAAAAATACATAGCCAAAGTTATAAAGGACTCAACAACACTAGAGACATATATTTTTTTGGTTACCCCGACATCGATCTTTTTTTATTATACAAATTGATGACATGAAATTTGTTGGCCTTAATCAGTAGAATCCGGGGGACTTTTGGTGAGCCCCCTCACCAGTGAGTGCCTGGTCCAGCATACTTGCTTGCTTTGGCCCTTCAAGGTTTAGACCAAAATGAATCCTAGGGAAGTGGGCCCACTGCAAAATAAATATATATATAATTAATCACTTGTTCAAATTAGCTGTATCGTTTGACTTTTTAACACGTTTTAAAAAAGTTAAAAACTACGGAGTATATAAAATATTATTTTTAATTAAATTTTAAAAGAATAGGTCAAAAATTCAAATGATATTATATTTTGAGACCGATGTAATATTGATTTATTTACTAAGAAAAAATAATTTTCTATGTAACTAATGGGCCAATCGGTCAATAACGGAATAGTGCACATAAAAAATCAGTCTAATTTGCATATAGTAAAATAGTGTAGCACTCACTGCAACATGATTTTGATTGATAACATAATTAAAAAGTTCTATTTAACTAAGAAACTTATCAGCCAATCATAGGTCATTATATTTAACTAAGAATATATAATGTGGGGTCCACACGTCCGAGCGCATAAGCCGAGCACACAATACCAGCGGGATTACATCTTAAAACCAATTGATAATAAGAGGAGTGATCCACTCACTCCCTATATGCAAAGCTCGGGTTCTCGTGTTTTTCGATATGGGACAAAGGTTCCAAGACACATATATCGAGTAGTGAGAAAAACTGTTAAACCAATAAAAATAAAGCACATACTTTAATTGGGAGGTGGAGTTCGATGGCACATAATGAATTCGGGTTAATTTGTATAAAAATCACTGTTGGGTGATGGCTTTGTGCAAAATTACTTAAACAAAGGGCGGTATTGTGCAATTTAAATGTCACTTAATTAACATTTACTTCTCCTGTTCGACAAAACATGTCATTTACTATTTATATACGTTTTTTATAATGATAAAAGTTACTGTACATAAAATATCTATTCTTTTATATATAACAATTTCATAATTAATATTAATAAGTACGAAATTGTTTCTTTCAATCTCCTCTAGTTATAATTAATTGGTTTCTTAGTTTAGCCAATGAAATCTTATATACAACAAATGGACCTATTGTAGTCAATAAAATAAAACTCTGATTTTATATACATGCAATGAAAAATTAAATAGACATTTCTATAATACACCCTCTATCTCATCTTAAACGTCACTAACTTTTCTAAGCTGGACTACCGATAGTCAATAGAGTTTAGCTTTATCTAACTACATTTCCTTATATAAATAAATAGTAATGTATATATTTTTGACTTTTCGACACGCTTTGTAAGAAACTAAAAAGCCTAAAATATTATAAAATAACAATTTTATTTATTAACTTTTACATTATGCTTATTACTATTATTTTGGTTTCTTAAAAAGTATACCTAAAAGTTAGGGACGTTTAATAGTATTATATTATTGCATGTCTAAATTGTTAGTGATCAGAGTGTGGGAGACTTACATTTTTAGCTGCCAGGCTAAAGGCCTCCCTGTGGTTGATTTCAGGGTTGTTGGTTTTTATCCTTTGGATCTCCTCTCTGCCAAGATGCAGTACATATATATACATAAGCTTTAGTCATCATATAAATGTATATATAGTGCTTGAATTAAAATTTCCATATATAACAAGATAACCACTAGGCATACATATATAAAAGCTGCATTGTTTGTATCAATCACAACTTTGTGTACCAAGTAGGGTCATTTCTCAATAATTGGTAGCAAGGAGTTATATATATCAACCCTACATCTTGAATGTCGGATATATCGATTGATGCCGATGAAATATGCCATTTGAATCTGTGAATTGAGTTCCATTCTGATCTAAACGAGCTAAATGGCGCAAACGATTTCCTTGATTGTTCGGGATTTATGTGTATTAAAGTACACTTACTTGATGAACTTGTTGTAGGCGGACGGAACTCGTTGTTTCTTTTCAGGAGCTGCATTCATTGATCAAATTTCATACAACATTATAGCCAATGTGCATCATCCAAAATATATCAGGTAAGCTAGAGAGGGAGGATCGACTAACGACGAATAGGAGGAGTGCGTGGGGGATCATGGTCAGCTGACTCAAAAGAAATCGCGGTTTTGGTAGTTGGGGAAGACGACGAAGAGGAGCCGGTGGTGGTGCTCTTGCTCACCATATCTTCTGTTCCTGCAGCAAGGTGCTGCCTCTGCAACTATATAAATACATACATATATTGTGTAATTTAAACTGAATTTGAGGGAAAGTTGGAAGGATTAAGGAGAGATCTAACAGATGGATGGATGGGATGGATACCTGGAGGAGATAATCAGGAGGAGAAACAGATTGAAGAGAGTTAACACCAGTCATGTTGACTGACATGCCCAGAAGGTTTGCACAGTGCCCACATCTTACCGTCACCATTGTATACAGACTGCTATAAGGTACACTCACCTGCACTCATTCATTTGTACACACTCCATTATCTTACAATCTAACTGTTTAAAATTGATCATATGTTTTTACTTGCTAGTTCAAATTTCTCAATTAATTAAGACAAAATGATTCATTTTATAATCTTTGATTTCTGATTTAGGTTAGAAAGACCGTTAATAGGGTTTGTCGGTCGATCTAAGCTTCTTAGTTATCCTCCAGTAGCATTAGACACCAAACAAACCCTAATCAGCATTTTAACAACCAAATCAGATGGAGAGAGGTAAAGGGTTTGAAACCCTAATTGGCTTTTTTTTAAAAAAAATTATTTAAATGATGTGAAACTTAAAACTGATTGCCCCCAAATTAATCAGACGGTATCACATGTGGGTAACGAATTTATATATATAAAGGACAACCCTAATTTAATACTCATTGCATCCTCTCTCCTCCCTCAATTGTATATGAATTCCAGTGCACTGACATACCCTCAGAGAGAAAGAGAAAGAGAGAGAGAGAGAGAGAGAGAAAGCAGCCATGAAAACGATGTGACTGAAGCTTCCACAAAACAGAAATCGATTTTGGCGGAGGAAAAAGTTGGTGGGTTGAAAAGAGAGTGCTGTTGGCTGCTGCCTGCATAGTTATGATCAAAAGGAAAGGCCTTAAAAAAAAGCCTGTTTAAAAGGGGGTAAATGTGTGTATTGGAGGTCTGGATATTGGCCATGGCTAATGATATCCATCCATCCATCCATCCCCAATTCACAATACCTACATTGTCTAATCAGATCACAACTGTGTAATCAGTGTACTGATTTTAGGTCCTGTTTGGCCCATCAGCCTTATACAACACAACTAATTATAAGAATCCTACAAGCATTTTGCCAAACAGACCCTTAACTTTAGGCTAGGGTTTCTTCCTCATGATTACCAATTTACCATTGTATATTAATTATATTAGGGCATTGGTTAAACATCTAATTTTTTAGCATTTCTCATTAATTAAAAAACTACTTTAAATCCATTAATTTATTAGTTGTAAGTTTCTTATACAATTAAATAGCCATTCAATTGGGCACCTAGTACAAATATGTAAATAGGCTTTTTCATGTTTAGTTGTATGATGCATCAGTGATTACAGATGAAGCACCTGACAGAAATTTAGTGAGAGAGAGGGACAACTGAAGGTACACACATATCTATATCATTCTAAAATATACATAAAATAAAACAAATAAATGTGTGTGTTTTTTTTAATTCAAGTAAAGAAAGGGGAGGGAGACTGAATTGATGAGTTATAAGCTTATGGATTTAAGTGCTACAACTATGAAAGAAACCAGAGGCCAGCCAGAAAAGCAGCAAACTTTAAATGTTGACTTGTGTTTTCATCTTCTCTATGAAACCCTAGAACCTAAAATTAAGCCCTACCTCTCTCTTCCTCTTCTTTATAGCTTCCCCAAATTCAATTTCTTGTAGGTTGTTTCTTCAAAATTATAGCTAATTATATCAAATTCCCAAAAATAAAAATAAAAATAAAAATCCCACAGGTAGTTAGCTAGAGCTTAGCTATGTGCATCTATACATAGAAAGTTAATTAGGGCTGAGAGACAACAAGAAAAGGTTGGGAATTTTGCAATTTCATTGCACAAGAAAACCTAGCTCCCATTGTTTCAAAATTAAGCAACAGCATAAAATATGGGGAAAAAAGGTGAAATTTAACAAATTATGAAAATTAAGGGCGCATTTTTGTTCCTGAAATTGGTACACAACACAGATTAATGATGAAAATTAAGAGTGATATATAATTATATATGCAGGTTGTAGCCATGAAGAGGGCAAGAAATATATATAGATAAATAAAAATAGATATACCGCTAAGATGGTGTTGCAGAAGTTGCAGTGAACATAGCAGAGACGCTCGGAGGCCATTTCCATTTTTTTTTAAAAAAGGAAAAATAAGCTGAAGGAAGAAACTAATTAAACAAAGGCCACTAAAAAAGCTGGAAAATAAGAGAGGAAATCAAAAAAGGGAAATTAGGGATAGGTAGCCCAGATATATGAGAGGGAAAGAAGAGAAGATTCTGAGAGAGAGGTTATAGAAATAGAGATATAGGAGAGAGAGAATCAGAAACAAGATATGGGACTGCAAATGACAAGGTTAGTGAGGGTTGGAGAGGTCATGTCAAGGGGGACAACTACAAGATGAACTAAAATACAAGAAATTTCAAAAAAAAAAAAATGAAAAAGAGGATAAATTTTAATTTGGTGGGTGGTTTTGGGTGGAGGAGAGGAGGTGGAGATGAAATGGTGGTGTAGGGGGGGTGGGAGAGGTGGGAGTGAGAATATGTAGTAGAATTAGATTGCTTTTGTTTGTTTCTTTTTACTCAAAATGGAAAAGAAAATGTAAATGTGAATGTGTTTATGTGTTGTGTTGTGTGTAGAGAGAGAGAGAGAGTGAGGAAGATGATGACATGATTGAAGGAATGAGTTGGCAGAAATGAGGCACTGTGCACTTCATCACTAACCCCATCCTTGCTTTCTGTAGCTGATCAAGTAGGGGAGCTCTTTTCAGTTTTCTCATTAAGAATTGGCAATTTCAAGGCCTTTTTTTTTTCACATTTTGCATCGATCACATTTATTTACCAGCTACAGTAGTGCAGTTAATTTAAATTAAATGTGTGAATAGAAAAGAGTATTTGAGACAATAATTGCAAAACTTCAAAGAATAAATTTTTCGGAATAAGTTAAAATCAATTAGGAAACAGGGAAAATACACCAAGAATGAGGAGGAAAAATCTGTAATGGAAAAAATCTACAGACCGTCTTTTAAGATTAATTTTATCGCATCCGAACCCTTGACCGGAGACTCTGTGATTCGTGAACACCATGGGCCATGGCAATGTCAAATCTTTTAATGCGTCACAATGGTCTTGAAGAGTCTAGCAGGTGATAAATAATACTCTAAAAGTGGGGTAAATAGAGTATGCACGATTTTTTCAAAACAAAAACCTTTTCACGGTTTTACCAAAAACAGTTTGTCAAGGCCTTGATATGGCTATCAAAACTTGACAAAGTGAAAACCGAGGAATCAAAATAATTGCGGAAAAGTAAATGAACAAGTGAATTGTTAACAAGGTTCGACACCAACTTGGCCTACGTCCATACCTAGGATTATCCAACCCGTAGGATTCAAAAACTTCTTATTTCACTTTCCTTAGAGCCCTAGAATTTCCTAGAAGAACCTTCCCTTCTTCTATACAAAGTCTCACCGCTTTTATTCTAGCAACTCAAACTCACCAATGAAATAAAAGCTACACCACACACCCAAGTGTGTTTAGTTTGAGTATGGAATACTCTTAGTGTAAGACAAATGAATTGTACTATAAGCTCACGTGTTTCCCTCAACTCTTAACAAATGAAGCTAGCTAAGAATAATAAGAACTAGGAGACACAAATGTGATGAATGCTACGGAGTGGATGTGATTGTCTTAAGCTTGTACTGCAGTGTGTATCTGTCTCCTCTTGCATTCATCTCTTTATAGATGTTTCCATCACCAGGGATGATATGGAGCCGTTTGAATTTGAATCTCTTCAAATCCTTTCTTTCCATATCTTCTTCACACAATCTTCAACAAATCTTCAATATCCTTGTCGTGCATGCTTCTGGAAGATTTGATGGAGCAATGTGTAGGAGCCATATTAAGGAGTGTCCTTAACCAGATCTTGGGCCCAAATATGAAAGATCTCACAATATCCAAACTTTCTACAAAACAAGTTAGGTAAGATGTGTATATGCGTATATTTGATTGACCTGATTCAATAAGAGACAAGGCCCAATATTGAGGCTCATACATGTAAAACCATATGGCCCAACCTTCTTGTCTTATAACAATCTCTGCAAAATATATTTATCATATAAACCATGCATCTTAGAATAGTACGAGACCAAATATTTAGACCAAACATTTTGGCCTTGGTTTCAAGACCTTAAAAACAAGTCCTGTTTTGTCTTTTATTATCCTTTTATATAGACCTACAGGTTAGTATCTCAAGGTCTTACAATCAAGGTGGAGTCTTCAATCTCCCCCTTGATGGAAGACAAAACACAATGCATATATAATCAAATATCAGGCATAATAGGCAAAGCATATGAGACTAATATTATGCACATAAAATGTTTGGATCAAAAGTTTAAAACATCGAAAACCATAAACCATAAGACAAACCATAAAACCAGTCATTCTCCCCCTTTTTGTATTCCAAAAAAGGGAAGAGAGTAAAATGTTTCAACCATCAAAATAACCACCATAAGTTTTAACCACAAAACAGAGTTTTAAGCAAAAGAGCTAGAGGTTTTTTTAAAAAAAAAGATGAAGAAGCGAGATCAAGGCCTTGAGGAGAAAGAACCAGCAAATGACTTCTTGGCAAATGACTTCTTCAGCGTTTTTTCAGTTATAGTGTCTTCATCATGCCACTCTTCGAAGGTAAGGTACTACTTGTCTGGGCCAATGTTTTTCCTACGAACATTGTCCCGAGCCTTCCCTTGCCACCTTTCCATCGCCTCTTTGGTGATCTTATCCTTCAGCATTTGTGCAAGATTTCTCTGGCGCTCCATCCTTGTACTTCTTAACAACACCATATTCTTAAAGAGTGAGAATGGTGGGTTCAGTGGGAGTAGGGCGCAGGATGGGCTTCTTCCTCTCCAAGTTCTCACAATTGAGAATGGCATTTCCTATCTTCTCCCTGATGTGATCAGCAGTCTCCTTATCCAAGGGCATGATGGAACCTGTTGCAGTAAAGGTGAGGGCGTTGATGAGTATCATTTGGTTCAATTTGCAGTCAATGATGGAGAGCAGCTCATGGGTGTAGTCTTGTCGTGAGACAATATCTGTCCACATCCTTCCCATATCCAGGTTAAGGTCTTGAATCTCTGTCTCCAGACATGCAGCTCGATCCTCTAAGACAGCGTGGTCAGCAGCAGCCTTCCCCTTATTCTCTTGTTTGAGCATCCATTGCCCTCGCAGATTCTTCACAATCCCTAGTCTCTCTTGGCACGCTTCATCAATGACCCCACTATATGTTTGTGTTTTTTCTTCTAATGTGTCGACATAAAAAAATTAGAAGATTTTGGGAAGAATATTGGCATAATGAAGGGGAATTGGGCACGAGGAGGAGGAGGCATGGAGCATGTAATTGCGGATTAATTCAGGGAGATTAGGCTCATACCCATTCATGACCAGAAAGAGGGTTTCAAGTAGGCTTTCAGTGACGAGTTCTCGAGAGTGAACTCGGGGAAAAATGCATCTGCCTAGAATGGTGAAGATAAGCTTAGGTTGAAGTTTGAAGATGGTGTGGGTTGGTTTAGAAGAGGATCCAGATTCAGGAGGGTTGAGGAAGAACTCCTCCCGAGCACGATTGATGCAATCCATTCTTTCTGGGAAGTCTTTAGTGGAGATTTCACTGGGAATGTCGAGGATAAAGGCTAGGTTGTCGGAGGTGAGACGGATTTTGGTGTTCTTTACTTTCGTGATCAGGGTGAGGGTTCCCTTGACATGATGAGCTGTGAGGTTGGCATAGAACAATCGGGTGAGGCGTGGGTAGGCTATGGTTCCTGGGTTCAAAATGGACCAAAGGCAGGTTGATTTGAGGAGAGTTATGTAGGGTAGGGGCATAGATTGCAGAAGGGAGGTGTCGACAACATCATAGAAGCATAAGCGGTGATTGTTGTAGCCTTGTGTCCAAGACTCGACCACATTTTCAGAAGTGAACCAAGAGTTAGGGATTCCGTGGATTACCTAGGTTGAGGGAGCCAGAGCAGACTTAGCTTGAGGGGTCTTCTTGGATTTGCCATTGAGAGCCGTAAGTGAAGGAGACCGAGACCTTGAGCTGTCTGAGCACATTTTCTGGAACCTCTTGAATCTTCTTCCTTTTTGAAGTAGAAACTTTGACGCGTTTGGAGGAGGAGTTGGGGGTAGCAGTGCTTGATCTTTTGGGAGCCAATGGAGCAAGAAATTGAAGAAGGAAGGAGTTTGAAGGGTTTGAAATCAGAGAGAAAAAGCAACATTGGGGAGGTTGGGAAGAGCGTAAAAACTAATGGACTGATTTGACGCAGAGGTGAGAGGGTTAAATAGATGTACTTAAGAAGTTGAAGAGTCACACACTGTTTGAACACATATATTAATTTTAACCCAAATCCGATTTTAATAAAGGAAAAATATCAAGGGATTTTATGGGAAAGGTAAATCGGATAGACATAGTTGAAGAAACATTTAAAATCCGATTTTTGATAAAATAGGATAGAATATATTTAAAAAGGGATAAGATAAACAATTGATTTTATAACATAATTTCAAAACGGAAAAGACATTCTATTATTACCTAAAGAGATAATAACAGAATTTTTGATCTAATATTTTGTTATTCGTTTTGATTTTCCCAAGATCATAGGATTTCAAGATCTTGAGATATACATCTGCAAATTCGAATTTCATAAGAGATTGAATACCCCCTACAAAAGTGCATCCCTGTTAAGCATACCAAGCTCTAACCTTATGAAATTAAAACGATCCTCATGCAATGGTTTAGTGAAGATATCAGCTAATTGAAATTATGTAGATATGAAAAAGATAGACACATCACCTTTCTCCACATGATCTCAGATGAAGTGATGTCTCACATCAATGTGCTTAGTTCTTGAATGCTGCATATGATTCTTAGTAATAGAAATTTCACTAGTATTGTCACACTTAATAGGAATACCTTTGAGATCAATTCCAAGATCTCGAAGTTGTTGAACAATCCAGAACACTTGTGAGCAACAAGCTCCTGCTGCTATATATTCTGCCTCTGCTGTGGATAGTGCAACTGAGTTTTATTTCTTAAAGTGCTAACTTATCAAGGATGATCCCAAGAGTTGACAACATCCAGAGGTGCTTTTTCGATCTACTTTGTATCCTGCAAAGTCTGCATCTGAATAACCTATGAGATGAAAATTACTTTGCTTAGGGTACCACAGACCAAGGTCTTGAGTCCCATTCAAGTATCTAAAGATCCTTTTTACAACAATGAGATATGATTCTTTAGGATCTGCCTGAAATCGAGAACACATGCAAACACTAAACGTACATGATATCAAGTCTACAAGCAGTGAGATAGAGGAGTGAAGAAATCATACCTCCATATTCCTTTTGGTTCACCTTCTTACCATTTTTGTCTTGATCAAGGGAGAGAGTAGAACTCATAGGGGTTTTTGCTACCTTTGATTGTTCCATCTTGTATTTCTTGAGCAAGCCCCTAGTCTATTTCCCTTGGTTAAGACAAATTCCTTTCTTAGATTGATGTACTTGCAGACCAAGGAAGAAGTTTAGTTCTCCCATAAGACTCATCTCGAATTCCCTGCACATGATATCAGAAAATTCCTTGCAAAGGGAATTGTTAGTAGCTTCGAATAGTATGTCATCAATATAGATTTTCACAACTAGAAGGTCATTCCCACGAGTTTTAATGGAAAGAGTTTTATCAATCAAACCTCTTTGAAAACCATTTTCAAGAAGATATTTGGAAAATCTCTCATACCATGCCCTAGGGGCTTGTTTGAGACCATATAGTGCCTTGTCCAATTTGTAAACATGATTTGGAAAATCTTCATTTTCAAAGCCGGGAGGTTGTGCCATATATACCTCTTCTTCCAAAATACCATTTAAAAAGACACATTTGACATCCATTTGCAAAAGCTTAATACCAATGTAAGAAGCAAATGCAAGTAATATAAGAATATCCTCTAACCTTGCTACGGGAGCAAAAGTCTCCTTGCAGTCTATACCTTCCTCTTGGTTATAGCCTTGAGCCACAAGTCTTGCCTTGTTCCAAATGATCTTACCATCTTCATTCAATTTGTTTCTAAACACCCATCTAGTGCCAATGACTGATTGAAGCTTGGGTCGTGGCTAAAGAGTCAATACTTTGTTTCTTTCAAATTCATTCAACTCGCTTTGCATGGAAGTGATCCAATCCGAGTCTTTAAGTGCTTCGGCTATGTTTTTGGTTCTACAAGAGACACAAAAGCATATAAGGCACAAAGATTTTTTTAATCTAGACCGAGTTTGAATACCGGATGTTGGATCTGAGATGATATCCTGGGTTGAATGTGATGAAACATGCTTGAACTTTGCTTATTCTCAACCTGTACTGGTCTGTTTTCAAGGTCTTGAGTTGTGGCACTTGAGTCTTCGTTACTAGTGTTGCTCATATCCAGGCTTGAAGTTGCTTCTCAAGGTCTTCAGATAACTCTTTGGTATCCTGGATTTGTTCTTGCATGTTGCATTCTGGATCCTTCTTAGGGTCTGATTTGTCTTCTTCTTCCCCATCAGAGTCATGATGATTTAGATTTAGATTAAATCTCTTGATTTCAGCTTGCTTAGGGTATGCATACTCACGTGGCCTAGTCTTCTATGCCAAAGACTTGGGTCATATGTCAAGGTCTTGAGATATGATGTGCGCGCAAATTGCCATATTTTCTATGCACATAAAAGTCCATTTTATCATTCATTTACATGTATATTAACGGGAAAACATGGGATTAGTGTAGTTTATGCTTAAATATCAAATATATGGGTCTGCACGAGTTTCTATGTGATTTCGCAGAAAACAGATAAAAATGGACAGATTTGGAAAAGCGAGAAAAGAACTCGAAGTCTTCTGAAGAGGTCGAAATCGACTGGGGACCTCGACATCGAGTACAACAGAGACATAGGAATCGAGCAGGAAATGAAGCAGAGCATGTCGACACCAGAGAGGTCGATATCGAGGATTAAAGGTCGATATCGATGTTGCCAGATCGAGCTAAATGATAGAAGTCGAGTGCCAATCCGAGTAGAAGAAGGAGAGCTCGAGATAGAGTTTCACAGAGGTCGATATCGATGTTCATGGTCGATATCTATGTTGCCCAGCAGAGGAATCCGACTCAGATTTTGATAGAATTCTATCTGAAGCTTGCACGTCTATCCTAAAGTCGAGATTTCTTATCTTCAACACCAGAGCTATCATATGAGCTGATTTACCATAGGAGTTTTTAGTTTTTACTTTATTTAAGTTTTATCTTAGAGAATAAAGATAAAGTTTCGAGTCTTTGGATAGCAAAGTTCGATATCTATATCTAGAGGCCATTAGGGCTGAGTTTAATCATCCAAGCACAGACAATTCCAGTTTTACATTGAGTTTTAGCGAGTTAGAGAGAGAGAGAGAAGGAGACCGAATTTGTTTGGTGGAAGCGAGAGCGGAGATTTGGCTTGTTCGATTGTACTTTCTTTCATAGTTTAATTCAAAGTAGTTTTCTTTCAATAATGATGATGAGTTGCATGATGAGAAGCGAGTAGTCAACCCACTTCTAGGGTCGGGGTGAGCCCGACGATAACGATGTAGGGTAAGTGCATCAAAGGTATGACTTTTATGCGATTCCGTCTTCTATCCTATGCATGATCCTTTGTGAAAGTTAAGGAGATTCATTATTTTCATTATTGAAGTGAAAACCACTCATATTGTGAACTTGAATTGCTCATGAATTGGATAGTAACTCTTAGGAACTATGTGAGAGCCTCTAATCACCTAAGTATTGATAACGAAAGTTATTTGACGGAAAGGCATTAAATTTCATAACTTTAGCATAAAACTTGCATTGTTATCATTGTGGCATCAAACCCCGACTTTGGAAGCTTTTAATTAATTGAATTCATATAAAAGTTTAAATTTTGTTTCTGATCATCCTTCTTTACCATTCTACGTTCTTCGGACTCTTTTCTGACAATTGATTACGAATTACAGTTTCTGTGACAAACATCGGAATCGATTGTAAAGGTCGATATCGAGGTCTAACGTCGATATCGAGGTCCCACTCGACGTCGACTTTGCTGCTTTTGTCTTCTGCAGGAACTCTACTGGAAATCGACCAGAACTGAGGTCGATATCGACCAGACACATCGATATCGAGTGTCTTCTGAGGTCGAAAGCTTTGATCGTGAGTACAACAAGGGAAGCGCTGACATACCTCCTCGTGGATTCGATCCTGAATTACCCTACTACTACATTGGGAGGGGATTCTTGTATTATTTGTTTGGGACACGGAGTTAGCCTAGTTGTGAATTGTTTAAATTTAAATTATTTGAATCCCTACACTATCCCATAAGCGAACAAGACACTTGAGACTGGTTCCTGCAATTTGGTTAGCATTCACAGCATATTTATTGTTATACCTATGAGCAGTGAGAATTAAATCTCTTGTCTTATCATTTCGAACCTCACACTTGTGCTTGTCAAAGCCGACCTTGTCACCCTTATCACATAATTGAGAAACACTAAGAAGATTATACTTTAGTCCATCAATGAGATATACATCCTTAATACAATTTTTGGAATTATTACCACTGTTACCTATACCGATAATGTTGCACTTCCCTTTATCACCAAGCGTTATGGTTCCAGTGGATTGCTCCTTTAGATCATGAAATAGTGTCTTCTTTCCACTCATATGTCGAGAGCATCCACTATCCATTATCCATTTAGGCTCTTTTGTCTTGGTGATATCCTGCAAAACAATCATCAACCCTTCCGGCTAGACCAATATGCACTTTTAGATTCATAATGAGGATAGACCATATTGAGTAGCCTAGTCCCTTTAGGAACCCAAACTTGCTTAATATGTTCATTTAATCGTACAAGAAAGGTATTTCTAATGATGTGAGGATCCCTCCGTCTATAGGGACATGTTTCCTTAACATGACCCTTTTTACAACAGTAAAAACATGTAGGTGAATGCCAACTTCCTTTATCTTTGACAAAAGTGGTAGGGCTTTTTTGGAAAATTCTTGTTATATCCTATACCACTTCTGTTGATGAATAGTTGCTATTCACCCAACATTTTGTCAAGATTGGCTTTAGACTTAGTGAATGGAATAAGTGTAGTCTGCTGGTCTTGACACTTTTTAGTCAGCTTAACCTTTTCTTTTTCCAAATTGTTATTGGAAATTTTAGAGAAGAGAGGTTTTGCTTGAGATCAGAATTTTTTGATGTCAAGGGCCAATTGTGAAGTTTCATGATTTCTCATTTCCAACGACATTTGACTTATTCTCTTCTCTTGATCTTTTAGCTTTTCCTTCAAAATGTTGATTTCATTGTTGTAAATCTCTTCATTAGAAATCATATTTTTTTTGAATTCAAATAAGATAGTAGGAGGACTAAACATTAAACTTCTTACTACTTCCTCAAGGTCTTGATTCTTAGTCTCCTTATGTTAAGCCATCAAACACAGATTTGCTTGATCTTCTTCCGTGTCTGAGTCACTCGATGAGTCTGAATCACTCCAAGTGGCTACCATGGCTTTCTTCATAGCAAGTTAGTACTTTTGGCTTCTTAGAAGGGTTAGAAGACTTACCTTTGTATTTAGATGATCATGCATCTTCTTGGTTAGAGAACTGCTTTTTCATCTTTAAGATTCGTGCAAGTCCTCTAGTGATGAGAGCGAATGGATCTTCCTCATCATCAATTTCATCATCATCGGATTGTGCTTCTTCCTTCTTTGTTTTGAGAGCAAGGTTCTTGGTTGTCGAAGGGACTTCTCCATCTTCTTCATTGAGAACCATTTCATGGGTGATGAGCTTTCCTAGAAGGTCATCCAGTGGCAGTGTGGTAAGTTCTTGAGCTTCCTCAATCGCTATAACCTTGGGTCCCCACTTGGCTTTAGGCAGGCTCCTTAGAACCTTCCTTACTTTCTCTGTGTTAGAGAAAGTCTTTCCAAGTGAGTCTAGGTTATTCACAATTTGAGTGAATCTCGTGAACATTTACTTCACTGTTTCACCAGAGTTCGTCTTGAAGAGCTCATATTGTCGAAGGAAGATGTTGATCTTGCTTTCTTTGACTTGACTAGTTCCTTTATAGGTGACAACCAGCTTATCCCAAATCTCATTAGCGCTTTTGCATGAAGAAACACGATTAAACTCATTAGCATCAAGTCCATATAATAGATTCATAGCTTTATAATTCTTTGCAATGTTCTCCAAATCCGTTTGATTATATTCACATTCAGCCTTTTCCATTTGTTCTCTTGTCGAATCAGGCTTCTTTGGTACGTGTGGCCCTTTCTTGATGAGATCCCACAGCTCCAGATCTTGATCAATGATGAACATCTGCATCAAAGTTCTCCAATGAACAAAGTTATTGCAAAAAAATAGTGGAGGTCGGTTGATTGATCTCCCTTGGGCAAAACCTCCATCACCTAGGTTAGACAAGATAGTGAGCCAAGATCTGATACCAATTGAAGAGTCTAGAAGGTGATAAATAATACTCTAGAAAGGGGGGAGGGTAAATAGAGTATGCACGATTTTTTCAAAACAAAAACATTTTCACAGTTTTACCAAAAACAGTTTGTCAAGGCCTTCATATGGCTATCAAAACTTGAAAAAGTGAAAACCGAGGAATCAAATTAATTGCGGAAAAGTAAATGAACAAGTGAATTGTTAACGAGGTACGACACCAAGTTGGCCTATGTCCCCGCCAAGGGTTATCCAACCCGTAGGATTCAAAAGCTTCTCAGGGTAAGACAAATGAATTGTACTATAAGCTCACGTGTTTTCCTCAACTCTTAACAAATGAAGCTAGCTAAGAACAATAAGAACTAGGGAGACACAAATGTGATGAATGCTATGGAGTGGATGTGATTGTCTTAAGCTAGTATTGCAGTGTGTATCCGTCTCCTCTTGCATTCATCTCTTTATAGATATTTCCATCACCAGGGATGATATGGAGCCGTTTGAATTTGAATATCTTCAAATCCTTTCTTTCCACATCTTCTTCACGCAATCTTCAACAAATCTTCAATATCCTTGTAGTGCATGCTTTTGGAAGATTTGATGGAGCAATGTGTAGGAGCCATATCAAGGAGTGTCCTTAACCAGATCTTGGGCCCAAATATGAAATATCTCACAATATCCAAACTTTCTACAAAACAAGTTAGGTAAGATGTGTATATGCATATATTTGATTGACCTGATTCAATAAGAGATAAGGCCCAATATTGAGGCCCAATATTGAGGTCCATATGTGTAAACCCATATGGCCCAACCTTCTTGCCTTATAACATTCTTTGCAAAATACATTATCATATAAACCATGCATCTTAGAATAGTACGAGACCAAACATTTAGACCAAACATTTTGGCCTTGGTTTCAAGAACTTGAAACCAAGTCTTATTTATCTTTCATCATCCTTTTATATAGACTTGTAGGTTAGTATTTCAAGGTCTTACAATCAAGGTGGAGTCTTCAGGTCTTGTAACGCATCACAGTGGATCGGTCTCAGCTTTGATGATAGAGGCATTCACTCTTTATGTTGTTCTAGTTGGCACTGGGGGGGCCTTGAGAGGATCGAGATCAATCAAGGAGATAATCTTAGTGCTATCAGCAAGGTATAAAAATGCTAAGGGAAATCGAGATGGTCATCTTCGACACCTGGGTTATATTGTTATCCTTCTTACTCACACGCACGTGTTTCATAAGGTCAACAAAGCACATGGCTAAAAAGCGATCAATATGCGACACTCATTGGACCAGGGCTTGATTGAGTCTCATCAAGAGTTCTTATCTCTCATCCATAAGAACACCATATGTCCATATATTGGATGGTAGGTCAGCAACTATGATTTTTTGCATTGTTAAAAAAACGTAGCATGATTAATTCATAGAACTATTTTTGCATTGAGTAGTAAGTTAGCAGAGTCTGACATCACTATTTCTACTTCGGGAATATGCACAACGATGGATCTCAAATATCAAACCTTATACTCCTTCCGCTTGAATATGTTTGTCGTTCGGAGGGTTTTAATTCTTTCCATAATTGAATGTCGTTTAACAGTCTGGCCCCACATGAAGTTTTGAGTACTTTACTACTTAACTTTTGATAATTAAAATTTTTCCAAATTATTTGTGAATCTAGTCCGTTCTTTTCCCTTTCCTTCTCCTCAACTCCCTCGTTACCGTGTACCTTCCCTCTCCATCCTCTACACCTTCTTCTCAGTTCGATTTTCAGATCTCTAATCGACGTTGGCTGGATCTTTATTGGTGTTGTGGGGCGACAAGATTGTTGCGAGCTTTGCCGATTGAGGATCGAGATTCGAAAACCCTAATTTTTCCAATTCGGTTAGTATCTCCATTGTTTTTCTTATCTTCAATTAGTTTCAAAAACCCTAATTTTTTTAATCCTATTAGTATCTCCATTGTTTTCCTCTCTTCAATTAGCCTTTCAATTGAAGCAAACGTTAAATTGTATTTATCCTTCCTGTTTGGTTTCAAAATCCACCGCTTTGTGGAATCGTCTCATCTGATCTGACCTATGAATATGGAGATTTCTTCCCAAAATAACTTTTGAATTTGGCGAACGTTATAATTGCTTTGGCAGGTGTGGAGTAACTAAGACTTTGATTTTCCATAATCATTGGTGAATTGGAGATCTTGCCACATATTCTCCATGTAAGGTTCATTTTTTTAGATGGATTTTTGCACATAATGTGTGGTAGTTTGATTCATTGGCTTTTCTACATTTGAAGATTTTGTAAGTAGCAAAATCACAATGTTTGTTACTTGTTAGTTGGTTGTGGGGTTGTCTGCTTGTCTGTAAGGCCATGATTGCGGCCGGTAGCTGCTATGCAATGGTTCCTATGCAATGGTTACTGGAAAAATATTAAAATGTTGTTTTTCCTTGAAAAATTGTTAGTTGATTGTGCTAGCACCTTCAACCTAGGATCAGTAAGTGATGAATGAGCAGGAAAATTGGTAGAACATTGTGTTTTCCTTGGTTTCAATATGATATTTGGCTTGTGTAGCTGTCTGCCTGTTCTGTTTGCTAATAAAACTGCTTATGGCTTTCGATGAGTCTTGTAAAACATATAAGCTTGAGCATAGGAGTATGTAGATTTCGCTTGGTCCACTTTAACGTATAGCCTATTAGCTCAATTGGTAAAGCATTGTGTGTATCACAACGATGTGGGTTCAAATTCCACAAGGCTTATGCCAATCAGCAGAGCATCCATGCTCTTCAAACTTTGAGTGCCTTGCCTTGTCTACATTATTCAATGTCTTATATGGGATATTATCAAAATTGATAAAAACTTTTGACTAGTTAATTACTTAGATTTTTTCTATGAAAGGTGCACATTAAAATGAATCATATTACTTGACGTCTTCTACTATGCTTTGAGTTCTCTTTTTTACATACATATAGGTAAAAGTTGAGTTGCTAGGGGTGTAGACAATTTATAGCTGAAAAGTAAAAAACACAGCATGATCCAATAATAGTTTGGGAGTCCTAGGATAACAGAACATACAACACTTTCTTCCTTAAAGTTAATGAAGGTGGTTAAACGTAATTAGAATTGTATTTATAATCTAGCACACCCCATCAACAGAATGATAGCTGTATTTTATGTCAACTAAAAAAATGGCTCAATATAGTTTGTCAAAAAAAGCAAAAACTTCAAACAAGCAAGAACTTTACTAAGCCAATAAAATTACAAAATGCATTTCAAGGTCCCTTAATATAGTACAAATTGAAGCGCAGTAATAGATGATAACTTAAATAGCAAAATATTCATAACACCATAAACTGGGGAGTAATTACATATTCATAGTACACTTATGAAAAAGACAAGACCAGTTACGCCAACATATTCACAGTACCAAGAACTGTAGAATAATCACAAGTGAACTGTTTAGGAAGACAACCCTCCCTCTCTAAACTTTCCTTCATCACATATGGGATGTGATATTTGTTGGAGCCTCCAATCTTCATGATCTGTATCATCCAAATTTGTAGAGTCAAGAATACACGATTTATCATGGTTGCGGGATAGTCGTCGTAAGACTTCTAAACAGCATGTACGAGCTCTTCTATGGTCCTTGGACACTCCTTGTGTTGTTAGGACTGGAAAGCCCTAAAAAAACCAAGGTCCAGGTATTCAAATCTGGTGAGTTTGGTGGTTGGCAGACTATTCAAATATCAAATCCATTTTTGGTTGCATCTACCCGAAATTCTTCATCACTTGCACTAACATGTGTCCTTGCAGTATCTTGTTGAATTTAGATAGGTTTTCTTGAGTCTTCCACGTGCCACTTAGATTGAATTGCTGGTATAACCTTCTTGATCAAATAAGCTCTAATTATGTCTTTTGTGACCGACGTCATCGGTTTCATCTCTAAGGTGCCAGCCTCTCTATTTCTACTTCGCCTTTGGGCTACTTGTGTGGTGACAAAAGGAAACACTCCTATTTTCCCATCAAACGCTTCATTTCCATTTTCGTCGAATCTTGGTCGAGCCATAGCAACTAAGAACATGACTTTTCCAATGAAATTCTTGCCTTGACAAGTACGCATAGGCTCTTCTTCATCATGATGCAAGTAAAAAGTCTCCGACTTTTTTGTCATGTAAAACCACTTTTCATCAATATGCACTACATTATACATATCGACAAATGTAGGCTCTTGATGGATGCTATTTGGGTCAAGCATGGATAAGCAAAATTTCACCCGTGCCAACTTATTCTCTTCTCATAAAAGAGGTTTGATGGCATTCGAGTGTCGGCGGATGACCCCGTCCTTCACGCGCAGGTATAGTGTCGAAGTGGAAACGCCTAACGACATTACAATTGAGTTTAAAGTTATTCGATGCTTTAATAGAACGGCTTTTACCTGATCGATGCCAATGTGAATTTTCTTCCTCCCACACTTTTTTGTTCTTCTGTGTGATACATCAACAAGCACACCTTGTGGAGTCTCTTTTGCCTGCTTCCAAAGTAAAATTTATTTGTCTTAGGTAATGCAACGTCTTTGGTCGTTGCTGTAAACTAGGTTATTTTTAACAACGACATTTTTTCTTGTTAAAAGTTGAATAGAAATATGGCAAGAAGATATTGTTGCTATATATAAACAAAATTATATAAAGAAAACACCAAATTAATTGGAATTGAAAAAAAAAATCAAAACAAATAAATCCCCAAATTGAAACCCTTTTCTCTAGTCCCCGATTGTTCCCCATCTTCTTCAAACAACATGGTGATTGACTATGAATGCATAAAAAATCCAAAAAAGCACTTCAAATCTTCCCATTTGTGAGTCGATTCACGACGTCGAGAGAGGAGGGCATGAAGGGTCGCTGGTGAAGGCGGACTGGTGTGGAAGCGGTGTTCGCTGGTGTCGGAAGCGGTGTTCACTGGTGAAGGTGAGGGCTTGAGGGTTCGCCGCCGGTGCTCGCTGGTGTCAGAAGAGGTGGTCGCTGCTGTTGAAAGAGGTGCACGCTAGTGAAGGCTTGAGGGCGTGAGGCTCTCTGGTGCTTGCTGGTTTCGAAGGAGGTGCTCGTTGGTGAATGGTTGAGGGCCCGTTGGTGTGTGGACAAATCGCTAGAGGTGCTAATTGGTAAAGGCTTGAGGACTTAAGGCTTGAGGGCTTGAGGCTTGAGGGTTTGGCTTCGCAGATTGTGTGTGGAACTGGATACAAGGTACGGTTTCTCTTTCAATTTCAGATTAACACAGAGATTTAACGTTAATTGTCTACTTAAAAAACTGGTGTTTGCTTGTATGAATTTCAGATTGGCACAGATTGTGTGCGAAATTGGTGTTTGCTTGTATGAATTCTAATTTCCATTATAGGGTTTACTTCTCGGTTTTCAGGTTGTCCTTCAATTTTTGCTTCCTCTTGAATATGCGATGTTGTTTCATTTATATCCTACCAAAGATTCATTGATGAGAAATTTCACAAGTCTACAAATTGAAGGATTATTTTTTGTTGGACAGTCATGCGCTCTTATTATTCTTATAACTGCTCAATGAGAACTATACTTGGACTGTTAGGGTATAACACTTCTTATTCAATACATTGCTGCTAATTCTGAAAATTGATTCACACTAGCTTAGGGAATGATACGACGATAGGAGTCGAAGAATGGGTTAGTTGTTTATAGAGATGCTTTCTCTGAGCCACTTAGAGTTGATAGTATCTATGCATTTTATCAACTCTAATATGGGTTTACATTCTTCTTATTGATCAATTTGACTGCATAAGAATCAAATATAACATCAATATGTTTTATTCTCTTTTTTCTGTGTATTGATGCTTTGTTATGAATATCTAGTTAGATCCAATGTATCCAATTACAACTTTTTGTGTTGCTTCATTGTTAAATTTATTTGTCTTATGACAATGGATTTTCAATCTATATTGTAGTGAAAAGATTTGCTGTTTCTGGAAACTAGAAAGTTTGTTGTTTATTGACATACCCAGACCTCTAAGAGCTTCCTGGAATAAGCTTATGTCAAGTTTGGATTAAGCTGAAAACTGTTTCCAGCTTCCTGGAATAAGCTTATGTTAGTGATGTTATGTTAGACATTGCTTTCTTAAAGCCTCACCTGAACTAAGAATTTAAAAAAATGAGACTTAGGAATACTTTCTCATTTTGTAGAGGCATTGCCATTTTGTTTGCAGCTTCACAAACCATCTGGCTATCAGATGAATATCATTCCGTGCATGTGATGACTGCATCAGATACAACCACCTCTAGCAATTCTGAAGACATGCAACTTTCAGGTTAGTTCATATTTAGTTTTGTTTGGTGAAAGATTTAGATTGCATTGTATTGTCTTGTGATCTCATACATTTTGGCTGGGCCAATTTGATATACACGCACACATGACATATACACTCCCTTTGTTGTTATTGAAAATTTCATTTTCATCTGTCCAGTCTTGTCATATTTGACAATTCTTTTACATTGTGATAGCTATTTTAGATACCAATTTGTGGTTTTCTCGATACCAAATTTCTCTTTTACTTTTTTTGATTAAGTAGTTTCAGTTCGAGTTACAGATAGAAGTGCAGAAACTTATCCATTTCTCATTTGTGGCTAGTTGTTCAAACAATATTTGTTAGTGAAAACATCCGAGATGTTCAACCATTATCGCCAAATGCAGTCTTGATTCTTGGTCAAGGTATGCTTGTATCTTTGACTGTGAGTTCTCTTTTATGTGAACTGTCCTTAACATTTATATCTTGTTCGCCATATCTTTTTCTTTGCTGTTTTTACGTGGTTTTCACAGTTTATTTTTATCTTCCAGATAACTTATATGCATATGCAATCTCTTGATTTGTTTCGGTCATCTTGTCTTCTTCAAATTGGTGAGACTTCTAACTTCTTTATTCATTGAATGCTCTACTACAGTGATGACCAATGCTTGTCCGATCCAAAAGTCCAAACTATATCTGATCTTATTTCTATCCAAAATTATAATGCAATTTATACCTTAAACTATAATAAACTGAGCTAGATGATTTTTTTAGTCTGATTTTAAACTGAATTCAATGTAGCTGAATGCTAAAACTATTAAACCAACAAAAAAAAACATGACCTGATTTTAACCAAATATTATACATGTCTGGGTGTGGTACATGTAAGACTCATAAAGAAGTCTGATTTGATGTCTCCCAGTTGAATTCCAATTTATCCAAACAAGTCAATTAATATTTGATAATTATTTATTGTAATGCTAGACAGATCAAGGGGCCTTTATGGAGCTTATCTGTGTTGATATGGTACATATTTGTGGTGATAGGGAGCTTATAAAGAGCTTATATGATACGAACCCCAATATAATCCCATTTATTTTTTGTAAAGTTATTGGGTTAATTAATTATATATATAATATATGAATAGATATATATTTTTTTTAAATCTTCACTCTTTCAAAAATAATTAACAAAATATTCATGGATATACTTCTTTTAAAAAAATATTAGTGCATTCTGCCTTTGTTTCTCTTGATTCCATGTAGCTGCCTTCTTTCATGATTTATTATGGTGGTGCACATGGTATGCCTTCTACACTGATGTCACAACTGAAGGTGTAGAACAAGGCCTTCAAAGGTGTTTACAAGTTTTTATACTGAACTTTATCTAATAGTTTAATGATAGTTACTGAGTTATGTTCCACTTTCACCACAGCTTGTCTTTGCAGATAAACCAAACTACAGCATAACTACATAAAGCCAAACTAAAAGTTATGCTCCCTATTGTAGTATACCTTTATAACTCTTCCATTTTTCTTCTTTTTGTATCTCTATTTCTTATGTGTGATAAGATAACTCTCCCACAAGCTCATCACCTTTTTTTCGATGATTTTGATTTCTCTCAGTAATTATGGAAATTGTGGTATAAAATAAATATTGCCTTTCTTGTATGCGACTATATACGATTCGAGGTTTTCACATCCAGTTTATTTGTTTATACATCTCAAACTGACACTAACTTATTTTATTTTATTTTTCTACAAAAGCATATGTCTGAACTCAGCTAAAATGCCTTATAACCTTACTTTCCTGCAATAATTGTTTGAATAAGGTCCTCTTCTCACTAACTTCACAAATAAATTATGAATGCTGAAACTCAGAGGCATCATTTGCACTGCTGGATGATGCTTGGTTTGTGTTTTCTCTTTCTCTTTCTCGCATGTTCATCTTTTATTTCATTTTTTGAGCTATATAATGCAGTGTGCTCCCTCCGATCTATTTGATTACGAAGAGACAAGGAAAGCATTATATTGGTTGACTCCATATGTGTAAGTGTAACCTTTGGGGTGCTTATTGCAGCTATAACTGGTGGTTTGGATTCAAAGCTTATACTTTGATTTCCCTAAAGCATGTCATTTCCTTGCTATTGATTTTGGTATGTAAGTAATGTAACTACAGGGACTTTGTGTTGCTAGTTAATTTGGAACACGTACATTTTTGTATGGTTTCATGGATAATCTACGTGTATAGTTGATTCGAAGGAAGGCATGTGTATTTGCATATAATGGTACAAATGAATTTAAGGAACCTACAGGAATCGTGTGTATTGAAACAAGGAATTGCAAAAACCTTATTTCTTTACAACAAACAAATTGTTGCCAAATACAACCTTTATCTTTTACAATGATTTTTTTTTGTTGCGAAAGATTTTATTTATCACAATATTGAGCCTATTGCAACGACATTTGTCATTGCAAAAGATTTCATTAATCATAATGCACTCTTTTACAACGACCTTTTTTGTTGCTAAAAAGTGACATCTATAGCAATGTCAATAGTTGTTTCCAAATGTTAGTTCTATAGCAACGACATTAGTCATTGCGAAAGAATGATGCCAATTGCAACTATATTTTATGTTGCTAAAATGTGTTAGTATTTTACAAGATGCAAGTGTTTCGCAACAACAAATGTATTGCAACGACAAAATGTTGTTGCATTAGGTTTATTTTTCGCAACGACCAATGTTGTTGCAGTACCCTTTAGCTATGCCCTGACCCGCAACGACCCCGCAACGATAATTGTTGTTGCAAAATGTGTCTATTGCAACGACGACCCATGTATTGCAACGAATTTTGTTGTTGCGATATGCTGTTTTGCTTGTAGTGTTATCATCGGTGTTGAATCGCCACCCTCCCATTGTATGTGTATAGCCTCACCATCCCTTTCGTCTTATATATTGATATCGTCGACACTCGAGGGAAGGTTGTTGAGATTAAATGTTATGGTCAATGATGAATCATCATCCTCCCATTTTGCTTGTACATCGTCTCCATCCCCTTTGGGTTCAATATCGACATCGTCGTCACTGAGTGAAAGCTTGTTTAGATCAAATGAAGATTGTCTTTGATTATTCATAGTTGCTTTAATTTGGGTATGTAAGCTGTATTCAGGCTGAATTCAAATATACGGAGTAGAATTATCACTTTACCTCCAATTTTATGATCATTAAGTTCAAATTTTGGCTCCAAGTAGATGGGTTCTTTAGGATTCTAGAATGGAATTTGCAGAGCCATCTGTACGGAGCAGCACACAACTGATTAAAATTTGTCTTCAATTAATGATCCACTTGGGTTCCTTAATTTGTGTGTAATATCCTAGAACGACAAACATATTCAAACGGAGGGAGTAATAAAATATACGGGAAAGAGAAATAAATAGTGGAAGTAGTGACAACTACCTGATTTCTTAGAAGGGGGAGGGCAAAATCTTTGATTTGGAGATTTTTTTGGGTATCAATAAAGAAGAAATTTTTTTAAAAATATTTAAAGAAATTCATAAGTTTTTGTTTAAATGTGACATTTTTAGTAAAGAAGTTCATACAATAAAAGTTAATAGAATTTTTTTTATATGTGTAGTATGATGAATACTTTTTTGAAAAATATAGAAAGAAACCATAGTGTTTCTTTTAAATGTAAAAAATTGATGGAAATGAAAAGAATTGAAAAAAAAACACAAATTGTGGTTTAAATATGACATTTATAGTAAAAAAAAAATTCGCTTATCAAGACGTTTTCTCGTTTCCTTATTCACATTACTTAATTTTATTAAGAAAAAAACCTGATATGTATATAGGGGATGATTCTGGTGTAAATACCTCTTATGGTGTAAACAGTGAATAAATTGATTATTCGTACAAAAAAACATAATTATTCGTCCAACGTAGTGTAATTATTTGTATGTATTAACAATCTTTTCATATAAAAAATATTCATCTGTAGCAAAATGATTATTCATATAATTTATGTACGAACAATCATGTTGTTTCATATGAATAAATTTGCTCTTCATAATTTCCTTTAAAGCTCAACAGTTCATCTTACTAATCCAACGCTCCGGTGACTGGAAGGAGTGCAGCTCAGAAGAGGAGCTGGTTGCGGACTTCTGGAAGAACGAGAGCGGCTGGGATTGGCCTATGCTCGAGCACCTCCTCCCCTGTTCGGTGCTTCTTAGGATTGCGTCGATCAACAGTACTGACGGAGAAGACTCTCTCCTGGAGTTGGACCAAGGAAGGTGAATACTCGGCGAAATCGGGCTACAAAGTCCTCCTGGGCTGGTGTGGAGTTCTATAATTGCATTTAGCAGCTGGAGGTGTGTGAAAGAGTGAGATGTTTTACTTGGCTGGCCAGCAAGGGTGGGCTAATGACCAACTCTGAACGTGCCCGATGCCATATAGGTAAGTTCTATGTCTGCCCGATTTGTCACTCTCATCTTGAAACTCTTTCACATCTTTTTAGAGATTGTGGTGTTGCTGAAAGACTTTGGTTGCAGGTGGCTAGGGTGGGGAGAGGACTAGATGAGGATGACCTCCCCTTCATTGCTTGGATCTTCTCGAACATCACGTCGAAGAGGGTGTTGAATGATGGAGTTAGATGGAACACCGTCTTTTTCGTGGCACTTTGGGGGCTCTAGAAGTGCAGAAATGGGATGACATTCAACTGAGATTGGGTCCCAGAGGTCTCGTTGGAAGCTTGCAACCGTCTGGCCATTGAATACACGACGACGAGGGAGAGGAACACGGGAAGTGGTGAGGCTACCAATAGAATTTCTAACGAAATCAGGTGGCAGTGCCGGAATTAGGGACGGCTCAAGCTGAATACCGATGGTGCGGTCAAGAAAGGTGGTGGTTCCTCGACTAGAGGAGCCTTGAGAGAGGCATGTGGATTTGCGGGTTCACTCTGAATATTGGTTTGTGCTCGGTGATTGATGTGAAGTTGTGGGGCATCACCAGGGGCTTCGAGATGGCATGGGATCTCGGTGTTAGGAATATTATGTGCGATACAGACTTGAAGACATCGCTCAACCTATTGAAGAAGGACTTCAGAAAGTCACACCCATTGTTTAGCCTAGCTTCTCGGTGCCAGCGCTCCCTTAGTAGAGATTGGACGGTCCAATTTTGACACATCTACCACGAGGCTAACGCTCTCGCTGATTTCTTGCTTATTTTGCTTTGAACTTTCCTTTAGGCTTTACTCTTCTTGATACACCGTTTGTGGGTGCGGAGGAACTACTCTTAACGGATGCACAAGGGGTTACAAAGACTCACTTATGCCCTCGGTAGTCACTTCGGCCCTTGTGTTGTGTGGTTTGGTACTTTGTTTTGTCTGGGTGGGGCTTCTGCTTCCCCCATTTTGGTCACCAAAAAAAATCCAACGCTCCAGATTTGTTCAAAATTATATCGTAAAAGATATTCATAAATGATCTATTCTCTCTCTCTGTGTATATATATATATATGTTGGATCCCGTGTAAGCAGCCCTTACGGTGTAATTTGTGAGCAGATAAATTATTCGTAGGTACCAAACGATTATTCGTGTATAATAATGTAATTATTTGTATGTACGAACAAATGTAATTATTCATCTGTAACAAAAGATTATTTATATGTATGTACATACGAATAATCACTTGGTACCTATGAATAATGTCACTGTTCACAAGTTACTTTTAATCTCAACCGTTTGATCTTCTTAATCCGACGCTTCAGATTTGCTCACAAATTACACAATAAGGCTTGCTTACAAATGATCTATTCTCTCTCTCTATATATATATATTATATATATAGGGGAGATATCTAATGAGAAGTGGCATTTGGGTGAGAAGATGAGAAGTAAGCCTTATACCTCTTATATTAAAATGATCTTTTTTATATGGATATATGGGACATATCTAATGATAAATATATCAATATTTTTTAATTAGTTTTTGATGCTATTTTTCTGGGTGGTGAATGAAAAAAACTAATTTAAATTAGCATAAAACCCCTAAAATGACCATTAAATCACCATCTAGAGAAATAACATAAAAAATAATTTAAAAAATAAAACATTGATATATTTATCATTAGATATGTCCCCTATATCCATATAAAAAAAAATCATTTTAATCTAAGGGGTATAAGGCTTACTTCTCATCTTCTCACCCAAATGCTACTTCTCATTTTATATATATATATATATATATATATATATATATATATATATATATATATATATATATATATATATATATAACATACCTTTTTTTTAGGATGGGAGACTTCAACCACCCCAAGCCCCCATGTGGATTTGGGAATTAACGCATGTGTGCTCATGTACACTACCCTGATAATTTAGTAAAATGACTTCGACAACTGTCACAGCAATGTTCTGATATTCAACCTTCGTTGACGATCTAGCAACCATCATTTGTTTCCTTGAAGTCTAATTGTTAAGATTCGAAACTAAAAGACCATACACATAGCAAAATTGTGAGCGGTAATCATCGAGATCCGGAGGGACCGCTCACAACTTTCAAGTGAAGCTGATGAGTCCGAAGGGACGATCCAACAAACTTTTAAGCTTCAATCAAGTACAAAAATAAAACTCAAAATACACAACTTTTTTTTTGGAATTTTTTCTTTATTTATTGGAAAGTAAAAACAATCAAAATGTGGACGGCTAAATCTATGAAAATCTCACTCATAGATTCACAAAACTTAATTACTCTCTCACTCGCCAACATCACATTTCCAAGCAATCAAGCCTTTATTTGAATAATTCTAATAAGCTTCTCATCGAAAATAGTTAGACAAACAAGTTCATTCGATCCTCGACTTCTCACTCCGAAATAGGGCGTCAAAATGACATCTCATCAAATCGACAAAACAGAAAACACACTTCATTTCCAAAAATCATGTATCTCGATCTAATACGATTTTTAAGAGAGGCATGCAAGCCTTTTAAAGCCGAAAAACAACAATAATGAAAATGAAAAATTAAAGACTAGAAAAACAAAAAGTTTTTGGTTAGTCGAACATCCAAATGGTGTTTGAGCATTGTAAAACCAAGCAGAAAATGCTTGTTTCTAGCCATACAATGCCTTTTGAGTCACCAAATAAATTAAACCAGGTCTAGCAGGGTCAACAAAGCCAAGAGCTTGATCCATAAAACACTTTTTCTTGATGATTACGGGAGAACACACTGTTGACATCAGTTTTGGCCAACGTAGTCCGTTGAGAGTTGAGACTCATTTGTGCAAATATACGCTCTAAATCCATTTCCATCCTAAAGCTAATTGAAAATATAAGGAGTAGTTTGTCTGCTTATATAATAACTAGTTATACTACCCACCCGTTGTGCGGCTTGTTAATATATAAAATGATATTTAATTTATATTTTCTTTCTGAAATTTGAAGTTATAATAATTTCTTTGAAATATTTGAATCTTTTAATAACGATAAATTAAATTAATAATATGTTTATATATATATATATAACAATGAATAAAATTTTGTGTCTTATGACTAAAATTACATTAATTTCTTTTGTAAAATTTTATCATCAAATTTGACACATATTATCTATTGAAAAATATTGATGGTGGTTTCAAGAGGTTATGGTAGATGATCATTATTAGGAAATATTGACGGTGATACTACCATAAGCTTGCCATTTTTTTTTCAATAGATAATATGTGTCAAATTTGAAAAATATTGGATAGATTATCTATTTATTGGTGATAAATTGGTGATAAATTGTGACAAAAAGATAAATATTGTGATACACATTGAAAATAATATTGACTTATTAATAATGAATCAAATATTGGATAGATTATTTGAAGATAAGTTTTCTTTTGATCTCTAATTTAAAATTTGTCGTTATGAAGCACACCCAAAAAAAAAATGTAAATGTATGAAAGAGATTAATTAAGAGAAAAAGAAAAAGAAATAATAATAGAAAATTGTGATTAGTTGAAAAACCTTAAATTAAGGAGGTGTTGACACATCATCAAAAGTCTTCTAAATTAAGGTATTATATAGATATAGATGGTTAGTAAATAGGTAAAAAAAATAAAAGAAAAAAATGTAAATGTATGAAAGAGATTAATTAAGAGAAAAAGAAAAAGAAATAATAAGAGAAAATTGTGATT
Source organism: Persicaria maculosa (assembly GCA_963922045.1). NCBI lineage: Eukaryota > Viridiplantae > Streptophyta > Magnoliopsida > Caryophyllales > Polygonaceae > Persicaria > Persicaria maculosa. The sequence continues at coordinate 14,723,233 of OY998261.1, read as the reverse complement.
AGTTGAAAAACCTTAAATTAAGGAGGTGTTGACACATTATCAAAAGTCTTCTAAATTAAGATATTATATAGATAGTTAGTAAATAGGTAAAAAAAATAAAAGGAAAAAATATAAATGTATGAAAGAGATTAATTAAGAGAAAAAAAAAAGAAATAATAAGAGAAAATTGTGATTAGTTGAAAAACCTTAAATTAAGGAAGTGTTGACACATCATCAAAAGTCTTCTAAATTAAGGTATTATATAGATATAGATAGGGGTGGGCACAAATCCCGCAAATCCCGTCCCGTCCCGCATCCCGTCCCACAAAAATTACGCGGGACGGAGAGTTCGAATCCCGCAAATCTCGTCCCGTCCCGCATATATATATAAAATTATATATATTTATATATTTTAAATAAAATTAATAAAAATATATAAGAATATATTTATATTATACCTTAACATTTATTTAAACCCAAAATTTAAAATTTAAAATAATAATAAAAACACTAAAAATATACTCGTATAAGAAAGGACTTTCATTCTTTTCTACTGATTATTTGCTACTGTTGTGTATTTTCATTCTTTGGATTCAATTGTTGCTACTAGCTAGCTACTGATTTTGTATGTAATGGGACTATTAAGTTATTATGCATGACATTAATTTGCACATTTTTCTTTGTTATTTTTTGGATTATGTTTTATTCATTTTTTACGAGGGACAAATCCCGTCCCGTCCCGATCTCGTCTCGTCCCGATCCCGTCCCGTGAGGGATAAGACCCGGCGGGATTTGGAAAAAAATATTCAGTCCCGTCCCAATCCCGTCCCGTAAAAAATACGCGGGACGGGACGCGGGATTACCTCAATCCCGTCCCGTCCCGTCCCATGCCCACCCCTATATAATACGCTTGTTTTTTTCTTCATATTTTCGATGTGAGACTCTTTTGTCTCTTTACATCTATCTAGTTGCAACTTGCATAACAGGTCTAAAATCTCATTATCTTTTTAACTAGCCCATAATTGACCGTTTAGACACTACTCCATAATTTACCGTTTGAAGTACACTGAAATTTGTTGGACAACCAATTGGATTCAACACAATCTCCGATCACAAGTCCCTACCAACACAATGACAAGACAAAGCTATCTATAGAACTAGGCGAAGAGTAGCTGGGAAACACCAGGATTCCCAAACGCAAGGACTTTAGTTTGCGTTGAGGAGTTTCTTTGAGAATGGAAACACTAATGTTGTATAATGAACCTCAACATTTTACTCAATTTGCTAGTCATTCGAGTTTTTTTTTTGCTTTTTTTTTTTGTTTCTTGTTAAAAGTTTATGTTCCTCCATCCGTTCTATTAAGCCAAGGGCTTCAACCAGTAAGCAGGGGCAGCCACGAAGACTTGCACAATAAACATAACATGGAGGAAGAAGCAAATCATGAGAGTACAAAATACCAAGGACTCTACACTTGTAAACGAAAACATTTGAAGCGAAGTACCCTAATGATTTAGTTGACAGGTAATCTGCCAAGATCAATTCATTTCAAGCAATGCAAGTTACAACAACATCTAGGAAGGGAATATAGCAGAGGGATGAATTCACGACGAAAATGCTGAACAAACATTCAGCATGCCAAATTTGGTAAGGAAACTCTTTCAAACAAGTATACAACATTAACATATGGCATGTAATTTAGACATCTGAAGGCATTCTAACAAAACTCGAATTGTTAAGGACGCAAACAAGCAGATAAATATAGAGACTCGTAACTATGATACCGATAAAGTAAAAAAAAGACAAAAAATATATAAAAACTAATAGGTAGTACTCCATGAAATTGGTCCTAAAGACACAATATGAAGATCACATTAAACTTATCTGGCTGAAAAACAATTATATTCTGAATATAGTAGAACCTCACTTGGCCATCATGACCTTCACGAACTCTTCATAGTTGATCTGGCCATCACCATCTACATCAGCTTCTCGGATCATTTCATCGACCTCTTCATCGGTTAGTTTCTCACCAAGGTTGGTCATGACATGGCGGAGTTCAGCTGCAGAGATGAAACCATTTTGGTCCTTGTCAAAGACGCGAAAAGCCTCCTTGAGCTCCTCCTCAGAGTCGGTGTCCTTCATCTTGCGAGCCATCAAGTTAAGAAACTCTGGGAAATCAATGGTGCCGTTCCCGTCAGCGTCTACCTCATTGATCATATCCTGAAGCTCGGCTTCAGTTGGGTTCTGCCCTAGGGAACGCATCACAGTCCCGAGTTCTTTCGTTGTTATGCAACCTGTTAACCATAGAAGGTGAATAATATTAATGAACGTCACAAGGAAACAAAAATAATCCTCTGTAACCATAAACAAGCACAAGCAAAGGTATGTTTGAAAAACTTATACCATCCTAAGCTTTACACTACAACTATATAACCTATTTAACCAATTTCAGTATAATAATAATCTGTAAATCGACCCACCCACACATAGAAACAATTAACCATTTATCTTGGATTGTATGTCCATCTTCAGATGAGACATTCTTGAGTTTGCACATTGACATCCCAAGGAAGATACCGGTTTTCGACGTTCCATATAAATACCATCTACACAAAAGCACTCATGATGCTTCACATAATAGGAGTATATACCACCCAAAGGTAGGGCACATTTTTCATTTTCCTGGTTTAAGCATCAAATTGTCTCGGTTAGTAGTTATGATTCATCCTAATGGGTATGAACATGTAACAAATTCAATAATAGTTGACAGCCAGATGAACTTGTCCAGGCAACAAAGATCAGTAGAGAATCTGAATTTGATTTCACAAATGTGATTCGCCGCAGATCAACGAGATCAAGCAAATAGGAACGATGTCAATCATCCCCCAAACAATCCACAAAAACATCAAACTGAATGAACCACATAAATTTGATCAATTTCATGTTGATCAGTGCATTGATCAATCAGTCATAAGATCTAGAATTAGCATACAAATCACCCCAACAAAAACTGAAAAATAAATCAACTGAATCATTTTATCATCCCAATCGCGATAATTGAAACTCGCAGTCAAATAAAAAATGGCCAGCGTCAACTAGGATTTGGTAATTAGGACTTCGGGATAAAAACGGATCTTTTGATGGAGAAGATAATAGAGGAACGGAAAAATGGACAAAAAAAAAGGTAAACATCCCCACAAGGCAACAAACACGACGTAAATTTCCCGAGCACAAAGGGATGTGAAAAATGCAAAGAAAGAAAAATTGAAAAGAAAGGAACAAACCATCTCCGTCCTTGTCGAAAAGGCTGAAAGCCTCCTTGAATTCAGAGATCTGATCGTCCGTCAATTGGTCGGCCATTTCCACTTATCGGAGAGGGAGAGGAGAGGAGAGAGGGGGCAAACGTTGGGTTGGAGAAATGGGACAAGGTGGGGTTTATATACCCTTTGACCATTGATCCCGATAAATAAGAGGCCAGGGTAGGGGAGGAAATTATACAGTACTGTACTCCATATATTTTTTATTGTTTTTTTAATTAGGAAAAAATTGGATATTTTACTTGACTACTTACCGATGAAGTCTTGAAGATACTATATTGTCTCTCTTTAATCCTTTTAGTTAGAGGACATAAATTTAAACCGAAAAAAAAGAGATTACACATTTCCGTCACCGGTGCACGTGAAGGATGAGTAAGGCAAAAGAGAAAGATAAGGTGTAGACCCAGGGCCAACAGAGAATGCAAGAGAGCCATGAGATGCCCAATGATGTGTATGGAGGGTGGATGCAAGCTAAAAAGAGACAAACCTATAGACAGATGGATAAAGTGGGGAGCAATCAAGCTAGGTTGGAAGGTGGAAAAAAGGCAACAACGAAAGCAGCAGAAGGGCAAATCAAATCACCGGCAACAGGGGAGGCAAGTGGAGCTTGGCCGGAGAAGGAGAAAGAGGTCACGACTGTAAGCTTTTATTAGGATCTAGATTTTACACAAATCAACCTGTTATAACCTGCAAGGAGACAAACACAAAAACTACCTGAATCCATTAGATTAAGCTTTGATGCGGAAACACGATTCAGGATATGAGTATACAATCTTTTCTCCTCCTTGCCTTTTCTTTTAGTTGTTTTATAATGGATTAAAACACTCCATTTCCTCTTTCTATAGTGTGGAAGTATGCATGTATGGCATCCAAAACTCCACAACTTCAACGTTCCTTCATTCATGTATATATTAACTAACACACTTAATAGAGTTCATAACCTTAATGGAATAGAAACAACTCTTCACTTAATTCAATGAAACTCTTTGTTTAGTTAAATAAAATTAACTTAGTATGTTTTAAAGAGGATGAGAGTTTACGTATTTGTATTAGGCAGGAGAAGAGGGAGGTCTTTTCATATATTAAATACTCCCAGATTTTAACGTCTTTAACCCGGTACCAATCCATCACGGTTCCGACTCTTATATTAAAACCATAACCATAATATAATGTATGTGGACTTAATATAATTAAACCGAAGACATATGGACCATATAAACATTATATAGAAGATATTCTTACATTCTCCCACTTGGTCCATATGATGACTTGATGGTTCAATATCATCTATAAATGCGCACCTTTATTATCAAGTCCATACATTGTCAATAACCTTACTTGAATTAGAATTGATCGGATCATGGCGGTCACATGTCATTGAGCGGCATGTTCCCTTCCATGTATCACGGATTAATCTAAACTCAATATTACTTTTAAAATTGAGAAATACCATAAGTCTCAAAATAAATATGTTATCAAATCAGACATAATGTGTACACATTACTATAATGATGACATATATAATAATGCAGAATCATAACCATAAGTGAATTCTAAGTGTTATAAACGTAATGAGCACACCTCAATTAAGCTAGCAAGGCTCCCTCCTTTACACCCATACGCTCAACATGGCCAATGAATGCCTTGGGCGACAATCCTTTAGTCAACGGATCCGCTATCATGAGATGAGTTCTTATATGCTCAATAAACACCTTTTGTTTCTGCACTTCTTCTTTAACTGTCAAGTACTTCACTTCAATGTGTTTAGCACCCTTAGAGTACTTGTCATTCTTTGAGAAGAAGACTGCTGCGGAATTATCACAATAAATTCTCGGCGGCTTGGCTATACTGTCAACAATACCAAGTCCTGAGATAAAGTTCTGCAACCACAATGCATGAATAGTGGCCTCAAAGCATGCCACAAATTCCGCTTCCATGGTGGAAGTAGCAATGACAGATTGCTTTCCACTCTTCCATGATACTGCTCCTTCAGCTAATAGGAACACGTAGCCAAATGTTGACTTCCGACTATCCACACATCCGGCAAAATCTGAATCTGAATATCCAATGACCTCAAGATGATTGGATCTCCTATATGTAAGCATGTGCTCTTTGGTGCCTTGCAAATACCTGAGAACCTTCTTTGCAGCTTTCCAGTGGTCCATTCCGGGATTACTTTGATATCGACCCAACATTCCAACAGCAAAGTTGATGTCAGGTCGAGTACAAGTCTGAACATAGTTCAAACTCCCCACCACTGACGCATAAGGAATTCCTTCCATTTCCTTTCGTTCCAATTCATTTCTAGGACATTGCATTTTACTGAACTTGTCCCCTTTCTGTATTGGAACAATCCCTGCAGAGCATTTATCCATTCTATATCTCTTTAAGATCTTGGTGATATAGCCTTTCTGAGACAATCCTAATAATCCTTGTGACCTATCTCGAAATATTTCTATTCCAATCACATAGGATGCCTCACCCATATCTTTCATTTCGAAGTTCTTAAAGAGATACTTCTTAACTTCATGTAATATTTCTTTATCATTAGCAGCAAGTAATATATCATCAACATATAGGACTAAAATCACAAATTTGCTCCCACTAACCTTAATATAGATACACCGATCAACGATGATTTCTACAAAACCATAGGACGTGATAGTATCATTAAATTTAAGATACCACTGTCGGGAAGCTTGCTTCAGCCCATATATTGACTTTCTCAGCTTACACACCATGTGTTCTTTTCCCGTGGCCAAATATCCTTCGGGTTGGTCCATATATACTTCCTCCTCTAAATCGCCATTAAGAAAGGCGGTTTTGACATCCATTTGATGAAGCTCGAGATCATAATGAGCCACCAATGCTAAAACAATTCTCAAAGAATCCTTCTTAGATACTGGAGCGAAGGTCTCTTTATAGTCAATGCCACCTTTCTGGGTGTAACCTTTAGCAACAAGTCTGGCTTTATACTTTTCGATGTTGCCTTTTGAGTCTCGCTTGGTCTTAAACACCCACTTAGACCCAATGGACTTAGAACCTTTAGGCAACTCAACTAAGTCCCAGACTTTGTTGTCATCCATTGACTTAATTTCTTCTTTCATGGCATTCAACCACTTTTCCGAATTGTTGCTTTCCATGGCTTGTCTAAATGAGACCGGGTCTTCATCAATACTTAAGTCACATCCATCTTCAATGGCATAAACCACATAGTCATCTGAAATAGCAGGTCTTCTTTCCCTTACAGACCGCCGTAATGGTTCATGTGGTTCATTTGCCTCATGTACTATGACTGGTTCATGTACTCTATCTTCATCTTGTGGGTTTTGGACATCGTTTGGATGCTCCAATTCATCGTGTAACTGTGATACGACAATTGGTACACCAACTTTAGAAGAAGTAACGGGTAAGGAAGTGTCTACCCGAATTTCTTGAATGTCTACCTTTCGTGGTTCACCACTCCCACTATTTTGACCATTCTCAATGAACCTAGCATTGCCCGTCTCTACTATTCTTGTACTATGGTTAGGACAATAAAATATATACCCCTTTGACTTTTCTGGATAGCCAATGAAGAAACCACTGACTGTCCTTGAATGAATTTTCTTTTCATGTGGATTGTATACCTTTACTTCTGATGGGCAACCCCAGACACGAAGATGCCTTAAACTCGGTTTCCTTCCGGTCCATAGTTCATAAGGTGTCTTAGGAACTGCCTTACTAGGAACATGATTCAAAAGGTATACAGAAAGCTTTAATGCATACACCCACAGAGAAAGGGGTAAAGAGCAATTACTTAATATGCTCCTAACCATATCCATTAATGTACGATTCCGCCTCTCAGCTACACCATTCTGCTGAGGTGTATAAGGCATCGTATACTGTGCACAAATGCCTTTACTTTCGAGAAACTTTGCAAATGGACCTGGACGTTGTCCATTCTCATTATATTTTCCATAAAATTCACCACCCCTATCAGATCTCACTACTTTGACTTTTCTTTCTAACTGCCTTTCCACCTCATTAATGAACACCTCAAGGACATTCACAGATTGAGATTTATCATGCAGTAGATATATATATCCATAACGTGAGTAGTCATCAATAAAAGTGATAAAATACTTTTCTCCGCTCCAAGATGGAACGTCAAAAGGCCCACATATATCAGTGTGAATCAATTCAAGAAGCTGAGTGCTTCTTGTGGCCGATTTCTTTATAGTGTGCTTAGTTTGCTTTCCTTTAATGCAACTTACACACACATCCAAGTCACTAAAGTCCAAATGAGGAAGAATTTCACTTTTCACCAACCTCATTAACCTTTCTTTAGAAATGTGACCCAATCTTTGATGCCACAAGTAAGCCGAACATTCATTAGATGCACTACGTTTAATGCCTTGGCTTTCAACATGTAAGGATTCAGAAAATATGGTATCAAGATTGAACCTGTAAAGTGAGTCTATTAAAGTAGCAGAACCATAGAAACAATTATGTTTGTATAATAAAACTTCACCATGTTCAATCTTAAAACCAAAACCCAAATTATCCAGTCTACTAACAGAAACAAGATTTCTAGCACATTCAGGTACAAACAGACATCCTTCAAGATCTATATGACAACCAGTGTCTAAGATCAATCTGTAAGTTCCAATGCCTTCAATAAGTGCTTTCATCCTATTCCCCATGAACAAATACTGGTTAGTTCCTCTTATAGGCTGGATCGAACTGAATCCCTGTTTAACATGAGACACATGAGTAGTTGCACCAGAATCTAACCACCAGGTATTATTAGGCACTTCCATAAGATTCGATTCAAAGCAAACAGAACAATAATGAATACCTTTCTTCTCGAACCATGCCTTTCTTTTAGGACAATCCTTCTTGAAGTGTCCCGATTTCTTACAAAAGAAACACTTTGCTTCTGTATGAAGGTGACTCTCTTTTTCCTTAATTTGAGTCTTGTCCTTCCTCTTGTCCTTTTTACCTGGCCTTCTCTTACTACTATTGGCACCATCATGACCAACAAAATGGACAGTTTGGTCCTTCATCTTCTTTAATCTCCCTTCTTCCTGTACTAACATGTTCTTTAAGTCCTTAAAGTTCCACTTATCCTTAATGGTGTTATAGTTCACCTGAAACTGTCCGAACTCAACAGGAAGAGAGTTAATGATGAACTGAACCAAGAACGTCTCACTTACGTCCATTCCCATGGTCTTTAGCTTTGCTGCCAAATTAGACATATGAGTTACATGATCATGAATAGGCTGTGACCAATCAAACCTTTTCGTAGTTAGCTCACTCATTAGGCTTCCTACAATTGATTTGTCAGCCAAGTCCGACTGTGAATAATCCTTAATTCTCTGCATAAACTCCTTTGCATTCTCTGTCTTTGGCATGGATGGCTTGACACTTTCTGCCATAGTCATCCTCGTCAGGTTCAAGCTTAGCCGATTAGACCGCTCCCAAGCCTCATAAAGAGTCTTTTCATTATCGGAGCTGGCCTCTGTAATGGCTAGGGGTTGTGTATCCGTTAGTATGGCAAGGTCCAAGGCCATAACACCCAGTAAAAACCGGATTTGTTCGGACCAATCATCATAGTTGAGCCCATTGAACTTCACGACAGAGTTAGCAGATGCATAGAGATTTACTGAAGCTACAAAAGTACATTTATACATGCTTACCCATTAGTGCTTTGATTACATTATACAAATCCAGACAAATTCATAAACTTTAAACCATGTATTCAAGTAACCTTTGGGCAATACTTAAATATATATGTACAATAATCGATGCTAAAATATAGAAACTTTTATAGACAATCACCATACACATTAGACAAATAAGCATGCTATCTTTGGATACACATACTACCCATCCTAGGTGTGATAAATCATCCCTTTAATATTATCAACTACATTCAATGATCTACCTTTGGGTGATCTCCAAGAATGATAGTCAATAAACTCAATTGTTCAATCAAACTTTTATATTATTTAGCATCCTTTTAACCATGAACAATTGACAACTATAAATCAAAGTCTAAATTTCTTTACAACAAGGCCACTTTGGTGACTAACAAGTTTTTACACAATTTAGACAATGAAATCATCTCACTTTAATGCATAGATAAATATCTATGTGATTAAACCATATAACACATGCAACTTTGTACTATGCGAGAGATAATTGTAAAGCCATAAACCTTCTTTCCAAATTAAATCGGCAAACACTGCAATACCGATTCAATTAATTTTGGGTCAAACGTATCGGCAAACTTTAATTGCCAAAACATTGGAAATTGGCAAGCCTTAATTAATGACCAAATTAATGTCATTAACTCAAACAAAATAAACCAATATTATAGCAGGATTATAGCAAACGACAATTTCAAATATCGATTCAATATTTCATGAAGAGACAAATCAAGCAATATTTTTTTTTTCGCAGTCGGTTCCATCCAAATCGGCATCAACGCTAATCCGATCATCCGAATGCATCGGTTTAATGGTGAATTGTGAAAATCTAAACCCGCTCTGATACCAATTGTAAGCTTTTATTCGATTTCGATCATGAAATCCATAATATATAGGATCTAGATTTTACACAAATCAACCTGTTATAACCTGCAAGGAGACAAACACAAAAACTACCTGAATCCATTAGATTAAGCTTTGATGCGGAAACACGATTCAGGATATGAGTATACAATCTTTTCTCCTCCTTGCCTTTTCTTTTAGTTGTTTTATGATGGATTAAAACACTCCATTTCCTCTTTCTTTTATAGTGTGGAAGTATGCATGTATGGCATCCACAACTCCACAACTTCAACGTTCCTTCATTCATGTATATATTAACTAACACACTTAATAGAGTTCATAACCTTAATGGAATAGAAACAACTCTTCACTTAATTCAATGAAACTCTTTGTTTAGTTAAATACAATTAACTTAGTATGTTTTAAAGAGGATGAGAGTTTACGTATTTGTATTAGGCAGGAGAAGAGGGAGGTCTTTTCATATATTAAATACTCCCAGATTTTAACGTCTTTAACCCGGTACCAATCCATCACGGTTCCGACTCTTATATTAAAACCATAACCATAATATAATGTATGTGGACTTAATATAATTAAACCGAAGACATATGGACCATATAAACATTATATAGAAGATATTCTTACAACGACGAATCCCGAGAATCTTGGAGATTTGGGTATAGCGAGATCTTCAAGATATGCAGTTTTACAAAATATGGAGGATGCCTAGAATATTTTGAAAAATAATAGCAGAGATAATATTATAAAACATACTAAAAAGGATGCGCAGGAGTAAATTTTAACAGCTAAGGAGAAAGTGGAGGCACGAAACCGACTGAAACAACTCACCCATACAACAACAAAGCAAATGACTCCCCCTATTGTCACGAAACCGACTGAAATTTACATTCATATTCATATGCATTGTGTTGTCATTGATTATGATCTATGGAATTTTTATAAACATGATTCTGATCTATACATTCCTTCTTTGACAAGGGTTACTCATTACAACAGCCAACTGTTTCTTCATGTATTGACCGGAATTTACCCACCTACTTGTCTTGATAGAATGAATTCCTGGCGAAATCAGTTGCTCTTGTGGCAACCTTTTGTCCATGTTGTTCTAAGAACTAAATCCCCCTTGGTACTTGCTGGCTTTGTTCAGCTTAGCCACTTGTACGATGCTCACTATTTGAAGTTATTATCTTACTGGTTATTTCGACTTGTTCACATGCTTTTCACATTTATCTATCTTATCAGACTCAATACAACACAAAAGCCAACTAAATCAATTCTCATTAATCAGCTTATTATTTTGTTTTCTAATAAGCTTTTCTTCTGCAAATACCTCTGGATTTGGGGTTTCCCTATATTAAATGCTATATATACACCCACTATGGTTTTGTTCATCTGGCTCTATCAATTACCAAGATGGGCCATTATGCTTATGACCTATCGAAACTCCCACTCCAACCCAAACACTTTTACTCATGCTTTATATCTTAGTTGGCTCTACCAATTAACAAGATGGACCATTACATTTACTGAATTTAAATTCAATTTGATAACTTTACATAAACCCACCTTACTTGCCCAATCAATAAATCGGCTTGTTTTTAAGTGGTACTTTAATCTAGTAACCTACTTACTCTTTAACTCTTCATGGTTTAATCCCACATTTCAAATAATTGCTTACTTATATTCTAATTGGTGTTATCATAATTTATTCTGCATTTTTTGGTTAACTTGGATCTGTCTGTGTTACTTTCTTCATGTGACTCACTTTATAACCACCTGTCGAGGCTCATCGCCTCGAGCATACCCACTATTCGACTCCGTTTTTACAGTTTTTTCGACCCGGCTCGGATCTACCCACTGCAACTGCATTACCCCAGCTTTCTTCATATTCCTGGGAGCTTTGCAGCTGCCCGTGAAGCTAAGCTATCTTCAATCTTACACCAAAGTTCTTCAACATTTATCCCTCTGCAAACCTCCCTAGCTTACTTAGTGATTTGTAGCCCTTTGCCTTCCTCTGCTCTGTCCGTGCTTTCGGTTGGCTTGTGGTGGCTTTGGATTGCTCAGATCCCCTCTCCGTTCGTGTTCGTTGGTCTCTGGTGCCTTAACCTTCGCTTATTTAGCCGAAAGCTACTACTCAGGTATGCCGTTCATCAGGACCTTCATCTGTTTTTATCCATTACTATAAACAACTTCTTATGCTCCACCATCTGCTATATATATATCAATTATGCTCAACTTAATGTTCATCTCACCAATCTCTCATCTTCTCGCCCATATCAACTATATTTTTTCTGGTCTGGCTTATCGAATTCTTTTCATTTGTTTTGCGTACTCAAGAGAAAACCTAAGCAATCACCTACTGGGAAAGGTAAGGTTATTAAATGTAACCCCCTGAACCCCAACACATTCACCCAAACCCTCGGGAAGCACTATAGCGACACCCAACAACCAACTGCCCCCACCAAATCGTTTAAGTACGATAAGGGTAAAGGGGAACCTGACATCTCTAAACGACTCACAGGGATAACCTCCTGTAAAACTACTGGGACGACCTCCCACCAAAGGCTCGAGATACCCTTGCATCAAGTCGAATGGAACACCCACAATACTAGTCATATTATTTACGTTTGTTTAATACCTGGTACTTACAAATTGCATATAATTTTTAACTATTGCAAGCCCTGCAGTTTCAATTTGGATTGCAAGCAACTGCATACATACACACACTGGACAATAATGCAACATCTCTCACACTGGACATTACACTCTTGTTGTTGGGTGCTCTCCAAACAAATACTGAACACCATGATCATCATACAAACAAGAAGAGGAAAAAGGACACCAGAAGACTGCATCAACATTCTTATTAGACTATCTAAAAACATTTGCATCTTTCTATCCTTATTATGTCAAACTATCTGGATTCACACTAGATTGAATATTATCTGTACAAGGACTGTATATTATTCAGACAGTTTAATTCTTATCAGATTGTATGTTTTGATTTACTTCTATTCCCTTACACATACTAGCTACAACAAAATCAACGGACAAATGGAAACCCATTATAAATACCAAGCTGTTTCTTTAAAAATCCACTCTATCTATGATGCAAAAACAGATAGTCTAACATACAAGCACTTGTTAATACTGCACATCATAGCTATGCAAACTTCTTCTATTAGTTGGTTACCTGTTTACATATTATCTCAAGAGAATCCACTTGATAACTCCATCATAATCTATGCTACTAAAATCGACATTACTATTTACAAGAATATTACAAGCTTGGGACATAATTGCTACCCAGAACCCTTATGCGACAAATCCCACCTACACCATGACTCTAGCATATTAAGCAACTATAATCAAGCTATCTCACAACAAACCTCATCCGACCCAATAGTTTACCATTTTCTTGTAAACAAATCACAAGACCAACTGACTCATCTACTTAAGAAGAGAACCCATAGTATATTTATGTCATTAATCACTCGACCTATGATATACTATTCTCTAACAAATAAATCAATAGATCAACTATCCATTCTAGTTTTGTTCATTTCTCTGAAGTGGACGAAGTTAGTAATCATATTACATCAACATAAAACTAAGAAGCACATACCCATATTTACTAATCGCAGTTTTAAAACTAGTTACCTAGTCTTGGATCTACTCCCTTTGCATAAGGAATACCCTATCATACCCCTTATTCAAATAAGTGTCAAAAAATGAAAATAAGGTTTTGGAATGTCAGAGGACTTGCCAGAAAGAACATTTGGACACAAATAGACTCAACCTGTAAAACTGAACATATTCAAATATTAGCATTAGCAGAGACCAAGCTTAAAACGCCCCCTAAAGAAGCTCTTTGGCGACATGCCGGATTTGACAAACTTTGCTTCTGCCCTTCTGTAGGGCTCTCGGGAGGTCTCTGCCTCCTTTGGAAATCTTCCCACCTAAATAACGATACCTTTGAAATCATAAGGTCAGAAGAACGATATATTCTGACAAAATACTATAATATGGGTCTTAAATTGACTATATCAATTTTATTTGTTTACGCTCCCCCACGCCAGAACCAAAAATCACAGTTTTGGAATGAACTTTCGACAATAATCCTAACTAACCCACACCCATGCATTGTCGCAGGTGATCTTAATGACATTCTCTATAACTCCGACAAACTAGGAGGTCCATCCCCTTCTTCCTCAAGGTTCCACAGACTCACAGAATTCATACTAAAGCATGATCTGATAGATTTGCCAACGACAGGAAACCAATTCACTTGGCGCAAAAGTTCATGCACAGAACAAAATACCTACGAAAAATTAGATCGATTCTTGGTACACAAGAACATCTATGTTGTTCTTCCAAACCTAACGACAAAAAATCATGCCTTCACAACTTCAGACCATACCCAAATTACATTAGAATTATTCCCAAACGAGCTACCAATCATGCAACCCTTTAAATTTGAAATGGCATGGACAAAATATAAAGACTACGAAAATCTGGTTAGGCAAGCGTGGCGGCTTAATCCTACAGGTTCCCATCTATTTAAGCTAATCAAGCGATTACAGGACCTAAAAAGAAAAAGTAAACTCTGGAGCAAACGTACTTTCGGGAATATCTTTACGCAAATAGCCAAAACAGAAGGAGAACTCCAACAACTGCAAACTCAATTATTTACAAATTATGACACAAACATTGACACAAAACATAAACGCCTCCTAAACAAGTACAATCAACTAGTGAACTTCCAAAAAACATATTGGGGGCAACGTGCTAAGAGGATACATCTAAAAAGTGTGGACACTAACTCAAAGTACTTCCACCGGATAGCTACAGGAAGAAGAAACAGAAACATAATAAAATCTTTCACTACAAAGGAAGGTGTTGTTCTTAACACAGTAAGTCAGATTCGAAATGAAATTAAATCAGACTTCTCCGGCCGATATTCAGATACAACAGTCACTCTAGGGCAATGTGCGCTACTACAACATATTACACCAGAAGTCACGACTGCGGACAATGACTGGTTAACTAAACCAATCTCAAACTCTGAGATCAGATCTGCAGTATTCTCTCTAGCCGGTGATAAATCTCCGGATCCTGATGGGTTCCCTGCGGGATTTTTTCACACCTACTGGCACATTGTTGGTCCTTCTGTCATAAAGGCCACGAAAGGGTTCTTTTCTAGTGGGAGAATTCTAAAACAAATAAACCATACCTTCATCGCTCTAATACCCAAATGTGACAGACCGCAAACGGCATCTAACTTTAGACCCATTAGTCTCTGTTCTACCATTTACAAAATAATCTCCAAGATCCTAGCAACCAGACTTCGACATATACTCCCAAAATTAATTCACCCGCTACAAAGTGCATTCATAGCTAAGCGATCTATTCAGGATAATATTCTGATCGCAAATGAAATATTTCACTCTTTCCAACATAAAAAAGGAAGTACAGGCTGGATGACCGTTAAACTGGATATGGAAAAGCCCTTTGACATGGTCAGATGGGATTTCCTATTTGAAATTTTGGAAAAATTTGGATTTAACAACAGATTTTGCTCTTGGATAAAGGAATGTATAACAATTGTCACCTACTCCGTCCTTGTAAACAACGAACCCACAGAAATGTTCTCACCATCAAAGGGTCTGCGACAAGGAGACCCTCTATCACCATACCTATTCCTTCTAGTATCTGAAGTCCTAGCTCGGGGACTGCAACATGATGCTCACCTACCTAGCAGTCATCTTGGCATCTCTATCAAAAGATGCTGTGATAAGATCCCATTCCTTGCTTTTGCGGACGACATCATTATATTCGCAACAGCAACCACGAAAGCATGCGACCAAATAAAAAGAATTACCCAAGACTTTTGTAGGCACTCTGGTCAACGGATTAATTTTCACAAATCAGCTTTTTATACCACATGAAACACAGATAACTCTATACAACACACAATTGAGAGTGAACTCAACATAGCATACACAACCAACCTAGGAAAATACCTAGGATGCCCTGTCATTTCTAGCAACGTCACAAACTCAACCTTTGACGAGATCATATATGCTGGCAGAACCTAACTTACAAAATGGACCGCAAACAATCTATCACAGGCAGGTAGGTGCACTCTGATTAAAGCCAACTTAGCTGCCAAACCACTACACATAATGCAGTGCTTTCTCCTTCCTTCGCACATACATAAAGAACTTGATAAAATCAATAGAAACTTTCTTTGGAATAAGGGCCCCAAACATAAACCCCTTATAAACTGGTATGAAGTATGTAAGTCGCACACCAAAGGTGGTTTGGGGATTCGCCTTTCCGAAGACATGAACAAATCTCTCCAATTAAAGCTGCTATGGAAATTACTAGCTGAACCAAACAACCCATGGGTCAGACTAGTATCCCAAAAATATCTAAAAAATAAAAACATACCCACCTACGAGAAAAATGGAACTATGTCATGGCAATGGTCAAGACTGACCTCCCTTCTTCCACTATTTAAAAGCGGTTTGCGCTGGGGAATTGCCAATGGGAAATCAATTAATTTTTGGCAGGACCGTTGGGCTGGAAAAGACCCGCTTCTGACCAAGGCAAGAAACACAACCCTAATTGACCCCCACCTTATGGTGGGCAATTTTATAACTGCTGATAAGAATTGGGATATTAATAAAAGGAGAGAAACTATAGGTAACAATGTCTGTAACGACACCCTCAGAATGATCACACAAATCCCAATACCAAAAAACATACATCAAGATAGACTATACTGGGGTTTTAGTAAAAATGGTTGGTTTTCTACAGCATCTGCAATAGAGCTAATTCATACAACGAAAAACCACACTCCTTCTGACACTTCGTGGATTTGGAAGTTAGATGTGCCCCCGAAAATAAAAAACTTTTTGTGGCGAATAACAAAGAATGGTATTCCAACTTCCGTAAAACTAGCTGCACGAGGAACAGGCATACCCACTGATTGTCCCCTTTGTGATATGAACTATGAAGACATAGATCATTTCTTGTTCAAATGCCCTACAATAAACCACACATTACAACTACTCTCCCCCAACATCCATACTACTCTTCAACACATCTATGATACTACGACTAACACTAACGAAGCCTTAAACACTCTTTATGCCTCCCTTGGAAAGACCGAGTTCTCTACCCTAGTCACGGCTTGGTGGTGCTCTTGGTTCTTTAGGAACAAAGCTCTTTTCGAAAACCACACACCGAACTCTAAAACAATAGCATCCCACATAACCAACCAATTGTCAAACTGGGAAAAAGCTAAAATTGACAACCTAAATATAGACACTAACACAAGAATAAACATTCCCAAACCAAGAAAAGGCAGAAAACGCCCAACAAAATGGACTAAACCACGACCCAATTGGCATAAGCTAAACTTTGATGGAGCATATTCGTCCAACAATTGTGGATCTTACGGTTTTCTGATCCGTGATAGCGTGGGCAGGGTTCTGTATTCAGAATCAGGCTCCTCCCCTTTCCCTTCCGTGATTGGATCCGAATGTTTCGGATTATGGAAGGGTATTTCACAAGTAAGGAAACTCCACATCAACAAGATCTGTATTGAAGGTGATAATCTTAGCATTATCAATAGCGTAAGCACTGGTGTGTCTAGACATGGTGAAATAGAAATATTATTATCAGATGCACTATTTGTTCTGACACATTTTCATGATTATGAGATCTCTCATATCTTCAGGGATGGTAACCGAGCTACTGACCGTCTATCTCACATCGGGATCGACTTCTCCGACTCTTCTCTTCCCCCTGATGCTGTTCTTAGTGAAATCATCCGTAAGGATGCTCTTAGCTAGTATGCTCCGCGTACAGCTAAATTATTTCTTGTTCAAAAAAAAAGGAGAAAGTGGAGGCATGCAATAAGGTAAATATTACTATAGGAAAGGTAAATATTAATTTGAGAGGTAGAAGCGGAAGAACAGGTAAAGGAAGTTCTAGCCTAGCAATCAAGAAATCAACGATCAGCATGAAGGGTGGAAGAAAGGGGTTGACCTCGGTATTGGTGGTTATTGACACTAATCTGATTGGAGACGTAACGAGCACCCTCACAGCCACCAAATGCCCCATCAATTCCAGAACCTAAACCAACCAAAACTCTGCAAACATAGTCGACAGACGACCACCCCAAAGCTCAACCACACACCCTTACCCTGCAACCCAGAAGAACAACAACCTCCCAGAGAGAGCACCCTGCACAAGAATCTCACGGCCCCTAAGGAGGCCTCGGTAAACAGAGCTACACTACCATAGTGCAATGGACCGAAGGCCGGAGATCACAATAGTGCCAGTCAAATGCTGGAGAAGCTTTTTAATGTCAAACCACCAGATAGGGCCGTTCCTAGTAGCCCCGACGTTGATAGTAGACCGAGTAATAATGGAAATACAATAGTTGCGAACGGAGAATCAGCCGATACTATGTCGGGCGCTAGTGCCCCCCGAAATCAATGAAGTGATTGGACGTCTAGATGAAGCAGCCCATGCTTTCGCAAAGACTATGGAGACGACGACTAGATCTTTGATGCAATGACACAAACCTTGGTAAATATGAATAATTTACGAATAATTGCCTTGAATACGAATGGCGCCGGAAGCAATGCTTTCATATGGGCTCTCAGAGAGGTCATCAGGAACCATGACCCCCAGGTGCTTATTTTAGTGGAACCATGGATTAGTGGAGAAGCTGTTGGTAGGATCTGTGGCAGAATTGGGTTTGATGGATGTGAACGGATGGAAGTTGGTGGTTTCTCAGAAGGGATCTAGGTACTATGGCTGACAATGGAAGTGACTGTTATTCCCTTAATTCGCAATCCACAACATATTACACTTGAGGTACACAGACGAAGGGAAGAGCCATAGATTACGTCGGCAATTTCTGAAGCACCTAGCTATGCCAAGAGACTTGACTTGTGGAGGAGTCTATTTGATTTTGATGAATAGAATAGCCGACCGTGGGTACTTGCGAGGGATTTTAACGCCACCTTGAATGATCAAGAATGCACACCAAGTTCATTGGTCGGATCGAATAGGGCGTCTCAAGATTTTAGAGGTTGGGTGAACTCACTTCAGCTGCTCGATCAGGGATATGAAAGGGGCCCCTTTACATGGTGGTGGGGGAGAGATGTACAAAACAGACTAGCGGCTAGGTTGGATCGGGCTCTATGCTGTCCAGAATGGTGCATTCGATCCCCGGAAGTTGCGGTTAGGCATTTGGTGGTGGCGCACTCTGACCATGATCCAATTTTAATTGAGCTACAGCCTATGGGAGAAAACAGGGCCCCGAACAGACCATTCAGGTTCCAATTAGCGTGGATGCTTCATGATAATTTCGTCAAGTTCTTATCCTTAAAGTTGCGGAGAAGTATTGATTCGTGCGTGGCCCTAAAGAAGTTAGAAGCTGACTTGGGAAACTGGAACAAGCAAGTGTTTGGCAACATTTTTAGGAGGAAGAGACGGCTTGAAAAAAGGACTGAGGGGGTTCGAATTCTCTTGGTAGAACGGACTACAAGTCATTATATATGTTCAATTGAAAGGGCAATTGTTCAAGGAATTAGAAAAGGTACTCCAACAGGAACAACAACTTCAGTTTGAAAAGTCACGGGCAAGTTTTTTTCTTGAAGGAGATACAAAATACCAGGTATATACTATCAGCTATCTGCTATAGTGTGCTGACGTGCAAATAAGATGGTGATGAATTTTTTTTAGTAGCTCTACAAGATGAAAGAGCCTCCGACCTCACAGAACCTAGTGTAGAGTGACCACACGTTCCCTGTGCTCGAACAACATATGAAAAAGGCGCTAGACGGTAAAATAAATGGGACCCTATAAGGCCCCGGGTTTAGATGGGTTTCCGACAATTTTTTATCAAAAAAATTGGGAGTTGGTGGGCAGCCAAGTTTGTGAAATGGTCTTGAACCAGCTGAATGAGGGACGAATGTCGAGTTTGATGGGAGATGCGTTAATGGTGTTAATCCCGAAGGTCGATAACCCTGGAACACTAAAGCAAATCAGACCAATCTCCCTCCTAAACGTCATATTCAAAATGGCCACGAAAGTGGTGGTAAATAGACTCAAGCCGATCCTACCTCATTTAGTATCTCCGGTGCAATCAAGTTTTGTCCCTAGCTGACAGATAATAGATAACATTGTGGTGGTGAGGGACGGGTTGCACTCTATGGCGGAGTAGAGAAAGAGGAAGTTGATGATTATTAAGGTAGATCTTCAGAAGGCGTACGACCGGATATAGTGGTATTTCCTTCGAACTATGCTAATCAAAGCACAACTGTTGGATAAATTAGTGAATGTGATAATGAAGTGTCAAACTGAGGGGGCCTCAGAAGTCTTGTAGAATGGAGAGAAGACTGGCAAGTTCAAGCTGTCACGGGGAATTTGCCAAGGCGACCCCCTTTTCCCATATCTCTTTGTACTCCGTATGGAACATCTATCCTATATAATCTAGGATGCAAGTACACCGGATAAGTGAAAATCCATCATGATTAGGGGTGTGCAATTATCCCATTTGTTTTTTGCCGACGATCTCATCTTATTTGGTGAAGAAACAATCGATCAAAGTAGGGTGATGAGAGAATTCCTTGAGAATTTTTGCAAATCCTCGAGGGGGGGGGGAGTAAGCTTTGCGAAGAGCTTTGTTTTCTTTTCTAGGAATGTGCCAGCAGGAGTGAAGACCGAGATTAGTGGGGAGCTGGGAATGCTTGTAATCACCGAGTTTTTGAATTACCTTGGTGTTCCAACGAGATGTAATCGTTTAACAGTAGATAAATACTAATATCTGTTGGAAAAGGTCACTTCAAGATTGAACGGGTGGAAGGTACGATCGCTTTCGATGGCAGGCCGAGTTACGCTATCGAAGTCGGTATTAGCAAGTCTCCCACTTTATACGATGCAGTCGTTGCTTGTATTGAAGCGGGTGTGTGAGGACATTGACAAGGCAATTCGAGGATTCATTTGGGGATCGACTTCGGACCACCGCTAAATCCACCTACTAAAAAGGACGTTCATTATGCTGAGAAGGAGGAGGGAGGTTTGGGACTCAGGTCGATGAATGAAACAAATCAAGCAACTCTTGCCAAGTTGGGCTGGAGGATAATTCAGAGCCCGTCGTCGCTATGGAGCCACGTGATTCGAGGGAAATATTGTAATGGAAGGGCGGATTTCGACATGTTTGAACCAAAATCTTATGCTTCTCAATTGTGGGGAGAACTTACACAAGGAGCCAAAGTCTTGGCCCCAGAACTTAGAGCGGATATAAAAAACAACCAGGCCACGTTGTTTTGGCTACACCCATGGCTGCAGAGTGAACCACTAATGAACTTCACTCTCCATGAAGTCCCGAAAGAGATGCTAGGCCAGACGATGGAAAAGGTTTGGGACGGGGAGGATTGGTGCTGGGAAATCCTTTCTCCGTATCTACTGGAGGATATTGTGCAAAGGCTACGAGCGATTATTGTCTTGAAGATTAATTTCACTTGTCATTATGTACCAACCATTTCTCTCTGGCCACCAATACAATCGATCTTGGATTGACTTTCGTGGGATATAAGTATTAAGGATGTCTTCTACTAGGTTAGGTGGTAGCGTTTGACGTATTTTTGTAACATCCCATTGTCTATTTTGGTCAATGAATTCACTAATTGTTTGGTTACATATAATATCTTCAAAGGTATTTCTATTAACTTTGCCATTAATAAATAATAATAGGACATCCTAGATATCTTTCAAGGGAGTTTATATTTGGAATATGTAGCACATTTTGTAGATTCATTTTCTATCTAGTTGATACTCCTTTCGTAATTTGAAAAGCTGATTTATTATAATTTACTCGTTGTCCCACTCTCTGATAATATTCCTTAATATTTTTTTTTGGTTTTGGTGCATGCATCATGTGTTGCTTTCGAAAAGATCATGATTTCATTTACAAAAGAAATGAACAGTATATATTTTCTTTCCTCATCTGATCATATTGAAGCCAATGTTACTTTTCACTATGTTTGTTCCCACTTGGAGTTTTCTAGATAGAACTTTTGCTCCGAGGATAAAGAGGAAGGGGGACATGGGGTCTCCTCGCCTCAACCCTCTCTCTGGTGAAAAAAAAGAGTTGTTGGACCATTATTAACAAGAAGAGACAATGAGACAATATCAACGCATTCTCCGATCCACGCAATAATTTTCATGACAATCATATAATTTTAGCATTACAAAAATGAATTTTCATTCAACTTTGTCGTAGGTTCTTTCCAAATCTATTTTAACTATCATCCATCCCTTCTTAACTGATCTATTTGGGAATGAGTGAAATATTTCGTGTGCAATTAGCACATTATCTTGGATTGCCCTATTTGACGCAAAGGCACCCCGAAGAGGCTGAATAAGTTTTCCAATTATCATCTTTAGCCTTTCTGTTAAGATCTTGAATATTATTTTGTAGATGATTGAGGATAGACGACTTATAGGTCTATAGTGGCTCGTTGTAGTTGGGTTGTCACATTTTGGTAGACGTGTTATGAAAGCATGGCTAAATTGTCGTAATAATTCCCTCTAGTCTAGGTAATGAAAAACATATATAAATTAAAGGATGCTGCAATCATTTCCTCTTATCAACACGTTGGGTTGAGTCAATACCTAAAATGAGATATTTTTTTAACAATATTATCACTCTAAAATGACATGTTTTGTCGAATGGAGAGAATATTGACATTTCGCATGAAATCATTTAGCTTTTTACTCTTAATATTAAATAAGTTCATTTAAAAAAAAAAGATAAACGAATATATTAAGGCTCTATTTGACACCAAATTGCACCATCAACTAGCTTTTCGAAACTTTTGATTTTTATATTGTATAGTTTAAAATGAAATAAATATAAGATTTTAGTTTAATTAGATTTTAAAATTAGAGCTTTTCAATAGCTACTCATCAAAGCTTTTCAAAGCTTTTGATTTTCTATTAAAAAGTTTCCATCATCTACCATTCCACCATAATAGTTTACCAAATACCATATTAACTTATTAACATATATTTAACACAAATAATAACTTCAGCTACTCCATCAGTTTCACCTACCCATCAATTACTCTTTTACCAAACATAGTCTAAAGGAGTCTACGATGAGTCGATGACTAGAAAATGTCATCGATCAAAGTGAGAGCTTTATGCCAAGGGTCAGATCTGTTTAAAATGTCAGAGGCGAGATATAAAAAAAAAAATGGGGTCCTTTACTATTATTTTTTAAAAAAAAAATTCCTTGTCATTTCGTTTCTTTATTTTATTTTATTTTATTTAGCTGTTTTTTTATAAAGAAACCTCAATACGAATGGTTTTAAATAATTTTTCATTTATGATTTTGTGCAATTATTATTTGAGAAAGGGTTTGTGAAAATCTAAACTTTATATTTAAACTATGAAGTTGCACAAGAGCAAGGAAAATAAAATATGAAGAAATTTTTATTTATTTTTTACAAACATATATAATGGATAATTTTAATTTTATTGGTAATTTTTAATAATTATTAAATGAAATTGTAGAGAGAAAAAATAAAACAAAATTAATAGGTGGCAAAGAATTGAACCGTGAATTAATGGGGAGGAACGAGGTTCTTAACCAATGCACTATGTTGATTTTATTTAACATTACTAATAAAAAATAGCCAAATTACCCTATTGGTCTAAAAAAGTTTTACAAACAACATATTCATATGAAGAAAAAAAAATCTTAAAGTGACAAATAGGTATAAAAAATGATATCAATGCAACAAATTGGTATATTTTCTTTGAAAATCCGATTTTTAATAAATTAACTTAATTTATAACTCTTCAACTTATTTCTAAATTTTATTTTTAATATTTTAAGTTTTGTATTTAAATTTTATACTCAAATAGATTTTAAAATCTATTTGAATTGTATTTTTTTTCAAAATATATATTTTAAAAAAACTATTTATATATCGGTACCAATTAGGCGTGGCCACGGGTTACGGGTTGACCCGTGACCCGCCGGGTCGTACGGGTCACTGACCCGGCGGGTCAGTGACCCGGCGGGTGCGGGTTCTCGGGTCAAAGGGTCAAGGCGGGTTGCGGGTTAGGGTTAGGGTCGGGGATTTTAAAACCCGCTGACCCGGCGGGTTGGACCCGGCGAGTCGACCCGCCGGGTCGCACCTACTTTTTTGAAATTTCTAGCCGTTGTGCAACGGCTAGCTCAACCCAAAACGCCTATAAATCTTGTCTCCTTTGTTCATTTCATTTCATTACACTCATACATTTCATTTTCGTAATAACATTATCATGTCCGCTCAATCTGTGACTTTGTTCGAAAACCATTTCGACAAGATCGAGCTAGACCTGGGGCTGGGGAAGGTCGAAGCGGTTTGTCGTCATTGTGGTCACAAGTTCAAGGTTACGAGAGGCGCCGGTTACGGAAATCTAAAGCTTCATATAACGAGGAAGCATCCCGACAAGATGCAAATCTAAGGAGGTTCGGCCTCGCCGACTCGGCCTCAGGTGACTATGTGTCTAGGTCGTCTAGGACTCTAGGCTCTAGCAGTGCAGGTGTGTGAAGTCTGAGTGTGTCACACTGTTAGAGACTTCGTGTTAGTGTCATATACTCATGTTATGTGTATGTCAGTGTGGGTAGTGTCGACTGTCGATGTACACATAATCACGGTTTCGATTTTCGAACCGTATTACGATTTACGAGTGACATAATGACATAAAATAAACTGAATATTTGTAAAACGTAGTACAAAACCATCAGGCTACAAAGCTAAACTGCTCAAGTGCGAAACCATCCGTAAAATTTTAAAAAAAGTGGGCAACGTTCGACATTCCAACGTTTGACACGCCGGGTCGACCGTTGGACCCGGCGGGTCGAACGTTGCCCAACGGTCTCCTTTCTTATTTTGCCTCCCGATTTTGGCTATAAATAAGCCTCACATCCCTCCCATTTTACTCACACCTCATCTCAAACTCTGAAAACGCTCTGTATTAAGCCCCGCGTCGTGATGAGCAGCAGGACAAGCGATTGCGAATCCAGAGTTTCAGGCCCGCGACACGATGATGAGGATGGCGAATCCAGTGTCCAAGTCCCGCGACAAGAAACGCACAGGCTCTTGAGTCAGTTGAGTGTGGCCCAAGTTCGGGCCGCTATTTTCACATGCTGGTTCAAAAAGCACCCGAGGGATGAAAACAGTTGCAACGTCAGTTGTAACTTCTGCGGGATGGTCTTCACGCACCTGAATGGAGGAGGATATGGGAACTTTAGTCGTCATATCCAATTAAAGCATCCAGAGAAACTAGCTATGGCCAAATATTTGTAACTTTATTATTTAGTGTTCTTTCTCAGTTAAAATATGGACATTAGTAAGTTATTTACGTTTTTTCTGCGTTTATTTACGTTTTATAAAAATAATACCCGACGGGTCGACACGCCAGATACCCGACGGGTTTCGACCCGCCGGGTCGACCCGTCGACCCTAGAACCCGCCGGGTGACCCGAACCCGCCAACCCGTGGGATTCCCGGGTTAGGGTTCGGGTCACCCTTCCCCGACCCTTGACCCGGCGGGTCGAACCCGTCGACCCGTCGGGTCGGACCTGTGGCCACGCCTAGTACCAATTGTCCCATTTTATTATTGAAAATTTTTATAATGTTTAAAAATATTTTATAGATTACTTTTTAATTAGAATCAAAATAAGTTTATAAATCATTAACATTATATAAATTTTAATAATATTATTGAGTTTAATAATTAATGTTAAATTAATGTCACATTTTCTTCAATTTGTAAACACCTACATTGTATAGCAAAGTGAAAAAAAATATTTTTAAAATTATTTATCCCCACCTTCCAAAAATATTCTAGGTTATTTTTCTCCCAAAAGTTTGCTTAAAATTTGAAATAAAATTTAATCCCCCACTAATATAATTATAAATTAAAAATATTTTATTTTTTATAGATTTATTTTATCTCTACCGACCTAATGCCTACTTAAAATAAATAAGTTGATTAATTTATTAAGTGAATTGAGCTCAATTTATTAAAAAGTGGATTTTATAAGAAAAATATATCAATTTGTTACATTGATATAATTTTTTATATCTATTTCTCACTTTAGTTTTTTTTTTCCAATCTTGTGGTAGTTTTTTTTTCATACAAATCTGATAATTTAGCCATGTTTAATAATGCCTAAAAACTAGTAAAAATTTTGAACCAGTTTAATAATGTCAACTAAAATCATTATGCCTAAAATCATTGTGCCCATGTTATAAAATTTCAAACAAACGATTCGTGTCCATCTCATAAATTAGCATGACATCAACATCTCAATATCGCTATCTCCATGATGAATTACGAAGATAACATGATATCATAATATGTTCTATTTCGAACGCATATATACTCACTTTATCCTACTTGTTTTTCCCAAGTATTTTTCTACACAAATTTGGCAAATACATACCGTTTTTCTTACTTGTTTTCCAAGCCATTTTTTTTAGAATATACGGAGTATATCTTTTTTTTAAACTTCTTTTCCAAGAATTGTAATTCATAGGATTTGTGATTTCTTATTCTCCAATATCTAAATCCAAGTCTTATCATATGTAAATTCTATCTTGTATATAAACTTGTTCATCAAGATTGGAAGTGTATAAGTATCGGTGATTATCAATTTTAGACTTCACAATTTTATTTGCTTACGAGGATATGAGGAAGGGACAAATATGAGGTAGGCGATTTGATTCTTTCAATATCTCCCTCCTTTTTTTTCTCTTTCGACTTCTTTTATGCCATATCTTTCTCAATGAAATTTGAGATCTTCCCCATGTTAAATTAAGTTTCAATCCCAAAAAAAAACCCATTGATCGTTGTTTGTAATCTTTGTATATTCAATCCAATTTGATCGAATTTATCCTCAAAAGTAATGATTTTTTTTTGTTCCTTGAAAAAAAAACAGTTAAATTGTAGCAAGATATTTGGCGCTAAACGTAACAGCTTCTGATTTCCGTACAACGTGGTGTCAGACGACCTCAATCAGTCAATCATACTCGTACTAGTACTACTCTCATTTATTACTTTGTTCGTTCGCCGGATAAACAATCAACAATGGCGAAGATGGCGATCTTCGGCGGCCTCTTCTTCCTGCTGGCGCTCTACTGCGGCCTCGATCCCTTCAACCACAGGCCGATCCACGGCTTCCCTGACTTCGTCTCCGTCAAGGTCGACATGACGCCGTGGTCGCAGATCCCCTTCCCGGAAGACCCCCAAAATCGGCTCCAGAGCTCCGAGATTAGGTTTCTGAACCAGGTGCAGGGTCCTGAGAGCCTCGCCTTTGACCCGCTCGGCCGGGGTCCCTACACCGGCGTCGCCGACGGCCGTGTTCTCTTCTGGAACGGCCGTGATTGGACCGATTTCGCCTACACCTCTTCCAATCGGTAAGCTTTCTTCATTTCTAGGGGTTTTCGTTCTCCAATTTTTCCTGTTTCTGTTGCTGTCTTTGTTGAATCAGTCCTTTTTTCGCTAATTTTGTCAAGCAATTTCTGATTGGGAGGGGATTGAGACCTCAAACGAAGAAAGAATTTCACTTTAGTGCAGTGAATTCAACTGCATAACTATGCAAAATGTGAAGTTCTTAAAGATTGAGCCTTTTTTGATAAACATCAGCCTTTTAAGATTAATTTCTCAACTGATCTTGTGTTGTGAAGGTTGAAGGTCCATTGTATATCAGTATATGTGCTTGTCTAATAAAGAAGAAACAATCAAATCTCTGTCAATGTTTTTGTTGCATACAGATCTCAGTGCAGCCCAAAGGCTAATATGATGGACTACTTGAGACATGAGCACATATGTGGCAGGCCACTCGGCCTTCGGTTTCACAAGAAAACAGGTGATTTGTACATTGCAGATGCGTATTTCGGCCTAATGAAGGTCGGGCCAGAGGGTGGCTTAGCAACACCGCTTGCAACACAAGCCGAAGGGGTGCCTTTCAGATTTACAAATGATTTGGATGTCGATGAGGAAGGAAACGTTTACTTTACCGATAGCAGCACCAAGTACCAAAGAAGGTAGTGAACTAGATAAGTGGCAATTACACACAAGCTATCAATTTTTCGACACTGTCATTTATATATGAATTGCACTTCTTGGACAGGAACTTCCTCCAGTTGATTTTCTCTGGGGAAGACAGTGGGCGTGTCCTGAAATACGATCCAGTAGCAGATAAGACCACAGTGCTCGTAAGGAACGTCCAGTTCCCTAATGGTGTTTCCTTGAGCAAGGATGGATCATCGCTTATCTATGCTGAACACTGCCATGGAAGGTCACTAAACTACTAAACCTTGTCTTCAAATCAGTCACATATTATTTCCTAAGTTTTAATTTTATCTGTGAGATTGCACATTGCAGGCTGCAGAGACTGTGGCTAAAAGGCGAGAAGGCGGGAACAACAGAAGTGTTTGCTGTCCTACCGGGGCACCCAGACAACATAAGAGCAAACGAGAAAGGCGAAATCTGGGTGGCAATTCCGTGCAGACGAAACCTCTACTCACACACACTAGCCCTCCACCCAAGGCTGCGGGATTTGGTGCTCAGCCTCCCGATCAAACCAAGGTATCTATCCATGATTTTCGCGGGAGGAAGGTTGCACGCAGGGCTAGCAAAGTACAGCCCCGAGGGGAAGCTGCTGGAGATGCTGGAAGACAGAGTGGGGAAGGTGGTGAGAGCAGTAAGCGAAGTGGAGGAGAAAGACGGCAAGCTCTGGCTAGGCAGCGTCTTAATGCCTTTTGTAGCTACCTACGACTTGAGCATCTGAATCTCCTACGAATATAAGACTAGTCGCCTTAGCTTAGTAAGTGAATAATAGTAGTGTTGTCTTTCAATGTTGCTCGGGACTACTTTGGCTCCATGCTTCGAGTGACCCAAATGCTTAACTTGACTCGCCTTGCCTTGTATGATAAAATCTGCTGCGTTTCAACCTGTTCTATGTCGTCGTTGTGTCGTTTTTAACATGTTTGAACTGAATGTAGAAATTAGTAGCAATAGAGCATCTCCATAAAACCTCTAAAAACACAACACAATCATATAGGGATGGTGATGAAATCCAGTAAGAATATAGAGGTGGGAAAGGGACAAGTTGATAGAATAAAAGTACCTCTGATAAACTACTGGAAGCTGAAGCTTGAGAGTGGTGGTTAAATGGAAACAAAACGCAGAAATCAAACAAATTAAACGGATAATATAAGAAATTAGTGGTGGAAAAAGGACAAACTCAACAACTCGGAATGTTGTATAAATTGAAAAGCCCCAAAAGCTAGGGTTTTCGCAGGTCTTCGGAATTGATTCCATCGCCATCGAATCCATTTGGAAATTATTCCATCCAACTGCGCATTTCCCTCTCAGGCCAACAACTTGCGAGGCATTGGCGCGGCTGAAACTGATCCTCACCACCCATTGTAAGCTTTAATTACGCTTCAGTTCGTTTTCGTTATTTGAACGCAGTAAGCCAGTCCACTCTCGACCTCCGTCCGGCTGTCACCGGCAGCCGCGGCGCCGCCCACCTTCGACACAGATTTTCAAGTTGAAGTTTAGTTTCTGAATAGGGATAGTTAGGGTTTGTGAAATTTGAGAATCAATTCCGGGAACCTCTGATTTCTTAATAGAATGTTCATTTTGTGGCTTGTAAGGTGAATTATTTATTATACGAGAAAAAATGGAGAAATTTGTTATTCGAACTAAGAACCCATCGATTCGAATTTCAAGTTTTTAGAGGTGATGTGATTGACAATGAAATTGTTAGAGACGATATGGTTGAAGATGGCGTTGTTAGAAATGAGGTTAGGGTAGAAAAAAGAGCTCGTTTGGAAAAACAGTGGATTATTAATAGGTGAACCGGTATTACGAAAACCAATTATGGAATACGATTTCATTAGGTCTAAATATTATGTAAGCAAAATAGTGATGTGATTGGCAATGAAATTGTTAGAGACGATGTGGTTGAAGATGACGTTGTTACAAATGGTGTTAGGGTAGAAAAAAGAGCTCTTTTGGAAAAACAGTGGATTATTATTAGTGAACCGGCATTACGAAAACCAATTGTGGAATGCGATTTCATTAGGTCTAAATATTATGTAAGCAAAATAGTTTATCGTCTTTTTGAGTTTTCAGCACCCCTGCTGATATTCCTGGATCTGCCACTGCTGTAAGGTGGTTATAATGGAGGATGATCAATCATTCAAGGGTGATAAACTTGTACTAAGGGGACTGAAGTTTCATGGATTCCATGGAGTGTTACCTGAAGAGAGGACACTCGGTCAGAAATTCCTGATCGATGTAGATGTCTGGATGGATCTACGACCAGCTGGAATATCCGATAACTTGGCTGACACACTCAGTTATACTGACATTTACCGGTGAGAAACAAAGGTTTATTAGCTCATTGTCTATTTATTTTCGTTCGATGCTAAAGGAAATTTTTATCACAACAGCGTTTATATGAATTGAAGTCCTTACATTCGGCTTGGTTGAAGGTGTCTTTGTTTTGTCTATATAGGCGCGGATATAACTTCTCTGTTATATCGTGCCCATTCACGTTGTTCTCGTCTCTAATGGCAGCATAGTGAAAGAAGTGGTTGAGGGAGAGCCTCGGAATCTCTTGGAATCAGTCGCCCACAAAATCGCGGTGAATTCACTGACCGAGTACTCTCAGGTCTCTGCTGTCCGAGTGAAGGTTGGGAAACCTCATGTTGCAGTTCATGGGCAGCTGGACTACCTCGGAGTAGAGATTTTCCGGGTGAGAAAGATTGATGCCCAGAACTAAAATGTAAGCCCTCAAACTTCCGTTGCTTGAATAAGGTTTTGTCAGAAACAAGTAATTGTATCTATCAGTACAACTTCAGCCCCTTTCAACATTGATGTTTTACTAATAAGATCCTGCAGACCTACAGTTGTTGCGTTTCAGTTCCTGTTTTATGTTGACAAGTTTTTTTTCAAGGGGTTGAGACTCCAATTTGGAAGAATGAGGTAAAATAAAAACAATCAATTTTGATCAAGTTTATTTACTGAAAATTGAAAAGATACGATTTGAATAAATATTTAGTTGTTAGTTTGTTATAAAGGAGTTTCTAAGATGTAAGCTTGTGTCGAAGCAATGGAATGATTTCATCAACGATTCCGAGTTCGAGTTGTACAACATTGTTCATGTGTTGGGGAATCCTATACTGCCTACTCACAAGGCATGGCGAGAAACCCGTCAGCACCATCAATGGCGGCCATATTACTTACTTAAAGTTGCACCAGATACCGATACCCAAAAGGCACGCCTTTTCGAACAACGATGATACTCAATTGCTTTCGGGATCATCGAACGCCATAGCTTGTGTCAAATCCGCAGATGGTCGCTTCCTCCTCTGCAACTTGTTTTGAGTATAAGGCTTAAGAAATCGAGGTTGGAAGCCCTTCAAAGGCTTTCCTTAAGCTGCATACGATTTATCATCAAGAGGCGTCAGAGCTGTTGGAGCTGACTCCGCTTATGGAGCCCTCAATTGGGTTGTTAGGGTGGGAGGAGACCGGAAAGAGGTGATCGTAACTTACGATCTGCGTGCTGATAGGTTTGGGGAAATGACAGTGCCATCATCGGCTGAGAAAATCCCTACAACTCTTGGCGAATTAAACGAGATTCCGAAGCTCTCCAGTGGGGCTGGTATGTCGCCTCGTGTGGGTGCTAGTGTACGGTAGGGCTGATGAGTCGTGGGTGATGAAAGAGTAAGGGCATTTCTTCCCGTGGGAAAGTAGAGAAACATCTCGGTTTGTAGTTTGTACATTGAATTGATAGGAAACAAAATGAATTTTGTGACATTTAGGGAGACCAAAAAGTGAGAAAAATAACAATAAGATGTCCGATGGTGTAGTGGAGAGAAGAATAAAAATTACTAATATTTCTAGTATTTTTAGCTTCTTGGTAAAAATGGCTCAGAGTGCAAGTGTTGACCCGTTTTGCTTTACAAATTCTGAGATGGTGGAAAAGGCCAATTTTTGCATTATGCTTATGAATTTCACCTTTGATTTATGTTTTCTGACCGCCCAG
The DNA here is from genome assembly GCA_963922045.1 of Persicaria maculosa. NCBI lineage: Eukaryota > Viridiplantae > Streptophyta > Magnoliopsida > Caryophyllales > Polygonaceae > Persicaria > Persicaria maculosa. The sequence goes on along the minus strand of OY998261.1, from coordinate 14,691,227 downwards.
GTTTTTGAAATTAATCCTAATATCTTTATTTTTCATATTTTTAAACCATAAATTTTACTTTGGTTCAGTAAAAGAAAGAGAGAATTTAAATTTCCCATCTTTTGATTTCTAAATATCATCCTTACCGGCCAAGCTAGTAAGGTTTGATAATCGAAAATTTTATTGATATTTGGTTTATAGTACCACTTTCGTTCTAAAAATCATACATAAAAATAGTAGAAGTGACAAATTTTACAAAACAAAGAAGGTGAGTGTAAATAGAAACGACATCTTTCCAGTTAATATTGAGAGAATTTAATTAAGAAATAGAGAGATCACTGATTCACTTACAAAGTGATGAAATAAATAGCAAGCTCGTTCTTCAATAAATAGCAAGCTCGTTCTTGAATAAAAAGTTTATTCTAACTCGTGCAAAACCACCCAAGCAAGAATCTCATAATCCTAATTTTGGCTAATAATCCAAAACTCCTTATAACTGATCAAGACTAAAACTAACGTGAGAAAGCAAACTAAAACTAACTTGCTAAAATATTTTATACGAGTTTTCTTGGAAACTAACTAAAATAAAATGAAGACCCTTAATCTGAATTTTTTTTTTCTGGAATCGTGTCATTATCCAGCAGGAAATAGCAAAACGTACACCAATGTATAGTCTATACTCTGTACACACAATTTAAGGACCAGGTAGTGTGATGCCGAACAATTTTCAGTTATATTGGTTCAACAATAGAAACAGTCAATAGCGGAATCTCTGGTTTTATTTATTCTCAAAGGAGATTTCACTTACATAGGGATGTTTCCAGATATCATATATGTATCAAATATATATCATAACTTTCACCCACCAAATACATCCTTGAGATTTTAGTGGGACTCTAAAGAGTCCAGTCTCGACTCGGCTAAATTGACTCATCGCCCCATAGAAAGGCTGATGTAAGTGTTCCCATCTCTTTCAATCTGCCCACAATGGATGCATTCTTGTAACTACACAAATGAGGAGTTGGAATAAGCTGAGGTACAACATACAGCGGAAAATGTATTGTGCCCTTTTCCTGCCTTTACAGTGTATTTACACCCGTAAACATAATGCTGTGGGAGCATCAACACACACAATTGCAGGCGTGATTCACTAGATTTGATCTTCGCATTTTTCTTTCCTTTTTTTCAGCTAGGAAATAAATCTTTAACATTTATGTGCGAAATGAAATTTATCAAATATTTCTGCAGTGTCCAGAGGCAAAACTAACCTGAAAAGATGAAATGATTCGTGTTGAAGGCAGATGCCAGGATATTATTCAACTTGAAACTAGTGGTGTTTCGATACTGGATTCACTGAAATGGCTTCCTCCAGACTGACTAGCTTCATTTACATGGTTGCCACCCGAATCAGTACCTGCCTCGCTTATTTGTTGCTCGTTTGGAGGGCCTGAAACAGCACCAACATCTGAAGCACTTGGCGCAGAATCCAAGCTGCTACCAATGTCTCTAGTTTCAACACTCATAGGAGATACTGCTGCTACTCCTGTATTAGTCTCTCTCATGACCTGATATTGAGAACCAATATCTGCAACGGGGGAGTTACGTGAAAACCATCTTTCTTTCCATCCTCTTGTGCTCTTTGATATTGACTCCTTGTACCTTGAAAAAAACGGAGGGAGAGAGAAAAAGAAGCAACTTGTCAACATTAGAGCTCCAACATTAGTTTTGTAATGTAATATCGAGTATAAGTGAAAGGTCAATTAAAATTATTGCCATATTGCATCTGTGGATACTTTTCGGGGAAAAGGAAAGAAAATGTGCAAATGAAATAAAAAGCACCTCGAATCTTTCATACCTCATGGACACTGCATTAAATCGAGATTTTAGAGCTTCTGAAAATGATTGAAGATCTGATGGTCCTGCTCTGTCTTGGCTCCTGGGTGCCTGAGTGGGTGACCCCCTGAGAAATTGAGATAAGATGTTAACACAATGAAATAGACTTGAGAAAAAATATGCTACCTTAAGCAACAAAAGAAAGCAAGATATTTACTAACCGACTATGTGGAGAAGTTCCATGCTGATTTGCTGCAGCACTTGTGCCAGCAGAGGAAACCATATGTGACTGATTTGCAGACGTATATACAGATTGTTCACCAATAACAAGTGGGGATGACGGACTAGCACCTGATGTTAAGGCGTGTGGTTCACCTTCCCCTCTTTCAGGAGAAGCTGGACCAGCATGAGTAGTTGGTGGGGCAGAGAATACTAAGAAATGAGGGGGACCATGATCTGATGTCCTGTTCCTGTGCCCTTCCCTTCTAGAAAGATGACGAGCTCTCCCCATAGCAGCAGCAGCAGCCAAGTGCTGAATTATCCGCTCCTCCAGCTCAGTGTCGTTGACGCCAACTGGCAGCTGTATATCAAAGAAAAAAAGAAAACGTAAGATGAAAAGATACAGTCTGTGCCAGAAAAGAGCAACGGCTAGAGGTTTCCAAATCGTTTACTACACACATGTTGTATTTCAAAATCCCCCAGAGTTGGATGATGAAATATAGCTGCATTTCTTGGTGGCTTAAGCCTGATGTTTCTTTCCTGTACCACTGCATCCAGTAATTCCTGGCTGTAAGAAGATCACACGAAAGGTCAGGGAAAAGTATCTAACCAACCATAACCACAAAAAGAGAGCAGTACTATAGAAAGAATACAATGAAGTACCTAGCAGGGTCCTTTAGATTGATGGGCTGCCAACACATGGGGCATTGAGAGCTTCTTTGGCACCTGATATTATCCAATTGGAGGTCATATTTCTTTACCAGTAGTACTGCAGAACTGTCCCAATAAAAACTTATTGACATCCAACTAGTCACTCTCACTCAGCTCTTCTAGCAATCATTTTCGAGTAAATATCTCTGTGTTAGCAATCATTTTCGAGTAAATATCTCTGTCTTAGCAATCATTTTCAAATTGGTATATGAGCAGGCAATGTAGCACAAGCACTGAAAATTGTTGTGTGTCTCATCACCCATGACATGCCTCATCTTTCATACCAAAATTTAAGAGTCTCCTGCTCGCTCAACTGGTGTTATTTTTCCTTCTTTTTTTTTTTAATTTTTTCAATGAACACTCACTAGTTTATTTTATGCAACTGCAAGTCTACCAGGACCAATGGAACACAGCACAAACTTAAAGACTCTGAAGTCTGAACATCAAATAGCATATTCAATTACCACTCAAGAATGCACTGAAGATGAAACTCATGCTTACAACCAGTCACCTACAAGGATAAAATAAAGCTAGTCAAGATTCAAGGCCTCGGTCAAAGGAATTAACCAGCATCAATGCTAATAATAACCCGATATTACCGTCGAAGGATCACTTTCACAGAAATCTTCAAGGCAGATGCTACAGGCATCATCACAAGCCTCTTGTATGCCACCTTCCACAAACGCAGCAGCAGACGTTAACTTAGCCTCATCCAATTTCTTGATCTCTTCCACTGATGGAGTCTGCAGAAACATTCAAAATCTCTATAAACATACCAATTCCACAATCAAAAAAAAAATCCCCTTCATCGCCGACTTTAGGAACACAGAACTATTAACAGAATTCAGAGACTCAACAACAGAAGATCGATCCAATTCAATCAAAGACCACAACATTTCACAGTAGACAACAAAATCATTTCAAAATTAGCAACTGCTTCACACGATCAGCTACCTAATTCCAACAATAACAGCGAGAAATCAGGAACTGAGAACTGCCGACAATTGAGTCAAAGCTGGAAATCAGAAGCTTACCTCCATCATTTACTGGATCGATTAATCGTAGCGAGACGAGAAACAACAGAGTCAAATGTAATCGGTCCAGTCGATGGATCCTCTGACAGCAGAAAAGTGAGGAGTGGAGTGGAGTGGTGATGGAAAACCCTAGAAAGGGGAGGAGCAAAGAGAGGGAGCGAAGAGGAAGAGAGAGAACAAAGAAGAAGACGAGAACTAGAACTATAGAAGGCAGGACTTTTTTTTTATTTTTTTTATTTGGCGATGACTGACGGAATGACAGTCACCGCACGATCTCCTGATCACCATATTCGTTCCACGTGGCAATTATACAAACGCACGATTTTGTTCTCTTTCGTACAGTGATTATGACGTGTGCTTTTGAAAAACGGAAATTTAGCTACAGTAGCGGTATATCTATGACCTTTTTATTCTTTCTTTCTAGAGGTTGGCGACGGGACAGAATTGGGTCATTCCGCGTTTCGTCCTACGTATTTTTAGTGAGACAGATCAGGATGGGATTTTTTTAAAAAAAAAATTGAATCCCACCGAGCCCTATTCCTCACGAGACGGGACGGGAGCGAAACGGAACAATCTTTATCCCTCAAATCAAGAATTATATAGTGTTCTAAAAAGCGCTAGGCGGATCCTAGGCGGTGAGGGGCCGTCTAGCGCTTAGGCGGCGCCGAGGCGGTCAAGACGGACGTCTAGGCGTGCTTAGACAGCCGTTTAGCTGTAGGCGGAAGGGGATCGCCTAGCGCCTAGGCGGCCTCCAGACAGGGTCGTGCCAATATTTTAAGGGGCCCTGTGCCTAAAAATATACAATAAAACCCTATTTATATTATCGATTTTTTTCTCATTGAGAATTGCATTAAATAAACTATCTTACTAGCATAACATATCTTGAATTATATTTTTTTTCAAAAAAATCCAACAATGATTACATTTATACTTAAAAATGTATATAAAAGACATTAAATAACTGTTTTTTTTTTCAAAAAAGACAATAATTCCATTTACGCTGAAAAATGTATATATAAAGACATTAAATAACAACTATATTGACCAAACTAAAGGTTATTTAAAATTAATGTAATTAAAATATTTAAGAAAATGATGGAAATTTAGAGTTTTATAGACACTTTTTAGCACCAAAATATTTTAAATGATTCTTTGCAATAAAAGAAAAAAAGAGGGTCGGACATATAAATATTAAAAAAAGTGAAGATAGTTCTAAAAAACAAAGGGAAGAGCGTTGGAATTAAAAAAAAAAGACCATTTACCTTAAATGGGAATCGAACACTGGTTGGATGAAAAAATCCGGATGGCTTTTGTGCTACTTACCACCAAGCTACCAATGAATATTTGAAATAAGGTTGAAACAAAATCTTTATATAACAATACTTAAAAGATATTAGGCCACCCGAACACCCTATTAGCACGGGCCTGCCTCCAGACGAACAATGGAATTATAAAAAAACATTTAAAATTATCTAACATTGTATGATTTTAAAAAACTTAACACATATAAATTTATAATTTTTATATATTCTATGTTTTTCCTATATATATACATACACAATTGACGGATAGAAGTTATATATACACATTGTGTGTATATTAAATTCGGATTTGTCATTGCAGTCCTTATAGTGTAATTTGTGAGCAGAAAAATTATTTATAGATACCAAGTGATTATTCGTATATAATAATGTAATTATTCGTATGTAGGAACAAATGTAATTATTCATATGTAACAAAAGATTATTCATATGTATATACATACGAATAATCACTTGGTATCTACGAATAATGTCACTGTTCACAAGTTACTTTTAATCTCACCGTTTGATCTTCTTAATTTGACGCTCCAAATTTGCTCACAAATTACATAGTAAGACTTGCTTACACAAGATCTATCCTATATATATATATATATATATATATAGACACACAGTATTTTACAACCAAACATTTATATATCCTTTGGAGGAACATTTATATATCCTTGAGAGGGTATATCGATCTTCGGAAGTTTACTAAAATGAAGTTAAAGGGGTCCAACTTCCCACCGATTTAAGAATGTGCCCACTCACACCTAAATAACACGTAATTGATATCTACGGAGTATGTAACCTTGATAATATCAGTTAACCTCCCATAATATGATATATGATCTCCTTCTAAATACACCCCAGAGTTTTGTCTCGTTCTTTTGTTGTCCACACTTTGAACACGAAATAAATAATCGTTTGAGGTGTATGAGGTCAGCCTCGTTGCTGAAGGAGAAGGAGGAAAAGACAAAGCGATAATTTCATTGGGTATGTGCACATCTCCTCCCTGTAACGATCCTTGAACCTATAATATAAAGCTAAAATTAGAATAGTGGTAGCTAAAATTATTGAATAAGTGTAAGGTGTACACATATCTCCAACTAAAACTTACATGTGTCTGAACCAATTCGGGAACTCATTGAAATGAGTTAATGCGATTGACTCCTCAAGCAAAGTAGAATTATGATTTTTGATGGATTTGAGATGTTCTCTTCAGCGGTCAAAAAAGACAAAGGGTTAAGAAGATTGATTTTATGTATACATAACCCAAATGAACAAATTCATTCTGCATAGTATTAGACTTACTCTATATATGGGATGACCGCTTTTGTACGAAATAACACCCATCGATGAATTTGAGCACGAGTTACCTCTAGAAGAATGAAGCCCAGCCCTTTCCCCTCTTCTCGTCATCCGATTTCCTTCAATCCAAATAAAGCGTCAAACTGTAGGCAGAACAGATGAGTTTAGTTCCTCATGGAAGACATTGCTCAATCTCTAAATTGTCTGATGAACATAGAATGAAAATGAAGTACTTCAAAACTAATTAAATCTCGGCCTTTTAAACGTCTAAGCCGAACCAAAAAACGAAATAACAAATAAACTAGGGTTTCAATAAAGTAAAACTCGGCGCTCGGCAACCAATGCGGCGGCCGCGGCATGGTGCGGCGGCCGCTGCACGCGGGTTTGGTCTCCACATCTCCCAAGTATTGAGCACAAAAATTCATGCATTCTTCCATCAAATAATCTTTTTCTAACGATGGTTTGGGACATTCTTGTTGCCTAACATAATTCTTCAAAGTCAGCAGAAACCTCTTTATTGTGTACATCCAGAGAAACTTAACAACCCCTCCGATTATAGCTTCCTCGGCAAGATGTATTAGCAAATGCTCCATGATATCAATAAAAGATGGTGGGAAGATTCTCTCAAAGTCACAAAGAGTTATGATGATTTGGGAACGTGCTTCCTCCAACTGTACCCTCGAATTAGTTTTGGAGCACAACACTTTAAAGAACTTTGCTACATCAACCAACACAGAAAAGACGTTGCTTGACAAGGAGCTCCGTACACACAATGGAATCAGTTGTTGTATAAGAGTATGATAATCATAGCTTTTCAACCCTCCAATAGAGTGATCCTTCAAATTAAACTTCCGTGCAATATTTGAACATGAACCATCCGGGATTCTTGCCTGTGATAAGCCTAACAAGAACTTTTCTTTCCCATCATTGTCCATCGCAAACTCAGCTCTCTTATAATACTCAATACCAGCCTCTGTCTTCTCCACATGGTAGTCCTTCTTAATTCCTAAGATTTCAAGGTCACGATGAGCAGAGACATTGTCATTAGTTTTACCTTTAACTCCAAATATGGTACGGAGAACATTTTCAGCAAAATTCTTCTCGACATGCATATGCATGGCGTCTATACTATAGGGTAGCAGATAGTCTTTCCAATAAAGTAGCTCGAAGAAGATGCTTTTTTTCTTCCAATTATGCTTTTTTTTATCCTTTTCTGGTTTCTCGGACCTCATGTGCTGTCTAAAGATGATGTCCTCCCTTTTGTATTGAGTAAGCACCTTGAAAGAGTCAAGTTATGCAAGAAGTTCATCCCCACTCATTCTAGCCTTCTAGGAGGAGCATCAGTAGATTCACGTCCATTATAGAAGGACTTCACATCTCTCCGGTGCTTGTGATCATAGGGTAAATACCTCCTACTCTTTCCATAAGACCACTTGTGACTTGCTTTTAAATATGTTGCCTTTGGCCTTATATTGCAATTCAGACACCCATATTCACCTTTAGTACTTCATCCAGATAAATTTGCATGTGCTGGGAAGTGAGAAGTCATTGCTAGTCCACAACAATGCAACACGCATGAAACATTTGATTAGTGGAAGCGACAAATGTTTGTACACCCACTTCCCTCAACTCCTTCAACTCTTCAATTAAAGGTTCCAAATACACATCTATCTTATCATCGGGTTCTTTTGGTCCGTCGATAAGCACATAAATATATATATATGTATGGTTGCTTTAAGATGTACAATGGAGGCATTATATTGAACTATGATAACCGGCCATGTACTATGAGCAACATTTTGATTCCCAAATGGATTAAATCCATCGAAGGCAATACCTAGTCGTACATTCCGAGGATCAGCAGCAAAACACGGGTGTTTAGCATCAAGTTGCTTCCATGCAGGAGAGTACGGCGGATGCCTATATACACCATCATCCACACAGTTCTAGTCATGCCATTTCATAAGGGTAGCTGAGCGTGTTGTTGCAAAAAGCCTTTGTAAATTAAATGTGATTTCAGCGGAAAGTATCTAGCTTGCTTTGTAGCTTTTCGTGGCCTAGATTCAGAGCATACAACTGTTTTCCTCTATCGAGATGCATTGCATACTAGACATTCGTCAAGGTCTGCATCTTCCTTTCGAAATAGCATACAACTATTAGGGCAAGCATCCGCGGTTGTGTATGTGAATCCTAAATCATTCACCAACTTTTGGGCTTGGTAATATGATTTAGGCAAGTTGACCCCATCAGGCAATGTCTCGTCAAAGATCTCCAACAACTCTTTGAAAGAGTTGTCTGTCCATCCATGTAAACTTTTTGCTTGCAACAGTCGAATAGAAAAAGACAAGATCGTGCGCTTCTTAGAACCAGGGTATAAAGGTTGATTTTCACCTTCCATCAAATTTAAAAACTACTTAGTCGAATCAGTTGCCCCAGGAGTAGCACCCTCCCTCTCTCCATCACCACTTAGATGTCCTATTGTAGGTATAGTTGCCATTCCTATTGCATCTTCAACTAACCTAACCATATCTACGTCCATAAACCCATCTGATTATGTTAGCAATTAATCCGTACGCACTGGTTCCTCAATCAGATCAGCAACGGTCTCACTGTGTTTAGTCTATAACTTATAGCTAACCCAAAAGTCGTTGTCTTGAAGATGCTTCCGCACAACATCTCTAACATAGAATACCCTATTTTTGCACTTTCTACATAGGCAATAGATGCTAGCTAGATCCAACTTCCTTGTTGGCATATGCAAATTCTATAAAAGGAACCCTTTCTCAGCTCGTTGCTCACTTCGTTCGGCCTCTTGTAAGTTTCCAACTCCTGTAGAGAGAGAGAGAGATAGATAGATTGAAGTTGAGCAACGTTTAAGAAACCCTAGTCTAGTCGAATCTCTACGAGAGCTAAGTTAGGGTTCTTAGTTTTCGGTGGTCTTCTTCGACGACTTCGATCTGATGCTTGTTAGGGCTGATATTCAAGTCGAGTAGCTTGAGCTCGGCTCGGGCTCGACTCGAAAAAAGCTCAGCTCGAGCTCGTTTGAATTAAAAAATGAACCGAGTTTGAGCTCACATTCGAGCTCGAGTAAGCTCGATTGCTCATTTTAGGTAAATTACATTTTTACCCCTAGGTTTAATACCCTTTCCATCCATCCCAATGCGGCCTGCCACTTTTACCGCTAGGGTTTTATGTACTCTCACTCACTAGTTACTGCTCAATTTCCCACACAGCCACACTCCTCTCTCGCCTTTCTCGCTTCTCTTGCTCGTCGCCTCCTTCAATCTCATATCTGGATCTGGCCAGATGACGACGTCGCCCTCCATTGCCCCTCGCCTTTTCTCGTCATTCTCCCGCCTCCCCTCTTTGTCCTCGCTCTGGGTCTCGCCCTACAAATGAGCCGAGCTTGAACAGCAAGTACTCGAGCTCGTAAGCTTGTATATCACCCCTAATGCTTGTCGGCGATGCTCTTCATCCTTGGGTTGCAGATGATCTTCTTCTCCATTTTCCTTTTATTGTTATCTTCGATTACTTGCATGTTGTTGGCCTGTTAGTTTGTCTTGAAGTTGTAAGGTCCTTGTACGCTCTCTATTATCTTGAGTTAGTGGATTTAGGGCAATAGAGTTGGTGTGGATTTAGGGCAATAGAGTTGGTGGATTTAGGGTCTCATACTTGAGAGTTAGTGGATTGGCCCAATACTTGAGGCCTTGGGGATGTAAGTGTTTTGGTTTTGCTTCCACTCTCGCTCTAGATATTTGGATATCAAAACAAGTCCAAGCCTTTTTTAAAAGTTTTGGTTTTTAACCGCAAAACTGGATGGGAAAGTCCAAGCCTTGGATGGGTAACTACAAGATGAAGTTTTGGTTTTCAACGGCAAAAAAACCCTTTCTTAAAAGTTGCCCACCGGAGAAATCGCATTAGGGTGGTGTAGTCAAGGGGTTGATAGGTGTAGGTTTGAGGGGTGCCCATGTTCGTGGTGAGGGGTGCCCATGCCAAAACTTGTCTTTGCTTTCGTAAGCTTAAGGTTGATCTATTCCTTTGCACTTCGTTTTGTGTTCAAAATTTGCTTGTGGTTAAAGTGGTGTTCGAATGGATGTGTACGCTATGAAATACACTGGAATGTTGTTGTTCAAAGCTGAGAAGTGCAAAACAGAAACCCTAATTGATTAGTAATAACCATTAACCACAATCAAGTTATAATGATAAGAGTGAAATATATATATATATATCACATAATAATACTATCTGTACAATGCAAAAAACCCAAGTCTTGACACACGATCGAGCTATAGGCATTCGGCAGCACCCAACCTTACGGTGGTGACCTCTCAGCCAATTAATTCCATCATATCCCCAAATCCCTCACATTTGCTCTCTTTCTTCCCTCGAGAAATCTCTGAACCTATATCATGACGATCAACCAAAAATCAACCTACCACGCAAATTGAGATTTTTTATGGTTTGCGATCCTCAAAGTGCAGGAAGCATAGATCGGATGATAATTCACACCTAAGATGACTACTGAACTTCAAAATTGGCGTCCGAGTGTCGTTGCGAGAGGCTCCGCCCGAAGCCGGAGTTGTGGAACCGCTCCCACATTTCCCTATCGAGGTCGACGACCTCGGCCGATCCATCAATGGAGACCTTGACGGCCTCGAAATAATTGAGGACAGGCTCCGCTGATTTGTCGTCGAAGCAGTGAATCGTACTCATCCTGCCGCTATCGCGCACGGCGGGGTGGCCGCCTGACATCTTCTTCTTCTTCATCAATCTCTTCCTCAGCAACAGCTTCCTCCAAATCCTGCGACAGATGGCGGTGGGAAGCTTGTACACAGCGATGACAAGGAACTCCGCAACCACGAAGGGGCAACAGCAGAAGATAGAGGCGCAATCGGCCGCCGCGCTCCCGGCGCACTCTCCGACTTTCGCCTTCCTGTCACGCGCAGGGGAGAGCACGGTCGCCGCGCTCCCGACGCACTCTCCGACGCTCGCCTTCTTATCGCGAGCATAGGAGGACACGGACCTTCTCGGCGGAAGCAGCGGTTGCCTGCGGCTGGCGGACTCGGGACACGATTGTAGCGCGATTTGACCAGTCATCGCGATTACGATCTAGAATCGCACGTACACTCGCAATCGAAAAAAAGAGGAATCGTTCAGATTCAGAATAGAGAATATGCGGTATATTCTGGATCGTTCGTTGTAACCGATCGATGGAGAGGAATCGATCAAATCAAGCGCTGTGCGTGGGGAAGGGGAAAACTGGAGCGCATGAGGCAAGAAGGGAGCGTGAATTGCATCGGAGAGGCGAGGGAGGAGAAGAAGGAGGGTGGATGCCTCCGCCAGGGAGAGGCGGCGGCGAGAGCGAAGGAAGGAGGGAGAGAGAGAGAGAGAGAGAGAGAGAGAGAGGGCGAGGGGAAGAGGAGAGAGCGGGGAATTGGAGAAATATGGGGTTGAAAGAAGAAACTGGAGAAAGGGAATACGGAACTGCCCTTAAACGGCGCCGAATTGGCCAATCACAATTTTCCATCGATTAAATAATTAATAATACAAAATAAATATCTTTTCAAATACGGTTATAGGTAATATATTTAATATTTAACAAATAATATACTCGTACTCCGCATTTTTTTTTTTTGTTAACGACGGGTAAACCCCGGGCACGTAACCCAGTCGGTAAGAATCAGAAAGGACGAAGGCAGGAATCGAATTCGAGACCTCTCATTAACCCTTGCTCCTTACTATTTTAATCTTAAGATATGATATGCTAATATACTCTATCTTATTAAAATATACTTATACTTCTAACTATTACTCATTTTAAAAAAATTACTAGGGTAATTTTAGAAAGTGGATACTAAAATATCTAAAATGATAGTTTTTTCTTTAACTTTTATATGTTTACTCCATCCGTTCGGAAATAAACGATGTTTGACTTTTGTGCACGTAGTTTTAGGAGCTAAAAACTATATAAAATCTTATTTATTTTAATTAATTTTTTCATAGTTTAATATCTATTAGTAATAACTAATAAGTATTAAATTGTTAAAAAAATTAATTAAAATAAATAAGATTTTATATAGTTTTTAGCTACTAAAACTATGTGTACAAAAGTCATACATCATTTATTTACGAACGGAGGGAGTATTTAATAAAGACAGTATAATATGTTTGCCTTAATAAGATTCATTGGTTGATCCATTGTTATAACCCAAATAATATATTTTGTTAAGTTGATGAGAACAACTCGGAGACGGGCACTAAATGCTCTGCAAGGTGTGCTTGACGCAATATTTCTCTTACCAGCTAACGTATTAGCAAATTTAGAGCGTTAAGGAAAATTTAATGAATGAGATTGTGTACAATACAATTATTCATATATAATAACTAGTGAGCATGTTCGTGTGTACGGACTTATTTTAAATATATATATATTTTTAATTAATATATTATCATTGTAATTTTATTACTAATAATTTTTATCTCTAAAAGTTTTAATATGTTTATTTATTTTTGAAATTCAACAGATATATTAACTTAACTATATTTTTCTTCTTACTCACTTCTACATGCAATTCAACTATATAAGCAAAAAATGATAATTGATTTAGAAATGAATGTGTTTAGGTTTAAAACAAATAAAAAAATATAGTATAAACTTGAAAAATGTTACACTTATAGAGGACATGTTTTAAATATATATTTTTAATTAATATATTATCATTTTAATTTTATTACTAATAATTTTTATCTCTAAAAGTATTAAAATGTTATTTATCTAAATTGGATAAATATATTAACTTGGCACTTTTATCTTCTTACTCAGTTTTACATGCAATTCAACTACATAAGCAAAAAAAATTAATAATTGCTTTAGAAATGCATTATCTCTAAAAGTTTTAATATGTTTATTTATTTTTAAAATTCGACAAATATATTAACTTGACTCTATTTATCTTCTTATCACTTCTACATGCAATTCAACTATATAAGCAACCAACAAAATGATAATTGTTTTAGAAAAGGAACGTGTTTAGGTATAAAACAAATAAAAAACATAGTATAAACTTGAAAATTATTGCGGTTATAGAGGACTTATTTTAAATATATATTTTTAGTTGATATATTATCATTGTAGTTTTATTACTAATAATTTTTATCTCTAAAAGTTTTAATATTTTTATTTATCTTTGAAATTTGATAAATATATTAACTTGGCTTTATATTTATCTTCTTACTTATTTTTACATGCAATTCAACTATATAAGCAAAAAAAATGATAATTGATTTAGAAATGCTTGCGTTTAGGTTTAAAACAAATAAAAAAAAATATGCTATAAACTTGAAAAATGTTGTAATTATAGAGATTTGATCTCTTGACATGGTGGATTGGAACTATACCTATAACCAATAAGCTTAACCAAAAAAAATATAACCAATAAGCTATAATAACTTTTTGTTTTCTTAAGCTAATATAGTATAGATATTAGATTTATTTGTAAGTATTTAATAGGTGTAATTAATGGGCTTTCACTCAAATTTATATATATAGTATAGTATAGAAGTATTTAATAGGTGCAATTAATGGACTTTCACTCAAATTTATATATATAGTAGTAAGTATTTAATAGGTGCAATTAATGGGCTTTTACTCAAATTTATATATATAGTATAGTATAGAAGTATTTAATAGGTGCAATTAATGGACTTTCACTCAAATTTATATATATAGTATCGATGTGATTATTAATCATACGTATATACATACGACATTCTTATGATTTGTTATGTATGAATAATTTACATGCTCACGTATTACATTTTAAGGTATCGCACAAAATCTCTCTCTATATATATATATAATGTGTCTGTATATATGTATGTATATTTTCTAATCGGCCATTGGAATACAATAAAACCTTTTTTCATAGAAGTAGATATCAAATTTGGATATGTTTAGTATAATATAACTCATGGTCCTATTAGATTTTTTTTTTATTTCCATTAGATTTATTTTTTATTTTTGAGAAAAATATACTCATACCAATTTTAGTTAGTTTTAAAACAAAATTATTATTATTATTATTATCAATTTCAACTAATTTATAGATGCACCACCAAAATTATCCCATAGGCTTCACGTAGACTATACGGAGTATAATTTTACCTAGAGTCAAATATTAGCAGTCACATAGCAAAAATACCAACTTCTCAAAAAAAAAAATTTCGTTATGTTGACACTTCCAAGTTCCATACAATGGATGTCTAGAAGTTGGGAGAAAAAAGACATTGAAAAAATGGGAGTTTTGAATTTATGCAGAACACATCCACAACTAGACTAGTGGGAATGCTAGCTGTTTTATACAGAAGATAAGTATTGTCTTACGCCATTGACATGTTCTAAAACTTCATTTTACTTTTTTTCAAGATTAGAAAAAAAAAATGATCAGCTCAACAATCTTGTTATGTACGGAGTATATATGTTATTAATATTAAGGAAAAGGGAAAATTACAGAAAACCACCCTTTAAATATGAGTGTTTTCACTTAACCACCCCTTAAATTCAAAATTACAGAAAACCACACTTTAAATGGTATTTGTTTACAACTCACCACCCATTCAACTATTTTCGTTACTTCATCATTAAATATATTATATTTTAATATTTTTAAACTCAAATTTGATTGTAAATATATTCAAAATTTGAGTTTAAGGGCCCAATTATATTTTAGGGATCATTGTATTTATTTTTAAAAATAATAATCAATAAAGCCTATAATTATTATCTTAATTTATGTTTGAAAATGTTTATAAATTTTTAAAACATTATGTAAATTACTATTATTTAAAATATAAATAAATAAGAGTAATTTCCATAATATTTTAAAATTTTAGAAACATTTTCAACCATATATTAAGATAATAATTCTAGGCTATATTTATTATGATTTTTTTAAAATAAATAAAATAATCCCTAAAATATGATTGAGCCCTTAAATTCAAAATATGAATATATTTACAATCAAATTTGAGTTTAAAAATATTAAAATATAATGTATTTAATGATAAATTAAAGAAAATAGTTGAATGGGTGATGCGTTGTAAACAAATACGATTTAAAGGGTGGTTTTCTTTAATTTTAAATTTAAAGGGTGGTTAAGTGAAAACACCCATATTTAAAGGGTGGTTTTCTGTAATTTTTCCTAAGGAAAAGTGACCAAAAATAATACGAACTTTAAAATTGACAGTTTCATTAACAAACTATCGCCTTATTAACCAAAAATAATCTAGCTATATATTATTAATATTAAGGAAAAATGACAAAAAAATAATACGAACTTTAAAATTGAGAGTTTCATAAATAAACTATCGCCTTATTAACCAAAAATAATCTAACTATATATATAAAGTTAGGTTTTCAAACTATATATATAAAGTTGGGTTTTGCCCCATTAGAGTTGACGAAAGCCAGTCGGGTGCAGCGGTTCCAGTATCGTGCTTGCTTTCCATCTCATCTTGTTTATGCGCATCATATTTTTTTTTTCTTAGCTCTTGTGGGTTGTCCTTTTTCCTTATTTTCTTGTGTATGTTTCTGGTGTGGAGTCTTGTCCTGTCTTTGAGGACTTGTCTTGGGTCACTGGGAAACACCCTCTCGACCTAGTCGGGGAAAGGGTGCGTACAACTTGACTCCCCAGACCCTGCTTTAAGCGGGATACACTGGGCACGTTGTTGTTGTTT
This sequence comes from Persicaria maculosa, assembly GCA_963922045.1. NCBI lineage: Eukaryota > Viridiplantae > Streptophyta > Magnoliopsida > Caryophyllales > Polygonaceae > Persicaria > Persicaria maculosa. The sequence goes on along the minus strand of OY998261.1, from coordinate 14,675,101 downwards.
TGCCCCATTAATTGCACCTATTAAATGATTACAAAAATAACATAATATATATTAAATTTTAGCATAAAAAATCAAAAGGTTGTTATAGCCAATGGTTAAGGAATAGTTTATATGCATAAGGTCAAGGGTTCAACTCTCCTTAATTATATTAGTTTAATGCCTTGAATTTATTAGATAAAAAATATTTAATATTTTTTCATTATACAAATTATAATGGTTTCTTAGACAATAGAATTATAATAGCTTTTTTTTATGTAGAGTCATAACTACAAATACTTTTATATCTAATAAAATATTTTTTAAAATTAAATATTAACTAATGGTTATGATTGCATTATAAGACATATATTATTTATGTTTAATATTATTTAATGAATACAAAAATAGAGTGCCTTACTTTGTATTAATGTCAAAACATTGATAATAATATATTATTTTTCTTTACAAAATGTGATTAAATAAATGTTGTCAAAATTAAAGCATATGTAATTCTATGCAAATTAAGTGGTTATCAATTGCCAAAATAAAATGAATATTTTTCTAAACATTACACCATATGTTAAATTGTCATAAAACTAATCAATTATATTAAATACTCCATACAGTATAAGAATAAATATTGTACGCGTTAACTTTATATTATTTAATTTAACTAATAAGGAATAAAATGAATATATGAAAGCTTGTAATATAAGACTAATGACATGAGCATATATAAAAGCATAACTACATGAATATGTAAAACATTTTTAAAGTTTTCATGTACATAGCATATAAGATTTAAAGTTTAACACATTAAATAATGTTCCGCGAGTAGCGCATGAATGCTTTTCTAGTATATATGTGTTTTCCGGTGAAATTTCTAGCCAAATTTGCCACATGTACTTCAGAAATACATGTGCCGGTGTTTTTTTTTACCGCTAGTCTTTCCTTCGCACAATAATATATTAACACAATATTCCAAAAAAAAAGCTATTAAAAATATGATAAAAACAATCAATCTTAATGACTTTTAGAACAATGAATGTTATCAGAAACAATGACCATACGACAAATAACTCAATGGAGCACCATCTATACAATAATAAAATCAAAAGCAGAGCAATCCTAGGTGGCTAGAGGGCTCGAATCCACGTGTCACAACCTTTGGCATGTCACATCATTTTTCACTTCCTATCTTGTATATATGGACCAATAAAAAACACACATGTGTTAATTAGTTATACCATATCACCTCACTAAGCTCACTTTCATCTCCACTTACCACCCCACTAACACCACTATCAAGCTATTTATTTAATTAATAAAAAATAAAATGAATGATATAGTTGCTATTTATTTAAGGATAAAACCATATAATATACTTTTTTCTATAATTTATTTCAAATGTATAAGATTATAAATAAAAAATATTTTTAAAAATTAAAAAATATTTAGAATTTTATTAAATGCCTCATATATTTAGAATTTTATTGTTAACCTTCTTATATATATTTATAATCAATTGAGTTTATGATTAACCCTCCTATATTTATTAAAAATAAATACCTTTATACATTAGTCCCTGAATTACTTTTAGTTTGAATACATTAGTCCCTAGAATTTATGCATAGTACAACCCTATGATTTTTCTTTATTTTTATGTTCTAATTGTATGTTCATAAGCACATATATAAAAATCTATAATCAGTTGTGTCATTTTACATTGAATTAGTACTTCCCTTTATTATTATTTACATATTATTTGAGTAAGGAATTATAAATAAATTTTCCAACAAACCATTATTTTTGTTTGTATTATTCTATCATTTTCATACATTATCAAATTCATTTGTGCATTTTTTAACATATCACTATCAACTTCAAAAATACTTACATTAGATATTTAGAATATAACTCAAAATTTTAAACAAATACCCGTGTCTTAAACACGGGACTCACACTAGTACCCATGAATCCATGATCAGCTCTACAATCAAACGAGCAGCTCAGCTCTGAACTATGATAACTGTTCGGGAGACGAGTTTATAATACTATTGTTTAACTTAAATTAGTTTATATCTGTAAATTATAAAACTAATTTATAATTTAAAGATGTTTTCCATAGACAGTTTGTGAAATCTAACATTTGATAGAAAACATCCAAATAAATGCGAATACGGCAAGAGGCAAAATCAATCACACACACTGAATGGGAAGAGGTCCATCCAATAGGCAGAACTTTTGAAAGGAAACTACAGGAGTATAATTTTACCAATTGCAGATTCATGAAAAAAGGGACAGAAAAAGAAGATTCTTGTACAAAAATCACAGAGATTTTGCTTGTTCCAAATAGCAACACAAACAAACCCAAGGCAAGGAAATAAAGGGGGGGTAATGAACACGATCATAAGCCATGACCCCGAGAACCGAACCGAACCGAAATGAGCCGGACCAAACAGAGCCTAGAATAAACAACAGAGGCGAAGAAAATGGAAGGCACCCCCAAACTAAATAACTCCGTATACATCTTCCCTAGCACCAAAATCTCTTGCCTTATATACTGTCGTAAAATCTGAACGGGCGACAGTATAAACCTGAGCATCCAATGACACCTACATACACTCATGATGGGTGACAAGATAACTTAAGCCCGACTGGGGCTCTGGTAGAAACATGAAAGAGGTAAATACTGCAGGATTCTAGTTCCTCCACATGCACACGTTACAAGAAAGAATCTGCAGAGCATTTAACAAGGACCGAAATGGCAGAAAGACCTGCATGATGACGATGATCTCGCTCGCTACAGAAGCAGACTCTTTGTCACTGTTCCCGGTTAGCCATCGCTTCTAATGACAGATCCGATCAAACCCTTGAATGTTAACTGAATGAGCCAAATGCTGAAAAGGACGGCTCAAACTGCCACTTCTTTTAATCTAGTTGTATATTTTGACGGGCTTCTCAAATGTGTGTCGGTTCTGCAATGTAAATATGCCAAAGCAGTCATATAACGGATAATCCTCATGATTGTATTGCATGGAGCATGCAAAGGTTAAAAGGGCAAATGCAATTTGAAGGAAACATCCATTAGTCGGTCCATTCATTCTTCTCGTTTATCAGACGTCAATCACAATATATTAACAGGATATCCCAGAAAAGATGCTTGCCTGGTTAGTAGCATACGTCCTCTTAGGAGCACTATCAGCATGTTCTAATCCAAGGTACTGCTCCCAAGCCCCGTAAACATCTCTCCTCTGTAAACAAAAGTAAAGAAACATAAGCAAAAGATCATTTTACACTAAAAAAAAAATGAACAGAACTAGTGAATAGTACTTGAAGATCTCAATAAGAAATACCTGAAAGCGACTGGAGACAATATCAGAATCCTGGAGATACTCTGGACGTCCCAACGAAAGAAATGCAAACTTCCACTGGCAAAACAGTGAGAGTGAAATTTACCTTGATCAGATGGGATCTTACACTTTTCGAAACACTCGTACAACATACATTTTCAACACTCAAATAGAAAATATAACTTCAACACCTGAAACAAACACTTTTCTATGATCTGCACAATATTATTACTTGAAGGAACAAACATGGCCTTACCTTCGCAAATTCCTCATCAGGCACCTGCAATTTCTTCTGTACTCTGACCTTAATGTCGGACAATGTTTCTCCCTCATGGATCACCAAAAAGAATGGTTCTCCAAAGTTTTGTATTTGCTGTTATAAAGCAAAGGAAATCAGCAAGTCCAAGTTTGAAGAAGACAAATAATATAGGAAACATTAACATGAAAGAAGATAGCACAGCTTCACATAGACAGTTACCATCTGATTCTGTGCTGTTTCCTTTGTGAAATGATAAACATGTATTAACCGATCATGGGGACCAAGATTTTTTTCCTCCTCAGGGATCTAGCAGTGTGAAAATGGAAGCAACAGATCATAATCAGACCTTAAAATTGGTTTAAGTTAAAACAATAGTGATCAACAATCCGATGTCAGAAAATAAGATGAAAACAAAAGAATCCTAGACTAAAAAGACCCAAAGTTTATTGTGAAGGTCATATTTAACGAAGCCAGCATGGAAATCAACCACTTTCTTCCTGCATGTTTATACCAGGAGTCACTAACCTCTTCTGCTCGTAATGTCCAGTACTGATCATTTATGTTCTCAATCTTCTCAGTGAGAGGGAAAATCTGCAAGACAAAACAACATTAAATACCAAATTCTTCGAATTCTAATTTTAGTGTCATAATATCAGAATTGAAAACAATCAACTATGACAACTATGTTTTCTTCTCTTTTTTTTTTTTCCCAGAAACCAGGATAACAATTTATCAAACAAACCAAGTGTGAGTACCACCGTCTTCCATCCAAAGAACATAATGATCGCCAATAAATGAATACATAAGAATTAACTATCTAATGAACCTAAGCTAAAATCCACAAGAGTTTCAAAACTCAGCAGGCATCATTCTTTATTCCAACTCTTATTAATTTGTTTCAATTTGCTAAACGATGACAAGAATGAGTGGCGAAAGCATTGTGTGATGATTTCTTCCTAGTTCATATCCAAGTAGCAAGGCGGGTTACTTGCTGCAGACAATGTTGCAAGAAAAAAAGAACAGCACCTTGTATATTTTGTGATAGAAAACTTCTAGGAGTCTAAGCTCAGCGCTTGGAATTGACAATTCAACCTGTTACGAGAAGATACACATGATTCAAAAATTCATCCATTATCCAGTAAAAAAAAATCAAATAGAATTAGAAGATGGTAAAAGGTTATACATTAAGAAAAATGGAAAAAATGGCAATCAGTATTCATATCCACCAAATGTCCAAATCTCTCGCTTATTTTACCTTAGATTTTAGATCATTAAGGACATCTCCCACAGTACTTTGTTTTGGCAGTCTAATAGTGTGGATGGTTACCTGATAAAAAGAAAGAAAAATATAAACTATTACCCATAAAGAAGAAAAATCAAAATGATTGCCAGCCAAAAGCAGAGACGGTAAGTGAACTCACTTCATCCTTCGTCGCATGGTGGAATGCAACTTTTAGTGTTTTTAAACCTTGTAGTTCTGGAAGGGGGATGTCCAGCACTTCATAGTACAATATATCTGTACTCTGTTATATGGGAAGCATTATTAATAGACAAGAAGATTACACCGAAATAATAAGCAACTGTCCCAAATTGCTGGTGGTAAAAAAATTGTACGAAAAAAGTTACTTGGTTGTAGTGGATCAGCATGTCAGACAAATGATCAACACCCCGGTACTTGATAGGCTGGGGTTTTGGTTGTTGAGAGTAGCAATTGTGAGATGTAAGCCTGATTTTTGATGGATCATCCAATCCAAGTTGGCGAGCAACCCTTTCTACCACATCATCATAAGTATGAAGCTTTGACCTACACAATTTAATTCAAAGCAAGCAGTAGCGACCACTGCATCAATTATTCCTGCATTTTTATCCTCCGCATTCCTCGATGTAAATCTAAACATATAATTACACAGATCCACAGATTAAGCGCTTCTACAGTCCAATAGTTCCGACAAATTTATCGAGAAGGCTTCAGAAATTATTGCTACTAGAAAACAAACCCCTTTGTTCCATGTTGCTGCAGAAAGGTTGACAAGGATTTTATGATCCAACAAGATGTTATGATTAAATCGCAGATATGGTGCAGAAAGCGCGCTCATAAGATCTTCATGTTATTTAGAATGTTTGCATGATAAAGATAACATTTCCCGTGGGTGTTATTACTCCTAGGTTTAATTCAAGATTTCTTTTCACCTTTTTACTTGAGTTTCTGCAAACGCTTCTCTAATCATATTTGGTTGTATTAAAACTATATGATCATCAAAAGACGGCAGGTGAAGGCACAGTAACTCACAGCTCCAAGCAAAAGTCATCTTCCTTGGGACGTTCCAGAGATCTGAAGTGAACAACCTATCAAAAACAGATGAAGTAATGGAAGAATCACTCTCAGGAAGGGTAGGTAACATGCAAAAGATAATCATGTACTGAACTTTTTTTATTTTCAAATTTATAATTACAACAATAATAATAACAAACAAGTAACAACCGAGTGCAACTTCCATCTGCTAATTCTAAGCACATGAAGACATATGAGGGAGAATTCTTTCTTGTCAGCGATAAGCATCACTTTAACGGGGGGACACTTACTTGACGATTATGTACATAGTCCAAAAATGACGGAACATCCGGATAACGGTACTTGCCAACACTCTCAGCTGGAACTGGCCTTTGAAAGCATACTATATCACCATCTTCCAGCTGCAGTAAAAACAAAAAAAGAAATTAATAAAGAGGGGAAAACGACATACAAAGAGGAACCATCAAATAAAGGAGCAGGCGCCAGGTAGTACACACATAACAATAAACAAAGTAGAAAACATAATACCTGACTAGCTCGGAAAGTCAACTTTTTGTCAATGCTTTCACACATGACATTAGGTTCAAACTTGATTTCCTGAGCAGCACCAAAACATATAAATAGGAAATTATTAATGATCTGGAAATTAAAATATAAAATTGCAACACTTGCCAAGTAAAGAAGTACAAATTGAACAAAAGAACAAGCCCGGTACACAAGGAGACTGAAGGTTGTAAATGCCATCTCAAACTCATGAAAGAAGCACTAATTAAAGGAACTGGAACACCAAGTTGTAAGGGAATTTTCAAGTAGGAACCCTTGGTACAATGAGAACTCCTAGTTATGAAGGAGCATTAATTGTGGGTCATTAGAGTGCAGATTTGTGGTAGATTTAAGGGCTCGTTTGATTTAAATTTTGGAAAGGTAAAGGGAAAGGTAATGAATGTAGTTCATTTATAGTCTAAGATACATTATTAAAAATTGTAAACATTACCCTCTTCTCCCAACTTTTCATACAAAATCGGTTTTGTTTTTCCCCATTTCTATCACCCATTTAAACAAGGAGTAACCACATCCCCTATACTCCTCTAATCACCCCTCCTATCAAATTTTTCATACAAAAAATAGCATTCTTCTCTCATCTTGATATATTTTCCCATATAAAATTTGTTTCCATTCCGTTTGCCCTACATGTTTATATCAAAAGAGCCCTAAATGACAACCCTCTTGGAATTCCCATGAGTGTAGACTTCATTTTGAAAATGAAAACAAAGTAGTGAGGGAGAGAGAGGGGGTAGGAGGGTTGGGGAAGCGATCAAACCATAGCACCCCCCCCCCAACCACCACCACCAAAAAAAAAAATAAAAAAAAGGAAATAAAAAGCACACCAGTTATATCATCTATGGTGTTTCAACATTTCAAAAGCTTCCCAATGAACCAAAACAGAGATTATACAAAAATGGGGGCTAAATGGCTATACACACACACACACACACATATATATATATATCAATACCTTTTTAGATAGTAAGATATATACAAGAGAAGCCAACATTCACTTTCTTCTAAAACAGGATGCAATAACTAATTATGGTGAAAAGCAAACCTCATAAAGTTCAATCTCCTCATCAGTTGCATAGCCTGCCAACTCATTTAGCTTATTTAGAATATCTGTGGGCTTGCCAGTGCCCTTCACAAATTGCCTTCCAACATAGCTGTCAAATATTTCCAAAGAAAGCCATAAATGTTATGCCAGCACAACAAAAACTACCAAATACCAAAATAGTACCAAACCCTGTAGTTCCAAAGGAAGAGAATAAGCTGAAAAGGAACTCATGAATACCGGAGCTCCTCCTTTTCGGGATCATAAAGCTTGAAGAAGAGCAAAATATCTTCTTTTGATTTGTCAGGAGGAGGAATAGGTCGCAAATCCTGGAAAAAGAAAAAGCAGACAAAAAAATGAACTTAGAAAGCATGCACCACTTATTTTGTCAGAAGAAGATTGACATGCTGGGAAACTTGTAACACAATGACATTATGATTATTACCACTCCGAGCTCAACTTCTAAGAACAACTTCAACTCTGCATTATGCACCTTATTGGAGACTTCTCTAAGTTGACCAACCTACATAAACCATGAAAACATAAAAGAACAATGTTGGATTACATATTAAATGGCATCGGCATAACATCTTTAAGGTGGAGAAGAAAAAGGTGCTGCATTAATTAAGTCCACGTGCTAGGAAAAAAAAATGAAGATAGATATATACAGATTGGGTTTCTTCATGTGGTGTCAATGGGCGATTCGGACGATATGTGTGGTTTTGGCGTTTTGCCCACAACCAAAACCGCTGAAACTGCACTGGTATTCCAAACTCTTTGGCAACTTCCTCCTATTTGAAAATAAAAGTTGATGTCAGAAAATACTGATACATTACAGTAAGAACAGAAAAGGGTGATCCAGCATCAGGAATATCATCTAACACAAATGAAACCATTAAGCCCTCATAGTGCTGCCATTAAACAGGGAAAAAAAAGTATGTTTAATAAAATTACCTTGAAAAGGTTAAAAGGCATTTGCTTTTGAATCCGAAAACACTTGACTTTGTCGTGATCCACTAGGTCAAAGTAAATTTCCTTCCCAATCTGCTCAGCAAGGTCTTCATCTCGTGCAACCTAGAAGGTCCCAAATTTACATGTCAAAGAAATCAAACATAGGCAAGAAAAAATTGATTATACAGTAAGATAAATATGAACCTTGATAATAGTATACAGGTGCGCCTCTGCCTTTTCTTTCTTCTTATGTTCCTTTTCCTCTTGTTCCCTCTTTAAACGTTCCTAGATAAAAACAAGACGGTTATTAAGCTTGCACAGAAACAAGACCCCCTAAAGTCTAAACACAAAAAAGCAGTAATCAAGGAATATCTTACCCTAAGATGCTCAGCAATGTCCTTCTCATCCACATTACACAAGATCTTATCTTTGTCACTTTCACGTATGTACACCAACATGTAGGCATTTGAATATTTGGTAAATTTAAATGGAGTGTTATTGAATCCAGGATTTGTCTGTGGCAGCTGCAATCAAAGTTAAAAGTTAAAAATATAAGGGGACGACATAGATAGCGGAAATAATTTAAGAACTTTAAGAACGTAAAAGGCATACCTCCTCTTCACCACCATACTGCTCTTCCAAAGCCCTCTTCGTATCTTCTTTTGTCACTCGTTCATCATCAAATTTATACCTAAAAACAATGTGACATTTTGATCCATTCATCATTCAAGGTTTGAAAAAACCTAAATGATGCAATGGTTAAAGATATTGCATTTTTAATAGAACTACCAGTTTACCCCTCAACACAAGATTCACAAACCCATGAGCAACATGAAAAAACGTCAACAGCATAACTTACACCACAAAGGCACAAACACGCTAAAGAGATAGAAGATGATAAGGGATTGCCTAAGGGTGACAATAATAGACAGTAAAACCTACAAGTTCCAGGTTAGCTAAGAGTCTAAGACTGCTATTTTCAAATAAAATTTTAGCTACAACATTATAAAAAAGTCTCCAGCTGAAGTTGGCTGATCAGTGGCTTTAAACAAATGTACAAGTGTACATATTTGCACATGAAACTATGTTGGTAAAATAAAATCTATTGGCCTTGGCTTGGTTTATTAACATTAAGCAAAATGCGCTCATGAATGTATCTACAAAGAAATACTGATGCATGTGGTCTCCTGAACTTCACTTATGCAGGTTATCATGGTAAAAATACAAAAGGAAATCCCAGAACTATGGCATATTAAAAGTTCTGGATAAAAACTACAAACATACCATTGTTCAGAAAGCGTTGGCCTTATGTAAGCATAATAATGCCCACCATGAACTCCGCCACTATGAACCAAAACACTGCAACAAGCAGATTCAGTGATTAGCAGTCCCCTAAACCACTTAAGAGATTTCACTTCATTCAACAGAAGAAAGACATTATGAATATTAGATCCACGATGGAAGGAGCAAGTGAAGAATGCATAAAAGAGCATAATTTAAAGACCCAATGATGAAGAATGCAGAACGTGAGTGAATTTAGCAACCTTTATCAAATATCCAAGAGTTTAGAGTAAAAACCTTTTAAAGAGATTTGAAAATTTCCAAGTTACAATTATGAACTCCTTCGGTAAAAGGTGTCTAGGTTGGCGTCAACCCGAGAGTTTAAATGGTTTAAATTTTAAAATAAGCAAAATCATTATTTCTTTGTGTAATTGAAATTGTAACTTGTATTCGGCACTGGTAAAGTTGTATAGCAAAGAAATTCAGTCGTGAAAATACCTGTGTAGTGTGTACAGATTTCGAACACTTCTATCAGCATCTGGAGACAAATACTTGCCATTCTCACGATCGAGATCCAGTTGAAGAGGGAACTCATAGCGATCATTTATCTAACCATTGACAAGAAGTAATATCACACTTCCATATTTACCCATCAATTAATACTAGTTATTTCTGAGCAAAAGGAGTATTTGAGCATAGATGCAGTAAAGCAATACATGTCTTATGCATGTTTCATGAAAACTTTTGAGGCATTTAGCTATTGTGATACATCATTCTATTTCAGTTAAACAATGAGGGGATATGGATGAAGAAAAAGCACACTAGCTTAATAGACTAAATACATAAGTGTCAAAGAAGGAAACAAGAGTGTAAAGTTTGACATCAAGCTCATCAGCTTTTCTAGCCAAAAACTCATTCAGAAGTTTACTGAGCTATGTGTGTGTTTGCATTAGCTGTAGCTTGTAGCTGAACTGGTAACATAAAATTTTAAAAGAGAAAAATCTTGGAAAATATTTTAGTTTTATGTTTCGCTGGCAATTTTAGATAAGAAATGGATTGCACCTGATGAAAAAAGTGGTATTGACAAAAGATTTATTTTTACAAGGGTGAGTGATGAAATGGAGCAGGCAGGGCCTAACCAGATTGCAAGAGCAAATAAATGGCTAGCCGTGATAAAAGAAATATCATCATCAGAAGATAAACCATCAAACTTTGATTATAGAAAAGACTATAGCAAATCATACACTGGTTTCATCCAACTGAGAAAAATAATACTGTAAACAATAGTATCAAGGACATTAATATGGCACAGAAATAAAGCCTGGCTGGTTAACGTTCACTGACCTTAACCATGGTATCACGCATAAAATCATATTCAAATCGTTTCAGCTGGAGTTGAAGAACTGGGGGGAAATCAATGAACAAGACACCCTTTCTGGCATCCTGATATTATCAAAGCTCACATTACGAATCATCACAAACATCAAGCAAAACTTGAAATAGGTTCCTTACAAGGTCAGCAGTAATCAAGAAGTCTAACTTCTATCATAGGAGTTAAACGTGAGCATGCAATCAACTGGCAATGGTGAGGATGATAAAAAGTTGTGATGAACATAATAAGTTATACATCAAGAGAAAAATATGAAAATGACCTGTAACCCATACTGCTCAGCATGATATTTGTTATCACCCTCCAATCGTTCAACTTCGACATACTTGTCAAATGAAGCATAAACATCACGACAACCTTTGACATCAAGCTGAAGATCTGCAGAAAATGTACAACTACTTTAGCATCAAAGTTGCAAAACTGAATCAAGTGACGTGGAAAAATGGGACACATACCATAGAATGACTCTTTTCTAGTGGATTTATAGTCCACATTGATGCACTCAATGTAGTTCATATGATGCCCTTCAAATAATTGTTGGATAGTGCCTTCAACAACAGTTCCCTACAGTTAAAAGTAAAAATATTGCAAGTAAATAGTTATTCCATTTGCTTCCTAATTTGAGGCAAATAAACTCATAACACTAAACAAAATATGGTACCTTCATTTTTTCTTCAAGCTTTTCACAAAGAACCCGATTAAGTTCTTGTACATCATGCTGCATAAAAGAATCGTGTGTATCCCATCCAAAGGACTTGGTCAATTCTTTTGTAGCAACACTGCTATCACTGTACTGGAGTTTGTAGAACAAACTCTGCAGAGCTAGAGGAATGCTTGCAGTTGGCATGTCATTCTCAGTCGTTGGCATATGATAAACAGCCTGCATATAAAATAAAACAGATTAGGATCTCCCAAATATTTGTTGAGATAAGTTACACAATCCTGGAGGGTGCAACAAACCTTTCTGAAGTAAGGAATGTGAAAAAGGGTCTGGAGGAGAGAGTTCATGTAACATGTTGCTCCCTGATTTTTGAGGCCAACAAACCCAGTCTCCTTCTTTGAATCATAAGACCAATAGTCAACAATCCTACGCACTGCAACTTCAGCTTCAATAATAGCTGTATCATTGACAAGGTAACCTCTAGTGGGATCATACAACTCGCTGAGGGGCATAAAGGATGTAAAACCCCAGTCACTTTCCCGGGCATTAAACTGGTGTTGTGTATCTGCAAATTTGGAAATAATGGATAACATGAACTACATCTAGAGGGGAAGTTTTGCACAAGGAAAAGCAAAACATGCAACACATAGTTTTACTGCATAGACATCGCAATCCGTTGACAACAGCATAACATGAAGTGTGATGATTAGCACATTGGATTGCCAGGGAAATGTGGCAGATCACCCCTTAAGTTTGGGTTGCCACAAAGATCAAAAGTTGCTACCAACTTGATGCTAAATTGTTTTTTTTCTCAAGTAGATTAACAGAGGAGATATATACAGTTGTTGCATGATTCCTCGAAAAATTGTGGCATGATTGCATGGCCTATGTGCTTTGAATTGAGGCTTTGGGGATCATTACCGACAGAAAACATTCCAGGATTACCCCACTTAGGTGTGTGCAGCTCTGGAGGTAACATACATGCTCGCATGCCCGGGAAGTTGTTTCTAATCAGACTCCACACTAAGGACTCCTTGATATTTGTTAAAATCTTTGATGAAAGTACTCTCAGTATCTCACCTTATTGTAGTTAAATTGAGAAGCCTAAAAAATCAGAATAATTGCTATACTCGTAAAATTGTCCTGATTATTTTTAAGAATATATACTCCTCTTCAATAGTTTTCATGTTGTATAATATTGCCTTGTGCTGACATAAAATTATCTTTAATCTAGAAAGGATTATAGATATGATTTCTATAATACTGAGTATTTCAACCTTGTTCTGCAGAATATCAATATTTTGCAGTATGTAATATTTATGCCATCATGCTGTGGCTCCAAACCTTTCAAAATACCAACAATTGATCAGTCTATGTTATGCAATATGAAAGGCAGAAAAGAAAGTGCAACGAGAGGAACTAGGCTATTCAATTCCCCCACCCCTAGAAAGGAGAAGACAATTGTAAACTATTCTATCCCCAGGCATGTCTCAACCCATGGAAACCTATTACAATGGGATAGTAGCCACAAAACCACACGGTAATATTGTATTCTGCAAGGAGGTGAACTTCTGTTGATGGCATATGTCTAAAACAGAAACATTACCTTTCCTCACGGAGTACTTCCCATGAATTTGATTCATCACGGCCAAGCTAAACTGTGCATATCTACTCCAACCATATGGCAGAGTTGCTGAATCGGCCACATCGAGATACATTGACAAATGATCCACATTATTACCTTTTGGGAAAACAAGAATCCGCCTGACAAGTGAAATGCATGAATTGGTAATCTCTACGACTCCCATCAACATGTAGTAAACCATCCATAAAATAAATACAGTAAGAGATTAAAAAAAAAAACAGACTTTACCATTTGTATCCACCAACAACAAAAACTTCGGAATAGTGCTTCTTAGTGTTCATCCTAGAAAAGTTCTCAATTTTCCAGGTAAATCTCGACACAGGAGGATCCTCAACAGGTTGACTCTCCACACTACTAGCTTCTGCTTGCGGTACAACTAAACATTCACAAATCAAGAAACCAAAAAAAAAAAAACAATAAAATCAAAACCTTTTGTGAAGTCCTATTATCACTATAACATAATAAGACAAATCTCGGCCTATTTATCACCAATCAATTCTCAATTCCAATCAGATCAAATCTAACATGTCAATAAGATCAGCGGACTGAATCCCTGATAATGCAATCCAGGGGATTAGGATAAATGAAAAACTACCTTCCATCGGCTGATGATTGTCGGCTACCTCAGAATGCGGGACCAGCATCTCCTCATCCTCTTGCTGCACCAGAAGAAAACGAGTGCACATCCGATCGCGTTAAAAGAAGAAAAAAATTAAAGCTAACCCTCATGCCAAAAAAAAAAAAAAAAAACCGCAATCGCAGAAAAAAAAAACAGAAAATTCAAGCAACTACAAGCAATTGAAACTCAGCCGAATCAAATTCGTTGAATTCAAACACCGCCGTGCCCTAGACGATGAACAGTCAATTGACACCTTAATAAATCAAAACAAGCCCAACTTTTTGCGCACGCATCCATTGCACGCGCAATTAGGGGCAAACAATGGCAATCACGAAACGGAAACAAAACAAAGGCCCCATAGATTGAAGCGAGAGACAGAGTTTTGGGGCTAAGCCGTCGGTACCTCGACAGCGGCGGGAGTCATGATAGTCATTACTGTCGAGAGATAGAGATGGCGGTAGCGAGAGGAAGTTGGCGAGAGGAAGATCGAGATTTTCTATGTGGGAGAGAGGAAGAGAGCACTGATTGGAGTTGGGAGGAGAGAGAGAGAAAGAGGAACGAGACAGTGTTGGAGAGGAGCAAACTGAGAGAGAGAGGAGATCGCCAGAAGCAGTCGAGGAGAAAGGTCATGGTTCTTGTGGGGGGTATTTTCGGTATTTCATAATAGATAAATATATTTGGGTGATAAAAAAAAGGGGGAAATTGCAAAAAATAGCTCATTCTTTAGGGATTGTTACGCTTAATAGCCTGAACTATAAAAATGCAGAAAATAGCCTCAAGTATCTACTTAGTTGCAGAAAATAGCCTCAAACTACATTTAAATTCAAATAATTATAAAAAATAGCCTTTAATAATTATTATTTTCAAAATCTACCACTTCTCATATATTTTTTTCATTAAGTCATTATTAGATAAATTTATCATTAAATTAATTATAAAAAATTACCTTATACCATACTATATATTTTGTAAATAAATAATTTTTAAAAAAAAGACTACTAAAAAATATAATAAGATCTTTATTTTTCTTAATAAAAAAAATTATTTTATCTTCATCACACAATCTATTCAATGCTTAAAATCCTTAAATAAAAACCATTGTGTGTGAATATATAACGTATGCACACGTTTTTCTTCAATAGATAACAAACTACCCTAATTGTTAGATTTAAAACAATATATATATAATGCATGCTTAATTGCTTTGTTGTGCTAGTTTTGATAGAAAGATCGCCCTAAATCGCTTATTAGATCAATTGTGAGTAGAAGTTTAAGTATTTATGACTTTTAATGACATGTAAATAGTCTAAATAATTTTTAAAATAATAAATTTAAGTTATATTTATATGGTTTGAGATAGTTTTTATAATTAGTTCAGTTATGATCGAGTTTAGATAACAATAATTAATTGTAACATTTTTTTATATAAGAAGTTATGATATTTTTAAATAAAAATTATTTTGGAGAGATTTTGTAATTAATTTGAATTTGAAGGCAACTTAAGACTATTTTTTATAATTAATTTGAATTTGAATGTAACCTGAGGCTATGTTCTGCAACTAAGTAAATATTTGAGATTATTTTCTACATTTTTTATAGTTCCGGCTAATAAGTGAAATAACTCATAAAGGTTTGGCTATTTTTTGTAATTTTCCCTGAAAAAATAAAAGGAATGATGAAAATTATGGAGCATGATTTTCGATATTTAGTGGACCCGAAGGTGCTATGTGCAAAAATGTGAAAACGGAGAAACGAGTTCAATCAAGTGAAAAAATCAAAATAAATAAAATTTTCAAGTATACACTGCTTGACTTGACCCAAAAATTATTACTTTAGGCCATGTTCAATAGCGAGCCCGGAGGCCCTTATCACTGGATAGTCTGGATAGATCAGATAATTTATTTATTTTTAAAAGTAAAAGCTAAGGGACCATGCTCTCATGCTCAACTGCAAGTGACCCAAAAAGCGGGCTCATAGCGCATCTCCCAAAGTCACATGTGAGGCACATGCACACTGCGGCAAAATGTTGAGCCAACACGGTGCCGTATAAAATATGGCTTCAATCATACACTGCGTTTTGGCACTACACAGGCCAAAATTTGAACATCTCCAACGTTGTCACACGACCCTATAGATAGGTGCCACATGGCGGCGCTAAATATTAATTGTTTTAAAATGATTTTTCAGCATTTTTACTTATTAAAAAAATAAAAATAAATAAATTTTGACTTTAATTTAATTTTATCTACGCATAGACATCCATCTTGCATATATTTGTAAAAATAATTCATTTGAATAACTCCCCTATTTTCTTTTTGAAACATTAAAAATTAATTTTTATAATATGTTATTATAAATTAATGACTGAATAAATAATGAAGTAATAATAATACCATTTGAGCGAATTTGTACCGAACCATGGAGAGCCAGGTTCAACCGAACGAGGACCGTACGAAAAACCAGGCAACTTCAATAATAATAATAATAATAATAATTATTATTATTATTATTATTATTATTATTATTATTATTATTGAAAAAGATAAATAGTAAAAAGTAACTTAAGGGTCCGGGTTCGGGTTCATGAATGAGGGTGTAAAAAATAAAAAATTGAAATGGAGCCCTTAAGCTGATGTGGCAAAGGAAAAGTAAGTTAAGGGTCTGGGTCGGGCTCACGAATGTGCATGCTCTTAGTTCATATTTCTTTTCTTTTCTTTTTTAAACGTAACCCAATCTGAACGCCCGTAATTTTTTGGTTCAAGACATGAAAATTTTGACTCAGGAAATTTTTTGGACCCGAACCCGGAAAACCGGTATTTTTCTGGGTCAAACGGGTTTCGACCGGGTGACCTGAATAACCCGCCCAATTTTTATTTTTTTTATTAGGAAAAAGTTTGGATAGGCACGCCTATCCAAGAGTATCCTTTCGGATGAGATCCTTTAGATCTGTATTAAGAGTTATTTGGACTCCACTAGGCGAGTGGCCAAGGTGTGCAACCTTATCAGCCACTCTATTGCCAGTACGGGGTACATGAGAGCAGTGGCGGACCCAGAATTTTCGCCAGAGGGGGGCTGAAAACTATAATGAACGATAACATTTCTGAATAGGTTTTCGTAGTCCCGGATCACTAATAATCACCAATTGTTTACCCAATATATCGAGTTTTTTTTACTCCTTACATTATCTTTGCGAATACTAGTAACATCATCTCCACTTCCAACCGGCTCAACATTTCGAGATGGATTAGGAATATGATTGATTGAAGGATTATCCAATAGTAGAAATAGAGGACTTAAAGCGAATAAAAAACTTGTTGATTCATATTATATATTCATATAAAAAAATCCTCAAATCAAATATTTAATTCACAAATCCCAAATTCTATTTACAAATTCACAAAATTTCATAAAATTGGTTTCCAAAATCAAAACCATAAATTCTCATATTCTACATATAAATTGAATCTCGAATTAAAATTTATAGCACAAATTAACAAAGTACAAATTATAAGCATGAAACACTAACCTTTTCAATTCATATTATATATTCCTATAAAAAAATAATCCCCAAATCACAAATGCAATTAACAAATTTACAAATTGATTCTCAAAATCATAAACCCTAATCATTTCACAAAACAATTAAAAGGTAAGTGGGTGTTTAAAAAAGAAAAGAATTAAAAATAAATAAAAGGTAGCAATCATGTGTTTGTATAGCCTCTTCTTAAATAGAGAACCTTTGGGGTTAAAAAAAAAAGAAAGCATTGGGGCAAATAGGAATCAAAACACTAACCTATAGCTACCCTTCCCTTCTCAATTACCAACTAGGCCAAAGAGAACTTGTGATACTTTACGTAAAGACTGAATATATTCACATTATTATATATTATTATTTTGGAAAGGTAATTGATTATATTTGAGTAGATTTGGAAATTCGGAAATTTTTGAATATTCCGTCCTTGAGCAACACGTTTTATTCTTAATCTTTTCGAAGTAGATTCCGGCATCGTTTTAAAATTTGGGTTGTAGCGGATTTTAATTCCGTATTCGAGTTTGATTATCGATAAAATTAATTTAAGTTCCGAGATGATTTAAAATTTGATTTGAATTGTCGAGTGTCGGGAATTCGTTCGAGGGAGCGGAATTGGGATCGAGTGTCGGGATTTCAAATTTGTGTGTGGGGCCCACTTCACACTATTTTTCTTTTCTCCTTTTCTTTCTTTTCTTTTTCTCTTTCTCTCTCTCGGCTGGTCCCCTCCTAGCCTGCAGCTTCCTTGTCTTCTTCCCCTACCTTACACCATTTCAGAAACCCCCCCCCCCCACACACAAACCCAATTGCTCCCCTCCTCCTCCCCTTTTTTCAATTTCCGAAAACCCTCACAAACCCACTGATGTACATATTTGTACCTTTGTTTATTGCATCTTTTGACTTCATATTTCATTTGATTTCCAAAGAAAAGCTTCAAAAGTATATAAACTTGTGTAAGAATGAGCTAAAGTATAAGAAATAGAGTATACACGAGTTTTGAGCTAACCATGCAGGAATTCGATGAAATCGGAGTCAAAGAGAAGAAGCCAAGTGAAGCTGAGAAGAGGTCGATATCGACTGGAGGCATCGATATCGACCCTAGATTTCGACACGACTTCTGAGCGTCGAGATCAGCCACACAGACCAGACAAGAAAGCCTCGATATCGACATACATGCATCGATATCGACCATCGTCATAGACATCGACCGGAGCTGGACAAGTCGAGCAGAAACACAAGCATCGATATCGACCTCTGGTGTCGATATCGACCCTACCTCGACAGAAGATAAATCCGATTTGGAGACTCGGATTGTGAAGTCTATCATCAAAGCCATGAGTTATCTCGTTCTTTTAGATATGAGCAGCTGTTTATCATCTTTTCCTTTAAGTTTTTATCAAAATAAAAGACCTATCCTAATTGTTCGGATAGAGTTCATAGTTTAGATAGGAGTTACAATCCTTGGATAGCGAGGATTAGTAGCCTATAAATAAAGCCCTAGGGGGCTGGCATTCAATCATCTTTCAATCTTTCAACAAGCAAGACAATAGACAATAGAGTTAGAGTTAGAGAGAAGTTTTAGGATTTGACGTTTGCGAAAGTTGACGTTGAGTTGTAAAGCTTCGAAGTTTATTTTAATGCAAGTTTCTTCCCTTCAATTGACGATGAGTTCCATGATGAGAAGCGAGTAGTTCCCCAAAGCTCTTAGGGTCGGGGTGAGCCCGACGTTAGCCATGCGCGCTTGAGGTAAGTATTTGATGTTGATATCGTTGTGTCTATCTCTCCTCCTACAATTCTATGTTTAGTCCTAATCAAAAGAAAAGGGATTCATGCTAACAACTTGAGTTATAAACATAAAATTGGTAGAGACAATTAGGTTTATTTGCAAGAGTAATCCTAAGAGTTGGTGTACGGCGAAAGCTTGTCCCTCGGGTGAAATAGCGCAATTGTCCGTCTTATTTATCTCATCGCATGCATTGGTTAACATTGTGGTAAACCCTAATCCTAGGAGTTGCTTTTTTACATATTTTATACACCAAAACCCACTATTATTTCTGTTCATTGCTTCTCTCTCCACTCTTAAATCTTCGGCCTTTCTTTGCCGACGAAGTACTAACCCACTGTAGGGAGACATCGATATCGACCCCAGACGTCGATATCGACCACTGAGTTACGTCGACGGTTTTCTGAGTCGACGACGAACATCGCTGCGGAGTTTGCTGAGCATCGATATCGACCCCTTGTGTCGAAATCGACCCCTCTGTATCGACTGGCAGACTTCTGAGCCCGTCGATTTCGTGGACTAACATCGATATCGACCCCCACCAGTCGATATCGACTACCGTTTTTGGCTCTGCAGGTTTTCTGTTGCAGAGAACATCAACAGCCAAGGTCGATTTCGAGGTTTGACGTCGATATCGAGGCTTTTGGTCGAACATAAAGGACGTGTCTTCAACGCTACTAGGATTCCGCTGACACGCCTCCTCGTGGATCGATCCTGACTACCCTTCCACTACAACGGGAGGAAGTCTTGTAATTATTTGCATAGGCTAGGAGTCGATTTACATTTTTACATCTTATTATTTGTACTCGACTTACCTCCTTAACAAATTGGCGTCGTTGCCGGGGAGGCAATCAATCGCGCCCTAGTAGTCTATCTTACGTCTCTACCTAGTTTGGTTTTGCAGGTGTATGCGACGCGCTGATCGCCCACCTGAATTTGAAGGAGTAGACGACCCTGAGTGTTATTTCCATCTAAGGGCCCAAGCTCAAAGAATCATGGCGGACAACGCGAACGAGGCTGAACTAATTGCAACTAAGGAAGCAGGTTGAGGACTTAACGACTAGATAGGCGGCACTTAAGGAGCGTGCGGATAGGGAGGAGGAAGGCCGGAGGCAAATAGAAGCACAAATCAATGCCCTCCCTAGGAATGCTAAGCAATATATGCACCCCGCTCTCACAGTGCCTGAATCGGCAATTCTTATCCCTGCCTCTAATTTTGAAATAAAACCTAACTTCCTTACTGAGATTAGAAGGCACCAATATGAAGGAAAACCTAACGAATGCCCTATGACACATATTTCAACCTTCTTAGACATTTGTGATACTATTGCTGATGGACGAAGTCTTGAATATGTCCAACTAAAAGCCTTTCGCTGGTCTCTTACAGGAAAAGCATTGCAGTGGTTGGAAAGCTTAGCCCCAAGATCGCTCCGCACCTGGAATGAAGTCAAGGACGCGTTCCTCAACAAGTTCTTCCCTCCTTCTAAGACGGCGTTGATCCGACAGAAAATCACGACTTTCAAACAAAAGCCTGGTGAGGCTCTGGCGACTGTTTGAGAAAGGTTTAAGGACCTACTACGATCATGCCCGACGCATGGCCAACCACCGTACGTAATTCAGGAGATCATATACAATGCTCTTGATGCTGCAACTAAGGAGAGGATCAACACCTACACCTCCTATGGCTACCTTGAACTCGCTCCACAAGAGGCTTGGGAAACCATAGAGAGGTTGGTGGAATTTGACAATACATATGGGACTCCTGAGGCTTCCGACGCACCATCATCGTCGAGGCCTGCCCCATCTATGCCCTTATATGAACCCTCCAATGTAATCGATCCGGATGTGAAGGAGCAATTTCATAGGGATCAACTTCGAAAGCTCCAAAAGCAAGTAAGGTTCCTTTCAGCGAACCAAGATTGCATTGAATACGGATCGCAGCGGCACACCACCATCGAGTGCCCCCATGCTGAACAAGTACACCTAGCGGAGACTCACCAAGAGGCGCGCTACATGAGGGGTCCCAATCACCAATATTGGGGAGACCAAAGGTTCCATCAACCACAAAAGGAACCCGGTTAACCCTAGGGACCCTCCGCCTTATAGAGCTCCTGGGCACCCGGAGAGAGACCA
This sequence comes from Persicaria maculosa, assembly GCA_963922045.1. Lineage (NCBI taxonomy): Eukaryota > Viridiplantae > Streptophyta > Magnoliopsida > Caryophyllales > Polygonaceae > Persicaria > Persicaria maculosa. Next base: position 14,653,622 of record OY998261.1, on the reverse strand, counting down.
AAAGAAGGATGATCTTCAACTAGTACTAGATGAAATCAGGCGGAATCAGGCTAAGAATGATCAATCCAACAATGCCATCCATTCTCAACTCAATCACCTTACCACAAGGATTGGGGAGATGGATATTTGGAAGAAGAACGTAGAGACCCAACTGGGTCAATTGACGGCACAAATCCCTAGACCGTCCGGAACACTCCCTGGGCAACCTACTACAAATCCTAAGGGACAATCCGGGACGGGCCATGTCGCAGCCATACAGTTAAGGAGTGGCACCAAAGTACAAAGGCCACGAACGGAATCGGAGAAAGCAGCAGATCCAGTCGACATCGACAGACCAGTCGAGGATGAGGTCGATATCGACCCCCATGTCGACCCACAGGTCGATATCGAGGCCACTGCAGAGCCATCAGAGCCACAACAGAGGTCGAAATCGACAATCCCAGTCGATATCGACCAAAGCCCAGTCGACATCGATGTTCAGCAGGCCCCTTTGACCTCCATTTTGGCCCCTACTCCAAAGAAGACGTTTCCATTCCCTTCCAAAGCATTGGAGGATCCCACCAAAGGCAAGTTTAGGCGCTTTGTAAAAGTACTTCAAGGACTCAACGTTACTATCCCTCTTACAGAAGCCCTAAGCGAGATGCCTGCCTATGTGCGATTCCTGAAAGACATCCTGAGCAAGAAGAGGTCCATGGCAGAGATCGCAGAGGCGTGCTCAAAGATGGATTTCCCTGAGAATAAGAGTGATCCAGGGAAGTTTGCAATCACCGTGGGACTTGGCCAACATCGCTACAAAGCCCTATGTGACCTAGGGGCAAGTGTAAGTCTCATGCCTCTTTCTATTTGGCAAAAGGTGAACATTGGTGCCCTTGAACCTGTGGACATGAAACTTTATATGGCTGACAACTCATTCGTCAGACCCACAGGTATAGTTGATGACGTTCCGGTAAAGGTAGGTAAGTTCTTTGTGCCTACTGATTTCATTGTATTGGAGATGCCTGAAGATCCTGTAGTGCCTATTATACTTGGTAGGCCTTTTTTAGCTACTGCAGATGCCAATATCAATGTACGTCGAGGGTTACTAACCTTTACTTACTATAGGGAACGAAGTGATAGAATTCTCTTTCAACCCAACCATGAGCGAAATAAAGCACCTGGAGCAAGTAGTCCTCTCGCCGGCTAAGGAGAAGCTTAGAAAATTTTTGTTGGCGAGGACGGAAATAGCAAACAGGGTCGACATCGACTGGAACCAGTCGATATCGACTAAAAACATCAAAATCGACCCCCCTTGGTCGAAATCGAGTATGCCAGATCGCTGCCAGGAGCTTAAGTATGAGGTCACAAAGGTCGATATCGACCCTCACATATCGATATCGACCCCAGCACTCGAAATCGACCCCCCTTGGTCGAAATCGACCACCCCTCAGCCCGAAGATTTCTGTTTCGGGCCCAAACAGGTAAGCCCAGGTATGACTCCTAACCCTCCTCCGTCCATTATTGATAAATCAATTAAGCCCATTTTTGATAATTCTACTAATGAGAGGGTCAAAGCTTCATGGTTTGCCTATATTGTTAAAGTTAGGTCAAGAAAGAGAAAGAAAACGCCCAAAGAAGAACCTAACATAAAAGAAGCCTTGGTCTCCGAGCTTAGATGCTATCAAAAGGACCTAGATGATCCAGGAGAAGGCTCATGCTCGAAGGGTCCCTACATAAAAGGGTCATAAAGCATTGACGGAGAAGTCGGCCTAGCGACTCAAAAATCTAGAGCTTGTATATAAAACCTTTAAATTTTTCATAGGTGGTTTTTAGGATTTAACTTTTGGCTGTTTGAAACTTTTAAAACTGAGATAATTCGTGCTTTATCTATATTTCTAACAAAGATTTCAGGTTATCAAGCAAAAGAAATGACGAAGAAGAAAAGAAGCTTCTGCAGAGGCAGTCGAAATCGATCAGGCCAGTCGAAATCCACCCCCCAGGATCAAGCCACCTCCTGCAGTCGACATCGAGGACTCAGGAGCGAAAAAGAGAGGTCGATATCAACCCTAATACTCGATATCGACCCCAATCAGGCAGCCCTTGTCTTCATCTTCTTCCTCGACTTCGACAGATGCAGTCGACATCGACCTCTGACCTAGATATCGACTTCTGGCATCGACCAAATCTGAAATCGACCTGAATCCATAGGTTTGCGCTGTGAGTTTCTCTCTACCCTTGTTCTTCTTTTTAATACAGTGAGGACACTGTATATTTTAAGTATGGGGTGGGGGAAAAACATGTCTTATGGTCATAACATGGTTTTCTACTTCGCATTGCATTCATGTTTAAATTTTTTGTTCTTAGTTTTACTTTTATAAAATGTCAAAATCTAAAAAAAATAGAAAAATGTCAAAAAAAAATGCATGTTTATTTTTGTTTTACCCTACTTAGATATCCTATGATGAAAACTCAATAGCTGACTTGATCATGTAAACCTTATGGCATATTTGGATAGTTTAGCCTAAGTCTTTAAAATTTTTATGTAGATTGTGAACTTGTGATGAAATTGAGCACATATGATCCTAGACTAAAAAGCAAATCCAACAAAAATTATCCTTGTAAGAATTTTGACCTATAGGGAGAACATCAAAAATCCCTCCGCTTTCTTGAGTGAATTTACTCTTCCTATGCATCTCTAAATGTTGTGATAGTTATTCAAAACCAATGCATATATATGATTATGTTTACGAGAATTAAATGATGGAGGAATCTTTTAAGCCATTTTTATCCTCTCTTTACCTACCCTGCATTATCCCTGCTTGAAGCCAGAACATTAGCCTGAGCCTGAATTTGCAAACTCCATAAAATTATCCCTAGCCGAATTGAGCCTGACCCCATTTGGGAATTGAGACTTAGATTGGTTGGACTAATGCCTTGTGGAAAGAAAAGAGCATAATGTCCAGTTTTGAGCAAGAAAATTATAGGATGGTGCATATTTACATTTTGTCATATTTTGTAAAAGGATTTATGGCTCAACATATAAATGCACATATTTACTTATTATTTTCGAAAAAAAAATCCAAAAAAAAAATAATAAATAAAGATATCTATATATAGTGCATGAGCCATAATCCTTAAGTCTTTCATTCATACAAGTGTTATATTTTTTGAGCGGTATATTAGAGCTTGGAAGAAGGGTTGATAGAATGGTTGACATCTTTTTAGTGCATCTCTAGAGCATATTATATAAAGATGAGTTTGGGAAAGAGCATTATAGAGATTGAGCTTACATTGAAGAGTTATGGTTTGGGTATTGCAAGTGTTGAGATTTAGGAGTCTTGATTCCCGAATAAAAGCACCACATAGCCAAATAATTCCATACCCTTTTATTTCATACCAAGCCCCATTACAACCCCGTCAAATGGAGTCTTCTTTGAAGTCTTCCATTGAGCGAAAGTCCTCCTGATGGTTCTTATTGCATTTTCATAATTGGTTGCGAAGTGGATTATTATAAATTGCAATGTTTATGAGATTGTATATGGAATTGAGTTGAGAGTTGATCTTCATAGCCTAAACACATGAGAGTTGAGTGCAAACACATTATCCCTGTAAGGTTGGATCAAAATTGCATGTGCCTATGGATCGCCAAAATATGTGCTATGATGTTAAATTCACTTGCTTTGCTTTGCTACCGCTTATGATGTTGCTTTTGACAAAGGCGAAGACTTGAAGGGTGTGTTGTAGGTGTTGGTTATTGCTTGGTTATTGCTTGAGGATAAGCAAGTCTAAGTATGGGGTGTTTTGATGTACATATTTGTACCTTTGTTTATTGCATCTTTTGACTTCATATTTCATTTGATTTCCAAAGAAAAGCTTCAAAAGTATATAAACTTGTGTAAGAATGAGCTAAAGTATAAGAAATAGAGTATACACGAGTTTTGAGCTAACCATGCAGGAATTCGATGAAATCAGAGTCAAAACGAAGAAGCCAAGTGAAGCTGAGAAGAGGTCGATATCGACTGGAGGCATCGATATCGACCCTAGATTTCGACACGACTTCTGAGCGTCGAGATCAGCCACACAGACCAGACAAGAAAGCCTCGATATCGACATACATGCATCGATATCGACCATCGTCATAGACATCGACCGGAGCTGGACAAGTCGAGCAGAAACACAAGCATCGATATCGACCTCTGGTGTCGATATCGACCCTACCTCGACAGAAGATAAATCCGATTTGGAAACTCGGATTGTGAAGTCTATCATCAAAGCCATGAGTTATCTCGTTCTTATAGATATGAGCAGCTGTTTATCATCTTTTCCTTTAAGTTTTTATCAAAATAAAAGACTTATCCTAATTGTTCGGATAGAGTTCATAGTTTAGATAGGAGTTACAATCCTTGGATAGCGAGGATTAGTAGCCTATAAATAAAGCCCTAGGGGGCTGGCATTCAATCATCTTTCAATCTTTCAACAAGCAAGACAATAGACAATAGAGTTAGAGTTAGAGAGAAGTTTTAGGATTTGACGTTTGCGAAAGTTGACGTTGAGTTGTAAAGCTTCGAAGTTTATTTTAATGCAAATTTCTTCCCTTCAATTGACGATGAGTTCCATGATGAGAAGCGAGTAGTTCCCCAAAGCTCTTAGGGTCGGGGTGAGCCCGACGTTAGCCATGCGCGCTTGAGGTAAGTATTTGATGTTGATATCGTTGTGTCTATCTCTCCTCCTACAATTCTATGTTTAGTCCTAATCAAAAGAAAAGGGATTCATGCTAACAACTTGAGTTATAAACATAAAATTGGTAGAGACAATTAGGTTTATTTGCAAGAGTAATCCTAAGAGTTGGTGTACGGCGAAAGCTTGTCCCTCGGGTGAAATAGCGCAATTGTCCGTCTTATTTATCTCATCGCATGCATTGGTTAACGTTGTGGTAAACCCTAATCCTAGGAGTTGCTTTTTTACATATTTTATACACCAAAACCCACTGTTATTTCTGTTCATTGCTTCTCTCTCCACTCTTAAATCTTCGGCCTTTCTTTGCCGACGAAGTACTAACCCACTGTAGGGAGACATCGATATCGACCCCAGACGTCGATATCGACCACTGAGTTACGTCGACGGTTTTCTGAGTCGACGACGAACATCGCTGCGGAGTTTGCTGAGCATCGATATCGACCCCTCTGTATCGACTGGCAGACTTCTGAGCCAGTCGATTTCGTGGACTAACATCGATATCGACCCCCACCAGTCGATATCGACTACCGTTTTTGGCTCTGCAGGTTTTCTGTTGCAGAGAACATCAACAGCCAAGGTCGATTTCGAGGTCTGACGTCGATATCGAGGCTTTTGGTCGAACATAAAGGACGTGTCTTCAACGCTACTAGGATCCCGCTGACACGCCTCCTCGTGGATCGATCCTGACTACCCTTCCACTACAACGGGAGGAAGTCTTGTAATTATTTGCATAGGCTAGGAGTCGATTTACATTTTTACATCTTATTATTTGTACTTGACTTACCTCCTTAACACCCACCCTTATCCCCTCCTTCTCCTCCATTTCGAGCCAGCCACCACACCTCCACCTCACCTCCTCAGCCGCCATCGCCGACCATCATGGACGCTGCAGCCCCGAGCTCCGAGCTCTGTTTTGCCGAGGGGAACCACCCAGCAGCGCACCCACCTCCTCCTTCACTCCCCTTCTTCAAACCAGTAGCGACAGCAATCCCACGAGCAGCGACGAGCCACCCAGGAGCCCGGAGTCACCTAGCTACCGCCCTCTCTTCGTCTCCCCTGTTTTCCGGGTTCGAGTGTGGTAAGGCCCTTCCCCCCTCCTTTCACTTCGAAACCGCATAAAGATCCACCTTTTGACCTTCTACCTACATCCTAGGCCATCTTGAGGTGGGATTCGACTCCGGCGAGGCAAACCGAGCACCAATCGAGCGTTTCCGGCGAACCAAACTTGGTGAGCTCCTCCCTCTTCTCCCTCTTCTTTGGTTGCGTTTTAAGCTCCCTTTTGTGTCCTTGAACTCGGGATGGGTGGCCGGAGTCCAGGAGCGCCACCGTCAGCCTCCCCTTTCCCTCTTCCTCCTCCATTCATGGCCGAGCACAGCAGTAGAGCTGCTTCTCTACTATCTGTCGATAGGGGGAAAGAAGAAGACCAGGCGGGCCCCCCCTCCGCTCCACCTCACCCTCCACATCTGCCGTGGGCCCTCTTTTTTTTCTTCCTTCCTTCTACTGGGTTTGTTGGGCCTAATTGGGTGGGCTTAACCCGAATACCCATTTCGGGTTATATCATTTTGGAGTGGGTATTTTGGTTTGGGAGGAAATCAGATCCGGTTTCCCTTTTTTATTGGATCCGGGTTCCTTTAAACACCTTCCGGGTTGGGCTCCTTCATCCAGATTTTGGGTTTCTTTTCTGGGTCACTTAATTGGGTTGTTGGGCTGATGGATTTTTTTTGTGTTTTGGAAAAATTGTTGTTTATGTTATGTTAGTTATATGTTAAGATCATATAGTATTGTTGATAGTTATTATTATTATAATTATTATATGATTCTGAGTTTTATAAAAAAAATAATAATATATATATATATATTATGAGATTTCATTATATATTTTAAGTTATGTTAAAAGTGATATTATATGGTTATGTTTTGAGTGTTGACTTAAATACGTGATTTTGGGATTTTTGGAAATGAATTATTACTAAAAATAGTTGATGTTCATGATGATTTTATATATGGATGATAAATTATTTAAAATGAGATTTTAAGCTCGGAAATATCTTTTAAGGAATTGTTGTTTGAAAACAAAAATGCCGGAATAATTTCTATAATATGGTTTTGGGAAATAGGTTTGAAGGCTTATATGTTTAATGTCGGAATTTGGATAAGCGATTTTAAAAGAATTGTTTGATTTTCTATGTTGAGTTCTTTGAGAGATTGTTTTGGAAATGAGATGATGAGATGGGATGAACATGAAATGATATATGAAATGTGATGAGATAAAATGGAGTAACCCGAAATGAGATATGTGAAGATATGTAAGATAGTTAGGGGTGCCTTGTGTGAATTAGGTAGACTTATGCATATTTGGATGGTTATTAGGTGATTGTGATCTGTTGGACAATGCTTACTACTGGTGATTCATTGCTTGGATTCTGCGTTTGCCTTGTTCTCTGCCGTTCGGCTTATTCAGGTAAGTTCCTTTATGGGCTTACTCAGATTCGAAAGAGAATACCTGCTTGTGAATATATGACATACTAGGTGTTGCATAAGCATTAAAGCATGCCATGTAGTATCATGCTAGGATTGCACTTGTGATTGAGCATTCTATTTATTTATGCGTATGTAAACAGAACGGTCATTATCTGTGATAGTCCTAGAGTCTCTGTTAGGGTCATAGGATAGCCCAGCCCAATCGGGTGCCCTGAGTCTATCGAGTCGATATGAGCATGATATGATAGCCCAGCACCATCGGGCAAGAGATGATATGATATGATATGATATGATGATGCCGTGGTGAGTGCACCACCACGAGGATATTGCTATGCTATAACACCGAAATGGCCAGTCTCTACACTAACGGGAAGGGGTGCAGAGGTAGGAGAGGGATATGCCACTTGGCATTCTTTGGGCGCCTTTACAATTCTTTTTCGCATATTGTAAATTAGGATCATGTTAGTGTGATTTAATTTTCGCATCTGCATCATCTTTATTATTAGCGTATGTGTATGTTCGCTTGCGGGACAGGGTGTGTTGGGGCCTCGGTCTGATCCCGCTCGCACCACTTGTTTTTAGGTATGATTGCTCCCTGTCTCTATGGCGTAGGAAAATCCCCCGAGCGATTGCAAAGAATCTGTCTAACCCTGCTAATTTGGCTATACGACTTTAGAACATATGTTTTGGTTTTGACCCAGCTCTGCCGTGACTCTTGTATCTAAACCTTACTTCCGCTTTACCTTCGTTTAAATTGAATTTCTGTGACTTAGATTGATTGGGTTCGAAATCCCCGCTTTGAATACTGATTGATCTTTAGAGGTTTGAAACCTCGACCCGTACCTGAATTGCAACATCTGGATGAAGGTATCCAACCTTCGAAACGTATCTCGGATATTTATATCCGGGCCGTTACAAAGTTGGTATCAGAGCCAGGTTGTGCAATTCGGGTACGCAAGGGTCGGGTGTATGTTTTGGAAAACCGCCCATGGATTTCAAAAGATTTGAAAGCGTTTTAAAGGGGCAAAATGAATTTAATATGCCTAACTCAGTTAGACTAAATATGAACTTGGCTTATGATGAAAGAGGATAACCAACTAATAAGGGATCGAGAGGGTAGAAAAGGCGCTAGACTATCCCTATTGGATGTAGTTGGAAATGGGTAGGCGAAATACTAGCTTGTTCTTTACAGATGGGTCGGGAAGACTCCAAGGAGGTCGTTATACTTGGCATTGACTGATTCTATGTTGAGTGCTTGATGTGCTAAAGATTTGATTGTTATGTTCTAACTATTGAATGAATATTGAACGATCTATGCGAACGGGATAGCGAGAGTACCCTTCTTCTTCTTCTTATATGGTTAAGCTCAGCTTTTGTGGAACCGCCCCCTTCCCTTATGAACCCTTTTGATAGTTCAATCGAGTCCTCCCTTCGAATATCGGTCTCCTCCACAGGAAATTGGGTTGGTAAACATATTATTTCGGGAATCATGGTTGAGTGTGAGGGATGCTTGGTAGAGTATTGGAAGTAAGAATCTTGATGTAATTTCCAAGTTAGAAAGTTAGGTGTCTCTCAGGGTGTCTTTCTTGATTCTTATGACGATCAAACAGTGTCTCCTTGCCAGGAAAATTCGTATCCGAGTCTCACGGAAAAGGTGGGTGATGAGTGTAACGGCCCGGAAAATAAGGATCTTCTTTCCCCTATTTGCCTCCCTTGGGCCTAGGAAAGAAAATCTAATTATCCGAGTTACGTTTAAGAAGGCAAGGTTACCTTCCAACTAGAGGAAATGGGTTTGGATCCGGGTATGGGTCCGGGTTCAACGAAATGGGCTGGGCTTCTCTTTTGTGTTTTGGGCCCTCAAATTTGGTTTTGGCTGATTTGAAGTTTAAATTGTGTTAGTGGTTTTATTTAGTTATTATATTAACTTAATTATTATTTTATTATTTCATTATTATATATTTATCATTATTATTAGTTATTAATTCTGATTTATTTATTGAATTAATTATAATTTATTTAAATTATTTAATGATTTATTTTGGTCAAACGTGGTATTTAAATGGTTGGAATTAAAATATAGTATTTGAAAAAGATTTATTGCTAAGTATTTATTTAAAAGTTATATGTCTACTTGGTGATTAAATGTTAGATATGTTATTTAAATGCTATATGTATGATTATATGTATATGTGATATTTATGACATCTAAACTATTAGAGTCTTTAAAAAGTATTGCTTGTGTTAATTGAACATGAGATTTAAAAGAGCACTTTCGGGAAAAGATTTCGAACGACGAAAGTTGATTTAACTATTTGAAAGAAGTTTAACTATGTCGGAATGCTTGATAAAATGAGATTATGAGTTTGGTTTGAAGGGTTTAATATTTTTACCAACTGATTTGGCTAAGTATGATTTTGAAAGAATTGTTTAACTATTAAATTGACTTCTTGGAAAATTAAGGGCTTTTGAAGAACTTTGAATTGATTTACTTGAGCATTTATATGAGTTAAAAGCTTGATTTGAGACTTTGGAAATTCGAGATGATTTATGAAAATGAGAATGGAGGGAATGGGGTGTTTGAAAAGAAAGAGCAGGAGATGGAGGGGATGGGTTTAGCAGGGTGAGGTGAGGGAGGGGTTAGGTGGAAGGTTGAGTGTGAAAATGGGTAAAAGAAAGTCAAAATTAATACCCGAAAAAAAATCTCGAAACCCGCTTTTCGACCTTACCCAAACGCATTTAAAATCATTTTAAAATAAACCTTTGAATCCGAATTAGATAATGAAACCCAAAATATTTCTAAGCCTAAAAATAATAGAGCGGAATAAATTCACTTTCGAATTTAAATAACAAATTTATGTCGGAATTCGGTCGAAAGAATTCAAACAAATCGTTTGCTCGAGGACGGAATTATTCAAAATTTTCCAAATCCTTAGAATTCAAATCCCAATTAAATCAAAATTAATTATTAATTTATAAAATAATATCTTAAAATTTCGAGTCTTTACATTCATAACCAAATTGCACCACGTACTGCCTACTCCTTCGCACCATGCGGCAAGGTAAAACTTATGAGAAAAAATGTAATTTTTTTTTGTTAATTTATATATATTTATATATATAATTTATAATGCAACATATATATTTTTAATTAATTTTTTAATATCCTAACAACTAAGTATTTATTTAATATAGAGGAGATTTATTATATATAGATCTATTAAAATAAATGGAACATGCTAAGTTAATTTATTTAATTAAATATTACATGTTATCTATTATTATCTTTATACAATCTCCATTTTAAAATACATGTCCTTTTAATTTGACATATTTTTTAAAGAGTTAAAAACTTTATTTTTATCTTTATTAATTTCAAACTTATTAATATGATCAAGTTTGACTATATTTGTACTGAATCATATTTAATAAAAATATAAATAATGCAGGAGAGAAATTTGTTATCTTATTCATGTTATCAGGTCCAAAATTTCAAAGTATATGCTTTAAAAATAATATAAAATATCAAAAAATATACTCTCATACTCATTAGTAATAACTTTGATAAAAAAAATATAATGAAATAATATATAATTTATTAATGAAGAAACTGCAAAACACGCACCATGAATTATTTTATAAATATTTTATCTTAAATTATTTTATCTGGAATAAGCTCCGCTCCTATATTCCTTGGTGCTCTTTAGTGATTAAAATTGAATATTTTATTTCATTATATCTAATGATAAGATTTTATTATTAATTAATTATCTATTAAAAAATAAAATCTTTCACAATATAATAAAATTCCAATATTCGACCCAAAAAAATATCACATTAATAATTAATAATTCCAATAAATCAGCAGCGTGCTTTTGTTTACTAAAAGAACATGTACATGGCGTGGTTTTTATTTTTGAAAAGTATTTTATCCATCTAGGAATTTAATGGCGTTCACACTTGAATATCAATCAATCATAATTTCATTTAACTAAGCGTTTTTCTATAAAAAAAAATAGATTTTTTTTTCAAAATATTCACAAATAAATAAATAATTACGAAAATATTCACTGTTTTAAACATTTTACAAAAATATTCATTTTTTGCAGGTCCGTCAGAAAAACGCGGTTTGAAACCGCGTTTTATGGGTAAAATCTGAAAATAGATTGGCGCGCGGGAGGGGGTTTGAAAATTGCCAAAGAAACGCGGTCTGAAACCGCGTTTCTTAGTCAAATGTCCACCTGACATGATGACTGGAGGCAGGAGCTGATGTGGCACAGAGAAACGCGGTTTGAAACCGCGTTTCTCTGTGTGATTTCAGAGTTAAACCAGAGATTCCTCTGGTTGATTTGATTTCACCACTAAAACGCAGTTTTAAACCGCGTTTTATGGGTAATATTATTCCAGAAACTGATTCTCCCCTAATGCTAGGGGAATCTCTGTAACCCTAAGTAAAAACGCGGTTTGAATGTGCGTTTTTAGGTTGATCAAATTATTGAAGCTTCGTTGCCCCTTGTTCATCTTCTTCCTTTGTTGGTTTCCATTTGAAAGCGCTCTCAAAACTCACTCCAATATCGGCGTTATCTCACATTTAGTTAAGGTAAGTTATTGTTTTTATTATAATTTCTTGCATTTATTTCGATGATAGATGTATTTGCTATCGTCATTGAGAAATTTGAGGATTGATTATATAATTTTTTTTGATATTGTTGATAGTCTATACAAGTTTGGATAGATTAAGTAGTTTTTAGCATGAATGAATTTATGGAAATATAGTTTTTAGCATGGATGAGTTGATGGCATGTAGAAGATTGATTATATAATTTCTCGTAGTTAGTTTATTGTTGATGATGTATACAAGTTTGGATTACATATAGAAGTTTGGATTACGTAATTTCATTGAAATATGAATGAGTTTATGAAATTTGGTAGTTACTATCGAAAGTAATAAACTAACTTTTATCATTGATAACGTAGGATGGATGGAGTGAACAACATATCTGAGCTAAATGAGATATATGTTAATGTTCTTGGGGTTGATCATGAAGACGACTTGGACGAGTCTGAAGAGGACGATGAAGCAACAAGGGAGGCGACGATGATGACGATTGAGGATGAGGCCATTAATCCCAATTGGAATATTGTGGAATCTGATCCAATGATAACAAATTATTGGCAAGAATTAAATTCGCACACACAAGAAGATGATGGAAGACAGTTCTTTCGCGGGCAGCTATTCAACTCACTCGGCGAGTTGAAATGTGAGTTGACGGAGTATTTTGTTAAAATGAGAAAGCCATATCGTACAAAAAAGGCGAGTCCAGATTGGTACACAGTCGTCTGTGATAGGAAGGACAGTTGTGGGTGCCCGTGGAGATTGTCTGCTCGGCGTTTAGACAGAACTGTTGAAATATGGACATTTGTCAGTTATAGTGGGCCTCATGTGCCTAACTGTGCATCTGACATTTTACAGCTAGATAATCGCAATGTGACCTCAAATTTCATTAGGGGTGAGATTCTCGGGTTCCTCCGCAAAGATCCAGAAACGAAGCCAAGTACCATACTCGAGCATCTACAGAAAAGGTATGGGATTTGTGTGTCCTACATGAGAGCCTGAAGGGCAAAACAGAAAGCTATAGCAGAGCTTTTTGGTGATTGGGAGGAGTCGTACACGGAGTTGCCTAGGTTCATGGCTGCACTCCAAGCTACAAACCCGGGAACAGTGGTTGAATGGTGTCATCTGGATTCTCCAAACCCACAAGAGAAGATATTCGGTCATGTGTTTTGGGCTTTCGCACCGTCTATTGCTGGGTTCGCATATTGTCGTCCTTTGATATCTATCGATGGCACCCATTTGTATGGGAAGTACAAGCATGTTGTGCTAATGGCAATGACGTTCGATGCAGACGATCATATTTTCCCTCTTGCATTCGCTATTGTTGAGAGTGAGAATGGAGATAGTTGGGCGTGGTTCATGGATTGTCTAGGCCGACATGTCACCGATAGAGTCGGATTATGTGTTATTTCAGACAGACACGCAGGCATCTTGAAGACCATGGCGGAGTTGCCTAGATGGAGTGCGCCGAATGCACATCATAGGATATGCATCCGACACTTGAAATCAAATGTGAATTCCATGTTCCATGACCATAAGGTCAAAGACATGGTAGGCTGGTGTAAAGACCGGAAAAAATTTAAAATATTATTTTCTTAATATATTAAATTATGTTCGACTTTAAAATTTAGATTCTAGAAATTTTGAAATTTCCGTCCTCGAGCAACTGAATTTTATTAATCCTTCGGAAACGAACTTCTATATAGTTTGAATTGAGTTTAGAAATGGATTTTGATTTTCGCTTTCAAGATCGAGCATTAATAAAAATTAATTTAAGTTCCGAGATTTGATTGAAATTTATTTAATTCCGTTTATTCTGAAATTATATTTGATTTAATCGGGATTCGATCGGATGAGCGGGTTTCGAGTCTTTTCCGCTAATTTGAATTCTTTATTGGACCCAATTCTTTTATTTTCTTTCCCTTTTCTTTATCTCTCTCTCTCTCTCTCTCTCGGTGCTGTGTAATTGCACCCTTGTCCTTATTCCCAAATTGGTCCCCCTCCCTCCTTGTCTTCCTCCATTTGCAGCAGACTCCCAATTACCCTTCTGCCTCACCCTCTCTTTCACTTCTGCATTCCACCAACAAACAACACCCTACTACTCTACACTTGATTTGGCAGAACATATCCCCATCCTCACCACATTTCATTTTCAACCCCACAAACCAAACACCCCCTTTTCCCTTTGGGTTTTGTCGAGAGCCAAGCTCTCCTCCTCTTTTATCATTTCGGCTGACACCACAACACCACCACCTCTCCACCAGAGCTCCACCTGGTCACCATCACCCTCGTTTCCTCCACTCCGCCATTGAAGCTGAGAAAGCTCCGAGCCCCTCCATTTTCGTATTCAAAGGCAAAGCCGAGAGCACCGCCAGCCTCTACCTTCTTCTTGCCTCGACGAGCAGCAGCACCGGCGTCATCCTCACTTCCTCAGACGTCCACGGGATCCCAGAGCCGCCTAGGAGATCCCTGGAGCCGCCGCCGCCACCCTCTTCCTCCTCCTTCCCCTGTTTTCCGTCCTAACTCATGGTGAGTTCCTCTCCTCCACCTTTCTCCCTAAATGGTCAAAAGCTCCGCCTTTAAACCACCACTTTCCTTCCCAGGCCGAGAGCGGCTCGTTTCCACCTCCGACGAGGATCGATTCAACCACGGTGCACGATTCCGGCGAGACAACTCTCTCGGTAACCTCTCTATTTCTCTCTCTTCTTCCTGTGCGCTTTTCTCTCTCGGGGGTGAGTGTGGTCGGGTTATCTTGTCGGTCGGTTTGGTGGTGGTTGTGGCCGGAAAGCAAGCCGACGGCGGGTCCTTCTCCTCTTCTTCTTCCTCTTCCGCCTTCCGTCAGCCTTCTGTATACTCTGTTCTTTGGGTTGAAGGAGACCATGTGGGCCCCCTCTGCTCCACCTCAGCCGACACCTCAGCACCATGGGCCTTCCTTTTATTCTGATTTTTGGCAGGAGTGGGCTTGGGCCTTATTTCGGGTGGGCCTCCCTATCCGATCCGCCTCCTTCCTTTTAATCTTGGATCCGGATCTCCTCTTCTTTCTTCATTCCGGATCTTCCTCTTCCTTCTTCATTTTGGGCCATACGGATTGGGTCTTCTGGTTGGACCACTCCTTTTATTTTGGTTTCGGGTTGGACCTGGAATGGGAATGGGTTTTGTTGGGTATGGTATTTCATATTGTGGGTTTAGTTATGATATGTTTTAAATGTATGTTATATTATATATTGTATGTGATATTAATTATTATTATTTCTGATTTTAGGAAAATATATATATATATATATATTATAAATTCTGAAATTATTAACATTTGTATTTAAAAGGTTTTAAAAGTGAGATTAATTGATAGGGAGTTATAGATATATTTATGGTTATTGTTTTGAGACTTTATGAATAGTAAGTGTTAAATTATTTTGATATTATTATTATTTTGGGATTTGGTTATAATTATAATATTATGGAAATTTATCTTTATATATTGTTTATTGTTTTAAAATAATATTAATTGTGAACATAGGATTATTTTGATGATTTAATGTTGGAATTTATATAATGTTTTGAAATAAGAAACATGCCGGAATTATTTTATAACATGATTTTGGGAAATTGGTTTTAAGGCTTAAATGTTTAATGTCGGAATTTGGCCAAGTATGATTTGAGAAATTATTTTAAACATGAGTTGACTTAATTTTGGATTTAAGATTTTGGAAAACGGTTTTACTATCGGTCGGTTTTGAGGATGTTGAGAACTTGGGTTCGTATGTATGAATGTTGGTCTGGTAGCTTATGGAAATGGCTTGATGATAGGTGTGTATTGCTTTTGGATTGCTTTGGACTTGCATTTGGGCCCTTGCTTGTGTTATCTTGCTGTTCTGCATCAACAGGTAAGTATCCTACGGGACTTACTCAGTAACCTGGACCTCCTGCCTGATGTGTCATGTAATGTGTAGTTTTGTTGCATATTAAAGCATGCCATGTAGTATCATGCTAGGATTGCATTGAACCGAGTATGTGTTTACTTTGTGTGTTTGAAACAGAACGGCCGTTATCTGTGATCGTCCTAGAGTCTTTGCTAGGGTCATAGGGTAGCCCAGCCCCATCGGTTGCCCTGAGTCTATCGAGTCGATATGAGCATGATATGATAGCCCAGCACTATCGGGCAAGAAATGAGATGATTTGATATGATATGATTAGCCCAGCACCATCGGGCATGAGCATGATTTATGATATGATGATGAGATATGATCTGATATGATGATACCGTGGTGAAGTGCACCACCACGAAAAGAGTGCTATGCTATAGCCCGAACTGGCCAGTCTCTGCACTAACGGGAAGGGGTGCAGAGGTAGGAGAGGGATATGCCACTTGGCATTGTCTTGGGCCCTTTACAGTTCTTTTCCGCATATTATATATACTAGGGGCATGATAGTGTGATTTAAATCTTGTACCGCATTAGTCATATTTTATTTAGGCATAGGCATGTTATGTGGCCTCAGCGCGGTCAGAGGACCCGCAGGCGATCACCAGGCCTGACTTCGTGGATAGTGTTAGGTACCGCTCTTGTTGCTCCATGCTTCTGTGACGGGGAAATCTTTTGGCGAATCGAAGAATCCGGCTAATATATTCTAACTTGACAAATGGAAAATCACCCACTTTGGTTTGGTTTTGACCCGGCTCTGCCGTGGCTTTTGTATCTAAATCATATTTCCGCTTTACTTTCGTTAAACCGAATTTATGAAACTTCGACTGATTAGAGGTTTGAAACCTCGACCCGTACCTGAATTGCAACATCCGAACGAAGGTATCCGACCTTCGAAACGTATCCCGGATATTTATATCCGGGCCGTTACAGCTGGACTGCTCACCAACTTACGACAAGTGGGTTCGAGAAGAGATGTCGCGCCATCCAAGAGATGAACGTCGAGGCTTGGGAGTACCTAGCTCAGATAGAGCCAGAGAAGTGGTCAATGGCTAAGGATGGGGGGGCGAGGTATGGTGTCCTGACGACGAACTTATCTGAGTCTTTCAATGGCGTGCTAAAGGGTGGAAGGAGCCTTCCGCTCACATCGCTCGTGCATCAGACTTTTTACAAAGTCAACAGTTACTTCGTCAGGAGGCGAGGTGAAGCCGCTGAGCGCATTTCTTTGGGTTTCCCACTAATAGACGCTACTGATAAGAAGATTGGGTTACTTCTCACTGCTGGGTTGAATGCACATTTCGTTTCATTTGATTTGCAGAATGGAATCTTTGAGGTGATTTTGAACCCAAGGGGGTCGCAAGGTAGGCGAAGTGGGAGGTCATACACAGTGAACTTGCGACGTAGAACATGTACATGTGCCAGTTGGAAGTTGTTGAAGATTCCTTGTGCTCACGTATTGGCTGTTTGTAGAGACCAGAGTATCTCATATGTGCCACTTGTGAACCAGTACTTGACAGCACATGCATACTGGGGAGCGTACCAGTCGACTTTTCTACCTGTTGGTGAGCCTTTCAATTGGCTAGAAGTGGGAGGCCCTCGCTTGGTTGCTGATCAAACGCGTTTGCGTGATGTTGGACGGACTCCCTCACGCAGAATTAGGAATGAGATGGACGTAGGGGTCCCCGGTCAGGTGCGTTGTGGCAACTGTCGAGGTCATGGGCACAACAGACGATCTTGCCCGAGTCGTGCGGGTCCATCAGGCTCATGAGCCTCAGTTGTCGAGGACTATGCTGATGTTTGTTTGGTGGTGTTGGCATCCTTATTATGCGTGTTCTGTACTGTAGTTTGATGAACTGCTTGGAGATGTTTCATGTATGGTGGTGTGATGAACTTATTATGTGTTGTTTTCTGTAGTAATGTGTGATGAACTTATTATGTGTTGTTTTCTGTAGGAATGTGTGATGAACTTATTATGTGTTGTTTTGTGTATGGTGGTTTAATGCTAATTCTACATTTCCTATGATATGCTTTATGTCTGTTTTCCGATTTATCCAGATTGCTAATCTCATTCGGTACGTTCACAAACCAACTATCGGAAGGAAAAGGCTAATAATTTAATTAGACACAAAGTAGTAAAGTGTTCGGATAAAACGATAGAATAAACAAAGTACTAGCGTCAGAAGTGAACAATCCAAAGATACAACAGTGTCACAAGGATCCTACTAGTCAGCTTCATCTTCTTCATCCTCTATCGGTGAAAAAAAGTTCGGGTTTGGTCCAGGCCGAACTGGACGTGCAGGACCGTACTGGTTGGAAGGGTCATTGTACACAATCCTCCCCTGATGACATGGTGGCGTAGTCAAGAAGGTAGGAGCAGCACCAAACATCGCCGACCCTGAGCCAGATGCTACGAAGCTAGACTGAGGGAACACGAATTGCGGCTGGCCGTATGGATCCATCATCATCGGCGGTGTACCACCTGCACTACCATATGATGGGTACGATGGGAAGACCATTGACGATGGAGTTTGCATCTCCGGTTGGGAGGGCCCTCCAAAACCCGTCGGGGGCATCTCTGTCTGAGATGGGCGTGGATGCACTGGAGCAGTCGGGATGTGTGCATATGATGGGTTGTAGGACACCTGACTAAGTAGCTGGGGTCCCTGCAATGCCATATAGCTGCAATATTCATCCACTTTGCCCATCATGGAATTGTACTGGTGTTGATCGTAGAAAGAGCGAGATTCCTGCGAAGTCTGGGTTGCCCTTGCAGTTGAGTCCATCACAAAGTTGCCCTGCAAATCATGTTATATTTTGTTATAGTACATAAACATGCAAAGTATATAGCTCATTACACAAGTGTAGATGTACAGTTTAGAGACTAACCACCATGTGATAATCTGGAGCCACCGGCTGATAAACCTCCGCCGGTGCACTCATAGGTGGACTGATGAGGCGCCTAGTGATACTTGAATACCATGCCATGTACTGTGATGTAGCATCGTCGTCATCGTCCATTTCTGGTGCCGCCTGAATGGAGTTCTCGCGCTCATTCCACAACTTAATTCATTCTGCATGTACCTGAGCCCAATTGTGCTGGTGCTTTCCCCGACGGTCCATCTTGTGCAACACCTCGTCGAATGCACATGGTGGGGGCACTACTGGCACATCCCCAAACTGACGTGTAACTCGCTCTGGGTGATGCCACTCCACAATGTCGAAGCAAATAAGAGAAGTAGTAGATCGCCATATGTTCATACCTTGTTGACATATGGGCGCTAGGCGACCTAATACGTCACTAGAGTACGGCTCCCAAACAAACTAGATAGTAACATAACACAGATGGCTTTGAGAGGTCATGATTGGACTATATGAAAGGTAGGTAATACACAAATTGAAGCACTAACCTGATCTGGAGTTTGACGATCGAATGCATCTCGGTAATAGAGAAGTGTCCTGGGTGTAGTTCCGTACGTCTGTTTGACATTCAACCATCTCATCGCTAGTGAGTCCTCCCCATCTCGAAAGCGTCCGGTAAATGCAGGAGGTTGTGCCCCATAACCTGTCTTCTTTCGCGCCTCTTTCCTTCTAGCCCTTCGAATCGCATTTTGGTCATCACCGTCAATGTCGACCAAGTTCAAGCATCTGGGCCTTCCAATGGAGATCCTCTCCCATGCCCACAACTAGTAATTTCGTACAATTAACGAGTTAACACATTTATCAAATATATGAGATGACAAATGTAACAGGTATCGTACCTGCAACAATATGACGGGACCGACAATCTCAGACTTCTCTCGCGATGTAGCTCTGCAAAGCTGGCGATAGAGGAAAGCAAAGATTGCACTTCCCCAACTATACTGGCCAGCAGCCTCCAAGTCTGCTAGCAATGGAAGGTAAAGTAATTGCACCTGGCCGCCGCTATTATCAACAAACAGAACCCCAACCATAAGCAACAAAATGTATGCCCTAGCTTGGCACTGAATGGCATGTTGCTCAACATCTTCTGGTAAGGCCACCTGGAGCAGCTGTCGTAGCCAGGCCACCTTCACCGAAGATCCCCTAATCTGATTCGCCGGGGGTCTTTACCCAAGCAATGTTTCTGCAATGTCTGGCCAATCGTACCATGCAGATCCAGTAACTGGAAGACCATCAACACGCAGACCTAATAGAACTGACACATCTTGGAGCGTGATTGTCGCCTCCCCAACGTTCAAGTGAAAGGTATGGGTCTCAGGTCTCCATCTCTCTATTAACGTTGTCGTTAATTCATTGTCTATCTCGAACGTGGACCCAAGCTTGTATATACATTGAAATCCTACCAACTGTATATACTGTAGGACTCGAGGGTCGGCAGCTAGATCTCTCCCGAACTTTCGCAAGTGCATCCTATGTTGGATAACACCATTCGTCTGCAAATGTAACTCTTACAAACATTAGGGATCCGATCTATATGTTCCATTCAATTTAGTTTTAACACTTGGTGAAAATAGTATATACTTACATATTCCTCGCGAGTCCATACATCAGTTGACCTGTGGAGATGTTGTCTGTGGAGCACCTCGTTGTTGAGCGGACCAGGATTTAGTTGCATTTCCATTTATAACTCCCTAACAGAAAGAAAGTATTTTTTACAAACTTACAGAAAACAAGGGTTCTGAATCTAAATTCATATATGTGAATCAAAATCTATGCTCCTACCATCGCTTCAGTTCTGATTGAATTCTATTCTCTTACAATCACATACAATCTCTTCTCTAGTTATTGTATGCTAATTAAATTCCACGCTCCTATATTTTTTGCTAATTCAAATATCTTCTCCTTCTATTTTGTGAATCTAAATTTATACTATCAAAAATATGTTGTGAATCCAAATTTATTAACTTAAGTATATAATACACTCTAAAATTATATTTGTAAACTCTAAACTTATTAACTTATTAACATCTTTTTTATAAATATATTTTTACAATTTCATGTATAATCAACCATCACAATTTCTCATCTACAAAATCAATTCACACAACCGAAATTAACATCTTCTCGTTTCAACAATTACAAATTTCATATCTATACTAATCACAATTTCAACTCACAATTTCATATCTATACTATCAACATCAACTCACAATTCCATATCTATATTAACCACAATTTCAATTCACAATCGATTCAACTCATTATTTCATATCTATACTAATCCTCCATCACAAAATAGAACTCTACAACATTCAAATTTCATCACTTTATTACCAAAAAAAAAAATCCATCACCATTAAAAAAACCAAACTTAAACTATCAAAACCAAACTTATACTATCAAAACTTTCGAAATTTCCTATTGCTTCAATAATCTATTCTAAACTTCTTAATGCTTCAATAATCTAAGGGTTTTTGCCCACGTTTACAATAAAAAAAAAACCGAGTACATACAACACAAAAAATAAAAACACTAACCTTTGTATTTTCGGATGAGAAGTGAGGGGTGACGAACAATTCTTCAGTTGAAGGTTGAAGATGATGGTAATTGGTGAGGATGGGGGGCGAGGGTTTGGGTTGGGTTTGGAAGCATGAAACCGCCGATTGTTGAAGATTGGAGGTTGAAGACGATATTAATGGGGTAGGAAGCGGTTTCGTTAGGGTTTAATTAATGCGGCACATAAACCGCGGTTTGGAACCGCGTTTTTAGGGGGGAATCTTTGACTTTTTTTTTTTTTTTTTCTGAAATCACACAGAGAAACGCGGTTTGAAACCGCGTTTCTCTGTGCCACATCAGCTCCTGCCTCCAGTCATCATGCCAGGTGGACATTTGAGTATTTGACCAAGAAACGCGGTTTCATACCGCGTTTCTTTGGCAATTTTCAAACCCCCTCCCGCGCGCCAATCTATTTTCAGATTTTACCCATAAAACGCGGTTTCAAACCGCGTTTTTCTGACGGACCTGCAAAAAATGAATATTTTTGTAAAATGTTTAAAACAGTGAATATTTTCGTAATTATTTATTTATTTGTGAATATTTTGAAAAAAAATTCAAAAAACTAAGCTTTTCTAATAATAACTAGGTTTCATTAAAAAAAATTATAAAAAAACAATTAGATCGATATGTAAATAAAGCAAAATACTCGGTACCTGAATACAATGTAATTTAATATATCACATTTTTATGGTCTGATTTCATAGCTCAATCATTAACTAAAAAATTATACCAGTTTCTATATTTCATTGTGTTTTTACAGTAGGTTCAAAGTTTCTATTTACATATTTCCTAACTAGCCAATGTCAATAATATATTTTAAAACAAATCAAATTAAACAAATAACCCTTTTCTTCTTGGTATGGGCTACTGTTATCCATATTTATATATCTCTAATTTGAATTCAGATATTCACAATAAAATAAAGGAATAATAAAAATATAATAAGTGCATAACTAAATGTCCATAACATATTTTCCATGAATCATTTTAAATGAGAACTTAATTGTTAACCTAAATAGCTTACCAAAAAAAATTTGTATTTTTTAACAAGAGATCAAATATAATATATTAAGAAAAATACTTGTGTATATATTAAAAAAATAACACAATTAAAAATATAGAAATTTATTTGCCAAATGAAACATAGGTGAAAATTTTGTATTTTCCTTATTAATTTATTTAAATCAATAAAATTATTTTATATAAATAAAAGTTATAAAAAAACCGCGTACGACGCGGGTAATAAGACTAGTTCGTATGATAAAAGTCAAGCAAGATAGCGCCTATTTGATGTGATTTATTTATATACCAATTTTAATAATATTTTTGCTTGAAATTGTGGACACCGGTTTTTCAAGTCAGCATAATGTTATTAGATTTAAAATTTCAAAGTGTATGTTTTAAAAATAATATAAAATATAAAAAAATTACAATCTCATATTTATTAGTAATAACTATGATAAAAATATAAAAATAATATATATAATTTATTGATTAAAAAACCGCGAAAACGCACGGGTAATAAAACTAGTAAAATACTAAAACAGAGGTCTGAAAAGGTCTCTAGTGCGATTCGCATACATGACATTTTCTGAATTAAAATGATATTATTTTTGCATACATGTCATATTCTAGATTAAAATGGTATTATCTTTTTGAGACACAACAATTAATAAGTCAATATAGTTGTGTAAAAAAAACTTATCTTTTTATACCAAATAATCTATCAAATATAACATTAGATCTTAATTAGATAAATATTCAACCTTATATTATAATTAGTTAGAAATCTTATCTTTTTAGATCAAATCTATCCAATATTTTGTCAATTTCCTCTATAATAAAATATATCATACCCTTGCTTTCATTTTTATAATTTACATACCTTCGGTAATTACAAATTTATATTTAGTAACATGTTATATGCAAAAAGAAACAATTCTTTCGAAATATCTTTTTTTGGTCAAGAGAAGCAAAATATCTTTGATAACATTAGTATTAACTTATAAACAGTGACGTATATATGTAAACATTAGTATTGTGATATTTTCATAAAGGGTTAAAAAATCAACAATTTTTTAAATCTACCATTAATTGAATCTCATGTAATTTAATAGATAACTGTTTTTAAAAATATTTTAATATTGTTTTTTATTAAATATATATTATATATTTATTACGTTAGTTTGCTAAAATATCTATCCACGAGTGAATTGTGGCTACATAATATTTTGATAAATTATTTTGGTCTCAAAAAATATTATAGATATAAATAAAATAACAATTATTCAATAATTAATTTTGATATAAATAATTTTTTCCACCAAAAAATAATCTAGATATAAATCAAATAACACTTATCAAACACGACATATTTATGTATTAATATTTTTAATAAATATGACTATGAAATATTTTTCATTTATATTTTTGTTAACTAACTAAAATATATATAAACCTATTAATTCAAAGATACTAATAAATCGCGCAACGAGCGAGTAATAAAACTAGTAAAATACTAAAACAGAGATCTGAAACGGCTTTTGGTGCAATTCATATACGTGTCATATTATGGAGCAATTCGCATACGTGTCCTATTTTGGATTAATATGGTGTTATCTTTTTTAGCCACATCAATTAATAAACCAATATAATTTTACTATCTCTGTAACGGCCCGGGATTATGATTCCCGGGTTACGTTTCGAGGGATGAAACCCCCCGATGGGATCTTGCGCCCCAAGTACGGGTTGAAGGTTTGAAACCAACAATTGCGCTTTGAAAGTGGGATTTCACACCCAAAAACCGAGAGGGGCCGTTGGAATCCCCAGGGTAAGCTTCATGTACCTGCCCTATGACCTAAGTCGTAAAACCATTTATCATACAACCAATCAAGTTTCCAAGATCATACATAAGGTTGCCACGGCGGAGCCGGGTCAAAACATTATTCAAATACGTAAATCCAAATCGTTATTAATTCAGTGTATTCAGAGTCTCAACTCTCTCTTTCCACCCAGTTAGAACCCCGCGGTCATGGAGCCAAACCAGCCTCAATAGTGGTAAGCATAATGGATACCTAAAAACGTTAATAGTGGGCGGGATCAGATGATGCCCACTTGGGTCTGTCCCTTCCTTAAGGGGGTTGTCCCACAATATGTACACACATACGCTATACCTAATAATCATGTTTCTAGATGCAAGGCGGAATATTAACACACTAGCATGCCCCTAAGATCAAGTGCATAATAATAATAATAATAATAATAATAATAATAATAATAATAATTATAATAATAATAATAATAATAAGGCCTTATCACAGAATACCAAGTGGTACATCCCTCTTCTACCTCCACCCCCCTTCCCGGTAGGGCGGAGACTGGCCAGTTCATGAATGCATTCCATTCCATTATAATCGAATCGACCCACAGGCCCGACCCGTAATCATATATAAAGCCCACAGGCAAATCTCGTAATCATGCTCATAATATAAGTAAACGTGGTGCCATATGACTCGAATGACTCAAGACGAGACCCGATGAGACTAGGCTGTCCTATGACCCTAGCAAAGACTCTAGATACTTCACAGATAACGGTTGTTCTGTTTACATATGTATAAATAAATAGAATGCTCAACGGTCAATGCAGCCTAGCATGGTACTACATAGCATGCTGATGCTGATCATGAATGCAAGCACCTAGTATATCATGCACACATAGCAGGACTCTATTCGATCTGAGTAAGCTCCGTAAAGACTTACTTGGAAGTGTATAACAACAAAAGGCAACAACTAGGTATACAGAAAGCCAACACGTCACAGATGATCACCTAACACATATATAAGTAATATAAATGAGTCTAACCCCTAATGTTTCTTAAAACATATAATATCACACATAAATTCATACAATCCACATGTCTCATCATTATCATTTCCTCATCACCATCCGTTCATCTCATATCTCAATATAACTCATCATCTCAATGTATTATCTCAACTCATCATCATCAATATCTTATCTCAATGTTTCATCATGCTTTAACTCATTATCATATCATATAACATTTTTAGTAATCATGTATCACCATCTCTCACACACACATACATATATAAGTCATATCCATACTCTAAGTCATATCATACTTATATATGTGTGTGTGTATGTATGTATGTATGTATGTATGTATGTATGTATGTATGTATGTATGTATGTATGTATGTATGTATGTATGTATGTATGTATGTATGTATGTATGTATGTATGTATGTATGTATGTATGTATGTATGTATGTATGTATGTATGTATGTATGTATGTGTGTGTGTGTGTGTGTGTGTATATATATATATATCATCATTGTAACGGCCCAGATATAAATATCCGGGATACGTTTCGAAGGTCGGATACCTTCGTTCGAATGTTGCAATTCAGGTACGAGTCGAGGTTTCAAACCTCTAATCAGTCGAAGTCTCAAAATACAATTTAAACGAAAATCAAGCGGAAGTACGGTTTAGATACAAAAGCCACGGCAGAGCCGGGTCAAAACCAAAACAAAGTGGGTGGTTGCCATTTGTCAGGTTAGAATATATTAGCCGGATTCTTCGATTCGCCAAAAGGTTTCCCCGTCATAGAAGCATGGAGCAACAAGAGCGGTACCTAACACTATCCACGAAGTCAGGCCTGGTGATCGCCTGCGGGTCCTTTGACCGCGCTGAGGCCACATAACATGCCTATGCCTAAACAAAAGATGACTAATGCGGTACAAGATTTAAATCACACTATCATGCCCCTAGTATATATAATATGCGGAAAGAACTGTAAAGGGCCCAAGACAATGCCAAGTGGCATATCCCTCTCCTACCTCTGCACCCATTCCCGTTAGTGCAGAGACTGGCCAGTTCGTTGCTATAGCATAGCATATCCTCGTGGTGGTCCACTCACCCACGGTATCATCATCATAACATAAATTAAACATAAATTAAACAGGCCCGATGGTGCTGGGCTATCATCATGCTCATATCGACTCGATAGACTCAGGGCACCCGATGGGGCTGGGCTACCCTATGACCCTAGCAAAGACTCTAGGAGCACAGATAACGGCTGTTCTGTTTCAAACACACAAAGTAAACACATGCTCAGTTCAATGCAATCCTAGCATGATACTACATGGCATGCTTTAATATGCAACAAAACTACACATTACATGACACATCAGGTAGGAGGTCCGGGTTACTGAGTAAGTCCCGTAGGATACTTACCTGTTGATGCAGAACAGCAAGATAACACAAGCAAGGGCCCAAATGTAAGTCCAAGGCAATCCAAAAGCAATACACACCTATCATCAAGTCATTTACATAAGCTACCAGACCAACATTCATACACACGAACCCAAGTTCTCAACATTCTCAAAACCGACAGATAGTAAAACCGTTTTCCCAAAATCTTAAATCCAAACTAAGTCAACTCATATTCAAAATAATTCTCAAATCATACTTCGCCAAATTCCGACATTAAACATTTAAGCCTTAAAGTCAATTTCCCAAATTCATGTTATAAAATAATTCCAGCATGTTTCTTATTTCAAAAACATTATAAATAAATTCTAATATTAAATCATCAAAATAATTCTAAGCTCACAAATAATACTTATAAATCCAAACCAACAATTTACTTTAAAATCCTAGCTCACATAGTTAAATCCTCTTAAAATGCATCAATTAAATAAGCCAATCAATATAATCTTAAAACAATATACAATATATAACGATTAATTTTCCAGAATTTATAATTATAACCAAACCCAAAATAATACTATTTTTCACAAGATTTAACACTTACTATCCATCTATTCTCAAAACAAACCAAAAATATATTTATAACTCCATATCACTTAATATCCCTTTTAAAACCTTTTTTAAATATAAATATTAATAATTTCAGAACATATAAATATACATATTCATTTTTTCCAAAATCAGAATAATTAAAAAAAACATATAACATATATGGGTATATATATATATATAAATACATAACACAATATATATATATATATATATATATATATATATATATATATATATATATATATATATATATATATATAACATAACAAAGAAAATAACCCAGCCCAACCGAAATCAAAACCCAACCCAGCCCAAACTCGAGCATGCCCCAACCCGGATCCAAGGAAAGAAAAGAAAGGAAGGTGAAGCCCGGACCCTTTAGGAGTTATTCGGGTCAGCCCCAACCCGAAAAATTAGGCCCACCCGCGGAAAAAGGCCCAACTGAACCCAGAATAGAGAAAAAGGAGAACCCCGTGTCAAATGCCAGCAAATAAAAAATAAGAGGGACCCAGCTGACCGGGCGCCAGCGTGGCAAGGAGAAGGGAGGCGGGGATCCGGATTTGGAAAACAGTAACCCGGCCGAGGTGTGACCCGACCCACAAAATAGGCCCAAACCTATCCCAACACAAGGAAAGAGGAGAGAGGGCGCTCACCTTCAACCTCCAGATCGGACGCGGCGACGGAGAACGGAGAGGAAGAAGAGGGCTCGGGCAATCGGGGCTGCTCGGAGTGGCTTCCTCAAGCTCGCCGGAGGAGGTGTAGGAAGGTGGAACGGGATTAAAGGTCCGCCTTTAAGGCTATTTCGAGCGACAAGAGATGAGAAAAGGGACATACCGATCGGATTTGAGAAAACAGAGGAAGCGAGGGAAGAGGGGCGGGTCCGGGCTTTCCCTGGGCAGCTGCGGGGCTCAGTGGCGCTCGACGAGGATCAGCCGGCGCTCAGTGGTGCTCGAGAGCTCCCAAAACAGAGAACGAGGTGCGCGCTGGATTGCTCGAAATCAGAGGGTGTTGTTGTTGTTCCGACGGTGGCTCCGGGGTGCGCTCGGCTTCAGGGAAAGCTCTATGGAGCTCATGCTTGCTACTGTTGCTCAGACTCGGAGGGTGGTGGAGCTTGGCTCAGAGAGACGAGAAGGATGAGGTAAGGAGGAGAGATGGTGGCTTCCTGGAGCTTTCCGAAATTGAAAAAGAGGGAGAGAGGAGGAATGGGGAGAGGTTGCAGAGGGCAATTGAGAGGAGAGGAGAGGGGTGCAGAGGGCAATTGTGTGTGAGTAGAAAAGGGAAGAAGACAAGAGAGGGAGGGGGACCATTTGCAAGTTGTGTGGTGGAGGTGTTACAGGGGAATCTTCCCCAACAGCCTGAGAAACGAGAGAGAGAGAGAGATAAAGAAAAGAAAAAGGAAAAGAAATGAGTATATATATGTGGTCCCAACAATACCAATTCAAATTAGCGGAAAAGACTCAAAACCCGCTCGCCCGGTCGAATCCCGACTAAGTCAGATTTAAATAAAATTTTAATTCAAGTTCAAGATAACCGAAAATTAAATAAATTTCAATCAATACTCGGAGCTCGAAGGCGGAATTAAATCCGTCAAAATCTAAATTCTCAAAACGATGTCGGAATGTTTTTAAAATCAAACGTACACTCGAAGACGGATTTTCTCACATTTCTACCGATTGAATAAAATAATTATTTATTTACTCAAATATATTAATATAATAATATAAAATACATTCAGTCCTTACATTTATCCACCTCTAAAAACAAGTCTCGTCCCCGAGACTAAAATCATTTTAAAGCAAAGGGGATGAAGTTTTAAAATCGGTGAGTCTGAGGACCATGTCCAAGGATCTTGTAATCATCTCGGCTGCGTCTTCCGGGATTCTCACAACATCCTGGTCACGGTCGTGATATCTCCAAATGGGCCTTGTCGAGTGTGTAATTAGCGCCCCTATCACATCCTCGCTTCGACTTTTCGGAAGTGTCACAACTCTAAAAGCATTACATCGTCCGACTAGGTCTTAGCAAGCAATCTATAAGCGCCCCTATACAATGCTTGTATCCACTTCGTGAGACGTCATAATGTAAATCCAGTTCGTAAATCCTCAAAGCGTTTGTAAATGAAAGGATTGTCGTCTAAATCATGGAAAATCTCGACTTCTTTAAAACCCCAAGTTGGCCATTTTTAAAACCGCTCAAAATCTTCAAATCCGATGTTTAATCAAGCAACTTTACACCAAAACAAGTCAATTCCTTTCAAATTAAGATTCCGCCAAAATCTTCCAAAAACCAAAACAGCTTCTCGCATACCAATCAATCAAATTCAGAAAGTAGGAGGTGGAGTCATCCACCTCTAAGGGCTAATCCCATATTCTCTTCCTAGTTTCCAGAATCATTTATCATCATTCTCAACTCAACATGCACGTAAGTAAATCAACTCATCGACTCATAACGTCATCAACCACTTCTCATATGGTAATCTCAACATCAATCATGATAATCTCAACCAATCGACATCTCAACCGTGTAACATGATTACCCATAAAATAAACCATACCATCCTTTCAGAGCAAGCCAAAAGCAATAACAAAATCTTAACGTCGTACTATGAGTCATAAAGTATATCTACCTCATACCGAAGGCATCACAAGTGCATCATCGAATTCTCATAAATCACGCAAGCACACATGTCAAGAGATCAAAGAGGTTAGGTGTCATGGAGTCAGTACACTACTTCAAGTCAAATCTCATGATCGCACCTCAACATTGCACACTAGTGGAACTAGTCATAACAAGGGATCTCAGGTAAAGCATAAATTCACATAGTCATCCTATCCAATTCCTATTCAGCATTATCATAACATATTATCACATCAATCCAACAAAATCATGCTATTAAGATTCAACCAAAAAGGGGAGATCAAACAGTATATCAACATCAAAATGTCATCATGCTTTCCAGACATCATCTTAGCTCATCACAATGCCATAAAACGATTAATAGCAGTCATGCACCATCATCTCATATATACACATAAGTCATATCTATGCTCCAAGTCATATTCATCACTTACCTATTCATAATCAGGTTTATCAACCATATAGGATAACATCATGCTTTCACATAACAACGTATCATCATCTCATGATTCATTCAACACATTATAACATGCTTTTAGAACAACATAGTAGGATAGCAATGGATCATTATATCATGTTCATAGTTGTCACTACCAATTTTAACTCAGTCTTGCATATCAACATGTAATATCATGCCATACAGGTTTATCATGGTTGCTATCTAACATCATGCCATTTCATAATCACATCATCAAGAAAGCTTTGCACATTATTTCAGTTATAATAAAACGCAACCCCGCTCGCTCGTCCCCAACTCTCAAGCCAAAACGAATCCTCATCTAAACTCACCAACTCGGATAATATCCCCAAAGAACCCCAACTCAATTTGATACTCCCGTCTCGCCCCTCATTTCACCAGGCGCTCTCACTAGCAACCCACCTCTAAGAATCCAACCCTCATCTCTGTTTTCACACCCGAGCACCCCTGCATACTATGTCCTCGATACCCCCAAAGGTCTTTTCTTACATTTCTCACTCTTCCCAAGATATCACAACGTAGAACCCTTCTAACCACGTATTCTCTAGTAAAATTCCTCGATCACCGCCTAGCCGACCTATTCCTAATCATACCCCTTCCCCAAGATTCACCTAAGAGCTCGTCGAAACCACCAAGCATTGCCTCTTATAATTCCCGAACTCACTCGGTCCAACCTAAGTCAACACCCCTCTTCTGCAACTTTCCCTTACCACCGTCGATCATTCTAATCACTCAAAACCTTTCTCCACTCTCTGACCGCTCAACCAAAAGGACCTCACTCACATGTTCAAAGAAGAAGAAATCATGGACATTATTGCACATAAGGACTACATCATGTCAACTAACATTTATATCAATAGCATCATTAAGCATTGCAACAAGTATCAAAGTCTTAAATTACCGCCATGCTCAACAAGTATTGCAAAACTTCATATATGAACTTAGTCGAATCAAGTTGGCAAGTTTCATCATAATCTTAGCTAATAACCGGTTCAGATTCTCAGCATTTGTAGTTTATACTTATAGGCAAGGAATTTAGATCATGCTTAGTAACTCAGAATAGCATCACATCAAGCCATTATGGCACATTAGGACCGTAAGGCATCAAATCATATCATCATAGTCAACAGACAATGAAGCAACAGTCATCACATCAACAAGCAACTTTCAACATTAGGTCAGTGCAATATCATCATCAACAAGCTCAGAAAGGGTTAGCAATTCGAATAGAGGACGTTCCCACCTGCAAGTCATATCGTACTCAACAATCGTGATCCTCGAACGAGCTTGTTCCGTCGACATTATCGATCCTGAGGCTCGTGGGTTATGGGCCCACGCTTCCGCTGCGCTGCTCTATCGCTATTCGACTTTCCGATCCCTTTTTCCATGCGGTCGCTCATCCAAGGTAACGCGTAGGAGTTTAAGTTAGCGGAGATAGGGGAGTGACAAGAGCGGACGACCCAATGTCTCTTTCGGAGACGGAATAGACCAAAGCTAAAGACGACATGACTAGAGACAAGACTCCGACTCGGGAACAGTAACGATGCCCTTAAGAAAGTCCATTAGGTTACAATGGTGACAACAAGCACGATTCATCATAGAGTATATCCATCACATTAATCCACACTAACATGCACCTATCCCAGGGCAACATTCGTATTCATATCAAAGACACAATCAAATCCGATGCTGATGTATGTGAAACAAGCTAATATTCTAGTACTCCATGGAAACAGATATGCCTAGCAACTTCAAGCAAGATAGACGGAACCAGCAATGATTATATATTAGGTCAAGCATGGCACGTAATCATATGACGAGATACATTTAGAGAGCATGGGTCCCACATGATACTAGCGATACATAATGTGATGCAAGCATAGTCAAGAGTCATTTAGAGGGGTTCAACATAATATTCACGAAACATGAGGCATCATCAAAAGTAACAAGATGGACATCATGGATGCTAGGTTATAATCATGCTAAGAAAGAACCATCATAGAGTACATATATGGTACGATAGCTGTCACATTATAGAACAAGCATGACATGTAATCATTCAGCAGGTCCTATTGGAAGTCATAAGCTCCACATGATACTAATAGCACACATCGAACATGAGTACAACTAAAGTAATTCAACTAGGTTCATTCCGATATTCATGCGTCATGTATTTGCAAAATCAGGATATAGAGTGATGTGTGATCAAGCGAGGTGTCAAATCATACATTCATGGAAGCACGAGAGGATATCATAGAGTAATAGACATTTTAACCATGTAAGCATGCTGGGTTTAACTATCACGGAAAGCTAGTCAATCATTGAATTAAACATTAAGCTAATCAGAACGAGTGAAACATGTTAAGAGAACAGAAAGAGGAAAGAACCACACTATCAGGTACCTAGCTCAAGAGAGAATCACAATAGTGTAAGCAAGGTAGAGTCTACACAGGTCACAATCAAGGATTCTATAGGTTACTAATGGCTCAACATAACATATGCTACATACATGCACCTGATTGATTACTCGACACTAAGCAAAACTTCAATTCAATCACATTCCAATAATACATAAACAAGAGAGGAAGTGTAGCGAGGTATAGTGCAAGTCTAAGTAATGGCAACACAACCAGAATATGGGGACATGAGTTCAAGTTAATGTATACTGGGATAAAACATGTATTTGTCAAGACTCACTTACACTAACATATTCTCACCTTAGCATATTTAACACATAACAATACTCATTTGCAAAAGCATCAACAATAGTTAATCTGAGGAATACAAAATAGGTGGGCATGCTATAGATTCTTGTCACAAGATGAATGATAAGCATCGGGGCATCATCGGCTAGCATATTAAAGAGCACATCTTATTAGGCATTCATGTAAGGTAGAGTCGATCACACTATCATGGACCTAATTCAGAAGAAGCAACAATCATATAGACTCATATCATGTGATTCATGTTTATTCGTGCCCTAGTATGACAATGTAATATACTAAGTAGATCATGTCGGGATGATATGGATACGATAAATATAGCTCAAACCTATACAATAGTCATTATGAACATTAAAGCACACAAGCATAATCCCACACTAAGGGTCAATTGTAGGTCAAGGAGTAGTGCATATAGAATCACACAATCATGAACATGGCAATCAAGGTAACCCGATAGAAGTCCATAAGGGCAACACTGACTCTTCCCAACTGACTCATTACCCATCTTTCCCGTGGGACTCGGATACGAATTTTCCGTGACAAGAGGACATTGATGGATCGTCATAAAAATTGATAACGACAGCCTCGTAAACATCTCACTTTCTAGCTCAGAATTTCATCAAGGACCGTCTTCCAATACTCTCTCGGACAACCTCTATATTCAATCATGATTCCCGACACCATGTGTTTACCAACCCAATTCCCGTGGAAGACCGATATTCGAAGGGAGGACTCGATTGAATTGTCAAAAGGGTTCATAAGGAAAGGGGCGGTTCCACAAAAGCTGAACTTAACCATAGAAGAAGGAGGGTACTCCCGCTATTCCGTTCGCACAAATCGTTCAATATTCATCAAACAGTTAGGACATACCAATCAATCTTTAGCATATCAAGCACTCAACATAGAATCAGTTAATGACAATTATAATGATCTCCTTGAAGTCATCCCGACCCATCTGTAAAGAACAAGCTAGTATTTCGCCTACCCATTTCCGACTACATCCAAAAGGGATGGTCTAACGCCGTTTCTACCCGCTCGATCCCTTATTTGGTCGGTTTTTTTTTTCCTCTTTTATAACAAGTCAAGTTCATATTTAGTCCAATTGAGTTAGGCATATTAAATTCATTTTGCCCCTTTAAAACGCTTTCAAATCTTCGAAATCCATGAGCGGTTTTCCAAAACATACACCCGACCCTTGCGTACCCGAATTGCACAACCTCGCTCTGATACCAACTTTGTAACGGCCCGGATATAAATATCCGGGATACGTTTCGAAGGTCGGATACCTTCGTTCGGATGTTGCAATTCAGGTACGGGTCGAGGTTTCAAACCTCTAATCAGACGAAGTCTCAAAATACAATTTAAACGAAAATCAAGCGGAAGTACGGTTTAGATACAAAAGCCACGACAGAGCCGGGTCAAAACCAAAACAAAGTGGGTGGTTGCCATTTATCAGGTTAGAATATATTAGCCGGATTCTTCGATTTGCCAAAAGGTTTCCCCGTCATAGAAGCATGGAGCAACAAGAGCGGTACCTAACACTATCCACGAAGTCAGGCCTGGTGATCGCCTGCGGGTCCTCTGACCGCGCTGAGGCCACATAACATGCCTATGCCTAAACAAAAGATGACTAATGCGGTACGAGATTTAAATCACACTATCATGCCCCTAGTATATATAATATGCGGAAAGAACTGTAAAGGGCCCAAGACAATGCCAAGTGGCATATCCCTCTCCTACCTCTGCACCCCTTCCCGTTAGTGCAGAGACTGGCCAGTTCGTTGCTATAGCATAGCATATCCTCGTGGTGGTCCACTCGCCCACGGTATCATCATCATAACATAAATTAAACATAAATTAAACATGCCCGATGGTGCTGGGCTATCATCATGCTCATATCGACTCGATAGACTCAGGGCACCCGATGGGGCTGGGCTACCCTATGACCCTAGCAAAGACTCTAGGACTATCACAGATAACGGCTGTTCTGTTTCAAACACACAAAGTAAACACATGCTCAGTTCAATGCAATCCTAGCATGATACTACATGGCATGCTTTAATATGCAACAAAACTACACATTACATGACACATCAGGTAGGAGGTCCGGGTTACTGAGTAAGTCCCGTAGGATACTTACCTGTTGATGCAGAACAGCAAGATAACACAAGCAAGGGCCCAAATGTAAGTCCAAGGCAATCCAAAAGCAATACACACCTATCATCAAGTCATTTCCATAAGCTACCAGACCAACATTCATACACACGAACCCAAGTTCTCAACATTCTCAAAACCGACAGATAGTAAAACCGTTTTCCCAAAATCTTAAATCCAGACTAAGTCAACTCATATTCAAAATAATTCTCAAATCATACTTGGCCAAATTCCGACATTAAACATTTAAGCCTTAAAGTCAATTTCCCAAATTCATGTTATAAAATAATTCCGGCATGTTTCTTATTTCAAAAACATTATAAATAAATTCCAATATTAAATCATCAAAATAATTCTAAGCTCACAAATAATACTTATAAATCCAAACCAACAATTTACTTTAAAATCCTAGCTCACATAGTTAAATCCTCTTAAAATGCATCAATTAAATAAGCCAATCAATATAATCTCAAAACAATATACAATATATAACGATTAATTTTCCAGAATTTATAATTATAACCAAACCCAAAATAATACTATTTTTCACAAGACTTAACACTTACTATCCATCTATTCTTAAAACAAACCAAATATATATTTATAACTCCATATCACTTAATATCCCTTTTAAAACCTTTTTTAAATATAAATATTAATAATTTCAAAACATATAAATATACATATTCATTTTTTCCAAAATCAGAATAATTAAAAAAAACATATAACATATATGGGTATATATATATATAAATACATAACACAATATATATATATATATATATATATATATATATATATATATATATATATATATATATATATATACATAACAAAGAAAATAACCCAGCCCAACCGAAATCAAAACCCAACCCAGCCCAAACTCGAGCATGCCCCAACCCGGATCCAAGGAAAGAAAAGAAAGGAAGGTGAAGCCCGGACCCTTTAGGAGTTATTCGGGTCAGCCCCAACCCGAAAAATTAGGCCCACCCGCGGAAAAAGGCCCAACTGAACCCAGAATAGAGAAAAAGGAGAACCCCGTGTCAAATGCCAGCAAATAAAAAATAAGAGGGACCCAGCTGACCGGGCGCCAGCGTGGCAAGGAGAAGGGAGGCGGGGATCCGGATTTGGAAAACGGTAACCCGGCCGAGGTGTGACCCGGCCCACAAAATAGGCCCAAACCTATCCCAACACAAGGAAAGAGGAGAGAGGGCGCTTACCTTCAACCTCCAGATCGGACGCGGCGACGGAGAACGGAGAGGAAGAAGAGGGCTCGGGCAATCGGGGCTGCTCGGAGTGGCTTCCTCAAGCTCACCGGAGGAGGTCTAGGAAGGTGGAACGGGATTAAAGGTCCGCCTTTAAGGCTATTTCGAGCGACAAGAGATGAGAAAAGGGACATACCGATCGGATTTGAGAAAACAGAGGAAGGGGGGAAGAGGGGCGGGTCCGGGCTCTCCCTGGGCGGCTGCGGGGCTCAGTGGCGCTCGACGAGGATCAGCCGGCGCTCAGTGGTGCTCGAGAGCTCCCAAAACAGAGAACGAGGTGCGCGCTGGATTGCTCGAAATCAGAGGGTGTTGTTGTTGTTCCGACGGTGGCTCCGGGGTGCGCTCGGCTTCAGGGGAAGCTCTATGGAGCTCATGCTTGCTACTGTTGCTCAGACTCAGAGGGTGGTGGAGCTTGGCTCAGAGAGACGAGAAGGATGAGGTAAAGATGAGAGATGGTGGCTTCCTGGAGCTTTCCGAAATTGAAAAAGAGGGAGAGAGGAGGAATGGGAAGAGGTTGCAGAGGGCAATTGAGAGGAGAGGAGAGGGGTGCAGAGGGCAATTGTGTGTGAGCAGAAAAGGGAAGAAGACAAGAGAGGGAGGAGGACCATTTGCAAGTTGTGTGGTGGAGGTGTTACAGGGGAATCTTCCCCAACAGCCTGAGAAACGAGAGAGAGAGAGATAAAGAAAAGAAAAAGGAAAAGAAATGAGTATATATATGTGGTCCCAACAATACCAATTCAAATTAGCGGAAAAGACTCAAAACCCGCTCGCCCGGTCGAATCCCGACTAAGTCAGATTTAAATAAAATTTTAATTCAAGTTCAATATAACCGAAAATTAAATAAATTTCAATCAATACTCGGAGCTCGAAGGCGGAATTAAATCCGTCAAAATCTAAATTCTCAAAACGATGTCGGAATGTTTTTAAAATCAAACGTACACTCGAGGATGGATTTTCTTACATTTCTACCGATTGAATAAAATAATCATTTATTTACTCAAATATATTAATATAATAATATAAAATACATTCAGTCCTTACAATCATCATCAAGTATAAGATTCGTAAGATATTACTCAAGCCATAACTCAATACTACGATATCATGTTATTAATCGCGCATACATGCTATTAGTCACACAACCATATAATCATGCTAGTTAGTCATTGAACAAGTCGGGTTCCCAAGTTAGTCCCCAAACCATTCCAAATCCAAGTTAATTAGTTAGAAATCCCGATCCTTGAAAACGTTCGTCAATTTCCTTTTTGATTTAATCCGATAATATATTTTAAGTCCCTATATTTTATAAGACCATAATATTATATCTTAGTCTCAAGATAATATTTTATATTTAAAATCTCAATTAATATTATATAATATTTTAAATGTCATTTTATTAAACACTTTCAAATAATATTTCCAAACTCCTTAAAAATACCAACCATTTTATTTAATCAAAATCAGCCCCTTATTTTATAAAAATTATAAACCGGACCCTTTATATTTTAAATATCCAAAACTGACCTCACCCCTTTTGTTAACCCAAAACCGACCCCACTTGTTTTAAATCCTCCAAACTATGTCTCGTTTTAAAAACAAGCCCAAATCTCATTTTCCTTTAAAACCCCCAATTCGGCGCACAATTATTAGGCCCAACATTCAACCCAGATTTCATTTTTTTTTGGTAGGAAAGGTGAGAGTCGAGCTCTCAATGGATAAATAACAAGAAAAAAAGGGCTACACATGCAATAAACTGGGAGTAGCCCTTCCCCTAACTTCGTCAGCAATGAGAGAAGCAATATCTAAAGGCGGAACATGAAGTTCATGACAACCAAACAGAAAAGACAAAGCAAAGGACGCAAGGGAGTCGGCGACGAAATTTGCTTCCCTATAGACATGTCTCACCTGGACTTCCCAGTCCCGGCGAAGAAAGCTCTGGCACTGTCGTACCAGGCTAGATAGAGGGTGGCAATCATCGACTCCCTTCCTGACAAGGATAGCCACAAGCTCGGAGTCGCTCTGGATCACCACCTTTCTGTATCCTTTCTCCCAAGCCACACGAATCCCATCAAGGAAGCCCCAGAGCTCCGCTATCGGCACGGTGCAACAGCAAAGACGCCGGACGTAACCCGTGATCCACGCCCTTCATCATCACGGAGTACTACCCCCGCACCTGCAATGCCGCCACTACTCACAGCCCCGTCTGAATTGACTTTCACCCACCCTTCCGTCGGCCTCTCCCAGATGGTGGCCACACGCTTAGCCTTCGGGGCATTGTTCCGATTATTAGCACCCCAGGCTCTAACATACTCAACGGCCTTATTCCGAATGAATTGGTCTTGACTCACCACACATTCCCTATCATTAAACACTCTGTCATTTCGCCAACGCCATATCCACCAAAGGGCAAGAGCAAAGACACTCGTCCAGTCCACGTCGCTGTTGTACTTATGCACAAAGAGTAAATTCTCGCAAATCCAAGAAGCAAAGGGCGCATTAAAGAAATCGGAGCCGCTCGTCGGACCCCCCAGCACTATCCACAACCCATCAATCTTCTTGTAGCCCCTAAATAAGTGCAGGAGGGACTCAGCCTGGCCCGGACACGCACCACACCAGGGCTCAGCCGTAAGGTGGCGCCGGCATCTCTCCTCGTTGGTGAGGATAGCCCCCCGGAGGACCAACAAAAGAAAACAACGGACCCTTTCCGGCACCTTCAAAAACCAAATTTTCTTGAACACTTGGCCGTCATTGAAGGGCACCTCCCGAGTTCATCGAATTAGCTGATACGCCGATTTGATGGAGTAGTTCCCATAGGGAGTGGCACTCCAGCTTATCCGATCCTCCTCATTGCCGAATTCATCCACCCCAATAGAGGCCAACTTCAGCAAGATTGTGGCAGGTAACAAAGGGTGTAATGCTACCCAATCCCATCCCATGTTGTCAATCCAATAGGATCGCACCGTCCTAGACATGGCCTCCACATCCAGGGCCACTCTTGTCACCTCACTCAACCGGCCCTCCCCCATCCAAAGGTCTGTCCAAAACCAAACAATCCTCCCATCCCCAATAATCCATCTCACACCGGCCGAAACAACCGCATTCGAACTCTGGAGCATACTCGACCAAACATACGAAGTCCCAGCCACACCACTCGCCAAAGAGCGAGTGTATTTGGCACGGTGGACATCGCTCCAAATCGCACCCTCCTTGATGATGAGGAACCGCCACATAAGCTTCCCGGTTGTGGCCAAGTTAAGATCCTTCATAGCTCGAACACCTAAGCCGCCAAGTTCCTTCGGGCTGCAAATTGTGCTCCAGTTTACTAAGTGTAGTCACCTCCCATCCTCACAGCCGCTCTAGATAAAGTCCCTACAAATTTTATCAATTTTTTCACATGTGTCCGTCGGAAGCATAACCGAGGCCATGGTATAAACGGGAATGGAGGATAAAACAGATTTAGTGAGCGTAATTCTCCCTGCAAGACTGAGGTATTTGCCCTTCCAGCTAGCGATCTAGAGTTGATTTTGTCAATCAGTAGGGCAAAGGTGTGTTTGTTTATGCGCTTGTGGAGGACCGGCATCCCAAGATAGCTCCCAAGATCATCCGTCACCTCGAAACCACACTCCCTCTTCATCTCCGACACCACCTCTCTCCCAACGTTGTGGGACACGAAAAGTTTCGATTTGGTTGTGTTCACCCGTTGCCTAGAGGCGGCGTAAAAATCGTCCACCACGCTCTGAATCACCCAAAGCTGAACGACAGAAGCTTCTGCAACTAGAACAATGTCATCTGCAAACAGGACATGTGAAATATTAGGTCCGTCCCTGGTAAACTTAGTTGGGATCCACTCCCCCTATCTACAGCCCTAAAGATTGCTTGGCTAAGTCTTTCAATACAAAGAATGAACAAGTAGGGGGAAATAGGATCTCCCTGTCGTATGCCCCTCGTTGGCTTGAACTCCCTTGTCATCTCGCCATTGGCAAGGACCCTGGTGGAGACTGTGGTGATGCAAGCCTCAATCCATCTCAACCAGCAATCCGAAAAGCCAACCTCCCTCATAGTCTCAATCACGAAGTCCCACTGAAGGCGGTCATATGCTTTCTCAAGGTCGATCTTGAGAATCATCCATCCTTTCCTACCCCTCATCTTCCTCATAGAGTGGACGAGTACCTACATTACAACAATGTTGTCAGTTATAAGTCTTCCCAGAAGGAAACTACCTTGCATAGAACTAATAAGAGAGGAAAGAAGGGGCCTCATCCCGTTCACAAGCACTTTGGTAATGGCTTTATAAAGCACATTACATAGGCTAATTGGTCGAAATTGAGTGATGGCTTCAGGTTTGGCAACCTTCGCAATCAGCACTATCAACATATCATTAAGGCCTTCCAGCATCACACTGGACTCAAAGAACCCCTGCACACAATCCTTGACCGAGGCTCCCACCTCCTCCCAACACTGTTGGAAGAACACCGCCTGGTAGCCGTCCACACCTGGAGCCTTGAGAGCTCCCATCTCCTTGATAGCCCGATGAATCTCCTCATCTGTGATTGGCCTGGAAATTCCCTCCCATTCAGCAGCAGAGACATGCGGAAAGATCCCCAGCAGAAGCCAACAAGGCGTCACCTCTTCCGGCGGGATCGTGTAAAGATTGCGGAAGAACAGATGAACTAGCTCTTCGATGGCCCTGTTATCCGTAATATCTTCGCCACCCCCAACTTTCAACACATCTATCCGATTCCTCTGTCGCCGAACAACCGTGGATAGGTGGAAGAATGTAGTATTCCGGTCACCCGCACACAACCATTGCTCTCTCGATTTCTGAGACGTCGAGGAGGAAGCTGAGAAAGGTGGGGCTACTGCTCGTTGAAGGAGGGAGGAAAACGGAGTGGGGTTGTGCGGTTTTGGCTCACGGCAAAACAGGGGAAAAGGGTTGGGTGGCTCGGCTTCGTCGGAGGTAGGAGGTGTGGTGGTGGTGACGGCGGCATGGTGGCTAGGGAGGTGAGGTGGTGGCGGAGCAAAGAACAAGGAGGAGGTGAGGGTTGGGCTCTCGGCAAGAGAGAGAGATAGAGAGAGAGAGAGAGAGAGAGAGAGAGAGAGAGAGGTGTTTGGATTTTGAA
This sequence comes from Persicaria maculosa, assembly GCA_963922045.1. NCBI lineage: Eukaryota > Viridiplantae > Streptophyta > Magnoliopsida > Caryophyllales > Polygonaceae > Persicaria > Persicaria maculosa. The sequence continues at coordinate 14,612,198 of OY998261.1, read as the reverse complement.
AATGAAAAGTGGAGAGTGAGGGGCTGTGTTCAGACTTTTGAAGAAAGAAAGAGGGTTGCAGCTGGTCAATGTAGTAGGTAGTTGTTTGTTTGCCAAAAGAAGTGGAATCAAGAAGGGAGGGAGGGAGGGAAGTAGAGATAAGAATTTGCCACAAGGGGAGGAAGTGAGTTGGAATGGGATAAGGATGGGTGAAATAGGACGAAATTGTGGTCCCGAGTCGGAAATTCGAATTTCCAATGATTGGTTTCCGAATCCCACTCTCTCGATCAATTAGGTTTTTTTTAAAACCCCGAATAGGATGTTGCCAACATGAGGAATTTTTGAATCCCAATGTGAAAGACAGATTCGATTTTAAAGGATCAAGATTGGGCCGGAATTCGTTTTAATAGTCCCGAGTTTGATTTATTAAATTAAAGATGAGTTTTTCTTAAAATATCCAATTAAATCCGTTTTAAATTTTATTTTTAAATTTCTTTTCTGAAAATTAGGCTTTTAAAAATACGAGCCTTTACAATCTCAATTAATGGTCTCACTTATTCTTATAAATATTCAACCTTATATCTTAATTAGTTAGAAAACTTATCTTTTTAGATCAAATAATATATCCAATATTACATTAATTAATAAGTTATTATCATATCTTACTTAGTTATATTTTGATAATATTTTGTTATAAATATTATCAATATTTATATTTATTTTTATAAATAAAAATAAAAATGGATTGAATTTACATATGGAATTTATGCTATGTTCCTTTCTTTTGGATTTAATATGTAAGCTTTTTTTATCATTTAATATTTTTTATTAAACAGTATAAAATCTAGACTCAAGATAAAAATATATTTTTATCATTTTTTAAAAGAGAGAACAAACATGATTAATCTAGACTCACACATGTGTTTACATTCTAAACAAAATAACACAATTAAAGATTATATCTTTGCTTTACATGGAGTAGTAATTTATATTAATTCAAAAATAGTTTATATAATAAAATTTATTAACAAATCGCGCAACGGGTGAATAATCAAACTAGTATAATACTAAAACAGAGACGTGGAAATCTTATGTGGCGGGCTCTGGTCGAATTCGCTTATGTGTAATTCTCTGGTGTAATCTGAGCCGAGTTTTTTTTTTGCCAAGTCAATTAATGATGAACCAATAAATTTAAATTATGTTACACAATAATCCAATCTATTTATCCACGTGTTATCCTAGGTGTATCATAATTGATAATTGTAATTATTTTTTACCAGTTGAACAATAAAATATTATCATTAAATATATATTTATTTTTAAAAGAAATATTAAACACATACTATATTAATCGGAACAAAAAAAAATGTTATTGCTTTGATTTGATTTAAGTGAAAAATACATTTTTATTAAACCCAGTAATATAAATGAGTAAAAATATGATATAGATAACCTATAAATGCTCTAAATCTCACATTCGGTAAACTCAATTAGAAATCAAACAGTACTATTTTTTTTTGCTAAATAACGTACACAATAATCATTAATAAAATATTTAATGTAATTTTTCATAATTAATTAATAGATGCCTTTCATTAAAAAAAATTGGCCGATACTTACTACTTTGCATCCTATGTGAATTAGGTAGTTCTTTAATTAATACATATATTGCCTATATTCCAATCTTTGAATTGTATATTTAAATCATAAACTTAAAAAGTTGTGATCTCCAACAACTTATCTTTTCATAATTAATTAATACTCCTTATATACATAGGCCCTTTTTTGTACAAAAAATAATGTTATATTATTTATTTGTTAACGTATTATAAAACGATTTAACTAAAAGATATATACATAAAAGATATCATCTAATTCAATTTGATATGTTTTATAATAATTTTAGAGAGATTTGGTCAAATAAGTTGGATAAAAGATATGAAATTATTAATTGATATGGTTAAAAGAATTTAGACTATACGAGAAAATGACATATAAGTGAAATTAACCTCTTAGTTAGTATATTGAATTTCAACGAACATGATTTTCCTTTAATTTAATTTACGATTGAATGAAAGTTTTATTAAAATATTTCAAGCATAAAAGTTAATAAAAAAAATATTTCAAACAAATTGATATAATAAAATATAATTTATTAACAAAACAGCCTTATGGCTTTATATATAGAAATGAAATATGAGTATTTTATGTATAAATAAAAATTATTATAAAAATTAATTTATTAATTTATTTAAACCAAAATTATATATAAAAAAATTTATAAAAAAAAACGCGTACGACGCAGGTTGTAACGGCCTAGATTATGAAATCCGGGTTACGTTTAGAGGAGAGAAATATCCCTCTGTCAAATCTTAGCAATCCAAGTACGAGTTGTTTATTTCTTCTCTTCAAGTTATAACCCTGTTCTAATTCAACTGGTTAAAGCTCAAAAGAGGCAAAACGAGTTTAAATCAATATAAATATACATTGCTTCTAATTGTCCAACTAAACCAAAACATTGATAAAGTCAAGGTTGTACGAAATCTTCTTAACACTCTCGTCCCGTGAGGAAAACCTCATCATAGAAGCACTCAGCAAGCAAAAGGGAGCGGGTACCTGAAACTATCCACGAAGTCAGGCCAAGAGACGCATGCGGGCCCTAAAGACCTCGCTGAGGACATATAATACGCCTATACCTAAAATAAAGGATGTTCAAGTGCAGTACGAAATTTAAATCACATAAGCATGCTGACAGTTTATATATATGCAGAAAATAATTAAATGGATCCACACAGAATGTCAAGTGGCATATCCCCAATCTCCCAATATGTGCCCACTCTGGGGTCATACATGTCCGTACCCAACTCCGAGGTAGGACGCCCGGTCGGTGCCGCAACCATCATATGTCCGTACCCAACTCCGAGGTAGGACGCTCGGTCACCGCCGCAGCCATATCATAATATAAGACTCGACTGGGACCAAAACGATATGAAACACGAATGCCCCAATGACCCTAACAACGACTCTAAGGACTCACAGATAACGGTCGTTCTCTTTTCAAACGCATAAAGAATAGGGATGCTCATTCATAAGTGCAAGTCCTAAGCATGATACTACATGGCATGCTTAATGCATATGCAACACCTACATACTATATGACACATCAGGCATGAGGTCCTGGTTACTGAGTAAGCTCCCGTAGGAAACTTACCTGGAGTCTTCACATCCAATTAGCCAGCCAACAAGCCACTCAGAGAGTCATCCATCAGCAAATAAGCCACTCAAAGAGTCATCCAATCACACTAGCAAATAATAAGCAAGGAAATAGCTCATCAACACATGTTTGATCAACACACAAGCAGGCCTCAACTCATCACATGACTAAATCATATTTTATTCAAGTAATCCCGTATTCTCAACATGACTATCATTCTCAATTAACCTTGTTCACATCAAGTATGAAACTTAGTTCAAAGTCTTTACCAAGATCCTCACTCAAACATCTTACTTCAGATCAAGCTCAGGTTTTGCTTAACAATTGCTCAAGTAATTCATAATTTATCAAATCCTCAAATACTTAACCAAAATCATAAGTTCTCAACACCAAGGATCAACAAGTCTTATTTATCAAAACTCACATAATAAATCATGCTCAACGAGTAACCAAGGTAAGTTGACAAGAATCTCTTCTATCAAATCATTTCTCAAGTATCATATATTCATTCATATTTAAGGACCAAGCCACGATAAGTCAACATTTCTAAAATCCTTTATGACTTCAATTATCACTAAATCAATCAATGAAAGCTCGAAGTCAACACAATCCAGATTAAAACATAATAAGTCCTCAAGGTATCTCCTTATCTAAGATCTCAACTTTGCTTATTAAGACAAGTTATTAAATCATATCTCAAGGTATTGGCTATTAAACACATGATCATAACCTAGCAAGAATTTATCATTATCACAATAAGATCTTATTAATATAGATATAACTTAAAGGATCATTACCCCTAGACAAAAAGATTTAGTCAATAAATGTAATTCTATAAGCAAGTAACAACCAACAACCCATCTATACTCATGTTTAATAGCTAACTCAAATTATTAATCAATCTCTTAACTTAAAAAGCATAACAACAAGCTTACAAGTATAACAAGTTCCCAAGATGCCTTTTATATAACCTTATACACTTGACCATATCTTAGCTACTCTTATAAGATTTTGCTCATGAAGTACACTAGCATCCTAGGGTAAGTTGATATTTCCCGAAATCATCTCTAATTTCAATTATAAGAACTACTCAACAACAAAGCACTACCATCAAGCTTAAAAGCACATGAGTATAAAAATTTGTAAAACATCTTTTATATAGCCTTACTAACCACATTCGTAACTCAAAGAAAAAGAACAAACTTATAAGTTTGCACACTATATCCATAGGATCTTAACTTAAATGATTTACTCAAGTAACTCACAGGTTCCCAAAAATATAAAATTAACATAGAGATCTTATTTGTCGAGTCACTTCACTAAGAAATATAATCAATCAATTTTAAGTTATAGCCAAATTGAATCTAAAACCTTAAGAAATTCATCTCCTCTTAATAACTTAGGTAAAGCCCCCCACCCCCCCAAAGCAGTTGTTTATCCTATTCATTGATCTTTTAGTTGTTCGGTCTAAACTGTACAAAGCCACTCATAAGGCCCCATAACAAATACCATTACTTATTAAAAGGTGTAACTAGCCCAATTAATCAGCAATTATACGTTAAGACTAGATTAACCGATTTTATGGCTCATAATATAACTTTAAAGACACCTTTGAAATAAACAGGTCAAAAGAATTTAACAATAGTACCACCTCTAAATTAGTCACACTCAATGTGAAGTCAATTCAAAGTAGTTTCAATTCCCAAAGATCAATCAAATCCAACTCATTCTTTATTAGCTCAACCAAAACCAAATTTGATTCACTTAAATTAGGAAAGTCAAATCCATTTCAAGTAATCGAGCCGAACAGTGCCACAATCGAGCAACGAAGTAAATCAAAACTAAAACCAAAACTATCAAATCTTCAATATGTAGTTTCAACAACCCACTAGGCTTAGTTTCTAGAAAATAATCAGGCAAGAAGGAGGTATACCCAATCCCGACGAGGCTAGTCAAGGTTCAGATTCGGGGCTCGGGAGACGTTTGAGGAGACAGAGGAGTCACGCGGTAACCCTTGCTTCCCCTTCTGTTGCGGCCGTCGACGAGGAGCTCTGATTCGACCCTCAATGGAGGTCGGCAAGTCGTGAGAGGGAGAGAGGATCGGAGGAAAGGGGAAGGCAACATCGGTGTTGGTGCTCGGCATCAGCTGGTACCCGGCGAGAGGATGAGCGAACAGGGGTGATGTTCGCCATCAGCAGCTACTCGTGACCACCAGGCCGACGTCGACTTCGGTTCCAGGCGCAGCTCTGGTGGTTTCTAGCTCCGACAGAAGGAATGACGACAAGAGAGGGAGCTGGGGCAGAGGATGGAGGAAGACGAGCAGAGCTTCGAAGGCTTGGTTGCAGCCCTTCCATGGCGGCTTGAAGCTTGAGGTTTGTGGGACAGTTTTGGATCTGAGGTAGAAGAGAGAGAGAGAGAGAGAGAGAGAGAGAGTGAGAGAGTAGTGGAGAGGGGGAGGCAACGCCATGGGAGGCGCTCGAAGCTGGAGGTCGGGTGAGCAGTGTTTGAATCTGAGAAACGGGGAGGAGAGAGTGAATAGGGGCGGCTGATGAAGAGGGATGGGGCGGTAAGGAGTTTATAAATGGGGACATTAGGGTTAGCCTTATATTAGGAAAAATTACAAAAATCATCCTGCTATTTATGTTTTTGTAAAATTCTATCACAATAAATAATAAGATTTAACCCAACAAATTCTATTTAATTTAGAATTTCATAAGAATTGTCATACTCGCCTCATTAGATTCAAATCGATATTCATAAAATAATATTTTAAAATTTTCGGTCTTTACACAGGTAATAAGACTAGTTATATATAATAAAGGAGAGGTCGACTGATACACCTGGCACTTTCTCCTTAATCGTAGTCGTATGAACTAATCATAATTTTTCGAAATAATCAATATATGCATAAGACAAAATTTTATTCTAACTCTATTTAATCAATATATCTATATATGCATAAGATAAAAGTTGACCTAATTTCATTAGATATGGATATTAGTCGTATGAACCAATCATAAATTATTGAAATAATCAATATATGCATAAGATAAAATTTTATTCTAACTTTCATAATTCTTAGCCGTGTAAATTAGATCTATATACATAATTTTTTTAAAAAAAAAATTAATGTTCAGTGAATCATGGAATTTTTAGATATAATTTTTGATATAATTCATTTGATGTGTATTAGATAAAGATAATTTTTTTAGATATAATTTTATTCTAACTTTCATAATTTTGAAATTTTTTGGACCCAAACCCGAAAAACCGGTATAATTCATTGGTTGAGTTTGTGACTTTATTGGAAATGATCGGGCATCCAAGATACTTCCCTAAGTTGGTGGTATGTGGAATATTTAGTTCATTTTGTATGTTAGTTTTGATATGGCCCTCCAAATTCGAAGTAACTTGGAAAGCAGATTTGTGAAGGTTGATCTGTTGTCCAGTGAAGTGGCAAATATTTGAGCTACCTTATTAATTTGGTCACATGCCGTTTTAGTCACCGAGAGAAGATAATGATGTCATTCGCGAAGGATAGGAATGGGATCTTAGTGCAGGAGCACGTGATTGAGATACCGAGATGGCTTTTAGGCTGCATTGATTCATGTTGTAGCCCATTTGCAAGCACTTCAAAGACTAGAAGGAATAGATATGGTGATAATGGGTCTCCCTGATGAAGACCTTTAAATGGTGTTTACTAATACTGAGTAGGTGACCGTAGTAATACATTTCTTGATCCAAGAGATGAAGTGGTTATTGAACCCGAATCTGTTGAGAAGATCAAGAAGGAAGTCCCACACGACCATGTCAACGACTTTTTCCATGTCCATTTTAACTGTCATCCAACCAGATTTCCACTTTTTCTGTTGAAAAGAGTGAAAAAACTTGTTGGCTATTAGAATATTGTCTTGGATGAGTCTTTTTGCGATGAATGGACTTTGTAGTGGATGTATTAATTTAGGTAAAACATGTCAAAGCCTAGCGGCTAAGACTTTGGAGATGATTTTGTAAATGGTGGAGCAGAGACTAATAGGTCAAAAATTATTGGCAGTTAATGGATTGTCACATTTGGGTATAAGAGTTATAAATGTATGGTTTATTTGTTTGAGCAGTTTTCCACTAGAGAAGAAACCTTTGGTCGCTTTAATGACAAAAGGACCAACAATGTGCCAGTAGGATCTGAAGAAACTGGCAGGTAAGCCGTCGGGTCCCGGTGATTTGTCTCTAGCCAGGCTGAAGACAGCTGTTTTGATTTTGTTATTGGAGATTGGTTGTCAAAATCGGAGACCTCAGGGGAGATAAAATCAAGCAACCAACGATGCCCATGAGTTATAGTGGGCAGAGAAACGCCTGGAAAAGTCATTTATAATTTTGTTCCTTATCTCGAAAACAGATGTTAGGTTAATATTATCGTTAGTTACAAATGTTTTTATTATAATTCTGTTTCTTCTACTAGTAGCGATGCGATGGAAATATTTTGAATTGGTATCCGAAGTTTTTAAATGAAATCTTTTAGCTCTTTGATCCCAATAAGTTTTTTTGGAAGTTGACTAGTTTGGTGTATTTGTTAAGTAAGCGCTTGTGTTTGTTGTCAATAGCGTGGTCATATCATTGAAAAAGTTGTTGTTGTAGTTGTTGAAGTTCTGTTTCTGTTTTTGCAATTTGGGCGAATATGTTTCCGAAGGTGTGTTTGCTCCATGCTTTGCTTTTCTTTTTAAGATCTTGAAGACGCTTGATTAATTTGAAGAGGTTTGTACCAGGCAGGTTGAGACGCCAAGCTTGTCTAACCAGATTCTCATAATCTTTGTGTTTGGTCCAGGCTAATTCAAACCGGAAGGGTTGCATTATGGGCCTTTGATTTAGGAAGAGTTCTAGGGATATTTGGTAGTGATCGGATGTTGTGAACGCATGATTTTTAGTAATTAGATGTGGAAGAATGGTGAATATGTTTTTGTGAATGAGAAACCGATCTATTTTTCGTAAGTGTCCAACTCATTTTGAGAACTTTTCCTCCATGTGAACCGATTACCACACGTCGAGAGGTCTATAAGGTCATGTTGTAGTATGAAATTTGTGAGTCTATTGAATCTGTATGGTTGAGGTTGCGAGCCACCTAGTTTATTAGCACTATAAATGACGTCGTTAAAGTCACCAACGATAATACCAGTGCCGGGGTATCTTTGAAGAGAGTCAGAGATCCGATTCCAAAAGGACAACTTATATCACTAGTGTGAAGGTGCGTAAACAAATATAATAATTATTGTTAAGTTGTAGTTAACATTGTGGTATTTGGTTAGTATGTATCTTTGCTTCGATTGGAGAATTTCGAAGGTGTCTTTATTTAAATGGGACGATTTCCAAAGTAAGCAGAGCCCACCAGAAAGACCAACTGAAGGACAAAAACATAGATGATCAAAACGGGCCTGAAGCAAGTAAGATTCTTTTGGGGGAGATTGAAGCTTGGTTTCAGCTAATGTTAAGATTTGGATGTCATTGGTTTTGCAAGTAGCGTCGATCTATGTCCAAATATTCTTCTTGGCGAGACCACAAACATTCCAGAAGCTAACTTTCATGATTAACTAATTTTTTTATATTCGGTATGATAGGTTGATTCCTTCCCGCGATTAAGGCAGGAGACAGGTTGGGGCCAAGATAAAATCTTGTCCTAATTAAATGTAGAGAGGTTCGTTGACAATGTGGTGTGAATTGTTGGATTCATAATACAAGGTATGTTCTTGACAAGTTGTTGCAAACAATATGATATTTATTAAAAGCATCAAGAAGAATCTTGAAAATTGAGTGGTAAAGTTGTAGTGCAATTGACTGTTGTGGTGATGGCTAGATTTTATAGAGAGGTCTCAAGTCCAAAGTGTGAACCCCACCAAGGATGGGGTGTTAACTCGAGGCAAAGTGTATAGTCTTAAGGATGAAAGAGTAATTGAAGATTCTAGCAACAATAAAATATGAAATGTTATAGAGCAATTAAAATAGTGTTGTCATGAGTATGCATAAGGGTTGCTGTCAGAACGAACCAACAAAGCAAAAGTATGAGATTGGGTTTACAACATTCATATACACATTTAGTGTTGCAGTTGGGTGAAGAACACCGAGATGAACTAGAAAGGAGAGTTGGGTCTTTAGCAGCCACTGAGGAACCCAGTAAGAGAATGAGAAAAATTCACCATGTGAATCTTTCCTTACTGTATGGGTTCAATGGTCATGCAAAGGAGAGAAGCCATGTCATGTTAGTTTTCCATATTATAAAAGTGTAAGAAAAAAAATTGAAGTAGTACATGGAAAGAGGATATATGAAAGTTATTCATGAAATGTTGTAATAGAGAGGATGAATAATTGTTATTTAAGATCGAATTTGACATATTTCGATTTAGAATTATGATGTTAGTTATTAGTTTGAACCATTGAGATATAGCAAAGACTAAGGAGTAGGAAGAAATTAAACATTGATATATAAACATGCAACAAAATGATATTGATTGATAAGCTAGGGTCCATAGGGTTTCGCATGAAATTCAAATAGCTAAATCGCCGGGGGTGAGGTGGGGTTCTAGTATTGTACACAAAACACCACTAGTGTGGCCACCGTGAACCAGAGGTGAGTAAGCAAAAGGTGATATTCCTAGAGAAAACCTGGACATAGAACTACATATTAGTTGGAATGTTTGCCCCTCTTCAGAAGGGAGCTTGCGGTATCCTCCATGCCACCCTGGCTCTTCCTCTTCAGGGAATCTGAGGTCGATGGTTCTTCAGGTGGCATCTCCATAGAGGAGAGGAGCTTGACCACGGTAGAGGCAGATTGTAGGGAGTGGAATGATGGCTCAGAGATCATGTCCACAGTCATATCTTCCTCAGTAGGAAGTTGCACCTCCTCATGGTCATCAATGGTGCAGTCATACTTCTCCGAGTCAGGTCCCAGGAGGTCATCATCCTCAACCTCATATTGGAGGCATTGGAGGATTTCCGAATCGACTTCGTCTCCCATGATAGTGTAAAGCGAGGGATCAAGGAGGGGAAATAGAGGCTCCGTATGATCATCATTAGAAGTGGGGTGGGATAGTCAGGTTGACAGAGGGAGGAATGGGTAGCTCAGTGTGATTTTCAAGGGTGATAGCTCCACCCCAAGCTCGATACCATCCCCAAGATGCACACTAAAACCAGCTGAGATAGGAACCACAGAGGGGTTACCAGGCAACATCAAAAGGGGCACTGAGAACACAGGGGGTGAGAGAATTAGTGAGGGTGGGTTTTCTTCAGAATACTTGGAATCTTTTGAGGAAGAAGATGAGGTGGACTTGGCCTCATATGAGATTGTGACACCACCTTAACCAGAAATGTAAGGCTTATTCCCAAAAGCTTTGATGGGGTTGGGAAGGTTAAGAGGTTTAACATTTTTTCCTACCTTGACCCAACCATCTCCTGTTGGAGAATCAGATTTCCAGTTTGGCTTTTTGATTCTGATGTGGATTTTTTTGGCTTAGGAATGCATAAAGGGCATTGGTTGAAGAGATGGGTGATTGAACCACGATTCCCACAGCCATCCAGGAATTCTTCGAACCAAGCCATAAAGGTGGAGACTTGGTTGGGGCCTGTAGGTACTACAATAGAGTTAGCGAAGGTTTTAGCGACATCCAGGTTGATGCAAACACATAGGAAGCGATTGTTAGCATCAACCGAAGGATCCAACTTGATGAAAGAGCCAAGATCATTGTGTTTGAGAATTGTTTTGCCAGCCTCCTCATGGAGGGGAGTAAGCCTGATCCATGTATCAGTAGAGGTGGTAATCTCGAGCATGAGATCAAAATTTGGTTTCCAGGGTTGTAAAATGATGAGGTAAGCAAAGACATGGTAGGGACGACCGATCCAAACTTTTTGGAAATCATAAGGATTAGAAAAGTGAATCTCAACCCAATTATTGGGCATGTCAAGAAACTCTACCTCACCAACAAGCATGTGCCAATCAAAGAGAAGTTTGGTTTGTATTTTGTCAATTTCACTGGGGCTACCAAAGACACGCCCAAAGAGAGAGCAGTTGATTTGGTTTTTGTAGCTAGGTTTGGATTTGGTAAGTTGAGCATAGAAAGACGAGATATCAATCTTTCCTTTTCCCTTGTCCCTTTTAGATGAACTAGGAGGGGGGCATTTGGTTAGGTGTTGCAAGATTGCTTCCCAGAGGGTGATTGGGTTTCGCAAAACTGCTTCCCAAAGTAAGGGTTTCGCATTTCTGCTTCCTAGAACGGTTGTTCCTCAAATCAGGTGTTAGGGTGCCATTCCTTTGGGAACTTCCTATTATATGAGTCATCGGGCTCCAAACCCAGAAGAAAACAAAAAAAGAAACCAACAGGAGGAAACACCAGCAAACACTGTGAGAGAGAGAAGTATAGTAGGTTGGTAGATGTACATTTAATTCAAGGGTGGGTGAGTATATATAGATTCTGAATGCGTGAGAGTAATCAATTAGAGATGAAGTATAGCAATGGAGGAGGGCAAGAATAGATGTAGAAGAAGGTAATCTTTCACATACCAGAAAGGGGGCAGGTGAGGCCAGTAGAAGAGCATAGTCGTTGACCTTAAGGAGGGAGGTGTGTACTCAACAACCAGTAGACACCGAAGGCCAGCGGGATAGGCCGTACAATCCAAGCACAGCCAGGAACCTAAACACCAACACACACGCAAAACCCTGATAAGATTGGAAGGCTCAATTGGAAGGGTCAAGAGATTTCACCCATCAAGAGAGAGAAGAGTAAACTCTTCAAAACAAAGAACCGTACGATTGAACGGAAGAGAGTGAAGCTTAGAGCCCTGAAGAGAGATGAAGTTAATCATTACATCTTGTATTGTTGAGATCCAAATCCAAAAGCGGAGAGCTTTTAGAAGCCGACTCCATGAATATCTTAGTAGAGGACAAAGATAATCAGAGGAATGATTTGACATGTCAAGGAGATGTTTCTACGGTTGAATCGCCGATGAAGGGAGTTTGAGGATGAGGCGATTTGATTGTAGATGAAGAACTTTTTAGGATTGCAGTAGAATTTAGGTTGAGAAGGAAGGGGGCGCGTGTTGCGCGTACTGTTGAGGGTCATTTTGAATTTTATTGTTCATTTGATGACCTTGATGAATCAGTTTAATATTCTTGTTTTTAACTACCCCATAGTTTATTCTTTTATGATATTAAATTAGTTATTTAAGTTGATTATAAAAGATTTTTAGTTATTATTAACAAAATTGATAAAATCAAATCAATATGATTTTATCTAATAAAAAAATTGAACTTTAATGAATCCAAAACATATTGGTCAATTCTGCAAACAAATTATCCTTGACAAGATTCCAGTTAATTCAAAAACCATTGTCATAACAACAAATTAATAAATAAAAATCCAAAATATAGATGATCAACAATGATCGCTACCATCGTGTAGTCTTGTACTGGGTGAGTATATGAATTTTTTTTTCTTATGATTTTATTTGCAGTAGGAGGAAACACAATTTGACACGCCAAACAGTTGTTGAATCAATCTTATGATGAAAGTGGTGAATAATCAATTGTTGAAGTCGAAGAAAACCGAACAAAAACTAGGCGTAAAAGCTATGAAATCAAATCCAAACACTATGATAATTTACGGTTTCAATACTTTTGTTCAACCACATATTCCATATCCAAACACTCTGATCCTTGAAATGCACCAAAATCAAATCTGAATCGAAAATGCATGGAATCTACAAAATGGAGTTATCAATCGAAAATTGACATTTGAATGCTTGAAAACCCTCTGTAGATGCAAAGACGATGAGAATAGAGGGACGAACACGTACACCATATGAACAGGATGGGAAGAGAGAAATAAACACTCACAACTAGCCACGACTTGGTAGAAATGGAGAAATCTCATTAGAGATGGACGAATTTCGCCAGATGAAGAACAACTCGTTGAGCCTAATAGATGAACGACGGTGGGAGAGGTATCTAAGACAACAATTGCAAAGCTGAGAATGTACAAAGACCATATTCTAGGAAGAAATTGAATCTCAAGGACATAAAACACAACCAAACCTCAAGAAAAAAGGTATATAAGATGGAAACCCCGGCTTGAGGGGAGTTTTAAGGTTAATTTTGATGGGTCCATATTGTCTATGGGACAGTCCATGATAGGTTGTGTGATTCATAATCATGTTGGTTCGGTTATGGTTTGCGATGCCTCACACTGAAACTCCTCGTCAGCATTGATGACGGAAGCTATTGGACTTCATTTGGGTCTCCATTGTATGGAGGTAGAGGGTGATAGTCACACCATTATCAATGTCATAACTAGTCTTTGGATATGGGTGTGGGAGGTAGAGATGATGATCACCGACACCTTTCTCCTCCTTTAGTTTTTTGAATGTGTGAGCTTCAATCATGTCTTCCAAGAAGTCAATCAGGTCGCATCCAGGGCTTCAGGATCTCGTCCATAGAGATGCTATTGGGTGATGGAACATTCACCCAAAATCTTACATTTTTTTTTTTAAAAAAAATAAACTTGTTACCAAACACACTCTTAGATTTTTTTTTAATAAGAAAAACATTCAAGGCCCAAATATATCTAGCTCGAGGCCGACAAAGTCGGCAGATGACGGACCGTTACACGTACAACCTAAAATGAAAGGTGCAAAAAAAAAAACAGTGACAGACATACAATTTCCGGTGAAACAAGTTCCTAAGACGCTGAGAGTGAGGCAACATAGTCTAAGAACCGAATTCAAGCGCCACCAACTAGATCGGGCATTCGGGCGCCTCAAGATTCATTGGGCCGAAATCTAACTCCAAGCCCGACTGTGGCCCGTAGCCGAACAAAAATTAAACACATACTCCGTACGGAAATCCCAGCGTTCTCGCTCCTCGCTCAAATATACACCAAACGCGCCCCCACGCCTCCAGCAGAGAAACCCTAGCCAGGTCCGGCGGTTGTTTTCGTCGTCTTCTTCAACCGTGATTTGGATTAGGGACTAGTTTCTAGGGTTAGGGTTTCGGCTATCTGCTATTCGATCCACAGGAACGATAAAAAAGAGAGAGGCAGAGAATGGGGAAGACGAAGAAGTCAGATTTCGAGGAGGAAATGCATTCCAAGACCCCGTCAAAGTCAAATTCCGAGTTCGTGTTCAGCGACAGCGATGACGATGCGGAGGCCAATGCGGATTTGAGCTTGAAGATTGTCGAGAAATCGAAGTCGCGCGCTTCCTCAGACGCCGGGCGTGGTAGAGGAGACGGTGTTGCGGAGGGAGAATTACAAGTCGGCGGCGAGGGTGACGATATTGTCACGACGGAGTTCGTAGCTTTGGACAGTGTTAAGAAGAAGAGTAAGAGGGAGAAAAAGAACAAGAAGGCTAAAAGGATTGAAACCGAAGCTCAAACTGTAAGCTTTATTAGTAGCCTCCAGGTTAATTATTTTTATTGCGATTGAATTGAGTGTATCTTGTTGATTTATTAATCCTGTTTTAGGGATGGATCTTATGAAACATTCAGGATTTATTTAGAATGAAAACTGTTTGAAAAATTCAGCTACTGAATACCGATCAATTTCATCACAAGTTGAACGAATAAAGACGCTGACTCAAGGTTAAATCTCCTTATGACCACACTAATTCGATTAACAGGACAATATTAGCAATACTATAAACTTACAAAGTGAATAACCAACCACTCACATCATACCCCATGATTGAATGCTGTTAAACCTCCAATTAGGAGCAGAAGCTCTTATAAACGAGTTTCTTCAAGTTCCTTTATTTACCGTGTTATTCCCTTCTATTTTTCCTGTAGTCTAACATATTTGAATTAGGTAGACACCCCAGGCCTATTTATAATTTATAATTTAAACTTAAAACATAAAAAAGATGACTGCCGACTGGGTATGATGTGATATATTTTTTCTGTTCCTTTCACTTGGTTTGTCTGGTTTCTAGTGCTCAACAACATTGTTCCAGAAGTTGAATTTTTTTTTTGAAAGCAAATGTTTAAGTTGTTTAAAGCTTCGAATAGTTATTATAGATATTTGATTGTCTGGTTTCAGGTTAATGCTGTGCCAGAAAAGCAGAGCACAGAAACCATTGAAGGATTGGAGGTGGTTAAGTCATCAGAGCAGGACAGTGTTGACAACTCTAATAACCCAGTGTTGCAACGGCTTCTTGTGAGTTAACAAACAACTTACCATGAAATGCTGTTTAAGATGGGGCAAAGGAATGTTATTAAGGCATTGAATTGTATCTGTTGTGTATTATTCCCAGCGCCCTCCAAGATACTTTACCCTTTCAGATAGCAGTTTTGGAACATGTTACAACTGTGGGGAGGAGGGTCATATGGCAGTAAACTGCAAAATAGCTAAAAGGAAGAAGCCGTGTTTTATATGTGGGAGTTTTGAGCATGGTGCAAAAGAGTGTCAAAAGGTAAAAGTTATTATTTTATGCATAGCTGCTGATACATAGGGCAAATGCAATGGAAGGAATCTTAATTTTTCTCCTTACTGTTGTAACAAACTAACAATGACTCGGTCTTGAATATAATCCAAAGTAATCTGCAACCAATTTATCCTTTTTATTATGACTAGTTACTTGTTTGTTCTGCGTGCTTGGAGAATTAAGCTCCTTCCTTTATGAGGAATGTCTAGTATAGTAGTATAAGCTTTAGGATGATAATAACTGCTGCAAGTAAAAGGAAAATTGGACGTAATTGTTATTTAATCTAAAATTGTTATTTAATCTAATGGTTTCTTTGTTTTTGGTGGTTTGTCTGGAGCTCATAACATGCAGCTTTTTTGTTATTTTTCCTGATTGGGTTGTAGGGCAGTTTAATTGTCGAGACTCGGAGAAAACAATTATCATTTACCTCTTTCCATATTTGGATCACTTGTAATATTCAGATAAATCCTAATTATTTTTTCACCATGCTTTTCATTTTTGGGTTTGAGGCAGGGAAAAGATTGCTTTATTTGCAATAAAAGTGGTCATCGTGCAAGAGACTGTCCAAAGAAGTTTAAAAAGTGCTCTCAAGGATCTGATTTGTGCTTAAAATGTGGATCTTCTGGGCATGTTATGACTTCTTGCAACAATGATTACTCTCTTGATGACCTAAAGGTCTGCCATTCATTTGTCTCACACCTAATTTGGGCGTTTCATTTTAAACCATTTGTCTCAAGTTATTCCTTGGTGACTAACCTGTCCTCTTCCCTATTACCAGGAAATACAGTGTTATGTTTGCAAGAGCTTTGGTCACCTTTGTTGTGCCAACTATTTTGAGACTGTTCCAACTGAAGTGTCTTGTTATAAATGTGGTCAGTTGGGGCATACTGGACTTGTAAGTTGTTTCAACCTGTCTCTTTAATCATACTGATATTCTGGCATGGTTTCTGATTTGAAGAATATCATTTATTTATATTTATACATATTTGAGTTTTTATACTTTCTTCTTGCACTTTTATGTTTTCTTGTTGTTAGAAGCTCATCCTCAACTTGCAACTCTCGATGATTGGCTATTGAGAAGTGAGAATTGGTGTCAATGAATATTTTCCGTTGTGATAATTCAAACTTACATTTGAACTGTGGAGAATTATGGTGTTATGCTTAATTTCTTATTGCTTGTAAATTCTTTTCTTTCACATCTTCTTGATTGCGATCTTGTCTTTCCCATGCCATTCTTGTGTTTGGGTTAAGCCATTTTTTACAGCCTTCAAAAGTTCGAAGTTACTTTTTTTGCTAGGAGTTTTGCTTGGAAGATGGTATTACTACTTGTTTCATTTATTGCTTAACCATTTACCTATGCTCTCAGGCATGTAGAGGGACCCATGGAGAGAGGGCTGGTGAAACTACACCATCCTCATGCTTCAAGTGTGGCGAAGAGGGGCATTTCGCACGTGAATGCTCAAATTCTTATAAGGTAGGTATCTTACTCATATTTATCTGTGTTGTAATGAAATGAGCTTTTGTAAATGAAGGGTTTTTTTTTCTGACAAATTAAATCCAACCTTTTTGTACTTTGGCTAGGTTAAGCTCTGGATGTCTTTCTCTCCATTTACTTGTTTTGATTATTCAAACTTACATTTGAATTTGGCAGAATTAGGGCATTATGCTTATTGCCCCTTAATTTCTTTTCATTTATATCTTCATGACTGTAATCTTGGCTTTCTCATGCCATTCTTGCTTCTGGATAAGGCGATAAGCCGAATTTTACAGCCTTCTAGAGTATGGAATTGTTTTATTCGAGAGTAGTTTTGCTTGGAAGATGATATTACTGCATGTTCCATTTATTGCTCAACTGTTTACTTATGCTCTCAGGCATATAGAGGGACCAATGGAGCGATGGTTGGTGGTGAAGACACACCATCCTCATGCTACAAGTGTGGTGAAGAGGGGCATTTTGCACGTGAATGCTCAAATTCTTACAAGGTTTGGGTCTTACTCCTACTGTTCCTTGCTATACTGTAAAGAGCTTTAAAAAAATTTAGGGTTGTAAAAAACAGAATAACCCTTTTTGGAAGTGTTTTGGTGGTTCAGTCTTTTCCTTTACTAATAAAATCCATCTTGCATACCGTGGTCAGGTTAAGAAGCGGAGCCATGATTTGTCAACCCCAAAGAGGAAAGCGTCAAAAGAGAAGGCATACAAAGGTCACAAGTCTGCACCTCAGGAAAATGGCAAGGCTCATAAGAAGAAGAAATTGAACTTTGATGAAGAAAATAGTCGAAGCTCGAGCAAGTGGAAACCTTGGACTGGCTGGACAACAGATGATCCCGCAGATTTTCCCCGTGGAGGAGGTGCATCAAGCGCGGGGTGGGATTCCTACTCAACACCAAATGGCAAGGGACATCATAACTACAGGACCTCTGGCTCTGGAAGATATGCCTCGCCTTCTCGCTCTCTAAAAAGGTTCAACAGCCCATACAGTCGGACCCCAAACCCCCAAAGCTCGAGACATTACATTCAGCATGGCTACTCAGCCCCAAGGTTCGATTACCCTAATAGTGCTGAACCGAGAAGAAGAAATAACGACAGGTGGTTGTAGTTTAGCTTACTTCCTTTAGCCTACACCCTTCTCAAATGTTGTACCGCCTGTATTGTGGTTGTACTAGCGGTTATTTCGACTTCCTCAGTACAAATGAGTTCTGAGATGGTACAGCTCTTCAATTTATAGAGGCATCAATGGAAACATACCACCAGAACCTCTTTTTTGCTACATTAAATTTGCATAGCTCAAGTTGGCCCTTGCTGATTAAGAGTCGCCCAAGGTTAATTTGGCCTAACATCTTTGTACCTTCACATGATGGATCACAAGAACTTCTTAATGGCTTTACTTGCTTCTTTCAGTTGCTCTTCAGGATTTTTGTTTGCTACAACATCTTTCCTTTATAAATATAGTTTCAACTGTTGTTTTGCGTAGTTGAAATGTTAAATGCTATCATGCTAACTACCGGTTCACGGATAAGTCGAACGCTGGCTTGGAAGTCATCATTCTGACCAAGCACAGCAAACTATTTATTACAAGAGAGGAAACTTTGGTAAAAGGCGAAAGAATCGCTCACTGCGTGGCTGCGGTACATTACTCTCTTCTTGGTCTGTTATTTGATCTCTTGGCCACCACAGGCGAGCTTATACTTGAGGTACATCTCGACGATGTCGAGTCCACAGAGCTCCTTCACAACAGCCATGGTAGCAGGCACACTCAACTGGAAAAGAGAGTCAGAATCAGACCCTTCCAAGCCTCCCCAAGATCTCAGCTGCCTTCTTGCTTCTTTGATTGCTGCTCTCGTGGCGCAGTGAGCTGAAGCCGCTAACAGCAATGGCGGCTCCCCAGAAGCTGCACAAGAGCAAGTTGTTCAACGAGTTGGATTGGTAAGTTAACGAGTTCTAATCTTGTGCTGTTTGTCTACCTTTAGAGGAAAGAACGCGTTTCTGGTGGTGTCCGCTGTTGAGTATCTCAACATTCAGCTGTTTGGGAATGGTGTCAATTGTCGGGATCTTGTATGTCCACGTGCTATCAGCGACCACCATCCCATTCGAATCCGTTAGATACTCTTCCATCATGAAGAATCCGATTCCTTGAACAAAAGCTCCTTCAATCTGTAACAATGATACCAAATTTTTTTATTTTTGCTCAGGCCCTCAAACTAGAGGCAATCAGAAGCAGCTAAGAGGTCAGTCTAGAAATCTGGTCCAGAATGATAAATCCACCTAACAAGAAGACCAACCTGTCCAAGATCAACCGCGGGATTCAGACTCTGTCCACAGTCGTATATAATATCCGACCTCAATATTGCGGTTTCCCCTGTAAGGAGATTCAACTCAACCTGCAATATCATGTTTTTGAGGTTTACTGTCAAGAAATGGTGAACAATGAACATGGAACATCATTTTTTTTTTGTTTACTAGTACAACATCAATTCCAACATTTGGATGATATAACTGTGATTTATAGTATTCACTCTAAAATATCATATCAATAATTATTATCAAATATAGAGAAGCAAAAGCTCGAATTGTACAAACGACATTACCTCGCTTATGGCAGCTCCATAGTTCAGATAAAGCATGGAAGTAGCCTCAGGTACATAGTAAGTGCTTGCTGATAAATTCACTGATTGAAATTCAGCCTGCATTTAACAGAAACCATTTTTTTCGCCTCAAGGGATCACGAGGACACTTACACGAATCCGAAAACAAGATAGAAAACGATAGCAAGGGTAACCACCTGAAGAATCAGTGTCCTCCAATCAACGGAGCTCGTCTGTTTCAGCAGATTCTCCTTGAGGGATTTCAATCTCTCAACCAAGGTATTGCAGCAAATTCTAACTGCTTCACAGCTCGCTTCGGAAGTAGTACTTCCAGTGGTGAACCCTCCTTGTACTAAGCTCAGAGTATCTGCTTGCACGACGCGCACTTTATCCACAAGGTCCTCAGTTCCTTCACACTGAATCAAGCTAAGAGCAAATGCAGCCATTTGCTTTACTTTGGTCCACAGCCCCTGGCCGATCTCAATCCCTCCCACTTCGACGACGACAGAGCCATCCCACAGGATGCTAACTCTTCCCGGAGTTGGCCTTACACACACCTGGTGCACTATGGGCAATCTCGAGATTCCCCTTTTCTTCCATCTGTTAGAGTTGTTGAAAGCCTTCACCATTTCGGCTCTTTTGACAAAGCTTGCAGACTCGGCCAGCTTATCCCAAATCGAAGGCAACGTGTATTCATCAGGCTCACCTGCACCACCCTCATAAAAGAAGCTCAAGCTCTTGAAAGAGTGGAGATTTCTCGCTCTGACGGCATCCACTTCTATCGAAAGGCTGGCCGCTACATGTTCAATCACAGCTTCAGCTATAAACGACCCTTGCACCTCCCCTGGGCCTCGCATTGCAGATTTACTCGTGTGGTTCGTCTTGCATACCTTAAAGTCAAAAGACAAGGCTCCCCAATCGTACTTCTTGAGTGCGGACGCTATGTTAAATGGCATCACTGGGCTGACATCTTCAACCATCCCTGCATTGATTAATACATCAAGGTGCAGCCCAGTGATCTTCCCATCTGACTTGAACCCCACGCTGTAAGTTACTTTCATTGGATGTCTTCCTCCTGCCATTATCATATCCGTCTTTCGGTTGAGATATGTCCTGACAGGTCGTCGAAGCTTGTGTGCCGCCACTGCACATGCTGTAGCAACCTAGAAAAGGATTCATCAACTGAGGTGAAGACTGCTTTGAAAGAATAAAGTACATCACTTGAATACTCACTGGCATAGCTCTTATGGCCTTCCCACCGAAGCCGCCTCCTACACGTCTTGTGATGACGCGGACATTATGCTCAGGAACGCCAAGACAGCTTGCAATCACCGAATGGCAGAATTCCGGACACTGAATGGAACTGTAAACCACCATACAATTGTCTTCATCTGGAACGGCGAGTGCTGTTTGTGTCTCCAAGTAAAAATAGTACTGTGATGGAAGACTGATCTGCAAATGACAAGATCGACGACATTAAGATTGAGTTCTAAGAGTTGATAGTCACTTTAATTGCTGGCCAATGAAAGCTTTTCCTTATTTTGATGGAATACCTCTGCAGAAAGAATCTTATGATCAGCTTCATCCATTCCCTTCGAGAAATCACCAACTTGCTTCGGATTAATGAAAGCAGGGACTTCAAAGAAGCTGGATTTCTCAACAGCCTCTTCGACAGTTAAAATTGGTGGATCTAATCCGTCTGTGTCGTAATCAACCACTGCCAGGTTTGCTGCCAAATCTGCTTGTTTTTGTGTCTCCGCGACCTACAGAGTTATTTTGTTGATTAATTGCCTATGCAGAATCAATTTGCAGGAGAAAACAACTCAGCATGGAGCTGATAAAAAGAAAGCCTAGGTACAAAATCCGAAAGGATAATCTTACAGGTAAGTCTACCTTACCACGAGAGCAATGCGTTCACCGGCACAGCTTGTAAGGTCTTGAGCAAACAAGGGCTCACTGTTGAATATTGTTTTGGATCCTATATTTGCACCTCCACTTGGGACATCTTTATAGGAGATAACTGCAACAACTCCATCTGGAAGCGTTTCTGACTCGAATTTTATCTCCTTGATCCATGCCCGCGGCATTTTGCTATATATGAAAGCGCCATAAAGACAATTTTCCGGGGAAGGAATATCATCAACATAGACGGCTTCACCTGCAAGAGGTCAAACAGGCCAATGTGGCAATACCCGACGTAAACATGATAAATGTTTAACCAGGAAAGTATTTGTTGCAAAAGAAAACCTGAAGCCTGGAGTGCAGCTCCTGTCTTTATGAGGGAATCCCCAACTGGATGGAATTTTCTGCTAGATTCTATTACCTGCTTTGCTGGCAACAATATGGAAGGTTCGTCATTTACGCTTATCTGATCAAAGTGATTGGTAACAACATCTATGCCAGATTGAGGCTCAATATAACCATTTGATGCAACATCATAAAGTTCACTGCAAGATCCCATCAGGGGGTGAAGGAACTGGAAAAGAAATGCTGCGGCCAAGCTTGACCTATAAGACACATTTCGAATGCTGTCTTCTGGAACAATAGATGCCTGAATTAGCTTCGCAGCTTCATACAGAACATCCTCTTTCATTGTTTTTCCCACCAGAAAATCTTCGACAGTTTTAATCCGAACTGCATGTGCACTCCCATAGGCTCCGAAAGCCAAATGAATACTATGTATGACAACAACATCAACAAAATTGCTTGGAGAAACTTCAGCCAGAAATGCTGCATTTAGACTAGGTAATGCATTCCCCAAAGGACGAGGTGCGGCTCTATAAGTCTCGAATAGTAGCTTAGAAGGTTGTCCCGAGGGAGCATTACAAACCGGCTTCCAGCTTGGGATTTTAACACTCACTAGTAAGCCTTTGGAATCAAGAGGAGGTCTTGCCAGGAAATCCTCAAATGTGATTATATCAAGTTTCGAACCAAATAATATTTCCACAGTTGCATTCACAGCGAGCATTAACGTAGCTATATCAGAGGGAAAGTAATTTCTCTGCGCCATCACCAAATTCCCCCCTATGCTAGCTGAATTCCTAATAGATTTCGAGGCAACTTTCTCCAGATGGTCAGCAATTTTTCTCAGCAACATTTCAGTTTCCTTGCTACACAGATTACCGCTGCACTCCTTCATCGATGCAATAGCTTTAGAAATTGTCACTGCTGCACCAATATGCATACCTGCCTCATCTTTCTGAATCACTGATAACTCCGGAATGTATCTCAGATCAATGTATATGTCATACTTTGCTAGTTCTTTGTAATAGCTAGTGCCAGTATTGCTAACAACTAGCTTTACCCGCGTCTTTAGTTCACTCAGTTCCAACAAACCTTGGAGTTCCTTAATACTTGTAGGACTGAACCAAGAACATCCTTTTGAATTTAATGCCGCGGTAGATTTCAGTTCCTCCTTCAAAAATTCAGGAAACATACAGATTTGATTATTGGAATCATTAGAAGGTAGTCTACTTAATTTGACATCCTTGCTATCCTCCTTTCTCCAGAAGGAGTTCAATCCCAAATCCTCAATGTCGACATTATGTGCAAAACTTTTGCAGGCATCAGCAATGGGTCGATAACCAGTACAGCGGCATAGGTTTCCAGCTATACTCCTCTCGGCTTCAGAAACAGTCAGTTTGGAGAACCCGGGGGAGGGATCTGGCTGATCTGTCTTGTCAGCATTAACGAGAGCTGAGAAGAGCGACATACACATGCCAGGGGTACAGAAGCCACATTGGGAGGCATGAAAGCCAGCAAACCTTTGTTGTATCGGGTGGAAGCCGTCTCTGCTGTTACCGAGACCTTCAGCTGTCGTGATTGAACATCCATTCACACTGCATAGAAGTGTAAGACACGAACACACTGTATAATCTTCCACTTTATCATGTAGGATATCGTACTTGGACACCAAAACAACACAGGCTCCACACCCACCTGCAAATGCAATTATTCACAATTGCTTTTTGGAACCCATGATATACAAAAAGCATCCTCACATTCTCAAACATATCAAACTTAAAAGGGTGGTTATCCATATCCATGTTTGTTCAGAAAACTCTCATTAGCAGGGTGTAAATCTCGTAAGATTCTCCATCGTGAATCTCTCCATTGACATCTTAAGCTAGCCTAATTTGTTTATGTTAGCCTAAATAAGTTGCGAAGTTAAAAATGAAAATTGCAACCTTTTTTTTCTAGAACAATATATGTGTTTTTCCTGAACAACAAGTGAGGTCAAGAATCATGAATTTATCCTCAAAGACGGGCGGAAAATGCTGTCAATCAAGAAGTTACAGATGAAATTTCATCCATTTTTCTTATCTTGAAGCATTTCTTAGCCAATTAAATTTGCTAATGCTTCTTCCAGAGGTTATGCAAAAGCTATATCCTATCCTAAATCTCTATAATGGGAAGCTATCCAATCAACAATAATATCAGACAATTGCACACAACACTACAAAAAGATCGCCCCATTTCTATAACAAAAGTGAAGAACCCGTGATTGCAATCAATTCACCAACCAAAACCCAGAAACCACCCAAAAAAGATTGGAACTTTAAGCTTCAAGGACCACCACTACCACTACATGAACTGAAAGTGAAGCCCACACTTCACAGCAAGTCAACACTCAAATTTCACCACTAAAAATGAAAGTAGAGAGAGAGGGAAAGGGAGGAAGAGAGGACCTTCACCGCAACCGAGCTTGACGCTCTTGAAACGGGTACGGCAACGCAGGAACTCGAGGAGGGTAGTGGAAGGGTGAATGGCTGGAACTTCAAATCTCTCGCCATTGACAGCAAAAACCAGATGGTGATGGTCACTTACTCTCCCCTCCATACCCCGCGGAGCTAAAGATGGGGTTTTGATTAGTTGCTGTCACAGTTCACTCACTCCACTTGAGATTGGAACCCTAAAGCTGAGATTTCGACTTCGATCTCCGCCCAAGATTCGATCTTTCTATCAAAATTCGAGCTGGCGAAGCTGCAATAGAGGTTAATTTGGGTCTCCGAGCTCCACCGACGATTGAAACGATTGATTATTCCTTGAATTAAATTACAATTGTTTATGATCGGTCCTTGTTTTAGTATGGGGATTATTCGAGCGAAAACGAATGTGGTCCAATCTGGGGTTGACATATTCGGGTTGTCTGCGGTAAGCAGTTTTCAGGCTCGTGTTGCGTTGCAGAGATTCGGGTCAACCGCCGGTGACGTACAGGTCTGAGAGATTCGCCGGAAAAAGATAATTTAGTACAATTATTAGAAAAAATTCCAGGTGGTCCGAGAAAATACTAGGTAACTTATGGGTCATAACTTATGGGTGATAATATTTACACCCATAAATTTTATTATATGCACCACACCTACGCCTTTTGAATCACACCCATGCTCCTCTTGAGTCACATCTACGCCTCTTGAATCACACCCCTGCTCCTCTTGAGTCACACACCTGCCCCTCAAGAGGCGCAAGGTATTTTAATGTAAAATATCATGCGCCTCTTGATGGGCAGGTGTGTGACTCAAGAGGAGCATGGTGTATTTTAAAAAAAATATAAAAAGTGAGATATGTGGTGTAAATAGTAAATTTTGTGGTGTAAATAACATTGGCTAATTGTATTTTAGATCAACATGTTTTTTCATTTAGGTATCAGACACACAACTGAACTGGGAATTAGAAGAATCATCATTGAAAGTGACTCTGAAATCGTCATCAACGGAATCAACCACACTAACAAGACACCGTGGATTATTGCCCAAATAGTTGAAGAAATCAACTGCTTAAGCAAAGACTTCGAGTCAATCACCTTCCTACATTGCTACAGAGAAGCAAATCAGGCAGTTGATTACATTGTAAAATCCCCTATGAATTGTAATTTGTTCGTGAACCCCTATTATCACGAATTCCAAAACATCATCTCTTTAGATGATCATGGATGCCACTAGGACATCCAAATTCTTACATACTATAAAAAAAACATGTTTTTTCATTTCCATAACATATAAAATAATGGAGTTATATCTTTGTACTTTTTTTTTACAGTAGGCAAGGTTTTGGATACTAACAGTATCCATGATCATCAAGCATGATGATGTTTTGAAATTCACAACAAGACTCTAAAATGGAATTACAGCTCAAGTGTGATTTGGCAATAAAGTCGGCCGCATTATTCGTCTCTCTGTAGCAATGCTGGAATTTGATAAATTCGAAGCCTTTGCTTATAGTCTTTATTTCTTCTATAATCTGTGTAATCATCCAAGGTGTCTTGTTTGTCTGATTAATAGAGTTGATGATGATTTCACAATCACTCTCAATGATAGCCCTTTGTATTCCTAGTTCTCCCGCCAGTCTTGTACCTGCAAGTACTGCAAAACATTCTGTTTGGGTGACGGAGTCTGTTTTACCATTACATTTGTAAATTTGGTTGACCTGACCCTTATTATTTCTAATAATGCATCCTATTTGAGATTGGAATCCAGTTATATCTTTGTACTTGGCGTTGATACTACTAGCCATGTTTTTCAAACAAACTAGTTGTAGCACGCGGAAATCCAAACACTTTATTAAAAAAAATGTTATTTATTATTTACATACGCTTTTTTAGACCTAAAATGATACTGTATTAAATACTACATATTAACTTATTTTTACACAATTTCATACTCCCTCCGTTCGGCAAAACTTGTCATTTTAGCTTCTTTCACAAGTTTTAAGGCAATTAACAAATGTACTAATTTACCCTCAATTATTACCCTCCTTTTTTACTTTATCGAAAACTACAACTAACAAACCATCAATCATATCAAGGGTATTTTTGTAAAGTGAAGGGCAAAATACCTAAAATGACAAGTTTTTTTGAACAAAAATAACACCCTAAAATGACAAGTTTTGCCGAACGGATGGAGTACTTATTACCCATTATTATCCATAACTTTATTTTAATATCCATGGTATTGTTCACACTCCCTCTAAATATTTACCCAACATTACTTGTTTGGATTTGGTCAAGCCTTTCATAAATCCGCCTTCAATTCGACGTGGTACAAGTTTAATTAGACGTGGTATAATTTTTAATTAATTATGCTTTAATCCTCTTTAGAAGAACAATTAGTCAATGTCCAACTAACGTGGTCCACGTCCAAAACAATGTGGTTTCACGTCAAAAGGGACGTGTGATTTGTGGTGTATATAGTTTATTCAATTAAATATTGATAATTTATACTCCCTCCGTTCGGAAATAAATGATGTTTGACTTTTGTGCACGTAGTTTTAGGAGCTAAAAACTATATAAAATCTTATTTATTTTAATTAATTTTTTTCATAGTTTAATATCTATTAGTAAGAAGTATTAAATTGTGAAAAAAATTAATTAAAATAAATAAGATTTTATATAGTTTTTAGCTCCTAAAACTGCGTGCAAAAAAGTCAAACATCATTTATTTCAGAACGGATGGAGTATTAAAGTGAAATCAATATTTTATATTAAAACAAAATCAAAATTTTCACATAATGTCTTATCCTTAAATCACTACTACGTATAATTTATTAAGAAATCTATATTGCAGGAGTCTATTGAATGAATTAAAAAACAACATGCTATGGCAAAGGTGAGAGAAAGATTGGGCTTTTTTTTTTGGCAAATGGACTGAGCTTATGTACATCCCATGACCAAGGCAAGAGAAGTGGATTGGGTCTTGCAAATGGGCTAAGCTTATGTAAAATAGGTTAGTAAATACACTAAAATAAAAGGGTAAAATTGAAAAAAAATTTGTTACTATTCATCTAGCAACTTTCCCATATATATACTAGGTCATTAACCACGCGCAAATGCGCGCGGTGTTGTCATCTTTTATATAATCTGGATGCACTTTTAACCAATCTAAAATAAATTTATAAGTTTAACGGACAAATATGTACAATAATGTCTCACTGAAAGTAATTAATAAAAAAAATACAACCTAAAATATTTGCAACTCCACATGCTATATTGAAATCTCGTAGCTAGTAAACAAAAGATTCTTTATGAAACAACACCAAGCTCTTTTGTCTCACCTTCATCAATGCATCTCATTCAACTTAACCTCTTTTGTTCCTTCCACTGATTTCACTACAATACAAAATGCAGATCAACCGTATAAATAATTAAGGAGTGATTATTAGAACTGTCATTAAAAAAACTTTAATTGCAGACAATGACATTCTGAAAGATAGCCTCTCTTGCAGACAATGACATCGATTAATGGAAATCATAAAAGCAACATTTAAGATAACCCGATGCTCGAAAATTGAGTTATCATACTACAATACACATATGGCAATTTATAAGCCTAAAACAAAGGTTAAGTATGCCTTATAAGAATTCAAGTTGATAGCAACTCTCAACCCAAGAGAGAGAGCGAATAAGATAATGAAAAGCTAAGGGATGTGAGGTTCTGTTAAATAGCGCTCTCACAAAATTTATCCAATCTTTAACTGAAAAATATATATTGGAATAAAATGTCAAAAAAATGGCTTGCTTAATCAGTTGAATTGGAACAATATATTTTTCATCTATATCGTTAACTAAATAATCTAAAAAGGTGCTTTTCCTATAAAACAGAGCGTGGCTCCACAGTATCTTCAAAAAAAAAAATTTATAAATTAGGGTAAAGTATTTTCCTACCAAAAATCCCAATTTTGATAGATGTCAGAGATTTAGAACCGTTAAAACCTTCTTCTACTTAACTCGGTTTGATCCAAAAAATTTGTGGTTAGGTGTGAAATCAAGCCTTAAACTGAACACTGCAGACCCAAAGCTTACCTGTTCTACCCTATTCAAAGTGTTAATGTGAAATTTTGATCTCGCAAAAATAATAGTACCCCCAAAGAAGGAGATGACTAAAAACAATTCATGAATAGGTAGCTTACATATCAATTGCTGTGATAAGATTAATTGTTAGCTTATTTTTCTATCTTAAATTAATAGAGGGATATGACCAACTGCTTAATTTTTGTTATTTGATTATATATAACTCCTTCTAAGTTCTAAACCCACAAGTCGCTTTACACTACACTATTTTCGCTTCTTGTAATAGAACTCGCCCCCTATCCATTGACCATCCTCGAAATCATTCTCCATCCCAAACTGCTCCATCTCCTCATCATCATACATCTTCGTTGCTGCCTAAAATAAATTTCAAATAAGCAGCTAATAAACCTTGGAAAATAACTATTGCCAATGGTCAATGCAATAATAAAACAAACAATGAAAAACTTCTCACAGCTTCTCCTTGAATGGAGGTTGAAGGTTAACATTCAACAATAAAATCTATAATATTGGGGAACAACAGAGATTTTCAATCTCAACCCCGTATCGATAATATTGGGGAACAACAGAGATTTTCAATCTCAACCCCGTACCCCTTGATGGGGAAATCCATAACCTAATCTACACCCCTATCAACAAAACATCAACAACACAATCACCTCGTTCGACTACCAGGTGACCGTCGATCTTCCGCCGCCACCACCTCCAACATGCCACCACCGACAGAGCATCAGCCTCTCCACTCACGCATAACCCTAACAAACCCTAACACTCGCCGCCCAAAATCTAGATCTACAAAATCCACCACCCTAAATCTCCTTTCAATCTCAGTCCAAATCAACTCTTTCTTCCCAGGTTGAATTACTAACTAATCCCCTATTCAATTTGGGGTTTCATCTTCCTCTTCCCTCAATTGTAGGGGCGTACCCCCAATTTGAGAACCCAAACCCTTGACAACCACCGCCGGCCAAATTAATCATCCTCATCTTCGTCCATGTCTGCGTCTAAATCCACCTTCACCAACCAACACTCCGGCCGCTGCCATTGTCTTCACCTTCATCTCCTCAATCTCTGGCTTTTGCTAAGACCAAGTCACCTTCATCCTCTCCCCAACTCGAAGACTAGATGTGTCCCCCGCGGGCTTCGCCGGTGGGCCTTTTCCAACCGGACCTCAAACCCTTGACATCTCCCTCTCGAGTCCTGCTGAGCCCGTTCTCGGTTGCCCCTGGCCGTCGTCCGGTGGTCCGTGCCGAGATCGATTCCCTGCCCATCCTCAGTGTTGCGTGTGGGGGATTGTTCTACAGTACTCCTGGCGTGCAAGGGATTTCTCCCCCTTGCACACCAAGCTTCAACTAAAAAACTAAAAAAGAAAAAAGAAAAGAAAATCTACATCAAACAAACCGAAAAAAAAAGATGTGTATATTCTTTTATATAAACAACCCCATCAATTGGCCAACCCAACTATCTTTGTGCTGACCTTTTTTAATCTTCCATAATCCATAACTTATCTGAGCACTGGATTTGTTACAAATCATTCATATTGTAATAATTAAAAAATGATTATATAAAGAGTTTTTTTACTAGGGGTTTTTTTCTTAGTTAATTTCTCTTTATATATATATATATATATATATATATATATATATATATATATATATATGTATGTATAACTTAATTTTTGTGAAATGTCTTACTCGCTTTAACTCAATAACCCATTTTACTGATCTTGGTTTATTTGGTCTATCTGAGTGGAGTCGTTTCTTGGGTTCGGCTTCGTTTAGTTCCGGATGAAGTTGCAGTCTCGGGCGCCCTGCTATTCGATTTGACCGTGGCAGTGTTCGTGATTCTCGAAGATCCCTCATCCAGGTGGGGGGAACGTCGTTGATCCACACTTCCCCAGGAGACGCCTTTTCCGATGGGTTTCTGCCTCTGTCTCCCCGGCGTCGAGACGTCGTGTCAATCTCTAGACTTTCCCATGTTCTCGGCATTCGCTGTCTTCACCCGATGTGCTTCGACTTTCTCTTTGCTGGTCCTATTTGCTGAGATCCTTTGTATTTGGTTTTTTTCTTGTATTTGCTTTTTCGGGTTGTTTCATGACGGTTGGCCCGTCAGCCGATTTCCTTCGGCCTCTCGATTTCCCAGATTACAGTTGTCGTCTGGGATCTCGAATTATTTCCTTTTCAAAAAAAAAAAATAATAATAATAAAACAAACAAGTAAAGTGCTGCACACATATGCTGAAACCATTAATATTGGGGGATTAAATGCCTGAAAACACAAAATTACATCCATACAACACTTTTGTACGACCTTGTATAATAGTTATGATTTCTAAAATTCTCAAAGGAAGAAGAAAAGAATCACAATACCAAACACATTGGTAGTTGTTCATTGCTTATATTTCATAGTTCTTCTAATGCTATTCAGTCTTATATCAAACTTCCCTAATTTTTGTCACATGGAAATCGCAACAAACAAATAGCAAAGTCTGATTTCCAAAAACTAAGATATAAATTAAGCGTTTTCTTGAAATCTAATCTCACAATTGAAATTTGAAACATTTTATTTAGCACTTCTAAGAATTCTTGGTTTTATTTGCAAAATTCTACATACATCCCAATGGTTCTCCATTACTTCCGTGTCTTACTACTATTTTTCAGGTACACCAGCAACAACAACATTCCGTAGGGTTGTTAATTACATTATGGTGAATTGATTTTTTATAAGTGAATTTCTTCTAGACTGGCATCTACAACTGATATATATTAAACAAATAATTCTGTGCTATTTCTTCATTAATAATCCATGAGAGATGCAAGTTCATATACCAGTACTGCTGCTGTGAAGTTAAGTAATACTTGACTCTTTTTTTTCCTGCTTCATACTTTGCTGAATTCTTAGAAGCCACTGATATCCCATGGGCAAGCAAATTTGAATAATGTCAAATGAAATGTTTGACTCCACAATCTTGAAAAAGCTTGTTCGGTTAAAAAATAAAAAGTATAGACTATACAAACTAAGGGAAAACTGTGCCAAACTACATAAAAGTAAAAGCAACAAGTATATTATTTCATTTTGTCGTAAATTCAAACCGATATGGGAAATAATTGCCTTGTGTAATCAGCATTGCCAAGTAATGAAAGATTTGCTTTTGTCACTCATAGAAACACAAATCAAAACTTCACTAATTCATATGACCAAGGTGCATTATGAGCTTGAAAGTATTTTTGCAGTAATGGCACAATATGCCAAGCAACCATTCAACTGAAGGATCAGACCTCTTTACCACAAACTCGGTATCATCTAACTATAACTGACTACAATCCGTTGGGAATTTAAGATCAACAATGAGCTACATATGAACAACCAACGAATTCGATTCCGGCTTGTTTGGCTCGAATTCCTTTAACCTCTCTATCCACTTTCTCCTAGAACAAACAAACAAACCTAAATACAGTAACAAAACAGTAACCAAATCAAAAGTAACTCAAAATTTCCACAAAGAAATGATGGCACGTGATATAAAATCAAATCAAGCAGACAAAATTATTGAAATTATAGATGAATACATGAATAAATTACTTGTGGGAATTGCAGAAGCCAAGTTCCCCAAATAAGACATGGTCGTACACTCGTACAATATAGCATCACCAAGAGAGACCCTCTTTAGCAGCCCCCGTCCCCTGTTTCACCCCCGGAACCAGAGATCTAAACTGGCGGTTGAAGAAGTATATCAACGACGCCGTTTCCATAACATTGCCGCCCTCAAGCCAAAAAATTTCTCTTGCACCGAAAAATCCGAAATCAAACCATGAATTGAAGGGAGGAGCGATTTAAGAAGAGATTTGAGAGGGTAGAGAGAGATTTGGGAGGAAGAGGGAAATTAGCAGGGAGAAGCACCAAACACTCTAAGACAAACCCATGATATGATCAAAGCACTGGAAAGAGGAAGCCCATAAAACACCCAAAATTTCGAGAGTAAAAATTGAAGATGATAAGTCAAGAAGTTTAATTTGTGCATAAAAATCCATCCATTCTCATATTTGAATTTAGAATTCTAAAGATTAAAGTCTAGGAGAATAAAATTCATTAGGTAACTTCAAAATATTACAAAGACATCAGTGGCTGTGTATCAATAAGTGCTTGCAGTGACGCATCTTAAAATTCATACCAGTTCCTCTAATCATTTCCTAAATAGCTTGTTTCCGATGAGTAAACAAGTGAATTGAAGTATAATGATTAAAAAAACAAAATTTGATTTCAAATTTAATAAGGCCTATTCTAGGCATCAAATTGTGCTCTAAATTCCTATTAAAGAAACAAGATGACAGCCAATAATGAATAAAATAATACCACAGTACATACCACGAAGGAGCTCACAAAGGCATGCGAATGTGTTCCTTTCAGTGGAATTCCAAATAATCTCCCTGCTGCTACATTGCTGCATCAAGGAACAAAAACAAATTTCAAGGGACATAAAGGAAGATCAAACAAGAGGGAAAAGAAAAGGCAAAACCAAGAGACCAGCAATCAGAAATTTCTATATTTCCTAAGAAGTTAATGGGATCACTAAAAATAACAAACGGGAAAACTAATGGTACATGCCTTTCAGTAATGTCTTGAAAAGGAATTAGTAATTTTTTTAATGCACAAATTGATTATTAATTGTATTCTCGCCACTAAATCTATGTTTAGTTGCCTTTTTGTGACATTTTCAACATCAAAACATAACTGCATTTCAGAAAACGAACAGCAAGAGAGACTTATATGATTTACCTTGTTGCATCGAAACAACCAATGTAACAGTACTTTGATGCTCCAATTCCACCATCAGGCCCCTGTACATAAATACGAAAGCAATGAGTGGGAAGAAAAGGACATGAAAAACGTAAGTAATTAAGCTAAAGCCACACGAACAAAATAAAATTTCACTTGCACTCTTCGAAGTCCAAACTCAAAGCAAAAGTTTGGATTTTCCAGCAACAAATCTGTGCCTTGCAGCATTGGTACCCTATAGTTGACAAGATTTACAAGAGTAGTTTTTAGAAGTTGAGCCACCTTAATAGATACATAGAAGAAACCTTCTCAAATTAATCTCAGGCAACAATTTCAGGTTGGCACATTCAACAATCAACAGAAGCAAATTCATAAGAAAGTACCAACTACGTAGTTTGAGTTTGATATCACATCTTTGACAGAAGGAAAAAAATTCCTTCAGGGCTAGAAGAATGAGCAAAATAGTTATAGGACTTACTGCTATTGGACCTGCCACTCTTATCAGTGACATCCGAGGGAAAACAACTGACCCTTCAGGGACAGCATAGACTTCAACATCTGAGCAGTCCATTTTTCTAAGATAATCAAGAAAACCATCATAAGACATATGCAGGAAGAGATCAGTCTTTGCATTTGTAACAAGTGAATACAAAAGTATGTATATTTTATGAGCGCACCCCAAGAAGGGTAAAGAAAAAAATAAGCTCACTTTAAAATAAAACGTGACCAAACGAGAAAATTTCATCCCATCACTCCCTTACAAGTTCATATCACAATAAAAACAATGCAGAGTACTCGAGGCAAGATGCTAAAATGCCTCATTGCCATAAGAAAAAGACGTTAAGGCATAGATTGTTGGAAAAGAAGGAAAAAGGAGTCACAGATGGAGGTTTAAAGAGTAAAAATATAAGGATGAATTAATCACAGATGATTAAACCACTTCAAGGTACACATAACACAAATCTCTCAAAGTGCATCCCCAATATATGCAGTTTGTATGCGTAATTGAAAATTCATGGGTGTATCTTGAGATTCTAGTGGCGCAATTAAAATCCCTATGTGATGCATTTTGACTTTAACTCTAAAAATTGTTCGACAATCTGCCTACTCTTGGAACAGTCATCACCCCTGTAATAATCCACGTCCAAAAAATACAGCTTCTCTCTTTTCTCCAGTAGGCTGCGCAGCTATTAACATTATCGTTGGATAAGGCAGCTGTACATACAAGCTGATAAATTATCAACGAATTCACAAGGACTTGTATGGGGAAATCAAAGGCCTAGGGTTTTTAAACTACAATAGAACCCTAAATTTAGAAAATGAATTAAACAGTGAAGTATAAATTAACTCAAATCTACAATAAAAAGTAGAATATTGTTAGAGAAATTGCAGGGTCGGTCTTTGTTACCTGATGATCTATCTTTCCTTTGCCCGCCCACCATACGCGATGTCTGAAGACCTCTATTGAAGGCTTGGTTGAATAGCATACGAGTCTGGAACTCGGACACAAACGGGAACCAAGCAAGGAAGGCAACAGGTGTGAGGAGAAGCAACTCCATCGCGCTCTCGTACCAATCGGGCGGTGGAGACTGGAGGCTGGACGGAGAAGACGACGTGAAGCTTAATCAGGGAGAAACAGAAGAGGCGGTGTGTATAGGTAAAGGGGAAGGGAATGGAAAATTGGGAATTGGAAACCGCTCCTTGGCCAAGAAAAATATGAATTTACCCCTAAATTATTCTATAAAGATGAAGAAAATGAAAGGGTACAATTGTAATTGACATTAATGAACAGTAAGGTTCAACTCAGCCTTTTATATAGTAATGATATATATATATATTCAAACAAAAGTTATAGATTTTTTAAATTTTTTTTACCATTTTTTTCGTTTTTAAGATATTACTTTGCCAACTTTGAGTAAAAATGGTTATTCAAAACTTACCTTCATTTTAAGTTTAAAAACGAGACTGAGATGCCCCTAATGGGATGGCTCGATGGTAATTAAGGAGTAAGAGGTTAGTGAGAGGTCCTAATGCATTACTCTTACCGACTGAGTCACGTGTCCGAGGTTTACCACTAAAGGTGGGTTACCCTCATTATTAAAAAAATGAGATTGAGTAGACAATAAATTTTATGGATAGAGTTTTATGGGTCCTATAATAACCACGACCAAAATTTTGCCAAATACACGATCATTTACTAGTTTTCGGTGTCGGAAAGCATTTTTCAACTGAAAAAACTTATCGACACGGGAAGTCGGTGTCGGCAAAACATATGTTTGACGAAATAAAACTGTGCGGATAACAAGCCAGTTAAGAAATCTCACCCATACAAGTATTTCCTTTAAAGGAAGACATTTAAAATACTTTCTTTTGGGTTTAAAAGTGTTTAATTAAGAGACATTCTTATTATCTATATAATATATTAAAACAGAAATATTTTTGCCACGTGTCACAACCTTAGACCAAGATATTTATAGAAGTTAAATTATTACAGAATCAATTTATTTTAGTCAACTAATTAATATATCCTTTAATATATCCATGCATCATCTTAATTATGTCAACTTATTCTTATTCTTATTATTATTATTTATATACTTTATATAATAATATTGTCTTCTTATATAATTTTATTATAATTTATCTATATATCTGTATATCTTATACAATATGTTAAACTAATTCTTATGTTTTAAGTATCTATCTATATAATATATTAAAACAGAAGCATTTTTGCCACGTGTCACAACCTTAGAACAAGATATTTATAGAAGATAAATTATTACAGAATCAATTTATTTTAGTCAGCTAATTAATATATCCTTTAATATATCCATGCATCATCTTAATTATGTCAACTTATTCTTATTCTTATTCTTATTATGTATATACTTTATATAATAATATTGTCTTCTTATATAATTTTATTATAATTTATCTATATATTTGTATATCTTATACAATATGTTAAACTACTTCTTATGTTTTAAGTAATGGGATTAATTCAAAACTATTTTTCAATAAAGTTACATCATATATTACCGAATAACTATTAAGAGAATCATTTTATTTATTTATTTTTGTAATTAACATATTCTATATTTTTTAATCAGTAGGTTTAATTCAAATATTAAATTAATACTAAGTATATATTAACGAATTTTTTTAAATATTCACTAAAAAAATAAATATTTATCGAAATATTCACACTTTCAAACTATTTACAAAAATATTCATTTTTGTCAGCTAAATCAGAAAACCGCGGTTTGGGGTTGCGTTTTATGCCCAAAATCCTGAATTTGAAACCTTTAAAATAT
Organism: Persicaria maculosa; assembly: GCA_963922045.1. Taxonomy (NCBI): domain Eukaryota; kingdom Viridiplantae; phylum Streptophyta; class Magnoliopsida; order Caryophyllales; family Polygonaceae; genus Persicaria; species Persicaria maculosa. The sequence continues at coordinate 14,575,574 of OY998261.1, read as the reverse complement.
GAACGAAAAAAACGCGATTTAAAACCACGTTTTTTGACCAGATTAGAGAGAAACGCGGGTTCAAACCGCGTTTCTTTCCCTTTTCCCTTAATTAAAAAAAACAAAAAAAATATACGTAAAACGTGGCCTGAGACCGCGTTTTACCTTTTGATTTTTTTTAAATAAAAAATAAGCATCATCGTCATCGTGTGGGCACTGGGCACTGGGCAGCCAATGTGCACCACCACCGTTGCCGCGCTCGAGACAGACGGAATTAGGGACCACCGTCGTCGACAACGTCTGTGCACCGCGGCCACCACCTTCACCGACGCCCGAATTGGATCCGGAATCCGGCAAATCGATATTTGGATCAACGATTGAAGAATTTGGAAGAAGGCGTCAAAGGCCAGGGCTGGATCAATCGGTGGCCCCTTCTTCCGTCTGAAGCCGGTCTTGCGCATCGGCGACGGTGGCGGTCGTGGTCCCTTCTCTCCGATCTCTCGGATTTCCCTCACTAGTTCCACAACTCCCTCCTCCAGACCCTCCTCCGCACCCTCCACTCTTGCCTTTCCCTCTCTCCTCCCTCCGACCTCCTCCAGTCCTCCAAGCTCCTCCTCCAGAGCGACCTCGACATCGCCTCATCCTCCCTCTCCGACCACGTCTCCAACCTCGACCTCCTCCTCCGATTCGGCGTCCTCTCCCACCCTGCCCCCGGCTCCGACTTCGACGATATCTCCTTCTTCATCTGCGATCTCTTCACCAGGCTTCAGATTGACGGCGATTGGGGAAGTCGACGGGAAGGAGCTCCTGGCTCCGAGCCATCGGCGGTGGACGAGCCTCCTGACTCTGGCTCTGGCTCGGGCTGCGGCGCCTCCCCATCTCCTCCCTTTCCCTTTCTTCTCTATCTTTTTTTTTAATAATAACGTAAAACGCTGCTTGATGCCGCGTTTTACTTAATAATTTGTTTTTTTTAATTTCGAAATACAAAACGATAAACGCGCGGTTTTAAACCGCATTTATGCCAAATGTCCTATAAAACGCGACTTCAAACTGCGTTTCTATAACAATTTTAAATTTGACAAAATTTTTGCGATGGGAGATATCACTTCCGAATAAAACGCGGACTGAGACCGCATGTCTCTAAAAATCCTGCGACTTTTGAATATTTGTGTAAATACTTTGATTTCGTGAATTTATATGTAAATATTTATTTTTTCTTGAATATTTCAAAACAAAATTCTATATTAACACATAATACATTTTCTTATCAATAAGTTCAATTCAAAACATTTGAAACAATAAATTTTTAATCAATCAAATTATAATAGAGTTTTTTATTTACTTAACATATTTTACATTATCTAATCAATTGGTTTTATTCAAATATTAAATTAATATATTATATATTTTCTAATCAATTGATTTAATTGAAAACATCAAACTAAACTATAATCTATATCTAAATATTAAATAAGAAACATTTTGATGTTATGATCTCATAAATTGTTAATAATTGAAATTTTATACATTTTCAACCATCTATCTGTATTTAATCATTAATAAATTGAGAATATTTTTTCTAATGTGTCATAACCACCTTCATTTTATGGTTTTTACATATTTTTTACTTTATCAACTCCCTACATTTATTAGTCGATGCTACCTTTTTTAATCAGTTATTTAATTATATAATAATATTTTTTTATTATTAAGGTATTATTAATATTTTTTTAACAAAACCGCGCCATGGCGTGGGCACGACACTTTCTAGAAAATTTACCACTCTGTTTTATTAAAATACTAGTATTTGTTACCCGCGCGGTTGCGCGTTTTGTTAATAAATTATATTTTATTATATTAATTATATTAAAATATTATATTAGATGATTAATTGACGTGGCTTAAAAAAATAAAATCAAATTGACGTGGCTCACAAAAATAAAACTATATATAAATATATTATATTCAATTTGATCTAAAAGGTAGAATAACGCACCAAATATTCCTTCTTCATCTTTTAAAATAATAAATAATATAGTTTATTAACAAAAGCATAAAAATAATAAATATGTATAAAAACTAATTCAAGTTATATTGGATAGATTATTGAACTAAAAAATAAGTTTTTAGCTAACTATATTAATTTATTAATTGATGTGGGCCAGAAATATAATATCACTTTAATCCAGAAAATGCCACGTAAGTAAAAATAATCCCACTTTAATCCAGAAAATTCCGTGGACGCGAGATCGCACCAGAACCCGTTTCAGGCCTCTATTTTAGTATTTTATATAGATACTCCATCTATTTTGCAAAACATATGACTTTATTATTTAAATATATTTTTTAAGAAAATAAAAAATATAACAAATATATACTTTTCAAAATTAATTTGTTTTATGATTTTTTTAATAAGTATGAAATTATTCAAAAGAATTAATAAAAAAAGTTAATATTTTAATAAGTGTGCGTTTTATGATTTTTTTGAAGTAATTTTTGTATTAAATAAAAGATATCATTTTAAATATTTTGACAATTACTTTCTAATTGCCCTTACATAGTACATTGTTAGTTATATTTTTAAGAATAAAAACTAATAAATGATTACTACAATAGTATATTTATCAATCTTTTTTTTTTTACAGAAAATGTAAAAAATGCGAAAACAACACATTTTGTTTAATGAAGGAAGTATATTGTTTGATGAATTAAATTTAAATTATAAAACTAAAATATTTAATAATTCAAAACCAAATAAATAAACTAATGATCCTTAGGTTTGGGGGAGGGAGGGAGGAGAGAGTAATTTTATTTTTTGAAGATCCATTATTCTCAGATCTAACTTCTAAGATCTATTTTATTTTATTTTTTAAGATCCATAAAATTATTTAGGTTATAATTTTATTTTATTTTAAAAAAAAATTATATTTGTATTTCATACATTTATATTTACATGTCTATAAATTTTTATTATAAAAAATATATTTTAAATATATATATATAATTAAAAGAATGATTATATTAGTTTATATTTTTAATATTTTTTTAAAATAATTTTTTAATGATAAAATTTATAAACATGTAAATACAAGTGTATAAAATACAAATATATTTTTTAATTTTTTTTAAAAAGTAATCTTATACTTCAATAATTTTTTGGTATCCACATTAGTATCTCTTTAGGCCATACTTTTTTTTAAAAAACCATAAGAGCATATTATAAAGCTTTTCAGTGTTGAAAAGCATTGCTTTCTTTACTTGTACAGTATTATAACTCAAAGTTATGACCAAAATAATCACTTAATTTAGGAAACCTAGAAGAATAAGAGCATCCACAATGTGGTGTCTTAACCCCCAAAATAAGGAACCAATTAATAAAAAAAATTGAAGAAGAGGGGGGAGGGGTTTAGGAATGATTTGAAAGGTTTCTTACTAAGAAAACTTTAAAAACCGAGAGAGAAAGAAAAAGAAGAGGAGGTGGGCCAACAGGAGGAGAGAGAGTGAGAGGAAAAAAAGAGGTGTATCCCGATAAAAAAAAATAAAATAGGGTTTTAGGGATGTGGGTGAAAAATTGTATTTGGTTTTTTAAGGAGAGAGAAATATAAAAAGTGGAGTTAAGAACCCGAGTGGGTTTTACGAATGCGGAAGCTCTAACCAAATTTGCAAGCTTTTTCCCCAATTTCTAAATTAAAAAAACAGACAAGGAATTTCTTTTCCCCAATTCAAGGTATCACCATCTCTGAAAGCTACATTAGCATATTTGCAAAACCCTTAATAGAGGGTGTTGTGGCCAATTAACAAGACATCTACATATTAAAATTTGGAATATCTAGTTTGAAAGGAAACTAAAAACAACTCCAACAAGTATCCAAAACACATCCTTCACAATCTAACCAAACAAACCCCCTTTTCCAAGATTTGTAATCACCCCATCATCATGTATATAAACCACACCCCACACCTCACATTATATCATCAAACAAAACAACCTGCACTTTCAAGTTTCAACAACATCACAACCAAAGAAGCAGCAGCAAATCCTGAGCATGGATCCTAGAATGCGTCCAGCAGCTCCTCGCCAATACGAAGATTTTGTTCCGGAAACGAGTTGGCTGTCGGAGGAAGGAGCTGAGGTGCTCCTTGTTAATCTGCCTGGTATGCTTAATTTCCTTGCTCAAGTTTCTATCTGTTTGCAAAATGGAAAAGTTTTCATCAATGAAGAAATGTTTTTTTTTTTTTTTTTTTTTTTTTTTTTTTTTTTGTAGGGTTCAAGAAGGAGCAGCTGAGGGTTCAGCTGAGCCCATCTCGGCTACTAAAGATCAGCGGTGAGCGCCAACTTGGAGGCAACCGATGGCAGCGCTTCGTGAAGGAAGCTCAAGTCCCAGCTGGCTGTGATGCTAAAGAAATCTCAGCTAAATTTGAAGGGGGTGTGCTTTATGTAAGACAGCCCAAGTTGATCACCCCGGCTGAGCCACCTGCAGTGGTGCCAAAACTGCAACCTGTGCAGCCCCCGCCCCAGCAACCGTCTATGCCTGCACCAGCCCCAGCACCGGCACCAGCACCAGCACCTGCAAAGAGAGAATACGCAGAGGACGACGAAAAGATGCAAGAAGACGCGAACAAGGGAAAGGAGCTTGAAAAGGTGGAGTCAAGAAGAGCTGAGCCAGAAGCTGAAACCGGAAACAAGTATGAAGAGGAAAACCGAGATAAGGGGGAACTCGGAAAACAGGCTGCAGCTGCATCAAAGAGGTTCGGAGGAGGCATATTCAAGGATATTAAGAAGCCAGAGAATTTCAAGATGCTTGCTGTTATCGTCGTGGTGGCTATAGCACTGGCTGTCCACCTTGCTTACGTGAACAAGATCTGCAGGAAGTATGTAATCGACGAGTCTTAAGCACTCAGCAAGCCTTTGCTTTGGTGATTGGAGGGTGTGGAAATGTATAGTTATATACATTCTCAAAGTAAAGAAGATACAAGGGTCTAACCTAGACCACATACAGAGTGCAATTCAGATGGGTTTCAAGAGAGATTTGTAAATTGGATTCATTTGTTCATTCTCTATAATAAAACATCGTATTGAACAACTATACTTTTTCTAAGCCAAAGAAACCATCTCCTTTCCTAGCATTCTCATACCTGAAATGTTCAGTAACCTCCAAATTAGCACACTCCATCAAATTGGCCAAAAAAGGGGAAAATCTGATATCAATACCGGGTTATACCAAACACTAGATATCAGATATTGGGGTTGATATCTGAAATCTAGATATCGATACCAAATGGTGTCTCATTATTTAGAACAGATAGGGTACAGCACAAAGATCTAGTCTTCTAGATCATCTAGTGGAAGCTCATTTACAGTGATTCATTCATGGACAAGAAAACCACATCAAGCCAATACATATCAAGCAAATAGTAGGAAAAAGTAAGGGAAAAATAATAAATAGCTGCCAAATTAGCAATTTCAGCTCCTGCAAAGCAATCAAACATGAACCTGCAAAATTTGAAATTCAGAGCTCCAACTCGTCAATGTCAGGCAAGGGAAACCTGAGGATTGCAGCTACACCAGTCAATTGAGCAAGCTGCTCGCCGGAGACGTGCGCAGACGAGTAAACCAATGCCTTCCCACCTGATTTCTTCACAGAATTCACCAACTCAAAGTACTTCTGTCTGATTACAACATCCCTACTCTTAACCAACTCATCAGTGATCAACAGAGTTTCAATGGCCATCATCTGTTGCGCCACATCCACGCTCTTAGGACCGTAGCAAGCCCTATCAGAATTACTAAACAACAGATCATTCAGATCCTTCATTGCCCTGACCTCCATAGCAGATTTCGTGTCCTTGATCAGATTCATTGCTCCAGGATCACATAAAACCTCCTTCAAACCCTCCTTGTTGACGGAACCAACATCCACCAAAACAATCCTTGATTTGTTATCATCAAAAGATTTCAGCTTTAGCCGCTTTGATTCAGACAGCAAATACCTCCTGAATTCATCTTTCGTGTTCCCAGGGCCCCCAATCACCATACACAGGAGAACTGCGAAATCAACATGTTTCCTGAAAGCATGAAAAACTTTCTCGAAAAAATTAGGGAAATTACTTTTGTTCCCTCCGCCACCTCCATAATCAATCGAGGCGCACAAATTGGAGGTGCTCCTTCCAACTAGATACAGACGAGCAGACAAATGGCTAATCAAGAGCACACCAATATCCGCCCCAATCGGCCGATTACACCCCGATTTTAGGGTTTGAATAGAGCCCCAATCCCACGATTTCTTCCACAGCCAAAACGGCTTGTTCAGCTCGAGCTCAACCGAATGAAACGCTCCGGCCAGCACGTAAGTGTTGGTGGTGGTGATCTTCCCCTTAACCCTAAGAGCGGAGGCCTCCCTGTCGTAATCGAGGGTGGTGGCCCTGATATCAGCGGCGAACTTCACCCGGAGGGCCGACCTGCCGGCGCCGGCTTGGTGGATTTTGCGGGAGGTCTCGGCGGAGATGGTGTCGCCGGGGGAAATGAGGTTGTAGAGAAGCCATAGATCGTCTTGCTCCTCGGGGACGATCTTAACCGTCGCCGGTTGGTTGATGATGAGCTTCTCTTGCTCAACGAGCTTCATTTCAGTTGGTGGTTTGCTACTCCAAATTTTGTGATTGTTTTTCCTCGGAAGATGGAATTACCTAATTTTGAAAAACCATAAATACCATGCAAAAACATTTCGAATACTTTAGAGACATTGGCCATAAGATACCAATTTGCACTAATGGATTCTCTTATTGAGCTAAATTGATAAACTAACTAAAATTTATAAAATAAGGATTAAAAGGTTATGAAATAATATAAATTTTATATAAAAAATTTAAAACAAAAGGATTTATTTGGTTATTTTATAAGTAACTAGTTCAGTACCCGCATTTTGTGCGGTTTTTTAATTTAAATAATTTGATAATAAAACCCGTTTATTCAATTAATTATTTTTTTCCACACTTCCGATTTCTCAAATCTGAATGAATTTATACTTTATTAGTATAAAAGATAATTTCTCCTTACTTCTTACTCCTTACTAGTATATATTAGTGGAAACAATATATGAAAAAAATAATCTATCAAATCTGAATCAATTTATACTTTATTGATAAAATATGAAAAGCTAGTATATATTAGTGGAAACAACAAAATAACATACCTTGTAACTAATCAGCACGTTATTTCGAAAAGCTTAGCTTACCAAGGAAATTGTAAACAAAGTCGTAAATAACCTACAATAACAACACCAAAAAGAAAGGAGAAGATGTCAACGTTTGTGAAATAACATTAATAATCTATACTATATATAGGTCAAAATCTAAAAATCTATCGATAATTATATATGCATAAAGTCCAAAAATATATCTCATAAATATATCAATACCTTCAAGATAGGAAAATTTTATTTCTTTATCCGCAAAAACTATAGATCTTCCATAAAAAATTATGATTAAACTCTTCCAAAATTATATCCATATCTAAAAAAATCGGGGAAAATATATTAACAAAGATGGAATTTCACGAGTTGATAACCTTTACACGGCTATGTATTATTTTAATTTACACAAAACCTTTTATCTTCTATATGGTCATATTGATAAAGTCATTATCTTCTAAAAGTGTGTTCATATATAGCGAAAATAGGTAAAATCTGATCTTATATAATAATATTTAAAATTGATTCATATCTTCTAAAAATATATCCATATCTAATCAAATTGGGTCAAAATTTATCTTATGCATATATAGATATATTGATTAAATAGAGTTAGAATAAAATTTATCTTATATAATAATATTTAAAATTGATTAATATTTTTTAAAAATATATCCATATCTAATCGAATTGGGTCAAATTTTATCTTATGCATATATAGATATATTGATTAAATAGAGTTAGAATAAAATTTTATCTTATGAATTTATTGATTATTTTAAAATTTTGTGATTGGTTTATACGACTAATATCCATATCTAATGAAATTAGGTCAAATTTTATCTTATGCATATATAGATATATTGATTAAATAGAGTTAGAATTAAATTTTATCTTATGCATATATTGATTATTTCAAAAAATTGTGATTGGTTCATACAACTATAATTAAGGAGAAGCCGCCATGTGTCTCAGCCGACTTCTCCTTTATTATATACTAGTTTTATTTACCCGCACCTCGGGCGGTTTCTTTAGAAATGAATTTTATTTTTGCAACCATGTTTAAACACATCAATAAATCGTTTAAAACATACATTAATGAGGTGATGATCGAACCAAAATTTTGAAAGTGAAATTAAAGCAATTGAGAGTTCATAAATATAAACTCTACTAACATCATATTCTAAAAATCTTTTTCATATGGAAAATATTTATAAATGGGGTATATATATAAGCTATAGTAACTTCATATTCTAAAATTTTAGGGGTCTTGAAACATTTTTTTAAAAAAAAATCAATTAATAAAATAATTTAATTGATCATTTTTTTCTTGTCAAAGATACATTTATAACCTTCTCCATATTTTTTAATTAGCAAATTATGGTGATGTTTCGGGAATAACAAATGAATTGATAACCCTCAAAATTAATTAGCAAATTACATATCACCGTTTTAGCTAATCACTCAAAATTATCAACATGAAAATTAATTGAGTAAAATTAAATCCTACGTATAATTTCTTAAATCTTGAATTTCTTAAGTTAATGTTAAAATAATTAGATTTATTTAAATAAATTACAAAATATTATCAAAATATAAATAAGTAAGATATGATAATAACTTATTAATTGATGTAATATTGGATAGATTATTGATCTAAAAAGATAAGTTTTTTAGCTAATAGATTATTGATATAAAAAGATAAGTTTTTAGCTAACTATATTCATTTATTAATTGATGGGGGCCAGAAATATAATACTACTTTAATCCAGAAAATGTCACGTAAGCAAAAATAATCCCGCTTTAATTCAGAAAATTCCGTGGACGCGAGATCGCACCAGAGCCCGTTTCAGGCTTCTGCTTTAGTATTTTATATAGATAATAAATTTTAATTTTTTTAGTATCATATAAACTCTAATTGTCTCTGATAATATTTGAAAAGAAGGAACTCTAAAATAATTTCTTATAATACAGAATAGATGCTCCATACAAAATGTATTACTTTCAACCAGTTGCAATTAATGAATTTCAACCCGATTACCACAAGTCCGGATCCTCTGGTCCACTATGGTGGATACTTCGGTGTATTATAAAATTATTTCGGATATAAATAAATATTAAAAAAATAAAAAAAATATATTTTTAGATTCTATATCCTTATGTTAATATGTTTATAGAATTTTATTGTGAAAAATCATATTTAAAAAATATAGATAATTATAATATCGATTATTTTGGAAAATAATTTTTATTATTTTTTAAAACTTAAATTTTCATAATAAATTTTTATAAATATATCAACATAGGGTATAAACATCGAAAGGACCACCAGAGTGAACCAAAGGATACGGGCTGGATTATCACTCCCTCATACACCCAAACAAACAACTATACGTTTTCGGCGGATCAATTTATACAAAGTACTGCATGTTGTTTTAGGCGGGTCATGCTCTTCTGTGGTGCAATCTATAGACATATAGTGCGGTGATACGTGTGATGTGTTATTGAGTTGTGACGAATAATTATGGGTGATTTATGTAACTAGTCACTTTTGAAAATGTAATTAGGTAATTAGTTATCTCAAAAATAAAATTAGGTGGGATAGCCACCATCCAAATAGATGAACCTGAGCAGACCTGGGCCAACCCGCCCGGCCCGTCCGGCAAAATGAGCGGGCTTGGGTAGAGTAGGTGGCCCAAGCGGGCCAATAGGCCCGGCCCGGTAGGCCCACCAGGCCGGGCTTGGACTGGGGGTTTAGCCCAAGCGGGCCTGCAGGCCCGCCCGGTAATATATATATATATATATATAATGTTTATATATATAAAATATACCGAGTGTGTATGTATACATACTATTTGTATATTACACCATTACAGTGTGTATACACACACATGCAGTACTACATTCATGTACTCTAGAATTGAGTACACATGCAGCTTATGTTATTGTATTCTTTATAATATTTTTATTTATTTTAATGTTGGAATAAAATACATATTAATATATAATATAAATATATTTTAAATATTTTTATTAATTTTAATTATAGATATAAATATATATATATATATATATATATATATAAATGCGGGACGGGACAAGATTTGCGGGACGAGAACTCTCCGTCCCGCGCAATTAAATGTTTCGGCCCATTTGGCCCGTTGGGCAGCCCGGCCCGCCAATGTGGGCGGGCTTGGGCGAGGTAACTGGCCCAACCACCGGGCCTGACCCAAGTCCGGCCCGGTATAGTGGGCTGAAAAATAGTCATAGGCCCGGCCCAAGCCCGCCCATGCTCAGGTCTACAAATAGAGTAGTAATGGTCAATGGTCAACTGTTTGACCACTGACTAGTCAACGTTGACCGTTGACCAACTTATTTGGAATTTTTTTTATTTTTAGTGGTGACATTTTTTGTGATGCCATTTTGTACCGTTTTGATGCCATTTATTATTACATTTTATTTTCACTTTGATGCCACTTTTCTAATTAAATGGTTTGATGACACTTTTTTAATGCCACTTTTTTCAAACCTTGATGACATTTTTTGTTTACTGTGATGCCACGTTGACCATTGATGCCGTTTTTCTACTGTTGGCTACTGATGACACTTTTTTATGTCAATTTTTTGATGATATTTTTTTACCGTGATGCCATATTTTTTCAAAGTAGTGTTTTGATGACATTTTTTTCTTTAATGTGATGCAACTTTTTCAAAGTAGTGTTTTGATGCCATTTTTCGAATGTAATTATTTGATGCCACTTTTTTAATCAAATCGTTTGATGCCACTTTTTTTTAATTTAATCAATTGTATATCGATATATTTTTATCGATTCTACTTTTATTCACTGATGACACATTTGGAATTACACTTCATTGATGCAATCACTTGTGGTGACATGTTTTTTACATTTTTATTCATTTATGACATTTATGATTACACTTTACTGATCTCAATCATTTGTGATGACATTTTATTGATAACATTTTTTGTTTACACGTCAATGATGACATCTTTTTATTGATGACACATTTATAAGTACAAGCATTATATAAATATATGTAATATACTAAGAAGCCAAAAGCAGGTCTATTTGAAACATATTTGTAAGCCCACCCAATCAAAATACCAGCTCATAACCAACTCACTAAATGAGTCCACTAATTGTCTCACCCAATACAATAACCCAGCCCAAACAACATTCAAAACCCATGTGAAATTAAATGAAGTTCAACAGCAAGAACAACTACTAAACATTAAGATCCCATTTACACCACTCCTCATCTGAAGTAATCACATCAGCTTATGCATTGTAAATATAGTAAATAGAGAGATGAGGTGCCGATTCTTGACCAAGTTGAGTTCCAAACGCCACCTTAAAGCACTGTGTCTTGTTGATAAGGAGTAGTAGTAATGCAAAAATGAAAAATCAATATACAAATACTCAATTTACGAATTCAGAAATACCAAGTAAATCCATTCATAGGAAATCAGAAACCAATACCGCCAGCAGATCATCTTCCTTAAGCCCTTACGCCGCGAATGCGCCTCGCAAGCTGGATGTCCTTGGGCATGATGGTGACCCTCTTGGCATGGATAGCACACAGGTTGGTATCCTCAAAGAGACCCACAAGATAAGCCTCTGCCGCCTATTGCAAGGCAAGAACAACATGGCTCTGGAACCTTAGATCAGTCTGAGATGTAATTGAAGAAGCACACAAATCAAACATCACAGGAAAAACAAACGTCCAAACCATTAAAAACAAAAACTTGCACTTTTTTCTCCTGCAGGAAACATAATCAGAGGTCTAGTATACCTTGAACTCCTGAGCAATTTCACGAACAAGACGCTGGAAGGGGAGCTTGCGGATCAAAAGCTTGGTACTCTTTTGATACTTGTGGATTTCACTGTCACCTCTAATTCTTTGGCACTCCCAAGGAGCTTTGCAGGGAGCTCGTTGGCATTTCATCGAGCAGTTGGTGAGCGCCCGTGTTGACGAGATCTTTTGCAAGGAGAGGACCGACGCTTATAGACTTGGACATCTTCCTCAGCAAAACATTGTTGTAATTCAACGTTTTCCCCAGAAAACCACTGTTGCAAATCATCGAGCATAACCCTCCTGGATCGAAAGACAACAACTCATCATCATCATCCCTGGTCGTAACATGATCTTTTCCTAAATCATGAGTAGGATGTATAATTACATCGATAGGGGACTCACATGCTAAAGATTCTGTCAATTGTATGTCCTCATCGGATCTCCATCCCCTTCCTGATCTCCTCTCTGCCAGGTTTCCTTTCAACGCAACCCGTCATCAACTTATCGACTGATTTGGGCAAATCAATCCGCGTCTGTTGGTGAGTCTCTTTCGTCATGGTCGCAGGGCTCTGAATACCTTGATTCGGCTCAATTTTTTGTAACTTTGTGCAGATCGACAGGCTCCAGGGAGCTAGCGTCGGGCGTTCGGTCCGAACGGAGACCATCGGAGGCGAGAGAGGAGAATCGCCATGAACGAGAGCTCCCATCAGATCTGAGGAATGAAAGGGGATTAGGGAAGTAAAACGGGTACACATACCTAATTAAATTTCAAAGGAAGCTAGAACGCCTAATAAAATATTGAAAGAAATTTTCTCAATAATTATTTAGGTGTATTTAGTAATTATTCAATTGTAATAATTATTCTATCACACTCCCTCCTATTGGAGATGAAAAAAATTAATACTAAAAAGTTATTGGTTAATTATTTCGTTTAAACGATACTCCATCAGTATCCGTATAATTGACATTTTCGTCACTTTTTCATTGAACAAAATATATGTCCATTTGAACATCATTAATGATAAATTTTTTTAATTTTGTTAATTTATTTCATTAATTGTATTTGATTTCCAAGATACTCTTAATACTACAACTTGCAATACTTTTTTTTTCATTGATCCATTTTTTCACATTATTTATTTTCTAAATTTTTAACTATTTTTCTTTCCATTTTTAACTTTCTTAAAAAGTGTGAAATTGACAAAAAAAAAAATTAATTATTCGGATACAAAGATAGTACTATAAAACTAAGATTCTTTTTTATTGAAAAAGTGAATCCGATAAAGAGAATATGATTCATCCACTTAAAAAAGTATGTGAATTTGATGCTAGTTTTAACTACTAGGCTCCTGTTTCATTTGGTGGAACTTTTATTGAACTAGTGTCGACAATTATCAATCGGGTAGTTTGTAAAATGTCCATAGTTTGTACCTTAATTTGTATTACGTTCACCATCCTGATTTAATTAACAAAATGTCTACCCTCTCATGTGCTCCTGGATAAAAAAAAAGTAACCGACCATATAATAAGACCAAATTAATTACATATCCACCATCAAATATTTATTAACTAAATGTCCACCGGTCATCCCCTACCCCCTGCCCATGCCGCTCAACCCCCCATCCCACTGAACAATCTTCCATTTCCCCTGCGAGAATGTAAGCCTCCCTATTTCCCCTAAAAAATTCGCAACCAATTTCAATTACATATCGTTTGCCATCATAATATATTTGTTTCATAATAATATATTCATTTCAACATAATCAGCAGATCTTTTCTTCTATAGTCAGCATGGTTATCCATAAAAAAACCGCTTATTATATTTTCAAATAAATATCTTTATTCTTCAGTATAATCAGCACACATTTCCAACTAAAAATCGTTTGTCAGCGTGTGTGTATATATATAGAGAGGTTGGGTCATGTGTACTCACCCCTTACGGTGTTAAATGTTAACAAATTTGGACCCTTTATTTGATGAAATGGAGAGTTGAGATTAATCCAATTTTTCCTTATTTTTTTAATTTAAAAAGGGTGTGGGCCCCATTGCTAATTTGTTGTTTAACTACCACTTCTGTATAAGCGCGTGCGTTGCAGTTTTTGTTTCTTTTTTTTTTGTTTCTTTTTTTTAACCATAATACCTTGTTAGAGATTTTTTGCCAGTAATTATTCGCTAAATTGATCGTTATTATTCATCTGTAAAGAGGAGTTATCGTTTAGATAATAGCAAAAGGGTTGGTCAATTTTGCAACTATTCACTAGGTTGATAGTAATTATTCGTTAAGTTGATAGTAATTATTCGCTAGGTTGAAAGAGTATGTAAATGTAATTCTTGATTTCCCACATCTAATTACTCGCATACATATGTAATTCCTTATTATCAACGAATAGTGACTTTGAACTTGCTGAATAGTCGATAAATTCATGGACAATTTTACACAGAGTTTGAATTTCAAGAAAACTACATCTAATTACCCACATACATATGAATAATTCTTTATTATCAACGAATAATGATTCTGAACTTGCCGAATAGTTGATAAATTCATGAACAATTTTAAAAACGCAGTTTGAATTTCAAGAAACTCACATCTAATTACCCACGTAGATATGAATAATTTCTTATTATCAACGAATAGTGACTCTAAACTTGTCGAATAGTCGATAAATTCATAAACAATTTTAAACAGAGTTTGAATTTCAAGAAACCATACATATGAATAATTTCTTATTTTCAACGAATAGTGACTTTGAACTTGCCGAATAGTCGATAAAATCATAAACAATTTATCAATGAATAATTACTCTTAACTTGCCTAATAATTGATAATTAAATTGCCTCCAAAATGTCTCTTCTTAACCGGTTAACCTCACCTTCCTCGTTCTCCTCCTTCCCTCAAATCCCTTCGTCCTTGTTTCTTCCCATTCAACACCGTCACGTCTCCGAATCCGGCAACCGCCACGTCTCTGAATCCAAGCCCGCCTCCTTCAACACCGTCTCTTCATCTTCCTCCTCATCTTCTTCCTCCGACTCCGCGGCGCTCCGCCGCCCCTACTAGCGTCCTCAATCCAACTCTAGGGGGAGAAGACAACAATAGCAACAAAAATGGTTAGATCAGTTCGATTTCAGATTGAATATTAAGAGAATCAACCAAATTGGACATCTTTATTCCACCAATATCTATTGATTGACATCTTTTTGAGGATTGGCCAAATTTCAAATGAAAAACAAAAAAGAAGCCTCAAAAACAGCAAACAAAATATGGTACATTCTACTTGTACATATGCTCCACAAATTCTTCAATTAATACTGGCCCAGAACTTGTAACTTTGTAAGCAAAGCAAGTATGAGCACAATTGATAATATAGTTAGCACAGGTCAACTTCAAATACTCTCAAGTAGCAGATGAAAACTAATTTCATGATGCAGTTCAACATGATATAATATACATTCATCTCTAAGAAGCCTAAGGAAGGAGTTCATTATACCGGCCGCCTTGAAGCAAGACTATCATGATTGCAGTTGTGATTCCCTCATCGAGAACCATGAGTGTGTTAAAAAAAAGGAAGAAAGCATACATATTTTGTCCAAAATCCAGACAATGTTTACGCGTGGCGTTCTCCAAACTGCACCCGTCTCTTCATCTTCCTCCTCATCTTCTTCTTCCGACTCCGCGGCGCTCCGCAACTCCTACCAGCGTCCTCAATCCGCGATGAGGTCGCGATCTGAGGAGACCATTTCTGGATCTTCCGAGGACTGGTCCGGTAAGACGGCGACGGGAAGATCACGACGCGTAGGTTTTCCGATTACTCGGCGAAACGGATCGACCAAGATGGCGACGGAAAGATCACGAAGCGTGGGTTTCTCGATTACTAGGCGGACGACGCCTAGTGAAAGGGCATCGGCAGCGGCGAAGATGCGGAGCAGTTGTGAGAGAGATCGAAGAGATGTTGGAGAGGGAGGCAAGGCCAGATCGAAGAGAGGCGTGAGAGTTAGAGCGGCCATGGGAGTGACGTGAAGGAGCAAGCAGGAGGCGGAGAGAGAGAGAGAGGAGGGACGTGGTTTAGGTTTTTCATCTCTAAGAGAGATTGAAACACATGTACAAATAAATAAGAATGATATAAGAAAAATAGTGGGTTCCACCTTTTTTTATTTAAAAAATTAAAAAAAACTAATTAATCTTGGCCTTCCATTTTGATTCGATCAATGGTCAATATTTGTTAACATTTAACACCGTAACACTTGTTAACATTTGATCCATATTCTATATAATATATATATATATATATATATATATATTCTATTATAAATTTTTAAAAATATTTTTGATGATGATTATCTACTGAACCTGTGTAATTTGTATTGTCAGCATATTAGGGAAGCTCTATATCATATGCAGAAGCGAATATCTGAACATCCTTCAGAATTTCATCATGTTGTTATAGTGGATTGGGTTCTATATCAGTACTATTTAAACAATGCTGTCTCTTCATATGATGTAGCTTCTGATGTTTCGAAATGTTGCAAATTATTTTATTGGCATGTCCCCTGTTGATTTTGGGAAAAATTGGAGCAATGCAAACAAGATATACATACCCTTCAATGTTAGAAATGAGCATTGGTTGACGTTTGAGATTAACATTGCAGAGAGAAAGGTTCTGGTGTATGATTGTAACAAGTACGTAAATACTGATGAGGCAATCAATGACGTTTTATGGGGCTTAACTGTGTAGTTGCCTCATCATTTATGGAAATTAGGGATATACAATAACTTTGAAGAAACACCAACATTCAGTGTAGAGAGGGTTCCTGATATTATACACGTTGAAACTGGGTATGTATACTTTGTTACTTGGAGTCGGAGTGCACCGACTAGTTTTGGAGAGTCGCGTACGGGATACCATGTACTCACGACATATACCGTTGCATCCAAGATAGTACACCTATTATGCCGAGCCAGATACACATATTTTGGAAGCAATTGGATTGGAATGGCGTTCAAGAGGACTCGTCGTCGGATTCCGTCCCCATGACCGAGGCTCAGATCGCCATCAACAACTTTCTCCAAAGATACCAACGCGGTGAAGTACATGAGGTCGAGCTGGCTAGAGTGGCAACTACTCTCGCCGATGGCCAATTCCCTTCCACCACCAACCTAGTTCCACCCGAGCCCCCTGAGCTAACAAGGGGCAGACTTCGGGGACGAGGGCGCCGTAACCCCTGTCAAACTAACCAATTGGCATGGGAGAGAACGCAATCGGCTGAGCGACAACGCAAGGATCGGGCCCATCACCGCGTCCACGCGGAAGAGGCCGCGGGCATGGTCGCGGTCGTGGACGAGACCAGAACGTCTGCGCAGATGTGTTACGCGATGACGAGGCGACTTCTAATATCGTATCGCTGACGCGGATGCCCCACATACCGTACCGGTTGTGCAATCGCATTTCCCCTGGACAGACGATGACATCGACCCATTTATGAGAATCTTCATCACCAGAGTGAAGAACGTCGGTGCAGACGGCCATTGTGGATATCGAGCATTTGCTCAGCTCCTTGGTATGTCGGAGGACCAATGGAAAGAAGTTCGCCTCGCCCTCGCGCAAGAGATGACTGAGCATCGACAAATTTATGACTACGAACCACGACTGGACGACTACATATTCAACTGCACCTTCGTCGGCCCGTCAGCTGAGCGACGGTACTGGATGGAGTGTCCTATGATGGGTTTCGTCTTCGCCACCAGATTCCAGGTGCTGTTGGTGGTCCTCAGCAGGAACTATCCGATGCTTCAATCCCTCTAACTGCACGCGACTCAACTACTCCCCCACAGAAAGCAAATTTGGCAATCTGCCTCGTCAACAACAGAACCCATTAGGCGGCGGTTAGATTCAAATTACATTACATATTTTTCACTCGACTTCACACCCACAAATACTGACTCATACAATTTACTCTTTCCACAGGCATGGCCGCGTGACGACTACCCGCTCCCACCCATATACCTTGAGTGGTACCAATTCCGACAACGAAGCGTTTTTGGATGTGATCAACCCTTTACGAGACAAATCGACCAATATCGTCCCTTTCGGCTTCGAGATGGACCCCCCTTTTCTACTTGTGATTTTTCTATGTGTAACTCGTGATACTATCTCATACTTACGACAACTATACTTCCAAACACTTATTCCGAGGATTATATATGCTTTTCTATGTTTTTGTCACGGTCTTACCTAATTTTAATTTTCTTACCCTCTTTATTTATAATTGAGTGATTAGTATTTAACCAACGTTATGTGGAGTTATTTTACCATGTCTAAGGTATATACAGTGAAAAAAGTAGTTGTACGAAAACAAAAAGATATATGACTTTGTGCATGTAGGTTTACGGAGTTTTAGGAGCTACAACTACGGTGTATGGCATACCTTGTGCTGTATCTCTCTAACATTACGGTGTTTGGCATACCGCCAAATGTAATCCGCAACAGTCCGCAACAGGTTGCAGACTAGTACCGCTGTTTGGCACAATGTCCAAAGTAGTCCGCAACTCGTAGTATAGTTAGGTCCGTATGAGGTCGCGCAGATTAGCGGTGTATCCAGTATAAATTAGCGGTATATTTAACAACCCCTATTTTTTATCATATTTTTTTACCCAACTTTAATAATATCTTATAGTTTTGTATTAAATGGGAAAATTCATTAGTTTTAAATGGGAAACCGTCTCTGTCACCGAACGGGGACGGGAATGAAGACGGGGAGACTTTTTTCAAACGAGGATGGGAGGGTACGCCCCACCCCGAACCCGCCTAGTTGCCATCCCTTCCGGGGAGGGCAGTTGGGGAGAAGATTTACACTGGTGACTGGATACCAGTACGCCGCTTCCTACCCACTCGCCTCCTTCTAGGCCGCTTTCTTCTACGTCGCTTCTTTCTCCATCTACCAAGATCTCATCTATGGCAGATCCTTCACTGTCTCCCACCCACCTCGTCGGAGTCTCTTTCTACCGGAAGCTTGATCCAATAACAACCTACACCACTTCATCATCTCTCAAACGCCATCTCCTTCCGATCGACAAAGCTCGACCACCAGCACCCGAAACGAGATCCATCGAAACCACAACCACTCTCTCTTTCCTCAAACCATTGCTTCTCCTATTTCTAATCGGAACTTTGAATTTCATGATGTCTGAGCACAGGGCCAAGCGCCTCAAAACCGAAAGGTTATTTGCGGAACCATTAGGGTACAATTTAGGGGTAAATTTAGGTTTCTGATTTGATTTTCATGATGTTTGAGGTTTTTTGTTTGAATTGCATTTGTTCTCTTCCCCGATCAAGATATCCCCCCTTCGCCTCTGCAATGTGTGTGTGAATATGCCACTAAAGTCTGAAGCAAGCTAAATTTATGGTACTTGATTCACACTTCCTCTAAAGTCTGAAGCAAGCTAAATTTATGGTACTTGATTCACACTTTAGCTTGCTTCAAAATGGGGTATCAGGCACATGATTTTTGGCTCTTGTTACGCCTTCCAAAAGATTTGACCTTCTATTCCGGATTCACATTTAAATTTTTATGCTCTTTGCTTTGATTTTAGACTTGTATGCTACGAAATTTAAAATTTAAAATTAAATTTAGTTAGTTTTGACTTCATATGGTTCTTGCTTCCTCAAAGGTATGTGAATCTGATCTTTGAACTTGCAAGCTCCTCCTTGAAAGCTTCAGAACATCAGACAACTGTAGGTATCTGCCACCGGTACGGTGCATGTTGCTGTCAGGGATTTTCAGAGGTATGTGAATCTGACCTTTGAACTTGTAAATCTTGAACATATATATTCACAAATTGAACTGTTTTCAAGTGTGAAGATTTGATCAATTTGTTCTTGCATCCTCCTATAAATGGTTTATATATGGCTTTCAAAAGTTGTCCAGTGTCCTCTCTATGGATGACTTTATGCTGTTATCTGCCCTGTAAGTTTTGATGGGGTGTACTGGGTGGTTGAAAGGATTTGTGGGTAGTACCCATAGGTCCCCGGTTTGAACCCGAATGACCGCTCTTTATTTACCAAATTCAAGGGAAGTACTGGGTTGATGTTGTTGTCGATCATTGTTTCTCGGTCTCACTAATTGATGAGGATTGTCTTCTATAAAAACTCATGTTTTTTGCACATGAGCTTAGATTTAGTTTTGATCCGTCTGCATATGCAATCCAGTGCTCAAATCATAAGCAGCATATATAATATAGTTACTAGTGTTTGAATGAGGTCTGATTTTCTGGCTTTTATCCATCCAGTTGTTGTCAGCGAAACTTTGTTGAGAAATAAAAATTACAGCAAATTTTAATTCTCGGCAATCAAATGGGGCCTTATCAATCTAATTCAAGTTGAAGCTATGTTTCCACTTTTCAGACGTGCTAATTAAAAGACTACATAAAACATTGACAATTAAACTTCACCATATGTGAACTTGTAATGGTTTGAATGCAGCATGACCAGCAAAAGATCAAATCGGAGCATGAAAATTTTTGCGCTAGGTCTAGCTTGCTTAATCTCCGGCTTCTTTGTAGGACTCAACTATCCGAAAGAGATGTTTGATAGGGTACGCATGCACTTCGAATATATGGTTCTCCAACTTCATTACTCTCCATTCATCTTGATTAATTTTGGATTTGAGTATTCCATATATGCTGCGCGCAATGACAGGCAAACCTTACAACGAAGCTTTTTGCATATCCTTATCAATGGCTGTTGATCAATGGAAATGGCACGAGCACATCACAGGACGAGACCATCAGCACACCATTGGTAATGCCTGCCTTCTTCTGCTGGATCATCTTAATGACGAGTTTGAAATATCATTTGTTATATTTTTGGCTTTGTCAGCAAAGGCTACTGCATTGCAAGTTTCCCACTGTTCGATCTTGCCCCTAACAGTACTGATCATCTTTATCCTAATTGAAAGTTGGTGAGATTAACATGCACTTGATTCACAGGTCAGTTCTAGAGTAAAACCTAGAGGCGCTGAGTTACTACCACACGGCATTATTGCACCCGAATCAGACCTGTATCTTCGTAATTTATGGGGCGCTCCAAAGTTTGTAAGCAACTCGATCTTGTGAAATCTTCTTACCATATATATATGCAAATGAATGCCAGACAGATCTGAATGGATTGCATTTCTTTTTTAGGATGTTCCGTTTAAGCCAAAGTATCTTGTAACTTTCACGGCTGGTTATGCTCAAAAGGACATTATAGATGCAGCAGTTAAAAAGGTTCCATATATTCCCTGTATTAATCGTTTTTGTTTAGCCCAAGAGTGAAATCCATTGCAAATATTCAACTGCACTGTTTGTTGTCCGTATTTTTTGTTTTGTAGTTCTCGGAAAACTTCACCATCGTTCTCTTCCATTACGATGGAAGAACTACCGAATGGGATGAGTTTGATTGGTCAAAGCAGGCCATCCATATAAGCGCTCCAAAGCAGACGAAATGGTGAACTATTCACTTTAGTCTTTAGAGCTTCCCTTGCTCCTTTCACTGACTCTACGTCTTCTTTTTTCTTGTCAAAGGTGGTTTGCAAAACGCTTTCTTCATCCCGACATTGTGGCGCCATACGATTATATCTTAATGTGGGACGAGGACTTAGGTGTTGAACATTTCGATGCTGAAGAGTAAGTGTGCAGAATTTCACTCTGTTTTTGGTACTTGCTTCATACATACAAGACGTACAGGCCTTGTTCATCTGATTGTACCTACCTAATCCAGATACCTTAAACTGGTGAAGAAGCACGGCCTGGAAATCTCACAGCCTGCATTGGAGCCGAACAAATGGGTGGCATATGCGCTCACAAAACGAATAAGGGATGGTCGGGAGGTTCACAGGTAACAATAATACAAGAACCAACTAGAGTTGGAGTAGAACACCAAATCTTTTCCTTGTAATATCAACTAGAGTACATTAATTTTTAAGTCTGTCTACTAATCTCACCGTTGGTGCGTTTCCCACGTCTTCACTAGACAAGCAACAGAAAAACCAGGCAGGTGTAGTGACCCGAATTTGCCACCATGTGCAGGGTATGTAGTCTTTTCCTCTTGTCAATGTTTAACTTTTTTATATATCCAAACTATATACCTTTTAAATTGATGTAAAAGATTCTGTGTATGTAATTAATTTCATGAATTGGAAATGAATATCTACACAAAAATGGTTGGAGCATAATTAAGTAACTTAAGACATTCTATCCTCCTCTTCAAGAATATCTGATCCTAATACAAAAATAATGCAGTTTTGTTGAGGTAATGGCTCCAACGTTTACTCGGGAAGCTTGGCGTTGCGTATGGCATATGATTCAGGTAGCAACAGTACTACACACATATATATTTTCATCAGAATCTTCAAGTTTTGGCCTTTTGGGCAAAACAAAATGTCTAATCAACCGGGCAAATGAAATGTCAAGGACAGAATGATCTGGTTCATGGATGGGGTATAGACTTTTCGCTCAGGAAGTGTGTCGAGGTGTGCCAATCTGATCACTAGCTTGTTTACTCAAATTTTACTTTGCGGATTGTAATAGACATTGTGAAAGGGACTTACAGCTTTTAGTTTGATGCTAAAAACAGCGTCCGAATGAGCAAATAGGAGTGGTGGACGCCCAATGGATCCTTCACCAACGACTTCCGTCACTTGGAGGCCAGGTTAGATATGATGACAAGTGCTATTGAATTGACACTTGTCTATTCTGATATATATATGCTTGTGAATCCCAAATCTCAATTTTGAGCGACTTGTTATGAATGTTTATTCAGGAAGTAACTTACAAGGGTAAAACAACACGGCAGCTGGTACGCCTGTGTACATTCATCCATCTCCTTATAATCCATGCACACTGTTTTGATTAATTTGTATACTCAAAAGTTTGGTCTTGTATCTGAAGCATCGACAAATTAATTTTCGTACTGATGGATCATGTTTCCGTTTATTTTTTTAAAATTGTTGCGCGCAGGTGAGGGAGAGATGTCGAATGGAGTTGAGGATGTTCCAAGAACGCCTACAGAACGCTGAGAATTCAGAGTTGGATAGCAATGCTACAACCCCAATTACGAGGTAGCTAGCATAACCATTCCGGAATGGTTCACCCGGAAAGGACTTGCGGATAGTATCCAAAGGTCCCGGTTCGAACCCCGGATGACCGCTCTCTATCTACCAAATCAAGAGGTAGTTAGCGTATGAGCCGGGCCGGGTGATTAAAGAGAGACCATAGTTGTAATTGCAAATTTCAAACAAACTACAGATCGACTTTATTTTGTTATAATTTATTATTGTATTATTTTGAGATCGAGATATCCACCACTTTAACAAAATTAATTAGATGGAGTCCAGTTTTTCAATATTGTGGATTAAAATGAGATCAAGGTCATGAACACAAGAAAATGTTCATCTGTATTCATCATTGATAGTGCTGTTGTGTTTGTTACAGATCTGAGTGAAGAAGATACACCCCTTTTATACACAGTGACCACCCCCATCTTTAACAACATTTTGGCGGGAGACAATTGTGACCATACACGTGTACTACCCAAATCTATTTACACACTTATGCCTAGACTTTATACAAGTTCACAATATACCCTTTTACACCCCCCCCTTCAAGCTGGAGTGTGAAAGATGTTCTGAACACCCAGCTTGGACATGAATCTGTGTAGGGTATCCACCGAAGTTAGCTTTGTAAACATGTCAGCCAATTGGTGTTTAGTTGGAACATAAGCTGTGATGATGACCCTAGCTTGAATCATATCGCTTGAATCATATCTCGGATGAAGTGACAATCCACCTCAATGTGCTTTGTCCGCTCATGAAACACTGGATTCTGGGCAATGTGTAATGCTGCCTGGTTGTCACAAAATAGTAGAGTTGAAGCTGCTGATGTACATCCAAGATCACGCAGTAAATAACTCAACCATTTTGCTTCAGTGCAGGCTAGAGCCATGGCTCTGTACTCTTCTTCAACAGAAGACCTGGCCACCACTTGCTGCTTATTTGCTTTCCACGATATGAGAGAAGCCCCCAGAAGCACACAAAACCCAGAAGTAGAGCTTCTCGTGAATGAACAACTAGCCTAATCAGAATATGTGAAAACTCTCAATTTGAGGTCTGATTCTGCCGACAGAAGAACACCCTACCCTGGAGATCCTTTGAGATATCTGAGTACCCTGATTGCTACATTCATATGTATATTTGTAGGCTTAGACAAAAACTGACTTAGCAGTTGAACTATGTAATTAAGACCAGGACGTGTAATCGTCAAGTAAATCAGTTTGCCAATAAGCCTTCTGTAATCATTTGGTTTGTCCAGTGCTCTTCTCTTATCAGTAGACAACTTAACATTCAGATCTAGAGGCAACTTCAGAGGTTTGCATTCTAACAGATTTGCCTCTTTAACCAAGTCTAACACATACTTGCGTTGAGACAGAAAGATTCCCTTGGAGGATCTCAAAACTTCTATACCTAAGAAGTATTTCAACTCACCTAGATCCTTCATATGAAAATTGCTGCTAAGCATCTCCTTCACTTTGATCAAAGTAGAGTTGTCACTGCTAACCACAATCATATCATCTACGTACACCAAAATTGTAGTGAACACCCCTTTAGACTGCTTTAGAAACAATGAATAATCTGCTTTAGATTGCCTGAACCCATTACCTAGCAGAGTAGATGACAATTTTGCAAACCACTGTCTAGGAGCCTGTTTAAGCCCATACAAGCTTTTGATCAACCTGCAGACTTTTTGATGAAACCACTGTGTTACTCACAGTCTCCCCTTCACTATTATACCCTTGAGGCAATCTCATGTATACTTCCTCATGGAGATCTCCATGCAAAAATGCATTAGATACATCCATTTGTCCAATGTGCCATCTCCTAGCTGCAGACACTGCCAGTAAAGTCCTCACTGTAGTAATTTTTTGCTACTGGAGCAAATGTCTCATCAAAATCCTCCCCTCTCTTCTGTCTGCAACCTTGAATCACCAGTCTAGCTTTGTACTTATCTATAGAGCCATCTGCTAAAAACTTGGTCTTATAAATCCACCTACACCCAATAGCTCTCTTCCCTTTTGGAAGATCAGTGAGAACCCATGTTTTATTCTTTTCTAGTGCACGTAGCTCAAGATTCATGGCTTCACACCATTTCGGATCCACAATTGCTTCAACAAAGGTGTGAGGGTTAGACTCTGAATTCAAGGCTAAAATGAAGTGTTTAGTTTTAGGTTTCAAATGGTCATAAGAAACAAAGTTGGCCAAAGGATATGCAGTTACCTTTTGAGAATTGGTATGAACTGCAAAAGTCACATAATCTGTTAACCAAGAAGGTGGTCTAGAATCCCTACTAAACTTTCTTACACCAGAAGAAGGAAAGGTGTTCGAAGATGAGCTTGTGTTTGGGACACTTTCTGTGTTTGAATTATACATTGTGTTTGGATTTGTGTTTGTAATAGGAATTGTGTTTTTATTTGGAATTGTGTTTAGCTCTGTGTTTGACACTTCCAACAGATCATCTGTCCATGAGATCTTCGAGGGAAATAATAAAGAAGATGATGACAGATGTTGTGCATAATCAGCTTTGCAAGGAAATATATGTTCACATAATTTAACATCTCTGGACACAAACATAGAGTTGGTATTGGGGTTATATAGTTTATAACCTTTTTGAGTTGAAAGATAGCCTAAAAACAAACAAGGCACCCCCCTTGGTTGAAATTTATCATGAACCCTTGAAGGATTATAAGCAAAGGCTAAACAACCAAACACCTTTAGATGCTGATATGAAGGAGATTTGTCAAACAACACATGATAAGGAGACTTGCAGGCCAGCACAGGGGTAGGCAATCAATTGATCAGGTAGACTGCAGTTAAGACACAATCACCCCATAATTTGAGAGGTAAATGAGCTTGAAAACGAAGTGCCCTGGAAATCTCCAATATGTGCCTGTGTTTACGTTCTACCACACCATTTTGCTGAGGTCTGTCAACACAAGATGTCTGGTGAACTATACCCTGATCATGATAGAACTGATTACACTCTTTACTTGTAAACTCAAGAGCATTGCCAGACCTTATAATTTTGATCTTGCTCTTAAACTGAGTGAGCACAAACTGATGAAATCTTTTGATCTTAGTGAATGACCGAGCTTTGGAATGGAGTAAAAACACCTAATTAGCTCTACTGAAATCATCCAAAATTGTCATGAAAAATCGACAATTCTGATGAGTTGGTGATTTATATGGCCCCCAAATGTCCAAGTGGACTAGATCAGAGATGCAAAGTCCATTAATCTTGCATCCGTCTGATGGTCCGAGTTCGATCGTGGTGTCAGAAAATCTTGTAGGAGCTAGAAATTATAGATCCTGGAGAAGGAGCATGGAGATCAACCTTTCTACAAAACGCAAGATTGGTTTTGTCAAAGGAACGGTGATCAAATCCTCCGATGACGCTGCAAAAGCCGAGCAATGGGACACCTGCAACTCTGTAAACGCCACCTGTCGATCATTTGCCTCGATCATTTTGGCGGAAGACAATTGTGACCATACACATGTACTACCCAGATGTATTTACACATTTATGCCTAGACTTTATACAAGTTCACAATATACCCTTCTACAAATATAATCGCCCCCTCACTCTCGTTGAGATTCAACTTCAACGGACAAATCCAATCCTCCTGTCATCGAGAGCCCTTGTCCCTGATATGTTCCAATCCATTGTCTTGGCGAGCAAAGGAGTCGGCGGTGGCAGTGAGTGGAGCATTTGACCAAGGTGTTAATTTGGTGGTGGCGATGGAGCACAGTCAGTGGCGTCGGAGAGTAGCACTCGATGGCGGATGCTGGAGCTTGGACTCCAAGTTGCAGCGACTGTCGAGGCGTGGCAGATGTTGTCGGGTCTCGGGTGGATTCGGGTTAACTCGAACCTGGGTTTGACTCGATTTCGAGTCAAATCAGGTCAATTTCAGATTGGTCAATTTTTTTTTTCATTTTTAATATAAAATCGTATTTTGATGACTTTATGATAACTTCAAAATCTAAATTTAAAGATGTGATTGATAAGTTGTTCTTTTTGGGCTCTACTTATTAGAAGATGTCATCTAAACTCTAGCGCTTGTAATTATATACTACATCCGATCTAAAATATTTGATTTTTACTATTACTCATTATTTTTAATAAAATTTATAACTTTATAAAATATCAAAGTTGTGATAAACCGAAGATAAGAGAAGAGAGGTAGAGAAAAGAGAGGAGAAATTGA
Source organism: Persicaria maculosa (assembly GCA_963922045.1). NCBI lineage: Eukaryota > Viridiplantae > Streptophyta > Magnoliopsida > Caryophyllales > Polygonaceae > Persicaria > Persicaria maculosa. Next base: position 14,548,300 of record OY998261.1, on the reverse strand, counting down.
TGTGTTATTGGGGGGTCTCCAGGACCCTTTATATAGGAGTTTACAAGGGAACTAGGGTTACAAGTGTTTATCCATTCCCAATATAATAATACAAAGATAATATCATAACACTCCCCCTTGGATAAACATCCCTAAATATTACCAAACTGTCATATTAAAAACCTCGCCTAGAAAACCCAATGGGACCAAAACTAGGAACAAGGAAAAATACAAATGACATGCGATACGCTTTGGTTGATCTTGCCTCGTTAAAAACCTTGTCAGGAAAAACCCAATGGGACAAAACCTGACTGAAGGGAAAAAGAGTGCAGTGTGTATATACTCCCCCTAAATTCAACGCCCTTCTTGCAATCTTCTCATTCGGGTAAGCTCTTTGAACTTCTTGATGGTGCTGATTGTATGAGCTGCATAGCCGAGTCTCAACATTGCCTTTAACGTGTATAAGTTGAGATGTCTTCATACATTACAATTGACTTCGAATGCTTGACTTTCATTTGCTGACGTTGAGCTGCTTTCAGTGCACAAACATAAGGTACTTCTGGACCTAGTATGCCATTTGATCATGGGGGATCTGGTGTATTAAATGGTGCCTAAGTTGTCTTGTTAAAAAACATAACTTGGAAAAACCTAATGGGATAAAAACCAAGATCAAGGAAAAGAGTACAACATTGTATGGTACTTCGGGACCTAATGCAATGTCACCATTTTCACAATTATAGGTACTTCTGGTACTCTTATAAGGATTTTTCATCAATTGTATGTGACGGGGCTTTGACATTAATGCTTTAGGCATTTTCAGTCGATCCTTTTCATTTATACGTGTATGCAAGTAACACGTCCGTCATTTACATTTAGATCCAAAATTATATTCACTTCTGGTGAATACATTCCCCATATAACATTTGATAGGTTTTTGTGTAATCAACTTGGCTTTATATTTTATTTTGTACGAACACCCACTTAAAACCAAATGATGTTACACTTTCCGGTGTTGGAACTACATGTCCAATGCCATCATGCTTAAAGAACCCATTCTTGCATGAATTTCCTTTTTCTAGCTCTTTACTATCATTTCAATGTCGACATCTATTTGTTTGATGATCATCATATTCTCATAGGCTCTTTCCACTTCTGGTGAATCATATACAAAAAGCTCAGTGATCTCCAACACTTCTGGTGTACTTGAGGATCACTTGATATTCATTGAGTTGAAGTTACTTCTGGAACTTCCAAATGAGCTAGTATATGTGACTTTGTCACTTTCTTGGCCTTTAGTAAATGCTTGCAATGGCATATTTGTTAAACCTTATAATCATTTCATTTATTGAACTTCTGGTTCACTTGTATTTATCCGCGGATATGAAATGATAGAGAAGTTGCTTCCGTGCAATCTCTTTCTTAATTGTCTCATTTTCTCTTCCCCTAAATACCGAGCATTTGATCACCATTATAAAGCTCTAGGTATTTGATATCGATAGGGACTCAAACCCCATGTATCATCCAACTTCTTTGTGGTCTCATTGTAGTTCATTTGGAGGTACTTCTCGGAACATGTGTTGCTCATTCAAGACCTTTGAATGACATGCTCTCTTCTGGAGATAATTAGAGAGATGTTATTGTGTCAAATTCGAAATGCAAACGTGCATGGGCCCATTTGACCAATGACTCTTTTGGGTCATCGTGAGCTACCTTACGCTCAATAATGTGTTTGATAACATTCTCTACCTTATGAATATGACCAAAGTGTTGAGGCATCTATAATATTGGAATTACACTGGTCTATATGACAGTGTTCCGTAGTCGTCTCATTGAATCTTTTCAAGAGACATTAGAGACTTTGCATTTACTTTGAATTTAGATGGTCTTATTGTTGATTTTGCCAAGATGAGAGACCATATATGTTCGGTCACCCTTATTGAGGATCTTCAGGTCATATGATCTTCTGGTCCCTCTTAGTGGGTGTATATGTGAATTTCAATGATCCCGCACATCATCGATTCACATGAGTGACCGGATGCCACAAAGAAAAAATATTTTATCAATAACTAACTTCTGGTTAGTGATAAGTTTCAATGGGATAGATGAGTGTCAAATAAACCATATATATACATTCTCATTTCTGTAAGACTTGCTTCTGACTAGTCATATGAAATATTGGTGTTCAATACCATGTTAATCCATACATATGTGTCATTGTTACTTCAGGTAACAAGATCAATGCTCTTCTGGAGCTATATGGTATTCATCTTGGTTTTTCCATTCATAATAGGTTGCGAAAACTTCAGGTTTCTAAATTGTGTGACACTACATAAACTTACAATTAACCCATTGAAATTATATGGTGATCCATTTATTTTATTTAGATGCCGTTAAATGGGTATTTTCAGAACTTTCGTTGGTGTCATACTACAGGTATGAGTCTATCATCCAACTATGTGTATTTATTAAACACATTTTATCATTATTCATAATGTTCTTGAGGACATTGGAATTAACTGTATAACAACTACCAAGCTATAAGCCACAACAATAACTTTGGTCAAGCGCTTAACCATAACCTCTTTCACACCCTCTACCGGAGGGGCATGCTCCTGGCAATGATTAGAGGATAGTCAGGAAGTGGCCTTCTTAACCGGATTGTGTTATGTGGTTACTTCTATTGGTTGTACCAACCGAATGATAATCGTTCTGAACTTGATAAAACCCACATTCCATGTACTTCTTCAAGAGTACAAATGATAAGATTAGAATCATATACTCTTTTGGAGTTTATAAGAATCATTCACTCTTCTGGAGTTTAAAAAAAATCCATCAGTAGAGTCTTCAAGCTCTTAGGTTGGTGTTGAAAAACTTCACAATCTACGTGATTGTGGTAAACCTTTCTCCCAAATGTTCATTTGTCAAACAAAACTTCGTATTAGATACTCATGATAAGTTGTTTCTTCGGGAAACACTTTGAGCTTTTAATTACAATAAGTAAAATCATAATAATTTTATTCAATATAAAGCAATGAAAAAAAATAAATAAAAGAAATTTGTATTTATCCACTTCAGGTGGAGTCATGGAGAAACTTTTCAATTTATCATTTTCTTCAAGAAATCATTTTATTCATAAGATGATTCATTTGTCAACTTCGAGTGACAATTAGTCTCTTTTATGTATAATTCATGTACTCCAAAAGATAATAATTTGCATTCCAAAAAATATATATATATATATAGTAAGTTATTCGTAAACTTTAACCATATTCTTCAAGAAATGGTATGATTGATTATTACTCACTTCAGGGAGAAGACAACTTGCATACAACCACTTCAAGGGTTATATCTATCTTTCATGTATATTCATCGCTTCATGATTATTTGTGCAACTTTAAAATAAAATTCATACACTTCAGGGTATGATTTTAATTTATCTTTTGAAGATTATACAAACTTATCATCAATTTAGTTCAAAATAATTAATATTGTCACTTCAGGGACAAATATGTATTGATGAGAGAGAGACCTTTTATGAATTTTCTTTTCATATATCTCTTCAGGAGATTATTATCGTCACTGCAGGAACGATTTTTGAGCATAATGTGTTCATCCTCTTCAGGGGATGAGTTTATTTATTTCGAGAGATGATCATAAATAAATAAATAAATAAATAAATAAATAAATAAATAAATAAATAGTTGATATAGGTAATAAAACTATAAAAACATAAATAAATAAAATAAAATCAGCATATTGTCAACTTCTGGTGACAAACAATTAAACATCCCTACAAATACATTTCGTTTACTTCCGGAGACTGTTGGAGATCGAAACCATCTACTACAGGAGATGAATTTCATCATGATATATAACCTAAAATATTTTATCTTCTTCAGGAGATAAATAAGAATTTCATCTTCTTCAAGAGATGTAATATATAAGTTGTGTTTACTTTATCTACTTCAGGAGATAAACTATCACTTTTGGGATGATATCCAAATTTAACAATTTATATCTACTTCGGGAGATAACGTTTGTCTACTTCTGGAGACAAAAAAAATCAATACAAAATTGAAATAAATAATAAAACTGAATAAATAAATAAATAAAAATAAGTTCATCACTACGGGGATGATTTTCAATCGTTCACATCTACTTCAAGAGATGGTCCGTTCATCTACTTCGGGAGATGAGATGTTAATCTACTTTGGGAGATAAGGTTTTATCGATTGTTCATCACTTCGGGGATGATATTTAATTTATCGGTTCATCGCTTCGGGGATGAGATTTAATTTATCGGTTCATCGCTTTGGGGATGAGATTGATTTATCGTTTATCGCTACGGGGATGATATTAAACCATTCATTGGTTCATCTACTTCAGGAGATGAGGGGAAAAAATATAATATAATTAAATTAAATAACATAAATATGAAATAAATAAACATAAATAATAAATATAATTTCATCACTACAGGGATGAAATTTATCGGCTTGATCATCTTCGCGGGGATGAGATTTATCGTTTCATCGCTTCGGGGATGAGATCAATTTATCATTCATTCATCTACTTCGGGAGATGTGCTCGTTGATCGGTCTAAAACCAACACCCCGCAAGTGTACGGTGTCGATTGTAGTAATCGAGTGTCGAATCTCAGGGACCGTGTGAATACCACTTGCAGAACCTCAACTAGTTTACTAAGCCAAATAAAAGAAGTGATTTTCGAATGAATAAGAAAATAAGGAGAAGGAAAACAACAAATTGCAAGGTTTTATGAATATATGATGAGAAACATTCCAGAGTCAGGGTTCACCACAACGATCCATCCTCGATAGAATACATAATTTTCATGCCTGAACAAATTGAAAAGAGATATTTGAAGGTAAACTATCTAAATTCATTATCACTCAGCTTACGCCTGTTGCAATAACTATGTCCATTTCAACTAATTACCACTCAGCTTGCGCATGTTGCAGATTAATCAATCAAATTGGACTCTTTAAGCACTTAGAACCCTAGCGAGAAAATCGATCAAACAATCGCAGGCGCGATCTGCATAACCAACTCAAACCTAGGTTATCTACGATAGTTTATTGTCCTCAAGAGAACTAAAGAGATTGCTCATAAATAATTCTCAAGTTCAATCCATGTTTTCCAATAGAATTAACAACTCTATCTATATATCCAATCTCAATTCGCAGCTGGCGCATGTTGAACATCAAAAGGATTCCGATCAATCATAGAATTAATCGGGTTAAGCACTCATGGATCAAATCAAACAAATAATGGAGTTCATTCAGGCAATCATCACGCACATGTCTATCTCTGCATCGTTGGGATCACCCCAACCCCAGAACAAGAAAATTAGCCAGACATAGCAGATTCAGACACAATCAAAGAATTCATGATGAAAGAATATAAGACTAGATTAACAGAACGTATCTTTGAATCCAGCAAAATAAACCTTCAAGTAGAAATCTCTGAAAAAGTCTCAAACTCTCAATGTCCCCAACTAGGGTTTCAAGAAAAATGAAAATTAGACGTCTCTCCTCTCCCCCTCATATCTGAAAATAATCCTTAAATAATAATAAAATATCCCAAAAGGTCGTCCAATAATAGATAGAGACAGATAAAAAATCCCGAAGTAATAACGCGAAAGGAAGATATCGACTCGATACATGGGGGTATCGACTCGGTACTTTGCTACTGTAAAGAATTATGGCTCGGTAGGTGAAGGTATCGACTCGGAAGGTATGGGTATCGACTCGATACCTTGGGTTCCGGGTCGATACTTTGACTCAGCATCAGCTTCTTGGCTCGATTTCTCCATATTGTAGGCCGAATTTGCAAAAGTGCTCAACATGAAAGTTGTAGATCTTTGAATCATCTTTCCAACAGGCTATAGAACGTCTCAATCCGAATTGTTTGGAGCACAAACGACTCATTTTACTGAGACGTCGCCAAGCAGGAGTTGTCTGGAAAACGTCCATTCAGCAATAAGCTCTTCTTAGCCTGATTTTTAGCACTTGAGACCACTATGCTATGCTCTTTCGGCGTCCATGAACATGTCAAACATGCCTTCAATGAATCTTACTCCATCGTGCCTCCAAATTGACATCGAACAAGCTCCAAATCACCTGAAAACAAATAAAAACACAAGTGTAGACATCTATTCTAGAAACTAAACCAAAATCTATATAAAAGACATGCAAAACATATAAAAATGACTTCAAAATGACTATAGACTATTTCTTTTAACATGTAGAATATGATGATATCACTCGTTCATCTACTTCGGGAGATGCGCTCGTTCATCTACTTCGGGAGATGATTTCGTTCATCCACTTCTGGAGTTGATATATAAATTTAACAATTTTATCTACTTCAGGAGATAATTCATCTACTCCGGGAGATGAAAATAATTAAAAAAAAACATAAAAATAAGAGAAATAAAATAAATAAATAAATAATTCATCACTACAGGGACGATATTCGATCGTTTATCACTTCAGGGATATAATAGAATAACATCCACTTCAGGGGATATGACCGATTGATCCAATCACTTCAGGGATTAGAATTAATTTAATTTATCCGCTTCAAGGGATATAACCAATAACCAATTCAATAAACAAGCTTCAAGGGATATAACCAATAACCAATTCAATAAACAATATCACCACTTCAGGGGTCGATATAGTTTGTATAATATCACCACTTCGGGGGCTGATATAATTTATGTTACACATCATCTTCGGGGATGTGTTTGTACTTCATAGGGGCAAACTATACAGCCCTGAAAGTTTTAGGCCGTTTTCTATAATTATATAAAATATGCAAGCCAATCTGCGATTTTGAAGAAATTCCGAGCCGATTTTGGAAATAATAAAGAAGTTGCAAACAAAACACACCGTACTTCGTCTTCCTCGTTTAATTTGCAGAGGCGGCGTCTCCGAACGTCTATTCCGGTCCTGGTTGGGGTTAAACGCCGTCTCCGGTCGTCGGCGGATGGGTTCAATCGCTGAGCGTCAGTGCCGTCTCCGAACGCCGGCGGATGAGATCACACTCCGTATCTGAGATCTACACTTCGTCTCCGAACGCTGGCTGAGCCGCAAAGCGAGCGTGCCCCTAGAGCTGGCCATTGGATTCGGCGGCGGCTTCGCCTTCGGATGCCGAGATCCTCCCCAACGACTGCGTTGGTGGTTGAAGAGAAAAATTTTCACACTTTCAAATTGACATAAAACTTGAGATTTGAAACCCAAGAGCAAACTCGTACCGATAACGTGTGATAAACCGAAGATAAGAGAAGAGAGGTAGAGAAAAGAGAGGAGAAATTGATGTGTTATTGGTGGGTCTTCAGGACCCTTTATATAGGAGTTTACAAGGGAACTAGAGTTACAAGTGTTTATCCATTCCCAATATAATAATACAAAGATAATATCATAACAAAAGTTTTATTTAACTTTTTGAAATTATTTCATACGGATTAGTAATGACTAATGAGTATAAAATTTTTATTAAAATTTTTAATTTTTTTTATAGATTTATTTTAGCTTTTTAAAAACATGTTGAAAAATAAAAAATCAAATATTACCGAATACCGATTGGCGGGAGTAATATACACTACAAATAAATATAAAAGTTAATTTGAAAAAGAAAGATCGAGTTTGTAATTATAAATTATAATAACTTGGAATCTCCATGAATAATTTTAATAATATATAGTTATAAATTAATTAATTTTAATAATATATTAATTACTAAACTTACCCTAATATGACTTTGATATTTTGTTGGTTTTTATTAATTAGTCGAAGTTTTGTTTTAACAAATTGGACGGGTCATTCGGGTCACCGGGTCGAAACCCATTTCACCCAGAACAATACCGATTTTCCAGGTTCGGGTCGAAAAAATTTATCGAGTTAAAATTTTTGGGTCTTGTCCCAAAAAATTTCGAGCATTCGGTTGGGTTCGGGTTGGGTTATGTTTTGACAGGTCTAGTCATTTATCCCAAAAAATAAGGGATGATTTTACATTTAAATTTAAATGTAAAAATCTTTATAAAAAGGTGAATTATGAATTAAAGTATATGCGTCTCCATACTATAAAAATTTCACGTTGACAGTATAAATGTTTATCGTGACAAAACTGAACATTAATATTGACAAGATGGAATCAATAATCGGGAAGAGGCTAAAGATATGGTTTTATCCAAAATCATTAAAAGCAATGTCAATATGTTCCAAACTGGTTCCACGTTTTGATGGATCTTGCATTGGCTATCCACTAGGCATCAACCCTACAACTGATCCATTACTGAGGCGTCGGAGCATTGCTATATGATCACCCTAACGGGGATCAGGAGATTATTCTCCTGGATTCACCCCTAGCCCAGCAGTACCCACAACCAGAGACGGAGCCAGAAAGTTTTGAACGAGGGTCACCATAATAATAGACAATAAGAATAGGAAAAAAAAATGTAAAACACACAACATGTTCGATAGTACAAACTAGTGTCAAACGATAATACAAACTAGTGTGAAACGATATTATAAACTACTACAAAGATATAAAACGAAAATAAGGATATAAAACGCAATAAATAAACATTGTATTATTAACATGTAATAATGTATAACTAGATATAAAAAATTTAAACTTGCGTAACTTCTTACCAAATTCTCAAAATAAGTAATATAACCTATGATTTCGAAGCTCTCGAGATGAATTATAATATGTGAATGTCAATTTAAGTAAAATATAAAAGTATTATAGCATATTTAAATAAAATTAAAGTGATTACACACCTATAATTTTCAAACATTCATAACTTTTTACTTATATGTCGGATTAAGGCGTATTATATATCAAAACGAAGCTATCGACGAGCATAATACACCTAGGTAATTTGTCGGATGAGGAGTGTTGTATTATTAATCTTTTGATGTAAAGCTAAACTTGTAACATCGGACATTGAGCACTTAAACTTTGGTAACCTTAGGTTTTATTCTAAGTGTTTAGATTATACATATACTATACTAAGGTTGGACATTTCATAGGTTGAAGTTATCCTTGGACATATTTATATGTATATAAGTTGGTTGACTTACCTATAAGAATACCACCTAAAGTATCTATATTCTATATAAATTCTTAAAACAGAAGAGTTTTAGATGATGTGTCCTTCCTAGCTTAATTTTAGGCATTTCAACCAATAATAATTTTTCCTTTTTTCCCCTCATTTTCTTTCACAATTTTCGGAACAGCCTTTTAAAATTTTCCCTTGCTAATTTTCTCCAATTGGCACAATTAACCTATCGCATAAACCGTTCCTACTTCCTAGGGTTTATCCAACTCTCAAATCACCCTTATTGAGGCACAAGCGATTTTAGATCTCTCAAATCAAATCTATCCCACAAACTGCTCCTTTTGGTGGTGCAATCCTATGTTGTTCTTGCGATTCTCAGATCACCAATTTAGACACAAACGGTATTACCCCAAATCACTATCAGGTTCGTAATCTTTGAATTTGCTTTCAATTTCGCAATTCGACTTGATTTTATGTGGTTTCACATCATCTTGATTTGAAACAGTTTCGAAATTTGTCAAAAACCTTCGTCTTTGATTTTCCGTGGTTAGACATCCTGGCCTTCTATCGATTCACTCTTCATACTTACCTCCTACCAATTGATTGTTTATCATTTCGAAACATAAGGGATAGGATGTAAGGTTGTATAATCACTAAAAAAAAGTTTCCCTAATCTTTATCTTCTTCCGTTTTTCGCTAAGTCGATACAAGGATATCCATTAAGGTTCCTAATAATTGCCGATATATCTTCATTTTACATTTTTTTTTATTTATAGGTGCATAATCAGGTGATGCCATTGCTTTGATCTTCATTGAGAAGGCAGCAAAAGTCAACTTCACTAAGCTATACATTTTATCTGCATAAATTTTGCATTTTCTATTTATGTTATTTCATTAATGTATTATATATGTTTCGGATGTCTATATACTATATACTAATGTTATTTCCTTTCCTGGTGTGTTACCCTTAATTTTAGGGTCTTCATCAAATTACAATCAACTAATTTTTAGATCAATTTTGATATTAAAATTGATAGATCATGCTCAATTAGATATATCACCTGTACATAAGTCATGCAAAATCTTGATTTTTCATTTGAGTTTGCAAGTCCTTCCCCTTTTCCTCTTTTGGGAGGAGAGTTAGGGGTGGTTGTTAAGTTGGAAGGATAGATTACTACAAACAAAACCTACTTTACATGGAAAAAAACAAAGCCAAAAAGATTATGTTGCATTTCCTCATCTGATCAAAACAGCAAAAGGTGTGAATAGATTTTGAAGCTTTGCTCATTAATCACTTTTTTGTTGTGCAGGCTCATGTATATCTTTCTTTTAATGAGATTGAACTTTAGAAATCTTGGGATGAAACGAAGCATTTACAACACAATAATTAGTTTGATAATCACATAAATCCGAAGAAGGTTTGTGTTGCTTGCCTTATTAAGTTTTACTGGATACTATATTACATTTTTAATATACCTTTTTTTTCTAGGACTATGGTAGATTACTAGGATGCTTAACAACATGTATATAATTGACCTAGCTATTAATTCGAAGTGATTCCATAAGCTTTCAAAACGTTCATCGGATTTATTTTGTTTGTGGTTATAATGTCGGAATTGTAGGGGCTTCACCACTCCTTATATTTTGCTTTGGTTTTCACCTATTTTTCAACGTGAGACTCTACTCACAAAACACTAATCAGTATCAAGATTTAATTATATAAGTTATCCCGTATGTTTTGGTTTCATATTTTAAGCTAAATTTCTAATTTTATGTTTAATTGATCATATCTTTTAATTAAACACCTTTGGAGTTTTGCCGAGTACATATTTTGATTTTTCTTCAAGATCATAATCAAATGTGTTCGATCTTATCGTTGCACCTGTATTTTTACTCGGTATTTGTAGGTACAACGTACATCTCCCAATTGAAGGAAGAATCAACCAAGAAGGAAGAGTAAAGGATTGAGATATATACAAGCCCAATTGATTTAGATTGTAGAATTATTATTTTTTTAATTTGATCCAAGTCCTTGTGTGACTTGTGTCAAGTAATTTTTGTTCTTTCCCTTTCTTTTATTAATTGACTCAAATCCAGATCGGATTCTATTTATAAAATTATCATACTTATTGATTCTTTGATGCTTGAAATTTTTCTTTGTGAGTTTATTTTGAATTTAATTCACTATGGCACATTGATATATTTTTCCAATCTCTCGAGACTAAGAACATTGACACATGTACAACGTAGCTACTATGATGGGTTTTTTTTCAATTTCATTTATAATTAATTTTTTATATAAACGCGCCATGGCGCGGGAACTGCACTAGTATGTATTATATTTATATGTATAATCTCACACTTAGGTTATAGCTCATTCCGAGCTCAGATTTATGGGCCTTTTCTGTGTTGGGCCTTTGTTAGCTTTGTTACAGTATTGATCCGGCCCATATCTTTGGTGCCGTTGGGAGATGCTCAGATAACTCTAGATCTGAGCTATAAAAGCTTCCTCTTCGGTACTGTAGCCTCTGAGCCTCACCTTAGGAAACCCTAGCTACAGAGAGAGAGAGAGAAAGAGAGCTCTGGTGTGAGCCATTGACGAAGACGGTGGTTCTGTGAGCTTCAACAGTGGTTGTGTAGCTCAGTCTCCGTGAGAAACTTCCACGAAGTTTCTCGGTTGCCTTTCAGGGGGCATCTCTTCCTTTTACCCTCTCTTCTGTTTGTCTTGCTCGGTTTGAGGTTCCATAGGTTGCTAGTTTGGTGCTCTGTCTGGTGTGCTTAGCTTGTAACCCCTCTTGCAACACAGTGAACTCTGGGATCGGATCTCCCCTCTTGAGATCCCGCAGAGTAGGGTTTTTACCCGAACTGCGTTACCAAATCCTTGTGTCCTTTTCGATCTTCGTTTTTACTTAAGTGTTATGGCAAAAATCGAACTTCAAGGAGAGGGTCACGTGATCCCCTAGGACCCCCCTAGCCCAGCAGTACCCACAACCCTAACAGCAGCAACGATTCTATGAGACGGGGAAGAGTAGCGGAGGAGCAGACCCAAACGATTTGAGCACGGTGAACAATGCTTAGGAACATGCAGACGGGCCAAGAGAGCCTTCAGGGCCGGTTGCAGCAGATCCAGACAGGCCAAGAGCGTCTACAGGTCCATGTCCAGTAGATTAGGAGAGTCCAGCATAAGAAGGTGAGGTTGAGGCCGCTTTGCTGAGTGGTAGTCGGATATGTATCCATACGATCCATTTCGCCGACCACGACCACCTCATTTCAACAAAGATGATTGAGCCAGTTATACTTTTCATCTTCAGACATACTTTGTAAGTTTCTGTTGTGCCCACCTTTGTGTTATTTGTGACAGTGGGGGCACTTCTATTTTGAAGTATGGGGTGAGTGAAACTTATGCATTTTAATGTCTTATGTCACTTTGATGTCTTTTTGTTGGGTTTTAGACTTATGATTCTTGACTTGATGTAGATATTTAGTTGAAACTTTGGTCTGTATTAGCTAGATAATTGCTACTTTTAGTTCTTAGTTTAGTAACTGCATTTAGTTTAGTTTTTGCATTTACTCTTAGTTCATATGTAACCCGAAGAAAAAAAATATCAAAAAAGAAAAATAAATCATGCTTAGTTTAGCTTAGAAACACCTAACTTAAATGCCCTATGATGAAACTTAATAGCTAACTTGATCATGTGAACCTTATGATATGTTTTGAAAGTTTAGTCTAGGTCTTTGAAATTGTTTTTACGTGGATTGTGAATTAGTGATGAAATGGAATCGAAATCATCGTTAATCAAAATCAGAAGCCATAAAAACTAATGGAATCTACTAAGTATGCCTACCAGGTGAGGACCACCTCTACTAGAAAAGCAAAATAGAACGCATCATTAAAAAAGGAAAAGCAACACAGAAAGCCACCAGAAAAGCAAAACACAAACCAAAATTACAGAAAATGCAAAAATCTCCAATTCATTACAGAAGAAAATAAGAGGACAAGCTTTGAAGAACCGATCTCATGAAATTGCTTGAAATTGCTTCAACTTGCAATCACTTGAAATTGCTTTACCCTAATCCTTCGCCCAAATCGATTTACTTCAGCTTGCTTCGCCCAAATCGGTTTACCATGCAGCTCATAGCTAAGCAAAATTACAGAAATTGCTCCCCAAATCACCCTAAATTCTTCCCCAACTTGAGACCTAGCTACCCCTAATCGTTTGAGTCGCTCATCCCCCAAAATCCCAAATCACCTAACCCTAAACATTTAGAAAAATGTTCAAGATCCCAAACTATTTTGGGATTTAGCCAAAGTGACGTAAAATCACTGTTTCAAATAATGACTTTAACCCAGGTTTTAAAAAAATTAATATAATACTTAAGTCGCTGTTTGAAACAACACCTTACTAATTTTTTTTAAATTTCAAATTAATGGAAAAAATACCGAAAAACGAAAAAAAATATATGTACGGGAGAATCGCTGTTACAAAGAGCGATTCTCCCTATTTTATTTAAAACCCATCTTATTCTCTCTCTCCCCTCTTGACAAAAACAAGCCCCCTGCCCCTCTCTCTCCTATAACACCCCCACCCATTGTCTCCCCTCTCCCTCTCAATCCATCTTCTCTCTCTTATCCCCACCCTCTCTCTCTTCCTCTCCCTCTTCAATCATATCAGCCTTTAAAAAAAATAAAAATGGAGAGTTCCTATTTGTAACAGTGACTCTCCCCTATATATTTTTTTCGTCATTAGGTGTTTTCCCCATTAACATGAATTTTTCTAAATAAAAAATTAGTAAGTCACTGTTTAAAACAACGACTTACATATTATGTTATTTTTTTTAAAACATGGGTTAAAGTCGCTCTTTCAAACATCGACTTTACCCTATTTTTAGCTAAATTCCAAAATAGTTTGGAATCTTGACCATTTTGCTAAATTTATTTAGGTTTTTGCCTAATCTGAAAAAAAAATTCCAAAATTTCCTATATTCGTGTAGACGGTACAATGATCAACAACTACAAAAAAAAAAACAATTTAGCAACGGCTTTTTACCCTGTCGCAACCTTAATCAAGACACTTTTTTGGTAGGAAAATAAAGGGAGATCTATGATTCTAACCCAAACGGGTGCCATCTTGATCACTTCCAATCAGGGCCGGGAACCAAGTCTTAATAATTAAACACCTGTTGAACTCTGACCACGGGCCCTCCGTGAGAACCTTCAAGCACACTTTATTGCTCTCAAAACGAGTACCATTCGAGAGCAAGGAGACATGGTTGAAGGTTCTCACGGAGGGCCCGTGGTTGGTGTTTGACAGATTTTATCTCAAGAAGTTACCATTACAAGAAGAATGTTAAATCATAGGGGAGTATACACCAATTGTCCTCTTTTTTTCATTTGATCAGGTTTTATCTCATCGGGTGTTATTCTCATCTCCTTTAAGTCCTCTTATATAATTCTAGTGTTTTGTATTTAGGGAAAAACAGATGAACATGTAACGTGGATGTATATTGTTGATTGTATTGGATTTGGGCAAGTTGGTCCAAATCTGATCTCAGAATAAGGGCTTGGTTGGCCCAACCCACGTTCGTACGTGATTTCTTCCCATTGGAGCTGAACGATGTCATCTTGATTGAGGCTCGACTTTATAAGGGTTTGTAAACCCTAAATGCTGATAAGATATATATATATATATATATATATATATAGAGAGAGAGAGAGAGAGAGAGAGAGAGAGAGAGAGTTGTGAGCTACTCCTTGCATTTCGTCTTCTTTGCCTCTGAGCTCTGCTAGGGTGTCGATTCCCTTGTGCTGATCTTGAGCATAGAAAGAGCTCCATTCACATCCAAACACAAAGATACTGAGAGCGTGTGAGATTTGAAGCTCGATTTTTCTTCGGTTCAATCCTTGGTGACTGGTGTCTTAGTTGAGGCTATCGCTTTCATTTCTCTTTTCAATTTTGGAGTCGATCTATTTGTAAAACATGGTTTCGATCTCTTAATACAAGTTTGTCTTTCGGTTTTGGTGTTTGAACTCTCAGTTCGATCTCATTTCATCTGGTTTTTCTAATATGGTTTTCAATGAGGCAGTATCATCAAAGCGTATGTATCAAATAAAATATGTACTCTTTTTCTCTTGATCTTAGTTTTTGTCCCACTGGTTTTTTCTAGTCGAGGTTTTTATCGAGACTATTTTTTTAATATTAGGGAGGTTTATCCAAAAAAGAGTGTTATAATATTTTCTTGTATTATAATAAATACTTCTAGTTTTCTTTATAAAATTTCATATAAAGAGTCATTTCAAACCCTAATGAAAATCATCAATTCCTCATCGCTTTTCTCCGCCTTTGTTGGGTTTAAAATCCACCTATTCCCTATTCAACAAAGAGAAACAACCAACTGGGCTAATGTAATCATGTGTTACAAGCATCCTTTCTATTTAATATATTTTAGATTTTTTGGGGTGGGTTGTAGCAAAGCCCAACCCATCTCTAGGTCCGTGCCTGTATAGTGCAATCCTTCCAGATTTGTAGCAAATAGAAAACAATTTTTCAAGATAAAAAAAAGCAAATAGAGCAAATGTAAGAATTTTTTTTAAATTAGCCAAAAAACCCCCAAAAAATTAGCAAAATAGTCAAAATCCGAAACTATTTTGGGATCTAGGCAAGTAGGGTAAAGTCGTTGTTTAAAACACCGACTTTACCCCAACTTTTGAAAAAAATATTAAAATAACAAAGTTGTTCTGTTTAAAACAACGACCTTGTATTTGTTTTTTAAAAAATTATCGCTTAAATGTTGAAAAGGTGAAAAACCAAAAACAAATAAGGCTATTTGCATAGATAGACCACTTTCTCCAAGAGTTTGCAAAAATGTCCAAGTTTTGGGACAATTGCAAAAGTGGGTTAGGGGTCTACTTTTGCCAAAAAAAAAGTGACCTCTTGGGCCGGTAGCAAGTTGGATATGAGGAGGGAACATGTGAGGAGGGAAGGGATTTGGTGAGGGTTGAGTTTTGGCGCCAAATGGGAGGAGGGAAAAAGCCTTTCATTTTCTCCATTCTCTCACATGTTCTGCAGCAAAAAGAGATGGAGAACGTTCTAACATGGAAGACAAGCTCTCGGCTTGTAGTTCCAGTTGCAGAACACTTGTTGCCTTCAATCGGTGCCCCTATCAGTGATCAGAATCCCCGTGTCACCTTGATTTCACAGAAACCTTTCTTCTCATATGCAAAGGATAAGTGTATTTGGCGAAGTACTCCTCGTATATGGCGTTAGATACCCATGAACCTTTCTTTTCTTCCTTGGTTTCATTTTTCAGGTGAAAACTCCTTGATATGCGTCACTCTCATCTTCGATGTTTCTTGGGTGTTCGAGGGAGGTGAATGGGTGTTTGTCGGTGAGAACGCGCACAAGAATGTCATGATACAAGAGGGCATCGACTTCATCTCTTTGAAAAACCTAATCAGACTCAAGGTCAACGATGATGCTTTATATGAAGAGTGGGCTTTGTCTTACGTGCCAAAGTCGAAAGAAGGGGGGCATCCGATCATAATAGCTGATGATGATGACCTTGAGGTGTTTATTTATGAAATCGAAGTGTGGAGAAGATCCATGGCCCCTTGCGATATATGTCAGTCCATTGCAAAAGGAGAGCTTTGAAGTAAAGCAACCTGCCAGGGAAACGCCTTGCCGGTGAACGCCTGAGTGGGCCACCCTCCTCCCAAAAAGTGGACGATATGGCCGAGATTATGAATGCTGGGGCAGACGGTAAGGCACATAAAAACCCCGTGTCTCTAGATGTTGTGTTATATGTTAGGGGAGAGGTGACTAAGGCCATAAGGAAGAGCAAGGAGCTGGATGCGATTGACATTACTATCACGGGTAATAAATCAGGTGACACGGGTATGTGTTCAAGTGACAGGGTACAGGGTACGGATGCGATTGAATTGGGTGATACGGATACCTCTTCAGGTGACATGGATTAGGAGTTGGACGTGATATCCATTAGCAGCGAGGAGGAGGATGACGATGGGCTAACCCCCACAATCGACTTTGAGGTCTCGGACAAGGACGAAGGTTTTGAAGTGAAGCTCGAAGAAGACAAAGATGATTTGGAGTGGCACGGTGCCGAGGAGGACATGTGTATGAGGGTGTTGGTGGAGGGAGGGGGGGGGGGGCGAAAGTCGAGGATAAGGTGATGAGGGAATTTGAAGATTGTATTCCTCGGTCTAACCCTACCGAGGAGGATGAGGTGATGATGGGGTTACGCACATATGTCCAACTTTAGGTCTTTTGGGGTATGCACATATGACAAACTTTTGCTATTTTGGGAATCACATATGACAAACTTTAGGTATTTTGGGGTAAAACACATATGTCAAACTTTTGGTACTTTGGGTTATGCACATATGCCAAGCTTTTGTGTATGAACAACTGTTTCTGCTATAAATGATGCATGTCATCAATTGGAATTATACGTGTCACCTAATATATTTTCTCTTGTCACTATGAACAGTCTGACATTATACTTCTTCTGGAAATAATGTCTGTCATCTCTTTGTATTGCCGTGTCACATGAAAGATGTAACTTGTTGCTTTCTGTGTTTCCATGGAATTGTTTCACGCCCAAGCACTTCCATACAAGACCAACCCATGTTCGGCTACATGTAATACTGCACGAAATAATTGTCACCACACATGACCATGAAACACTACAACTATTAACCTACATAACATATGACAAACTTTAGGTAAGGGGTTAAGAACTTGGTAGTACTTTTGGAAACAGGTTAAGTACTTGGGAGTATCTTGGGACTCCATGCACATATGAGAAAGCTGGGTTTTATTTTACCGTGTCCAACTTTTGTGGTTGCGTAGTTCCTTATTCTGTAAAACGTATGTGTCAACAATATGAAATATGCATGTCACCTGTTTGAATGGATGTGTCACACGATATTCTGCTTCAGTGGAGGGCAACGACACACTCTACTGCTTCTTTGACTTCCAAGAGAGCAGACAAGAACCCAGAAAAACGATGTAACCACTCACCGATCTCCGAGAGAAGGGCAATTGGCCCATTCAGCATCACAATAGTCGCGAAGAGTGAATTTAGAGTCACATAACATGGAGAGAAGCATCCATATGAGCAGAACAAGGGGCCTGAAGAAATCGGCTAAGGAACTGGACGGTGAAGGCAAGATTAGGACAAATGTGAACAAGGAAGTTCAACTTCCAAATAAGCCTTCGATTAAAGAACCTGTAGTGGGAAAGAGCTAAAGATGTGGTTATAATAGGCTGACAATAGGATTGTCCGAGCAAGGGAAATCCCTAAAAATATCATTGATGAAACATTGCTGGCTAAGTAATAGACCATCATCCACCTTGATGAATTCGATGCCCAGAAAAAAAACTCAAGTGCCAAGATCTTTGATTCGAAATTCGTTGTCCAAAAAAACTTTAAAAGCAATCAACTCATCACCATCATTCCCTATGAGTAAAATATCATCAACATATATTGCCACGAAGGTCACCAAGTCCTTTGATTTTCGAAAGAAAAGTGAATAATTATTCTTTGATTGGGAGTAGTCCCTTTGACGCAGAGCAGAAGAGAGTCTTGCATACCATTGTCTTAAAGCTTGCTTTAGCCCGTAGAGAGACTTATGAAGATGACAAGATTTGTTGGTACCTTCCACAACAGACCTTGGAGGCACCTTCATGTACACTTCCTCGTCCAGACGGCCGTGTAAAAATGCATTATTGACATCGAGTTGCAGCACCTGCCAATCCCGTTGCAAGGCAACTGTGACCAAAGCTCGAACAGTAGTCATTTTGACATCTGGGGAGAAGGTTTCAGTATAGTCCACTCCCTTCTTCTGTGTAAAACCTTTCATGACCAAGCAGGTTTTGTATCTTTCTATACTACCATCAACTTTCCTTTTGACTTTAAACACCCATTTACACCCTATGGAACGCTTGCCATTAGGCAGAGAGACAATATCCCAAGTACCATTAACTTCCAAAGGTTTGAACTCCTCTTGCATAGCTGTCTGCCAGACAACATACTCACAAGCCTATTGAAAGTTTAAGGGTTCATGATGAGGAAAAATGTCCATAGGAGTAGAAGCTGAGGGAAAATCAAAGGTGGAAGTAAGGGTGTGAAAACAAATGGCATGGTCAGTACAAGAGGAGCAAACATAATCAAAGAGATGTGTAGGAGGATGGTGATCCCTGGAAGATCTCCGAGGAACAATGGAAGGAGGAGTGGAATGTGGAGGAGAACTAAAAGAAAGGAGATCTTGTTCACAATCATCATGAGCCATTACTGATGAAACCAGGCAAAAATGCCCAAAGGAAATAAAAGGATAATGAATAAAATATGGAGATAGCCCGTGGACGAGAGATAGCCCAAGAAGAAATCGGTCGCCCCAAAATAATGTGGTCGTGGACAAAAAGAAGACACGTGTCTAGCATGCCCACAACCCACAAAGATCACACATGTCCACATGAAAATGACAAGTGTCACAGTAGGGGACACCCCACCAATCGCTATAAAATGAAGAAAGAACGAAAATAGAATGAACTTTTGGGCGGACGAAAAGTGGGGAGAAAGAAAGAGAAGAAAAAGAGCCAAGACGATCAAACGACGATTTGGTGAGCAAATTGTGCTATCACGACCCCAGAAGGCTCCGCGGGGAAATTCGTGGTCATACACCCGCGTACGGAAGATGAATCATAACACATACTAATCAGGAAAGGAGTCTTGATATCCGCAGAAGGAGTCTCTTCAAGTTATCACCCGCAGTCAGGTAAGCCTCCTTGATCCTTGAAAACTCGGATGAACTCCCTAAAAAAAGAGGTATACGGGCGAGGCCCATACACATGCGCTGACACGACCCAGGTAGGACCGCACAAACGTTATCTGCGCGGATCAGGTAAGTCCGTGATCGGAAAAGATGCCTCCTGAGTTCACCCCCTGGGGCCCCACCGTAAATGGGACCCTTTTTTCACTTTTGGGTTTCGTCAATTACAACAGGAGGAGATAATGTGTAGGAAGGAGAATCTGATGCAAGACACTAAGGTGAGGATCTGTACGGAAACACTGCCTCATGGAATACGACATCACGAGACACAAAGACACACTTGGGGTGCATTTGGAAAAATAGCAGCTGTTGGACTAGCTGAAGTTGTTGGGTAGCCGAAGCCGTTGGATTATTTGTGTTAAATATATGTTAATAAGCTAGTATAGTGTGTGGTAAACCTAGCTATTAGGGTAGCTGTTGAAAATTTGTGAATAAAAAACCAAAAGCTCGGGTGAGTAGCTGTTGAAAAGCTTAGATTTCAAAAGCTAATTAAACTACAATCTTATATTTATTTCATTTAAGACTACATAATATAAAAATCATAAGCTCTGAAAAGCTGCTTAATTTGCCAAAAGGAGCCTTGGTCTCCAAATTGAACAATTTGTAACCTTTCTTTCCTCCAGGGTATCCAAGAAGGATGCACGGGGATGCTCTGGCTGAGAACTTGTCCCTACCTTGTTGCAAAGTGGAGGCAAAACACAAGCAGCCAAAACACCTAAGATAATCAAAAGTTGGTGCTCTCTGATGGAGCATTTCAAAGGGTGATTTCATTTTCAACAATTTGCTAGGCAGTTTATTGAAGAGGTGAACAGCTGTGAGAACACTATCTCCCCAAAAACGCGTAGGCAGGCCAGACTCAAACATAAGGCTGCGAGAAACTTCTAAAATATGCCTATACTTACGCTCGACTACCCCATTCTGATGCGGGGTAGCAGCACAGGAACGTTGGTGAACAATTCCATTATCAAGCAAAAATTGAGCATGCTTCTTGCTTCCTCCAAGCTCGAGAGCATTATCAGGTCTAAGGATTTTAACCTTCTTCTCGAATTGCCTCTCAACAAAGGCAAAAAACTACTTGATAGCAGTAAAAACTATTGCTTTATTTGGTAGCAATTGAACCCAGGTTGTGCGAGTATAATCGCCAACAAGGGTTAAAAAATATTTGAACTTGTCATGTGTAGGCACATGGTAAGGCCCCCACACATCAACATGAAGCAAATCAAAAGCTACAAGTGTCTTAATTGAACTCAAAGAGAAAGGTAAATGTGCATGTTTGGACCAAGCACATACAGAGCAAGTTTTCAAAGCTGAAGTATGAAAAGAATCCACAACAACAGAAGGCAAAGTGTGGAGTCTGTGTGGAGGTAAATGTCCTAAACTCTTGTGCCAGAGTGCAACATCCACGACAACTGACAACTTATTTGAACCCGTCTGTGAACAAGAAGCTAACTGATCATGTGAAGAAAACCCCAGCAGAAATAGATCTTTAACCAACTCACCAATCTTCATAGAGCTCTTCATTGAAGGAGCCTGCAAATAACAACCCCTCGTAGTAAATATCGAAAAACAGTCAAGCTCTTTTATCAATTTTCCCACAGAAATCAAATTGCACATGAAATTGGGAACGAATAATGCATTATGCAAGATTAGCCTTTGCATAGCCTCAATAGTCCCAGCAATGGTGATCTGTGTGGTTTCTCCTGTGGGCAATGTGACCACAAAAGGTTTAGACAAGTGATAAGTGCTCTTGAACAGACTCAGATCGCTGCACATATGGCCACTTACACCACTGTCCACAAGCCACACACGACCATTAAGTATCTGTTTAGAGAGTGTCGTACCTGAGACTCGATCTATATCCGGCAAGGGATCCATCATCAAAATTGATCCCCTCGCCGTTGTATAGGACTCATTGAGCCCCATAAGCAGCTGCACAATCCTCTGATTCTCTTCGTATTTCAAAAAATGAGACACAAAGCCACATGTACAGCCAGGCATGTTCTTCATGCTATCAAGTTCGTCCCACAAAGATTTAAATTTTTTGAAATAAGAAAAGAAGGAGCTCGTACCTTGAACATTCGTCCATAGCTCTTGTTGAATCCCATAGAGTTGAGTTCCTTCGATTTTACTATACTGTGAATCAAGCTGCCTCCAGATCCCTTGCGCCGTGTTGTTGTAAGTGACGTTGTGACGAATATTTGGACTGAGGATGTTGATTAGCCACGAGATTACATGTCGTTACAACGCTCCCAATATTGAAGCTTCGGCGAGGTCGCAACTGGCCTCTCAAGAACTTCGTTGATGAATTCGACCTTGTTGTTAGAAGACAAGGCAATCTGAATTGAACGACGCCACTCGTCAAATCCTTTGCCATCAAACGGAGGAGTAACAAGTATCATCCCAAGGTGATCACTATGATGAATATAGTATGGATCACTGGGATCTAACTTTTGTTGTGTGTCTGCTATTGATGAAATCTGACGAAACCCCTCCTAAAAAAGGTCCCATTAATGAGTGGGACCCCGGGGAACCGGGGGGAAATCTGAGCGCCCATCACGGTCTTACCTGACCGCATGTGTTTGAAACGTGCGACCTAACCTGGGCCATGACGCGACGCGAATGATGTATCTATCCCCCTGATTCCAACCTTGAGGGATTACGCCCATGACTTCATGGTTTGAGATATTTTTACCTGGTATGCGGTCGTGCTTAGTGACACATGGTTGCCGCGGATAGTATATACTTTAAGGGATGAGCGTTCTCTGAGGATCTATCACCTTATCGACACTGGAGGTTAGTTTAGCCTTTCTTCAGCGGAGCCTTGGAGGATTCGAGTGATCCTGTACCTTAATTTCACTTTGCGGTCCTCCTGGGAAGGGCTCTATTTGTGTGATCATTCTCTCTTTCTCTCTTTTATTTAGCTTCACTCCCTTCTCTTTCCAAAAAGTCCCCTTAACTCATGCTTCCCTTCGTCCTTTTATAGTAGACGGGGTGCATGGGGCAGTTGATGACACTTGTCCAATCGGTGTAGACACGTGTGTCTCTCGTGGATGGTGGACATGTTTAACACCTGTCCCGGTCTCCTCCTCCTACATCGTCTGCGTCATCTACTCCCGTCCGTGGATATTATTTCCCAGGGAAGACTTGCTTCTTTCCGTCGTTCCCTTCCGTAGTTATTTCTCGATGGTGGGGCTTTTCCATTGGGTTTTGTCAAAGACTATACCAGAAGAGGACAAGATGTGGTGAATGAAGACGAAATGAAACAATCTGTGTGAATCTCAACCTCAAATCGCCAGATCGCGCTCTGATACTATGTTGGATGTGGAATTCGATCTGCAATTTGCAGTTGAGTTTCGTAACAAACGTCGAGAAGATGAATAGAAGGAGGGAAGCTTTCAGTTGGACAAATGAAATCTCACTCTCATTGTTTTCTGTATACAAGGGTCCTATTTATAATATGAGGCCCAAAACAAACAAGCCCATACGCAGAATGCAAACAATAGGCCCAATATAACAAACTGATTATAATACGTATCCTAACAAATCTCCGGAGCGATACACTGCCATTTTGTTTCTTGAATCGCCGTCAATTGCCACAAAAAAAAAAAGGCACCCCATATGGACTATACGGTAAGAAATCTCCATCTTCATTCATATATATCGATAATTGCTACTGTTATGTTTTATACATTCATTCAGATGCTAGTTAACTTGATTTTCATTAAATATATTTAATATGAATTTGAATGGATCGGTGTGTTCATGGGTTCCTCTTTTGTCCTAATTTCGTTGAGTGTTTTTACCGATTGATCGAGCCATGTATCGATTTTTCTGTTTTCGTTGAGTGCTTTACTGATATTGATGCTCTATTTCTTCACTAAATTGAAATCAATTCTAGCTTTTATGGTGATTAATTCCTTGTTCTAGTGCTCTTTTCTCACATCTTAATGATTTGGATTATTATGTATGGTTAATTGATTTGACCGGCCGTTCAACCGTCTTGTTTTCATAGAGGAAATAAATCGACTTGTTTTAGTTGTTCTTAAGTTTCGGTTGATCATGTGTATTAGTATTGTATGCGAGTTCATGTTTAATTTGACATCTACATATTCATGAAGGTTTTGGTATTCTCTAACGTTTTGTATCATATGGATATATATACACTAATATACATATTTTTCCTTCTTGGTTATTTAAGATTCTCGGAACCATACAAATTTGATTAAATATATATACTAGGCATACCCGTGCTACGCACGGGACGTACATATAAGTTTTGCTATTTTATAAA
Organism: Persicaria maculosa; assembly: GCA_963922045.1. Taxonomy (NCBI): domain Eukaryota; kingdom Viridiplantae; phylum Streptophyta; class Magnoliopsida; order Caryophyllales; family Polygonaceae; genus Persicaria; species Persicaria maculosa. The sequence goes on along the minus strand of OY998261.1, from coordinate 14,524,090 downwards.
TTTATTTAAGAACATATTTTATATCATCTCATTGACTAATCTAAACAGTATATGTGTACAAATAGTAAATCTTGATTTTATATGCTTGATAATTTGATTTAAGTTATTTATTAAATCTTTATATTTTTATGGGTTTTTTCTTCAACAGGACACCTTATAAAATAATTTTTTAAATAAAAACACCTTTTATTTTTTTTTAAAAATATAAACACCTTACAAAACCCTAAAATGTAAAACCGCGTTTTTATACAAAAATGTAATTTCCCCCAACACTTTGTTGAAATGTGTGGATTTACCCTAGAAACGCGATTTTATACCGCGTTTCTTTGATAAGTCTGCAAAAAATGAATATTTTTGTAAATATTTTAAAACTGTGAATATTTTGATAAATAAATATTTTATAGTGAATATTTTGAAAAAAATTCATAAATCTTGATTTTATATGCTTGATAATTTGGTTTAAATTATTTATTAAATCTTTATATTTTTATGGGTTTTTTCTTCAAGAAGACACCTTATAAAATAATTTTTTAAATAAAAAAACCTTTTAATTTTTTAAAAATATAAACACCTTATATAATATAGTATTCAATCAATTGAAGCATCAACTTTTATTTTACAACTAAAATTTTAATTTTTCAGTGATATTTTTTAATCTATAACCGAAATGCCCTTATTTAACTAACATTATTTTTAAAAAGGAATTGTATACAATAAATTTTTTCTTAACAACTTGCCTTTGTAGTTTTTTTTTAAAAGGAGTTAGATTATATTATATATATATATGTGTTTTATTACTTATATAATTATATTTTAGAAATTGTTAGGTGAAAATTAAAATTAAGTTATTAATTAAGTTATACTCCATGAAGGATTATAAAACTAACAAAATATATCAATAAAATAGACTTTTATCATTCAGTTTCAACAAAAAATCCATAAATTGGGATCATAAAGATGCTTTGATACGTATAGATATAAAAGATTAAGGATTAATTGATTTTTATATGAAAATATGTTGTTCGGATGATATGAATTTCATAAATATATTGGGGTTTAAAATGATGTGAATGAGGTCATTATTAAGCATAGAAATTTAGGAAAACATAATTAAATTTTCATAAGTTAGTTAGAATAATAAAACATTTATGAATACATAAATGACTAAGTGATAACAATTATAAAATTATAACAACATCTTACCAAAACAAAAAAAATTATAATATCAATCAAATTAAAGGAAAAGAAAATGATTAAGAAATGAGAATGTCTTTAATGAGAGTCATTAATTAAGGGGTCTAGGACACAATTTTTATAGGTATATAGATATAAAACGGATCAAATATTAACAACTCTTAACATGTTAAATGTTAACAAATATTGACCGTTGATCAAATCAAGATGGAAGGCGACGATTAATCCTTGATTTTAATAATTTATTTTTAATAAAATCAAGATAGAAGGCGGCGATTAATCCTTGATTTTAATAATCCTTGATCAAATCAAGATGGAAGGCGGCGGTATAGGGATGCAAAAACCCTTGGACTTAAGTAGTGCTGATGCAAACGCAGTAGAGGTAGTGCTGACAATATAGAGGTAGTGCTGATGCGAACGCAGTGGACTTTATTTTTGATCAACTATTAATGGATGAAGTTCAGGTTGGATATGTTGAATCACAATCACCGGGAAAAAGCAAATATTGGATTCCAACTTGTGATGAATCGTTGAAGTTAGCTGTTGGTAAGAGGTTCCAAACAGTAGACGATGGGATAGAGTTTTACAGGAAGTATGGGTCGGTCGTTGGGTTTGATGTACGTATTGGTGGAGCACGTACTCATCCAGCGGACGGAACTTTTCTGCATCGCTACATGATGTGTATCGACATGGTTTTGTGCAAATAAGCACAAACAAAGAAAAGCGCAAACGGTTGACCAACCGTGTGGGGTGCAAGGCTCACATATTGATGAAATTCAAAGGAATGGATGGGTACGATATGATATAGCTCGACTGGAGGAGCGACATACGCACCCCCTTATACAAGAAGCATCAAATAAAGTTTTGAAGGTGCACATGAAGCTTGACTTTGGATATAAACGCTTCATGATCAACTCTGCACGAACACATTTGGGTCCAGCTATGACCCATCGACTTATGAAAGAATGTAGACAATGCTCTACACATAAAGGTCCAGAGATGCAAGATATAAAAAACTTCAAACGCGATGTGATGACCTATATTTCGGGTGCAGATGCACAAATGGTGCTTAATAAGTTTATGCTCAAGAGATAGTAATCCTCCGCTATCTTTTTTGATCACGTTGTCAATGAAAAGAACCAACTACTACGATTTTTCTAGTGTGTTCCTATAGCCCGGACAAATTTTTCTGCATTTGGTGATGTTGTGTCATTTGACTCAACTTATCGGACAAACAAGTATTTTCTCAAAACAGTACATTATAATATTTTATATTAGCTATTATTCTGTGAATGTATAGAAAATATTCGGTCATGATGAAGTAACTATTCGTCCCTATATGAGAACTTAGGTTGTTAACGTCCGAGATGTGTCCTGTTACTTGATATCAAATGACAACCCTTATAATATATTTGTGACAAGTTTTGGTTTTTGTGGTGTATATGTACATGTATAGCTTGGTCTTCACGCCTTTTACAGACTTGGATAACAATCGTAAAGCGGTAATGTTTGAGGCTGGTTTATTGTTAACGGAGGATAAACAGTCGTACAAATGGTTGTTTGAGAGCTTTCAAAAAGTCATCGGTAAGAACCCTATAGTAATTGCAATATATCAGGACCCATCCATGATGGAGGCTATTCCGGAGGTGTTTCCTAATACCCGGCATCGGTTTTGCATGTGGCATATAATGATAAAAGTTCCTAGAGAGGTAAATGTTATATTATTGCTACATTGTAATAGTACGAATGGTATGCCTTCATTTTGACATTATGAATGAGACGTTGTCAAGTATTCGTTATGTTGATGATTATTATTCAGTAAGTTGGTAGCAAGTATCCAGACAACTTATTGAATAATAATCATCATTCATCAACATAACGAATACTTGTCAACGTCTCGTTCATAATATCAAAATGAAGTCATACCATTCGTACTGTTGCAATGTAGCAATAACATAACATTTACCTTTCTAGGAACTTTCATCATTATATGCCACATGCAAAATAGATGTCGGGTATTAGGAAACACCTCCGGAATAGCCTCTCTCATGGATGGGTCCTGATTTGTTACAATTGCTACAGGGTCCTTAGCAATGGCTTTTTGAAAGCTCTCAAACAACCACTTATACGACTGCTTATCCTCCATTAACAATAAACCATCCTCAAACGTGACCGCTTTACAATTGTTATCAGAGCCCGTAAAAGGCGCAAAGAGCATGCTATACCTGTACATATACACCACAAAGACCAAAACTTATTAAAAATATATTATAAAGGTTTTCATTTGGTATCAAGTAACAGGACACATCTAATAGCTAACCTAAATTCACATATACAGATGAATAGTTACTCCACCATGACCGAATATTTTCTATACTTTCACAAAATAATAGCTAATATAAATTTATAATAATGTACTGGTTTGATAACATACTTATTCGTCCGATAAGTTGAGTCAAATGACACAACATCACCAAATGCAGCAAAATTTGTCCGGGTTATAGGATCACACCAGAATAATCGCACTAGTTGGTTCTTTTCATTGACAACATGATCAAAAAAGAAAGCGGAGGAAGACTCTCTTGAGCATAAACCTATTAAGCACCATTTGTGCATCTGCACCCGAAATATAGGTCATCGCATCGCGTTTGAAGTTTTTTATATTCTTCATCTCTAGACCTCCATATGTAGAGCCTTGTCTACATTCTTTCATAAGTCGATGGGTCATAGTTGGAACCAAATGTGCTCGTGCATAGTTGATCATGAACCGTTTATGTCCAAAGTCAAGCTTCCTATGCACCTTCAAAAATTTATTTGATGTATCGCATCTGGGGGTGCGTATTTCCCCTCTCTATTCGAGCTATATCGTACCCATCCATTCCTTTGAATTCCAGAAATATGTGAGCATTGCACCCCAAACGGTTGGTTAACTATTTGCGCTTTTCTATGTTTGTGCTTGTTTGCGCAAAACCATGCCTATTACACATCATGTAGCGATGCATAAAAGTTCCGTTCGCTTGATGAGTACATGCTCCACCAATACGTACATCAAACCCAACGACCGACCTTTCCTGTAAAACTCCATCCCATCGCCTACTTTTGAAACCACTTATCAACAGATGGCTTCAACGATTCATCACAAGTTGGAATCCAATATTTAGCTTTCCCCGATGATTGTGATTCAACATATCCAACATGAACTTCATCCATTAACAGTTGATCAAAAATGAAGTCCATTGCGTCCGCGTCAGCACTACCTCTATTGTCAATCTCCCAATTCTTCCCGTTTTTCGAATCTGCGTTATCACATTTGCAATATCATCACTTACGTAAATATACCTGATGCCAATTAATCCAGAAAATACTTAAGATGGTGTTTGGTAAGGGGTGAAGGGGTGGGGAGGGTGGAAGATTTTTTTTGGGATGCGTGCGTGCGTGTTTGGGTGGGGATGACGGGGGTGGTAGAGGTGGGGGTAGAGGAGGTGGAAATTGGCCGGATTTTCCCATCTCCAATCTGAAGATGGCGGGGATGTAAGAAATTTTCCACCTCCAAATTGACGTTTTTTGCCCATGATCTTTCAAATTCCAAGTGTATCAAATACTCCTCTCGGGTCTTCTCTCTCCACACTCATCTCCATTCTCTCCTCCGGCAGAAGCTCCAAGGCGATTCTTCTCCGACTGGTAAGCTCTCCTCCCTCCCTTTCTTCTCTCATCTGGTGTCCTCCATTGACCTTAACCTCCCTTCCTTTTTTATGCGGGCTGCTATGGCCACATTGCAGGTTCAACAGGCTCTCCTTCCTCGATGACGAGCTCTTCTTGCTGCGCCGGCCACGTTGAAGGTAATATCCTCATCCTCTCTTCCTTATCCTCTTTGAATGATGAAAACCCAAATCCGAAATCGCCCCTTTTGAATTGGTGGACCTTCGGCCAAAACCCTAATCCCAAATCCCAAATCCCAAATTTCCTCCATCTGTTATCCCTCTTGAAGACTGGCTTCCTTGTGCCATTGAAGAACGACAGTGAATTGTAACTATGTCAACTGTGAATTTGTGTTCATCCTTCTGTATGTGATTTTGTATTCTTCCTTATGTGTGGCAAATGGGGGCCGATTTCGAAGTTGTGTTCTGTAGAGGTTGAGTTCTCTTGTCTTCTTTCTTCAAAAGTTCACCCCTTCAGTATGTTTTTTTTTTTGTCATTCTTCTGTTATGATTCCTTGTCTTTTTGTTATAATATCGAATGTGTATGCTTGTTAAACATGAAAAAGGTGAGCAAACAACATGTGCTTTTTTTTTGTCTTCTGGTCCCTTTCAACTAGTAGTTGTTGTTGTTTTGTCTTCTTTTGGTCAAATACCATGTATGCTTTTGTCTTCTTCTGGTAAATGAGCTTCTTTGCTTTTGTACTCTCGTTTCCCTTTCCTTTCTGTTATGGTATGTTTTTTTATTTTATAATACCAGCCACTACTCCCCCCAAATAAGATTATAGTGCTTGTTTTGGATGAAATAGGTTATACCATGGATTCTAGATTATGTTATTCATATCATTCATTATTCAATATAATCAAACCATAAACCTAATATTCTTTTATGCTTGTTGCTTGATTACACTCATCAAACCATAAACCTAATATATAGTTATAGTTGATCTTTGTTCTTATTAGTTGTTGTTTGCAAACATTCTTCTCATCTTTGGTTGGAAGTACCTTTATACAGAAAACGAACTCATATATATATAACACCATCTTATATATTTGGCAAGAAGTATGAATATGTGCATACGAAGCCTAGCATGTGTATGTATATTGTATTGAATATCCTAGCATTATACTTTTTAGTATATAACATGAGTCAGTTTGCCAATAAGTATGAATATGTACATACAATTGAAGAGCTTTGGTGTTGGTTGTTTAGTTATTTGAGTGTTTAAACAAGGTTTGTTATATCTTATATATTCGTTATATCTTGTTGGTTACGCGAATGTTTCAACGTACTTTATATACATGCTTTGTTACATCTTACCTAGCTCCCCCTTGTTTGTTATACACCACAAGTTTGTTTTCGGTTTTGAAAGTTACTTATTTCATTTTCAAGTATCTTCTGTTATTGGATTGTTTATATCTTCTTATTTGCTTCGCTATTTGATTGTTTTTATCTTCTGTTATTTGCATCGCTAGTTGAATGTGAACCATCCTCATTTACCTCCACCTTCCTTGTTATACAGTTTGGTTATGGTTTTCAATGTTGCTTCTGTGCTTATTTTCTTATGCTTTTGAAGTTCCCTTATTTGTTTGTTATCCACTAAGTTCCCTTACTTGTTTGTTATCCACCAAGCTCCCTTTTGTGTTTCCCTTATGTGGTTATATACAGTTGTTATATCCTCTCTAACTGAAAAATCTTTTCTGCATTGAATTCCCAACATGTATCCTTACTCGGACACCGACTCGGACTCCTCCCACATCCGGCAATCTGGGGACCCTGAGAAGTACTGGTGGATCAGGGGTGACTACCCCTACGGTGACCCCTGGAGGGTCGACTCGGATGAGGAGGAGGAGGAGGTCTAGTCCCAGGCCACTGACAACAACATGGTCGAGGGGGACGTTGAGGAGTATCACGAGCGCGTCTCCAATCTAGAGGACCAAATGGTTGAACTCCGCACCGAAGTTGCTAACATGAGGGAGCGCCACATGACTCGGGAGGCCAACCTCCAACTGACCAAGGCCGACCTCCAGATGACCCAGAATGACCTCGAGCTGACCCAAGCTGACCTCCAGCAAACCCAAGGTGTGCTCCATGAATGCGAGAGCTCAAGGCAAGAGCTCATGCACAGGGTGGCCAACATGTGCACCTTTCGATGTGACTGCTGGGTCGAGCAAGCTGCTGCAATTATGAGGATCAAGCAGCTCCTTCGCGAGCGTGGCCTTACCCGCTGGCTGGTCGTGCTCCTCGCATGTATGATTGTGAAGCTTGCACTGCGCAAGCAAGCAAGCTTGATGTTGTGTAGGTGGGTTTTAAGCTAGGGTTATCAACTATGGATCTACTTTTTGGGACTTATTTATGTGTTTCATATCAGCCAAACAATATTTCGACCCCCTTTCGCTTCGCCCTATTTTGTATTTTGTATCGAGCGGCGTAACCTTTGTAAGGGTCCTTGAACCATAAGTTATTATCTGTAACAATTGTTATTCCTAGGGTTAATCACACCAAGACTAGGATGCCACGTTTTCAGCATTATATCACCTATTTATAAGTCCTAAAAGGGAATTATAACAAATTAACAACATCAATAACAAAAGGTCTAATAACAATACAAAACCGGCCAAGAGAAGCGCTAGGCGCTAGAGCCAGCAGGTGCTACTCCCACGGGCGCAGGCGCTAGGCGCTGGGCGCTCCTTCATGCGCTAGGCGCTTGGGTCCTCCTTACTTTGCTACGTGGGTGTGCCCCTGTCTAGGACATAGTCGACGATGGCTAGCAGCTCTCGTTCAAACAACTTTATGTTTTCTAAGTTAACATAATCACCATTGTGTTACAAGATCAACAAAAGGTTTATAGCAAAGGATAATGATTTCCCCATAGTCTATACAATGTATCCCACACACGTAAACGTGGGTTGAAAGATCAAAAGCTGCATGAGTCCACCTTCTCATGCTTTGTCGCTTTCACAAAATGCACATTGTTCCCATCCGTTGTCACTTCCAAAACATGGACATTGTTGCTACCTTTGCCTGCTTCGTTAGTTCCCTTCCATAGAAGTTACCTACCAATCTAAAATATTCACATGTTCAATAGCAATACTTATGTCGCCCGATAGACCATCATCTATGGTGGCCTCGATCATTCCAAATCTGTTGCACTATGGTGTCCCAAAGTGCTTTCGTTCCAAATGGTGGAGCCTCCTCATCGTCAGGATCGAATAGGTCGTCGGCTTCCATGTCCTCTGTGCCGTCAGGGTAGTCGTACGCACCGTCGTCATATGACTCAGCTTCGTTAACGGGCTCCTGGAACCTGGACTCCTCGTTATAAGACTTATAAATAGGTGATATAACGCTGAAAACGTGGCACCCTAGTCTCGGTGCGATTAACCCTAGGAATAACAGTTGTTATAGATAATAACTTGTCATTCAACGACCCTTACAAAGGTTACGCCGCTCGATACAAAAGACAAAACAGGGCGAAGCGAGAGGGGGTGGAAATATTGTTTGGCTGATACAAAACACATAAACAAGTCCCAAAAAGTAGATCCATAGTTGATAACCCTAGCTTAAAACCCACCTACACAACATCAAGCTTGCTTGCGCAGTGCAAGCTTCACAATCATACTTGCGAGGAGCACGACCAGCCTCGTTAACAGGCTCTTGAAACAGCATGTTATAAGAGCCACTTGCCGAGCAACGGAGTATTTCGGCATCCACCAGAGTATCTTCCACTGACTCTTAAGAACGCCTAATTCCCGCTCGATAGCTCCGCGCAACGATGAATGCACTTTGTTGAACGCTTCTTTGTGGTTGCTCGGTTGCACAGTTTTAAAGGTGGGTCGGTGGTACTTCACCCTTGAGTTGGGAACCATGTACCCTTCTCGATGAGGGTACCCTTTCTCACAGAGGTAGTATCGATCGGCCAGTGGGTGAGGGAAGTTAAACCCGGGGTCCTGAGCGGGTGGTCGAACACTTTAGCATCGTGTGCATTCCCCTCCCATCCGTTTGATCTGAATGTGAACAAGAGGTCGAAGTTGCATACAACCATGACATTGAAAGTGCATATTCCTTTTCGACCTCGGAACGGGATTCGCTCATCCATCGGGATTGTTGCTTGGATGTGAGTCCCATCGATGGCACCTATGCACCCCTATGGTATGGTTTGAATTTGGGCCGACCAGGTTACAATGGTCGATGACGACGAAAGGAAGCCTAAAATAGCGTATTGGGTTACCTTGAAGTACGGCCAATATCGGTTGTCGTTGACGATTTGTTCGGGGATACGCCGGAAACGAGGATCCCTAGGGCGGATGAGTTCCTTGGCTAGGCCAGTGAACCCATTGGCGGGGCCTCCATCGATCGCCTCACACACTTCTCTAATGGCCTCGGAGATGGTGTAAGTGGACCGTTGGAAGTGTTCGCAAGCGTTCTGCTTAGCAAACATTCTCAAGAATTTCTCTTAGATTGCTTTGGCCCCATGCCATTGTGTTCACGAATATGACAACCTTCTCAGTCACGGACAGTTGGCTTCACCCTCTAAGCCCGAGACGATGTTGTAGAACCCCACAAAGTCGAAGAAACAACCGCTTCTCCATTCGAAAGGCGTTGATGCTTTGTATCTCGCCAGGATGGTTGAGTATGTCGTTCACCCATCGAATTCCTGTGTACACCGAGATATAGCATGAGACCTTGTACACGTGGGTGTAGTAGTGATGCACTTTGGGGATGGAACGCTTGAATAAGATGATGATGGCCACTACAATGATTTTACGTCATCACCGCGCAATGCGTTGACGATGGAGGGGGGACATGCGGGTTAATGTCCTAGCAAACCCAAGTGTTGACAACAAGTAATGGTCAGAGTATGTGAAGGGAATGATAACAGTTTTCTTCAACACGATTGATGAGGTCTATGTAGCTACACGCATGATAACATAATACCAGGCAATACCAATTCAATACCTAGAAAACGACATGATAAAACAATGGTTCCATTCCAAACAAAGCAGTTATGCAAATTGATAACATAATGGTGCATTCAAAAGATTATTAACCATGAAGATTATTAACCAACACAATTGATAACGTTATTGTTCCATACCAAGCAGTGATCCAAATAATATTCACGATTGACCTAAAGACAACATAATTGTTCAACACCAAACCACATAAGTACTCGCACGCAACAATCTTATTCGAAAGGGACAAGGACATTCCTAAGAGCCAACGAATACATCTCGCATGTAAGGAAAATGAAATGCACAAGGTGCTTGCGCTTCTTGGCCTAAAGCTAAGGACAACCACCATTCATATCATACAGCCACTGCAGCCATCGAACCCTCTGGTCGTTGTGCTTGATTCCCAAGAAAAGGTCTCTGCGCTCGGGGTCCCGCATCAGCTTAATTGTGAAGCACCATAGCGGGTCTAAGACGTCAATCAGACCCACTTGCACGAGCTCCTCTACAATGTCCAGCGCCTCGGTCGTTGTGTTGGTTGGCTTGTTCGTGGATACCTCCTCCGCAATGTCCCGCTCGAGCAGCGCAATGAGCTTCATGCTTGTGTCCTCGACAGAATCCACGTCCTGTTGGTACAACCATGACCTTTCCGACCACATTGTACTCCTTTTAGATGAAGGTGCAATGGATGAGGGGCTCGAATCTCGCCACTTCCCCTCCTTGCTCCCAACCGTTATAGCTGGTTGGGGACCTGCCCCTCTAGACTCGTTTCTACTAGGCCCGTCCTCGCATATCCCTCGGAGAACGTCCTGCATGGAAGGAGGGTTGACAGAAGGCCCTTGACTAGTGAACAACTCATCCAGCTCGATCTCGATGTCAGAACCTCTCCCAGCTTGAGTGGCTCCGCCTTGAGTGGCTCCATCAATAGTGACGTATTCCTCCTGTGTGTCCTCGCCCACAGATGTGCCCGACATCAGGGGTGAGGGCAGGGGCTGCCGCTAACTAGCATCCATCGAAGGCCCTGTGCAGTATCGTCCGGTTGCAACAATCCCACCATACAGCTGATCCCAAAGATCCTCTAGCTCTGGGTGAATTCTTTTCTTTCTATACTTCCTAAAGTCCTCGTTTTCCTATCGATAACGGTGTAAATAAGTGACTATGACCTATAAAGGTGGCTAACAACCTATGCAACGGATTAGGAGGAAAGGGGGACTAACCGCAATCTTTTTCTCCTACCACTCGTCCGAAGCTTTGATCGTTCCCTTCTCGGCATCCCATCCTAAGCATGTCTCAGAATTTTCCAACGTCTTCTAATCGTTGTAGAACTTCTTCATGTCCCGATGCTGATTCTTCAATGTGTACATGTTGGGTTTCTTACTCGAGACCTCCTGGAATTCAGGCGTAGCTGGGCCCATGGGAAAGGTTGGTTTTTCCCGACGATGGCTTGGTGACGTAGAAGCACCTCGACAAACAGCTTTGTATGCTCATATGACCAGTAGAATGGGGAGGAAACCGTGTCATCATCCTCCCCCTGCTTCTGCTTCCCCTTCCCCTTTTCCTTGGCCTTGGGCTTTCCGTTGGAAGCCATATGAACCTGTGCAACACCAACTGGCTGTCCGAGAGGGTATGACCGTTCAGAGAGCGAAATCGAAAGCGAAAGCGCAAGTTAGTAATAAAGAAAGGATGAATCAAATTACCACAACAACGAAAAATTCAACACACGTATATGCAACCGTATCCGGACATTGGACATCTCCGAACCCAAACGAGGCATCTACATAGCGACATTATAGGATGAGAGGACCAAATCGCATTTACCTTAGAACTCAACTATTGCAGATGAAGGCCCTGAGCGAAATGAGGGGGATACAAGCAAGGAACTCAACGACCAATATTAGTTTTCCCAAACCTCTATTATACACAAACCTATCGAATGTCAAGCACCCGTTGGAAAACTGAATTTCTACCAACATATCCCTCCAACAACATTGTAGTCAGTTGATTTCAAGCATGTGCAAGCCCTACTTTTAGAAAATCCAATGCATGACAAAATGTAAACAAAGTGCAACTATCAGGCAACCGTTAATCCAACATCAATCAAACCAATAACTACTACACAGTGCAAACCCTAGGTTTATGAGAAATCAAAATTTTGGCCAATTTTCAACAAATTGCAAATAATTTCGTCCAACAACTTGTAGCACCCCCTTTTATATCCAAGGAAATGCTACAACGCTAGTAAATACGCAGACTTTAATGTCTTTGTATTCACCTTAGGCTTATAGGGACATGTAATCATGCTCCCACAAACAAGATGCTAATAAAGCAAATAATAAAATAATATTAGCGGAAGACTTAAAAATGTTATAATTGAAGATAAACTATCAAAAGTATCCCATAAACCACTAAAATAACCAACAAAATCCAACTTAGAAATATCAGAATAACCAAAGTTTTTAAATGAAACAAGATTTTTATTAATGATAGTCCGTCTCCTTGTCCAGCCCCAGCTCCTTTGCTCTTACTAGACCTGTGGAATATGGTCTGGTGTTTCGTGATTACGAAGGACACCAGCCATCCAATAAATAGGATGGTTAGTACATTTAAGACTAGCAAGCGATAAGAAAAATGTTCAACTTTAACTAAAACCAGTGACCCTGAAACGGTATGATAATAGTTAAGGGAAAATTTAGAGTATATAATGTGGAAATCTGATAATAGAATAAAACAAAAATGACACATGACTCGGATGAACACCGAGATCGAATAAGAATACGATATAGGAATTATACTCGAATACAATGAAGTATAATATGCGCAGAATTGATCACCTTACATAATACACTACACGATAACATTAATAATAACGACAATAATAATATAACACGTGATACCGGTCGGGCCCTTAAAGAGGACTACGACCTACAACACTATGGAAGTTTACCATCCCGCGATGAATGCATTCCGGAATGGGTCGTTTCATGAAACATTTATAGGGTAAGGCTTAACGAACCTCAACATGCAAGTTAGTCTTAACTAAAGAAAACTCGCACTGACTAAAAGCCAACTCGCACTATAAAGTACGCATATTTAATTATATCGTAATTTAGTCGCTTTAATTACACTAGGTGATCATGTACACGGTATTAACAACAGAAGACAAGCATGGATATTTCAAAGGTCTTAATATCGCATGTTCATACTCTGCATGAAAGAACCGAACAGAAATTCATGCAATTAGGAATATGGGCTTAATTACTCGAACTCATAAATTATACGCATACGCACTATACTTATAATTGCCCATTTATATACTCATGCCAACTTAGAGTGAAAATGATAAATCACATCAAGCAGGCAGGTATGTAATTTATCGAAACCGGCATGGAAATTGGCCACAGGGCCGCATTCGACACGATAGAAATGAAAGGCACCACAAAAGTCACGAATCATTGCAAAGGGCAATCTGAACGAAATCACTTGCCTTAACTTCCGATGATCGGCTGGTGACCACAAGGCGGGATTTTAGCACCTATTGAATCCAACGAAAAAAAAGGAATATTCATTCTTGATATTTTATACAATTAACTTCACTTAACTCAATTTTAAATTGAATTAATTCTATAAAGTTAAATATTATATACCAATATGAATTCCTCGGGAAGCGGGATCCGACGTGGGTGCTTCGAGATTTCTTGGTGTCGCTGAAACGGGCAAGAATCGAACAGTTTAGAAATATTGGCCACTTAACTTAATAAGTAATTAAGTTAGGGTCAAAGACGAAAATAGCATAAACCAAGGTAAGTTCCTGTAATTTTTATAAAAGAAATCAAATCTCTGCTTTGCTTTAGCAGGTACGTACAGAGGAGGAAGAACGGGTGCAGGGCGATGGCTTCTGCGCTCTTCCCTCGGCGACGATGGCTAACGGCGAGGGCTACGGTCGACGGCGGCGGCTAGGCCGATGATTGGCGACGATCGGAGGCGGAAATCGGAGTGAATGCAGCGACGGCAAATGAAGGCGGGTTGTTGTGATGCGGCTGAAATCGAAGGCGGAGGCAGCGCGGCTTCGGACGGCTGTTCGTCCTGGGCGCCCTTCCGGGTAGAGCTCGACTGCAGTGGTTCGACGACGAGGGCGATGGTCAGGCGGTGATGGCTCGAATCGGGTCGCCGACGGTGGTTATTGAACAACGGAGATCGGCTCACGGGAAGCGTTTAGGAGAGGATGGGGCTGTGGGTACGGCTTGTGTGACTGGTGACGATTAACAAGCCCTCCCCTCTATTCATAAGCTTGCAAACGTCAGGATAAGGGAGTAGGATTAATCAGCTGAGATCTCGGTTAGTTGACTTTAGAACTGACGAGAGAAATGAATAAGAGATCAACAAGAGTCCAAAACATTAACCAAATGAACCATAACAAAGGTCCTCAACAAGTTTTCTTATTCAATAACAATAGAATAAACGAGGTAATGAAAACACTATGTGACTCGTGCTAGGTAGAAAACAACTGAGGAAAGCGTTTCCGCATTTCTTCCTTAGTTTCCCAAGTCATCTCCTCAGTTCCGTGCTTTGACCAAAGCACCTTGACGAGCGGAACCACCTTGGTGCGAAGTTGCTTCTCTCGTCGCTCCAAAATCCGCACCGGTTCCTCCTCGTAGGTTCCGGTGGGGTGGACCTCGATGTCCTCGTAGCTTAGGATGTGGGTCGGGTCAGGCACGTACTTCCGTAGCAGCGATACATGGAAGATGTCATGTACTAGATGAGCTGACGGGGGTAAAGCAAGGCGGTAGGCAACATTGCCTACACGCTGCAGAATCTCAAATGGCCCGACATATCGAGGGTTCAGCTTCCCTCGCTTTCCGAACCGAAAGACTCCCTTCGTGGGTGACACTTTCACGAACACCTTGTCGCCCACCTCAAAGTTGACCTCTCTACGCCTAGGGTCAGCATAAGACTTCTGGTGACTCTGAGCGGTCAACATTCGTTGTCTGATCATAGCGACTTCTTTAGCTGTCTTCTCTAGAAGCTCCGGACCTAGATGGATGGCATCAGTCGCATCATCCCAACACAGTGGCGATCGACACTTTCGTCCATAGAGGGCTTCAAAAGGAGCCATCTTTATGGATGAATGCCAGCTATTGTTGTAGGTGAACTCAATCAGACTCAAACTAGTCTCCCAATCTGTTGGCCTATCCAGGACACAGGCTCGTAGCATATCCTCCAGTGACTGAATGGTCCGCTCTGACTGACCATCTGTCTGAGGATGAAAAGCAGTGCTGAAATTTAGCTGAGTGCCAAGTCCCTCATGCAGCTTCTTCCAGAACTCTGAGATGAATCGTCCATCACGATCAGAGACAATGGACGACGGAACACCGTGAAGGCGGACTATATGCTGAAGGTACAATTCTGCTAGCTTTGCCGGCTTCCAGTTAGATCGGATAGCAATGAAGTGTGCACATTTGGTGAGTCGATCAACAATCACCCAAATGGCATCCTTCTGCCCTTGACCCTTAGGGAGGCCCATAACAAAATCCATGGAGATCTGTTCCCACTTCCATGTGGGCACTGGAAGTGGTTGGAGCTTCCCACCAGGTCTCTGATGCTCGATCTTGACCTGCTGACACACCAAGCATCTGGCCACGTGCTCTGCTACTTCATTCTTCATGCCAGACCACCAGTAGTTCCTTCTCAGATCCTTGTACATCTTACTAGATCCAGGATGTACCGAATAGCCGGATGCATGAGCTTCCTAAAGGATGGTCTGTCGGATCTCAGGAACATTAGGGACGCAGATGCGATTCCCAAACCATAAGGATCCATCATCCCTCACAACAAAGCCCGTGGCTTTACCATCGAAGAAGTCAACAGTGATCTGCAGTAACACAACATCCTCTGTCTGCTTTGCTTTTATCTCTGCTAACAGATCTGACTGAACCTCCAGCCTACACAACTATCCTCAGTTCCTTTCAAACCAAACCTCAACCTCCAACCTGAGCAGATCCCTTTGCAGAACAGGACTTGCTGTCAAACAGCTAATCATAGCCTCGTGCTGAGATTTCCGGCTCAAAGCATCGGCTACGACATTAGCCTTTCCAGGATGATAGAGAAGCTCAATGTCATAGTCCTTGATCATCTCTAACCAGCGTCTCTGTCTCATGTTCAACTCCTTCTAGGTGAACACATACTTGAGGCTTTTGTGGTCGGTGTATATCTGGCAACGAACTCCATACAGATAATGGCGCCAGATTTTTAGAGCGAATACCACAGCAGCTAATTCCAAATCATGCACTGGGTAGTTCTCCTCATACGGCTTCAACTGTCGTGATGCATAGGCTATTACCTTCCCATCCTGCATCAGTACACAACCCAAACCTTGCTTGGAAGCATCACTGTAAATCACATAATCCTTTGACTCCTTCAGAAGTGCTAGAATAGGTGCTGTGATCAACCGCTTCTTGAGCTCCTGAAAGCTTGCTTCGCACTTGTCATTCCAGACGAATTTCTGGGATTTGTGCAGAAGTGAGGTCAGTGGTTGGGCCAATTTGGAAAACCCTTCCACAAACCTCCTGTAGTAGCCTGCTAGTCCCAGAAAACTCCGGATCTCCTTGACGTTCTTTGGTGGAATCCACTTCTCTACAGCTACTATCTTTTGGGGGTCGACCATCACCCCTTTCTCTGAGATGATGTGGCCTAGGAAGGTCACCTGCTTCATCCAAAAGTCACACTTGGACAGCTTTGCATACAACTGATGCTCTCGCAGTGTTATCAAAATAGTTCTCAAGTGTTCCGAGTGAGCCTCTTCACTCGGTGAGTAGATTAGGATGTCGTCGATGAAGACTACGACGAACTTGTCCAGATATTGGTGGAAACAACGATTCATCATGTCCATGAAGACTGCCAGGGCATTTGTTAAGCCAAAAGGCATCACTACGAACTCATAGTGCCCATAACGTGTCCTAAATGCAGTCTTTGGAATATCCTCATCACGGACTCGGAGCTGATGGTAACCAGATCGAAGGTCAATCTTGGAGAATACCCTTGCTCCCTGAAGCTGATCTAACAAGTCGTCGATGCGTGGAAGTGGATACTTGTTCTTGATCGTCACCTTGTTCAACTCCCGATAATCAATACACAGACGGAAAGAGCCGTCTTTCTTCTTCACAAACAGCACGGGAGCACCCCAAGGTGAAGCGCTGGGTCGGATATAACCCTTCTCTAATAGCTCTTCAAGCTGGCTCTTCAACTCTTGCATCTCCACTGGAGCCATGCGGTACGGAGCTTTGGAAATAGGAGCGGTTCCTGGTTCTAAGTCGATGGTGAACTCAATGAACCGCTTTGGAGGTAAACCAGGAATCTCGTTGGGAAAGACATCAGGGAAATCCCGAACTACAGGAATATCGGAGATAGGGACCGGTTCGGACGGCTGATCCTGCAGATAGCATAAAAATCCGGCACAACCTTGACGTAACAATCTGGCTGCCTGCATTACATTAATAACACGGCCATCCTCCTCGGGGATGCGCCCACGAAATCTGCACGCAACCTTACCATCCGACGAAATGGTCACGATTCTCCGTCCACAATCAATGATTGCACCATGGCGAGTAAGCCAATCCATGCCGAGGATGATGTCCTGAGGAAGGATCGGAAGCAGAACAAGATTGGCAAGGTACTCATCGCCACCTATCGTGATGGGGAAGCGGAATAACATTTTCCTACCTTGAACTCTTTCCCCATTATGGAATTTCACAACGAAAGAATCATCTAGAGTCACAGATTCTAATCCGAGTCTTGCAACAGTTTGCTCGGCTATAAAAGAATGAGTGTTAAGGAGGTAAGTCGAGTACAAATAATAAGATGTAAATATGTAAATCGACTCCTAGCCTATGCAAATAATTACAAGACTTCCTCCCGTTGTAGTGGAAGGGTAGTCAGGATCGATCCACGAGGAGGCGTGTCAGTGGGATCCTAGTAGCTTTGGAAATCTCACGTCTGCGTCGACCAGAAGCCTCGATTTCGACCTTGGGCCTCGATGTCGACCTCGGCTGTCGATGTTCTCTGCAACAGAAGACCTGCAGAGACAAAAACAAGTGGTCGATATCGACTAGAAGGGGTCGATATCGATGTTAGTCCACGAAATCGACTGGCTCAGAAGACTGCCAGTCGATACAGTAGGGTCGATATCGATGCTCAGCAAACTCCGCAGCGATGTTCGTCGTCGACTCAGAAAACTGTCGACGAACTCAGTGGTCGATATCGACGTCTGGAGTCAATATCGATGTCTTCCTGCAGTGTGTTAGTTTCTCGTCGGCAAAGAAAGGCCGAAGATTTAAGAGTGGAGAGAGAAGCAATGAACAGAAATAAAACAGGGGTTTTTGTGAATTAAACTATGTAAAAAGCAACTCCTAGGATTAGGGTTTACCACAACGTTAACCAATGCATGCGATGAGATAAATAAGACGGACAATTGCGCTATTTCACCCGAGGGACAAGCTTTCGCCGTACACCAACTCTTAGGATTACTCTTGCAAATAAACCTAATTGTCTCTACCAATTTTATGTTTATAACTCAAGTTGTTAGCATGAATCCCTTTTCTTTCGATTAGGACTAAACATAGAATTGTAGGAGGAGAGATAGACACAACGATATCAACATCAAATACTTACCTCAAGCGCGCATGGCTAACGTCGGGCTCACCCCGACCCTAAGAGCTTTGGGGAACTACTCGCTTCTCATCATGGAACTCATCATTGTTATTTGAAAGGAAGAAACTTGCATTAAAATAAACTTCGAAGCTTTACAACTCAACGTCAACTTTCGCAAACGTCAAACCCTAAAACTTCTCTCTAACTCTAACTCTATTGTCTATTGTCTTTGTCTTGGGTTAATGGATTGTATGAAAAGATGATTGAATGCCAGCCCCCTAGGGCTTTATTTATAGGCTACTAATCCTCGCTATCCAAGGATTGTAACTCCTATCTAAACTATGAATTCTATCCGAACAATTAGGATAGGTCTTTTTATTTTGATAAAACTTAATGGTAAAAGATAAATAAAACTTCAGCTGTCCTCTATCTTGAAAGTATGAGATAATTCCGTGCCTCCTTGAAAATATAGTTCCAATCCGCATTCGAAATCGAGTCTATCTTCTGTCGAGATAAGGGGTCGATATCGACACCAGAGGTCGATATCGAGGTCTCTGTTCCTGCTCGACTTGTTCAGCTCTGGTCGATTTCTATGTTGAGGTCGATATGGGGGTCGATATCGACACTGGGGGTCAATATCTGGGTCTAAGGTCGATATCTACCTCTTCTCAGCTTCACTTGATGTCTATGTTGAGGTCGATATCTATGTTGAAGGTCGATATCTACACCAGAGGTCGATATCTGGGTCTAGGGTCGATATCTACCTCTGCTCAGCTTCACTTGGCTTCTCCGTTTTGACTCCGATTTCGCTCGAATTCCTGCATGGTTAGCTTAAAACTTGTGCAGACTCTATTTCTTGCATTTTAGCCCATTCTTACACAAGTTTATATTATTTTGAACCTTTTCTTTGGAGATCGAATGAAATACGAAGTCAAAAGATGCAATAAAAGAAGGTGCAAATGTGTACATCAAAACACCCCATACTTAGACTTGCTTGTCCTCAAGCAATAACTAAGCAATAACCAACACCTACAACACATCCTTCAAGTCTTCGCCCTTGTCAAAAGCAACATCATAAGCAGTAGCAAAGAAAAGCAAGTGAATTTAACGTCATAGCACATATTTTGGCGATCCATAGGCATATGCAATTTTGATCCAACCTCACAGGGATAATGTGTTTGCACTCAACTCTCATGTGCTTAGGCTATGAAGATCAACTCTCAACTCAATTCCATATACAATCTCATAAACATTGTAATTTATAATAATCCACTTCGCAACCAATTATGAAAATGCAATAAGAACCATCTGGAGGACTTTCGCTCAATGGAAGACTTCATAGAAGACTCCATTCGGCGGGGTTGTAATGGGGCTTGGTATGAAATAAAGGGTATGGAATTATTTGGCTATGTGGTGCTTTTATAATTCGGGAATCAAGACTCCTAAATCTCAACACTTGCAATACCCAAACCATAACTCTTCAATGTAAGCTCAATCTCTATAATGCTTTTTCCCAACTCATCTTTCCATAATATGCTCTCAAAAATATAACACTTGTATGAATAAAGGACTTAAGGATTTTGGCTCATGCACTATATATATATATATATATTTTCGGATTTTTTTTTTCGGAAATAATACTAAAGCTATGTGCATTTATATGGTGAGCCAAAAAATCCTTTTACAAAATATGATAAAATGTAAATATGTACCATCCTATAATTTCCTTGCTCAAAACTAGACATTATGCTCTTTTCTTTCCACAAGGCATTAGTTCCACCCAATCTAAGTCTCAATTCCCAAATGGGGGTCAGGCTCAATTCGGCTAGGGATAATTTTGTGGAGTTTGCAATTCAGGCTCAGGCTAATGTTCTGGCTTGAAGCAGGGATAATGCAGGGTAGGTAAAGAGAGGATAAAAGTGGCTTAAAAGATGCCTCCATCATTTAATTCTCGTAAACATAATCATATATATGCATTGGTTTTGAATAACTATCACAACATTTAGAGATGCATAGGAAGAGTAAATTCACTCAAGAAAGCGGAGGGATTTTTGATGTTCTCCCTATAGGTCAAAATTCTCACAAGGACAATTTTTGTTGGATTTGCTTTTTAGCCTAGGATCATATGTGCTCAATTTCATCACAAGTTCACAATCTACATAAAAATTTTAAGGACTTAGGCTAAACCATCCAAATATGCCATAGGGTTTACATGATCAAGTCAGCTATTGAGTTTTCATCATAGGACATCTAAGTAGGGTAAAGAAAACAAACTTAAAAATAAACATGCATTTTTTTTGTATTTTTGACATTTTTCTATTTTTTTGGATTTTTGACACTTTATAAAAGTACCACTAAGAACAAAAATTTAAACATGAATGCAATGCGAAGAAGAAAACCAAGTTATGACCATAAGACATGTCTTTCCCCCACCCCATACTTAAAATATACAGTGTCCTCACTGTATTAAAAAGAAGAACAAGGGTAGAGAGAAACTCACAGTGCAACCTGCGGATTCAGGTCGATTTCAGGTGGAGTCGATGCCAGATGTCGATCTCTAGGTCAGTGGTCGATGTCGACTGCATCTTTCGAAGTCGAGGAAGAAGATGAAGACAAGGGCTGCCTGATTGGGGTCGATATCGAGTATGATGGTCGATATCGACCTCTCTTTTTCGCTCCTGAGTCCTCGATGTCGACTCCAGGAGATGGCTCGACCCTGGGGGGTCGATTTCGACTGGCCTAGTCGATTTCGACTGCCTCTGCAGAAGCTTCTTTTCTTCTTCGTCGTTCCTTTTGCTTGATAACCTGAAATCTTGGTTAGGAATATAGATAAAGCACGAATTATCTTAGTTTTAAAAGTTCAAAACAGCCAAAAATTAAATCCTAAAAACCATCTATGCAAAATTTAAAGGTTTTATGTACAAGCTCTAGATTTTTGAGTCGCTAGGCCGACTTCTCCGTCAATTCTTCACGACCCTTTTATGTAGGGACCCTTCGAGCGTGAGCATTCTCCTGGATCATTTAGGTCCTTTCCATAGCATCTAAGTTCGGCAACCAAGGCTTCTTCATCGTTAGGTTCTTCCTTGGGCGCTTTTCTTCTCTTTCTTGACCTAACTTTAGCAATATAGGCAAACCATGGAGCTTTGACCCTCTCTTTAGTAGAATTATCAATAATTGGTTTAATTGATTCATCAATAATGGACGGAGGAGGGTTAGGACTCATACCTGGGCTTACCTGTTTGGGCCCGAAACAGAAATCTTTGGGCTGAGGGGTGGTCGATTTCGACCAAGGAGGGTCGATTTCGAGTTCTTTGGTCGATATCGATATCTGGGGGTCGATATCGACCTCTGTGACCCCATACTTAAGCTCCTGGAAACAATCTGGCATACTCGATTTCGACCAAGGGGGGTCGATTTCGATGTATTTAGTCGATATCGACTGGTTCCAATCGATGTCGACCCTGATTGCTGTTTCCGTCCTCGCCAACAAAATTTTTCTAAGCTTCTCCTTAGCCGGCGAGAGGACTACTTGTTCCAGGTGCTTTGTTTCGCTCATGGTTGGGTTGAAAGAGAATTCTATCACTTCGTTCCCTATAGTAAAGGTTAGTAACCCTCGACGTACATTGATATTGACATCTGCAGTAGCTAAGAAAGGCCTACCAAGTATAATAGGCACTACAGGATCTTCAGGCATCTCCAATACAATGAAATCAGTAGGCACAAATAACTTACCTACCTTTACCGGAACGTCATCAACTATACTTGTGGGTCTGACGAATGAGTTGTCAGCCATATAGAGCTTCATGTCCACAGGTTCAAGTGCGCCAATGTTCACCTTTTGCCAAATAGAAAGAGGCATGAGACTTACACTTGCCCCTAGGTCACATAGGGCTATGTAACGATGTTGGCCAAGTCCCACGGTGATTGCAAACTTCCCTGGATCACTCTTCTTCTCAGGGAAGTCCATCTTTGAGCACTCCTCTGCGATCTCTGCCATGGATCTCTTCTTGCTCAGGATGTCTTTGAGGAACCATACATAGGCGGGCATCTCGCTTAGGGCTTCTGTTAGAGGGATAGTGATGTTGAGTCCTTGAAGTATCTTTATGAAGCGCCTAAACTTACCTTTGGTGGGATCCTCCAATGCTTTGGAAGGGAATGGCAACGTCTTCTTTGGAGTAGGGGCCAAAACGGAGGTCGGAGGGGCCTGCTGAACATCGATATCGACTGGTAGGGTCGATTTCGACCTCTGTTGAGGCTCTGATGGTTCTGCAGTGTCATCGACGTCGATCAGGGGGTCGACATGGGGGTCGATTTCGACCTCTGGGTCGACATCGACTGGTCTGTCGACGTCGACTGGGTCTGCTGCTTTCTCCTCCGTTTCGGTCCGTGGCTTTTGTACTTTGGTGCCACTCCTTAATTGTATGGCTGCGATATGGCCCGTCCCGGATTGTCCCTTAGGATTTGTAGTGGGTTGCCCAGGGAGTGTTCCGGACGGCCTAGGGATTTGTGCCGCCAATTGACCCAGTTGGGTCTCTACGTTCTTCTTCCATATATCCATCTCCCCAATCCTTGTGGTAAGGTGATTGAGTTGAGAGTGGATAGCATTGTTGGATTGATCGTTCTTAGCTTGGTTCCGCCTTATCTCATCCAACACAAGTTAAAGATCATCCTTCTTTTGGTCTCTCTCCGGGTGCCCAGGAGCTCTATAAGGCGGAGGGTCCCTAGGGTTAACCGAGTTCCTTTGTGGTTGATGGAACCTTTGGTCTCCCCAATATTGGTTGTTGGGACCCCTCATGTAGCGCGCCTCTTGGTGAGTCTTCGCTAGGTGTACTTGTTCAGCATGTGGGCACTCGATGGTGGTGTGTCGCTGCGATCCGCATTCGATGCAATCTTGGTTCGCTGAAAGGAACCTCACTTGCTTTTGGAGCTTTCTAAGTTGATCTCTATGGAATTGCTCCTTCACGTCCGGATCGATTACATTGGAGGGTTCATATAAGGGCATAGATGGGGCAGGCCTCGATGATGATGATGTGTCGGAAGCCTCAGGAGTCCCATATGTGTTGTCAAACTCCACCAACCTCTCTATGGTCTCCCAAGCCTCTTGTGGAGCGAGTTCAAGGTAGCCATAGGAGGTGTAGGTGTTGATACTCTCCTTCGTTGCAGCGTCAAGAGCATTGTAAATGATCTCCTGAATTACATATGGTGGTTGGCCATGCGTCGGGCATGATCGTAGAAGGTCCTTGAACCTTTCCCAAACAGTTGCCAGAGCTTCACCAGGCTTTTGTTTGAAAGCCGTGATTTTCTGTCGGATCAACGCCGTCTTAGAAGGCGGGAAGAACTTGTTAAGGAACGTGTCCTTGACTTCATTCCAGGTGCGGAGCGATCTTGGGGCTAAGCTTTCCAACCACTGCAATGCTTTCCCTGTAAGAGACCATCGAAAGGCTTTTAGTTGGACATATTCAAGACTTCGTCCATCAGCAATAGTATCACAAAGGTCTAAGAAGGTAGAAATATGTGCCATAGGGCATTCGTTAGGTTTTCCTTCATATTGGTGCCTTCTAATCTCAGTTAAGAAGTTAGGTTTTATTTCAAAATTAGAGGCAGGGATAAGAATTGCCGATTCAGGCACTGTGAGAGCGGGGTGCATATATTGCTTGGCATTCCTAGGGAGGGCATTGATTTGGGCTTCTATTTGCCATCGGCCTTCCTCCTCCCTATACGCACGCTCCTTAAGTGCCGCCTCTCTAGTCGTTAGGTCCTCAACCTGCCTCCTTAGTTGTTCAATAAGTTCTGCTTGGTTCGCGTTTTCCGCCATGATTCTTTGAGCTTGGGCCCTTAGATGGAAATAACGCTCAGGGTCGTCTACTCCTTCAAATTCAGGTGGGCGATCAGCGCGTCGCATACACCTGCAAAGCCAAACTAGAAAGAGACGTGAGATAGACTACTAGGGCGCAATTGATTGCCTCCCCGGCAACGGCGCCAATTTGTTAAGGAGGTAAGTCGAGTACAAATAATAAGATGTAAATATGTAAATCGACTCCTAGCCTATGCAAATAATTACAAGACTTCCTCCCGTTGTAGTGGAAGGGTAGTCAGGATCGATCCACGAAGAGGCGTGTCAGCGGGATCCTAGTAGCTTTGGAAATCTCACGTCTGCGTCGACCAGAAGCCTCGATTTCGACCTTGGGCCTCGATGTCGACCTCGGCTGTCGATGTTCTCTGCAACAGAAGACCTGCAGAGACAAAAACAAGTGGTCGATATCGACTAGAAGGGGTCGATATCGATGTTAGTCCACGAAATCGACTGGCTCAGAAGACTGCCAGTCGATACAGTAGGGTCGATATCGATGCTCAGCAAACTCCGCAGCGATGTTCGTCGTCGACTCAGAAAACTGTCGACGAACTCAGTGGTCGATATCGACGTCTGGGTTCAATATCGATGTCTTCCTGCAGTGTGTTAGTTTCTCGTCGGCAAAGAAAGGCCGAAGATTTAAGAGTGGGGAGAGAAGCAATGAACAGAAATAAAACAGGGGTTTTTGTGAATTAAACTATGTAAAAAGCAACTCCTAGGATTAGGGTTTACCACAACGTTAACCAATGCATGCGATGAGATAAATAAGACGGACAATTGCGCTATTTCACCCGAGGGACAAGCTTTCGCCGTACACCAACTCTTAGGATTACTCTTGCAAATAAACCTAATTGTCTCTACCAATTTTATGTTTATAACTCAAGTTGTTAGCATGAATCCCTTTTTTTTCGATTAGGACTAAATATAGAATTGTAGGAGGAGAGATAGACACAACGATATCAACATCAAATACTTACCTCAAGCGCGCATGGCTAACGTCGGGCTCACCCCGACCCTAAGAGCTTTGGGGAACTACTCGCTTCTCATCATGGAACTCATCATTGTTATTTGAAAGGAAGAAACTTGCATTAAAATAAACTTCGAAGCTTTACAACTCAACGTCAACTTTCGCAAACGTCAAACCCTAAAACTTCTCTCTAACTCTAACTCTATTGTCTATTGTCTTTGTCTTGGGTTAATGGATTGTATGAAAAGATGATTGAATGCCAGCCCCCTAGGGCTTTATTTATAGGCTACTAATCCTCGCTATCCAAGGATTGTAACTCCTATCTAAACTATGAACTCTATCCGAACAATTAGGATAGGTCTTTTTATTTTGATAAAACTTAATGGTAAAAGATAAATAAAACTTCAGTTGTCCTCTATCTTGAAAGTATGAGATAATTCCGTGCCTCCTTGAAAATATAGTTCCAATCCGCATTCGAAATCGAGTCTATCTTCTGTCGAGATAAGGGGTCGATATCGACACCAGAGGTCGATATCGAGGTCTCTGTTCCTGCTCGACTTGTTCAGCTCTGGTCGATTTCTATGTTGAGGTCGATATGGGGGTCGATATCGACACGGGGGGTCGATATCTGGGTCTAAAGTCGATATCTACCTCTTCTCAGCTTCACTTGATGTCTATGTTGAGGTCTATATCTATGTTGAAGGTCGATATCTACACCAGAGGTCGATATGTGGGTCTAGGGTCGATATCTACCTCTGCTCAACTTCACTTGGCTTCTCCGTTTTTACTCCGATTTCGCTCGAATTCCTGCATGGTTAGCTTAAAACTTGTGCAGACTCTATTTCTTGCATTTTAGCCCATTCTTACACAAGTTTATATTCTTTTGAACCTTTGCTTTGGAGATCGAATGAAATACGAAGTCAAAAGATGCAATAAAAGAAGGTGCAAATGTGTACATCAATGAGAAGCGCCCGAATAAAAAAGAATGTTAATAGGTTCAGCCCAGAGATAGATAATACCTTGAGCCATAGGAGAAGCAGTGTCATCCAGCCTACGCATCTCATATAGTCACGGACCCTGCTGAGATGACCTGACGACGTTCTTGCCTTTGTTCACAGTCGGCTGTGAACCTGCCGGAATCTGGGTATTCTGTTGGTACTGCTGCGGCCTGTGCCGCTGCTAGTTCTCATACTGTCTCTGCCCCGGATTCCGAGGAACCATAGCGGATGCCTGCTGTGAGCGGTTTTGGTTCCCGTTAGGAGCAAAACGGTAGAAGCGGACCATGTGACCAGACTTGTTACATCCTCTACAGATACGCTTCTTCTCTTTGCAATCTGGTTTCAGATATCCCGATTTCCCGCAGTTGTAGCAGACTGCTGATTGACCACCTCTAGCAGAAGTAGTGTCCTGACCTGGCTGGGTACGGCCAGTTGTCGTCCCCCCAGCAGGTGCAGAAGGAGCTGGCCTCTTCGAGCCAGAATACTGGTGACGACCTCTCCTCCGATCATATATTTCCTGAGCCTTTCTGCTCTCATCAAGAGTGGCCTCAACCATGTAGGCTGCGTCGATATAAGCATCCCAGGTCTCATTTTTGTAAGCCAACATCTGCAGCTTCAGTTTCGGGTACATTCATTCATGGAAATACTTCACCTTGTGCTTCTCAGTTTGCTCCAATTCATCAGCATAGGGCAACAGTTCATAATACTTGTCCACCAGTTGAGCTAGTTTCATCCCTTGAGTGTTGGGGTAAAGAAACTCTCTCTTCTTCTCTAACCTCAGCGACGGAGAGAAGTAGTGATCGGTAACCAGCTTCTTGAAGGTCTCCCAGGAAGGAGCATTCACCCAAGTGCGGTAGGCGGACTCCCACCACTGTCTTGCTGCACCCTTCAGGTACAAAGCAGTAACATGTACCTTAGTGTCATCAGTGCAGTGGATACCTCGGAAGACTTTCTCGATGTGCGTGAACCACTGGACCACTTTGAATGGCTCACCAGTTCCATCATAGTTATCCACCTTGCTGGCATTGACCGCTTTCAGGACGTTACTATAGGTGTCCATCGGTCCAGTTGGGTGGTGAGGAGGAGGGTTAGGTGCCTTCAGATCCCTAGTTGCTGCACGCCTGTCAGGAGGTGGACGCCTTTCATCTCCCACTACCTGAGCCACAGCATCCCTCACCATTCCCCTCAGAGCTTGCATCAGTTCCTCGTCCAGCATGTTATCAATTGGGGTGCGCTGCCTTTGGCTGGCATGAGAAGGCCTAAGCTGGCTTTGAGCGCCATTCAGGGAGTGATCGCCTGATTCCTCCACCCGCTTCATGCGTGGGTTCGAAATGCCATTCTCCACCCGATCGGAGTTAGGTGGTGGCATGATGGGCTCAGTAGCAGCCTTGGTACGTCCCCTAGTATTCATGATCTGAAGGTAGGAGAAATAATATTAATAATTTCAAACTCGACCAGATCAGGGTTGGAGATAATGCATTTAATATCCAAACTTCATAATGCATACGAAACGAGTTCAAATACTAAGAGAATAACAAAAGTTGCAACCACCCAAAACATAGGGTAAGTCTACCCTTTATGGAAAAAGAAATACTAAATCTGTTTAAGAAATTGAAAGTCTATTAATGGTAGAGGCTGGTGAGATCTCAATCCTCATCGTCTTCTGAAAAGGTATACAGATCGAGGAGTTTTTCCATTTCAGAGTTGTGCTTCTGTGAGGCTGCATTTCTCTCTAACTCAGCATGCTCACACAACTTTTTCAACTCCTCCCTAGCCTCATCACAGCGTTTTTCCAGCCCCTCCATAATCCGCTCCTTATCCTTGTATATTTCCTCTGCCTCCCTTACGCGGAGTCTCTGCCTCGATCTTTTTACCAGCAATGCCTGATAGGCTTTCCTATCAACGCGAATTTCCACAAAGGATCTCTTCTTTGTGTCCTCCTCACTGGGGGCTTGGGATGGTTCCGTGCCGTACACTCGGACGAGGTCCAGGAGGTACTCTCTCCTATCGTCGTCTAGAGGAGCTAGCATGGCTCTCTTTTCCCGTGCTGCCTTTTCCTCGCTGTAGAATCGAGGAGTTCCCAAGTTATTTTCCTTGTACCACTCGCGGATGAGCTTCTTGCCATATTCCGTGGCTGCAGCTCCTTCGGGAGGGTCGATAAGGACATTCTTCCCCTTGGATAGCTCTATTGTCGCTTTCTCCACAACCTCGACTTCTGTGCTGGAGTCAGATCCGGCGTCTGAGCTATCGGTGAGGTCAATGCGTTGGGGGTAACCCATTGTGTGGAACTTCGAGATCTTGCGAGCGTCAGACATCTATCGAGGAGGATGAAAAGACATCAATACTCGAGCGAGACAATCCCAGAAAGAGGAATTTAAAAGGAAAAATAAGAATAGGAAATGTAATATTAGTCTTTGGCAGGTGCAGGAGCTTGAGCAGGACTATCAGACAAGTATTTTGAAATTATTTCCCAAAACTGCTTACCTTTGAAAGTAAAAAGTTGGTTTTGATAAAAGCTCTTTGCGATTCATTTTAGAAATCATTTAAAAATTTAAATGAAAACGTTTTAAAACCTAGAGCTCTGATACCACCTTCTGTAACACCCCCTTTTATATCCAAGGAAATGCTACAGCGCCAGTAAATACGCAGACTTTAATGTCTTTGTATTCACCTTAGGCTTATAGGGACATGTAATCATGCTCCCATAAACAAGATGCTAATAAAGCAAATAATAAAATAATATTAGCGAAAGAGTTAAAAATGTTATAATTGAAGATAAACTGTCAAAAGTATCCCATAAACCACTAAAATAACCAACAAAATCCAACTTAGAAATATCAGAATAACCAAAGTTTTTAAATGAAACAAGATTTTTATTAATGATAGTCCGTCTCCTTATCCAGCCCCAGCTCCTCTACTCTTACTAGACCTGTGGAATATGGTCTGGTGTTTCGTGATTACGAAGGACACCAGCCATCCAATAAATAGGATGGTTAGTACATTTAAGACTAGCAAGCGATAAGAAAAATGTTCAACTTTAACTAAAACCAGTGACCCTGAAACGGTATGATAATAGTTAAGGGAAAATTTAGAGTATATAATGTGGAAATCTGATAATAGAATAAAACAAAAATGACACATGACTCGGATGATCACCGAGATCGAATAAGAATACGATATAGGAATTATACTCGAATACAATGAAGTATAATATGCGCAGAATTGATCACCTTACATAATACACTACACGATAACATTAATAATAACGACAATAATAATATAACACATGATACCGGTCGGGCCCTTAAAGAGGACTACGACCTACACCACTATGGAAGTTTACCATCCCGCGATGAATGCATTCTGGAATGGGTCGTTTCATGAAACCTTTATAGGGTAAGGCTTAACGAACCTCAACCTGCAAGTTAGTCTTAACTAAAGAAAACTCGCACTGACTAAAAGTCAACTCCCACTATAAAGTACGCATATTTAATTATATCGTAATTTAGTCGCTTTAATTACACTAGGTGATCATGTACACGGTATTAACAACAGAAGACAAGCATGGATATTTCAAAGGTCTTAATATCGCATGTTAATACTCTGCATGAAAGAACCGAACAGAAATTCATGCAATTAGGAATATGGGCTTAATTACTCTAACTCATAAATTATACGCATACGCATTATACTTATAATTGCCCATTTACATACTCATGCCAACTTAGAGTGAAAATGATAAATCACATCAAGCAGGCAGATATGTAATTTATCGAAACCGGCATGGAAATTGGCCACAGGCCGCATTCGACACGATAGAAATGAAAGGCACCACAAAAGTCACGAAACATTGCAAAGGGCAATCTGAACGAAATCACTTGCCTTAACTTCCGATGATCGGCTGGTGACCACAAGGCGGGATTTTAGCACCTATTGAATCCAACGAAAAAAAAGGAATATTCATTCTTGATATTTTATACAATTAACTTCACTTAACTCAATTTTAAATTGAATTAATTCTATAAAGTTAAATCTTATATACCAATATGAATTCCTTGGGATGCGGGATCCGACGTGGGTGCTTCGATATTTCTTGGTGTCGCTGAAACGGACAAGAATCGAACAGTTTAGAAATATTGGCCACTTAACTTAATAAGTAATTAAGTTAGGGTCAAAGACGAAAATAGCATAAACCAAGGGAAGTTCCTGTAATTTTTATAAAAGAAATCAAAACTCTGCTTTGATTTAGCAGGTACGTACAGAGGAGGAAGAACGGGTGCAGGGCGATGGCTTCTGCGCTCTTCCCTCGGCGACGATGGCTAGCGGCGAGGGCTACGGTCGACGGCGGCGGCTAGGCCGATGATTGGCGACGATCGGAGGCGAAAATCGGAGTGAATGCAGCGACGGCAAATGAAGGTGGGTTGCTGCGATGCGGCTGAAATCGAAGGCTGATATGCACGTATTTAGTTATATTTTCCCATATGTTTTGATGTCAATTTGAGTCATTTTCATAGGGTTTTGCATTGGGTTTAAGGTCTTTTGCATGTGTTTTCATATTTTATGAGAAATAGATGTCTTCACTAGCTTTTGTGTGTTTTACAGAATTTTAGAAGCTGATTTTGGAGAAGTTTTCAACTATGAAAAGAAGCGGAAAAGAATTTGGAGCGCATAGGAAAAAGAACGGAAGCAATCGGAGTTCAAACGAAGGAGATATAAGCATTTTTCCGAGACGTACCGACCTTGTACCGACCCCACCTGGGTCGGTACCGAGGCCTGATCTGGACAAGCAAGACGAGATGAGCAACAGTGACCATACCGACCCTAGGGGGGTCGGTACCGAGGTCTTCCGCTTCGGTATAGGTCCCAGCGGAGCTTGTTTACCCGGATTTAATTATTTTTACCTATTTTCCTTAGATAGAATTTAGATAAAATTCATATATTTGTTATTTCCTAATTAGGTTTATGGGATACTAAGTATATATAGGATTTTTAGGGTTTGGAGAAGCTCTCTCTCTTCATACCGAATTTTCAGCCTACGTTAGAATTCTCAGCACTCGTTTAGGAGCGTTTGTGAGCGGATTTGAGAGCTTTTTGAAGCGATTTCTTCGGCGAAAGTTGAGGAACGTTTTGTAAGGCTTTTGGGACGCATTGTTGACATTATTCTCAGGTTTTTATTCAATTTAAATTTCTGATTTTTAGTTTTTTCATGAATTTTGAGTTATTCACCATGAATATGCGTGAGTAGTCGCCTTTTCTAGGGTTGGGGTGATCCCAACGATAGTTATGCTTGCGATTTTGCTATGAATTGGTAAATTGATTGGTTCTTATCTATTTATATGCTTAAGTACTCAATGAAAATTTGGGGAAATTCCTTTTTGCAATTGAATTGAAAGATTGAATTGTGAATTGGATAGTAATTAGGGTTTTGAATGAAAGTTTGATAACCTAATTAAGATTGTTAGTAAAGTTTATTAATTTGTGAAAATAAATTGATTGCTTTGCTAGGGTTGATGCAAATTGACCTATTTCATAGATAAAAACATGATTTTTATATGATTCATTGCAATGCTTGCATGATTATCGTTGTGGTGATCCTTATGCCCTAGACTTTTATTATTATTGATATCTCCTAAAAATTCCAGCAGCCCACAAACCCCCATAATTCTATAATTTTCCATCTCTTCTTGCTATTTCTTGCTCTTTGGTAACTAGAATTGAATCACTGACTTTCTCCCTGCGAACGAACTTGACCCTACTATACTATAGCGGGGTTTCGATCTTATAAATTTATTTGATTGAAAATAAACCCTTCAACAAATTGGCGCCGTTCGTCTGCAACAGCAGTTGGATGCTATCCCAAGGAATGCAAAGCAATACATGCACCCAGAACTGAGGGTGCCCGAATCGGCAATCGTCCTCCCCGAGATTGAGCGAAATTTTGAGATTAAATCCCACTTTATTTCTTTAATTAAAAGATCTCAATTTGAGGGCAAAGCTCATGAATGCCCTATGCTTCATATTAAGAACTTTATTGATTTATGCGATACAATTGCTGCTGATGATGTATCGTTGGAATATGTGCAACTAAAGGCATTTAAATGGTCTCTTTCAGGAAAGGCTCTGAATTGGTTGGAGAGTTTGGCGCCTAGGTCCATCACTACATGGAAGGCTTTGTATGACTTGTTCATGACAAAGTTCTTTCCACCGGCAAAGACAACGAAGCTTAGGAAGAAAATCACCTCCTTTCACCAATTGCCAGGAGAGACATTTTTGGAGACTTGGGAGAGATTCAAGGAGTTGCAGAGACAATGCCCTACCCACGGGCAACCTGAGTATGTCCTCCAAGAAATCTTCTTCCAAGGCATCAATGCGGAGACTAAGACTCGATTGAACCTACACACCGATTGTGGGTTCCTCGAGATGAATCCAACTGATGCATGTGCTCTATTGGACAAGCTAACGGAGTACAACGCTATGTATGGCACCCCAGTGGCGAGACCGTCAGGTAAGAAACTTTATGAGCCTGCTGATGAAATTGACCCAGATGTGCGTAGGCAATTCCACGAGGATGAGACCCGACGCCTCAAGAAACAAGTAAGTTTTCTATCTAGAAATCAACCTTGTTTAGAATGCGGTTCTCTAGCTCATAATACTATAGATTGCAATAATATTAGCCAGGTACAAAGGGCAGAACACTACAAAGAGGTGAGTTATATGAGGGCTCCTTATAGGAACCCCAATAATAATAATAATTATGCGGGGAATCAAAATAACAATTATGCAAGGAGGAACAACAATTACCCTAATTGGGGTAACTATGGACAAGGACAAGGGAGTCAACCTCCTCCGCAACAAGATCAAAGGGTTCCCCCATATAGGCCCCCTGGGTATCAAGAACCACCATCATGGGTACAAGAGCTTAAGGAAGGATTCAATGGGCTTCGTGCCGATGTGAATTCCCAATTTAAGGGAGTTCATGCACAACTAGGAGAGTTAGAAACATGGAAGAAGGGAGTCGAGTCCCAACTAGGTAATCTCGCGGCACAAATCCCACGACCTCAAGGGAAGCTCCCAGGCCGCACCGACGAGAACCCTAGGGGGCAAATAGCTGCAATACACCTAAGAAGTGGAAAGGAGGTGCCTGGTCGAGAAAGCACGCCAAACGAGGAAGAAAACGGGGACAACAGTGTCCATACCGAGGCCTTACCGACCCCCACAGCCTCGGTACCGACCCCCCCAGCAGGTACGATCTCTTCTTCTCCCGTTTCTCCTAATTCCAGTGTCCATACCGAGGCCGTACCGACCCCCACAGCCTCGGTACCGACCCCCCCAGCAGGTACGATCTCTTCTTCTCCCGTTTCTCCTAATTCCAGTGGCCATACCGAGGCCGTACCGACCCCCATAGCCTCGGTACCGACCCCCTCAGCAGCGACGGATTCTTCTGCAAGGCCTATTTCAGCCCCGAATCCGATGAAGGTGCTCCCATATATTCCGAAAAAGGTAAAGGACACAGCGGAAGGTAAGTTTCAAAAGTTTGTGAAGATGCTTCAAAGTTTGAATATATCTATTCCTTTCACTGACGCTTTGAGTGAGATGCCAGCTTACACTAAGTTTTTGAAAGACATCTTAGCTAAGAAGAGATCCATGTCTGAGCTTGCTGACGAGGTCCGTTCAGTGAAGCTCCCTGAGAAACTTGGAGATCCAGGTAAGTTTGCCATTACTATTGGTGTAGGATCTTACCGTTTCAAGGCTTTGTGTGATTTAGGTGCAAGTGTAAGCCTTCTCCCCCTTTCGATATGGGCTAAAACAAGCTTGGGAGCCCTAGAGCCGGTCAACATGAGAGTATCCATGGCAAATGGAGTGGTTGTATCACCAACTGGGGTGATTGATGATGTGCCTGTCCGGGTAGGTAAGTTTTTCGTCCCTACTGATTTTATTGTTATGGATATGCCAGAGGATCCAGTGGTGCCTATCATTCTTGGAAGGCCCTTCTTAGCCACCGCTGGAGCAATAATTGATGTTAGGAAGGGACTCCTAACATTTGAGATTGGGGAGGACATCGTTGAGTTTCGCTTCAATCCAACGATGAAGGAAACCACGGACATGGTAGAGGTAAGCTATTTTTATTGTCTTGAGTCTACAGGCCCAGTCCCAGGTCTTCTGGCGGATCAAGAAGAAATTTATTCTTTAGAGGTCCTAGAAGCAATATTGAGGACGGATGAGGAAGAGCCCAAACTTGTTCCAATCGAGCCTTCCCCAGAGCTTAAGCCACTTCCGGAAGGTTTGAGGTATGTTTTCTTGGGTCCTAATTCTACTTTTCCTGTGATCATTAATTCGAAATTGAATGAGGAAGAAGTAGAAAAGTTACTTGATGTGCTTAGAACCTATAGGAAGGCTATTGGTTATTCTTTGGATGATATCATTGGAATTTCACCTTCTTTATGCATGCATCGAATATTCATGGAGGATGATCATAAGCCGACCATAGAACGTCAGCGTAGGCTTAACCCAAATATGCAAGAAGTAGTCAAATCTGAAATTTTGAGAATGTTAGATGCTGGAATTATTTATGCTATTTCTGACAGTAAATGGGTGAGCCCGGTTCATGTTGTCCCTAAGAAAGGGGGAATGACTGTGATAGAGAATGAGAAAGGTGAGTTAGTACCTACTAGGACCACTACTAAATGGCGCATGTGCATTGATTATAGGAAGTTGAATAGTGCTACTAGGAAATATCATTTTCCTCTTCCTTTTATTGATCAAGTTCTTGAGCGTCTAGCACAACACAATTATTTTTGCTATTTGGATGGCTATAGTGGTTTTTGGCAGATTCCCATTCATCCGGATGATCAGGAGAAGACAACTTTTACTTGTCCTTATGGAACTTTTGCTTACAGGAGGATGCCATTTGGGCTCTGTAATGCCCCTGCAACTTTTCAAAGGTGTATGATGGCTATTTTTTCTGAGATGATTGAGGATATAATAGAAGTGTTTATGGAAGATTTTTCTGTTTATGGTTCTTCTTTTGATTCATGTCTTGCCAACTTGAGTAGGGTGCTAGAAAGATGTGAAAAAACTAATTTGGTGTTTAATTGGGAAAAATGTCACTTTATGGTTCAAGAGGGAATTGTTTTAGGGCATTTGGTTTCAAATAGGGGAATTGAGGTAGATCGTGCTAAAATTGAATTGATTGAGAAACTACCTCCTCCCTCCAATGTGAAAGATATTAGGAGCTTTCTAGGACATGCAGGCTTTTATAGAAGATTCATTCAAGACTTCTCAAAAATTGCTAAACCTTTAACTAACTTGCTTATGAAGGATGTAGCTTTTGAGTTTTCTGCTGAGTGTCTTGAAGCGTTCAACAAATTGAGAGAAGCCCTTGTCTCCGCTCCTATTATGCAATCACCCGATTGGAACCTACCCTTTGAGATCATGTGTGATGCTAGTGACTATGCCGTAGGTGCTGTGCTTGGGCAAAGGAAGGACAAGAAGCTTCATGCCATCTACTATGCAAGTAAGACACTTGACGAAGCGCAGAGTAAGTACACCACGACGGAGAAGGAATTCCTCGCCGTGGTATTTGCTTTTGAAAAGTTTCGCACTTATTTAGTAGGTTCTAAAGTCATTGTCTATACGGATCATGCTGCGGTAAGATATTTGATGACTAAAAAGGATGCCAAGCCTAGGCTCCTTCGTTGGATGCTTTTGTTGCAGGAATTCGATTGTGACATTAGGGACAAGAAAGGAGCAGAGAACTTGGTGGCTGACCATC
Source organism: Persicaria maculosa (assembly GCA_963922045.1). Lineage (NCBI taxonomy): Eukaryota > Viridiplantae > Streptophyta > Magnoliopsida > Caryophyllales > Polygonaceae > Persicaria > Persicaria maculosa. The sequence goes on along the minus strand of OY998261.1, from coordinate 14,488,020 downwards.
TGTCTAGGTTGCCCTTGGACCACCTCATGGAGTCCGAAAATCAAGTTCCAATCAATGACTCCAGGCCGGACGAAAACCTCATGAGGAACGAGTCGGTAAGTTCCGGTAAGGACTCCTTTTACACCCCTCCTTCTCCTAGTTCTCATCATATTTGTGCTATTAGAGGGTCGAGGACCCCTTGGTTCGCGGATTTTGCTAATTATATTGTAGGGGGAGAAATCCCTAAGGATTTGACTTCGCAAGCCAAGAAGAAGTTCCTCCACGACGTCAAGCAATACTATTGGGATGAGCCTTACTTGTTCAAGCAAGGAAGTGACCATATCTTTAGACGTTGTGTGCCAGAGGAAGAGATTGAGAGCATCATCAACCATTGTCACACCCTTCCGACGGGTGGCCACGCAAAGAGCTTCAAGACCACGGGGAAGATTCTTCAAAGTGGCTTCTATTGGCCTACCTTGTTCAAGGACGTACATGCTTACATTGAAGGTTGCGATGAATGCCAAAGAGCGGGGAATATTACTTGGAGACATGAGAACCCTCTCACCGGAATCCTTGAGGTTGAACTTTTTGACGTATGGGGTATTGATTTTATGGGGCCCTTCCCTTCATCAGGGCCTTATAAATATATCTTGGTAGCTGTCGATTATGTTTCTAAATGGGTTGAGGCAATAGCTACACGTACTAATGATTCTAAAGTTGTAGCTAAATTTATGAAGACTAACATATTTCCCAGGTTTGGAGTCCCAAGGGTTCTTATTAGCGATGGAGGATCCCATTTCATAGAAAGGGGCTTCGAGGCTCTTTTGGCTAAGTATGGGGTGACTCATAGGGTGGCAACACCTTATCACCCTCAAACTAGCGGCCAAGTGGAGGTTTCAAATCGGCAAATAAAGAGCATCCTAGAGAAGACGGTGTCGCGCTCACGAAAGGATTGGTCATCTAAGCTAGATGATGCACTTTGGGCTTATAGGACAGCGTACAAGACACCATTGCGCACAACTCCCTACAACTTGGTTTACGGTAAGTCTTGTCATTTGCCCGTCGAGCTTGAGCATAAAGCATTATGGGCTCTTAAGGAGCTCAACATGGACCTCGACGCGGCCGGAGCAAAGAGATTCATGGACTTGCAAGAGTTGGAGGAGTTGAGGCTCAAGGCTTATCAAAACGCCGAAATCTACAAAGAGCGCACCAAGAAGTGGCATGACAAGAAGTTGGTACCAAAGACATATGAGGTAGGTGATAAGGTTCTTCTTTTCAATTCTAGATTGCGTTTGTTCCCAGGGAAGCTTAGATCACGATGGAGCGGACCATTCGTGGTTCATCATATCTATCCCCATGGAGCGGTGGATCTAATTGACGAAGGAGGAGCCATATTCAAGGTCAATGGTCACCGACTCAAGAAGTACTATGATAGAGTGGATCCGGAGGAAGAAATAAGAGTTACTTGGGCTCTTACAACATTGGAATGAAGATGAGGTAACCACGTCAAGCTAATGACGTTAAAGGTAGCGCTTACGGGAGGCAACCCGCTTTATTTCTTTTTCTTTCTAAGTTTTATTTTTAGTTTTTAAATTTTAGGATAGGTAGGACAGTTGGGGTGGAGCGTATTGCACTAACCATGCAGGTCTTAGGAGGGAACCACTGCGAAAACGGGCGAAAAACGGAAAAGGAAGCTCAACAGTAGCTGTACCGAGGCTGTACCGAGGCCCCTAGGGTCGGTACCGACCCTCCTGACGGATAGGAAAGTGAATCTCGGAAAACCGAGAAATTCCAGTAGCTGTACCGAGGCCGTACCGAGACCCCTAGGGTCGGTACCGACCCTCCTGACGGACAGGTAAGAGAATCTCGGAAATCCGAGAAATTCCAGTAGGCATACCGAGGCCATACCGACCCCCCTTCCCTCGGTACCGACCCCCACCCGAAAAAAAAAAAATTTTAATTTTTTTTATTTTTATTTTACCTTTTTCTTTTATTCCTTTTTCTTTCTTTTATTTTTCTTTCCTTTTTCTTTCCTTTCTTTTTCTTTTTTTTTTCTTCTCTCCTCTTTCTTTCTCTCCTTCCATTGTGCACGCACCCAGCCCCTCTTCTCTCTTCGACTGCCCGAGCCCCCTTTCGAAGCCACCCCGACTCCTCCTCTCTCTCGGCGCCACCCACGGCCACCACGGCCCACCTCCGGCCACACCACCACCCCAGCTCGAACCCCCATCCCCTGGCGCACCCCCTGACCCCTGACCCACCCTGGTTCGAGCCCCGCTGAGCCACCACCGAACCACTTCGCCGTTTCACTGTTTTGGTCGTTTGGCTCGTTATACCTTCGAAATCCCGATTTTTCTTCTTCATTCAACTCAATTTTGGTATGATTTCTTACCCTAAACTTGTTTATTTCACTTATTTTGATTGATTTGATGATTTGGGTTGAGATTGAAACCTAGGGTTTGATTTAGGAGCGGAATTTGGGGCTTTTTGCCGAAAGCCAAATTGGTCGACATTGATGATACGGTTGTGTTGTTGGGTTGATTTAGAGTTACTTTCATGTTCATGGCAATGTCAAATTCTTTATGGATTGTGTGCTAATTGAATTTTAAAATTTCATTGCGATCCGTTTCAGGCTTTGATTTTGGATTTGATTTTTATGCTTTTTGGTTGATTAGCTTCTTCTATTCTAGCATAATATCTATTCCCTTGCATGATTTGACATTGCAAACAAGTTATATGTCTATCGAATATTTATTTGACTTGTTTTGAACTTAAGTATGGGGTTGTCATGGTTGGTTTGTGCATATTGAGTTTTGCATTACTTACGTTACCTTCATGAGTATATGGCTTTATGATTAGGTGTTGCAATATAGTGACCTTACATGATGACTATATTGTCTATATTGTTCTCTCTATTCATATAGTCTATGTCGAGCTTATGGTTACATATATGGGTAATGCATTCTATTCTGCATGATGGTGATTTTATATGCATCGGAGCTTATTTTATATTGTTTATATGCAATTATTTCTTTAGGTGGTATCTCTTGAGCTTAGCTATTTATATGCACTCGGGCTTTATGCGTCTATATGTTTTTATAGTGCATATTATCATTCTTAATTTGCATGGTTAGATGTTAGCTTCTTTTGAGTTTAGCTGATTTGGTTTGGTTTCACTGTTCTAGAACGAATTTTAGTTTTCAATTGGTTTGTCTTGTATAGGAAAATGTTCAGTCGTCAACGTAGCAAGAGGGCTAGGGAGTCATCCGCTACAGTTCCGTTGGACAATGTCATCATCTCCGACTCCCGTTTGAAGAAGGATTACAAGGAGTTCCACAAGAAGGGCAATCTGAAGGCCCGATGGTATAGCCCTGATGATGGAGAGCGCCTTGGGGTACATGATGACTTATTGGAGGCCTTCTCTTACTTAGGCGCCACTAGTCTTCTGGATCATGTCCACCACCACTACCCCGCTCTTACTGCAGAGTTCACGGCTACATTGGAAAGCGATATGGCTAGTCCAGATTTTGTGGGCCCTATTACATTCCAGCTGGGGAATGTTCATCACTCCTTCACTTTGCAGCAATTTAATGCATTGCTGGGATTTCCTAACCCACGGGCATCATACAATCATCTCAGCTGCAAGGCCCTTCAGACTTGGACTCTAATTACGGGCAACCCCTATTGGCCTTCTCGAGGAGCACTTCAAGGTAAGGACATTGCGAACCCTCTTTTCCGTATTATTTTAAGAATTTTTGGTAGCACTATATGGGCCAAGAAGGAATTATCTAGACCAACTAGAACTGAAGTGGCATGTTTGAGAGGGGTACTATTTGAGATGCAGACACCCCTGAACTTGGGGTTTGAGTTCATTATGCATGTCTTGGCCTATAGAGCACACACGGAAGAAATCTGGTATGGAGGCCTGGTAACGCTGTTGGCCAGGCGCCTTGAGGTTGACTTCACCAGATACAAGGCTGTGCCCATTCTGATGATTGACACTGCATACTTGATTGGTGCTAATGTGATCAAGCGCAACGGAAACAAGTTTCTGTCAGTTTTTTATGATCACGAGGTGGAGATTACCAAGCCGAATATGGACTTGGCCTATTGGGAATTGTACTTTATATATTTTTCCCTTCTTTTTGATGTGTGTATTACTCTCCTTATACATTACCTCTTGATATTGCGATGTATATATAAGTCTTGAAACCAATATGAGATAGCTAGTCATTGCATCATTTAATCAAATGATAGAGGCACTCTTTATTAGCCACTTTTTTATCCTCTTTTACCTACCTTATATATGTTTCCTTTGCTTGTAACCACTTTGAGCCTTATAGCCTATTCTTGTAACTCCACAAAATTATCCTTAGCCAAATTGAGCCTGACCCCCATTTGGGAATTAAGACTTAGAGTTGGTTGGAATGATGGTTTATTGAAGGAATGAGCTTGTGTTTGAGTTCAAGTGAGAAGGATTTTCGAGCTTATTGAGTTATGGGTTGGTTTGATATTTTTATCTTGCTATGCATATTATGTAAAAGGATTTTTGGCTCACCCTATAAATGCACTATTATTTTTATTATGTTATTTTTCTTTTTCGAAAAAAAAAAATTCAGAAAAAAAAAGAGAAAAGAAGAAGAGAACAAGTATAGTTTGTGTTTATATATTTGTGAATAAAGTGCATGAGCCAAATTTACCTTATTTCCTTTACTTTTGCAAGCTTCATATTGTTGAGAGGTTATTTGAGTTTGAGAGGTTGTGTTCTTCATTAAGATGAGTTGGAGAGCTTGGTTGATTCATATGATTGAGAGTTATGGTTTGGTTGAGTTGTGTTGGAAATTTAGGAGTCTTGATTCCCGAATTTTATTAAGCACCACATAGCCTAAATGATTCCTACCTTTATTTTCTTACCAAGCCAAGTTACAACCCGGCCGAATGAGTCCTTCTTTGAAGGCCATTGAGCCAAAGTCCTCTTGATGGTTAATGCATGTTTTGACATCTCGGTGAATCGATTGGTGATATTAATTGCAATTTCTATGTAGCTTAATGTTATAAAGGATTGAGTTGAGAGATGTATTTCAAGCCTAAACACATTTGAAAGGGAGTGAAAACACATTATTCCCCTTGAGTGGTTGGATTCTAATTGCTTTGCCTAAGGTAATCTAAATATATGTGATGATGGTTCAATGCTTGTTCTTATTTGCACTATGCTAAATTGATGTTGCTTTTGACTAAGGCGAAGACTCGAAGGCATGTTAAGGGTTTTAGTCATAGTTTGGTTATTGCTTGAGGACAAGCAAGTTTAAGTATGGGGTATTTTGATATGCACGTATTTAGTTATATTTTCCCATATGTTTTGATGTCAATTTGAGTCATTTTCATAGGGTTTTGCATTGGGTTTAAGGTCTTTTGCATGTGTTTTCATATTTTATGAGAAATAGATGTCTTCACTAGCTATTGTGTGTTTTACAGAATTTTAGAAGCTGATTTTGGAGAAGTTTTCAACTATGAAAAGAAGCGGAAAAGAATTTGGAGCGCATAGGAAAAAGAACGGAAGCAATCGGAGTTCAAACGAAGGAGATATAAGCATTTTTCCGAGACGTACCGACCTTGTACCGACCCCACCTGGGTCGGTACCGAGGCCTGATCTGGACAAGCAAGACGAGATGAGCAACAGTGACCATACCGACCCTAGGGGGGGTCGGTACCGAGGTCTTCCGCTTCGGTATAGGTCCCAGCGGAGCTTGTTTACCCGGATTTAATTATTTTTACCTATTTTCCTTAGATAGAATTTAGATAAAATTCATATATTTGTTATTTCCTAATTAGGTTTATGGGATACTAAGTATATATAGGATTTTTAGGGTTTGGAGAAGCTCTCTCTCTTCATACCGAATTTTCAGCCTACGTTAGAATTCTCAGCACTCGTTTAGGAGCGTTTGTGAGCGGATTTGAGAGCTTTTTGAAGCGATTTCTTCGGCGAAAGTTGAGGAACGTTTTGTAAGGCTTTTGGGACGCATTGTTGACATTATTCTCAGGTTTTTATTCAATTTAAATTTCTGATTTTTAGTTTTTTCATGAATTTTGAGTTATTCACCATGAATATGCGTGAGTAGTCGCCTTTTCTAGGGTTGGGGTGATCCCAACGATAGTTATGCTTGCGATTTTGCTATGAATTGGTAAATTGATTGGTTCTTATCTATTTATATGCTTAAGTACTCAATGAAAATTTGGGGAAATTCCTTTTTGCAATTGAATTGAAAGATTGAATTGTGAATTGGATAGTAATTAGGGTTTTGAATGAAAGTTTGATAACCTAATTAAGATTGTTAGTAAAGTTTATTAATTTGTGAAAATAAATTGATTGCTTTGCTAGGGTTGATGCAAATTGACCTATTTCATAGATAAAAACATGATTTTTATATGATTCATTGCAATGCTTGCATGATTATCGTTGTGGTGATCCTTATGCCCTAGACTTTTATTATTATTGATATCTCCTAAAAATTCCAGCAGCCCACAAACCCCCATAATTCTATAATTTTCCATCTCTTCTTGCTATTTCTTGCTCTTTGGTAACTAGAATTGAATCACTGACTTTCTCCCTGCGAACGAACTTGACCCTACTATACTATAGCGGGGTTTCGATCTTATAAATTTATTTGATTGAAAATAAACCCTTCAACAAAGGCGGAGGCAGCGCGGCTTCGGACGGCTGTTCGTCCTGGGCGCCCTTCCGGGTAGAGCTCGACTGCAGTGGTTCGACGACGAGGGCGATGGTCAGGCGGTCATGGCTCGAACCGGGTCGCCGACGGTGGTTATTGAACAACGGAGATCGGCTCACGGGAAGCGTTTAGGAGAGGATGGAGCTGTGGGTACGGCTTGTGTGACTGGTGACGATTAACAAGCCCTCCCCTCTATTCATAAGCTTGCAAACGTCAGGATAAGGGAGTCGGATTGATCAGCTGAGATCTCGGTTAGTTGGTTAGGATTGGGATAAACTCCCGTGAGTTTATCTTGAAAAAAGATAGAAGTTGGGGAAGAAGGTAAGAGGTAAAAGAAAAGGGGGAAATTCCATCTTCCTTGTTGTTTTACCATAGTATGTGTGGCCAGGTAAATTGACCACTTCCTTTTTGGGGCTCAACTTTTGGGCTGGAATCCAAATACCCGAATTTGGGTTGAAAATAGGCCCTTTTATTGGGTTTACTCTTGTAGAAATACAATATGTATTTGATTAAATACTATACATATATATATATATATGCCCATATATATATATGATATATATTAGCGGAAGGAAATATTATTTAATTTAACTTTATAAATTAAATATCAAGAATGTTTAGAGAATAATATTAGAATAATATAATTATTCTAATTTATATTATATATCTTGTGTGAATTTATTAGTTTCTCAAATTCACATAGTATAATATAATATTATTTAAAGAAATATCCCAAAAATAAATTGGGGTATTTCACAACTATGCAAACATCATCGAAATTCATCTTGACATTACCACAACCCTCCCAATTCGAACGAGTATGAGGAAGAATGAAAAATGGCGAGGAGGGAGAAGGCTCACTCACATGGCGAGATCCGAAGTGGGTGGTGGGCTCCCAGGGCTGGGCTTTTCTCTGCAACGACTGACGACTGCCGGAGCTCGTACACCTGCTCACCCACGGTGGGAGAGTCTGTGCACCGTTGTGGATTTCTCCCCTTTGTCATCATAGTTGCTTGTGATGGTGGGAGGGATGAGTTTATTTCACCCGAGTGGGGAGGGTAATTTGGAGGGGCAATTTGGTCATTTGCAGCGGATAATGAGGGGCATTTCAGGCATTTCCATCATCAATCTTACATTACCCCTCCCCATACAACCAAACAGCGAGGGATTATTTTCCAAAAAGTATCTCTATCTCCTCCACCCCCAAAAAATATCTCCATCTCCTCCATCCCCAAAAAGTATCTCCACCCCCTAAAAAAAATCCCACTCGTAAACACACCCTAAGTCCAGTGGTTTTTGCATCCCCATACGGCCATCGGCACCAACAATTGCATAGTTACAATCGAATACTTGTTTTCCAACATCGAATAGTTCAACTGCTAATGACGTTTTCTAAACCACTACCTGAATCCATCGATTATAGTGTTGGCAATGACGTCTCTCGCACTCGTTTTGCTTTTTCTTCTTCACCGTCCTCTTGGATGAAACCGTCAATGATTTTAAAAGATTTCGCATAACAAATTAATTGATCTGTATGACCAGAAATATTTTAAAAAAGGAAATTAGTATACATTGGCACAAAAAAAATGATTGTTCCTACTTTTTGCTCCATATCCGGATTTGATCAGTTACCACATGGGTGTTGTGCTTCACACGGTCTCCCTTGTGAGAGTGAAGTGGTATTTCACGTGGGTCTCACGTTTTTATTAACAATAAATTATTAAAATACAGGATTAATCGCAACCTTCCATCTTGATTTGATCAACGACCAATATTTGTTAACATTTAACATGTTAAGAGTTATTAACATTTGATCCGTATTATGTATAGAGGGTGGGCCAGGTGTACCCACCTCTTATTGTGTTAAGTGTTAACGAATCTAGACCATTGATTGATGGAAAATGGATGAGTAAGATTAATTGAGATTTTCACTTTTTATTTCAAGAAATAACAATAGGCCCCACCACTTTTATAGGCGAATTGCTGAAGCAAAGCGCATGTGTTTGTATTCCTTCTTTTGTGGTGTAACGTTTTTTTGGTAGGTAACGTTGTTTTTGTGTGGTGCACTGTTTGAACTATTCGATAAGGTGATATTAATTATTCGCTAACTTATAGTTATTATTCGTGTGTAAAGAGAAGTTATCATTTAGATAAGAGCAAAAGGGTTGGTCAATTTTACAACTATTCGCTAAGTTAATAGTAATTATTTCCTAAATTGATTGTTATTATTCGTCTGTAAGGAGTAGTTATCGTTTAGATAATATCAAAATGGTTGGTCAATTTTGCAACTATTCGCTAGGTTAATAGTAATTATTCGCTAAGTTGATAGTAATCATTCGCTGGGTTGAAAGAGTATGTAAATGTAATTCTTGATTTTCCACATCTAATTACCCACATACATATGAATTATTCCTTATTATCAACGAATAGTGACTCTAAACTTGTCGAATAGTCAATAAATTTATAAACAAATTTATTCAGTCAATACACTTGAGCAATCCCAATCAATCAGATTCAGAGGCAAAACCAACTTAGTTCCCAGTTTAAAATTATCAAAACAAGAAATGTTCAATCAGCCAATGAAATCAAAATTAAAGAACACCCAAGAGAGTATACCCAAATCTCAACGATAATCCAAATCGAGGCTCAGATGCACGTGCTAGGACTTAGGACGACAGGGTTCAATCATATGCAATGGAGGAGGGGAGAGGGCTTGGCATCGATGTTGGCTCGCGGCAGCTTAGGGTGAGGCTTCAGGTGTAGATCAGTGAGGCAAGAAGAGAACGGAGATTGTCGCCGGAGAGGGCGTCCTTGGTGGCCTTCTCATTTAAGTCATCAAAGGCTTCAGAGCTTGAAGGAGGATTTGAGCTCGAGCGGAATGAACGGGGTCACCACCTCCACATCCACATCACCATGCGTCCATGCCCGACTTCCATCACTGCCACCTCTACATCGATTGAGAACAGAGAGGGAATCACCAACACCAAGCGATTGAGAACAGAGAGAACCCGATGTTTCTGCACCTGAACAAAGGGAGCGAAGGATTCGACATCGAGAGCACTGCCAAGTCGGAAGAAATCCATGGAGGACTCATGCTGGCATTGGGACTCCTTGGTGGCCGGTGCGGTGTCGGAGGTGGTCAGCATGTATAGAGTCCGGAGCAGTGGTGGGCGGTCTCTACAAGAGGAATGAGAAGGAGGCAACACATTTGATAACTAGGGTTTTATTGTGGATTGCGATGAGGGAGATTGAAACACACGCACTAAGAATGATAGAAGTGGGATAGGTTTTCCATGAGGCCCACTTATTTTTTAAATAGAAATAATTAAAATCAAGAATTAATCGTGGCCTTCCATTTTGCTTCGATCAAGGACCAATATTTGTTAATATTTAACACCATAAAAGGTGTTAACATTTGATCCATCCTCTCTATCTCTTATATATATATATATATATATATATATATATATATATATATATATATATATATATATATATATATATATATATATACACACAATCATATATATATATACATACATATATATATATATATATAATTTGGATCAAATGTTTACAAGTGATATGATGTTAAATGTTAACAAATCTAAGTCATTGATTAGGGGAAAATAGATGGCTTAGATTATTCCAATATATTAAATTAAATAGAAATTAATTGGAAAATAAACCCACCCAACCCTAACCGTACCTAAGCGCGTGCATAACCCAATATTACTCCCCATCACAAAATGGTACAAATTGAGACACAGAGTGATCGAATCAGAACGCATAAGTGAAAGTGAAGTTGAAGGAGGAGGTGGGAGCAATGGCGGCCGGCGATGGCAGAAGCGAAGGTGAACGATCGATGGAGGCGAGAGAGACGATGGCTTACGATCGATGGAGGCGATGGCGATGGCTGGCGAAGAAGATGACGATGGCGGCTGGCGATGGCGGAACCACCGCTGCTGCAACCATCTTCCTCGAAAACCGTCGTCGGTGTAACCATCTTTGTGCTCTCCCTTGTCAGGATCTAATGCGATGACGGTCAACCAGCGGCGGCAAAGGGGCGATGGTGATGGAGAAGCGGCGATGGCGAAGCGACGATGGTGAAGAGGCGATGGCGAAACAGTGACGAGTGCTACCAGGGACAACCGTAACTACAGGAGGATGAGCATTTGGGCTATCGATGTTTAATCCATGGGTGGTGTCGGTCGATTCTTTTTCAGTTTGGTTTCTCTATGTTTGTTTTGGCTTTTCGTGATTATTTACCCTTGCTTCCTACATATGTCATGCTTTCTTGTTCGTGGTTCTCTTTTGCTCTCCTTTCTTTACCCTTTTTTCTTGATGATCCCCAGGTTCTATTAGAAACATCTTCTCGATGAGTTTAAGGTAAGGGCCTATACATCTACACAGGCACGGAATTGAATTGGGGGTTTCTTGAGTTGGAGAATTGAATTGGGAATTTTGTTGGTTTTTATCGAAGTAGATCTAGATTTATTATTCATTGGTATTCATAGTTTTGTAATAGATTATTCATTGGTATGCAATAGATTATTCGATGGTATGTGATAAATTATTCGTTACTATTTAGCTATTATTTGAACATATTACCGAATAATTGTCCAAATCTTACTGCATAATTAAAGTATTTATGAATAATACATAATAATCAGTTATTCATTGAATTTCATGTTCAGAGTCACTATTAGGTAAGTTCAGAGTTTATATTCGTTGATAATACGGAATTATTCATATGTATGTGGTTAATTAGAGGTGGGAAATCAAGAATTACATTTACATACTCTTTCTACCTAGCGAATAATTACTATCAAGTTAGCGAATATTTACTATCAACCTAGCGAATAGTTGTAAAATTGACCAACCCTTTTGCTATTATCTAAATGATAACTCCTCTTTACAAATGAATATTAACGATCAATTTAGCGAATAATTACTATTAACCTAGCGAATAGTTGCAAAATTGACCAACCCTTTTGCTATTATCTAAACAATATCTCCTCTTTACACACGAATAATAACTAAAAGTTAGCGAATATTTAATATCACCTTATCGAATAGTTCATATTGTGCACCACACAAAAAACAACGTTACTCCACCAAAAAAAACGTTACGCCACAAAAAAAAGTAACACACGCGCACGTAATTCAGCAAGTGGGTAAGGAAAGAGGTGGGTCTCATTGATTTTTAATTAAAGAAAAAGTCAAAATTGCTTAATAGACTCAGCCACCTATTTCATTCAATCAATGACCCAGATTTGTTAACATTTAACACCATAAGGGGTGTAAACTAGGCGTGTCCACGGGTCACGGGTCAACCCGTGACCCAGCGGGTTTGGCGGGTCGGCGACCCGGCGGGTCATGGACCCGGCGGGTCCGCGTCAGACGGGTCAAGGGTCATGGTGGGTTACGGGTTCGAGTTTGAGTCGGGGATTTTGTGAAATTGACCCGCCGGGACGACAAATTATTTTGTTTTTGAAATGGGCTGTTTCTGGGTAGAATTTTTTAAAAAAAAATTGATTTTTTTTAAAAAATGGGTTGACCTGTTGATCCGGCGGGTTGACCCGTGACCTGTCGGGTCCGACCCGTCTACCCGGCGGGTCCGACCCGTGGACAGGCCTAGTGTGAACACCTGACCCAACCTCTCTCTCTATATATAGAGAGAGTATGGATCATTTGTGCACAAGCCTTAGGGTGTACCTTGTGCACAAATATGGACATTTGATTCAAATTGAATAAAGGGGTGAGATGGTTACACGTGTCCCATTTTTTATTAAAATAAAAAAAAAAGGCTATCTATCACTCATTTTAGGTGTGTGAGGCGCGTGAGTGCTGGGAAATAAAAACATAAATCCCTAATCATCATCTACATGTGACACGACGAAGGTGAAGCGGAGGCGATAAGGGCGAGAGTGGCGGCGATTTTGGCAAAGCGGACATCACCGCTTGTGGTCGATCTTCTTCTTCATCGACTTCTGCTCGGACATCACCGCCCGTGGAGCCAAAGCGGATATCACCGCCGGTGACTTCTATTCGGACATCTTCTGTCCCGATGGTCTTCTTCTTCATCGATGTGGACCCAGGCGAGGCGGAGGCGCGAGCCCAGGCGAGGCGGAGGAAGCCCCTAGTAGTTGAATCAGCAGCCACCTTTCTCCAAACCACCGTCTTCTGCTCGGACATCACCGCCGCCATCTTCTTTTCTCCTTCGCGCCGGCGACTTCTGCTCGGACATCCGTTCTCCCTTTCCAATTTGGCCACCCTTATCCTTTCCGATTTGGCCTCCATTCTTTCCGATCTCCTGGCCTTCATCGATTTGCTTTTTTTTGGTGGGTGTGGTGGAGTGGGTGGGTGGCGGGGTGGGCGGAGTTGGGGGCGGGTCTATTGAGCATGTTTGGACGCTTCTATACTACAATTCGAAGGATTATTCGACGGGATATAAAATATTATTCGGTGATAATGAATAATTATTCATAGAAATTGGTAGTATTTTTTTATGAATTTGGGGTTTATGAAATATGAAACATTATTCGGTTAATTTTGAAGGATTATTCGGTGAAATATGAAATATTATTTGAAAAAAAACATTATTCGGTAGTATGAGACTAATTATTTAGTGAAATTGGTGAATTTTCATCTAAGCTGGATGGAAAAAGATATAATGACATTATTCGGTAGAATGTGAAATATTATTCGGTTGAATTGTTGAATTTTTAAGAGAAACGAAATCAGGCTGTTTAAAAAAAATATAAATATATATATGGTGGGGGAATGATTTGTTTAAAAAAGAAGCTTAATAAAAAAAAGCGAATGGGGATGGGTGAGGATCACGTAAGAGGCAAGGAGAGAGGGAGAGAGTGGGTGTTTTTTTGGCAAGGGGGCCCACAAATCAAAAAGGAAAAAAAATCACTTTTAATCATGGCCCTCAATTCCCTCTTCATCAACGGTTCATATTTGTGCACAAGGTACACTATAAGAGGTGTGCACTCTTGAGCCAATCCCTATGTGCGTGTGTGTAAAGTAGTTTCAACAGTCCCACAAAACCTCATCAGTTGGTTTCTTAAGTTGGCTTGTTGGTGGCCAGCCGATCACGAATGGCCCTAGCAGCTGCAAACATGTCGCTCAGGGCAGGTTTGACTTCATAATACTTGCGGGTTTTCATACCACAGTCCGGGTTAACCTACAGGACACTGGATTCGAGCACTGCAAACATCTTGTTGATCTGATCAACAATTTCCTCTATGGAAGGGATCATAGAGGAGTGGATGTCCTAAACGCCGGGCCCAATACCTGTAGCATACTTCACCCCCTCACGGAAAACTGAGAGGAGCTTCTCATCTGATCTAGAGTTCTCTAGAGTGATCACATTTGCATCCATGTCGATGATTGAGTGGATGATGTCATTTACATTGGAGTACCAAATATGGGTATGAATCTATACAGGAAAACAAACAAGTACTTAATGCACAAATAGACCATCATACTTGTCCAAGATCAAATTAAAGATAACCATTATTGGGGCAATATACCACGTTCCTAAGAACCATGGATTATAGTTTTAGGGATAGCGTGGGTGGTATCTTAAAAATTGTAGTGGGTGATTCTGAAGGCGCGCACAACCCATCGTAAATAAAAGCCCTGCTTCGATTTCCTTAAAGGCAACCCCTCTCTTAGCGCAACCTCATCTATCTGTATAATACCGATAAAAAGTTTCTCAAGATCCTTAACCTCTTCCGTGATATCCAAAGAAATCTAAAAACACGTTTCATATCTACAATGGAAAAGAATAGATGATTAAATTGCAAAATTATGGACTGTCAAATATGTTGGTTATGGCTGGGGAAAAGAATGAAACAATTGAATCAAACCAGTCACCTCTTTAAGTCTAAATGAAACTATCCACTTAAAGAATATCAACAAAAAAAAAAAACTCCTTGTCCTACAGATTAATAAACAAAAAAGAGCTTTTAGATGTTAAAAATCAAGGATCTTTTTTCACCGCTGATCACCACATCTTCATTATTTTCACTGAATTATAACAGTGCTTCCAATCTTAAGTCATCGTTTGGCAGTCCATATAAAAAGGGAAAAGGAAAAAATCATAGTAAAGTTACTAAAGTACCTCATCTTTCTTGTATGCAAATGCCATAGCCAAGCCATTCACCTCCACCACTTTTTAAGCTGCAAAAGTGAGCCATGATTTTATCCCTTGGCCAAGCTTTGATTCATTCATCAAATTGACAACGATATGAAGAAGAGAGCAGGATGTTGAAATACAACCAATTTGTCTATAGAAGTGTAAAGGATATTAAGTTTTATAGATTTCGTCAGAAGGTCTTTGCAATGCAATTAGCTTGCTTTCACACAATAAGTTGTACTACTAATCTATGTTACTCGGATACAGATACGGATATAAATATGGGGATACAATACGATATGGATACAGGGATACGACAATTTCAAAAATGTAGGATACGATACGACAAGGATACGTCAGTATGAATTATATGTTGTTTTAAAGGTCTAAGCATAAATAATAGATATTTATCATCAAAACACATGTAAAGGAAACTACATTCAAACTATTAGGTGTTTAAACCAAGTATAGGAAAAAAAATGAGAATGATCCAGTTAAAGTTTAAAGCAGATACATAATCAAGCAAGTTCAACAACAACTTAAGACAAGTTCAGAAGAGAACAACTTAAAAATAAAACAAGTCCAAAAGAGAACAACAACATGTCACAAGACATCGTTATTCAACTAAGAACTCTTCATCCAACTCCGACTCATCCAGAGATAAATCTACAATATCAAGAACCTCATTGTTTTCCAAATATCCAAATTGATCTTCTCCAACATCCCACATCTTGGAATGTTCTGCTGTATACACCTCAAAACTTCTAGACAAAAGCCGAATGTTGTTGTGAACGAAGACAAGCTCTTCTGCACGCATTGGAGTCAACATATTCCTCTTCAGTAAGTGAATAAAGGAATAAGTACTCCAATTTCTCTCAGAACACGAAGAAGAAGTCGGTTGTCCAAGGAGTTTGAATGCTAAACCTTGAAGTAGAGGTATAGATGAACCAAAGTTAACCCACCAAAATTTAGGATCTTCACTATCCATCAAAGAGATAGTCATGGAATCAGCAAATGGTCCAGTTTTGAGTGAAAACTGAGCATACTACTCAGAGAGCACTTGTTTGTACTCACTAATATTCGGAAAAAGTCTTTGAAATCACTTTAATCTTTCGGAAGAGACTTCTCCATCTTTGTGTGGTGATAATCTAGTTGGATCCTCTGCAAGCCATGATGGACTATAATATCTTCAAAAAAAAAAGTAAGAAAAGACAGAGTTAAGTATATTATGTCGTGATTGTAAATTACCAACTTGTATAAATGAAATAAGTTGGTTTAGTTACCTTGGATTCAAATAGTGAGCTACGCAATGAAGAGGTCTATGGCTTTTTTACCAACAACTCATCAGAATACTATGTATGACTTCAGAAAACTCAGAATTATCCGACTCACTCTTGCCTTCATGTTTGTAAATCAACTTTCTCACCTTCTCAATCATAGAATCTCACATCTCATAAACAAGATGAAGACAAGGCTTATCAGTGTTAGAAACCCTAATCATCTCATAGATAGGATCCATGAACTCAACAATATAATTCAAACTCTCACATCAATCTTCATTGACGATAGTGTCCCTCACAAATTTTGCAGTAGGTGCATCATCTTTGTATAAAGACCATTCATCACTTATAACCATGGACTCGAAAGCTAATGAGCTTGAATCTCTTCAACATAACTACCACGGAAGCAAAGTGTGTATCAACAATAGAAAACAACTTCAACAGTGTAAACTTGTTGAACATGGATAATCTCATTCCATGATTCATTATGAAGTTATTTATCTTCATTGCATCATTATAAACAACGGTGATCCAATGACACACATCATAGGTTTCGTGATTATTTTCGCATACTTTGGATCACAAATATTCTTCAATGTCAGACTAAGGGTGTGAATAACACATGGAGTCCAATATATGTGAGGATATTTGCCTTATATGATTTCTCCAGTAGCTTTGCAATTACTCACATTGTCCGTCACAACTTGAACCACATTTTGATGACTAACTTCATCAATTACCTCCATCAACAACTTGGAGAAAACACTTTATCTTTCACCTCCCCTGCATAATTCACCGTTTTAATAAACATAGGACCACCTTCATAAACCATCATAAAGTTGATTAATGGCCTCCTTTGTGGATCACTCCATCCATCAGACATAATAGTAACCCCTTTTTTGCCAAAGGCTTTTAATGGGTTCTAAGAACTTCTCACTATGTTTTTTCTCATCCTGTAAAAATGTGGTACTTAATCGATTAAACCCCGGTGGCACATACCTAGATAGCTTACTATCAGCCGCTAAAGCATATGAGCTCAATTAATAGTACGGATTCCTTGGAAGATTAAATGGCAAACCACCGGTGTAAAACATTCTAGCAATCTCACAATCGAGCTGATCCCTAGCATTCATGTCAAATGCTTCAGCAATAGTCTTGTCAATCTTTCTTCTTTTCAATGATGTATAAACACTCGCAATATTTAGAACCACCAATACTACCAAGAGATCTAGCAAGTGTAGATCTTCCTTCAAACGGAAGAGAAACATTCTTTAGAACTTTATTCTGCATTTTTTTTTCCAAATACTCATTCTCTAATTTGCTCATTTCATGAATCTACTGAGGCATAACCTTTTCACATGATTTCACTCCTATGCTAACCACTTTTAACAAATGAGCCTTCAGCCTTGTGTAAGAAGCTTTCCTCAAATCATTAAAACTTACACCTCCAAGCAATATTACCACCTTCTTTTCCCCGGTTTCCTCTTGTGTACCACTAGAACTAGCGGAAGTTTCGGGATTCACAGACGAATTAGATTTAGAAGTGGCCATAATTTGATAACATTGAAAATTTAACAACCTAAGAAGTGAGAATTATAAACAAATAGTGACTTAACTCGAACTAGGAGAGTCGAGAGAGTAGAAACGAACCTAGCCACCTAGGTTGGTGAGTGCAGGGGTGAGTCTGGTGACCAAGACCGGCTAGCCCATAAAGAAGAAGGCAAGAAGCTCACTTGAGAGTGGAAACCACGGCAAGGACAAATCTAAAACCTAGATCTGAGAATGAGATTAAAGTTGAGACAGCAACAGTAGAACTCGAAGGGAGAATAGGAGAATGAGTGACCAACCTTAGCTCAGGTGGACGCCGGCGGTGGAGTTCGTAGGCTCATCGGCAGGGCAGTGGGCCAGGCGAGAGACAAGCGAATGGAGATTGGAGACTTGGAGCAGGCGACTCGAGAGAGAGAAATCGAGAAAGGTAGGGCTGACTGGCTGAGAGGGGTTTTAATTTAGGGTTTTTTTATTAATAAAATATTATTAAATACCGTATCCGAAAGGCTAATGTCAAGTCAACGATACGTTGACCGTATCCAATACGATGATATGCGTATCCAACCCGTAGTTGGTCGTATCGGCGTATCCGCTCATATCGGAATACAAGATTCAGTGCTTTAGTGCAGTGTCCGGATAACATAGCTACTAATACCTTTCCCCACAATGCCCCGAAGATCTTGTAGGAAATCCAGGGAAGCGGCAATATCATTTGCCCAGATGTTTCTCCCATCATCTACTCTAGTGAAAAGGTATTTTCCAGAAAGAAATCCACCCTTAATCAAATAAATGTTTTTTCTCTCACAAACAAGATCAACAACACCCTTCAAGTTGAAAAGGGTTTGGTATGCGTCAGAAGTAACATCTGCAAAGTACATCTAAAAAACAAACGTTCAAACCTGAAAAGGACCACTCTACCTCTGAATAGGCAGGCATAAATGCCAGCAAATGTTAAGAGCCGAGATCCATGACAAGTTCAGGCTTGTTGTCAAACATGAATCCAGGAAGCGTCGGCTGCCTTAAGATCAGATATGACTTCCCTGATTCATTTTTTTTGTTAGATAAGTACAACAGAGAAGCATATCAACAAAAAGAGTGTCTGTCTCACGAGCTCTCTTTTGTAGATGGGAAGAATTTTTGCTAGTAGGGAAAAAAGAGAGCGATTTCTCAACACCTTTTGCTGGTTTTATTAGCAATAAGTATGATAATGGACCTATGATGACTGGAATAATATCAATTCCAAGTTGTAATATCACAGGCATCACAAGGTTAAAGAGGTTCACTCTCAGTAAATTGCACTTCCATTGTAACGGCCCGGATGTAAATACCCGAGATACGTTTCGAAGGTTGGATACCTTCGTTCGGATGTTGCAATTCAGGTACGGGTCGAGGTTTCAAACCTCTAAAGATCAGTATTCAAAGCGGGGATTTCGAACCCCAAGCAATCGAAGTCGCGTAAATTCAATTCAAATGAAAGTAAAATTGAAGCAAAGTTTAGATACAAGTGTCACGGCAGAGCCGGGTCAAAACCAAAACATAGTGGGTGATTGCCATTTATCAAGTTAGAAGATTAGCCAGGTTCTTCGGTTCGCCAAGAGATTCCCCGTCATAGAAGCAAGGAGCAGACAAGAGCGGTACCTAACACTATCCACGAAGTCAGGCCCGCTGATCGCCTACGGGTCCTCTAACCACGATGAGGCCACATAACATGCCTATACCTAAATAAATGATGACTAATGCAGTACAAGATTTAAATCACATAAGCATGCTTGACAGTTATAACATGCGGAAAAACTATAAAGGGCCCAAGACAATGCCAAGTGGCATATCCCTCTCTTACCTCTACAGCCCTTTCCGTTAGTGGAGAGACTAACCAGTTCGGTGCTATAGCATATCAATTTCCTCGTGGTGGTGCACAAACCAAGGCATCATCATATCATATCATATCATCTCATCGATTGCTCGATGGTGCTGGGCTATCATATCATGCTCATATCGACTCGATAGACTCAAGGAGACCCGATGGGGTTGGGCTACCCTATGACCCTAGCAAAGACTCTAGGACTATCACAGATAACGACCGTTCTGTATTCAAACACACATAGTAATCACATGCTCAGTTCAATGCAATCCTAGCATGATACTACATGGCATGCTTTAATATGCAACAAAACTACACATCACATGACACATCAAGCAGGAGGTCCAGGTTACTGAGTAAGTCCCGTAGGATACTTACCTAAAGATGCAGAACAACAAGATAACACAAGCAAGGGCCCAAATGCAAGTCCAAAGTAATCCAAAAGCAATACACACCTATCATCAAGCCATTTCCATAAGCTACCGGACCAACATTCATACATACGAAACCCAAGTTCTCAACATCCTCAAAACCAACCGATAGTAAAACCGTTTTCCGAAACCTTTCCGATACGATCAAATCGACCCAAAATCATTCTTCCAATCAAACTCATTGATAAAATCATACCAACCATATTTTCCAAACTCTTAAGTCCAAAATTAAGTCAACTCATTTTCAAAATAATTCTCAAATCATACTTGGCCAAATTCCGACATTAAACATTTAAACCTTAAAATCAATCTCTTAAAATCACATTATAGAAATAATTCCGGCATTTTATCTCTTTAAAAAAATCCTCATCTTAAAATAACCTTATAAATCATTATATAATAACACTTCTCAAATATTACTTTAGAACTCAATTTCTAAACAACATCTAATAACACACTCCAACTAATATTTAAATATAATAAATTACCAAAATCAATCCTTTTTAATGACCCACCTTTATAAAACAACAATACTAATTTGCTTTATCATTTCTAAAACATTTATTAAAACACCACATAATATCATAATAATATAAATATATATCAAATAATACCAATTTTAATCACTTTTATAATATCAAAATAAAATACCAACATCACATAAGGTATACCATATTTGTAACCCAATATCAATTAATCTTACTTTTAACCCATTTATAATATATTAATATTTTCAGAATATATATATACATATCCAAAATCATATAATATAACATATATATATATATATTAATAACATAACACATAATAGAAATTTAACACATATCCAAAATAACAATAACAACCCAAAATCCAAACCCAACAGCCCAAACCCCAACCCAGAATTCAAACCCAACACTTACCCGGATCCAAGCCCAAGGGAAAGGCCCCAACTCGCATGCCCAACCCGGAAAGAAATAAAAAGGGAGAGAAGATCTGGATTTGGCAAGGTTATACCCGGAAAAAAGTACCCGACTCGGCCCATTCCCTTATCCCACCCGGAATTTAGGCCCAACCCAGGAGAGAAGAGAGAGGGGTCGTCTTCTTCTCATGCCTTCAGCAACAGAGCTCGACAGGCGGAAATGGAGGCAAGTGAAGGGAAGGCTCAGGCCATGGGGTTCCGTTTGGCTCGAGAATTTACCGAGGCACTAGCAATAGGATTCCGACCACACTCAACCCCAAGAGAGAAAAGCGACGTGAGAAGAATGAGGGAGGAAGAGAGATTACCGAGCTGAATCGAACGCAAGGGCTCATCGGAGCTCTATCCGACTTCTTCGGTGTCGGAACCGACGAATCTGGACCTCGGTCAGTGGTAGGAGTTATAAAGGTAATGCTTTATGGCGTGGGTGGGTTGAAAAAAGAGGGAAAGGCTTACCACGGTGATCGATGAAAACAGAGGAGCGGAGCTGAGTGACTCGGCTTCATATAAGCGTCAGAGAAGCTGTTGCTGGGCTCGACTCCTAGGCTTGCTACTGCTTCTTGACGAAAGGGAGGGAGGAGAAGATGAAGTCGTGGAGATGGGTGCTCGAAATTTGCTGGTTTCGAACAAGTAATCGAGGGCGAGGTGTTGGGTGGAAAACAGTGAGGCAAGGGGGTTCTTTTGTGGGTTCCCTGGTGAACGAAAGAGAGGAGAAGAGAGGGATTGAGAGGCTGAGGATTGCAGGTTTTCTGAAACAAACAAAAGGGGAATGGGTGAAGGGAGTGTGAGGATGAGGGCAGCTGTGTACAGGGGGGTGTGTGAGCTGGGATGGGGGAACCAGCTTCACCATCCCCACAGGAATCCGAGAGAGAGAGAGAGAGAGAGAGAGAGAGAGAGAGAGAGAGAGAGAGAGAGAGAGAGAGAGAGAGAGAGAGAGAAGAAAAGAGAGAAAAGAAGAAAAGAAAAATAGGGAGAAGTGGGCCCCACAACACCAATTTGAAATCCCGACACTCGATCCCAATTCCGCTCACTAGAACGAATTCCCGACACTCGACAATTTAAATCAAAATTTAATCATCTCGGAACTTAAATTAATTTTATTAATACTCGAAACTCGAAAGTGAAAATCAAATCCTATCAAAATCCAAAGTTTAAAATGATACCGGAAGGATTTTAAAATTGAACTCGTGCTCGAGGACAGTTTTTCTCCGCTTTTACAAATTGCAATAAATAATAACATATTTAATTAAAGTAATAATAATATAATATATATATATATAAATTATATTCAGTCTTTACATTTATCCACCTCTAAAAACAAGTCTCGTCCCCGAGACTAAAATCATTTTAAAGCAATGGGAAGGAGTTTGAAATCGGTGAGTCCGAGGACCATGTCCAATGATCTTGCAATCATCTCGGTTGCGTCTTCCGGGATTCTCACAACATCCTAGTCACGGTCGTGACATCTCCAATTGGTCTTGTCAAGTGTGTAATAAGCGCTCTTATCACATCCTCGCCTATAAAATGCTTGTATCCACTTCGTGAGACGTCATAATGTAAATCCAGTTCGTAAAACCTCAAAGCATTTTGTAAATGGAAAGATTGTCATCTAAATCATTGAAACTCACAACTTCTTTAAAACCCCAAGTTGGTCCTTTTCAAAACCGCTCAAAATCTTCAAATCCGACGTTTCATCAAGCAACTTTACTCAAAACAAGTCAAACCCTTTCAAATCAAGATTTCGTCAAAATCTTCCAACAACCACATCAGTTTCTCGCATACTAATCAATTAAATTCAGAAGGTAGGAGGTAGAATCATCCACCTCTAAGGGCTAATCCCATATTCTCTTCCTAGGTTCCAAAATCACTTTATCATCATCCTCAACTCAATATGCACATAAGTAAATCAACTCATCGACTCATAACATCATCAGCCACCTCTCATATGGCAATCTCAACATCAATCATGATAATCTCAACCAATCGACATCTCAACCGCGTAACATGATTACCCATAACATAAATCATAACATCCCTTCAGAACACGCCAAAAGCAATAACAAAATCTTAACATCACACCATGAGTCATAAAGTATATCTACCTCATACTGAAGACATCACAAGTGCATCATCGAATTCTCATAACTTATCACGCAAGCACACATATCAAGAGATCAAAGAGGTTAGGTGTCATGGAGTCAGTACGCCACTACAAGTCAAATCTCACGATCGCATCTCAACATCGCAACACAAGTGGAACCAGTCATACCAGGGGATCTCATTTAAAGCATAAATTCACATAGTCATCCTATCCAATTGCTATCCCACATTATCATAACATATTTATCACGTCAATCATTGGTACTTGCAAGATTAGCCCTAGCGAAATTTCATCATAAGTCAACGACACAAAACTACTTATCAACCCATCAATACAAACAAGGTCATGCTATTAAGATTCAATCAAAAGGGGAGATCAAGCAGTATATCAACATTAAAATGTCAACATGCTCTTCAGACATCATCTTGACTCATCACAATGCCATATAACGATCATTTAGTAATCAGGCACCATTATCCCATATATACACATAAGTCATATTCATGCTCCAAGTCATATTCATCACTTACCTATTCCTAATCATGCTTATCAACCATATAGTGTAACATCATGCTTTCACATAACAACATATCATCATCTCATGATTCATACAACACATCATAACATGCTTCTAAAACAACATCGCAAGCATCAATATATCATGATAACACTCGTCACTGCCAACTAGATTTCAATATTACATATCAACATGTAATATCATGCCATATTAGGTTTATCATGGTCGCTATCTAACATCAGGTCAGTTCATAATCACATAATCAAGAAAGTTTTGCACATTATACCAGTTACAATAAAACGCAAACCCCGCTCACTCGACTCCAACTCTCAAGCCAAGACCAATCTTCATCTAGACTCACCAACATCAACTCGGATGCTATCCCATGGAAGAAGTCCTAATTCATTCCGACACCCCGATCTCCTACCTCTTCCCACCAAGCACTCTTACTAACAATCCACCTCTAAATATCCAACCCCTATCTCTGAACTCACACCCGAGCACCCTTACATACTTTGCTCTCGATACTCACAGGAGCCATTCCCTACACTTCCCATACTACCTAAGACATCTCAAGCATAGAACCCTTCTAACCACATCTCTTCTATAAGAATACCCCGATCACCACT
Organism: Persicaria maculosa; assembly: GCA_963922045.1. Classification (NCBI taxonomy): domain Eukaryota; kingdom Viridiplantae; phylum Streptophyta; class Magnoliopsida; order Caryophyllales; family Polygonaceae; genus Persicaria; species Persicaria maculosa. The sequence continues at coordinate 14,463,839 of OY998261.1, read as the reverse complement.
TAACCGGCCTATTCTATCCATACCCCCACCCAAGATTCATCTAGACGCTCATCGAAAACCACTAAGCTTCGCCTCTTATAGCTCTCAAACTCACTCGTTCCTATTTAAGCCAAACCCTCTCATGTGACTTACCTCATACTACCATTGATCATTCTAACCGCTCAAATTCCTTCACCGTTCTCCGACCATTCTTCAAGAAAATCTCACCCACAAGTTCAAAGAAGAAGCAATCATGGACATTATTACACATAAAGATTACATCATATCAACTAGCATGTATAACAATAGCATCATTAGTTCATCATCAAGCATTGCAACTGTATCAATAAGTCTTAGTTTACCGTCATGCTCAAAATTATTGCAAAACACCATATATGAATATAGTCAATTCAAGCTAGCGAGTTTCATCATAACCTTATCAGATAACAATCCAGGTTTCACAGCATTTGCAGTTCACACTTATAGGCAAGGAATTTAGATCATGCTTAGCAAATCAGAGTAGCATCACTTCAAGTCATCAATGCACATTAGGACTGTAAGGCATCGAATCATATGTATCATCATAGACAATGGTTAATCAAGCAATAGTCATCATCACGTCAGCACATCAAACATGTTAATTCCAACGTCAGGTCAATGCAATATCATCATCAACATATTCAGAAAGGATTAACAATTCGAACGGAGGGCACTCTCGCTTGTAAGTCATATCGTACTCAATAACCGCCATCCTCGGAACAAGCTGGTTCCGTCGACATCGTCGATCCTGAGGCCCATGGGTTATGGGCCAACGCTTCCGCTGCGCTGCTCTATCGCTATCTAACTTCCCGTCCCCTCTTCTATGCGGTCGCTCATCCCATGTATCGCGTAGGAGTCTAAGTTAGCGGAGATAGGGGAGTGACAAGGGCGGACAACCCAATTTCCTTTCGGAGACAAATACGGATCAAAGCTAAGGGTGACATGACCAGAGACAAGACTCCGACCCGAGAATAGTAACGGTGCCCTTATGGAAGTCTATTAGGTTACAATTGTGACAATCAAATATGAATTCATCATGGAGGATATCAATCACATTAATCCACACTAACATGTCCCTATCTCAAGGAACGACGACATACATATTCATTCCAAAGATACAATCGAGTCCTACACTGATACACGTGAGACAAGATAGTAGTCTTTCATTCTAGGGAAGCAGATATGTCTAGCAATTTCAAGCACGCTATGCGGAGCCAGCAATAATCATGTATGATTCGAAGTCATGTGATATTTAACAAAGATAACAAGTATCATGCATATGAAAGAATGTACAAGCATGAACAAGTGAGGTCAAATATAGTATGACGAGGTATATTATAACAACCAAACTAAGTGTCATACAAGATCACATAAGAGCGGCATAGTAATCACCCTATCTAACAATAGTGATCATATCATATGGTAAGAATGGCATGTAATCATACAACAGGATACATTTAGAGAGCACAGATCCTTCATGATGCTAGTGATACATGGTCAGGCATGGCGTAGTCAAAAGTGATTAAATGAGTTCAATATGAGGTACATGAAAGCAGAATAATCACCACAGAGTAAACAAGATAACATCACGGGCGATAGATCATAATCATGCTAGGACGAACCATCACAGGGCACATAAAACGATACGACAACTATCACATTATAGACAAACACGACATGTAATCATTTAGCAGGTCATATTGGAAGTCATAAGCTTTACATGACACTAATAGCACACATCGAACATTAATGCAATTAAAGTAATTCAGCTAGATTCATTCCAATACTTATGCGTCATGCATATGCAAAATCATGATGTAGGGTGGTGTGTGATCATGCAAGGTGTCAAGTCATACGTTCATGGAAGCACGAGAGGATATCATAGGGTAATATAAGAACACTACCGAACGATAACATGTAGGCATGCTAGGATTAATCATCACGAAAAGCTAGTCAATCATCGAATTCAACATTAACCTAATCAGGATGAACTCAACCTTTTAAGAGGATAGCAGGAGGGAAGTGTCACACTATCAGGGACCTATCTCAAGAGAGAATGAACAATAATACTAGCAGAGCATAAATGTGCATAAGTCGTAACCAAGGATTCTACTTGATGCTAATGGCATAACGTGACATTCGATACATACATGCGCTTGAAGGACTAGCACAACGATGTGCAAGAAATCACATTAGCATAGTCCATCGATATAGAAGCATGGGAGGAATATAGCAATGCACAATGCAAGCCTACGCAACAAGCAAGATGACTAGTACACAAGGCATGTGTTCCAATTCAACAACCATTTGAATAAGGCATGCATTTACTAAAACATTACATCAAATAACATGATCACAATTGAAACTACTAATTTAGCCAACAAGCCATGGGTACATCGACCATTCATGCTGAGGAGATCATCTTATGACATTCATACAAAAGAAGTTCGTCACACTACCATGGACCTAATCCGAGAGGAAACAATGATCACATAGACGCATATCATGACATTTATGCTTCTAATCACTCAGTAGTACGATCATTACAATAGGTCAATTAGACATACGAAGACAACACGTAATTATGACAGGAAGCGAGATGCAACACGAGACCTAAGCAATGTGACCAGCATGGATACAGGATGTCATACAACCACGAATTTACATTAAGGATCATCATCATAACATGTAGTGAGAATTACGTAGCATATAAGGCATGTTGACATCAACTTATAACACGTATCCATCAAGTAAGGGGCTCACTCTATCATGATACTAGAACTGAACGATCGCACTATCATGAACCTATTCACAGGGAGGACATCAATTATACAACTTCCTAGCATATGACATATATATTCGTGCCCTAGTATGACAATGCAATATACTAAGTAGATCATGTCGGGATGATATGGATATAACAAGTGTAGCTCGAACCCATACAATGGTCATCGTGAACCTCAAAGCACATAAGCATCATTTCACACTAAGGATCAATATGTAGGTCAAGGAGTAGTACTACATAGTATCACACAATCATGGACAGAGCAATCAAGATAACCCGATAGAGATCCATAAGGGCAAACATTGACTCTTCCTAACTGACTCATCACTCATCTTTCCCGTGGGACTCGGATACGACTTTTTATGGCAAGAAGACATCGGTTGATCGTCATAAGAATCAAGAAAGACAGCCCCAGAAACACCTTACTTTTGACTGAAAGGGACATCAAGAACCACCTTCCAATACTCACTCAGACAACCTTCACATCCATACATGATTCCCGACACAATACGTATCCCTCTCCTACCTCTGCACCCCTTTCCGTTAGTGCAGAGACAGGCCAGTTCGGTGCTATAGCATAGCAATTTCCTCGCGGTGGTGCACAAACCTCATCATATTATATCATATCATCTCATCGTTTGCCCGATGGTGATGGGCTATCATATCATGCTCATATCGAATTGATAGACTCAGGGAGACCCGATGAGGCTGGGCTACCCTATGACCCTAGCAAAGACTCTAGGACTATCACAGATAACAGCCGTTCTGTATTCAAACACACATGGTAATCACATGCTCAGTTCAATGCAATCCTAGCATGATACTACATGGCATGCTTTAATATGCAACAAAACTACACATCACATGACACATCAAGAAGGAGGTCTAGGTTACCGAGTAAGTCCCGTAGGATACTTACCTGAAGATGCAGAACAGCAAGATAACACAAGCAAGGGCCTAAATGCAAGTCCAAAGTAATCCAAAAGCAATACACACCTATCATCAAGCCATTTTCATAAGCTACCGGACCAACATTCATACATACAAAACCCAAGTTCTCAACATCCTCAAAACCAACCGATAGTAAAACCGTTTTCCGAAAACTTTCCAATACGATCAAATCGACCCAAAATCATTCTTCCAATCAAACCCATTGATAAAACCATACCAACCATATTTTCCAAACTCTTAAGTCCAAAATTAAGTCAACTCATTTTCAAAATAATTCTCAAATCATACTTGGCCAGATTCCGACATTAAACATTTAAACCTTAAAATCAATCTCTCAAAATCACATTATAGAAATAATGCCGGCATTTTATCTCTTTAATAAATCCTCATCTTAAAATCACCTTATAAATCATTATATAATAACACTTCTCAAATATTACTTTAGAACTCCATTTTTAAACAACATGTAATAACACACTCCAACTAATATTTAAATATAATAAATTACCAAAATCAATCCATTTTAATGACCCACCTTTATAAAAACAACAATACTAATTTACTTTATCATTTCTAAAACATTTATTAAAACACCACATAATATTATAATAATATAAATATATATCAAATAATACCAATTTCAATCACTTTTATAATATCAAAATAAAATACCAACATCATATAAGGTATACCATATTTGTAACCCAATATCAATTAATCTTATTTTTAACCCATTTATAATATATTAATATTTTCATAATATATACACATATCCAAAATCATATAATATAACATATATATATATTAATAACATAACACATAATATAAATTTAACACATATCCAAAATAACAATAACAACCCAAAATCCAAACCCAACAGCCCAAACCTCAACCCAAAATTCAAACCCAAACCCGAGTGAAAGAAGAAAAGAAAAGGCCCAAGTCTTACCCGGATCCAAGCCCAAGGGAAAGGCCCCAACCCGCATGCCTAACCCGGAAAGAAATAAAAAGGGAGAGAAGATCCGAATTTGGCAAGGTTATACCCGGAAACGAAGTACTCGACCCGGCCTATTCCCTTAGCCCACCCGGAATTTAGTCCCAACCCAGGAGAGAAGAGAAAGGGGTCGTCTTCTTCTCCTGCCTTCAGCAAACAGAGCTCGACAGGCGAAAATGGAGGCAAGAGAAGGGAAGGCTCAGGCCATGGGGTTCCGTTTGGCTCGAGAATTTACCGAGGCACTAGCAATAGGATTCCGACCACACTCAACCCCAAGAGAGCAAAGCGACGTGAGAAGAATGAGGGAAGAAGAGAGATTACCGAGCTGAATCGAACGCAAGGGCTCATCGGAGCTCGATCTGACTTAATCGGTGTCGGAACCGACGAATCTGGACCTGGGTCAGTGGTAGGAGTTATAAAGGTGATGCTTTATGGCGTGGGTGGGTCGAAAAAAGAGGGCAAGGCTTACCGCGGTCCTCGAAGAAAACAGAGGAGCGGAGCTGAGCGACTCGGCTTCATCTCGGCGTCAGAGGAGCTGCTGCTGGGCTCGACTCCTAGGCTTGCTACTGCTGCTCGACGAAAGGGAGGGAGGAGAAGATGAAGTCGTGGAGATGGGTGCTTGAAAGTTGCTGGTTTCGAACAAGTAACCGAGGGCGAGGTGTTGGGTGGAAAACAGTGAGGCAAGGGGGTTCTTTTGTGGGTTCCCTGGTGAACGAAAGAGAGGAGAAGAGAGGGATTGAGAGGTTGAGGATTGCAGGTTTTCTGAAACAAACAAAAGGGAAATGGGTGAAGGGAGTGTGAGGATGAGGGCAGCTGTGTACAGGGGGTGTGTGAGCTGGGATGGGGGGACCAGCTTCACCATCCCCACAGGAATCTGAGAGAGAGAGGGGGGAAAGAAAAGAAAGAAAAGAAGAAAAGAAAAATAGGGAGGAGTAGGCTCCACAACATCAATTTGAAATCCTGACACTCGATCCCAATTCCGCTCACTAGAACGAATTCCCGACACTCGACAATTTAAATAAAAATTTAATCATCTCGGAACTTAAATTAATTTTATTAATACTCGAAACTCGAAAGCGAAAATCAAATCCCGTCAAAATCCAAAGTTTAAAATGATGCTGGAAGGATTTTAAAATTGAACTCTTGCTCGAGGACGGTTTTTCTCCGCTTTTACAAATTGCAATAAATAATAACATATTTAATTAAAATAATAATATATATATATATAAATTATATTCAGTCTTTACATCCATCTCATATAACGCCTTCGAAGGTTCATCAGCCCTGCTACATATTTTATGGTCAACAGAGACAAGAACTTCCTCTTAATTTCTAAATAAAGTGTAAGCATTAAAATATAGTCTTGTAGTATGATATAACAATATATAAGCATACCAAAGAAAGCCATAAAAAATATAGCAGATAATGGCTGCATCGAAGACCAAATTCTTTGATGGTCGTGTGAGAGGCATACGTGAATTTTAGGAACAATATAATGGCTGCATCGAAGACCAAATTCTCAGTCCAAATACCATAAGATCATATATAAGGTTATAAAGCATTCAAACGTGTTTACGAAGTATGAGAGAAGCAATCTCCTTACTAGTTTGTGTCAAACCATTTGGTCATTTCCATGGCAGGAATAGAAGCATTTCCCCTATCCATCGAGAAGGACACATCGAACCCAATCGTGCCGCCATTCCACCCATACCTAGGGGGAACTGCACCAAGCATTGCCGTTGCATCCAACACTTGATCGTAAAATGAGAAGGTATTGCTATGAATGTACTTGATCTACAGATTATTCCATTGATCCCAATCAATATCCTAGCAAATATAACCAGCACCTCCTACAGAAGCTCTATCTCAATGAAAGCAAAAAAATAATTTTAAAGTGCGAAATAGATAAATTCGAATTCGATTTATGCAGTTGCTGGTTTCACGCTGAGATCTGTGCAGAGCGGATAACCACCAATGTGAGATGTCATTGATCTACTATATTATTCGATTGATCCCAATAAATCTCCTAGAAAATTTGCCAGCACCTCCTACAGCAGTTCTATCTCAATGAAACCGAAAAATCAATCAAGAAAAGCGCAATCCGCAAGCACAAGACGAGGAAGCAAAGTTCAATCAAAAACCCTAGAAATTGAAAAAACTTCATAGAGATTCACATTGAGATCGGTGCAGTGCAGAGCGTACCTGGAGCGAGGTGCGAAAGGGATAATGGAGGTTTCAGATTTCAACCAGTAATGCCAGCAGCATTAGCAAAGCGCCAAAGCCCTAACACTGGTGGGTTGAAGAAAACCGCCATGGATGGTAATCGGAGGGATCACGTGGGCCCCATCACAGAGTATCTCTCACTTTTTCTCTTCCTTTTATTTTTCTCGAAAGGAATAAAAAAACCCAAGTAACGTTTATCCCAAATTTTCCTTGCACATAGTTTTACTATGCCACATTAATGTGGAAAAAAATTTAAAAAAAATGTATTATTATGTTGAAAATGCGTCAAAATGTAATAAAGACTTACATTAATAGCTTTACGTTTCGAATAATAATTGTAATACGTTGGAGGGTATTTTGGTTTTGATTTGAATTGGAAAATTGATCGGAATCGAAAATCTAATTAAACATAAAAAAAATGACATATAAATGATTTGATATTTTAAATTTTTTATGGAGCAATGAAATTTAATTCAAATCAAGATGATTTGTGTTTATATTTTTATTGCAATTAGATTTACATTTGAACAATAATATAGATTGTATATAACGTATACGACAAAAGAATAATTCATGGCAGTTTTAACGAAATCTTCCATATTGTGAAATACATCTTCATTTTAAATGTTGACATCTCATAAACGGCATTTTTGTTTGTTTGATTGTTGCGAAATTAGCACACTCAAAGCTAAACAAAATCTGACAAATTTGACAGAGTTGTAGTAGCAGCAACAAAATGATCATATATATGATAGTTGAGAACAGGTTCGAGTGAAGCCATAACCAGATAAACAAACAAATCACATTGTCGGAAAGTTCATAATCCATGGTAACAAAAGAGCGATCTATAAAAATAGTTGTGCAGCAATCCACATTATCTAAAACAATTGAAACTTTGAAAAGGTCTACAACACTAACAAGAGAATATATCTCCAATACAAATCCATCTACCTTCAGCAAAAGCATCGATCATCTGCAATTTTAGCAATTACATCTCAATTGCAAGATCACTAAATGAAATCATAAACACAACATTGCAACAACTTTGTCCAAATACCCCCAACAAGTTCATAGCTTCAAGAAGGAAGTGTTCGTTGCACTCGCCCCTGCGTTGAAATGTATTCGTAAGGGTGAGAAATGTTACCCATGTCAAAAAAAGAGAGCGCGAAAAAATCAAATCGTGGAAGCTACAACAACAAATTGTATGAGCATCTATCAAAACAACAACAAAATGACAACCACAAATGAAACAACAACTTGTGTGAAACAAGAAGCTCACCTAAAATTTGCTTCATTTTCTTAGTTTTATGTTTGTCTTCATCATTCGAGCTCGACGGTTTATCTCCCTGAGTGTCACTAGCACCATCATCAGGCTTTTTCACTAAAAACAAGTGAATGCCCATGTTTTTGTTTTAGCCCACAAATTAGCAAAAAACAACAAGAGTTCGTCAAACACAAAATAAGCAAAACTTGACTACTTACCACAATCAGGCAAAACAACAAAGTGGAGCTTCCCACACATCCATCCAAACCTCAAGGTTCGCCCGTCCCTCAATCTCCTATTCCGAAGAACATGGCTCCAACTTATGATTGAGTATCGGTGATCCCGATCCACAATTGTCAAGAAATACTCTCGGCAAAGCTCATCATCCACGACCCAGATGTTGGCTCTACCGTCTCCCTTGACAAGCCTATCACTCAAAGCCGGCTCCATATTCAAAATGATGTGGTCCTCTACCGCGTGCCTTGGCAAGACTAGCTGCGATGTGGTCATGTCCGATCTCGTGAGGACTTTAAAGACCGGATACATTTCTAACGGGGCAACATTGAGATCAATTGCCTCCTTCATAGTAAAAAGAGAGATGAGAATGCAACAAAACTTGAAAAAAAAAATAGAAGGAATTGAAGGAGATGGGAAATGGCTTTGTTCAAACTCTAATTTTGTGAGTGAAATTTAATTTAAATTTATCCAACTGAGCAATGAAATTGTCTCTTTATAAATGCACAACAGTTTGAATAAATTTACCTAATAAGTCCCTCTTTTTTTTGTAAGTTAAATTTTTAGGTGCATATGGTATCTGTCATAATGACCATTATGCCTTATCTTCAAACTAACTAATTAATCTGTCATAAATTTGAACTGATCGATGTCTAGAGAGTCTAACCTGATCGACCCATGCTAATTAACATCTCAATCTCAAATATGAAAATATTTCATCCAACCGATTAGATCACACGAGCAAGATAGTGAAGAAAGACGGAAATTGCGAATTCATATACATTCAACACCTTAATAAGAATATCAGATGATGTTGAAATCAAGGTGCAAACTGAGATAACAAATGGCAATGATGTATAAGATGAATTTGATAACACAATTAAGGGGGAATCATATGGTTAAAATTTGTGAAGGAGTAAATGCACCTATTTTATAGAAGAATCCAATGACAGTATTCCAATACAAGAAATACCGGCCAAGTAATTAATACAACCAATAAAAAAATGCATAAGAATTTATTTTAAAAAATGTACGAAATCAAAATAATTATACTATATGAGAAAAAGTATGATTGTGAAGTGTAGTTTATATTTAACATATTTTTAAAAAAATGCATAAATTTTTTTTAAAAAAAAATGTATGAAATCAAAATAATTATATATGAGAAAAAGTATAATTGTGAAGTGTAGTTTATATTTAACATATACTCTTAGCCATAGAGTCAAATTCGTTATTATCTTTTTTTATTAGGAAATAATTCGAATGCTAGACAAACTTGACTTCTCGAGAGGTCGATAAAATCGGTAGACGGCGAACCATCAAACATACAAATTAAAATAAAAAACGGTGCAATATAAAAAGTGACAAGCAAACAGACTCAAGCGAACAAACGAGTCTAACCAAAAAACGTTTGGGACAATCTTTATTATCTTGTTTGTTCCTCTTTATATTCCCTCGCCAACCTTAATTTGAAAAGAAATATATATACAACCAAAAAAAAGATTAATAGAATAAAAATGTGTTTTTTAAGGAGAGGAAATCAAAGAGATTGAGGACAATCGTATTCGTAAGGGATTGGGGGATAGAGGATTTAAAGTCATATACAGGTTAAGAATTTAAATTGAGAGATTTTCTAAATCCTATCAATATCTATATCTATTCTATATCTATATAAAATAAATATCTATATAAAATACTAAAACAGATGCTTGAAACGGTTTCTGGTGCGATTTACATACGTGGCGTATTCTGAATTAAAGTGATGTTATTTTTTCATACGTGTCATATTATGAATTAAAATTGTATTATCTTTTGGAGTCACATCAATTAATAAATCGATATAATTTTGTCCTCTCAATTATTTTTACAAATATTCAACTTTATATTTTAATTAGTTAGAAAACTTATCTTTTTAGATCAAATAATCTATCCAATATTTGGTCAATTATTCTACATTTTACATCAAATTAAATATAATATATCTACCTATAAATATGTATCATGATATGCCAAAAGGTTTTAAAAGATGAAGATTTTTTACATAATTGATATCATAAATTAAATTAATTATTACGTTAGTAACGTTGCATATTTTACCATAAAAATTGAATCTTTAATATAAAACTTCAAACCCTGACGTAAAAAGTAAATGAACAAAACTTGAACCCTTAGCATAAAACATTAAACCTACAAATATTGAACCTTTAATTTTTAGATAAAAAAAATCTATATAAAATACTAAAACAGAGATCTAAAACGGCCTTTGGTGCGATTCACATACGTGGACACTACGCCATTTTGCAAGTTAGGTGACGTACATTTGTGGATTCGTCGCTTGAGATCCCTTCAGGCGACGTACCATATACAACTTCGTCACCTGAGTCGAATCCAGGAAAAGTCAAAGGAGACCGAAGCTCGGGTGACGAAGTTATCATTTGTTCGTCGCTTGAGTAAATTCAGGTGACGAACGTACGTAGAGTCGTCACCAGAGTAAGAGTCGGTAGGCCCACATTAAATTGCATGGTGTTGGGGCGACGAAGTTATTATTTGTTCGTCGCTTGAGTAAATTCATGTGACGAACGTATGTAGAGTCGTCACCTGAGTAAGAGTCGGTAGGCCCACATTAAATTGCATGGTGTTGGGGTGACGAAGTTTGAATGAGTACGTCGCCTGAAGGAGGGGTAGATCTGACACATTTATTACTATATTACTTAGGCGACGAAGATATGCTAAGTACGTCGCCTAAGTCGTGACTTCTTTAAAGTCACTTTAATGAATGTTACTTGCGACATTTAATGTATGTGTAACATTGTACGTGGTCAATGTATGTGTAACATCTTCCTTCTCCATTTCCATCTTATCTCATCCGTTGATTTTTTTGTGAGCTACAAGGTTAGTTTAAAAAAATGGTTTAAATTAATAATTTGTTTATATTTTTTGTGGATACTTTAAATATGCACACATAAATCATAAATGTGTTGTTATTGTGTGTGTGTGTGTGTGTATATATATATATATATATATATATATGGTAGAGATTGAAGAAAATCATATTATTGGTTTGAGGTTTTATGAAAAAACTTGTGATAAATATTGAAAATATTCATGATATTTTTTAGTAATACAATTGGCGCCAAAGTTCCCGCTTCATTTGGGGAAAATTTGCAGACATTCAAGCGACGAACATAGCATATGTTGGTCACTTGAGTTCTTAAAAAAAAGGCGCCAAGATTTCCCGCTCTACTTTTGAGAAGAAAGTGATGTATCTATATAAAATCAAAAGATCGAGTATTGTGTATCTATATATGACTAGTATTTGTTACCCGCGCTCTTGCGCATTTTATTAATTAATTATATTTTATTATATTTGATAATAATAAGTACTCTTATTTACATGCTCATTATTTTTCACTTATTTATCCAATAAATAATACATAATAAAATAAAAGATCTTTATTTTTTAACAATATAAAAGTATATAAACCCTTTAATTGATTTTATCTCTTATAAATGAAAAAAGTTTATCTCTTATGTGTAGCAGATTGTAATAGATTGAATGATGAAAAAATTTATTTTTAAAATATTGAACGATTACATTAGTTATATTGGATAAGATTTATGAACATCATATATCAAGATTAAGATCGAATTTTGATATTGAAATTTTATATTTGAGAATTGAGAGTGATAGCTGATATTTGAGATTGAGATTGAGTTTGAGATCGAGATTTGAGATTGAGATCGCGATTTGAGATTTGTCATTGAGATTTGAAATCAAGATTAAGATCAAGATCGATATTTGATATTGAGATTTTATATTTGAGAATTGAGAGTGAGATTTGCTATTTGAGATTGAGATTAAGTTTGAGATCGAGATTTGATATTGAGATTTGAAATCAAGATTAAGATCAAGATCGACATTTGATATTGAGATTTTATATTTTAGAATTGAGAGTGAGAATTGATATTTGAGATTGAGATTAAGTTTGAGATCAAGATTTGAGATGGAGATTGCGATTGAGATTTGTCATTGAGATTTGAATCAAGATTAAGATCAAGATCGACTTTTGATATTTTATATTTTATATTTTAGAATTGAGAGTGAGAGTTGATATTTGAGAATGAGATTAAGTTTGAGATCGAGATTTGAGATGGAGATTGCGATTTGAGATTTGAGATTTGAAATCAAGATTAAGATCAAGATCGACTTTTGATATTGAGATTTTATGTTTGAGAATTGAGAGTGAGAGTTGATATTTGAGATTGAGATTGAGTTTGAGATCGAGATTTGAGATTGAGATCGCGATTTGAGATTTGTCATTGAGATTTGAAATCAAGATTAAGATCAAGATATACATTTGATATTGAGATTTTATATTTTAGAATTGAGAGTGAGAATTGATATTTGAGATTGAGATTAAGTTTGAGATCGAGATTTGATATTGAGATTTGTCATTGAGATTTGAAATCAAGATTAAGATCAAGATCGACATTTGATATTGAGATTTTATATTTTAGAATTGAGAGTGAGAATTGATATTTGAGATTGAGATTAAGTTTGAGATCGAGATTTGATATTGAGATTTGTCATTGAGATTTGAAATCAAGATTAAGATCAAGATAGACATTTGATATTGAGATTTTATATTTTATAATTGAGAGTGAGAATTGATATTTGAGATTGAGATTAAGTTTGAGATCGAGATTTGATATTGAGATTTGTCATTGAGATTTGAAATCAAGATTAAGATCAAGATCGACATTTGATATTGAGATTTTATATTTTAAAATTGAGAGTGAGAATTGATATCTGAGATTGAGATTAAGTTTGAGATCGAGATTTGATATTGAGATTTGTCATTGAGATTTGAAATCAAGATTAAGATCAAGATAGACATTTGATATTGAGATTTTATATTTTATAATTGAGAGTGAGAATTGATATTTGAGATTGAGATTAAGTTTGAGATCGAGATTTGATATTGAGATTTGTCATTGAGATTTGAAATCAAGATTAAGATCAAGATCGACATTTGACATTGAGATTTTATATTTTAGAATTGAGAGTGAGAATTGATATTTGAGATTGAGATTAAGTTTGAGATCAAGATTTGAGATGGAGATTGCGATTGAGATTTGTCATTGAGATTTGAATCAAGATTAAGATCAAGATCGACTTTTGATATTGAGATTTTATATTTTAGAATTGAGAGTGAGAGTTGATATTTGAGAATGAGATTAAGTTTGAGATCGAGATTTGAGATGGAGATTGCGATTTGAGATTTGAGATTTGAAATCAAGATTAAGATCAAGATCGACTTTTGATATTGAGATTTTATATTTGAGAATTGAGAGTGAGAGTTGATATTTGATATTGAGATTGAGTTTGAGATCGAGATTTGAGATTGAGATCGCGATTTGAGATTTGTCATTGAGATTTTATGAATTATGATTTAAATAAAAAAATTCTGAAATGCCGAAAATGTTGAAAAAAAAATGTATATATATCTTGTGTATATTTCCCTATGCTCATCAACATCCCGCAAAATTCAAGCAATGAATAATAGCTATATTACAGAAAATTTATCAAACAAAAGCCTACTTCTGATTGGTTTCATCTTCACTCGATTTCTAGTGTTGGTGAGACTGCACGTCTAGTTCTTCTGCTGTTTTATTTGCAGAAGAGATTGGTGGCTCATTTCATTCTCTAAAAATTGTTATACAACCAATGAATAATAGCTATAATCCGTCCTGCTCTTGGAGGGCTGCAAGCTATTGCAGATAAACAAAAATTGCTATACAGGATTATCTGATCACTTTCTTGGCAGCTTGGACATTGTGAATTCTAGAGAGGTAAGTAATATGCATAACAATTGAATATATGTCAAAATGAATATCTTACCTGTGGGTTTTTTCTCCATTACTTCATTCATTTAACATATATGTCAAAATGAATATCCTCCATCTGCATGCATCTCCTCAACTTGTGAAATTCAAGTATAGAAGTAACTCTTAACCGACCTGCTCTTTTCAGTCTTGACTTGTTTACAATTGAATACAACTCTTTTGATCACATTGATTGGCGATTCTTGTACAAAAATTGTGGCCTTTAACCGCATCTTTTCCAGAATCAATTAAGTTTTCTTATGGCTGATTTTTTCAGCCCATCCATACACCAAGGATATTATGGTACTGGTTCATTAATTGCCTTTAGATTGACTTCTTACTAAATTGAATGACTTTTCATTTCATGATATGCTTTTAGTTCTTTATCTGACTTATGTAAGCATCAATGTCTTATCATGCCAATAGTGTTGGGCAGAGCAACACAAGAGGCTCTCCGACTTTGATTCATTCTAAATTTCTTAATATCAACGATGGGATATATTATTCTTTGTTGATTTCTTTTAACTTTTTTCTGTCCTTGTACCACATTTGTAGGTCCAACCAAGACCAGTGCACAATCCTTGGATGTCGAATGCCGTACGTTTTGAGAAGATTTCTCACAGGGATGAATATGCTACTGCAGGCTGCAGCTGCAGGTTGATTTTAAATTCCTTTTTTCCTTAATATTAACATGCTTCTATGATCTGGATTATATGTGACATGGGCATGGCACAAGGTGTTCACGAACCAAATAAGCAAGTCTGTTTTTCCCCCACCTTCGTAGCCTAATTTTCTAATTTCTCGTGTGACTTGGCGATAGATTTCTAGTTGAAAGGTTCTCATCTGTCATAGATTTTAGGATGGGGTAGGATGTGCCCTTTTTTTAATTTCATGAATCAAAATTATGAATGTGAATTTTTTTGGAAGATTCATTTGATATGGATGTGTGTTTTTTATTTCACATGGGGGTGAGTTATTTCTCTGGTTCTTGTAATCTGGATAATGAATGTGCATTTTTTAGAAGATTCATATGAAGTATATAGGGTCTAAGGAATTATTGTCATACCCCGGAGTATATACATGTGTGTGTCATACTTGCTTATACTTTGTTATAATATTTACTGTTGTCAGCCTGATAGGGTGTTCATATAGGGAGTTCGATAACTTGGAAGAGCTTCTTGTCGATATTGGGTGCTTGAAAAGCCTTACACACCTAGATATACCCGATTGTGATCTCTTAAATGTATGTTGCAGGAAGAGTTGATGACAACCCTTGTGAAATCCCACGCACCTTCCCAACCCAGTTCCTCCCAAGGTAACACCCATGGTTGGCTTCTAGTGTGATTTTGGACAACTGTGTTTGGACATGTTTCTAATGTATATAAGTATGTTATATAGATGTGTGGTTGTATTGGACACATTTTGGCCATCTTTTGGACATGTTTTGTGGCCTTGTATACATTTTGGTGTTTAATGGTATTGAATGTGTGTAGTTAAAATCGTGTCTTGTGAAATGCTTGAATGGTATTGAATGTGTACATGTACATTTGTGTTTTTGGTATGGTAAAAAACAGGGGCACAACCACTTACGGTCTATATATTTTGGATGGTCATTAACACAGGCGACGAACATAGACTAATCTCGTCATCTTAATTTTATAAAAAAAACTCGAAATATAATTAAGCGACGAACATACTACGAGATCTTCTCACCTGAGTACTCTCGCAACCAACATATGCACTCTATATTCGTCACTTGATGCATCAGGTGACGAATTTCATAATTCAATCCACCCTGATTACAGTCTCAAGTGACGAACATTTACGTCACTTGATTTGGTAAGCGACGACATATAGTTGGTCACTTGAATGCCCTCTTTTGACAATGTTTGCTATCTTTTAGGCGACGAAAACTTGGTCGCCTGAACCGTCCGGGTCGGGCTTTTGTCGGGCTTTGACTTAAATGTGTTGAATCGCTTCCAGCGACCAACTTTGATAGAGTCGTCACCTAAAATCTCAGGGCACGACGGTCAGACAACCACCATTCAGGTGACGAATAGTCGTCACCTGAAGTCTGAGGTGACCCAATTCGACTTCAGGTGACCATTTATGTACGTCACTTAACTTGCAATTTGGCGTAGTGGGAATTTTCTGGATTAAAACGAGATTATTTTTGCATACGTGTCATATTCTGAATTAAAATGGTATTATATTTTTGGGCAACATCAATTAATAAGCCAATATAGTTAGGTAAAAAAACTTAAAATTTTAGATCAATAATCTATCCAATATAACCCTATATTTTAATTAAATAAATATATCATACACATACTACAGTTATTGTTGAAAACATATCCAATCTAACTAATCAAATATAATAATTGATAGAATCCAAATCAAATGTATCACTCTCAAGTCACAAATAATTAAATAATTCTTAATTTAAGATAGTTATATTTAAAATCTTACCGACCTTCATAATTATTTTTTTAAAATTAATATAATTGATATAAGAAAATAATTTATATTTATTTTATATGGAGTAGTAATTTATATTAATTCAAAGATATTTTATATAATAAAATTTATTAAAAATTCACACAACGGGCGAATAATAAAACTAGTAAAATACTAAAGCAGAGACCTAAAACGGGCTCTGGTGCGATTTCGCATCCACGGAATTTTCTGGATTAAAGCGAGATTATTTTTGCTTACGTGTCATTTTCTGGATTAAAGTGGTATTATATTTCTGGGTCACATCAATTAATAAACGAATATAATTAGGTAAAAAACTTATCTTTTTAAATCAAATAATCTATCCAATATTTGGTCAATTATTCTACTAATTAAAATGCAATTTTGATTGGATTCGTTCTTGATCAAATTTCCAGCAATATGGTGTGCCGTGACATGGAAATTGAAGGGAAAAAATACTTAGTAATGTTAAAATACACTTCATTAATATAAATAAAATTTTGAAAAACTATGGAATTAAAAAGGGTGATACAATGATCGGTTACACACTTACACTGAATGTATCACCATTGCAATTTGTAAAAATTTAAAAACAAAATTGATTTATAAATGGATTAAAAATCATGTTATAAATTTATATTTTTAAAATACGTCATCATGTTATAATTTTTTTATATTTTATAAAGTTTTTAGTTTATTAAAAAATATGTCAAAAACTAAAGTAATTTAAATTATGAGACGAAACCCCTAAAAATTTTAAATACACAAAAATATTACAGAATATAATTTTCTTATAATTGTACTTTTAGAAGATTTTAATAATCGATCATGGAATTAAAGTAAACATAAAATATAGTTTGATATAGATATCTATATATCTATATATCTATATCTATATAAAATACTAAAAAAAATGCCTGAAGTCTCATTCGGTGCGATTCGCATACCTGTCATATTCCGGAGCAATTCTTATACGTGTCATATTCTGGATTAATATAGTATAAACCAATATAATTTTGTCATCTCAATTAATGATCCACTTATTCTTATAAATATTCAACCTTATATCTTAATTAGTTAGAAAACTTATCTTTTTAGATCAAATAATCTATCCAATATTACATCAATTAATAAGTTAGTTTCATATCTTACTTAGTTATATTTTGATGAAACTTAGTTATATTTTGATAATATTTTGTTATAAATATTTATATTTATTTTTTTTTATAAATAAAAATAAAAATGGATTGAATTTACATATGGAATTTATAATGTGTTTCTTTCTTTTGGATTTAATACGTAAGATTTTTAATCATTTAATATTTTTTTATTAAAAAGTATAAAATCTAGACTCAAGATAAAAAATATATTTTAACTATTTTTAAAAAGAGAACAAACGTGATTAATCTAGACCCAAATATGTATTTACATTCTAAAAAAATAACACAATTGAATATTATATATTTATTTTATATGGATTAATAATTTATATTAATTCAAAGATAGTTTATATAATAAAATTTATTAACAAATCACACAACGGGCGAGTAATAAAACTAGCTTTCTGGATTAAAACGGCATTATTTTTGCTTATGTGGCATTTTCTGAATTAAAGTGGTATTATATTTTTTGGTCACATCAATTAATAAACAAATATACTTAGGTAAAAAACTTATCTTTTTAGATCAATAATCTATTCAATATAATCTTATATTTTAATTAGATGAAATAATCTTTCCAATATAATAACTTAAATTTTTATAATTTTATCTACATCTTAATTTGAAAGATTGAGTTTAGGTAAAAATGCATCTTTGTTAAATCGTAAAAATATGATATAAAGATTTAAACAACGTAAAGTAGAAATCACACGTTTGGTAAAATCAAGTAGAAATCAAACACTACTTTTTTTTTACTAAACATACAATATCATTACTAAAATATTTAAAATATAATACTAACTTAAAGTCTTTTAATAATGCGAACACCATACAAAATATCATTACTAATTAACTTAAAATATAATGCGAACACCATACAAAAAAAATTAATTAGGGAAATATTTTACATAACTTTGATTTATTTTATGACTAACTTAAAGTCTTATTAAAATATTTTAAGCATAAAATGTAGTAAAAATATTTCAAACAAATTAAAATAATAAAAATATAATTTATGAACACAACGCGCAAGAGCGCGGGTACCAAATACTAGTAAAATACTAAAGCAGAGGCCTGAAACGGTCTCTGGTGCGATTTCGCATCCATGGAATTTTCTGAATTAAAACGTGCAATCTGACCTGGATTTTTTGACACGTCAATTAATGAGTATCCAATATATTTAAGTCACATCAATTAATGATGTGACCTTTATTTGTATTAGTGAATGATTTTTTATATTTTCAAATTAAATTTTTAATAACATAAATAGTTTTGTATATCTTTAAAAAAAAACCTCTATTTTTAATGTAAATTTATTACTGGGGTCATAGAAGAGACTTGAATTATTAAATAATAATAGAATAGAATAGATTATTTTATTTTATTAAGTTTTATACATTTTTATTAGTTGCAACACAATTTTATTTATTTTTATCTTTAAATTTGTTAATGATGTTATTTATTTAATTAAGGTATTTTAATGGATTGTATATTGATTTCCTAGAAAGTTTTTCAATCAATTTATTTTAATCTTTATAATTAATAAAATAATCAAAGATAACATATATAATAAAATAATATTTATTAAAATACCGTGTAATACACGGGTAATAAGACTAGTACAATACTAAAGCATAAGATGGTCTGACACATGTTGCAACCACATTAAAAATTTTCCCTCCAAAACTTTTGTCCAATTATATATTGCCAATATATTGATTTAATTTTGCATTATCTCATATCATTACTAATATAATTTTTTCACAGATAATATGATAAATACTTGCCAAATTTATATGATTTGTAATCTTCTAATATCTTTCAAATTGAATGAATTTAAATTTAAATTGATATAGTTGCCAAATTCATTATTTATTTCTTTTACATTTATATTGTTGTAATTAAAATACTAGAATTGTGGCTAATGCAATATTCTTAATTATAGATTAATTGAAGGGAATATCATACCGTATTTAAATAAATGTTGTAATGTTATTTTTTTATATGTTTTAATTTAAATAAATTTTTTAATGTTATTTTTTCAATTTATTTTAATAACTTCATTTATTTTTATATTCAAAATAATTCAATTGTATATTTTAGAAGAGTGATTCTAATAAATTAAAAACTATAAACACTGAATTGTTTGAAATTATTTAGTATTTTCTTAAACTTTGAATATAGGTATGTCATATGTTAAGAAACCACATTGCAAAAAAAAAAACTTTAAATCTAATGCATTGACACTAAGAAATCTATTTAAAAATGATTTTAAATATTTAATATTTTAAAAATGTTTCTCAATATGAATGTTCAACCTATGCCCCAAAGATTTAGGTTAGAAAAACTATGAAACTAGAATTATGATTGATATTGATGTGTTTTATTATTGTATTTGTATCAAAACACTTATTCGTTTGGATATATTTAATGTCCAAAAATTATAATTTTATTCTCTATCCTATTTATTAGTTTTGATTTCCATCATTTTTTCATTAATTCTGTAATTTCTCATATCCTTCTTTTTTTTTAATAAAGTAATAATTCGAGATTAGACAGACCTGATTCTTGGGAGGCTGGTAAAATCGACAATTAGAAACATCATCAAGATCCAATACAAGGGAAAAAGAAAAATTACTAAAATGATCATTGGTATTTTTTTTATTTTAATCTCTTCAAAAAGTGTGAAATTTGTTAGAAGAACAATAAATGTTATTTTTATACTAATATAAATAATAATAATAATAATAAGTGTTATTTTTATACTGATTTTAATGATTTCTATAAATGAAAATTCTTTATTTTTAATGACATAATATTTTTTAGAGGAAAATAACATATTATTTCTCTAATCAAATTAAGCATTCACACACTCTATAAAAACAAATATAATATAAAAGTTATTTGAATGGTTATTAAAGGAATTTTGTTTTAACAAGTATGTTTTCAAACCCGTTGAATTTGATTTTGTCCAAAAAAAATTTTCAAGAAAAAGATATTTTAACATATTAGGATACGATTTTATGAATAACTTTTTAAAAAATATTTAATATTATAATAGTGTAAGCTAATATTATATAGATTTTTATAAAAAAAACTGACTATATTAAATAAGTACAATTAGTGAATCCGTGCATAGCACGGGTATAGGACTAGTTTTCAATCTATAAACTCTAGGAATTAAGAATTTAAATTGAGAGATTTCCAAAATTTTCAATCTATAAACTCTAGGAAAATTATTTTAAAAATGACTAAAATAATTAAAACAGTGTCAAAATCGGTCTTTTTAATCCGGCTACCTCTTAATATTATAAACATAAACATTTTAGAGAAAATTTGTGCCACGTTCACTATTTTCGGTCTAATTGGCGGAGTGTCTAAGATTTTGGACAAATTGTGAAATTGTCCATCCCTCAAATTAAAATATTGAAGAAAAATAAAAAATAAAATTGAAGCCTAAACTCCAAATCCCTGCCCGATCAGCTTCATCCTCCATCAGTCCACCATCATCCTGATCCCCGATTCCTAGTACCCGATCGTCTACATCCTCCATCAGTCCACCATCATCCTCTGCGCGCTTCTGGATCTGTGTGCAGCAGCGAGATCCGGCGAAGCTCCTTCGCTCATCGTGCTCCGTCCCTCCCGCGGCCGCCAGATGACGTTTTGCTCTCGGTGCTTGCTCGATGTGCGAATTTGACAGATTTGAGGAAGGATTTTTGGCAAAACCAGATATGTTCGTCTTCCCCGATCTACTTATGGATCGTTCCTCCGATTGCTCTTCAACTCCGATCGTTCCTCCGATCGTGGATTGCGGTGTGTTTGTCTTCCTCCGATCGAGGATTGCGGTGTGTTTGTCTTCCTCCGATCGTCTTCCTCGAGGTTTCATCCAAATAGAGAGCGAAGGAAAGGAATCAAACTAGTTTCTCTCCTCCTTTCTGTAACTTCCAGATCGATTTCTCTCCGATCGAGGATTGCGGTGTGTTCTTGTTTCAGATCTCATTACTTAATTAATGCTTCCTTACGATTTGCAGCTAGATCTGTCCGAATTTGAGAGTTCATTTGCCTATTTGGAATTGGTGGATGGTTCTGCTGCTTTGTATATATTGTGTGCATTTGTATGTATATGCTAAAGGTGGCTCTCTTCCTCCCCCATCCATGTGGTTTAGTTAATTTCTAGATATTCTATTCATGAAAGATTATGAGAAGTTATGGATTCCTGAACACAGATGAACATGCAGCTATGGAGAGAGCTAGTGGTTTGCTTGTTCATCTGCTGTCTGTTTTGCTTCTCATTACTTTGCTAATATACTTGTTTTTCTGTTTCAATTGAAAAGTGAACATGGACAATGGAAAAGTGCAAATTTGTCTATGATGTCTTAAAAATGCAAAATCAGTACCTGTCATTGACTACAAAATGCAAAGTGATCCAACCATTATACATATACCCGTAATTGACCAAGGCAAGGAAGTGTTTCTATTTTTTTAGATTGAACTAATCATGTTATTGTTTTTGCTTAAAGTACTCTCAATGTGTTTGATCTCTACAGGTGGAATACTCCTTGGACCTATATGTGAATGATGGGAAATTTTGACTATTGTCATGTTTCTTGTTTGTTTGGACAAGCTTTTTATGATGATTCCATTCTGTGTTGTAAGTAATCAACCTGTTGTCACAAGCTATGTGTACAAGGATGTAAGAGTAAAGTCATTCTCGGTGTATAAGTAATATTTGTTAAAAAACTATCTATATTTTATTCTATATATATATATATATATTATAACGTGGGGGTGGACGCGAACCCAAGCCAATGAAGGCTTGAGCACCCACTAATTACAAAAAGGTGTAAATAATGAGATTTGAAATGCGGCAAGCCAATGAAGGCTTTGTGTAAATAATGGGATTTGAACCCTTGACCTCTTGCAAGGGTTACCTCTCCCTTACCACTAGGGCAAGAGGTCATTGGTTATCTATATTTTATTATATGATCCACATCTGCTATATTTTTATTTTTACATTTGCACAACATAACGTTATATTTGCACAACAAATTTTTATATGTGCACAACATATTATTATATTTGCACAATAAAAAGTGCTGAAATGAGAAAAAAAAAGCGGAAAAAAAATTACATTTGCACAACATAAAGTTATATTTGCACAACAAAATGTTATATGAGCACAACATACCGTTATATTTGCACAATGAAAAGTGCTGAAACGAAGGAAAAAAAAGCGAAAAAAAATATTACATTTGCACAACATAAAGTTATATTTGCACAACAAATATAATAATATGTCGTCGCCTTCTCCCTCGATCTCCCGCTGCAGATTCCGACGTCGATCTCCTTCGATCCCTCGGATCCAACCCGACGTAGGCTCAGCTCCACCACATCCAAGAGCGGGAGAAGCTCTCCGGCGCTTTCTGATGACGCCGCTTGCTGCTGCTGATCTCTACCAGAAGCTTGAAGACCGGAGCAACGTCGGTGGCGGCCATGGCTGCGAAGAGCGTCGACGTCGGTGGCGGAGATTTGGTGAATTCCAGTTCCAATTAGTCGAATTCCAGTTCCAATTAGTCGAATTCGAGACGGAGATCGAGAGCGCTGTAACGGCCCGGATATAAATATCCGAGATACGTTTCGAAGGTTGGATACCTTCGTTCGGATGTTGCAATTCAGGTACAGGTCGAGGTTTCAAACCTCTAAGATCAATATTCAAAGCGTGGATTTCGAACCCCAAGCAATCGAAGTCGTAGAAATTCAATTCAAACGAAAGTAAAGCGGAAGCAAAGTTTAGATACAAGTGCCACGGCAGAGCCGGGTCAAAACCAAAACATAGTGGGTGATTGTCATTTATTAAGTTAGAATACTAGCCAGGTTTTTCGGTTCGCCAAGAGATTCCCTGTCACAGAAGCAAGGAGCAACAAGAGTGGTACCTAACACTATCCACGAAGTCAGGCCCGGTAATCGCCTGCGGGTCCTCTGACCGCGCTGAGGCCACATAACATGCCTATACCTAAATAAAAGATGACTAATGCAGTACAAGATTTAAATCACACTATCATGCCCCTAGTATATATATAATATGCAGAAAAGAATTGTAAAGGGCCCAAGACAATGCCAAGTGGCATATCCCTCTCCTACCTCTGCACCCCTTCCTGTTAGTGCAGAGACTAGCCAGTTCGGTGCTATAGCATAGCAATTTCCTCGTGGTGGTGCACTAACCACGGCATCATCATATCATATCATATCATATCATATCATATCATATCATATCATATCATATCATATCATATCATATCATATCATATCATATCATATCATATCATATCATATCATATCATATCGTATCGTATCATATCATATCATATCATATCATATCATATCATATCATATCATATCATATCATATCATATCATATCATATCATATCATATCATATCATATCATATCATATCATCTCATCTCTTGCCCGATGGTGTTGGGCTATCATATCATGCTCATATCGACTCGATAGACTCAGGGCACCCGATGGGGCTGGGCTACCCTATGACCCTAGCAAAGACTCTAGGACTATCATAGATAACGGTCGTTCTGCATTCAAACACACATAGTAACCACATGCTCAATTCAATGCAATCCTAGCATGATACTACATGACATACTTTAATATGCAACAAAACTACACATTACATGACACGTCAGGCAGGAGGTCCAGGTTACTGAGTAAGTCCCGTAGGATACTTACCTGAAGATGCAGAACAGCAAGATGACACAAACAAGGGCCCAAATGCAAGTCCAAAGCAATACAACCTATCATCAAGCCATTTCCATAAGCTACCAGACCAACATTTATACACACGAACCCAAGTTCTCAATATCCTCAAAACCGACCGATAGTAAAACCATTTTCCAAAATCTTTCCGATACGATCAAATCGACCAAAATCATTCTTTCAATCAAACCCATTGATAAAATCATACCAACCATATTTTCAAACTCTTAAATCCCAATTTAAGTCAACTCATATTCAAAATAATTTCTCAACTCATACTTGGCCAAATTCCGACATTAAACATTTAAACCTTAAAACCAATCTCTCAAAATCATATTATGGAAATAATTCCGGCATTTTAAATTTCAAAATAAATCCATCTTCAAAGCCCCATTTACAATCATTAACTCTTCAATCCACTTGCAATGTATACTACTTAAAATAATTCCGGCATAACTTACTTTATTTAAAACCATCATCTTGAAATTCACCTTTATAAAACCTTGTATGAAATAACTCTTCTCAAATAATATTTAGCTAAAAAAACAACACCAAAATTAAATCATCTTTACTCATCATATTTATAATTCAAAGTCAATAAATTATCTCAAATTTCCTAACATCACATATTAAAACCCCACTCAATTACATATTCCAAATAATTTCACTTTGAAAACCATGTAAAATAAAATATTACTATTTTTCAGAATATATAAATATTATTATATTTCTAAAATCAGAAATATTATATAAAATAACATACATATATATAACTAACATAACATATAATATATATGCATAACATAAAATCCAACCCCCCTTTTTTTTTGTAAAATTCCAAAACCGACTCCTCATTTTACAAACTCAAAAAAATCCGGCCCCTTTGTTTAAAATCCCAAAATCGGATCTGTTTGAACGAAATAGGCCCAACATTCATGTACTTTTAAAGAAAAAATAATCCGGCCCAAACTATACTTGAACCCCAAAGCCCAATTAACCCTCTCAGCCCAACTCTCTCTCTTGCTCTATTCCGATCCGTCCCAAACTCTCTTTCTCGGATCCAATAGCAAGACAAAACAAAATATAAATAAAACAGAAAAGAAGGAGGCGGGCCCCACACGTATCTTCAACCTCCGCCTTCCTGGGTTCGTTTTCCCCTGTTGCTCCAACTTCAATCCCGCCGGCATCGATCTTCCTCTGCCGGCCCTTCTGTTGGTTCCCGCTCGCATCCCCCATTCTCTCACTCTTGTCCCCGCTCCATATGTCGTCTCGCTCGAAAGCTCACTCGCGGCCCGCCCTCGCTGCTCGTCGATCTCACAATCTCCCACTCGCCCTCTCTCGCTCGCACTCTACGACTCGCTCTCACCCTCCCCAATTAGCTCGACGATAAGGACGAAACACATAGGAATTCGAAAACAGCACACAAGGAAGGAAAAGAGAGGGTCGAGGCTTACCTAGGGGTTCTCGCGGTTGTCGACTCGCCGGAGCTTCGATTAGGGTGTGTCGAAGTCCTCGAAGGCTCGATTCCAGCATTTTCGAATCGAGTCAGGGGAAACTTGGGACACGGTGGATCGGGAAGCTCCTGTGCTACTCGGTACTACTTCGTCGGGCATCAGAGGAGGCGTCGGAGCTCGGAGGAGATATGTGAATGGTGCTGCTGCTACCCGTCATCAAAGAAGGAGGCGGAAGGGGGCTGAAGAGGTTCGATCTCGGCTTGCAAACAGAGTTGTGGTGGCGGTGACTGGAGCTGAAATGGAAGGAGTGAAGGGTTGTGTTTGGGTTTGGATCAAAAAAAAGTTAAGAGGGGAAGGGGGAGCCTGGTTTTGGCGTGGTAGTGTGTGCTCAAATGGGGGAAAGAGACAAATTGAAATTAGGCTAAAGGGGGTGGGAAGGAGCTGGAAGAAAGAGGGAGGTAGAGGGTGTGCGAGGATGAGGGCAACGATTGTGTGAGGATGAGTGAATTGTGTGAGCTGTATGAGAGTAAGAGGACAAGTGAACCGCAGAGAGAGAGGAAAAGAAAAAGTAAAGAAAAAGAAAATGAAATAAAAGATAAGAGTGGTCCCTAAATCAAAATGTAAAGATTCTCGAATTTAAAACTCGGAACCCGTTAATCCCGACGCTCGATCCAAATTCTGATCACTAAAACAAAATCCGACACTCGACAATTTAAATCGAATTTAAATCAAATTTTCAATTCAATCTCAAGTTAACGGAATTAAATTAATTTTTAACAAAACTCGGAGCTCAAAGGCGGAATTAAAATCCGCTAGAATCTAAATTCTCGAAATGATGCTGGAATGACTTTAAAATCAAAACTTACGCTCGAGGACGGGTTTTATTGAATTTAATAATAATCATTTAATATATAGAATAATAATACAAAATATATTCAGTCTTTACAAGCGCTGGAGAGCGAGAGTGCCGAAGCGAGGTCGAGCGGCCGGAGCGAGGTCGAGCGAGCGCCGTGGATCCGAGCGAGGTTGAGCGAGCCCAAGGACGAAGGTAGAAGAAGGACTTTTTATTATATTACAAAACTTACCCCATAAAATGGAAATTAAAAAAAACTATCTATATTTTATTATGTGATCCATAATCTATATTTTTATTTTTATTTTTGCACAACAAAATGTTATATTTGCACAACATATGGTTATATTTGTACAAGCACAACATACGGTTATATTTGCATGCCAAAATGTATTGACGCGAGAAAAAAAAACTAGACTTGAGTTATATTTGCACGACATACGGTTATATTTGCACAACATACGGTTATATTTGCACGCCAAAATGTATCGATGCGAAAAAAAAAACTACACTTGGGTCATAATTGCACAACTTACGGTTATATTTGCACATGCACAACGTACTCTTATATTTGCACGACAAAATGTAAAAAAAATTAAAAAAAAAACTAGACTTGGGTCATATTTGTACAACTAACGGTTATATTTGCACAACGTACTCTTATATTTGCACGACATAATGTTTAAAAAAATTAAAAATAAATAAAAAAAACTAGACTTAGGTCATATTTGCACAACTTACGGTTATATTTGTACAACGTACTCTTATATTTGCACGACAAAATGTTAAAAAAAAATAAAAAAAATTAAAAAAAATAGACTTGGGTCATATTTGCACAACTTACGGTTATATTTGCACAAGGTACTCTTATATTTGCACGACAAAATGTAAAAAAAAAAACTAGACTTGGGTCATATTTGCACAACTTACGGTTATATTTGCACATCGTACTCTTATATTTGCACGACAAAATGAAAAAAAAAACTAGACTTGGGTCATATTTGCACAACTTACGGTTATATTTCCACATCGTACTCTTATATTTGCACGACAAAATGTAAAAAAAAAAATTAGACTTGGGTCATATTTGCACAACATACGGTTATATTTGCACATGCACAACAAACTCTTATTTTTGCACGACAAAATGTAAAAAAAAACTAGACTTGAGTCATACTTGCTCAACATACGGTTATATTTGCACATGCACAACATACTCTTATTTTTGCACGAAAAAATGTAAAAAAATATATAAAAAAAAGAAAAAAAAAGAAAAAAAAAAAGAAAAAAGAGTGAGGCTATAGACAAGATGATAAAATTGTTTTTGGCAAGATGGACACTCCACCAATTTATCCCAAAATATGGATATTTCACCAATTGAGACAACTTTTTTGGACATTTTGCAAACTCCCCCAACATTTTATCTCTCAAATAAATTAAAAAAATTACCACTCGTCAATCTTAAATCCAAGATCATCTCCTCTCATCCACCAATTTGACATATACACATTGAATTTGACCAACGAAAAACAAATCAAATTTCAATCATGAAAATCCTTTCATGAAATCATAATAATTGTAAAATAAAAGATTTTGAGATGCCACAAATAAATAAATATATATATATATATATATATATATATATATATATATATATATATATATATATATATACACACACACACACACACTAGGGGACTGATTTTCAGCGGACAACGATTGTCCATTAAATAAGATTTGAGTATGTTTGTTCCTATTCAAAACCTGTGTTGGAGTGAGATTTTGCCTAAATACATATTGTTTCTACTTTGAAGTTGATAAGAGTCCATGGTTTTGGATTCCTATTATAACCTTTAATGTTTTGTTCTCTTAACAAAGCTGATTATAACAATAGGAGTAGGTGGTTAAAAATTGATGGTTGAGAATAACCTGTAGTGTACGAAGATGGTGATGGTTAATGATGGTGGTGAGCGATGTCTGTTGTAACAGACAGAAGTGAAGAAGAGAATTGAGGAGGGAGAGTTAGTTAGAAGGAGAGAGATAGAGACGGTAGAGAGATAGAGATAGGAGGGTAAGATTTCATCGGTATTCAAGTCCTCCCCTTACATCTTAGCCGGCCTTATTTATACTAATCACACATACTATCTTCCCTCCTTATACTTGGGTACCATGTAGTGTAGTTACATGACATTGCTTCCCCCTAATGAAAGCCTTGTATCAAGGCTTAAGCTGGAAATTAGGAAACTGATGAATGATGTGCCCAGCCGGTTCCCATGTGGCCTCAGCCCTTAGCTATGTCTAGATTGGTCCACTTAACTAACCACTCCGACATTAGATCCCCATTGCTCAAATAAGTGACCCTGCTGTCCAATATTGCCTCAGGTTCCTGCACCAAGTCTCCATCTTCGTCTGTTACTGGCATGGCATGTGATACATGACGATTCCTTTCCACCCTTAGCTTGAGCTGTGAAACATGGAAAACTGGATGGATAGCAGCAGTAGAAGGCAGTTCCAGTTTGTAAGCCACAAACCCCACATGAGCCAACACCTTGAAGGGTCCATAAAACTTGGAACAGAGCTTTAGATTTTTCCTGATAGCCATGGAAGCCTGCCTGTAGGGTTGCAATTTCAAATAAACCATATCCCCAACCTTGAATTCTCTATCTGAATGATGTCAATCAGCAAAAATCTTCATCCTAGCTTGAGCCTGCTGCAGATGGAACCTTACTCTTGTGAGCATATGATGTCTTTGATGAAACCACACAGAAGCATCCATGTTTCTTCCCACAAAAGAATTGACACCCAATAACGAAGGAGGATGACCATACAAAGCCTGATATGGTGTAACTTTCAGTGAAGAGTGATAATTGGTGTTGTACCAAAATTCAGCAAGAAATAGCCATTTAAACCACTGCTTGGGATGGTCAGAGCACATACACCTCAAGTAAGTTTCCAAGCATCTATTCACCCTCTCAGTTTGTCCATCCGACTGGGGGTGATATGTTGTGCTCATGTGCAGAGAAGTCCCCAACCCTTTGAACACCTGCTGTCAAAAGTTACTCAAAAAAATTTTCTCTCTATCAGAGATAATGCTCTCAGGCAGCCCATGCAACTTGTACACATTTCCATGAAAATGGTAGCTACTTTCTCAACAGTGAAGGGATGACTCAGTCCCACAAAATGAGCATACTTAGTAAGCCTGTCAACCACCACTAGGATAGAATCCCTGCCCCGACTCTTAGGAAGAGCTTCGATGAAGTTCATAGAAATGTGAGACCAAGGAACACAAGGAATGGGTAAAGGCTGGAGAAGACCAGGTGAAGCTACATTCTTAGGCTTGCTCCTTTGACATACCTCACACGAAAGGAACAAAGTCCATAATGTCCTTCTTGATCCCATACTAGAAGAAAAGAGCTTTGATCCTTTGATAGGTACCCTGCACCCCTGAGTGACCTCCCACTGGCTCATCATGTAAGCCCTTTATAATACTGATCTTCAAATCTTTAGCTGCCCCAATGAGCACCTTGTGATCCACTCTGAGAATACCCTTGCACATAGAATACTTTCCACTACTATCAAACACTACTTCTAACAATAGTTGTTGAGCCACAGGATCCCCATTATAGCTGGCTACTACCTCATTCATCCACTTAGGCTGCACCACAGAAATAGCAAAACAAGAGCCCTTCACATCCTCATCACGTCTAGAGAGAGCATCAACTACCTTGTTCTCTGATCCTTTCTTATATGCAATGCAATAACTCAAGCCCAGCAACTTCCTCATAGCCTTTCTCTGCAGATGGGTAGTGAGCTTCTGATCTAACAAATCCTTGGGAGGTTGATGATCAGTCCTAATCACAAACATCTACTGCTCCAAATAGTGCCTCCATTTGTCCATTGCTAACAGTATTGCTAATAACTCTTTCTCATAGGTAGAAAAAATTAAGGATCTCCCATGTAATGCTTGACTTAAGAAAGCCAGTGGTCTCCCCTCCTGCAAAAGTACAACTCCTATACCACTGTCACAAGCATCAGTTTCCACCACAAATTGCATAGAGAAATCAGGCAATGCCCAACACAGGAGGAGTAGTCAGTAATGACTTCAACTTTAAGAAGGCATTTTCTGCATTAGCTGACCAGCAAAAAAGCATCTTTCTTCAACAATTCAGTTAGTGGTTTAGCAATACCCCCATACCCTCTTATGAACCTTCTGTAGTATTCAGATAACCCTAAAAATCCCCTCAAAGCCTTCAAAGAATTTGGCACATGCCACTTAACAATTGCCTCAATCTTCTTAGGGTTAGTGGCTACCCCTTTCCCTGATATAATGTGTCCCAAATACTCTGCCTTGGGCTGACCAAACTCACACTTTGACTTCTTGGCAAACAACCTATGCTTCCTTAGTGTGGCCAACACACCCTCTAAGTTCTTCAGATGTTGATCCAATGAACTGTTGTAAATCAATATGTCATAAAAAAAAACAAGACATACTTCCTCAAAACCTCTTTAAACACTGCATTCATAAGAGATTGGAATGTAGCAGGAGCATTTGTGAGGCCAAAAGGCATAACTTTGAATTCATAATGGCCATGATGAGTTCTAAAAGCAGTTTTCTCCACATTCTTGTCAACCATTCTCACTTGATGGAAGCCAGACCTCAAGTCCAACTTAGAAAAGATAGTAGCACCCCTCAATTCATCCAATAAATCTTTAATGTGAGGTATATGAAACTTGTCTTTTATGGTAGCTTCATTAAGCCTTCTGTAGTCAATACACATCCTCCAACTTCCATCCTTCTTTTTGACTAGTAATACAGGAGAAGCAAAGGGACTGTGGCTCAGTTGGACCACACCTGTCTTCAACATTTCTGCAATATGTTTCTCAATTTCCTCTTTCTGAAAGTGAGCATACATGTAGGGCCTACAAGCTAGAGGTGGGGTACCCTCTGTCAGGTTAATGGGGTGCTCATCTCCTCTTACTAGAGGCAGCTCTCTAGGCTCCTCAAACACATCAGCAAAACGAGACAAAACATCTTCAATTCCTGTATTATACTTCAACTCTACAGAAGCCACAAAGCAACTTTGTGACACCTCTACTAAAACAAAATGACCTTCTTCCTTAATCAACTTGCTTAGCTCTTTCCCAGAAAGCATTCTAATGCTAGCTTCAAGAAATTCACAATCTTCTCTTATGCCCTTCATAACCACCTTCCTGCCATTCTTTAGAAATGAAATCTGTACTGCCAGAAAATCAAACAACATAGGGTTGAACCCAGCTAACCATTCCACACCCAAAATCATCTCACTCCCAGCCATATTGAGCAATCTGATGTCATACACGTACTTACTGCCCTGCATCTCCCATTCACAGTCCTTACACACCCTGTCACTCATTATTTTACCAGCCAGTGTGTTAACAACCATTAAACCTGTCTTGCAAATCTCAAACCCAGCTACCTTAGCAAGATTAAGGTCCAAGAAACTGTGTGTAGCCCCACTGTCAATCAAGATAGTTACTTCTCTACCCCCAATCGAGCCTTTGACTCTAATAGTGGTCCCTGATTCACCTCCTGTCAAGGCATGAACAAAGATCTCAGGCACCTCCTCTTCTTGCTCATTCCACTCAGGTGGCAACAGACTATCCACCCTATCCTCATCAGCTTCTTATGCAATCAAGCAATGCAATGTCTGAGTTTCACACTTATGGCCAAAGAAATATTAGTAATGAATTTTGATTGTTCAAGAACCCTTGGTACACACAAGGTGTTCGAGAAAATACCTAGAAGAAAGGGTAGCATGTTGGCTGCCCTCCACCCTTTACAACCTTGGTTTTACCTCTATCATAAGGTTGAGAAATCACAGTTAACTCCATACCATAACTCACAAGAAATTTATCATCGACTCGGGCAGCCAACATGCTACCCTTTCTTCTAGGCATTTTCTCGAATAACTTGTGTGCACCAAGGGTTGTTGAACGATCAAAATTCATTGTACAACTTGTTCGGCTAACCTTCCCAGAATTAGCTAACCTTATTTCCATCCATTCAATCAAGAGTTGTACCAACTCAACTAATTCCTTGACTACACTGTCATAGATGATAAACTCAAAGGGATCAAGATTTACCTTGAGATCAGTGTGTTGGGTCCGAGACTCTTCCACGTCGTCATCCTTCTCTGGCTTCTTCAAGTCAGCTGTCCTTGGAGACTTGTGCAGTTCATTTTCTTGGTTTGTGTCTACACTCGAGGCTTCAATATGATTGGAGTTTGCAACTGAAACTTCACCCTCTTTCTGGCAGTCTTAGAATTCATTGATAGTTGCGAGACTTGGTGCTTGCAACCCTTTTTCCTCCAACTCGAAGTCTTCCAGAGTTGTCTGAATAAGGGTTTCGATCTTGCTTGCCTCGTCGTCGATTTTTCCCTCAAGAGTTGCCAACAAGGTCTCCGTCGCTGCTGTTGGTTGTCCCTTGATGGCGGTGATTGCTTCACCATCGCCCATGATTTCTGGAATCGAAGTGTCGATTGCTTTTGGAAACTTGTTCAATTCATTATAGTCTGTGACCCGACCGTCAATTTCTTGGTCTGATGGTGAAGACGAATGCATTGAACTCGGTCAGAACAGCTCCAATCGACAACAGTCATCATAAATGTCTCGATGGTTAAGGAACTCGAAGGCTTCAATTGCTTATTCTTTGTTCTGGAACTGGATCGTTGAATGATACAGCTCTCCTGGGCAAAAAATTTCTATGTATTCGATCATCCCAAACCTAGCGAATACACATTCCAACTCTTCCCACGAAATCCAGTATCGTTGCAGATGAATCTTGATAAGAAGAGTTCGATCCTTGGACTCTTTTTGCAAACCGGACGCATGTGAACTCGAATCGGTTTGATTTTGAAATTTGTTGAGCGACAATTTTTCGGAAGGTAACCCTATTAAAACTCGGAGTTCATTGAGGTTTTTGTGGAAAACTTCATCCGAATCCCACAAGTTAAGCTTCCAAGTGTCAGATAGAGTCTTTTCCATAGCTATTGATCTCGTCGCCCCCGGTTCTTGATTTAGAAATCGAACTAACAACTGGCATCATTTCCGATGAAGGACTTGCGATAGTTGATGCGGAATTTTAGAACCGATTGGCTCTAGATACCATTGTTATGCCCCGAAATGGGATCTTGTGATGTTGAAAGGAAAGATAGAGAATAGAGGGAAGATTAGAGGAAGAAGATGAAGATCCAATGGAGATAGGAGATAGAACGAGAGAGATACGGACAAAGGGAAGTGTTTTCATTACTAACTGGATGCCCCACCATTACAATAGCTAAGGGTATTTATACCCTAAACCCTTAATACCTAATAGAATAATATCTAATAAGGTCGGATTGACTTCTTTAACACCCCCCTTGCTATTACTGTCACGACTCCAAGAAGGCTTAAAACCCGATCCACTCAATGATCCTTGCCTCCCTGGTCCCCTAGTAATCTTCATCAAGGCCTGGACTGCTTGATATTACAGTTTGGATTGCTCAAAAACCATCGTCATTGAAGAGGAGCATCCCAGTTGCACCAATGATCTGATCTCAGGTCTCAATCCGCTAATAAAACTTGAAACAAAGTAAGATTCTGTCAATCTTGGACTGAAAGCCAGCATACCTGCCCTTAAATCTTCGAATTTCTCAATGTACTCCTCAAGATCATCCCCCTGATCAAGCTTATTGAACTCTGCAACTATCTAGTTTCACATCTCTCCCCAAACCGAGCGCACAAATCCTCACAGAATTCAATCCATCTAACCCGCGACTTATGAATCATGTACCCTTGTAGCCATATTTCAGCCCTATCATTGAGATACATGGCCGCAATCTCCACCTTCTGCACCTCTGGTATTGCAAAAATGGAGAAAATTTTTTCTACCTTTCAAATCCAACACCTAGGCTTCTTGCCATCAAAGATCGGAAAATCCAACTTGGGTAAACGATTGCTCCTTACTCCCTCATTTGACCAACTTGAATGAGAACTAGAACTCCCATTTGATCCATGGTTAGTCAAACTGTTGCTCTGCGACTGCCTGCCATGAATTTCTCTCTTCGGAGGTCCAGATCCCATCAGAGAACTATCAGATTTCTGTTGTTGTTGTACCCCTGACTCCGAGCTTTCTTGATCTTTCTCCTGTATGGGTGGACGACGCACTAGCTTTTTTCAATTGCGCCAACTGTGCTTCTGTAAATTTCTTAAACTCCTCCAGCTGCTTAGCTTGTTGTTCGATCATCCTCGTCTGCTCGTCCCTTCTTGAATGCGAATCTGCGATCGACTGTTTCGTGGAAGCAGCAAATTCCCTCATGGCATCCCTGAGCTTGGTGAATTGCGTCTCCATAGTCTTAGATGTTGTTCCTTCCGCCATTGCAGCAACCTTGAGCGCCAGAAAAGGGCTCTGATACCAATGTAGTGTACGAAGGTGGTGATGGTGGATGATGATGGTGAGCGACGTCTATTGTAACAGACAGAAGTGAAGAAGAGAATTGAGGAGGGAGAGTTAGTTAGAAGGAGAGAGAGATAGAGACGGTAGAGAGATAGAGATAGGAGGGTAAGATTTCATCTGTATTCAAAACTGTCCTTCCCTTACATCTTAGCCCCTTATTTATACTAATCACACATACTATCTTCCCTTCTTACACTTGGGTACCCTGTAGTGTAGTTACATGACATAACCCAATTGTAGAGATACTGGTGTTTATTTGTTGCTACTCACTCTTATTACTTCTTCCTATTACCGATACTAAGGGATAGAGAAAATGGTATAAAAAAATGCAAACAGTGGCAAGTATCCCGGACGAGCGATACTTGTGAAGCATCACCGAAGTATCGATACTAAGACGGGAGAGAGGGGGATGTGTTAGAAATTATTATTTTTTCAGAAAAGTGTAAATAAAATGACGTCGTTTAGGTGTTATGGGTGCCAAAACGCACTAACGCAGCACATAGATCTATACACTTCTGCAGCAAATCAGACATGTAGGGGATGCATGTCAAGCTCTGGCTGGTGGAAGGACGAAACGGCTGGGATGGCGCCACTTGGAGGGCTGAGATGCGAGTTGGGTGGAATAAAATTAAATATTATATATGTAATTTTTTATATTAAAAAATTTATTTATTTTTTAAAAAATTACCACAATACTAAATTCATTTTTCTCTACATATAGACATCACTTTTGAATATGTTTTACCTATTTTGGAAAAATATATTTTTTCAAATACAATTATGTGTAATAATACCCAAAAAAAATTATTTTTAATTATCTTTAAGTACTAATAGTTAAAATTTTGCAAAGTTATCTTATATTTTTGGAATAAAAATATAAGATTATTTTTAATTATATTTAAGTAGTAATAATTACCTTTAATAATGTGTGAACGGTTCCTCTACAAATTATTTATGTTTTTAATCAATGAAATCGGTTGTTATTTCAAAATTTATTTCATTAAATAGCCATATACTCTAGTCACTTTTAAATATCAAAATATTATAATAGTATTTTAGACTTTTAGTCATTTTTAAAAATAAAAAATATAATAATAATAATAGTTTGATAATAAAAAACAAATATAATAACATAATCGTACAATGAAAATAATTATTGGAGAGGGGTATATTTGTAAATTGAAGTAGTTGAAAATATGAGTTTAGGATGCTAGAAATGCTAGTAATAAAGTGGAAAAATTAATAATGGAATGTTTGGGTGATGTGGCTGAAAGAGAGGAGTCAAAAATTCATATTTCTAGTATTTCTTGATAAATATTGTCTTAAAATCATAGTCAATTAGCCGACTTAGCCCAGTAGTATAAAACACTTTGTAAGTTATTTTAAGTTATTTTAAGGAAGTAATAATACATACAGAAAACTCATAAATCTCTTCCACTTTCTAAGTGTGATAATGGAGTTGGTGAATTTGATCTCCATCTCTTGATAAGGTATTAGAGCTTTGAGGAATCTAGATCCTTAGTATTGCACAAAATTTTGGATCGGTCCGGGATCGAACCGGAATTTTCAGTCTTGGATCGAACCAAAAATATTATAGTCTAGTCTTCAGTCCATGAAAATCCCAATTTCGGTTTTCGGTCCAAGATCGGGACCGGACCGTAAATTCCGATCCGAGACCGGTGGACAAGAATGTGTACATATATGTATTTTTTAAAATAATAAAGTGATCAAGTGAAAATATTATACATTATTTTTATTCATTGAAGTATTAGTAAGATTAATTCAATTAAGTTTATTATCATATTTAATAAACCACTTTAAAAAATACAATAAATAATTTTATAATTCATTTAATAAATTTTTAATACTTTTAATTTTCAAACGGGTCCATTCGGTCAGACCGAAAAACATGGGACCATATATTGCGGTATCGGTCCGATCTACGATCCAAGGTTTTCAAAATTTTGGTCCACTGGCCTCGGATCGGACCGACTGTGCAGCCCTACAGAGCCTTGCGCTTGTCGTTAGCATCTCTGTTTTCTGATTAGTGCAATTGAAATTGCTGTCACTTTCTGAGATTTCGTTGATTGTTGCTGAATCTCTTACAAAGTTTCGTGATCTTCTTCAACATGGATGAAGCGATTCCTTCTGAGCTTCGAGGTCTCGGAACTGAGCCGAATCAAGTAACGAATTATGCACACTATAATCCTATATTTTTGTCTAACTCGAATCATCCGGGGATGCAATTGATTGCAAACAAGTTTACTTGCATGAATTTTCTGAGTTGGAGTAGAGGATTGCACATGGCTTTAGGTGCTAAAATGAAATTAGGATTTATAACAGGATCGTGTGTTAAAATGTTTGAGATTGACGAGATTGAATATGAGAACTGACTTTGTGCAAATTATATGGTGATGTGTTGGATCATTAATTCAATGAATAACGAGATTGTCGAAGGTTTCATGTTCGTTCACTCAGCTAAGGAGCTATGGGACGAAATCGTTGAAAGGTTTTCTTAATCAAATGCTCCTTTGGTATATCGGTTACATAAGGAACTTAGTAACATGAAACAGGGAAACATGACAATTATTTTTTATTATGGCAAACTTAAGAAAGTGTGGGATGAATGACAAATGTTGGAAGGCAACATTGGTTGTGAGTGTGGTGAAATTGCTTAGTGTCATTGTCTTATCATCAAGAGGATGCTTGATCGGGAGGCTATGCCATGAATCGAGTGATGCAATCCTTATGGGACTAAATAATTAGAAACAATATCCTCTCTATAGTATAATAATTGGAGATTGATTTGAAGATTCTCTATTGCATTTACTATTGGGAAAATTACATGAATATATCCTAAAGGTTTCTTGGGGAAGAGAACAAGTAATGGAAACCAGTTGTAATACTAGATGTTTCTAATATCTGTTTGTATTCTAGTGTGTGTGTGTGTTGTGGAACGATCAGTGGATTTTTGTCGTTGTGTGCTCGCATAATTTGGGCTTCTCTTTGGGCTGCTCCAATGTGGGAGATGGGCTAGTAATCCTCGTCGCTTCTAGCGGGACAATGTTCAGATGGGAGCACATTTTCTGAAAATGAGATGATGACACTAGGTTTGTGAGCAAATCATCCAGTTGATCCTTTGAGGAAACAAAGGCAACACAAATTGATCGATTGGCTACTCTCTCACCCACAAAGTGGTAATCCATGGCTAAATGCTTTATTTGATGATGGAGAATGGGATTAACCGCAAGATAATTGGCCCCGAGGTTATCATACCAAAGAGTCGGGAAAGAAGGTAAAGAGATGCTAAAAGTTGTGAGGACGGACTGTAACCATAAGGTTTCGCAAGTAGCTAAAGCCAGCGCTCTATATTCAGCTTCGGTGGACGAGCAGGAGACCGTCGGTTGTTTATTTGATGTCCACAAGATAAGATTTGGCCCGTGAAAGATGCAATACACATTGATTGATCTTCGATCACTACGATCGCCTCCCCAGTCGGCATCAAAAAAGGTCGACAGATGATGTTGGTGATGTCGTGCAATCTTGAATGAGTAGTGCTTGGTGTGGTTAAGGGATCGAAGAATCCGTTTGACACCCTGCCAATGATTGAGTGTGGGATTGTGCATAAACTGGGAAACTTTGTTGATAGCGAAGGCCACATCCGGGCGAGTGAATCCAATATATTGTAAGCTGCCTACGATACTTCGATAGAGCCCCGCATCCGAGAATGATGGGGATGACTACTAAGGATCAAAGGTAGATGCCATAGGGGTCGCAACTGGACAAGAATTGGTCATCCCTGCTTTAGAGATTACATCGGCAATGTGCTTGGATTGTGAGAGAAGAAACCCGTTTGCATCTCTAGTGATTTCAATGCCGAGAAAAAATTTTGCGCACCCAAGTTCTTTGACATAAAATAATCTATGAAGAGAAGAGACAAAGTCGGTAGACAAAGATTCATTAGATGCAAGGATCAGCAGGTCGTCGACATATACAAGGATAAAAATGCAATTATTCCCATGGTGAAAGAAGAAAAAAGGAAGAGTATGTAGGACATGAGGAAAAACCCATGGCAATTAAGGCATCACCGATTCGTGCAAACCAAGCACGAGGTGTCATACAAGGACTGATTAAATTTGCACACATAAGAAGGAAAGGAAGGATTGGAAAAACCTGGATGTTGCTGGACATATACCGCCTCCTCTAACGAGCCAAGAAGAAAGGCGTTCTGTATGTCTAACTATCGGGTTGTCCAATTGTTCATTGCTACAAGGGACAAGAGGAGTCTAATGGTGGAGGGCTTTGCTAATTGCGAGAAGGTCTCATTATAATCAAGACCAGGAAGTTGATTGAAACCATTAGTGATGAGCCTTGCTTTCCGTCGTTCAATTGTGCCGTCAAATTTCCTCTTTGTTTTGAAAACCCATTTTGTTCCCAACACGTTGTAAGACTGAGATGGAGGGACCAGAGTCCATGTTTGGGTGTCGAGAAGTGCTCGGAATTCAGCGGCCATTTCATCTCTCCATTCTGGGTAGCGAGTAGCTTCTGTAAAACAGCTAGGTTCTTCGGGAACCAAAGTGGTGGATGAGCAATAGGGCCACGATATCATCTCATCCGTTCGAATTAGAGGTTTGAGGGTACTGGTTTTGCTCCTCGTTGTCATGGGATGACCGACGCCAGGCGAAAGCGGAAGAGAAGCACCTTCTATAGAGGGTGAAGGGCTCTGCGAAAAGTGGGATTGAGATGATGTGTTTGGATATATAGGTATATGTGTTTGGGCTGGAATCTGGGTTTGAACATGGGCTAGTGTTTGGGCTAGACTATATGTTTGGGAATTGAATTGTGTTTGGGCTAGAATTTGATATTGGGCCTGGGGAAGTGTCAAAATTAAATAGGGGAAGGTGTGCAGTAGGGGGCTTCGATTTTGGTGTGGGTGAAAATGTGTAAGGGAAGAACTCTTCATGGAATATGACATCTCGGAAATATACATTCGTTTAGCCACCCAATCATAACAAAGGTACCCTTTGTGATTTGAACTATAACCCAAAAATATGGTCAGTGTGGAGCAAAAGGTGAGTTTGTGTTTGTGATAGGGCCGGAGGTTGGGAAAACAAAGGCAACCAAAAACTTGTAAGGACTTATAATTCGACCGATGATTGAATAAAATGGAGAATGGGGACTCATTGTTTAGGACAAGTGAGAGAAGACGATTTAAAAGGTATACGGCGGTTTGAAAGGCAAAGTCCCAAAAGGCCATAGGTAAAAGAGGTTTGTTTAAACAAGGCGAGTCTCATGTCAACAATCCGATGATGGCGGGATTCAACAGTCCCGTTTGTTGATTAGAGTATGGGCATGATAAACGATGATGAATTCCCAAGGCTTGAAAATGGGAAAGTGGTGGCTTGAACTCCGTCCCATTCTCCATTTGAACAGATTTGATATTCCGCCCAAAACAATCGGTGACAAGTTTCATGAAGTGGGTGAAAATGACGGTGACTTGTGATTTTGATTGGATGGGAAATAACCAAATGAATTTAGAAAAGTCATCCACAATGGCTAGATAAAATTTATTGTCATTCATTGACTGACGGTGGGTCGGGCCCCATAGGTCACAAAAGAGAAGATTCAGCACATCCTTGGATCGACTTTGGCTAGGTGGGTGAGGGAGACAGTGGGCTTTAGCCCAAGAACAAAAAGCGCAAGGGTAAGGAAAATTGGATCTGAATAATCCAAACCGCTTTATTACAAAACGGGTTAAGTCCTTTGACACATGTCCTAGACGTGAGTGCCACAACGGAGGGGACGACAAGGCTGAACTAGAGATGTGGTTGACATTAGGCAGTGAAGAGGATGAATTGCAGGCAGATGAAGCCGTTGAACTCGTCGATGGCGAAACATACAACCCGTCTTCAACGCGGCCCCTGAGAAAAGGAAGCTCCGTCTCGACATCCTTCACAAGAAAAAAATGGTCATGAAATTGAAAATAAATGTGATTATCTCTACTGAATTTTTGGACATAAATGAGATTTTTGTTGAGATTTGGAGCATGAATCAGATTATATAGATGAAAGATTCTAGAAAAAGTGGAGATGATTGAAGAACCTTAGTTATGAATAGGTAAGGTTGAACCATCGCCAAGGGATATTGCATCCGTACCCTTTTATGGGACTCGATCAAACCTGAGATTCCCAACATCCGGAGTGTAATAATGGGCCGCCGCAGTGTCGAGGTACCAGTTTGAGGATATATGATTCGCCGGAAATCTTCTTGGCCAACAACAGAGTGCTAAGTGCCCTTTTTTGTCGCATATTTGGCATGTTGGACGATTGTCCGGGACACCATTAAAGGTGTATTGGGAGTCTCTACCTCTTGAAGATAGACCTCCTCACTCAGAAGGACTACCTCGACCATGCGAGGTGTCTCCACGACCTGCTCGATACGAGCCATAACCTCCTTGAACAGAGGTGGTGTTGAGTTATGGGTTGTGGTCGGTAGGGGTGTTATGTGAACACGAGTAGCTCGAATTCGGCTCGTACTCGGCTCGAAAAAGCTCGACTCAAGCTCGTTCATATTTAAAAATGAGTCAAATACGAGTAGCTTTCCGAGCTCATCACGAGCTCGAGCCGAGTTCGAGCTTTATTCAAGCTAATCGTATAACTCGTTTTACATGCATAAGTATAGTTTTGCCCTTAGGGTTTTTTCACCCTTTTTGGTTCTCTGCCTCCATATATAAATAGCCACATAAACCCTCCCCAGTTCAAGCAAATAGATCTGAGATCCGCTCTCACCAATGTCGCCGCCTCCATCCTCGATGCCTCATCAGAATCACCGGCTCCAGCCTCGGTGCCTCGCCCGGAGTTGCTGCCTCCATCTTCATGTTCGCTTTCTTCTTCGCTTCAATTATTTAGCGTATTTCTCGCCCT
Source organism: Persicaria maculosa (assembly GCA_963922045.1). Lineage (NCBI taxonomy): Eukaryota > Viridiplantae > Streptophyta > Magnoliopsida > Caryophyllales > Polygonaceae > Persicaria > Persicaria maculosa. The sequence continues at coordinate 14,421,375 of OY998261.1, read as the reverse complement.
TCTCACACCCTTAATTCTATGTTCTAACCCTTCTTCTTTCAGATCTAGCCAACCGCCTCCATCCTTAGTGCCTCTTTGGGTTACCGCCTTCATTCTGGTAAGATCTATCATTCCTTACCTCTTTCCTTCTTCTTCTTCTTCTAGTTTCTTCACTCTGCCTCCAGTGACCCTTGTCCTTCTCACTTCCCATAGTCACATATCCCATCTCGCCAGCGTCGCAGCATCTGACCTTGGTGCCTCGTCAGAGTCGCCACCTCCAGCCTCTAGTTCGCTGATTTTTGAAACCCCTCATTTCATAAAATCCCTAATTTTGATTTTTGTCTTGTGGATTTGTGAGATTGTTTGGATTAAATATTGTAAATGGCAATCGCTAGGCCTGGTATTGGTGCTACCCACTCTTCAAGGTTCATTCCTCTCAAGTGAAATATTCTTAAGGAGTTTAGCATCTGTGGTCTCGTTAAATTTTTGCTGCTGATTTCCTATGTAGACTGAAGTTTTTAATTAACACAAATGAGCTAAATGAGCTCGAAATCTAACAAATTAGGAAAAATGAATAAACGAGCTCGAAAACGAGCCTAAACAAAACAAGATCGAGCTCGGCTCGAACAAAACGAGCTAAACGAGCTCGAGTTCGAGCTTGCTTGATTGCTCGCGAGCCGAATATGAACACAAAACTAAGCTCGAAAAAAAATCAGGCTCGAGCTCGAGCTCGGCTCGATTATAAATGAGCCGAATATGAGCAACTTAGTACTCGGCTTGTTCGACTCGAATAACACCCCTAGTGGTCGGGAGAAGAGGTGTTGTTTAGGGTGATTTGGGTGTTCTGGGTAAGGGTTGTGTTATGTCTAGAAAGAATGGATTCTTGAAACAATAGACATGTGAGGGTTTATTCTGGGTTGGGAAGGATGGGTTGGGTGGAGAGGGTTGTCACCATAGCATCAAAGTCATTTCCAAGACCATCAAGGAGAAAGGTAACAAATTCATCGTCCGAAATTACCTGACCGTCTGCTTGTATTTGTTGAACCAAGGATTTTATTTTGTTGAAATATTCAGTGACAGACTCTTCTCCTTTCTTTAGACTGGCGAGCACGAGATGAGTTTGGATTATCTGGGCATTGGACTTGGCTGAGTAAAGCCAATGCAGTCGCTCCCAAACCTAACATGAGGTGTCGCAATCGATCACTTGGACCATCACTTGCTCAGTCAAAGAGATTGTGAGAATAGCAACAACGAGTTGGTCCCTCACAGTCCATTCATCAATGGCGGTGGAGTTCTCTTCTGTGGGGTTCGAGCATGGAGTGGAACCGTCAACCAAACCCATCATCCTCTGAGAGCGCAAATGAAAGGTGAGTTATCGAGCCTAGAGCGGAAAATTGAAAGGGGATAATTTTATGGTATTGAGAGAGGAGAAATTTAGCAAGGGGACGAAGAGGAAGGGGATAAGTTTAAAGCTGCCATTGAAGCCTGAATCTTTTGGGAATAGATGAAGAAAATAGATTGTTGTCCATGGTGAACAAAGTAAAAAAAAGATCGAATTAAAAAGTGACATTGGTCACAATTTTTGACGCTCAGATTCCATAGCATAATAATTGGAGATTGATTTGAAAATTCTCTCTTGCATTTACTGTTGGGAAAATTACATGAATATATACTAGAGGTTTCTTGGGAAAGAGAACAAGTAATGGAAACCAGTTGTAATACTAGATGTTTCTAATATCTGTTTGTATTCTAGTGTGTGTGTGTGTGTATGTTGTGGCATGATCAATGGATTCTGCCATTGTATGCTCACATAATTTGGGCTTCTCCAATGTGGGAGATGGGCTAGTACTCTGCTAAGCCATTTTCAAATGTGAATCGTGCCTTTCACATGGTGATGCAGATTGAGAGATAGAAAGGGATTGCAAGAGCCTTGTTTGAGGTACAGGATAACAATGCACTTGCAACGAGTTGAACTGTGTAGTAAAAGCAAAATTATTTTGATATAAGAGAGTACAAGAAGGCTAAGATGGAGAAGAAGTGTAATCACTATGGAGCTAAGGAACATACCAAGGATAGTTGTTTTAAGATTATTGGCTATCTCGATTGGTATAAAGGCCTTAAAGGGAGTGAAATTGGAAAGCAATTAGGTTCTAAGGAGTTTGTTGCGAGTGCGCAGGACAATGTAGTGTATGAAAACTAAATTGAGAAATGTTTTGATGTTGATAAACCTAGCCCTTCCATGGTGAATGTTGTATAACAGGAAGTCCTGAGGATGATGAAAGGGAAAGCCTCGATGGATGAAGCAGAGTCTTATCAGGCGAAGGTGAACTTTGTAGGTATTGATCAATAAACTTTCATTTTTTGCTTTTCAAAAAGGTAACTTTTATTTTTTTCTGTTACCGAGGTGTATCACTCTGAGTTTGCCGAATGGCTCCAAACTCTCAATAAATACACAGACATAATGCAATTAACCAATGTTCTAAAAAACGCTTGGCGGATGCTCGGTGGCTAGATAGGGTCAAGGGTCTAGGCGGATTGTGCGGGGTCTAGGCTAATTTACTATTTTGAAATGTATTTTTTAATCCTAGTACATATTCAATACGTATATAAAATAATAAAGTTTAATTCATAACATATATAAACAAATAAACTTTAATTAATAGTCTAGGCGTTAACAATGAGAGTTAGGTCCCGAGTTAGAGGACTATGGGAGTGAGGGATCAAGAGTAAGAGAGAGTATAAAGGTTGAGAACTAAGAGAGAGATCGACATGTGGGGGTTTTAGGAGTTAAAACCTCAAATGGTTTTTTCACTAACTCGCCAAACCCGCAAGGCCGCCAAGACCTTGCGGGTGACCTTCAAGGGTCTAGGCGGCTAAACTCAAAGGTAGGGGACCTTCAAGGGTCTAGGTGGGGTCTAGGCGGAGGCCCATGCCTTTTTTTGGAACAATGCAATTAACAAAGAAGTTTTCTCTTGAAAGAGTGTTGTTTGTACCAGAGTTCAAGCACAATCTACTTTCAGTCTCGAGATTGCTCATGGATAGAGAATTATTGCTCAGTTTTAATGCAGTGAGTTGTGTTCTACAGGACCTTACAACTAATCCTTTGATAGCAAGAGGAGTTGTTTAGGCTGGAATTTACAAGATTGTTGCTAGCACTAAGAGTTTAAGGGCTCATGACATAGAGAGGCATTTTAATTCACTTAATAAGGTGGTTGCTGGTAGCAACCGAGAGTTCAGGACATCAAATTGTCTGTTTTACATGCTAGACTCATGCATTGTTCTTTGTCCAAAATGAAGCATATTCTTCTGTGTGAATGCACTGATTTTTAGACATTTTTTTTGTGAAGCTTGTGCTCTAGCCAAGCACCATAGATTTCTATTTGATTACAGTCATTCTATTGCTCAAAGTGCCTATCATTTTATCCATTTGGATTTATGGGGCCCCTACAAATCACCTGATATATGTGGTTTTAAGTACTTCCTTACGATTGTGGATGATCACACTCATTGTACATGAGTATTTTTAGTGAGAGATAAGTTGCAGGTTTACAAAAATATTGTTCAGTTTGTCACCTTTGTTGAGACTCAGTTCAACTCAAAAGTGAGGATAATGAGAACTGACAATGGGACTGAGTTCCCTCAAAAGGATTGTGTTGAGGTTTTTGCTGCAAAGGGCATCCTGCATCAGCGATCTGCACCCAAAACTCCGTAGCAAAACGGTAGAGTGGAGTGTAATCTTTACCTTATTGAAACTGCTCGTGCAGTCAAGTTTAATGCCTCCTTACCTATTGAATTTTGGGGAGAATGTGTCCTAGTTGTCACTTACCTTATTAATAGAATACCCACTATCATATTGAACTAAAAGTCTCCCTTTGAGTGCCTCCACCAATATCCTCCTCTGATCTTGATCATTTTCAATTCGTGGGATGTTTGTGCTTTGATTTACATGATGCACCTCTGACTGACAACTTTGGTCCTACCGCTAAGAAATGTATCTTCCTTGGCTATCCAATTGGTCAAAAAGCATACAAATGCTTTGATCTAGAGAGAAAGGTCATCTTTGTGAGTCATCCTGTCACTTTCGAGGAGAATCTTTTTCCATTTAAGGACTCTGTTCCTAGTGAGATTATATCTCAGAACACTTCATTGCCTCTTGTGTCTCCTACATATCATCACCCTCTTGTTCCTTCTCCTCCATCGTACTATTTTTGTTACACATGAAAACACATCTAATTCTTAGTTTTGCCTAATAAGATTGAGCTACATCCACCTATCAACCATCTACTCCTCATGTTGTTCCTCATCGTACTACCAGCAGACCTCAATGTGTTGTCACCAGGCCATAGAATTTCGAGATTCTGAGTGTCATTATCTTCCCACACGGTTTGTTCCTACCCAGGATTCATCTACCTCTCGGACTTTCTCCATTTTCAGTAACAGTGACCTTGCTCATTTGACTGATTAATATGTTGGTTCTTTGTTTAATGTGTTAAGCACATTTGAACCTCACACATATCATCAAGCTCAAGGCCACCCTGAGTGGAAGGCAACTATGAGTAGGTTTATCGAGGGTATAATAAAGGAGTAAGCGGTTAAAAATTGATGGTTTAGATTAACCTAATGGTAGAGATACTGGTGTTTATTTGTTGCTACGTACTCACTCTTGTTACTTCTTCTATCCAATTGACTAACTAAACTAACTATAGTTAGATGGATGACTACAGTTTAGAGGTAATTGTTAGAACCATAGTTAATTAGCTTATTTAGCCCGATAGTATGAAGCACTTTGGAGCTTGTTTCCAAAAGTAATAATAAATACAGAAATACAATTCTAAAAACAGAAATTATAATATATTAAATGTATTTATCAAGGATATTTAATACAATTCTAAAAACAACATAGTATATTTAAACTTAAAGAGTAATTTAGTCCTTCTGATCGATGTAGGCCCAAAGACTCCTCCTCCTAATCCATAAATTTAGTCAGCTCTTCCATTTTGACAAGTTAAAAATTAAAACACAGCAACTTGACAACAACTTAATTTAAAATCCATGAACACATAGCAATATGTATTGCTAAATTGAAACAATAATCAGGAGTAAAAAAATCAGCAAATCGACATGATGAACCAGCTGAACCTACATAGCATAAATTGATCGAACAAGCCTAAAATTAGATGAACATATAAATTAGAGTCCATGACAGCAACCAAAAATTGGAGTGTAAATTAGATTCCATGACAACAACCTCAAATCGAGTCCATGACAAGCCTAAATAGCATAATTGTCTGTTTTAGATTTCCTTCCTCATAATTAACCATCAATTTATCTCTTAGAATTGCTTCCTCCTAATTAAACATAGTTAATATTGAGTCAGAAGAAATCAGGTTGGTATTCTCCGGTCAGTTTTGAAAGTCAATTTTTGATGTGGATCATGACAGGCAATCGCAATAACCTATACATTAACAGCAATGGAAGCCCGAGTGGCGATGCCCTGCCGTGAGGTGTTTCAAACCCAGGGAAATAACACAGAGCATGAAAGTGTTCTAAAAAGCGCTAGGCGGATCCTAGGCGGTCAAGGCGGGTGCCTAGACGTGTCTAGGCCCCTGCCTAGCTCTAGGCGGAAGGGGGCCGCCTAGCGCCTAGGCGGGGATTAGGCGGTGCCTAGGCGGGATTTTTAGAACAGATGAACAACAAACTCAATATCGATCAACAACAAGTGTTTCGAACCGCAATCGGTTCAACAAGAAATTGAATCGACTCGAGCCCTAATTTCAGCATTCGAAATGATTAACAACTGCAAAAGGCAATCAACATCACAAGAGCCAGAACACATCACAAGAGCCCTATTTGGTAGCCACATAAAAAATCGATACACCAAACATCAATCAAAAGAACAAATTGAAATAACAGATGAACAACAATTGATTGAGGTCATGGAAACATAAAATCGAATTGGGATGAGAATTAAAAATCTAACCTTGATCTGTATCGATCGGACAATAGATGAAGCCCTTCTTTCTCTCGAAGGCGGTGGCTACATGGGCGAAAAGCAATAGGCATTTGAAGGTTCATGATGGAACTCCAACAACTCTCTGAACAGGAATAGATGGAGCATTAAATTTTAGCGTTTTATTTTCTTCCTCTATATTTACATATTTTATTTCTCTTTCTTCACTATTCAATAAAAGCCTCTTTTTCTCTAAATTCTTCATAATTCCCTATTTTACAGCTTCTGTTAGGCTTGCTCTATGGGTAAAAATTTTTCGAACTTATACACAAACAAAATCCACTCAAATCATGAAAACAAGCACACCCCAACAGAAATTGTACAAACATGAAATCCAAATAGACTAATCTGAGACAACATCCATTTTCGAAACCTATGAATCGAAATGATTTATGATCGTCCAGAAGAACAAAACCGACATAATATACATCACGAATTACTGAATTAGCAGCAACACAAAACTTCCATCTCGAAAATAATCGGAAGCCTAAACAGATTTCATTTCAATCAACAACAAAACACAAATCAAACAACAACAACATCAAACAAACAAACAAACAAGATCAGATTCAGAGAGCTGATCAATTCAAACTCTAAGAACATCCATATTTTTTCCCATGATATTACACCGAACCAAGCTCCCGATGCTATCGATGAACATCTTAGCGTCCATCAGTGGGTTCCCCGGCGCGAGCTTCTTGTACAAGTAGCTCTCGAAGGTCATCCTCTGCACGTACTCGTCCCCGCAGAGCTCCACCAGAGCCTCCCTGGACGCGTCGCAGCCGTAAAAAACCCGCTGCAGGACGTCCAAGAACTTGAACGTGGTGAAGTACATCCCATCCCATTTCTTCAAGTACTCCCTCCTCAGATCCCCCTCGTTGACCATGCGGGTCCCACCCTCCGACGCCCGCACTATCCCCTCCCCGCAGATCCGACCCGACTTCGCCGCGAAGTAGATCCCCTCGCCCGAGCACTTGGTCACGTACCCGGCCGCGTCGCCCACGAGCGCGACCCGGCCCGACACGCGCACCGGCCGCGGGTGCTCCGGGATCGGGTGGGCCTCCACCTTTAACACCTTCCCGCCCGCGATCTTCGGGGCGACCCGGGCACGGATCCCGCTCTGGTAGCGCTTGATGTCGGGCTTGGCCCGGATCGTGCCCGTCCCGACCGCCACGTGGTCGCATTTGGGGAAAACCCAGCCGTAGAAGTCCGGGGACACGTCGTCGCCGACGTACATCTCGGCGAGGTTCTCGTAGTACTCCATCTTGTCGTCGGGGAGCTTGATTCGCTCCTGGAAGGCGATGGCGTACTCGTAGCTGCCGGCCTTGATCGATTTCGCGACCTTGCTGTTGGCCCCGTCGGCGCCGACGACGACGTCGACGGCTAGGGTTTTACGGAGGCCGTCGAGGTTGTAGTTGATTAGGTAGGGGGCGGAGGGGGAGGCGGGGACCACCAGGTCGGTGACGAGGCCGGAGATGACCTCGGCGCCGTGCGACTCGGCGCGGGACCGGAGGAACGAGTCGAGGACCTCGCGGCGGGTCATGGCGATGAACTCGTGCGGCTTTAGGGTTTTCCCGAAGTCGATGGAGAGGTTGGAGGGGGAGATGATCCGCATCCGAGTCACCTTGCGATCGACGATGGAGATCGGGAGGGAGAACTCGTCGAGCATGCATAGCGGGATGGCGCCGCCGCACGGCTTCGCGCCGCCGGGGTTTCGCTCGAAGAGGAAGGTCTCGATTCCGCCAGATGCGAGAGCATCGGCGGCGGAGGCGCCGGCCGGCCCGCCTCCGATGACCGCGGCGCGGAGCTTCCGGCCGGAGATTGGAGGGTTGCTTTTGGCGACGACTACAAATCTGGGGAGCTTGGTGCTTGTGGCGGCGGCGGAGGAGGAGGAAAAGGGAGATTTGGGGGAGAAAGAGAAAGAGGGGAGCAGTTGGGTTTGCAAGGAGGAAGCCATTGTTGGTGGTGAACTGGTGAAGGGTTTTTAAGCTTAAAGCACATCTAGTGAAGTGTGTGAGTACATTTTTTAATTTTAATTAGGGTGAATTTTTGGACATTAATTGATAAATTAATCAGCAAATCAGAGTATGCACATGCATTTTTGAAGCTTGAACCATGTATTGGATGAAATGCTTTGGTGTTAAAAGTGTTTCACTTTGTATATCAAATCAAATTGTTGCACTCTGAATATTCACCAACCACTAGCCGTTGCTGACTTGCTGAAATGAAGCATTTTGGGCAATGGTACCAGAAATTCAAAACCCAAGTTTTAGGATCAGCTTATCTTCAATTTACCCAGAAAGGGACACTTGCAAGTTGCAAATGAAGTTGTTTTTGACCAGGTCAGTGTTGCATTTCAGCACCTAAGATAGCCTAAACATGAATGATATTGTATGCAGAGACTTACGCATACACGATGTCTTGGACCGACATGGGATGGCATAGGTGAGCAAATGGCTTTCCACTCCATGCCGAATCAGCTAGCAGCGAGTTGACAGCCTGCGTTGGGTTGAACAAGTCCCACCAGATGTGAGACGATGGCTCGTCGCAAGCCATTTCCAAGGAGGTGCAACCAATGGCTGCGTGGTGCCAGCCACTTCCGCAGCACCCGCTCCTCTCGTTCTGAAATCCTGCGAAATCCATCACCAACTGAATCATTCATCAGTGCCATCAAAATCAGTAATGAATCATTATGAATGCCTGTAACATACCATATAAGCTTGGTTTAGCTATCATCTCCATGATCCCTTGGTAAACATCACAGTAGACAACATGAGCATTAGGCAACTCATACTTGAGTTCAAGAATTTGTTGCTCTATCAATCTGTTGTACTCCACAACTAGCTGATTGATCCTGTCTATGCAGCCTCTAGTGTCGTTTACTCTCCCGGTCCTATAGTACCACTGCAAAACAGACCTGGGTGCACAGCCTAATGGGAGAATGCCCATGACCACGATCTTCCTCGCACCCCCATCATAGAGATACCGAATGGAGCTAACCATCTGATTGGCCAAGATATGCAGGAAGGTGCGAGGTTGGCGCTTGAGAGCTGTAGGCAGTGATGAGTTGTAGCCCTGGAGGAAGAAGTGGATCAAGTCTTCCTTGCCGAAGGATAGGTAGAAAATGGAGGACTCAATATGGCGGCTGGCAATCCCAGGGTTGAAATGAAGAGCCATAAGCTGAATGGTCTCAAACACTTGCCGGAGCTGCTGGTTGAGGGATTGGAAACTCGGATTGGGCGGATCGTAGAGGATTGTTGCTTGGGCAGACCCGAAATTCACACCATTCATCAGGGCTTCGATGGAGCCATTTTGTGTGTAGAAGGTAGGGACTGTGGTGGACAAGCCCATTTTTGCAGCTGCATAGACCAAATTCATCAAAGAAATTAGAAGTTGTAAGCAATACAGATCATAAATACAGTGTACATGAACAATGGCAGCTGAATTTAGTGCTTTAACAAGATGATCTCTACATAGCAAGAAAGATGAAGTAAAAGAACAAAGAAAGGAAGATAATCCTTTCAATCTTGGATTGAGAACAAATCAACCTGAAGCGTTAATTGTAAATGAGAGATTAACGAGTAAACAAATGAAATTCCAACCGCAAATTGCAGGTTCTCCGTTAACACAGACAAGAATCGGAGCAGCTTGATTAGAGATTAACAATTAGAAATCAAGAAACCCTAGGATGAGTCATACTGAACGCTTCAAGATTCAAGCAGAAAAACACACACAGAGGGAGAGATCTAGAGGGATGAGAGAGAGATATACCGAGAAAATAGGGAATGAGGTCAGAGTTGGAGCCGAAACACGGAAAGCGAGAGAGATTGCGGTGGAGAAAGGAGTAAAGGAGAGAGTTCTCCCCACAATCAACCGAAGAATCTCCCAAGATGAAAATCGCCTTTGCCGGCGTTGTTGATGATGAGGAAGGGGGATAGAACCCTAATTCATTTGCCTCCACATTCAGAATGTCCGGGAGATGGAGTCGCGCGAAATCCGTCGCTTCTTCGGGATCCGCCATGGCCACCGCCATCATCAAATCAGCAAAGAACAGCATCACCAACACTCTCCCTCCACCTCCCTGAATCCACATTTTCTCGATTTCCTGTTGACGAAATCCAATCTACAGAATGAAAGTAAGTTTGCGCTTCACATCAAGGAGAGAAAAATGGAGGAAGACGAAGGAATTTTTCAATTTTTTCGTCTTGCAGCGAAAGCAAGTTGGAGGGAAAATTGCCTCGGATGAATTCGTAGGAGAGAATGAACAGTCCTATGCTGTATTCCTAAGTATTTTTATGTATATATTTAAAACGTAATAATTAATTGATTTTATATGGGATTAAAAAGGGAGGAAAATACATCTTGACAATGGGATAAACTCATGAAAATAAAAGACGAAATATGTGATTTGGCAGATAGGGAATGTAAAACAATACGATTTGAAAAGGACGGATAATTGAACGATGAAATAAACCTCTTAGAAACCCGACTACATGCCCACATAAAGGACGGATGACGGAAGAGTAAACTATTGATCATTTGTTGAGATGTGAATGTAACCAAAAAGTGTCCCACATCGGAAAGTTGAACATATCAAGCCCTAGTATATGAGTCGGTGGGCTACTCCTTCTATTGCCAATTGGTTTTAGAATGGAACCTCACTCGGCTTGTGTGCTAGGCTACCCCACGACCCTCAACTAGGGGCGTGTTGAGATGTGAATGTGACAAAAAAGTGTCCCACATCGGAAAGTTGAACATATCAACTAGGGGCGTGTTGAGATGTGAATAGTTCTAGTACGAAGCACAAGCAAGACCAATAGATCCTACAAAGAAATCACCATAGAATTTTTTTTTCCAAATTTAACACCAGAGCATAAATCAACTCTGGCTTTCTCCCTCTGGGTATCTGATCAATGAGGAATAAAATAATTTTTAATGTCCATGCTCTCCGGGGAGTTGAAGAATGGGTAAATTACATAAAACAACAATACAAGTTGGAAAATGCACATGCAGAGGACCTGGAAGACGAAAAGTCGACCAAAAGATCATGTAGTAATCAGAATAGACAGCGGAAAATGATAAAATGGGAAAAACCAAAGAGGGATTCATGAAACTTAATTTGATGGAGCAAAATTACTCTTTGGTCTTGTTGCCTCTGGTTTTGTCATTCATGATTCCCATGGTAGAGTTTTGACGTGTGGTGTGAACAGTTTTCGGGACGACTTCAGCATTGTAGTATGAGATTCTTAGAGCTCACCATGGACTTTCAGAAGCCTTAAAGGGATGTGTCACTCATCTTGAGGTAAAGGGCGACTGTCTTACAACTATAAATGTTTTAAAAGGGTGTTGAAAGCGTTCGTGAGAAATCGAGATAATTATCTCTGATGTGCTCGCTTTTGGCCAATTCTTTGAGGCTATCTCTTTCTCCCACATCTGCAGGGAAGGTAATCGGGTTGCTGATCGAATAGCTTACTTCGGTCTAGTTTCGAACGTCATAGATTAAAGGTCCAATACTGTGATTGATGATTTCGTCGTGGTTGAAGCTCCCAAACCTTCGCATTGTATTAAAAAAATGATTTCATATTTTGGGCCACATTTTCTGGCCATTGTTTTAGGAGGGAAGATGGGCTAGCCCAAGTGGTCACAAATTGGGGTTTGTTGGGAATTTTCACAAAACCAATATGGAGGGTTTCACATTCCCCATGGGTAAGGATTTGATATTTTTCAAGGTTTGTATTCGATCGAACTGTATAAATTCTATTACTTTAGATTAAAGATTATTTTGAAGCCGGACAACTTTAGCTTATCTATATCTATATATTAAATGAGAAGCAATTATGCCAAGTGTCATCATTTTATCCAAGTTATTTTAGGTTAGTCTATCTTCATAATAATCTAATTAATTAAGCTAAATCAATTAGTCTATCAATTACTTGCCCTTTGTTTTATATATTTTATTATCTATCCATATATATCAATAATTTATTATATGTTATTCTATTTAAATTTAGATAATATTCTTAAGGCATTATTGGATGTATATATATATATATATTAAAATTTATTATTATATATATATACAGATAAAAAATTCAAATTTTGGTTATATCCATCAAAACTAGTTCAGTACCCGCACTGTGTGCGGTTTTTTTTAATTTAAATAAATTTAATAATAAAACCCGTTTATTCAAGATATATAGAAAATTTTTATTTCTTATTGAATTTCATAAGTTTATAAATTTTACACGGCTAAGTATTATTTTTTCAATTTACCCAAAGCCTTTTATCTTCTTCATATTGATAAAGTTATTGATAAATTTATTTAATTATTATGACCATGTTAAGTATTATTTCAATTTCGTCAAAACCTTTTATCTTCTAAAAATATTTTCATATTGATGGGGTTATTGATAAAGTTATTTAATTAGTATGCCCATGTAATATATTGATAAAGTCATTATCTTCTAAAAATATGTTCATATATAGTGAAAAGTGACACATGTCTTAGTCGACTTCTCCTTTATTATATATAATAGATAGGTAAAATCTTATCTTATATAATAGTAGTCTTTGAAATTAGTTAATATCTTCTAAAAATATATCCATATATAATCAAATTGGATCAAATTTTATCTTATGCATATATAGATATATTGATTAAATAGAGGTAGAATAAAAATTTATCTTATGCATATATTTTAAAATTAGTTAATATCTTCTAAAAATATATCCATATCTAATCAAATTGGGTCAAATTTTATCTTAGACATATATAGATATATTGATTAAATAGAGTAAGAATGAAATTTTATCTTATGCATATATTGATTAATTCAAATATTTGTGATTGGTTCATACGACTACGATTAAGAAGAAACCGCCATATGTCTCAGACGACTTCTCCTTTATTATATATAATTGATATAAAGATCTTATTTAATTATCCAAAGTAAGATATTTGTTTAATGATTATAGATTAAAGTTTTCATTTAACATCTCATTTAAAAAAATAAATGATTTTTATTTTATTACCTTCCTTTCTATATCTACCTAATTAGTTTTTTAGAAAACAAAATAAAAATTAACATGTTCAAAATAGAAGTTGCATCCTTTCTTTTTCTTTTCTTTTTGAATTAATAAAATTCATTCATCTATGCAAATTGAATTATATATAACCCATAATCTTACAGTCATGTATCGTCTCCTTATGCAAAGATATTTTTGGCTATATTTTATTAATTCATTATATACTCCATTTTCTAATCAGTGGTTCAATTCAAAATATTGAATTAATATTAATGTTAATGCTAATATATAATTTTAATGAAAAGTAATTTTGATAGGGTGACATCATCACATTAGTTATAGTTGTTTTTCTTCATATATTCTATATTTTCATACCAAAGGGTTTAATTGAAAATATTGAATTAATATATAATCTATACCTATATGTAGTTCTTTATATACTATATTAAATTAAAAGCATGAGAATATCATATCTTACATATTATCTCTTTCATGTAATTGACTTTCATAAAATTATCTTTAGTTAAATCTTTTTAATATTTTTTGGTTGCATGATGCCGGATGCTCCCCCCGTTTCGCCGATCTCTGCTCATTCTCCGGCACCATCTGTGGTGCCGGAAACTCCTCCCGTTTCTCCGATACCGTCCCTGGTGCCTGAAACTTCTTCCGGTGATAGTCAAATGCAGGATGCAACTTGTGGTGATCGACCGCCCGATCCTCCAGATCCAAAGCCTACATGGGCTAATCAGGTCTCCAAAGGTAATATGGGGCAATTAACTTCTAATTTTATTGATGAATTTCTTGCGGAGAAAATACATGTGAATTTTCCTAGTGGTGAACATGGCCCTCCGTTAATCAATATAGCCAAAGCCGTCATTGATACGTTGGCCAGAAGATGGAGCAACTCAGTGGTTGTTAAACTCCTTGGGAGGTCGATTTCTTTTTCTATTCTTGATCGGAAACTCCGTGATATGTGGAATATTTCTGGTAGAATGGCTCTCATTGATCTCCCAAACGGGTATTTTATGGCTCGCTTTGAACAAGAAGTTGATTATTGGAATGCCCTTACCGGAGGACCGTGGACTGTCTTTAGTAATTGCTTAATGGTGAGAGCATGGAATTACGGTTTCAATGCGAAGGTGGACAGGATTATTTCGATTTGTGCTTGGGTTAGAATGTCGAATCTTCTGCTTATCTATTATGAACCGAAAATCCTTTGCAAAATTGCTGCTAATCTGGGGAGACCGATAAGGGTTGACCTGAATACCCTTAATGCAATTAGGGGTCGATTTGCAAGAGTCTGTGTCGAGCTGGATTTGTGCAAGCCGTTGAAGGGATCAATGATCGTTAACGGGGAACAGCTCATGGTCGAGTATGAAGGTCTAGGGGAGATTTGTATTGGTTGTGGTAAATATGGCCACTTGCTCAATCAATGTCCTGATAATCTGGGTGAACGTCAAAAGGGTAACAATAATGCAACTGAGAATGCTAGCAACGACGTGAATAAGGATGGTCAGGCGCAGAAACCAGTCGAAGTTGTAGGTGGCGCATCTACATCCAGGGTCACTCCGGGGAACCTGCCGCCGGCGAACTCAGATGAGAGAGAATGGATGATGGTTCCACCTCGGAGGGTCCAAAAAGGAAAGAAGAAGATACTGCCGAAAGATAGTGTTCCAAAGGCACAAGGGAATCGATTTGCTGAATTAGGAAAGGATACCGATTTAATGAATCAAGAGGAGGTGGCCGCGACATCTATGGCGCAGACTATTTAAGCCTAAACACATGAGAGTTGAGTGCAAACACATTATCCCTGTGAGGTTGGATCAAAATTGCATATGCTTATGGATCGCCTAAATATGTGATATGACGTTAAATTCACTTGCTTTGCTTTGCTACCGCTTATGATGTTGCTTTTGACAAGGGCGAAGACTTGAAGGGTGTGTTGTAGGTGTTGGTTATTGCTTGAGGACAAGCAAGTCTAAGTATGGGGTGTTTTGATGTACATATTTATATCTCCTTTTATTGCATCTTTTGACTTCATATTTCATTCGATTTCCAAAGAAAAGGTTCAAAAGAATATAAACTTGTATAAGAATGGGCTAAAGTACAAGAAATAGAGTCTGCACAAGTTTTAAGCTAACCATGCAGGAATTCGAGCGAAATCGGAGTAAAAAAGAAGAAGCCAAGTGAAGCTGAGCAGAGGTAGATATTGACCTTCAACATAGATATCGACCTTCAACATCGATATCGACCTCAACATAGATATCGACCTCAACATAGGCATCGAGTGGAGATGGACAAGTCGAGCAGAAATACAGACATCGATATCGACCTTCAACATCGATATCGACCTTATCTCGACAGAAGATAGATCCGATTTCGTGACTCGGATTATGAATTCTATCCTCAAGGCCACGGATTATCTTGTATTTTAGATAGTTAGCAGCTGAGATTTATCTTTACCTTTAAGTTTTATCAATTTGTTTTAAGTTTTATCAAAATAAAAGACCTATCCTAATTGTTTGGATAGAGTTCATAGTTTAGATAGAAGTTACAATCCTTGGCTAGCAAAGGTTAATAGCCTATAAATAAAGCCCTAGGGGGCTGGCATTCAAGGATCCATCAACACATCCAACTACATTCAATAGAGTTAGAGAGAATTTTTAGGGTTTGGCGTTTGCGAAAGCCGACGTTGAGTTGTAAAGCTTCGGAATTTATAGTTTAATGCAAGCTTATTTCTTTCAATCAATGATGAGTTCCATGATGAGAAGCGAGTAGTCCCCCAAAGCTCTTAGGGTCAGGGTGAGCCCGACGTTAGCCATGCGTGCTTAAGGTAAGTGTTAGATGTTGATATCGTTGTGTCTATATCATCTCCTACGATTCTATGTTTAGTACTAATCGAAAGAAAAGGGATTAATGCTAACAACTTGAGTTATAAACATAAAATTGGTAGAGACAATTAGGTTTATTTGCAAGAGTAATCCTAAGAGTTGGTGTACAACGAAAGCTTGTCCCTCGGGTGAAATAGCGCAATTGTCCGTCTTATTTATCTTATCGCATGCATTGGTTAACGTTGTGGTAAACCCTAATCCTAGGAGTTGCTTTTTACATAGTTTATACACATAAAACCATTGTCTTTATTTCTGATCATCGCATCTTCATCCATCCTAAAGTCTTCGGCCTTTCTTTGCCGACAAAAAGCTAACAACTTTGCTGGAGAAGACATCGATATCGACCACAGACGTCGATATCGACCACTGAGTTCGTCGACAGTTTTCTGAGTCGACGACGATCATCACTGCGGAGTTACTGAACATCGATATCGACCCTCCAACATCGATATCGACCACCTATGTCGACTGGCAGTCTTTTGAGCCAGTCGATTCCGTCTGCTAACATCGATATCGACCTTCCCCTGTCGATATCGACTGTTTGTTTTTGTCTCTACAGGTTTTCTGTTGCAGAAAGGAGCGACAACAGAGGTCGACATCGAGCTCCAAGGTTGAAATCAAGGCTTCTGTTCGACGCAAGACGTGAGATTTCCAATGCTACTAGGATCATGCTGACACGCCTCCTCGTGGATCGATCCTGACTACCCTTCCACTACAACGGGAGGAAGTCTTGTAATTATTTGCATAGGCTAGGACTCGGTTTACATTTATACATCTTATTATTTGTATTTAAGAACTCGACCTTCCTCCTGCTTAACATTCATAATTAGGGTTTATGTCAACTTTCGCAGGCAAAACCTAATTACTATCCAAGTTCACATATATAATCCACTTTCGCTTCAGATAAGGTAAATAAGGAAATGATCCTAAACTTGCATAAAGGATTGAGCTCAGGGTAGAAGAAGAGATCGCATAATCAAATATAGCATAAACGTACTTACATGGCTACCGGCGGGCTCACCCCCACCCTAGAAGTGGGACGACTACTCGCTCTTCATCGCATCAAACATCTTTGATTGAAAAGAAGAAACTTGCAATAAAATTAAACCTTTGAAGCTTTACAACTCAACGCCGGCTGTCGCAAACGCCAAACCCTAAAACTTCTCTCTAACTCTATTGATTGTTGTGTGATTGAATGCATAAAAACCAGCCACCTGGAGCTTTATTTATAGGCTACTAATCCTTAGTATTTAAGGAAAGTAGATCCTATCTTCAATTAAAAGTCTATCTAAACAAGTAGGATTGATCTTTTATTTAGGTAAATAACTCATAGAAATCTTAGGGTAAAAAGGAAATCACCCTTCAGACATAATCTTATCTAAAATAAAGGATAAATCGTGGTTTATGTAGATAGACTTGCAATCCGTGTCTCGAAAAGCGTTTCCAACCCGTGTCGAAATTCATTCGATATCCACCAGATCAGTCAAAATCGACCTCTTCATTTTTGCTTGACGGGCTTCATTCCACTCGATTTTTGGTCCTTAGTCGATATCGACTTCCTCACTCGATATCGAGTGCTCTTCTTTGCTGGTGTTCTTGGTCTGTCTTGACACTGAGAGTCTGTGTCAATGCTTTAGTCAATATCGACCTGTCTAGTCGATTTTGACTACTTTTCTGCTTTACTTGTTTTCTTCGTTTTGACTCCAATTTCGCTCCAATTCATACATAATTGGACAAAAACTTGTGCATACTCTATTTCTTGCACGTTAGCTCATTCTACACAAATTTGCATTATTTTTCAACCTTTTCTTTGGGAATGGAATGAAATATGAAGTCAAAAGATGCGATAAAAAGGGTAATAAATATGTATATCAGCTCACACCTGCAAGGGAGAAGCTTCGCAAATATTTGTTGCCGAGGATAGAAGCTGCAAAGAGAGTCGAGATTGACTTGACCCAGTCGACATCGACCAAACACCTTGACGTTGACCCACCTGACTAGATGTCGAGTGACTCTGATGATCAACTGAGTTTCCAGGATTTTAAGTATGGGGTCCCCTCTGCCGAGAACGACTAGACCTACTCGATGTCGACAGACTTACTCGAGATCGATGCCACCCTGTCGATGTCGACTGACCCTCAGCCCGAAGATCATTGTTTCAGGCCCGAAAAGGTAACCTCATGTGTGGTCTCTCCCCCTTCTCTGCCCATTTACGATAATTCCACTAATAGGAGGGCCAAAGCTTTGTGGTTCGCTCATGTTAGCAAGATTAGGTCAAGAATGAGAAGGAAAGATCCCAATAAAGAACCTAATGAAGAAGAAGTCCTAATTGCTGAGTTTAGCTACTATGAAAAGGACTTAGATGATACAGGAGAAGGAACAAGCTTTAAGGGGCCCTACCATAAAGGTTCTTTATGCATTGACAAAGAAGTCGGCCTAGCGACTCAAAAATCTAGAGCTTGTACATAATACTTAAAATTTTTCGCTTAGATGGTTTTAGGTTTTGGATTTGGTTTTGAAAACTTTGATAAATCGTGGCTGTATATTTTATTATCTAACTAGAATTTCAGGTTGGAAAGCAAAAGGAACGAAGAAGAAAACAAGTCCCTGCAGAAGCACTCGAGATCGACAAGGCTAGTCGACATCGACTGCCTAGGGTCGAGCCATCTCCTGTGGTCGACATCGATCACTCACGAGCAAAACACTGCACTCGATATCGAGTAGGCCCATCGATATCAACATCACCCTGGCGATCGTCAACTTCGACTTCTTCTTCAATACACTGATGTTGTCGATATCGACATCCTGACTCAACATCGACTATTGGCATCAACCTAACCTGAAATCAACCTCATCCGTAGGTTGCTCTGTGAGTTTCTCTCTTCACCCTTGTTTCTCTTTTAATACAGTGAGGACATTGTATATTTGAAGTATGGGGTGGGGATGAAACATGTCTTTCTTGGCCTATTGTCGAATCTTGGCTTATTTTTAATATTTTATTTTCGCATAGCATCATGTTTAAATTTCTATTCATTAGTTCTTTAGTTTATGAAAAATATAAAAATAAAAAAAATTAGAAAATGTCAAAAAGAACAAAAAATGCATATTTACCTTATGTAATTTGTTTTAAGCTCTATATATATGTCCTAAGATGACAACTTAATAGCTTACTTAATCATGTAAATCCTATGACATATTTGGATGGTTTAGCCAGAGCCTTAAAATTGTTTTTATGTAGATTGTGAACTTGTGATGAAATTGAGCACATATGATCCTAGGCTAAAAAGAAAAATCCAACGAAATTGTCATAGTGAGAATTTTGGTCTACAGGGAGAACATTAAAAATCCCTCTGCCTTCTTGAGTGTATTTACTCTTCCTATGCATCTCTAAATGTTGTGATATTTATTCAAAACCAATTCATATATATATGTGTATGTTTATGAGAATCAAATGATGGAGGCATCTTTTAAGCCATTTTTATCCTCTTTTTACCTACCCTGTATTATTTCTGCTTGAAGCCAAAACATTAGCCTGAGCCTATATATTGTAAACTCCACAAAATTATCCCTAGCCAAATGGAGCCTGACCTCCATTTGGGAATTGAGAGTTAGAGGTTAGAATAATGTCATGTAGAGTGAAAGTGAATATGTTTAGTTTTGAGTAGGGAAGAATTATGGGTTGGTATATATTTGCATCTTGTCACATATTGTAAAAGGATTTTTGGCTCACCATATAAATGCACATATTTATTCATTTATTTATTTTTCTCCAAAAAAATCCGAAAAAAAGAAGAAAAAAAAAGAGCTATTATATTAACTATATGAGCTAATTATTCCTTAGTTCTTTTATTTCTTGCAAGATTTATATTTTTGAGAGGTTTATTAGGGTTTGAAGGAAAGGTTGAAGTTCATCATGAGAAGTAAGATTGGAAAGTACAATATTTTAGGAGATATGGTTTGGTTGAGTTGTGTTGATGTTTAGGAGTCTTAATTCCCAAATTTTATAAAGCACCACATAGCCAAATATTTGCATACCCTTTATTCTTACCAAGCCCCATTACAACCCTGACGAATGGAGTCTTCTTTGAAGTCTTCCATTGAGCGAAAGTCCTCCTGATGGTTCTTGTTGCATTTACATAATTGGTTGCGAAGTGGATTATTATAAATTTCAATATTTATGAGTTTGTCTATGGAATGGAGTTGAGAGTTGATCTTCATAGCCTAAACACATTGAGAGTTGAGTGAAACACATTATCCCTGTGAGATTGGATTTAAAATTGCCTATGGTTATGGATCGCTCATATATGTGTGATGACGTTAAATTCACTTACACTGCTTTGCTACCACT
The DNA here is from genome assembly GCA_963922045.1 of Persicaria maculosa. NCBI lineage: Eukaryota > Viridiplantae > Streptophyta > Magnoliopsida > Caryophyllales > Polygonaceae > Persicaria > Persicaria maculosa. The sequence goes on along the minus strand of OY998261.1, from coordinate 14,401,121 downwards.
TATGATGTTGCTTTTGACAAAGGCGAAGACTTGAAGGGTGTGTTGTAGGTATTGGTTATTGCTTGGTTATTGCTTGAGGACTTGTAAGTCTAAGTATGGGGTGTTTTGATTTACATATTTAGAGTCGTTTTTATTGCATATTTTGACTTCATATTCCACTCGATTCCAAAATTAAAGGTTAAAGAATAATGCAAATTTGTGTAGAATGGGCTAACGTGCAAGAAATAGAGTATGCACAAGTTTTGGTTTAAATGTATAGGAATTGGAGCGGAATTGGAGTCCAAACAAGAAAGCCAAGTGAAGCATAGAAGAGGTCGATATCGACCAACCAGGTCGAGATCGACTTAACAATTTGACGTAGACACTAAGTGTCGAGCCAAGGATTAGTAGGCTATAAATAAAGCCCTAGGGGGCTGGTTTTAATTCATTCAAGCAAGGAATTCCATTCCACAATTCCACAACACAACAACAATCAAGAGTTAAAAAGTAGAAGAAGCTTTAGGGTTTGGCGTTTGTGAAAGCCGACGTTGGGTTGTAAAGTTCTGAAGTTTCTTTTAATGCAAGTCATTTCCTTTCCATTCAAAATGTTTGTTGCGATGAAGAGCGAGTAGTTCCCCAAGCTCTTAGGGTCGGGGTGAGCCCGACGTTAGCCATGCGTTCTTGAGGTAAGTACTTGATGTTGATATCGTTGTGTCTTGATCAGCACCTACGATCTTGTGTTTAGTCTTTATCGCAAGAAAAGTGATTCATGTTAACAACATGAGTTATAAACATAAAATTGGTAGAGAAAATTAGGTTTATTTGCAAGAGTATTCCTAATCGTTGGTGTACAACGAAAGCTTGTCCCTCGGGTGAGATAGCACAATTGTCCGTCTTGCTTATCTTATGCATGTTTGGTTAACGTTGTGGTAAAACCTAGCCTTAGGAGCTGCCTTTAATCTATATTTTATTCATCTTAAAACCACTGTTATTTCTATTCATACTTCGCTACCATCCTATTGTCTTCGGCCATTCTTTTCTCACAACCGTAACAACACTGCAGGTCCACTTGATATCGACACAATAGGTCGATTTCGACACCTTTTGTCTACGTCGACAATTTCTTAGTCGATATCTCTTCTACTTGCATCTGAGCTCGAGATGGAGTACATAACATGATATCGAGTGCCCCTGTGTTGACCGATGGTCTTCTGAGTCGGTCGACGATGCTACTGACATATCGAGATCGACCTCCCAAGTTGAGATCGACTTCTTGGTTGTGTTTTATAGGTCTTCTGCTGCACTAGAGTTCGACAACCACAACCGATGTCGAGTCAACAACTCGAGATTGAGGCTTCTAGTCGATACAGACGAGAACCTTTGGACTATCTAGGATCTCGCTGACACGCTTCCTCATGGATCAATCCTGATTCCCTACCACTATAGCGGGGAGTCTTGAATTTATTTGAAGAGTCTAAGGGTTGATGTTGTTTTATATTTTATTATATTATTCCATTCAAGTCCTCCCTACATCAGACACGCCTTATCAGATGTCACACCGACCACGTTCTCAACTTTGGAACGAGGATAACCAATAGGTACGCATATCCTTTTCACCTTTGCCTATGTATCTCTCTTCTTAAATTTTGACATTCGTTCACTGCGAGCACATGATGAAATGTGTAGGGTTGAAGGCAAGCATAAAGTGTTGAATGAAGCATTCCACTCATCCACATGTGATTTTTGTGTCATGGTGGATGCCATTCATCGAGTTAATGAATGTCAGGTGCATGATCTGCAGACTGCCCTAGAGATAGATCGTTTCAAATGACCAACTACCGCACATAACATCCCCTTATTCGAAGAGGTTAAGCATGTGGTTTCTAAGAAGTGTTTCGAATATCTCTAATATCATTGGAGGACTGTTGTCGATGGAAAAATATCCAAAGAGTGCACCGAAAGATATTGAAGAATACGTTATAGGCTACCATGTGTGCACGACATTTAGCATTGTTTTGCTGAACGAGTTCCAATATCACTAAATGACATCCACCAATTTTGGAGAGATCTGTCGTGGGACAAATTAGAAAATGTTGTTTTATCCTACACCATGGCGTCTTCATACACTGCATCCAATGAAGTCTGTGACTCGGATCTGCACCCACCCGCACGTGGTAGTGTACGTTCAAAGGGGAGACCTAGAGGGAGGAGGAACCCTTGTAGAACGAATCCCTTACGATATGAGGAATTTCGGGTTAATTTTGAAATGGAGGAAGGCAGAGCAGGTCACCGAGTTAGAGCCCTACAGTCCAAGCCTCCATATGACACATAGTAATGGAGTTTTAAATAGGGTCAAAACAATGTGGACCATTGGTGTGCCGAGATAGAGTGTCGTAGGCTTTACCTCATCCCAAAAATAGTAATGATAACCTGAACCTATTATTCTGTAGGAGCGGTAAGTCCAGATGTCAATCCACAGGGAGAATATTTTTCCTGTCTACTAAAATTGCTAACAAAGAGGGTGAGATCGAAGTGTAATTGAGAAAGAAGACAATCAAAAAAGGTAAAAGTGATAATGGTGAATTGTAGTGATTAATAGTAATAAGATAGTTTCCCTTGCAATTCATCAACAATGGTTAGGTCATTGATCCTTTACTCTATTCTACTTATTCTTATGTGACTCATCTGACCTTGGATCACTCCAAAGCTTTCGCAATTCAACAATATCAATAACATAAACAATCAAAGATAGAGGCGCAACTCCCTAACCCTAATCGATATAATTTATAGAGCACAATTGTCAATATCCCATACACACCCAATCGATGCTTACATGGGATCAACTGAATGTGTTTGATACTTAGATCTAATCAAATCGCAAGAAGTAATAAAATCTTAGCAAGAGAGCAAATTCCGTCAAGGTGGCTAATCAAGAGGGAATATATGCAATCTATCAATTGACGAACAAATATATTGAATCAATCAGACATAGAATTGATAGAAATCAAGTCTCACAAATCATCTAACCATGTCTCCGAATAACGGGTGAAACAAAAGAGGTTTAGTTCCTCATGGGAATTCTTCCTCTCATTCTCTCAATTGGTTTCTCTCTCAAAAACTAGGTCTGAAATTGTGTCTTTTGTTCCAAAAATAGAATTCAGAAAATCCGCATCAGCGTTGACCGGCTGGCGCCGCCTTTGTCAGTAGTTGCGTTCTTCAACTCCTTGCTTTTGTTTCTGTACTCAGATCCTCCTCACGTTTCTTCTTTCCTTTTTAATGCTTTCTCTAGTTCCAAGCTCCTCGTGCTCATCATAAGCAAAGCCATAAATGCGTCCACACGAAAAGTACGCAGATTCCACACTTTGATGGATAAAATACTAATGATGTGAAATACTCAATAATCATATCATGTGTTCACCTAAATGAAATAATACCTACCTATAATGCCTATCTAAAATATGCATTATTGATGTGCGCTCAATTTGCCATGTTTTTCGCTTACATCTATTTCGATTTTTGTCCATATTTTATGTTTTTGGGTTAGGAAATCATGAGATTTGTGTAGTTTATGTTTATTTGCAATATATGGAGGTCTAAACAAGTTAATGTTTAATTTTGCAGAAATCGGACGCACGTTGGAGCTTAAAGGAAAGTCATGAAGACGTTGGAGAAGCTAAGGAAGAGCACAGGATGGTGCAACTGGAGAAAACGCCACTTTTCACCATTCACCATTTTGAATCAAATTCTGATGTCTTCATGAGAGTTGTAGCCCTCGAAAATAGCTTTCCAACGCATATTTATATGCATCAATCAGACGAACGAGGACTCGAAAAAGTGCGTTTCAAAACGGAGCAGAATGTTGAAAGCTGACAGTGCACTTGAAATCGACCAAGGTGACTCGATATCGAGTGGAACTCACCAGAAATCAACCAGAAGACCCGATATCGAGTGATGCTGCAGAGTCCGATTTGAGTCCGATTTCAAGTGACCTTTGCTTGCACATGAAGTAAAAGATATTTTATTAATTTTATCTACTTTCTATCCTAATGGGTTGAACAATTAATTACCCTAAGGATTTATCTATTTTACCAATTTAGATTTATTTCCTTTTATCTAGAAGTATATCTTTAGATAGATTGCTCTCTTAGAATAGCTAGGATTGAGCCCTATAAATAAAGCCCTAGGGGCTGGTTTTTCAATCATTCAAGTCATGTTGTCTTCAGACGCAAGTAGTTAGGAGGAGAGCCTAGAGTGAAGATTGAAGGTTTTGTAAGTTTTAGTTTTAATGTAAAGTTAGTTGTTTATTTTCATGTTTTGTTTCTAATTCCCTTCTTCTAGGGTTGGGGTGAGCCCAACGATAGGCATGTGTTCTTAATTGATGAATTCATAATTGTGTGTGTTTCTATCATCATCTACCTCTATACTTAATCCTTGGATGAAAGTTCAAGGAATTCATGTTGCAAACTTAGATAGTAATTAGGGTTTTTATTCGCGAGTATATTAATCCTAATTAAGAAAAGGTAGAAACAATTAGGTTTATTTTCGAGAGTTGATTTACCTAAATTGTTGGAATTAGCGAAAGTTGATTCTTTGATGTAAAGCATGCTCTTTTATGTTATTCGTGATTTATACATATGTTTATTGTTGTGGTGATCCCTTACCTTGGAAGCTTGCACTTTTACTATTTTATTTTATTATTTAAATTCTACAGAGATTCTACTCGAAACCAACCACCATCCCCTCTCCATCCCTCGACATCGACTAGTCTCATTCGATATCGACAGCAACCGACCGTCACCTTTTCCCGCTACTCCCAAACCCCGAAACCAACTAAACCTAGAACCGCTGACTTCTCTCCTAAGGACGAAGCTGAGTCCCCTATACTATAGCGGGGGTCTTGACTATAAATTTATTTGGTCAAGAAAACCCTCTCGTCAATTATCAAACTCCCCCACACTTAAGCTTCGCTAGTCCTCGAGCGAATAATGAAAAGCAACCTATACCTACGAGTTCATCATTCATGCAATAGCCTCAACCAAAACAAATCAAATTTCAAGGAGCACACGATCAAGTGAATAAACATCATAGCATGTATTGAATGATCAAAGCATTCAAAGTAGAAATCATCAAAACTCACCAGGAATATGTGTTTCACTCATGCTCTCATGTGTTTAAGCTTTTAAGTTCAACTCTCAACTCAATCCAAAAGGCAACTTAACTCATAGAAATTGACAACAAAATCGCCATATCTCCACCGAAATGTCATTACTTGTGGAAAAACAATAAAAATAAGCAATTTGGCTCTTGATTTCACTCTTTTCTTTCTTTTTTTTCGATATTATTAATATTTTTTCTTTTTTTTCTTTTTCTTGTCGTGCTTTCTTTCGGCCTTGGTGTATTCCTTACGCGTGTCACAAACATGGGTGACAGGAATGGCCTCGGTCTATCAACACCTCAACTTACTTAAATAAAGTCCACTTGAACATCTTTTGACACGAGTTGCAAACATGGGTGTCATGAATGAACCCGGTTACTCAATTATCAAGCTTCCTTCATAGCGGATAGTTTTCAACGCCGTTTTGCACGAATCATACCCATGGGTGTCATGCATAGATCCGGTTACTAAGTGTCTCAACCATTGGCACTTTATTTCACTCTAAACTCTCAACAAGCAACTAAAGCCAAATATAAACTTAAAAGCATGAACTCCGCAAGCAACAAACATGTGAATAAGTCTTGACAATAGATAATGAAGTCAATGAAGTCAATAACAAGAGGTAGAAACATAAGGAGAATAAATCAAACATATAAGCAAAATAAATTTTATGATTCCAATAAGGCCGAAATAATCTCACAGGGGTAAAGTTTTGAAGGATTTCAATCATACTCGAGCTTGATCACACACGCTCAATTACATCACCAATCATGCTCTTTTAAGAAAACCTTTTTAAAGCAATATGGCTAAGCACTTCAAATTGATCGTAGGATTTACAACTTCAGGCTATGATAATGTGTAGAGTTTCGCTAACTAAGGTTGGTGTTTAGATAATGATATAGATGCAATGCATGATATAATTCTCTCTCTTCTTTTTTCAAAATAGAAGCAATGACTATAAGCCATAAACACAAACATAAGCATAACAGAGTGTAAGATGTCCAGACATAAGGATTATCCGAGTACAAACCAAAGCATAAAGCAGAAATTTCAAGATGTCTTAAACCAATTTTGAAATCCATGAAACATAAATCCATCAATATAAATCATTAATTCCCCTCCCCCACAATTAAAGATGGCAATGTCCTCAATGCCTGAACACAAGGACAAACGCATAAGTAAACAAAATAAAGTGTAAGGAAGTGTACGATATCACTCACTAGGGCGGTAGCTGGAATGGGTAGTACTGCTAGAACTGCTGGACAATGGAGTCAAAGCTGCTCTGGAGTCTGGAGAGTGCACGTTCCTAATCCTCCTGCCTTTGGTAGATATCATCTTGCCAATGACGAAGATCATGGTGGTACTGTCTAAACTCTGAGCCTTGGGTGATATGCAACTGATGAATATCGTCCAGTCGGTAAACATAACGGCTGCAACGACCAGAAGAAGAGGAGGGGACATAGCTCATGTTAGTGTCCAAATCCTCAACCCTAGCCAAGCTGGACTCTCCCCTCATGAAAGTAGAAAGTGGCACATTCCACCTAGCAACATCAACATCGGCATCCTCATCATCATCATCATCGGGCTCATCAAAAAGGTCTTCAGCCTCCGACGGGAGGTCGAAATCAACAATCGTCGGGCACATGGGAAGCTCAGCAAGAAGGTAGATGATGTGGTCATTCCGACGACCAGCTCGCTAGATGTACGGGACCATACTGCCCTCAAGATGTCTCATCCTCACAAGCATCTCCAGAGAGATGTGTGCATCCCTATCTATCGGAACAAGATCATGAACGGGTACTCTACTTATGAGCGGTCTAGTATCCATAGCATAGACTTACTGTAAGAGTCAGTGTGCTTTGAGTGCATCGAACAACAATCAACGTAATGAGGCCACCAAAGCCTATAGTGCGCATGTCCCTATGAGGTTTTCCAACCAGCATATCAGCACATGCATCCAAGAACAACTAGACCCACTCAGGAGTGACCTCCGCCTTGGGAGTAAGACAGTACAACGTAGCCCAAGTCCTCTGCAAGAACTTGTTGAGCTCGTTCTTCCCAAAGAAGGTGTTTTTCAGCACCTTGTAGCAGAGTCGCTGCGCAGGATGAGTGATGGAATAGTTGTAGTTACCCCCTCAAGAAATCCAGGGGGTGACTTTAGCCATAGCCCAGGTGGTAGCAGGGTTGGGTCTTAACAAGTTCCTCCTCCAATCAGTAGTGGGAGGATGGGTAATACCAATATAACACCTCAAACGAGTCTTAGACAACTCAAAATCTCTGCCCATTAAAGAAAACCCCTAAAGTGGCCAAAAACTCTCTAATCAGATCCGGGTAAGTCAGTCCATGCATAAAAATGAAATTTCCAAGACCACCCTTGTCCAAAAGGGCGGTACAAGCATCCGTAAGACCTAATCTAAAGCCGGATGATCGAAAAATGTCGTCGTCGAATATTTCCTATTGTATAGACTAGTCCATCGAGCTAAATCCTCATCACTCAAGTTCATAGGGGCAATCATGTCTGGAACGGAAGTCATGATGAAAGAAATTCATGGGATCGAGTGAGAATTACAATAAATAGCAAAAAATTGGAGTTCTACACTAGGCGACGGGCGCCAGATATCAAGCGGCGGGTGCCGGTTTTGTCTCGGTAGTGGGGCGCGGCTGCGGCTTCACGAAAATGTTGCCTCCGACATCAGAATCAGACCGGTTTTGCATCCTTTCTTCACGAGAAGTGCTCCTTAAGGCCCGAGGAATACGATATTGAGCGGAAAGTGGTCAGAGGTGGTGGTATGTGAAGAAATAGTATGAAATCTAGTAGATCGGGGCATGTAGAATCCGAAGATGTGGTCGGATTCATAAACGGAGTAACGGTTTGGATGAAATGTGGAAATTTGTGGTGAATGAGAGGGTTTGGAGGTATGGGGGTTATGGAGGATGGTAGGAGGTTAGGGAAAAAGAAGGGAAGGATGAATAAAATAGGGTTTAAAGAGTGAAGTGGGCCCATCACTCAAACGAAACGGCGGGCCGGTTATGTGCTTCGTAACCCTAGCGGCGGGCACCATTTAAATAACGGCGGGCACCATTTAAATAACGGCGGGCGCCGGTCCCTCCAATTGTGCATTATTTTTTCTATTTCCCGAAACCAACTTCCTACCTACTAGTTTCATTCCAATCATCTCTAAAGTGCAATCAACTAAATAGATCTACTAACCAAATAACATAAATGAAATAAGAATGAAATGAAAAAAAAATAAAACTTACCTCGGGTTGCCTCCCGAGCAACGCCTTTGTTTTACGTCCTCCGCTAGACATAATGAAGCTAATACTATTCCTCAGAAGGGTCTTCCCAATGTCATGAATCCATAACTTGTCTGGCGATATCCTCATGATATTTCTTAATCCTTTGATCACTCACCTTGAAGTTATGACCATCGATCGGGTTCTGTAAGTCAACCGCACCATTGGGATAAACATGGACTATGACGTAAGGGCCCGTCCATCTAGATTTGAGCTTCGGAGGGTGGAGTTTTAGGCGTGACACGTACAATAAAACTTTATGTCCTGGGTGAAATTCTCTTCTTAAGATATGTTTGTGATGCAAAGATTTAGTTTTGTCTTCGTATATCATGACATTTTCATAAACATCCCAACGGATCTCTTCGAATTCCCGGAGTTGAAGCTTCCTCATTTCTCCATCTTCAAAAGCATCCATATTGGCATGTTTGACAGCCAAGTAAGCTTTGTGCTCGAGCTCAACTAGCGAATGACATGGTTTCCGATAAACCAGACAAAACTGGGACATCCCAATGGGTGTCTTATAAGTGTTTGTAGGGGGAGGTGATTCGCTCAGATATAAAATATTCAAATTCAAACTAAGCTAACTCCCTTATCCAAGCAAATAAAATACTTGAATCCCTCCTGATGTAGTGGTAGGGTAATTCAGGATCGAATCCATGAGGAGGTATGTCAGCGCTTCCTATGTTTGCAATCACGATCAAGTTCCGACTCCAAAAGACACTCGATATCGAGGTGTCTGGTCGATATCGACCTCAATTCTGATCGATTTCCAATAAAAGTTCCTGTAGAAGACAAAAGCAAGCAGTCGACGTCGAGATGGAACCTCGATATCGATGTTAGTGCTCGATATCGACCTTCACAGTCGATTTCGATGTTAGCAATAGTAACTATAAAGGTAACCTATTTGTCGGAAAAGAAGTCCGAAGAAAGTAGAATGGTGAGAGAATTGTGGACAGAAATAAAAACTCAACTTTTTATATAAATTCAATAAACTAAAGGCTTCCAAGGTCGGGGATTCATGCCACAATGATAATCATGCAAGTATGATGCTAAAGTTATGAAATTTAATGTCTTTCCATCAAATAATTTTTGTTACCAACTATTAGGTGATTAGAGGCTCTCGCATAAAACCTAAGAGTTACTATCCAATTTCAAGACAAATCCAAATTTACAATATGATTGGCTTTTGCTTCAATAACGCAAAGACTGAATCTCCTCAACTCTCGCAAAAAATCATGCATATGATAGAAGACGGAATCGCATAAAAATCATACCTTTGATGCACTTACCCACATTGCTATCATCGGGCTCACCCCGACCCTAGAAGTGGGTTGACTACTCGTGCTTCATCATTGAATTCATCATCATCATGTAAAAGAAACTACTTGTATTGAACAAAAGAAAGAAAGATTACACCGAACAAGGCCAATCCGCTCTCGCTTCACCACCCCACTCGGCCTCTCTCTCTCTCTCTAACTATTCTCAACGTGTATAACTAAAACTTGCTATGCTTGGATGATTGAACTGATCCCTAATGGCCTCTAATTATATATCTCTCACCTCGCTATCCAAGGATTCGAAAACCTATCTTTATTCCCTAAGATAAAACTTAATAAAGTAAAACAACTAAATTACTTGGGTAAATAACATAAGCTGATAAGTCTGGTGTAGATGGATAGAATATCTAGACTTTAGGATTATCTCGAACGCTTCGGATAGAATTCTATCAATAACAGCGTCGGATCTTTTCTGCAGCAGTGGTCGATACCGACCTTCAACATCGAAATCGACCTCTCTTTATCTCTATCTCGAGCAGTCCTACTCGACCTCGGATTGGCACTCGACTTCTATCTTTTATCTCAATTCAGACCACTCGATATCGACCTTTGGACATCGATATCGACCTTGTTGTGTTGACATGCTCTATTTCTCCTCTGCTCGATTCCTGGTTGTTCCGTTTCACTCGATGTCGAGGTTCATCATCGATTTCGACCTCTTAGTTGACTTCGAGTTCTTTTTCCGCTCTTCTTCTCTTGTCCAAATCCCGACCATTTTCGTCTCGATTTCTGCGAAATAACATAAAAACTCATTTAGACCTCTATATTTTGCAAATAAGCATAAACTACACTAACCATATGTTTTCCCACCTAATATGCATGCAAATAACGTCAAAATGGACAAAAATGTGCATAGAAAATATGGCAATTTTCGCGCACATCAAACACCCCATACTTAAGCTTGCTTGTCCCCAAGCAATACTTTTAATGGTCATTTAGGGGAAGAAAGTAAACACTCAACATCATAGATTCATTCTCATATGTCCCTACACTCAATTTCCATCATCGAAAAGGTACTAATGTCAACAATATCCATGCCTGTGAATAAAAGCAACATCATACTCACAAAAGGAGGTTTATGTGCATAAGATAATTTCGCAACATAGCATTAATAATCAAGAGGACTTTTGCAAGCTTATGAGAAGTAGATTGGTGAAAGGGTAAATGTGGGCTAATTTTTTGCCATGTGGTGTTAAATCCGGGGAAATAAACTTTCTTTCCAAAATCATTCCACATTCCTTCTTCATAATATTCTCACCTTTCACTCATCGCTCCAATGCTTTTTTCACTATAATGCTTTTACCTCTCTAACCTTAGTACTGCCTTCTCGCGAGTCGCAAACATGGGTTTCATGAATGGCCCCGGATACTTAGTACTTCGGACTCCTCACCTTGTGTCCCATCTCGCCGAACTAACATCTCAACGAGCAGGGTCGACCTACCTTTATCTTTTGAGGTGATCGGATTTTTTCTCACTCATTAAATTTTCCATATTTCAAAAATTTGTTTCATTCCTGCCAATAACTTTATAATAATATGCATAAACTCCATATAACAACTCCAAAGATGACATCCATTCTCAAACTTGTCCCCGAATAGGGTATAAGGTATAAAAAATGGGCAATATGTAATATATCTGGAGTAATAATAATGATGTAAGGCTCATATATGGCTTGTGACTTTTGCAAATATGCATAGGTAAGGATAGGATATGAAATTCAACACATGTATGGAAAATATAAAGTCCTCCATCATCTTATCATGCATATGTCAAAAGCAACTTCAAGTTTTACCTCTCTTTCATGGTTTTCTCTAAAAAATCGCACTTCATTGTGACTTCCTTTAACTAGGCAATTTCATGTTATATCTCTAATGAATCTACTTTTGCATTGTCGAGTTCCTTATATGCTTCCATGACTCTTTTCTTTATATTTTCAATTTTTGATGGGGGTCATATTTTTCTTTTTTTTTCGAAATTAAAAAGAGGCATAAAATAAATATGATATGCTTAAAGATAAAAGTAACTAAATTATCTAAGTATGAATATGCATAAACATGTAAAAACTATGCATTCAAAATATGCTAAAATATGCGAGTAAGCCTTTCCCCCACCCCATACTTAAAAATTACAGTGTCCTCACTGTATAAGAACTAGGGTTAAGAAAGAAACTTACTAAAAATCACGAATTTCAGGAATCGAAGTTGTCTGCAGTGGTGGTCGATATCGGGCATGGCAGTCAATATCAACTAGTTACCTCGATTTGTGGTTCAAGCTTCAGGGTGATCCGGCCTCGACCACAAGCTCCTCTGAATCGACCATCTGGGTCGATATCGAGCTTCTACTCGATTTCGATGTCTGATATGTGCTCCTTCTTCTTCTTGAAACTTGTTAGACATAAAACTAAAACAAATAATAATGCATAATAATGATGTCTAATGTCTCAAAATAAACCAAAAATGTCAAAAACCAAAAACTAATTGTCTTCGTTACAAGCTCTAGACTTTAAAGTCGCTAGGCCAACTTCTTCCTTTACGCTCTCAAGGCGGCATCTGCAGAGCCCATGTGGCTTGGGCCTCAAATAGAACTCCTTTCTTATCTCTCAGTTGCATTCCGCCCGGATGGATCTGATTCACCGTAAATGATCCTATCCTTTTATCTTTGAATCTACTAGGGAAGCAATGCTCTTTTGATTAAGAGACATACACCTTATCTCCTACTTCATAATGACTCAAATCATCATTGGATACCCTGCACAAGCGCACATACCAAGGCAAACCTCTTCCAAAAAGTGATAAATCTTTAATTGAGATGGAAAAAGAGGAGTTCGTACCTTGGCTTACCTTCTCGGAGCTTTTTTCTTTCTCAGGGTCAGGTCGATATCAATCAGTAGAACTTGATATCAAGCTCTGTTGTGCTTTTGGAGGACCTGTCAATTTGGAGGGTTTCTGCTCGATATGGTCAGGTCGATTTTGACCTTCTGACCTCGATATCGAGGTTCCTCCTCCTTTTTTTTCATCTTTTGGGGCAGTCGATTTCGGCTAAGGGTTATGGTTGATATCGACCTCTGTGCGATTTCGATGTTCCTCCTCCTCTATCGCCCCAAACTTATAACCTGGCACAGAATCTTGAACAATATTAGTCGATATCGACTTACCTGGGTCGATTTCGAGTGGCATTTTGGCTCCTTCGTTCAAGATTGCCACGACTTCCTCCACTTGGGCTTCTATGGCCCTCTTTTCAAGCTCCTCATATGTCATATTCCTTACCTTTGCTTCCCCACATGTTATGTAGACACCTTTGCTTGACTTTATCTCCATTGGCCCTATTCCTTACCGTCTTGTTGAAGGCGTACTCTATCACTTCGTCGCTGATGGTGAATGAGAGCAATCCTTTCTTCATGCTTATGTTGGCATCGACGGTTTCTAAGAATCTTCTACCTAAAATAATGGGACAAGCAGGGTCCTCTCCCATATCAACAACTAGAAAATCAGCAGGGAAAAAGAACTTACCTACTTGTACTGACACATCGTCTACCATGCCTGATGGAATTACTACCGTATTGTTAGCCATGTATAGCTTTGCATCCACAGGCTCCAGGGGACCTATCTTTACCATATGCCATATGGTTAGTGGCATCATGCTAACACTAGCGCCCAAATCCACTAAAGCATTAAAGCGATATCGACCTAAGCCTATAGCGATAGAAAACTTACCTGGGTCCGCCCGCTTCTCTGGTAGCTCCAATCTGTTGCAGTCCTCTACGATCTCAGCAATTGATCGCTTCTTACCTAATATGTCCTTAAGGAACCTCACATATGATGGTATCTCATGAAGCGCTTCGGTGAATGGAATTGAAACATTAAACCCTTAAAGCATCTTCACGAATCGCTGGAATTTCTTTTCTGCCGGGTCCTTAATAGTTTTCTTTGATGGGAATAGCAACACCTTCTTCTTCCCTACGGTTGGAGTTGGGTCGACATCGACTGGATGGTGGTCGATATTGACTGGAGGGGTCGATTTCTGTGGTGTTTCAACAGCTTCGTCGACATCAAGCTCAGGATGCTCGACATCGGTATCACCCCGGTCGATATCGACAGGGGGGGTCGATATCGACGTCTCATCTGGGGCCTTCTCATCCGTTTTTGCTCGGACGTTTGCAATCGACGCCCACTCCTTGGATTCATGGCCGCTATGTGTCCGTTAGTTTTGCCCTTTTGATTGGGCACAGCTGATCCAGGCAGCGATCCTGACGGTTCAGGTATTTTCTCCGCTAATTGACCCATTTGGGTCTCCATGTTGCGCTTCCAAACGTCTATCTCCCCAAGCATAGAGTTGATGCCCTGCAGCTGAGTATGGATGGAGTTATTTGCTTGTTTGAACTCAGTGTGGTTCCTCTGCATCTCATCCAGAATGATCTGCAGGGCATCCTTCCTTGTTTCCCTCTCAGGGTGCCCTAGTGCTCTATAAGGTGGGGGATCCCTTTGTTGATAGAATCATTGATCTCCCCAGTACTGCTGATTGCCCCCTCCATAGGGGCCTCTCGTCCACTTGGCTTCCTCATGTTGCTCCGCCATAGATACTTGCTCAAGATGTGGGCAGGCACTAGTGTTAAGCCTTGTTGAGCCACATTCCTGACAAGGTTGATTGTTGCTCAAGAACCTTACTTGCTTTTGAAGGCGACGTGTCTGATCGTTGTGGAATTGTTGCCGCACCTCAGGATCAATCTCCTTTGGAGGCTCATAAAGTGGCATAGATGGGGCAAGCCTTGAGTCATAGGTCGTAGTAGTCCCATAAGTGGTGTCGAAGTTTACCAGCCTCTCAATTGTCTCCCAAGCCTCCGTTGGTGTGAGCTCAATATTCCGATAGGAGGTTTATGAGTTGATTCTCTCCTTATTTGGCCCATCGAGGGAGTTGTAGAAGATCTCCTGGATGATATATGGTAGTTGCCCATGCGTCGGGCATGATCTCAATAAGTCCTTAAAGCGCTCCCATGCCTGTGCCAACGTCTCACCAGGCTTTTGTTTGAAAGTCATGATCCTTTGCCACAGCATCGCCGTTTTAGATGGAGGAAAGAACTTGTTTAGGAACACATCCTTTAAATCTGCCCATGTTCTCAGTGAGCGTGAAGCCAAACTCTCTAGCCATTGCAATGCCTTCCCTGCCAAAGACCATCGAAAGGACTTTAGTCTAACACCTCTAAATTCACACCGTCAGCAATAGTTTCACATAAGTCCATAAAAGTGGTGATATGTTGCAAGGGGCATTCATTAGGTCTTCCTTCAAAAGTGTTTCTTTTTTTCTCAAATAGGAAGTTTATTTTTATTTCAAAGTTAGAAGGAGGAATTAAAATAGCGGATTCAGGAACATGTAGCGGTGGATGCATGTATTGCATCGCCGTCCCTGCAGCGGCGGCCCTTTCAGCAACGATTGTAGCGTTGTGGTCCTCTATCTCTTTCCTCAACCACTCAATGGTCTCAGCCTATGTCTCGTTATCCGCCATGATTTTGATAGCTTTGTTGCGAAGATGGAAGAAACCCTCAGGCTCGTCAATGCTTTCCAGGATAGGTTCGTGATCAGAGCGTTGCATAAACCTCCAAAATAAGCACTAAGAAAGATCGTGAGTAAAACATAGGTGGCGATTGATTGCCTCTCCGACAGCGGCGCCAATTTGTTCGTAGGGGGAGGTGATTCGCTCTGATATAAAATATTCAAATTCAAACTAAGCTAACTCCCTTATCCAAGCAAATAAAATATAAGAATCCCTCCCGATGTAGTGGTAGGGTAATTCAGGATCGAATCCACGAGGAGGTTTGTCAGCGCTTCCTAAGTTTGTAATCACGATCAAGTTCCGACTCAAGAAGACACTCAATATCGAGGTGTCTGGTCGATATCGACCTAAGTTCTGGTAGATTTCCAGTAAAAGTTCCTGCAGAAAACAGAAGCAAGCAGTCGACATCGAGATGGAACCTCGATATCGATGTTAGTGCTCGATATCGACCTTTATAATCGATTTCGATGTCAGCAACAGTAACTGTAAACGTAACCTATTTTTAGGAAAAGAAGTTCAAAGAAAGTAGAACGGTGACATAATTGTGGATAGAAATAAAAACTCAACTTTTAATATAAATTCAATAAACTAAAGGTTACCAAGTTCGGGGATTCATGCCACAACGATAATCATGCAAGTATGATGCTAAAGTTATGAAATTTAATGTCTTTCCATCAAATAACTTTCGTTACCAACTATTAGGTGATCAGAGGCTCTCGCATAAAACCAAAGAGTTACTATCCAATTTCATGACAAATCCAAATTTACAATATGATTGGCTTTCGCTTCAATAATGCAAAGAATAAATCTCCTCAACTCTCGCAAAGGATCATGCATAGGATAGAAGACGGAATCGCATAAAAATCATACCTTTGATGCACTTACCCACATTGCTATCGTCGGGCTCACCTCGACCCTAGAAGTGGGTTGACTACTCGCGCTTCATCATTGAACTCATCATCATCATGTAAAAGAAACTACTTGTATTGAACAAAAGAAAGAAAGATTACACCGAACAAGGCCACTCCGCTCTCGCTTCACCACCCCACTCGGCCTCTCTCTCTCTAACTAATCTCTGCGTGTATAACTAAAACTTGTTGTGCTTGGATGATTGAACTCAAACCTAATGGCCTCTAATTATAGATCTCTCACCTCACTATCCAAGGATTCGAAAACCTATCTTTATTCCCTAAGATAAAACTTAATAAAGTAAAACAACTAAATTACTTAGGTAAATAACATAAACTGATAAGTCTGGTGTAGATGGATAGAAAATCTCGACTTTAGGATTATCTCGAACGCTTCGGATATAATTCTATCAAAAACGGCATCGGATCTTTTCTGCAGCAGTGGTCGATATCGACCTTCAACATCGAAATCGATCTCTCTTTATCTCTATCTCGAGCAGTCCTACTCGACCTCGGATTGGCACTCGACTTCTATCTTTCAGGCCACTCGATATCGACCTTTGGACATCGATATCGACCTTGTTGTGTCGACATGCTCTGTTTCTCCTCTGCTCGATTCTTGGTTCCTTTGTTTCACTCGATGTCGAGGTTCATCATCGATTTCGACCTCTAAGTTGACTTCGAGTTCCTTTTCCGCTCTTCTTCACTTGTCCAAATCTCATCCATTTTCGTCTCGATTTCTGCGAAATAATATAAAAACTCTTGTAGACCTCTATATTTTGCAAATAAGCATAAACTACACTAACCTTATGTTTTCCCACCTAATATACATGCAAATAACGTCAAAATGGACATAAATGTGCATAGAAAATATAACAATTTACGCACACATCAATAAGTAGTACGATATGCCCATAAAGCATCTTCTATTCGAAGACTCAAATCCTTACGATTCGGTGCAACATTCTTCTCCAGGATCCTCTTCACTTCTCTGTTAGATAATTTAGCTTGTCCATTGGTTTGGGGATGGTAAGCATTTGAAACTTTCTGAGTCACATTATGCTTCCTCAAAAGAGCGCTAACAATCTTGTTGCAGAAGTGAGTTACCCTATAACTGATAATGACACAAGGCATTCCAAATCTAACAAATAAGCTTTTCAAAAAACTAGCGATTATGCGAGCATCATCGGTCTTAGTGGCCTTCACTTCTACCAATTGGGATACATAATCAACTGCAAGCAATATGTAGACATTTTCGAATGAACTAGGAAAGGGTCCCATCAAATCAATACCTAGACATCAAATATCTCACACACCATAATCGAAGATAATGGCATCTCATTTCTGCCTAAAATGTTTCCTGTGCGATGACATCTATCACAATTTCTACAAAAAGCGTGAGCGTCACAAAAGATGTTAGTCTACTAGAATCCTGCTTCAAGAACTTTCCTAGCGGTTCGTTGTGGTCTTAAATGTCCTTCGCTTGGATGTGAATGACAACCTTCAAACATAAGTTACCTCACTCTCTAGAAGACATCAACGAACGATTTGATCAGTGCAGTGCTTCCATAGAAAAGGATCATCCCAAACATAGTATCGCGCATCGTGCCGAATCTTATCCTTTTTAAATTTCGGGCAATTTGAAGGGAAAATTCCAGCTACCAGATAATTAACAATATCCGCGAACCATGGCTGCTTAGTTTGCGCACTCATAAGCCAAGTCGGCGGCTCATCATCATCTTCATCAAGATTGTTCCACATTGGCCAATCGTCAGAGCAGCAGGCACTGGTTAGAGCGGCGGACGTCGGTTCTTTAGTTTCAGCATGTGCCGAAATTTACATTAAACCTTCATCAGGAAATTCTCATAACCTTTGTGGTTTTTCTCCCCCAACATCAGCTCTGTATATCCTAATTAGGTGGTCGGCCATCAAGTTTTCTGCTCCCTTCTTATCTTTGATTTCCAAATTAAATTTCGTTAGGAGTAGAATCCATCGCATTAGCCTCGGCATTACATCCTTTTTCGTCATCACGTATCGAAGTGCTATATGATCTCTATAAACTATCATATTTTCACCCAATAGGTAAGGACGAAATTTCTAAAGGGAGAACACCACGACTAATAATTCCTTCTATGTAGTAGTGTAGTTTCCCTGGGCCGCATTTAACATCATAGAAGCATAGTATATCACACGAGATGCTTTATCTACCTTTTGTCCTAAAACAGCACCAACGGCATAATCACTAGCATCGCAGATCAACTCAAAGGGCAAGGTCCAAATTGGGGCTTTGATAATAGGTGATGAAGTTAACTGGTTCCTTTACTCATGAAAAGCTTTCTTACAACTTTCGTCAAACAAAAAGGATACATCTTTCTTAAGGAGTTCACATAAGGGTGAGGTTATCTTAAAAAAATCTTTGATAAACCTATGATAGAATTCTGCATGTCCTAAGAAGGAACGGATTTCGCGCACATTAGTAGGGTAATGTAAAGACTGAATAAGATCAATCTTTGCCGTATCTACCTCAATGCCCTAGTTGGACACAATGTGGCCAAGGATAATCCCATGTTCAACCATAAAATTGCATTTTTCAGAGATCAGAACCAAATTAGTTTCAACACACCTCTTAAGTAATAAGGATAAATGATGCAGGCAAGAGTCAAAATCATTCCCATACACAGTAAAATCATCCATAAACACTTCAATGAAATGCTCAACATATTCAGAAAATATACTCATCATGCATCTCTGAAAAGTACCAGGTGCGTTGCATAATCCAAAAGGCATCCTACTATAATCAAAAGTACCAAAAAGTAAAGTAAAAGTATTTTTTCCCCGTCCTCAGGTGCAATAGGAATTTGAAAATATCCTGAATAACCATCGAAAAAGAAATAATAAGAATGATATACAAGCTAGGCGTTCAAGCATTTGATCAATAAAAGGTAAGGGAAAGTGGTCCTTACGTGTTGCGGCATTGAGTTTTCGATAATCAATGCAAACTCTCCAACCTGTTTGTACCCTCATAGGTACCATTTCACCTTCCTGGTTTTCAGAGATTGTGATACCTTCCTTTTTAAGGACTACCTGTGTAGGACTAACCAATTGACTATAAGAAATATATAGGACAGATCATACCTGCTTAAAGGAGCTTTAGGACTTCCTTCTTGACAACCTCCGTCATTGGTGGATTCAATCGGTGTTGAGGTTGTCTTGTCGGCTTTACATCATCCTCCATGAGTATGCCATGGATACACAATGTAGGGCTGATCCCTTTGATATCAGCAATGGTCCATTCCAGTGCAGTGCGATGTTCCTTAAGGACATCCACTAGCCTTTGTTCCTGCTCATGAGTAAATTTATTAGATATGATCACAAGAAGTGTATTTCCCTCTCTAAAAAATGCATAATTTAAATGATCAGGGAGGGGTTTTAATTCAACTTCAAGTGCTTGAATAACAGATGAAAGAAGTTACTCACAAGAAGGATTTAACTGTTCAGTTTTATGAAAAGGGGACCAATTCCCTGAATTAGAATCCATAGCCATAGATAATTCCTGCAAGTTGTTAGGAAAAGCATAATCATGAGATAATTTGCCCAAAGGGGCATCTATAACAACCTGCAACTCGTCGGAATGATCAATACTCATGATATCCTTAGTGAAATCCTCTACTGAGTCAACTAAATTCAAATAATAGTAAGCAGATTTCCCGCCTGGAAGGGTCTACCGAGTATGATAGGTGTTTCGGTCACACCGCATCCCATGTCTATAACATAAAAATCAGCAGGAAAAATTAACTCATCTACCATGATCAACACATCCTCGACTACCCCCTTAGGATGAAGATGAGAACGATCTGCAAGCTGTATAGCAACCCTAGTTTCATTTAGAGGTCCTAAACCTAACTCATTCTATAATTTGTATGATATGACATTTATAGATGCACCAAGATCAAGCATAGCGGTTTTAAACTTAACCTTACCAATCGTACAAGTAATAGTAAACATACCTAGGTCTCCGCATTTTTCAAGCAATTGCCTTTGAAATACCAATGATAGTTGTTCTTGTTGTTCCTTACCTTCTTCATTTTTCCCGTTGTGTTCGTTTGAGTGTGCATGCCTCCTTTAAAAATTTTGCATAACGAAGAACGAATTTAACTAGATTTAGGAGTGGAATGTTTACCTGGCATTTAGTGAAAGTATCGAATAATTCTTTTTCATTTTCCCATTTACGATCAGGCTTTAAGGCATGAAGAAAGGGTGGTGCAGGTTTTTGAACCTCAGAAGACCACTCCTTCGACGATTTCTTCGCAAATGAATCAACGTCAAAAATCGGATCATTCACTAACAGGGGCGACGGGCGCAGGGTTTCAAGCGGCGGGCGCCGATCTTTGCAAAATCTTAATTCCGAGTTATTTTTACCTTCTTCACCCACGTCAATCAACTCCTTAGGCCTTTCTTCTAAACTTTCAGTGGGTATATATACTCACTTCTTTACCTCCTCTAAGGACCATAGCAATGGAATCTGCCTTAAAGGATTTTCCTATCGAATTTTTCATCGAATCCCTTGATTTGAGTTCTAGTAACTCTTGAGTCATTTGTTCCATTAGCTCTCCTTGATTCTTTATCATTAGAGCTTGAGCGTTTGATGAAGCCATTTGAGTGGCCATCTTCATTACAATCTCCATAAGTTGTGCTACTTTCTCCTCGCAGCCCTTCACGGAGTCATTCGATCCATGAGAATCTCCTGTCCCTTGGAATTTCTTATAATGCTGAGTTGAGTTTGTTAACCCACAAGGATTTGCATAGCCTCCTTTGGTGTCTTATCCAGAATATCTTCTCCACTGGTCGCGTTGATGACGATGCGCTCATGATCAGGTAACCCCTCATATAGATATGGAATCATCCCTCTTTAAGTATACATCTTATGGGCAACTTGCTTTGAGTTTCCTGAATCTCTCAGTGTAGTCATAGAGGCTCTCCTCATGCAGTTGTACTATGCTGGTCAATTGCTTTTTCAGTTTACTCAAACG
This sequence comes from Persicaria maculosa, assembly GCA_963922045.1. Lineage (NCBI taxonomy): Eukaryota > Viridiplantae > Streptophyta > Magnoliopsida > Caryophyllales > Polygonaceae > Persicaria > Persicaria maculosa. The sequence goes on along the minus strand of OY998261.1, from coordinate 14,379,867 downwards.
TGTGGTAGGAAAATATTACTGTAGAAAAGCTTTCTTCAATCCCAACCAAGTGGTGATGCTTCATGTAGGCAAACAGTGTAGCCAATCAATTGTTGCGTCTTTCAGGGTGAACGGAAACAGCCTCAGAATAAGTTGATCATCAGTAAATCCTTCAGGTCTGAGCCCATAACAAACACTAACAAATTCTTTCAAAAGCTTATTAGGCTCATCTCCGATCATCCCATGGAAACTAGAATAACCAATCAGATTTGTATCCAAGTTTGGAGCCTTCAGGGAGTTCAGGTAATATGATCGCAAGGTTTTGCGAATTCAGACTAGGTTCCCTTAAGTCTCTCAATGTCCTCCTAAGAGGGGGATTAACTGATTCAGATATCCTTGCCTAGCCTATCAATGACTCCACAAAGACTGATTAGTAACCAAAGAGCAATTCACCTAAGCAAATCACACTATAGATAGCAACAAAAGTAAACAAAGAAAATAGAGTAATTCTCCCCGGCAAGGGCGCCAAAATTTGGTGTGCCGAGATAGATTTTCGTAGGCTTTACCTCGTCCCAAAGATAGTAATGATAACCTGACCTTATTATTCCATAGGATTGGTAAGTCCAGATGTCGATCCACAGGGAGAATACCTTTCTTGTCTACTCAAATTGCTAACAAAGAGGGTGAGATCGAACTGTAATTGAGCAAAAAGAGAATCGAATAAGGTAAAAGTGATAATGGTGAATTGTAGTAATTAATAGTAATGAGATAGTTTCCCCTGCAATTCATCAACAGTGGTTAGGTCATTGATCCTTGACTCTATTCTACTTATTCTTATGTGAATCTTTCGACCTTGGATCACTCCAAAGCTTTCGCAATTAAACAATATCAATAACATAAACAATCAAAGATAAATGTGCAACTCCCTAACCCTAATCGATATAATTGATAGAGCACAATTGTCAATATCCCATACACACCCAATCGACGCTTTCACGGGATCGATAGATTGTGTTTGCTACTTAGATCTAATCAAATCATAAGAAGTAATCAAATCTTAGCAACAGAGCAAATTCCGTCAAGGTAGCTAATCAAGAGGGAATACACGCAATCGATCAATTGACGAAAAAAGATATTGAATCAATAAAATATAGAATAGATAGAAATCAAGTTTCACAAATCATCTAACCATGTATCCGAATCACATGCAAAACAAAATAGGTTTAGTTCTTTATGGGAATTCTTCCTTTGCAAAACAAAATAGGTTTAGTTCTTTATGGGAATTCTTCCTTTCATTCTCTCCATTACTTTCTCTCTTAAAAACTAGGTCTGAAATCGTGTCTTTCGTCGGCAGAAATATATTAACCTAAAACATGTAACGACCCGGGATTATAATTCCTGGGTTACGTTTCGAGGGATGAAAACCCTCGTTGGGATCGTGCGCCCCGAGTATAGGTTGAAGGTTTGAAAGCCTAATCTAATGTTTCCAAAGTGGGATTTCATACCCAAATTCGAAACGTATCGTTGAAATCCCCGGGGAAGTCCCCTGTACCTATCGTAAGTCTATGCGTGGAAAACCAATAGTCATGCAAATAGCGAAATCAAGTGTAATACAATAGGGTGCCACGGCAGAGCCGGGTCAAAATGGAGTCTAAAAGTATAAATCCAAAACCATGGTCAGAGTTTGGTGAAGTAGATAACTCCAGCGCTCGCTCTCCGCCGAACAAAATGACTCGCGCAATATGCGAACAGCACCGATGGGATGAACATAAATAATACCTAAAAATGGTAATGGTGAGCGGGATCAGAATGATGCCCACCTGCTGCATCCCGGCTCTAAGCACACATATACGCTATACCTTATAAAGATGCTTCTAGATGCAAGGCATAATATTAACACACTAGCATGTCCCTAAGATCAAGTGCTTAATAATAGATAGGGCCCCAGCAAAGAATACCAAATGGTATGTCCCTCTCCTACCTCCACCCCCTTCCGATAGGGCGGAGACTGGCCAGTTCATGAATGCATTCCTTTATCATCGGGCGGTCCGCAGACCCAACCCGTATCCACAATAAATAAAGCCCGCAGGCAACCCATAATATAAGTAAAGGAAGTTCCATGACTCGATCGACTCAGGACGGGACCCGATGGACTGGGCTATCCTATGACCATAGCAAAGACTCTAAATACTTCACAGATAACGGCCGTTCTGTTTACATACTCATAAAGAAATAGAATGCTCAACGGTCAATGCAACCTAGCATGATACTACATGGCATGCTGATCATGAATGCAAGCACCTAGTATATCATGCACATAAAGCAGGGAATATCTCTCTATCAATCTGAGTAAGCTCCGAAGAGACTTACCTGGTAAGCAGAACAACAAAAGGCAATCAACCAGGCAATATGAAATCCGACACGTCACAGATGGTCACCTAATAAGTATAAGCACATGAATGAGTCTATCTCTAAGGCACACAAAGCATGAAAGTATCACACACACAACTACACAACTTAACACAATAACCGTCACATCATCATTTTCATCATCTTAACTTTATCTCGTAATCCATCATCTCACAACTCATACCATATTCCATATAATTCTCCAATTCATCATCTTAAGACAATTCCAATTCGTACTTAGCCAATTTGCATGCTATCACCTCATACTCTTACTTAGCATATAATTGTATATTTTCATTATAATAATCATCTCTTATCATATAATATATATATATATATATATATATATATATATATATATATATATATATATATATATATATAACATCATCAAAGCCTAATATTTAATCTCGTCTAATAATCACCACAATATCATGCTATTAGTCAATTCAATCATACCCTTTATTATTTAATCATACCCTTCATCAAGTCCAAATAATATATTTTAAAATCCCAAATAATATAATATGATATTTTAATTACCCTTTATTATTTAATAAACCATCTCTTTATAAAATCCCCAAAATAATATTTTATATTTAAATCCTCGAATAATATTATAGTATTTTAAATACCGTAACCAATTAAATAAATAACCAATTAACTCGACCGAACCAAACCCAATCGAACCAAACCAAATCGAACCAAACCAAACCGAACCAATATAATATAATATATATATATAACACTATAATATATATATAATATAATAAATATATATACGTATAAGTTTGGCAGGGGGGCCCACAAGCCTAACGGCTACTTGCTTCTTCAACATTTCGAATCCGAAGGATGTCGCGCCCGCGCCATGCCCTGCCCGAGCTCGACGCCGGCCCGCCGCCTGCACCGCCTCTCCGCGCCGGAGCTCGCCCAGCTCGACCTTGCTCGCAACTCCCATGCCCGGTCCAGCCCACGCCCGCAGTCCGCTCCTCGCACTCACGCAGCTCGACCACGCTCTCGCGCTCCCGCTCACGCCGACCGAGCTCCGATGATCGTCGGAGCTCTCGACCTCACCCGATCGACCCGCACTCAGCCCACGCTCACTCCCGACTAGCCTAGACATTGAAAAAGACTCAAAAACGAATCGAAACGAGGATAAATTCGGAGCTCATCGAGATGGGTTTTTCGCGACTTCGGAGCTCTCGACCGGAGTTCTGGGCGTCTTCGGTGGCTCGCGATGGCTCGTCGGACCTACACCAAACAGAGATGAGCGCGATGGTGAAGCTCGAAAACAAATCCGATCGAAAACGGATGAGAAACGCTTACCGGAAGTTAGCTTCGCGAGGGGACGAAGGAGGAGATGGTTTGGTGGTGCGTCGGTGGCGGTGGTGGCTCTGATGGTGGCGCTGGCGGCTGCTGGGTTGCCTCGGGGCATCGAAGGAAGGAAGAGGGTATGTGTGTGTGGTTGAAGGTGCGACGTCAAGGTGGTGATGGTGGTGTGTGGTGATGATGAAAGGTGGTGGCTGGTGAAGATGATGGGGAGGTAGGTGATGGAGATGGTGAAAATCAGAGGAGAGGTAGCGGGAGATGGTGATGGCGATGCTGAGTGAGGGTGATGGTGATGGTCGATCAGTGAGGGTGATGGTGAGGCCTGATAAAGAGAGGAGGGAGTAGGGCTAGGGTGGTTCGGTTTGCAGAGTATGGGGAGCGGGTGATAACGTGTGGATTTGGGTAACCAATACTCGGAATTAAATCCCGAATACGCGAATTTCGAACCCCGAAATTAGTATTCGAAAGTTAGTTTCCCCGAACCTCGCTTTCTCGATCAATTAAATTTTAAAACTTAAAAGGATATCACTATCCGAATTTATTTTAATTTTTCGAGGCGAAAAGACGGAATCGGTCGTCAAATTTTTAAATTCAGGTCGGAATCTGTTAAACGGGTTTTTAAATCCGATTTAATTAAATTTTAAATTTCCTTTTTCCGATAAAATTAGGGTTTAAAATCTAATCCTTTCCAAAACATAACAAATTGTTCCAAAGATAGAATTCAGAAAATCCGCATCAGCATTGACAGACGGGCGCCGCTAGAGAACTGGCGGGCGCCGCCTTGGTCAGTAGCTGCGTTCTTCAACTCCTTGCTTATGTTTTTGTGCTCAGCTCCTTCTCACGTTTCTTCTTGCCTTTGTAATGCTTTCTCCAGTTCCAAGCTCCTCGTGCTCATCCTTAGGAAAGCCATAAATGCATTCTCACAAGTGTCGGAATACAAATATGCGAATATGCACGAAAAGTATGTAGATTCCACACTTTGACGGATAAAATACAAATGATGCGAAATACTCAATTATCATGTCATATGCTCACCTAAATGCAATAATACCTACCTATAATGCATATCTAAAATATGCATTATCAACCATTTTATGTTTAAGCACATTGCAGCAGCTGTGAACATCGTAGGGGATGGTCACTGCGGATATCGGGCTTTGGCACAACTGATGTTACGGCCAGGGGAGCCACGATTTGTAGATATGAAAGGGTTATTGTGCAGCCACCTGGAATAGAATAATCAACATTACACTGGTTGTTACATGGGAGGGTATTCGTTGCGATAGTTTGTCGACCTGCAGACTTACTCAAACTTAATGGGAGGTGACCGAAGATACTGGATCGAGCTACTGATCATGGGTCTTGTGTTTACGACTGCCTACCAAGTGCTCCTCGTCATCTTATCTTGGCACCTGCCTTTTACATGCATCCCTATATACACCGAACAACCAAATAACGCCCCTCTTGAGGCCAAACTAGGGTTGGCTCGCATCGGGAACCAAGATCATTTTGTAGCGGTTAGTATGATATGTGTTAGTCTTGCTTCAATTGCATTTCATCCGTAAATTACGAAAATTAACATTCTATTATACTTATTGCAGATATAGTTACATCCCAACGCTCCTTTACCTCCTCCAATGCATGAATGGACGGCATACAATCACCCGAGCGTCAACGGATGGAATATTCGATTCCAAGACCAATTTGATAGATTTAGAGCATTGCGGGTTCAGGAAGGTCGTCCCCTACACTATGTTTAGCAGTCATGACACTATGTTTAGTTATCGTTTCCCTATTATGTTAGACGTTGTGAAATCAAATTGTAGCATTTATTGTCAAAACATTCATATTATCTTATTCCACATATTATGTTTTATAAGTTTAATTACACAATTACCTTTGACTTCATTATTCTTTTTTTCACACTTCTATATGTGCTATAGTTCAATTATACGAATTATTGTACTAAAAAAACAATTCGTATGCATGAAAGCAAGTACTATCAAATAACGTTAGATTGGGCATTATATAGCAATATGACAACATTGGATCCGACGTTGTAACAACGTTAGATCCGACGTTTTTTACAACTTCAGATTAGACGTTGCTATGTGGCCCGACCAGGCCCGCTTTACAACGTCCAATGCGACGTTGCAAAGCCCGACCCGCCCTATCATGTCCTCAAATACACAACGTTGCATACTACACATTGTAACGTTGGATCCGACGTTGTAGTGTAATTAAGGCTACAACGTCGAATCCGACGTTGTTTAGCATTATTAATTCACAGATTTGCGGTGTATATAGGGAGACCCTTAATTTATTGATATAAGCATTTTTTTATTGATTTGATTAATTATTGTTTTTTTGGTTTCTTAAATGTATTAATTATAACTGAATTATTTTATCTTGATTTATTGGATAATTTGATTGTACTATTAAAAATATTCATAAGAGATGATATTGGATAAACTAGTTATGTAAACAACATTCACATAAGCTAGGTTAAAATCATTGTATTATCATCGGACATGCTATTCACACGGCCATATATATTTATGCAACCATTAATCTCAGTTAAATATTACAAAGTAAATTAACTTTTTAACTTGAATTTTTTAATCTGTGGCCCAAAAGAATAGATTAAAGAAGCTTTATAAAAAATTTTCTATTAAAAAACATCAGCCCTAAAAAAAATTAAGAAAAACTAAAATAATTCAATTGGAAAGAATTTCAAATCTATTAAGTTATGCCTTACATAGTCTAATGCCTTGTAAAAATCTAAAAGAATAGTTTCCATTGAAATCTATCAAGTTATGCCTTGCATAGTCTAATTTCTTGTAAAAATCTAATCTAGGAATGATACGGGTTAGAGACAAATGATTGGATAATTCGTCCATAGACTAATGCGTCCTTGCGACAGCCTTTACATAGTCGACTTTTCTTTCTATCGACTTTTCGTCCATAGTCCTCTTCAAGACTTTTATATGTTTCTTTATCCTTTAGTCTTACCACGTGACGCATTTTGGCACAGCTTTTCAATAGATGGGACAAATCTTTCAGCATTTCAAGAGCTCCAAATTTGGAGTTCTTTGACTGAACTTTTCTACCCAAAAATAAATACTCCCTCCGTTTCCTTTTAATTGACTTTTTACTATTTATACACGTTTTTTAAGTTGTGAAAAATTATATAAAATAATAATTTTTTAAAATATTTTTTTCGATAATCTCATACTTATTGGTGATAAGTATAATATTATTAAAAAAATATTATTAAAATATTAATATTTAATATAATTTTTATCGTTCTAAAACTACGTGCATGACTTGAAAAAGTCACTTAAAAGGAAACGAAGGGAGTAAAAAACTGTCTCTCTTAACCAACAAATAAATAAATAAATAAATAAATAATCCGCCGGTTTTTTTTGTGTAGTCAATAATTAGAACATCAGTTATATATAATTATATATATAGGGAACAGTTAGGGTGTAAAATTATCATAGGGTATAAAATTTCTTAAGGTGTAAAATTTTGTATTTTAGTGATTAATAGGCGAGGGTCTGATAAAAAGAAAATGAACTGGCCGCCTGAACCGAACAAAAAAACAGTATCTGAACAAAAAAAAAATCGTCTTCACCCTCAACGCTCTCGCTCCGACGTTCAGATCGGTCTCTGTCTTCCTTGCTCTTCCTCTCGATCTTTGTCTTCCTCCCCGCTCTTCTTCCCTGCGCCGCTGTTCGTGGCCAGATCCGCCACCGCCTCTCGGTGTGCTTCAAGGAACCCTAGCTTGCAGCCATAGTTGAATCGATTCCGGATATGGATGAATTGAAGACGAGTCAAATGAATCGACATCTGAACTTTCAAATCTGATCTTCGCACCATATCTTTGCTCTCGATCTGAACTCTTGAGCGCCGATTTTCTTAACCGGGGCTCGAAAATCGTCGGCGTCGGCGAGGAGATGGAGCAGGAGGAGATACCAAGCCGCGGTCATGGCGATGGCATCTGAGGCCCTGTGGAATGAGATTTGAGTGACTCTTTTCTCTTCCATGTATGTCGGCTTCAGTTTGCCCGCCGTGCTCCGTCGGCTTCCGGCGGCTCCTCTTCCGTGCTTGAAAGAAGGCGAATCTGAGCCTCCAATTAGTTTTCAAATTTGAGTTTTTTTCCCCAAATTTGAGATCTCTATGGTTTTTCAAACAGAAAAGCAGTCAAGTCTTTTTTTTTACAGTAAAATATAATTTCGGTTTTCCATTTCGGTTGCAAGATGAAGTGAACTCAAAGGAGATCTGAACGCCTCAGTTCAGTGATGTTGAACACTTGAACCCAGCACTATTGGTTTGTGAATTGGGATTTTGATCGATATGACAAACATTTTTTCCCGAGAAAAATGACATTCAATGGGTATTGAAACCGGTCTGCTCAACCACCTGATCTTCCTCGCGCTCCTGAACTGATCTTGGTGGACCTGTAGACTTCGAGTCCGTTGGTGGTCTTGGAGAGATTGGGATGGAATCGGCAGAAGGAGAAGAAACAATCACATCATCCCCGTAAAATCTAATTGTGCGCCTCCACCGTCAATCCTAAGGTTTCAGCTATGGTAAAGGAGAGCTTGTTTAGGATCGGAGGTAAGATCTGAGATATGTTTTAGTTAAATTATCTAATTTAAATCAATGCTTTGTTTGTCGTTGCATTTGGATTTGCTTTGTTTGTGTTTGTTGAATTTGTTGTGCTTGATTAGGAGCTATGGTCAAGGAGAGCTTGATTAAAAAGTAAGATTTGAGATCTGAGTATTGTCCAGTTTCGGGTCGATTGATTAGAAAGTAAGATTTTAGAATTTTATTGCGATATGCTTTAGGTTGATTAGGTTCTTCTATTTTAGCATGAAAATCATAATTTAGCCTATTAGCTCAATTGGTAGAGCAATGTGCGTTTGCACAAAGATGTGGGTTAAAATCCCACATAGGTTACATAATAGACAAGAGCGCAACAATCGCAAAATGCTAATCACGCACATCATAATCTTAGTTATGCACTTTTTAACCTTAATTATGCACATTTTAATCTTATTTATGCACTTTAATTTGAAAGCCTATTATATATGCACAACATAATGTTATATTTGCACAACATAACATTATATTTGCACAACATAATATTATATTTGCACAAAATAGTGTTATATGTGCACACCATAATATTACATGTGCACTTTATCATCTTATTTATGCACTTTATTATTTTATTATTGCACTTCATAATCTTATTCATGAACAGGTACATCACTTTATTATTTACCCTTAAATTAGGCCTATTTTAATCATAAAAGTAAAATTTTGTATAATTGAAATAGGCTCATTTACCTATTTACCCATAAGGAATTATTATGTTTGCACAACATAAAGTTATATTTGCACAACATAATGTTATATGTGCACAACATCAAGTTATATTTGCACAACAGAAAGTACTGACACTAAAAGTGCTGACACGAAAAGTGTTGATACGAGAGTGCTGACATGGACATTGTTATATGCGCACAACATATATTTATATTTGCACAACATAATGTTATATGTGCACAACATCAAGTTATATTTGCAAAACAAAAAATGCTGCCACGAAAAATATATATATATATATATAAAAAAAAACTAGCCTCGAAGGGGGGACACAGTGGAGGGGCACAGGGGAGGGGGGCACACACATGGGCAAGGGGAGCCAAATGGGGTTGACATTTTGACTAATTAAATTAGGCCCATTTACTTATAAATTAGGCCCATTAGTAATTTACTTACAAAAATTAGGCCCATTAAGAGAATTTTACACCTTAAGCATTTTACACCCTAAGACAATTTTACATTTGAACCTTTGCCTATATATATAGGGTGTGGTTCGGGTGTACACATCCCTTAAAGTGTACATTGTTCACAAATATTATTCGGTGAAATGTGAAACATTTTTCGGTGAAATTTGAAGCATTATTCGGTGAAATATGAAACATTCTACCGAATACTGTTATGTTACAAATTATTATGTGGAATTAGAACGTTTTCATCTGAACTGAAAGGAAAAAGAAGGCATAACAGTATTCGGTAGAATTAACATGTTCCCTGACCTAGCAACCAAGAATGAATCATTCTTCAACTTGGATCATTGCCCAATCTCAATTGTTCGCTCCAAAAACACTTCCTTTAAACCACCCCCATTTAAATTTGAAAACATATGGCTTAAGAGGAAAGATTTTTGCAATATTGTTAAATAATCAAGAAGTAGATGAAGCTCTATTAGAATTACAATCAGCATATAACCCAGTCCAAAATCCAAGTACATCCACTATAGAACAAAATCTACTAACAAAAAGAGAAAATTTACTCCTCTTCCACAAAGTTTATTGGAATGAACGAGCTAAATCAAAACACTTGAAACTAGCAGATACAAACTCTTCCTATTTCTATAGAGTAGCTTCAGGGAGAAGAAATTGGAAAAAATCAAATCAATCACAATAGTAGAAGGAATCTAAATAACAGGTGTTGAAAATATTAAAAAGGAGATCCAAAAAGGCTTTGAAAAGAGGTTATGTCGGGAACAAACTTACTCGGCCCAACAACTTGAAGAATACCTCTCTGTTATCTGATGTGCGCTTATTTCACCATGGTTCATGCTTACATCTATTCCGTTTTCATGCATATTTTATACTTTCGGGTTGGAAAAGTAGTGAATTTGTGTAGGTTGAGTTCATTTGCAAGATATAGAGGTCTACTAGTTGACTCGACATCGACATCTCGATCTCGACTGGACATCTCGATCTCGACCAGCTTACTCGACATCGACCAAACCACCCGAGATCGATTGAAGAGAAAGATGTAGATCAAGACCAAAGCCAGGTTGACCACAACAAACCAACTCGACTCGACATAGGTCACTCGATATCGACATGTCCATTCGACATCGACTAGAGCAACAGACGCGTATGAGACAACGGATTGGGCCGAATCTTTGGAAGATTTTGCTTACCCACAAAGATATCTATCATCTACCAAGACTTTTTATCCAGGGAATATTACCTATTTTAATATTTTATTTTAAGATATAATTTAGTTTAGATAGAATTTACCTTTACCAATCGTAGTAAGATTAAGAATCCAATCCTTGACTAGCAAGGGTTATGAGGCTATAAATAAAGCCCTAGGGGGCTGTCTATACTCATTCAACCAACCAACAAATCATCCGATCAGAAGAAGAGAAAGATAAGTGCGATAGAGAGAGAGAAGGTGGTTGTAAGATTAAAGTTTTCTTTTCAAGTTTTAATGCAAAGTTCTTATTTTTTCTGCAATGATGTTTTTCCCGATGATGAGTCAATAGTCGTCCTACTTCTAGGGTGGGGGAGAGCCCGACGATAGCCATGTAAGTATGCTTTTATTCCTTATTTGATTATACGATCCCGTTCTCAATCCTTTATGCGAATTTAGGATCATTCCTTATTTACTTTATATGAGGCGAAAGTGGATTATACGTGTGAATTTAGATAGTAATTAGGTTTTGCCTGCGAAAGTTGACCAAACCCTAATTATGAAACGGTAGAAACAATTAGGGTTATATGCAAAAGCCTCTATATTCCCAATTGGTGATGATAAAAACTTAATCTTTTATGAGATTCAACTAAAAATGCATGCATGATTATCGTTGTGGTGAATCCCTACCTTAAAAGCTTTTTAGTTACATAAAACAAAAACATAAAAAATATCGTCGTCTTTTATTTCACTTTATTTCTTTCTTTATTTTCTGTTCGTTACTATCTGTCAGTGAAGCCACTCGATCTCGACCTTCCCAGTTGATATCGAGAACATTGCGTCGAGAGATCCCAAGTTGACGGTCTTCTAAGTCGACCGAAGCACACTGACCCACTAGAGATCGACCTACTTAGTTAATATCGAGTGCCTCTGTTCTTTGTTCTTCTTTGCAGGTTTCACAGATCGACGCCAGACACTAGGAATCGACTGCCCCTATCGATATCAACATAACCGGTCGATATCGAGGCTACTGGTCGATATTGCGCAGAATTTTAAAGACTATTCAGGAAACTGCTGACACGCCTCCTCGTGGATCAATCCTGATTCCCTTCCACTACAGCGGGATGAAGTCTTGTATTTTATTTGCATGGACTAGGATTCGGTTTGCTTTATATTTCATCTTTATTAGACTCGATTTCCTCCATTAACAAATTCTGGCGCCGTTGCCGGGGAGGCTATCAATCGTGCCCCTGTCTAGTCCTACTAATCTTGCTTCTTAGTGTTGTTTTGAAGGTGTATGTGAAGCACTGATCACACACCTGAGTTCGCTGCTTTAAACGATCCGGAACGCTTCCTTCGTCTACAAGAAAGGGCAAAGAGGGGCATGGCTAACGAGGAAACTATGCAACAAGAGCTCGAAAGGCTTAGAAAGAAAGTTGAGGGGTTCAAAACCGAGTGCGATCAATATACTCAAGTGCAGCAAAGAATGGCCGCTCGATACGAACAAGAGGCCCAAGCTCGACGAGAAGCCTGAGAGCAACTACGCCATATCCCGCAGAATGCCAAAGAATATATGCACCCAACTGTGGTGGTGCCTGAGTATCCTTTTGTTCTCCCTAATGTTTCTTTTGAAATTAAAACTACTTTTATAGCGGAGATTAGAAGACATGCTTTTAAGGGAAAGGGCTCCAAATGCCCTATGACGTACATAACCACTTATATATACTTATGTGACACCATTGCTGACGGTGTCAATTTAATGTATGTGCGTCTTAAAACTTTGAGATGGTCTCTTGCAGGAAAGGCATTGCATTGGATGGAGAGCTTGCCCTCCCCCCCGATCTATCTGCACCTAGGGTGAACTTAGAGATATCTTTCTCAAGTAGTTCTTTCCACCATCCAAAATGGCGCTGATTCGCCAAAAGATCACGTCCTACAAGCAAAGACCAGGAGAAATGCTAGCGCATGTTTGGGAGCGTTAAAAGGGCCTGTTGAGATCCTGCACTACGCATGGGCAACCGTCATATTTTATCCAAGAGATCATCTACAATGTCCTAGACGTGCCAATAAGAGAGTGGATAAACACCTACACCACCTATTGCTACCTAGAGCTTACCCCTAATTAAGCCTGGGAGATGATTGAAAGGCTAGTGGAGTTCGACAACATCTATGGGACTCCTGCGACACCCGATACGAGGTCGCCCCCATCCATGCCACTATATGAGCCTTCAAAAGAGGTGGATCCTGAGGTGAAGGACTAGTTTATAAATGACTAGATAAAGCGTCTTCAAAATAAGTTAGTTTTCTTACTAATAACCAAGCTTGTTTAGAATGTGGGTCACAGAAGCACAACACGATGGCTTGTCCCTACACGGAGCAAGTACAATAAGCGGAGCCACGATGAAGTCAAATATGCACGGGGGCCCAACTATGGAGGCTATCAAAGGAATTGGGGATATCAACAACCCCAAAAACAACAATACCAGCAAACCCCACCATATAGAGCACCTGGCCATCCTGAGAGAAAAAGGAGGGATGATCTACAACTCATCCTGGAGGAGATGAGAAGAAACCAAGTGGAGACTAAGCAATCCCACAATGCCATCCACACAAAACTACATGGCATTAACGCAAAGCTTGGTGAGATCGACACATGGAGGAAGAGCGTAGAGACCCAACTGGATCAATTGGCAGCCTACATTCCACGACAAGTTGGAGCGCTCCCAGGCCAACCACAGACCAATCCTAAGGGGCAACTAGTTGGCCACATCGCAGCCATATGCCTAAGAAATGGAAAGGAGATCCAATTAAACAATGATGAAACGAAGCCAGCGGAGAAAGTCCCTGGAGAGTCGGTCGAGATCGACACGCCCCAGTTAAGATCGACCGACCCACTCGATGTCGAGACCCCCGTCGATGTCGACCCTTCCAGGTACACCTGAGATCAACCACAACATAGAGGACCACAACACTACAATCGCCAATGAAAGGGCCACCGCTGTTGTAGAGCGATCCCGCGCTGATAGAGAGGAGGATGCGCGCAGACAAGCCCAGGAGAGGCGCAATCAACATCCTGTCTGAGATTTTAATTCCTGCCTCTAATTTTGAGATAAAAATTAACTTCCTGTCTGAGATTAAAAGAAATACTTTTGAAGGAAGAACTAATGAATGCCCCTTGCAACATATTTCTACATTCATGGAATTATGTGAGACTATTGCTGATGGTGCAAACTTGGAATATGTTAGGCTAAAATCCTTTCGATGGGATCTTGCAGGGAAGACTTTACAATGGGTAAAGAGTTTGGCTCTACCCTCGCTGAGGACATGGGCAGAGGTGAAGGCTGCGTTCCTAAACAAGTTCTTTCCTCCATCTAAAACGGCGATGTTGCGGCAAAGGATCACGACTTTCAAACAAAAGCCTGGTGAGACATTGTCACAGGCGTGGGAGCGCTTCAAGGACTTATTGAGATCATGCCCTACGCATGGGCAATTACCTTATGTCATCCAGGAGATCTTCTACAACTCCCTTGATAGGACGAATAAGGAGAGAATCAACTCTTACACCTCATATTGGTGCATTGAGCTCACACCAACGAAGGCCTAGGAATCAATTGAGAGGCTCGTCAACTTTGATAGGACATATGGGACTATTGCGGCCTATGACTCAAGGCATGCCCCATCAATGCCACTTTATGAGCCTCCAAAGGATATTGATCCTGATGTGCGGCATAATTCCACAACGATCAAACACGCCACCTTCAAAAGCAAGTTAGATTCCTCTCTAACAATCAACCTTGTCGGCAATGTGGTTCAACAAGGCACAACACTAGTGCCTACCCACATCTTGAGCAAGTGAGCATGGCGGATCAACATGAGGAAGCTAAGTGGACGAGAGGCCCCTATGGAGGGGGCAATTAGCAGTATTGGGGAGATCAATGGTTCTATCAACCTAAACATCAACAAAGGGATCCCCACCTTATAGAGCACCTGGGCACCCTGAGCGCGAACCAAGGAAGGACGACCTGCAGATCATTCTTGATGAGATGCGGAGGAACCATGCTGAGTTCAAACAAGCCAACAACTTCATTCATACTCACCTGCAAGGCATCAATTCTAGGCTCGGGGAGATCGACGTTTAAAAGCGGAACATGGAGACCCAAATGGGTCAATTGGCGGAACAAATACCCAAACCGTCAAGATCGCTGCCTGGATCTACTGTGCCCAATCTTAAGGGCAAGATTACTGGACATATATTGGCAATGAATCTAAGGAGTGGGCGTCAATTGCAAAAGCCCGAGCAAAAAGCGGACGAGAAAGCCCCAGAAGAGACATCGATGTCGACACACCCAGTCGATATCGACCAAGGTGAAGTCAATGTCGAGTCTCTTGTACTCGATGTCGACACAAAAGTTGATCTGCACCAGAAATCGACTCCTCCAATCGATATCAACAACCCTCTAGTCGATTTCGACTCAACTCCAGCCGCAGAAAAGAAGAATGTGTTGCCATTCCTAAAAAAAAGTTATTAAGGACCCGACGGAAAAGAAGTTTCAGCGATTTGTGAAGATGCTTCAAGGGTTTAATGTTTCAATTCCATTCACCGAAGCACTTCATGAGATGCCGTCATATGTGAGGTTCCTTAAGGACTTACTAGGTAAAAAGCGATCAATTGCTGAGATCGTAGAGGAGTGCAACAGATTGGAACTACCGGAGAAGCGGGCGGACCCAGGTAAGTTTTCTATCGCTATAGGCTTAGGTCAATATCGCTTTAATGCTTTATGTGATTTAGGTGCTAGTATTAGCCAGATGCCACTAACCATTTGGCACAAGATAAAGATAGGTCCCCTAGAGCCTGTGGATGCAAAGCTTTTCATGGCCAACAATACGGTAGTGATTCCAACAGGGATGGTTGATGATGTGCCAGTGCAAGTAGGTAAGTTCTTTGTCCCTGCTGACTTTCTAGTTGTTGATATGGCAGAGGACCCTTCTTGTCCCATTATTTTAGGAAGGCCATTCTTAGCAACCGTCGATGCAAACATAAGCGTGAGGAAAGGATTGCTCTCATTCATCATTAGTGATGAAGTCATAGAGTACGCTTTCAACAAAACGGTAAGGAAGAATGAAGGGCCAATGAATATAAAGTCAATCAAAGGTGTCTACATCACATGTGGGGAAGCAAAGGTAAGAAATATGACACCTAAGGAGCTTGAAAAGAGGGCCATAGAAGGCCAAGTGGAGGAAGTCGTGTCAATCTTGAACGAATGAGCCAAAAAGCCACTCGAAATCGACCTAGGTAAGTCGATATCGACTAACATAGTTAAAGATTCTGTGCCAGGTTTTAAGTATGGGGTCGACGTGGGAGAAGAGAGCTCGAAATCGAGCACAGAGGTCGATATTGACCACAATCCGATGCCAAAATCCACTGCCCTGGAAGCTGATGGAGGGAAGAGAACCTCGATATCGAGTCCACCATATCAAAATCGAATAGACCATGTCGAGCAAAAATCCTCCACATCGACAGGACCTCCAGGAGCAAAACAAAGGTCGATATTGAGTGATGCTGATCGATATCGACTAGACTCAGAGAAGGAAAAGGTAAGCCAAGGTACGGATTCCTCTTTTTCAATTTCAATTAGAGATTTATCACTTTTTGGAAGAGGTTTGCCTTGGTATGTGCGCTTGTGATATGCTCGCAAATTGCCATATTTTCTATACACATTTATGTCCATTTTATCATTATTTGCATGCATATTAGATGGGAAATCATAAGATTAGTGTAGTTTGTGAACAATTGTCAAATATAGAGGTCTGCGCGAGTTTTTATGTGATTTTGCAGAATTAGAGATGAAAATGGACAGATTTGGACAAGGGAAGAAGAGCGGAAAACGAACTCGAAGTCTACTAAAGAGGTCGAAATCGATGATGAACCTCGACATCGAGTGAAACAGAGCAACCAGGAATCGAGCAAGAGTAAAACAGAGCATGTCGACATAGATAGGTCGATATCGATGTCTGAAGATCGATATCGAGTGGCCTAGATCGAGATAAAAGATAGAAATTGAGTGCCAATCCGAGGAAGAGAAGGAGTGCTCGAGATAAGATAGAGAAGGTCGATATCGAGGTCCCAAGGTCGATATCGAAGTTGCCAGCAGAATGATTCGACTCAGTTTTTGATAGAATTCTATCTGAAGCATTCGAGATAATCCTAAAGTCCAGATCTTCTATCATTAAGCACCAGACTTATCTCTTTATGAGTTTTACCATGGAATTTTTAGTTTTTACCTTATTTAAGTTTTATCTTAGAGAATAAAGATAGGTTTTCGAATCCTTGGCTAGCATGATTTGAGATCTATAATTAGAGGCCATTAGGGCTGAGTTATTCATTCAAGTTTTCAATCCAAGAACAGCAAGAGTTTTAGTTTTTATCGCAGAGAATTTGTAGAGAGAGAGAGGACGATTGAGGTGGGAGGGAAGCGAGAGCGGAGATTTGGCTTTGTTCGGTGTACTTTCTTTCTTTTGCAATACAGAGTAGTTTCTTTTACATGATGATGATGAGTTCAATGATGAAGCGCGAGTAGTCAACCCACTTATAGGGTCCGGGTGAGCCCGACGTTAGCAATGTAGGGTAAGTGCGTCAAAGGTATGATTTTTATGCGATTCCATCTTCTATCCTATGCATGATCCTTTCCGAAAGTTAGGGAGATTCATTATTTGCATTATTGAAGCGAGAGCCAATCATATTGTGAACTTGGATTACTCATGAATTGGATAGTAACTCTTAGGTTTTATGCGAGAGCCTCTAATCACCTAAGTGTTGGTAACGAAAGTTATTTGACGGAAATACATTAAATTTCATAACTTTAGCATTATACTTGCATGAATATCGTTGTGGCATGAATCCCTGACCTTGGAAGACTTAAGTTTATTGAATTCTTTTTCAAAGTTTGAGTTTTTTTATTTCTGACCATCTTTCCATAACCATTCTAAGTTCTTCGGACTACTTTTCTGACAATAGGTTACGAATATGGTTTTTGTTACAGACATCGAAATCGACTAGCAAGGTCGATATCGAGCACTAACGTCAATATCGAAGTCTATCTCGACGTCGACTGCTTTGCTTTTGTCTTATGCAGGAAACTCACTGGAAATCGACCAAAACTGAGGCCGATATTGACCAGACACCTCGATATCGAGTGTCTTCTGTAGTCGAAAGCTTGATCGTGATTGCAACTTTGGAAGCGCTGACATACCTCCTCGTGGATTCGATCATGAATTACCCTACCACTACATCGGGAGGGATTCTTGTATTTTATTTGCTTGAACAGGGAGTTGGCTTAGTTGTGATATTTATTTGATATTTTGTTTAAGCGAATCTACCTCCCCTAACGAACAACTTGTGCAGGGTATCCAATGATGATCTAAGCCACTACGAAGTAGGAGATAAGGTGTATGTCTCCAAATCCAAAGATCATTGGTTCCCGAGTATATTCAAAACAAAGAGGATGGGACCCTTTATTGTGAATCAGATCCATCAAGGCGGGATGCAGCTGAGAGATAAGAATGGAGTGTTGTTTGAGGCCCAGGCTACATGGGCTCTGCAGATGCCGCCTTGAGAGCATAAAAGGAGAAGTCGGCCTAGCGACTATAAAGTCTAGAGCATGTAACAAGACAAGTAGTTTTTTAGGTTTTAGACATCTTTTGGTTTGTTTTTGACACTTTATGTTTTGGACATTATTGTTTCGTTTTGTTTTTATTTTCTAACGAGTTTAAGGAAAAGGAAGAAGCGTAAAAGAGAGATCGAAATAGAGTAATATGCTCGATATCGACAAAAAGGGTCGATTTAGATAGCTGTGGTCCACCTGAGATCACCCTGAAGCTTGGAAATCGAGTAATATGCTCGATATCGACTGGTCCACCCGAAATCGACCTTCCTTGCAGACATCTTCAACTCCTAATTTTCGTGAATTTTTAGTAAGTTTCTTTCTTAACCCTAGTGTTTATACAGTGAGGACACTGTAATCTTTAAGTATGGGGTGGGAGAAAGGCTTACTTGCATATTTTTAGTATTTTTTAGCAATGTTTTAAATTTTTCATAGTTTTTGCATCTTTCTTTTTAATGTTTATGCATACTTATACATAGTTACTTTAGATATACATGCATTGTTTATTTATCTTTAAGCATTATTTATCTTTAAGCATAGTTTATTTTTGAAAAAAAAAGAGAGAAAAATGACCCCGATCAAAAATTTTGAAAGATAAAGAAAAGAGTCATGGAAGCTATATTGAACTCGATGATGCAAAAGTAGATTCATTAGAGATATAACATGAAATTGCCTGGTTAAGGGAAGTCACAATGAAGTGCAATTTTTTAGAGAAAACCATGAAAGTGAGGTAAAAATTTGAAGTTGCTTTTGACATGTGCATGATAAGATGATGGAGGACTTTATATTTTCCATACATGTGCTCAATTTCATATCCTAGCCTTACCTATGCATATTTGCAATTACACAAGCCATATATGAGCCTTACATTATCATTATAGCTCCACATATATTACATATTTCCCATTTTATACCTTATACCCTATCCGGGGACAATGTTGAGAATGGATGTCATCTTTGGAATTGTTATTATGAAGTTGTTGGCTGAAATGAAAATAATTTTTGAATATATGGAAAATTTAATGAGTGAGAAAAAATCCAATCACCTCAGGAGATAAAGGTAGGTCGACCCTGCTCGTTGAGATGTTAGTTCAGCGAGATGGGACACAAGGTGAGGAGTCCGAAGTACTAAGTATCCGGGGCCATTCATGACACCCATGTTTGCAACTCGCAAGAAAACAATACTAAGGTTAGAGAGGTAAAAGCATTAAAGTGAAAAATAGCATTGAGCGAAGAGTGAAAGGTGAGAAATATTATGAAGAAGGAATGTGGAATGGAAAGAAAGTTTATTTCCCCGGATTAACACCACATGGCCAAAAATTAGCCCACCTTTAGCCTTTTACCAATCTACTTCTCATAAGCTTGCAAAAAGTCCTCTTGATTATTAATGCGATGTTGCATGAAATTGTTTTATGCATATTACCCTCCTTTTGTGAGTATGATGTTGCTTTTATTCACATGCATGGATATTGTTGACAATAGTACCTTTTCGAGGATGGCAATTGAGTGTAGGGACATATAACAATGACTATATGATGTTGAGGGTGTATTTTCTTGCCCTGAATGACCATTAAAAGTATTGCTTGGGGACAAGCAAGCTTATGTATGGGGTGTTTGATGTGCGCGTAAATTGCCATATTTTCTATGCACATTTATGTCCATTTTGTCGATATTTGCATGCATATTCATTGGGAAATTATAAGATTAGTGTAGTTTATGCTTATTTGTCAAATATAGAGGTCTACATGAGTTTTTATGTTATTTCGCAGAATTCGAGACAAAAATGGATCAATTTGGACAAGAGAAGAGGAGTGCAAAAAGAACTCGAAGTCTACTGAAGAGTCGAAATCGACCTAAGGACTTGACATCGAGAGGTCGATATCGACTGAACATGGTCGATATCGAGTGCCCGAGATCGAGTGAATTGATAGAGTTCGAGTGCCACTCCGAGGTCGGGTAGAACTGCTCGAGATGGAGAAAAGAAGAGGTCGATATCGAGGTACATGGTCGATATTGACTGCAGCTGCAGACAGATCCGACGTTGTTTTTGAACGAATTCTATCCGAAGCGTGCACGATTATCCTAAAGTCAAGATCTTTTATCTAGTCCCACCTGACAAGTTATCCCTTATGGTGAATTTTTTATTTACCTAAGGAGTTTTAGTTTTTTGCTTTATTTAAGTTTTATCTTAGGAATAAAGATATGTTTTCGAATCCTTGGATAGCGAGGTGAGAGATCTATAATTAGAGGCCATTAGGGCTGAGTTAGAATCATTCAAGCACACAGAATTTCAGTTTTTAATACAGTAGTAGCGAAAGAGAGAGAGAGAGAGAGAGAGAGAGAGAGAGAGAGAGAGAGAGCCGAGTGAGTTGGAGGGAAGCGAGAGCGGAGATTTGGCTTTGTTCGGTGTACTCTTTCCTTTACAATTTTAATTAAAGTAGTTTCTTTTCCATGATGATGAGTTCAATGATGATGAAGCGCGAGTAGTTCACCCATTTCTAGGGTCGGGGTGAGCCCGACGATAGACATGTAAGTTTGTGCATCAAAGGTATGATTTTTATGCGATTTCGTCTACAATCCTATGCATGATCCTTTGCAAGAGTTGAGGAGATTCATTATTTGCACTATTGAAGCGAAAGCCTATCATATTGTAAATTTGGATTCGTCATGAAATTGGATTGTAAATCTTAGGTTTTATGCGAGAGCCTCTAATCACCTAAGTGTTGGTAACGAAACTTATTTGACGGAAAGGCATCATCTTTCATAATTTGTCATAACACTTGCTTGGTTATCGTTGTGTCATGAATCCCCGACCTTGGAAGCTTTTAGTTTATTGAAGTTATAAAAAGTTGTGTTTTTATTCTGTCCACCCTTCCCTCATCATTCTACGTTCTTCGGACATCTTTTGTGACGTTATTTGGTACGTTTACAGTTTCTGTTGAAGACTCGATTTCGACTACAGAGGTCGATATTGAGTGCTGACATCAATATTGAGTGAACAACTCTACGTTGACTTTGCTTTTGTCTTTTGCAGGAAACTACTGGAAATCAACAAGAACTGAGGTCGATATCGACCAGTCTACTCGATATCGAGTTGTCTTCTAGAGTCGAAACTTGATCGTGATTGCAAGCTTAGGAAGCGCTGACATACCTCCTCGTGGATTCGGTCTTGAATTACCCTACCACTACATCGGGATGGATTCTTGTATTTTATTTGCTTGGACAAGGGAGTCGGTTTAGTTTGATATTATATTGATATTTATTTTAGTAATTCCCCCCCCCCCCCTTTACGACCAATGACAGCGAATCACTTTCTCCTGCACCTGATCAAGTCATCGACATCATGTCTAGCAAGTGCCTAAGTAGGACTCGCTGCCAGCGAGTGGAGTCAGAGAGGAGCATGTCCAAGAGCTAGCATGACTCGCTGCCAGCGAGTTGAGTCAGCCCAAGTGTCAACGAGCAAGTAACATGAGTCGCTGCCAGCGAATGGAGTCGCTCGAGCGGAAGGGTGGTCTCGCTGCATCGGAAGGAGGCTTTCACGGCAGTGGAAATCTTCACTGACAGCGGAAGCGAAGTGTATTGGAAAATTTCTAAGGCATGGACATTCGCTAGCAGCGATTCTGGTAGCGAGGTGCTAGAAAAAATCCAACAGAAGGTCGACCAAGGCAAGTCGCTGCTAGCAAAAATCTTTTCGCTGCCAGCGAAATCTGACGTTGAACTAAACATGGAAAGTATATCTTTTATCTAGTTTATTTAGGAAGATTCTATCGTATTTGTCTATCTTTTACCTTGTTTATTCAAGATCGCGACTTTAAGCTTATAAATAGAATGTTTAGGGTTAGTTTTCTCATTTATTGAAGTAGAGCAATCACCTTTGAAGAGAAGAAAGTTTAGGTAAGCCATGTTTGGCTAATTTTCTTGCTTCCGCCTACACATTCGAGACTTGGTTGGTGGTTTGTGAGTTTCTAATTGAAGTTATTTTTCCTCTATAATTCTTTCAAGTTCTTTGTGTGATATTGATTATGTTATTGATGTTATCTTGATTAGCAACCTTGATAATATTGATTTCATGCTAGGATTTAATATTTTCGTATTTGTGTTATTTTCGTAGTAGCACGCATAAGATTGTGGATTCCGTGTTTAAAGCATGATTATATAGGGAGTTGAATTATATCTTAAACATTGAATTATCGTGTTTAATTGGTGTTATTTATAAGCTCAAGTTTTTTGGACTATTTGCTATCTCTTTGTTAAATCTTGACCGTGTTAGGGTTGCATTGAGGTGTAAGGGATTAATTGGACTCGTAGAACTTTTAATCTACTTAAACCAAGATGAGAAGAATTCGTAGGAAAAGATAATGACTTAAAAAGGATTAGATGATCAATAAAACCAACCAAAGTCAAGAACTTGTAGGTGGAAACACTTTTCTTCTATCCTTTATTTTCTTTTGTCAATATTATTTTCTTTTATTTTCATTCATAAAAATCATTTCTTTTTATATTGATAAAAACGCAATATTTAGAAATACTTGATTCTCTAGGATTCGACCCCTTGCTTGCATACTATACTAGTTTGTTTGTTCGTTTGGGAATAATTTTTGACGAGGTAAATCAATGACTTTTCCTCCGCCATAAACCTTTAAGCTACTTTCATAATATTAAAGTATTAACATAATCGGGCACAAGTTAGTATTTTCCAAACCCTTTAACCTAATGTTTGAAATCAAATCCGACACTTTAATAAATACGACCCTCAAATAATATATTTTAAATCTCGCTTTCAAATAAAAATTAATCATATATTTTACATAATCATATAAATAACACTTTCAAATAGAATCTCAATAATTCAATTATCATAAATATCAATTCAATGCTCACATTATCATATAAATAACATCTAATTAACATTTCTAACAATTAATCATCAAATAAAGATATAATATATAATTAATTTAATCACAATAATCAAATCCAAAATAATTAAATAATAAATATTTAATACAATTGAATAAACAAGTAAAATGACCCTAAATAAAAAGGTCCAACTCTCAATCCCCAAACCCTTACTTCCGGCCCAACCTCCTTAATACACTTACTTCCGGCCCAGCCAAGCCCATCATTTAGCCTACCCCCGTCGAATCGGGTTCAATTAAGCCAAGGGAAATAAAAGGAACCGAACCCACTGAATCGGACCCAAATGAAAAAAAGGAAACCCAGACCAACAACCTTCTTCTTCAACCTTTGGACCCGACTCCCCTGTTCGCCTGGGTTGCTCCCGCCGCTCACTCGCTACTCCTACACCTCCCTCTCCCGTCCTTCTTCCTCACTCTCACGCACCCTCTTGCCTCACCCTCGACCCGCATCCCCGCCCACTTGGCTTCTCTCTTGCCCTCTCTCGCGCTTGCACCCTCCCGCTCTCACTCCGGCTCCTCCCTCGATCACTGGTGTCCTTCCCTGTTCGTGCACAACGACACCCTCTCCCCCGGATTCAAGATGACAACAGTATCATAAGCTAAAAGAAAAATAAGTAAAAAGGAAGAGGCTCATGGAGGTCGGGATTTCGATGCTTTGCTGGAGCTTCGTCGGAGACTTGAGGAAGGTTCATGGGCCGGAGGCTTGAATGGAAAACAGTAGAATGAGGAGGGCTCGATGTCTTAGGCTTCCCAGCTCGGGTTCGTCGGACGTCGGAGAGGAGGAGGTGGTTGTTGGAGGTGCTCGTTGCGCGATGCTGGTAGCCAGCTGGTGGAGAAGAGGGGAGATTGTGATGGTCGTGGGTGAAAGAGAGGAGGAAAACCCATGTGCTTGTTTGATGTACATATTTGTACCTATTTTATTCGCAAGTTTTGACTTCATATTTCATTCGATTCCTAAAATAAAGGTTAAAAATAATATAAATTTGTGTAGAATGAGCTAACGTGCAAGAAATAGAGTATGCACAAGTTTTGGTGTGAATATGCAGGAATTTGATTGGAATCGGAGTCAAAACAAAGAAGCCAAGTGAAGCTGAGGAGAAGTCAATATCGACAGGACTGGTCGATATCGACTACAAACATCGACACAGACTTTGAGTGTCGAGATAGACCACACAGATTAACCAAGAAGACAATCGATATTGACTACCCGAGGTCGATATCGACCTTACACCAGAAATCGAGTGGAGAAGAACCCGTCAAGCAGAAACAGAGAGGTTGATATCGACTACTCTGGTCGATATCGACCATACTTCGACACGGGATAGACGCGCTTTTCGGGACATAGATTATGAATCTTATCAACTAAAGCCCGAATTATCTTGTAATATTAGATAGATTACAGCCTAGAGTTATTTGATTTTTACCTTAAAGATTTATGTAGTGTTTTAGATATTTACCAAAATAAAAGATCTATCCTACTTGTTTGGATAGAGTTTATAGTTTAGATAGAAGATACAATCTTTGGCTAGCAAGGTTAGTAGCCTATAAATAAAGCCCTAGGGGGCTGGCATTCAAGCATTCAATTAAACAAAGTCAATCATACAATAGATATAGAGTTAGGAAGAAGCTTTAGGGTTTGGCGTTTGCGAAAGCCGACGTTTAGTTGTAAAGTTTCGGAGTTATTAATTCAAATTTCCTTTCAATCAATGATGTTTCCTGCGACGAGGTGCGAGTAGTCTCCCAAAGCTTCTAGGGTCGGGGTGAGCCCGACGTTAGCCATGCGTGATGCAGTGCAATTGTCAATGACTCCTGGTGACATTAAGGACAACATGAAGGTTCCATTTGACGGTCCTATCACTCGTGCAAGGGCCAAGAGGATTCAAGATGCAACCAAAGCCCTTTTTGTCCGTTACCAAGGAACTATGGAGCAACGGTTTTGATAATGCATATACTAGATAGGCATTATAGACATTTTTAGGCTAGTTAGGTTGCATTTAGTTAATGATTTGGAGTTAAAGTGCATTCGACGATTATTTTGGAAGAGTTCGGATTTTGCGCGAATTTGTGAGTATTTTTACAGAGTTAGATTCGAACGCTATTGGGATGCATGATCGTGAAGCAAGGAATGAAGAAGACAAGAGATTGGAGTGCCCTCGGTATGGACAGAGGAGCTAGCAGCCAAAGTGTGTCGCGGCCGCAACACAATGTAGCGGCCGCAGCCAAGCCCGCAGCCAAGGCCGGAGAAAGGATTGATGCAGCGGGATTGGAAGAGCTAGCTTGCAGCGGCCGCAGCAACATGCCGCGGCCGCCGCATTTGTCACATACGCTGCGTTTTATTAAATTGAAACCCTAGTTTGTTATTTCGTTTTTTTGGTTCGGCATAGACTTTTAAAGGCCGAGTGTTATTAGTTTTCAAGGACTTCAATTTTCATTCTACGTTCTATCAGACAAATTAAAGATTGAGCGATGTTTTCCATGAGGAACTAAACTCATCGGTTCTGCCTGCAATTTGAAGCTTTATTTGTATTGATTGTGAGTTTCTAATTCTCTTTCCTTAATTCCGCTATTGAATGCTTTAACTTCTTTGCGCTTATTGAATTATTGTTTTGTTCTATCTAGCCCGCGCAACTAGTTAGAGTCAATTCAATTCCTAGGGTTTTGTAGATTCCTGATTGCGAACCTTAACCCAAGTAGCAAACTTATGCCATTAGGGATGATTGAACTAATTGGATAGGTAGGAAGTTGAATGTGTTGTTAAATCCCTCTTTAGGGACTGCAAATACCTTGGCTAATCTCTGAACTTAAAGCTATCAATTGGTTTAAATCCTTCTTTAGGGACTGTTTGATTGATAAGGGTTGCTAGGACTCATTGGACTAGTAACTATATTAGGTCGGGACAAGGGCATTCATAGGAAACTTAATAGGACGAGAAGAAGTTACAAGGATCGCTTCAACCAAATAAAGTGGAAAATTGTAGGTAGAACTACTTCTCTCATTTGTTTAAATCAAAACCCTTTACCCTGCCGTTCATAAATTGCTTTGCTCTCACAATCCCCCCATCTGGTTACTTAATCGGCACTTGAATCATACTTGAGCAACAAATCTCCCTGTGGGATCGATGATAGAGCATTATTAGTATTGCATAATAGATTGCATTTAGTATTGGGTGTAAATATTGCATATTTTAGTTGCATTTACATGATTACTTGTTGAGTTGGAAGATGCGGAATCTACATAATGTTATGGTTTATTTCAGGAATCGTAATTCAAGGTGGAATGAATTTGAGGGGAGTTAAAGAATAAAGGAAATGGCATTATCACCTATAGCTAATCACGTGGAGAGAAGTGGAAGAAATCGCTGGCCGCCCCGCGGCCCGAACACTCTCGAAGGATTTCGCTGATCGCCAGGCCGCCCCGTCGCCTGTGCCAGCCGCCCCGCAGCCTGTCCAGAATCGCCGAATCAGTTATTCACTTTAATTAGGGTTTTTAGTATTATTTTTTGCCGATCCTTTGTAGGCCTTTAAAAGACATTTCTAGGTTATTCTACTCTTCACCTTATGCACTTTTGAGAATTATTGAGAGCACGTCGAGCATGAGCAACTAAACTCTCGAAGGTTTCTCCTACAGTTTGGATCTTTGATTGTTGAATTGTGAGTTTCTTAATCTAGTTCTTATTCCTATTTGAATGTTTTGGCTTCCTTGCGCTTAAATCTTTGAATGTGTTTTATTCTCTCTGGCCTGATCAACTAGTTAGAGTAGATTCATTTAATTGCTAGGGTTTTGTAGATTCCTCGTAGCGAACCTTAACCCAAGTGGAAATCATATCCCTTTAGGACTCGTAGGACTAATTGGATGTGTAGGAAGTTGAATATATGTTAAATATCGACTCGTAGCTTGATATTGCATATACCTTGGTTAATTCATAGTCTTAATGCTATCTATAGGTTAAATCTTAACCGTGTTAGGGTTATTTAGAGATAAGGATTGCTAGGATTCGTATGACTAGTAATTTACCTAAGATCTGGACAAGGACATTGATAGGAAAAGAAAAGAACTAGAGGCTGAAACAAGGATCAAATTCATCAATTGAAGTGACAAATTGTAGGTGAACCTATTTTTCTCTATTGCATTCTACAACCTCTATTTCCTTGTTTACTTGTTTCCGCTTTGACAAAAGGCGGATCTTTTTCTCATCAAACTCTCTTTTATTGTCACTTGCGATTAAATTAATACTTGGAGTTAATAGATTTCCCTGTGGATCAACCTCTTTCTTACCACTTATACTAGTTGTGAGTTTGAGTATTCTTTGGCAGGAACAACGACGGGTTTTCCTCTTGTCAATCGACCTCTTGCTTATTGCTATACTAGTTATAAGTTTCAGTTTACTTTGACGGATCAACGACAGGTTTTCCCTCCATCAAATTTGGCGCCGTTGCCGGGGAGGTTTATTGATTCTTGTGTGTTTTTGGTGTTGATTTTTGGTGTGGAACATCTTATATGGTCCATACCCGTGCTACTAATCCATCTTTGCTATTGTTTGATTCAGAGATTGAAAAGTCCCTTTCTGCCTTACGGCGAGAAACTCGTGATCGCTTTCACGAATCTTCTTCTGATCAGGGAGAAAGCACTGCAGAGATGGCTTACAACGCAAATCTTACTCTGAGGGAGCATACTGCTCCTGACTTGGCACAACAACCCTTGGCAATCCAATTCCCTGCACTTGGGGAAGGTGTGAATTTTGAGCTGAAATCTGGAGTAATTCATCTATTACCCAATTTCCATGGGTTGAGTGGGGAAGATCCCCACAAACATCTATCAGAATTTCATACTGTGGTGGTTGGAATGAAACCTGAGAATGTCACTGAAGAACAAATCAAGCCGAGGGCCTTTCCTTTCTCTCTAAAGGATGATGCAAATGAGTGGTTCTTCTATCTACCACCTGGGAGTATATCTACTTGGGCTGAAATGAAGAGAACCTTTCTGGAGAGGTACTTTCCTGCAACTAAGCGTAACGCCTTGAAAAGGGCGATAAGCAGCATTGAGCAGCAGGCAACGGAGTCTATTCATGAGTATTTTGAACGCTTTAAGAAACTCTGCGCTAGCTGCCCATGTCATGGCTTCCCTCAGAAAGATCTAGTTCTATTCTTATTTAATGGGCTTACTGATGAGGAGCGCAGAACGGTGAATTCTTGTTGTGGGGGAAACATGCTGAATAAGATACCAGCGGCAGCATGGGAGGTGTTCAAGGAGCTCTCTGAGGGCTCTAGGCAGTTCAAGAAGAGCACTCGTGCTAGAGGTGTACTTGCTATTGATGCCCCAGTGGCTGCATTATAGACTGATATGGCAGAGATGAAAGAGATGATCAAGAAGCTCGTAGTTGACAGAGCACCTCAGTAGTTGAAAGCGTGTGAATCCTACAGCGATCCATTCCATCCTATGGATATGTGCTCAACTTTGCAAGAACCTAATGTTGAGTTGAATGCAATTGCGAATTTTGCTCCACAAAGGCCTAGGCAAGGCAACTTTGGTAATCCTGGGTATTGCTAAGTGCAAAAGAGGCAAATGACTCAGGAAAGCTCCCATCGCAAACGATTGCGAATCCCAGGGAGAATGTCAGTGCAATAACGCTTAGGAGTGGCAAGGAACTGATTGCCACACCACCAAAGGGCGACGAGGAAATCATGGACGAAGAGATATAAGTCATAGACGATGAGGATGGCAGTTGTACGGTGCGGCGGCCGCAGCAACCATGCCGCAGCCGCGGCACACCAGGTGAGTTGCGGCCGCAGCACCTTGCCGCACCCGCCGCCACTGTCCCAGACGGGACCCCAATGCTAGGTGAACCTTCTACTCCCCCCTCTTCTTCTTCTTCTTTCTCTCCTTCTTCTTCTCCTCCTTCTTCCTTACCTCTGGAGACTCCGAAGCCGGTTCCACCCTTTTCGGAAGCTTTGAAAGATACACGAAGGTATGAGAACGATAAGGAGATATTTGAGACATTCAGCAAGTGCGAGGTAAACATTCCTTTACTCAACTTGATTAAGTGCATTTCTAGATGTGCTAAATTCTTGAAGGAATTGTGCACCATAAAGAAGAAGCAAAGATTGAAAAAGAAGGAAAAGGTGAGCTTAAATGAAAATATCTCTGTTATGGTGCAAAGGAAATTGCCTGAAAAGTGTGGAGACCCAGGTATGTTTACAGTTCCATGTGCAATTGGGAATACTAGATTCAAACAGGCCATGTTAGATCTAGGAGCCTCAATTAATGTTATGTCCTATAACTTGTACATATCGTTGGTTTTGGGTGCTCTGACTGAGACTGGGGTTACAGTGCAACTTGCTGATCGATCACAGATCAAGCCAAGAGGCGTTGTTGAAGATGTTTTGGTTATGGTTGATGATTTGTTTTTCCCTGTTGATTTCTTTGTTTTAGATATGGAGCAGGGAGCCCCAGAAACACCCATCATACTAGGAAGACCATTCCTGAAAACTGCAAAAACGAAAATTGATTCTTGTGAGGGTTTATTGACTATGGAGTTTGATGGAAGAAAGATAGAGTTCTCTCTTTTTAATCATGTTAAGCTTTCTCCTGAAAATTCTTCTAATATGCCTGTTGCTAACAACATTGATCGCAACATTGATTTTCGTGATTTGTTAGAGACTCCTAAGGAAAACAGTTTCTTAAAATTTGAGCCCCCTAACAAATTGCAATCTTTAGGAAAAGAAGACCTCAAAATCGGTGTTGAAAGTTATGTTGATCCGCTTAAGTCCATACTTTCACCTTATGAGAAACTTATTTCAAATGGTGTGGAAGCTTTTGCGATTTCAGGGCAACCCCCAGGATTAGCTCACGGAGAGAAGCTAATGGTGCTGGATGAATGCTTGGACAGAAAGCTAATTGGCACTTTATTTTCGTCATTTATAGTTCTTTTGCTCAATTGTGTGATTTACTCTCCTTGTGTTGCTACCTCTTGGCATTGACTTTAGTATCTATGTTTCAAGACCGACTCACATAGTTGTTGGTTGCGGAGTTTATGTTTATATCTTGAGTCTTTTTGTTCTAGTTTGTGCATACTTAGGGAAATAAAGTGGCAATGGTTGATACACTTAGTAACCGGGTCTATGCATGACACCCATGTGTATGATTCACGCAAAACGGTGTTGAAGACTATCCACTAAGAAAGGAAGCTTGAGTATTGAGTAACCGGGTTCATTCATGAAACCCATGTTTGCAACTCGCGTCAAAAGATGTTCAAGTGGACTTCATCTTGGGAAGTTGAGGTGTTGATAGACCGGGGCCATTCATGACACCCATGTTTGCGCCTCGCATAAGGAAAGCACCAAAACAAATGAATAAAAAAAGAGAAAAAGAAAAAAAAAAGAAAAAAAAGAGAGTCACATTTTGCTTATTCTTTTTCTTTCTTGAGTCACGCAAGTAATGGCAATTCGGTGGAGATTTGGTGATATTGTGGTCAATGTTATGAGTTTAGTACATTTTGGATTGAGTTGAGAGTTGTATTTTAAAGCCTAAACACATGAGAGCATGAGTGAAACACATATTTCTGGTGAGGTTGGATGATTTCTACTTATAAGCATTGATAACTTGGATACATGCTATGACGTTTGTTTGCTTGGTTTGTGGTTGCACTTGCTAAAATGTTGCTTGTTGATGAGGTTGAGACTTGAAGGGATTTCCTGTGGGATGCATTGATTTATGTTCATTCTATCATTGCTTGAGGACAAGCAAAGGCTAAGTGTGGGGGAATTTGATAATGCATATCCTAGATAGGCATTATAGGCATTTTTAGGCTAGTTAGGTTGCATTTAGTTAATGATTTGGAGATAAAGTGCATCCGACGATTATTTTGGAAGAGTTCGGATTTTGCGCGAATTTGTGAGTATTTTTACAGAGTTAGATTCGAACGCTATTGGGATGCATGATCGTGAAGCAAGGAATGAAGAAGACAAGAGATTGGAGTGCCCTCGGCATGGAAAGAGGAGCTGGCAGCCAGAGTGTGCCGCGGCTGCAGCACAATGCAGCGGCTGCAGCCAAGCCCGCAGCCAAGGTCGCAGCAAGGATTGACGCAGCGGGATTGGAAGAGAGCTAGCTTGCAGCGGCCGCAGCAACATGCCGCGGCCGCCGCATTTGTCACATATGCTGCGTTCTATTAAATTGAAACCCTAGTTTGTTATTTCGTTTTTTGGTTCGGCTTAGTCTTTTTAAGGCCGAGTGTTATTAGTTTTCAAGGACATCAATTTTCATTCTACGTTCTATCAGACAAATTAGAGATTGAGGGATGTTTTCCATGAGGAACTAAACTCATCAGTTTTGCCTGCAATTTGAAGCTTTATTTAGATTGATTGTGAGTTTCTAATTCTCGTTCCTTAATTCCGCTATTGAATGCTTTAACTTCTTTGCGCTTATTGAATTGTTGTTTTGTTCTATCTAGCCTGCGCAACTAGTTAGAGTCAATTCAATTGCTAGGGTTTTGTAGATTCCTGATTGCGAACCTTAACCCAAGTAGCAAACTTATCCCTTTAGGGCTGATTGAACTAATTGGATAGGTAGGAAGTTGAATGTGTTGTTAAATCCATCTTTAGGGACTGCAAATACCTTGGCTAATCTCTGAACTTAAAGCTATCAATTAGGTTAAATCCTTCTTTAGGGACTGTTCGATTGATAAGGGTTGCTAGGACTGATTGGACTAGTAACTATATTGGGTCGGGACGACAAGGGCATTCATAGGAAACTTAATAGGACGAGAAAAAGTTACAAGGATCGCTTCAACCAAATAAAGCAGAAAATTGTAGGTTGAACTACTTCTCTCATTTGTTTAAATCAAAACCCTTTACCCTGTCGTTCATAAATTGCTTTGCTCTCACAAACCCCCCCCCCCCCCATCTGGTTACTTCATCGACACTTGAATCATACTTGAGCAACAAATCTCCCTGTGGGATCGACCTCTTGCTTATTGCTATACTGATTATAAGTTTGAGTTTACTTTGACGGATCAACGACAGGTTTTCCCTCCGTCAGGTTCAGGCCACCCTAGATCACTTTGCTAAGGACTACACCATAGGCACAGGAAGTGAGCTTACGTCCACAAACGGAGCTCATGAAGACTCATCAGCACCCTCCGTGACATAACCATGCTCGGCACCAACATGGGCCACTCAAGGCCATCTCATGTCGAGTGGGCCAAGGAGGATGTCGAGTGAAAGTGAGGCCCATGTCGAGTACACCCTTGTGCTTGGGCCGGTTCTCTTAATTTAATTAAGTTATTATTTTATGCAACTTAGATTAATAAGGTGGAATTAATTATATCTTACCTAGATGTAATTATATCTTTTATCAACCTAAATTCTATCTTGCATAGTAGAATTGGTTCTTAGAATTTCTATTTAATCATTGTAATCCCCTTTGAATTAATCAGATTGAATAGAATCGAGGAAACTCTTTAAGGATTAAGGGTTCTTTGATTTCAATCCCAAAAGCTTCAAGTGCTCTTGTGATCTAAGTTCCATTCGGCCACAATTCACTAAACCCTAATCCACAATCGATTAAACCAAACACAAACCCTGGGCGAGTTCTGTCGCAAAAACCCTAAGCCATCGCAGAAGAAGGAAGCCCTGGCGCTGCGCATCTCTGCATCGCCAGCAGCGAGCACTGCTCGCTCGTGTGCTACCCGGCGCTCGCGCGCGCTCCGCGTCCCCACTCCCAGGCACCCGCACGCCTTCCCGCGCTGCTTTCTCTCTTCTCTCGCTTCCTTTGTGTTCTGTCGCTATTATGTTTTGCTGGAATTATTGTAAGTGTGGTTTTGGCGCTAAAATCATAATATTAATTCCTTATTAAATTGTTCCAATCAGGAGATATCAAAGAGCATTGTAAGATCAGGCAAATATACGGTGTGGTTCGTGATCTTGAGCCCACAGGCGAAGGATTGGGTATCCCAAACGTATCAAGTGGTATCGGATTCTCAGGTTTATGCAAGTTCTTTACTCTCTTGATTCCTTTTTGAGTGATTTATTTTCGTGCCATGATTTTCACCATTCCCGCTGCATAAATTTTAGTTCTTTATTATTCACCCTAAAAAAATTGGCACTTTATTTTAGTTATTTTCTTGTTTGGATCTTTAATTTGGAAGATATTGAGTTCTTGATTGCAAGTTTTGATTTTTATTCCTTTTTGCTACATATCATGCCTATGAATGTGATTCTTGGATTAAAGCATTATATGAACTTGCACCACTAAAGAATCCTAATTTTCCAGATTTCTAGCCTATTTGCCTTATTTTCTTTATTTTTGCTTACTTTTGGATCATCGTAGCTTAGATTTTTTTTTATTATTTTTTGCTGTTTCTGTCGCATTACAGTCCCTTACAGCAGCCTTTCTAGTAAAAAAAAATACAGAAAAGCCGAGGGCTTCAAAAAAAAACAAGCATTCCTCCTACCTTTTGTTGAGTTAGTAACTCATTGCATCTTGTTCTTTCTTTTATTTAGCTACTTGTTCGATGATCTGATGGTTTTAAGCTTCACAAAAGAACCCCCTTGTGTGATTTTGTGTTGTGCCGACACAAGAGCCTTGGTCACACCCCTCTTTTTCTGAACCGTGTTGCAACCGTCAAATAATAGTTGACGGAGTGTGTGCACTTGCTTACCCTTGTGATTGCATCGTGTCTATTGCTACATATTATTATATTTTCGAGCATCACATTGTAGCTATTATTTTCTCCACTTTAGCCGCTTGTTTATACTTGCGATCCTTGCTATCCGACTTGTCGCTAATTTCTTTTGAAATTTAGTCTCTACTTGCTGTCTTCAATATTGCAAAATTCTGTGTCCAGGGAAGATTACTTGGATATTGTGCCTTGTTTTCTCGCCTCTTTGATTTCTAAAACGGAATCACTCTTAGGATCAAAAGGGCTTGCATTACTTGGTTTCTGGTCTTTGCTCCGTTTACTTGTTGCTCTTCTGATATTGTAGGAACATGTCGAACGGAAACGACCCTAACTCTTCCCCTACCCCTCCTGCGCCACTTACTGTATTCGACATCCAATCCATCATTGCAACTGAAATTGCCCAATTGACCAATCGCTTGGCCATTGAAAGGGCCCAAGACCGTGTTGAATTTTCAGCCCAGATCAACCAAGCCATTGATCGGAGACTCGAGGAAAGGAAACAGAATGAGGCTTCTGGATCTACACCTCCCTCGGGTGGTAAGCAGCCTCCTACAAGTCATACACCTCCCTCAGGTAATACTCCACCGTCAGGTAATCCACCCCTGTCTGGTCAATTACACTTTAAACTGCGATCTGCTACGCCTAACCCTTTTGCAGGAGAGAATGACAATGATCCGTTATCTGGCTTTAACGGTAATGATGTACGCCGAGACCATACCACCCCCTGACATCAGCAACATGGACAGCAACAGCAGCACCAACCACCTCACCAGACTCACGCCAATCCTCTGTTCGTCAGAGCCAACTGGGACGACAGTCGTAGCAATGCTGATCTGAACGACATGCACCACTTGGAGGACGCTTACCAAGAGGTAGATCCTACCTTTGATGATTTACCTAATCCTAATTTTGGTCGTCCTAGATTTGATAATGCACAGGCTATCCAAAGGCGCGATGTTAAAATAAAATTGGAAACTTTTGATGGTACTAATAATCCTAAAGCTTATCTTGTTTGGGAAGATTATCCTAATTATGTTTTGGAACATCTGTGCTTTGAGGAAACAGAGAAGTTGGAAGTTGTTATATTACATTTAACAGGTATGGCTCGCACTTGGTGGTTTCGCACTCGTGAAATCTGCCGTCGTCAAGTTAAGCAGCCTGTTGAAACTTGGCCCCAACTCCGCTATCTTCTGAAGAAACGCCATGTGCCTGAGGAATACACAGAAACAATGAGGAACTATGGAGCAACGGTTCAGGCCACCCTAGATCACTTTGCTCAGGACTACACCACAGGCACAAGAAGTGAGCTTACGTCCACAAACGGATCTCATGAAGACTCGTCAGCAACCTCCGTGACATAACCATGCTCGGCACCAACATGGGCCACTCAAGGCCATCTCATGTCGAGTGGGCCAAGGAGGATGTCGAGTGAAAGGGAGGCCCATGTCGAGTAGACCCTTGTGCTTGGGCCGGTTCTCTTACTTTAATTAAGTTATTATTTTATGCAACTTAGATTAATAAGGTGGAATTAATTATATCTTACCTCGATGTAATTCTTGTCCACTAAGTTTTTATCTTCTAGGTTTATTTATCTTTAGGATTTTAATTATATCTTTTATCAACCTAAATTCTATCTTGCATGGTAGAATTGGTTCTTAGAATTTCTATTTAATCATTGTAATCCCCTTTGAATTAATCAGATTGAATAGAATTGAGGAAACCCTTTAAGGATTAAGGGTTCTTCGATTTCAATCCCAAAAGCTTCAAGTGCTCTTGTGATCTAAGTTCCATTCGGCCACAATTCACCAAACCCTAATCCACAATCGATTAACCAAACACAAACCCTAGGCGAGTTCTGTCGCAGAAACCCTACAGCCGTCGCAGAAGAAGGAAGCCCAGGCGCTGCGCATCTCGGCATCGCCAGCAGCTACCGCTGCTCGCTCGTGTGCTACCCGGCACTCGCGCACACTCCGCGTCCCCGCTCCTAGGCACCCGCGCACCTTCCCGTGCTCCTTCCTCTCTTCTCTCGCTTCCTTTGTGTTCTGTCGCTATTCTGTTTTGCTGGAATTATTCTGTGGTTCTGTCGCTAAAATCAGAATATTAATTACTTGTTAAATTGTTCCAATTAGGAGATATCAAAGAGCATTTCAAGATCGTGCAAATATACATCGTGGTTCTTGATCTTGAGCCCACAGGCGAAGGATCGGGTATCCCAAACGTATCAATGTGTGCCTGAGGTAAGTGATTGATGTTGATATCGTTGTGTCTATATCATCTCCTACGATTCTATGTTTAGTCCTAATCGAAAGAAAAGGGATTCATGCTAACAACTTGAGTTATAAACATAAAATTGGTAGAGACAATTAGGTTTATTTGCAAAAGTAATCCTAAGAGTTGGTGTACAGCGAAAGCTCGTCTCTCAGGTGAAATAGCACAATTGTCTGTCTTATTTGCCTTATTGCATGCATTGGTTAACGTTGTGGTAAACCCTAATCCTAGGAGTTGTGTTTTATATAGTTTATACACATAAAAACACTTTTTTTATTTTGTCCATTGCTTCCTTATTCATCCTACGTTCTTCGGCCTTTCTTTGCCGACAAAGCTAACAACTTTGCAGGAACCAACATCGATATCGACCCAAGACATCGATATCGACCACTTTACCTTCGTCGACGGTTTTCTGTGTCGACGTCGATCTCCAAAGTTCCTGTTGCTGACGTCGATATCGACCACAACATCGATATCGACCGCCCATGTGTCGACTAGCAATCTTCTGAGCCAGTCAATTTATGCACTAACATCGATATCGACCTCCTCTAGTCGATATCGACTGCTTGTTTTTGTCTCTGCATGTTTTCTTTTGCAGAAAGGATCGACAGCCAAGGTCGAAATCGAGCACCAAGGTCGAGATCGAGGCTTCTAGTCGACATTCAGGACATGATTTCAGACTCTACTAGGATCCCGCTGACCTGCTTCCTCGTGGATCGATCCTGACTACCCGACCACTACAACGGGAGGAAGTCTTATGATTGTTTGCATAGGCTAGGTATCGGATTGCATCTATTTTATATTATATATTTAAGAACTCGATTTCCTCCTATCAACATTGTTCAAAACAGAAGGAAGAGGGAGAGGTTAAGGTAAAGTAAAATAAAGAGGGGTGTTGCTATTTCTGATTGTAAAATCGAAACAAGGAAGGGGAAATGCAAGGGTTTGGTAGGTGCAATAGGGAGAGGGGGAGGAGTGCCTTGCTGCAGGTCTAGGTCGGGGGGTAGGGGCTAGGTAAGAGGTGGATTGTGTGAGTGTATAAATCAAAGATAAATACTCGAAAATAAATCCCGCAACCCGTTTTCTGATCTTAACCCAACGCGATTAAAATAAATTTAAAATAAACATTTGAATCTGAATTAAATAACGAAACTCGAAAATATTTTCAAGAGTCAAAATAATAAAGCAAATTAAATTCGTTTTTAAATTGAACACTAGGTTCAAGCCGGAATTTGTCTAAAAGGAATAAATGAAAATCTCTTGCTCGAAGACGAAATATTTTGAATTTTTTTTTTCGGAATCATAGAAGTTAAATAAAATCTTAAATCGGTTATAAAATCTATAATTACAAAAATAATATTTGAAAATCTCAGTCTTTACATTTGTGACGTGACTTGGCTTACTTATTGTTGGATATTACTTTTGCTGTTCTGCTATTTTAGGTAAGTTTCTTCTAAACTTACTCAGATTGATCAGAAATCCTCCCTGCTTATATGTGCATGATATACTAGGTGTTGCATATGCATAAAAGCATGATCATGTAGTATCCTGTTTATGTTGCACTAATTGAAACAACATATGTTTACTTTATGCATTTGAAAACAGAACGGGGTTATATGTGAGTCGTAGAGTCTTTGCTAGGGTAATAGGACAACCTGGTTTCATCGGGTTAGTACCTATCGAGTCTTATGAGTCTGATTATCTGAGCATGATTCTAAGACATTATATATCAGCTTGACATTGACATTATATGACTGCGGCTACGACTGAGTCTCCACCCTAGGTATGGGCGTGGTTTTTGAGTGGGATATGCCACTTGGCATTTTTTGGGCCATTTACTACCATCTGCATATATATATATAGGGTGTGGTTCAGGTGTACACACCCCTTAAAGTGTACCTTGTTCACAAATATTATTCGGTGAAATGTGAAACATTCTACCGAATACTGTTATGTTACAAATTATTCAGTGGAATTTGAACATTTTCATCTGAACTGAAAGGAAAAAGAAAAAATAACAGTATTCGGTAGAATGTTTCAAATTTCACCGAATAATGTTTCACATTTCACCGAATAATATTTGTGAACAAAGTACACTTTAAGGGTTGTGTACAAATGATCCATACACTATATATCTATATGTATATATATATATATATATATATATATATATATATATATATATATATATATATATATATATATATATATATATATATATATATATATATATATATATATATATATATATATATATATATTATCAGCATGCTTGTGTGATTTAAATTGTTGTCCTGCATTAGAAGCGTGATATTAGGACTAGCGTATATGTGTGCTTATATGTGGGGAATAACAAAGTGTAGTAGATTAACCATATAATAAACGTTTTTAACTCAGCTGCGATTGTTGGTCTAAGCGGAGTTATTTTCCCGACATAGACAAATAGGACAGGTTCTGGGTACCCAACGACCCTTCACTAGATTTGGGGTATGAAATCCCCTCTTTCAAAACACTAACTTTTGAGGTTTGAAATCTCGACCCGTACTTGGGTTGCAATATCCGAACAAAGGTACCCAACCTTCGAAACGTAACCCGAATATTTATATTTTTGCCGTTACACTGGATTTCAGTAGGAAGGTGAAGGAGAAATAGAGCCCTAGGACAAGGTTACGAAAATTTAATCCTTTCAAATTTCAATTGCTTTAATCCATTCAAATTAGATCTCCACCGGTGCCAAATTCCAATTGCTGGTGCATAAAAGATTGTGGATTATTTTGTGATTCTTTTGTTTTAATCGTTCGAGATTGACAGTTGATGAGATTGTATCTACAAAAGAAATTTTTTGTGTTTTTTCTGATATTTGATTGTGAATTCATTCATTGTTGATACGATCATGTGTTTGCGAGAATGACATTTTATATCATAGGCATCATTAGCTTGTATTATTGGATTTGTTATTCGATTTTAGGGTTGATGACAATCGATTAAATCCCACTTATTTTTAGTTTATAATAGATTTATGTGATTATTTTGTTGTTTTTTTAGATTGGTTAATCATCTATGTTTATGGTGACATTAAGTCATACTTGTTTAGTGGTATAGTGTTATAGGTTGGTGAAACCATTGATGATAAATATCAGGTAACAGGGGTGATGATAAGTGATTACAATGGTGACAGTTTTTTGTAGTGTCAATGGTCATATTTTGAAAATATTAGTCAGTGACATTGGTTTTTTTTAGGGTAAGTTATCATGATGGCATTTTTTTTGTTGACATTGTATCATGATGACAAATTTTTGATATAGTCGACGGTCAAATTTTGAAAATAGGAGTTGATGATAATATCTTGGTTATATATAGTGTGACGGTCACATTTTTAGTGGTTTCATAATTTTTGTGACAAATATTTCATAAAATACTATTTTGGTAAGAATTTTTTGTTTGAGAAAATATTCAAACTATTAAAACTTTAATCAATGGTAATGTTTTGGTTGTATATAATATGGTGATGATATTTCTTATGAAAATGGTACGTTGGTGACAATTTTCATAGAGAGTCAATTAATGGTTAAATTTTGGAAATACACGGGTTGGTGACAATATCTTGGTGATAAATCGGGTGGGTGACAATATATCTTACTGATAATCAATTTTCGGGCGATGACATGGTGTAGAATTATGTACATTAAAGTTTCATTTGCTTAGCTTTAGCCCTCTAGGGTCTATGCTCCCCTACTTCTAGGGTTTTAGTTTGGTGACAAAAGTGAGTTAATATTAAGTGACGAAGATGATGAAATTAGTACCATACCCACATTTTAGTTTGGTGATAGTGTTTTGTAGTTAGAGAAAATAGGTTAGTGACACTATTTTGGTGACAATTTCGGGTGAGAGAAACTAGTCAAACTTTTAAAATTTTATATGGTGACAATACTTGATGATATATAATGTGGTGGTGACATTTATTTTTATGTTGACACATATTTTTGATATCATTAATTGTTCAATGTTTTAAAATATGGGCCAATTACAATGCCTTGATGATATAATGTTATGGTGATAATTTTTTTAAGGCTACACTATCGTGGTGACAATATATTTTCATCAACCTCGTCACCAACAATTGTCACGATTAAAATAATCTATTAGCAGAAAAAAATCATTTGTCACCGGGAAAAAGTGATACTGGCAACTGTCACTAGAAGAAAATCAAATATTAAAAAAATCTATGTAACTAGAAAAAAAATCCCCCAAATGTCACTAGAAAAAATTAAAATTTCACCAAAAACGTCAATTGTCACTGAAACAATTGTCACCAAAAAATATAGTCCACTGTCATCGGAAAAACTGTCACTAAAGGTAGACATTGATCGAAATGGTCAATGTTGACTAGTCAAGTCAAAACTAAAAAAAGGTCAAAGGGGGAGGAGGGAGAGTTTTGGAAGGAAGGGTAAAATTGTCGTAAATGTACATTTAGTTAATTATAAAAAAAAGTTGACATTTACCTAATAATCTCTTCTAATATGGATATTCACTAAATTTAACCATATATATTTATGTTACGAGTTTCGATCGAATAACATGCCTCAACAATGGATATTTGTTAGTAGAAGGAAATCGAGTATCTTAAATACAAATATAAAGATGTATAAATGTAAACCGACTCCTAGCCTATGCAAATAATTACAAGACTTCCTCCCGTTGTAGTGGAAGGGTA
Source organism: Persicaria maculosa (assembly GCA_963922045.1). Taxonomy (NCBI): domain Eukaryota; kingdom Viridiplantae; phylum Streptophyta; class Magnoliopsida; order Caryophyllales; family Polygonaceae; genus Persicaria; species Persicaria maculosa. The sequence goes on along the minus strand of OY998261.1, from coordinate 14,338,908 downwards.
GTCAGGTTCGATCCACGAGGAAGCGAGTCAGCGGGATCCTAGTAGCGTTGAAGACACGTCCTAAATGTTCGACCAGAAGCCTCGATCTTGATCTCAGACCTCGATGTCGACCTTGGCTGTCGATGTTTTCTGCAACAGAAGACCTGCAGAGATAAAAAAACGGTAGTCGATGTCGACTAAAAAGGTCGATATCGATGTTAGTCCACGAAATCGACTTGCTCAGAAGTCTGCCAGTCAATACAGAAGGTCGATTTCGACGTTCGGGGTCGATTTTGATGTTTATCAGCAGTGCCCCAGGAATCTCGTGATCGACTCAGAAGACTGTCGATCTATCAGCGTGGTCGATATCGACTCCGACCTCGATATCGATGTTCTCCTGCAGTGGGTTAGTTCTTCGTCGGCAAAGAAAGGCCGAGGATTTAAGAATGAAAAGGGAGTAATTAACAGAAATAAACAAAGGTGTTGGGTTTTTCGATGACTCAACGAACGGCGGGCAAATATGAATGTAAACTTAAGAAAGAAAAGATCTTCCAAAGCCAAGGATTACCGCGACGAAAACCATGATAGAATAAGTAAGAATCCACTAAAGATCCATGCTTTTATCATAAAGGAAAAGGCTTTCACCTAAACTGACAAATAGGAGAAGAGATCTTGCAATTACTTAACCTAATTTGCGTCTACCTTTGTCATAATTGAGTTTATAATCTTTCGAATAGAAACCCTAATTACTACCCAAGTTTTACAACATGAGTTCCTTAAATTCGCATTTAAAGATGAAGCACAAGGTAGAGTGAGATAAAAGATACCTTTTTTAGCGTCACACAAACCTTACCACCATGGCTATCATCGGGCTCACCCCGACCCTAGAAGAAAGGGTGACTACTCACTCATGTTGAATGTAGACATGCTTTGAATTGAAATAACTTGCATAAATGGGAAACTTTGAATCTTTACAATCTCAACGCCAACTATCGTAAGCGCTTGAAACTTTAAAGCTCAAAATTAAAACTCTAACTTTCTATTGCCTATTGCTATTGTCTTTCTTCTTTGATGATCTAACAAACCAGACCCTAGGGCTTTCTTGATAGACTACTAATCCTTGCTATCCAAGGATTGTAACTCCTATCTAAACTATGAACTCTATCCAAACAATTTAGGATAGGTCTTTTATTTTGATAAAATTTAAAACAACTTGATAAAACTTAGAGGAAAAGATAAATTCAGCTGCTAACTATCTAGAAGTACAAGATAATCCGTGGCCTTAATGATAGAATTCACAATCCGAGTCTCAAAATCGGATCTATCTTCTGTCGAGATAAGGTCGATATCGACGTTGGCGGTCGATATCGATGTATGTGTTTCTGCTCAACTTGTCTAGCTCCACTTGATGTCTATGTTGTGGTCGATATCGATGTTTAAGGTCGATATCGATGTCGTCTTGGTTGGTCTGTGTGGTCTATCTCGACACTCAGAAGGTGTGTCGACAACTATGGTCGATATCAATGTTTAAGGTCGATATCGACCTCTGCTCAGCTTCACTTAGCTTCTTCGTTTTGACTCCGATTTCCCTCGAATTCCTGCATGGTTAGCTCAAAACTTGTGCAGACTCTATTTCTTGTATTTTAGCCCATTCTTACACAAGTTTATATTCTTTTGGACCTTTTCTTTGGAAATCGAATGAAATAAGAAGTCAAAAGATGCAATAAAAAGAGGTACAAATATGTACATCAAAACACCCCATACTTAGATTTGCTTGTCCTTAAGCAATAACCAACACCTACAACACACCCTTCAAGTCTTCACCCTTGTCAAAAGCAACATCATAAACGGTAGCAAAGCAAAGCAAGTGAATTTAACGTCATAACACATATTTAGGCGATCCATAGGCATATGCAATTTTTATCCAACCTCACAGGGATAATGTGTTTGCACTCAACTCTCATGTGTTTAGGCTATGAAGATCAACTCTCAACTCAATTCCATAAACAATCTCATAAACAATGCAATTTATAAAAATCCACTTCGCAACCAATTATGAAAATGCAATAAGAATCATCAGGAGGACATTCGCTCAATGGAAGACTTCAAAGAAGTCTCCATTCGGCGGGGTTGTAATGGGGCTTGGTAAGGAATTAAGTGTAAAGACCAAGTATATTTATATATTATGTTTATTTTAATAAATAAATTATTATTAAATTCAATTTGTAAAAGTGGAATAAAACCCGTTCTCGAGCGTAAGTTTTGGATTTTAGTTATTCCGGCATCATTTAAATTTCGGATTTTGACGGGATTCGATTTCGCTTTCGAGTTCGAGTATTAATAAAGATTAATTTAAACTCCGAGATTTGATTGAAATTAATTTAATTCCGTTATATTGAGATTAGTAAATTAAATTTAATTAAATTGTCTTAGTCGGGATTCGATCGGACGAGCGGGTTTCGAGCCTTTTCCGCTAATTTGAATTCGTTAGTGGACCCGATTCTTTAATTCTTTCCCTTTTCTTTTATTTCTTTTATTTCTCTCTCTCTCTCTCTCTCTCTCTCTCTCTCTCTCTCTCTCTCTCTCTCTCTCCCCTGCGGTCCCCCTCCCTTCTCTGCAATTCACACACAAAATCACCACGCTACTGCCTCAGCTCCCCTCCTCACTTCTTTGTCTTCAGACACCCAAACAAACCCCGCCCCCCAAATAAGCTCAAACCCACCCTTCTCTTTCTTTTCTTCTGGGTAAACAGAACCCCAAACACACAACTCCTGGACCCCCTTGTTGAGGTGTTCTTGCCGCACCACCTCCACCCCTCGTCGCACACCACCAGCAACCACCAAGAGCTACAACACCACCACAGCACCTCCATCTCCCTCCTCGTCTGTCGCCGAGCCACCACACCAACAACATCACCACCATTCCATCTCCCCTGTTTTGCCGAAAACACCCACACCCCACCACTTCCTCCTCCTTCATCCTTCCTTCCAAGCAGCAGCGGCCAGGCCTCCCTCCGACGCCCAAGCGCCGCCCAGGAGGACCCCCTACCCCCCCGGAGCCGCCGACGTCGCCATTGGGTCCCTCATCCCCTGTTTTCCATCCAAAAGCTCGGGTAAGGTTCTCTCCTCCCTTTCCAATCGAAAAAGTTGCAAAGCATCACCTTTAAGCCTCCTATCTTCAATCTAGGCCGAGAAACGCAGCCCCGAGCCTCCGATGAAGCCAATCGAACTCCGGCGATGCCGACATGTCCGACTTCGAATCTGCCGGTGAGCCTTCCTTCTTCGTCCTTCCTTGATCGTTTACTGTGTTGTTGTGGGTCGGAGAGAGAGGTCTAGTGGGGGTGGTTGGAGTAGGAACCCCGGACGTCGGAGGAACTCTCCTCGTCCTCCTCCGTATTCCGAGCACGGCCTCCGTCCATCTTTTCTGTCGTTACGGGGGAAGAGGAAAGACTTGTGGGCCCCCCTCTCTTTTATTCTTCTGCTGAGTGTATTGGGCCTAATTTTTCAAGGTTGGGCTCCTACCCGGATCCATCCCATTTCTTGTCGGGTTGTGCTTCCTTTTCTTTTCCGGGTCTGGCCTCTTGATCCGGACTGGATCCGTTTCATTCTTTTCCTCAGGCCAAGGGAGCCGGGTTGGGCTGGGCCTTTTGGTTCCTCTTGGTTGGGCTGGGTTGGTGGTAATATGTGTATATTGTTTTGTTTATAGAAAAGATACGTATATATATATTTATATGTTGTGTTTACTAATTTATATATTTTGAAGGATTTTAAAAGTAATTTTAATTGAGAGAAATTATTATATTATGATTTGGATTTTTAAAGAAAGTTATGTCGGAATTATTTTAAATGGTATGATTTTATAAGTTGGTTAAGGATTTAAATTGTATATGTTGATTATATGATATGTTATATCCTCATTTGAATATTATTATATTTTTAGAATTTGGTTATAATTATAATATTCTGGGAATTAATCTTTAAATATTATTTATTGTTTAAAGATTATATTGATTGGCTTATTTGATTGATGCATTTTATGAGAATTTCAATATGTAAGTTGGGAATTTTAAAGTGAATTGTTGGTCTTGATTTATAAATATGATTTGTGAGCCTAGGGTTATTTTAATAATTTAATATTAGAATTTATTTATATATGGTTTTTGAGATAAGAGACATGCCGGAACGATTTCTATTATATGATTTTGGAAATGGGCCTTAAGGTTTAAATGTGTAATGTCGGGTTTTGACTAAGTACGATTTTAAAAGAATTATTTGATTTTCTAAGTTGAGTTCTTTGAGAGATTGTTTTGGACATGAGATGAACCTGAAATGATAAAATGAGATGGAATAATTTGAAATGGGATATGAGACGAGATATGAATGATAGTTAGGGGCGCCTTGTGTGAAATAGGTAGACTTATGCATTTATATGTTATTAGGTGTTTGTGAATGTTGGACGTTGCTTGCTATCGGTGATTCATTTCTTGGATTCTGCTCTGCCTTGTTCTCTGCTGTTCGACTTATTCAGGTAAGTTCCTTTATGGGCTTACTCAGATTCGAAAGAGATTACCGGCTTGTGAATGTATGACATACTAGGTGTTGCATATGCATTAAAGCATGCCATGTAGTATCCTGCTAGGTTGCATTATGATTGAGCATTCTATCTCTTTACGCGTATGAAACAGAACGGCCGTATCTGTGATAGTCCTAGAGTCTTTGCTAGGGTCATAGGGTAGCCCAGCCCCATCGGGTGCCCTGAGTCTATCGAGTCGATATGAGCATGATGATAGCCCAGCACCATCGGGCATGATTTATTTATTTTAATTTATGTTATGATGATGAGATATGATGATGAGATATGATATGCTATAGCATCGAACCGGCCGGTCTCTGCACTAACGGAAAGGGGTGCAGAGGTAGGAGAGGGACATGCCACTTGACATTCTTTGGGCGCCTTTACAGTTATTTCTCGCATATTGTAAATTAGGATCATGCTAGTGTGATTTAATTTCCGCATCTGCATCATCTTTATTATTAGCGTATGTGTATGTTCGCTTGCTGGACAGAGCGTGTTGGGGCCTCGGTCTGACCCCACTCGCACCCATTGTTTTTAGGTATGATTGCTCTCTGTTTATATGGCGTGGGAAAGTCCCTCGGCGATTGCAAAGAAATCTGTCTAACCCCGCTAATCTGGCCATCCGACTTTAGAATTATGTTTTGGTTTTGACCCGGCCTTGCCGTGGCTTTTGTATCTAAATCATATTTCCATTTCACTTTCGTTTAAACTGAATTTACGAAACTTCGACTGATTAGAGGTTTGAAACCTCGACCCGTACCTGAATTGCAACATCCGAACGAAGGTATCCAACCTTCGAAACGTATCCCGGATATTTATATCCGGGCCGTTACAAAGTTGGTATCAGAGCGAGGTTGTGCAATTCGGGTACGCAAGGGTCGGGTGTATGTTTTGGAAAACCGCCCATGGATTTCGAAGATTTGAAAGCGTTTTAAAGGGGCAAAATGAACTTAAAATGTCTAACTCAATTGGACTAAGTAATGAACTTGGCTTATGATAAAAGAGGAGAACCAACTAATAAGGGATCGAGTGGGTAGAAAAGGCGATAGTCCATCCCTATTGGATGTAGTCGGAAATGGGTAGGCGAACTACTAGCTTGTTCTTTACAGATGGGTCGGGAAGACTCCAAGGAGATCATTGCAATTGTCTTTAACTGATTCTATGATTGAGTGCTTGATATGCTAAAGATTTGATTGTTATGTTCTAACTATTGAATGAATATTGATGATCTGTGAATGAAATAGCGGGAGTACCCTTATTTACCTATAGTTAAGATCAGCTTTTCTGGAACCGCCCCTTTCCTTATGAACCCTTTTGACAATTCAATCGAGTCCTCCCTTCGAATATCGGTCTTCCACGGGAATTGGGTTGGTAAACACATGGTGTCGGGAATCATGATTGAATATAGAGGTTGTCCGAGAGGGTATTGGAAGACGGTCCTTGATGAAATTCCGAGTTAGAGAGTGAGATATTTACGAGGCTGTCCTTATCCATTCTTATGACAATCCATCAGTGTCCTCTTGCCACGAAAAGTCGTATTCGAGTCTCACGGGAAGTCTAGGTGATGAGTCAGTTAGGGAGAGTCAATGTTGCCCTTATGGATCTCTATCGGGTTATCTTGATTGCCCTGTGCATGATTGTGTGATTCTATATGCACTACTCCTTGACCTACAATTGATCCTTAACGTGAATTTGTGCTTATGTGCCTTGATGCTCATGATGACCATTGTATAGGTTCGAACTACATTTATTATGTCCATATCATCCCGACATGATCTGTTGAGTATATTGCATTGTTGTACTAGAGCACGAATAAATATGTCATATGCTAGGATGTCGTCTAATTGATGTCCTTCCTGTCAATAGGTTCATGATAGTGTGGTAGTTCGGTTCTAGTATCATGATAGAGTGAGCCCCTTACTTGGTGGATACGTGTTATAAATTGATGTCGACGTGCCTTATATGCTACGTAACTCCCGGTACATGTTATGATGATGAGCTTTAATGTGAATTTGTAGTTGTATGACATTGTGTACCCATGCTTGTCTCATTGCTTAAGTCTCGTGTTGTGTCATGTCCTCTATCATGATTGTATGTTGTTATAGCATGTTACTTAGCATATTGATTGTATGATTGATTGAAAACATGAACCACATGATATGAGTCTATATGATTATTGCTTCCCTTGGATTAGGTACATGATAGTGTGAACGAGTCTTGATAAATACATGTTCTATCCTAGTATACATCAATTTGAACTCATGTCCTCATATTCTAGCCATGTCGCTTAGACTTGCTCTATACCTCATTGCGTTCTTCCTCTCATGCTACTATGTCGTTGAGATGTGATTGAATGAACTCTTGCATACCGTCGTACTAACCAGTCAAGTGCATGTATGTATCATATGTTATATTGAGCCCTTAGTAACATGTCGGGCCCTTGGTTGTGACTTGTGCAAATTCTACATTGCCTACATTATTGTTGATTCTCTCTCGAGCTAAGCCCATGATAGTGTGACTCTTCCCTTTTCTCTCATTTTAAAACGTTCCACTCGCCCCGATTAAATTGATGTTGAATTCAATGATCAACTTGCTTCCCGTGATGGTTAATTCTAGCATGTTCACATGTTTTCGCTCGGTGGTATCCCTCTACTACTCTATGATAGTCTCTCGTGCTTGCATGAATGCATGACTTGACACCTCGCATGATCACACACCACCCTATATCATGATTATGCGTACGCATGACGCATGAATATTAGAATGAATTTAGTAGAATTACCTTGATTGTATTCATGTTCGATATTTGTTATTAGTATCCTGTAAGGTGTGTGATTCCAATATGACCCGCTGAATGATTTCATATCATGCTTGTTCTATAATGTGACAACTATTGTACCACACATGTGCTCTATGATGGTTCGTTCTTAGCATTATTGTAATCTAACACTCATGATGTTCTTCTTGTTACTTTTGATGATGCCTCATATTTCGTGAATAATATGTTGAACTCCTCTTAATGACTCTTGTCTATGCTTGTATCACATGATGTATCGCTAGTATCATGTAGGATCTATGCTCGCTAAATGTATCTCGTCGTATGATTACACGTCATCCTTAACTTACTATCTGATCATTGCTGTTAGATGTGATAGTTACTATGCTGTTCTTATGAGCCCTCGTATGACGCTTCATCTGATTATTATAATATACTTTGCCATGATATATTTGGACTCATTTGTTGATGTGTATACCATGCTCTTACATTGATCATATGCATGATGCTCGTTATCTTCACTAAACTCCGCATGACTTCGAATTATATATGATCATTGTTGGTTCCGCCCATCTTGCTTGAAGTTACTTGGCATATCTGTTTCTATGGAATACTAGAATGTTAGCTTATTTCACATACGTCGACATCGGATTTGATTGTGTCTTTGATATGAATACGACTGTTGCCCCGAGATAGGTACATGTTAGTGTGGATTGACGTGACTGATATGCTCCATAATGAATTCATGCTTGTTTGTCACGAGTTATAACCTAATGGACCCCATAAAGGCATCATTACTATTCCCGAGTCGGAGTCTTGTCTCTAGTCATGTCGTCTTTAGCTTTGGTTTATTCCGTCTCCGAAAAAAACATTGGGTCGTCCGCTCTTGTCACTCCCCTATCTCCGCTAACTTAAACTCCTACGCGATACCTTGGATGAGCGACCGCATGGATCGATGATGTCGACGGAACGAGCTCGCTTTGAGAATTACGATTGTTGAGTACGATATGACTTGCAAGTGGGAGCGTCCTCTACTCGAATTGCTAACCCTTTCTGAGCTTGTTGATGATGATATTGCACTGACTTGATGTTGAAAGCTGCTTGTTGATGTGATGCTATTCTGAGTTGCTAAGCATGATCTAAATTCCTTTCCTATATAGTATGAACTGCAATTGCCGAGAATCTGAACTGGTTATTAACTAAGGTTACGATGAAACTTGCTAGTTTGAATTGACTTTATTCATATATGGTGTTATGTGAAAATTTCGAGCATGACGGTAAATTGAGACTTTTGATACTTGTTGCAATGCTTAATGATGCTAGTTGATATGTTGTAGTCCTTAATTGCAATAATGTCCATGATTGCTTCTTCCTTGAACACGTGAGTGAGGTCCTTTTTGGTTGAGCGGTCAGAGAGTGGAGAAAGGTTTTGAGTGTTTGGAATAATCGACGGTGGTAAGGGAAAGTTGCAGAAGAGGGGTGTTGACTTAGGTTGGACCGAGTGGGTTCGGGAATTAAGAGGTAATGCTTGATGATTTTCGACGAACTCCTAGGTGAATCTTGGGTGAGAGTATGGTTAGGAATAGGTCGGATAGGCGGTGGTCGAGGAATTTTACTAGAGAATGTGCGGTTAGCAGGGCATGATGCTTGTGAACTCTTGGGAAGTGTGGAAGTGTAAGAAATGACTTTTAAGAGTAAGGAAGATATAGTATGAGGGGGCCTCGAGTGTGAGGTTAGAGATAGTAGTTGGATTCTTAGAGGTGGATTGCTAGTGAGGGTTCTTGGTGGAATGAGGGGCGAGATTAGGGGTATTGAAATGAATTGGGACTTCTTTTGAGGATTTTACCTGAGCTGATGTGGGTGAATCTAGATGAGGCTGGTTTTGATGTAGGAATTGAAATCGAGCGAGCGGGGGTTGCGTTTATTTTGCCTGGTGATGATGTGAAAGCTTTCTTGATTATGTGATTTATTAAAATGACTTGGCATGATGTTAGATAGCGACTATGATGAATCTGATATGGCTGGTATTACATGATTGATATTCAATATTTGCGATCTAGTTGACAGTGACAAGTGTTATCATGATATAGCGATACATTGCTATCCTACTATGTTGTTCTAAAAGCATGTTATAATGTGTTGAATGAATCATGAAATAATGATATGTTGCTATGTGAGAGCATGATGCTGTATTATGATCAGGAGATGTTAAATGATGAATATTGATTTGGATCATGAATCTGACTTATATATATGAGATAATGGTGCGTGATTGTTAAGTGCTCGTTATATGACATTGTATGAGTTGAGATGATGTTTTGCGAGTATGCTGACGTTTTGGGTGATTCACACATTGACTGACCTTCCCTTTTGCTGAATTTTAATAACCTGACCTTGATGTGTTGACAATGGGTTTTGGTTCATTAATTCTGTGATGAGAAATGCTTTTATGACATTTGGTATGATCTGGAGATGTGATGTGACCTTATGGCACTACGATGGTATATGTTGAGACTTGCCTTATGATGTGTTGATTGGAGATTGGTTGGTTATACAGTTATGCATTTCGTATGGCTTATACAACTTGCTTGAATTGAGACTGATAGATTGATTCGATTCTGGAAACTAGGAAGAGAATATGGGATTAGCCCTTAGAGGTGGATGACTCCACCTCCTACCCTCGGAATTTGATTGATTGGTATGCGAAAAGCTGTTTTGGTTTTGGAAGATTTTGACGAGATCTTGATTTGAAAGGATTTGACTTGTTTTAGTATAAAGTTGCTTGATTAGAAATTGAATTTGAAGATTTTGAGCAGTTTTAAAAAATGGCCAACTTGGGGTTTTAAAGAAGTTGAGAGTTTCAATGATTTAGATGACAATCCTTTCATTTACAAACGCTTTGAGGATTTACGGACTGGATTTACATTATGACGTCTCACGAAGTGGATACAAGCTTTTTATAGGGGCGCTTATAGATTGCTTGCTAAGACCTAGTCGGACGCTATAATGCTTTTAGAGTTGTGATACTTCCGAAAGGTCGAAGCAAGGATGTGATAGGGGCGCTTATTACACACTTGACTAGACCAATTGGAGATGTCACGACAGTGACCAGGGTGTTGTGAGAATCCCGGAAGACGCAACCGAGATGATTGCAAGATCCTTGGACATGGTCCTCGGACTCGCCGATTTCAAACTCCTTTCCATTGTTTTAAATGATTTTAGTCTCGGGGACGAGACTTGTTTTTAGAGGTGGATAAATGTAAAGACCAAGTATATTTATATATTATGTTTATTTTAATAAATAAATTATTATTAAATTCAATTTGTAAAAGTGGAATAAAACCCGTTCTCGAGCGTATGCAATTTTTATCCAACCTCACAGGGATAATGTGTTTGCACTCAACTCTCATGTGTTTAGGCTATGAAGATCAACTCTCAACTCAATTCCATAAACAATCTCATAAACAATGCAATTTATAAAAATCCACTTCGCAACCAATTATGAAAATGCAATAAGAATCATCAGGAGGACATTCGCTCAATGGAAGACTTCAAAGAAGTCTCCATTCGGCGGGGTTGTAATGGGGCTTGGTAAGGAATTAAGTGTAAAGACCAAGTATATTTATATATTATGTTTATTTTAATAAATAAATTATTATTAAATTCAATTTGTAAAAGTGGAATAAAACCCGTTCTCGAGCGTAAGTTTTGGATTTTAGTTATTCCGGCATCATTTAAATTTCGGATTTTGACGGGATTCGATTTCGCTTTCGAGTTCGAGTATTAATAAAGATTAATTTAAACTCCGAGATTTGATTGAAATTAATTTAATTCCGTTATATTGAGATTAGTAAATTAAATTTAATTAAATTGTCTTAGTCGGGATTCGATCGGACGAGCGGGTTTCGAGCCTTTTCCGCTAATTTGAATTCGTTAGTGGACCCGATTCTTTAATTCTTTCCCTTTTCTTTTATTTCTTTTATTTCTCTCTCTCTCTCTCTCTCTCTCTCTCTCTCTCTCTCCCCTGCGGTCCCCCTCCCTTCTCTGCAATTCACACACAAAATCACCACGCTACTGCCTCAGCTCCCCTCCTCACTTCTTTGTCTTCAGACACCCAAACAAACCCCCACCCCCAAATAAGCTCAAACCCACCCTTCTCTTTCTTTTCTTCTGGGTAAACAGAACCCCAAACACACAACTCCTGGACCCCCTTGTTGAGGTGTTCTTGCCGCACCACCTCCACCCCTCGTCGCACACCACCAGCAACCACCAAGAGCTACAACACCACCACAGCACCTCCATCTCCCTCCTCGTCTGTCGCCGAGCCACCACACCAACAACATCACCACCATTCCATCTCCCCTGTTTTGCCGAAAACACCCACACCCCACCACTTCCTCCTCCTTCATCCTTCCTTCCAAGCAGCAGCGGCCAGGCCTCCCTCCGACGCCCAAGCGCCGCCCAGGAGGTCCCCCTACGCCCCCGGAGCCGCCGACGTCGCCATTGGGTCCCTCATCCCCTGTTTTCCATCCAAAAGCCCGGGTAAGGTTCTCTCCTCCCTTTCCAATCGAAAAAGTTGCAAAGCATCACCTTTAAGCCTCCTATCTTCAATCTAGGCCGAGAAACGCAGCCCCGAGCCTCCGATGAAGCCAATCGAACTCCGGCGACGCCGACATGTCCGACTTCGAATCTGCCGGTGAGCCTTCCTTCTTCGTCCTTCCTTGATCGTTTACTGTGTTGTTGTGGGTCGGAGAGAGAGGTCTAGTGGGGGTGGTTGGAGTAGGAACCCCGGACGTCGAAGGAACTCTCCTCGTCCTCCTCCGTATTCCGAGCACGGCCTCCGTCCATCTTTTCTGTCGTTACGGGGGAAGAGGAAAGACTTGTGGGCCCCCCTCTCTTTTATTCTTCTGCTGAGTGTATTGGGCCTAATTTTTCAAGGTTGGGGTCCTACCCGGATCCATCCCATTTCTTGTCGGGTTGTGCTTCCTTTTCTTTTCCGGGTCGGGCCTCTTGATCCGGACTGGATCCGTTTCATTCTTTTCCTCAGGCCAAGGGAGCCGGGTTGGGCTGGGCCTTTTGGTTCCTCTTGGTTGGGCTAAGTTGGTGGTAATATGTGTATATTGTTTTGATTATAGAAAAGATACGTATATATATATATATTTATATGTTGTGTTTACTAATTTATATATTTTGGAGGATTTTAAAAGTAATTTTAATTGAGAGAAGTTATTATATTATGATTTGGATTTTTAAAGAAAGTTATGTCAGAATTATTTTAAATGGTATGATTTTATAAGTTGGTTAAGGATTTAAATTGTATATGTTGATTATATGATATGTTATATCCTTATTTGAATATTATTATAGTTTTAGAATTTGGTTATAATTATAATATTCTGGGAATTAATCTTTAAATATTATTTATTGTTTAAAGATTATATTGATTGGCTTATTTGATTGATGCATTTTATGAGAATTTCAATATGTAAGTTGGGAATTTTAAAGTGAATTGTTGGTCTTGATTTATAAATATGATTTGTGAGCCTAGGGTTATTTTAATAATTTAATATTAGAATTTATTTATATATGGTTTTTGAGATAAGAGACATGCCGGAACGATTTCTATTATATGATTTTGGAAATGGGCCTTAAGGTTTAAATGTGTAATGTCGGGTTTTGACTAAGTACGATTTTAAAAGAATTATTTGATTTTCTAAGTTGAGTTCTTTGAGAGATTGTTTTGGACATGAGATGAACCTGAAATGATAAAATGAGATGGAATAATTTGAAATGGGAGATGAGACGAGATATGAATGATAGTTAGGGGCGCCTTGTGTGAAATAGGTAGACTTATGCATTTATATGTTATTAGGTGTTTGTGAATGTTGGACGTTGCTTGCTATCGGTGATTCATTTCTTGGATTCTGCTCTGCCTTGTTCTCTGCTGTTTGACTTATTCAGGTAAGTTCCTTTATGGGCTTACTCAGATTCGAAAGAGATTACCGGCTTGTGAATGTATGACATACTAGGTGTTGCATATGCATTAAAGCATGCCATGTAGTATCCTGCTAGGTTGCATTAGGATTGAGCATTCTATCTCTTTACGCGTATGAAACAGAACGGCCGTATTTGTGATAGTCCTAGAGTCTTTGCTAGGGTCATAGGGTAGCCCAGCCCCATCGGGTGCCCTGAGTCTATCGAGTCGATATGAGCATGATGATAGCCCAGCACCATCGGGCATGATTTATTTATTTTAATTTATGTTATGATGATGAGATATGATGATGAGAATATGATATGCTATAGCATCGAACCGGCCGGTCTCTGCACTAACGGAAAGGGGTGCAGAGGTAGGAGAGGGACATGCCACTTGACATTCTTTGGGCGCCTTTACAGTTATTTCTCGCATATTGTAAATTAGGATCATGCTAGTGTGATTTAATTTCCGCATCTGCATCATCTTTATTATTAGCGTATGTGTATGTTCGCTTGCTGGACAGAGCGTGTTGGGGCCTCGGTCTGACCCCACTCGCACCCATTGTTTTTAGGTATGATTGCTCTCTGTTTATATGGCGTGGGAATGTCCCTCGGCGATTGCAAAGAAATCTGTCTAACCCCGCTAATCTGGCCATCCGACTTTAGAATTATGTTTTGGTTTTGACCCGGCCTTGCCGTGGCTTTTGTATCTAAATCATATTTCCATTTCACTTTCGTTTAAACTGAATTTACGAAACTTCGACTGATTAGAGGTTTGAAACCTCGACCTGTACCTGAATTGCAACATCCGAACGAAGGTATCCAACCTTCGAAACGTATCCCGGATATTTATATCCGGGCCGTTACATTAAGGGTATGGAATTGTTTGGCTATGTGGTGCTTTTATAATTCGGGAATCAAGACTCCTAAATTTCAACACTTACAATATCCAAACCATAACTCTTCCATGTTGCTCTTTCCAAGCTTAATTCTCCATAACGCTCTTTCCCAACTCATCTTTCCATAATATGCTCTAAAGATGCACTAAAAGATGTAAACCATACTACCAACCCTTCTTTCAAACTCTAATATGCCTCTAAAAAATATAACACTTGTATGAAATAAATAAAGGACTTAAGGATTTTGGCTCATGCACTATATACATATATCTCTCTTTTATTTTTTTTATTTTTTTTTCTTTTGACGAAGATAATAAATAAATACTAAAAAAACATGTGCATTTATATGTTGAGCCATAAATCCTTTTACAAAATATGACAAATGTAAATATGCACCAACCCATACTTTCCTTGCTCAAAACTGGACAATATGCACTTTTCTTTCCACAAGGCATTAGTCCAGCGAATCTAAGTCTCAATTCCCAAATAGGGGTCAGGCTCAATTCGGCTAGGGATAATTTTGTGGAGTTTGTAATTTCAGGATCAGGCTAATTTTCTGGGTTCAAGCAGGGATAATGCAGGGTAGGTAAAGAGAGGATAAAAATGGCTTAAAATATGCCTCCATCATTTAATTCTCGTAAATATAGACATATTTATGTATTGGTTTTGAATAACTATCACAACATTTAGAGATGCATAGGAAGAGTAAATTCACTCAAGAAAGCAGAGGGATTTTTTATGTTCTCCCTATAGGCCAAAATTCTCACAAGGACAATTTTTGTTGGATTTGCTTTTTAGCCTAGGATCATATGTGCTCAATTTCATCACAAGTTCACAATCTACATAAAAAATTTAAGGACTTAGGCTAAACCATCCAAATATGCCATAGGATTTACATGATCAAGTCAGCTATTGAGTTTTCATCATAGGACATCTAAGTAGGGTTTAAAAACAAACTTAAAAATAAACATGCATTTTTTTGTATTTTTGACATTTTTCTTTTTTTTTTTTTGATTTTTTTGACATTTTTATAAAACTAACAAACTTAAAAGACTAAGGACTTAAACTTTAAAATGCATAAATGTTTAAATAAGATGCAATGCATAAAATTAAAGTAGAAAGCAAATAAAAGATAAATACAAGCCAAGTTCGCCATGTTTTAACCATAACCACAACCAGATAAAGAAGTTTATTATGTCCAATTTTAATCCCACCCCATACTTAAAAATTACAGTGTCCTCACTGTTGGAAAAGCAAAGTAGAGGGAAGGAAACACTCACGCTCACTTACGCTATAAACATCACTGCTCAGGAGGCGGAGGAGGTGGCAAAAGCAAGGGCCAATCCTGTGTAGGAGCTGACCCTGAGTAGTAGGCCATGGAGCCCTGTGGGAATGTCGAAGTACTAGCCTGCTGATCGAAGGAATACCCCATGTAGGTGCCCAATCCCTCGAGCATCCTCCCATAGCGGTACTGCTCATCGTGGATCTCAGCGACTGACAACTCCAGCCTAGTGAAGCGGCCAGTCACGTCGTCCTGCCAGTCTGTGGAATAGGCGGGCTGGAAGGGAGGAGGAGGTGGGGGCATATAGTTGTGGTGGCTGTGGTGGTTGTGGTGGCTGTGGTGGGACCCTTGCGGGCCCTCTCCACCCCCAGCTGCATCGAGTATCTTAAATACAAATATAAAGATGTATAAATGTAAACCGACTCCTAGCCTATGCAAATAATTACAAGACTTCCTCCCGTTGTAGTGAAAGGGTAATCAGGTTCGATCCACGAGGAAGCGAGTCAGCGGGATCCTAGTAGCGTTGAAGACACGTCCTAAATGTTCGACCAGAAGCCTCGATCTCGATCTCAGACCTCGATATCGACCTTGGCTGTCGATGCTTTCTACAACAGAAGACCTGCAGAGACAAAAAAACGGTAGTCGATATCGACTAAAAAGGTCGATATTGATGTTAGTCCACGAAATCGACTGGCTCAGAAGTCTACCAGTCGATACAGAAGGTCGATTTCGACGTTCGGGGTCGATTTCGATGTTTATCAGCAGTGCCCCAGGAATCTCGAGATCGACTCAGAAGACTGTCGATCTATCAGCGTGGTCGATATCGACTCCGACCTCGATATCGATGTTCTCCTGCAGTGGGTTAGTTCTTCGTCGGCAAAGAAAGGCCGAGGATTTAAGAATGGAAAGGGAGTAATGAACAGAAATAAACAAAGGTGTTGGGTTTTTCGATGACTCAACGAACGACGGGCAAATATGAATGTAAACTTAAGAAAGAAAAGATCTTCCAAAGCCAAGGATTACCGCGACGACAACCATGATAGAATAAGTAAGAATCCACTAAAGATGCATGCTTTTATCATAAAGGAAAAGGCTTTCACCTAAACCGACAAATAGGAGAAGAGATCTTGCAATTACTTAACCTAATTTGCATCTACCTTTGTCATAATTGAGTTTATAATCTTTCGAATAGAAACCCTAATTACTACCCAAGTTTTACAACATGAGTTCCTTAAATTCGCAATTAAAGATGAAGCACAAGGTAGAGTGAGGTAAAAGATACCTTTTTTTAGCGTCATACAAACCTTACACCCATGGCTATCGTCGGGCTCACCCCGACCCTAGAAGAAAGGGCGACTACTCGCTCATGTTGAATGTAGACATGCTTTGAATTGAAATAACTTGCATAAATGGAAAACTTTGAATCTTTACAATCTCAACGCCAACTATCGTAAGCTCTTGAAACTTTAAAGCTAAAAACTAAAACTCTAACTTTCTATTGCCTATTGCTATTGTCTTTCTTCTTGGATGATCTAACAAACCAGCCCCTAGGGCTTTATTTATAGGCTACTAATCCTTGCTATCCAAGGATTGTAACTCCTATCTAAACTATGAACTCTATCCAAACAGTTTAGGATATGTCTTTTATTTTGATAAAACTTAAAACAACTTGATAAAACTTAAAGAAAAAGATAAATTTAGCTGCTAACTATCTAGAAGTACAAGATAATCTGTGGCCTTAATGATAGAATTCATAATCCGATTCTCGAAATCGGATCTATCTTCTGTCGAGATAAGGTCGATATCGACGTTGGTGGTCGATATCGATGTCTGTGTTTCTGCTCAACTTGTCCAGCTCCACTCGATGTCTATGTTGAGGTCGATATCGATGTTTAAGGTCGATATCGATGTCTTCTTGGTTGGTCTGTGTGGTCTATCTCGACACTCAAAAGGTGTGTCGACAACTATGGTCGATATCGATGTTTAAGGTTTCATTCAAGAAATCAACTTCAACCGTAGAACAAATTAATACACACTAAGCTAAAACTTTGATTTTTCGTATTGAGGCCTCCCAATAGAGCTTAGCCAAGAGTAGTCTGAAATAGACTTGCGAAGCCCGTTAATTGTGTCCTTCAAAACTTGTTTGTGACATATCATGGTGAGGACGTGTAAGGATATTGAAAATAGTTACGATATATAGAGAAGCAGTCGATTAATCGGGATTGATTTGTAGACTAAACAAAACAATATACATATACATGCGAATTTAAAATAAAGAGATCGATCAGCATGATATACGACTTTATTCAATTCAATAATCGTTTCCAAAAATGTCCTTTTGCCCTAATATCCTACGAAATCATCGTAATTTGACCTGTCAAAACGTGACCCGACCCGAGATCCGACCCGACCCGACCCGTAAAACGTGGGTTTTGGCGCAAATATTTCAACCCAAAACCCGAAGCAACCCGAACCCGTTCAACCTGCAAATTTCTGGGTCGAGTTGGGTCAACCCGTGGGTCACCCGTTGGGTCAAGGTTTAAGATAATAAAAACATAAATAAATTATAATTTAACCTAATATTCAAATTTATTACTAATAATAATTAGGATTGAATATTATATTTTTCATCATCAACTTTACTTTATAATTTGACATTACAGATTGTTATGTATATAAAATTACATATTACTATTGTAGCAACATTAATTACTTTTTTTCAATAATATAACTATTATTAGGATAATATACAATTTTAGATTTAGAAACTATGTAAATAGTCATTAAAAATACTCCATCTGTTTACTTTTGAATGTTGTTTACTATTCATGTATGGTTTTAAGAATGATAAAAATTATATAAAATATCAATTTATATATTATATATAATTTCATACTTCAAAAACCAGTGTTCTAAAAATCGCGCCTAGGCATCGCCTAGGCGCTAGGTGGGAGGGGACCTAGGAATTTTTAAGCCTAGGCGGCTCTCTAGGCGGAAATCCGCCTAGGCACCACTTAGGTGCCGCCTAGACTCGCCTAACCCGACGATTATTCAATTTTAGCTTTTAGGCATATGATTAGTCAAATTAAATTTTTTATATCACCCAATTCGATATATATTTGCTTTTGAGTTGAACCTATGGTTTTGTATTTTAGAATGTTTAAAGTGGTTAGTCGGACGTATACTTTTTCTTTTATGGATTATTATTACATTATATGAATTATTGACATGTGTTATGCATTAAAAGATAAGAAAATAATCAAGTTTATTCTATGTCTGCCTAGGCGCCACCTAGGCACCCGCCTAGTCGCCTAGGTGCTAGGCGGTCACTCGCCGCCTAGCGGCCGCCTAACGCCTTTTATAACATTGTCAAAAACTAAAAAGAATGAAATTATAACAAGTAATAAATTTTTATTGATATTTTACATATTTTTATCATCTTTAAATAACGTGTATGAATAGTAAATGTCATTTAAAAAATTCTGGATGAGTAACGCTCTTGACCCGTTGGGTCGACTCGAACCCGTTAAATATGGGTCTGGGTTGAGCATTTCATGACCCGTAACCCAAAATGACCCGACCCGAAATTGACCCGAATCCGAGACGACCCGACCCAAACCTGACCCGCCCGACCTGTTTGACAGGTCTAATCGTAATTACTCCCATTAAACAATTAATTGATACAACGTCAAAGTAGTTAAGTTCAATTAAAAACTCAAAATTTGTATTAAAAAAAAACTCAAAACTAATCAATTATATGAAAATGTGAGTACTCTTGGCTCTTGCCTTCTTTGATGTGTGACTAGTTTTACTACCTGCTCGTTGTGCGGTTCCTTAATAAATAAGATAATATTAAATTTATATTTTCTTTCTAAAATTTGGAAGTTATAATAGTTTGGTTGAAATCTTTAGATGTTTTAATAATAATAAACTAAATTAAAAGTATGTTTATTTCATATCAATATACAACATATTATTTATATATATATATATATTATATAATAGATATATAAATTATGTTCGATTAAAATTAATATACTTTAATTTTTCTTTAAATAAATAAATCCAAAGCCCATAACTTCTAAAGGAAAATTTTGGTATTTGTCCATTTGGGGGCCAAATTTTAGCTCCTTATCCATTTTCTTATGAAAATTAGGTGAGTCTCCTAAATTGACATTTTTGTCCGTGCCCTTATCATCTCTTTTTTCCTTCTCTACCGTGCTTCCATCTGTTCAATAGCAATCCCATTCGAACAAGACGGAGTACCCTAGCAATGAGGTGCCATGGCTTCTGGAACACGATCCCCTTCAAACCCGAACCGATCAGATTAGAAATCTTTCCCAATCGATGTCGGCGTAGACCAATCGGTGTTGAAGATTGGAAATAGAGGCTGGAAGATCTCATTCAGAATCGATGTCGGCACCGAAGTTGTTTCTTCTAGTCAACCTGTAAGTTTCTACTAATTCAAAATCTTGAGGAATTCAATTTTTGATGTCCGACTAAAAGGATATGAAACTCATGCTAATCTGCATCTCTTTCTACCTGATTAATTACAATAGGCTAGCGAATTCCCCGATTTTCAGCCATCTCTTTAAGATCTCGTTCCCGATTTCGGTTTTCCAGTGCGAAATCAATTAGGAATCCGTAGCAGCAGAGAGAGGGTCGGTGATTTTTAGGGGCTGTTTTGAACATCCCTCAACTGAATTTGGGTCTGCTGTCATGGGCTGCGCATGGGTGATCTTGTGAGCTGCTGAACATTGGTTTCTTCTGATGCTACTCCTGTTGCTCGTTAATTGCCTTAGCTACTGTGCAAAATTTTTCGATCCAGTTGGAGCCCATGTAATTTGTTAAGTAATTGCTGTCGAATACATATCTTTTCTTACAGTTTAATCAATTCACTTTTGGTTTATGATGATTTTGGGTGTGTGCTGCGTGGATGGTTTCAAGGATTCATATTTGGGTGGTTTTGAGATGGTTTCAAGGATTCGTATGTTGTTTTACGGGGGCTGATCATTCGTTGCTTTCTTTTTTCATATCATTTGGAAAAAAGGAGCTTTTGGATATTATAATAAAATGAGTATTTGATTAGTGTTGAATTGAAAATGAGTACTCCGTATTTGATTAGTGTTAAATTCTAAAATGAGTATTTGATTACACAGTAAAATTAGTATTTGATTACATGAAAAATTAAATATTTTTCTATATTTAAATAAATTATTAGTGGTACCTCACCACCATAAAACTAAATTTAGACACTTCCAAAGTGTTATTATAGTGTGAAAATCATAAAAACAGTGAAACAACTACTGTCACCAAAGTGTTATTTGCAGTGATATTTAATGTGGTGATAATTTAATGTGAAGTTTTCATAAAAAAAATCGTCACCACATGTGGTCACAGTATAGGGGCTAATGAGAAGCCAAAATACATGTTGTGACAATTCTCCTATAATATATGAATGGGTAGGAGGGTCATACACGTTGTAACCAAAGGAAGCACAAACCCTATAGGGGCTAATGAGAAGTCAAAATACATGTGGTGACAGTTCTCCTCTTATATATGAATGGGTAAGAGGGTTATAGACGATGTAACCAAAATAAAAACAGGGTCATAGACACTGTCATCGCTATAAAAACAGGGTAATAGACACTGTCACCACTACAAAAATAGGGTCATAGAAGCTGTAACCAAAATAGAAACCCTAAACCCTAAATCCTAAACCCTAAAATGTTAAGTACAATAAGTTGTTAAGAAATGAATGTTGTCACCAAAAGAAAAGCCCTAGTGCAAAGGAAGCACAAACCCTATAGAGGCTAATGAGAAGCCAAAATACATGTGGTGACAGTTCTCCTCTAATATATGAATGGGTAAGAGGGTCATAGACGTTGTAACGGAAATAAAAACAGGGTCATAGAGACTGTCACAACTATAAAAACAGTGTCTATAGACACTGTAACCAAAGGAAAACCCTAGGATAAAGAAAATAAAAACCCTATAGGAGCTAATGAGAAGCCAAAATACATGTGGTGACAGTTCTTCTCTAATATATGAATGGGTAAGAGAGTCATAGACCCTGTAACCAGAAGACACTGTCACCTCTATAAACACAGGGTAATAAACACTGTCACTACTATAAAAATAGGGTCATAGACACTGTCACTACTATAAAAAAAGGTCATAGACACTGTAACCAAAGGAAAACCCTACGACAAGGGAAACACAAACCCTAAAGGGGCTAAACCTAACCAAAAGAATATGTGTTGTAAAATATGGTTTAGGGTTTAGGGTTAAGTCTTTAGGGTTTAAGGCCAAGGCCCTAAACCCTAAACCCTAAACCCTAAAATTTTAAGTACAGTACGTCTTCAAGAGATGAATGCTGTCACCAAAAGGAAAACCCTAGAACAAAAAAAGCACAAACTCTATAGGGGCTAATGATAAGCCAAAATACATGTGACAGTTCTCCTCTAATATATGAATGGGTAAGAGGATCATACACGCTGTAACAAAAAAAAATAGGGTCATAGACACTGTCACCACTATAAAAACAGTGTCTATAGACACTGTAACCAAAGGAAAACCCTAGCACAAGGGAAACACAAACTCTATAGGGGCTAATGAGAAGTCAAAATACATGTGGTGACAATAATTCTCCTCTAATATATGAAATGGGTACGTAAGAGGGTCATATATGCTGTAACCAAAATAAAAACAGAGTCATAGACACTGTCACCACTATAAAAACAGGGTCATAGACACTGTCATCACAATAAAAATAGGGACATAAACACTGTAACCAAAGAAAAACCCTAAGACAAGGGAAACACAAACCCTAAAGGGGCTAAATCAACAATTTTATTCAATTGCATGTGCAGTTTCTACTCCACCGATCTCTCTGGAAATCTACTACTAATTTTCCAAACTACAATTATGTTTTTTTTTTTTCACAAAAAACCTCACCACCATTTGAATAGCCCTCTCCACCTTTATTTGCCTGCAATTTTATTAGTCACCACTCGGTCGATCGGACTCCGGCGTGGGGCTTCAAAT
Source organism: Persicaria maculosa (assembly GCA_963922045.1). NCBI lineage: Eukaryota > Viridiplantae > Streptophyta > Magnoliopsida > Caryophyllales > Polygonaceae > Persicaria > Persicaria maculosa. The sequence continues at coordinate 14,316,374 of OY998261.1, read as the reverse complement.
GTGCTCACACGTCGCGTGCGGGAGGGCGAAATCTTCCGGTTACATGCCTCTCTTTGGCATTTCGTCGAACAAGTGGATGGCACAAAAAAGAAGCGTAATTCATACTCCATGTCTAATGGTCATTCACCAAGTTACCATTCAAAATCTATATACTGGGAGCACTTTAAATTCAGGCCATAGTAGTATAGATGATGGGGGATACGACAGACTTAATTGGGAGTAAAATGAAGGGTGAAAGAGGTGGATTGGCATGATTACAATTCAAATTTATAACCACTGTATGAATTCATTTTTCTAGTAAAAGAAGCTTACCAGTGCTCCTAGCAGATGAATTAACTGGACATTGGAGGACTACATCTCCATATCGGAGGTCTCCATATCGGACGTTGGCGCAGGCAGCAGCAGTGGCCACTCCACGCTAGCCGGCCCCGGTGGCTGCGATGATCTTCTTCTTGCCGAGGCGCTTGGCCAGCATCACCTGCGCGATGGCGTTGTTGATCTTGTGTGCACCGCCATGGAAGAGTTCCTCTCTCTTCATATATATTGTCATCTCCGGCCACACCACCATGGCAGATCCCTCTTCAACGGATTAATTTAAAGGAGGGCAAACTTGGAATTATAAAATTTTTTTGGATAAATACTAAAAAATGCAAATAGGCTGGACTTTTATTAAATGGGCTGATGAAAATGGACTTTGGAGCAAATAACTTCTAAATTTTTTTAAATAAAAATACCGAACGTTCTTTATTGTTCCAAATTTGTATCATTTGTATCATTTTGCATCAAATATCTCTAAATTTGAGATAAGTTGATCTTCATATTTTCAAGTATTATTAAATTGTTATTTGATGTAATATTGGATAGATTATTTGATTTTAAAAGATAAGTTTTCGAAGTAATTAAGATATAAGGTTGAATATTTATCATAATAAGTGGGGTCACTAATTGAGATGACAAAATTATATTGGTTTATTAATTGATGTGCCTAAAAATAATAACACAATATTAATTCAGAATATGACACATATGCAAATTGTTCCATCATATGACATGTATGCGAATCGCACCAGAGCCCGTTTTAGGCCTTTGTTTTAGTATATTGTTCGTAGGGAGAGGGGCTATTCGCTTAAATAAAATATTCAAATTCAAACTAAGCTAACTCCCTTATCCCAGCAAATAAAATACAAGACTCCCTCCCGATGAAGTGGTAAGGTAAATCAGGATCAAATCCATGAGGAGGTATGTCAGCGCTTCCTAAGTTTGCAATCATGATCAAGTTCCGACTCTAGAAGACCACTCGATATCGAGGTGTCTAGTTGATATCGACCTCAGGGTGCCCTGGTGCTCTATAAGGTGGGGGATCCCTTTGTTGATGTGATTGATAGAACCGTTGATCTCCCCAATACTGCTGATTGCCCCCTCCAGAGGGGCCTCTCGTCCACTTGGCTTCCTCATGTTGCTCTGCCATAGATACTTTCTCAAGATGTGGGCATGCACTAGTGTTATGCCTTGTTGAGCCACATTCCTGACAAGGTTGATTGTTTCTGACGAATCTAACTTGCTTTTGAAGGCGGCGTGTTTGTTCGTTGTGGAATTGTTGCCACACATCTGGGTCTATCTCCTTTGGAGGCTCATAAAGTGGCATAGATGGGGCAGACCTTGAGTCAAAGGCTGCAGTAGTCCCATATGTGTTATCAAAGTTAATCAGCCTCTCAATTGTCTCCCAGGCCTCCGTTTGTGTGAGCTCAATGTACCAATAGGAGGTGTATAAGTGGATTCTCTCCTTATTCGGCGCATCAAGGGAGTTGTAGAAGATCTCCTGGATGACATATCGAACTGCCCATGCATCGAGCATGATCTCAGCAACTCCTTAAAATGCTCTCACGCCTGTGCCAACGTCTCACCAGGCTTTTGTTTGAAAGTCGTGATCCTTTGTCGCAGCATCGCCGTTTTTTATGGAGGAAAGAACTTGTTTAGGAATGCATCCTTCACCTCTGTCGATGTCCTTAGCGAGCGTGGAGCCAAACTCTCTAGCCATTGCAATGCCTTCCCTGCCAAAGACCATCGAAAGGACTTTAGTCTAACATACTCTAAATTCACACCATCGTTTCACATAAATCCATGAAAGTAGAGATATGTTGCAGGGGGCATTCATTAGGTCTTCCTTTAAAAGTGTTTCTTTTTATTTCAGATAGGAAGTTTATTTTTATTTCATAGTTTGAAGGAGGAATTAAAATAGCGGATTCAGGAACATGTAGCGACAGATGCATGTATTGCATCGCCGTCTGTGGATACTAATTGAGCCGCTCTTGGGCTTGTCTGCGCGCATCCTCCACTCTATCAGCACGGGCTCGCTCTGCAGCAGCGGCGGCCCCCTCGGCAGCGATTGTATCATTGTGATCCTCAATTTCTTCCCTCAACCGCTCAATGGTCTCAGCCTGTGTCTCGTTATCCGCCATGATTCTGATAGCTTTGTTACGAAGATGGAAGAAATGTTTAGGCTCGTCAATACTTTCCAGGATAGGTTCGCGATCAGAGCATCGCATAAACCTGCAAAATAAGCACTAAAGAAAAGATCGTGAGAAAAACTTAGGTGGCGATTGATTGCCTCCCAGGCAACGGCGCCAATTTTGTTCGTAAGGGGAGGGGCTATTCGCTTAAATAAAATATTCAAATTCAAAATAAACTAACTCCCTTATCCAAGCAAATAAAATACAAGAATCCCTCTGACAGGAGGAAACTGTCGTTGTTCCTATCAAAGTATAACTCAAACCTACAAACTAGTATAGCAAGCAAGTAAGAGGTCGATCCCACAGAGAATCAAGTATTTCTAAGCAATGTATATTTACCAATTAGTAGAAAAGATGGGTTTTGGTGATTGAATATAAGAAAAGAAACTATAGACAAGTTAGTAGAGATAACAATGAGAAAATAGTTTCATCTACAACTATCCACTTTAGTTTGGTTGATTGATCATCGCTTCTTCTTCGAGTTCTCTTTTCTTCCTATTATTGTTCCTGTCCTGATCTTGTGTAAATTATCAGTCCTATGAGTCCTAGTAACCCTTACTAATTAGATAACCCTAACACGGTCAAGATTTAACCTAATAGTAGCATTAAGATTAAGGATTAACCAGGATACATGCAACACCAAGCTACGAGTCAGCATTTAACATATAATTGATTCTCTACACACCAATTTAGTCCTACGAGTCCTAAAAAGGCATGATTGCTACTATGGATTAAGGTTCGCTACGAGGAATCTACAAAATCCTAGCAATAATCTCAACTAGTTGTACGGACTAGAAGAAATCAACAATATTCGCAAAAGAATCAATACGAACCAATAGGAATAGAACAAGAATAGAAATCTCACAACTTTATCAAACCAAAGCTTCAATCCATAGATGAAACGGAAGAGTTTAACACTCCATGGCCATGGAGGCTCCCCTCTAGGATTCTCTCAATTGATAATCTCCAAGTGTATAAACTAAGGAATTAGATGATTAAAATAAAACCCTAAAACGTCCTTAAAAAGCATCAAAGGAGTCGGCCAAATAATAATTCTAAAAACCTAATTAAGTGGATAAAAAGTCAATTGAGCAGATTTGGCGTTTCTGCAGAGGCCGCGGGGCAGCCAACCCAGGCCGCGGGGCGGCCAGGCGATTGCGAAATCCTTCGTCAGAGCTTCGGGCCGCGGGGCGGCTAGCTTGGCCGCGGGGCGGCTTTTACTGTTCACAGCGATTTTTCCGTTTCGAATTTGGTCTCGATGTCAACACGAAAGTTGTAGATCTCAGAAAGAGCTTTCCAACGCATGCTTATAATAGTCAATCGGACCACCGAGGCCTCCAGAAAGTGTATTACAAGTTCAGCATGTCTGGCGACAACTTCTACTGACTTGTTCTTCACTTAGGCTCTCAAAATTCGACTCCGCTCCCGTGCTCTTCACTTTTCCTCCTCCTCTTGAATCTTCCTTCATCCATGAGCTTTCTCATTCCTCGTCGGATTCATATGTACCTGAAATAATCCATAAAAGCGTGTAGATTCCGACTCTACCAACAAAACGAGTATAAATGCAAATCTAGTCTAAACTATGCATTATAAACATCTAGATCATGCTAAATGCAACCTAATATGCCTACCTAAATGCGTGCTATAAAATTCTCCCACACTTGAGCTTTTGCTTGTCCTCAAGCAATGAAAATCAAAATCAAATCAAAACCCCACAGACAAGCAATCCATGTAATCACTTTGGTAAAACACTTAAGCTCAAAACGAGGGAAACAAAGATTGACAAATAACGTCATAATATGTATAGGTGCAATCTAAGGAATAAAGCAAGTACATCTATCCAACCTCACCAAGAAAATGTGTTTTTACTCTCGCTCATGTGTTTAGGCTAATCATCTACGCTCAAACTCAATTCCTGAAAACTTAGCTACAATAAAATTGCGTCAGTGGTCTAAATCTCCACCGCTAGTGACTTCACATGCAACCAAAATCATGAGGTCTTTTGAATAGGTTGTAATGGGGCCATGATAGGAACACAGGGTATGGAAAATATTTAGGCCTTGTGGTGCTAAAAATCCGGGAAAAAGGGTTAGTAAACAACCAGAAAAACACCAACACCAAAACACTTCAAATACCATTCCAATAACATATACTCCTTCACAATACAAATTCGCACACAATTTTCAAATATCCACACAAACTCATTCATTTTTTTTTCTTTTTATGATGATTTTTTTTTCTTCTTTTTTTTTCTTCTTTTTATTTCTTGACTTTTACCCCTAAGTGAATTTTATCCTCCTTAGGTCCCAAGTAATAAGCACATAAAAATCATCTCTATATAGTACAAATGAATCACCCAACATAATTTCTCAACTCAAAGCAACTCTATCAACACATCAAGATATTCACCAACTCTTCTCCTAATTCCCGGATGGGTCAGGCTAATAATTGGCTAAGAAGATTTTGTGGAGCTAACAAAATAGGCTTATAAGGCTCAAATTGGCTTCAAGAAAAGGATAATGTGTACGTGTGGATAGAGTATAATATGGCTAAAAGAAAATCATGCCTCAATCACTTTAAGGTTACATGCAAAAATCATATAAATGCAGTCTCAATAAAGATATCTAAACGCAATTTAAAGAGGAAGTAATCAAGGAGAGTATTCACACACAAAGAAACTAGAGGACATATATGTGTAGTCGCAATAAGGCCAAAAAAAACTCACAAGGTCAAATTGATAGAACTTCAATACCACTTAAATTCCAAAGACTATACATACTCAATTATCTCATCAATCATATTCCCAAAAAGTATACAAAAACAATTCAAAGCTTCAAACACTTTGAAGGTTCGATAATATAAAACAAGTTAATATAGAAATACTCTAGAAGGGGGGTTGAATAGAGTATGCCCTTTTTTCGCAGAAGGTCTCAAGACTTTTGGAGCTCGTATAAAACCCTTTGGGATTAAACCTGAATCACAAAGTTAGACAGTCGAACCAAGTGCGGAAATAAGGTAAAGCAATAGATAAAGGACACGAGTAATTGTTTACGAGGTTCGGCACAAACTTGGCCTACGTCCCCGCCTAGGGTTCTTCCACAACCCTAGGATTCAAAAGGCTTTATTGATTCGCAAAGCTTAGGATCCTAATAGCTCACCGAGAAGCCTCTCTCCTATACAATTGCAATCTAGTCAACTCACGTTCCCTTGGAGTCCTAGACCAATCTAGAAGAGCCCCACCTCTCTCAGCTATCTAGTGCAATCCTCTTACTCTCACAAATCAATAGCCTAGTGCTTACTTCCCGAGTTACAAACTCTGGAGTAACACTATAAATGAATATATCCTATAAGCTCACAGTGTAACTCTCAAAGGCTTTGAAATGAAATAACAAACTCTTGAGCGCTAGCAGAGAGTACACTTTGAAGACAGATCTCACTTGAATAAATGAAAGCTTGTGTTCAACCAGTATCTCCTGTCTTCTTCTTCCTTTCCTTTATATAGAAGCAACATGGCGCCTAAGGATCTTCAACAACGGCTAGTTCAGATCATGGCGCGCCCAAGGATCTTCTATTTTTGGACACTTCGAAGACATGATCTCTCCAATTTGGATCTCCTCAATATGCACCATAAGGAAAGAAGTAATTCGAATAATACTTCCTGAAAGGTTAGTTAGGCATATAATATAATGGAAGTATATAATATTAAATAATATTCGGACATAATAATATATAGAACAGGTTTTGTATTTCATCAATACTGTTAAAGCTCCAAGACCTTTGACACAGACAAACTGTCAAGGCCTTTGAAACTTTATTCCGATTTTCATCAAGGGAGGGAGTTATCAATCTCCCCCTTGATGAAAGACAAAACCTGTGCATCCCTGCAACTTAGTCAAGCATAAATAATATAAGTGAAATCGGACTAAGTACCTGCATTGGTTAGACAAATGTTGGATCAAATTTTTAAAGCATGAAAAAGCCATCCAACCGAAAACCAAAAAATCAAAAACCGGGAAGACCTTCAAGCAGAAAGGTTTTCAAGTCTAAACAACCACAGATCATCTCCCCCTTTTTGTCTTTCAACAAAGGGAGGAGGTACCAGTCACCAAAAGTTTTGAAAATGTTTCCAAAAACCAGCAATGTATCAGATTTCAGGGATGGGATAGGGTAGGGTAGGGTTTAAGCTTCGTCGTCCGGAGCATCATCAGTGAGCCTCGTCCACAGACCTTGCAGCATCTTGGTTATCCCGCTCATCTCCGTCATAACCTCCTTGTGCAGCTCCTTGATATCCAGGCGAACTTCCTCCAAGCCCAACTCCAGGTTGTCCATGCGTTCATCAACGGCTGAAGCAGTGGGAAGAGCTTTTGAAGGAGTGGCAAGACTCAAGGTCCCTTGGGGAGACCGAGTGATGCCAATCTTTTCAAGGCTCTTGGAGTCGAACTTACCCATATGACGCTGCTGTTCTTCATTTTTGAAATCAATTCCAGAAGCTTTGAAGAGTGGGGTCAAAAGGGTAGCAAAGGGGAGGGGGGTTCCTTTCCTGGCTTTTCTTGTGTGAGCCATGGATCCTAAAATAGTGTTGGCCAGATCAAGATCAAGGCCATTGAGGATACGGTAAAGGAGGACCATGGCATTGTCAGTAAGGAGCGAGCCAGAGGTAAGACGGGGTAAGAGGCATCGAACAATCATGTTAAATATGATTTTTGCCTCAAGGGTAAGGGATGAGTGGGTGAGTTGCTTTGAGGTGCTTTTAGATGCTTCGGGTAGGAGGTACTTGGCTCGGGCAAGGATGATGCAGTTTTCTTTTGAGGGGTGTATTTCAGAGGGTGGACATGGGCTAGGTAGGCCAAGGAAATCTGCAAAGTCATTGGAGTTGAAAGAGATTCTAACCCCTTTGACAACAGAATCCAAAGACCAACCATTGGCGTCGTGTTTGGCTTTTGGGTTTATGTAGAACAGGCGGGTAAGCTGGGGATAGTAAAAGGTTTCAAGATTGAGAAGGGTCCAGGCTGGGGATTTTTTGAGAAGATCAATGCAGGGTAGCTTCAAAGCTTCGAAGAATTCAATATCCAAAAAATCAGAACAACAAATCCTACGAGTTCGAAACTCATCTACCCACTTACCAACAGTCTCAGCATTTTCAAACCAAGAGGAGGGCAAGGATTGGTTTACCTGGATGTAGGCAGGTGGATCGGCGTTCTTCCTGCGAGCAATCGTTGGAGCGGCTTTCTTGACAGACGCTTCAAGGCTTCTGAGAGTGCCCTTCCTGGTGCGCTTTGGGGATGGAGGCTTGACTGCAATTGGGGCTTTCCGCTTCTTAGGAGACGGGGGAGGAGGAGAAGGAGAGGGAGATTCTTCCTCCTTTTCCTCAGACCCCGAGTCCTCACCGGACCCCGCTTCATCTCCTTCAGCTTCCTCGTCATCTCCAGATCCGTCTTGCTCTTCGTCTTCTTCCTCAGGCTCCTCTTCAGATGGAACCTCCTCGGCTTCGGCTTCCTTCTGAATCCTCTCAGCTTCTTCCTCGGCAAGTTTCCTTGCAAGCTCGGCTTCCTCCTCGGCCTTTTTCTTCTTCAAGGCTTCCTCTTCGACTTCCTTGGCAGCATCTCTTTCTAGAATAGCGTCGAGATCATCTTCCTCCTCTTCCTCGTCCACCTCCTCAGCTAATATCTTCTTTTTCCCTTTCTGTTTCGCACTAAAGGGCTTCTTAGCAGAGCGTTTTTGAGAGCCCTTGGTAACAATGGCCGTGCTCTCAGCGATGGTGCTTTGGACAACAGTTGGGATAATGGCTTGAGGAGTGGGTTCAAGTGTGGGAGAGGTGGTAGTGACCTGACGTCCCTTGGGGGTGGCGCCAAGTCTTTTGGGTGTGGAAGCTTTCTTTGATTTGGGAGCCATGGAGGAAATCGGTTAGGGTTTTCTTAGAACAGGTTGAGAGGTTGAAGAAGAAGAAGGTGAAAGGGTTTGGAGATGTTCAGAGTTTGTGAGGGAATCAGGTACAGAATTGGGTTTAAGTAGAGAGAGAAGATGATGGAGTGATGGGACGGGCTTAGAGTTTCAAGGGAGGGTAATGATATCATTGCCAAATTTGAAAAATTTCCAATTCAAAATTCAAACTATTCCATTAAAATAGGACTGAATAACCGAAATATTTAGTTCCAAAATTAAGATATCTCAACGGAAAGAAAATATAACATAAATAGGCAATTTTGAAATCCGATAAAAATATAATTGATTAAATATCTAGAAAGATATTAACCAAAAATATGTGATCCGATGTATGTAATCTACCATTTAGTTCACAAACCTTGACATAATTCTCAAAGGTCTTGACACTAAGTAGATATTATCTTTCGTAAAGGGAAAGCTCCCCCTACGAAAGTGCATCCTTGTTAAGCATCCCAATCTCTCGTCTTATGAAGGTGAACCTTTTTCAACATGGTCTCTAATGAAATGATGTCTTACATCAATATGTTTGGTCCTTGAATGCTTAACAGGATTCTTAGTGATGGAGATGGCACTTGTATTGTCACATTTAATAGGAATGTCTTTGAGGTTGATGCCAAGATCTCGCATTTGTTGAGCTATCCAAAGGATTTGGGAGCAACAGGCTCCAGCTGCAATGTATTCGGCTTCTGCAGTGGATAGAGCGACTGAGTTTTGTTTCTTTGAGTGCCAAATGATCAAGGATGCTCCTAAGAATTGGCAACATCCTGATGTGCTCTTCCTATCCACCCTGCAAAATCTGCATCAGAATATCCAATTAATGTGAAATCCTTTTGCTTTGGGTACCACAGTCCAAGCTCCTTAGTGCCATTGAGATATCGAAAGATCCTCTTTACAGCCACGAGGTGAGATTCTTTAGGATCAGCTTGAAACCTAGCACACATGCAAACACTAAACATGATGTCAGGTCTACTAGCCATGAGATATAATAAAGATCCAATCATTCCTCGATACTCCTTTTGATTGACACTTTTCCCAGTCTTGTCTTGATTTAGAGATAATGTTGAGCTCATGGGAGTCTTGGCTGCTTTGGATTGATCCATCTTGAACTTCTTCAAGAGATCCTTAGTGTACTTGCTTTGGTTGACAAAGATCACTTTCTTGGATTGGTGAACTTGTAATCCCAAAAAGAAGTTGAGTTCACTCATCAAGCTCATATCGAATTCACTGCACATGATGTCAGAAAATTCCTTGCACAAAGATGTGTTAGTAGCACCAAATAATATATCATCAACATAAATTTGAATGACCAAAATGTCCTTTCCTTTGGTCTTGATAAAAAGAGTCTTGTCGATCAACCCCCTTTTAAAATCATTTTCTAAAAGATATTTTGACAAGCGCTCATACCAAGCTCTTGGGGCTTGTTTCAAACCATAAAGCGCTTTGTCAAATTTATAAACATGATTGGGAAATTCCAAACTTTCAAATCCTGGGGGTTGAGCCACATATACTTCTTCCTCTAATAAACCATTAAGAAAAGCACACTTGACATCCATTTGATATAACTTTATGCTCATAAAAGATGCAAATGCTAATAAAATGCGAATGGCTTCAAGCCTGGCTACGGGAGCAAAGGTCTCCTCGTAGTCAATACCTTCCTCTTGATTGTAGCCTTGAGCAACAAGCCTTGCCTTGTTCCTCACGATCTTACCATTCTCATCTAGCTTGTTTCGAAATACCCATCGTGTGCCAATGACTGATTGATGCTTTGGCCTTGGCTTCAAGGTCCAGACTTTGTTTCTTTCAAATTCGTTAAGCTCGCTTTGCATAGCAATGATCCAGTCTGGCTCTTGAAGTGCCTCATCTACCTTCTTTGGTTCAATAAGAGAAACAAACGTGTGAAAAGCACAAAGATCTTTAAGTTTAGAACGAGTTTGAACACTAGAAGTAGGGTCAGAAATGACATCCTTTAATGAGTGTGATGAGGAGTATTTGAATTTCCTTTTGCTAGTCTCAGCTCCTTGATTCGTCACACCAGTAGGATTGACTTGTGGTACATCTGACTCCGTGGTCCTGTTAGGTTCAGTTACAGCAGTTTCTGACGTCTCAACACTGTTGGATTGGACACCAAGGGCTTTGGACGAATCTTCAACACCTTGGGCCAATTCTTCAGTGTTAAGAATCTCTTCCTGCATGTTCCTCTTCTCTGTGTTCTTGGTAGCAGCATCATCACCTTCCTCGTTCTCTGCATGGATGTTAAGATCTATATTTGCAACACTTTCACTCAAAGAACCGTCATTGCATTCATCAAATATAACATGTATACTTTCTTCAACTAAGTGGGTCCTTTTATTGAAGATTCTATAAGCTTTGCTACTTGTGGAGTAGCCAAGAAATATACCTTCATCACTACGCGCATCAAATTTCCCAAGGTTATCTTTTCCATTGTTATGAACAAAACAAGTACAGCCAAAGGGTTTAAAATAAGATATAAGTGGTTTGCGGCCTTTGAAAAGTTCATAAGGAGTTTTCTTTAAGATGGAACGAATAAGACAATGATTCAAAATGTAGTTAGGTGTGTTAACAGCTTCAGCCTAATAGGTTTTAGGTAATCCATTTTCTAAAAGCATAGTCCTGGTCATATCCTCTAAGGTGCGGTTCTTGCGTTCCATAACCCCGTTTTGTTGAGGTGTCCTAGGAGCAGAAAAGTTATGGGAGATGCCATATTTAGCACAAAACAAATCAAACTGAAGTTGATCAAACTCCCTACCATGATCACTCCGAATTGACACTATGGGCTCGTTTCTTAAAGTTTGCAACTCCTTACAAAGTTTTGAAAACTCAAATAAGGCCTCTGATTTTTCTTTTAAAAATGCAACCCAAGTATATCTAGAGAAATCATCAACAACAACTAGCATGTACTTTTTACCATTGGGAGATTTGACTCGCATAGGACGACATAAATCCATATGTAAAAGTTCAAGGGGTCTAGAAGAACTTACAACCTTTTTGGGTTTGAAAGAGCTACGTGTTTGTTTACCTCGTGTGCATGCATTGCACATATCAATACCTTTGAAGTCCATCTCAGGTAGCCCTTTTACAAGCCCTTTGAACACAAGCTTCTGTAGTGTATGTGGACTCACATGACCGAGTCTCCTGTGCCAGAGCTTTGGATCGTCCGTCAAAGCCTTTAAACAGGTTAAGCTTCCTTGTGCCACTTGATCAGCATTTACAGCGTATATATTGTTGTAACGATATGCAGTCAATATAACTTCACCTGTATCTTCTCTGCACACTAGACATCTTTTCTTGTTAAATCTGACATAGTTGCCACTATCACATAGTTGAGAGACACTAAGCAAATTATACTTTAAACCATTAACAAGATAGACATTTTTAATACTATGGCTGGAATCACTTCCAACACTACCAATACCGACGATGTCACATTTTCCTTTGTCACCAAGAGTGATTGTTCCCGTGGATTGCTCCTTTAGATCATGAAAGAGAGAACTCTTTCCACTCATATGCCTCGAGCACCCACTATCAATGATCCATTTATGTTCCTTCACCTTGGTGTTCTCCTGCAAGACAAACATCAACCTTTGTGCCTAGACCAATAAGCAAATTTGGATCCATTGTTGGGGTAAACCATGTTTGGTAAAATAGTGCCTTTTGGAACCCAAACTTGTGTTATCCGTTCTTTTCTCAAATGAACAGGAAATTTATTGCGAATAATATATGGATCCTTTCTTCTATAAGGGCATGTCTCTTTTACATGTCCCTTTCTAGCACAGTGGTGATATATAGGAGAGGTTCTGCTTCCTTTTGCCTTTACAAAGGTGGTAATGTGCTGCTTCTTTAAAAACCTTGGATTGTAACCAATGCCACTTTTGTTTAGAGAACTTTGTTGCTCGCCCAACATCCTATCAAGAGTGCCTTTGGATTTGGTAAAACTTATGAGGGCTGTCTGTTGGTCTTGAATCATATTATTCAGGGAGATCTTCTCGTTCTCTAAGTCATGATGCTCATTTCTTAGAGAGGAGAGATCTTGCTTGAGTTCAGATTTCTCTGAGTCAAGCGTCTTGACTTTAATGTCAAGACCTGAATAAGAAGCTTCAAGACTTTTAACCCTCGTAGACAGATCCTCAATAGTTCTTTCCTGATCCACAGTTCTCTTAATAAGAATGTTAGTTTGGGCAATAAGTTTCTCTTCATTGGCAATCATATTGGAAAGGAATTCCGATAATACCTCTTTTGGACTTGCCATAAGTTCTCTTACAGTAGCTTCAAGCTTTTCATCATGGGATTCATCTTCTGAGGCCATAAGACAAATATTGGCCTTCTCATCATTGGAGTCAGAGTCAGAATCGCTCCAAGTTGCCACCATGGCTTTCTTCTTCCATTTGTCACCCTTCTTGGACTGGCTCTTTGTCTTTTGAGGGCAGTCCTTCACGAGATGATCTGTTTCACCACATTCAAAACAAGACAACGGTTTAGTCTTCTTTTCATACTTGTTGTATTGAGGCTTACCTCGAAATTTTGAAGACTCTGATCCATCCTTGTTGTTGAATTGCTTCTTCATTTTGAGAATTCGAGCAAGGCCTCTTGTGATAAGAGCAAAAGGATCATCCTCATCGTCATCCTCATCTTCGGAATCAGATCCATCTTTAGGCTCATCCTTCTTAGACTTGAGTGCCAAGTTCTTAGTGCTAGCTGGAAGTTCTCCATCGTCTTCATTAAGGATCATCTCATGCGTGATCAGCTTCCCAAGAAGGTCATCAAGGGGTAGAGTGGTGAGGTCCTGTGCTTCCTCTATAGCTGTTACTTTTGGACCCCATTTTTCTTTTGGGAGGCACCTCAGTATCTTCCTCACTTTCTCAACGTTGGTAAAGCTCTTGTCGAGAGAGTCAAGGTTGTTGGTGATTTCTGTGAATCGTGTGAACATGGCCTTGATTGACTCATCATACTTCATTTTGAAGAGCTCATATTTTCGAAGGAAGATGCTGATCTTGGTGTCTTTCACTTGGCTCGTTCCTTCATAGGTGACGACCAGTTTGTCCCAAATCTCTTTAGCTGACCTACAAGATGAAATACGGATAAACTCATCAGTGCTAAGACCACAATAAAGTAAGTTAATAGCCCTGTAGTTTTTGGAGACGAGTTCAAGATCCGCTTGGATGTATTCAGACTCCTTCTTTGCGACTTTGGTTCCATTTGGTCCGTCTTTCTCTGGAATCTTCGGACCATTCTCTATAATGTTCCAAAGTTCCAGATCTTGATCTATAATGAACATTTTCATCAAGGATCACCAGTGGACAAAGTTGTTTCCTACAAAGAGTGGTGGTCTGCTCGTGGACCTTCCCTGTGCAAATCCTCCGCTTGCTTCACCAGACATGATCAAAAACTCACAAGATTGTTAGATCAAAAACAGTGAGTAAAGCTCTGATACCAATTGAAGGTTCGATAATATAAAACAAGGTAATATAGAAATACTCTAGAAGGGGGGTTGAATAGAGTATGCCCTTTTTTCGCAGAAAGTCTCAAGACTTTTGGAGCTCGTATAAAACCCTTTGAGATTAAACCTGAATCACAAAGTTAGACAATCGAACCACGTGCGGAAATAAGGTAAAGCAATAGATAAAGGACACGAGTAATTGTTTACGAGGTTCGGCACGAACTTGGCCTACGTCCCCGCCTAAGGTTCTTCCACAACCCTAGGATTCAAAAGGCTTTATTGATTCGCAAAGCTTAGGATCCTAATAGCTCACCGAGAAGCCTCTCTCCTATACAATTACAATCTAGTCAACTCACGTTCCCTTGGAGTCCTAGACCAATCTAGAAGAGCCCCGCCTCTCTCAGCTATCTAGTGCAATCCTCTTACTCTCACAAATCAATAGCCTAGTGCTTACTTCCCGAGTTTCAAACTCTGGAGTAACACTATAAATGAATATATCCTATAAGCTCACAGTGTAACTCTCAAAGGCTTTGAAATGAAATAACAAACTCTTGAGCGCTAGCAGAGCACTTTGAAGACAGATCTCGCTTGAATAAATGAAAGCTTGTGTTCAACCAGTATCTCCTGTCTTCTTCTTCCTTTCCTTTATATAGAAGCAACATGGCGCCTAAGGATCTTCAACAACGGCTAGTTCGGATCATGGCGCGCCCAAGGATCTTCTATTTTTGGACGCTTTGAAGACATGATCTCTCCAATTTGGATCTCCTCAATATGCACCATAAGGAAAGAAGTAATTCGAATAATACTTCCTGAAAGGTTAGTTAGGCATATAATATAATGGAAGTATATAATATTAAATAATATTCGGACATAATAATATATAGAACAGGTTTTGTATTTCATCAATACTGTTAAAGCTCCAAGACCTTTGACACAGACAAACTGTCAAGGCCTTTGAGACTTTATTCCGATTTTCATCAAGGGAGGGAGTTATCACACTTCAAGCATGTCATGGGGCACATGATAAGATAAATATAGAGGACAAGTAGCCTAGATGGGAAAATAAGACCTAAAGTACATGAAAATGCATGATATTTTGGATTTTTTTTTACAAATGCAATATATGAGTAAAAATAAATATGAAAACATAAATAAACATGATATGCATTTTTGTTTTGATTTTTTTTATTTATCTATATGTAATGCAATCCCTCCCCCACACTTAAATCTTTCATTGTCCTCAATGAAAATTAAAGACAAAAAAATTAGAAAAACGTAGAGAAAGAAAGAAAAACTGACTTTTTCACTGCGGTGGTGGTAGGTCAAGTGGGAGGTGAGGAAGAGAAACCTGTCAGTCCCGTCAGAGGCCGCGGGGCGGCCATGCTAGGCCGCGGGGCGGCTGGAGACACGACCTAGCCGCAGGGCGGCCCGTACAAGCCGCGGGGCGGCCTCTGCCCTTTTCAACTTTCATCCCTGCGGTGTTACTGCCCCCACAAAAAATGCCAAAACCAAGCCAATTCAATGAAATTTAAGAAAAAGAAATCTAGAACTACTTACCTTGGGTTGCCTTCCAAGTAGCGCCTTTGTTTTATGTCATCGGCATGACTTATTCTCAATCTTAATTCCTTACCTATCAGACATCGTCAAGGCCCTCAGTAACCTATCATATTCCTGTGCACACATCTTCCACAAGACATTATAGCACACTAAATTGAAATTATAAATTATAGAAGTTATAAACCTTTTCAATTTATCATGAATGTCTACTGAAGGAATATGATACCACCAGTTCAGTTCCACTGGTGTCTTTTCAAAATAACAATTAAAAGGATCAACATAATTACCATCACCTTTCAAATTGCAAAAGTTTACCTTTATTACCTCTCGAGCCTCAACAGGTGGCTCTAGACATGGTTCATCAACGGGGGAGCTGAGAATGAATGCATCGGATGGAGTAGGAGACACATTACATGAAACCTCATGTGTCAACTCATGAGATTCCATGTCAGGAAGCACCAGACCCTCTTCTCCATCGTCAAAGAAACTGTCTTCATCTGTGAACAATTCCTCTTCATTCTGAACAACATCATCACGTTGAAACCAACTAGGATAGAATGAATTGAGCACAATGACTTTGACAGGATCTTCCATTCTTGCATCCTTCAATGTCTCATGGGATGGCGGAATGGGTTTGCTTTCTTTATCAACTTGAGGGGCGGCCATCCGATCTGCTATTATCTCGCTTGATGTTTGAATAATGTGGCTCAATTGTTCCCCCAAGTTTTTGATCCTCTCAGCATTCTCCTGTATTGCTTGAGTAAGGGCTTGGATTTCATCATCTAAGTGTGTGATAGAGTCCTCCATTGGTGGATAAGACGTGGTGAGCAACTCTTCCTGTTCAACATGATAACCCATGTAACAAAAAAAATCCCACAACCCCGACAAACCTAATCGTGCTAGGCCTCCGTCACTCATGTACTTAGCAAGCGCTCGTGTCTCAGCAGTCATCCCGTCAATTATGCAAATAATCATATCTCGGATGCTATCTTGATAACCCCGTGAATTACGAATGTCAACATATCTCTGCAATCTGGTAAGATATTGGTGAAAATTCTCACCTTCAAACTGCAATAACCTCAACATCCTAAAAGTTAGTAGCAAGGGTGTTATGAACCGTAAGATAGGTTCACAACAAATTAGATATATACAAAAATTGATAAACACACAAAACAAAGAAATAAACTTTGATTCCCCGGCAACGGCGCCAAAATTTGACAGGAGGAAACTGTTGTTGTTCCTATCAAAGTATAACTCAAACCTACAAACTAGTATAGCAAGCAAGTAAGAGGTCGATCCCACAGAGAATCAAGTATTTCTAAGCAATGTATATTTACCAATTAGTAGAAAAGATGGGTTTTGGTGATTGAATATAAGAAAAGAAACTATAGACAAGTTAGTAGAGATAACAATGAGAAAATAGTTTCATCTACAACTATCCACTTTAGTTTGGTTGATTGATCATCGCTTCTTCTTCGAGTTCTCTTTTCTTCCTATTATTGTTCCTGTCCTGATCTTGTGTAAATTATCAGTCCTACGAGTCCTGGTAACCCTTACTAATTAGATAACCCTAACACGGTCAAGATTTAACCTAATAGTAGCATTAAGATTAAGGATTAACCAGGATACATGCAACACCAAGCTACGAGTCAGCATTTAACATATAATTGATTCTCTACACACCAATTTAGTCCTACGAGTCCTAAAAAGGCATGATTGCTACTATGGATTAAGGTTCGCTACGAGGAATCTACAAAATCCTAGCAATAATCTCAACTAGTTGTACGGACTAGAAGAAATCAACAATATTCGCAAAAGAATCAATACGAATCAATAGGAATAGAAGAAGAATAGAAATCTCACAACTTTATCAAATCAAAGCTTCAATCCATAGATGAAACGGAAGAGTTTAGCACTTCATGGCCATGGAGGCTCCCCTCTAGGGTTCTCTCAATTGATAATCTCCAAGTGTATAAACTAAGGAATTAGATGATTAAAATAAAACCCTAAAACGTCCTTAAAAAGCATCAAAAGAGTCGGCCAAATAATAATTCTAAAAACCTAATTAAGTGGATAAAAAGTCAATTGAGCAGATTTGGCGTTTCTGCAGAGGCCGCGGGGCAGCCAACCCAGGCCGCGGGGCGGCCAGGCGATTGCGAAATCCTTCGTCAGAGCTTCGGGCCGCGGGACGGCTAGCTTGGCCGCGGGGCGTGTTTTACTGTTCACAGCGATTTTTCCGTTTCGAATTTGGTCTTGATGTCAACACGAAAGTTGTAGATCTCGGAAAGAGCTTTCCAACACATGCTTATAATAGTCAATCGGACCACCGAGGCCTCCAAAAAGTGTATTACAAGTTTAGCCTGTCTGGCGACAACTTCTACTGACTTCTTCTTCACTTAGGCTCTCGAAATTCGACTCCGCTCCCGTTCTCTTCACTTTTCCTCCTCTTCTTGAATCTTCCTTCATCCCTGAGCTTTCTCATTCCTCGTCGGATTCATATGTACCTGAAATGATCCATAAAAGCGTGTAGATTCCGACTCTACCAACAAAACGAGTATAAATGCAAATCTAGTCTAAACTATGCATTATAAACATCTAGATCATGCTAAATGCAACCTAATATGCCTACCTAAATGCGTGCTATCACCCTCCCGATGTAGTGGTAGGGTAATTCAGGATCGAATCCACGAGGAGGTTTATCAGCGTTTCCTAAGTTTGCAATCACGATCAAGTTCCGACTTCATAAGACCACTCGATATCGATAAATCTGGTCGATATCGACCTCAGTTCTAGTCGATATCCAGCTAAGTACATGCAGAACACAGAAGCAAGCAGTCGACATCGAGATGGTACTCGATATCAATGTTAGCACTCGATATCGACCTTTACAGTCGATTTCGAGTCTTCAAACGAAAACTGTAAAAGATGCAAATTTTATCGGAAAAGATATCCGAAGAACGTAGAATGGTGAGAGAAAGATGGACAGAAATAAAAATACAAACTTTATATGAATTCAATAAACTAAAAGCTTCCAAGGTTGGGGGTTCATGCCGCAACGATAATTATGCAAGTATGATGCTAAAGTTATGAAATTTAATGTCTTTCCATCAAATAACTTTCGTTACCAACTTTTAGGTGATTAGAGGCTCTCACATAAAACCTAAGAGTTACTAGCCAATTCATGAGTAATCCAAGTTCACAATATGATTGGCTTTCACTTCGATAATGCAAATAATGAATCTCCTCAATTTTCGCAAAGGATCATGCATAGGATAGAAGACGAAATCGCATAAAAATCATACATTTGATGCACTAACTTACATTGCTATCGTCGGGCTCACCCCGACCCTATAAGTGGGTTGACTACTGGCGCTTCATCATTGAACTCGTCATCATCATGTAAAAGAAACTACTTTGATTAAAATTGCAAAGGAAAGAAAGTACACCGAACAAAGCCAACTCTCCGCTCTTGCTTCCACTCAACTCCCTCGGCTCTCTCTCTCTCTCCTACTCGCTATTCTCTGTGATAAAATAAAACTTTCTGTGCTTCGATGATTGAAACCAGCCCTAATGGCCTCTAATTATAGATTTCAAACCTCTCTATCCAAGGATTCAAAAACCTATCTTTATTCCTATGATAAACTTTAATAAAGTAAAAACTAAAAACTCCTTGGTAAATAACATAAACTGATACGTCTGGCGTAGATACGATAGAAGATCTCGACTTTAGAATAAACTCGAACGTTTCGGATAGAATTCTATCAAAAACAGTGTCGGATCTGTTCTGTAGCAAACATCGATATCGAGCATGAACATCGATATCGACCTTCTCCTTATCTCTATCTCGAGCAAATAACGTCAAAGTGGACATAAATGTGCATAGAAAATATGGCAATTTACGCGCACATCAAACATCCCATACTTAAGCTTGCTTGTCCTCAAGCAATACTTTTAATGGTCATTCAGGGGAAGAAAGTAAACCCTCAACATCATAGATTCATTCTCATATGTCCCTACACTCAATTCCCATCCTCGAAAAGGTACTAATGTCAACCAAATCCATACCTGTGAATAAAAGCAACATCATACTCGCAAAAGCAGGTTTATATGCATAAAACAATTTTGCAACATAACATTAATAATTAAGAGGACTTTTGCAAACTTATGAGGAGTAGATTGGTAAAAGACTAAAGGTGGGCTAATTTTTGGCCATGTGGTGTTAAATCCGGGGAAATAAACTTTCTTTTCAACTCATTCTACATCCCTTCTTCATCATATTTCTCACCTTTCACTCATCGCTCAATGCTTTTTTTTTTCATTATAATGCTTTTACCTCTCTAACCTTGGTATTGCCTTCTCGCGAGTCGCAAACATAGGTGTCATGAATGGCCCCGGATACTTAGTACTTTGGGCTCCTCACCTTGTGTCCCATGTCGCTGAACTAACATCTCAACGAGGAGGGTCGACCTACCTTTATCTCCTGAGTTGATCGGATTTTTTCTCACTCATTAAATTTTTCATATTTCAAAAATTCCTTTCATTCCTGCCAACCACTTCATAATAATGCACAAACTCCATATAACAACTCCAAAGATGACATTCATTCTCAAACTTGTCCCCGGATAGGGTATAAGGTATAAAAAAATGGGTAGTATGTAATATATGTGGCGCAATAATGATAATGAGGCTCATATATGGCTTGTGAAATTTGCAAATATGCATAGGTAAGGCTTTGGATATGAAGTTGAGCACATGTATTATAAAGTCCTCCATCCTGTATGATGCCCATGTCAAAAGCAACTTCAAGTTTTACCTCTCTTTCATGGTTTATTCTGAAAAATCGCACTTCATTGTGACTTCCCTTAACTAGGCAATTTCATGTTATATCTCTAATGAATCTACTTTTGCATCGTCGAGTTCCTTATAAGCTTCCATGACACTTTTCTTTATATTTTTAAAATTTTTGATGGGGGTCAATTTTTCTTTTGTTTTTCGAAATTTAAACATGCTAAAGATAAAGATGCTATGCTTAAAGGTAAAGACATCTAAATTAACTAAGTATGAAAAATATGCATAAACATGTAAAAACTATGCAATAACTTATGGAAAATTTCAAAATATGCTAAAATATGCAAGTAAGCCTTTCCCCCACCCCATACTTAAAGATTACAGTGTCCTCACTGTATAAGAACTAGGGTTAAGAAAGAAATTTACTAAAAATTCACGAAAATCAGGAATCGAAGATGTCTGCAATAGAGGTCGATATCGGGCATACCCGTCGATATCGACTAGTTTTATCGATTTCTGGTTCAAGCTTCAGGGTGATCCGGCCTCGACCATAAGCTCCTCTGAATAGACCTTTAGGTCGATATAGAGCTTCTTACTCGATTTCGATGTCCGTTATATGCTTCTTCTTCGTTCCGGAATCTTGTTAAAAAATAAAACAAACCAAACAAAAAAGATGTTGTCCAAAACCAAAACTAGTTGTCTAATACAAGCTCTAGACTTTAAAGTCACTAGGCCGACTTGTTCATTTACGCTCTCAAGCGGCATCTGCAGAGCCCATGTGGTTTGGGCCTCAAATAGAACTCCTTTCTTATCTCTCAGCTGCATCTCGCCTGGATGGATTTGATTCACCGTGAATGGTCCCATCCTCTTATCTTTGAATCTACTAGGGAACCAATGCTCTTTTGATTTGGAGACATAAACCTTATCTCATATTTCATAATGGCTCGAATCATCATTGGATACCCTGTACAAGTGCACATACCAAGGCAAACCTCTTCCAAAAAGTGATAAATCTTTAATTAAAATTGAGAAAGAGGAGTCCGTACCTTGGCTTACCTTCTCTTCTGTCAGGGGGTCAGGTCGATATCGATCAGTAGTACTCGATATCGAGCTCTGTTGTGCTCTTGGAGGTCCTATCGATTTGGAGTTGTTCTGCTCGATATGATCAGTTCGATTTCGACCTGTGGTACTCGATATCGAGGTTCCTCCTCCTCCTTTCTCAGCTTTTGGGACAGTCGATTTTGGCTTTGGTTTTTGGTCGATATCGACCTGTGTGCTCGATTTCGATGTTTCCTCTCCTACGTCGACCCCATACTTATAACCTGGCACAAAATCTTGAACTATGTTAGTCGATATCGACTTACCTAGGTCGATTTCGAGTGACTTTTTGGCTCCTTCATTCAAGATTTCCACGACTTCCTCCACTTGTGCTTCTATGGCCCTCTTTTCACAAGCTCCTCGGGTGTCATATTCCTTACCTTGGCTTCCCCACATATGATGTAGACACCTGTAATTGACTTTACCTCCATTGGCCCTTCATTATTCTTCACCGTCTTGTTGAAGGCGTACTCTATCACTTCGTCACTGATGGTGAATGAGAGCAATCCTTTCTTCACGCTTATGTTGGCATCGACGGTTGCTAAGAATGGCCTACCTAAAATAATGGGACAAGCAGGGTCCTCTGCCATATCAACAACTAAGAAATCAGCAGGGACAAAGAACTTACCTACTTGCACTGGCACATCATCTACCATCCCTGTTGGAATAACTACTGTGTTGTTAGCCATGTATAGCTTTGCATCCACGGGCTCTAGGGGACCTATCTTTATCTTGTGCCATATACTTGGTGGCATCATGCTAACACTAGCGCCCAAATCAACTAAAGCATTAAAGCGATATCGACCTAAGCCTATAGCCATAGAAAACTTACATGTGTCCGCCCGCTTCTTTGGTAGCTCCAATCTGTTGCACTCCTCCGCGATCTCAGCAATTGATCGCTTCTTACCTAGGATGTCCTTAAGGAACCTCACACATAATGGCATCTCATGAAGTGCTTCGGTGAATGGAATTGAAACGTTGAGTCCTTGAAGCCTCTTCACAAATCGATGGAACTTCTTTTTCGCCGGGTCCTTAACAACTTTCTTTGATGGGAATGGCAACACCTTCTTCTTCCCTACGGCTGGAGTTGGGTCGACATTGACTGGATGGTGGTCGATATTGGTCGGAGGAGTCGATTTTTGTGGTGATTCGACAGCTGTGTCGACATCGAGTTGGGGGTGCTCGACATCGGTATCACCTTGGTCGATATCGACGTCTCTTCTGGGGCCTTCTCCTCCTCTTTTTGCTCGGGCGTTTGCAATTGACGCCCACTCCTTAGATTCATGGCCGCTATGTGTCCAGTAGTTTTACCCTTTTGATTGGGCACAGTTGATCCAGGCAGCGATCCTGACAGTTTGGGAATTGATTCACCCAATTGACCCGTTTGGGTCTCCATATTCCGCTTCCAAACGTCGATCTCCCCGAGCCTAGAATTTATGCCTTGCAGCTAAGTATGAACGGAGTTGTTGGCTTGTTTGAACTCAGTATGGTTCCTTCGCATCTCATCAAGAATGATCTGCAGGTCATCCTTCCTTGTTTCCCGCTCAGGGTGCCCTGGTGCTCTATAAGGTGGGGGATCCCTTTGTTGATGTGATTGATAGAACCGTTGATCTCCCTAATACTACTGATTGCCCCCTCCATAGGGGCCTCTCGTCCACTTGGCTTCCTCATGTTGCTCCGCCATAGATACTTGCTCAAGATGTGGGCAGGCACTAGTGTTATGCCTTGTTGAGCCACATTCCTCACAAGGTTGATTGTTGCTGAGGAATCTAACTTGCTTTTGAAGGTGGCGTGTGTTTGTTACAGGAGGATGATATGTCGAGTAATTACAAATAATAAAGATGTAATAAACGTAAACCAACTCCTAGCCTATGCAAATAATTACAAGACTTCCTCCCGTTGTAATGGAAGGGTAGTCAGGATCGATCCACGAGGAGGCGTGTCAGCGGGATCCTAGTAGCTTTGGAAATCTCAAGTCTTTCGTCGACCAGAAGTCTCGATTTCGACCTTGGGCTTCGATGTCAACCTCGGTTGTCGATGTTCTCTGCAACAGAAGACCTGTAGAGACAAAAACAAGTGGTCGATATCGACTGTAAAGGGTCGATATCGATGTCAGTCACGAAATCGACTGGCTCAGAAGTCTGCCAGTCGACACAGAAGGGTCGATATCGATGTCTGGTGTCGATATCGATGTTCAGCAACCTCCGCAGTGATGATCGTCGTTGACTCAGAAAACTGTCGACGAACTCAGTGGTCGATATCGACGTCTGGGTCGATATCGATGTCTTCCTGCAGTGGGTTAGTTTTTCGTCGGCAAAGAAGGGCCGAAGATTTAAGAATGGATGAGAAGGGATGAACAAAAATAACAATGGTTTATGTGAATTAAACTATGTAAAAGAAACAACTCATAGGATTAGGGTTTACTACAACGTTAACAAATGCATGCGATTAAGATAAATAAGACGGACAATTGCGCTATTTCACCCGAGGGACACGCTTTTGCCGTACACCAACTCTTAGGATTACTCTTGCAAATAAACCTAATTGTCTCTACCAATTTTATGTTTATAACTCAAGTTGTTAGCATCAATCCCTTTTCTTTCGATTAGGACTAAACATAGAATTGTAGGAGGAGAGATAGACATAACGATATCGACATCAAAAACTTACCTCAAGTGGGCATGGCTAACGTCGGGCTCACCCAGACCCTAAGAGCTTTGGGGAACTACTCGCTTCTCATCATGAAATTCATTGTTGATTGAAAAGAAGTAACTTGCATTAAAATAAACTCCGAAACTTTACAACTCAACGTCAACTTTCGCAAACGCCAAACCCTAAAACTTCTCTCTAACTTTATTGAATGTAATTGAACTCTAAAATTGGATGATCGAATGCCAGCCCCCTAGGGCATTATTTATAGGCTACTATTCCTTGCTATTCGAGGATTGTAACTTCTATCTAAACTATGAACTTTATCTTCAAGGAGGCACGGATTTATCCGAACAAGTATGAGATAAATCCGTGCCTCCTTGAAGATAAAGTTCCCAATCCGCATCTCGAAATCGAGTCTATCTTCTGTCGAGATAAGGGGTCGATATCGACCACAGAGGTCGATATCGAGGTCTCTGTTCCTGCTCGACTTGTCCAGCTCCAGTCGATGTCTATGTTGAGGTCGATTTGAGGGTCGATATTGACGTCGAAGGTCGATATCTATGTTGAAGGTCGATATCTACCTCTGCTCAGCTTCTCTTGGCTTCTTCATTTTGACTCCGATTTCATCGAATTCCTGCATGGTTAGCTCAATACTTGTGCAGACCCTATTTCTTGTATTTTAGCCCATTCTTACACAAGTTTATATTCTTTTGAACATTTTCTTTGGAACTCGAATGAAATATGAAGTGAAAAGATGCAATAAAAAGAAGTACAAATATGTCCATCAACGTGTTTGATAGTTGTGGAATTGTTTCCGCACATCTGGGTCTATCTCCTTTGGAGGCTCATAAAGTGGCATAGATGGGGCAGGCCTTGAGTCATAGGTTGCAGCAGTCCCATATATGTTATCAAAGTTAACCAGCCTCTCAATTGTCTCCCAGGCATCCGTTGGTATGAGCTCAATGTAGCGATAGGAGGTGTATGAGTTGATTCTCTCCTTATTCAGCGCATCGAGGGAGTTGTAGAAGATCTCATGGATGACATATGGTAATTGCCCATGCGTCGGGCATGATCTCAACAAGTCCTTAAAACGCTCCCATGCCTGTACCAACGTCTCACCACGCTTTTGTTTGAAAGCCGTGATCCTTTGTCCCAGCATCGCCATTTTTTATGGAGGAAAGAACTTGTTTAGGAACGCATCCTTCACCTCTGCCCATGTCCTCAGCGAGGGTGGAGCCAAACTCTGTAGCCATTGCAATGCCTTCCCTGCCAAAGACCATCGAAAGGACTTTAGTCTAACATACTCTAAATTCACACCATCAGCAATAGTTTCACATAAATCCATGAAAGTAGAGATATGTTGCAGGGGGCATTCATTAGGTCTTCCTTCAAAAGTGTTACTTTTTATTTTAGATAGGAAGTTTATTTTTATTTCATAGTTTGAAGGATGAATTAAAATAGCGGATTCAGGAACATGTAGCGACAGATGCATGTATTGCATCGCCGTCTGTGAATACTGATTGAGCCGCTCTTGTGCTTGTCTACGCGCATCCTCCTCTCTATCAGCACGGGCTCGCTCTGCAGCAGCAGCGGCCCTCTCAGCAGCGATTGTAGCGTTGTGGTCGTCAATTTCTTTCCTCAACTGCTCAATGGTCTCAGCTTATGTCTTGTTATCCGCCATGATTCTGATATCTTTGTTGCGAAGATGGAAGAAACGTTCAGGCTCGTCAATACTTTCCATGATAGGTTCGCGATCAGAGCGTCGCATAAACCTGCAAAATAAGCACTAAAGAAAAGATCGTGAGAAAAACTTAGGTGGCGATTGATTGCCTCCCCGGCAACTGCGCCAATTTTGTTCATAGGGGGAGGGGCTATTCGCTTAAATAAAATATTCAAATTCAAACTAACTTAACTCCCTTATCCAAGCAAATGAAATACAAGAATCCCTCCCGATGTAGTGGTAAGGTAATTCAGGATCAAATCCACGAGGAGATATGTCAGCGCTTCCTAAGTTTGCAATCACGATCAAGTTCCAACTCCAAAAGACCACTCGATATCGAGATATCTGGTCGATATTGACCTCATTTCTGGTCGATTTCCAGCTAAGTACCTGCAGAAGACAGAAGCAAGCAGTCGACATCGAGATGGTACTCGATATCAATGTTAGCACTCGATATCGACCTTTACAGTCGATTTCGAGTCATCAAACGAAAACTATAAACGATGCAAATTTTGTCGGAAAAGATGTCCGAAGAACGTAGAATGGTGAGAGAAAGATGGACAAAAATAAAAACACAAACTTTATATGAATTCAATACACTAAAAGCTTCCAAGGTCGGGGGTTCATGCCACAACGATAATTATGCAAGTATGATGCTAAAGTTATGAAATTTAATGTTTTTCCGTCAAATAACTTTCGTTACCAACTTTTAGCTGATTAGAGGCTCTCGCATAAAACCTAAGAGTTACTATCCAATTCATGAGTAATCCAAGTTCACAATATGATTGGCTTTCACTTCGATAATGCAAATAATGAATCTCCTCAACTTTTGCAAAGAATCATGCATAGGATAGAAGACGGAATCGCATAAAAATCATACCTTTGATGCACTAACTTACATTGCTATCGTCAGGCTCACCCCGACCCTAGAAGTGGGTTGACTACTCGCGCTTCATCATTGAACTATCATCTTCATGTAAAAGAAACTACTTTGATTAAAATTGCAAAGGAAAGAAAGTACACCGAACAAAGCCAACTCTCCGCTCTCGCTTCCACTCAAATCCCTCGACTCTCTCTCTCTCCTACTCGCTATTCTTTGTGATAAAACTAAAACTTGTTGTGCTTCGATGATTGAAACCAGCCGTAATGGCCTCTAATTATAGATTTCAAACCTCGCTATCCAAGGATTCGAAAACCTATCTTTATTCCTATGATAAACATTAATAAAGTAAAAGCTAAAAACTCCTTGGTAAATAACATAAACTGATAAGTCTGGTGTAGATACGATAGAAGATCTCGACTTTAGGATAAACTCGAACGTTTCATATAGAATTCTATCAAAAACAGCGTCGAATCTGTTCTGTTGCAAACATCGATATCGAGCATGAACATCGATATCGACCTTCTCTTTATCTCTATCTCGAGCAGTCCTACTCGACCTCGGATTTGCACTTGACTTCTATCTTTAACCTCGATCTCGGCCACTCGATATCGACCATGCAATATCGATATCGACCTTCTCATGTCGACATGCTCTGTTTCTCCTCTGCTCGATTTCTGGTTGCTCTGTTTCACTCGATGTCGAGTCTATAGGTCAATTTCGACTCTTCAGTAAACTTCGAGTTCTTTTTCCGCACTTCTTTCCTTGTCAAAATTCCATCCATTTTCGTCTCGATTTCTGCGAAATCACATAAAAACTCGTGTAGACCTTTATATTTGACTAATAAGTATAAACTACACTAATCTTATGATTTCCCAACCAATATGCATGCAAATAACGTCAAAATGGACATAAATGTACATAAAAAATATGTCAATTTACGCGCACATCATACATTATATAGATATTATTGTAAATACATAATATAACAGGCAATTGAAATAAATAGCACTAAGAACATGCAAAAGGATATATAATAGACCGAAAATTTCAAATAGAAGGAATAGGAAACTCATTTTGGGTGAGATTTTGAATTGGGGAGACATAAGTATACTTCTTCGGTATCTTTAAATAGATGTGAAATTCATGCTGGTAATGTACTATAAACTAGAGTCAATCAAAACACTAAACTTCAAAATGAAGAAATAATATTTTTGTGCTCCAAGCATATAAATTAATTTAAAGGTTAAATTTTTATGTAAGTAAAATGTATATCTTGTACATCCACATATTATAATAGATATAGATCCACATATTATAATAGATATAGATTTGTTGATAGAAAAAAATTCATATCTGCTTAATTTTATTTAAAAAATTATATGTTAAAATAATCTTATTGCTTGCTAATTTTTTTAATTCTATTTTAAATTAACCCAATTCGTTAATTGTTAATTAAATGATAAAATAAATTAATAAAAATTTGAAAAAGAATAAAAATTAGAGAAATTTTGGTGAAATATACACTTTTGAACTTTTGATTAGTTAATTAACACCTTTGGATTATTTATTAGCCGCATTAGCACCCTTTGAAAATTTATTAGGCCCGTGTACCACCCAGCCCCTTTCCCTTCCATTCTCCTTCCCTTCTCACCATCAGATTTACATCTCCGCTCTCGCTTTGCCCAACCAGTGTTCCTCTTCTTCATCTTCCTCTGCCGCTCGCTCTCCCTCCGTCGTCCGCTTGGGATCCACCTTCCGTCCACCGCACCGCCTTCTTGGCTTGGAGAGAAAGAGGGTGAAAGCCAGGCAGCGGTGGCGTCGCCTCCTTCCAGAATGAGGCCATCGACCGGCGAGAGCATCTCCGACGCCTCGCCCTCGAGTTCATAGATCCCGTAGCTCTCGCCAAAGATCCCTATTTCATGAGCAATCGCTTTGGTAGGTGTCCCTTCGCCCCCAAATTGTCATCTTTTTCTGCTCAATTCGATTTTCCGATTGTAAATTAGGTTTTGTGTTCATTTTTTCTTTGATTTGGTTCAACTATGAGTGTAAGTTGTACATGTCTTGTTCTGCACAACGTTGCTGAACAAAAGAAGAAGCTTCCACGGGGAACAAAAAGAATACCATCACGAATGAGGTATCACAGTAACTCTGATTTATTATGGTCAATCGTATTCAAGAGATTTTCCTTCTGTTTTGTGAGATATTCAGCACATTGCTGAACTAATCTTACTTGGATCAGTATCACCTTCACCCTGCTTGAGTAGGACATTCACATTTGATTGCATTTGTTGTCATGAGTTGGGAAATTGGGGGTTTGGGGCTTCAATTGAAGGTTGATTTTGTAATTGGGGGTTTGGGGGCTTAGATATGATGCCGGAAGTTTTGTGATGAAAAAAAGAGATTGAGAGATACTCTTATGGTTCAATTCGATTGTGTGATATGCTTATTGTTTAAAATGATTTGTTTGCTCCAAGATCAGATCTAAGGGCAAACAAGCACAAGGTCAAGATCTAAGGGCAACCAGATTGAAGATGGTGAAGGACATAGCAAATCCAAGGTATGTTTCATTTCGGCTTCATCTGCACTGTCCTTTTGATGCTAATCCTTTCTTTTTCTTCTTTTTTTTTGTTTTAGGATGTTTCTTAAATTGCTAGCTTTGAGATTTTATAAACGTGAGTAAGTTTCAATAATACGAAGTAAATATTTGATGTGCATAATATCATTGTCATTTGTTGTATTAGACATTGAAAGAGAGTATTTATATTTGGAAATGGCTATATCATCTATTTGGTAGAAAATTTTTTTTAAATACAATGAGAAGAGATGTAACTTGTGAGCATTGAGTTTGTACAGATTTCATTATTAGTTGAAGATGTAACAAGAGCAATCCATCTGAAATCCTTTGATTACCGAGTGCTGAACCTTCTATTGTATGCTTTGAGAAGAGAGTGAAAATTTATAGGAGGAAGGGAGTGAAAATTTATAGGATTCTTAGTGGATTACTTGGTCAGTTTTTTGTTCTTAGTTCATTACCGATCTAGTATGGCGACATGAAACAACATTTGTTTAGTGTATATGTTGGTTGGACCTACCATATATATACATTGATGTTATGATTGGTATAGTGGATTAACTGCATATTTTGCTAAAGGTTTTGTCTTGCATTATACAGACCAAGTTTAATACTCAAACTGGCAATGCTTACAATGCATATTTTGTTCAGGTGTTGAGAATGGAATCAAAATCTATGGATCGGAGCTGCCATCTTTTAAAGAGGCTGCGACTTTAGATCATCAACATTCTAGTATAGTGATTCATATCTTGATCAATTGAAGACTCCTATAGGCTAGAATGGGTACGCTACCTTTTATTACCATTGTTCGTTATTGCTCAAGTGGCAGAATGAATAACAAATAAGCTTATTAAAGTAATAGAAACTCCTTGATTTTTCTAAATATTGTATTCTTCCATGCTCTATCCTCTGAAATAATAAAATTAATGTTACCAGTTAAAGGTGCATGAGTCATTTGCATGACTATTAGTTGCAATCGGTCTGTAGAAGTAGGAAATACAAGTGGAAGCAAGGAGGAGGGCTGGACTAAGAAAAAAGATACAGTAAAAGAAATAGGAAAGGGAAGAATTCATGGAATGACAACATGGATGCAATTAAGAAAAAAGAATTTTATGAACTCGGCAGGTTTATGGCCTATGGGGATCGGAGGAACTAAATGAGGATTAGTAGCAGTTGACAAATGTGAGGGTAGCACTCACATAAAGAAGTGATGTTAAATTTTGATTCCACACAATAAGGTTAACAAAAAATAAACTTTTTTTTCTCCTAAAGATCTTGTGTTTTTATGTGCAAATAAAAATCATTATTAAAAGATGTCTTGAATTTGGTAAATAAAGAGTGGTTATCCGTGGTTCGAATCGGGGACCATTGAGTTCCTCTCCATAGGTTAAAAAAAATGAAGTGATGATTCCGCCCCATATCCACTCCAAATATGTCATCAAAACATTTTTAATAAAAAAATGTTATTGATATACAATCGGCTAGATTAAACCACTTAGCAAAGTGGCATC
Organism: Persicaria maculosa; assembly: GCA_963922045.1. Taxonomy (NCBI): domain Eukaryota; kingdom Viridiplantae; phylum Streptophyta; class Magnoliopsida; order Caryophyllales; family Polygonaceae; genus Persicaria; species Persicaria maculosa. The sequence continues at coordinate 14,285,685 of OY998261.1, read as the reverse complement.
ATAGTAAATAGAAAATATTATCAATAAAAATGTCATCACCAAACAATGTCATCACAAATGATTGAGATCAATAAAGTGTAATCACAAATGTCAACAATGAATAAAAATGCAATAAACATGTCACTACAAGTGATTGCATCAATGAAATGTAATTACAAATGTGTCATCAGTGAATAAAAGTAGAATCGATGAAAATATATCGATATACAATTGATTAAATTAAAAAAGTGGCATCAAACGATTTGATTAAAAAAGTGGCATCAAATAATTACATTTGAAAAATGTCATCAAAACATTACTTTGAAAAAATATGGCATCACGGTAAAAAAAAATCATCAAAAAAATTGACATAAAAAAAGTGGCATCAGTATTCAACAATAAAAAAAAATGGCATCGATGGTCAACGTGGCATCACAGTAAACAAAAAATGTCATCAAGGTTTAAAAAAAAGCGGCAATAAAAAAGTGTCACCAAATCATTTCATTAGAAAAGTGGCGTCAAAGTGAAAATAAAATGTAATAAAAAATAGCATCGAATAATTATATTAGAACAATGACATCAAAACACTACTTTAAAAAGTGGCATCACATTTAAAGGGAAAAAATGTCATTAAAAATTTGACATCAAAATACTACTTTGAAAAATGACATAACGATAAAAAATGACAACGGGAAAATGGCATCACGGTAAAAAATGGCATCAAAAAAGTGGCATCAATTGTTAAAAAAAAAAAAAAAAAAAAAAAAAAAAAAAAAAAAAAAAAAAAAAAAAACGAAAGAGTCGGTCAACGGTCAACGTTGACCGATCAACTGTTGACCAATTGACGGTCAAACAGGTTGACCGTTGACCCTTAACACTCCATTTGGGGAGGGTGCTAGCTTACCTAATTAAATTAGTTTGGGTGCTAATCATCTAATTAAAAGTTCAAAATAGGCTAGTTAGCAAAATCATCCTAAAAATTAATTAATTAATTAAAATACCTACAAAAAGCTAAGAATTGATGACGCATAAATATAAAAATATTCTAAGAGTTTATATAGATTAGACTACAGTTCATGCATTCAATGCGATTTTTATCCTTTTTTGGACTAAAACAGTCCAAAATTTGAATTTCGATGACGTAGAAATAACAACTCTTTCAGTCAATTTTCCACTTCCGACTCATCATTGGTCATGTACTACTTAACAGTTAACACATCGAATTTTCCAATATGATGGATGATAATGATAAACTCTTTTATTAGGTCGGGTTTATTAATTACTCCCTCCGATTTTTAATTAAAGGCATTTGACTTTTGTACACGTTATTTAAAGAGCTAAAAATTATATACAGTATTAATTTTCTAATTAAAATTTTTTAAATTATAATACTTATTAATAGTAAGTATTATAATGTAAAAAAATTAACTAAAAAAATAATATTTTATATAGTTTTTAGCTCCTTAAACTACGTGCACAAAAATCAAATGCCTTATATTAAAAATCGGAGGGAGTATAATCCATTTATCGGTGAGAAAATATAAGTTGGTAATCATCTCATATATACACATAAGTCATATTCATGCTTCAAGTCATATTCATCACTTACCTATTCATAATCATACTTATGGACCATATAGTATAACATCATGCTTTCACATAACAACATATCATCATCTCATGATTCATACAACACATCATAACATGCTTCTAGAACAACATAGTAGGATAGCAATGTGTCATTATATCATGATCATAGTTGTCACTACCAATTACATTTCAGTATTGCATATCAACATGTAATATCATGCCATATCAGGTTTATCACGGTCGCTATCTAACATCATGCCAGTTCATAATCACATAATCAAGAAAGTTTTGCACATTATACCAGTTACAATAAAACGCAAACCCTTCTCGCTCGTCTCCAACTCTCAAGCCAAGACCAAATCTTCATCTAGACTCACCAACTCGGATAATATCCCATAGAAGAAGTCCTAATTCATTACGACACTCTAATCTCATACCTCTTCCCACCAAGCTCTTTCTCACTAATAATCCACCTCTAAGACTCCAACCCCTATCTCTGTTCTCACACTCGAGCACCGCTGCATACTATGTTCTCGATACTCACATGAGCCATTCCCTACACTGCCCATACTACCTACGACTTCACAACATAGAACCCTTTTAACCACATCTCTACCATAAGAATACCCCGATTACCACTTAACCGGCCGATTCTATCCATATCCCCACCTAAGATTCATCTAGACGCTCATCGGAAACCACTAAGCTTCGCCTCTTATAGCTCTCAAACTCACTCGTTCCTATTTAAGTCAAACCCCCTCCCCCCTCGTGTGACTTACCTCATACTACCATCGATCATTCTAACCGTTCAAATTCCTTCACCGCTCTCCGACCATTCTTCAAGAAAATCTCACCCACAAGTTCAAAGAAGAAGCAATCATGGACATTATCACACATAAAGATTACATCATATCAACTAGCATGTATAACAATAGCATCATTAGTTCATCATCAAGCATTCAACTGTATCAATAAGTCTTAGTTTACCGTCATGCTCAAAATTATTGCAAAACACCCTATATGAATATAGTCGATTCAAGCTAGCGAGTTTCATCATAACCTTATCAGATAAATAATCCAGGTTTCACAGCATTTGCAGTTCACATTTATAGGCAAAGAATTTAGATCATGCTTAGCAACTCAGAGTAGCATCACATCAGTCATCATGGCACATTAGGACTATAAGACATCGAATCATATATATCATCATAGACAATGGATAATCAAGCAATAATCATCATCACGTCAGCACATCAAACATGTTAGTTCCAACGTCGGGTAAGTGCAATATCATCATCAACATATTCAGAAGGAATTAACAATTCGAACGGAGAACACTTTCGCTTGTAAGTCATATCGTACTCAATAACCGCCATCCTCGAAACAAGCTGGTTTCGTTGACATCGTCGATCCTGAGGCCCGTGGGTTATTGGCCCACGCTTCTGCTGCGCCGCTCTATCGCTATCTAACTTCTCGTCCCCTCTTCTTTGCGGTCGCTCAGCCAATGTATCGCGTGGGAGTCTAAGTTAGCGGAGATAGGGGAGTGACAAGAGCGGACAACCCAGTGTTCCTCTCGGAGACAAAAATGGACCAAAGCTAAAGATGACACGACTAGAGGCAGGACTCCGACCCGAGAATAGTAACGATGCCCTTAGGGAAGTGTATTAGGTTACAATTGTGACAAACAAGCACGAATTCATCATGGAGTATATCAATCACATGAATCCACACTAATATGTACCTATCTCAAGGAACAACGACATACGCATTCATTCTAAAGACACGATCGAGTCCTACACTGATGCACGTGAGACAAGCTAGTAGTCTATGATTCCATGGATGCAGATAAGTATAGCAACCTAGGCAAGTTATGCGGAGCCAATAATGGTCGTGTGGGGTCCAAGGTCATACAAGATTTTACAAGGATGACAAGTATCATGTATATGAGCAATATCAGAGCATGGTACACACAACAACAAATGAGATCAAATACATCAAGACGAGGTTTATCATAACAACCAACTAAGTGTCATACAAGAATATATAAGAGCGGCATAGTAACTATCACATCTAACCGCAATGATCATATTGTAGGTTAAGGATGACATGTAATCATCCGGCGAGGTACATTTTAGAAACATAGGTCCTACCCGATGCTAGTGATACATGATAAGACATGGGCATAGTCAAGAGTCATCTAAAAGAATTCGACATAGTGTTTATAGAGTATGAGACATCATTACAGAGAGTAACAAGGAGGACATCACCAGCAATAGATTATAAGTATGCTAGGATCAAACTTATCATAGTGCACATAAAACGGAATAACAACTATCACACTATAGGACAAGCATGTTCACTTAATAGAATAAGTATGGCAAGTCACCATTTAGTGAGTCATATTGTAAATCATAAGTCCTCTGGGATACTAGTAACACATGTTGAACATGAATACAATCAAGGTAATTCGACTAGATTCATTCCAATATTCATGCGTCATGCATATGCAAAATCATGATATAACGTGGTGTATGATCATGCGAGGTGTCAAGTCATACTTTCATGAAAGCACAAGAAGATATCATAGAGTAATAGAGGGATACCACCGAGCGAGAACATGTAAACATGCTAGAATTAACCATCACATAAAGCAAGTCGATCTTCGAATCCAATATCACTCTTATCAGGATGAGTAAAACACTTTAAGAGGATAAAGAGAGGGAAGAACTACACTATCAGGGACCTAGCTCAATAGAGAATGAACAATAATGCAAGCAGGGCATAAATATGCAGAAGTCATAACCAAGGATTCTACATGTCACTAATGGCTCAACCTAACATATGATACACACATGCACTTGATTGATTACTCGACATTAAGCAAGACTTCAATTCAATCACATTCCAATAATACAGAAGCATGAGAGGAAATGTAGCGAGGCATAGTGCAAGTCTAAGTAACATGGCAACATGACTAGAATACGAGGACATGAGTTCAAATCAATGTATACTGGGAGGAAACATGTATTTGTCAAGACTCATTTATACTAACATACATTCAATTTAGCACCATTAACACACAACAACATTGATTGCAGAAAAATCAACAATAATTAGCCTGGGGAATACAAAATAGATGGCATGCTATAGATTCTTGGCACAAAAGGAATGATAAGCATCGAGGCGTCATCGGGTAGCAGGCTAAAAGATCATTTATGGACATTCATTTGAAGAAGAGTTGATCACACTACCATGGACCTAACCCGGGAGGAAGCAACAATCATATAGACTCATATCATGCCATTCATGCTTCTAATCACTCAGTAGTACGATCATTATAATAGGTCAATTAGACATGCGATGACGACACGTAATTATTGCAGGAAGCGAGATGCAACAAGAGACCTAAGCAATGTGACCAGCATGGATACAAGATGTCATACAACCACGAATTTACATTAAGGATCATCATCATAACATGTACTGAGAATTACGTAGCATATCAGGCATGTTGACATCAAATTATAACACGTATCCATCAAGTATGATAATGCAATATACTAAGTAGATCATGTCAGGATGATATGGATATAACAAATGTAGCTTGAACCCATACAATGGTCATCATGAACATCAAGGCACATAGGCACAATTTCACACTAAGGATCAATCTGTAGGTCAAGGAGTAGTACCACATAGTATCACACAATCATGGACAGAACAATCAAGATAACCCGATAGAGATCCATAAGGGCAAACATTGACTCTTCCTAACTGCCTCATCACTCATCTTTCCCGTGGGACTTGGATACGACTTTTTCTGGCAAGAAGACACCTGTTGATCGTCATAAGGATCAAGAAAGACAGCCCCAGAAACACCTTACTTTTGACTCAAAGGGACATCAAGGACCACCTTCCAATACTCACTCAGACCACCTTCACATCTACACATGATTCCCGACACAATGTGTTTACCAACCCAATTTTCCCGTGGAGGACTCCGATATCCGGGAGAAGGACTCAATAGGATCATCAAGGAGTTGACATAGGGGAACGGGGTTGTTTCACACAAACTGGGCTTAACCATATAAGAATGAGGATACTCCCACTATTCCGTTAGCACGATCATTTCAAATACATTTCATAGTTAGGCACAACAACCATATCCACAACAAGCACTTAGCATAGAATCAGGCAATGACAATTACAATTATCTCCTTGGAATCTTCCAGACCCAGCTGTAAAGAACAAGCTAATATTTCGCCTACCCATTCCCAACTACATCCAAAAGGGATGGTCTAACGCCTTTTCTACCCACTCGATCCCTCTTTAGTTGGTTCTCCTCTTTTATCATAAGCCAAGTTCATTACTTAGTCCAATTGGGTTAGGCATATTAAGGTCATTTTGCCCCTTTAAAACATCTTCAAATCCTTTGAAATCCATGGGAAATTTTCCAAAACATACACCCGAGCCTTGCGTACCCGAATTGCACAACCTCGCTCTGATACCAACTTTGTAACGGCCCAGATATAAATATCCGAGATACGTTTCGAAGGTCGGATACCTTCGTTCGGATGTTGCAATTTAGGTACTGGTCGAGGTTTCAAACCTCTAAAGATCAATATTCAAAGCGGGGATTTTTAACCCCAAGCAATCAAAGTCGCATATTTTCAATTCAAACGAAAGTAAAGCGGAAGCAAAGTTTAGATACAAATGCCACGGCAGAGCCGGGTCAAAACCAAAACATAGTGGGTGATTGCCATTTATCGAGTTAGAATATTAGCCAGGTTCTTCGGTTCGCCAAGAGATTCCCGTCAGAAGCAGGGAGCAAACAAGAGCAGTACCTAACACTATCCACGAAGTCAGGCCCGGTAATCGCCTGTGGGTCCTCTGACCGCGCTGAGGCCACATAACATGCCTATACCTAATAAAAGATGACTAATGCAGTACAAGATTTAAATCACAATATCATGCCCCTATTATATATAATATGCACAAAAGAACTGTAAAGGGCCCAAGACAATGCCAAGTGGCATATCCCTCTCCTACCTCTGCACCCCTTCCCGTTAGTGCAGAGACTGGCCAGTTCGGTGTTATAGCATAGCAATTTCCTCGTGGTGGTGCACTAACCACGGCATCATCATATCATATCATATCATCTCATCGCTTGCCCGATGGTGTTGGGCTATCATATCATGCTCATATCGACTCGATAGACTCAGGGCACCCGATGGGGCTAGGCTACCCTATGACCCTAGCAAAGTCTCTAGGACTATCACAGATAACAACCGTTTTGTATTGAAACACACATAGTAAACACATGCTCAGTTCAATGCAATCCTAGCATGATACTACATGGCATGCTTTAATATGTAACAAAACTACACATTACATGACACATCAGGCAGGAGGTCCAGGTTACTAAGTAAGTCCCGTAGGATACTTACTTGGAAATGTAGAACAGCAAGATGACACAAGCAAGTCCCCAAATGCAACTCCAAAGAAATCCAAAAGCATTACACACCTATCATCAAGCCATTACCATAAGCTACCGGACCGATATTCATATATACGAAACCCAAGTTCTCACATCCTCAAAACCAATCGATATTAAAAACCGTTCTCCAAAACCTTTCCGATATGATCAAATTGACCGAACTCATTCTTCCAATCAAACCCATTGATAAAATCATAACAACCATATTTTCCAACTCCTAAATCCAAAATTATGTCAACTCATATTCTAAATAATTCCTCAAATCATACTTGGCTAAATTCCGACTTTAAACATTTCAACCATAAAACCAATCTCTCAAAATCACATTATAGAAATAATTACGGCATTTTATCTCTTTAAAATCCTCATCTTAAAATCATCTTATAAATCATTATATAATAACACTTCTCAAATAATACTTTGAACTCCATTTTTAAACAACATCTAACAACACACTCCAACTATTATTTAAATATAATAGAACTACCAAAATCAATCCATTTTAACAACCCACATTTATAAGTCAATAAATAAATCACTTTATTAAACATCATTTAGTAACACATCTCAAATAATATTACTTTTAAAACCCTTTAGAAATATAATAATAATTTTAGAAGTTATATATTCATGAACTCAGAATTAATATAATAATAATAATAATGATAATAACAATTTAATCATCACATACATTATATAATATAACATATATATAACACATATCATAAAATAAAACCCACAATATAAAATCCCATCAGCCCATTTCCCCAACCCGGAGAGCCCAAACCGAAAGAAAAGGAGCCCGCCCATAGAGACCCAAACCCGGACCAGGAAAGAAGGAAGAATCCACCCACGAATTAGGACCAATAAGCCCGGACTATAGAAAGGCCCAACAGAGAGGAGGAAAGAAAGGGATCCGGATGGAATATGATATAACACGGATGTGGGAACCCGAAAATGCACTCGGATCCAAGTCCAAACCTGAGCCCAGCAGAAAGGGAGAAGGGAAGGGAGATCCGAATAGCGAAGTGATATAACCCGAAAAGAGGAGGAACCCGGCCCAGCCCATGACGAGAAAAGAGGAAGCTTTCCTCAAGCTCAGTAGAGCTCTGTCACCGCCGGAGGAAAAATGAAGAGGAAGAAGAAGAAATAGGTCCGGCCGGCGACTCCTTTCACAGCCCGACTCAACCCAGGTGACCGGAATAAGATTCCGACCACAACCCGACCTCAAGGAAGGAAGCAACGCAAGAAAAAGGAGGGAGGAAAGTGAACTTACAGTCACGACTCTGAGGTGGCCTCCGAGTTTCGATGGTGGCTCCTCCGACTGCGAGAGCTCATGAGGAAGTCGCTTGAGGGCCTTAGAACGGATAACAAAGGCGGGATATTCACGTACGCTGGCGGCTCCGCTTCTTCTTGTTCTTCTTGTGGCAAAACAGGGGAAGTGTGGCGGCGCCTTCCTCCTTGGCTTGAGGATAGTGGAGCAACAATGATGAAGGTGAAGGGAGACGGTGTGGTGGCTGAACGGAGAGGAAGATGTGGCTTAGTGGTGGTGGAAATAAAAATGGGGTGGAGGATTGGTGGCTCGGCGGCATTGAGGGCGGGGATTGGTGACGGCGAACAGAGGTGGCGTGGGAGCGTTGGGTGGACAACAGTGAGGCAAAGGGGGGTTCTTTTGTGGGTTTTCTGGTGAATGAAAGAGAGGAGAGGAGAGGGATTAAGAGGCTGAGGATTGCAGGTTTTCTGAAGCAACAAAAGGGGAATGGGTGAAGGGAGTGCAATTTATGGTGGATTGGCCATAAGAGGGCAATGTGCAGCTGGGTATGGGGAAGAAGACAAAAAAAATAAAAGGGAGGGACCAATTTCTGAATTGTGTGTGGGAGGTGAGCAGCGAGAGAGAGAGAGAGAGAGAGAGAGAGAGAGAGAGAGAGAAGAAAGAAAGAAAAAGGAAAGAAATGGATATATATATGTGTGGTCCCAATATTAAAATGAAAAGATTCCCGGAATTCAAAACTCGAAACCAGCTAATCTCGACGCTCGATCCCAATTCCGCTCACTAAAACAAAACCCGACACTCGACAATTTAAATCGAATTATAAAATCATTATCAGAATCAAATTAATTTATCAAGACTCGCAACTCGAAAGTAGAATTAAATTTCGTAAAAGAAAAATCTAAATTCTAAAACGATGCCGGAAGGATTTTAAAATCGAAACTTGTGCTAGAGGATGATATTTTTCTACACTTTTACAATAGAATAAAATAGTAACGTATTTAAATAAAATAATCATAATATAATATATAATATATACTCGGTCTATACAAGCTTGAAATGTTCAAGCTTGGCTCGAACGGAACATGAGCCGAGCCGAGCTCGAGCCCAAAAATTATTCGAGCTTTTTTGGTGCTCAAGCTCGGCTCGCGAGCCTAGGAGAAAGCTCGAGCTCCGCTTGTTAAGGCTCGACCAAGCCGAACGAACGAGCCTAGGCTCGTTCAAGCTCGTCATTTGGGCTCATTCGGCTCATTCAAGCTCGATCTATTAAATTTAACAAGCTCGGTCTATTAAATTTAACATTTCACTAGAATTTTTTTTTTGAGTGTAAACCAAGAAATTAAATTCCTTCAAATCGTCATACAAAATTGCATCAAGGCCAGAAGGCCAAATATTGTTTGAATAAAAAAATTATGGTAGAACTTGGTCTCCAACGTGCTAAATGATGTGCTGCCGCATTTCCTTCCCGTCGAACATGGAGCCAGTTGTAGGTCTCCAACGTGCTCAATGCTGCTAATCGCCCTTTTTAAGGCGTTAAGCTTAGTTGCAGGGAAGTACCTCTCTAGAAAGGTTCTCTTCATTTCAGCCCAAGTAGATATACTCCCAGGTTGTAGATAGAAGAACCACTCATTTGCCTCATCCTTTAGAGAGAAAGGAAAGGCCCTCAGCTTGATTTGTTCTTCAGTGACATTCTCAGGTTTCATTCCAACCACCACAGTATGAAATTCAGTAAGATGCTTGTGGGGGTATCCCCACTCAACCCATGGAACTTGGGTAGCAGATGAACTACCCCAGATTTCAGCTCAAAGTTCACTCCTTACCCGAGTGCAGGAAATTGGATTGCTAGGGGTTGTTGTGCCAAGTCAGGAGCAGTAAGCTCCCTCAAAGTAAGATTGGCATCGTCAGCCATCTCTGCAGTGCTTTCTCCTTGATCAGAAGAAGATTCCTTAAAGCGATCACGAGTTTCTCGCCTAAGGCAGAAAAGGACTTTTCGATCTCTAAATCAAACAATAGCAAAGATGGATTAGTAGCACGGGTATGGACCATATAAGATGGTCCACACCAAAATTAGCAACAAAAACACACAAGAATAAATAAATCTCCCCTGCAACGGCGCCAAATATGACGGGAGGAAAACCTGTCGTTGATCCGTCAAAATAAATCTCAAACCTATTACTAGTATAGCAATAAGCAAGAGGTCGATCCCACAGGGAAATTTCCTATTCAAGTGTGATTCGGGTGCTAATTGAGTAACCAAAGGGGGGTTTTAGAATGTAAAATGATCCGCCTTTTCTCAAAGCGAAATGGTGCAAGAAAAATTAAATGGTTTTGATTTAAACAATAATGAGAAGTAGTTCTACCTACAATTATCCACTTTATTTGGTTGAAACGATCCTTGTAACTTCTTCTCATCCTATTAAGTTTCCTATGAATGCCCTTGTCCCAACCTAATATAGTTACTAGTCCAATCGGTCCTAGAAACCCTTATCAATCGAACAGTCCCTAAAGAAGGATTTAACCCAATTGATAACTTTATGTTCAGAGATTAGCCAAGGTATTTTCAGTCCCTAATGAGGGATTTAACAATACATCCAACTTCCTACTTGTCCAATTAGTTCAATCAGCCCTAAATGGATAAGTTTGCTACTTGGGTTATGGTTCACAATCAGGAATCGACAGAACCCTAGCAATTGAATTGATTCTAACTAGTTGCGCGGGCTAGATCGAATAAAATAATCAAGCAACCAAAGCACAAGGAAGTCGAAGCATTCAATAGCGGAATTAAGGAACGAGAATTAGAAACTCACAATCAATCCAAATAAAGCTTTAAATTATAGGCATAACAGATGGGTTTAGTTCCTCATGGAAAACATCGCTCAATCTCTAATTGTCTGATAGAACGTGCAATAGAATCGAAGTTCTTGAAAACTAATAACAACCGGCCTTAAAAAGTCAAAGCTGAACCAAAACGAGATAACAAACACTAGGGTTTCAATAAAATAAAACGCGGCGCTCAGGTGACCTATGCGGCGGCTGCGGTAGGGATGTTGCGGCCGCTGCAAGCGAGCTTGTCCAACACGCTGCATCTCTTCTTTGCGGCGGCCGCGGCATGTATGCTGCGGCTGTGGCATTCACCCTGCTGCATCCCTCGCTGCCAGAAGCCGAGAGCAGCTCCAAAACCTTGTCTCTTCTTTCTTCAAGTCTTTCTTCTTTTCCCTCCAAGATCATGCATCCCAATAGCGTTCGAATCTAACTCTGCAAAAATACTCACAAACTCGTGCAAAATCCGAACTCTTCTAAAATAATCGTCAGATGCACTTTAACTCCAAATAATTAACTAAATGCAGCCTAACTAGCCTAAAAATGTCTATAATGCCTATCTAGGATATGTATTATCAAATTCCCCCACACTTAGCCTTTGCTTGTCCTCAAGCAATGATAGAATGAACATAAATCAATGCATCCCATAGGAAATCCCTTCAAGTCTCAACCTCATCAAAAAGCAACATTATAGCAAGTGCAACCACCAACCAAGCAAACAAACGTCATAGCATGTATCCAAGTGATCAAAGCTTAGAAGTAGAAATCATCCAACCTCACCAGAAATATGTGTTTCACTCATGCTCTCATGTGTTTATGCTTTAAAGTACAACTCTCAACTCAATCCAAAATGCACTAAGCTCATAGACATTGAACACAATATCACCAAATCTCCACCGAATTGCCATTACTTGCGGGACACAATAAACAAAAATAAATAAAATGTGACTATTTTTTTTTCTTTTTTTTTCAATTTTTTTTCTTTTTCTCCTTTTTTTTTATCTATTTATTTGTTTTGGTGCTTTCCTTACGCGAGGCGCAAACATGGGTCTCATGAATGGCCCCGGTCTATCAACACCTCAACTTACTAAAATGAAGTCCACTTGAACATCTTTTGACGCGAGTTGCAAACATGGGTGTCATGAATGAACCCGGTTACTCAATGATCAAGCTTCCTTTCTTAGTGGATAGTTTTCAACACCGTTTTGCGTGAATCATACCCATGTGTGTCATGGGTAGACCCGGTTACTAAGTGCATCAACCATTGCCGCCTTATTTCACTAAATATGCACAAATTCAAACAAAATACTCAAACTATAAACATAAACTCCGCAAGCAACAAACATGTGATTCGGTCTTGAAAAATAGATATCGAAGTCAATGCCAAGAGGTAGCAACACAAGGAGAGTAAATCACACAATTGAGCAAAAGAATTATAAATGATTCCAAATAAGGCTAACATTATCACAAGGGTCATGTTCATAGGATTTCAATAATAATTTAGCTCAATCATACATGCTCAATTATATTTGCAAGCTCCTGCTTCATATAAAATCAAGAATATAGACAAGGCCAAAACATCCAGAACTTCATGGGATTTATATGATCATGCTGAAATTTAAATTAGAGGACAGCCTAAGCCAGATGGGTATTTGAATAACATATATGTATGCAATGCATGGTCTTTTTTTTTCAATGCATAAGTAAACAGAAAATGTAAATATGAAATGATTTAAAATAAAATGCGTGTAGAAATTTAAACATGATCTAACTAAATGCACTATATACACTAAATTCCCTTCCCCCACACTTAAACCTTTCATTGTCCTCAATGAAATATCAAAGACAACAAAACTAAATCAAATAAACGCAAGGTGAGGGTAAAGGAAACTAACCGCTCAATGAGGCGGAGGCTGGTAGGGCAAAAACTAGGACCACCCCAGGCTATAGTAATACTCATGCTGCCTCTGCATATCCTCTATAGAAGAGGCTATATCACGAACATTGCGACCCAAGTCACTGAGCTCGAACTGAAAGGAGTCCTGGCGGATCGAAAGCTGGCGCATCTGTGCAAACATGTCCTCACGCCAAGTAGACTCAACATAAGAGGAACTAGGCCCAGCAGAAGGGCCTACAACAAATTGAGCACCACCCCCAAGGTAGTCAGGCGTAGAATGATCTGCGGGGGGGGGGGGGGACCTGCTCAGCTGCATTCTCCTACTCCTCCTCATCATTGTCATTAGGAGCATCATCATCATCCACATCGCTTTCAATGTGGAAGGCAGCATTAGTAGGACCATAAGGAAGGGCCCTAGGTAATCTCAATCTGTGGACCCCTTGAGGTCCAACCTTCTAGACAAAAATCGTCTCCTGGGAGCCCTCCAACAGATAGGCTCGCCTCAGCTGATCCTCTGTATAAGTAAACCCGCCAGACATGTAAGCACCGCCCTGTGTTGGATCAATAAAACGCTGGGCGATAAGAGTGATCATGCCCCCAGACCAAATCTCCCTGTCCTCTTTTTTGCAACTTTCTTGCAGCTCTCCAAAAATAAATCAACCCAATCAGGAATTACATCTGACTGGGGCGAGAAGCACCATAACCAAGCCAAATCAGCAGCGGGGACCTTGTTCACCTCGCCCTGCCCAATGATAGCCATGGCTAGGACCTTGTGAACCAGACGCAAACATGGATGGACGAACTTGTAGTTATACTCGCCTTTGTGTCCATCAAAGGTCTCGCCGGTCACTGCATACCAAAAATCATGGGTCATCTGGTCATTCCCATGCTCGGCCCAATCCTTGGTGGGCTCCTCAGAAATACCAAAGATCTCCCTCAACTCTGCAAATGTGAGGGAGTATGCATGATCAAGCAGATGGAAACTAATAGTCTCATCCTCCGACACCACCAATGTCGACAGAAACTCTCGGACCAACTCCGGATATGTGGGCGCGCTCAAATTGATGAAATTCCCCAAGGCCGCATGTGTTAACATCTGATGCATAAAAACTAACATGCCCAACCTATGCAACATCGGGACATTGAAGAATTTCGTTTGCACGAACTTCTTCGCCTCAAATCCGTCCCAGACTTCCCTCTGACGCCTAGATAAGTTCCTCAACTGTCGCACCATACTCAATCAACACTCAACCACAATAATAACACTCAATCTCAATCCTCAATTGAACAAATTTACTCAAGTCACCAAACACACAAAATAATGTGGCACAAAACAACCACTCAAACACAAATATCAATCCCAAAACACAAAGACGTACCAATCCTGGCGACAGGCGACGGGATGGATGCGGCGGTCGCTGCTAGCAAGGGGCGGCCACTGCAATAGTGTTTGGTAGCGGGCAGAGGGGCGGCGGCCGCTGCAGGTATGGGGCGGCTGCTGCACCGTTCTTCGTCTTCTCCTTTACCTTTGGGATGGCAATGGTGGACAGATCTGGGCCTAGAAGCTTGATGTGGCCGCCAGTTAAGAAATGTCGGGTCAGGGTGAAGCTTGGGTGGTGTAAAGGGGGAGATTAAAGTCGGTTTGAGTGTTGATTTGAAGAAATTTAGGGTGTGGTAGAGGGGATGATGGTTGAAGAAAATGGGAGAATGGTGATGGGAGGTTAGGGTTGATGGGGGAGTGTTGATGAAAGTGATGGCTCTTTTGGTAGATTTGGATGTGTAGGGTTGCCTTTAGTGATGCGGCTGTTTTTTTTATTTAAAATTTAATTTTTTTTAAAGAAAGGCAGAAAAAAAATAAAAGACGGTCAGAAAAAGAGGGTGCAGCGGCCGCTGCCCGTTGGCGTTGGCCGCTGCTTCTGTTGGTTGTTGCAGCTGAGATGCGGCGGCCGCTGCCTGTTTGCGGCGGCCGTTGCATCTGTTGGTAGCTGCACTCTGCAGTTTTGTTTGTCATATGCCATTCTACCTTTTTCCTGTTATGTTAGTGCTCAAATCGAAAACAAACAAATGCAAAGCAGAATGAAAACTAACTAAATAAATTCAACGAAAAAGAAAGAAAGACTTGCCTCGGGTTGCCTCCCGAGAAGCGCATTTGTTTCACGTCGTTGGCTCAACGTAATCGTCCTCAATTGGCCAAGGTTCCTCCACCAGGGTCACCTATACTAGTCATCTCATTGACAAGTGCGGGCACCCTCGGAAGATGCAGCTTTCTGTCCAAGCATTCATCTAGCACCATTAGCTTCTCTCCTTGAGCTAATCCTGGGGGTTGTCCTGAAATCGCAAAAGCTTCCACCCATTTGAAATAAGTTTCTCATCAAGTGAAAGGATGGGCTTAAGCGGATCAACATAACTTTCAACACCTGACTTGAGTTCTTCTTTTCCTAAAGATTGCAATTTGTTAGGGGGCTCAAATTTTAAGAAACTGTTTCCCTTAGGAGTCTCTAACAAATCACGAAAATCATTGTTGCGATCAATGTTATTGTCAACAGGCATATCCAAAGAATTTTCAGGAGAAAGCTTAACATGATTAAAAAGAGAGAACACTATCTTTCTTCCATCAAACTCCATAGTCAATAAACCCTCACAACAATCAATTTTTGTTTTTGCAGTTTTCAGGAATGGTCTTCCTAGTATGATGGGTGTTTCTGGGGCTCCCTGATCCATATCTAAAACAAATAAATCAACAGGGAAAAACAAATCATCAACCATAACCAAAACATCTTCAACAACGCCTCTTGGCTTGATCTGTGATCGATCAGCAAGTTGCACTGTAACCCCAGTCTGAGTCAAAGCACCCAAACCAAAAGATATGTACAAGTTATAAGACATAACATTAATTGAGGCTCCTAGAGCTAACATGGCTTGTTTGAATCTAGCATTCCCAATTGCACATGGAATTGTAAACATAACTGGGTCTCCAAACTTTTCAAGAAATTTCCTTTGCAACCCACCAGAGACATTTTCATTTAAGCTCACCTTTTCTTTCATTTTCAATCTTTTCTTCTTCTTTATGGTGCACAATTCCTTCAGGAATTTAGCATATCTAGGAATGCACTTAATCAATTTGAGTAAAGGAACGTTTAACTCGCACTTGCTGAATGTCTCAAAGATCTCCTTATCATTCTCAAACTTCCGTGTATCCTTTAGAGCTTCCGGAAAAGGTGGGATAGGCTTTGGAATATCAAATGGCACAAGAGAAGAAGCAGAAGGCTTACCTTGGATGGCGTCTTGAGGGATGTTGCGGCCGCTGCCTGCATGCGGCGACCGCTGCTCTGGTATCATGCGACGGCCACTGCCTGTTTGCGACGGCTGCTACACTGTACAATCAGCGTCCTTTCCCTCTTCGTCCAAAATCTCGATCTCCTCATCCATTTTCTCCTCATCATCTACTTGTGGTGTGACAATCAGTTCCTTTCCACTCCTAAGCGTTATTGCACTGACATTCTCCTTAGGGTTCGCAACAGTTTGCGATGGAAGCTTTCCTGAATCGTTTGCCTCTTTTGCACTTAGTACTTGAATGAGTTAACTCATTTGATTTTCCAAATTCGTTATCCGATCTGATTGTTGCTTCTCCACCTTCAAGACTAACCGTGTCAAAGTCTGTAGAGGATCCTCAGTAGCCATATTCGCCTGCGGTTGGCCTCCTTGTCGAGGTTCAAATTGTTGTTGGGGCCTTGCCTGTTGCCCCCCCTGCTGATTGAAAGGGGCTTGGTAGTTCTCATAGCCCTGCTGATAGCCTCTATTATAATTGTTGTTGTTGAAGTACCCAGGATTCCCAAAATTGCCTTGTCTAGGCCTTTGTGGAGCAAAATTCCCAATGCCGTTCACATATGCGCTAGGCTCTTGCAGAATTGGGCACATATCCATAGGATGAGTAAATTGATTGCAAAGCCCGCATGCCTTCTACTGCTGAGGTGCTCTGTCAATTATCAGCTTCTTCATCATCTCTTTCATCTCAGCCATATCAGTCTGTAATGCAGCTACTGGGGCCTCGATCGCAAGTACACCCCTAGCACGAGTGCTCTTGTTGAACTGCCTTGAGCCCTCAGAGAGCTCCTTGAACACCTCCCACGCTGCCGTTGGTGTCTTATTTAGCATGTTTCCCCAACAACAAGAATTCACCGTTCTACGCTCCTCATCAGTAGGCCCATTAAATAAGAATAGAACCAGATCCTTCTGAGAGAAGCCATGACATGGGCAGCTGTCGCAGAGTTTCTTAAAGCGTTCAAAATACTCATGAATATAGTCCGTAGCCTGCTGCTCAATGCTGCTAATCGCCATTTTTAAGGCGTTAAGCTTAGCTGCAGGGAAGTATCTCTCCAGAAAGGTTCTCTTCATTTCAGCCCAAGTAGATATACTCCCAGGTGGTAGATAGAAGAACCACTCATTTGCCTCATCCTTTAGAGAGAAAGGAAAGGCCCTCAGCTTGGTTTGTTCTTCAGTGACATTCTCAGGTTTCATTCCAACCACCACATTATGAAATTCAGAAAGATGCTTGTAGGGGTCCTCCCCACTCAACCCATGGAACTTGGGTAGCAGATGAACGACCCCAGATTTCAGCTCAAAGTTCACTCCTTGCCCGAGTGCAGGAAATTGGATTGCCAGGGGTAGTTGTGCCAAGTCAGGAGCAATAAGCTCCCTCAAAGTAAGATTGGCATCGTCAGCCATCTCTGCAGTGCTTTCTCCTTGATCAGAAGAAGATTCGTGAAAGCGATCACGAGTTTCTCACCTTAAGGCAAAAAAGGACTTTTCGATCTCTGAATCAAACAATAGCAAAGATGGATTAGTAGCACGGGTATGGACCATATAAGATGGTCCACACCAAAATTAGCAAAAAAAAACACAAGAATAAATAAATCTCCCTGGAAATGACGCCAAATTTGACGGGAGGAAAACCTGTCGTTGATCCGTCAAAATAAATCTCAAACCTATTACTAGTATAGCAATAAGCAAGAGGTCGATCCCACAGGGAAATTTCCTATTCAAGTGTGATTCGGGTGCTAATTGAGTAACCAAAGGGGGGTTTTAGAATGTAAAATAATCCGCCTTTTCTCAAAGCGAAATGGTGCAAGCAAAATTAAATGGTTTTGATTCAAACAATATTGAGAAGTAGTTCTACCTACAATTATCCACTTTATTTGATTGAAACGATCTTTATAACTTCTTCTCGTCCTATTAAGTTTCCTATGAATGCCCTTGTCCCGACCTAATATAGTTACTAGTCCAATCAGTCCTAGAAACCCTTATCAATCGAACAATCCCTTAAAAAGGATTTAACCCAATTGATAGCTTTAAGTGCAGAGATTAGCCAAGGTATTTGCAGTCCCTAAAGAGGGATTTAACAACACATCCAACTTCCTACTTGTCCAATTAGTTCAATCAGCCATAAAGGGATAAGTTTGCTACTTGGGTTATGGTTCACAATCATGAATCTACAGAACCCTAGCAATTGAATTGATTCTAACTAGTTGCGCAGGCTAGATAGAATAAAACAATCAAGCAATCGAAGCACAAGGAAGTCGAAGCATTCGATAGCGGAATTAAGGAACGAGAATTAGAAACTCACAATCAATCAAAATAAAGCTTCAAATTATAGGCAGAACAGATGAGTTTAGTTCCTCATGGAAAACATCGCTCAATCTCTAATTGTCTGATAGAACGTGCAATAGAATCGAAGTTCTTGAAAACTAATAACAACTGGCCTTAAAAAGTCTAAGCCAAACCAAAACGAGATAACAAACACTTGGGTTTCAATAAAATAAAACGCGGCGCTCAGGTGGCCTATATGGCGGCCGCGGCAGGGATGCTGCGGCCGCTGCACGCGAGCTCGTCTAACACGTTGCATCTCTTCTTTGCGGCGGCCGCGACATGTATGCTGTGGCCGCTGCATTCACCCCGCTGCATCCCTCACTGCCAGAAGCCGAGGGCAGCTCCAATTCCTTGTTTCTTCTTTCTTGAAGTCTTTCTTCTTTTCCTTCCAAGATCATGCATCCCAATAGCGTTCGAATCTAACTCTGCAAAAATACTCACAAATTCGCGCAAAATCCGAACTCTTCCAAAATAATCGTCAGATGCACTTTAACTCCAAATCATTAACTAAATGCAACCTAACTAGCCTAAAAATGTCTATAATGCCTATCTAGGATATGCATTATCAACAACCTACAGGAAAGATACCTTTAACATTTCACTTGAATACATTTAACAAGTACACCATCTTTCAAAAGCATAATCTATCTATCTATCTATTAAATTAAAAAAGATACATTTATATTTGTACAACCTACAGGAAAGGAATATGTAGTTAAATTCATTGAACTCTAATATGAAGGAATCTGTTCATTTATACCAGATTTCTCAAATGGCAATGAACTACTAGTCTACTAGTACATTGCACCTGGTCCCCAAATAACAAATTAACAAGTAATAGTTTCCAAGAAAAAAAAATCTTCCACCCAGTCCAAAAAATAGACAACAAGTGAAGGGGAAGGGATGGGCATATATGGGAAGAATAAGTACAGAGGCTCCTTGTGTTGAGAGTTGATACTTTATGAAACAACAAAAACAACAACAACAAAATAAAAATAATTATGCCATTGCAAATTTGCAACAAAGATTAAGCATGACGCCTCCTAGTGACTTGGAAGTCACATACTATATAGAAAGATAGCAACCACCAAATAATATCACTAGAACATCATTATAAGGTGTGCATGATATGGAAGAAGAAACTCGTCTGAGAAAGCGGGAGTCATTATGCATAACTATTTGCTATTCATTCTAAGCTTGCAATCCCAAGGTCCGAAGCTCTCTAATCAATCAGTTCATTAACAAGAACATACAATTTGGATCGGTCTGGCAAAATTAGGGACAAATGTGTTTGAATGTACCAAATTTTAAAAGGGCAGTACTGGATCTAAAACTCAAAACTGTGAAAGAATAAAGAGTGTAATAGGAAGGTGTCTTCAACATTCACTGAAGAAAAGGTATGCATTATATAGGAAATCAAAACAAGTAAAAAAAAGGGTTACAAAAATGTTAAGAGTTTCAATGCCAATCCGCCACCTTTTATTACAAACAAATTCTATGGGGCTGAATCAAGTGGAATTGTCTTCAGCTATCATTATTGCCTTCTTTGGATGGGATTAAATTGTTGGATTAGTATGAATTAACAAGAAATTCATATTTTAATAAAAGAAAATTTGAAGAGGAAACAAAGGCAATGAAGAGGAAATGAAGGCAGCGAAGAGGGAACGAAGGCAGCGAAGAGGGAACATCTTTCAGATTTTAGATTCCATAAAAGAAGATTCAGTTTTCAGTCCCAAGAAGATGAATGAGGAACGAAGTGCTCACCTGTGGCACTGAAGGAAGGAAGACAGCCGGCAATCTCAGATATGAGGAAGGAAGACAGCCCAAAAATGAAGGAAAGATGGCCGGCGCTGCTACTGTTCACCTATAAATCTGTGAGTAACCTAGAAGAGAACGACGCACCGCTAAACAGAACGGAGGGTCGGAGGCGCTGATCAAAACGGAGGCGCTGAACAGAATGGAGGGCCGGAGGCGCTGAACAAGAAGAGCTGCTGCTGCTGTTCCGAGGCGCTGCTACCTGGCTACTGGTCACCGGCGGCGCCTAATCCAAGCTCGGAAGAAGGGTCTTGAAGACGCCAGAAGTGCTGCTGCTGCCCGGAAGGAGGGTCTCAGTTTCTCTAGTCGCCAAGACGACAAACCTCAAGAGGCAAGAGCGGCCGACCTTGAGTGACAATTGAGAAACCCTAACTACTTCTATCTAAAAACACTAAGGGCATTTTTAAAATTTCATGTACCGAGCTTCCGAGCTCGGCTCGAGCTCGGTTGGGGCTCGGTTCGAGTCTAAAAATATGTTCAAACTCGGCTCGTTTTCCCCCTACGAACGACCTCAAGCCGAGCTTTCTCGAGCCGAGCCCGAGCCAAGCCCGAGTTGTTCGGCTCAGATAACAGCCCTACTAAAGGGGCTAATGAGATGCATAAAGACATGAGGTGGACAATTCTCCTTCCATATATGAATGGGTAAGAGAGTCATAGACGATGTGACCAAGATAAAAAAACAAGGTCATAGATACTATCACCACTATGAAAATAGGGTAAAAGACACTGTAAACAAAGGAAAACCCTATAGGCGTTGTAACCAAAATGAAAACAGGGTCATAGACACTGTTACCACTATGAAAACATGGAAATAGACAATGTAACCAAAGTAAAACACTATGAAAATGGAGCACAAACCCTATAGGGGCTAATAAGAATCCAAAATACATGTAATGACACCTATGCTCTAATATATTACTGTGTGAGATTGCCATAGGCACTGTAATCAAAATGAAAATAGGGTAATAGTAACTGTAACCATAAGAAAACCCTACCAGAAGGGAAGCACAAATCCTAAAGGGGCTAATGAGAAGCCAAAAGAACATGCGTTGTACAGTATCGTTTAGGGTTTACGGTTAAGTCTTTAGGGCTTAGAGCCAAGGCCCTAATCCCTAAATCCTAAACCCTAAACCCTAAAATGTTAAGTATAGTACGTCGTTAAGAGATGATTGTTGTCACCAATTGGAAAACCCTAGGACAAGGTAAGCACAAACCCTAAAGGGGCTAATGAAATGCCAAAAGACATGAGGTGCACAATTCTCCTTCAATATACGAATGGGTAAGAGAGTTATAGACGTTGTAACCAAGATGAAAACAAGATCATAGATACTGTCACCACTATGAAAACAAGGTAATAGACACTGTAATCAAAAGAAAACCCTATAGACGTTGTAACCAAAATGAAAACAAGGACATAGACACTGTCACCACTATGAAAACATGGAAATAGACAATGTAAACAAAGGAAAACCCTATGAAAATGGAAGCACAAACCCTATAGGGGCTAATGAGAAGCGAAAATAGATTTGGTGACAGATCTCCTCTAATATATGAAGGTGTAAGAGGGTGATGGAAGCTGTAACCAAAATAAAAAAACAGATTCACAAGCACTGTAACCAAAATAAAAACAGTGACATAGACACTATCACCAAAAGAAACCCCAAGGACTAGGGATGAACAAACACTAAAGGGGTTAAAGCTAACCAAACGAAACTGTAATGTTAAATACATGGCATCAAAAAATCCAAACAAAAAATAGGGACAAGACTTCTATCACCAAAGAGACACTAGCACAAGGCAAAACATTGTCACAAGAACTATCACCAAATAAAAAACATTGAAGATGTCACCAGAAATAATCAAAATTTGACATTAAAATGGAATTATATAGATTCATAACATATAATAGGGATAAAATAGTAAAAGATTAAAAGGAACATAGAAATTACTAGAGCTTTAGTCTACAAATACACAAACTTAGTGTCACCATGGGCTATCACCACGACTGTTACATCAACAAAACATACAATAAGTTGTCATCAAATCATGTGTCACCAGATACATAGTCCAACTAACACAAACTTAAGCTCATAACTAAACATATGTGCACTGCTTCTTTAAGAGATCGGATGCAATCTTCTCACGATACGCATTAACATAATCATCATTCACAAGTTGCATGTCACCACCAAAAACCAGAAACTCAATGTGCTTTATGATGTAAACACCACAGCTACCCCTACATAAGGAGCAAAAAACAAACTCAAGAGAAAAAAGTGAATAGATATAGTTTCATGAAACAGAAAACAAAATACAATAAGATGGAAAACAGAAGGTACCCGTCGGAATAGGAAGAGTCATCCATGTTAGGAAAAATACCACTCTTCCTCATCAGAATAGGAAGCACTTCACATGTATGAGCAAGCTTCTGTAGTAGAACTTCATTTTTAGTTAAACTACACTAGGAGTCATACACAAGAATCCTCTTTCACTTCAACTTAATTTCAAGGGCAACCCAGTGCATGTTGTCAATATGGAATGGAATGTAGACCTTCTTCGCACCTTCCCAACTCTTCCCATACTTACTAAGATAAAGACCAATGAAGTAACTATAGAACTCATCCGCAATTGTATCACGTGTTTTAATGACATCAGCATTAATGTTCACAATCTTGTGAAACAAAATGGTGTCTAATACAACACTAGTTAGATTTTGATCAGGATAATCATGAAGACGCTTTCTACAATGATGAAGTGCTCCGTCTAGGTGTTGTGAAAGAAAACAGAATAATTCCCAACTGTCACCAAGCTGATGGCACCAAATGAGCAACAAGAGAAAGACATGTAAATATGAACTTACATCATCATGAAGCCATCTTGTCTTCCCCACTAAATCATTGAAAAACGACTTGTTCATGTCAACCTCACAACCAGTGATTTTTCCATCACGCCTACAAAGTAAGATAACAAGTTAAATAAACTTATTATAAGAAGTGGTAATATGAAAAAGAAAACACATATTAAAAGTGGATAATTACCCAAGATCTCGAAAAGTGGAATAAAATTCAACACGCTCATCAGGGCTAAGAAAGAATGGTTAGGTAGTTTAGGAAGGCAAGGTTTCTTCGGTGTATAAGGATTGGTGTAAGGAGTGTGAGATGTAGGACCAGATTTCACCACCCAATAAGATCGCCTTAGCGAAACTTCATCATCATCCTCATTTTCAGCATCTGAAGGAATAAGGTAGCCAATATAAATGATGTTATGAAATTGACTGCATTTATCATCAATATCACCATCTACACCACCACTATCACCAGGCACATCCTATAGGATATCATCACTGTAGCCATGTATGACACCAATACATGATCAACTTTTTCAACAACAACTTCAAGAGCAGGGCAACTACTTGCATCAATCAAATCAGCTGTAACCACAACTTTGGGACCAACATCACCACTGTCATCAGGTGCATCCGTCGAACAAGGAAGCACAAGAGTTGCAACAACACCAATGCCATCACGAGAATCAGTAGAACAAGGAACAACAGGAGTGGGAACAACACTGTCACTAGACACCTCTTTGGAAGCAATCATGGCCTCAATGGTCAGCTGTGAATCAAGAACTTCAGTAGGAGAAACTAAGCTAGCAAAAACATGATACCTGAACCAATTACTTCAGTTGTAGCAACACTCAAATCAGCAGTTGCATCGGCAGAAGAAACGATTTCAGTAGGAGCAGCAGAACAAGTCTCGATAATTTTTTCAGTAGGGGATGCACTAGAATAGTGAATTCCTTTATATGAGGCAACAACTTCAGTAAGAGGGATAGCACTGTTATCAGTTATATCCTGTGATACAAGGACTTCTGTAGGAGCAATAACATTGTTAGCAATATGGGAGAAGGAGTAGCACTACCAGGAGAAGGGACAACACTGTCATCAAGTGTATCCTTTGAACCCACAAGACTAGTGTCACCATCGGTGTAATCAACATCACCATCTATTGAAGTTGACTCCTTAGTTGCTCTAACAACAACATACTTTGGAGTTGGGGAATCACTAGAAGTATATGTGGCATCACCTTCATTGACATCACCTTCATTCAAACCCTCAAAAAAATGCCCATGTTCAGACAAGTGAGAGCAGTTATCCCTAATACCAGAAAGCACATCCTTGAGAGACTCATCCAATGCATCATGTTCCCTTTTCAAAGCAACCTCACTGTCATCACTAGGATGTAAGATATGTGATTATATTTTATGCACTTTCTCCTCAAGGATAAGAATCCTAGAAAAACAATCTTTTAATTAAGCTTTAATAGAATCAAATGATGCTTTAAAAGAATTAATAATTCCTTCAAAAACAGCTTTCCCAACAAACTCTTTTGCCCACCCAGGAACATTATCACTTGCAGGAAGCCCATCAACTTTGGGAGGAATAGGTCTAGAGAGCTTAAACTTAGACCTCTTGGGCTTGTCACTATGATCTAAACCTTTGTCACCATACTGTGCTTCTTTTTCACTCTTGGATGGAGCCTGACTCTTTGAAGATTTCTGAGATGGCACCATCTTTGCCTTCTTCTTAATAGGATGATCAAGAGTAACAAAACTTCTCAACACTCTCTTCTTCTTGATAGACTCATTAGCAGCAGGAGTACGTCTTAATATTTTACCCTTGTTCATAGGAAGAGGACTATCACCACTGCTCATGGATCGTGTAACCAACCTCTTCCTGGGATGGACAGGACTCTCAAAGTCAAAAGTGTCGTCAGTGATGACTGGTGGTCTCACCACCCTCTTTTTTCCCCAAAGTTGGGGTTCTAACTATTTCCTTCATTCGAGTAGGAATAGTCGTAGAAAGGATATTAGGTTCCACTCCACCATAAAGGAGACGACCACCTGATTGCCTTACATGATACGCTTAGATGCATAAATTCCTAGGACACACTACATCACTGCATTAGCATCCATACAAAAAAAACGTACGAATCAACGCTGTCATCAGCAACTTCAACAGGAAGTGAGAGGTCAGGGCAATCCATAAACGAGGCATACATAGAGTAGACAGTCCCCTAGCAATAGAATAAAAAATACAATTAAAGGACGAAAAATAAATTACATTGAAGGGGAAAACTGAGATGAGAATAATAAAAGCTAAGACCATAAAGAATGCTTACCAAATCATGAGAGAAAATTTTAGAACACTTATCATATACAATATTGTAATCACGGTCAATACTATACCAGATAAGAGAGGTTGGTTATCCTTCACATAATGCAAAGTCACATTTTGAGATGGCAACAATCTTAGAGATTGCCTCTAAAATCCAAACTTGAGAACAAATCCCTCCCCTCATCACATGGCTATATCTCCTCTAATTGGGGGATATAGGGTAGCGTCATGGCTTGTCTGGCTCTTGGTTGAGTGTGCGATTGCAATCAGATTTAAGAAGGCAGTTAATTTGATTGCGCATGGAGGATTCGTCCTTCTGAGGGCAGTGAGAGTGCAAGTACAATGGAGTAAATGGTGGAGATGGATGAAGGAGTGGATCCTTCCTCCACAAGGAAAGATCAAGTCCTTTCGATTAGATTTGAGGGGCGTCGGGTTCGTTCCACAAGAGAGGCTGTACGGATGCGGCCGATACGCAGTTATGGCGATTCTTCAGAGGTATGGTTCTTGGATTTTCTCGACCCTCCTTCTCAGATGTTGTGGCTATAAATGGTGTTTGAGTAGATGGGTTGGTCACTTTCACATATTTCTCTATCTCCTTAAATTCTTCAAAATCCCTAACTCTGCTCTTGTTTGCTGTTTGTCTGGTGGTGCGATGGCGATTACGGCCAAGGATAAGGGGAAACAGGTTCTTGTGGAGGAGCCTTCTCAGGGAAACAAAGCGGCACCTAAAGCCGTGGAGATTCCTGCTATGGCTACTCCTTCCAAACAATCCAAAGGGATACCTGGCCCTGCGGATTTGGGTGCAAACCCTTCAAACAGTCCTCTCTCTACCCTGGGAAATTTCCCTTCAACATTGAGCAATATAAGGCTCGGCTTGCTGGTGTCAGAGAAAACATTGCTAAGCTAAAGAATACCACTCTCTTTGCAACAATCATTGGCGATCCTCTGGAGCTGAAAGAAATCAGAAAGAAGATCCGGTTCGATTGGAGGTTTCTGGAGGGAAGCTTCCAAGTTCTTCCTATGTCGGATAACTGGTTTGAATTGAAGTTTAGCTCCCCTGTGGATAGGGAAAGGGTATGGAATGGGCGCCCTTTCTATATCCAAAGCCAGCTTCTGTTGCTGAGGCCCTGGCGCCAAGGCTTTGATCCATCCTTTGAGCCTCTGACTATGCTTGATATGTGGCTGCGTATTCCGGGCTTGCCGACGGAATACATCAGTGAACCCGTCCTTACCTCCATTATTGAGGAAAATGGGTTTGGTAAGGTTCTCAAATTTGATGCCTTCACTGCTAAGGGAAAAAGGGTGAGATACCCTAGGATTTATGTCAATGTTGACATCACAACCATCCCAAACAAGTGTGTGTATGTGCCTGAGGAGAATGATCAGTTAGTGGAATACCCAGTGTTCTTTGAGGAATATCCCGAAGGCTGTGGGAGCTGTGGAAAGCAGGATCACCAGTTTAGTGACTGCCCCCTCGCGCAAAAGAGATACCCCTACCTCCACTGGCGGTGCTAAGGGTGCTGGTTCCGGCCCCATGAGAAATGAAGCGGGCGGCGATGATGCCACAAATGACTGGGTCTCGGTGGCTTCAAGAAGGAGGCATGACCCACCTATTATCAAGATTGGCAACAATCGGGATTCCATCTTCAAACAGGTGGTGATTAATGCGCCTGTTAAGGCGGGCTCTCCTTCACCTGGTCCCTCGGCTGCATCTGGTGGGCATGCTTCCTCTCATGTGGGTGGCTCTGCTCCTGATGCTGTTGCGGCTAGGGTGGATCCTTCCACCCACCAGGCTCCAGTTGCTGAGCCCCTGCTTGCGGATGAGCTTCCGCCTCTGATGCCTCCAATCCCAAATGATGAAAAATTCCTTGAGCTGCTGGCACCCCAGGACTCTGTCTTTGAGTTTGAAGACGATGATGAGCAATACATGGAGACTGAGGAGGCCGAGGATGAGCTCTCTGTGGACAGCTTGGATTCGATGGCTCGTTTCACTGAGGAAGACTTTGAGCTCTTCTTACAGGACATCCCTCCGGGGGAGGAGTTCGTGCTGCCGGATTTGAGCAACCCAGGAGCTCTTGCCAAAGCCATCCATGCTACACCTGGGCTACTTACAGTCTCACGTGACATGGCTTCCAAGATGGAGAAACTGGAGGTCAAGTCGACTTCAAACTCTGAGTCTAGCAAATGGAAGATGTGCCTCGGGGTGGCAGATACGGCCTCATCTCCTCTGATGGGATGCGGCAACAAGAAGCTGCGCCATGATAACTGATTGCCGCTTGAGGTGGAGGAGAGCCAGGTCGGTTTTGGCTCAATGGAGGGTATGTTTTCCTACCAACTATCATCCTAACCTAAATTTCGATTGTCTACCTATGATTGTAGGGGCTAAACGAATGATGTTCTATTTCAATGTATGTGTACTTAGAAAATATCGGCTTGCTTTCCTCTTTTCTATTCCCTGTACATTTCTAGAAGAGAGGTTGAACCTGGTTTGTAATTTGTATGGCAGTAAACTCTGTATGGGGGTGTTTGATTGGTCTTGGACTAAGGAGAGTGTAGGCCTTTCCTTGTATAATAGGTTGAACTATGAACGAATCAATATAATATCCGATTATGTAGTAATCTGTTATGACCAAGTTAACTGCGGTTTTTCGAAAGTAGTACTGGCACTCACAACCGGCCTACCTAGCCGCACGGGGTGGTCCAGGTACATCTACCACGACGACCTGTTTCAAATAGTAAACTGGGTTGGTTTCGCTTCTGTAAGGGTGTGGACGGAAACCAAGCCACATAGGTTGACAGCAAATTCACATCATTATCAATACTACAAAACTGTGCTAAGTCCCCCTGTGCTTGTTCCCTTACACATACTGGTTGTGTTGTGGAATGGACGTGTGGCGAGGTGTTTCTTCTGCGGGGTTCCAACTGTAATGATGCATCTCCTGAATAATTCTAAAACTACTAGAATTAGTCTCAGGTATAAGAACCACCAATGTCTCACCAATGACAGACATAGGGGCGAGGGTAGAGTAAATGTCTCATACTCGCAAATCGGCCAATCGTATGAAGATTAGTTTCTGGAACTGCAGAGGCATTGGTAGGAGAACTTTCTGGACAGACATCAATACTTGGTGTAAAAACGACCATATCAGTGTCTTGGCACTCGCGGAAACAAGAACTGATAAAATTCCTGACAAAAAGATATGGAAAGCTGCTGGGTTTGATCATGCGGTTTGGTCCCCTGCCGAAGGTAATGCTGGTGGTGTGGGCCTGCTGTGGAAGGAGAATGCCCTTGCATAAGACTCGATTGAGCTATGGGTACATTTGCCCAGAGTAATCACTATTAAGTACTCCAACATACACACAAACTTTTGTTGCCTTGTCTAGTTTGTTTATGCTCCCCCACACCAGCAAGATAAAGCCGTGTTCTGGGAGCACTTGACTGTGGCAATTAACAAGGAATCCCTTCCTTGTATTATCTTGGGAGACCTCAACGAGATCGGGGGTTCTCCGATAAAGAAGGGGGTGCGCCAGCAATGGCGGGAAGATTTGAAAGACTTACAGAGTTCAAAAATAAGTGCTCGCTGCTTGAAATCCCAACATGGGGTAACCCATATACATGGCGTAAATCACAGAAAGCGAGCGGCAACATCAAGGAAAAACTAGATAGAGTACTAGTCCATCATGAAATTATAGAACAATACCCACAACTTTCCACTAGAAACGGTGCCTTCTCCTTCTCTGATCACTGCCGGATTACCATAGACCTCAATACCCAGCAAACATTCAAACCTCCACCATTTAAGTTTGAAAACGCATGGTTGCAAAGGAGAGACTTCCAAAATTTAGTCAGGCAATGTTGGAGAGCTCAATACCAGGGTTCGGCTATGTTCCAACTAACAAGAAAACTGACCCTGTTAAAACAAAAAGCTAAGGCCTGGAACAAAACCACATTCGGTAATATTTGTAGACAATTACAAACGATAGAAGAGCAACTGATACAGATAAAAAAACAACCCTACCAGAATATAAGTGAAGGAAACTGGAAGAAGGAGAGACAACTTATTGCTAAAAAGGAAAAACTCTTACTATTCCAAAAATCGTATTGGAGTCAGAGAGCGAAAACCAAGCACCTGAAACTAACTGACGCTAACACTGGTAATTTCCATCGGGTTGCGTCAGGTAAGAGAAATCGGAAAATTATAACACGAATAACCACCTCGGAAGGGACTCAGGTCACGGGAGAATCGAACATCAACAATGAAATCAGAAATGATTTCCAAAAGAGATATACACGACAGCAGATTGACAAAACAAAGCTTAATGAGTACCTTCAGCTGATATCACCAGAAATAACGGATGCGGAAAATGAAATGCTGATTGCCATTCCGTCAAATGGGGAAATTAAAAACGTTGTCCTTGGCCTTGGTAGGAACAAGGCTCCAGGTCCGGATGGCATGATAGCAGAATTTTACAAAGCAAATTGGCCTATTATAGGTCCCTTGGTTATTAAAGTTGTAAAAAGTTTCTTCCACTCAGGAAAAATGTTGCAACAGATTAATCACACATTCATCACCTTACTGCCTAAGAGGGACAATCCAACAACCACAGGCCATTATAGACCTATAAGCCTGTGTTCCACTATATACAAAATAATATCCAAGATTCTAACAGAAAGGCTGAAATTGGTAATAGGGCGTCTCATTAACCCATTACAAGGAGCTTTTGTCTCCGACAGAGCGATACAAGATAATGTGCTGATAGCTCATGAAATATTCCACTCTTTCAAATCACGAAAAGGAAAGGAAGGATGGCTAGCCCTAAAAATTGATATGGAAAAGGCTTATGACAGAGTCGATTGGGAATTCACCGAAGCAATCTTACGAAGGTTTGGGCTCCACTCTACCTTCGTTGGCTGGATCATGGAATGCATATCGACGGTATCTTTATCTGTCCTTGTCAAGAACGGCCCTACGGACCTAATCAGGCCATCGAGAGGACTCCGTCAAGGGGATCCACTGTCACCTTACATATTTATCCTGGGAGCAGAAATCCTTGCCCGCCGCCTGATGGCGGAGGCTTACTCTCCCGAGAAGTACATTGGCTTCAGGTTTGGAACCAATGGACCAATAATACCCTTTCTTGCCTTTGCTAATGATATCCTCATTTTTTCCAAAGGTAGTCTAACCGCCTGCCATAAACTCAAATTAATCCTAGATGAATACTGTCAGGTCTCTGGACAACTGGTAAACTATCACAAATCTGCCTTCCAGGTTACAGTCGGAGTTGAAAAATCGCGTATCGTGGCTTTGGGGGGGTGCTTTGGGGATCTCCCATGCACATTCGATTGAACAATACCTGGGGTGTCCAATCATTAATGGGAGGGTGTGTAAGGACACCTTTGGTGAGGTAATCACTAAATCAAAACAACAGCTAAGTAAATGGAGAGCTAACGCCCTATCCCAATGATGTACACATTTACACCTCTTTTATTGCATCGTTTGACTTCATATTTCATTTGATTTCCAAAGG
Source organism: Persicaria maculosa (assembly GCA_963922045.1). Taxonomy (NCBI): domain Eukaryota; kingdom Viridiplantae; phylum Streptophyta; class Magnoliopsida; order Caryophyllales; family Polygonaceae; genus Persicaria; species Persicaria maculosa. Next base: position 14,254,466 of record OY998261.1, on the reverse strand, counting down.
AAATGTTCAAAAGAATATAAACTTGTGTAAGAATGGGCTAAAATACAAGAAATAGGGTCTGCACAAGTTTTGAGCTAACCATGCAGGAATTCAATGAAATCGGAGTCAAAACGAAGAAGTCAAGTAAAGCTGAGAAGAGGTAGATATCGACCTTAGACCCAGATATCAACCCCCGGTGTCGATATCGACCCCCATATCGACCTCAACATAGAAATCGACCAGAGCTGAACAAGTCGAGCAGGAACAGAGACCTCGATATCGACCCCCTGGTGTCGATATCGACCCCTTATCTCGACAGAAGATAGACTCGATTTCGAATGCGGATTGGAACTATATCTTCAAAGAGGCACGGAATTATCTCATACTTTTAAGATAGATGGCAGCTGATGTTTTATTCATCTTTTACCTTTAAGTTATTTAAGTTTATCAAAAATAAAAGACCTATCCTAATTGTTTGGATAGAGTTCATAGGTTATATAGGAGTTACAATCCTTGGATAGCGAGGATTAGTAACCTATAAATAAAGCCTAGGGGCTGATTTGTTAGAAAATCCAATCTTTCATCCAATCTTAGACACAATCAATACAATCACTAGAGTTAGAGTTAGAGAGAAGTTTTAGGGTTTGACGTTTGCGAAAGTTGACGTTGAGTTGTAAAGCTTTGAAGTTTATTTTAATGCAAGTTTCTTCCTTTCAATTGACGATGAGTTCCATGATGAGAAGCGAGTAGTTCCCCAAAGCTCTTAGGGTCGGGGTGAGCCCGACGTTAGCCATGCGCGCTTGAGGTAAGTGTTGGATGTTGATATCGTTGTGTCTATCTCTCCTCCTACGATTCTATGTTTAGTCCTAATCGAAAGAAAATGGATTCATGCTAACAACTTGAGTTATAAACATAAAATTGGTAGAGACTATTTGGTTTATTTGCAAGAGTAATCCTAAGAGTTGGTGTACAACGAAAGCTTGTCCCTCGGGTGAAATAACACAATTGTCCGTCTTATTTATGTCATCGCATGCATTGGTTAACATTGTGGTAAACCCTAATCCTAGGAGTTGCTTTTACATAGTTTATACACACAAAACCCTCTGTTTTATTTCTGTTCATTGCTTCTCTCTCCATTCTCAAATCTTCGGCCTTTCTTTGCCGACGAAGAACTAACACACTGTAGGAAGACATCGATATCGACCCCAAACGTTGATATCGACCACTGAGTTCGTCGACAGTTTTCTGAGTCGACGACGAACATCGCTGCGGAGTTTGCTAAGCATCGATATCGACCCCCTAGCATCGATATCGACCCTTCTCTATCGACTAGCAGACTTCTGAGCCAGTCGATTTCGTGACTGACATCGATATCGACCCTCTTCAGTCGATATCGACTACAGTTTTTGTTTCTGTAGGTCTTCTGTTGTAGAGAACTTCGACAGTCGAGGTCGACATCGAGGCCGATGGTCGAAATCGAGGCTTCTGGTCGACGCATACGTGAAATTTCCAACGCTACTAGGATCCCGCTGACACGCCTCCTCGTGGATCGATCCTGACTACCCTTCCACTACAACGGGAGGAAGTCTTGTAATTATTTGCTTAGGCCAGGAGTTGGTTTACGTTTATTACATCTTTATTATTTGTAATTACTTGACATATCAAGCCTCCTGCAATAACAAATTGGCGCCGTTGCCGGGGAGGCAATCAATCGCGCCCTAGCAGTCTATCTCACGTCTCTTTCTAGATTGGCCTTGCAGGTGTATGCGACGCGCTGATCGTCCACCTGAATTCGAAGGAGTAGATGACCCTGAACGCTACTTCCATATAAGAACCCAAGCTCAAAGAATCATGGCAGACAACGCGAACCAGGCTGAACTTATTGAGCAACTAAGGAAGCAGGTTGAGGACTTAACGACTAGAGAGGCGGCACTTAAAGAGCATACAGATAGGAAGGAGGAAGGCCGGAGGCAAATAGAAGCCCAAATCAATGCCCTCCCTCGGAATGCCAAACAATATATGCACCCCGCTCTCACAGTGCCTGAATCGGCAATTCTTATCCCTGCCTCTAATTTTGAAATAAAACCTAACTTCCTAACTGAGATTAGAAGGCATCAATATGAAGGAAAACCTAACGAATGCCCTATAGCACATATTTCAACCTTCTTAGACCTTTGTGATACTATTGTTGATGGACGAAGTCTTGAATATGTCCAACTAAAAGCCTTTCGCTGGTCTCTTACAGGAAAAGCATTGCAGTGGTTGGAGAGCTTAGCCCCAAGATCGCTCCACACCTGGAATGAAGTCAAGGACGCGTTCCTCAATAAGTTCTTTCCTCCTTCTAAGACGGCGTTGATCCGACAGAAAATCACAGCTTTCAAACAAAAGCCTGGTGAGGCTCTGCCGACTGTTTGGGAAAGGTTTAAGGACCTACTACGATCATTCCCGACGCATGGCCAACCACCGTATGTAATTCAGGAGATCATATACAATGCTCTTGACGCTGCAACTAAGGAGAGGATCAACACCTACACCTCCTATGGCTACCTTGAACTCGCTCCACAAAAGGATTGGGAGACCATAGAGAGGTTGGTGGAGTTCGACAATACATATGGGACTCCTGAGGCTTCTGACACACCATCATCGTCGAGGCCTGCCCCATCTATGCCCTTATATGAACCCTCCAATGTAATCGATCCGGATGTAAAGGAGCAATTTCATAGGGATCAACTTCGAAAGCTCTAAAAGCAAGTAAGGTTCCTTTCGGCGAACCAAGATTGCATTGAATGCAGATCGCAGCGGCACACTACCATCGAGTGCCCCCATGCTGAACAAGTACACCTAGCGGAGACTCACCAAGAGGCACGCTACATGAGGGGTCCCAATCACCAATATTGGGGAGACCAAAGGTTCCATCAACCACAAAGGAACCCGATTAACCCTAAGGACCCTCCGCCTTATAGAGCTCCTGGGCACCCGGAGAGAGACCAAAAGAAGGATGATCTTCAACTAGCACTGGATGAAATCAGGCGGAATCAGGCTAAGAATTATCAATCCAACAATGCCATCCATTCTCAACTCAATCACCTTACCATAAGGATTGGGGAGATGGATATATGGAAAAGGAACGTAGAGACCCAACTGGGTCAATTGGCGGCACAAATCCCTAGACCGTCCGGAACACTCCCTGGGCAACCCACTACAAATCCTATAGGACAATCCGGGACGGGCCACGTCACAGCCATACAATTGAGGAGTGGCACCAAACTACAAAAGCCACGAACGGAATCGGAGAAAGCAGCAGACCTAGTCGACATCGACAGACCAGTCGATGTCGACCCAGAGGTCGATATCGACCCCCATGTCGACCCCCTGGTCGACGTCGATGACACTGCAGAGCCTGAGAAGTCACAACAGAGGTCAAAATCGACCATCCCAGTCGATGTCGACCAGATCCCAGTCGACATCGATGTCCAGCAGGCTCCTCCGACCACCGTTTTGTCCCCTCCACCAAAGAAAACGTTGTCATTCCCTTCCAAAGCATTGGAGGATCCCACCAAAGGTAAGTTTAGGCGCTTCATAAAGATACTTCAAGGACTCAACATTACTATCCCTCTAACAGAAGCCCTAAGCGAGATGCCCGCCTATGTACGATTCCTCAAAGACATCCTGAGCAAGAAGAGATCCATGGCAGAGATCGCAGAGGAGTGCTCAAAGATGGATTTCCCTGAGAAGAAGAGTGATCCAGGGAAGTTTGCAATCACCGTGGGACTTGGCCAACATCGTTATAGAGCCCTATGTGACCTAGGGGCAAGTGTAAGTCTCATGCCTCTCTCTATTTGGCAAAAGGTGAACATTGGCGCACTTGAACCTGTGGACATGAAACTTTATATGGCTGACAACTCATTCGTCAAGCCCACAGGTATAGTTGATGACGTTCCGGTAAAGGTAGGTAAGTTCTTTGTGCCTACTGATTTCATTGTATTGGAGATGCCTGAAGATCCTGTAGTGCCTATTATACTTGGTAGGCCTTTCTTAGCTACTGCAGATGCCAATATCAATGTACGTCGAGGTTTACTAACCTTTACTATAGGGAACGAAGTGATATAATTCTCTTTCAACCCAACCATGAGCGAAACAAAGCACCTGGAGCAAGTAGTCCTCTCGCAGGCTAAGGAGAAGCTTAGAAAATTTTTGTTAGCGAGGACGGAAACAACAAGCAGGGTCGACATCGACTTGAACCAGTCGATATCGAATAAAAACATCGAAATCGACCCCCTTTGGTCGAAATCGAGTATGCCAGATCACTGCCAGGAGCTTAAGTATGGGGTCTCAGAGGTCGATATCGACCCCCATATATCGATATCGACCACAGGACTCGGAATCGACCCTCCCTGGTCGAAATCGACCACCCCTCAGCCCGAAGATTTCTGTTTTGGGCCCAAACAGGTAAGCCCAGGTATGACTCCTAACCCTCCTCTGTCCCTTATTGATGAATCAATTAAGCCCATTATTGATAATTCCACTAATGAGAGGGTCAAAGCTCCATGGTTTGCCTATATTGCTAAAGTTAGGTCAAGAAAGAGAAGGAAAGCGCCCAAAGAAGAACCTAACATCAAAGAAGCCTTGGTCGCCAAACTTAGCTACTACCAAAAGGACCTAGATGATCCAGGAGAAGGCTCAAGCTCGAAGGGTCCCTACATAAAAGGGTCATAAAGCATTGACGGAGAAGTCGGCCTAGCGACTCAATAATCTAGAGCTTGTACATAAAACATTTAAATTTTTCATAGATGGTTTTTAGGATTTAATTTTTGGATTTTGAACTTTTAAAACTGAGATAATTCGTGGCTTTATCTATATTTCTAACAAAGATTTCAGGTTACCAAGCAAAAGGAACGACGAAGAAGAAAAGAAGCTTCTGCAGAGGCAGTCGAAATCGACCCCCCAGGGTCAAGCCACCTCCTGGAGTCGACATCGACGACTCAGGAGCAAAAAAGCAGAGGTCGATATCGACCATTATACTCGATATCGACCCCAACCTGGCAGCCCTCGTCTTCATTTTCTTCCTCGACTTCGACAGATGCAGTCGACATCGACCACTGACCTAGATATTGACTTCTAGCATCGACCCAACCTGAAATCGACCTGAATTCGCAGGTTGCGCTGTGAGTTTCTCTCTACCCTTGTTCTTCTTTTTAATACAGTGAGGACACTGTATATTTTAAGTATGGGGTGGGGGAAAAACATGTCTTATGGTCATAACTTGGTTTTCTTCTTCGCATTGCATTCATGTTTAAATTTTCGTTTTCAGTTTTACTTTTGTAAAATATCAAAAAATCTAAAAAAATAGAAAAATATCAAAAATACAAAAAAATGCATGTTTATTTTTAAGTTTGTTTTAAACCCTACTTAGATGTCCTATGATGAAAACTCAATAGCTGACTTGATCATGTAAATCCTATGGCATATTTGGATGGTTTAGCCTAAGTCTTAAAATTTTTATGTAGATTGTGAACTTGTGATGAAATTGAGCACATATGATCCTAGGCTAAAAAAGCAAATCCAACAAAAATTGTCATTGTGAGAATTTTGACATATAGGGAGAACATCAAAAATCCCTCCGCTTTCTTGAGTGAATTTACTCTTCCTATGCATCTCTAAATGTTGTGATAGTTATTCAAAACCAATGCATATATATGATTATGTTTACGAGAATTAAATAATGGAGGCATCTTTTAAGCCATTTTTATCCTCTCTTTACCTACCCTGCATTATCCCTGCTTGAAGCCAGAACATTAGCCTAAGCCTGAAATTGCAATCTCCACAAAATTATCCCTAGCCGAATTGAGCCTGGCCCCCATTTGGGAATTAAGACTTAGATTAGTTGGACTTGTGCATTGTGGAAAGAAAAGAGCATAATGTCCAGTTTTAAGTAAGGAAATTATGGGTTGGTGTATATTTTCATCTTGTCATATTTTGTAAAACGATTTATGGCTCAACATATAAATGGACATATTTACTTATTATTTTTGAAAAAAAAATCCGAAAAAAATAAACAAAGAGATATATATATATATATATATATATATATATATAGTGCATAAGCCAAAATCCTTAAATCTTTTATTCATACAAGTGTTATATTTTTTAGAGATATATTAGAACTTGGAAGAAGGGTTGATGGAATGCATCTTTAGAGCATATTATGAGGAGTTATGGTTTAGGTATTGCAAGTGTTGAGATTTAGGAGTCTTGATTCCCGAATTATAAAAGCACCACATAGCCAAATAATTCCATACCTTTTATTTCATACCAAGCCCCATTACAACCCCGCCGAATGGAGTCTTCTTTGAAGTCTTCCATTGAGCGAAAGCCCTCCTGATGATTCTTATTGCATTTTCATAATTGGTTGCGAAGTGGATTATTATAAATTGCAATGTTTATGAGATTGTATATGGAATTGAGTTGAGAGTTGATCTTCATAGCCTAAACACATGAGAGTTGAGTGCAAACACATTATCCCTGTGAGGTTGGATCAAAATTGCATATGCCTATGGATAACCAAAATATGTGCTAAGACGTTAAATTCACTTGCTTTGCTTTGCTACCGCTTATGATGTTGCTTTAAAAAAGGTGAAGACTTGAAGGGTGTGTTCTAGGTGTTGGTTATTACTTGGTTATTGCTTGAGGACAAGCAAGTCTAAGTATGGGGTGTTTTGATGTACACATTTGCTCCTCTTTTATTGCATTGTTTGACTTCATATTTCATTCGATTTCCAAAGAAAATGTTCAAAAGAATATAAACTTGTGTAAGAATGGGCTAAAATACAAGCAATAGGGTCTGCACAAGTTTTGAGCTAACCATGCAGGAATTCGATGAAATTGGAGTCAAAACGAAGAAGTCAAGTAAAGCTGAGAAGAGGTATATATCGACCTTAGACCCAGATATCGACCCCCGGTGTTGATATCGACCCCCATATCGACCTCAACATAGAAATCGACCAGAGCTAAACAAGTCGAGCAAGAACAGAGACCTCGATATCGACCCCCTGGTGTCGATATCGACCCCTTATCTCGACAAAAGATAGACTCGATTTCGAATGCAGATTGGAACTATATCTTCAAGGAGGCACGGAATTATCTCATACTTTCAAGATAGATGGCAGCTGATGTTTTATTGATCTTTTACCTTTAAGTTATTTAAGTTTATCAAAAATAAAAGACCTATCCTAATTGTTTGGATAGAGTTCATAGGTTAGATAGGAGTTACAATCCTTGGATAGTGAGGATTAGTAACCTATAAATAAAGCCCTAGGGGCTGATTTGTTAGAAAATCCAATCTTTCATCTAATCTCAGACACAATCAAGACAATCACTAGAGTTAGAGTTAGAGAGAAGTTTTAGGGTTTGACGTTTGCGAAAGTTGACATTGAGTTGTAAAGCTTCGAAGTTTATTTTAATGCAAGTTTCTTCCTTTCAATTGACGATGAGTTCCATGATGAGAAGCGAGTAGTTCCCCAAAGCTCTTAGGGTCGGGGTGAGCCCGACGTTAGCCATGCGCGCTTGAGGTAAGTGTTAGATGTTGATATCGTTGTGTCTATCTCTCCTCCGACGATTCTATGTTTTGTCCTAATCGAAAGAAAAGGGATTCATGCTAACAACTTGAGTTATAAACATAAAATTGGTAGAGACTATTAGGTTTATTTGCAAGAGTAATCCTAAGAGTTGGTGTACGGCGAAAGCTTGTCCCTCGGGTGAAATAGCACAATTGTCCGTCTTATTTATCTCATCGCATGCATTGGTTAACGTTGTGGTAAACCCTAATCCTAGGAGTTGCTTTTACATAGTTTATACACACAAAACCCTCTGTTTTATTTCTGTTCATTGCTTCTCTCTCCATTCTCAAATCTTCGGCCTTTCTTTGCTGACGAAGAACTAACACACTGCAGGAAGACATCAATATCAACCCCAGACGTCGATATCGACCACTGAGTTCATCGACAGTTTTCTGAGTCGACGACGAACATCGCTGTGGAGTTTGCTGAGCATCGATATTGACCCCCTAGCATCGATATCGACCCTTCTGTATCGACTGGCAGACTTCTGAGCCAGTCGATTTCGTGACTGACATCGATATCGACCCTCTCCAGTCGATATCGACTACAGTTTTTGTTTCTGCAGGTCTTCTGTTGCAGAGAACATCGACAGCCGATGTCGACATCGAGGCCCAAGGTCGAAATCGAGGCTTCTGGTCGACGCAGACGTGAAATTTCCAACGCTACTAGGATCCCGCTGACACGCCTCCTCGTGGATCGATCCTGACTACCCTTCCACTACAATGGGAGAAAGTCTTGTAATTATTTGCTTAGGCCAGGAGTCGGTTTAGGTTTATTACATCTTTATTATTTGTAATTACTTGACATATCAAGCCTCCTGCAACAACACCCAACAAGGGAGAGCAACTCTCATTAGTTCGAATTTGTCGGCAAAGCCACTATATACAATGCAGAACTTCATGTTGCCAGCATCAATGCATATAGAATTGGACAAAATAAATAGATCCTTCTTCTGGAACAAAGATGCGCAGCACAAACTGTTGATAGGCTGGAATAAGATATGTAGAGCCAAGAAACAAGGCGGGATTGGAATTAGGAGACCAAAAGAAATGAATGAAGCCTTACAACTGAAACTTCTGTGGAAAATCCTAGCTGAGCCACACAACGCATGGGTTCAATTGATTTCACATAAATACTTAAAGGGGAACCCACTATTGGTGTATAGGAGAAATGGTTCAGCCTCTTGGCAATGGTCTAAATTATCTGCTCTTATTGACAAATTCAAAACCGGCCTCATTTGGTCAATTGGGAATGGCCGATCCATCAACTTCTGGTCTGATAACTGGGTGTCGGAAACTCTGATTTCTCATAGAACAGATTGCCCAGAAGGTTATAATAATAGTGAACTTGTATGTGAGTACATCATCGGGGGTCAATGGTGGGTGGAAAAACTACAAGACAGGTTGCCGGCTGCCATTGTCGATACAATCACCTCCATCCCCCTTCCGATGTCAGATCTGGAGGATAGGCTATACTGGTGGCCAGATAAACACGGGTGGTTTACCACGTCCTCGGCTTACTCCTTCCTGATGAGGAGTAGTGACAAACAAAAACATGACATTGGGTGGATATGGAACCTAAATGTCCGCCCTGAGATAAAAAACTTCCTCTGGAAGCTAGCTATGCAAGGCGTACCAACAAAGGAAAGGTTAGCCAACCGGGGCGTCCCATTGCCCTCCTCTTGCTCTTTCTGTGCGGACTGCTGCGAAGATGTGCTCCACCTACTAGTAGAATGCCTTCCGTCCCTAACAACAGCACACCTTAATCAAAAACAACAACATGAGTTACAACAACAATGCTCTCTTAGCCGGGATGTCAGGGGTATCATGGATTGGATGAGCCTACTGCCAAAGGACAAAACAGAAAAGATTGCCACCGCCTGGTGGGCAATTTGGTACTTCAGAAATAAAATCACATTTACAAATGCAACCATCCCATCAGCCGATACTATTGAAAATTTTATTCGTATACAGGGGGAGTCATGGAAGAAAGCACTCATTTTCAATGACTGCCTGGATGTGGAACAACCAATGGGGACCACATTAACCCCGTCTAAAAAGACTACGAAGCAGCATAAACATCGAAGATGGACAAGGCCACCAGAAGGATTTCTTAAATTAAATTTCGATGGATCGTCATTGCAGGACACAAGAAGTAGTGCTGGGTTTGTCATTAGAAATAAGTTAGGTGAGGTAGTATCCATGTCCACCCATAAACTTGGACCCCTTTCCCCGCTCAAGGCTGAGGCTTCAGCGCTGCAACTAGGGGTCTTGGAAGCAAAAAGGCTCAACGCCCGGAAATGGATAATTGAAGGAGATTCAAAAATAATCATTGATTAACTACATGGCAAGGGTCAGTGCCCGTGGGAAATTGAAATGATGATGTCAGATATCCAGTTTTTATTGAAAGAGTTGGGAGAAGATGTCTTCTCTCATACACCCTATTCATGCAACAGAGTGGCTGACAAGGTTGCACACCTTGGCCACTCGCCTGCTGGGGTCCAATTACAATTAAACACAGATCTCCGGGATCTCGTCCTTTGGGATGCTCTTGGGTAGGTTCCCTACCCAAATATTTACCTAATCAAAAAAAAAGAAAGGGAAATACCTGGAATGCTACGGGATATTCGAGTAAATTATAACCAAACCTTGGAACCTTTTTGGATTGCTAAGACCTCAAAGCTTTCTTCAAAAAACCAAGTGTTTTAAAAAACACAACCCGACCAAAAGGATACAATTTTAACTGATCCAAATCACAGACAAGGTCCACAAAAGATTGACGTACAAGAGCTTTAGAACATTGAGGGAGCAACACACCCTCATTCAGTAACACGTAAGCCATGGACAGTTTCTTCGGAGACTGAGTTTGCTCCTTGAGGAAGATTTGCAGAAGACCACTAAAAGTGCAGTTCGAATACCCCAGAAACTCCTCCATATCCACATGAGGAGAGGGAGTCGTGTCATCACCAGGTTCTTCCCAATTCAAACCAATTACACAGAAAAATTCAGCTAAGGAAAACATCAATAAATGTTGTCCAACTTAGAACCACATCTCATAAACTTTACGAGTCTCAACTTCATGTAGAAGCATTTGATGCACAAGTTGATGATAAAAATATAGACTATCATGAGCATGAACAATTGGACCTAAACACCCATCTATAAGAGAAGCCCAATCGGTTGTAGACAATCCATTCTTAATAACTTTGATCAATGCAAGATTGGAATAGACATTAATGTGGCCACGAAAACGCTGTTGTTTGGGAACAACAAACTTGAAGGAAGCAGGTTGAATAATAGATGGCGGAACCACATTAGGAATTTCTTGATGGACTAGAATTTCTTTACCTAAATAGCATAGAAATAATGTAAACATTAAGTGTTACAATATAGAAGTTACTGTCACAAAAAACAAAAAACAAAACAAATTGAACAACCACATAAACAAATATTGTCACAACACCAAACACTGCAAACACACAACAAGGAGAATGTCATATAGAACCCTGTCACCAAACAAGTAATAAACTGTAACCATGAAACAGGTATCCATGAAACATTTACCAACCATCAAAAACAAAGAGAGTTCTCTTCAGACTGTAATCATACTGTAACCAAACAGGTAACAGAATGTAACCAACCATAAAAAAACAAAGAGAAACAACAAATGCCACAAATGCAGAAAAGGAAACGAAATCAGAACAAGGGACATAAATCATAGCACAAACTGATAGCCATTAGACAACAACGGAACTCAAAAACAAACCCTAAAACCGGAAGAAAGGGCTAAAATAATGAAAATAAACCAAAATAGGCATAAAATGCAGGAAATTAAAGTAGATATTCACAATACAAAGAGAAATTACAAAAAGGAAACAACAGGCGAGGTTGCGTACAAGAACATTGAAGGAGTAGAGTCGATGAAAGTACCTAATGAAGCCATTAGAAGAAGATAACCAGAGAAACAAAATGAAGAGCAGAAAAATGCATAATCAAAGAGGAGAGCAAGGCGGAGAGCAAGGCGGAGAGCAACTATCGGGAAGAAACGATCGGAGTGCAAAGAGACATTGAACGTGGAGAGAAACCGCTTTGTTCTCAATTGATCGTGGAGAAGGAGAATGAGAGAGTGAGTAACAGGTAGGGGCAACATGGAGATTATTAAAAAATTTTGGACAAAAGCTAAAAAATTTCAAACAGGCCGGACTTTTACTAAATGGGCTGATGGAAAGGGCTTTTAGGCTAAATATCTTCTTATCTTAATCAACGACCTTTTGTTAAGGTATAGATCGATAAATATTTTTTATTCAAAATTAATATTATTTGTTCAAATAAGTAACAAAATATTATCAAAATCATAATATATAAACTACATCCCGGTATAATCATAAAAATTGTTACTATTCCAACCAATTTTATTAAAAACAAATAAATAAATTCTAGTGAATATCCTTAGAACTTGAAATCTTGTGTTAACGTTAAGTTTTAGGTCAACCTTACTAATGAATACGGAGTGCTATCTTTTAAGATAATTACAATAACCCAAGATTTCAAAAATTATATTTGGATATCATTTATAATAGACCTCTGTATTCATTAGCACTCCCCATAAAACATCAACAACAGAAATTAGGTTTGGATTATTTGTAAATAATATCGTGTATATATATATATATATATATATATATATATATATATATATATATATATATATATATATATATATATATATATATATTTTTATTCTCTTCTAAGATTTTTTCATCAAATTAAGATGATAAATATTTATATTTAAATATAATATATTTAATTTGATCTAAAAGGTAGAATAATTGACAAAATTTTAACAACATTGTATATAGATGTATATCTTCAATTTGATCTAAAAGGTAGAATAAATAAGCAAATATTGGAGGGATTATTTGATCTAAAAAGATAAGTTTTATATCTAATTAAGATATAATGTTGAATAATTATAAAAATAAGTGGGATCATTAACTGAGATGACAAAATTATATTGACATATTAAAAAGATAACACCATATTAATGTATAATATGACACGGAAGCGAATTGCACTAGAATTTAATCTGGAATATGACACATATGCGAATCGCACTTGAATATGACACGTATGCGAATTGCACCATAAATTTTTAGCATTGATTTTGGTAAATAGAGAGTGGTCATCCAGGGTTCGAACCAGGGACCTTTGAGTACTACACACAGGTTCTTTCCTGTAGAACCAACTCGGAATGGTTTCCCGAATTTTTTAGCCAAATTAATTAATAAACTAGTATAATTTTACCATCTCAATTAGTGATCCCACTTAGTTTTTATATCTTAATTAGTTAGAAAACTTATCTTTTTAGATTGAATAATTTGTCCTATATTTGGTGCAAATTAAATTAGGAGTATAATATATCTATATTACCCGAAACTTTTGTATAATATTCTCAAACAAAATACATGAATAAAAGTTTTAAATTTAAACCGACCTAGCTTACATTTAATAAAATAATAAAATATAGTTAACAGAGGCCTTTTGTTATATATACGTGAAGTTTATGCCCAATAAAATTACTTAGCAAATTATTTGCCTCGTATCCACATCTGTTGTTTTTTCCAAAATTACATGGCCAAAAATTAGGGTGATATTGTTGTTTTTTGAAGAGATAATTTTTTAAAAGATTTACATACGGGTATAAGTAGGGTAACTATTGTAACGAGAATGACAAAAAGATAAAGAAAGACACGATTCACGTGGTTCGGCAATGGTGTGTTACCTACGTCCACGGGCAGAGAATCAGTTTTGTATTAGAGGAGACGAAAACAGATTAGGGTTACAAAATTGGATGCCTCTAGGGTAGGCATGTAGGAGATTATATAGCCTTACCTAATTCTAATCCAACTAGGATAAGTATATAAATAAGGCCTAATGGGATAAATCTAAATCTACTTAAATATATCTTTATCTATATCTTATTATAGATAAATCTACCTACAATAAATATATCCCTAAAGATAAACTCTATTAGATAGATTCAAGTTATTCCAACAAATCTCCACCTTGGCTTGAATCCTCTCTCAGATGTACCAATTGCATTTTAGCACCACATGCAATGCCATGCTAGATGTACCAGATGCAATGCCATGCTAGATGTACCAGATGCGCTTCAATGCCGGATGCACCATGACAAGTGCCAAACGTTCTTCTGCCTCAGATTTGTCCTCATAGGAGGACCCAGATTGCCCAGAAAGATAACTCAACAATTGGTGATGTTAAGCAAGTCCAAACAATGTTGGAACTTGCTCTTCGGAACTGGCTTGGTGAACATATCAACGGGATTATCAGCTGTTCCCACTTTCTTCACCCGGATTCTCTTCTCATTCCTCAAAAAATGGTACTTGACATCAATGTGATTCTTCTTCTCATAATGGACTTGATCCTTGGTTAAGCATATTGCACTCAAGTTGTCGCAATACACTAAAGCTTGATCCTGATGTAGGCCTAGATCATTGACCAAGCCCTTAAGCAAGATTCCCTCCTTAGTAGCTTCTGTCAACGCTATGTACTCTGCCTCTGTAGTAGACAAAGTGACCGTAGGTTGTTGAGTTGCTTTTCAACTCACCACAGAACTTCCAAGAGTGAAAACATAGCCAGTCATCGATCTTCTACTATCCACATCTCTGGCATAATCAGAGTCTGAAAACCCAACAAATAGCACTCTGTAGCATTCCCATAGCACAGACCAACATCAGTAGTGGCTCTGAGATACCTGAAGATCCTCTTCACAACTTGCCAGTGCTCCTTCCCAGGCTGAACCATAGAGAGACTTACCACACTAACAGCAAATGTTAGATCTGGTCGAGTGCAGACCATAGCATACATAAGACTCCCAGCTTGCTGATAGACGCCATTAGAGCATCTATAGACTTAGCTGAAGACATTCCAAACCAGCTCAATATCTTCCTGATGTACCCTTCTTGAGATAAGAAGAGTTTTCTCTGCTTCCTGTCTCTATAGATCTCTACTCCTAGAATCTTTCGAGCAGCCCCCAGATCTTTCATATCAAACTCTACACTGAGACAATCTTTCAGCTTCAGGATATCTAACTTGTTCTGAGTAGCAATCAAAATATCATCCACGTACAATACTAGATAAATACGCGAACCATCATCTAGACTGTTGTGGTAAACACATCAATCATATGGACTCCTCTTGTATCCAAGCTGCACCATGTAGCTATCAAATCGCTTATACAACTGCCTTGGTGACTGTTTCAGCCCATACAAGGACTTCTTCAATCTTCAAACATGGTTCTCTTTTCCAGGAACCTGAAAACCATCCGGCTAAGACATGTATATTTCCTCCTCCAACTCTCAATGTAGAAAAGTTGTCTGCACATCTAGTTGCTCAAGCTCCAAATCCTGATGTGCAACCATTGCTAGTAGCACCCTGATGGAAGTATGTCTGGCCACTGGGGAGAAAATCTCGTTGTAGTCTACTCCCTCTCGCTGATTGAATCCTTTTGCAACTACTCGTGCTTTGTACTTAACACTCTCAGCAGCTGATAGTCCTTCCTTTTTCCTAAAGACCCGCTTGCAAGTAATCACCTTCCTATCAGCGGGCAATTTGACAAGCTCGCAAGTCTGATTCTTCTAAAGAGACTCCATCTCTTCTCCCATTGCAGCAAGCCACTATGCTGACTTATCTTCAAAAACAGCAGCCTTGTATGTGGACGGAGCATCATCCTCGATCTCCTCGGCCACCTGCAAGGCATATCCCACCATCTCGTCAGATCTATATCTCGCAGGAGGTATGATGTCAACCTTTCTTGGCCGATCTAGAGCAATACATCGATGTGTCGCTCCACCTTCTCTTGTGTCTAGTTGTATATCCTCTGTCTCAACAGTGTCTGACTCAGTAATACCTGACTGCGATGATTGATTTATGACCAAATCAGTGTAAAGGCTCAGATTCTTAAATCCTAATTTCTCAGAAAAAGGAAAATCAAAATGAATTTTAAAGCCGAATTTAACGAAAAAACTCGCTAACTCGGATTTTGAACTCATGAAACGTATTCCCGACCAAACTAAAATTTTAAGAACTAATATGGCAACCTTGATTCTTGGATTTCAAATTCTAATTGCGCGAAAGAGAAAGCGGGATTTGGGAAGCTAACGTCGGAAACTAACTTCGGGACCAAACTCGGGATTCGAACTCGCAATGTCGGAATGAAGATCCTCCCCCTCACTCCCTCTAGCCCTAGCCGACATCCTCACACACTCTAACCCATGTTGGAGCCAAAATTTGGAGCCATGAGCCAATTTAAAATTGGTCAAAGATGCCATTACCCAAAATGGTGAAGCATCCTCATCCTCCTTTTCTTCTCCTCTTCCTTGCACCCTCCTCTCTGGGCAAGATGCCAACTCATTTCCATCTCATCCTTATCCCATCTCCTACCAAAAATCAGCACCATATTCCCATTTACAGAATCTGATTTTTGACCCCCATGTCTCACCCCAACACATTCAAGGAGACCCTAAAAATCTCACCCAAAGTCTTGGAGGAAACACAAGAAACCTAAACACATCTCTCTCCCTTCTTCCTAACATTTTCCTCCTCCATTGCTGAGAATTCCAGCAGCCCTAAACACACCATTTCGTGCTCATTCATCACCACAACATCCCTACTTCATCATCCCCTTCAACTCCCTCTTCCATTCCATGCCAAAGGAGCTCCATTCCACCTCTTGGGCTCAAAGCAAGCCAAAGCAAGCTCCTTTTCTCTTCCTCCCTCTATGACCATCAACAACAGCTCCCTTAGCCTCCCAACGAGGTCCTCAAAGTGGAAGAAGAAGCCCCAACAGTCCGGAGAAGCCGGAGAAGCCACGAGAAGCCCTAGAAGACTCAAACTCTCTATTTTCGGATTCAAGAAGGTAACAACTCGTTTTTCCCTCCTCCCACCTCATACTAACTCAATGTTCACACTTTTAACACCCTCAAACAATCCTAGGTGTAACGGCCCGGATATAAATATCCGGGATACGTTTCGAAGGTCGGATACCTTCGTTCGGATGTTGCAATTCAGGTACGGGTCGAGGTTTCAAACCTCTAATCAGTCGAAGTTTCATAAATTTAGTTTAACGAAAGTAAAGCGGAAATATGATTTAGATACAAAAGCCACGGCAGAGCCGGGTAAAAACCAAACCAAAGTGGGTGATTTGCCATTTGTCAAGTTAGAATATATTAGGCGGATTCTTCGATTCGCCAAAAGATTTCCCCCGTCACAGAAGCATGGAGCAACAAGAGCGGTACCTAACACTATCCACGAAGTCAGGCCTGGTGATCGCCTGCGGGTCCTCTGACCGCGCTAAGGCCACATAACATGCCTATGCCTAAATAAAAGATGACTAATGCGGTACAAGATTTAAATCACACTATCATGCCCCTGGTATATATAATATGCGGAAAAGAACTGTAAAGGGCCCAAGACAATGCCAAGTGGCATATCCCTCTCCTACCTCTGCACCCCTTCCCGTTAGTGCAGAGACTGGCCAGTTCGTTGCTATAGCATAGCATATCCTCGTGGTGGTGCACTCACCCATGGTATCATCATAACATATATAAAAAAATACGTAAATCTTGCCCGATGGTGCCGGGCTATCATATCATGCTCATATCGACTCGATAGACTCAGGGCACCCGATGGGGCTAGGCTACCCTATGACCCTAGCAAAGACTCTAGGACTATCACAGATAACGACCGTTCTGTTTCAAACACACAAAGTAAACACATGCTCAGTTCAATGCAATCCTAGCATGATACTACATGGCATGCTTTAATATGCAACAAAACTACACATTACATGACACATCAGGCAGGAGGTCCAGGTTACTGAGTAAGTCCCGTAGAATACTTACATGTTGATGCAGAACAACAAGATAATACAAGCAAGGGCCCAAATGCAAGTCCAAAGCAATCCAAAAGCAATACACACCTATCATCAAGCCATTTCCATAAGCTACCAGACCAACATTCATACATACGAACCCAAGTTCTCAACATCCTCAAAACCGACCGATAGTAAAACCGTTTTCCAAAATCTTAAATCCAAAATTAAGTCAACTCATGTTCAAAATAATTTCTCAAATCATACTTGGCCAAATTTCGACATTAAACATTTAAGCCTTAAAACCAATTTCCCAAAATCATGTTATAAAATAATTCCGGCATGTTTCTTATTTCAAAACATTATATAAATTGCAACATTAAATCATCAAAATAATCCTATGTTCACAATTAATATTTATAAACCAAAACCAACGATTTACTATAAAACTCCCAACTCACATATTTAAATCCTCATAAAATGCATCAATTAAATAATCCAATTAATATTATTTTAAAACAATAAACAATATATAAAGATAAATTTCCAAAATATTATAATTATAACCAAATCCCAAAATAATAATATCAAAATAATTCAACACTTACTATTCATAAAGTCTCAAAACAATAACCATAAATATATTTATAACTCCATATCAATAAATATCACTTTTAAAACCTTTTTAAATATATAAATTAATAATATCAGAACATATAATTATATATACTCATTTTTCTAAATCAGAATTATTAAATAAAATAACATACATATATACACTAACATAACATATAATATGTGACACAACCTTTGAACATAACAACAACAAAACATACTAAAACCCATAACATTCAACACTCCCATCAGCCCAACCAAAGACCCGAACCAGCCAAACCCCAAAACCCAGAGGCCCACTCCCGGAACCCGAATCTCCAAGCCCAACCCGAGCCCATACCCGGATACCCAGCTCCCCCCTAAGTGAACCGAGAGAGAATAAGGTGAACCGGCCAAGATTAAAAAGAAAAGGTCGAACCGGACAAAAAGAAAAAGAATAGAAGGAACCGGACCCGTGTCATAGCTCTGTTCTCTTAGCAGGAATTTTAGAACGGAAAAGGGAGGAGGAGCAGGGCCTCCGGCGGCTCCATTCCAGCCCAAGCTCTCCCCACCTCATCAGCCCGAAATTCCGACCATCCCCGACCCTAGAAAACCAAAACGAGAGTAAGAGGAAGGAGGAAGAGGAAGCTCACCGTGGGCTCGAAGGTTCACCGGAAATCTTCGTCGGAGGCTCGATTCAGGCTCTTCGAGGGCGGAATCGACACCGTAATGGCCTAGAACGAATAGAGAGGAGTGAGGAGTAGTTTGGAGAGAGTTTCACTTCAGAATCGAGCTTTAACCTTAAATGAACCTCGATCGGAAAACATGGCTGAAGGAGCTCGTTTTGGGGGACCTCCGGCGGACAGTGGGGCTCTCCCTCGGCTTCTGGGAACAGAGGAATGTGGGTTCTCGGCTCCTGGTGGCTCAGCTTGGCGGACGGACTTCCTTCTTCTCCACGCTGTGAAACAGGGGGAGCGATCGGCTTCGGCGGTGGCTGGGCGGTTGCTATGGCGGACGGCGATGACGACAAGGAGGAGGAAGGTGGTCTGGTGGTGATTCAGTTGAAGCAGAAATGGTGGTGTTTGGTGAGGGTGATGGAGGCTGGCTCGAAATGGAGGTGGAGTCCTCTACTCTCGGCACACAAGGAGGAACTAACGGGAAGGGGATAAGGGTGGGGTAACAGGTGAATGAGAGAGGGAAGAGGAGAGGGGGATGAATTGCAGCTGCTACAATAAGATAGGGCTGCAGAGGGTGGCAGAAGGAAGATGAAACGGAAGGAGAGAGGAGTGTTGTGGGTAACGGGGCACAAAACAACAATCCTGAGTTTGTGAGGTATAAAGTGAGGAGAGGAGCACCAAGGAAAAGAAAGAAAAGAGGAAAAGAAAATAGGGAGGAGTGGGCCCCACAACACAAATTTGAAATCCCGACACTCGATCCCGATTCCGCTCACTAGAGCGAATTCCCTACACTTGATAATTTAAAATAAATTTCAATTACTAAACTCAAGATAACGGAATTAAATTAATTTTATCAAAACTCGGAGCTCGAAGGCGGAATTAAATCTGCTATCATCTAAATTCTCGAAACGATGCCGGAATGATTTTTAAAGTCAAAATTTACGCTCGAGGACGAGTTTTCTCACATTTCTACCGATTGAATAAAATAATAATTTATTTACTCAAATATAATAATATAATAATATAGAATAATTTCAGTCTTTACATTTATCCACCTCTAAAAACAAGTCTTGTCCCCGAGACTAAAATCATTTTTAAAGCAATGGGAAGGAGTTTGAAATCGGCGAGTCCGAGGGCCATGTCCAAGGATCTTGCAATCATCACGGTTGCGTCTTCCGGGATTCTCACAACATCCTGGTCACGGTCGTGACATCTCCAATTGGTCTAGTCAAGGGTGTAATAAGCACCCCTATCACATCCTCGCTTCGACCTTTCGGAAGTATTACAACTCTAAAAGCATTATAGTGTCCGACTAGGTCTTAGCAAGCAATTTATAAGCGCCCCTATAAAATGCTTTTATCCACTTCGTGAGAGGTCATAATGTAAATCCAGTTCGTAAAACCTCAAAGAGTGTTGTAAATGGAAAGATTGTCATCCAATTCATTGAAACTCTCGACTTCTTTAAAACCCCAAGTTGGCCATTTTTAAAACCGCTCAAAATCTTCAAATCCGATGTTTAATCAAGCAATTTTACACCAAAACAAGTCAATTTCTTTCAAATCAAGATTTCGTCAAAATCTCCCAACAACCACATCAGTTTCTCGCATATCAATCAATCAAATTCAGAAGGGGGGAGGTGGAGTCATCCACCTCTAAGGGCTAATCCCATATTCTCTTCCTAGTTTCCAGAATCGAATCAATCTATCAGTCTCAATTCAAGCAAGATGCATAAGCCATAAGAAATGCATAATTGTATAACCAACCAATCTCAAATCAACACATCATACGGCAAGTCTCAACATGTACCAACGTAGTGCCACAAGGCCACATCAACATCTCCATATCATACTAAAGGTCATAATATGTATCTCAACGACATAACAAAATCATAATAGCGTCTTAACATCAAACCAGAAGTCATAAAGTATCACTCATCATAGAACCAACGAACCAAAACCCATTGTCAACACATCATTATAACAAGGTCAGGCTATTAAGAATTAGCAGAGGGAAAGGTCAATCAATATATCAATCACTAAAACGTCAGCATACTCACAAAACATCATCTCAACTCATACAATGTCATATAACGATCATTTAGCAATCACGCACCATTATATCATATAAATATATGTAAGTCATATTCACGATCCAATTCAATATTCATCATTTAACATCTCTCCTTCATAATATAACATCATGCTCTCACATAGCAACACATCATTATTTCATAATTCATACGACACATCATAACATGCTTCTAGAACAACATAGTAGGATAGCAATGTATCATTATATCATGATCATACTTGTCACTGCCAACTAGATTTCAATATTTCATATCAACATGTATTTCCAAGCCATATCAGGTTCATCATGGTCGCTATCTAACATCATGCCAGTTCATTTTAATAAAACACATAATCAAGAAAGCTTTCACATCACCACCAGGCAAAATAAACGCAACCCCACTCGCTCGATTTCAATTCCTACATCAAAACCAGCCTCATCTAGATTCACCAACATCAGCTCCTGTAACATCCTCAAAAGAAGTCCTCATTCATTTCAATACCCTAATCTCGCCCTTCATTCCACCAAGAACTCTCACTATCAATCCACCTCAAAGAATCCAACTATCATCTCTGTTTTCACACCCGAGCACCCCTGCATACTATGTCCTCGATACCCCCAAAGGTTATTTCTTACATTTCTCACTCTTCCCAAGATATCACAACGTAGAACCCTTCTAACCACGCATCTTCAATAAAGTTTCCTCGGTCACTACCTAACCAGCCTATCCCTAATCATACCCTTATCCGAGATTCACCTAGGAGCTCATCGAAATCATCAAGCATTACCTCTTATAATTCCCGAACCCACTCGGTCCAACCTAAATCAACACCCCTCTTTTGCAACTTTCCCTTACCACCGTCGATCATTCTAATCACTCAAAACCTTTCTCCACTCTCTGACCGCTCAACCAAAAGGACCTCACTCACATGTTCTAAGAAGAAGCAATCATGGACATCATTGCACATAAGGACTACATCATATCAACTAACATCATTAAGCATTGCAACAAGTATCAAAAGTCTCAATTTACCGTCATGCTCGAAATTATCACATAACACCATATATGAATAAAGTCAATTAAAATTAGCAAGTTTCATCAGAACCTTATTAAATAAACAATCCAGGTTTCACAACGTTTGTAGTTCATACTCATAGGCAAGGAATTTGGATCATGCTTGGCATCTCAAAGTAGCATCACATAACACCATATATGAATAAAGTCAATTCAAACTAGCAAGTTTCATCATAATCTTAGCTAATAAACAGTTCAGGTTTTCGGCATTTGCAGTTCACACTATATAGGAAAGGAATTTAGATCATGCTTAGCAACTCAGAATAGCATCACATCAAGTCATCAAGGCACATTAGGATTGTAAGGCATCGAATCACATCATCATAGTCAACAGACAATCAAGCAACAGTCATCACATCAACAAGAAACTTTCAACAT
Organism: Persicaria maculosa; assembly: GCA_963922045.1. Taxonomy (NCBI): domain Eukaryota; kingdom Viridiplantae; phylum Streptophyta; class Magnoliopsida; order Caryophyllales; family Polygonaceae; genus Persicaria; species Persicaria maculosa. The sequence goes on along the minus strand of OY998261.1, from coordinate 14,232,186 downwards.
CAAGTCAGTACAAATCATCATCAACAAGCTCAAAAAGGGTTAGAAATTCGAATATAGGATGCTCCCACCTGCAAGTCATACCGTACTCAATAATCGTAATCCTCGAAGCGAGCTTGTTCCGTCAACATTATCGATCCTGAGGCCCGTGGGCTACGGGCCCACGCTTCCGCTGCTCTATCGTTATCCGACTTCCCGTTCCCTTTTCCATGCGGTCGCTCATCCAAAGTAACGCGTAAGAGTCTAAGTCAGCGGAGATAGGGGAGTGGCAAGAGCGGACATCCCAATGTTCTCGGAGACAAAAAAATGGACCAAGCCAAAGATGACACGACTAGAGACAAGACTCTGACTCGGGAATAGTAACGATGCCCTTAAGAAAGTCCATTAGGTTACAATTGTGACAAACACGCACGAATTCACCATAGAGCATATCCATCACAGTAATCCACACTAACATGTACCTATCCCAGGGCAACATTCGTATTCATATCATAGACACAATCAAGTCCGATGCTGATGTATGTGAAACAAGCTAATATTTTAGTATTCCATGGAAACAGATGTGCCTAACAACTTCAAGCAAGATAGTCGGAACCAACAATGATCATATATTAGGGCAAGCATGGCACGGAATCATATGACGAGATACATGTAGAAAGCATGAGTCTTATATGATACTAGCGATACATGAGGTGATACAAGCATAGTAAGGAGTCATTAAGAGGAGTTCAACATAATATTCACGAAACATGAGGCATCATCAAGGTAACAAGAAGGACATCATGGGTGCTAGATTATAATCATGCTAAGAACGAACCATCATAGAGTACATATATGGTACGATAGCTGTCACATTATAGATCAAGCACGATATGAAATCATTCAGCAGGTCATATTAGAAGTCATAAGCTCCACATGATACTAATAGCACACATCGAACATGAGTACAACTAGAGTAATTCAACTAGGTTCATTCCGATATTCATGAGTCATGCAGTTGTAAAATCATGATATAGGGTGGTGCGTGATCATGCGAGGTGTCAAGTCATAGGTTTATGCAAGTGCGAGAGGATATCATAGAGTAATAGAGAAATAGCGTCAGGCAATAACATGTAAGCATGCTAGGATCAACCCTCACGGAAAGCAAGTCGATCATCAAATTCAACATTAAGCTAATCAAGACGAGTGAAACATGTTAAGAGAACGGGAAGAGGAAAGAGCCACACTATCAAGGACCTAGTTCAAGAGAGAATCAACAATAAGGTAGGCAAAGTAGGACTCGCACAAGTCACAACCAAGGGCCCGACATGTTACTAACGGCTCAATATAACATATGGTACATACATGCACTTGATTGATTACTCGACACTAAGTAAGACTTCAATTCAATCACATTCCAATAATATAGAAGCATGGGAAAGAATGTAACGATGTATAATGCAAGTCTAAGTAACGGGCAATGTGACGAGAATATGGGGACATGAGTTTGAATCAACACATAATATGACAAAACATGCACTCACCAAGACTCCATTATGCCACATAATCTCCGTTCAACACAACTAACACACACAATATTAACTTGCAAAATAATCAACAATAGTTAACCTGACGAATACGAAATAGATGGGCATGATATAGATTTTTGTCACAAGATGAATGATAAGCATCGAGGCATCATCGGCGAGCATGCTAAGGAGCACGTCTTATGAGGCATTCATACAAAGAAGAGTCGATCACACTATCATGGATCTAATTCAGAAGAAGAACAATCATATAGACTCATATCATGTGGTTCATGCTTCCAATCAATCATACGAGCAATACAATAGGCCAAGTAGACATGATATGACAACATATAACCATGATAGAAAGTAAGGTATAAAACGAGGCTAAGCAATGCAACTAATCACAGGTGTAATAATATGAGCAACATTTTACTAAGAAGCATTCGCAAGGTACATGCAAGATGTTACAAAATCATGTCATGAAATTCAGAGAGAGTCACCATTACAACCGGACAGAGATCCCTAAGGGCAACCATTGACTCTTCCTAATTGACTCATCACACATCTTTCCCATGAGACTCGGATACGACTTTTATGGCAAGATGAAACCGGTCGATCGTCATAAGAATCAAGAAAGACAACCTCGGAAACACTTACTTTCTAACTTGGAATTACATCAAAAGCCAACTTTCAATACTCTCCCCAAACAACCCTCATATCCAACCCTGGATTCCGAAACACTATGTTTACCAACCCGATTTCTCGTGGAGGAGACTGATATTCGAAGGGAGGACTCGATTGAACTATCAAAGGATTCATAAGGAAAGGGGCGGTTCCACAAAACTGAGCTTAACCATATAAGAAGAAGAATGGTACTCCCGTTATCCCGTTCGCACAGATCGTTCAATATTCATTCAATAGTTAGAACATAACAATCAAATCTTTAGCATATCAAGCACTCAATCATAGAATCAGTTAATGACAATTACAATGATCTCCTTGGAGTCTTCCCGACCCATCTGTAACGAACAAGCTAGTATTTCGCCTACCCATTTCCGACTACATCCAATAGGGATGGTCTAGTGCCTTTTCTACCCACTCGATCCCTTATTAGTTGGTTCTCCTCTTTTATCATAAGCCAAGTTCATATTTAGTCCAATTGAGTTAGACATATTAAGTTCATTTTGCCCCTTTAAAATGCTTTCAAATCTTCGAAATCCATGGGCGGTTTTTCAAAACATACACCCGACCCTTGCGTACCCGAATTGCACAACCTGGCTCTGATACCAACTTTGTAACCGCCCGGATATAAATATCCGGGATACGTTTCGAAGGTTGGATACCTTTGTTCGGATGTTGCAATTCAGGTACGGGTCAAGGTTTCAAACCTCTAATCAGTCGAAGTTTCATAAATTCAGTTTAACGAAAGTAAAGCGGAAATATGATTTAGATACAAAAGCCACGGCAGAGCCGGGTCAAAACCAAACCAAAGTGGGTGATTTGCGATTTGTCAAGTTAGAATATACTAGCCGGATTCTTCGATTCGCCAAAAGATTTCCCCGTCACAGAAGCATGGAGCAACAAGAGCGGTACCTAACACTATCCACGAAGTCAGGCCTGGTGATCGCCTGCGGGTGCTCTGACCGCGCTGAGGCCACATAACATGCCTATGCCTAAATAAAAGATGACTAATGCGGTACAAGATTTAAATCACACTATCATGCCCCTGGTATATATAATATGCGGAAAAGAACTGTAAAGGGCCCAAGACAATGCCAAGTGGCATATCCCTCTCCTACCTCTGCACCCCTTCCCGTTAGTGCAGAGACTGGCCAGTTCGTTGCCATAGCATAGCATATCCTCGTGGTGGTGCACTCACCCACGGTATCATCATAAAATATATAAAAAACTATGTAAATCTTGCCCGATGGTGCTGGGCTATCATATCATGCTCATATCGACTCGATAGACTCAAGGCACCCGATGGGGCTAGGCTACCCTATGACCCTAGCAAAGACTCTAGGACTATCACAGATAACGACCGTTCTGTTTCAAACACACAAAATAAACACATGCTCAGTTCAATACAATCCTAGCATGATACTACATGGCATGCTTTAATATGCAACAAAACTACACATTACATGACACATCAGGCAAGAGGTCCAGGTTACTGAGTAAGTCCCATAGGATACTTACCTGTTGATGCAGAACAGCAAGATAACACAAGCAAGGGCCCAAATGCAAGTCCAAAGCAATCCAAAAGCAATACACACCTATCATCAAGCCATTTCCATAAGCTACCAGACCAACATTCATACATACGAACCCAAGTTCTCAACATCCTCAAAACCGACCGATAGTAAAACCGTTTTCCGAAATCTTAAATCCAAAATTAAGTCAACTCATGTTCAAAATAATTTCTCAAATCATACTTGGCCAAATTCCGACATTAAACATTTAAGCCTTAAAACCAATTTCCCAAAATCATGTTATAAAATAATTCCGGCATGTTTCTTATTTCAAAACATTATATAAATTCCAACATTAAATCATCAAAATAATCCTATGTTCACAATTAATATTTATAAACCAAAACCAACGATTTACTTTAAAACTCCCAACTCACATATTTAAATCCTCATAAAATGCGTCAATTAAATAATCCAATTAATATTATTTTAAAACAATAAACAATATATAAAGATAAATTTCCAGAATATTATAATTATAACCAAATCCCAAAATAATAATAATAATATCAAAATAATTTAACACTTACTATTCATAAAGTCTCAAAACAATAACCATAAATATATTTATAACTCCATATCAATAAATATCACTTTTAAAACCTTTTTAAATATATAAATTAATAATTTCAGAACATATAATTATATATAGTCATTTTCCTAAATCAGAATTATTAAATAAAATAACATACATATATACACTAACATAACATATAATATGTGACACAACCTTTGAACATTACAGCAACAAAACATACTAAAACCCATAACATTCAACACTCCCATCAGCCCAACCAAAGACCCGGACCAGCCAAACCCCAAAACCCAGAGGCCCACTCCCGGAACCCGAATCTCCAAGCCCAACCCGAGCCCATACCCGGATACCCAGCTCCCCCCTAAGTGAACCGAGAGAGAATAAGGTGAACCGACCAAGATAAAAAAGAAAAGGTCGAACCGAACCAAAAGAAAAAGAATAGAAGGAACCGGACCCGTCTCCTAGCTCTGTTCTCTTAGCAGGAATTTTAGAACGGAAAAGGGAGGAGGAGCAGGGCCTCCGGCGGCTCCGTTCCAGCCCAAGCTCTCCCCACCTCATTAGCCCGAAATTCCGACCATCCCCGACCCTAGAAAACCAAAACGAGAGTAAGAGGAAGGAGGAAGAGGAAGCTCACCGTGGGCTCGAAGGTTCGCCGGAAATCTTTGTCGGAGGCTCGATTCAGGCTCTTCGAGGGCGGAATCGACACCATAATGGCCTAGAACGAATAGAGAGGAGTGAGGAGTAGTTTGGAGAGAGGTTCACTTCAGAATCGAGCTTTAACCTTAAACGAACCTCCATCGGAAAACAGGGCTGAAGGAGCTCGTTTTGGGGGACCTCCGGCGGACAGTGGGGCTCTCCCTCGGCTTCTGGGAACAGAGGAATGTGGGTTCTCGGCTCCTGGTGGCTCAGCTTGGCGGACGGACTTCCTTCTTCTCCACGCTGTGAAACAGGGGAGGCGATCGGCTTCGGCGGCGGCTGGGCGGTTGCTATGGCTGACGGCGACGACGACAAGGAGGAGGAAGGTGGTCCGGAGGTGATTCAGTTGAAGCCGAAATGGTGGTGTTTGGTGAGGGTGATGGAGGCTGGCTCGAAATGGAGGTGGAGTCCTCTACTCTCGGCACACAAGGAGGAACTAACGGGAAGGGGATAAGGGTGGGTTAACAAGTGAATGAGAGAGGGAAGAGGAGAGGGGGATGAACTGCAGCTGCTACAATAAGAGAGGGCTGCAGAGGGTGGCAGAAGGAAGAGGAAACGGAAGGAGAGAGGAGTGTTGTGGGTAATGGGGCACAAAACAACAATCCTGAGTTTGTGAGGTACAAAGTGAGGAGAGGAGCACCAAGGAAAAGAAAGAAAAGAGGAAAAGAAAATAGGGAGGAGTGGGCCCCACAATACAAATTTAAAATTCCGACACTCGATCCCGATTCCGCTCACTAGAGGGAATTCCCGACACTCGATAATTTAAAACAAATTTCAATTACTAAACTCAAGATAACGGAATTAAATTAATTTTATCAAAACTCGGAGCTCGAAGGCCGAATTAAATCTGCTATCATCTAAATTCTCGAAACGATGCCGGAATGATTTTTAAAGTCAAAATTTAAGCTCGAGGACGGGTTTTCTCACATTTCTACCGATTGAATAAAATAATAATTTATTTACTCAAATATAATAATATAATAATATAGAATAATTTCAGTCTTTACACTAGGCACCCTCCCACAAGAACGAGTCCAATCGGAGCCCGGATGAAGCTTCACTAGCAAACCGAAGGAAAAGAAGAGACTTGGGTGAGAAATCCTTTCAATCCTCGATTTTTATGTTCAATCCTTGTACTAAAATGTTCTTGGAAACCTTAGGAAATTTTGGGAAAAAGGGGAACTCGGTTTGGTATTTCACAAAATAAAATTGGTCGGCTTGTAATTTTTATAAAATAAGGGCTGATTTTATTAAATAAAAATGGTTTGGTATTTTTAAGGGATTTGAAAACATTTTATGGAAGAGATTCATAAATGATATTTAAAATATTATAAAATGTTATTATCAAGATTTAAAGATATAATATCATAGTGATTTAAGACAAATAAAATATTATGAGACTTGGAGATTTAAAAAGGTATTATCAGAATTTAAATCAAAAAAGGGATTTGACGAACATTTTCAAGGTCGGAACTTCTAACTAGTAAACTCGGTTTTCGAAACGGTTTTCGGGACTAACTTGGGAATTATGTTATTAATGACTAACTAGCATGGTGATATGATTGATTGACTAATAGCATGTTTTGAGTGAACTAATGACATGTATGAATGACTAATGGCATGGTGAGATGTTAGAGTTATGTTATCGCTTGACTTATACCTTATGAACTATGATGAGTTATAATGGACTTTTGAGCTATATGATTATTGTGAGCATATGAATGTGGCTGAACGGAACGATGAGAATGATGTGGTCTTATGGAAGGTGGTGATATGATGAAATAGCAATTGTGATATATTTGTTATTCTCATTAAATGATGTATGCTTGAATGCTTGAATGATTGAACGATTAGACGTACACTTATATATGTTCCGCTATCTATCTAGGTGATACTTTGTGGTTATGATTGATGTGTGCCGGATCTTCTATTATGTTGTTCTGCATAGCCAGGTAAGTCTCTACAGAGCTTACTAAGATCGAATAGAACCCTACTATATGTGCATGATATACTCGGTGTTGCATATGCATAAAAACATGCCATGTAGTATCCTGCTTATGTTGCATAATTGACTGAGCATACTCATTCTTTATGCGTTTGTAAACAGAATGACCGTTATATGTGAAGTGTCTAGAGTCTTTGCTAGGGTCATAGGACGGCACAGTCTCATCGGGTCTCGTCCTGAGTCATTCGAGTCATATGGCACCACCTTTACTTATATTATGAGCATGATTACGAGATTTGCCTGCGAGCTTTATATTTGATTACGGGTCGGGCCTACGGGCCGATTCGATTATAATGGAATGGAATGCATTCATGAACTGGCCAGTCTCCGCCCTATCGGGAAGGGGGGTGGAGGTAGGAGAGGGATATACCACTTGGTATTCTGTGATAAGGCCTTATTATTATTATTATTATTATTGTTATTATTATTATTATTATTATTATTATTATTATTATTATTATTATTATTATTATTATTATTATTATGCATTTGATCTTAGGGGCATGCTAGTGTATTAATATTCCGCCTTGCATCTAGAAGCATGATTATTAGGTATAGCGTATGTGTGTACATATTGTGGGGACATCACCCTTAAAGAAGGGACAGACCCAAGTGGGCGTCATCTGATCCCACCCACTATTAACGTTTTTAGGTATCCACACTACTAGAAAAATGTAATTAGACATCGGTTCACAACAGATGTCTTTCAAAAAAATTTCCGATCTTATTGTGCGAGTAGTAAAAGATAAACTTTTCTACATCGGTTTTAGGACGATGTCTTTTCTTCGTTAAAACATCTATTTTATTTTGAATATGGATATAAATCAGCCCCTCAAATTTATTTTTGACATGTTCACTTATTGTTGAAGCCTCATTATTTTTCATTTACAATCTTTTGAAGATGTCCACACCATGCCTAAGTTTTACATTCACATCACTATTTTTAAAATAATCAATGTATTAAAATAAAATAGACATCATTTTTATTATATTGATTTTGTATATATTAATTATATATATATAATTAGTGATTTTTTTATTGTTTTAAAATAATCTATCGTATGAAATATGTACATAACTAATGTATTAATATGATATGGACATCGTTTTAGATTTATATAATGATGTTATTGTTAGTTATATATATCAATTTATATTAACAATGTGATGTGAAAATATATGTTATACATTGATTTAGATTATTTAGACGAAGTCTATAATGATACTGTAAAGACTCGGAATTTTAAAAATATCATTTTCTAAATTAAGATTTAATTTCCAAGGATTCGAAAAAATATTGAAAAATTCTGTTCTCGAGCAAATGATTTTATTTTTATTCTTCGAAATGAATTCCGACATGAACTTGATATGTGATTTGAAATGAATTCATTTCGCTCTACTATTTTAAGGCTTAGAAATATTTTCGGGCTTCATTATTTAATTGGGATTCGAAAGTTTATTTTAAATTGATTTTAATTGAGTCGGGTTAAGGTCGGAAAGCGGGTTTCGGGATTTGTTTTCGGGTATTCATTTTGACTTTTATACACACTTTCACACTTACCCACTCCCTCACCCCTACAACCCCTACCCACCCCTATTCTGTAAACTCATCCCCTCTTTTTCTTTAGTCTTCATTTCACCGTCAACCCCATTCCTCACCCCTCTCTTCAATCTCATCGGTGCCACCATCAAGCCCCGTCCTTCCTCTACCTTCGGTTCAAACACACACACAACATTCTACTTGTTCTTCACTTTGTTTCCTCCAGTCACCCTGCCACCACCTCTCTCTCTTTCTCTCTGTTGCCACCAGCAGCGCCCAACAACGCCACTTCCTGCTCCCCTGTTTTGAGCCCCAAACCGAGCCCTTGCCCATGTTGTTCCGAGCCCAAAACCAAGCATACCCCCGTTCCTCTTTCTTCTTCGATGCCCAGCAGCAGCAGCTCCTCATCCTTCCTCGTTTCCGCTCGAGAAGGCCAATAGCTACGCGTTCCGGCATCGACAAGCTCCACCGAGCTCGATCGAGCTTTTTCGGCGACGTTCTCGAGCCCCTCGGTGAGCTGCCTTCCCCCTTTGCCTTGGTCGTTCTTTGTGTCGGTGGTCGGGTGACAGTGGGGGGGAGGGTAGTCGGAGAGGATGAGGGAGTCCGAAGGGAGGGTCTCCGGCGAGCCTCTTCTCCTCCTTCTTTTCTTCTGTCGAACGGGGCAATGGAGAAGATGGAGGCCGGTCCGGTTTTTTTTCTTTTTCTTTATTTCGGTCCGGTTTGGGTTTTAAATTAATTGTCCGGTTCGGTTCTTTAAAAGCTGGGTTTGGGCCGGGTTTGGATCCGGGTCTGGGCTGGGGCTACGGGTTGGGCCTTGCTTTCGGTTGGGCTGAGTTTTGGGTTTTAAATTGTGTTATTTATCTTATTTACTTACTTTATATAGGTTATATAATTATTAATAAAATTGTTAGTTAATTATTATTAAAATTATTTTGGGTTATTTATTTATTTAATTATTCATTATTATCTATTTAGTTCACCCAGAGACGCGCTTTGAAATTCCGAACCCAACCCACCCAGTAACAACGAAACGAAAGCAAGAAGGAAGGGAGGAAGAGGGGTTTACCGAGGGGGGCGAATGTGGCTTTGGTGGTGACTCCGGGGCTGCTTCTGGGCGGCGTCACTGCTCGGAGACGCCATGGTGGCGGGAGGAAGCTTCTACTGGCATCTCGAGGAAGAAGAACGAAGGAGGAGGTGGTGGATCTGTGGGTGCTGTTCTCGGCAAGGCAGGGGAGCTGGGCTTGGCGGCGCTGCGCTCTTCCATGGCGATGGAGCAACGACGACGACAGCAATGGACGGCGGTGGAAGGCTTGAAATGGACAGAAGAGAGGTGGCGACGTGGTGCTGCTCAAACAAGAAGGAGGAGCAATGGAGGGATGTGTGGTGGTGGCGTGGTGGTTCAACAGGGGAATGGGGTTTTGCTGAAAATGAAATTGAGAGAGAGAGAGGAGGGTAGAGAAAAACAAGGAAGATGGAGAGAGGGGAGGTAGGATTGAAAAAGGAAGTGGAGGATGGGCTGCAAGGAGGCAGGGGAGGGATGAAGCCAAAAGAAGAGAGGGGACCAATTGAATTTGGTGTGTGTGAGGAAGATGCTCTGCCGAGAGAGAGAGAGAGAGAGTGAGAGAGAGAGAGAGAGAGAGAGAGAGAGAAGAAAAGAGAAAGGAAAGAAATTAACTTATATGTGGTCCCAACAATACCCAATTCAAATTAGCGGAAAGCCTCAAAACCCGCTCGCCCGAACGAATCCCGACTAAATCGAATTTAATTAAATTTAATTTACTAATCTCAATACAACGGAATTAAATTAATTTCCATCAAAACTCGGAGTTTAAATTAATCTTTATTAATACTCGATCGTGAAGCGAAAATCGAATCCCGTCAAAATCCGAAATTTAAATGATGCCGGAATAACTAAAATCCAAAACTTACGCTCGAGAACGGGTTTTATTCCACTTTTACAAATTGAATTTAATAATAATTTATTTAATAAAATAATCATAATATATAAATATACTTGGTCTTTACAGAGGTAGCGGTCGAGGAGGCCGAGGATCTACTGTAGGGCTTGCGCATTTATCAGTTGAGCCATTTAGGTTAGCTTGTGAGGGAGGACATACGTCAGGAGGTATAGATCTTGGCTTGCCCCCACCGCCCCGCGTCTACCACATGGGAGCTTCAAAATGCTCCGACCCTTCTACATCAGGTATTATGACATGAGGTGTTTATCTTGATGCTTACGTGTGCGTACATGGTTGATGATGATGTGTTCTATGCCTTATTATTGATGTTTGATATGCTTGGCAGGACATGTGTGATGACTTGCTAATAGGACGCCAGTCCGATGATTTCCTTGATATGGTTGTGGTGAGTTATATGGCTTATGATTCATGATATGACTTGAGATTGATAGAATTGAAACTGATTTCTGAAAGATGAACCTAGGAAGAGAATATGGGATTAGCCCTTAGAGGTGGATGACTCCACCTCTTGAGTTCTGAAATTTCTTGATTAACGTCGGATTTCAAGGATTTTGAACGATGTTGAAAATGATTAACTTGGATTTTGAAAGACCAAACGCTATCGAGAATTTCAACGATTTAAGGCAAAATTATTATTATTATTATTATTATTATTATTATTATTATTATTATTATTATTATTATTATTATTATTATTATTATTATTATTATTATTATTATTATTATTATTATTATTATTATTATTATTCCCCAAATGCGGAACCTTTTGGAACTCCCAAGTTCCGAGTAAATCTATGATGCATCACGAAGTGGATACAAGCATTTTATGGGGGCGCTTGTAGGTTGCTTGCTAAGACCTAGTGATGTTATTGTAGAACTTTTAGAGTTGTGGTACTTCCAAAAAGTCAAAGCGAGGATGTGATAGGGGCACTTATTGCATACTTGTCAAGACCAATTGGAGATGTCACGACCGTGACTAGGATGTTGTGAGAATCCCGGAAGACGCAACCGAGATGATTGCAAGATCCTTGAACGTGGTCCTTGGACTCACATTTTAAAACTTCCTCCTCTTACTTTGAAGTAATTTTAGTCTTGGGGACGAGACTTGTTTTTAGAGGTAGATGATGTAAAGACTCGGAATTTTAAAAATATCATTTTCTAAATTAAGATTTAATTTCCAAGGATTCGAAAAAATATTGAAACAATCTGTTCTCGAGCAAACGATTTTATTTTTATTCTTCGAAATGAATTCCGACATGAACTTGATATGTGATTTGAAATGAATTCATTTCGCTCTACTATTTTAAGGCTTAGAAATATTTCCGGGCTTCATTATTTAATTCAGATTCGAAAGTTTATTTTAAATTGATTTTAATTGAGTCTGGTTAAGGTCGGAAAGCGGGTTTCGGGATTTGTTTTCGGGTATTCATTTTGACTTTTATACACACTTTCACACTTACCCACTCCCTCACCCCTACAACCCCTACCCACCCCTATTCTGTAAACTCATCCCCTCTTTTTCTTTAGTCTTCATTTCACTGTCAACCCCATTCCTCACCCCTCTCTTCAATCTCATCGGTGCCACCATCATGCCCCGTCCTTCCTCTACCTTCGGTTCAAACACACACACAACATTCTACTTGTTCTTCACTTTGTTTCCTCCAGTCACCCTGCCACCACCTCTCTCTCTTTCTCTCTGTTGCCACCAGCAGCGCCCAACAACGCCACTTCCTGCTCCCCTGTTTTGAGCCCCAAACCGAGCCCTTACCCATGTTGTTCCGAGCCCAAAACCAAGCATCACCCCCGTTCCTCTTTCTTCTTCGAAGCCCAGCAGCAGCAGCTCCTCATCCTTCCTCGTTTCCGCTCGAGAAGGCCAATAGTTGCGCGTTCCGGCATCGACAAGCTCCACCGAGCTCGATCGAGCTTTTTCGGCGACGTTCTCGAGCCCCTCGGTGAGCTGCCTTCCCCCTTTGCCTTGGTCGTTCTGGGTGTCTGTGGTCGGGTGACAGTGGGGGGGGGGTGTAGTCGGAGAGGATGAGGGAGTCCGAAAGGAGGGTATCCGGCGAGCCTCTTCTCCTCCTCCTTTTCTTCTGTCGAACACGGCAATGGAGAAGATGGAGGCCGGTTCGTTTTTTTTTCTTTTTCTTTATTTCGGTCCGGTTTGGGTTTTAAATTAATTGTCCGGTTCGGTTCTTTAAAAGCTGGGTTTGGGCCAGGTTTGGATCCGGGTCTGGGCTGGGGCTACGGGTTGGGCCTTGCTTTCGGTTGGGCTGAGTTTTGGGGTTTAAATTGTGTTATTTATCTTATTTACTTACTTTATATAGGTTATATAATTATTTATAAAATTGTTAGTTAATTATTATTAAAATTATTTTGGGTTATTTATTTATTTAATTATTTATTATTATCTATTTGAAGTTATTTAAAAAATATGATTTCAAATGTTTATCTAATTGTTATTGATATTGTTTTGATGTTGTGGGTGATATTAAAATAATCCATGAATTTGATGACTCCTTATTTTTAATTAAATTTCTTATATTTTTCTAAAATAATTATTTAGTTATTTAATTCGATTTGTTGAGAATTATTTATGTGAATAATTTATTTGTTATGTTTTGACATTTAAATGGTTAGTTTTGAATGATATAGCTTGATTAAAATATTTCTTAAGTTTCGGAATTTAATTAGATAATGATTTTTGAGAAAGGAATATGTCAGGATTATTTTAATGATAATATAATTCTGGAAAATTGGTTTAAGGATTCAAATGTTTAATATCGGGATTTGGCTAAGTATGATTTTAAAAGAATTGTTTGACTATTAAATTGACTTCTTGGAAAATTAAGGGCTTTTGACAAACTTTGAATTGATTTACTTGAGTTGACCTGATGGTTTGATATTTTGGAATTTCGAGTCAAATTATGGAAATGATTATGGAGGATGATGAAATGTTATATGATGATTTATTATGAAGGGATATGAGATGAGATGAGATGAGATGAGATGTTGAGTTGAGATGATGTTGACGATGATGGAAATATGCCGAAGTTATGGAAAGAGAATTTTGACTTATGTGATTTATCTGAATGGCTATTATGTGCATAGACTTAGACTTATGCATCATATGTATTGCTTACTAGGTGATCACTGATTTGTCTGGACTTGCTATTACTTTTGTTGGTTGCTTGGATTCCGCACTTCTCCAGGTAAGTTCCTTGAACTTACTCATGATGGGCGCTTTATGCACTGGGTGTTATATAGTAGGCTAGTGTTCATGCACCATACGACTTAGAATCAAGCTTAGGATCTAAAACGGAAATCATATGACTTGCTATCTGTCTTTGTAAGAAAACGGCCGTTATAGGTGTTTATTGGTTGGGACCTTTTTCTTTATTCTTGTCATCCTAGTTGGCGCTTATATAGAAAGTTGCTTGCACTCGATGATGCGGTAGGCTTTCTAGTAAGTGCATTAGGACTCTTAGAGCCTTAGGCCTTATATAGGTGTCATTGCTTGGATTCCTTTCATAGTTAGTAGGCTCATTGCGTGGGGTTGGCCTGCACCGTAGGGTGAGGTAGCTCCTTTGATGGTGAGTTGCTATAGGATTTCTTAGGAGCCTAGAGGGACATGCTATTTGGCATTTCTTGTAATTGGTGCGCTTCTTTATTTATTTCTGCATTTGCTTATCCGCATGTTTATCTGTTTAAATTCCGTTTTGCATTACGCACTTCATCTTAGGAATAGGATGCTTATTATATGCCTCTCAGAGTGTTTACACATGCGCAGGAGTGACCCGATGATTGACCCAGATCCCTTTCTTTTTTTAGATTCAGGTAACCGTTAGCCGCTATCATTACTTATATGGATGCTTGGCGGGTTCAGACCTTTGGCGTTAGAGCGAGAACCTGAGAGACCACTAAACTTTCTCTCTTTTAAAATCTTTTGTATTGTTTTGACCCGGCTCAGTCGTGGCACTCTTTTGGATTGTATTTTGATTTAAACCTTGCTTCATTTTATTGCGAAAATTTGTGACTCGTACTCGGGTTGTAAGATCTAGTTGGAAGGTAACCTTGCCTTCTTAAACGTAACTCGGATAATTAGATTTTCTTTCCTAGGCCCGGGGGGGCAAATAGGGGAAAGAAGATTCTTATTTTCTAGGCCGTTACAGATACTAATATCCGTTTTATGTTATGGTTCGATTTCATAGCTATTCAGGCACAACGTTTTCCATCTATAATCCGATGTTTTTTCATTCGATACACAACACCCTTTGTTCATGTAATAGGATTCCACAAATGATGGGTACGTACAGAACATATACATTAAAATAAATGCAAAATCGACATTTACAAATGCTTTACAAAGGATAGCTACTTGAAAAATACACGTTACAAATGATGAATACTTTTAAATGATGGGTACAAAGGATAGTTTGGGCACACTTCCAAAAACTAAAACTATGTAGTCTAAGCACCCTACTCCAAGAGCCAAGCATATTAAGAAATCACTCCAAGAGTCAAGCATATTCTGAAATCACTCTTGGTTCACGATTTGTGTCCTACTTTGTTGCATGGGCAAGGATGTTTCTCTCTTGGTTCACGATTTCATAATCCCCATTAATAAATTTGGCATATAAACTCTTTACAAGGTCAAGGGACACATTACAGAGCCACAAAAGTAACAACATAAAAATATAAATAAATAAATAAATTTTGAACTAAAAAGGAGTGATATTGCCTAATGCCATATAAATAAAATGTAAATATATAAATTCTGAACATAAAATATAAATAAATAAATAAATTCTAAACCAAAACGATAAGAATATTTATGTCTCTATCTAAATCTTGATATTAGTCCTAATGTGATATTGTCAAGCACCAACCTGAACTATCATCCACACACTAACAAGTGCTTCAGGTTTCCGTCGTAAAACCTAAAAATTGCATGTGAAGAAATAAAGTTCTAGAGATAAAACATGTAAAGGTTATTCCAACACCAAGAGCCAAGCATATTCAGAAATCACTACTTACTTGAAGTATCCTCTCTCTGACTACTAGCATATGCCCAATTAACCTTGATAGGCTGCCCAAACATGCAAATGTAAGGATTAGATACAAGCAGTTTTTAAAGCATATCGCAAAAGCAAAATGGCAAATGCTTGAAACAATGACGGGCAGGTAATCTCATGAAACTATGTCATTAATAAGCTGAAAATATGGTAGATAATTCCACTTACTAGAGTTACTCTTGATCTGTCTTAACATCTAATGACAAATGTATATCTCAAAGAAAGAAAGTAATAACAACAAAAGAATTAAAAAAAAAAACTCAGGCAGGGGTAAATCTAGGTAATGCATCACTATTACTATTAGAGCCAGAATTCCCTCGAATCACAGACCAATTCACATCTTGATTTTGGGAAAGGCTTAACTCACCCTTAATCTAAGTTACTTACCTACCAATGCTAAAAGAAAGTAAAGTAAGATCAAAGGAAGAGGGCAATCAAATTTGAAAATTTAGGATTGGAATTAGGGTTTTGGTTTTGTCAAATATTATTTATTTGATTGATTAAAGTTTGCTGGAATGGTGAGGATGAGCAAGCATAAATTTCTCTGTAGATTTTTGCTAGTGTCATGGCCTCATAGGTAAAATTCTATGTTTAATGCTTAAAAGTATATTGTTTTGGCTTTGAAAGGTCTAACCATCATCTTGCCTTCTTCTAAATATTCTCCAAGGAACCTTTCTTTTATGAACATGACAATCAGGATCAGCTCGTTAAAATTGCAAAGGTAGGCTTCTTTCAGTGTGAAAACTAATAACGATAGATTTTTCATTTTTTATTTGGTCAACTCAATAATTTTTTGATATTCATCATCATATAGGTATTCTTTTTAAGCACCGTGTAACTCGTGGCATATTCTTTGAAATCCCTTTAGCAATGTTGTTTTAGCATTTGTCAATTTGAGTTTAAAATTACTAGGGAGCATGAAAAGGAAATGACATTATCATTTTGGATTAAATGAATTTGCTTGTGATGGAAATAGATGATTTTTAAGGCTGAAAAAAATTATTCAGTGATGCTGGAATTCTTAGGTCATGCTTTCATGTAGGGTGAAGGGTGTGTGGTTTGAGAAAGTGATTCATTGTTTGGGCATCAGCTAAGAGCAACAAACCCTTATTTCGAATAAGACATACCCCTTACCATCTTGAGGACATGTCTTAATTGGCAAATGTTGAGACAATATGCGACGGGTAATGATAGGAAAAAAAATGAAGAATTGATGGCAGTAGCTTTGTTTGGCCAAAGCTTTAGATAGCGCTATAAAAGAAGGAGAAGGAAGAAGATTTTCTGGCAATGAAGATTGTAAACTTCCACAGAGACCTAAAAAAAGGGGCCAAATTCATTCAATGGACTTTACTTGAAAGCCTTATTTTCTGTCTCTCTGAAAACCTAAAATTTCAGAGATGATTTTGACAATTTGTTTTGGTTGATTTCTGATTGCTTTTCTGTTAGAATTTCATTTTAGTGGTTGGGATTATAATTGTTTTTATTGTGATTAATTTTTAGTATTGTTTGGTGGTAGTAGGTAGCAATTGGTCAGCCTAGGGGCATGGCGATCTGATTTGTGCCAAGAGAGGTGTGAAGTCAGGGAAAAGAAGACATCAAAGAAGGTACATAACCCTGATTTTTTATTCTAAAATGTCAAAGACTCAAAATATTAGTACCATTGTAGAGACTATAACTTTTCATAGGACTTTTACATACTTGATTTAATAAGATATTTATTATGTGCTTATACATACCTTAAATGTGAAGCTCCTACACTTTAAGGAGTCAAAGCTCCTCTCAATAGCTTGTGACTCCCCGATCCAAGTGATGCTCTAAGACATTTTCATAGCTGAATGCCTAAATCCCATGCAGCTGCATATTTAGTCTCAACAAAAAATTGGTTACACATTAGATAAATTCCAGAAATTTTAGTCTCAACAAAAAATTGAACTACAAAATCAGCATTATTCATCCTAAAAGCCTTAGCCATGGTATTGCCCCCAATTCTAATTTGCCCATGAAAAAAAATTTATCTGAGAAAGAAATGAAACAGAAAGATGTAAGCAATAATATAGACTGGAGACCACAATAGGAATATACATGTTAGCAAACCTGATTTATAGAAGAGATATACCTTCTCGAGTAGCATTGTCCTGAAAGATTTTTCCTTCTAAATACGGTTGTCTGGATGAGAGGTTGTGATCTTCATCTGCCATTCTAGAATGAAGCATGTGAGTAGAGGGGTCATCAAACTTAGTAACTCTGCAGCTTTAGTTCCTTAGTAATATCAAATCATTAGTCTTTGAGGCAACCAGGCTACTTTCCAACTTATTTGACTCATCCAGCTTTGGTAGATGTTTAAGAATTTTATGATCACTAGACCCGGTGATTGCAATTAAAGATTTTTTATTCATGAATTAATTAGTTTATGCAACTGAGTTTTAAAAGCACTAAGAATCACAACAGGCAAACAAAAGTTGGAGCCACGAAAATGCCAGCTTTAATCAAGCAATCTGAGTCACCAACATGAATTATATAGAGCTATCCATCCAAAAAGATTCAACACACTTGAATCATGATGAAAACTAAATCCATGGGAATGTATTTAACCAAAAAAAGGCAACAAATTGGTGTACATATATGGTTTTTCAGCCAAGATCCCTTGATGGAAGAAAACATTATTAATTGACGTAGTAAAGGAAGAAGACAACCCAATTGAATCAATACCTGTAATTGAATCAGAAATTAGGGAAACATGTAATCAAACCAAGACAATAATAGGCAATGACAACCATGATTCTTTGGTTGGGACTCAAAATTTGTTTTAATTTGGTCTGGTTGTAACAGCCAGGTAAAACCAGAAAAAAAAAAGGATATAGTGATATACAATTAACTCCATTTGTCCTTCATAGTCAAAAGAAGTTAAAGAAAAAAAAATTATGAGTCACAAAGCATCTCAGTGAACCATACATATCCTAACCTTCTACCTTTCCCTGACAGTTCCATTTTAAGTATTTGAATTATCATGAACAGAGTATTATACCTCTTTGGCTGCTTTGACAAGGAGGGAGATGAAACTCCTTAAAGAAAATAGTTCCAAGGGAACCATACAAAATAGCAACTGGACTTCAAGCATTTGAATCCAAGTACAGATGATCAAAGTCGAAAAGGTCAGGCTGATGTGAAGAATCCCTCTCACTTTAAAATCATTACAACAATATGAGCTAAGGGAGAAAGGAACCCAAATGCAAATTTGTTTAAAAGAAATTTGATAGCTAGCATATCCACATGTAAACACCGAATTATACTTCAAACAAACTAGTTTCTTATCCAACACTATAGTCTCATCTCAAGATACTTTCTTTGACTAATAAATTCCACTAATTCAATCACAGAAAGTTAACTATATATTCTGCCAGCTCAATCGAAAAAAAAAAACAAATACATATACTTGGTTTAGTAAGATCATTTTCCATAGGAACCGATTGATTGCTCAATAATCAACATCAAAACAAAAATTTCCTAACAAGATGTTCAATGATTCACCTATAAACAATCTGCATATCCAGACAACACCATTTTTTTCCTCTTCGGTTGTATATATGATCACAAATTCAGAATCCCCTCTTCAAGGTAAAATACTCAACCTCTTAGGTCAGATCTCCGAAATACAAGTTCAATTATTTAACCTCTCACTTTGAGAAACATCATCAGCAACCAAAATATCATTCAATCGTAGGGCATCACAAAGCTCACAGCAAAAGACAAGAAAAGGCGAGATCTTCCACAGAAAAACACAATCGCCAATCAAAATCTCAAATTAACAACAAGGCGATTAAGATTCCCAAATTCATACATTAATCGAGAAAAAAAGATTCGATCACGATTCAAAAAATCTCAAAGGAAGAAAACCCGACCTTCGCTGCAAGAGGTTGGGGGATCTTTCTGGAGATCCTTGAGCGATGGAATCGAGTGAAGAAGGAGAGAAGAGAGCTGGAATGAGCTGCTACGAGGAGTTATGAAGGGCACGCTTGGAAAACCACCGGTTACTCTCTTCTTCCACTCAAACCAGCCCTTTTCACTCTTATTTTTGCGGATCTAGGGGGTTTAGAAATGGAATATTAAAGGTGAGAGTGAAGACCTTCCAGATCTAGGGGATTACCTTTCGATTTGGTGTTGTTCTTCGTGCGTGGTTCCCTTCTGGTTTGGTGGGTTTTATAATCTCAGATCTATGGGCCGCGGTGGTGGTGGTGGTGTGGGTGGTGGTGGCAGCGGCGGCAGGGGTGGCAGTGACATCCAGGTAGGGGCAAGAGCAGCAGCGGCAGGAGCGAGACAAAGAGTTGGGAGAAAGGAGAGGTTTGGGCTCCTCAACCTCACACGGTGTAAGTCACACTGTCCGAGTAATAGCTAGCTCCTCGCCTCCTCCTATATTTACTAAGTATGGGCGGTTGTTTTAAAAAAAAATTATAAGTATGAGCGGGCTTTTAAACACTTAAAATTTTTCATCGGCGCGCGTTTCAATATTTTTAAATTAACCATTTAACATCGGTCAAAAAATCCAACTTTTGTCTTAAGTTTTTTTAACATCACAAATTTTTTATTTGATGAAATAGATTAATTTAACATCGGTTGTTTTTTTGACAGACTTAAATCACATGATGTCTAATTGCAGTATTCTAGTAGTGACATTATGCTTACCACTATTGAGGCTGGTTTGGCTTTATGACCGTGGGGTTCTAATTGGGTGGAAAGAGAGAGTTGAGACTATGACTACACTGAATTAATAACGGTTTGGATTTATGTATTTGGATAATGTTTTGACCTGGCTCTGTCGTGGCAACCTTATGTTTGACTTTGGAAACTTGACTAGTTGTATGATAAATAGGTTTACGACTTAAGCCATAGGGCAGGTACAAGAGACTTACCCCGGGGATTCCAATTGTCCCTATTGGTTTTGGGTGTGAAATCCCACTTTCAAAGCGCAATTGTTGGTTTCAAACCTTCAACCTGTACTCGGGGCGCAAGATCCCATTGAGGGGTTTCATCCCTCGAAACGTAACCCGGGAATCGTAATCCTGGGCCGTTACAATCAGGTAACTGACTCTCAGATGGAGTGAAGTCCAACTCCACCTCCTTAACAACAGCCTTTTTCTCAACTGCATCACTAGTATTCTTCCTAGAATCCAGCAAAGAACTCTCATTAAATACTACACTTCTGCTAAGTATAATCTTATTATCAGACCAGATCATGTACCCTTTCACACCTATACCATAGCCCATGAAGACTCCCTTCTTAGCTCTTGGCTCTAGCTTACCCTCATCACCATGATAATAAGCAGTGCACCTAAAAACTCTTAGATTCGAGTAATCAGCAGCCTTACTAGTCCACACCTCATAAGGTGTTTTGCAGTCGATACCTGTATGTGGGCTCCGATTAATGAGATAGCAAGCCGCTGAAACTGCTTCTGCCCACAATCGCCTATCAAGGCCTAAATTGGAAAGCATACACCTTGCTTTTGCCAGAAGTGTCTGATTCATTCGTTCCGCTACACCATTTTGTTGTGGTGTATATCTGACTATATGATGCCGAGCAATGCCCTGATCTCTACAGAACCCATCAAACTCAGATGAACAGAATTCCAGACCATTATTAGTTCGCAACCTCTTGATTTTATTTCCAGTCTGATTCTCTCCTAGAGTCTTCCACTCCCTGAACTCACTGAATGCCTCACTTTTGTGCCTCATCATGAATACCTAAGTCATCCTAGAGTAATCATCAATAAGAGACAAAAAATACATGTGGCCTCCCAAGGACTGAACAGTGAAGGACCCCAGTAGTCCGAATGGATGTAATCCAGTGTGCCCTTTGTCTAAGGAACTGCTTTAGGAAATTTGCTGTGATGTAATTTCCCAAATACACAATGTTCACTAAACTCCAGGCTCTAGGCCTTATGGCCTCCCAGAAGATTGGCTTTCGAGAGAATTTGCATCCCTCATTCACTCATATGAGCCAACCTTATATGCCAAAGCCTGGTCAGATCAGCTTCCTAAACCCCAATAGAAATAGCCGTTGCAGCACCTGTAACTGTGGAACCTTGTAGGGTGTAAAAAGTTCCTTTTCCCCGCTTAATTCCCTGTAGAACCACATCAGAGCCTCATAACACACGCAACTTTCCACCATGACCTGTGTAACTGAACCTCTTGTCGTCTAACACTGTTAGGGATATCATATTCTTCATCATGGATGGCACGTGCTTGACATCCTCCAATGTGCGAAATTTCCCATCATCTGTCCGAAGCCTGGCTATATGTTGCGAAATTTCCCATTACCAGATTCTTCGTCATGAAGCCTCCAAGGTGTTTTACAGAGAGCATCATTCCCCATGGATACATTGCCCCCGTCAGAACGGCTATATGTTGCGAACAACTCCCTTTTAGGACATATATGATAGGACGCCCCAGAGTCAAGATACCACACATCAGCCCGGTGTTTGTGATCATGAGCTAACAGAACAATATTTTCCTCAGAACTATTGCCACGATCAGTTACTAATGCAGACCCGGATTTCTCCCCATTTTGCTTCTTCTTCTTCGGACAATCATTCTTCCAATGACCTTTCTCCTTGTAGTAGTTACAAACATCATTTGGTCTAGGGCCTGATTTGCGATCTTGCCGATGCTTCTTCTTATTGCCCTTTCTACCATCTGATTTGCCTCCATTTGCCACAAGCCCGGAAGCTTGATTGTCTGTAACCGACGCGGTTGCTTTCAAATACAACTCTTTGTTGTGAAGCGACGATCTAACCTCTTCCAGCGTGATGGTATCCTTCCCAACGACGAACGACTGAACGAAGTTCTCGTATGTGGGGGGTAGGGATACTAGTAGAATTAGGGCAGCATCTTCGTCCTCCACCTTAACATCGATATTACTCAATTCAAGTAATAGTGTGTTAAGTTGATCAAGATGATCTCTGAGTTGTGTACCTTCCTGCTTACGCAGCTCAAACAACCGTTGTTTCAGAAGCAACTTATTTGTCAAAGACTTTGTCATGTACAAACTCTCCAACTTCATCCACAAGCCACTTGCGGTTTCCTAATCAGCAACCTCTATTATGACATCGTCTGCGAGACACAACTTGATCGTTGAATGAGCCTTCTCCTTCATAAGGTCATACTCAGTGGTGGTTGTAACAGCCCCTTCTTGTCGGCGGTTAACGGTGCCCATAAACCTTGTTGCTTCAGCAAAGCCCGCATCTTTATCTGCCATAGACTGAAAGAGTTTGACATCATTCTCTACAGAAATCACAACCAGGCTCTTATACTAGTTTGTTGAGGGAAGTCTTATTGGGCCCGAACAGAAAACCTAACATATGAGGCAGACTGGGTACCATCCCAAAACCAATTGGCATTAGGTGGAGTAGCCCATCCACTTATATTTTAGGTTCAGAATCCTCCCACTTCTGATGTGGGATTTACAAGTGTACCAACAAATCCCCCTCTCACTTGTGAATCCATCACAAGTCTAGCCCGGTTGGAATTGAGTCTATCTCAATCTTCGGTGCAACCAGCCCACCCCGAATCTGGCTCTGATACCATTTTGTTGTAACGAGATTGATAAACAAATAAAGAAAGACATAGAGATTTACGTGGTTCGGCAACAGTGTGTTACCTACGTCCACGGGCAGAGAACCAATTTTGTATTAGAGGAGACGAAAACATATTAGGGTTACAAAATTGGATGCCTCTAGGGTAGGCATGTTGGAGATTATATAGCCTTACCTAATTCTAATCCTACTAGGATAAGTATATAAATAAGGCCTAAAGGGATAAATCTAAATCTACATAAATATATCTTTATATATATATATCTTATTATAGATAAATCTATCTATAATAAATATATCCCTAAAGATAAACTCTATTAGATAGATTCAAGTTATTCTAACAGTAACTAATTAATTAAGTTATTATAATTATTATTATATTGGTAAGAATCTTAACTAAGATATGAAGTATAAAAAGATCTTGTAAAACAATCTAAGTAAAATACTTTTAATTGTGATAAACAAAAATGATAGTTTTTTTTTATAGAGTAAGGATTCGGCTGGTATAGGACCTAGCCGATAGCATCCTTTCGGATGAGATCAATGAGATCTTTGTTTGATTCTAGTGCAGTCCCAGAAAAGGAGTGGCTAAGGTGTGCAACCTTATCTGTCACTCTGTTCCCTTCTCGGGGCACATGGAAAAATGTTGTTTTCTGGAAAGATTTGGTTATCTGTTTAATGTCCCCCATTAGAAGCTCTATTTCTCAGGGACAGTTATCCAATTGCTTTAAATTTTGTATAATCGTAAGTGAGTCACCCTCAATGACTAGGTTGTGGATATTTAATTGGATTGCCTGTAGTAGACCTTCTCTCAGAGCCAGAGCCTCCGTCATGGCAAGGGTTAGTTTTCCAAAACTTTTGTATCCAAGATTGATAAGGTTGCCACACCAGTCTCGAATCACATAGCCTCCGCTACTCACTCCTTCTTGAGAGACGACACCATCAAAGTTTAACTTCATGACACCCTATTCTGGTTTCCTCCATTTGATATTCTTTCTACTGATTTTCCGCAATTTTGTCTTGTGTACACGGTCGACATCATTGTCATATTCACTTTAATTTGCTTTAATCCAGCTTTCCTATGTTGCTTTTACTCTTCTTTCAATTTCTTGCAGTGAAGGGATTTGGCAATCCTTGATTATGATTTGGTTTCTGAAGAACCACGTATGCCACCAGTTAATCGCCAATTGTTCCTTCTCACTTTTGTTAAGCTTTTCCCCCAAGACACCCATGATATCCTTAATATCTCTTGTCGTTTCTATTATTGGATTTGCAATATCCTCCACTTTCTAAGAGTGAAGACAAGAGTTTTTGATGAATGCGCACTTGATGAAAAGATGTGATTCGTCTTCCACTGGATCATGACAAAAGGGACAACCTTTTGGGATGGGGACGCCTCTGTTAGACAGTATCTCCTTTGTGGGAAGTCCTTTTTGACTAACTTTCCAGAGAAAGTTTTTAACTTTTGTTAAAGTGTTTATTTTCCAAATCCAGTAATTTGGGTCATCTGCTTCTCTGTCCAGATTGGTGATAATTTTCATAGCGCTAGCCATTGTAAACCAACCATTTTTATCCGGCCACCAATATAGTCTGTCCGGAATCGGGTTTATTGGAAGTGGTATGTCCATTATTTCTTTTACACAATCTGAATCCAGGTGTTGTTCGAGTTTTTCCTTCCACCATCTACCGACCATAATATATTCACTACTTAAGATATTATGTTGAATATTTATATTAAAAATAAAATTTAATAATCAATTAAAATGAATACGTATTCAATTAAAATGACACATAGGATGACACATGTATAAATAGAGGGAGTTATCGTCTAACATCTATATAAAATGCTAAAGTAGAGGCCTGAAACGGGCTCTGGTGCGATCTCGCGTCCACGAAATTTTCTGGATTAAAGCGGGATTATTTTTGCTTACGTGGCATTTTCTGGATTAAAGTGGTATTATATTTTTGGCCCACATCAATTAATAAACGAATATAGTTAGCTAAAAACTTATCTTTTTAGATCAATAATCTATCCAATATAACTTGAATTAGTTGTTATACATATTTATTATTTTCATACTTTTGTTAATAAACTATATTATTTATTATTTGAAAAGATGAAGAAGGAATATTTGGTGCGTTATTCTACATTTTAGATCAAATTGAATATAATATATTTATATATGGTTTAATTTTTGTGAGCCACGTCAATTTGATTTTATTTTTTTAAGCCACGTCAATTAATTATCTAATATAATATTTTAATATAATTAATATAATAAAATTTAATTTATTAACAAAACGCGCAACCGCGTGGGTAACGAATACTAGTGACTTAAATATATTGGATCGTCATTAATTGACGTGTAAAAAAAAACCAGGGTCATATTGCACCAGAAAACGATATATAGATCATATTAATCCAGAATATGACACGTATGTGAATTGAACCAAAAGCGGTTTCAGGCCTTAGTATATTATTATATAGACTTTGCATTATGCATGACCATTTCCTAGTTATTAAACCTTGGAGTAGCAACTGCAAGGAGCGGAGTTGCCTTGTGCGGTGTCAAACCCGAACCCTCATTGATGTCTAATGACGCCTCCTCCCCTCCAGCAGGCACTGCCCAATCAAACTGGTGCACCAGATTCGCCAGCACGAGCTCGATCCCAACCATTGCGAATGATATCCCCGGGCAACCTCTTCTACCGGCCCCAAACGGGATCAACTCGAAATCCTGCCCTTTGTAATCCACTTTTGAGCCCAAGAACCTCTCTGGAACGAAACTCTCGGGTTCCTCCCAAACCATTGGGTCTCTCCCGATAGACCAAGCACTGACGATTACTTGGGTACCCTTGGCGATGCTATAGCCGTTGAGCTTCACATCCTCGGTGCACTCTCGAGGGACGAGTATCGGCAAGGGAGGGTGGAGCCTGAAGTTCTCCTTGATAACGGCCCTCAAGTAGGCCATTCTATCCAAGTCCTCCTCGCATACGAACTCCTTGTCCCCTGCAGTTTCCCGGACTTCTTGTTGAAGTCGATGCATCACTCGCGGATTCCTTAAGATCTCGGTGAATGTGTACTCCATTGTTATGTAGCCTGTGTGAGTTCCAGCCGCAAACATGTCCTGTTTCAACGCAAGTAAAAATATATAACATGTGAGAGTGATATATATATATATATATAATCTCTGTATATATATATTGTCACATAAAGAGTTTGTCATTAACTTGTACTTACCGCGATGACCGCTTTGATACTATCCCGGTCAATGGTCACATTTTTGGTATTCCCCTCCTTCTGCACTTCAAGCAAGATATCCACGAAGTCCTTGGATGAATCTTCCTGGTTGACGGAACCTCCCGTTCCCTTGACGTGATATTCACGCTCGTGCTCTCGAATAATTCGCTCCAAGAGCTCATCGAGCTCCTTCGCAACCTTCTTCACCCTCGCATCGAAGCCATTAAGCCCATTAATCCACCCTATCCACGGCAGCACATCCGCCACATTATTACTCCCAAGCAACATGGAGACTTCTGAGCTGAGCTTCTCGATCCCGCCGCACCCTTCCTCCTCCCGGTACTTCCTCCCGAACGCGACCCTACAAATCAAGTCGTTCGTTATCGACAAAAACATGTCGCTCAAATTCACCACCGAGGATCCCGAGATCCTTAGCTTCTGAATCATCACGGAGAGCTCCTCCTCCCTGTCTTGCCGGAAGGAGCGGACCCTCCGGTTAGTCAAGAGGTGGAGGACGCAGATACTTCTGAGCTGCCTCCAGTGGTCGTCATAAGGGGAGAAGATGACGTCCTTGAGGCCGTAAACGACGTTCTTCATGACGCCTATTGGCGGCCTCCCGGAGAAGGCGTGATCGAGGGTTTTCATGACCTGCGATGCTACCTTGGCCGACGACACCACGATGGTGGGCCTGCAGCCCAGCTGGAGGAACATCAGCTCCCCGTAGCGTCGTGATAGGGCGTGAAGAATGCGGTGGGCACGCTTTTCCGATGATGCGCCCAACTGGTGGAGGTTTCCGATTAAGGGGAGCTTCCGAGGAGAGGGGGGTAACCTTAGTTTGTGGGTTTTTAGGGATAGTTGCCATTGGTAGAGGAAAACGACGAAGAAGAACAAGGGGAGGATGAATGAGAGCCGGTTAAAAATCCATGATTGCACCGTTTCCATCTCAGTTTTTTTTTTTTTTTTTTAACTGATTCGATGTTTCAGGTTGAGGTGTGTTGAAATTAAGCGAAAGTGCTTCCATTTATATACTAACGTGGACCTGTGGTGCTTATACGAAAAATATACGTATACGGGGATCGGATCAACGTCGTTTAATAATTTGTGGTTGCAGTTTAGTTGTTGACAATTGGGGATGGAAAAGTTGAAATCAAAGTCTTTAGTTGGATGCATAATGTAGTGTACATTATCGGCCATTGAACAGTACACAAATGTCACTACCAACAAAAACACGAATTTTTTTTTTAAATTGGCCAAGAAATAAATTTTTTTGGAAAATAGCCAAAGAACCAAAGTATTTTGGTAAATAGTCAAAATTGGGCTACGTTGTTGTTCCAAGTAGCGACTCTAGCTCAGATTTAAAAAAATAATAATAAAATAATAATATAATCGTTGGTGCGACTTATAGGTATTTTTAGAATTTTTTTTAAATTGTCAAATATTGGTATAGTTAAAAAAAATTAATAGAACCGCTGTTATAAGAGCATGCCCAACAACTTCTCTAAACAATTCTCCAAAATGGAGAATTATGAATCACATATTCTGCATTTTTTTGGAATGAAATCCAACAAATTCTCCATTATGGAGTTTACCCCAAAATATATAGAATTTTCTCCAAATTTAGGGAAATATCTCCATTTTTTCTCCTCGTTCTCTATTTTGGAGAATGTAATGGGGAAGCTGTTGGACCAAAATCAACCTTGATATTCTCCAAAAGTCCATTATGGAGAACCTGTTGGAATTGCTCTAAACAACCGGTTTCTTATTCTCTCCCTCCCCCACTGTTTTTCTCTCTCTCCTTTTCCCCTTTTCTGGTAGCCCCACCCCCTCTCTCACCCATTCTCTCTTTCTCTCTCCATTCCCATTTCTCTCGTTCGTTACATTTTTTAATAAATAAAATAGATCTACGATGTTTTCTTCTTTTTAAAAAAAATCATTTTTAATTAAATAAATACCCTATAAAAATAAGAAATATTCATAAGTCGCGGTTTTAAACCGCGACTTTATTATTTTATTATTTTTTAATTGGGGCTAAAGTCGCTGTTTGTAACAATGAATTAGTCCCGTTTCGACTATTTACCAAAATAATTTGGATCTTTGCTATTTTTCAAATTTTTTTTTATTTTTTAGCATATTTAAATAAATTCCAAAACACAAATATTAGTAAATACTGTTTATTTAGTTTATTTTTAAATTTATATAGGTATGCACCAAGTTAGGGCCATTAAAAAGGAAGTTAGGACCATTAGAAAAGGAGTGCTGGATTTGAACTCGTATTATATATTGATTATTATATATCATATCTATTAGCTATTTTAGTAACACTTAACATTATTTATTTATTGTACATAATAGCATAAGTCTAAAATTATATCAAATATCTACAAAAACTATTAAAATATGTGAATAAAAATAATAAATCTAACTATCAACAAATTGGTTGAATGACGTTTTATTAATGATACTAGTTTTATTACTCGTCCATTGTGTGTTTTGTTAATAAATTTTATTATATAAACCATCTTTGAATTGATATAAATTACTACTCCGTATAAAGTAAATATATAATCTTCAATTATGATAAAAAGATTACGTTTTAAATCCAAAAGAAAGGAATAAAGCATAAATTCCATATGTAAATTCAATCCATTTATATTTTTATTTATACAAAAATAAATATAAATATTTATATTATTTATAACAAAATCTTATCAAAATATAACTAAGTAAGATATGATAATAACTTATTAATTGATGTAATATTAGATAGATTATTTGATTTAAAAAAATAAGTTTTCTAACTAATTAAGATATAAGGTTGAATATTCATAAGAATAAGTGAGCTCATTAATTGAGATGGTAAATTGTATTGGTTTATTAATTCATGTGTTTAAAACAGATAACACCATATTAATTCAAAATATGACACGATGCGAATTACTCCAGAAAATGTCACGGATGCGAATCGCACCAGATATCGTTTCACACCTGTATTTTAGTATTTCATATAGAAATAGCATTTTTATGTATATTTCTACAGATTAATAACCTGCGAGAAAACTCCATTTTGAGTGAGAAACACCACACTCTAGTGTACTGGCGAATTCATAAATTATTTTAGCGAAACTCCATTTATTAATGATCACATTTGTTATCACATTTGTTATGTATATTGTTCATGTTTTTAGTCATATTTTATAGTGTTTTTGTATGAAACTGAGTCTTTTTCCTTTAGCTTTATGTTGGGTTTAGTGTCGTTTGAGTGGATTTTCGTATTTCTTGCGATATGGAGGTCTAAAGAAGCTTTTGTAATATTTTACAGGTTTTTAAAGTCATTTCTAAGCTATTTTGTGGTATAAAAAGGAGTGGAAGAAAGTTGTAAGAGGGCACAAGAAGAAAGGAGGTGAAATGAGCAAGAATGAAGGAAAAAGAGCCAAAACGAGACTAAAATGTGAGCCTCATAAGGAGTGAAACCAAGCCCGGACCGAGGAGAGCAAGCCATGAGGATAAAAGGGTCATACCGAGGCATGTACTGACCCATGGCCCTCGGTACCGATCCGAGAAGCGGTAATTTGAGAGACGTACTTTCACCCACAGAAGGCAAATCGACCCGCATACCAACCCACTTGGGTTGGTACCGATTAGTTAAGTAGTACTTGGAGATTCGAACTTAGACAGATGCAGAGGCCATACCGAGGTAAACAGTGCTCGGTACCGATCGGGTCTTGGGTCGGTATGGGCCACTTGAACGTGTTTTTAACTGAATTTTATCCCAGTTTTAGATAGATTTCTTATAATCCGATTTTTCTTAAGATAGGATTAGGTAGCATAAATAGAATCTTTTATGGTTAGTTTTAAAGACACAATTTTGTGAGGAACTTTCCAGCATTTGTTTTTAGGGTTGTTAGAAGCGACTTGAGAGCTTTTTTAGGCGTTTTTTTTGGCGAAAGAATAAGGCGCTTTGCGGGTCTGTTGATACGCTTGGTTCGGAGATTTTCTAGTTTTTATTTCAATTTAAATTCTGTCTTTTCTAATGAAATTCATGTCTTCGATATTGCTAACAATGAATATGAGTTAGTCTTCATTTTCTAGGGTTGGGGTGATCCCAACGATAGTCATGCGTGTTTGATGATATGAATCAATAATTTTAGTGCTTTTATCTATCCTTTTGTTTATTACCTAATGAAAGTTAGGGAAATTCCTTATTTGCAATTAAATTGAAAGAGATAATTTTGAATTAGATTGTAATTATGGTTCTGAAAACAAAAGTTTTGAATAACCTAGTTAAGATAATTAGTAAAGTTAATTAATTTGGCTAAATTTAATTGATTACTTTGCTTGGTTTACGAAAGTTTACGTCTTTAATAGATAAAAGTGAGATTTTTATGTGATTTATGGTGTTTGCATGCATGATTATCGTTGTTGTGATCTTTATGTCCTATAGCCTTTTATTATTTATTTAATTCGCAAAATTCAGCAACTTTATACCTCCGCTCCCCCCAATAACCGCTAATTTTCACCTTTTGTTCCTACTATTTGCTCAAAGAAGCAACTAAACAATAAACGTTGACTCTCTCCTATGGACGAACCTAACTCCATTATATTATAGTGGGGTCTTGATTATAAATTTATTTGTTGATCAAGAAACCCTATCAATAAATTGACAGTGCGGGTAGATTTCAATCGTGCCAAGTTTTAGTTACTATTAGGGTTTGGGAATAGCCCACCTCTCTTGCTTTTGATTTTGTTCTTTTTGTTTTTGTCTTTGCTTTCAGTTTATGCCATCAGGGCGATGCAAGCTTGACTTCGATTTATAGTCGATCCGAAACCTGAGCATTCTTTTCACCGCATACAACGAGAAAGCAAAACAATGGCGGAAGGCAGCACATGCAACAACGCAAACATGGTTACGCAGTTGGCCAAACTCCATCTCCAAATGGAGGAGATGCGGGCAACTAGAGATATTGATAGGGCTAATTTTACTCGCCTTCAGGGGCAATGATAATGCATATTTTAAATAGGCATTATAGATAGTTTTAGGCTAGTTAGGATGCATTTGTTACATGTTTTGGAGCTAATTTGCATATTACGCTTTATATTGGAAGAGTTCGGATTCTGCGCAATTGTTGGGTTATTTCGCTGAAATACAGATTCGAACGTCACAAGGAGATACAAGGGCTCTTAAGCTATAAATACTAAGTGAAAGAGATTAGAGAAGAAAATAAGTGGAAGTGCTACACATGGATGCGGTGGGTAAGAAGCACACATGCAACGACTAGGTGCAGCGGCTGCGACACACATGCAGTGGTCGCCGCAAGTATGAAGCTAAAATCGCCCATAGATTTCAAAGGATTTTGACAAGTTTTAAAGGGAAAAATGAATTTAATATGTCTAGTATAATGAACTAAACCTAATTAACTTAACTTAGGAGAATAAAATTGGAAAGGGAAACTCGAGTGGGTAGAAAGGCATTAGACCATCCCTATTGGATGTAGACTTTAGGAACGGGTAGGCAAACTTAGCTTGAACTTTACAGATGGGCCTAGTAGACTCCAAGGAGTTTGTACCGTGGTGATTGGAGTAGCCGGGTAGGATATAGAGATCGGGAGGTAGTTGCCCCCTTCCGGTCAGTCGCTCCTAGAAGAGCGGCTTCTAGATAGCTTGTGTGTATATATAAACTTGGCCCGAGGGCGATCCTCCACGAAGGGGGTCAGATTAAATCGCGATGATCGCTTCTGTGCTTTGTGATTAAGACTCACTCTTCCCTTGTGCAGCTGTATGGTTGGTGCACGTCGTGGGCTAGTGGAGCGTGGGGGCCCAGTACGTCGAGGCAGAGGACGACCTTGCCGAGTAGTTGTGGATGAGACAGATGATGGGGTTTAGACTCATGCGGGTGCAGAGATCCCGGCTCTTCAGTCGGAAGCTGTACTTGGACAGCTTGATCGGGCGACATTGATTGAGATGCTGAGAGGACTTGTCGGAGACCCTCCGCCAGTTGCACCAGAGTTTTAAATTCCCGCTGAGCAGCCAACTGGACCAAAAGTTCAGATTCCCACTGAGCAGCCAACTAGACCGGAGATAGAGATCCCCGTTAGACAGCCAGCTGAGCCCGTCATTGTTGGTGTGCGCCATGAGAAGCATATCGATTGGGTTAGGTCATTGGAGCACTACGAACTTCCACACTTCTCTGGAGAGACCGGAGAGGATATAGAGGCTTGGTTTCGACAGATGGATAGTACCTTTGACTTCATCGGCGCCCCGGCTATTGAGCGCCAGAGGCTGTCCGCAGGTCACCTGCGGGAAGGACGCATTCGATCGAGTAGAGTGGAGCTACGAGGACTTCAGAACACTGATGCTATGCGAGTTTTCTCCAACTGGGACTCAGACCGCTCGGGAGGTGGCCTTTATACGAGCGACCGACGACTCTTCACTTTTTGTATCCAAGATCATCTGCCAGTTCAAGAGAGATCTGATCTATTGTGCTCACCTCTGTCCCGCGGCTGAGAGCCGCATTAGGATGTTGCCTGTGAGGATGCCACCTGATGTTCTTTTTCACGCCTCAAGCTTAGGATATGTACCGTTTGAGAGATTTCTGATGTGCGCGCAAATTGCCATATTTTCCATACACTTTTATGTCCATTTTATCAATATTTGCATGCATGTTGGTTGGGAAAGCATAGGAATAGTGTAGTTTATATTTATTTGCCAACTATAGAGGTGTACACGAGTTTTTATGTTATTTCGCAGAAATCGAGACAAATTTGGAGCAATTTGGAGAAGAGAAGAAAAGATGAAAAAGAACTCGAAGTCTACTGAGGAGTTGAAATTTACCATAAGACTCGACATCGAGTGAAAATCTAACAACAGAAATCGAGCCAGAGGAAGAAGAGGGCATGTCGACACAGACTGGTCAATATCGACAAAAGTGGTCGATATCGAGTGCCCCAAATCGAGTGAATTGATGGAGTTCGAGTGCAAATCCGAGGTCGAGTAGCGCTGGCTCGAGATAGAAGAGAGGAGGTCGATATCGACATGACCTGGTCGATATCGAGTGCTGCTGTAGATAGGTCCGACGCTGTTTTTGATAGAATTCTATTTGAAGAGTTTACATCTGTCCTAAGTCGAGATCTTTTATCTTTTATTATCAGACCTTAGATCCTTTATGGTGAATTGATATTTACCTAAAGTGATTTTAGTTATTTACTTTATTTAGTTTTATCTTAGGAATAAAGATAGATTTTCTTATCCTTGGATAGCGAGGTTTGAGATCTATAATTAGAAGCCATTAGGGCTGAGTTTATGCATTCAATTTTCAGTCATTCAAAAACATACAATTGCAGAGATTTAGTAGAGAGAGAGAGAGGCCGAGTGGAGTAGGAGAAGCGAGGGCGAAAGGTTGCTTCATTCGGTTGTACTCTTTCGGTTGCAATTTCAATTCAAGTAGTTTCTTTTCAATGATGATGATGTCAATGATGATGAGGCGCCAGTAGTTCCCCTACTTCTAGGGTCGGGGTGAGCGCGACGATAGCATCCCTCCCCCTCACGAATAAATTGGCGTCATTGCCGAGGAGGCAATCAATCGCGCCCTAAGCTTTTCTCACGTTCATTTTTAGTGCTGATTTTGCAGGTTTTTGTGACGCTTTGATCGCGAACCTATCTTGCAAAGTATAGACGAGCCCGAACGTTTCCTCCATCTTCGAAACAGAGCTATCCAAATCATGGTGGAGAATGAGACACAAGCTCAAATCATAGAGCGATTGAGGAAGTAGATAGAGGACCACAATGCTACAATCGCCATTGAAAGGGCAGCTGCAGCTGCAGAGAGAGCCCACACTGATAGAGATGAGGATGCACACAGACAAGCCTAGGAGAGGCTCAATTTATATCCGCAGACGGTGATGCAATACATGCACCCGCCACTCCACGTTCCTGAATTTGCGATTCTAATTCCTTCCTCTAATTATGAAATCAAAATTAACTTCCTTTCTGAAATTAAACGCAATACTTTTGAAGGAAGATCTAATGAATGTCCCTTGCAACATATTTCTACTTTTATGGATTTATGTGAGACTATTGCTGATGGTGCAAATTTAGAATATGTTAGACTGAAATCCTTTCGATGGTCTCTTGCAGGGAAGGCATTGTAATGGCTTGAAAGCTTGGCCCCACGCTCGCTGAGGACATGGGCAGAGGTGAAAGATACATTCCTAAACAAGTTCTTTCCTCCGTCTAAAACGGTGATGCTGCGACAAAGGATCGCGGCTTTTAAACAAAAGTCTGGCGAGACATTGGCGCAGGCATGGGAGCACTTTAAGGACCTATTGCGATCATGCCCTATGCATGGGAAATTACCATATGTCATCCAGGAGATCTTCTACAACTCCTCTGATGCGCCGAATAAGGAGAGAATCAACTTTTACACCTCCTATCGGTTCATTGAGCTTACACCAACGGAAGCCGGGGATACAATTGAGAGGCTAGTCAACTTAAACAACACATATGGGACTGCTACGGCCTATGACTCAAGGCCTGCCTCATCAATGCCACTCTATAAGCCTCCAAAGGAGATCGATCCTGATGTACGGCAACAATTCCACAATGATCAGACACGCCACCTACAAAAGCAAATTAGGTTCCTCTCAAACAACCAAGCTTGCCAGGAATGTGGTTCAACTAGATACAACACCAATGCCTATCCACATCTTGAGCAAGTTAACCTTGCGGAAACACATGAGGAAGCTAAGTGGACGAGAGGCCCCTATGGAGTAGGCAATCAGCAGTATTGGGGAGATCAAAGGTTTTATCAACCTCAACATCAACAAAGGGATCCCCCACCTTGTAGAGCACCAGGGCACCCTGAGCGGGAACCAAGGAAGGATGACCTGCAAATCATACTTGATGAGATGTGGAGGAACCACGCTGAGTTTAAACAAACAAACAACTGTGTCCATACTCACCTGCAAGGCATCAACTCTAGACTCGGGGAAATCGACGTTTGGAAGAAGAACATGGAGACCCAAATGGGTCAATTGGCGGAGCAAATTCCCCAACCGTCAAGATCGCTGCCAGGATCTACTGTGCCCAATCATAAGGCCAAAACTACTGGACAAATAGCGGCTATGAATCTAAGGAGTGGGCATCAGCTGCGAACGCTTGAGCAAAAAGCGGAGGAGAAAGCCACAGAAGAGCAGTCGATATCGACTCATCCAGTCGATATCGACCAGGGTGTAGTCGATGTCGAGTCCCCTTTACTTGATGTCGATACAGATGCTGAGCACCATCAGAAATCGACTCCTCCAGCCGATATCGACCAGACCCTACTCGATATCGACTCAACTCCATCCGCATTGAAGAAGAAGGTGCTGCCATTCCATAAGAAAGCTATAAAGGACCCGGCGGAAAAGAAGTTACAACGCTTCGTGAAGATGCTTCAAGGGCTTAACGTTATAATTCCATTCATTGAAGCACTTCATGAGATGCCATCTTATGTAAGGTTCCTTAAAGATATACTAGGTAAGAAGCGATCAATCGCTGAGATCGCAGAGGAGTGCAACAAGTTGAAGCTACCAAAAAAGAGGGCGAACCCAGGTAGGTTTTCTATCACTATAGGCTTAGGTCAATACCGATTTAATGCATTATGTGATTTAGGTGCTAGTTTTAACGTTATGCCACTAACCATATGGTGGAAGGTAAAGATTGGTGCCCTAGAGCCTGTGGATGCTAAACTTTTCATGGCAAACAATACGGTGGTTATTCCAACAGGGATGGTGGATGATGTGCCAATGCAAGTAGGTAAGTTCTTTGTCCCTGCTGATTTTCTAGTTGTTGATATGGCAGAGGACCCTGCTTGTCCAATTATTTTAGGAAGGCCGTTCTTAGAAACCGTGGATGCAAACATAAGCGTAAGGAAAGGATTGCTCTCATTCACCATTAGCGGTGAGGTAATAGACTATGCCTTCAACAAAACGGTGAAGAAGAATGAAGGGCCTATGGAGGTAAAGTCAATTAAAGGTGTCTATATCACATGCGAGAAAGCAAAGGTAAGAAATATGACACCTTAGGAGCTTAAGAAGAGGGCTATAGAAGCCCAAGTGGAGGAAATCGTGGCAATCTTGAATGAAGGAACCAAAGAGCCACTCGATATCGAGTAGTACAGGTCGAAATTGAGAGACCAAGTCGAGCAGAATTCCTCCACATCGACAGAACCACCATGAGCAGAACAGAGGTCGATATCGAGTGACACTGGTCGATATCAACTAGACCCACAGACAAAGGAAAGCTCCGAAAAGGTAAGCCAAGGTATGGATTCCTCTTTTCTATTTCAATAAAAGATTTATCTCTATTGGGAAAAGGTTTGCCTTAGTATGTGCGCTTGTGCAGGGTATCTAGTGATGTTCCGGGCAACTATGAAGTAGGAGATAAGTTGTATGTCTCTAAATCAAAAGCTCATTGGTTTCCTATTAGGTTC
This sequence comes from Persicaria maculosa, assembly GCA_963922045.1. Taxonomy (NCBI): domain Eukaryota; kingdom Viridiplantae; phylum Streptophyta; class Magnoliopsida; order Caryophyllales; family Polygonaceae; genus Persicaria; species Persicaria maculosa. The sequence continues at coordinate 14,195,310 of OY998261.1, read as the reverse complement.
AAAACAAAGAAGAAGGGACCCTTTACTGTAAACAAGATCCAACCAGGTGGGATGCAGCTGCGAGATAAGAATGGAGTGCTATTTGAGGCCCAGGCGACATGGGCTCTACAAATGCCACCTTAGGAGCATGAAGAAGAAGTCGGCCTAGCGACTATAAAGTCTAGAGCTTGTAACAAGACAATTAGTTTTTAGGTTTTGGACATTTTTGGTTTGTTTTGAGACTTTTTATGCTTAATTTTGTTTTGGTTTTATTTTCTAACGAATTTCAGGTAAAGAAGGAGCGCAAAAGTGAACTCAATATCGAGTAAAGTGCTCGATATCGACTAAGCATGTCGATTTAGAGAGTTTGTGGTCGACCTGAGATCACCCTGAAGCTTTGAATCACCAGGAATCGAGTGAAATTGGTCGATATCGACTGGTCCACCCGATATCGACTGCCCCTACAGATGTCTTTAACTCCTGATTTTCGCTAAATTTTAGTAAGTTTCTTTCTTAACCCTAGTTCTTATACAGTGAGGACACTATAATCTTTAGGTATGGGGTGAGGGAAAGGCTTACTTGCATATTTTTAGCATTTTTTAGCATGTTTTAAAAATTTTCATAGTATTTGCATATTTCTTTTTCATGTTTATGCATACTTTTACATGCATACTTTTACATAGAAACTTTAGATATGTCCATTTATCTTTATGCAGAGTTTTTATTTTCGAAAAAAAAATCGCCCCCATCAAAAAATTTGAAAATAAAGTGAAAAAGAGTCATGGAAGCTTATATTGAACTCGACGATGCAAAAGTAGATGCATTAGAGATATAACATGAAATTGTCTAGTAAAGGGAAGTCACAATGAAGTGCGAATTTTTTAGATGAAACCATGAAAGAGAGGCAAAATTTGAAGTTGCTTTTGACATATGCATGATAAGAGGATGGAGGACTTTATAATTTCCATACATGTGCTCAATTTAATATCCTAGCCTTACCTATGCAAACTTGCATTACACAAGCCATATATGAGCCTTACATCATTATTGCTCCACATATATTACATATTTCCCATTTTTTATACCTTATACCCTATCTGGGGACTATATTGAGAATGGGTATCATCTTTGGAGTTGTTATATGGAGTTTGTGCATATTATGAAGTTGTTGGCAGGAATGAAAGAAGTTTTGAATTACGGAAAATTCAATGGGTGAGAAAAAATCCGATCACCTGAGGAGATAAAGGTAGATCGACCCTGATCGTTGAGATGTTAGTTCGGCGAGATGGGAAACAAGGAGAGGAGTCCGAAGTACTAAGTATCCGGAGTCATTCATGACACCCATGTTTGCGATCGCGAGAAGGCAGTGCTAAGGTTAGAGAGGTAAAAGCATTATAGTGAAAAAAAAAAAGCATTGAGCGAAGAGCGAAAGGTGAGAAATATTGTGAAGAAGGAATGTGGAATGAAAGTTTGGAAAGAAAGTTTATTTCCCCGGATTTAACACCACATGGCCAAAAATTAGCCCACCTTTAGCCTTTTACTGATCTACTCTTCCATCAGCTTGCGAAAGTCCTCGTGATTATTAATGTTATGTTGCACGAAATTGTTATATGTGCATAACCCTCCTTTTGTGAGTATGATGTTGCTTTTATTCACAGGCATGGATATTGTTGACATTAGTACCTTTTCAAGGATGGTAATTAATTTTAGGGACATATCACAATGAATCTATGATGTTGAGGGTTTAGTTTCTTCCCCTGTATGACCGCTGAAAGTATTGCTTGGGGACACGCAAACTTAAGTATAGGGTGTTTGATGTGCGCGCAAATTGCCATATTTTCCATAGATTTTATGTCCATTTTGTCGATATTTGCATGCATATTGATTGGGAAAGCATAAGAATAGTGTAGTTTATGTTTATTTGCCAAATATAGAGGTCTACACGAGTTTTTATATTATTTCGCAGAAATCGAGTCAAATTTGGAGCAATTTGCAAAAGAGAAGAAAAGCTGAAAAAGAACTCGAAGTCTACTGAGGAGTCGAAATCGACCATAAGACTCGACATCGAGTGAAAATCTGATACCAGAAATCGAGCCAGAGGAAGAATAGAGCATGTCGACACAGACTGGTCGATATCGACAGAAGTGGTCGATATCGAGTGCCCCAAATCGAGTGAATTGATAGAGTTCGAGTGCAAATCCGAGGTCAAGTAGCGCTGTGTCGAGATAGAAGAGGTGAGGTCGATATCGACATGACCTGGTCGATATCGAGTGTTGCTGCAGACAGATCTGACGCTGTTTTTGATAGAATTATATCCGAAGAGTTTACATCTATCCTAAGTCGAGATCTTTTATCTTTTATTATCAGACCTTAGATCCTTTATGGTGAATTGATATTAACCTAAAGTTATTTTAGTTATTTACTTTATTTAGTTTTATCTTAGGAATAAAGATAGATTTTCTTATTCTTGGATAGCGAGGTTTGAGATCTATAATTAGAGGCCATTAGGGCTGAGTTTATTCATTAAATTTTCAGTCATTCAAACTCATACAATAGCAGAGATTTAGTAGAGAGAGAGAGAGAGGCCGAGTGGAGTAGGAGAAGCGAGAGCAGAAGGTTGCTTTTTTCGGTTGTACTCTTTCAGTTGCAATTTTAATTCAAGTAGTTTCTTTTCAATGATGATGATGTCAATGATGATGAAGGCACGAGCAGTTCACCTAATTGTAGGGTCGGGGTGAGCCCGACGATAGCCATGTAAGTTTGTGCATCAAAGGTATGATTTTTATGCGATTCCGTCTTCTATCCCATATGCATGATCCTTTGCGAGAGTTGAGGAAATACCTTGTTTGCATTATTGAAGCGAAAGCCAATCATATTGTGAATTTGGATTAATTATGAAATTGGATAGTAACTCTTAGGGTTTATGCAAGCCTCTAAATAACCTAATAGTTTTTAACGAAAGTTATTTGACGAAAAGGCATCATCTTTCATGAATTTGGCATAAGTCTTATATGGTTATCGTTATGGCATAAATCCCCGATCTTGGAGGTCTTTGAGTTTATTGAAGTCTATAAAATCTGAGTTTTTATTCTGTCCACCCTTCCGTCATCATTCTTAATTTCTTCGGACTCTTTTCCGACAAAATTTGGTTACATTACAGTTTCTGTTTAAGACTTAAAATCGGCTGCATAGGTCGATATCGAGTGGCTGACCCGATGTAGAGTGAACAACTCGACGACGACTGTTTGTTTTGTCTTCTGCAGGAATTTGCTGGAAATCGAGTGGAACTGTAGTCGATATCGACTGATCTACTCGATATCGAGTGATCTTCTAGAGTCGAAATCGATCGTGACTGCAAGCTTAGAAATTGCTGACATAACTCTTCGTGGATTCGATCCTGAATTCCCTACTACTACATCGGGAGGGATTCTTGTATTTTATTTGCTTGGACAGGGAGTTGGTTTGGTTTGTATTTTATTTGATATTTTATTTAACTAGCATCCCTCCCCCTCACGAACAGTTTCTGCAGGTTATACTTCTCTACGACCAGCAGCGGATTCTGTCAGAGACTGGTTATGCTTCCCCATCGTCGCTCCCCTGTGCTCCTCTGATTTCGAGCGATATGAGTCTCCTTCCACGGCTTTCCCTTCCCTTCGCCTCCAAACGGCATAGTGGTGGAGCTGTAATCCCCCTTTCACTCCCCTAGGACATCTCCGACAAGGACCCGCCTCCGGTGAGGCGAATCGAGCTTTTTGAGCATTTTCCGATGAGTCGAAACTTTGGTGAGCACTCCTCTCTCCCCCCCCCCCTCTTTGTCCGGTTTCTGGGTCATTAGTGTTAGTGTGGGGTGTCGGGACAGTGATTTGGGTGGTCGGAGCGAGAGTCGCCGGCCGGCAGCTCTTCATTTTCTCCTCATTCCTTCCGTGTCCAAATCTAAAGAAATGGGGGAAGATGAACAGTGCCTTCGGTCTGGTTTCTATTTCTTTTGGTTTTGAACCGATATGGCCTAGATTTAAATAAAAAAATAACAAACCTGGTTTGGTTCATTAAATCATAAAAATGGGGCTTAGGGTTTTCACATGGGCTGGATCTGAAATCGATTTGGGCCTATTTTACTGGTGGGCCGGTTTGATGTTTTATAAAAATTGTTTTGTTATATTGTATGGAATTATAACTTTTATGTTGTTAGAGAATATATTATATAAAAATGTATATTAGGTCTAAAACTTACTTTTATATATATTATCAATTATTTAATTATTAAATGTTGGGTTACTATGTTATATAAAATTAGGACCTTTTGAAACTATTGGGATTTAAAAACATAATATTTGGACTTGAATTTTGAAAATAGGGTTTTCAATGGTCGGAAATTGATTTAATAAATTAAAAAGGAATTTTTAGGACTACCCTAACCTTGTCGGATTGTTTTGATAAAATAATAAAATTAGTTGATTTAATGAGTAATGCCTTATAAATAGATTTTTGGGTCAAGTATGATTTGGGGAAGTGGTTTGAAGGATGAGTCGATCTAACTTGAGATTTAAGGAGTTTTGGGAAACCTTGGGAAATGGATTTACTTGTCTGACTTGTATGTATATAAATAATGATATGTGATATTGTTATGATGTGTTAAATGTCGATTATGAAGCATGTTATGATGTATTGCGATGTGATATATGAATTATGAGATATGATATCGATATGATTGTTAATTATAAATTACAATATGTGATAATGTTATGAGGTGTTATATGTTGATTATAAAGCATGATGTGAAGCATGAGATTATGGTATACAAGCATGATATATTATATGATTAAGAAGAATGAGTGCTAATATGTTCTTGAGTATGAAAGTATGCCATGATATGATGATGGGAAATATGAACATGTCCTATATATGAGATATTGCCATGAGATATTGATATTGATGAGATATAGAGAGATTGAGATACTGAGATGACGAAATAATGCGATGAGATATGAGCTATTTGAGATAATGATGACGATGATGTTTTGAGCTTGAGTCTTGTATGTCTATATGAGTCATGGCCATTGTATGTTTTAGAACTTAGAGTTATGCATTTTATGTATTACTCATTAGGTGATTTGTGACCTGATTGGATTGCTTGCTATTACTATGATTGCTTTGGATTCCGCGCTTCTCCAGGTAAGTGCCTTTATGGGCTTACTCAAATTCGAAAGAGAAATCTCCTGCTTGTGATCATATGATATACTAGGTGCTTCATATGCCTTTAAAAGCATGCCATGTAATATTATGCTAGGATTGCACTTGTGAATGAGCATTCAATTACTCTGTGTGTTTGAGAATAGAACAGTCGTTATCTGTGAGTCCTAGAGTCTTTGCTAGGGTCATAGGGTAGCCCAGCCTCATCGGGTTTGCCCTGAGTCAGTATTTTCAATATATGAGCACGATGATGAGATAGCCCAGCACCATCGGGCATGAGCATGATATGAGATATGATGAGATATGATATGCTCTGATGAGATATGATATGTTATAGCATCGAACTGGCCAGTCTCTGCACTAACGGGAAGGTGTGCAGAGGTAGGAGAGGGATATGCAACTTAGCATTCTTTGGGGCCCTTTACTGTCTTTCTGCACTTATATTATATCCTGATAAAGCATGCCTTGAGTGTCAAATTTTTGTACTGCATTAGAGCATCTTTATTATAGGTATAGCATACGTGTATGCTTGCTTGCGGGACAGAGTGCGTTGGGGGGTCTCGGTCTGATCCTGCTCGCACAAATTATTTTAGGTATGCTTGCTCTGTGTTCTATGGCGTGGGAAATCCTCCTGGGAAAATGCGAAGAACCTGCATGAATCTACTAATTTGGATAAGAAGTTTTTCGTGACCATGTTTTATCGATTTGATTTTGACCTGGCCTTGCTGTGGCAAGTTGTACTTTACTTCCGCTTTCCTCTTTTCCTTAAATGAATTTTCCCGACTTAGACTTGTAGGACAGGTTAAGGGTACCCAACTGCCCTTCGATTGTTTTGGCGTTCGAAATCCCCACTTTAAAAATACTGATCTTTTGATGTTTGAAACCTCGACCCGTACCTGAATCGCAAGATCCGAACGAAGGTATCCAACCTTCGAAACGTAACCCGGGTATTTATATCCGTACCGTTACAATGGTTCAGCACATATATATAAAGTGGTTCAGTGACTAAATATATAAAGGTTCATGAATTAAATAGAAGTGGTCATCAATTTTATACTAATTAGTTCAGCACATATAAATAGAGAGTGGTTCAGTGACTAAATATATAATGGTTCATGAATTAAATAGAAGTGGTTCATCAATTTTATACTAATTGGTTCAGCACATATAAATAGAGAGTGGTTTAGTGAATGAATATATAATGCTTCATAAATTAAATAGAAGTGGTTCATCAATTTTATACTAACTGGTTCAGCATATATAAATAGAGAGTGTTTCATCAATTTTAAAGTAACTGGTTCAACACATATATAGATAGTGGTTCAGTGACTAAATATATAATGATTCATGAACTAAAGACAAGTGGTTCATCAATTTTATAGTAACCGATTCAGCACATATATAGAGAGTAGTTCAATGACTAAATATAGAGAGTGGTTCAACACATATATAGAGAATGGTTCAGTGAATAAATATATATTGGTTCATGAATTAAATAGACGTGGTTCATGAAGTTAATAAAAATGGTTCATCAATTTTATAGTAACTGGTTCATATATATATATATATATATATATATATATATATATATATATATATATATATATATATATATATATATATATATATAGAGAGAGAGAGAGAGAGAGAGAGAGAGAGAGAGAGAGAGAGAGATGTTAAGTGACTAAATATATATTGGTTCATGACTTAAATAGAAGTTGTTTATGAAGTGAATAGAGGCGGGTCATCAATTTTATACTAATTGGTTCAGCACATATATAGAGAGAGAGTAGTTCAGTGACTAAATATATAATGGTTGATGAATTAAAATAGAAGTGGTTCATTAAGTAAATAGAAGTGGTTCATCAATTTTATACTAACTGTTTTAGCACATATGAATAGAGAGTGGTTCAGTGACTAAATATATAATGATTCATGAAGTAAATAGAAGGGGTTCATCAATTTTATACTAACTGATTCAAGATATATAGAGAGAGTAGTTGATGCCGTCGGAGAGATCAGCACATATATAATGGATCTTAGGAAAGATGTGAAGGTCAACCGAATAAAGAAGCTCTACAATCTTGTCAATTTACATTGTTGATGCTCGCGAATTATATATGATAACTCCACTCCCTTGATGAAAATCGGAAATGGTTTCAAAGGCTTTGACACAAAGCTTTTATCAAAGGTCTTGAAGCCAAAGCTGTATTGATGAAATTCAAAACCTGTATTTTAGTTATTATCTTATATATATTATCTATGTATGGTTTCCGAATATTATTATACATATGTTATACTAACCATACAACAAAGATTTCGAAGAAATCTCCTTCCTTAAAGATGAAAGATATGAAGATCAAATCAGGTGGATGGTGGCTTCGCAGTTTGCCGAATTAGAAGATTGCGAAGATCCTTCCTAAGCCATGATCTCAAGTAGCCGTTGGGTGAAGATTCTTGTTTCAAATAGCGCCGATTTGATCTAGTATAAAAGGAGATGAGGAAGAGAGAAGAAGTACATGAGTTGAACACTGACGATCATTGAACTACAACACACACTCAGCCCTCAAGTCAATCTTTCTTCTACATGTACTCTCTGCTAGGTGTTAAGAGTCTTATCTTTTGTTGCAAAGCATTTGAGAGTTACACAGTGAGCTTATAGGATATATTCTGAGAGAGTATTATACTCGAGAGTATATATAACTCAGGAAGTGTGCAATAGGTTATTGATTCACGAGTGTAAGAGGATTGTACTAGATAGCTGAGAGAGGTGGGGCTCTTCTAGATTGGTCTAGGACTCCAAGGGAACGAGAGTTGACTAGATTGCAATTATATAGGAGAGAGGCTTCTCGGTGAGCTATTAGGATCCTAAGCTTTGTGAATCAATAAAGCCTGTTGAATCCTAGGGTTGTGGAAGAACCCTAGGCGGGGACTAAGCCTTAAAGGAGTCGAACCTCGTTAACAATTTATCGTGTTCTTTACTTATTGCTTTACCATTATCTCCGCACTTGTTTCGAATTGTATAACTTTGTTGTGCTTCATGTATCCCAATCGAAAGAATTGAGTTTACTTCCAAAGGGTTTGGAAAGCGTTCCAAAAGTCTTGAGATTATTAGCGAAAAGTTGGCATACTCTATTCAACCCCCCCCCCCCCTTCTAGAGTATCTTTATTCTACTTTGTTATACTTTATCAAACCTTCAATTGGTATCAGAGCCTTACTCACTGCTTTTGATCTAACAATCTTGTGAGTTTTGATCATGTCTGGTGAAGCAAGCGGAGGATTTGCACAAGGGAGGTCTACCAATAGACCACCGCTCTTTGTGGGAAACAACTTTGTCCACTGGAGGTCCTTGATGAAAATGTTCATTATAGATCAAGATCTGGAACTTTGGAACATTATAGAGAATGGTCCAAAGATCCCTGAGAAAGATGGACCTAATGGAAGCAAAGTCGCGAAGACTGAGGACGAATACATCCAAGCGGATCTTGAACTCATTTCCAAGAACTATAAGGCCATTAACTTACTATATTGTGGTCTTAGTACTGATGAGTTTAACCGTATTTCATCTTGTAGGTCAGCTAAAGAGATTTGGGACAAGTTAGTTGTCACCTACGAAGGAAAGAGTCAAGTGAAGGACACCAAGATCAGTATCTTCCTTCGAAAGTATGAACTTTTCAAAATGAAGCCTGATGAGTCTATTAAGGCCATGTTCACACGATTCACAAAAATCACGAACAACGTTGACTCTCTCGGCAAGACCTTTGAAAATGTTGAAAAAGTAAGGAAGATATTGAGGTGCCTCCCAAAAGACAAATGGGGCCCTAAAGTAACAGCCATAGAGGAAGCCCAAAATCTCACCACTTTACCCCTTGATGACTTGCTTGGGAAGTTGATCACACATGAGATGATTCTCAATGAAGATGATGGAGAAATCCCAACAAGCACTAAGAACTTGGCACTCAAGTCTAAGAAGGATGAGCCCAAAGACGTGTCTGATTCTGAAGACGAGGATGATGATGAGGATGATCCCTTTGCTCTCATTACAAGGGGTCTTTCTCGAATCCTCAAGATGAAGAAGTAATTCAATAACAAAGATGGATCAGAGTCTTCTAAATTTCGAGGTAAGTCTCAATACAACAAATATGACAAGAAGACTAAACCTTTGTCTTGTTTTGAATGTGGTGAAACAGACCATCTAGTGAAAGATTGCCCTCAAAAGAAGAAGTGTCAGTTCAAGAAAGGTGATAGATGAAAAAAGAAAGCCATGGTGGTAGCTTGGAGTGATTCTGACTCAGGTGACTCAGACTCAGATGATGAGAAGGCCAACATTTGTCTCATGGCCTTAGGAGATGAATCCCACGATGAGCAACTTGAGGTAACTGTAAGAGAACTTATGGCAAGTCCAAAAGAGGTACTATCGGAATTCCTTTCTAATATGATTGCCAATGAAGAGAAGCTTATTTCCCAAACCAACACTCTTATTAAGAAAATTGTGGACCAGGAAAGAACTATTGAGGAACTGTCAATGAGGGTCAAAAGTCTTGAAACCTCTTATTCGGGTCTTGACATTAAAGTCAAGACTCTTGACTCAAAGAAATCTGAACTCAAGCAAGATCTCTCGTCTCTAAGAAGTGAACATCATGACTTAGAGAGCGAGAAGATCTCCCAGAATAAGAAGATTCAAGACCAACAGACAGCCCTCATAAGTTTTACCAAGTCCAAGGGCACTCTTGATAGGATGTTGGGTGAGCAACAAAGTTCTCTAAACAAAAGTTGTATTGGCTACAACCCGAGGTTTTTAAAGAAGCAACACATTACCACTTTTGTAAAGGCAAAAGGAAGCAGAACCTCTCCTATATGTCACCACTGTGCAAGAAAGGGACATGTAAGAGAGACCTGCCCCTATAGAAGAAAGGATCCTCATATTATTCGCAATACATTTCCTATTCACTTGAGAAAAGAACAGATAACGCAAGTTTGGGTCCCCAAAGGCACTATTTTACCAAATATGGTTTATCCCAATAAAGGATCTAAATTTGCTTATTGGTCTAGCCACAAAGGTTGATTTTTGTTTTGCAGGAGATCACCAAGGTGAAAGAGCAAAAATGGATTATTGATAGTGGATGCTCTAGATATATGAGTGGGAAGAGGTCTCTCTTTCATGAACTAAAGAAGCAATCCACTGGAACAATCACTCTTGGTGACAAAGGAAAGTGTGACATCGTTGGTATCGGTAATGTTGGGAGTGATCCTAACCATAGTATTAAAAATGTTTATCTTGTTGATGGTTTGAAGTATAATTTGCTTAGTGTTTCTCCACTATGTGATAATGGTGACGCTGTTGGATTTAACAAGAAAAGATGTTTAGTGCGCAGAGAAGATATAGGTGAAATAGTTCTAATTGTCTATCGTTATAACAACATCTATGCCGTGAATGCTAAGCAAGTGGCACAAGGAAGCTTAACCTGCCTAAAGGCTTTGACGGACGATCCAATGCTCTGGCACAGGAGACTCGGTCATGTAAGCTCACATACACTACAAAAGCTTGTATCCAAAGGGCTTGTAAGAGGACTACCTGAGATGGACTTCAAAGGTATTGAGATGTGCAAAGCATGCACACGAGGTAAACAAACACGTAGCTCTTTCAAACCCAAAAAGGTTGTCAGTACTTCTAGACCCCTTGAACTTTTACATATGGATTTATGTGGTCCTATGCGAGTCAAATCTCCCAATGGTAAAAAGTACATGCTTGTTGTTGTTGATGATTTTTCGAGATATACTTGGGTTGCATTTTTAAAAGAAAAATCAGAGGCTTTATTTGAGTTTTCAAAACTTTTTAAGGAGTTGCAAACTTTAAGAAACGAGCTCATAGTGTCAATTCGAATTGATCATGGTAGGGAGTTTGATCAACTTCAGTTTGATTTGTTTTGTGCTAAATATGGCATCTCCCATAATTTTTCTACTCCTAGGACACCTCAAAAGAATGGGGTTGTGGAACGAAAGAACCGCACCCTAGAGGACATGGCCAGGACTATGCTTTTAGAAAATGCACTACCTAAAACCTATTGGGCTGAAGTTGTTAACACGGCTAACTATATTTTGAATCGTTGTCTTATTCGTTCCATCTTAAAGAAAACTCCTTATGAACTTTTCAAAGGCCGCAAACCCCTTATATCGTATTTCAAACCCTTTGGCTGTACTTGTTTTTTTCATAACAATGGAAAAGATAAACTTGGGAAATTTGATGCGCGTGGTGATGAAGGTATATTTCTTGGCTACTCCACAAGTAGCAAAGCATATAAAATCTTCAACAAAGGGACCAAGATGGTTGAGGAAAGTATTCATGTTATATTTGATGAATGCAATGACGGTTCTTTAAGTGAAAGTGTTGCAGATTTAGATCGTAACAGCCATACAGAGAATGAGGATGGTGATGATATTGCTACTAAGAACACAGAGAAGAGGAACATGTAGGATCAGATTCTTAACACTGAGGAGTTGGTTCAAGGTCTTGAAGCTCAGTCCAAAGCTATTGAGACGCCAGATACTGTATTAACTGAGCATAATGTATCCATGGAGTCAGATGGACCTCAAATAAATCCTGTTGATGTGACGAACCAGGGAGCTGAACTAGCAAGAGAAAGTTCAAATACTCCTCGTCACACTCATTACAGGATATCATCTCTGACCCTACATCTAATGTTCAAACTCGTTCTAAACTTAAAAATCTCTGTGCTTTTCACGCTTTTGTTTCACTTGTAGAACCAAAGAAGGTGGATGAGGCCCTTCAAGAGCCAGACTGGATCATTGCTATGCAAAGTGAGCATAACGAATTTGAAAGGAACAAAGTCTGGACCTTGAAGCCTAGGCCAAAGCATCAATCAGTCATTGGCACACGTTGGGTATTTCGGAACAAGTTAGATGAGAATGGTAAGGTCGTGAGGAACAAAGCAAGGCTTGTTGCTCAAGGCTACAATCAAGAGGAAGGTATAGACTACGAGGAGACTTTTGCTCCCGTAGCTAGGCTTGAAGCCATTCGCATTTTATTAGCATTTGCTTCTTTTATGGGCATAAAATTATATCAAATGGATGTCAAGTGTGCATTTCTTAATGGTTTCTTAGAAGAAGAAGTTTATGTGGCTCAACCCCCAGGTTTTGAAAGTTCGGAATTTCCTAATCATGTTTACAAACTAGACAAAGCGCTATATGGTTTGAAACAAGCCCCAAGAGCTTGGTATGAGCGCTTGTCAAAATATCTTTTAGAAAATGATTTTAAAAGGGGGTTGATCGACAAGACTCTTTTCATCAAGACCAAAGGAAAATGATTTTAATGGATCTTAGGAAAGATGCGAAGGTCAACCGAATAAAGAAGCTCTGCAATCTTGTCAATTTACATTGTTGATGCTCGCGAATTACATATGATAACTCCACTCCCTTGATGAAAATCGGAAATGGTTTCAAAGGCTTTGACACAATGCTTGTATCAAAGGTCTTGAAGCCAAAGCTGTATTGATGAAATTCAAAACCTGTATTTTAGTTATTATCTTATATATATTATCTATGTATGGTTTCCGAATATTATTATACATATGTTATACTAACCATACAGCAAAGATTTCGAAGAAATCTCCTTCCTTAAAGCTGAAAGATATGAAGATCATATCAGGTGGATGGTGGCTTCACAGTTTCCCGAATTAGAAGATTGCGAAGATCCTTCCTAAGCCATGATCTCAAGTAGCCGTTGGGTGAAGATTCTTGTTTCAAATGGCGCCGATTTGATCTAGTATAAAAGGAGATGAAGAAGAGAGAAGAAGTACATGAGTTGAACACTGACGATCATTGAACTACAACGCACACTCAGCCCTCAAGTCAATCTTTCTTCTACGTGTACTCTCTGCTAGGTGTTAAGAGTCTTATCTTTTGTTTCAAAGCATTTGAGAGTTACACAGTGAGCTTATAGGATATATTCTGAGAGAGTGTTATACTCGAGAGTATATATAACTCAGGAAGTGTGCACTAGGTATTGATTCACGAGTGTAAGAGGATTGTACTAGATAGCTGAGAGAGGTGGGGCTCTTCTAGATTGGTCTAGGACTCCAAGGGAACGAGAGTTGACTAGATTGCAATTGTATAGGAGAGAGACTTCTCGGTGATCTATTTGGATCCTAAGCTTTGTGAATCAATAAAGCCTATTCAATCCTAGGGTTGTGGAAGAACCCTAGGCGGGGACTAAGCCTTAAAGGAGCCGAACCTCGTTAATAATTCATCGTGTTCTTTACTTATTGCTTTACCATTATTTCCGCACTTGTTTCGAATTGTATAACTTTGTTGTGCTTCAGGTATCCCAATCGAAATAATTGAGGTTACTCCCAAAGGGTTTGGAATGCGTTTCAAAAGTCTTGAGATTGTCAGCGAAAAGTTGGCATACTCTACTCAACCCCCCTTCTAAAGTATCTTTATTCTACTTTGTTATACTTTATCGAACCTTCAACATAAGCACCAACTCGAAAGACTGGAGGAGAATACGGAAGTCACAGATCAATATTAATTTCATGAAAATTGATTCCAATCTAAAATACAACTTATAATTGTTCCAAAATTTCATATTTTTGGTCAACACTTGATCGTATGGCAAGATGGATTCACTGAAGTGGAGTATTGGTGTACGCAAGGGGAGAAGAAATACACCAAAATATCATACTCCGTATTAAGATGGCAATATGGCAGCCATATTGATAATGTGTATCCTTATCGATCAATTAATTGTTGGAATATTAAATCTAAGATTGTATATATTCATACCTACATAAACGTCAATTCAAGCTTAATCAGTGATTAAATAGAAGTGGTTCATCAATTTTATAGTAACTCGTTTAACATATATAGAGAGTGGTTCAGTAACTAAATATAGAGAGTTGTTCGGCACATATATATAGAGAGTGGTTCACCACATATATAGAGAGTGATTCAGTGACTAAATATATATTGGTTCATGAATTAAATAGAAATGGTTCATGTTAAGCAGGAGGAAAGTCGGGTATCTCAAATACAAATAATAAGATGTATAAATGTAAACCGACTCCTAGCCTATGCAAATAATTACAAGACTTCCTCCCGTTGTAGTGGAAGGGTAGTCAGGATCGATCCACGAGGAGGCGTGTCAGCGGGATCCTAGTAGCTTTGGAAATCTAACGTCTTACGTCGACCAGAAGCCTCGATTTCGACCTTGGTACTCGATGTCGACCTCGGCTGTCGATCCTTTCTGCAACAGAAGACCTGCAGAGACAAAAACAAGCAGTCGATATCGACAGGGGAAGGTTGATATCGATGTCAGCAGACGGAATCGACTGGCTCATAAGACTGCCAGTCGACACAGGTGGTCGATATCGACGTTGGGGGGTCGATATTGATGTTCAGTAACTCAGCAGTGAGGTTCGTCGTCGACTCAGAAAACTGTCGACGTAACTCAGTGGTCGATATCGATGTCTTCTCCTGCAAAGTTATTAGCTTTTTGTCGACAAAGAAAGGCCGAAGGCTTTAGGATGGATGAAGATGCGATGAACAGAAATAAATAGAGGTTTTGGTGAATTATCTTATATAAAAAGCAACTCCTAGGATTAGGGTTTACCACAACGTTAACCAATGCATGCGATAAGATAAATAAGACGGACAATTGCGCTATTTCACCCGAGGGACAAGCTTTCGCCGTACACCAACTCTTAGGATTACTCTTGCAAATAAACCTAATTGTCTCTACCAATTTTATGTTTATAACTCAAATTGTTAGCATGAATCCCTTTTCTTTCGATTAGGACTAAACATAGAATCGTAGGAGATGATTTACACACAACGATATCAACATCTAACACTTACCTCAAGCGCGCATGGCTAACGTCGGGCTCACCCCGATCCTAAGAGCTTCGGGGGACTACTCGCACCTCATCATGGAACTCATCATTGATTGAAAGAAATAAACTTGCATTAAACTATAAACTCCGAAGCTTTACAAATCAACGTCGGCTTTCGCAAACGCCAAACCCTAAAACTTCTCTCTAACTCTATTGTATGTAATTGGATGTGTTGATGGATGATTCAATGCCAGCCCCCGAGGGCTTTATTTATAGGCTACTAACCCTTTCTAGCCAAGGATTGTAACTTCTATCTAAACTATGAACTCTATCCAAAACAATCAGGATAGGTCTTTTATTTTCATAAAACTTAAACTAATTTGATAAAACTTAAAGGAAAAGATAAATTCAGCTGCTAACTATCTAGAAGTACAAAATAATATGTGGCCTTGATGATAGAATTCATAATCCGAGTCTCGAAATCGGATCTATCTTCTGTCGAGATAAAGTCGATATCGACGTTGGAGGTCGGTATCGATGTATGTATTTCTGCTCGACTTGTCCAGCACCTCTCGATATCTACGTTCAGGTCGATATCGATGTCTTCTTGGTTGGTCTGTGTTGTCTATCTCGACACTCAGAAGGTGTGTCGACAACTATGGTCGATATCGATGTTTAAGGTCAATATCGACCTCTGCTCAGCTTCACTTGGCTTCACTTGGTTTCTCCGTTTTGACTCCGATTTCGCTCGAATTCCTGCATGGTTAGCTCAAAACTTGTGCAGACTCTATTTCTTATATTTTAGCCCATTCTTACACAAGTTTATATTCTTTTGAACCTTTTCTTTGGAAATCGAATGAAATAAGAAGTCAAAAGATGCAATAAAAAGAGGTACAAATATGTACATCAAAACACCCCATACTTAGACTTGCTTGTCCTCAAGCAATAACCAACACCTACAACACCCCCTTCAAGTCTTTGCCCTTGTCAAAAGCAACATCATAAGCGGTAGCAAAGCAAAGCAAGTGAATTTAACGTCATAGCACATATTTAGGCGATCCATAGGCATATGCAATTTTGATCAAACCGCACAGGGATAATGTGTTTGCACTCAACTCTCATGTGTTTAGGCTATGAAGATCAACTCTCAACTCAATTCCATACACAATCTCATAAACATTGCAATTTATATAAATCCACTTCGCAACCAATTATGAAAATGCAATAAGAACCATCAGGAGGACTTTCGCTCAATGGAAGACTTCAAAGAAGACTCCATTCGGCGGGGTTGTAATGGGGCTTGGTAAGGAATTTAAGGGTATGGAAATATTTGGCTATGTGGTGCTTTCTATAATTCGGGAATCAAGACTCCTAAATCTCAACACTTGTAATATCCAAACCATAACTCTTCCATTTTGCTCTTTCCAAGCTCAATTCTCTATAATGCTCTTTCTCAACTCATCTTTCTATAATATGCTCTAAAGATGCACCAAAAGATGTAAACCATATTACCAACCCTTCTTTCAAACTCTAATATGCCTCTCAACAATATAACACTTATATAAATAAATGAAAGACTTAAGGATTTTGGCTCATGCACTATATACATATATCTTTTTTTTTACGAAAATGATAAATAATACTAAAAAAAACATGTGCATTTATATGGTGAGCCAAATATCCTTTTACAAAATATGACAAATGTAAATATGCACCAACCCATAATTTCCTTGCTCAAAACTGGACAATATGCACTTTTCTTTCCACAAGGCATTAGTCCAGCCAATCTAAGTCTTAATTCCCAAATGGGGGTAAGGCTCAATTTGGCTAGGGATAATTTTGTGGAGTTTGCAATTTCAGGCTCATGCTAATTTTCTGGCTTCAAGCAGGGATAATGCAGGGTAGGTAAAGAGAGGATAAAAATGGGTTAAAAGATGCCTCCATCCTTTAATTCTCGTAAACATAGACATATATGTATTGGCTTTGAATAACTATCACAACATTTAGAGATGCATAGGAAGAGTAAATTCACTCAAGAAAGCGGAGGGATTTTTGATGTTCTCCCTATAGGCCAAAATTCTCACAAGGACAATTTTTGTTGGATTTGCTTTTTAGCCTAGGATCATATGTGCTCAATTTCATCACAAGTTCACAATCTACATAAAAATTTAAGGACTTAGGCTAAACCATCCAAATATGCCATATGATTTACATGATCAAGTCAGCTATTGAGTTTTCATCATAGGACATCTAAGTAGGGTTTAAAAATAAACTTAAAAAGTAAACATGCATTTTTTTGTATTTTTTACATTTTCTATTTTTTTTTTGACATTTTATTAATGTAAAACTAAGAACAAAATTTTAAACATGAATGTAATGCGAAGAAGAAAACCATGTTATGACCATAAGACATGTTTTTCCCCCACCCCATACTTCAAATATATAGTGTCCTCACTGTATTAAAAAAGAAGAACAAGGGTAGAGAGAAACTCACAGCACAACCTGTAGATTCAGGTCGATTTCAGGTGAGGTCGATGCCAGAAGTCAATATCTATGTCATTGGTCGATGTCGACTGCATCTGTCAAAGTCGAGGAAGAAGATGAAGTCAAGGGCTGCCTGATCAAGGTCGATATCGATGATTATGGTCGATATCGACCTCTGCTTTTTGCTCCTGAGTCCTCGATGTCGACTCTAGGAGATGGCTCGACCCTGGGGGGTCGATTTCGACTGGCCTGGTCGATTTCGACTGCCTTTGCAGAAGCTTCTTTTCTTCTTCGTTATTTCTTTTGCTTGATAACATGAAATCTTGGTTAGATATATAGATAAAGCCACGAATTATCTCAGTTTTAAATGTAAAAAAAAAAACAAAAGTCAAATCCTAAACACCGTCTATGAAAAAAGAAATCAAGTTTTATGTACAAGCTCTAGAGTTTTGAGTCGCTAGGCCGACTTCTCCGTCAATTCTTCACGAGCCTTTTATGTAGGGACCCTTCGAGCTCGAGCCTTCTCCTGGATCATCTAAGTCCTTTTGGTAGTATCTAAGCTCGGCGACTAAGGCTTCTTCATTGATAGGTTCTTCTTTGGGCACTTTCCTTCTCTTTCTTGACCTAACTTTAACACTATAGGCAAACCATGGAGCTTTGACCCTCTCATTAGTTGAATTATCAACAATGGGCTTAATTGATTCATCAATAAGGGACAGAGGAGGGTTGGTAGTCATACCTGAGCTTACTTGTTTGGTCCCGAAACAGAAATCTTCGGGCTGAGGGGTGGTCGATTTCGACCAAGGTGGGACGATTTCGAGTTCTTTGGTCAATACCAATATATGGGGGTCGATATAGACCTCTGTGACCCCATACTTAAGCCTTGACAACAATCTGGCATGCTCGATTTCGACCAAGGGGGGTCGATTTCGATGTTTTTAGTCGATATCGACGGGGTCCAGTCGATGTCGACCCTGCTTGCTGTTTTCGTCCTTGCCAACAAAAATTTTCTAAGCTTTTCCTTAGCTGGCGAGAGGACTACTTACTCCAGATGCTTCATTTCGCTCATGGTTGGGTTGAAAGAGAATTCTATTACTTCGTTCCCTATAGTAAAGGTTAGTAATTCTCGACGTACATTGATATTGGCATCAGCAGTAGCTAAGAAAGGCCTGCCAAGGATAATAGGCACTACAGGATCTTCAGGCATCTCCAATACAATGAAACCAGTAGGCACAAAGATCTTACCTACCTTTACTGGAACGTCGTCAACTATACCTGTGGACTTGACGAATGAATTGTCAGTGTTCGCTACGGGGGTGTGGTGTAGGGATTCAAATAATTCAAATTAAATAATTCACAACTAGACTACTCCCTGGCTCAAACAAATAATACAAGAATCCCCTCCCTTTTAGCAGTAGGGTAATTCAGGATCGAATCCACGAGGAGGTATGTCAGCGCTTCCCTTGTTGTACTCACGATCAAAGCTTTCGACCTCATAACACACTCAATATCGATATGTCTGGTCGATATCGACCTCAGTTCTGGTCGATTTCCAGTACAGTTTCTTGCAGAAGACAAAAGCAGCAAAGTCGACGTCAAGCAGAGACCTCGATATCGACGTTAGACCTCGATATCGACCTTTACAGTCGATTTCGACGTTTGTCACAGAAACTATTTTCGTAACCAATTGTCGGAAAAGAGTCCGAAGAAAATAGAATGGGAAAGAAGGATGATCAGAAACAAAACTAAAGCTTTTATATGTAAATTCAATAAACTAAAAGCTTCCAAAGTCGGGGTTTCATGCCACAACGATAACAATGCAAGTTTTATGCTAAAGTTACGAAATTTAATGCCTTTCCGTCAAATAACTTTCGTTATCAACACTTGGGTGATTAGAGGCTCTTGCATAGTTCCTTATAGTTACTATCCAATTCATAAGAAATTCAAGTTCACAATATGAGTGGCTTTCGCTTCAATAATGTAAATAATGAATCTCCCTAACTTTCGCAAAGGATCATGCATGGGATAGAAGACGGAATCGCATAAAAGTCATACCTTTGATGCACTTACCCTACATCGTTATCGTCGGGCTCACCCCGACCCTAGAAGTGGGTTGACTACCCGCTCCTCATCATGCACATCATCATTGTTGATATTGATAGAAAAATACCTTGAATTAAACTTTGAAAGAAAGTACAACCGAACAAGTCACTCCGCTCTCGCTTCACAAACTCCACTCGGCCTTCTATCTCTCTCTAACTCGTTACTACTGTAATTGGAACTGAATCGTATGTAAATTGCATCTTCTTGAATGCCTAAACTCAGCCCTAATGGCCTCTATACATAGATGTCGAACTTTGCTATCCAAATACTCGAAACCTTATCTTTATTCTCTAAGATAAAACTTAAATAAAGTAAAAACTAGAAACTCCCGTGGTAATTCAGCTTCATATGATAGATCTGAGGTTGATGATAGGAAATCTCGACTTTTGGATAGACGTGAAAGCTTCGGATAGAATTCTATCAAAATCTGAGTCGGATTCCTCTGCTGGCATGGTCGATATCGACCTTGAACATCGATATCGACCCCTGTGAAACATTATCTCGAGCTCTCCTTCTCCTACTCGAACTGGCACTCGACTTCTATCATTTAGCTCGATCTGGCAACATAGATATCGACCTCCAAACGTCGATATCGACCTTTTTGTGTTGACATGCTCTGTTTCATTTCTTGCTCGATTCCTATGTTTCTGCTACACTCGATGTCGAGGTCTCCAGTCGATTTCGACCCCTTTAGAAGACTTCGAGTTCTTTTTCCGTTCTTCCAAACCCGTCTATTTTTATCTATTTTCTGTGAAATCACATAGAAACTCGTGCAGACCCATGTATTTGACATTTAAGCGTAAACTACACTAATCCCATGTTTTCCCATTAATATGCATGCAAAAGACGATAAAATGGACTTTTATGTGCATAGAAAATATGTCAATTCGATCAAACACCCCATACTTAAGCTTGCTTGTCCCCAAGCAATACCTTTAATGGTCATTCAGGGGAAGAAGGTAAACCCTCAACATCATAGATTCATTTTTCATATGTCCCTACAATCAATTGCCATCCTCGATAAGGTACTTATGTCAACCAAATACATGCCTGTGCATAAAAGCAATTTCATACTCATAAAAGGAGGTAATATGCAAAAACAATTTTAGCGACAAAGCATTAACAATCAAGAGGACTTTTGCAAGCTTGTGAGAAGTAGATTGGTAAAAGGCTAAAGGTGGGCTAATATTTGGCCATGTGGTGTTAAATCCGGGGAAACATACTTTCTTTCCAAAACATTCCACATTCCTTTTTCATAATGTCTCACCTTTCACTCATCGCTCAATGCTTTTATTCAATATAATGCTTTTACCTCTCTAACCTTAGCACTGCCTTCTCGCGAGTCGCAAACATGGGCGTCATGAATGGCCCCGGATACTTAGTACTTCGGACTCCTCACCTTGTGTCACATCTCGCTGAACTAACATCTCAACGAGCAGGGTCGACCTACCTTTATCTCCTGAGGTGATCGGATTTTTTCTCGCTCATTAAATTTTCCATAATTCATAATCTCTTTTATTCCTGCCAACAACTTCATGAATAATGCACAACTCCATATAACTCCAAAAATGACATCCATTCTCAAACTTGTCCCCGGATAGGGTGTAAGGTATAAAATGGGCAATATGTATATATGTGGAGCAATAATGATCATGATAAGGCTCATTTATGGCTTGTGACTTTTGCAAATATGCATAGGTAAGGCTAGGCTATGAACTTGTATATGTAAGCACTTGTATGGAATTTTCATAAAAAGTCCTCCATCATCTTATCATGCACATGTCAAAAGCAACTTCAATTTTTTCATCTCCTTTATTTTTTTCTTTTTGCACTTCATTGGGACTTCCCTTAACTAGGCAATTGCATGTTATACCTCTAATGAATCTAATTTTGCATCATAGAGCTCTTTTTTATACTTCCATGACTCTTTTTTTTTCAAATTTTTGAATGGGGGTCAATTTTTCACTTTCATTTTTTTAATTTTTTTTTTCGAAATAAAAACTAAATATGCATTAAGATAAATATGCAAATCTAAACTAAGTATGAATATGCAAGTAAGCCTTTCCCCCACCCCATACTTAAAACTTACAGTGTCCTCACTGTATTAGAACTAGGGTTAAGAAGAAAACTTACTAAACCGTCACAATATTTCAGGAGTCGAAGAAGACAGCAGGCATGGTCGATATCGACCTTTAACATCGATATCGATGTTTCTCATCGATTTCTGGCTCAGGCTTCAGGGTGATCCGGCCTTGATCACAAACCTATCTATGTCGACCTTAAGGTCGATGTCGATCTTGGACATCGATTTCGATGTCTTTTCTGTGTGCTTCTCTCTTTCCTGCAACTTGTTAAAATCAAAACAAAATATGCAAAACAACAAAGTGTCTCAAACCAAAGTAAAAGTGTCTAAAACCAAAACTAAGTCTTTGTTACAAGCTCTAGACTTTTAAGTCGCTAGGCCGACTTCTTTCTTTGCGCTTCTCAAGACGGCATCTGCAGAGCCCATGTGGCTTGGGCCTCAAATATGACTCTTTTCTTGTCACGCATCTGCATTCCGCCGGGATGGATTTGATTTACCGTGAATGGTCCCAGATTTTTATCCTTGAATCTTGTAGGGAACCAATGGTCCTTAGATTTGGCAACATAGACCTTGTCTCCTATCTCATATTGGCTCGAATCATCATCGGATACCCTACATAAGCGCACATGCCAAGGCACACCTCTTCCAAATAATGATAAATCCTTAATTGAAATGGAACAAGAGGAATCCGTACCTTGACTTACCTTTTCCTGAGTCTGTGGCTCAGGTCGATGTCGATGTTCAGAGGTTGATATCGACCCCTGTTGTACTCCTGGAGGATCAGTCGATTTTGGGAGTTTCTGCTCGATATGATCAGGTCGATGTCGACCCTTAGAGAACGATATCGAGGTCTCCATTCCTCCCTTCTCAGCGCTGATGGTGGTCGATTTCGGCTGGGTATGGTCGATATCGACCTTAGACCCCGATTTCGATGTTTCTTTTCCTCCTCTGTCGACCCCATACATATGACCTGGCACAGAATCTTGAACATTAGTAGTCGATATCGACTTACCTGGGTCGATTTCGATGTTCTGTTGGGCTCCTTCGTTCAAGATTGCCACAACTTCCTCCACTTGGGCTTCTATGGCCCTCTTTTCAAGCTCCTCCGATTTCATACTTCTTACCTTTGCCTCTCCACATGCAATGTAGACACCATTGATGGCTTTTAGTCCATTGGCCCTTGATTTTTCACCGTCTTGTTAAAGGCATACTCTATTACCTCGTCACTAATTGTGAATGAGAGCAATCTTTTTTTACGCTAATGTTGGCATCGACGGTTGCTAGGAATGGCCTACCTAAAATAATTGGACAAGCAGGGTCCTCCGCTATATCAACAACTAGGAAATCAGCAGGGACAAAGAATTTACCTACTTGTACTGGTACATCCGTCACTATCCCAGTTGGAATAACTACCGTATTGTTTGCCATGTAAGGTCTTGCATCTACGGGCTCCAGAGGATCTATCTTTACCTTGTGCCAAATGTTTAGTGGCATCATGCTAACGCTAGCGCCAAAGTCCACTAAAGCATTAAATTTGAATTGACCTAGACCTATAGCGATAGAAAACTTACCTGGGTCCGCCCGCTTTTATGGTAGCTCTAACCTGTTGCACTCATCTGCGATCTCAGAGAGCGATCGCTTCTTACCCAAGATGTCTTTAAGGAACTTTATATAAGATGGCATTTCGTGAAGTGCCTCTGTGAATGGTATAGAGACATTAAGTCCTTGGAGCATCTTCACGAACCGCTGGAACTTCTTTTCCGCTGAGTCCTTAATCATCTTTCTAGTTGGGAATGGCAACACCTTCTTCCTTCCCGTGGTTGTAGTGAGGTCGACATCGATATCAGTAGGATCGACATCGACTGGAGGAGTCGATTTCTGTGGTGACTCAGCATCAGGGTCGACATCGATAGGAAGGTCGACATCGACGTCACCGTGGTCGATATCGACAGGGGGGTCGATATCGACGTCTGTTCTGGCTCCTTTTCCTCCGCTTTTTGCTCGGGTGTTTGTAATTGACGCCCACTCCTTAGGTTTACTTTCGCAATATGACCAGTGGTTTTGCCCTTTTGGTTGGGCACAGTGGATCCAGGGAATGATCATGACGCTTTGGGTATTGCTTCCGCCAATTGACTCATTTGAGTCTCCATGTTGTGCTTCCAAACGTCGATCTCCCCAAGTCTAGAATTGATACCCTACAGTTGAGTATAGATGGAGTTGTTGGCTAGTTTGAACTCAGCATGGTTCCTCCGCATCTCATCAAGAATGATTTGCAGATCATCTTTCCTTGTCTCCCGCTCAGGGTGCCCTAGTGCTCTATATGGTGAGGGATCCCTTTGTTGATAGAACCTTTGATCGCCCCAATATTGTTGATTGCCCCATCCATAGGAGCCTCTCGTCCACTTGACCTCCTCATGTTGTTCTGCCATGGATACTTGCTCAGTATGTGGACATGCACTAGTGTTATGCCTTGTTGAGCCACACTCCTGACAAGTTTGATTGTTGCTCAGGAACCTGACTTGCTTTTGAAGGCGGCGTGTTTGATCGTTGTGGAATTATTGCCGCACATCAGGATCTATCTCCCTTGGAGGCTCATATAGTGGCATTGATGGGGCAGGCCTTGCATCATAGGCCGCAGCAGCCCCATAAGTGTTGTCAAAGTTCAAGAGCCTCTCAATGGTCTCCCGTGCCTCCGTTGGTGTGAGCTCGATGTACCGATAGGAGGTATATGAATTGATACTCTCCTTATTCAGCGCATCAAGGGCGTTGTAGAAGATCTCCTGGATGACATATGGAAGTTGCCCATGCGTTGGGCATGATCTCAGCAAGTCCTTAAATCGCTCCCACGCATGTGCTAATGTTTCACCTGGCTTTTGTTTGAAAGCCGTGATCCTTTGTCGTAGCATCGCCGTTTTAGAAGGTGGAAAGAACTTATTCAAGAATGCATCTTTCACCTCCGCCCCTGTCCTTAGCGAGCGTGTAGCCAAACTCTCAAGCCATTGTAATGCCTTCCCTGCCAAAGACCATCGAAAAGATTTTAATCGCACATACTCTAAATTTACTCCATCAGCAACTGTTTCAAATAAGTCCATAAAAGTAGAGATGTGTTGCAGGGGGCATTCATTAGGTCTTCCTTCGAAAGTATTTCTTTTTATCTCAGATAGGAAGTTAATTTTTATTTCATAGTTGCAGTGAGGAATTAAAATAGCGGATTCAGAAACATGAAGCGGCGGATGCATGTACTGCATCGCCGTCTGTGGATACTGATTTAGCCGCTCTTGGGCTTGTCTGCGCGCATCCTCCTCCCTATCAGCACGGGCTCGCTCAGCAGCAGCGGTGGCCCTTTCAGCAGTGATTGTAGCGTTGTGCTCCTCGATCTCCTTCCTTCACCGCTCTATGGTTTCGGCCTACGTTTCATTGTCAGCCATGATGCGAATTGCTTTGTTGCGAAGATGGTAGAAATGTTCAGGCTCGTTGATTGGTTCCAGGATAGGTCCGCGATCAGAATGTCACATAAACCTTTAAAATAAGCTCAAGAAAAGATCGTGATTAAACTTAGGTGGCGACTGATTGCCTCCCCAGCAACGGCGCCAATTTGTTTGCTACGGGGATGTGGTGTAGGGATTCAAATAATTCAAATTAAACAATTCACAACTAGACTACTACCTGGCTCAAACAAATAATACAAGAATCCCCTCCCTTGTAGTAGTAGGGTAATTCAGGATCGAATCCACGAGGAGGTATGTCGGCGCTTCCCTTGTTGTACTCAGGATCAAAGCTTTCGACCTCAGAAGACACTTGATATCGATATGTCTGGTCGATATCGACCTCAGTTTTGGTCGATTTCCAATACAGTTTCCTGCAGAAGACAAAAGCAGCAAAGTCGACATCGAGCAGAGACCTCGATATCGATGCTAGACCTCGATATCGACCTTTACAGTCGATTTCGACGTTTGTCACAGAAACTATTTTCGTAACCAATTGTCGGAAAAAAGTCTAAAGAAAATAGAATGGGAAAGAAGGATGATCAGAAACAAAACTAAAACTTTTATATGTAAATTCAATAAACTAAAAGCTTCCAAAGTCGGGGTTTCATGCCACAACGATAACAATGCAAGTTTTATGCTAAAGTTATGAAATTTAATGCCTTTCCGTCAAATAACTTTCGTTATCAACACTTGGGTGATTAGAGGCTCTCGCATAGTTCCTAAGAGTTACTATCCAATTCATGAGCAATTCAAGTTCACAATATGAGTGGCTTTCGCTTCAATAATGTAAATAATGAATCTCCCTAACTTTCGCAAAGGATCATGCATGCAATAGAAGACGGAATCGCATAAAAGTGATACCTTTGATGCACTTACCCTACATCGTTATCGTCGGGCTCACCCCGACCCTAGAAGTGGGTTGACTACTCGCTCCTCATCATGCACATCATCATTGTTGATATTGAAAGAAAACTACCTTGAATCAAACTTTAAAAGAAAGTACAACCGAACAAGCCACTCCGCTCTCGCTTCACAAACTCCACTCGGCCTTCTCTCTCTCTCTCTCTAACTCGTTACTATTGTAATTGGAACTGAATCGTATGTAAATTGCATCTTCTTGAATGCCTATACTCAGCCCTAATGGCCTCTATACATAGATGTCGAACTTTGCTATCCAAAGACTCGAAACCTTATCTTTATTCTCTAAGATAAAACTTAAATAAAGTAAAAACTAAAAACTCCCATGGTAATTTAGCTTCATATGATAGATCTGAGGTTGATGATAGGAAATCTCGACTTTTGGATAGACGTGCAAGCTTCGGATAGAATTCTATCAAAATCTGAGTCGGATTCCTCTGCTGGCATGGTCGATATCGACCTTGAACATCGATATCGACCCCTATGAAACATTATCTCGAGCTCTCCTTCTCCTACTCGAACTGGCACTCGACTTCTATCATTTAGCTCGATTTGACAACATCGATATCGACCTCCAGACGTCGATATCGACCTTTCTGTGTCGACATGCTCTTTTTCATTTCCTGCTCGATTCCTATGTCTCTGCTGCACTCGATGTCGAGGTCTCCAGTCGATTTCGACCCCTTCAGAAGACTTCGAGTTCTTTTTCCGTTCTTTCAAACCCGTCCATTTTTATCTGTTTTCAGTGAAATCACATAGAAACTCGTGCAGACCCATGTATTTGACATTTAAGCGTAAACTACACTAATCCCATGTTTTCCCATTAATATGCATGCAAAAGACGATAAAATGGACTTTTATGTGCATAGGAAATATGTTAATTCGCACGCACATCAGTCAGCCATATAGAGTTTCATGTCCACAGGTTCAAGTGCGCCGATGTTCACCTTTTGCCAAATGAAGAGAGGTATGAGACTTACGCTTGCCCCTAGGTCACATAGGGCCTTATAACGATGTTGGCCAAGTCCCACGGTGATTGCAAACTTCCCTGGATCACTCCTCTTCTTAGGGAAATCCATCATTGAGCATTCCTCTATGATCTCTGCCATGGATCTCTTCTTGCTAAGGATGTCTTTGAGGAATCGCACATAGGCGGGCATCTCACTTAGGGGTTCTGTAAGAGGAATGGTAACGTTAAGACCTTGAAGAATTTTTACAAAGCGCCTAAACTTACCTTTCGTGGGATCCTCGAATGCTTTGGATGGGGATGGCAACGCCTTCTTTGGCGTAGGGGCCAAAACGGAGGTTGGAGGGGCCTGCTGGACATCGACATCGACTGGGACGTGGTCGATATCGACCGGAATGGTCGATGTCGACCTCTGTTGTGGCTCTGATGGCTCTGCAGTGGCCTCGACGTCGACCTGTGAGTCGACATGGGGGTCGATATCGACGTCCTCCTCGACATCGACTGGGCTGTCGATGTCGACTGGATCTGCTGCTTTCTCTGATTTCATTCGTGGTCAATTCTTTTTGTACATTCATCTGTAGTTCTTCGATGCCTCGTGGTCTATTTTCTATTAATTGGGATCTAATGCAGGCAGGATAGTATCTTCTTCTTTTAAGTGAAAGTGGAATTCATCTATTTTTCCCCGGGGAATCTTTAGACACTGCTTAGCTTTCAATTCGCCTCTGACCGACGGAGATTGGCCCTCGAGTGCAAAGGCAGAAGGGGGAAGCAACGGCGCGAGCCGCGGTGGACGTAAACGGCCTAAAGCAATTTGATTATACTAGTACATTCGAGAATTCTTAATTGGCTAGTTGCACTTTGATATGGAAACGTAATAATCGAGTTAGTCTCTTCAGAATATCAACATCAACATATTCTCTTGACATCCCTTCATTAGTTTATTTTTGCGATTTTTCTTCAAAAGGGTGAAGTTATTTCACTCTAATTAGAACTAACCCCCGAACTGATGACTTCCACCACGTCCAGGGTACTCCATGGTTTCACTCTGCAAGATGCTCGATAAGGCATAAGTTCATTTTTTTTATATTTCCGTGTAAATTCTTATTGTGCCTACTATCACCAACCAAGGAGAAAACTTCTTATAGACTCGTTGAGACGGATTCTGGTCATGCTACATGAAGAACATAAGCCAGATGACGGGATTTGCAACTATTGCGGAAATTCCATTTTCTATGCGATTGCTCGCTTCCTTCGAAGGAAAAGACTAATTGCTTTTTGGAGTTTTTTCAAAGGGGCTCCTTAGTTGTATGGGTGCGATGTGGCCCGACCCGAATTGCCCCTTAGGATTTGTAGTTGGTTGCCCAGGGAATGTTCCGGATGGTCTAGGGATTTGTGCCGCCAATTGACCCAGTTGGGTCTCTACGTTCTTTTTCCAAATATCCATCTCCCCAATCCTTGTGGTAAGGTGATTGAGTTGAGAATGGATTGCATTGTTGGATTGATCATTCTTAGCCTGATTCCACCTGATTTTATCCAGCACAAGTTGTAGATCATCCTTCCGTTGGTCCCTCTCCGGGTGCCCAGGAGCTCTATAAGGCGGGGGGTCCCTAGGGTTAACCGGGTTCCTTTGTGGTTGATGGAACCTTTGGTCTCCCCAATATTGGTGATTGGGACCCTTTATATAGCGCGCCTCTTGGTGAGTCTCTGCTAGTTGTACTTGTTCAGCATGGGGGCACTCGATGGTGGTGTGTAGCTGCGATCCGTATTCAATGCAATCTTGGTTCGCTGAAAGGAACCTTACTTGCTTTTGGAGCTTTCGAAGTTGATCTCTATGGAATTGCTCCTTCACGTCCGGATCGATTTCCTTGGAGGGATCATATAAGGGCATAGATGGGGCAAGCCTCGACGATGATGATGTGTCGGAAGCCTCAGGAGTCCCATATGTGTTGTCGAACTCCACCAACCTCTCTATGGTTTCCCAAGCCTCTTGTGGAGCGAGTTCAAGGTAGCCATAGGCGGTGTAGGTGTTGATCCTCTCCTTGGTTGCAGCATCAAGCGCATTGTAGATAATCTCCTGAATTACGTACGGTGGTTGGCCATGCGTCGGGCATGATCGTAGTAGATCCTTAAACCTTTCCCAAACAGTCGCCAGAGCCTCACCAGGATTTTGTTTGAAAGCCGTGATTTTCTGTCAGATCAACGCCGTCTTAGATGGAGGGAAGAACTTGTTGAGGAACGCGTCCTTGACTTCATTCCAGGTGCGGAGCGATCTTAGGGCTAAGCACTCCAACCACTGCAATGCTTTTCCGGTAAGAGACCAACGAAAGGCTTTTAGTTGGACATATTCAAGACTTTGTCCATCAGCAATAGTGTCACAGAGGTCTAAGAAGGTTGAAATATGTGCAATAGGGCATTCATTAGGTTTTCCTTCATATTGATGCCTTCTTATCTCAGTAAGGAAGTTAGGTTTAATTTCAAAATTAGAAGCAGGGATAAGAATCGCCGATTCAGGCACTGTGAGCGCGGGGTGCATATATTGCTTGGCATTCTGAGGGAGGGCATTGATTTGGGCTTCTATTTGCCTCCGGCCTTCCTCCTTCCTATCCGCACGCTCCTTAAGTGATGCCTCTCTAGTCGTTAAGTCCTCGACCTGCTTCCTTAGTTGCTCAATAAGTTCAGCCTGGTTTGCGTTGTCTGCCACGATTCTCTGAGCTTGGGTTCTTAGGTGGAAATAGGGCTCAGGGTCGTCTACTCCTTCAAATTTAGGTGGGCGATCAGCGCGTCGCATACACCTGTAAGGCCAAACTAGAAAGAAACGTAAGATAGACTACTAGGGCGTGATTGATTGCCTCCCCAGCAACGGCGCCAATTTGTTAAGCAGAAGGAAGGTCGAGTATCTAAAATACAAATAATAGGATGTATAAATGTAAACCGACTCCTAGCCTATGCAAATAATTACAAGACTTCCTCCTGTTGTAGTGGAAGGGTAGTCAGGATCGATCCACGAGGAGGTGTGTCAGCGGGATCCTAGTAGCGTTGGAAACCTCACGTCTTATGTCGACCAGAAGCCTCGATTTCGACCTTGATACTCGATGTCGACCTCGGCTGTCGATCCTTTTTGCAACAAAAGACCTGCAGAGACAAAAACAAGCAGTCGATATCGACAATGGAAGGTCGATATCGATGCCAACAGACGGAATCGACTGGCTCAGAAGACTGCCAGTCGACACAGGTGGTCGATATCGACGTTGGGGGGTCGATATCGATGTTTAGTAACTCAGCAGTGAGGTTCGTCGTCGACTCAGAAAACTGTCGACGTAACTCAGTGGTCGATATCGACATCTGTGGTCGATATCGATGTCTTCTCCTGCAAAGTTGTTAGCTTTTTGTCGACAAAGAAAGGCCGAAGACTTTAGGATGGATGAAGATGCGATGAACAGAAATAAACAGAGGTTTTGGTGAATTAACTTATATAAAAAGCAACTCCTAGGATTAGGGTTTACCACAACGTTAACCAATGCATGCGATAAGATAAATAAGACGGACAATTGCGCTATTTCACCCGAGGGACAAGCTTTCACCGTACACCAACTCTTAGGATTACTCTTGCAAATAAACATAATTGTCTCTACCAATTTTATGTTTATAACTCAAGTTGTTAGCATGAATCCCTTTTCTTTCGATTAGGACTAAACATAGAATCGTAGGAGATGATATAGACACAACGATATCAACATCTAACACTTACCTCAAGCGCGCATGGCTAACGTCGGACTCACCCCGACCCTAAGAGCTTCGGGGGACTACTCGCACCTCATCATGGAACTCATCATTGATTGAAAGAAATAAACTGGCATTAAACTATAAACTCCGAAGCTTTACAAATCAAAGTCGGCTTTCGCAAATGCTAAACCCTAAAACTTCTCTTTAACTCTATTGTATGTAATTGGATGTGTTGATGGATGATTCAATGCCAGCCCCCTAGGGCTTTATTTATAGGCTACTAACCCTTGCTAGCCAAGGATTGTAACTTCTATCTAAACTATGAACTCTATCCAAAACTGTAACGGCCCGGATATAAATATCCGAGGTACATTTCGAAGGTTGGATACCTTCGTTCGGATGTTGCAATTCAAGTACGGGTCGAGGTTTCAACCCTCTAAAGATCAATCAGTATTCAAAGCGGGGATTTCGAACCCCAATCAATCGAAGTCACAGAAATTCAATTTAAGCGAAAGTAAAGCGGAAGTACGGTTTAGATACAAAAGCCACGGCAGGGCCGGGTCAAAACCAAAACATATATTCTAAAGTCGTATAGCCAAATTAGCGGGGGTAAGAGAGATTCTTTGCAATTGCCCGAGGGATTTTCCAACGCCATAGAGATAGGGAGCAATCATACCTAAAAACAAGTGGTGCGAGCGGGATCAGACCGAGACCCCAACACACCCTGTCCCGCAAGCAGATATACACATACGCTAATATAAAGATGATGCGAATGAGGAAATTAAATAACACTAACATGATCCTAATTTACAATGTGCGGAAAAGAACTGTAAGGAGCCTAAGACAATGCCAAGTGGCATATCCCTCTCGTACCTCTGCACCCCTTCCAGTTAGTGCAGAGACTGGCCAGTTCGGTGCTATAGCATAGCAATTTCCTCGTGGTGGTGCACTAACCACGGCATCATCATATCATATCATATCATCTCATCTCTTGCCCGATGGTGCTGGGCTAATCATATCAGATCGTATCATCTCATCTCTTGCCCGATGGTGCTGGGCTAATCATATCATATCGTATCATCTCATCTCTTGCCCGATGGTGCTGGGCTAATCATATCAAGCTCATATCGACTCGATAGACTCAGGGCACCCGATGGGGCTGGGCTACCCTATGACCCTAGCAAAGACTCTAGGACTATCACAGATAACGGTCGTTCTGTATTCAAACACACAAAGTAACCGAATGCTCATTCATAAGTGCAATCCTAGCATGATACTACATGGCATGATTTAATGCTTATGCAACACCTAGTATGTCATATATTCACAAGCAGGTATTCTCTTTCGAATCTGAGTAAGCCCATAAAGGAACTTACCTGGATAGGCAGAACAGCAAAAGGCAGAATCCATGTATACAGCAAGTCATACATCACATATGATAACCTATCATATATAAGTAATGTATATGAGTCTACTTCTAATTTACACTAAGCATAAATCAATCACACAAGTACCCAGAACTACAGATTTCCTCACTCAGAACCTCATCATATTATCATCCATTCATCCCATATCCCATAGCAGGGTCTCATATACCTCATCAAGAATCAACTCTACTCATCATCATCATTCATCGCATACCATCTCACATCTCATCTCATATCAATATCTCGTCGCATAACATCAGCATAACTCATCAGATATCATTTCAACTCATTATTATACCATATATCGACCATTTAGGAACATGCAGTATTATCTCATATATATAAGTCATAATATTCATACTCTAATTAATCATCATATAACATATCCATAATCATGCTTATCAACCATATAACATATCATCATGCTTTAACTCATCATCATATAGCATATCGTGATTCTTAACATATCTCATATTTCATCATTCTAATATTATCATTCTTGCACTCATGAATTTAAGAATTCACATATTTCATGCTCTTTAATAACTCAACATAATTCTTGATTTAACGTACATCCATATTATAATCAAATCGCACATGCTTTTCATATCAAGATCTCATCATAGATCTCATATCCTATCATAGCAATATCATCATATCATAATTTATACACGTACAAGTTAGATAAGTAAGTCAATTTCCCATGATTTCCCAAAATTTCCCAAAATCCCTTTAGAATCTCAAGTTAGATCAATCTTTATTCAAAACACTTTTCTCAATTCCTACTTCACCCAAAATCCACTTACAAAGCATAACCCTTTAATTAACTTATTATCTTACATTATTAAAACAATATGACAATATCATAATATTTCCAAAAGTTCCTCTCTAAGGTCATTAAATCAATATCCGACTATTTTAAAAAATATTTTCCAATTCCCTTTTCAATTCAACTCCAATGATTTATTTTAAACTTTCATATATTTTCCTAAGGCCCCTAATATATTTTTGAACACCCATAATTATTTTTTTATTAAAATTTCGGACCCCCTTTTTTATTCAAACCAACTGGACCCTTATTTATTAAACCCTCAAAATCGGATCCCATCTTTAACAAAAATAGGCCCAGTCTTTCTTTTTAAAAAAATTTCGGATCTAGGCCCAAGATGAAAACCCAACCCACTTCCTTCTTTTAAAACAAAATTTCAGCCCATACAATAATTAGGCCCAGACCATTTTGGGATCCCTTCACCCGAAATCAGAGAAAGAAAAGGAGGGGGGCCTGCGAGCTGATGTGGCGCCGAGGTGAGGGCAGCGGGACCCACAACCTTCTTCTTCTTCCCCCATTTTGTCCCATTGTTGCTTGAACAAACAGAGAAGAGGAGCTCCCCTGAGCTCGACTGAAGGGGGAAGAGGAGGCCAGCCCGGACTCCGACTTTGACTCTGACCACCCGACACACACCCACATACGGACACAAGAAGAAGGAGAGGGAGAGGAGCTCACCTAGGGGCTTCGTCTCGCCAGAACCGGAGCTCGGGGAGGTGGTGTTTGGGCTCGACGGAGATGGACCGACACTCGAATCGGCCTGGGAGGGGAGCCATGGGGTTAAAGGTGAATATTTTAAACCATTTTAGAGAGAAAAGCGGAGGAAGAACTCACCCGGAAGCGTGGATAGAAAACAGGGGAGGTGCGGGAAGAAGGGCTCGACGATGGCGTCTCCGGCGTGCTTCTGGGCGGCTCAGGCTCGAACGAACATCGAAAAAGAAGGCATGTGGTGCCGCTGCAGCTCATCGAGGGAGAGGAGGAAAGAGTTGTGGTGGGAGCTCGGCGTTGCCTTCGAATATGAAAAAGTGGAGGAGCTCGGAGGTGCTTGGTGTGTCTCGGGGGCGCTCGGGAAGTGCTCAGCAGAGGAAGTGGGGGTGTTTGGTGGTGCTCTTTGGGGATTGTTTACAGGAGAAAGGAGAATGGAGAGAGGAGAGGAGGGTGTTTGTGTGTGTATAGCAGATGTACAAGAGAGATTTTTATTTGTATGTGTGTTTATGAATCAGAGAGGGGGAAATGGATTTCTGCAGAACATTGGCGTGGGCACTGCGTTGTTGCCCGAAATGGAGAAGGCCAGTGCTGAGGGGCAGGAGATGAGAAGTGGGGTGTCGAACCAGAAAAGGGAAGTGCACAGGCTGGAGAAGGAGGGAGCTACAGTTGGAGTAACGTGAAAGAGGACAAGGGTGAGCCTGATCAGATGGAAGGAAGAGGAAAACAAAAGGGAAGGGTGTGGTCCCAAATAATTTAATACCCGGAAAATAAATCCCGAAACCCACTCACTCGATCTTATCCCGACTTGATTAAAATTACACCCAAGAGTTCAAATCCGAATAATAACAATAATAATGAAATACGAACAATATCTTCAATCTCGGTATAAGAAACCGGAAATAAAATCCATTTTTAGATCGAATTCAAATTTTTGCCGGAATTCGCTCCAAAAGAATCAAAATAAAATTATTCTGCTCGAGGACGGAATTTTCAAAATTTTCTGAAATCTTATAATTCAAATCCCAATTAAGTCAATATTAAATCGAAATTAATTCTTAATTTATAAAATAATATTTTAAAATTTCAAGTCTTTAATAAAACAATTAGGATAGGTCTTTTATTTTGATAAAACTTAAACTAATTTGATAAAACTTAAAGGAAAAGATAAATTCAGCTGCTAACTATCTAGAAGTACAAGATAATCCGTGGCCTTGATGATAGAATTCATAATCCGAGTCTCGAAATCGGATCTATCTTCTGTCGAGATAATGTCGATATCGACGTTGGAGGTCGATATCGATGTCTGTATTTCTGCTCGACTTATCCAGCTCCTCTCGATGTCTACGTTGAGGTCGATATCGATGATGAAGGTCGATATCGATGTCTTCTTGGTTGGTCTGTGTGGTCTATCTCGACACTCAGAAGGTGTGTCGACAACTATGGTCGATATCGATGTTTAAGGTCGATATCGACCTCTGCTCAGCTTCACTTGGCTTCACTTGGTTTCTTCGTTTTGACTCCGATTTCGCTTGAATGCCTGCATGGTCAGCTCAAAACTTGGGCAGACTCTATTTTTTATATTTTAGCCCATTCTTACACAAGTTTATATTCTTTTGAACCTTTTCTTTGGAAATCGAATGAAATAAGAAGTCAAAAGATGCAATAAAAAGATGTACAAATATGTACATCAGTTCATCAATTTTATAGTAAACGGTTCAGCACATATATAGAGAGTGGTTCAGTGACTAAATATAGAGAGGGGTTCAGCACTTATAGAGAGTAGTTCAGGGACTAAATAAAGAGTGGTTCGGTGACTAAAAAAATTTAATTATAAAAAATAGAGAGTGGTTCATAAACTAAATAGAAAGTGGTTTAGTGACTAAATACAGAGTGGTTCAATTACTTAATAGAGAGTGGTTTAGTGAATGACTAAATAGAGAGTGTTTTAGTGAATAAATCGAGAGTGGTTCAATGACTAAAAAATTTAATTATAAAAAAAAAGAGTGATTCAGTGACTAAAAAAATTTAATTATAAAAAATAGAGAGTGGTTCATTCACTAAATAGAGAGTGGTTCAATGACTAAAAAATTTAATTTTAAAAAATAGAAAGTGGTTCAGTGACTAAATAAAGAGTGGATCAGTGACTAAATAGAGAGTGGTTAAGCGACTAAATAGAGAGTGGTTCAGTGACTAAATAGAGAGTGGTTCGGTGAATAAATAGATAGTGGTTTAGTGACTAAAAAATTAATTATAAAAAATAGAGAGTGGTTCAGTGACTAAATAGAGAGTGGTTCGGTGACTAAAAAAATTTAATTATAAAAAATAGACAGTGGTTCATGAACTAAATAGAAAGTGGTTCAGTGACTAAATAGAAAGTGGTTCAATGACTAAATAGAGAGTGGTTTAGTGAATGACTAAATAGAGAGTGGTTTAGTGAATAAATAGAGAGTGGTTCAATGACTATAAAATTTAATTATAAAAAATAGAGAGTGATTCAGTGACTAAAAAAATTTAATTATAAAAAATAGAGAGTGGTTCATTGACTAAATAAAGAGTGATTCACTGACTAAATAGAGAGTGGTTCAGCAACTAAATAGAGAGTGGTTCAGTGACTAAATAGAGAGTGGTTCGGTGAATAAATAGAGAGTGGTTTAGTGACTGAAAAAATTAATTATAAAAAATAGAGAGTGGTTAAGTGACTAAATAGAGAGTGGTTCAGTGACTAAATAGTGAGTGGTTCAAAAATTAAATATATAGTGGTTCATGAAAGCAATACAAGTGGTTCATTAATTTTATTGCAATTGGTTCAGCACATATAACTGAGAGTGGTTCAATAACTAAATATATAGTGGTTCATGAAAAAAATACAAGTTGTTCATTAATTTTATTGTAATTGATTCAGGACATATAATTGAGAGTGATTTAGTGACTAAATATATAGTGGTTCATGAAAGAAATACAAGTGGTTCATTAATTTTATTGCAATCGGTTCAACACATATATTAAGAGTGATTTAGTGACTAAATATGAAAGAAATACAAGTGGTTCATTAATTTTATTGTAATTGGTTTAGCACATATAACTGAGAAAGATTTAGTGACTAAATATATAGTGGTTCATGAAAGAAATACAATTGGTTCATTAATTTTATTGTAATTGGTTCTATACATAAAAATATTAGTACGTGGTTCAATATACCCGTATTAAGTGGTTCAGCAGTTATATTAGTAAGTAATTCAGCAATAAATGGTTCACTTCTTGTTAATTTTTTTCCCACAAAACATATACAAAGTGGGTGTCTATGTGTATATAAAATTAAATTACATTCAAATATATTTTTTTTATATATTTTTAAGAAGTGAAAATGCCAAAAAAAAATAAAATTTTAAAGTTCATGTAAACCTTTATACATGTGTCTAGACCCGTCAAAACACAACCCGACCCGGTTGACCCGACCCGAACGCCCGGAAAATTTTCGACCCGAACCCGGAAATTTTGACCCGGAAATTTTTTCTGACCCGAACCCGAAAACCCAGAAATTTTTTGGGTAATCTGGGTTTCGACCCGGTGACCCGATTGACCCGCTAATTTTGACCCGATTTACCCAATTGACCCGGTGACTTGATTGACCCGGTTGATTTATAATTATATATGATTAATTTTTTTATAGAGATTCCAATTTATTACATTTTATAATTACAATCACTTGATCTTTCATTTTCAAATCAACTTTTATATTTATTTGTATTGTGTAATACTCCGTCCGATCGATATAGTATTTGATTTTTTGTTTTTCACAGACTTTTTGAAGAAGATAAAAATTCTAAAAAATATTAAAATATTAAAAAATTCTATTCTTATTACTAATTGCATGAAATTATTTTTAAAAAATTATTTGAAAATTTGTATATTATTACATTTTATTAAAAATTATGAGAAATAATAAAAAAAAATCAAATGTTTTTTTAATAAAATGTAATAAGATATAGAATATCAAATTTTTAATAAAATTATTTAAAATTTTGATATTTATATATTATTATATTTTATTAAAAATTATGAGAAATAATAAAAATCAAATATTTTAGATTAGATATAGTATATAATTACAAGCACTAGAACTTATGAAAAATGTCTTTAATTTTAGATTTTTAAATTTATTGTAAAATTATCAAATTATGATTTTTTTAATTTAAAAAAGAAAAAAATTGACCAACCCGAAATCGACCCGAAATGACCCGATACTCGGTCAAACCCGGGTTCGATTCAACCCGGAAATACCCAGGACCCGTATTACCTAGAACCCGAAGTGACCTGACCCGAACCCGACCCGAATGACCCGTTTGACAGGTCTACATATGTCACATAGCTTTTCTAATTAATTAGTGTTGAAGCGTGTAATTAATTAGTTTGTTGTGCGTGTGAGGGTGTTACTAATTAATTTCAGTGGGCGTTGTTGCTTAATTTGGAAGGGCCACACGGGTTGATTTGACATTAACTTTTTAGACACGTAGACCAATTCAATCACTTCTTTCATTCTTACCCTATCCTCTCTCTCTCAATATATATATACATACATACATACATACATATATATATATACACACACACATGCACGCACACACACACACACACACACACATATATATATATATATATATATATATATATATAGTATGGTTAAAATGAAAATGGCTTAAAGTGAAAACGGGCCTAATTTAAAAAATAATTCGAGCCTGGCCCAACTAAGCACCCTAAGTGTCTAACCCTCTTCCCCTTTCTCCTCCTAATCAGATTTGCTTTTCGCCGTTCCATCGTCGTTCTTCGCTCTATTTGCTCATCACGTCTGCTCATCGCCGGTTGTCCATGGTTGTCGCCTCTGCTCATCGCTATCAGGGGACCTCGCCACCACCGCCTCCATCTCCGGCCACACCCACACCGCGGCCTCCATTTGCCGCTGCCGGTTGTCCTCTTGGGTTTCTTCTGATCAACAGGCTTGTCCAGATTCCCAGCCTTCATCTCCAATCTTCATTTGATTAGTGCTGGTAAGCTTGTTCTCTTTACCCTAATCCGCTCACTATTTATTTTTCCATTGTTGAATACTCCAATCTTCATCTGCTCCCTCCAACTTTGTTTGCTTCAATTCCATGGTGTTCTTCAGACTTGGCAGACAGAGAAGTCAAAAGGCTGGTGAAGCGAGCCACCACCACCCGAATTGGAGAGCCACCACCGACGATTTCGCCTCCTCCAACCAAGAAGTGAGCCACCACCACTTGCCCTGCAATGGCTTTGTCTTCGGCTCCGATGCAATGGACCCGCCGCCCCGTCTTTGGCTACGCTGCAATGGCCTTCGGTATCACCTTGAGGTAAAAAAGGATTGATTTTTATTTTGTTTCCCTACAATTATAATTAATTTAATTGGGGAAAAGGCAGGGCAATCATCTTCTCAATCAACTACTCCGTATTAATCTGTATGATCGATTTTGCTTAATTAGTTTATAGGTTCATCCGTATTAATCTGTATGATCGATTTTGCTTAATTAGTTTATAGGTTAATTAGTTTGATATGCATCCTTTTTAATTTTATAGGTTAATTAGTTTGATATGCATGGTTTTTCATTTTATTTACAGATTCACCACAAGGGATTGAAACCCTCCGGTATTTCCTGTTTAATATTTGTGCGGTTGATGCCTACTGGAAGGTGGAAGATGTAATGAATGAGGAGCTCAGGACTATCCAGAGCACTGTTGACCCTGATGAACATGTAATTTGTGCTTTGTCTGATGAACGTGTAATTTTCTAGCTCTAATTAAGTTTTAAAAGCCTATTAGCTCAATGTTAGAGCAATGTGCTTATGCGCAGAGAAGTGGGTTCGACTCCTACATAGGCTAAATTGCCTAATTTTAATAGTTTGTATTATTTTCTGATAAAAGTGCAATTCATAGTCTTAATTGTTCATTTCATGTTCTTATTCTTGCACTTTATCATTTTATTTATGCACTTTATAATCTTAATTGTGCACTTCATAATCTAATTCATACACTTCATCATTTTGTTCTTTCAATTTATCATTTTATTTATGCATTTTATAATCTTAATTGTGCACTTCACAATCTTATTCATGCACTTCATATTTTTATTCATATACCATCCTTTTATTCTTGCACTTATCATTTTATTTGCACAACATAATATTATATTTGCACACCATAATGTTATATATGCACTTTATCATCTTATTTGTGCACGTTATCATTTTATTTGCACAACATAATATTATATTTGCACAACACAATATTATATTTGCACGCCATAATGTTATATATGCACTTTATCATCTTATTTGTGCACGTTATCATTTTATTATTGCACTTTATAATCTTATTCATGAACGGGAACAAAAAGAAGACAACCATAAATAGCTTATGCGGGATTTTGAACTCGAACCTTTGTGCATGACTGCATGGGCACATTGCTATACCATTTTTAATTGAGCTAATAGACTTTTAATGGCACATGTTGTAACGGCCCGGATATAAATATCCGGGATACGTTTCGAAGGTCGGATACCTTCGTTCGGATGTTGCAATTCAGGTACGGGTCGAGGTTTCAAACCTCTAATCAGTCGAAGTTTCATAAATTCAGTTTAAACGAAAGTGAAGCGGAAATACGATTTAGATACAAAAGCCACAGCAAGGCCAGGTCAAAACCAAAACATAATTCTAAAGTCGTATGGCCAGATTAGCGGGGTTAGACAAATTTCTTTGCAATCGCCGGGGGACTTCCCACGCCATATAAACAGGGAGCAATCATACCTAAAAACATTTGGTGCGAGTGGGGTCAGACCGAGGCCCCAACATGCTCTGTCCAGCAAGCGAACATACACATACGCTAATAATAAAGATGATGCAGATGCGGAAATTAAATCACACTAGCATGATCCTAATTTACAATATGCGAGAAATAACTGTAAAGGCGCCCAAAGAATGCCAAGTGGCATGTCCCTCTCCTACCTCTGCACCCCTTTCCGTTAGTGCAGAGACCGGCCGGTTCGATGCTATAACATATCATATCTCATCATCATATCTCATCATCATAACATAAATTAAAATAAATAAATCATGTCCGATGGTGCTGGGCTATCATCATGCTCATATCGACTCGATAGACTCAGGGCACCCGATGGGGCTGGGCTACCCTATGACCCTAGCAAAGACTCTAGGACTATCACAGATACGGCCGTTCTGTTTCATACGCGTAAAGAAATAGAATGCTCAATCACAAGTGCAACCTAGCATGATACTACATGGCATGCTTTAATGCTTATACAACACCTAGTATGTCATACATTCACAAGCCGGTAATCTCTTTCGAATCTGAGTAAGCCCATAAAGGAACTTACCTGAATAAGCCGAACAACAGAGAACAAGGCAGAGCAGAATCCAAGAAATGAATCACCGATAGCAAGCAATGTCCAACATATCACAATCACCTAATAACATACAAATGCATAAGTCTATCTAATTCACACAAGGCGCCCCTAACTATTATACATCTCTTCTCATATCTCATTTCAGATTATTCCATCTCATTTCATCACAAACCATATCTCATTTCAAAACAACCTTTCAAAGAACTCAACTTAGAAAATCAAACAACTCTTTTTAAAATCGCTTATCCAAATCCCGACATTACACATTCAAACCTTAAGGCTCATTTTCCCAAAATCATGTTATAAAATAATCCCGGAATGTTTCTTATCTCAAAACCATATATAAATAAATTCCATTATTAAATTATTAAAATAACTCTAAGCTCACAAATCATATTTATAAGTCAAGACCAACAATTCACTTTAAAATTCCCAACTTACATATTGAAATTCTCATAAAATGCATCAATCAAATAATCCAATCAATATTATTTTTAAAACAATAAATAATATATAATGATAAATTTTCCAGAATATTATAAAAAAAATCCCAAAATAATAATATCCAAATAATTTAACACTTACTATCCATAAGGTCTCAAAACAATAACCATAAATATATTTATAACTCCATATCAATTAAAATCACTTTTAAAACCCCTTTTAAATATAAATGTTAATAATTCCGGAACATATAAATATATATATATATATTTTTCCCAGAATCAAAAATAATAATTAATATCACATATAGATATATAAAATATATATCACATAGCATAAATTAATACATACCACATTCCAAAAGCTTAAACAAAATCTCAGCCCCAACCGAAAAGTTAAACCCAGCCCATAAAATGAAGCCCAAAACCGATATCAAAACCCAGCCCACAATGAAACAAAATAAGTAGAGGGGATCCGGATTTGAGGCGGGTTGGAGGCAAAGGGGAAGGGACCCGGAATGGAAACGGTATAACCCGTTTAGGAAGTGAACCCGGCCCATAAATCAGGCCCAAGAAGGCTCCCCTTCGTCTTCAACCTCAGCTGAAGCAATGGAGGAGCAGAGAGCGGCCTTGAAACGGAGGGAAGAAGAAAAGGATAGCCCAGGCCACCGGCGGCTCCTCTCCGGCCCAAAGCTTCCCAACCCGACCGGAATCTCTCCCCGACCACCCCGGACACGAAGAGCTCAAAGCGAATCTAAAG
Source organism: Persicaria maculosa (assembly GCA_963922045.1). Taxonomy (NCBI): domain Eukaryota; kingdom Viridiplantae; phylum Streptophyta; class Magnoliopsida; order Caryophyllales; family Polygonaceae; genus Persicaria; species Persicaria maculosa. Next base: position 14,152,929 of record OY998261.1, on the reverse strand, counting down.
AAGAGGAAGAAAAGGGGCTCACCGAGGTCGAAATCGGAAGACAGGGCGGGAAGAATGCGGCGGCGCTCCGGGGGTCTCCTGGCGACACTGCTACCAATCTGGGCTGCTGGAGACTCCGGGAAGGTGGTGGGCTGCCTCTACCGGTGCCTCAAGGAGGAAGAACGAAGGAGGGAGGAGTGGGGCTTGGGTTCCCTCCTCGGCAAAACAGAGGAGACAACGGGGGGGGGGGGGGGGGGGGGTGGGCGGCTGTGGTGGTCCGATGGCGGCGACGACGAGGAAGCAGAGCAAGGAGGTGCGAGGACGAGGGTGGAGGAGCACTGGCGGCTTGACCTTTCATAAGTGGAGATAGAATAAAGCGTCCATAATAAAGACGTTTACTATCTGTTCTTGATTCAACACACTTCCACTGCAGTGTGTAAATATTCTCGCTTTTATTGCTACTGCACTCTTCATTCTAGTTCCTACAGCTTTTTTACTTATCATATATGTAAAAACGGTCCGCTTCTGGGCTTCCTTGGTGGTAGGGGATGGTGTTGGCTTGAAGAAATTGAAAGGAGGAGGCGGTTGTGGTGGTTTGAATTGCTGGGTTTGCTCCTTGTGAGTTGCAGGCAGTGAAAGAGGGAGAGAGATGAAAGGCTGCAGAGGCAAGTGAGTGTAAAAAAAATGTATGCAGAGGAAGGTGGAGTGGGGTGAGGGAGGGCAATGTGAGGTAGTTGTTGTAGGAGATGAAGACAAGGAGGGAGAGGGGGGGACCAAATGAAATGCAACAGGAAACCGGGGAGAGAGAGAGAAGAAAAGAAAATTAAAATAGAAATTAAAAGAGGTCCCACAAGATATTTTGAATACCCGACAAATATCTCGAAACCCGCTCGCCCGGTCGAATCCCGACTAAATCAAATTAAATAAAATTTAATTTACTAATCTCAATGTAATGGAATTAAATAACTCTCAATCAAAACTCGGAGTTTAAATTAATCTTTATTAATACTCGATCTTGGAAGCGAAAATCGAATCCCGTCAAAATCCGAAATTTAGATGATGCCGGAATAACTTAAAATCCAAAACTTACGCTCGAGGACGGGTTTTATTCTATTTTTACAAATTGAATTTAATAATAATTATTTAATTAAAATAATCATAATATATAAATATACTCGGTCTTTACACATGTCACATTAAAGTACAAACCCGCTATAAAAATAGTAGCCCATAAAGAAAATATTTGGTAGGAAACTTACTTTACATTAGGAAAATGCACATTTATTAATAATAATCTTTATTGTATTATTTGTTCACTTTATATTTTGTAATCTCATATTTTTCACTTTTTAAAATAAAGACAAGAAATGTGATGTAGCATATTTTGTTACATTTTGTAATGTTATAGATGCACCTTATAATATTATTTCAAATAAAAATTACGGGATAAAATCTGTAATTTTTATAATTGAAATAAGAGCGATATTGGTAGAAATAGAAAGTATGGGAGAGGTGGTGACATTTATCTCATAATTAGGGTCCTTTACCCATTAACCCATTTAACCATAAAATTAGGTCCATTTACACAATAATTAGGCCCATTTACCTTCAAGTTGGATCATTTTTATTTTAAGAGGGATTTTCATTTTAAGAACCATTTTCATTTGAACCATTTCCTATATATATATATATATATATATATATATATATATATATATATATATATATATATATATATATATTCTCTATACATATGTATAATTTTGCAAATGTTAAATAAGAATTAATATCATAAATTAATATCATAAATTAATATTTATCATCCTAATAAATCAATCATAACAATTAAAATAATAGGCCAAGTATATAAACCGGGCCTATATCATAAAAGCCTATTCCACTAATTTTAATCCGGCCCAATATGTGTTTAGAAGATAAAAACTGGCCCAAAGATAAAGCCCTAAAAACCAAACTCATACCCTTGCCAAACCGGACACGAAATGCTGAACCGGTTCACAAACAGAACAAAAAGAAGGAACTCGGGCCCCCAAAGGTGAAGAAAAAGAAGGCCCATTTCCCTTACCGAATTTCCGGCCCATCTCAAACAACCCATTCTTCTTTTCTTTTCTTCTACCGGAATTCACAAAACATTATAAAGTTAAGGTATTCTCTTCATATTTTTTTTTTAAAAAATTATTTTTAATAAAAATAATATAAAAATTAACTATAAAAAATTGTGCCCACCCAGAAAAAATTTCTAGATCCGCCCCTGGTTCGCCCTGCCTTCGTTTGTCTTGCCATAGCCCGTGCTCGAGCAGCCCTGCTCAGCCCTTCACCCGCAGCTCTCCCATCTCCCTCGGTCTTGCTTCTGCTCGCACTCTCTCACTCTCACACTATCTCGTTCTCAGAGGGCATAAACCCAGTTAATTGAACAATTAGATCATTGGAATCAGACCCGGTCTAGAGGTAAGGCCAGGATGGGTGCTTGCCCAGACCAAAAATAATTTGAGGTCAAATTGTAAAATATTATACTTCAGTATATATCTTACTCTATAGTAAATTAAGCTTTTTTTTTTATCATCTATTACCCATTCATTTAACCATTATAATTAGAATCACCAAGTCAGATAGCTTTTCAAGTAACTATGTAATGGTCAGGCTTTGAGAGAAAGCAGATGATATAAAGACACAAAATGGTTTAACATGTTGACCTCCTAATTGCATTGAAACCCAAATCCCAACTATCAACATCAAATTTAAATTATGTAAATAATGTTACTAGGGACCTATTTGAAATGACAATGACTTGAGAAATCAGAATAAATTACCTTGAAAAATACAAAGTGAGGCACAACAGAAGCAGAGTAATCCCTAGAAATCTCAGGTTGATCCTCAGCTTCAACCTATTAAAAGAGAAGTCATACAGGTAAACACAAACTGAAAAACACCAGCGTTTAAATGGTGCCAAATCGCAAACGAGAAGATTAATTTTCTTATATGTTCCAACACCTAACCACCGTAAAAGAGGACTTGTGTATCACCACCTAAAGAGGACTTCAATTGGGCTGCGGGAATCAAACTCGATTTCTGAAACAATGGCTATCATCCCCTAACTCATTCAAACCCTAAATATTCAAGCAAAATCGAGTAGATTTGAACAAATTTGAGCAGATTCAGAACAATCAAACCCTAACTCATAAAACAGTTCAACCGATTACCTAGATGACAAAAGAGCTTGGGATGAGTACCGGTGACCTTCGAGACCTTTGAGACAGGCGTCCTTCGCTCTACCGTATTTGCCGCCAGTAACCTTCGCTCGACACTCTTCGCCGTCGGTTGCCTTTGTGGGAGGGAGAAGATGAGGCTTCGCTCTACACTTGTCGCTGCTTGGGGGTTTGGGATGAGGGAGTGAGTGATTGGAGTTATGAGAGTAGGGGTGTGAGCTGAGTGTCTCGATCGTCTTTCCTTTAATTTTATTTTCCTTCTTTTTTTTTCTTTTCATTAAACCCTTATATTTATCTACGGGGTATCAGAGCCGTAGCAAAGTTTACAACACCACTTCTTTTTTTGCTACGGCGGGCTATTGTCGTTTCTATGCTATGCCTAAAATCTACCCAATATGATGCAGGACCATCTAAGACACCTTCTGACACACCTGTCATACTTGGGGATGGCCCTATGACTCGAGCTCGTGCTAAGAAGCTTTAACGAGAATCATTCATGTTCGTGAACCATGTCCTATTTTCGAGTGCATTTCAACTTCAAGAAGATCCATTAAAGACATATTTGTATTCTACACTTGAAGTGGCCGGTTCTCCTTAGTCATATATAGGGCCGAAATTACTAAGTGTTAAAGACTCCTTTTTATGTTATTTTTAGTAACCTTCTTTACTTAAGTTATTTTAGGTAATTTAGGGTTTTATTTTAATTTCTTTTAATTTATTATTTTTTATCAAAATCAGCCTCCTAGGTCTATTAATAACGGCTGATCTCGTTGTCAAAAACACACGTTCATCATTATACATTCAATCAAAAAGCTTAGTTGTGTGAAACACATTGAGTGCAAGTCGATCGATTGGAGCCTTGCTAATCGATTGCAAATTGGTTTTGTTTCCGCTTGGTTTGCCTTGAGTTTGTCAATCTCGCGAAGCTTGGTAAGTCTTGGAATCCACGAGCCCCCTCCTTGTGCCTCTAAGTTGTCCGCTTAGTTGTGTAAGGTTGTAGGAGCGGTTTATATAGTCATTAGTGTTGGTTCTTACCTCCTAGGGGAGCATAGGGTCTTCATCTTGTTCTATATAGATCGATCCATCATCTATCTTGAGTCTTAGAGTCGATTTCGAGTCCCTTTCTTTTTACATTACAGCCGCTGCAATCATTGTTCTTGGTCATCACTTTGAGTCTTTCTTGATTTCTTGCATCAATCTTGTTCTTATTCTTGAATTGAGTCTTGATTGTCGAAAGATCGGGCATCCTACGGCTAACCTTGTATCACAATAGCTTCGACAAACCCTTACTGTTGCTACCATCCGTCGTAAATTCTTTTTTTTTAATTGTATAGCTACGACAACACCCTCGAAGCTACTGTTCTGGTTTTTTCTAGGATATAACATCTTTCGTAGCTAATGTCGTGGCAAAAGGGTACTAATTGCCACGGCACCTGCCTGCCGAATCTACCAAGGGTGGCTAATTTCATTATTTTTTGTAGTGTCTTCCACCACAATTGTTAAAGAAGTGTTCATTAAGTATAAATTTTTATATTATCAAATTAAATAAAATTGAAATTTTAGTTTGAATAAACTAATTATTAAATAAAATTAAAAAACTTATAGAATAATCAAATGAGTAAATTGGAGAAGAAAATTAAAAGAATACAATAAGGTAAAAACTAAAAGAATAAAATAATATTATTTATATTTCCAATAAAGTAAGGAGTGTAAAGACTAAATATATATTTTATATATATTATCTTATTATTATTTTAATTAAATATGTTATTATTTATTTCAATTTGTTAAAGCGGAGAAAAACCCGTCCTCGAGCGCGAGTTTCGATTTTAAAATCCTTCCGGCATCATTTTAGAATTCTGATTCTTTTGACGGAATTTGATTCCGCTTTCGAGTTGCGAGTCTTGATAAATTAATTTCGTTATGATTATCTGGAAATTTAATTGAAAGTTCAATTTAAAGTTGATTTAGTCGGGATTTGATAGAGTCGGGATTAGCGTGTTTCGAATTTGAATGTCGGGTATATTCTCCTTGCGTTTTATATGGGGAACACTCTTATTTATCTTCTTTTCCCTTTTTCTTTATTCTCTCTCTCTCTCTCTCTCTCTCTCTCGGATATCTGTCAAGGGGGGAGCTGGTCCCTCCCTCCCTTCTTGTTTTCTTCTCCTTATAAGGCAACAAAGCAACTCTCTGCCCAGCCTCATGTTAAGTAGGAGGAAGGTCGAGTTCCTAAATACAAATAATAAGATGTATAAATGTAAACCGACTCCTAGCCTATGCAAATAATTACAAGACTTCCTCTCGTTGTAGTGGGAGGGTAGTCAGGATCGATCCACGAGGAGGCGTGTCAGCGGGATCCTAGTAGCGTTAGAAATCTCATGTCTTGCGTCAACCAAAAGCCTCGATTTCAACCTTGGAGCTCAATGTCGACCTCTGCTGTCGCTCCTTTCTGCAACAGAAGACCTGCAGAGACAAAAACAAGTAGTCGATATCGACAGGGGAAGGTCGATATCGATGTTAGCAGACGGAATCGACTAGCTCAGAAGACTGCCAGTCGACACAGGTGGTCGATATCGATGTTGAAGGGTCGATATCGATGTTCAGTAACTCAGCAAGGATGATCGTCGTCGACTCAGAAAACTGTCGACGAACTCAATGGTCGATATCCACGTCTGTGGTCGATATCGATGTCTTCTCCTGCAAAGTTGTTAGCTTTTTGTCGGCAAAGAAAGGCCGAACACTTTAGGACGGATGAGGATGTGATGAAGAAAAATAAACAGAGGTTTTGATGAATATAAACTATGTAAAAGGCAACTCCTCGGATTAGGGTTTATCACAATGTTAACCAATGCATGCGATAAGATAAATAAGATGGACAATTGCGCTATTTCACCCAAGGAAAAAGCTTTCGATGTACACCAACTCTTAGGATTACTCTTGCAAATACACCTAATTGTCTCTACAAATTTTATGTTTATAACTCGAGTTGTTAGCATGAATCCCTTTTCTTTCGATTAGGACTAAACATAGAATCGTAGGAGATGATATAGACACAACGATATCAACATCTAACACTTACCTCAAGCGCGCATGGCTAACGTCGGGCTCACCCCGACCCTAAGAGCTTTGGGGACTACTCGCTTCTCATCATGGAACTCATCATTGATTGAAAGAAATAAACTTGCATAAAAATATAAATTTCGAAGCTTTACAACTCAACGTCGGCTTTCGCAAACGCCAAACCCTAAAACTTCTCTCTAACTCTATTGAATGTAATTGGATGTGTTGAAGGCTGATATCTACCTCTGCTTAGCTTCACTTGGCTTCTTTGTTTTGACTCCGATTTCAATCCAATTCTTGCATATTCAAACAAAAACTTGTGCAGACTCTACCTTATGCACGTTAGCTCATTCTACACAAATTCCTCTTGTTTTCCACCTTTGTTTGAGGAATCGAATGAAATATGTAGTCAAAAGATGCAATAAAAAGAGGTACAAATATGTACATCACCTCACACCCACCACACTCTCCTGTAACCTCAGCCTCTCCTCCCTCTCTCTTTCAATTGCTCTCCAATTCTCACAAATCCCTCTTCTCTCCCTCTCCCTCTTTTCTGTTTTTTTTTCAGACTCCCCAGACCACCACCTTCCCTTCTTTTCACCACCAAACGCCACCACCACACACCCCTCATCTGCTCCTCCTACTCGACTCAGCAGCACCACCTCCGGCCCTATTTTCTGCGAGCTGAAGCCGAGCCCACAGCTCCACCTCTTCCCTTCCTTGATGTGCAGCAGCAGCAGCATTGACCTCCCTATCTCCAATGTTCAAGAGCACCCAGGAGGCCATCACAGCCGACGGAGCCGCCCTGCACACCTCCCTCCCCTGTTTCTTGTCCTAAGGTCGGTTACGATTTGAGTTTGTTTTGCTTCCAATCCCGTAAAAAAAACGTACCTTTACTCACATACATCTCTTCCTAGGTCTCAATCGAACCTCCTCTTGAGCTATCGCAGTCGGATGTCGCCGTCGAAGCTAGAGATTTCCCCTCGGAGACCCCTCGGTAATTCCTCTCTCTCCCTCCTCTGGGTGCGCGTTTCTTTCTCTCGGGGTGGGTGATGGTCGAAGTTAGTTGTCGTTCAGATTGGGAAGGTCTGGGCCGAAAAGGCCTGAGCTCCACCTTCCTCTCTCCTTCGGCTCTCCGACGTCGAGGTCCTCTGTTATGTGGTGAAGAAGACGGGTTCAGCTTCCTTTTTTTCTTTCTTTTTAGTGGTCCGGTTCACTGAGTTAATTACATAATAGAGGACCGGTTCACCTCCCTTCTTTTAATTTGGGATCCGGGTAAGGCTTGGGTTGTGGGCTTGGATTCGGGTCATCGGGTAAGGTCTGGGCTGGGTTTCCTTCGTGGGCTGCTGAGGCTTTATACTTTTTTTAAGCTATGTGTTATATGTATATATGTTATGGTATATGTTCTAGTATATGTTAGTATTTAATTATTAGCTTATTATTATCACATTTCTGAGTTTTGTGAGATAAATATATTTCTGAAAATATTTTATACTTTAAAAGTGTCTAAAAAGTGGTACTATATGATATATCTTATATTGATATAATATGGTGTTTAATATATGTTTTGGAAATTATAAAGTAAAGTAGTATTGTTGTTTTATAAATGTGGGTTATTAAAATAGATTGATTTTGGTAATTTTATTATATTTAAGTATGATGTGGAGTGTGTTATTAAATATTATATATATCTTATAAATTGTTCTAGAAATGATTTACTGATTTTGATAAGGTCTTGGAATAAAATGCCAGAATTATCTCTATTAGGTGATTTGAGAAATTGTTTAAAAATGAGTTGACTTGACTCGGGATTTAAGAGTTTGGAAAACTTGGGAAATGGGTTTTGAAATATTGTTTTAATATTCGATATTAAAGAAGGGATTTGACGGAACTTGAACTATTGGATCTTGAGCTTGAAGTTATATTGAAAGTGTCATTTCAAATGTCGGGATTTTGTCTTGGCTTGATAATATGAGTTTTGAGAAGGAAATTGGAAGAATGATTTTGGTCGATTTGATCGTATCGGAAAGGTTTTGGAAAACAGTTTTACTATCGATTGGTTTTGAGAGTGTTGAGAACTCGGGTTTCATGTGTATGAATATTGGTCCGGTAGCTTATGGAAATGGATTGATGATAGGTGTGTATTGCTTTTGGATTGCTTTGGACTTGCATTTGGGCCCTTGCTTGTGTTATCTTGCTGTTCTGCACCTTCAGGTAAGTATCCTACGGGACTTACTCAGTAACCTGGACCTCCTGCCTGATGTGTCATGTAATGTGTAGTTTTGTTGCATATTAAAGCATGCCATGTAGTATCATGATAGGATTGCATTGAACTGAGCATGTGCTTACTTTGTGCGTTTGAATACAGAACGACCGTTATCTGTGATAGTCCTAGAGTCTTTGATAGGGTCATAGGGTAGCCTAGCCCCATCGGGTGCCCTGAGTCTATCGAGTTGATATGAGCATGATATGATAGCCCAGCACCATCGGGCAAGAGATGAGATGATATGATATGATAGCCCAGCACCATCGGGCAAGAGATGAGATGATATGATATGATATGATGATGCCGTGGTTAGTGCACCACCACGAGGAAATTGCTATGCTATAGAACCGAACTGGCCAGTCTCTGCACTAACGGGAAGGGGTGTAGAGGTAGGAGAGGGATATGCCACTTGGCATTGTCTTGGGCCCTTTACAACTTTTCTGCATATTATATATATACTAGGGGCATGATAGTGTGATTTAAATCTTGTACCGCATTAGTCATCTTTTATTTAGGTATAGGCATGTTATGTGGCCTCAGCGCGGTCAGAGGACCCGCAGGCGATTATCGGGCCTGACTTCGTGGATAGTGTTAGGTACCACTCTTGTTGCTCCTTGCTTCTACGACGGGGAAATCTCTTGGCGAATTGAAGAATCCGACACATATTCTAGCTTGATAAAATGACAATCACCCAATATGTTTTGGTTTTGACCTGGCTCTGCCGAGGCACCTGTATCTACACTTTGCTTCCTCTTTACTTTCATTTGAATTGAATTTCCGCGACTTGATTGCTTGGGGTTCGAAATCCCCGCTTTGAATATTGATCTTTAGAGGTTTGAAACCTCGACCTGTACCTGAATTGCAATATCCGAACGAAGGTATCCGACCTTCGAAACGTATCTCGGATATTTATATCCGGGCCGTTACAAAGTTGGTATCAGAGCGAGGTTGTGCAATTCGGGTACGCAAGGGTCGAGTGTATGTTTTGGAAAACCGCCCATGGATTTCGAAAGATTTGAAAGCATTTTAAAGGGGCAAAATGAACTTAAAATGCGTAACTCAATTGGACTAAATATGAACTTGGCTTATGATAAAAGAGGAGAACCAACTAATAAGGGATCGAGAGGGTAGAAAAGGCGTTAGATCGTCCCTTTTGGATGTAGTCGGGGATGGGTAGGCAAAATATTAGCTTGTTCTTTACAGCTGGGTCTGGAAGATTCCAAGGAGATCGTTATAATTGTCATTGACTGATTCTATGTTGAGTGCTTGATATGCTAAAGATTTGATTGGTATGTTCTAACTATTGAATGAATATTGAATGATCTGTGCAAACGGGATAGCGGGAGTACTCTTCTTCTTATATGGTCAAGCCCAGCTTGTGTGTGAGACAACCCCTTCCACTAAGTTAGCCCATTGACGGTTCTATCGAGTCCTTCTCCCGGATGTCAGTGTCTTCCACTGGGAATGGGGCTAGTAAACACATTGTGTCGGGAATCATGATTGAATATGAGGGTTGCCCGAGAGAGTATTGGAAGATGGTCCTTGATGTAATTCCGAGTTAGAGAGTGAGATGTTTACGGGGATGTCCTTATCAATTCTTATGACGATCCATTAGTGTCTTCTTGTCACGAAGAGTCGTACCAAGGTCCCACGGGAAAGATGGGAGATGAGTCAGTTGGGAAGAGTCAATGTTTGCCCTTATGGATCTCTATCGGGTTATCTTGATTGCTCTGTCCATGATTGTGTGATACTATGCGGTACTACTCCTTGACCTACAGATTGATCCTTAGTGTGAAATTGTGCTTATGTGCTTTGATGTTCATCATGACTATTGTATGGGTTCGAGCTACATTTATTATATCCATATCATCCCGACATGATCTACTTAGTATATTGCATTGTCATACTGGGGCACGAATAAATATTTCATATGCTAGGATGTTGTATAATTGATGTCCTCCATGTGAATAGATTCATGATAGTGTGATCGTTCGGTTCTAGTATCATGATAGAGTGAGTCCCTTACTTGATGGATACATGTTATAATTTCATGGCAACATGCCTTATATGCTACGTAATCCTCAGTACCTGTTATGATGATGATCCTTAATGTAAAATTCGTGGTTGTATGACATCATGTGCCCATGCTGGTCACATTACTTAGGTCTCATGTTCTATCATGGTTAAATGTCGTTATAACATGTCTACTTGACCTATCATATTGATCTTGCTGATGACTGATTGAGAGCATAAACCACATGATATGAGTCTATATAATTGTTGCTTCTCTTGGATTAGGTCCATGATAGTATGATCAATTCTTCTTTGTATGAATGCTCACAAGATATTCTCCTTAGCATGCTCGCCGATGACGCCTTGATGCCTATCATTCCTTCTGTGACAAGAAACTATAGCACGCCCATCTATTTTGTAATTGTCAGATTAACTATTGTGGATTATTTTGCATATGATAGTGTTGTGTGTTCCTTGCATCAAATGGAGAATATGTGGCATAATTGAGTTTTCGTGAATGCATGTTTCATCCTAGTATGTGCTGATTCGAACTCATGTCCCCCTATTCTCGTCATATTGCCCGTTACTTAGACTTGGATTATACATCGTTACATTTCCTCCCATGCTCCTATATTATTGGAACGTGATTGAATTAAAGTCTTGCTTAATGTCGAGTAATCAATCAAGTGCATTTATGAGCCCTATGTTATGTTAAGCCATTAGTAACGTGTAGGATCCATGGTTATGACTTGTGCACATTTATGCCCTGCTTGCGTTATTGTTCATTCTCTATTGAGCTAGGTCCCTGATGGTGTGGTTCTTCCCTCTCTTTATCCTCTTAAATGTTTTAATCATCCTGATAAGAGTGATATTGGATTCGAAGATCGACTTGCTTTCTGTGATGGTTAATTTAGCATGTTTACATGTTCTCGCTCGGTGGTATCCCTCTATTACTCTAGGATATTCTCTCATGCTTGCATTAATGTATGACTTGACACCTCGCATGATCACACGCCACCCTATATCATGATTTTGCATATGCATGACGCATGAATATCGGAATGAATCTAGTTGAATTACTTTAATTGTACTCATGTTCGATGTGTGCTATTAGTATCATGTAAGGCTTATGATTTCCAATATGACTCACTAAATGGTGACTTGCCATACTTATTCTATTACGTAAGCATGATTGTTTTATAATGTGACAGTTATTATACCATTTTATATGCCCTATAATGATTCATTCCTAGCATGATTATAATCTATCGCCCGTGATGTTAACTTGGTTACTCTGTGGTGATCCGATTGCTTTCATGTACATCATGTCGAACTTATTTAAACACTCTTGGCTATGCCATGCCTGATCATGTATCTCTAGCATCATGAAGGATCTATGCTCTCTAAATGTATCTCGTCTTATGATTACATGTCATCCTTAACTTCTATGTGATCATTGCTGCTAGATGTGATAGTTACTATGCTACTCTTATGTGTCCTCGTATGACGCTTCATCTGATTGTTATAATATACTTTACCATGATATATTTGGACTCATTTGTTGATGTGTATACCATGCATGACTTCGAACCATACATTGATTATATACATGATGCTTGTTATCTTCAATTAAATCCCGCATGACTTCGAATCATACATGATCATTGTAAATTCCGCATAGCTTGCTTGAAGTTGTTAGGCATATCTGCTTCCATGGAATCATAGACTACTAGCTTGTTTCACGAGCAACAGTGTAGGACTCGATCGTGCCTTTGGAATGAATATGTATGTCGTTGTTCCTTGAGATAGGTACATGTTAGTGTGGATTAATGTGACTGATATGCCCCATGATGAATTCATTCTGCTCGTCACCATTGTAACCTAATAGACTTTTATAAGGGCATCGCTACTCTTCCCGGGTCGGAGTCTTGTCTCTAGTCATGTCATCTTTAGCTTTGGTCCATTTTTCTCTCCAAGGGAAACGTTGGGTTGTCCGCTCTTGTCACTCCCCTATCTCCGCTAACTTAGACTCCTACGCGATAAATGGGATGAGCGACCGCATGGAAAAGGGAACGGGAAGTCGAATAGCGATAGAGCAGTGCAGCGAAAGCGTGGGCCCATAACCCACGGGCCTTAGGATCGACAACATCGACGGAACAAGCTCGCTTCGAGGATTGCGATTATTGAGTACGATATGACTTGCAGGTGGGAGCGTCCACCATTCGAATTGCTAACCCTTTCTGAACTTGTTGATGGTGTATTGCACTGACTTGATGTGGAAAATTGCGAGTTGATGTGATGACTTGGTAATGATTATTGCCTGATTATCCGTTGTCTATGATGATATATATGATTCGATGCCTGACAGCCCTAATGTGCCATGATGACTTGATGTGATGCTACTCTGAGTTGCTAAGCATGATCTAAATTCCTTTCCTATATATTATGAACTGCAAATGCCGAGAATCTGAACTGTTTATTAGCTAAGATTATGATGAAACTTGCTAGCTTGAATTGACCATATTCATATATGATGTTTTACAATACTCGTTGAGCATGACGGTAAATTAAGACTTTTGATACATGTTGCAATGTTTAATGATGGATTAATGATGCTATTGATATAAATGTTAGTTGATATGATGTAGTCCTTATGTGTAATAATGTCCATGATTGCTTCTTCCTTGAACATGTGAGTGAGGTCCTTTGGTAGAGTGGTCAGAGAGTGGAGAAAGGGCTTTGAGCGATTATAATGATCGACGGTGGTAAGGGAAAGTTGCAGAAGAGGGATGTTGACTTAAGTAGGAGCGGGTGAGTTTTTAGAACTATAAGAGGCGATGCTTAGTGGTTTTCGATGAGCTCCTAGGTGAATCTTAGGTGGGGGTATGGTTAGAATAGGCCGGCTAGGTGGTGATCGGGGTATTTTTATAGAAGAGATGTGGTTAGAAGGGGGTTGAATTCTTAGAGGTGGATTGTTAGTGAGAGTGCTTGGTGGGAAGAGGTGTGAGATTAAAAGGTCAAAATGAATTGGGGCTTCTGTGCGGTAGTATCCGAGTTGATGTCGGTGAGACTAGATGAAGATTGGTCTTGGCTTAAGAGTGGGAGACGAGCGAGCGGGGATTGCGTTTTATTATGGCTAGTATGGTGTGTAAAACTTTCTTAACTAAGTGATTATGAACTGGCATGATGTTAGATAGCGACCGTGATAAACCTGAGATGGCATGATATTACATTTTGATATGCAATAATGAAATATAATTGGTAGTGACAACTATGATCATGATATAGTGATACATTGCTATCCTACTATGTTCTAGAAGCATGTTATGATGTGTTTTATAAATCACGAGATGATGTTATGTTGATTATATGAAAGCATGATGTTATACTATATGGTTGATAAGCATGATTATGAATAGGTAAGTGAGGAATATGACTTGGAGCATGAATATGACTTATGTGTATATATGAGATGATGGTGCCTGATGACTAAATGATCGTTATATGGTATTGTAAGGAGTTGAAATGATGTTTTGTGAGTATGTTAGCATTTCGATGCTTGGTATATGGTTAGATCTTTCCTTTTGCTGAAGCTTAAATGGCATTACCTTGTGTGTTAATGTGTTGAAAATTAATATTAATTTGTTGACCTTATGATGAGATTCTGCTATGACTATCTTTACCATGCTAATGTTTGAATTGACATGCTAAATCTGTTATGACAATGCGGAATAGAATTCGGATAGGTTGATAAGATGATTAGGTGAGTTATGTCTTCATTAAGTGAAAAACCTCTGTTATGACTGGTTCCACTTTTGTTGCGATGTTGAGATGCGATCGTGAGATTTGACTTGTAGTGGCGTACCGACTACATGACACCTAACCTTTTTGATCTCTTAACATGTGTGCTTGCGTGATAAGTTATGAGAATTCGATGATGCACTTGTGATGCCTTCTGTATGAGGTAGATATACTTTATGACTCATGGTATGATGTTAAGATTTTGTTATTGCTTTTGGCATGTTCTGAAGGGATGGTGTGATTTATTTTATGGGTAATCATGTTATGCGGTTGAGATGTCGATTGGTTGAGATTATCATGATTGATGTTGAGATTGCCATATGAGAGGTGGCTGATGATGTTATGAGTCGATGAGTTGATTTACTTATGTGCTTATTGATTTGAGGATGATGATAAAATAATTTTGGAACCTAGGAAGAGAATATGAGATTAGCCCTTAGAGGTGGATGATTCCACCTCCTACCTTCTGAATTTGATTGATTGGTATGCGGGAAACTGAGTGGGCTTTCGGAAGATTTTGACAAGATCTTGATTTGAAAGGATTTGACTTGTTTTGATGTAAAGTTGCTTGATTAAACGTTGAATTTGAAGATTTTGAGCGGTTTTGAAAAGGGCCAACTTGGGGTTTTAAATAAGTCGAGAGTTTCAATGATTTAGATGACAATCTTTCCATTTACAAAATGCTTTGAGGTTTTGCGAACTGGATTTACATTATGACGTCTCACAAAGTGGATACAAGCATGTTATAGGGGCGCTTATAGATTGCTTGCTAAGACCTGGTCGGGACGCTATAATACTTTTAGAGTTGTGGTACTTCCGAAAAGTCAAAGCGAGGATGTGATAAGGGCGCTTATTACACACTTGATAAGACCAATTGGAGATGTCACGACCGTGACTAGGATGTTGTGAGAATAAACCGGACCTATATCATAAAAGCCTATTCCAATTAAAACAATAGGCCAAGTAAATAAATCGGGCCTATATCATAAAAGCCTATTCCACTAATTTTAACCCGGCCTAATATGTGTTTAGAAGATAAAAACTGGCCCAAAGATAAAGCCCTAAATAGTGTGGTTCCGCATAATTGATTCCGTGTTCAATTTGTTGCTTGATTGTGCCTATCTGGTTGGTAGTGATGTGCAGATTCCATGTTTTTTTTATGATCTGTTGATGATGTGTTCTATTGTGTTGATAATTGAGATTTGATGCTATGATGAATTTTGATAGAATGATGTTGATTATGTTGAAATATTGATGTGTAGTGATGTCTTTGAGCTGATCTGCCGAGATTGATCTTGAGAAAAGCACCTAGGAAATGGAATATGGGATTAGCCCTTAGAGGTGAATGTTGCCACCTCTTGAAATTCTTAAAATCTGATAGACTTAAAATAAGAGAAATGATTTGGATTTTGAAAGACCAAACACGATCGAGAATTTGCTTGATTATCTTGAATTGAGAACCCTTTTGAAACTTTTCGACCCAAGTTTACATTATAACGTCCCACGAAGTGGATATAAGCATTTATAGGGGCACTTATAGATTGTTTGCTAAGACCTAGTGGAGACGTTATGATTCTTTTGAGTTAAAATGTAACCAAGAAGTCGGGGTAAGGTTATGATAGGGGCCCATATCACATTCTTGCTACGACCAATTGAGAATATTATGATCATGAAGAAGATATTGCGAGGATCTCATAGGGGCACTTATGAGGTACTTACGGGATCAATGGCGTGATCCTCGGACTCACCAATTTCGAACTTCATCCCCTTGCTTTAGAAAGGGATTTTAGTCTCGAGGACGAGACTTGTTTTTAGAGGTGGATGATGTAAACACCGAGATTTGTAAATAATATTTTGTAATTATAAATTTGATTTCGATAAAAATTTATTCAATTTCCGAGATTCCAAAAATTTTCAAAAATCTCCGTTCTCGAGCCAATAACTAATTTAAATTCTTTCGAACAATTCCGGCATAAACTTGTGACTCAAATTTGAAAACGAATAACTCCGTTTTATTATTCCAAGGCTTGAAAATATTTTCGGGTTTCGTTATTTAATTCGGGTTCGAATATTTATTTTGTATTTATTTTAAATCGTGTCGGGTTAAGGTCGAAAAGCGGGTTTCAGGATTTATTTCCGGGTATATAAGTTGACTTTCATCATAATTAATGCCTTAGCCACCCTAAGACCCTACCAACTAGCTAATTAGACCCCTTTTTTCCATACACACACAGCTGCCCTGCATCTGCCCTTGCCCTTATACCCGACACCCCTCTCCTCCATCTTTCTTTCAAAGATCCAGCAGCCCCTCAGCCTCCATCCCTCCTTTAATTCATCTGTCACCTCATCTTCCTGCATTCTCCCTACAACACTCCATCCCCTCCCTCAATTTTCTTCAAAAACCCACTGGTTCCCCCTCCCCCCACATTTGCACCCTCTTTCATCCCCCCTCATCTCCTTGTGATTCAAACAAAATCCCACCCTATCTCCTCCGTGGCACCTCCACAACACCACCACGCTGCCACCTCTGCTCACCTTCGTCCTCCGTCCCACCAGCCCCGCCACCACAAGCCCCTCCTCGTTCTTTTATTTCTCTGAAGTTCAGACGCTACCATACCTCACCTTTTTCCTTCGACCCGAGCAGCAGCCCAAGCATCTCCGAGCTCCGACGCTTCCTTCGATGGCAGTGCAGCCAAGAGGCTGAGCCAGGACGAACCACCGACAATCTCTGTTCGGATCGAGGAATGCAGCCCCGCCTCCGACGAGCCCGAAGGTCCTCCGGCAAGCCCGACGGAATCGAAACCCCTCGGTAAGCCTCTTCCCTTCGATCTCCTTTCTTCATGGCTTAGAATTATTTATTTCGATTGCAACCCGGGCCTGAGTGTGCGAAGGGAGGGCAAGTGTGCGAGAAAGAGGGCGAGCGAGTGGGAAAACGTGAGCAAGGGGTCGGGTGAGGGAGCAGCGAGGTCGAGTAAGAGAGTGAGAGAGCAGGGGCGAGAGCGACGAGGAACGGGAGAGGGAGGCGGAGCCAGGCGAGGGGGGTGAGGCGTGGCTGGAGGAAGCCCTGGTGCAGGTTCGAACAAAGGAAGGAGAACGGAGGAGTTTTGCAGGATTGGAGGCGGAAGAAGATGATGATGATGATGAGGCATCTTGTGGGCTGCACTTCCTTTCTTTTTATTTCATTTATCTATTGGGCTAGGGAATTCGGTTGGGCTGGGTAGAGCATTGGGCCTTCTTTTTTTTGGGGGGGGGGGGGTTTAAAATTCAGAAGTGAAATCGGATTTATTGGATTGGTTTTCAAAAAAATAGAAATGGGTCCTTTTCGATTTATAAGGTTTGGGTTTGGCTTGGATTACAAAAACTTGGGTCCGGTTTTGGTCATATTTATTCATTTATCAAATTATGTATTATTATTATCATTATTTAATTAATTCTGATTTAATTAGCTATTTAATTCATTATTGTTCAAATAGTTATCCAATGGCTATTTTCCTATGTGTTAAAAATATTTAAGTGCTTATGCGATTATCCTGTAATATTTAAAAGACTAATATATTATTTGAAACACTACTAAAGTGTCGGAATTTATTTAGATAAGGATTATTAAAATAGAAGAATGTCGGGGTTATTTTAATATTAATATAATTTTGAGAAATTGGTTTAAAGGTTTACTTGGTTGTTCAAATGATATTTTCATGATTATATGTTTATGTGATAATGATGATAACTAAAGTGTTGAGACTTTTGAAAGATGTTGGTTTTAACTTGCGGAATGATTTGGGGAATCATATGTGGAAATTATATGATATGATATTTTATGATATAAATATATGAATTGAAGTATGATTTGATATGTTGAGATAACGAGAATGAGATGATATATGATGGAATATAAGATGATACAAGATGTTTGAGTCAAGTTGAGATAAATGATGATGATGATGATGTTATGACTAATTATCAATGGATATATTTTGTTAGCGGTAAATGGGTCCTCTATGCTTTAGACTTATGTTTCTATTCTATTAAATTATTAGGTGATCTGTGACGTGACTCTGCTTACCCACTGCTGGTTTATTACTTTTGCTGATCTGCTACTCCAGGTAAGTCCTCCGAGGCTTACTCAAGTTAGAACCTCATGCCTGATGTGTCATATAGTATGTAGGCATTATAATAGCATGTCATGTAGTAGCATGCCTAGGTTCTGCATTAACAAATGAGCATACGTATTCTGAATTCGATTGGTAGAAACGGTCGTAAGTCGTGAGTGTAGGGTCTTTGCTAGGGTCATAGGATGACCCAGCCAAATCGAGTTCGTACCTAATCGAGTCTTGTCAAAAGAGTCTGATTATATGAGCATGAAGATGGATATTTTGGAGATATTTACATGAGCATGATATGGACATTACATGATCTCGGATATGACCTGGTCTCTACGCCTAGGTATGGGCGCAGAGTGGCCTCCACTCTAGGTATGGGAGTGGACGAGTCTCCACCCTAGGTATGGGCATGGTTTTCGAGTGGGATATGCCGCTTGGCATTCTTTGGGCCATTTACCGTATTTTTGCATATTATATATCCTGCCAAATTGCTTGCGTGTTTAACATTCAAGTATTGCATTAGATCATTCTCATCTAGGATTAGAACGTATTATATGTCCTCAACGAGGTCTTCAGGGCCCACATGAGTGGCTCGACCTTGACTTCGTGGTTAGTTTCAGGTACCCGTACCCTTACTTGATCATGTGCTATTGTGGCGGGGGATATCTCATGGCGCAGTGAGAGGGAGAGAAAGACCGACTTGAACTCCACACTTTTGCTACTTATTTCCTCGTATTTGGTTTTGACCCGGCCATGCCGTGGCAACTTGTATTATGATATTTCCTTCTTTATGCTGAGCGACTTAGGCAAGTAGGATAGGATCGGGGGACTTAATGTCCCTGTCGCGAATTTAGGGTGCGAAATCCCTTCTTTGATCACTAAAACTTTGTTTTAAAACTCAATCCGTACTCGAAATGTAAGATCCGAATGAAGGTATCCAATCCTTCGAAACGTAACCCGAATATTTATATTTGGGTCGTTACAACTCTCCTCGTTCAAATGGCCCGTATATATAAGGAGCCATGGTTCGATGCAGAGGACAAGTATCAACTCAAGCGATTTCGCAAAGAGGAGTTGGAAGAGATTTTATATGATGGAAGTCCCGAAGCCATGGACATTCTTTGTCGTAGGATCTCAAAATTGCGTGATAAAAAACACATATTGCAGAAGGAGTAGCCAGAACTCTGTGATAAAGTTGTTGATAGGGACGACCATATTCAAGAGCTTACGGTAAAAATAACGGAGCTAGCGACGGAGAACCACAAGTTGCGAGTGAAGATAGCGAACATAGGGAAGATCATTGACGGGAGCATGAACTAACATGTTTGTTATCGGTCAATTGTTATGTATCGAGTATATTTCATTTTGCTTCGTATTTTATGTGTTGTTGTTTCATTTTGGCATATGTTTGTTAAGTTGGAGTACTTTTAGTTTATGTGTTGTCTTTGGTGTAATATCGTTTTAATTAATCAATGAAGTTCAACTTTAAAAAAAAAAGAAAATAATTATTGGGTTCCATATATGTATGGATGCACATGTTTTTTTATTAACTACTCCCTCCGTTTGAAAATATTTTTCGTTTGACTTTTGTGCACATTGTTTAAGTATCTAAAAACTCTATAAAATATTATATTTTTAATCAAATTTTTTTTAATAAGTATCAATTTATAAAAAAAATTTGATTAAAAAAATAATATTTTATAAAGTTTTTAGCTCCTTAAACAACGTGCACAAAAGTCAAACAACAAATATTTGCAAACGGAGGGAGTACTAAAAATAAGGAGTAGAATTAGCTAATTTATATTTAAACTGCGTATGGGTTCTAGGGATGGCAATTTCACCCGCACTCGACAGATATCCGTCTCACCTGACCCAAAAAAGTGGGTGAAAATCAGAAATAAAGCGGATATTAAATGGCTGATGGGTCGGGTCAGATTCGGGTGAAGACATTCCCCACCCGTCACCCGACCCATCACCCGACCTGTCACCCGACTTATATTATATAATTATATTTTATATTCGTCAATGTGTTTGACGTATTTTTCAATACTATTTTTTGATGAATTTGATGTCTTGTATTTCACCCGAATTATCACCCGATCACCCAATGGGTGATGGGTGGACGGGGCGGGTGAAATATTTGGTGGGTGATGGGGTCGGGTAGGGTGAAGGGTTTTTGGTGGTGGGTCGGGTGACGAAAGTAGATCATTCACCCATCACCCGACCCATTGTCATCCCTAAATGGGTTCACATTTTAACTAGTTTATAGTTAAAAAAGGGAGTTAAAAAAAAGCTAAACCAACATGATTATTTGGTGTTTATTTTGTTTATTTGGTTTGAAATTATCATAATAAAATTTATAAACATATTGAATATAATTATAAAAAATTTTAAAACATGAATTTTCCAAAATAAAATTTATAAACATATTGAATATGTAAATAATTTTTATAATTTTTTTTATGATTAAATAAGTGTGGAAATAATTTAGTGGTGGATTGTGTAACGGCCCGGATATAAATATCTGAGATACGTTTCGAAGGTTGGATACCTTCGTTCGGATGTTGCAATTCAGGTACTGGTCGATGTTTCAAACCTCTAAAGATCACTCAATATTCAAAGCGGGGATTTCGAACCCCAATCAATCAAAGTTACAGAAATCCAATTTAAATGAAAGTAAAGCGGAAGTAAGGGTTAGTTACAAATGCCACGGCAAAGCCGGGTCAAAACCATAGTATAAATTCTAAGGTAGTATAGCCAAATTCGCGGGGTTAGACAGATTCTTTGCAATCGCCCGGGGATTTTCCCACGCCATAGAGACAGGGGGCAATCATACCTAAAAATAATTGGTGCGAGCGGGATCAGACCGAGGCCCTAACACACCCTGTCCCGCAAACGAACATACACATACGCTAATAATAAAGATGATGCAGATGCGGGAATTAAATCACACTAACATGATCCTAATTTACAATATGCGAAAAAAACTGTAAAGAATGCCGAGTGGCATGTCCCTCTCCTACCTCTGCAACCCTTCCCGTTAGTGCAGAGACTGGTCAGTTCGATGCTATAGCATATCATATCTCATCATAGCATATCGTATCTCATCATCATATCATATATCATGCTCATGCCCGATGGTGCTGGGTCATCATATCATATATCATGCTCATGCCCGATGGTACTGGGCTATCTCATCATCATATCATATCGACTCGATAGACTCAGGGCACCGGATGGGGCTGGGCTACCCTATGACCCTAGCAAAGACTCTAGGACTATCACAGATAACGGCTGTTCTGCTTACATACGCATAAAGAAATAGAATGCTCAATCACAAGTGCAATCCTAGCATGATACTATATGGCATGCTTTAATGCTTATGCAACACCTAGTATGTCATATATTCACAAGCAGGTAATCTCTTTCGAATCTGAGTAAGCCCATAAAGGAACTTACCTGAATAAGCCGAACAGCAGAGAAACAAGGCAGAAGCAGAGTCCAAGTAATGAATCATCCAATAGTAAGCAATGTCCAACATATCATAATCACCTATTAACATACAAATGCATAAGTCTATCTAATTCACACAAGGTGCCCCTAACTATCATCCATACTTCTCATATCTCGTTTCAGATTATTCCATCTTATCTCATCATAATTCAAATATCATTCCATGTTCCTCTCATTTCCAAAACAATCTCTCAAAGAACTCATCTTAGAAAATCAACAATTCTTTTAAAATCTCTTATCCAAATCCCGACATTAAACATTTTAACCTTAAAGTCAATTTCCCAAAATCATGTTATAAAATAATTCCGGCATGTTTCTTATTTCAAAAACCTTATATAGATAAATTCCAATACCAAATCATCAAAATAATTCTATGCTCACAAATAATATTTATAAATCAAAACCAACAATTCACTTTAAAAATTCCTAACCCACATATTCAAATCCTCATGAAATGCATCACATATAATTAATCCAATTAATACTATTTTAAAACAAATAACAATATATAAAGATTAATTTCCAGAATATTATAATTATAACCAAATCCCAAAATAATAATAATGATCAAATAATTTAACACTTACTATCCATATAATCTCAAAAGAATCCATAAATGTATTCATAACCCAATATCAATTATTATTACTTTTAAAACCTTTTTAAATATATTAAAATTTTAGAATATATACATATATATATTTATTTTCCCAATATACAAAATAACAATTAATATAACATATCATATATATATATATATAAATAACATAACACAATAATATAATTTAATACATAACATATAACCACAAAATATAACACAATTTAAACAACCCAACCCACCTGGATATAGGCCCACCTGCCCAGCCCAAGACCCGGATCCGAATCCAAGCCCAAACCCGCCAGCCCCCTTTGATTTAATGAACCGGACAAAGAGAAAAGGAGAAAAGAAGGCCAAACCAGCCAAAAAAATATAAGAAAAGAAGGACAGGTTCAGGTGAACCCATCTTCCCCAAAAGCAATAGAACAGGGCATGGGCGACGCCGGAGGAAGAAGAGGAAGGAATCCAGGTCTTCGGCGGCTCCATTCCGACACCAACTCACCCAATCCCGACCGAAATGAAATTCCGACCCCAAACCCACAGACACAGATTCAAACACGAGGGAAAGAGAGGAAGAAAAGAGGGATTACCGAGGGCACCGATCTCCGATTCCGGGGAAGGCTTCGGCTGCAATGGCAGATTGCAGACTACACGGGCTCAAGAGGAGGTCGCTTGAGGGCCTAGGATGATGGAAGAATAAGTAAAATTCCTCCTTTAGAAGTTTTATTGAAAACGAGAGCAAAAGGAGGCCCGACCTTGCTTGAACGGAAACAAGGGAGCGGAGAACTGGTGGCGGCACTGTAGCTCCGAAGAGCTTCTCCTCCTTCTTCTTCATTTGTCAGACATGGAAGGAGCTGCAGGTGGCTTGCTTTCGATTAATGGAAATCAGAGGAGGTTGGTGGCGTTGTGGCTGCTCACGAGACAGAGTAAGGGGACGGTGGCATCGGCAGTGGTGGTTTGATGGCGTTTTCTGGCTTCAAGACAGAGCTCTGGTGGGGTTTTGCTAGGAAACAGAAGATGAAAGGGAAGGAGGTAGGAGGTGGAATGGTGGTGGTGTGTCGGCAGTGAGAGGAGGAGATGGGGAGAGGTTTGGCAATGGTGAGGGTGTTTTGGTGGGTTATATGTTTCACTACAAGAAGGATAAAAGAGAGAAAGAGGATGAGTTTTTGTGGGTTTTTCCTGGCTCTTGCAGAAATTGAATGGGAGGGTGAAATGGTGGTTTGCTGTGGTGGAATGTAGTCTAAGAGAGTGAGGGCAGAGGGTAGGTGAAGTGAGCTGGGCGGGACCTCCACGGGAGAGAGACTGAGAGAGAGAGAGAGAGAGAGAGGAAAAAGGAAAAGAAATAGGAAATAAAAGATGTCTCCCACAATACCAATTCAAATTAGCGGAATAGGTTCAAAACCCGTTCGCCCGATCGAATCCTGACTAAATCAAATTTAAATAAAATTTCAATTACTAAATTCAAGTTGAATGGAATTAAATTAATTTTTATCAAAACTCGGAGCTCGAAGGCGGAATTAAAATCCGCTAGAATCTAAATTCTCAAAATGATGCCGGAATGACTCAAAAAATCAAAACTTACGCTCGAGGACGGGTTTTATTTTACTTTCACAAATTGAATTTAATAATAAAATATATAATATATAGAATGATAATACAAAATATATTCAGTCTTTACATTTATCCACCTCTAAAAACAAGTCTCATCCCCGAGACTAAAATCATTTAAAAGCAATGGGAAGAAGTTTGAAATCGGTGAGTCCGAGGACCATGTCCAAGGATCTTGTAATCATCTCGGTTGCGTCTTCCGGGATTCTCACAACATCCTAGTCACGGTCGTGACATCTCCAATTGGTCTTGTCAAGTGTGTAATAAGCGCCCTCATCACATCCTCGATTCGACTTTTCCAAAGTACCACAACTCTAAAAGTATTATAGCGTCCCGACTAGGTCTTAGCAACCAATCTATAAGCGCCCCTATAAAATGCTTGTATCCACTTTGTGAGACGTCATAATGTAAATCCAGTTCATAAATCCTCAAAGCATTTGTAAATGGAAAGATTGTCATCCAAATCATTAAAACTCTCAACTTCTTTAAAACCCCAAGTTGGCCATTTTTAAAATCGCTCAAAATCTTCAAATCCGATGTTTAATCAAGCAACTTTACACCAAAACAAGTCAATTCCTTTCAAATCAAGATTTCGTCAAAATCTCCCAAAAACCAAATCAGCTTCTCGCAAACTAATCAATCAAATTCAGAAGGTATGAGGTGGAATCATCCACCTCTAAGGGCTAATCTCATATTCTCTTCCTAGTTTCCAGAATCAAATCAATCTATCAGTCTCAATTCAAGCAAGATGCATAAGCCATAAGAAATGCACAACTGTATAACCAACCAATCTCCAATCAACACATCATACGGCAAGTCTCAACATGTAGCTACGTAGTACCACAAGGTCACATCAACATCTCCATATCATACTAAAGGTCATAATATGCATCTCAACGACATAACAAAATCATAACAACGTCTCAACATCACACCAGAAGTTATAAAGTATCACTCATCATAGAACCAACGAACCAAAACCCATTGTCAACACATCAGCACAACAAGGTCAGGCTATTAAGATTTAGCAGAGGCGAAGGTCAATCAATATATCAATCACCAAAACGTCAGCATACTTACAAAACATCATCTCAACTCATACAATGCCATATAACGATCATTTAGCAATCACGCACCATTATATCATATATATATATAAGTCATATTCACGATCCAATTCCATATTCATCATTTAACATCTCTTGATCATAATATAACATCATGCTCTCACATAGCAACATATCATTATTTCATGATTCATACAACACATCACAACATGCTTCTAGAACAACATAGTAGGATAGCAATGTGTCATTATATCGTGATAACACTTGCCACTGTCAACTAGATTTCAAATATTGCATATCAACATGTAATATCAGGCCATATCAGGTTTATCATGGTCGCTATCTAACATCATGCCAGTACATATTAGCAATTCACGAAATCAAGAAAATCCTCACATCACTACCAGTCAAAATGAAACGCAAACCCCGCTCGCTCGTCTCCCACTCTCAAGCCAAGACCGACCTTCATCTAGACCTACCAACATCTACTCGGATACTACCCCACAGAAGAAACCCCAATTCATTCCGACCTTTAATCTCACACCTCTTCCCGCCAAGCACTCTCTAACAATCCACCTCTAGAACTCCAGTCCCTATCTCTGTTTTCACACCCGAGCACCCCTGCATACTATGTTCTCGATACCCCCAAAGGTCATTTCTTACATTTCTCACTCTTTCCAAGATATCACAACGTATAACCCTTCTAACCACACATCTTCAATAAAATCTTCTCGGTCACTACCTAACCAACCTATCCTAACCGTACCCCTTATCCAAGATTCACCTAAGAGCTCATTGAAACCACCAAGCATTGTCTCTTATAATTCTCGAACTCACTCGGTCCAACCTAAGTCAACACCCCTCTTCTGCAACTTTTCCTTACCACCGTCAATCATTCTAATCACTCAAAACCTTTCTCCACTCTCTGACCACCCTACCAAGAGGACCTCACTCACATGTTCAAAGAAGAAGCAATCATGGACATTATTGCACATAAGGACTACATCATATCAACTAGCATTTATATTAAATGGCATCATTAGTTCATCGTTAGATATTGCAACATGTATCAAAAGTCTTAATTTACCGTCATGCTCAACAAGTATTGTAAAACATCATATATGAACCTAATCGAATCAACTGACAAGTTTCATCATAATCTTAGCTAATAACTAGTTCGATTCTCAGCATTTGCAGTTCATACTTTTAAAGGCAAGAAATTTAGATCATGCTTGACAGTTCAGAGCATCTACGCACCAAGACATCGGGCACATTAAAGATGTAAGGAAATCGAATCATATCATCATAGTCAACAGACAATCAAGCAACAGTCATCACCAAGTCATCACATCCACAAGCAACTTTCAACATCAAGTTAGTGCAATATCACCATCAACAAGTTCAAAAAGGATTAGCAATCCGAATGAAGGACACTCCCACTTGCAAGTCATATCGTACTCAATAATCGCAACCCTCGAAGCGAGCTTGTTCCGTCGACCTTGTTGATCCTGAGGCCCGTGGGTTATGGGCCCACGCTTCCGCTGCGTTGCTCTATCACTATCTAACTTCCTGTCCCCTCTTCTATGCGGTCGCTCATCCCATGTATCGTGTAGGAGTTTAAGTTAACGGAGATAGGGGGAGTGACAAGAGCGGACAACCCAACGTTTCTCTCGGAGACAAAATGGACCAAAGCTAAAGATCACACGAATAGAGACAAGACTCTGACCCGGGAATAGTAACGATGCCCTTAAGAAAGTCTATTAGGTTACAATTGTGACAAACACACACGAATTCATTATGGAGCATATCAATCACATCAATCAACACTAACATGTACCTATCTCGGGGCAACATTCGTATTCATATCAAAGACACAATCAAGTCCTACGCTGATGTATGTGAAACAAGCTAGTAGTATGCGATTCCATGGAAGAAGATATGCCTAGCAACTCCAAGCAAGCTATGCGGAACTAACAATGATCATGTATGATTCGAAGTCATGCGGGATTTAATGAAGATAACGAGTATCATGCATATGAACAATGTAAAAGCATGGTATAAACATCAACAAATGAGTCCAGATATATCATGGCAAGGTATGTCGTGACAAACAGGTGAAGCGTCATACGAGAACACATAAGAGCAGCATAGTAATTATCACATATATGAACAATGCACGAGTTTGGTGTATGCATCATACGAGATCATATAAGGGCAACATAGTAACTATCTCATCTGACACAATGATCACATATTAGGTCAAGCATGGCACGTAATCATATGACGAGATACATTTAGAAAGCATGGGTCCTACATGATACTAGCGATACATAATGTGATACAAACATAGTCAAGAGTCATTAAGAGGAGTTCAACACAATATTCACGAAACATGAGGCATCATCAAAAGTAACAAGAAGGACATCATGGGTGCTAGATTATATAATCATGCTAAGAATGAACCATCATAGAGTACATATATGGTACAATCGTTGTCACATCATAGAACAAGTACAACATGTGATCATTTAGCAGGTCATATTGGAAATCATAAGCCTTATAGGACACTACTGGCACACATTGAACCTGAACACAATCAAGATAACTCGACTAAATTCATTCTAGCATTCATGCATTATGTGTATGCAAAATCATGATATAACGTGGTGTGTGATCATACGAGGTGTCAAGTCATACGTTCATGAAAGCATAAGAAGATATCATAGAGTAATAGGGAAATACTACCGAGCGATATCATGTACGCATGCTAGGATTAATTGTCATGGAAGCAAGTCAATCATCGAATTCAACATCAATCTAATCGGATAAGAAAACATTTACGAGGATAGAGGGAGGGAGAATCACACTATCAAGGACCTAGTTCAAGAGAGAATGGACAATAATGCAAGCAGGGCATAAATGTGCATAAGTCATAACCAAGGATACTATATGTTACTAATGGCTCACATAACATATGATACATTCATGCACTAGATTGATTAATACGACGGTATGTAAGAGTTCAATCAATCACATCTCAACGACATAGTAACATGAGAGGAAATGTAACGAGGTATAGTGCAAGTCTAAGTAATGGGCAACATGACTAGAATATGGGGACATGAGTTCAAATTAATGTATACTGGGATAAAACATGTATTTATCAAGACTCGTTCACACTAACATATCCTCAATTTAGCGCAAGTAACACACAACAATATTAGTCACAGGATACTCAACAATAGTTAATCTCTTGAATACAAAATAGGTGGGCATGCTCTAGATTCTTGTCACATGATGAATGATAAGCATCGAGGCATCATCGGCTAGCATGCTAAAGAGCACATCTTATGAGGCATTCATATAAAGAAGAGTCGTTCACACTATCATGGACCTAACTCAGAAGAAGCAACAATCGTATAGACTCATATCATGTGGTTCATGCTTCCAATCAATCATACGAGCAATACAATAGGCTAAGTAGACATGCTATGACAACATATAACCATGATAGAAAGTCAGGCATAACACGAGGCTAAGCAATGCAACTGACCACAACCCGAGCTTAAACAATATAATCATGACAGAAGGCAAGGCATAATATGAGGCTAAGGAATGCAACCACCCACAGGTGTAATAACATGAGCAACATTTTACTAAGAAGCATTCGCAAGGTACATGCAGGATGTTACAAAATCATGTCATGCAATTCAGAGAGAGTCACCATTACAACCGGACAGAGATCCCTAAGGGTAACCATCGACTTTCCCCAACCGACTCATCACCCCTCTTTCCCGTGGAACTCCGGTACGACTCTTTATAGCAAGGAGACATTGGTTGATCATCATAAGGATTCAGAAGGACAGACTCAGAAACACCTTACTCTCGACTCAAAAGGGACATCAAGTACCACCTTCCAATACTCACTCAGACCACCTTCACATCCATATACGATTTCCGACACAGTGTGTTTACTAACCCCATTTCCCCGTGGAAGACACTGACATCCGGGAGAAGGACTCAATAGAACTACCAAGGGGTTAACATAGTAGAAGGGGTTGTCTCACACAAAAGCTGAGCTTAACCATATAAAAAGAAGAGTACTCCCGCTATCTCGTTTGCACAGATCATTCAATATTCATTCAATAGTTAGGACATACCAATCAATCTTTAGCATATCAAGCACTCAACATAGAATCAGTCAAATGCCAAATATAACGACCTCCTTGGAGTCTTCCCGACCCATCTGTAAAGAACGAGCTAATATTTCGCCTACCCATTCCCGACTACATCCAATAGGGATGGTCTAGCGCCTTTTCTACCCACTCGATCCGTTATTGGTTGGTTCTCCTCTTTTATCATAAGCCAAGTTCATATTTAATCGAATTGATTTAGGCATATTAAGTTCATTTTGCCCCCTTTAAAACGCTTTCAAATCTTTTGAAATCCATGGGCGGTTTTCCAAACATACACCCGACCCTTGCGTACCCGAATTGCACAACCTCGCTCTGATACCAACTTTGTAACAGCCCGGATATAAATATCCGAGATATGTTTCGAAGGTTGGATACCTTCGTTCGAATGTTGTAATTCAGGTACGGGTCGAGGTTTCAAACCTCTAAAGATCACTCAGTATTCAAAGCGGGGATTTCGAACCCCAATCAATCAAAGTTACAGAAATCCAATTTAAACGAAAGTAAAGTGGAAGTAAGGGTTAGATACAAATGCCACGGCAGAGCCGGGTCAAAACCATAGTATAAATTCTAAGGTAGTATAGCCAAATTCGCGGGGTTAGACAGATTCTTTGCAATCGCCCGGGGGATTTTTCCACGCCATAGAGACAGTGGGCAATCATACCTAAAAACAATTGGTGCGAGCGGTATCAGACCGAGGCCCCAACACACCCTGTCCCGCAAGCGAACATACACATACACTAATAATAAAGATGATGCATATGCGGGAATTAAATCACACTAACATGATCCTAATTTACAATATGCGAAAAAAAAAACTGTAAAGGCGCCCAAAGAATGCCAAGTGGCATGTCCCTCTCCTACCTCTGCACCCCTTCCCGTTAGTGCAGAGACTGGCCAGTTCGATGTTATAGCATATCAAATCTCATCATAGCATATCGTATCTCATCATCATATCATATATCATGCTCATGCCCGATGGTGCTGGGTCATCATATCATATATCATGCTCATGCCCGATGGTACTGGGCTATCTCATCATCATATCATATCGACTCGATAGACTCAGGGCACCCGATGGGGCTGGGCTACCCTATGACCCTAGCAAAGACTCTAGGACTATCACAGATAACGGCCGTTCTGCTTACATACGCATAAAGAAATAGAATGCTCAATCACAAGTGCAAACCTAGCATGATACTACATGGCATGCTTTAATGCTTATGCAACACCTAGTATGTCATATATTCACAAGCAGGTAATCTCTTTCGAATCTGAGTAAGCCCATAAAGGAACTTACCTGAATAAGCCAAACAGCAGAGAAACAAGGCAGAAGCAGAGTCCAAGTAATGAATCATCCAGTAGTAAGCAATGTCCAACATATCATAATCACCTAATAACATACAAATGCATAAGTCTATCTAATTCACACAAGGCGCCCCTAACTATCATCCATACTTCTAATATCTCGTTTCAGATTATTCCATCTTATCTCATCATAATTCAAATATCATTCCATGTTCCTCTCATTTCCAAAACAATCTCTCAAAGAAATCATCTTAGAAAATCAACAATTCTTTTAAAATCTCTTATCCAAATCCCGACATTAAACATTTTAACCTTAAGGTCAATTTCCCAAAATCATGTTATAAAATAATTCTGGCATGTTTCTTATTTCAAAAACCTTATATAGATAAATTCCAATACTAAATCATCAAAATAATTCTATGCTCACAAATAATATTTATAAATCAAAACCAACAATTCACTTTAAAAATTTCTAACCCACATATTCAAATCCTCATGAAATGCATCACATATAATTAATCCAATTAATAATATTTTAAAACAAATGACAATATATATATACATTAATTTTCAGAATATTATAATTATAACCAAATCCCAAAATAATAATAATGATCAAATAATTTAACACTTACTATCCATATAATCTCAAAACAATCCATAAATGTATTCATAACCCAATATCAATTATTATTACTTTTAAAACCTTTTTAAATATATTAAAATTTCTGAATATATACCTATATATATATATATATTTTCCCAATATCCAAAATAACAATTAATATAACATATCATATATATATATATATAAATAACATAACACAATAATATAATTTAACACATAACATATAACCACAAAATATAACACAATTTAAACAACCTAACCCACCCGGATATAGCTGGCCCACCTGCCCAGCCCAAGACCCGGATCCGAATCCAAGCCCAAACCCGCCAGCCCCCTTTGATTTAATGAACCGGACAAAGAGAAAAGGAGAAAAGAAGGCCAAACCAGCCAAAAAAATATAAGAAAAGAAGGACCGGTTCAGGTGAATCCATCTTCCCCAAAAGCAATAGAACAAGGCATGAGCAACGCCGGAGGAAGAAGAGGAAGGTATCCAGGTCTCCGGCGGCTCCATTCCGACACCAACTCACCCAATCCCGACCGAAAGGAAATTCCGACCCCAAACCCACAGACACAGATTCAAACGCGAGGGAAAGAGAGGAAGAAAAGAGGGATTACCGAGGGCACCGATCTCCGATTCCGGGGAAGGCTTCGGCTGCAATGGCGGATTTCAGACTACACGGGCTCAAGAGGAGGTCGCTTGAGGGCCTAGGATGATGGAAGAATAAGTAAAATTCCTCCTTTAGAAGTTTGTATTGAAAACGAGAGCAAAAGGAGGCCCGACCTTGCTTGAACGGAAACAGGGGAGCGGAGAACTGGTGGCGGCGCTATAGCTCCGAAGAGCTTCTCCTCCTTCTTCTTCATTTGTCAGACATGGAAGGAGCTGCAGGTGGCTTGCTGTCAATTAACGGAAATCAGAGGAGGTTGGTGGCGTTGTGGCTGCTCACGAGACAGAGTAAGGAGACGGTGGCTTCGGCAGTGGTGGTTTGGTGGCGTTTTTTGGCTCCTGCAAAAATTGAATGGGAGGGTGAAATGGTGGTTTGCTGTGGTGGAATGTAGTGTAAGAGAGTGAGGGCAGAGGGTAGGTGAAGTGAGCTGGGGGGACCTCCACGGGAGAGAGAGTGAGAGAGAGAGAGAGAGAGAGAGAGAGAATAAGGAAAAAGGAAAAGAAATAGAAAATAAAAGATGTCCCCCACAATACCAATTCAAATTAGCGGAATAGGTTCAAAACCCGCTCGCCTGATCGAATCCTGACTAAATCAAATTTAAATAAAATTTCAATTACTAAATTCAAGTTGAACGGAATTAAATTAATTTTTATCAAAACTCGGAGCTCGAAGGCGGAATTAAAATCCGCTAGAATCTAAATTCTCAAAATGATGCCGGAATGATTCAAAAAATCAAAACTTACGCTCGAGGACGGGTTTTATTTTACTTTCACAAATTGAATTTAATAATAAAATATATAATATATAGAATGATAATGCAAAATATATTCAGTCTTTACAGATTGCTTCAACGAAGACTCTTGTCTCTTTTGTCTATTTAACCACAGCCCAAGACGCAGGCTGTTGTCTACTCCGTCAACTTCCAATAAAGCTGGTTGTCCCCGGTTTTAGTGTTTTACAAAGGAATCTAATACACCCATAAATTTTTATGATTAAAACATAATTAGAAAATTATATTTATGTTAGAAAAAAAAACAAATAATATATATTTGTATACGTAGTAATATTTTGATGAAAAATCATATTTTCAAAATATTAGCCTCTTATTATCATCAAATAATCATCCTTTATATTTAAATATTTTTTCATAAAAAAATTATTCAAATATATATAATTAGTGATCAGTACATTAAACGTTCATACATTGTAGTTGTACATGCATGTGAAATACCATATTTTCCAATTAGTTTGTTTATATAAATCGTTCATCTCATCAACGTATTTAGGCATGGAACTAGGGTCGGGGTGGGATCCGCTCCAGCCCGTCCCATTTAAAAATAATAGAATAATAGGTAAACACATAATGCAAATATAAAAAAAATTAATTTATTCATTAAATTAAGAGTTGTATTAATGAAAATTATGTGTATAAAATTGTTTAACCCCATCTAGCCCACCTGAATTTTAATTTATAATTATTTACCCATATTTTTATAGTGTGTCCTACGAAGGGGGTTGTATGGTTGATTTTAAAAAAATCAATTACAGTACATTATAATTGATTACCTCATGCAATAGTCTATTGTAAATCTAATACAACCGTATAACGTGCATGAAGGTCAATACTCCTGTAAAATTCTGCAACGGTCAAAAAAAATTATGTGTCCTTTTTGTATTTCTTCAAAACCCTTACACCACCCCTTTTTCCCTATTTATACCGTTCCCCAATTGACTCAATGAAACTCCAAAGCAATTCAAACAATATTTTTTGGTAAAATTTTCTTAACTATTGGTGTGTGTGTTTTGGTGGGCTTTTTTTTTAAAAACACACCAACCGTACTTACGTTGATGCATGTTTGCATTGTTTTTGCAGATCGTTATCCCGTGTCGTACGAAGGATGTCGAGATATGGAATATACCCTGGCCAACTGATCGAGGTCGTTGGCACGGACATCTTGACAGGATCGTTCGAGGCGGGGACAGTCCACCGTGTCATAGGCGAATTGTATGTGGAGGTGGATTACACTCACCGGAGAACTCGGATGGGAGAGCTTGAGCGATATTTGGATCGATAATGTGTGGTGGCACTCACATGTGGAGTTTGTACTAGGGGATTCGTATCGTGTTGTCTCCCCGGTTAATGGTTTAGCAAAATGGGCAGAAGGGACGTTCATGCGAGCCCACAACGAGTGGGTTGCTAATCGATGGAGTGTCAACCCTGTGTATTTCCCCTATCTAGAAGGTACAGATGTTGTATTATATTTATATACATCATGATCCCTTACTTCTTTGATCATGCAGCTGTAACGGCCCAAATATAAATATTTGGGTTACGTTTCGAAGGATTGGATACCTTCGTGCAGATCTTGCAATTCGAGTACGGGTTGAGTTTTAAACTAAAGTTTTTAATGCTCAAAGAAGGGATTTCGCACCCTAAATTCGCGATAGGGCCATTGGATCCTCCGAGCCTATTCTACTTGCCTAAGTCGCTTAAAACGTTTTAAGTTCGAAAAGCATAAAAAGGAAATTTCATAATACAACTTGCCACGGTATGGCCGGGTCAAAACCAAATACGGGAAAATAAGTAGCAAAAGGGTGGAGTTCATAGTCGGTCTTTCTCTCCCTCTCAATGCGCCATAGGATATCCCCCGCCATAACAGCACATGCTCAAGCAAAGGTACGGGTACCTGAAACTAACCACGAAGTCAAGGTCGAGCCACTCATGCGGGCCCTGAAGACCTCACTGAGGACATATAATATGCCTATACCTAAATAAAGGATGCTTTAATGCAGTACAGAATATTAAACACTCAACATGCTAGCAGTTTGTATATATATGCAGAAAGCGATTAAATGGGATCCCGCACAGAATGCCAAGTGGCATGTCCCTCTCCTACTCCCGCACCCATGCTCGTTAGTGCAGGAACCGACCGCGTTTTATACTCCCGCACCCATGCTCGTTAGTGCGGGAACCGGTCGCGTTCAATATCATAACATCATCATTCGTATCAATAGTCATGCTCGTCAATTTAACAGTCTGACTCGATGAGGACTAAGTCCGATGGGACTGGACCATCCTATGACCCTAGCAAATGACTCTAGGACTCACAATTTAACGGCCGTTCTACCATACGCAAAGAGAATACGGATGCTCGATTAATTGTGCAACCTAAGCATGATACTACATGATTATGCGGGATGCAACACCTACACACTATATGACACATCAGGCATGAGGTTCTAACTTGAGTAAGCCCCGGAGGACTTACCTGGAATAGCAGATCAGCAAGAGGGAAGCAGCAAGAGGATAAGCAAGCAGATCACAAATCACCTAGCAATTATAAATAAACATGTATAAGCATACTGCACAGAACGGGATCCATTTACCACTACACATAATTTATCCATCAATTATTAGTCATAACATCATCATCATTATCTCGACTATCTCATAACATAAATTTCCTTAATTAACTCATTTCTATCAATCATCTCACATTTGATATCTTATTCGCCATCTCATCATGCATCATTATATAGCATCTCATATTTCATCACTTAATAACTCATATATCAACACATCATGCTTTATAATCATCAACTCAAGATTTCAAATGTCACTCATGCTTGAAACTCATATCCATATCATTTTCACATAAATTCACAAGTACGACTCTTCAAACAATTTACCAAGTGAAGTCCAAATAAGTTGGTTCCAAAGTTAGTCAAAGCCATTTAAACCCAAAGGAAGTCAACTCGATAATCAATCGATTCTTTGAAAATAATACTTAGCCAAAGTCCAATATTAAAGCATTTAAACCTTTAAACCAATTTTTCCAAAATCATATTATTAACATAATTCCGGCATACTTCTATTTCAAGGTCATTATCAAAATAAATTTCGACACTTTAGAAATATTTTAAACAATCTATATCATTCAAAACTAACCATTTAATGTCAAAACTTAACAAATAAATTATCCACATAAATAATTCTCAACAAATCAAATTAAATAACTAAATAAATATTTCAGAAAATATAAGCAATTAACTTAATAAAATAAAGAATCAACAAATCCATGGATTATTTGAATATCGCTCTCAACATCAAAACATTATCAATAAACAATTATATAAACTCTTACAATTAGACTTTAAATAACTTATGATAAATAATTAAATAATTAACCAATAAATAAAACAGAATAAATTAATAATAAGTAAATAATAATTTATATAACAATTATATAATATATAAATAATTTAATAAAATTAACATATAACAAATCTCACCCAAATACTCAAAACCAAAGGAAGAGAGGGATGCCCAAGATATTAACCCAAACCCGGATCCATACCCAGCCCAGAACCCGAAAGCCTAACCCGTGTATAATTTAATGAACCGAAAAGAATTAACCAGACCGGCCGGTTTACAACAAATAAAAAAAAAAAAGAGAGTGAACCCGGCCTGCTGAACCCTTCTCCTTCAACGAACAGAGCTCTGTTCACAGCGCTCGTGAAACGGAAGGAGGAAGAAGAAGCAAGGCCGGTCGGCGGCTCCTCTCCATCCCCAAACCTTGCCCACCTGACCGACGTGCTAATCCCGACCAAGTCCAACCCAGAAAGGAAGGAACGAACGCAAGGTAGGAGGGAGAAAAAGGGGACTCACGGTGTGCCTCCGAGGAAGAACTCAGGCTTCGATGGCGGCCTTTCCGACTGCGAGAGCTCGAGATAAGCTCCGATTGAGGCCTAGAAAGAGGGAGGAATGAATAAAGTTGCTCCTTTACAAGGTATTTAGCATAAGTCGAAAGAAGAGGAAGAGATTCGACCTTGAACGGAAAACAGGGGAGGTGGCGCGTTTCCGGAGGGGCTCCTGGGTGTGCCTGGGCTTTGTGGCTCCGCCTCCTTCGTCGGGGAAAGGTCTTCAAGACTGATGCTACTCTAAGAGAGGAGATGGGGGGGGGGGCTCGACTTCTTCTGCTGCGGAACAGGGGTGGTTCTTCGGGGCTCTCGGCGGTGGCGACAGGGAAGGCGATTGATGGTGGTGGCTGAACCAATGAGGAAGGTGTGGGAGGATGGTGGTGGTGACTTGAAATCAGAAAAGAAATGGAGGGAGTGTGGAAAAATGGAGGTGGTGTTTGTGGTGGCTCAATGAAATCGGGGAGGAAGGGGATGGCTTGCTTCAAGGGAGGAGGCGGAAGTGTGGCGTGCAGTTCGAGCTAAAAAAAACAGAGGGAGCATGAAGTGAAGAGGGTAGGAGGCTAGGAGCTATGGGTGGCTTGATGTGATCAAAGGAACGTAGGAGGAGGGAGTTGTGTAGCAGTTGTAAATAGGGAGATGGGAGGGGAAAGACTTGTTGCTGCAGATCTACAATAGGGGTAGGGGTAGAGGTAGGGGTAAGTGTGAAAGTGTGTGTAAAAGTCAAAGTGAATACCCGGAAACAAATCCCGAAACCCGCTTTCCGACTTTAACTCGACTCAATTAAAATCAATTTAAAATAAGCTTTCGAACCCGAATTAGATAATGAAGCCCGAAAATATTTCTATGTTTTAAAATAATAGAGCGAAATGAATTCATTTCAAATCAAATATCAAGTTCACGTCGGAATTCATTTCGAAGAATAAAAATAAAATCGTTTGCTCGAGAACAGAAATTTTCAATATTTTTCGAATCTTTGGGAATTAAATCAAAACTAATCAATATTAAATCAAAAATTAAATCTTAATTTAGAAAATAATATTTTTAAAATTTCGAGTCTTTACATCATCCACCTCTAAAAACAAGTCTCGTCCTCGAGACTAAAATTACTTCAAAGTAAGAGGAGGAAGTTTTAAAATGTGAGTCCAAGGACCATGTCCAAGGATATTGCGATCATCTCGATTGCGTCTTCCGGGATTCTCACAATATCCTAGTCACGGTCGTGACAGCTCCAATTGGTCTTGACAAGTATGCAATAAGCGCCCCTATCACATCCTCGCTTCGACTTTTCGGAAATGCCACAACTCTAAAAGTTCTACAATATCATCACTAGGTATTAGCAAGCACCCTACAAGCGCCCCCATAAAATGCTTGTATCCACTTCGTGAAGTATTATAGATTTACCCGAAACAGGTAAGTTTCAAAAGGGTTTAGCAATAAATAATAATAATAATAACAATAATAATAATAATAATAATAATAATAATAATAATAATAATAATAATAATAATAATAATAATAATAATAATAATAATAAATTAAACAAATTGCCTCAAAATCGTTGAAATTCTCGATCGCGTTTGGTCTTTCAAAATCAAAGTTAGTCCTATTAGCACCGTTCAAAATCTTTCAAATCCGACGTTAGTCAAGCAGTTTTAGAACATCAAGAGGGGGAGTCATCCACCTCTAAAGGCTAATCCCATATTCCACTTCCTAGGTTCATTTCCCATAATCAGTCTCAATCAATCAACCTCGAGATATCATCATAATCAGCATTTAAGCAACTCAAGATATCATATATCAACATAAACAAAGTCAGTCCATCAAGATTTATCATACCAATAATCATAACAAGAATATCAGCCTACTAGATCCTAACTATCATAACCAATCATCATCCATCGGAATATCGTCATAGCATAATTCATCATAACAGGGATGTCATTCTATCAAAAGGGTAACATATCAACACATCAAATCTCATCTTCAACAGATCATAAAAATCAGAGAAGTATGTACATTATTACTAGTCAGAACAGGACACAACCATCATACTCACTCATCGCCATCAAGCTCCCGAAGCTAAGGTCAAGTCTAAGTTAGGTCCACCAACTCAATTCAGGTCAAAATCTCCAAATACAAACATATATCGCTTCTCTTAAACCAGAACCCACGGATGTTCTCATCAGTTATATGTATACTAGTCCAAGGATCAAGCCTATCCCAAATTCACCCAACATATTCCGCAAGCTTAGGTCAAAGAGTCCTCTAAGGATCAATCTACTCAAGATCCCAAGGTCTCAAATCCGAC
The DNA here is from genome assembly GCA_963922045.1 of Persicaria maculosa. Taxonomy (NCBI): domain Eukaryota; kingdom Viridiplantae; phylum Streptophyta; class Magnoliopsida; order Caryophyllales; family Polygonaceae; genus Persicaria; species Persicaria maculosa. The sequence continues at coordinate 14,113,897 of OY998261.1, read as the reverse complement.
TTCTTATCTAACCACTCAAAGCTCATGCGTCGGAACTCACAACTCTCCAAGAAATCATAAATCGATCCCAATACTCCAACTCTCATCAAAACCTCTATCAAGCGCGCGAACAATCTAGGCGTTTCCTTCCAAATTCATTCATTTCACCTACATCCTCAAGAGTTCATCCGATTGATATCTCTACGAGAGAAATCTCAATTGCTCATGTACCCTTACCCTACTTCCTATACCAACAAGCATACCCATTGCTAATCTACCTCTAAAGAACCAACTCCTATTGACAACCTCATATAATGGCATCACTACATCCTATATCCTCAATATGTTTCAAGTAAAGGTTCATCTCCTAAGCTACTTACGCATCCCAAACAACATAAACACCTCACTCAGCTATGTCAGAAAGTCCTATCAGTACTCAATCGTCTACATTCGCCAGATTCTAAGTTAGAGAGCCAACTAGTGCTAAACCCGTAACACCACCCATCCAATCTCCTCAATCGCACCTATACCCAAGTGGTCAACAACATGCCTTACTCATAGAATATCCCCAAACCAAAACGTATCTCTACATTTCCCAAAAGGTCATAGAAATTTCACTTATTTACAGCACCAATTACCATTCAAAGTCCCACTATAGCCTCAATCAATCACGAGTCCTCAAGCCATCTTATACTAGCTTCTTATCGCCACATGCTTTAAACTCGCCTTAGACTACAATCCTCAACAACGACACCTTACCTCTTAATGACATTAACCATCAACCCTCTTTCCAAGAGAAATTATATATCATTCTTATTCGAATTCACTCAAGGCATCATAAATTATTTGAAGTTTCAAATTCCTACGACCATTAGTAGCATCATGTCCTTCACCTGACTAGTGCTCATATTTGTCATTCACAGTCCTTCTACCTACACACCCAAGCAATCACTCTCATAAATACTACGAACGATGTCCTTTAGTTAGCTTAAGGCATTTCCTCAAAGAATTATCGTTCATTTCCTAATTACCTCAAGATTCGAATCAATTGCACTCATACCAATTTCAATTTCTCCTTATTCTAAAACATCCAATCTCACATCTATTATTCCTCTAATTGCAATTCTAGCAAGTGTCCTGAATTCCCAAGAGCAAGCCTCAATATCGATCTCACATCCTCCCCCTTATCATATACACAACTCGAATCCCAAGGTCCACAAATTTACCAGCAGTCCTAGTCACTCAAACTTTAACGATATCCATAATTCATTCCTTACCAAGGTCATTCCTACTCACAGTACAAATAACCTAAGTCCTAAAGTCTACAATTCCTCAAGCCATCCTAGTTACCCAAGCATTAACGTTATCCAAAATTCATTCCCCGACAACCTTGCTACAACTCCCAGTACGATAACCTACTTATCATCACATCCTCCCTACGAGATCTCCTAAATAAGACATGCCTAGTCTACTCCTATTTTCCCTCAAGGATACCTAAACGAATTTACTCTATCATTCACTCAAATTACTCACCCATACTACAACCTTATTTCCAAAAATCTTGTCATTCTCATCCTATGCCCCACCTAAGGCCTACCTAGAAGGCTCATTTGAAAATCCTTAGCCAACGTCTCCTATCAGCCCAAGAACTCACTCGATCCTACCTAAGTCAATGTCTCATTTCCATGATTCTACCTCACACTCTCATTGATCGAACCTACAACTTCTAGTCTTCCCATCACTCCTCTAGCTATACCAAAAAAAAAAAGAAACCATAATCCAACATCGATAACTCACCCCTCATAGGCAAAATTAAAGCAAGCAACACTCAGTAACTCTAACTACCATATCAAAGTACTAACGCATCGAAATTTATCAACATATCAAATCTAGGCCTATTGCACAACATCATGTTCAAACATCACGGAAAAGATTAGCAGCTCGAATGGAGAACGCCCCTTCCCTAAGTTATATATACGAATCCAATGCGTGCTCGTCCTTCAATGCTGCTAATGACGTGAGTTCTGTCACCTGTAGGTTATGGGCCCACCATGCTTCCACTGCGCCGCTCTAGTTTACCCGGCTAGTTGTTCTTTCCCACATGTCGTCATTCGTTCTAAATATATAACACAGAGGTTCTAAATTAATAGAGATAGGTAAAAGATAAAAGCGGACAACCGATAATACTTACAGAGTCACTTATGGAATGAGAGTGAGGGTAATGAGACTAAGGACAAGGTGCCATGACAAGAAGACGCCTATTGACCATCACAGGAATCAAGAGGGATGACTCAACAAAACAACCCATCCCTATAGACTCGAAATCATGTCGAGAAACTTAGGCTATTCAAAGTTGATATTCTAGTACATTAATTAACTCGTGGCATGACCTATGGCGTCAAGTACCATACCCCATCACACACCCAAGTAATCAATGCACCCGAACAGAAATCCCAAGTATGATTAGATTCCCAACCCAATTTCCCGTGGAAGACGGTAAAATCATAGAGGAGACCCGATAAAACATTTGTGGAAGAGGATAAAAGGAAGAGAAGAATAAGAAAAGAATAGTAAGGAGAGAAAATGAAGGAAAGGAAAAGGAAGAAAAATAAGGAAAAGAAAAGAATCTATAAGACATCATTTAATGACATGAGAGGAGATAGGAGAAGAGAAAAGCGAGATGAAAAGAATAGACACCATTCAACAATCCTCAGCCTTAACTAGAAATTTGTCAAACCGAAGGTGAAATGAAAAGGAAACGACACAAAAAGTTAAATAATGGAAAAGATTGCTCCACAAGAACTGAAATTCCAGCCATAGAGTAAGGAAGGACTCCTCCCACTATCTCATTCGCACAAAAGTTCAATTCATAGTCAACATATATCAAAGAGGTCAACAAACATAATCTTGCTCAAGGAAGACAACACTCAGCACATAATGAATCAACAACAATTAATCTGATCCCCTTCGAGAGGGATCGCCCTCGGGCCCAATTTATATAAAATCACAGAATTTATCTAGAAGTTGCCCTTCGAGGGGCAACTGATCGGACGGACAACTATCCTCTCGGCCTCTATATTCTAACCCAGCTACTCCAACCATCACGGTGCAAACTCCTTGGAGTCTTCCAGGCCCTCTGTAAAGTACAAAGCTAAGTTTTGCCTACCCTTTCCCAAGTCTACATCCAATAGGGATGCTGTATCGCCTTTCTACCCACTCGATTTCCCTTTTTTCTGATTATTCTTAGTTTAAGTCAAGTTTATAAAGCTTTGTTAAATAATTTAGCCATATTAAATTCGTTTTGCCCCTTAAAACTCTTCAAAATCCTTTAAAACATTGGGCGATTTTTAAAATTATACTTCAACCCATTTGTACTCGAATTGCGCAACCCAAGCTCTGATACCACCTTTGTAACGGCCCAAATATAAATATTTGGGTTACGTTTCGAAGGATTGGATACCTTCGTTCAGATCTTGCAATTCGAGTACGGGTTGAGTTTTAAACCAAAGTTTTTAATGCTCAAAGAAGGGATTTCGCACCCTAAATTCGCGATAGGGCCATTGGATCCTCCGAGCCTATTCTACTTGCCTAAGTCGCTTAAAACGTTTTAAGTTCGAAAAGCATAAAAAGGAAATTTCATAATACAACTTGCCACGGTATGGCCGGGTCAAAACCAAATACGGGAAAATAAGTAGCAAAAGGGTGGAGTTCATAGTCGGTCTTTCTCTCCCTCTCAATGCGCCATAGGATATCCCCCGCCATAACAGCACATGCTCAAGCAAAGGTACGGGTACCTGAAACTAACCACGAAGTCAAGGTCGAGCCACTCATGCGGGCCCTGAAGACCTCACTGAGGACATATAATATGCCTATACCTAAATAAAGGATGCTCTAATGCAGTACAGAATATTAAACACTCAACATGCTAGCAGTTTGTATATATATGCAGAAAGCGATTAAATGGGATCCCGCACAGAATGCCAAGTGGCATGTCCCTCTCCTACTCCCGCACCCATGCTCGTTAGTGCAGGAACCGACCGCGTTTTATACTCCCGCACCCATGCTCGTTAGTGCGGGAACCGGTCGCGTTCAATATCATAACATCATCATTCGTATCAATAGTCATGCTCGTCAATTTAACAGTCTGACTCGATGAGGACTAAGTCCGATGGGACTGGACCATCCTATGACCCTAGCAAATGACTCTAGGACTCACAATTTAACGGCCGTTCTACCATACGCAAAGAGAATACGGATGCTCGATTAATTGTGCAACCTAAGCATGATACTACATGATTATGCGGGATGCAACACCTACACACTATATGACACATCAGGCATGAGGTTCTAACTTGAGTAAGCCCCGGAGGACTTACCTGGAATAGCAGATCAGCAAGAGGGAAGCAGCAAGAGGATAAGCAAGCAGATCACAGATCACCTAGCAATTATAAATAAACATGTATAAGCATACTGCACAGAACGGGATCCATTTACCACTACACATAATTTATCCATCAATTATTAGTCATAACATCATCATCATTATCTCGACTATCTCATAACATAAATTTCCTTAATTAACTCATTTCCATCAATCATCTCACATTTGATATCTTATTCGCCATCTCATCATGCATCATTATATAGCATCTCATATTTCATCACTTAATAACTCATATATCAACACATCATGCTTTATAATCATCAACTCAAGATTTCAAATGTCACTCATGCTTGAAACTCATATCCATATCATTTTCACATAAATTCACAAGTACGACTCTTCAAACAATTTACCAAGTGAAGTCCAAATAAGTTGGTTCCAAAGTTAGTCAAAGCCATTTAAACCCAAAGGAAGTCAACTCGATAATCAATCGATTCTTTGAAAATAATACTTAGCCAAAGTCCAATATTAAAGCATTTAAACCTTTAAACCAATTTTTCCAAAATCATATTATTAACATAATTCCGGCATACTTCTATTTCAAGGTCATTATCAAAATAAATTTCGACACTTTAGAAATATTTTAAACAATCTATATCATTCAAAACTAACCATTTAATGTCAAAACTTAACAAATAAATTATCCACATAAATAATTCTCAACAAATCAAATTAAATAACTAAATAAATATTTCAGAAAATATAAGCAATTAACTTAATAAAATAAAGAATCAACAAATCCATGGATTATTTGAATATCGCTCTCAACATCAAAACATTATCAATAAACAATTATATAAACTCTTACAATTAGACTTTAAATAACTTATGATAAATAATTAAATAATTAACCAATAAATAAAACAGAATAAATTAATAATAAGTAAATAATAATTTATATAACAATTATATAATATATAAATAATTTAATAAAATTAACATATAACAAATCTCACCCAAATACTCAAAACCAAAGGAAGAGAGGGATGCCCAAGATATTAACCCAAACCCGGATCCATACCCAGCCCAGAACCCGAAAGCCCAACCCGTGTATAATTTAATGAACCGAAAAGAATTAACCAGACCGGCCGGTTTACAACAAATAAAAAAAAAAGAGAGTGAACCCGGCCTGCTGAACCCTTCTCCTTCAACGAACAGAGCTCTGTTCACAGCGCTCGTGAAACGAAAGGAGGAAGAAGAAGCAAGGCCGGTCGGCGGCTCCTCTCCATCCCCAAACCATGCCCACCTGACCGACGTGCTAATCCCGACCAAGTCCAACCCAGAAAGGAAGGAACGAACGCAAGGTAGGAGGGAGAAAAAGGGGACTCACGGTGTGCCTCCGAGGAAGAACTCAGGCTTCGATGGCGGCCTTTCCGACTGCGAGAGCTCGAGATAAGCTCCGATTGAGGCCTAGAAAGAGGGAGGAATGAATAAAGTTGCTCCTTTACAAGGTATTTAGCATAAGTCGAAAGAAGAGGAAGAGATTCGACCTTGAACGGAAAACAGGGGAGGTGGCGCGTTTCCGGAGGGGCTCCTGGGTGTGCCTGGGCTTTGTGGCTCCGCCTCCTTCGTCGGGGAAAGGTCTTCAAGACTGATGCTACTCTAAGAGAGGAGATGGGGGGGGGGGCTCGACTTCTTCCGCTGCGGAACAGGGGTGGTTCTTCGGGGCTCTCGGCGGTGGCGACAGGGAAGGCGATTGATGGTGGTGGCTGAACCAATGAGGAAGGTGTGGGAGGATGGTGGTGGTGACTTGAAATCAGAAAAGAAATGGAGGGAGTGTGGAAAAATGGAGGTGGTGTTTGTGGTGGCTCAATGAAATCGGGGAGGAAGGGGATGGCTTGCTTCAAGGGAGGAGGCGGAAGTGTGGCGTGCAGTTCGAGCTAAAAAAAACAGAGGGAGCATGAAGTGAAGAGGGTAGGAGGCTAGGAGCTATGGGTGGCTTGATGTGATCAAAGGAACGTAGGAGGAGGGAGTTGTGTAGCAGTTGTAAATAGGGAGATGGGAGGGGAAAGACTTGTTGCTGCAGATCTACAATAGGGGTAGGGGTAGAGGTAGGGGTAAGTGTGAAAGTGTGTGTAAAAGTCAAAGTGAATACCCGGAAACAAATCCCGAAACCCGCTTTCCGACTTTAACTCGACTCAATTAAAATCAATTTAAAATACGCTTTCGAACCCGAATTAGATAATGAAGCCCGAAAATATTTCTAAGTTTTAAAATAATAGAGCGAAATGAATTCATTTCAAATCAAATATCAAGTTCACGTCGGAATTCATTTCGAAGAATAAAAATAAAATCGTTTGCTCGAGAACAGAAATTTTCAATATTTTTCGAATCTTTGGGAATTAAATCAAAACTAGTCAATATTAAATCAAAAATTAAATCTTAATTTAGAAAATAATATTTTTAAAATTTCGAGTCTTTACAGCAGCGTATTTTCAATATATATGTGGTATTTAATGCAGATCCGTCGTATCCCATTATGGAGCACTATCCAGTCGGTACAATGGTGGAGGTCAAGGGCTCGGGGCACGGCATTGTAGGCACATACTCTCAGGCCTTGGTGCGGGAAGTGGTATCATCGACATATGCTAGGGTGGAGTATGTGTCATTGTTGGCTGAGGACTGGAGAGCGGCCCTGTAGGAGGTTGTACATCATTGCAAGCTCAGGCCAATGCCACCCAATATGCCTGTGGATGTAGCCGTCTTCCAGTACGGAGAGGTCAATGTTTGGACGCACGACATGTGGTGGCACAGCTATGCGATCAAGCGCAAGCGAGACGGTTCAAAGTATCTCGTTCAATACGAACTCTACGGAGAAGGAACATGGTCGAAAAATTCTCAAATCCGACTCCATGGAGAGTGGGTGAATTCCGAGTGGGTGTTTGAGTGATCCCCCGTTTGTTGGTGTTTGTATGCATTTGTGTTTTCTTCTATTAGTACGTGTACATGTTAATGTACGTAAGTGATGTTTTGAATCGAGGTTTTAATTGTTTTGGGACTACAACGTACTCATCTTTTAGTGGAACTATTTCTTAGACATACTATATCCACAATAACCGACAATCGATCAAAGATTAGGGTTTGTGCATGTTACTTATATTATATATCAGATTGTAAAACATATATATTAAACATGCAAAGATTAAAGTACGGTTAATATAGGGCAAAATTGCCAATTTCTGGTCTTTAGGGTTTGTTAGATTAAAGAAATTAACTTTTAGTCATCTTTAGGATTTGTGTTCCGATCCGTATAAACTTTTTTTATATTGATGACTCCACTTTTGAAATTTTTTTAAAGTTAACAAAGGTTGAAATTAACAAATCCAACATAATTGGATTCCAACTTAACGAATAAGGAAATTATGTTCAACCTTTAGATATATAGTACATCTCTTTCCTTACTAGAAGGAAAACAATGTATCAGCTATCTTTATCAACCAAAACATTTATATTTCTAACTTGTTTAATGAATTATGAAATAAAATATAACCCGGAGATTATTGGAGAGTACTTATATATATTTCTATATAAATTGTTTAAATAATTTTAAAATACTGATAAAAATTATAACCCGGAAATTAGGGGAGGGAAAAAAGGAAATACGAGGAAATAAGTAGCAAAAGTGTGGAGTTCAAGTCGGTCTTTCTCTCCCTCTCACTGCGCCATGAGATATCCCCCGCCACAATAGTACATGATCAAGTAAGGGTACGGGTACCTGAAACTAACCACGAAGTCAAGGTCGAGCCACTCATGCGGGCCCTGAAGACCTCGCTGAGGACATATAATAGGCCTATACCTAAATAAATGATGCTCTAATGCAGTGCGGAAATATTAAACACACAAGCATGCTAACAGTTTATATATATGCAGAAAGCGATTAAATGAGATCCCGCACAGAATGCCAAGTGGCATGTCCCTCTCCTACTCCTACACCCATGCTCGTTAGTGCAGGAACCAACCGCGTTTTCTACTCCCGCAACCATGCTCGTTAGTGCGGGAACCGGTCGCGTTCAATATCATAATATCATCAATCGCATCAAAAGTCATGCTCGTCAATTTAACAGTCTGACTCGATGAGGATAAAGCCCGATGGGACTGGACTGTCCTATGACCCTAGCAAATGCCTCTAGGACTCACAATTTAACGGTCGTTCTACCATACACAAAGAGAATACAGATGCTATTGTGCAACCTAAGCATGATACTACATGATTATGCAGGATGCAACACCTACACACTATATGACACATCAGGCATGAGGTTCTAACTTGAGTAAGCCCCGGAGGACTTACCTGGAAACGCATAGCAGCAAAATAAGGCAGCAAAAGTGAGCAATCCAACAGATCAGAAATCACCTAGAAATTTCATAAATAATATAATAAGTCTAAGTCTAATTTATACAAGCACACAAGTTACATATGAAACATATAAGATACACATAATAACATAACCCATCTATTTGATCATTATCACCATTATCATTTCATCTCCATTTCTCATTTAGTTTCATTATCTCTCATAATCCGGTATCTTTCTCAATGCGATCATAATATCATCATCATCATCATCATCATCATCATCATCATCAGTCAACTCATCACATTCTTATTTCCATGAATTATTCCAATATCCCAAATTACCCATTTCAAATACCAAAACCTAGGAATTAGTTTATTCTTATAAACCATTCACAACAAATTAGATTAAATAACTAAATAAATAGATCAAGGAAAGATAATCAATTACTTAACCATATAAGGGATCACAATCCATAAAATATTCAAATAACCTTTACCCATTAAAATAATATAATCAAGCAACTAAATAATATTTTAAAAATCAGATTTAAATATATATATTAAAATAGACAATTAAATACTCCAATTAATTCCATATCATATTCAAATAAAATTCAGAAAAATATAAGTAAGTAACATTAGTAACCATCAAAGAGTTCACAAGTTGTGGAACTATAACCTTAAAATAATATAATTAACTAATTATTCAAATAATCCAGATTTTTAATAATTTATCATAAATAAGTAAATAATGAGTTAAATAAATACATAAATCAGAAAAATAAATTTAATAATAATTAGAATAACATTTATATATATAACCAACCTAATAATTTTATAACCCAAAAATACCCAACCAAAATAAGCCTCAAACAGTAGCCCAACCTGTATCCCCTTCCTGGCCCAAACCCGAGCCCATTTCATCAGTTAAAAAAAATGGAGGTGGACCCCATGGCGCTGACTGGGCAGGAGGGGGGTCCCACACCGGCTTCACCTTCTTCTTCAATTTCAAACAACTCCCTGCCAATTTGCTACTACAATCGGCGCCGGAGGAGACGGAGCCCCGTCGGCGAGCCATCCTCGTCTCCTCGTCGTTCAGCCCAGGCTCGGCCTACTTCTCTCCCGGACCTCCCCCTCCGACCTCACCCATACCCCATCGGACCTCGCACCCGCTGCTCACGGCCTAGCGCTCGACCTCACCGCCCTCGAGCTCGTCGGAGCTCTCGAGCTCGCCCACGCTCGCACTCATCTCACACACTCCCTTCCCGACCTTGAAGAATGAAAAAAAAAGAAATGAATGGCTAACGGAAGGAAAGGAACGAAGCTCACCGAGGTATTTGCGGACATCGGAGCTCTGATCGGAGTTCTGGGCGTCGTCGGAGGCTTTCAATGGCTCCTTGGACCTGCGACGGATGTGAGTGAGTATGGTGGTAGGGCTCGATGTTGGTTTGGATCGGAAACGAAGGAGAACGGCTTACTGGGAGGTTGTTTGTGTTCGAACGAGGGCGATAGAGCCTCGATGGCTTGTTGGTGGCGTCGGGAGCCTTCTGAGCTGCCTTGGGTCACTGGTGGACGTCGAGGGAGACGAAGGAGCTGAGGCGCTTCAGAAATAGAAGGGAGGAGGATGATGGTGGTGCCGAATGTGTTGAACGGAGCACCGGAAGAAGGATGGTGGTTAAGTGTGGGGATTTGGACAATGGACAGCGAGAAGAGGATGGATGGAAGGGAGTGGGTTGTTAAGAAATAAAAGGGGACAAAGGTGAAGGCTGGTGTGTAAAGAGGAGGGGCTGGTGTAGGCTTAGAAAGGTGAAAGTGAAGGATGGAGGTGAGGGCTGCAGTACAGATAGAGGGTGTCGGGTGTGAGGTGAAGTTGCAGCTGTGTGGTGTAGGAAAAGGGGGGCCTAAGGGTTGTTGGGTAGGGTCTAGGGTGGCTAAGGGTAAAAGTCAACTATAATATCCGGTAATAAACCACGAAACCCGCTTTCCGACCTTAACCCGACACATTTTAAAATAATTAATCGAATCCGAATTAAATAACGAAACCCAAAAATATTTTAAGCCTTGATAAAATGAAGCGGAATTATTTCGTTTTCAAATTTGAGTAACAAGTTTATGCCGGAATTGTTCGGAAGAATTTAAATCAGTCGTTGGCTCGAGAACGGAGATTTTGAAAATTTTCGAAATCTCAGAAATTGAATAAATTCTTATCGAAATCAAATTTATAACTATAAAAATATTTATATTAAAATCTCGGTCTTTACATCATCCACCTCTAAAAACAAGTCTCGTCCTCGAGACTAAAATCATTTTTAAAGCAAGGGGATGAAGTTCGAAATTGGTGAGTTCGAGGATCACGCCATCGATCTCGTAAGTACCTCATAAGTGCCCCTATGAGATCCTCGCGGTATCTTCGTCATGATCATAATATTCCCAATTGGTCGTAGCGAGAATGTGATATGGGCCCTTATCACAACATTACCCCGACTTCTTGGTTACATTATAACTCAAAAGAATCATAACATCTCCACTAGGTCTTAGCAAGCAATCTATAAGTGCCCCTATAAATGCTTGTATCCACTTCGTGGGACATTATAATGTAAACTTGGGTCGAAAAAGTTTCAAAAGGGTTCTCAATTCAAGTTAATCAAGCAAATTCTCAATCGCGTTCAGTCTTTCAAATCCAAGTCATTTCTCTTATTTTAAGTCTATCAGGTTTCAAGAATTTCAAGAGGTGGCAACATCCACCTCTAAGGGCTAATCCCATATTCCATTTCCTAGGTTGATTTTCAAAGTCAATCTCAGCATTCTTAGTTCAAGGTACAACACATCAAGATATCAACATATCATATACTCGTAAAAATTGCACATAACTATCAATCAGATAGGCACAATCACATAGTCAAACAATGATAAGGCACATCTCATAGCAAGGACCGGACAATACTCACCAACTAGCTCACGAGGTCAAAGAAATTTCCACACTAGGCTCCACGTAAGGATCAAGTAACTCGTCTAACACTCCCCCATAACTGGCCCGTATACTCTCCTCGGTCCCCCAGCTAGCCTCCTCAGGACCCCGCCTAGACCACTGAACTAAAAGCAAAGGAACCTCCCTGTTCCTGAGCTTCTTGACACGTCGGTCAAGGATCCTAATAGGGTTCTCTATAAAGGTATGGTCGGGCTCGACATGGAGGTCAGAATGATCGAGGATATGGCTAGGATCAGGCACAGATCTACAGAGCTGAGACACGTGGAACACATCATGAACTCTAGCTAAGAACGGGGGTAGGGCTAATCTATAGGAAACCTCACCTACACGCTCTAGGATCTCAAAGGGTCCAATATACCTAGGGCTCAGCTTGCCCTTGATGCCAAATCGTCAGACTCCCCTGGTGGGATGACACTCTCAGCCAAACATGAGCTCCCACATCGAAGACGATCTCTGTCCTCCGTCGATCAGCATACTTCTTCTAACGGTCCTGAGTGATCCTCATGTGCTCTCAAATGCGACCAACTTGATCCACTGTCTCTCGAACTAGCTCTGGCAAGGATGCGACTGTATCCGTGGGCTCATCCCAATAAACTAGTGACTTGCAGCGCCTCCCGTACAACGTCTCATAAGGAGCCATCTCGATCGAAGAATGATAGCTATTCTTGTACGAGAACTCGCCAGTGGTAGATATTTCACCCATCTATCACCCCACTCTAGCACACAAGATCGTAGAATATCCTCCAGTGTCTGTATAGTCCTCTCTCTCTACCCGTCTGTCTACGGATGGAAGGAAGTACTGAACTGTAATCTGGTCCCTAGAGCATCGTGCACATGCTGCCAAAATCGTGAAGTAAAGTGGTCGTCTCTGTCAGAAACAATCCTCTCTGGCACTCCATGCAGACGAACAATCTATAGAATGAACTCCTCAGCTACTCTCGATAGTAGCCATGTCTCTTGTATGGCAATAAAATGTGCGGACTTGGTCAACCTATCGACCACAACCCAGATGGCGTCGAATCCTCTGACATCTCTCCTCAGTCCGGTGACAAAGTCCATAGAAATGTCAGTCCACTTCCACTCAGGGACTGGAAGTGACCTGACAAGTCCTCCTGGCCGCTGGTGCTCAATACGAACCTGTTGACAGACCTGGCATCTAGCTACGAAATCAGTGATGTCTGCTCTCATCCTCTGCCACCAGTAAGACCTCCTCAAATCCTGGTACATCTTATTCGTCCCGGGATGGACAGAATAAGGAGTGGTGTGCGCCTCTCGCATGATCCTCTATTTAAGATCCTGAGTAGATGGTACCACAACACGATCCTGAAATGTCAGCATCCCGTCCTCTCTCTCTCTCTCTGACAACTCTCCGGCTCATCCCTGAGCCATCCGCTCTCTAAGAGCTACAATCTCTAGGCAATCTGTATGGGCTCTGCGAATCTCCTCCAACAGATCTGACTGCACCTCTAAGAAGGTCAGCTGTACGCTCTCTCGCTGGATCCAAAACTCGATACCACTCGATCTCAAATCTAACTGTAGTCGCTCCTGAGCGGTGAGCCTAGCTATCGTCACCTCCAGATGAGTCTTCCTGCTGAGCACATCTGCGACCACGTTAGCCTTCCCAGGGTGGTACACAATCTCCATATCATAGTCCTTGAGCAACTCCAGTCATCGCCTCTTTCTCATGTTCAGCTCCTTCTGCGTGAAGATGCACTTCGTGCTCTTATGATCCGTCATCACCTTGCATGACGTGCCATATAGATAGTGCCTCCAGATCTTCAGAGCATGAACTACAGCTGCTAGCTCTAGGTCATCAGTGGGGTAAGACAACTCTCCAGGCTTCAAATGACGTCAAGCATAGGCAATAACTCGATCCCTCTGATGAAGCACGCACACCAATCCGGCTCTGGATGCATCCGTGTAGACAACAAAATCCTCAGTCCCATCTGGCAAGGCTAGAACTGGTGCAGTGGTCAGCTTCTTCTTCAGAAGCTCGAAACTGGCCTAACACTCCACGCTCCACTCAAAAGGAACGTCCTTCCACAACAGCTGTGTCATCGGTCGTGCGATACTCGAGAACCCCTGAACGAATCTCCTGTAGTAACTCGCTAAGCCATGGAAGGAGCAGATATCCCTGACATTCTTGGGCACCTCCCAAGCTACTATAGCCTCTATCTTCGCCGGATCCACGACAACACCCTCTGCTGAAATCACGTGACCCAAGAAAGTCACCTCAGAAATCCAAAAATCACACTTGTTGTACTTGCCATACAGCTGATGCTTCCTCAGCGTCTCTAGCACAATCCTCAGGTGCTCCTCATGCTCCTCCCTACTCCTCGAATACACTAGAATATCTCGATGAAGACAACGATGAATCGATCCAAGTAATCGATGAACACTCGGTTCATGAGCTCCATAAAAGCGGCAGGTGCATTCGTCAGCCCAAATGGTATGACTACGAACTCATAATGTCCATAACGAGTCCGGAAGGCGGTCTTCGGTACATCCTCAGGCTTCACTCGAAGCTGATGATAACCGAATCTCACATCGATCTTCGAGAACACAACTGCTCCCTGAAGCTGATCCAACAAGTCATCAATCCGAGGGAGAGGATAATGGTTCTTCACTGTCGCCCGGTTCAACTCCCGGTAGTCAATGCACAATCTCAACGATCCGTCCTTCTTCTTAACGAAGAGGACCGGTGCTCCCCACGGTGACGCACAAGGTCTGATGTAGCCCTTCTCCACCAACTCCTCCAACTGAGCCTTCAGCTCTGCCATCTCGGTCGGGGCCATCCGATACGGTACTCGTGAAATCGGCCTCGTGCCTGGCTCTAACTCTATGGCGAAGTCGATGTCTCTCTGAGGAGGAAGTCTTGGCAGCTCGTTGGGAAACACGTCAGCAAAATCCCGCACTATAGGTACATCGGTTATTCCGGGCTGCTCACGATCCACCTCTAAGGCATAGCACCAATACCCCATGCATCCCTGATCCAAAAGTCTGGCTGCTCGAACTGCGCTGATAAGCGCCCCGTTCCGTTTGGGGTCACTTCCCCAAACTTGGTGCTCGGTCCCTTCATCAGCTAGAAGTGTCACAGTCCTCGTCCGAAGGTTAACGATCGCTCCATATCGTCCCATGAAATCCATGCCGAGAATGAGGTCGTCCATCTTCAGAGGCATCACAATCAGGTCTGCAGGCCACTCATGCTCTCCTATACGGATAGGGCATCCTAGGATCTCTCGACTAGTCCTAACGCTAAATCCATCTGGTATGCCTACTAAGAGGGATGAACCACTCGTGCAGCTAAGGCTCAGCCTAGCAACGCACGTCTCTGCTATAAAGCAGTGTGTACCACCAGTATCAAACAGCATACGCAGACACACATCATAGAGAGAGATGGTACCTGCTGCAGTCGGAGCGGAATGATCATCAACTCGCATCTGAAACACGCGGGGCGGTGGGGGCAACGCGAAACCATGACCTCCTGAAGTCTGTCCTCTGCCATAACTCGACCGAGATGGCCCGGCTGAAGTCGATCCTCTATCTTCGTAGCCAGAACCTTTGCCGCCTCTCAATCCTCTGCGACCTCTACTAGGAGCAGAACCTCTCCCCTGACCCTAGGGGTAAGTCAGTTGTGGGGGTCTGGGAGCCTCTGGAAGTCGGAGAGCTGGTGCAGATGGAGTCCCTCTACTCTGGGGGCAGTAGCGAGATCTATGCCCTAAAAGTCCACATGAATAGCACCTAGTATCTCTCGTCGGACATGCAGCAACATAATGACCCTCTTCGTAGCAGCCATGACAAGTAATGCTCCTAACTCGAACCTCTCTACTCGGAGTAGACGGTGCTAATGGAATCCTCGATACTCCTCCTTCGAATCCTCCTCAGAACCCTCCTCTAGTTCTCGTCTCCCATCTGGTCTCAGCGGGTCTAGGTCTCTTCCCCTCAGAGCGAGAGGAAGCATATGCAGTCGCGGAGAGGATACGCTGTTGATCATATAGAAGGACCACCTCCAGGAAACAATCGAACGAGACTGCGCCCAGGCTAGAAGCATGTAGTAGTACCGCTGGCGACAACCTCATCGACAACAATCGAATGCGACTCTCGTCAGTGGGACATAGGTGTGCACAGTAAACCAGCTTCTTCTTGAACTGGCGGACAACATCAATAATAGAGAGAGACGGGTTGTAGGTCCCACGATAAAATGCCACCTCGCGAGCAATCTCAGTCCCTGGGGGACTATACTCCTTCAGCATCAAAGTCCGGAAAGCATCATAACTCCACTCAATCTGCTCCGTCTTGTACACGGACGAGTGATCAAAGGCGTCCTCCCGCAGATGTCCTGCTGCTAGCCTCTGTCACTCTGTAGCTGGCGCATCAATATGGTCGAAGATCCCGTCTAGCTGACGGAACCACATCTCTACATCCTCTCCAGCGCCTCCTGAGAACTGCGGTGGCCTACACTGCCCCATGACCTTCACCCAGTCAATGCGCTTCTCGGGTCGCGCAATGGCCATAGGAACAGCTCGAGCGGGCTTAAGTGCTATAGGCGGCTCGATCGGGATCTGGGCCCCGGGTGCTGCAGACTGTGACTCCCCAACAAACTCTCGCAAGACCTCCAAGATTGCAGCTTGGTCCATCTGCCCTAGTGTGGTCTGCTGAATGGGGACCTGAGTCTTGCCGCCCTCAGGTGTCGGAGTGTTAGCGTCGGTCGTAACAGTAGACGCCCTACGACGGGGTCGTCCTCTACCTATACGCACTGGGCCCCCACGCCCGATCCGTCCACCTCGTGTATCAGCCATAGTGGCTGCAACAGAAGGGCGGGGCTTAACACACAGCACAGAAGCACTCAACAGAAATTAATCAAATCCCCTTCGAGGGGGACCGCCCTCAGGCCCCATTTATAAGATCACAGAATCTATCTAGAAGCTGCCCTTCGAGGGGCAACTGACCGGAGGGCAACTATCCTCTCGGCCCCTACATTCTAACCCCGCTACTCCAACCACCACGGTGCAAACTCCTTGGAGTCTTCCAGGCCCTCTGTAAAGTACAAAGCTAAGTTTTGCCTACCCTTTGATGTACATATTTGTACCTTTTTTTATTGCACCTTTTGACTTCGTATTTCATTCAATTTCCAAAGAAAAGGTCCAAAAGGGTGAAAACTTGTGTAAGAATGGGCTAAAATGCAAGAAATAGGGTCTGCACAAGTATTGAGCTAACCATGCAGGAATTCGATGAAATCGGAGTCAAAACGGAGAAGCCAAGTGAAACTGAGCAGAGGTATATATCGACCTTCAACATAGATATCGACCTCTGGTGTCGATATCGACCCTCATATCGACCTTAACATAGATATAGAGTGGAGCTGGACAAGTCGAGCAGGAACAGAGACCTCGATATCGACCTTTGGTGTCGATATCGACCCCTTATCTCGACAGAAGATAGACTCGATTTTGAGATGTGGATTGGAAACTTTATCTTCAAGGAGGCATGGATTTATCTCATACTTTTAAGATAGATAGCAGCTGGAAGTTTTAGTTATCTTTTACCTTTCAGTTTTTATCAAAATAAAGGACCTATCCTAATTGTTTGGATAGAGTTCATAGTTTAGATAGAAGTTACAATCCTTGGATAGCGAGGATTAGTAGCCTATAAATAAAGCCCTAGGGGGCTGGCATTCATCCATCCAAGAAACAAACATCAATCAAGACAATCAATAGAGTTAGAGTTAGAGAGAAGTTTTAGGGTTTGACGTTTGCGAAAGTTGACGTTGAGTTGTAAAGCTTCGGAGTTTATTTTAATGCAAGTTTCTTCTTTTCAATCAACAATCAGTTCCATGATGAGAAGCAAGTAGTTCCCCAAAGCTCTTAGGGTCGGGGTGAGCCCGACGTAAGCCATGCGCGCTTGAGGTAAGTGTTAGATGTTGATATCGTTGTGTCTATCTCTCCTCTTACGATTCTATGTTTAGTCCTAATCGAAAGAAAAGGGATTCATGCTAACAACTTGAGGTATAAACATAAAATTGGTAGAGACAATTAGGTTTATTTGCAAGAGTAATCCTAAGAGTTGGTGTACGGCGAAAGCTTGTCCCTTGGGTGAAATAGCGCAATTGTCCGTCTTATTTATCTTATAACATGCATCGGTTAACGTTGTGGTAAACCCTAATCCTAGGAGTTGTTTCTTTTACATAGTTTAATTCACATAAACCACTGTTATTTCTGTTCATCCCTTCTCATCCATCCTTAAATCTTCGGCCTGTCTTTGCCGACGAAAAACTAACCCACTGCAGGAAGACATCGATATCGACCCCAGACGTCGATATCGACCACTGAGTTCGTCGACAGTTTTCTGAGGCGACGACGATCATCACTACGGAGGTTGCTGAACATCGATATCGACACCAGACATCGATATCGACCCTTCTGTGTCGACTGGCAGTCTTCTGAGCCAGTCGATTTCGTGACTGACATCGATATCGACCCTTTCCAGTCGATATCGACCACTTGTTTTTGTCTCTACATGTCTTCTGTTGCAGAGAACATCGACAGCCGAGGTCGACATCGAGGCCCAAGGTCGAAATCGAGGCTTCTGGTCGACGCAGACTTGAGATTTCCAAAGCTACTAGGATCTCGCTGACACGCCTCCTCGTGGATCGATCCTGACTACCCTTCCACTACAACGGGAGGAAGTCTTGTAATTATTTGCATAGGCTAGGAGTCAATTTACGTTTATTACATCTTTATTATTTGTAATTACTCGACATATCAAGCCTCCTCCTAACGACAAATTGGCGCCGTTGCTGGGGAGGCAATCAATCGCGCCCTAGTAGTCTATCTCACGTCTCTATCTAGATTGGCTTTGCAGGTGTATGCGACGCGCTGATCGCCCACCTGAATTTGAAGGAGTAGACGACCCTGAGCGTTATTTCCATCTAAGGGCCCAAGCTCAAAGAATCATGGCAGACAACGCGAACCAGGCTGAACTTATTGAGCAACTAAGGAAGCAGGTTGAGGACCTAAAGACTAGAGAGGCGGCACTTAAGGAGCGTGCGGATAGGGAGGAGGAAGGCCGGAGGCTAATAGAAGCCCAAATCAATGCCCTCCCTAGGAATGCCAAGCAATATATGCACCCCCCGCTCACAGTGCCTGAATCGGCGATTCTTATCCCTGCCTCTAATGTTGAAATTAAACCTAACTTCCTGACTGAAATAAGAAGGCATCAATATGAAGGAAAACCTAATGAGTGCCCTATGGCACATATTTCAACCTTCTTAGACCTCTATGATACCATTCCTGATGGACGAAGTCTTGAATATGTCCAACTAAAAGCCTTTCGATGGTCTCTTACAGGGAAAGCAATGCAGTGGTTGGAAAGCTTAGCCCCAAGATCGCTCCACACCTGGAATGAAGTCAAGGACGCATTCCTCAACAAGTTCTTTCCTCCTTCTAAGACGGCGTTGATCTGACAGAAAATCACGGCTTTCAAACAAAAGCCTGGTGAGGCTCTGGCAACTGTTTGGGAAAGGTTTAAGGACCTACTACGATCATGCCCGACGCATGGCCAACCACCGTATATAATTCAGGAGATCATATACAATGCTCTTGACGCTGCAACTAAGGAAAGGATCAACACCTACACCTCCTATGGCTACCTTGAACTCGCTCCACAAGAGGCTTGGGAGACCATAGAGAGATTGGTGGAGTTCGACAATACATATGGGACTCCTGAGGCTTCTGACACACCATCCTCGTCGAGGCCTGCCCCATCTATGCCCTTATATGAACCCTATAATATAATCGATCCGGATGTGAAGGAGCAATTCCATAGAGATCAACTTAGAAAGCTCCAAAAGCAAGTAAGGTTCCTTTCAGTGAACCAAGATTGCATTGAATGCGGATCGCAGTGGCACACCACCATCGAGTGCCCACATGCCGAACAAGTACAAATAGCGGAGACTCACCAAGAGGCACGCTACATGAGGGGCCCCAATCACCAATATTGGGGAGACCAAAGGTTCCATCAACTACAAAGTAACCAGGTTAACCCTAGGGACCCTCCGCCTTATAGAGCTCCTGGGCACCCGGAGAGAGACCAAAAGAAGGATGATCTTCAACTTGTGCTAGATGAGATAAGGAGGAATCAAGCTAAGAACGATCAATCCAACAATGCCATCCATTCTCAACTCAATCACCTTACCACAAGGATTGGGGAGATGGATATATGGAAAAGGAACGTAGAGATCCAACTGGGTCAATTGGCGGCACAAATCCTTAGACCGTCCGGAACACTCCCTGGGCAACCCACTACAAATCCTAAGGGACAATCCGGGATGGGCCATGTCGCAGCCATGCAACTAACGAGTTGCACCAAAGTACATAAGCCACGAATGGAAGTGGAGGAGAAAGCAGCAGACCCAGTCGACATCGACAAACCAGTCGATGTCGACCCGGAGGTCGATATCGACCCCCAGGTCGACACCCAGGTCGATGTCGAGGCCACTGTAGAGCCATTAGAGCCACAAAAGAGGTCAAAATCGACCATTCCAGTCGATATCGACCGGCGCCCAGTCGACATCGATGTCCAGCAGGCCCCTCCGACCACCGTTTTGGCCCCTCCACCAAAGAAGGCATTGTCATTCCCTTCCAAAGCATTGGAGGATCCCACCAAAGGTAAGTTTAGGCGCTTTGTAAAAATTCTTCAAGGTCTTAATGTTACCATTCCTCTTACAGAAGCCCTAAGCGAGATGCCCGCCTATGTGCGATTCCTGAAAGAAATCCTTAGCAAGAAGAGATCCATGGCAGAGATTGCAGAGGAATGCTCAAAGATGGACTTTCCTGAGAAAAAGAGTGATCCAGGGAAGTTTGCAATCACCGTGGGATTTGGCCAACATCGCTACAAAGCCCTATGTGATCTAGGGGCAAGCGTAAGACTCATGCCTCTCTCTATTTGGCAAAAGGTGAACATTGGTGCCCTTAAACCTGTGGACATGAAACTCTACATGGCCGACAACTCATTTGTCAAGCTCACAGGTATAGTTGATGACGTTCCTGTAAAGGTAGGTAAGTTCTTTGTGCCTACTGATTTCATTGTATTGGAAATGCCTGAAGATCCTGTAGTGCCTATTATCCTTGGTAGGCCTTTCTTAGCTATTGCAGATGCCAATATCAATGTATATCGAGGATTACTAACCTTTACTATAGGGAACGAAGTAATAGAATTCTCTTTCAACCCAACCATGAGCGAAACGAAGCACCTGGAGCAAGTAGTCCTCTCGCCAGCTAAGGAGAAGCTTAGAAAATTTTTGTTGGCGAGGACGGAAACAGCAAGCAGGGTCGACATCGACTGGAACCAGTCGATATCGACTAAAAACATCGAAATCGACCCCCTTGGTCGAAATCGAGTATGCCAGATCGCTTCCAGGAGCTTAAGTATGGGGACAACGAGGTCGATATCGACCCCCACTTGTCGACATCGACCAAATCACTCGAAATCGACCCTCCTTGGTCGAAATCGAATGCCCCTCAGCCCGAAGATTTCTGTTTCGGGCCCAAACAGGTAAAGAAGAACGCTGAGATAAAGGATAAGGGGAAAGAAATAATATCGGTTGAGAAAGATGCAGTGACTGCTCCTTTTGTTTTTATCTCTTCAGAAGGTCAAGATGGGAAAAAGAAATCAGGCAAAGTTTGGAAGCCAATCAAGGGGAAAGCTAGAGTTACAAATAATAATACAAATATGTCACAAATAAGAAATGGTCCTCATGGGCCATCAAAGAGGCAACGAGCTGGAGAAGTTTTGGGTCCAGCCCAACTCAATAATAAAGATCATGCCTTTGGTCAAACTTTGACTGATGGCAATCAGGAGGATAGTGAACTGGGAAAGAAGGAAGCTAACCTAAGTCACGAAGTCTCGACGGCAGGGATTGCTAATCTGAATCCGAGGCCACCAGACCCAAATGCAAATATTCCGAAGCAAGCGGTTCAGACAGATATGAAAGAGGAAGTTGCCTCACTGGTCGCCGATGATGTGTTGATGGTGTCGGTTACGACTCCCGCCATCTGACTGTTCCTTAGTATGAGGTTAGTTTGCTACTTTTTCCTAATTTGTTTTTCCATGAATCGCATGTTATGGAATTATAGAGGAGCTGGGAGTAAGGGTTTTCGGCGAATTATCCGGTATATGTTGAATCGGTATAAGGTGGATGTGTTGGCCTTATTTGAGACTCATATCTCTGGAGACACTGCGAACGAAGTGTGTGATCGTATGCCCTTCTCTAATTATGCTCGGGTGGAGGCAATTGGTCATGAGGGTGGTGTTTGGCTTTTGTGGCATGATAGTAAAATTCAACTTCAGATCATCCGTAAGCATCAGTTTTTCATCCACGCTCTTTTCTTCTCGGAGGGTAATGTGATTCACCTTATTGTTGTCTATGCTCCACCTACTGTCAGACGTCGAAGAAATTTTTGGCCTGTTATTTCTGATGAGATCAAACAAATTCAGGACCCTATCCTCATCGGAGGGGATTTCAACTGTATTATTGATCTTGATGAGAGGATGGGGGGTTCCGGGGGGCTCTCGGGCGACTCCAAGGCGTTTATTCATTGGATCAATGAACATCAACTCATTGATCTAAAGTTTAGTGGCTCTCGATACACCTGGCAACGTGGCTCAAATGATAACCCAAAAGTCTTGAAGAGACTCGACAGGGTGTTTACTAATGCTTGTGGCCAATTACTCTTACCAGAGGCAAAGGTCCGACATCTTCCCAGAATTCGATCGGACCACTATCCGTTGCTTTTGTCCCTCAAGTCGGAGGATGAGAGGAACACACATAGGCGCCCCTTTCGATTTGAAGCAGCTTGGATGTCACATGAGGGTTTCTTACCTCTTTTCAAATGTAATTGGGATGGTCAGATTGGGGCAGATGCAGCTCTGGATAAACTGAAAAAAAAGCTCTTGGCCTGGAACGTGAAGACCTTGGGAAATATCCATGCTCGAAAAAAGAATATTATCGATCAGCTTGATCATGTCCAAGCTGCTTTAAGCCCCCAGAATAATAGCCACCTTCAATCTCTTGAGTCCTCTCTACAATGCGAGTTGGAGAAGATCCTTGCTCAAGAGGAACTTTTATGGTTCCAGAAGTCTAGGCAGAAGTAGATCCAACACGGGGACAGAAATACCTCCTTTTTCCACCTTTCCACTATTGTTCGACGACGTTGTAATAGAGTGGAAGCGTTGAGGAATGATAATAATGAGTGGGTCACTAATAAACAAGAATTGGAAAGTTTGGCTATTCGGTTCTTTGAGAGGTTGTATTCTATGCCCAATGATGAAGTTTATCCTATCATGGGGTTGCCCGATGACTTCCCTCGGCTGAGAAATGAGATGTTGGCAGGTATTGTTGCACCGGTTTCCGACAATGAAATCTGGAAAGCTATTAAGAGCATGGGGGCTTACAAGGCACCAGGCATTGATGGGTTTCAACCAATTTTTTACCAAAAATGGTGGAATATTGTAGGCCGTTCAGTCAGTTGTTGGGTTCGTGACTTCTTTACTTCTGGCAAGCTTCCTAAGGGAGCAAATGATACCTTGATCTCCCTAATTGCTAAAGTCAATAAGCCTGATAAGATTCAACAGTTTCGACCTATTAGTCTTTGCAATGTTCTCTACAAAATTGTTTCTAAGATCTTGGCCAATCGTTTGACTCCTTGCCTCTCAGCGCTGATTGGGCCTACTCAAGGTAGCTTCCTCCCTGGCCGTTTGATTACAGACAATATTGTGTTAGTTCAGGAGGTGGTTCATTCGATGGGGAAGAAACACGGTATGAAAGGTTGGATGCTTCTCAAGCTTGACCTTGAGAAGGCTTACGATCGTTTGAGGTGGGACTTTATGGCCGATACTATGAAAGCTGCTGGCCTTCCGGATCAGTGGGTTTGTTGGGTGAATGAGTGCATCTCTTCTCCTTCTATGGGTGTTCTATGGAATGGTGAGGTTACTGAGGCTTTCCGTCCGTCTAGGGGTGTGAGACAGGGCGATCCTATTTCTCCGTATATCTTCATTATGTGCATGGAGAGACTTAGCCATATAATTGACTCCTTGATCCATGAAAAGAAATAGAAGCCTATTCAGTTATCACGGAATGGACCGCTTCTCTCGCACATATTTTTCGCGGATGATATTATCCTCTTTGCCGAGGCGTCAGTAAACCAAGCCAGGATGGTAAAGGAGTGTCTTGATAGCTTCTGTAAAGTCTCAGGAATGAAAATCAACGCTCAAAAGTCCAAACTCTTTGTCTCTACGAATGTTAATGATAGACTTGCTACCCGTCTTCAAGAGGCTTGTGGTATCACGGTTTCAACCGAGTTGGAGCAATACCTTGGCATGCCAATTCTACAGAAAAGAGTCACTAAGAATACCTTCGATGAGCTTCTACAGAAGATTAAGGGTCGACTTTCAGGTTGGAAGAGTCAACACTTAAGCCTTGCCGGCCGCGTGACTTTGACTAAATCGGTACTCTCCTCTCTCCCTATATATACTATGTCTACTGTTGTTCTCCCCCCTAGTATTTGTGCTTCTATTGATAAATTATGCAGGGGTTTTATTTGGGGTTGCATGGATGACAAAAGGAAACTTCATCTTGTTCCTTGGGATGACATATGTCAACCTAAAAGTCTTGGGGGGCTGGGCATAAGACCTATGAAGAGCATTAACCTTGCAATGATTAGCAAATTGGGTTGGAGGTTGATTTCGGGAGATAATGGCATTTGGGCTGAGCTGATCCGCTCAAAATATAAACTTGAAGAGTTGAGTAATCTTGACAGTACTCGACCTTCCAAAAGGAATGCTTCTTATGTTTGGCGGAGCATAGAAAAAGGTATTAAAGAAGTTGTGTTAAAAGGTACAAAAAAAATCTTGAACAATGGTCAAGGTATTAGGTTCTGGACTGAGCCTTGGTTGTATGATACACCGCTTGCTGATATGGTGACTTCGCCTCTGGATCCGAAGCTACGTACTTGTCGAGCTCATGACTTGTGGGTGTCGGGGGCTGGCTGGAACTGGCCGATATTACACTCTCTCCTTCCAAGCTCTACCCTCCTCCATTTGGCCGCTGTTGCTGTCACCGAGGATCCTTCGATATCGGATGTTGTTTGCTGGCGTGGCTCAAGTTCAGGTATGTTTTCTGCCCCATCTGCTTTTTCACTGATACCTGAAACATCTCTACTACCCAGCAACGATATTATTATTTTTAACAAAATCTGGAAGCTAGAGGTTCCAGAAAGAATCCATTTTTTTGTTTGGCTGGTTATAAAAGGCAGGGTTCTTACAAATGAGGAGCGCTACCGCCGTCATATTTCCACATCAAAGGTGTGCGGTTCTTGCAATTTTGGGGTGGAGTCACTAAGCCATCTCCTCAGAGACTGTGAATTTGCCTTGGATATTTGGAAGACCCTTGTTCCAATTCGCTTCCAAGACCGCTTCTTTGGTATAGAGTACCCTTGTTGGGTCTGCCTAAATATCCTTTCAACTGATAAATGGGTGGATAACTTGTGCTGGTCTGCTATGTTTGCTACTACTCTTTGGTGGTTGTGGAAATGGCGAAATTCTCGCGTTTTTGGAGAAGATGTGGGTGTGATAAATAAACGTCGGTTTATTTTTTATCAAGCTTGTTCCTTTTCTAAAGCATGGTTGGAGCAGAAAAACATATCTCACTCTCGCGAACGCCATGAAGTCCTCGTCTCTTGGAATAGACCGAATCCCGAATGGGTCAAAATCAATATCGATGGCTCTGTGCGGGGCTCCTCAAACATTGCGAGTGCTGCTGGTGTAGTTAGAGACAGCGATGGAAATTGGATTTGTGGGTTCCTTCATCACATTGGCTGTTGTTCGGTGTCAATGGCAAAACTCTGGGGTATAGCTCAAGGTCTTCAACTTGCTTGGAATCGTGGCTTCAGAAAGATTATTATTGAGACAGACTCCGAACCTGCTTACAAGCTTGTCAGCGAAGGGGTTGGATCCTCCCATCCCCTTTCCAGCCTTGTCCTTAGATGTCAAGGCTTATTTAGTAGAGACTGTGACTACTAGTTTCGTCATATCTATAGAGAAGCAAATAAAGTAGCTGACTATATGTGCTCTGTTGCTTTTAACATTCCCTTAGGGCTTTATGTGTTATAACCCTCCTGATGGTGTTTTTGATCTTATTTTAGGTGATGTAAGGGGTCTGGCTTTGCCCCGTAGCATATTAATTTAGCCTTTCTTTTATTATTAATAAACCTGCATGAGAGCTCCGTCTCTCCTTTTGACCAAAAAAAAAAAAGTTATAGTTGTTTTTCTTTATATATTCTATATTTTCATACCAACGGGTTTAATTGAAAATATTGAATTAATATATAATCTATACCTATATTTAGTTCTTTATATACTATATTAAATTAAAAGCATGAGAATATCATATCTTACATATTATCTCTTTCATGTAAGTGACTTTTATAAAATTATCTTTAGTTAAATCTTTTAAATAATATTACAATGATAGTAATTTTTTTTCTTTCCGGTAATATTATTTTAAAATATCTGTATTTAAATACTTCTTTAAATGAGAATCATTTTTAATGAGGTGTTATAATCACATTAATTATAGTTTTTTCAACCAATCAAATTATACATTTTTAATCTTATGCTAACTTTTATTAAAATTTTATTATATTAATTTTTCATATTATTATATATTTTTTTAAACCGCGCAATGGCGCGGGCCCTATACTAGTATAAGTTGTGTCAAGCCTTACTAGCTTAGTTAGTAAGGATACGTAGTGACTAATAAGCCATGAACTTATAAGTTTTGTTTGAAACGTTTTCAAGGGTCAAATACATATGATTTATAAGTTAGGAGTGTTTGAAGATTGAAATTTCATGTCATTTACTAAACTAATATTTTTATGTATACGCCATAAGTCCGGACTCTGATATGGTAAATGTGTAACAGGTTTTGGCAGTGCAAATCATGCTGCACAAATCTGTCTCACATTCTATTGAAAATTTTAAATTGGTCCTGTGACTTCTACATGATTTCTTTACCGTTTCATTTGTAGATAAAAATGTTTTTGATCGATCAATCATGACAGATAATACACCATAGGGAAGCTTGGGAGCCTAGTTCAGATCCATTTCTTGCTGCATCTAGCAAGGTTAGAACTACTCAAATTGGCATGTCAGAGTTACCAGACACGAGAAGGCGCATTAAGGCACAGGTCCCTTCAATCTCTGAAGGATACCTACAATTCAGTTCAAAAAGACCAAAAGTTCCGAATCCTAGATTCCTCGCGCAGCCAACATGTAAAAGTAAATAGTCTGTTTCCACAAAACTAACCGTCAAACAAGAAAACGATGTAACGATAGGATCCAGTCAAGTGAAGAGATCCTGAATATCAAGGATATCAGCAAGGACACCAGCAGCTGTGGTGTCATTGCCAGCTCCAGCGCCTTGGATTACTAAAGGTTGTTCACTATAACAGCGGCTGTATACTTCCAACTGTTGCAGAAATAAAAAGCGCCAAATTGAGTTTAATTGCCCGAGGTTTTACATGGATATTCGAAATAAACATGGTGCACAGCGTGAATTTTCCCAAGGGGAGAAAGTTCGGTTGTGAATTTACTAGATGAATCAGGTTAGAGGGTGTATTATGAATTTACTAGCTTGATTTGTGAACGACATTAAAGGAAAAATATATATAATTAACTGCATTATTCTTCTGTAAAAATTCAAATATATTAGTTTAGTTGCAGCACTTACCACATTATCACTCCCTCGTAATCTCCCCAGCGCTGAATTCTTTGGAAGCTCTTGAATGCCGACTTCACACCTAACACAAGACAGACAAGTTACTAATTGCTACAACTACAGAAGATCCATAAAATACGATTTGAAGCTATCAGCAACCTCCAAGTGGAATAACAAGACGAACAGGACAATTTTTTCACGCCAATATGCAAAGTGCAGGTACATCTAGCTTGCATCCATAGACTTTGCTTATGCAGGATATCTGAAGCTGGCTATTGATGTTGCAAACTTCTAAGTCGGGGGAGTGGAGAAAACAGAAAATAGAATGTCAACAAGAATTTGTCACTTTGAAGTCTCTTTCTTTAATTTTTTTTTATTTTCCGGTATTTTCCTTTGCAGGTAATTCATCAGTGAGCAAAATAACCAAGAAGTACTTGCATAAGCTTGGTCTGTGGTCCTGTTGACCAGATAACGCACTTGCAAAAAATTAAGAATGAACACTCCGACAAAAGGAAAGATACCTTGAGCCCTCGATTACACAAACATAGCGAAGTGCTTTCCCTTCAGAAGCTGCTCTTCTAACCCTCTCCTCAATATTCTTGTCCAGCTGCGGAAGGCCGTTTTCCAGAAATTCCTCCACGGACATTGTTTTAGGCCCCATGTTCTCAGGGTACAAACTTTCAACCTAAAATAATACCAAAAACTTTCAATAAAATGCCCATCTCTAGTTTTCTATTAGAATGTATGATTGCTTTACATTTCAGGAACACGGAATCAGACCTTTATACTCTCCATGTTGATTCGCTGCCCCAAAAGTCGAGAAAGTATCAAAGCCTGTTTCCAGTACATAAAAGCAAAAGCAGACTATGAAATAAGCTACATTACATAGCCAGAGTCCCAATTATATTAAATTGCCAGATTTTATCAGCAAAGGTTGTTAGAATCTGAATGCTATAATAGTAACTCTTTTTCGCATCACAATTCTCATGGAATAATGCATTATTTTACTCAATCATCAGCGCAACAAGCAACAGAACAAAGATAAACCATAAGGTTTGATACAGACTATGGTTAGAACTGCAGAATACTCAACTGCTGCATGCTTTTTCCACCTAATGTTTAATGTCGAGACAGCTGAAACTCTAAAATTCTAACCAGGAAGCCAGACAAATAAGTACTGAAATATCTGATATTCGAACCTTTCTTGCAACATCCATTCCACCCAAGTCATCACGAGGATCTGCACCAATGAAAATGGGATCAGTCAGCACTCATCTCTATGCTTGATGATCACATGGAACATGCATTCGATGTATTAAGGATAATTGACAAAATGGACAAATCGAACAATATACGCACATAAAAAGCTCATACATGCAACTCAATACGAACGACATGAAGTTCCATTTATATCAGTGCAGAAGTGGGTTGGATCAGAAAAAAAGACACATTAGTGCTGGTACCAAAAATAACAAAATATATACAAGTATGGTGGCATTTCTCTGTTAAATTCTGCATAACACAACAATTTCGATTAAGGGATATAATTTGCAAAACCTGGTTCTGTATAACCGAGGCTTCTTGCAGTTTTGACCACTTGGCTGAAAGGCTTCCCTTCTTCCACTTCACTCATTACATAGCCAAGTGTACCTACAAACAAAATGCACAATATGTAGAACAAGCATTCCTTATTGTGAAAAACTGCTCATATAAAGCACATAAATATAACCTACCACTCAAACTACCAACAATGCGGTCAATAGTATCTCCTGACGAAAGTAAGCGGTTGACAGTTACTATGATTGGAAGGCCTGCGCCAACCTAACAGGGAAATAAGACCTGGCTTAGAATAGATTTGAACAAGCTATAAGATGCCAACACAAAGCGAGTTCACCAGAATGCCACATTTTCTAAGATAAATTGACATGTCATACAAAATTAAACCAAGAAATGCACAACAGCACAACCTGAGCATGGGCCGGCCCTTGACCAAATTTTCAGCCCATTAAACCGATTCGGGCTTGGGCTGGGCCCTGTTTTTGGGCCTAGTGCCTTGTCCAAGTCCGCCCTCATTTCCGGGCCGGGCCGCCCAGCGGGCCTAGCATATCAAATTCGTTTTCTATCCGAAATCGAACTAAATTTTTTTTAAAAAAAGAGGCAAATCACAACATTATACCAATACTTTCAAATGTGAGACAAATCTAGATAATATTAGCTTACTAACAAATGCAAATCAACGCTATATTGTACCAATACTTTCGGGCGATACTCGGGCTATGCGAGAGAGTATTTTGAAGATGAGAGTGTTTAGGATTGAGAATAGTTAGCACTTAGTAGTATGACACTCGTAATATAGTTATAAATTATAGAAATTATGTATATATTTTTATTACTAGTGTAGATCCCGTCCCGTGCACGGAGAATAGATTAATACAATATTATAAATAATCTACATAGATTCTAATAAATAAAAATCATAATAATCTAGATATAATAAATTTTTCTACCAAAAAATAATATAGGTACAAATAAAATGAGTTCGACATATTATATATAAATATTTTCTTCTATTTAGTGTTAATTAAATCTTATGTAGACATTTAATATAATAGATAGTTGATTTTTAAAAATATTTTAATAGTCTATCGGAAACACTCTCTCGATTAGTTCGGAGTAAGAGTGCGTACATCCTGTCCCCCCGACCCTGCATTAACGCGGGATATACTGAGTTGTTGTTGTTTTATTAAATATGCAGTACATATTTATTACGTTAGTTTACTAAAATATCTATGCACGGATAGATTGTGGCTACATATTATTTTAATAATTTATTTTGGCCTCAAAAAATAATATAGATATAAATAAAATAAAATGATTAAATAATTAATTTTGCTATAAATAATTCTCTCCACCAAAAAATATTCTAGATATAAATAAAATAGCACATATCAAATACTACATAGTTATCTATTAATATTTTTGGTAGGTATGACTATGGAATATTTTTTATTTATATTTTTGTAGAAATTATAGAAATTATGTATATATTTTTATTGGAAAAATGACTAAAAATAATACAAACTATCACATATGAACCAAAAATAATACGAACTTTATAAATTACTAATCTATATACAAACTATACCATAATAAACCAATTTTGATATGAACAATTTTCCGGCCAAAATTCCGGCAACATTGGCAACGTGGCAATCGGAAAATAACAATTAGGGTTGAAATTGTAATTAACAACAAATTAATGATGAATATTTGTAATTAAATAAAAACATAAAAAGGTATTGTTTCAGGCTTTCAACCCTTCTTCTTCCTCAGGCAAACAATACCACCGTCCACCGACAACCGTGTTCACCACCATCATCGCTAATCCATCCATCGGTCCAACATGGTGCCACTTCTCTCTAATCGTTACCCTGACCTCACTAATCCAACCATTCAACCTGATCTTCGACCTATTTAACCCAGATATTTTGAAACCGAACACCCAAATATCATTCATCAACCAAATCAAAACGTCAAATTGAGTTAGGGTTATGATTAGATCTAAGATGAAGTTAATATTCTACACAAATTATGCATGTATTAAAGAATAAATTTCATATTTAAGCTATTTAATTTTAGGGCAAAGTTTCAATTTGGGGTTTAGTCGGGCTTGAAGATGACAAATCTGACTTGAGAGAGGTGGGAGAGAGTGACCGTGATGGGTGAAGAGTGACGGCGACAGGCGGAGATGCGGGTGTTTGACGAATTGACGGAGGGATCAACCGGGAACGGAAGGAGACGATGAATTGCAGGAATTCTATTTGCCCGAGGAAGAAGAAGAAGGGCAGTGGTCTTTTTTTATGTTTTTATTTAATTACAAATATTCATCCTTAATTTGTTACTAATTACAATTTCAGCCCTAACTGTTATTTTCTGATTGCCACGTCATCAATATTGCCGGAATTTTGGCCGGGAAATTGTTCATATCAAAATTGGTTTATTATGGTACAGTTTGTATATAGATTAGTAATTTATAAAGTTCATATTATTTTTTGTTCATGTGTGATAGTTTGTATTATTTCTAGTCATTTTTCCATTTTTATTATGTTAATAATATATATAATACTATATATAACTTATATAATTATAATTATATATAATATTAATATAAAACTGGGCCGGGCCTCTCAGCCCGCTTGGGCTTCACCCTCTGCCCAAGTCCGGCCCTCTGGGCCTACCGGGCCGGGCCCATCAGCCCACTTGGGCCTACTACTCTGTCTAAGCCTGCATATTTTCCCGGCCGGGTTGGACGGGCCGGGCGGATTGGCCCATGTTTGCTCAGGTCTGCACAAGTACCCCATATCCATAGGCCAAATTCCCAGAAGGTTCCGTTCCCCAGGTAGAGAATCAAGAAATGACGAAATGCGAAAACAAAATTACAACAAACATATGTAGAGTTTAGGAACTAGGAACAGGAAGGAAAAGAAGTCAGTATGTGGAAACTCCAGACAGTGTTTCTGAAATGCTAACTTTAACAAGTTGTAATAAATTCAAACAGCAATTGACTTCTAAGAAGAAGAAAAATCCCTCCGTTCAAAGAAAGATGCCATTTCATCCTCTTTTTCTTGTTCAAGAAAAGATGTCATTTTAGGTTTTCTAGTCAATAATTATTGGTAAATTATGATGTTCATTACAAAAATCGAATATATTGAAATTTTCCATGCCAACTCTCTCCCTTCATTGGCTCACTGGGTAGTTTGCAGTTAAATTTAAGAAGGCTTTAAGAATATTCGATAAGATAATCCTTACAGGTATAAAGGGAATTTTCAGAGGTGTGCTTAAGAACTTTGTACTTGACCAAGAAAAAGATATAAAGCAGATTAGCATTCTATCTAGATCTCTTAGTGATGTAGAGCATGTACAAACTTACCGTTGATTCATGCCGAATGCGACGCGGATGAGATGTCAGCTTGTCATAATCTTCCTGCGTACCAATAAAGTTTATTTTTGACTTTCTTGCGAAGAATAACATTACTAGAACAAAGTTAGCTCTCTAAGGTGGAATCGACAGCTTGAAGCTATGTGTGGTAGTAAAAGCTGACAAAAACAAACATCTTACAATGGGATACTAATAAAAACTACTTACGAGTGAAGATGTAAGAGGCTTCTTATTTGCCAATATGATACTACATCCCATATCAACTAGTCTCTTCAAGATTGATACAGTTTCGGTGCTAGCAGAGCAATCCACGACTGCCAACCCTGCCGGCAGAAATGAGAAAGCATAGGGAAGATCGCCTCTTGATTTTCCAATAGTAAAGAGCATAAACATTCCATAAACATCAATTTCAATCCTTTTGTTGATTTAAGATCAATAAAGCATATAGAAAGGCTAAATCATTCTGTAAACTTCCAATAGATTCAGCAGTTCTCTTTCACAAGTAGGGCTCAAAGCATACATGTAAACTTATGTATGTAACGCACAGACCAAGGTGTGCTAAGAAACGCCTACCAAGTAATAGAAAATACTAGGAAGAAAAAACATATATAGTTAAAGCAAAGAGATGATGATTGTGGAAAACCTGTTGATCGACCCAAATGCCCTGCAATGTCAATGAGTTTACTTGTCGACTGTGAATCTGAAAATACAGGACAGGCACCTGCATATGCATGGAATATCCATATGTTACAACATCCATCTCATGATCTAATTGAATGTGTGATGCTGAGTTTGTATAGAGAAGATCTAGTAGACTTATTTACAAACAACCATTGCAAACTGTATTTAGTTCTGAATTCTATTCACTACTTGAATTTCTGAAATATAGCTCATTGAAAAGTTATAAGCAATTTGGATATCTATAGGATTCTCAAGGGCTTGAATGATAACGAATATGGGACTACTGTGCGTCTCAGCTACGGACACAATGGTATGACTCATGATGTCAGAAATGCAATGTTTATCATGTAGTACAAATAGAAAGAAGTGCTCTCTATAGTGTGCAAAGTAAAATCTATAAGCATTAAGCTACGGGGTCGTTTGGTATTGATATCTAGTGTTTGGTATGGCTTAGATATCGATATCACTTAAAGTGATATCGATATCTAGTTTTTGGTATCCTACACTTGATATCTGATATATGTGTTTGGTATCGCCAGATATCCATATCAAGTGATATCTAGATATCAAATTTAGCCTTATTTGATATACTGATTTTTTGGGAGGTATCACTGATACCGATACCGATATCTTGATATCAAGATATCAACCAATATCGATATCTTGATATCGATACTGATATCGATATCTTGATATCTAGATATCAATACCAAACAGGCCCGTAGTGAATTGCTGAGGAGCTATGAAATTATGAAAAGTATACATTTGATCACCTTCTTCATTCTATAGCACTAAAAATCATAATGCAGAAGAGGAGGTATTGGCATTAACTTCATGTTTTACTGCGAAGATGCACAAATCGAACCCGGGACAGAAGGAAAATTACCACTGCCGAGAGCGGAGAGAGGAGAGCCGCTCTGCTTAGCTCGGCAGATTCCTTGAAGGATTTCATCGTCCAACTCCTTGGTGAACACATCGGGCGAAATGAGAAGCGATTTGCTATCCGATACTCCAACGACTCTCAATCGCACACCCTAGCCCAGAAAAATTTCAATATCATCCAGAATGATCACAAGATTAGCTATCAACGAGAGTAAATTGGAATATTGTAAACGCTGGGGGAATGATCGTGGATCAGGCAATCGAACCTGTTTGGTATGCGCGGGTCTGCATGCGATGATGTGTTGTAGAAGCTGACGCCCTACTCCGCCGCACCCTAGCAAAATCAGCGAGATGCTCTTCATGTCTGTCTTTCCGATTTCGTGCGGTGGCGGTGGCGGCGGATCTTCGGGCGCCGGTGAGATGTGGACCAATGGGGATTGGGGTTTCCCGGTTACTCTTTACCCCTTTGGTGATGGAATGATCGATTGGAGTGGGAGTGGGATTTGGCGTGGGCGCCGCGCCGGTGAGCTTTGGGATGGGTCGGCCCGTCGGGTGTTGGGATGGATCGAGCTCGGCTCGGGGAAAATCGGTTAAAAGATTGGCATGTTCGATTTAAGGTCGGATAACTCGAATTTTATAAAATTTCTAAAATTTACTATAAGTTAGGGTGTGTTTGGCAACTCACCCCTCCACCTTCATTTAAGGGGTGGAGTGGGTAAATTTTCACCCCACCTCTCCCACCTCCTCTCACAAGGTGGAGAAATTTTCCCCCACCTCCTCCACTCCTTAAAAAATGTGTTTGGAAAACACAACCTTAATATGTTATGATCAAGTAAAACTGTTTAAAACTCGAAAAAAAACTCAACTCGAGCTCATTCATTTCCTAAATAAGACAAACTTGATCATAAAATAAACTCGTTTAAAAATTGGGTTCGGTTTGACTCGAATTCGTTTAACAAATGAACTAAGTTTAAACATGTCAAAATCAATTTGTTCGGTTCGAATAGCTCCCTTATTTTGGTTTCTAACTTTTAAGCCTAGGTGATTGATCACGTGATTAGTGCTTTCTACGTTTTGTGGATCACGTGATTGGCAAAATAGACCTTTGTAGTTTGTCCCCCTTTTGCAACTAAAGACCTTTGAAACACCAAGGCTAAATAAAATACATGATTAGTGCATGGTTAAATTTCCGTTTAACGCATGGTTTCATGGTCGCAACGATCAATTGAGATATGATCGTTGCAACTACATGTTTTGTACAAATCACAAACTGGTCGCAATGACCAATGGCTATACTGATCGCAATGACCAGTGGTCATACTGGTCGCAATGACTAGTGCCTATACTGGGCGCAGTGACCATATGAGGGTTTGGTCGCAATGACCAGTTGTATTACAAAAAAAACTCTTTTAGCTCAGTTTTGGAAAGA
Source organism: Persicaria maculosa (assembly GCA_963922045.1). Lineage (NCBI taxonomy): Eukaryota > Viridiplantae > Streptophyta > Magnoliopsida > Caryophyllales > Polygonaceae > Persicaria > Persicaria maculosa. Next base: position 14,078,485 of record OY998261.1, on the reverse strand, counting down.
ACGAGCTGAATGAACATCTTTTTTTAGCCTAGTTCTAATCAAAACCGAGCTAAAAAAATGCTTTTTTAAAAAAATAAAATGGCGAACACAAGCGCCTCCATCTTCTTCTCCACTCCATGGGGGAGCCATCAATGGTTACCAAAACATGAATTGAACAACAAACACAATTCATTGTTCAATTTCAAAGACATATATTAACTTACTAAGTAAAAACACATCAAAATTTCTAAATTTCAAACAAATTTATAAACCCTAAAACTAACCCCTAAATTCCATAAAATATCACAAAAACATTTCATTCAATCTAGAATTCAAGCAAAAAAATATTTATATTCTCGATATAGCTTTAATTTGATAAATATTTTGCTTCTTTACTCGACATTGAGTGTTTAGGGTTAGATGCTATTGTAGTCCATAGGGAGAAAGAGGGTGGTAAATTACTTCATTTTTTAGGGTAATTTAGTTTTGCTCTAAAAAGCAATTTTGCCATGTTCTAAATAGTAGAGCCAAAAGGGGAAACCATCACGAATGCTAACAAATAACTAAATAAGTATAAGAAAAATTCATCCATATATAAAAACAAAAAAGACAAGGTCGAATAAATTAGGGTTAATAAATTGATACTGGTGTAATAGTGTAGATGGGAGGACAAATCACATAATTTGTTAGACTTCCTTTTTTATAAAGGCAATGCATGACATTATTGTATAATAAATGTATATACTTTAGATATGAACTCAATTATGAATGAGTTATGGAATTTTTATCATATCAATGATCTTTTACATGTCGATAAAAGACAAGTATATAAAAATTAAAAAAAAAATGTTACACTAAATCAAGACTAACCATCATGCATACTCCATCCGTTTGATATTATTTGTCGTTTGACTTTTCGACACGCTTTTTAAAAAACTAAAAATTCTATAAAATATAATTTTTTTTAATTAAATTTTTTTCACAATCTTATAGTTATTACTTATATGTATGAAATTATATAAAAAATTAATTAAAAAGTATATTTTATATAGTTTTTATTTCTTTAAAAAACGTGCACTACAAGACAAATGACAAATAACATCAAACGAAGGGAGTATTTATCAATGGATACTAGGAATATTATTTTTTTTATTCTTCTCTCTTCGTCACATCATCTTAACATCTCATTCTTACTTTTTTTTCACTTTATCAATAGCATCACTAACATCCTAAAACTCATCTTTTTCTACCAATTCAATTTACAAATATATCATTCTCCAATAACTATTCTCCAATAACTATTTTCATTCTACGATTATATTATTATATTTATTTTTTATTATTACATTAATATTATTATTATATTAACTATATATAACCCAATTTTTTTTAAATGAAGTTCATTGATTAAATAAAATGACGTTAAACCAAAGGCAATACATAAACAAAATTGCAACTTCACAAACATAGTACGGAATTCGCAAAACATTAATCTTTTTTTTGGAAGCAGGATAAGAATTAGGAGAGACGCCGACGAGGAGGCTTCTTTCCTAGAGCGTTTGAGCGGACGAGAATCCGAAGATCCTAATCAGTATCCAAGCTATCATCGGCAGGGCAACAGTAAGCCAGACGTGCAATCTTGTCTACAACTGCATTGGATTCCCTGAAAATATGACGAATATCAACATTAGAAACTGAACTAAGATTCAAACACGTATCAGCCATCAGCAGCTTGATATTCCAATGGCACGACCAGTCACCCAAGAGAGCGTTTATGACGACCAAACAATCTCCCTCAATAAGAAGATTATGAATACCGAGCTCTCTAGCCCTTGACACACCCCTGTGAAGGTCTAAGGCTTCAGCGAAAACTGCCAATGTGTTATTGCACCTACCCGAGCCCCAATCACGCACATGACCAACCTCGTCTCGGATGACATAACCATAGGATGCGTCCCCCGATAGGCGATGAGAACCATCGAAATTCAGTTTATGGAAACCCTGGGGAGGTTTATCCCATACTTTAGTTCGAACCATAGGCTCTGTATTATTTGTTTCCCTAATGGCATCATCCCGCGCAGAGGGACTTACTATAATGGTTTTGTTGTCCTCCTTTGTATCTAGACGGTCCTTCCAGGTCATACGAGTAGATAGACAGAAAAGTGCGATTTCCCGATACGAAACTTTTGCAGTTTGACTGAAAGTTTGCTGGTTACGGAAGTACCATAGGGCCTAGGGGTGTTATGTGAGACAAGCTACTCGTGATCGGCTCGTATAAAACTCGGCTCGGGATCGATCATATTCAAATACGAGCGAGTATGAGCAGAATTTCAAGCTCGCCACGAGCTCAAGCCGAGCTCGAGCTTTATACGAGCCTACTCGTATAGCTCGTATTAAATGCAAAATTACAAAAATGCCCTTATGTTATTTAACCTCTTTAGGGTTTATCTTTGCCTTATGGCCCTTATGCCGCCACTCAGACCCACTCTCCATTCACTGATTTCACTCATTATGTCATTCAATCGTCCTCGTCCATTCTCTGCGTGAGACTGCGTCCTCAAGCCTCACCCTATCGGAGCTCGTCTCACCACCGGCGGTTCTTCCTCCGATCTCACACCTCGACACCACCTCCTTTCGAAGCTCAGATCTATTTCTCGCCCTTCTCAGTCTCGCCCTTCTCGACACCACAGTAAGGTCGCTCAGATCTGTTTTGATTTCTCGATTGGAAGTTCTGTCCCTTCTCAGTTCTCACCCTTCTTTATTATTGTCTAGCAGACCTACCTCCTGGCTCGTCACCACCTCCTGGCTCGTCGGAAGTCGGAACTGCTGTCTCGAGCCTTCACTCTCCGCTAGAGTCATCGAAACAGGTATATATGAATCTCGTCTTCCTTCCGCTCTCGTCTTGCTTCTCACTCTTTCCTTCTTCTGATTCAAGTCATTGCAGACGAGGGTATTTGCTTTTCTGATCTGTCAAGCAACAAATTCAACAATGCAATTTCAAAATGAAATTGATGCCTCTTGAGAATCAATTTCAAAACGAAATTGGTTGTGGTGCTATTAAAAATGTTTTTAATAATCTGATTTGGAGCTTGGAAGTATGTTTCAGTTTCATTTAGACCGTATTGAATATGTGCTCATGGAATTAGGGTTTCGTTTTACTAGCATCTGTGTTGTGGTCTCATGAGTTCTGATCATTGGTGAATGATTGTTTGGGGAAGAGATTGATGAGATATTGTTATTTTTTTAATTGTTATCTGCTTATGTGTTATCTGATTCATGATGAACTGATGTTTTCAGATTATCTGCTGCTTGTTATCTGCTTGTTATCTGTGGCTTGTTATCTGATTCATGATGAACTGATGTTTGTTATCTGCTGCTTTGTTATCTGATTTGCAATATTAAATATGAAACTGATGTTTTCAGATTGTGTCGACTCCAAATCCAACTAAATCGGTTGATGTGGTGGTGGAAGCCGCGGAAGTGGTGGCTTCCACCACAGCTCCAAGTGTTGATGAGGAAATTGATCAAGTTCCTGAGGTGCCAACAGCTAGTGATACCCCTGATCAGGTTGCTAAAAAGAGACAAAAAAGAAAGACCTCGTCGGTTTGGGAAGATGTTACTGAAATTATGGAAAAGGGGGTAAGAATTGTGGTATGCAACCATTGTAATGCTAAGTTGGCCATTAGCAAGGGAGCCCCAACGACTACTTACAAAAGGCATATTGACAATTGCGTTGTTCGTCAAGCTAAAATCTCGGGGAAAGGTAAAGGTAGTGGTGGTGTGCAATCAATCTTAAGCCAAGATTCGATTGGAAGTGGGTCACTTTTGCCTTACAAGTATGACAAGGAAGCAGTCAAAGATATGATAGCGAAGATGATTATGGTCCATGAATATCCCTTTAAGATGGTCGAGCACAAGTTGTTTGTAACACTTTGTAAGATGCTTAATCCGAAACATGAGCCTTGTGGGCGTGTTGTTATTAAGGATCGTGCAATGCATTTATATGTGCAAGAGAAGGCAAAGATGAAGGAGATGTTTGCTCATGTTGGTAGGATTAGCTTAACTTCGGACTTGTGGACTTCCAATCAGACGAAAGGGTATATGTGTATCACCGGGCACTTCTTAGACGAGGAGTGGAAGTTACAAAACCGTATATTGAATTTTTGCTTGCTTCCCCCTCCACACACTGGAGTTGCAATTGCTGATAAGATGTTTGAATGTCTTTGTGAATGGGGAATAGAGGATAAGATCTCCACGGTTACATTGGACAATGCAAGTTCAAATGATGCAGCCATTCGAGCTTTGAAAGAACAGTTTGAGGGAAGGGGTGTGCTCTACTTCAATGGGAAGATCTTCCATATTAGGTGTTGTGCACATATCCTCAATCTTTTGGTGCAAGATGGATTGATTCCTCTCAAGAGTGCAATTGAGAAAGTTCGAGAAAGTGTGAAGTACATAACATTGAGCCCTTCTCGTCTTCATAAGTGGGCTGAAGTTGTGAAGAATATGTCATTGCCCACCAACAAATCGTTGATTCTTGATTGTGTGACGCGATGGAACTCAACATTTCATATGTTGGAAAGGGCACTCATTTTCAAAGATGCTTTTGCAACGTATGCAAGCAGAGACTCTTCATACTCTTCAGTGCCATCTGACGAGGATTGGGAAGTAGCTCGTGACATTTGCAAGTTCTTGTCCATTTTTTATAAGGTAACCTAAATATTCATTTCTATTTAATTTAAAGTTTGAATTGTACATTCTGATTTCTGTATGCTGATTTCTGAATTTGTACATTCTATATTCTGATTTCTGTATAATTTGTTGAGTCTTTAACTTGTATGTTGAAAAATCTGATTTCTATATTCTGAAAAATCTGATTTCTGTAAAATCTGATTTCTGCTGATTTCTGTATGATTTCTGCTGATTTCTGTATGATTTCTATATTCTGATTTCTGTATGATTTCTGCTGAAAAATCTGTATGATTTCTGTATAATTTGTTGAGTCTTTAACTTGTATGTTGAAAAATCTGATTTGTATATTCTGAAAAATCTGATTTTTGTAAAATCTGATTTCTGCTGATTTCTGCTGATTTCTGTATGATTTCTATATTCTGATTTCTGTATGATTTTTGCTGAAAAATCTGTATGCTCTTGAATCTATATGATTTCTTTATATTCTGATTTCTGTATGCTGCTGTATATTCTGATTTCTATATGCTGCATTGCTGCTGAAAATTCTGTAATTTGTATGCTCTTGATATCTGTATATTGTGATTTTTGTATATTCTGAATTCTGATTTCTGTATTCTGCTGAATCTGTTCGTGTAAATCTGAAACTAAAATTTATATTTCGTTCAGGTAACCCAAATTTTCTCAGGTCGCGAGTATACAACTGCAAACTTGTATTTTACTGAAATTTGGAAGATTAGGCAAATCTTGGATGGTATGGGTAATGACCCAAGAGATTTCATGAGGCTTATGGTTCAGAAGATGAAAGAGAAATTTGATAAGTATTGGAATGAGTGCTCTCTATTTATGATAGTAGCAGCTGTTTTAGATCCAAGAAACAAGTTGAAATATATAAAGTATGCTTTCACCCAACTATATGGAGAAGAAGAAGCGCAAAACAAGATTGCTCATATCAAGAATGAATTGCATACGCTCTATGAAGACTATGTTGCAAAGGAGATGAGTGGTGGAAGTGCTGATATTGTTCATGATACCAATGATAGTGGCAATGTAGATCATGTTGATAGTGGAAGGGTCGAATTTGAAGACTGGGTCAAAATAAATGATGATCCTATGCCAACTAGAAAGGAGCTTGATTTGTATCTTGAAGAAGGAGTGTTGTTGGGTTGTGGAACCAAGGATTGGGAAGTTTTGGGTTGGTGGAAAAAACACATGGGGACATACCCAATCTTATCAAAGATGGCTCGAGACATTTTATCGATTCCGGTAACTACTGTGCCTTCTGAGTCCGCTTTTAGCGCTGGGCGTAGAGTTATCAGCGATGATCGATGTTCATTGGGTGATGACACCATAGAAGGCCTTCTTTGTGCATCTAATTGGTTCCGTCATGAATTTGAAGTCTGATGCTCAGGTATTTACTAGTCTCGGAGGAACCTCTTTTGTAAACCCCTTTTCTTTACATTCTTATCTCGCCTTTCTCTACCTATGGGTTAATTTTGTTGTTGTGTTGTACTTAATTTCACTGCTAGTTATCTGTTAGAGTGTTAGTTGATTTCATGATTCTGAATATAGGGTTTTAGTTGATTTCAGGAGAAGGGAAATTGCTGCTATGGTATCATATCATGGGTTCGAGGTCTTATTCCAACTTCATGGATCTTGCATCTGGTGGTTCTTTGAAGAGGTTTCAGAGGGTGAAGAGTGTATTTTACTCAGCTAGTATGTTGCTTTCGATTTCGAATTACTGAATTTTCTGAATTTGGAATGAATGAATGTAATCTTTGGACTGTGTTCCATCATGAACTTTGGACTGAATCTGTAATCTGCATGACTGTAATACTCTTTGGATTGTGTTTGTACTCAGCTAGTGTGTAATGCACTACACTGAAGGTATTTTTCATCTTCGGATTTGTATGTTGCACGAGCTTAAAACGAGCTCAATTCGAGCTTCCAATAAAAATGACCTTCAAACGAGTTTGTATGATTCAAGAGCTCAAATCGAGTTCGAACGAGCTCACGAGCTCGAGCTCGGCTCGAACAAAAACGAGCTAAACGAGCTCGAGCTCGAGCTCCTTACACAGCTCGCGAGCCGAATACAAACAAGGTTTTAAGCTCGTAAAAAAATCAGGCTCGGCTCGAGCTCGGCTCGATAAAAAACGAGCCGAACATGAGCACCTTGGTACTCGGCTCGTTCGACTCGAATAACACCCCTAATAGGGCCCACCATGCGAAAGCCAAGGAACACATATTCACCTTGCCAATAATATTGTAAATGGAAGACAGGATAATATTGGGTTTAGAAAGGTGGTCGATATTACTAAGAGTTGGGATAGCAATGCGTAGTTCCTTGATCAGGGTTAGGGTCATTGGGCATTGAATTAAAATATGATGAGTAGATTTCGTTGTGCAATCATAGAAGCAACAACCCGAAGGCACCGCAATATGGATTCGTTGTAGCCTTTCAGTCGTTGGCAGGCCATCCCAAGAAATCTTCCAAAGGAAATGTTTGATCTTTTGCGGGATGTCAAGTTTCCAAAGCCACTGGCAGTCAAAACTGAGATCACCCTCATGCATCCTAATGATAGAAGTTGCTGATTTCGTCGAGAACCAGCCATTCCTACTAGGACCCCAATAGAGTCTGTCAGTGAGATTATTATCCGGTAATTTCATGTCAAGGATATTCTTTATGGTTGCCGAACTAAGCTTATCCTGTAGCTCATGTTGAATGTTATCAACATCCCATTTGTCATCATTTGTTATGAAGCGGTTAACCGGCCAATCGGCAATGGTACCACTTATCGGAGTTGTAGCTGAGTCTAATAAGGGTGTATTAAAAACCCAGTTATCTTTCCAGAACTTAACCAAGTGTCCATCACCGATAGACCAACAAAGCCCCGGTCTGAACAGATGTCGAATTCCGATCATTTTGGACCACTGCAATGAGGTGTTACCTTTCTTGTCATAATCCATCAAGTGAGCACCTTTAAGATATTTAGTAGAGATTACTCTGACCCAGATATTGTGCGGTTCGGAAATAATTTTCCAAAGTAATTTCATCTGTAAAGCTACGTTCATTGTCTCTACTTTGTATAAGCCTAGGCCACCTTATAGTGTGTCTGAGCAGATTTTGTCCCAACTGACAAGAGGTGTAGAGTTTGTTCCTTTATTCCAGAAGAATTGTCTGTAAACTTTATCCAGCTCCCGCAGAATAGTCTGCGGCAGCATGAAAGCTTGCATAATAAAAATCGGTTGAGCGCTCAGGTTTGATTTGATGAGAACTTTCCGACCTTCAGTAGAAAGAGATGAAGCTTTCCATTTAGATAGTTGTTGTTTAGCTTTCAGAATTACATCTGCAAATGTATCACGATTTACCCTGCCATTAAAAATTGGACATCCAAGGTATTTCTTAAGATTGTTAGTTTGTGGTATCCCCAGGGAAGTCGATATAGTATGAATTGCTGCAGCTGAAGTAGCAGCAGATACTTGGAAGCTAGATTTTTGTAAATTAACTTTTTGTCCCGATATACAGTAGAATCGTTGTATTATGTTAGAAAGGCTGTTACACGTTGTATGGTTAGCTTTTCCGAAAAGCATAATATCATCTACAAAAGCTAGGAATGATATCCTAATTCCCGGGTGACCCATGGATAAGCCCAGATCTTTTGAAATTGACGTTTTACGTTGCAGCGTTCTGGCAAGTACCTCTGCCACGAGGATAAAAAGAAACGGAGACAGAGGGTCACCCTGTCTAAGACCTCTAGAGGGTTGAAAAGGTGAGGATGGTTCATCATTGATAAGCACCGAGTAAGAAACCGTCTGCACACATTCTTTAATCCAGAGTATGAACTTATCATCAAACCCAAATTTCTGCAAAAACGCAAAAAGGAAAGGCCATTCAATTATGTCATATGCTTTTTCCATATCCAGTTTGATAGCCATGTAGCCACATTTTGCTTTTGATGTTCGGAAAGAATGAAATATTTCGTGTGCTATCAGAATGTTATCCTGAATGGCCCTGCCCTTTGTGAATGCAAAAATGTAGAGGATGAATAAGTCTGTCGAACACTTTTGATATTCTGTTTGTCAGAATTTTAGGAATTATTTTGTAAACTTTAGAGCAAAGACTGATAGGTCTGAAGTGATTAACCAATTCAGGGTTATCTATTTTTTGTATGAGGGTGATGAAAGTATGGTTAACTTGTCGTACCCGAATGGAAGAATGTCTTGACAACCCTTATTATCGATGGTCCGACTATATCCCAGTAATGTTGGTAAAAACCCGCCGGCATACCATCTGGTCCTAGAGTCTTATCAGATTTTATTGAAAACAGTGCATTTTTTATTTCTCCGTTTGTACCGCAGAGGTTGTTGGCCTCTTGTGAGATATCATGACCGATTACCTGAAGGTCGTCTGAAAAGGAGATGTCATGATTATACGAAGATTTAAATCGAGCGTGGAAGCTATTGGCGAACTCATTTCTAATTAAGGAATGATCCGTGAGGTGCAAACCCGAAGCAGAGGTTAAGTGTTTTATCACCTTTTTGTGGAAGTAGGCAGAGTTAATATCATTTAATTTTGAGTGTTTAAGTTTTGCTCTTTGACTCCAATAACGCCTCTGAAAGTCGAGCATTCTTTCTCTTTTATTTTGTAATCTGTTGTGACGGGTAAAGATGTCTTGTCTGTGTTCCTTAATCAAAATCTGTTGTAGGCGCATGATTTCTTCGTCAGTTTTGAATATTTGTTTGTGTATGTTGTTGAAGTTTTTCTTATGCCATTTTTTGGCCAATTTCTTAAGTAAAGTGGTTTTTTTCACCAATTTAAATTGGTTTGAACCAGCAGCGTTTTCGCGTCAAGCCTGTTTCACAATGTTTTTGAAATCAGGCCTTAAGGTCCAAGCCAGTTCGAATCGGAACGGTTTTTTGGGTAAATTTGCTTGAGATCTGAGATCTATAGATATCGGTGCATGATCCGAGTTTGTAAATGGGTGTATTTTCACCCTTAGCCCATCGTAAAGGTCGATGATGTCACTTTGCGCAAGCAGTCGATCAAGTTTAGCGAAACTGTTATTCTGGGATCCAGATTTTTTCCTTTGCCAAGTGTATTTTCCCCCGTGAGTGGGTACGTCATGAAGTAAGAGAGTATTTTTCAGTTGTTGGATTCTTGTGAATTGGTTGTTTGTTGGTACAATGCCTCCCAGTTTATCATCAGGAATGGCAATTTCGTTAAGATCGCCCATTAGACAGAAAGGTAAGGTTAGGTGGGATGTGCACAAAACTAGAGTGTCCCAGAAACCGTCCTTTGCGACGAGGTTTGGAGGTGCATAAACGAAAATAATAGCAAATGATTTTTTAAGAACCTTATCATGATAATTTATATGAATGAATCTGTGGTTACAAATATGAGCGAAATTTCCCCCACAGAAGGGGAGAGATCTTTCCAAAGCAGGCAGATCCCGCCAGAGAAGCCAATGGCCGGATCAAAGGCGATGTTGGAGAATCCGCATTTTTTCCAGGAGTTATCTAGCGGAGGAATACAAGTTTTGGTTTCAATAAGGGCTAAGACGTTGATGTAATTATTTTTACAGAACACTTCTGTATTAGTCCAAAAATTGCGTTTTTTCATGCCGCAGCAGTTCCAGGAGCAGATATTCATAGGAAACCTTTTAAGATCGGTAATTGTGTGCTAAAGATATTGATCATAGTCAATAACAGATTTGTTGTAAAATAAGAATAGTTAGTGTATATAAGCATTGTATATTGTAGGTGCACTAATGAAGACATGAAAGCCTGGAAGGGCAAATATACTTGTAAAGTTGAAACAACGGGAGTATACGTGCTTATGATTTTCGAGAAGGATTCTTTAATATTGTTGAATAGGTAAGTAGAGAGGTTTTCATTCGAGTTATAGGGTAAACGAGTGATGTTTTGATAATACAGGTGTCATACAGAAGCTAGATTCTCCATGAGATGGTATTGACTTGAATGAAAGTCATACATACAGTGTTTATAGTAGATATACTGGTCATAGTGTAGTAAAGTTACAATCTCCTTATGGGGCTTATTTAGTTTAAATAACAAATCATGGTGGGCTTGTAAGCCACAATTTTGGCCATAGCATTGTTGGTTACTAATCTGAAGGTGACAACCAAGTCTTCCAATGTGCATGCCGCAGGTGAAAAGTAGACGAATGCAAGAACACCAAAACGGCTGGTTCACCCCGAACCAGTGGGCACCAGAAAGTAGAATGCAAGCACACCAAGTATTCCGCCTGCAGAACAACACAACAAAACAAGCAAGTGTAGATATAGAAAAGTAGTTGATCAGGTGAGAAGCCAAACTAATACAAGAAATAGTAGTATATGGAGCAATAGAGTTGTAATAGCTTCGAGTCAGACCATAAACTTGGTAGAAAGCTAAGTAGTAAATTGCATAGTTACAATTGAATCCTAAATGATGGTGCTTAGGAGTATCATTTACAATGGTTATAATGTGTTTAGTCGAATTGAAAGAGTAGGTTAAATAAAAGATAACTCCACATCCAACTAAACACACACCATGTAGATTGTCTGATTCATAAGAAGGTAGTTTAGTTACCTTATTGAATACCTTGTAAGGCTCATATGCTTGTAAACGATCATATGTTTTGGCTAGTAAGCCACTATATTTAAGTATTTTGTTTCGGTTGTGCAGTGAACATGTTGTATCCCCCGGACTGGTGTGAAAAGAGAGTTCCATGCTAGTGCAGCTGAACCACTAGGAGTGAAGCAGTGGCAGCCCAACAAGGAAGAACCAATGGGAAGACACACGAGCGCACGAACCAGCTACTAACCTGCAAAGAGTAACAAAAACTAGCAGAAACAAGAAAGGGAAGCAAAGGAAGTAACAATTGTAAAAATAAAGGTGATAGGATTATATAAGCAAGACGAGAACAAACCGGGTAATAAGTAGTGAAAATAGAGAATATATATTAGTGAACTGCGAAGCAGAGCACCCCGCACACGAGCACAACATACAAACAAGTACTTAGCATGGTAGAAAGAACTAGAGATCCAACAGGAAGGCCTATAAGGCAAACTAAGAGTAAGGCAAGGGTGTCTCTTACCCACTCTAGAACTGCATTGACTGGAAATAACATATGCAAAAGTAATCATAGAAAGATTTAAGCATTGAGAAATAGCATCCAAAATCCAGCAAACAATAAATTTGCTGTCCAAAATCCAAAAAGAAGTATGTTGTGCTATCATAAAGAAGCAGTAGCTTGTATAGAGACAATGGAGGTAATAAGAAAAATTTAGCCTGTGATATAAGAAGAAAGTGCAAATGAAGAAGATAAAATTAACACAAGGCATATAAGCATAAAGATGTTGATAAAACATTATAGGTGCTAGGTGAAACATAGCCCCAAGTGCACAAGTACAGCAAAAAGAAGGATGGTGAAAGGCAGCATTAGGGCTGCATTTGGGAGGTCTCCTATCAGTTTTAGCCGGTAAGGCTATAAGTATCAAGTGTGCCCCACCCGTCGCCGGAAACCTGCAATAGAAGACACTCCCACACACCACCTACGATGGCAGAGGACCACAACCTGATTCAAAGCAACCATGTCGCAAAAGACGGAACGACAGTAGTATTCTGAACTAACAACACTAATGACAGAAAAGCAAAACTCAATTATTAATTGGCTTGTATCGCCATAGTGATTCAGTGTACATCCATATCTTGGCCTAAAACAATTTGTAAACATGATGAAACAATAGCCGAGTAGCAATTGAAGAAGTAGGTGCCAAACATGAAAATCTAGATAGGCGGTCAGCCCAAAAGAATTTAGTTGCAATTGGAAGTAAATTCGACAATTAGAACGAGAAACATGTGTTGTGGTCACAATATTGGTGAGATGGAGCCAGGGGCTGGTAAAGCCAATTAGAGACCGACGATGGTCGAGAAATGGCCGAGCAGCACAAATCTTGTAGGGGTTTAGCTGAAGGGTGAGACATACAATCAATCTGAAGGATCGACAACGCCACCAGAGAAAGAACGACCACCGCCAAGGGGACGGTCTTGGCAGAGGGCAATGATGGAGTGAAGAGCGAACCCGCCGAACACCGAGGGCCAAACATCGCCAAAACCATCGACCTTCAACAGATCTCCTTCTTGAAATCCACAAGAAAAGAAGCTTCTCCTTCCTTTTGTTATACCATCTCAGCCTAACTAAGGTACTGGATGTAAATCCCCTCACTTTTTTCATTGGATTGAGGAAGATACCACTTTGTTCATTTTGATTTGGGGATGGTTTTTTATTTCTCTCATCCTTTACAGATGTACATGAGCTGGTCACGGTATTGTTGCTTGTGCTCCTTGTTGGAGGAGACTACTTGTGCTGGTTGAAGCCGGTGGTCGAAGGTCCGGCAGTGGGTGTTTGGGCCGAATTGCTGGTGGCGGCAGGATGGGTGGTAGGGTTTTGTTTGAGAGTGTTTATCATTATTTCACTTGAAAGTTGATGACCAAATCTAGTACTGTGGTAGATAACATTAAATAGTATTCTATTCCTCAAAAATTATTTTATCTTCTTACACTATTTATTCTTACTTTTTAAAAATAATTAAATTTATTTTTTTTCGGTATTTTTTTTACAAAATTGTATTCAAAGAAAATTTATTTTTTAAAAAATATGCTTAAACATATTCGAAATTGATATCTATGTGTAGAGAAAAAGGAATATAGTATTGTGGTAATTTTTAATTTTTGTTTTATATTTTTTAATGTTAAAAATTATATTTTATAAATGTAAATATACATCCTCCGAATTAATCTGAGACGTCCAAGTGTCACAATCGGATCCCCTCTACTGCAGCCACTAAGCTTGCGCCAAGTGTCCACCTTTTTCAACTTGCTACAACAGCATTTGGGTGTTAGTTTTTGCAAAGCGGCGTCGTTTTGTTTCATTGATCTAAAATAAATTTAAGCCCAACATCAGAGCTATGACACACCACATTTTAGTATCGATACTTCCATTTCAGTCCATGGGATGTAAAAACTCTGTCCTCTCTCTCTAGAAATCTAGAGAGAGGGAGCTCCAATCCCGGCTTTGGCTGTCGTACATCGGCTTCGGCCACCCTAAACTGGCTTCGGCCACCTTAATTTGGCCCTGGCTGCCTTCGTGCTGCCGTGGTGCCACCATACCCTTACTCTGGTGAAATCTATGTTTCGAGTAACCCTTAACCGTGTCTCCTTGCTCGAAGTGTTACCAAAAGCCATAATTTTGTTGGGGCTTTTGATGATTTTGGGCTTTTTCTCTCCGAATCTTCAATCGCCTTGCTCAATTTAATGTGAAATCCCCTTATTTACCCATTCAGGTGTGAGGTTCTCGAGGCTCTTCTTCTGTCGTAGCCCAATTTCTGCCGTTGTGGCCGATCTGCACTTCAGCATAGCTCTCGAGGCTCCTCGGGTCCTCACCGGCCGACGGCGGCGGGTGGTGGCGCCTTGGCTTCCCTTTTTCCTCCGTTGCTCCTCTACCGCGTTTCCTCGGTTTTTGGCCTATCATCCGCCACCGGCGTTTGGCCCGGCCTGGAGCAACATGTAAACCTTTCCCTCTCCGGTGTCTTGCCCCTTCACCCCTTCCTGGGTGGTGGTCGGCCTTCGCCGCAGTTGAGGCTTCATCCCTCTCCTTGAGTTCTATCGACCTTTTGTATGCAACAATGGTATTTGGATTTCTTTGGGCCCATGTGGCCCGAAGACTAGGCTCGGGTCATATCCTTGGGCCCAAAGCAGCCCGATATAAAAAATGGGGTATTTATATACTTCCTTTTTTATGTGTGTCGTGCACGACAAGGGAAAAAAATAATAAAAATAATATTTAATAGGAAAAAGGTATTACTGCTTGTGCAGTGTCTTGTCACACCATCTTTCAAATCTATATATGTAGTTTAGATGGTTAGTTTAATTATTATTTATATATATATATATGTAGATTTATTTATTTGTATATATTAATAATAATTAAACTGGAATTTAGGGGGAAAAAACCTTGAAACCAATTCTCGAAAGGGTTTAAATAAAATCCCGAAAGGGCTTGAACAAATTACCAAAAGGTTTGTAAATACTAACTCATTGAATACATTTTGTTTTAAGCGTTCCCTCAGTCGCACCATGTTTGGGTTGTGGCTTGTGCGTGCTTTTGGGTGGTCCTAATTTCGTTTTGGTTTGGTTGACGATGTGACGCTCGGAGTCGGGTCTGGTTGGGGTTGTGGTGGTGTGCTCAATGACTACTCCATTTCTAGGAGACTGCCCCTTGGACTTTCCGTCTTCACTGCACACGGGAGATGACGTCCTAATGTACCGTTGATCAGCGGTGTTGCTATGGTGGTTCTCGGCTTCTGTTCGCGTCTATGTTCTCGACCAAATGTCTTCGTTAGCCTAAATCTCTTCTTTTGTACGTTTAGTTTCAATCTTTGTTGCGCCTGTTTTGGTTCGCTTTCGGGCCGAAATTCGGTTTTCGACCCGAACCGAACCGAGTTAAACGGGTCGTGCCAAAACCGACGACCCGATTTTTTAGGAAGGGCGGACTGTGGCCCGACCCGAAACCGATTAATCAGTTTTCGGTTTTTTCGGGCTGAGGCCCGAATAGACCAAAAAAACTGAATCTCTCCCTGTAGTCAAATTATCAAACCCAATCTAACAAACCTTAACAATGAATTCAAGTAATTGGAATCAGACAATTGCACTGATCCAGATCCAATGAATTCAAGTAATAGATCGTTGAATACAAGTAATCTAACAAATTGACGGATTCCAATGTAATTGGGTCAGTGGCTAGAGATTGAAGTAGATAATCGAACACCTCTAGATCTACCTTGACAATTTCGACTCCTACCGATCTCCTAGAAGTCTGAAAGAATCGCTGTCGTTTTGACTCCAACCTCTGGCCCCCTGCACTCACTGTGAGAAGAAGCGGCAAGGAGAAGCGGTCGGAGGCAAACTGGGAGAGAGAAGAAGCGACGAGGAGAGTGAATCAATGCCATCACCAACAGTTTCGAACTCCAACTGCTCATCGATGGAATCGTTGGTGTTTCGACTCCGACCTCTGGCCTTTGCATTGTGAGAAGAAGTCACAAGGAGAAGCAGGAGGCGAAGTGGGAGAGAGAAGAAGCAGCAAGGAGACGGAAGGCAGTGAGAAGAAGCGACGGAAGACAAACTGGGAGAGAGAAGAAGAGGCGGCGAACTAACTCAACTGAGAGAGGTGAAATGCGTGATGCGAGTATTTTGAGCAACCCTACACTTTATCAATAGCATCCCTAGTATCCCAAAACCCATCTTTTTATATCAACTCAATTTATAAATATACCCCTCTCCAACAATTATTTTCATTCTCGATTATATTATTATATTGATTTATTATTAAAATATTAATATTAAATCAATATTATTTATAAACTAAATAGTGAGAACTATATATAAAAAAAAGGGGCATTAATTAAGTAAACATTATTTATTATTTCATATCTTGCATTATTTATTATTTAAAATTATTCCATGATTATAATTCAATTTTTCGGATTATATTTTGCATATTTATAATCAAAGAGAAATATTTTTTTTTTCAAATATAGTCAAACATATTCAAAATTGTTGTCTACATGTAGAGAGTAATGAATTTAGTATTGTTATAATTTATTTTATTTTTTTACATTTTTATTACGAAATATTGATTTTAATATATTAAACAAATGTTTTCTAAAATTAATCCCTCCCATCCATGTGAGGCCACTTGTCGCCCATGCGACATCCCCTCCTGCAGGCCAATGGAGCTGCGACACGTGTCCAGAAGAGAGGGAGTAAAATTGCAGACACTTTCAGCTTTCACATGTTGCGTTTTGGCTTTCTTCGCGCCGAACTGATGTCGTTTGCAATGAAATATCTGAAAAATTGCATTGCCTTCCAGCTGGCCTGACCACGACATTAATTACAAATTGGCTAGTATCGATATTCAGATAGCATCGCGGTAGTATCGTATAAGTAATTATTTTAATTTTTTAATATTATACTTCCTAGTATCGGTGTACAGTGTACAACCAATAAATATGCCCTTAGAAGCCAAGAAATAGATAGTAAAATATGTCATGTGAAGGTCTTACTCTTACATCAAAAGGATAAATTTGATAATTTAAATTGTGATTTTGATTTTGGAGTCGAGAAGTTTTCAATTTCTCATGTGGTTGAATCGCTATTTTTTGTTGTTAACAATCGCTTCCACTCTCCTTAATAAATAAAATTATACTAGTAGATTGATAGTTGTAGTTGTCAATTCAGGTTCCAATCTCCTTGATAAATAATACTCCATTCGTTCTAAAATATAAATTATTTGACTTTGTGACACATTTTTTAAGAAGTTAAAAACTATATAAAATACCTACTTTTTTATTAATTTTTTAAAATAATATTATATTTTGTATTAATAAGTATTATACAGTATTATTTTAAAATATTAATAAAAAAGTTAATATTTTATATAGTTTTTAGCTCTAAAAAACGTGTCACAAAGTCAATGACTTACTGAGTATATCATTTAGTTGTGAGTCTACGCATTCAAAGCTCAAGTCTATGTTAAATACATCAGTCGGCGGGTTTTTTGATGTCACCAACTGCATAAAAGCCATGATCAAGGAACATATTGACCAGATGAAGGGATCCCTTGAAAAGTCAAGATTGATGACCGATGTCAATGTGTCCAACAACACAATATTTGCTTCGCTGCTGCAGAATGTCACTCGAGAATGTTTTGATCTATTGCTAGTTAACTACAACAAGTCTAGAAGTCTACCTTCCAACAATGACGGCGTTTGTCGCGATCGTTACTAAAGGGATGCGTATGGAGTCCCATGTGTTCATGAATTCATTGAAGTTGGAGCCAGTAGGCAAGCCTTACGTCCAAAGCAAATACATCCATTTTGGAGGCAAGTGTTATGGAGTATAATTATCACTGCGGAGGAGGACAACGATGACATTGAGTATATAAACCCAAATCGGGTTGAGCTGACAAATTTAAGGCGCAAGATGGAGGCTGATATACTGACCGAAGATGATGTTGACAAAATTGGACAATTCTTCTTTGACATGCGACACCCAGGAGAAACCAACATGCGAGATCCAGTAGCCCAATAGGTATCAACACAAAAGGTCGTCCTAACGGAAGGCGATCTATGCAGCGGAATGAGAGTAGGTTCGAGCATGGTAGAAGGGAGGCTGCATCTCAGGGGCGTGGCAGTGGCAGAGATCGCGGTCGTGGACGAGGATGTTATGGTGGTCCTACAGAGGAGGAGGGCAACCTTAATCCACATGTAATTCTACGAGGCCAAGTAGACGAATTTATGTTACCTTTTGTGACAAGCTTGACTAACGTAAAAGGAGACGGTCATTGCGGATTTCGTGTTGTTGCGCTTCTCCTTGGATACAATGAACATCAATGCATGCGAGTTTGATCAGAGGTTGCAAAAGAGTTAAGGACGAATATGTGGATGTACGAAGAGGCGTCATTGTTGTCTACTATAGACATTCTAATCAGTAATGTGGACACTTCTAGCCCATCACCTTGTCTCCATCGACCAGAGACATGGATGGAGGCACCGTTAGTACCACTGGCCGTTGCGACACTTTATCACAAAGTTGTTGTGGTCCTCAACATTGGCAGTCCCCACACATGTCTCCTTATCATGGCATCTTGGACCAATGTAACCCCACCGACAGAAGTTCTTGGTTTGGCGTGGTTTGGAAGATGTCAATGGATTCCAATTTGGCCACCCAATGGTGCATCTTCTCCCTACTGCACCAGAGTGGACTCATTATCAACATGCCACTGTTGATGGTTGGGATGCCCCTCTAATGGAAAGGATACAACAATACATTAACTACCGTCAGAGATGTATATGTTTCGTTATCGTTAACTAGTTGTCTTAATTTCTAATAAACATGTTTTTCCTTCTCTTAAACATAACACATGACACACATATCGCCATGTGTATCTCTATCACCCCGTCGCACTAAAGCAATTGAGCGAACTCTCTCTCTTTGCGAAACTGCCCGTCTCAATGTCTATTTCAAATTCGCAACTTTATATTAACATTTCCCTTTCATATTTATAATCAACCCATATACAGATTCATATAAACTAATCGCTTTGAACTACATACACCGCAAATACTTCGTTGTAGCAACGTCAGAATTAACGTTGCCACAACGTTCAATCCGACGTTGTTAATGGTGGTATATTTGCCCAACAGAAAAGGAATCCGACGTTGTGACAACGTCTGATTAGACATTGCCACAACGTCAAATTCGACGTTGTATACTGGAACCCATCGGGCTCCGTCGAGCTTAGCAACGTCCATTTGGATGTTGTAACAACGTATGATCCGACGTCGTTACAACGTCAATTTGGACATTTTACTCCCAGTAATATCAGCAACTCCTATAAAAGGGGCGAAGACCGCATTTGAAAATACAACACAACAATTCTACATTTTCTTTCCTTCCTGCCATGGAGCCGGTTAAAACTGAACATCGCGGATCAACCCCCAGCATTGATTTTGTAATCAAAAGGGTTCGGTACCCAATGCCCCCGGAGGTGTCCGACTGAGCTTGCCGCAATCCAAAATACAGTGGATGTCATCCTTGCGCCCTGTTTCGGGTCGAGTGTGAAAAGGAGACTCACATTTCCGCACCCTTGCAGTTCGGGTGTAGGTACTGCAACCGTTTTCATCAGGGCATTCCTGGAGCGTATGAGTGGAGGGATGAACCCGGGGGGAGAAGAAAATGTGCAAGTGGATGAAAGACATAGGAACTCCACCGAAGGCCATCGCGTACGGGCTACGGCAAGTAGATGCGAATAGCGTCACCTCAGAGCGATCACTGGAGAACACCCTCAACAAACGCGCCGTTGAAGAGAGAGGAAAACGGAAGATGATGCAAGATACCCTCCATCGTCTCCGAGAAAGAGGCTACTACTACGAATTCAGAAGAAGCCCAGACGATGACAACGTATTGAATGACCTTTTTCTCGCACACCTAGATGGGATTCGTCTTTAAACAAATACTCGCAATGTCATCGTGATGGATAGTACGTACAAGACGAACGTGTAAGTACTATATCTTATGTCTTCGTACATTTCTTCCTTATCGAGTGTTATACTAATGTGAGTACGTTGCTACACTGCGTCCACAGGTACAATGTTGCTCTGTGCAAGATAGTGGGGTTAACGCCAACGGGAAATAACTTTTGCATCGCCTATGCTTTTATGGCTCGCGAGAACGAGGACACGTACGCTTAGGTGCTCAACAACCTACGTGTTATTCTTCAGGGTAGGGTACCAGATTCGATCAGGACAGATCGGGAGCTGGGCCTTCTTGCTGCACTTAGGGTCGTCTTCCCCGATGTGCAACATTTACTGTGCTGGTTACATGTAACTCGCAAGAGTGAAGAGGCCGCATTGAAGATTACCAAAAATTTGAAACTTGCACAACTATTCAAGAATCACGTGTGGGGTTTATTCTCGGCTTCTTCAGAGGAGTCGTTCGAACGGCACCGGCGATGGCTTCACGGCCAATGGCGGATAGCACCCGGGGTCATGGGGTATCTGGAATCAGTGTGGCTTATCCACCGGACAAGCCTTGTGAGATGTTACACCGACCACGTCCTCAACTTTAGAACGAGGACAACCAATAGGTACGCATATCGTTTCCGTTGTTACCCTTGTAACTCCTTTCCTAAATTTCGACATTCGTTTACCTCGAGCACATGATGCAATGTGTAGGGTTGAAGGTCAGCATAAAGTGTTGAAGGAAGCATTGACATTGTAAAGTGCCCGCCCCGCCCCGTCGTCCTCCAATTCACAACGTCGTGTATGGCATATCACAACGTCGGATTAGACGTTGTAACAACGTGACATTCAACGTTGCTACAACGTTATATCTGACGTTGTATTAGTAGCACTAACTGCAGATTTGCGGTGTATATAGGAAGACCCAATATATATTTATGAATTATGACATTGAACTCAAAATTTCTGTTCTAGTTACAAATTTCATATTTAATTAATTTCTATTCCACTTAATTAATTTCTTCACAATTTTTAACAACTAAATAAAATAAATAAACACAAATCATACGAATTCTTCATAATTGGTAACAAATAACATTTTCATTTCTTAAACTTTGATTTCACCTAATAATCTTAAATTTGCACATCAAAATAAAATTACACTTAAATACTTCAACGCTAATACTATAATTTCTTCACAATTTTTACTATAATTTCTTCACAATTTTTACCAACTAACATTCGCATTTCATCAAATTTTATTTCAAACTCATAACATTTTCTTTTCTTAAACTAATACTAAAATTAGTAACAACATAAACTCCTTATTTCAACTAACCTCGCTCATCAATACTATTACTAATACTAAAATTTTGATTTCAACTAATTAACCTCGCTCATCAACAATCAAATTTTCATTTCTTAAACTAATACTAAAATTTTCATTTCTTCAACACTAATACTTAAAATTGGTGACAACATAAAATTTTCATTTCTTAAACTTTGATTTCAACTAACAGTCTTATAATTACACATAAAATCATTGAAATTAAATTAAAACTAACCTCGCTCATCTCTCAAACATGAGTGTCGATCGGTCTCTGTGGCTTATCATCTCGGGTTCCAACTCGCAAGCGCAAGACCCCTTTCCATATCTTCAACGTCATGGTAAAGAGATGAAGAACCAATAGGGGCGACGATGTTGGATGAAGGATGAAAAAAAGAGTGATGGTTTTGTTTTTTGCAGTCAGAATGAAGATGAAAGAGGCGATTTTTATAGGCCGAATGGACATGCTCCCACAATTTTCAGATCTGTGGTCACCACTGCTTCAAAAATCTCGACACGGTAGCTAAGCAGGGCTAGCCGGTAGGCCTAGTGTGTTGGGAAGGAGAAACCCTCTCGCGTTTTACGGAACCGTGACCGCCTGAGGTGATATAGGAATCTCGCAGATGGGGGCAGATAGCGGGAGGCACGCCTAGGGTCATCGGAAAATTGTGCCCCGGGTGTCACACCTCCCACGGTTTTCAAAACTGTGACCGGGTGAAATTGGGCTATATCTTTTGGCATTTTTTTGGGCCTTTTTTTTTATTTACCAAATTGTGACCAACTTAGTTCCTACGGTTTTAAAACTGTGACCGGTTAGATTCCTACTGTTTTCAAAACTAAAACCACCATATTTCCTACGGTTTTCGTTTTCGTAGTTGCCACCGTGTGTTTGGCGATATTTTGGCTGTGCAGATTGTCTCCTCCTTTATCTATAGATGTGTCATGGATCCATTTGTATTGAATCGTACGTAGTAGTTTTGAACAAATCATGAGCCCATCTTTTTACCTAAAGTGAAAAATGGATCATCGCCTCGATTGGGGTGATTGAGTTTACCTGGTTAATAACTCTGGTTATGTATTCAGAATTTACATAAAAAAAATTGTGAGTTCCAAACCGTTAGGAAGAATGCCATGTTTCAAGCAAAATTAAATGTATTTATAGTTTTTATATATGTTACTTTTTTTTAATAGGAAAGAATTCGAGTTCAGACAAAACTAAAACTCGAGGGTCGGACAAGCCGGCAAACGGGAGAACCGTCTAAGAACTAAGACATACGACAACAGAAAGGTGCAGACTTAGACAAACACACTCTACACAAAACGAAACCTAGCGGACCAAAACCAAACTGGATAAAGACGAAGACAACAGACGAAGCCAAGCCCAACTCTAAAGCAGAACTGTAGGCCAGCGATACATCAGGACTCGGTCATCTTATGGGCAGTGAGGACGAAACTCCATGGAAGCAGTCAACCCGAATAGCGGAGACGCCACGATACACACTGCCACGACCCCAACCTATCCTGACTCCAACAGTCATATCCAAATCCACGGAGAAGAACGCCAAGTCATGCCAAACGCAGAGTCGCACATTGCCAAAGCAAAAACCCAAGCGGGATTCGATCAACCCTAGCGAGATTTAGTATATGCCCAAACGAGCAGGGTAATACCTTTGAGGGATTTTAATATATATATATATATATACCATTTTTTTTAATTTTAGACCGGACTGCTTTGGGCCCAAAGAAATTTCCTTGGGCCTAGAGCAAGGGAAACAGGCCCAACAATGGGCAGCACAAGCCCATTGAAGAAACAAAGACACAAGCATATCGACTGCTTCCAAGTTCCAAGCGCTAGGGTGTACAGACAGCAACATACCAGACCAATGGCGGCGAGGCCCTGTCATAGGTCAGCGTCGGAGCCGCAGATGACAGTTGGAGGAGGACAATCAGGGCGGCAATGCCATAACCGGACAACCACAACCCCGACCAAAGGAAAGCGGCCGGAGACGCGCCAAGGGTTTTAGACCGACCAGAGCCAGAAGATATGAAATCGGAGGTTAATTGTTCAAATTGGCTTAGATGGGTAGAAGAAAAGAGACCCAAGACCATGAATTAACAAGAGCCCCATGGGCATAGGGATTTTTAGCTCAAGACAGGACCACCACCACACTCCGACGACGGCAAGGCAACAGAGCGAAGGGTGATGAGATGGGACCCGAGGCCCCTAATCACAAAGGATTCGAGGAGGTATGGAAGAAGATGACCGAGGGCAGCGAAACCACGCTAGGCGGAGATCAGGGAGGTCCGGTCGGTAAATCCGAGTTGAAAACGGAGGTTGAATCCAGTGAACCGAGGAAGAAACAGAACACCAACAAACAAAACGATTAATCCCAGATGAGCAAAAGATTTGAGGTTTTCCTCAAGGATGATCTCACGCCCAGCCTCCCATAAGAAGAAGAGGAGAGGGAAGATGGGGTGATCATCCACGGTTGTTTCCGACCTCCGAAGAGGTGTTTGACGGTGGTGGTTGGTGGTGGTGTTCCAACCCCAACTAGAGTTTTTTCCAAGCTATCAAAAGAGAGCTTTTTTGTATATGTTACTTGAATTGCTAGGAATGGGGTAGTCTTTTAAAAAAAGACACTTATAAGTTGATTGCTTGGACCACTCGGGTTATTGAATTATGTAAAAGGAGACTCCTCCTTAAATGTAAAGTCAAAACATTAAGGGAGAGGTTAGGAGTGAAAATGGTAGTTAGAAAACACTAGCTTACCAATTGGGAAGTTGGGTGGAGGAGTAGCGAAAGTAGAATGTAGAGTAACTTTAGGATTACGAGTAGATTGCGCCTTTTTTTTCCTGCAATTTTTGTTTTTATTGTATGTTTGACGGTTCATCCATCTACCGACGTATCAACATCTCGAGCTTCAGGTATGTCTGAGCTCGAATTATTACTTAATAAAAAAGATTACGATTTACGAATAGATAGTCTTGTATAGGTCCGACTCGGTGGGTCATGAGTTGGGAAGTGATGATCCGAACCCGAACTTGTTGGATCTTTTTTTAAAAAAATTATTTTTTAAAAAAAATTCGAATGAATATACAATTTTTTTTTAAAAAAAAACGTCAACCCAACGAGTCACAAGTTCGAATTAGATCGGCCCTAACCTGAACTCGTAAATTCACCGACCCGCCGAATCCATGACCCGTATGACCTGTCGGGTCACGGGTGGAGGGGATAAGGCCTTTTTTTCATGGCCATTTTGGTGTCGGATTTCTGATCCGACCTCTTGTAATCAGATCTTATCACTTGTATATAAATTTCCCTTTAAAAAAAAGTGAGTTCCACATCATTAAAATAAATTCACATAAAAAACTTAAAAAATTACATTTATACTCTATTCACTTATATTAACATGTTTATAAACTTTTATTATTAACATATATGTTTTAGAAAAATAAAAAAATATTTTCTAAAATATTCAATCTTTTAATTATCTATAATTTTCAATAATAATTTTTCTTAATAAAAATTTATAAACATGTTAATATAATATTTGGAATATAAACAAAAAAATTTAATTGTTTTAATACTCCCTCTGTTCTAAAATATAAGTTTTTTACTATTCACGCACCTTTTCTTAGAATGATAAAAACTATATAAAATATTAATTTTTTTATTAGTTTTTTTTTAAATAATCTCATACTTCCTAAAAAAACGTACAAGAATAGTAAACGACTTACTCCCTCCGTTCGAAAATAAACGATGTTTGACTTTTGTGCACATAGTTTTAGAAGCTAAAAACTATATAAAATCTTATTTATTTTAATTAATTTTTTTCATAGTTTAATACTCCCTCTGTTAATTAAAACTTGTCGTTTACTATTAATGCACGCTTTTTTATAATGATAAAAACTATATAAAATATTAACTTTTTTTAAAATTTGTTTTTATAAATGGATACTTAATAGTAAGAAGTATGAATTTATTTAAAAAAATTATTTAAAAAGTTATTGTTTTATATAGTTTTTAACACCTAAAAAAGCGTGTGTGAATAGTAAAACGTCAAGTTTTAATTAACGGAGAGAGTATCTATTAGTAATAAGTATTAAACTGTGAAAAAAATTAATTAAAATAAATAAGATTTTATATTGTTTTTAGCTCCTAAAACTACATGCACAAAAATCAAACATCATTTATTTCCGAATAGATGGAGTATATTTTAGAACGGAGAGAGTATGAATTTATATACCAGAAGTAATTAAATGTAACACTAAGTCTACTTTCCTGTGTGATGGTACAACACCAACACGGCTACAAGACGTTTTGCATATGAAATATGATTATGCAAGGTGGGACCGCACCAATCTGATTACCCAATCTGCACTCCCCACACAACCACTGATGACGTGTTCAACGATCGTCATCCAGCCGATGCAGATCCGACGGCCAGAAATTCGCCTCTCCCACTAACCCAGCGGCCCAATGGAATCCCCTGCGGCAACATCTCCTCAACTCTCCGTGTTCCTGCCACTCTCCCTCCCGGATTCTGCAACCCCACCGGCGGAGGACAAACCCTAATCGCCCTCCAAACGCCGTCGTGTTCGGCGAAACCCGTTCTTGAAAACTGCTCTTGCTTTGGAAGAGGAGGAAAGAGTAGCAATCGAACCCCAAACACCTCACCTCTTTGAAGATATAGCCATAGGTAGTTTAGTTTAGTAAGTTGAGGCTTTCACTGAGAATTGTAGGTCTCTTTCTCCTCTCTATCTGTCCATTTATCATGATTCATGCATGTTGTGGTTTTTATAAATTAGGGTTAAATTGAATTCATTGCTGTAATTTTCGGATGCTGCTTATGAATTGGGTTATTTCATTGAAATGGTTGAATTCATTTGCCTGATGGTTTTGCATTTGAGAAAACAAGTTGGTTGTGGATAACCATTGATTGTTTTGTATCCTTAAATTGATTTTTATGGGGTTTATGTTATTTGATTAAAATTAAAGATCATGTAGCAAACAAGTTGTTATGAAGGTATGAAGTGGAAACTCTAAAGATGGGGGAGGGAACTATGACGTGAAAAGGAAATCATGTAATTAGGAATGAATTGCAGTTATGAAGGAATGAATATATGCATGAAATCCTGATCAACCAAAAATTATAATGCCTTTTGTAATCGACGAGTTAATGTTGGTTTCGTTACATTTCTTCGGTGTATTAATGTCTCTAGCGGCTCTAGCTTATTCACTTGAATTTTTTGTAGGTTGGGAAGAAAAAGGATTTGCTGGTTTGGAAAGAAATTAGAGTGTTCTGATGTAGTTGGAAGTATATTCAAGAATTTCCTTTGCAACTCTAAACTATGGATGTTGATGTTATTGATATGGAAGATCGAAATCCGGAACACTGTGCTACCATGAATGGCAATTTGCCTACTGATAGAGTAAATGGCAATGCAGCCGAGAATTCTTTAGTTCAGGGTGATGAAGGAATCATTGAGCCAAAAGTGGGAATGGTATTTGAATCTGAGCAGGATGCCCGGAATTTCTACAACGAGTATGCCAGGCGTTTAGGTTTTAGCACCAAACTCTACCAATCTGGACAGTCAGTCGCTACCTATCTATGCGCCAAAGGAGGCTCAAAAAGGAGGTCTTCTGATAGATGTGAGGCCATGCTAAGAAT
This sequence comes from Persicaria maculosa, assembly GCA_963922045.1. Lineage (NCBI taxonomy): Eukaryota > Viridiplantae > Streptophyta > Magnoliopsida > Caryophyllales > Polygonaceae > Persicaria > Persicaria maculosa. The sequence continues at coordinate 14,051,735 of OY998261.1, read as the reverse complement.
TGAACTGAGTGGTAATAAGTGGCATGTGACTAGTATTGTTAAGGAGCATAGTCATGCCCTAATGAGTTCCAGTAAGGTGCATCATCTTCCACCACGTAGGCACTTTGCGACTTCTGCCAAGAATGTGGCTGAAACTTTCCAAGCCGGTGGCATTGCTGCAAGCAGGCTTATGTATCCCTTGGTGGACGGAAAACACACTCTTGGAGATGCAAGCCATGGGATTTCGAGTGTATTATCACCCATTGAACCAAATCAATATTTGAGAAGCCCAAACTCTAACTATGGCGTTAGATTGACTTTGCAAAGAAGGGCACTAGGGAAGGATGCCAAGAATGTTCTGGACTATTTTCAGAAAATGCAGGCTGAGAACCCTGGATTCTTTTATGCTGTACAGCTTGATGAAGACAGTCGTATAATGAATGCATTCTGGGCAGATGCTAGGTCAAGGATAGCTTACCGTTATTTTGGCGATGTTGTGATTCTCGACACTTCTTACAGAGTGAATCAGTGTAATGTGCCCTTTGCTCCATTCACCGGGGTGAACCATCATGGTCAAACTATTCTATTTGCTTGTGCCTTGCTTCTGGATGATTCTGAGGCTTCTTTCAGTTGGCTTTTCAAGACATTTCTTATGGCAATGCATGACCAAGCTCCTGTCTCCATTATCACTGACCAAAACAGAGGTATAAGGGTTGCTGTTTCTCAAGTGTTTCCAAAAGCACGCCACTGCATTAACATGTGGCATATCTTGCGAGAAGGCCAAGAAAGACTGGCTCATGTCTGCCTTGCTCATCCTAATTTTCAAGTTGAGTTATACCATTGTATTAACTTGACTGAGACAATAGAAGAGTTTGAATCGTCATGGACTACCATCGTCGATAAGTATGACCTCAAGAGAAATGACTGGCTCAAGTCTCTGTATAATGCTCGGGAAGAATGGGCCCCAGTATATTTTCGCGATTCATTTTTCGCTGCCATATCTCTGAACCAAGTTTGTAGTAGCTCCTTTTTTGATGGTTATATTAACCAACAGACAACATTACCAGTGTTCTTTAGGCAATATGAAAGTGCCATGGTGAACTGGCTTGGAAAGGAAAGAGAAGCAGATTTGGATACGGCATGCACCACACCGCTTCTAAAGACTCCATCGCCTATGGAGAAGCAAGTTGCAAATCTTTATACAAAGAAAATATTCACAAAGTTTCAGGAAGAGCTTGTAGAAACATTTGTATATACCGCAAACAGAATTGACGGAGATGAGGCTACAAGCACTTTCAGGGTTGCCAAGTTTGAGGATGATCACAAGGCATACATTGTGGCACTGAATACTTCCGACTTGAGGGCAAATTGTAGCTGTAAGATGTTTGAGCATTCAGGAATTCTTTGCAGACACATATTGACTGTTTTTACTGTGACAAATGTGCTTACCCTACCATCACATTATATCTTGAAGCGTTGGACTAGAACTGCCAAAAGTGGAGGGTTATTTGACAAGCATGTTGCTGATTATGGACAGGAAGCGATGGCTTCAAGATACAAGAGCTTGTGTCTAGAAGCCATAAGATACGCAGAGGAGGGAGCAGTCACTCCCGAGACCTATAATACAGCTTTGGCTGCCCTCAGAGAAGGGGGAAAGAAGCTCAGTATGATGAAGCCAAAGGTTACGATGGCTGTGTCAACTTCCTCTCAGGCTTCTGCTGGATATGACGATAAGCCGAATGCTGCTTCTGATGCAGTTGTGCCTCCTTTGCTGTGGCCCCAACAAGATGAATGGGCACGGCGGGTGAACCTTAATAATCGTGGAGTTGCTCCTTATTCTGTAGCTGAGTTGCATTGCCCACGCATGGCACCTGTTTCTCTACATCGTGATGATGGAGCGTCTGATAATGTGGTGTGTTTGGCATTTTGTGTTTCTTGTGATTTTTGCTCATCAGATTACCACCATGGAAGTAGTTTATCAATGAATTCTTTATTTTCTCCATGTGCATAGGTTGGTCTTCCTTGTCTTAAATCAATGACATGGGTCATGGAGAATAAGAACTCGTCGCCAGAAAATAGAGTAGCTGTCATCAATTTGAAGGTAATGCATGCCTATGCACGGCTCTTTATGATATTGCACATTTTTCAGTGTTGTATCGATCCCAGCTCATGCTTTGTTTGCCCAAGTTGAAGAAGACCACATATCACTTTACCAAGTATAAAGTTCCATTCGTTCTATGGTGTTTTTCTTATAATTTTTTTCTTGACCCACTTCTCTTTGTTACCTGCATACATATCCGACACACTCAGGCAGATTTACACTTCCAAGATCCCAAAGAAACAAGAGAATTTGTAAAAGTGGATGTATATTGCACAGTTTTGAAGCATGACAGTACACTGATTACTAGATAGAGCCAAAGTTAGGTGTTTACGTACAGCTATTCCTGTCACCTACTTTGAATTGCCTATTAATTGTCTACCAGCCTTTTTCTGTGAGATTTGGATTCTAACCATTCAAAACTTCACTGAACACCACAATAGATGCATCAAATGTATGTGAAGTTGCACATCATGACCTAAGCTGAGTTAGGGAAAGGGTCATGGTCCAATAGAATGTGCTTTTCTCCTGCTTTTATTTTGATTTAGCTGAAGATTTTTGGTTATCTTTTTTCTGCTTGCTAGCTTGGGAAATAACCCAGGGGTGAGAGTTATTTTTCTCTTTAGCACTTTTGAAAAGGGGATTTTATTTTTTTGAAAAAATTGGATTCAAATGAAATTGATCTTTTGTTTACCGTTGCAGTTGCTACATCATAGCAAAACCTCAGGTGGAGAATCAGAAGTCAAGTTTCAGCTCTCAAGGGTCACTTTGGAGCCGATGATGAGATCTATGGCTAATATAAGTGAGCAATTGTCAGCTCCTGCCAACAGAGTTGCCGTCATTAATCTCAAGGCAAGTTGATCCACACCCTAACTCAAGATTTCCTGGCCTTTTTTTAGATGATATGTGCATCATGCCTAGATTTTTAGCTAAACTATAATTTGTTTACATCTATGTTTTATATTGATTCCAAGTCCATGCGTTTTCTGCCCAACTTTTCCATTAAGTCATCAGTGGTTGCTGGTGACTGATTCTTTTTCTTTCTTTCTACCTTAGCTTCGCGGGAACAATTCCAATAGATTGAGAAGTAGAACCATCTAATTTTATCAATAATTATGTCTGTGTCATAGCTGCCATGATTTTATCTTTCTGTCGCTGTCTTTTTATGCTTGAATGTGTTTGAAAATTGCATGTTGATGTTGTTTGTTCGAGTGCAATGATATATTTAGTAGTATCATTTCATCGTATGAGGTTTTGACATAGTGGGATACTGGTTGTATGCGCAAATTGTTCAGCTTCAAGAATTGGAAACAAACGCAGGGGAATCAGAGGTTAAATTCCAAGTCTCTCGGGATACATTGGGAGCAATGTTGCGATCAATGGCATATATTGGGGAGCAGCTATCAAATAAAGTAATTTTCTGCTTACTTCCATCATTTCAATTTTGTTCGTGTTTTTTTTCCTTATCAAGAAACCAAGAGGAAAACACATGCCTTTGCCATAGAATGCACTTGCAAATTGCAATACATAATTAAATTGAATTAAGTTTACAAGTCTTATGTTTGATTTTACTTTCGACCAAAAAATTATAGGCGTTTACACTTCAATGCAATCTTGTTCTCCTTCATTGAAATATCAATAGTTAAATTTAATACATAAAAAATCATAATTAAAATATTAAATGCATTTTTGTGATCTTTTTCACTCACTAACCATTGTATTTTTTCTAGAAATCCAAGCACAAGCTAAAAATATTTGCTACCCATTATCAACCAAACCTTTGCCAGACTAAAATAGTTATAGAGGATAATAACTTTTAAACATTTTAAATTCAACAAACCCTTAAAGATGCATAGGCAGTGTAACTGAACTGTATAGGCTCTCTTACGGGCCTTGACGTTGATGCCTATCATTGGAGAATCCGACTATATTTTGATGCCGGTTTTTAATTGATTATGTGGATCAAACTTAGGCACATCTTACCTTCTTAGTTATGAATGAGCTAAATAGCCAACATGATTTCTCTCTCCCTGATGAAAGGTTGTTGCATATTTTGCTAGTGGAAATGAATGATTCATCTGATCAAGGGTTGTGATATTTGATATGCAGTGCGAGCCTCAGCTTGATCCTCCATCCAAAAAGCGGAGGAAGTAGACGAGTTTTGTACTTGCAGTACTTAGGACTAGATGTGCAGCTTCATTCACCCAGTCAGGTTTCATGTCTAATTTTGTTATTCACTCACTTTTATTTCCTACTAGTCCAGCGAATTTGTAACATATTTTATGTGAGGATAACTATTATATAAACTTATGTGTTGATATTGAAATAATATAACTGGCGCAGCTATAGTAGAAGTTTCAATAATCCCAGCCCTGTAACTGACATTTTTTTTTATCATCTGTTGAAAAGATTTGCTTGTATGTATGCCAGAATATCTTTTTATTCAAACTAATGATTTTGAACTTTGCCATAAAGAATGAAAACATTGATTCCTTTTCTGTAAAACTAATTCACTAAATAAAGAATGTGTACTCAGTCGTCGAACCAAACAAAAGTTTGCAAAGAAATTGATTTAGGAAAACTGATCTAGATGCAGGGCACCAAGCCACCAACAGCCATATGCATCCTTAGGGCTACAAAATACGCCAAATGTCATTCGAATTCTAAAACATCGCAGCATCAATCTACATTGTCGTCCCTGGGTAAATGCCGGGCAGTAGTTGGTCACTCGTCCAAAATGCTGTCAGTTACCAGACATCAATTTCTCCTAAACACCTACAAACTTCTATAATCGATCACAGTCACTTCATCATCGGGCGCATCCAAGTCTTGATAGCTGCACATCCAATGAAATACCAAAAGAGACATAAGAAACACAACAGGATTTGTATATACTCCTATATTTTATGGGAGATGGAAATGTCGAAAGCTGGAGGTCAACAACATTACCTTCTAAGTCTACGGGGATCCTGTCGGAAATTTGGAGGTAGAATTATGGGAGCACCACCCATCCCTCCCGCTTCAAAGGGCGGTGGTCCACCCTGCTCTCGCATCATGCGCATTGCAACTTCAGGCGGGGCAGGAACAAAAGGACCCAGAGGACTGCAATAAAGAGAAAAACAGTAAGGGAACAAGTCATCAACCTTTGATTCATTTGGTATTGGATTTCTAAAGTTCATGGTTATGAGAAAAAAGCGATTACTTAAAATGAATGGGAATTTTAGCTATACTGCAGGACACCCCCCATTTGTCCCTCATAATGAGTTGTTCTTAGAAGCTAACAGCCTAACACACAGTTATCTGTATCAAACCAAAACAAAGTAGAACTCAGATGGGAAATTTACATACCCAGCACCAGGAACAGGCATGAGTACTTGTGGTGGAGCCATATCTGGGGCAAAGGGAGGAACTCGTATGCCCGGTCCACCAAAGTTGTCAAACATGGGCTCATCAGCATTACCCTTCTCTGGATTTTCATTGTTGGATTGTAAGTCTCCCAGGGGATTATCTGATTCATCAAACCTTTCATTGCCATTCCCCCGAGCTTCCCTATCTCTACGATTGGCTCGATCATCTTTCAAGCGGTTTTCTAAAGCAGGTCTCCGCCTCTGAAACTTGTCTTTCTGCAAAGAGAAGTTATAAGAGTGGCGTTAAAATATAAGTACTTCACAACCAAGGAGGGATCCAAGTCCAACCAAAGAAACACATCTTCTGACTTTTAAAAAGCAAGAAACAAATATCCATTTTATCCTGCTACTGATAGGCTTTAAGCACATCTCTTCTGACTTGAAAAAACACCTGGACTCTGATGAATGAAAAATAAACTGCTGAACTGAATTAAGCAGCCACATTTGACTGAGGTGCATTCAGCAAGAATAACTAGAACATCTGATAGCTAGCTGATGTTTTTACCTGAATAGTTTGTTGCATAACAGGTTGCCCCCCAGGCGCATTTGGATCACTGCAAGTTGAATGGGAATCAATAAACCATTAAATGTACACACCAGCAATATAAATATCAAGAGGATATAGCAGGCAAAAGGGCATACTTCATGTAGTTCTGAAAGTAAATCTCTTCACGCACTTTAGAAGTCAGCTCCATACAAATCTCTGGATGTTTAAGTTTAAGGTGTTTGTGGACAAACTCGGGTGCATGGAAAAGCTTTGTGCAGCCCTTGGCTCCACATCCGTACTTCCAGCCATACTTTTCATCCCTAATTTTCCGCACATGGGGATCCAATCCTTCAATAGCAGCCGCATCTATTTTTTCTTTTGCAGTCATAGCTTCCAAGGGATCCTGGTTCCCCAACCTTTCCTGCCAATAAGAATCAAGCTTACTTTCCCACTCAGTAGCATTGTTGTTGGCATCAGAATTCTTGCGCTCGGCTCTAACGTGCCGCAGGCCTTTTGGCTCAGTTGTTTCAATCATTCCATAATAATCCACACCATGAACACGCCAGAGATAAGTTACAAGTGTATCAAGTAACTCAACACCCTCAAGGCCCCGGACGGATGACAGTCCCCGGATAATAACAACTGGTCCCACTGATCCATTATATGATTTATCCCTATTCACCTTATCGGTATCAGGCCTGGAAAGGATATTGTCGTCAATACCCTTTTCTGAATCAAGTTTCCTAACAATAGCAAGGGCAAGTTCAACATCAAGTTGAATTCTCCTTGGCTCAGAACTGATTGGATGTGCTTTTGGAGCAGCAGCAAGATCAGCTTCCTTTGTTGATGGGCGACCAACGCGACCATGTCTCCTTTTAGAACCACCGTCAGCTTCATCATCAGAGTTTACATCAGCAATTTGGTCGGATTTGATGGTGATATTTGCTTTAGGGCCTCTGTGTAAGATATAAAAGTTAATTATATTCGTTACTTGTCTACTGATCACTCCTGGTCAAAGAAAGAAAACATTGGCAACATATATTCAATAACATGATAAAGACCATACATGTCAAGCTCTGCACTCTGCAAATCGAGCAGAAAATCCTTTGCAAGCTTGCGAGCAAGCTCATTTCTCCTGATTTATAGTTAGGAACCATAACAAGTTAGCTTGAATCACGGGAAATAAATAGGAAAATTAGAAATCTTTTTTTTAATGACACTTTCATGAATTAAAGAAGCAACTGCTGAAAAATGGTGAAACCAATTGTGCAGTTAGCAGAAAATTTAGCTAATGCAAAAAATAGATATAGCACAACAATACCTTTCTATTACTGAAAGTAAATTGGTGGGATGATATTTGTTCCTCAACCTACATAAAATGAATAAAAATGAATATACAAACGGTGCATAGTATGCATTGTAAGCAACTGTGAAGATATGAATGAGCATGTACCACTCCTCATCCTTGTGAGCTTCAAAGTACGTTCTCTTTTGGGTTGTGATATACTCTGTCTTATATTCTTGGTATCTGTGCAAAGAACAGTAGTTAGCCACAGCAGCAGATGGCTATCTCAAAAATCTCCACTGGAAACCAATTTATTATATACCTGCGTTCAGCTTCTGTTGGCAACACATCATCTTCAAGTTCTTGAATAAATTGCTTATATGTCATTAAGCCCTCCCTGTCAGGAAAGGGAAGAAGTCAGCTTATCTTTAAATCCACATTTCAAACAAGTTAAATTTCCCATTTTCATAAGCTATAGTTTGTCAGGAAGGAACTACAACAGCAGGCTCATACGGTCTAAACCTAGCCGATCTCTAATTTCTTCAGATTATAGATTTGGATTATTATGTTATCTCTAAATGACTAGAATACTATTAAAATGTCATTTACATTGGAGCATTTGATGGAGGATCCTTCCCATTAAGGGCAGTCAGAGAAAACCATTTATTTTACTACAGGTTTCCATGTTGTCCATTCAAGTCTGAACCCCTCCTGAATGAAACCTAGGGCATTCCACTATGAGAAACTGTATTTATCCATTGTGCCATAGTTAGTGATGAAAACCATTTATTTTACTGCAGGTTCCCATGCTACTGCAGGTTCATTGGCCATTGTGCCATAATTAGCTATGAGATACTGTTTTCATCCACTTCCAAACATGAAATTTGGACAAAACCAGATATTTTCGAATTCCCATGTAGAGGCTAGACACAATCCTCACAAAGTTTAGATATTTGAAAAACAACAAAGTTCTAATACTTATTGGGCTACAACTTAGTACATAAATAGAAAATTGCCACAGTTATAAGCAGCTAACCAATATGAGAGATTCAAGATGAAAAGCTTAACATTATTAAAATAAACTCTAAATACATCCAAGGAACTCTACATACAGAACAAAAGTGCTGACATGTAATTGTTTACAAAGGGACTCATCTAATAGCTAGATAATAAGTAGACCTACGAACTTCAATTATCATCTGTATTGGCTAAAACTATCCCTTCACCCATTCTTAACATTGATTTCTGCCAATTGTGGAACTGTTATGTTCTCCATAATAAACTGAATATACTTTTATTCCTTTGCTGACACCAGAATCATCATGAGCAAACAAAAAAAAAATCTGTTCGAAACAATAACACTGAGAAAAAAAAAATCTAATATGGAACAAGGCAACAAGCGTACAGCAAAAATAAATTCAAGAGGGTAAAAAAAACATCCTATTAAAGACTATTACATAGTTACTTACAGACCTCTGATTGTTTCCTCTACTTGACATATCATTGTAACCACCTCGATCTGAATCCCAATCTGAAGGATAAATGTAACTAATTTAGCAGTTTTTACCATTTATCAAAGTTGCCAGGAAGATAATTATACAGGATTGACAGATTTATCCTGCCATTACAAATAAAAGCAATCTAGATATAACAATAAATAGCCAATAAATCATAGGCCTAGGCTCAAATATAGGTCACAAGGCCATAGGGCATGCAAAACTCAAACAAGAGACAAAGGGGAACGAGTGGTAAACACAGTAGGCACCACCTAGGTGCCGCCTAGACCCGCCTAGGCCCGCCTAAGTACCACCTAGGCCCGTTTAGGTCGTCGATTATTCAGTTTTAGCATGTATTCAAGTGATTAGTCACTTAGGGTTTTTTCATGGCTCAAGTCAGGATGTATTTGCTTTTGAGTCAAACCTATGATTTTGGATTTTATGAGGTTTAGAGTCGCTATTCGGATGCGTACTTTCGCCTTTATTTAATTTAGTGTTAGTTAAGCACCGCAAATTTGAGTTCATGAATGATATTATGGATTATTATTAGATTGTATGAATTATTGAGATGTGTTATACGTTAAAATATAAGAAAATAATCAAGTTTGCTCTAAGTCCGCCTAGGCGCCGCCTAGACACCCGCCTAACCACCTAAGTGGCCACCTGCCGCCGCCTAGCACCTTTTAGAACATTGAATGTCCAATTCAAGTAAAAGACTACAAGCAGATGACTTTAAAATGACAAAAAAAAAGGTGGGTGTTGCATGATGTGAAGTATCAGTAAGTTCTATAATCTAGGGACTTCTACCTAAGGTTACAAATTCAACAATCAACCATACACATTGGTGTGGATTACTTACTTCCACTGATTTTTTTAACCTCAAAAGTTCTACAGCCCAAATAACTAATGTCAACACAACAACTATACTAGAAGAAACAAAGGCAAGTGCAAGAATCAAATTAATGACCAAAAAAAAAAGTAAAATCAGACCCTGTAATTACCAGTAGGACCACCAGGGAAGCCACCAGTTGGTCGCCCAACGTATCTCCCATATGGCCTATCGTCAAAATAACCAGGTCTTCCACCCATGTCCCGGTCATACCCACCAGGACCGTCATGCCCAAACCTGAAATTGGAGGCAGCAAAATCTAGAGCACATAAATGAGAAATGAAAAACTCGAATCTAAGCATGGAACAAAGATCAGTAAAAGGCTAATCCCTGGTCAATCGAAACTTGAATTTTCAATACTCCGTAAATTGTAACCTCACCTTCGATCATTTCCATAGCCACCTCTCGGACTCCCACGCCTACCATCATAACCGCCATCATCCCTTCGCGAACGCTTAAACGGAGGAGATCGCCGATTAGGAGAATACGGCCGTCGATCACGATAGGGAGGCGGACTAGGGCTCATCCTCCGCTTGTAATCTCTATCCCTATCCCTAGGCGGATGCGGCAACGGAGACCGATTCCTATCATAGTAATCTCCACCGCCGCCGCGGCGGTTCGGTGGCCGATCGAAGTCCCTATCGTCCCTCCTCTCCCTGGAATCCTTCTCACGCCGCCGAGGAGGCGGCGGCGGCGGCGGCGAGTCTGTTTGATTCTCCTCCGCCGGCGCCTTTTCCTTTCCGCCGTCGGCACCATCTTGCCGATCTTCAACGGGATCGACGGGCAAGTTCATCACTTCCGCCATTTCGAATTCGAAACCCTAAAAGATTGTGTGATGTGCAGAAAAACAAAAATCTCTCTACAAACTGTAGCTCTCTAGACGTTTGTTTTATTTTTATTTTATTTTTACCCTTTTTTTAAATGAAAACATTTATTTGTTTTGGGCCGGCCCTTAACTTATTTGGGCTATAAGGCCCAAGACCCTACACGACAAAATTCATGATAAGGCCTGGAAACCCTAACTTCCCCGGGAGTATATAAATCGGCAACTCCATTAAAGTTGAGCTAGAACGTTTGTTGCCGAAGAGCACGAAGAAGAAGACACTCGCAGGTGAATCAGTTTGCCGGAGCACCTCCTGATCGCGAAAATGGTGGCCGCGAAGAAGACGGTATGTATTCACTTTTTTTCTTATTCACTCACTGTGCAATTTGTGCTTCTGATTGCTTCGATGATTTTATTTGTTCGATTGTGTTGAACGATGGGGTTTTGGATTCGTTTGCGCAGAAAAAGACTCATGAGAGCATCAACAACAGGCTCGCGCTAGTGATGAAGAGTGGGAAATACACCTTGGGTTACAAGACCGTGCTCAAGACTCTCAGGAGCTCCAAAGGTGGCCATTTGTTCTGCCATTTGTTTTCTTTTTAGATTCTGTTTATGAGGAATTTAATCGTTTCTGAAGAAAATGTAGCTATTATGAACGCATTTTGTTGCATATTTGGTTGCTTTGAATGCTTAGATTGAGGTTTTATAGTAGTTTTAATTTGTAATAATTATTCTATTTAATTGATTACTCAAATGTTAAATGGTCCTGGTGAAGCTTCTTCCATTCAGTTGATAGCTCAAATGTTCAATTGTCATGGTATAGCTCTGATAGTGATAATGGATGATTATAAAATGCATTTTTTCTATTGAATTGATAGCTCAAATGGCCAATTGTTCTCGTGAAGCTCAGTTAGTGTAACTAGAATATTGTAAAATGCAGTTCTTCCATTGAATTTATCATTTGATTTGTTGATAGCTCAAATATTCAAATGCCCTGGTTAAGCTCAAATAGTGATAATGGAAGAGTGAAAAATGCAGTTATTCATTCCTCTTGCTGATAATGCTTATGAGAATTGTTTAAACAATTATTTTCATTCTGGGTGATCATATTTCATGGGATGTTATGAATGTCAGAATGTTGCAAGTTCTTTCTTTATTTCCCGGTCTTTAAATTTTGTTGTTACTTTTGTCTATAAACCTTTTGGTGTTGTGTTGATCATAATTCTTTGTATTAATGTCATATACATTTTTTTGTGTTATTTTCAGCTAAGTTGGTTATAATTTCCAACAATTGCCCACCCCTCAGGAAGTCTGAGATAGAGTACTATGCTATGTTAGCAAAGGTTGGAGTTCATCACTACAATGGGAGTAAGTTCCTTCCCCTTTCGTTATCTTTTTGCCTATTTCGTAAACTCGTTTAGTGTGAAATATGTATATTGACAAACCGCAAGTTAGTTGGACGTAACTTCTTAGCATCTTAGTAGACATTCCCCAGCAATCTTTATGATGAGGATCACTTGCAGAAGATAGCATTGTAAAGAGAAATCTTGACATGAGACTTCTAAGTAGGAAGAATGTGTTTATGGTTTGCATAGTTCATGGTGTGCAGCTTACTTATGGTTGTTTTTCTTTGATGCAGATAATGTTGATTTGGGGACAGCCTGCGGGAAATACTACAGAGTCTGCTGCCTAAGCATCATTGACCCAGGTATACATTTTCGTGAAGTTTGTATTGTGTGTCATTCAAACTTAATACTATTTGTTTCTGATCTTGTAAAAATGTTTCGCCACCTCAGGTGATTCTGATATTATCAAGAACATGCCCGGTGACCACTGAGGTTCTTGCATCAAATTGCGCCCCTCCCTTTCGACACCTTGTAGCAGTCATCTCCAAACTTTCAAGACTTTTACTTTAGAAAAAAAAAATCTTGAATGTTACTTGTAGAAACAGCTGGTTTTGGATTTGAGGATTTGTTATTAGCATCTCGGTTGATTTTTCATACTCTCTCCGTCCCACAATATTTGTCTTTAACTATTCATGCACGCTTTTTTAAGAAACTAAAAACTATATAAAATATCAACATTTTATTAAATATTTTTAAATAATATCATACATATTGCTAATAAGTATAGAATTATTTTAAAAAATTAATTAAAAAATGAATATTTTATATAGTTTTTAGCTCCTTAAAAAGCGTGCATGAATAGTCCAAAGACAAATATTGTGGGACGGAGGGAGTACAATTTTGCCTAATTCTTCTTAAGTTGACAAAGGGAATCTTCCTATCAACCTATCAATATATATCTATATCTATACTAAACCTAAAAACCAGAAGCTTCTCACTCCTAGGTGGCTTCACCAAAATCCACCATTCCAGATGTAATTTTCTCATGCCTCTTTATTTTTTTTTAAATTTTTTTAAGGTTTAATTGTAAGCCCACGATTACCAGTTACCACCTTCTCTCCGTTACTTCCCACTTTCCCAGGACCACCACCTTCTCCACGTTTTAGAAGCGACAATGAAGAGGGCGGCGAACAGATCCTTCTTCAACCTTCTCCACGTTTTAGAAGCGACAAAGGAGTGCGACAATGGAGAGGGAGGCGAAGAGATCCTTCTTCAACTGGTGATACTTGGGATTATAATGAGAGCGCTCATCGGCATCAACTTCGTGTTCCTCATCCAATGGAACGTTGGCTGGGTCACCGGATTTGGGATCCCCATGACTGGGGTGGCGTTGGTGGAGATTTCACCGGATTTGGGATCCCATGGCGGGGATGGGGTGGTGCTGGTGGCGATTTTCATTGGATTTGGGATCCTATGGAGGGGATGTAGGGGCACTGGTGGCGATTCCTTGGCCAACAAATCCGAGATCTGGAATTCGAGTCTCTCTCGCAGTGAGTCAGTGTTGATGCCTCACGCCATTGTTGCCTTCTTCCTCCATTCGTAGATCAGATGAAGAAGAAGATAAATTCCCGTGGTTTTCAATAACAGGTCATTGTGCAATTTTTTTTTGTTTATCTTTAATTAGAGAATTACAGTTTATAATATTTGGATCTATTGGTTCGTTATCCAGCTGATGAGATTCCATGGTATACATTACCTTGAATTAGAGAATTATAGAGTACAATACATACACGTATTAACTTATTAAGGTATGAAACGGATCCAAATTACATAAGATGGAGGTCACACATTCGAATTGATATAATTTTCATACTATTAACTAATATTATATAATCTATCATTGTAATTGTAATTACAAATAATAATAATTATACTCTTTTAAATGAAAATTATAAATATATACCCGGGCATAAGGCCCAGGCCTAACACTAGTATAATACTAAAACAGAGACGTGGAAATCCTATGTGGCGGGTTCTGGTGCGATTCGCTTACGTGTCGTTCTCTGGTGTATTCTGATTGAGTTTTTTTTACACGTCAATTAATGAGTATCCAATAAATTTGAATCATGTCATACAACAATCTAATCTATTTATCGATGTGTTATGTGTCCATTTTAATTGATATTTTTAATATAAATAAAAAAGAAATCTAAACTAACCGATTTCGGATGACAATAAATCTTCCCTCCCATATTAATTAGTTTTGTTTTCATCTTTAACGAATTACATATATTTCATATGAGACTTTCATGTGTATTGTTTGAACAATGAGACTATTTTCAATTTTATGTTAGCTTTTAGGAGTTTACCATATGACTCCTTCCTACCCATATTTTATGATTTATAAGTTGCATAAGAGTATCGACACGATAATGAATTATCATTTATTTGTTATACAAGTTTTATGGATAGAATATATATTTTTAATTAATGATAAGATTTATCGATAAGGTAGGTTTTATTTAAATCTAAGTTTATCTATAAAAGTTTACTTATAGATTATTGAAATTTGACCTATTCAATATATCTTATAAATAGGAAATTTTTTTAATGAATAATATAAATTTTTAAGAGATTAATTTTAAAATTGAGTCACCATTAAATAATACTCCCTCCGTTCGGAAATAAATGATGTTTGACTTTTGTGCACGTAGTTTTAGGAGCTAAAAACTATATAAAATCTTATTTATTTTAATTATTTTTTTCATAGTTTAATATCTATTAGTAATAAGTATTAAATTGTGAAAAAAATTAATTAAAATAAATAAGATTTTATATAGTTTTTAGCTCCTAAAACTACGTGCACAAAAGTCAAACATCATTTATTTTCGAACGGAGGGAGTATGTGATATAATTAATTAAATTTTAAATAAAAATGATTACCATAAATTATTTATATTAATTTTACACCCCATAAAATATAAATTTGATCATATCTCAAATCGATTTTGTTACGATCTCCCAAAGAGATTAATTTTAAAGGGAAAAAAAGTTAAATTTCAAAAAATGGAGATATGATCAGTTATATATATAAGTTGCAAATATCAAAATTAGGTGAATTAAAAAGATCAAGTCATTTTTCAATTATATATATGTCATTAAAAGATTAATCTCCAACGTACTATACTAGATCATTTAATCGGATTACAACTTCAATTATAAGGAAATTATTTCCAACCTTTAGATAGTATATCTCTTTCCTTGATAAAAAAAAATAGATAATATATCTCTTTATCGACTCTAATTATCCATATATTAGTTCATTATAAAATCTTATTATAATCAACAATAATTATTTACATCTTAGTTTGTATATTGATTTTAATTGAATGACTCCCAAACTTCACTTAAATTTTATCTTTGATTGACCCCTTTAAAAAAATATACCAAATGACCATGGATGCTTAGCATAATTTTAATTTAATTTATGAGCATTTAAAGCCTTTATAATTGTAAGGATTTCAAATAAACCATTTAAACCTTCATAATTTAATAAAGAAAATAATTGAAATATGTTTAATATAATAAAATAAATTAATCAACCGCACAAGAGTGCGGGTAAAATAAAACTAGTTTGTTAATAAATTGGTGTTAGATTTTTTTCATTTTGCAACGTTGTTCACCACTGTCACTGCGGGAACTATACACCGATTCAAATCTCCTCTATTCAATCTTATCCTCTCTCTCTCTCTCTGACCCAATATAAGAATTAGGTCGGGTCGGTCGTAGCAGAGGCCCTTCCTAGCGCATCCTTGCGGATAAGAACACGAAGTTCTGGATCATCATCGCAGCAATCGTTGGCAAGGGATGCATGTGCACTACGAGCAAGATAGTTAGCCATAGCATTTGATTCCCTGAAAATATGACGAATAGCAACATAAGAGAAGGACGAAATATCTAGAAGAATATCCGATTGAAGTAGCTCGATATGCCAGGGACACTTCCAATCCCCCAACAGAGCTTTTATAACCAGTAGGTTATCTCCCTTGATAAGGAAGTTTTGAATGTTGAGCTGTTTTGCCCGCAAAATGCCCATCATTAAGCCCGAGGTTTTCGGCATAAGCAACTGAGACATTGATACAAGTATTCCTGCCCAATGCCACTACCGCACCCAGACATTCTCGAATAACGAAACCATGCGACGCCGAAACACCTGGTCTTACAGAACCATCAAAGTTTAGCTTGTGGCAATCAGTTGGAGGCTTCACCCACATCCCAGAGCGTTGATTAGCCCACTGCAGAGCCACCGGATGCCTACTAGGTCGGCTTGAATTACCATTTTTGTTTCTGTGGGAACTTGGGCAGTCACCGTCATCATTTAAAAGTTTTGTTTGTTGTCAGCAGTGGGTAAAAGTCATATAAAAAAAGCTCCATCTCAGTAATAGAAACTTTGTCAATATGTTCGAAAGCTAGCTGGTTCCTGAAAAACCAGAGTGACCACCAAGAGCAAGCCAGGGCTCCAAATTTATGTAAACCCATAGCTACCTTAAGATCGTTGAGAGGAAGAGATGATTCCCACATAGCATTAGTTACAAAATAACTAGGCAAATGGATACTTAATGCCTTGTGCAGACGAATGGCTATTGGGCACTCGATAAATAAATGAGTAGCGGATTCATTGGTGTTGCCACAGAAAACACAACCAGAGGGAACAAACACTCTAGATTTCTACAGCCGTTCAGTAGTAGGTAAATCGTCATGAGAAATTTTCCAAAGGAAATGACGAACTTTAGGCGGAACATCCAACTCCCAAATCCATCCACAATCAAAATTCAGTAAACCTTTGTTTTTTGATAGCAAGGAATTTTCCGAGCTTGTAGAAAACCATCCATTGGTACTGGGGCCCCAATAAAGCCGAACAGATGGTTAATATCAGGCGAAAGAGTGATTCCTAACAGATGGTTAATATCTTCTACAGAAAGCATATTGTTTAAGGTAGATAGAAGCAACGGTTTGTTCCACTTCAGGTCCGTGGTAAGGAAATGAGATACCTTGATACCCAAAAGGTTAGCTGGGAACCCTCGTGTCTAAGCAATAGGAGTATGCCCAGTTATGAGTCCAGAAGTCAATGGAGTTTCCATCACCCACACTCCACTGAATGGCTGACTGAAATAAGTGTCGGACAGACATCAGGCGAGTCCACTGCCAAGAAGAGTTACTTTTCTTATTGTAAGTTAGGAGATTTTGTCCCTTAAGGTATTTCTGCGATACAGTACGTACCCAGATGTTGTCTGGTTCGGCCAAGATTTTCCATAAAAGCTTCATTTGTAGCGCTATATTCATAGGCTCTGCCTTATGATTCCCCAGTCCCCTATTCATGGTGTCAGCACAGATCTTGTCACAGCTTATAAGAGGTGGAGCATTCGAATTTTTGTTCCAAAAGAATTGTTTATAAACCTTATCCAGTTCCTGATGAATATGAGATGGTAGTAAAAAGGCTTGCATAAGAAAGAGTGATTTGACACTTAAATTAGCTTTTATTAGGACCTTACGCCCTTCGGTAGAAAGACTCGAAGCCTTCCTGTTGAACAAAAATGCGCAAATAATTGAACAACACATTTTATTTGATTTTTTTAATATTTGAGTTCGACCCCTTTTGGTTATCCTCTTGATTCGAAGTCGTATTGATACCAAGATTTGGATGGTTTTAGTGATTTGGGCTGTACCCGGCTTTTAGCGGGTTGCCTACGTATCTCTTGGAAGAGAATCAAGCCTCACGTAGTTCATAGTAGAAAATCATTTTGATCTTTTTGATCGGCGATTGTACCCGACGAGCTTAAGCTTTATGTCGAGCTACCTACGTACCTGTTTGAACGGGATCAAATCACCCGTAGTTCTTTTATATAAAAATAATTTAATTTGGAAAAGGCGACTGAATCCGGTATATGTTAAATTTTATACCAAATTTCCTACGTAACTCGTAAAAGGGTATCAAGTCTATACGTAGTTCTCTTACAATGAACAAATTTGATTTAATTTGAGAAGGACGACTGAATCCGATATATGTTAAATTTGATACCGGATTTCCTACGTAACTCGTAAAAGAGTATCAAGTCTTAACGTAGTTCTATCTAAAAACCCATTTGATTTGATTTTGACCTCATATTCATTTAAAAGTGAATTTAGAGGTTGACGACTGTACCCGATATATTTTTAGGATTTAATATCGGGTTACCTACGTAGCCGATATGAGGCGTCAAGTCTTTACATAGTTCTATCTAAAAACCCATTTGATTTGTTTTTGACCTCATATTCATTTAAAAGTGAATTTAGAGGTCGACGACTGTACCCGATATATTTTTAGGATTTAATATCGGGTTACCTACGTAGCCGATATGAGGCATCAAGTCTTTACGTAGTTCTTTCTAAAAACCCATTTGATTTGATTTTTACCTCATATTCATTTAAAAGTGAATTTAGAGGTCGACGACTGTACCCGATATATTTTTAGGATTTAATATCGGGTTACCTACGTAGCCGATATGAGGCGTCAAGTCTTTACGTAGTTCTATCGGGAACCGATTTAATTTTTATTTCGGTTTTGCGATTGAACTCGACGAGCCTGAGCTTTATGGCGAGCTTCCTACGTACTCGATTCAACGAGATCAAATCATTCGTAGTTCTTTCTTTTTTTGAACCCGTTTGATTTTGGGCATGTGATTGAATCCAATATACATATGATTTTACCGGATTTCCTACGTAGCTCGTAAAGAGCATCAAATCTTAACGTAGTTCTATATGGAAACCAGTTTGATTTGGTTTTAAAAATTTGATCGTTTGAGGATCGTGTGATTGAACCCGAATAGCGATAGCTTTGTATCGAGTTTCCTACATATCCGACAAAGCGGAATCAAATCTTATGTAGTTCTTTTGAAAATCAAGTTTATATTTGGTGAAACTTGATTCGAGATTTTGACTCCGTTTTTTTTTATTAGGAGCCGATTTGAGATTGACCCACTCGAATTAATTGGCAAAGAATATTTGACGAGTTTAATTTTTTTTTAATTTTTTTTTATCAAACTCAAATTCTTAATTTGTGTCAAAAATAATTCTTATATTTTAGTGGGTTAATTGTGTGATTAAACACATTTTTTTTATATGCCAAAGGCATTCAGAGTGATTCACGTAGTACTTACTTAGTACTCCCTTTTTTATTTTTTATTTTATGAATTCAACCTTACCCATTACTTATTTGGGTTTGTTTTTCACGGGCCGAACCCCAGTTGAATTTGTTTGCCCATTCAATTAAACCCATTTCATTTTTTGTCTGACTTGCATTGAGCCCTAACTCCACATTCAGAGTTTGAGACTTCCTGCAAAGCGAGAAAGTTGCAGTCAGATGAACGCCCCGAGGTCGCCTGCAGGAATCTTTAGCACACCGCCCTGGAGCTTCGACCTTAGGTGATTGAAACGGAAGAAGACAAGGCAAGGGCGGAGCGGGTCGAGCTAGGGCGAAGCGAGGTTGGAGTGGGTCGAGTTTCAACGACCCAGAACGAGCCTCTGCTGATCGAAGACGTCGAGAATTTGTCCGAAGAAAGGGTGCGACAGGTTCGTCTTCCTCCTTTCCTCCTTTCCTCCTTTAATTTGTCATCAATTTGACCCAATTTGGGGGATTTTGGTTTTGAGAAAGTTAGGATTATTGTTGATTTGTTATTTGGGGTTTTGAGTTAGGACAGTCAAAAGAGGAAGCGGGTGAATTGAACCCTGCAATTTGCCCTGGGTATAACTTGACACCAATTTGGCATAATTTTGGCCACGGTTTCTTTTGATTACTCCCGTTTGAAATTGCCTGTGGAAAATCCAGTTTTGGCAAACACCCAGTTTAACAGGTCATAGGTAGGTGATTAGGATTCAATTAATTTTGTTTTGTTTAACTAATTAAATCCATAGAATTTTTGCCGAAAGCGCTGAACTGAGGAAGCATTGGACTCCTGGATAATTTTTGGCAGAGTTTCGCCTTGCTTTGGGGGCATTTGATGATTCTGAAACCCAGCACGAAGAAGCTCGCAAGGTTCTCGAGGGTCAAGTTTCAAGAATCGAATTTGATAAACGACATAATTTCGGCAGCAATTTGACATGGTTTAAGGGCCTGTTTGGTAATGATATCTAGATATCAGATATCGATCAAGTATATCGATATCAGCTGATATCTTGATATCCCTGTTTGGTATGCTGTAAGATATCAGATATCAGTTCTGATATCTAATATGTTGTTTGGTAATGAGTTGTTAGATATCAGATATTTTGTAAACAAAAATAAACATACCATATTGTAGAGGCAAATTCCCAAATACCATTACAAGTGTTTATGTCAACCTACCGACATTTAACTTCGAAAGTTTGCAAAAAGTGGAAGGATAAATGCCATAAATGTTTAGTAGGTAAGATGCACACACTTGTTGAAGACCTATCAGCAACAAAATGGTCTTGCAATCCCATCTCGAACCTTCACTTCTAATCGCGAGTCACACCCGAAGAACCAAAAACTCCACTTGTACTTGAATTACCAACTTGTCGTGCAAGAAGTTTTTCCACATACAACTTCTTCCATCCATCGGATGGACAACTGTAGAAGGCATCAAGCTCGCCTGGGGAGTTCGCAAGAATGCTAGTACCATCAACAACATCATTGTCAGAAAGTCCTAGCATAGAAAGCTCAGAGAGCAACAACTTCCTTTGTTCAGCGTTGTATTCCACACGCCTATCACCCTTCTCCAAAAGCTTATATCTAATATAATACTAAAACAGATGTTTCCGCTGCCACGTGACGCCCTCACATTTAAAATGCCATGTGTCGATCAAATACTTAGGCCACATCCCCAAATACTTAACCATTCAATTGAAATCATTAAAACAAAATCAAATGCTTAAACATTTCATATTAATAATTACTAAAAATATGTCTTCGACTTCTTCCATACAAATCTGACAATAAAGTCTCAACTTTACAAAACTCATTAACTAATATTTAATTTTCTTCATCGTGGAGCTTCATTTTCGCAGATCTCTTGCCCTTGGAGATTGTTCTCGCTCAGGTGACAACCAGTATAACTATCATCAGGGAAGCCAGGGAGGTGCCTTGATGTACCATAATCTAAACTTCATTAAGAACACTATCTGTGGTCTTCAGCTGCTCCAACTCCATCCCACGAGCAATCCCAAAGTCAACATAGCACAATTGAGGCAGTCCTTGAACTTTTCATGGGCGTGTCCTCCTTGAACTTTTCATGGAAGGCAGCCCTCCTTGAACTTACATAAATCATACAATTAAAATTGGAAGGCAATCCTCCTTGAACTTTTCATGGGCGTGTATGCAATCCTTCAAATTTTCTCCTGGGCATTCCATCATAATCATTATAATCCTTGGAATCAAAAGCTTCCCAATTTTCTACCATGAGCAACTCCTTGAAAGGAGATAGAACAAGATTCAAAACATGCAACGGAATCGAAAGCCTCTTCGATGTCATCACAGCCACTGAAGGAGATAACTTCTCCAGGCCACCACTGGATCCTTTAAAAAAGCCATTGAAAACAATCGACATCAGCACAGAGCAACACAATCAATATTGGGCAGCAGTAGTTAAGAGCAATAAATCATCAAGTTGTAACAAGAAGAGAACAAGCAAACATATACGTAATATCCAACAAATCACTTCCCTAATCAATTTCATTAAAAATCACTTCCCTAATCAATTTCATTAAGCAATTATATAACAAATCAATTCCAACAATTATATAACAAATTAGTTCCACTAATCAATTTCATGAAGGGGACAAATTTGACTGCTGTATAAAACACTAAAAAAAAATATTAGAAAACACTTATTGAACGTTATCTACTGCATAAAACACTAAATAAAAAACATAATAAGCTGCTGCACCATTTTAGCTCTAGCTTATTGAACACTTATCTCTTTTTTAACTAAAAGATGGCATATCTACTATAATCTACTATAAATCTACTATATACAACCCTAACTAAAAATAAAATTAATAAATTTAGATCTGCAGAGATTTGTTCAGCAATTAAAAACCATCCGCCATAAATTATTTTAATTAATAATTAAATTGACTTAACACTTATCTCTTTATTAACTAAAAGATTGCATATCTACTATAATCTACCATAAATCTAATATATACAACCCTAAATAAAAATAACAAATTCAGATCTGCAGAGATTTTCCAGCAACTAAAAACCATCTGCCATAAATTATTATAATTAAATTGACTTAACACTTATCTCTTTATTAACTAAAAAATTGCATATCTCCTGTGAAATAGTAAATAAAAAAATCACTTAACTAAAAGATTACACATCTATCCTCCAAAAGTTTCTTTAAACTGTTTGAATTTGATGCACCCTAGCTTAATCGGCAACACTACTCTATATATATTCAGAATGGAAGATAACAAAGAACTCACTTCAACTCCTTCCTCTTGCACCTGTTCCTATCTATTTTCCCCTCTCTGTCAACGATCTATTCATCTTTTGATGGGTTTTTTTCGAACACTATTAATGTTTAAACATTTTACATATTGCAGGCTTTTGACCATCTATTCATCTTTTCTATTTTAGGTACCAAAAATGAAGAATGTCATATGCAAAGGCAATATCTGAGTTCGTGTTGTGTGCACATCAATTTTCACAAACGACAAGAGAGCTGATTTCACAGGACCTAATGTGTGTCGATGAAAAGGTGTTTTTCATTCATAAATTCTTCATTTTCTCTTTTGATAGCATACATAATAAAACAAATACAATTTAGTCTATTCTTTCTCAGGCTAATAAAGCTCACATGTCCATTAATAAATCACTCATCAAAAAGTTTGAGTGTATATCTGAGTATGACATTTTCTCAGTATCAAACTTGAGTTTGATAAAGTATGTACCTCGACCAATATCGTCATTGCTCTCACCCTTACAAGATGACCTTCTCCATGATCACAATCGTGAAAGAAATAGTCGAAGCTCCAATCTCACAACATTCTTTTGAATTTAGTGACTTTAATGACATTTTAAGTAAAGATGTTGATCTAGCCCGCCGGTTTGGTAAGTTCTTATTTATTGTGAGATATTCTTATTTTCTTTTTCGATATTTTACAATGTTTCATTACATATAATTGATTTAATTGATATTTATTTCATTTAACCCGCGTGGTTGGTAAGGTGGAATATTTAGACTTACTTATTCAAATAATGACATTATCATTTGATTATTGGTTCTCTTTGTTTTGTTACAATTGGAAAATATTTTATCTACTTATTGGTTACAATTTTCTTCGGTTTTACTTTTTTGATCATTTGTTATCTTCCATAAAGTTCCTACTTCCTTTCATACATGTGAATTGGAATGTATCTCATTTAAATGCAAAAAATTAAAAACCATGAATCAAAGTGTTTGAAGATCACTTGCCTGCTCTTCCTCTCTACCCATCCAACTCTGCACCATTTCCGCCATAGTGTGGAATTGTTATTCAATTTGCTCTATGTCCTGTCGGATTTCACATACTAAAAACGCTCAGACAGTGTAGTAATCTTTGGTAAAGTCGAATGAAAAAGAAATTAATAACAAATCCATTCATCACCTATTTGCCAATCTTTTCGAGTGTAAATTTCTTCGTTGTTCTTCTTATTGCTTTCTCATATCGAAGATGAATCAAGATCCCGGATTGTAGAGAGCGAGAGGGGCCAGTGAAAGGAATTCCTGATGACAGATACTGGGTTGCAGAGGTCGAATTCTCGACAGGTAGAGTTGGGGATGGTAGTTGCGAAAACAGAGAGCAAGGTTGGTGATGCGAGTGGTCGACTCACCACATCTATAAGGGATGCGAGGAGAATGATGGCCGGATGCGAGTGGTAGGATAATGACGACGACAGCGAAGACTATGGGAGGGTAGTGATCGAAGGTAATCGAAGAAGATCGACATTGGAGTGAATTGAGGGGACAACGATTGCAATTGATCCTAGGGTTTCAAATTGGGGCTTCAAATTAGATGAAGAGGGCAATTGCAGATTTACGGGACAAGTTTTCATTAAGTGTTTTTTTTTCCAATTTCCTTTGTCACATTTACGGATTGACCCCTTTTGTTTTTTGTTTTTTATATATATTTAATTATTTATTTTGCAAACATGGACCCTTCAATTAATTTACTAACAAATCAAAATTCTACTTAAAAAGACAATCTGAAATTAAAATTGCTTTTTACCTTTTTTACTTATACTAACTATCTATATTTATTTCTAAAAAAACTAATAATAATAATAATAATAAACATATGTGGCTTTACGTTATACTGTGAGATTATTTCTAATTAACATTTGTTGGTTAAACAGATAGGACATACAATACATGAAGATGTCGAGTCGGTGTGAAGCTCGATTGAACTGGACTAAGATCCAAACAAAAAAACTAATGCTTATCCGATTTGATTTAAATAAATAATGAAAATATTATAAATGTTATAATGCCTAATCTATATCTAATATCTATCTAATATCTATCTAATATCTAATATCTAATATAATACTAAAACAAATGTTACAATTAATTGCTACTAAAATAGTTGATTTCAATTAGGATATTTAGTTAAAAGTAATCAATTACGTACTTATCTCATTTTGATAGCTTTTTATTAATTTTATTCAATCTTTTATTAAAAATAGTTGATTTAGTTACAATTAATTGCTACTAAAATTAAGATACTTTGATTTTTTTATAGATTCTCTACTTTAAATAATTATTTCGCCTTAATTATTTATTAAATTAAAGTAATTGTATCTTATGTATTTTTAAATTAATAAATCTAATTTATTTATAATATTTTTTTAGAATAGTTTATTTATAAGCTAACTACCAAGTAATACGTGTAAAACAATATAATTAATTTATTTCTTAAATTAATAAATCTAATTAATTTATTTATGATATTTTTTAGAATAATTTATTTACAAGCTAACTACCATGCGCTCACAGTGCCTCACACACATGTAATCGGGGAATTATTGACTCAATTGTTTATAATTTCTTTATAAAATCTATTAATTTTCCTTTAAAATTATCTTAAGTTGTTTTAAATTAAATAAGGAATTGTTTAAACTTTATCTGAATTTAATGACTTGATATAAATTTTTGTTTCTTTTTGTCATAAAATCTTAACAAAATAGGAAATATTTTAATTTGTATTACCTTTATTTGATATTTGATTTTATTAGAGATTTTCTCCAATTCAAACTATAGCCGCACTTTTAAACTTTTTCAATTTCAATTTCAATCTCAATCTCTTTTTAATGAAAAAACTAATTCCATGAAAAATATATAATCTACCAATGAAAGTTTTAGTTAATTAATTATTATTTTTAATCAACAATTATGTATAATAATAATAATAATAATCAAATAGAAAATCTTATTCTTTGTATTTTTAGGTAATGTTGCAATTTTTTATTATTTATCTTATGAAGTTTTTAACCAATTTTCAAAATATTAATTTTTTGATTGAGTAAAATGAAACCAATTTATTTATCCAATCTCTATCAATCTTGCAAAGGAATACTCCCTTTTTTTTAATCTCTCTTTCTATATATAAGGGCTTGGGTTTTCATTCACATCATACTAATCAAAATTTCAATTATCCACAATAAAATTTCAAACTCCTACTTTATGTTTGTTGTAAATTGTGTATTTGAATTCAATTGATGGTTATAGACTTTGTTTTGATTCATCCGTGTGTATATTGATTTTGTGTTTTTTTAATGCAAGATGGTGATGACGATGAATGGTTAATTTCCATAACCGCAATGATCTATAGAAAATTAACACATATACTCTGCAAGATTATAGTATG
Organism: Persicaria maculosa; assembly: GCA_963922045.1. Taxonomy (NCBI): domain Eukaryota; kingdom Viridiplantae; phylum Streptophyta; class Magnoliopsida; order Caryophyllales; family Polygonaceae; genus Persicaria; species Persicaria maculosa. The sequence continues at coordinate 14,026,017 of OY998261.1, read as the reverse complement.
TATGCTTCAAAGATGAAAATTGAAGATTATTAGTATGATTAGAGTATGTATGCTTCAAAGATGAAAATTGAAGATTATTAGTATGATTAGAGTATGTATGTTTCCTTTAACCTAAAACAATTTAAAATTTCATATTTAAATGAAATATTAAATGGTTATTGTTGATTTTATATGGAAAACGTGATAAATAAATTATGGTAATATCTTCTATATATTGATATAATATAAGCATTATTTTTTTATCCAAATTCATATTATTTTGCTATATCGTTTTCATATTATTATAATAGTATAATATATCTAATATATAATGTAAATAAATTATGGTAATATCTTCTATAAAATATAATATATTTTACAAATCCCGTGCGTTACGCACGGGTATTACGCTAGTATGTTTCCTAAATGAGAATCGATTCTCTCCGCAGCTAGAGCAAATTTGTCTTCTCCATCTTCTCGAGTGCCTCCAAGAGGGCTTTTTCCTACCTTACGCCTCTTGCGAGCCTGAGGTCTCGTGATTGGTTCCGTCGGCCTTGTGATTGATTCGTTAGATGAGTTGCGTTGGGAGTCATCCTGCGGTTGGTCATCGTTGTCTAGATCGATGCACTCATTGTCGATATTGTCTAGCATATCCTCAACATCATCAGTGTTGCCCCCAGTAGCTCGATCCGGACCAAAGATAAGATCTAACTTGTTGAAGAGCGGAAATGCTACTTGGTACAACCCAGCAGCTCTAGGATGTAGCTACAAAGAACAACAACAAACACCCAAATAATCAACATCATCTCTATAAAAAAAACATGTAAAACTCAAGGTATACTTGTGTTATAATCACTTAAAAATTCAGCAACTTGGTATTACCTTACAAAAATCAAGGTATGCTTGCTTCTCGCAGTTGATCATACACGTGTTCGCATCCCAGCAGAATCCAGATAATTTTGTCATCTCCACTATGACGACATACTTTTCCTTCAAGAACTTGAGCTTAGCTTCAATCTGGTTATCCGTTAGATCAATTCCGGGAAACTTGTTCTCGAGCATGCCTTCTAGTTGCTTAAAAAATCCAGCTTTAAATCCACCATCACACTTCCATTGAGGATCATCTTTGAGCTCCAATACGAAGTCCAAAGCCATTTCGTCCTCCATCAAAGTCCACTTCCTCCTATTTTTCCCACGCCCGCTAGCCTTACTTGATGTTGACATCCCTAAACATGATCAATGTTATATGAATAGAGCAACAACCATAACTATCTTGTAAACACCAAGTAGAACTTGCTCATTCAAGAGTCAAATAACAATTACAAATACAAATAAACAAAACGTGCTAATGTCAAATGAATCAAATAACAATTACAAATACAACAACCATAGAGCAACAACCATGTTCGATTCAAATAACAATTAAAATAACAATTACAAATAAAAACATAGCACATCAAGTATAACTTGCTCTCCAATTGTCAAATGAATCACGTGCTAATGTCTCCCTAAAGGTAGTCCACTCTTGCGATATGTTGATTTGAGTGATGTACTCAACCCCTTCTTCCTCCATGTTTGCCCCTTCTCCTTCGTGAAATTGGGTTTCCTCCTCATCTTCCTCATCATCCTCACCATCCACTTCCTCATCAGGAAGGACTACAACATCACTTGGCATATATTTGCGGATGAGGTTATGTAATAATGCGCACACGGTAACAATCCGACCTTGTGTGCGTATTGGGAAGAATGAACGACTACGAAGAATTGACCATCTCCCTTTGAAGAGCCTAAAAGTTCTCTCGATGACATTCCTAGCTTTACCATGTTTCATGTTGAAGTATTCCTCCTCATTTTCGGGTTGGTTGTCACCCCACTCTTTTAGATGATAACGATGACCTCTAAATGGAGCTAGAAAACCCTCACAATTTGTGTATCCGGCATCCACCAAATAATAACATCCTATAAGTAATTTCATAATATTAGAATAAGATAGTTTTTTACTACACATTTTGTCAATATAATACACGTTGTATTTTTTAATGTTTACCTTTTGGGATTTTTAAACCACGTGGTCTTGAAATAGCATCACGAAGGACACGCCCATCATGTGCGGATCCCTCCCACCCCGGCAATATATATATGAACTCCATATTAGGTGAACAAACCCCTAATACATTCATAGCAAGGTCACCCTTCCTCGTTCTATACCTTGATTTATCATGGTTTGAGACATTGACACTAATGTAGGTACCATCTAGCGCTCCTAGGCAATTCTACAAAAAAGGGATAGCGAATGAGTTTACAAATGATCATTATATATAATCTATGCAATCAAAGTTTTTAAGTTGATTTTTTTAGTACCTTGAACATCTTCCATCTGCCGTCTTGACAATCATCTCTTATAGGTGTTGGTTTCTTTAGTAAGTGATGGTGCAACCTTAAAACCGCACGAATACATAAATTGAATTGTCGACTCACACTTTCCCCGCTTCTTAGGAAATAGGTTGCAATTGTCCTATTTTTTTTATGATGAGTCAAAGTATATAAAAACATTGCTACCATTTCATCCACCTCCATGTGTCTAGTTCTACGTAGACCTCCTATTTCTTGGACCATCTCACAAAGCACTCCAAAAGTGTGTCGATTCACACGAAGCTCACTCTTACAAATCCTATCACTTTCGACAATCAATCTACGTAAATTTGCCAATCTTTGGATTTCTCTTTCCTTTCGATTCAGTTTAACCTCCTTGATTTGTAGAGATTGTTCACGATACCTTTTCATCATGAGCATAAACCATTCTACGGTAAGCATGATGACAATGTGTATTAGCTTTTGCCTTTCCTTGTCTCTCTTTATCAATTGTTGCTCATAAGTCTCCATTTCTAATCCTAACCGAAATCAACATGAACCAAGAATGCATCACTATATATATGGATTGAATAAAAACTCAGCAAGAACTACCACAATTAAAGCAACAAAATAGCAACAACGATTGAATATAGCAACAAATCAAATTTCCAATGAAAATTAAATTTTTAATCAATCTCCTTGCCCAAAGGTTTCTCTTTGTCCTTGCAATTAAAAGTTAGAGTTAACACTACTCACATAAGCCTATCCTTCCCAATTACTACTAGTCCCTTGCAACGGCATTCTCCCATCCTTCCCAATTACTACTAGTCACCTAAAAAAACTTGGCTCCTTTAAATCAATTCAATCTGATCCTTAAACAAAGTGCTTTCCAATCAATTCATCAACAACGATACCACCTATCTATCACACTGACACTTTAATTTTTTTTTTGACAAATCCACAATGAGCCTCCAAAAAACATCAGATCATGCATCTCAATTAAAATAAAAAGAACAGATCGGAAAATTAACAAGGTAACCGACAACCCTACATCAACAAATCTCAGCCCTACATCAACCCTAATTAAGGTAGCATAACCGACAGCAGAGAGCGCATAGGGCGACAGCAGCCCTACATCAACCATAAGGAGAGAAGAGGAAGAGGAGAGGAGAGGAAAAGAGATGTACCTGCAGAGGGCGAGAGAGCGCAGAACCGACAGCAGAGAGCGCCTGTGAGAGCGATAGCAGAGAGCGTAAGCGGTAGAGAGCGTAGAAGACGTGATATCTGATATCGGGCTCTATACCTCCCAAAATTGGGGGATATCACTTTTGGGCTGGATTAGTATATCAAGTGATATCAAGATATCACTTGATATCTATACCTTGGCCCAACCAAACACTAGATATCAGATATCAGGGCTGATATCTGATATCTGATATCTAGATATCATTACCAAACAGGCCCTAAGTGATTCGGTGATTCCGGAACCCAGGCCACGAGAAAAGCTCGTAAGGTTTTCAAGGGCGGGGTTCCAAGAACCGAACATGGATTGGCTAAAACTGCTACCTTGATTGTTTTCTTCCTGCTCTTCCTGTTGCTGATTTTTTTATTTATTTTTGTTCTTGTGGTTGCAGGTTTAGCAGAAAAGAGCCAGGAGGGAGAAACTGTAGGTAGAAACCAGTGGGAAAGGAGGAAGAAGATTGTGATTGGAGCTTCGTTGATGTTTGGCCGTAGAGGAAGGGGAAGCCCACCTCATCTGCAGTTACATCCTTTTAAAGGAGAGAAATATGAGAAGTTACCTGCCACACCACGTACATCAGTTTTTTTCTTTGTGTTAACTGCAATGTAAAGCAGTTGTAACTAGCTGATGGGTTGATTGGGCCTTTTATATGTTTTAAACCTTGCAACCCAATTTACAAAGTCCAATTTAGAGTTTAATTAAATTTAGTAAACTCATCACATTTTTTACCATGTGACAGACTTTAATTATGAAATCATGAATCCATTTAATTCATGAAAATTTACTCTCCAACACTTCCATTTTGTAAGTTGTTGTTTGGTTTTAAGAACTACTTCATTGAATGCATCTGTGTTGACCCTACCGTTGACTATGGGACAACCTAAGTACTTATCGAAATTATTTGCTTGGGGAATGCCAAGAACAGAGATAATAGCATTAATAGCTGCTGCTGTTGTGTTAGCTGAAGCTTGAAAGCTGGATTTGTGCAGATTTATTTTTTGTCCAGAGATCAGACAAAAACAGTCTAAGATAGCCAGTACGGATGTACATTCGTTTGGGATGCTTTACAGATAATAAGAATATCATCAACGAATCCTAAAAAAGGGATCTTGATTCCCGGATTACCGAAAGCCACACCCATATCTTTGTTTGACAGGCTCTCCCGATGCAGAGTTCTTGCAAGAACCTCCGATGCTAGAATAAACAAAAACGGGGATAGGGGATCCCCTTGCCTTAGTCCCTTTGAAGGTTCAATAATAGAGGTAGGTTCATCGTTTACTAAAACAGAGTAAGAAACTGTAAATACACACTCCTTGATTCAACCAATAAATTGGGCGTCAAAGCCGAAACTGGACATGACTTGGAAGCGAAAAGGCCATTCAACTCGGTCTTAGGCCTTCTCCATGTCCAGTTTCAAAGCAACCAGACCAGATTTTCCCTTTTTAAGTCTAAAGGAGTGAAAAACCTCATGGGCTATTAGGATATTATCCTGAATAGATCTTCCTTTAGTAAAGGCTCCTTGTAAAGGATGGATCAGTTTATCAAAAATTTTAGTTAACCTTGCTGTTATAACTTTTGCAATGATTTTATATGTTGTGGAACACAGACTTATCGGTTTGTAGTGGCTGACCGTGGAAGGATCATCTCTTTTTGGTAGTAAGGTAATGAAAGTATGATTGATTTGTTGTAGAAGCCTACCACTGGAAAAAAAGCCTTTACTGCTTTGATAACGGAAGGCCCCACAGACTTCCAGAATTTTTGGTAAAAAGCTGCTGAGAAACCATCTGGTCCAGGTGCCTTATCAGGGCTCATAGAGAAAACAACGTTCTTAATTTCTTCGTTAGTGACAGGTGCTTTGAGCATATCATTGTCTATCTGTGTTACTAGTGTAGGAATAACCGCCAGATCTCTGGAGAGATCAATACCATCCCCGGAAGAAGATCTGAAACGAGCTTTGAAGTATTTTTCAAATTCTTGTTGAATAATATGAAAATCTGATGAGGTTCACCATTTGGAAAAGATATCGTCTTTATAACTTTCTTGCCTCTTTTGGACGAAGCAATCTTGTGGCAGTAGCTCGAATTTAAGTCATTTAATTTGGCATGTTTTACCTTGACCCGTTGGCTCCAATAGCGTCGGTGGAAATCCAACATCCTTTCCCTTTTGTTAAGCAATTGTTTTAGAACTTGCAGATGATTGTTGTTATAGTTCGTAAGAAGGGAGGTTTGTAATTGGAGAAGTTTATTGTCGGTAACCTGAATTTGATTGTTAATATTAAGAAAAGTTTTTTTGTGCCACGCTTTGGAGAGACGCTTAAGTAACTTAAGCCTTTGAACAAGTTGGAACATATGAGACCCTTTCGAGTCTAAACGCCAAGCTTGGGAGACTAAATTCTTGTAATCCACCCGATTTGCCCAGGATGATTCAAACTTGAAAGGTCTATTGTTTGGTTGGATGTTATGACGAAAATCCGTGGAGATTGGTGCATGATCAGATCTTGTGAACGGGTGAATCTGAGTTTGAAGCGAATCGAAAATTGTGAGGACATCTGTGTGTACCAATATACGATCTAATTTCTCCAAGCAACATACGATCCCATTTTGTTTCCGTTGCCAGGTAAACTGACCACCAAAGAAGGGGACCTCATGTAAGGAGAAATTACTTTTGAGATTGTTTAGTCGCGTAAATCTTAAAGTAGTTGGGCACACTCTTCCCAGTTTATCAGCCGGAGAGTTAATTTCATTGAAATCTCCCATGATACAGTAAGGTATGAGAAGGCTCTGTAAGTAGAGAGCGATGGAATCCCAACACACCAATTTATGTTTTTCATATGGCGGGGCATAAATGAGGATCGTGGCAATGGTCCTGTGGGACACAAAATTAGAATAATTGAAATGGATAAAATGGTTATTCACCGAAATGAGTTCGATAGAACCCTGAGCCGATGGAATATCTTTCCTAAGCAAACAAACACCTCCGGAAAACCCCAAGGCCGGATCGATAGCTATGTTTGTGAATCCGCATTTTCTCCACACACAATCTTAAGGATCTTATTAGTCTTTGTTTCGAGTAGTGCGAGGACATTGATATTATTATTCTTACAGAAAATATCGACGTTAGTCCATAAGTTCCTACCGCGGATACCGTAGGAATTCCAAGAACAAATATTCATAGGAAACTACTTTTCGTATCTATTTGTACACTATTCGATCGGTAGCTATCACGCTCGTGGTAGGTTGTGGGAGTCCAAGGATCCCAAATATTGGTGAAAAAAGGAATGATCTCAAACGATATTTTCCCAGGAGACATTTGATCCCCAAAAAAACAAAAGCATGACCAATCATGAGTAAAATTCAGCCTATGCAACTTGAAGCCGAATGAAAAGTGAGTAAGTCCGGTAAGGACAATAGACAGCGATGTCCAACAAATCCTACAGGGACTGAGAGTCCCAAGTAACCATGTGATATCACTTGTGAAGTAAAAATAACTTGAATTAGTACACGAGATAAGTTGCACTTATGTTGGTAGTAAATAAGAACAGTAATGTTAAAGTTCACAAAGTTCATATACAAAGGATTTAGAATAAAAAAACAAACATAAGGAAATTGCGAAGAAGCAAGTCGTGAGGTCCCAAGCTAAAGCACCCAACCCAGTTTTATGCTGCACACGGTGGAGGCGAAAAGCAAGCTACACCAAGGGAGTAACCACACACGAGCACGAGTCCTCACATGCTTGACACTCCAAACCAAACCTGCAACAAGTAAAAGAAACCAGCAGCAGAGACAAAGCGAGAGAAGCAAAGAGAGAAGAAACACACACAAAGCACTGGAGGTAATCCAAAAAACAACTTAAGCATAAGCTATAATTTATAAACAGCTGGGCAGGATTACCGGTATCCGGTTCCGTCATTGGAGATGGATTTTCTTGAGTTTCAGAAAAAACTTCAAGAAAAGTCTTGGAAGCCATAATCAAAGGTAGGAGGAGCAGAGAGCAAAAGAAAGTTTCCAGCAGAAGATAATTGAGAACAATGAGGGGTTTAGAATAGCTGTGAGCTAAAGTGCCTTGTAGAGGCCTTAAATAAACAGGACGCTTGTAGGTAGAGATAGCACTTGAGTGAAGATTAGGGAGAGAGAGAACTTACAGTGAGTCTTAATTGAGGATTCAGATGAAGCAAGCAGTAGACAGGCACAAGAGACCAAAACCACCACCCAAACCACAGTGAGAAGCGACATCCGCCTACCGGCCACACCAAGCCGATCCCATCCCACACAACAGAGCCATAACGAAGCCGATAAATCCACTCTGAGGATGGATCACGCCTTAAAACGCACGAATCAGGAGGTGCCACCTCTCCAAATTTCACCTTTCACAAGTATAGGGAGACGGAGATATTGGTTGGGGTTTTTGTGGACATCCGATTCGGCAGGTGAGGTAGGAGAGGATAGGAGGCATGGCTGATGGGAGGAGCAGAGGGATCGGCCATCAGCGGTTGCAGGTGAGCGGCAAGGCAGGCGCCATCGTTAGTGGTGTAGGGCGGCCGAAAGGCCTAAGGAGGGAGCAAAGAGGGGCGTGTAGGCGCGCATTCCTCTTGCCTCATATTAGGGGTTTTTTTATCCCCTCTCTCTCTCTGATCCCTTTCACAAAACCTTTTCATTTTCTTTTTATTTTAATCAACAAAAATAATTTAAATAACTTTTATTTTTTTCTTTAAATGGAGGCTTGTGAGGAATTCTTTAAATGGAGGCCTGTGAGGAGGGGAAAGAGCATCCACAACCAAGGGTTTTTATTACCTTAAGGTAATTATAAGGTAAGTCCATGATTGTAGATAAAACCTTAAGGTAAAGAAAGGAATGGGGTTAGAGCATGAGCAACCGAAAACCCATGGTTGTGTGTGGGTTTTACCTTAAGGTAAGGGAATGGAAGAGGTTACATTGGTACAGAGAGGTAACTTCTTCCCTTTTCTAATTTTGTTTTTCCTTTTTTTTAATGAAAAAGTAGCATCTTCCCTTTTACTTTCATATTTATTAATTGTAATAATGCTTAAATTAAAAAAATATTTATATTCCATTATTTTTTAAATAAAATATCTCATTGGTTTAATTGTATTCTTCTCTATAATTTGAGCTCAATTTTGCCATATAAACTCACATCTTGATCTATTGTAGTTGCACCTATTTTCTTAACTATGGATCACAATTCACAATAATCCAAATACTCCACCCATTCCAAATATGCCTTTTGATCCAAATTTTCTAAAAAAAATCCTCAATTTCAAGTGATGTTACAAATGTTTAACAATCCTACAAAACCCGAATATCCAAATTATACCCCATATAATCCTACCAATGTGTACAATCCTCTTTTTTTTTTCCAAATCAACAACCTTTTGAGCATTATCTGGATGTTCAATGGAGTGCCACTTGAATGTGTCTAACTTTGTTAATTTTAATTTAGATGTAATAAAAATATATTTATCAAGTATCTACTATTTTTATTTATTTATAAAATTATAAATAAAAATAATTGACAATAATATATGATGATACACATATAATAAAGGTAAAGATATATGAAGTAATAGTACAATCCCCGCGCCATGGCACGGTTTTTAATAAATAAAATTGTAATAACATAACAAATTAATATTATAAAATATTAATAAAAGTTAGAATAACATAATGAAAGGAGACTTGAAATCTTTAAGAAATGGTAAAAATGTGTATCATAAAGTTAGGTTTCATCAAAAAGATTTTTAAATTAAGATATTATATTGATATACAGCAACAACAACAACATTCCCAGTATGTCCTACCGGAGCAGGGTCTGGGGGGCCAAATTGTACACACTCTTTCCCCGACGTCGTTGAGAGAGTGTTTTCTAGTGGCCCAGACATCAACAAATATAAACTCATAGAAAAACAAAAGGACAAATGTAACGCGCGAAACTAAAAAAAGATAATAGGATGGTGTGCGAATGGGGGGATATGGTCTCTGTCACTCTTTTGTGGCGTAGTCTAACCCTCTTCGACGTGGATGACTGTCCTCCAATGCGTTCTATCCATAACCATGTTCTCGGTAAGGTTCAGCATGGCACAATCTTGTCTTATCACCTCCCTCCAACTCTTCTTCGGTCTCCCTCTACTCCGTCGTACTCTATCGATCTCCAAACCTTCACACCTACGAACTGGCGCACTCAGCTCTCTTCTCTGCACATGACCAAACCAAAGAAGTCTTGACTCCTGTAACTTATCTCGGATACTGCATACTCCCACTTTGTCGCGAATAACTTCGTTTCTGATCCTGTCTAGTTTAGAAAATCCACTCATCCATCTGATCATCCTCATCTCTGCCACCATTAGTCTCTGCTCCTGTGCCTTCGTAGTTGCCCAACACTCAGCCCCATACAATATAGCAGGCCTAACTACCACTTTGTAGAATTTTCCCTTGAGCTTTGGGGGCACTTTCCTATCGCATAAGACCCTTGATGCAGCCCTCCACTTCTGCCATCCCCTTTGAATCTGATGTCTAATATCTATGTCCACACCACCGTTACTCTGCATCACTGACCCTAAGTACTTGAAGCTATCCTTTCTCGAGACAACATCCTCACCTAACATCACGTCTTGCTCCACGTCTTCCTCTCCTCCCAAGTTGAACTCCACATATTCCGTCTTTGATCTACTCAGTCTGAAGCCCTTGCCTTCCAACTCTTCTCTCCGCTTCTCTAGCCTCCTACTCACCCCTGCTCTTATCTCATCCACTAACACAATGTCATCCGCAAAGAGCATGCACCATGGGACCTCCTCCTGGATAGGCCCTGACACTACGTCCATGACCAAAGTGAAAAGAAAAGGACTAAGGGCCGAACCTTGATGAAGCCCTACCCTCACTGGGAAGTACTCAGTGTCCCTTACCGAGGTGGCAACACTAGTCAGCGCACCTTCGTACATGTCTTTGATGATCTTGGTGTATGGTCCTGGAACATCCTTAGCTTGCAAACACTCCCAAATGAGCTCTCTCGGCACTTTGTCGTAAGCTTTCTCGAAATCGATAAAAACCATGTGTAGATTTCTCTTCCTTTCTCTGTATTTCTCCACCAAACGTCTCATTAAGTGTAAGGCTTCCCTAGTCGATCGCCCTGGCATAAAACCGAACTGGTTCTCGGACACACAAACACCCCTTCGCAACCTCAACTCAATAACTCTCTCCCATATCTTCATTGTGTGGCTAAGAAGTTTAATACCTCTATAGTTCCCGCATTGCTGCACATCACCCTGGTTCTTGTATAAAGGAATTAACTTGCTCCCGCCTCCATTCTTCTGGCATCTTTTATGTTCTAAGAATTATGTTGAAAAGTTGTTTAAGCCATTCTAGACCTCTCATCCCAATGCACTTCCACACTTCAACTGGGATCTCATCTGGACCCACTGCTCTCTTACTCCTCATTCTGCTAACAACCCTCTTAACTTCCTCATAAGAGACCCGTCTACAGAAACTGGCGTTGGTTAGGCCCCTAGGTAAGTTGTCGGACGAACTGCAACCCTCAATCAGAAGCTCAGCGAAATAGTTCTTCCATCTCTGCAGAATCTGTGGCTCATCCACTAACACTGTACCCAACTCATCCTTGATACAACTTACTCTATCCAAGTCCCTACCCCTTCGTCCCTAGCACGGGCTAGGGCGAGTAGGAGTCGTTCTCCTCCCTTCTCGTCTAGAGCTTTATACATTCTATCAAAAGCCCTCTCCTTAGCCTTAGCAAACGACGCCTTGGCTTCCTTCTTCGCCTGTTTGTATTCCGCCAAACGAATAACTCTCTCCTCTTCATAGATTATTATATATATACAATAGACATTAGATTTAATTCAATGTTTGAATTAAACCCAATGGTTAGTAAATGAGTAAAAAAATAAAAGGGAAAAAATATAAATGTATGAAAGAGATGAAAAGAAAAAGAAAAAGAAATAATAAGAGAAAATTGTGATTAGTTGAAAAATCTTAAATTAAGGAATAAAAAAGTCTTTTAAATTAAGATATTATATAGATATATAGATGTTTTTCATTAAACCCAATGGTTAGTAAATGGGTAAAAAAATAAAAGGAAAAAATGTAAATGTATGAAAGAGATGAAGAAAAAAAGAAAAAAAAATAATAAGAGAAAATTTTGATTAGTTGAAAAAACCTTAAGGGTGTGTTTTCTAGTAGATGGAATTTTAGGGGGTGGAGAGGGTGTAGATTTAATTTTAGGTGAAAAAACACACCCTTACACCCTGTTTGGGTAGTGGGTTTTTTAGGGAAGGGAAGGGAAGGGAAGCAGAGAAGAGAAAGGAAGTGAAGGGAAGGGGAAAGATTTTAACTATTTTATGTTTGGGTAACCGGAAAGAGAAAAGAAAGGATATTATAAATGCTGTTTGGGTATTTGGTGGGAAAAGATGGGAAAGACAAAATAAAAAAACTGGTCAACTTAATATAAATATAAAAAGTATATTATAAATGTTATACATGTTGTTTTGCTAGGTAGGTTATTAAAAAAAGTATTTCTATACCTTATTGTCTCTCGAATTTTTAGTATCATTTAAACTAACTATTTTTACTCCTTGATTTGTTGAATTAAAAAAAACCTTCAGCGATATGATAGATGGAAAGGTAGGGATGGTTTAGAAAAGTTAGTACACCCGTGTGTATATATATATATATATATATATATATATATATATATATATATTCATATTGTACTATATAACTACTCCTTGATTTCTGTAATTGAAATAGGCAAAGATCAAAGACTATAGCTGACTACGTTTTTTTTAAATAACCTTCAGCGAAAAAAACAAAAAAAAAGCATTTGTTGAATTAAAAAAAAATAAAGGAAATCCCCCCAAATTCCAATACAATGGTGGTTTGTGAAATCCCCCCAAAATCCATGTTATTTTCCCTTCTAATTCTCACACCTTTCTCTTCTCCCAAACCCACCTCTCCCAAACACCTCTTTTATTTTCACTTGTCTTCCCTTCCCTTAAAAACCCCTCTAATTCCTCTATCCAAACAGAGTGTTAGGGTGTGTTTTCCACTCCACTCCCTCCACCTTCATTTTAAGGGGTGGAATGAGTGGAAAGAGTGGAGATCCCCTCCACCTTCCCCTCCCAAGGTGGGAAATTCCCCCCCACCTCCACCCCCTAAATGAGGGTCCAAGAAAACACACCCTTAGGAGGTGAAAAAGGTGGAGATTATTTTCCGTAAATAACCTCATAAGTGTTTGGCAAATGGAATATGGATTGATAAGTGTATAATGCAAAATGAGGAAAATACCCCCGTCTTTACCCTTTCAGGCACTGAAGTCATCTTCATCCCCCTTATCTGGTTGAAACAAACCGAAAGTTTCCAGAAAATAGGAAATGCAAGATGAAAGTAAGGACTGAAATATGCCCCCAAAAAAATTTCTTCAAGGAACAAAAATCTCAATTGAGTGGAGCAATTAACGAGACCAATAACTCACTTGTGACACCACAGTGGTAGCAAGATCCTTGCTTGCCCATCTCTCTGAAAGCAAAGGTAATTGGTATGAACTTTCGACATAACACAAATTTTTCGCCCAGCAAAATGAAAGGTGTTTGGGAGAGGTGGGTATGGGAGAAGATAATTCAGTTATAGAAGAGGTATACAAAGAGGAACCAGGAGGAATCTCTGCTGGAGCCTCTGTCGTCAGAGCATCAGGGCGCGCCGGAAGCCTCGGCCGTCAGAGCATCTTTTGTTGGAGACGTCCCCCCAAAAGGCAGCCACCATCGAACCCTTGCTTTTGGAGTCATGCCTGTGTATTTCTGTAAAGACCCTAAATTTTTAAATATTATTTTAAGACTTATGATTAAATAAAATATTAAATTTCTGAGATTCCGAAAATTTTGAAAACCTTCATCCTCGATAAAAAAAATGATGATTTCTATTTTATTCAAAGTAAATTCCGACATTTATCCGATTTCAAAGAAATGAATATTGTGTTGAAGTGTGACCATTTGATGACATTTTAAATTTAAAAAGACTTTGTTGAATCTAATTAAGTTGATTTCGGTGGTTAAATTTTATAATACGAAAATAGCGGGGTAATTTTGTAAATTCTCATTCAATCAAACTAACCCTAATTTTGGGATATAACACCTCCCCTTCCACCCAGCCGCCACCCGTCCTCTTCTTCATGCCCTGGATCTGAGAAACGCTTTTCTCTAAGCTCTCTCTCTCCCGTTCACACAAGCTCCTCCCATGACCTCTCTCTCTCCTCCTCTCGATCCCTCTCTCTTTTTTCAGATCTGACCGACGCCCCTCCCTTCGTTCAGATCCCATCTCCCTCTCGCTCTCTCTTGCGTCTATTCTCGGTGTCGAGACCGGCTGAACCGAGCTAAGCTCAACCACCGTCCCTGCTCACTATGGCTCGAACCGGCATTGAGCAACAGCACCGGAGGAGGAGCTGATGTCGACGAGGCCGGACAACGATGACTCGCACTTCTGCCTTCACCAATGCGGGTCCGAATGGCCGAGTCGGCTTCACTGACCGGCGAAGTCGCGCTTGCTTGTGGAGCCAGTTGAGGTGCCGAGCTGTGGCCGAGTCGCAAGGCGCAGCTCCTGGAATCGAGGATACGAGTCGCCCTGACAACGACGAACCGAAAACCTTCCCCGCCTAGCTCAGATTCCGAACTCCTTGCTTCATATTCAACTTGGGATTTGGGTAAATTCTTGGGCTTTGGGACCTTTATCGAGCAAATTTATGAAATTGTGTGACTGGGTTTTGAATTGTGGTTGAACTTGATTAGTTGAGTGCCTTGAATTGTTGCTTATGTGCTACTTTTGTTCTAGTTTTGCCATTGAAGATATAAATTAAATGGTGTTTTATTTAATGATCGAAATAAATTTAAGGTGTCTATAAAGTTAAAACCAAATTGGCTTGTTAAACTTGTCGAATGTTTTGTTTCGGTCAAATAAGCCTATAATCTTAGTTGACTTGTAATTGGTAGATTAATTGTGATTGATTTTTAGTAAGTTAGGTATTTTTAGCGTAAATTCATTTGTGAAGTTCATATAAACTTAATTGGTTTAGAAGCGATTGAAACACTTGTTACCTTGGTATAGAATTAATTAGCTTGACTTGATATATATATTTTAGCTAGATAATTCGTTTGACTAAGATCTATATATAATTGAGAGTTATGTTAGCCATAGGTGAAATGGAAAATGAGATAGGATTCTTCTTGTAGAGACATACCTCAAGTGTGAATGTTTTATTTGAATGTCATATGTGGAATGTTCTTGGCAAGTAAAATAAGAATAGTGAGATATGTTCAAGCGTATATGGGTATATAAAAGATGAGGAATGAGGTAGGACTCTCCTTATAGGAATAGGCCTTTAAAGTACGACTACTTCATTTGGATGTTGTTTATTGAATGAAATTGATTAGCAAGGCCTTCTAAGAGTTAGTCGAGACTTGGTTAAGCATGTAAGATATAAAAGATACCTTGAGAACTTTTTATACTTGTAAGCTTGTTGTTATGCTTTTTAAGTTGAGAAATTGGTTAATAATTTGAGTTAGCTATTAAACATGAGTATAGATGAGTGTTGGTTGTTATTTGCTTATAGAATTATATTTATTGACTAAATCTTTTTGGCTAGGGATAATGATCCTTTAAGTTATATCTATATTAATAAGATCTTATTGTGATAGTGATAAAATCTTACTAGGTTACAATCATGTGTTTAATAGCCAATACCTTGAGATATGATTTAATAACTTGTCTTGATAAGCAAAGTTGAGATCTTAGATAAAGAGATACCTTGAGGACTTATTATGTTTTAATCTTGATTGTGATGACTTCGAGCTTTCATTGATTGCTTTAGTGATAATTGCATTCATAAAGGATTTTAGAAATGTTGACTTATCGTGGCTTGGTCCTTAAATATGAATGAATATATGATACTTGAGAAAATGATTTCATAAAAGAGATTCTTGTCAACCTACCTTGGTTACTCGTTGAGCATGATTTATTATGTGAGTTTTGATAAATAAGACTTGTAGATCCTTGGTTCTTAGAACTTATAAATTTGGTTAAGAATTTGAGGATAGATAAATTATGAATTACTTGAGCAATTGTTAAGCAAAACCTGAGTGTGATCTGATGTGAGATGTTTGAGCAATGATATTGGTCAGGCTTTGAGTTAAGTTTTATACTTGTTGAGAACAGAGTTACTTGAGAATGATGGTTATGATGAGAATGCGAGGTTACTTGAATAAAATGTTATTTAGTTTTGTGATGACTTGAAAGTCTGCTTGTGTGTTAATTAAATGTGTGTTGATGATCAATTCCTTGCTTATTATTTGCTAGTGTGATTGGATGATTATCTGAGTGGCTTGTTTCCCGATAGATGATTATCTGGGTGGCTTGGTTGCTGATTAATTGGATGTGAAGACTCCAGGTAAGTCCTCCGGGGCTTGCTCAAGTGATTGGACCTCATGCCTGATGTGTTATATAGTATGTAGGTGTTGCATATGCATAAAAGCATGTCATGTAGTATCATGCTTAGGACTTGCACTTATGAATGAGCATCCCTATTCTTTATGCGTTTGAAACAGAACGGTCGTTATCTGTGACAGTCCTAGAGTCTTTGCTAGGGTTATAGGGTAGCCCAGCCACATCGGGTTGCCCTGAGTCAATCGAGTCGATATGAGCATGATATGATAGCCCAGCACCATCGGGCAAGAGATGAGATGATATGATACAATGATGTCGTGGTTTGTGCACCACCACGAGGAAATTGCTATGCTATAGCACTGAACTGGCCAGTCTCTGCACTAACGGGAAGGGGTGCAGAGGTAGGAGAGGGATATGCCACTTGGCATTCTGTGTGGATCCAATTTATCGCTTTCTGCATTATATAAACTGTCAGCATGCTTGTGTGATTTAAATTCCAGTACTGCATTAGAGCATCCTTATCTCTAGGTATAGGCGTATTATATGACCTCAACGATGACTTCTGGTCCCGCATGAGTGGCTCGACCTTAGACTTGTAGTATAGTTTCAGGCACCCGCTCCCTTTTGCTTGTTGATTTGCTTCTATGGCGGGGTCTTCTCATAGGACGAGAGTGCTAAGAAGACTTCACCGATTATAACTTGTCTTTACAAATGTTTTGGTTAAGTTTGTCATTAGAAACATGTTGTATTTATATTGATTTAAACTCGTTTTATCTCTTTTGAGTTTTGACTAGTTGAATTAGGACAGGTTCACGTGCGAAAGCACAGATAATGATTGGATTCTTTGATTGTTTTGAGGGTTTGTAATCCCCTTTTTCTTGAATTATATCATTTAATCCTTAAAACTTAAATAGGGTTATAACTTAAAGTTGATAAATTAGCGGTTTGTACTTGGATTGCAAGATCTGGCAGAGGGGTAATTCTTCCCTCTAAACGTAACCCGAATTTTAAAATCTGGGTCGTTATAATTTCCTTGGCTGTTCTACAACTGTCGTCGTCGGACTCAAGCCGGTGCCAAAGCCTCTTCACGATTTCAAAGCTCCAGTGTCCACTCTGTACTCACAAAGCTACTTTGTATGCGAGAGGATGGAGCGAGGGCAAATTTGGGTGAAGTCCCCTTCCACCCCATCCACCCACTCAGTGAAACCACCCCGAAAACCACCCCATCCCTACCCCTTCCACCCCCTCCGCTCGCCCCCAACCATCCCCTCCATCTGAAAGAAAACAGCACGGCAGGAAACCCTAAAACCACCCCCACCCGCGAGAACCCCTTCCACCCCCTTTTTTGGAAAGGAAAACAGGGCCTAAATTAAGGACGGGGTGGAGGTATTTGAATTTTACCCACCTTGGGGGGGGGGGGTAGGTGGACGGGGTGGAGTTAGCAATATCCTCAAATTGCCCTTCCCGCATTCGTCCGGAAAAAGAAGCCACGACAATAGTGCAAAGTGCAGATCCGGCGAGCAGTAGCACCCACGGTTCGGCTATGCTTGGTGGAGAATGATTCAGCCAGGGGACGGAGATGGCGGTGGAGAAGAAAGACGACAACGACTTGTCAACGGCAGTTGGGTCGGAGGTGAAGGAGGAGAAGGCAGGCAGCGCGTAAGGCGAAGTCTGGATCTCGGAGCCTACGGAGTGCGACGGATACGAGCTTGGGGAGGCGGTGCGAGAGGCTGTTCTGGTGCATGGCAGAGAGGAAGGAGAGAAGGCAGAGGGATGCGGAGCGATTCAACCAAAAAATGGCAGTGGAAGTGGAGGAGACGAAGTATGAGATTGGGGAAATTGGGGAAAAGTATGAGATTAATTAAAAACATGGGGGTACAATTGGTATTTCACAATAAAGCATTAATAAATAATCTACAACCATCCAAACACTATACGAGATACTTTTCGAAATTAATCCTCATCTCTTCCACCCCTACAATACATCTCCACCCCTTAAAAATAACTTTACCCCTTAAAATCTCATTCGCAAGAAAACACAACCTTAATCTATGCCCTATGGACATAAGTGTACTAGACATCAATTAACTTACAAATCTACACTAAACACCATCAATAAATTACAACTAGCATTTCAAACCCTAAATATACTAGCCTCTAATAACAATTCATAAACCAAATCTTGACAATCGAAGTATAGTTTCACTCTCAATTATTTCAATACAAATGTTTAAACCGCCATTTTCACTTTTAACAATATTCAAATTTGTATAAATATCAAATCTAGTCACACTTCAAGCAATATCTATATAGTTACTTAATTCAATATACTTTAAGGTTTAAGATGACGTGGCAGCCTCTCCACAATTCACTCATTTTCGCCCAATCAATTTTTTTTTCTTTTTTTTCCCCTTTTTTTGCCCCTCTTCCCATTAGGGTTAATCTCCCACCCCTTCCTTCCTGAATCCCGAATCGTATGCCTCGCTCCTCCATTCTGGCGATTTCACCTCTTCGGCTCTTCCTCCTTCGCTCTTCCGCCGATAAGGTTATGAGCATGCCTCCTCATCTTCGTCTTTCTGCGCTTCTCCGCTTGCACCCTTTCTCCTTTACGTTCTGTATCTTTATCAATTCTTCTGCTCCACCATTACAAGATCCCGATGCCTCCAACGATGGTGAAGATGAATACAACTTCCGCCATCGACCTCATGGATAAGGCATCCCGCTGCCTCCTTGGGTCATGAGTCCTTGCTTTGATCGTCCCCTAAAACTAAGGTTTGTCCCTAATTTCTTTGTCTTCATTCTGTTTAGGTTGGGCTACTTGGGATTGTTTCATCTTCATCTTAGTTCCCGATTGATTTGGCCAATTTTGTGTAGTTTGATTCGAAAATTGCAGACACCAAAAGCTACCTTAGAGATTAAAGAGTTCTGCGTAGGTATATCTAAAGATGGAAGAGGAAATCCAAACCTATTTTTTAACTTTTCATTTCTGTCATTCTATTTCTTAAATTGGTACTAAATTTTTCTGCATTTCCATGAACGCTTTCTGCAGTAGCAAAGCTTACTCAGTGGACACTAGAAATAAATGTGAAACGAAATGAAGGCAAAAACTACTGTTAATCCAACTTAAAAGGTGAAAAACTACACATAATACCTGCTTCATCTTTAATTCTTCATTTTCCTCTTTAAGCTTTGCTACTTCCTGCTCCAATTCCATGGTGTAGGTCTAAGATGAAAGCAACTTCGTTACAGTTGTACAAAGAAAACCATTAATCAAGGGAATTTTGTAACAAGATTTTATAAAAACCGTATCTTCACTTCATATTTGTTTCTAAAAAAATATATTGCGGTGGTGATCAGTTACGACAACTACAATGTAAGTTCAAAGTTTTTAGCTGATGCAAAAAATGTCTGAGACTAAATATCAGTTACAACTAACAACTTCTCACCTGTTTCCTTGCTCTTCATTACAATTGTATGTTCAGGTTTTAGCTAGAGGTGTTGATTGTCACTTAACTTTGCTTTTTATTGACAGTGAGGAATTCTTGGAGAGATTGTCACCACTATTCCAACCATTGGTAAGTTTATCTCATTTGATAACCTCAAGTTTCTCTTATAGGATAACATCATGCTAGAAGAGAGCGTGTTCTGTTTGACGTTTAGGATTTAGCTTTGTTATATTTTAGCGTCATATATTTTTATACATCTGAATTGCAAATTAAGTTTATATCTTTTAAGTCAATATTTTGTCCTTTCTGTTTACATATTGTGGATCTGATTGAGAACAAAATCCCCTTTTTTTGAGGTGTATTTTCTTATTGGCATTGTGGATTCTTTTGTGTGTTTGATGATTGTTTGTGATTACTTTCATTGCTAATGGTTTAATAATAGTTCAGTTAAAGCAACTTCTTGATTGTGCGGAAATAGTTGACTTACTAATGGTTTAATAATAGAATATTAGACATTGCTTCTTTATCATTATGTTTTGTCTCCTTCTCACTTGATTTTCGCACTTTGTCTAAATGATAACATGTCTATGTGATGCAGAGAATTATTTGATACCTGCTGCAAGGTATTTTTTCATGCTTTTTTGGGATTTCGTTTGTTGTGATTATATATGGTCTGCTTTTATGAAATTTAAAATTTGAATTATTACATATAGGTTTGCACTTTTGAAATCTTGATCAACTATATTTCAAGAAATTTTACTCTGTTTGATCAACTATATTCCAGTGCCAGTTCGTTTTGCCATGACAATTAACAAAAGTCAATTTCTCACGTTGGGTTGCACCTAAGGAGGCCAGTCTTCTGCCATGGTCAGTTGTATGTTGCTATCTCGAGTGTTACAAGCATAACCGGCTTGAAAATTCTATCTTGTGATAAGGACGGTCACCCACTAAACACTATAACGAACTCTGTGCCCTTTATGAACACTTATGTCGTCCCTGAACATTATTATTATATTAAACTTTTCAAAAATTTGTTTAGATTGTTATTTGATTATTTCTTATAATAAATATTTTATATTCTGTTTTTTTTTTCTCCCAAACGCGCCATGGCGCGGGAATTTAACTAGTTAATTGTAATTATGGATGAGAAGAATGAGATTGTGATAATTAACTGATGAGAAGATGGATCGAGAGTGAAGGGTGAATTCGTCATCGTTGAAAGTGCTTTGATGAATCACGTGAGAATTTGAAAAATTGTAGTAAGAGATTCTCTTAATCGAAGTGTTGATTCAAAGAGTGAAAATCGTGTTTTATAACTAAAAACAGGTGTTAGTTGTTAAATGGAATTTTAGATTGAGTCTTTTGTTATATTTGGGTCTATTTAAGACCAAACCTTCTAGTGATAGAAGAAATATGTAATGTGTTTTGATTCTATTTAAAAAAAAATTATTGGTTGTTTATCTAATTTATTTTTCTCCAATATAAAAATGATATTTCTAATCTATGTTACAAGTTAAGAAATCAAATCAAAAAAATTTACTCGGTGATCAACTTCTGACTTCTCACACAACAAAGGTTTTGAAACAGAGAGATAAAACGCTCTCTTCCTAAACCCTAAACTCAAACTGACTCTCAGATCCCTTCCTCTTCCGCTTCCCCTGCTAGCCGCCGCCGCCTCCTCTAGTCTCCTCCGACTGCCTGAGCGGCTGAGCAAGTAGCCGGACCGCCCCCACGTAAACACTCCCAATCGAAAAACCCCAAACCCCCAAATAACAAAAACCCCAAACCAGAGCATCCTCTCTCTCCTCTAGCCGCCGCCTCTAAAACAAGCCCTTTTCTCCTCTTGCTTCTCCGGCATGCTGGTGTCGGCCACGGCACCGGCTTCACTCCTCCACCGGACCCTCGTTCCCCTCTCTTTTGATGCTTGTAAGTGCCCTCGCGGTCGTCCATGTCCGCTACTCCCTCCCAACTCCCACCAAGCGGCGTGCTATCTTCTGCTGGCCTCCCGCCTCTCACGATGTCCGCTCCGTACTCTTGCTCCACCAGCCTTCACCTGCAATAGAGAGCGAAAGTCTATGCTCTCTCCCTCCCTCCCGCTGCGGCCACAAAGACAGGGATGCTTCCCCGGCGGCAGGGCTCGATTGCTGTCCGCCCCATGGCCGTGGTATTTTCTCTTCAACACATCGGCAGATCCCCGTTGGCCTGACCACCTCTTGCTCCCGATTGGTCACCTACATACCTTGTCCCAACGACGATGGCGCTCCTAGGGCTATTACCTTGATCCTCGGAGACGGAATCGAACCCCTTATCACCGGCGATGTCGAAGAGGTAATGAAATCTAAAATTATTCAGATAAAATTGTGGCCTAACAGCCAGGATAACAATATCATGATATGTTGGAATCTAAAAGTGTTCACCTACCCGTTTTTTGTTCTCACAGATATATATAATCCACAAAGCTTAACAGTTATTACCTACTCAAATACTGATTCGATTTCTATATACTTACATCAAGTCCTCCTTTACCTGTCCACATCTTATTTCAACTCTAATTTTACCAGCTGTACACTAATTGAAATTGGTCTGAGGACTCGCTTCAATCTTTCGCACCTTCTTTTGTTCCATCTACAATCCCAATCAATTGCTCCTACAGTTTATTCGACTCATTTCAATGGGGTCCCTGTGATCTTCCTTAAGAACTGTCTTAAGCTAAATTATCACAATAATTGGTTAATCTCTCCCAATCCCTTACATAATTGGTGTCATATCCTATATACTTACTCCTTTCACTTTATTTACTTTAGGAAACCATGGATGTTATGTTGGAATTTATATTCTAAATGTTTCACCTATTTGATTGCTTTTAGCCATATTCATAGTATGGACTTGACTTATATTTGGTTACCAAATAAGTTTTGCACTTTCATGATTTACAGTTCGTTCAACAGTACTTCACGTTCTGGTGCTTTTCAGTTTTTTTTTCTCTTTATAATTTTGTTCTCAGGTTTGATTTAGAAGACATAACTTCTCCTTGGTGCTACATCTTCAAGTCTTCTTTGGGTTGGCTTGATCTTTCTTGTATGTTGGTTGTGATTTGCTTCATTTGTCATAGCTCTATAAGGATTATGTGGACCTGCTTGTTGCTCTCTTGTATAGGTGTCCCAGTGGCAGTGATTATCCCTTGTTTTGTGATTCATAGGGATTGCCTTTTGCAAGCTCGGATAGTAACAGATTTTATGTTGACTGCAGTTATGTTCTTGGGTATTTGTGTTTACTTATATGATACCCTGCTCAATTGTTGTAATACATTGGCTATCGATTATATTACCATGTCTCCTAAAAAATTTTGGATCAAATTTGAGTCTAAACAGCTTAACAACGATCTCTCTGGGTTAACACCCCTCTTCATTACCTTAACAGATGTTGAATTCAACTACCGTAAATATATTTGGATGGGCTACCAAGATCTGGACAATTATGATTTCCATATTTACTGGAGCAAAAAATTCGGTTTTACTAAGAGATCACTCCAAAACTGTATTCAAAATAGATCCAAATTTAACAACAGGGATGGATTGATTACAAACAGAATAAAGAGTATTGATCATGAACCTATTTGTAATACTCATTCCATGCAATTATACAATCTATGGCTCACAAAGCTAGAATATTTAAAAACAGTTTTTAAATGACAAACATAGCATACTGGAACATTAGAGGAGTTCGAAAAATTAATCTTTGGGAAGACCTAGCTTACATTCGAAAAAGAAATAATCTAGATATTTTAGTTCTCACAGAAACAAAATCAAGTGAAGGACCTAATGAATCACTCTATAAACGAGCAGGCTTCAATAACGCCCATTATATCCCTTCTAATAGAACCAAAGGTGGAATTTGGATCCTAATTAAAAACTCAAAATTTACAAAATCAATCAAAGAATTAACGAAAACAGATAATTACATCATATACCTTGGTGACATTAGCAAATTTAAATTCATAATCTGTTTCATTTATGCACCCTCCAATCAAACTGAAAAAAACAGCTTCTGGACCGAACTAATAACAAATATTCAAAAACAATCTTTACCATGTATGATAATGGGTGACTTCAATGAAATTGAATCTGCTCAAGAAAAAATAGGTGGAGCACCACCACACATTAAAAGATTTCAAAGAATAGAACAGATCTCAGAGGAATTAGATATCCATACAATTCCCTATACTGGAAGCCCAATCACATGGAGAAAAGGAGAAACATGTATAAATAATACCTATGAACGATTAGATAGAGTTATGATCCATACAGATATCTCAAATCAGTTTCAAAATTTATCAGTACACAACCACCCCTTTACAACCTCGGACCACTCCTTAATATCCATATCTATTGGAACAAATAAATTAAGAGCTGGATCACCCTTCAGATTCGAAATGTCCTGGACCAACAATGACAATTATAACAAATTAGTTAAATCAACTTGGGAAAATAAACTACACGGATCATTCATGTTCACATTACTACAAAAACAAAAACTACTAAAAAAAATACGAAAATTTGGTGCAAATCACACCCTAATAACAATTTTGGTCAAATAAAAGAAATTGAAGACCAACTCCTTCTTTTACAAACAAAACAGACCATCGGAACTTCAACGGACAATATAAACAACAAATATAACAGACTCTTAAACAAACGGGAAGCCCTTATGGAGTTTAATAACACTTTCTGGAAACAAAGAGCTAAATCAAACTTCTTGAAATTTGGAGACAGAAATACCAAATACTATCAATCCATATCAAAAATAAGAAATTCAAAAAACATTACTCGAAATTTTATTGATAAACATGGAACATTAACTGAAGACGAAGATCAAATAAGAGAAGAAATTACCAAAGAACTAGCTGAAAGATTCATCTTAAATAACCCGACAAGCAATAACAACACATTCTTTCCTAACTTAATAAATCACACCATCGCTAATTCAGAAGAATCATTATTGAAAGCGACAACGCAACCATCATCAATGCCATCAATCATATAATCAAAACCCCATGGGAGATAGCACAATTAATTGAAGAAATCAAGTCTCTAAAAGAAGACTTCGAATCGATCAGTTTTCAACATTGCTACAGAGAGGCAAATCAGGCAGCCGATTTCCTTGCAAAATCTCCTTTAAATTGTAATATTATCCTATGTTCTTACTGTTACAAGTTCCAAAACATCATCTTTTCAGATGATCATGGATGTTTGTAGCACATCCAACTCTTTGTCTACTGTTAAAAAAAAATTACTCGGTGAATTGAAAAGGGGAGGCCTAATCGTACAACCAAAATCTCGTCATATGCACAGTTTTGTCTCCGATTTTCAAAACAGTGGAAATATAATGCTTTCAGTTTCTATAACCGTGAAAAATGGACCTACTACGATTTTGAACATTGTAGAAAAAATGAAAACTAAACCAATAAAATCAGTGATTAACCTGCACTCTCATACCCATCGTCCGAGCTGTCGGATGATATATTGATGGGGACAGGGCGGGGAG
This sequence comes from Persicaria maculosa, assembly GCA_963922045.1. Classification (NCBI taxonomy): domain Eukaryota; kingdom Viridiplantae; phylum Streptophyta; class Magnoliopsida; order Caryophyllales; family Polygonaceae; genus Persicaria; species Persicaria maculosa. Next base: position 14,001,007 of record OY998261.1, on the reverse strand, counting down.
GGAGGCCAGATGAGGAGGCGTGGTGGTGTGATGAGGATGCCATTTATTTGAAGGGGAGATGGTTGTGGGAGAGATGGTTAAATGACAAGGATGGGGATTTAACTTTACTGAATTGTGAGGTGTATGGATCCTGAATGGCTAGCATATATATTGCATGTATGAGAAATATCAACACTATTCAGCATGTGACCATAAAGACAAAAAACAGTAGCAGAAGGGTCATTAATGTTAACTGTTTTCTTGTTCTCTACCCTTTACAAGAGTCATTAAAGTGTTTGTTATCTACCCTCTACATGGCGGATGATACTTTTGACATAACAACTGATAGTTTTGGCATGACAACCTATGGTTGTCTATTGGACACAATTTGGTTTTTTCCATTCTATCGTCCGATCGTGGTAGTCGGTGTTTGCCTTTATAATCTTGTAAGAAGCCCCTTGGTCCAGAACAAGTCTAATCAGCAATGAAGTCGCACTAATACCCGTCATTATGCACATTATACATGAAAACAATAAAAATCAACTACCTAGTCTATGATTCCCTACTAGACATTCTATGGTTGTCTACTGGACACATTTTGATTGTTTTCTATCTTGCGTGTTATTCAATGTTTACTCTTGTTATAGTCCACCATCTATCATACATGTGACCTTTTGGTAACCCAATATTTCATTAATTTGCTTGCTATTTCTTGTTGTCTTGCTCTAAATTTAGAGAGAGTAGTGAAAAATGATTTAACAACTATAATGAATGATGGATGAAAGTAGGAAAAATCTCACTTGTGACAAGTAAATTTATTCCTTTTTTTTATTTTTTCCTCTCTCATCCTTTTTATATCTCTTAATTAATTCTCTCTCTCGTCATTTCTCTCTCTCCCCTCATTAGGATATATTTATTGGTGAGCCCAATGGCTCGCCACTATTTCAGGTAATAAAAAAAAAGAAAAGAGAAAGCTGACCTAGCCATGGGCCCAGAAAAAGCAATCTCGCAAATGAGTCTGGGCTAGTAAGGTAGGAAGTGGGCCTGGCCCAAGCTTTTTTTTTCCGGAATATGGCCATTAAAACACACCGTTTGTGGACAATGGGGGGCTAAATGCTGCGTTTGGGCAACAAAGGGGAGGTGATGCAGAGCTGCCAGTTAAAAAGTTTGGTTATGGCTCATAAGCTGATGTGACAGTTAAAAAGTAAGCGCGTGTTTGGATGTAGGTTTAGGTGGGGGTTTGGGGGGTTATGGAGTTTTAAAAAAAAATAAGCTCTAAAGCTCCATGTTTGGAAGCAGCTTTGGCTTGAGGTTATGGAGTTGGAGGTGGAGCTTATTTTTTCTGATTTTGGAAGCTGGGAGGGGTAGCTTTGGGAGGTTATTTAATGAGATTATGGAAATTTGTACACTTTTGTCTCTGCTCCTTTTTCCCCCTTTTCGTATCTGAAGGGTATTTTTGACTTTTCATCCACAATATTCACTTACAAACCTTATACCCACCAAACATCAATCATCTTTTTTACAAGGTTATTTTTTAAAAAAAATCTCCACCTCCCACATCTCCATAATACACAAAATAAATTCCACCTCCTAAAAAATACCCAACCCCTAAAAACCCCCTAATTGCCAAACACGCGCTAAGTTACGAGCCCGGGACAGGGCTCATTGATAAAAATGCTCTTAAATCTCCCCTTGACTTTTCTACTTCTCTCTCTCTCTCCTTATTTCCCTCTCTCCCTTCATTAATTCTCCTATGTACTTTTTCAACATTTTTTTCAATCATCTCTCTCACGTACTTTTTTTCAATCCTCTCTTTCTCTCAATTAATCTTACATATTTCTAAAAAAAACCAATGACTATTTTTTCATTTAATTAAACAAAACAATTAATACACTCTTCAAGAAACACGACTCCAACTGTTTTTCATGTTTTAAGAAAGCAATAGGTAATATATTATTCATTCATAAAAAAAACAAAGCAATAGGTAATACACTGTTCATTCATCTTCTTCACTTCACATGGGCTTTGCTCAACTGTGCCGCCTAATCTTCTTCGCCTCCCCCTCCAAGCGCGGTGACAATCAAAGAGGACAAGTGTAAATGGCCTGCACAGGGGGGTGAAAATGTTAGAGCCGCTCATCAACAGTACCAACTTCCCTTGTTCGCGTAGTCGATCCTTATGTGGTTGACGCATCCATACCAACCTTGTTTCATAGGGAGACATGCAGGTCGATAGGCCAGGATCATTCTCCATATAGAGCGTTTATGAACTTGAAGACCTCCAGGACTTCAACATCCTTAATGGTGAATGGCCTGCAACCTTGCTTATTCGGCTTTACATATGTCAATGGCGAACGACCTCCAAGTCTTCTCTCGTTGTCCGATGCTATTCCATTACACAGAGGGGAAGACAATCAATGTTACAGATTTGAGGGAGACACCTCTCGCATAACCTTAATCGAAAGCAAACTTACTCATTTTCTATCTGAAGTCGAAGATAAATTTGTTTCTCCGATAACTTTTGTCCATTCGGTTTCAACAGGTGACAAGTCATTTTGCTTTAGGTGTCCAGTTAAAACTGATTGCTTACACATCAACCTGCAAATAAACCCCTGCCCACTTGCTTTCTCTTCGATGATTTTTCTCTAAAACTTAAGATTTAATTCAAATTATATTAATGCTCTCTCACTGTCACTATTTCCCCCCTCTCTTTGTCTTATCCTCTATGTCCTCTCTCACTGATCTCTCTCCTCTGCGACTTTACTGTTGTTTTTTTCATTCATCTCTCTCTCTCTCCAGTGTCTCAATCATCGCACCTCTCTCTTGTAACACTCCCGTCCCACATCGGATATCATAAGGATGTTGGAGTGATTTATAAGTGATTCAAGCCCTACCTATGTCACAAGAGCTCTTCCTTTTCAGGATCCAAGTGAGGACAACGGACCTGAGAGGGCTAGGTGGCATGGACTGGCGCCTCTTAAGACCCCGGGTCTTACAGATGGTATCAGAGCCGACTCCGGGCTCGGAGGTGCGCTGACAGTATGCTCGGGTATGCTCCTCCCGGAGGGCATTCCTTTGGGCTTGACGGGGTCGTTAGTGCTTTAAGTGGGGGAGATTGTAACACCCCGTCTCACATCGGATATCATAAGGATGTTGGAGTGATTTATAAGTGATTCAAGCCCTACCTATGTCATTTGGATAGTGGGTTATGTGTGCAAAGGGTTTCGGATTTGGGGTTAATTTGTGCAATTCCCTCTAATTAAGTTTTATATCTTAAGAGGTTATAAATTCTATCATTTAAATTATTAAACTTATTAATATGAGTTGTTACAATTAATTTTTACATCTTAAGTGTTTACAAAACCTATCATTTTACCTTAAGTTATTTTATAAATATTTTACCTAAAAAAATCTGCATAATCTTAAAAGGTTAGATTAACTTATATAAAAAAAGGTTTCTTGGCTTCTTTCAATTATAAAAAATGAACAATTAATTATATTTAATCATTAATTTAATATTGTAGCTAAGCTAAAGATTATTATTCACTTTTTGACTTCTTTCGATTTTAATTTGTCATATTATCTATATTAAACGTAAAGTTTTTTTAAATCTTTAATTAATATAATTAATATATTGAATGTTTTGTAACTTAATTTAATCTTTTATTAAAAGATAAATAGTGAATATGTACTCTTATAAAATATAGTAAGAAATTTTTTGAAGATACAAAATTTTATTTACCAGAATCGCATATCATCATATGGGTTCACCCTAATTGCATCGACAATAACTTAAATGAATAGTTTAAATTAATAATTATTTTATATTCAATAAGATAAATTTATATCTCATAATCTTTAAACTCTAATTCTACATAATGTCATAAACTTAGATTTAGGATTAAAATAAATATTATTATAAGGAAGACTAGAAAAGAAACTATGATTGATTGTTGCCTAAATATTATAAATAAAAATTACATAATAATTTGACAGATATTTTGACATTATTTTATGACTATGTGTACCTTTTATTTTTATCTAAAAAAATTTTAAGGTTTTGATTTATTTATTTAAGAAAATTTTAAGTATATTAATTTCAATCAAACATAATTTATTTATCTATTATATATATTGAGATGTTGATTGTTATGTCTGTGTGTGTATATATATATAATATGTTGTATATTGATCTGAACTAAACATACTCTTAATTTAGTTTATTGTTATTAAAAGATCCAAATATTTCAACAAAACTATTATATCCTTCAAATTTCAGAAAGAAAAATATAACTGAAAGAAACCTCAAAAACGACAAATTAAACATCATTTTATTTATTAAGAAACCGCACAACGGATGGGTAAAGAAAAACTAGTATTGATTATTTTAAAAAATTGTGATTGGTTCATACGACTACGATTAAGGAGAATGCGCCATGTGCAAATTGGTTAATATCTTCTAAAAATATATCCATATCTAATCAAATTGGGTCAAATTTTATTTTATGTATATATAAGTATATTGATTAAATAGAGTTAGAATAAAATTTTATCTTATGGATATATTGATTATTTCAAAAATTTGTGATTGGTTCATATGACTAATGTCCATATCTAATGAAATTGAGTCAAATATTATCTTAGGCATATATAAATATATTGATTAAATAGAGTTTGAATAAAATTTTATCTTATATATAGATTGATTATTTTAAAAAATTGTGATTGATTTACACGACTACAATTAAGAAGAAGTTGTCAGTCTCAGCCGACTTATCCTTATTATAGATTTTTTTTATAGAAGATTATTGTTTTTTTAAGCAAGATAAAGATTAGGAAATCCGCTCACGGCGCGGCTTCTGTCCTAGAGCGTCCAAACGGACGAGAACACGAAGTTCTGGATCATCTCTGATGCTATCATCGGCAGGGGTGTAGTAAGCCAGACGCGCAATCATGTCTGCAACCGCATTGGAGTCCCTGAAAATATGACGAATAGCAACATTAGGAATTGAGTTAATAGTAACAGAAATATCAGCTAGAATAAGCTCGATATTCCAGGGGCAAGCCCAGTCTCCCAAAAGGGAATTTATGACGACTAAACAATCTCCTTCGATAAGAAGTTTTTGAATTCCGAGGTCGAATGCATTTTGAATTCCTTTTTGAAGGCCCAAAGCCTCCGCAACCAAGGCTGACGTATTATCACATTTTCCCGAACCAATCGAGATGATAGAACCAAGGTGATCCCTAATTACATAACCATAAGTACCCTTATCAGTACTGCAGTAAGACCCATCACAATTTAGTTTGAAATAACCAGAAGGCGGTTTTTCCCAACCTAGAATTCTCTTATTTCTATTTTTGGTGTTAGTATTAATATTTGTGTAATTACAACTCGTGTTTTGTTGGTTTTTGACCCCAGTTATGGTATTGACATCGAGCCGACACTTCCAGGTGTCTTTCGCTGATGAGCAGAACAAGTCAATAGCTCTAATTGTAACATCATTTTTGTTGTTAAAAACAATTTGGTTTCGAAAATACCAAATCCTCCACCATACGAAGGCCATATCGGTCAGATTGTTTTTACCAACCTGAGTGAAAATTTTATTTAGGATAATATTAGGTTTAGATCTGTAGTCAATATTAGTAACCATGGACTGAACAGGTAAGTTACTACGCAGTCCACCCATTTCGACTTGGTCCCCAGTAAATCCTGTCCTGAAAAGTATTGGCCGGAAGCTGAATATCAGTTAACTTGTTGATAGTGGTATTGTTGAGAAGATTGTGTAAGTCGTTCTTAAGTTTATCTATATTCCAGTGTCTATCAGTAGTAATGAATTTGTTGACCGTCCAGGTGGAAACATTGTCATCAATGGTTGATGCCGCTGATACATCAAGAGGGGCATCGGTAACCCAATTATCTTTCTAGAAATTGGTAGACCTACCATCTCTAATAACCCATTTAAGTCCTGATTTGAATAAATGTCAAATGGCCGTTAATTTCGACCATTGCCAAGAAGTATTACCCTTCTTAATATAGTCCATTAACGGAGTCTGTTTAAGATATTTTGCAGAAATAACTCTAACCCAAATGTTTTGCGGTTCAACAATTATTTTCCATAACAGCTTCATTTGTAAAGCTATATTCATAGTTTCCGCTTTGTAGATTCCCAAACCCCCAGCTAAGGTATCCGAACAGATCTTGTCCCAACTGATTAGAGGCGTATGCCTGTGATCCTTATTCCAGAAAAACTGTTTGTAGATTTTATCAAGTTCTTGTAGAATCGAAGTGGGGAGCATGAATGCCTGCATTATGAAAAGTGGTTGGGCGCTAAGATTTGATTTGATGAGCACCTTTCTACCCTCAGCTGAGAGAGCAGAAGCTTTCCATTTGGTCAGTTATTGTTTAGCCTTTAGCACAACGTTTGTAAATGTATTTTTATTAACGCGGCCATTGATAATCGGACAACCAAGATATTTTTCTAAATTATTTGTTAAAGGTATTCCCAAGGTTGAGGAGATTATTTGAGTTTTGGAATTTGTAGTCCCGACAGAAACTTGGAAGCTAGACTTGTGGAGATTAACCTTTTGTCCCGAAACGAGACAGAAATGTTGGATCGTCTTAGATAGTTTAATACAGATTGTTTGGTTTGATTTTCCGAATATAAGGATGTCATCTGCAAAGGCAAGAAAAGGAATCTTAATTCCTCCTCGACCCATGGAGAAACCAAGGTCTTTCGAACTAGCTGATTGTTTCTGCAGAGTTCTTGTTAGAACCTCTGCCATGAGAATAAAAAGGAATGGTGATAGCGGGTCTCCCTGCCTGAGACCCCTAGATGGTGCAAATGGGATAGACGGTTCGTCATTAATTAGGATAGAGTAGGAGACTGTCTGAACGCATTCAGTAATCCAATTGATGAATTTATTGTCGAAACCAAATTTATGTAGTACAGCAAGAAGAAAGGGCTATTCAACTCTATCATAAGCCTTTTCCATGTCAAGTTTAACTGCCATGTAACCACATTTTGCCTTATTTATTCTGTAAGAGTGAAAAATTTCGTGTGCAATGAGAATGTTATCCTGGATAGACCTTCCTTTAGTGAAGGCAGTTTGTAGAGGATGAATGAGTTTATCAAATACTTTGGTAAGTCTATTTATTAGAATTTTAGATATGATTTTATAAACTGTAGAGCACAGACTAATCGGTCGATAATGGTTTATGGAGTCTGGGTTGTCCTGTTTTTGGATTAAGGTGATGAACGTGTGATTCATCTGGCGAAGCATTCTTCCAGAAGAGAAGAAGGACTTAACTGCTTTAACCACTGATGGACAATGTCCCAATACGATTGATAGAATCCAGCCAGAAGGCCATCAGGACCTGGGCTTTTATATGCTTTTATTGAGAAAATAGCTGTTTTTATTTCTGAATTAGTGACGGGTGACACCAATGCGATATTATCGCTGTCAGATATTTCCTTTCCAATAACATCTAGATCGTTAGTAAACGACATGGGGTGGTTATAGTTTGTTTTAAAGCGATTAATAAAGGTCGAAACGAATTCATCTCTTATCAAAGAGTTATTTGTAATATGAGCACCCGAAACAGATGTAATATATTTTATTACTTTTTTTCCGCGTCTTATCGAGGCAATCCGATGGAAGTAAGCAGAGTTTGAGTCATTCAGTTTTGCATGTTTTAGTTTAGCTCGTTGGCTCCAGTATCTTCTTTGAAAATCTAACATTCGTTCTCTCTTATTAAGTAGTCTTTTATGTTGTTCAAAATCATTTCTGTTATAATTAGTAATTAAATGTTGTTGTAAGCGTAGAATTTCATCATCTGTCTGGAAGATTTGTTTGTGAATGTTGTTGAAGGTTCTCTTGTGCCATTGCTTTGCCAATTTCTTGAGAATCTTAGTTTTGGTGACTAATTTGAACATGTTGGAGCCTAAGGGATTATTCCGCCAGGCTTGTTTGACAATGTTCTTAAATTCCGGTTTAGTTATCCAAGCTAGCTCAAAACGGAATGGCCTTTTATGGCTATGGTCCTAGGCACGGAAATCAATTGTGATCGGTGCATGATCGGAATTTGTGAACGGGTGAATTCGCACTCGAATTCCATCGTAAGCTGAAATAATCTCATTTTGAGCGAGCAGACGGTCCAGTTTCGCATAACTATTATCCGGAGTACCCGTTTTTTTCTTTTGCCAGGTATAAGTTCCTCCGTGAGTCGGAACGTCATGTAGGGAAAGATCGTTCTTTAATTGTTGTAGTCTTACAAATCGTCTTGTACTTGGGATACATCCACCTAGTTTGTTCTCTGAGCAAGCAATCTCATTTAGGTCACCTAAAATGCAGAAGGGTGTGTTTAGAGCTGCGGCATAATTTTTGACGGAGACCCAAAAATGGTCTTTTGAATTGTAATCTGGCGGTGCGTAAGTCAATAAAAATGTGAATTTTGTGTTTAACTTGCAATCGTAATAGTCAATATGAATGAGTCTAGACTGAACAAAAATAAGTGTAATTTCTCCCTCAGAGGGGGATAGATCATTCCACAGAAGACAAATCCCTCCCGAAAACCCAACAGTAGGATCAAAGGCGATGTTGTTGAAACTGCATTTTTTCCAGACGGAATCCGGCAGAGGTTTATTTGATTTTGTTTCAAGTAGTACCAAGCATTGATTTGGTTATTTCGACAGAAAAGTTCAGTACTAGTCCAAAAATTACGCTTTTTAAGTCCACGACAATTCCAGGAGCAAATATTCATGGAAACTTATTTTTGATAAGTGATTGTTTGAAATGGATTATAAAACATGTTTTGTTGTTCATATTTTGTTTGTTAATATAGTAAATATTTGTAGTATTATTAGTCAAGGTGGGCCAATGACTTTGAAGAATAGGAGGATTAATATCATGAGTTTTATGTAGAGAAAGTATATGATAGCAAATCCCTTGGTAAATAGTAACATAAGGTCGGCACTTCCAATGGGAAATGGGATCGGACTTCATTTGTGTATGATTAACATTATGACAGTAAGTGAACTTGTAATAGATATTATGTTTATAGAATAATTGTGGATAGTAGTAGATGTTACTAACCCAGGGAAAGGTACAAACAAGTAGCTTTGTAAAAATTAAGTTGATGTCCATAAGAGTAAACATATAGTCCTTTGAAGGAGATATACACGTGTTAATGTGTTTTAATTGGGCTTGTAGGCCAATGTTGTGTGAGTTATTTGTAATACAAGGTATAGCACTATTAAGTGTTGTGAAATACAAAGTCTTGAAGTAACAATAAGTAGAACCAAGGCAGATGTTGAAGTAGCTAAAGCCAACAGATAGCAGCAGCTGCAGCCAAGAAGCCAAGACAGCATCCTCTTGAAAATCCTTAGAAGCAGCCACAAGTAAAACTCCAGAAGAGGTGACCCTGTAGAAACAAAAAAGGAAGAGGGGAGTAGAGAAGCAACCGGAAAACAAGTAAAGAAAATAACTAAAATAGCAATAGAAGCAAGATAGATAAGGACAATAGGTGATAGAACCAAGGCAAAGATAATAAAAACCACATGACATTAAGCAAAAGGTGGGGATAAGAACCCCTAATATAACAACACACCATACAAGGGGAGCCCTGGCAACTAGGACCACACTAGTGATCTTGGTGAAGACAGAAATGAAAAAAGTAAAGAAACTTGCAGGCAGGCAAACAGAACAGCAGGAGATTACAAGAAAAAGCATAAAACCAGAAAGTGAAGCAAAAGTAATAGGCCAGCTCCAAATAAAAAAACTGAATGCAAGTAAGGATCACAAAAGCAGTATGGTGTGTACACATGGATAACTAAGTCTTGCGCTTCTTCAAATGGGAGGAGGCAGAGTCTTCCCCTTGGATGTCCCCTTCATAAGCATGCAGAGTGGTTGCACTCCCAGACTTGAGTTCCAAACGTGCCAGCCTACGAGAGACAGACCTTGTGGTTGAGGATGACGGAGGAGAATGCTTGGAATCCCCAGAGGAAGCCCTCCTAGGCTGTGCAGTAGTCATACCCAGAGGAGGAGCTTCAGAGATTGCATCCATCATGACCACATTTGGCTCAGCAGGAAGAAGCACCCTCACACCCTGGGCAGCAATGAAGGGGGGGGGGGGGGGGCCCATAGGGGACTTACTGCCAGTCCAGCCCAGGGATTCATCATCAGAAGAGGGGAGGACCACCCCAGTTTTGTTTAAAACATCAGCACCAGCATCTTTCTTAACAACAGAGGGAGTACAGGCAGTAGAGTGAACAAACTCCACCACAACAGAATCAAGGCCAGTCATGTAAGGTTTGAGGCTTTTTTTAGAGTAGGCAGGATCAATTTTGGTGCCTTTGGGACCTACTTTGACCCAATCAGCTTCATCAGAGGAGTCCATCCCTTCTTGGGGAGGAAGGATATTAATCTTAGTGACAGAAAGTTTAGTGAGTTTAGAATCACAATCATCAAACCCATGGGAAAAGCTACCACAGTAACCACATCCTTTAGGAAAATCTTCATACCATAATCTAAGGGTAATAGGTTTAGCAGCTTAATCAGGGACAATGATTCCCCCAACCAGCCTATCCAAATTGACATTAGCAGCAAAATGAGTATAGCTGACCCTAGTTTTCTAGTGGGACATTTTATCCATTTTAATGAAGGAACAAACATTAAACCTTTGCAAAATATCAATGAGAGCTTCACAACACATGAATTCAACAGGTAAATTAGGGATACAGATCCAAATATCAACATGAGTAATATTTGTGGTGATAGAACGGAAGGAAGGGAACCATTTGAGGAGGACCAGGATAAAGCCAAAGAAATGATATGGGCGCCCGTCCCATACCTTGTTAAGATCAAGCAGGTTAGTGAACCTAACCTCAAACCAGCCAGCAGTTCTGTCAACAATGACAGATGTTTTAGAGCAAAAACGCCATTCACTTCTAAGTTTAAGGAGGAGCTCCTGAAAATCGACAGTGCCCCCAAAAAGAGTTTCCAACAAGATATGTTGATTAGCTAGAAGAGATTTTTGACGGATCTCCGCCAATCTGGCAAAGTACTAAGCTAAGTCCAGTTCCTCCGGGTTTGACACAAGTGGGGGAGAGGAGGACTCTTCCCCAACCTTAGCCTTACCCTTCGTAACTGTAGAAAGCCTAGGAGGTGGTATCTCAGTCATGGAGATTTCAGCAACCGAAGGAGAGTGATTGAGAGGGTGAGAAATCGGAACATGAGATTCAGATTGGATGGCAGTAGGAGGGCCTTGAGTGTCTTGAAGAGCCTCAAGAAAAGTTTTAGATGGCTCCATAGAAAGGTGCCAAAAAAATATGACAGAGGGAGATCGATTGATGAAAGAGAGAGAGGATTGTGAGGCGAAGCAGGGAGATTTATCCACAAATTCGCCTGTTATGGCGTATAAATAGAGAAATTGCTGGGTAGCAATCAAGTCATAGTTTGGTGAGATGATGAGGGTAAGAAAACTTACAGAGATTTCAGAAGAGGCACAGAGCGGAAAGTAGAATGGCGAAAAGGACACCCGAGAGGACCTCCAAGCACACCACAGCAGGAAGCGACCCGCACCGTCCGGCCACCACACTAACCCCTCAAATCTAATTAATGCCCGGTGGAAGGTCTCAAGTACTCTGCAGATGGCGACCCAAGTGGCTCGTCGAGTCCAATCGAAAGGCTTAGCTTCCCGATTGTAGGCCCTGCTAGGGATCTCTCCAGTAGGAGGAGGTTGGTAAGTAGAGACAAAGGCACTCGAGGACGCCATGAGCAGAGAGCAAAGTAGACCCAGGGCTTAACTGGTGGTAGATAAGGAGGCAGGGGCGGGTGCAAATTGGCACAGACAGAGGGCAAAAAGGAGCCATGGCGGCGGCTGAAACTCTCGGGTGGGAGGGTTTAGGGGCGCGTAGAGGCGCGTAGTGTTAAGAACTAAGTTTTTTTCTTTAAAGTAGTAATAGAGACGTGGCTCCCTTAAGAGTTAAGATTGATCAATAATAATAATAATAATAAATAAATAGACTTGAGAGTTAAGAGGAGGTGTCGAAGAACACAGGAAAATAAAAAAGAAAAAAAATTCCCATCGTCTCATTCATCTCTGCTTCCACTTCTTTTTACTCTTCAGATCTCTCTGTCCCTCTCATATTCTTCTTTTCCGTTCCCAAACAGATCCTCCCCCTCTCCTTCTCCCTCCTGGGGGTTCCAGTTTACGAATCTCCAGATAATCGCCCTTCGTTAGTCGTCGGGATACCCGATCTGTTCCACCATGGCTGCGGCCAACGCCCCAATCGTCATGAAGGAAGCCCTAACGGTCTGTTTCTCTATAGCTCTTTACCTCTGTTGATGATGAGTTTCTTTGCAACTTCGATTTGGTCTCTTTCCGGAGTCGGAAGCAATTGTTTGATCCAATTCGCCTGATCCTGTACTCCATTCAAGTCTAGAAAATCTTCGAGATGTGTGATTGTTTCAGTTCAATTTTTAGTGTTGCTTACTGATCTGATGTGGAATTACGGCGATTTTGAGTGGTTGCGGATTTGTTTCTGAACTCCTAGTTTAGGCTGGTGTTGGATCTGTTCATTTAGATCCCTCAGTCGCTTTGAATTTCGAGTTTGAGCGACTTCAACATGGATTTATTGCAATCGGATCAGAATCTATTTGTTTTGTTTCAGATTTGCTTTTGCTCACGTATTTTGTCGAATTGACTTTGATCTCTATTTTAGCTGTTCTTGTTGTTAGTTTCTGTGTTTGTTTCACAATTGTGCTAGTGTGTGCGATATTTGGAAACTTGGTCAAGGTTTCTGCTTATGTTGTGAATAATCTATCTGTTGCAAACCTATTTATCTGTTTGCTGTATCTTAGGAGATGCTTATCCTCTACATAAATCAAAAACTCTCAAGCGGTTTGAATTTCGAGCTTGAGCGACTTCAACACAGATTTATTGCAATTAGAATCTATTTTTTCTGTTTTAGATTTGCTTTTGCTCAAATTTTTTTGTCGAATTAACTTTGATCTCTATTTTATCTCTTCTTATTGTTAGTCTCTGCATTTTTCCCACAATTATGCTAGTGTGTGCCATGTTTGGAAACTTCATTAAAGTTTCTGCTTATGTTGTGCATAATCTATCTGTTGCAAACTGCTGTTTATCTGTTTGATGTATCTTAGGAGATGTTTATGTTGTACTTAATCAAAATCGGTGCAATTGCAGCTTCCGAGCATTGGAATAAATCCACAATTCATTACGTTCACACATGTAACTATGGAATCTGACAAGTATATATGTGTAAGGGAGACTGCTCCACAAAATAGTGTTGTCATTGTGGATATGAGCATGCCCATGCAGCCCTTGAGAAGGCCAATTACTGCCGATTCGGCTTTGATGAACCCTAATTCAAGAATCCTTGCTCTTAAAGGTGAGACTAAGTTTGATGTGCTCTTTATGCATTCACTTGTGCAATCTAGTTTTCAAATTTATGCATCTGTTTGATTTCCTTGAGTTCTATTTTATGTTTGGTGTAATAAGTAATAACTCTAATGATAATATTTATGAATCGGTTCTGCTGAATCATGTATTTCTTTACTAAAATAGTGATTGTATGAGTATGTGATCGACGCTCGGGATATTTAATATTATGTATGCTTCACAAAAAAAACTGCCTAGTCAAAGTTATTATGGTTAAATTGTAACATGTAGGCTCTAGAAGATTTGTTCCTTATGGGGAAAGTATTACCATGAACTTTCTAAGCTATCTTGCATTATATTATATCATATGTAAACAGAAGTGAAATTTGTGTTGTCTATAGTTATAGCATTCGTACTTATGCTACCAAGATCACTGATTTTCAATTTTGACATAGAAGACTGTTTTGTAATCAACTTCTGTTTTTCTTTCACCATGTAATCTTTTAAACTAAATAAATAAAAAAAATTAATTTGTATGGTGTTGTGTATCAATTAGAGAACCATATCCACTCATTGAATACTCTCTGACAAGCGTAAACTGAACTTTTTTCAATGATGTTGTTGTGAAGCTCAAGTTCCAGGAACCACACAGGATCACCTTCAGATATTCAACATTGAGGCTAAAGCAAAGTTGAAGTCACACCAAATGCCCGAGCAGGTCTCCTAAATATTTAGCATATTGTCAAAACACTTGAAGGTTTTCTGTTTTCTTTACATTTGATTTGTGCAGAGAATTTATCAGATCCTTTTATTTATTTCCAGGTTGTCTTTTGGAAATGGATTACTCCTAAGTTGCTAGGCCTTGTCACACAGACTTCAGTGTATCATTGGTCAATTGAAGGTAAGGCACTAATGGTTCATGCCATTCATAGTGATTCTAAAATTGTTTTGTGGTAGGGTAAGAAGCTCTGGATTGCTTAATGTTTTCTCCTTGACTTGTCGGCTTTAGGTGAATCGGAGCCTGTGAAGATATTTGAAAGGACAGCTAATCTTGCAAACAACCAGATAATCAACTATCGCTGTGATCCCTTAGAAAAGTGGTTGGTTTTGATTGGAATTGCTCCTGGTTCAGCAGAGGCATGTAGCTTAACCGGTTCCTGTTGTCTGTTACTCTTATATGAGCAATTGTCCGTTATAATTTTCTTCCAGGCCTTGCACCTCATTTACATAGTTCATTTTTATATAAAATATCCATTTTTATGTTTGTGTGTTTGTGAGATAAGCTTCAGTGGTGATTTAGATATCCTAAAAAATCTTAGGAATAATAGGTTGTGGTTTGTTAGTGTAGACGAGCCTCGCATTCTGCTGAAGCCTTGGCTGTTTGGTGACTTGAGTGAGAAATCATTATTATCTTGAAATCATAATGGGATTGCTTGGTCTGGCTTGTCAAGTTTTTTATACCGACCTGGAAACTGTAGAAAGTTTTTTCGCTAGAATTGTTTTTCATGAGAATGCTGAAAAGGGGTTGCCTTGGAGACACTCATCTGAGTGTGTATTTTGCTTACTGCAGAGGCCACAATTGGTGAAGGGGAGTATGCAGCTGTTCTCTGTCGAACAACAAAGAAGCCAAGCTCTTGAAGCTCATGCAGCATCATTTGCACAATTCAAAGTGCGACTTCAATCTCGGCTCTATTTTTTGCATATTCATTTGCTTCTTTCCCAGGGAGGGCTGTGATTAAGGGGAGTTTATATATTTTATTTTTGCGGCGATAGGATAGATGTAAGTGAGTTTTGTACCATGTACAGGTTCCAGGAAATGAAAACCCTTCAACTCTTATATGCTTTGCAACAAAGTCCTCCAATGCTGGACAAATTACTTCAAAGTTGCATATTATAGAACTTGGTGCTCAGCCAGGTTTGTGGACCTTTTGTTTCTTCTTCTTTTAAATAAAATAAATAAATTATCTCCCACATTCTTTTCAGTTGCATGTGTGCTTTGCATTGCTATGCTTAGTTGTTGATCTGTCAATGAGAATAAGTTCCGACACTATCTGCATCTGCTAGAATTTGCTGGGCATCATTTTCTTTCCCTGCATTTATATTTACATGGTAAGTTTTCCTATCAGGGAAACCAGGTTTTACCAAGAAACAAGCAGATCTCTTCTTCCCCCCAGATTTTGCAGATGACTTTCCCGTGTCAATGCAGGTAAATGGTTAATGCCAGCATTATTATCTAGTTACGAGTCTTCATACCCAGTATTCATGAAATGGGTGACTAACGTTTAATTTTATTCAGATATCGAACAAGTATGGTTTGATATATGTGATCACAAAGCTGGGGCTTCTCTTTGTATATGATCTAGAGTCTGCTACTGCAGTTTACAGAAACCGAATCAGTCCAGATCCTATATTTTTGACAGCAGAAGCTACATCAGTAGGTGGGTTTTATGCTGTTAACAGACGAGGTCAGGTTTTACTTGCCACAGTAAATGAAGCCACAATTATACCTTTCATCAGTGGCCAGGTAGGATTGTTGTATTTTATCCTTTGCTCTTTCTTAGGATTATCTGGTTATGATTCTAAATTCTCGTGATCTTTTTGCAGCTAAACAATCTTGAACTGGCCGTCAATCTAGCAAAGCGAGGAAACCTTCCTGGTGCAGAAAATTTGGTTAGGAAAACTTCATCTGTAATACATGTTCTGGATAATATCGTAGTGTATTGTGCATAAAGCATGTGATGCATAGTTTTGGATATGAATGACCTTTGTGCATCAAATTTAAGGCAATAAACCTGTTGAATTGGTGACTATTTTGATAGCATAATGAAAGAAGTGTGAAGGTAATTTGGACGGATGCAGTTTGAATAGCTGTGACATATTAGAAGATTTAATTAGGAAGTGACTGTGAAAGTTGAAGAGACTATTAAGTGAATGGATTGAAACCACTCACTATGACTGTATCCACCAGCCCAACTTTTGACTTGTGAAGTTTTGAATTTTGATAGCTGAATGAGTTCACTTGATTTTGTTTCCATACATTCTTTATTGGGTACCTTTTATCAGGTTGTCCAGCGGTTTCAAGAATTATTTGCTCAGACAAAGTATAAGGAGGCTGCAGAGCTTGCTGCGGAATCTCCTCAGGGCATTCTTCGAACCCCTGATACCGTTGCCAAGTTTCAGGTACATGCTCTTTTTTAATATTTATTTATTCTATTTATGACTTTCTAGTGTAGTTCTGATCTTAAGGCTGCTGGCTTCCTTCCTCGTTGAGTAAGGAGAGAATAACTCGTGCCTGGTTAGTTATTTCCATTTTTTTGTATCTCACTTTATATGCAAAATTGTGCAGAGTGTTCCTGTACAATCTGGGCAAACGCCACCATTATTGCAGTACTTCGGGACATTGTTGACTAGAGGAAAATTGAATGCTTTTGAGTCCCTGGAATTGTCTCGTTTGGTTGTAAATCAGAACAAAAAGAATCTTTTGGAAAATTGGCTGGCAGAGGACAAGCTAGAATGCAGCGAGGAGCTTGGAGATCTTGTGAAGGTTGATCTTTTAGAGTGTAATTTTTGTCTAATCTACTGTTATTTTTTTTTGTGACATCTATTTCAGTTTGAGTTTATTATTTGCTTTCTCTGATGCTTTATTCAACTTCGTTTACCCTGCAGACTGTTGATAATGATCTTGCTTTAAAAATATATATTAAAGCCAGGGCAACACCCAAGGTTGTGGCAGCATTTGCTGAGAGGAGAGAATTTGATAAAATATTAATATACTCAAAGCAGGTAAAGCATATATTATTTCTGAAAAGAAAAAATCTCACTTCTTTGTTGTGGGATGGATACGTGGAGTTGTGGCTATTTATCTGGTTCATTTCGAATTTTTTTGTGGTATATAGGTTGGATACACACCTGATTACCTGTTTCTTCTGCAAACAATTCTTCGGTCAGATCCACAGGTGAAGCATTCTCTGAATCATGTTGAATGGGGGAGTTGCAAAAAGGATGTCTTGTCTGATAATATTTTGAAATTGATTTGTGTGACAGGGAGCCGTCAACTTTGCTTTGATGATGTCACAAATGGAAGGAGGTTGCCCACTTGATTATAACACAATCACAGATCTTTTCTTACAGGTGGGACATTTTGCCCTTTGATTTTCACGTCTTTTCTTCTTAACAGCATTGCAGCTTATGGACTCTATGATGATAGTCAATAGAAGTGTATTGAAAATTATGGTGACGATTCTAATGATTATCAGATTATTGTAGAAAATCTGATATAAACTACTTGTGCTATTGTTGTGCAGAGAAATTTGATTCGTGAGGCAACAGCCTTCTTGTTGGATGTGCTGAAACCCAATCTGGCAGAACATGGGTTCCTTCAAACAAAGGTTAATGCTTACAGAACTTTTTTGCATGGTGTTATTGAGTCTGGCTTGTTTGTGTGTCCTATTTGTTTTTGTCCCTGTTACACTCAATTCCAATTTCTTTTTCGACAGGTCCTGGAAATAAATCTAGTGACGTTTCCAAATGTAGCAGATGCGATATTAGCTAATGGAATGTTCAGTCACTACGATCGTCCACGTGTGGCTCAGCTGTGTGAGAAGGCTGGCCTGTATTTGCAGGCTCTCCGGGTACCTAAATCTATTGTGTAGAAACAAATTGCTCTTATTGCAATTAAGATTGGTTGTGCAACTGAGTTTCATGTATGATGTGCAGCATTACACAGAGCTGCCTGATGTTAAACGTATCATAGTCAACACGCATGCAATTGAACCCCAGGTTTGTTGTTTTGGCATTGGTTTTGCTCTGATTTTCATATTGTATAAGAATGTTTTCTTTAAAATTTGTAGTTTTGTTTTAGGCACTAGTGGAGTTCTTTGGTACCCTGTCTAAAGAGTGGGCTCTTGAGTGCATGAAAGATCTTCTACTTGTTAATCTCAGAGGAAATCTTCAGATAATTGTTCAGGTACCTCTTCTTCCCTTTGAACTGATGCCAGTTTGTCTTAGTTCTTCTGACTTAAAACTGTTATAACTTCTGCAGGTTGCCAAAGAATACTGTGAGCAGCTTGGTACAGATAGCTGCATTAAGTTGTTTGAGCAGTTTAAGTCTTATGAAGGCTTGTATTTCTTCTTGGGTTCATTCTTAAGTTCCAGGTGATATTCTCTTTACAAGAAAGTAGGAATATTCTTTCCAGGAGTATTGCTGTTGATTTTTGAAGCTAGTATTTGGACTGCTCATTTTTCTGCTTTCTGTAACAGTGAGGATCCTGAATTGCACTTCAAGTACATCGAGGCTGCTGCCAAGACTGGTCAAATTAAGGAGGTGGAACGTGTAACTAGGGAATCAAACTTCTATGATCCTGAAAAGACAAAGAACTTCTTAATGGAAGCCAAACTTCCAGATGCACGCCCCCTAATTAATGTTTGTGATCGTTTTGGCTTTGTGCCAGATTTGACCCACTATCTTTACAGAAACAACATGCTTCGTTATATTGAAGGTTATGTGCAAAAGGTAGCTCTCTTGAATCTTCACATGCCTTGTGCAACGTTTTTATGCTTCTTTTAGTTCTAAATTTACTTTTAAGTTTAATCATGTCTGCTTGGATTTTGTTCAGGTCAACCCTGGCAATGCTCCCTTAGTGGTTGGCCAACTTTTGGATGATGAATGCCCAGAAGATTTTATTAAAGGTCTTATCCTCTCCGTTCGTTCCCTTCTCCCAGTAGAGCCTCTCGTCGAAGAGTGTGAAAAGAGGTTTGCTATATCCTGTGACCATAACCCTTACAAATTTCAGATGTCTGTTTCCTGACCCTGTAATTCTGCTTCTAGGAACCGTCTTCGTTTGCTAACACAATTCTTGGAGCATCTGGTGAGTGAGGGAAGCACAGATGTACATGTGCACAATGCTCTGGGTAAAATTATAATAGAAAGTGGCAACAATGCTGAGCATTTCTTGACCACCAATCCATACTATGATTCCCGTGTGGTGGGGAAATATTGTGAAAAAAGGGATCCCACTCTTGCAGTTGTTGCCTATCGCAGGGGACAGTGTGATGATGAGCTTATTAATGTCACAAGCAAGAATTCATTGTTCAAACTACAAGCCAGGTATGTATCTGGCTTCCATACATTTTGTAGAACTTTGTTCTCTGAATTCTTTATTTCCTTTTGAAGATCGGAATTGGTTTCCTCAAGTTCATAAAATTTGTATCAGGTATGTTGTAGAACGAATGGACGGGGATCTTTGGGAGAAGGTTCTCACACCTGAGAATGAGTATAGAAGGCAGCTAATCGATCAAGTTGTCTCTACTGCTTTACCTGAGAGCAAGAGCCCCGAGCAGGTTTCTGCAGCTGTTAAAGCATTTATGACTGCTGACCTTCCACATGAGCTTATTGAGCTTTTGGAGAAAATCGTGCTTCAAAATTCTGCCTTCAGTGGGAATTTTAATTTGCAAAATCTGCTTATCCTCACCGCAATTAAGGCTGATCCATCCAGAGTCATGGATTACATCAACAGGCTGGATAACTTTGATGGACCTGCTGTTGGTGATGTAGCTGTGGAGGCACAGTTATATGAAGAAGCCTTTGCCATTTTTAAGAAGTTCAACTTAAATGTCCAGGCTGTCAATGTGCTATTAGATAACATCCGAGACATTAATCGTGCTGTGGAGTTTGCATTTCGTGTCGAAGAGGATGCTGTTTGGAGCCAAGTGGCAATGGCTCAACTCAGAGAAGGGTTAGTAAGTGATGCAATTGAGTCATTCATTCGTGCAGATGATACTAGTCAGTTCTTGGAGGTCATCCGTGCTGCAGAGGAGGCAGATGTGTACCAAGACTTGGTCAGGTACCTCTTAATGGTTAGGCAGAAGGTGAAAGAACCCAAGGTTGACAGCGAGCTTATCTATGCATATGCAAAGATTGATAGGCTTAGTGATATTGAAGAATTCATCCTGATGCCTAATGTTGCTAACCTCCAAACCGTTGGGGATAAGTTGTTCGATGAGGCTTTGTACGAGGCTGCAAAAATCATTTTTGCGTTCATTTCCAACTGGGCTAAGCTAGCTTGCACACTTGTGAAGCTGAAACAATTCCAAGGTGCTGTTGATGCAGCTAGGAAAGCAAACAGTGCAAAGACCTGGAAAGAAGTTTGTTTTGCCTGTGTTGATGCTGAGGAGTTCCGCCTGGCTCAAATTTGTGGGCTCAACGTCATCATTCAGGTGGTTACTTTGGTCCTTGTTTACTTTCATGTTTCATGTTTCTGTCTAAACTCCCTGTAGACCGATGCTATTTTCATGAAATGTTTTATTCCTCACTTTACCCTGTTGAGTGTTTTGACCTTGATATTTGTTATGGAATGTTTGCTTCAAATTCAGTTTTTTCTGGGCTCGCCCCTTATCCTCATTTTTATGCTAACAGGTGGATGATTTAGAGGAGGTTAGTGAATACTATCAGAACAGAGGCTGTTTTGGTGAGCTTATATCGCTCATGGAAAGTGGTCTGGGGCTGGAGCGCGCACATATGGGTATCTTCACGGAGTTGGGAGTTCTATATGCAAGATACCGTCCTGAGAAGCTTATGGAACATATTAAATTGTTCGCAACCCGCCTCAACATCCCTAAGCTGATAAGGGCGTGTGATGAACAACAGCACTGGAAAGAGCTTACCTATTTATACATCCAGTATGATGAGTTTGATAATGCTGCAACTACTGTGATGAATCATTCTCCTGAGGCATGGGACCATATGCAATTCAAGGACATAGCTGTCAAAGTTGCAAATGTTGAGCTTTACTACAAGGCTGTACACTTCTACCTACAAGAACACCCGGATCTCATCAATGATGTTCTTAATGTCCTTGCGCTTCGTGTTGACCATACACGTGTGGTTGACATAATGAGAAAGGTTTCATTTGTTCCATACCCTGACCTATATTGGCATCTATGAATTGATCATTAAACATACAGTTCCATGTGCTTTTCTAACTTTTTATTCATGTATCATGATTCAGGCCGGTCACCTGCATCTTGTGAAGCCATACATGGTGGCAGTTCAGAGCAATAATGTGGCTGCTGTCAACGAAGCTTTGAATGAAATTTATCTTGAAGAGGAAGACTATGACAGGCTTCGTGAGTCTATCGATATGCATGATAACTTTGATCAGATTGGCCTTGCACAGAAGGTATAGCCTAGCTCTTTAACTTGCTGAAGTTCTAGTAGCGCATTAATTGGGAAATATCATTTGACCTCTTGCCCTGAAATTTGATGAACAGGTTGAGAAACATGAACTGCTTGAAATGAGGCGTATTGCTGCTTATATCTACAAGAAGGCAGGCAGATGGAAGCAATCCATTGCATTGTCAAAGAAAGACAATCTTTACAAAGATGCTATGGAGACAGCATCACAATCTGGGGACCGTGAACTTGCAGAAGAGCTGCTTGTTTACTTCGTCGAACAGGTTGGTTTTTGCCGATCCTTTACCATTCAGCCTGATTAGCTATATTATATTTGAGAAGACATTGATTAGTCCTATATCTCAAGCTGCAACTAATCATTGGCTAGGCATTTATTATTTATTAGTAGCTGAAAGAATATGTTGCATTTTACTTTCTGTTCATGTCGGTATCATTGCATATCTCTATCAAAATCTGTATGCGTGGCAACACTTTACATGGTGTTTTTATTTGCTTGTTTTTTTTGCAGGGCAAGAAAGAGTGTTTTGCTTCATGTCTATTTGTGTGCTATGAACTAATACGTGCTGATGTTGCACTGGAGCTCGCTTGGATGAACAACATGATAGATTTTGCCGTCCCATATCTTTTGCAGGTAGAACTTCCATTGCGTGCTAAAAATCATTCTCTGGGTTTCAGTCTGCAGGTTTTATTTGGCTACCTTGCTATTCCTGTTTGCAACTTGATTGACTTATTACTGTCCTTGACAGTTCATCCGAGAGTACACTGGCAAGGTAGATGAACTTATCAAAGACAAAATTGAAGCTCAGATAGAAAACAGAGCAAAGGAGAGTGAGGAGAAGGATCTCGTCGCACAGCAGGTATGATTGGCTATTCAAGGATTTTGCACTTTGTGTTGTCACCTTTGATAATTGTTGTTTTAGGTCACATAAATAATGATCGCTTCTAATCTTCTGTTCTGCAGAACATGCATGCCCAGTTGCTTCCTCTTGCACTACCGGCACCTCCAATGCCAGGCATGGGAATGGGTGGTGGATTTGCCGCTCCACCGCCCCCACCACCCATGGGTGGAATGGGTATGGGTATGGGTATGCCGCCAATGCCCCCGTTCGGTATGCCACCAATGGGCTCCTATTAAAAGCTTAAACAATGTGATACAATATTCATGTTTGTTGTTGATTTAGATAATCAATAATTCGGAAGCTAGGAAAGTTTTGTTAGTCTTCCCGACGAAATCAGATATTTCTAGCAGAGGGGTGGTTGGAGGATGAGGCTGCGGCTTTGCGCTTTGAGTAGTTTAGCTCTAGTCTTGTGGGTTGATGATATTTTTTACGCAGTTTGTGGCGACGATTTATTCTCTTTCTCGTTCGTTGGTCAGCCTTGGTTATTGTCTTTTACGTATATAGTTATTAAGGCCATTTTAATCATACCCCTCCCCTTGTGTATACATTTACATTTGCTTTGGTGTCTTCACTAGTTTCTCATTTGGTGGTTTTAAGCATCCCTCTTTCTTTCCCGTTCTGTTCTTGTGATTACACTAATCAGTTGTTTTCGACTTGCCATTTTGTTCGAATATTGGAATTGATTGCTTGCCAGTAATTTCGTGCACATGTATTTTCAGTCTCAGTTCTCGTAGTTCTTCAACCCAAGGGGCTTTCGGTTTCCTTTGAATTGGAGCGCTATTTTGTCACCCGCAAGATTCACTTGGACTATTCCATTGTTTATAACGAGTAGTTATAATTTGCATCATGAGATACACCTCTCGATTTCTATTATAGAAAGAGATGCTCTTGAAAAATTCACCTTGAAAGTTTGAAGGGAATACAACTAGGATGGCTCGAGATGGCCGTCTCGAGCCATATGCACGCTACACTCCCTGACTTCCGGTGTCTACAAACAGTAGGGAACTTGTTACTGATATCGGATGTCGGTGGAGGCAAAGGTTTGCGAGGCATTTTGCAGGAAATCCAATAGCAGGAGTCACCGACATAGGATGTTGGTGGTGGCATAGGAGGTTGTCTGTGGTGGAGGACTGATTGTGATGGACTCGTAGACGTGGGCATTTTTGTGGGCTCTTGTCGACACCGGCTAGTAGTGACGGTTTTCATTTAGTCGTCATTGGCCTTCAGAGACAGTAAATTTTTGTCACCCGACACTAACTGCCAAATATCCAGCCATGCGTTTGGAGAGATAATCGCTTTCCCTATAATAATCCCGATTTTAAAGGTCTGAGTAATAAGTAACATTTCTGGAACTATGTCTAAGATAAACAATATTTTAAACGGTTGCTGAAACTCTCAACGATATTGAGATCATTGTATGTTGTGGTACTTGCACCAACGCGATAGATTTTTGAAATAAATAATTCTTGTTAAAGTCATAAATAAACAATAAAATAGAAAATTCTAACCAATAAAAAACACAGGCTACTTTAGCCGCCTATTTCTTCTCATTGGTTGAAATTGATTTTTCAAAACTATTCCTACTAACAAATGAGACTATCTGAATGAATTTTAATCGATGAGATTGTAAACACTAAAATAGAATATGATTGCAGTCGAGAATATCTTCACAAATAAGAGATAAGGGTCCGTTTGGTATCGATATCGGGGATATCTTGATATCAAGTGATACCTCCCTCAAAATCGGTATATCAAATAAGCTCAAATATGATATCATTAAATTTTTGGGATACCAAACACTAGATATTGATATCACTTATATTTGATATCGATATCTAGCCATATCAAACATTAGATATCCGATATCTGATATCTAGATATCAAAATATCAAATGGGTCCGCCAAGTGATTTAAACTAGAAGATGTCCCACCAATTACCACTCCACAAACTACATAGAAGGAGCCATTCTCTGAAGTGAGATATAGATTGAAGCTCCAAGCTGGCAATGAGCAAATATGGTATGTGGATGGCAGCTGCAACCGAAGCTGTCTTTGCCTACGAAGTTAAATCATTTTCCTTGATTTGAGGATCAAATCAAGCACAAGATAAAGAGTATCATGTGATCACGAGGTTGGGTATAATTTTAGGCAGCAGCTCTCCTCAAACCCTCTTTTTCTCCTTTTTTTCCTTTGAAGAATTTAAAGCCACCTCAGTTGCCATGCTGTAGGGTCAGATATGCCAGCTATGGAGACAGTCAGGCACCTCACGTTGTAACTTAGCCTGTGAAGGTTGATTCTCACAATCAACCTATTTATATCCATCTACCCCCCAAAAAAAAACTTAGGGTGGCCAACTGTGTCTGTATTAAATTTGGGGTCGATCTGTTTGACTTGTTGTGTTGATTCTTGATACAGTTTTTTATTTAGGTTGTCAAGAAGGTTATAAAGAACCCATAGTTATAGTCGGTGATAAATATGTTGTCAAAAAGGTATGTTTCTTACTAGGGATATCAATGGGGCGGAGATTCTCCTCTACTAATGGGAATTCCTCACAACTGGGATGGTAATGGGGTTTTAGATGGGGATGAGGGTGAAAGTGCATCGTCGAGACGAGGACGCAACTGGGTTAGACCATCTCCAATAGTTTTTTTTTAAAAAAATATTTTCAAAATAGGAAAATAAATACATATTTTTTAAATTATTTTTGCATCAACTTTAACAACTTTCTTATTTCGAAGATTTGAAAAACCATTTAGTTTTGGAGAATAGTGCAAATTTAGGAAAGACTTTTTTTTTTGTTGGTCTCTCGTTTTGGGGAATGGGATTAAGAATCCGTTAGGAAAAAAAAATCTTGAAATTTTTCAAAAACTCCAAAATTTCAAAACGAGGAATTGGTTAGAGATGCTCTTAGGGATCCCGACTGAGAAAGGGGTACAGAGAAATATATATACTCGAAGGGATGTTATGGGGAAAAATTATTGTGGATGATGTTGGGAAGGAATCCAGTATCAAATTGGCAATAAAAATACCACAAAATATAAAGGAGGGTAAGTAAAAACTACACAATAGCTTAAACATATTAAATCAGACACGACTCTCGTTTTGTACTGCCCAACCGAGGATGGGGACAGAGAGTGTTTTGAAAAATAGGTATCGACCCTGACGGAGTGGCCTAGTGATATGGAGTAAAGGGGAGAGTTAGGAGGTCCTGGTTTCGATCTCTGCCTCCGCCCTTTTCTTTGGGTGAAAATCTAGGTTTGCCTCGTTCTCTACTAGTGGATCGAGCTGGTCGACGCAAACTAGTTTACCTTATACGTAACTCTTTCCGGCTGAGTCACATACCTAAAATTTACCACCAAATTGTGAGTTTTTTTGTCATTAAAAAAAATCGAGACAGTGGAGGTATATATTTCTATCCTGAACTTGCCCAATTGACATCTCTAGTTCCTACCGTCGTGGGAAATGGATGTGTTGTTTTTAGTTTTGAAACTCATATTCATGTCCATCAAGCTGGCAAAACTCGTCTTAATAAGATAAAAAAAAAATGCACGTTTTTTGGGATCAAATGAATGCCAATGGCCAGCCCATCTTTTCCAAGTTTTCATCAAAGAATCGTTTGATGAAGAATAGGATCTCCACCACTACCCACAGTAGGCTCTTGAGCCCCCAGCCCCAGAGCCCCGCACGTTGTATAATGTATATAGCCTATATAAATTTGGCAATATATTTGGTACGTCATTTTCATTTTTTTTTTAATACAAAGGACAAAAATTAGAAAAGAAGATCACGAACGGTCTAACCTCATCATAGCGCATCCTTTTGGATGAGAACCTTAAGTTTTGAATTTTCCTTAAAGAGTTAGATTATCTCCAACGTTTTTTACATTTTTTTAAAAGGGCGATTTTGCGTAATATAAGTATTTTTCCACTTCTGCTTTCCTAACTCAATACTTTATATATATATATATATATATATATATATATATATATAGGGATGCGCTCCGGTGAAAACCACAATTGCGGTAGAAACCCGTGAGGACCGGCTTTTTAGCCCGGTTCACTTGCTTTATAGCCCGGTTATGAATAGAACCGATCTATAAAGTCATAAATTTTAGCCCGGTTTTGAATAAAACCGAGCTATAAAGTCACTATGTAATTTTAAAACATTAGCTTTTTAGCACGAATTTTCGGTTTGACCGAACTATAAAGTCATGTGTTATTTTAAAACTGGAGTTTTTAGCACGGTTTTTAGGTTGAACCGAGTTGTAAAGTCACCGTGTGATTGAGGTTTTTAGCATGGGTTTCAAAAAAACCAAGATATAAAGTAGTCCTCACGGGTTTTTATCACAATTTGAGGTTTTCACCGGAGTCAATCCCTATATATATATATATATATTTATAGAATTGTGGAGAGAGACGAGAAATTTTCTATTTTTGTTTTAGTATCAAATTATAGTGTTGGGGTGAAGTTAAAAGAAAATATCAAAATATCTCAATTTAGTGAAAGATATACAAAAGTAATTAACATTTGTCCAATATTGAAAGAATTTTTTTTCAAACTATTCACAAAAAAATAATTATTTACAATAATATTCACACATTCAAATTATTTACGAAAATATTCATTTTTTGCAGAGTATACAGAGAAACGCGGGTTGAGACCGCGTTTCTTTCACAAGCCTTAAGATCTGAAATTGAAGTGAGGTTGGAAAAAAAATAGATAAAAAAACGCGGGTTAAAACCGCGTTTTATAATATATTTTCGGTAAAACGCGGTTTTAAACCGCGTTTATATTAATTTATTTTTTAAAATTGAAAAAAAAACAAGAAAAAGAAGGAAGTGCTACCTGCACTGTTACACAAAACACATTCTGGAGAGTGCTCCGGGGTGTACGGTTTCTGACGGTGGTGGTGTTGCTGTCTCTGTCCTCTTGGGTTCATGGGTTGGTAGTTCTGAGGGGGATCTCGCTCAGTCCTGTCAAACCCCCTCCTTGGCCTGAT
Source organism: Persicaria maculosa (assembly GCA_963922045.1). Classification (NCBI taxonomy): domain Eukaryota; kingdom Viridiplantae; phylum Streptophyta; class Magnoliopsida; order Caryophyllales; family Polygonaceae; genus Persicaria; species Persicaria maculosa. The sequence continues at coordinate 13,973,538 of OY998261.1, read as the reverse complement.
TTTGTGCCGTGCTGGTTCCTCTTTCTCCTCAATCTGTCAATGGTTCTCCTGCCCGTTGACCTTCGGCTTCTCATCATTGTTCACCTCTGCAACAAGTTTCTTCTGGCTTTCAGAGGCGCTCGTTGCTCAGCGGCGTCGGCTTCGTCCATCTGTGAAGGTAATCTCCTATTTAAGGGTTGGGGGTGGTTGTGGATTACTCACGCCTCCCCCACTCTCCTTTCTTCAATCTTTTCGCCTGAGTTCATCTTCTTTAATCCCCTTCTCTTGTGTGATTTTTGCATGGCTACTCCTGCCCAAGACAAAGGCAAACAACCTCTGGGGTCCTCAGTTTCTGAGGCCCCTTTGATTACCCCCCGAAAGGGCCCAAAAAATTTGGATGCTGCTGTCCCTTCCGTAGGCTTGTCTAAGCCGGAAGTGGGTGGCTCATCCAATCCAAAGTCCTCCAAAGGCGAAAAATCCAAGATCAAAGCGCTATCGGCGGCCAGTCTCAAGGCTATCCAGGATGGGGTTCAGGCGAACATCTCGTCCCTTCACCAGCTTTCTCTCTTTGCATCCATTGTGGGGGATGCCGTTGAGGCTAAGGATATCAGGAAGAAGATCAAGTTCGCTTGGGGCTTTCTTACTAGAGGTTTCCAATTGGTTCCTGTTGCTAACAACTGGTTCGAACTTAAGTTCGATGTCCCGGAGGATCGCGACATGGTTTGGGAGAACAGGCCCTACCATGTCGCCGGTCAACTACTTGTGCTCCGACCCTGGAGGATTGATTTTGATCCTTGGACAGAATCCATTACCAAGCTCGATCTCTGGATTCGCTTTCCAGGATTGCCGGTCAAGTTTGTCAGTGATAATGTATTGAGGTCTATAGTGAAGAACAATGGTCTTGGGGAAACAATCAGGGTTGCCGCATTCAATTCCAAGGGTGCCCGCTATCGCTACCCCAGAGTGTGTGTCTCTGTCGATCTATCTTTGATCCGTGAGCATGTGATTTATGTCGCAAATGAGGATGGTGGGGTGGAGTCCTACCCGGTGTGGTTCGAGGACTTCCCTTCGGGGTGCGGGGGATGTGGATCTAACGATCATGTGTTCGATGATTGCCCGAAACGGCGACTGTGCAACCAGCACTCAAGGGTGCCTCCTGAACCTGAGCGGGTGGCCTCTGCCCCTCCTGCTGCTGCGGTGAATGCTCCTGGGCCTGATGCAGGGGGTGATTGGGTGCGTGTGGCCTATTCTAAGCCTCTCCCACCGCCTAAGTTTGGTCACTCCAAATCGGAAATCATGAAATTATTCGGGTCCAACCTCTCTGATGGGAGTGACTCCTCTTCCTTGGAGGAGGCTGTCGACATTGTGGATGATGATTCTCTAGTTGTTGAGATGCCAGTGGTGGTGGCTGCCATTCCCGCTGCACCCCCTGCAGATGATGTTCCGCCTAGCGCCACTCTGGTTGTTTCCGCACCACCAAATGATGCCAACCTTGCTGTCATTATGCCGGTTTCTACTGAGCTCGAGCTTCCTCCCGACAATGATGAGGTATATGTGGACTATGATGAGGAGGAGTACGATGAGGATGATTTACTGTCCTCCGACAATGGAATCACTCAGAACGAGTACGAGGACATGTTCCTCGATGTCCCACCCAATGTAGAGTATCTCCTCCCTGAGCCACTGTCCCCATACGGGACCCCGCTGGCTGGACCTCTTGTTGCTCCTCCTAAATCTCCCTCGGTGACGCGGGAGTTGGAGCAGCTTGAGGTTTCAGTGGCCACTATATCTGAGTCTGGAAAGAGGAAGCTCGGCAATGAAGACAACGATACCGCTTGCTCTGCGCTGATGGTGGGCGGCGGTAAACGAGGTAAACATGCTGATTAGCCTACATTCTATCTGCTTTGGGCTCCATGCCAGATACTTCCGTGTGGGGCGCCGTTGTTCATCACTAATCAATCATGTTGTTGTTGCTACTACATTCGTCCAAGCTGTTGTGTCTTTAGTTTGGGTTAATCCCTTCAGTGTCTGGGTCTCTGGTATGAGCATCGCTTTGCCTTCTACATCATCCCCGCCTTGCTTGTTGCAGCTCCTTAGCTTGTGTAGTTGGTTATCGTTTGTTGTATTTCGGTTTCCTGGTGGCAAGTCGACTATGATGTATTCTATCTGTTGTTATCGTTGTGGTTTTAGGGTCTTTGTTTCTGCTATATTTGGACTAAGTTTCATTTGTGATATTTGCTGTGGAATGCATCATGGAGTTAAATTCTTATATTTTGGTATGCTAAAGCAATTTCTCCAGTGGCTAATGTATTGTCTGAACCATTTATTAAGAATGGAATGTGATATTTTTCCACTTAGAGACGTTAATTTTGGCGAAACCTTTTGGCTTGTCCAACTCCTGGCTACACATATATTTATAGCTTCTAGTGAACATTTCTTGGGTTGGGCTTGGGTCCTTCCCAATAATGTATTTGTTAAATTGCCACCCAATAATTACAACCATTTCATGACTAAGACATCTTTGAACTGGGACTTAGTGACACCTTGGGCCCAGTTCTCGTTCAGGATCCCATGAAAATATCTTTTTGGAATTGTCGTGGCATTTCAAAGAAATACTTTTGGACGAGTATTGATGCTTGGTGTAAAATCGAACATATCCAACTCCTTGTTCTGGCGGAAACAAAGACAGAAAAAATTCCTCATGAATGTACATGGCGTAGTGCGGGTTTTGATCATGCTGTCTGGTCTCCAGCCATTGGCAAATCTGGTGGCATTGGGGTAATTTGGAAAAACAATCAACTTTTTCACGAGGAAATCTCGGTTGAAGTCCTGCTTCCTCGAATCATCGCTATCAAATATAAAATCCTCAATGACCCTTTTTGTATGATGATGTTCTTTGTGTATGCCCCTCCGAATCCTCGAGATAAGCCTGAGTTCTGGAATGATTTGACTAATAGAATACTTGTTTGTCAATATCCTTGTTTGGTGATGGGGGATCTTAATGAGATAAGTTGTGCGTCGGAGAAGCTCGGAGGTATAGCTACATTTGGTAATCGTTTCCTTAGATTAAGCCAATTTAAAGACAACTGTCAGCTATTAGACGTTCCCACATATGGCAATCTATTCACCTGGCGTAAGAAAAAGGAAGGGGAAGATAACATTCTTGAGAAACTTGATCGTGTATTAGTGCAACACTCAATTTTGCAATTCTTTCCTGGTTTATCCACAAAAAATGGAGCTTTCTCCTCTTCAGATCACTGTCCACTTACCATTTCGCTTACAAAAGATTCTGGGCATCAAGTCCCTCCGTTCAAATTTGAAAAGATTTGGACTCATAGGTCTGATTTCCGCAATATTGTACGCCAATCTTGGCGTGCAAATTGTGCAGGTTCTGCACTTTATCAATTGGCACATAAAACAAAAATACTTAAACAAAAAGCAAAGGTGTGGCATAAATCCACCTTTGGGAATATCTTTAGACAATTGCAAGAGGTTGAGAATAACCTTGTTAATCTACAAACCCTGGCGTCCCCATGTCTGCCAGGACACCTTGCGTCTCGTGAGGCTAACCTACTTTTGAAAAGGGAACAACTTTTGCTTTTCCAGAAGGAATTCTGGAACCAAAGAGCAAAATCTAAACATCTTAGAATGGCCGACGCTAATACAGGGTACTTTCATAAAGTTGCAACGGGTCGACGGAGTAGGAAAATAATCAAAACAATTACGTCAGCGGAGGGCACGCCGATTATGGGTGAAGATAACATTAAGAGGGAAATTAAATTAGACTTTGAGAAAAGGTTCAGGAAAGAAAATATTAGTGTCAATTTAACTGAAAACCAGCTTGAGGTTATTACCTCTTCAATATCAGACACCGACAATATGGATCTTACAAGAATCCCGTCCAATAGTGAAATAAAATATGTTGTGTTCAGTCTTGGACGTAACAAATCTCCCGGTCCAGATGGCTTCCCTGCAGAGTTCTATAGAACTTATTGGGACATAGTTGGCTCCAGTGTCATTAAAGCCGTCAAGAGTTTTTTCCTTTCTGGCAAAATTCTCCGCCAGATAAACCATACTTTGATCTCACTACTCCCTAAAGTGGACAACCCGACCACGACTAATCATTACCGACCAATCAGCCTTTGTACGACTATATATAAAATAATATCAAAAATACTTACAGAACGTCTCAAGAAAGTGATGTCCAAGCTCATTCATCCGCTTCAAGGTGCTTTTGTCTCTGACAGGGCTATTCAAGATAATATCCTCATAGCGCACGAAATTTTTCATGATTTCAGACGAAGAAAGGGCAAAGAGGGTTAGATAGCTGTAAAACTGGATATGGAAAAGGCTTACGATAGAGTAGACTGGTTTTTCATTCGCAGAGTTATGGAGAAATTTGGTTTTCATGAAAAATTTATCTCATGGATCACAGAATGTGTGACCACGACCTCCTTCTCAGTTCTGGTCAACAATGGGCCGACTGAGATGTTTTATCCATCTCGTGGTTTGCGACAAGGCGACCCCCTTTCCCCATTCCTTTTTATCTTGGGCGCTGAAGTCCTTGCTAGGAACCTGACAAAAGAATCACTTGTGAACAATGGGCTGATTGGGTTCAATTTCGGTGGTCACGGACCTTGCATCCCGTTTCTGTCCTTCGCTGACGATATCATCATTTTCTCAAAAGGCTCGTCCAGCGCTTGCCAGAAAGTAAAAACTATTATTGATAATTACTGCAAAATATCGGGACAGAGGGTCAATTTCCATAAATTTTCGTTCCAAACAACAAAAGGTATTGCCAGGTCTCGAATTGCGGATCTACAAAATTTGCTTTCAATCTCTAACGTATCTAGTTTGGAGAAATACCTAGGTTGTCCTATTATTAACGGTCGGGTGAACAAGAACACATTTCAAGGGATTATATGTAAGTCAAAGGACCAACTTTCAAAATGGAGAGCTAACGCCCTATCCCAACAAGGTCGGTCGGTACTCATTAATTCAAACCTTGCCTCAAAGCCTCTCTTCACTATGCAATGTTTTACTCTACCATCTTCAATCCATGTGGAGCTAGACAAGATCAATCGTTCTTTCTTCTGGAATAAGGACGCCCAACATCGGCCTCTTATTGGGTGGGACAAAATTTGTAAACCCCGGACATTTGGTGGTTTGGGTATTAGGAAATCCAAAGACATGAACGATGTCCTACAAATGAAACTCCTTTGGAAGATTCTTGCTGAACCAAATAACTGTTGGGTAAAAATAATAAAGTGGAAATACTTAAAAGGAACACCACTTCTGGAGTACAAACGTTATGGCAATTGTTCTTGGCAATGGTCAAAACTTAGCTCCCTGATCTCTTTTTTCAAAAATGGCCTTATCTGGTCTGTGGGCAATGGGCAATCAATCAGCTTCTGGACAGACAACTGGATCTCCACTGAACCAATCATCAGTAAAATTAACTGCCCTACCGATATAGATATCAAATCCAAAGTAAGTGAATTCATCATTGGTGGACAATGGTGGAGGGAAAAATTAAACTCGCTCCTCCCCCCACATTTGGTGAATGACATTACAAATATTCCCCTTCCTACAAATCACTTCGAGGATCGACTTTACTGGTGGCCGGATAGATTCGGTTGGTTCACAACTTCCAGTGCATACAAACTCATTTCCAAACAGTCTGAATACTCTCCCGATGAGAATGCTTGGATCTGGAAAACAAAAATCCCACCAAAGATTAAAAATTTCCTCTGGAAAATGAGTCAACATGGACTTCCTATGTGTCAACGTTTAGCTTGTAGGGGAACTCCGGTCCCGTCCTCATGTTTTCGGTGTAATGGGGTGGTTGAGGACGAGGTTCACATCTTTTTCGAATGTAATCACTGCTTAGGATCTAAGATTCTTAATACATCTATTTTAACTGAGATCCACCAACTTATAAACCAGTCCAGAGATATTAGGACTATTCTTGTTCTTCTAGGCACGAAACTGTCATCCGAGGAAAAGGTGTCTCTAGCTTTCTCATGGTGGACCATCTGGAATATCCGGAATCAGGTAATCTTTAAAAATACCACTATCCCCTCGAAAGCTGCATCAGAGCAAATGATCTCCAAACATTTGGCTAATTGGAAAAAGGTTTGCGCCTATAATGATGACATTAGTTTAGAGGAAGACGCAATATCTACAAGTAAGAAACTCGGAAAAATCTCTCCAAGAGAAAGACAGAAGTCATGGACAAAACCGCCTCGAGGGAGTTTCAAATTGAATTTCGATGGTTCATCCGTCCCAAACACCAACAGCACTGCAGGCTACATTATTAGGGATTCGGATGGTCTCCCCATCTCTATCGGTTACGACCGGGTTGGTATTCACGACCCCTTGTGCTCTGAGGCCCTTGCCCTCAAGCTGGGTATTCAAAGGGCTATCTCCCTTGGCGTTCCCAATCTCATTGTTGAAGGGGACTCGCAAATTATAATCAATTATTTTAACAAAAAGGGCCAATGCCCTTGGCAGGTGGAACTCCTGCTCTCCGATATCTCCCTTCTAGTTTCTAATTTTTCCAGTATCACCTTCTCCTTTGTTCCCCGTGAGCGCAATAAAGTTGCTGACAAGGTCGCACACCTTTGCCACTTTGCCTGGGGACATGATTTAATTAACAATCAAGATCTCCGTGATCTCATCCGTCTGGATGCTATTGGGTAGTTCTTCCTACCCAAAATCTTTCCTAATCAAAAAAAAAAAAAAAAAACATGAAGCGCGGCATGAGGCCGCGCTTCATTCTTCTTGTCTTTTTATTTTAAATTAAAAAAAAACAACTATATAAAAACTATATAAACGCGGTTTTAAACCGCATTTTACCCAAAATTGATTATAAAATGCTGTTTCAATTCGCGTTTCTTTCGTTTTTTTTATACCAAGTTTCAGACCTCAACGCTTCTGAATGAAACGCGGTTTGAAACCGCATTTCTCTGTGTACCCTGCAAAAAATGAATATTTTCGTAAATATTTTGAATGTGTGAATATTATTGTAAATAATTATTTTTTTGTGAATATTTTGAAAAAAAATTCTTATTCAAATGTCTACAACTTTTAACTATGATAATGAAATCTATCTATATTATATATATATATATATTAAAATTGATACATATCGCTTACGTGGTGGCGCGTGAGTGCTTCTCGCAAAACTTTCTCTAGTAAAAGAAGTAATATTAATAAAAATAATTAGATATTTCTAATCTATATATATAATTAAAAAAATTAAAATTAAAAAAATTATTTTATTTTATCATTAACTCATATAATTGAATAGATTGAATATCTTATAAAAGAGTAAATATTATACAGGAAAAAACTATATCAATTATCCTTTAATCTATCCAATGAAAACTTGATAGGTTGTATTCCAATTATAAAAAAAAAGTTACGGTTTGGATATAATATACTCCCATACCGTCATATCTAATATATTAAATAGAAATAATTATTTGGATTATTTTATTACTTACATGGTGACCTATGGATGATTACGAGAACATTTCCTCCCACGAAAAAATATTAAAATAACATATTTGCATAATTTATGAAAAGTCACAAGCAACTATTTAGCTTTTATATTTTAGTTGATTAAATATAATTTATATATATTATTTTGGTATTTGCTAGTATATAACTAAAACATATTTCTTGAGAAAAATATATATATATTATAGATATAGATTTTATTCAATAAAAATCTTAGCAAGTAAGACAGTTATTCTATCTATTATATCATATTATATTTAATTAATGTTATTCATCAACTTATATATTAAAATATATAATATAAAGATCGATGTATCTTCCACAAATTAATTACTAAAAGTAATTCGCACTTTTCTAATTAAGATAAAATTCAACTATTAGGTAGGTTAGTTATATTTGATAGTTGTAGTTATATTTATATTTAGATTTTTTTTGCTGAGTTATTTATATTTTGGTTACTTTTTCATAATTAAAATCTATCTACCCGTGAATTGGTTTAGTTATATTATAATTCATATTAATTTATATAATAAGAAAATGCTAAAATTTCTACTTGGAAAAGAACTTAAATAATATTAACATAAATTTACAAAACACAAGATTGGCGAAAAAAATCTATAATTAAGATAGTACGGATTTTATTAGTAGTAGGGTTTTTCTCCTAATTCAATTGGAACAATTTCTTAACTCAAATATTCATCAAACTAAAAAAATTGGATTTTATAAAAATAAAATAAAACTGATTAAAAACTTTACAAGATTAAGGATACTGGTCAATAAAAAAAAGTTATGGTTCATTTTTTGTTAAAAAGTTAAAAATTTAACAGAAGATTTTTTTTAAGTAATGAAAAAAAATTTAATTTGGACTTTATTAAAAAATCAAAAAATTTATCCGTTTTGCTTAAGATAAGCATTTATCCAAGTTCATATATAACAACATATATGTTTAAGATAACATTTTACCAACTTTTGATAGATTATCCCTAGATTATAAGCTTAACATAATATTTTGCCCAAAACATGCTCTTTTAATGATTAGATGATTATTAGTAATAGTTTTATCAAATTTTGATAGATAATATATGTGTAAGATAAGATTTTACCCAAGACATGCCCTTTTATGACTAGATAACTGTTAGTTATAGTTTTACCAAATTTCTAGATATATAAGATATGCTTAAAATAAGATTTTACTGAAAAAATATGTCATTTCATCCATCAATTCTATCTCTTTTCTTTTTAGGTAATTTAATAATATAGATTCAATATATATAATATTATTTATTTTCAAAAAAATAAAAATTGCAAAATTTGAAAGAAAATAGTCATGTTTTATTTATTAAAATGCAATCCGGATTTATCTAATCTATCTAACTAATCTCATCTACTCTAATTATTAAATATAAACAAGGGCAATTTGCTAAAGTAACCTATTTTTTCAAAATCTTTGCCGAGCTAGCTTGATCCGAAAAAAATTACAAAGAACCGGATTGGGGGGAAGCAGGTTAGGCTGGTTCTCGGTTGTAGAGGGTTTGGGGCTCTATAGTCGCTGACAACAACAGAGAGACAGAGAGAGAGAGCTGAGAGAGAGTGACGAAGACAGATAAAGAAGTGTGAGAGAGAGAGGACTGAGAGAAGCGAAAGGAAAGTACAAAGGAGAGAGAGATCGGCGGGAGAAAGTATAGAGAAGATAAGGAAAGAGAGAGAGAGAGAAAGAGAGAGAGAGGGAGAGATGACGCACAGTTGGAGGGGAATTATAACATGTACAATGTCTGTACAGGGAAAACACAACACCAGAGAGGGAACCCCATTTTCTCGCCCAACCGATGACGCCAAAACTAAAGAAGAAGAAGAGGAGGAAGGAGGGAGTTGATAGAGATGGAAAGGTAGAAAAAGGGGATGATTATTCCACATTAATGGACTGCAGGAGAGTGTACAATGTGAGGAAGGAAAAGAAGGCCAGTACAAATGCAATGTGTAGCCAGTACACATTCGAAGGATGTCCATTGAGTTTACGCTAAGTACCTGGAAGGCCAGAGGGAACGCCAACAAGCAGTAGGCCAGATGACTTGCAGTTGTACTCAGACCATGCTCCATCAATTGCACCCTTGAAGAACCTATGGGTACGCTCATTGCACAACCGACCCCACGGGTATCCCAAGAACCATTCGACATCTGATACAAGGTTGATAACCCACAGCTGAATATAGTGTCCTGATTCCTTCCCGAATAGCACAACCTCTACCAGGAAAAGCGAGGCCCACCGGGCCGCCGAGCGCTCCGCTTTCATCGCGACGTTGAAGCGTCGCTCAAAGTCCCACATGTTCAGCCTCTCGACGTCGAAGAAATCCATCATTGTGACCTAGTGGGACTCAGCCTCTTCAGGCCAGTGAGCGAAGTTGCAGTTCAACCCAGTCACAATCGCAAGCTCCTATATAGAGAAGCGAACAATGGCATCCTAGATCTTGTACCACGCCTCGTGCTTCTTTTTCATCTTGAGTTGCCTTTGAAGGACATAGTGGACGAGCTAGGGCGAGAAATAGACTCTTGTGCCCAACTTTTCTACTCCACCCAACGGGTTGTCCATAATGCGCTTCCAGTCGCATTCGCTGAGGTAATCGTCCACGTTCACTAGCCAATGTGGCCTCGAGAATTGTTTGCAACTCGATTTGAAATGACTTTCCTCTTCCATAATATAAACAACCTGCGCAAACAGTGACATGTCCGTCACGCTCAACGATAGTAACAACTTACATTGCTCCAAATTAATCCTATCATACCTCTCTGAAAGTTTGTGTCAGTGCATCCTTGTTCGCACTAGAACAATCCATTTTGTTCTTGATTATATATCCTGCAGTTTGGGAGACCATACCTCAATAAGCCGCAGAAGACCACCACAATGCTTCTACATATTCATTCAACCCATTAGTTTCCATTTCTACATGCCAGTAGTCATATCTACCTGACATTTACTTATTTTAACATGTCACTTGTATATTCACATATGACAGAAACCAAAATTGAACCTATGCATATCAAATGTCAACCTATTCATATCAATACTGAATGCACCAAACCCTATTTCGTCCCATTTCGCCCCAAATTAAACAGTAACTGCCTAGTTTTACCTTGCACATCATTCCCGCATTTCACACAATGCTAAACAAAAATCCACTTTCTAAAATCTGTTCATCCCCTTTGACTCCATTACCATCTTCTAAAATAAGTTCCCCCCCCTTCGAATCCATTAACATCTTTAATTGAGCATTACATGTAGGGGTTACTTATTTGAAAACAGAGTGTCGTTGTATGTGTCTTCTTCTTCTTCCTTCTTGTCTCCGGCTGTGGGTTCTTCATCTTCCGTCCTTTCGCCGCGTTCTTCTCCTTCCTTCTCTTTTTTTGTTTCTTACCTGTCATCTTCTTCGGTAAGATATGTCCTTACCCTTACTTTCCCCCTTTTAAGAGCCCTCGTGTAATGACTTTTTATTGTATTTTTTTTGCAAACCGCAATCTCTCTCTTTCTCTCTCTCATATCTCACATCACTCTCTCTCTCCTCATTAATGCGGTAGCTGGTTGGGTAGTTGTTTTCACCGGAAATGGGGCCACGCTTTTGCAACTTTTTTTTGGGTGGGATAGTTGTGCTAAGTGAAACGGATAGGGGATTATTTTATGCAATTCCCTATGTAAATAATTATGCAAAAATAGAAAAAATAATTAGTTTTGTCTCCAAAAATAAATAATTAGGTTTATAACACTGAACTAATTATAAATAAAGAGAAAATATTTCTGTAGCTCGCCGAAGAACAGGAGAGGCATCTTCCTCATGCCCTCCTTTTAGACTTGTCGATTTCGGGTTTGTCAAGTTTTTATTTTTTTTTTAATAAAAATCGTATTTTGATGACTTTGTGACAACTTCAAAATACTAAGTTTAAAAACGTGTTTGATAAGATATTCTTTTTTAGTCTTATACTTATTCTAGAAGATGTTATCCTAAGCTTGAGTACGTACTTGTAATTATATGCTACATCTGATCTAAAATATTTTATTTTTAATATCACTCATGATTTTTTTATAAAATTTGAAACTTTATAAAATAACAAATTTTTAATTAACTTTTTGAAATTATTTCATACCAGTTACTAACAAGTATAAAAAATATTTAAAAAAATTTCAATATTTTAATAGAGTTTTTTAGCTTTTGAGAAACATGTTGAAAAATGAAGAATCAAATATTACCGATTAGATGGAGTAATATACAATACAAATAAATATAAAATTTGATTTGAAAAAGACAGATCGAGTGCTTGTAATTGTAATAAATTAGAATCTCCATGAATAATTTTAATAATATATAATTATAAATTAATTAATTTTAATAGTATAGAACTTACCGTAATATGATTTTTGGATTTTCTTGGTTTATAAATATATTGTTTTAATTGGTCAAAATTTTGTTTTAACAAATCGGGTCAGTTGGGTGTTCGGTCGAAACCCATTTGACCCAGAAAAATACCGATTTTTTGGGTTGGGGTCTAAAAAAAATTTTGAATCAAAATTCCAGGTCTTGATCTAAAATTTTTTGAGGCGTTCGGATCAGTGAGATCTGATTGGATTTTGACAGCTACTTCCCTATGTCCCCAATAATATAGTGCCCCGAAATTTTAAAAAATCCCTGAAAATCTAGTGAATTTTGATTGGAATTGGATCAGTTTGATTATCTTAATTCTCAGCTGAGAGAAGGTATTTAAAGTAATTAATGAAAAGAGGAGAAAGTTGTTACTCAAATTTCCTTGTATCCGCTAGGCAGAACTAGATTAGATAAATATTTAATTAATCAAGTAATTTAAGTGTTAAATCATGTAAAAGATTGAAGCAACAGATCGATTAAATTAATTTAAATCAAATATTGACACCTGTGACTCGATCATACTATACAAAAATCACCAATTAAACAAGACCAGATTAATTGCACAATAAACACACGGATTTTTTACATGTATCATTTTTTTTTTTTACGAATTTACTAAGTTCTTATCATAAAATTATAATACTACTTCAATCTAAAATATAAGTCTTTTTCTTTTAAATAAATAAATAAAATATTAATATTTTATATGGTGTTTAGTTTATTCAAATACATACAGCAAAATCAAACATCTTACATTTTCGATATTTTTTTTTTAGGAAAGATTATAAGTTAAGCTGATTAAACACAAGATATAAATATTAAATTTGTGTTGTTAGTAAACTAGACGTGGGTGTAGTTGAACCCTTTAAGAGTTGTAAGTGCAATGCATATTCTTCCAGCTGGTAGGTGGAGGGTGTGTTAGTGGAATGGATCGAACCCTATTCTCTAAAAATAATCATCCAAACATGGACTCGCCATGGTCTAATATAAGGGCATAACGGTCTATGTCCCCTTAATTGTTTTAATTTTTTTTTTTAAAAATAGACTCGAATTCTTATCTTAAAAAAAACTTTCTTATTTGATTTTTTTTTTCGATATCAGGACAGAAATTCGGTTCTCTAGACAAACCTAGAGAAATTGAGAGACCGATAAAAAAAGATAGATTAACTAACTATCATGTACAATCAGAAACTAATTACAAAGGCAAATGACTGAAGCAAATGACATAAAGAAATTACACAAAGCATAGATATAAAGAAATTGCAAAACGAAACGAACAAGTCATGTATCCTACCCTGAAAACTACAAGCTTGCAGAACAAACAAAACGACTGGTCAAAAGAAAGATGCATACAGAGAACTCTAGGGATCACTAGCAAACACATGAGATTATGGACTCCAACAGAGTCATCAAATGTCAATCGCATTTCCACGACGTCTATGAGCATGGCAAATCAAACACTGTTGACATGAAGCCTGCAGCACAACAAGAACATCAAAGCACACAAACCCGCAAGCCCAAACCTTAGCCAAACCATTGCGCATTCAAACCCCCTAAACCCATCTCAAACTCTCAAGGACGATAACAAGATCGAGATAGGCTACCACAGAGGCAAGCCAAAATAGAGACGGGTAAGACGAGATTGAGAAGAAAGAATGAACAATAATAGACAGACAAAGAGGCAGCAGGCTAGAACGATTGAAAACGAACCATAAGTCTGAATCGAAGGACAACGGGTGGTCGGAACAGAGGCCTAAATGCAGGTGGACGTGAGCCAGATGGGTGACAAATGTGAGGCTAGGTAGGTGGCGTATCAATAAGGACGGCGATGATGAGCCTAGGAGGACGGAGGTCGGTGTACATAGGTGGACGAACGACAGCCTAGTAGTTGGTGGTGATGGACCGGTGAAGGTGAGTGGCGGTAGAGGCTGGTACTGGTGGGTGGTGGCTGGGGAGGCGATGGCCATGAAGGCAGGAAACCTAAGCGGTCGGTGGAGCCGAGGTGGGAAATAGCGAGGGCGGCGGCCAAACATCAACGGAGCATTTTTTGACCTAGAGGTAGTATCGATTATGACTGTCTATCTTTTTTTTGGGAAAAGGTGAGAGTCAAGCTCTCAATAAATAACTAGTAAACCGGGCTACATAGGCAACAAACGGGGAGTGTCCCTTCCCCTAATATCCTCATCAATGAGAGAAACAACATCTAAAGGCGGATCTGAGAGTAAATGAAAACCAAATGGGAAAGATGAAGAAAAGGACGCGAGGGAGTCGGCGACGAAGTTCGCTTCCCTAAAGACATGTATCACCAGGACCTCCCAGTCCCGGACAAGAAAGCTCTAGCATTGACGTACCAGGCTAGAGAGTGGATGATAATCCGCGATAGGCTTTTTGACGAGCGTAGTGATGAGCTTAGAATCAGTCTCAACCACCACCTTTTTGTACCCCCTCTCCCAGGCCTCACGAAGACCATCGAACAACCCCCACAATTTAGCAATCGGCACTGTGCAGCTGCCAAGACGTCAGACAAACCCGATAATCCACAGCCCTCCGATATCTCGGATGCGGCCACCCGACCCTGCACTGTCGTCCCTAGCCACGGACCCATCAGAGTTAACCTTCACCCGACCATAAGCCGGCCTTTCCCAAGTAATGGTGGCCCATCGTTTCTCCATAGGGCCACTGTTGTTGCTACCAATTCTCCAAGCCCTCATGTACTCCCTAGCTTTATTCCGGATGAAGAGGTCTTGATCCACAGAGCACTCCTTGCTATTAAACACCCTGTCGTTGTGCCAACGCCAAATCCACTAGCAGGGCCAAAGCAAACACGCTAGCCCAGTCCACATCATCCCTATACTGCTGCGTATTAAGCAGGTTCTCGCGAACCAACGCAGTGAAGGGTGCATCAAAGAAATCTGATCTATTCGTCGGCCCTCCAACAGCTACCCACAATCCGTTGATCTTTCTGCAGTCCCTAAGAAAATGAAGGAGGGTCTCAGGCTGGTCCGGACACGCACCACAACATGGATCGGCCGCGAGAGGGCGCCTACATCTCTCTTCATTAGTAAGTATAGCTCCCCGGAGGAGTAACCAAATGAAGCTTTGAACTCTTTCGAGCACCTTCAATACCAAAATTTTCTTAAACACTTGGGAATCATTAAAGCATATCTCCCGAGTCCGCCGAAATAGCTCATACGCTGACTTGATTGAGTAACTCCCGTCAAGGGTGGTGCACCCAGCTGATCCGATCCTCTTCAGCGTCGGTCTCATCGACACCAACAGCGGCCAAATGCATCAGGGCACCAGCAGGGAGCAAAGAATGTAGCACCTTCCAATCCCAACCCTTGTTGTCCAACCAGGATCCCACCGTCCTCATCATCAAGTCCTCATCTAGGGCCGCCCTCGCTGCCTCACGCAGTGGGCATTCTCCCATCCAGTGGTCCGTCCAGAACCGGACAAGCCTTCCATCCCCAATGATCCATCGCACTCCGGTCGCAACAACCACACTCGAGCTTTGGAGCATGCTAGACCATACATGGGTCGTCCCAACCACCCCACTTGTCGTCGTCCGACTGTACTTACCTTTGGAGCATGACTGTCTATCTAACTTATTCGATAAATACATTGAAATTAATGATATTTATTTTTTTATAAACGATTTTTCTATCCTATGTCCAAGAGAATAGAATAAGAGTACTAATTTGAAAATATTTTTTAAATTTTAATTAGTTTAGTTTTTCTTTTAATTAGATTTCTAAGAACGCTTATTTTTTTGGTAGAAAATTTTTTCTAATTTAGAATCTTATCCTATGCTTTTCGGGCATATAATAAAAAGACCGTTTTATAAAATGTACTATGTACATATATAGAATTTATGGCCATGTTGAATTAATGTACATTTTACCCCTTATTGTAAGTAGGGCATAAAATGCAACACTATATATGTATAATTAATATTTAGACCATTGTGGCTTATTTAATAAAATTCTACTCCTTCTGTTCAAAAATATAAGTCTATTGACTTGTTTGACACGTTTTTTAAGAGTTAAAAACTACTGAGTATATGAAATAATATTTTTTTATTAAATTTTTTACATAACTATATACATATTAGTAATATATATAAGACTATGTAAAAAAATTAATACAAATATTATTTTATACAGTTTTTAACTCCTTAAAAAGCGTGTTAAAAAGTCAATGAACTTATATTTATGAACGGAGGGAGTATCATATAATATCTTAATAGCGCTATAATTTAAGGAAAAATGACCAAAATAATACGAACTATCAGTCATGAACCAATATTAATACGAACTTTAAAAACTACCAAAAATAATATAAACTATTTCACATTAAACCAATTTCGTAAAAAAAAAATTATGGTTGCTTTTTAGGCTAATTTTTCAACGTGTCAACTAAATGTTCAAAAATTTCATGACGTGACATTATATTATTAAATGCATAAGTACAATGTTTGAAAAAAAAACTAATTACCAATACAAATTGGATTATAAGGCTAATTTATTCATCTAATTTGCACTCAAATTTGATGTTTTTTTACAAAAAAAAAAAAACCATTGAATGTTTAACGATGTGATGCAACGTCATTAAATTTTTTAACGTTCGATTGCCACATCAAAAGTATGGCTAAAAAGTTGATCGGAATTTTTTTTTTTGGTATCAAAATTGGTTCAATGTGAAATAGTTGGTATTATTTTTGGTAGTTTTTAAAGTTCATATTAATATTAGTTATAGGTGATAGTTTTATAGTTTTTAAATTTCCTATTAATCACATGACTAATCACATTGCAAAAACCACCTAGCTATACATATCTTGTGTTTGGGCACAACCAACTTGGCTAGTTGCACCCATCTCCTTGTCTTATAAGCTCTGAATACTTAACATAGCAGTCAACATCACAAGAAAAAAAACCTGGCATGTGGTTATTAGTTGATTATATTAAAAGAACATCACACATGAAGTGAATCAATCTTTTTTGTAAGTTGGATTTGTTAATACATGGAACAACTGGTTCTGAATGTATTGTCAAGTTGGTGACTAGCTTGTACAAACTGGGCATTTGAAAGTTGGATTTGGGGTGGTCACGAGTTAGTTAACTATTTTATACTATGTAATATTAGATGGTTATGTCATATGTGAGTTATGCAAGTTGAGGGTTAAGACTATACATTTTGTAAATTTGACTAATTTATTTTGCTTTAAAAAAACACATACACACATTGGTTTAATCCAACTTGCACTAGATAACCCCAATAAGGGAGTTAAAGTTGGTTATTTTTTCAAAATATTCACTCAAAAATAATTAATTAATATATTCAAACTTTTAAAAAATTTATAAAAATATTCATTTTTTTTTGCAAGTTTGGTAGAAAACGCGGTACTAGACCGCATTTTATTCACAAAGGGAAAAATGTGCAATTGGAGGAAAACGCGGTATAAGACCGCATTCTATTGTTACTTTTATTTGGGATGAATTAAGTAATTTTGCAATTTTTTTTACAATAGAAACGCGAGTTGAACCCGCATCTCTCTCCTTTTCTTTTTTTTAACGGGAATTGAAGGAGGAGGTCAATCAGGCCATCTTCTTCCTGCTCGCCTGCGTTGAATCCGAAATTGATCGCCTGTTACGTGCTAGGAAGGAGGAGATAGGGAGGCCGAAGCCCAGAGTTCTCATCTTTTTCTCCAATTTCACGTTTTTCCCTTTGTGAATAAAATGCGGTCTTATAACGCGTTTTTTTGCCAAACCTGCAAAAAATGAATATTTTTGTAAATATTTTGAAAGGTTGAATATTTTGTTAATTAATTAATTTTTAGTGAATATTTTGAAAAAAATTCTCATTTTGATAAACTTGAAAAGTACATTTCCTAGGAATTTAATTCATGGGAAAGTAAGTTCATGAGAATTGAACTTCCTATAATTTAAAAAAATACGTTTGGATAAGTTTAACTTCATGTAAATTAAAATCCTGCGTTTTGTTTGGTTGAATATGAACTTTCATGAGAATTTGTGTAAAATTACTTTTGTAACCCTTATTAACAAAAACTATTTATTTAAATTACGGCAAATACGTAATTTGTGATTTAAAAAGGAAATTTTTTTTTTTTGAAATAAATAAAAAGGATGGATTTCAAGTTACCCACTCTCCACATGCTAATTTCATTTTCTTCATTTAAGTGGAATTGAAATTTCTAGAAATTCTACTTTCTGGATTTTTAAAAATAAAATTCTAATCCAAAACATGTATTAAAATCTACTTCATAAGTTATTTCAATTCTTGGGGTTTTAAATGTAATACAAACGAGAACTAAGAAAATACACCCTTCTGAAGATTCGAATCCTGAATCTTTGGTCAATGATAGAAAATCTCCAATCAATTTACCAACTTCCAATAAGCCTTTTTATATTGCAGTTTATTTTGCTTTAATTGTTAATTATTATTGTATTAATCGTTTATCTATTTTTCTATCCTATGCCCCAAGGGCATAGGATAAGACCCTAAATTGGGAAATGTTTTTTAAATTTTAATTAATTTAGCTTTTCTTTTAATTTAGATTTCTAGGGTCGCTTACCTTTTTTGTAGGGAATCTTTCCCAATTTAGGGTTTTATCCTATGTTCTTAGGGTATAGGATAGAAAAACCGATCTTTTATATGTTTGGCCCTTTTTTATTGCAGTTTATCGATCTTACCTAACTAAGCCTCAAATTTGCAACCAGGCGCCCAATCTACATCCTCTTATATAGAAATCGGTTTTTCTATAGAGGGTAGGTTAACAATTTCCATTTTGGCAAAAGAATCTAAACATATACTTTTATTTTTCAAAAAAATAAAATTTGATTGTAGAATTTATATATTTGTGTCCCAACAAACGATCAAATTGTTTTTTTATTAGGTAAAAATTTGAGAAATTAAAAAACAAGTTGTTTGGTAACTCAATAAATTGACGAATCGACAGACGGATTAGCCGTCAAAATTCAACATAATATATAACACAAATCCATATAAATGAAAAAAAAAACTCAAACGACCCATGAAAGTTATCAACAAATGATCAGACTGTTGTTGTATTCAGTTGCATCCGCATCTTTTTATTTTTCTTTTTTGTTTGTTTGATTATCATTTTTTATATCATGACAATCCATTCTTATATCCGTTGTTTTTTCGACCTTTCGAATTCCGATTTCCTATTATCTAAAATAAAAGTCGGACAAATAATTATAAGCTGAAATTGGAATTCATTAAGTAATCTAAGAGTATAAACTCACAACGAACTTGAATTGTCATTGATAAAAGTAGTAAGATGATGTTACACATGAAAAATGGCATATTCCTTTTATTAATTATATCCCAATAACTTTGGTGATTTGTATAATACAAGATGGATGGCAACAACAAGTACAGTAATTCGCCACTAACATAAGATGCCGTTGTTTTCACTGCGGTAAATGTAAATTTCCTACTTTCCTCCGCCGCCACCAACGCCGCCACAGCCGCCAATCCCTCGTCACCACATCCACCGCCCAAATCACCGGCCACTGCTGATGACGGCGATTCCACGTCTGCCCCCAAAGATTCTGAAAATTCCCAAATTGTCCCTGCCTCTTCGTTGCCACTAAAGCCCACATACGAATCCACCTCCCCCGCCGGTGTAATACACCTCACTCCCACCCAACCGTCACTTTCCCAATTTACCCCTTCCGATCCGGCCAATTTGCCGATCCTACCCCCTGCCGACGACACCCCGCAACTCCCGGCGTCTGAACCCCACGCGACTCCATCTTCCTCTTCCAATCGCGGCCGTTCAAAGACTGAACGAGGCGACGGGGAATAGACGATCTCGGCCATCGATTCGACGCACAAGAATGGATGCTGGAGCAACTGATCGCAGCTCCACCTCCCCGCCGGGTCGCGCCTCAGACACTTGTCGAGAAAATCGATTCCGATATCTGATAGCCGAGTCGGAAATCGAGGCAACTCGTCCGAGTAGCCGATTCGAAACAGCGTGTTGGCCCCCTCGTCGCGCCACGCCGGCGCTCCGGTGACCATCTCGATTACCGTGCACCCCAGGGCCCAGACGTCCGCCTCGAACCCCTGCGATTCCCCGCGCACGACCTCGGGAGCCATCCAGAGGGGGCTCCCACGTGGCACGATCCTCGCCGTCCGATCATCGACCACTCTCGCCGATCCGAAATCGGCGAGCTTAGCTGTTCCGAGAGTGTCGCCGGCAAGGAGGACGTTCCTCCCCTTGACGTCGCAGTGGACGATCCCCTTGGAGTGTACATAGCTGAGAGCTGAAACCAGGCACCGGGTGTACCGCCGGAGACGATCCTCCTCGCCGACGCCTGATTTCGCCAGTTCCGCCGCAGTCCCGCCAGAAAGGTACTCCATGTGGAGATTCCGGTATTCTACTCCTTGCCGCGCGGTACGGTCATCGCCGTAGTACTCAACGACCCAAGGCGACGAGAGTGACTTGAGGATGGAGATTTCGTTCTCGATTGCGTCCACCTGCGCCGCTGGTGCGAAACTCACCGGAACCGATTTAACCGCGAAGACTCGGCCGTTGCGGCGGTCGAATCCGACGCTGACTGTGCCGAAGCTTCCCTTCCCGATCTGGTCGCCGCGGATCCACCTCGAATTCTCCGTTTGCAGTGATCGGTTCGCCATCGGCATGAATTTAATTGAATTGAGTTGAATTTGTGGAATCTGACGAGTATTGGTGTGAATTGTGATGGATGGATAGAACAGGGGAGGGGAGGTTTTGGGGGTTTTGGAGCTCCGCTTTTTGTTGGTGGGTGGAGTTGAATGGCGGGGATATTTATACCTGGCGGGGGAGCTGGAACAGGTGGTCTCAGTTTTTTGGTGAATATATAAAAAAAGATTTAAAAAAAAATAACACATTTTTTGTACGGTAAAAGTTTTGATCGGTGAAGTTGACGTCGTGGAGTTGTGACTTCCAGGGAAGTGTAATCTTAACGAACGAATGGATAATGAGGATATTGAGTTTATTAATTAATTGTTTATGATTTGTTTATTTGTTTCGGATTGTCCGATCCATATACTAGTGTCACGGGCCAGCATGCACGAAGCCCGTGTGGGGCCCCAATCCCCGAGGGGTCAGCTTTATACGACCGACACTACTGGTTTCGCCCTACTTTAGGCTCATCAGGAAAACAGTTTCAACCAATCACAAGTTGGTGTAGTGATTATGAGACTACATCCCCATGCCAAGAGGTTCGAAGTTCGAATCCCTTTGAAAACATGGAGTCGCTTGTTAGTGGGAGAGTCAACCCCTTAAATGGGTCACACAATACCCGATCCAGATGTAGAGCGACTGAGTCGATCGAACTGGACTAAGATAAAAAAAAAAAAAAAGCAGCTTCAGCCACCAACCTGTTGTGTAGCGGGATGGCCAACATACCCTCGACTAGAGACAAACTCTCCGAACCTAACCGGGTCGACCTGCCTGAACATCTAAATGGTCATCACCCTCGACTAGAGACAGCTCTCCGAACCTAACCGGGTCAACCTGCCTGAACATCTGAATGGTCATCACCTTAACTCCCAACATAACACCACAGAAGCATCTCCTGCCTTTATATTCAAGCATCCGCTAGTAAGTCGCGTCGTGTCAAGTGGTATCAAAGCTTAAGGTTCGAGATGGCCGATGTTCCCGTGTCCGAGGTCTTCGATCCAAGCATTCCAAAGAAATCAAAGCACTCAAAGTTCCCACAAAGCCTTCCAACATCTTTCAAAGTTCTTAGCCATCTCCCGCTTCCGCAAACTTAAGGCTTGACTTAGTCACTTGAGCTAGAAAAGTGCCTAAGAGCCGCACGATTTGGTACACGAGCTTCGATGCCTATACTCATTAGAGGTTAGGTTTACACGATTAACATGGTTCGTTTCGCCTTGATTTAAAATCGTCGTAAAAACAGCTTTAGACTTTGACTAGTTAAATAGGGATGATCAATTCACCCGTATGTCTTTAAAAATTGATTTTATAGGATTTTTTAGAGAGATAATCTTTTCCAATTAAGGTTTTTAATCTAAATATTGTAAGATATATGTTTAAAAGAATGAGATTTAAAATAGATAAATCAATGTATTTGGGGAGGATTCAACAATACTATGTAGAAAATATCAAGGATTTTTGGTAATTATTTTCAATAATATTTCATAATTATGTATAATAAGTATAAAATTTTATTTTTTTAATTTTTTTAAAAACATGCCAAATAGTAGAGGGGACTTTTGTTGTCGAACGAAGGGGTCGAGTACATCTATGCCATATATTAATCAGATTTTCTAATCTATGGCATAGTGAACATTCTGATTTTGAAAACATTTCACTTGATTTACTATTTTGTCCAATTTTTAAATATTTTTAGGATTTTATCTATTTTTCAATTAAAATTTTCTTTTGTATATTTATATTTAACCTATAATTCAAGACTACAGATTAAACAAATCGATGTTAACTAGTCTCGTTTATTGAGCGGTGATAAGTGGTATGGTAAATTATTTGATTCGCATCAAATTTAAACAAGGTTCTAGATATATCTCACAATCTCTAATGCCATTGATCTAAAATATTAATATATATAAAAAAAAAAAAAAAGAAGAAGAAGGAAGAAGAAGGTAATGTATAGTTGGATGAATAAAGAAAGATACGTAAAGGGTGGCGTTGCGTGACTTAACCGAGACAACTAGATAATTCCATTTTTGCAACAATTTCAACAAAGTGTATTAATTAAGTCGATCAATTCTCATTTTCTGTGATATATATAGAGTACGGACTAGTGGGGCTCTAACACTAGTGCTTTGGACTTCTCGAACGATATATGGTACAGTACATAATAGACGCGTTGCCAATCGCACGGCACGATGAACTCACGACGATGCAATTCAAGCATCATATTTGTTTAAAAGTCAGGCGGCGACTCGGCAAGTCATTAGACAGGTCACTTAAACCAATGAAGGTTTTAGCACCCACTAATTATACAAATTGTATAAAGAATGAGATTTGAACTTTTGATTTCTTACAAGGGTACCTCTCCCTTACCACTAGAGTAAGGAGTCATTGGTGACAATGTTCGTGGTTTTTAAAGACTATTCGACAATCAAGATAGATACCGTATATACATTTATGGGGGAGTTTGCAAAATGTCCAAAAAAGATGTCTCAATTGGTGATTTGTCCACACTTTGGGACAAATTGGTGAAATATCCATCCCCTTCCCAAGTCTTTTTTTTTTTACATTTTGTCGTGCAAATATAAGAGTATGTTGTGCATGTGCAAATATAACCGTATGTTGTGCAAATATAACCCAAGTCTAGGTTTTTTTTTTCCGTGTCAATACATTTTGGTGTGCAAATATAATCGTACGTTGTGCTTGTGCAAATATAATCGTATGTTGTGCAAATATAATATTTTGTTGTGCAAATGTAATATTTTTTTCCGCTTTTTTTTTTCGTTTCAGCATTTTTCGTTGTGCAAATATAACTTTACGTTGTGCACATATAACAATTTGTTGTGCAAATATAACTTTATGTTGTGCAAATGTAAAAATAAAAGTATAGTAGATGTGGATCACATAATATAATATAGATAGTTTTTTTAATTCTCATATTCATAGGGTAATTTGTGTAATTTAACAAAAATTGCTTATTCAACCTTGTACAATCCATGAACACAACCGAGGAGATCTCAGATCCACCGCTCGCTTGCTCGCTCCGGCCTCCGCCTCGCCGCTGCCTCGCTTGCTCGCTCCCTCCGGACGCTCCCTTGATCCCTCGCTCCGGCCGCTCGGCCTCCGCCTTCGACTCAACAATGGATCCAAACCAGTCGATCAGATGATTGCTTGATTCAGATGATCAGCAAATTTCAGATCTGACCTAATCCTCGACTGGAGGAGTGATCGGAGTTGAATTGGAACTGGAATTCGGCCGATTTGGTCTAGAAGAAGGAGGTGGTGGTGGTGGTGAGGGAGGCGGACGCATTCAAAATCCCCCGCCGTGGACGATGCTCCGACGATTGCTCCCGATTGCTCCCGATCTGGTCTCGAAGAACCTCTCGAGAGATCTGGAAAAGGAGGAGGAGGAGCATGAGAGCGATCTAGAGGAGGAGGGGCACCATGGAAGAGTTACAAGAGAGAGATCTGAAATTAATTTGGGGTGTTTTTGATTTCATATTAGGGATAAAAAAAAGGCCAAAATGCATAAAACCACCCTTTATTCACCTTTGTTGTCAATTAACCACCCCTTATTCAAAAAATTTCACTTAACCACCCGTTATAACAAACTGTTTGCAAGTAACCACCCATCCTCCTATTTTTCTTTAAATTAAACTTCTATGAAATTCAACTTGAAAGTAAAAGACGAAAATGCCCCCAAATTTGGTTTTATAGTTTTTGTTAATTATTATCTATACAAAATTACCATTAATTTATGCAAGTTGTGCAACTGGAATCTAGTCTTTTGAGCTTCAAATTGAACTAGCCTCGGACTTATTAGAATTTTGGAGGGATTTCCAAATCCATGTTTAGAATTAGACTTGTCATTCGGGTCGGGTTCGGGTCGACTCATTTCGGATTTCGGGTAAAACGGATTCCGGGTAGATCCGGATTAACTTGAACTCGGGTTTGACCCGGTTTCGGGTCAAATCGGGTCGATTTCGGGTTTGTCAATTTTTTCTTTTTTAAATTAAAAAAATCATGATTTGGTAATTTTGTGATAATTTTAAAATGCTAAATTTAAAGACGTGGTTCATAAGTTCTAGTGTTTGTAATTATATACTATATTTGATCTAAAATATTTTATTGTTATTATTTCTCATAATTTTTTAATAAAATTTTAAAATATATAAAATATAAAATTTTTAAATAATTTTTTAAAAATAATTTCATGCAATTAGTAATAATCATATAATTGTTTTTAATTATGTTAATATTTTTTAGAGTTTTATCTTCTTAAAAATGTGATGAAAAATCAGATGTAGTCATACCTCTTTCGGTCATCGACGCTTTGTTTGCACCCTCCTCTAGCAATGCTTGGTAGGGATTTAGGTGGAGGTTGTTCGAGCTTCGCTTTGAATATGTTTATGCCTACCTTTGATTTATTTCTCAAGACTATGAAAATAGGAAAATAATAGTAGTGTACTAAAAACATATTTAGGGGCATTTTAGTCTTTCACTTTCAAGTTAAATTGTGGAAGTTTAAGGGAAAATGGGAGGATGGGTGGTTACTTGCAAACAGTTTGTTTTAACGGGTGGTTAAGTGAAATTTTTTGAATAAGGGGTGGTTAATTGACAACAAAGGTGAATAAAGGGTGGTTTTATACATTTTGGCCTAAAAAAAAGAGAAGGACAATTTCACAATTTGTCCAACACCTTAGACATTTCACTAATTAGGCCAAAAATAGTACATTTGACACAAATTTTCTCTATTGCTATATACAGAGTATATTTTAAGTGATGGATTTAGATTTCATTTCATCCTTGTATTCTCGTTATAGGTGCAATATGCACTTTGATCAAGTGACAGATTTAGAATCTGTTTAATTCTTATAGTGTGACACATGTCATGTGATTATAGGAAATTGTTGCAAAAAGACATTTTAAATTGTTCATAAAAATACAAATAAATAAAAAATGAATGGGTGAATCATAGATTCGTCCATGATTGCACATTTTTTAAAAATGTATACATCTATTTATTTTTCTTAAAAGATTTTTAAAGTGTTTCAATTACATAGAGAACGAATCTTGGATCCATTTGTTCTTAACGAATATTGGATCCATTTTATCCTTTTTCAACAATTCACCAAGATTATATGATATGTGTCAGTCTAAAAATTGAACGAATCCTAAATTCGTTCTTTTGAGTGCATGTAACTCATGTAGCACAATTCATTATTGTTATTAGTTGGTTGATGCTATAGCTCTTCATTTAGGGAGAAAAACATCATTAATCTAATCATTAAACTATAATTTAAGATCACATGTCACTTTTTTTTTTGATGAGTTTTTGCCTTCGTCTCCTCGACTACGAGATGCCACATTATTTCCTGTGTTCTCGGTAATTATTTGCAGTAGAAGAAGCCTTGGCGATGGCCAAGTATCCAGGTCTTTGTTGTTTTTTTTATTTGAAAAAATTATTTTGCATTAGTTTACTTTTTTTTATCAAGTAATAATTCGGGTGGAATAATCATATCTGATTTGCATTAGTTTACTTGATTTTCCTTTGATTGGATATCTAATGAATCCCGCTCAAATTAAGGTTTGTACGATTGGAGTATACACAATCATTTCTTAAAATAGTTGAGAGGCTGTTTTCAGAATACCCAAATTCAACATAATCGAAGGAGACCGGGACATACTATATATAGTGCAATTCTCTTATATATCAATTAATATAAAAAAAACTCTACCCTTGAGCAATTAATTAGTTCAATAGGATTTCCAACATTTATACTAGCTAGCTCGTTTATTCTCATTTCAATCGATAAAACATGTCGTTTACTATTCATAGACATTTTTTTAAATGTTAAATGCTATGTAAAATAAAAACTTTTAATTAATTTTTGAAAAATGACCAAAAATAATACGTATTATCAGTTATGAATCAATATTAATACAAACTTTGAAAAATCATTAAAATGCAAACTATTATGTATAGTAGTATTGTACATTAAACAAATTTTGATACATGAAATTTTTTTGACATGACAACCGAAGGTTCGAAAATTTAATGACATCGCTCCACATCATTACTTTTTTCAATGTATTTTTTTATATATAAAAACACCAATTTTGAATGCAAATTCGATGAGTAAATTAACCCTATGATCCAATTTGTACTAAAAATTAGGTTTTATTTGCAAATATTGTATTGGGACATTTAATAATATTAATTAATGTGGTGCCACAACATTAAAGTTTCGAATATCAATTAAGTTAGTACGTTGATAAAATTGAACGGAAAAATTAGGTGAAATATTCCCTGTATCGCAATTGATATATTTAATGTAAAATAATTTTTATATATTTTTTTTACTGAAGTATTGATTTATAATTGATATTTTATATTATTTTTGATAATTTTTTGCTTAATTTTTTGAAATAATATAAATATATATAAACTCAATATTTTATTTAGTTTCATCCTAAAAAATAAGTACTACAGTGAGTATAAGAGATTCTCGAATGGTAAACCTTAAATCCAAGGCTCAAGCCATAAAGCGTAACCTTTGACAACTAAAACTCGATGGATGTTTTTTTATTCTCGTGAAATAAAGATAAAAATAAAAATAAAAATAAAAATAAAAAGATGGGTGATAACGTGGAGAAATTTGGTAGGTGGCGAAAGCGTACAAGTAGACGAAGCCTCTATAAAGTGGGAGAGAATTGAAGAGTACACTAAATTGAGGCTGTCCTTCAAACCGAATATGTCTAATATGGTTGTGTGCTGTTTTCTTCTTCTCGTTTCTTATTTTGATGACGTGTTCTTCGCTTCTCCATCCCCTCCTCCTCTTCCTAATTTCACTCCCCAATTTATATTTTTCATTTGTATATATATATAAAAAAGGAGATAAAAACCCCTCTAGTCCACAAAGTTTGGATTGGCTTGTAACTTAGGCTTATGCTCCTACCAAACACTTACCCTTCTATATATCTTATTATGCCAAGTCTTATCAGCTTTAGTGATAATGATAACACATTGTGACTAATAGATCACGAGTTTAAACCCCTCGTATCTTATACAATAATTTAAATGCTTACCTATTAAAAGAGAATCTTATTTTTTGGGGAATAATGACACCAATATTACCGATATAAATAAGATTCAATAGATTTAGTTTATACATAAAAAAATAAAAAAATATTACTCCATTTATTCTCCAAAACATGTTATTTAAATTTTTTTTCAATAACTTTTAAGGAAATCAACGAAAATACTATTATAATATTATATCATAATTTATTACACTACCCTTTTTTATTTTCTCGAAAATTATGACTGATCATTATAATAACACATTTTCGTAAAGTAGTCATCAAAATACCTACAATAATATATATATATATATATGTGTGTGTGTGTGTGGGGGGGGGGGGGGCAGGATCTTAAATTAGACTTTGGCGATTAATTATATTCTATCAACTCTCTGGCATGTCTTGATCGAACAGCTAGCTATATCATACTGTATATAGGGTTTTTTTGGCAATCCAAAAGGGCTCCTTAGATATTCCATAAGATCAACTTGAAGACCCAAAAATGGTTTCTTTTTTGCTCTTTTAATTTTATTTATTTTTTGGGTGAGTATTGGTGGGTTGTTAGTATCTGAAAGATCTAAAACTATTGGCCTCTATAGGATCCCCAAACAAACTAAAACACATGTGATGTAACTCTCAAAGTGGATTAAGATGGACCCATTTCCCATACTTTTTTATCCACTTCAAAAAATACAACCCGGAGCAACCTTTTTTTAGTATATGTAAAAAAAATTAATAATTTGGTGGAACATATATTTAATATATTTTTACAGCAAAAAATAAGAGGTTGTAGTTTTTTTTTAAATGATAAAAATGAGAAAGTAATAAACTAAGGACGTGGACAAAGGAGGTTGACATGTGAGTGGTTTTTTTTTTTTTAATTAGTAAGAATTTGTAATACAAAACAAGAAGTCTGGTAAATTGAGACGGCGCAAGGAGCACTAGATGGATAGACTGTCATTATACAACAAACCACAAACAATGAAGAAATCAATCAAAGCAAAACGAGGAAAACGACCCTCAAAAGCTAAGAACTAATTAAGCAGAAGACCGGTTGAGCGAGGATGGAAGACTCGACATGAGAACATGGATAGTGAGCGCATGGGAAAGCTGAAGCTGAGACGATGTCTCATCGTCGAAGAGATGGAAAGTAGAAATCCACGTTAGGCAATGGACAACTCCAGAAAGTGTGGATCAAATGATATATGAGTGATTTTATTTCATAATATATAGATAAAAATTAGGCATGTCTCTCTACGGATTAGTATAGATCATCCTTATGGATAACAATACTGGTGCTAAAGTCTTTTGGAATGGTTAGCTCCTAGAACTAGTTCATCTAATTGCATCTTTTCATATGAGAATTTTTGCAATTCTAAATTAGAGGAAGTTTAATTTCATCAGTGAAAGAGGTGAAGTCTTTAAAATATAAAAAAAAATTATAGTTTAATTTCATTCTCTAAAGGAGTTAGTATTAGATCTAGATTATAATGATATGTTGTTCGCTTACTTGCAATAAAATATTGGATCGTCTATAATCGTTGAGATTTTCCATGTCTACATAACTGGAAGCCTGGAACTAGGGTTGTTATATGAGCTGAACAGTTCGAGTTCGGCTTGGGATCGGCTTGAAAAAAGCTCAACTCGAGCTCGTTCACTCACCTAAACAAGTTGAGCTTGAACATGATTTTAAACTCGATTGAAAGCTCAGCTCGTTCGATTTAAACTCGAATAGCTCGAATTTTATGGAATTTCTAAAATTTTCTTTAAGTTAATATGTTATAACCAAGTAGCTAGAACTGCTTAAAGCTCAAAACAAAAGCTCGATTCGGGCTCGTTCATTTACTAAAACAAGTCAAGTTTGAACAAAAAAGAAAGCTTGTTTAAAAATTGGGCTCGACTCGTCTCGAACTCGTTTAACAAATGAACCAAGCATGAACGTGTCAAGCTAGGCTCGTCCGGCTCGAATATCACCCCTAGCTAGAATTTCGGTATGTAGAGTCAATTAATTACCATAACTATCAAATATTTTTATGTAACAGAAATTTCAAAATTTCCACCATAATTAAAATTAAAAATTTTAAAAAAAACAAGGGAATGATTAAAAATTTGTATGGCTACTAGCTAACTCATGTGACATGTGAGTGGTTAAATGGTTATTCTCGACTTCACATCAAAATAATATATAAACATATAATATAATATTGTATATATATAAAAAAAAAGGATAAATAATAATTATAGAAGCTGGAGTTGGCATGGGATGGGTCGGCGGCGAATTGCATGCGATGGTAGTTAATAAATTAAATTTGGAGGAAAGTAACCACCCTTTTGTCGTTTTGTTCGCTTCATGTTTCACGGCGTCACCACCACCTTCCTATTTCTTAACCATCCGAGTAGTCGTATATTAGGCAAGTGCAAATTTTGGAAATATATATGATTTACATATAACAAGAGTTTTCATCTATCTTTCTAACTTATATATGTTTTAAGGGTATAAGATAAGAAACTTTATTGAAAAAAATTCTCTATTTATAGTATCGATCTAGAAAAACAATTTAAAAAAGACTAAAATAATATAATTTTAAAAAATCTTTCCCAATAAAGCTCATGAGATAGAAAAATCGTTTTACATATTCTGTACACTATATGATTAAGGTTTATTTTTATTTTTTGCTTGACAATCATAGATATTTTTGCTGATATATATACTAATGTGAAATCTAGCAAAGCTAGCTAATGTATAGTGGCAAAGTCTGAAATTTATCGAAGGGCATATATAGTTTTGTTTGTTCAATCATATTTTCGACATCTTTTTTCTTTGTTTTAACGGATTAAAATGATGGCATTTTAGTTCAAAATGACATTGTTTTTGTTGTATATTTTTATCTTTCATCGAACAAAATGATGTCATTTCATATAAGCTAGCTTTTCGGAGCTTATGATATTATATAGGTTTAAATGAAATAAATATAAGATTTTAGTTTAATTAGCTTTTAAACATTAGCTTTTCAACAACTACTCATCCAAGCTTTTTGGAACTTTTGATTTTCTATTCACAAGTTTCCATCGGCTACCTTAACAGCTAGATTTACCAAACACCATACTAGCTTATTAATATATATTTAACACAAATAATTCATCAGTTTCAGCTACATCACCATCTTCAGCTAATTAATATTGATAACTTTTAATCTACTGATTCAATATATAATTTTATGTTCAATTAACATGTAAGTCAATATAAAAACTTTAAACTTGCATATGTTCTTACTTAATTGTTGAAATTTCGAGCTGAATAATATAGTTAAATTTAAACTTAGTAATATAGTTAATTTTAAAACTTTCGAACTAAATTATCATATCAAAATATCAGTTCAAGTAAAATATAAAAGCATCGCAGTTTATCATTTGAAGTGATGATCGAATATGTTATTAATTTTTAAATATTTATAACTTTACACTCAGGTATCGAATTTAGATATTTTTTTGGTGGGAATCGAATTTAGATTTATAATATATCAAAATAAATCTATTAACTCATATATAAGTAAATACCAAAAACTATAACAAAGATTTAAGGATTAGCACATAAAAAATTATCAATTCATTTAAGATATCATATTAAGAAATTTTCTCTAAATCTTAATGGATAAAACTTAAAAAAATCTATTTAAAAAATTACTAAAATATATATTTTAAGAATTTTCCTCAATATGAATTCTTAACATATGTGATTAGAAAAACTGAAAAAACATTGAGTTTAACAGAAATTTCACACATAATCTCATGGTATTATTTAACAAATTAATACCCACCCCTAGGTAATCTAGTATATATGCATAGAAATGATATAAACATTAATTTGTGGATTAGATTAAGAGTACGTTCAATGGATGGTAAAGCAAATGAAGGCACATGTTTTGCTTACTTTGGATGTTCTGTTTTATTGGTTGGTTAGTGTTGTTGCTTTTGCTACGAAATTAAAATGGACCTATTTATTTATTTAATTATAATTATTTATTTAGTTTAGTCAGTATATCGTCGTGGGGCCTCAAAACTTATGCTCCATAAGATTAACAGCAGTTTTCACATTGTTCTGTCCCGTACAATTTGCTCACACATTTCGCAATCTTATCCATATCGTTAATTATATACTATTTCTTTCCAACCTAAAGGATCCCATGTAGTATGAAGTTGGTTTTTTAACATTATTAATACGATGCATCACGCACAGGGCCGTTCCGTTATATTTTGAGGCCTTGTGCAACATACATATTGAGGCCTTTTTTTTTAACTAATTCAAAGGGAAAAAATAATCCACCAAACCCATGAACGTACAAAAGAGATGTTTTCGTAGATGTAAATTTATTACAAAGAATCATTAACTAAAACTAAACTTTTACCGGAGGGCATGATAATCTATCTAATACAATGCTACTACAATGGAAGGGTTTCTTTTATTTTCTTTTCTCTATATTCTTTGTGAAGGCAAAAAAAAAAATTGAACTGCTGTAATTTTTTAGGGAAAAAAATTAGAATGGGCCCTGCTCCCTTGTGCTTGCTGTTGTAACTGTTGATTTTAGAA
The DNA here is from genome assembly GCA_963922045.1 of Persicaria maculosa. NCBI lineage: Eukaryota > Viridiplantae > Streptophyta > Magnoliopsida > Caryophyllales > Polygonaceae > Persicaria > Persicaria maculosa. The sequence goes on along the minus strand of OY998261.1, from coordinate 13,941,248 downwards.
AAAATTCCAGACTCGTTGATACGGAGATTCGAACTCACCCCCGATGGGTACAAGCGCTGTCCTTTTACCAACTACTCTACCGCGCCAACTAGATTTCATTTGCAACTTGTATATACATATATATACATATATATTATAAATACGAGACCCCCAAAATTTTGAGGCTCTGTGCGATTGCACTATCCGCACAGCCCATGGGCCGGCCCTGATCACGCATCTCGATCTTCAAGTTAGAGACCTTTATATTTTATATCTGTAAAAATGTCATTGGATAGTGATTCTGTAAGATCTAACCACATCTAAATCATCACTTATATATATAAAAAAAAGGCACCAGTTTGAATTGACTAAAATTTATCAATTTAAGTATAATAATATAGATTTAATAGATGCAATTTTAACTGCATATTATATGCTATAAATTAGGAGATATAAAAATAATTTGAAAACATAAAAAATTAAATAAAGAGATGAATAATAAATAAAAATATTTAAAAATATAACATCTATATATGATTTTATACTTAACTTAGTGAGGTTGGTGAGGTGGTTAGCCGGAGTGTAGCGGTTACAACAATAAAGTGGTAGTCACAACGGGGTGATTACTAAGAGATAGTGTGGTTATAGAGCCATATAGTGGATAATGTGGCGGATGTCATTGACTAATTTATAATTAAAAAACTTTTTATTGATTTAATTACTGACGGAAAAGTAAATAGCTAACGTGGCAAGTCCCAAAATAGGAGCTAGACTTGTCTGATATATATGGAGTCAGTACTCGGTAGTTTCATCTATGACACTTGAACATGATATAAGATTTGTCTAATATTTCAAGATATTTGTCTATCACTTCTCCAAGACCCTCTTTCTTTAGGGTTTTTTTGGTTTAGATTTTAAAATTATTGAGCGTATATATTACTTGATTTTGATTTCATGTGTAGGGTGGTTGTTAGGCCGACCCTATTGTATGGCTCAGAGTGTTGTCCTGTTACTAAAGCTCAAGAACAGAAGTTGGCAGTGGCCGAGATGAGAATGCTGCGGTGGATGAGTGGGCACACGAGACTTGACAGAATCAGAAACGAAGACATTAGGAGCAAGGTTGGAGTTGCGAGTATTGTGGACAAACTGCGGGAGTCTAGATTGCGGTGGTTTGGGCACGTTCAAAGGAGACCTATATCCGTGCCTGTTCGTAGATGTGAGAGTTTGGAACTTGGAACTATTTGTAGGGGTAGAGGCCGTCCGAAAAAGAGCTAGATGGAGGTTATCCAACAGGATCTCAATCTGTTCAGGAAATGGCATTGGATAGAGACCACTGGAGGAGGTCCATTAAGGCTTCTGACGTTTAGTAGTTCTAGGCTGGATGTTTTGTTCTATTGTTGTTGCTTTTTTTCGTCCGTTTCCACTGCTTATTATTGCCTCTTTTCCACTGTTTTTCATGCTTCCTAGGGATTTATATGTCTACTGTTTTGGGTCAATCAGAAACACTCTCTCGAACTGGTCGGGGAAAGAGTGCGTACATCCTGACCCCCAGACCCTGCATATTCGCGGGACTTACTGAGTTGTTGTTGTTGTTGTTGTTGTGTAGGGTTAATTTTATCAAAATCTTAATTAATTTAATTGGTATACAATATAGATGCAAAATTTGGTTTTAAACTCATAAGATTAGTAGTGATAGCTAAATGTTGGGTCAAGGTGGTATGTACGGGGCCGACTTCGTGATCGGGAATGAGCTTCCTGGAGGTTCGTCTTCATTGTCCACAGAGATTCTTGATGTATCGCTGACCAGCGGTGCTGTAATAGTGCTTGGTTTCATCCGTAGTCTACGTCCCCAGCTTGCTAGATTTAGTTTTTGCCTAGATTCGTCTTTTGTAGGATGCGTTTTCGCTGTTGTATTGTACCTTTTATTTTTCTGTTGTATATTTTGACGGTGTTCCGTCTGCCGACTTGTCGACCATCGAGAGTCCGATATATCTAATCTCGAATTCTGATTTAATAAAAAAAAAGTAGTGGTGCTAGCTAAATAGTGTACTTTGCGATCCACAATTACAAACAATGATAGCTCAACTGGAGCCATAATCCGGGATTGGGAAGGACAACCAATACACATATGTTATCAAAAACTTGGTAAACAAAGCCCCCTAAAAGCGGAAGCTCTTGCGCTAAAACTGGGAATCCAACACGTTATTCAACTCCGTATCGACAAACTCCACACTAAGGAGATTCTAGTATAATCATAAACCATCTTAACCAAAAATCTAAATGCATGTCCTTGAGAAATTGAACTGATTTTGTCCGATGTTAAAATCTTTTTATCAACTTTGAAAGAAGTTAATTTCCTTCTTTCATGTTCCCCGTTTAGGCAATAGAGTGGCTGATAAGGTTGCACACCTTTGCCACTCTGCCTGGGGTGTCGATATTTACAACGATTTGATCTTTTAGACCTCATCCGAAAAGATGTTGTCAGGTAAAGCTCGCTCGTCCGAATTATTTCCTAATAAAAATATATACGTTGCTCTGGGTTTAAAAGTAGAAGTTTATGGTTAATATATCCTCACTTGTCCATATAACCGTATTCTGTTTTTTTTTTTTAATTAGAATTGTCATATTTCCATATCGTGTCTGTGCTAATTGCTACTAGTACTTGCCTAACAACTAAAACGTTGTTTGCTCACAAATATGTGGATAGGAATAGAGAAATTAATTAAATTAGTTAAGCTTAATTCATGAATCCAAATTAGATTACGTGCACCCTAGGAGAGAACGATATCCCTATTAGTGGTCCATTAATTGATATTAAAAGCTTTCGAAATAGTATGAAGGACATTAATCAAATCAAGTATATATGTGCAATTGTGCATGGTACCTCTATTTACTAAAAGGGAAAAAAGCGAATCGAGAATGGAAAATGACAAGATATATATCGATATTGCAAAGCTCGATGGATCATATGGATGGACATAAATAGATGCATGTTATACTAATCAAGAATTAATATGGGATAATAATTAAATTAAAAATATGTGGTTAGAAAATGTGTGTGGTGGACCCAGAATTTTTTAGGGGGCGGGTAAAAAAATCTGAGAAGTGTTATAATACAAAGAATAACAAGATAATAATAAGAGACAGAGAGAAAAGAGGAGAAATTATGGAGTAAATTCAATTGATTTATCTTGTGGTGTATCCATCGATACAGTATATATGAATAATATTATTGGGCTTTAAGTATAAGATAAATCTATCTAAAGGTAAAAACTCTATCTAAGTAAAGTGTATATCTTTGTACATCCACATAATAATATTATTATTATAACAAGGAGTTTTTTTTTTGTATGTATGCATGAAAACTAAATTTTTTGTTTAAATATATTAGAAAAAAACCTTAAATTTGTAATTTAAATAGTCATTTTCAGTAGCATTTTTTTTAAAAAAATATATAAAAATTGAGAACTTTTTTATATGTATATACAGAAAAGAATGTTTTTGTTTAATATATTGGAGAAAATGTCTTCGAAGTGAAGAGTCATCCTTGATCATCCAAACAGATGGTTTTACAAAGTTCTCTAATATAGGGATAGAGGCAAGATTAAAATTATAATCATGCCTAGCAATAAAATTTGCAGTTAATTGATCGAGTTTGTTTCCCTAAAGCAATGCTCAATAATGACAACCTCGAATTGGTTGCTGATACGCGATTTCTTCTATGACCATCTAATTAAGATCTCCCAAGGTGTGGATCTCTTGCCGTTAATAGCATTGCCCACAAGTTGATTGTCATCTTTGATAATGAGTTTTTCGATGCTTAAAGATATGACTCGTTTGATTCCTTCCTTAAAAGCCAATGCTTCAATTCGCAAGACGGTGCCAGGTGTAGCCTCATGACGAAAAATATCGACCACCTCCACTTGTCCCATCTCATCTCGGATAATACATCCAATGTGGGATTCTCCTATTTATTTGACAAATACATCAACATTAAGTTTGTAGAAACCACTAAGTGGTTTTTTTTTCCAATTCACCTGTTTTCTAACTTAGGCTTAGTGGTATCCTGAGATACCTCCTAGTCTGCAACCACTCTAATAGTTTAGATTTTGCCACTTGTAAGGTGTTTTGTGGCAGTGGAGCGTTATTGACATTGAAGATTTTCTTATTTATATTCTCAAATTGAATTCCACAAAAAACAAAGCACGTGAAAATTCTTGTTTGCTGCTTTTATCAAGTTAAGATTCTGTATGAAGTCATTACCTATTTGTGGACGGTGGATATTATAGCCTAGCTTATTATTAATGTCGTTGAACATGGATATTGTTAACGAGCATTTAAAGAACAGGTGATTATCATCCTCATTTGTCGCGTTACATAAGCGACATTGAGAGGGAATACGATTCTAGTATATATCTGTTCAGTCTACACTTAGTTGGCAAGGTCAAGGTGTCAGCAACGGTTTTCCAAATGAAGTTTTTTATTTTGGGTGGAGCATTCAATTTCCATATCTGCCCATAGTCATACCCCCCTATGAGGAAGTACAACCGAGAGATTGGAAACCGACTTTAGAGAAAAGGAACCATCTAGGCTCAGTCCAAATTAGCTAGCTTGTCTCTTATATTATTTATGGGTATGCTTATTTTAACAATTTCATTGACAATATCTATTGGAAATCATCTGCGGAGCTGGGATTGATCCCATTTCCGTTCTGTAGTTATTAGATCACTGAGACTTGTATTTTCATCATTTTGATTACGTAGGTGTTCCATAGTGAAGTTTGCTACCCATAGATCATGCCAAACATTACCATTTCCAATAAGCCATTTGAGTCCCGTGTAAAATTTATCTCGAACATTAATCAAGTAGTCACCCTAATTGCCATGAAACATTGTATTGTACTTTTAGTCATAATAGTATCTTGTTTCAAGTATTTTTCTTTAACCATTTTGACCTAGATTTTTTTTGTATAAATTTTCCATAAGAGTTTCATTTGGAGAGTTATATTGATGTCTTCTACTTTCTTGAAACCAAGTCCACCTACAGGTTTTGGGATGCAAAGTTGATCCAACTAATGAGTGAGTGATATCGTTCAGTAGGGACGCACGTTTTCAGATGTCTGTAGGGAGCTTTTGTTGTAGTTAATTTTGAGACCTGAGATTCGAGAAAACTTTTCTAGGATTCCTTTAACGAGATTTATGCTTTGTAACGTGGCACTACCAATTATCAATTTAAAGCCTACATTTAGTTTGGGGAGATTTGACTCACGTTGTATTGTATGGGCTAGTAGTTCCATTATGATTACAAAGATGTACGGTGCTAAGGGGTCACCTTGCCGAATTCCTTGCGAAGGGGCAAAAGGTGTCTTGGGGATATTGTTAGTTAGGACCAATATCGTGGTTGTAGTGAGGCAGGTCATAACCCACCATACCCAGGTGGCCGAAATGAAAGCCAAATTTTATAAGAATTGCTTTGATATAATCCTAGTTTATCTAATCATACGTTTTTTTTTCATATCTAGCTTTACCGTCATCTATCCTGTCTTTCCTTACTTTTTGTGGAACGAGTGAAAAATTTCATGTGCTATAAAGGTGTTGTTTTGAATGGATCTTCCTTTCACAAAAACTTTTTGGAATGGACTTATAAACTAATATAGGCATGTACAATTTACAGAAGAAAAAAAAATTGTACATTAACATAAATCACCTAGCTTGTTATAAAACGGGGTGGCTATATGCACCCATCGCAGGTGCTATATGCACTCCTTAGAACGGATTATAGATCCGTCCGTTGTATATTTTTTTAAAAATATACGGACGGATTTAGGATCCGTCCGTTGTAAAAAAAATAAAAAAAATTACATAGGACGGATCAAGGATCCGTACTATGTAAACTAAAAAAAAGAGGGTCAAAAAGCTGCAGTGTGCAGCTTTTCTTTCCAATTCACCATCCATAACCGGATCAAGGATCCATCCCTTGTCTCTTTTTTTTTTTGCTTTTTATTTGTTTACATAGGACGGATCTATAATCCATCCTATATAATATTTTTTTTATAACGGACGAATCCTAAATCCGTCCGTATATTTTTAGTAAAATTTACAAGAGACAGATCTATAATCCGTCCTAAGAAGTACATATAGCACCTGTCTCCGGTGTATATAGCACAATCCTTAGAAAATGGGGCTATGTTAAAGGGTTGGTTAAGAGAGGGTAAAATCCAAGGGGATGATATGATGTGGTAATAGTCAATGGTATATTGATTAATATGGCATATTAATTGTGGAATATGCCAAGAAGCTAGAAAAATTATCTTTTGCAACTATCCACCATTCCTTAATGGAACAACCTAAGCTAGTTGGGTATTTTTGCTTTATTAATTAATGCCCCTAACTACTCTAATTAGGGTCCATATATATATATATATATATATATATATATATATATATATATATATATATATATATATATATATATATATATATATATATATATATATATATATATATATATATATATATATATATATATATATATATATATATATATGTAGTATATCAGTATATGCTTGGCCAAAGTTTGGTCATTAATGTAGGGTATATACATACATTATATATATTGGTGTTTAACACACATGACATACATGATCTAACTGTTTAGTTAATTAAGCCTAACAATGCAACTGGGTCCCACTTCCTAAGTTCTAAGCCTCAAATTTCATAGTGGGGCCCATCTAAAGCCCGTACATATTTTACATGCAAATACGAGCATCAACGTGCCGTTGTTGTTGTACTGTAATATTCAGGCCATGGTTCCGGTATATATTATAAATTAATAAAATAAAATAAAATAAAATAAAATAGAGGTGAGATTCTACATAATTAATGAAACTACGAAATGCATTAGGATCAAGCTAAACAAGTCTAAAATAATTCCACCCTAGAGCGTTGTTGTAGACGAAAACACGCAATTTTGAATCGGCTAACAGAGCATCGTCGATTCGGAACTGTGTGTCTCACAAACAAAAATTAATCAAATAAAATAAAATAGAGGTGACATTGAAATGAGTGACATTTTGAGATGTTATTGGAAGATTGAAATGACCATCGATCTCGTACTCTTATATAAACTTACAGAAATTAGTCCCAGTCGGGGTGACCCAGTGGTGTGGAGTAAGGGGGTGGTAAGGAGGTCCCGGGTTCGATCTCTTACTCCGCCCCTTTCTTTGGATGAAAATTTAATGTTTGTCTTGCTCCTTACCAGTGGGTCGAGCCGGTCGGCACAAATCGATTTACATAGTATGTGGCTCTTGCCGACTTGATCACGTGATCAGAGTTTATCACCGAAGGTGGATTCCTCGCCATTAAAAAAATTACAGAAATTACTAGATCCATACTTTACATATGTATTCGGAAGGATTAAATATGTAATTGATCTATTAATCCACTTGTGTTAATTGACCATTACCATTAGCTTTCACTTCAATAATGAACTCTAATTAATCTAACATTCAAAATGAGGATGCATACAAGTTTAACTATTTTTTTTAAGCATGATAAGGATTATAAAAGCCGTCACCGATCGGGCTTCTTTCCTAGTGCGTCCGAACGGACGAGAATACAGAGTTCAGGATCAACAACGAATTGAAGCTATCATCGGCAGGGATACAATTTAACTATGATCAACTTTCACATCCCTTTTTTTTTTGTGTATTTCTGTTTTCGGCCTTTTTCAAAAAATTAAAAATAAAAAGTAACAAAAATTGATGGTTGAGATTTAAAAATTAAAGAAAAACAATTTATATAACTCAACTCGATCATGGTAATTAAGTGTGAGGAACATTGATTAGGCGGCCGACAATGTTTCGTCCAATATCGACAAAAATCATCCTTGCTTGATCCACCGGATTATTCGTCAAATCATACATTTCAACTATATTTATTTTGATTACAAAAACAAAAACTATATACGGAGTATATATTTAAAAATATTTTGATCAGTTGATGTTTTGCATAAAACCACACAAATTATGGAATAAGTTAGTGATAGAATGATATTTTGTTTGTTGGTCATGATTCACACTTGTGGAATAATATTAATCTTAAAGTCTAGTTAGTTGTCTGACCCAAAAAAAAAAATTTTGCTCGTCGTGGTTCGTGGGGAACATTGATCTATTGATGAAATGGTATTTAAATTAGGAAATGTTATTAAAAATCTGCAAAAAGATGTGGTGCAACTGATTAAGGAGTAGCCAACCTTGTATTCTCACCTACTTCATCACCATTTTTATTACTCATTATTTTATTAGGGTGTCGTTTTATACACTGCAAATACACTCCGTAATATGTTGCTAATTAACGTCAAAATGGACATTGTACAAACGTTGGATTGAACGTTGTTGAGTGGAGAAGTTGTTGACGTTGCTAGATGACAAGCCAAATGATTAAGTTGGATCAAGGTAGCAATGTCGGATTGGACGTTGCTAAGATAAATATTTTATTGAAAGGGAACAAATACAGTGTTCAAAAGGATGTAAATTTATGGTGTATATACAGTGCGCGTTTTAATTATACTTTTTTCACTTATTAAAGTTTGTTTGTTAACAAATAAAAAACGAAATGAAGTAGAATATAATATTTCAAGATATTATATATGTTTAGTTGCATATGTTAAGATCATCTCTAACATATTATATATTTTGGGGATTATGGAGTTTTAAAGAACTTTAAGCTGTATTTTGATTTAATAGATTCTATATCTCATTCTCCAAAATGTAAAAATAATAGAAAAAATAGAGGCTTTCTTAAATTTACAACATTTTACAAAACTAAAAAATTATTCAAATCTTCAAAATTGGAAAACTGTTTGAGTTCAAACAAAATAATTTGAAGAAAATTTGAGAAAGTTGTTAGAGATGATCTAAGAACTTTGATTTGTCTCCTTTTTGAATGATTTGATTATTTTAGTTTTAATTGTTTTCTTAAGTTATATACATTTTTTTTTATAGGGAATCGTTCTTAATTAAGGTTGTTTTTAGGGCATATGTTGGGCATATGCTAAAAATACCATTTTAAAAAATAAAAAATAAAATCATTTCTCAAGAATTAGACTTCACGCATTCGACCAAAGAGCCCTAAATGTTTTTTCATACACGTTATTGTGTATAAAAAGAGGTAACAATCATAAAAATCAGGATAAACTCTTAATTGTTAATTATTCTATCTTTATCAGTGGCGGATCAAGGATTTCTGTTTGGGGGGGGGGGGGGGGGCGCTGAAAATAACAAAGACATTTAATAAATTCGTCTTGCAGTTACAAATAGGTTCAATACTAAAAACAAGTTTGATACTAAACATAAGTTCAATACTACAATTCCACAAACAAGTTCACTTTGACGGTAGAGGAGGTAAAGCCATCTTGCGTGTTTTCATGTTCTGAAAATGTTGCAGAATAACTTCGTTGTCAATGCTCTCGAAAATATCACTCTCGATGTAGCATACCAAAGAATCATTGAGATACTCATCACCCATCTTGTTACGCAAATCCGTCTTTACAAAACTCATTGCAGAGAAGGCTCTTTCAACGGTTGCAGTTGCGACAGGAAGCACCAAAACCAACACAATAAGACGATATACCAAGGGAAAACATTTGCTAATGCCATCCTCAACCATCTTCTTCGCAACATCTCCAAGATCTTCCAATGCAGAATATATTTCAGTTTTCCTCATGGATGTAATCCACACTTCTAATTCTTGCTTGAGTACAGATCTATCAATCTCTGAAAAGTCTTCTAGATATAGCTCTGCAAGTTGAAGTAGCTTAGACTGATTGTAATTGGAGAAAGAATTCTTGGGATTAAGGCTTGCACTACATGTGAGTAATGTAGTGTTTGTCTCGTCGAAACGATTCTCCATCTCCTGATTAATTTGATCAATAACCTAAAAATGAAGCGCCATGTTAAGTATACTTCTAATACTAATAAGGGTAAATTGCAACTAATATCCCAACCTTTAGGGATAGTTGCTTTTAATATCCTAACCTTGTAAAATTTCACGAAATATCCTAACATATATCATTAGTTGCACTTAACACCCTGGATGAGATTCTTAAATTATAAAAATTACCCACATCATACAAAAATTATAAAAAATCACCCATATTCATAAAATGTTTTCAATAAACTCCTAATATATTTTAAAATTTGAAATTAAAAAAATCTGTTACAATTTAAGCCCACCCAACCCACCATCCAAAAATAATTATAACAGGTATATAAAATATACTCCTTTAAAAATATAATATAATTATTTTAGCATTTACTCATTTAATATTTTAATATAAGTACTCAAAATAATTAATTATTTATCTTAAACATAACACTTTTACAAAAATAAAATAATGTAGATTTTAATAAATAAATGGTATGAGATATGATAACCATTTGTAATAAATAGTTATATAATAAAGATATATTAAAAATCATATGGTAAAATTATTATTTTTTACCACATTATTTGGAATATATCTTTATTATATAATTATTTATTGCAAATGGTTATCATATCTTTTACCATTTATTTTTTTAAATCTACTTTATTATATTTTTGTAAAACTATTATGTTAAACATTTCTTATAGAATCATTTTATTAATACCATGAAATTTATGTGTGATACATTATAAGATGTTATGTATTAGTTTTAGTATATATAACATAATATTAACCAAAAAGAAAGTATATATCGTATCAAATAATATACATGGAATATATAGATGCACTAATCGACATGTATCGAGACAGACTTATATAAATTTAGATTTTAATTATAATATATGTTTTTTGATAAATAATTAATTATTTTGATTGATTATATTAAAATTTTAAATGAGTAGATGCTAAAGTAATTATATTATATTTTAAAGGAGTATATTATATATATATATATATTATAAGTATTTTTTTATGGTGGGTCAGGTGGGGTCAAATTGTAAGAGATTTATTTAATTCTCATTTTTTTTAAAATGTATTAGGGATTCATTGAAAATATTTTATGAATATGGGTGATTTTTTGTAATTTTTGTCTGATGTGGGTAATTTTTTAATTTAAGAAACTCATTTAGGGTGTTAATTGCAACTAATAGTATAGATTAGGATATTTTGTGAAATTTTACAAGGTTAGGGTATTGAAAGCAACTATCCCTAAAGGTTGGGATATTAGTTGCAATTTACCCTACTAATAATGAAATAAAAACTTAATCAATTGATAAATAATACAATACTCTAATTACCTGACAGAATATGTTGACTCGAAAATGGTGGTAGTTTGTCATCTTCACCTCTTCTCCTGCACATCTAGAATGAAATCGACTTGCCAAATTATCTTCCATTTTGAAGATGATCACATTGTGTGTAGCACAAAACTCATTTTCTTGATGCAATCCTCTTCCAGTTGAAGCATCTCCCTTTTCTAACATCTCCACCAAGTTATCATGTTGAATCTGTCGCAATTGGTCTCTTCTTTTGCAAGAAGCCCCAACCATGTTCGTAATCAACATCAAATAACTAAAGAAATCTGCCACATCTCTATTTTTGGTTCCACACCCCACAATAACTAGTTGAAGCTGATGAGCAAAACAATGAATATATCTTGCATATGGATTTTCCTTCAAAATAAGAGTCTTCAACCCATTATGCTCGTCTCGCATATTTGAAGCTCCATCGTATCCTTGGCCTCTCAGTTTACTGAATGATAATCCATACTGAGCAAAGAACGCATCAATACCACTTTTCAAACATAGTGCAGTGGTCTCACGAACATGAACTACCCCAAGAAACCGCTCCACAACAACTCCTTGGTCGTTCACATATCTTACAACAATAGCCATTTGCTCTTTCACTGCGACATCACGAGACTCATCAATCAATATAGAAAAGAATTTATCCCCAAGTTCTCGGATAATGACATTTATCGTCTTTGAAGCACATGCCTTAGCAATATCCTTCTGAATTGAAGGACTAGTGAGCTGATGATTTCCAGAGGCATTACCCAACACAACCTTTGCAACCTCTTCATTTAGATCACCACATAACTTAAGCAATTGCATAAAATTACCTCTATTTTTTTGAAGAAACTCTATCATCATGCCCCCGAAAAGCCATCCCATGCGCAAGTAGATATCTAGCCGCTCTCAAACTTGTAGTCAAACGAAGACGGTAAGCAGCACTTTGTACTTCTGTTGAAGTAGACAAACATCTTGAAATACTTTGCGCTTGATTTTTGTAACTAATAAACAATATTCTTGCATCATTGTGTTGACTATTAGCACTCCCTACATGCTCTTCAAATTTCTCAAGAGCCTTCTTCCAATTAGAACATCCCTCCTTGGCAAACACCCCATCTCCATATTTTGGTCCTAAGTCACCTTTGAAAAGATAACACCAAAAACAATAAGCAGCATCTTTAGAAACACTATATTCCAACCATTCTCTATCTTTGAACCACTTCTTTTGGAAACTTCTCTTTTGTTTTCCAAAGAACGTTGTGGGAAATCATGTGACATAGGTTGACAAGGACCATTAAGAATATAATCTCTCTTGACATCATCTCTAATCAAAGGATCATATTCATCAATGGGGTTCCGCAATGCAGGATCACTAATAATAACCCATTCTTTCTCCAATCGAGCTCTTTTTTCGCTCTTTCTATCATCTCTAGAAATATTTTGTTCAACCGCAATCACGTCATCAACATTCTGAGATGGAGTTGGAATCTGGTTGGTTGAAGGAATTGAAGATCCACTATTTCAAACAGATGACTTGGATCGAATAACAAACTTATCCATATTTTATACTCCTATAACAAAACAAATCCACAAACCACAATTTCAAATCACAAATCACAAATTCATTTCTCACAACCACAATCACAATCAAAAACCACAATCGTAATTTATTTCTCACAACCACAATCACAATCACAACCAAGTCCACCATCAAAATTGCAATCAATTTTCAAATTACAAAGGAACAAATTTATTTCTCACAAATCAAAAACCCTAATCGAAATTCCCCAAATTGATTCTCAATTACACAAATTCTAATCTAAATTGATTATTAATCAATCAATTGAACTTAAAAACAAAAAAAAATTCAAAAGAAGATGAACTAAGGAAGAAAACTAACAAGGAGATCGAAGGAGTGAAGAATTCGCCGGTTGAAAAGAAGCCTTCGCAGATGCAGACAGTAGGTTGGGGTGCACTGGTGCGCTGCGCCGCCGGTAGGATCGGCCGGAGCCCGGAGGTGGAGCAAGAAGCGGCGGCGGCAGCCGTGACTCTTCGCTGAAGCCTTCGCCGAAGCCTTTGCAAAGCTTCTTCTGTCAACAATAAAAAAAAAGGAGAGTAAAAAAAGGGCAGTAAAAAAAATGGGGCGGGTTAATTTTGATGGTTAAAAAAGCAAAGCTTCTTCTGTCAACAGTAAATAAAAAGGGAGAGTAAAAAAAAGGGCAGTAAAAAAAATGGGGCAGGGCGGGGTTAATTTTGATGGTTAAAAAAAAACAGATATAAGAGAATATGGGTGCTGAATGAGATTCGAACCCGGGATGACTGAGATTTCATTAAAACCAACCCGCGTCCTAACCATTGAGCTAACACGTCCTTGTGATTCTATTCTACTTCATTTTTATATATTACTAACTTAACAGAAATATAAAAATATACATATACCCTTATTTAGGATAGGGGGGCTTCAGCCGCCCTGAGCCCCCCACAGATCCGCCACTGATCTTTATCATTTAAATTAACAAATAATGATTCATATCAACACCCGTTGACTCAATTGATAAAGAAAAGAGCTCAATTGTTAAGCAAAATGCGAAGCAGCAAAATAAACCCAACCTAAAGACGGTCAATATAAAGTTTTTTTTATAAGCAGCCTATGGCTCATCGTATTTAATAAAGGGGGGGATCGACTTTACTGGTGGGCCGATAGGGCCGGGTGGTTCACTACCTCAAGTGCTTATAAGCTAATCACATCCCGTTCTGTATCCAATATAGACATAAACTATTGGATTTGGAAGGTCGACACCCCGCCTAAGATTAAAAATTTCCTATGGAAAATCAGTCAGGACGGACTCCCCACGGCCTCTAGACTTGCCTCTCGCGGGGTCCCTATTCCCACTACGTGCTGCATTTGCAATGGGGCGGTGGAAGATGATATCCATCTTCTTTTTGAATGCCCTTTTGTACACACCTTGCTCCAATTTGGATCTAGAGAAGCGTCAACCATAGTTAATATGATACGTCAATTCGAGATATAAAACCTATCCTCGCCTTTCTCGGAAATATCCTAACCCCCACTGCAAAAATGAAGATGGCCTTTGCGTGGTGGACTATCTGGTATAACCGCAATCAATTCCTATTTAGACAAATCCCCGTGCCAAGTACGGATGCTACAAGCAGCTGATTAAAACCCATATACTCCAATGGGAGAAAACGTCGCTGACTGATTGTGTTTTCGACGAGGAATACTCGTCGGATCGGCTACCTTCTTCACGACAGAACAAGAAACGCGAACACTGGGACACCCAATGGCGAAAACCACCTAGAGGCACTTTTAAACTAAATTTCGACGGCTCCTCCCTATCCAACTCGGTTAGTTCGGCGGGGGCCATTATTCGGGACTAGGAAGGTCGCCCAATTAATATATGCTACCAACAACTAGGAAGACACATCGCCCTTAAAGCGGAAGCTCTGGCTCTAAAATTGGGGGTCCAACAAGCTTCTCAACTCCGTATAGACAAACTTCAAATTGAAGGGGATTCCAGCATAATCATCAACCATTTAAACAACCGCACAAAATGTCCCTGGGAAATTGAGCTTATTCTGGGGGATGTCAAAACATTACTCTCCACGTTAAAAGAAGTTTCCTTCCTTCATGTTCCCCGTAAAGGCAATAGAGTGGCTGATAAGGTTGCACACCTTTGCCACTCGGCCAAGGAGAACGAAATATACAGCAATTCCGGTCTTTCCGACCTCACCCGCAAGGATGCTGCCGGATAGAGCTAGCTCACCCGAATTCTTTCCTAATCAAAAAAAAATAATAATAAAAAATAAAGGGGGAGTTTGTGAAATGTCCAAAAAAATTGTTCTAATTGGTGAATTGTCCACATTTTTGGACGTGGAGTGTCCATCTTGCCAATAGCAATTTTATCATCTTGCCTATAGCCTCACTCTTTTTCTTCTTTTTTTTTTACATTTTGTCGTGCAAAAATAAGATTATGCTGTGCATTTGCAAAAATAAGAGTATGTTGAGCAAATATGACCCAAGTCTATTTTTTTTACATTTTGTCGTGCAAAAATAAGAGTATGTTGTGCATGTGCAAAAATAACCGTATGTTGAGCAAATATGACCCAAGAATATTTTTTTATTTTTTATTTTTTTACATTTTGTCGTGCATAAATAAGAGGATGTTGTGCATGTGCAAAAATAACCGTATGTTGAGCAAATATGACCCAAGTCTATTTTTTTTAACATTTTGTCGTGCAAATATAAGAGTACGTTGTGCAAATATAACTGTAAGTTGTGCAAATATGACCCAAGTCTAGTTTTTTTTTTTTTTTTTTTCATTTTGTCGTGCAAATATAAGAGTACAATGTGCAAATATAACCGACTGTATGTTGAGCAAATATGACCCAAGTCTAGTTTTTTTGTTTTTTTTTTTAATTTTTTTTAACATTTTGCCGTGCAAATATAAGAGTACGATGTGCAAATATAACCGTATGCTGAGCAAATATGACCCAAGTCTATTTTTTTTTACATTTTGTCGTGCAAATATAAGAGTACGTTGTGCAAATATAACCGTAAATTGTGCAAATATGACCCAAGTCTAGTTTTTTTTTCATTTTGTCGTGCAAATATAAGAGTACGATGTGCAAATATAACCGTAAGTTGTGCAAATATGACCCAAGTCTAGGTTTTTTTTTACATTTTGTCGTGCAAATATAAGAGTATGATGTGCAAATATAACCGTAAGTTGTGCAAATATAACATTTTGTTGTGCAAAAATAAAAATAAAAATATAGATTATGGATCTCATAATAAAATATAGATAGTTTTTTTAATTTCTCATATTCATAGGGTGATTTTTGTAATAGAATATAGATATTTTTTTATAATTCCCATATTTATTGGGTCATTTTTATAATTTAACAAAAAATCTTTCTCCTTCCTCCGGAATCCTCCCCAATCTGGAATTGGATCCGGCTCCGCCTCCGGCTCGCTCCGGCGTCGCTCGCTCGCTCCGGCCTCATTCGGTCTCGCTCGATCTCACCACTGCGCCTCGCCGCCTCCGCCTCCGATCTCGCTCCTTCGAACGCTCCCTCGCTCGCTCGCTCGCTCACTGCCTCCACCACCGCCTCCGGAGACGTCGACCAGATCCGGCCTCGATTTTGCAATTGAGATCCAATTGAGATCGATTGCAATCGTTCCAAGCACACACAGATCCAATTGCTGCATCTCGATTGCAATCGATGAAGGACACGGGAGGAACGATTGCAATCGATTGCCGCATCTCGATTGGTGCAGAAGAAGGAGACGGGAGGAACGATTAATTGCAAGCACACACAGAAGTCCGGAGAGAGGAGGAAGATGGAGGCGGTGGCGAGCGAGCGAGACAGGAGTTCGGAGATGAAGGTTCGAGAGAGCGAGACAGGAGTCCGGCGTCAAAGAGAGGAGGAAGATGGAGGTTTGAGAGAGCGAGACAGGACTGGAGAGAGGGGAGAGAATTAAGGGTAGGGGATGGACAATTTCACAATTTGCCCCAAACCTTGGACATTCCGCCAATTAGGCCAAAAAAAGTGCATATTTTCCAAATTTTCTCTTTAATAAATTAGTATCGGGTAGAGCTCGCTCGCCCGAATTCTTTCCTAATAAAAAAAAAGAATTTAATAGATTAGTACTAATATTTCATATGATCTTGTTTTAAAGGATTGAGATTAGACCTGTCAATTGGGTCATTCGGATTGGGTTTGAGTTTGGATCATTCGGATCCTGGATAAATCGAGTTTCGGACAATTGGGTTAACGGTCGTTCTGGGTCGAGTCAAATCGTGTTTGTCCCGGGTTCAGGTTGACCCATCGGGTCAAAAATCTCGAATTAAGACTTTTTAAAAATATTAAAATAATATCAAAATTAAATTTTAATATAAATAACTCAAATTAAACTAAATAATAATATTATAATTAAATTTATAAATATAATAATAATAATATTTTAAGCATAAAAAATCATATTTATACAAATAAATGTTCTAACATAGTATAATTATTAAATATATAAGTTATTTAACTTATGAGTGACCTTAATAAATACAGTTGCATGACGAATCTATATGAGGTCAATTTAGTGTCTGTGCGGCATCTACATGGTACTGACTCATCGGATCGATTTTGACCCAACAGGTCACCGAGTCTTGACCCTAAAACTCCCAGGTAATTTGAGTTCGGATCGATTTCGAATCTCGGGTCTAAAACACCAGGTTTAAACTCGTAAAATTATCGGACGTACGAGTCGGATTTTTCGAATCGGATCATATTTTGACAGGACTAATCCAGATCCTTTCAGTATCAATCTAGTCTCCATGTATACATGTTACCAACTTATATGATTCAAACTTCAATCTTGTCGATTATATTCTTGAAGAATCTATCAACATTTTATTACCGAACCAACTGAATACGGTTAAAATTAAGTTATCATATACATATATGGATTCTTAACTAAACCAACTCACCCTATTGGCTACCACTTTTTGGGTCAATTCAACGAATGCATTTTTGTACATTACTTATAAATTAACTTAATTATAAAACTATATCTTTTGACTTTTGGTTTGTTTATCGATTATTAAAGTAAAGGTCAGCGCGGGGCGGCAAGGGCAATTGTGCAAGTGGCCAAAGTGGAAGTATATACTACTATATGAGTACCTCTATCATATATTCTCGCATTTTCTCAAACTACTTTTCAAATATTAATAACTTTTTGACTTTTCACTCATTGTAAGATTAAAACTTCGTTTGACAAGGTTTACATGGTATATGACTCTTGATGACTGGGTTACATGTTCGGAATTTACTATCAAAAGTGAATTACTCTCGTTATAAAAATAAAGATGACTGGGTTACATGTTCGGAATTTACTATCAAAAGTGAATTACTCTCGTTATAAAAAAAAAAAGACTCCGTTTGAAAATGAAATTAACTTTTAAGAGCTTTTGATTTCCATATTCTATAGTTTTAAATAAATTAAATATAAGATTTTAATTTAATTAGTTTTTGAAATTAGATTTTCAACAACTACCCACCCAAAACTTTTTACAACTTTTCTTTTTATATTCACAAGTTTATGTTATGGCCGGAGCCTTAACAGATGCTGTTGCTAACTAACTAGAAAGAGAGAGGGATGAGAGAGTTAGAATAAGGTGAGGTGAAGAGAGAAAGAGAGTTTTAGGAGGGAAGATATGATTTCATTTTTAGTCATACCCATCCTCAATGGGTTTACAAGTCTATTTATAGACTATATTCGGCCATAACAGTGCCTCACCCATATAAAGCCTTGTCTCAAGGCTTGAAATACTAACCATAACAGTGCCTCACAGTAAGACCCCTGTCCCCCGCGTATACCCAATCTAAGGACTAAGTTGAAAATGAGGGAATTGATTGAGGATATGAGCTGCTGCTTCCCATGTTGCCTCTGACTCCGACAGATTCCTCCATTTGATGAGCCATTCAGTCACTGGATCCCCATTCTGCAGCTTGTGCATCCTAGTATCCAAAATCTGCTCAAGCTCATTCAGTATCTGCCCCTCGTCATCCGTAAATGGCAATGAATCACATATATCCCCTTTGCCCCCATGCTTCAACTTTAACTGAGAGACGTGAAACACAGGATGGATCTTCGAAGAATCTGGCAATTGCAACTTATAGGCCACTGGTCCTATCTTTGCCAAAATCTGATATGGCCCATAGAACTTTGAACTGAGCTTGAGGTTTCTCCTGACTGCAGCAGAGACCTGTCTATATGGCTCTAACTTGACAAATACCCAATCCCCCACATTGAAGGACCTGTCAGTTCTGTGAGCATCAGCAAACAATTTCATGCGCGCTTGAGCTTGCTGAAGATGGTCTTTAAGCTGCTTAATTACATGTTGTCTTGATACTAACCAATCATCCACTGGCGATCCCGTTGCAGATAGAGTTGGTAACCCCAGCTGATGTGGAGGATAGCCATACAATGCCTCAAAGGGAGTCATCTTGATGGTTGACTGTGAAGTGGTGTTATACCACCATTCAGCTAAGAAGAGCCACTGACACCACTTCCTTGGATTGCTTGATGTCATGCATCTCAAATAAGTCTCAAGACACCTGTTCACTCTTTCAGTTTGCCCATCAGATTGTGGATGATAAGCAGTGCTTAGATCAAGTCTTGTGTGCAATGCTTTGAACAAGTGTTGCCAGAAATGACTCACAAACACCTTGTCCCTATCTGAAACAATACTAGTAGGAATACCATGAAGTTTATAGATCTGTTCCATGAACAAAGAAGCCACCTTTGCTGCAGTAAAGGGATGACTCAGAGCAAGGAAGTGAGCATACTTGGTGAGTCTATCCACCACCACCAAAATTGTATCCTTTCCCTGGGAACGAGGCAAACCCTCTATAAAATCCAAGCTAATATGACTCCATGGTTTCTCTGGAATTGGCAAAGGATGCAGCAACCCTGGAGAAGACACATTCTCTGTCTTACTTCTCTGACACACATCACAGTCCTTGACAAAATTAGCCACATCCTCCTTTAACCCTTGCCAATAGAAAATACTCTTCATCCTGTTATAGGTAGCATGTATTCCTGAGTGACCACCCACAGGTTCCTCATGTAATGCTGCTAATAACTTCTTCCTCAATTCAGTTGTGTTCCCAATAAGTAACCTGCCTTTGTACCTCACCAAGCCCTTTGTGACAGTAAAAGGACCTGGCTCACTGGATAAAGCTTGAACTATAATTTCCTGAACCTTTTTGTCATGATCATAACTCTCCAGAACTTCAATGAGCCACACAGGTTGAACCACTGTCATTGCAGCACAAGAGTCATACTAAAAAACTCTTGAAAGAGCATCTACAGCCTTATTTTCCACCCCTTTCTTATAAGCAATTTCATAATCCAGTCCCAACAATTTTCTTACAGCTTTCCTCTGCACCTGTGTTGACAATCTTTGATCAAGTAGATGCTTCAAGGGTTGATGGTCTGTCTTGATTATGAACCTACGGCCTTCCAAATAATGCCTCCATTTATCAACAGCAAGCAAAATAGCCAAGAGCTCCTTTTCATACACTGCCAAACACAATTGCCTCCCTTGCAATGCTTGACTGATGAATGCTATAGGTCTACCTTGTTGGATCAGTACAGCCCCCCCACCCGAATCACAAGCATCAGTCTCCACCACAAATGGAAAAGAGAAATCAGGCGTGGCTAACACTGGGGGAGCACTCAAAATCATCTTCAATTTGCTGAATGCCTTCTCAACATCTTCTGACCAAACAAAGCTATCCCTTTTTAGCAAATCTGTCAAGGGCTTGGCAATGCAGCCATAACCTCTAATAAATCTTCTGTAATACCTACTAAGACCCAAAAATCCCCTTAGAGCTTTGATGTTTTTGGGAGGAGGCCATCTCAACATAGCTTCAACCTTCCTTGGATCTGTTGACACCCCTGCAGCAGAAATGATATGCCCCAGATACTCAACCTTTTCTTGAGCAAATTCACACTTAGACTGCTTGGCAAAGAGCTTGTGAGTCCTCATCATAGATAACACCTCCCTCAGGTGGCTAACATGTTCCAACACAGACTTACTGTAGACCAAAATATCATCAAAAAACACCAATACAAACCTCCTCAAAAAACTGCTAAAAACATCATTCATCAAACTCTGAAAAGTTGCAGGTGCATTAGTCAATCCAAATGGCATTACTCTGAATTCATAGTGGCCATGGTGTGTGCGAAAAGCAGTCTTTGCAATGTCCTCCTCCACCATTCTGACTTGGTGGTAACCAGCTCTTAAATCCAACTTAGAAAATACACAAGCACCACTTAACTCATCCAGCAAATCCTCTATATGTGGGATAGGAAACTTGTCTTTGACAGTAATGTCATTAAGTCTCCTATAATCAATGCAAAATCTCCAGGTGCCATCCTTCTTTTTCACCAGCAAAGTTGGAGATGCAAAAGGACTTTGGCTAGGCCTAATAACCCCACTAGCAAGCATTTCTGCCACTTGCTTTTCAATTTCAGTTTTTTGAAAATATGGATATCTATAAGGCCTTGTGGCTACTGGTGCTGCCCCTGGCTTGAGCTTAATGGCATGCTCATGGTCCCTCACAGGGGGTAATCCTTTTGGTTCAAGAAAGACATATGCAAATTCACTCAGTAATTCTGTAATATCAGAGGGTAAATGGTCCTGTGTCTTTCTGAGACTGCAAACTTGAGCAACCTGCACCACCATCACAGAGGGGTCCCCATGATATAGCTTACTCAGCTCCCTTCCTGTCAACATCTTAACACAAGCTGTTTGAGAATCTTTATTCTCTTTGAACCCTTTTAGTACCACCTGTTTGCCTGACTTGGTAAAAGAAATTTGGACCTCTATAAAATCAAACAACATATGATTATATCCAGCTAACCAATCTGTACCCAAGATCATATCACACCCTTCCATTTTCAACAATCTGATGTCATGCTCATAGCTACTACTCTGCATTTCCCATACAAAAGCCTTGCATACCTTGTTGCTAAACATTGTGCCACTAATGGTGTTCACTTGCATTATCCCTGCTGCGCAAGCCTCAAATCCAGCTTCTTTTGCTACCCTTGAATCCAGAAAACTGTGGGTTGCCCCACTGTCAATGAGGATTGTCACCTCTTTTCCCTTCACTGATCCTTTTACCCTAATCGTACTCCCAGATTCATCTCCCGTAAGCGCATGGACATACACTTCATCTTCTTGCTCTTCCTGACTACCCTCCTGAACTAACTCCTCTCATACAGGCTCCCTATCTTGAACCTTTTGGGCAATCAAACTGAACAGAGACTGAGTCTTGCATCTATGCCCATGAAAGAATTTATCTCCACATTTGTAGCATAATCCTTTCTTGGCCTCAATTGATCTACCCGTACTCACCTCGGATGCTGCAGGAACTGTCCCTTTGCTATTATCCCCTGTACTACTCGTATTGCTCGAAGAATTCCTCGAATCCCCCTTGAAGGATGAATTCCACGTCCAAGAAGACGATTTCATTCCCCCAAACTGGGATCCCCCACCTGTTGACCTCCATTGCGTTCTTGATACTCGAATTAAAGCTTGGACAGCCTTATAATGCAAACGAGCTTTATCAATTACTTTCGCCATTGAAGCTGGTCTTCCCAACTTCACCAAGGATTGGATCTCAGTCCTCAGTCCACTAATGTAGCTCGACACAAAATACGATTCCGTCAATTGCTGAATGAAAGAAAGCATGCATGCCCTCAATTCTTCGAACCTCTCATTGTATTCCTCTAGATCGTCCTGTTGCTCCAACTTGTTGAACTCTCCCACGATCTCTGCTTCCCTTCGATCCCCAAATCTCAAACAGATTGCGTCACAAAAATCCTCCCAACTTACATTCCGATTCTGCATCACATACCCCTGAAACCACGTATCTGCTTTATCAGTGAGGTACATTGCGGGGATTTCGACCTGCTGTCTCTCCTGGATCTGAAAAATGCCAAAATATTTCTCACACTTCCTAATCAAGTTGTGCGGCTTCTTACCATCAAAACTCGGAAAGCCGAGTTTAGGAAGACGATGGAAGCGATTATCTGCGCCTCCCATTCCCGAATGCTCCTGACCACCATTAAAGCTTTGGTGCCATCTTGATCCTGATATTTCTTGCTCTGGCGGACCATTCCCCATCAGAGATGCGCTGCGCTGACCACTTCTTGATCCCGAAGCTCCCCCTCGCGAACTAACTCCTCTGTCCGATTCTGAACGGAATTCTTGATGATCGCCAAATTGAGGGGGATGACTAACGAAGTCCGCCAATTGCTCCATCCTCTGGTCGTTTAACTTCTTGAAATCTTCAAATTGCTTTGCCTGATCCTCCCTGTACTGCTGAGAGTCGGCCATGAACTTCAGATTTGACGCCATGAATGCCTTAGTGTCCTCCCTGAATTCCTGGAACTGGAGCTCAAGTGTCTTCGATCTTGTGCCCTCCGCCATTGCTCACTTGGACGTACGCAGACCCACGCCGCCGGCCGGAAAAGGCTCTGATACCAAATTCTGTTATGGCCGGAGCCTTAACAGATGCTGTTGCTAACTAACTAGAAAGAGAGAGGGATGAGAGAGTTATAATAAGGTGAGGTGAAGAGAGAAAGAGAGTTTTAGGAGGGAAGATATGATTTCATTTTTAGTCATACCCATCCTCAATGGGTTTACAAGTCTATTTATAGACTATATTCGGCCATAACAGTTTATTTATTTCATTATGTCCCATCAGCTATCCTATTAGCTGAGTTACTAAACACCTTATTAACTTGTAAACATTTGGATTTAAGATATATGTAACACCCTTAATCCACCAGCTCCACTTATTATAACTGATTCAGCTACCCTATATTACCAAACAAGCCCTAATACTAAACTTTATCATTTTCAAAATAAAATCATTTAACAAAATAGATTTTATGAAACATGACGAGCACCTCAATTTTTGTTGTTGTTGTTGATTTAGGATCATAAATGTGTTTTTTTTGAGAAAACTTATGGTCGATCAGTATTGATAAGCAGTGATAAATGAAATATTTCGTGCTCTCTATCTTTTTTCCTCGAGAACCCACTGTGCTCTCTATCTTTTTTCCTCGAGAACCCACTGTCTATCTATTTAGTTATATTGATTAGGAGTGGGCACAAATCCCGCAAATTCCGGTTCCGTCCCGGTCCCGTCCCGGACCCGTCCCGGTCCCGGTGGAATTTAAGGAAAAAAAGTGAATCCTGTCCCGGTTCCGTCCCGCAAAAATTATGCGGGACAAGACTATGGGATCCCGCAAATCTCGGTCCCGTCCCGCATATTTATATTTATATTTATATTTATATTTATATTTATATTTATATTTATATTTATATTTATATTTATATTTATATTTATATTTATATTTATATTTATATTTATATTTATATTTATATTTATATTTATATTTATATTTATATTTATATTTATATTTATATTTATATTTATATTTATATTTATATTTATACGGGACAAGAGTTTTAATTTTGGTAGTACTAAATTTTTTAATAATTAAGTGATGTATAATGATATATATATATATATATATATTTAGTTATTTTAAACACAAGTTACACTAATACTGTAAGACTTGTAAGCAATATGAAAATAAAAAATTACTATGGGCTTGGGGGGTTAGGGATCTGAGCTCTAGGAGCCAAACAAAACAATTTCTTCTCCATTTTGAAATAGTGAAATCTCTATTCAATTCTAATCGGTTAGGGCTATAGGAGACTTGTGCTGCTGGCAATGTTTTTTTGTATGAAATTGTGTTGTTGGGAGTGTTAACATTATGGTGATATCATTCTATGAAGCATGAACTATGAAAACATTTTTTTATTTTTCGAGTTTTATAATATTTTATTATTTTTATTTGAGGGACAAGTCTCGTCCCGTCCCGTCCCGTCCCGTCCCGTGTGGGATTCAAAAAAAAAGGTGAATCCCGTCCCGGTCCCATCCCGGAAAAATTAAGCGGGACGGGCCTCATCCCAGTCCCGTCCCGTTCCATCCCGTCCCATGCCCACCCCTAATATTGATGTTGAATGTGCCATCTGTTTCATTGCACCTTTTTCTGTGTTTCTGTTGTATATTTCGATGATTTTCTATCTGCCGACTTGTCGGCTTATCCAGATTTATCTTGAATTCTTACTATTCAAAAACAAAAAGTTATATTGATGTTGAAAATTTTAGTTTTGTAATTAGGTCTCTATTTGGGCTTTTGTAAAAAAAAATATATAGATATTTCCCCATTTGGGCTTTGCAAAAAAAAATAATTTATGGTCTGATTAGGATTAAGGAGTGATAAATGAAATATTTTACGAGTTATTTTGTTCGTTTTGCTTAATGTAAAAGTTTGGGTAGTTTCAATAACATAGATCAAACTAAGATCCCAAAGCATAAATTAGGGTTGATGGCTTTGAGCTCGAGCCTCGAGGTGAATAGTAATGATATACAATCTTATCTGTAACAACATTAGCTTTTTGAAAGACGTGTTTGATTTGAACTTTTTTTATTAGGTAAAAATTCGAGGTCAAACATACCTGAACTCGAGGGCCGACAAGTCGGCAGATGAATAATCGTTATAAACAAACCAAAATAAAAAAATGGTGTAAAATACAGGCATACGCGCTCTACAAGGTGAAACTAAACACAACTAAACCGAACGAGATGGGGACGCAGACGGCGAACAAAGCCAAGCACTACCCAGAAGCAGCACCGCAGGCCGGCGGTACATCAGGAGTCACATGTGGGTAGTGAAGACGAACCTCCAAGGAAAAAGTCTTACGGGAAAAGGAGACGTCTCAATACACACTACCACGACCCCAGCCCGTCCCAACACCGAACAGCCAGAACCCCATCAAACGGAAAAGAAAGTCAAGACACGCCAAAAATAAAGTACCACACCGCCTGAACCGAAAACACCAGAAACCCTAGCGGGAAATTAGCGAACCCAACAGAGAATTATTTATCTATATATTAATTAAAAGCAAATCCCCTACGCCACGTGTCGTCCCCTCAAACAAAGTTATTTGTAAGGTATTATTTACACAATATCATTTAATTATGGTAATTATTAAACTATCTAATATTATTTACATAACATCATTTCTTAATATATTTTTAACCAATGGGATTAATTTAAAACTTTTTTTAATAAAGGTAATATTAACTGTATAGTATTATTTCATTATATATTAATTACATGATATTATTTCATACAACTTTTTTAAAACAATGGGATTAATTCAATTTATTTTTTAAAAAAATACATAGTTTCAAATATATGAAGTCTTTTTTTAAGCAACAAATTATATTGATATTTTAAGGATATGCACAAGAATTTAGAAATGTCATTTCCCCCTCTAAATACTCCATCAAATAATTTTTACTATCGCATCACATTTATTATGCACAAATTTAATTGGTTAAAGAAAAAAGTACAAATTTTATTGGTATTAGTTCAAAAGTAAAAAAGAGTGTAATTATTACTTCTAAAACATCAAATATTGTTGATCAAATTAAATTTAATCTCTTAAAGCATCAAATATTACCGATCGGATGGAGTATTTTTTTTATATAATAACCTTAATTTTTGGATTTTCACCTAATCTACATAAATTTTCAAATAATAAATTTAAAAAAATATTAACCAATGGGATTTATCTATCATAACTATTAAATGAGAAATGTTTTTCCTTATATGTTATAATCACTTTAGTTTTACTATGTCCTCTCAATCAACTAAATCTAGAAAAAAAAAAGTAAGTAATGAAATTTGTACACATTTCTCTAATAAAGCAGGCTATATCTAACTACTAAATCATAAGCATTTTTTTATTAGCTATTATAACCACATTTATTTTAGGATTTTCATTCAATCAACCTATTCTATTTAAATCTTAAACTCATATAATTTTTATACATTTTTTATAATTATTTTTATTATTTTTACTTACTTTTTCAAATCTATTTTTTTTGTTTTATGTTAACGTTTGTTAATAGATTATTTAATTTTATACTTACAGAATTTTATTTTGATCTTTTTAAAATACGCGTCATGGCGCGGGAATCGTACTAGTTATTAGTTATTATACTACAATTTATTATAAATTTTATTTTTATAATTTCTTAATTTTTTGGAGCCCTCCAAAGCGAGATTTGGGCTCTCCGAAAATAAATTTCGACGGGGATTTATATAAATAAATAAATTCATTATTAATATGGGTCCAAGGCTTTGCTTTGGGCCAAGCCTTGGGCCAAAGCACACAATATGGGTTCCCTCCTCGGGCAACACGGGCCCAAGGAAACCATCAGTAGCCAGATTGCAGGAGGGAGGCGAATATATGAAACTTGATAATGAGTACGAATATATGAAACTTGATTTGAACCTTGATAATGAGTACGAATATATGAAACCTTCCCCCAATGACATTCCCATGTTCTAGGAACAACATTGATTACGCTCAATGTCTATTTAGGGATGGCAATGGGTCGGGTGGTGGGTGGATGGACCCCCATTTCACCCGATCCACCGTGGATGACCCATCACCCCACCCATCCACCACCCATATCCACTTCACCCATATCCACTTTCACCCATATCCATCGGGTGAGCGGGTGAAATGGGTGAAATATGGATGACATATGGGTGATTTTTGCTAAATACACATCATTAAATTCCAATAAAACATGTAGAGAAAACCGTGGCTAAAATAACATCATCTTGCACATTAAGTCTTAAATAAGTCATCCTAAGTTTAAATGACATTGTCTTAAACATATGATCATAAGTTGTAAACACAAACGAGAGTTTAAATAGCATTGTCTTAACAAAATTAGCCGTCTAGCAACATTAAGACAAGAGTGGTAGAGGACGAAGAGGGCAAGGGATTTGCAAAACGAAGTGCCGATTAGAAAGTTGTCGTTTAGGAAATTAGAAAGTTTATATGTTTTTTATATAAAATATATAAATAATACTTTTATAATGTAGATGGATGGTGGATCGGGTCGGGTGGTGGATCGGGTGTGGGTGGAAAAAATCTCACCCCACCCGACCCACCACCCATATCCACTTCACCCATATCCACTTTTCACCCGCTTTTTTTCGGGTTTTCACCCACTTTTTTGGGTCGGGTGATTCGGGTTCGAGTCGGGTGCGGGTGAAATTGCCATCCCTTTGTCTATTTATTGTTATTGAAATTAACAGGAAAAAAAGGGTTTTATTGAAGTTGGAAATTTTAGTTTTGCAATAAGGCCTCTAGTTGGGCTTTTTTTCTTAAAAAAAACCCCATTTGGGCTTTGTGTGGTTTTAACCCTAAACCTGGCCCATAAAGCCCATACAAAATCAGCAAAGTACTATTAACCTCAAACGGAAGCTCCCGACAAAATTAGAAAACAAATTCAATACGGATCCAATCACCAAGGGCAAAATCGTAAATAAAGACACTTAAAAAGACCTCGAGACTTATATATGATAGATATGATATGATACGGTACGATTCAATCCGATACGATACGACCAAGAAGAAGGGGGTTTTGTGAGAGGAGAGCGACAAAGAAAAATGCAAGATCCGTCGTCGATCTTGAGCGACCTAATGAGCGCCCAACAACAAGGGAGGATGGGCAGCTTCTGCTACCCGGAGCAAGAGCTGCTAAAGTGCCCACGCTGTGACTCACCCAACACCAAATTCTGTTACTATAACAACTACAATCTGTCGCAGCCCCGACACTTTTGCAAGTCCTGCCGTCGCTATTGGACCAAGGGCGGCACCCTCCGCAACGTCCCCGTCGGTGGCGCCTCCCGCAAGCCCCCCAAGCGCCCCAGGCGCCCCGATCCCGACCCCAAGGCCGACCCTCCGAGCCTGCAACATGACTCTGCCTCAGGCTCGGAGCTCCAAGGGATCGGGTGGCCCGATCTTGCGATTTGCACATCTCCAGGTTCGTAGCTCGAGTTAATCAATCAATCAATCAGTCAATCTGAATTTGTTTATTTGGGGATCAGGGCACGATGGATTTGCATCCCCAAATTGGATGGTGGTGGTTGATTGCAGTAAACACTTTGATGTGATGGGGTTTCTATTTATAGCATATAGTAGTAGTTTGTAGGCGAACCACTACCTTGTTGAATCATATGATTAAATGTGATATGTTGTGAATTTTATTATATAGAGCAAAGTGGGTTTGATTTTATATTCTATTATTATTATTATTATTATTATTATTATTATTATATGTCACGGGGTTGTATTAATTGGAAGTTACTGAATATGGTTTTGGATAAGTTGGTGTGTATTTTATTACCTTATTGGGATTGAGTCTGCCTATTGTTATGTATGATTTGGGGTGGATTTTTTTTTTTTTTTTTTTTTTGGTATTGTGTTAAGTTTTGAATGGAAAAAAAAGAGAGTATTGGTGAGTACCAATCATATATGTTTATTGGGCAGTTAGCCAGTTACTGAAGTTGGTTAGATAATTGAACTTTTTTTTTTATTAATTGAATAAAGTAATGGTTTGAAAAATTTGGCCATTTCGTTTTATAGGATTGTAGTAAGAGACCTAGCATCTACACAATGAGCATTTTTCTCCCATTAGCTTTGGAACACATTTTTTTTAGGGAAAACTAATTAAAATGCCCCCACCTTTAGAGATATGGTAAAAATATATCCTTAACTTTCAAATGTAATAAAAATATCCCAAAATATATCTTCAACTTTCAAATATAATAAAAATATCCCGACCTTTGAGGGTAGTGATAATATATTACCATGAGTTTTCTCACGGGTCAAAAATGATGATAAGACAACCTGCGTGAAAGAGTTTTTACAAATTAGCACTAAAATTGAGTTTTCTTAAACGAGTTCCTTAGAAAAAATAATCCGAGAACAAAATTAAACCCGAAAAACGAAATTGATATCATTTAACCGAGCAACTAATTCGGTCAAAATTGCCTCAAATTAACACAATATGACTATTCCTAATACCAAACCGAAGACAAAACTAAACCGACAACAATAGCAACAACAAAGAGGGGATAAAACAAATTAAACTTACTCAGCCAAGGCTGTGAATGAATCAAACAGGAAGAAGTTATGAGAGAGACAACTCAAGATAGGCGATTACGAGGGAGGAAGACTGCTATTGAAGAGGAACCATGAGCTGTCTGGAAGATTTGGAAGACAGTTCAAGCTAGAGGCGACCACAGAATAAGATAGGAGGGAGGAAAATGCGTTGGGTATGAACCCGGTCCAATACTTTTTTCCCCTAAGGAAACCGTTCAAGAAAACCCTTGTAAAAAAATCCACGTAGGCTGCCTTGTCAGCACTTTTTGACCCGTGAGAAAACCCGTGGTAATATATTACCACTACCCTTAAAGGTCGGGATATTTTTATTACATTTAAAGTTGGAGATATATTTTTACCATACTCCAAAGGTGGGGGTATTTTAATTAGTTTTCCTTTTTTTTTAATAGTAAGCATATAGTAGAATGTCTTTGTTAGGCAAAAATCATTCTTAATCATCCCTATAGATAATGTTACAAAAAGAGAGAGTCATCGTATTACAATTAACCTAGTGATATAGTCTGCAACCGCATTTGGTTCTAGTTCCCTATAGCAGTGCCTCACTTCTAGTCTTCTGAATCGCCCCATCATCTGCATGAAGTCTAGCTTTGGAACACTTTAAATTTCAAAAGTTGTGATGCAATACGACAAAGTTTTTTTTCGTAATACCATTTGCCATAAAAAACTCCAGCTATTTTGATATCGAATTTTCTAACTTATACCTTAACATCTGTATATTCATAATAACTGATCTTATTTCATAGATTCCATATTTAATATATTGTGATTGGCTACTAAAATATTGATCTAGTGAAATAAATACAAAGATTAAGGGTATATATGGGATAATATTTAAAAAAAAAGAAAAAATTTACCAAACAGGCACTTTTTTGGACAAATTGGTGAATTGTCCAACCTTTTGGACAAATTGGTGAATTGTCTACTATATATACTAATTCCCCAATTATTTGTCCATCTCTCCCATTGCATACACAGATCAGATTACAGGGAGAGGGAGATTGCCCCCAAATTCCCGATCTCCTTCCCTCCCGATCTCCTTCCATCCAGATCTCCACCGGAGCGAGGTCGAGGGCGCCGGAGGCAGCCAGAACTGACGGATCTGATTCAGATCTGCGAAAGTGGCGAGATCTGCGCTCCGTCCATCATCCTCCTCTCCTCCTGTTTGCCGCTGCCGCCGCTCCTCCGCCGCCACAGCTCCTCCTTCGTCCAGATCTGAAGTCGAATTCCAGATCTAGTGATGTTTTGAGGTTTGTTGTGTGTGTTGTGGGATGGCTCCCTCACCACCACCATCTCCTTCACCACCGGAGTGAATCCTCTGGCCGTCGATGCGGCAATGGCGAGTGAATCCTCTAGCCGTCGGTGCCAAATTATCTTAAGCTCGTGAACGATGCGGCAATGGAGATTCGCCATCTCTCGCCATCTCTCGATCTCAGATCTCAGATATGAGA
Source organism: Persicaria maculosa (assembly GCA_963922045.1). NCBI lineage: Eukaryota > Viridiplantae > Streptophyta > Magnoliopsida > Caryophyllales > Polygonaceae > Persicaria > Persicaria maculosa. The sequence continues at coordinate 13,909,874 of OY998261.1, read as the reverse complement.
TTCCCGAATCGCCATAGCCAACCTCATCAAAACCCTAGCCGCCATCACCGACCTCATCAAAACCGGTGTCGCCGCTGTGCTCAGTCGAAGACGAGAGAGAGATTGATAGGGTGCGAAGACGCTCCTGGGGGCTGTGTTCAGACCTCAGAGGAAGGGGAAAGTAATTTTTGTTAAATTACAAAAATTACCCTATGAAAATGAGAATTAAAAAAATTATCTATATTTTATTATTTGATCCATAATCTATATTTTTATTTTTATTTTTGCACAACAAAATGTTATATTTGCACAACATATGGTTATATTTGCACAAGCACAATATACGGTTATATTTGCACGCCAAAATGTATCGATGCGAAAAAAAAAACTAGACTTGGGTCATATTTGCTCAACTTATGGTTAAATTTGCACAACGTACTCTTGTATTTGCACGACAAAATGTTTAAAAAAATAAAACTAGACTTGGGTCATATTTGCACAACTTACGGTTATATTTGCACAACGTACTTTTATATTTGCACGAAAAATGTAAAAAAATAAAAAAAAACTAGACTTGGGTCATATTTGCACAACTTACGGTTAAATTTACACAACGTACTCTTATATTTGCACGACAAAATGTTTAAAAAAAGAACAAAAAAAATAGACTTGGGTCATATTTGCTCAACATACGGTTATATTTTGCACATCATACTCTTATATTTGCACGACAAAATGTTAAAAAAAATTTAAAAAATAAAAAAAACAAAAAAAAACTAGACTTGGGTCATATTTGCTCAACATACGGTTATATTTGCACATCGTACTCTTATATTTGCACGACAAAATGAAAAAAAATAAAAAAAACTAGACTTGAGTCATATTTGCACAACTTACGGTTATATTTGCACGACAAAATGTTTTAAAAAAAAACTAGACTTGATTCATATTTGCTGAACATACGGTTATTTTTGCACATGCACAACATACTCTTATTTTTGCACGACAAAATGTAAAAAAAAAAACCTAGCCTTGGGTCTTATTTGCTCAACATACGGCTATATTTGCACATGCACAACATACTCTTATTTTTGCACGACAAAATATTTAAAAAAAAAACAAAAAAACTAGACTTGGGTCATATTTGCTCAACATACGGTTATTTTTGCACATGCACAACATACTCTTATTTTTACACGACAAAATGTAAAAAAAAATAAATAAAAAAAACTAGACTTGGGTCTAATTTGCTCAACATGTGGTTATTTTTGCACATGCTCAACATACTCTTATTTTTGCACGACAAAATGTTAAAAAAAAAGAGTTAGGCTATAGGCAAGATGATAAAATTGCTATTGGCAAGATGTTAAAATTGCTACGAGCAAGATGGACATTCCACCAATTTGTCCCAAAATGTGGACATTTCACCAATTAAGATAACGTTTTTGGACATTTCACCAATTCCCCCTAAAAAAATTGATTAAAATTTATGAGGTAGTGTTGAAGAGTTGAGGTTGAAAAACTAGGTGAAATATAGGTTGAAAAATGATGAAATAATATAAACTCTGTATGTGATGGAAAAAAAGTTTATTTGTGTAATAAAATTAGAATTTATTTGGTTATTATTATATGTCGTTTTATCTTTTCAAACCAAATAAATCTCAATAATATTTTAAAATAAAACTTATTATTTACACTCAAAAATAAATTCTTATAATATAAGCTCCACATCCCATACAAAGGTTAAATAATTTCAATCGAAATTTATAAATTATCAACCTCTTAATTGTGCCCCATATATATATACCCTAAAATTCATAAACAATTATCAAAATGTGTATAAAGTTATTAATTTAGACCTTAACTACAAGCTAGAAAAATCATTAGTGTTTACAACTTTGTAATTTGTGAGTTATACGCGTGATCGCATTCGGGTCAATATTTCTACAATATACATGAATGTAAAAGTCAATAAATTAACGAAGAACTATGACTTTTTCATTCTATGCCTATCCACATTCCTATATTTGTATACTCCGTAATAATCAAATATGAGAAAAATGCTAAGATGCATGTGAAACAAAATTTAATTTATTTGGCATTTAATTCTTTTTTTTTTGGTAGACATTTGGCATTAAATTCTAATGGGTGTTCAGTAGGTAACAAGATGAAATTGACCTTTATACTAGTGAGCAGGTCCGTGCTACGCACGGGACTTATTTTAAATATATATTTTTAATTAATATATTATCATTATAATTTTACTACTAATAATTTTTATCTCTAAGAGTTTTAATATATTTATTTATCTTTGAAATTCGACAAATATATTAACTTGACTCTATTTATCTTCTTACTCACTTCTACATGCAATTCAACTATATAAGAAAAAAAAAATGATAATTGCTTTAGAAATGGATGTGTTTAGATTTAAAACAAATAAAAATAATATATTATAAACTTGAAAAATGTTGTAGTTAAAGGCATAATCTAATATAATTAAAAAAAATACAAAAATAGTGATGTTAAGGAGAATTGAACCTTTGACCTTATGCATATAAATTATTCTTTAACCATTAGGCTAGAACAACCTTTTGCTTTTTTATGCTAATATTTAAAATATATTAAGTTATTTTTTAATCATTTAATAGGTGTAATTAATGGGGCAAAACTCAACTTTAGTATAGATTCAAACAAATGCAATTGTCATTTACATTGATCATAATATTATTATTATATATGCTCTATCTCTATCTCTTTCTTTTCTTTTTTAAATCTAAATATGCATTAATAAAATCGCCGTATGATAGGAAATAGGCATCTTATCAACTTGACAATATGTGCGAGACCACTTACATTCATGATCGGGCAGCCTAGCTTGACAATCCTCAACAAAACCATACCCAATTCCCCTCTCGTCTCAACTCTCCTCAATCTTCGTAATCTCTTATACGAAACCTAGACAATCTGTCTACACAAGAACAACGTACTCTTCTCTTTAGAGTTCATCAGAAAATGTTAAGATCTGACAAAATAGGTTTGGCGCAACCCCATCATCTCTTCCAATATAGCCGATTCCACACGCATTTTCAGCCTTGACCACATCGTCACAATTGAGCTTCACGGCACCTTGTACAACTTCCTTATATTGGCCTTCGAAAAATCTACCATTTCTCGCCCTCTTGTGATCGATCGGGTAGCTGATGAGAACTCATCATATATAGTTCTCATATAGGAGGATGATACATCTACGTATATATATGTACACTTGGTGTATCAAAGCGTATGTTTCTAATTTTATGTGTAAATATTTTTTAAAATTATCTACTACTTTTGAACATGAAAATTTAACCCTAAAATTTTTCTTTAACTACCCTATATTATAAAGAATGAACCATAAAAAATCTCAATATATAATCACGGACTATATCTTAATAAATTAAAAGTAGTAAACTCTATTTTTTTTTATGTTCATACAAGCCCTTAATTTAGGTAATCAAGGGGCCAGCTTCCACACCTTGTGAGCCGCCCTACACTGAATTAATACATGCATTAATTCCAGTTTTCTCATGATCTAACAAATATTTAGCGAAATTTTACAGTGTTGACAATTAATATATATAGTACAAGTTGTATATGTATACTGTTCACCATTTATAATGTGTTTAAATATTATTATTTACTCCCTCCTATCCAAAATAAGTGTCATTTTATCTATTGACACAATTTTTAAGTAAAGTATTAATTATCATTCGTTTTCGGTCCGGATATATACACCGCAAATCCGCACGTTAATTATGACGTGCATGCACGTAAAAAGAGACGTGCAAGCACGTCGTAATTAACATGCAAGGTGGGTAACCCAGAAAGCGTGCCAACGTGCGTGCACATAATTTTTTTTTTAAAAAAACGTGCTTGCACGTCAAAAACGACGTGCAATATTGCACGTCGTAAGTAACGTGCAAAAATGCACGTCGCTTTTGACGTGCAATATTGCACGTCATTTTCGACGTGCATACACGTCTTCTAAAATCGAAGGCGACGTGCCCCTTCGTCTCCATTCAAGTTCCAACAGAGAAGGAGAGAGCGACGGCGGCGGCGAACGAGCAAGAGCGAGAGAGATCGAGAGGGTTGTCGAGAGAGAGAGAGAGGGTTTTCGAGAGAGATAGAGAGAGATGGACTCGGAGAAGGCAGCGGCAAAGGAGGTTCGGGCGGCGGCCATGGGGGACTCGGAGGAGGTGGCGGCGGCGGCCATGGAGGAGTTGGAGGTGGGTGTCGTGGTGGAGGGTGGTGGTGATGGTGGGCCTGTGGTTGAGGGTGGTGGTGGAGCGGTGGCGCCGGTGACGCAGACGGAGGTGGTGGAGGAGGCGCCGGTGGAGGCGATGGAGGTGGTGGTGCCGGCGTCGGAGGAGGTATCGATGCAGCCCCTATTACCGCCGTGGAAGCGACGTAATATGGAGGTTTCTCTTGTCCCGACCCCACCGGTATGTTATTTGAATTATTTATTTAATTTGATATTAATATATTTATAGTTTTATAATATAGTTTGATAGATTATAATATAGTTTGATAATATAGTTTAATAGATTATAATTGATTAATTGATAGTATATAGTTATTATGATTTGTTATATGTTTATAATTTTATAGTTTATAATGTAGTTTTATAATGTAGTTATATAGTTTAGAAAACATTATAATATATAAAAACATTATAATATATTTAAAATACATTCAAATATGTATTTTAAATATATTAAAATACATTACAACATAAATTATATATTAAAATATAGTAAAAGACATTAAAATATATTAAAAGACAATAAAAACATTAAAAGCGATTAATATATTTTAAAATATATTAAAAGACATTAAAATATATTAATAGACAATAAACACCATTAAAAGTGATTAATATATTTTAAAATATATGAAAAGACATTAAAATATATTAAAAGACAATAAACAACATTAACTGTGATTAATATATTTTAAAATATATGAAAAGATATTAAAATATATTAAAAGACAATAAAAACATTTAAAGCGATTAATTTAATTTAAAATATATTAAAAGACATTAAAATATTCTTAAACATTTCATAATAACAGGCAGGGAGGCTCTTGAGGGGGGATGGTACCCTACGACCAGTTAGGTTCGGCGATCGGGCAGCGGTCAGTCAGTGGGCAGAGGGTGGGGGAGATGATATGGTAGAGGGAGGAGCAGAGGGGGAGACGGTACCCCATGTTAAAGAGGAGGAGACACATACAATAGCTGATCTACTGATGTCTGCAGAGGGCTACCAGCAGTCCATGGGGACCCCCCCGGGCGACGATGATCACAGCTTCTGGCGGGGTCTGCCTGATTGGCGCTCTTCTGGCGACCCGATGGATGGTCAGCAGCCTTAGTTGCCGCCCCTCGATGTACTTAGCAGCTGCGTTACTGATGTAGTTGGGGGTTTACGGGCCCACGGGGCTAGACCAACTGCTCGGCTACCCCCCACCATCCCTGAGGCTTCTACGTCCGGCGTGCACGAGGCTTCGACCTCTCACCTACCACCGGCGATTTCTTTGGCTTCTGCGGATGACAGCATCCCTGACGTCGTAGATGCTGTGGACGACGGGCAGGATAGGCAGCAAGGGCAGTAGGGGGGCCAAGATGGGGGCCAGGTGGGTCAGGGGGGCAGGAGGGGGGGGGGGGGGGGGCAGCAGGAGCCCGCGCCCATCCCTGCGCAGGCTGTTGCACCGTCTGCGCAAGTCGACCCATTCTTGCCGCCGGGCGATCTGCTGGTGTCTTACAGGCACCACCGAGCGTACCGGGTGTGGAGAGAGCCGACTGTGGATCTGCCGGTTCTGAAGTTCCACCATCGGGCGCGTTACCTGCTGCCGTTTGACCCGTATATCTTCGAGGGCCCGGGGACCTGGTGGCAGGATCTGATTCCATCGGGCATCCCACAGCTGCGGGCCCTCCATTGGGAGGGTGTGGATGAGTACACGGTCATCGCTTTCCTGGAGCATTGGCACCCGGAGACCAGTTCTTTCCATTTTTCATGGGGCGAGATGACCATCACGCTGCACGATGTTGCCTGCCTCTTGGGACTTTGGATTGAGGGTCTGCCGTGTTTGTCCCACCTGGGCCCGGCGGAGCTGATCCACACGGTCGCCGCGTACTACCAGTTGACCCCAGAGACCCTGCGCTCATACAGACACGCCGGCGGCCCTCCCGTTGCGGTGGTGACGGACGTGTGGATCGCGAGACACGGACCGCTCATCGACCCCCGCGCCCGCTGATGATCCGAGGCCGCAGCTGATCCTGAGCAGCTTCTGATCCGCAGGCATACGGGAGGGGGGCAGCCACAGGATGACCCCTGCACAGTGTCGGTTTCTGCACCTTGGATACCTAGCCACCGCTCTCGCCGCGACTCTGTTTGTGGACAAGTCATAGAGCCGGATCCCATGGAAGATCTTCGGCCTTATTTTGGACATCCCCCGGACGGCCACCGTTGCATGGGCTGCAGGTGCCCTAGCCTGTCTCTACAGGAGCCTAGGCGAGGCTACCCGAGCAGGTGCGAAGGGTATAGACAGCTGCACGCCGCTACTACAGGTACGAGACCGGTGACTTTGTTTTACTGTTTAGTAATATTTATAATATATTCTAACCACATTGGGTTTTGTGTCAAGGCTTGGATATGGGCGTACTTCCCTCGCTTCCAAGGTGAGCTGTCTAGCGATCCGGCTAGGATGGCCGATCGACGCTGGTATGCGAAGTTCATCCCTCCGAAGGCGCCTACCCGCGCGAGCCCAGCTGCGAAGCAGGCGAAGTTGAAGAAGATGCGGGACGAGGTCGACCGCCTTACCGTAGCCGATGTATGTATTCGATACTCTAATTATATATAACTTATATTTCGTAAATGTGACTTACGATTGACTTTTTTATTTATAGGTGGAGTGGATGCCCTTTGGGCGTGATCTGGACTTCGACGGCGAGTACCGTCAGTCCACCTACTGGGGCACTATCACATTCTATGATGATGTAATGGACTTCGACGGCGAGTACCGTCAGTCCATTACGTCATCATATTGGACAGCACGTACAAAACAAATGCGTAAGTTACTTAATTACGATTACGTTGTGACACATCTATCCAATTATAAAGTATTGTACATGTAACATATTTACACTTGCAGATATGGGATTCCATTGTGCGAGGTGGTCGGGTTCACACCCTCCGGCCATACTTACTACATCGCCTACGCCTTCATCTCGCACGAGAATGAAGACACGTACGCTTGGGTATTGCGTCAGCTTCAGATCTTACTTGGGGCGGTTCAACCTCAAGCTATTATGACTGATCGAGAGCTAGGTCTCTTGGCGGTGCTAAATGTTGTCTTCCCCAACGTCCAGCATCTCCTTTGCTGGTTACACGTGACGAGAAAATGTGAGGAAGCTGCTCTGAAGATCACGAAGAATTTACACCACGCTGGCATCTTCAAGGGCAACTGTTGGGGGTTGTTCCAATCGAGGACGGAGGAATCATTCGCCCAACGTCGTCGGGTGCTACACGCTGCATGGCACCCATTCCCGGGTGTGGTGGCGTATTTAGAGGCGGTGTGGCTTCCGTACAGCCGGAACATCGTACGATGCTATGTAGATAATGTCTTACATTTAGGCACTCGTCCAACAAACAGGTACACCTTACTTCATATCTCCCATTACAGTATGATATGACATCAAACATTTAGTGCTATAAACTTCAATGTTTATGTGAAACTGTTTACAGAGTCGAGGGTCAACACAAGGTTCTCAGGGAGGCACTGCACTCATCGACTGGTGACTTCCGGATCGTGATCGATGCAATCCATAGAGTCAACGATTGCCAACTGCATGAGCTTCAAACTACTTTGGAGATCGACCGCTTCAAATGGCCAACGGTGGCGTATAAAGTCAACCTTTTTGATGAGGTAAAGACTTTAATTTCCAAAAAGTGCTTCGACTATCTGTACAAGTTGTGGCAGGATGTCGTCAACCAAAACATTCCTCCGGAATGCACGGATCGACATTGGAGGGTTTGTTACGGGATATCTTGTGTCCATGAGATTCAGGCATACGTCAATTCCGGTACTCCGATACCCGCTGAGGACATCCACCCGTTCTGGATGGAGTTGTCATGAACGGACATCGACGACACCCCACTGTCGTATGAGCTGTCATCTTCATACACGACTTTCAACGATGTATGCGACGAAGAGCTCCACCAACCCTCATCTGCAAGCGTCCGATCGAAAGGGAGGCCTCGGGGGTCGAGGAATGCCTGCAGAACCAACCCGTTGCCATACGAGGAGTTAAGGGGAAGATTTGAGAGAGAAGAAGCATGTGCTGCTCGACATCGTCCACAAGCGACATCAGCTCGACGTGGACGTGATGATGTGTTCGGAGGGTTTCAACTGGGGTCGAAACAACGTTGATCCCTTCATGCTCGGACATATTGAGGGTGTCAGGGACACTATTGGACATGGTCATTGTGGCTACCGTGCTTTGGCGTCATTGACATCACCGATGGCGAGTCTGCTTTCCCAGAACTCAAAACGTTATTATGCAATCACTTGGAGGATCACGCCGATCTCTACGCCCGTTGTTATATGGGAGGGTACCCATTCCAGTAGTTCGTCGACAACCAGAGATGGGCGGGACCTGTGCATGGTGATAGGAGACGGTGGATAGAGCCACCCATCATGGGTTTAGTATTTGCAACGGTATATCAGATTCCTCTTGTTGTCCTAGCTTGGCATCATTCGTTCACATGTCTCCCCATGACCTCGACCACAACTACTAACAACCCTCAATCAGCAACCCTTGGTTTAGCCTGCATCGGAAACCAAGACCATTTTGCCGCGGTACAACTTCAAACGTCTTATATTATTACCTATTTTACTTTTCATCTATATGTCAATACTCTAACTCTAATTTTCCGTTCTCATAGGTCTGGTTGCGTCCTAATGCTCCTATTCTGCCGCCTGCTCCAGAATGGGTCGCACATCATCGACCGAGCATCGAAGGATGGGATGCTCCTTTTCAAGCTCGGTTTGACAAATTTCGAGCCTTACGTGTCGAGTCTGGTCGCCCTTTACACTTTTCCTAGATTTAAATCCACCAGTTTATTACAATTATGGATGTAAACCTTTTTTTTCCGTATCCTTCATGAAATGACATTGTATCGTATCCTTCCTGAAATGACATTCGATCGGTTAATAACATGGTAAATATCGCCGTGGAAGAAAAATAGGACTCTTTTGGGGATACTCGGAATGACTAAAACTCTAAATCATAAACCTCCACTAGCTAAAACATCAAATTCTTCAATTAACCCTAAAAAACCCTCCGTAAACCCAAAACCCTAAACCCTAAACCCTAACTAGGGTTTGCACGTCCTTAACAACGTGCAAATACCCTAACTAGGGTTTGCACGTTGTTAAGGACGTGCAATATGTGCACGTCGTTAACAACGTGCAAATCCAATTTTGTTATCGACGTGCACGACTGCCACACCTGCATGTTGTTAAGGACGTGCATGCACGTAAAAAACGACGTGCAAATCCTTAATCACCATTTGCGGTGTATCTAACAAGACCCTTGGTTTTATACATTTTTTTGAAATCTTATCATTCATTAAATCCTTACCAAACTTTTCAACCAGTAAGTGAAGAGTTTGAAATAAAAAGTAGTCAACAAATACAATTTTCAATAACAATTTTCATTAATCAATTTATTATATTGCCTATAAAACATTAAATGACACTTATTTTGGATCAAATTGAAAAGTTTAAAACGACACTTATTTTGGATCGGAGGGAGTATAATATATAAAGGTGCATGGTTCAAGGACGTAACTAGGGGCGGGTCGACGTCCGCTCCAACCCGCCCCTTTTTCAAAAGAATAAAAAATAGGTAAAAAAATAAGGAAAAATTAATAAAAATTATGTATTTTTTTTATTATAATTAAAGTTTTATTAATGAAAATTATGAATATATAAAAATTTAGTTTATCCAGTTCATCCAAAATTTATTTTCTGGTTCCGTGTCTGGCATGGTTATTAGTTTATATATTAAGGCACTCGGTTTATATAGTGTTCACACTTTATAACGTGTAAGACCATCAACAACCTTGGGAAAACCTATTACCCATTTTCTTTTCTCTCTTCTTACCCTAATTTTACACCTCATTTATTTTTTTGTTTAAATTTATAAGATGTTTATATATATTGATAGTGTTGAGAACATATAAGTATATTTTTTTTAAAAAGTTTTGTATATTATAGGCTTGTATCATATGTACGTGTATGTAATAGTGTAGGATATAGTTTAAGTAATTGAGGCTAGAGGTAAAACCTATAGCACTTTGGGATTGAGCCTTACTAGCCTAATCTCCTACAACCAACCCAGCTGCTAAGACCATCCACATTTGGGGTTTCTTAAGGGTTTTTAAGACCAAAAAAATAATTAAATAAAGGGATGAGGGATGAATAGTTTAAAAAATGATGTTGATAGTTTCTTACCTAGCAACTCAATAATAAAATCAAGAAACCCAAAAAGGAGTGATGGTGGGGAGTGAGAAGAGGAGAGAGAGGAAAAAATGGTGGGGTATTCAATTAATTTAATTGTTAAATTAAATATGTATAGTATTAAAATGAGTTTTATGGATGTGGATTGAAAATAGAGTTGAGTTTTTTAAGAAGAGAGAAAATGACAAAGGATAATTAAGAAACCGTAGAAAGCGAAACCAATGCGGATGCTCTAAGAGCCGGCCCAATATCGAAGCTCAGTATAGCAAACCCATGCATGGAGCTAAGTTGCTTTAACTTGGTGAAATGCAACGTTGCATCTAGAGCTAGGGTTTGAACTCTTTATAAGCTCACCCTCAAACTCATTTCCACATGTCATTTTTCACTGTTCCCTTTAGCTCCAAAGCCTCCAAAGAAAGAGAAATAGAGAGCGTAGTGGTGATCTAGGGTTTCGGATTGCTCTTCAAGCCTCTAACGATCCCCTCCGGCAAAAGTCGTCTTCTCTGATTATCTAAAGATGTTCTAAACGGCTGCTTCCAAGGCAAAGGCTCCTCCAATGTCCAACAACTGCTTCGGCCTAGGGTTTCCTCTCTGATATGAGACTGTATTCTCATATCCGAGACCTTGAAAGAGAGTTTTTCTTTTTGTCTATATCTATATTTTTGCTTTTACGACACCTATTTGGTTAGGGTACAAAGTTGGACAAACAAATATTGGTTTTGATATATTTATTTAAAATATAAATAGTGAATTTGTGTAAAGTATGATTAATTATGGATTGTTTTTTTTTTAATTTTTAGAAATAGAATTTTTTTTAATACAAGTTCAAAAATTTTACTATTTTAAGCCAAAATTTCATAATTAGTATTATTTTAAGACTTTTATTTTTTACATTATATTTGGTTCAAATATAATAGTTAATATTATTTTAAGTAAGTTTTGCTTGCATAGGTTATAAAATCAACCCCAAATTAACTCAAAATGAACCTCCAATTAAGGCAAAATTTGCTATATGTCCATTTGAGATACAAATTTTAGCTCATTGTCCATTTTCATTAAAGAGTTCAGTGATTGTTCTAAATTTACAATTTTACTCTTCCTTCCCATTTTTTAATTTGACCTTGACCATTGACCAGTCAAGGGCAATGACTTTTGGTGACACATGTGTGGTGACATGAAAATTTTTTAGTGACAGCTTCGTTTTTAGAATTTTTTTAACGGGATCATTGTCACCACCCTTATCAGTGGGTGTGGTGACAACTTTGTTTTTAGATTTTTTTTACGGAGTTACTGTCACCACCATTATCGTTTTTACCACCCTTATCACTGTCAACACCCTTATCACTGTCACCACCCTTATCGCTATCACCACCCTTATCGCTGTCACCACCCTTGTCATTGTCACCACCCTTATCAATGATCATTGTCACCACCCTTATCAATAGTCATTGCCACCACCCTTATCACTGTTACCACCCTTTTCGCTGTCACCACCCTTATCGGTGTCACCATCATTATCACTGTCACCACCCTTATCAGTGGTCACACTGTCACCACCCTTATCATTGTCACCTCCCCTTATCGTTGCCACCACCCTTATCACTGTCACCACCCTTATTGAAAATATGTCATTTATTAAAAGTCATTGTAGAAAAATGTCAGTCACGAACCGCGAGCTAGTGGTTTTGGTTGAGAGATTAGTCTCTTTAATTAATGTGTAATAGAATTATTAAATGAGATTTGTTTGGCTTGTTTTGGATGGTTGCCATCAAATTCCTCTTTTCATTTTCCTGTAGCTTTGCATCCTCTCGCTCAAATCCTTCAATAGAGGATCCACGTCGCTCGGTGTCATCGTGTTAGTGTGTCACCATCTACGCTTTTGTTCTTTTGATTAATCACTTCAATTTGGCGATCTCAAAGGAAATCAATTTTCATCTTAATTAAATTCGATTCAGATTGCCAGATACGAATCTGAAATCCAAAATTTTAAAAACTCCATTTAATGAATTGAATCGGAATAAGTTCAGGATCAAAAGTCGGAGAAAAAAGATCAATCAATGATCACATAGCCTTAAAAACAAGTCAAAGATCATCAAAACTAGAGAATTTTAGATGCAGCGAGGCGAATTACATAAATGTTCATGGAATAACAGGTCAATTGGATGTTTTTTGGATAGGGCCCAACCCAAACAGAAGCCCAAACCCTAGCTGATGGTTAAACCCGTATCAGTTAAAGCTCACTTGAAGACTTGTTGTTGAACGCAACGTTTTGACTTATGCTCTCCTATGTAAGGGAAGCTAGGGTTAGGGATTGGCACTTTCATCTGCTCATTCTTCAGATAAGCCGAGAGAGAGAGAGAGAGAGAGAGGTCTAGGCGACGGAGAGAGAGAAAGCTAGGGTTTTTGTAATCCTAGCTCTAGCGAAGCTACTGGTGGTCGGATCTAACGTGCATCTCCTTCGGAGACTCTAGATCCATCACTCCGGAAGAAGAAGAAGGTGTACAGTCCTCACATCATGCGAAGATCTCCTTCTCTAGTTCACTCCGACGAAGCATTGACTCCGTTCTTCAAATCTAGGGTTTATTCTTTCTTATTTGCTTCTTTAATTCTTTCTTCTCTTACAAATGCATGTTCAAATTTATGTGTTATTGCTTGTATTTGCCTTGACATGAGTCTAGGGTAGCCTGTTCTATAAACCATTATTACCTATTAGTGGATTTGTGACCTCGAGCCGTTCGGCTGAAGCTCTGTGGACGTAGGCTTCGGTCGAACCACATAAATCTTGTGTGTTGGTTTTCTAGTTTTCAAACTTCTGTATTTCTTGATTTAAACCCCAATATTGGCTTTTAATATGCAAACCTGAGATTGTATTGAATCACAAAGTGGTATAAGAGCTTAAGTGTCTCTTTCCTTACCTACTTGTGTCATTATTGGCTACAGGGAGCGGGATTGGAGGCAGGACATTGGGGATACCTTCAAAAAGCTCAGGCTTGGTACTATTCCTCTCCTGTCTGACATACCACTAGTCTAGATCCATTCTTTGATCTAAGATTCTAGGGTTCTTCAGTGTCTCTTTGTATACAATGTCGCTCACTCGCGTTTCCACTTGCATTTCTGGATACTTACTTGTTTCTTGTAAACTATAGGTATTGATATCATGGATAGTGCTCTAAAGATTAAGCCCTTTGATGGTGTAATCGACTTTTCCATGTGGCAGGTCAAGATGAGAGCTGTTCTCATCAAAGAAGATTGCTGGAAGGCATTTTGAAAACATGAAACCGCAACTACTGAGATGACCCTACCCAAACCAGGACTTGTCATCAAGGATGTAGATCCTACCAAGCTTTCTGAGGAATAAAAATGAAAGAAAGAAGAAGCAGGTGGATCAACAATTGTCTCAACAGTTGATGAGCTTGAGATGGACATGAAAGCCCACTCTGAGATAATGCTACACCTTATTGATGGTATTTCTCGTCAAAGCGGTAAAACACTCTTTCACTTACTCTATTTGGCATGCCCTGGAGGAGCTCTTTCTCTCTAAGTCCTTGCCCTCCAGGATTTCTTTGCTATGTCATCTGTTTACTTTTAAAATGAACACTGCTTTAACTGTTAATGATAATCTTGACAAGTTTCTTAAGATGACTCAAGAGTTAGGGCGCTGTAATAATGACATTAAAGATTCTCACCAGGCTATCTTGCTTCTGAATTCTCTGACCTCCCAATTTGACAATTTTAAAGATGTTATCCAGTTTAGTCGTGATGAACTTACTAAGGATAAGCTGATTGAATCCATTATTGAAAAGAATGAGATTATGAAAGTTTTCAAGATTAAAGGTCTTAAAACTGATAAGTGAGACAAATCTAAGGTTCTGTTCACTAAAGGGAATGACAAAAAGGGCAATAAGAATAATAAGAATAAGAAGCATAAAAAGGATAAACTCAAAATGCAATTATTGTGGTAATGTGGGTCACTGGGTTAAGGAATGCATGAAAAAGAAAAGAGTTGAGGAACTTGCTAAGAAAAATAACACTGAATTGTCTGCTGATGTGCTTGAAAATATGTGTGAATATTATGCTGAATTGTTCATGTGTTCTGAGCTGTCATCTATTGATTCCTCTAATGCATGGATTTAGATTCAGATTGTACAATGCATGCCACTCCTCATAAGCATTTCTTTAGAAACTTAAATGAGTATGTGTGTGGTGATGTCATGCTGGGTGATCATACTTGCTTGCATATAAAAGGTGTAGGTGATGTTCCCTTACTGATGCATGCATATAAAAGATGTAGGTGATGTTCCGATCCCTTACTGATGCATGATGGCATTGTTAGAATATTCATCAATGTTAAGTGGGTCCCGAGTCTTAGAAGAAGTCTAATGTCTGAATCTGCTTTAGAAGAGATATATTGGATGCAATGTTAATTCTGTTGATGGTATTAGAACTGTATCCAGAAATGGAAATATTATTGTGAAAGTTGTTAGAAAGAAAAGGTTGTATTTTTTTTTGTCTTCTAAACCTAAAGTGAATGTTGTTGTTACTTCTGATTACACGACATTATCTGAGACTAAAATGTGGCACAACAGGCTTGGTCACATAGACAAAAAGGGCTTGATAAAGTTGCATAAATCTAGACTAGTACCTAAGAAACCTGTTGATATTAAATTTTGTGAGCATTGTGTGTTAGGCAAGTCTGTCAAACTCAAATTTCCTATGTCATCATATGTTGCTAAGCTGCCATTAGAGTATGTGTTAGGAGAAGAAGAAAAGCACACTGGAGATGCAGATCCTCAACCTAAAAAGGTGGAAATTGAGCCTCAACTTGACACTAAGCAAGAAGAATCTCCTATCTCTCCTACACCTTATCCTCCTCCCTCTCCTAATTCTGGTGATGTAAAAGGTCGTTCTATTGACTCTCAAAAAGAGTTCTCTATTTTCTCCTCCTTCCCTTCTGATTTGCATGCATCTGATATCTCTGCATTATCTAGCTTGCATGATTATCAGTTAACTAGGGATAGAGAACCTAGAACTAGCATCCCAAATAGGAAGTATTCATCTTATATTGTGGAATATGCTTTTTTGACTGCTGATATCATTAGGCACCCTACTACTCCTAACTCTTATGAATAAGCCATTAGAGATAGATGTGTTAAAGATTGGCTAGCAGCCATGAGAGAAGATATGGACTCAATGTACACGAATAAAACATGGACATTGGTTCCCATACCTCATAAGACCCGGCTTATTGACTCTAAATGGGTCTATAGGTTAAAGGAAGATCTAAACCCTAGTGAGCCTCCTAGGTTTAAAGCCTGTCTTGTGGCAAAAGGGTTCACACAAAGAGAAGGCATAGATTACAATGATATATTCTCATATGTAGTTAAGTATAAAACCATGAGAATTATGCTTGCTATGTGTGTTGTGTTTAATTGGGAATTAGAACAGATGGATGTTAAGACTGCTTTTCTGCATGGTACTCTTGATGAAACCATTTATATGAAACAACCCAACGGGTTTGTAAACTCTAAGTATCCTGATCATGTATGTCATATTAAAAGATCCATCTATGAGCTCAAGCAGTCCCCAAGACAATGGGTTCATTAGAAACAGTTATGATTCAGGCCTTTACTTGAAGAGTACTTCTAAATTGTCCATGATCTATGTGCTTTTATATGTTGATGATATATTACTGCAGTTCTATGATCCTCATTAGTGCTGTGAAAAAAGGAATTAAAGAAATACTTTGATATGAAAGACTTAGGAAATGCTAAGAAGATTCTTGGTGTAAATATCATTAGAGATCGGCCTAATAAGAAAATACGGTTGTCTTAGGAAGACTATATTCTTAAGGTTCTAAATCGGTTCAACATGATTAACTCTAAGCCTACATCCATACCCTTAGGAGGGAATTTAAAGCTTACCAAAAAGAGTTGTCCCACTAAACCGGAAGATATTAAGGAAATGGCTAGGGTCCCCTATGACAATATTGTTGTAGGATCTGTTATGTATGTCATGCTTTGTACCCGCCCAATTATAGCCTTTTCCATCGCTGTGCTTAGTCGTTTTATGTCTAATCCCAAAAACAATCATTAGACTGCCATGAAATACTTACTTCGTTATATTGTTGGTACTAAAAGTTTATGTTTTCATTATGGTTTACATTAGTCTATTGATAAACTGAATGGTTATGTGGATGCTGACTTTTCTAGTAATAAAGACAATCGTAAGTCCACTACCGCCTATTTCCTTAGATGGGCTGGTAATTGTGTATCATGCAAAATCTGGCAACAAACGGTTGTTACTTTGTTATCAACTAAGGCTGAGTATATGGATACTACAGAAGCAGCTAAGAGGCTATATGGCTTACAGGAATCCTTAAGGAAATCCTTAAAAAGTCACCTAAACCCGCTATTCACATGGATAGCCAAAGCGCACTATATTTGTGCAAAGACCCCATTTATCATGAAAGGACTAAACATATTGATGTTTGTTTTTACTTTATACGAAATAAAGTTGCTGCTCAAGAGTTAGATGTGAAAAAGATAAAAGGCGACATCAATCCAGCTGATTTTGGGACAAAGGTTGTCCCTGCTAACAAGTTTGTGTTTTGCAGGGATTTTCTTCATCTTGGAGAACCACCTTAGCTAACAGGTACTTGAGCCAATGATGATGTTGAATAGCTTGAGTTCATTAATCCACTAAGAAGTAGGTTGTGTTTTTAATAGATCTAATGCTTGGATTAGAAGGGCAAATTGTAATGTACAGCTATTTAATCTAAGCATAAAACCTATGAACATTGGATGACCCTAGACTTAGGTTAATTGGTAGATTAAGGCATAACACATTTCATACATATACTTTATACTTATACATCTTAGCATATATTAGAAGTGTGAGTTTTATAACCTATGCTCATATATGTTATGCAATATAAGTATATAAGGACATGTGAACTTTATATGATATATGTGTATATTATATTTGCATGTTTTTTGGATTGGGCCCAACCCAAACAGAAGCCTAAACCCTAGATGATGGTTAAACCCGTATCAGCTAAAGCTGACTTGAAGACTTGTTGCTGAACGCGGTGTTTTGACTTATGCTCTCCTATATAAGGAAAGCTAGGGTTAGGGACTGGCACTCTCAGCTGTCAGGTAAGCCGAGAGAGAGAGAGAGAGAGAGAGAGAGAGAGAGAGAGAGAGAGAGAGAGAGAGAGAAGTCCAGGCGACGGAGAGAGAAAGCTAGGGTTTCTGTAATCCTAGCTCCAGCGAAGCTACTGGTGGTCGGATCTAAAGTGCATCTCCTTCAAAGACCATAGATCCATCACTTGGGAAGAAGAAGAAGAAGGTGTATAGTCCTCACATCAGGCAAAGATCTCCTTCTTTGGTTCACTGCAACGAAGATCTGACTCTGTTCTGTATTCTTCCTTATTTGCTTCATTCTTTCTTCTCTTACACACGCATGTTCAAATTTATGTGTTCTTGCTTGTATTTGCCTTGACATGAGTCTAAGGCAACCTGTTCTGTAAACCATCTTTACCTATTAGTGGATTTGTGACTTCAAGCCGTTCGGTTGAGGCTCCGTGAACGTAGGCTCTGATCGAACCACGTAAATCTTGTGAGTTGGTTTTCTGGTTTTCAAACTTCTGTATTTCTCGCTTTAAATCCCGATCTTGGCTTTCAATCTGCAAAGCTGAGATTGTATTGAATTACAAATATTTTTAAAAATAAAAAAATATTTAGAATTTTATTAATAAGCCTCATATATTTAGAATTTCAATACGCAAAGCTGAGACTGTCCTCAGTGCTTAATAGCCAATGAAAAATTGCAAAGAAAAAAAATGAAAAGCTTACTCTACCCACTGCAGAAAAGAGCCAAGTGCCTTCCTGAATGTTGTTGTTGTACACCTAACCAATCATGTCACTTGCATCTCTTTCCTCTTCACATACTCACATAAAAAATGGATAAGGTGCAACTTGAATTGTTAACCCAATACCAACAACACTTCAAAGTGACACCTCCGAAATCACTTCCGAACTGTGTATGCAAAATTCAAAGGAGCACCATCTTCAACCTCATTTATTTCAACCTTGCACATGACTTCACTATGACAGCAACCAATCTTCTTATGGCAGCCATCATTCCACCTTCAAAACATGTCAAAGAGCTCCCTTTAAACCTAACTTGCAATAGTAGAGAGGTCTTATTCCACTTAACAAAAGGTCTGCCACTATCCACTATGAGAGTAAACTTGCAAAAGCTTGCAACTATGCATAATTTTGGACTACACCAACACCTATTTTGAACCTTTCCAATTCCAAAACCTCCCATGACAATAACCTCTTTCTGCAACATCCAACAACTCACATTGCCCACAAGCACAACCCATTTGCGTGATCATACATCAGGCAAAGCATCCAGGTAAGCACTGACTGTAGATGACCAACCATGGATTCCACCGGGGTCAAAAACGAAACTAGATCCTCTTCCAGTGAGAGGAAATCCATCTCTATCAAATGGTAATGACTTCAAACCATTATCTATGAGCTTGAAATACATTCCTCCTGAATCATAAATTAGAATGCCCAAGAACACTTCCTGACATTCCAATTTAGTACACAAGCAGACATACTTTTTACCAATTTCATTGTTTCTACCCTTTTCCAACCTGAGCATCAAGAGCTTCTTCCCTCTAACAATTGCCCTTGCTATCCGTCCTCTATCAAAGGGCATCAATTTCGGTTGCCTTTGGTTGATCTTTAGACTGAATAGACGAGTTCCAACCATTCTGTTGTAATCCAACAGATCGGACAAGGCTTTCCTGCTTATTTCCCTATCCTTATCAATCCCACAATCCATGTCCACACTGTCATCTGATACTCTGAACTTTGACCCCTCCACATCAGTATGAACATAATTCTTCAATAAATTACTTAGCCTAATGCAGAATTTAGAAATTCTCGGGTCAAAAACTAAGTTCCCATCTTGTAATCTACCCTTAACTATTGATGCGGCAACATCAAGGAATGATTCCGCCTTGGCAGGCATTACTACAAATACCTTGGGTGCAATTGAATTTCCAACAATTTCAATCGAAATTATCTTCAAATCATCCCATCTGATTTCGGTTGACTCACTCAACATATGACCGTGTTCCTTAGCTATAACCTTAAAGATTGTTATCTCTACATGATTAGAAGTTACCTTGAAGTGTTGGTTGTGAGGCTCTTCTAAGCTGTCGCCGTCGAATTCTTGGCTCATGTCGTTGGTGTAACGGCCCGGGATTATGATTCTCGAGTTACGTTTCGAGGGATAAAACCCCTCGTTGGATCTTGCGCTCCGAGTACAGGTTGAAGGTTTTAAAATCAGCAATTTTGCTTTAAAGGTGGGATTTCATACCCAAAAACCGTGAGGAACCGTTGGAATCCCCGGGGTAAGTCCTCTGTACCTGCCCTATGGCCTAAGTCGCAAAATTCATTGATCATACAACCAAGAAAGCTTCCAAATTCATACATAAGGTTGCCACGGCGGAGCCGGGTCAAAACATGATTAAAACATCCAAAACCAAACCGTTAAATAATTGGTGAAGTCAGAGTGTCGACTCTCTCTTTCCGCCATGTAAGACCCCGCAGTCATGGAGCCAAATCAGCAGCAATAATGATAAGCATAATGGATACCTAAAAATGTTAATAGTGGGCGGGATCAGATCGATGCCCACTTGGGTCTGTCCCTTCATTAAGGGTACTGCCCCCACAATATGTACACACATACACTATACCTAATAATCATGCTTCTAGGTGCAAGGCGGAATATTAACACACTAGCATGCCCCTAAGATCAAGTGCATAATAATAATAATAAGGCCTTATCACAGAATACCAAATAGTATATCCCTCTCCTACCTCCACCCCCTTCCTGATAGGGCGGAGACTGGGCAGCTCATGAATGCATTCCATTCCTTTATAACCGAATCGGCCCACAGGCCCGAACCGTAATCATATATAAAGCCCGCAGGCAAATCTCATAATCATGCTCATAATAAAAGTAAAGGAAGTTCCATATGACTCGATTGACTCAGGACGGAACCCGTTGGGACTGGGCCGTCCTATGACCCTAGCAAAGACTCTAGTTACTTCACAGATAACAGCCGTTCTGTTTACGTACGTATAAAGAAATAGAATGCTCAACGATCAATGCAACCTAGCAGGATACTACATGGCATGTTGATCATGAATGCAAGCACCTAGTATATCATGCACATAAGGCAGGGAATATCTATTCGATCTGAGTAAGCTCCGTAGAGACTTACCTGGCGGTGCAGAATAGCATTATAGCAATCACACAGTTGAAAGTCACCTAGTAGTCATAATGGAAGTATAAGTCTATCTATTCAAACACACAAGCACACATGATTTCATAACATATCGAAAGTCTCATAATCACATTCTATATCATCATCGTCATTCAAATCATCTCATATTTCATCGCAAAGTGTCTATATAACTGATCAAGTACCATCTCAACTCATCATCTCAACATATCATCAAGTCAAACCAAGTAGGAAATCCCCGAGTTCCCGAAACTCTCTAAACCTCACGCTAGGTCAAATCATCATTCAATTAATTCTCTTAAATTACCCTCGGCCCAAAAATCCATTTATAAAAATCATTACTCTTTAAATTAACTTATTTTATTATTCTATCAAAACAATTCCGATAAGGTTAAGTTATTTCCAAAAATCCTCCTTTAAATTTTATTAAATCAATTTTCATTTATCAAATCAATTTCCAACCTTTTAAAATATTTTCCGAATTTCCTTTCTCGAATATAAGTCCAAATACTATATTTAAAACCTCCACAATTTTGAAAGCCATAATATTATATAATACAATGTTCCAACCATTTAAAGACATTTCCAATTTCAAGTCCAATTAATATATTTAATCTCACAATAATATTATATAACATATAATATCCCATTCATTTAATATTTACATAACATATATATAAGTCTAACAAAACTTAACATACAAACACACATATATATACCAACCCGACCCAATTTATTTCTCCTTTAAAATCAACAGATCCGGCCCAAAAAGTCCGGCCCAAATCTCACATTTAGCCCCACTAACTCTCTCCCTCAGATTTCCATATAAACAACAATAAAAATATACTGAGAAAGGAGGCGGGTCCCACACGAGCCACATCAGCTCCCCTTCTTCCTCCCTCTCCATGGATCTTCCTGTTGTCCTCCGCCTCCCGTACCTTGCTCTCAACCTCTCTATTCTCACCTCCCTCTTCTCTCCTATCCTCTCACTTCCACCCTTGCGGCCGCTCTCGCTACTCACCTCTCTTGCTGGCCCCCTCGCGTCTCACACACTCTCGTCCCCACTCCTCGTCTGGCTTCGCTATCGCCGACGCTCTCGATCTCACCACACCTCTCTCCAACTCGCTCTCACTCTACTCTCTGACTAGTTAAAGTGAAAGGAAGCACGAAAACGAAAGTGAGGATTGAAAGGGAGTTCGGAAAGCTCACCGAGGTGCGATTTTCGACTTCGCCGGAAAATGGTCGCCAGAATCCTTCTTCGTCGGAGGCTCGGGCTGATTTTGAAAAACCGAAATAGGGGGGGTCGAGGGAGGTGCCGTTTGGTTTGAAATGAAAGGAAGGGGAGGTGCTCTGGTGGGGCTCGGTTGTTGCTGCTGCTGCTCAGAGGCATAAGGAGGAAGAGGGTAAGGATGGGTTTGTGAGTGTGTGGGAATTGGGTGACGGAGGAAGCCAATAAAGGGGGATGTTTGTGGCTTTGGTTTGGAATGAAAGTGAAGGAGAAATGGGAGTTGTTTGTGCTGGGTTTGAGTAAGAAAAGGGGATGCTTGGGGTTGGGACCAATTTGAGTCAAACAAAAATAGTGTGTAGCCAGTTGGCGTGGGAGAAGACAACAAAGGAGATGGTGGTGTGGTATTGGCATTTTGCAAAAAAAATGGAGGGTCAAGGTGGGTAAGAGAAGAGAAAGGAGGGGAAGCTACTAGACCGAAAATAGAAGAGGATGGATGGAGGAGAGAGAGTACTACTGTTGCTGAGTGAAAAAGGGAGGGAGTAATATCTGAATTTGGGTGAAGAAAGGAGAAGAAGACAAGCCCCATGTGGTCCCCCAATTGAAATTCGATACTTGAGAAATAAATTTTGAAACCTGCTCTCTCGATCTTACCTCGACTCAAATCAAATTAAAACATTAAACTCAAGAGGATATCTGAATCCGAAGTTATTTTTTATTATTTTTTTTGAATCCCGATGTGAAGGACGGAATCGATCTTTAAGGTTCAAGATTGGGATGAAATTGGTTTTAATAGCTTCGAATTTGATTTATTAAATTAAAGACGAGTTTTTCTTAAAATATCCGTTTAAGTCCGTTTGAGATTTATTAATAATAATAATATTTTTTTGAAAGTTAGGATTTTTAGAATCCAATCCTTTACAGTTGAGGAGATTTGTGCTAACTATGTTGCCTCTTCTTCGGCTAGTTCAGGCTCCAAAACCCCAAGAACACCATCTGTAAGCAACTCGAACTCCTGATCGACACTCTCTTGAATCGTTTGCCCCTCTCCAATAACATCGATTACCATTGACATTGAGTTTGGGGTTTCCATTTTTGTCAAAGTGGAAATCGACGAATTTGGCTTCAGATTCGTCTGCGGCGCCAATTCTTGAGTTGCGGATTGGTTGTGGAGCATAGCCAATTTCATGGTATCCTTCAATTCCTAAGGCCTCCCCAATTTTACTAGGGATTTGATCTTCAACTTCAGCTCGTTGATGTAGCACGAGATGAAATACGATTCAGGCAAATACGGATTGATGAACAGCAACCCTGATCAGAGTTCACCAAATCGCTCATTGTACTCCTCAAGGCCATCCTCTTGGTTGAGATTGTTGAATTCTTCAAGAATCTCCATAGCTTAGTTTGGTTGCGATTGCTTTCATTTGACGCCTTCGGCCATTCTCGAATCATGTCGGAAGATCGACGAGCTGCTGATACCAATTTGTTAGGATCCCAAGTGTTCTTCCTCGAAGATTGATAGGAAAGGTAAGAGAAAGAGATGGAAGAGAGATTAGAGGGAGAGAGGAAGAAGAGAATAGGTTGAAGGTAAGATTTCTGTAATTCATTCCATAAGCTCTACAATAAAATTGGGGGTATTTATAACCCAATACCCAACTTTCTAGTAATTACAGTTATTATCCCCATTATACTAATTCCTAACACTATATTAACATTAAAGAATGACTTTGAATTAGGGGTAGGCATGGAACGAGATCGACGAGATTAGGGTTGTAACAGCCCAAATATAAATATTCGGGCTACGTTTCGAAGGTTGGATACCTTCGTTCGGATCTTGCAATCTAGATACATGTTGAGGTTTTAAAACCTCATATGAGAACGTTTTCAAAATGGGAATTTCGAACCCCAAAATACGCACGGGTCGTTGGGTCCTCAGATCCTGTACTAGCTGACTAAGTCGCTCAAAATCCTTTGAAGCTCAAGCATGCTAAAACAGAAATCAACGTACAACTTTCCACGGCAGAGCCGGGTCAAAACCAAAACACGAGAAATACGAATATTGAAAACGTCCAAGTTTATAAGTTCGGAAGTCGGTCTCTCGGTCAGTTGAACGTCCCAAAGGTGACCCTCATCATGGAAGCATTGAACAAGCAAGGATCAACTACCTGAATCTATACCACGAGTCAAGGTCGAGCCACTCATGCAGGCCCTGAAGACCTCGCTGAGAACATATAATACGCTCTATGCTTAGATGAGAATGATCTAATGCAATGCTGAAAATATTAAACACGCAAGCATGTTGACATTATATATAATAATAGAAATGCAGTAAATGGGCCCACATAGAATGCCAAGCAGCATGTCCCGATTCTCGCTCGTGGGACCCTCGCCTCAAATCGGGGCGAGGTATATGTAACGCAACGTCCGTACCTTACATCGAGGTCGGAGTACATATGATATATGTAATGCACCGTCCGCACCTAATATCGAGGTCGGAGTACATAGGGTGAGTGGGGTCTATGTAACACACCGTCCACACCTAACATCGAGGTCGGAGTACATAGCATCTATGTAACGCATCGTCCGCACCTAACATCGAGGTCGGAGTACATAGGTATGAATGGGATCAGGATGTGCCCTCACCGACTCTATCAGGACAACCCAATGGTGTTGGGCTATCCTATGACCCTAGCAAAGACTCTACGACTCCCAGATCACAGCCGCTCTCTTTTCAAACGCATAAAGAAGACGGATGCTCATTCATGAGTGCAAATCCTAAGCATGGTACTACATGGCATGCTTTTATAATGCCTACATACTATA
Source organism: Persicaria maculosa (assembly GCA_963922045.1). Classification (NCBI taxonomy): domain Eukaryota; kingdom Viridiplantae; phylum Streptophyta; class Magnoliopsida; order Caryophyllales; family Polygonaceae; genus Persicaria; species Persicaria maculosa. The sequence goes on along the minus strand of OY998261.1, from coordinate 13,884,954 downwards.
TGACATATCAGGCATGGGGTTCTAACTTGCGTAAGCCCCGGAGGACTTACCTGAAGAAGCACAGAGTCCAAAGCAATACAACAATATAGCAAGCAGATCCAACAGGTCACAAATCACCTACTCAAGTAATACAAAACATGCATAAGTCTATGATTCAAGGCATACAATGGCCATGACTCAAATAAACAAAAGGGACTCAATTCCATAACATCATCATCATCATCATTATCTCAACCATATAACTTCATCATAACTCATCAAGTCCCATCTCAACATATAATCTCAATCTCATCATATAATATCTCATCATCATATAACCACATATCATATATATAACATCTCCTATAACTCATCCATCAACATATCACATTATCTCAACATAGGATAGCTCATATATCGTCTCAACATGTATCACCACATAACCTCACATATCATCTTATTCACATTTCCATATTTTCTCAAACCGTCATATATCAACACATTGCATCTCATCAATATATCATATAATAACATTTATTAATCATGTATCATACTCAAATCAAATACTATCTTGCTCAACTAATCAACTTAACATTTCATCATAGAACATATCATACTTTCATACTTGAGAATATATATTAATAATCTTGCTTCAACATATAATCACATTAGATCATATCACATAGCATAACATGCTTATCATAACTTACACTCATACAAATCATCAAACCATCCAATAAGTTAGATCAAGTAAGTCAACTTGATAGTCAAATAATTCTTTCAAAAATCATATTTAGCCAATCCCATTTATAAACATTAAGCTCTCGCCCAATTCATAAAACCATACCATTTGAAATAATTCTGGCATAACTTTCTTTAAAATCTTCATCTTAAAATCACCCTTATAAAACATAATATAATAACCCATCTCAATTAATATTACTTTTAAAACCATTTATAATATATACATATATTAGTAATAATAATCTAATAAAAATTTTAACAATGATATTTATCTAAAATAAAACACCAAGATAAATCCATTTTCACAATTCTCATTTATAAAGCAACATCAACAAATCATTCTACCATATCTAAATCACATGTTAAAACACCGGCCACATAGTTATTTCCCAAATAATTCTATTTTTCAAAACAACTTATAATATATATATATATATATATATATTCTCGGAAATATATTTATTTCACAAAATCTCAGATTATAATAATAATAATAATAATAGACTAAAAAATTAATTACAAACATATCATATAATATACTAACATATGAATATAAACAATATCACCCAATGGCCAGCCCAACCCTTAACCCAAACAGAAGCCCATACCCGAGAGAGGATCCGAGCCCAGAGTGAAGCCCAACCCGGAAGATAAGTTTAATGAACCGGGAAGAAGGCTTAAACCGGAAATAAAAGAAAAGGGTGAACCGCCAAAATTGAACCCGTCTCCTCCATTCAAGATGGAGGCTCTGAAACGACGAGGGAAAACAGGAGAAGAAGGAAGTCCAGGGACTTCCGGCGGCCACCTTTCCGACTCAAAACTCACCCAACAGCCCAAATCCAGATTCCGACCTCACTCAGCACAGAAGGATTGAAACGAGAGCAAGAAGGAAGGAAGGAGAAGAGCTTTACCGATCGACAAAAATAACTCCGGTGAGGATGCTCAGGGCGGCGTTTGGCTGCAAAGACGGAGGGAAAAGCTTGCTCCGGGCCTAGTACGATGGTAAAGGATGTAAAGGTACGCCTTTACACTGATTCAAGCCAAGAACGAAGGAAATCGAGGATGACCGATTCGGATTCAAAACAGGGAAGGGAAGAGGGTGGCTAGCGGCTCCAACGGTGGCTCCGGGGTGCGCTCGGCTTCAAGGGAAGCTCCATGGAGCTCGTTCTCGTTGCTTATGCTCAGACTCGAAGGGAGGAGATGCTGGAGGAGCTGCTTGAACATGGCGGCTTGTCCATGCGTGAAGAACAGGGAAGCTTCGGGGGATCTCTGGTGACGACGACGGAGGGTTACTGGAGGTGGGCTGGACGACGGGAATAAGAGTGGAGAGGCTGGTGGTGGTTTGCGAATCAGAACGGAATGAAGGGAGTGGAGATGGTGACTTGGCAGTGGTGTTTTGGTGGTGGTTTGTCCGGAGACAGGGGTCAAGGTGGGAGGTGCCTTAGGTTGTGGTTGGTGGTCTGTTTGAAGTGAAAGAGAGGAGAAGATAAAGAGAGAGAGTGAGGGCTAATGGTGTGTGCAGACTGCAGCAGGAGGGCAAGGTGCAACTGAATGCAGGGAGGGGGTGGGTCTTCTGTGCCCAACGGCCAGGAAAGAGAGAGAGAGAGAGAGAGAGAGAGAGAGAGAGAGAGAAGAAGAAAAGGAAAAGAAAATGAGAGAAAGGGGTCCCCACAAGAGAAAATTTATAATCCCGAAATTCGAGACTAGAAACCCGCTAATCCCGACTCCTAACGAAATAAATCTTAACTTAAATCAACTTCCGAAAATGAGCTAAAATGATAGATTCTAATTTATATTTCCAATTCTCATTTCTTGAAAGCGCAATTATAATCCGTTTTTAAAGTCCGATCCAAACTATGCCGGAATTTACTTCGAAAAGATTTTAGAATAAAACATGTTGCTCGAGGACGGAATTTTCAAAATTTTTCCTAATCTCCAAATCTACTCAAATACAATGAATTACTTTTACAAAATATATATTTAAAATTTTCCGTTCTTTACATCATCTACCTCTAAAAACAAGTCTCGTCCCCGAGACTAAAATCAAATAAATTCAAAGGGGATGAAGTTTTAAATTGGTGAGTCCAAGGATCATGTCGTTGATCCCGTAAGCACCTCATAACGGCCTCTATGAGATCCTCACAATATCCTCGTCGTGATCATAATATTCTCAATTGGTCGTAGCAAGTGTGCGATATGGGCCCCTATCGCATCCCTACCCCGACTTCTTGGTTATATCATAACTCAAAAGCAGCATAGCGTCCTTTTCAAAATCATTGCAAATCCTTCAAATCCGACGTTAGCCAAACAATTTCATAACACAGGAGGTAAATCATCCACCTCTAAGGGCTAATCCCATATTCTCTTCCTAGGTTCCAGTCTTAAATTCAATTCTATCAATATCATATCTCAAAATGAATCATAAATCACCGAAATGCACATAATATCATATATCAAAAATAACCAAGGCAACTCCACAGATCATATCATACTAAAGATCACCCCAGATTTCTCAACATGCCATCACAACTATCACACTAGCACCCACCAATATGCTCAATGTCAATCATATCACCAGATACTCAATTACACAATCCTCAATCATTTCAAAACAATTTCATGCCATCATGCTTAACAAGATCTTAAAATATCATTTATATCATCATAATTAAGCCAACTAGCAAATTTCATCATGCTAACAACTCCAACAAGGGTAGTATTTCCAACATTATAATAACATATCATCATATATCAACCACCAAGTCAAGGATCCAACATTTAATAAAGGTAGCACAAGGATTCTAAGTTAGCGGAGATATAGGAGAGACAAAGACGGACAACCCGGATTCCCGACGGAGTTAAATATGAACCAAGACCAACGAGACTATAGACAAGTTCCCAACCCGAGAATGACAACGGTTCCCTTATGAAAGTCTATTAGGTTACAATCGTGACAACCAAACACGAATTCATCATGGAGCATATCATTCGCATTAATCCACACTAACATGTACCTATCTCAAGGAGCACTACATATGTATTCATTCCAAAAGACACAATCAAGTCCTACACGGATGTATGTGAGGCAAGCTAGTAGTCTATTATTCCATGAAAGCAGATATGCCTGGCAACTTTAAGCAAGTCATGCGGAACCAGTAATGATCATGCAGGGTCCGAGGTCATGCAGGATTTAATGAGGATAACAAGTATTACATATATGAACGAATGCACAAACATGGTATACACACCAACATGTGAGGTCAAATACAACATGGCGAGATTCATCATAACCATCAAACTAAGTGTCATGCGAGAGCACATAAGACCAATATAGTAACTATCACATCTGGCACAATGATCATATAATAGGTTTAGATTGGCATGTAATCATACGACGAGATACATTTAGAAAGCATAGATCCTACATGATGCTAGCGATACATGTTAAGGCATGGGCATAGTCAATAATGATTGAATGAGTTCAACATAATGTTCATAAAGCATGAGGCATCATTAAGAGTAACAAAGAGAACATCACATGCGATAGATTGTAATCATGCTAGGAATGAACTGTCGGAGAGCACATAAAACGGTAACTGTCACGTCATAGAACAAGTACGACATGTAATCATTTAGCGAGTCATATTGGAAAGCATAAGCCCTACAGGATACTACTATATATCAAAACATGACTACAATCAAGGCAATTCGGCTAGATTCATTCTAACATTCATGTGTCATGCGTATGCGAAATCATGATATAGCGTGGTGTGTGATCATGCGAGGTGTCAAGTCATACATTTATGCAAGCACGAGAAGGATATCATAGAGTAATAGGAAAACACTACCGAGCGATAATATGTAAGCATGATAGGATTAACCATCACGGAAAGCAAGTCGATAATCGAATTCAACATCAATCTAATCAGGATGAGTAAAACATTTTAAGAGGATAGAAAGAGGGAAAAACCACACTATCAGGGACCTAGCTCAATAAAGAGTCAACAATAATGTAGGCAAGGTATAATTTCGCAAAAGTCACATCCAAGGGTCCTACATGATGCTAATGGCCTAACATAACATACTATACATACACGCATTTAATTGCTTAACACGACCATATGCAAGAGTTCAATCGATCACATTCCAACGTTATGGAATCATGGGAGGAAATGCAGTGATATATAATGCAAGTCTAAGTAACGGGCAATATGGATAGGATACGGAAACATGAGTTCAAATTAACACATACTACGATAAGGGATGCATTCATCAAGACTCAACTATAAGCAACAATGGTCAACCTGATGAGTACAAATAGACGGGCATGCTATATATTCTTTTCACAAAAGGAATGATAAGCACCAAGGTGTCATCAGCTAGCATGCTAAGGAGATCCTTTACGAGCATTTATACAAAGAAGAGTTGATCAAACTATCATGGACCTAATCCAGGAGAAAGCAACAATCATATAGGTTCATATCATGTGGTTCATGCTTCCAATCAGTCATTAGCACGATCAATAAAATAGGTCAAGTAGACATGCTATGACGACATATAATCATGACAGGGAGCAAGTCACAACACGAGACCTAAGCAAGGTAACTAATCATAGATGTAATAACATGGGCAGCTGTTCACTAATGGTCATTCACAAGGTACATGTCGGGGATTACAAAATCATGTTAGGTCATGCAATTCCAGAGAGAGTCACTATTATAACTGGACAAAGATCCCTAACGGCAACCATTGACTCCTCCCAACTAACTCCTTACCCCTCTTTCCCGTGAAATTCTGGTACGACTCTTGTGGTGAGAAGACATTGGTTGATCATCATGAGAATCGAGAAGGACAGCCCCAGAACACCTTACTTTCTACCTCGGAATTATGTTATGAACCATCTTCCAATACTCACTCAAATAACCTCCACATCCACACATGATTCCCGACGACAAGATGTTTACCAACCCGATTTCCCATGGAGGAGGCCGATACTCAGGAGAAGGACTTAATAGGACCATCAAGGAGTATACACAGTGGAAGGGGTTGTTCCACACAAGTCGGGGTTGACCATATAAGAACAAGGGTACTCCCGCTATCCTGTTGTACAGATCATCCGATATAAATTTCATAGTTAGGACATACCAATCAGATCTTTAGCATAACAAGCCCTCAGCATAGAATCAGTCAATGAAAATTGTAATGATCTCCTTCGAGGGAGATCGCCCTCGGGCCCAATTGATATAAAGCACATCAAGCTATCTAATGCCGCTCTTCGAGGAGCGACTGATCGGAGGGGCAAACACCTCACGATCTCTACCTAACCCGCCACTCCAACCACCGCGGTGCAATTTCTTGGAGTCTTCTAGGCCCATCTGTAAAGTTCAAGATAAGTTTGCCTACCCGTTCCCAAAGTCTACATCCAAGAGGGATGGTCTAGCGCCTTTCTACCCACTCGAGTTTCCCGTTCCAATTTTATTCTCCTAAGTCAAGTTGATTAGGTTGATTCCTTTTATTATTCTAGCCATATTAAATTCATTTTGCCCTTTTAAAACTTTGTCAAAATCATTTGAAATTCATGGGCGGTTTTCAAAACATACACCCAACCCTTTTGTACCCGAATTCCACAACCTGGCTCTGATAGCAACTTTGTAACGGCCCAAATATAAATATTTGGGTTACGTTTCGAAGGTCGGATACCTTCGTTTGGATCTTGCAATCCAGGTACGGGTCGAGGTTTCAAATCCTTAAACGGGAACGTTTTAAAGTGGGGATTTTGAACCCCAAAATACGCACGGGCCGTTGGGTACTCAAAACTTGTCCTAGCTGACTAAGTCGCTCAAAATCCTTTGAAATTCAAGAATGCTAAAACAGAAATCAATGTACAACTTGCCACGGCAGAGCCGGGTCAAAACCAAAACACGAGAAATACGAATATTGAAAACGTCCAAGTTTCACTACAAAAAAAATTAAATTAGCTTCGGCAAAAAGCCGTGGCAAAAGGGCTTTATTGTGGTGGCAAAAGGCATGTAGCTTCGGCTCTGCGACGGCAAATGGGGGCGTAGCGAACAAGGCGGTGGCAAAATTTGGTAGCTTCGGCAAATAGCCGTCGTAAAAAAATTAACCACGGCTAAGCGACGGTAAAGCGACCCTTGTACACATTTGCCACGACAAGCTGTCGTAGCTAAAGTGTGGGTGGAATCAAAGGGGAAAGGAAAAATCAATTGAAGACAAAACACCAAACCCACCAAGCTTTATTAGGTTACCTTTACATTTCCATGCCCATCAAAGCAAGAACCAGACAATCCAACAGTTCTAAAGCTTGTTGTCCAGCAAAACCCAAATCAGATTTCCAACTAAACTTGCTAAAATCATAGAGTATGAAGGAAAATAAAAAGATGAATCATGAACCAACCTAACAAAAAATGATTTCCCTTGTCATTTTCTTCCTCAAAGAGAAAGAAAAGGGGCTTAGGGGAGAGAAAGAGAGAGAGGTAGGAAGGGAGGTAGCTGCTAGGTGGAATGGAACCCATGTTCAGTGACACAAGTGGAACAGTAGTGTGTAGAGGAAGCAGGAGAAAGAAAAAAAAAAGAAATTAAAAAGGCATTGTTTTATTTCAGGTTCTGAATTTTTCATTTTCAGTGTGAAGTTCACAAGCACATGCTATACATCCAGAAATTTCTCACAAATTTCATTAGCTCAATGATAAAATCAAATAATTAAAAACCACATTTAATGGAAACATCACTAATACATAAAACAATGACACTGAAAATGAAAAATTCGATCAGAACCTGAAATAAAACAATAGGTTAAGCACTTCACTAACATAAATAGATGCAAAGATGCAAGTTTAGCTTAAAGCTGAAGGAAATTGAAAACAGAAGGTTAAGTCACCAGACCGAGTTCAAAGTTGGCATCAAAGCAACTGATCTTCCTTTAACATTGTGCCTAGATAGGGCAGTGTTCCAAGTTGGCATCAAAGCACCGATGTATGCTTAATATTGAGTTTCGTCCTAGAAATACTCAATAACCCCAAGGGCACTTGAATATCAGTCTATCAATGACTTTTTACAAGTAAAATCAAATGTAACTAGAATAATAGTTTTACCATTATCATGTATTCATTTCTCAAAATTTGTATAAATCAACAGATTTAATGACAGTAGTTTCACAAGCTATTTCAGAGTAGACAGAAAGTTACAGCAAAACGATCAAGACACTATTTTTTTTATATTGTCTTACAAAACAACCTCCGTCTTCATCAGGTGAAAGCAGTTAACACAAGGAAAAAATTCCAACGAGAAGACAATTCTCTTTAGCAATTTGCATCTTAAAATCGCTTAATTAACATCAAAGCGCAGCAATAAACCCAGATTAGGCCCTAGAATAACCAAAGGAACTACTAATCACATCATAGGATCGCATTGATGGTCTATTTTTCCACACATGTACCAAAAAATGCAGTCAATTTAGGGTTTTAGGAAACTGGAGATGAAATTAAGCGCGATAGGAGTGGATTAATTGTAAAATAGTAGGAAAGAATCACGGAGAGAGCGAGAGCGAAGAAGAGAACCTGATTTGGAGTTGATCGAAGGTACCGATTCTACCGAACTATGCATCTTCACGTGGACAGAGATCTGCTTCTTCTTCTCTGGCTTCGTTTCAACAAGGTGGACAGAGATCTGGGCGGACATGGAAGGCAAGAGTCAATGATACTAGGATGGGCGAGCGACAAGGAGTCTCTAACTCCTCTGAATCAGGGCGCAGAAGCTCGGATTCAGCCCTTAAGGGAGGTCGAAGAGAGAACAAGAGGGGTGGAGACATGAACGGAAGGGGTTTGACATCTCGAGGCGAGGAGCATTGCTTGGCTTTAGATTCGGCGACAATCCAAGAGGAGGAGAGGGCCGGGCGTCGGCCTTCGTCTTCACATCGAACTTCGGTTGACGGGGATCGAAGTTCCTGCCGGCGCCGGGCTTAAGGCAAATGCGAGAAGGGGAGGAAGAGGAGAAGAAGGGGAACATCGGGAATGGTTTCTAGATCTGAAGAGTGAGGAAGGGTTTCTAGATCTGAAGCGATAGTGAAAATGAGGAGGCATATACACGGGTTAGGGTTTTCTTTTCTTTTTTTTTTTAAATAAAAATAAAATAATTATACGTTTTAGCCACGGGAACTCTACTGCCGTTGCTAGTAGGGGTGGAAAAATCGCCCCAATAGCCACGACAACCTTGCCGAAGCTACCATCAGTGGCTAATGTCTTTGTTTTTTCTGGATTGAAGGCTTGTCGTGGCTAATGTCGTGGCAAAAGGGTATCAATTGCCACGGTAAGCCCCTGCCGAAGCTAGATAGTGTGGCAAATTTAATTTTTTTGTAGTGTTTATAAGTTCGGAAGTCGGTCTCTCGGTCAGTTGAACGTCCCAAAAGTGACCCTCGTCATGGAATCACTGAACAAGCAAGGATCAACTACTTGAAACTATACCACGAGTCAAGGTCGAGCCACTCAAGCGGGCCCTGAAGACCTCGCTGAGGACATATAATACGCTCTATGCCTAGATGAGAATGATCTAATGCTATGCTGAAATATTAAACACGCAAGCATGTTGACATTATATATTAATAATAGAAATGCAGTAAATGGGCCCACACAGAATGTCAAGCAGCATGTCCCGACTCTCGCTCGTGGGACCCTCGCCTCAAATCGGGGCGAGGTATATGTAACGCAACGTCCGTACCCTACATCGAGGTCGGAGGACATATGATATATGTAACGCACCGTCCGCACCTAATATCGAGGTCGGAATACATAGGGTAATTGGGGTCTATGTAACGCACCGTCCGCACCTAACATCGAGGTCGGAGTACATAGCATCTATGTAACGCATTGTCCGCACCTAACATCGAGGTCAGAGTACATAGGTATGAATGGGATCAGGATGTGCCCTCACCGACTCTATCAGGACAACCCAATGGTGTTGGGCTGTCCTATGACCCTAGCAAAGACTCTATGACTCACATATCATGACCGTTCTCTTTTCAAACACATAAAGAAGACGGATTCTCATTCATGAGTGCAAATCCTAAGCATGGTACTACATGACATGCTTTTATAATGCCTACATACTATATGACACATCAGGCATGAGGTTCTAACTTGAGTAAGCCCCGGAGGACTTACTTGAAGAAGCGCAGAGTCCAAAGCAATACAACAGTATAGCAAGCAGATCCAACAGGTCACAAATCACCTACTCAAGTAATACATAACATGCATAAGTCTATGATTCAAGGCATACATTGGCCATGACTCAAATAAACAAAAGGGACTCAATTCCATAACATCATCATCATCATTATCTCAATCATATAACTTCATCATAACTCATCAAGTCCCATCTCAACATATAATCTCAATCTCATCATATAATATCTCATCATCATATAACCACATATCATATATATATAACATCTCCTATAACTCATCCATCAACATATCACATCATCTCAACATAGGATAGCTCATATATCGTCTCAACATGTATCACCACAAAACCTCACATATCATCTTATTCACATTTCCATATTTTCTCAAACCGTCATATATCAACACATTGCATCTCATCAATATATCATATAATAACATTTATTAATCATGTATCATACTCAAATCAAATACTATCTTGCTCAACTAATCAACTTAACATTTCATCATAGAACATATCATACTTTCATACTTGAGAATATATATTAATAATCATGCTTCAACATATAATCACATTAGATCATATCACATAACATAACATGCTTATCATAACTTGCACTCATACAAATCATCAAACCACCCAATAAGTTAGATCAAGTAAGTCAACTTGATAGTCAAACAATTCTTTCAAAAATCATATTTAGCCAATCCCATTTATAAACATTAAGCTCTCGCCCAATTCATAAAATCATACCATTTGAAATAATTCCGGCATAACTTTCTTTAAAATTTTCATCTTAAAATCACCCTTATAAAACATAATATAATAACCCATCTCAATTAATATTACTTTTAAAAATCATTTATAATATATATATATTAGTAATAATAATCTAATAATAATTTTAACAATGATATTTATCTAAAATAAAACTCCAAGATAAATCCATTTTCACAATTCTCATTTATAAAGCAACATCAACAAATCATTCTACCATTTCTAAATCACATGTTAAAACACCACATAGTTATTTCCCAAATAATTCTATTTTTCAAAACAACTTATAATATATAAATACAAATACAAATATATATATTCTCGGAAATATATTTATTTCACAAAATCTCAAATAATAATAATAATAATAATAATAATAGACTAAACAATTATTTAAAAACATATCATATAATATACTAACATATGAATATAAACAATATCACCCAATGGCCAGCCCAACCCTTAACCCAAACAGAAGCCCATACCCGAGAGAGGATCCGAGCCCAGAGTGAAGCCCAACCCGGAAGCTAAGTTTAATGAACTGGGAAGGAGGCTTAAACTGGAAATAAAAGAAAAGGGTGAACCGCCCAAATTGAACCCGTCCCCTCCACTCAAGACGGAAGCCCTGAAACGACAAGGGAAAACGGGAGAAGAAGGAAGTCCAGGGACTTCCGGAGGCCACCTTTCCGACTCAAAACTCACCCAACAGCTCGAATCTAGATTCCGACCTCATTCAGCATAGAAAGATTGAAACGAGAGCAAGAAGGAAGGAAGGAGAAGAGCTTTACCGATCGACAAAAATAACTCCGGCGAGGATTCTCAAGGCGGTGTCTGGCTGCAATGACGGAGGGAAAAGCTTGCTTCGGGCCTAGTACGATGGTAAAGGATGTAAAGGTACGCCTTTACGCTGATTCAAGCCAAGAACGAAGGAAATCGAGGATTACCGATTCGGATTCAAAACAGGGGAGGGAGGAGGGAAGAGGGTGGCTAGCGGCTCCGACGGTGGCTCCGGGGTGCGCTTGGCTTCAGGCGAAGCTCCATGGAGCTCGTACTCGCTGCTTCTGCTCAGACTCGAAGGGAGGAGATGCTGGAGGAGCTACTTGAACATGGCGGCTTGTCGGTGCGTGAAGAATAGGGAAGCTTTCGGGGATCTCTGGTGACGACGACAGAGGGTTGCTGGAGGTGGGCTGGACGACGAGAATAAGAGTGGAGAGGCTGCTGGTGGTTTGCAAATCAGAACGGAATGAAGGGAGTGGAGATGGTGACTTGGCAGTGGTGGTTTGGTAGTGGTTTGTCCGGCGATAGGGCTCAAGGTGGGAGGTGCCTTAGGTTGTGGTTGGTGGTCTGTTGGAAGTGAAAGAGAGGAGAAGATAAGGAGAGAGAGAGAGAGAGAGAGAGAGAGAGAGAGAGAGAGAGAGAGAGAGAGAGAGAGAGAGAGTGAGGGCTAATGGTGTGTGCAAACTGCAGCAGGAGGGCAAGGTGCAACTGCAATGCAGGGAGGGGGTGGGTCTTCTGTACCCAACGGCCAGGAAAGAGGAGAGAGAGAGAGAGGGAGAGAGAGAGAGAGAAGAAAAGGAAAAGAAAACGAGAGAAAGGGTTCCCCACAAGACAAAATTTATAATCTCGAAATTCGAGACTCGAAATCCGCTAATCCCGACTCCTAACGAAATAAATCTGAATTTAAATCAACTTTCGAAAACGAGCTAAAATGATAGATTCTAATTTATATTTCCAATTCTCAATGCAATTATAATCCGTTTTTAAAGTTCGATCCAAACTATGCCGGGATTTACTTCGAAAAGATTTTAGAATAAAACATGTTGCTCGAGGAAGGAATTTTCAAAATTTTTCCGAATCTCCAAATCTACTCAAATATAATGAATTACTTTTACAAAATATATATTTAAAATTTTCCGGTCTTTATAGGGGTCATCCCGCGACCCGTCCTGCTAATACGCGGGATGAAATCGAGACGGATTTTTTTTGAAAAAAATTGAATCCCATCGGGCCTTATCCCTCACGGGACAGGACAGGAGCGGGACGCACAGGGCGGGTCTTGTCTCCCAAATAAAAAAAAATTATAAAAAGCATTTAAATTTTAAATTGGTTTAAAAAAAAAACATAACACATATAAATTTATAATTTTTTATATATTCTATGATTTCCCTATATATACATACAAGATTGACGAATAGAAGTTTATATACACACAAATGTGTGTGCATATATCAAATTCGGATTTGTCATTGTGCTTCTACGGCATTGTGTGTGCATATATGATGTATACATATATGACATACAAAAGCTAGCTAGTGTACTGTATGATATAATAGATATATACATACATTATACTGTAGAATACAGTATATAAATTTTATATACTGTATTTTACAACCAAGCATTTATATATCCTTTAGATGTTTTTATTAATTTTAGTGAAAATGGTAGAAAACCACCCCTTAAATATGGCTTTTTGCAGAAAACCACCCCTTAAAATTGAAATTGCAGAAAACCACCCCTTAAACCTATAATGTCTGTAAATCGCCACCCACAACCTTTTTTTTCCGTTAGCTTGCCGTTAAAAATGATGAAAAATCATTTTTACCCTCCCTTTTAATGTTATTTTCATGAGAGAAAAATGTATGAATTGAAATAAATTAATAAAATCTATTTATCCACCCCTTTTAATGTTATTTTAATAGAATAACATACCTTTTTCTCTCATTAAATGGATGGATAAATAGATTTTATTAATTTATTTCAACTCGTACATTTTTCTCTCATTAAAATAACATTGAAAGGGAGGGGTCAAAATGACTTTTCACTGTTTTTAACGGCAAGCTAACGGAAAAAAAGATTGTGGGTGGCGATTTACAGACATAATGGGTTTAAGGGGTGGTTTTCTGCAATTTCAATTTTAAGGGGTGGTTTTCTGCCATTTCCCCTTAATTTTAATGTTGGGTTGAAAGACATGTTAATATATACTCCAGATAATATAAATATATTTTTGGGTTGATTACGTTAAATATCCTAACTTTTATGGATAATTGCGTTTAATTTCCCGACATTGTAAGATTTCGCAAAATATTATGAACTTTGGTGTTAGTTGTGCTCTACCATATATAATTTTTTTTAATTAAAAAATTACACAAATAATAGAAAAATTACACAAAATCATCCATATTCATAAAATATTTCCAATGTACCCCTAATTTATTTAAAACTGAAAAATAGCAAATTACACCCCCACACAAAAAAAATCATTTGCAACAGATAACATCTATTCCTTTAAATAACTAATATAATTATTGAAAATAATTAATTTTAATTATTTTTCTTAATAACATATGTTATAAAAAAATCTAAATTTATATATACCTATCTATATATGTGGATTTGTACATCTATTCTCTATATATTATTTTATATACATATTTTGTTTTTGGTCCATATTATTTTATATGTACTAAAACTGATACATAACATTCCATAGCATTAAAAAAAGATTCTATAAGAAATGCTAACTATACATAGATTAAACATAATACTTTTACAAAAATAAAATAAAATAAAATATATTTTTAAAAATAAATATTAAAATACATGATAACTATTTATAATTAATAAAGATATGATAAACATATTACATATATTAAAAATAGGCCAGATCGGGTATATACTTATGAAAACTTTATTAATTGGGCATATAATATGGTACTTACATATTAATCTTATGTAAATTAAAACTATGACTTTATAAAATATATTTTTAAGGAATAGAAGATATGATAAGACATAAATTTATTTATAAGTAATGATCTTATTTAAATTTTTTTAGAGCACGCATTTTTATATGCATGACATAAATTTCCTTTTTTTGATTAAAATGGAGGATTATTGATTTTCTTTAAATATGGGTGCTTTGTGTAATTTTCGTATTATGTTAATGATTTTATTAATTTAAGAAACTCATCCGGGGTAGAAAGCGCAACTAACAACAAAGTTCATGATATTTCGCGAATCTTACAAGGTTGGAATATTAAGCACAACTATCTACAAAAGTCATGATATTTAGTGCAATTAACCCTATATTTTTAGATATTTTTATTAATTTAAAGTGTATATATATAATTATATATATGCGGGATGAGATGAGATGAGATTTGCGGGACGGGATCGGGATGGGATTGAATTTTTTTTTCTAAATCCCACCAGGCTCGGGATGGGATGCGGAACGAGACGGGATTTGTGGAATTTGTGCCCACCCTTACTTTGAACACACAACCCCAGTGAGGATCCACTATCACAAATCTCTCACTGTCTCCCTGTCCCTTCTCATAAATCTCCACCCTTTACCATTTTTCTTTTTTCTTCTGTACATTTTAATTATTATTTATTTATATTTTGGGAATTGAGAGATCAATTCAGGAGGCCCTGTCACTTATGGGACAGGTGATCCCATCCCAAACACCTCCCCCCCAAAGGAGTACTTTGACATAATGTGGCAAACTCTCATTTAATGTTTTTATTTGCTCCCACTTATTTTACTATATAAACCACACATTGTCTCTCTTGAGTCATACGTCTGTAACTCAAGAGGCGTAGGGTCTATTTAAAAAAATCAAAAAAATAGAATATGTGGTTTATATATAGTAAAAAATGTGGGTGTAAATATCATTCTCGTTTAATCAATCATATGTGTAATTTTCTCATTAATCATGGATCCACCTTAATGAATTTAAAATTTTAAAAATACATCTACATTCCTTTTTTTTTTATAAGGTAAAGATTCGGGACCCAGACAGACCTGGCTCACCGAGAGGCCGATGAATCGGCAGACGAACAAACCGTTGAAAACAATACAACCAAAGGCGAACCAAAACCGGCGCAACAAAGATTGAAACTACACGTACAAAAGGAGAGACCTAGGCTAAATGAAGACCATTAGCCGAGAACGTAGACGCGGAAAGAAGTCAAGGATCATCATGGCAGCACCGTTGATCAGCGGTACATCAGGACGTCATCTCCTGTGGGCAGTGAAGACGAAAACTCCAAGGAATAGTCTCCTAAAAACGAAGTCAATCGTCTCTGAGCACACCACCACGACCCCAACCAGACTCGACCCTGAGCGTCACGCTGTCAACCAAACCAAAACGAAACTAGGACCACCCAAAAGTACGCACAAGCCATAACCCGAACATGGTGCGACTGAGGGAACGATCACAACAAACTTTACTAAAGAAGTAGAATTTAAAACCCTTTCGGTAATTTGGTCATGCCCTTTCGGGATTTGTTCAAACCCTTACGGGAGTTGGTTTTATAAACATTTGTTATTACTATTTATATATAAATAGTATATATAAATAACAACAACAATTATTTAACAAATTTTTCCATAATTGTTTTTTAATGTGGGCTGCCTTCGGCGGACCCAAGGCTTGAAACAAAGTTTTAACCTTCTCGGACCCAAGGAAAGTCCTTTGGACTCATGGAAAGGGCAATTGGACAAGCCGGGCGCAGGGAGGGAACCAGACGGAGGAGCACCGATCGGACTGGACATCGGCGGTGAGGAATACCCCTCAGACGATCGGACAAGGCCAGCACTGCCGAGGACCTCCGGAGAAGTCGAAGGCAAGCCGCCGAGAACAATCCACGTCAGGGAATCAAGTCCCAGCCAAAGGAATTAAATTGAAAGAAATTAAAGGCGAACTGCCGTGGACATCTTCATTCCTTATGGTTCTACCTCGCTCTTTTTTTTTATCCGTAAGAGGGCTAAGCCCGTATTATATTAAGATGATTGGAAAAAGGCATGCGCTCTTGAGGATGATATCTCCCCGCGTAAGGTGTGTGCGCCTGAAGGCAAAAAGAGGGCTTCGAAGATCAATCATTCGAGGAAACCCCCGGTGGGGACATACAAACTCAATTTTGACGGATCATCTCGTACTGGCTCTCCCAATACTATAGGATTCATTATCCGGGATTGGAACGAAGAAGTTGTTAAAATGGGTCATAAACAAGTTGGCAAACACTCACCCCTGATGACGGAGGCTTTGGCTCTACAACTCGGTGTCTCAGAAGCAATTTATGCCAGAATACCACAACTGGTCATTGAAGGAGACTCTCTTATTATCATAAACCACTTAAATAACAAACGTAAATGCCCTTGGGAAATTGAACTTCTTCTTTCGGATATAAAATTACAGTCATCTTGTCTGGGTGAAGTTTCCATCGCCCATATTCCTCGTGTTGGCAACAGAGTGACTGATAAGTTTGCACACCTTTGCCGCTCTGCTAGGAGAGCTGATTTATACAACAACATTGGTCTTCGTGACCTTATCCGTTAAGATGCTCTCAGATAATTTCTTATCTGAATTCTTACCTAATAAAAATATAATAATAATTATTATTATGTTCAAGTCTCATCCAAAGAAGGATGATCCAACAAACTAATAACACAATTCTGAATCGTAGTATGAGTAGAGAAAGATGGCGGAAAACCATCCCTTAAATATGACTCTTTGCAGAAAACCACCCCTTAAAACTGAAATTGTAGAAAATCACCCCTTAAACCCATTATGTCTGTAAGTCGCCATCCACAACCTTTTTTTTTCCGTTAGCTTGTCATTAAAAACAGTAAAAAAGTCATTTTTACCCATCCCTTTTAATGTTATTTTTATGAGAGAAAAATTTATGAGTTGAAATAAATTAATAAAATCTATTTATCCATCCATTTTAATGAGAGAAAAAGGTATATTATTCTATTAAAATAACATTAAAAGGGGTGGATAAATAAATTTTATTAATTTATTTCAATTCATACATTTTTCTCTCATTAAAGTAACATTAAAAGGGAGGGTAAAAATGACTTTTCATCATTTTTAACGGCAAGCTAACGGAAAAAAAGGTTGTGGGTGGCGATTTACAAACATAATGGGTTTAAGGGGTGGTTTTATGCAGTTTTAATTTTAAGGGATGGTTTTCTGTAAAGAATCATATTTAAGGGGTGGTTTTATGACATTTTCCCTTTAAATTAGGTAATTTTGGGAGATTACGATTCAGTATTATTTGTTTTCTTATTTGATTTATTGACTTAATTAGTTGATAATATGTGAAAACTATTTTTTTTGGTCAACATAATATGTGAAAACTATTGTTTACCTACTTAAATTTACCATTTATTATTTGATTGATTTAAGTAATTATCGGGTTTTTTCACTATAGGAATTTTTTTTATCAACTTCACTAGGATTTTAAGAGAATATGAATTGAACTTAATTTTTGCCACCTCTAATTAATTTATTTCACCCAACTAGAAAATTTGATTACTCCAAAATACATCAATTATAATAACTTTTTAAAATTTGAATTTTCAAAAAAAAAAGTTGACATAATATATATTTTCGTTTTATCAAAAATATTTTTTTTAATTTGAACTTATATTATTAAATTTATCATTATATTGTTCGTACTTATAGTAAAATTTATTTATTAATACTTTAAGTAATTGAGTTTTATAGTAGTCATTAACAACTATAAAATTATTTTACAAAAAGAGACCTCGCACAATGTTCAGGTTAGTGAACTAATACAATCATATTACTTGTTAATTAACAAAAAAAAATGTATGCATTAGATTGAAAATGATGCGGATTTGCTGCCTTGAATCCGCTATAAATTTCATACTTGTGATTTATTTGGGTAAGTTTTAGTGTGATGAAGATGAACGTAAGATGTTTGTTGAAATGCCCCAATGAAACCATGCGAAGAGCACGGGGAGAGCTCCATTGACCATTGCTAGATTGAGTGTTCTCGGTGGTGCTGTATAACAAACACAACAATAGAGCTACATTGCTGCTCGAGATGCCATCCGCCTAAATGGTTTCTCGTAGCTGAAATTCATTAGTTCATATTTGCCTTGGGACGAAATTTTCGGTCTCGAGGATCTGTTTGGATTCCGTCCGAATTCAAGGCTTTCAAAGATCAAGTCACTTGGAGTGAAAATGGTTATCCCAACAAGGAAGTATTCCACCGCGAAAACCAACCATTTCATTGGGTTGGATTGATCGAGTCAGGCTCTTTTGCTTGACTTCTATAGATAAAGACCGTACCCTTCATCGGTTTCACTTCTTATATATATAGCCAACAAGACAACTTCTGCTTTGGGCATTCGACGACGATCAGAAACCCTATTTCCCGAAAGTATGATCATCTCTTTCGAAATCCTTTGCACTTTGACGGCGTTGACAAATGAACCGCCATTCACCTATCCGTAGGTCGGTAGGTGTGTGTATGCATTATACTTGTTAGATTCCTGATCAATCAAGCTACTAGCACAATTTAGATTGCAGTTTTGTACCATGCTCATTTGAAGTCCTCTTTAGTGCACCAATGTTTGTTCTGTTTGTTAGGAGCCAGCACACTTAATGTAGACATATTATCGGCGCGAATAGAGGAAGATATTGATTGTCGGAATGCTCGTTCTCGTCATAAGTGATCTCAGATGTCTGGTGTCTCCATGATACCTTTTTCAATATAATCGCGTGTTGGCTTGAGAACATTATTATCGTATTATTCATTCAATTAAGAGAAATGAGTCAAGTTTATCGTTCTTGGGCTTCGTCGATTGCAAAACTCTAATGTTAAAGGCTCCCGTTTGCTTGCTTTTCGAGCTCTCTACTGCGTCAACATTGCGCCGAACTAACCCATACGAGCTAAAGCCATGATACCAATGAGAACTCTTGTCTACTTGAATGGATGGGCATTACAAACATATAGCAACTATACATATATATACACAAACAATCAAAGGTGCAGTCTTTTGCACCTTTGCTTGAAATTAATACAATATACCATCAAAAGACATGAGAGGTAGGTGGAATGGAGGTTCAATATAGGTAGAAGAGGGCTGTGTAGAAGAGCTGGTTCCAGGTGTCAGGCAAGCCAGGGAGGCACCAGTGGCTGCAGTCGGAGGAGTGGGCCGGGTTAGCCCGCTGGACCGGGCTGAGGTCGCCGCTATAGATGGAAGGGTGCCCATCTTTTCTCATTGCTGACAGCATTGTGATGTCCAGCAGGAATGCAGGGTGTGCCATGCCTCCCAGCACTGACTGCACCACCCTCATTTGGTCGGCGCAGGCCAGCGGGTACCCGTCTGCCGTGTACGCCACCCCGTTCTCCGGCACCGTCTCCCCGTAGCAGTTCTTCGCCGGTGTCGATACCGCCCCTGAGCTCCACTCTGAAGGGCTGCAGTTATTTTAGTTGGCATCTGTTAGAGCTATAGACTACGTTACAACTTAGAATCTCGGAAACACACATTCTTATATAAAAAAGTCAAACTACACTTATTTCTAAACTGCCCAGTAGAATGATGAAATCAAAAGTCAAAATCCAAACTGAGGACCTAGAACCCATATCCAACACAAACTTCTGAATCGTGTTGGGTATGGGTCAACTCATTGGATCAATCATACTAAAAAAAATGGAATTCTCGACCCTGTCGCGATTCGACTTGCAACCGGAAACCGACATGTAACAACCCGGTAGAGGTGCTTTGGGGTAAACTGTCAAAAGGGTACCTACTTTGTAGCATATTTGGAGGGATTTTCACGTGGGTGTTGAACCATCAAAGCACATTAAATTGGAAAGGGTAACAAACTCTTGTAGTTTAGTATAGAGATAGGTGTGTTAGCTAGCTAGGGCCTCAATAAAGCCTGTTTGGTTTCTAGCCACTGAAATGAAGGGACCGGTTTCATCTATGAGACCCACAAAGCTTGGAGTT
The DNA here is from genome assembly GCA_963922045.1 of Persicaria maculosa. Lineage (NCBI taxonomy): Eukaryota > Viridiplantae > Streptophyta > Magnoliopsida > Caryophyllales > Polygonaceae > Persicaria > Persicaria maculosa. The sequence continues at coordinate 13,864,481 of OY998261.1, read as the reverse complement.
ATTGAATTTGAAGTACAGTGCAGAATGGTGGGACAAAGTGTCCGATTTGTGAGTCACTAGTATTCATTACTTTTACTGTTCTTTTGTTTCTAACAGAGTTGTCAAAACTTGAAGCAAACAACATATATATGTGGTCTTGTTGTGGGTAATGAGAGTGGTAATCATTCTAGGTAGACTGATAAATGGGTACGAGCATTGCTCGCTTCGCTAGTTAGAATGGAGAATATACCATAGGCAAACCAAGGATCGAGTCTCACTAGCGGCAGTGTGGGAGAAGCCTCTTAAATAAGAGGGCTTCTTGTGCACAGTGAGCACTGATCCCAATCTTTATTGTCAATTGAGTTATCATGATTTACCTCTTTTCACAATCTCGTCGGACCTGGGGTGAGGGGCGCCCGAGGTGATCGATTTCACCTTTTGGGGCTAGAGATTATACCATAAGCAAGTACGGTTCTCATGAATGCCGCTCATTCTAGGTGGAGAACATAAGCTTTGATAAGCCACTTCATGTACATGAAGAGGCTCAATTTAATAGCTTTATTGGTTTGGTGGAGGATTTTGCTCGTCGTCTTTGCGACATTGTTAATTTTGGCTATATCATCTTTCGAAAAAGAAAAGAAAATTTCGGAGTAGAGATGGAGAAAGTACTTGTAATGTGTAGGAGAGATGGATTGGAAGAAGACACTAGTCTTGGTTCTATCTATGTTTGCATCCACCCAATTAGCCCATGTCTTCATCCCTGCATCGAAAGCTGTCAATCGATCCATATCTTGGTATAACATCCCTCCCGCCTCCATAAAATCCCATCTGCAAATCTCACAAAAAAAAAATATATGTTTAGAATTTAGTTGCTATATCTAATAACAAAGTTTGATAAGTAGCTCCAGCTTCATAAGATAAGTCGGACCCACAAAGTGTACTCAAATACTCACAGAAGTCCAAAAGAGTTGATGAGTAAAGTAATTTTAGGCAAATGTTACACTTGTAAGTTAATAATGCTACTAACCCTTGGAGGGATCCTTTATGGGTCCACCAATGACCCGAGTTAAATGACAATACGTCGGCGCCTAGCCACGCCCTACTGTTGGATGATATGTCGTCGAGTTTGAGAACCCTCTTTCCTTGGATCATGTCTATGTCTACTAAGTATGTAGCTCTGTGAAATGAGATTGTCACACCATAATCCTGCATAGAGAGGAACCATAAGAGTTGTTAATTGTTATTGCAAGTTGCAATTTAGAGCAAATTAACACAAGTAGTTAAAAGTGTAGGAAAGGGCTTTGTGGGCCTAAACCTAGCCCAATTTGCAAGACTCTTGATGTAATTATTGATGGGGCCCAATAAAGTATTGGTTGTGTGGATTGGATTTATTCAAAAGTGAGGCCCACAAATGTAACTACGTAAGCAACTCTCGTGACAAGGAAAAGGTTCACGATTGTGATCTATATAGCCAAAAGGAACCATTTATATCAACTTGATAGAATTCATTAGAACAATCTCTGCAAATAAAATCTACAATAATATAATTAAAAACTTCACAAACAACTCTACATCAAATTAAACATTCAATTTTAGTTATCACATGTTTTTTCATGTGAAAGAAAATCCGAAGGAATTTTGTTGTAATTCGAGTCCGAGAAAGTCTCCAAACTCGTAAGAACGACTTACATTTTCCTTACCTTATTAGAATAGTGGATCTCGAACTTATAATACTTCACGTACAAGCCATTTTTCTGACAATTACTTATTGCAAATCTTACATAAGTATACATATATCTTTATCTCTGAATATTCTCATTTCCCCAAGAAATAGAAACACAAAAAAAGCTACTCTTCTATAGTTTTCTTAGAACATATTTTCCCTTTCATAAAAGAAAAGAAAAGCATCCACCATTCAAAGAAAACATAAGTCTTTTCAAGTAGGGTTTGCTTGTCATAATAATGTACTAATTAATATATTTTCTTAAAAAATATACATATAAACAATAAATCCAGTATATCCTATTCCGAACTAAGTTTTTTTAGCTGAATTGTTCGCATATTTTTCTCAACTATATCGAAACAATATTTCTGAATGACCCATCATATAAAATTATAATGAAAAATGAAAAAATAAAAAAGTGTTTGGTTACACAATTTATAATTTACGAACTCACCAGGAACCTAAAACGGTAAAGTGGGTCCCCATTGATGAACTGAGTGGGAGAAGAAGGAGGCAAAGCAGAAGAAAGGAGGCAAATGAGAGACTCCCATTGGTTCCTCCCAAGGGAATCCCCAACGAACATAACGGTCTTCCCCTTCATCCTATTCAAGAACTGAAGCCCATCAAACCTCGGCAGCTCGCAGCCGGCAGGCTTCCACCGGTACTTGAGGTAGTCGGAATCGGGCCGCCCGAACAGCTGGCAATTGAACTCCTGGTCGATCATGGGGCACTTGGAGGACTCGTACATCGGGTAGGTCTCATCATAGACCCATGTGCCCATGAAGAGGTTGCACTGCGTCTGGTTTGATTGCACGGCAGGGATGGGTTTCGCGGGTTGGGTTGGGTTCGGGTTCGGGTTGCGGTGGTGGGGGTGAGGCCCCGAGAAGAGGTGAGGGGCGGCATTCGCGAAGTGGGCTAGTGAGAGGAGGAAGAAGAAGAAGGTGGGGAAAGCCATTTTTGGAGGGTTTTGGAAGAAATGAAGGGTAAGGAATAGAAAGAAAATAGGTTCACGTGGGTAAATATATATACCAAAATTCAAAAGAGGTTGATTTAAATGGTGGGGTTGGATTGTAGGCGGTGGCTTTTTTATATTTATTCATATGGAATCTTCATATTGCTCCTTTTTTGTATGATTCGATCTTTGTACTACCCTATTGGTTTGGCTTCATCCCAAATTGTTAATGTGATTTTCATTTTTAATCGGTATACAAAGAGTTAAAACTTATATAGTCGGTGTTCAAGAGCATCCCAAATGGAGACAACTCGAATGTGTGGGAGAAGGAGACAACCTCGAATGCTTTGCAGAGGCTGAGGGCATCGATGATCATCATTTCAACAATCCACGGACACGTACCAATCCCACATAGGGCATTAATGCCAGCCATGAAGTCTCTTTCCACCTCGAGGCGAGAAAAACCCTTCTTCACTGCTTCCAGAAGAACAGAATGAAGATCGAGACACTCAGCTTGGAGAGGAGAAACATTCCCAAGGACATGCGCATCACAGGAGACCACTCTACCAAGGCGATCTCGGATGACAAAACCAGAGCACGCTTGCCCAGAAGCCACCTTTGCACCATCGAAATTAATTTTCATGAATCCATCAGTAGGTTTGTTCCATTTAACTTTTTTTTTTATGTCGGAAACTGTTTCAAGGATTCTGTTGTGTTATACGGATGTTGTTGTCCTCTAGATCATCTTTTTGAGCCTTTTGCCAGGATATCCTATATTGAATTATATACTTTATCCATTGTTCCATATTTCTGACATCTTGGTTTTCAAAAAGGGTTTTGTTTCTCATAGACCAAATCCCCCATAAGGAAAAAGCTAGTACCGATTTCTGATTTGGTGATAGTTGGGAAAGGAATTCAATGATTATCGCCTTATAGGTCTTATTGGTTTTGTCAATATTTCTAATTATTCTTTCAATCGGTTTGTCCATTCTCCCAATAAGAGAGAGTGAAGTCTGGTATGCCGCGAATAAATGTATAGCATCCTCTTCACTATGGTTACAGAGAGGGCAGTTCAAGGGTACATCTATTCATTTGTTTATCAGTCTGATTTTAGTGGGAGTTCCATTTAGGATATTCTTCTAAAGAAAAGTCTTAATTTTCAACGCTCAATCAATCTTCCAACTCCACTCCAGTGGATCACAGTTAGTTGTTCTTGCTCTTGTGATGTGGTCTAGAGCAGTTGTCGTAGAAAACCAACCATTTATGCTAGCTTTTCAATATAATCTATCTTCAATCTCTGTTGTTGAGATGTGGATTGTACGAATCTCGTCCACAATATTAGTCCAGAGGTTTTGTTTCAATCTTTCTATATTTCAGGTTTTATTTGGTTTTATATACTGGTCAATTGTTTCATTCTCTTCGATTTGGTCTTGTAGTCGGATAGCTTAAAGACTAACTTCATTGTTTAGCCATTTCTCCTTCTAAAATCTAATAGTTTTCCCGTTTCCAATTTTCCATATCAGCCAGCCTCTAGCAGAATTCGTCTTTTAATTTCATCAGTTTTGCCCATTGTCATGATGTGTTTTTATTCCTTTTGTAATGCCAGATGTTGTCATCTTTTAGGTATTTTTCTTTTATTAATTTCACCCATATCCATTATGCGGCTCAGCAAGAATTTTCCATAATAATTTCATCTGAAGGGTTTTGTTCATTCTTTTGTTTGTTAATGCCAAGGTCGCCAGCGTTTTTCGGTCTACACACTTTGTCCCAACTGATTATAGGCTTATACGTAGTCCTTATTCCAGAAGAAGCATATGTTAATTCGGTCTAGCTCTGAGCGAATGCTAGCTGGGAGCATACAGTTGGGTTAGTTCATTCACTCGCCATTTCCTTAATTGTTTTCTTGTTTTCCCCAGAATCTCTTCGAAAGTGTCCTTTGTCACTCTATCATTGATGATAGAGCAGCTGAGGTATTTTTCTAGGGATGCCTGGTTTGAAATTTGTAGGTAGTTTTGGAGTCGTTTTTGTTCATTTGAGATCCCTCTTGTGACCTGGAAAGTTGATTTTTGAAAGTTTATTTTTTGTCTGGAGATCTCGTTATTCTCGTTGATGATGTGTTTCACTATGGAACAGGCTTCCGGAGTTCCTTTGGCAAATATCATTATATCGTCGGCCATGAATACCATTTCTAGATGTCTTGAATCCAATAGAATTATGAAAAGGTACGAGGATATTGGGTCACCTTGTCTTAAGGGCCTACGAGGGCGAAAAATTTTGGTCAGTTCGGCATTTACCAAAACAGTGAATGAAATAGTTTGGATACATTCTTTAATCCAATCACATAATTTTCTACAGAAGCCAAACCTTTCCATAAGGGCGAGGATAAATTCTCAGTTCACTCTTTCATAGGCTTTCTCCATGTCTAATTTAATAGCAATCCATCCATCTCGAACTTTCCTGCTTCAAAAGGTATGAAATATTTCGTGAGCGATTAGAATGTTGTCTTGAATCGTTTTGTCAGTTATAAAAGCACCTTGTAGAGTGTGGATAATTTTCCTCAATGAGGGTTTCATTCTGTCCACTAGAATTTATGCAATTGTCTTATAAATAGTTGTACAAAGACTGATTGGTCTATAGTTGTTTATTGTTTTGGGTCATCGCATTTTGGAATTAGCGTAATAAATGTCTGGTTTATTTGCTTAAGAACCCTTTGATTGCTTTTATGATCGATGGCCTCACAAGATCCCACTAGTGCTGGTAAAACTCGACTGTCATTCCGTACGGGCCAGGGTATTTGTTTTTTTCGATGGAGAAAACCGCATTCTTAATTTCTTGGTTCGTAATTGATCTTGTGATAATGTCGTTGTTCTCTATAGTAATCTCGGAGTTTATCAAGGAGAGGTAATCATCCATTAGTCGCCAATTTATTTGCTGTTTTTGAATTCTCTTTTCAAAGTCTACCCAGATTTCTTCTCTGATGCTTTCTTCTTAATCGATGGTTTTTTGAATTCTCTTAATTGATGGTTTTTCAAAGCCGTTGCACTTGAGGGGGCGTGTTGGAATTTGGTTGTCCCACATCGGTAATATAGAGAATGTTTGAACAACATATAAGGTTGAAGGGTTACTCCTCTCATTGCTAATTGGTTTTGAGATGGAACCCCGTTGGGTTTATGTGTTGTTCGAGTCTCCCGTATGTGGGCCCGCACACACGACCTCCCTCCAGCTCGTCTTAGCCCCATCGGGCCCAGCCGACTTTAACATGGTATCAGAGCCGGGTTCGGCTAGTTTCGGTCTGGGCTTCGGATTAGTGGGGTTGCTGGCCTTTGTTGACATGTCGCGGACATTGGCTCCAATTTAAGCGCATGTGGCAAGTGCAACTTTGTTGAGGGGGCGTGTTGTAATTTGGTTGTCCCACATCGGTAATATAGAGAATGCTTGAACAACATATAAGGTTGAAGGGTTACTCCTCTCATTGCCAACTGGTTTTGAGATGGAACCCCGTTGGGTTTATGTGTTGTTCGAGTCTCTCGTATGTGGGCCCGCACACACGACCTCCCTCCCTCCAGCTCGTCTTAGCCCCACCGGGCCCAGCCGACTTTAACAATTACTTATTTTGCTGTGTTTTTTTGTTTCATTTATTGTGGTTTTCTTACATGAAAATGATTAGTTGTCCAGTTGTCTAGCATGAATGGATGGAACACTAACCAACGGTATGCTATAATTGTAGGGAAAACGAGTATAAATTTAGTCAATTTATGAACAATTATTTATTAATCATAATTATATTTCCAACTAATATATATTCTATTATTCTCTCATCTTTCTCCATTTTATTCCTCCTCCATCATGGATAATAAAGAGTAGTATGAAAAAAGCACTGATGGAGTTACTCAATAGTAAGAAGTAAGAAGTGAGGGGTAATAGAAGGTCCTTCATCCCACCATCATTCTAAAAAAAAAAATTGTATGAAAGGTTTTTCATAAAAAAAAGGCTTTTATTTATTTATGTTTATATATGAAAAAAATACTACCTCTCTGTATCAATATAATTGAGCTTTTTGGTTTGGCTTGTTGTAGAGTGATTTTGCCTGGGTTGCACCGTTTAGTTTTGTTGTTTATTTTGTTTTTTAGACCGTCATTCGTCGGCTCTCGAGTTTCAGCTATGTCTGAACTCGAATTCTTATCTGATAAAAAATAGCATTTTGACCATTTTTTGATGTAACAAAATATTTGTCCATTTAAACGACATTAATGATAAAAATTTCTAATTTTGTTAATTCATCTCATGAATTGTATTTGATTTTGAAGATACTTTATCAATACTCTAACTTCTCATACTATTCTTTTTTTTTTCATTGGACCATTTTTTCACATTATTTATTTGCTAAAATTTTAGCTATTTTTTCTATTTTTAGTTTTCTTAAAAAGTGTGAAATTAATCAATAAACCAATTATACCGATACAAAAGGAGTATTGTTTTTCTTCCACATTCCTTTCCCACCCATATTGGGTCTAAAATTTCAAACACATTCTCTTGTTCTCTCTTCACGCTCAGAAAAGTTAAGCACTTACAGCAAGCCCAAAAGTATCTCTAAAATAGAAAAAAGTGAAAGTTATAGAGAAAAAAATGCATTTTTGCACCCCAACAACTTTTGCAAACCCATTTGTAAAATAGAGAAATCGAAGGAGGGAGGAAAAAAATCTCTAAATTTACAAAAAGAGAAATAATCTCTATAATTTAATGTTTCACTACTCTCTATGTAGAAATTTAATGTTTACCCTTCACCTTGGCACCCATATTCTACATGAATCATCCCTTCTATCATTTTTTAACCATCAATTATCTATATATTATAAATTTATGTATTTATTATAGTGTATAATAAATGCAAAAATCTGTAAAATAGAGAAGCTGTTGGAGTTGATGTTGATTTTTATAGAGATTTTGACATTTTGATCTCTATTTTAGAGATTTTTTACAATAGTTGTTGGGGTTGCTCTTACACAAATTATATCCCTATTAATATATTTCGCTCCCTTTCCTTTTCGCTAAATTTCAACAAAATTTAGGATAGCATTAATTGAATATAGCTATTTATTATCAAATTTGGAAATCACATCTCAACATGCTCCCACAATGTCCCAAACTCGGTTAAAACTATTAAAACAACCATAAAATATAAGCGATGGTGAAACTCCTGTAAGCACAATATCTTAAGCTTTTGATTAAAAAAAATAGAGATTTCAACCTTATAACCAAAAAATAAAATATACTTGAGACAAGTTTCGTTTTCACACGGCTCAACCGAGGTTTTAAAGAATTCCACTCGGTACCAAAGCAAGCCCCGAGCCTCTAAAAGAGAATGAATTATGAGATGTTCAAAAGAAAGAAAGAAAAGTTCCAAGTGTCAATGTCAATCCGACTAGATAAGTTGTACTTGAGGAACCGTGATGAAAAAAACAAGGTTATCTTACATTGGTTAGGGCTAACAAAACTATCACAAAATATAAGAGGTGATATAAAGTCCTACACAATATGGTTTAGGTTTTTATAATGAAAAGTGGATCTCGGGCTTGTAACCTTAAAAAAATGACACAACTCTCGTCTTTATATGACCCGAGCGTGTATTTTTTAAATTCTATACATATATATGACAAATGAATCTACCATCTCATTTTCTTCATTAGGCTAAATCACTCTGATACTATATTAAAGTCTGACGAGACTAATAATTAGAGATAATATGTATAGACGCACACATATTAGAAGCCCAACACTAATGATATTTCATATTAAAAGAAATATAAAAAAAATCCACCAATCTTATATACCATCCTTAAACTCAGGGGCGGATCCTGTTTAGGGACAGAGGTGGTAGTCACCCCCTCAATGAAAAATAAAATTTAATATACCTATTCCTCTCATCGATAGATTCGATTTGATATATTGTAAACTCAAATCTTATACTTGAGTAAAAAGTTATAAACGTTTCAAGACTGAAGCGATATAAATTATTTTCACATCATTTACCAAATCAATATACTTCTATCATACTTATCATATGTTAAACTTTGTAACTTAATACTCTAATTAAACCTGATCGACAACTTCAAATATTTTTGAGTTCAATTTTCTACCTCCTCAACTAACCACTGCAAGATTCGCCACTACTTAAACTCTTTGATAGAACATATAAAATAAACATTAATTACATCTTAACGTTTATCAACTTCATAATACCTCATTCCTATTTTTAAGATAAGAAATACAACTATGTCAAGGTAGGGATATTGACTAATTAGTTGCTTTGCTAGCTGGATTATCTTGTTTCATTAAATGTGTGCTTATCATTAATGAAAAACAATAAATTGTCAAGTAGTATGAATGACCTATATTAATGGCTTGATTGTAAGATGCTTTGTAATTTGTATTGGTTTAGCCTTTAATTAAAAGAGAGTATAAGTGCAAGTTGAGGAGAGAACGAGAGGTTGATGTGCTTTGCTTTGTTTGTAGGAAGAGATCAGTTAATTGGCTGCTGAATCTTGACGCAGCTGCATTGAGTTTGAGGGACCCTCTTCGTTCTTGTCCATATATCAACAATGAAGATACCCGTGAACACACCTCCAGTACTCTCTGTCCTTTTCACCTTTTGGATTTACAAGTTATTCCATTCTACAAGTCACAAAAGTCGGCACTTGGCTATGGGCGCAGGATTTTTGGATGTCATGGAATTTCTTCGCCGATTCTTATGTTACTCGATCGGAAACTCCAAGAGGATGGCGTTTTTTTCATTTTCGGGTGACACGGATACATAGTTTGTTTAAATCGATCGTGGGGTGTTTCCCTTTTGAAACTCGTCATCTTTCGTTTTGCATTGGGTATGTCTAATAAGAGACGAAACACTCTTTTGTAAGTTTTTAAAGGTGCTTCTTTTTTTTTTATCAGAGTTTTTAAAGGTGCTTCACTTATTCAATGCACTGAGCTCGATTTTTTATTTCACCTCTTTTAGTTTATATATCTATATCTATATTTGTTTCCACAACGAAGGAGCTAGGGGCAAGGGGAGCAGTCGCCACTCCTTTCATCTGACAAATGACCTATATATATAATGTCAATCGATAGCTTCGTTTTGATATATTTACACCATAATACAACATCAAATTAAAAAATTTTGAACAATTGAAAATTGAAGTAAATTAATTAATTCAATCATATTTTTTTAAAAAAAACTAGAATGCATTTATATTGTAACTAATTTGAGATTCTCATGCTTCAGAATAAGAGGTTATAGTATTTATTGCAATAATTAGGTAAAAAGTTATACAAGGTTAAAGTTATTACCTCTAGTTACACATTATTATATGATTATTCTAGAGTGCAATTGTGCATCATATTTCTTTTTTTAATCCTCTTTTTCGTTATTGTTTTCCTCAATTACTTCGTTTATTTATCTATTTTTCTTTCTTTTAACGGAAAAAATGATTGTGTTTTTTTCCTCATTCTGTCATTGCGTTTCTGTATCCAAAAGACCAACCGCTCCACCCCCGGTCAACTACACCTTCAACATATGCCCATGTTTTCCTCCTTTGACTAGCTTGGCTTGTATGTGCATTTGGATCCATGACCTTTTTGGATTTTTCTTGGCTATGTTGATATGTTCACAAGCCTACAATGAGATGAGACAAGGGACTATAAACTTAGCTTTGAAGCTAAAATGAAATGATAAGATTATAAACAGGAAACATGTTAGCTAGGCCTATGAGTTTGGGCAATGTGCATAATAAAGTATATCATGAGTACATCAGTTTTCAGTATGACACTCATCTCGAATTCCATTTATATTGCTTGCATCAAACTTTACTATTCATGACAACTTAAGTAAAGAAAATGGAGCTACCCTCCTAACCCTAAACTTATTTTGGCCCAAATAATAATGAAAAAAAAAGGACATAAACATGTTAAAGGAGGTATCCATTTAAGCAAATGGGGTCTAACTTGTCTGTAATTATTTCATACAACAAACTATTCTTTTTTCCTTTTTTTTTGGGAGATATAGTGACTATTAGTGAGTAGAAGGAAATACAATGCATGTGAGGGTGTTTGTTGCAATGGGCCTCCTTGCTTAGTTGTAAATTTTAGTGCTATAGTACTACTGGTGAAGGTGGTGATGGTTGTGTATATGTCATTGATGGCCTGTCAAGAATGTGACCTTACTAATCTCCAAGATTAGATTTTGATTAATGTTTCAATCTCTAATGATTCAACCTAAAATTAAGGGTGTATTCTAAAAAATTGGATCTTAATATGTTGTAAAGGTTGTAGATTTAGGACTTTGTCAATCACTCAATACATGTATAATTGAACCTAACATGTCTAGGCTAATTCCAATCAGTGAGGATCTAGTGTCCCATTTATCGCATTCCCTCCCTATTCCTCCTCACTCCTCACATAATCTCCCTCCTTATACTCGTTTTCTTATTTTTTCCAAAAAAAAAATTATTTTTGTTTTTAAAAAAAAAAATTTGGGAGTGAGAAGGGAAATACAGAGGGTTGTCCCCTTTGGGACAGGTGATCTCAATACAATTCCAATTTGATTGTTATGTCTTTATATCGGAACAACAAATGAGACAGTGTTTATTACTGACGTATCAAAGTGAAAAGGCGGGGAAAATGTTTCTTGCTTTCCTTCCCCAACATATGGTTGTCTTTATTTTCGAGTTCCATATACTTTGTGCCTTGCATTGTCATCGATATTCTTGTCCTTCGTTGTTTGTGCTTGGGTGCTCATGCGTGTTATATCCTTTTCATTCTCGGTATCGTTGAAAAAATAGTGCGTACATCTCGACCTTCAACCCTGCTTTGAGTGAAATACACTGGAAATGTTGTTGTTTGCTTTCCTTCACCTACATGCATCACTAGACCCTTCAAATTCATGAATTCCTTGCTTTTCCTACACACCTCCACTGATTCAAAGGGCATTCAAACATCAGCCAAAAGTTGACCCATCTGATTATTCTTCAAAAAAGAAAAGAAAAAGGGCATACCATGAATGTGCTCCAACTTCCAAATGTGGAAGAAGCCAAATACAAATAAAATACACAGAAAATCATTCACAAAAAACCCAAAAACCCAATTTCCGTGATCAACCAGATCATAGTGTTTTTGTTATTTAGTCACCAGTAAATCATTCCCCCAAGTAACATTTCAGAATCAAAATCCAGAATGGGCTACACATTGAAAAATAGTTTCTCATCCAATAAAATTAATTTTTCCTTTGATAAAAAAGATTTGGGAGGGAGATTGAATTGCATAAGAGCATGAACATTAGAGGGTCCGGGTTCGGGCCCTTAACTTATTTTTTCTTTGCCGCATCAGCTTAAGGGCCTCATTTCAGCTTTTTATTATTTGCACCCTCATTAGAGAGCCCGAGTCTTGGACTCTTAAAGTTACTTTTTACTATTTACATTTTTCATCTACTCAATTATTATTATTATTATTATTGTTGTTGTTGTTATTAACATTATTATTATTATTATTATTATTATTATTATTATATTTTCATTTTCATTTTTTTATTGTTGGGAAGAGGAAAATATGTTGGGAAGATGGAAAGATGTTGGTATTGTTTTTTTTTAACATATGAAAAATGATAGTAGAAATTTTGGTATTGTTTTTTATTTTAAAAAAATAATAGTATATGGGTATTATTTGTTTTTAAAAAAAAATAGTATTTGGTTACTTTATTTATAGTATAAATGGGTGTAATACTTTTTTTTTAAAAAAAAAACATAAGCAAAATGGGTGTCTACGGGTAGATAAAATTATTTCACACTCGAATATAATTTTATTTTATCCTTTTAATTTCATAAAATGCCTAAAATTGAATTTTTAAGAGGGAATTATCCTCGTTGAGCGTGCTAAGGGCCTCACAACTTGAGACTCTCATATAAGAGCTTTCGGATGGGGCTCTTACTACTTTTTGATTTTCCTTTTTTTGATTTTGCTTATTTGGCAATTATAAGGGTTCAAAGGCCCTCTAATGTGCATGCTCTAATGTAGTAACTGCACCGGAGCCAATCCGTCGGAAGCCTATGGCTCACTCGGTTGGAACCCAGGAGAGTAACGCGAAAGACAGGCTCGCCAAAATGATTCAGAAAACGAAAAAGAATGCTCTCATAAAGGTTAGGAAAATGAGGCATAGAGCTTGAGAAGCTTTACAGACATTTGGATGAGTTTCAGTGCTGTCCCAACTCAGATCAGATTTCTGTACACAAAACAAGATCAAAGATGAGTGATCTGAAACAGCATCTACATTATGATATGAGTCCTTAATAACTATATACACAGGGAAATTACTAAAGCATAGTTTAGCTCCCCAAAATGCTGCAACCTTGCAGCTCAGCCAGTCCTAGACAAAATTCCCTCCCAATTCCTTGCTGACATTTACCTACATCTTACTTTGACACTCGGGTAGTTGGCACCCGAAACTCGTTTCATTTCTAATGGTTTCTTTCGCGTGTAGTGCTTAATTTTGCCCTTGGGTTTACAGGTGTTGCTGTCAGCGACAGGCTGATCCTGATTCTCAGGAAACTCGCTATTGTTCTCGATTGTGCTAGGTTGCTGATCACTTGGAGGTATTACCTGAAAGTGTACACAAGTTCAGTTCACAAAAAACTTGTTCCTGCAGAAAAGTTTAGGCTTCCAAGAAATAAATTTACTATACCAGGGCATCTGAAGGAGGATCTTCGCAGCCAATGTTGTCGTTGTCTTCAGGAATACTGTCAAATCGAGAAGGACCAAAATTAAAAGAAACGAAACCTAGCTGTTCGTGTAACTTTAGCGCCAAAAGGAGAATACTTGTGTTTATATAAAGATGGACACATTTTTATGAACTAACGCGAGCACATTTTCTATTGCGTCTGACTTCGTCTCAGTTTAATAGAATTTGCTATCCTTTTACATATTATCTTACCAACAGCTGAGTGCTAAGACATACTCTAGTGGTCCTTGATTGATAGAGTCGCTGAATTCAATTTGCGTGTCATGGTAAACTTCAGAGATGGCACTCTTCCAGTTATGATCAATACTCCTTTCACAATCAACGACTTCAGGAAGTTCATGGAGACAATCTGCAAGATCAGAAAAGGAAATTTAGGAACACAACAGTTGTTTTCTGGCCACTTTCTACAGGTAGAGCTGGTTGTCTATAAGAACAAAGCTCACCACTTGGCATGCTTGATTGGGTAAGAACAGGTTCGCCCAAGAGCTTCTGGCACATCACTGTGCCCTGGAAATCCAGAAAGGTGTATGCTAAAAGCTCCGATCTCTCAACCGATGGAACTTCTGAAAATCCAAAAGAGCTAGTCCATGTGTTCAGGACACTAGGAACAGCAGGAAGCACCAGCTTCTCAACTCCTAGTTCCGCGAGATTCTGGAAGACACGTAAACGGGAAAGTTAATATTTTCATTCTATTACAATCTGCACGAGATCTGTGGTTTGCCGTCTTGTCTCTACTGATTTCCATTCATGTCTTTGCATTGGTCATAACTCACAAGTCCTTGTAGTTGAGTTCTAAAGCCATCTAGACTCAATTTACTCACCAAAATATACAAGATATACAAAGAGAGTTCAAGGTACCTTTTCAAGCTCATTCATCAAAAAGCGACACATCCCAAGCCGGCGATAGTCAAACCGGGTGGCAACCAGCGGAATTTCAGCCACTTTTCCACCATAGATCCTTTAAATACCAAAAACTGTGTGAATAAAACTCTTAAAGAGTAGGACTGTCATACAAAACAAGACTAGTCAACCAAAAGCATTTAGAATGAAAACTTATACCTCAGTGTAGCAACACTAATCAACTCATCATTTTTCTCTAGAAGTACCATATAAAACCCTGTGAAATCAAGACGCTTCAGCTCTGACCTGCATAGCATAGCAAATTCAAAATCAATAAGCAACAGCCATGTAAAGTACAAGTGAAGTTCAAAAGGCCAATCACAAAACGGAAGTTCGGGGAAGAAGATTTATACACCAGAATATCTTACCCTCTACCAAAAATTACATCTTCAACAAGATCTCGCCCTGTACGAAGTTCGTTAACAGGTTCAAAACATTCATGCATCACCTCAAGTGCAAGACTAAGCTTGCTGTAATTCTCCGCCATCATCCCAATATAAGCTTCATCAAGATCATCAACACCTTCATATTGCATCGGTTTAATTAAAGTCCAAGTTAAATTATCATGACCAAGCGGAACAGGTTTTCTTTGAAGTTTCTGAAGGCCCATGTATATCTGTGGAATGAATGAACAACGAGCACGGTTAAGGTGACAGTAAATGAATACAGTTAAGAGCTAGTGCGATCATTGAACTTTTCTGCATGAAATATTAAAGTTGCACATGTAAGTGATTATAAATGTTCGGCGAACAGACAAGCTGAAAGTACCTTGGAGCAAGTACTGCCACAAAACCATTTGGCTTTAGTGCCATCACTCAAATTGATTCCTCCTTTAACGCTTAGGCAGCTCACATGGACTGCAAAGAAGTTAATGTTTGTCATACGAATACTTGGAAGTTTTATAGTCCTAGCATTAATGTATAAAATCATGTAGGAATTAGGATGGATCATATTCACGAGGGATAAAATGTCGAAAGTAAACTCACACCGACGCTCGCATTGGTCACAACAAAGCTGACTTTTCTCACTGAACTGCAAAGGGTTATTTAAAGATTCGCTCTCACCACAGGCTGCACAACGGCAAGAAGGACAAAACCAGTCACCATCTGGGATCACCTAAAACACGGAAGGGAGAGTTTCAGTAGCAAAGTCAAAGATATAATTCTTGAAAGAGTAATGGTGGCAGGAGAGTTGTAACCTGCAATCCAAGGCAACTTGCATGAAATGATGACGGGCAACCATCACATAAAACTAGTTCACCTCCATCCCGACAGACGGAACATATGTGATCATTAGTGCCCTGGGACTCGTCTAGATTCGTCCTATCAATAGTATCTTTCTGGAAGATTCTCGTATCATTATATAACATCTGCAATTGACACTTGACAAGGGATCTTCCATCTTCTAAAAATATATTTGCAGCAGGTTGTTGGTATGCGCCTTTGGCATGAGCTTCAAAGCCAGAAAGAGTGTGGACAGTCTGGCAACATGCACACTTTATGCCATCACGAGTTATCCTTCCTTCGGCCATTGTTTGGTTGTCCTTTCCACGGTAATAAACTTTTGCCCTAGGCAGCACAATGTTGTTGTCAATCAACCAAGAGAGCACATTTCGTGGATGGTGTGGGATGGTACTAGGGCCCATCACCTCCCGCGTTCTTTTGCTTGAATGCGGAGCTTGATCTGATTGGTTGACACTTGAACTACCCGGGGCTTTCTGCAAGACACTAGACATCTTTCTTTTCCTGGTCCTTTCAGAGCTCTGCAATGGTTTTCTCAGCGGACTACATTTTGCAATGCCCATGAGCTCATTGGCAAACCCACCGTCCTCATCGCTCAGCAGACAGCGGTTTTGCTGAATGCATTCCTCAGACTGCTGCATCAGGGGAACCATGCTTCTTTGAAGGTCTGAATCCATTATTAAATTGTTATTACTAGATCTGGCTTCCTCAGAAAATTCAAGCAGTTGAGTAGGACTGGGAGCTGCATCACCACCAGATTCCCTAGACCGAAGAGCATGAATGCATGCTGTTCGGAGAGAAAAACAGGTCTTTCCCTCCGGAGAGACGTATCTCCGGTCTCGCTTCCCATCACGCCACCTGAACCAGAAAGTCCAGCCTAAAGCTGACAAGTGCTGTCTTGCATTTTCCACCAATTTTGGACTGCACCCTTTTTTGTTTCTTGCAATGTACTCAGTTATTGCTTCTGGGCAATATCTTCTCGCAACAACTTCAGCAACTTTGTCGCCCTTCTCATTGAACTCTTCTTCTATGTCAGGAGAAGTTTTGTTTGATGCAATTCCCTCCAGATCCTCACAGGCCTTCAGAAGAGAATAGTATCGTTTACCATCCGGCGAGGTGTATCTCCTATCTTTCCTTGTTCCTAATTCCATGACGAATTCCATTTTCCATCCCAAAAACAGAAGATGTTGCCTTACCTTTTCAGATAACTTATTTCGACGCCAATTTGACTTCAAATAATCAGCTATACAACTAGGACAATACTCAGCTCCAGGAACAACTTTGGACCCAACCGGCTGCCACTCCCAATTTTCAGACGCTCTACTTGAGCATAGTGGTTTCCCACCATCTTGTCCTTGAACTGAAGGTGGCAACCATAAAGTATCAGGCTTTTCGTACACCCTAGGAACATCCTTGGAAACAGATTCTCCTTCATGAGAAATATCTGAGCTTGAGCTTTCCAATAGTTCCATGCCAGCTTCAGTGGTAATCATTGCATGACTGTAACGACGGTTAAGATTTTCATCTGGCACAACAGAGCCACATTCGGCAGGGTATAATTCAGACCTATTGGCGGGATCAAGAGTTTCCATGGACTCATCATATACAACCAAGTCTTGGGAAAGGTTTACTGATTTCAGCAGCTCCCTTGAGATGATCCTCAAATAATCATTTATAATCTCTATAATCAGCTCTTCCCAGACATCCTTCCTCGGACAAGTCCACTCCATAATCTGGTGAAACTTCTGGTTTTCCCTCATATCATACCATATTTGCTTTATAGAAACAGGAAGGACATACATTGGCTGAAGGTTCTCAATGATTTCCAGAAGCAACCATTTGCTTCGGAAACTCCACTCTCCCGTCTCCTCATTCCAGTCCTGAGTTAGCCTCATGTTCTCAGTACTCACACTCATTTCATCAGCCAGATCAGGAAAGAAAATCTTCCATTCTCCAGAGGCGCTTTTCGGGCTAAAGACCACACCTTCCCACCAGGCATCATTGTAATAAACATCAACACATTCACTGTATTGGAGAGGCATGTGAAGATCGACTTTTGGCGGTGTAGGCCTTATCCTGCCTCGGTAGTTGCTTGAAGGTCCTGAGCAAGGACTGGTGCAGTTAACTGAAGTAGAAACATCAACATACTCTGAAAGCTGTTCATCCTCCCCCTCACAAACAAGATTATCATAACTGACTAAACATTGTTTGCTCTCGCAGGCAATGATAGTTGCCGGATGCCATGACCCAAGGAGTCCATCCTCAACACTTCTAACCTAAAATTCACATACAGCCATTACAGTTCCAGTAAACCAAAGTCAAAATTTGCAATGCAGAGACCATGAATCAACTAATCAAGTTTTCCAGTACTAAAGAATTTTTCGGAATGAAATATATTTATGATACATGAGTGAGCTGATTTAAAATTTCAAACCCCAGAATATGATCTTGAAACGAACTATTCAGACCAAAAGAGGGGAAATTCGACGAACATCAGATCAAAGGTACAATCAACAAAATTGAGAATTCCAAAATCAATGAACACAGAAATCGAATATCCACTGCAATTTTATTGTTCTAATCAATCCCATCCTCCCAAATTCACAAATTTCCAAGGCATGATGAAACCAAACAACAGACCACCGAGACTAAACAGAAAAATATTTTCCTCCGTTTTCTGAAGGTCCATTGCAATCTAAACGAACGACAACAAGCGAATTCAACAGAAATTCATGGATCAAGAGACATGCATTGCAGAATCCCAAAGAACAAACAAGTGCAAAATTCAACAAAACCCTACGAAAATCATGCCTTGATCGCCGAACAAATTTCAAGAGAAACAAAACCCCCCCCCCCAAAACTCCCATCGCTGGAAAATGCCATCAATTACGCAAACGGATGAACCGAAAAAACACAATCCTTGAACCAAAAAACATAGAAAAAACAGAAATCTAAATCGGAATTACAGAAAAGAAAAGAAAAATGTTGAAGAAGAGAAATACTTCAACTTTATCATTGATAGAGAGTTTTCCAGGTTCACATGATCGCCTTCGCTTCCTCCCTCTGTTCGCCATTGAAGAGACTGTGACAGAGCTGTCAAGGTCTTCAGCAGTTTCAGTGGGCTCAATTTGGGGAGAGAGAAAGAGAGAGAGAGAGTGAAAGCACAAAAGGAATCGTTTCAGCCCAAAAAAGATAACTTCTTGGGTTCCAAGTTTCATTCATGTAATTAAAAAAATCTTTGGAAAAATCTTTTTTTTTTAATTTCCTTAATTAGTACAGGTAGCAACATCCGAAAATCAAATCTTCATGGAAAGAACAGCTACCAGACCAACGGTTACAGATGACTGTTATTCCGAATGGACGGTCCAGATCTCACAACTGTATGCAACATGTTTTTGATATGACAGCAAAAGCTTTTGATAATGGAAAACCTGTTTAACAGTTCTTCTCTCTAGAACTCCATATCAAGTTACAGTAAAATTCACATTCAAGATGATAGACATGGTAGGTGGAGTGATGATGGGTTTAGTTAGTTGACATGATTCATGTACATCTTCAAGGTGTATCTTCAAGGTGTATCTGCTCGTGCAATTAAAATTTGCAGTGTCAATTAAGGGTGGAAATCGTTTTGGTGCTGGTGTTACGAATAGCTGGTGTTTGTTTTCTGGCGGTTGTCGAATTACATCGACCACTAAAGTTGTTAGATTCGTCGGAATAAATCTGATACCGATAAAAATAAATTTTATGTTTAGATCGAGTTGTTCATATATATATATATATATATATATATATATATGAATGGCTAAATGGCTACGATTAAGAGTGATTGGGATCCGTTGTTCAAAAGAGGACTGGTTTTCCCTCCTCCGTCCCTGAAAAAAAAAATAAAAAGAAAAATAAGTTTAGGGTAGGATTTTTGTGAGAGAGCACAAGAAGACAATGGATTTTTTTTGTGACAGTGGATACCTGGATTAATGTACCATCCATTTCATGGTTTTGATAAGACTATACTTAAGGCCAACTCCCACATGAGTAATAACTCATACGTTTATCATTGCAACAAACTAAAATAATAGGGTGGGTACAACTCACAATTGTTAGATGCAAATCGACCTATACATATTGTACTTGATCAAAGGGGTTTTCAGCAAAAGAGTAGAACACAAGAATCTAAATCTAAAGAGAAAGTTGTATAGATTGTATGTATACTTGATTTGTACCCTTTTGGATGAATTTGTAGATAATTATAACTCTTGAAAAAAAGATAGGTTGCTCTATTAAAATGACCCAAAATATATTAGTGTATTTAAAGATGTTGATAACATTATACTCCGTATATATATAGAAAGTGGTTTAAGGGGAAAAATTATTTTTTCCTAGCTAGAGTTTTATTCACCCATTATGATCCTTTTTCGGTTAATTCGAGAGGGTATTTTTTTTATTGACCCAAAAGAGTCATAAAAAATACTCTCTCTGTTAATTAAAACTTGTTATTTTAGAAAATCACACTTATTAAGAAAACAAACAAAAATACACTTATACACCGAGCATGAGCAACTATATATGGGGTTACCTCTTTTCCCTTTTTATTTTCATCCCCTTATCATAATTTGACACCTCATATATTTTTTTCTCTAAATTAATTTCTACTTTTTCTGCCTCTTCTTTAGAGGTTTGCAATTGCTGACAGAATTGCACGTCTGGCTTACTGCTGCCCTGCCGATGATAGCTGGGACTCTGATCTGGATCTCCGTGATCTCGTCCGCTCGGACGCTCTAGGACTGAAGGCTGATCGTCGCCGTCCGTCCTAATTCTTATCCTGCTTCCAAAAAAAAAGAGGTTTCCCTTGCAACCATGAGGTTGCCTTATTCTCGACTTTTTCTACCTCATTTATTTTTATTTATAAACAAAATTCATAAATGCTTGACATTAATATTTTTTATTTAATGTAGATGCAAAATAAATAAAAAATAATAACATTACATTATAGGTAAATAACAACTTAATTTGGATCATTTGAAGTTCAGGATTATTGACAAGATTTGGATCATTTGAAATAATGACAAAAATAATAACAAAAATAGGAAAAATAAAATAAAATATATATAGAAAAAAATTATACTCAAATTATGAAGAAAAATAAAATAAAATTAATGGTATAATTTATATATTAAAATACTAAAAATATATATATATATATATATATATATATATATATATTATTAATACATTTGAGTTATTACCATATTAAATAAATATGAATAAGATGTAGTAGTCCAATTGTGTATTTAAGAAAAATAAAAATAAAGGAAGAGGTTACCTTGGTAGAGAGATAACTCCTTCCAACCTCTTCCCTTAAGGTTTACCTTGCAACCATTAATTTAGCTTTTAATAACTATAAGGTAATAAAAACTCGTTGTTGCACATGGTCTAATTATTACTCTCCTATTTAACTTTCTCAAAAACTACAACTAACAATTATCTAATCATTACAAGGGTAATTTCGTACAGTAGATGCCAAAATACCTAAAATGACAAGTTTTTCTTAACAAGATTTCCTTTCTAAAACGACATATTTTAATTAACGGATGAAGTATTTTTTTTAAAAAAAAACATAAACAACTAAGAGCAAATAGTACACAATGGATACGAATAACCTCGATGGTGTAGAGAAGGAGAGGAGTAAAGAAAAAAACATGTACGAAAAACGACCAACTAAAAAGAACTCTTAAGATACACTCTCAAGTTTTAAAAAAAAAATAAAAAAATAGTTAAATATATTTTAAAATCGATTGGAGTTTCTAATTTAAATATAAAATTAAAAAATTAAAAAATCATATATATTTGATGAAAAACTAATGGAAATAGACAATAAGTGATGATTTGTTAACATAAACCTTGTAACGGGTGATTTTTGTAATTTTATACCGAGTATGTGATTTTCCATAAATTTCCCATTAATGTATGGTTGATGATTTTTTTACGGGGGGCCTATTCACATGGTGAAAATATCGCCTAACACACGGTCACTATTACGGATTCTGAAACCGTGAGAATTTTAGGTAATTTTAGTTTTCAAAACCGTGAAAAATATCATGGTCACAGCTTTAGGAGTAATGAGAATTTTCACGGGCTCGGTATCGAAAATCAGATAATGAATAGCCCAATTTTAAGTGTTTTGGGCCGAAGCCCATGAAGTCCAATCCGAAGCCCGCCCAATCAGTTTTCCTCCTTCCCAACGCAAGCCTGCAAAAAAAGCTGAAGATTCCCCCGTCACCTCAGCCGACCACGGATTTGAAAACCGTGAGCCACTTTCCCGTTTCCCACGCCAGCTAGCCTGCACCCCTAGGCCTGAAGATTCTCGGTCTCCTCTCAGCCGACCACGGTTTCCCAAACCATGAGGTTTGTGGTCTTTCCCGATGACCTAAGCTGCACGCCTACACCTGTGCGGGGTTAATTGTTAACATTTTAAAATAGGCTGGCCACGGGTTCAGGAATCGTGGGACTTGATGTCCCTCTATAAAAGCGGTTAGGCCTCCCTCCCTTCATTCTCACTAAGCTCAAAACCAAAATCGCCACCCTCATCGCCCCCATTGCCGACAGTCCGCCAGCCACTCATCATCCCGACGTTGCCGGCGAGGTGGTTCCGGAAATGACGTGGAAGCCATGGAAAAAAGGATTCATTCGGCTCCGAGGTGGTTCCGGAAATACGGATTCACAAAACACTACCGACCCCTGTGTCGATCAAAGGACTGAGGTTAGTTAGCGATGAATCTTTATTTAGGTTTTGCATTTTAATGTTATATATGTTAGGAGTATTTGCATTTCATTAGTGGTTTTGATTAGGATGTTAGGATTTCATTAGTAGTTTTCATTAGTGGTTTTCATTAGTATGTTAGGATGGAGTATTTGCATTCCATTGTTACAGGTACATTTCATTAGTGGTTTTCATTAGTATGTTAGGATGTAATTAACGATTGCATGTGATTATGTGTTGATTTTCATACATGATGATTAAATTTGATTTCGGAATTTTCATACATGATGATTAAATTTGAGATCGGTTGAATTGGTGAAAAGGGTGTTGAGTAATTTGCATTTGAAGTGAAATTTTTATTAGGTTAAACTTATATTTTATGAAAATGTTAATTTAAATATGAAGTGAAAATGTTATTAGGTTTAGTTTCCGGTTTAGTTTTCGTTGTTTATGAAAAAAGGTGTAATTAAATTTGAGTGGATGGAAATTGTGATGATGAATATTAATTGGAAGTGAAATTGATAGTATGTGAAAATTCTATTTGATTAGAAATGTAAATTTATATATGAAGTGTAGTCGATGAAATATGTAATTTTGATTGAGTAGGTGTTGAATAAATAAAATGTGGAGTGAAATATGTAAGAATTGTATTTAAATTTAAAATGATGACAATTTCGGTTAAATGGGTGTTTAGAAATATGAATGTCAAATGAAGTTATTGTTAGGTTCAAATTGTATGCATTTGAAAAGTGAAATTTTTTTTCAATTGATGATGACTAAATATGTAGTTTTGGCTAAATAGTATGTGTAATGGGTATAATCTTGTGGACTATATTATAACAGAAAATTAAGTTATATGAAATTGCAATTTTCTATTAGGCATTAAGACGGGCATTATCCCAGAGAGAACGTGTGCGCCCAACTGCTTCAGTGTGAAGGGGAGACAGAGAAACCGAGCAGGAGCTGCAGCCTGCCAGAGCTAGTACATCTGCTCTGCAGCCTCGGATAGGTGTTCCGACGCCAGCTCCACCTACTTGGGTTAGCACATCACAACCCGCCGAGGTGGGTAGGTCCCAGTCTCTCTCTGATTCAGATGCAGAGAATGATGTGCATTCTATGAGGGGAGCTGGTTTGCAACAATCAGTAGGAGACCCCCGGATTCCATTGGATCAGCCGGTTGCACCTCATGTAGTTGTAGACGAACAATCGAGTTGGGGATGGGCATTGGGAGAGGATGCGTGCTGGGGTAGATCTAATATTGCAGAGTTTCTTGAGCCACCAGTCCATTGTTGGGTACCACCAGGATCTAGAGTTCCCGACGCTAATGTCGGTCCTAGCATCCACGTTGGCCAGTCCTCATCTCAACACGGGGAAGAAGCTGAGGACCTTGGCCAAGATCACGATGAGGTAGTTCAAGAAGATGAACATGTTGCTGCTGACGAGGACTTTGGGGACGGAAGACCTCGTTTTGATGAACCATTGAAGTGGTATAAGACACACAGGGCCAGATCTTTGTGGCTAGGCCAGGTGATAATGATATATAATTATAATATGTTCACCATGTATTATTGCTATGGGGTATCCTTAGTGTTAGAATTGAAGTACTAATTGGGTAATTGTTGTGAACTGCAGGGTGATAAACTGCTGAAGAGCATACGACGTATTGAGAGATTTGAGGCCCTCCGTATGCGGTATAGGGGTGAGGGAGGTGCTGATGCCTGGTGGCAACTAGTCTGCATGAGCGGACTACAGGACTTGCATGACATTAGCTTTGGTAATGTTGATCACTGTTTGATCCAGTCCTTTGTTTATCGGTGGCATCCGGAGACGAACAGCTTTCATTTTCCGTGGGGAGAGATGACAATTACCCTACATGATGTCCACGTGTTGCTAGGGTTACAGATTGATGGTTCAGAAATGAGGGAATCTTTATCACTTGAAGACCGCAAGTTATTCCTCACCAGTCGCCTGCAATTTTCCGCTAGAGACATCACACCCTCGGGGAAGACCTTCTCCCACCTAAAGCTTGATGAATCGCTTTCAGAGATGAGGGCCAGACGAAACACATCTCCTTCGGACATTGCATCTGGTTACCTCTTATGTGTGCTAGGTGCTTGTTTGTTGAACGACAGGTCAACGAACGGAGAGAAAATATTGGGTTGCTGGATACACTAACCTCTGTCCTCAATCGTGACTTTTCAAGGGATCCCTTTATCTGGTCAATCTGTTCCTTGATCATGGCATCGATGCAGTTGGTAACATCAAAAAACCCGCCAACAGATGTGTTTAACATTGACTTCAACTTCGAATGAGCAGACTCACAGCTGAACGATATAGATAATCGTGATTAGTTTATATGGAAATTAGGGATATCTAATTGTGTAGATTTGATAATATAATAAGGACACACTTACATGTTCGTTGTTCGCGTTTCGAAGTGAGGGTAGCAATCAACCCATGCTCTAACAAGAGCCTCTTTGTGGTCAGTCAACCAAGTTGATTGTAAGTAAGACATAAGTCCCCATTTGGACTCCCACTTTTGATGCATGCTAGCTAATCGACCCTCGTAACTGTCTTCCGTCTTGGACTCGAATAAGGCATAACAATCGTTGTAAAATGCCTGTTGTTGACCAGCTGAGTTTGTACTCCTCGCCTTTAGCTCGATGTTGCACATAACATGCCACCTACATAGCATATGTTTCACTGTGGGAAACACCTCGTTTAGAGCCTTAATGAGACCCAACTCGCAATCCGTGACGATAACATCTGGTATCCTCTGTTTGCACAAATGCTTAACTCGTCTCATTGCCCACACATAGTGATCCGCATTCTCCCTTGCCATGAATACAAATGCAATTGCAAATGTCTTCTTCGTGCTTGTTATTCCTACGATCTCAAACAAGGCAATTTGGTACCTACAAAAACCAAGACCTTATGTTACCCACATAATAGCATCACAATTGAAATTAATATTGGCATTGATTAAAGTAAGTCTTACTGGGTAGTTTTATATGTCGTGTCCATCACGATCACATAAGGAAATAACCTCAAAAGATGTCGTGAGTCTGGATGGGATAATATTATGTCGCTAACCTCGTTACCTTCTTGAAGAGGAGACTTCCTCAACACAACATAGTAACCTTTTTTATCAAGCGAGTGTAATGCTTGTGGTAGATCCCTTCGACCCTCCGTCTCCTCTCTCTTCATCTTCCCCATGGCATTGTACACTTGTCGAATGTCGGCAACACATTCAGCGTCGTCAATCTTCAAACCACGCAAAACATTACGAGGTCTTGTCCCGATCGTCGCATCACGATACACCGTTGCCTGTTGTGAGGCTGTTAGGCGACCAGCATACGCATGGCCGAACAAGTTTTCCGTGAGGGGGTGAGTATGAGATCCACATATGACACGTATTGTCCAATTTTCATCCCCGTGTTGTTGACCCTCCAGCTCGAATTCACAACCTTTTTTCCTAGACGTTCTTACCCTGTTGGACGAAGGGGGAAATCCACATCGATGTTGGGTAGTTCCCTGCGCTCACCGTAGTGCTCACATACTAATCTGAAGGTTCCAAATCCTGTCCGTTTGTTCTTCCATGACCGATTTATAATGAGAACCATGTTTTTTGCACCACCCACATAACGAACCCACCCCTTCATATTCTTCTCGTCTTCCCACACCCCGTCAAGCGTAAACATCGACGAATAATCCGTACCCTCTTCCAAAGGTTGGTGTTGACTCTACATTATAGTATAGTATAACATTGAAAATGTATTAATTATTATTTCTCAACCGGTACTATATACAATGCACAATATATTAATTTTTATTTCTCAACCAGTTCACATGACACCGCATAATTATATATATTTCTCAACTATATGAAATATCATTTCAAAACTATAACCTTTGTTTTCCGATTATTCTATACACTACATATCATTTCACAACTATAAACTGTAACGATAGCAATACGACAAGTAAACTACAATATCAAATGTCTTATTCATACCATCTTCTTTTTCGAAAATATTTTTAACACTCTTTCATGGTAATACCATAGGTAAGCTATATTACACAATATTCATAATATCATACCTGGAGGTTCCGCACAAGTTCTTCGGGGTCACTGTAACAGTGGGGATTGAATGGTACCTCCTCCTCCGATACTTTTGAAGATGACATGATCACTAATGACACAATCTTTACGTGATTGCAATACTTCCTACACACAAACATTTAGTTTTGCAAAGTGTTTTCCTTTCCGGTGTTTCAATGGATGCCAATCGCTTGTATTTATAGACGTTTTGAAGTCGGTCTCTGACTGTCCCACTATTTTGTAAACCGTAGCAGCATACATTTCAACTGTTAACAAAACTGTCGCCAGAGGAGATCTCACGGTTTCGGAATCAGTGACAGTCAATTTCTCACGGTTTGAGAAGCTGTGGCAGCCATTTTTTTCACGGTTTTCAAATCCGTGATCATGACCGTGCGTTTGACGATATTTTGACCGTGTATAAAGCGATTCTGTTTTTTTACCCTCCGTCTCCCCTGACTGACTTGTACGTTCTGATGCCCTTAATAATTACACTGACCATGTTATGTAATTACCCAAAACTCTCAAATCAATTTGATGACGATGAGTGATTATTTGTAGTACCATTTTGGGTTGTACTATTGTTGATGTTATACGGAGTATCTATTAAATCAGGTGTTATATGCATTCAGATGAAACGGATTTTAGACTCGTTTGAATCTTAGCTTGACATGTACCCAGTATTAAATACATCTGACATTAAAAAGTAGGGGTGGGCGCGGGACGGGACGGGATGGAGTCATCCCGCGTCCCGTCCCGCGTTATTTTTGCGGGACATGACGGGCTCGGGATAGGACGGGCGTTGTCCCTCAAATAAAAAAGATTATAAAAAATCAAAATTTCATGTATATATTGCGATTTTCGAAGATGTAATAAATATATATCTATAATTTTTTATATTTTACTGGTTCCCATATATACAGGTTTGCTAGGTCAATCAGATTTGTTTGCTTATCACTGCCTGGTTTGCACCTTTTGTTTTTTTATTGTATGTTTTGATGGTTCGCCGTCTGTCGACTTTGTCGGCCTCTCGAGGTGACAGACCTGTCTGGCCCTCGAATTCTTAACTTATCAAAAATATATATATATATATATATATATATATATATATATACACATATATAATATCAATGTACATGTGTATGCATTAGAGTGTATGTTGTATATATACATATGTATAATACTCCAGCCGTTCGGAAATAAATGATGTTTGTCTTTTGTGCACGTAGTTTTAGGAGCCGTTCGGAAATAAATGATGTTTGTCTTTTGTGCACGTAGTTTTAGGAGCTAAAAACGATATAAAATCTTATTTATTTTAATTAATTTTTTTTCAGTAAGGGAGTATCATTGTAGTATATATATATAATGCATTACAATACATAGATATACTATATACACAGTAATATAATATATATTATACTCCCTCCGTTCGGAAATAAATTATGTTTAACTTTTGGGCACTTAGTTTTAGGAGCTAAAAATTATATAAAATCTTATTTATTTTAATTAATTTTTTTCACAATTTAATACTTATTACTAATAGATATTAAAATATGAAAAAAATTAATTAAAATAAATAAGATTATATATATTTTTTAGCTCCTAAAACTACGTGCCCAAAAGTTAAACATCGTTTATTTCCGAACGGAGTGAGTATTATATATGTATCGGGACAATTGAATATACGAACGGGACGGGACGGGACCGGGACACTGACCATCGTTTTTTTACCCTCCGTCTCCCCTGACTGACTTGTACGTTTATTTCCGAACGGAGTGAGTATTAAAATAAATAACATTAACATACTATATTATATATCGGGACGGGACGGGACCGGGATTTGCGGGGTATATGCCCACCCTTATTAAAAAGTAACGAACTGATCAAAGATCTGTTCAATATAAGTAACGGATCCATAATCCGTTTATGTTAAAAAAAATTTTAAAAAGTTGAAACTTAAATTTTTAAAAACGGACGGATATATGATCTGTCGGTGTATTTATACGGAGTATTTTTTTTCAAAAATTGGTTATATATATACTTAATTTGGTTATTACCACTAAAAAATAAAATAAAAACCGTTACAAAGAAAATTGGTATTTCATGATTGGAAAACTGTGGATTAATTCTCCCACCAAAATAAAGGATCTTCGAAAATCACGAATATTACCATAAACAACTCGCACAATTGAATATACGAACCGATGAACTTACAAACCTTGATTGTTATAAAGGACATATCCATGTAGGCATGGCCATGGGTAACCGGAAACCCGTGACCATCGGATCGACGGTTCGGTGAATTCGACGATTTAGTGGGTTCTGGTTATGGTCGACCTCCCTAAGACCAATTAATTTGTCGGTTCTGACCCGTCGAGTCGGCCTTTTTTCTAAAAAAATATAGCATTTGGAAATAGTCGTTGAATGAACTAGTCGTTGGGTATTTTCATACTATAAATAACCTTACTTTTTTTATTAGGTAAAATTTCAAGTAGACCGAGCCTACCCAATAGAATCCTTTCGGATGAGGTCCTGCAGACCTGGATCATTGAAAACCTCTCGCCCCTTGGCAAAGCGGATAAGGTGTGAAACCTTATCAACCACTTTATTGTCATCACGAGGCACATGAGGGAGCAGTTTAATATCTGAAATGAAAAGTTTGATCTCCCACGGGCATCGAGAATTATCTCACAGGTGTTTGATTATTATTAAAGAGTCCCCTTCAATCTAAAGATTTGAAATATGAAGTTGCTTACCCCTAGCAATAACGCAAGAGTTTCATCATTGATAGGATTCTGTTTTCCCACATTTTGGTGTAATGGACCGCGTTTCCGACCCTGAACATGCTTGATGATGCCTCCACATGCGTGACACGGTACAAGCCTACGAGGTGTACGAGTTCCTAGTCATGCCCTTCAGGCTAACCAATGCACTGACAACCTTCTGCACCCTCATGAATAAGGTACTCCATCCTTTCCTTGTCGAGTTTGTGGTGGTTTACCTTGATGACATTGTCATCTATAACCGCAACCTTGAGGAGCATGTGGAGCACTTGCGACAAGTCTTTCAAGTAATCAGGGAGCACGAACTCTATGTGAAGAAAGAGAAATGCTCCTTTGCCTAGAAGGAAGTACCCTTGTTGGGAGTGGCTGCTTATGCATGGACCTAGTGAAGATGAATGCAATCATGGACTGGGAGCCGCCAACCAAGGTACCTGAAATCGGCTCTTTTCTTGGCCTAGCCAACTATTACCATCGGTTCATGCAGGGATATTCATACATAGCCACCCCACTTATAAACTTACTCCAGAAGGGCGTAACGTGGGCGTGGAGTCCGGAGTGCCAAGAGGCATTTGTCTGACTTAAGAGGGCCATGATGGAGGAGCCCGTGTTATTCCTACCCAACTACTTGGTGCCTTTCGAAGTTCACACTGATGCCTCCGACTTTACTATTGGAGGAGTACTGATGCAAGAGGGGCATCCGATAGCTTTCCAGGAGAAGGAGATGAAAACCATCGTCCATTGCCTAAGGACTTGGCATCACTACCTTCTTGGTTCCAAGTTCGTGGTGAAGACGTACAACATCACCACAAGCTACTTCCAAAGTCAGAAGAAGCTGACGCCCAAGCAAGCAAGGTGGCAAGACTTCCTTGCAGAATTCGATTATGAGCTGGAGTATAAGCCGAGCAAGGTAAACGTTGTGGTCGATGCTCTAAGCCAAAAGGTTGAGTTACTTGCCATTAGCTGGCCACAAGGGGCTTTGGATGAGCGCATCAAGGAAGGTCTCGATCAAGATCCAACTATCAAATTGCTCAAGGATGCCATTCAAGAAGGAAAGAAAAGGTGATTTTGGATCGAGAGAGACCTTATCTATACCAAGGGACGGAGGGTCTATGTGCCCCACTATAGAGAACTACGGAGAGAAGTCCTCCGTGACTGCCATGACTCCAAGTGGGCCGAACACCCTGGACTTACTCGCAGCTTAGCGCTAGTAGAGGAGCGCTACTATTGGCCGCAACTCTGTGATGATGTGGAGACCTATGTCCGGACTTGTCTTGTGTGCCAACAAGACAAGATCGAGTCGCGGCTACATGCTGGGCTACTTGATCCCTTACCAGTGCCGAAGCAACCTTAGCAAAGCATAAGTATGTACTTCATTATGGGACTACCCAAGGTTTAGGGTTATGGGAGCATCTTGGTCATCATGGGCCGACGTCTCTAAGTATGCGACCTTCATTTCGGCATCAAAATAGTGCCCCGTCGAGGAAGCAGCTCGCCTATTCATAAAGCACATCGTGAAGTACTAGGGACTATCTGGGACCATTATCAGAGATCAAGACGCTCGATTCATAGGGAGATTCTGGACCGAGTTATTCAAACTACTCGGGTCCGACTTGAGGTTTAGCACGACCTTTCATCCCCAAACCAACGGACAGACCGAGAGGGCCAACAACTTGCTCGAGACATACTTGAGGCATTATATGAGTGCATCCCAGAAAGACTGGCCCAAGCTTCTTGATGTTGCCCAGTTCTCGTTCAATTTACAAAGGAACGAGTCTATCGGGAAGAGTCCATTCAAGATCGTGATGGGATTCCAGTCGAGCACCCCGAGCACCATCAACTCGGGCTATAAGGGTCCAACTCCCGCAGCTTACAAGTTCTCCAAGGGATGGCAAGAGGAGATGGACCTCACGCATGCATGCCTTCACAAAGACAACAAGCGCACCAAGAAATGGGCAGACCGGCGACGTCGGGACATGGAGTACCAAGTAGGCGACCTAGTACTCGTAAAGCTACACTTCATCATGCAGCACACGGGGCTACACAAGGCCTTTATACGGAGATACGAGTGTCCTTTCAGATTTCTTAAGAGGATCGGGCATCGGCAACGCCGCCTACAAGCTAGAGTTGCCGCCCAAGTTAAAGATTCATCCAGTCTTCCATTGAGCATGCTCAAGCCTTATCATGAAGACAAGGATGATCCTTCTCAAGGTCGAGACCAACGGGCACCTATGGGCGTCAAGGCATCATTTGACAGAGAGGTCGAAGAGATTATGTACGATCGAGAGGTGTGCCAGAAGTACGTCTGAGACTCGAGTACTTAGTCTGATGGAAGGGGCTACTAGAGTCTGAGATGTCATGGGAACTAGTCGAGTCCTTGTGGCAGTTCAAGGACAAGATCAAGCAATACGAAGGCACCACAACGAGGGCGTTGTGAGATTCAGTGGGGGAGGATGTAACGGCCCACGTTTTTTACCCCAAAAATGCCCGATGATGCCTCTGCAAGCTTTCGAACTGATCTAGGGACGTCTGGAAGGCTCTAGAACTTTTGAGATCTTTGTGGAGATATCCACACATGTATAGAGTTCTCTAGAAACTTGTAGAGACTTGTATATAAGCATAGAGGGACATGGAGAATTCTAAAGACCTAGGAAGCCACCAAGCCTAGAAAGGATCTAGAAAACCCTCGTCATCACTTAGTCCAGAATCTTCCTTGTACAAGGAGCCTTGGTTATAAATAGGGAGCCACCCCCTCCCATTTGTACACATCCAAGCATTCAAGCAATCAAATCTCTCAAAGTTCTCACACAAAGCCTTCTAAAGCTTTCCAACACCTTTCAAAGTTCTTAGCCATCTATCTTTTGCATAACTTAAGGCTTGACTTAGTCACTTGAGCGAGAGAAGTGCCTAAGAGTTGCACGGCAAGCATCCGAAGTAAGTCGAGTCGTGTCACTGGCACCCCATAGCTATTTGGTGCCCAACCCAATCTCTGATGATGTAGCCACATGAGATGTCTTGGTTAGATATCGTGGACCCATCGAAGTTTAATTTGACGGAGCCAACAAGTGGTTTCTTCCATTTTCAAGAGGCTTTTTTTATTATGTTTTTTATTCCATGTTGTTATCGAGCAACAGTTTTGGAAGCTGGATTCCATGTCGTATTTGAATTTACATGCTCGAGACCAATTTTCGACAGATGATCAAACCATCTTATTGAAATCCAAATCGGTTGGGATTGTTGCGTTTGAAAAGATGGTCTTGTTTCTGATAAACCAGGTAATCCACCACCTTGTTGCCAAGAGACTTTTATTTTCATTATTTAATCTATGCCAATAAACTTACTTGCGTTAGTTGTTGGAGTTTGATTTTGGCCTATAAGGCTATAAATACTCTTCTCCACTCCATTTTTTTCATACAAATTACAATCTAAATTTCACAAATCTACAATTTCTTCATTTTGAGTCTTTGGCGATGTTATGAGTTTGTCATGGCAGATCAATCTCGATATAAAGATGATTTTCTCCACGAAGATATATTCATTGGACGGGGATGAGACCAAACTCTTAACTAACGGCAAATCCAACGGTTAGGTAAACGGGCTTCACAACATGGTAAAAGAACTACATGGACTTTGATTTCTCTTTCCTGGGAGAATATGCAGGAAACCGGAAATCTGGTTCAAGCCCATCATCTCTTTTTTCCCCAACTCATCTTCAAAGTTCCAACATAATTTATGTCTTTATAACAATTAAATAAACGAAGCGACTTTTTTTTTAATTTTCAAATCCAACTACAAAAAAAAACGACGGGTGGACCCGACAACCCGGCTCAATTCGACTAAAAAACCCGCCATGTCACATAAACACATCATCCCATAACCCCTAAATTAGGATTAGGGTTGGGATTTTTCTGACCCATCGACACGTCAAGTCGGACCCGTGGTCACACCTATATATCCATGAATGTTCACATATGAAAAGGCAAAACGACATAAAATAAAAAATATTCTATATTTTTTTAATAATCAAATATATACCAATTCTTGAAGAATATGGTAAAAGTTCTGTGACAACTTATTGTCTTTTGAAACACATAAATAATAGAGACTAATTATCACTTGAAGTTGACAATATGAATCATTTTCGTAAAATAAAAAAGATCATTTCTCGAAGTAAATGATAAACTGGTACGTATTATCCGCCTAAAGTGGACAAATAAAATTTGCTTATGTTTTAATCGGTTTTATTTTTTTATTGTTTGTTTTATATTCCATATTATATTGAATCAAAATAGTATAATTTTACTTATTTTTATTATTACATTAATCCACTAGATTATGAGTTTTTAAACACCTATTTTTTGAGCTTGAAGTTTCTAAATTCAATTGTTAAACAATCCGGTAGATTGTGAGTTTTCATCAAAATCTACATCATAGCCTGAAGAATCTAATTTCATATTCTTATAAACTCTAGAAGAGTATATGAATCTTATTTTTACCATTTGTACTCCCACAGAAGTACGTGGAATATGGGTTTTATGGTATATTCAGAACTATTTTTTAATGATCATAGTAAAACGACCAATATAAGTAACCACAAAGTACGATCTAGTGAACAAGGTCACTTCCTGACAACCCTCTAAGCATGGCCTGAAGCATGCCCCTCTAGAAGAGGATGTCAAAAAGGGTATAGTTGAGCGCACAACCCAAGTCATTGTTGTGGTTTATCACTAGCTCTTTGTTGTGTGTGTTAATTCTAATGTATTGAAGAACATTATAAATAAGGACTAGAAGATCCTCAATAAGGGTGACTATACATGTACAACTTATTCTCTTGGCAAAATAATAACAAGATCGTCTATAATAAAGAGTAAATACAGAATTTCTTATGTCTCTTGATCGAGTTCAATAAGACAATTGTAACACCCCTGTCCCACATCGGATATAATAAGGATGTTGGGAGTGATTTATAAGTGATTCAAGCCCTACCTTTGTCACAAGAGCTCTTCCTTTTCAAGCTCCAAGTGAAGACAACGGATCTGAGAGGGCTAGGTGGCATGGCTGACGCTTCTTAAGACCCCGGGTCTTACAAATGGTATCAGAGCAGGCTCCGGGCTCGGAGGTACTTTGACAGTATGTTCGGGTATGCTCCTCCTGGAGGGCATTCCCTTGGGCCTGATGTGGTCGTTAGTGCTTTATGTAGGGGATATTTTAACACCTCTATCCCACATCGGATATACGGATCCGGGCTCGGAGGTACTTTGACAGTATGTTCGGGTACGCTCCTCCCGGAGGGCATTCCCTTGGGCCTAACAGGGTCGTCAGTGCTTTATGTAGGGGATATTGTAACACCTCCGTCCCACACGGATATAATAAGAATATTGGGAGTGATTTATAAGACAAGAGCCCTTTCTTTTCAGGCTCCAAGTGAGGACAACAGACCTGAGAGGGCTAGGTGGCATGGGCTGGTGCCTCTTAAGACCCCGGGTCTTACAACAACTACGAACATAAAAACATCGCCATATGGACCAATGTTATTTCAGTATAGATGCCTTAACACATTGACCATATGAAAAGGTAAAGAATGTTATCAATCACATTGTTGAGCATAAAGTAGCTCACAACGACCTAGAAGAGTGGTTAGTCAAATGGGCCCATGCAATTTTGCATTTTGAATTTGACACGATAACTTCTCCCAAATTATCTCCAAAAGAGAGTATATGTTCTGAGGCCTCCTCCACGATTAACTAAAAGACGACAAAGAAGTTGAATGATGCATGGGTTTGAGTCCCTAATGATATCAAATACCTTGAGCTTTATAAAGTTGATCAAATGCTCGGTATTTAAGGGGAGAGGAAATGAGACTATATTAAGAAAGAGATTGCATAAAAGCAACTTCTCTATCATTTGGGATCCGAGGATGAATGAAAGTGAACCAGAAGTTCAACACTTATGTACACCAAATGATCATTATATGGATTAGCAAAAAGTCATCAAATGCATTTACTAAGGCCAAGAAAGTGACAAAGTCATGTATATTGCACTAGCTAGCTCATTCGGAGGTTCCAGAAGTAATTTCGAAACCAAGAAAAATCAAGTGAGTCTTAAATATGTTAGAAGCATATGAAATCACTATGCTCTAAATATCTTATTCTTCGGATTTGGAAAGAGCCTATGAAATATGATGATCATCAATCGGAAAATGAATTTCGACGTCGAAATGATTGTAAAGAGATAGAAAGAAACAATTCATGCAAAGATGAATTCTTCCAGAGTGATTTTATTGGACCCGTAGTTTCAATATTGGAAGGTATAACATCATTGGTTTTAAGTGGGTGTTCATTCAAGACCGCAATAAGCGAAAGGAATTTGTAAAATATAAAATCAGATGGATTGCTCAAAAGTCTAGAGTGGATGATATGAAAATATATTCATCAGTAGTGGATATAATATTTAGTTGCCGATGAACTGACTACATGTGTAATTGACGAGTATAGTAGTTATATACCCAAATTGATCATTAATAAAAGAACATAGATGAAAATGATTGATTAATTTGAAGTGCCCGAAACATCAATATGTAAGCCTCGTCATATGTACACGATTAAGCCAAAGGGTGCTTATAGTATTTGAAGTATTGTGTAAATGGTGACATAATGTATTGAGTCTTAAAGTATTATACACAAGTTGTACTCTTTTCCTTAATCTTGGTTTTTATTCCACGTGGTTTTTCCAAGGTAAGGTTTTTGATGAGGCAACTTATACACCATCTATACATCAGATCCCCCGTATCAAATGATAAAAGGCCCAATAGGTCCAAAAATACCTTATATCTGTGCATTGAAAGCAGCTCATCACCAAAGACGAGGAAGTTTATTGCATCGAAGTCGAGTGTGATACATGAAGACATTTTAACTTTCACACATCGAAGACAATATTCAGACTCAACCATACAACTCATGAAGTCGGCATTATCAAGAAGTTTGAAGAGCTTATCAGAATGAGAAAGCTGCAAGAAAAATGTTGAATTTAGGGGGAGAATATATGCACTGCACTCTTTTTCCCTTCAATCAAGCTTTATCCCACTGAGTTTTCCTAACAAGGTTTGTAATGAGGCAGTATTACCAAAGCGTATCAAACAACATATGTACTCTTTTTCCCTTAGCCTTAGTTTTGTCCCATTGAGGTTTTTCTAGGCGAGGTTTTTAACAAGACAATTTATAATGTTAAATGTGTATATCTAAGGGGGAGTGTTTTAATACTAATGGATGGATTGTTCACCTCTCTTACCTTTCACCTTCTAAACTCCCACCATGATGACACTAATTTATGTATTGTCTTTATATATGGCTTTGTACTCTCCAAGATTGACATAAGCAATAGAGATCTGTCTTTTCTCTGCCTTCTCCCCGCTCTCTTCTTCCCCATATTCTAACATTCCACATTAAATGAATTTTGTGACATGAGAAACGGATATTTGAAAATTTAATGATGTGGTGTCACATATGCTTAAATTTTTAATTTTGAGTATAAATTGGATTCTAAATTTAATTTACTTATCCAATTTGTACTTAATATTAGTTTTTTATCCTAACAATTACATTTGGATATTTAATAATATGACCTACCCTATTATTTCTATTTTTAATACTCAATTAAAGGTGTCATATTTTATTCTAATGATGTATAATAATAGAAATTAAGATATGGTTATGTAAAACTAATTTATCAAAATCTCGTGTTACCTTAAAAACTTTTATAAAACCTCGTGAATACGACACATAATTTGTCAAAATTTTGTGTAACATGTAAAATTTGTAAAAGTTTGTGTTCACAATAAAAAAATTGAGCAACCAAATTGAAGGCAAGATCGATTGAAGCAACCCAAAAGATGGATAAATTGAGCAACCAAACTCACCGACCAAAACAACTAATTGCAGCTTAATGATCTTGAATGAGCTTAGGGGTGTGCATGATTCGGTCCAAACCGAATTTTTGGGCCGAACCAACACAAACCGAACCGAACCGAACCTAACCGAAGTTTTTCGGTTCGGCTTTCGGTTCGAGAATTTTCATTTTTCAGTTTCGGTTCGGTTTGTGTTCGGTTTCGGTTCGGTTTGTGTTAAACCGATTTTTTTAAAATATTCCAATATATAAATATATTACTTTTTATACACTACATAAATTATATATATTACTTTTTATACACTACATAAATTATATATATATATGTATTTATACACTTTATAAAATATATATACACTATACAGTGTATATATACACTAATACACATATTGTCTTGTGTGTAGTGTGTACTGTGTATATATACACATATATAAAGTGTATATACACACATATATACACTAATACATTTATTATTTTTTTGTTCGGTTTGTGTTAAATCGAATTTTTTTAAAAGATTTTTTTTAAATTTCTTTTTATGGAAATTCGGTTCAACTATGTTAAAACCGAACCGAACACAAACCGAACCGACAAATAACCGAACCGAACCTAATGCTTTCGGTTCGGCTTTCGGTTTTGAAATTTTAAGATTTTCGATTTCGGTTCGGTTCGGTTCGGCCCGGTTCGGTTCGGTTTTAGACCGATGCACAGCCCTAAATGAGCTCATGGGATAGTAAAAAAAGATTACAAATTTTGTAGCAATTAGACATGAAAACAGTAGTAATATACACCATCAAAAATCCTTCATAGAGTTCCATATCTGTGAGGAGTAAGAGTGAAGAGAAAAAAAGATTACAAATTTTAACTCAAGTTTAAAAATGTATTCATACTCGATTTGTTTAGTAAAGTAAATAAGCTCAAACCAAACATATATTTCGAGTCGAACTCATACTGAATGACTGAGCTTGAGCGACTCGGACCACTCAGTTTACATAGCAACCCTACTTACTAATAACAAAATAATTTAGGAATTTTTTTTAAATTCCAAAAAATTGAGCCGAGCATTAATTAATTTGAATCAAATCTTAAAATGTGTGTATACTTGTTTAATTAAGTGAATTAGTTGAACCGAGCCCCAGCTTGAACACTCAGCTCATATAATAAAGCCATTCGCAATCCTAGTTAAATCGGGACTCTCTAGAGATCCAAGTTCAAGAATCAAAGAAGATACAACTAATGTATCACCACCAACTCACCAAATAAGCATTACCGACCTTTTTCTTATTACAAGGCACTTGGATACAGTCCAAAGACACAAACCATTGAGACATTTTGGTGAGCACACAACTATGCTCGAAAACGAGATAGCCCAACCTTCCACCCGACCTTCGCAACATCCTCTTCAACTTGGGTCCGGAAATCCTTATAAGTGAAAGGCTTGTATTTCCCCTTGGATCCTTCTATCAAGGTGTTTTCCTCCGGGAACACAAAGTATCCAACCGAGATCCTCTCCTGATGCTTGTTCAACATCACCTTGTGCTCCACGCTCTTGTACTTGTCGTCACTCATGGCCTACATTTACACACACAATCAATTCAAAGGAGGAAAACTTGAGAAAGAACTGAATGCATAAGAATATGCGTATCAGCGTATGTAATACCTGCAACATGTCTCCTACATTGACGATGAGAGTGTTTGGGACGGGTTTGACAGGGAGCCATAGACCATCCCTGAGGAACTCGAGGCCATGGACATCGTCTTGGAGTAAAATGGTAAGCACGGTGCTATCCGTGTGAGCGTCGAGGCCTTTGACTTGCAGGTCAATGGCATTCGTTGAGTAAGGAGGGTACCTATTGACTCTTAGTATTCCACTCGATTCATCTAAATACTTGTCGAACTCGCCTTTTGATTGAAAGTTTTGGTGCAACTTTAGGTTTTTCGCCATGGATTCAAATAGCCCTTTTGTGAGCCTTGTCATGTGTTCGCCATATTCTTCCAAAATGCTCCTAACAAAGTTAAAAATTGACCGATTGATTTACAAGTTGCACGAGATCATGTGAAGGATTGATTGAGAGTACTATTTACCCATTCTAATGGTTTATGATGTGATTAATTATGTTCTAATCACAGGTACATTGGAAAATGAAATTGGATATCTCGTTCGCAAAAAAAAAATGTCATTTTAGAAGGCTAGTTTTACTCAGAAAAACATGTTATTATAGATATTTTTTACTTTACTTTACAAAAATGTTCTTGTAATAATTAGGAGTTGTTACTACTCCCTCCGATCGGAAATATTAATATTTGATGTTTTAAAAGTAATAATTACTATTTTTTTACTTTTACACTAATATCAATATATGATGTACTTTTTTTTGCTTAATCAATTACTCCATCCGTTTCAAAATAAATGTCTCTTGATTTTTTGTACGTTTTTAAAGAGTTAAAATTTCTATAAAATATTATTTTTAATTAATTATTTTTACAAATTGATACTTATTAGTAATAAGTATCAATTTATAAAAAAATGATTAAAAAATAATATTTCATATAGTTTTTTACCTCCTTAAAAACGTGTAAAAAGTCAAACGACATTTATTTTAAAATGGAGGGAGTACATTTGTGCATAATAAATGAGATGAACTGTAAATATTATTTGATGAGGTATTTAAAAGTAAAAATAACACTTCTTAATCTCCGTGCATTTCTCTAAAACATCAAATATTTCCGACCGGAGAGAGTATAAGTTTTCAATAAAGTAAAAATATAGTGTAATAAATGAGAGTAGAATAGTATATTTATTAATTTTCTTCAAAGTTGTGTACGAAAGTATAATGGCATATATGTTTTACCGAACGAAGAGAGTAGTTTAGATTATCGGTTTAGCATATCTCATCTTTCCCAAAAATGCACGTATATGTAATACTAATAGTAGCGGATTTCATTCTATTTTAGAAAATGCATTTATGTTATTCATGAACTATATGCTATATCGATCAATTTTTATTATTCATGAACCCATCAATTAAAAATGATAACGGCCTTCAAATTAACCGGCCTATATATATAATATCATTTTTGTTGAGAAAAATGATAGGATGTTTTTCTTTATTCGAAAAATAACAGGATATTAAATTTTTTTTTTCTTATTGTATTCAAAATTGTTTGTTCGTATTGATCATTTTATTCTCTTCGGTTGTGGCCAATATTTTATTACGGATAATTTCAACAACTCAGGCGAATAGGAGGCATTTACATATATAATAGATGGAGTGATTTGATTTTTTTAAACCCCAATCGGATTCCACTTTAGAATAGGAGGCATTTACATATATAATAGATGGAGTGATTTGATTTTTTTAAACCCCAATCGGATTCCACTTTAGATCCCATGGAGTTGCTAAAATAACTCTATATGAAGTTGGTTAAATCTTAACCACTCAATTTTAAATAAGGGGTTTAGATTTAAATTAGTTTAACCATTTTTTAATTTATTTTCTAGGGTCGATAAATTCTTATAGGTAATCCTACCAATTTGGTCTTATTCTTACTAGTCTTATTTCTTATGGGAAAGGGAAAAAAGGATATTTTTAAAGATTGTCGGTGGATTGAATTATATTTTTTTAAAAAAATATGTGAATTTTAATTTCCTTTATTTAAAAATAAATAGTAAATACAATAACGTAAGCAATTCCGATTTCTTCCTCATCAATTCATACCCAATCTTCCAATAATAATAACAGCTTAATTTAGATTTTTTTAATGTAACTTATCTTATCTATATTTTTAATTAGTTTCATTTAAACATCCATATTTAAGAAATCCTTTTCCAATGAAATTTGTTTAATCTATATCCTTATAATATAGGTTTAAAAGACCAAGATAATAATTCCGACTTGTTATGCACGGTTCGATTTCGTCAATCGCACGTTGTCATCACCGAAATGAATTTCGGTGTTGACAAAGTATGTGTCAATTTTACCAAAATAATAAGTGAATGTCAACAAGTTTTTTTTTTAGATAAAAACCTCTACCAACCTCGACTTTTTCAAGTCGATGACTGACCGTGCAATTGACGAAAATCATCAATTGTATCCCGAAAATATACAAAAGCTTACACTAAACACAATTGCACATCTTAGCCTAAAGACCTTTGAAAAGACAAACAACATAAAATAAATATAATAAAATTTTGAATCCGACAAATTGGTAAATAAGATTTGAAAGCCACCTGAAAGAAGTAATTGAAGTTTCCTCCTCCACGGCGCCACCGCGGAGCCGCCGCTGACCGACCTTGAAGCTCACAATTTCCAGCCCCGTCTCGGGCGCGCCCTTGGGCGGCTCCACCCCAGCCGGGGTCAGCGCCAGGTTCCCCCAAGAGTAAGCCGGGTTCGGGTCCTTCAAAAGGGCGCGTTTGGAATCGAAGTCGAGATCGAACAAGCTTTTGGCGGCGGCGCGGAGCCGAGCCGTAAGCCGCTCGGGAACCCCGTGGTTTACGAGCCGGAATATCCCCCACTCGCTGCACACCTCGTGGAGTTTCGCCTCGTCCACACCCGCGGATATATCGATGACCGGGAGTGGGTCCGGCTGGTCAACGCTCTGCTCCGGTGGGTCGTTGACCGGGTCCGGTGGGTGGGTGGGGCGTAAAACGGGCGGGTACGATGCGATGTTGGTGACCTGAGGCATCGTTAATCGGGCTCTATGTGATTGTGAGGATTTTTTTTAGGAAAAAAAAATGTGAATTAAAGATTTAGGGATCAATGTGTGAAGATTTTTATGCGAGTGAGTGAAGTTGGAGGCGAGCATCGCTAGATGGGCACGTGGTGTTTTTTGCGGTTGTTTGTCTCGGGGATTCGTTTCATTTAAATTGGGCCTTGTTGGTCATATATTGGGCCTAACGGCCCATTTTGAGAGCCCACATTGAATCCAAAATATGTCTTATATTTTCTGGCGTGCCTATATTTCTATGCGTTTGTATAAGGGTGTCTTATATAGTTATATTTTCTAGGTAGTTTTTGGGTTGGTTCTTACTCTTAATTTGTCAATTATATATGGATTTATCGGAAACATACTCTCGACATGCTCAAAGAATTGAATGAATGCGGACACCTTGACCTCTAGATCAATTTTTTTTTAGGTAAATCCCGAGCACGTGAGTCAGCCAGCAAGAGTCACATATCAGGAAGAGTCACGTATCAGGTAAATCAGCTTGCGCCGACCGATTCGACCCGCTAGTAGGGAGTAAGTCAAACCTTGGATTTTCACCCAAGGAAAGGAGTGGAGGCAGAAATCGAACCCGGGACCTTCTTACCACACTCCTTACTCTACACCACTAGGCCACCCTAACTGGGGCCCCAGATCCTATTTTAAACGAGAATATAATGGGTTGCTGTTTTATGCAAAAGTATATGTATAAATCACATGATTTTTATATGATATATTTAAAACTATGATTGTCACATTGATATTTGTTTGCATATATTTATACTACTATAAACCATACAAAAATATCTTCTTTCTAGCATCTCACCTCTTCATCTTCATACAATCTCGTATATGACATTTACATGGTATCTACATGGCATTTTAAAAAAAATCAAAAATAAAGAAAATTTTACCCCATTATCCACCCCACTAACCCACTATCTCAATTTCTCAAATTAATTAAAAATATTTATATCATTCTTCTTTCTTTTTAAAAAAAATTATATTATCTTCATTTCTTTACCATTACTTTTATCTTTTATTTACACTTATTTTTTATCTTATAAAATATCATTTGTTTATATAAAATAATAGATGCTATTCATGCTATTCTAGCTTTTTTAAGCACAATAATATTATCTCGGTAAAATATATGGGAATATATATTCCATGTCATGACATCCACATTATTAAATAATTATAAATAAATAAGAGATATGTTCACATCATGGCACCTGCATGACATTTACATGACAATAAAAAAGTCTGTAAAAATACCTACTATCTCCTTAAGTTATCAATTTTATTTTCAAATAATTTCATATAAATATATCGTTTTCACTTTTTAAAAAATAAGAATAATCAAAGTTTTTATAATATTGATATAATTTTCTTGCTAATAACTAATATTATATAATCTATTATCATATTTACACATAATAATATAACTATACATTTTTAAATAAAAATGATAAAATCAAAAGTTAATAAAATACTCGTGCTTAAAGCACGAGCCTATAATACTAGTAGATATATAGTATAATGCGAGAAAGGTCTATCGAACCGTCTGGGTCAACCTCTTTGCTCTATGCGGATATCCTACGGGTTGATCCTGATTTGTTCAGTCTAATTGATATTTTTTATAAGGAAAGATTTCGACTGAAATAATCCTATCTGATGGCATTTCAAAATAGTTCTTTTAAGCTTAATCTTTTTTATTTGAAACTATAAGATAGGCAAATAAACACGAGATATACTAACATATGTCTTGACTTTTCAAAATGTCAAAGGTGGGTTGAATTGCAATTGTATTGCACCTGAACTTGTTGCGCACAAAAGCACGTATAACATACACACAATTTAAAATGGTTTAATTGAACTTCAAAGCAGGCAACAATTCAACATATATAAACCATATTGCAGGGTACGTTGACTTATTAATTTGCATAATTAATTAAAATCGCAGTTCCTGTAATGTTGAAGCATGTAGTTAATTACACTAATTTGAAAAACAATACTCCTTTTTAGTTTTTTTTGTTAATTTGTGGTAAAAAAAAAATAATGATGTAATAATTAACTTGATAAATACGAAATGATTTCTTTGATTGGAATGTAATTTGCATATATTCATAATGGGCCAAATTCAAGCTATCTGCATTATGAAATTAAGTTGACATTCGTTCATCCATGTGAGTTATTTGTTCATAATAATAATAATAATAGTGTGTTGACATCTCATATAAGGATTGTGTTTCAAGTAGATCGAATTGATAATGCCGTC
Source organism: Persicaria maculosa (assembly GCA_963922045.1). NCBI lineage: Eukaryota > Viridiplantae > Streptophyta > Magnoliopsida > Caryophyllales > Polygonaceae > Persicaria > Persicaria maculosa. Next base: position 13,820,386 of record OY998261.1, on the reverse strand, counting down.
CAACAAAATATTTTTTGTTGTCCAAGTTTGTGTTAGGTCTACTTTGTATCGGAAATGTATAATATGTTAGGGGTAAAACGCCTCCAAATACTTCATTTTTTAATTGACTTAAAATATCTTAGCAACTTAAAATAACAAATTGTGGATCTTATTATTAATTGATTTTGAGATGAGATTTTATTTTGTATTTTTTTATTGTCAATTAATTTGAAGCTATATAATTTTTATTAGAGTTATGTGTTAGGTTTCTAGTGCGTGTATGTGCACGGTGCACCTATACATACAACCTCTGTTGATTAGCTTACCAAAATTTATCATTGTATCGATGAAGGTTTCTGGTTTGGCTCTTTTCATAATTAGTGTAATGCCTTGTCAACCTTAATTAAGGCATGTGAAACCAGTGGCGGATCTAATGTTGAAGTTAGGTGAGCGAAAATATTCATGATAAAGACAAAATTTTACAAGCTAAATTCAATTAAGGAAACCATAACCCAAAATCAATAATAACTCATTTGAGATTTTTATAACTCTTAATTTATTAAAGAGAAAATTTGTAGAATAGGCACTTTTTTTGGCCTTATTGGCAAAATGTACAAGGTTTGGGACAAATTGGGAACTTGTCCATCCCTTCCAAATTCCCCCATTATATTTTCAGAAGACAAATTGGAGATTTCAGAGGTAGGGGAGCTGCGAGATCGTGCAATTCTCCGGTGGCTGGCTCCTCTCGTTGAGGAGGCAATTCGACGAGGAGGTTGATCTTCTTCGGCTGAAGCTCGGATTCCGGATCGAGAGGCCGAGCTCGGAGATTGAATCGGCGGAAATCGTCGGCATCGAGGAGGATGTGGCCTGGATAGTTGTCGATTACGTCACCGACCTTCGCTGGAGTGAGAACGGGACTCAGATCTGCAATTTACCAGATCGAGCAAGTCGGGACTCAAGAGAGAGCAAGGCGGAGGCGGAGGTGGAGCTGGAGCCGGAGCCGGATGCGAAGGCGGAGCCGGAGTCGGCCGGATCTGATTCCTCTGTTGACGGATCCGGAGCGAGATCGGAGAGAGCGAGGTCTGATTCCTCTGGCTCGCCAGATCTATGGTGAGCGAGGGAGGTCGAGCGAGGGCGGATCTCAGATCTGAGCCGAGGTCGAGCAAGGCGGAGCGAGCGAGGGAGCGGCCGAAGGGAGTGAGCGAGCGAGGCAGCGGCGAGGCGGAGGCCTGAGCGAGCGAGGGAGGGAGCCGGCGGCGGCGGCGAGCGTCAGATCCCATTCCAGATCGGGGAGGGAGGTAGAAGATGTAATTTTTGTTAAATTACAAAACTGACCCATAAATATGGGAATTACAAAAAATATCTATATTTTATTATGTGATTCACATCTTCTATATTTTTATTTTTACATTTGCACAACATAAAGTTATATTTGCACAACAAATTGTTATATGTGCACAACGTAAAGTTATTTTTGCACAACAAAAAGTTCTGAAACGAAAAAAAAACACGGAAAAAAATATATTATATTTTGCACAACAAAATGTTATATTTGCACACCATACGATTATATTTGCACAACGTTCTCTTATATTTGCACAACGTACTTTTATATTTGCACGACAAAATGAAAAAAAAAATAAAAAAAACTAGACTTGGGTCATATTTGTACAACTTACGGTTATATTTGCACAACGTACTCTTATATTTGCACGAAAAAATGTTAAAAAAATAAAAAATATATTAAAAAAATAAAAAAAAACTAGACTTGGGTCATATTTGCACAACTTACGGTTATATTTGCACAACGTACTCTTATATTTGCACGACAAAATGTTAAAAAAATAGAATTGGGTCATATTTGCTCAACATACGGTTATTTTTGCACGTGCACAACATACTCTTATTTTTGCACGACAAAATGTAAAAAAATAAAAAAAATAGCCTTGGGTCATATTTGCTCAACATACGGTTATTTTTGCACATGCACAACATACTCTTATTTTTACACGACAAAATGTAAAAAAAAAAAATAGACTTGGGTGATATTTGCTCAACATACGGTTATTTTTGCACATGCACAACATACTCTTATTTTTGCACGACAAAATATAAAAAAAAAAAGAAAAAAGAGTGAGGCTATAGGCAAGATGATAAAATTGCTATTGGCAAGATGGACACTCCACCAATTTGTCCAAAAATGTGGACAATTCACTAATTAGAACAACTTTTTTGGACATTTCACAAACTCCCCCTTTATTAAACTAATCTAGCACATAATGAAAAAGGTCTATCAATTTTCAGATCTTGGAAACAAAAAATTATAAATGCAGTTCATAGGAGTCGAAAGAACGACATGTGGAAAGAGAACGCAACATCTCTTCACTAAACTATCATGTTCTTTGTTCATCTTTTGGGTTTTAGTTAAAAATAAACTGAGATTATAATTATTTATACCCAGTAAGATTATTATTTTTTAACTCCATCCAAAACTTTCTACCTAGCAGTAGCTGGGTTTGTTACAGTGAGATCCGCCTCTGTGTGAAACTAAGGGTGAAAAATGGATGGATTACGAATAAAAATTATAGATATTTTCATACTTAGGAGATACAAATAAAAAGCAATTAAAGCATATTAGAATTTAGGGAAATTTACAGAAAACCACCCCTTAAATATGGGTGTTTTCACTTAACCACCCCTTAAATTCAAAATTACAGTAAACCACCCTTTAAATGGTTTTTACTTACAACTCACCACCCCTTCATCTATTTTCATTAATTTATCATTAAATATATTATATTTTAATGTCTTTAAACTCAAATTTGATTATAAATATATTCAAAATTTGAATTTAAGGGCTCGATTATATTTTAGTGATCATTTTATTTATTTTTAAAAAATAATAATAAATAGTTCATAATTTCAACTTAAAGTATGAGTTTGATCCATTTTATTTGTTATATGTAATTTTTTTCTTTAAATTTACCTAAATTTTAAAAAATTAGGTTATCAATTAATCATATAACTTAAATATAATTATTAAGATAATAACTGTATGCTATATTTATTATTGTTTTTTAAAAATAAATAAAATTATCTCTAAAATATAACCGAGCCCTTAAATTAAAATTTTGAATATATTTATAATCAAATTTAAGTTTAAAAATATTAAAATATAATATATTTAATGATAAATTAATTAAAATAGATGAAGGGGTGGTGAGTTGTAAGTAAAAACCATTTAAAGGGAGATTTTCTATAATTTTGAATTTAAGGGGTAGTTAAGTGAAAACACCCATATTTAAGGGGTGATTTTCTGTAAACATCCCTAGAATTTAAGTAGTATTAACTTATACGAGAAATACAAGTCTTTATAGATAGATCAAATTAAATGAGTAAATTTTTATTTAATATAATAAACTACATATAGCATTTTGCAAAGATATTTTCTTAAAAATTATATTATATAAAAAAATCACACAACTTTGAAAAGCTTTGCCAAACAAGCTAGCTAACCTTAATTAGGGTTTAAAAACTAATGAAAATGAGAAACGACGAAGAGCATTGTCGTTTACGAAACCAAGCACACTTATGAAACACATAAAGGTATAGAACTGGTCAGCTTCCATAGACGACGTAGGTGCGAAAACTTCCAAATCTTCCTCAACAAGTGGATTAATTAATTAATTAATTAATTAATTGCTTATAACTTTCATTAGTGTGTATAAATAAGCATGCATTACCCAACCCTGCAGGGCAAAACCTAGCTTCATACATAACACACCATATATATAGATAGTGTTCTTCCAAAGTACTTCAAGCTAGTTGACTTGATCGAGAGAGATCGGGATTGAGAGACAAAAAAGAGGATGCAATCGATGAAGCTGAGCATTGGGTTAGGGCTTTGCTTGATTCTCTTGCTTGGGTTCGCCGTTCTCTCTTCTGCAACTGCAGCTCCGACCACTCCTTTTGCAACTAGTATGCTTCTTTTGTATTGTCGTCTCATTGTACTATTTATATGGCTCTCTTCTGAGTCCTATCCTTTTCCGTCATTTGTTTCGTTATTTCTGATCTTCCTCTTGTTCCTTGCCTTCTTGGATAATTTCCTTGTCCGATCCTATTGTTTTTTTTTTTGTTTGTTTGGGTTTGTTTTGTCTTTCCGTGTTCGGATATTTTTTGTATTTATGTCATTTTTTGTCACTCGCAAACATCATATTCATATATGTAGTCACAAAAAACGTACGTACACCTCAACCTCTCTGACCCCTTGCTAAGAGCACGATATATTGAGTTTGTCATTGGTATCCTTGTATAAATATAAGAAATGGTGAAGCTCGTATACGGTAGGTTAAGCTTTTGTGTTAAAGTGATGAATTCCAACTTTAACCAGAAAAAAACAAATAAAATAAAGATCTGACATGACTCATGTTTTCACACTATCCGACTGAGATTTTTCGAAATCTATCATCATGGTCGTGAATTTATAATAATTAAAGTTTTAGTCCAAATTAAGATTATGATATCGATTAACAACTAGTAATTATTTGGAATTTTTGAAAAATATTTTGGTGTTATCTATCTATCTATTAATTTGTTTCTACGTGTTATTTTCACATTAATTCTCTCCTTTTCAAACAATCACCTTTTTCTTCTCACTTTTCTTCTATCTATATCTATATCTATATTAATGTATACTAGATAATTTAAATTAATGAGAACTATTTGATGAGGTAACATCCTCCTATTAATATGTAATTATTTCTTAAGATATTACATATTTTCTAATCAATAGATTCAATTCAAAACATTTTAATGCAAATTTTTTAACCAATTAAATTAGATTAGAGTTTTTTAACTAATCAAATTACAATATAACAAATTACTATTTTTAACTTTGTTAATATTTTATATAATTTTATATAATAGTAATTCCCTATATTAAGGAGGGACAAGCAACCCTGAAAAACGCAACACATTTGAAAACTTGTTTTAATGGGTGTACGGTTTTTAATTAAGAGTGTTTTTGTTTTTTAGATTTTTAGTTGTACGCCCCTTGATTTGTTAAAATTTGTTTAGTTTAAACTGGACCCGTAAAAGGACAAACGGTTCACGGGTTCATATATTACAATGTCCCATACATACATACATATATCTCTTTGGCAACTAGTGTTTGTGTCGTTGTGTGCGTGTAATATACTACGTACAATATATATGTAACCTAATCCTGGTGTCGTGTTCCCGTGCGCGGTGTTTACAGGGAAGGAGCCACAAGCGCCGAGGAGGTGGCTGAGACGAGCCTCGCCCCACCGAATGCGGATGAACGACTATGACGACCCATCAGCCAACACAAACCATGATCCTCAGTCGACCCGACCCCGAAACCATGGCCGCGGTTACAGAAACCCCTAATTATAACAATATAATCAAGCACTAAACTCGTAGTTATTTAATGTCCAAGTAACGTACCTTATAGTTAATACATATATATATATATATAAAATCTATATAAATAAGGAGACGTCCCTAGAGGCTATAGCTTATTAAATGTTTCGTCATTTTAGTTTGGAGGAGGATGCAGAACTGAAGGTCTCGTTTACAAAAGACGCTTTGTATTAAGATAAGAACTTAAGAAATAATAAACTTGCTTAATTTTGATCCAATTGTACTCAAAACCCTAGCTGTTGGTATTCATTACTTTTGATCCTACGGTTTCATAATAAAGAATCTGGTTTTGTGGAGTCCTGGAGATTCTCTAGCTAATATGATGTTGTTTTGTTGTGCTTTAATTTGTCCCATTCGCCTTTCTTCATAGAGGACTACACTGTAAATTATATATGTAAGTGGCAATTGATGCACATCTTTCTTAATTAACCGGCCACTAGTATTAATCCACTTTAAATATATACTATAATTTGTGTCAAATTGTATAAGTTGGCTGGGATTAGGTGGGATTAATCAAGATATAGGAATGGTTGTGTCAACTCATAAATGCGCGAAAAGTTTAATGAGGTTATATAACACAGGCACAGAATCCATGTTCGCGACGAGGTTCATCTGAAAATCAGTTAGTAATAAAATGAAATATATAGTTCATTCAACTTATATGTTATTATTTATTATCTTAACTTTTATGGGACAACCCTATATTGAAATTCTCAATTAAAGGAGGAGTAGCTAATGAATGTTTCATAAGTTTAAATTTATAATTGATTGTGTGGTTTGAGTTGTGCACTTGAAGTGCAGCCATCGTGTTTCTGATGATATTTATGAACAAGATGTGGTTGAGGTTTGAGAACCGACGAGCCTAAATAAATTGATCTAGGTGAAGTGGAGAGCAAACGAGTACTGATCAATTCTGTATTTTTACTCTCCACTTCACCTAGATCTAGCAGAACCAATGCTTGTTGTGTTTCTTGGTATGTTAACAATGGCAGGCCACACCCTTATTATATAAGCAGCCACCACTTCCTTCATTGGATCTTGAAGGGTTGTTACAACGGACAAGAAAAAGGCCAACTATTTACTTACTACTAACCACTCCAAACTTTTTGGATGAGGACAAGACAATTAGTAACCACCCTTGTCTCCTTGTGTCGACACATGACATCCCTTAAAAGGTCCATGGGCCTAGAAAATGGGCCACTTAGATGGGCCATAATTAATGGGCCTTGCATAGCCTTTGGTTTGGGCCTAGGACCATGCACGCATAACCCAATATCTTGGGCTTGCATAATTATGTAGGTTAGGCCCACTGAAACTCGTGTGAATTTAGGTCTCCATGTTGGCATTCGTGATGCTGAACCTTACAATTTTATTTCTGATTTTTTATTAATGAAAAGATTCGGATAGCATTAAGGAAGAGCGGGCCAATTAATTATGGCTCATCTCATGCCAAGAGGTTCGAAGTTCGAATCCGCTTGAAAACATGGAGTTGCTTGTGAGTGGAATGATCAACCCCTTAAATTGGTCACACAGTACCCGATCAAGATGTAGAGCAACTGAGTCGATCAAATTGGACTAAGATTAAAAAAAAAAGTCGAGCGGGCCCATTTGTCATTTTATACGGTCTCTCAATTTGTCAAAAAAAAATTATCTGATATTTCGAATTATTACCTTTTTTAAAAAGAAAAAGAGCTTCATGTCAATTGAGGACATCCTGATAGATGAGGACATCTTGAATGTGACATGGATGGGTTGAATAATCCTCATTTCATCTTACATACAGCAGGGTGTGACTTGTGAGTAGTGTTTAGGTGGATGATGAACAAGTGAGAGGGTTTTGGTGAGGATATCATGGCATATTAATATTATATACAATATACAATAGATCATATATACACCGTCTTTATAGTGTATCATGTTAACAAATTCGAATCATTGAATTAAGAAAAGTAATGGATGAGATTAAAATTAATTTTTGATTATTCGATGGTACTGGGTGATTATTCGCTGGAATGAAATTATTTGGTGTATTGTGCGATTATTCGTTATAATAAAATTTATATTTTTACACTTTTTGTATATGTGAATAATTATGTTGTTATAGACGAATAATCATGTGAAAATAGACTAATAATCATGAACAAACAAATGAATAATTTATGTGTACAAGATAAGACTTGTGTACATCGGAACCAACATTATTTATCTTAGACTCTTAGTCAAGCATTTATTTACCCTCTCATTTGCAAGCGACTTTATGTTTTCAAGATGATTTGAATGTTGAATTTCTTAACATGTGGTATGTGGTATAACACAACAACCACTATACCAACCTATTATTGCGAACATTCCAAGCAGCTAGTTAGATTCGTAACATTGAATCACATAAAACCCTTACTTGAGCTCCATTAGAGAGGAAGCTTCAAGACCGAGAATTTGTTACAAAAGATCTAACGTACTAATCTTCCCGCCTAACTGAACTATTTAAGCTGGTTTGAGACTACCCGATCAATGTGTAAAATGACCAAACTACCCTCATCTAATCTATTACATCCCCATATACCCCTCTCAAGATGGACATGTGATGGGAAGAACAAGTCCAAGCTTGGTAGTCAAAAAATTGTGTTGATGGGAACCTAATGCCTTCGTTAAAATGTCAGCAATCTGAAGGGAAGACGAAACATGAGTTGTATGGATGAACCCATGTTGCACCATTTCTCTAATGAAACGACATTTTATGCGCACATGCTTTGTTCGTTCATGAAAAATTGGATTTGCAGCAAGACCTGGAGCAGATTTATTGTCACAATGAAGAGTAATAGGAAGAGGGACATTGATATGTAAGTCAGACAGAAGACCTTGCAGCCAAACGAGTTCACTATCAGCTGCAGACATACTCCTATATTCACTTTCTGTAGATGATTTTGAAACAACCTTCCACTTTTTGGTCTTCCATGAAGTCAAGGATGAACCCAGAAAAAACACAAAACCCAGAGAGAGCGCCTTGTGTCACAACAATTGCCCCAGTTAGCATCATTGTAAGCACTGATTTTGAACGAGGAAGCAGTTGGGTAAGATAGAGCCAAGTTGAAACTACCCTTGACATAACGAAGAAGATACATTACTGCATTCCAGTGGGGTTGAAGAGGATTTCGGAGGAACTGACTAAGCTATTGTACAATGTAGGAAATATCAGGTCGTGTCAAAGTAATATACAAAAGACGACCAACTAGTCAACGATAGTCTTCAGGATTATGGATGGCATTACCATCAATGGAAGATAGTTTGGTACCATGCTGCATAGGAAATGAAGTTACTTTGCAACCTTCCATCTTAGCATCTTTGAGAATGTCTAAGATATACTTTCGTTGATTCAATAAGATGCCAGCAGATGACCTAGAAATTTCCATACCCAAGAAATAGCGAGCCAACCCTAGATCTTTGATGGTGAAGGCAAGACGCAGAGCATGCTTAGTTTGAGCAATCAGAGCTGGAATTCCCAAGGATCAACATGTCGTCCACATAAACGAGAGAAATGGTTATAGAACCTCTTGTCTTCTTAACAAACAAAGAATAGTCATGTTTGGATTGAGAAAATCCCAAGTGAATCATGAACCTAGTGAGTTCATGGTTCCACTGTCTGCTGCCTTGTTTAAGCCCATAAAGAGACATATTCAGTTTGCATTCTCGGCCATCCTCAATCCTAAGCCCAAGTGGTGGCAACATATAAACTTCTTCATCTAAAAATCCATGCAAAAAAACATTATTTACATCTAACTGATAAAGAACCCAACCTTTAGTAGCTGCCAGTGCTAAAATGATCCTTATAGTGGCTAATTTTGCAACAGGTGAAACTGTTTGTTTATAGTCCTTGTCTTTCACTTGATTGAATCCCTTTGCTACTAGACGTGATTTATACCTTTCAACTGACCCATCAGGTTTGTATTTGAACTTAAAGATCCATTTACACCCAATAGGTTTTTCCCTGATGGTAAAGGAGTTATAGTCCAAGTGTAGTTCTTCTCAAGCGCCTGCATTTCTGTTGACATGGCCTTCTCCCAATTGTTGTTCCTTTTGGCTTGCTTGTAACTATTAGGCTCAAATATCTCACACATGTTGATAACAGACTAAATATAGCTTGAAGATAGGTGAGCTAAGTTCTGAACGGAAAACACACTGAAAGACTGACACAAATAATCCTGAGAATCACTGTCAAAAGAACGAGATGGTAAACCAGAGTAAATATAATCATTTAGTCTAGGTGGACGAGTAACTTGACGCTTTGGAACCACTGAACAAGGGGCAACAGGAGAAGAGGCATCAAATGTATCTATATCAGATTCAGTTGGAGGGGTGACATGATCCGTAGGACGAGAATCAAATAAAGGAGATCATCCAGTAGCTGTGTGGGAACCTGGGATACTGGTTGAAGCAGGAGGGGAGAATGACAAAGCATCAGGCAAAAATTCACCATCATCCTCAAGTTGAATAACAGGAGTGGACTGATTACGAGAAGAAGAAGCCAATTGGAGCCTAAAAGGAAACACAGACTCATCAATTAATTGAACATGGTGACTCTCTTGGCCAAATCAAACAGCTTAAAAGCTTTCTCACCAAGAGGATACCCTAGGAAGACACACCTCATAGGAATAACACCAAGCTTATCCTTATGATCATTTGATTGAAGGGCATAACATAAGCAACCAACAGTTTTGAGTTGCTCATAAGTAGGAGCAACTCCATACAAAACTTCAGAAGGAGATTTCCAATCTAAGACTGAAGAGGGCATCTTTTTGATCAAATAGGTAGCACTTAAAATGCAATCTCCCTAAAATGGACAGGGAGACCAGCATGAAGCCTAATAGCATGATTAGTTTAAGCTAAGTGCCTATGCCTCCTCTCTACAGGACCATTCTGCTCATGAACACCAAGAGCAGATTTCTGAAATTAAATCCTCCCTGATTAGAGGGTGGTCCTGCTGAGGAACTTCAAGTTGAGCAGCAAACTTGCTCCCTTGTTTGGGCTTCTCACCATCTCTAGGTCTTTTAAACCAATCTAGATACCCTACCGATTTAAAGCAGTATTCTTTTGTGTGCCCCCGCTCATTGCAATACTCACATATTCTATCAAACTTGGCTTTCTTATACTGATAACGACAACTTTGATCACCAAATCTAGAATGATCACATTATTTTTACTGATCTCCAAACCTAGACTGATTAGCTCTGTTAACTGCATTTGCCTCAAAATCAGATTGCTGAAATTTAATCACAGCCAACACATTCAAATTACCTTGAATAACAAATGTGACTTCTTTAGATCTTTTTAACTGAACAACCATTTGAAATGCCTTATTAATGCTAGGCATATGATCCTTAGACAAAACATTACTACACAGAGGCTCATATATATCATTTAATCCCATTAAAAACTGCATGACCTTGGCCTTTTCTTCCCTTTCAACCACTCTCTTAAGCAGACTACAACTACACTGACTAATACCCCCACAGCTGCAACCAGGAACAACATCAAGTAATTATAACTCATCCAAAATCATTTTGAGTAGGGTTGTTATCTGAGCCGAACAGCTCGGGCTCGGCTCGAGAAAGCTCAGCTCGGGCTCGTTCATAGAGGGTAAACAAGTCAAGCTTGAACATATTTTTGGGCTCGAAATGAGCCTGAGCCGAGTCCGAGCCGAGCTCGGAAGCTTGATGTCTAAAATTACCAAATTCAGGGTTTAAAGGTGCAGTCATCGCTCACTCGCTCGTGGTTTCTCACTTTCTCTTGAAGCATTCGGTGCTCTGTGTTTCTCCTCTTCCTTGGATTCTCCTGCGAAGGGTCTTCTTCATTCCGAGCTCGACTCAGGCGGCACCAGTGAACAGTTCCATCTGTGACGGCGAGGTGCAGTCACTATGTGTTTCGTCCTCTTCTGTCATTGTTGGGCTGTCTTCGAGTGACACAGGTGGGCACAAATTCATTGCCTTTGTCCCTCTTCTGAAATCTGAATCTTCTTTCCTCCTGTTACTTCATTCCTCTTGCTATGTTCAGTCGTTCTTCCTTAATCCGTATGTTCCTCTTAGTACTTCGATTCAAGATCTAAATCTTCTTTTCTAAAATCATCATATCCTCTTCTGAAATCTTCTGAATCTTTGTAAATAACCTTAATTGAGTGAAGGATCCTTCGAATTAAACACCATGGAAGCTCAGAAGAAGGAGGAAAAATGAGGAAACAAAGGAGTAACAACTCCAACTAATTTTTCTAAATGTGAATCTTGTTATACCTAGTCCGAATATGGAATTTTTTTTTCTGAATAATTAACTATTACAGTAGTGTTTAAAATCGAAGGCCAAATATGGAATATGAACTCTCTTGTTGTATGAATGATTTACTGTATTAGTGTTTAAAATCTTGTTTACATATGAAATTTAGTTTTCTGAAATATGAATGAACTCTCTTGTTGTGTTAATTTGTTCATTGTTTAACTTTGATCGATCTCTCTTATTTATTAGACTATGTCGGCTTAGGCGTGGCCACGGGTCCGACCCGACGGATCGACGGGTTTGACCCACCGGGTCAAGGGTTGGGGAGGGGTGACCCGAACCCTAACCCGGGAATCCCACGGGTTGGCGGGTTCGGGTCACCCGGTGGGTCGCCTTGACGGATAGGGCCCGAGTTTAAAAAGGGTTTGCAGCTTTGCGCCTTTTCGAAATTGTCGAGCACGATTTTATGACGCTAAGATGTTTGATAAGTATCATTTTGTTTTTGCCGTTTATGTACAATTTATCAATTTATGTATGAGTGGGGAAAAAAAAGGAAAACGTGCTTGAATCGGTTTCCCGATTGCCTACGTATCCTCCCGAGGTTGAGGAATCAAAGCCCACGTAGTTCTTTTACTTGTATGTCTGAACCCTGCTTACCTATTCTTCTTGATTGTCGGAGCCTCCACCTCCTGATCCATCTGTGACCGCGCCGTCGATGGAGCTCCCAACGGACTCTGTGTCCACTCTGTCATCGTCCTCGGAATTAGTCCCCAAGATGTTCTTTTGTATTCGCATATCCGCCCTCTTCCAATCTACAATGCAAATTTGGGCTTAGAGGTTCTCAGGAAGCAATCTTGATCTCTTCTCTGAAAGAATCTGACCTCCACGACTGAACAGCTGCTCGACGACGACGGTGGAGCAAGGGGCCCCATGTATTTGTCGAGCGATGACCTGCAATGTCGGGAATCTTTGTCTTTCGGGCCGACTCCACCATTCTAGGACATCGAAATCTTCTTCCTCATCACTGTGGAAATCAAAGTTAGTAGACAAATATTCGTCGAGCTCCGAGTGGGGGCTCGACGAAGATCTCGACCTCTTTGAGCCAAAGATATCTCTGGCAAGTGCCTTAGTTCTAGCGGTAATGCTAGTTCGTGACCCGCTTGAACTGGAAGGCACGGGAGGACGAGCGGAGGGCGCTCTATTGCCTGTCGAATAATGAGTATATAATTCTTCTAATAAACCTCGAACTCTAGCAACTATAATTGGAACATTTCATTCTGGATCATCCTCAATTTCTAAAGTCGGAAAATAGTTTTCTAAAAGCTTTTGAACACCGTTTAATTTATATCTATGGTCGAAACAGCAAGCTACGAGGAAAATGTCAAGTATAACTTTGTAATATGCCACCCATTTCCGCCGCATCTCAACGACAGCGTCATGAATGGAAGGCACGTTAATCCCGTCTTGAAGGGCTATTGCTACGTTCATGGCAACAAAACAAAAAAGGTTTGATGTAGGCATGTAAACGTGGCTAAAAGTCCTAGTTGCGTCGTAAAAAACTTTGAAACCTCAACAACATCTCGGGCCTGAGTCCACACATCCGCAAAGATGTTTGACCCTTCGATGTTTTGTGTTGCGAAACCGGAATGAAGATCCTTATAAGTAATGGAATCATAAATCATTTTGTAAGTAGAGTTCCACCGAGTGCAAACGTCCTTGGGGAACTGTTTTGGGCGAGTTTGGTGAGCGCGAAAATAGGCGCTCCATTGCTAGCGAAGCTGTTTACTTTGCCAAAGCGCTCGCAAAACAAATCGAATTGGTTCAACAACAGATTGTAAAAAGTTTAAACCATCTTGGACACATAAGTTTAAAATATGAGGGGCGCAACGGATGTGGAAAAATGTACCGCCTATCCCGGGCTGACAGTATTAGATTAATTCCGGAATAGATGCGGTGTTGGCAGAAGCGTTGTCAAACCCGATGCTGAAAACTCTTTGAGTCAATCTATATTCTTGTAAAACGGTTAAAAGGAAACGTGCTATGTTCCGTGCCGTATGAGCGTCGTCGAAAACTCGAAAAGCCAAAACAAGTTTGTGCAATTGAAAACGTTGATCAACCCAATGACAAGTAACACCCATAAAGCTAAACCTTCGGTAGCTATCATTTCCGCATAGTAATCATGACAACTATGATAATCATAAGACCATAAACCAGCAGGTTGAGAGGAGGAAGAGGCGTACCCGGTTAGTTGAGTTTGTCCTTTAGCAAGGCCGAGCTTTTCGGGATGCTTTGTCCGGATATGGCGACCCTAGTTCCCATATCTGCCTTCCTTCGGGTGCTTGTAGACCGTCCCGCAAAAGTTGCACTTCGCCGAGACCGAGGTTTCTTCCCAGGTGGGGTCCTTAGGGCCCTTCGTGAACCAGTACTTGAACGTAGCTGCTCGCATTTGGGTCGTAGTCAGAACCGCATCCGGGTAGCCCTCGGTCGGAGTCCCTTGACTCTCGTTGGCTACGAACCCAGACTCTTGGGTCGGGAACGTCGGAGTTCCTGCTGGGACGGGCTCCTCCTCCTCCTCCATAATATCGTCGATGTGGTCGGCCAATAGAGAATCATCTCGATGCCGTCGAGTTCTGCTCCCCGTCAAGACCGAGGCACTACGACGAAGGCTTGGTCCCGCTACCGGGCCTCCTCCTCCAACGCTCGGGGTCGATGATGATGGGGCCTCACTAACACTCTTGCGACCTCGGGTAATTCGAGTGAAGATGTTCGACATTATGCATTTAAGAGGATTAAGAACGATAAGAGAGATTAGGGAGAGATTAAGCAACCGAGACTACGAGAGATAATATCGAGCGATTAGAGAGCGATTGGGAGATGAAGATGAGATTAGAGGAGATGACTAAGGTGTGGATTGAAAATGGGAGGGAAATGGGGTATTTATAGGGAGGGATCGAGTCGATTTGGGCGGGCTCGACTGTTGGCCAACGTTCGACCCGGCGGGTCGACCGTTGCCAACTAGCCGTTTAGGCTTTTTTTTATAAATGTTTTGTGTTTGCATATGTTGAAAGAAATGTATATCTAAATTATGTAATTTTTTTTATTGAGTTTGCAAATTTTTAAACATTTTTTTACTTATATCTAAAGTTTATTCGAATTTTTCAGATTTTTTTTCGGTTGTTCGATTTGTTTTTCAAAATTGGTAAGTAAGTACAAAACTATATAATCTTAAATCTTAATTCTTATGAAGCATAATTAGTTAATTACGGCAAACACAAGTTTATTACAAACCGATTTACGATTACAACCCGGATCGGATTCATTGTCTCGGCGGGGATCGAGCTTCGGATTTCAAACTTGATGACCATCACAAGACACAAGTTCACAACTCACATCACGTTAAAACATAAAATTACTAGACTACTCATTACTTACACCCGAGCCCGATGTGCCACCGGTCTTCATCTTGTCGGGGTGCTTCTTCGTGATGTGAAGCTTCAGATTTCCGTAGCCTAGGTTGTTTGTGAGCTTGTACATGTGACCGCAATGACGACAAACCGCTTCCAACTTCCCAGGGCCTTGCTCGACCTTATCGAAATGGTCTTGGAACAATGTCGTACAAAGATTTTCACCGGATCTAGATTGGTTCGACATGATAACGAGCTTACGAAGATTAAATCAAAGGTGATGGATGGGATGTGTGACTTGTGCAAGTGAAGGAGAGTATGAGACGAGTTTTTATAGCCCCGAGCCTATCATATAGCCGTTGGAACGACTAGTTTTTTTTAATTGCTGTGCAGGTGGGCCCCATATTCCAACATATGGGTGTTATTCGAGTCGAACGAGCCGAGTACTTAAGTGCTCAAGCTCAGCTCATTTTTTATCGAGCAGAGTTCGAGCCGAGCCTGCTTTTTTTTCGAGCCTAAAATGCTGCTCAAATTCGGCTCGCGAGCTATATAAGGAGCTCGAGCTCGTTTTTCTCGTTTTAGTTCGAGCCGAGCTCGAGCTCGTCACAAGCTCGTTTCAGTTTGGTTGGTCGTTTTGCTAGAAACTCCTTTTTGAACTCGTTTTTGAGCTCGTTTATGAGCTCGTTTTTTTAGCTCAAAACCTATTGTGTGTTTAGCAAAAGAAAAAAGAAAGAGATGAGAGGAAAGTAAATGGAATAGGTTCAACATTGTTTTTGTTTGGTTTACAAACATAATGTAAACTATGCAACAAAAGTGGTTTATTCACACAAATCATTGCAAAATGCAATTCAAATAAAAAAGCTCCAACAGGAAAATCAAATCAGAAACCTAAATTTACCCCTAATTGTACCCTAATGGTTCCGCAAAGAACGAACCTTTCAATTTGAAGGTGCTTGGCCCGGTGCTCAGACACCAAGAAATTCAGAGTTCCGATTACAAGTCAAAGAAGCAATGGTTTGATGATTGCAAATCGTAGGAACATCAGTAGCCATTGTGAGGACTACCATCGGTGAAGTCAAAGGCGGGGACGGTGTTGAGGAAAGAGAAAGCGATGTGGTTTTGATGGGATCTGGTTTCGGGTGCTGGTGGTCACGCTTCGTCGGGAGGAGATGACGAAGTGGTGTAGGTTGTTATTAGATTAAGCTTCTGGTAGAAAGATACTCCGACGAGGTGGGTGGGAGACAATTAAGGATCCGCCATGGACAAGGTCGTGCTAGATGGAGAAGGAAGAGACGGAGAGGTGGGTTGGAGGCGGCGTACGAGGTTGAGATGATGAGAATTGAGAGATTAGGGATCTCTTATTTTTTGGAAGGGTAATAAATGGGCTTAACCCATATAGGCCCATAATCTTTGAGGATCCAAAACAAACAAACGAGTTATACGAGTAGCTCGAATAAAGCTCGAGATTGGCTCGAGCTCGTGACGAGCTCGGGAAACTGCTCGTATTCGGCTCGTTTTTAAATATGAACGAGCTCGAGCCGAGTACGAGCCAAATTCGAGCTACTCGTGTTCACATAACACCCCTATTCCAACGGTCGAGTTTTCAAAATAGGTCGACCCGCCGGGTCGACGGGTTTAAAATCCTCCGACCATAACCCTAGCCCGCTACCCACCTGAACCTGCTGACCCGAGGACCCGGACCCTTCGGGTCATTGACCCGCCGAGTCAATGACCCGTACGACCCGTCGGGTCACGGGTCAACCCGTGACCCGTGGCCATGCCTATGTCGGTTGCACAACCGAGTGACTCCGTCAACTTAGGAGCTTCTACCACTCAACCTGTTACACAACCAAGTGGTGAAGAGCAAACGGCTGAGACAGTAGCTCCGTATGCTAGTGAAGAGCAAACTACGGTTGACATTGAGGGTGAGAAAAAGAAAAAAAGGAAAGTTTCTGCCGTTTGGAACGATGTTACCGAAGTTGAGGAAGATGGTGTAGCTTATGTGAAGTGCAACCATTGTGATATGAAAATGACAAAAACCAAGGGTGGGCCAACAATTACCTACAAAAGGCACATTGACCTTTGCGTGATACGGAAAAGTAAGCTTTCGGGCAAAGGTACTGGTAAAATGCAACAACTACTAAGTTTTTATTCTAGTGGAAGTGATTCTCTTGTTTCTTACAAGTATGATAAGGAGGCAATTTCGAACATGATGGAGAAGATGATTATGGTGCATGAATACCCGTTCATGATGGTTGAGCATAATTTGTTTAAGTCTTATAGCCAAATGCTTAACCCGAAGTTTGAGTCGATTGGTCGCCTTGCCATTAAAGATCGTGCAATGAAGTTATATATGGAAGAGAAGACAAAAATGAAGGCGATGTTTACAAAAGTTGGTAGGGTTAGCTTAACATCGGACTTGTGGACATCTAACCAAACGAAAGGGTACATGTGCATGACTGGGCATTTTGTGGATTCGGATTGGAAGTTGCAAAATCGCATTTTGAATTTTTGTTTGTTGCCTCCACCGCACACGGGTGTTGCTATTGCGGACAAGATGTTTGAGTTTTTGTCTAAATGGGGATTAGAAAAAAAGATCTCTACCATTACATTAGACAATGCTACTTCGAATGATGCCGCCATCACTTCTTTGCAAGAACAATTTGAGGCAAGAGATGCATTGTTCTTTGGAGGGAAGATCTTTCGTGTTAGGTGTTGTGTGCATATCTTAAATTTGTTGGTCCAAGATGGATTGGTTCCTTTGAAGAGCATTATTCACAATGTCCGTGAGAGTGTCAAGTTCATACTTTTGAGTCACTCGTGCCTTCACAAGTGAAATGAGCTTGTCAAGAATATAGGATTGCCCACAAACAAGAAGTTAATTCTTGATGTTTCCACTCGGTGGGACTCAACATATTATATGTTGGAAAGAGCTCTAATATTCAAGGAGGCTTTTTCTAGGTATATATTTACCTACAGTTTTTGAGTGTTTATATGCCTAAATTTATATATATTTACCTACTGTTTTTGAGTGTTTATATGTATATATATAATATACCTACTGTTTTGAGATGGTGGAGGCTCGGTTGAAACTTGATGCTACTGTTTTTATGCCTAAATTTGATGATACTACTGTTTTTTTAATATATATATATATATATATATATATATATATATAGGGGTGCGCTCCGGTGAAAACCAAAATTGCAGTAAAAACCTGTGAGGAACGGCTTTTTAGCCCGGTTCACTAGCTTTATAGCCCGGTTTTAAATAGAACCGATCTATAAAGTCACATATTTTAACCCGATTCTGAATAAAACCGAGCTATAAAGTCACTAATGTAATTTTAAAGCATGAGTTTTCAGCACAGCTTTTAGGTGTAACCGAGATATAAAGTCATGTGTTATTTTAAAACTGGAGTTTTTAGCACGGTTTTTAGGTTAAACTGAGTTGTAAAGTCACTCTGTAATTGAGGTTTTTAGCACGGGTTTCAAATAAACCAAGTTATAAAGTAGTCCTCACGGTTTTTACCACAATTTGAGGTTTTCAACGGAGTCAATCCCTATATATATATATATAGTGTATGGATCATTTGTACACAAGCCTTAAAGTGTACCTTGTTCACAAATATTATTCGGTGAAATGTTAAACATTATTCGGTGAAATTTGAAGTATTATTCGGTGAAATATGAGTATTGTTTAGGGGAATGAGAAACATTATTTGGTGAAATTTGAAGCATTTTTTATATAGATTGTAAGTATTGTTTAGGGAATTGAGGTTTCTTTTATTTGAAATAGATGAATAAAAAAACTAAACATTATTCGGTAGAATGTTACAAATTATTCAGTGGAATTGGGAAGTTTTCATTTGAACTGAACGGAAAAAAAAATATAACAGTATTCGGTAGAATGTTTCACATTTTACCGAATAATGCTTCAAATTTCACCGAATAATATTTGTGAACAAGGTACACTTTAAGGGGTGTATACACCCGAACCACACCCTATATATATATATAGAGGATAGATCCTGTGTAAGCAAGTGTTACTGTGTAATTTGTGACCAAATCTAGAGCATCGGATTAAGAAGATTAAACAGATGAGATTAAAAGTAACTTGTGAACAGTAACATTATTCGTAGGTACGAAGTGATTATTCGTATGTACATACATATGAATAATCTTTTGTTACTTACAAATAATTACGTTTGTTCATACATACGAATAATTACATTATTATACATGAATAATCGCTTGGTACATGCGAATAATTTATCTGCTCACAAATTACACCGTAAGGCTTGCTTACACGGGATCCAACCTCTATATATATATATATATATATATATATATATATATATATATATATATATATATATATATATATATATATATAGACACACATATACATAATATGTACAAGTTTGATATATATACATACTGTTTTTTAGTGTTTATGCCTAAATTTGATGATGCTACTGTTTTTATGCCTAAATTTGATTATGACTAAAAATTTTAGTGTTTATATTTATATACATACTGTTTTTTGAATATACATAATATGTGCAAGTTTATATGCCTAAATTTATATTCCTTGTGTTCTCTTCCTTTCTTAGGTATGTAAGTAGAGAGCCTTCATACAAAATCGTTCCATCTGAAGAAGAATGGGTAAGAGCTCGTGATGTGTGTAAGTTTTTGAAGACTTTTGATAAGGTAACTAATATCTTCTCTGGTCGAGATTATACAACTGTCAATCTGTATTTCCCTGAGGTTTGTGAGATTAGGAAAGTCTTGGATGAGATGACTAATGACCCAAGGGAATTCATGAAAGTTATGGTTGACAGTTTGAAACTAAAATTTGACAAGTATTGGAAGGAGTCCTCTCTTTTGATGATAGTTGCATATGTGTTAGATCCTCGAAATAAGATTGAATTAATTAGCTACCTTTTTCAAAGCATATATCCATCGAAGGAAGTTGAACTAAGGATGCTTGACATTAGGGATGAGATACAAACTTTGCATGTCAACTACGCATCCAAGGAGGATAGTTGTTTTCATAGTGACAATATTCAGACTAGCTCGGGTGGAGGGAGTGAAAAAACGTTCCAATGATTGGAGGTTAGGCTTCAAATCGTGGGTAAAAAGAAGTGCTTCGGAAAAGCCAAGTAGAAGAGAGCTTGACGTCTATCTTGATGAAGAAGGTATGTTGACAGGGGAAGATGATGATTTTGATGTCTTGAAATGGTGGAGATTAAACCTTTTGAAGTTCTCTACCTTATTTAGGATGGCTCGAGATATTCTTTCTATTCCGATAACCACTGTACCTTCTGAGTCAGCGTTTAGTGCCAGTCATAGAGTTATTGGGGATGATCGCTGTTCATTAGGGGATGACATGGTGGAAAGACTTCTTTGTGCATCAAATTGATTTTGAGTTGAGTACAAAGATTGATGTAAGTATATTAATATACTCTCTTCATTGTTTATATACATTTTATTACATACCACGTCCTCATTTAAACTCATTTTATATATCTATTTAGGTTGTGAAGGAAGCAAGGCAAGAAGCAATTCAACTCCGACAAACTTCTACTTTTATTTTTCTATTTGTTACTTGTGAGTTGTAACTTTGTGAGTGTTTATTTCGAAGATGTTGTGGACCTCTAGACATTGAACTTTGGGTTGTATTATATATTTGGTCATTGAACTTATGTTCTATTTCGAGTTGCTTCGTTTATGATGGTTTGGTATCCATTAAACATGTATTTATTTAGCCATTTTTACCTATGCACAGGCTCATAGCTACTGTAAAAAGTAGTGTTTTTTTTTTCAGTTTCAACCAGGAACGTAGCTCGAACGAGCCGAACGAGCCCAGACGACGAGCTCGAACGAGCTCAGACTCATTCGTTCAGGCTGTTCGAGCCTAAACAAGCCGAGCTCGAGTTTTATTCTAGGCTCGCGAGCCGAGCTTGAGCGCCAAAAAAAGCTCGAATAGAATTTGGGCTCGAGCTTGGCTCGGCTCGTTCCCCGAGCCAAGCTTGAAGCTGGAAAATTAAAGGATCATTGGACTCATAAAATCTTTGTTTAATTTCATCCCACAATTCTTTGGATGATTGAACATACATGAAAGATTCGGCCACATCACTCATCATAGAGTTGATTAACCAGCACATTACCATATAATCCACTCTCTCCCATTTCACAAAATCTTCACTATCCTCAAGCGGTTTCACACAGCTCCCTGTAATAAAACCTAATTTGTGGCCTTCGCCCCTAAGGCCATAGTCACACCACGACTCCAGCTTGTAAAATTCGAGTCGTTAAAGGGGGTAGCAACCAATTGCATTCCCGGATGATTGGAATTTGACAAGAAAAGTGGATTATAGTGAATCACATTCATACCTTGCACATATTCCCCAAATTGGACTCCATTAAGGCCAAATTGAATTCCTCGTCCCTACACACCAAGTGCAGGAGGTGTTACAGTGACGAATCCACCGTGGTAGGCTCCATGAGTATTGTTACCAGAGCCCTGTCCTTGCAAAATCGGCGTACCTCTTTCTGCCATCGCACCTCAGAACACGAAACACAACAACCAAGCAAAGACACAACAATCAAGCAAAAAACAGAGATCAACAATCACTGGGGCTTTGATACCATTTGAACATTCCAAGTGGGTAGTTAGATTCGTAACATTGAATCACAGAAAATCCTTACTTGAGCTCCATTAGAGAGGAAGCTTCAAGACCGAGAATTTGTTACAAAAGATCTAACTGACCTTCCTGCCTAACTGACCTATTTAAGCTGGGTTGAGACCACACGATCAATGTGTATAATGACCAAACTACCCTCATCTAATCTCCCATATTACATCCCCATAATTATTGATCAATTATCATAACATATATATTGTAATTATATATATTTACTATAGTAAAAAAATAAATCTTCTCAATTCTGTAAAAATGAATTTTTCAACAACATTCTCACCCATTGTTACATTAAACATCTCCTAAATTCATATTAAAATGATTATTTCTAAACAGTGGCGGCTGCATGATTTGCTAGAAGAAGGGCGAAATATATGCTTCAAAAAAAAATTCTCCGTATATATAATAAAGAATTTTTTTAAAAAAATATTGAAAGAAAACCAAAAATTGTGGTATAAATATAATATTTTATTAAAAAATTATATAATAAATTTTAATAATTTTTTCACATATATGTGTAGCATTATGAATAATTTTAAAAAAATAATTAACAAAATTATCGTTTCATTTTTAAAATATGTCATTTGTAAATGGAAAAAATTGATATGATTGAAAAGTATGTAAAAAATACTCATAAATTATGGTTTAAATATGATATTGATAGTAAAAAATTTCATAGGAATGAAAATTAGAAGAATTTTTTAAAATACATATGAAGCAAAATGAATACTCTTATTAAAAATATTACAAGAAAACATTTAAATATGACATTTATAAGAAGAAAATTTTGATAAGACTAAAAGATATTGCAAAAAGGTGGACAATGAGATTTGAATCCAATACCGCTTGCATGACTTGAGTTTCATTTTCTTTTCTTTACCAATTAAGAAAGACAACATTTGTGTTCTTTTTCACATTTTTTTATTTTCAAAATCCTACGTTTTTCCATTACCGGAGGGAGGGGCGACCGCCTCCCTGCGCACCCCTCTATTGCTAGGGTTGTTATTCGAGCTGAACGAGTCGAGTATTGCATGTTCATATTCAGCTTGTTTAGAAACGAGCTGAGCTTGAGCCGAGCCTAAATTTGGACTCGAGCTTAAAAATGTGCTTATATTCGGCTCATTTATGAAATGAAAGAGCTCGACCTGAGCTTTTTTTGAGTATTAAACAACCCTATTTGCTCATAACATACTAATTTAAAGGAAATTTTAGAAATTTCACAAAATTCAAGTTATTCAAGCTTAAATCGAACGACCCGAGTTTTGAACCGAGCTTAAAAATGTACTCATACTAATTTAAAAAAATAAACGAGCTCGAACTGAGTTTTTATCGAGTGGAACCCATATAACAACCCATACCTATAGGTTGTAGTCGCCACTGTTTCTAACTCTTATACTCCCTCCGTTCAAATAAACTTGACGTTTTAGAGTCTTATTGTTGTTTAAGAAAACTTGACATTTTAGAGATTTTGTCCCATTTCTTCCGGTTTTACCCTTATCTCTTTTCTCCAGTTAATTAAGGGGGAAGAGCGCTACTATCATGTCATCTCATCAATGCTTAGCATATTCCAATCCAATCTCTTCAACTTCCAATATGGCCCGCCGAATTTATTCCCAGTTTATAGATGGCATTCAAAATGGCCCGCCAAATTTTTGCTCCAATTTCACAATTTAAGACATTAAAAGCTGAACACAATACAAACATAATCAACAGGGAAGAAGAAGATACTGGTATTTTTTTTCGTTATTCTCTTTTTGTTTTTATCTATTCCATGTGGTAATAATTTGGATATTGTTGATTTTTTTTTTTGTTTTTAATGACTTGGCTATGGTGGATGTGGATCTTTAATAGAGTAATTGCGTGTGAGCTATGGCTTCGTTCATCTCTTCCGGAAATCAAAGCCCTCATTCATCAATGGAAAGTCAGGAGAAATTGAACTTCGATTTGAATCTTTCACTTGACAATGATGTCATGTCTGATTCGGACTGAAGCCTTCCACAAGATGAAGTTGTCGAGTATGTTGCAAAGCCAGATTATGATACGAATCTGAACCTCAAAGTAAAGCATGATTTTGATTTGAACAAATTCCATATGGAAATAGGAGATCCCGATAAAGACGAGGACGAAGAGGCCAACAAAGTACTTGTGATCATGCTGAATATTTTATGCCCATTAGCTCACTGGACTCTTTTAAAGTCTAGCTAGATCATAGATGTATGTCGATCGAACTGGTCTTTTTTTGGCTTGTAAGGGAAAATTTGTTGTTCTAATCTGGTGTATTTTACTCGGTTGGGGGCACTGATATGGTGTTTTTGCTTGACGTACTGTAAAATATCAGCTGCTGTTTTAATCTTCTGGTTGTATGTAAGGGAACTACTATTATGGTCTTTTGTGCTTGTTTGCAAGAAGAACACTGCTAGACTACTTTTTCAATCTATGTAAATTCTTGTGTGTACTTCTTATGGAATTTTCATGTTTTAAATAAAAAGTTACAAGTGCTTTTTGATTTTGTGCTTATAGATTGAATCTGGTTAGTTCAATTATTTTGAAAATGGAGATTAAAAGAACACATTTTTTTTTATCAGATACACATTTCCATCAAATCTGAAATTCAACCTTTGAAGATTTTTTCTGATCAAGTTTATATTGCTGAACACACAATTTTTTTTGCCAACCAAAACTCCCCTTAGCATTTGTTGTACTAAAGAGGATTCCATAAAAATCCATGAAAACAAGTCTTCACACATATACACATTTCATGAAAATCCATGAAATGCTCTCACAATATACACATTTCCATCATAAAGCTAAGCTACTTGCATCACTTAAAGAAACCATGGCAGCAAGTCTTCACTTGCATTCATGTCTTAGCCTTTTTAGCCCATGCCCCCACTCCCACAAATAAAAAAAAATTTAATAGGCATAAACCATGACAACTCCCAATCTCCCACCAAAAAAAAAGTAACAACCAAATGCTAACCAATACAGCTCCGATGTAAGTTTGTTAACCTCTGCTCCAAAAACCATGACAGCTTCCGCCAAAAAGAAAACAGTGACAACTCCATTCGAAAAACCATAACAGCAAGTTTTTTTTTAAAAAAAAAAAATCATGATCAAATAGAACAAAGTTACAGCCAAATGCTAACCAAGATTGGATAGAATAAAGTTATACGAAGTGGCTTGAAAAAAAAAGACATTATCTTAGCAAAACCTTATAGTACAAACTTTCTTTCCATTCCAAAAAACAAAAGCAGTAAATACTTATGCTATCTTACACATTCCCCATTTCACTTCTTCCCAAAATACTCTTGGTCTTTTCCACTAGGTCAAACTCACAAGTGATTGTTGTAGGAAGAGAACTAGTCCTTTCTAACCGAGCCTTATTTATGTGAGTAATTTTATACCGGTTGGATCCTTCAGCTATCATGACTTCTCGCACACATAATTGTAAGGACAAGAAGACATGGTTATCTTTTGTGCTGGATACTCATTGAAAGCCCTTTGAACAGCACCAATTAGCTCATCCACTGTCCTTGTGCACTCCTTATCCTGCAAGGATTGAATTGCTCTAAAAAAATCCAAGATCTAACACATTCAAATCTGGAGAGTTTGCCCGTTGACAAAGTAATCTAATGTCAAATCCATTCTGCGAAGCAGCCATATGAAATTCCTCATCAGTCGGTCGGAAATGTTTTCTTGCATTATCTTGTTGAATAAAAATTATCGAGTTTGAATCCTCCCTCGGCCACTTGTCTCGAATTGCTGGAATCACCTTTTCCAGTAGGAATGCTCGTATAGTTTCTTTCTTGACCGAAGTGATCGGTTTAGTTTCCAAGGTCCCGACTTCTCTATTTCGACTTCGTCTTAAGGCGGGCTCAATTGTAACTAATGGAAACACTCCTATTTTTCCAGAAAAAACCTCATTTCCTTCATCATCAAATCTCGTTCTTGCAACAGCAGCTAGAAACATTACCTTGCCAATGACATTCTTACTTTGGCATGATCGCAAAGGATCCGCTTCATCCGGAAACAAGTAGTAATTTTTTGACTTCTTTGTCATGTAGAACCACTTCTCATCAATGTGCACGATGTTGTACATCCCCGCAAATCTTGGCTCATGTGGCAAACTACTCATCTCCAACATAGACATACAAAATTGAAGCCGAGATATCTTGTTCTCCTCCTTTAAATATGGTGCGATCGCATTTGAGTGACGTCGTAGGAGACCTTCCTTCACACGTGAGTGCAGAGTGACATGGTTGATTTTCAAAGCATGTGAAAGTGACCTCAAGGTTGTCCTTCGACTCAAAGGTACATCAATAATGCGATTAAGGTCGACTTCGACTCTCTTTCGACCACTATTTTTTACCATCTATGTGATGGATCAACCACAATGCTAGCCGGTGTTTCCTTTGCGTCTTTCCAAATCCGTTGAACAGTTCGTAGTGGCACCGATAGCAAAGAAGATACCTCGTTTGTTGAATTCCGTTTCAGTTTTCCATTTGAGCTTCTTGCTAGTAAAGCAGCATAGATAAGTTTCCTTTCTTCATTCGATGTCATCCGGTAGGCTGTTCTTGCTCCACTCCCACGTTGAGACCTATCACCATTTCCTATTTTAAAAATTAAAGTGAGTTATTTTATACAGTATTCAAAATAAAACGAGAACTGGGAACTTGTGTAACCATGCTACTTACCAATATTACTAGGACATTGATGTTCTTCCTCGGTTGATTGTATGTTCGGATTGATCGACTGAATGCCACTTGAAGATGATCGATCTAGAATTGGTACATCAACTTGGACATCTTGATTGGATTCTAAAACAAAATTCTCAGCATTGTTGCATTCAAATACTCCTTCATCTTCATCATAATTGGGTCCTTCGTAAAAATAAGATGCACCATTGTCATTTGGAAGAAAATTCAAATCAAAGGGACTATTGAGATTCATGATCAACCATGTAATTTTAGTACTTAACTCACTGTTGTTAATGGGGTATATTGTATATAATGACATTTTCATATGAAATTTAGCTCTAGTTAAAATTTTGAATTTGGCTCCAATCTAAAATTTTGAACTTGGTATTTCAAATTTTACTTATTGACTCTATTTGTAAATTTTTTCAGAAATTCATTAAAATTTAATTGAAGACCAAACACAATAAGAGAGAAGGTGATAGTTGAACTGGAGTAGAAGGTGAAGAGATGATCAGTTGTCACCTCTCAATTATTATGTAAAAAACCGTGTAAAAACCCCTTCTATCACTCCTATAACTAAGGGTATTATAGTCAGTTTAGCATGTTTCTTAAAAACTGTGTAGAAAGTTAAAACGACAAGTTTTAATTAACGGCGTCTTAAAATTCTCATCAACCCACATTATGGCACGTTTACATGAAAATTATTAGCTTTGCGAACATGCTAATTCAACTACAGTAAATATTTAACCACTACTCCGTAATACAGTACTTAAATTCAAATAAACACAGAAACTAAAGTCAATTTCGGGTGTTTCTAGATTAAACCAACAATAGATTGGGGCTGCAACTAAACAACCCCTCAAAAAAAACATCTCCCAAATTCCAAGTACCTCAAATGCGGGTCCTACGCTGCCTAGTCAGTCAGAAATCTAATTCCAAACTCTCCTTTTAAACTGAAAAAATCACCAAAAGAAATGGAGTAACAAATAAAAAAAAAAAAAAAATTCTCCATTTCTTTTGGCCCAAGAATCAAACTTCAGAGATGGTCAACTGAATTCCACGAAATTTGGACCCATAAATATGTAAAACCCCCCTCAAATTCCCTTCTTACACACACTACACCCTCCCCAAAACCTCTCAGATCGACCTCGACCTCGGCCATGGCTTGGTTCAGAGCCCTCATCAAACCCTCCTCCCTCTCCTCCCTCTCCAAATCAAAGCCCTTCCCCTCCCCCTCCCCCTCCCCCTTCTCCCTCTACTCCACCGTCACCGCCGCCCACTCCCCGCCACCTCCGTTGCCGGAGCTCACCGACTCCACGGGCCTGGCCCCCACGAAGCCCGATCAGAAGCCTAGGCTCGTGGTTCTTGGATCCGGCTGGGCCGGATGCAGGCTGATGAAGGACATCGATACTGAACTATACGACGTCGTCTGCGTTTCTCCGAGAAATCACATGGTCTTCACTCCTCTGTTGGCTTCTACCTGCGTCGGCACTCTCGAGTTTCGCTCCGTTGCCGAGCCGATTGGCCGCATTCAGCCCGCCATTTCCACCCACCCTGGATCTTACTTCTTTCTTGCTAATTGTCATCGCTTGGACGCTCCTAATCATGTGGTGAGTTCGCTTGATTTCCCTATTAATCGTCGATTATCTGGATTTGTTCCCTTTCTGGATAAGTTCTGGCTTAGCTGCTATACGCTCCAGAAAAAATAGCTCGTAACGTAATTGGTTGATTATCGAGTTCTAGTCGTTTCTGTAAAGGACAATTCACTGAAAACAACAAAAAATAAATCACTTTCATTGGATTCCAAAAATGCGCTGATTGAATTTGTGTGAAGGAGATTTTATCTCTGTCCTTTTCTATTTCCATTAGATAAGAGTTTGCTCGCCTTGATCTTAATCGAGAACGATGATTTGTACAATCAGTTGCACTGTGAGACAATCAAAGAAGGAGCCACTGAATCGGAGCCTTGGAAGTTCAAGATTGCCTATGACAAGCTCGTCATTGCGTGCGGAGCTGAAGCGTCGACATTCGGAATCCGCGGTGTGCAGGAGCATGCCACTTTCCTCCGAGAGGTCCACCATGCTCAGGACATCCGTCGGAAGCTACTCTTGAACTTGATGTTGTCAGAAGTACCCGGTGTGTAATGATCGAAAGAAGCTTGTTTCGTGTTTTGAGAATGTGGTTTTGCCTTCTTCTGACTGAGTTTGTTTGGAGCCAGGCATTTCGGATGACGAGAAACAAAGGCTTCTGCACTGTGTTGTCGTTGGAGGTGGCCCAACAGGAGTCGAGTTCAGCGGCGAATTGAGTGATTTCATCATGAAAGATGTTCGTAAGAAATACGCCCATGTTAAAGATCACATTCGCGTTACATTGATTGAGGTATGCTGTGTGGCAGACTGTGGCTTGTCACAATGTCACATAATAATCAGTTAATCCTACATAACAATGCACTGATCGAGTTCATCATGACTTCTTTTTGTTGTTCACAGGCAAATGATATCTTGTCTTCCTTTGATGATCGTCTCAGACACTATGCTACTAATCAGCTGATTAAGGTAAGATCCCCAATTCATATGATTTTAGCAATATAAACAGTACTCATTTGCTTAAACTCATCATGTTTGTAAATTGTCGATTCTCAGTCAGGAGTTCGTCTAGTTCGTGGAGTTGTCAAAGATGTTCAACCGGAGAAGATAATCCTTACAGACGGATCAGAGGTTCCTTATGGACTCTTAGTGTGGTCTACTGGAGTTGGCCCTTCACCTTTTGTGAAATCTCTTGATTTTATGAAATCCCCTGGTGGAAGGTAAGAAGCCATTCAACTCTCTGTTGGAATCTGGCTTGGCAGTGTTGTTCATCTGATGATACTGATCTCTATTTAAAGGATTGGGGTCGACGAATGGCTACGCGTTCCTAGTGCTCAAGACGTCTTTGCTATTGGTGACTGCAGTGGCTTCCTTGAATCCACTGGCAAACCAGTTCTTCCTGCTCTGGCTCAGGTGATGTGGCTCACCTTTGTTGTGATATTCAAAACATATTACATTGACTAATAATCATGCTTGATGTAAAATCTTCGGAAACAGGTTGCCGAGAGGCAAGGGAAGTACCTGGCTACGGTTCTGAACCAGGTAGGCAAAGAGGGAGGAGCTCGCGCAAACAGTGCAAAGGAGCTCGAGCTGGGAGATCCATTCGTATACCGACACTTGGGAAGCATGGCAACTATTGGTAGATACAAGGCTCTTGTGGACCTCAGGCAGAGCAAGGTAAAAAAATGATTGAGAGAGTTGGTTCTGTTTGGATTGGATCCGAGGATGCTGAATGCCTTCTTTGATTTAACAGGAGGCGAAAGGGATATCCATGGCGGGTTTCCTGAGCTTCTTCATCTGGCGATCTGCGTACCTGACCCGCGTGATCAGCTGGAGGAACAGGTTCTATGTCGCGATTAACTGGCTGACAACTCTGGTGTTTGGTCGCGACATAAGCAGGATATGAAGATCTCTTACTCTCCGAGCAAACGGCCATGATCACAACGACGAAAACACACGAATATTATGCTTGTTTCGACATTATCAACGCTGTCGAAATCGGCCATCGAAGCCTTTTTTTTACTCCTTTGCTTAGCTCTGCCTGTCTATAGGCCATGGACATTCATATGGCAACACAAATTGCTTCACACATTTGAAGATTTTTTAGCTTAGAACATTTCAAATTTTCCATCACATAGGAATTAATAGTAAGGCCCAATAGCCCAATTGGTGTCTTTGATATTTCCGGCCTAATACATTAATCAATTTAACTTTAAGGCCAGATTCCACAAAACCACCATTTAAATTAAAAATTCCATGAACCACCCTTAAAAAGTTAGATGCTTGCAAAAAATCACCTATCTCACATTTTTCGTTAAGATTATTGTTAAATACTCCCTCTGTTAATTAAACTTGTCGTTTACTATTCATGCACGCTTTTTTAGAATGATAAAAACTATATTAAATATTAACATTTTTTTAAATTTGTTTTTATAAATTTATAATTAATAGTAACAAGTATGAAATTATTTAAAAACTATGTTAAAAAAATTAATATTTTATATAGTTTTTAACACCTCAAAAAGCGTGCATGAATAGTAAAACATCAAGTTTTAATTAACGGAGGGAGTATGAATTTTGTCCTTCAACTTTTATTATATTTGAAGGGTAAAAAAAGGATCACACTTCAATAGCTTTCACTATTCATTTGAAAAGAGGATCGAGAGGTGAAAAATGAACATCTAAAAGAACTTCAAACCAACAAAATCAAGGATAATCAACTTCAACCCAACTAAATCAATGATGAAACAATTGAGCATTGCCAAGTGACTTAGAATATTGATATATTTGGGGTGTGTATGGATGCAACCAAAATAAACAGTTTATTTTTTTAACAGTTTATTTTGGGTGTGTTTATTTTTTAAACAGCTTTTTTGGTAGTTTGGATGACCAAAATAAACAAAAACGTGTTAAAAATTGTGTTAAAAAAAATCTAGAAAAGGGTGCTTATTTGGGTGTTTATTTTACACAAGTACTGTTTTACCCCTTCTCTTTTATCTTATTTGGTTTGAAAGTACCACAATACACCTAATAAAAACCAAATAAACTCCACTTTTTACAAATAAACTGTTTTTCGTCCCATACGGAGATTATCTTGTTGTTTAAATTTTTAACTACTTTTACCAACAGTTTATAAATTTTACCCTGTTTATAATTTTAGTCAGTTTATTAACTCCGTCCCATACGAACCCTTGGTCATGAAGGGGCAAAATAGTAATTTTGCACTTTTAACATCAAACTTAATGTAAAATGTGCGCTAGATGGTCTTTTGTAAACATCTAAACTTTTAAAGGGTGGTTTCCTAAAGTTTTTAATTTAAGGGGTGATTTTGTGCAAAATGGTGTATTTAAGGAGTGATTTCTGAAACTTGGTCTAACTTTAAATTTCCCAAATATTATCACCAATCATAACAACACCAAACTGTGTATCCCACTCATAGCATGGTCTATAGAGTCGAGGTATATTTTCAAATGACCTAAGTATATCTTATAAAATAGACTAGCACAAGCATAAACTAACCGGATAAGAAGAAAAAGAAAAAAAAAATATAAAAAATAGATGTCTAAGAAAGAATGAGACACGAAGCAATCACCAATTCTCCCGCTAGATAACCCTCTTCAACACTTATCCACCATGCCTAATTTATCACTATTTCTTGTATGAGATTCACTTGGGCAAGGTCCTATCTAATTACTTCCTTCAAGTCTTCTTTAGTCATTTAGAGCAAGCCCAACAGTACCTGGAAAATAGAAAAAATGCAAAAATTTAAAGAAAATAGGTACTTTTTAATCCAACAGATCCTGTAAATCTTTCTCTAAAATAGAGAAACACCAAGAGAGAGAAATTTTTTCTGCAAATTTAGAGAAGGGCAGAAGAACGCTAAAATTAAATCATTCACCCCTTCCCATGAAAATTAATTGATTCCCCTCCTAGTCGTGTTCCCATCTTCTCCCTGCTTGTTCGATCTTGTTTCAATTTTATCTTGCTCTTTATGTTTCGAAAAAACTTACGCCCTTCCATTGATTGCTGATTGTGTTTTTTTATTCTACTGATTTTCAGTTAAAAATTGGATTTGATTTATTAATCACAATAGGCTTCTGTAAAGACTGAATGAATTTTTATATTATTATATTATTATTTTGAGTAAATAAATTAATATTTTATTCAATCGGTAAAAATGTGAGAAAACCCATCCTCGAGTGTAAGTTTTGATTTTAAAGTCATTCCGGCATCGTTTTGAGAATTTAGATTCTATCGGGTTTTAATTCCGCATCCAAGCTCCGAGTATCCAAAAAAATATTTAATTCCGTTTATATTGAAATTGAAGTGAAATTTGATTAAATTTGATTTAGTCGGGATTCGATCGGGCGAGCGGATTTTGAGTCTATCCCGCTAATTTGAATTGGTATTTTGGGGACCACTCTTATTTATTTTCTTTACCCTTTTTCTTTATTCTCTCTCTCTCCAGCTCACCTCCCACACCCAAATTCTGAAATTTGGTCCCCTTCCTCACGTTGTTTTGGTCCTGTTAGCAGCTGCAACCATTGTTGTTTAGTTCCCCATTTCACACCATGAAACACTCTCAGCCCTCCTCTCTCTCTCTCTCTCTCTCTCCCATTTTCATTGCAAAACAAAGCCCCATCCCCCCTCCTTGTTCTCTGTTCGCCGAGCCACCACCACCACTTCACCCTCTTCATCCCTTCGCTTTGATTAATCACTGCATCTCCACCTCCCTCCTTCTCTCCCGTCGAGCCAGCAGCCGCCTCCACCACCCTCTTCATCCTCCTGAGAAAACCAAGAGCCCAGCTTTCCTCCATTGTTCCCCTGAGCCACACCAGCGAGTGCAAGCCGAGCCCCCTGTACGAAGCTCCAAGACGTCGAGAGCGCCTCCGTCCTCCTTCTCTGAGGAGCAACACGAGCTCCACCATCCTCTCCTCCGCCATGCACAGCGATGCCGAAGCCGCAGCACCCCCATTTCCTCGTCTCTTCCCCTGCTTTTCGTGTCTAAGTTTGGTAAGGTCCGTTTTGCTCCCTCTTGCTCCTAAACCATGTTAAGGTGCGCCTTTGAACCTTCTATTTCCTTCCTAGGTCCGGAGCAAGCTTTCCCTCCGTCCTTGCAACCTAATTCGCCGTCGAAGCTCCCTCGGAGTCGGCTCCTCGGTAATCTCTCTATTTCTCCCTCTCCTTCACTCACGTTTGAGTTCTTTTGGGTCGGGTAAGGTTGGAATGTTGTTTCGGTCAGGGTGGAGAGAGTGGGTGTCGAAAGAGCCGCCGGAGGCCCTGGCTCACCTTCTTTCTCCCGTTCTCTTCCGCCGATGTCCAGCGCCCTGTTCTTTCATTTGGAGGAGACGGGTTTGGCTTCCTTTTTTCTTTCTTTTTAGTGGTCCGGTTCACTGGGTTAATTACATAATAGAGGGCCGGTTCACCTCCCTTCTTTTAATCTGGGATTCGGGTAAGGCCTGGGCTGGGTTTTCTTCGTGGGCTGGGATATGGGCTGCTAGGGCTTTATATTTTTAAGCTATGTGTTATATATATATATGTTATAGTATATGTTAGTATTTAATTATTAGCTTATTATTATCATATTTATGAGATTTCGTGAGATAAATATATTTCTGAAAATTTTATATACTTTAAAAGTGTTTAAAAAGTGGTATTATTTGATATATCTTATATTGATATAATATGGTGTTTAATATATGTTTTAGAAATTATAAAATAAATTAGTATTGTTGTTCTATAAATGTGAGTTATTAAAATAGATTGATTTTGGTAATTTTATTATGTTTAAGTATGATGCGGAGTGTGTTATTAAATATTAAATATATTTTATATAAATTATTCTAGAAATGATTTATTGATTATGATAAGGTCTTGGAATAAAATGCCGGAATTATCTCTATTATATGATTTGAGAAATTGTTCAAAAATGAGTTGACTTGACTCGGGATTTAAGAGTTTGGAAAACCTTGGGAAATGGGTTTTGAAATATTATTTTAATATTCAACATTAAAGAAGGGATTTGAAGGAACTTGAACTATTTGATCTTGAGCTTGAAGTTATATTGAAAGTGTCATTTCAAATGTCGGGGTTTTGTCTTGGCTTGATGATATGAGTTTTGAGAAGGAAATTGGAAGAATGATTTTGGTCGATTTGATCGTATCGGAAAGGTTTTGGAAAACGGTTTTACTATCGATTGGTTTTGAGGGTGTTGAGAACTCGGGTTTCGTGTGTATGAATATTAGTCCGGTAGCTTATGGAAATGGCTTGATGATAGGTGTGTATTGCTTTTGGATTGCTTTGGACTTGCATTTGGGCCCTTGCTTGTGTTATCTTGCTGTTCTGCATCTTCAGGTAAGTATCCTACGGGACTTACTCAGTAACCTGGACCTTCTGCCTGATGTGTCATGTGATGTGTAGTTTTGTTGTATATTAAAGCATGCCATATAGTATCATGCTAGGATTGCATTGAACTGAGCATGTGATTACTATTTGTGTTTAAATACATAACGACCGTTATCTGTGATAGTCCTAGAGTCTTTGCTAGGGTCATAGGGTAGCCCAGCCCCATCGGGTGCCCTGAGTTTATCGAGTCGATATGAGCATGATATGATAGCCCAGCACCATCGGGCAAGAGATGAGATGATATGATATGATATGATGATGCCGTGGTTAGTGCACCACCACGAGGATATAGCTATGCTATAGCACCGAACTGGACAATCTCTGCACTAACGGGAAGGGGTGCAGAGGTAGGAGAGGGATATGCCACTTGGCATTGTCTTGGGCCCTTTACAGTTCTTTTCTGCATATTATATATACTAGGGGCATGTTAGTGTGATTTAAATCTTGTAATGCATTAGTCACCTTTTATTTAGGTATAGGCATGTTATGTGGCCTCAGCGCGGTCAGAGGACCCGCAAGCGATTACCGGGCCTGACTTCGTGGATAGTGTTAGGTACCGCTCTTGATTGCTCCTTGCTTTTGTGGCGGGGAATCTCTTGACGAATTGAAGAATTCGGCTAATGTATTCTAACTTGATAAATGGCAATCACTCACTGTGTTTTGGTTTTGACCCGGCTCTGCCGTGGCTCTTGTATCTAAACTTTGCTTCCGCTTTACTTTCGTTTGAATTGGGTTTTGTGACTTTGATTGCTTGGGGTTCGAAATCCCCGCTTTGAATACTAATCTTTGAGGTTTGAAACCTCGACCCGTACCTGAATTGCAACATCCGAACGAAGGTATCCGACCTTCGAAACGTAACCCGGGTATTTATATCCGGGCCGTTACAGCTTCTGGATCTGATTGTTGATTTACAATCGCATGGTTACTGTCATGGTTCTGATTTATTAATCGCAATAGGCCTAGATTTATAATCGCATGAGGAGGAAATTGATTTATTATCGCAATAGGCTCTGATTAACGTAATGGTTTTGATTGCTGATTTTAGGGTCGAGTCATGGTTCCTATCAATACAAGCAAAGTAAAATTGATTTTAGAACCGATTTTAGGTTGTTGTGTTCATGCCTTCATGGGCTGTCAATACGTTGGTGTTGATTGCTGTCATAGTTGATTGTTATATTATCACTATATCCAGGCTTCAATTGCGTTTTTTTTCTTTTGATTGCTTAATTACAGTCGCAGTAGGTTTCCAGTTACTGATTTATTAATTGTTGAATGCATTCAGTTGCTTAATGCGTTCTTGTTTGGTGCATGCCTTGTTGTTGTACATATGTATAGTTTTATTGAAATCTGTTGATAACTAGAATATGCACAAATTGGAATGGGTTGTTGTCATGGTTGCTGCCTTGTTTAATTTTTATAGTTGATTGAAATTGTTTCCGTACACACGTATAGCTGCTGTCATTCCTTCATAGTGTGGATTTGTCATGGGCTCTTGATGCTTTTGCCATGGTGAAAACAAACTTACTGCATTTTGTAATGGTGAAAACCATTGCATTTATTATATTATAAATTTTTGTTTTGTAGTATAGCATATCATAAATGCATAAATCTGTATAATAGAGAAGTTGTTGGAATTGGAGTGTAAAATTTTTAGAGATTTTGGTATTTTGATCTCTATTTTAGAGAATTTTTACCAAAACTGTTGGGGTTGCTCTTAATAACACGTAGTCCTCTTGATAGTAAGAAAGTCATACCGACGAACTGACACACTTGGATATCTCCTTTGAACATAACCACACCGTCAAAACCTTAATTGACTGGGCATATCGTTAATACTTGATACCCCATCTTATAACAAATAACCTCATATCTAATCAAATTCAGTACAGTGTTACCACATATCCATATGAGCATTTGTATCTCTTTCACCATAAACTTCTATTCTTATATCTTCGTGATAGCCTAACATTCTGCCATTCAACGAGGTTGGATGCACTACGGTTTTGTAAAATTTCTCAAAGGGATATTATACACATATTTAAAATATCGTCAAGTACACAATCATGACGCCGCCTTTCAGAGTTGGTAAACATTTTTGTCTAAAAATAGTTTATCAACATCGACTTCTCAAGTTTGCAGAATGTCTACTACTCCAGAAGCCAATATTAAAAGACTATTACGTCTAACTCTGAAAGTTATTGTCGTAACCTACGCTTTACGAGAAAAATCACAACATGGATATCAAACCGAATTTTCTCAAACATTATCCAAAAGGAAAAATAAAATCAATTTCTTACTACTCCGTAAAAGAAAAAGGGGAAAAAAGAGAGAGGGGGACATTAAAAAAAGATTAAATTAATAAAATGAAAGTGTTTTTGTCTTTTTGTAAGGTCTTTGATCGCGTTGTCAATCTCGCTTCCCACGCCAGTACGGTCAAAGTTTCAGTCTTTTTTATACGCCTCCTCTCTCCGCTTCAACACGCTGTTTCTCTACGGGTACACACGCACCAGGAAACTGCGAGAGGCGACCCCCTAAACGACACCGTTTCATTGCCGACACCGACGCCCGGAGCTAAACCTCCATGTCTTGAGATGACCTCCAAGCCTCCGGCGCCGACGGCGGAGTCCATCCACCGCTCGCTCGAGGAGCTCTCTGTCCCCGACGAGACCTACCACTGGGAGAACCCCCGCCGCTTCGCCGCCTACGCCAGGCGCCTCCAGCTCGTCATCGGCCAGCTGGTTCGCTCGTCGCCGGAGGCCGCTTCCTCTCCTTCCATACAGACCGCGCTTAAAGGAATCGCTGCCGATTTGGCTAAAATCGTGGAGACGGTGTCGGTTTACCGTGATAAGAGTAAGATTTCCGTCCTGATTAACTGCCGCTCGCTGTGTTCCGTGCTTCAGGATAGAACCTTCGCCATTGGCGGATGGCTTGCGCTGCTCGAGTCCGTGCTTGGCGATTCCCCCGATCTGCGGAAGAAGGTTGCTGATCTCTCTAGAGACATGAAGCGAGCTCAATTCATAGTAAGTTTGCAATTGTGTGATTTATTGATTTCGATTTTCAGCAATGTGACTGCGTTCGCCGCATAATTGGAAATTGCTTTAATTGGAAGCTGCTTTAATTATATGTGCAATCTCGTTTTTGTTCTTTGGTAACTGTTTTTGGAATTTGGAATGATGGGTGCGATGGATGTAGGTAACGGAGAACGAAGATAGGGTGTACTCGACGCTGCAGAGAGAAGGTGTAGGTCGGCCAACGACGAAAGCAGTTCAGAGCGCTATAATAATGGATTTAGCTCGAGCTCTGGGAGTTGATTCGACGAACCACGCTGAATTATCTGAACAGGTTAATCTATTGAAGAATGATTTAGCGAAATCAAACTTGGTTTCAGAGAGGCGGATTTTGATGTCCCTACAGAGAATTATGGATAGCTGGTCACTTGAACCAAGCACATCCGGGTTGAGTTTGGAGTTTGATAATGAAGATGCGTCTCAGATTCTGCCATTCAAGAACTTCCTTTGCCCGCTAACTAAGGAAGTAATGAAAGATCCTGTGGTATTGCAGTCGTCTCAGACTTACGAGAGGAGTGCAATCGATTACTGGTTTCAGCGTTGTTTGGAGGATGGTCGCGATCCCACTTGTCCTGTCACGGGACAGGTTTTGACCTCTTTGGAGCAGAAGCCGAACATCGGGCTAGCTGGTGCTATTGAGGAGTGGCTTAACAGGAACATTGATATTCAAGTTAAGTTGTCTTGCCAATATCTTAGTGAGGATCCTTTGTCTATTGACTGTGCTGAGAGGGTCTTTGACAGCCTTTATAAGATTTCGGAGGAGCACCCATCTAGCAGATATAAAATCAGAAATGCCGGCATCATTTTATTAGTTATCAAAATGCTTAAAGACCGTACGACAAGTATAGGACCACAGTTGAGAAGCAAAGCTCTCATGGTGCTGCTTAGCATGGTTAAGGATGAAGACAGCAAGGTGAGCATGTCTTTCTTGTTAATTTCTTCCCATTGGTTTTGGTGTTTTGTTTTCATATCTGTTGAGTTGTTTTGTTATTGATTTGGATTTACTCAAAACATCTTCATATCTAACAATGCTTGCTATTACTTTTAGGAAGTTATGCTTGGAGATGGCATCATCAAATTGGCAACACGTAGTTTTCTTGGGAACTCAGATAAAGAGAAAGAGTGTGCTCTTAAGTTATTGTTCGAATTCTCACATGATGAAGCTATTTGTGTGAAACTCGCATCTGAGAAAGGTGCCCTAGTCCTCCTTTCAACTGTGGCTGGGAATCTGGAGAGTCCTGCTTTGTCTAACTTAGCAGAGAATGTTTTGAAACGATTGGATATGGTGGAGGATAATGTTCTGCGTTTAGCGGCTGCTGGTCGACTTGAACCTTTAATCAGTAGACTTTGTGAAGGTGTGTCTGTCTTTCATCTTTCTTATTGATAACATCATTGTCTTATTAGAGTATCACCCACTTTTGTAAGCAAATTTTCCAACTGAAAATTCATTTCATTGACTTGCTATGATAAACTGATACTGATAGCATCTCGTGCTTGATTGGCACAATGCCATTACAAGTTATAAATCATAAGGTAATTTATACTATGTATAAGTTATGAAGTTATTATGGGTAGGTTTGGTAACACGAGGTTTTGGTATAGCTGAAGCTGATAGGTAATAAGTTAGCTGGGTAAAGTAGATGTTGAATTGAATTTTTTTTAATATAAAAATAGATTTGTTAATATAAAAAGAAAAGCTCCGAAGCTTGGGATGAGTAGTTATTGAAAATCAACATCAATAAGCTCCTTAAAGCTCAATTATTAGCGCCAGCTCTTCAAAAACTGCATTTAATAAACCACCATAAGCTCGAAAAGCTACTAACTTACCAAACCCACCCTAATACCCTATATTATCCATATAAGTTAACTTTACAAGTGATAAGCATCTGCGCTAAACACCTTTCTTGATCTCATTGATAGTGGGCCACATGTGAAGGTTGGGTATGCAGCTCTAGTCAGTCATCAACTACATAATTGGATTTGTTCTTTTGTATTTTATTCGGAACAGGTCCTGATAGCGTAAAAGTCAAGATGGCTTCCTTATTGGGACAGATGACTTTGACAAATAACAACAAGGAACAGATTGCGAGGCAAAGTGCAAAGGTTCTTGTGGATATGCTGTCTAATCCGGAAGGAAGGACACCAAGCTTAAAAGTCTTGCAAAGCCTTTCAACATTGGATGACAATGCAACAATCCTTGTTGATTCCTCTCTCCTTCCATCTCTTATAGAAATTGTTTTGAAAAATCAGGATGCTGAAGCTCAGCAGCAGGAGCTGGCTGCTGCAACAATCGCTAGCATAGTATCAAAACCAGGGCATTGGGAATTAGCAGCAGCTGACACAAATGGTCATCGGATGCATTCAGCATTGATCATCTCTGGTCTGCTACAGCTCTTGAGCCATGTAACCCCTTGTTGCCAGGTGTATGTTCTCCAGATTCTTTGCGGGATAGCATCTTCTCCTCAAGCATCAGGTGATTACTCTTAGTAGAATCCGTTTAGTCTCGTACAAGAAGATTTCTTTTCTGCAGTGGGCACAATTTTGCAGTTATATTTTCCTGACAATAATTTGTTTACTTTCCACATTTGACCTCTTCAGAGCTGGTGGCGTTTCACATCAAATCTGGTGATGGCATCAAAGTTGTGTTTCAATATCTCGAACACCCAGAGGTTGAACAGAGAACTCTAGCTTTTGAGCTTGTCAGGATACTGTCAGAAAATTCAAGTGAGTATCTTGCCAACGAGATAAA
Source organism: Persicaria maculosa (assembly GCA_963922045.1). NCBI lineage: Eukaryota > Viridiplantae > Streptophyta > Magnoliopsida > Caryophyllales > Polygonaceae > Persicaria > Persicaria maculosa. The sequence goes on along the minus strand of OY998261.1, from coordinate 13,780,089 downwards.
ATGTGTAAACAAACTACAATTGTTTAGGGACAAAGTACAAGATAACCAAGCAACAGCCAGTGAAAGATCTGATGCCGCATGTACACTAGCGAATCTCCCACTCTCAAGAGATGATGTACAAACAACTTTAGGAGATGGGTTTTTAAGATGGACCATAACTGCACTCAAAGAACAGCTTGACACCCAAAGTGGACGCAGACTATCGCGCCCCACATCAATCATGACAGAAGGCCTTCTAGGTATCGTGGTTCACTTTGCAAACGTCATCGATCCACAAGCACTAGGCTTAATCAGAGAGTATCAACTGATGGAAATATTCAGGGAGAAGTTGAGTTCTCCACACTCAAGATCCAAACAGCTAGCAGCACTAGGCTTGAAACATTTATCAGAGCTAAGAACACTGATTTCCGATGGAGAATCAGATCCGCAACCTCCACAAGGCTTTTGCTCCTCCATGGTGTTCATGTGTGGGCAGGCTTCCCTTCGACCCTCCACATGTCCCATACATAACACTCCTTGTGAGGAAGACAGTCAGCTGTGCCTGCTGATGGGTGACTGCATCAAGCCTCTTACCACCCTTCTCTCGGACGAGAAAACCACTGTCCAGATTGCTGCAGTGGAGGCTCTATCAACCTTGGTATTGGACTCATCCCATGGCTTCCATCGTGCAACCGATGAGCTTGAACGTCTTGGGGTCATCAATGCAGTGGCTACGATATTCATAGAGACTCGACCAGGGGAGCTCCAAGAGAAGACTGCATGGATGTTGGAGATGATATTTAGATCCGAGAGCGCCAGCCAGAGATACTCCTTCAACCAGTCCCTCGTCGGAGCTTTGGTGGAGGCATTGAAGCATGGCAATGCCGAAACAAAGAGACATGCTCAAGAAGCTCTAACCTACCTAAAGCAACTGTCCGGTGCCAGTGGAAAGATCTCGGCTCCAGTTCGTGCTCTGAGGTAAAAATTCATTCTTGTTGTAATCTCGAATCATACACTGTAGCTCCCTTGGCTGATTTTTACCTTGATTTTTAGGCTCAGACCACAGTGCTTGTATAATCTTCTATCCATCTGTTTAAATGCTTGCATTCCTCAATTAACACATATAGAGATACCACTTAGATTGTAAAAGTAATGGTAAAAAATTGTCTAACTGAGCATTCATCCTTTCACAGGCAGAGTTAGGGCTTATATGAGCCTTTACTCATTTTGCAGTTTGTGCTCTTTGCATTGTGATATTGACTGCCTTTTTTTTTTTTTTTTCATTCTTTGTTTTTAATTTAGGCCAAATTGCATAAACCACACTTTAAATGCACTCATTTGTACAAAACCACCCACTAAATCCATATTTAGGTAAACCACCCACTAAAACCCTACTATTAGCGAAGTCACGTCTAGAGATGGCAACATGGTGGGTTCGGGGCAGGGGGTACCCTCCCATCCCCGTCCCCGCTCGGGGACTATAAATCGCTCTTGTCCCCGTCCCCGGCGGGTCCCTGTCTCTGTCGGAGAATCTCCGTCCCCGCTTAATTTTCCCCATTTACATTCCCCGCCGGATTCCCCGTTTAAAACTCATAGTTTTCCCCGTTTAATAGAAAGATATTATTAAAGTTATGTCAAAAATATTATATAAATATTACATATAATATCTCATAAATGTAAATTATAATGTAAATTTTAAAAGTGAAAGAAAAATAATACTCCGTATAAACTTATGTAAGATTGAAACAAAAATGGGGATTTCGTATTCCCTATCGGGGATCCCCGCGGGGTTCCCTAACAGAGGCGGAGGCGGGGGCGGGGCGAGGATCGGGGTGGGGACTATTATCCTCGTACCCATCCCCTTCCCCGCACGGGGAATTACTCTGGCCCCCATCCCTGTACCCGTTCCCATTTAATTTCCCCATCCCGTTCCCTACGACGAGGATTTCCCGCAGGGATCGGGGAGTTTCCGCCCCATTGCCATCCCTAGTCACACCCAAATAAAATTTTCGTCAAATTTCTATTAAACTTGATGGAAATTCGATTGGGGTGTGACTTTGCTAGCATAAGGGTTTTAGTATGTGGTTTACCGCAAATATGGAATAACAAAGATAGGGGTGTTTCTTTTGTGCAATCTATCTATCTATCTATCTATCTATCTTTTATTTTTTCGATTAAGAAATCAAGATCATATATATCTGAATCTAGATAGGCCGACGAGTCAGCAGACGGAAGACCGTCGAGACCTATGTTACACGGAAACAGAAACGGAAACCGGAAGGGAAACGGAAACGGAAACGGGGAAACGACAATCCAAATTTTGTAGGAAACGGAAACGCCGAGGAAACGACAACATGAATTATATGTTCATTTAAAGGTTTAAATAAAGGCAATAAACATATCACCAAGTCAAACACATAGAATGCAACATTAGGCTACAAATTGAAATGTTTAGTACCGTAAAAACAGTATCCTTACTCCTTAACAGAAATCAATATAGATATGTCAAACATTTTAAATCTCCTTACTCCTGATCTTCGACTCCATTAGTTGTAGAGTTGGTTTACTAGCTTTGTTCAACACTATGATTTCCGCTAGGACCGCTACTCGCATTTAAGGATGACATAGTGAGAGCCGATAGGGAGAGAGCACTGAGCTAGTGAGAGTTTACCAGGAGAGCACACTGAGCAGAGAGAAGGGGTTCACCGGAAGGAAGGAGAGGAGGGAAGACCAAAAATGGAGGAGAAGAAGGCGGCAATGCTAGAGGGAAACAAGAATTTCAGACGAGAGGAAGGGAAGCGTGATTTAGATTTAGATTTTTTTATTGCTTTTCAATTATAAAATTAGTGGAAACGCCACCTGGCAAGGCAGAAACGTTTCTGACCAAGCGGAAACGGTCAAGGTTTCTGACTTTTCTGGTCAACGAAACGGTCAAAGTTTCTGACCTGTCAGAAACGTTTCTGAGGTGTTTCCCCGGAGTTTCGGAGTTTCTTCATATCCAGAAACGTGAAACCGCTATGAAATGGAGTTTCGGGGTATCATAGGTCGAGACGTACAACAGAATACAGGAAAAAGTGCAGTAAAACAGGCATAAACACGCCCTACAACTGACAAACATAAGTAACCTAACACTAACAAGTTGTGGATGTAGACTAAAAGTGAAGCCAAGCACCACCATAAAGTGGCACTGCTGGCTAACGATACATCAAGAAACACCCGTGGACAGTGAAGACAAACCTCCAAGGAAGCTCCTTCTCAAAAAAGAATTTCCCCGTATACACCACCTTGACGTCAGTCGGTCCCAACTCTGAACGTCAAAACCCCAATGAAGTAGAAGATCGCGTAGACACACCAAACTCAAAATCGAACATCACCCGAGCAAACCGCATCACGAAATCTTGTTAAAGTATTTTGTGTAGGTAGATGAGTATTTTAAATTTAACTAAGTTAGGTATAGCGTGCATACACATGCGGTCTAGTCGTATTTGGATTGTACACATTACTTAGATTCATATGCCATTATATACAAATATAAAATTAAATACTATATATATAAGCCTAAATTCCTACATTTAAAAAGGGACAGTTAGGTGTTGTTTTCCGCCATGGACTACAAAGAAAATCTTCTTCAATCTCATAACAGTAAAAACCAAAAGGACTACCGTAAAAACAATGGTAAAAATATGAATGGAGATTTGGGGCAAAGTGGCAAACAAAACAACGGTAAAAAAACAAAAATAAAAATAAAAATCTAAAGTAGAAAAAGGAAAATAAAGGAATAAATTAATTAGTTGTCAATGTCTGTCATTCGACCACCACACCAATGCACCACCCACTAACAGTATCAGAAAACTGACATCTCAATTGATTTACTCCCCTTGGTCTTGGCTCTTAATTGGATGTTGTAAAAAATTAAGGTATGTACCAATGGTCAATACAGTGATTTTTTAAAATTTTAAAAATAAATGTGATTTTTTCCCTGCTATAATATTTAAATCTGAAACCACTTTTCTTGAAACCCTAAAACCACTACAAAATTCGAATTAGTGGGTTATTGCATGTTTTACCTCATTCTCTATATAATCCTTCCTTCACAAGGAATTTGGACCCTTATGCGCAGTTCTTCATTTTTCTCTCTTTTCACTCTTATCTCTCCATCTCTTCAACTCATACTCACACTCTTCCACTCTTCCTTCTTTCACTTCAAGTCTGAATCCTTTTATCCTCCACAACTCAAAACTATCTCATTTTTTTCCCCAAACCCCCAACTCAAAACTCTCTCCTTTTTATTTTTCAAATCTCCAAACACATGCGCCTCAATGACTAACCCCCAAATCAACCCCCACCTGGGTTTCTCGACAGAGTTTTATCATTTTTTACAAACATTATTGAAATGTTTCTACTTGGAGCTGAAGCAAGCCTTGCTATCTTTGGAGCTGGCCGGACAGACATACCCGCCCCCGTCCCGCAAGACCCTCACCTCAAGAAGAGGCGCCGGTTTATGAAAGCTTCGGGTGTTGTCATAATAGCTGGTTTGGTAATCACCTTACTCATGTCGTACTACTTTTGAACGACAATCTCCATCCCCAACTTTCTCCTAGCAATATTTTATTGTATTAAATTTTATTACTATTCAGTAATAAAATATTACGGAGTAAAAGTTTACTTACTGTGGTCTTTTCACATGGGCGATATGAGGGGTGATTCTTTCTAACACCCTCGTCCCACATCAGATATAATAATGATGTTTGGAGTGATTTATAAGTGATTCAAACCCTACCCATGTGTCTCAAATAGACCCAACTCCTCTTACAAACAAGAAGAGGTGCCGATTTATGAAAGCTTCGGGTGTTGTCATGATAGCTGGTTTGGTAATCACCTTACTCATGTCGTACTACTTTTGGCCGGCAAAAATGAACGAAGAGGTAACCATGAATTTTGTGTGGGTCTTTAGGTTTGAGTTGATATCCATTTATGAGATCTTTCTCTATTGCGTCCCGAATTTGTTTAGGCTGTACTTTCTCGCCCCTAAGAAAAGTTTCTTAGTCAATTTGTTGGCATTTTACTTCCCTTCCTTCAATTGTTTTCTGACCTTTTGTGCTCCTCCTAAACCTCTTGTTGGGCTTACCATTTCTTCATTGGTTGTCGTTTGAGAATAGTTTGTCGAGCTGTCGTTGGGGTTAGACACATCACTGGGTATAACCTCAACAATGGCATGTATGTCTATGTATTTCATCTCTATTATTAATCTAACAAGTTTCATTCCTTGGTGATGGGCTATTCTTTCCTATCTTCAAATTTTTCTGTTCAATGGAATTACTCACAAATACGAGGGAAAATGATTCTCTAAGAACCAAGCCGATGAAAATTCCGTTGAGTTGGCTAGAAAATCCACTCAAGGTATATTAACAGCTGAAAAGTCAATTAATTTGTCAAGAAACTTGGTAATCAACACAATGAATGAGATAAACGAGTTTGAGGGTCGGTGTGCAGTTATTATTGAAGGATGTGATAACATTGAACAATTTGTTCAGGTATTTACGTCCACATATGTAGCACTGAAGACAGAGGTGGATAAATCTATTACCATTCTGAAACATCTTCGGAACAGTTCCATTTCGCTAGATTCACATTCCCGATCAATGGTCAAATCGGCCAGTGAGGTGCGTTTTGCCATCACTTTGGTTTTGTTAAATATTACGGAGTAATACAAATTTTAAAAAAATACTGAGTATATGATTTTGTTAAATATTACGGAGTAACTGTTGGTTTTTGCAATCTCCATCTCCATCTTCCCTAGCTATATTACTATTCAGTAAAAGATGGAGGTCGGAAACCCTGGCTCCCAATTAGTTTCCCTATTAAAAAAATATTGTACTGGGTAATGTTGTCATATTACTAGGTAATAAATGGATATAAGAAAGTCTAGCTCCTAATATTAGTGTCTATATACAGATTAAAAAATATTTTGTTGATATTTGCAATCTCCATCTCCAACTTTCCCCTAGCTATATTTTACTGTATTAAATTTTATTACTATTCAGTAATAAAATTTTACGGAGTAAGAGTTTACTTAATGTAGTCTTTTCACATGGGCGATATGAGGGTGCTTTTTTGAAATACCTTCGTCACACATCGGATATAATAAGGATGTTCGGAGTGATTTATAAGTGATTCAAATCTTACACATGTGTCTCAAATGGACCCAACTCCTCTTACAAACAAGAGCTCTCAAAATAAAAGTCTATTATCCAAACCACCACTCTTTGGGAGACTCATTAACACTCTATTGACCAACTCTCAATACTACACACCCGAACTTACTTGTGGAAACACTCCCACAATTGGCTCACTCTCACTTCACTTGATCAAACTCCACTTACACCCACTGCTGAAATCCCCCATTTATAGTATACTACCTCCTTCACATGGCACACAGCTTGCCCAGTCACCGAATATCACGGTGTTTCTCTGTGGAAAAACCGTCTGCTGCGAATTAGGAACTTGGAGAGGTTGCAGTTTGCATGATATGCTCGACCTCACTTTAATCATATACCGAAGGATTTCGAAGGGAAGGTTAACAATATGATCTAGTGGGCTAGGGATGCAGTGTTTTTAGCCGAGTTTGGCATATTTGAGGATTATGTGGAGAGAGCTCCACGCCAACTATACATGGGACACGGATGACTGACCAATTTTCATGTGATACTCGTAATAGGATTACAAGATATGGGGACCGGAGGTCTATGCTTCATCTACCAGGAGGCCCATGGACCTGCGTATGATAGATGCTAGAGATGCGGGATAGACGTGGGCGATATCAGGGGGTGCTTCTTGACGTCTACCGATTTGATTACGAGGAAATTAGTGTTGTGACTCCATCGGCAGTATGAGAGAGGTAAGCTCGAACCCAAGCCTTTTTTGAGCCCTTATTTGCTTAGAATGTACTCTCTCCGGTTATAATTAAATGATGTTTTGAGGCTAAAATTTTTATCAACTTTATTTGATATTTTGGGATTAAATAATTGTTTTCTAATTTGTGGAATACTCTACTTGATTTGATGTCAAACATTGATTGAAACAAAATACATTTCACATACACATTTACTACAATATTGTACTTTACTACTTACGGAACACTGTATTTTGGCTCCAAAATAAATCTTTCTAACCTGTGAAGTAGTTTAAAGGTTGGCTTCATATTTTTTTTTTGGGTGTTGTTTTTTACACCCACAAAATTTACTATTTACACCCAAAATCCAAGTTTTTCTTTTTTTTTTTTAAAATAAACCCTACGCCTCCTGAGTCATAGACATGTGACTCAAGAGGGGCAGGGTATGTATATAGAAAAAAATAGCTGCGCCTCTTGAGTCACACACCTATGACTCAAGAGGCGTAGGGTTTATTTAAAAAAAAACTTGGATTTTGGGTGTAAATAGTAAAATTTTCGGGTGTAACTAACAACCTTTTTTTTAAATAGCATCATTACTCCAATTTAAGAACTTGAAAGGCCAGGGCATCCTATCATTAATGGGTAATCTTGGTATCCACAACTTTATGGACACAAAAATGATTATTTATTACTTTAATTTAAGCAAGTTGGATTTCTTAATTTCCACGTAAAACTCTAAAACATTATTTAATTCCGACCGGAGGGAGTAGTAAATTGAAGGAAATGAGTATATTTGTGTTGTAGAAAAAAGGGCAGTCGGTTATCACCAAAGTCGAGCTGTTTTGGGCTAGCTATCCCAGGCCTCAAGTGGTGACATTTTCATCATTATCTTGTTTTTTAATTCCTCGAAACTATCATTGCACTGTCCTACTACCTTGTGTTATTGTTTTTATCTTGTTTTATGGACTTGAATTATGATTGTTTGCTTTGCTTATGACACTTTTAGGCTATTGAGAAAACGTTTTCATGGCCAGTTGTGTGCCATTAGGACTATGCTCGAATACGACCTTCGCCTCAGACATTCTTGAGTGGGTCGCCTCCTCCCTCCCAAGCGCCTAGCTTGTCACACCAGGATGGAGCAAGATTTTAGAATCCTACCTCCTCCGGAGAATGACACGCAAATTTGCCACCTTCTCCGCTTCACCGAACATCACGATGTTCCTCTGTGGAACAACCGTCCGCTGCTGATTGGGAACGTGGATAGGATGCAGTTTGCAGGATATAATTCATCTTCTTCACCTCCATTTGTTCGTATACTGGATCATTTTGAATGGAAGGTTGACAGGATGATCGAGTGGGGTAGGCATGGAGTGTTTTTAGCTGAGATTGATGTATTTAAGGATTATGAACAAAGGGCTCCACACCAAGTATACATGAGACATGAAAGACTGTAAGATTTTCATGGGGTACCCGTGATAGGGTTACACGATATGGGGTTTGGAGGTATATGATTCGTCTACGAGGAGGCCCGTGGACCTGTGGATGGAGCAGGCTGGGGATAGGGGATAGACGTGGGTGATATGAGGGTACTTCTTTGTAACACCCTCATCCCACATCAGATATAATAAGGATGTTCGGAGTGATTTATAAGTGATTCAAGCCCTACCCATGTCACAAGAGCTCTTCCTTTTCAAGCTCCAAGTGAGGATAACGTACCTAAGAGGGCTTGGTGGCATGGGCTGATGCCTCTTAAGACTTATAGTTAACAATCACTGAAATTGAGTCCCATTGCAGAGGCACATCAACTCTAGAGTTAACAACCACTGAAATTGAGATTCCCGACCATCATGAAATTAAGCCTCATGGGGGAGGCGTGCCATCAGAAGGTAATGACATGTAATGACACTGATGACACTCATCAACTCTAGTGTTTGCGTCTTCTTACAAGACTTGTTTCAATTATGCTTGTTTTAATTATGCTTACCAGACTTGTTTTAATTATGCTTTGACTATCTGCATCTTATTGTTGAAATTTTCGTTGAAACAATTTAATATTACTGTGTTTTTTAATCGTTCATATTGCTTCAATTGCGTTATTGTTGAAATTTCATATTGCTTCACCAGCTAGATTTATGAGGTTGTCATCAACGGGAAACGACTTTCTAATTCAGATCAATATGGAGAAAGATATTGTGCATCACATACATAAAATCTCAATCGATAAAAAGGATCTCAACTTGTGGTTCGCCTGTGGGGAGATTGAAACCATCCATGTTAGCTTCTATATAAAGTAAGTATAAATGCTTAGAATATTTACGTGATAGTAATCATATGCTTTTTTATCCTTAATTCAAATAAATAAAAATGTTTTCAAATGTATAATGATAGGTTGTTATTCGAAAAGTACAAGCCAAACCTACACTCTTTTCTTTGCCCAACACGTTTGGCTTATAGGTTTACACCTAAGAAGGGAAGTGTCGATCTACGACCAAGATATATGGCCACTTCTATGTGGCAAGCACAACTCAATGGGTGTCTTTGGCTTGCCCCATACAATGGAGGGTAGGTACATTAAATTAGTTTTGTGTAGGATATATATTTTTTGATGCTTTTATATACATGTAATTGATGGAATTTTATTTTATTTTGCAGGAGACATTGGATGCTAACTATGTTCCATCCAAGATTGAGTGTAATTTATTGGCTAGATCCATTACAAGGAGAAATTCGAGATGATTTTAAGAGTTTTGTGAAGCGTAAGTACTTACTTTCACTTAATTATGTCATCCGTTGATTATCTATATATTGGTTCTAGCTACTACCTTTAAACTTGATTATAACCCTTGAAATCTCATATGCAATGCATTGCGTGATTTTCATAAAATGGGGAAAACTGAACGACCACCAAAACCTTGCTGAAAAAAAATCAAGGTTAGCTAGCATTGTCAACCCTTATATAATTTCTCTATACATTCTTTACATTTGCCATACCTAATATGAAATCAAAGTGTTACTATTCTCGATCGGTAAGTCAATTTTCTGCATTGCGTGATTCTCTACATTTGCTGGAAAAAAGTGTAAATCCTTATCCTTATATAATTTCTTTATTCAATAATGCCATTCATATCCTTATTTGTATATGGAATTCTTATGTATAATATAAGTTGCATTCATTCATTTACTTTCATTGTATTTATTTAATGATGAAAGGATATCTAACACGATGCTCAACTCTTATTTTTTTCTAACTAGTGTCCTCTTCAACCAAATGATGAGCAATGTGGGTTTTACATATGCCAATACATGCGAGACATCATAGAACAAGGTTCCGACTTTATCCCCGAATTGGTATGTCTAAATGTTTAGTATTCTTCTCTTTATTTATCAAATATTCAATGCATGAATAAACTGACTGATTTTGATTTAACAAACTCTTCTGTAGTACTTTCCAAGTTCAGGTTCCTCATTTACACAAGGTCAAACCAATGAGGTAAAGGAAGAATGGCTTGAATTTCTGGAACCGTTTCTTCGACTGAATATGGATATGTAGGTGGGTTTCGACTACCAATAGCAGGAAACGACTCATGAATATGGTAGGTGGTAATCATTTTGATTATCTAGAAAATACTTTTTTCGTACCTAAATATATTAGACATTTCATTTTATGCATGAATTTAATATTTTTAACATTTTTATCACAATTCAAGCATTTGGTACTCTTTGTGTGTGAAAATTGATATTTTGGGTTCATTTGTGCATTTGAATATCTAGGAAATACATGCTTATAAGAAATATACACAACATGAGTAAGCTTAACCAATTGAATTGGTAGTGGAACGGATCGCGTATTTAAGTTGTGGAATTAATTTAGTTATTTAATTTTATGTTTTTAGAAAATAAAAAATACTTAGTAAAAGAAAATGAATAATGAATATTTAGTGGGATGACTAGAGTAAGAAGAGACATGTAACCCTAATAAAGTAGCTGGGTAATAACTAATAAGTGTCAATTTATTTTTAAAAAAAGTATTAGCTCTGAATTCAAACAAAATTAAAATTTGCATCGATCAATTCCATGCAAGTAGAACAAATAGAAGTCAATCCTCGGGGAGGGTAATATCAGCTCGAAAATGGAGGATCTCATCGATGAAAAAATCACAAGCCTCATTTGTGAGTTGGTTCAACGAGATTCCGAGTAGGTTCCTTAACCCCCAACCCTGGTCCTTAGAGGCTGTGCTAGTGACCTTGCCCTTCACCCTCGTTTGGAACTTATTTGACGGCATCTTCATCACTGCGAGTTCAACATATTGTGTGGATTTTTGTATCAATAATCTGCGCTAAACAAGTTGTAGCAATTCAGTTTGTACATAGTTGCCGTAATGATTTTCATTCAGTGACTATAAAGAGTTTTGTTTAAGAAAACTCAAACAAAGAAGCATGCTAATCTAAGCTATTTATTTTCAGTGATCATGTAGACTATACATGAAAACACTAAAAATCAACTGCTCAGTCTATGATTCCCTACTAGACACCCTATGGTTGTCTACTTGACACATTTTGGTTGTTTCCTATCTTGCATGTCAAGTAAAACAATTCAAGTGTCATGTAAAACAATTCACGTGTCATATACAATCGCTGAGTCTGGAATGTTTAAATAGACAGGTGGCATGTACAAAAGCTGGTGACAAATGTTTTTTGAACCACTTTTTTCTAATAACAACACCTAAACAAATGTTTTTTCACCTTTTTGATATGTTCAATAACTTTGAAATTTTTATTGCCACTCTCATATTTTTTATTTTAGAACCTAAAATTCTCATTAAATCAATCTTTAGCTTAAAAAAATTGATTTTCAATCCTATATTTCCATTCTAAAAAGGTAAATTGAGGTTAATATATGAGAATCGAACTTCCAATGACAAAAAACCAATATATCGTTTTTTTAATATCAATATGGCACCGAAATTATATGTCTAAAGATTCTTGTTTAAATGCCAATTTGGTATTTTAGCCTTTTCATGAAGCTGTTTTTGTCTTGGGGAATTTAATGATTAGTGGTTACCACATCGATTTATGACATAAAACTTGCAATCTTGCATACAACCAATCCTAAAAGTTGCAAATACACTAGCAATCATCAAACAAAACAAAACGACGTCGTATTACTATCCTAGATGTCCGTAAATGCTATCATGTATGATGTTGATGGAGGGAAAGTCGTTGATTTACCTCGTCAAAAATAAATCTCAAACAAACAAACTAGTATAGTATGCAAGCAAGGGGTCGAACCCTAGAGAATCAAGTATTTCTAAATATTGTGTATTTGTCAATATAAAAAGAAAAGATTTTTATGAATGAAAATAAAAGAAAATAATATTGACAAAAGCAAATAAAGGATAGAAGAAAAGCGTTTCCACCTACAGTTCTCGACTTTGGTTGGTTTTATTGGTCATCGAATCCTTTTCAAGTTATTATCTTTTCCTATGAATTCCTCTCGTCTTGGTTTAAATAGATTAAAAGTCCTACGAGTCCAACTAATCCCTTACACCTCAATGCAACCATAACACGGTCAAGATTTAACAAAGAGATAGCAAATAGTCCCAAGAACTTGAGCATATAAATAACACCAATTAAACACGATAAATCAATGTTTAAGATATATGTCAACTCCCTACATAATCATGCTTCAAACACGGAATCCACAATCTTATGCGTGCTACTATGGAAATAACACAAATACGAAAGTATTAAATCCTAGCAAGAAATCAATATTATCAAGGTAGCTAATCAAGATAACATAAATAACATAATCAATATCACACAAAGAAGTTGAAGGATTTAAAGAGGAAAAATAACTTAAATTAGAAACTCACAAACCACCAACCAAGTCTCGAAAGTGTAGGCGAAAACTAAAAAATTAGTCAAACATGGCTTACCTAAACTTTCTTCTCTTCAAAGGTGATTGCTCTAATTGAATGCATTAGAAAACTAACCCTAAACATCCTATTTATAACCATAAAGTTCTGAATAAACAAGATAAAAGATAGATAAATTAGATAGAATTTCCTAAACCAAAAGATAGATAGAAGAAAGACTTTCCATGTTTAGTTCAGCGTCAGATTTCACTGGCAGCGAAAAGATTTTCGCTAGCAACTTGGATTTTCACTAGCACCTCGCTACCAGACTCGCTGGCAGCGAATGTTCATGCCTTAGAAATTTTCCAATACTCTTCGGTTCCGCTGCTAGCGAAGATTTTCGCTGCCGCGAAAACACCTTTCCGCTGGAGCGACTCTATTCGCTGGCTCTCAGGCTGACTCAGCTCGCTGGTAGCGAGTCGGGCTCACTGGCAGCGAGTCTTGCTGGCTCCTGGACATGCTCCTCTCTGACTCCACTTGCTGGCAGCGAGTCCTGCTCAGGCACTTGCTAGACATGATGTCGATGACTTGATCCGCTGCAGCGGAAAGTGATTCGCTGTCAGCGAATTTCCAGCAGAACACCATCACGTAGATCTTTGAAAGAGCTTTCCAATGCATGCTCATATGCGTCGATCGGACATCCGAGGCCTCCGAAAAGTGCGTTACAAGTTCAGCTCCCGGGCGGACAGCTTTCGCGACTCGCCCTTGTTTTCGCTCTTAGACCTCGATTTCGTGCTCCGTTGCTCCTTAGGTTGTTCCATGCTTTTCGAGACTTGTTCCTTAAGCTCTCTTCAGTCTCGCCTTAGCCTTCCTTAGCTCCATTCCTCGTGTTCTTTTCCTTGAATCTACGAATCTACATAAAACCATCGAAATAGCGTAGATTCCGAACTTTCCCACAAAACGAGTGTTAATCTAATTAACACTAAATCATGATTATATAACAATGAAATGCACCTAAACTAATCTATAATGCCTATTGGAATACGCCTTATCAGATGTATCCATTGTAAAGATCCGAAATTTTAAAATAATATTTTTTGACTTATGATTAAAAATTAAATATTAAATTTCTGAGATTTCGAAAATTTTGGAAATCTCCATCCTCGATCAAAATGATTTCTATTTTATTCAAATTAAATTCAGGCATATATCCGATTTCAAAGAAATAAATATTGTTTTGAACCTGTCAAGGCGAGTATGATAAATTTTATGGCATATTTAAATTAAATAAAATTGATTGAGTTAAATTTTGTTATTTATTGTGTGAATATTTCCTATAGCTAGAAATAGCGGAATAGTTTTGTAATTTCCTTAACATAAAGCTAAACCTAGTTCTCGGGTATATAAGTCTCACAGCCGCCCCTCACCCCTATTCACTCTCTCCTCCTACGTTTCTCAGATCTGAAACGCAGCTCAACCAATCCTCAAGCTTTCGAGCTCCTCTCCCATGGTTCTCTCCGTCCATGTCATCCATTCCCTTCAGCATCGTCCTTGTCCTCGCGCTTGCTTCTCCTCTCGCGAGTCTTCACTCCTTCTCCCTCGTCCATATCTGCTAGACACCTCCTCCTTGCTCACTCGCATCTCTCGCTGTCGCTTGTGCCAGTCGGACTTGGAGCCAACATCGACGGTGAATCCGAAGCCTCATGAAGCTGACGTCCTCCATTTGTCCCCTCTTTCCCTCCTCTGTTCCGGGCGCCATTCCGGCCTCACCTCGTCGGAGCCCTTCTGCTGAGACGCTGTCGACAATGGAGGGGGCGACACCTCTGCCTCACTGGAGCCATGAATCTAAGGTCGAAGACGAGCACCAAGGCCGGCAACCACCTCGACAAGGAACTCTTCATCTTGTTCTCTTCTTCCCAATGTTGACACTCACGCAGTCATGCCCTCGCTCTCCTCTCCCATCCTTCTTGCTTAACCTGGTCGACCGGAGCCAATGCCATGGCCGATGAACTGCCAAACCAAGATCGAGCTACCTCGATGACCCTCTGCCAGCCCCTACACCTCCGTTGCTGAACCCCTAGCCCTCTTTCAATTGATGTTCAAGAAGTGGGGTATAATCTCTTTGATTCTATCTTTAACCTCGGTTGGTTTTCGATTGAGCTGGATTCGATTAAATGATTAATCTTAGATTGAATTTGAGCAATTGGATTCGGGGAGATTTGAATTCGGAATACTTAAATTAATTTGGTTGGCTATTTTGCGATGATGATTTGTGTTTTGTGTTGTTGGGTTTGCCAAATTGAGAACATCATCTTGCTTCAAAAAGTAATAAAACTGTAAATTGATAACAAAAATTATTACTTGATAGAGTAGTTTGAATTTGATGTAATGAGGGATGAGTTGATTCATGATTTTTGTCAACTTACTAAAATGAAGTTGGTAATGTTAAGTTGACCAAATTGATATATTAGGAGACGTTTTGGACCAATTCCATTGACTAGATTGATTGAGATTGCTTGTTAATGGAAATTGTTGATATTAGTATTGTTTTGTTGTGCCAATCGAATAAAAAAAGGTTTAGATAGGACGACCTATTTATTAAGTTTCATAGAGTGATCGAATTTGTCTTTACTAGAATAGAAATGAACGAGTAACATACCCTAATTGTGTGATTATGGATAGAAGCGACTATCATAACTTTTGGGAAATTAAAATTGTGCTAGGTAGATCTTTTGTACTTAGTTGGCTAGAAAATGGATATGGACTCGTGTTAAATAAACCGTCTAAGTTACCTTAAGTTGTTTCGAATGTAGAACCCTCCTTGTTAGCTTGTTAGTGGAGTTAATTTGATAATGAATTGAGTAATGTGGTACTAGCTGAGATATAATTCAATGGCTTAACTTGACAATTGAGGTTAGAATCCTTTAGATATATTATGAGAATTTATGATGTCTTGTGATCTTTTTAAAAAGCGTAAATTAGCTAAGCTTGAAGTTGTTGAACTATATTGGTTATTATTGTTGATTATGTGTTTATTTAGAAAACCCGCTTATTTAAATAAGAACTTGTTGTGATAATAATAAATTCTTACTAGGTTATAATCATGTGTTTAGTAGCCAATGCCTTGAGATATGATTTAATAACTTGTCTTGATAAGTAAAGTTGAGATTTTAGATAAAGAGATACCTTGAGGACTTGTTATGTTTTAATCTTGCTTGTGTTGACTTCGAGCTTTCATTGATTGATTTAGTGATAATTGAATTCATAAAGGATTTTAGAAATGTTGACTTATCATGGCGTAGTCCTTAAATATGAATGAATATATGATACTTGAGGAATTGGTTAAGGAAATATTGAGCTTGATTTGAAGTAAGGTATTTTCAGAAATGTTTAAGTGAGCTTTATGAGAATAAAGTTGTTGAGGTTTTAAGATACACTAGTATGCAATTTGGACTTGAGATGTAAGAGTTTTTGAGAAAACTCGAGAAATTGACCCACTTGATTTAATTTGATGGAAATGAAATGATATATGAGCTATGACTTATTGAGAAGGGATGTGAGATGGTATATGATGGGCATGTTAAGGATGCTAGCTACTTGAATAAAATATTATTTAATCCCGTGTTGACTTGACAGTTTGCTTGTGTGTTGATTAAATATGTATTGATGAGTTATTCCTTGCTTACTACTTGCTAGTGTGATTGGATGATTATCTGAGTGGCTTATTTGCTGATGGATGATTCTGTAAGTGGCTTGTTTCCCGATGGATGATTATCTAAGTGGCTTGGTTGCTGATTAATTGGATGTGAAGACTCCAGGTAAGTCCTCCGGGGCTTGCTCAAGTGATTGGACCTCATGTCTGATGTGTTATATAGTATGTAGATGTTGCATATGCATAAAAGCATGGCATGTAGTATCATGTTTAGGACTTGCACTTATGAATGAGCATCCCTATTCTTTATGCGTTTGAAACAGAACGGTCGTTATCTGTGATAGTCCTAGAGTCTTTGCTATGGTCATAGGGTAGCCCAGCCCCATCGGGTGCCCTGAGTCTATCGAGTCGATATGAGCATGATATGATTAGCCCAGCACCATCGGGCAAGAGATGAGATGATATGATATGATTAGCCCAGCACCATCGGGCAAGAGATGAGATGACATGATATGATATGATGATGCCGTGGTGAGTGCACCACCACGAGGAAATTACTATGCTATAGCACCGAACTGGCAGTCTCTGCACTAACGGGAAGGGGTGCAGAGGTAGGAGAGGGATATGCCACTTGGCATTCTGTGTGGATCCAATTTATCGCTTTCTGCATTATATAAACTGTCAGCATGCTTGTGTGATTTAAATTCCAATAATGCATTAGAGCATCCTTTATTCTAGGTATAGGCGTATTATATGACCTCAGCGAGGACTTCCGGTCCCGCATGAGTGGCTCGACCTTGACTTGTGGTATAGTTTCAGGTACCCGCTCCCTTTGCTTGCTGAATTGCTTCTATGGCGGGGTTTTCTCACGGGACGAGAGTGTTAAGAAGACTTCACCTATTCTAGCTTGACTTTACAAATGTTTTGGTTAAGTTTGTCATTTAGAAACATGTTGTATTTATATTGATTTAAACTCGTTTTATCTCTTTTGAGTTTTAACTAGTTGATTTAGGACAGGTTCTCGTTTTATCTCTTTTGACTGTCTCGAGGGTTTGAAATCCCCTTTTTCTTCATTAAATTCTTAAGACATAAACATGGTTATAACTTGAAGTTGATAAATAAGCAGCTCGTACTTGGATTGCAAGATCTGGCAGAGGGATAATTCTTCCCTCTAAACGTAACCCGGATTTATAATCTGGGCCGTTACATCCATGATGAGTAAACAAAATTGCAAGTCACTTCATCAGGTAACTCATTTCCTTACAAGACCCTGCACCTCGATCTCCTAGTCTAAAAACAATTGTTAATATCTGTACAGTTAGCAGCACCATAACATGAACAGACCACCCTAGCCTAGACTATGGAGCGGGATCCAAATCGTCTTCCTCATGGGGCACAGCTATCGATAGGTGGAGGCGCAGGGCTCGAAGGAGAGTTTACAACAGTCACAGCCCCACTGCCCTAATCATCCTGGTTCCAAAACAGCACGGCAAATGACAATGGATTGTAAGTGGAGCTTGTCCTTAGCCCTTGTATCATCCTCATCGCAGATAGAGTGCTCCGGTATATGTCCCCAATTGGCGCTCTCTCATTCGAGACGTTTGTAATGTCGTTGAGGGGAGCGGATGTTGGCTCTGTGACCGCCTCTTCTATAGGGAAAAGAAGCTCGAGTTTTCCCTCGCACTCACGAACCAGCTCCGTGAGAGGCTCTGTCGTGATGAAAGGCTGGTGGACCGCCACTTGCGTGAATGGGAGCTGAAGCAGCCCTCCTGTTCTCTTGTCATACTTCTTCAGGATTTTAACCTGGCCTATCGATTTTAAAGCACAATAGGTTTAGATATTATTGTCACAGCTGCAGATTTTGATGTTATAAGGCCAATGCTTTACCTACAAAAGCCTACAAGAAGCTAGCATTTGAGAGAAGCATCATCTCCTTCACTCCTTTGTGTGATCGGAGACAAATGCCTCATGAACCGAAATTTTACATTTGCTGACAAAGGCAGATGGTATATAGTCTCGTACCTGCAAAGTTGAGGGAGCTATATAGTTTTTTAGGAGCACCATCTCTCCGTGGGTGTTGACGAATCTTGTACGAATTTCCATCATTTCTTCTCCATCCTTGCTCCTTCCGCTAACCTTTTCGATCCTCTCTTTTAGTTCTTGTACAACTTGAAATGAAAAGCTTCTATGAAACATGGTGACATCAAAGTAGCACATACACCTAACATTACGAAAAGAACCCAACATTACGAAAACATCATGCATCATGTATGTAAAAGTAAGGAAGTGAGAGCTCTGTCAGCATCTAAAGACAAGCTTTGCTTTTGAGAATAAACTTAATTAGCTTTCAGGGAGAATTTTATATAAGAGAGTTTCATACTAAAAATCCGTAGAGCCATACACAGTTCTTGCATATTTGAAATTAACCACACCAAGCTACAAGTTGATCCCCTCCACTAGACTCCCCAAAAGAACAACATAAGGAGGAGTTTCACACCAATTAAGCATTGTTGTTGAGAATTTAACTTTGAAACTAATGTATATTGTATCCTTATTGAATTAGAATACTTAGCTTTCAAGGAGAAGTTTACACCAGATAGTATCAGATTTCATATATCCATAGTCCATACACACTTCTTTCTTGCATATTTGATATTACCACATCAAACAATGAGTTGGTCCCCTCCACCCGACTTCTAGTCTCCTCTAAAGATTGATACAAGGGTTACATGGTTATTGAGTTAGAAGAGCATACCAACAAACAAAAACAGCCCACATAGTCTCGTTTAGTAATCCTTCTTGTTGTGGATCTTGCACCCTGCACAAATCTGGACAAATCGAAAAAGATTATTCAATGGCCCACACAGGACAAATCTGATCAAGACAACACAAATCAGGACAAATCTGATCAAGGCATATGATCAAATCATAGCTTGATGATCAAAGGTGCTCAATTACTCAATTAGCAGATAAATCATGGATTCATTGAAGTCCAAGCTAAATTTTTCCTCGAACATGAAATGAAATAGGATGAACAGAAAATAAGTCGACAAAGATTATTTAATGACACGACCAGAGATGATTCATGGGAAATCCTAATTACACTAGCAAGATAGAGATTACAAATTCATGCGATCGTCTAAAAGGAAGCAAACCCTAATCCCCAAATTCTAATGATTATCCTCATCAAGAATTGAATAACCAAATTCGCAAAATGAAAAAAACGATCAAATAGGAAATTGAACAACGTAATTGTTTGATGAAGAGAGAAACAGAGAAACGAAGATTCACAATCGGAGTTGAATTGAATAACCATATTCGCATAGAAGGTAAGCGTAATCGTCAGAGCCATCTCCTTCCTTCAGATCAGAACCCTAGCCGCCGCCCCCGACCCCCTTTGTAACAGGAATATATAGTGGTATGGGACACCTTATATCCCACATCGAGAAGTCATGAACCCCGATGTGGGTATATAAGTGGGAGCCCCACTACCTCTAATGGCTACCTTTTAGGGGTGGGAACGGGATCCCGCTTGTATACCCGCTACATTGGTATCAAAGTTGGAACCGACTTCTCGGCAACGACATACCCATTCCGAACCTAAGAGGTAAAAGAGAAACCCAGTTCTTGTGGGGTGTTGGGTGACAGGTATCGGGATGTAAAAGGCAAAAAAAAAGTCTAATCCTCTTGTTCGGAGCCGCCGACACGTCAGCTTTCAAGGACGGTGCTCTGTAACAGGAATATATAGTGCTATGGGACACCTTATATCCCACATCGGGAAGTCATGAACCCCAATGTGGGTATATAAGTGGGAGCCCCACTACCTCTAATGGCTGGCTTTTAGGGGTGGGAACGGGATCCCGCTTGTATACCTGTTACACCCTTCCTTCTCCCTTCTTGTGGACTGCGCTCGAGCCCTCCCGCTGAGCCCGGAGGCCTTCGCCTAGAGTCGTGCATCTCGACACTGAATCCAGGCGAGTCTGAGTCGCCTTTGCTCGGATCCTAGCCCACAGCTCCACCACCAGCACCTGGACCTTTCTCGCATGCACCCTCATCTGACCGTGGTTGCCTTGCTCGCCACCCGAGCTCGCCAGAGCGCCGTCGATCTCTTTCCTTCTCTGGCCCAACACTTTGTCTCGATCTCTCTCTGATTTTCTCCCACTCCATCGATTACCCTTTCTTGGGACCCGGATCCGATTTTCTGCAAATAAAATCCAGATCAGGTTAACCTTGCAAACTTTTCCCAAAACTGGGTTATTTTAGCAAATTGTCCATAATTCATTCTACCAAAAAATAATATAGATATAAATAAAATAAAAGCTATCAAGTAATTAATTTCGATATAAATAATTTTTTTCACTAAAAAATAATCTATATATAAATAAAATAACACCCATAAAATATTTATCTATTAATTTTTGTGTAAGTATGGCTATAAATTATTTCGATTTATATTTTTATCAATCAATCAATTAACTAATATAAATATTGTGACTTATGATAACTTTCTATAAATTTTGACAATATATTATTTTAATACTTTGATGGAAAATTTTTTTCCTAGAAACAATCACGCACCGCCACATAGAACGCTATGTATCGGTCTTAGTATATATACTAGTTCGTTTACCCGCACCTTTAAAACAATTTTTTGAAATCATGTATATAAACCTAGTTCAATTGAATGCGTGTTAAATTATCGATGAAATATTGGAAAAAAGAAAAGAAAAACCAATTGCCGAAAAACTGAAAATAGTTAGTATATTAACTTTTTTTGTGAAATAATTTCTTACATTGATATTAAGGGTTAATTATCGCTAGATGAGCCCACCTTCCATGTGTATGATAGAAAAAAGAACACCTCGCTTACTGGAACTTATTCATTAGTAATTATAAATTATAAATAGATACTCGGTATAAGAGATATAGATTTTTATGGATATTGTTTAAGCATGACAAATGTTTAGTTCAAATCCAAACACCTTATATTCCCCTTTTTTATAGC
Source organism: Persicaria maculosa (assembly GCA_963922045.1). Taxonomy (NCBI): domain Eukaryota; kingdom Viridiplantae; phylum Streptophyta; class Magnoliopsida; order Caryophyllales; family Polygonaceae; genus Persicaria; species Persicaria maculosa. Next base: position 13,758,707 of record OY998261.1, on the reverse strand, counting down.
AATTTTTAATATTAACTTATGCTTTATTTTAGTTGTCCATATAAGGGTTCAAGTATATCAATTGAGTTGAACAGTCTTAATGTAAAAATACTTTTATCATGAAATGCTTCAATAGTATATAAAAACACCTAGTTTATACTCTTAACAAATTTAATAAATATGTACTTTATCAAAATCTAAAGAATAAAAATTTATGTGTAGGGATAAAAAATGTGTTATTATTCACACTTATGCAAAAGTGTCAAAATTAAGAGCTAGAAATTTAGAAAAGGCTCTCAAGGTCTTTTTTTATGCAAGGTTTTCAAGCCCTCTTGCTAATTTCAAATAGTTGGGAAATACATTAATAATCTATGAGATATCCTTAGCTCATATATCATTTGTGATTTCACAAAGCTAGCGAAACATAATATTTATCTCAGAAATTTCATGAGGTACCCCCGAAGTATCGCTTAATTCACGCAGTAACCAATTGTTTTACACCTTTCACGTGGTACCTCTGAGGTTTTGAATCCTTTCACCTTGTACCCTTCTCTCTTTTTTTAAACAACTCTGTTACTGAATTAAAAGGTTACTGAAAAATTAAAAAAATAAAGTGATCAAATTAAAAGAAAAGGGGAAAGAAGCACGCACAAAAGGTCGAACCAGGACATAAGACGCGCATAGAGGACAAACGAACAAAGGAAGTCGGAGCTGCTGATTGCCAACGTTGGCGACCAGCAGCTCCGGCTTCCTCTGGTCGTTCATCCTTTGTGCGCGTCTTTTGTCCTCATTCGACCTTCTGTGCGTGCTTCTTTCTCCTTTTCTTTTAATTCAATCGCTTTTTTAAAAAAAAATTCAGCAACCTTTTAATTCAGTAACGGAACTGTTAAAAAAAAGGATAAGGGCACGAGGGGAAATAATTCAAAACCTCAGGAATATTATGTGAAAGGTGTAAAATAATTCACCGTGTGAATTAAGTAATATCTCGAGGGTAACTCGTGAAATTTCCTTAAATTTTAAGTAAGAGAGTTTAAAACGCATGCATCATGTTAGTTTGTCCTTAAAGTTAACAGAGATAGGGCTGGGTAAAGCTATTGGGCCAAATCTGGTCCAATTAAGATAGTGGGGGTCTTTCTTTCTTTCATTAAAATTGGTTTCAAATTTGAATTTCTGTACACATCTACTATAATCTATTGCATAAATTATAGATAGGGACCAATCAGTAGAAGTCCTACTACTGCTAGAATAGTGAATTATAAATCTGGACCAAATTACTCCAAACTCCAAAGGGTACCTACCTCATGATGCTCTTTCTTTCTTCCTGAATCCTGATGACTGCAACCATGGATGGTGCCCTATGTACCACCATTGCCTATTGAGCTAGGTCAACACACTTGCAAGTTTACACTTGAGTACCCTATGTACGATTTGTATGATTTCGAATTGTATCTGCTTTAGCGGTTATATGATTCAATCTTACATATGAGAGTTTAATTATGTGTTTCTGATTCATAGTACATGTACTCAGTACACTTTGTTTGAACAATTTACAAGAATTTGCTTGCTTGGAATTCGAAAACGCACCAAAGAAATTTGATGTATGAACACACAACCTATCGAAGTAGAAGAGTGAGGTCCTCTGCATTTGTCCATCTACGGATCATACTCGAGGATCTTGAAGGTTGTTTCTTATGAGATATGTTTCATCTAGGGGTAGAATTGGTATATTATCATGTCATTTTTTCATTTATTATGTACCAACCAATTTGAATTGGTAATCTTAAAACACATGCCATTATCAACTACTGAAGGGGTTGTACCACTTAATTAGTTACTAATTAAATTGGTTGGTACATTCTGATAATGATAATTTACCAACTTTCGAGTGTTGAGAAAAAACATATAAATATAACACAACATAAATAAAACCTACAAGTTATTCCAACACTTAGGTTTTCGTCTTAACAGACAATATTTAAGCACAAAAGCAACATAAAACTTAAAAGTTATTACAAAGTGTTTAAGCGCTAAAGCAAAAACATCATAGTAGTAGGAAGGTCCTAGTTCAACCAACGCTTAGGTTTTCGTATGAATCATGGTCGAACTAGTATTTCTCCCTTAATTAAAAACATTTTCTATAAAAAAAAGTTACAAAAACTAATCAACTTAATAGTTAATATAAGTAAGAACAACTAGGAGAGCAATCAACATACTTGATATTTATGGGTTTGAATCATTTTAGGTATAATAGTTTCTTTCACAAAGAAAAAAATACAAGTAATTTTTTTTAATCTGTATAATTTAATAAGAATGATAATAATTTAAAGATAATAGATATAATAAAATACAATTTATTAAAAACCGTGAAAGACGCGGGTAATAACTAGTTTTACATAAAAGATAAAAACTTAAAACAATTACAAAAATAAAAATAAAACTAAATATAATTGGTTTGGTAGGAATTGATTGGTAATACCGTACAAATCAATTTCAAATCGATTGATAATGTTAATACCAACTTTTTCATTTCTATTACCGTTACCGTACTTAAGTTTCATAACTTGATTCAGTATACCGAACCAATTATATTGGTAACCAATATCATTGGTTCAGTTGGTACATGTTGATCGATAAGACTGAAGCTATGGTTTTGGGATGGGATTCGAGTTGATTTAGTAAATTGCTTGGATTGTTTGTATTTAGTGCTATTTTAGGTCCATCATACCAAATTGAAGACAAAAACAATGGAAGCTAAAAAAGACTTTTCAGAGGGGAGGGGTGACAAAACAATGAAAACATGTTTCATCTTCCTTTTAGGCTTTTTGTCAGTTCCGTCATTCATTCAAATACTCTGCAGTCCCGCCAACGCCAATCTCCCCTTCCTATCTTTGTTTTGCTTTCAGATTCCTTCAGCTGCCATCTTTTTTCTTTTTTTTTGGGTTTTACACCTATTTTTTAACTTAAGATATTACAGCCTTATTATTACTACCTCCGTTTCCTTTTAATTAACTTTTTATTATTCATACACGTTTTTAAAGGTATGAAAAACTATATGAAATAATAATTTTTAAAAATATTTTTTTCGATAATCTCATACTTATTGGTGATAAGTATAATATTATTATTAAAATATTAATATTTAATATAGTTTTGATCGTTCTAAAACTACGTGCATGACTTGAAAAAATCACTTAAAAGGAAACGAAGGGAGTACCATTTGTCTAGCCTATTACAGGAATATATGTTAAATATACTTGATTAGGAAAGAAAAATCATAAATGAAAATGGCCAAATACTAAAAAAAATATATTTAAAATTTGGTTAAATTGGTGAATTTAGAGAAATCTTTCTCAAGTTGGCATGTTTATTTAACCTATGTTTTAAGAGCATATGTTAGAAATTATTTATATTTATATTTAAGATGATGACGACGATGTTGATGATGTAATCTTAGATTTATATCATCATCATAAATATTTATATTTGTTTTGACCATATATAAAATCTTTGGATAATGTACATTTAATTAGAACTTACAAATCCGGATTTGAGAAGATTTAGTTTTGACTTTTTAAATTAGGGTTGTGTTAATTCTTTTTATATAGAGAGAGAGATTTGGATTTTACAATTAAGGGAAATAATTTCAAATTTAAAAAATCTTAGAAAGAGTATATGATATTAAAAAGATTCAACATCAAGTTAGTTAGATGCAGGTGAGCTGAGCTGAGCTAACTTAACTAACTACCCCTTTACTGGCTTTTCAGTTTTCACGAGCTCTCACCCCTCACCAACTCTTCATTTTTGTGCTAAAAAGGGCACCCGTCTTGACATTTTTTCTTCACAAATTTGTGAGTGCAGGAGTGGCGGATCAAAAAAAAAATTAGGGGAGGGGGTAAATATTTTTTCGGGCCATTTTTTTTTTTTGCATGTATATATGAAACTTATTATTTTTGTTTAAATATGTTATGAAAAACTTTAAATTTGTTATTTAAATACTCATTTCTAGTAGAAAAAAATAATTTTTATTTAAAAAGGACTTTCATATAATAGATTTTTTTAATAAAACACCTTAATTATGAATTTTTTTAACAAAGACCCTTTGTATAATTTTTTATTGTCCAACCAAATGTTATCTTTTTTCAATTGAAACACCAACTTCTATTTTCCAACCAAATGTTATAATTTTTTATGACATTTTATTTTAGTGATCAAAATTCCTTTATTTAATTAATTAGTTAGTTTAAAAAATAAAATGATTATAGAACAAATATTATAATATTATCTTTTTTATACCAATCAACATATTTTTTTATCTTGTGATTTATTTTTTAGGATTTAAAATAAATTAAAACACATAAAATTTAACCTTTAAACTTTTTTAAATAATTAAAAACAGATAAAATGTAGCCTTAATTTAAAAAAATATTATAAGATTCTATTTTAATTTGTTAAAAAAATAATTTAAAGGTGTTTTGTTGAAAAAACACTATTATATAAGTTGCCTTAAAAAAAAGGTTAGTTGAATAAGGGTATTTCGATTATAAACATAAAATGTCACCGAAAATAAAACACATGTGGTTGGAAAATAGAGGTTGATGCTTTAATTGAATGAATTATATTATATAAGGTGTTTTTGTTTTTAAGAAAAATAAAAAATATTTTTGTTAAAAAACATATAAGTTATTTTTAAGAAAAAAAGACCTTAAAATACTAGATGAAGTGTTAAGGGATAAGGGATCATAGACTCTTTCACTTATAAGTGTATTCCTGTATCCATATTTTTAAAAAGATTCAAACCCAAAATTCTCTTAATATGGAATATAATACCAAGTACAACAACAACTAGACAATACCAGTATACCACATGAAATTAGTAGTCTTACAAATATGTATTATTGTATGCAATATTTCTTTGTGATTAGATGATCCATTTATAAAAATCTTTTAACCCTCAAATAAAAATAACATAAAATTGAATATAACAAATCAAACAATGTAACATTACTATTACTATTAAGGATCGACAGAATTACTTGTAATAGAAGCCAATTATTTTTTTTATGATTTGTTGGTTTGTATTAGCTTGCTGGCTTAAAAAAGTTAGCATGCTTATTTTGAAACTTTGATATATTTTTCGAAAAGTTATATATCTCTAATGTTTTATTTTGAATGGTTGTCTTATATATCTCGTACTCCTTTTTTTAGAGCTTGTACTCTGTATTTGGATTTTGCAATTTTGTTAATATTTCAGGCATTCATTAATTGTTTTTTTTAAAGAAGAATTTGATGTATTGAACAAGTTCGATGGATCGATTGACCAAATAAATTGGCAATGGGTTGATGCTTGTTGGATGCGCCTCTTTTTTATTTCAGTTGTATGTTTGATGGGCTATTCGTCTACCGACTCATTAGCCTATCGAGAATTAGAATTGTTTAGTCTCGAATTTTTAATCTATAAAAAAAGGCAATGGATTAACCGTTGTGAACATTGAAAAAACCAATATAATACATAATCAACAAAGAAAATAACACTGAGAAAATTAGAGAGTGATAAAAAGACACTGGTATAAGTGGACGATGACAGAGTCATATTTTCTAAGTAGTAGTATCATCAATGATAGATTTCATCACTTTTTTTTATTAGGAAATAATTCGAGATCAGATATACCTGAATCTCGAAGGCCGACAAGTCGGCAGACGGATACCCGTCAATACATACAAATGAAAACGAAAACGAAAAGCGGAGCAATACAACAAGTGGACACGCACCCTACAAGAAAACGAGCCAAGGAAAACTAAATCTAACACGAAGGGGACGTAGACTACGGACAAAAGCCAAGCACCGAACTCAAACAGCACCGCTGGCCGGCGATACATCAGGAATCCATGTGGGTAGTGAAGACGAACCTCCGGGAAGCTCCTTCCCGTACACGGAGTCGCCCCGTACACACTACCTCGATCCCAGCCAGACCCGACTCCGACTGCCAGAACCCCAACATAGAAGAAGAACCCCCAGGCGCACCAAAGCAGAGACGCACGCCACCCGAGCAAAGCAATCCGCGAAAGACCGGTCACAACGGACCGGTCAAGCCCAAACGGGATTTAATCCAAGCTCTTTCGAGCGGTGTTTCAAGCCCTTACGGGATATTAAATAAGTCATTTCGGACGTTTTTTATAGTTTTATTTATATATAAATAAAAACCGACAATTGTTATCATTTATATATAAATAAAAAAATATTATATTATATTTATTTATTTTATTAATTAATAAATATTTTTTTCCTTAGATTTCTCTTGTTTCGAGCCAGCTTAGGGCCCAAGGATTGACCTTGGGCCCAAAGCAACAAAGAAGCCCATCCACCAGGCCCGATCGGGCCTAAGAAAACGCTGCAAAGCGCTGCCCTCAACAAAACGCAAGGCCGATCAATTCACAAGATCGCCGCCGACCAGACTAGGAGAAGGGGAGGAAAGCGGGCGGTGTTAGAGGCGGAGCCCGAACCAGGCCGGCGCGCCAACAACGGAGGAGAGACCCTCGGTGGAGGAGGAGAGAACTCGGCGCAGCCGACAACCAGGAGCAACCGAATTCGGCGACAGATAGACACAGGCGCCCGACGGGCAGAAAATCCGTCGAGAACGAGCCTAAAACCACCAGCGAGAAGCCGAGTACGAGCCCATGGAAGGGAGAGAAGCCTGAAACCACCAACGATCGTAGGATCGAGGCAAGAACAGACCGAAGGAGGATGGGAATTTAGCCATAGCAGGCCAAACGCTTGAAATTGAAGAAAGGGGGAGAGGAGGGGGAAAGAAGAACCCACAAACTCCCAAAACCCCAACAAATTCTATTCAGATCGAAATTGAAACCAGTCGGAAAGGGGAAATCCACCACCACTAATGGTGGAGAGAACCACCACCGGAGGCAAGAGAGAGGACGGCGAAACCGGTGGCTCTCGAAGGAGAGTTAGGGCTCCCAAAGGAGGGGTTTGGGCCTCCCGGAGGAGAAGTTCGGAGCTCCCACAAGAAAGCGTTTCTTACTATCAAATTGATTCAAACCTTAATGTTCTTCTGTTGATTGTGCTTGTTGCTTGAACAAGGGAAAGAAAACCAAGATTTCACCCATTCAGAATTTTTGGGTTTCCTCCCAATGATAGATTTCATCACGTTTGCAAAAGATAAGAACATTTTACATATTATTAAATGAAATATGTAAAAGGCACCCTAATTGTCCACTCTCGAATTGTACTTGTATAGTTGAATTGTATGCCATTATATTCATTTTTCCGTAATTGGTCTCTAACTTAGTTTAACAAAATAAATAACTTTTCAGAGTTTATGATTTTGTTATTATATATTTTTAAATAAAATAAAAATAATATTTTAATTTAACCTTGTGAAATTTAAGATTTTCAACAGTTACTTACCCAAATTTTTCAAAACTTTTGACTTTTCATTCACAAGTTTTCATCAGACAGTTTTACCAAATACTCTGCACCCTAGTACCTTATTGATTTATATTTAAAAAATAATCTTTTTTTTTAAATTGAATACCGTAGTATATGACTTTTTATTCGACGGGGAAAAGGAAATTCAAATTTGGGGCGCTTTTTCTTCTTTAGCTGACCACCTTCTTACTTTTCCTCTGTTTCTCTTCCGTCTTCATCCTCCCCTTTCTCACTCCCATCACTTCCAATTCCCCAACCAAATCCCTAAAACAGCTTCCCAATCCAACAATGAAGTTCACTTCTTCGCCCTCTTCATCCTCTTCCACCTTCCCCGCCTCTAAAGGCTCTGTTTTCGGCTGCCTCTCCTTCGTACTGCGGCGATTCCTCCGTTCCAGAGCCCTCCCATTCGATCAGCTCGGAGAGATTGCCCCATTCGAGGACCAGAGCCCCAATTCCATGGAATCTCTGAAATCCGAATGTTCTCCGGCCCCCAATTTGGTCGCAAGGCTCATGGGGCTCGATTCGATGCCCAATGCCGGCACCCGGAGAGGCTCTAATCGGAGCAGGTCGATGAATTCCATAGATTGCAGGCTCGGTGAAACAGAGGAGGTGCAGGGGAAGCACAGGAGGATGAAGACCTTCGTTTCCTTCCGCGAGACTCCGTCGTACTTCGAGCTGGAAGACGACGATTTCTTCGTTCTTCGGTTCGGAGAGCGGAATCAGCGGCGGCGGCGGAGGCGAAGGAGGAGGAGAACGGAGAGGACGCGGATTCCAAAAGAACAAGGGAGGAGGCATGGCTTCAGGATCGAAGAGGGAGATGATTTGGAGGCGTTTGTTCATCAATTGGGAAATTTGGATGATGATGATGTTGAAGTTGCTGAGACAGAGAGCGAGTCTGAAAATTTGAGCCCTGTTTCAGTTCTTGATCACAGTTGTTTATTCATGGCGGATCATGAAGCTCCCACATCAGGTATACACTCTTTTGAATTTAATTTTTTCATGATTTTTTTAGTAATTAAGTTGGATTTATTTCTTATTTTTTTCGAAACTGATTTAGTCCACCTCGCACAGACAGACTTAATGAGTTAAAGTATTTTTATCACAATTCACAAGTAAATAATCCTCGACCGACTCATCACACACATTTTATTAGATTTATTTCTTGTTAACTCTCTCATCGTAAAATAGTTTAGCATCTTAGGTTCAACTTTGTGCTAATTACACAAAACAACAACATTTTTTTATTTTTAGGGAATTTTAAGTTTTTTTTTCTACATTATATGACTCATTTTTCAAGATAGAGATACCAGAGAAAAATAGCTTTTGCACATTTACAACATTTTTCAAAATATAAATGCTTTTTCAAATTTTTGAATGATTTTTTTAGACAAAATTTATTTTTCAATTTTGAAGAAGTGATTAGAGATGATCTAAATAGCTAAATGCAATTTTCCTTTTTAATGGGCATTTTTGTGTAATTAAGTCAAAATAGAGGGTGGTTGTGTAATTTAACCTAAAACTTTTGAAAGTCAGTTTTGTAGGCATAACATGCTATCAAGTACCGTACCAATTAAGCCTTTCGGCCTATCATAATTTCACTATACAACATTTTACAACCTACGGAGTAAAATTTAGGTGTCGACCGTTGAATCATTTAAAATTCGTTACTCGATCTCTTTTTTTTTTCTTTTTCTTTTTTAAAAAAGAAATCTCAAATTTCATCGATTTATACCTTATTAGACTTAGCCAACCAGTGTGCTGTGCCTTTCAGCAGAAGAAGAGACAACAAACGGAGGTTCAAGCCTAAGGAGGAAGTTGGTGTCGGAGCTCTCGAGTCTCGAGCACCGTTCGAATGACCATAACAATGAAGCATGCCCTATATCAAATAACGATCAAGCATCGAGTGAAGTAGCGGAAGGCAGGCAAGCGGGCTTGCGAAGGAAGGACTATTACAAACACCAAAACATAGAGATGCTTACCCAAATCTGCAGGTTAGCTGATGAAGAGATGGCGGATTCGGAGTGGGATTTCAAGGGCGGTATAAGGAATTTCAAGAGGTGGGAAGTTGGGATTGGAGTTGAATTGAGTTTAAAGATTGTAGATCAGTTGTTAGATGAAGTAGTACATCGACTTTTGTAGGAGATTTGAATTTTGAGTGTGACTTGTAAGCCTATGAAGTCACAATTGTTGTATACACTAGCTAGATATGAATAAAGTACTAAACATAGTTCATGCCCATTTCAAAATTTGCGCCTAACTACTCGAAAGAGTTTCTCCCTTGATATGCGTTCTCGAATTCTCCTTTATTTGAACATTATTCGAGTTTTCTCTAGTCTTAAGATGATAATAGAGATGGATGAACCAGACTAATTCTCTGCACATACCATGATGTGAAGTTTTTATTTGTATGTAAAATCTAAACATATGAATCCCATCAAACAACGTTTTGGGGGCAAAATTTTTAAAAATTGTGCTAGAAATATACTCCCTCTGTTCGGCAAAACTTGTCATTTTATGGTGTTATTTTTGTTCAAAAAAACTTGTTATTTTAGGTATTTTACCCTTCACTTTACAAAAATGCCCTTGATATGATTGATGGTTTATTAGTTGTAGTTTTCGATAAAGTAAAAAAGGAGGGTAATAATTGAGGGTAAATTGGTATATTTGTTAATTGCCTTAAAACTTGTGAAAAAAGCTAAAATGACAAGTTTTGCCGAACGGAGGGAGTATAAAATATGGATAATTTCGGATGGAATCAACTGTCTTCAAATGTCTCTCCTCGTCCATAATTTTTTTTTAAAAAAGAAAATTATCAAAATTTGAAAAAAAAAATGGTAAAGGGTTGGATGATTTGTGAGAGAATACAGGGAGACATGGAGAAAATGAGGACAACAGATCCGATATGGGATAATCTGTATCATATTTGTGGATAAAAATATCACATTTGAGTGCGTATATCGTCGCCGTTAAGAGATAAAAGGAGGAGGACAAGAACATAGTAGAAAAGGTGAATGAGTCGGCCATTAAGATGGGATTGTAAACACAAGTAGTCAGGAAATGTGAAGTGGGTAGCCCTATTTTCAGGTACTGTCATTGTCTAATCAGTTGGCATCGGTCATTTGGGATTTTACCACTAAACAAAAGCTTCCATGCGTAATAATTTGTATAAATTAAGATTAGTACCAGTGGCGGATCTAGTGAATAAAAGTTAGATGAGCGGAAAACTATTCAGGTTAAAAGAGATCAAATTTTGCCAAGCCAAAATACAATTCTCATAGTATTTCATCAAAAACCCAAAAGAGATTTAAACTTTTTCAACTACAAGAGTTACTTGATATTTATAATAATAAATAATTCCATTACAAATAAAATCAATTAGAAACACATTTATCATATAAATTATGGGCAAATTTTAGAAAACCACTCTTAAAATAGACGAGTTTTCACAAAACCACCATCAAAATAAAAAATTTCATAAAACCACCCATAAATTTAGTTTATTTTCAAAGACCACGCACTACCATTTTTATATGTAAAAAGTTATAAAAAAATGTTAAGTATTCATATTTTCTTAAGTGCTTTGTTAATTTATTCCATAGTTAGGTTATACTGTATTGAATACAAAAGGTGAGAATTTAACACTTTTTACATATTTAAATGGTCATGGTGGTTCTTTTGAAAGAAAAATAAATTTATAGGTGGTTTTCTGTAAAATTTTATTTTAAAGGTGGTTTTGTCAAAACTCAACTATTTTAAAGGTTGTTTTATGTAATTTACCGTATAAATTATTTATGATCAGACTTTCTATTGAATCAAAAATTTAAAAAATTATACATTAATTATACAAAAAGTAATAAATTATACATTAAAATTTGCATTACAATAGACTACTTAATAAAGATAATGAATTGTGTAAAGTAACAATAATTTAAGTTTCTACAATCAAATTACCATTCAATACAAAAAATAACCTTATTTTCGAAATTTAAGAATTTAATAGTAAGAAAAAAAATTACTATTATAGTAAAATGAGAGTCAATAAGCATACGTAATTGTTGAAGATAAACAGTATGGAAGAGAATTTATAAATTAGGTGTTTGTGCCATAACTGTCGTGTCGCTAATTGCAACTATACTCTATTACTGGTGGTTTTTTTTGTCATATCTGTTAACGGTGGGTTTGGGAAGAACTAGAGGATTTTATTTTAATTTTGTATTGCTAAATAATTATACCTAAAAAAAATTGTTGCAATGGAGAAGGTAAATTGTGTACGTACAAAATGTAAAACAAATTGAAAGTGATTTGGGCTTTAAGTTTTGGGCCCAAGTTGCCCAATATAATAAGTCTTATCCAATTTTATTTTAACCCTAGCAAATTTTTTATTTTTAGCTATGAAGAAAAATTTTGACCCAGCAATTGCTGGGTCAGCTCACCAAAACATCCGCCCCTGATTAGTACTGCATTGCTTATCTTATCCCTTGGCTAATGTTTTAATGTTTCACTGCCAAACAAAAACAAATCCCATAAAGTAGGCCGATTAGCAGGACTAATACTTGGTTGATCATTACTGTCATCAACCACTAGCTGCAGGAAACTTTTGTGTGTTCTTTACATGAATTCAAAGCCCGAATAGTGAAAATATCGGTGGTTGTTACGGTTTTTAAAACCGTAAAGATATCTATTGTTGCGGTTGTTAAAACCGTGAGAAATTAATCTAACTACGGTTTTGAGTTTGTGAGAGAGATCAAATTGTCTTCTTGTTCGATCACTAGTCGGAGAAAATGTAAAGATTGAAAAAAAAGTGAGATTGGCATGATATGGGAAGCCGAAGTAGTAGTAGTTTTTTTTTTTGTGGGTAAGTAGTATGTTTTTTTTAATAATCCACTTTAATGATTTTGCTTAGTAAAATATTTTCACGGTTTCTGAAACCTTGGCCACAAGACATCCTCACTGTTTCTGAAACCGTAATCACCAAAATCTCCCACAGTTTTGAAAAAATCATCGATACCTTAATATTAGGCGAGATTTTCACCGTGCCAATAGTAACCCGTTTTAAAGAATAAACACCAAAGAGGTGTGCTTGTGATGCTATAATGAATAGGGATTAGAATTGTAATTACCGAGGAAAGTGGGTATGGATGTATAAATAGATATATGTGGAATCGAATAAATCATCAATGGAATAATCAAATATCTTTACCTCTCTCTTGTTTTATTTCTCTCTATCTTCTGAACTTCTTCTACCCTCACCCGATGGGATTGGGTTGCTTCTCGAGGATGATTGTAGGGGAAAGGCTACTCCCTGTTTGTTCTTTGTGTAGCCAGGTTTTGTTGTTTCAGGAGGGCTTTCCCCATCTCGTTCGATTATAAGAAAAAAAAACCCTTCTACCTCTCTTGAACCCTATCTCTCTCAATCACCATAGAAAAGCCATAACTTTCTCTATTCGACCTTCGGGTCTTGACAGATATAATAAGGGCTCGTTTGGTTTAAAATTTGAAAAGATAAAAGGAAAAAAATTAATGTAGTTCATTTATAGTTGAAAATACATTGTTAAAAAATTTAATCATTACCTCCTCCTTCTAACTTTTCATACAAAATTGATTTTGTTCCTCCTTATTTCAAGTACTCATTGAATGTGAGGTAACCATATCTCATATACTCTTCTAACTATTACCCCTCTATCTTATTTTTCATACAAAAAATAACATTCTTCTCGTATCTAGATATATTTTTCTATAAAAAAATTATTTCCATTCCGTTTAACTTGTATGCTTATACCAAACGAACCCTAAGTATTGATTGTTATCAATGTCAAAATCAAATCAACCAACTTATACAGTTATATACTTGATGTTTGGAATGGTCTAGTATCGGTATCGAAATGATATGCCAATTCCTTGTATTTCAGCAGACCTTAGAGAAATAACTCAAATCCAAAATAACTCGAAACAAATTAAATAGGGAAGAGACCTAAATCCGAAATCTCGAACAATATCCAGACTGCAATTCCACTGCTTACAAGTAGCAACAAAAGCCTATGGTTTCTTTTGAATTAGGTGCAACAAAAATGGAAAACTAGAACAATATCCAGACTGCAGTTCCACTGCTTACTAGTAGCTGGTGGCTGATGCTTGTTTTTGCCTTTCCAGACTCAAAGTGCAACCAAATATAGTAATAAAGCTGGCAAAGATATCAAGATTCAAGCTCCAATGATGGAATACTTGCTGAATAAATTTCATGGAAGATTACAAGGGCATGGATTGATTGAGTTAATAAACTTGAAAAGTTGAAATACATATATGTTGCAAAAAAAACAACAGTTTTTCTCATTAGAGCAGGGTCTGGAAGTCGAGATGATACACTCTCATTTGAAACTTGCAAGATCATTGTCAAGCCGATAGTTGAAGCAACACAAGATTGCAATTAGGACTTTTTAATTTATGCAGATGCTCATAGAGATGAAAAATTTTGAACAAATATCTCTGTGATGCACTCTTCATCAAAGTTATTTCAAGGCTTCAACGAATCAATCAACAACTGCAGCTTCCAAAATCAACAACTATTAATACCCCAAAGAAGACAAAGAACACAGCCAAAAAAAAAATAAAAAAATGGAGCTCAATTAGCCATCAATTAACTGAAAAGCAAGAATCTTTCCCTCAATCGACGGCCATTCGATTTGCAATTGTTAAACAGAAAGCAGGAAGAACATAGCTGACAAGAGATTTCGTAATTGGGCGTTTGGGCGTTGAGAGGGTTGTGATTTGATTTCTGCAAGTAACTATGACACGACAATTTATCGAGTTGGAGAGGATGAGACTTGAGACCGTGGGACTCTCTCTCTCTCTCCACGGGTCGTTGTTTTTGGTCACTTACTTAGTTACTTGTAACAGGAAACAACCCTAGCTCTTCCATGTGCACACAACCTATGAAGAGAAGCCGCTATGGTTGGCGCTCAACTTGAAGAATCAAAGCAACCTAACACATGACATGACCCAACCCAACTTCGATTGTGAGTGAATCGCCTTTTTAGACCATCAATTTCTTGCTTTGTTTTCTTCTCTGCTTGTTCAAATTTCAGCAAAATACGCCATTTTTTTAGTTCCCATTTGATTTCCTCAATCCACAGCTGCGTTGCGTGTTGGAGTTCTGAAATCCCTCCGTGGAAGAAAAGCCCTCCTCATCAATCCAATAAATTGGGAAATTGTATGTAGTTTTGAGTCGCAGATTCAACACCATGGCATTATCCAGTAGCTGTTTATCCCATCCTTGGATCTTCTCCCAGGTAATTAAGTTCTCTTCCCCCCTCTTTCGAATCTTACATTTTCTACCAATTGCTATGGCAATTTCATCCCTTCAGTACCTTTGAAGTTCAATTTCGACCTGGTAGGGGGGTTTGGTACAGGGTTTAGGATAATCTGATTGCAGCAATATCTAGATTTGTGGTGTTCTAGCTTCATGAATTTGACAAGAGTTTGATTTGTGATCCACACATCATGATGGTGGGGGCACCATTTTAGTTGTTCAATTTTGTATCTTGTAGGTCTGATGTAACTTGTTGAAACCCAAATTGGATTAAACACTCTTTGTTAAGTTTCAATCTTGCTTGAATCTGGTTGTTTCTGCTTGTCACATCCTATTTGTTTACCATTTCTTTGGCTGTCTCAACTTCTAAGTTCCAAGCATTATGATTTTGGCCGAGCTCGTATGCTGAAAACTGTGTCAAATTCTGCTATTCACCTTGCTCTTGTGTGAATGCTATGTTACAATTGGAATGAGTGAATGTGTTGTTAGTTGATCTCATGTCAATGCCATGACATTGAAGCTTGTGTTGTTTCCGATAGACTGACCGGAGCAGCCTGGTGCTTAGGCCTCGGCATAAGTTGAGCTTGGATAGGAAATCGACTGTGTCTCACATCCCCGGGATGGGAGCAAACCAGATCACTGGATGGACCTTCCAGGGAGGCTGTAGAATTGCTGCTAGACCAGGTACAGAGAGGCTTTGTCAGCAAAAGAAACAGTCTGCAATACGCGCATGCTGTAAGTTGTTTTAGTCAAATTTCATATATATTTTCAGATAAGGAATTCAATCTGATCAACTTATGTGATTGCTTTATCCGCGTTATTTGCAGGGATGGTAGGGTCTCAACTTGCTAGCTGCGCATTCACGTTAGGAACGTTAACTGTTCTCCCCTTCTACTCACTCATGGTGTTTGCTCCGAACTCTGAAATCGTAAGTTCTTATCATGTATTTCTAGTTCAAATGGTTATGGAAAAAGGTTAACTGACAGATTGTTCCTGAGAATCAAGCGTTAGATTGATAGGCTCCTATCTCATTCTTAACTGCAGACAAAGAAGGCAATGGGCAGCAGCATACCTTATGTCGTACTAGGACTCGTATATGCTTATTTGCTATACCGTTCATGGACACCAGATACCATCCGTTTAATCTTCTCCAGTAAATATTGGCTACCAGAGGTCTGTAAGTGCATGATTTGCTTGTCATCAGCACATGATTTCGGTGAAAATATGATGAACAATTGCTGGTATTAGTTGATAAACTAATCTGCCTTGTGTACATTCTTCTCTTCATCAGCTATCCAGTATCGCAAAACTGTTCTCCAGTGAGATGACGCTGGCTTCTGCGTGGATTCACCTACTTGTGGTCGACCTCTTCGTTGCTAGGTCTGTATCTGATCTTGAAAATTGATCTTCTTCCTGGGGAAAATGTTTGTTACTCGGTTGAAGCTGTTTTTTTATTTTTATTGATGACAATTCTGTGTAGGCATGTGTATCTCGACGGATTGAAGAATGTAGTCGAAACTCGCCACTCAGTAGCCCTCTGCTTGCTTTCCTGCCCAGTAGGGATCTTGATCCATGCAATCACCAAAGCACTAACCAGAACAGGAGTCTGAAGCACTGCTATCAGCGTGTAGGTACGTGGATCTCGCAACATTCTTGTTACTATAGCTTGACCGCGAGCTAACCGTTGGTGAATGATGAGTTCGGGAGGGAAACCTTGTAACGTGGAAACTCGGGCTGATGAATAAACTAAGTGTTTGAATCTCATCTCATCATCCTTTCAATGGCCAAGAGGCAATTGTATGCACAAGCCTTGGAAGGGAAAGGGTTTGGGAGACTAGACCGGGTACGAACGCTCGAATGTGGTCTGTTGCAATATACCGTAGTTTGTCGAAACAGAACTGTGTTTCGGGCAACAATGTGTCAAATTATAGATTCTAGCTTCCAAACTCAAAATACATCTCTTTATTTTTGATTATTTCAAACCAGATTCGAACAGAAAGAATTCGTGATAATATACTGTCATCAACAATTGTTGTATATGGTGGTGACAATTTTGATGACAATATCTTGATTCGCGGATAAAATATTATTAGGCTTTGTTTGGTGAAAGGGTAGCTAATATAATAGTTGAAGCTAAGACCATCCGCAACCATAAGGTTACCTCTTATCAAATTTTTTTCCTCTCTCCCTATAATATTTTGACACCTCATTTATTTTTTCTTTTAAATAATTTTCTACTTTATCAACCTCTTTCTTTAAGGTTTTCATATTTTTACTCCACAACCATGAGTTTACCTCATTCTTCTCTTTTTCCCATTTATTTATACCAACTATATGATTTCCACCAATCATAATCTTATTACTTAAATATAAAAACATAAAAATAAATAAAGCATCATGCTTTTGCACATGGTCCAATGCACTTCCTACCTCTCCACACCAAGGCAACCCCTTTCCTCTATTTACCTTAAGGTTTTGCCTACAACCATGGGGTTACCTTTTAGCAACTAAGGTAAGCAAAACTCATGGTTGCTCATGCTCTAATAGGGTAGCAAAAATTGATGAATTATTTGTGTTAAATGAATATATGTTAATAGGTTAATAAAATATTTGGTAAGCCTAGCTGTTAGAGTAACTGGTGGAAACTTATGAATAGAAACCTAGAAGCTTTGAAAAGCTTGGGTAATAGCTGTTGAAAAGCTACGATTTTAAAAGTTAATTATACTAAAAAGCTTGGGTAATAGCTATTGAAAAGCTACGATTTTAAAAGTTAATTATACTAAAATCTTATATTTATTGGGGGTTGTTATATGCACTGTCGTTTTCTCGCCGTTTACACGGTCCCGACGCCGACTCCCGGAATCGGCAGTTCCTCCCAGCTCCGTCACCTCTGTCAGCTCCACCGATGCAAACTTCCGGTGTCGGTCTCCTGTTACTCAAGATTTGCCGAGTTCGAATTCGCAAGTTTGTCCAATAGAACTCACAAGCTTGTCCAATTACGATTGGAGCAATCGAACCAGCTCCTAGAATCGTTGCCGAGTTCGAATTCGCAAGCTTGTCCGACAACCTCATAATCTTCTTCAAATCGTCGCCGGGTACGAATTTGCCAGGTTCGAGTTCGAATTAGCAATAGCTGCCACCTTCCCGTCCATGGTGGTTGCCTTGGACACCCATGCTCGCTCCGAATTGGCTTCGGCTGGCGCAATTGGAGCTGCAAAGGGGATGCCTTGAAGTTGAGAGACAGCTTGGAGAGGAAGACAACACCCCATCACCGACACCCGGAGCCGAGGTCGGCAGTGTGCTCACCGACACTGGCAGCCGGGTCGCCACCGTGCGAATGGCGAGACAGCGCCGTTCCAACAGCAAAACTGTATTTATTTCAATTAAAATTGTATAATATCAAAACAAAAAGCTTCGAGGATGGTGTAAATCTCAAGTAGTCAAGAAAGGTGAAGTGGGCAGCCCTATTTCCAGGTACTGTCATTTTCTAATCAGTTGGTAAACTCATTTGGCATTTACCACCCAACAGATGATTCCATGCGCAATAATTTGAATAGATTATATGCTTATCTTATCTCTTGACTAATGTTTCACTGCCAAACAAAAGCAGATCCCAAAAAGTAGGCTGATTAGCAGGACTTATACTTGGTGATCATTGCTATCATCAAGCACTAGCTGCAGGAACTTTTGTTTGTGTTCTTTACTTTACATGAATTCAAAGAACAAAACACTAAGGAAGTGTTTGGGATACATCAAGTGTTGATTGGTATCGATATCAAATCAACCAACTCGAACTTGGTGTTTGGAATGGTCTAGTATCGGTATCGAAAAGATACCACAAATGGGTAATAATAATAATGACAATCCTAAAACAAATCCGACCTGGAAGAGACCCAAACCCTAAATGACCAAACAACATTAGACCTGATAATGACCAATCCGAATCCGACCTGAAACGAGATACTGATACCGAAATCGATACCTTGTATCGATACAAATTCTGATCAAATGAACACCTAAAACAGTTTCCCATTGCTTTTGTAAACTAGAACAATGTCCAGACTGCAATTCCACTGCTAACTACTAGCTGGTGGCAGATACTTGTTTTTGCCTTTCCAGACCCAAATTGCAACTAAATATGGTAATAAAGCTGGCAAAGATATCAAGATTCAAGCTCCAATGATGGAATTATTATTGAATGAGTTTCATGGAAGGTTACAAGGGCATGGATTGATTGAGTTACATATTACATGTTACTAAACTTGAAATACAGATATGTTGAATATACAAAGCCATGAATAAAATGCGAAAATAACATTTCATATGAAAAAATTATCACCCTTTTAGGCAGGCAAAAATTAGGGTGAGAAAAGAACCTGAGAACCGAAAACGGATAGATGCTTGTATAATTTGTTAAGAATTTCCTATTGATGGCGTGTTCGTTCTCAAGCAACCACCTGCTCTTGTTCCGAGTACAGCTGCTCCGCCCATGATGGGATCAACTCAGACCCTCCACTGCTAAGAGGATACAGCTGCTCTGAATTCGCGGCTGGTTCATCCTTGACGACTGACTGGACCCATGGAACATCAGGTCCTGCGACAGAACCTTCCATGAAAGTAGTCCCAGACGCAACGTTGGCATTGCCAGTGCTGTGAAACCCGAAAGAAGCAGATTTCCTGAGCTTGTTGAGCTCTTCTCCCTGGATGCCCCAATCCAATCTGCCATCAGGTGACCCCCACTGTGAAAGTTGAGAAGGGATCACGGTAGGAGTGGGCGAAGATAACCCAGAAAGACGGTTCATTGCACCACGGTCAATGAAGCTCTGGCTCCTATTCCCAAAGGCAGCTGTCCTCGAATTCAATATTGATAAGGCCTGAACAGGTGATGTAGTGACTCCCAAAGGGTAAGTAGATCGCAGCTGTTGGTTTGCGTTCTGGCGAATCTGCATCCCAGTTGGAGACTGAGACATAACCACAGGTGGTTCGCCATTGCTCATCAATGAGGTGCTCCACCTGGAAGGAGATGACAGACCAGCCAACTCCTCGAACTGTTGCATACGCCTTTGATTCTCTATCCCACACAGCTCGGTTTCCAACCCCAGATTTCTAGCATTCAAAGCCACCCTCAATCTGCTACCAGGAAGCTGCAAGGCAGGCGGTGTGACGACATTGAGCTGGTCGTGAAACATCGCCCCAGTAAAACCCATGGGAGAAGATTGCATGCTAGTCGGTGTCATGGGTGGCGTTGAAGTTGAAGGCAGTAACACCGAAGAGGGCCCAAGAGCAAGAGGGCTAAGTAATGTCATGTCAAACGGAGAAACACCAATGGGTGACATTGATCTTGGGGACGGAACAGCTGACCCAGTGGAAGCATACAGGGGCCGGATCTCCTCTGGCTTGTGGGCAAAGAAGCAAACCCTCCTTGCACAATTCGTCTCGTCCTTGCACAGCCTTGTGCGATACTGTGCAGGGTGTAGCCAGCACTCAAAGATCCCATGTGCATACCCGCAAGCATCGCCTTTGCTACAAGACCCCTTTCTGAACTCAGGGCACGGCACACAGCTGTAATGGTACTTCCTTGGATCACGTCTCCTCGCATTCTCACCCGGGTGAACAAAGGGACACTCTGTCCAGTCATGGGAATAAGCTCTTGAACAAGGCTTTACCTTAAATGTATACATCCTGAACTCATCAGTACTATATACCCCATTCTTAATGTCAGGGAGAGACGGATCAATAGGGTACTCCTTCTTCTCGGTTCCATTGCTTCTATTCGAGAGCTCTGTAACCAAAAGCACCAGTTCCTGATCAACCACTTTTCCAGCCAACACGGATTCGAGTATTTTCCTTGATTTTGAAGTACTCCAGCAAAGTGCAATTACATCACACGGCCTAGATCCATCAGAACTAACACAATTGATATCTGCAGAAGCATCAATCAAGAGCTTAGCGACTTCATGCGATCCATAAGAGCCACCAGCTGCAGCGCAATGAAGGGCAGTGGCACCATCCGAACCACTAGCACGGTTGACATCAACACACCCGGTTTGGAGGATATAACTCAATACATCCTTGCTTCCAAACATAGCAGCAATCATCAAAGGGGTCCTCTCCTCAAACCCCATCTTCTTAGACCCGATTCTCCTCCCATACCAAGAGCTCGATTCATCCACATCATGGCCCTCTTCCTCGACAGCACGCTTGAAACTCGCAAGATCATTGACAGCTGATAGCTCAAGCAAAACAGACGAGTTTCCGCAAAACCCTTCATCTTGCTTAAGAGGACTATTAGTACCCTCCATCGTTACCCCGGTAAGAGAAGTAACCTCCCTCTTGGAACCACTACACATGGAAACAGCTCTCTTGTTTTCTACCTTAAATTCAATACCTACACAAGATTGCAACAGGAAGGACATTTTAATGTATGCTGACACTCATAAATATACCAAATCAATCAACAACTGCAGTTTCCAAAATCAACAACTATTATTAAGTGCTGTTAACCAATACCCAGAAGCCCTAAACCCGCAAATAGAAAGGAACTAGCGAAACCCCCAATCACAAAAAAAAAAAAAAAAAAAAAAAACCCTAAAATAAATCCTCCAAAGATGACAAAGAGCACAGCAAAAAAAAACCCAAAAAAATCGTAGCTCAATTAGCCATCAATTTACTGAAAAGCAAGAATCTTTCCTCAATTGAAGGTCATTCGAGTTGCATTTGTTAGTAGGTAATCTGAACAAGCCATCTGTATAACGAAATTAAACAGAAAGCAGGAAGAACATATACCTGATAAGAGATTTCCTAGTTGGGAGGGAAATGAAAGGGTGTAATTGTGGTGGTGGGGGGGGGGGGGGGGGTGGGGGGGGGGGCGTGGGGAGCGTCGAAGTTGAACAGCTTAAGCACCCCCATATTGCGCTCCCCCTTTTGAAGTCCGCTCCCTCCTGCAACGACCCACCACACGACAAACATTCTTAAAAATTGATTTCATATTACTGTATATACTATATACTGTATTGTTTAACAATACTATAATCGGATTTTCAGGGATAGGTTAAATAAAGATTTTAATTCGAAAAAGATTAAATGAGCGTTTGGTTGTACAAATAAAGTAAAAATTTCATAAAAATCGAGATAAAACAGTAATGTAATCAAATAATCACATAAATCGAGTTAAAATAATTGTATTATATTTAACATATCGTGGAATGCAAACACACCCTATACTATCTCCACTTAAAAATATATCATTTTTTAATTTATATATGTCTTTAAAATATTAAAAATTATACTCCATCCGTTAATTAAAACTTGACGTTTTACTATTCATGCACGCTTTTTGAGGTGTTAAAAACTATATAAAATATTAACTTTTTAACATATTTTTTAAATAAGTTCATACTTGTTACTATTAATTATGAAATTATAAAAACAAATTTTAAAAAATGTTAATATTTCATATAGTTTTTATCATTCTAAAAAAGCGTGCATGAATAATAAACGACAAGTTTTAATTAACAGAGGGAGTATAACATATTAATTTTTTTATTTTTTATTTCATACTTTCCGTTTGACAAAATATGTCATTTTACTATTCAATTCATCCACGCTTTTTAGGGGATATAAACTACTCCATCCGTTCTAAAATAAAAGTCGTTTCACTTTGTCGCACGTTTTTAAAGAGTTAAAAACTATATAAAATATTTAATTTTTTTTATTAATTTTTTAAAAATAACATTAACTTAGTATTAATAAGTATAATATTATTTTAAAAAATTATTAAAAATTTTAATATTTTATATATAGTTTTTAGCTCTATAAAAAACGTGTCAAGTTGCTCGTGCCATTAAACTTCAAATTCATTTTACAAGCCCTCACACCATTGTAATGGCTTTTCAAGTTGCTCGTGCCATTCTTGGTCGGATCAGCTGCGAAAGTTTTATTGCAATAAACACATTCAGCCCGTATATGCCCTTCTTTATCTCTATAAGACTTATACTGCGACCAGAAATCAGCACGTTTCGTTGACTGCTTGAAATACTTCCTATCTTCCTTCGCATCCTCTTGGACCTCTTCCATCTTTCCTTCACTTTCAGAAAGAGACGAGGGTCCTCTGTATCCAAAGGATTCTCCTCATCTTCCTCACAGGGCCGACCCTGAGATTTAAAAGGCCTGAGGCGAGATTAGAAATTAGGCCCTTAGCTCATATAAGTTGCCTTTTTTAGTGTGGAGTTTGTGCCAAACAAAAACGGCCAAGTTGCCACTGGGAGCGAGTCCTTTTCGGCATTAAAATATGTCCATAAACTTGCGGTGAGTTTATTTGTACATTTTCATCATCAATTAATTGGATTTTACATGCCTCAAATATATATATCAATTGAATGCATACCAGATATAAAGTGGATGAACATATGACACTAATTGATACAACACAAACAGAATCATTTTTATTGATTTAGCAATCAAGCCTCAAACTTGAAAGGGAGGGGTTACAACTTACAACAATATATGCTGAATCAAAACACACACACAGAGCTTAAAATGCCACCATCATCAAGTGTTGGGAATTAAAAGAGATATGATCTTGCATTGATCCAAAAGCGCGCTTAAAAGAGTGTTTACTTCTTCTTTGATCTTTGATCCATTAATTGGCCTCTAGTGATGTATGTTCCTTTTAATTCCCTGCATTGTATGCATCATAGGTCCACTTAAGTTCATTGCCCTGAGCCAGCGTAGCAATAATTCAGTGAATAGTGATGACAGACAATTCAACTGACATCAAACAACCATTGAGCAATAACGACAGAAAACAATGAAACAAAAATGAAATCAAGCATACCGTTAATTGAAATGAAACAAGTAGTCAGCATCAACCATCTATGATAGACAATTCAATTGACATCAAACAGCAATAACTATTCAACAAAGACAACATATTGAATCGTTAGGCGTTAGCAAGATCGAATCAACTAGGTAATTGAAATACATTGAAATCAAACAATGAAACAACAACCAGGTATTACCCTAACCTATTGCAGAAAAGAGAGATCGAATCGAAAACCCTAGCCTATTGAATTGAAATAAAAAACGACAACAAACACACCGTTAGGCATTAGCGATTGTCAATTTGGTGCGAGTGGCAACCTAGGCACTGGCAGTCGGCAATTGAATCAGCGGGCAATGGCGGGAGTGGTGATCTCGGAGGCTCGGAGAATCGATGGGCGTGCCTGACTACTGATTTCTCTCTTTCTTTTTCTTCCGTTTACTCGTTTAGCATAGCGTGTGTATTTATTTTTTAATATATATATTATATATATACATATATATGGGCATTGGGCCCCTAGCGGAAGTGGGCCTGAGGCGATGGCCTGTTGGGCCTCGCCTCAGGTCCGGGCCTGCTTCCTCATTGTATTCGAAGTCCTCTTCTCCCAAGTAATTTTTCTATCCATGTGAACGCAAGTCTATTGACTCCGGTTGGTTGAGCTGATTGATTTCATTATTGGGGTCACTGCTGGGCGTTCTACGTCTTTTGGATTTGGAGCTCCACATCTACATAACAAATACTCCCTCCGTCTCAAAATACATGTCTTTTTAGGATGAAACACGGGAAATAAGAAGTAGGTTAAGTGTAATGATTAGATGTAAAAAGTAGGTTAAGTGTAATGATTAGACTTTGGTATTAGAGTATTTGTTTCTTTTTTTTCAATTTGTAAGGAGGAGAGTAGGGGTGATGTAAAAATTAGAGTAATGATTAGATGTAAAAAGTAGGTTAAGTGTAATAATTAAATCTAAAAAGACACGTATTTTTGACAAAATTACATGGGCTAAAAAAACATGTATTTTGAGAAGGAGGGAGTCTGATTCTCTTACCCTCTCGTAGACTTATCCGATGGTAAAAATGTAAACTCCTTCTAGTCAAAAGTAAGTCAAACTTTATAAAAAAAAAAGAAATGAAAATGGAGAGTAGGGCAATAATTACCTACATCAATTAAAGAGAACATTGATCCTAACAACAATTAATGCACACTAATCCTTCCCTCCAATGATAATAATTAACTTGTTTCACAATTGTGACTTTTATAAGAAAATATGAACGAATAATATATAAATGCATATATTTTTTATCATGAGAAGACATATCTTAACAAATCCACTTACAACATTTATAATAATTCAAAAGATGTAGAAAGATTTTCTAAAGTTGTAAAAACATGTTATTTTACTATATATTATTTGAACAATCGATTTTTTAAAATTTTTTTTAATGTTAATGTATAAGTAAATAAATATATATATATATATTTTTTTTCAAATATGTTAAAATAAGCATATTTTTTTATTTTTGTCAAATATGTGTATTTTTTTTCAAATATAAAACAAATGAAATTAATGTAAAAACAATATAAGGCGTAAGATATAAAATTTAGTTGGATTTGTAACCACGAGATGCACATACTCCAATGGTCACAACATTTGCTATGCACTCCATCAGTCCGAGTTCGAATCCTTGCGGCGGTATATACCCCCCTCCCCACCCACCTTTTTCTATATTGTTCCAGTGTTTTGATTCGGATGAGCAAAAATTGTCAAGGCTATTCTCACTTAGTCCTCACCAAATTCTCCCCAATTACCATCGGTCAAATTTTTTTTAAAAAAAATAACAGGGTAGCTGGGCCCCACTGACACAGATTGTCAACCGGCTCTCTCCAATAGGCCAATTTTAATTGCACACGGATCACATCATGTGCACCGTTGGATTGAAATTAATCTAACGGCAATAAATGACCACTTACTTTTTTTTGTTTTTCTTTTTCGAGATCCATTTATCACGATTTATTATTATGTTTTTTTAAATTAATTGTGTTTTTTGATGTATTTAATCAATTATTTTAAAACAATGTTAATCTTATATCTCTACTAGGTTGTTGGCTTATACGTTATAAAATATTTGATTGTTCAAATATTATATATCAAGTGTGTAGTTTTCCAAAATCATATTTGTACTTATATCTTTTTGTTTTGTTTTATTCATTCTTATAATTTAAAGTATTGATTTTCATTAGTAAAAATTATGTCGATTGTTTAAACTAAAAGGTGAATTAATCTTAAATGCGTATTTGCAATTATCAATCTTGATATACTCCGTACAATATTTGAACGATCAAATATTTTATAACGTATAAGCCAATTCAACAATCTAGTAGACATGTAAGATTAACATTTTAAAAAAACAATTGATAAAAAAAAATACTAGAATTACAACTACATCTTGTTTCCAATTGTTTCTTAACATTGTCAGTAAATATATTTTCTGGATTTATCAAGATAGTACATTTGAGATCGAGGTAGTCCAAAACCTAAACCCTAAAGTATTACATTTTCATTCCACATACTTGTATTTACATATTTCTAAACTTATATTAGAAAAAATAATGTTTTCCGATCCAATATTTAAACAAAAATGTGAAGTTTATTAAATATATTTTCTCGATTCATCGAGATAGTAATTTGATCGATCGAGGTAGTTTAACTAGGTGAAATGTGAATCTTATATATGTAACATGTATTTGTAATTACTTTGAGTTATTTTTCTTAATAATAATAATTATTATTATAAAAATTAATAATAATAATGATAGTAGTAGTAGTAGTAGTAATAATAATAATAATAATAATAATAATAATAATTCTTACCGAATTTAACTATAAATGCAATTTGTGATTTTTTTTTCAAAAATAAAAGTAGCAAAGTAGAAATGGGACACGCGCCATGCTCTGATTGGCTGGGACTGTTGTGGTGTGAAGCAGCATGGAAAGCAGCAGCCAGACGCATGGCTTTTTGGTAATTAAATATTAATTACAAATTGGAAGCAACTTGTATTCAATCGTGACCCTTTATTTATTAAAATCCAACGGTGTAAGAGTTCAATCTGTGGGCTCAGCCTTGCACCAATAGAGATGGGGCCTCGTAAAGAGGGAGGTACAACCAAATTTATTTTATTTAACCACCGAATTTACATTTTTTGTTTCTTTTCAAATCGTCACCCTATATATTGCAATTATCGCCCAAATTTTTATTTCTTTGTATAATTGGCACCCTAGATGTGGAATAATATTTGACTATGAAATTCATTTTCAAAGTAATATCTTATTTTCATAATTTTATATTATCTTATTTTCCAAAATTCGACGAGGGATGAAGATAATATTTTAAATGCATCGAATAATTCGAATCCATCGAATATTCTAATTCATTGAATAATCAGAGATGAATTTGTATATACGAGGATTAAAGTAATCATGTTTAGTTATTTTCATATAGGCAATAATTTATTTACTTTATTAGTATTTAAGATTACCTCACAAAGGAGTCGGTTTACTAGATTACTCGAAACTTCTAAAGTCATCAACTCATGTATGGTTTCTAGATCATCTCTCGAAATTTCGGCTTAGCAATTCAAACAAGAAATCTTTATATGTAAGGTTCCATGATGTTCTGTGTTAATTAGACTTCATTTCCCTTTAAAATCACATATAAGATAAATTTTAATTTTTTTACGTATTATTAATGACTTATTCAAACAAAATGATCTAATAAAATAATTATGAAAAAAGAATGAAGGTCATTTCGATATAATTAGGATAAAATATGAGTTTGTATAATTTTTTTTACTAGTTTGAGTTTATAAGTATCAATTGTACAATTTGGATATCTATTACGAATTTGGATTGATATAGGTAACGCTTATAGAATTGGTTTTGATTTGATCATATAAGTTCATTTGTATAAGTTTATATAATAAAAAAATACATATGTTATCACAAAAATAATTTTACCTTCTTATTTTTTTTTATTAATTTGAGTTTATATAATAAAAAAACACATATATAATATCAAAATTATAAATTTGAGTTTATAAGTACCAATTGTACTTGTTTTGATTCTTTCTTGTTATTAATTTGACCATTAAAGTTTGTGAGTTTAACTTTTACACGGGTAAGATTTATGATATTAGATTTTATTCATTCATATATATTTTATGAATTTTAGTTATCTCTGTTCTTTAAGTTTACGAATTTTGCATAAGAAATGTATTACGTGCAGGGTGCTGATTTGGAATAAAAAAGAAAAGTATGGACAATTATTAAAGGCTTAGGGTGCTGATTTTAACAAAAAAAATAAAGTATGGGTGGCTACATAGCAGTCAATATGAAATTAAGTTCAAACGAGGCGGAATTGGATCAGATTGAATTCCTTGTATTTATAGTCGATGTCAAACAGGGCGGAATTGGATCAGATTGAATTCCTAGGGATAACTACAAAACTCTCTAAAAGGCATCTACTTGATTAATTTGATAAAATCTGTCATATTTTGGTCAGATTGGATAAGATTTCGAATTTGGGGATAATCTCGTTTGAGTTCGTTTGGATGCGAAATCACAAATTGGTTAAAGATATTTAAATAAAAACACGTGGGAAACGTTCTAGAAGTAATTTCATTGAGATTTGGCAAAGATTTGAGGAGCTAAAATTCCCCTTTGTTTCAACAGTAAACGACGCGGTGTAAAGGAAGAAGAAAGGGTTCGGTTCGGAAATTTCATTTTGATGGGCCCGGTTCACCTGAACCGGGAAAAAATAGAAAACCATTAGTTCAAGCCTATTCCTACTTATAAATATTTAAATATAATATATGTGTGTGTATCCGAAAATTTATTTAGTAAAATTCTACACGAAGTAAATAATAAAATAACAAAACATTTGATTAAAGACATTTTATTTTGCATAATAACATTTTTCTAAAACTTTATATTAAAATAAAGTACAATTATAACCTATTTTGAAGAAAACTATACAACTTTGCCTTCAAATAATATAACTTAAAAAACTAATTAATTTCATTCCCTCTTATTTTCATTCCCTCCCAATAAAATTTCTCTCCTATATTTCCCTCCCTTCCCCCCTATTTTACTTTTATATTTCCCTCCCTTCCCTCCTATGAAATTTCATTCCCTCCCAATAAAATTTCATCCCCTTCTATTTTCATTCCCTCCTATTTTACTTTTACATTTCCCTCCATTCCCTTCTCTCCTACGAAATTTCATTCCCTCCTACTAAAATTTTATTTTCTCTTATTTTTATTTCCTCCGATTTTATGAAATTTCATTTCTAATGAATAATCTAATTAACAAAAATAAAATTCGACGAGAAAAAAATAAAATAAAATGAAATTTTACTTATGTAATAATCTAATTAACAAAAATAAAATGATCAATCAAATCAATATAATGAATAAAATATAAAATCATAAATTTATTTAGATATAAAAGATAATAATTTGTTTATAAAGAATTTTATATCATCTACTTTAATACATAATAATATAACACGGATAATTGAATATGGTTTTAAAACAACAAGATTACGAGAATAAGAATATATGATAGTTTTATAAGTTGTATACTAATACTTGTATTTAGAATTTTATATTATCTCACATAAGTAAAATTACCAAAAATAAAATGATCGATCAAATCACTTGAAATGAATAAAATGATTGATCAAATTACAAAAAATTTATGATTTATAAATTATGTAATATTCTAATTGCCAAAATAAAATGATCTATTAAATCACTTGAAATGAATAAAATATAAAATCATAACTTTATTTAGACATGAAAGATTCCAACTTTGCCTTAAAATAATTTGAAAAAAAAATTCCAACTTTGCCTTAAAATAATATAACTTAAAAAACTAATTAATTTATTATAAGCGCACATAAAAATAACGATGAAATATCTCAAAAATAGTTATAAGACTTTGTATATATTTAATTTGAAAAACTTTTCTAAGTTCAAAATAAAAGAAAACTTTATTAAAAAACATATTTACTTAAAACGATATACCAAAATATAATTTGGGGTATTTCAATTTCATGTTAACACAACCCTGGTTAACGAGAGTTCGAACGAATTTTATTTCTCCTAATTCTTGATCATATGTTAACTCGACTCTGTTTAACGAGAGCTCGAAATAATTTTATTTGCTCGAATTTGCGATTTTTTGTTACCCCGACGCCTGGCCCGACAATATGGATCCATCTTCAATTAAACAGAAAAATAAAATCAAGCTGGTTCGACCAAATTAAAATTTTATTTCATTAAACATAAAAAAACAATTTTTTTGTGAGGAAAAATATGTTCTTCATACGAATTATATAAAAAAAAATGGATGAAAATCACATTCCATTTGTATGCAAGCTAATTTAGTGAAGCAAGTGTTTTTTGACTTTATATTATCGATTCTTATATCTTGTTTGATTTTGATGGCATATTCTCGATTGCATCCGTGCTTGCATGTATCCGATCTGGGTTAACGAGAGTTCGAACTAATTACATTCCAAAGTATAAAAATAGGAGTTCGAACTAATTAAATTGTATAGTATAAACAAAGTATAAAATTATTTAATTACAAAGTATAAATTGTAAAATGTAAACAAAGTATAAAAAATTTGAGATCCGACTAATTTATCTACAAAGTACTTATATACTTCAAAGTATAAATTATACAAAGTAAAGTACCACATAAGCAATTTAATTACCACTATTTTCGTATTTAATAGGAGAAATAATAGTAGTTGTAGTAATTAGGGATAGTAATTATGATATAGGGTACATTGAACTCCACAAAAAAGCAAACCTATTTATCCCCTATTAAAACTTTTCTTTTTATTCCCTTTTTTACTTGTACATCCTAATACCCTTGGATAAACTTACCAGAGGGTAAGAGAAGTATTTTCCGAGAAGGAGGGAGTACAAAATTAGATAACACCAATCAAACAATTACAAATCAAACAATTAGAAATCTATATAAAATACTAAAACAGAGGCTTAAAACGGGCTCTGATGCGATCTCGCGTCCATGGAATTTTCTGGATTAAAGCGGGATTATTTTTGCTTACGTGTCATTTTCTGGATTAAAGTAGTATTATATTTCTGGGCCACATCATTTAATAAACGAATATAATTAGGTAAAAAAATTATCTTTTTAAACCAAATAATCTATCCAATATTATTTTGTAAAATATTATTTAACTTTGTAATCTAAAACAAATATAATATTTAATTATTCTACATCTACAACTTCTTAATATTTTCCCACGGTAAACGTCTCTCTAGATCTCTCTCTCTTTTTTTTTAATACATCGTAGAATGTCTTATTATTTGACATTTAGAATGGTAAAACTTATCATTAATGTTTAGCTAACGATAAATATATGGTTCATATTTTTTAAAAAAAAATATTTTTTTTAACAATTTGGGTAAAGTGAGCTAGCATATGTACTTTAGATATTTAATAAAATACGGAGTATCTAACAAAATTATATTGACTTATTAATTGACGTGGCTAAAAAAGATAACACAATATTAATCCAGCATATGACACGTATGCGAATTTCATAAAGAAATAAACCACAATCTTTGCCGGTATAAATACCTTTCAATTCAAACTTTGCCGGTTAGTTTTGCTAATTTGCTGTTTGATGAAACTATAGATTGAATGAAAGAGCTTTTTTCACAAAAAATCTTTGTCGGTATAATTTTTTAGAAGATTTTGCAAGACCGCACCTCAAGTGACTATCTAATACTGTATTATTCAGGTCGACAATTTTATTTTTTGGCGTGCTTACGGTTTTTAACTATCACATATGAACCAAAAATAATACGAACTAAAAAAAGTCTCAAAATAATACAAACTATCCACCTATAAACAAAAAATAATACAAACTTTAAAATCAACAAAAAATAATACATAATTCTTGATTTAAGATAGTTATATTTAAAATCTTACCGGCCTTCATAATTATTTTTTTAAAAAATTAACATAATTGATACAAGAAAATAATTTATATTTACTTTATATGGAGTAGTAATTTATATTAATTCAAATAAGTTTTATATAATAAAATTTATTAAAAAATCGCACAACGGGCGAATAATAAGACTAGTCACACATACAATACAATCACTCTATTTACTTACATTGCTTGAAAGCCTATTCGTGGTTTCGATTTCCAAATTCGACTTTATCGGTTTGAACACCACTCTGAATTCAATGAAGAAAAATCATTGCATCAACCAATCTGATTTCCAAATCATGATGATTTCCAATTCATCTACTAATCTACCCAAACCTAACACTATTCCAGATTCAATCTAAGACTTCAACGATTCATCTAATATCTAAATTACATAATTTCGGATTTTCATATTCAATCAAAAAAACAAACCCTAATCTTACTGATTACTAAAGGGTGAAGGCTGACCTGAATGGATTACTGAAGCCTACAGAAGCTGAGGGCCAACCTGAACTGAGTGAACTCCTGATGTCCTGAGTGAACTCCTGATGATGATGATGAACGAGAAAACTGAAGGCTCACGGCTGACCTGAACTGAAGCCTGAAGGAGAGAAGAGAAATTGAGAACGGGAAGTCTGACGACTGACCTAAATTGAAGCCTGAAGAAGTAGAGAAGCAGAAGTCGGTGGTCACGCACGAGAAATCGAGAACAGGAGAGAAGGAGAGACGAGACAAGAGTGAGAGGGAGAGAACGAACGTGCAGGAGCGGCGGAGCCGGCCACCGGCCGCGGCTGGAGCACGGTACTAGAGGAGAATCGAGAGTGGCGAACAGGCGAAGACTCGGAAGCGAGGCGAGACGGAGACGGCTGGCGGGAGAGGAGAATCAGACCTAAACTTAAAGGGAAGGGACGAACTGGGAGTGAGAAGGGTAAATTAAAACATTTTTAAAAAATCAGTTTTCTCTAGGTTTAACCGAACCGAGTCTAAACCGAACCTAAAACCGAAAAAATAAATTTCTTGAACCGAAAACCTAAACTGAAACACATCGGTTCGGTTAGGTTTCGGTTTTTTCGATTCGGCTCGGTCCAAGATTTGATTCAAACCAAATTGGCATAATCTTATAAGCTAAAATTTTGGAGGGAAAAATGTTCAACAAAAACCAAGTTGGTATTCATATTTGATTAGCGCATTGGCTTTTTACCTAAAAATAATTAAAAATAAATATATATATATATATATATATATATATATTTAAATTCACTAATAAAAGTGTACCTAAACTTAGAAAGTGATATTTTTTTTTTTGAGCAAAGAAAGTGATATTGAAAGGTACCAAAATAATTAATTAAATTTGCCACATTAACGCTACGGAGAAAGTCGTTGACCAAAACATTACAACCTCTAATCATCTAATGTTATTTGTGTCATATCATATGGACGACACTTTGTGACTTGTGAGTCGTCGGATTTTCGTTTGATTGTTCGATAGGAGTAAATAACTATTTTAAGAAGCTAAGTCTATTTAAGATATTGAATCTACTTAATTAATCATATTCCGTATAATATAAGTCTGGTTTAGGGAATTGATGGGAAGTAATTAAAAACCAAATAATAAAATATAAGATAATAATATAAGTCTGGTTTAGGGAATTGATGGGAAGTAATTAAAAACCAAATAATAAAATATAAGATAATAATATAAGTCTGATTTAGGGAATTGATGGGAAGTAATTAAAAACCAAATAATAAAATATAAGATAGAGGAAAGAGTACATAATAATAAACTTTTGTTTTAAACTCTAAATTTCAATTTTAATATTTCTTTATGATGATTTCTTACGTGCTTCAATTTAATCAAGGGTATGTTTTCTCAAAAAAAAAATTTTAAGGGGTGGGGTGGGTGGATTTCCCCCATCCCCTCCCAAGGTACAAAAAACACCACCACCCTCACCCTCTTTCACTCCTTAAAAAAGGTGAAGAAAACACACCCTAAAATAATTATATGTGAACTGTCCTCGTAAATTTTTTTTCTATCTTGACTAAACCGATTAAAAGAAAGATTAGTTATCCACGTTACTATTTTATTCATAATTTAGTTACAAATAACACTTTAAAAAAATGCATGAGTGCTAGCACATGACCATACCGTTACATTGAGCACAACATTGCATAACATTACCTTAGCCCTTTATGTGGATAAGTATTGTAAATAGGTGAGGTGTCTACATTTTAGAAGAATCATCCTTGGAGGCTACTCCTCCTTGGAGATCTTGACACATGTAATGAGATCCTTGCACTAGAGGCACTATATATAGCCTCCTACAGTAATGTTTTATGCAATGAAATATGAGGATTCAAAATGTCTCTTCTTGTCTTCTAGCATGGTATCAGAGCCAGCAAGGCCCAAGTCAATATCTCTCCTTCCTTTCTTTCCTAAAAGAAACCCTAAAAATATAATCTTTTTTCTCCACCTTCAATTGCGGATTCTTCTTCCCAAACAACACCTTTACCCATTTCTTCTCCCTCTATTCCTACATTCAATAGTCTCAACACTATAAAACTCACTAGCTCAAATTTTCCCATCTGGAAGAAGCAACTTACCTTATACCTCAAAGCAAATCAGCTATACTCCTTTGTTGATGGAACTGCTACTGCTCCCATCGACGACAACACTCCAAAAGCTCTTCATTGGCACACCAAAGACAATCTGTCTCTCGTTATTCTTCAGGCGTCCCTCACTGAACCAATTATGGTCCAGATTTTGGACTGCGCCACCGCTCTCTCTCTTTGGACCAAGCTTCACGATCTATTCGCCGCTCAATCTGGTGCTCAGATTGTGCAAAATCGTCTTCAACTTACAACCTTCAAAAAGGGCTCCGACTCCATCTCTGAATATTACAACAAGGCCAAGAATCTCGTCTCCAACATTCAAGTTGCAGGATAGCCCGTATGCGATTCCGAGCTCGTCGTTTACCTTCTTGCCGGATTGGACACTGAATACGACTCTGTCGTAACCTCGATTTCTACTTAGCTTCTCACTCCATCACTAGATCAGGTACTTATTCATCTTCTCAACCATGAGGCTCGTCTTTCTCGTCAGAATACCTCTATTTTAGGTGCTCCCTCAGTTTCTGTGAACAACACAACGGCACCACCTACCGAAGCAAACAACACCTCTTCCTCTGCAAACAGAGGTCGCGGTCGCGGAGACTGGGGAGGCCGTGGATGAGGTCGGAGCGACGGAGGGAGGGGGTCCTTCTTCGTTGGTCGTGGTCGCGGTTACACATTCACGGGCGAAGTTGATACTCGTCCCGTCTGTCAAGTCTGCTACAAACAAGGCCACACCGCTCTCAAGTGCTGGTATCGCTTTGATCAAGCCTTCCAAGCCCCTGCTCCTCGCTCATTCCAAGCAAACGCTACAAGCACTCAGTGGTTTCCAGATACTAAGGCCACACATCACTTCACTCCGAATCTATCAAACCTGAGGCTCAACAACCTCCCATATGCAGGCACTGATCAAGTATCCCTTGGCGATGGTTCCCAAATTCCAATTCGACACCATGGTTCTTCTTCCCTTTCTACTCCGAATCGTGTCTTTCAATTCACTCATCTTCTACATACTCCCTCAATCACTAAGAATCTCCTTTCAGTAAATAGATTTTGTGTAGATAATGATGTTTATTTTATCTTTGACAAGCATTCTTTCTCTGTTCATGATTCACAGACACGGATGTCTCTCCTTACGGGACCCATTGAAGGTGGCTTATACATCCTTCTGACCAGTCAACCTTGCTCGCAATTCGCTCCTCCACCATCGGCTCACATCACCACCACCACCGAATCCACCTTTGTTAACTGGCATCGCCGACTAGGCCATCCGTCGGCTCCAGTTGTTTTTACCGTCCTTAGCAATCTCAAATTACCTAAACCTAAACATGTGGCTAACCCTCATTGTCAGAATTGTAGCTGGGCCAAAGCCCATTCCCTTCCCCCACTATCCCAGCCCAAA
Organism: Persicaria maculosa; assembly: GCA_963922045.1. Lineage (NCBI taxonomy): Eukaryota > Viridiplantae > Streptophyta > Magnoliopsida > Caryophyllales > Polygonaceae > Persicaria > Persicaria maculosa. Next base: position 13,723,117 of record OY998261.1, on the reverse strand, counting down.
TCACTCTACTAAGCCATTTCAGCTGCTGTTTGTGGACATTTGGGGCCCAGCCCATGAGGCTTCCTTTAATGGACATAAATATTTTCTTTCTTTGGTAGATGATTACACCAAATTTGTGTGGCTCTTCCCTTTTCATTATAAATCCGAAGTTGCATCTCTTATGAAGACATTTATTAATCTTGCTACAAATTTCTTTTCCACCAAAATTATCTCAATCCAAACTGATAATGGAACGGAATTTATGCCTCTAAGATCTTTCTTTCAAGACTTAGGCATTACCCATCGCCTTACTTGTCCATACTCTCATCAACAAAATGGGAGCATCGAGAGTCGTCATCGACGAATTGTAGACATTGGTCTTACACTCCTCAAACAAGCATCTATGCCTCTTCGGTTTTGGGACTTTGCTTTTGAGACCGCCACATATCTCCAAAATTGGCTTCCCACGCCGAACCTCAAAAATAAATCCCCCTTCGAACTCCTCTTCAACAAATTACCCGACTACCATACCCTCAAGGTGTTTGGTTGTCTTTGTTTTCTGAATCTCCGCCCTTACAATTCCCACAAACTCACTTTCCACTCCACTCCCACAATTTTCCTTGGTTATAGCCCACATCATAAAGGTTACACTTGCTATGATAAAGATCAAAATAAATTTTACATTTCCAGGGATGTAATATTCCATGAAGATGTATTTCCATTTTCTCAGTCCATTCCAACTTCTTCTTGGGCCCCCGATTCTGTCCACTTACCCATGCTGATTGATCCATCACAAGACCCATCACCTCCACAAAACACTCAGCCCATCCCTCTTGCATCAGACCCTAATATTGCTTCTACGCCTACTACATCCTCTCCCTCACCGTCGCCACCACCGGTTGCTCCAACCCATCCGATGATCACTCGGTCCCGATCACACAATTCCCGGCCTCTATTCCGCTCTAACGGCACGATACCATGACCTCCAAATGCCAATCCCACCACCCTTATTCCTGAAGAACCAACCTGTTATTCCCAAGCTTCTAAATTCCTAGAATGGAGAAGTGCAATGGAAGCTGAATTTAAAGCTTTACTCACTAAAAATACCTGGTCCCTGGTTCCACCATCTTCCTCAGCCAACGTCCTTGGTGTCAAATGGGTCTTCAAGACCAAATGACGATCGGATGGGACACTCGAGCTCCGGAAAGCCCGACTGGTTGCAAAAGGGTATCACCAACTACATGGTATTGATTATACTGATACATTCAGCCCCGTGGCTAAACCTTCAATAGTCCGCCTGCTTCTCTCCCTACCCGCAATGAATGACTGGTCGGTTCATCAATTGGATGTCCAAAACGCCTTCCTCCATGAGTCACTAGAAGAGGACGTCTATGTCGCATGACCGCCAGGTTTTATCCATCCTCAATTCCCCTCCTACATTTGCAAACTTAATAAATCTCTATATGGCCTAAAACAAGCTCCTCGAGCTTGGTTTTCGAAGCTTAGTGATGCTCTAATCACAATGGGATTCACTCCTTCTCCTGCAGACACCTCTCTGTTTTCTCATCGCCTTGGGAATTACTACGTTTTTGTGCTTGTATATGTGGATGACTTGTTAGTCTTTGCTTCGAATGAACAGCTATCAAGATACTTCATCAATGCTTTAGCTGCTCAATTTCTGGTAAAAGATTTGGGTCATGCTCATTATTTTCTGGGTATTGAAATCACCAGAGATTCAACAGGCTTCAATCTCAGTCAGAACAAGCACATCTTGGACTTGATCAACAAAGCTGGAATGACAAACTCTAAACTTGTTGCTACTCCAATGGCATCCGACTTCGACTCCTCAGTTGAATTGCCCCCTGTTGCCAATCCACAACTCTACCGAAGCATTGTCGGCTCGCTTCAATATCTCTCTTTTACACGACCTGATATGTCCTTTGCAGTCAACAAAGTGTGCCAACATATGCACAGTCCTTGCGAGATTCATTGGATGGTCGTCAAACGCATTCTTCGTTATCTCAATGCAACAGTCTCCCTCCAATTTCACATTTCCTCAACAAAACAGCACACGATCTCGGCCTTCTCGGATGCTGACTGGGGTGCTGATAAATCTGATCGACGCTCCGTCGGAGCCTATTGTGTCTACCATGGTCCCAACCTCATCTTTTGGTCATCACAGAAACAAGACATTGTTTCCCGTTCTTCAACTGAAGCGGAATACAGAGCTCTGGCGCAGGCCACATGTGAAAGTCTATGGATCCAATCACTTCTTGCCAGCCTTTTGATTGCTCTTCCTCAGCCCCCAACACTTTGGTGTGACAACATTGGTGCTACCTATCTTGCAAGTAATCCAGTTTTGCATCACAAAATCAAGCACCTTTCTATGGATTACCATTTTGTCCGTGAACGTGTGCAGATGAAGGCCCTTCAAGTCGCCTTTATCTCATCGAAAGATCAGCGTGCTGATCTTCTAACCAAGCCACTGTCAGCAGCTCGTTTTGCCTTGCTCCGCTCGCATCTTTGCCTTCAGACGATACAAGCGAGAGGGGATGCTAGCACATGACCATACCGTTACATTGAGCACAACATTGCATAACATTACCTTAGCCCTTTATGTGGATAAGTATTGTAAATAGGTGAGGTGTCTACATTCTAGAAGAATCATCCTTGGAGGCTACTCCTCCTTGGAGATCTTGACACATGTAATGAGATCCTTACACTAGAGGCACTATATATAGCCTCCTACAGTAATGTTTTATGCAATGAAATCTGAGGATTCAAAATGCCTCTTCTTGTCTTCTAGCAATGAGGTTGTAGTTAAATAAGAGGTGAAGGAGAATCTGAATTTGAGCTTAGAGGTCTTAATCCAACTAAGAAAGTAAGGGTACACAAATACCTAATTTTCTTTGTTCTCTTCTTCTTAGTAGGTAAGAATTTGAGCTCATAAAAGTTTGAAACTTGAGAGACCGACGAATCGATAGACAGATTAACCGTCAACATACAATATATTAAACACGCAACTTAACATAAATGAAAGACATGACCCAAAGAACTCATATAAGTCGTCGACCAACGGAGAAGTCGAGGGAGATTCAAGACAAGCCACGAATGCCAAGAACACGGGAGAGTGAAACGACTCACACGGTGTCTCGACGCCGAGAAGGTGGAGAGCAATAATCCACCACCAAAAAGGGCGAAATCTAGGGAAGTGCGGATCACCAATATTGCTTCCACCTAGATGAGGGAGCTTCGAAGACCACAAACACATCCACGATCCTCTCGATCATGCAGAACACCCGATACTGCAACCCAACTCGGAACTAAATGCACCCACACCAAAGCAACGACCCGACACCAAAAGAGGGAACAAATACAGACCAAAAGTGAAGATCTGAACATCAGCCGAATGTATGCCTCATTGTTTTATCATAGGTAGGTTTACTTGCCTTATTTTAGGTTGTATGTTTGACGGTTCGCCGCCTGTCGACTTTGTCAGCCACTTGAGGAGTCAGGTCTGTTTGACCCTCGAATTCTTACCTTATCAAAAAAAAAACAGGCAGGTTTACTTGCCTAGGCCTTACCTTAATCTCTTTGCTAATAATGTTAATGTTAATTTCAAATTTATTTAGTCAATAAAGCGATAGTCCATCGATCTCAAAATATAAGTCGTTCAAATTTTTAATAGTATGTTTTTTAAAAAAGTTAAAAACTCTATAAATATTATTTTTTTATAGTAATTATATATATATATATTCATACTTATTATTAGTAATGAGTATGAAATTATTGTTAAAAATTAATTAAAAAGTTGATATTTTATAGAATTTTTTATTTTAAAAAATCTCGTTAAAAACTCAAATTAACAATATTTTGAGATGGATACAGTTATCTATATATTAATTAAAACCAAAGCACCTATGCCACGTGTCGTCCCCTCACGCAAAGTTATTTTTGTAAGGTATTATTTACACAATATCATTTAATTATGGTAATTAAACTATCTAATATTATTTACACATTATTAACATAATATCATCTCATAATTTTTTAACCAATGGGATTAATTCAAAACTTTTTTTTAGTAAAGTTAATATTAACTATATGAACTATATAGTATTATTTCATTATATATTAATTACATGATATATATTATAGTAATTAAAATATCTAATATTTTTTTTGAATGCAATCTAATGCCTACTATTAATCTATATGTAAATCTTTATATCTATACTTATATCTATATATTTATTCTTAAAACATAAGAGTTTTAGTCTATGTTATCCTTGCCGTGTTTTTAATTAGTTATTTAAACCAATCAAATATTTTTTCCTTTAATTATTTCTTCTTCTTTCATTTATCTCTTTAAATTAATTTTTTTCTTTTATTTTTAACACATTTACTAACTATCCATATATATTCTTAATACCAAATTTACAATGATATATTTTTTTTAAAAAAGTTACATTGTTTTTATTATTTTTCTAACCAATAAGAGTGATTTAAAATTTCTATAAATTTTTATATATGCTAATTTAAATGAGTTTTTTTTAAAAAAATATATATAAAATTATTTCCGTGATACTTTTATGGTAATTATTTTTTTTATTTTTATCCTAACTTTTATTAATATTTTATAATATTAATTTTTTTATATTTTTTACAAAATCGCATCATGGCGCGGGTACTGTACTAGTTACTTATTAAGGTAGTAAAACACTTTCATTTCATCCAAAAAAATATATTAAAAAAACTAATTTTTTCATTAATGACTCTTAGTGAGTGAATACTCAAATTTCAACCCTCCTTTGAATATATGGACATATTTTTTGGGAGATTTTTGTCTTAATTTCTTCATGGTCTTTATGTGGTCACAGGTGTTACAATTGTTGACAATCGAAAGGATAAATTTTATGATTAAAAAGTAGGTAGGGCACCTTGAGGTTTATCTACTTTATTCCAATTTAATAAAATTCATCTTTTTAAAGCCAAAAGAAGAAGCAGAAGATGATGTTGTTATTCAATTTTATAGGTACAAATTAACCAATGACATCTTCTTACCTTATATAAAAGGTCAATGGTTCAAATCTCATTATTTACACAATTTATGTAATTAGTGGGTGCCCAAACTTTTATTGGTTTGGACGAACCTGTCTGGTGACTTACTGCAGGCTAGGGCTCGGATCCATGGGGATTAGTTGATAACTCGAAACCTCCACGTTAAAAAAAAGGTACAATTAGCATTTTTATGCATTTATTTAACATTTCCTAATACGTGTCTTTAAAACATAGATTAAATATACATTTTTAACAATGAATCAAATCTTCTAAAATATCATTTTGATTTAATTGGACGATTCATTTCTCATTAAACAAAAACTATTTAAATTCATTGTTATTTGTTAAATATGAATATTTCATTTTTTACCCCCTATAATGTTTTGTGTATTACACTCGGTGTTACACTTAATTATTTCGAGTATAAATTCACATTAAAAAAATTAAAAATTATATTTACACTCTATGTACTTATAGTAACATGTTTATAAACTTTTATTTTAAAAATTTATGTTTTAGAAAAATAAAAATAACATTTTCTAAAATAATCAATCTTTTAATTGTCCATAATTTTTAATAATAATTTTTCATAATAAAAATTTATAAACATGTTAATATAAGCGTATAGAATATAAATATAATCATAACCTATAATTCATGTAATTTTGTTTAATTTTAAAAATTGGGGTTGTATTGCACAAAATTTGATAAACAAATAGTGGTTTTGATCTATTTAAAATATAAAGAGTGGATTTGTGCAATGTAAGACTAATTATGAATTTTTTTTGTAATTTTGATAAATAAAATTTTATTTTGAATCTTCCTCTAATCCAAAGTTAAAAGTTTGTATTATTTTAAGTCAAAAGATCAAACTTTGAATTATTTTTAGTTGATTTTAAAGCTTGTATTATTTTTTGTTTACATGTTGATAGTTTGTATTATTTTGAGACTTTTTTTTATTTGTATTACTTTTTGTTCATATTTAATAATTGGTATTATTTTAAGTCATTTTTTTATTCCTTTTAAGATATTTTATCGCTAAAATTAATAAAAATTACCAAAAGAAATGCATAATTTCCCCCAGGTTTTCTTCCGTACTAGAAGGGCTTCAGCCGCCCCAAACCTCGAATCCGCCATCGACAACAGTCACAAAACCATTGGACTCAATGTGTGTACTCATTTCATTCATAGGCTTCTTTGTTTTCCTTGTGTGACGAACGTTACAAAAACAGAACGAATAAATGGCCGTTGGTGTTTGAATGTTTGATGATTTGTTTGAGCCTAAAATAAGACCCATATTTCACACATCAGTTTTCATAACATCACCTCTATAGCCGTATGGGTATTTTATTTGCTTTAAGCAAAGCAGATCACTCAGAACGGCATGGCAACAACTTATCTTTACAACTTACATTCCCTGCTTCATACCATCCAAAAGAATCACACAAAGCAACGCATTTGGGGACGCAACAGAGACACCCCGACTTCAACTCCTGCTAACGACGTGTGTGCTTCAACTCGTACCCATGTTGTATTGCTAGTAGCACCAGCTTTACACGAGCCATTGACGGCGTTTATCATGGGAAGAATGAGAAAACGCGATTGAAAGGCAATGAGCAAGAGAAGAGGCTAGATACTAAAAAAGGACTAGCTGGACATTTTTATACATTCAGAATCACCCAGAGGCCCCAAAAACCTTGGAAACTAACTAGTCAAGCAAAATGCAGGCATCGGAATATTTACCTGCATAAAAATATTAACCGAGATTGATCACCCTAGGAAGGCGGATACCAGGCGCGTGTTTGTCAACAGGCATACCTGTACAAGAAACCAGCTTCAAATCACTTGGTTCACGAAGATGGTATCGCCTCTGTGCCTCAGCACATGCCCCACCCAGCACTTCCTTGATCCAATCATCTACCGGGCCATCCCCATTTGAACACAAAGTGGCTGCTAGTATCTGTGACATGGCTTCTTGATCAACATCTAGTCTGAAGCCTGGTCCTAAGCTTCTCTGTAAGCTTAGGTTCATCTTGTTCAATAGTTTATTGGCGAATGCGTCAAAATTGAAAGGCTTGAAGGCTACTTCCCTGTGTACTTGCTCAAGGAAGTCTTGTAGCCACACTCTTGAGCTGTCTGAGATGGTGTTGGTATCTGCGTTGATTTCCATCTCGCTGATATCTTCTTTCTCTTCTTCTAAGGGCAAATTTAGATCAAGGAAGCCTTTCGGCTTCTTGTTTCCCAATGGCTCATCAGTGTCACTTTGCCTCTTGTTTGAAGTGTTTTTTTCATTTGCAAGTGTCACGGTTGAGGTATTGCTGAATTTAGAAGCGGCTTTCCCTTCAACATGCTCAATCACTATCTTCATTTGCCAACTAAGGGCATTAAGTATTCGTTGCTCGGAGAATTTTTCACAAGTGTTTGGACTAGAGTGAACCTGATCCTCTCCTGTTGACTTGAGTGCTAACAAGAAGACTGCATTCACAATGCTGATTTCTCTTCCATGTGAATCTGGAAGTTTCCCTGTCCGAATTGCATGCAACAAGCTTCTCTGTGCCAACGGATCATCAGTCTCGTCCACATTGTCAAGGAAAACAACTGAGCGTGGTTTCTTGCTCAGCTCCCCGGCAATGTAATCAACAACTGTCTTTCTACCAGTCCTCACACCAATATCATCTGGCAGTCTAATATCAAACACCGAATGGGATTCACTCGACCTCTCTTGAACACTCAAATCTACAGCAATCAGGTTTTCTTTGCTGCCAAACATTAGCTCAGCAAGAGCTTCAGCCATTTTCTTCTTTCCCACTTTATCAGGACCAACAAAGCCAATCCATGTATCATGTCTGGTATCTGAGGCACAATGCTCACTGTTTCCTGCTCTCCGACGAGAAAGTATCTGACCAACATCTACGCAGGCTTCCATTTGCCAGGCAACTTTCTCAGTTAACTTTTGTACAATCAGTTTGTAGTCTCCTCCTTGATCAAAGCTGCCTCTCAACTGACAAGGGGGAGAATATGGGAAAACTCGGTTGGCAGCCTTTTCGGTAACAGGTCTCTCAGTGGAAATGGAACAAGAGAGGTGCTGCAACTGTCCCTTATTGAGATGGGAATCCGGCTTCTTTAGCTCCTGGGCCGTGGATGCAGAGGTTCCCAACCCCAGATCAGTGGTAACACAGCTAAGAGAGGAAGATGATACACGGTCTGGGGCCAGATTAAGATTACAAGAAGATTGGGCTGGGAAAGCGCCATCCACCTTGTGGGGAAAACTCTTTGATACCGGGGAGTCTGATTTGGCCTGGGAACAAAACCTGTCACAAAAAGAACCACCTGGTGCTTTTATATTATGTTCAAGCGCAAACGCCTTTTGCACCGTAGCTGATACGCTAGAATCTAAATTTGATCTTAACCCGTCATTTGAATGTAAACTTCCACTTCTGCTTCTCTGCTCAGCAATGTAATGAAGACCCACAGCACAAGAAACTGCAGGATTGGATATGGATGAAGCAGGTCTAGGAATAGCCGGTTCTTGATGAAGCCGCTGGCATATGTCATCCCATTTCTTCTGCAGCCCCAAAATGCTTGCATTGGATTCTGCTTTTCCCTCTATGATCTGCACTGGATGGAGTAGAAGATTCTTACAATTCATTGTCACATATTGGGCAATGCAAAGTAAGACCACAGTTTCTGTATAGTGCGCAATACGCAAAAGTTTGAAATATATTGAAATGAATATATAGATTCCACATATCAGAAAGGTTAACTCACCTCTGTGGAAACATTTTCTGCTTTTCTCGCCTCCGAGTTGGCCATTTGCAACCAGGAAGGTAAGCTGGACGAATGCTGATCGGCAACTGAAATCGAGGATCCTCTGCTGCTTGTAATAGCAGAAAGTTCTCTTTCATACTTTTCGTTACACATGCTACATCGAGTGAAAGGCTTGTTTGTGATACCCAATGGGCTTCTGAAGTCAGATGGTGTAGAAAAGAAACCTCCAAATGGAACAAAAGAACCCATCAAGCTGTAAATATATCATAAACATCCAATTATCAGATTCAGCAGCAGCTTACAAGTCCAAAGAAAATTGCACATTTACATGTTTGAACTGCACATTTACATGTTTGAACACTTTCTTATATGCAACTACAACTTAGTAAAAATAAGGGAGACAGAAACCTTCATGAGGATATTCATTAATCATCCCATATGAAAACCCAGGCACATGTAATTATATACTATCTCCTAACCTACAGTTCTATACCATGATGCATTGGATTTGGAGCCATTACTGAGCAACATCATGAAAAACAATCCAGGAGAACCGACATATTGCTTAGTTGGCTAGGGTTTAGCCGTTGGATTCAATATTAACATACAAATATCCCATGAATCTCTCCCTACAGATTTGGGAAATTCTTCCAAGATTTATATAAATCATGCATTCAGCCAACAGGCTTTTCTCATCAAGTCATGGTTGTTATCATGAATTATAGCAGATGCTAACAGGTAATGATGCATAAAGTTGTGCAAAGTTTGATCCTCCCCACCTGGATTTGGAGTACACTTCTGTAGCTGAGGATCCAGACGAAGTTATAGGCAAAGGATGCAAATCCCAATCGACCTCCAACGACGGAAATCGATTCAGAAACTTCCGAAAGGTCTCATAATCTGCTGCAGCTCCAATCAACCACATCTTCTCCCTGTGAACTTTGATCAAACTGCTCAATTTGGCCACCAAGCACTTCACATGATCCTCTGATACTCCTTCAGCTTCCACCAACAGCTTCAACTCTCCAAAATTCACCACCACTCCTGGCCCTGAATGCCTTTCTAGTGCCGAGTTCAGCTCCTCTGCCTTCGAATCGAACCCCTCCTTGCTCCCACCTTTCGATATGAACTCCGTTATCTCCTTTTCCAAACAAATAAAGTCCAATCCAGCAATCTGACCGGGAAGAACTCCTTCACCTTTGCCGTTCTCCACACGCTTCTTGAAGCTTTGAAGAGCATCTCTGGCACAAACGCCGACGAGTAATGGATTTCTACCGCTAATCTTGGCCAGAACCTCGCCGATTCGCCGGCAGTTCTCATCTCCGTCGCAATCTCCACCACCACCCCGGGAGAAGGGGAACGGAATATTCCCGGGAAGTGAGGGGAGGGAATCCGTTAAATTACACAGAAACAACGGCGGACACCTTCCGCCGGCGCCGCGAAAGTACCTCGACGGAGGATTCGGTGCCGGAGGATGAAGAATCGCGAGCTTGATATCGGTGCTTCGGAATCCGGCATCTCCTAATACGCGACTAACAATCGGATCATCCAAAATTGAAATCACGAAGTTCTTCAACTCGACCTTAATCGTGGAGATCGAGTAGATCGAGCTAGCGGCGTGTTGAGTAATCTGGTACATTTCCGGCATGCGACGCTGGTTGGCCTGGGAGCGCTTAATAGCAGCCATGAGAGAGTTCGACACAGGAGGCGGATCGTTATCAGCAGAGCTTCCTCCTCCGACGGTAGACTTGGAGGACTGCAATCGGTCAAGCGAGACGCCGACGCAGAGATCAAGCGCACGGAACTGGAAGCGAGAGGAGTACGTCGGAGAGCGGACGCGGGAACAGGCGTCACGGAGGAAGGAAGAAGGGAGGGAGAGGAGCGCGGAGACGGCGTGGAGGGAGGTGGTCTGAGCGTGGCAGCGACGGCGGGCGACGGAGACGGCGTCGTCGAGAACGCGCGCCGCTTCTTCTGTCAAGCATAGCTTAGCGGTGGCGACCGGCGTCGGCATCGCCGCCGGTGACCTCGGCCACCAGGGTACAGAAACCGCTGTTGGCTCCTGCTGGGACGTTTATATATACTGTATGTATGATGTGCTCAGCAGTTGCAGAGAGAGCGATTGAAGGGAAAAAAACAGAAAATATTTTTTTTTATAAACACTGAAAAAGGAGAAAAGGAAAGTGTAAGTATCAGTGGCTTTTGAAATAATTTAATGGGAGGAAGCCAACGAGTGGGGGAGGGAGAGGAGGAAGAAGATGAAGATGATGGGTGAGTGCTCTGCAGCTTGTCTCTACTTTGTTGATTTTAAGATCTCTTTTTTTTTTTTTCCTCTGTCCAAAATAAAAGGAATCAATTTCACTGTATATATAAATAAATCGGTTAAACTCTCCTTATTACCATTGAGCCACCCAATAGGGGCAATAAATTAGAATGATTTGATTAGAAACAACGAGGAAATAGACATAAAATTGGTGAGAAATAGAAGGAAAATCAATTTCACTAAAATGGTGGGATTTGATAAGAAAATCTATTTTAAAGTATTAACCATGGACGATAATACACTCTCTAAATAATTTTCCTGTCATTTCTCTCTTGAAAACCAAAGATAGGAAAATTTTTCCTTTTTTTAGATTCTCACCTCTTCACTCTCCTTCTCACCCTTTTCTTCATTTTCCATCTTTTCTCTTTTTTTTCTACTCATTACTAATTGGGAAATTTACAGAAAACCACCCATTAAATAAGAGGTTTTTCACTTAACCACCCACTAAATTCAATATTACAGAAAATCACCCTTTAAATGATCTTCATTTATAAATCACCACCCCTTCATATATTTTCATTAATTTTCATTAAATATATTATATTTGAATTTTTTTAAACTCGAATATGGTTATAAATATATTTAAAAGTTGAATTTAAGGGCTCGATTATATTTTAGGGGTCATTTTATTTATTTTTAAAAAATAATAATAAATATAGCCTAAAATTATTATCTTAGTTTATGTTTAAAAAAATGTTTATAATTTTTTAAAATATTGTGTAAATTACTCTTTTATTTATAATAAGATTAGAAATCATAATTTTTATTTGTAAAGTTAAAAATAACCTTAAATTTATTATTTATTTGTAGATTAATATTTTCATTCAATAATTTACCTTTGCTAAAAATTCAAAAAGGTATGTTATTGTATTTAAGTTATACGATCAATGGATGACCTAATTTATTTAAAAAATATTTTCAACTTAAAATATGAGTTTGATCCATTTTATTTGTTATAGAATGAAAATATTTAAACTACAAACAAATAATAATTTTAAGGTTATTTTTAACTTTATAATAGAAATTGTGATTTCCAAATCTAATCATATTATGAATAAAAGTGTAATTTATATAATATTTTAAAATTTTATAAATATTTTCAAACATAAATTGAGATAATAATTCTAAGCTATATTTATTAGTATTATTTTAAAATAAATAAAATGGTCCCTAAAATGTAATCGAGCTATTAAATTGAAATTTTAAATATATTTATAATCAAATTTGAGTTTAAAATATTAAAATATAATATATTTAATGATATACTCCCTCCGTCCCACAATAATTGTCTTTGGACTATTTATATATGCTTTTTAAGGAGCTAAAAACTATATAAAATATTTATTTTTTAATTAATTTTTTAAAATAATTCTATACTTATTAGTAATATGTATGATATTATTTAAAAATATTTAATAAAATGTTGATATTTTATATAGTTTTTAGTTTCTTAAGAAAACGTGCATGAATAGTAAAAGACAATTATTGTGGGACGGAGGGAGTATTAATTAAAATAGATGAAGGTGTGGTGATTTGTAAACAAATACCATTTAAAGGGTGTTTTTCTGTAATATTAAATTTAGTGGGTGGTTAAATGAAAACCCCCTTATTTAATGGGTGGTATTCTATAATTTTCCCTTATTAATTTGCCAAACACATAGTTAAGGCTATGTTTGACAAAAAGATAGTTGATGGGGTAGTTGAAGTTAATTGGGTAATTGAAACAGATGGATTATTTGTATTAAATATAAGTTAATAAGCTATTATGGTGTTTGGGAAACCTAGTTGTTAGGGTAGCTGATGAAAACTTGTGAATAAAAAAACAAAAGCTATGAAAAAGCTTCAATGAGTAGTTGTTGAAAAGTTATGAATCCAAAAGCTAATTAAATTAAAATTTTATATTTATTTCATTTAAAACTATATATTATTAAAACCATAATCTTCGAAAAGCTAGTTACTGTTGTCAAGCGGAGCCTTAGATTGGTAAACCGTCTTAAAAATAAGTTATAAAGTCATGACATACGAAAACTTTTTTGTAATACAATTTGACCCGTGTTCAATAAACGTTACGAAAATTTTAAAAAATAACTCAAATAAATCATAAATCCGTTTAGTTTTGAAAAATAACATAAATGGAACCATGATCCATTTGTGTTATAATTTTAAAACAAAAAAAAAACAGAAACTTAAAAAAAAGGTCTGTGATCGGTTTGAACAAAAAAAAAAGTATCTTTTGTTCCAATTTTTTTTTAAAAAAAACTCATGAATGGATCTATAATCCACTTATATTGAATGGATTTAAGATTTAGTTGCTATTTTTTTAATGTCAAATGCATTTAATGTTGGACAGGTGTTAGACAGAGGTTAACTAATTTACGATCCGTTCGTGCGAGTGTATATAGCACATGTTCTCGGTGCATATAGCCTTGTCGTTCTAAGGGTATAAGATAAATGAATTACATTGGAAAAGATTTAGATGTTTGAATTCTAGAAAAACATTATTAAAAATAGTTTTAAGTCATTTAAATTTGGAAAATCTTTATGAATTTATCTTCTCAACTTATATCATTACGGCATAGGTTGAGTTAAATATGATATTTTTACCTTTGTTCCTTGTGAACCTCTGCGCTATCAATCTGTCTCTACCAACTACTTTGCCCTCGTGGCTTCTTAAGCTATGCCCTTGACGGTGTATTTTCTTATTTGTTGATGTATTTTCTCATTTTATTTGTTTTTATAACAATTTGTTCATGGTTGAACTTTTGGCCTCTTGATCCATTAGACATGTCAATTGCATCGAATTTGTTTTCTTATATATATATATATATATAAGGCGAGATGATAAAAGAGTTTATTTGTAAACAAATTCAAGTTTATTTGGTTGTTATTAGCGGTAGTTAAGTTTTGGGTGCATACGAATTTATAATCTAACTTAAGTTGAAACAATAGTTTTTATCTTTAAATATTTTTCTCAACAAGACAAATATTCCCCCAAATAACACGAAGCTTATATGCTCCATACATTTATTTTACACTAGATATGATGAAAGAGGTTTGGAGTGCTCCACTTTGGGCCCCGGGATCAAGTCAAATGATCCCTACCAATTGACTTTTAACTTACCTGCAGCCTTGTCTATGGACGATAGCCGATGCGAACGTTCATTACATGTGGGCGAATACATGGTTGGTATAGGTACTCCAGTCCATGGATGTGTCGATTGGCAAGGACTATGCTTTTCCTTCCTCCCTTTGCTTTCCTGAACAGGTTGTGATCTGAATTTGTACGCGAATAATGGCTTGGAGTAGTCCGCGAAGCTTTAGTATCTCTTTCAGTCACTTGGTAATTCTAAGTTGCTTGCTAATGCTAAGATATACGCTCTATTTTTTCTCTCTATTCGTCAAAAAGCCCTTCTTACTGTACTCGAAGTTGTATTTTATATGACTTAGTTTGTACGGACAATCTTGTACAAACTGTCACGTTAGGTTTGCTATGTGGGTGTCTAGGCTCCCCAAATTAGAGGTGGGCATGCCTTCCACGTGGCCTATGGTTACGTGTATGATGTGGACTTATTAGCCAATCTATCAGCGAAACTTGAAGCACTCTACTTGGATTATTCGGATCTCAAGTGTGTCTCTGTCCGCGTCCACTTTGTTAGGGTGTATCGAGCCATCTTGGTTTACTAGTGACGTGTCAAGGCTATTTCAGCCAGGAATTTGTCAAATTAAACTCTAATAAACCTCAATATATTAAAAAAGAAGCTTGTCATATATTAAACTTAAAAATAATTTCCAATAATATAAAAACTTTACTCTGTCGGATGTTGAAATGCCTGGTACACACTTTAATTCTAGTAGATTTTAAATAAAATTTTAGTATATTAAATAAGACATTATTTTTTTTATATAAAAATAGAATTATTATTTTTGATGTCCTACCATATTGCTAGACATTCTTATAAAATACTACCTCCGTTCGACAAAACTTGACGTTTTACTATTCACGCACGCTTTTTTAGGAGATAAAAACTATATAAAATTTCTAGTTTTTTTTAATAATTTTTTTAACAATTTCGTAGTTATTATTAATAAGTACAAACTTGTTAATTTTTTTTTAAAAAAAAGTGAATATTTTATATAGTTTTTATCATTCTAAAAAAGCGTGCGTGAATAGTAAACGACAAGTTTTGCTGAACGGAGGTAGTATACATTACTCCATCTGTTTCAAAATAAAAGTCACTTTGCTATTCCACACGCAGTTTGATGAAGTAAAAACTCTATAAAATATTATTTTTTTTAATCAATATTTTTTCATAATTTCATACTTGTTACTAACAAGTATGAAATTATGGAAAAAATTTGATTAAAAAATAATTTTTTATAGAGTTTTTACCTTCTTAAAAACGTGCACTAAAGTCCAAACGACTTTTATTTTAAACGGAGGGAGTAGTAGACATAAGATCATACGGAGTATTAATTATCTA
Organism: Persicaria maculosa; assembly: GCA_963922045.1. Classification (NCBI taxonomy): domain Eukaryota; kingdom Viridiplantae; phylum Streptophyta; class Magnoliopsida; order Caryophyllales; family Polygonaceae; genus Persicaria; species Persicaria maculosa. The sequence goes on along the minus strand of OY998261.1, from coordinate 13,707,508 downwards.
TATAAGTATATAGTACGTATAAATGTAGGTTGGGTTTATTAATTACCTCAATAAATTTGGACAAAGTACTGGTATTTTTTTCCTACACAAAATAGAGTAATTAAAACTAGGGTGCAACTCACAAGTGGCCTATAAATGGTTGAGAAACTTTTTTATAAAGGATTCTATTTTCAGGGCTGAGATACTTTTCCATGTGGCCTATATATATATTAGATTAAGGGAGAATCAGGAAAAAAAAATGAGTAAAGATTGAAAATCTGAATAACTTTAAAAATGTTTTACTATAACTTATGATTAGTTTTTATTTGGTGAAACTAATTAAAATAATCTAACTTTTGGAGGGGTGTTAAAAAATATCCTCACATTTCAACTGTAAGAAAAATAACCCGACCTTTGGGGTGATGGTAACAAAGTATACCGACTCATTTTTTGGACCATAAATTGAGCCAAAACAATGACGTAAAATTGGTTAAGTGATCTATTCTCATTAAAACAAGTCAATATCATCTAAAATTCACCAAAATATTAATTTCATCAATTATATGTCATCATCTTTGGCCATATTTATAGTCGCAAAAACAATCGGGATACTTTATTACCACATCTCCAAAAAATTGGGTTATTTTTCTTACTATTGAAAGATGAAGATGTTTTTATTAACACCCCTCCAAAGGTTGGGTTATTTTAATTAGTTTTGCCTTTTATTTAAAAAATAGTTTAAATCTATCTAAAATAATTATATGGTAAAAACGGCTATAAATATTTCATTAATTAGAAACGCAAAAGAGGGAGCATTTTAATCCATTTATAATAAGTGTGGTAAATTGATTGGAACTTTTTACAATTAATTAGATATTTAAGTTCTAATATTGAAGATAGATTATAATAATTGTATTCTTACAAGAGAGGAGAGAGTATTTTAGGGTGTGTTGGCCCCAGTTTTTGGGTTTAAAAAAGGGAAATTTCGTTTGGTACCCATGAATTTATGACAATTTCGATTGGTGTTCTATATTTTTTTTATCTGGATAGTACGTTTAAATTTTGTCAAAAGTTCGGCTCATGTCCAAAACTCATATTTTCTCTTTTTAATTAATAAATTCACCCTTTTTATTTTTATTTTTTCCATAAAAAACTCCTTTAATTTTAACATTAAATAAAATTACCCTTATATAACTAAATTTAACACAAAAGTGACGCTGTTAAAATGGTCTTAATAGTCTATTCAATATTAGGTAGACTAAATTATGGAGGGTGGGCGAGTACTGAAGTCACTATCTAGCTTTTGGGCATGAAAATGATAAGAAAGGTCCACCTTTTTATATTCATTTATTATACTTTTATTTTAGTAATTTCGAATTTGATTAGATTTACTCCACAAGTTCACATGGATGAATGGATGATGTTAATGGCATTAATATCGCATCACAAAGATATATAAATCACTTTGAGATGGAATCGGGAGAGATTTTCAAAATCTTTGAATTAGATTCAGAAAATTGATATTACAAGAACATATAATCTTTGATTTTCATTCCCATCTAGCTTTCAACTATCGTACTCTCTTGGAAAAATACAATAAATGAGATTTTTTTTTATAGCGTCAAGGGTTCCGAGTCATAACCTGCAAACAATTCGAATCGGTAAGTCAGCCGACAAGCCACCAAACAAGCTCATTCAAGTCAATGAAGGCTTGAACACCCACTAATGATTTCAATCCTCCTACAATATCAAGATTTTCGAACCGTTCCTGCAAAACGTGTTGGTTGTTATATAGATTAAGGTCTGCAATAGTGTAATGAAGCTATAACTCTTAGCGCGATGTGGTTCTATCTTGGTAGTCAATTAAGACAAAACAACAACATATGCAATATTGGAACAAAGAGAATTGAAATAATCAAATAGAATAAATCTTATAACAACCTTCACATGTCATCAACCATGTGTTGAAAAGTAAGCAAAACTAACTACGAGATTAACCTATCAGGACTTACCTCGAAACAAATGAAGTGAAATGCTATGAAAGATGGAATGCATTGTTGTGTTGATGGATTTGTGGATGCTTAAAACCCTAGGAAATTAGGCTAGTTATAGGGTTAAGGCTAGGGCTAGGGCTGGCCTAAATTAAAAACCCTAAAAATGCTGGCCAAAATGGGTTGATGTCGAATCTTAAAAGATAGAAACAAATCTTTATTGGATAAGCTTTCACATATCCAAGTTTATCCTCCAACGGCGAGCGCCGATCAAGGCGGGTGCCGCTCAGCATCCGCGAGCACCGACCCTTTGTCCGTTGGATCTCTTCGCGTGTCCTTCGTGTCTTCTCTTGAGCACTTGTCTTAGCTTCCTTGTGGCTTCTTCGACCCTGGACATTTCTTATTCTCTTCTCAACCATCCTTCTACTCCGGATCCGCGAATCTATACATTTAACCATAAAAACCGTAGATTTCGAACTTCGAATACAAAATGATAGAGATGCGATTTAACTACAAAAACATATGAAATGCAACCTAAAACTACCCTAAAACTACCTAGAATGTCTATACAAAATATGTATATCAAAAAGATATATCATAAAATATTTTTAAAGTTGAAAGTCTGCCAAAATATTGGATCTTTCTGAAAATGGAACAAACAAAATATCTAGATCGACAAATCAAAGAAAACAAATTTTTGAGATTGGAAAAATCCACAAATGGTTTCTTCACAATGAACTTAAATGGTGTCAAATTTTATCAAGGTCAGCGGTTGCGGACATTGTCATTCGCAGTCAAGATAAGAAGGTCATGGAATATGGTGTTAAAAAATACAGGATTTTGTCAACACTGCAAGCATAAGTCTTTGGTCTTTAGATAAGTTTGAAGGATGGGGTTAGGAAAATCGAAGTAAGCCTTGTGTCATTAACGCAATTAAGGGGAGTTTGGAAGTGCGCGTCCTAGGGAGATTGAGTTGTTGATATCTGATTGTACTTTAATCCTTTGAGGAGGTAATCTGTTATCCCTTTTCCCGGGAAATCAATAAGGTGACTTACCCGGTGACTTACCCGGTGACACATCTTCGGCTCAAGTTGGCCACGATTTCGTTGATTTCGTATATAGAGTTGTTAGTTATCGTCTCTAGAGACACACTTGAGCTAACACTTTCTAAACTATCGTCGATCTTGTTAAAAAAAATTACTTGGTCATTCTCTCATGGCTTCTCGCTTTTCATGAATGTGTCTTCTTTGCTTATGTGAGTTTGACTTTACTCTGTATAGAGCAGTAATTAACAACAACAACAATGTCAATGCATCTCTATAAAACAGGCTTTGAATGGTCAAGTTGTATGCACATTTTCCACTTACTGTATTGAGAGGATGTTTTTTAGATAAACAGATTATTCATATATAAAAATAAAAATATAACAAAACAAACAATAACCAAGATTATGATGTGTTTGGATTCCAATTTATTATACTTCTAATACAATTATAAATATAAACATTTAAAAAGTGTTTTCTTAACACCTTTTTTAATGTGTTTAAACTAGCATGGATATCCCTCTGCCTACTAACCTGCTTGAGGATCGTCTATATTGGTGGCCCGATAAAAAATGATGGTTTACGACATCAAGTGCATACGACTTTCTCACTATAAACAATGGGTTAAGAACGGAAGACAATTACTAGATTTGGAAACTGAATATACCTCCCAAAATCAAGAACTTTCTTTGGAAGATAAGTACATGGGCTACCGACGGCCTCTCGGCTGGAACAAAGAGGTGTAGTTGTACCAACTACTTGCACCTTTTGTAACTGTTCTCAGGAAGATGATGCACATCTCTTCCTTGAGTGCCAATACAATAACTTCCAGACACAGTTTCCGAATGATATAAAACAAGAAATTGATGACAAACTTCAAGTCTCTAGGAACATGGTCCAGATACTCCATTTACTAAAATATAAAATTCCTACAACGGATCTCCAGGCAATTGCATTTAGATGGTGGACTATTTGGTTTATCAGAAATCAATTTATATTTAGAGCAGAACGCCACCCTAATGAGGACGGGGTTAAAAAATTGATTCAAAACCACATGAAAAACTGGGAAAGGGCTTGCGCTCTGGATAACCAAGTAGGAGTGGAGTCTCATTTCCACGAAAGATCCCACAAATCCAATGGTGTAGTACACAAAAGGAAAAATCAAAAATGGAAAAAACCTCCTCTTGGAACCATCAAACTTAATTTCGATGGTTCTTCTATATATAATTTGACTAGCTCTATTGGGTACATTCTTAGGAATTGGAAGGGTCTCCCTATTAATATTGGGTATAAACTGGTTGGCAAACAAAACCCACTTATTGCCGAGGTTCTTGACAAAACTTGGGGGAAAGCCCAGACCATCAAACATATCCGCGGAAGAGGACCTCGAAATAAGAGAAATCCCTCGGAGGAAAACGTTGTCTGCGGATAAGAACATATGACGCGAATGTCTAGTAAATACGACTAGGACAGGTGTCAAGCATGCCCACAATCCACGAAAGGAACACGCGCCCACACCACTACGACAAGTGTCATCAAAGTACTCATGCATCCCAACCAATATAAAAGGGGCAAGGAAAAACAGTGAAAAAGGGACTTTAGAAAAGGAGAGAGAGAGAGAGAGAGAGAGAGAGAGAGAGAGAGAGAGAGAGAGAGAGAGAGAGAGAGAAGGAGTGAGTACCCATAAAAGAAAGAAAAAGAGTATGGAACGATAAGCGATTCCAAACACTTCCTATCCCACATAAGGAAGTCAGTCTGAGTGAATCTTTGAGGCCAAAGGAATCGGTCTTTCCGAAGCTCCGCTGGGAATAAGTTCCCACTAATTCCTAGTGTTACCAAGGCGCCAGTTTGTTATATTGCGCCAATTAGGTATTTAACGTCCGCGGAAACATATCGTGTTGATAGCACAAAATACATCCGCAGACCAGGTATGTCACACTCGAACCACTAAAGTCATGAACATGACCACATAGAATATTGATAATAAATGAATTTGAGTTGTTTTGCGCCGCGTCATGGCTCAGGAACGGTCATAAAACCAAGACCAAAGTAGGTCAGGTAAGACCGTGATGGGCGCGTCAAATTCATCCTTTGTTTTTCCTGAGTCCCACATACCCGTGGGACCAATTTTCAGGTGGTGGTTTCGTCAGCTCTTTTGTTGTGACTCGGAATCCTCAAAGCTATTGAGTTGCGAATCCAAAATATTATTATCGAAGGGGACTCTAAGATCATCATTGACTGCATTAAATGCGACACCAAATGTCCTTGGGAAATTGAGCTTCTGATGGCTGACATCAAAATGCTCCTATTGGGTTTTAGGGAGATCTCTTTCTCCCACATTCCCCGTCTGGACAATCAAGTGGCTGATAGGGTTGCACACCTTTGCTACTCGGCCAGGGGACCCATTATTCAAAATGATTTAGGTCTGATTGACCTCATCCATCAGGATGCTATCGGGTAGATCATGCTCACCTGAATTTTTACCTAATAAAAAAAACTAGCATAAATTTAAATAAAATAAATAATAAATTACATCAATAAATTATATTATCTTTATAATGTCATTATAAATTTTACATATATAATAGTAAATATTTGATTGTCATTATATTTATAATGTTATTTTAAACATGTCATAAAAAGTATTAACAAATTCTATTCAAATATTTATATTTATAATTATATAATTATAATACATTGGAATCCAAACATGTCTACTTGTCAAATATAAAGACCCGAAAAATACTAAACATATGAGTGCAAGTAGAGAATGAAGAAGAGAGAGGATGTTAATGTTAAAATGCATTTTCTAATGTGTGCCCAACCCCAAAAGGAAAATATTCACTTTTAAAAAGTGTCTTTTCTTATTTTAAATATATTGACCCTAAGAATCAATGTATTAAAATTAGGATATCTTTCTTTTTTAAAAATCAAAATGTTATAAAATGTGGAAAGTAGGTTAATGTTATGTCTAAGAGAGATATGAACAGACTATTGTTGAACGGGATGATAAGTTAACCTAAGTCGAAAAAGTAGAGGTGGTGCTAAAATGGTGAAGCATTTGGTTCTTCCGAAATAAGACCATATAACCAGTGTTGCATTTTACAACTGAGATTGAGCTATTTTGCGACAACAACAAAGCTAGAAGAAAGCATATAATTTTAACAAGGATAATGATTCATTTAAAGCCAAGCCCCGACCAAAACCGATGAAGCAAAGAAAAGACAACATCACCTGAAAAAAGACAGTGACATAAAATATCAAACTTAACTGTGACAACTCCACACTAGCAATATATAACAGTACAATTGGCTTTATTATAAGAAATGAACGTGAAGAAACAATAAGTATCGACTATGTAAAATATGAGATCCAATCCCCAATCAAAATTAAAGCATTCACACTACTCAAATGAATCAAAAGGGTAATCGACATAGGTATTACTCGTATCAAAATTAAAGGCGACTCACTTACCGTTATCAACTCTATAAGTGGAAAATGAGACTGTCATTGGGAAATTGAGATGACCATCTCAAATAAACATTTCCTCGTACCATCTTTTTCTCGTGTCACTTTTCAATATATGTCATTAAGGAAGATAGTATTATGGGTGATAAGATAACACATCTTGTCACCCATTTCTGAAAAAAAAGGACTTTCATCCTAATTCTCATCCAAAATTTTTTCTTTATAAAAAAAAAATGCTATGAGGCCCCAATCGGCCCGGGTGGCCTAATGGTGTGGAGCAGGGGGTGAGGAGGTCTCAGGTTCGATCTCTATCTTCGTTCCTTTCCTTGGGTGAAAATCCAAGATTTGTTTTGTTCCCTACTAGTGGGTCGAGTCGGTCGACGCAAGTCGATTTACCTTATTCGTGACTCTTGTTGGTTGGGTCACGTCCTTGAGATTTGCCACCAAATGATGGGTTTACTCCTCATTAAAAAAGGGAAAATTACATAAAACCATCCGTTAAATAGCAAAATTTTCATTTACCCAACCCTAACCTTAAAAATTACATAAAACCACCCGTTATACAAGCCCCGTTAACAAAAAGCCACCCATACCTATTAGCCATCCAGTTTTCCATTAAATTGATGCAGAAAGACAAAGATAACCCTGATTATTAAGTAAAAAGAAAAAGAAAGAATTTCACATTGCCCTTGTTGCATCACCTCCGACTCTCCGAGGCTCTTTAATTCAAGATCCCCATTGTCAGCTTGTGAACAGCCCCATCTACAATCATTAACTCGGATGTGTTCTTCGTTTTCGCTTGTTGCCGTCACCTCCGTCCTCCAACATGTCGACCTCTTGGCATCACATTTTCCCCAATTCGATGAGTTTTAAACCCAAAATCCCAAATCAACTTGAATCACAAGTTGTGGAAATTGGCTGATGGATCCCATTGATTCAAGTGAAAATTTGGTGTTGTTTATTGGATTCAAATGTTTATTTAGTTATTTTGTTGATTTATAGTACTAAACACACATATGTGTGGGTTAGATCTGAAGGTCTATGATGGGTGAGAGTTAGATGATGAAGAAGGCGACGAAAGCAAAATCGATGGTTGGGTTAGTGCAGAATGATAGTTAGTAGCATGTGTGGTGTTTCAGGACTAGACCTGGACAAGCGCGGGTCAGCCTGCCCAGCCTGGCCCGCTTGCCTGCTATTTTGGATAGATATGGATAGGGGGTGAAGCCCAAACGAGCTGCTAAACTCGGCCCGCACCCACAACGGGTGCGGGATTGGGAAGAGAAATATACCCGTTACGGGCCTAGCAGCATGTAACGAGTACCCGCTATTTTTTAATTTATTAAAATACATCTATAATAAATAATACTCCCTCCATTCAGCAAAACATGTCGTTTACTATTTACGCACTCTTTTTTAGAATGATAAAAACTATATAAAATATTTATTTTTTTATAAATTTTTTTAACAAGTTTGTAGTACTTATTAATAATAACTACGAAATAGTTAAAAAAATTATTAAAAAACTAGATATTTTATATAGTTTTTATCTCATAAAAAAAGCGTGCGTGAATAGTAAAATGTCAGGTTTTGTCGAACGGAGGGAGTATTAATTTTTAATTTTTATAAGAAAAAAAATATATCTGCCATTTGCTGTATTTATATAAGATTTATATATGAATACATATACTGTATTGATGTATATATACTTTTTTTGGTTCATAGGTAGACATTTAGGCCATTACAATATGGAGAGGAGGGATTCAAACTCGTAAACTATTGGTCATCACATGTCATCCTTACTAGCTTAGCTAGTAAGGCTTGACATTGATGTATATATACTGCATATATATACACTATATTTGTGCATAACTGCATATATATATATAATCATTGTCAAATTCCGAGCTTCTACGACTATATATAACCACACACATATATATATAGCATATAAACAATACATATGTGGGATGAGATGGGATTCAATATTTTTTTTTCAAATCCAACCGGGATTGAGACGAAACCGTGATGGGCCCGAAATTTACGGGATTTGTACCCACCTCTAGTTCAGAAAGTACAAAAAAAAATTGGTCCGAATGTGCACAACGAAAGTTAGGTTTGTGGGTACCCACGGGCAGTCCGCGCCCACAATACCGGATGAGCTTGGACACAACATCCAACCCATTAAGGGGGCTTAGCTCTTTCCGCGTCCGTGACACCGAAATAATATTTTAGGTAAAATCCATCCCAAGTCCGATTCACGTCTGCATTTATCCAGGTGGACCTATAGTGAAGGAGCTTAGAAAGTAGGATAGAAGTTTGAAGACTAAAGATGGAGTTTTTTTTATGGTGGGAGTTGAAGATGACATACCCTAATTTGATTTTGGGAAAGGACGGAGAAATCAATTTTAAGATGAATCAAATTGCAATCTTCACTATTACTCCTAATTAACTATGTTGTACAAAGAAATTAATACTGAGTACATAGCTATATTTTTTTTATACTCCACAATTTTTTTTGACGCAGAATAAAAATTAGGTCGGGTCGTCCGAAGCCGAGACCCTTCCTAGCGCGTCCTTCCGGACGAGAACTTGCAGTTCTGGATCCTCCTCAAAGCAGTCGTCGGCAGGGTATGCATGGACACTTCTCGCAAGACAGTCAGCCACAACATTCGATTCCCTGAAAACATGACGAATAGCTATATAAGAAAAGGACGAAATATCCATTAAAATATCTGATTGCAGAAGTTCAATTTGCCAGGGGCACTTCCAATCCCCTAATAATGCTTTGATAACCAATAAGTTCTCTCCTTCAATCTGTAGATTTGTAAGAAGTAATTGTTTTGCTCGCTCAATGCCCTTCTTAAGGCCCAAGTTTTCCGCGCAGATGACGGATGCATTATTACAAATGCCTCTACCAAATGAAGTAACAGCCCCCAACGAGTCACAGATAACGAAGCCATAAGAAGCGTTACCGTTAGGTAGAACAGATCCGTCGAAATTTAATTTGTGACACCCATGTGGGGGTTTTTCCCATTGATCCGAACGTTTCTTATTAATGGCAGAAGAGTTTCCACCAGAAACAAAACCCGTTCGGAGGGTAGCGGGGTTACGCGTTGTACGATTCGAGTAATGATCATGGGGATTTGAATCGAAAAGCTTAGCTTGTATCCAGTGCTCGGTAGTTGTGTAAAGCAAGAGAATCTCGGTCATAGTCACCTTATTTGTATGTTGGAACACAAGTTGATTTCTGTGGAACCACAGGGGTGAATTGTTGAAGACTAATTGGAGTGGTGTTGTAAGAAACGACAGATTAATTTGATCTTTTTCTTTTCATTGTTACCCCCTCTATTCCAAAATAAAAGTCGTTTAACTTTTCTATATGCATTTTAATGAAATAAAAACTATATAAATTATTATTTATTTAATGAATTTATATTTTTAAGTTTATATTTATGACTAACAAGTATGAAATTATTAAAAAAAATTGATTAAAATTTTTTTATAATGTTTCTATCTTCTCAAAAAACGTGTAAAAAACGACATTTAATTTAAAACGGAGAAAGTATTATATAGTTGCAACTTGCACAAGGACCAAATTCATAAAAAAAAAATCCAGATGAACTTTTCAAGCTAAGGGCAAACAGAGGATGAAGCAATCGAGGGAGAGAGACATGTTTAGCTCAGGAGAGAGACTGGGGGATATTTATGTCTTTTACCACAAATTTACCATAGTTTTAGACGGCAAATGGGGCATGGGTGGCATTTTGTTAATGAAATCTATATAACGGGTGAGTTTTTGTAATTTTAGATTTAATGGGTGGTTAAGTAAAAATACTCCTATTTAATGGGTGATTTTGTGTAATTTTCCCTATAAAAGAAAGCTACAGTAGAATATGAGAGAGAGATCGCTGTCAAGCTGAAAGGGTTGGATGGGAACTTGTCGTGTCAGAGCGACCTGCCCCATCGCATGGGAGGGCAGCCACCCAACCGCATCATTATCACCCTACTTTCCATTTGTCCACGTGTTTTCGTCCCATTGGCTCCTGCCTTTCTATTTTTCAGCCTGGCCTAACTCTTGTCTGTTCACCTTTCTATTTATCTGTCAACTACTGTATTTAGCAAAATGAAGCGGAAGTCGTGAATTAATATCAAAATTAAAAACTCCGAAAAAATATTTATTTTGCCAAACAAAAAGAGTTTGTGTAAAAAATATGGGTCTTTCGCATAGCTAGGCACTTTTTTTTGACTTTGTAAAAATGTCACCACTTTTGGGAGAATTGTAAATGTAGCATATGAGTCATTTGGTGCAAAATAAAAAATGGAAGGGAGCAGCCGGTTGAAGGTAAAAAAGAGCAGGAGAGAGAGAAGGTTTTGGTGGGGAGTTTTGGCGCCAAAACTATAAGTGACAAGACACCAATCATTACAAAGAAAAAGGGGATGTGATAGGAGCTTTCTCTCCAATTTGCAAAGTATAAAAAGAGAGTAGGGGAGAAGACAACCAGTTTCTTCCTCCCCTGGACAAAAGGGCCGGAGAAGAAGACCACCATTGAAGATAAAATGTCGGCCTAAAATTCCAGTTGCAGAGCACGTGTCACCCTAAATCTGTATCCGTGTGAGTGATCATAATCTCCATGTCACCTTGATTTCCCAGAAACCTTTGTTCTCAGATGCAATGGGTAAGTGCATTTGACAAAGTACTCCTAATCTATGACAAAAAGTAGATAACCATGAACCTTTGTTCTCATTCCCTGCATAATCTAAGACAAAAGAGATGGAGAAGATGACCACCATGGAAGACAAACTTAAACACCATGTCACTTTAAAATGGAATCCAGATTCCCCGTGTCACCCAAACTTAAACACCATGTCACCCAAAATGAAATTGGAACCCAAATTCCCCTTCCTTTTTACACCCGCTTTCCTTTTTCCCCCCAATCTCTCGGCTTGCAGTTCCAGTTGTAGAGCACTTGTCGCCTTCATTCGGTTCCCTTGTCAGTGATTATAATCCCCGTGTCACCTTGACTTCCCAGAAACCTTTGTTCTCAGATGCAATGAGTAAGTGTATTTGACGAAGTACTCCTCATCTATGGAGAAAAGTAGATACTTATGAACCTTTATTCTCACCCCCCTGCATAATCTAAGACAAAAGAGATGGAGAAGATGACCATCATGGAAGACAAGCTCTCGGCCTGAAGTTCCAGTTGCAAAGCACTTCTCGGTCGTGTCACTTGTTTCAAAAATCACCCATGTCACCTGTTTGTATGACCTTGTTACATGAAAGAATTCATTGAATGCCATATCAACTCAGTCTTTAAACTAGAACCCAGATTTCCCGTGTCACCCAAACTTAAATACCCTGTCACCTAAATTTAAACACCATGTCACCCAAAATGAAACTGGAACTCAGATTCCCCTTTCTTTTTACACCCGCTTTCCTTTTTTTTTCCCACATTTCTTTCGATTTGACCTGCATTAAATGTAGCAGACTTTTTTTTCCTTTACAGTTTTCCTTTTTATTTTTTTCCCTAGCATTTAATGCTTCACCTTTTTTTTCCTTTCCCTTTTCTTTTCTATGTTTTCCCCTCCCATTCTTTTATTTTATTTTTTTTTGTTTTTGTATGATAAGGGTAAAATCCGGTTAAGGGGGGAGATTTTGACCTGCACTTTTGTGCAAATTTGGGGTAAAGGTGGTTAGGTGTGCTCAATTTTAAGGGATAGGGCTAAAAGTGCAAAGTTATTTTTTTGTGCTATTGACCTCCATTCTCTCAAAAAATATTACGTAAAACTATAGGTATGAAATTGTGTAAAAAATATTATGTATGAAATTATCCTAAAAATTTAATATAAAAAAATTTGATAGTGACAATTGTTCTTCTTTTTGAAATATCAACTTTTTAATTAATATTGCTAAGTTATGAAATCATTAAAAAAATAATTTTTATAATTTTCATCATCTTTATAAAATATATAGAAATAAAAACCCGCTTACAATTTTTTTTTAAAAAAATAAAGGATTGTATTAGGGGTGGGCACAAATCCCGCAAATCTTAAGACCGTCCCGGTCTCGGTGAGATTTGAAAAAGAAAATAATGAATCCCATCCTATATATAGACCGGGTGAGATTTGAAAAAGAAAATAATGAATCCCATCCTATATATATATATATATATATATATATATATATATATACACTCCTTATAATGTAAACTAGGAACAAATCTTAACCATGAAATCGAAATAAAACAAAGGGGGAGATTAATCATGATTTTTATATTTTTTTTAAAAAGCAAATAGGGTGGCCCATAACGAAATCGATTCACGTGCTTAAGGGCGTGTTCGGCGGGGTATTTTGGGGTATTTTGGGAGATTGTAGGAGATTAAGTGAAAATACAATCTCCTTCTGCGGGTGTTCGGCCGAACAAGATTGTAGATCTTGGGATGGAGATTCTGTGGATTTTGGTAGATTGTTTAGGAATCCCCCCAAATGGAGATTGTGAGGATTGTGGGGAGATTGTGTGGCTTCGTTTTTATAGGATCCCCTATTCTACCCTCGACCTCCCAAGCCGCTTCCTGCAACTGGAGAGAGCATCTGAAGACGGAGCGCCGATGGAGCGAAATCACAAGCGCCGACACCGAGGTTAGTTTATCTCTTCTAATGTACTCGGGGGGTATGGGGATCTCATGGCGCCGGCTGAAATCGAGTCCCCGGAGTCGAGGGATCGTTCTTCTATCCGTTTCTTTGGGTTTGTGGAAACCCTAGCAAAGGGGTTCTAGATCATGGAGTAGATCCGGCATTGTTGGGACTTCCTGCTCTAGGACCCAGTGAATGGGCGAAGTCCGTCAAAGGGGGAGCCGCCATTGTTGGGCAGTGAAGCCCCAATGGTGCGCCTACCCCGTTTTTGCAGCTTTCTGGAAAAGGGAACTCTTAAACGGGGTTTGGTTTTATCTTCGCCGGTCATTGATTAATGGGCTGAATTTGATTTCTATTTTGTAGCTATTTTATCAAATTGGAAGTTCCTTGTCTTTAGGGTTTGTGTCCCGGTTTGTTTTATGCTTTTAATTTGGGCAAAAATCTTGACATTGTTGACCTGATTTGATTTTTCTGTTGGTTTGAGTTCTTCTACTTCGTTCTCTGCAATTGTGGCCCCAATCGTGGTCGCTTTCCTTATTTGCTCAAATTCGGAGTACATTCGGTGAAACAGCTGAGCTCTGTATTCGAATTTTTATTTTCGGTTGAAATAAAAGTGCGTGTAATTAAGATTTCACAGATTTAGGGTCAGTTTTGAAGTATGTTGATTGTTGAATTGTTCCTTTGTTTTTTCCTGATTCTGACGTGGTTTGAGGTGATGAATTTTGAAAATGAGCTCTGTTTTTTTCAAGTGTTATTGCCCAATTAATTTCGTTTTATTGCAATCTCATGTTTGGTGATTTTTCTGATTTGATTATCTCTTCATGAGAGACTGACTATGCTACTTTTGGCTCTTGCATACTGAGAAACCACTAGAAAAGTTATTAGATGTTGGATTTTACAATTTATCCAGACATGCAACTCAGTTTAGCTTTGATCAAAGCTAGAACTCTCTCATGGAAGTTTACCTTTAGTAGGTTGGTAACTGAGGACATTTGAGCTCTTTTAAGGTGAAAAATGGCTTGGTTTTTTTTGTTTAACACTCCACAAACGATATAATTTTGTGATCATAAACTAATGCCAAGTGCAATTTAAATATGGTATCTCTGAGCTAGGTACTTTCTTGTTGTTTATCCTAGATGATTGTGTGGTCGAGTCATGACATGGATTATATTTTGTTAAACCTCAAAATGGAGATGATATTGTTGTTGGCCACATGTGGCTTTTCAAATTGTGTAGTCTTTCTGCCTTAGATACTTTTTTCTTCTTAAATTCTCTATTTTGGCATCTCATCTTACTACAAACCATAGCTTAGAACCGAATTGATGTACTATTTTTTTTTTAAAGTTGCAAACATCATCCTTGAAGAAATGAAAATAAATAGCCAAGCATGTATTTCAAATCCAGTCTAATTTCACTTAAGCTCTGACTTGTATTGGAATGCATTTATTATTGCTGTATTTAGCAGTTCTAGACTTTATGTAGTTGCTATTAATTTATTTTTGACCCAGCAAATGCTTCAGACTTTGGAGTAATGCAAATTATTTGTTTGATTCTGTGTATCATTTGATTATCATCCTCTATCTTTCATCCCCATTTGATTCCTAGGCAGTTCTTAATTAAACATCCAATTTACAACTGGTTAGCGAAAATTTGCTAACCAGTTGTGGTGTATTTCTCTTGGGATCATATTCTTATTTGTGAAGTTTCAATGCAAGTGCTAGAGAAGTGTTAGGGGACCATGCTTGGAGTTATATCATTTCAAAAGCAATAAGATATGTCTTTGTTTGTGTGAGTTTATGGCACTGGATAAGCAATGCACAATGAAAGGACTTCTGTGCTTAGTTTTTTGCTGTCTAAGCGAGTAGTTGTTTTTATGCCAAATACAAAGTTTAAAGTATGGCGACAATGTGAAACATTGAATCATAATGCTAATGTTGTTGTTAAGCACTAAACACACTTCCCTTCAAATTGCAGACTACCTACTTTCACTATCGGTTATTTCTGTATACACTATGTATTATATCACCACTACATCTGATAAATGAGTTCTGTTCTTCATCTATGTACGTGTAGGATTGCCCTCTTCTAATGACTGTTCATGTTATCCGAAATGATATATACAGTAAGGTGTAGATAATTGTATCACTGAATTTGTGTTAAATTGACGGTTGATTTTTTGTTCTTTCTTTTTCACAAAAAAGAATGACAGACTCGTGTTCTTAGAATTCTTTTGTATGATGTGTAACATTAAGGAAGTCAGATGTACCCAGATATGTAGACAGTGTGAGATGTACCCAAATACATGCTACAAAACAACTCACATTTCAGTAGTTATGTGCACTGCTTTATGAATATATTTTGATTTCACCATTGCTGAGTTCATATGGTATGCACTACTGCTGCAGGTACGACCATGTCTTCGTCTGGTAGCTGGCCCAGTGGATGCCCGGAGAAGTACCCCTGGATCGGGGGCGAGGAGAGGATTCCGCCTTGGTGGGAGCAGGTATGACCCTTACCTCTACGCATAAATACGTAGAGTTGAACTCGTCAATGTGTATTTGTTCTTTAGTACACACTAAACTGACTGCGATGACCATGACAGGAGATGCAAGATGAGCCCGAGGCCAGTTACGCTCGACGGGGATTCGACGAAGAGAACCGTCCACCCCTTCAGGAGATCCCTCTTGTCCTTCCTCCTCCTCCCGAGGATCCCCGGATCCAACAGCTGGAGGAGATCGCAATGGAGCTCACAGCACGCTTGTTTGCAGCGGAGGCTGACGCACAGCGTAAGGGGGAGGAGATACAGCGTGTGAACGCGCTGAATGACGAGATGGCAGAACATCTGGCGAGCCTCTCGTCCCATGCCTGCTCCCTCTGGGATGACCTTGTCGCTTCTAGGGCCCGGGAGGACGCTACGAAGTGGATGGTTCTAGTAATGACAGTAGTTGCAGTAGCTGCCATGGTGAACCGTTAGGAAGACTGGACCGGCTCCGATGGCTTTTGTGGGTAATTAGACGGCGAGTACGTAGACCTCGCGTATGTAAGTAGCTAACGTAACCACTATGGATATTCCTAGGCAGTGTCTATGCCATCCCGACCCCCCTACCAGGTTGTATTTTGGGTGATTATAGGCTGGGGGATGTCTGATTTTGTGAAGTCGAGGGAATGTCGCTGCAGCGACATGCCTGACTCATGTTAGTGCCCTTTCGAACTGTTGCCATGTTTGGCGCGTCCTTTGTAAAATAACTTATCCGTATGCTATGTATTTCATCCTTGTGGTTTCATGTTTCACGCTTCGTGTGCAACAAAATTTGGTACGATGACCCTACGTTGAACACCTTCAAGAGTCAACAACAACGCATGACGTCTTTCTTCGTAAATACAAAAGGCTTGATGTATACAGAATAGAAGAATGTCTAGCCATTTATCGTCTTGCGCGTACGTATTAAAGGGTCGCGAAATAGGCATGACCACAACCATTGGGCAGTGTGCAACTCCCACTACCTCGTGCGGCGGCTGTCGACCCAAATTTGTCTCGCAATTTGGTCCCGAAGCCCTTGCATCCCCTGTCACTCATGATCTTCCTCGTCGCTCGATGAGTGGAGGAGCTCATCATCAGTGGCAACGTCGGCATCGAAACCTCCTTCCGGGACACCGTCTCCCCCGGGCTCGACAAATCTGGCATCCATTGTGTCGTCGACTGCCTCGCCGGCCCCACTAGCTCGTCGAATGAAGTTATGCAATGCAACACAAGCGATGATGATGTCCACCTGTTTGTCGACCGGGTACTTGTGCATTGGTTTCGTGATCTTCCACATGCCCTTGAAGATACCGAATGTCCGTTCAACAGCCCCCCGCAAGGACGAGTGTCTTTGGTTGAACGCTTCCTTCTCGTTGTCTGCCGGTTCTTCTACAAATGAAGCCCTGTGGTATTTCGTCTTTGTGTACGGGATCATGTATCCCGGTCTCTCCGGATAACCTTTGTCGCATAAGTAATATCGTCCTGGAGGCGGGTGAGGGAAATTCATGCCCGGGGTTGTGATGGCGTGGTCCAGCACACGGGCGTCGTGGGCGCTTCCCTCCCAACCCGCAGAAATGAACGTGAAGTTCAAGTCGAAGTCACAGACTGCGAGGACATTGAACGTTGTTATGCCCTTCCGTCCCCGGTAAGGAAGTTTCTCTTCCCGTGGAATGCACGCTTCGATGTGTGTCCCATCGAGAGCTCCAATGCACCCCTGCACGAAGGGTAACCGATGTAAACACTTCCGACCGAGTTGAACAGAACAATATCGACTCTCGAAGGAACCTGAAAGTATCTACTGTATCGACTGTCCTCGGATATCTACCTCGGGACCTCGGCGAAGTTAGGATCGACGGGCTTGATGACGTCTCGAGCTAGTCCGTTCCACCCGTTGTGGCGTCCCACTAGTGCTTCAAGCACGTCCGTTATGGCATCGCTGATTGTCGAAGTTGATCGTTGGAAATGCTTGCATGAGTCCCGCAATGACGACCCCTAGGCCATGGTGTTCACGAATATCCCCACCTTCTCCATCACGGTCATGTGGTTCGATCCTTGCAATCCGTATCGCTGTTCAAGAGTCGTGCAAAGAGAAGCGAAAACGTGTTTCGGCATTCGGAAGACTTGGACACAACGAAGGTCTATCTCATGGGCGAGTATGTCCTGAATCCACCTCTCGCCCGTGTACTCCGACGTGTAGCAGGGCACCTTGTGGATGTACTTGAAGTAGTGCGATGATTTGCGTAATACTTGTAGAAGGAGAAACCATTGTGCGAGCACTGCTCGCTTTCGCCTCCGCTTCCTCCGAACGCTATCCGAAAGGGAATCCATCATACAACACTGCATAGCATAACATACACTGCTGAGCCACGTAGAATGGGGATCGTTGAAGTGCAACAGTTTCATAATATGTAAACAAACATGAAAGCATTACAGAAAAAATGCACAAGCAGTAGAATAGATAGAGTCATAATCTGTACCACAGTAAGCACGCAATGCTTTACAACTCAACTGCAAACAAACATGAAAGTTCCCCAAGTCCAACCTAATCACCAACTTGCAATTTGGTGTCTAATGCATCATCTTGACAAGTCTAAAAACGCAACATAAAGCACATTAAATGAAATCCCGACTGCTATGGAACACGCAATCCACAAGGGCTGCTACACCCCCCCCCCCCACCCTCTTGCTGAACTGGTACTTCAACCAAGCGATCCGAACCGCGTCGCTCCTCGTCATCGCAAGAAACATCCTCGCATGCTCGGGTGCGATTAGTAACTCAATTGCGAACATCAACAATGGACTCTCATCCTCGATCAAGCCTTCGGCCACAAGATGGTCGAGGACCTTCATAACCTCAACCTCCCGGTTAGCTTCTGTACGAGAAGCCTCGTCGTCGGCGCGTACGTAGTTGAGGATCTGTGCACTAGTTTCCTCGACAAGCTCCATTTGCCTATCGAACATAACCGACCCAGACGACCTTCTTGCGCTGCGTTTCCTACCAGACTGAGCAGCGGATGAGCTACCCGGACGCTTCCCCGACCTTGTGGGGAAGGTGCTACATCCCGGGGTGGGAGCTGGCTGCACTGGAGGGACCAGATTCGACTGGCTAGCACCTTTGATGAGGTCTGGAAAGCGACGGAGGTCGAACTCGTCAATGTTATCAGCATCATCCCCGAGGTCAACATCTCCAGTAGTGGGTTGGGGTCGATGTCCATAGCTTCCATCATCGGGCGTCGCGGACATAGGCACGGGGCTTTGGACGGGGTCCACGGACGGGGAGATGCATTGCTGACCGGTCGCAACGGTGCCCCTGTAAATCTGGTCCCAAGGCTCTTCTAGGTCCGGCGGAATGCACTTGTTCCTCAACTTCCGGAAGTCTTCCTTCTCCTACAAACTCACGTTCCACATACAGTAAGACTATTCACATACACGAGTCCGAAAGGATCTTTCATACAATGGTGTACTTCTTACCTGGCATTTTCGCTCCCACCACTCGTCGCTAGCGTCGATGCAACCTCGTTCGTAGTCCCATCCTAGACCGGTCTCTCCGTCCTTCAACTCTTTCCACGCCTTCCACTTTTCCTTCATTGTCGCGTGCTTGTTCTTAAGTGTGTTGATGCCACACTTCTGCCCTGTGAGTTCCTCGAACTGGGTTGTCAAAACAACCCAGTTGAACCCTTGATCACGACCGAACTTTCGCTGATAACCAACAAGGAGGTCTAGAAACTGTTTCAGCATAGTCGGAGTCCATAAAAACTTCAGGTCCTTCGCAGGCTGGCTTTTCTTTCCTTTTTCAGGAACTGGGGGTTTGCCACTAGAGGTCATGGATGGAACTCTCTGCTATCTGACGTTTCCCGAGGGCAACGACATATCACAAATAACAATATTCAACATATAGCATTCAAGAACTACCTCACATCAACAAGGCAATGTAACACTCATGTGGCATAAAACACATCACACATGGCAACAACAATGACAAGCAGAATTCAACTATGCTGCACATGAAGATGCAGATCATATAAAATTTCACATATGTTGTTAATGGACTGGTGATTTTCTTTACTTGGCTGGTGAGTAATCAAAATCTACATTGATTGATAATGGTACTATCCATTTGAACAATTGCTTGGACGATGTGTTAATTTATAGTATTCCTTCCAAATGAAGCCTACATTGTAATAGAGGTAATAACAAAGATGAAACAAGTACAGTTTAGGGGAAAATGACATATATGGCTCATGAGAAACATCAAGATAATGCCATATACACTTGGTCACTCACAGTGATTTCTGTCCTGAACAACAACACAAAAAATTTCATCATTTCAAAGTAATATACAGTAGGGGTAAAGGCGAGTGCTATGCTCTACTTTGCCTATGTCATAATAAGCTCAAGAAGAACAAAAATTATTCTAAATGCATTAGAAATGATCATATGTGCACTAATTGTAAGAAGCTGATTCCATTTCCCCAACAATGCCTTCGTTACCTATTTCCAATAGCAGCAAACTAGCAACTATGTCATCTCACTGTCATATGCCCTAGGTCATCTCACTGTCAGTCCAATTGCACCGACAAACCCGACAGTTAACTTTGTCCCAAATTGGCCATGAATTGTGTTCGATCTTATTCCGACTACACCATAGGTCAACTGGGACGAGCCAATTTCAGCTCTACTCCGACGGTGACAGAAGCCCCTTTCGTGCCTAGGGTTCGAATGATACAGTCGGCTACCCATTCAATCCCACACACCCCTGCCCAATTCAATCAGCAAGTCTATTTACCCTTCTAACCTATCAAAAACATAGTCACAGCCGGCCGTTTTTACACATGCATGCTTCCTCGGAGAAGAACGCTTACTTGGTGAACGACAGATGCGCCGGCAGGTAACTGTCCTCTGCGAAAGGTGAGTGTGACCCTGCACCCAAGCGAACACAACGTCGCCGGTTGAGGAGGGGGGCACCTTCAGTCCGCCTGTGCGGCCAAGGATCGGGGACTGTCTCCACCTCCGCTGCTGCAGCTCGTCGTCTCTAGTCGGAGGTCTGACCTTCCTTCAACCTCCACAATTTCACAAACTGAGCTTTTGCGTGGGTTGATGGAGTTATAAAGTGGGGGGCATTATAGTCTTTTACGTCTCTTAAAATACACCACAATTCCCTACCTACCAAACACCTTTCGGAGATTGTACTCATAAATAATCTCCATCCCCAACATCCAAATTAATCTACCAAATTAATCTCCATCTCCTAAAATCTACCAACATCTCGTTAATCTCCATAATCTCCATCTAGCGCCAAACACGGCCTAAGTGAAAATTGATTCACATCCAAAATTTAGTAACGCACTCCTCCGTACATAGTACAATATTTTTTTCTTTAATTTGCTTCTAAAAAAAAATTCTTTTTGTTTCGTGGCTTTTAAAACAATATTATTCATATTTAAAGGGATTATATATAAGAAATATGATGATCATTTTTTTTTTACCGATTTATTGGATTTGTGGAGATTAAAATAATAATCAATAAAATTTTACATTATTTGGTAAAATTACAAAGAATATTCATATGTACAAAGGTGTTTTGACAGATTATTCGGTTAAATTGAAGATATTATTCGGTTAAATTATAGAGATTATTCATATGTAAGAGGATGATTATTTACAGATTTATTAGTTTTGTGGACATTAAAATAATAATCAATAAAATTTTACATTATCCGGTAAAATCACAAAGATTATTCATATGTAAGAGGGTGATTTGAGATATTATTCGGTTAAATTGGATAGATTATTCGGTTAAATTATAGATATTATTCATATGTCAGAGGATGATTATTTACATATTTATTAGTTTTGTGGAGATTAAAATAATAATCAATACTACATAAAATTTTACATTATTCGGTGAAATCATATAGAATATTCATATGTAAGAGGATGATTTGAGAGATTATTCGATTAAATTATAGAGATTATTCATATGTAAGAGGATGATCATTATTCGTTTATGGGTTTATTTGTTAGTGAAGGTAAAAGATTATTCAACATATTTGTACATTATTCAGTAAGGTTAAAGAAATTATTCGTATTTAATAGGAAGATTTTGACGGGTTTATTTATACATTATTCGTTAAAATTATAAAAGGGGTTTTATTTTGTCACTATTCGTTGTTTATTATTCGTTTAAAAAGATTTGACTATTTGATGTAAAATAGTGAAATTACAATACAATAAAAGGAAAAAACTATATACAGTAAAAAAAGTATAGATGGACCCACCTGTACATACATATATATAGAGGATAGATCATGTGTAAGCAGCCCTTACGGTGTAATTTGTGAGCAAATCTGGAGCGTCGGATTAAGAAGATCTAACGGCTCAGATTAAAAGTAACTTGTGAACAGTGACATTATTCGTAGGTACCATATGATTATTCGTATTTACATACATACAAATAATCCTTTGGTAACTATGAATAATTGCACTTGTTGGTGCATACGAATAATTACATTATTATGCACGAATAATTGTTTGATACCTACGAATAATTTCACTGCTCACAAATTACACCGTAAGGGTTGCTTACACGGGATCCAACCCCCATATATATATATATAGAAACAAGGCAAATATTTGGGTGATATCAGACCCTGGTGACCCACCACCCAATAGCGTCCTTTCGGACGAGAGCAAGGAACTTTGGATGGGAAGCAAAAGGCCCTTGGAAAAGTGATAAGCAGAGATGAACCACTTTATCAGCCACCTGATTGACTTCACGGAACACGTGGGCAAAAGAATAAGCTTCAAACGACTAGAGCAAGTGAAGAATGTCGGTGATCACCATCTCGATCTCCCATGGACACTTCCACGTGCCTTTCAAAGAATTGATGACCATCAAACAATCTCCTTCAACCTGAATTCGAGAGAAGCCCAACTCTAAAGCCGTCGTCAACCCCATATGGAGAGCCAACGCTTCAGCCATCAACGCTGAAACTGAACCACAAAGTGAGGCGTTGCAAGCCCGAACATTGCCATGATGGTCTCTAATCACAAAACCTGCCGCAACAACACCCGTGGACAACTTAGACCCGTCAAAATTGATCTTGAAAGATCCATCAGCGGGTTTCTTCCAGTGAAGATTTTTCCTCTTCCTAGCCTTAGGTGCTTGTCCTTGTTCTTTAGCTTCAGTTTCTTCCACGTGGAAAGTCTTTGCTTGTTTCCAATTTTGTATTTGTAGTCTTATGTATCTCTCAAGTTGTTGGTAGTTCGTGTAATTCTCGTCATTAAATAAAACCTTGTTTCTCAATGTCCATAAACTCCACCAAATCGTTGATAGTAATGTTTTTGGTTTTTGGATAGTGGTTCAAAAACTTCGTTTACAATTTGTTTTATGTTCTTATTCGTCGTGTTCATTCTTTTAATTATTGATTCAATGTTCCTGTCAAATTTTCTGATAAGCTCAAGAGAGTGGTTACATTTGGTAAAGATATGTTCTGCATCTTCCACCGGGTGGTTGCAGAAAATACAAGGGAGGGGAACTGCAACACCCTTTTCAGTAAGTCGTTTTTTCGTTGGGGTTCCATTCATCACCAGTTTCCACATGAAGTTTTTCACTTTTGGGAAGAACTCAATTCCCCATATCCAGGAGATATCGCTTTCTTGTAACCTGTCCAGACCCGAGACTCTAGCAAGAGCGGATGAGGTGGAGAACCACCCATCCCGAGTCGCTTTCCAATAGAGTATATCTTCAATCTCATTTATTGGTATTTTGACGTTTAGTATTTTATCTATGACTATGTTTGGTAGAATCTTTCTTAATTCCTCAATTTTCCAATTTTTGTCCATTCCTATGTATTGGTCGACAGTCTCTTGGTCATTGATTAGAGTGTTTGGAAGATTTTTCCCAACTAATGTCTCTCCTGGAATCCATTCGTCTGTCCAAAACTTAATTGTTTTTCCATTTCTAACTTGCCATATCAGCTCTTTACAAAATTCGTTTTTTTATCTCCATCAATTTTCTCCACTGCCAGGAAGTCTGTTTTTTCTTTTTATCTTCCCATAGTGTCACATCCTTCATATATTTTTCTTTGATTATTCTGACCCAAATGTTTCCGGTTCTGCTAAAATTTTCCAAAGCAATTTCATTTGGAGGGCTTTATTTATGTCCTTTGATTTGTTGTCCTATCCCGCCATACTTCTTTGGTTTACATATTGTATCCCAACTAATCAGCGGTTTATAGTTTCTATCCTTGTTCCAATAGAAAGATCTGTTTATTTGGTCTAGTTCTTTATGGATCTCCGGGTGTAATCCAAAACTCTGCATAACGTAGTTTGGTTTGGTAGCAAGGTTTGATTTAATCAGTACAGTCCTCCCTTGTTGGGAAAGTGAGTTAGGCTTTGATGTACACATTTGCACCTTTGTTTATTGCATCTTTTGACTTCGTATTTCATTCGATCTCCAAAGAAAAGGTTCAAAAGAATATAAACTTGAGTAAGAATGGGCTAAAATACAAGAAATAGAGTCTGCACAAGTTTTGAGCTAACCATGCAGGAATTCGAGCGAAAACGGAGTCAAAACGAAGAAGCCAAGTGAAGCTGAGCAGAGGTAGATATCGACCCTAGACCCAGATATCGACCTCTGGGGTAGATATCGACCTTCAACATAGATATCGACCTCAACATAGACATCAAGTGAAGCTGAGAAGAGGTAGATATCGACCTTAGACCCAGATATCGACCCCCGGTGTCGATATCGACCCCCATATCGACCTCAACATAGAAATCGACCAGAGCTGAACAAGTCGAGCAGGAACAGAGACCTCGATATCGACCTCTGGTGTCGATATCGACCCCTTATCTCGACAGAAGATAGACTCGATTTCGAATGCGGATTGGCACTATATCTTCAAGGAGGCACGGGATTATCTCACACTTTCAAGATAGATGGCAGCTGAAGAGTTATTTATCTTTTACCTTTAAGTTCCTTTAAGTTTTATCAAAATAAAAGACCTATCCTAATTGTTCGGATAGAGTTATTAGTTTAGATAGGAGTTACAATCCTTGGATAGCGAGGATTAGTAGCCTATAAATAAAGCCCTAGGGGCTGATTTGTTAGATCATCAACGAGAACAATCGAATCACCCAAGACATAGACAATAGAGTTAGAGTTAGAGAGAAGTTTTAGGGTTTGACGTTTGCGAAAGTTGACGTTGAGTTGTAAAGCTTCGGAGTTTATTTTAATGCAAGTTTATTTCCTTCAATTGACGATGAATTTCATGATGAGAAGCAAGTAGTTCCCCAAAGCTCTTAGGGTCGGGGTGAGCCCGACGTTAGCCATGCGCGCTTGAGGTAAGTATTTGATGTTGATATCGTTGTGTCTATCTCTCCTCCTACAATTCTATGTTTAGTCCTAATCGAAAGAAAAGGGATTCATGCTAACAACTTGAGTTATAAACGTAAAATTGGTAGAGACAATTAGGTTTATTTGCAAGAGTAATCCTAAGAGTTGGTGTACGGCGAAAGCTCGTCCCTCGGGAGAAATAGCGCAATTGTCCGTCTTATTTATCTTATCGCATGCATTGGTTAACGTTGTGGTAAACCCTAATCCTAGGAGTTGTTTTTACATATTTTATATTCATCAAAACCCACTGTTTTATTTCTGTTCATTGCTTCTCTATCCATCCTAAAGTCTTCGGCCTCTCTTTGCCGACGAAGTACTAACCCACTGCAGGGAGACATCGATATCGACACCAGACGTCGATATCGACCACTGAGTTTGTCGACAGTTTTCTGAATCGACGACGAACATCGCTGTGGAGTTTTGCTGAGCATCGATATCGACCCCTTGTGTCGAAATCGACCCTTCTGTATCGACTGGCAGTCTTCTGAGCCAGTCGATTTCGTGGACTGACATCGATATCGACCCTACCAGTCGATATCGACCACTTGTTTTTGTCTCTGCAGGTCTTCTGTTGCAGCGAACATCGACAGCCGAGGTCGACATCGAGGCTCAAGGTCGAAATCGAGGCTTCTGGTCGACGCAGACTTGAGATTTCCCCACTACTAGGATCCCGCTGACACGCCTCCTCGTGGATCGATCCTGACCACCCTTCCACTACAACGGGAGGAAGTCTTGTAATTATTTGCTTAGGCCAGGAGTTGGATTACGTTTATTACATATTATTATTTGTAATTACTTGACATATCAAGCCTCCTGCAACAACAAATTGGCGCCGTTGCCGGGGAGGCAATCAATCGCGCCCTAGTAGTCTATCTCACGTCTTTTTCTAGTTTGGTCTTGCAGGTGTATGCGACGCGCTGATCGCCCACCTGAATTTGAAGGAGTAGACGACCCTGAGCGTTATTTCCATCTAAGGGCCCAAGCTCAAAGAATCATGGCGGAAAACGCGAACCAAGCAGAACTTATTTAACAACTAAGGAAGCAGGTTGAGGACTTAACGACTAGAGAGGCGGCACTTAAGGAGCGTGCGGATAGGGAGGAGGAAGGCCGGAGGAAAATAGAAGCCCAAATCAATGCCCTCCCTAGGAATGCCAAGCAATATATGCACCCCGCTCTCACAGTGCCTGAATCGGCAATTCTTATCCCTGCCTCTAATTTCGAAATTAAACCTAACTTCCTGACTGAAATAAGAAGGCATCAATATGAAGGAAAACCTAATGAGTGCCCTATGGCACATATTTCAACCTTCTTAGACCTTTGTGATACTATTGCTGATGGACGAAGTCTTGAATATGTCCAACTAAAAGCCTTTCGATGGTCTCTTACAGGTAAAGCATTGCAGTGGTTGGAGAGCTTAGCCCCAAGATCGCTCCGCACCTGGAATGAAGTCAAGGACGCGTTCCTCAACAAGTTCTTCCCTCCTTCTAAGACGGCGTTGATCCGACAGAAAATCACGGCTTTCAAACAAAAGCCTGGTGAGGCTCTGGCGACTGTTTGGGAAAGGTTCAAGGACCTTCTACGGTCATGCCCGACGCATGGCCAACCACCATATGTAATTCAAGAAATCATTTACAATGCTCTTGACGCTGCAACGAAGGAGAGGATCAACACCTACACCTCCTATGGCTACCTTGAACTCGCTCCACAAGAGGCTTGGGAGACCATAGAGAGGTTGGTGGAGTTTGACAACACATATGGGACTCCTGAGGCTTCCGACACATCATCATCATCGAGGCCTGCCCCATATATGCCCTTATATGAACCCTCCAATGTAATCGATCCGGACGTGAAGGAGCAATTCCATAGAGATCAACTTAGAAAGCTCCAAAAGCAAGTGAGGTTCCTTTCAGCGAACCAAGATTGCATCGAATGCGGATCGCAACGACACACCACCATCGAGTGCCCACATGCCGAACAAGTACACCTAGCAGAGACTCACCAAGAGGCGCGCTACATGAGGGGTCCCAACAACCAATATTGGGGAGACCAAAGGTTCCATCAACCACAAAGGAACCCGGTTAACCCTAGGGACCCTCTGCCTTATAGAGCTCCTGGGCACCCGGAGAGAGACCAAAAGAAGGATGATCTTCAACTTGTGTTGGACGAGATAAGGCGGAACCAAGCTAAGAACGATCAATCCAACAATGCTATCCACTCTCAACTCAATCACCTTACCACAAGGATTGGGGAGATGGATATTTGGAAGAAGAACGTAAAGACCCAACTGGGTCAATTGGCGGCACAAATCCCTAGGCCGTCCGGAACACTCCCTGGGCAACCCACCACAAATCCTAAGGGATAATCCGGGACGGGCCATGTCGCCGCCATACAATTAAGGAGTGGCACCAAAGTACAAAAGCCACGGACGGATACGGAGGAGAAAGCAACAGACCCAGTCGACGTCGACAGACCAGTCGATGTCGACCCAGAGGTCGATATCGACCACCATGTCGACCCCCTGGTCGATGTCGGTGACACTGCAGAGCCATCAGAGCCTCAACAGAGGTCGAAATCGACCATCCCAGTCGATATCGACCACATTCCAGTCGATGTCGATGTCCAACAGGCCCCTCCGACCACCGTTTTGGCCCCCCCCACCAAAGAAGACGTTGCCATTCCCTTCCAAAGCATTGGAGGATCCCACCAAAGGCAAGTTTAGGCGCTTCATAAAGATACTTCAAGGACTCAACATCACTATCCCTCTAACAGAAGCCCTAAGCGAGATGCCCGCCTATGTGCGATTCCTCAAAGACATCCTGAGCAAGAAGAGGTCCATGGCAGAGATCGCAGAGGAGTGCTCAAAGATGGACTTCCCTGAGAAGAAGAGTGATCCAGGGAAGTTTGCAATCACCGTGGGACTTGGCCAACATCGTTATAAAGCCCTATGTGACCTAGGGGCAAGTGTAAGTCTCATGCCTCTCTCTATTTGGCAGAAGGTGAACATCGGTGCCCTTGAACCTGTGGACATGAAGCTCTATATGGCTGACAACTCATTCGTCAGGCCCACATGTATAGTTGATGACGTTCCAGTAAAGGTAGGTAAGTTCTTTGTGCCTACTGATTTCATTGTATTGGAGATGCCTGAAGATCCTGTAGTGCCTATTATACTTGGTAGGCCTTTTTTAGCTACTGCAGATGCCAATATCAATGTACGTCGAGGGTTACTAACCTTTACTATAGGGAACGAAGTGATAGAATTCTCTTTCAACCCAACCATGAGCGAAACAAAGCACCTGGAGCAAGTAGTCCTCTCGCCGGCCAAAGAAAAGCTTAGAAAATTTCTGTTGGCGAGGACGGAAACAGCAAGCAGGGTCGACATCGACTGGAACCAGTCGATATCGACTAAAAGCATCGAAATCGACCCCCCTTGGTCGAAATCGAGTATGCCAGATCGCTGCCAGGAGCTTAAGTATGGGGTCACAGAGGTCGATATCGACCCCCACATATCGATATCGACCACAACACTCGAAATCGACCCACCTTGGTCGAAATCGACCACCCCTCAGCCCGAAGATCTCTGTTTCGGGCCCAAACAGGTAAGCCCAGGTATGACTCCGAACCCTCCTCTGTCCCTTATTGATGAATCAATTAAGCCAATTATTGATAAATCTACTAAAGAGAGGGTCAAAGCTCCATGATTTGCCTATATTGCTAAAGTTAGGTCAAGAAAGAGAAGAAAAGCGCCCAAAGAAGAACCTAACATCAAAGAAGCCTTGGTCGCCGAACTTCGCTACTACCAAAATGACCTAGATGATCCAGGAGAAGGCTCACGCTTGAAGGGTCCCTACATAAAAGGGTCATGAAGAATTGACGGAGAAGTCGGCCTAGCGACTCAAAAATCTAGAGCATGTACATAAAACATTTAAATTTCGCATAAATCGACCTCTGACCTAGATATCGACTTCTGGCATCGACCGAACCTGAAATCGACCTGAATCTGCAGGCTGCGCTGTGAGTTTCTCTCTACCCTTGTTCTTATTTTTAATACAGTGAGGACACTGTATATTTTAAGTATGGGGTGGGAGAAAGACATGTCTTATGGTCTTAACTTGGTTTCTTCTTCGCATTGCATTCATGTTTAAATTTTTATCCTTAGTTTTACTTTTATAAAATGTCAAAAATCCAAAAAAATAGAAAAATGTCAAAATACAAAAAAAAATGCATGTTTATTTTTTAAGTTTATTTTCTAACCCTACTTAGATGTCCTATGATGAAAACTCAATAGCTGACTTGATCATGTAAATCCTATGGCATATTTGGATGGTTTAGCATAAGTCTTAAAATTTTTATGTAGATTGTGAACTTGTGATGAAATTGAGCACATATGATCCTAGGCTAAAAAGCAAATCCAACAAAAATTGTCCTTGTGAGAATTTTGACCTATAGGGAGAACATCAAAAATCCCTCCGCTTTCTTGAGTGAATTTACTCTTCCTATGCATCTCTAAATGTTGTGATAGTTATTCAAAACCAATGCATATATATGTTTATGTTTACGAGAATTAAATGATGGAGGCATCTTTTAAGCCATTTTTATCCTCTCTTTACCTACCCTGCATTATCCCTGCTTGAAGTCAGAACATTAGCCTGAGCCTGAAATTGCAAACTCCACAAAATTATCCCTAGCCGAATTGAGCCTGACCCCCATTTGGGAATTGAGACTTAGATTGGTTGGACTAATGCCTTGTGGAAAGAAAAGAGCATAATGTCCAGTTTTGAGCGAGGAAATTATAGGATAGTACATATTTACATTTTGTCATATTTTGTAAAAGGATTTTTTGGCTCACCATATAAATGCACATAGCTTTAGTATTATTTCCGAAAAAAAAATACGAAATATATATATATATATATATATATATATATATATATATATATATATATATATATATATATATATATATATATATATATATATATATATATATATATAGTGCATGAGCCAAAATCCTTAAGTCCTTTATTCATACAAGTATTATATTTTTGAGAGCATATAATGGAAAGATGAGTTGGGAAAAGGCATTATAGAGATTGAGCTTACATTGAAGAGTTATGGTTTGGGTATTGCAAGTGTTGAGATTTAGGAGTCTTGATTCCCGAATTATAAAAGCACCACATAGCCAAATAATTCCATACCCTTTATTTCATACCAAGCCCTATTACAACCCCGCCGAATGGAGTCTTCTATGAAGTCTTCCATTAAGCGAAAGTCCTCCTGATGATTCTTATTGCATTTTCATAATTGGTTGCGAAGTGGATTATTATAAATTGCAATGTTTATGAGATTGTATATGGAATTGAGTTGAGAGTTGATCCCCATAGCCTAAACACATGAGATTTGAGTGCAAACACATTATCCCTGTGAGGTTGGATCAAAATTGCATATGCCTATTGATCGCCAAAATATGTGCTATGACGTTAAATTCACTTGCTTCGCTTTGCTACCGCTTATGATGTTGCTTTTGACAAAGGCGAAGACTTGAAAGGTGTGTTGTAGGTGTTGGTTATTGCTTGGTTATTGCTTGAGGACAAGCAAGTCTAAGTATGGGGTGTTTTGATGTACACATTTGCACCTTTGTTTATTGCATCTTTTGACTTCGTATTTCATTCAATCTCCAAAGAAAAGGTTCAAAATAATATAAACTTGAGTAAGAATGGGCTAAAATACAAGAAATAGAGTCTGCACAAGTTTTGAGCTAACCATGCAGGAATTCGAGCGAAAACGGAGTCAAAACGAAGAAGCCAAGTGAAGCTGAGCAGAGGTAGATATCGACCCTAGACCCAGATATCGACCTCTGGGGTAGATATCGACCTTCAACATAGATATCGACCTCAACATAGACATCAAGTGAAGCTGAGAGGAGGTAGATATCGACCTTAGACCCAGATATCGACCCCCGGTGTCGATATCGACCCCCATATCGACCTCAACATAGAAATCGACCAGAGCTGAACAAGTCGAGCAGGAACAGAGACCTCGATATCGACCTCTGGTGTCGATATCGACCCCTTATCTCGACAGAAGATAGACTCGATTTCGAATGCGGATTGGCACTATATCTTCAAGGAGGCACGGGATTATCTCACACTTTCAAGATAGATGGCAGCTGAAGAGTTATTTATCTTTTACCTTTAAGTTCCTTTAAGTTTTATCAAAATAAAAGACCTATCCTAATTGTTCGGATAGAGTTATTAGTTTAGATAGGAGTTACAATCCTTGGATAGCGAGGATTAGTAGCCTATAAATAAAGCCCTAGGGGCTGATTTGTTAGATCATCAACGAGAACAATCGAATCACCCAAGACATAGACAATAGAGTTAGAGTTAGAGAGAAGTTTTAGGGTTTGACGTTTGCGAAAGTTGACGTTGAGTTGTAAAGCTTCGGAGTTTATTTTAATGCAAGTTTATTTCCTTCAATTGACGATGAATTTCATGATGAGAAGCGAGTAGTTCCCCAAAGCTCTTAGGGTCGGGGTGAGCCCGACGTTAGCCATGCGCGCTTGAGGTAAGTATTTGATGTTGATATCGTTGTGTCTATCTCTCCTCCTACAATTCTATGTTTAGTCCTAATCGAAAGAAAAGGGATTCATGCTAACAACTTGAGTTATAAACGTAAAATTGGTAGAGACAATTAGGTTTATTTGCAAGAGTAATCCTAAGAGTTGGTGTACGGCGAAAGCTCGTCCCTCGGGAGAAATAGCGCAATTGTCCGTCTTATTTATCTTATCGCATGCATTGGTTAACGTTGTGGTAAACCCTAATCCTAGGAGTTGTTTTTACATATTTTATATTCATCAAAACCCACTGTTTTATTTCTGTTCATTGCTTCTCTATCCATCCTAAAGTCTTCGGCCTCTCTTTGCCGACGAAGTACTAACCCACTGCAGGGAGACATCGATATCGACACCAGACGTCGATATCGACCACTGAGTTTGTCGACAGTTTTCTGAATCGACGACGAACATCGCTGTGGAGTTTTGCTGAGCATCGATATCGACCCCTTGTGTCGAAATCGACCCTTCTGTATCGACTGGCAGTCTTCTGAGCCAGTCGATTTCGTGGACTGACATCGATATCGACCCTACCAGTCGATATCGACCACTTGTTTTTGTCTCTGCAGGTCTTCTGTTGCAGCGAACATCGACAGCCGAGGTCGACATCGAGGCTCAAGGTCGAAATCGAGGCTTCTGGTCGACGCAGACTTGAGATTTCCCCACTACTAGGATCCCGCTGACACGCCTCCTCGTGGATCGATCCTGACTACCCTTCCACTACAACGGGAGGAAGTCTTGTAATTATTTGCTTAAGCCAGGAGTTGGATTACGTTTATTACATATTATTATTTGTAATTACTTGACATATCAAGCCTCCTGCAACAACAGGCTTCCATTTTGTCAACTGAGCTTTGGTCCTTCCCACTGTGTCATCAAAGGTGGTTCTGTTTACTCTCCCGTTTATAATGGGACATCCTAGATATTTCTCGAGAGCGATTTGGTTTGTTATATGGAGTATGCTTTGAATATTTTGTTTTTGTTGGTTAGACACTCCAGATGTGACTTGAAAGGCCGACTTATGAAAGTTGACCTTTTGTCCTAAAATATCGCAATAGTCATCAATGATACTTTTCATGTAGGTGCATGAGTCACAGTTGGCTTTCGCAAAAATCATAATATCGTCTGCAAATGATAAGAATGGAATTTTTGTCCCAGCTCTAGTCATCTCAAAACCTATGGTTCTTTTGGATTCATCGCATGCCCTTTGTAGTTTTTCGTGCCAATATTTCAGCTCCAATGACAAAAAGCAGAGGAGAGATAGGATCACCCTGTCTGAGTCCTCTTTGTGGTCGAAACACATCTGTTGGTCCATCGTTAACCAATATAGAAAAAGAGACGGTCCTCACACATTCTTCTATCCATGAAATGAATCTCGGACAGAAACCAAACCTTTTCAAGACATGGAAAAGAAAATCCTATTCAACCCTGTCATATGCCTTTTCCATGTCAAGCTTCACCGCCACCCATCCTTCTTTTCCTTTTCGTGATTTAAAGGAGTGAAAAATTTCATGAGCGATAAGAACATTGTCTTGAATTGCTCGATTCGCCACGAAAGCACCTTGAAGAGGATGAATTATCTTCCCAAGGATAACTTTCATTCTGTCAGCTAGGATTTTCGCAATCACTTTATAGATTGTAGAACATAAGCTAATAGGTCTATAGTGGTTCATGGAGTTTGGGTTGTCGCATTTTGGTATGAGTGAGATAAATGTCTGGTTAACTTGTTTCAGAAGCTTCCCAGAGTGGAAGAAACTTTTGATTGCCCTCGTGACACCAGGTCCAACGATATCCCAGTATTTTTGGTAAAACTCCGCAATCTTCCCATCGGGTCCCGGAGATTTATTTTTCCCAATTGCAAACATCACTTTTCTTATTTCTAGGTTTGTGACCGGCTTTACTAGAGTTTCGTTATCTGTTTCAGTGATCTCCGAGTCTATCAGTTGGAGGTAGTTATCCAGGAGTTGAGTATTGATATTTGTACTTTTAAATCTCTTCTCAAAGTCTAATTTGATATCTTTTGCTATGTTTTCTTCTCCTGTAATCATGGTTCCTTCGGTTGTTGTTATTTCTCTTATTGTTTTCCTATTTATCTTCCCCGTAGCCACCTTATGGAAATACCCAGAGATAGTATCTACGAGTTTCAAGTGCTTAGTTTTCGCTCTTTGGTTCCAATAAATCTTATGATACTCAAGCATTTTATCGTTTTTATTTAATAGGCGAGTTTGTTTTAAGCTGATTTGAGCATCTTGCACTCTTGCATTCTGTTTTTGGATTAGTATTAGAGTTTCATCGACTTCTTTAAGTTGTCTGAAGATATTTCCAAAGGATTTTTTGCTCCGTTCCTTCGTTAGTCGTTTAAGATGCATAGTCCTCTTGATTAGTTTAAATATGGGATCCATTAATGTGAGCTCTCCAAGCTTGTTGGACAATGTTTCTATAATCCTTTCTAGTCATCCACATTTTCTCGAACCTAAAAGGTTTTCCCTTAAATCCATTTTCTAACCGAAGTTCTAGGGAGATTGGGCAATGATCCGAAGATGTGAATGCATGATTTTTTGTGATAATTTCTGGGAACCATTGTAAAATTTGCGAATGGACAAGGGCCCTGTCAATTTTTTCGTAGATGTTATTAATATCTGTTTTATTTTTGCGCCATGTAAATTTGTTTCCCATTGTTGGAATGTCTAATAGCTCGCAATTGTTCTTGAAATCAACGAGTCGGTTGAATCTATTTTGGTTAGATGAGTAGCCACCCCATTTCTCATTAGCACTTTGTATTTCATTCAAATCCCCAAGGATAATACATGGGAGGTTGCAAGATTGGATATGATCCGTGAGCTTAATCCAAAAATCGTTTTTCTCTCTATCACTTGGGGGTGCATAAACAAAGCAGATTACCATTGCCATATTTCTATTAGGTATCGCGAGTTTAAACGAGACAAATCTCGGATCTTTGGTGATGAGTTCTATTTTTTCATTATGTAATTGAAAGTTTTTCCACAACACACAGATACCCCCTGATCTACCGGTTGCCGGGATCCATTTCATTGAGTCAAACCCCAGTTTTTTCCATATTTTCTCCTCCGGTGGTCGTTCTGTCTTTGTTTCCATTAGAGCCATCATCTGAATGTTTTGAATTTTACAGAAACTGTCAATTTTGACCCACAGGTTCCTCCGTGCAATCCCACAAGAATTCCAGGAATTAATCTTCATTTAAAATTTTTACCATAATTAGGGTCACTTTTCCTGTTCTAGCATTTTTAGTTACTTGAAGATTGATACTTTTTTGGTCATTTTGTCGATTGGATTCAACTTTCCGGTCCCTGTAGCCTTTTCTTCCTTGTTTCCTTTTCCTTCTTCATTACCTATTATTTGCATTCTTCTAGTTGCGCGTTTTCTACAAGTCCAGTTTCCTCCCATCATAGAGTATCCCCCTGGATATTCTATAATAGAATGTGTTGTCCTCATTCTATTCTTTTGTTTGTATTTCACTGTATCCTTTTCTGTTTCTTGGTATACTTGTTGTGATTTTCTAGTTACATGTTTTTTCCATATCCTTTGTTGTTCTATTTGGATGGTTTGGATTTATTTATGCATGTTTTCCACATTTGTTTTTGTTTCTCTCTGGATTTCAATACTCGTTCGGTCTCTCAAGATGTGTTGTTCATAAAAGCAAGGGAAATGTAACTGTAAAGACCGAGTATATATATATATTATGATTATTTTATTAAATAAATTATTATTAAATTCAATTTGTAAAAGTGGAATAAAAACCCGTTCTCGAGCGTAAGTTTTGGATTTTAGTTATTCCGGCATCATTTAAATTTCGGATTTTGACGGGATTCGATTTTCGCTTTCAAGATTGAGTATTAAGATTAATTTAAACTCCGAGTTTTGATTGAAATTAATTTAATTTCCGTTATATTGAGATTAGTAAATTAAATTTAATTAAATTCGATTTAGTCGGGATTCGTTCGGGCGAGCGGGTTTCGGGATATTTTTTTCGAGTTCAAAATATCTTGTGGGGACCTCTTTTATTCCCTATTTTATTTTACCTTTTCCTTATTCTCTCTCTCTCTCTCTCTCTCCCTCTCTCGGTTCACTGGTCCCCTCCCTTTGCCTCTTCTTCCTGTATTGAAGCAGAGCACCAGCCCTCCTACCACACCCTCCTCCCTACTTCTGAATCCCACACACCAGCTCACACCCTCTCTCTCGCTCCTTCTTCCCACTGTCTGCAGACAACCCCATTTCTCATTCACTTTGATTCCAATCCAAAGCCACAAACATCCCCTCTATTGGCTTCCTCCCTCACCCAATTCCCACACACTCACAAACCCATTCTTACCCTCTTCTTCCTTGTGCCTCTGAGCAGCAGCGACAGCAACCTAACAACACCAGGACACCTCTTCGCCATCGGAGCCGCCGCCAAGCCCCGCAACCCTGATTCTCTCTCGAAAATCCGAGCCAAGCACATCCCTTCCTCCTCCGAGCTCGAGCCGCAGCAGCAACTCCTACCTCTCCTTGACGTTTCTGAGCAATGGAAGCAGCCCCATAAGGATCCCGAAGCCAGTTGCTGCCCAATCGTCGCCGCCGAGTCCTATTTCCTCCTCCATTCCTCTGTTTTCCGTCCGAGCCTCCCGGTAGAGCTTCGTTTCCCCCCTCTTGCTTTGAATCCCTGTAAAGTTGCACCTTTACTCACTCCTCTTCGTCTTAGGTCGATAACGCACCGGTTCCGAGCCAGATCGAGCCAAAGTGATCCTTTTCCTGGCAAGAACTTCGACCCTCGGTATGCTTCTCTTTCCTCCTTCCTCCTTGCCCTAGTTTCCATTTTCTGATTAGAGTGTGGTCGGAATTCCACCTTGAACCTCCGGGTAAAATTTGGAGCCGAATGGGGCCTCCTAGCCGGAGGATTCTCCCTCTCTTCTTCTCCGTCGTTCCTCGTCGAACACAGGAGCCAGAGGTGAGGAAGGAGACAAGCTACAGGCCTGGGCCTGTCTTCTTGGGCTAGGCCGGGTTCAATCACACGGGTTATAACCCACACCCGGATCCGGACTCCCTTTTCCTTTTCCCTTGCCTTACTCGGGTCCGGGTTCCCTTTTTGCTTTTGCCTTACTTGGATCCGGGTTATGGGCTCGGGTAAGGGCTAAGAAAAACGGGTTGTGGGCTGGGTTTGGTAACGGGTTGGGCTGGTTTTGATTTCTGAATTGGTTATATATATATATATATATATATATATATATATATATATATATATATATGGGGTTATATATATTATGGGTTGTGTTTTATTCTTTAATTTTCGGTATTATATATATATATATGATAATTATTATTATTTCTGATTTTAGTAAAAGATATATATATATTTATAAGTCCTGAAATTATTAATATTTGTATTTAAAAGGTTTTAAAAGTGAGATTAATTGATAGGGAGTTATAAATATATTTATGGTTATTGTTTTGAGACTTTATGAATATTAAGTGTTAAATTATTTTGATATTAGAATTATTTTGGGATTTGGTTATAATTATAATATTCTGGAAATTTATCCTTATATATTGTTTATTGTTTAAAAATAATATTGATTGGATTATTTGATTGATGCATTTTATGAGAATTTCAATATGTAAGTTGGGAATTTTAAAGTGAATTGTTGGTCTTGATTTATAAATATGATTTGTGAGCTTAGAGTTATTTTAATAATTTAATAATGGAATTTATTTATATATGGTTTTTGAGATAAGAAACATTTCGGAATTATTTTATAACATGATTTTGGGAAATTGACTTTAAGGCTTAAATGTTTAATGTCGGAATTTGGCCAAGTATGATTTGAGAAAGTATTTTGAATATGAGTTGACTTAATTGGGATTTATGAGTTTGAAATTATGGTTGGAATGAGTTTATCAATGAGTTTAATTGAAGAATGATTTTAGTCGATTTGATCGTATCGGGAAGATTTTGGGAAAACGGTTTTACTATCTGTCGATTTTGAGAATGTTGAGAACTTGGGTTCGTGTGTATGAATGTTGGTCTGGTAGCTTATGGAAATGACTTGATGATAGGTATATATTGCTTTTGGGTTGCTTTGGACTTGCATTTGGGCCCTTGCTTGTGTTATCTTGCTGTTCTGCATCAACAGGTAAGTATCCTACGGGACTTACTCAGTAACCTGGACCTCCTGCCTGATGTGTCATGTAATGTGTAGTTTTATTGCATATTAAAGCATGCCATGTAGTATCATGCTAGGATTGCATTGAACTGAGCATGTGTTTACTTTGTGTGTGTGAAACAGAACGGCCGTTACCTGTGATAGTCCTAGATTCTTTGCTAGGGTCATAGGGTAGCCCAGCCCCATCGGGTGCCCTCAGTCTATCGAGTCGATATGAGCATGATATGATAGCCCAGCACTATCGGGCAAGAGATGAGATGATTCGATATGATACGATTAGCCCAGTACCATCGGGCATGTTTTATTTATTTTATGATATGATGATGAGATATGATATGATGATGAGATATGATATGATATGATGATACCGTGGTGAGTGCACCACCACGAAGAGAGTGCTATGCTATAGCCCGAACTGGCCAGTCTCTACACTAACAGGAAGGGGTGCAGAGGTAGGAGAGGGATATGCCACTTGGCATTGTCTAGGGCCCTTTACAGTTCTTTTCTGCATATTTTATATATACTAGGGGCATGATAGTGTGATTTAAATCTTGTACCGCATTAGTCATCTTTTATTTAGGCATAGGCATGGCCTGTGGCCTCAGCGCGGTCAGAGGACCCGCAGGCGACCTCCAGGCCTGACTTCGTGGATAGTGTTAGGTACCGCTCTTGTTGCTCCATGCTCTGTGACGGGGAAATCTTTTGGCGAATCGAAGAATCCGGCTAATATATTCTAACTTGACAAATGACAATCACCCACTTTGTTTTGGTTTTGACCTGGCTCTGCCGCGGCTTTTGTATCTAAGTCATGCTTCCGCTTTACTTTCGTTTAAATCGTATTTCTGAAACTTCGACTGATTAGAGGTTTTGAAACCTCGACCCGTACCTAAATTGCAACATCCGAACGAAGGTATTCGACCTTCGAAACGTATCCCGGATATTTATATCCGGGCCGTTACAGTAACCATCTCCTAAGCTTTGAGATTTGTTCAAGAGTTTCAGCCATGGAAGGCTTGGTACGTTTGATCAATGAAGACATGGAATTCCAAATGAGTAACCAGCTTTGGTCTCTCATTCTAGATTCACTGGACGAGGGTCTTATCAAACTGCTTTGTTTGAGATCCTTTTCTCTCTAGGTACACAGAATCAAAGAGATCTTGTTCAAATTCCCGGAGGTCGGCTCTTGAAACGAAAGGAGAAGCAAATAGATATTCAGATAAGCAAAAAGCAGCATCACACAAAAAGAGTCTAGTAGGAGCAAAACAGAACATAAACAACAGCAGGGAAGAAAGCGAAGAAAACAACAGAACACTAGAAGAACCAAACTTTTTATTTTCAAGCCTTTCCTTTTCCGTTTTCTGTTTAGATTATGACATACAGATCGGATCAAAGAGAAGAAATGTATCCATTTTCCCTTCATCATAAAGCTTTTGTCATTGATTTTTCTAGCAATAAACCAAAGAACTAAGGATACAAGGAGAGAATAGTATATATAATCGCTTCTTAGTTCTATCTTCACAGTCCTGGAATATCTTCTAGTGCTAGTACCATAGTCTAAATCCTTTGTCATATGACTCTCTACATAGTGGTCAAAACAAAGAATATTATCTTTCCATAAAGAGTGCAAAACATGGCAAGGGTCGAAATTTTTTCCAAATATCATATTTGTTTCATGGTTTTGATTTGGTTTCCATAATCTGTTTTTATCGTTTCAGAATGGTTAATTCCGTTGCAATAGTGTCTGTTAAGATTATTTCCAACATTTCCTAAGCCATTTGTGTAGAAATCATCACAACAGTGGTGCGCATTTTTCCTATTGTTCCCAGAGTTCATAACAGTTTCATAGGCAAGAGATAGATTATACCCAATCCTGTCTAAGAAGTTGCAATAGGGAATCATAAGTGAGTATAGGGTGCAAAGGTACCTGATTTGCAGCATTTGGTCCCTCCATTTTCGGTTTCTAGTGCTAGATTTCTCCATCTCAGAGTTCATGGGTTCTTTTTTCTTTTTTCTTCTTCTCCAAGAGGGCCATTTTTTGAGACTAGGATCCGAATGTGGAGTTAAACTCCTCATCTTGTCTGATATATGACAGCCATTTCGGACTTTCACCATCTTTACCTGTGAGGCTCCTACTTTATCTTGAGGCCGGATAAACCCGCCATCTGCAGGCCAGAACAGAAGCAGGGAGGGAGACGACACCAAGGATCCATCGCCACCCAAACAGCCGTCAAACCACTGCCCGATGCCGAGTTGCCGCCTGAACCGCCAAAGCCAGGGCCAACCCCGCCGACGGAGGCGCCACCGCCGTACCACCTCACCACCGGAGGAAACACTCAAACTTCCCTTTTTGAAAACATACTTATAACTCTCAGAATAAGTCCATCTCTCTCTCCATTTTTTTTCTCTCATGCTCTTTCTTTCTTCTTCTCTCATACCCACTCTTTTTGTTTTTATTTCCTGCAGATCTGGGCATTTTAGAGGTGATTTGTTGTAGATTTGCAGATGGGATTTGCAAATCAAGGTGATTGGATGTCAATCTTGTGTTGTTCTTTGCTCGATAATCCCTTTGGACGGAGAGGGTCTTGAGATCCCGACCAGAGGTTATGTTTGTAGTTGTTGGGTTTCTAGTTAGGGAGGGGGTCTGGGGTGGTCGGAGGCAGCGCTCGGTGGACTAGGGTGGGCCGGCTCGACGGGATCATAGGAGGCGGCGGCTCGGTTGCTAGAGTTTTTTGTTCTCTCTCTGCTCTCTCTTTTCATCTTTCTTGTCTCCCAACACTAAACTAACCCACCTGTATATATATATGTAGGACTTAACAAGTTAACATTCGGAAAAAAAAAGTAGCAGACTAGTACAGTAGCACCATTTGGTGCATTTCACACGCGCCTCCCACCGAATTGGTTAAAATTGAGCATGGGACCCACCTTATTTTTGTAAGAAAAATCAGAAAATCATAATTAATCTACCTTGATTTTCTTATATTCAATGGATAAGATTTGTTCTTAGTTTACATCTTAAGGGTTGTTTACATTTGATCCACCTATATATATAACTGTGTATATATATAAATATATGCCCACTGGAAGGCAGAGCTATAAACTGTGTATATATACAAATATATAAACTGTGTATATATACAAATATATATATATATATATATATATATATATATATTTTCCTTCACAATCCCTTTTAACCAGACAGCTTCCTTAGCGGCTTCAGTGGCAGCCATATACTCGGCTTCCGTGGAAGACAGAGCTACAACTGACTGCTGCTGGGACTTCCATGAAATACAATTTCCAGTCCAAGTATAATAATAGGTAGTGGTAGACTTTCTATTATCTTTGTTACTGGCATAACCAGAATCCACAAATCCATGCAATTGATGTATAGAACTATGCAAACCATAATGCAAGCACAGATTTTTGGTGCCAGAAAGATAACGAAGCAAGTATTTCATAGCAGTCCAGTGATCACTTCCAGGATTAGACATAAAACGACTTAGAGCACTGATTGCAAAAGCAAGGTCAGGGCGGGTACAAAGCATAGCATAGCATACATAACAGATCCTACAGCTACGTCATAGGGGATCCTAGCCATTTCTTTGATTTCTTCAGGTTTTGTTGGGCAACTTTTCTTGGTAAGGTCTAGGTGCCCTCCTAAGGGTATGGAGGTTGGTTTAGAGGTGACCTTATTGAATCTCTTCAAAACTTTAACCATGTAGTCATCTTGCGATAACCATAGTTGTTTATTGGGTCGGTCTCTAATAATATTTACACCAAGAATCTTCTTGGCACTACCTAGATCTTTCATGTCAAAATATTTCTTTAGATCCTTTTTGACACTGCTAATGAGAATAATAGAACTACTTATAAGCTGAATATCATCAACATATAACACCACATATAAAGGAGTTTTAGAAGAAACATTCTTAAAGTAAAGGCATGTATCATAACTGCTCCTATGAAACCCTAATTTCTTAATCACTGCATCAAACTTAAGGTTCCATTGCCTAGGGGATTGCTTTAATCCATAAATGGACCTTTTTAGTAAGCAAACGTGATCAGGACGGCTTTTGTCAATGAAGCCTTTGGGTTGTTTCATATATATGGTTTCATCTAAAGTACCATTCAAGAAAGCAGTTTTTACATCCATCTGTTCTAGTTCCCAATCAAAGATAGCACACATAGAAAGCATAAGTCTCATGGTTTTATACTTGACTACAGGTGCAAATATG
This sequence comes from Persicaria maculosa, assembly GCA_963922045.1. NCBI lineage: Eukaryota > Viridiplantae > Streptophyta > Magnoliopsida > Caryophyllales > Polygonaceae > Persicaria > Persicaria maculosa. Next base: position 13,665,454 of record OY998261.1, on the reverse strand, counting down.
TCGTTATAGTCTATTCCCTCTATTTGGGAGAATCCTTTAGCTACTAGTCTGGCTTTAAACCTAGGGGGATCATGGGGTTCAAGACCTTCCTTAAGCTTATAGATCCACTTGGAATCTTTTAGCCGGGTTTTAGGAGGTCTAGGGACAAATGTCCAAGTTTTATTGGCATACATTGACCCCATTTCCTCTTTTATAGCTTTTAACCATTGTCTAGCATACTCACATTTTATAGCATATTGATAAGAATTTGGAGTAGTGGGTTGCCTAATATGAACAGCAGTTAATAATGCATACTCTACAATATAACTATATTTCCTATTCGGGATGATGGTCCTAGGTTCTCTGTCTCTTGTCAACTGATAGTCATGCAAGTTAGGATGATCAGATGCAGATGCTAATGCAAAAGAAGTAGAAGATGCATGCAAATCAGAAGAATGGGGGGAGGAAAAAACAGAGGACTCCACAGGGGAGTCATTAGAGAGGCCATTTACATCACTTATAACAGGAGAATTAGAGGGGAGAGGAGGAGGAGGAGTATGAGACTTAGGTGAGTAGGAGGAGTCTGGGTCCTCTGTAGAAGCAACTGCACCATCATCTTCTTCCTTTTCAGTGTTCTCCAGAGGAACATCATCTTCATTTCCCCCTTGTAATGTAGAGTGTGTATGCTTAGTTGCTGGTCTATAAGCCCTACCAGTGTCGTATTCATCATCTGCTAGAGGAGTACTTGATGAATCTGGGATCCATCCATCTGGTTGGTCATTGGTACTTGCAAACTCAACATGTGAAGTAAGTTTTTCTTTCATGGGGAATTCAGTCTCATTGAATAACACTTCTAGTAGTGATCACCTTATAGGGTCCTGCTTGAAGCAAGAGAACCCTATAACCCTTGACACCTTCAGGGTATCCTAAGAGAATACCCTTTATAGCTCTAGGTTGTAGCTTACCCTGTGATATGTGTGGGTAAGCTGCACAACCAAAGGGCTTTAAGTAGTCAAGGTTTGGTGTTTTTCCAGTCCATTTTTCTTGAGGGGTTTGGAAATTTATCACACTAGAAGGGGACCTATTGATTAAGTATGTTGCTGTCATGACAGCTTCACCCCATAGGGTATTTTTCAACCCAGAAGAGATGAGTATACATCTGGTTTTTTCTAACAAGGTCCTATTCATACGTTCAGCTGTCCCATTTTGCTGTGGGGTGCTAGGGACAATTAAGTGTCTTTTTATCCCTAATTTTTGGCAAAAGTCATTAAATTCTTTATTGCAAAATTCCAATCCATTATCTATTTTAAGACACTTTAGCTTATGATCAGATTGGCTTTCAACCATAGCCTTCCACCTCTTGAAGGTTTCAAAGGCCTGGTCTTTAGTTTTTAAAAGATTTACCCATACCTTGCGTGAGAAATGATCTATAAAACGTATGAAGTACCTCATTCCACCTGCAGTGGGGACTTGTGCAGGTCCCCATAAGTCACAGTGAACATATTCTAAAGGAACAGATGCAACATAAGAAGATTTTGGAAATTTAAGATTTGCAGATTTTCCAAATACACAATTTTCACAGAATTTAATCTCAGCAGGCATTTTAGCAAGTAAACCATGTTTATGCAATTGAACAAGACCTTTATTGCCTATATGCCCCAGCCTGTTATGCCAAGAAAGAGTCTCATCTAAGGTCATATGATCAGAAGATATGGCTGGGTTTAATTCAGGTTTATTAGCAAGAATATGATACAACCTATTCTTTCTAACAGCCTTTATGATAACCCTATTATTTCTAATAACAGTTCTTATACCATTTTTAGAAGCCATGTGGCAGCCAAGTTCTTCTAGAGATGACTCAGACAGGAGGCTCCTTCTTAGGCTAGGCACCCATCTAACATTGGTAAAGACCCTAACAGTACCATCATGCATGACAAGAGGAACATCCCCAACCCCCATGATTTTCAAAGAAGTATCATCACCAAGCATAACATCACCACATGGAAATTTATTAAGAGTTTTAAAATAATGCTCAGAAGGGGTAGCATGCATGGTACATCCAGGATCAAGTATCCAATTATCAAACCTGTCAGCAGGAAATTGAGAACACATGAAAAGCTCAACAGGAAAATCATTCATGCATTCCAACACAGAAGCAGACAATTCAGTGTGGTTAGATTTAGCAAGTTGTTCAGCTCTTTTCTTCTTTCTATAATCCTTAACCCAATGACCCAAGTTACCACAGTAATTACACTTGGAATTAGGGTCAGTTTTCTCAGGTTTGTCACCCTTACCATTTTCTTTCTTATCCTTTTTAGCCTCCTTGTTCTTATTACCCTTTTTTGTTGTTACCTTTGGTAAACATGACCTCAGGCTTGTCAGGTTTATCATTTCTGTCAGTTTTCAGGCCTTTGATTTTAAAGACTTTCATTATCTCTTTTTTCTCAATTATAGCTTCAATGAGTTTGTCTTTAGTTAATTCATCTCGGCTAAATTGAATCACATCTTTAAAATTATCAAACTGACTGGGCAAAGAATTCAGCAAAAGAATGGCCTGTGAGAATCTTTAATCTCATCATTGCACCTTTCAAGTTCTTGTGACATTTTTAGAAATTTGTCCAAGTTGTCATCCAAGGTTAATTGGGTATTCATCTTGAAAGTGAACAAGCGACAAAGCAGAGAAATCCTGGAGGGCAGAGATTTAGAGAGAAATAGCTCCTCCAGGGCATGCCAGAGGGAGGAAGCGGAAGAGTGTCTTACCACCTGACGGGCTACCCCGTCAGTGAGCCGAAGCATGATCTCAGAGTGTGCCCTCATGTCCAGCTCCAGGTCTTCCTCAGAGGGAGCAGGGGTATCATCCTTAACTCCTTTAAGCTTCTTGTTCGGTGTGGAAGTAGAAGAGGAGTCTTGATCCCCATCCTTGACGCCTGGAGTGGAAGTTGCAACTGTGGATGCGGTTGCTGTTGCCTTTACAGTCTTCAAGCATCCTTCCTTGATCAGCACGACCGTCATTATGACTTGCCACATGGAAAAGTCAATTACTCCGTCGAACGGTTTAATCTTGAGGGAGCTATCCATTGTTCAAGTACCTGAAAGACACGAACAACAGAGTCAGATATGTGTAGCGGAAGCGAAATACGGATCTTATGGACAGTAGATAGACACAGAGTTTACAAACAGTGGAAAACCCTAAGCATCTATAAACTGAAGACGGATTTGGTTAAGAACAGGTGACCACGCTTGGATCTAGAAGTAAAAGAACCTGAGCTCTGATACCACGTTGTAGATCTAAGCTTTCTTGACTCACAGATTAGAGATCAAGATTTAGATTCAAGTTTACGAGATCGAAAAACAGAAACAAGAAACGACACAGCGATTTTTACGTGGTTCGTTTTCCCTACGTCCACGGAGCCTCAGCAGAGGAGACTCGAGCTCAATCCACTATATCAAATCAGGTTTACAATGTTTCGAGGTCGACTGGCTAGATATAAGGCTTATACAGAGAATACAACAGAGGATCTCAAGTATCAAGAGAATGAACAAGGAGAAGTGGTAAAGCGACGAAGAAACTCCCTAGATCTGGTGTCGGAGACCAGATCTACACCTAGTAGGTCGTCGGAGAAGACAACCAACACAGGACAAGAAGCACACATCAGCGGTGTTGATCTTCGGAGATCAGATCGGAGGTCTCTCAAGGAGATACGCCTCAGATCTGAGCAAGAACGTCGGGGAAGGACTGCAACGCCTGTGAAACCCTAGCGCCGCTCTGATTTCTCTCTCTCTCTCTTGGTTTAGATTACTTGAAACGTCGTCTGGGTGAGAAACCCTAGCACCCTCATCAACTTATATAGGCGAGCTCGTTTAGCTAAAACGGAGCGTTTAGCTTTAGGGCAAGCCTTGGTCAACTGAGGAGCATCCATTGGGCCGTTTCCGAGTAATGGGCTTGACTGGCCCAATATCGGATAAATACACTTCTATGTATCACATGTTTATTAACTCTTCAACCATATATTATATATCACACATGATCACAAGTGTAATAACTTGCAATTCTAATGTGTAATACATAATAGTTGGGAGAGTATATAGTATGTGAGTATAATCCATATAAAGCCCTTAATCTATCCTATGTCTAACTCAAAACCCCTAAAGATCTAGAACTATGATTAAAGATGACATTACAGGAGACAACCAAGGACAAAAGCCCCAAGTTAATTTGAGATTTTGATAGAGAAATTCCACCGAAATCAGATGAGGCAAGCCAAGTTAGTAAGAAGCCCCAAGTTAATTGAGATTTTGGTAGAAAAACGCACGGGAAGAAGCATGGAGAAGGGAGGAGGTGGAGAGGTTCGACAGGCCAGAAGGCGGTGGTCCAGAGAGGGTCGACAACCAGACGATGGTACACATCGCCCGAACCAGCAGAAGATAGGTAGGGGCGGCGATGGTGGACAGGCCGACCTTAGACCGGCAAGGAAGGTTTTCGACCTCCGAAGAGGGGATTCTCAACCTCCAAAGAGGATGTTATTAGTCTCCGAAGAGGAGTTGTCGGACCGGACAGAAACCGACGGTAGTCGATTCAAGCGAGGGTCTTGAACACCTGTTTTCAATTTGAGGTTTTCTTCTTCTCTCTCTAGAGAAGAGAGAGAAGCTCTCCGTCATCTCCTAAACCAAAACAAAACTACATTATTGTGTATATATTTGTATATACAGTTATACAATGTTAAATATATACAGTATATACATATACACATACACACACAATGTACACAATGTATACAGTACTATATATACAAATACATATAATATATATACAGTGTATATATAGTTATTGTATACTTTGTTTATAGTATAATTATATATATACATATATATAATTATATACTCCGTATATATATAAGGAAAATCTTAAAATATATAAAAAAAAAGTTTATATATGTTATGTATTTGAAAACCACAAAATATATGAGAATTTTAGATATTTATATAATGTTTTTTATTTGAGAGACAGGGCCCGTCCCGTCCTGGTCCCATCCCGCGAGAGATAGGACCGCGTGAGATTGGAAAAAAAAATAGTGAATTCCGTCCCAATTCGGCCCCGCATAAATTACACGGGATAACATCCGTCTCGTCCCGTTCTATGCCCACCCCTAGATTATATCATATCTCAATTGCTACGACACCGTCCATTCCCTTTCATAAAAAAGGAGCAATCTGCTAGTGACAAATGTCCCTGTTTTCTTGAGTTTTGTCTGTTTTGATAAGCTAAGAATTATCCACTAATTAATTACTCAATTAGATGGAGAAGTTTGATTTGCTAATAGATTAGGTTAAGACAATAATGATACTTTTTTTATAGGATAAAAGTTCCAGGTTAACGATGGAGAAAGCCATTAGAGTCAAGTCATGCTAAGCCTATAATTGTTCCCAAAGACTAAATGAGACCATCTATAATTCATAGTTTCCATCAGTTACATAAACCGTTTTAAAATCCTACGTTTGTCAACTAAAATATATTTTTATATATACGAGAAATTACATTTTCAATGTATTTATACATTAACTTCTTTAAATAAAATAAGTCATTTAAGTTTGTGTAGTCAAGCATTCAAATGATCAAATTGAAAAGTATGTACTAACATCTCAATCCAAAGCCTTTAATTTCTTCCAAATTTACAATAAAACTCAAATAGAACAACCGGAGGAGACTACAAGATTCAGGAAATCGCTGATACCATGTAGAATCTAGATGTTGGTGACGAAAATGAAATGAAGGAGAGATAGAAAGAGATGAAAGAGAACAACCAAGATCAGAGAAGTTGTCATTGAGAGAGCTCAATCGGTTGAGCGTTTGTTACAACAGAGATTAGTTTATATAACCGAAATATCAGAAGGGGAAAGCATAAATGCAAAATTACATAAAATGGAAAATAAATTGTAAAACTACAATATAACTCCCACAACTGATGGGTCGAAACCAGCATTTCAAGAGTCATGCACCCTTCAAATTAAAACATAAATCAACATGAACCACATGGTAAAGAAGAACCAAGAAAACGTGTGGATTCCTCCTAGAATTCCACATGAAACTACATGAAAGATCAAGGAAAGGAAGAACACAGAAAATCTGTTAAGAGTTTGTTTTTAATTGGTTGCTCTGCTTTACACTCTAGGTTGGCTTATATAGCCGAGTTAGCAAGTGAACAGTTACAAAAATAATTACCAAATTGCCCCTCTACTCATATATTTTTATATCCCCCCTTCAAGTTGGACTAGGGATGGACACCAGGCCGAACTTGGAAGCAAGATACTAATGTTGAACTCCCCCCAAGGACTTGGTGAATATATCAGCCAATTGATGTTGAGAGCGAACAATGAAAGGAGTAAGGAACCCTGCCTGCAACTGTTGTCTAACATAGTGGCAATCGAGCTTGAGATGCTTTGTACGTTCGTCATGGAACACCGGGGTCTCAACAATATGTATAGCGGACTTGTTGTCACAATGCAGAGCAATTGGCTTAGCAATGTCACACAATAAGTCTAAAGCCAATGAATCCAACCACACCAACTCCCTAGATGTCTTAGACATACTCCAGTACTCAGCTTCTGCAGAAGATTTAGAAACGGTTGCTTGCTTCTTAGTTTTCCAGGAAATCAAGGCATTTCCAAGAAAAACATAAAAGCCAGTGACTGATCAACCACTGAACACACAGTTGCCCCAGTCTGCATCACAAAAGGCAGTGTAGGAGACCTCATCGTTGATCGGATATAACAATCCCAAATAAGGAGATCCATGGAGGTATCTTACCACATGAAGAGTTGCTTGCTAGTGAGGTACACGAGGAGAAGCCATAAAATGACTTAGTTGTTGCACAACAAAAGAAATGTCTGGTCTAGTCATGTTCAAGAACAACAACTGACCTACCAATCTCCTATATTTCTCAGCATCCTGAAGCTCATCTCCCTCATCAATGGATAACTTCAGTTCTCTCTGCATAGGAAAAGAGGCACTCTTACATTTAACCATATGAGTGTCTTCAAGAATATCCTGCATGTACTTCTTTTGATTGACTAAAGTACCATGTGCTGATCTAGATATTTCTAAACCCAGAAAATATCGAGCTTCTCCAAGATATTTGATCGTATAAGCTTTATGTAAAGCAGGCTTAAGAGCTTCAATTTCTGTCAAACTGTCCCCTGTCACCAGCAAATCATCAACATAGACTAAAATCAAAACCAATCCTTCAGGAATTGACTTAGTAAACAAGTTGTAATCATAAGAACTTTAAACAAATCCCAATTGCTGAAGAAATCGACACAACTCTACATTCCATTGACGGGAAGCCTGCTTTAATCCATACAAAGATCTCTTAATTCTACAAACTTGAGAGGGAGATCCTTTGTCATAACCCTCAGGAAGCTTCATGTAGATTTCTTCATTTAAGAAACCGTGCAAGAACACATTATTAACGTCTAGTTGATGCACATGCCACTTCTTCAAAGTAGCAAATGCAAGCAACAAACGTAATGTGGTAAATTTGGCCACTGGAGAGGAAGTGTGATGATAATCCTTGCCCTTTACTTGATTGTAACCCTTAGAAACAAGACGAGCTTTGAGCCTCTCAACTGATCCATCAAGCCTAAACTTGATTTTATATACGTACCCATCTACACCCAATGGCTTCATGCCCATGAGGTAACTCAGTGAGTTCCCAAGTATCATTGTTGTCAAGTGCATCAAGTTCTTTTCTCATAGCCTCAACCCATTGAGGATTAGCAGCAGCTTGTTTGTATGCCCGAGGTTCAAATGTAGCCATGACATGAGCTAAGGAAGCTAGATATGCTGAAGAGTAATAACACTGATCAAACAATTGAGTGACCACAAATGACTGAGATTGAGACTGAGCAGGCATTTGAGGAAGAACAAAATCCCCAAATCTAGCAGGCAACTGATGAGTTCTATGAGATCTTCTCAGAGGAACAATGGAAGAAGAACTTTGAGTTTTAGAATCAGAAGATGCATCAACCGGTTGAACTAAAGAATGAGAACCTGAAGAATCATCAACAATCTCATAATTCTGACTCACATCAATTACGACATCATTAATAGATCCAGTAGCCGAAGGAGTGGGTTGAGAATTCTCAAAATCTGCAGCAGGATTAACCAATGGCAAAGCATCAGAAACTCTCTCCTCTTCCATCATCCTATTATCACCAGGCTGAAATGGAAGTATATTCTCCTTGAATATAACATCTCTACTGATGATTACCTTGTGATTCACCAAGTCATACAACCTGTATGCATTTTGACCAATTGGATAGCCTAACAAAACACACTTGTGAGCTTTAGCAACAAACTTATCTTTAGGCATGTCTCTAGCTAAAGCATAGGCTAAACATCCAATAACTCTCAAGTGATCATATACTGGAGGTTTCCCATATAACCTCTCAAAGGGTGTCATCAAATTTAGAACTACAGTAGGCAATAAATTGATCACATGAGTGGCTGACAATACATAGTCCCCCCAAAATCTCAAAGGCAAATTGGCATGAAGTCTTAAGAAACGAGCAGTCTCTATGAGATGCCTATGTTTCCATTCAACCCTCCCAATTTGTTGAGGAACATAAGGCGCTGAAAGCTGGTGAACTATGCCTCTGTCTTCAAAAAACTGTTGACAGTTGAAGAAATCAGTGCCATTATCACTTCTAATCTTCTTGACTTTGACATTAAACTGATTCTCAACCATCAAAACAAAGGCCCTGACACCAGAACTAGCTTGGCCTTTATTTCTGATTAATTGAGTCCAAACAGCTCTACTATGATCATCAAGAAAAGTAACAAAACCTAGCTCCAGTCCTACAGGTATTTTATATGGACCCCAGAGATCAATGTGCAACAATTCAAAACATGCACTAGCCATTGAATTACTTGAATCAAAAGGTAAAGCATGATGTTTAGCAAGGATACAAGATTCACAACTGAAATCATTAGCAACAGTGCCTTTACAACCCTGGACATGAGCCATCTTTGACACCGAGGCATGTCCCAGCCTAGCATGCAATACTGATTTACTAGGACTTGAAACAACATTATTAGAAGATGACTCATTATTTGATCTATATACACTTTTCGTGGCTTCAAAATTCCTTGACAGCCTCCTGTGCACTTCAATAGCAGCATCTATAGGCTCAAGAGTAGCCCTGAACAACCTGTTGTGTATTCTATCTCCAGTGAGAACTGCTTGACCCTTCCTAAGGTCCTGTAAAACACAATTTTTTTTTTGTGAAAAATGACATCCACCTCATAATCATCAATCACTTTTCCAACAGACAACAAGTTGATCTCGAACTCAGGTATAGAGAAGACATCATATAACACCAACGTTGATGCAAGATGTATATCCCCAACCTCTGTAACCAACTTAATTGACCCATCAGGTAAAGACACTTTGACAAGAATCCTCAATTTTCGTTTAAAATCCAATAACTAATCATCAAACACCATGTGATCTATAGCCCCACTGTCTATAATCCACACATTCTTATTCTGAAAATGTTTTCTGGCAATACTCAAAGCAAAAGCATTACTGAGAGTATTGAAAGTAAGAGGCTTACCAGCAAAATGAGCCTTTGAATTTGCAATCCCTTTGCCTTTCATTGCGCTGATCACTTGCTACATGCCAGAACTGATGAGATCTTCACTGGCATCAATACTGTCACAATTCCCAGCTTCTGATAACAGAGACTCGTCTATTTTCATATCTGCAGCATTAGCCTTGGCACCAATTTTTCCTTTTGGTGTTTTGATTCATTCTTGAGATGACCTGTCATCCCACAATGTAAACATTTCTTGTTTGCCTTTTCAGCAACTCTTTCTTTCTTGTAATCTCTCTTGCCATCAGCTGGTTTATTGGCAAAAAAATGCCTTTGAATCACTGCTACTCTCTCCCGTGGTCCCTGTGCCCTTCTTGTCCACTTGTTGAACAAGATACAATGCTCTGTTCAACGTCGGCATTGGATCCATGGAAATAATTTGGTTTCTGGCACTTTCATATCCTCCATTCAGCCCATAAGAAACTGAATCAACTTGTTTCTATCCTCCATTTCTGCAACCTTTTTGTTCATATCACAAGAACACCCGTTGTATGCTCCACAAGTACACTGTGGCTTCCCTTCAAGGCTAAAGATCTCATCCCACAGCTTTTTTAGTTGACCAAAATAATCCACAACATCCATGTTTCCTTGATCCAGATTGCACAAATTTCTCTTCAATTGAAACAATAAAGGACCATTCGAAAGAGCATACCTCTCAATGATCTCGTCCCAAAGTTGCTTTGCAGAATTTGGCATACATGAACCTTTCAGATATGTTTGGCGCTATGGGATTCAAGATCCAGCATCTGATTATGTAATCACATCGCTTCCACTTCTTCATCTCTGTCGGATTCAAATCTTCTTGATGAAAATTGCCATCAATGAAACCAAACTTGAGTTTGGCCCCGAGCGCCATTTTTACTCCTCGGCTCCAACTCAAGAAGTTCGTTCTATTGAAGACATTAGCCACCAACTGCGCTCCTAGATGATCGGAATTCGACAAAATCAACGGATCATTCCTGCTGTTGATGTTATTAATTGGTTGCTCTGCTTTACACTCTTGGTTTGCTTATATAGCAGAGTTAGCAAATGACCAGTTACAAAGACAATTACCAAATTGCCCCTCTACTCATATACTTCTATAAACCACCACAATCAAAACATCTACCGTCTCCACCAAGAGAACACGGGATTCCGAGAAGATAGCAAAGACTTGAATCGTGCATCAACACTAAATCGAAACCTCTTAACATTTTTCTTGTGGTTGCAATTTCTTCGATCTTCTTCTTTTGAAATCTAAAATCCTTGATCCAAAACTGGCGAGAACAACAATGGAAGTATGGAATGGTTCACCAGTGCTAGCCATTTATCATTAGAATTAGGTCATATATATGTGTAATGTCAACTTAATCATGGTTCTAGGTCTTTAGGGGTTTTGGTCAACTAAAGTCTAGATTAGGGGTTGATATCATCTACACTTACACATATTATACTCTCCTATATTATAACATATTATACATTAGAATTGCAAGTTAACCTTGTGATCATGTATAATGTGTATATAGTATAGTTGAAGAGTTAAATACATGTGGGCCAATGTCTTCATACGGACATCACAGATTTGGGCTTAATCTATATACAAAGCCCAATCTCTGGAGGCCCAGTAGTCCTTACCCTTCTGCTTGACAGATAACCCTTGAGCTGAAACGCTTCATTTTAGCTAATGGGGGACGCCTATATAAGCTAACAAGGGAACTAGGGTTTTCACAAGGCTGGCCATTCACCTTCAGGTAATCCAACATAGAGAGAGAGAGAGAATAGAGCGACGGCTAGGGTTTGTGAAGCGATTCATCTTCTCCGGCCGTTCAACTCAGATCTAAGGCGTATCTCCTACAGAGATCTATAGATCTGACCTCGAAGATCAACACTGTGGTTGAGTTTCTCCTGCGTCCGGCATCAGTTGTCATCTCCGATGACCTCCGACTCAGATCTGGTTTTCTTGAACCAGATCCATGAAGTTTCTTCGATAGCTTTACCATTTCTCCTTTACTCTTGTACTACTGTTGGTTCCTATTGTGTGTTAGCTGTATCGAGTCCTAGATCTAGACTGCTGTTGTCCAAACCTTGTAAACCTCCTTTGACATAGTGGATCGAGCTCGAGTCTCCTCTTCTGAGGCTCCGTGGATGTAGGGAAACCGAACCACGTAAAATCGTTGTGTCTTGTTTCTCGTTTTCTCGGTTTAGTCTATTTCTAACTCGATCTTGATTCCTGTTTCGATCTGTGAAGTCTGGGATACTTGGATCTACAACGTGGTATCAGAGCCAGGTTCTCTGATATTAGTAGATCTGAAAACTGGTCACCTGTTCTTGACCTATCTCTCTCAAAAAGTGGGATGCTTAGGGTTATCGTGTGTTGATAAGTCATGTGTCTTGCTTTTCTTTGAAAGATCCTTTGCGTTTCCGCTGTCTACTTTCCAATTAAATTGATTCCTTGTCTTCTATCAGGTACCAATAACATGGAAAGCGCTCTCAGAATCAAACCATTCGATGAAGTGATTGACTTTGCCATGTGGCAAGTCAAGATGAGGGCCGTGCTGATCAAGGAGGGATGCTGGAAGGCTGTGAGCAAACCAGCAACCTCATCCAAGGACGCAACTATCACTCCAGGCTTCAAGAATGCGAAGGACTCTTCCTCTTCCTCTCTGTCAGCAGAGGAAAAGGCCAAGAAAATCTTGGAAGAGCCTCCCATACTCTCTGAGGAAGACCTGGAGCTAGATCTGAAGGCGCACTCCGAGATTATGCTCAGGCTAACTGACGGCATAGCCCGTCAGGTGGTAAGACACTCCTCCGCTTCCTCTCTATGGCATGCCCTAGAGGAGCTATTTCTCTCTAAGTCTCTGCCCTCCAGGATTTCTCTGCTTTGTCGCTTGTTTACTTTCAAGATGAATACCCAATTGACCTTGGATGACAACTTGGACAAATTTCTAAAAATGTCTCAAGAACTTGAAAGATGTAATGATGAGATTAAAGACTCTCACCAAGCCATTCTCCTTCTGAACTCATTGCCCTCTCAGTTTGACAATTTTAAAGATGTTATTCAATTTAGCAGAGATGAGTTAACTAAAGACAAACTTATTCAAGCTATTATTGAGAAAAATGAGATAATGAAAGTCTTTAAAATCAAAGGTCTAAAAACTGACAGAAATGATAAATCTGATAAGCCTGAAGTTATGTTCACTAAAGGTAAGGATAAGAAGGGCAACAAAAACAAGAAAAATAAAAAGGATAAGAAGGAGAATGGCAAGGGTGACAAGCATGAGAAATCTGACCCTAATTCCAAGTGTAACTACCGTGGAAATTTGGGTCACTGGGTTAAAGATTGTAGAAAGAAAAAGAGGGCTGAACAACTTGCAAAATCTAATCAAACTGAACTCTCTGCTTCTGTTCTTGAATGCATGAAAGATTGTCCTGCTGAGCTGTTTATGTGTACTGATAATGTTGATCATGTGCCTAATAACTGGATTTTAGACTCTGGATGTACTATGCATGCTACTCCATGTGAGCATTATTTTAAGCATCTTGATAAAACTGCTTTTGGTGATGTTATGCTTGGTGATGATACCTCTCTGAAAATCATGGGAACTGGTGATGTTCCTCTTGTCATGCATGATGGTGTCACTAGAGTCTTTACTAATGTTAGATGGGTCCCAAGCCTTAGGAGAAGCTTAATGTCTGAATCTGCTCTTGAAGAACTTGGTTGTGATGTGTCTTCTAAAGATGGTATTAGAACTGTCACTAGAAATGGTAGAATTATAATCAAAGCTGTTAGGAAGAAGAGATTGTTTCATATCATTGCTTCTAAACCTGAGATTAATTCTGCTGTGAGTTCTGAGGATATGACATTGCATGATACTCTGACATGGAATAATAGGCTTGGGCATATAGGCAATAAGGGTCTCATACATCTGCATAAACATGGTTTACTTCCTAAAAAACCTGCTGAGATTAAATTCTGTGAAAATTGCATCTTTGGTAAAGCTGCTAAACTAAAATTTCCTAAGTCATCTTATGTTGCTAATGTTCCCTTAGAATATGTGCACATTGACCTCTGGGGGCCTTCACAGGTCCCCACTGCAGGGGGCATGAGGTATTTTATAAGTTTCATAGATCACTTCTCAAGAAAGGTATGGGTAAGTTTACTTAAAACTAAAGACCAGGCCTTTGAAGCCTTTAAAAGGTGGAAGGTCATGGTTAAATCTCAATCCAACCACAAACTTAAGTGTCTTAAGACAGACAATGGGTTGGAATTCTACAATAAGGAATTTGATTCCTATTGTTCAGAAAAGGGTATAAAAAGACATCTCACTGTCCCTGGCACACCACAGCAGAATGGGACAACAGAGAGAATGAACAGGACCTTGTTAGAAAAAACCAGATGTATGATAATCTCCTCTGGGTTAAAAAATACCCTCTGGGGAGAAGCTGTCATGACAGCAGCATATCTGATAAATAGGTCACCTTCTAGTGTCACTGAGTTTAATACACCCCAACAGAAATGGACTGGTAAAACACCAGTTCTCCATTATCTAAAACCCTTTGGGTGTGCAGCATATCCCTTTGTTTCACAAGGAAAGTTGCAGCCCAGAGCCCTTAAGGGTATTCTTTTGGGATACCCTGAAGGAGTTAAGGGGTATAGGGTCCTCTTGCTTCAAGCAGGACCATATAAGGTCATAACTACTAGAAGTGTCAAGTTTAATGAGTCTGAGTTTCCCTTGAAAAACAAATTGACTCCCTTTTCTGAGCTTGCAGGAACTGATAAACAGACTCAAAACTGGACAACAGAAAATGACATTCAAGAACTATCTGATGAAGATGAGTACGACACTGGTAGAGTGCCACACTATGCTTGGAGAAAGCCAAACTCTACACTACAGGGGGCAACTCCAAACATACTTCCCCCACCACCAGAGGGCACAGATGAGGAAATAGACTCACGGGAGAATGATGAAGGCTCACACGAGGCTACCCCTCCACCTTCTAATTCCCCTTCACTTTCTTTTTCTTCTTCTCCTTCTTTATCTGGTGATGTAAATGGCTTGTCTAAAGACTCTCAAGCAGAGTCATCTGGTTTCTCCTCCCCCCTTTCTTCTGATATTCATGCATCTGCATCTACTATATATGTTGCATCTACTATCACTGCTGCATCTGATAATGTTAATCTGCCTACTTTGCATGATTACCAACTTACTAGGGATAGAGAACATAGGACCATTATACCCAATAGGAAGTATAGTTATATTGTAGAGTATGCCTTCCTTTCTTCTGAGCATGTTAGGCACCCCACTACTCCAAACTCATACGAGTCAGCTATGAAAAGTGACCACTCTAAACAGTGGTTAGAGGCAATGAGAGAGGAGATGGGATCAGTGTATACCAACCAGACTTGGTCATTGGTCCCTCGTCCCTCAAAAACCCGTCTTATAGATTCTAAATGGATCTATAAGATAAAAGAAGGTCTCAAGCCTAATGATCCTCCAAGGTTCAAAGCAAGGCTTGTAGCCAAAGGGTTTTCTCAGATAGAGGGGATAGACTATAATGATATCTTTTCTCCCGTAGTTAAGTACAAAACTATGAGACTCATGCTTTCTATGTGTGCTGTGTTTAACTGGGAATCAGAACAAATGGATGTGAAAACTGCTTTCCTACATGGTACCTTAGATGAAACCATATATATGAAACAACCCAAAGGCTTCATTGATAAAAGCCGTCCTGATCATGTCTGCTTACTAAAAAGGTCCATTTATGGATTGAAACAATCCCCAAGGCAATGGAACATTAAGTTTGACACTGTAATCAGGAAATTAGGGTTTAAAAGAAGTAGTTATGACACATGCCTCTACTTTAAGTATTTCTCTTCTAAAACTCCTTTATATGTGTTACTATATGTTGATGATATCTTACTGATATGCAGTTCTATATTGTTCATTAGTAATGTGAAAAAGGACTTGAAGAAATACTTTGACATGAAAGATCTAGGTAGTGCCAAGAAGATACTTGGTGTTAATATAATTAGAGACCGACCTAATAAGCAACTATGGTTATCCCAAGATGACTATGTCTTAAAGGTGTTGAAGAGATTCAACATGGTTAACTCTAAACCTACCTCCATACCCTTAGGAGGGCACCTAGAGCTTACCAAACAAAGTTCCCCAACAAAACCTGAGGATATCAAAGAAATGGCTAAGATCCCCTATGATGTAGCTTTAGGATCTGTGATGTATGCTATGTTGTGCACCCGCCCTGACCTAGCCTTTGCTATCAGTGCTTTAAGCCGTTTCATGTCTAATCCTGGAAATGATCACTGGACTGCCATGAAATACCTCCTTAGATATCTGTCTGGCTCTAAAAATCTATGTTTGCATTATGGATTGCATAACCCCATACATCAATTGCATGGATTTGTTGATTCTGACTACGCCAGCAACAAGGATAACAGAAAGTCGACAACTGCCTATTACTATACATGGGCAGGGAACTGTATCTCATGGAAATCTCAACAGCAGTCAGTAGTAGCTCTATCGTCTGCAGAAGCCGAGTACATGGCTGCAACCGAAGTAGCCAAAGAAGCCATTTGGCTGAAAGGTATCTTGTCTGAAGTCCTCAGGAATACCTTAAAACTTGTTCTGCATATGGACAGTCATAGTGCTCTTTATCTCTGCAAAGACCCAATGTATCACGAACGCACCAAACACATAGATGTACGTTATCACTTCGTCAGAAACATGGTGGCAGCAAACGAGTTAGACGTGAAGAAAATCAAAGGCGACGTCAACCCTGCTGATTTTGGGACAAAAGTAGTTCCACCTAACAAATTTACATTTTGCAGGGATTATCTCCATCTTGGAGATCCACTATGACATACAGGTACTGAGCCAATGAAGAGCTGAGGGTCGAAGACATGAGCAAAGATCCGCTAGAGTTGAATCAGGAATACAAAAGCTTAGAACCTAGATTAAGAGGGCAAATTGTAATGTCAACTTAATCATGGCTCTAGGTCTTTAGGGGTTTTGGTCAACTAAAGTCTAGATTAGGGGTTGATATCATCTACACTTACACATATTATACTCTCCTATATTATAACATATTATACATTAAAATTGCAAGTTAACCTTGTGATCATGTATAATGTGTATATAGTATAGTTGAAGAGTTAAATACATGTGGGCCAATGTCTTCATACGGACATCACAGATTTGGGCTTAATCTATATACAAAGCCCAATCTCTGGAGGCCCAGTAGTCCTTACCCTTCTGCTTGACAGATAACCCTTGAGCTGAAACGCTTCGTTTTAGCTAATGGGGGACGTCTATATAACCTAACAAGGGAACTAGGGTTTTCACAAGGCTGGCCATTCACCTTCAGGTAATCCAACATAGAGAGAGAGAGAGAATAGAGCGACGGCTAGGGTTTGTGGAGCGATTCATCTTCTTCGGCCGTTCAACTCAGATCTAAGACGTATCTCCTACAGAGACCTATAGATCTGACCTCGAAGATCAACACTGTGGTTGAGTTCCTCTTGCGTCCGGCATCAGTTGTCATCTCCGACGACCTCCGACTCAGATCTGGTTTTCTTGAACCAGATCCATGAAGTTTCTTCGATAGCTTTACCATTTCTCCTTTACTCTTGTACTACTGTTGGTTCCTACTGTGTGTTAGCTGTATCGAGTCCTAGATCTAGACTGTTGTTGTCCAAACCTTGTAAACCTCCTTTGACATAGTGGATCGAGCTCGAGTCTCCTCTTCTGAGGCTCCGTGGATGTAGGAAAACCGAACCACGTAAAAATCGTTGTGTCTTGTTTCTCGTTTTCTCGGTTTAGTCTATTTCTAACTCGATCTTGATTCTTGACTTCCGATCTGTGAAGTCTGGAATACTTGGATCTACAATATGTGAGATCTACTTGCATCTTTAGGGCCCAAATTGAGTTGATCCTCTTATCTTTCGTCATGGAAGTCTAGAATGGTTTGGTATTTATCATCGATCCTATCTTTCATCATTGTTGTTATTTCTTAAAAGGAATAAAAGAGAAATAAATATATATATATATATATATATATATATACTATGTAATTGGTATTTAAATCTAAACTACTGGACCCTGATGCTGTTCTTAGTGAAATCATCCGAAAGGATGCTCTTAACTAGTATACTTTGCGTACAGCTATTAGCTAGTATACTTTGCGTACAGCTAAATTATTTCTTGTTCAAAAAAAAAATCTAAACTACCAGAATATGTAATAGAATATTCCAAATGAGTGGTCATTTTTTTTTATTTGTTAACGGTGGGATTCAGAGATTGTCGATTAATCTTCACGGGCCCGAGCTCTAGCCTGCAAAGTACACAGACCGATTAGCCAAGCGGCAAGTCAGACTACCAAACAAGCTCACTCAAATGAAGGCTTGAGCACCCACTAATTACACAAATTATGTAAGGAGTGGGATTTGAACCCTTGACCTCATGTAAGGACCACCTCCCTTACTAGTAGAGTAAGAGGTCATTGGTTAAATGAGTGGTCATTTGTTAACAACGTCGTTTAATGAATAGTTTTCTCTAAATTTATTTCTAATGTTGATTAAGTGAAAAAATGGATATTTTTAGGGGGATTTCTAAAATTTCCCCGAAGATATATATATATATATACACACACATTAAAATCGATGCATAGTATCCCATGTGTTGTTTTTTGGTTGATTCTAAGAAAAAAAAATTCTTTTTAAAAAATTATTAAAATAATATGTTGTCATAATTTATAGAAATTTAGCACAAGCCATAATTTATCTATATAGATTTTATTTAATTGATAAAAAAATAAATCAAAACTATTTCGTAGTCGCACTTACCAAAAATATTAACAGATAAATATTTGATAGGTGTTATTTTATTTATATCTAGATTATTTTTTTTATGAAAAGAATTATTTATACTCAAATTAATTATTTGATCGCTATTATTTTATTCATGTCCTTATTTATTTTTGTAGAATAGATTATTTATATCTAGATTTTTTTATTGAAATATATCTATGCATTTATTGATTGAACTATGT
Organism: Persicaria maculosa; assembly: GCA_963922045.1. Taxonomy (NCBI): domain Eukaryota; kingdom Viridiplantae; phylum Streptophyta; class Magnoliopsida; order Caryophyllales; family Polygonaceae; genus Persicaria; species Persicaria maculosa. The sequence goes on along the minus strand of OY998261.1, from coordinate 13,646,779 downwards.
TATAATTAATATTAATTTACAATTATGTTAAAACAATTTTTATCACTATTATATTATTCAAATATAAAAATTAACTGTATAATTTATTGTTTAGAGTAGGGGTGGGCAAAAATCCCGCAAATTCCGGACCCGTCCATGTGGGATTTGAAAAAAAAAATGATGAATCACGTCGCGGTCCTATCCCACATATATTTATATATATAGTATATATTTGTATACTACACTGTATACTTGGTATATATACACACTGTATATTTGTATCAATGTATATATATTGCTTTTTGTGTGTGTATATATATAATGTGTGGGTCTATATATAGTGTAATTATAAATTATATCTACCATGCGTCTAGCGCATATATATATATAAAAGAAAATTCGTAAAATATAAAAAATATTACTCCCTCCGATTAAAAATATAGGAAGTTTGACTTTTCAGTACGTATTTTAAATAGTTAAAAATTATGTAAAATATTACTACGTATTATTTTTTATTCTTTTTTTTAAAAAACTAAATACTTATTAGTAATAAATATTAAATTTATTTTTAAAAAAATTAATATTTTATATACTAGTTTTTAGCTTTTTAAAATACGTGTTGAATAGTAAAAAAAATCTATATATATTACGTATTTGAAAACCGCAAATATATAGGAATTTTATATTTTTTTATAATGTCTTTTATTTGAGGAACAGGGCTCGTCCCGTCCCGTGAGGGATAAGGCCCGCACGGGATTGAAAAAAAGGCTAGTGAATCCCGTCCCATACCCGTCTCATAAAAATTACGCGGGACGAGATGCGAAACGACTCTCGTTCCATCACGTTCTGTCCCACGCCCACCCCTAGTTTAGAGCATGAACATTAATGAGCCCCAACCTGAACCCTTAATTTACTTTTTTTTCTCTACCAAATCAACTTAAGAACCACATTTCAGTTTCTTTTAAAGTAAATTGTAATTCAAATATTCTACATTCATTATTATATTTTTAATAGATATTTACAAATAATAAATACTCCATCCGTTCGGCAAAACTTGTCATTTTAGCTTCTTTTGCAAGTTTTAAGGCAATTAACAAATGATAAATACTAATTTAGATTAGGTTAATAAATACTAATTTACCCTCAATTATTACCCTCCTTTTTACTTTATCGAAAACTACAACTAACAAATCATCAATCATATAAAGGACATTTTTGTAAAGTGAAGGCCAAAATATCTACAACGACCAGTTTTTTTAACAAAAATAACATCCTAAAATGACAAGTTTTGACGAACGGAGGGAGTATAATTTTAAAATATTATACTAATTCGTAACATATACGGGATATGTTGAATTATTCATAAAAAGGACCGGTAGCTAGTGACAAATGGTCCATCTTTTCTTGAGGTTTGATAAGGGAAGAGTTATTGATTAATTAATCACTCAATTAGATGGAAAAAGTTTATATTAGGTTAAGACATATGATACTTTTATTTTTTACTCGATCAGTATAGAAGTTCTAGGTTAATGATGGAGAAAGCCATTAGAGTCAAGTCATGCATGCTATATATAATTGTTCCCAAAGACTAAATGAGACCATAATGCATAACATTTCACCTACATAAATCATTTTAAAACGCTATATTTATTTATGCATTTCAGCTACATAAATCATTTTAAAACGCTATATTTATCAAACGCAATATATTTTTGTATAATTACATTGTCAATGTATTATACTTTCTTCTTTTAAGTAAACCATTAGTTTCTTTCTATTTGTCATTTTTAACACATAACTATACATTTAAAAACAATAAATAAAAAGAACGGAGTATCTTTTTAAAAAGGAAAATTTACATAAAATCATTCCTTAAATATGAAATTTTTTTCTTAACCATCCCTTAAATTTAAAATTACATAAAACCACCTCTTAAATAGTCTTTGTTAACAAATCATTACCCTTCATCTATTTTCGTCAAGCTATTGTTTAATATATTATATTTTCAAGATTCTTTTAAAATTTATAAATATAAAATATTATTTATAATCATATTATAACTAAAAGAGTAATTGTAGATAATTTTTACGGGACGGAACCAGGGCATAATTCATTATTTTTTTCAAAGCCCACCGAAACTGGGATGGGTCTGAAATTTGCGGAATTTGTGTACGTACACCCCTAACAAATAGCGATGTATTCCCATTTTGACTATTTTTCAGAATACTTTTTTAGAATATCTATTTTCCTAATTTTTAGAAAAAATTGTTGACTAATTTGGAAAAAAAAAATTACTGTACTACGGAGTACATAGCAGTAGCATACTACTGTAGCATAGTAGCATGTGTTGATGTAAGGAGCAGTGAATAATGATGGGAGCGCGTGGGGAATACGCATCAATGACATGGTCTGGGCTATGGTGGGGTCTTTGTATTATTCGGTAGTTGGACTCTTAAACAGTGAAAGGCGGGACCCACCTCCCTGATTGGTCATAAAAATCGAAAGTCATCCGTTACCATTTGTTGCAACCTAGATTCGTATCCAACTATCCTCTGCCTCATGTGCTTGTGGTCTCCTTTTCCCATTATTTATTTGTCCCTATCAATTTTTTTTTCCTTTTTTTTTTTACTCTGATCTATTCTTCAAAAGCTTCCCATTCATTTTGTTTCCCGACGAAATAACATGAATGTTATATCCAATAAAAATTACAGGTATACAGGTGTATTCATCAATCCTTTTTTTACTTTTTTTTTTACTCTAATCTATTTTTTTCAAAAGCTTTATGATTCGCGATTACCAAGTAAACTGTATCTCAATGAAAGGTATCGATATTCTATTTTACTCGATTATCATAATTGAATCTACAATTTAAAGAGTCTAAATCGAAATATAAAACACTAGAATTTACAAGTAATATAAAAAAACATTGAAATAGAAGCTGACACCTTTTGTATTATTAATGCATTTTAAGACGTTTGGAAGTGTCATTAAGGATTTCAGATGATGATTTCTAATCCCTTGATGGGAGTTGATGGACCCTTATCGATTTCAAATAGTTAAAATTGTAGTAGACAGATTGTCTATCTTGGGTCGCACAAACACTATCATTAACTCTACCCCAGATTTCGAGCTTCAAACAGAAGGTGACAATCTTTGCATTATTAATACTCACTTTGTTTTTCCAAATCATTTACTATATTTATGTACGATTTTAGATATAATAAAAAAAATTAAATATCAATTTTATTAAAATAAAGTCATACTTTTTAACTCAAAAAGTAATTAGAGAAACCCTTCCGATGTAAAAGAATGCGCCCCACGCGCTTCTTACGTCTCTCCAATTGCCTCTCCTGTGTTGTCCCTTCAAGTTAGCCCCAATTCTTCGATGAAGAACTCTTGTTCGTACATGCTTATGGCAAAAATTATTGCCAAGATCTGCATCCTCGCTCTAAATACTGATGATTGGCCTATAAACCCCCTATTTTCTATCAGCCCAAGCCTTGATAGGCCCTGTGCTGGCAATTTCTTCTTGGTTGATGATGAAATCCCTAACTCTGAGTGTGTGTATTGGGTTAAGCAGTGGCTTAATCTATTCTCCTTTGTTCATCGTGGGAGCGATATGGGTGTTCTGATGGGGTGGGTTTCTCAATCCTGGTCTTGTCCCCCCCCCCCCCGGGCCAAATCCAATTTGTACGGAGCCCAGAATGTTGATGGTTTGGGCGATTTCAATTGGCCCTACCCCTGCTCTTTTGTGTCTGCTGGAGTGGGTTTCTGCAAGATCTTGTTCTGCTGGGCACACTTCATCTCTTCGGAAGGGTTTGTAGTTTCTCTGTTCTCTCCTCCCCCCCTTTCTTCACAAAATTTTCCCTATTTAAGGTCCGAGAGTTGGTGCTTGGTAACACGCACCTCTTCTCATTCTAATCTCAATCTCCTCTACTCTAATCTGATTTTCACTTCTTGTCTTTTGTCGATGGCGACCTCTGGAGTGGACAAGGCAAAAAAACTCATGGTGGCGGAAGATCTCGCCCCTCAAAAGACTAATACTTGAAAGGGGAAGCCGGAGGGCTCAAAACTCATGAAAGCAGCAAGGGTGTCCATGGATGCCCAAGAGGAAAGCCAAAAGGCAAAGACGGAGAAAAAATTCAAGAGGCGAACAATTCAGAGGGAGAAGCTTATTGCTTTGCAAGGGAAAGTCCAGGAGAACATTTCGGCCTCAATCAATCCTCCCTTTTTGCAACAATCATATGCGATCCCATGGAAGCCAAGGAGGATAGAAAGAGAATAAGGTATGTGTGCAAATTTTTGAGTGGTGGCTTTCAATTCATCCTGGTTGTTAACAATTGGTTTGAGTTGCGTTTTGATGTGGCTGATGATAGTGCACGGGTTTGGGATAACCGTCCCTACTATGTCTATGGGCAATTGATTCTTCTTCGCCCATGGAAACTCGATTTTGATCCATGGTCTGAGTCAATCATGACTCTTGACCTCTGGAATAGATTTCCGGGACTACCTTCGAAATATGTTCACAATGAAATTCTTAAGGATATTGTGGAAGATAATAGCCTTGGCCAGGTTATTCGTGTTGCTGGTTTCAACTAAAGGTGTTAGGTTCAGGTATCCTAGAGTTTGTGTCTCTATTGATATCATCTTGGTGAACTGGCAGGAGTGTGTTTGTTGTTAATGAGGCAGGGGAGGTGGAATCCTTCCCAATCTCGTTTAAGGATTTCCCTCTTGGGTGTGGCAGTTGTGGGTCTGTGGAGCATTCATTTGAAGTGTGTCCTAATCGAAATTTGTGCAATGCTGGGGCTCCTAACCCACCTATGTAGCAATCAGTGGGGGTTGATGAGTGGCAGTGATGGGGAGTGGGTTAAGGTAGCGGCCAAAAAGCCTGGGGTGCTACCTCCTCCCACTTTTGGGCACTCTAAATCTGAGTTGTTGATGTGTTTTGGGAAGAACGTATGTCTTTCATCTGACTCTTCCTCATCCAAATCTTCTGGGAAGTCTGCTGAGGTTTTTGCAACGACCCCTACTGTGGTGCCGGGTAGGGTGACTGGGGAACCTTCCTCCCCTCATGTGGTGGCCTTTGCTTTGCCTTCCTATATGGATGCTCTCCCCCCCCCCCAAGCAGACACAGACCTAGGGGTGGGCTGGGCTTTGCTGCAGCCCACCCCAAAAACCTAGAATATAACGAATAGGAAGAAGCAATATGACATAAAACTAATTTAGTGTAGTTGGTTGTTCCTTTTGGGCATGATAAACCCATCCTAGGTTCGATTCCTTAATATCCCTTTTTCCTCTTTTTCTCTTTACAACATATATATTGTATTAATTAGGTGTTTATATGTCATATTTTTTTGAAACATATTATATTTCATATTAATCACTCTTTTAAATAAAAAGTATATGATATTAATACTTATGTAAAAATAAAAATAAAAAATACATCTGTTATATTCATGATATAAATAACTTTTAAAAAAAAGTTATATAAGGCGATCCTAGCCCACCTTAAATTTCATTTCTGGTTCCGTGCCTGCCCCCAAGTGATGATCTCCTTCTTCCTAAAGCGGAATTGCAACCCGACTTGCTGTTTTGGGCTACCGATTATGAAGACAATCTTGAATTCGATGAAGACCAATTCATTGAGGAGATTCTTACTGATGGGGATGCTGCTGAGGATGGGTTTGCTGGTGAGGGTCTTGCTGATCCGGTCTTTACTCAGGCCGACTACGATGCCATGCTTGTGGACGTTCCACCTTCAGTGAGTTCATCCTGCCTAACCTGAGTAGGCCTGATCGCCTTGCAGCCTCTCTGCAGGAGCAATTTGTCACCCCTAATGGCTCTCCGTCTGTTGCCCGTGATCTTGAGAAGTTGGAGATGAGTGCAACATCTAAGTCCGAGTCTAGGAAGCGCAAAATGAAAGGCGAGGAAGGCGATTCCGCTTGCTCTACATTGACTCTGATGGGGGCAGCACTAAAAAAGGAAAGCATGAGTAGCACCATGAAGGTTAAGCGGAGGGGTGAGCATAGTATGGGTTGAGGGCTCATTCTAGCCATGAAAATAAAGAAACCCTCAATTAGAAGTTCTATCTTCCTTTTGAGTATGCTAGCTGAAGAAGGTTTTATTATGATCATGTTTATGGGTGTTGGGATCTTTAATCATGAGTTATGTATGGTTTACTGTTTGTTGAACTCTTTAAGGTTAAGTTGTTGTGGGAAGTTAATTTCTTTAAGGTTAAGTTGTTGTGGGAAGTTAATTTGTATAAGGACTGATGGTGGGATCTTTAATGGCACTTATGTGCTTTGGTTTGGTTTGTTTTCTATGCCACTATGTAATGGATGTGGGTTATTATGAATCTATGGAGCCATGTCATGCCTAACTTATTCCTTCTTGTTTTTGTTTTGAATGTTTACTGGAGTAAAATCTATTGTGTAACCAAGTTTAGATATAGCTTTGCAACACTTTGGTTTTTGTTTGCTTATGGTATTGGCGCTGATGATCATCATGGTTGGCAGTTCAAGTGGGGGATTCGTCTCCGCTTTCTCTTGTCCATAACCTCATGTACTGTCCAGTTTCAGTTACCATGGGAAGTGTTTGGTTGGTTTTGGAGAAGGTCTGATTTTAGCCTACTAGCTCTCATGTATACACCCTCTAAGGGGGCTTGCATTAACAAACGAAGGATGGGGGTTGGGCTTAGGATCGCTTACTTGTTCATCCTTGCATAAAAAATGTCTATTGACATCAGTTGTAATCGAGATCCAACAAAACAACAATGAGTAAGTGTAACATCTTCAGCTGGTCTTGGAGTTGTCTTGATTCCATTATTAAGGGAGTAGTCCTAGTTGTGTTCCCAAGCTGGCAGGCTAATATATTTTGGGCGGTTTGGTATCGACTCAAATATTATAAACATCTAAACAATACACTGTTTAATGTTACTGTCAGAAAATTATTGTTGAGTGATACCAGTTATCGTTTGTGTAACAAATTTTTGTACGGTGGTTGTCAGCCTTGGCACCGTACAACAGGCAAAGTTAATTTATGAAAATCTGATTCTGGAATTCAGGGGGATTGACAAAAAGCCATTCTGGACGGACTTAAATGCTATGAGGATAAACGACCATGTAAATATTATGGCAATTGCAGAAACAAAAACGGAGATAATCCCAGTGGAAAAAACATGGAGAAGTAGTGGGTACAATAAGGCAATTTGGTCTCCTGGTGATGGAAGGGCGGGGGGATTGGGAATCCTTTGGAACGAGAACAGTTTCTGTAATGAATCAATTATTGCGAAAATCCATCTTCCTCGGATTATTGGACTACATTATGCTAACTCTGAAAATAAATTTGATTGTTTGATGCTGTTTGTGTATGGCCCCCCTCAGATCAAAGACAAAGATTGTTTCTGGGTGGGAAACATTAACTTCTATAATTTTTAAGAGTGTCTAGCACGACTAATTAAATTTTAAGAGGGGTCAAACACCTAATTAGAAGAAGGGTACATTTACCAAAATTTCTCTTTGTTTTTTAAACAGCGTTTCTGGTTGTTTGGAGGACCAAAATGAACTAAAATCAGTTAAAAAATTGTGTTAAAAAAGCTAGAAAATGGAGGTTATTTTGATATTTATTTTGCAAAATTACTGTTTCACCCATTCTCTTTTATCTTATTTGGCTTGAAAGTACCACAATACCCCTAGTAACAACCAAATAAACTCCACTTTTTTACAAATAAATTGTTTTTCACCCCATACGAAGATTATCTTGTTGTTTAAAATTTTAACTACTTTTATCAACAGTTTATAAATTTTATCATGTTTATAATTTTAGTCAGTTTATTAACCCCGTCCCATACAAACTCATTGTAAGCCATTTTTGTTGGACATATGTTGACTAATACTTGTAACAAAATGAAAAAAAATAAATTCTAATGTATATGTATCAATAAATAACTTATACGGAGTACTACTTTGTAATTTTTATAAAAATGAATTCGGGTGTGTTTGGATCCCATTGTATCATGATCGATTAAGTGTTAGATGGAAATAATTTACAATGTATTTAAAATAACATAATGTTAAGATAAAATAAATTATATAAATCAATTACCTTAAGATTATAAAATAATTTTAAATTTAAAGCACTAGCTAATTGTTTAGTCAACATAATTTAATTAAATGATATTTTCTTTCAATTGAAATGATCAATCACTCTAAACATCACACCATTTCTGATTTCCATTGGATATGGAATCTAGACGCCCTACCAAAAATCAAAGATTTCTTGTGGCGCATTTTTAAGAATGGTCTTCCTACGGCTGCCAATCTAGCCTACCGGGGTCGTGGCATTCCTTCTGACTGTCCACTCTGTAAAATGAACCATGAGGACTCTGCCCACGTCCTCTTTGAGTGCCCCATAACAAAAACCACCATCCAACTTCTTTCTACAAAAGTAGCGAGAAAAGTTCAAGAAACATACGACCATTCAACTAATCTCTTCAGTGCCATGACATCATTAAAATCAATACTTGGAACTCGTGACTTCTCTAACCTGGCTACGCCTTGGTGGTGTGTGTGGTATTTCCGAAATAAGACCCTATTTCAAAATGCAAACCCTAACCCAAGGACTATTGTAGCCTTCATAAAAGAACAACTGCTTCACTGGGAAAAATCAAAAGAGGCCGAAATAGGGAGTAACTCAGATAAACCAAGAACAAATCCATCCATATCTCAAAAACAACGTCAACAAGTCAAATGGAAGAAACCCAAAGCACACTGGCATAAATTAAATTTTGATGGTGCTGTAACAGCTAATAACCCAAGCTCTTATGGCTTTCTGATCCGAGATGAATATGGACAGGTCATTTTTGCTGAAGCTGGGTCCTCACCCTTTCCTTCAGTCTTGAGTACTGAGGGATTCAGTATGTGGAAAGGCATCACAAAAGCTATTGATCTTCATATCAGTAGACTATGTATTGAAGGGGATAATTTAAGTATTATTAACAGTCTCAAATCTGGAGTTTCATGTTCGGGTGAGATTGAAATGATCATCTCTGACTCCCTCCTCTCACTCCGCTATTTCTCTGAATACGAGATTGCCCATATCTACAGGGAAGGCAACCGGGCAGCTGACCACCTATCTCATTTTCATATTCCTTTTTCCAGCTCCCGTGCCCCTATTGATGCTGCACTTAGTAGTATCATCCGCAAGGATGCTCTTGGTTAGTTTGCTCAGCAAACTGCCAAATTCTTTTCTATTAAAAAAATGATATTTTCTTTTATATTTACATTACTTTAAATACACAATAAAATAAGTTAAACAAACAGTGTTTATGTTTATAATTTGGAATCGCTTGAAATCTCAACAAACAGGATCCCTATTGATTATTGGAATGAAAAGTGTGGGTATGTGTGATAAATCATCCGTGCAAAGCAGAAGCATTATTGTGTTTTGGGACTTTTTATCCCAAAACAATGTCATTTTACTTGTTGCTACACTACCCAAATAAAAATGGAAGGAAATATTTTTTTAATAAAGTAATAATTCGAGATCGGTCAAACCCGATTCTTGAAGAAACCGACAAATCGGCAGACGGAGATCGTAAAAAAATACAATAGAAAGTATAAAAAGGCGTGAAGAAACCAAACTACATCGAAATGAATTCGTTGGGGATATAGACTAAAGTGCAATTATGTACAAAACTTGGATTCACTATATTTTTCATCTGGGATACTATCCCATTTCATATTCTCAACACACACACCCCTCATGTTAAATAACGGTGGGTCATACGACGTGGGGGTCACACATCCAAACGCACATGCGCAATTAACCAAACCGAGCACACAAGCCGAATGAGGTTCAATACTAAAATCAATTGGTGTTAGGAGGAGTAGTCCATCCTGTAGAGAGATGTAATTGATGTAAAGTCATCCTTGAGGGTTTCATTCATTAACATAATCATATATATAGGTTACAAGAGATTGGGCCTTGGGCATGATAGGCCCACTATACAATATGTAATCTATCAAACCCTCACAGTCGAAAGTGGAGGGTCCCGTATAGTGAGACTGGACCGAAAATCGAGGAACAACTAATGAGGTAAACCTTTTGTGAAGATAGGAGGACAGGACATGGAGAATACGAACATGTCCAAGAGCAACCTTGTCCCGAACGAAGTGGAGATCAAGCTCAATGTGCTTCGTGCGCTGGTGTTGGACTGGGTCGCTGGCCAGATAAATGGCGGAGACGTTGTCGGTGTAGACCAGGGTGGCCTTCTGAAGAGGGCAGCGGAGCTCAAGAAGGAGATTGTGCAGCCAGGAGCACTCGGAAACAACGTTGGCGACGCCCCTGTACTCAGCCTCGGCGCTAGAGCGAGACACCACAGACTGACGCTTCGCTGACCACGACACAAAAGTGTCGTTGAGGAAGACACATTAGCCAGACATGGAGCGACGTGTGTCAGGAAAACCACCACAATCTGCATCAGTGTAAGCGACGAGGTCATGCCGAGAGGAAGGGGAGATCGTGGTGCCCAACTCGAGGGTACCATTGATGTACCGAATGATCCGCTTCAAGGCCTGAAAGTGCGGCTCCCTGGGCACATGCATAAACAAGCAGATCTGCTGGACGGCATAACTGATGTCTGGCCGAGTGAATGTGAGGTACTGCAATGCCCCGGCAAGACTCCGATACAACGTCGGATCATCAACCAGAGGACCAGAGTGAGCACTGAGCTTGTTGGAAGTATCAACAGGGGTGGCGACCGGCTTACAATTGTTCATCTTGGCCCGAGCAACAATTTCAGCAGCATACTTACTCTGATCGAGAAACAACCCAAACACATGACATTGCACGGAGACTCCCAAGAAATAAGTCAACGGCCCAAGATCCGACATGGCGAACTAGCACTCAACTGGGAAATAATAGATGTCCGAAGAGCATCAGAAGAGGCGGTGAGGATGATGTCGTCGACATATAGTAACAGAAAGGCCATGTATGTGCCTCTGCGATAGATAAACATAGACGAATCCGAGCGGCTACCAACGAAGCCCAAGCGTAGCAGATGAGATGCAAAGCGCTAGAACCAGGCACGCGGAGCCTGTTTCAGACCATATAGAGAGCGCTTCAGGAGACAAACGTGCTTGGGATGATCAGGATCAACAAACCCCGGCGGCTGAAACATGTAAACTGTCTCATTCAGATGGCCATGCAGAAAGGCGTTCTTGACATCCAGCTGATGAATAGCCCAATGTCGTGATAACGCTAAGCTTAGCACCACTCGGATAGTGGCAGGCTTGACCACGGGACTGAATGTCTCATCACAATCAATACCTGCCTGCTGAGATCGACCATTAACCACAAGATGAGCTTTATGGCGTTCCAATGACCCATCAAAGCGGAACTAGTGGCGGAAGAGCCACATGCAGCGAATGACGTTCGCCTCAGGAGGGCGAGGAACTAGAACCCAGGTACTATTCCTTGTAAGGGCCCTGTATTCATCGAGCATAGCCGCCTGCCACTTCGGGTCGAGGAGGGCTGTTTTGTGGGAGGTGAGGATGGGGGAGAGCGAGGCCGGGTTTGAGGCTGGAGGGACTTGGGAGACGTTGGGGGCGGGGTTATGATGTGCGGCGACCGCGGCCACGACCGCGGTAGGGGGTATGCCGCGGGCGCAGCATGATGCTGCGGCCGCGGCAATTGGTGTGACGGGAGGTGTGTTCGGGAGGGCTCAGGGGAGGTGATGGCGGGGTGATCAGAGGCGTGCATAGAGACGATCTGACGAGGTCTGAATACACCAGAGACGCTGCGGGTGTGTGGTCTGGTGGTAGGACGAGGAGGTGGCGGTGGGTGCGGTGTAGAGGGAGAGGGAGGAGCACCGGTAGAGCTCTAGGGAAGGAGAAAGTGTGGGAAGGGGGACTCTGACTCAGACTGGGACATAGGAGGTGTGGGAGAAGGGAGAGGAGGAGAAGAGAAGGGAAAGCGAGACTCATCAAAAGTGACATGACGTGACACAATAAGCCTATGGCTCTGAACATCGAGGCAAAGGTAACCGCGATGATCTGACAGATAGCCAAGGAAGACACATGGAGTGGAGCGCGGGTGGAGTTTGTGTGGGGCGGTGGAGGACATGTTTGGAAAACACAAGCACCCGAAGGTACGAAGGTGATCAGATCTAGGCATAGTGCAATATAATGCTTGAGTGGGTGAGCGATGCTGGAGGGTGGTAGAAGGGAGGATGTTGAGGAGATAACATGTCGTTGATAAGGCGTGAGGCCAATAGGAAAGGGGAATGGATGCGTGAAAAAGGAGAGAACGCATCATGTTGGTTATCGTTCGAATAATTCTCTCGGCCTTGCCGTTTTGCTGAGATGTATAGGGGCATGACAACCGATATGAGATGCCATTTGTGGTGAAGAAAGAGTGAAAGTCCTTGTTATCAAATTCACGGTCATTGTCACATTGGAAACATTTGATTGAGGTGTGAAACTGTGTTTTGATGTAGGCATGAAACTTGACAAACATAGGAAACACTTGGGACTTAAATTGTAATGGAAAAACCCACAAAAAATGAGTGTAGTCATCAAGAAATAAAAGGTAGTACTTGTGACCATCCTTGCTAGGTACAGGAGAGGTCCAAATGTCACTATGAATGATGTCAAAAGGTGCAAAGGTGGAGTTCAAGGACCGTTGGAACGGCAGTCTTGCATGTTTGCCTAATTGACAGGAAGAGCATAAACTAGAGCGTAGCTCTTTATTGACTGAGAGAACGGAGGACATCTAGAATGGCAGCACTGGGATGGCCCATGCGTGCATGCCACAGGCTGGACGACGATGCCGAGAGGGCGACCGGGCACGACTGACTGGATGTAGAAGGTGGTGTGACAGGGTAGAGCTCCCCGGTGCTGTTATATCTCAAGCGAGTAACCCCCTTAGTAAGATCGTTCACAGAGAAACCAAAGGGATCAAATGCAAGAGAAACGTTATTGTCAGTAGTGAACCGACGGACAGAGATAAGGTTTTTGACAATCTTTGGGGCAATGAGGACATTGTTAAGGTGTAGTGAGTGGGTTGGGGTCTGTAATTTGGCTTGGCCAATCCCTGAAGTAGCAAGGCGACTACCATTGCCGACGATAATAGAGTGTGCAGGACCTTTAAAGGAAATAGAAGAGAGGTTACCTGAGGAGTTCGTCATGTGGGAAGTGGCATCAGTGTCCATGTACCAAGAGGAGTCGGGAGATGTCGACTGCATAGAGGAGAAGGCGTGATGCCCATCAGACGGAACAGAACCTTGATCAGACGATGTCAGGTAGGCCTGAGGACCGGCATGTCGAGGGGCAGGAAAGCCGGATTGCATCCAAAGAGGGTTGAAGTCAGGCACCGGGGACCATCGAAGGCCACCAGTCGACGTATGTTGCGGCCGCTGCGGAGTGCTGCGGCCGCTGCCGCTGCCAATGCCACGGCCGCCGCTTGGGACGCGCACGGAGCCTTGCGTCGAAGTGAACTCGTGAAAGCGACCGAAGGCAGGGGGCGAGTAGGCGGTGGTAGGGCTTCTGACGTGGCAGGAGACGGGTCGGGGGATGCAATTATTGATGCCGGAGATAGTGAGGGAGGAGGGGATTGTATGCTCGTCGGCCATGGTGCCGAGAGAGACGGGAGCGGCGGAAGTAGGGTAGGGTGGTGTCAGAAAAGAGGGAGGGAAGCGGCGGCGGTACGAGGTCGTCGGCGGTAAGTGGATAGGTGAGGCGGGAGGATCAAAATAGGGTTCCGTGAGGAAGAAAAGGTTGTGATACCATGTAGAGAGATGTAATTGATGTAAAGTCCTCCTTGAGGGTTTCATTCATTGACATAATCATATATATAGGTTACAAGAGATTGGGCCTTGGGCCTGATAGGCCCACTATACAATATGTAATCTATCACATCCACTTATGTACAAGGCTTGGATTCACTATATTTTTCATTTGGGATTCTATCTCATTTCATATTCTCAACAAGAGCGAAGCTAAGCAATACCAAAAGGTATCACCAGCCAGCGATACAACAGGACTCCATGTGGGTAGTGAAGATGTAATAGAATGGAATATAAATACATCTTTGATCAACTCCTTTTTTCAAGTACATTTCCCTTATTTTTGGAATATAAAAAAAATTGGAAGATGGACTATAATTAGCATTTAGTTTCCCTCACTAGTACAAAAGGGCGGGCTGGAGTACGCTTTTTTTATGCATGGGAGTACACTTCTCTTTCTGTACTTATAGCGGCCGCACTCCCAAATGAGTATGCTTCTTATTAAACTGTTCTCATAAATTTTAAGTACGGTTTTGATTTGAAAGCGTTCTTAAAATTGGCGTGTGATTTAGTACGGTTTTTAAGTACGGTTGCTCTGAAAGCGTTCTTAAAAATTTAGTACGCTTTTGACGTGAAAGCGCTCTTATTAAGTGTACTTAATAATAAAAATAAAAAGTCTGCCTTTTTATGTTTTCATATATCTAAGACTCGAACCTGCGACCTCTTGCACCCTCAAATCAAATCGGTCCGCTTCACACGCCTACCACTTGAGCTACGAAATTTAGTTGTCCCTTTGTTCATTTACTTAATCTTATTACAAAAAAAAATCTCAAATTTTGGTTTTTGGGAAGACACTTTTCTTATAAAACCGTACTCATTTTCATTTTTTTAAGATCGGTTTTAGAAAAACTGAGTTAAATATTTTTTTACAAATAAACGAGAACGGTTTTAAAAAAAAAAAGCATGTTCCCAACAAGAACACTTTTTATGTAAAATCGTACTCATAAATTTTTAAACCTTCATCAAGAACACTTTTCTTATCAAAACCGTACTTAAAACAAAAAAACAAGTGCGCTTGTTAAAAACCGTGTTCGTAATTGTCAAATTTAACACAGTTGTAATTTCAAGTGTACTAAATTTTCTTTTTTTAACCACGCTTTTCATAATAACCGTACTAATTATTTTTAAAAGAAAAACAAGAACGATTTTTACTAAGAACTGTACTTATATTTGGTTGTGGGAGTACACTTTTCCTATGAAACCGTACTTAAAACAAAAAACAAGAACACTTGTTAATAAGCGTACCCAATTTAGTGTACTCCGGTCCCCCTTTTTGTACTAGTGTCTAAACACCATTTAAAAAATTATAATTTGGTGTGAATTTAACTAATTAATACTCTATTCATTAAGGAAACATATAATTTTAGATATTTAATATTTACTTTACATAATTTTCTTAATAAATGAGGATATAATAATATATTTATTAGTTTCTTTAACAAATTGTGTAAAATATTAAAATGATATGTAGTTTGCTAAATTAAGTAATACTCTAATAAGTTCCCATTTTTTAAATTCTCCAAGTACCCAAATGTTCAAATTTGTCTCTTTTGCGATGTGCATATCTAGGTTCCAATTAATGAGATCTTAGCAATTTTGCATTATAGGCAAGAGTTCCAATGAAATAAAGAATACGGTGAAACGGTGAAACGAATGAATATTGTGTTATATTAATATGAATATGGCATTATGTGAATATGAATATGTGAATATTGTGGTGTGTGGATATGAATATGGTGTTATTCACTTTATATTATTTGAATATAAATAATAACATATTCATATACTCATATTTAAATCATATTCATATTCACACAACATAATATTCATATTATATATTCGTATAACATAATATTCATATGAATATGACTCAATATTCATTCGTTTCACCGTTACACCGTATTATCCGTTTCATTAGAACCTTTCCCTTGCATTATATAACAAAATATCTGGAATAATTAAGAAAAATGACTAAATAAAAAAAATATTGTAGTGATATATAGATAGAGACATTGGAATATTTCATACATGACAACATATATTGCGAGCATATTTAAGTTATGTAACCACTTGTATGACGGATAGTTATAAAGAGATAACGTGACAATGATGTAGTATCTTTAATTTGTTAGAAGTCAATAGATGATATCTATTACATTTCTCATGCCAAAACCTTGATAATGGCATCGGTTGATCCAATTTTAAGCTATGAAGGAATAAACCCGATATGATTCGGGTTGTAGATTGAATTCTATTGCTCAACGAATAAGATAGAAGATAAGTATTTCCTCCCAATCTTTGATTGTTAAAGTTTGCTGGGTTTCGGTGAGGTTAAGACAAGTTGGAAGGAGGTTGTGTGTGCAATCAAATATATACGAGAGATACGAACAATACATAAATCTAATGAGGTGTCATATCAAAACGATTTGACAATGAGAAGAGTAATCCGTCAAATTTATATGTTGTTTAAGACATCTCAATATTTTCAATTTGAGACAAACCTATATTCAACATTTACAGTATTCTTTTTATAGTACTCTATCCGTTTAGAAATAAGTATCGTTTGACTTTTCGACACGTTTTTTAAGAAGCTAAAAACTATATAAAATATTAACTTTTTATTATTTTTTAAAAATAATTTTAAATTTATAACTAATAAGTATAAAATTATATAAAAAAAAGTCGATATTTTATATAGTTTTTAGCTCTTTAAAAAACGTGTCAAAAAGTCAAACGACACTTATTTCTTAACCGAGGGAGTATTATAGAACTATAGAAGGAAAGTATATCGGCTCGTTTGGTCAGGTACATGTACATCAATCCTATTTGTAGAACTGTTCTAAATAACCCGCCTAGGTGTTAGGCGGCTCCCTTCCGCCTAGAGCTAGGCGGGTGTCTAGGCACATCTAGGCGCCCGCCTTGACTGCCACCTAGATGCCAGGTAACCTCTCACCGTCTAAGGTTCACCTAACGCTTTTTAGAGCACTGATTTGCAGGGTTAGATATTTGTATTTAGAGTGTGTAGAGTTAGATGTGAAAGGATGAATATGAATTATTTTGTTAAGGTCAATTAATTTTAAGTTGAAACTTACACCTTTGCATGACTTAAATCAACTTTCAAAGTGTTACATCTTGTTTGAATCACCTTTATTTTATTCATAACGTATCATAGACTTGACAATACAATATATATACACACACAAACACAATAGAATTAAGTTAGTATTCATCAAAAAATTGAAACCGCATGAGAAGCTTAACTGATGTATACCTATCCCCTTTCTTATCATGGAGTGGAACTGATCTGATGCCTGTTTTAAGCTCCCATACAGGCAAGCAAGTTTGGCCTCCAAAGGCATGTCGTCTATCGGTCTCAAAATCTCGAACTTGAATTCTTAGCAACGCGAGTTCAGGGACCGTCAGTCGGAACTTGAACTCTTGATTCCAAACCGGTGTCCATTGATCGTCTATGGCGTTCGTCTTCCCCTTTGCATTGTCAGCTGGAACTCCATAGATTTGGACCTGAATGGAAGCTATAGTTTTGTTCAAAGTGTTTGAAACCCAACATTTATCCCAATAAATAAGCAAACTATATATATATATAATTATATATATAAAACTTCCTTTAAGATAACTTATTTGGGTATTTTCTATACTGAGTTGGTTTGACGCAATGTGTTGATTGCTTATAAGAAACTGACCATTAGACTTTACCTTGGCGAAGAAATCCGGAGGAGAGAATTTATCAAAGTGTGTTCGCGAGAAATCCAAATGCCATCCATCTCCCATGTATACTTTAACCTAATCACAATGAAGAACAATAGTACAATATAAGCTAACATGGTAGTAGCTAGACTTATGAGATCATCAAGGGAGCTAGAACTAGTTGATGCTATCACCTTCAAAGTGGTCTTGACAGGCCGCGACATTTTAGGGTCGAAAACCTCACCATTTGGCCCATCTTTGAGCATGAAACTTGGTTTCTTGACATACCCACATCCACCATTGGCCCTAAACATCCCTTGTGATATCCAAAGGTACTTATCATTTCCCTGCAATCAAAGTTTATTGAACCATAGTTCTTTCTAGCTATGAAGTGCGAATGCGAAGAGGAGTGATCACCTCACCTGCATGTTTACTGCTACCATTTGAGCTCCATGAGTCCAACCGGCTAAAGGGTTGTAATTCGAAGAACCAATACGCATTCCTTTTGGATAAACTCGCAATACGTTCCTCTGTGTGAATCTGTTTAGGATATATTCATTGTTGCAAAACTATGTATTGTAAGCTTCATTATGCAAAACTATATATATAGTTGAATTTACTTAGTCTATGAGCTTTACTTGACAATGTCAGTTCCATGGTCTTTGATGACATTCAAAAGTTGCGGCTCACTGAAGGTAACTCGCCTAACATAACCGAAATCAGAAGTCAATGTGTGTCTCAAGCTGCCCTTTGGCCCCCCGGCGCGAATGGAGATCAAGTGCTTATACTCAAGAGTTGCTTTGTCATCATCTTCGTCGTCATCCAACTCTGCCTGTTAGCAAGATTTACAAATGAGAAGAAAAAAGAAATACCTCCCTTTGATGCATCTTTTGTTTAGATTTCTCAACATTACTATTACTTACATCCTGCTGACTGCCTGATATGTCATTGTTTGGAGGATCCTTAACCCTTAGCATGTTCTCATTTTTCGACTCTTTTGGTAGTTTTGTGGATATCAAAATCTTATACCTTAGGGAGGTTGGAGAAGGAAACTCTTCCAACGCCGCCATTGGACAATACAACATGTCTCCGAATATTTCAGTGACCATCTGAATTCAACAACACAACCATAAGTTTGTTACAAAAAACATGATATAAAGTATATATGAGCATACAAGTATCAATAATATATACCTCAGCTACTTTAGCCTGAAGTTTCGAATCCAAATGGTCTTCGAATGTTATTATAACCGGATATTCCGAAGCAACAAAGGCATGGTCCTTGATGGCCAACAAGCATCTACTTAGCTCTACACTAGAGGTTAAAGTCCTGCACTTTGCAATACAAAGATTTCCTTTTTAGTAGATTTGTTTGGTATCAAGGTTAGCCGATAGGGAGTCGAATCTCACCCTCCATGACAAACATCAATGCCATCCTTCTTCGAGTTAGACCACAAATCCAATTCAATTACTCGAACGCCTCGCGTTAATGCCATTATGATCGGTTCGACGCTACTGTCACTACTAAGTTGATTCCCTGTCAAGTAGGAGTTGTGGCCTGTGTACAGGAAGTAGTGAGCCAGTGGAGCTTCCATATCTTGCTGCACCTGGACACACTCAATGATGTATATATAATCCATAGTTTAACCTATCTTATTCATTGCATGAAACAACTAGTAAAGCATAAAAATAGGTGCTTCTTTATGTTGGGATATAAACATAAAGACCAAAATATAAGCTTGGATATTTTGCTAATCTTCTACCTTATTGAATTGACAGCATTAGACAAAATGGATTTCGATCTTATAATCGAAAAACAAAATAAACTTGACACGACTCTTGTTTCATACTGCTCATTTCTGGCTTTTGATTAAAAAACAGAGATGCTGAAACCGTAAAAAAATTGTGGGTGGACTATAAAGAAATTGAGATGCTTTCACTCGTAGAAAAAAACATTCCAATGTCAAATTGACTTGGTAAGAGCAACCCCAACAGCTATTGGAAAAAATCTCTAAAATAGAGATCAAAATGTCAAAATCTCTAAAAAAAATTCACTCTAACTCCAACAGCTTCTCTATTTTACAGATTATTGCATTTATTATACACTATAATAAATACAGAAATTTATAATATATAGATAATTAATGGTTAAAAAATTATAGAAGAGATGATTTATGTAGAATATGGGTGTCAAGGTGAAGAGTAAGCATTAAATTTCTATATAGAGAGTAGTGAAACATTAAATTTTAGAGATTACATCTCTTTCTCTAAATTTAGAGATTTTTTCCTTCCTTCCTCCATTTCTCTATTTTACAAATGGGTTTGCAAAAGCTATTGGGGTGAAAAAATGCATTTTTTCTCTAAAACTTTCACTTTTTTCTATTTTAGAGATGCTCTTGGGCTTGCTCTAAGTTGTGACTTGTGAGTGAGTGTGTTGGGATACCATCCTCCACGTTTACATAAAGGCCAAAATAAAAGCTAGGGTAAAGGCCATACACAAAATACTAAGTTTTTACGTTATAAGGTGGATCATGATATTTTAATCTAAGAACAAAATAAATATGACACGATTCTCATTTGATTTGGCCCAATCGAGGATTCCCTAAAGTTAAAATTACGAAGCAAACCCTAAGAAGATACCTAAATAGCATAGGAAAAACTAGCCTAAATTTTGGACTTAAATATATTCTTACTCTTAGGATAAGCTACTAAGATACCTTTTGAGGAGACAAGGGGAGATTAAGGTCCCCAAGAAGATATCTGAAGAAGGCATCAAGGTGAAGGCCCCTCCTATGGAAGATTTGGAGGTGCTTAAGGCTGTTGAATATGGCTTGTGCATCGTCTTGCGTGGCTTCACTTTCGCCTTGGTGCTCCACAAGGAACAAGTGGAGCTGATCAAGCGACATGGTCCCATTCTCCGAGTACTCATCGAACAGCCTCCTAACGTCCTCAGGAGGCTCCGCGGTCCACAGCTTGAACATTCGCTTGAAGCAGAAGCAGAACCTGAAAGCCTGTGACCTTGACATCTTTTATTGGAAGCTTGTTTTGTTGGGTTTGAATGAGATGAAACTGTGTGGTTTTAATGGGTGTTTTGCTTTTGGTTCAATATAATTCCCTTATGTTGTTTAATGCTAAATGG
This sequence comes from Persicaria maculosa, assembly GCA_963922045.1. Classification (NCBI taxonomy): domain Eukaryota; kingdom Viridiplantae; phylum Streptophyta; class Magnoliopsida; order Caryophyllales; family Polygonaceae; genus Persicaria; species Persicaria maculosa. Next base: position 13,626,113 of record OY998261.1, on the reverse strand, counting down.
GTCCAAGAAAGGCTGGAAATTGCTTGGAACTTAATTGGAAGGCACAAAAGAGGTGAGAGTGATGCTTAATTTGCTTCTTAACAAAGTGTAGAATATGTACCATTTGTGTTGGATGCACTATTGGTGGTCAGATTTTAAGAACAACAAGGTGTGGTTTTTTTTGCATCTTGTGCAAAATGAATATGTTGCATGTGCTTCTTCAATTCTTTGGATAAACAAGTTTGTAAAGTACTCTCTTGAATCATTATCTAGTAGTAAGAAATCCAAACATGCTTTTCTTTTGGTCTTTGCTAAGAGGATTATATATATATATATATATATAATATTGAGAAATTCCATCTATTTTTCCTCTTGGCACTTCTAAGTTTTTTAGCATAAGAAAAATGTGAGTTGTGATTCGAGTCATTGATATATAATATAAGAGGCCTTTTGAAGCACGGAGAACCACATTTTTTTAAAAAAATAAAATAAAAATTCAAATATTGCTTAACCTTATTCTTTAAATTATTGGCTTCAAACAATTCCTGTAATTAAATGAGGGAAAATGAAATTAATTTTCTATGGAAAACGAGGGAAGAATAGTAATAGCTAGAATATTGATCAATGAATCTTAATTTAAATCTACACTAAATTCGTGAGGTTAACCAACGAGGGGTTAGTATTGATTGTAGCGTTGGTTAGTCAAAATGAGTTTTTTTTAAAAAAAAAATGAAAAGGCAATCAAAACAAACTATGCATGGTCAGTAGTTCATCCTACATCCTAGAACATTATGAAATATAAAAAATTTATAGTTTTAATCTGTGATATAACGTTCAGTACGTCGTACAATTATACAAAATGACTCAATCTGTGATATTAAAAAATGAGTTGATGATTTGAATGAATGATTTGAGGATCAATGATATAATTTGAAGCATTTGTATAGATCCCATAGCTCATTCGTCTTGTTAAAACACTGAACGTGGCCCATTTGTTTGGGCGGCCCAAAAGGCCCAACAAGCGCAAACATTAATTTCCTTTTCTTTTTTCCTTTTTATTTTTCCGATTTGGTTTCAGTATACCAATTTCATATTTCTCCCATTTGCGGCACTATGGAACTCTAGTCAGGTGGTGATACTGATAATCTCTCTACCACCGAGAGGGATTCATCGTTTTCCCACCATTTTTTGATGCCAAAATGGCTTCAAGCCTCTCAAAATCATTCCAAATCCCCAAATTCGGCATCCAATGCCATCCCTCCGAAACCCTAGTGAGGTTCCAATGCCCAAGCCTCACTCGCAAGCAGTTCGCGCCACGAGCTTGGGCTTGTTCAAGCCTCCGGCAGCGCTCTCTTCACCGCTTCTTACGCCGCACCGACGGAAGATTCAGTTTTGCTGTGGTTTCTTCGGATTCAGGCTCTAGCTCTGCCGTTACATCGGATAACGCAGGAGAAGAGGACCTTGAGGGAGAGCAGATGTTTGAGGTGAGACTTTGTAACTTTATCTTGCTCTTTTAGGATTAATAGTTGTTGAATTGCTGTTGCAAGGGCTTCGGTTTGTCGAATTTAGCTTGTTTCGTCTTTAAAAATGAAGTAATGGCCCTCATTTCATGGCAACGGTTCAGAGATGTTCAGTATGCGCAAAATCAGAGATTGATATTAGTTTCACAATTTTTTGTTAATATCTGCAAATGAATAATCTGCCATGCTATTTTTATTGTGAAAGGGGCAATGAGAGCAAGTATCTCGTCTCAAATGTAATGTTGATACACTTTGTATTGTTCCGTTAGAGAATGATCTTTTGCACCCTTTGTATGATGTATTAAGTAAAAATTCAGATATATGTATGTGGCAAAATGGTGGATTGGTTATATTTGTGTGTGTCGCAACTTTGACTTAGTGGATACGAATCTCTGTATGTATTTGACGCTTCAGAAATTAAGAGATGCTGAGAAAAAAAGGATTGAGAAGCTGGAAGAGTTTGAAAATAAAGCAGATGTACAGTTAGAGAGGCAGCTCGTAATGGCATCAAACTGGAGCAGGTTCTTGTTGACTCTTCGTGGAAAGTTGAAAGGCACCGAGTGGGATCCTGAAGATTCACACAAAATTGACTACAGTGATTTTTTGAAGCTGCTCAACTCAAATAATGTCCAATTTATGGAGTACTCAGATTTTGGTCAGAGAATAGCTGGTTGGTTCTAATTTTTCATTTTAATGCATTTTTCAAGTCTTTGTTCAATTATTGTTGTTGTTACAAAGCCCTTGTATAACTTGTTCAATTTGGTAGTTAATAAGCATATTAAATTTCCTTGTCGAGATCAAAGAAATCTATGTTTATGATTAAAATTTGAAAAGAAGGCACATTATTGTGAGAGATTTTTTGTGTCAATTTGAAAACTTATTATTTAAGGAGAAGAATCTTTATTTTGAAATCTGCTTGACATTCCCTTTGGTTATTACTCCTACTTTTCTCCAGATCAAAGGACAGCTTGTTAGTTGACAAATATATGTTGATTCTGATTGCTGAACTTTTGAATTGTCAAGATATCTCTTGGCAGTGTTTAGTTTGGTTTTGGAAGTAATATCGGGAATGAGTGTGCTTATGGAAAAAGGATGGATACAATTGCATTAGTTTTTGGGTTTTGACTATTTATAATTCAATGTTGAGTGCAATGTTTCAATCCTTTCAGTTTTGGATTATTTTTTTGTTTGTCCAACATGTGTGGTGGGTGTCTAAATGTGGTAATCATTGGGGAATGATTTTGTTTTTATCTTTCACCTTCTTGAAAGTAAAGCTCGAAAGCTTGATATTTGCTTGTGAAATCATGTCGACAGTAATCCTTCCACACTACAGAGATGAAGAGGTTAAAGGGAAGGAAACAGTAGATGCTAAAGAAAAGGAAATTGTGTTCAAACGCCATGTGGTAGAACACATGCCCGTTGATTGCTGGAATGATGTATGGAAGAAATTGCATCAACAAGTGGTAAATGTTGATGTGATTAATGTAGACCCTGTACCTGCAGAGGTCTACTCTTCTGTTGCGACTGGAGTGATATGGTCTATGAGATTAGCCCTTGCTATAGCGATGTATGTGTGGATTGATAGCGTTACAAGACCCATATATGCAAAGCTGATTCCTTGTGATGTGGGAAGACCAACACAAAAGAAAAGACAACCACTTAAACGCCTTGCACTTGGATCTTTAGGCAAGAGTAGGTAAATAAAGTGTTTGTTTAAAATTTGCTGCATGTTCAAACCTTTCATGTATTTCCTTTGAAGTATTTTCTACTAATCAGATCTTCTTTCTTGCATTTTTGTCAGGGCTAAATTTATATCTGCCGAAGAAACTACTGGAGTTACCTTTGATGATTTTGCAGGACAAGATTATATAAAAAAAGAACTACAAGAGATTGTACGAATTCTAAGGAATGAAGAAGATTACAGACAGAAGGGAATATATTGTCCCAAAGGAGTGTTACTACATGGACCCCCAGGAACTGGCAAAACTCTGCTAGCCAAAGCTATTGCTGGTGAAGCAGGGCTTCCTTTCTTTGCTGTGAATGGAACTGATTTTGTAGAGGTTAGTTATTTTTGCTTTTGATGACTTAAATAGTTCCACTTTCAAGTGGAAATAAGCTGTCTTTCTGTTGATCTCTTAGTACATATTTTTTCAGGAGTTTCTTTAAGCCAGTTTTCTCATTCCTTTTTCTTCCCTTTACTCAGTGTTTCTCATGTAATGTGTAACAATTATATCATGACAATCACTAGCTTTATCACTTGAATGAAACAAAGACATGGTTGAAATGAAAGAATTATTAGATGATTTGCAGGTATTTATGTATAATGTCTAATAGTTTCCTTTAATTTGGAATTTGGCTATTATTCTTAGTTTATCATAATGATATATTATCATCGAACAGTAGTTTCAACTTTCAACCACATCTCAGGAAATACTTCTGTATTTTTAGACAGGCACATAACTTTGGGATAGAATGTGAAATTCAAACTTAGAAAGGTACCCAGTAAAAATGCCTTTTAGATCATAAATTTTAAATCCTTATAATAATGAGCACCAGGATCAATTGTACAATAGATAAAAACACTTCTAAGAGCTCTTTAGTACTTTTAAAAGTCAGTGCATTATGGCTAAGCTAATCACCCATCGGTTTCTCACCCCTAAGAGAAAAACATAACGAATCGAAAAGGAAAAAAGGTTCTCAATCAAATTGAACTTTTGAGATCTTAGAAGCTAGGTCTTATAGGCTTTTGATATGTTATGTTAATTTTCTGCTTTGGCCTAAATTACTACTCAATCAGTTCAAGCCCCTGGTTGCTCAATCGGTTTCTACTGGGGAAAGGCTAATAGCCCCCTTTGAGATCTCGTGTTCGAGCCCTATGGGTGGCCACCTAGGAAATTTAAGTTCCTTGGGGAATAACAACACTTGGGTCCATCTGGAATCATCTTCTCGCCTTGGTGGGGAAATGTTGCCTACATCCAGGCCCCCAATCCCTGTGGTTGGTGGTTGTTGTTGTTGGCCTTAATTACTGCACTCTATGTCTTATCCAAGGAATACCTGTATGCTGGTTTGAATGACAGATTCTGTATTGAAGTGATATGATTTTTTATTCTAGCTACCAAATAAATATTGTTTCAGATGTTTGCTGGAGTGGCAGCATCACGCGTGAAGGATCTTTTTTCAAGTGCTAGATCATATGCACCATCAATTATATTCGTTGATGAAATAGATGCCATTGGTAGCAAACGTGGCGGACCAGATATTGGAGGGGTACGAAACCTCTTCTCTGCTATTCACCTGTTGCATACCACCCACTTTTTTTCCCGATATTTTCATTGCTAGAGGTTAGTTCATGTTCCTGTAATGCTGAGAGAATTATGATGGATGCATGATACTACACCTTTGAAATAATTATATTCAACCATATAATAATCGAATGTTGGTGCCAGCAAAAAAAAGTGCTGCACGCTGTTGTATACTTCCATGCTGATACATGTCTTATGACTTTGTCATGCACAAACTGAGAGAAAAAAACTTTACTTCCATAGGGTGGTGCAGAGAGGGAACAAGGCCTGCTTCAAATTCTGACAGAGATGGATGGGTTTAAAGTTTCAACGCAACAGGTATTCGTATTTGGTTTATCATCACCAAAGAAACTTTTTTGCAGGGACAAGAAAATAACCCTTTTTATCTTATAACTATGGAACCTTAGGTACTGGTCATCGGTGCAACTAACAGGTTGGATATCCTGGATCCAGCTCTTTTGAGGAAAGGGCGGTTTGATAGGATCATTAGAGTTGGCTTGCCTTCTAAAGATGGTAGATTGGCAATTTTGAAGGTATTTTAATGTCATTCTGATGAAGAAAATGTTTGAACTTAGTAGAGTACAAACTACAAAGTAATTCAAATTGTAAACAGTATGAGTTTCATATGATGTTTTTAGTCCATGCAAGTAACTGGTGTTTATGCAATTGGCAGGTGCATGCAAAGAATAAATTTTTTAGTTCTGATGAGGAGAAGGAAATTTTGCTGCAAGAAATTGCAGATCTGACAGAAGATTTTACTGGAGCTGAGCTGCAGAATATACTGTAACTCATTTGTAGAACATACTGTTAGTTTCACAAATATCATTACAGCAACAGAGCTAATATATTTCACCCTTTTTCAGGAATGAAGCTGGGATTCTTACTGCTAGGAAAGATCTAGACTTCATAGGGAGAGAGGAGCTTTTGGAAGCCTTGAAGAGGGTAAATAGCGAATCTTATGTCACTTACTCTCAATGCTGTACCGATTGCATATCTTTGAACCCTGTCTTGTTATTAATCAGCAAAAAGGAACATTTGAAACTGGGCTAGAAGATGCTACTGAAATTCCTGATGACTTGAAGTTGAGACTAGCATACAGGGAAGCAGCTGTGGCTGTTCTCGCATGCTATTATCCAGATCCGTATCGTCCTATTGTTGAGGTGAAATTAGGGTTTTCTTTTTCCAACTTTCTCATCTTTGGTTTATTGATATTAAAACCCACTCTTTATATTGCAGACTGATATAAAATCTATCAATATCAATCCAAATATGCGGTACGAACAAACTCCAGGAAGGGTGTTCGCAAGGAAATCAGATTTTGTAAATTCGATAGTGAGGGCCTGTGCTCGTGAGTTATTTACTTTTGACTCGGTTTGCTATTTATTTCTCCTTTCTGATAAGTGTGTGCTTTCCTGCACCCATCTGTGAGAGAAGTTATTTATTCTTATAAATAGAGTCATAGAGATCCTTGTTCACTTCTTTTTTATTCTTTTATGACTAGTCAGTGGCTGTGAAGTGGAATACCAGTTTATGTAACCATTCCGGAATGGTTCAACCGGAAAGGACTTGTGGGTAGTACCCAAAGGTCCCCGGTTCGAACCGCGGATGACCGCTCTTTATTTACCAAATTCAAGGAATACCAGTTTATGTGATATCAAATTAGAAAAAGAAAAGAATAAACACTTGTAGAAATAGGGGATATCTGAGTGTGACAATTGGGAAATGCTTTAAGATGTTATCTGATGATGATGAGAATGCTGTATCATCTGTTATGACTGTTAAGCACCTGAAGACACTGTTGCTATGAGATTCTAGAATTTAGGTTTTATTGAAATGATGATACTTTGAGGATATACAAATATGTAAAAAAATGCAGTTGTGATTCCTTATAGAACCTAAGGTATGTAAAGATCACATGTCACATATGTATTGATAACAGATTAACAACTCTTGTGCTGAAAGAAATCAGTCATATTGGAAACAAAGATAAGGAAATTTTGTTTATCGGTTTTTCTAACCTGTGCACTTGGGGTATAGGTTAAGAGCCTAAATTTAGTAATAATATAAATCCTAAAAGATTCTACCCTACCATGATCAGCCAATTTATTTTTGAAAAATAAATAAAAATCTTTAAAAACATAAATCTTACCCTTTTTAGCATCCTATTCCATTGTGGCATAGGATAGAAAGATTGTTAATTTATTATGCTTCAGCATGGGTTCAGATAGAATTGGCCTACTGAAAGTTCTTAATTTTAAAGGAAATAGTCTTTTAAAAGGACTTGGTATTATTTAGCTTGTACATATAAGTTGTTCTTTTGGTGCTTTGGGTGTGCTATATTAGAGAACCTAGTGTATTGGTGTATTCCAGAAGATTTTTGCATCATAATGTACAAGAAGATTTCTGCATCATGTTGGCCTTATTCCCATTCCTCACTTTTCATATTTCTGCATTTCTAGTTGCTGCATACAATTATTATGTTATGAACGGAATACAGTATTCATCAAATGGTTTCTGTTACAGCCAGGGTAATTGAAGAAGAGGTCTTTGGTGTTGACAACCTTTGTTGGATTTCTGCAAAAGCTACATCAGAAGCTTCAAGGCTAGCAGAAGTTTTAATACTTCAAACAGGGATGACTGCATTTAGCAAAGCTTATTACAGGCATGAAGGGGATCTTGTATCAAATGTAATTATGCAACATTTTCTCACAGTACAGTGATCTTGTTTCCATTAGCCTGATTCTGTTTGAACTCACATGCCATATGACATGGTTTTTATTGTAATTGGAATAGCTTGAACCCAAACTTGAAGCACTTCGGGATGAATACATCCGGTTTGGCGTGGATACATGTTTATCAGTGCTGAGAGAGTATCATGCGGCGGTGGAGACAATTTCCGGTAGATGTTTATGTAAAAGTTTTGCACGCATTTTTCAGCATTAGTAATTTGCATCCTAGATGCAAACCCCTGATTGCTCTGGATATAGCCTTGACTTTGATTTGCATTCTTGTTACACAGATATACTTATTGAAAAGGGGGAGATCAATGCTGAACAAATTCTGGACATATATAAGACGTCCCCTCGAATCCCTCAGGTAATTTTCATCTTCTTACACAATATTTTGATAGTAACCGTCAAATCGTAATTAATTTCATATCCTAAGAAAAGAAAACAGAAGCCATAATTCATCACTGGCCTAGAACTAGAATACTCCGTATTTGTCCAAGCTTTGACAATTTTTTGGCATTTTACAAGGGTAGTTACAAGCTGTGAAATACCAAATGGATTGATCCTCGCATTTGAAAATCTCTTGAAGCCGACTCTCTGAATTATTTTGAATTCCTGAATTCAACTAACTATTCATTCTGAAATAACATTACTTGCATCATATTCCTGGTTTGTATTGTTCAGCCTCCAGTTGCCCCGCTTGATGAGCATGGTGCTCTCATATATGCTGGACGATGGGGAGTACATGGCATCAGCTGTCCTGGAAGAGTTACATTTGCACCTGGCAATGTTGGATTTGCAACCTTTGGTGCTCCTCGCCCTATGGAGGTAATTATACTTTTCATCAATCTTGGAACAACAATTTGTGATCGTGATAACTGACTGCTAATCGTTTTACATGCAGACCCAAGTTATCAACGACGCAACATGGAAGCTAGTAGATGAAGTCAAGGACAGAAGACTTCAGGAAATGAAAACTGAAGCTTTAGAAGAGGTTGAAGAAGAAGAGAGGAAACCCCTTGTTCTGATGGCCAGTCATTTCATGTGAACATTACTTCGCGCGTGCTTCTGTTGTTGATAGTTGTTTTGTTAGTCATGGTTCCTCTCAACCTGGTAACTAAAGGTATGTGCTTCCTGGCCTTCTAGGTATGGGTTTGGAGAGAGAACAAAATGGTACTATAAATCTGAACTTGTGCCATTCCTTGGAATTGAATAGAATTCAAAAATCGGGACAATACTTGTTAACTAGCATAGGATGTGTAATGTGTATCGTATCCTACAAACGCAACAGCCTAAAAGCATCATCCTTATTTTCGGGTTTCGGTTTCCCAAATGCAAGTCTGATCACTATTTTTGTGCAGATTTTAGGTATTTTGAAAGGAACTGGAATACTGGATAGTATATATGCAGAAAATTTCACTTCCTGTTCACATAGAGTGCTTCCACAATCGGCGATATCGCAGATGGTGTTCAGAAGCAAAAGCCAATCTTCAATGGAAATATTCTCCTGAAATTGCTTGAGACCCGAATCTTAGTGTGTAACTCCAAAGACCCGTATCAACTGTCGGCGAGTTGACATGTAAGTTAAATGGATCCGATGAGAATCCATATTCTTGTACCTTCAGTTTAGGTTTATTCCTCCATTAGAGTTCTTGTAAAACTTTTCATAGATACAGAAACAAACTGATTCTTATACACACCTCATCTTTTGGCACTCCAAATCCGATAAGTCGATAACGAAGGGATGGATGGAGATACCCATCCGACTCTGACACTTAATGTTGCATCAAAAAGGATCAATTTGCAAACTTTTGGTAGTTAATCAAAGGCTTCATTTTCACAGAAATTGACCAGCAGTAGTTGAATCTTTGGGAATCATCATAGTCCATACAAAGTAACTGGATGATGATGACCCATTATCTGCCCACCACAATTACAAAGCCCTCAAAATGAGTGGTGCACAAAACAGTGATATGTGGGCAATTCTATTAACACAAACCCTAATTTAGCAATGCCACCACAACTACTCTTATCAGATCCAAACAGTTTCAATCAAATGTGAAATGAAATCCATCACATGATTCAAGCACCACCAAAACCCTAATCAAGCACACATCATAATAAAGCCCCAAATCTGTAAACACTGAAATTCCAATTTCCCAATTATCAACTGCTGTGAATAAACAAGACGAAAACAAACTGATAAACTTTCAGAACAGTAAACAGTAAAAATAAAGACACCATTTTTATTGCTCCCAGCGCCTACTCTGAACGGTTGGCGTACCTCTCGACCTTGGAATCGTTGAGATTGATCCCTACCATGGCTTCCCCGAGGCCGCAGCTCACCTCCGCCAACACCTCCGGGTCACTGTAATGAGTCACCGCCTGGACAATCGCCCTCGCCCGCTTCGCCGGGTCCCCGCTCTTGAAAATCCCCGACCCGACGAAGACTCCGTCGCAGCCCAGCTGCATCATGAGCGCCGCGTCGGCGGGGGTCGCCACTCCGCCGGCGGCGAATTGCACCACCGGGAGCCTCCCGAGCTGCTTCGTCTGCATCACGAGGTCGTACGGCGCGCCGAGCTTCTTCGCGAAGGTGAACACCTCGTCGTCGTCCATGTTCCTCAGAACCCTAATATCCCCCATCACCGACCTCACGTGGCGGACCGCCTCGATGACGTTGCCGGTGCCGGCCTCGCCCTTGGTGCGGATCATCGCGGCGCCCTCGCGCACGCGGCGGAGCGCCTCGCCGAGGTTGCGGCACCCGCAGACGAAGGGGATGCGGAAGTTGTGCTTGTTGATGTGGTTGGTGTCGTCGGCTGGGGTGAGGACCTCCGATTCGTCCACGTAGTCGACGCCGATGGCCTCCAGGATCTGCGCCTCCACGAAGTGACCGATTCGAGCTTTCGCCATGACAGGGATTGTCACAGCTTGCTTGATCTCCTTGATTAGCTGGGGGTCGGACATGCGAGCGACTCCGCCCTGTGCACGGATGTCGGCGGGGACGCGCTCCAGGGCCATGACGGCGCATGCGCCGGCCTCCTCAGCGATGCGCGCTTGGTCGGCGGTGACGACGTCCATGATGACGCCGCCGCGGAGCATCTGAGCGAGGCCGACCTTGACGGAGTAGGGGGATTTCTTGCTGGTGTTGGTCTCGGCGATGGCGCCGTTGCCGTAAACAGTGACGATGTCGGACATATTTGCCGGTGTAGATTTGGGGTGGGGTTGAGGTTGAGGTTGAGGTTGAGATCCAATCCAAAGAACAAACCCTAGAAATTGCAGAACGGGGAGGGGGAGGGGGGAGAGGTGAGGTGGAGGGAAATGAGCGGGAGTAGGAGATGAAGGCGACGATTTCAGTGTCCGGGGAGTGACTATTTATAATCTACATTAATAATATTTAATTTAATACACTTTATTTGATACCTATTTTGAAAAATGATTATTTCGTGGGAAAGAAAAAAACACCTACACCAAAAAAATATATATATTCTTTTTTTTATTACTTTATTACAATTTTAGTAAAATTCGCTAAAATTGATCTTATTAATAATAAGAGCCAAAAAAAACATTTACAAGGGGATTTTTATTTTCAATTATGTTGGTGAAACTAAATAAATATTTTAACAATGGTGTCAAAGATGGGATATATTTTAAGGTTTAATACAAGATGTATTTGTACACTTTCACCCCAAATCTTCCTCGATGAAATATCACTTATGAAAATGAGTTTTACTTACATACATCCTATTCCTAGTACTCTATCTTTTAATTAAAACATATGGTTTACTATTTATACATTTTTTTAAATAATAAAAATTATATAAAATATTAACTTTTTTTTATTATTTTTTAATTAATTCATACTTAATAATAAGTATGAAATTATTAAAAAATATTTAAAAAGTTAATATTTTATATATTTGTAACACCTACAAAAACATGTGTGAATAGTAAAATGTCAAATTTTATATACTACTCCTTTCATTTTTTTTATACGTTTTTTAATAAATTATAAAAAAATTATGTGAAATATTAAGGAAAAATAACTCAAAATAATATGAAATATCAACTTTTAACTGAAAATAATACGAACTTTTGTTTTAACTAATTCATGTATGAACTATGCCTATATTAACCCAAAACAATATGCTTCTCAATTCCGACTATTTTTTCGACAAAAATTGTTAGAATTGAGAACCTTATTATTTGTATTTAATTTGGAGAAGTATTTTGGCAGAGGAAATCATAGGAAATACTGAAGGAGAAGGTGTTTTGGATGGCCAAATCGTCGAAAAAATAGCTGAAATTGAGAAGCATATTGTTTTGGGTTAATATGGGAATACTTCGTACATGGATTAGTTAAAGCTAAAATTCGTATTATTTTCGGTTAAAAGATAATACTTTTTATTATTTTTAGTTATTTTTCCAAATATTAATAAGTATTAAAGTATATTAAAAAGTTAGAAAATTTATATTTTATATAATTTTTATTATCTTAAAAAAAACATATATATACTACAAAATTTATGAAAAAAAAAATAACAAAGGGAGTAGCTTAGCTTGGTATAGTGTAAAACAAGAAGATGAGACAAAGAATGGGTAGATTTGAAGGGGTGGATGGCAGGGGCGGGCTGTAGGGGCCGCTGGTTTGCTATCTCTTCTGGCCTATCCACCGCTGAGGCCACCATCTCTATCATTCTCGATCTTCTAGTTCCATTAATATCAAGTTGGATTTTAATCAACTTCAGTTCAATTGGTATTCGAATTCCTAGTACTCCACTATATATATTGGATCAGTTGGGTTTGGGTTTGTTTATGTTTTTATAAAAGTTCCAAAACTAAAGGTTTTGATTGGTTGATTTTGAATTTATCGATTAGTTTGGATCTTATACAATACAGTGGGTTTCTAATCCGTAGACTTATGTTGTGATACAAATTACAAACCATGTGTGTGCGAGAGATAAGTGAAGAATACACAACAACTTTGTTTTAGTACCAAAATTTTATTCTTTGGAATTTTATTACCTTTGGTTCATGTGCTTAAATATCTTTAGCTTTACTTTTTTTTTATATTAGTTTTGCTTCTCTTAGTTTTCTTCTAATAAGATGACTAATTAAAGCACAATTTATCTTAGTTTCTTTCTATTAAAAATGGCTAATTAAATAATAAATTTAAGGGCTTTTCTATTTTATTTAAACAAAAATATTCTTTTACAAATAAACATGCAAAAAAATCTCATTTTTTAATAATTTTTGTTTTTCTTTAATTTTTCTAATAAAAATTAAAAATGACTATTTAAATTTTAAAAATTAATATTTTTTTCGAGTATATAATACCAAAAAATATATTTTTCATATATACAGGTAAAATAAATTTCTCAATTTTTTTAAACCCCTTAAATAAAATCCTAAATTCGTCACTGAGAATATGAGGCCAATTGTTTCCCTTTCCAACAGACGCAAAGATGCACTGTTAGAAGGATGTAGAGTTGTACTTATAACATTTTTTATTGGAGAGAAATTATAAGATTTTAATGAGTGAGAAATAGAATACATAAATTAAAGAGCTTTGATTAGAAATCATGATAAAATAGACATAAAATTGGTGAAAAAAAAATAAAAATGAATATCACCAAATTGTTGGAATTTAATTGGAAAATCAAATTTAAAGATTTAACCGTGGACAACAATGCTCTCTCTACTTGAACAAAAATAGTTTTCCTGTGATATCCATCTTAAAAAACAAATATAGGAAATTTTCCTTTCTTTAGATTTTCACATCTCCTCTTCTCTTCCCTTTCCATCATATTCGAGTGGGTGAGTAAGGGTCATGAATGATCGTTTCAAAACTAAATATGTAAATAAATAAAGTTATAAAAGGATATGTCCGAAAGTGGGGATACTCTACAACCTTCCCTAATCCCTACACAAGTGGGACTCTTAATAGCCTAGTTCATAAGTCGAGCGGGGTTCATATTATCAATGTGAGACTCTTTTGTCGCCTCTAGTTGATACTTTTTGACAACTCTTTTTTTAGAGAGCCCAGGATCGAGAGTCGGACCGTTTGACTTTTCGGCTTTGATACCATACTGAATTCCGTTGGGACTTGGGATCGGGGGTCGTGTGCACACGTGCCGCTTTGATACCATACTGAATTCCATTGGGACTTGGGATCGGGGGTCGTGTGTACACGTGCACCTATGCGCTAATAGCCTAGTACATAAGTCGAGCGGGGTTCCATCCTAAAACCAATTGGCATTAGGTGGGGTAGCCCACTAGGTTATATACTAAGACTTGTTTGTTCATATTATCTGTGGGACTCTTTTGGTCTATTCACATTCTTCATTCTCTCAACACTACCCCATTTATTTATTTTAATATTTATTTAATTTTAAAAAATAAAAAAGATTATATTTTGTAAAATATTGCCTTTTTAAATTTTTAAACTTTAAAACATGATTTTTTAAAAAAATTTATAAATATATAAAAACAAATATTAAGAATATAAATATAATTTTTTAAAAAATTAAATAAATATTAAAATAAATAAGTGGAGTAGGGATTATTGTTGTCCAAACACGAGAGCGTTGAAGAAAGTGCAGAGCCCCGTGCATCCTCTTTCCTATTAAGAGATCTCTTACCATCTTATCATAATCATTGTTAGTGCTCCAAATCATTAATCAATTCTTTTTTTCCAAATCATTAATCAATTCTTTTTTTTTAATCTTAGTCCAGTTCGATCGACTTAGTCGCTCTACATCTGGATCGGGTACTGTATGACCCATTTAAGAGATTGACCCTCCTACTCACAAGCGACTCCATGTTTCCACGAGGATACGAACTTCGAACCTCTTGACATGGGATGTAGCCCCACAACCACTACACCAATTTGTGATTGGTAATCAATTCCTAATTACGGGTTATTTTAGTTAACCCCATATATTATAATATATAATATAATAATTCTAAATAAAGCGACTTTAAAAAAGATAGATACTGTCATATAGTATCCTCAATCTACAAACGATCGATCGATCGAAATTTGCAACTTGATGATGCCAAATTCCAATTTGAAACCTTAGAATTGGTTAGTGGCAGCCCACGTCACTTTTATACCACTGTAAATTATAGTACTCCCTCCGTTTCCTTTTAAGTGACTTTTTCAAGTCATATACGTAGTTTTAGAACAATTAAAACTATATTAAATATTAATATTTTAATAATATTTTTTTAATAATATTATACTTATCACCAATAAGTATGAGATTATCGAAAAAAATATTTTAAAAATTATTATTTCATATAGTTTTTCACACCTTAAAAAACGTGCATGAATAGTAAAAAGTCAATTAAAAGAAAACGGAGGTAGTAATAAAATAAATAATTAGGAAAGTATTTGGTTGATGGTAAAAGTTAGGTTTAGAAATTAGTTCAACTTAAATTTAGACACGTTAAAATGTAATCATATTTAGTTTATTTAGTAAATAAAAAATTCGAGTTGAGTTTTTTTTTTAAATATATCAAAATCTATTTGCTCGTAAACTCATTGGAAATTTTATAAATTCTACGGAATTTAAACTATTCGAGTTTGATCTGAGTTGAACCTCAATTTGAATCAAACTTGAAAATGTTTTTATAATTGGTTTGTTTAGTAAATGAAGAAACTCGAATCAAAGTTTTTTTTCAAGCGTGCCGAACTCGACTACGTACTTGACTCATATAACAAGTTAACAACCCTATATATAAATATCATAAGAAAAATTTCTTATGGTGACATGAACTTTTGCAAATTTCATATAGTATAAAACTTTGTGTGGTACCAAGAGGTTTTGTAAAATTTCTTATGATAATTAACCATATATCTTACAGTTCTATTAGTGCATGTACATTATTAAAATATAATATGACATCTTTAATTGGATATTAAAAGTAGAAAAAATGATATGACGTCACATTATTAAATACCTAAAATGTAATTATATATATATATATAATATTGTAAACCATTTTCAAGTAAATAATTAGGAGACTTGACCTTGATAGATAGATTAACCATCATGATTCATGATACAACAAAACCCAAAAGGAAAACCAAGCAAAAACATCGAACAAAATGCGCCAAAACCATCAAATTAAAGTCAGCTTGCTATCCAAATGTACAACAAGATTATCGACTTCCAATGTCGACGGAGATGAAGGAGTACGGTAAAACGAGCAAATAATGAAGAAAAAGAGCAAGGTTATCGACTTCAGATGTTGATGGTGGCAAAGTAGGCAGTGTATGCTTTGTTGTGGCGATGGATACTTCATTATCACCAATTCCAGATATCGACAACCACAATCGTGTATTTGATGAGATAATGATCGTACTAATATTTTACCTAGACAATGCAAGGTTTTTTTTTATTAAGTAAAGATTCGAGATCAGGCTTGCCTGATTCTCGAGATGCCGACGAGTCGGTAGGCGAAAACCGCCTAAACCTATAGTAAATACAGAAAACAGGCGCAATGAAACAAGCAGAAAATAAACTCTACAACAAAACGACCGAAGCAGACCCACTCCCAAAAAGTTGAAGACGCCGACGAAGAACGAAATCAAGCACCACCGAACAATAACACCGCGGGCCAGCGGTACAGCAGAACTCTATCTTCTGAGGGTAGTGCAGACGAACTCCAGGGAAGCTCTTTCCCGGATACAGAGTCGCCTTGAAGGCACCACCCCGACCCCAGCCAGTCCCGACTCCGGACTCCACGTTCCAACCAAGCAACGGAACACCTTGAAACGCCGTAAGCAAAGCCGCACACCGCTCGTGCAAAAACGCCAAAAAGATTTAGCCTGTCGGAATTTGGTCAAGCCCTTTCGGGATTTGGTCACGCCCTTTCGGGATTTATTTCGAGCTCTATCGAGCGGGTTTACTCAGACAATGCAAGGATGAATGATCATAGTAATTAAAATAATAAATATGTACTCCCTCCGTTCGGCAAAACTTGACGTTTTACTATTCACGCACGCTTTTTTAGGAGATAAAAACTATATAAAATATCTAGTTTTTTTAAATAATTTTTTTAACAATTTCGTAGTTATTATTAATAAGTACAAACTTGTTAAAAAAAAGTTAAAAAAATGAATATTTTATATAGTTTTTATCATTCTAAAAAAACGTGCGTGAATAGTAAACGAC
This sequence comes from Persicaria maculosa, assembly GCA_963922045.1. Classification (NCBI taxonomy): domain Eukaryota; kingdom Viridiplantae; phylum Streptophyta; class Magnoliopsida; order Caryophyllales; family Polygonaceae; genus Persicaria; species Persicaria maculosa. The sequence continues at coordinate 13,609,404 of OY998261.1, read as the reverse complement.
AAGTTTTGCCGAACGGAGGGAGTATATATTTACTATCAAACAAAAGTAGTAGTATCTTTTATAGGGTCTCCATTTTTTCCAACTTAAATTTGTATTCATTATGGGGTCCTTGCAATTGCAAGTGGAAGAGAAGACAAAAAAAAATATATATATATATATATATATGTATATTCTACCATATTTATTTCTCCTTCCTTGGTGCCCAAGCTCTGCTCAATCACAACCTTTTCATTTGTTTTATTACTTTTATTTTATACTCCCTCCGTTCGGCAAAACTTGTCATTTTAGCTTATTTCACAAGTTTTAATGCAATTAACAAATGTACTAATTTACCCTCAATTATTACCCTCCTTTTTTACTTTATCGAAAACTACAACTAACAAACCATCAATCATATCAAGGGCATTTTTGTAAAGTGAAGGGTAAAATACCTATAATGACAAGTTTTTTGAACAAAAATAACATTCTAAAATGACAAGTTTTGTCGAACGGAGGGAGTATATATGAATGAAAGGGTTGTGTTGTGGAATGTGGAGTGAGCTGAATTATATTGATAGCCAGGAGTTATGACAGACTCCGGAGGCGCCACGACTGTCACCACCGCACCGGAGCCGCCATTAACCACACGATCCATTTTGCTATGTATTCAACTCCGACATCTATCAATTGAAATTTCAATTGAATCTATTTTTTTTGAGATAAATTGGGCCAAATGTTGTGGTAATGACTAGTTTTAGTTTGTGTTCATCATCTTTGGTGGCATTGCAAGTGAGTCGTGGCTCCATAAAGTCAAGACTCAAGAGAGTCATTTCGTAGGTTGTCTTCTTCTTCTTTTGTTTATGTTGAAATATGCACGAATTTAAAATATTGGATGAATCATTAATGTCGTTATATATACAAAAGAAAAAATAAAAAGCAAATCAAATGAAGAAAATATTTTTTTTTATAAAGTAAAAATTCGAGATTAGACAGGTCTGATTCTTGATAGGTCGATAATACCGATAAACGGAAACCGTCTAAACATACAATAGAGAAGCAGAAAAATGTGCAAAGAACAAAGCAGAAACGAACTCTACAACAAGACGAATCTAAACAAATCAAAACCAAACAAGTTGAGGATGTTGGTGTAAGATCACGAGATTGATCATAAAATCCTCCTTGAGGGTTTCCATTCATTGATAATCATATATATAGGTTACAAAGGTATTGGGCTTTTAGGCCCACTATACAATATATGCCTATGTAATCTATCAAACCCCCGCAGTCGAAACTGGAGGGGGCCGTACAGTGAGACTGGAGCGAAAATCAATTAATAACTGTCGAGGTAAACCCTTGGTGAATATATCAGCGTACTGATAGGAGGACGGGACATGTAAAACACGGACATGTCCAATGGCAAACTTGTCCCTGACGAAGTGGAGATCAAACTCAATGTGCTTCGTGCGTTGATGCTGGACTAGGTTGCTAGCTAGATAGACGGCAGAGACGTTGTCAGTGTAGACCAGAGTGGCCTTCTGAAGAGGGCAACGAAGCTCAAGCAGGAGATTGCGGAGCCAAGAGCACTCGGAGACAACGTTGGCAACACCTCCGTATTCTGCCTCAGCGCTGGAGCGAGACACGACAGACTGATATTGGCCCAATATGGTGATGATGATGATACGAGTTTCTCAACTAAAAATATTTGATGGAAAAAGTGTTTTCATGTACTAAAAATGTAATGGGTAAGATTATAATTCTATGTCAATCTTCACATAAACTTTTTAATATTCTCATAAAATTAAATAAAAAATAATTTTAACATAGTTAATATAATAAAATATAGTATATTAAAGAAACGCGCTTTTGCGCGGGTAACAAATACTATTTTATTTTAAAGTTTGGATTTGAAGACATAGAAGAGTTTTCGCCTATATGTCACATCTACCTTAATCTTCTCATTTTCAACCAATCACGTTTAATTTGTTTAAAATTTCTTTCTTTCTTTCTTCCTTTTTTTCTTTTTTCATGTGAGATATTTAGTCATCTTTCAAGTACATCAATCCTTGAACGTAGTATACCTTTTGTTGTTTGGAAAACAAATTTATGGTAGTTGATTTTTTGAGTTGAGATTTCACAGTAATCATCAATGATCGTTTTGGCTTTCAGAAAGACCGATGAATTTTCTTTTATGAAGATGATGATATCATCCGTAAATGCTAAAAATGGAATTTGAGGACCATCTCAGTCGAATGTAAAACCAATGTGTCCTTCCATAGTGTTTTCTTCATGAGAGAGCTTTCTTGCCAATATCTTTGCACCTAAGATAAATAAGAATGAAGAGAGTGGGTCTCCTTGTCAAAGGCCTCTCGAGGCCGGGTTGAAATACGTCCATGAGACCATTGTAAACAAGGATTGAGAACGAAAAACTAGTAACACATTTCATGATCCAACTGATAAATCTTGGGTGGAAGCCGAATTTGTTCAAGATAGCCTTCATAAATTGATAGTCTACCCTATCATAGGCCTTCTCCATATCGAGTTTTAGTTTCATCCATCCTTCTCTACCTTTTCGGTTTCAAAATTAGTGGAAAATTTTATGAGCTATAAGGATATTGTTCTAGATAGCTATCTCAGAGATAAAAACCCCTTAGTGTGAATTAATTTACCCATCACTCTTTTTAGTCTTTCAATAATTATTTTAGAAATGATTTTATAAATGGTTGAACAAAGGCTAATAGGGCTATAACGTGTGATTTATGTGTCGTTATGGAAGGATTTTCCCACTTAGGTAATAATGATATGAAGGTGTGATTAGTTTGTCGAAGGATTTTTTTAGAGAAGAAAAAACCCTTGACGACTCGAGTAACTGCTATACCTACTATGTCGTAGTACTTCTTGTAGAATTTCGTTGTCATCCCGTCTGGGCCTGAAGATTCATTGTTACTAAGGCTGAAAATAGCCTGTTTTATTCCACTGTTTGTTGATTGTTGAATTATGTATTGATTTTTTTTCTATAATGATTGATGGAGTGATTAACTCAAGATATTCACCGAGTATGGTTTCGTTAATTGGTTCCTTTTTCAAACGTTTCTTAAACTCCTGTATTACTTCAAGGGTAAATTACACATAACCACCCATAAATTAGGTTGGTTTTCACATAACCACCCATAAAATTATAAATTACATAAAATCACCCATAAATTTGGTTTGTTTTCAAAAGACTACCCATATGTTAAATGTCCATTTGTTTCATTTGTAAAGTTGAAAATGCCCCCATATTTTAGTTTTTTAAAAGTAATAATTTAGGGTTTTTTTAAGTACTCCATTTGTTCGGCAAAACATGTCGTTTACTATTTACGCACGTTTTTTTTAAGATGATAAAAACTATATAAAATATTCATTTTTTATAAATTTTTTATAATAATTTTATACTAGTCTATTCCCCATGCTATGCACGGATTTAATATAAAAATATTATTAAATTATAATAATTATTTTCAAATAATAAATTTGAGGGTTTTTTTAAATTATTTTTGCAATATTTCTTCTCATATATGGGTATAAAGAAAAATCATTTTTATAAAAATTGAGCCTCCCTTTTAAAACAATTCCTAACTCTATCATTGTTGTACAGGCTCACAATTGTTATCATCCTTTATGTTTTTTTGAAGCAACAATTGAGGAAGACCTTAGTTGAACATCCTTTATGTTAAATAATTGAGGTATCACATCTTTTCATGGATTTTCGCTATTTAACTACACCCCCCCTCCGCCTCGATATTCAACAATATGATGTGTGATGTGTGCTTTTATTTAGTCGATTGAATTTTTGACTTAGCTCATAAGCATCATGGATCACTCATTATGGCTTGTGGTTCACGTTCACCCCTTTGATAAATGTGAAATTGTTATTAATAAGTATGAAATTTTTAAAAATATTTATAAAAAATGAATATTTTATATAATTTTTATCATCCTAAAAAAACATGTAAATAGTAATTAAACAAAATATTTTTCCGAATAGATGGAGTAATAATCTGGATTTATTTTAGAGCTTATTCACATCTTATTCAACATTGCAAATCTGATGCATATATATTGGTTCATGCATTTATATATTTTTACAATGCTTAATTTCCTTACTTTTTTCAAGGTGAAATGTCAAATTAAAGTAAAATATATACAATTGCTTTACATTTAAAAAAGTTTGAATTAGGGGTATTTTAAGCTTTTCAAACAAAACAAATTGAGGTTTAATGGATAGGTGGTCATTTGAAAATAAATCTAATTTATGGGTGGTTTTTTGTAATTTATAAATTTATAGGTGGTTATGTGAAAACTAGCCTAATTTATGGGTGGTTATGTGTAATTTACTCTTACTTCAATTCTGATGTTATCTTCTCCCATAATTTGTGTTTTAGGAGTTGTAATTGATCGGATGATTTTTCGGTTTCTTCTACCCGTGTAGCTACTCGATGGAAATAGGTTGTATTACAATCTGCTAGTTTTAAGTGCTTGGTTTTAGCTCTTTGATTCCATATTTCTTTTGGAACAGTAATATACAGTCTTTTTCCTGTAAGAGACTCTTCTCCTTAGGGTTGTGTCTAAAGCCATCTGTTGTAGACTTTTGACATTGGATTTCAAGTAGGTTTTCCTCCACCTCCTGTAGTTTGCGGAAAGTGTTCTCAAATATTTTGTTTTCCAGTCTTTCCCTTAGGCCTACCTCGACAAAAGAAATTTTTTATAATTAAAATAATAATTTATTAAAATATTCATCATATATATATAAAGATATATTTATGTGTATATTTAATGAGAAAAATACATAATGCAAAAATATATAAACTTCTTGTAGTGTAAGCACATCAATAAAATATTTATGTTGAGAAATGATCTCGTAAATGTTATACCAGTGGAAAACTCTTTCTTCTCTCTAGTTTTTAAGTGAGAGAGAGCTTGTAAAAATCCCTCGGGGGCCAAATCAACTCCTAATCTCAACTATAAACCCTAGCCTGATGGGCTGAATTTCTCGATCAGTACCCCTCCCCCCCCCGTTCTGGGCTGAAATCAAGGCTTCTTTCTCTGCAGGGTATCTGGCGCCATCCTCCCCCCCCCCCCCCCGTTCTGGGCTGAAATCAAGGCTTCTTTCTCTGCAGGGTATCTGGCGCCATCCTCGATCCTCCTCAACGGTGTGAACCTAGCCCAATTGGTTGTTATAGTCTCGATTGGTGCCCCTAAATCTCCCCACTTTCTCTCTTCAATGTTATTCGCCTACTGATAGATTACATAGGCATATATTGTATAGTGGGCCCAAAAGCCCAATACCTTTGTAACCTATATATATGATTATCAATGAATGGAAACCCTCAAGGAGGATTTTATGATCAATCTCGTGATCTTACATGGTATCACAGCCTAAGATCCCTTAACCCTAATCTTTTTCCACAATAAAAAAAAAAACCCTAGCCGCAAAACCCTAATCCCTACCCATCCCACCGCCGCCACCCCCTAGCGGTGCCCCCCCCCCCTCGGCACTCCTAGACCCCCCTACCGCCGCACCCCCCCCCCCTTGCGGCACCCACCCCCCCTCTCGACAACCCTAGCCGCCACCCCCCTAGCGGCACCCACACCCCTCTCGACAACCCTAGCCGCACCCCCCCTCCCCACCGCATTCCGCCTCCCCTTCCTCTTTCTCGCATCTCTCCCTTTCATCCCGATGGCCGACGCACCCACCACCAAACCGCCCTTCCACTCCGCTCTCACCATCTCCAATATCAAAAATTGCATCCCCATCATCCTTGATCACGAATCCAGTTCCTACACCATGTGGTCGCACCTCTTCACGAACCATGTTAAGGCTCATAAGGTCCTCCACCACATCGACTCCTCCGTCGATCGCCCTGCTAGCGAAGACAACGATCTCTTCGCTCAACTAGACACCATTGTCCTCCAATGGATCTTCAACACCATCTCAAAAGATCTATTGACAACCATCCTTGACCCCAAAGACTCCGCCTTGGATGCTTAGAACAAACTTCAGAATATCTTTCAAGACAACAAGTCCACCTATCTTTAGTTATTAACATTGATTATTTTAGTTCATGATATAATGATAAGATTTCGTTATGAATTACTACCTCCGTTGCAAAATATAAGGGCGTTTACTATTTGGCACATTTTTTAATGAGCTAAAAACTCCATGAAATATTAATTTTTATTAAATTTTTTTACATAGTATTATACATATTAATATAACGGAGGTAGTAATTATCTATTGATTAAGGAGGTAGTAATTATCTATTGATTAATAAAATCTTATCATCAAAATATTTATATTAATTCTCAATATCATATCTAATAAGTCGTTACAAAACCTATTATTTTTATGATTGTTTGAAAATTTTTATTAAAAAATTTCAACTAAACTAGTTTTATTTCGGGTCGTTGAAGCTTGCAACGATTGTTTTTACCTATGGACACCCTGGGTGCGTATAAACTAGTCATAACATCAAAGGCTAGTTTTTATGCGCACCCTGGATGCATATAAAGGGGCAACGTACGACTTGATTTCATCACCCTTATATGCATTTTGGGTGCGTATAAGGGTGAAACGCACTTTACGTACGTTTGCGGGTGCACAACTTACCACCCTGTAATTTTCACATAAATTTTTATTAATTTTTTTTTACTATAATCATATAATAAAATATAATTTATTAACAAAATAACGCAAAAATACAAATAACAAATTCTAGTTTATAAAATAATTCATGATAAAATGATAGATTTTGTAACCACTTAAATATAAGATGGGCACATAGGATGACACGTGGATAAAATAGATGAGGTCAGTGTCTAACGTGGCTTAATTATATATGATCATTATTAATTGTCGTGTGAAAAACTCTACGTCAAATTGTCAAATAACACTAAAGAAATGACACATATGCTAATTACACCGGATGAGAAGTGGTTCTATATAATTAAGAAGTCAAAAACGTACTAACTACTTCCGGAGGAAGCCGATCCTTTGCGTTCTTGTCAAAATAAGAACTTCATTGGAAATGTGATTTTTTATTTGCTATTGCAAGACCAAGATTTGATGGAAAATTTCATGAAGTATTTTAAGGGAAAACAAAGGTATTTCCACTCGTCACTAAGCAATCGACATCGAAATAGAGACGCGGGGACATTGGAGACAAAACCAATCACATCAGTGACGAAAGACAATGACATCATTCGATCATTTTTCTATTGAGAAGGTGCTTCCTGACTCCTGCAATTCAAGCTTTGTGGCCAAGGGAGGACTTAGAAAACACCATTTTCATCCAACAAGACAATGCCAGGACTCATGTATAACTGTATGATGAGCAATTTCAAATGGTCGCTGCACAAAGTGGGTTTGATATAAGATTGATGTGTCAACCGCCCAATTTGCCGGACTTGAATATATGTTCTCGATCTGGGATTTTTCAGAGCAGTTCAATCCTTGCAAGACGAGTAGTGTGCACCCACCGTTGACGCACTCATTAGTGTGGTTGAGAAGGCCTTTCGAGAATGTCTTGTAACAATGTGTTTTTGACTTTGCAATTATGCATGAAGGATATATTGCGCGTTGAAGGATCCAACGGATATAAAATTCCCCATATAAATAAGTTAGGGTTAGAGAGGAACGGGTGTCTTCCGAAACAAATCAGTTGTGACTTTGATTTGGTTGAAAAAGCTTTGGGCAATTCTAGAACGAAACTAAGAATCAGTAGCTAGTTTTCTTAATTCATCTACTTGTCATCTTTAAAAATTCATATGCACTCTTCGATCTGTGTTTTTGTCTATCCTTAATTCATATGCACTCTTCTGTTGGTGTCTTTCATTAATTCATATGCACTCTTCTGTCTTGTTGTCTTTCACTAATTCATCTGCACTAAGAATCGGTCTTTTTGCAATTGTAGTCTTTCTTAGACTGGTTGTCTGTCATTAATTCTACTGTCATGGATTAGACTGGTTGTAATGCAATCTCAAACGAATACAATCCTTGTCTATCTACTACAATCGCAAACGAAATGCAATCTTTGTCTTGCTAGAAAATTACATTACTTCAAAAAATAAAAACTCAAATGCCCGATCGTACTTCATTATCCGCATCAATATTACATGACTTTCAAGTAAAAAAATAATTTGGAAGTAAAACATTAAACCACTGCAGTACTTCATTATCCGCATCAATATTACATGACTTTCAAGTAAAAAAATAATTTGGAAGTAAAACATTAAACCACAGCAGAAGGAACGATTCACTAAAAGAGACAAATAATTTGGAAGTAAAACATCAAGATTACCTATACAATACATTTAAACTTTTACATAAAGTGAAAAGATTCACTAAAAGAGAAATAATTTGTTACATGAAAAATGGTTCAAAAGTCCAATTATTTCGATACGGAGGGAGTATAGATATATAGATATCATAACCTTCTCTAAGATAGTGAATACATTGTTTTATTTCATTTTTCCTAGACTGAATCCAATGAATTTGGATACCAACAGATTGATTTTGCCATGAATCCCCATCTGCTCTTTGAGCTTGGAATTCATACAGCTTACTGTGATACAATCATGATCGATCCCCGCTTACATATGACAGTTTAACATCGTTGGTTCAGCATCCGCGGCTGCCTCGATAGAGTTTTGACCGATACGAAACGTTCCCCTTGCGAATCAATGTATGCTGCCTACGCTTTAGGCACTCCCTTCATTGCATTGTCCTTGAGCTTCAGCCACCTCTTGAGGATCCGACCATCGTGCTTCTGCAGGGTGCAAGGGGGCGCTGGCGACAAAGTGGAAGCCGACTGCTCAAGGAACTGCCTCTGCTTCGGGTCAGCGAAGCAGAGAAGGGATTCTGTGCAGACCTGCCTTGCGGTTGGAGGTACTACTGGCTTGTAATCAAGGAGCTTCGAGTACTCGCTGATGAGATGAAACATGTAATCATACACATGCCTCATGTTCAGCATCTCCATGAACTCTTGGCCTGCTTTCCCCATTGCTTCTGCCTGCATTCACCGGTACAAAAGATCATCAACAAAAGACGCGATTTGTGTTGGATGAACAAATAGAACATACCTCTGCAGTATGTGTGTTGCCCCATTCGACACCGTCCTTTATGGACTGACATAAGTCAACTGGAGTCACAGGCCAGTAGTGCTTCTTCGGGATGAGTCCCCTGGTGAGGAAATCTTCGTATTGTGGCGTTATCAGCAGCGTGAGCGAACCACACGAGACTATGTATTTTAGGCTCACAGACCAAGCATAGCCTTCGGCGTAGATTTTATACCTGAAATCATACAGACAGAAGAGGTAACTTTAGGTGCAAAAGCGCGCACTTGGAGCTAACGAAATCAATGATCCAATGTAAGCTCACCGATGCTTGCACTGGTTTGACAGCTTTGATTGCATATATCCGGCTCTGGCTTCGCCATCCCAGTCCTGTCATAGGAATCAGAAAGGTCTAGATAATGCATCTGGCTCTCGGATTCACATTCGTTCAGAGTCATGTCTAAGGTCATTTTGCTTAGGAATCGAATCTCACCTGCCCGTAGATTTGAGCTCTCCATTCTTTGGTGTCATTGCACTTGAGCAGCTCCTCGCGGAGTGGAGAAGCAACATGAGGGTTTCCTTTCCAGTGCGCGTAGGGCTGTCTCATTATCCACTTTTTCGATTGAGAGCCCCTCTTGATGTCTCTGAACTCGTCATCCCAAGGTCCGACATTCGTCTCAGGCCTACGCAAAGATTCCGTGTCTCAGCAAACATCGACTTCAACATAAAATACAAAAGAACTAGTGGTCACATGATCAAGTGTTAGATCAATACCATCCCCAGAAGGACCAATCCGGAAAAGGGATATCGAAATGATCAGCTGTAGTGCAGTATCGGAACAAAGGCAAGGGCATCGCGGCATGCTCAGTCCGATTGATCGCAGGCCTATCCATACAATCGAACATCATATCGACATCAGGGACGATCCCAGGATACCTCTTCAGCAGCTGCAGCAGCCCCCAAACTGTGAACATCATCCTGTTCTGCACACAAGCATAATAGAAATCAACATACAGTGCACCCCCAGAGATGATCACCCTGTAGGCAGCAAAGCCCTTGGCCTCCATGAGGTGTGATAAGCTGATTTTAGATTGGGACCATGGCTCAAGATCCTTGTGGATCCACCTGAAGAACTCAGGGCATGTTGAAGCCCTAGATGGATCAAAAAGCGCGGAGCTTGGCTGATTGTTGCTCGACCGACATGTTAGGTAGTTGCACTGCAGGATCTTGGAAGCCCTAGCGTAGCTCGTTTGTTCGCCTTCGAACACCTTAGGCTGGAAAATATGCCATGGAGTTGGATCCAGGTTGTGGCCTGCAACGGTCTTGGTTTGATAGGCGAAATCCTCTACCTGAAAGAGCCGCACACAACATGTTCGATGAAATGCCTCAAATGAAATTCGGAAAGCAAAGTTAATGAATTGACCTTGACGATGGCGACGGCGGCGAGAGAAACCAGGGCGAGGCAGCAAATTGCGGGGAGGAGATACGCCGGGGTGCGGGCGGCGCCGATGGCGTGCTTGTTGGAGGAGCGGGAGGCGGTGATGCCGCCATTGTTGTACTTGGAAGGCAATCGCATTGCGTAGGGTTGGAGAATTCCCAATTTCTTGTATGAAGGTCTGTTGGTTGCGGGCTATGTATCTGTAACGTCCGTGCAATGGTGGTGGCCATGGCCGTCTGTAGCTTGTTGGATTGCTATTTTCGTCGGCATTGTGAATTTCTCTCTCTCTCTTTGGGGTAGCAATGGAGGTTGGGCCCCACATCGAAAGCTACATTGACTGGACCACGTGGCATGTGAAGTTATCAGGTATGCCGTTTTGGACGAGGCAAAATCTCTCGATGACCGTTATAGCGTTGATTGAGGGGAGAGTCGCAGTAATTTGTTTCCTCCGCCAGAGTCGGATTTCTTCCCACTATTTTGCTTTTCATCATTTCTTTTATTTCCCTTTTATAATGTGTGTCCTAAAAAAGAAAAGAAAATGTTAGAGTTGAGTACATTAAAAAAAAAAATTAAAACAATTATTCCTGTACTGCTGACCTATAGTACTTCCTTTTGCTAGTACTTGGTTTCGTTCTCCGTCGGTATCCTCAACGTTATGTTTTAGTTCTAGTTAGCTTCACTCATCTTAGAGTATGTATTTTTGGCTTTATTGTATGTTTGACGGTTCACTCGTCTGCCGATTTGTCGGCCTCTCGAATTTCAGGTATATCTGAGCTTTCGTATTACTTAATAAAAAAAAAAGTTCAAACAATTATTTTAATTTTTTTTTAAATATGAGATTTTTTTTGGTGAAATTTTAAATATAAGATTTGTAATGTGTATATTTCAATTTATTAGTATGTCCACTAGTTGAGTAATTATTTAACAATAGTTTTTCTTGGACATGGTATTGGAAAGATTCGAAAATTTTACTATCATAATGAACAAATGAAACGGATATTCATTGCTCCGAGTCCTCCAACGGAAAATTAATTAAAATTTATCGTTTATTATTTATACACGTTTTTTTAGAATGATAAAAACTATATCAAATATTAATCTTTTTTTAAATTTGTTTTTATAAATTCATAATTAATAGTAACAAGTATGAAATTATTTAAAAAATATGTTAAAAAAGTTCATATTTTATATAGTTTTTTAACACCTCAAAAAGCGTGCATGAATAGTAAAACGTCAAGTTTTAATTTTTTTTGATGACGTGAAGGTTCCGATGTTATCGACTAATCCTCCACGGGCCGAGCACTAGCCTGCAAATCCCACTAGGAGCAATTTGTGTTACAGTGGGTATTTGAACCCTTGACCTCATGGTAGTGAGGCACAAGGAAGCACCTCACTCTTACCACTAGGGCAAGAGGTCATTGGTAAACGTCAAATTTTAATTAACGGATGGATGGAGTATAAACAATGAACAACGAAAAAGAAAAGAATTTTCTCTTATTGTGCTTGGAAAGGTGTTGAAAAATTCAAAAAAAATAAAATAAAATGATGATTAAATTTGTGACTTGCAGGTTTGAAATGAATCTATCGATCAATGTGTTTGATATGTCCTCCTTATCCTGCTTCGACATTTCCTCTTTCGTGGTGTTGTTTTTGGATGTGGCTTAGTTTAGTTCTGAAAGAGATTGAACCGAATCCCGATCGAACGTAAACGAAAATGGATGACGATTTGTTTACGCGGTTCAGGAAAATTTCCTTCATCCCCGGCTCACGGCTCAGAGTGGAATACATCCCCGGCTCAGAGCGTTCCACTGTGCTCCAAGGCAAAACAGAAACATACAAATAATCCTAAGAGGGCAGTCTAAACAACAACAGAATACACGTCTTCAAGATCAAAACAGTAAAAGCTAATGAATAAGCGAAGGGAAATAAGATCAAGAGTTGATGAGCACTCCTTGATTTCGAGACATTGCTGCGAACTCGTTGGAGCTGCGCCAAGTCGCCATTCGCAGTCTCAGTCTTCCTTCAAGCTCATGTTGGCTTTGTCATCACTCGGTTGTAAATCGAGGACAAAATCTTGCAATCTTTGTTGTTGTCGTTCGTCGGCTCTTCTCGTCGAACCTTGTTGTTGCTGCTTTAGATGATTCTCGGAATCGTGCTCAAGGTTGGCTCCAGAAGATCACTCGGCATTGATCTCTCTCGCACTTGCTGGATCTTCCCAAGAAGGCTCTCGGAGATCACTCAATCCTAATCGATCTCGCTATCGAGCTTCATCGACGCAGCCATGGCACCAACGCTCTCTCTACCTCATCTTTCGTCTCACTGGAGTACCCAGTGCCTTCTCATCACCGGAGAAGCCATGGGCGAAAGAAAAGATGAAGAGAAAATGCATATAACCTAAGTAAACTAGAATTATAAACTCTATAATTTGCCCTCTTAAGTCTAGTTTACGAAAGAAAACATGAAGAGAAAGAAAAGACTAATTGCACAGTGAAACGACGTCCATCAATGCAGTGACTACACTTTCTCCACAAGAATGGTTAGTAATAACAAGTATCAACCATAGTAAAATAGGAGACAGACATTATGAATTTCAGCAGGTCTTTTTCATAGTAAAATCTAGCATATGAAGCATAGATTCAGTATATAACAGATGCATTGAAATTTATAGCAAGCTAGATGTATAATCATGAAAGCATGTCACATTTAGACTACCAAGACAAAAAGTCTCTAAGGGAATGAGTCCCTCTAGTCAATGAGACGCATGAGAGGCAAGATCACACATAATGCCCTCTCGAGGCCGATCCCACAAGCAACACAGAAAACAGCAAGCATTTATACAACTAATGAATAGCAATTAGCAAGTATGAGCAAAGCTGTTTTATGCAAGTGTAGGCCCTTAGCAACTACTCGTACAAACCTAGACATGTAGGCATATCAAAGACTCAACAAGGTAATACATGTTGACATGGAAGTGAACAAAAACACTTAAGAACATGCATACATAAGTCAATGAATAGAGTAGTGCACAACCAGGTAAGAAGCATGAATAACACGCTCTCAGACCACCACACATAAGGGAAAGTACATTATTCCCATAAGACGAAAATAAGATAAGAAGGAAGAATAAGCCAAAAATATGAAGCCAGCGGATTTTAAATTGATTATTCACCCAAATTACAAAGCAAGAACTTGCAAGTATTTTATGATCTAAAGGAGCTCAAGCATGTGAAATTGCATACATTGACATGTAAGACAACAAACACATACTCATAGCAAGACAATCACATGTCTAGCATGAGATAGCACAACTCAGTGAGCTTATGAAAGCATGAGAGTTCACATGTCTAGCATGAGAGAGCACAACTCAGTGAACTTATGAAAGCATGAGAGTTCACATGTCTAGCATGAGAAAGCACAACTCAGTGAGCTTATGAAAGCATGAGAGTTTTCCTTTTAGATTTAGAATATAAATACTTACCTTTGCCCCCTTAATTTTGGTGAGTACGTCAATTTCTATTGCTGATGGTAATGGCAACTGATTTGCATCTGGTCCATGCTCACCATGAGCTTATGAACTCTATATTTGATGTTGTCCTTGATTTTCTTCACTTCAATTTTCTTCTAATTTTGGTGGTGTAGTCCACTGGTTGGTTTTTCTCCTTTTACTCTTTTATCCTCTGAAATTTGAAGAATAATGCAGATGGGAAAAGCTTCACCGAGCCCTCAGAAATCCCTTAGCTGCTTGGCTAACAAGTGACAAGGTCACTCGTTCTTCAAATAGAACTTTCTGGGAAAAAAAGAGACAACTTGCTTAGTCATCTTATCTCATAAATTTCATAGAGGATGTCAAGAGTAAGAAAAAGGAGATACAAGCATTGAAGCACTTATGCAACATATATGATTCACACATGGAAATAAATTCACAAATATAGTACTCAATGCACAAACAACAAATCCTAAAGGCATGATTTTGACAATAAGTGTGGATTATGTAAAGCAATTAATCACGGAGATAAACATGCTAAAAACACACAAAAATATATGCTCTTAAGTTTAAAGGAAGAAACAACAAAGTTAATCCTAAAAACAGGCATTGAAATCCTAGTTTATGTCATGACAGATCATGTAAGACAGATCATCGATAAGCAATTCAAGCACAAATGGAAATTCAAGAACACTAAATGTCACAGAATTTATCATGCTAAAAAAAACTTAAATCATAAACACAAAACATGAGATTCAGTTTAAACAAGGGAAAAACTATCTTAGATCAAGGCCAAGGTAGATCACAAGTAAGACAAGCATCAGATGTAGATAGAGATCACACTGAACTCATACAAGTGCAACAAATTTTGAAATGTAAATAAAAACCGAAATAGAGAAAGGGAACAAGAAGAAATCTGGCCCTGGTTGTTCTTTTAACAGATGCTTGATGTAGCTATCGTCTTGAAGGAATCCCACAGTTTTGGTAAGTGTTCCTGATCTGCATATCCTTCAATCTCTTCTTGGCACAAACCCAAGGTTTTGCCTTTCCAGTTTCTTTAGCACTTGATGGGTTTCACCTTGGACAGGAGGGTGACCACAATGAGTTAGTAATCAGTTTTCTATCATAGGCTAATAAGATGAATGTTTTTCTAAAAAAAAACGAATCAAGCATATGACAAGCAGCAAAGACAATCAGCTGAGACAGCCAGCTGAGAGTTCCCATATGAGAAAACAAATAAAGACAATCCAATTTTTGTACAAAAAAAAAGAAAAAGTATAAATCTGAATTCACAGAGGCAAATCATGACTAGCTCTAATAACTTCCACAAACATGACATCACAAAGAACTTGACAAAGTACAGGAGTGAAGTATGTAGATATAGGAAGGACAAGAAATCTATCATGTAATGTACACAGCAAGTGGGACAATCATATGACAAACATGTAATCAGAACTGAGGATCACATGTTAATTGGCATGAGACAGGTTTACACATGAAGCAAAACGCATGAAATTGTCCTAAAAACACATGAATCACAAGTGCATATCCAACACCAAAGGCCTCAACCACATACATATCAAAACAACCTCACTCATATGGACATTTTCCAACAGCCACATACATATGAGAAAGAATGAATAGCATTAACTAAAAATCGAGTAAAAGCATTAGCCTATGGGGGACATAATTTCGGCAATCAGGAATCGTAGACCAAGTATCCAAAGCAAAACCCAATTAACCCTAGGAGTAAACTGCAAATTAAAAACCCTTAATGTCAAGCGTTAACCCCCAAATTGAACCTTAAATCGTAGCCCGATCACTCGAATCAAAAACATAATTCCAAGAGAATGTCCTCAAATCAAATTCTAGAAGCATACCTCTTCAAATCTAACAATTCGGCGACTGCAATCACCAAAACAACACAAATTTGAACCACATAAGAGAAGAGACAAACCTCGAACAATAGCGATAGCACAAATAAAAATCAGAGAAGGTGGCGGGTAGGACAACTGTTGAATTGGAGGCGGAGAAGCTGGAGGGAGACAGCCGGAGTACCTACCGACGTCACAAGAAGGCGGTAGACGGTAGTACAGGCGAAGATGGACGAAGGAAAAGCACAAGAATAGATGAAAAGACCAAAAAACCATTGAAACAAAAAAATACTTGCTGATTTCAAATGTAAACACCCAGGGGTAAATAAGACATTACATATATATAAAAAAAAGACTAACCAAACACACTCTAAAAGAAACTCATGAAGCGGGATGGGCTGATTTTGGCGCCCAACGCTAAATCTTCCCGCCATTTCACTACATACAATTATGCAGACGGTGAGAGAAACCCTAGACGATTTTCAATTTCTCAATCGACAGAGAGCGAGAGAGAGATGGAGGACGATCAGCCAACGGTGGCCGGAAGGCGGAGGAGTAGAGGAACTGCAGCAACCGCCCGTGCAGAGGCTTTGGAGCGGTTAAAATCCATCCGGAGCGGCGAGCGCCGGACTGGATCTTCCTACCAAATCAAGCTGGAGGACCGTATCTACGACACCGTTGACGAAGACGAGTACAATGCTCTCGTCTCCAAGCGCCGCGATGAGTTCAGTAACTTCATCGTTGACGACGAGGAGGGCGTCGGAAGCGGTTACCGCGATGTCGGCGAGGAGGAGGACTGGACGAAGAGCGGCCTCCCAGATTGGTCTGATGAATCCGACGGTGGCGGATCGGAGAGGCCTAAGAGGAAGAAGCCGGAGAAGAAGGAAAAGGATAAGGATTCGCAGCCTAAGAAGCCCCCGCCTTCGTCTCTCTCGGCGGCGGCCGCTTTGATGGGTAAGCAGAGGATCTCTTCTTTGTTTACTTCTTCGGTGTTCAAGAAGAGAGAGGATAGGAGCAAAGCTTTGTTATCTTCTGATAGTAGTATAGTGGACGAAGTGATTGCTGAATTTATTCCTGACGAGCTTGACAGAGAGCAGAGGAGAAGGGAACAGTCGAGAAGTGTAGGGTTAGGTCAAATGAACTCTTCCAGGGTTGAAAATTCGGTCAATGTTAGTTATCGTTTGCAGGGAAATGTTGGATTGGAGAAGAAACCAGAAGCTCATAATAGACCTTCAATGGATTTTGAGGATGTCAAGGAATCAGTCAAGCAGGCATCTGTGCTTGATATAGGGGACAGTGCGCCTAAGGATGATGAGGATTTTTCCATGGTTTGGGAATTGAGTGAGACAGCTGAAAATACTGAAATGAAGGCTGAGACGAAGCCTGAAGAAGAGAAAGCTAAGCCACTGCAGGAGCATGAGGTTATGCCTGCTGTGAAGGAGGAAGAAGACAAGGTTGATCCGGGTTTAAAGGAGAAGGAGGAGAAGGTTTTCTCATTGAATGCAAAGATTAAGGAGGTGAAAGTTCACAGCTTCAGTGCGTCAGCTGAATTGCAAGCGGTGAGGTGCTCAGAGAATGAAAGTCTTGCCAGTAGTGAGGTTGGGGACAATGCTGTCATTGATGCTGTAGAGAAATCAGAATTTGTATTGGAACCTGATGGGTCTTTACCCTTCTATGTGCTTGACGCTCATGAGGAGAATTATGGTGCCAATATGGGCACCATCTACCTCTTTGGGAAAGTAAGTTTGCAGATGTTGAATTCAAGTTATTTCCTGTGTATAACCCTTAATTTTTATTCACAGTGATTGATTTAATGCTCGGTGGCTGACATATGTGTCATATATGGTTTTCAAGGTTAAAGTAGGAAATACATATCAGAGTTGCTGTGTAGTCGTAAAGAATATTCAGAGATGTGTGTATGCTTTTCCAAATAGCAACATATTTCTGAATGAAGAAGTGCTGAGGATTGAGAAAGATGTTGCGGACTCTAGGATTACCCCTGCTGCTTTCCGCACAAAACTTCATGTAGGTGCCTTTCATGGTTGCTTATTTATGAACTAATATCACACAGTTCTCTGATGAATTCCCACTTGCTTCTCTGTTAGGATGTGGCATCAGGTTTGAAAGCTGAAATTTCAAAGCATCTACTAGACCTCAACATTTCAACCTTTAGCATGGCACCAGTAAAGGTTTGGAATTGCTGTTGAGCGGTTATCTTGAAGTTTTGAAATTAATTTCGTATAGTCTATCAGTCTGTGATCTTACAATTTCCTAATTTCTGTTATCGCCCATGTTATGAAAAATTGACAGAGAAGCTATGCATTTGATCGATCTGATGTACCGATTGGGGAGAATTATGTATTAAAGATCAACTATCCATATAAGGTAATTTACTTGAGATCCTTGTTCATGTTTATGGGGTAAACATTCAACGTGTCATCCTTTTGTCATGCATCTGGATTTGAGGGTCTCAAAATTATATTAATGGGATGCTGCTCAGAAACTAGAAAGGCTAATGTTTTATTTTGCAGGACCCCCCACTTCCGTCAGACCTTAAGGGAGAGACATTTTCTGCTGTTCTGGGAACTCATTCCAGGTAAAAGAATAATACTGTAGGCATTTTAGGTTCTTGTCTTGTCATGACTGTCTAGATACTCTCACCTTATATTGGATTTCATCTATGAACAAAGTTGACTGATAAAAAATTTAATGTGGCAGAAGGAGTTGAATTATTATCATTTTTTTTCAGAATCACCTATATGTTCTTTTTGAAGAAAATGCTATTGTACTTTTGAAAGACAATTAAATAAAAAAACTTTCAAGAGCAGTGGAGCTTTACGATTTATCACGCTGATGTGAAAGAAGTTTTCAGTTATACTGATTTGATATGGTTGAAAAAGATCTTACTGTTTTCCACGTCGAAAAGAAACTAACTATAATCCTCACTTACAGTGCATTGGAGCTATTTCTTGTTAAAAGGAAGATAAAAGGACCGTCATGGTTGTCCCTTTCGAAATTTTCATGCTCCTCTTCTCATCAACGGGTTAGTTTTCAACACCTTTACATTCTTCAGCATTAAAATTAATCCCTGGAAATATACTCTCATGCACTCGACAAGCTAATGGAGATTGATTTTTTATGCAGGTGAGCTGGTGCAAATTTGAGGTAACTGTTGATTGTTCAAAGGATATTCAGGTTTCAGCTTCCACACAGAACACTGCTGAAATCCCTCCAGTGATTGTCACATCAATCAACTTGAAAACTGTTATCAATCCGAAGCAGAATGTGCATGAAATAATTTCCGCCTCTATTATTTCATGTAATAAAGCCAAGGTATCCACCATATGGTTGATATAATTGTATATAGAAAAGATGAGCTGACACCTGATAGAAAAAAGGAGTTTCAGTTTAAAGAACTGTTTAAAAAAATCTTTGGTTGCTATAGTATATATATTCATTTTATAATTTTAGCAACCTAGTGAATTATGATTTTTCTTTAAAAAAGGAGTGGAATTTGGAAAGCTTGTGAATGTGTATGGCACCACATATGATTTTTATTGCTCGTTGATTTGCCTATGGACTTTGATAATTGGCGTATACTGTAGATTCTTATTTTAGTTTGGTGTATTTACACAAGGACCTGTATACTACACATATATGCATTCAATTATGTGCTCCTTTTAGCATCGACTTCTGTAAAATATTGGACAAATATAAACATCTATCACCAGGTGCAGGTCCTCTTTTATTAGTTTTGACTTCAACACCATTTCCATTTGGACCCATGAATTACCTTATAGTTGAAGATCATGTAACATTGATTACATGTTCTACTGTGATAATACTTTATGCTTCACGATGCCAACCTTGATTACTGTATATTTCAGATTGATACTCCAATGTTGCCCTCAGAGTGGAAGAAACGTGGCATCCTTGGTCATTTTACTGTTACAAGAAAGCTTGAAGGAGGAATATTCCCAATAGGATTTGCCAAGAAAGTCACAGATAAAAATACCGAGGCACGAAGCAATGTGTTAGCTTCTGAAAGCAGGCAAGTTCTTTTGGCATCCCTTTTAATCCGTCTTCTAAAAGTTTAAGCTTCAAGTTGCATAATTTTCTTCTGATCCTGGTCTCTGAAGAAGTATGCAGGGATATTACTTTATTTTTGGCCTTCTGTCATCTCAATTTTCCCTGTTTTGGTTTGACACTTGCAGTGAGAGAGCATTGCTAAACCGCCTGATGATCGAATTGTACAAATTGGATAGTGATGTTCTCGTGGGGCATAATATTTCAGGATTTGATCTTGATATTCTCCTTCACAGAGCCCAGGTCGGTAGACTCTAGCAGCAACTTGATTCAGTTACATTATTTTTTTTGGTTATAAAATTAGTTCTTATATGCCATCATTTCAATTTTCCAACGATCATATGGAGTTAGAAGGTGACTGGGAAATTTTCTTGCCACCTATCAAGACGGTGTACTTAAATTTAGCTGCAGAAGAATGTGGTTGAATTTCTAACAGATGCTGCATATTGATGACATTTATGTATTTTCAATATATTCTGATCTTGTAGGCCTGTAGAGTGCCTAGCAGCATGTGGTCCAAATTAGGCCGACTAAAGCGCTCTGTAATGCCTAAGCTTTCAAAAGGAAGTCAAGTTTTTGGATCAGGTGCAAGTTCAGGGATAATGACTTGCATGGCTGGCCGACTTCTTTGTGATACATTTTTGTGCTCTCGTGATCTTTTAAAAGAGGTATTATATATCTACTGCCGCTCAGAAGGATTACTTTATAAATCCTGCATATCACAACATCTATAATATGGACCTCTCTTATAATGCAGGTGAGCTACTCATTGACAC
Source organism: Persicaria maculosa (assembly GCA_963922045.1). NCBI lineage: Eukaryota > Viridiplantae > Streptophyta > Magnoliopsida > Caryophyllales > Polygonaceae > Persicaria > Persicaria maculosa. Next base: position 13,588,677 of record OY998261.1, on the reverse strand, counting down.
AGCTTGCAAAAACCCAACTTAACAAAGATCGCAAGGAGATTGCTCCACATGATATTCCCAACATGTTTCAGACAACAGAGTCACTTATGGAACTTGTATGTTGTTATCCTTTTTTTTTGTTTATCATATTTATTAGACTTGAATCAACATTTTTCAATAATTGCTAATATTTTACAAATAAATACAAGTCCCCAGTTTGGTGTTATCTTACATGAAGTGCTAGTTTAAAATCTCAGGGTTGATTCCCTTTACTGCATTTTCTATGGCTTCCTGCTTTTTCTTTTGGAAGGATTGCCGCAGCCTCCTAACAAAACGAAATATCTTCTTTATTGGTGCAATTCTTGGATTTGACATGGTCTAATCTTTTCAGATAGAATGCAATGAGACTGATGCATGGTTATCTATGGAACTCATGTTTCATTTGAGCATTCTTCCACTTACACGCCAGTTAACCAATATCAGTGGTAACCTCTGGGGAAAGACTCTTCAGGTCAGTTCAGGTTACTCATTCTGTCGTCAAGTTTTTCATAAGGAAAAAAAAAGAAAATACAGTGATGGTTTTAAAAATATTTATGGTGATCAGGGTGCTAGAGCGCAAAGAGTAGAATATCTTCTGCTGCATGCTTTTCATGCAAGAAAGTACGTTGTTCCAGACAAATATTCTTCTCATGAAAGAGATACAAGATTGAGCAAGAGAAAAGTGGATCATGGAAATGATAATGATAAAGATGATGCAACTGCTGATGATAATGATGCTCCACTGGATAACAATGTGAAAGGCAAAAAAGGCCCTGCCTATGCAGGTGGACTAGTCTTGGAGCCAAAGAAAGGCTTATATGATAAATATATACTGCTTCTGGACTTCAATAGTCTTTATCCTTCTATCATTCAGGTCATCTCTTTATTTCCATATTTGCATTCTATGTATTAGTCACATGGATATACACTTTTAGCAAATGTGCATTATGTAACTAAGTGTATCTGGCAACAGGAATATAATATCTGCTTCACTACAGTTGAAAGGTCATCTGATGGGTCACGCTTACCATCTTCTAAAAGGACAGGAGTTTTACCAGAGGTAGAATGTTAACCCTTTGGATCATTATCTTTATTTCATGCTCAAGGCAACCCAAGAAAGATACTTTTGATATTTTCAAAAAAAATTCGAAGACCTTGTGTCCTCTTTTGACTACTAGTAAAAAAAATCAAAGCACTTACCATGAAGTCTTTTACAGTAAGCCTTTTTCTCTTTCGTATTTGAGAAACATCTTTGCACTTTTGCCATCTAGCCTTAACTGTTCATCTTATTGTTTCCGTTCGTCTTCACTTTAGTTGCTGAAAAATTTAGTGGAGAGGCGGAGGATGGTAAAATCTTGGATGAAGAATGCATCAGGCCTCAAGGTCCAGCAACTTGACATTCAGCAGCAAGCACTGAAGCTCACTGCAAATAGGTCTTGTGCCTTTTTCTCATCTCTGCATTGGTTACACATCAAACCTGCTACACGAATTCCTGATCTGTTTGGTGCTTTCCTTGGCTTGATTTTCTTGCAATGCAGTATGTATGGATGCTTGGGGTTTTCCAGTTCCAGATTTTATGCAAAGCCACTTGCAGAGCTTATAACATTACAGGTAGGAAATTTACCCAACACTTGCATTTTAATAATGGATTTTTGTACAGAATTTTCTTGAGCAAACTATGTAATGGGCTTCCAGGGGAGGGAAATTTTGCAGAGCACGGTTGATTTAGTTCAGAATAACTTGAACTTAGAGGTACTTCAAAGACATGCATTTGCTTCTTATTTTTAGCATTTGGTGCTACAGTGCTCCTAATGCAGCCGTGTTATTTCTCTTTCAGGTGATTTATGGTGATACAGATTCAATAATGATATATAGTGGGCTGGATGATGTCACCAAGTGTAAGGCAATTGCAGGAAAAGTAATTCAAGAGGTAGGCTATGTTCTACCTATTTGGGTCTTCTTAGGAAATGTATGTGGTTGGGAATGTTTGCTCTCAGCCGAGCTCTATTTTGAGCTTATATACATGTTAATTCAGACAATAAATTTTGAATTGGAATTAGACATCAAAGTTACATTCAGAATTTACTGTAGGTATATGTGAAGAGCTAGAAAGGTTTGGATTTTTTAATTTTCTGAGCTCTTTCTACTATTAGTGTCTTCTTTATTGTTAGAGCAATGGTCTTTCTACAATTTCTCTCTCTTACACCCTCTTTTTCCATTTTTTTTTTGAACTGGTAACTATATAATCATCTCCCAAACTGGGAAAGGTACACCATACAAAGAGTATACCGCAAAATACAAAAGTATATACAAAAAGCGGATCACTAATCAAGCCTTAACATCCTCTTTTTGTTGATTATGTCATGCCATCGTGCTGTTATTGACTTTGCACTTTCTCATAGGTGAACAAAAAGTATAGGTGTTTAGAGATCGATCTTGATGGTTTGTACAAGAGAATGTTGCTTCTGAAAAAGAAGAAATATGCTGCAGTCAAAGTTCAATTCAAGGATGGTACAACATATGAGGTAGCTTTAGTCATCGTACTAAATTTTGAGACATTGTTTGAAGAGGGAATGTTCTGATTCCTGAGAATTTGTTTGTCTGTGCAGGTAATTGAACAAAAGGGTCTTGATATGGTTCGACGTGACTGGAGCTTGCTATCCAAGGAAATGGGAGATTTCTGCTTGAGTCAAATTTTATCTGGAGGGTATTACTCCCTTTATCACTAAAAGATTATTTGGACATTTATTAGCTATAATAAACTGAGTTTAATTGCATTCCATCTATGGTAAATTTGACCCCACTTGTATTCTTACAGATCATGTGAGGATGTTGTGGAATCAATACACGACTCTCTCAGAAAGGTGAGCACAAAATGGAGTCTGATATTCTGTTAAATTTGTATTCAAATCAATAAAAAACAGTCTCGTGCTGATGTACTATGATATGCTTACTGACAATATAAGATAATGTATTGCTCTTTCATTAGGATTAAATGTTAAAATTATTTACTCTCCCTATGAGGGAAGGCTTTGATTATGTTGAAGTTGATATACTCCGTAGTTTGTTTACTCTTTATTAAAATTACTTCTAGATGCTTAAAATGATTTTGAATTCTCGACAGATACAAGAAGATATGAGGAAGGGAGAAGTGGCACTTGAGAAATATGTCATCACAAAGTCATTAACTAAACCACCTGAAGCATATCCCGATGCCAAGAATCAACCACATGTTCAAGTGAGTAGTGGAACTTATTCAAATGTCAATTTACCACCAGTGAATTCCTGCCTGAATTTCACTATGTTGGATTTTCAAGATCTGGTATAAGCCCTCGTCCTCATCATATCACATATTTCCTTGGCTTTTATTTGTTCTTCAGGTTGCACTTAGACTAAAACAGAGTGGTTACTCTTCGGGCTGTTCTGCTGGTGACACCGTTCCTTATGTCATATGCTGTGAGGAGGTTTGCTACCAATCTTTGATCTATAGTGTTCTAGCAAGTCAAATTCATTTACTGGATATAAATGATGTACCTTTTTTCCCCCTCAGGGAGGTAGTTCAGGAACCTCAGCAGGGATTGCTCAGCGAGCCAGGCACCCTGATGAACTGAAAAAAGATAATGGCAAATGGATGATCGATATTGATTATTATTTGTCTCAGCAGGTAATGCTTTCAACTTGATCGCAACTTCATCGTGACTTCACACATCTTCGAATAATCTCCCTCTATATTGCTGATACATTATCGTTCAATGCAGATTCATCCTGTCGTATCACGTTTATGTGCATGCATACAGGGTACCAGCCCTGCACGTTTAGCTGACTGCTTAGGGCTTGATTCATCAAAGGTGCCGGTTTTTATAATAATTTTGGCGATGAACCAACTTAGTTGTTTTTCTTGCTGATATTGATTGCCTTTGTTCTGTTTAGTTCCAAAGCAAGACAGCAGAAGCAGTCAGCCATGACCCCTCTAGCTTGCTGTTAAGCTCTGCAGATGAAGAGAGGTAAATCTGCAAATATACTATCTTTCAATTACAATGAACGTGTAAGTCGATTATGTTAATTCTTGTTGTAGGAGTTTACATTAACCATGAGAATGTAGTTTTAGTTCTAGCAAGTGAAGATCCTGAAATTTTGTATATATGTTTGACAAGCAGATGATAATCAAAGATCAAAGATTCTCATTAAATTTATTGAACTGCAGGTATCAGGATTGTGAGCCTTTATCTTTGTCATGCCCCAGTTGCTCCAACAGTTTCGAATGTCCAAGTGTGTTCCAGTACTTGTGTAAAGTGGTCAACAACAATGTCAACAAGGGTGACCAACCAACAGACGACACCATAAGCAAATTTTGGCTTGATCTACGTTGCCCCAAGTGCCCCGAGGAAGGTGATGCTGGTACAATATCACCAGCAATGATCGCCAACCAGGTAATTGCTACATGTTGCTACCATCTTTTGTATTTCCCATCTTTTGCTTGATTAGAAACCATTTTGGACCAATCTTAGATTTACTGGAATTATAAAACGCTTCCAGGTAAAGAGGCACGCAGATGACTTCATCTCAAAGTACTACATGGGCGTAATGACGGTTAGTCGCTTGATCTTTCCCAGTGACAACTTCATTGACACTTAACCAGGATCTCACTGAAAAGTCCTTTTTTGCTTCCAGTGTGACGATGAAACTTGCAAATATACCACTCGTTCGCTCAACCTTCGGGTGCTTGGAGATTCCGAGAGGGGAACAATCTGCCCCAACTACCCTCGCTGCAATGGCCATCTTGTTAGAAAGGTTTTCATCTCAACTTTTGATTCTTGTTAGACATTCATCTTTGTGCTGTGACGCTAATGATTTCGTTATGATCCTTAGTATGCGGAAGCAGATCTTTACCGACAGCTTTCGTACTTCTGCCATCTGCTGGACACCACCCGCTGCATCGACAAGGTTGATGCGAATTCAAGAATGTTACTCGAGAAGGAGTTGGCGAGAGTGAGACCTTTGGTTGAATCGGCAGCAACGACTGCCCAAAAGATGAGAGATCGATGTGCTTATGGATGGGTTCAGCTGCAGTCTTTCTTTGTCACAGTTTAAATCGTTTCAATTTTACAATTACAAGTGAATTTCTGTTGCTTTCTGGTTGTACATAATGCTGTTACACCCTATCAATTTGTCTTCACGGTATATGCCTGAGCAGCTTTGATTGTGTTGTAAACTTGTAATCAAAAGAGCAAATTTCACCGGCAAATTAAAAGAATGATAAACTAGCACTTTTTTTTATAGATGATAAAAAAAACTATATATAATATTAATTTTTTCCTTCATAATTTAATATATCTATTAGTATTAAGTATGAAACTATGGATAAAAAATTAATATTTTATATAATTTTTGTAATGACAAATAAAAAGAAACGAAGCAGTTGGTATTATGGTATTTTCGGATGTGATATCTTGTTAGCAGAGAGGATCTGTTGCTTTCTAATTTGTTTTTTGATTCAGTTATAGGTCATTTTCTCATTTGGTACATATGCATATTATTAATAGTTAGTTAAAGTTCATTTTGACAGAAGATGCATATTAAATGGTTACGGATTATCAAGAAAACAATTTACAAGAAGAAATCATAAATCGCCAATGAAAGGGAACAGTGTAAAGACTCTGTACGATTATTTATATATTTGACACAACACACTGATGAAGCCAAAATCATAGAGCATGGCAAGCAATGTCATTTCCTGTCTTTTGTACAAGAAAAACAAAACCTTTGGATTTGTATGAGACATTGAGGGTCAAAATCCCAAAAGGGATTCAACAAGGTAGCCTGAATACCTTTTCGATGAGTGCCAGTTTCCTAATTGAACATATATATGAGCCTAAGCTGCAGTTGATTAAATCAATGTACATATATGATGATCCCCACACCTCGTCGATGAGCTTGGCTCCTCATACTGAATATATCTTCCTCACCTTCTTCATCCTTCTACGGCATATAGGACAGGTGCCCGCCTCTGCTGCTATCCTGTAGGATCAAGAAAACCGAATCAACTAACATCATGTTCAACACTTGGTTTGATTTTGAGCAGATAAGTGAATCTGTAGGAACTATATGAAGTTTTAGTTACCTTGACCCACAGGTATAGCAGGCTGCACAATGCCCACAAGGGAGGAAGAAACAGTCTCTTGGGGAATCAAAGCATATGACACAAAGCTTCCGAAGATTGGCGGTACTTTCTCCCTCCTTGAGTTGCTTGCCTTCCTCTGGAAGCCACTCGTCCAAGTCCTCCTCGTCATTTGAAACGGAGTCATAAGAGGAGCCCAAGCTAGAGAGATCATCATCTTTGGGGGAAAGCAAGGGTTCTTGATTATCATCTTCTGTTCCTGATTGTGTTCCAATGCCATCTCCATAGCGTCGTTGGAACATGTTCCAGAATTGGAATCCTAATAGTGCTACTATGGTCAGGATACCTGTGAAAGATGGCCATCAGTGAGGTAAAGACAAGAATGTATAAGGTAAAGGAGGGTGAGGATGAACTAGAATTGAAAAAAAAAGTCATAAAAATAACCTAAGCCCAAAATGAATGTGAGCCATCTGGGGCTGTATGAGAGTGTGACATACCAACCATCATCGTTCTTAACCTGGATGAATGAAAAAAAGCATATGAATTTGCATTGCATCTCAGATTAGAGAAAACTGGATGGCAATGGCGCATATTTTGTTGATAAATGATCAAAAGGTTTGACAAAGCAATGCATCTTTGTTACAGACAAGCAGTAATGTACATACACAAGCTGTTCATATGGTGCAATTTCTTGAGCTTTGAACTGACATAGGAGGCCGAAAGAGTAAAGATTAGTAATCTCATTTTTACCTGTTCAGGACCAGGGGAAGCAAGGATTACAGCATTTTTCTTGAGAAGCATAAACGAGAAGCTGCAAAGATTGTTGTACAGTGAGCATCTGAAATGGGCCTGAGTGGTGTTATAGAGGAGAGCCTTTACTGTTAAATTCAATTCAACCTGATGGGAAATTTAAACCATTGGGTGTAAGTCAGCAGAGAAGTGGAGGCAACTTCATCTGTGTTGCGCAAAACTGATAAAAAAAAAATTTCCATGTTACAGTCACAATTTCATTTATTAAATGACAACTAGGAGGGAGAAACATGCAGTTCATCCACCTCCAAAGCCTCAGGATTCAAGTTGCCGACTGCTATGTAGTAGGTATCAGAATTTGTGATCTCCTGCTCAATCCTACCACTTCCTGTCATGGGACAGTACAAGTCAAGAAAAACTGATTCTGACTAAAACTGGGAGAAAACACAAATTGCCTGTTTGATGCGGTTGATGAACTTACCATGGACTATGTTCCAAGACAATGTTGTATTGGGATAAAAGGGATACTCTATCCATTCAAGAAAGCTATCTTCACCTGCAGGTTAAGAAAGTCACCAATAGTTCATTTAGCCTATGCAAATTCCACCTTCAAGATTGGCTGCTACGTGTCATCACACATTAAAGAAAACAGAAAACTGCTTTAAAGTAATCGATCTTTGTCCTTCGATTACAATCAGGAAAAACATTTGCATTTAGCTGCTGAAGTAGTGGCAAAGAGTATACTGTATCATGCTGGAGAAACGGTACTCTTGGCTTATCAGTCAGATCAATCAAACTAGTATCTGAGTTCCTTTGAACGAAGTTCCAATATGGGTTGCCTTAAGAAACTAACCCAAGAAGCTAAAATCAAATTTCAACGCAATAGCAGCATACTTGTACATATTATTTAGCTCAAACAAAATATCAACTCAAACAGGACCGCCACCAAAATCCATGGATATAAAGATGTACATCAGTTACTCTATGGAGAGATTTTATCTTTGTAATTTGTTCAACAATACTAAAGACATAGTGAGTAAATCAATGCTTACCTTGTGCAATGATGAGTGCCATAGGCGATGAGCTCGGGTTCTTCACATCATAAGAGATATCCAGCTTTGATCCTGCATTCAGATTGTAAACCCACTCCTGCACATATGCTGACATGTTCATTCACCAATCACCACTAGCTACACTAGCGTGCTTCCAATCGTGCAATTGTACTGGATCGATGCTAATAGAAAAAGGCTAAAAATCATTACCTTGTGGAAACTAGGCTGAATAAATGCACTACGAGCATCAGTCCATGTGGTTTCGACATCCAGAGCTGGTAGGGTGTGAAATCCATACAGCATAGGGCCTGGAATTCCTTCTATTTGCTCTGCCTGCAATTTTGTAGAACAGAAAGGTTCAATATCAAAATGAATTTTGTAACAATAGCAATTATAGGTCCATCAATCGATAGCTTAACCTAGAAAGAAGCATATAAACCCTAATTGGCAAACTAACCTCAATAGACTGCACAAATAATTGATTGTCTGTTATTAGTTGTGAGGAATTTGGCCCCAATTTCAAGGTTAACGAACCGTAGAACCCTAGGATTACGGTCAGGGATGCTGCAGGTGAACAAAAATCCACCAAATTATACTTGGAACAAAAATAAAAATAAACAAATCATCAGTACGATACATTTGAGATCCAAACAAATTACCGAAAAACCAAAATGTGACGATGACGGCAAGGAAATACCAGGCATCGTCACTTATTTCACCGAGCGAGGTGTTCGGTATGGGGAAGTTAACACGGTGAGACCGACTTCGGTAGCTGAGGCGGAGGCGATGCTGCTGCTGGTGGTCGGCGGTGTCAGCATCAGGCTGAAGCACTTCGACTTGCACCTCCGTTGTCGTCGGCGGCGTCTCTGATTGTTGATGGAGGTGTGAAGAAGTCAACGAGGAAGAAGTCGATGGCGCGGCGTCGGCGGAAGAAGCAGGAAGCGATGGGAGTGGTGGACGCTGAGCTTGCTCTTCATCATCCATGGAAAAGAAACCGAAAAGCTATGGAGGTCGTCGGAGTTCCTCCGGGAGGGAGGAAGGATGAATAGTGGTTGATCTCCGATGGAAAGTTGGTTGGAATCGCAAAATTGACCCCATTCTTATATTTTTCCCTGAAAATAAAAAGAAAAGAATTATCGGATATTTACAAAATTACAGTTACTCCATTAATTCATCCTAAAAAAATACTACAAGTATTTTCCCTAGGATATTTGTTAAGTGATTAAAAAGTATTTTATATTAATGAAGATATATGTCATTTGGTTTTTCAATATGTTTTTTAAGAGCTAAAAACTTTACATTAATTTTTAAAAATTAATCAAAGTTAATATTTTATACTCCATCAGTTCTAAAATATAAGTCGTTTGACTTTATGACATGTTTTTTAAGAAGTTAAAAACTAAATAAAATATTAATTTTTAAAATAATAATATACATATTAAGACTAAGTATAATGCTCCGGATTATTTTTAAAAATTAATAAAAAAAAGTTAATATTTTATATAGTTTTTTTTATAAGGTAAAGATTCGGGGGCCGGACAGACCTGACTCCCCGAGAGGCCGACGAATGATTTATAGTTTAAAACGGGGAGTAGAGTTTTAGCTTCTAAAAAACGTGTCAAAAAGTCAGATAATCTATTATGAGACGAAGGGAGTATTATTTTATAATTGAAAATTTTATATAGTTTTTAATTAACTTCTAAGCTAAAAAAATATAAAAGGACTTTTATTTTTAAATGGAGTAATAAATTAAAATTTGGAAATTATATACATTGAAGGAAAGCTATTAAAGCAATGTTGTATAGATAAATTTGAAATTTTCTTCATGGTTTTTCTAGTAAAAATTTTGGTAAATAAATTAATCAAAGAGATTCTTAAATATGCTGCCCAAGTGCCTATAGTCCATTCTATGTGCTCCCTTTTATAAAGTAAAGTTCTCTTTCTGTAGGAATAAGTAAAAAGAGTTTTGGATTGATGAAAATAAAGAACAAGGCTTTGAGATTGAAACAAAAACCTATCCAAATTACATTACTTCATCAGATATCAAAAACTCTTTGAGTGCTCATTCCTCAAGCTCCCACACTTTGAAGTTTGTTGAGATATGATGACATCTCATGATTACAAATTAATCATCCTTGAAGATTAGATGATCAACTTTCCTATACAGCATGATAAATATAATCATCAGTTCTTGAATCAATTCACTTCTAGTAACTCCATTTTATTTCTTTCTGCAGATTTTTTACCTCTGGCTTTCTGCAGATTTTGCCAATACAATTGCATATGATATATGCTTTCATCTATACAGAACACTGTGTCTTATAAGGCTGCTGCGTTTCATGCAAGTGCACTTGCAACTCATCGTACAACCTAACAGCGCGCACTTGTCAACTATGATGACTATCATCATTTAGCCTTCAATCTACATATGAAAATTCAAGAGATGGTTCCTCTTCCATGGCGGAGACACAGCCAACAAAAGATTAGCTGTCACTTACATTCGAATTCTTTTCTTCCTAAGATCAGAATCCTTGAGATATACACACATATGACATATGCCTAATTAGAAGTTTCAACCTTTCTAAAGACTACACCAGGAGCAGTCAGGAAATGCACAAAAGGTTTTCTCAATGCATCAGATCAGATAGTCTCATCAGGGTATGAAGAGTGGATCCAAATTGTCCTTGTAAATTTTAAACAACTCCGTGCAGTGGTGTCTTGCGATGAGCCTACAACCATCAATGCCATCCGGGTCCTCCCGTTTTAAATCAGCTAGCGATTTCTTCATCCTGCCTTCTGGATCCCCGTCAGTAAGAAACTTGCCCAGAGCCATGCCCCTGAAAGATATAAATATGCGTGAATAGTTCATTCATATAAAGAGGATAAGAGCAATAGAATCATTCATATAGCAATTTGCTAACTAACTATAGAAGGTCATTATTTGAACAAATAACAAAGAGATCATTCGGAGAACGAAGTTGTTGAACATTCTGTTTTGAAAGTTATAAATCTGATTCAGCATAAAATAAAACAACCAAAGGAAATTGGATGGGAAGTCATACTTTGTTTCGAGGATCTTGAACCCTCTGTTACTAGATGATGAATAGTTCTTCCACGGGCCCAAAGAGTTGTGCTTCCGATATAGAGCACAAACGGACCTCATACAAAGCTCTTCATTGGCCGTAAAAGCATTGAACATCCTTCTATCATTCTCCCACTTTAGTTGATCAACTGAATGATCACCAGATTTGCATTGCTTGGTTCCAACTTGCTCCTCTATTGAACATCCTAGAGCTTCAACTTTTCTCCGTTGGGGAACAATAGAACTTCCTGCCCGATATAAGCCCTCTTTTTGTTGCTTATTGTGGGACTCATCACTGGATTTTTTGCCTGGAAATAGAAGGTCAAGGTGATGAACAAAACCCTTTTGAGTAGCTAGCAAAGTGCAAACAAGGGGAAATCATAAAAGATCATCATGGTTAATTTTTTTAAGCAATTTAGAATCTGCTTCTTGACTGAAAAATCATTATACTTGAGTATGTTTTATCACTTGAGAACCAAAAAAAAAAAAACAAGATTTTTTCTTGTGTTGATTTTTCATCATCTTGAAAATGCAGATTGAGAAAGGCATTTCTACTTCAATCCTGATGTTGCCTGCACATTGATATGCTAAATTACCATGTACAAGAACCAAGGAATCAAGAAAATATTTTTAATGCAAAGGAGGAAAAAGGCAGATCACAGATTTCAGTGTTTACTTATAGATCAAAAGCAATTTAAAATTACAACTGCAAGTGAACAACAACATAATATGTTCTCAAGTATCAAAGCAGAAGACAATGCAAGTAAAAAAAATCAGTCAAGTTAATTTCATTGTTTCAGAAAGCAATTTGATAGTCATCCAATGATCCATGAGCCAGATCAATGCAGGAAATAGGATACTTGTTGGAACTAAAAATTTCCAAATCAAACAATGCAGAGAAATAAAACAGTGAATTATGTTGGATCATTTTGTACCTTGATTCTGAGAAGCAGGACTGCCCGAGACACCGACAACATTGCTCATAGAAGACGCTTGATATGCGAATTCGACATCTTCCTCCCTCTTCAAAACCAATAAAGTTTTCTCCTTTTTAAGCTGCTCATTTTGAGCCACCAAGGCCATGTTTTCCTGATCTAACACTTTGATGGAAGCCTCCCTCTTTACAATAATCTTTTGTCCTTCCTCCTTGAAAGCCACTTGCTCCATTAAATCGCTCTTTAAGCTATGGTTCTGACTATCCAAAGCTGCAATCTTTCCCAATAAATTTGCGATCTTACGATCTCTCTCCTCCAGTGAGCTCTTAAGCCGCTCAACCTCAGCTTCGGTCCCCTTCAGCTGCACCGCCCCCTCATCACACCGTCTTAGTTGGCTCCAAGCTGCCTTGAGATCGACGACAACCTTCCTTTTCTCCACCTCCGTCTGCCAGTATCTCTCTCTATTCTTGTCATCCTCCTCCCACCACCTCATCTTTTCTGAGTCGTATTTCGCCCTCATTTCCGCATACTTCCCCTTCCATTTCATGTGCTTCTCCTTCCTTCTTTCCTCTTCGCCTTTGGCCTTCATCAATTGTTCTTTCCACTTGATTCGCTCCGTCTTCCACCACTCACATTGTGCCTTCAAATCCACAATCTTTTTCGCCAAATCCTCGGGGCTTCCTTCCACCACCTCCATATCTGCACTGCAATTAACACGTCCAAAATCACGGAAATGTTGGACTAATTTTCATGTCTGAGCTTGTTCCTTCCAACCTCGATCGTTTAAACTTTCTTACCAAGTGAAAATATTACTAAAGATTCAACCTTTTGGATATAGATACATAGATTTAAGTGTAAGCAAACGGTAAGTAACTATAATCAAACACACATAACACAAGCATTCAATAAACTGAACGAGAAATCAAACAGGCCAAGCATGATACATTGATACAAGTAGGCAAAGCAAAGCAAAAACCTGCAATAAGCTCAAATCGAACTCCGGCAAACCGATATGGCCAACACCAACAAACGTCCAAGCAGGGGGATTAAGGTAGAAGATTGAAGGCCGATTGGAGAGAAAGGAGGGACCTTTAGGGGGCCGGGGTTGGGAAAGATGTGGTTTTGAGGGCTCAACTGAGACCGAGAAATAGAGGGTATAGGTGGGAGAAGCGAAAAATGGAGATCTGATGAATTTGAAGAGGGAGGATTTGTTTTGTCTGCAGGGAGAACCGAAATAGCGTGGGAGGGGTCATAATTAACGGCCAAATATGGCTAAAAACAACCTTTGCTTTATTTTAAAATAAAAACTATTATCCAACGGTTAATGCATTCAGATGAAATTGTGGATCAACATAAAATATCTTAGTGTTATACCGTATTAAATTGATATGTATAAGAAGGTTAAAATTAATTAATATTAGGATGAATTGACGTTCCGCCAAAGATAAAAAAAACTTTGCAATCATCCTGCGTAGTTGACAATAATGTTTGGATTTGGAAAATTGACGTTCCGCCAAAGATAAAAAAACTTTTTATGGAAAATTTACCAGGATGGTCTCCTGACTGCTTCTAGGCTTGCTTCAAGGGGTGTTTCCATGCCCTCCACTTGCAGCCTATGTAACGGTGCGGCCGAGGACGAGGTTCACATCTTAATCGAATGTCCTTTTGCCCGGTCTCTTCACCAATTCACTCAGCGAATTAACTCAACTCTTGATAACATGATCTATCAAAGTCGGGATATAAAACCTATTATCTCCTTCTTAGGGAGCAACCTCAGTGTCGAGGCTAAAGTGGAGCTTGCCTTCGTGTGGTGGAATAGTTGGTACACTCGGAGCGAACTCGTTTTTAGAAAGATTCCTATCCCTCAGAGGGCTACCACACTACAGTCCATTAAAACTCAAATTCACAATTGGAAAAAAACTTACCAACTGGAATCTGGTCTTGATGCGACACATCACCTACCCGAGAAAACATGAACCAAAGCAAAAGGAAAAAGAATAAGTATACTAAATGGCGTAAACCTCCAATTGGAATCTTCAAGCTGAATTTTGATGGTTCTTCGCTATTTAATAAGGACAGCTCGGCGGGAGCAGTAATCCGGGACTGGGAAGGCCGTCCTATCAGCATAATTTTTCAGAAATTTGGCCTTCAAAGTCCACTCAAGGCCGAAGCACTTGCGTTAAAACTAGGGATCCAACGGGCCATTCAACTCCGTATTGAGAAAATCCATATTGAGGGTGACTCCTCCATAATCATAAATCATTTACATAAACACACTACATGCCCGTGGGAAATTGAGCTCCTACTGTCAGATGTAAAACTGTTACTATCGACTATGAAAGAAGTATTCTTCTTTCATGTTCCCCGTTTGCACTAGTACCAAATGTATATTATAAGACGCCACATAGACAACGATTTCTATAAAGATGGTGTCTATGTTGAAAAAAATAGAGATTTTTGGGACGGACAACGATTATAATTTTAACCGTTGTCTTTGGGTGTGTTTGTATTCATAAAGACAACGGATATTTAAAAAACCGTTTTCATATATACAGAAGATTTCTCAAAGAAAACGGTTCATAAAACCGCTATGTAAGGCCGATTAAAATCGTTGTCTATTAGGTTATAAAGATAACAAATATTTAAAAAACCGTTATTTATATAGAAGACGTCTCAAAGAAAACGGTTATTAAAACCGTTGTCTAAGGCTGAACAAAATCGCGTTTAGTAAGTTGAAAAGACAACGGATATTTAAAGAACCATTGTTATATACACAAAAGATTTCTCCAAGAAAACGATTCATAAAACCATTGTGCAAGACCGATTTGAATCGTTGTCTATTATGTTATAAAGACAACGAATATTTAAAAAAAACCGCTGTTATATATATAGAAGACGTCTTAAAGAAAACGATTATTAAAACCATTGTCTAAGGCTGAATCAAATCGGCTTTTAGCAAGTTTAAAAGACAACTTATATTTAAAGAACCGTTGCTATATATACAAAAGACTTCTCAAAGAAAATGGTTCATAAAACCGTTGTGTAAGGCCGATTAGAATCGTTGTCTATTACATTATAAAGACAACAAATATTTAAAAAAACGTTGTTATATATATAGAAGACATCTTAGAGAAAACATTGTCTATCCGCCACTCTATTACCCAATTGGGCAATAGAGTGGCGGATAAGGTTGCACACATTTGCCACTCTGCCTGGGGTATCGATATTTACACAAATTCTGGTCTTCTTGACCTCATCCGCAAGGATGCTGCCGGGTAGAGCGTGCTCACCCGAATTCTTTCATAATAAAAAAAGATGAATAAGTGGATAACGATTGGATACTAGTTTTTTTTAAAAAAAAAAATAAAGTAAAATTTTGGATGGTGTCAAATATTGCTGAACTAGCACCTAACAATTGACAAGGTTGAGAGACTCTGGGTAAGGTATGAGACAACCCTAATCCATCAAATGGTTATCTTTATATTTTAAAACTTGATCATGAAAAGCCATACTTATGATTTTTTTAATTGCTAAAAGAATTATTATTATTTTATAATATGAGTACAATTCTTCTTCTTTTTTCGAGTTTCTGATTTCAATTATTAAATATTTTTTATTTTGAATAAAGGGTAGTTTTTTTAAAAAAAATTCTCAAATAGTCTCCTTCCTATCCTCCAACCCCTTCCCCCTCATAGACTTTAAATTACAAAAAATACAAAATAAAAAAAAAGATTAAAAAAATAGGGTTTGGATTTGGTGTAGTATTGCACTCTTAAGTTTGTTTTCCTCTCACAAATTTTAATCTTTATCATCCAATTATCTTTTAATGGTTAATGTTTCATGAACTTCATCATACACTACTTAAGGAGAGTTCATTCCAAAAAAATATGTGAGTTTATGAGAGGGGACAGACGAGGACATATTCGGGGACAGAAGATTCGGATCCCCCTCTTATCCCCTCTCACAATATTTTTTTATTATTATTTTTTTTATTTAAAATTTGTGAGAATGAGGGTTTGGTGAATAGGAGAAAGGGCATTTTGATGGATAGAAGATTTGGAGTGGGTTTTGTTTAATTTTAAAATTCAAGGGGTGCATGAGTCCAAATCTTCGTTTCCCGAATATGTCTCATTCTCATGTCCCTTCTCACAAACTCATATATTTTTTTAATTCTTTTAATCTGTTTATAAATTTTATTTTTTTAATATTTTTTTGAGGGAATGATAGTAAATATACCAAAAAAAACCGGACTTGCAAATGTAACCTCCCCAAAGAAATTTTTAGGAATAGCAATTAGACCCATAAAATTACCAAACTAACCGGTTTGAGTAACTGCCCACCAATGTAACAGAAGGAGAGACAGAAGAGAGAGCATTAAATGTGTTGCAGAGGAGAGAGTAGAAAAAGAGATCGAGGGGGGCATTAAAAGCATAAGAGAGAGAGGGGGAATGAGAGAGGGAGAATATTAAATGCAAAAGTAGGTCTGCAAATTTTCGTAGAGGAGAGAGAGGAAGAAGGAAAGGACGAGATTTTCGAGGCATGTAAAGAAGAAGAATTCGACACCCACTTAGAATATCAGTGCTACTACAAGAAAAATGGGCTATTGCAACGACTTTTGTTGTTGCGATACATGGGTTATCGTTGCAATAGCCACATTTCGCAACGACAATTGTCGTTGCGGTGTCGTTGCGGGTCAAGGCGTAGCTAAATGCTATTGCAACGACATTTGCCGTTGCGAAAAATATAACTTTTTGCAACGACAAAGATCGTTACAATAGGTTCGTCGTTGCTAAATACGTTTATCTTGTAAAATAATGGTAAGTTTTAGCAACAACAAATGTCATTGCAATTGCCATAACTGTTTTGCAACAACAACGGCGTTGCAAAAAAGTTATAAAATTTGCAACCAAAATGTTGTTGCTAAAGGCGTTTACAATTTCTTAGCAAGTATTGCAATGACTAATGTTGTTGCAATAAATATATCTTTTGCGATAAATTTTTCATTGCAAAATGATCTACTATGATAAGGTAGATGATTTTGCAATGACAAATGTCGTTGCAATAGACTATATATAAAAATAAATACGATCTTTCGCAACGAAAAAATCGTTGCGAAATAGACAAAAGTTGTCTTTAGCAACAATTTTTTTTTGTTGTAACTGTTTTTTTTTTTTTTGCAATCTCCTATTTCAATACACATTGCTCCTATAGGTTCCGCATAACACATTCATTTGTACCATTGTACAAAAATAAACAGACTTGACTTCCTTTAAATCGAATGTATACATAGATTGCCCACAAAACCATAAAAATTTACATGTTTTAAACATGTAACTTCATCATTATACTAGTCATGTCGTCCCTTCTAATCCAAAAGACTACTCCGATTCATAATCTATGCTTCTATATGCATTATAACTAGTTCTTATCTAAGGCAAAATGTCTATACGAATTCTTCCATATGCAAACTAATCCACAAAAACCTGCATCCATCATCTGTGTTCATTTTTCCAAATCCTGCAAAAAGGACAAAAATATACTTTATAATCAAAGTTAGAACCTCATTCCTCATGTTTAAAAAGAGAAGAAAACTATCATGGATGAAGAACTCCTTGGTCAGTAAATACACACATCAAACTTAAATGTAGTATGCATTTTATATTCTAAGATTTTAAATTGGATAAACCCTCTTTTCTTTTGCTCTCTTTTTCTTTCTTTTTTCTTCTTTCTTGAAATGCAAGAACTTTTAAAAGAGATGTGCATACGGAGAGAACTATAAGCACAATGTGACCAATAGAAGCATCGCCTAAATAGTATATGGGGACAATTACCAGATTTTCATGTTACTAGACATTTCGATTAGCGAGTGTTTGGAGCATGTCTTGCTTGAAAGCTTCCATTGCCCGTTGTTTTTCTGCTTTATACTCTTCCAATTCTCTTTGCTGCATTTGCTTGGTTTCTTCCATCATTTCCTCTAAATCTTGGATCTTTTTTTGTTGTTCTTGTAATTGGCCTTGTTGTTGCTCTACAAGTTGTTGTTGGGCCAGTTGCTTTATTCCTTTAGTATAACCACGCAAAGCAGTCCCTTTTCCACGTATGTAGCCGGATCTTGACCCCAAAACATTAATTAGAATATGCTCTTGTGTCATTGCATCACCACTTGTGGCAACCACGCTTTTCAGTTTACCCTATAAGAAGGTGCAAAATCAAATCATAAATGGATCATTTAATTAATGTTATTTTAATATGAAATGTGATGACAATTAAAATAGTATGAAACATTACATGAATTTCTTTTGAACTAGAATCAACCCATTGAAGCTCGCCTTTAGAATTTTTAGTTGTGTGCTCAACGAGCCACACAACATCTGCAGAAGGCTTTACATTGTTGTTTTGTTTTGTCTAACATAAGAAAAAAATGGCATTAGTCAATGAGGTAAAAGTTAGATTATCAATCAAGAACGAAATGACCACAATAACTTCTCACAAAATAATTGAGTCTATTAGCCACTTGAAGATTGAAGATCTTACCGGAGAGTGTTAAAATTTTAGATCTTACCAAATTGAGAGTGGATAAAGAATCAAGATCTTACCAATGTATCTTCTACTTCGGCAAATGATAAATTTCCAATTGTCGGACAACCGATTTTTTGAGTTTCTTTCACTAATTGCCTTCATGAAAAAAGATAGTTACATGAAAATTAAACAAAAGTGAAAAACATGAGTAGGAGCCAGAATTGAAAGTACCTTAAATCCATCGGATCCATATCGCTTTACGCAAAACTCCCATTGATCTAGAGGCAAATCAGGAGGAGGATTTTTCAAACGTTCTTCATCTGTTTTGCCACACTTATCACTCTTGTAGTAGTAATGCAATCGGGTTTTCCACAACCGATATAGACGTTGCATGGTATCCACAACAAAGCCAAATAACTTTAGGTGACGAGATTCGACAATTTGGAATTTATCCTATAATTGTAACGAATAGCAAATCAGTTCTTTAATTATCATAAAGTAGTTTAACAATATCTTTTGAAATGATTTATAGATAACATATTACCTGTATCTCCTTCCACATACTATCACTGACCAATGCGAATGCTTCTTGACAATTCTTAACATTTAGTGGAGCTCTTGTTCTGACAACACGCCCACATTCATTCACCAAATGTCGTGCATTTTCTCCAATTGCACGATCAATTTCATCAGGGATCTCAATTGACAGTTTTGAACCTCTTCCTCTGAGTTTCATGTCAACTACATAACTGTTGTACTTGCCTCTACTACTGTTTTTACTTGTCGTACATGTGGCTAAATGCATATCAACACACCCAATCTTATATATATATACACAATAATTGTCCCAAGTTATTGAAAAAAAACATAAACTGTTTACAATTTACCTTCAATGACATTCGTAGTTCCACTTCCATTTACAACTGAATTTGAGACCACGCCACCAACAGTGTTTCCTATCTGCTCCTCTATGCTCTCCCTAGGGGTTCGATTAGCAACTTCCTCCCCTTGTAAACCCAAAGCAGCTCTGCTAGACAACTTAGAAGTTCTCTTTCTCTTGCCTAATAAAATCATAATAATGTATAAATATATTTATGAGCTCATCATCACAACATCGATCAATATGTACAATGAACACATGGTTTTCCTATAATATACCTTCTCCCCTGGAAGGAACAACCTTTTTAGGTTGACTCTCATTTGGCTCATTACCTTGCACAAGATTCGTAGTTCCATTTCCATTTATACTTGAATGTGATAAGACACCACCTGTGTTTCTTGTATGCTCCTCTGTAATATTAACAACCAAAAAGACTTAGTTCTTTTTTAGTAACTACAAACGCAATGCACCCTTCTTATAAGATTGAAAATCAATAAGTAAAGAGATTTTATGATAGCATCTAGCTTGTTACGACTCGTGGAAAATCCTTCACAAGTCGTGAAAGGGGGATTCGAGCAATCTTCAGCTACTGCAGGCTGTCACGACTCGTGGAGACCCTTCAAGAGTCGTGAAAAAAGGATCCGTGTGTTATGAGAGCTACTGCAGGCTGTCACGACTCGTGAGAGACCCTTCACGAGTCATGACAGTTCCAGATATGGGGTGCCTTTACAGCTTTTCGGGAGTTTCTTTAATTTGTTTTGGATTTATTTTGAGCTGATATAAATACTCAGATTTAAGGTTATCTAGTCTATCAGATTACTCACCGCAAGGTATGCTCTCCCTAGGGGTCGGACTTGCAACTTCCTCTCCTTGTAAACCCATATAAACTCTACTTGATAGCTTAAAAATTCTCTTTCTTTTACCTATGAAAATCAAAATAATATTTCCATATATTTATGAGAGCATCATTAGAATATCGTTCAGTAAATATAAATAATAAATGAGTTTTCTATAACATACCTTCTCCTCTTGAAGGAATAAGACCTTCAACTTGACTATCATTTGACTCATTAACTTCCATTTCCGGTGAACTATTATGATGGAGATTATTGTGACTCAAAGCCTGTGACTGTGGATTTTTGGAATGCAAATCTCTTTGTCTGTCCAAGTCTTTACATTGACAAAGTGGGCGTATTGTCAGAACAAGAGCTCCACTAAATGTGGGCGTGTTGTCAGAACAAGAGCTCCACTATAACAAATAATGGGTTTGAATATCTAATTGCACGTTAAATGCATAAAAGGAATTAAGTATATATAGTCTTACTTCTTCGAGCCATGGTAAAAGTTTCTACATCATAGGGTGAAACTCGTCTAGTGGATGGATCATGATTACAACTCGTCTTCCCTCCTCTTGCCACCACCATTTTATCTGAAAAAAATGAGTTGTGGATGGTGGGCTTCACATGTTAAATAATATAAGACATAAGTTTTTGTAAGGATTTTCAAATATATGAAACTTACATAGTCAACTTTAACATATATAAACAATCCATTCCAATGATAACTCATAACTACTTGAACTTAGTTATGTCTAGCTCATTCCAAAAAAAATATGTGAGTTTATGAGAGGGGACAGACGGGGACATATTCGGGGACAGAAGATTCGGATCCCCCTCTTATCCCCTCTCACAATATTTTTTTATTATTTTTTTTGTTTTATTTAAAATTTGTGAGAAGGAGGGTTTGGGGAATAGGAGAAAGGGTATTTTGATGGATAGAAGATTTGGAGTGGGTTTTGTTTAATTTTAAAATTCAAGGGGTGCATGAGTCCAAATCTTCGTTTTCCGAATATGTCTCATTCTCATGTCCCTTCTCACAAACTCATATATTTTTTAATTATTTTAATCTGTTTATAAATTTTATTTTTTTAATATTTTTTTGAGGGAATGATAGTAAATATACCAAAAAAACCAGACTTGCAAATGTAACCTCCCCAAAGAAATTTGTAGGAATAGCAATTGGACCCATAAAATTACCAAACTAACCGGTTTGAGAAACTGCCCACCAATGTAACAGAAGGAGAGACAGAAGAGAGAGCATTAAATGTGTTGCAGAGGAGAGAGTGGAAAGAGAGATCAAGGGGGGCATTAAATGCATAAGAGAGAGAGGGGGAATGAGAGAGGGAGAATATTAAATGCAAAAGTAGGTCTGCAAATTTTCGCAGAGGAGAGAGACGAAGAAGGAAAGAAAGAGATTTTCGAGGCATGTAAAGAAGAAGAATTCGACACCCACTCAGAATATCAGTGCGAGGTTGTATCGTTCCAATAACAAGAATATATGTGTCAGGTTTTTGTTTTTTCATGCCATGTGTGGCATTTTTCAGGACAGACTCGTTATTCTCAAAGCTCCTCCAAGTGTCAATATTCAATACATGGATTACCTCTGGTTCATGAAGAACTTGACAGCATCCCAGTCTGAGTCATTAGTCATAGGTCATCCATTTGCTTGTTGTTGCACATCTTAGCACTTTGTTATTATGGACTTTGTTGGATTTCGTCGTAGACTTTGCTCGCTTTTGTTATTTTTAGGACTGCACTTTTTTGTTGGTTGTAGGACTTTGTTGTACAACTTTTGTTGGCAGTGGCGGCCCTAGGGTGGGGCGGACGTAGGCGCCCGCTCCAACCTTCGACCCATGGGTTACCTTGGTAAAAAAATAAAAAATAAAAAAGATATCGATTTGTTTATAATTAAAATGTTGAAATTTGAATTGATTTGGAGAAATTTTGTTAGGTTTTAGGGTTTGAGATTTGTAGTGTGAAAATTAGGAACCCACTTTTCTAATTAAACCGTGTTCATTTTAAGTTTGTTTACGCACGGTTTAGTATAAAACCGGGTTGAGAACGGTTTCAAAGAAAATTGTGCTCCCAATAGTTAAATTTGGTTTTAGGAACATACTTTTCTAATAAATATGTATTCATTTAAATTTATTTAAGCACACTTTTATCGTAAACCGGCTTAAATATTTAAAAAAAAACAAACGAGAACGGTTTTAAGAAAATTGTGTTACTTTTAGTTAAATTTGGTTTTGGGAACACACTTTGCAAATTAAACCTTGTTCATTTTAAATTTTTTTAAGCATGCTTTTCTCGTAAACTGGGTTAAATATTTTTTTTAAAAAATAAACGAGAACTGTTTTAAAGAAAAACGACAGCTTTTAGTTAAATTTGGTTTTGGCAACACACTTTGCAAATTGAGCCGTGTTCATTTTAGTTTTTTTAATCATGCTTTTCTCGTAAACTGGATTAAATATTTTTTTTAAAAAAATAAACGATAACGGTTTTAAAGAAAAATGTGTTGCTTTTAAATAAATTTGGTTTTGGGAACACTTTGCAAATTAAACAGTGTTCATTTTAATTTTTTTAAGCACGCTTTTCTCGTAAACCAGGTTAAATATTTAAAAAAAATAAACGAGAACAGTTTTAAAGAAAAGTGTGTTGCTTTTAGTTAAATTTGGTTTTGAGAACACACTTTTAATACAAAACCGTGCTTGAAAAAAAGCACGCTTGTCAAAAACTGTACCCAACTTACCATGCTCCACCCCCATATATTGTACTAGTAATTGAATGTTATTTTGTTAATGAATTGGCGATGCAACACTTTCATAGTTTAGAATTTCGCCCCACCTTTCGGGGAGTCCTGCGGCTGCCACTGTTTGTTGGTATTAGGACTCGTAGCTTTGCTTGCTTGACTCGTGGACTTCATGGATTTCTTAGCAATTTGTAGGCTTCAAAAAATTATTAGCATGAAAATTTACTTTGATAACATGAGTTTACTTGTTGGTGGCACGTAAAATATCTTATCTGGAACGCGGGTGGGAGAAACTCTAACCCTTTCTCCCCTGCAAAAGAAAGAGAAAAAGATGGTCTTCTCCATGATCATGCTCCTCACCACCCCAAACTGCATGATCTCCTCTATCACCATGGCTATGTGGGAATTTCACCCTTTGAGGTCCACGTTCCCATCGCCCGTCGGATATGAGAGTGACAAAGACCAACCCTTTCTTCTCTACGAAAGTCAGAGAAGAAGATGGTCTTATCACTATGAGTTCGGGATATGAAGATGATAGTTGTCATGGATGTAAAACAAATACGACATTACGACAAGCATACTTACCCATATTGGTTACTATATACTATTTGAAGTTGGCACGTGGTCCCTTTCGTATGGCACAAAATATTCAGTATTCCTTTTTGAGTGGCATGCAACCGAGGTACTGGGTTGTCTGTCCTTCTCAAAACAATGTTAATGGCGGACCTTCCAAATTCCCTCCCCCATGAGCTTGTGTGTTGTACTTATGAGCTATATTTACTGCTTTTATAGTCTCTTTCTAAACCCATCCATCAAGTCGCAGATCTTCCTCCCCTCTTTTTTTGGCGGGAACCCTTTGCATTAAATACATCATGGCTTGCACTTAATGCAACTCCTTTCACCCCCTCTCTCTCCTTTGCACATGCCATCTTTTTTTAGATTTTTTTATTTGTTTTATTATCTGCAACCGCCAACCAGTTGAAATGGTGACTTAATTATTTGCACAACTAACATTTCTCCCGCTGCAATGTAACACATAACACTGTTATTTTTGCAAACCTCTAACTTTTTTGGTATATTTATGCAAAACACCCTCTTTTTTTTTTAATTTGAAGGTTGTGAGGGTTGGGGATAGGAGGGACATATTTGAGGAAATGAGATTTGGTGTCGATTTGCATTCGCATATATAACTGGTGATATTGTACAATTTTTAAAATAATAGTGGTTTTGTGTACGAGTGATCATGTAATTTTTTTCTATCTTAAATGTAGGGGTGTTATATGAGTCAAGGAGTCGAACGGCTCAGGCTTCACTCGATAAAAGCTTGACTCGAGCTCGTTCATTTTCTAAACAAACCGAGTATGAGCACATTTTTAAGTTTGGTTCAAAGCTCGACTCGCTCGATTTAAGCTCGAATAACTCGAATTTTGTGAAATTTCTAAAATTTCCTTTAAATTACTATGTTGTGAGCAAATAGGGATGCTTAATGCTCGAAAAAAACCCGGCTCGAGCTCGTTCATTTCCTAAATGAGCCTAGTATGAGCACATTTTAAAGTTCGAGTCTAAATTTAGGTTCGCTCGAGCTCGACTTGTTTCTAAACGAGTTGAATATGAACAAGCAATACTCGGCTCGTTCGGCTCGAATAACATCCCTACTTAAATGTGAGTTTGGCACTGCTCGAACTTTTTAAAAAGACTCAGAAGTATCATCCGAAAAAATAAAAAACTTTGGAACACCAAACACCAACTAGAATATCTGCAGACTGAAGAATACCAAAAGGAAAAAAATAAGAATCTTTTTTTCTGTTCTGAGTATTGAAAATATAGTTTTAATTATTCCCTCCGATTTTTAATATGAGGCATGTGACTTTTGTGCACGTAGTTTAAGGAGCTAAAAACTATATAAAATATTATTTTTTTAATTATTTTTTTTACATTATAATACTTACTATTAATATTAAGTATTATAATGTAAAAAATTTAATTAAAAAAATTAATCTTGTATATAGTTTTTAGCTCCTTAAACCACGTGCACAAAAGTCAAATGTCTTATATTAAAAATCGGAGGGAGGGAGTACTAAATTGTAAAAGTTGTTACTGAATTTATTGATTCACATTTTGCATCCCCATAAATTAGAAATTTGCTATGTGCATGTGAGAAACAAAATATCATAATCTAGAATTCTCGCAGTTTATACATAATGTGTTTCAATTTAAAAAGACAAGGCTAAATTAATTTGTGTTGATATCCCATTAATTAATGGAATGTATGTTCAAGATTCAAGAATCAAGAATCAAATGAACTTTGTTAGATGAAATTATCAGTTTAGGATTTATGAAAATAAAGAACAAAGATTTGGTACTCAACCAAAACCTATCCAAAGCAGAGCACTTCCAAGATCAAACTCTTCATTCCTCAAGCTCCTCAAACTTTGAAGCTAGAACTTAAACTCCATTTCTGATTTCTCCAAGTTCAACTAAGAGCTAACCAAATAAAAAAAAACCCACATAAGAGATCATCTTTACCTATTTTATTGAGAAACCCACAAGATGAGGGCAGATCATGGTGTTCCTTTCACAGGTTCTAAGGGCTCGTCTGGATTCGGCACCAACTTCTCCTTCTCACTGCAAAGGCAGGTGTTATTATTATGCCGATCCCATGAGCCACGCTCCTGTATTGGCAATGGAGATTCGGCTTGTTTGGCAGCCTCAAGACAAGCGTGGAATTGTTCGTGTCCGAGTGGTTTCCTCAACACGAGCTTCTCCTTCTCTTCACCGCGATCAGCATACTGTGATTTCCTTATGTGCACCTCTTCTTCTACCCTCTGCAAAGATCAGAAAGCATGAAACTTTCTTATTCTGTGCAGCAAAGCTAAAACAGAAACAAGTATTGCAGTCTAAGAGAAAACGCCGGTCTTGAATTTGGCGACTTTGATCACCAAATACAGGCTGCCAATTCAAGACAATTGCTTTATCAAAGAAAATCCATTCCTGAGCTAAATGGTATTTTGTGATGCCTGACTACGTCTACATGTAAGAGTCTCGCAAAGATGATTGAAACACGAATTCTTATGGTAATTTGCAGCCAATTTCAAAGACAAGAACCGAATTTCACAGAGCTGTTAGCCGATTTCAATGGCAAGAACTGAATTCCATGTATAAGCAATAAGCTTATTCCCTTCAACCTTGAGCATTTATATGTTCTTACTAAGTGGACAGATGATCTACAGATTGCTAAAGATTCAACCTTTTGATCACGATAAGCATAATTCAACAGAAAATTGAGAAATCAAACAGGCCAAGCATGAAATGAATGAGCAGATCAAAGCAAAAAACCTGCAACAAACTCGAATCGAAATTGGGCAGGCCGAGATGTCCGACAGTGAGGGACCCAAACAAGTTCCCCAACAAGGCAGCATCAGGCACAGCCAAACCCTGCATCAGCCCAGCCACAAAACCAGCTAAGAAACTATCACCAGCTCCGGTGGGATCAACCTGTACGGTCACAAATGGCGGAATCTGAACTTCTTCGTCTTTCCAGTAGACCTTGCAGCCGCTCTCCCCATTGGTAATCAACACGCAGCACCATTGTCTCACTTCATCGAGATCAAGAAACTCGGCCTCCTCGCTCGAGGCCTTGAGGAACGCAATTCTCGGCAAGAGGTGGTGAAATCCGCTATCCCTAACCCTAATTAGCCTCACCGACCCGTCAATTTCATCGAATTCCCTAATCAAGCCCTGAACGTCGACGAACACGGAGTCGCAGATCTCGGTGAGTCTCTCCAGCGTCTCGGGGAGTATCTCGCCGGCGACTCCGGCGGCCAATCCGAACTCGAACCGGCCGGGAGGGAGATCTTCGGGGCGAATCGGATCGCAGGCGTGGACACGCTTGAGGAGGCGGTCGGAGTGGGCGGTGGAGGGGCGATCGGAGGAGAAATGGGCGTGGAAGACGGTGGTTTTGGAGGAAGGAGAGACGATCGGAGGGGAAGGCGGGGAGTATTTGAAGTCGGGGCCGACCTTTGAGATGTAGAGGCAATCGGAGGAGGGGAGGACGGCGGAGATGAAGGAGGCGGCGCCACCGAGGGACTCGGCCACTACGGAGCCGTCGCGGAGGAGGACGTCGTGGCAGTAGTTGCCGACGACGAGGCCCCGGCGGGGGCGGGGCATGACGGGGCGGTGGGGGTTGGGAGAGATCGTCGGGAAGATGGGAGAGGAGGTGTTGGAAATGGATTTGTCGACATGGGTGGGGGAAAATGGTGGGTTTCAGAGGTGTGTAGCCATGGCGACCGGCTCCAAATCCCCTCTCCTTAATTTGTCCCCCTCCTATCCCCCAACCCCCCCTCCCCTCACAAACTTCAAATAAAAAAGAAAAAGCAAAATAAATTAAAATTAAAAAATAGTTTAAAAGAATAAAAAAATATTTTTTTGTGAGAGGGGACAGTGTAAGGGGACATCATCGGGGACAGAAGATTCGGACCCATGGCGACCGAACAGAATCTGATTACCGAATGTGTTTAGAATCGAATCTTGGGAAAAAATTTACTAATCTATTAAATAAATTGTCTCAAATGTTTTTAATAATTTTATAATCTATTAAATAAATCATTTATACACGCTTTTTTTAGAATGATAAAAACTATAGTATAAAATATCAATTTTTTTATAAATTCATACACATTTTTAGTATTATTCATTATTTACATTTTGTTATATTTTGTAAAAGGATTTTTGGCTCACCATATAAATGCACATTTTTTTAGTATTATTCATTATTTTCGTCAAAAAAAATCCGAAAAAAAAATGAAAAAAAGAGAGATATATGTATATAGGGCATGAGCCAAAATCATTAAGTCATTTATTTGTTTCATACAAGTGTTATATTTTTTAGAGGCATATAAGAGTTTGAAAGAATGGTTGATAGTATGGTTTACATCTTTTAGTGCATCTTTAGAGTATATTATGGAAAGATGAGTTGAGAAAGAGCATTATGGAGATTAGAGTTTGGAAAGAGTAACATTGAAGAGTTATGGTTTGGATATTGCAAGTGTTGAGATTTAGGAGTCTTGATTCCCGAATTATAAAAGCACCACATAGCCAAATAATTCCATACCTTTTATTTCATACCAAGCCCCATTACAACCCCGCCGAATGGAGTCTTCTTTGAAGTCTTCCATTGAGCGAAAGTCCTCCTGATGGTTCTTATTGCATTTTCATAATTGGTTGCGAAGTGAATTTTTATAAATTGCAATGTTTATGAGATTGTGTATGGAATTGAGTTGAGAGTTGATCTTCATAGCCTAAACACATGAGAGTTGAGTGCAAACACATTATCCCTGTGAGGTTGGATAAAAAATTGCATATGCCTATGGATCGCCTAAATATGTGCTATGACGTTAAATTCACTTGCTTTGCTTTGCTACTGCTTATGATGTTGCTTTTGACAAGGGCGAAGACTTGAAGGGTGTGTTGTAGGTGTTGGTTATTGCTTGGTTATTGCTTGAGGACAAGCAAGTCTAAGTATGGGTGTTTTGATGTACATATTTGTACCTCTTTTTATTGCATCTTTTGACTTCATATTTCATTCGATTTCCAAAGAAAAGGTTCAAAAGAATATAAACTTGTGTAAGAATGGGCTAAAGTACAAGAAATATAGTCTGCACGAGTTTTGAGCTAACCATGCAGGAATTCGAGCGAAATCGGAATCAAAACGGAGAAACCAAGAAGAGCTAAGCAGAGGTAGATATCGACCTTCAACATCGATATCGATCATAGTTATCGACACACCTTCTGAGTGTCGAGATAGACCACACAGACCAACCAAGAAGGCACTCGATATCGATATCGACCTTATCTCGACAGAAGATAGATTCGATTTCGAGACGCAGATTGGAAACTTTATCTTCAAGGAGGCACGGATTTATCTTGTAACGTATAGATAGATAGCAGCTGGGATTTATTTACTTTTTAAGTTTTATCTAGTTGTTAGAATTTTATCAAAATAAAAGACCTATCCTAATTGTTTGGATAGAGTTAATAGTTTAGATAGAAGTTACAATCCTTGGATAGCAAGGATTAGTAGCCTATAAATAAAGCCCTAGGGGCTGGTTTTTTAGAATAATCCAAGCAAGAAAGACAATAGCAATAGGCAATAGAAAGTTAGAGTTTTAGTTTTGAGCTTTAAAGTTTCAAGCGCTTACGATAGTTGGCGTTGAGATTGTAAAGATTCAAAGTTTTCCATTTATGCAAGTTATTTCAATTTAAAGCATGTCTACATTCAACATGTGCGAGTAGTCTCCCAAAGCTCTTAGGGTCGGGGTGAGCCCGACGTTAGCCATGCGAGCTCGAGGTAAGTGTTAGATGTTGATATCGTTGTGTCTATATCATCTCCTACGATTCTATGTTTAGTCCTAATCGAAAGAAAAGGGATTCATGCTAACAACTTGAGTTATAAACATAAAATTGATAGAGACAATTAGGTTTATTTGCAAGAGTAATCTTAAGAGTTGGTGTACAGCGAAAGCTTGTCCCTCGGGTGAAATAGCGCAACTGTCCGTCTTATTTGCCTTATCGCATGCATTGGTTAACGTTGTAGTAAACCCTAATCCTAGGAGTTGCTTTTTATATAAGTTAATTTACCAAAACCACTGTTTTATTTCTGTTCATCGCATCTTCATCCATCCTAAAGTCTTCGGCCTTTCTTTGCCAACAAAAGCTAACGACTTTGCAGGAGAAGACATCGATATCGACCACAGACGTCGATATCGACCACTGAGTTCGTCGACAGTTTTCTGAGTCCACGACGATAATCCCTGCTGAGTTACCGAACCTCGATATCGACCCCTCAACGTCGATATCGACCACCTGTGTCGACTGGCAGTCTTCTGAGCCAGTCGATTTCGTTGACTAACATCGATATCGACCTCTCCAGTCGATATCGACTGCTTGTTTTTGTCTCTGCAGGTCTTCTGTTGCAGAAAGGACAGACAGTCGAGGTCGACATCGAGCACCAAGGTCGAAATCGAGGCTTCTGGTCGACGCAAGACGTGAGATTCCCAACGCTACTAGGATCCTGCTGACACGCCTCCTCGTGGATCGATCCTGACTACCCTTCCACTACAACGAGAGGAAGTCTTGTAATTATTTGCATAGGCTAGGAGTCGGGTTTATATTTACATCTTATTTGTATTTAAGAACTAGACATTCCTTCTATTAACAATGCTCTTCGACTACCCACATTTTCAGGGAGGCAAATAAGGCGGCTAATCAACTTACTCGTATGGCTTTGGAGTCCGCCTCGTCGTCTTGGAGCTTAGATTTAGAGTTTCAAACTCTCTTTTGTACATCATGCTCTATAAATCAAATATTCTACACAAGCAACCCACCTGTCATGGACAACGAGCTTGTTTATTTTTAATTCTTCCCCAATTTGTGGACGATTGTGCACTCATTCTGCAGAATATAATAGCAAATTGACCAATAAATAAGAAATTAAACTCCATAAACAACGAGCTTGTTTATTTTCTAAAACCACAAATTGACCAATAAATAAATACTTCATCTTTCTCCCCAATTGTATACTTAGGGCTATAATGTGTGTCAAACAAGTCAAGTTTTAACATCTGTATGTTCAACTCATTTTTAATCAACACAATATAATAGCAAACAGATCAACAATGCAAAATTGTGCACTCGCCTCCGTTATTCGTTTGTTCCTCTTAGTTTGCCCTCACCTAAATTGCCACCATCTCCACAGATTTTGGTCGCCTACAGTCGCTCAGGACTCCAATCGGCAGTCGCCTCCAGTCGTCCCTTGTTGTACGCACCGATATCGTTCGTGCGTTCGTCCCTCTCAATTTGCCCTCACCTCCATCGTTCTTTCTTCTTCTTCTTCTTTTTTAATTCAAAAGTAATGGAGATGTAAGTCCGCTGTTAATTTTAACCCACCAAGGGTGCAAGGCGAAATGTAACAAAACCCCAGGGGCACCACACGAAATATGTAAAAGAGTTGTATACTCCACGAAAATTGCAATAACCCAAGAGCACCGGGCGAAATTTCCAATAATAAAATGACATCTTTCAATTAATGGAGAGAGATAAACTGTTTTCCGATTCGATTGAAATGATATGTGTCAATTCTATTTTATCTCACACTCCGTATTTATCGGATCAAAAAGAAAAAAATAGATTACGGTTGCATTTGATTTTAATATTATAATAAAGTTTTAAATAAGGTAACTATAAGATTTTAATTTAATTGGGTTTTCAACAACTAATTACCTTGAGCTTTTTGGAACTTTTCTTGTGTATTTACAAATCTATTCATTTTATTCTTTCTCATCAACTAATCTATATATTAATTAAAACCAAAACACATATGCCACGTGTCGTCCCCTCACGCAAAGTTATTTTTGTAAGGTATTATTTACACAATATCATTTAATTATGGTAATTAAACTATCTAATATTATTTACAAATTATTAACATAATATCATCTCATAATATATTTTTAACCATCTATATATTAATTAAAGCCAAATCACCTATGCCACATGTCGTCCCCTCACGCAAAGTTATTTTTGTAAGGTATTATTTACACAATATCATTTAATTATGGTAATTAAACTATCTAATATTATTTACACATTATTAACATAATATCATCTCATAATATATTTTTAACCATCTATATATTATCTATATATTAATTAAAGCCAAAGCACCTATGCCACGTGTCGTCCCCTCACGCAAAGTTATTTTTGTAAGGTATTATTTACACAATATCATTTAATTATGGTAATTAAACTATCTAATATTATTTACACATTATTAACATAATATCATCTCATAATATATTTTTAACCATCTATATCTATATATTAATTAAAACCAAAGCACCTATGCCACGTGTCGTCCCCTCACGCAAAGTTTTTTTTGTAAGTTATTATTTACACAATATCATTTAATTATGGTAATTAAACTATCTAATATTATTTACAAATTATTAACATAATATCATCTCATAATATATTTTTAACCATCTATCTATATATTAATTAAAACCAAAGCACCTATGCCACGTGTCATTTCCTCACGCAAAGTTATTTTTGTAAGGTATTATTTACACAATATCATTTAATTATGGTAATTAAACTATCTAATATTATTTACACATTATTAACATAATATCATCTCATAATATATTTTTAACCATCTATATCTATATATTAATTAAAACCAAAGCACCTATGCCACGTGTCGTCCCCTCACGCAAAGTTATTTTTGTAAGGTATTATTTACACAATATCATTTAATTATGGTAATTAAACTATCTAATATTATTTACAAATTATTAACATAATATCATCTCATAATATATTTTTAACCAATGGGATTAATTCAAAACTTTTTTTTAGTAAAGCTAATATTAACTATATGAACTATATAGTATTATTTCATTATATATTAATTACATGATATATATTATAGTAATTAAAATATCTAATATTTTTTTTAATGCAATCTAATGCCTACTATTAATCTATATGTAAATCTTTATATCTATACCTATATCTATATATTTATTCTTAAAACATAAGAGTTTTAGCCTATGTTATCCTTGCCATGTTTTTAATTAGCTAATTAAAGCAATCAAATATTTTTTCCTTTAATTATTTCTTCTTCTTTCATTTATCTCTTTAAATTAATTTTTTTCTTTTATTTTTAACACATTTACTAACTATCCATATATTATCTTAATACCAAATTTACAATGATATTTTTTTTAAAAGTTACAATGTTTTTATTATTTTTCTAACCAATAAGAGTGATTTAAAATTTCTATAAATTTTTATATATGCTAATTTAAATGAGTTTTTTTTTTAAATATATAAAATTATTTCCGTGATACTTTTATGGTAATTATTTTTATGATTTTTATCCTAACTTTTATTAATATTTTATAATATTATTTTTTTTATATTTTTTACAAAATCGCGCCATGGCGCGGGTAGTGTACTAGTTTGTATTTTAGCTAAGCTATGTGTTAACTAACTATTAAAAAAATTATTTTTTTTCCTTAACATACGAGGCAACATAGAATTGATACCAGTTGACGTGAATGATTCATTTAGTAAATTAAAGACCTATTTGATATGAGTAATAAATGTTGGAGACCAACCATGAAATTTACTCGAATAATAGAAATAAAAAAAATTATAAATTTTTTTCCCCTTTGAGACAAACCAAATTTATTAGGTCGATTTGGTAATATGTTCAAACTCCATAATTTTCTTTTCAAGGAAAAAAAAAAGAAGGTCCAAACTTTCAAATAAGAATGATGTATATTGATTTTTTTTAAAATTGTTTTTCCAACCAAATGCATAGGAAACATTTTTAAATTAAAATCTTTTAGTTATATTTTAAAAGGATTTTATTACAGTTTATGAATTAGAATCTAAAAAAATATTTCTCAATTTAGATTCTTACTCTATTCCCTTACAATCTGCTCTTATCGTCGACGACGAGTTCCGGCTTTTGGGAAGTCCCCTGTTTACTTAGCCGATAGTCGACAATGCACATTGATCATAGCAGATAGACCACTGAGCAAACATATGACTCGATGAGCATTCAATCAAAAATAAAATGACTCGATGAATACAAATCAAATGAATAAAAAGAGGAAATATGGACACATGAGGGCTTGGTAGATCACAATTCACCAACCAAGTGATGAATCAAGCTCCATCTTGCAGGCGCCGGTAATCTGCATAGTGAAGAGGATGGGCTTCGTCGGTGTGAGCATGGTAGGCGTACCCTCCATGGCTCGATATGTCGAGCCCAGCTACCTCGGCATCCCTTGAGATTCTCAGAATCCTGAGTCTGTCCAGTGCAAAGAACATTGGACCCATTGTCAAACTAACCCAGGCAATTATGGATACAACAGCCACCAGCTGGGCACCTATCAGGCCCCAGCCTCCGCCCAGCAGCACCCCGTAAGGCCTCGACACCCCGCTCTCACCGGAGTCGTAGGCTTGGATGATGAACTCCTCCTTGGCAAGTAGGCCTGTGAAAATGAGCCCCCAGACGCCACACCCGCCGTGCAGTTGTGCAGCCTCTAATGGGTCGTCAAACTGCAGCTTTGCAGCCAGCATGTTGAGGCCGATGAGGACCAGGGCGGCTACAAACCCACAGAGGATAGCGGCCCAAGGCTCGACGACTGAGCATCCAGACGTGATTGCCACGAACCCGCCCAAGACCCCATTGCAAACTGATAGTGCATCCCAGTGGCCTATCAAGAGCCGGTTGGCAAATAGAGTTGTCAGGCCTGCCATAGACCCGGCTAGGGTGGTGGTGACTGCTGTCCTGCCGATGGCAGTCCAGTTGCCCTGATCCGTCGTGGTTGGGTAGGACACGAGGATCTTGTCGAATGAGCCCGGGTTGAACCCAAACCACCCAAACCATAGCAAGAATGTGCCAAGAACCACTAGAGTTGCATTATGGCCCCTCATCTGGACAGGCTTCCCAAAGGCATCAAATCGGCCAACCCGGGGGCCTTCAATGTAGGATCCCCAGAGACCAGCAATCCCGCCCACTAGGTGAACCACACCACTCCCGGCGAAGTCAATGGCACCAGACCCAAACAAAAGGGAGGAGGAGCTAGCACTTAGCCAACCACTAGATGACCACACCCAATGAGCCACAACAGGATACACAAATCCAGTGATGAAAAACGAGAAAATGAGATAAGCGCTGAACTGAGTCCTCTCTGCTATCGAGCCAGTAGTGATCCCAGCAACCGCTATGGCAAACGCCCATTCATAGAGGAAGAAGCTGTAGTCGTAATCGCTGCTGGGGATGCCTTCCAGAGCAAAGAAACCCCACCCTATGAAAGGGTTGGCCGTCCCATACGAGAAGGCAAAGCCGAAAAGGTAGTAGGAGATGCTGCCCACAACAGCATCAACAACATTGGTGAGCATGATGTTCATGGCGTTCTTGGCACGGACCGAACCTGCACAGAGCATGGCAAAACCGAGCTGCATAATGAAGACAAGGTAAGCGGAGAAGAGGAGGTAGAGGGTGTTGATGGAGTAGGTGACACTGTCCTCCCATGAGACCGTCATTGTTAAGCGAGCGTTCTCAAGGAAGGACAGAGATGGGGGAGGAGAAAGAACACAGATGAGGAACTGAAACTGGATGGTGTTTTAAGGAAGTAAAACAAGATTGAAAATGGGTGGAGATGGAACAAGCTGAATCTACCACAGAAAAGCCAGTTGAAGACTTGGAAGTTTGATTGGTAGCTGGGTGATGGATCCAAAGGACTAGTAGTTGAATAAAACTTGGATCCTGGAATCTCTAAAGACCCCACTTTGCCATCACCATCCAAAAAGCCTGGAATTACACAACAAGAAGAGATTTACAGTTAACTGCAGTTAACCGACGATTCAGACATTGCTATTTTCAGCATTTTATGTTTCATCTAATGTGATTTTTGTACTGGAAGGGGCGCGGTAAGGGTAAAAACAGGTGCCTATCTTTTGGTGATTTAGGGAATGTGTTTGGTAAGGTTGGCTTACACAGTACACAGTACACACAATACTATCAACTTGACCAACTACTGCAACCTATGAATCAACCTGAATCTCTCTTCACCAGTCCCTACTTCCTTCCATGATCTATAAATAACTATAAACAAATACCTGATGTATCCTGGGCATGATAAATAACACACAGATAGGAAAAAAGAATACATAGATATCAAGAAGATGCATGTGACAGACCACACACAAGGCCAAATGGACCCAAAATAATGTATAAGCTGACGACTCATAATGAATAACTTGTTTCGCAGAACAGGCCCTAGTATGTTTTGAGGGAAAAGGGCATAGATGCATATAATATATAACAAAATGTTTTCACATTGTAATAATACAGTGGTCCCATTACAAAGCCTGAAACTAAAGCAAAACAGCAATAAACACCATAGTTTACACAATATCATAGAAACAAGCAATGTTGAGTACATAGTATATTGCAAGATTCATGATTGAAAAGTCTGCTTAATCAACATGCCTAACTTGCACATCTTAACTACATTAATAACCGACCTGGCTTGAGGAATCGTTCGTAATGCAGTGTGAGGCTATATGGGCATGTGACATCAGGGAGCAGATTGGAAAGCCAGTGTTTCTTAAGTGCCATTTGGCACTTCTTGGTGAGGAAACTATAAGCAAAACTACTTGTAACTTTGTAAGGAGAAGCAGTTTTGGAGCTAATATTTACACGAACTGACATTTCGGATCAGATGACATACCAGAAAAGGCCATGCTCAGCTTTGGAACTTGAAACAATGAGCAAATATCTGGAATATGAGGACATATATGAAGGCATTTACAATATATGGTTAAGGGAACCGGCTAATTCAGAGATCACTGGTGTGGTCACCGCTGGTTGCCCGGGTAGTCAAAGAAGGTCTCATTGTCACAATAACCGATTCATCAGCTCCGGCTCTAATAGCTGCCCTCCCAGCCTCCAGAAACCGTCTGACCGAGTCCTCGGCGTATCTGTTAGCTTGTCCGACAGTCATGTTTTTCCCAATATCAGGGTAAGAATTGAGAACATAGTCACCATTTAGCTGTGATGCAAGTTGTATTAACTCTAATTGGAACTCTGAGAGCTCTGAATCTTCCTTCGGTCCCCATGGCCTCAATGAAACCTTAACCTCTGGAAGAGTTTCTGCTCAAAGATAAAAGTATTAGATGCAATTAGAAGCAGTGCTGCACGAAATTATCTGAAACAACCTTTAATTGTTTGTTCTAGACTTCTAGAATTAGAACTGGGTTGATAAGTAGTCAAGTTCCAGTATTAGAACTAAAACATGAAAAGAACACCCACTACTTGACGAGCATTGTTTTTTTTAACATCAATGCATTAAAGATTTGTTCTTTGAACATATTAAAACCAGATTATGAAGTCATGTGGCCTGCAAGGAATTGAAGCAAACCTGGGCAATCTTCACGGGGTGTATCACGGATGTTGAAGTAGCTTTCAAAAGTTCCAGCCCACGCGTCGCGCTTTGTTAAAAAGTTAGATTGTAAATTGAAAAGCTTCTTTACAGTTGCAGGGATTGACGAGTGTTCAAACTCGGAATTTGGAGTTGGCCCAGTTGGCTTGTGGATAACTGCACCAGGAAATTAATTAATCTATCTGTCAGAAATGGTAACATAACTTGGTTCACTGCATAGAAGATGCAGATAACATTAAACAAATACAAGATAGACTTTCCACATTTTTGCTTCTGGTTCAGACTACAGAAGCTGTTAGATAGTGATTTCTGTGTTTTTTTCCGAGTTCAATCAATATTCTGTTGGTTTCCCAATTTTCACCACTATCAGAAGCACATCTTATTATCACACTTTGGGATACACAAAAGTGGTGCATTACAAATTGGAGCAAATACTAAAAAGCCCTCTTGAAAACAAAATTGTATGGCATAAAATTACACAAAGAGGAGCTATGTTGATTAAAAACAAGAGTTCATTATAACAGGAATTCATCAGCCAACCTTTTAAATGTGCTACAAGCCTACATCCGTAGTTGGATAGAAACAATTGAAGCAAATTTATAAAAGAAACCCTGGAGCCAAATGGAGAACCATGCAGAGCAGACTGACCAATAATGTTATAAAAAAGAATTCCTTAATTCAAGAAGCACAAAATTCATTTAAATATATAATCAGCATGCAAGCATGACAATCAAGGCTTAGTATCTACCCTTTCCTCTGCCAGGATCAACATGAAAGCTTTTCAAACTCTAAATTAATCCACTTCCTCAAACTACATCTGAACCAAATTCCATCCTTATGAATACACCAATTTCATAAATGAGGATAGGAAATCTCAGATCTTAAATAAAGAACTCATTCCACCTAAACCAATGGAGTAATGGACTATCTAAAAAGGCTCATTCCAATTTACCTCAAAACCAAAACCAACATCCAGAAAATCATTGAATTCCTTTTCCACAACCACCATACCTAGTCTCAACCATCATCAAATAACCACTCCTATGGGTTCCATCCAATCAAATCAAAATCACAAAAACGAATTCATCCCTTCCACACGCAAGCTAATAATTCTCCAGAGAGCCAATCAAAAAGACTCATTCAAAACCAAATCCAACACAAATCAGCCAAGAACTACCATAAGTAACCAAAAGGTGGCATAAAGAAGAAAGGTAGCTCACCAGTGCCCTTGTCAATCCATGGAGAAATAAGCAAAGTGGGGACCCTCACTCCCAACCGATCGAATGCAAAGTACCACGGATCAGGCCCAATGATCCCATCCGGGTTGGGGACGTTCTTGACAGGGGTGGGAACATGATCATAAAACCCTCCGTGCTCATCGTAGGTGATGAGCAACGCCATCTCCTTCCACTGCGGACTCGCCCGCAGCGTCTCGTAAACCTCCTTCACAAACCTCTGCCCCTCCGCCACATCGTGCGACGGGTGATCGTCGTTAGCCGGCAGCATCTCCACATCGAAATACCTCTGCTCAATGACCGCGTAATTCGGCAATTTCCCCAATTTCGCGTGCAATTTGAACTTCAGCTGGTAGTTGTGGAACTTGGTGACGTGTTTCAGCTTCCTCAAGCTCTTGTAAAACAGCGTGGCAGGGATGTTCTGGTAATAAATCCCAAAGCTGAGCCCGTTGTCATCCAGCGAGTCGAAGATCGTCCTCTGCGGGAATCCATGGACAAGGTCCCTCCTCACGTTGCTAGAAGCGCCATGGGAGGTCGCCGAGTGAACATAAAACCGGTTCGGCTGAGTCGAAGCGGGCACCGACGCGAACCACCGGTCCATAACAGCGAACTCATTCGCCAACGCAGTATAAACAGGAACAAGCTTCGGCTTAAACCCGCTCATCACAGTCCTAGGCATATCATCGCTCATGTTCGCCGCCTGCTGAGCGAAACCGTTCATCGGCGCGGGATCATCGGAGGTATCCTCGGAGCCGAAAATCTGCTCTCTAATAGCCTGAATCGAGTGTCCAGGATCAGAGTCGACGAAGATCGCGTCGTCAGAGACGAACACTTTGGGGGAATTCGGATCGGAGGCGTTGAGGAAGTTAAATTCCTGGCCGGTAAGGCCGTCAATTTCAGGTCGGGAGGCTTTAAGCCAGCCGAAGACGTGATCGAAGGAGCGATTCTCCATGACGAGGACAACTAGGGTTTTGATAGGGCCTTTGATGGAGGCTCCGTGGGAGGGGGTAAGGAGGAGGGAGAGGAAGAGGAATGGGAGGAGGAGGCTCCGGCGGGAGAGGGCCGCCATGGTTGAAGGTCGCCGCCGGGGAATGAATCGCCGGCGGTGGGGGGTTTGAATGAAAGAGTAAAGTAGAAAGGGTTTGACGGAGGGAGAGGGAGAGGGAAATGAATTGAAGAGTTGGGGAGTGGGTTCGGTTTTTGGTGACTGAAAAATCAGAGATGGGCGGCCGACGAGTTACGTGTGGAAAAGGAGAGGCGACGGAATATGCTTGTAGAAACGGGAAGCCTTGTGGGCCCCCATCTATATCTTGAGTGGCTTTTAATTTACTCCGTAATGTTTTTTTAATTAAGGGTAATATCCAAGATAAAAGAATATTTGTGTGAATATTTGTAAAATATTTCATCTAAACTTTTAAAATTCGTTGGAGTATAGTAAGAGTTATCTATTTTTCACTCATTTTTTTCGGATGTGTTTTGTAAGAAATTTAAAATTATATAAATATTAAATTAAATTTCTTTCATAATTTCCTAAAAAAATTACTAGTATTTTATAAAAAAAAATTAATTTTTAAAAAAATGTAGACATATGAATTATGAGACGGATGTAATAATATTAATTTTAAGATGGTTGTTTGTAATTAAGATATTTAATACCAAGGGCTTGTTTGATTCAATGTGGAAATTGAAATTTTCAGGAAGTTATTTCATCAGAGTTGAATCATCGGGAAGTCGAATTGATGGGAATTGTGAAAATATTTTTGATTGATTTTTTTATTTTAGAGGATTAAAAAGGGGAATTGAAAATTTTCAAATATAATATGGTGGAAATTGAATTTACCTAGGGGAGACTAGGTAAGTGAACTTACTCCATATTGGAGTAATTTAACTTCCTATGAAGTTGAATTCCCGGGTTTTCATTTTTTTAAAAATATAATCCAAACGCAGATATTTCTCCAATTTCATGTGAATTTCTACTTCCTGGGTTTTTAACCTATCAACCAAACACACTCCAATAGTATTTATATTATTAAATTAATCAAAATATGTATTTAGGATAATCCTCACTTGTGCGGTTGTGCCGACCACAAAAAAAAAAAGATAATCCTCATTTGAGTAATGAGAGTGTAACACCAAATTTTATAGGAGAAAGTTGTTTCTTATTAATCAAATAACTTATATCAACAATTCTAACAAATATTCTCCAATTTGATATGACTTTTTTGGTATTTTAGGTAGCGAAAAGATATTGTGTGGTTAATCCTTGATAGTTGAATAGTCTTTTTTTTTTTGGTGCAATGAATCAATGATAGTTGAATAGTCTTGTGATGTGGATCATGCAACTAAACACAACCACTTCAACAATTGGTTTGTTCTATAAAAATGATTTTTCTTGCCATCTGGTGCTAAACCCCAAGTATGTAACCCAAGCAAGAAGATCTCCTACAACAATAATATACATTGTACATGCCCAATAATATACATTTGTAAATTTTGTTCTTTCAAAATGATATTTTAATGAGTATTATAATTAATATTCTAAAATAATGACTCTTTTAATTTTAATATTTTTTTAAATATCATTTTATACTACAAAAGTATATAAATATATGTTATTTAACATGTACAATGTAAATATAATTTTTATAATTTTTTTTATCACTAAAAAGTACCCTAAATATTTTTGTGTTACACCTAATGTCAAACTATGTGTTGTAGGATATATTCTTCCGTAACGAAACCGATAAGAGTCACATATCAGATAAACCGGCTTACGTCAATCGACTCGATCCACTGATAGGGAGCAAGACAAACCTTAGTTGTATATGTTAAACAAATATTTTGCATCGATAATCTCTTTTAAATAATACGATTTTTCTAATTTATATCTTTGAAGTATAGGTTAAAAAACTCAATTGTAAAATATTTTGTAAAATTAAAATATTTTAATTTTTCTTAATATTGCTTTCCCATGGTCCCTTCTTTATATGATAAATAATCTTTTAAAAATAGGTTACAAAGACCGTAAATAGTAAAACCAATCATTTTAAAAATAACATTTATAAACCCCAAGGTTCATAAAATTACCATGACCTTTTAGTTTTTTTTTAATACAAGAAAATATTTGAGAAATCAGATAAGAACTATTTGATTCTCGAGAAATCGATGAATTGCCATACGGATTAACCATTTTAGACTTCGTATTTGATCAGTTTACTTGAAACAACTGTTGAAAAAAGTATTTTTTTTAACCCTTTTTTAATATTTTAATTCATATATAGAGACAATATAATAAAACTAGAGTTTCTCTTTTTTTTAAAAAAAAAAAATTTACTCATGACACACATTATCAACATTACAAGTTGATGATCTACTTCTTACCTACTGTAAAAAAAAAAAACATTACAAGTTGATGAAGTTATGATTAAAGAATTTATAAAATCTAATCAGTTGAAGAAGATAGAGCTTAGAATCCAGAACCACAAATCAAAGAAAAGCCCCAACCCTAATTCATCAAATCGGGCATCTGAATCACCAGAATCGAATCGAAACCAGTAATCAAATAGGAGTTGAAGGCTACCAATTAATTTGAATGAGAGGGAAGATGAAGGCAATGCGGCAGTTTATCGAGACGCAGGGGCAGTTATAGCCGGTAAGCTCTCCCACCCCTAATCTCCCTTCACTAGGGCTGACACGGTACGATACCGTGGGAAAATTTTGATTACCACGTACCGATACTATTCGGTATATAAATTTTTCTACCACGTACCAATCGAAGTTATCGGTAACCGACGCTGTTGGTATCGAAAATGTCAGTTACCGAAATTTGGTACCGTGGCTACCAACCGAACAACAATCAATTTTCATTTACCTGGTTTAATATATGGTAACCGACGACAAAATTGAAACAGCGATTTGGTTTTTTCATTTACGTGGTACCGATGATTTTATATATGGAAACAGCAATTCCAAAAGTGTTTATTTCACTGAATTTATTTTGTGATTTATACAATTTTAAGGTATCTTTATTTTATTTCAAATCACGTTATTTTAAATATCTTACTATAAATTATTTAAACAATCACTTTACATGTGTTTATATTTTAAAAAATAATATAATGAATATCCAAACAAATCCTTAACAATCAAAGCAACAAT
Source organism: Persicaria maculosa (assembly GCA_963922045.1). Taxonomy (NCBI): domain Eukaryota; kingdom Viridiplantae; phylum Streptophyta; class Magnoliopsida; order Caryophyllales; family Polygonaceae; genus Persicaria; species Persicaria maculosa. The sequence continues at coordinate 13,546,324 of OY998261.1, read as the reverse complement.
TTTTTTTTTGGATTAATGATTACAAATATAATATCTCTTTCAAGAATTTATTAATACTTACGTCGTTGCTTAATTAAAAATGTTGAGTAACCTAAAAAATTAGATTACTTGAGAGAGGTAAGGTTGAAGTTATCCGACTTAACAATCAAAAGGATTACTCTGGCTTGTAGGCAATGGAAAAAACATAAATGTTTGGACGGACATATGGGTAAATGAAAAATATCTTGGAACATTTCGAAATAATCAAAACCCTAATCTAAAAGTCTGTGACCTTTTCACTAAAAACAACTCGTGGGATATAAATAAATTAAATAATATCTTTCCCCCTAACATTGTCCAAATGATCAGCAACATACATATCCCAACTAGAAATATTCCTGACAAACTTATTTGGATCTATAATAACAATGGAGAATTTACAGTTAAATCCACTACTTCCCTTCTCAATTCCAGAAACACAAATAAAATTGATGCAAACTGGATCTGGAAACTTAACGTCCCTCCAAATATAAAAAATTTTATCTGGAAGATTATTCTGGATATCTTACCTACCACTGCCCGCTTAAATAAATATATAAATAGAGTTCCCAACACTTGCTCTCTCTGCAACTCTGACATAGAAGACACAAACCATCTCTTATTTAACTGTCAGATCACCAAATCTCTTATAATAAATCTTGGCATCAAATTAAATAAATTATTCAATATACCGGACCTAACAGACAACGCCTCTGAAAATATCATTAACACCAAAACACAAAATAAGGACTTCTCTGACCTTTGTTACTTATGGCACAATATCTGGGAACTTAGAAACAATATTATCTTCCGAAACAACAAAAACAAAAATATCATCAACACTCTATACCAAACTATTGACAACATATATTCTTGGAACAAAGAAAATAATAATTACACAAAACCCAAAATCAGTAGACCTCCTCATAAATTAATTTGGAAACATCCACCTCCTAACACGATCAAAATTAATGTAGATGCCTTAGTTAAAACTAATTATGAAACCCAAATTGACTGCATTATGAGAAATAGCTACGGTCAGGTAATTCATATATATATAAGCAACATTAGAAAATGCTCTATTATTTTAGCAGAAGCTATGGCTATATATGCAGGTATAAGACATGCAAATGACTTGGGGATCAGAAGAATCATTATTGAAAGCGACAACGCAACCATCATCAATTCCATCAATTACATTATCAAAATCCCATGGGAGATAGCACAACTAATCGAAGAAATCAAGTCTCTAAAAGAAGACTTCGAATCGATCAACTTTCAACATTGCTACAGAGAGGCGAATCAAGCAGCTGATTTCCTTACAAAATCTCCTTTAAATTGTAATAGCATCCTAGGTTCTTACTGTTACAAGTTCCAAAACATCATCTTTTCAGATGATCATGGATGTCTGTAGCACATCCAACTTTTTGCATACTGTAAAAAAAAAAAAAAAGTCTACACAAATCGCTAATTTTTAAAGGGTCTAGTCTATTATAATCGATGCTTATACTTATAAGTTGGACTATATATAACGTTACTAGTATTTATTACCCATGTTTTTTTACGCATTTTTTAAATAAATTAGATTTTTATATTAATTATATTAATTTTTTTTTTTAAAAAAAATTTATGAAGATTAAAATAATTTATTTGAAAATTTTTAATAAAAATTTTCAAGCAATTATAAAAATAATATATTTTGTAACAACTAACAACTTAAGATATAAGGTTGTGAATGAATATAAATGTTTTCCTTAAGATCTTGAAAAAAAAAAGTTTTTAAAAACTTTTTTTCAAAATCTTAATGAAAACACGTAGTAATGTTTTTTTTTAAAAAAAAAGTATTTCAGGGTTATTTAAAACTTAAAAGAAATATAGTAATAATTTTTTTAAAACTATTTATAAATTCACTATTATATATTTTTTTTCATAACATAAATAATTCCAAGAAATTTTGGATAAAAAAATAATTTCAAGAAAACAGATTTAGGCTTTAATTGGTAATACAAAGTTGATGAGTTAGTTAAAACTGGTGGAATTTTTTTCAAAATATTCACTCAAAAATAATTATTTACCATAATATTTACACATTCAAACTATTTACAAAAATATTCATTTTTTGCAGATTAACAGAGAAACGCGGTCTGAGACCGCGTTTCTTATACAAACCGTAAAAATTAAAACTGAATAAAAAGTTGAGAAAAAATAAATGAAAGAAACGCGGTTTTAAACCGCGTTTTATAGTCAATTTCAAATAAAACGCGAGTTAAAACCGCGTGTTATATTTTTAATTAAAAAAAACTAAACTAAACTAAAAGCGCTTCCTTAAACCGCGCTTTACTAGAAAAAAAATAAAAAATAAAAAGGTTGGGCAAAAGCTGCAAATCCTTTCGGGTCCGTTTTCCTGCAAATTTTTAAGGGGTGACCGGGGTTGTGGGTGGGGGTGGAGGAGCCGGCGGCGTTTTCCTGCAGCTGGAGAGGGTGGGGATGGGTGGCGAAATGGGGGTGGAAGGGGGTGGGGGTGGACGGTTTTTGGCACCTCCGAGGGACAAGGTGGAGGGGGTGGAGGATGGGAAGATCCTCAAAATGCCCCTCCCCTTCACAGTCGATCCCACTTCCCAACCCTAGCAGCCACAAGCAAGAGGAGCGACGGGCGACTGGTGATTTCGACGACAGCTTCCCCGGCGGTAGGCTGTCCCTCCGGCTCTCCTGCGTTAGGCTCTCAATCGCCGAGCACCACACCGACAGTTCAGAAATGTCGACAACTTGAAAGTGGAGAGGAGCTGCAGGTAGGTGGGTTTAATTTTGAGTAAGGGCAATTTCGGTATTTCCATTTTTTCCACCTCATAAACACTGAAAGCAACCAAACACCATACGAGATACGTTGTGAAATATATCTCCACCTTTTCCATCCCGTAAAATATATCTCCACCCCTTCCATCCCTTAAAAATTATCTCCACCCCTTAAAAAACCCCGCGCGAGAAAACGGAGCCTTCATCTCCCAGGTCAAGCAGTACGTCCACACCATGGCCGGCTACCGATTCACCACCTCCGATCTCCTCCGACCTTCTCCAGCCCACCGCCTCCTTCGACCCACCGCCTCTGCCCTCCTCCAGCCCACCGCCTCCGGCGTCCTTCAGCCACCGCCTCCGCCCTCTTCCAGCCCATACCACCGTACCGCCTTACCCTCCTCCAGCCCAGCACCTCCTGCTCACCACTTCCGCCCTCCAGCCCTTGCCTCAGACGTTGCCGCCCTTGCCTCCGACGCCTCCGCGCTTGGCCTCCCTGATCCAACCCCCTCTTCCTCTTCCTAATTCAATTAAGCTCAACCTGTAACAACAAACAAGAAAAAAAGAGTAAAAGAGAAACGCGGTACAATGTCGCGTTTCTTATTAAAAAAACAAAAAAATATTGAATATATAAATATTATTTATCCGGAATAAAATTATTAAAAGAAATTCGGTTTAAAACTGCGTTTCTTTTAATAATTTTATTTCCTATTACCCTACAATTTAAAATATTTTGTATTGTTAATAAAACGCGGTATGAGACCGCGTTTTTCTGCCATATCTGACAAAAATGAATATTTTCGTAAATAGTTTGAAAGTGTGAATATTTAAATAATTATTTATTTTTGAGTGAATATTTAGAAAAAAAAATTCAAAACTGGTGCTATAACTAAAGTTAATAAATTAGTGTATAAAATAGATGTTAAATTAAACTTATATATATTTATTTATTTATAAGTTAATAAAATGTTTTATAACCCTAGCAAATAGAATTTTATAAATTAGCTAACAAGCGAATGGAGAGAATAGATTATAAATATAAAATGAAAAACTCCAAAACATTTCAGATGAATAATTATTAAAAATCTTAATCCATAAACTTATTAAAACTTATTAAAACTTAATCTCAGCTTTATCTCATTTAAAATAATACAATATTAAAATAAAAGGTCAGGAAAATTATTAAGATTGCTAAAATTGAAATTGTAGATATAATATGGATAGAATAGAAGTCCAATGTCAAAGGCATATTCCGTTTGAAAAATAGAATTTGTCTTGTTATTAATTATTGACTATGGAACTCAAACAAATGCAATTGGACAAAATTCATCGTTATCTTCTTGCTTGTTTCTTTTTCTCACTTTTGTTTTGGTCACTGCTTTTCTCTCTCTTTATGTCATAGTCGGTGCAACTTTCACGAGCCACACATAATCTCTCCTTATTAATCAATTCCATCGCACTCATACACTCGTTAAAATTATTAGTATTATACTTCCACACCAAAAAAAATAAAAAAAATTTGTTGTACTCTACCCATGCCATCTACTATAATAATCCCTTCGTTTTGAAATGGGCAAGTTGTGAAAAATAGCATGAATTTTAGGATTAGTTGTGTTTAATGGCATAAATTTTTAAAATTTTAAAAATAATCACCAACTTTGGTTCTGGTTGCAATAATTGGCACATCTATTGTTTTTTTTTTAAATATCACATCTTATTAACATTCTTTATAAAAAAAAACCATTCAATTTTCAATTTTTAAAAAAATGCCCATATTTCATTTTTAAAAATAATCCATTTTCATTTTTAATTTTAAAAAATATAATTTATTTTATAAAACACTACTTTTTCCCTTTTTTTCTTAAAAGAATACACTCATTATTTACAATCGGTTAAAAAAAGAACTAATTTTATTTTCTCCATAAACTCGGTTTTTTTTTCAAAAAATTAAATAATAAGTAATGTCTTTAAAATGAAAAATGAGTGTCTTAAAAAGATACCAATTAATATCACAATTATATTTTTAAAAAAATGATTTTTTTTGAAAAATTGAAAGTTTATAAACATGAAAATTGTTTTTTTTTAAAAGAAGAAAATTGTGAGTGGGTTTAAAAAACAATGGAAAAATGTGATTTTTTTGTAAACAAAATGTTAATAAGGGGTGCACTTTTAAAATAAAATGGTTGTGCTGCTAACCACAACCACCCTTCAAAGTTGGTGATTATTACAAAATTTTTGAAAGTTGGTGCCACCGAACGCAACCACCCCTAAAGTACGTGTCATTTTTTACAATTTGCCTTAAAATTTATTTTAAAATATATAGGGTTTAATGTATTTTTTAAAAAATTAATAAGTCTACGGTATATATAATATATTCTTATTTATTAATAATGAGTGTGAAATTATTTTTAAAAATTAATAAAAAAAAAGTTAATATCTTATAGAAGCAACCAAAGACAGGGACCGAGATCTATGAAAAAGTTTCGGGAGTTATGAAGGAAGTTTTGAGTTCATATGGGTAATAGAGAAGGTCGACCCAGCCGAATCTGTTCGGAAGGCTATTGGATCAAATGACAAAGACGGCCCAAAATACGATTAATCCGGCATGAGCTACATGAGTTCAATAGTTAGCGGAGGATGTAGTTAATCACCGACGGATAAGAATATATCTCCACATGGATAGTTCAATGTGCCCATTCTCATCTCTTGACCCTATTCAATTTGTCCCAGATGTAAAAATGTCCCCTCCCCCGAATTCGAAAGGTAACGGAGGCGTGCAAAGGTTTCCTTGGGCCGGACGGACATTGGCATCCTTCAAAGACTACGAGTGTAATAGGAGCATCCGTCGACAAAAGGATCGACATGAGAACTACGTTGCATTGCCTCCCATTAATATGGAGCACCATTTTGATCGAAGAAATGCTATGGTTCTTATTGTCGGACATAATTTTCTCAATTCCAATTGAGAGATCCACGAATCGGGATCTTGATGCATGTTTCGCTTTAAATTAAAATAAAAACATACTAAAAAATCAAACGACCTATATTTTAAACAGATGGAAAATATTATTTGAATTTTATGCACAATTTTTTTAAATAAATCAACAAACACACAAAGTATCAACAAATACACAAAGTATTATTATATCCTCATTTGTTACATATGTTTTTTATTTTCTCAAAACTATAACTAATCATACAATAATAATTATAATGACATCTACCTAAATTACAACTAAAATACATACTCTATTTATGTTTTTCATTTGACATTTCACACACGCACGCACTTACAAAATATTGCTCCATATCAATTAATATTGACTATAGAAAAAGAAATATTAACTTTAAAAAATAATAAACCAATAAAAAAACTATAGATAATATTAAAAAGATAAAAAGAACTATAAGCTAACTTAAACTAATTCTAACTTTATTAGATGTATTAAAAAGGTAAATTTTATGAAACCAATTATAATTTATCTATAAGGATGACAATTTCACCCGCACCCGACGGATATTCGTCTCACCCGACCCGAAAAAGTGGGTGAAAATTCAAAATAAAGCGGATATTAAATGAGTGATGGGTGAACGGGTGATGGGACTGGTCGGATTCAGGTGAAGACATTCCCCACCTGTCACCCGACCCATCACCCGACCCGTCATCTGACCCATCACCCAACTTATATTATATAATTACATTTTATATGTGAAATTACCAATATACCCCATAAACCCTAATTCAAGATACATATCAAACGATTTCCCGCTTGAAGCTTTGGTTGTTGGAGACTATGTTTTCTCTTCTTTTTATTCATAATTATTGTAATGTCTTTTTATTTCCAAGACTTTTTGCTTGAAGTGTTGAAAGTTGTGGATTTTTACACGTATTTGACCGAATTTGACTATATTTTGTAATAATTTATTCGTCGATGTGTTCGACGTATGTTTTTCAATAAATTTTTTGATGAATTTGATGTCTTGAATTTCACCCGATCCACCCGATCACCCAATGGGTGATGGGTGGACGGGGCGGGTGAAATATTTGGTGGGTGATAGGTCAGGTAGGGTGAAGGGTTTTGGGTGGTGGGTCGGGTGACGGAAGTAGATCATCCACCCATCACCGACCCATTGCCATCCCTATTTATCTACCGTAAACTTTTTTGATTTGGATCAAAACATAATAACATCATACAATAAATGCATGCTATTCAAACAGACCCTAATATTTTTTTCATTAGGTAAGATTTCGAATAGAACGAGTCTATCCGTAGCATCCTTTCGGATGATGTCGTGAAGAACGGGATCATTGAAAACCTCTCACCCCTTGGCAAAGCGGCTAAAGTATGCAACCTTATCAGCCACTTTATTGCCATCGCGGGGAATATGAGATAAATAAATTTCTTCAACTCCTTGGAGGAGTAGTTTGATATCTGACATGAGAAGTTCGATCTCCCACGGACAGCTTGAATTATCCCGCAGGTGTGTGATTATCATCAAAGAGTTCCCTTCAATCTGGAGATTTGATATACCTAGCTCCTTGACTTTCTACATCTCTTGCATTAACGTAAGAGCTTCTGCTTTGATATGAGTTTGTTTTCCCACATTTTGACACTCTAAAAATATTAGGCGCCCTTTCCAATCTCTGATGATATATGAAGTGGAATTGTAATATTATTGCAGAGAAATAAATGAAATGGTCATTAAAACACGAAATGGTTATGCTTTCAATTGTCGTTTTCCTATATATCTTCTTCACCTTTCCCGTTCAAAGCAAGATAATAAATATAAAAGCTATTTATATTATATTATATTAGTTGAATCGAATGATCGCAAATTGGCCATGAAGCCCCAATTCGTACCCATCCACGTTGCCTCTTATGGTGATTTTTAGGACAATAATTGTTTAGGTGTGAGGCTATATAATGTAGTGGTGTTAGAGGATGAAATTTGGCTAAGATAAAGGCGTTCGATAAAGGTTGTTTATGGATTTCGAGATAAGTTTAATATCTAACTTGAATGAGTATTTATTTAGAGACTTGGTTATAATAATTAACCCCTCGTTTGTTTTTTGGTAGAGAAAGGTAATGATTACCCTTATGAATATAGTCCATATTTAAGTTAAGATTCATTGATCACTATTCTAATCATTCCCCTTCTTCTCCCATTTTTCATACAAATTTGTTACCCTTCTATTCCCTAATTTGAAGGAGGGTAACTAATACCTCTAGGATGGACTAATAATCCCCCCCACCCTCTCCTCCAAGCTCACAAAAAATGATAATCATATACATTTTATATGTAAAATTTAATACCTTACCTTTCCATTCTCCTCTTATATAAACAAACGAGCCCTAAATTCGAACGATTAAAGGGATGTGAAATTGTGAATATGTGATTAAAACTCACATAATTTGTTATGCTAAATAATCTTAATGTCTTAATCATAGGAAGGCATGTCACAAATATAAGATGTAGTATAAACTATAGGTTATAAGACTTTAGTATGGTAGCTTAGGCTAATTGTATTGAACTGGATTCGGACATTGTAGTTGGGCCTAAAAGCCCAACCCAGCTCGCTAGCCCAACTCACTTGCTCCACTTAATCATAGGAAGACATGTCAAAAATAGGTTTTTACAATTAATTGTTAAAAACCATTATAAAATAAAAAAATAATTTTATAATTCAAATTAAAAAAATAATAATTGCTAGATAAAAAATAAAAAAAATAATATATTCAAAACAGGACTTTTTATCTTATGTCCCCGTATAAGTTATATTCTATATATGAAAATTTTGATCTCTGAAATCTAAACATGGACACTTGAACAACTGAACTTCAAACTGAGGATTGACGAGCTCAACATTTGCTCAAAACAAATTTACCACACCATTCCTCAAATCAGATTAACCAGCATCAGCTTCGAAAATCCGAAAACCAATGCTTAATTCGAGCTCCGAGGAAGAAGATCAATCAGAACAGATAAACAGACACCTTCAACTTGTTCTGTTTCCATTTGGGCAGTCCATAGAATGCCTTCTTCGTCATTCCGAATTTCTCCTGAAACTCTTCCTCGGACAAGTACGCCTGCATAGAGTAAAACCTCGAGCAGGTTAGGCTGTCGAATAAGGAACGACAACAATGGTCATATGCTTGGCTACAACAATGGTTACCTCGCGCTTGGTTAAGTCTATACCGGTTGCAGGATTGCTAGAACCCAACTTCAATTGCTCGTATGGCAAGATTAATGAATCAGCAACATGTTCTAAGTTATCCTCCTGCATTGCACCGCCTTCTCGGGTGTCTTCTGTCATTGAAGATGGGAGGATATGATTACCGGAATCAGGATGATGGCTAGGAGATTCTTCTGAAAATAGCTTCTTAGGTACAGGAGCTGGGCTGGAAAATCGCCTACTAAACTGCATTTCGGAAACACTTGATGCTGGAGATACGCTTCGTGGTGTCCCAGTGGAACTGACAGATCTGCTCCTGGATCCATTTTGGGTATGGCCGGATTGATATCCTCTCCATGAGTTCCTCGGAGATCCCTGGACAGAGGTTGTACTGGTAAAAAAAAACTCAAGAGAAACTCGACGGATGGAGCTAAAAGTTACATTTTATGGATCAACCGCTTACTTCCATTTTGTGCTTTTCCCCCTTGAGAAGAGCAAGCTTTCTTTCGAAAGAGTTACCATGAATCTGTCAAGGTGAAATCCAATGAAATCCAAATATTCAGACTGTATACTAATATGTGGAACTGGAACTATTGGAAAACTTCATTACCTTCGTTTTCGAGGAGTCCCATGCAAAAAATCGAGTGAAGAACTCTGGTTCATGCCCTTCTGTAACGATATAAAGAGGAGTTTCTGAAGATTGCCCTTGAGCCAAAAGATCAGCCTCTAGATATTTCTGGAAACCAGCATGCGAATAGGATGAAAAAAATACACAGATGATTGTAAGAAGTGTTTATGCGTCACTGGATGATCATACAGAATGCTGTGAGTTCAGTGATTAAGTGCCTCCAATTCGCTTCGGTATCAGTGATATGTCATCCTTGAAAGAGTACAAAATCACACTTGAAAAATGCCAATGCAGGCAAAATCAATTACCTGGCCAAGTTTCAACGCGCGGTCCTTTGATTGAACATTTGAATGGCTTCCTATCCACACAAAAACTTCTGTGTTGCAGTCCAGTATAAAGATGTCTTCTGTGGTTAAGTCGTCCTGTCCAAAGTTGAATATCTCTTTCACCTGAAAATGATGGAACATCCAAACACAGATTCAATCTATCAGGTTTGTGCATCTAATACACCCTTCACAGGCTTAACAAACCAAAGACACAAGCAGAAGTGTGAACTTACCTTGAGGTCACCTGAGCGCGAATTATCAGACCAAAATCAAAGAATCAGAACAATATTTAGTAAGGAAAAATAGGAAAAAGAAACGCATTATATAGAAATTTAAGACCTTCAGTGATTGTATGACACAAAAGCAAGCGTGGATCTTCTATACAACTCTTAGATTCCTTTTCCCTTGGGTATTCTGCTTTGCCTCCAATGGCTTTCCAGAAGTCCTCAGGCTCTCCACCTTCCCTTAGCGATAAAGATTGCCAGGATGGCTGCAAAAGATAGCAATGGTACAAGTGGTGAAAAGTCGAGGACAAAAAGATCAAGAGTCACTAAGAAGATAAGAATAAAGTGTGTTGATGACATACATTTAACAGCTCAAGCATCCTGTCAAGAAGATCATGATCTCTACTAGAAGTGAGATTCCCGATCCATGTGTAGATGATAGTTTCAGTTTGCAATACGAAGCAATAAGACGAGTTAAGGGCACTTGAAACCTGAAAGTGGATAATTCTTGTCAAAATCAAAGTAGACAAGAACCAAACAGAGAAAAAAATAGCACTATAAAATATCTTACTGGATCAACTTCAATGGCTTGCATGTTATCTGGACCAGTTCCCTGGACTCGGAAAAGAGCTGTCTTGGTGCCATTATAAGTTTGGTCTTGGATGCCATTTTCAGCAATATAACTTTTGTACCTTTCACTCATACCTCCCTACATTAAATGTAAAAGAATGACAAATCATAAAGCAAAATCTGAGCATACAAAATCTCTAAAACATTGTCTTACGAATACAGACCTTGAAAATGATTGATCTTTGCATAATCCAGAAAAACTGATCTGGCTCCTTGCCCTCCATGATTTGAGCCTTAAAAACAGTAACACGGAAGTTGAATTAGCACTGGAAACAAATTGCAAGAGATTGACTGCAACCGCTCAAAATTTTGCAAATGTAACACGGTTATAATTAGATTAGCAAAGGCAGCAAGAGGAAAAATCTCTAGTAGTTAAGAAAACTCACCAAAACTAAAGCTCCTTTGATAGAGTTGGCCATAGAAATCATCTGGGATAGAGTATCCAATCTCTCTTCCTGTCAAATATAATAGGGAAAAATAAATGAACAGATATAAATATACCTAAAAAAGTAAAGACAATTCTAACATTCAAGGTTGGGATATGGAAATGAACGCCCTCCATCTCAAAAGTGTTTCACTTTGTTAAGCTATTAAGGGAAATCCAACCAAGTTTTCAATAGATCATTATATACCCACCATTACACTCGCACGGCCAAGCCAGGTGTAAAATATTTGCTCATTTGATTCAGAACCTGGATATGTATACTGTATGATATAGCAGTCCCCACTAAATAGCTTTATCTCTGTCTCAGCTGGTATAACATGTAGTTCATCGCCATTGACCAACCAAACCTAACACATAAAAACCGTTGTCTTAACATATAAGTGAAGGAACTCTAACAACAAAGGTCATTTGGATCCCTTGGGATATAGAAGTTACTTTCACTGTGCCACTACAATCTATGGACGGACTGCATTCTTCTTCAGGAATCTCCTTCACAACATAGCCTTTTTGCTTAAACATTGCTGCAAGATCATACAACAGAATATGGATTTAATTACATAATCTCTTTCCGGTTTTCATTTCATTTCAGTGATATACCTGCTACTTTCTCTCGGCCTTCTTCGTAGAGTGTTGTCTTTTCTGTTTGTGACCAATCCACAAAGTAAGACCTATATTTAGGAGTTTCTAGTCCTTCGGTCAAGACTGTCAAATGACTTACAGTTGACCTGTCCTGAGATCTGAGGAAACCCTGGAAAAAATTACTCGACAGAAGGAATGCAAAAAGACTGAGAAACTGTATCTTAGACACGGCAAAAAAGGAAAGACGAATGATGCCAAACTTTGAGCTTATTCCCCTCAAAAAATTATATTTTCATTAATTGAAGTAGGAAGATATCTGAGAAAGTAGTGAATAAACTATGAGCTTCTTACTTCCGCAGTTGAGATCGCCTTCTTCCGTTCTGACGTAGAGGTACCTCTTCCCATCCAAACATACACCTCCGACTCACAATCCAACATATAGCACTTGTCATTACTAAGCAATTGTCTGTACAATGAATCAGCCAGAACTTCACTTAATTCACCCTGGAGTGTTATCCTGTTCATACCAAAAGTTCAAATGTACAGTTCAAGAAGGAAACAGAACAGAATTTACTGCAAGGGGATTGAACAAACACATACCGGAAAGAACTATCACATACGCACAGAGCCTTACTAATGGTTCAGTACAACTACACTCAAACGGATCGAGTTACAGCCTAATTCTATCCAGTAAGAGATATCTCATGTTTATTTTTGCCATACTAAGTAACCAAAATCCTGTTCAGGCACAGTCTCTTATGAACATCGAATGAAATCAAGTATCACAAGTAAGGCTCCTCAACTGAAATATAATTACCAGAACAATTTGATGGATGCTGGGTCTTGCTTTCGATGAAAAAAGGAAGGAGAATCCTTGGGAATAGGAGCATAGCCTCCGAATAAGCTCCAGAATTCACCAGCATCTGAGTCACCGACAAATTTTCCATCCTCTAGAGGCAAATAGGAAAGGAATAGGACAGGAAAGAACAGATCAGGAAGATAAATATTCCAAAACTCAAAACCAAAATGAAAAAATAAATAAAAATGTGTCACCTATTGTTGCTATTTTGCAGTTTCCGTTGTGCTTGTCCTCTTTAATATACTTAACAACCTCCAAAGCCTTGGCTCTTTCTTGTGTGCTGGAGTTGCATCCACTAAAGAGAAATATCTTTGACGCCGTGTCTAGAATAAATACATCATCATGGTTCAAGGAAGACCGAGAAAAAGGTACCTGATGAATTGAGTATGCAAACATCCATACACATCAGGGTATTAAACTTTTCACTTAGCCGGAATCATCAGATGTTGCAGTTTAGCTTACTTCTTTCACAGAAACAGCATGGTCACCCTTGCAAGCGAGCAAACATGCTCGGTATGCACCATTGCTTGATTCATCATGCTCTGAAGTAAAATCTCCTTCAATTGGTATTATGCAAGGTTTGAAGTATGATAAGAACTTCACAGTTTCTTGGCCCTGAATTTCTTTGTATTGCACAGTACACGAACCCAGGGCCATATCCAATTCGAGTGCCTTGTCCGATGCCAGGGTCGAATCCACCTAAGGTGTATGGTAATGGGCATAAAATTTTCATCTTTCACATAAGTTAATTAATGACTTTTAACGAAATTCACATGAAACCTGAGATTTGTTTTGAAATATATCTATATTTAGGCCACATGTAAGATAGGAGGTAATGACAAACCTCATTTGCTTCACTTCCAAGCCAATAATGTATCTCATGTTGAGAAGTTTCATCTTTCAGCAAAAAAGTCTGTCTTGAAAAAAAAAAAGAAACGAATATGACGCAACTGTACAGAAGGAGAAGAAATTTAATGACGACTATATAATAACAGGTAATATTTTGAGCAAAACCAGTTTCCTGAATGATTTAACATTACGAAACAAGTTATTCAAATCAAAACCTCCATAAGGATTTAGCCATTAGAATCATTTCACTGTCTCAGATAAATATGATGCATTGCTCCTTAGTAGGAAACTCCTTCATTAAGCCAAGTGATCATCATGCAAGAAACTTACATTCAGAACCAAATATGCATTTCCAGAATAAAATTTCCCATGTGAAGTCTTTGGAACTGGAACTAACTGCAGATTCTTTATACACCAGATTTCCAGGCCACTGAATAAAACATTAAGGGCGACATTTTTCAGCACGTAGAGCAGACAACATAGTAATTAAAAAAGTATAATGCCATCGGTGAAAGCACAAGGAAAAAGAGACAGGAAATGGAAACAATTCGGTTTATTCAAGTGACTTCAGCAATGTGGTATCTTCAAGCATTTGCTGCAGTTAATAAGGTTTATCAAAACTATGCTACACGACAGTGGAAACAGGAAATGGAAACAATTCGACATGGGTAAATGTCAATTGCAATGCCAGTTTTCATAGTTTTACATAAGGAAACACGTTTTCGTGTTTCCAAAAACGGAAACATTGGCGGTTAGCATAGATTCGAAAACACCATAGCTAGAAGAATTGGCATAGAACAGGCAAAGGATACACATTTGTTCCAACACCCTGGAAAACTGGGTCCAAATTTTTATTGTAAAAAGACATTGTAGCCGTTCGGAATTCAAGCCCTTGAAGCTGTAACAGTCACTCACAAGTCACAACCATCTACCACTGGTAACTGGTTGGTCAGATTCTGCATCACAAGCAAACAGCAGTTATTAGCGGTTTGACAGAAACAACAATCAACTCAATGCTCTAGATAGGGCACCAAAATTATCTTTAAAGGATGAATAAAATTGGGGATTTTACATGAAAGTGGTGTTGGGTGGGACAACCCAATTGTTTCAACAGTACAACTTTACTTTCCCATTTCCATTTCAGATTCCCTTTTGAACTGTGATGAGCGAACAAAGCAAAACATATTGCCCTATTTTGTGAATTGATTTCTGTATCTTGGAGTGACAAAAACCCATGAACCCATTTGGATTTTGGGACTATATGACAAATTAACCATACATTCCAAGCTGAAAATCAAGGGAAATAAGCAAATTAGAGACAGGAAGGAAAGGAAGTAGTACCTGTATATGTAATTGCTTGCCCACAATCACTAATTTGGTATTGAGGGTGAAGGGGAAAGGGAAAATCAACGACAGAGAGAAAGGAAAGAAAACAAGAAAAAGAAAAAAAAGGAGGGAAATGTTTTGGGTGGGCGGGGGGTGAAGTCTAGAGTTGCAATTTGTCCCAAAAAAAAAAAAAAAAAAAAAAAAAAAGCAATCATAGTAAACCAAAAGGTAAAAGAAAATCCCATTCATCCCCTTGAAACTTTTGTATGGACTGATAGCGACTTCACACCGACCTTAGTTTATCGATAAATCAAAGGGACCCACTTCTAGCCTTTGGAAATACTCCATCCCGGTCATAAATATGACTTTTTTTTCAGCAATTTAGATCCCATATAACACTTTTTGTGTTACATTCGATGTTACACTTAATTATTTCGGGTACACATTCATATTAAAATTTTTTAAAAATTATTTTTATACTCTATACACTTAACTTAATATGTCTATAAACTTTTATTATAAAAATATATGTTTTAATAAAATATAAAAATATTTTCTAAAATAATCAATCTTTTAATTATCCATAATTTTTAATAATAATTTTTGGTAATAAAATTTTTTAAATATGTTAATATAAGTGTATAGAATATAAATATAAATTTTATAAATTTTTTTAATTTTAATTTGTACCCAAAATAATTAAGTGTAACACCGAGTGTAGCACCCAATGTTACAGGGGATCCGTACTGTTTTTTCAGATTAGTAGAAATTTTTTTAGCGAAATAGCAAAATATTTTTAAAAATAGTCAAGACAATGGGTCTTATTTATGGTAAGTTGTTTCTAACAACGATCTACATATTTTTTTTTGTCAATTTTAAAAAATTATGTTATTATAATAGAGTCGTTTGTATAGTCTATCTGTAGTTCAATCTACAACATTCTTTTGAACGATAATTTCTAGTTCTGTATTTGTATCTAGGTTAGCATTAGACATTAAGTGTCATAGGATCGAGTCAACTTATCGGTAATGCTATTAATTTCCCAGTAGACATGGTAAATGTGGATCGAAGAAAATTTGAGGAAGTCTAGACGGGAGTCACAAATAACCAATTCAATTTTCCCAAAGCAATTCTAAGTACCATATGCATAAATCATTTCATCCTCTCGGACAAGATTGAACTATTGGGGACCCTTGAAGTTTTTCTTAATCATAATACCAATTATTATTTGTTTGTGGAAGCAATGTGATTTATGTTTGCAAACTCGACCACCAGCCTCTATGAAGCAATATGTGTAATCTTGATATCAATCAAGTAAAGCAAATCATGCGTTTTAGTGTCTGATTTGATCATATATGCACTATATGATTTCAATTTTTTGCTAGAGAATAAATCGCTATGGTGGTATGTGTTCTTCATTATCGTTATCCTTCATTGATTCACCATCTCTAATCCGCGATTTAGCCTGGATTGACTTGTGCAGTTCTTCCACAAGTGCTTCTTCAGTGATCATTTGCTCAGTCAAACCCGGAACAAGAACATGGCCTTCATCATAGACAACCAAGCCTTCTCCACCTTCTGTATCGACTATGATGTCCTCGTCGTTGTCCCTAGCAGCCACGTCGTTGCTTCCTCTTGCCGGTAGCTCTGAAAAGGCAATTAACAAGAACTTCCATTAGTATTGATTGTTCCCTGGAAGAATAAGCTCATTGTAGATTAAAAAAGATTTTTACTTGTATGTAGGAATTTGGTTTTCGCGGTCTCTATTCGTAAACCAACCTACATTAATGCAGGATGCAACTGAGTTCAACCCTTTGATGACTAAGCAAAAGCGAACTAATAGTTAATGTACGTACACATATATCATAAGATGGTAGTTGAATGATCTCTGAATTAAACAATGGGAGATCAGAACGAAATCGTTTGCAATGTGGAAGGCTTGCATAGAGGAGACAGGGGCAAGACCTATTGGAAGACTTGGACATGTAGATCTCCGGTATCCAAGCAATGGATGGTGATATTGTCGAAGATGAAGGTAATGTTTTCGCTGCGAGTATCTTGGAGGGTGTATTAACCAAGCCCTCCATTTCTCGAAAATACGAGGTTTCGCAACAAGGCAAAGAGAAAGATCTTCTAGCTAGGAGGCTTTTGAAAGAAGGTACCTATATGAGATTGAAAATGAGAGAAGGGGAGAATAAGGTGGGAATCTTCAAGCCCTTGATGATTTTACTCTTTTTTTTTTTTTTTTTTTGTGTGTGGCATAAACAGTAAAAATTTCTCAACAAATTTTACTATATTTAGGCATTTAGCTTTGACTATTGAATAGTTTATTTCATAAAAGTTCGAAGGTCATTAGATAAATCTAATGCACTCTTTAAGTCTTGGCTATGGATTAAAAGCATGACTTTAGGAAATGAACAGTGTCCGGACCATTTTGCCCCCATTATTTATGTGTAATGACAAGATTACCCTTTGTATAAAAAAAAGCCAACTTACGGCGTGCCGCTTTATTTGACTTAATTCACTCAGATGCGGAGTACTAGATATATGATACGGAGTACATGCGAACACGTGTCTGCCCTTACCAAATAAATGATTGGGCCGATCCAAATGAGCTTAACACACTACTAATGGCCCATTTTTAATTTTGTTTATCCCATATTATTTTTATATTTGCAATATGTTATTTTTATGAAATATCTGCAATATGTTATTCGTATATATATAAAACCAGTGAGGCTATTAAAATACTTTTGCACAATTTTTTTTTTATTTTTGTAATATGTTATTTTTTCATCCCTATTATTTCTATAAAGGCAAAATTGCATAAAACCACGCGTTACAACCATTTTTTTTTTGCAAAGTCACACCCATTACCCAATTTTGTTAATTGAATGTTAAAGTATGTGAAAATTCAATTATACCCCTAAATTTATTATTAGTTTACTCCGTTCAATTGGTATTAGTTGATATTTAACTTTTTGACATATTTTTCAAAAGTAAAAAAATTCTATAAAATATCAAAAAAATATTATTATTTAAAAAATATTTTCATACTTACAAAAAGAACTCTATGAAAATTGACGTGTAATTTATGTTTTATACGTTTAAAAAAATTGTGTATTATCAAAGGGCTATTTGAAGAAAATAAAAATTAGAAAAAAATGTTTCCTATACTTTTTATTATTATAAAAATGTGCGTGGAATAGTAAACCTATTTTTAGAATAATAAAAACTTAAAATAGAATAATAAAAACTACATGAAATATCAATTTTTTTAAATTTTATAGAGTTTTTTTTTTCAAGTTAATGTACATCCAACTTGCATGAGCTTATCATTTTTTACATAATAATGGGTCCAATTAATTTATGATTTGTTTGAAGAAAATCTTCAAAGAAATTTGCTAGATTAATCCCCAAGTCAAATAACTTATATAAACAACATAATTTTTCCAGAAAAAATATTAGCAGTGATTTAAAAATAATTAGTACCATCATTTAAAGGTACAAAAAATAATAAAAACAATATGCATTAGAGAGAAAATAATGTGAGCTTATTATGTTGCTACATTTTGGTATGTCGATCAACTCATGTATTACTATAAAACCCCATAATTTACAGAAGTTGTCACTGGCCTATCCTCTATCCCCGATTCTCATCAATTATAAAACTACCCCTACTTCATATAAATGCAACAAAAATCATCAGTCCAACGAAATTATAAAATGACCTCAAGCTTAGAAAGTTTACAAAATTCCATTCTTAACAAGTACTCCGCAATACCTCTTCTTAATAAGATAAAAATGTTCTTTTGTTTAATCAACCTTAGTATTAAGATAAAAATGTTCTTTTGTTTAATCAACCTTAGTTTATAAGAATTACACTACTTCGTTAAATTGATGCAAGTGATGCTTGTATTTTTTTTCTTTAGCTAATTAGATAATGAATTAATTTGCCAAACATGTCATTTTTTTAGCCTAAATTTGACAATTGTCCATAGATGTATCCAAATTGGGGAAATGTCCATTAACCTAATTGATCCCAATTCCTCTGCCCCTAACAGACCCGTCCTCGTCCTCCCCCAAATTGAGATATGAGATCTCGAGCGACATCCATGGCGCCTCGTTGGTGTTCCGTCCTTGTTGTTCCTTCTCCTACATCAATCGCGAGCGGGGAATCAAGCAGGATCTGAGATCTCGGTGTCGGGAGATCTGAGATCTCAACCACCGAGTGACATCCATGGCGCCTCCTCCTCCGAGCGACATCCATGGCGGCGATTAGCGGGAGCGGGCCGGTAACAGTGGCGATGTCGTTCCTCGCCGTTTCAGCAGTGCGGCCTGTTGTACCATCAATGGTGGAACTCCGATCTCAGATCTACGACATGAGAAGACGAGCCGCACTGCTGCACCATCGTCGCGCCGAAGGAGCGAACTCCGATTCAACGTTGGAACTCCGATTTCTTGCTCCTCTTCCAGTTGATCTCCTATATCGATAATGCCTCCTCCCAAGGTATAATCGGCGCTCCTCCGCCTTTGATTTCCTTCACATTCTTAATTTCTCAATTCTGATATGTATTTTTTTCTCTTTCTGATCATTGTTCAGAAACTTTGAGGTTTGGTCATTCTTAATGGAAGATCAATGAAATAGGAGTTTTGGTCTGCTTCCGGGTTTTCTCTTTTTTATCATTGTTATTTGTTAGATCTTTGCTTTCTTCCAACAAGGAGAAATTAATCTAGAAACTTGGAGTTTGAAATCGCCAGTCTTTGTGAATGAAAACACTTTTAATAATTACAAAAAGATGATCATCTTTTGTATTTACGTTTATAGCCCAAACTTTATGTGTTTATATTGTTGTCCACATCTTTTTAGTGTATTTTCGGGTTTCAGCAACTTCGGTGTCGAAGCGCTGGCGTGAAAAAAAAAAGCTAATTTCAGCAATTACAACAACAATTTCAACAACTCCGGTGTCGAAGTGGTGACGTGAAAAAAAAAAGAAAAAAAAAAGCAACTCCGGTTTCAGCCCATGAAAATAACCAATTTGAAATTACGAAGATAACCAATTTGAAGATAACCAAATGGTTATAATTTTATTTTTGAATTGTTATCAAATTGCACAAGCATATATTTCAGCATTTTTTGAAAAAAAAAAATAATTTCAGCAAAGACATCATTGCAAATTTCTATGGTAATAAAAATAATAATTGTATCATTATAAGAAATTGTAAGGATAATATTTTTTTAATTGCAAGACATCATTCTTATTACTTTAATGAAAATTTAAAATATAATTTCAGGAATTTTTACATTTAATTCCGGTTTCAGCAAAAAAAAAATTGAATGAAAGGATCGATGAATCCAAGCTAAATGGTGTCACATATATAAAATATAATTTCTTATAATCTCCTTTAAAAGCCTCTTAGCTCAATGGTAGAGCGATGTGCTTATGCGCAAATATGTGGGTTCGAATCCCGCATAGGCTAAATTTTATATCCCGCAACACGGTTTCAGCAACTCTGGTTTCAGCAACCCCGGTGTCGAAGTGGTGACGCGAAAAAAAAAAGAAAAAAAAAGAAAAAAAAGAAAAAAAAAGCAACTCCGGTTTCAGCAACACGGTTTCAACAACTCCGATGTCGAAGCGCTGACGCGAAAAAATAAAAAACTAATTTCAGCAATTGCAACAACAATTTAAGCAACTCCGGTTTCAGCAACCCTGGTTTCAGCAACTTATGTTTCAGCAACGCGCGAAAAAAAAAACTAATTACAACAATTTCAGCAACTTAGGTTTCAGTAACGCGCGAAAAAAAAAACTAATTTCAACAATTTCAGCAACTGCGGTTTCAGCATCTTCGATGTCGAAGCGCTGACGTGAAAAAATAAAAAACTAATTTCATCAATTGCAAAAACAATTTAAGCAACTCCGGTTTCAGCAACCCTGGTTTCAGCAACTCCGATTTCAGCAACTTAGGTTTCAGCAACGCGCGAAAAAAAAAAAAACTATTTTCAACAATTTCAGCAACTTCGGTTTCAGCAACGCGAAAAAAAAAAATGCTGAAATAGGAGTTGCTGAAATCAAATGTGCTGAAACAGGAGGGGGGCACAGGGGGCGCGCGTGGGGGGCAAAGGGGGCAAGGGAAGGAAGGTGGACATTTTGCCAATTTGGGGGGAAGGGTGGACATTTTACTAATAAAGGCCCTAATTATGGCCTATAGCACAATTCCCCCCTATAATTAGGAGAGATAGCTAAATTTTATTACAATATTTTCTTATTTTCTTAATGTGATGCACGTGACGTCAATTTTGAAAGAGATCTAAATTTGATTACAATATTTCTTTAATTTCTTAATTTGATGTAAGTGATGTCTGCATTTTCCCTTTATCTAATTAAACAACAATTAGGAGATCTAAATGTCATATGATCAAAATTGTCAATATAGATATCAAAAATGTCAATTACAAACCAAATTTACTGAAAGTGGGTGTCCGCACGCTAGCGTGCGGCACCAACTAGTGTATATATATATATATATATATATATATATATATATATATATATATATATATATATATATATATATATATAGCTTATAGTCATAAGCTGGAGTTGGCACGTGCCTGATTATATTTATAGCTTCTTCCTTTTTAGTTTTTTTTTAATCAAATTAAATTTTTGTATTTGACCAAATAAAATGTTTACTATTTTTTTTATTATGAAGGATTTATTTGTAGTAGATTTGATTTATTTGACAAATTAAATTCTTCTTCTTACACCAACAAATTAAATATTGATATTTTAATGCTTTTTTATTAGCAGGAATTGTTTACTAGATAAAATTTTATGATAATCAAACCCACGTACACCAACTTGTGATTGATACTTCTAGGCGATTGTTAATTAGCTCAATAGATGAGTACTAAACTATTAAGCCCACTGAGAAAGGGATTAGAGATAAAGACAATCAAAACTCCATTACAGCCAAGAGAGATTACAGAGTAAAATTGTGGAGAAGAACAATTAAGATAGTTTGGGATCTGTTGTTATTTATATATAACAGACGGGTTAGTTCTTCCTAATTACAGAAATTTCACCCTAAATATCTCATTATCCACAACTTACACCTTTCGTTAAATATAATTTATAGTATAATTCAGGATTGGATTAATTAACAGCGTGACTACATTTATGTTGGAACATTTAATGTACGTCTTTTAGAATCGAAATCTGTTTTTTAAGCATATATATATATTGATCGATGCGTGTTTTGCTATCTTTTTGTGCTAACCAAATGAAGCAATAGAAATATGGGAAAAAATAATTACACTACAGTACCAACTACCAACGTCAAAGAGAATGAATTGAGGAAAATTAAACTTGAGTAATTGAATTACTAAATTAAAAATAGCAGTACTAAAATTGAATTACAGAAAATAAAAAATATTGTACAATCTAATATCGATCTTTATAGTATAAGAGCTAGGTCATTCGAAAGCCCACTGGTTCTCTCGACTAACCTCCTCTTCTTCCTCCGGAGTGAAGTCATTTTTAATGTTGAAAATCTTGCGAATCTCCTCCGGAGTCTTTCCCTTTATCATGTCAGCGACGGTCTGGCAGGTGAGGTCCAAAAGGGTCTTGATGTTCAAGTAGTTCGCTGCGAGAATGAGATTGAAAAGGCTCTGTTGGTCGACCTTCACGAATTCTGTATCCCACTTTTTAAGATCATCGTCGAGTTCGTTGGTGGTGCCCTGATCTTCATGCTTATTCAAGTACTCAATCACCATAGCCAGCGTCTTGCTTGTGGGGAGTGGGATGACGTTGCGCCCTCGATCATATTCTTGATCGTCTGGGCACTACTAGAATTCTGTCATTTAACATCGGACAATTAACATCAGACAGAAAAATAGGTGATGTTAAATATATTTTTAACATCGGTTAAAAATTTTATGATGTTGAAAACAAAATAGACACCACACTAATTTATTGACCGATGTTAAAAAAATTTTTATAAAAAAATTAAACGTGTGGGATTGAAATCTGGACTATGTGAAATCCCGCCCATCTCAAATAAAAGCGGGCTAATTTAAAACTTGAGAATTTTTTTTAAGTTTGTGTTTGTTTCTTAAAAAAATGAAAACACAACCCCAATATTTCTAACACTTAGAAAAAAAATGGAATTGTTTAACATCGGACAATTAACATCAGACAGAATAACGGATTGCAGGTGGGCTATTCATACTTGTTCCAATGCATGACACCTTTAGATATAAATTCTTTTGAGTTTTCATCAACTTGCTGTTCAGTTTAAATCGTTTATTGGTGCTATTTTATTCTTGTTGGCTGATATGTTCTGTTTCATATCATCCGGGGTAATTGTGGAATCATGGTGATTCTCACTGCGTTGATGGAGTTGGTGCTAAAGAGAAGTTCAGCCTGCTGTCATTGGCCTTGTGTTTTTCTGTCATGATGAATGTGGGTTGCTGTCTTGGTTTCTCGATCTGTCATAAGGGTTGATGTCAGGGTTGCTGTCAGATTATTCCCTATTTGAAGTGTTGTGTCTTATAATGTCAATCTCTCATAGTTTTTTGGATTGGGGCCGGAAATTAGGTGCATCAATTGGGCTGGGATATGTTTTTTTTTTGAAAGACATCTTGATTTCACTTTTTTAGTTTTAGTCTTTATGTTTAGTCATTTCTTGACTTCACTTTTTTAGTTTTAGTCTTTATGTTTATTAGGTTTATCATACTTTTAAACTTCTATTTTAGGCTTGTCTTTGTTTTTCTTATCTTGAATTCTTGATTTCACTTTTGAGGTATGTCATTTCCGTTGATACAGTAGGTTTCTTGTATTGTTAATACATGAGCCTTCTTATCTCATTCGTGTTTATGTTTTTTCCTTGCTCTAAATAATCTCTAATAACCTTGATTTGGAGGTGTATTAGAAGAAAACATATAATATAGAAAGAAAACATATAATATAGATGCAAAAGGATCCAAATTTGCTCATTCATGACATGGAGCAATGTTATTTGTTGAACTGTTTATTCTTTTTAATGACAGATGGCTGTTTTATTTTACTTTTATGATCACACAGCTTCTCTGCTATTATGATCGTGTCTGTGTGTTCACCTCGTTGAGGTTAGGAGCTGAATTTATTCTAAAAAAGATGTGTGTCAAGTAATATGGATAAGTGTAGTTTTACTTCTTATCATCATCATGCTTAATAAATGTCTTTCTTAAGTTTCACATGCTCTTTTTGCTATTATGTAAGAACATTCTATCTAATTTAAAGCCTATTAGCTCAAATGGTAGAGCGTTGTGTTCAAATACAAAGATGCGGGTTCAAATCCCGCATAGGCTACGATAATTAAAAAAACTGCAAATATGACATTTAACATCGGCTAATAGCCGATGTCTTTCAAAAAACAATTTCGATATCTATGTGGGTGATGTAAAAAGTCAAATGTTTTTCACATCGCCTATAACCTGATGTCTTTGTATATTATAAGATCAGTTATATTTTATAATCAATGTTATAAGATAACAAAGACATCGAATTTAAAAATATAAACGATGTTATAATATACAAAGACATCGGGTTATAGCCGATGTGAAAAACTTTTGACTTTTTATAGCACCCACATAGACATCGATTTTTTTTTTAAAGACATCGGCTATTACCCGATGTTACCCGATGTTAAATGACATATTTCTAGTAGTGAGGACTGCACCACCACCAACTCCTTCACTTCGAAGGTCTCGCCATCCGAGCTCTTCATGGTAATCATCTTCTGAGAAGCCATTGATTGATTTAGTTTTAGGTTTTGAAAACAGAACTAATTAAATCTATAATTAATGAGCTATAGAGTTGATCGAAAAGAGGGTAATTATCAAATTAGTTAGAAGGACAAGAATATATAGACAATGGAAGAGGTTATCAGATTGACGTACTATATTTTAGGAAATTTAATAATCAATCAGATTATCTTCTATCTTAAATTATCAATTACAGTAAATATTTTTCAATTATGTATACTGAATTATATACGGATATCTGTCTATCTAATTAAGCTTTATCCCAAATATCTTGAGAAACAAATATCAATTAAATTATCTAAAATTATGCTCTATCCGAATGTATTACTCCCTCCGTTCGGCAAAACTTGTCGTTTACTATTCACGCATGCTTTTTTGGAATGATAAAAACTATATAAAATATTTATTTTTTTTAAATTTTTTTAACAAGTTTGTACTTATTAATAATAACTACAAAATTGTTAAAAAAATTATTAAAAAAATAGATATTTTATATAGTTTTTAGCTCCTAAAAAAGCATGCGTGAATAGTAAAACGTCAAGTTTTGCCGAACGGAGAGAGTATAATAATGAAAAAATTTGGTGAAATATCCATTTCCAAAGTATAATTAGGTAAATGTCCATTTTTATTTGGTAATTAAGTAAGTGTCCATAAATTAATAATTTGATAATACCAAAATATCCCTGTTTTAATTTTTCCCCTAAAACCCACCCCTTTTCCCCATTTTCTTAGATTTCGATTGCCCAATCTGTCGCCCTTGGAGGAGGAGGTTATCGGTGGAGGAGTATAGCAGCCCGACTTGGTCCGTTTCGCCTTGCCCATGGAGCTGGACAGCAACCCAGGAGAGTCACTTGTCTGACCTCCACACCAGTATACGCTCAGACTCACAGCTTAGGATATATCGAGGTGTAGCTGCAATTTCAGAACAGGGAGCCAAAACCACTTGAATATATTTTTTACCCGTGTGACAAGAACCTCCAAATAGTCGAGATCCCTCAATCAATTTCTTGAGAACACCATTAGAGCTGAGAGTTCCAGAATTTAGGGTTTAAAAACACTCGAGGTTTCAAGCCCTCCAGCCCCTTTGAAGAATCCTTCTAATTCCAGCACGAGATGAAGAATTACTGGGCAAAGCTAGCCCAGGAAGACGAATTCGTGGCTAGGAAGTCCAAGAAATCACCAGAAGTTGCCGGAATTTGGAGCTCGTTAGAACCTATCAGATGTACGGACTGAGAGTAACGCTCCAAAATTTTACCGTTATAGCAGCAACGGCTATATTCTTTCCCTTTTGCGCTCTAACTCTCTTTCGGAGTCCTACCAGAGGATGACGTCAGGACCCACCCTCCACCGGCCTTCTACAGCTTATCCGACGGAGGTGGACTTCTAGCCCACCCCCGGGGCCTGTCGTACCTTGTGGTCGTGACCAGTGCTGCGTACAATAAGTTAAGTTGGTTCACTGCTTTATTGCTTTGAGGTTTCTAGCAGTTGTGCAGTTTGGAAATCTGAGGAATCAATTAGCAGGTGGGACTTAAATGCTGAAATTTAATTCCCAGATGCATCAACGCTCAGATTGAAACGATTCTTGGTGATGAAGTGCTTGGTCTAAGGGTAAAGGTAAAATTTGCTTGCTGTTGGATCTCTTTAATTAGTAGCATTAAGCTGATGTTGATCTTTTAGAAGCAATCATATTTCTATAATTTTTCTCATACAGAGAGCTTTCATGGGGCTCTAAGTCACTGACTTTGATAGTGTTTCCTTAATTTTCAGGTGGAAAGTATATTGCTGAGCGAGAAATAGATACTTTGTTAATTCAACTTGGTGACACATTGAAGGTCCTCCCTGAGGCAAAGATTCCAGCGGATGGTGTGGTGGTTAAGGGTTCAAGTTATGTTAATGAGAGTATGGTAACCGGTGACAATATTTTATAGTTGGTGATAGTATGTAGTTAGTGGAAATTGGTGGTGACAATATTTTATAGTAGGTGATAAAAAGTTGGTGATAATGTTCTATAGTTGATGACAATGTTCTGTCATTGGTGACAAAAAGTTAATGACAGTGTTTTGTAGTTGGTGATAATGGTCGGTGATATTGTTTCAATATTTTGTAGTTTATGACAATATGTTTGTGAAAATCATTTGGTGACAATGTTAGTGTTGGTGATAATAGGTTGATGAAAATGTTTTGTCGTCGGTGACACTAGATTGGTTATAATTGGTTGGTGAAAAATAGGGTGGTGACACTGTTTTGTATTTGGTGATTATAGGTTGGCGACATTTTTTGTAGTTAGGGACAATAGGTTGGTGACAGTGTTTTGTAGTCAGTGAAAATAGGTGGTAATGATGTTTTATAGTTGGTGACAAAAGGTTGGTGCCTTGGTGGTAGTGTACATTAAATTTTCATATGCTTAGCTTTAGCCCCTCTAGGGTCTATGCTCACCTAGATCTAGGGTTTTAGGTTGGTGACAAAAGTGAGTTAATATTAGGTGACAACGGTGATGATATTACTACTGTACACACATTTTAGGGTTTAGGGCCTCGGCCCTAAACCCTAAAGACTAAACCCTAAACCAAATTATACATTAAATTTTCGTCTGCTTAGCTTTAGCCCCTTTAGGGTCTATGCTCCCCTAATTCTAAGGTTTCAATTTCATAACAAAAGTGAGTTAATGTTTTGTAGTTGGTGATAATACTCTTGAGAAAATAATATGGTGACAATGTTCCGTAGTTGGTGACAATTTTATGTAGTTATGGAAATAGGTGGTGGCAATTTTTAATAGTTGGTGACAAAAAAAATTGGTGACAATGTTTTTTAGTGGGTAATAATAGTTGTGTTTCAGTGTCACTAGTTGGTGAATATAATTTGAAAAAATTTGGTAACAACAGATTACTAAAGTAGGTTGGTGACAATAGGGGGTGTTGATAATGTTCTTTATTTAGGGACCATAGATTGATGACAATGTTGTGTAGTTGATAACAATTGGTTTGTGACAAAGTTCGGTGACAATAAGTTGGTGACAATAATTTGATAACAGTGTTTCGTAGTTGTTGACAATAGTTTGGTGACAATATTTTGCAGTTGGTGATAGTATGTAGTTAGTGAAAATTAGTGGTGACAATATTTTATAGTAGTTGACAAAAAGTTGGTGACAATGTTATGTAATTGATGACAATAGGTTGGTGACAGTGTTAACTAGTACGAGAAAAAAAAATTCTGTTAAATGTTACTAGAAAAAAAAATGTCACCAAAAAAATCAGTTGTCACCAAAATAACTGTCACCAAAAAACTGTCACCAAATGCAAGCGTTGACCGAAATGGTCAATGTTGACCAGTCAATGTTAAAATTAAAAATGGTCAAGGGGAAGGAGGAAGTGTTAGGGATGGGAAGGAGGGGTATTTTTGGAAAAAATGGACATTTACTTAATTTTGTAAAACAATGGATATTTACTTAATATTCATATCTAAAATGGACATTCACCAAATTGAACCTATAATAATTTCTATCTACTGTATATATTTTTTTTTGACAAATTCGCATCTCTCTCTAATCATTGTATTGTATAAAACCATTCTTTGTTGATTTTAATTAGGGCTATTACTTCAATTAGAATCTTTAATATGAATCTCTTCTAAACCAAGAAAAGTTAAGCATCTAACCATCTGATTGCATATATAAATACAACTTAACTGTGATTCCCCAAATACTATATACAACACGAAGTTCGTTTCTTCCAAAATCCTCGGTCTACTACCAACAGCGTGCAAATCAGCCTAAAACTGTTTCTCGGATAGATTGCACTAGTATAAAATTCACATTTTAACCCACAACATAATAGGTCAAATCTAAAATATCTGAATTCTAATATGCTTAAAAATTACAATTATGTATTTTCTTTTTTTTTTTTTTAAAAAAAACTTAAACTAGTATATAACTTGGATGTTTAGCACACCCCGGGGCCCGGACTATTAGATGTTGAGACTTACCCAACAACAAACATCGAATACCTAATAGTCCATAGCTGTAAAATCCGGGTTATTATGGTGATTTAATAGCCGGGCGTTTAGTGGGTCATACACCCACTTCCAAAGTCCAAGTTAATAGCTCTTTCGTGTAGACTCAGGATATTAGAGCATCCGCATAAGTAAATCTCTTTCTAAACTCATAACTTATTTTTTCAGTGCTACATTAATGACTCCATTTAAGATTTTTATTTTTCCACCCCCTATTCACGAACCCCAACATTGGACTCATGACTTACTTTTCTTTATTTTCCTTTTTTATTAAATGAAATTTTCAATTCAAAATTGAAAGCGATGAAGGTGAATGAAGCGACGGCAGTGGAACAATGAAGGGAGAGGAAGGCAAAGGCGGACAACAATGGGCCTCCACCTAATGCCATCTCTGATCACCTTTCTCTCTTCCCTCCATTGAAAGACTTCACAATGAGTTTTCGAAAAACCCCATTTTTAGGGTTTGTTAAATTATTAAATTGGTTAGTTTTAGGAGTATTTTTTTTGTGTGTAATTGATTCTTGTTTTTTGGTAATTTGTTATTTGAGTTAGATAGTTTGAGGATTTTGGGTTTGAATTTGTGTTTGATGTGCTTATATATATGATTGAGAGATTGTGAATTAGTGATTTTAGATCGTGATTTCTAAATACATGCAGAATCACATTGCATTCGAATGTGGAATCACTTTGCACCTAGACACAAAATTAATTTGTATCACTTTGTGAAATCACTCGCCACCCAGATACGAAGTGATTATGTGGAGATATGTAGAATGATTCTACATAGTGAAAAATATCACTAGTATTCTGTGTATTTTTTCTAGTTTTTATGCTGGGAAATGGAAGGTATTTGAATAGCCAACCCGATTATATTGTTGATTCGCTTCTCCTTCATTTGGAGCATATGCCTACGGAAGAAAGCAATCTATTGGTATTGGTCGAGAAAATTGCATGCAATAAGCCAACCTATTGTAAATATATATTATAGTTTAATTCTAAAGTAACATATTTGGGATTTTCATTAACAAGGAAAAATTGTATTAATTACACTTGATATTATGTTGAGACTAACCTTTACCATGTATATCGAGTTTTTTGCGAAAATGTCGCTGCAATGAATGAGATTTTAAAGATGACTAGTATAGCATTGGCTGATGATGACACCATCCTTAGAGATCACTTTCTATGTTACTCCGAAAGCATAGGAGGAAAGGAGGTGCGAATATACATCCATGCGTGCATTGCAGAACGGTTGGATTTTATTATATCTATTCCGGGGTAAATTTGTAAAATTGACTTGCTGTAAAATGGGTAAATACACATCTTCCACATTGACTATACCTGCTCAATTACACAAAAAATTGCGATTTACCCAGTTTACAACAAGTCAATTTTGCAAATTTACCCTAACAGAGACATAATAAAATCCAACCGTTTTGCAGTGCATAGACATATATCCACATCTTCTTTCCTCTTATGTTTTCAGGGTAACATAGAAAGTGATCTCGAAGGATGGTGTCATTCAACCTCCGCTATACTAGTCAGCTCTAAAATCTCATCCATTGCAGTGACAAGTTCGCACAAAACCCGATACACATGATAAAGGTTAGTCTCAATAAAATACCAAGTTGTTTACCCTGGAAGAGACCTAATAAAACCCAACTGTTCTGTAGTGCACGAATGGACGTATATTCGCACCTCCTTTCCTCCTATACTTTCGGAGTAACATAGAAAGTGATCTTCAAGGATGGTGTCATCCGCCTCTTCTATACTAGTTAGCTCTAAAATCTCATTAATTGCATCTGCATTTTCGCACAAAACTCGATATAAATGGTAAAGGTTAGGCTTAATAAAATACCAAGTTCTTTGTCCCTAATTTATATATTCTACGGAGTGATTACATATTCGAATGCGACGTGATTCTGTAGGTATATAGAAATTACGACCTAAAATGACTAATTCACAATCTTTTTTTTTTATCTTAGTCCAGTTCGATCGACTCAGTCACTCTACATCTGGATTGGGTACTGTGTGACTCCTAATGGGTTAACCCTCCCACTCACAAGCGACTCCATGTTTCCAAGGGGATTCGAACTTCGAACCTCTTGGCATGGGATGTAGCCCCACAACCACTACACCAACTTGTGATTGGTTACTAATTCACAATATCTAAATCAAATAAGCACAACAGTTTTGCCATTTTGTTTGTCCCTAATTCGGATTTGATGTACCTACGACTCGAGTTCATAAATTTTAGGATTATCTTTTCTACATATAATCTCTATGTAGTTGACTCATTATATTTAAATTTTTATATTAAAAATAAAAAATTTACTTACTATTTGTTCTACCTCTGCTAGTGATTGATTGAAGATAGGTGGAAAACATTGCTAGTTTGGCAAACAAACATCTTATGTGTGTTTTTTGGTCAAATCTCTATTCACGTAAAACATTATCAATAATAAAAAAGCAAATAAAAAATACCCATAAAATTAAATAACATTGAGCCTTTAAAAAATAAAACTTACCCCTTGGTTAACACTTCTATAACTTTTTCCCTGCTTGAACCGCATGCATAATACTTGTGCTCACTCGCATTGCAATCAATCACTTTTCCAACATTATAACCTTTTCTATAGGCTTGTATATCTGATGACCAATTTAAATATTTAGTAATTAGATTAATAGTCATTATTAATATTTTAAAATCAATAATTTTTTTTAAAAATTACCTTGGCATGTCCAAGACCTAGTAAAAGGCCTCCTATGTTTGGTTTCTTATGCTCTTGAAATTTACTGGAAGCAACAATCTTATCAGTGATTTCTTTGGCAATATTTGTAGCTTCATGAATATCTATGCCCCAAAATTTGTTTGGTTAATTGCAATTTAACTTCATTTGTGAATAATACAGATCCCGCAGACACAAACACAAATCTTGATCCATTAATCCTATAATACTTTTTATGGCCATCCCATAGGAAAAATCATTATAAAATTATCAATAATACATAATTAATAACTTAAAATTATAAATTATTATTTAAAATCGCAATTGAACAAACAATGAATCGCATCCTCTTTTTCCCACATAATCACTCCGTATCTAGGTGCCGAGTGATTTCACGGAGTGATACGAAGTAATTTCGCGTCTGGGTTCCATATTCGGATTCGACTTGATTATGTAGGTATTTATAAATTAAGATCTAAAATAACTAATTCGCAATCTCTCAATCGTATAAGAACATCAATTTTGCCATGTTGTTTGTCCCCAATTCGGATTTGATGTACCAAGAAGCCGGGTTGAGGAATTTTGAGATTCTCTTTTCTACTGTAATACCTATGTAGTTGACTCATTATAATGAAATTTTATATTGAAAATAAAAATTTTACTTAATATCTGTTCAACCCCTGCTAGTGTTTGATTGTAGATAGGCGTAAAACATTACTATTTTAATTTTCAGCAAACAAACATCTTGTGTGGATTTTTTGGTCAAATCCCTATTTATGTAAAACATTGTCAATAATGGAAAAGCAGATAAAAAATACCCATAAAATTAAATAACATTGAGTCTTTCAAAAATAAAAGAGAAAATTTGCGCCGAAGGCGCAAATTTTTGGCCAAATTAGAATAGTGTCCATAATTTTGAAATATTTAGCAAAGTATCCATTTTAATTTTTTAACCCTAATCTCATATTCAAACCGCCCCCCCCCCCCCCCCCCAAAATCTCAGATCCAAAAATCGATTCTCCCTGGTAGCTCCTCCTCCACCGTTTCCATGGCTCTTCCTCCTCAGTTTTCAGATTTGTCTTCTTGCTCGCTCTCGCTCCTCCTCCATTTCCATGGTTGCTCTTCCTCCTCCGACATCAGATCTGTGCTGACGAGTGGTGTGCGATGTAGAGCGGCTGGATGCGATGACGAGGAAGTGAAGGAAGGCGATGGCGAGATCCGCTTCTATGTTGTGCAGCGGAGAGATCCGACGACGATGACGACAATCGATATGCTCCTCTTCTCCAACGACGACGATGACGGCAATCGAGGTTGGAGGAGCAGAGCCTGGTGATTGCGGGGCCACCGGCGGCTTCATAATGAAGGCGGACGATTTGATCTTATTCCTCCTCTGCCTGATCTCCAACTAGGTAGGGGATTGCGGGGCCGCCTTCCTCCTCTGCCTGATCTCTGACTAGGTAGGCGATTTGATCTTTCCTCCTCCGCTTGAATTTATGGAATCTTCTGCTGAATGAAGTTGACACAGGATAAATGTTTGCTGACTACATGTTCTGGCACAGATGTGAATATCCAGCTTCATTCACAACGACGACGATGATAGTTCTAAAATGTTCTTGCACAGATGACGACAATCGAGGTTGGAGTTGTTGTCTCGAAGGCCGCATTTGAATGTCCAGCTTGAATTCGGTACGTACAACTTCAGGATTTTGTATCCAGTTAGGATCGATATGCCTTTCGTTAGCAATTCCTACCTTTTGACTCTGAATTTACTTTCAATAAGACCTTCTGGTTACCAAATTTTGAATCGATATGCCTTTCGTTTGCAATTGCACTTTGCTCTCGGTGTTTGTTTAATTTCCTATTTTCTGAAGGATCTCCATGTTTGGAGTTGAGTGGATACTGTATCGATGGGGTTTGTTAATAATAATTTCAAGATGGTGGCATTTTTCAAGTTAGATCATGGTGGTGGTTAATTTGGATGGCAAGATCACAAATGGGGCCTGATGAGTCTGATCTCTCTTTTTCATTATCTTGCTAACCGGTTTGATGGGGCCTGATGGGGTTTGTTAATAATAATTTCATTATAGTAACACTTCATGCTTTTCTTAATTACCTTATTGTTGTTATACTTTGTTTGGATCCTTCAAAATTGGTTTGTTTTTTAATGCTGACATCGTTTTTATGTGTATTTTTTAGTGCTGACATCGTTTTAATGCGTATTTTTTAGTGTTGACATCATTTTTATGCGTATTTTTATGTAAGTATATATACTGACATTGTTTTTGCAACATAAGAGATGGAGGAGGAAGGATGTACAATGATTTTGAGCGATTCGGTGGAATTGGCGGACGTCAGTGGAGGAGCCACTAATGTCACCGTTGGTGGAGCTAGAAGGAAGATGTATAGTGATTTTGAAATTTTATTTAATTACAATTTTGCCTAACTTCTTTATTTATTAAACATTTGTGTTTATATTTGTGGTTTCTATTATGTTAAATTGTGTGAGCAAAATTAAATATTTCAGTGTCAGCAAACGTTATAAAAATTCAGTGTCAGCAAATGTTATTGTTAATATATCCGTCAACAATCGTATATATTTTTACTTTGAAAGTTTCTCGTCTCCAATTGTTTTCTCCGACATTGACGTCAGCATAGTTAGCGTCAGCATCGTCGACATCCCCCGCATCAGCATTGTCGGAGTCCCCGGTGTCAGCGTCAGCATCTCCGACATTGGCGTCAGCAATCGTCAACGTCTCCCGCGTCAGCATTGTCAGCCTCAGCATCTCCGACGTTGGCGTCAACAAATTCGATGTATTTGGTGTTGGCGTCAGCAATGTTGACGCGCGAAAAAAAAAAAAAAAACTGCTGACGCAGAGGGGGGCGCAGGGGGCCACGTGGGGGGAGGGGGGCACACAAGGAGGGGCACATGGGGATGGACACTTTGCTAATTATTTCAATAAGGTGGATACTTTGCTAATTTGGCCACTATTTTTTGGCACTTTGCAAAATGCCCCAAAATAAAACTTACCCCTTGGTTAGCACTTCTACAACTTTTTTCCTCCCTGAACCACATCATGTGGTCCACATGCATACTAATTGCAATCACTCACATTCCAATTGATCACTTTCGCAGCATTATAACCTATTCTAGCTTTGTATATCTGATAGTCAATTTAAACATATTAATTACCATTATTATTATTATTATTATTATTATTATTATTATTATTTTAAGGCAAAACTAATTAAAATAATCCAACCATTAAGGGGGTGTTAAAAATATATCTCTACCTTTCAAATGTAAGATAAATATCCCGACCTTTTTAAGAGATGGTAATATAATATCCCAAAATTTTCTCCCCCACAAAAATTCTTACATGGCACATATGTGGCAAAAAATAATGATCATATTCACAAGCGTGCCCTAGGATCTTAATGCTCGAATTATACAAAGTATAGTCTAGATTGTCATGATAATTTAAAAAAAAAATAAAAAGTCTTTTTTGTAACCGAAAAAAATCATTCAATTCAATACGTTTTTATAGATTATAAATAAATTTAATCAAAACAAATATAATAAAACAAGG
This sequence comes from Persicaria maculosa, assembly GCA_963922045.1. NCBI lineage: Eukaryota > Viridiplantae > Streptophyta > Magnoliopsida > Caryophyllales > Polygonaceae > Persicaria > Persicaria maculosa. Next base: position 13,511,343 of record OY998261.1, on the reverse strand, counting down.
AAATATTTAAAATATAATTTTCAATATCTTGATTGTGTAAAATATCATTCAAGTTTATTAGATTAAATTAGATTGGTTTTTAAGTTTATCTTAATTTTTTTATTTTGGATTTAAGAAAAAATAAAAAATTACATTCTTTTTTATATTTTTTAATAATAATAATTTACTTCTTATATATAAATGAACACCATTGAATAATCTAAATAATTAAATTTTCATTTCAATTTCGTAGTAACATAAAGTTTATAATTGGCAAAATATTCTTCAGTTTTGATAAGTTAAATCACTAGGTAATCATTTACTAATTGAAAATATGTTATTTTTCTTTACATTTTTTTATTTTGGTTGTTATAGATATTGATTTAAAAAAAGATATAAAAAGTTAGGTACAAATTAAATCTAAAACTACGAAAGTTTATTAAATAAACTTTTAAACTCATCTAATTTAATTTTATACAGTATGTTTATTTGAATTGAAAATACATGAGTAATACAATACAAAAAATCAGAATTTTCTTGGAGAGAAATCATTGGGATATTATATTACCATCACTTATAAAGGTCGGGATATATATCTTACATTTGAAAGATTGAGATATATTTTTAACACCCACTTAAAGGTTGGGTTATTTTAATTAGTTTCGCCTTATTTTAAAATCAATAATTTTTTTTAAATTACCTTGGCATTTCAATTTTGGATTCTTTTGCGCTTGAGATTTATTGGAAGCAACAATCTTATCAGTGGTTTCTTTGGCAATCTTTGCAGCTTTATGAATATCTACGCCCCCAAAATTTGTTCGATTAATTGCGATTTAACTTCGTTTGTGAACAATACAAATCCAGCAGACACAAACACAAATCTTGACCCATTGATCATATGATACTTGTTACGGCCATCTCATAAGAGAAATCATTATAAATTATCAATAATAAATAATTAATAACTTAAAATGATAAATAATTATTTACAAAAGTGCAATTGACCGAACATTGAATTGCATCTTCTCTTGTGCTTCATGAACTATTTATGCTTACAACTTTATCATATTCCAAATTTGTTTTGATAGGTATGAGTATGACTGATATGATGATGCATCTCTTGTTAATTTATAATCTTTTTTTTTGGGTGATAATATTTACACCCATAAATTTTACTATATGCACCACATCTACGCCTCTTGAATTACACCCCTGCTCCTCTTGAGTCACACACCTGCCCCTCAAAAGGCGCAAGGTATTTTAATGTAAAATACCATGCGCCTCTTGAGGGGCAGGTGTGTGACTCAAAAGAAGTAGGGTGTATTTTAAAAAAAATATAAAAAGTGAGATATGTGGTGTAAATAGTAAATTTTGTGGTGTAAATAACATTGGCTTTTTTTTTTGACAAATAGCCTAAAAAAGCAATTCTCAAGCCTATATCGAATTTTATGCTATAATTTAGTAGTTTCTCATTCTATTTGACCTCGTTCTTTCAATGAATATCTTTTAACTCAGATTGACATTAAGAAAACCGCAAAATTGTTAGTTGTTTCATCATTTATATGTTGAGTTCTAAATCCTGAAAGTTATATAAAAAGCATATATCTCATTATGCTACATTTCTAAGAATGACCTTTCCTGACTTTCTCATTCAAAAACACATATAGAAATGATGTTGGGTTCTGATTTTTGCATTTGCATAAGTGCAATTGAGATGCTGGAAGCCGAGATGAAAGAGAATGCAAATCAAGTAAACCACTCATTGTCTAGAAAGGAAACCTTAGAGCAATCGAATGTTCTATCATCTGCCATATGTCCCTAAATATTTACAAGATAGTCAATGTACTTATGCTTACTTTCAGAAAGGAGAGATGTTATTGTAACTTATGCTGATTAAGTTAGGTAGCAATGTAAACATCTACTATATGATTGTTGCATAATGAGATAAAAGAAAAAAGCCACGAGACGTTTTATGAATCAAAATTATGCTTCTTATTTCTTTTATTCACCTTATATGGTTGTGGATTGCACATATCTTCCACTTATTATTCCAACAACAATATTATCTCTATGCAACTATCTCATGGTAGAGATCACGATTGAATGGACCTTCAATCGGCACATTGAGGTAAGTTGCTTGCTCGCTATTGAGCCTAGTAAGCCTACCTCCAAGGTGGCTAATGTGTAGCCTCGCAACATTCTCTTCCAAGTGTCTTGGAAGCACATAAATCTTTCTCTCATACTTGGAGGACTTCCTCTCGTTCCAAAGGCTGATTTGGGAAAACACATGGTTTGTTAAGGCAATTGATCTTAAAAAGCTCGGGTGACCAGATGCGCTAGCAAAGTTCAGTTTCCTCCCTTCAGCAAGGACTATGATAGCCTTCTTAGATTCATTGAAGATGAAACGATCGGATATATGGGGTTTGATTGTGACCCTCCTAACACCGGGATAAGCCTTGAGACCTTCAAAGTCTATCTCGTTCGCAAAGTGGCCCATATTCAAGACAATGGCATTGTTCTTCATTCGTTTCATGTGTTGAATCGAGATGACATCCCTATTCATAGTTGCTGTTACGAAGACATCTGCTTCCGACACAATATCCTCTAAGGTACGAACAGGAAAACCTTCCATGAAAGCTTGCAAAGCACGAGTAGGGTTGACTTCTACGACAAATACTCGTGCCCTGAGTCCCCTTAGAGCATAAGCGGCGCCTCTGCCAACATCTCCGAAGCCAAAGATGGAAACAAATTTACCACTAGGTGCAAAATGATCAGTGGCTCTCATGAAACCGTCAAGGAAGGATTGGCGACTTCCATGGAAACTAGCGATCTGTACGTGCACAAATTAATCAACATTTGAGAAACTTGACAATATCCAATAATACTATAACAGATTTAATAAAATTTGTTGTTCCAATTTCAATGCAGATCATAGAATATACCTGACTAGTGACAACGTTATTGATGTTAATCGCCGGGAATAAGAGGGATCTATTTTCTTGCAACTGGTACAACCTCCTAATACCAATATTGCTAAGCTCAGAAACACCCACTAATCCCTCTCTGATGTTTCTAAACCTCCGCGGATTAACTTTGATCCCTTCTCTGATGAATTGTAGCATGAACCTTGTCCTCTCATTGTCGACGCTCTGTGGATCAGAGAACCTCCCACTCCTCTCGTGCTTCTCCTCTATTCTAACACCCTCATGGATGAACTGAGTGATATCTCCAGCTTCATCAATCAATAGGGTCGGTCCATTTTCACGACCCCAATCCAAAGCCCTTTCTACTGACCACCAGTATTCCTAAAAATCATTTATATGGATTAAAAAATGATGATATATATATATATATATATATATATATATATATATATATATATATATATATATATATATATATATATATATATATATATATATATATTCGATTAATATAGCTAGGTGATCGATGAAATATGCATATATTGTTTCAATTGAAAATGAGCAAATATATGTGAAGTTAGGAAGCTAACATGAAGGGATTGACCCTTCCATGCAAAGACAGAAGCCGAGTCACGTGCAATGGCGGCAGCAGCATGGTCCTCTGTTGAGAAGGGATCGAAGGAGCACCAACGAACGGAGGCACCAAGTGCGGTAAGGGTCTCGATGAGCACCGCAGTTTGGGTGTTCATGTGGAGGGCTCCGGTGATCCTTGTGCCCTTCAAAGGCTGTGAGGACCCGAATTCTGACCGACAAGCGATGAGGCCAGGCATCTCCGACTCCGCCAACTGGATTTGTAGGCGCCCGTAGTCGGCTTGGGACACATCCCGCACCCTATATTCCCTGCCAGAGGCGGTTCTTTCAGTCACCAAATTCAATTTTTGGGCGGATGTTGCAGCTGAAATGGAGCTGAAACTCATTTTGAACTGCTTGGTTGTGAGATGGATTTGGTTTAGTGTGTTGGTAGATGAAAGCAAGTGACAAGTGTGAGGATAAGTGGTGGGTGGTGGAGGGCTATATATAGGTTGAGGATGGTAAAGAAGGACGTCGTTTCTGGTTCGGGTGTGTAATAGAAGTTTTAGATGTTCTTTGATTGTGGGAGAGTACTTGCAAAACTAGTGGCTAACAAGATACCATCAGTTCAGTTGTTCATTATTCTGATTTCTGGATATGGAACCGAATTGATTGGATAGAGTTGAATTTCCCGTATTTAATTGGCATTCTAGCAATGAGATGAGAAATCGAAAGTAAATTATAAACAGATTTTGTTTACTTGTATTTTTATGTAATAAAAATTATATATAAAATGAAAAGGCATCAAAATTATAAACAGATTTTGTTTGTTTGTTTACTTGTATTTTGAAACCGATTTTGTTTTTTTTCTTGTTTTTTTATTTAACAATATTTTGATGCCTTTTCATTTTATAATTTTGATGCCTTTTCATTTTATAATTTTATTACCCGCACTATTTCATATGTTTTGTTAATAAATTTTATTTGATTATATTAAAATTAGTTTTTATTAAATTTTATGTGAAGATTATAATAGTTAATTTGAATTTTTTAATAAAATTTTCATGCAATCATAAATTGATTTAACGTATTAAAAAGATCATGCAAAATAAGTTAAAATAAAATAATATTAATTGTGCTAAAAATGATAGGTTTCGTCATACATTATCATTTTTATAATAGTAAACGATACATTATCAACCAATTAATAGAATTACGTGCATTTTTTATTTGAGGAATTGTAACATCCCATTATGTGAACAAGGGAATGTTCCAGCGTCAGTGGTTACTCGGACTTTTAAGGTCTTCATAACCACCTTAGGTTTATAAAGACAAGCTACAATGCTTCCATAAACAAGATAATAACAAAATAAAGTACAAATATAGAAAGACTTAAAATATAATAAATCCTTCTTTATTAACCTTAGGATTGAAATTAAATTATTTGATACATTAAAACTATTACAACGGAAGCCTTGTAAAATATGTACTTAAAAACCTATACAAAATTTGTAAGAATTTTTAAATATTCGAATATTGAAAACTAAAATGTCGTCTTGAATTTCTTCAACTTCTCTTTAGAAACTTGATCTAAATCAGCAAACTGGATTTTGAGGTATTGTCCGTAGACAAAAGACCTCTAGCCGTCCAAACAAAGGACGGTTAGTATGCAAGAATTAGCAATTAAGCAATGACTTGAAAGAAAAGACCACTTTGTATTTAGAATCCATTGACCATTAAATGGGTTTGGAGCTGAATCTAAAGAAGATTATAGTTGATTATTTTATGTGGACTAAAACTTTATAACAAATGTTTTATGACACAAATAATCCATACAGACTGAATGAGAAAAGATTTGAGTTGTAAACACTCTTAAAAACCATACTCTGATAAAAATGAAATAAAAAGTAGCTTAAATTAGATTGTGATCAGCATAAAACACATTATATTATTTTGTTTAGAGTAGGTACTCTTCATGAGATACTTATTGCTGCAACCCAAAATTGATTCAGATAGCAGGATTCTTTTAGAGAGTTTTGAACCGTGGTCTAGATAATCAATTAAGAGTTGATTCTGTATTTTCCAATACCAAGTCCAAACATGGGTTGTTGGCCCTAAATTATACACTACACTCTTCTTACGTTGTATCACTTATATATAAATATATCTTTAACACATCCCACGAATATCATATGCGACTCGCTCGTCCTACTTAAGATTTTCGTAGTCATATTTTGTCTTGAATATTTTATCTCGAGAATATTAGTCATCTTTAGGGGTTTTGAGTTAGACATAGGATAGATTAATGGCTTTATATGGATTATACTTACATGTTATATACTCTCCCACCTATTATGTATTACACATTAGAATTGCAAGTTCTTACACTTGTGATCATGTGTGATATATAATATATGGTTGAAGAATTAATAAACGTGTGATATAAAGGTGTGTGTTTATCCGATTTGGGCCAGACAAGCCCATCACTCGGAAAAGGCCCAATGGATGCTCCTCAGCTGACCAGGGCTTGCCCTAAAGCTAAACGATTCGTTTTAGCTGAACAAGCTTGCCTATATAAGCTAATGAGGGCACTAGGGTTCCTCACTTCAGATGACGCTTCAGGTAATCCACTTCAAAGAGAGAGAGAGAGAGAGAGAGATAAGAGCGGCGCTAGGGTTTCACATGCGCTCTAGTCCTTCCCCGACGTTCTTGCTCAGATCTGAGGCGCATCTCCTTGAGAGACCTCCGATTTGATCTCCGACACCAGATCCAGGGAGTTTCTTCGTCGCTTTAACACTTCTCCTTGTTCACTCTCTTGATACTTGAGATTCTCTGTTGTATACTCTGTGTAAGCTTTAGATCTAGCCCGTCGACCTCGAAACCTTGTAAACCTGATTTGATATAGTGGATTGAGCTCGAGTCTCCTCTTCCGAGGCTCCGTGGACGTAGGGAAACCGAACCATGTAAAAACTCGCTGTGTCCTTTCTTGTTTCTGTTTTTTCGATCTCGCAATCTCGAATCTGAATCTTGATCTCCGATCTGTGAGTCAAGAAAGCTTAGATCTACAACGTGGTATCAGAGCTCAGGTTCTTTTACTGCTAGATCCAAGCGTGGTCACCTGTTCTTGACCAGATCTGTCATCACTTTATAGATGCTTAGGGTTTTCCATTGTTTGTAAACTATGTGTCTATCTACTGTTCATAAGGTCCTTATTTCGCTTCCGCTACACATATCTGACTCTGTTGTTTGTGTTTTTCAAGTACTTGAACAATGGATAGCGCCCTCAAGATTAAACCATTCGACGGAGTAATCGACTTTGCCATGTGGCAAGTAAAAATGAGGGTCGTGCTGATCAATGAGGGATGCGGGAAGGCTTTCAAGGCAACAGCAACCGCATCCACAGTTGCAACTTCCACTCCAGGCATCAAGGATGGGGATCAAGACTCCACTTCCACTCTGACTCCACACCAGAAGCTTAAAGGAGTTAAGGATGATACCCTTACTCTCTTTGAGGAAGACCTGGAGTTGGACATGAGGGCACACTCCGAGATCATGCTTCGGCTCACTGACGGGGTAGCCCGTCAGGTGGTAAGACACTCTTCCGCTTCCTCCCTCTGGCATGCCCTGGAGGACCTATTTCTCTCTAAATCTATGCCCTCCAGGATTTCTCTGCTTTGTCACTTGTTTGCTTTCAAGATGAATACCCAATTAACCTTGGATGACAACTTGGACAAATTTCTAAAAATGTCTTAAGAACTTGAAAGGTGCAATGATGAAATTAAAGATTCTCACCATGCCATTCTTTTGCTGAATTCCTTGCCCAGTCAGTTTGACAATTTTAAAGATGTGATTCAATTTAGCCGAGATGAATTAACTAAAGACAAACTCATTGAAGCTATTATTGAGAAAAATGAGATAATGAAAGTCTTTAAAATCAAAGGTCTGAAAACTGACAGAAATGATAAACCTGACAAGCCTGAGGTCATGTTTACCAAAGGCAACAACAAAAAGGGTAATAAGAACAAGAAGGCTAAAAAGGATAAGAAAGAAAATGGTAAGGGTGACAAATCAGAGAAAACTGACCCTAATTCTAAGTGTAATTACTGTGGTAACTTGGATCATTGGGTTAAGGATTGTAGAAAGAAGAAGAGAGCTGAACAACTTGCTAAATCTAACCACACTGAACTGTCTCCTTCTGTGTAGGAATGCATGAGTGATTGTCCAGCTGAGCTTTTCATGTGTACTCAATCTTCTGCTGACATGTCTGATAATTGGATACTTGATTCTGGATGTACCATGCATGCTACCCCTTCTGAGCATTATTTTAAAACACTTGATAAATCTACATGTGGTGATGTTATGCTTCGTGATGATACTTCTTTGAAAATCATGGGGGTTAGGGATGTTACTCTTGTTATGCATGATGGTATTGTTAGGGTCTTTACCAATGTTAGATGGGTGCCTAGCCTAAGAAGGAGCCTCATGTCCGAGTCAGCTCTAGAAGAACTTGGCTGCCATATGGCTTCTAAAAATGGTGTAAGAACTGTTACTAGAAATAATAGGGTTATCATAAAGGATGTTAGAAAGAATAGGTTGTATCACATTCTTGCTAATAAACCTGAATTAAACCCAGCCATATCTTCTGAGCATATGACCTTAGATGAGACTCTTTCTTGGCATAACATGCTGGGGCATATAGGCAATAAAGGTCTTGTTCAATTGCATAAACATGGTTTACTTGCTAAAATGCCTGCTGAGATTAAATTATGTGAAAATTGTGTGTTTGGAAAATATGCAAATCTGAAATTTCCAAAATCCTCTTATGTTGCATATGTTCCTTTAGAATATGTTCACTGTGATTTATGGGGACCTGCACAAGTCCCCACTGCAGGTGGAATGAGGTACTTCATAAGTTTTATAGACCATTTCTCACGGAAGGTATGAGTAAGTCTTTTAAAAACTAAAGACCAAGCCTTTGAAACCTTTAAAAGGTGGAAGGCTATGGTTGAAAGCCAATCTGGTCATAAGCTAAAGTGTCTTAAAATAGATAATGGATTGGAATTTTGCAATAAAGAATTTAATGACTTTTGCCAAAAATTAGGGATAAAAAGACACTTAACTGTCCCTAGAACCCCACAGCAAAATGGGACAGCTGAACGTATGAATAGGACCTTATTAGAAAAAAACCAGATGTATGCTCATCTCTTCTGGGTTGAAAAACACCCTATGGGGTGAAGCTGTCATGACAGCAGCATACTTGATCAATAGGTCCCCTTCCAGTGTGATAAATTTCCAAACTCCTCAAGAAAAATGGACTGGAAAAACACCAAACCTTAACTACCTAAAGCCCTTTGGTTGTGCAGCTTACCCACACATATCACAGGGTAAGCTACAACCTAGAGTTGTAAAGGGTATTCTTTTAGGGTACCTTGAAGGTGTCAAGGGTTATAGGGTTCTCTTGCTTCAAGAAGGACCCTATAAGGTGATCACCACTAGAAGTGTTAAATTCAATGAGTTTGAGTTTCCCATGAAAGAAAAACTAACTTCATATGTTGAGTTTGCAGGCACCAATGACCAAACAGATGGATGGATTCCAGATTCATCAAATACTCCTCTAGCAGATGATGAATACGAAACTGGTAGGGCTTTTAGACCAGCAACTAAGCATACACACTCTACATTACAAGGGGGAAATGAAGATGATGTACCCCTGGAGAACGCAGACAAGGGAGAAGATGATGGTGAAGTTACTGCTACAGAGGACCCAGACTCCTCCTCCTCACCTAAGTCTTATCCTACTCCTCTCCCCTCTAATTCTTCTGTTAAAAGTGATGTAAATGGCCTCTCTAATGACTCCTCTGTGGAGTCCTCTGTTTTCTCCTCCCCCCATTCTTCTGATTTGCATGCATCCTCTACTACTTCTGCATTAGCATCTGCATCTGATTTACCTAACTTGCATGACTATCAGTTGACTAGAGACAGAGAACCTAGGACCATCATCCATAATAGGAAGTATAGTTATATTGTAGAGTATGCTTTCTTAACTGCTGATCATATTAGGCACCCTACTACTCCAAATTCTTATGAATCTGCTATAAAATGTGAGTATGCTAGACAATGGTTAGAAGCTATGAAAGAAGAAATGGGGTCAATGTATGCCAACAAAACTTGGACATTGGTCCCTAGACCTCCTAAAACCCGGCTAATAGATTCCAAGTGGATCTATAAGCTTAAGAAAGGTCTTAAACCCCATGATCCCCCTAGGTTTAAAGCCAGGCTAGTAGCGAAAGGGTTCTCCCAGATTGAGGGAATAGACTATAACAACATCTTTGCACCTGTAGTTAAGTACAGGACCATGAGACTTATGCTTTCTATGTGTGCTATCTTTGATTGGGAACTAGAACAGATGGATGTAAAAACTGCTTTCTTACATGGTACTTTAGATGAAACCATATATATGAAACAACCCAAAGGCTTCATTGACAAAAGCCGTCCTGATCACGTTTGCTTACTAAAAAGGTCCATTTATGGATTGAAACAATCCCCTAGACAATGGAACCTTAAGTTCGATGCAGTGATTAAGAAATTAGGGTTTCATAGGAGCAGTTATGATACATGTCTTTACTTTAAGAATATTTCTTCTAAACTCATTTATATGTGCTGTTATATGTTGATGATATTCTGCTTATAAGTAGTTCTATTATTCTCATTAGCAGTGTAAAAAAGGATCTAAAGAAATACTTTGACATGAAAGATCTAGGTAGTGCCAAGAAGATTCTTGGTGTAAACATTATTAGAGACCGACCCAATAAACAGTTATGGCTATCACAAGATGACTATATAGTTAAAGTTTTGAAAAGATTCAATATGGTCACCTCTAAACCTACCTCCATACCCTTAGGAGGGCATCTAGAGCTTACCAAGAAAAGTTGCCCAACAAAAACTAAAGAAATCAAAGAAATGGCTAGGATTACCTACGACGTACCTGTAGGATCCGTTATGTATGCCATGCTTTGTACGGTTGTACCCACCCTGACCTTGCTTTTGCTATCAGTGCTCTAAGTCGTTTTATGTCTAATCCTGGAAATGATCACTGGACTGCTATGAAATACTTGCTTCGTTATCTATCTGGCACCAAAAATCTGTGCTTGCATTACGGTTTGCATAGTTCTATACATCAATTGCATGGATTTGTGGATTCTGATTATGCCAGTAACAAAGATAATCGAAAGTCTACTACTTCCTATTATTATACTTGGGCTGGGAATTGTATTTCATGGAAGTCCCAGTAGCAGTCAGTTGTAGCTCTGTCTTCTATGGAAGCCGAGTATATGGCTGCCACTGAAGCCGCTAAGGAGGCTATCTGGTTAAAGGGGATTGTGAAGGAAGTTCTTCAAAGAACTTTAAAACCTGTTCTTCACATGGACAGTCAGAGTGCTTTATACCTTTGCAAAGATCCGATGTACCATGAACGCACAAAACATATCGATGTGCGATTTCATTTTGTGAGGAACATGGTTGCTGCAAATGAGATGTACGTCAAGAAGATCAAAGGAGATGTAAATCCTGCTGACTTTGGAACAAAGGTTGTTCCCCCTAGCAAATTTCTATTTTGCAGGGACTATCTCCATCTTGGAGATCCACCATGACGAACAGGTACTGAGCCAATGATGCAACAAGAGTTGAAGACACGAGCTTTTATCCACTATTGTTGAATCAGGAATACGAAAGTTTAGAACCTAGATTAGGAGGGCAAATTGTAATGTCATCTTAATCATGGTTCTAGATCTTTAGGGGTTTTGAGTTAGACATAAGATAGATTAAGGGCTTTATATGGATTATACTTACATGTTATATACTCTCCCACCTATTATGTATTACACATTAGAATTGCAAGTTCTTACACATCTGATCTTGTGTGATATATAATATATGGTTGAAGAGTTAATAAACGTGTGATATAAAGGTGTGTGTTTATCCGATTTGGGCCAGACAAGCCCATCACTCGGAAAAGGCCCAATGGATGCTCCTCAGCTGACCAGGGCTTGCCCTAAAGCTAAACGCTTCGTTTTAGCTGAACGAGCTCGCCTATATAAGCTAATGAGGGCACTAGGGTTCCTCACTTCAGACGGCGCTTCAGGTAATCCACTTCAAAGAGAGAGAGAGAAATCAGAGCGGCGCTAGGGTTTCAAAGGCGCTCCAGTCCTTCCTTGGCGTTCTTGCTCAGATCTGAGGCACATCTCCTTGAGAGACCTTCGATCTGATCTCCGAAGATCAACACCGATGTTGTGTGCTTCTTGTCCGGAGTTGGTTGTCTTCTCCGACGACCTTCTCGGTGTAGATCTGGTCTCCGACACCAGATCCAGGGAGTTTCTTCGTCGCTTTACCACTTCTCCTTGTTCACTCTCTTGATACTTGAGATTCTCTGTTGTATACTCTGTGTAAGTCTTAGATCTAGCCTGTCGACCTCGAAACCTCGTAAACCTGATTTGATATAGTGGATTGAGCTCGAGTCTCCTCTTCTGAGGCTCCGTGGACGTAGGGAAACCGAACCACGTAAAAACTCGTTGTGTCCTTTCTTGTTTCTGTGTTTTCGATCTCGCAATCTCGAATCTGAATCTTGATCTCCGATCTGTGAGTCAAGAAAGCTTAGATCTACAGATATAATAAAAGATAAAATGTCAAATATATCCTTTTCTAAAAAACATATAAATAAATAATCAAATAAATAAAGATACAAAAAAATATATAATAAGTGATTTTATTTAAATAATTATTCCAAATTAAATTTATTTTGAAATTGTCTTTTCCCTAACATATATACTAGAGAAACAATTATTTGGAAATCATTTAATGTTAGCGCGATTTGATTGAGGTTAGTCACTCAAGTCAACTCCGACAGGCGTGGTTACCTAGTTTATCATTGAATTTCATATCAGTCTCATTTGATTCCCTTTTCCAAGTTATCAAATGACCTGGGTGGGTTTGAAGGCAATTACTGTCACAAATCAGCATACCCTATTCGTACGTGATGAGTGGTGGGTCTTGCCTTAACTTCTAGTTTATCGACTTGAACGTTGTCCGATTCTCGAGCATTAATATGTGTGTTCTTGTATGTTTTATTAAAAGAATTTGCATAAAAAGTTATTTTTGAAATTTTATTCCTTAGGCGACTGCCCCACTGAGAGTTCGATTGCACGATCACAGAAAATCGATAGGATATAACCTATGATCGGTCGTAGATAACAAAGAAGAATGTAACTATTACACCAACGGTTGAAGAAGTGAAATAAAAGGTTATCGTAGAGTCTACAGGGAACACTTCTCGACTCTCACTTGATATATTACCGTTTCGAACAGATAGATAACCCTATAACATATATCATAGACCTAACTTATATAATCTGAAAAGAAAGAATGAAACCCATAGAGTGGGTATTCTTTAACCCACAACATGATTGTAAATATCTTGTTGTTTTCTCATAGCGTTACGCATTCTCACTCGACTTAACATTGCAACTCTAGATTGTAATTAAATACTTATTTTATTAATTATATAAAAGTACTGAATCACACGTTGGATTGACTTTATTGGAATACTAAAAATGAATGACTAGACAGAAAAACGAGATGTTCAACCAACTACCATATTCCTTTTGCTTATTCATTTCCACCAAAACTCATCAATAAACATCTGGTTGCCTATACAACTTAAATTAGTTTAGTTGATTTTTAATTTAATTTTTAGAGTCGATAAATTTCTATATAGGATAATCCTATTAACCCCACCAACAAGTTCAACTCTATATCGGTAGAATTTCCTAAAATATAATCTGGTAATTAGTAATTACCTCTTCCATTGTCGATCTAAATATATCTATATATAAACCCACTATAATCTTGTTGTTCTAACTAGTTTGATAATTAGTGTTTTGAACCTACAACTAGCGTGAATCTGTACCGCGTCTCATTATTTCGAGGGAGAGTTCAGTTAGAAATCAATCGATCGATCAATCGATGGCGGCCTCTGAGTCCTCGAAGAAGATAACCTTGAAGAGCTCCGATGGCGAGACCTTCAAAGTGGAGGAGTCCGCGGTGGTGAAGTCGCAGACGATCAACAACATGATAGAGGACGAGTGTGCCGACAACATCATCCCACTCCCAAACGTCACAAGCAAGACCCTGTCTAATTAAGGTGATCGAGTACTACAGAAAGCATGCTGATAAAAGAAGATGACGAAGACGAGATTAAGGCGTGGGATACGGAGTTTGTCAAGGTCGATCACTAGGCTAGTCTTTACAATCTCATCCTCGCTTCCAACTACTTGAACATCGAGAGCCTCTTGCACCTCACCTGCCAGGCCGTCGCCGACATGATAAAAGGAAAGACTCCGGACAAAATCCGGAAGATGCTCAACATCAAGAATGACTTCTTGCCCGAGGAAGATGAAGAGATTCGCAAGGAGAACCAATGGGCTTTCGAGTGACCTATTTTACATTGTACGTGCAACAGTTTTACTTAACTGCTCTTCAATTTAGTATTGTATTCTATATATAACAGATTAAGTGATTTACTACAATGAAATTAAGTAAAAAGTCACGGAAGTTTTATGAAACAAAATTATGCTTTTTTATTTCTTTTATTCAGCTTGTATGGTTGTGGATTGCACATATCCTTCCACTTATTTTCCCAGCAACAATATTATCTCTATGCAACTATGTCTTGGTAGAGATCACGATTGAACGGACCTTCAATCGGCACATTGAGGTAAGTTGCTTGCTCGTTATTGAGCCTAGTAAGCCTACCTCCAAGGTGGCTAATGTGTAGCCTCGCAACCTTCTCATCCAAGTGCCTCGGAAGCACATAAATCTTTCTCTCATACTTGGAGGACTTCCTCTCGTTCCAAAGGATGATTTGAGAAAACACATGGTTTGTTAAGGCGATTGATCTTAAAAAGCTCGGGTGACCAGATGCGCTGGCAAAGTTCAATTTCCTCCCTTCAGCAAGGACAATGATAGCCTTATTAGATTCACTGAAGATGAAACGATCGGATATATGGGGTTTGATTGTGACCCTCCTAACACCAGGATAAGCCTTGAGACCTTCAATGTCAATCTCGTTCTCAAAGTGGCCCATATTCAAGACAATGGCATTGTTCTTCATTCTTTTCATGTGTTGAATCGAGATGACATCTCTATTCATAGTTGCTGTGACGAAGACATCTGCTTCCGACACAATATCCTCCAAGGTATGAACAGGGAAGCCTTCCATGAAAGCTTGCAAAGCACGAGTAGGGTTGACTTCTATGACAAATACTCGTGCCCCGAGTCCCCTTAGAGCATAAGCGGCGCCTCTGCCAACATCTCCAAAGCCAAAGACGGAAACAAATTTACCACTAGATGCAAAATGATCAGTGGCTCTCATGAAACCGTCAAGGAAGGATTGGCGACTTCCATGGAAACTAGCGATCTGTACGTGCACAAATTAATCAACATTTGGGAAACTTAACCATAGCTAATAAAACTACAACAAATTCAAATAAAAATTTGTTGTTCCAATTTCAATAGAGATCATAGTGTATACCTGGCTAGTGAAAACGTTGTTGATGTTAATTGCAGGGAATAAGAGAGATCTATTTTCCTGCAACTGGTACAACCTCCTAATACCAATATTGCTTAGCTCAGAAACACCCACTAATCCCTCTCTGATGTTTCTAAACCTCCGTGGATTAACTTTGATCCCTTCTCTGATGAATTGTTGCATGAGCCTTGTCCTCTCATTGTTAACGCTCTGTGGATCAGACAACCTCCCACTCCTCTCATGCTCCTCCTCTATTCTAACACCCTCATGGATGAATTGAGTGATATCTCCAGCTTCATCAATCAATAGGGTCGGTCCATTTTCGCGACCCCAATCCAAAGCCCTTTCAACCGACCACCAATATTCCTACAAATAATTTATATGAATTAAAAAACGATGATATATAGCACAATTAGGAAGTGACTTAGTTTCATATATATATATATATTCAATTCATATAGCTAGCTGATCGATGAAGTATGCATATATTGTTCAATATTGAAAATGAGAAAATATGTGTGAAGTTAGGAAGCTTACATGAAGGGATTGGCCCTTCCACGCAAAGACAGAAGCCGAGTCACGTGCAATGGCGGCAGCAGCATGGTCCTCTGTTGAGAAGGGGTCAAAGGAGCACCAACGAACGGAGGCACCAAGTGCGGTGAGGGTCTCAATGAGCACCGCGGTTTGGGTGTTCATGTGGAGGGCCCCAGTGATCCTTGTGCCCTTCAAAGGTTGTGAGGACCTGAATTCTGACCGACAAGCGACGAGGCCAGGCATCTCCGACTCCGCCAGCTGGATTTGTAGGCGCCCATAGTCGGCTTGGGACACATCCCGCACCCTATATTCCCTGCCAGAGGCGGTTCTTTCGGTCACCAAATTCAATTTTTGGGCGGATGTTGCAGTTGAAATGGAGCTGAAACTCATTTTGAGCAACTTGGTTGTGAGATGGATGTTTGAAGGATTTGGTTTAGTGTGTTGGTAGATGAAAGCAAGTGACAAGTGTGAGGATCAGTGGTGGGTGTTGGAGGGCTATATATAGGTTGAGGATGGTAAAGAACGACGTCGTTTCTGGTTCGGGTGTGTAATAGAATTTTGAGATGTTTTTTAATTGTGGGAGAGTACTTGTAAAACTAGTGGCTAACAAGATACCATCAGTTCAGTTGTTCATTATTCTGATTTCTGGATATGGAACTGAATTGATTGGATAGAGTTGAATTTCTTGTATCTTATATCTGTTTTCAATTCCCGTATTTAATTGGCAATCTAGCAATGAGATGAGAAATCGAAAGTAAATTATAAACATATTTTGTTTACTTGTATTTTTATGTAATAAAAATTCTAGATAAAATGAAAAGGCATCAAGATTATAAACAGATTTTGTTTTTTTGTTTACTTGTATTTTGAAACCGATTTTGTTTTTTTTTCTTTCCTTGTTTTTTTTTATTTAACAATATTTTGATTCCTTTTCATTTTATAATTTTGATGCCTTTTCATTTTATAATTTTATTACCCGCACTTTTATATGTTTTGTTAATAAATTTTATTTGATTATATTAAAACTAGTTTTTATTAAATTTTATGTGAAGATTATAATAGTTAATTTGAATTTTTTAATAAAATTTTCATGCAATCATAAATTTATTTAAAGTATTAAAAAAATCATGCAAAATAAATTAATATTAATTGTGCTAAAAATAATAGGTTTCGTCATACATTATCATTTTTATAATAGTAAATGATACTTATCAACCAACTAATAAAATTACGTGCATTTTTTAATTTGAGGAATTGTAAAACCCCATTCTGTGTACAAGATAATGTTCCAGCGCCAGTGGTTATTCAGACTTGTAAGATCTTCGTAACCACCTTAGGTTTATAGAGACAAGCTATCATGCTTCCATAAACAAAATAATAACAAAATAAAGTACAAATATCGAAAGACTTAAAATATAATAAATCCCTCTTTATTAACCTTAGGATTGAAATTACATTATTTGTGATGAAGTGCCCCCAAGAAAATTATACAAGGGACCCACTTTCGATGGGCCCCTGGGGATTTGGACACGAGTAAATGTTAGTGATGTTACACGGGCTTACCTGACACACGAATCTATTCATTCGCTATTTAACCTGAGCCGCACTTCACTCGAATTCATAGGATTTAATCCTAATCCCGCGTATTTTCATGGGAGTTCATCCATTTATTTTATATCGTGAGGGTTCATACCTGTCTGCGGAGATTGAACAGAGACGTATAGTTCGTCGCGGATATGTAGGTTTCTCCCCTTTCTCTCTCTCTATCCTTCCTCAATTTCACGCGGTCACCTCACGAATTCTGCGATTCTCTTCTAATCTCTTCCTCCCCCCCCTTTTTTTCAAAAGTCCCCTTTCTCTCCTGTTCACTTCCCTATTTATATGGCTTGGCCAGGGTCTCTTTCTTTGACACGTGTCGTCATTGGGCTGACATGTGTGATTGTCGTGGGTGGTGGGCATGGTGGACATGTGTCATCACTTTACGTCCGCGTCCACATTATATCCCGGTTCTCCTTGGAGACTATTTCTATTATATCCGCGTCCAATTCTTTGTTATTTCCGCATGGTTTCATCACAGCTCCTCGGGTCGGGTTGAGTTCCAAGAGTGCTTAAAACGATTCGATTTTTTCCGCGGAAATATGTCCCTTTTTTCTTTTTGTAGGGGATAATCTGCGTCTCTCGTCTTCGAGGAGCCTTAATGGGCCGGTTAAGAGGTAACTTTGGGCC
Organism: Persicaria maculosa; assembly: GCA_963922045.1. Taxonomy (NCBI): domain Eukaryota; kingdom Viridiplantae; phylum Streptophyta; class Magnoliopsida; order Caryophyllales; family Polygonaceae; genus Persicaria; species Persicaria maculosa. Next base: position 13,493,529 of record OY998261.1, on the reverse strand, counting down.
CGCCAAGGGTTTTCCACGGCCCATATCATTTTGGGGGGAACTGAAGAGTCGGTAATTTTCTTATAAATTACCCCGTTCCGTTTTTACTTTTTTCACTTCACATCTTTTGTCTGTTTGTGGTATTCGCTTAGTTTCTCATCTTTCGGAGTTCCGGGTTGGTTCTCCGGCTGTTCTTCGTCTTTCCGTTGAGTTTTCCGGTTGTTCTTCGTTTCCGTTGAGTTTTCCGGTTGTTCTTCGTTCGTTCTTCATTTTCCGAGGTAACTTCAATTTCTATTCTTGGGTTCTTGATTTGTTCTCGCATGCCGCTTGTTTAAATATTATCATCTTTGTTAGAGAATTTTAGCTCAGTTTTCTCTTCCTTCTTCGTTTTCTTCTCTTGAATCTATTTGGATCTTTCCCCCTTTTTTCGGTTTTGTTTCTTTGGGGTTTTTTGATCTTTTTGGTCCGCGTACGGGTTCCTTTTCAGATCAGCTTTCTAATTCCTTGAAGGATGGCTAACTTTGAGGGGAACCCGGACGCACTGGACGAGTTCGAGAGGGAGGAAGGATGGAGAGAGGATCTTCCCTTGAATCCAGGAGGGGGTATTCCCGTGGTCGTGTTGGACTCTTCGTTTTTGTCTAGCGGGAGTTCATCCTCCGATTTAGGAAGTTCCTCCGACTCGTCTTCTTCCAGTATTTCTTCTCCAGACCGTGTGGGTCCTTTTGGTGATCCAATTAAGGTGAGGCGACGACGGAACCGCTCTGATCCTGATTATTATTCCTCTCCTTTTTTAACTTCTTCTTCTTCGAAGGGGGATGACGTTCATCCAAAGGACGTGGAGACCCAAGCTCCAACCGACGCGGATGCCTCTTTCAGTCCACGTCCATCAACTAGCGGTCGGGAATCTGAGTTGTCTTGGGTTCCTTATGCCGAGTCCCCTGTAGGCCTTGCTGAGAAGTGTGCAAGAGTTCGTTCGAAGGATGTTCTCAGCGACCTCGACTTCCCATCTTATTCCCTTGACGATTTGGGTTCTTGTTCCTTTCGGGGAGAGTTCTTTCTTCGTGACCCTCAACCCTGCCCTCCTGTTATTTCCGAGAGGGTTCGTCCGCGTCGTTCTCCTATTCAAGAGGTGCGAGGATGTGCGACGTTGCTTGATCTTTCAAGTGTTGAAGCTTTGGCCCGGATATTTCCATGGCCAGCAGGCGTGGAGTTGTGTCTTCTTTCGGAGGGCGGAGGGTGTTTAGACGCTTATGAGGACTGCTTGGTTGTTTACGCGGCAAGTTTATCCCAAGGATTTCGCTTGCCTCTTCACCCTCTGTTCATAGCCTTCTTGTCTGAGTACAATTTGAGCCCCGCGCAAGTCGTACCAAACTGTTGGATGTTTTTCGCCAGCTTTGTGATGCGCTGCAAGGATATCGGTGTGCTTCCAACGAAAGAATTAATGCTTAGCATTTTCTCTTTGAAGAAAGGGCCTCAAGATCCTCGGTTCTACCAGTGCAACTCCAGCTGTAGTTATATCGAGAGGCTTTCCAGTAAGCCGAACTGGAAACATAAGTGGTTTTTGGTTCGTGACAAGGCTGGCGTTTGCCTTGAATTTAAGACTATTCCTGGGTGGTTCAGTGCGGTCAAGAAGCCATGGGTCGCCCATTTAGATAAGTTTAAGGATTCCTTCGTTCATGAGCCAAAGTTACCGTGGCGATCGATGGTTTCGGCTCTTCGCCTCGAGATGGCGGGGTTGAGTCTGCCTCATCCGCGATTAAGTGTTTGCCTTAGTCTTTTTTCATTTTCATTTTTGTGATTATCTTAGCGTTTCGTTTATACCATTCACACGCTCTTATTTTTCTTCTTTTTGAAAAGGACTTGCGTGTTCTGCGAACAGTTATTCACGCCTTGTCTTTTGCTTTCTTTTTGGCAGATCTGATGGATTTGAGTTCCCTAGCCGATCGCCATTCTGTTCAAGAAAGCGGAAAGGTGAGGAAGAAGAAGTCTGCCAAGCGTGCCCCCCGTCCGCCTGTTGCGCCTCAAGGAGTGGCGGTTGAGGACGCGGATAGGGTCAACGAACCTGTGGTGGAAACCGAGGTTGCGGCTTCAGATGTCCGCGAGAAACGTCCCGCCCCTTCGGGTGGGGACACTTCTCGTCCTCAAAAGAAAAGGAAGGCCGTGGGTTCGTCTCGTGCCTCTGGTAGCGGGGAAGAGGAGGCACTTTTTCTCCAAGGGGATGATGCTTTGCCCGCCTTTCGTATCCCCGGCTTCGGGGTCGATGATCTAGTTCGTCTTCGTGGTTCAGAAAAATTTGCGCGGAATGAACGATCATGGGTGCGGCGCTTGGAGTTGGATGACTTTTCTCTACAATTTGAGCGTGCGGCTGAGTGGGTAAGTCCGTGGTGGGGACCTTTTTATGTTTAATTAAGTTTTTTGTTCGATTCTTGTCTCCTTTATTTTTACTTCTTTCTTGGTTCCTTTTAGGCTAGGAGTTTCCAAATTGACTCAGAGAGGCGGCTGGTGTCTCTCGAGTCGGAGCTTTCTAAAAAAGCCGCTGAGGTAAAAGCGTTGAATCACAAGTTGAGGACGCTAGGCAATACTGTTTGAGACCCTTCCTCGGTGGAGAAATTCAAAAAGCGGGCCGTGGAACTTCATGAGAAGTTGCAGGCTGCCATTGAGGAGATTTCTACTTTGAGGGAGCAGAATTCTACTTTGAGGGAGCAGAATTCCGCTTTGTCCTCCAAGCTTGACACGGAACTTTCGAATTCGGATGTTCTACGCCGTCAAGGGGAAGAATTTCATCAATCCGCGGAACAGATGAAGAAGGAACTGGAGACATCCGAGGCACGTCTTAGAGAGCTTCAAGTGGAGCATTCCATTGTTGAAGAAGATCGCGCCCTGATGAAGCAGGAGTTGGAGAAGCTCCAGTCCCAGGCTCCTCAAGAGGCCGCGCTCCGATGGCTGGGATCCTCTGAAGGTCTTAAGTTCTTGACTTCTGAGTGGTTCAAAACCGATGCGGGTACTTCCTTCCTCTCTTCAATAGCAAAACCATGCCTTCGATCTCCTGAGGGTGTTGAGCTTTTAAAGGACAAGTGCTTCAGTTACTTTCGAAAAGGGATGTCTGCTGGCATTAACCAAAGCGTCGTCCGTTCGCGGGCTAACCCCGGCGTTCCTTTGGAGAAGTTCGAGGCGAGCCTATCGGTCGCGGATTGGAGACTGACCCCAGAAGAGATGGCGGGAGAGGAACCCATGTGGTCGTGGGTTCGTTTCCCACAGACGGCGCCAGTGATGAAGTGCCCCCAAGAAAATTATACAAGGGACCCACTTTCGATGGGCCCCTGGGGATTTGGACACGAGTAAATGTTAGTGATGTTACACGGGCTTACCTGACACACGAATCTATTCATTCGCTATTTAACCTGAGCCGCGCTTCACTCGAATTCATAGGATTTAATCCTAATCCCGCGTATTTTCATGGGAGTTCATCCATTTATTTTATATCGTGAGGGTTCATACCTGTCCGCGGAGATTGAACAGAGACGTATAGTTCGTCGCGGATATGTAGGTTTCTCCCCTTTCTCTCTCTCTATCCTTCCTCAATTTCACGCGGTCACCTCACGAATTCTGCGATTCTCTTCTAATCTCTTCCTCCCCCCCCCCTTTTTTTCAAAATTCCCCTTTCTCTCCTGTTCACTTCCCTATTTATATGGCTCGGCCAGGGTCTCTTTCTTTGACACGTGTCGTCATTGGGCTGACACGTGTGATTGTCGTGGGTGGTGGGCATGGTGGACATGTGTCATCACTTTATGTCCGCGTCCACATTATATCCCGGTTCTCCTTGGAGACTATTTCTATTATATCCGCGTCCAATTCTTTGTTATTTCCGCATGGTTTCATCAATTTGATACATCAAAACTATTATAGCGGAAACCTTGTAAAATATGTACTTATTATTTTGTTTAGAGTAGGTACTGTTCATGAGATATTTATTGCTGCGACCCAAAATTGATTCAGATGGCAGGATTCTTCTGGAGAGTTTTGAACCACGGTCTAGACAATCAATTAAGAGTTGATTCTGTATCTTCCAATACCAAGTCCAAACATGGGTTATTGGCCCTAAATTATACAATACACTCTTCTTACGTTGTATCACTTATATATAGATATATCTTTAACACATCCCACGAATATCATATGCGGCTAGCTTTTTTTTAAATGTTAACTATATTATACCAGTTGAGTCTAGATAGGACGTTCGACCTACCTAAGATTTTCGTAGCCAGATTTTGTCTTGAATATTTTCTCTCGAGAATGTTAGTTTCATGAAACTGTTTATGTTTAAGATGCAACATGACCTTATCCCATTCAATCCAAACTCAACTCAGTAGTTAGTCCAAAGTTGAAAGACCACCCAATTCCCATTGGGTTGGACATCACATCTTCATTGGTACGCACACTGTATTTTATTTTATCCTGATTCAATTGAGCTACACATCTCACATGCATCATCACACAATATTACCTAGTGATTAATATCCACCTAGTATTATGTCCCTAGTAGGGATTCATGAGATTGATAGGGAAATGAAAAGATTAACGAGGATTAAGGAGAGGGAGGTTAGAGATGAGGATTCATAGAGGAAAGAACGGGCAAAGGAAAGAGAAAGAGATAAAGTAAGAGTAAAAAGAAAAGAGGCAATTCACATTTCATTATTTTCATGATGACATCCATAATTACAACTAAGGTATATATACTAATACACATATCACATAGGTCCCTAAGGGAAGGTTCTAAAAAAAGTGCTAACTCCTAATAACCATCTAACAATGCTAACTTTCATTCTCACCCGTTAGATTTAAAATGGATTAAGATTAAAGGCTAACTAGTACAGTACCCGCGCCATGGCGCGATTTTGTAAAAAATATAAAAAAATTAATATTATAAAATATTAATAAAAGTTAGGATAAAAATCATAAAAATAATTACCATAAAAGTATCACGGAAACAATTTTATATATTTAAAAAAAACTCATTTAAATTAGCACATATAAAAATTTATAGAAATTTTAAATCACTCTTATTGGTTAGAAAAATAATAAAAACATTGTAACTTTAAAAAAAAATATCATTGTAAATTTGGTATTAAGAATATATATATGGATAGTTAGTAAATGTGTTAAAAATAAAAGAAAAAAATTAATTTAAAGAGATAAATGAAAGAAGAAGAAATAATTAAAGGAAAAAATATTTGATTGGTTTAAATAGCTAATTAAAAACACGACAAGGATAACATAGGCTAAAACTCTTATGTTTTAAGAATAAATATATAGATATAGGTATAGATATAAAGATTTACATATAGATTAATAGTAGGCATTAGATTGCATTCAAAAAAAATATTAGATATTTTAATTACAATAATATATATAATGTAATTATTATATAATGAAATAATACTATATAGTTCATATAGTTAATATTACCTTTACTAAAAAAAAAGTTTTGAAATTAATCCCATTGGTTAAAAATATATTATGAGATGATATTATGTTAATAATGTGTAAATAATATTAGATAATTTAATTACCATAATTAAATGATATTGTGTAAATAATACCTTACAAAAATAACTTTGCGTGAGGGGGACTACACGTGGCTTAGGTGCTTTGGTTTTAATTAATATATAGATTGGTTAAAAATATATTATGAGATGATATTATGTTAATAATGTGTAAATAATATTAGATAGTTTAATTACCATAATTAAATGATATTGTGTAAATAATACCTTACAAAAATAATTTTGCGTGAGGGGACGACACGTGGCATAGGTGCTTTGGTTTTAATTAATATATAGATGGTTAAAAATATATTATGAGATGATATTATGTTAATAATGTGTAAATAATATTAGATAGTTTAATTACCATAATTAAATGATATTGTGTAAATAATACCTTACAAAAATAACTTTGCGCGAGTGGACGACACGTGACATATGTGCTTTGGTTTTAATTAATATTAATATATAGATAGGTGTTTTGGTTTTAATTAATATTAATATATAGATAGGCTAGAAATAGATTTAACCTCCTCATCCCTCTTGACCTTTTCTCAAAACCTATAGTTCGGGATTTCTCCACTTTTGAAGCTGCATATATATGTGGTGGATTCAACTCTCTGTTGTTCAATTCAGTCCCAATTAGAGGATGAAGATTTGAATGCTTCGAAACTAGCGATCGCTCGTCTTGATCATCATCGCATCACCAATTTGAGATTTGATTTATGTGGTGGCTGCTAACCCTATTTTGAATATTGGTAACTTGGATCATTTTTTTTTGTGGTAATTGAAAGTCTTATTTTATGTGTTAGAAACACTTGAATTTTTGTGATTGTTGGAAACCCCTTATTCCACCTAGATCGTAGTTCATGTTGTTGTTAGAATGTTTGAATTTGTATTATTTAATTTGAATTAATAAACTTTGAAAATGTCCTTGAGTTCAATTCAATCGATACCAACAATAAGAATGATGTCTCAATAAACAATGACGATGCAAAATGGAGCTCCAAGGGGGCAAAAATGGGGGAGATAAGAAATTAATGGAGAGCCCCATGTTGTAGAGGTATGAAATCCAAATCCTCTACAACACTCCCTACATCACAAAATTATATTTACATTTATTTAATCTTAAAAAAAATTATAAAAATTATATACATATTCTAAACACATATTTGTATATGTTTATAAATTTTATTTTTGAAAAATAATGTTTTGAAATTTTTTATAATTATATTTCATAAAATAATACCTTTTGAATTTTTAAAAATTTTGAAAACATGATTTTTCAAAATGAAAACTTATAAACATATTAAAATGGGGATTTATAATATGTATGTAATTTTTATAATTTTTTTTAAGATTAAATAAATGTGAAAATAATTAAGTGATGTAGGGAGTGTTATATGGAGTGTTGTAGAGGATTTGTATTGGTTTGTATGGGTAGAGAGCCAATGAAATTGTATGTGTGGGTCCAAAGAAGAGAGAAGGAAAGAGAAAGATAGAGGTGTGATGGGGTCCATTTTATTTTAAAATAATTGATTTGTTAGGAAATTGGGTGGTATTTTTTTGATTAGGTAAAGATTCGAAGGTCAGACAGGCCTGACTCATCGAGAGACCGACAAAGTCGGTAGACGGCGAATCGTAAAACGTACAACCTAACAATACAGAAATACAGAAACAGAAACAAGCGAAATGAAACAAGCAGAAAAAACTCTACAACAAGATGATACAAGAAGACCGACTCTCAAGAAAGCTGAAGAAGCCGCCGAAGAACGAAGCCAAGCACCACCGGACAGTGGCACCGCGGGCCAGCGGTACACCAGGACTCTAACTCCTGTGGGTAGTGCAGACGAACTCCAAGGAACCCGGATACGGAGTCGCCTTGAGCGCACCACCACGACCCCAGTCAGTCCTGACTCTAGACTCCACGCCCCCAACGAAGCAGAAGACCTCCTAGAAACATCGGAAGCAGAGCCGCAAGCTGCTCGAACAGACCACCAACAAGATTTCACCAACAAGATTTCACCTATAAGAATATAGTCACGCCCTTGCGGAATTTAGTCAAACCCTTTCGGGTATTTTTATCAACCCTTTTCGGGAATTTTGTACTCAGCAAAGTTTATGTATATATATATATATATATATATATATATATATATATATATTTTTTTTTTAATCCAAACTTGGCGTACAAAGCCAAGAATGGACCTTGTACGCCAAGGACCTGTCACAATCAGTTGAACATGTGCAGGCAAGGGAGTAAGCATAGCGTGTATGCCAAGAAAAGAGTCCGGCAGCACGCCCCGGAAACGACCGATCAACCGACGACAAGATGGAAGCCAGAGCAGGCACCGAGTGCAGCCGACGACGGCGAAACGAGTCCCACCCGAGAGACCCAAACGAGATTGGAAAAGTCGTAGAAGCATCGGCAACAGTACCCAAACGAAGAGGGGCTCAATGGAGCCACCGAGAGACGACTGATGGACCCAGGACAGCCGATTGGAAAAGAAAGATGGGTGGTTGTAACTTTATTTTATCCTCTTTTTTTATAACATATATATATATATAAATAAATAAATATATATATATACAAAATAAATTTTTCCGATGCAAAGCCACAAAAATGACCCCACCACGTGGCCTTGCAGGGATTATTGAGGAGGGTTTACACGGAAAGAGTAGATCTTCAAGCGGCACGCCGAAAAGAAAGAGCACGCTCGGCAAGCCGTACACGGCAAGGGAAGCGGCGGGTCATTAACGGTGGTGCAAAGGATGATGGTGGCCGGCGACCGGAAGGACAGGGATGACCAAGAACCCGCCGATAACCAAACCAAACCGGCTAGAGAAGCCCGAGAGACAAAAAAAAAAATTTGAGCACTGAGATGGAGATGAGTTGGTCGAGCGGAGCGCAGAGCAAAACCACGGGTTAGACATTGAAGGAAAGCCAGAAAACAGATTTTCCGGGGTTATCTTCAAACGGGGGGTAGAACCCTAGATCCGAAAATCGAAGGCTTGTTGTACGAATTGGTTGAGGGCGACAACAGATTCGACTTCCTCAACTATGAATATACAAAAGCCCTAAGAAATTTGGGCTTTTACACAGATTAAGTAGGATGCAAAAAGAGAGAGATGCAAAAAGAGAGAGCTTCAAGCTCCTTGACGGAGAGCTAGATGACGGCGAACAACCACGGCTGCGCAACCCAACTCCAAGTGACAGAACACCAAGAGGCGGCGAAGCGACCACCAACAGACATTTCAACCGACTAGATTTTGACGGCCCCGAAGGGATTTTGACGGTCCCTCTCTCTAGGAAATTGGGTGGTATGGATGTGAGTATAAATTTGAGTTGAGTTTTTAAAGAAGAGAATAAAAAAAAGTGGTTAACTCCCTAGTGGGTTCCAGGGATGTTGATACTCTTAGCACTTGAACCTTCCCTTATATCCCTATACATGATAATACCTATCCATATCACATATACCAATACACATGACATCCGACCTAGGTGATCCTACAAAATAAAATAATCCATCTTAATAAAAAAAAGGATGTCAATACCATATAATATGCATGGATGTATCAAAAAGATAATATGATATGTATACCTAATTATTTTGCATGAAATGATGAAGGATAAATTATGCATTTTATAAAGTAGGTATCTACGTTATTATTTTATAATAAGGTCAAATAATAATATTACCAAATTACATGTCAAGTCTAAAATAATGGGTGAATAAATTATACAGAGCAAGTGATTTATACTTTATTGGAAATTGATTTTACATGCATACCAAAGAGAAAACAATAAGACATGAAAGACACTAAGTGAGTGAAAATGCTCGGAATGTCACTTGGCTTTTTCGTCTTGTTGGATTTCGGTACCAACTATGGACTTCAAAAGCTTAATGACTGATTTGAGTAGATTGACAATTGATCAGTGCACATAAAATACAAGATACGAAGAAGAATTTAATAATTGGTATTTTATACACAAAATTGACTTATTTAATTTGAAATAGAGAATTGAATTAATCATAAAGTCTGGAATTATACCAATTTGGTCTTCTTCATGACCCTCATGCAATAGGTGCGTCAGAATTTTAGATTACAACTGCGAATTTTAGGAATCAACGCGAGTCAGAATAAGTTCTAAAACTATGAGGTAGGCGTGGCCATGGGTCCGACCCGGCGGGTCGACGGGTTCGACCCGCCGGGTCAAGGGTCGAGGAAGGGTGACCCGAACCCTAACCCGGGAATCCCACGGGTTGGCGGGTTCAGGTCACCCGGCGGGTTCCAGGGTCAACGGGTCGACCCGGCGGGTCGAAACCCGTCGGGTATCCGGCGTGTCGACCCGTCGGGTATTATTTTTATAAAACGTAAATAAACACAGAAAAAAAAAACGTAAATAACTTACTAATGTCCATATTTTCACTGAGAAAGAACACTAAATAATAAAGTGATAAATATTTGGCCAAAGCTAGTTTCTCTGGATGCTTTAATTGGATATGACGACTGAAGTTCTCATATTCTCCTCCATTCGGGTGCCTGAAGACCATCCCGCAGAAGTTACAACTGACTTTGCAACTGTTTTCATCCCTCAGGTGCTTTGTGAACCAACATGTGAAAATAGCGGCCCGAACTTGGGCCACACTCAACTGAATCAAGAGCCTGTGCGTTTCTTGTCGCGAGACTTGGACACTGGATTCGCCCTCCTCATCATCGTGTCACGGGCCTGAAACTCTGGATTCGCAATCGCTTGTCCTGCTGCTCATCACGTCGCGGGGCTTAATACAGAGCATTTTTAGAGTTTGAGATGAGGTGTGAGCAAAATGGGAGGGAGGTGAGGCTTATTTATAGCCAAAATCGGGAGGCAAAAGAAGAAAGTAGACCGTTTGGCAACGTTCGACCCGGCGGGTCCAACGTTCGACCCGGCAGGTCCAACATTGGAATTTCGAACGTTGCCCCCTTTTTTTAGAATTTTACGGATGGTTTCGCACTTGAGCAGTTTAGCTTCGTAGCCTGATGGTTTTGTACTACGTTTTACAAATATTCAGTTTTTTATGCCATTATGTCACTCGTAAATCGTAATACGGTTCGAAAAGTGAAACCGTGATTACGTGTACATCGACATTCGACACTACACACACTGACATACACATAACATGAGTATATGACACTAACACGAAGTCTCTAATAGTGTGACACACTCACACTTCACACACCTGCGGCTAGAAATTTCAAAAAAGTAGGTTGACCCGGCGGGTCGACGCGCCGGGTCAGCGGGTTTTAAAACCCCCGACCCTAACCCTAACCCGCAACCCGCCTTGACCCTTTGACCGGAGAACCCGCACCCGCCGGGTCTCAAAAAAGTAGGTTGACCCGGCGGGTCGACGCGCCGGGTCAGCGGGTTTTAAAACCCCCGACCCTAACCCTAACCCGCAACCCGCCTTGACCCTTTGACCCGAGAACCCGCACCCGCCGGGTCACTGACCCGGCGGGTTACCGACCCGTACGACCCGCCGGGTCACCCGTAACCCGTGGTCACACCTACTATGAGGTAATTTTTATAATTTTAGAAATTAAAATAGGGGCAACTTTTTATAAAAATAGAAAGTAGGTGAGGAAAATGGTAATTCCTTCATCACGTACCTCTGCCCGATCAAACTCATGTACAGTGAGTTTCCCAATTGCCATTGACGGCAACGTTTCGGTGGCTCCCACCGGCGGCAAGGTGCGGCGAGTGGCAGCGGTAGTTCGGGTGGCATAGGAGAGGCTGGCGGCGGTTGCTAGCGGCGAGAGGCGAAGCGGCTGTCGGAGGTGGTAGGCGGGAAGGTGCAATTCCGAAAATGTTTTTTTTAAAAAAAAAATATTTTGCATCAATTTGTACAAACATTTTGAAGGGGATTGTTACCTAGGGTGTTTAGATTTTGATGAGGTAGTGTAGGAGCTCGTTTATTGGAATACAATGGTGAATTTGAGTCTGTGAACGTCGAAGTGGGTTTTTATAGGCTAATGGAATCACGAATTGAAGGTGTCATTGAATCGGAATTGATGAGAAGATTGAATATTCATAATCAATTTGGGTTGAAGTTCTTATTCATCACGTCAATTTGATGAAATTTTAAAATTAGGGTTTATGAATTTGTATATTCATGAATGAAATTGAATTTTGGATAAGATTTGTGTCAAATACGTGTTAAATTAATAACGAAATCAACAAATTAAACCTCCATTGAAGTACCCAACATGTGCGCAGAGCGAGAGGAGGAAGAAGGTGGTTCCTCGCTTTTCTGTGAGTTGAAAGTGCAAGTCACTCACAAAAAATGTTGGGACGGAGAGTTGTGGTTCATGAGTAGAATCAAACATAGTAGGGTGGGTTGGGTAGTTTATGGATAGCGTAGGGATGTCTTATTGTCTTGGGTGGTTAGATGACTTAGGCGATTTTTTTGGGTACAGAGGAAACATTTTGGATATAGTTTTCTCGTTTTACATAGAACCCTTGTTTTGGTTTTATACTATTGTAACCCGGTTTAATCACCACATCTATATATTTACCGTTTCAGGAAGAAGTAAAAAGTCACGAAAGTTTTATGAAACAAAATTATGCTTTTTATTTCTTTTATTCAGCTTGTATGGTTGTGGATTGCACATACCTTCCACTTATTATCCCAACAACAATATTATCTCTATCCAACTATGCCTTGGTAGAGATCGCGATTGAAAGGACCTTCGATCGGTACATTGAGGTAAGTTGCTTGCTCGCTATTGAGCCTAGTAAGCCTACCTCCAAGGTGGCTAATGTGTAGCCTCGCAACCTTCTCATCCAAGTGCCTCGGAAGCACATAAATCTTTCTCTCATACTTGGAAGACTTTCTCTCGTTCCAAAGGTTGATTTGGGAAAACACGTGGTTTGTTAAGGCGATTGATCTTAAAAAGCTCGGGTGACCAGATGCGCTAGCGAAGTTCAATTTTCTCCCTTCAGCAAGGACAATGATAGCCTTCTTAGATTCATTGAAGATGAAACGATCGGATGTATGGGGTTTGATTGTGACCCTTCTAACACCAGGATAAGCCTTGAGACCTTCAATGTCAATCTCGTTCTCAAAGTGGCCCATATTCAAGACAATGGCATTGTTCTTCATTCGTTTCATGTGTTGAATCGAGATGACATCCCTATTCATAGTTGCTGTGACGAAGACATCTGCTTCTGACACAATATCCTCCAAGGTACGAACAGGGAATCCTTCCATGAAAGCTTGCAAAGCACGAGTAGGGTTGACTTCTACGACAAATACTCGTGCTCCGAGTCCCCTTAGAGCATAAGCGACGCCTCTGCCAACATCTCCGAAGCCAAAGACGGAAACAAATTTACCACTAGGTGCAAAATGATCTGTGGCTCTCATGAAACCGTCAAGGAAGGATTGGCGACTTCCATGGAAACTAGCGATCTGTACGTGCCCAAATTAATCAACATTTGAGAAACTTGACAATATCCGATACTATTATAACAGATTTAATAAAATTTGTTGTTCCAATTTCAATGCAGATCATAGAATATACCTGGCTAGTGACAACGTTATTGATGTTAATCGCAGGGAATAAGAGGGATCTATTTTCCTGCAATTGGTACAACCTCCTAATACCAATATTGCTAAGTTCAGAAACACCCACTAATCCCTCTCTGATGTTTCTAAACCTCCTTGGATTAACTTTGATCCCTTCTCTAATGAATTGCAGCATGAACCTTGTCCTTTCATTGTCAACGCTCTGTGGATCAGACAACCTCCCACTCCTCTCGTGCTCCTCCTCTATTCTAACACCCTCATGGATGAACTGAGTGATATCTCCAGCTTCATCAATCAATAGGGTCGGTCCATTTTCGCGACCCCAATCCAAAGCCCTTTCAACCGACCACCAATATTCCTAAAAATCATTTATATGGATTAAAAAACGATGGTATATAGCACATTTAGGAAGTGACTTAGTTTCATATATATTCGATTCATATAGCTAGGTGTTCTTTGAAATATACATATATTGTTTCAACTGAAAATGAGCAAATATATGTGACAAGATAATTAGGAAGCTCACATGAAGGGATTGACCCTTCCACGCAAAGACAGAAGCCGAGTCACGTGCAATGGCGGCGGCAGCATGGTCTTCTGTCGAGAAGGGGTCGAAGGAGCACCAACGAACGGAGGCACCAAGTGCGGTGAGGGTCTCGATGAGCACCGCAGTTTGGGTGTTCATGTGGATGGCCCCGGTGATCCTTGTGCCCTTCAAAGGCTGCGAGGAACGGAATTCTGACCGACAAGCGATGAGGCCAGGCATCTCCGACTCCGCCAGTTGGATTTGTAGGCGCCCATAGTCGGCTTGGGACACATCCCGCACCCTATATTCCCTGCCACAGGCGGTTCTTTCGGTCACCAAATTCAATTTTTGGGCGGATGTTGCAGCTGAAATGGAGCTGAAACTCATTTTGAGCTGCTTGAATTGATCGATGTTTCAAGGATTTGGTTTAGTGTGTTGGTAGATGAAAGCAAGTGACAAGTGTGAGGATCGATGATGGGTGGTGGAGGGCTATATATAGGTTGAGGATGGTAATTAAAGAACGACGTCGTTTCTGGTTCGGGTGTGTAATACAAGTTTGAGATGTTCTTTGATTGTGGGAGAGTACTTGCAAAACTAGTGCCTAACTAGAATCAATTGGATAGAGTTGAATTGGTAATCTGGCAATGGGATGAGAAATTGAAAGTAAAGTAGAAACAGATTTTGTTTTTTTGCTTGCTTGTATTTTGATGCCTTTTATAATTTTGATGCCTTTTCAAAATGCAAATACTCGTGGATTTTCATATATTCATATTAATTAGTTAGTTACGAGGGTATATATATGCTTATAAGCCTGAAATATTGATTCTTAATTAAATCTAGCTTGATCGATATTGGATGCACAGTTGGGGTAATGTACGTAGTGGCTTTTTTAAATCTAGATAGGGCTGTTGCTTCGATAGGAACTCATAATATGAAGAGAGAATTGGGCGGAGTATATCATTTTCATGTTTTCATTTTTTAATAACTGTACTCCTTTTGTTTTAGGTAATTGTACCATTTTGAGGTGGATATTACCTATAAGGAAGGTTATAATCAAGACGTATTTTATTTAGAATTAATTTGTCAAATCGGCCTTTTTTTTTACCTTTATTAGGGGAGTGTCCACCAAACTTATCAAATTAGGTTTTTGTGCATCTGTAAAAATATAACCACTTGTGTGCCCCTCCTCTTTGAATCTCCTCTTTCGATTCCATGGCTAAGGCTCCGATTCCGCACCTCGCATCCATGGCGTCTCTCCAGATCGCTTCCATGGCGTCTCTCCCGATCGCTGCCATGGCGAAGGCGCCGTGTCAAGCTTCTCCGAAATCCGCAAAAGCTCGCGCCGTATCAAGCTCCCCCTCCAATGGCGGTCGCTTCCCCTCCGCTCCCAGCTTCTCCGCCTCCTACTGCGCTCGCTCCGACTCCATTCTCGCGCATCTGCTTCCAGCACCTCGCGGACAACAAACAGAGATTGAAGGCAACAAACAGAGATCGCCGATTGCGAGATCCAATGGTGATGGATCTCAGATCTGGTTCGATTGAAGGCAAACAGAGATTGAAGGCAACGCCGATTCCAACGAAAATCCAGGCGACCGCTCCTCTGATCCTCTCTCCAATGGTGTCATCCCATGGGTTGTATCTTGAGGTTTTGGTGGTTAGATTTTAGATCTGAATATGTGGACTCAGAGATTGGCCATGGATTGGAAGATCGATTGGATGCAAAGCATCCAGGCATCGCTTTGATTCTTTTCTGCATTTCTGTCCATCCTCTGCTCTTCCTGGTATCATCTTCTTCTTCTTTAGCCTAATTTCTCAATATCAATTTTGTATTTAACATATGGCATCAATTGATATGCGTTTATTGAAATGAAATGCCTCAAAATTTAATTTAATTTTAGCCTATTCACAACTAGCTAGTTTCAGTTCCCACGGAGAGCTGAATTTGGGCATCCCAAGCTTTTATTTGAGTTTCTGTGTGAATTAATTTCATTCTCAACACACCAAGTAGGGATTCAGCGCATCCGCAAATATATTTCTTTGAGTTTTTGACCGGAGTGAATTAATTTCAGCACATCCAAAGCTTTCTGTGTGAATAAATTTCATTCTCAACACCAAGCTGAATTTAAAGAAGCTACATCGTAGGTGGCTATGTGTTGTCATAGGCTTGGAAATCTTCCAAGCCTACACCTCCATCCATGGTACGTGTGTGTATATATATAGTAGGTGGCTACATTGTCCAAATTCAGCTACATTGTAGGTGGCTATGTGCTGTCATAGGCTTGGAAATCTTCCAAGCCTACACCTCCATCCATGGTACGTTATATATATATATATATATATAACTATTACCTAGTCCACCCTTATCTCTTGAGGATAATAAACTATTGAAGACAACCTGGGTTTGAGTTTGTTATACTGATTGCACACGCGAATGTTTGATCAATTTTCTCTCTAGGGTCTATGTGCTTAAAGAGTTCAACTTGATTGATTATGTAACTTGCACAAGCATATATTTCAGCATTTCATTATTTCAGCATTTAAAAAAAAAGCAACTCCGGGTTCAGCAACTTCGGTTTCAGCAACTCCGGTGTCAAAGTGGTGACGCGAAAAAAAAAAAAGAAAAGAAACTCCGATTTCAGCATCCCTGGTTTCAGCAACTCCGATTTCAGCAACTTCGGTTTGAACAACGCGTGAAAAAAAAGAAAAAAAACAATTCCGGTTTCAACAACACGGTTTCAGTAACTCCGATATCGAATCGCTGACGCAAAAAAATAAAAAACTAATTTTAGCAATTGCAACAACAATTTAAGAAACTCCGGTTTCAGCAACTCTGATTTCAGCAACTTAGGTTTCAGCAACGCGCGAAAAAAAAAACTATTTTCAACAGTTTTAGCAACTTTGGTTTAAGCAACTTTGGTTTCAGCAACTTTGGTTTCAGCAACTTAGGTTTCAGCAACGCGCGAAAAAAAAACTATTTTCAACAGTTTTAGCAACTTTGTTTTCAGCAACTTTGGTTTCGGCAATTTCGGTTTCAGCAACTTAGGTTTCAGCAACGCGCGAAAAAAAAACGCTGAAATAGGAGTGGCTGAAATCAAATGTGCTGAAACAGGAGGGGGCACTAGGGGCGCACGTGGAGGGGCAAAGGGGCAAAGGGGGCAAGGGAAGGAAGGTGGACATTTTGCCAATTTGGAAGGGAAGGGTGGACAATTTCTTAATAAAAGCCCTAATTATGGCTTATAGCACAATTCCCCCTTTTATTTATTGGCAAGATGAACTTTACGTAATTACACTCGGATCCTTTTTATTTTTGAGAAACTAATTACGGATCGGCCCAAGAGACGACAAGGAACCAAAATACCGACAATTTTTCCTTTGAGATTGGTGGATTTCGACAATTTTGTTTTGCTGTGTTTTCAGCGTGAGGATATAGTTGTTTAAAATTATTGAGGCTATAGTATTCCCTCGACATAGTTCTTCGAATATCTATCTATCTATAATACTAACGAAAAAGTTTGATTTACCATGTGTCATCTTTTCCCTATTTCTAGGTCTTATGTGGCAAATTTTCATTTAATCAATCATAAGTGTAATTATTTTCGTATTAAATATAGGCCTACCATAATTAATTCTTTGGCAAAACTAATTAAAATAATCTAACCTTTAAGAGGTGTTAAAAATATATCTCAATCTTTCAAATGTAAGATAAATATCCCGACCATTATAAGTGATGGTAAGATAATATCCTAATGACTTCTCTCCAATAAAATTCTTATTTTTTGTATTGTATTACTCATGTATTTTCAATTCAAATAAAACATATAAAATTAAATTAGATGAGTTTAAATGTTTATTTAATAAACTTTCGTAGTTTTAGATTTAATTTGTACCTAACTTTTTATATCTTTTTTTAAATCAATATCTATAACAAGCCAAATAAAAAATGTAAAGCAAAAATAACACATTTTCAATTAGTAAATGATTAGCTAGTGATTTAACTTATCAAAACTGAAGAATATTTTGTCAATTATAAACTTTATGTTATTACGAAATTGAAATAAAAATTTAATTATTTAGATTATTCAATGATGTTCATTTATATTATATATAAGAAGTAAATTATTATCATTAAAAAATATAAAAGAATGTAATTTTTTATTTTTTTTCTTAAATCCAAAATAAAAAAAATTAAGATAAACTTAAAAACCAATCTAATTTAATCTAATAAACTTGAATGATATTTTGCACAATCAAGATATTGAAAATTATATTTTAAATATTTACTTGTTTTGTTATATTTGTTTTGATTAAATTTAATTATAATCTATAAAAACGTATTAAATTGAATGATTTTTTTAGTTACAAAAGAGACTTTTTTTTTTTAAATTATCATGACAATCTAGACTATACTTTGTATAATTCGAGCATTAAGATCCAAGGGCACGCTTGTGAATATCATCATTATTTTTTGCCACATATGTGCCATGTAAGCATTTTTGTGGGGGAGAAAAATTTGGGATATTATATTACCATCCCTTAAAAAGGTCGAGATATTTATCTTACATTTGAAATGTATGGATATATTTTTAACACCCCCTCAAAGGTTGGGTTATTTTAATTAGTTTCGCCTAATTCTTTTTATAAGAAAAAATCATGACTAATTAATCGATTAGGTATTACTTCTATTGGAAGACTCTTTCAATTTTATGATTAATTTAATTTTCTCATATTTGAAATTATATAAAGGAAGATGCCAAACTTAATTAATTTTCATTTAACCAATCCTAAATGTAATTTTCGTGTTAAATATAGGCCTACCTTAATTAATTCTTTTTTCTTTTCACTTACAATTAAGATTTTTAAAGTAAAATTTGAGTTTTTTTCCTTTTAGTGTTTAAATTTTGAATCGCACACACAAGTTTGGTTTTGGTTTGATTTTTTGGTTCATTTTGCGCAAATTATCAAATTTAATTTATGTGATTGCTTTGCCATATGTGTCTGTACATGTATTACGTACATTTATGTGATTGCTTTGACATATAAGTCTTTTGATGTTTTTCTTTTTTTCTTTTTTCTTATAGTTGATTTTTTGTATGCTTTCTTTTATTGTTATCCCTTCTATGCTTGTTTATGAATCATTTAAAACAAAGTTTTTTTTAACTTTTATAATGCAAGTAAAAAAAGAAAGTACATACAATATAGTGGATTTCAAACCTAGAAAATAATACTCCCTCCATTAATTAAAACATCATATTTTTACTATTCACGTACGCTTTTTAGGTATTTAAAACTATATAAAATATCACCTTTTTAAATAACTTTTAAAATAATATCATACATGAATAGTAAATGACATATTTAATGAACAAAAAGAGTATATTCATTTTATGAACAATAAGTATACTTGTGTTTTGCTTAAAATATATATATATATATATTATTAAAAAATAATCAATCAAAATGAAGATCATCTTACATCGTCTTTGTCTTCTCTCTTTGTTTACGTTTTCCCTAGCTTCTTCAAGCTTAATGCTCGCAATCCTTAATTTTTCCTTCTTCCAAAACTATACTAATTTTTAATGAGGTTGTGATGATTTTTTCATCATGTAGTATGGGGTCACTTTTTATGTTGATAGATTTACAAATTTTCATTTTTCCTTATAAAAAAAATCATTACAATATTATATAAATCTATCAAATAAAAATTGCACGTGGTGGAGGTAATTGAACTAGTAATAATACGAAAACAGCTACGAAAGATGCCACATGGTAGCCTCTCCTTAGACCAAGGCTTATGTGATAATTTTCATTAAGCATGACACCGACTAATTAATAACTAATTCAATTTAAGAAATTATTAATTAAAATAAATCTAATAATAATCTAACAAATTTACTAGAATATTAATTTCTCCAACACTTATTTTTTACCTGGTTGAATTAAAAATGATTTATTTTTTTAATGAAATTAACTAATTAATTACTTTATATTAAGACTTTAATTTATTTTTTCTCATTTATTTTGAGTTTAACTTAATATCTTTGTTAGTTACCACATTTACTCCCCCCCCCAAAAAAATTAGTTTTTTTTTTGTAATTTAGTAAAATATTTCCTTGGGTATACAATATAATAGAATTATTTTATCTAATTAAAATTGTAAATACCTTAAACTAAGAACTTAAATATGATTTTATAACTCAATTAGTAATTGGATGTAAAAACTAAAATAAATCAATTTGTTGACGGTGCATATTTTAGTACTTTATATAGATTTTTTTGTTAATATATTTTAATCTAACCAATATAACTTTTAAAAAAGATATGACAACATTTATTTTTTTGTTTTAATTATCCACTAAAGAAATCCCTTTGGAAACATGGAATCGCTTGTGAATGAAAGGGTCAACCTTTTAAATGGGTCACACAGTACCCGATCCAGATGTAGAGCGACTGAGTTGATCGAACTGAGCTAAGATTAAAAAAAAAGAGAAGGAGTCTATTGACACATGTGTCATATTCTCCATATTTTTAGGTTCTATGTGACAAGCTTTCATCTATTCAGTTACATGGGTGATTTTCTCATTAATCATGGACCCACCTTAATGAATTTAAATTTTAAAAAATACATCTTAATTAATAATGGTCTCTCCTCTAATTAATAATGGGTTGCCTGCCATTTCAGCAAAGATTTTCGGATCAATTGCTAGTTACTATAATTCCCTCTTTACTTTATCATTTAAGTAAAGAAAATTTGGAGAGATTGGGATTGATTGTTATTTATTTCTTTATTTCATTTATTTCTTTAATTAGTTGATAATATGTGAAAAGGATTTTTTTTACCTATTTAATTTACCATTTATATTATTTTATTGATTTAAATAATTAATGAATTTTTCTCTATAGGATTTTAAGATAATACTAGGACAGTAACCCGCACCTTGTGCGGGATTTCTTTAAATAATTTTTTTAACTTTGTCACCGATAATAGTAAGTTGAATTGTCATATTTCAGTTCTTTGTTCTATTGCTTTTTCATTTTTGTAAAATGAGTTAGTTTGTCGTTTGCATATCATATAGATATATTGCATGAGTGTTTATCATGAGAAAATAAAATTGATCCTTTTTTCACGTCTAGATATTAAAAAAATCACAGATATTGTTAGGATGATCGTCCCTACAACTTATCAACCATGCTCCCCATGTTCGTCAGATTTAGATAATCTATGAGATGAAAATCGGTCATCTTAGCCATCTTGAATAAATACAATATAGAATTATGTAATGGTCAAATTTATAGATTCTCAAATTATACATATAATAATAGTTTAAATATCGATAGACAAAATCAATTGAAAATGTGAAATTGAAATTAACAAAATACAAAAATAAAAGAAAGCGAGAAATCAAATTGAGTCTCACCAATAATTTTCACAGTTGTTGATTAGTATCATCAATATGATTGTATGAATTTATCCTTCAACGGATTCAACAAACTTGAGTTAGAGTTAAGAAGAAGAAAAATGAAAAGGAAGTGTGAAGAACGGTAATTATGTAGTAAACGATGGTGTTTAGAGGAAAATAAACAATTAAAAATCTAAACAGAAAAGAAGAAAGTCATTTTTATTTGTTAAAATAAATATGATTTTATTTTGATCTTATCTAGTGAATATCTAAACAAATAACCAAAATCTCGAGAATATCTCAACTGATTTCATATTTAATGAGAATTAAAAGAAAATAAAAAAATCCAAGAAAATGATGAGAATACCATCAAGGGTTTCATCGTCTGAAAAAAAAAATAAAATAAAAAGATTAATTCAAACGCATAAAATCTAGAATGAACTCCATAATGAATATGATGCTAATCCGCACAAACAAATAAACTAAATAAAAACGTGATTAATGAATTCAATCAAAACGAAACTAAAATCCAGAATGAACTCCATAACAAATCCGATGCTAATCCGCACAAACAAATAAACTAAATAAAAAATGTGATTAATGAATCACACAAACGAAGATAACTAAAATAATATTTAACGTACATTTTTTCGAAGCTTCCTATTATTATTCTCTATGGGCACCTTACCTTTATTATTTCTCATTGTGGGCAATCTAATCTAGCTTGGTTGAAAAAAACTTTTCATACGACATACTATGGATCACTAACTAATATAGAGGCGAAACATGGGATCACCACCGGATAAAATCGTTTGGCTTAACAAAAAAATGATAACGACCGGATAACAATCAATTGATATTTTAATTTGTAAAACTAATCGGCATATCTTTCATTTTACCAATTGGATAACAATCAATTAAACTAATCGACATATCTTTCATTTTAAAACACCGGATAACAATTAATTAATATTTTAATTTTTAAAACTAATCGGCATATAAAATCATAACAACCGGATACACGTTTAAAAACAATTAATTGAATATTATTTATATAATTAATTTAAATTACAATTAATTAATTAACAAATCATCATAAATAAAAAATAAAAACAATCATACCTACCGGATACACATTTAAAAATAATTAATTGATTATTATTAATATAATTAATTTAAATTGCAATTAATTAATTAAAAAATTATAAATAAAAAAAATAAAAATAACCTACTTTAAATGAGAAGTCGCCACATGGCGTAAGCGACTTCTCCTTTAGTATTATAATATTGATGAATTTTTTTTAAAGTAGGTAAAAATCAAAATGCCCTTATTAACAAGGGTCATTCTTGATTTAAGATAATATGAATTGAACATTTCTTTACCTTAATTAATTAATTAAATTCATTAATCCTTCTTATTTTTTTTAATTTTATTAAAAACTTTACCGCCTCTAGTTAATTTTTTTAACCTACTAGAAAATTTGATTACTCCCAAATACACCATTTATAATAACTTTTTAGAATTTGAATTTTCAAATAAAAAAACTTGACAGAATATTTTTGTTTTATCAAAAATATATTTTTAAATTTGAACTTAGATTATTAAATTTATCATTAATTATGGGATCCAAACGGGGCCTTAAACTTAAGATATTAAGTATGAATAGATGACAATCCACGACTATTTGCATTTTTGTCACAAGATTCTTAATACCAGCCCCCACCGGCCATAAACAGATTTTGGTTTTTTGTTTACTTGTATTTTGAAAAGGCATCAAATTTATAAAATGAAAAGGCATCTAAATACAAGTAAACAAAAAAACAAAATCTGTTTATAATTTACTTTCAATTTCTCATCTCATTGCCAATTAAAAACACGAAATGTAAACAGATATAAGATAGAAGAAATTCAACTCTATCCAATTGAGTTCCATTTCCAGAAATCAAAATGATGAACAACTGAACTAATGGTATCTTGTTAGCCATTTGCAAGTACTCTCCCACAATCAAAGAACACCTCAAACTTCTATTACACACCCGAACCGGAAACGACGTCGTTCTATACCATCCTCAACCTATATATAGCCCTCCACCACCCACCACTGATCCTCACACTTGTCACTTGCTTTCATCTACCAACACACTAAACCAAATCCTTCAAAGATCGATCGTACAACCAAGCAGCTCAAAATGAGTTTCAGTTCCATTTCAGCTGCAACATCCGCCCAAAAATTGAATTTGGTGACCGAAAGAACCGCATGTGGCAGGGAATATAGGGTGCGGGATGTGTCCCAAGCCGACTATGGGCGCCTACAAATCCAGTTGGCAGAGTCCGAGATGCCTGGCCTCATCGCTTGTCGGTCAGAATTCCGGTCCTCACAACCTTTGAAGGGCACAAGGATCACCGGTGCCCTCCACATGAACACCCAAACCGCGGTGCTCATCGAGACCCTCACCACACTTGGTGCCTCCGTTCGTTGGTGCTCCTTCGACCCCTTCTCGACAGAGGACCATGCTGCCGCCGCCATTGCACGTGACTCGGCTTCTGTCTTTGCGTGGAAGGGTCAATCCCTTCATGTTAGTTTCCTAACTTCACATATATATATATATATATATATATATATATATATATATATATATATATATATATATATATATATATATATTTGCTCATTTTCAATTGAAACAATATATGCAAATTTCATCGATCACCTAGCTTTATGAATCAAATATATATGAAACTACGTCACTTCCTAAATGTGCTATATATCATTGTTTTTAATCTCTATAAATGATTTTTAGGAATACTGGTGGTCGGTTGAAAGGGCTTTGGATTGGGGTCGCGAAAATGGACCGACCCTATTGATTGATGAAGCTGGAGATATCACTCAGTTCATCCATGAGGGTGTTAGAATAGAGGAAGAGCACGAGAGGAGTGGGAGGTTTTCTGATCCACAAAGCGTCGACAATGAGAGGACAAGGTTCATGCTGCAATTCATCAGAGAAGGGGTCAAAGTTAATCCAAAGAGGTTTAGAAACATCAGAGAGGGATTAGTGGGTGTTTCTGAGCTTAGCAATATTGGTATTAGGAGGTTGTACCAGTTGCAGGAAAATAGATCCCTCTTATTCCCTGCGATTAACATCAATAACGTTGTCACTAGCCAGGTATATTCTAAGATCTCCATTGAAATTGGAATTGACAACAGATTTTTATTGTATTTGTTATAGTTTTATTAGCTATATATGGTCAAGTTTCTCAAATGTTAATTAATTTGTGCATGAACAGATCGCTAGTTTCCATGGAAGCCGCCAATCCTTCCTTGATGGTTTCATGAGAGCCACTGATCATTTTGCACCTAGTGGTAAATTTGTTTCCGTCTTTGGCTTCGGAGATGTTGGAAGAGGCGCCGCTTATGCTCTAAGGGGACTCGGGGCACGAGTATTTGTTGTAGAAGTCAATCCTACTCGTGCGTTGCAAGCTTTCATGGAAGGCTTTCCTATACGTACCTTAGAGGATATTGTGTCGGAAGCAGACGTCTTTGTCACAGCAACTATGAATAGGGATGTCATCTCGATTCAACACATGAAACGCATGAAGAACAATGCCATTGTCTTGAATATGGGCCACTTTGAGAACGAGTTTGACATTGAAGGTCTCAAGGCTTATCCTGGTGTTAGGAGGGTCACAATCAAACCCCATATATCCGATCGTTTCATTTTCAGTGAATCTAAGAAGGCTATCATTGTCCTTGCTGAAGGGAGGAAATTGAACTTCGCTAGCGCATCTGGTCATCCAAGCTTTTTAAGATCAATCGCCTTAACAAACCATGTATTTTCCCAAATCAGCCTTTGGAACGAGAGGAAGTCCTCCAAGTATGAGAGAAAGATTTATGTGCTTCCGAGGCACTTGGATGAGAATGTTGCGAGGCTACACATTAGCCACCTTGGAGGTAGGCTTACTAGGCTCAATAGCGAGCAAGCAACTTACCTCAATGTGCCGATTGAAGGTCCATTCAATCGTGATGTCTACCAAGACATAGTTTCATAGAGATAATATTGTTGTTGGGAAAATAAGTGGAAGGATATGTGCAATCCACAATCATACAAGTTGAATAAAAGAAATAAAAAAGCATATTTTTGTTTCATAAAACTTTCGTGACTTTTTCTTTATCTCAATATAGTAAATCTGTTATCTGTCATAGAATTAAAATTAACAATTGCAATACTAAATTGAAGAGAAATTAAGTAAAATTCTTGCACGTACAATGTATAATAGGTCACTCGAAAATCCATTGGCTCTCCTTATGAATCTCCTCCTCTCCCTCGGGCGAGAAGTCATTCTTGATGTTGAGCATCTTTCGAATTTCATCTGGAGTCTTTCTTTTTATCATGTCGGTGATGGCCTGACAGGTGAGTTGCAAGAGGCTCTCAATGTTCAAGTAGTTGGAAGCTAGTGAGGATGATAGTAAATTAAATACTAGCCTGGTCAAGCTTGACAAACTCCACATCCCACGCCTTAAGTTCGTCTTCGTCATCTCTTTTATCATCATGCTTTTTGCAGTACTCGATCACCTTAGACAAGGTCTTGCTTGTGACATTTGGGGGTGGGATGACATTGTTGGCACACTCGTCCTCTATCATGTTCTTGATCGTTTGCGACTTCACCACCGCCGACTCTTCCACTTTGAATGTCTCGTCGTCGGAGCTCTTCAAAATTATTATTATTATTATTATTATTATTATTATTATTATTATTATTATTATTATTATTATTATTATTATTATTAAACTTAATGGGAATGGATTATATTATAAGTTTAATATAAGAAAATTTCATTTAATAACAAAGAAAAATAAAGAAAAAGTAAGTTTTGAGTCTTAAATCAGGGTTTATGAATGGGTTTGAAAAAATACAAATATATAATGGGGCTCTTAAGTTAATGTAACACTGAAAAAGTAAGTTGTGATTTAGAAAGGGATTCTCTAATGTGGATGTTCTAATATATCGGGTCTACACAGAGGAGTTATTAGCTTGGACTTTGGAAGTGGGTGCACAACACACTAAACGCCTGAGCTATTAAATCTATACTATAACTAAAACCAGAAGCATCTCACTCCTAGGTGCCTTCACCGAAATCCCTCAATCCAGATGTAATTTTCTCATAATTTCTTCATTTATTGTTACGTTTTACTCAAACCTGTAAGCCACGTAATTGGTTTAATTTTTCCATGTCAGCAACAATTAACAAACTAGCGGTTTTTTTCCGATGACCGCGATCTCCATCTTCCCAATATGGGTGAACGTGGTGGTTTAGTCAGGATTGTTGGATTCCCATCTTCAATGTAACAACTACTTGAGAGGCAGTGCAAGAAGTCACTCTCCGAGGTTTTCCCCATCGATGAGCCATCATAGAGGTTCCCGATCTTCGACGGAAGCAACAGAGGTTGATCTAAGGTTGAAGATGATTGGAGAGCTTTTACATGGTTGGTTTCATCTCGCCCAATTTGTTTCCCATCAATTACAAACCCTAAATTTTTCTACTTGGCGACAAATCTCTATAAATTTCCCTGAACTAATTAACTATCCTTTTTCAAACCCTAGATGTTAGGGATATGAGCAGGCACCGATTGACCCTCCTAATTACTGATTCACTTCACAATCTCTGTTGAATTTCGAACTAAATACCCAACTTGTATCCCAAACGCTTATCGCTCTCTCTCCATGCTTTCTCTTTTAAAGATATCGTTAGAGAGAAGAGGAGAGCAAAGACCAAGACCACTACAACCTGTGAATGGACAAGGACGGCAATGGTCCATGGTGACATGAGGCGATGAGGGTTCCACTACAACTCTCCACAGCTATGTGTTTGATTTGAAGATGCCATTTTTTAAAAAAAAAATTAGGGTTTAGGGGATTCAATTAGGGGAATTCAAGTGTTCTCATGGAAATCATGTTTTCACTTGTCATTTCTAGGCTTGCAAAGATTAGAAACTCTTTGTTTATCCCTTTTCTGTATTCGTCTTGCTAGCTATAACATTCTTGTCGTTGTTAATCTTGGCCTTAATTTCTAAGGTGTGCTGGCAGACGTGTTTGTTCTTCCATGATTCTTTGGTTTATCTACAAATTTTAGTTTATTATGTTCAATTTTTATAATTAGAAGTGTTTCTTTATTCCAAGGTTTGGTAAATTCATATAATTGCAAAATAGGTTTGCAAGCAGTAGTGATGTTATGGCTGCGTAACCAACTACATTGGATCGGTGTGTCGTATCTTTTAATCGCTACTGGTCCAACCTTGGATGTTTTTAGAGCTGGCAAAACCCGACATGAACCCGAAAACCCAACCCGGAAGCGATTGCTCTGAACAACGACCCATTTTGGACCCGAAATCCGAATAACCGATAACCGAAACTCACCCAAATATGAATGAACCGAACCCGATTCAGCCGAAACTCATTAAGACCCGAACCCGTTATAACCGAAACTCGAAATAACCCGAATTTTAAGATACATTCTAGTAAATTTTTTTAAATGATTATTGAAATAATGAAAACTTAAGACAATCCAAACCCAAAATAACTGAAACCCGAGACAACCAAAACCCGAGACAATCGAAACCCGAATAACCAAAACCCGAACCCGACCCAACTGAATGACCAAATTATTAGACATTACCCGAAATCCGAATGACCCGAAATCCGACTAACTGAACCCGACCCGACCCGCCCGATTGCCACCTCTAGATGTTTTTGAAGTTAGTAGTTTGGTTCCGTGACCTTTTACTTTTCCCTCTTTTTGTTTTCAGAGTTGCAAATTGTACCAGTGAGAATTAAACTCACCACCCAGTTTGTTTTTGTTAGAAAGCTTTATTATGTAATCTTTGTTCTAACTTTTTTCGATTTTGGAAAGGTAGATTGAAATATTTTGTATTACGAGTTATTGAATAGGGATTTTATTAGAGTATTGATGTTGAATTGAGGACATGGCAAGATAGTTTTCACCCGATGATCCTTTCAACTATTTATAATCTAAGCCATGATTTTCATTGAAACTTTGTTCTATTAGAAAATAGATAGAATCATTTTTCTTTGTTGCCATATCTACCTTGATAATTAAAGATGTGTTAGTGACTACTAAGATAGTAAGATGTATGGTTATATAATTTATGCCTTTACCTTCTCATAAGTAACTTTATTCAGCTTCGATGAATATTCATGTGTTGTATTATTTTTGAATTTCTTATAATAGATATTGCTATAGGAAGTGCATCTTTCCTATTGAACCGGCCAAGCAAGAAGTATGCGTAATAGTGCAACTACTAATTGAGAGCAAATTTAGAGATGGTTAAGACTTGTAAAGATCTAGATGATTTTGAGTATCTGTCACTTGGTTCCTTTATTATATAAGCTTGTTGTTTATGTTTTACATTATAAAATAGCTATTTCATAGTTGTATATGGGTCTATATTAGGCATCTATATATGTGTGGTTAGCCACATGTTGTAATGAGGAAGTTATAATAATAGAATTATTTGTAGGTATTTATTATAGGATGTATAATTTTAGATTATGCCTCGAATATTGTTTTAATCTTTATTTTATCAATATAATTTTTATATTGTTTTTGTCTAAGTTATAATTTTAATCCTAATAATTAACTAACGTACATTATATAATCTATTGCTGTAATTATAAATAATAATAAATTATGAACATAATTTTAAATTAAAATGATTATGTTATGATCTTAAGTGGATCTTTGTGAGATTGAAGAGAAAAGGGAGAGAGATGAAGGTAGAGATGAAGAAGATAGAGGAAGAGAAGACCGGATAGGCAAGATAGAACGAGAGAAAAGAGAGAGATTAGATTATAGGGTAAAGAGTAAGTAATTGGATTATTCATTTGATGATCAATTACAATGTATTAGGGTATATTTATACCCTAAACTACCCTAATCTAATATACTACCTAATATATGTGATCATAACAGATTACTATCAATTTTTAATCAAATGTCCGTGCCTTGGACACGGACCTAAACACTAGTTACCATAAAAACCCAGATTTTACATCTATGGACTATGAGGTATTTGCATTGATGTTTGTTGTTGGGTAACTCTCAACATGTAATAGCTCAGGGTGTCCATATATCCGGGTTATATACTATTTTAAATTTTTTTCAAAAGAAAATACATTATTGTAGTTTTTAAATATATAAGAATTTAGATAATTTAGATCTGGTATATTATGTTGTGGGTTAAAATGTGAATTTTGTACTAGTGCAACCTCTCTCTAGAAAAAGTTTTAGGTTGATTTGCACGCTATTGTAGACCGAGGATTTTGGAAGAAACGAACTTTGTGTTGTATAGATTTGGGGAATCAAAGTTAAGCTGTATTTACATATATCGGATGGTTAGATGCTCAACTTTTCTTGGTGTAGAAGAGATTCATATTATAGGTTCCAATTGAAGTAATATCCCTAATTAATATCAATAAAGAATGGTTTTATATAGACTTGTCAAAGCATGACCCGACCCGAAAAACCCGACCCGTACGTCCGGTAATTTTACGGGTTTGGACCCGGTGTTTTAGACCCGGGACTCAAAATCGACCCGAACCCGAATTACCCGGGACTTTTAGGGTCAAGACCCGGTGATCCGTTGGGTCAAAATCGACCCGGTGAGTCAGCATCATGTAGACGCCACACTGGCACTAAATTGAACCCACATAGATTTGTCATGCAATTGTATTCGTTAAGGTCACTCGTAAATTAAATAATTTATATATTTTACAATTATAGTATGTTTAGAACACTTATTTGTATAAATATGATTTTTTATGCTTAAAATATTAATATAATAATAATATTATAATAATATTTATAAATTGAATTATAATATTATTATTTAGTTTATTTTGACATATTTATATTACAATTTAATTTTGATATTATTTTAATATTTTTAAAAATTCTTCAAAAAGTTTAAGTTTTTTTGACCCGGTGGGTCGACCCAAACCCGGGACAAACCCGATTTGGCTCGACCTGGAACGACCGGTAACCCGAATTACCCGAAACCCGATTTACCCGAGACTCGAATAACCCGAACCCGAACCCGACCCGAATGACCCGATTAACAGGTCTAGTTTTATACAATACAATGATTTTAGAAAGAGATGCGAATTTGTCAAAAAATATATATATATACAGTAGATAGAAATTATTATAAGACATTCGTATAGAGCATAATTTTAGATAATTTATATTTGGGATAAAGCTTAATTAAATAGATAGATATCAATATATAATTTTTTTTTTTGGTCGAAATATCAATATATAATTCAGTATACATAATTGAAAAATATTTACTGTAATTGATAATTTAAGATAGAAGATAATCTGATTGATTATTAAATTTCCTAAAATATAGTACGTCAATCTGATAACCTCTTCCATTGTCTATATATTCTTGTCCTTCTAACTAATTTGATAATTACCCTCTTTTCGATCAACTCTATAGCTCATTAATTCTAGATTTAATTAGTTCCGTTTTCAAAACCTAAAACTAAATCAATCATATTAATGGCTTCTCAGAAGATGATTACCATGAAGAGCTCGGATGGCGAGACCTTCGAAGTGAAGGAGTCGGTGGTGGTGCAGTCCCAGACGATCAAGAACATGATCGAGGACGGGTGCGCCGACAACGTCATCCCACTCCCCAACGTCACATGCAAAACGTTGGCTATGGTGATCGAGTACTTGAATAAGCATGAAGATCAGGGCACCGCCAACAAACTCGACGATGATCTTAAAAAGTGGGATGCGGAATTCGTGAAGGTCGACCAACAGAGCCTTTTCAATCTCATCCTCGCAGCGAACTACTTGAACATCAAGACCCTGTTGGACCTCACCTGCCAGACTGTCGCTGACATGATAAAGGGAAAGACTCCGGAGGAGATTCGCAATATTTTCAACATTAAGAATGACTTCACGCCGGAGGAAGAAGAGGAGATTCGTCGTGAGAACCAGTGGGCTTTCGATTAGATTGTGCAATATTTTTATTTTCTGCAATTCAATTTTAGTGCTATTTAATAGTAATAATTAGTGACTCATCAATTAGTTTATACTCTCTCCGTTCGGCAAAACTTGTCATTTTAATTTTTTTCACAAGTTTTAAGGCAATTAACAAATATATTAATTTACCCTCAATTATTACCCTCCTTTTTTACTTTATCGAAAACTACAACTAACAAACCATCAATCATATTAAGGGCATTTTTGTAAAGTGAAGGGCAAAATACCTACAATGACAAGTTTTTTTGAACAAAAATAACACCCTAAAATGACAAGTTTTGCCGAACGGAGAGAGTGCTTTATAGTTTTACTCAAGTCATTGTGTTGATGTTAATTTCGATCGATCAGTTATATAAAAGTTAATATGTCGTTCGTCCTGTAGTCTAATTATTTTTTGCCATATTTCTATTGTTCCATTCATTGGTTAAGTTCCAATGGTACAAAAAGATAACAAAAACACGCATCGATACGTGCTTAATATCAGAATTGAACATAAATTAATGTAATTAACCATTAATGCACGTTGTAATTAACCCAACAATCTATTGAGCCAAACATATATTAGGAAGTAAATAGGACCTATATAGTTAAAAGTGACGCAAATCTAGAAAAACTGTTGGAAGGTAAGGGATGGTGTTTCTGAATTACACTTACACCCATCAAAATGCAACCTGATTTGAAAATTCTATCCAATCCAGCCGGTAAAATGTAGGTTTTAGCATAAATATTTCAATTCGAAAGGTCTAAAAATTTACACGATTTCTATTTAGCGCAGTGCCGTTTAGCGCATGATCACATGGTCGCAACGATCATATGCCAAATGGTCGTTGCGACCATTTTTTTTTTAAAACCACTACCTGGTCGCAACGACTAGGTCCCATTTGGTCGCAACGACCAAGTTTATATCCCAGTTCTGAAAATAAACCGAGATAAAAAGGTCCTTGGGTAAAAATAGAATGTGAACCGTGCTAAAAAGTCCATCTAAGCGTTACACGATCTGCATCTCTCGAGTCTCCGTCGATCTAAGCGTTACACGATCTACGATTAGTTCTATCCCTGCACGCGGAACTGTTCTTTAGATCGATTTCAATGCGTTTCTTCGGAATTTTACCTCTGTGTGTACGCTCTGCAAAACTGCGATTTCTTGGTCTAGGGTTTGGTTTCTCTATGACTGGAGATTATCTCACGCGTTTGCAATTGGCTTCTGAAATTACGGTTAGGCTTGTCGACAAGGCACCGGCAAATTTCATGAATGAATTAGGGGCATTCAATTGATGGTTATCCTCTCTTTGTTGATCGAGCAATTGATCCGCCTCCCAATTGTTGCTGTTTGGAGCAACTGATCTGCCTCCTCATTGTTGCTGTTTGGGTGAGATAGCAAAATCACATTTTGTAATTTTTAGATTTTTTAGGGGTAAATTTACATTGTTCTAAAAAAGAAAAATGGATGTTCTAAAAAGCAAAACCCATTTATTAAACTCACAAATAACAAATTTCTGAATCGAGTTAATCCATGGGTCACCGATTGAGACAGACTCTAGGGTATTGAAAAACATATATAAAATGAAATTTGACCTCATCAAAAGTTGGAAAACTTCATTCTCAATGTCTACCCTGCATTGTCCTTCCCCTGCCAAGAAAAACTTGCAATGTCAATCAACTTAATTTGGTGAGTTTTTATTGTACTAAAGGTCAACTCAACTTATTATGTAATTGATTTTCATGATAATATGAAAGACAACATGCAGTCATATAGAATTTGCATAATAATAATAATAATAATAATAATAATAATAATAATAATAATAATAATAA
Organism: Persicaria maculosa; assembly: GCA_963922045.1. Classification (NCBI taxonomy): domain Eukaryota; kingdom Viridiplantae; phylum Streptophyta; class Magnoliopsida; order Caryophyllales; family Polygonaceae; genus Persicaria; species Persicaria maculosa. Next base: position 13,460,634 of record OY998261.1, on the reverse strand, counting down.
TAATAATAATAATAATAGGGATTTTTGTCACACTTTAACTAGGATTACGTTTAGTATTCAAAAGGGATGCGGAGCTCAGCTTGTTAGTCAGCTCCGATCCAATTTTATGTAGAAACTCTATAATAATAATAATAATAATAATAATAATAATAATAATAATAATGGGGGATTGCATATTATTATTTATCATTAACTTGAGTTCATAATTTAATATTGCAACTTCTTACATATTTAAAAATATATATTACTATGATAACAATATTAGTTAATTTTTTCAATAAATATCAACTAGTAGTAGGGTAACAACTAACATAATAATTTTAGAGTACCCAAACCGTTCTTAATAATTTCAATAAATATTAAAAAAATATCGATAAATATATTCTATCTAACATGATCTTCCATCTCAAAATATCAAATCCGAAAATAATATTAAGGCATCGATCTAATTAATCTGTATCCCGAATATCAATTATTAATCGAGGGATGTGCGTACGAATTCTGTCCTTCCCGCCAAAAGTATGACAAATGAGCGAGGCCCCAACCGTTCTTAATGGGCCTTGTAATTGGACCGCTATTTCAAAAGGTACAGCTAGCCCATTCAAGAAAAGAGTTAACCTGTCATGAGGGGTACCATCTCGAATATTAGCAATTCATTTCATGTATTCGTATTGGATACTCATCAATTAGCGAGTTCCATGTGAGGGTTTAAGGCTTTTTGGTTCTCAGTAACAAATTCTCGATTATCTGGTTGTGCACAACCTAAGTACAATCAATATTGATTTCAAGTTCTAGTATTGAGTAATACTAGTGTAGGGTGACTTATACAACTGATTTTGAGCCGAATTTTTTTTATAAAAAAAAACAAAAACAACAAAACAAAATCTCCTATATTGTAATCAGCGACAATGAGTTTTTTTTTTTGTTGACGTCAATGCTTAAAATTAAAGTTATTAAGGGACAAGTTGCAGTTAGGCCAATCTAATTGAGAATTAATTACCTAATACAATTAATGAAACTTGACTTTATTACTTTAATATAGTTATAAGATGTCATATGACACATGGGCCATACCTATATGAATGAATTAATATACAAAGACTTTGGTATATAAATGCAACAATTGAATGACATACTTGTATAATATTTCTATTTTAGTAGGTTACAGCTTAAGAACCCATATATATGAGTTGCTATATATAGAGCTATCATACTCATATGTATAATGTAAAAGTCCAAGTCAAAAACCACCGGACTTAATTTGGGCCCTCCGATGAGCTATAATAAGAAACCCTCCAGAGTAAGTCCGGACGATTAATTACAAGACAAGGAAATATTAATCAACAACTTGCATGTTCATTGTCCATCTTCAAATTGACATTTTTGGTGCCTTTATTAATTAACCTTCCTGCCTAGATATTTCTCTCCACACACCGTACCTTATCTTCAACCCTTTAGGGTCCAAACCTCCTCCTCCTATAGTGTAATCAGCGACGGATTCAAAAATTTATTGAACTTGATCTTCGAAAGATTTCTTTTTTATTTTAATAGATTATTATAGGTACTGTTTGAAACCTAACGAGTCAATTTGTAGCTTTTTATTCTTTTAATATGTAATAATATGTAACTAAATATAAAAAATTTAAATGTGCATAGTTACATACCTAATTTAGTAATTAACGATCTTTTTTTAAATGTATAACGACTTCGTATTTTCAAGAGGTTAGAATTAGAATGTTGAGCCTCTTAAAATATAGCACCACCAGTTGAAAAATTAAACCCTAATTTTTTTCGAAAAATTCATCAATATTTCACGGTTTTTAAATATTTTAATATAACATACTAATTTGAAGTTTTTAGATTTAATTATAGCATCAAGGTACGAAGTTTAACAAATGATAATTACAATAAAAGTATATCAGTTTGGTAAATGATGTGAAAAATAATTTATATGGGTTCAGTTTTGAAACGTTTATAATTTTTTACTCATGTGTCAGATTTGAGCTTATAATATATCAGATCGAAGATATTAATAAGAGATATATTATATTAAATTTTATTTTTGACTGAGGGCAACTGTCACCCCTAACTCCAAAGAGGATTCGCCTCTGCATCCACTTGTAATTAGTAATTCACACTCAAGTATTACGAAGCCTCGATTAGTTAAGTATAAAGTTGTACATATGTACAATTTGATCCAGGTGGATACCTATAAATACACATACACTAGATATGTTGATCCTGATTTATAGTCTGGTCCAACTTGAGTACACAACAATTGATCGAGCACTTAAATGAAATGATAAAAATGTATTTTTCAGTGTTGATGATAATGAATATAATTTTGTCGCAGCAAAGAACCATTATCCAATCCATTAAGTGAGCGGTAGTGTGAGGAACAGTGTGTGTACGTTGAAACTAAAGATCCATAAAATAGATCGAATTGATGAGGAGATAAGAAGATTGGCGTGGCATGGGCGTCTACAAGTCCTTGTCTTGAGATGGATGGGTTTTTGCTAACCATGTGATCATGTATATTCACTACACATACCTACTTTATAATTAATCAATTTTTTTTAATTTATTAAGTTACTTGCATAGTTGCATGTAATTAATTAAATTACATGCATGAATATATATATATTATATATAATACTTCCAAGTATTAAAGTTTGATTTAGTAGCGATTGAAAAAGGTAACAAGCGGGCATGGCGACCGGTGGTATGTTCCATCTCTTTATCTGATCCGATATGATCCTTTCGACACCAACACATGTCACCAAACTCCATAAATTCCCATATCTTGTTAATTTCATCATCCAACTTTTTTTTTTTGGAAGCAGAATAATAAATAGGAGAGATATCGGCAAGCAGACTTCTTTTTTAGAGCATTCAGACGGACGAGAATACGCAGTTCTGAGTCGGTCTCCGAGTTATCATCAACAGGGCTACTGTAAGCTAGACGTGCAATCCTGTCAACCACAATATTAAAATCCCTGAAAGTATGACGAATAACAACATTAGAGAAAAAAGAGAGATTTAAGATCGTATCTGATTGTAAAAACTCGATATTCCAAAAACATTTCCAGTCACCCATACCTTCTTAATTTCATCCATCCACCTATAGAAAACTATATATATATATATATATATGCATGCACTTTCCTTTTCTTTTAGATTTTCCCTTTATCAATTTTGCTTGTTGTATTTTATATTTATTATAATTAGTGTAGAATTATATACTACTATTCTATTATAGTTGCGTATACGTAGTTGTTAAATATTTTATACTACTAATTTCAATAAGTAATTAATAAAGTTTGATGGATTAATGACCGAGAGTTATGTATGTGCAAGTGAACATGTGCTAGCGACTAGCGGTGGCGGTTGTAAGATTCTATAATGTATGGGAGGGTGATCAAAAGTCGATGTTTTGGGAATTTTTTTTATAAATAAAGTTTTCTACAAATATTGGGAAAAAATGTATTGTAATTTAGACATAATTAAAAATATGATAGAAATAAAAAAATATTGGAATTATATATATAGCATGAAAAATATTTGTAAAAAAATAAAAGAAAACTATATTATAAAATTTTGTTTAAATATATAAATTTTAAATTTTAAATTAAGAAAATTGATGGATAGAAATAATATAAAGACAAATTATTAGTAGGAAAAAGGGGTAGTGAGACCTAAACTCGTAACTTTTTGGTTTATTTACTCACCTTTTACAGCAACCCCAACAACTCTTGTAAAATAGGGAAAATTAAAATTTTTAGATAGAATATGAGTTTTTTAGGTCTAATAATAGCTCATCTATATTCATCTCTAAAATAGAGAAACCTTAGAAGAGAGAAAAAATTTCTCTAAATTTAGAGGAAGATGGCAAAAACTCTAAAATTTAATTCTCCTCAATATCAATACAAATTAAATTCATTGTAATTCATCAACAATTGGACAAGTTTGTTATATTTATACAAAAATTAAGTTAGGATTATTTGTTATAATTAAATTAAATTGAATATTTTGCTCGATATTTAATTTAAACATGTTAGTTTTAAGTTATGTTAAAACTCTGTTATACGTAAATGTCAAACTTATACTAGTTTACATTTGAAGTTATGTTAAACTTAAATGTTAAACTTCATATTTCAATTAAACTTGTTTACGTTTTTTTAAAATTTAACTTAAAATTCATGTTCATCTAGATGTATGAAATTATTTAACAATTTGCATAAAATTTAAGGATAGTTAAAATTGAAATTGTTTGAAATAGAGTATATGTAGTATGTAATAAATGCATAAATTTGTAAAATAAAGAAGCTGTTGGAGTTGAAATGTAAAATTTTTAGAGATTTTGATATTTTTTCCTCTATTTTAAAGAATTTTTAGAGGAGCTGTTGGACTTGGTCTTACCAATTAAACTAGACATGCATTATATTTATTACATTTTTTTCTCATTTTATCTTATTTAAAAATAATATTTTTTTGTAAACTTGAGGACCCTCTCCCCCTCCGAAAGCGACCAATTTGCGCTAGAAAGCCTAGAAACTCCATTAATCGATATGTTTCATTCTAAAACCAATAACTGATATTCAATTATTTAACATCTACACAAATGCAACTATCGAGCATGTTAAACTTTTTTTTTTTTGTTTTTTGATTCGCACAGAACATGTTAAACTAAATCACTCTAATATAATAATAAAGTACAATAGACTAATAACTGAGAGTCGTGTCCCTACAAACATATGTGTATGCGAAATTTTGTTTTAAAATCATTTGATAATAAACTATTTTTTTTATCTATCATTGACACGAGAGATGATATCATCTCACAACACCAAAAGAATTGGAAATATTTTAGTGGTTTCTTAAATACTTTATAAGGAAATCCATACATATTATGCACAAAACAAGTGTGGGTAGTGAATCCTAATTGAACAAAACATTGATAAAAAAAAAAATATTGTGCTAAAAAATGACCTCTAAAATATCACTTCGACGAGATTAATGTATTATTTCCTCACTAAACAAAAAGTATTTTATATTTATTAGTAACTGCTATAATGAGATGCTTGAATGATATATAATCGGAATCCAAGTGAAGGGATCACAAACGCTCACGTGATGGAAGAATTGAATGAAGGTACAACTGTACAAGTTGGTGTTGGTGCTATGTAATGGGAAGGATGAGCAGCCCATCACTGATTTACTGACAACCAACTACACCATCCTTTCCTCCCGGAGATTGACATTCCTTGCTTCTCCACCGTTGCTTCCTTAGCTCCAAGCCAAACCCCTTTCCCTTTATCAATTAATTAATCATTTCATTTCATTTCATTTCATTTTCCATATATCCATAATCCATTATATATTTCCAACATATTCCTCCTACTACATATAATTCGATTTCAGACAACTCTGATTTCGGGTGACGTTTTTCATGGAGTCTCGTCTTCATGTCCCAGGGTATCTGCTCATTTGTGGTGCTACTATAGTAGTGCTTGATTTCCCACACTTTTTCTGTATTGACAAGAGTGTTAGTATTGGTACGTGGCTTCGATAGTTATCTGTCGTCTTCCGTGATAACCTCATTTTATTTATTTGTGCTATTAACGGTTTCTCTATCTGTCGAATCTTTTCAGTCTCTTGATTATTCAGACAATGATTTGTCTGATTTTTTTAATTCTTACCTTTAAAAAAATACAATTTTTTCTAATCTGTTTATAGACATGCATTATTAAATGTGGGTTATAACTTTAAGAAAAAATGTGTTTTAAAAAAATATTTTCTCTGTGGGTTATTTAATGTGTACTTATTAATAACACACATTACGGGGAAAAAATCAATTTAAAGCCTTACTAATTTAGTTGCAAGGATCACATGTAGCTGGTTCGAAGTCTGTAAATCCCACGATAATGGTGGGCTGGGACTTCGCCACTCCGAGTATATGAACAAAGTCTTGTAATTTAAGCTGCTTTGGAAAATCCTGGCTGAACCACAAAACACCTGGATCACTCTAGTTACGCAAAAGTACCTCAAAGGCAAGCATATATTAGATTATGCCCGAAAAAAAAAACTTCTTTTGGGAGTGGACCAAAGTCACCAACCTCATTCATCTCTTCAAAAGTAGGTTTCGCTGGTCCATCAGAGATGGTAAATCCATCAAACTATGGACTGACAACTGGTTTGACTCTGCTCTTTTGATAACAAAAGCAGAAAATATAGCATTGATTGACCCTAGCCTAAATATCTGAGACTTCATTAACGATGATAAAACCTGGAACACTGACAAGCTCAAGGCGTCCCTCAGTAACCACCTTAACCCTAACATCATTACAAACATTCCGAAATCACCTATACCTAAATACATTCACCAAGACATATTGTACTAGAGGCGGAGTCGTCGAAATGGATGGTTTTCAGCTTCATCAACAATGAATTTAATTCAATATGCAAAGCAACACATAAATTCAGAATTTCAATGGATTTGGAAGTTGAATGTCTCCTCCAAAATTAAAGACTTCCTGTAGCGTATTATGAAGGATGGAATCCCAACTTCGGTCAAGCTGGCCAGTCTGAGGTTGGGTTTCCCTACCACCTGTCCACTCTGTGACTCCAACTACAAAGACCTAGAGCATCTACTCTTCCTTTGTCCAACAACACAACACTCACTCCACGCTCTCTCACCAAAAATAGCAACTACACTCACCTCAACCCACACAAACTCAACTAGTTTACAGGAATCCATAAATAAACTACACGAAGAAATTGGCGGTTTTCTCAACGGTTTTCAAATATTTTAATATAGCATGCTAATTTGAAGTTTTCGGGTTTAATTATAGTATTAAGTTACAATGTTTAACAAACAATAATTATAATAGAAGTATATCAGTTAGGTAAATGATATACATGTTCAATCTTTAAACGTTTATAACTTTTTACTCGGGTGTCGGATCTAAGCTTATAATATATCAAATCGATGCTCAGGCTGTTATCTGAGCCGAACAGCTCGAGCTCGGCTCGGGCTCGGCTCGATAAATCTTGGGCTCGGCTCATTCGAATAGGAAAATCAAGCCGAGCTTGAACAATATTTTAAGCTTGTCTCGAGCCGAGCCCGGAAGCTCGAGTGTGTTGATTTCCCAAATTACCCCTAGCTAGAGTTACATCATGTGGTGTGTTAGTGTGTTACCCGCCTCCCTCTTTCAGTCTGTCTCTTTATCCAACCTGAAATTCTCTCTGTTCTCCAGATCTCTCTTCACACTCTTCCTCGATTTGTCGGCGCCGAGTGTGTTAATTTCCCAAATTAAGGGATGTGAATATTAAAGTCCGACTCGGACCGATGACTGGGGGTCGTGTGCACGGGCGCACATGCGCTAGTAGCCTAGCACACGAGCCGAGTGAGGTTCCATTCTAAAACCAATTGGCAATAGAAGGAGTAGCCCACCGACTCATATACTAGGGCTTGATATGTTCAACTTTTCGATGTGGGACACTTTTGGTCTCATTCACATCTCTAACACGCCCCCGCAAGTCCAACTAGGAATGACCATCTAGTTGAGACTTGGACAACTGGGTAACCCAGACTAGGATCGACACGGGCCGTTAGGCTAACCGCTCTGATACCATATTAAAGTCCGACTCGGACCGATGACTGGGGGTCGTGTGCACGGGCGCACATGCGCTAGTAGCCTAGCACACGAGCCGAGTGAGGTTCCATTCCAAAACCAATTGGCAATAGAAGGAGTAGCCCACCAACCATACTAGGGCTTGATATGTTCAACTTTCCGATATGGGACACTTTTGGTCTCATTCACATCTCTAACAGTGAATTCACTAATCAAGGGCTCTTCCACAAAGGCACAGACAATTTATCTCTCTCGATTCTTGACTAGGTAAGGAATTTTCACTCTCTCTCCTAGATCTCTCTCTCGATTGAAGAATCTAACATCTCTCTCGCAAATCTGAGAAGGGCCGCCTAGCTTTTCCTCTTCCCTCATCGCTACTTCGATCCAACCATCCAGATCTGAGAAGCATATGAAGAGGCTTAATCTCCCAAAACATTGGATGCTTGATGAACTTGGGATCCTTTTTCTTTTTTATTGATGATTCAAGAATGATACATTTTAGTTCTTATAGTGAATTGCATAACACATAAATTGATTGATGTTGCTTTTATCACTTTCAGAATTTCGATTCCGAAGCCATCATCAAGACTACACAAGTCTAGAGAGTAGAGAGTGCTTACTTCTGATCCTAAATTCCTAAGGGCATCAAGTTCTTCCAAAGCAAGAAAAATACAGTAATTTTATTTCTTGAATGATAAATTTATTTTGCAGTTGTTGTATTTTTTTCGCTGATTTTTAGTTCTATGTTAGGTTCTGTATTTTATTTTCATTGATTTGGAATTTAATTTGCAGATGTAATTTTTTTACTGAATTTTATTAAGTTGCATTATTTCTTGATTCTGTAATCTATTTATTTTGTTTTTGCAGCTGTAATTCATTTTATTTTTGCTGTTGTTGAATCTGTAATCTTGAATTTTAGTAAACTGAATCATATACTGAATACAAGAAGGTGAATTTCTGTTTGTTATAATATGATGTATTAAGCTGAATTTCTTATTGCTGATTTTTGTCCTAGATGTAAGAACAAATCCAAAAAATAAATATATGTATTTTGAATTTATGGTATGCATTTATTATGTGTTCATATTAGTATTGAAACAGTGAAATAGGGCAACATATCAATTGAGCTTTTGAAAATGAATTGGGTCAACGAGTCAAACGAGCCAAATGAACGAGCTTGGATAACGAGCTCGAACAAGCTTAGACTCGCTCGTTCGGCTTGACCGAGCTTAAACGAGCCGAGCTCGAACACGTGGTTGGGCTCGTGAGCCGAGCTTGAGCATTGAAAAAAGCTCGTATAAAATTTAGGCTCGAGCTCGGCTCGACTCGTTTCTCATTCGAGCCAAGCTTGAACATACCGAGCTCGGCTCGTTCGGCTCGAATATCACCCCTAATCGAAGCTATCGACAAGAAGAAGATATATATTAAATTTTATTTTTGATTTGGAGGGCGACTGCCACCCCTGGCCCTTAAAGGATCCGCCCCTGTCGGTAAATGAACTAACCATCATATACAATCAAAAGCAAATGACAGAAATGAAAATACACGAAGTAAATGACGTAAATGAAAATACAAAAAGAAAAGTACATGTACACTGTAAAACACAAGTAAGTAGAATAAATGAATCGACCAACCAAAAAGAAAATGCACACAAAGAACCTTGGGGATCACTAGTGGGCACCTCAAATTATGGACTCTAATAATCATCAAGTGTCGGGTCACATTTCCACGACATCTCCAAGATACATACTGGTTTTAAAATGACATATTTACTCCACAAATTTAAGTATTTTTTATAAATATTGTTTTTTTCAAATTAAATATAAGTGCTCTGTGTAAAAGTACTTCATGCAGAAGTTATGAGAAGGTGTCCACTTTACAAGCCGAGGCAGTTGGTTTACAACTCGGATTGGTGGAAGCTCAAAAGAGAGGGATTCGAAGACTTGTTGTGGAAGTCAAAAGTCTCGCAATCGTGAATGTGATTAAGGGAGCGTGGTTGACACCTTGAGAGGTCGAACTGCTTATTTCGAATGCTCTCCTTTTACTCAACTCAACTGAGACGGTCTCCGTGTCGCATATCTTCAGGGCGGCCGATCATCTTACTCACCTGACCTTTGATTCCGTTTCTTCCCCTTAGAGTTCCGATCTTGAGTTTCAAACTCTCGTTTAAAATGACGCTCTTGAACGTTGGTACAAGTGTACAACCTTGGTGATGTACCCCAAATTTTTGCCCTATAACAAAAAAAATCTCCAAAAATATCTGAACATACCCCGGATCCGGGCCACGGACACTTGTCCGGGTGAAAAAAAAAATCTAACAGCTTCAGCATTGTAAATGTTTGGCTGGGAGGAGTGATTGAAGTCAGTTGCAAAGCGACGTCGTATTGCGAGAGCCTCTGTAGTACTTTCCTTTTACCTTCCTCCACGCCGTTCATCACTTCACACCAGCGTTTGTCATCTTCCTCGGATTTTTTGCCCTTTTCGCCCCAAAATTAATAATTTAAATTCCAAAGGCAGAAGGCAAAGCCAATATGAAGACCCAACTTCTGAGTTCTGATGCAGTAGCAGCAGTATAAAACCCTTTCCTCTGATATATAAAGAAAGAGAGAGAAAGAGTGTGAACTGTAAAACCTCTCTCACTGGCTTTCTTCTTGTGTATCTCGCCGGCGAATCCATTCAGATTCTCTCACCGGAAGGAATCTGCGATTTCACTCAAAGGAAATCCGGAGCTTCATTATTGGAGTCGGAAATTCAAGCTCGACGCAGATTAAAGTAAGCTTTCAGTCACCGCCATTTGTGAATTGGATTCATTTGCACTGCTGTGGTCGGTCGTCGTCTCCCTATTTTTGGATCTCGTTTCCTCCTAACGTAAATAGTTGATTTTCTTTGGCCATCTTGAATTTCGTAGCTCGATCCGAGTATTTTGGGAGTCACGATTGTTCTAGTCTGCATGCTCGCATAAACTCCGCAATCTTGTTTTCAATGTCCTCTCTTCCTTGTGTTATATTTGCTAATTAATTCGTCTTCTCCACTCTCTCTCTCTCTCTTCTTCTTCTCCAATTCCACTCTCGAATTTCTATTTTCTCTCATCAATTTCGCCTTCCGTTCAAATTTTTTAGGCCGAATGGAGTCATTCAGTTGACAGATCTCCTCTGTTGCTCTGAATTTAGCCGTGAATCTGTTTCACTTGTTTCCTGTCTCGCTTAAATTGCTTTTGTCCACTTTTCAGGTTTTGAAACCAAATCTGATTCTCCTTTTAGGCAAAGCAAGGGGAAAAAATAAATTAATATCTTACAACCATTTCCCTGTTTCCTCAGAAAAATTCAAATCCGTACAACAATGGTGGCGAACGTCGCGATGACTCATCTCCAATGGACGCAGCCACCGATGTCCAATTCCCCGTCGTTTCCACAAACGCTAGCTTCCGCCCTCACCTCGTTGGCCGCATCCAGGAAGAGAAGCGGAAACGACGTCGTCGTCTCACGTTGTAATATACACCGCCTAGACCGATCCCCGCTGTTCGGAGCTCGCTCCAAGCCGAGATTTCGCAGCTCCGTTCGCAGAGCCTCCAGCGCCAGCTTGGACGCGTTCTCCGACGAGGAGTTCTCGAAGCGGATTCAAGAATTGGCGATGAAATTCCAGCTCTCCGACGACAATTCGAACGCGGACGAATCAAAGGAGTCATCGGAGATCGAAGATCGAAATCAAATAAATACGAACGCCAGCTCGCCTTCTTCGTTGGAGATTGACTCCGTCGAGCCTCGATGGGGCGAGATCTACAGAGAACCGCCTGATTGGCCGGTGATGGAAGAGGAGATCGTGGTCGAGAGGAAGGCCAACAGCTTAGATCTCCCGTTCTCGCTCCGAATCATAAAGAGGAAGAAGCAGAGCCAGTCGGATGAAGGAGCGATCGGAATCCGTGACTCGGCTTATTGCTCCGTGAAGAAGGCGTTTTCGTCCATGGTGTTCATCATCCGGGAGCTCCATAGTTACACCTTGCAGATGCGCGAGCTCCTGTTCTTCGAGGACTTGCAGGGGATCATGGCGAGAGTCCAGAAGGAAATGCAAGCCTCCTTCGTCTGGCTCTTCCAACAGGTTTTCTCCCACACGCCTACCCTGATGGTCTATGTCATGATCCTCCTCGCCAATTTCACCGTCCACTCCATGGCCAGCAACGCTGCCATCACGATCTCACCGGAATCAGCCACCACCGCCACCGTAGAGGTCGTCTCGACTTTTGATTCCCCGACCTTGGCGAGCCAGAAGTTCGATTCCTCCGCAGTTAAATCATTCTCCATTGGAGGTAGTCACGGCGGAGGAGGCACAACAAAGCCGATGGCAAGTGGAACCGACGGGGATGGATGGTTCGACCAATCAGGCTACCTCCACCCGACAATTGTCCCCGACGGATCCGCCAATAAGGTCTCGCCATTGACAGCAAGGGAGGAGGAGTTGGTTTCAGGTCAGGAGGAGGTCCGGATGTGGAATGCTGTGTTGGACTAAGCCTCGAAAATGCAGGCAGAAATGCGAGGGGACTCGTTCGATTCCGATACGATCCAGAAGCTCGTTTCACCCGTGATCACGAAGATGGAATCCGACGAAGAATATCCCGAGTACTTCAGGACGGAGCTTCTTTACCGGACCGGTCTGGCCCAGGAACCCGAAAACCCTCTCCTATTGGCCAATTTCGCACAGTTCCTCTGCTTGGTTGCTCACGACTACGACAGGTAAAAAGGCGATATCGCATTCCTCATTGCTATCTCAATGTTTTCAAATTTGATGCTGTGTCTATTGGTCCTGGATTGCTCATCATCCCTTGAGTTTGTAAGATTCTATCACCATTGTCTGCTTGTGATGGGAACTGACAGTGATGGATTTTGTTTGGTATCAAATGGAGATGTCAAATGTGTGGTAGTACATAGTGGAAAAGTTTCCCTTCTTGGGCAAGTTGGCTTAATATCTATTGACCGGTTGGTTAACCAAGTTGTTGTTTGTTGCTACAGGGCGGAGGAATACTTCAAGGCTGCGACGTCGATTGAGCCAAAGGACGCAGAGGCGTGCAGCAAGTACGCGAGTTTCCTGTGGCATGTAAAGAAGGACTTGTGGGCTGCAGAGGAGACGTTCTTGGAGGCCATCTCTGCTGATCCGGACAACTCATACTATGCGGGAAACTACGCGCATTTCCTGTGGAGCACTGGGGGCGAAGACACTTGCTTTCCGCTTGACGCGCCTGGAGCCTTGGAAGCTTGAACCGCGACACACCCGAGAGTCACAAGGCGAAGGCGAAAATAAGTGAAGAGAGGTTGAAGTAACATAAATAAGACAAAAGGGAAAGTAAATATACAAAAAAAAATGATTTTAGGAGTAAGGTAGAGCACCAATGCCAAGCCTCATGTGAACAAACAAATTGATTTCATTGTTCATCATAAGCTGTTAAGTTAAAGTTGGCTAATAATTTCTTTTTTTGATCCTCCTTTTTTTGGGGAGGGGGGCCATTTTCTACAATGGGTTTGGGCTCAGTGTGAAATGGTGAGGTGAGAGAGCAATTGTTGGGTTATGTGATGCACACATTGAGTGGTGGATATGGAATTGGGAAGATCTGGATGGATTTGCACATGGTGATTGGTGATAAATTGCTCTAATTTTGGGATTCAAATTGGTGATCAATTGCTTTCTTTCACCGTTTCTTTTTTCGAAATTATAGATTAAATCATTAAATCAATAGGAGTAGTATTATATTGACTTTATATTTTCGACGCAGGTTTCTGTTTATCCCACCTGTGTACCTTTGATGACCCACATTCTCTTCTATGTGCCCCTACATACTCCTCTCTTTTTAAATATAGGTCTATTAATTTCACGCACGTTTTTTTAGAAGCTAAAAACTATATAAAATATCTAGTTTTTTTAATAATTTTTTTAACAATTTTGTAGTTATTATTAATAAGTACAAACTTGTTAAAAAAAATTTTTAAAAAAATAAATATTTTATATAGTTTTTATCATTCTAAAAAAGCGTGCGTGAATAGTAAACGACAAGTTTTGCCGAACGGATGGAGTATAAAATAATATTTTTTATTAAATTTTTTACATAACTATATACTTATTAATACTCCGTAATATATATATAAAACTATGTAAAAAAATAATAAAAAATATTATTTTATATAGTTTTTAACTCCTTAAAAAGCGTGTGCAAAAAAGTCAATGCACTTGTATTTCAAAACGGAAGGAGTATCATATTGATCTTTATGCGTTTACCTCTTGAGACAATGAGACCCCAATGTTGTTTTAATGCAAATCAGCTTCGTTTCATTGCAAAAGGCCACTCATAGGATTTATAGTTTTTCAGAATTTTTTATTTTAATATTATACAGAGTATAGTTTTAAATAAAAGACAAAATTAAGATTTTAATTTAATTAGAATTTAGAATTAAGATTTTTAACAGCTACTCAGCTTAAGCTTTTTTCATAACTTTTTTTTATATTTATAAATCTATTATTTTACTTATATCTCATTAACTAATTTGTATCTAACTATCCTAACAGCTAGGTTACTAAATAAAATACTAACTTATAAATAGTTTAATTTAACATATATATATATATATATACACACACGTATTTAACACATACTTCATCGGTTTCAACTACCTGTAAGTTACTTGTTACCAAACTGACTCATATATAGTTGGATTCGATTTTGTTTAAATGAGACCCCATCGTGTAATCTGAATCGGCGTTGAGTTTATTACCTAAAAAGGTAACTCTTTTGCGTCAATAATCCCTAAGTGGATGCAAAAGCATATTAGTATATTCAGCCATGCAGGGCATCTGCATGAATGGGCCAGAAAATAGGGCAAGGTGTCAAGCCACCAGGCGGCCACCACCAGCCGTTGTCGCTGTCGATCAGGATCTCGAGATCCACGGGGAACGAACCCCTTTCGGCCCGACTGGAATGCATGCATTGCTTTCTTCACCGGTTGCCTCTCATTATATATCATTTTTTAATTTAATTCATTTATTAATCCTTTTGAATGTGAGATTTGTGGCGTCAATTTGTTTTTGTGGTGCCACTTTCGTCACAAAAGAGCAATTCCATTCACATTTTGGCCTTTTTATGCGGTACTGTAATATATTTATAATTTTACTTTCATCTGGTCAAAAATATTGATGCTTGGGCATCATGATTTTGGTCAGTAATGTTGGAAATTTTAAACTCTCTTTTTCACGATTATGAAGATCAATACAGTTGGAAGATTAATGCAGTAATGTGTTATGTTTTATTCTTTTTATGGAGACCATGCGGATTGTTATTGAAATTTTTATTTTTTAGTAGAGAAAAAAAAAGAGACGGTGATTTTAATGAATTAAGATTTTTCTTTAAACTATTTGTAATCACGTTTATCCAGGATGCTAAGGATATT
This sequence comes from Persicaria maculosa, assembly GCA_963922045.1. Taxonomy (NCBI): domain Eukaryota; kingdom Viridiplantae; phylum Streptophyta; class Magnoliopsida; order Caryophyllales; family Polygonaceae; genus Persicaria; species Persicaria maculosa. Next base: position 13,445,573 of record OY998261.1, on the reverse strand, counting down.
AAGAATATTAATATTTTATTTTTCTCTTTCCGTCACATCATCCTAAGTGCTAACATCCCATTGTTATTTTTCTCATTTTATCAATAACATCTCTAACATTTCAAAACCCATTTTTAATTTTCCTACCAATTCAATTTACAAATATATCTCTCTTCAATAATTGTTTTCATTATCGATTGTATTATTATATTCATTTTGTAACTTTTATTATTAAAATATTATTATTAAATTAATATTATTTATAAAATAAATAAGGCTAACAAATATAACCCAATATTTAATTTTTTTAAAGTCAAACTACATTGATTAATTAGAAAGACATTACACCAAAGACAACACAAATTTAAATTCCAACTTAACAAACAGATTACGAAATAAAACAACATATAAAATAAGATGTGAAATGAAAGATTCTCCAAACATCTTCATAACTAGGTCGAAATTAATATTACTATTTAAAAATTATTAAAAAAGAATTTGGTATTATTTTATATAATTGTATTAAAAATTATATTTTAAAAATATGGTCAAACATTTTTAAAATTTTGGTAATTTTTAAAAATTATTTTATATAATTCTTTTTGGTAATTTTTTTCAAATGTCCATATGTAGAGAAAAATGAATCTATTATTATATTAATTTTTAAATTCTTTTTTATATTTTCGGCATTTTAATTGTATTCGCCAGGGAGAATTGTGACCATTTAGATTGGTCTACATATCTATCATCCGGCCTCTCAACCGTTCACCCAATGAAGCCATGACATTTGGCCTGCCACAAACCCTTTTGCTATTGCCCATGGAAGTTGCAACACAGCGTTTGAAGACAAAAACAATGCAAAACGGCGTCGTTTTTATACCTCAACCTGGAAAAAAAATTAAGAGCTGACATAATATTATTGTGCATTTAATGTAAGGGAGGCTAGCATCGATACTTGTCGAGTATCGCCGAAATATCGCTGCACCCTCTTCCTCTAATTTTTTATTACAACATATTACAAGTATTCCCTTTGTTAACAAATGTTTACTATGGCCGATAAAATTTCCCTTATGTAGTCCAAATGTTTACTATTTCCTTTGTTAACAAAAACAAGGTGTTTAACTATTTTATATTCCCTTCGTATCAAAATATAAGTTATTTGATTTTTAACATATTTTTAAATAAGCTAAAAACTCTACAAAATATAAAAAATTTTTTATTAAACTTGTAATGTCCCCCCTCCCTACAAAAAAAATATAAAAATATATGCAAATAATAATAATAATAATGATTATCATCAAAATTAAAATTTACATCTCGTATATGTATTATATATATAGGTTGGTTCGGGTGTACTTTCCCTTATGTTGTTAAGTGTTAACAAATCAGGACCATTGGATAGAATTCAATCAAGTGTTTAGATTAATCCTCAATTTTCTCTTATTTTTAATTAAAATATAGTGGGACCGACATCATATTTGTTACACTCTCCTTCAATGGAGCGTGTGTTACATGTTCCACATGTTCCATATCAGTGATAATGGAGCGTATGTTTCTAATTTGAACCGTATACTTAGTTACAAACGAATAATTCTTCATATATATTTAAACGAATAATAACTCTCAAATTACCGATCTCAATAATCCACTTACAAACGAATTATTCTTCATATTAAAACGAATGTTGTCTCTCAGCTTGTCGAATAGTTGGGTGGATTAAAGCTTTACTCAATTATAAATTTTTTTTTTTCTCATATACCCATGAATAATTCTTTATATTCAAACGAATATTGATGGGGAACTACATGACTAAGCAATAATTCACTTATCCCCACTACCCAACTCAAATTAAATGAATATTTCTACTTTTTAGAGGAGGGTAATATTCCTTTTTGGAGCCTGACAAAAATACCCCGAAATTTCACCCCTATCACCACTACCCAACTCACCCCAACTCATGTTATTACTTAGAAAAAATGACCAAAAATAATAAGAATTATCAACATTGAACCAAAAATAATACTACGAACTTTAAAAATGACGATTTCATATACAAACTATTGCTATATTAACCAAAAATAATACCGTGGTGATTTCCGGTGAATTTTCCTGCCATATGGGTGATGTGGCAGCCGGAAAATGTAACTAGGGTAAAAAATATATTTACTAACAAATATAGGTAGAAAACTGAAAATGTAAAAATGAGAATCCACTGTTCATTGTCTTCCTCAACTCTCTGCTTACCCGAAGATCATGTGGGTGACGATGTCATCTTCCTCGACCTCCATTAGCATCGTCTTACCATTCTTCTCCAACTTCACAGCTGTCATTTCTCATAATTAGGATTTAGGACACTCCACTTCCCCTTCAAAATCCCAAGTATCACAAATTGAACCCCCAAATTGAAAAAGTGACCCTCAAAATTTTGCATTGAACCTATAAATCGAACTTCAAACAATCACCGAAACATGGAATATATTAAGGTGAATCTCATATTTTGACGGTCTGATAGTTATTCAACCCATTTCATCCTCAAATCTTCATGTAACAAGGTCGAAATTCAGATCTAGGGTTTATTTTTCCTGAAAATTGAAGAACCTTAGTTCCATATTGAATTCATGAACCCACTTCCTATTAATGTTGAAATGCAACCCATTTACTATCAATTGATTTTCTACGGATTATTAATTTGACTCCTTATTGAATTCATGAATCCAGTTGAGACTTCCCATGCATTCCAGCCAAAATCTATACTACGTATTAAAGTTAATTTTCTACCCATTATTGTTATTAATTACATTTTATACCCAATTATATTTTCTGGCTGCCACGTCGCCCATTTGACTGGAAAATTCACCGGAAACCACCAGGGTATTATTTTTGGTTAATATAGCAATAGTTTGTATATGAAATCGTCATTTTTAAAGTTCGTATTATTTTTTGTTCAAGGCTCATTTTTGGTCTTTTTTCCTATTACTTAAATGATTTACATTTTAAAATGGTTAGAATATATTTTATACGCTTAGGTTAGAGGTCAAAAGCCATTAAAGGCAAATTTTTAAAGGGAAAAGGCCAACAACCATTAAAGGCAACATAAAGCATAAGAGAAAAAGAGAAATGCAGAAAAACTCAGATGAATTACCGATTTCATTGAAACATATGCTAAATTGAATCGCAATAAGAAAGGATTACAGTGAAACCGAATTGAATAGGACCCAAAGCCACGATTAGAACACAAGCAACAACGGAAATCGAGCTCTACCTCATCCAGCAGCACCGCCATAGCAGCACCGCCATCGCCAGCGTCGTCGTCCTCCGGTGTCCGCCCCTCTCCATCCTCCCCCACCGAAGAACTCTACAACATCATCCTCATCTACAACCTCCTCGCCGAACACCCCTCCCTCCACTATCCTGAAGTATGCGCCACCTCCGCCGCCCTCCGTGTAACCGCAAGCCCACAAATGGCCGTTGCGACCATGTAACAAATGGTCGTTGCGACCATGTAATAAATGGTCGTTGTGACCACCTCTATGTTTGGTCGTTGCGACCATGGATTTTAAAAAAAATTCAATGGTCGTTGCGACCAATTGTTAATGTGCTAAATGGAAATTTAGCCCTGCGCTAAATAGAAATCGTGTAAAAAAAATCCAAAATTCACCATTAATCAACACTCTTAATTCTTTTTAATCAACGATTTTGATTTGTTAACATTTAACACCATAACAGATGTTAACATTTGATTCACCCTATATATATAGGTTGGGTCATGTGTTAACAACTCTTACGGTGTTAAATGTTAACAAATCAATATTCGGCAAAATTTATCAAATATTCATCACAGTCACTCAATTATTCATCAAAGCTTTTGTTAAAATTAATCAAATATTCATCACGGTCACTCAAATATTCATCACAGTCACTCAATTATTCACAATTTACCAAATATTCATCATAGTCACTCAAATATTCATCACATTCACTCAATTATTCGCAAGGGTTTGAGTTTTTTGGGTGATAATTTTTTTTAATTGGCAATAAATATTAATTGAAATGAATCTCTTAAATGTTGTCGAAAAGCTTTGATGAATAATTGAGTGACTGTGATGAATATTTGATAAATTTTGCCGAATATTGATTTGTTAACATTTAACATCGTAAGAGCTGTTAACATTTGATCCGTATTATATATATATATAGGCTCTTTCCGTTGAAACAACTCTTATCATGTAACGGAGGGACAAATTTGGGCCATTAGATTTAAAAGAATCAAGGGCCAGCCTTTGTTTTGAAAGAAGCGTGTAACTACCTAGTATTCACATTTAGTGTTAAATATGAATACTAGTTGGTTAAACGTTTAAAACTTGTAACCACCAACTATTATTCACCAAATATGTTAATATTCATATTTAGTAACATAATTATTCAAATCTAAATTATTAAATATTCATATTTTACAAACTAATAAAAATTTACTATTGCATATTACTATTCATATTTAAAGATACGGTTACACCAACTAGTATTCATATTTAATGTTAAATATGAATACTAGTTGGTTATACAGTTAATTGTGTTTTTTTAAATCAATCTCCTCCCTTCATTTCTTCAGATCCAAGGGTCCCACAATGGTCCATCCGTTACATGGTAATGGGTGTTCTCATAGGAAAGTTGTTATATATATATATATATAGGATAAGATTTTCAAGATTCCAAAGTCTCATCTCGCGTCCCATCCCGCATAATTTTTGTGGAACGAAACCGGATTTTTTTTTCAAATCTTATCAAGATCGGGAGGGGACTAGAACAAAGATGCTCATTTCTCCGCGGAATTTGCAGAATTTTTAACATATATTTTTTTTAATCTTATCAAAATTTGCAGAATTTGTGTCCACTCCTACTTTCAATTGCCCCCTAAAAAGTCGCTCATTTCTCCGCGGAGATGGATGTTACTTATTTACTTGACAAATGAATAGTTTTTGCTAACTGTTTTTTAAGGGGGAAAAACATGCACATTTAAGTATTTACACTGTAATAGTCTAAATTCAGTCATTTCATTAAGCATTTACAAGTTCATAACCAAAATCAGTAAATCACACAGCTGCTTAACTGGCATCTTCCCTAACTTCGTGAAGCAAACTACACTAGTACTAGTTTCATCCAACTGAAGGTAGACAACGACATCAAGTTTTCAAATGCACAAAAACACAAATCCCATCAATTTTCAGAATAAAGTTGCTTGCCTTGCCTCTTCTGTTTGTAACCTCCATAGCGGTCGGTCATATTTTTCAAACTGCAAGAGAAAAACATGCGGTTGACTCATCACAAATTCAAGGATACCTGTTACCACACCCTCCAAGACTAAGGTTATGACAGTAAAGATTAAGATACAAAGACCATAAAAATGCTGAAAGTTCAGTACCTACAAAGTTTCACTAAGCTTGGAGCCACAACTAGGAGGCCAAAACAGTTTACGAATCCGTCAATTCAGGTACACTCTGTTTCCTTTACAGCCTCCAAAATCCTTTGCAGCCCCGGGCTTTCAAGCTCCGATCTTGGACACCCTGTACAAATCCGAACCGCCTTTCACCAAGTAATTGTGAATCTCTTTATGAGCGGCATAAGATGGAGGGCAGGTCACAAGGTTTTCTCTTCCCGGCCTTAACCTTTACTCCTTAACAATTCCTAGCTGGTGTCTTTCCCTTATCCTCTCTACCACAAAAAAAAAATGGGGCTTAATTTTACTGGACATTGGATTAGATGCAGATGATAAAGAGAATTGAAATAAAAATACATGAAAGCTCAAATTCAAATTAAACACAGCTAAGTTTAATGGCAAAAAGAAAACAAGAGCTGAGAATACTGATAGATTACATAGGCATATATTGTACAGTGGGCCCAAAAGCCCAATACCTTTGTAACCTATATATATATGATTATCAATGAATGGAAACCCTCAAGAAGGATTTTATGATCAATCTCGTGATCTAACATGGTATCACAGCCTAAGATCCCTCAACCCTAATCTTTTTCCAAAAAAAAAAAAAACCCTAGCCGCCCTACCCGCCACCCCTAGCAAAACCCTAGCCGCCCCTCCTAGTGGCGCCCCCCCTCCTCCCCTTTCGGCAACCCTAGCCACCCCCTCCCTCTCGGCGCCCCCCCTTTGCGGCGCCACCACCCCTCCCCACCGCCGCACCCCCTAGAGGCGCCCCCCTCCCCACCTTCCGCCTCCCTCTTGCTCTCGATCTCCGCAGCCTCCGCCCCTGTTCGACGCCGCCCCCACGGTCGACAGCGAGCGAAATCTCTTCGCAATCGTCGGCCGCCCCGTCGCCTACACTTGTCGCCCCGCGGCCCGGCCGCCCCGTCGCCTACTCTTGTCGCCCCGCGGCCCGGCCGCCCCGTCACCTACTCTTGCCGCCCCGCGGCCCGGCCGCCCCGTCGCCTCCACTTGTCGCCCCACGGCCCCTCATGTGTACCTCCGATTATAGCCGCGGCCGCGGTCATGGCCGCGGCTCTACGCAGCGGCCGCGCCCCTCGTCGCTGCACGGCCCTCGTCCTTCGAACGCCGCCTATGTTCCGCCTGCTCCTGCTACGCATCACGCCTTCTCCTCTATAAAGCTGACATCTCCCGACTCGTCTTGGTATATGGACACTGGTGCCACCTCCCACATGACGAACTCCTCAGGTCACCTCTCATCTATTTCCTTTAAGGGTCCTGCACACTCTATTATCGTCGGCAATGGTGGTCGTCTTGCTACTTCAGGAATTGGCCACGCCAAATTACAGACCCCAACCCACCCACTACACCTTAACAATGTCCTCATTGCCCCAAAGATTGTCAAAAACCTTATCTCTGTCCGTCGGTTCACTACTGACAATAACGTTTCCCTTACGTTTGATCCCTTTGGTTTCTCTGTGAACGATCTTACTACGGGGGTTACTCGCATGAGATGTAACAGCACCGGGGAGCTCTACCCTGTCACACCACCTCCTGTGTCCAGTCAGTCGCGCCCGGTCGCCCTCTCGGCATCGTCGTCCAGCCTCTGGCATGCACGCCTGGGTCATCCCAGTCCTGCCATTCTAGATGTCCTCCGTTCTCAGAGTCTTGTCACCTGTACTAAAGACCTACGCTCTAGTCTATGCTCTTCCTGCCAACTAGGCAAACATGCCAGACTGCCGTTCCAACGGTTTTTGACCTCTACCCTTGCTCCCTTTGATATCATTCATAGTGATATTTGGACCTCTCCTGTGCTTAACAATGAGGGTCACAAGTACTATCTCTTGTTTCTGGATGATTACACACATTTCTTATGGGTCTTCCCGTTGCATTTCAAGTCCCAAGTGTTTCCCATCTTTGCCAGATTCCATGCCTACATCAAAACACAGTTCCACACATCCATCAAGTGTTTCCAATGTGACAATGGCCGTGAATTTGACAACAAAGATTTTCACTCTTTCTTTGCCATAAATGGGATCTCCTATCGCTTGTCTTGCCCCTATACCTCCCAACAGAATGGCAAGGCCGAACGAATCATCCGAACCATCACCAACATGATGCGCTCTCTCCTCTTCCACGCATCTATTCCCCTTCCCTACTGGCCTCACGCCTTAGCCACCACTTGCTACCTCCTAAACATTCTCCCGTCTACCACCCTCCACCATCGCTCGCCAGGACAGGCCCTCTATTGCACATTGCCTAGGTATGATCACCTTCGTACCTTTGGTTGCTTGTGCTTCCCCAATCACTCATTCACCGCCCCGCACAAGCTTCACCCGCGCTCCACTCCTTGTGTCTTTCTTGGCTATCCGTCTGATCATCGCGGTTACCTCTGCCTCGATATCAAGACCCATAAGCTCATTGTGTCTCGACATGTCACCTTCGATAAGTCTCGCTTCCCCTTTGCTTCTCCTACCCCTCCTGTGTCTCATTCTGATTCAGAGTCCTCATTCCCACATTTTCTTATTCCCCAGAGCTCTCCCGGTGCTCCCGTCTCTCCCCCTCCTCCCACACCACCACCCCCGACCACTAGACCACACACCCGCAGCGTCTCCGATGTCTTCCGATCCCGTCAGATCGTCTCCATGACCACCACACATAGCCCCGCCTCGCATCCACACCCACAGCCCCCCCACCACCAGATGTCGCGGCCTCAGCAATGCCCCCTCCCATACCCGCAGCTTACTCCGCTGCCGCGGCCGCCGCCCCCTTGCCGCGGCCGCAGCCTAGTGCTGCGCCCGCCGCCGCTCCTCCCTCCATCTCCCCTATCCCCACCTCCCACAAAACAGCCCTCCTAGATCCGAATTGGCAGGCGGCTATGCTCGACGAATACAAGGCCCTTACAAAGAATGGTACTTGGGTTCTGGTTCCTCGCCCTCCTGATGCGAATGTCGTCCGATGTATGTGGCTCTTTCGTCACAAGTTCCGCTCCGACGGGACATTGGAGCGCTACAAAGCCCGTCTTGTGGTCAACGGTCGTTCTCAGCAAGTAGGTATTGACTGTGATGAGACATTCAGCCCCGTCGTCAAGCCTGCCACTATCCGAGTGGTGTTGAGTTTAGCTTTGTCACGCAACTGGGCCATTCATCAGCTGGATGTCAAGAATGCCTTTCTTCATGGTCATCTGAATGAGACAGTCTACATGTTTCAGCCACCGGGGTTTACTGATACTAACCGTCCCAAGCACGTCTGTCTCCTGAAGCGATCTCTGTATGGGCTGAAACAGGCTCCGAGAGCTTGGTTCCAGCGCTTTGCTTCTCATCTGCTACGCCTAGGCTTCATTGGCAGCCGCTCAGATTCGTCTCTGTTCATTTATCGCAGAGGCTCAGACACGACTTTTCTCTTACTTTATGTCGTTGACATCATTATCACCGCCTCTTCTGATGCTCTTCGGACGTCGATTATTTCGCAGTTGAGTGCCGAATTCGCCATGTCTGATCTGGGTCAGTTATCCTACTTCTTGGGAGTTGATGTTCAGCGTCATGCATCTGGTCTGTTTCTTTCGCAGAGTAAGTATGCTGATGAGATTGTCGCTCGGGCTAAGATGGTTAACTGTAATCCTATAGCCACCCTTGTCGATACATCCACTAAGCTCAGTGCTCATTCTGGTCCTTTGGTTGATGATCCGACATTATACAGGAGCCTGGCTGGTGCACTTCAGTATCTCACCTTCACCAGGCCTGATATCAGTTACGCCGTTCAGCAGATCTGTTTGTTTATGCATGCACCTAGGGAACCACACCTTCAGGCCTTGAAGTGGATCATTCGGTACATCAGCGACACCCTCGAGCTAGGCACCACGATCACCCCTTCCGCTAAGCTTGACCTTGTTGCTTACACTGATGCGGATTGGGGTGGTTGTCCTGACACACGTCGCTCCACGTCTGGTTACTGTGTCTTCCTCAACGACACACTTGTGTCATGGTCAGCAAAGCGTCAGTCTGTCGTGTCTCGCTCCAGCGCTGAGGCAGAATACAGAGGTGTTGCCAACGTTGTCTCCGAGTGCTCTTGGCTCCGCAATCTCCTGCTTGAGCTTCGTTGCCCTCTTCAGAAGGCCACTCTGGTCTACACTGACAACGTCTCCGCCGTCTATCTAGCTAGCAACAGTCCAGCATCAACGCACGAAGCACATTGAGCTTGATCTCCACTTCGTCAGGGACAAGGTTGCCATTGGACATGTCCGTGTTTTACATGTCCCGTCCTCCTATCAGTACGTTGATATATTCACCAAGGGTTTACCTAGACAGTTATTCATTGATTTTCGCTCCAGTCTCACTGTACGGCCCCCTCCAGTTTCGACTGCGGGGGTTTGATAGATTACATAGGCATATATTGTATAGTGGGCCCAAAAGCCCAATACCTTTGTAACCTATATATATGATTATCAATGAATGGAAACCCTCAAGGAGGATTTTATGATCAATCTCGTGATCAAACAAATACATCTGCACTTCAAATTCAGAGGGCTTCATTCCACTTGACGATGTTCAGTCTTTGGTTCTTCTACTTGTACCCCAAAATCATGTTGTTCTCTGGAGCCAAGCCAACGCAAGCCCTCATTATGTTCTCCAGCATTGCCCGCTGCTTTGATAGTGCGTTCACCACTGGTGTGCCCCGAGGAACCTACAACAGCCAAGGAGGCACAAAATATCAAGTTGGATCCTTGCAAGAAAGTAATTTGGAAAAGAGTGGAACCAAAACCAATCAATCAAAAGGGTTACTTACAAGGGGAGCCTTGGTGAGGTAGCTAAGAATTGTGGCCACCGGATGGAAGGAGTGGAACTTACTCTGCGTCACCATTAATTTCCCGACTATTAGTTACAAATTAACAATAACAAAACTAAAAATTGAGAAAACAAAAGAAAAGATATGGTGGATGGTGAGGACATTAGCACCTCCCCTTCGGCTTTGAGCTGGATGCGAGAGCTAAGCTCAGCAAGAAGGACCAAGTCGAGGATGATGGGAGCAGCCAATAAGGAGTCTTCACAGGTGTTGTGCAGCACCTCCCATGAATATCTCGGAAGTATACTCATCCATGGCCCTCTTGCTATCTCCCACATAAGGAACATACTGCATCATATGCTAAGTCAGTTGGATGTGCTATCAAAGTCTTCAGTAATCAAACAAAGGGGCTAATTAGGTTGAGTGGTTAACCTTGATGACGACAACATGGTCAGGGTGCTCCCCAGGCTAAAAGTGGATGCCATTGCTAGCAACCATGTCATCCACGACGTTACTCTTCGATATCTCCTTGGAGCGGAAGGTTTGAGGGGCCGATAGGTTCATCCCATCATTGTTCCCCAAGTGGTTGTAGCTCACTATTGATGTTGGCTGCATCCAGAATTTTGTTTAAAAAAATTTATTATAACCCACAGAAGTCCGTGAAATCTCAATTAATAATAAGACAAATCATCAAAGATTAAATTCATCAAATAATATGAGGGATATACATATATAGTTAGTTATTCAATATACAAACCTTAATACCAGCACCAACAAGGAAGTCAACAAGCTCATATTTTATCTTGGTTTGACCACTCTTAAAGTCATCTCCTCCAATCAAACTGTTTTTCTTAATAGCCAAATCAACAAGTCTTGTTCATTCATTCCCCCCAATGATGAAGACCATGTGTTAACACATTCTCTTTGGTATGTTCTCAAAGCAGTTGCAAAGACCCTCATAAATCCACAATTAAAAGAGTAGACAAACCAGGTACAAAAGTATTCTGGGAGCTGCCATTGATGAAGGGGGCCTCCTCAAAAACACAAGCTAAGGCATAGAGAGTAGAAGGGGAGATCTCAGGCTCATCCCTCTCCACAGCAGTCAGGAGATTCTCAATGGTGTCATTCAGCCCAACCACCACATTGATGTACCTCTCTGTGTAGTGTGCTTGCTGTCCACAGTACCACCACTTTGTCCACCTTGTTCGTTTCCTTGAACTCCCTTTTTTTTTAAATCATTCATTTATTGATAACAAGTTCACAAATGTAAATATGAGATCCCAGAGCTTTGAACATAATTAGATAGTCTAAGTAAAATTTTTGAAGAAAGATGTTTTCCCCAACAAAATTTTCAACTAGTTTGAAAAATAAAAGTCATCCTTCAACCACACCTTATTACAGTAATTTTTGTTTTTAGCAATTTCTGATTTAGTAACTTATTTCCCCATTGTCCAAAAACAAGTTGAAGCCAATTAATTAACACACACTAAAGTGGGGTGCATGAATTCAAAGCAAAATTGATATGCAAGCACACAAGTTAAATTTTGGTAAACCTGGCTTATATACAATGGAAAGAAATATTGTAAAAGTGGAAGTTAGAATATTCATTTGGGTTGATGACTTGGAAATGTACCTCATGTCGTTGATGACTTGTTCGGTTGTTCCATCTGTTGCTTCTTGGTTCCCTTGAGGACGTTGTTGGCACGCGAATCCTGATTCGCAGCGATGAAATCAGGGTTGTAGATATCAGGGAGTGGGACCATCTTCTCCATGTATGGTCTCAACTGCCTCTGAAGATCAATGTCCAACACCTTTGCTCTTGCCATGGAATCTTCCAAGTTCATGTCTCTTATGTCCCACCCTCCAAATACGATCTCACCGGGTTCACCTGGTTCATTATCAGCAATCATACACACACAAGCTTTGATCTCATTTCAGATAATTTTGAACATAAGCTCATTGTCATGCATAATCATTGTAAGGCCCTATTAAGTAACTCTGGAAATGAAAACAGAAATAGCTTTAACCACTTATGAACCACCGAGACTGGACTGGACTAGAGTGGATCCATGTACTCAATTTGAAGAGAATCGATTCCAAACACCAGTAAACACAAACATAAACTAATGCATTGATAATGAAAAGGAGTTTACAACCAAATCAAAACCAAAACAGTAGAAACGAAGGAGAGTGTAGTGACGATTAGCCTCAACGAGGACACCAGCCACCAAGGTCAGAACCAAAGGGCAAAGGAGCTACAAATCTCTCTCAACACAGTGTCAATAAGTGTTTTTGGATGGAAGGGAGCTCGATCTACGCTCACAGAGGCAACTAGAGATGAAACCCTAGAAATCGCCCGCGGAGACAAGAACAGAGCAACAGTAAGCAAGCACCTCTCTCTTCCCTCAGATTAGGGTTTCATTACCTATATAAAGGGGGAGCATAAGTAGAACGACGTCGTTCCCTCAGCTCAGGAGAGAGCTTGTGATCCGGGTGGGCTTCAAGCCCATGGACACAGCTGAGATCAGTTTTGGGTCGGTTTGGCCCAAAACCAATACAATCAACCTTACATAAAATACATCCTGTAACACTTAGAATTATACATAGGTTAAGAGAAATGAGCCTAACAATTTACCCTCCTAATTCTGAGTTTACATATATCGTAAATCTTCCTTGTTGAATGTGGACCGGCTTTACTCCTTTATCTATCATCGGCTATTTCATACCCTTCTCCGCATCAGTTGGATTTGATCACGTGCAGAAATTCCCTACAAAAGAGAAACTTATCAGTGGTTACAATCTTAGTACCAAAGTCTGCAGGATTAATCTTTCCATCAATCTTCTTAACAATAAGAAGATGTTTGGATACCAACACTCGTATGAAGTGGTATCTAACATCAATGTGCGTCCTCTCATGATAGATAGGATCTTTACACAGATAAAGGGCACTCCGACTGTCTGTGTGCAATACAGGTTTATGGTTCTTTCTATCCACCTCTTTCAAAATATTTTGGAGCCAGATTGCTTCTTTGGAGGCTTCAGTAGCAGCTATGTACTCTGCTTCTGTTGAAGACAAAGCAACAATGGGCTGCAATTGAGCCTTCCAAGAAACACAATTCCCACACCAAGTATAAAAGAAAGAGGTGCTAGACTTCCTGTTATCTTTATTGCTAGCATAGTCAGAGTCCACAAAACCAAACAACTCAGAGGGTGAAGTATGCAAACCATAAACCAAACCAACATCAAGGGTACCAGCAATGTATCTAAAAAGATACTTCATGGCTGTCCAATGTTTTTCTGCAGGGTTAGACATATACCTGCTCAACACACTCACTGCAAAAGCAAGGTCAGGTCTGGTACAGATCATAACATACATAATGGACCCAACAGCTGCATCATAAGGAACAGATTTCATATAGTCTTCCTTTTCCTTCCCAAGGGGCATCCTGGTCTTGGTAAGATCCAGGTGGTTACGAAGGACTTGACCGGAAGAGCGTCAATAGACCAAGAGTTGAGAAAGGCCTCACCTAAGGGCATAGGAGCAGGCTTGACTTTAGAAACCTTGAACCTCTCAAGGACTTTCTCAAGATAATCCTTTTGAGACAAAAATATTTGATGTTTGGATCTATCTCTTGAAATCTTTATGCCAAGAATTTTCTAGGCAGGGCCCAAATCCTTCATGTCAAAAGATTTCTTGAGAGATTCCTTAACATCAAGTACTTTTGCTCTTGACTTGCATATAATCAGAATGTCATCAACATACAGCAAGACATATAAGGGAGATTCAGATTTCACATGCATGAAATATAAACATGGATCATAACTACTCATTCTAAAGCCAAGCTTAAACATGCAATTGTCAAACTTCTTATTCCACTGCCTAGGAGATTGCTTTAAGCCATACAAAGATTTTTTCAATAAGCAAACATGATCAGGTTTAGAGTGATCTTCAAAACCTTTAGGTTGTGTCATATAAATAATCTCATCAAGCTCACCATGCAAGAAGGCAGTTTTAACATCCATTTGATCAATTTCATAGTCATAAACAGCAGCAATAGCAAGTAGAAGTCTCAAAGTTTTGTATTTCACAACAGGAGCAAAAATATCATTGTAATCAATCCCTTCTTTTTGTGTGAATCATTTGGCTACCAACCTAGCCTTATAGCTTGGTTGGCCACCAGGTTCCACACTGTTTTTGAGCTTATAAACCCATTTACAGCCAATCAACCTAGCATTTTTAGGTTTTGAAACCAATTTCCAGGTTTTATTGGCTGTCATGGATTTTATTTCCTCTTTCATAGCAGACATCCATTTATCAGCATGTCTACAGTTGACAGCATGATCAAACAACTCAGGAGTATAAGCATCAACAACCTCAGCAATCACAAAAGCAAACTCAATCTCATTTGTGAAATATTTCTTATTAGGAATTTTCACTCTAGGAGATCTATCTCTAGTAAGCTGGTAATCAGATAAATTTGGCACTTCATCAAAATTTTCAGAAACATGCTCAGAAAAATCAGAAACATCATGCTCAGACACAGAATCAGAAACATCATGCTCAGACACATTATCAGATAGTGCATTTTCATAATCATCAGCAGTAGAGGAGTCAGAAGGGGTAGAGGTAGAAGAGCTTGAGTTAGAGTTGCTTACCTCCCCACCTGATTGGTGAGGGTTGTCTTCAGTACTTGAAGGAGCAGAAATTTGCTCAGTATTAGCATAAAAAATGGAGGTGCTAGGGCTTGTGGCCCCAATGGGGATAATGATGTCAAATTCTTCATCCAGATTTGCTTCTTGAGCTTTTGGATCATAGAATTGAACACCTGCATTCTCAAAATCATTGTTAGAAGATTTTTTGAAATGAAATTCAGTTTCAATAAAAATGACATCTCTGCTAATAATCACTTTGTACCCTCCTGGTTGGATAATAAGTAATTTATAGCCTTTAACCCCCTCAGGATAACCAATCATAACACACCTGACAGACCTTAGTTGCAACTTGCCAATGTTCTGATGAATAAAGGCTGTGCATCCAAAAGGTTTTAGATGTGATAGATTTGGCTTTGTTCCACTCCACAGTTCTTGTGGAGTTTTGAAACTAATAGCAGAAGAGGGGAATCTGTTGATCAGGTAGGCTGCAGTTGTTACTGCCTCCCCCCACATAGAAGGTTTCAGACCAAAGCCAATGAGAAGGCACATTGCCTTTTCAAGCAAGGTCCTATTCATTCTCTCTGATGTACCATTCTGTTGTGGATTACCTGAAACTGTGAGATGTCTTTTAATACCATGAGTCTGACAGAAACCATCAAAATCTTTGTTGCAAAACTCAAGACCATTATCAGTTCTAAGACATTTGAGTCTGAAAACAGTTTGTGTCTCAACTTTAGTTTTCCAAACCTTAAAAGCATCAAATGTATCACTCTTAGCCCTTAGAATGTGCACCCAAACCTTCTTGGAATGGTGGTCAATAAGTGAAAGGAAGTATTTCCTTCCACCTATTGTATCCACCTGGGCAGGTCCCCATAGGTCTGCATGCACATAGTCTAGGGGCTTATGAGCAATAAATTTTGAGGCAGTAAAAATAGATTTTGAATGCTTACCAAACAAACAGTTTTCACAATGTTTAAGTTCAGAGGGTTTACCTTCAACCATCCTTGCCTGAACAAATGAGTGAGCCCTTTGTTGCCAATATGACCAAGTCTAGAGTGCCATAACATAGTGTTATGCAAATTCATAGAAGCAGAACACTCAACAGACAAAGATGATGCACAAAGAACATGGTTTCCAACAACATGATATAAGCCACCTTTCTTAATACCTTTAATGAGAATCTTACCATTCATAGAAATAGTTTTGATCCCATTTTTAGTATGAATATCACAGTTCAAGTCATCAAACACAGAAACAGACAACATATTCCTCTTCAAGTCAGGCACCCACCTGACTTGCTGGAGGGTTCTAATAACACCATCATGCATTTTAAAAGGAACATTGCCTATACCTTTAATCTTAAGAACAGATAAATCACCAAGTCTAACCTCACCCTTAGCAGACTCATCAAGATAATAAAAAACATGCTTATCAGGAGTAACATGCATAGTACAACCAGAGTCCAGAAGCCAAGCATCAGAGGGACTATCATAGGCAACCATAAGCAACTCAGAAGAATAAAATGCAGAGGAATCAAGCACAGCAATAGTACCATTTTTAGCTTTCTTTTCCTCATCATCTCTTTTCTTATAGCAATCGGCAATCACATGATTGTTTTTCTTACAATAGGTACAATGCTTCTTACCAGGTTCAGGAGCCTTGTCCTTATCCTTTTTCTTGTTCCTCTTTCTATTCTTAGAGTTTCCCTTTGTAAAAAGCACATCAGTTTTAGAACCAGATTTATCAGATTTATCACCTTTTACTTTAAACACTTTGATAACCTCATTTTTCTGAGCAATAGCCTCAACAATTCTTTTCTTAGTCAAAGACTCATTACTAAACTGAATAACATCTTTAAAAGTATCAAACTGAGATGGAAAAGTATTAAGGAGAATAACAGCTTGGTGAGTATCATCAATTTTATCATCACATCGTTCAAGTTCTTGTGTCATCCTAAGAAATCTATCTAGATTATCATCCAAAGACACAGAAGCATCCATTTTAAAATTGAAAATACGACACAGCAAAGATATTCTACTCGATAAGGTCTTAACTTGATAAAGATCTTGCAAAGCTTTCCATAAAGACACAGAAGTATCACAAGCTACTACCTGTCGAGCTACCTCATTTGATATTCGAATCATGATCTCATTGTGTGCAATGAGATCAAGTTCTTTCTTAGCCTCTGCAGTCATGTCTTGAGGAAGCTCATTTACAACTGCTTTCCAGCATTTTTCTTTGATCAGAATGGCTTTCATCTTGACTTGCCACATGGCAAAGTCAGTGGTACCATCAAAAGGTTTGATACGATAAGAGTTATCAGACATTGAGAATCAAAGTTCCTGCAACAAGTAAAAGGTAAAATCAGTAAATATCGGAGAGAGGTGAGCACTCAAACCCTACAACTGTCAAGCTAAGAGTTTGAATCTCGTAAAGCGCTAGCGGAAGCAAAACAAGAGCATTCAAGGAGAGTTATGAAGATGCAGATCTCCAACACTCAAATATTTCCGAAGGTTTTGTTCAGATTTGAAATGTTTTAATTAGATTGAATATTCTAACGGAATATGTCCTCAAAACCCTAGATCTGGAGTTCCTTTCAGAAGAGCTCACTAGATCTATGAGATCCAGGGCCTTAAGGAGAGCAAGCTCCAGGAACTTCAACAGAATCAAAGACGAGCGACAAGGGGATGTCACCAAAGAACTCAGATCTGGAGTTTCTATCAGAAGAGCTCTCAGATCTTGGAAGATCTCGAGCCTTAAGGAGAGCAAGCTCCAGAAACTTCAACAGAAATAGAGATCTGGGACAAATGACGCTTTATCTTCGCAGATCTGGAGCTTAGAAGGATGAAGAACCTTCCAAGCTTCAACAGATTCTCGAAGAAGATACCAGATCTGGAGCCTAAGAGATTCAAGGACTCAAAAGCTTCAACAAATCCGGGTTTTACAAAAAAAACGAGAAATCCCTTTAAAAAACTTGAAAGCTCTGATACCACTTTGAAGAGAATCGATTCCAAACACCAGTAAACACAAACAGAAACTAATGCATTGATAATGAAAAGGAGTTTACAACCAAATCAAAACCAAAACAGTAGAAACAAAGGAGAGTGTAGCGACGATTAGCCTCAACGAGGAAACCAACCACCAAGGTCAGAACCAAAGGGCAAAGGGCTACAAATCTCTCTCAACACAGTGTCACTAAGTGTTTTTGGATAGAAGGGAGCTCGATCTACACTCACAGAGGCCACTAGAGATGAAACCCTAGAAATCGCCCGCGGAGACAAGAACAGAGCAATAGTAAGCAAGCACCTCTCTCTTCCCTCAGATTAGGGTTTCATTACCTATATAAAGGGGGAGCATAAGTAGAACGACGTCGTTTCCTCAGCTCAGGAGAGAGCTTGTGATCCGTGTGGGCTTCAAGCCCATGGACACAGCTGAGATCAGTTTTGGGCCGGTTTGGCCCAAAACCAATACAATCAACCTTACATAAAATACATCCTGTAACACTTAGAATTATACATAGGTTAAGAGAAATGAGCCTAACACAATTGAACATATAAGATGGGGTTTTGAAGACATATACCATGGGAAATAGGGCTTTGAAAGGAGCATAGATCTCCTCGCCATTGAAGGATCCGAACCGGATTGAAGATGCCTGAGTAAGGGACCCAAAGTAATCGGCTTGCTGGATTTTTTCCTTTGTAGCCCAAGAGATACCTCTAAATTCACAAAGTACTCACAATTTAGAAGTCAAATGCAATTAATTTAATTCATGGATCAACACATGGAAGCATGAAAGCTCACTCCTGATTAGCAATAACACCTGCGGTAAGGGTTGAGCTGTTGTTCCCACCCCATCCTACCAGCATAACCCTAGACAACGATCATCCATCAACATAAATCAAATCATTTTAACCCAGAAATTGAAATCGGTGAAACGTATAGAGCAGGTAGGGTACCCGAGTTTAGGGACATGGGTCTGAGTCTTGAACTCGTATTTGACGGTCTTGGGCTTGACGAACCACTGGTAAGTTCCGTTTCTGGACTCGTGGACGATTTCCGTGGTTTCGTAGCCGTAAACGGAGTGAATCTCATTGTCCGTGTACTTTATAGTCGGGCTCTCCACCTTGAAGCTGTCGATGAACATTTTGAAATTTGAAACTGAAAGTTCACCGCAAACTCGATCCTCGGCGTCTATTCGGAGATGCACTCATTCCTCAGCCTAGCTTGAATCGTCCCCCAACCTCTGCAATGCAGCATCATAATCTCCGGCGTCTTCGGGCCTTCGAATCCCTTGACCTCCAGAAACGTGGCCACTCACTCTTTTTTTTTTGAACCGGAAATAACTTGGCAATAAGGCGGTCCTTATATGCCAAGAGCATCCAAGCGGATGAAATCACGAACCAAAGAATCGTCAGGTGTCGTAGAGCCAGAGAAAGCGAAATTGAGGTGCGATAGTCGGTCCGCAACTCGGTCAGCCTCCTAAAGACGTGACGAATCTCAAATGATTGAAAGAAACCAAGAGAGACTAGACTGTCCGAGACAATCATTTTCGAGTCGCCCGAAGGTTTCCCACAGCCCTTAAGGCTGTTAATAATGGTGAGGTTGTCACCCTCAATTACCAGGTTGGTAATGTTGAGTTGTCGTGTGGCGTTGATACCATACCAGAGACCCAGACCCTCAGCACCAGTGATTGATGATATAGAGGACGGGCCCGAGCCATAGTAAACCAGTTCGCCTGTATGGTTTCTGATGATATATCCAAAGGAGCCTACCGAAGAGGGGGATAAGGCTCCGTCAGAATTAAGTTTGTATGTGCCTATTGTTGGGGCCTGTCATCTCGCATTTCTCCTGACCCTTGCAGATAAAGCTCGAGTCTCCTTATTGTTATGGCTTTGTGTTTGCCTATCTGTAACATCGTCATTGTGTTTGGTGTTGTTCCACAAATAGGTTTGGTCTTTAAAGAAAGATATTATTCTCTGTATGTCCGGTTTTGCATTGTCGAAGAGTGACTTGTTACGGGAGTACCAAATACTCCACCATCCAAATGCTAGTTTTGTGAAGCGTTGAGTTCCTGTTTTCTCTTTTATGTCACAGATGATATTGTTAAGGTCAGTACCGTTTGAAAAAAAATTGTTTAGGATTGTTATCAGGCTGGGGTCTAGATTTCTTATTGTTGCTTGGGTGATAAGGCATTCCTATAGTAGATGCAGTAGGTCTTCGTAGTTTGAGTCACAGTGTGGACACGTGGTAGGGATTCCAATCCCCCTTGATGCAAGTCTCACTGATGTAGGGACACCATTCTTTGTTATTTTTCATAGTAGAGTTTTGACTTTTGAGGGTACGTCAAGGTTCCAGATCCAGTGGCCACTTACTCTGTTTTATACTCCGGTATAAAAAAATTTCAAAATAGAGAATAAAAGATTAAAGAATGACGCCATTTTTTAAAAAATAAAACTTTACTAACAAAATAAATTAATATTATATCATTAAATAAAATATTAAAAAAAACATATTATAATATAAGAAATGTAGGTTTAATAAAGTAAAAAAAATTTACCTTAAAATATCTTAGAAATATTTTTGAAAATTATTTAAAAAAATTTATTCTTATTTAAAGTAATACATAGTATATATAGATATAGATAATTTATATCACCCATATTGGTTAGTCAAATAAGGAAAAAAATTAATATCATTGTAATTTTATTTTTAAAAATTAAATAAAATATAAATGTTTGTATATTAATTTAATTTTAATTCAATGTTTTGAATTAAACTTATTGATTGGAAAATATAAAATATTTTAACAAAATAAAAAAAATTCATTTATAATTTGATTGGTTGAAAAGCCTACAACTTTCCCATTATATATTTATATTATATATTTATATAAATATAAATATATAGATTCTAAATTCTTCATTGCTTGATTCCAATAGTTTTCCCATTATACAGTTTACCCCAAATTTGGGAGTGATCGTTATGTTTTCTCATCCTTCTCTATTTTAAATAATGAAATAGAGAAATTTTTTATAAAAAAATCTCAATATTCTCCAAAAAAATCAAAATGGAGAATCTATGACTTGTGTGATTGGCATAGATGAAATTTTAGCAGATGGAAGGGATGAAGATTGTTTGTGGAGATGAAAATGATGATGAAGAAGAAGATTATTTTTTAAAAATAATCTTTTTTGGGTGATAAGGGATTTTTTATGATATTTGAGGATATTACTATTTTACCCCTGATTAAAGCGAAAATATGTGAAAAAAAATATTTGTGGTAAAGAGCAATTTTGACCCACCCCCTCTACCTCCTCTCCATGGGGTGGAAAAATAACCCAACCATGTCGGGTTGATCGAGCTGGAAAAGGATATCAGGGTAGTACCCAAACGTCCCTAGTTCGACTCTCAAATAGGAGTAATATGACTACTCTCTATTTACGAAAATCAAGAAAAAATATTATCGTCCATCCCCTCCATCTCTACCTCTTTTAACTCGAGCATCCCCTATCAAACACAACGCATCCGTGATGTGGTCTAAACCAACACAAGAATAATGTATGTATCCTGAACCAACCTCGCAATAATACGAGATCAATTGCAGTATATGAGTATCGATATCAAGGATTAAACCTATATCAGTTGCTACCTAAGAACTAATTAGCTAAGTCGAAAGAGAATTTGAGTTTTAAACAAACCTAACAAAGAAAACAAACGCTTTTGAAAATTATATGTATGAAAAAATCAATTCGAAGGTTAAGGAATTTCCACAATAATGCATCGATAAAATCAACTCAACATTCTCATGAAAATCAATCCAATAATCAAATAATTGAAGTTAGAATGCTAGATTATCTATTGTATGCACTAATTTATTTTGGACAATAGCAATTGTGCCTAAATTAATCAACAGTCTCTTTCGATCTCAGTCAATTAATTTAAACCCATTAAGCATTTTTTCTAAAGTCAAGTTGAATAAGTATCTTTTTTCAATCTCAACTAATCCAATCAACTCGATAATTTATGAATCCTCAAGAGAATTAAATCACTTTCGTGCAAATAATATCTCAAGTCCCTCCCAATTTTCTAAAATTACCCATCAAAGTTATCTTCTTTCGATCTCAAACAATTAAAAAGAGTCTAATAAACTATCAATTAGATTAAGCACTCTATGATAGAGTCAATGTAGACATTCACATTTTAATTCATGTAGACATCAAACTAATCCTACTAACACATTGTGGAGTTCACCCTAACCCTAAAATAAGAAAACTAGCCGGACATGTAGGAAAACATCATCAAATCAAGAGATACTAACACGAAAAATTGATATAAGAGAAAAGATTAAAGGGAAATTTTCAATCTTGAATTGAAACAATGAAACCTCCAATGATTTTTTCACAAAGTTGTGACATTAAACCAAACAAAAGTCTATAAATTGAACGTCAAACCGGAGTTGAAGAGAGAGTGTAAAAGATATCTTTCAAACCCTTATATAGTCTTAGGGTAAATCCCAATAACATAATAATTTTTAACCCCTAAAATAATAATAATAATATAATGTCAAAGAAATCCATGTCGGAAATCGCGAGTCGACCCCTGTTGTGAAGTGCACGCCTGTGCACCCCAGGGTGTGCCCATGCGCACCCGTTTTGTTGGATGTTCTCGGATTTTTCCATTTTTCGACATCTTCCTGTCCGAATTGGGATTCGACTTCAACAATAAAGTTGTAGCTCTCTAAAATAGTTTTCCAACGCATATTCACAATTGATGATTAGATAACCGAGACCTCCATAAAATATGTTACAAGATCAGGTCGTAGAATTGACATCTTTTAAAACTTTATTCGACTTGATTTCTTCCTTTAAGCTCTATTCTTCTTCTTGAGGCTTCGTTGAATCATCGTTAAGCTCATCTTCAGAATTATCTTCTTTAGCTCCTTCTTTATAATGTTTAATTTAACTCTGAAAAAAGCCGAAATTCCTAAAAATACACAACTAGAACAAAAGTAGATCTCTATCCTAAAAACTAAACGAAAAAAAAAACACATAAAACATGTGATAAATGATACAAACCTATTATAAATGCATGTCCTAAGTTATATGAAATATGATGACATCAAAATACCCCATACTTGAACCTTGTTTGTCTCCAAACAAGACTCACCAAGTAAAACCACAAGTGCAAGATTTTTTTTTTCTCTATGAAGCACCCTCACTCAAATGTGGTTAAGGTATAAAGTTATGCTCAGTATCAACAATTGCATTTAAACCATAGGCTTGCAACAACGTTCACCGTTGAGGATTATGCACATAATAAAAATCACGGTGACTTCTTTTTATATTGTTATAATAAGGCCGAAGTGAAAAAAATAACGTACTGCTAAAATATGAGAAAAAAAATGTTAGAAATTAACTAGAAGAACATCCACTCAAAAGAAACTCATACCAAACTATCATAAAACTCCCTCACAATAACATTTTCATTATCAACTTATGTTATCATGTGAGTTACAATTTTGATAAAATGACTATATCATAAGTATTCATTGGTTCTCTACATCAATAAAATAAACCAACAAAAATATCTTAAATTCAACGCAAATGGAGAAAGTATAAAACATCAAATATTGACCAGCCAACGCTAATTGTTTTGACAATGTCAGGACGATCGACCGTCAATTGGTCGTTCTCTATAACACTACCCATCACCCTTATAAACGATACACACATGAAACAACCTCTTTTCGGATATGACACGATCCAGCCCGAACCCGACCCGTAACCACACGGTGTGTTGCAAGCTGAAAACTATCAAACAGAGTACACAATAACGAAGCAAGGAAGCACGGCCCTCGGATTAAACACCAAGAGCTCCTCATCACCGTCCGATCTCTGGCCCCCCTCCGCCGCCCAGCTTCTGATAAACCCACCGGAACTCACCACCGAGTCGAAAACCGGGTCACCCTTCTCCACCACCCCCTGATCGCACCCGACCCGGCCCGCCACGACCCGACACACGAGCATCGCGCGCTTGACGCTCAAGAAAGCAAAGTCAGCCTCCACGTCATCGGAAACCGCCATGTGCGCCCTCCAGCTGTCCGCCAGCGTGGCGATCCCGTCCAGCTTGGCGGAGAACCCGGCCCGAATGATCCCGCACACGCAGCAGTACCGAAGCCCGCACAGCCCGACGTTCCCGTTCCGGCCCAGCTCGCAAACGAACGTCGTGCAGTAGAACCTCAGCATCTCGTTGCCGTCCGCCAAGCACCGCTCGTTCCGCCCCCAAACGGCGCCGTTTGAGGCCGATCGCGCCTTCACCTCCTCCCGGTACTCCTCGAACCGCGCCAGCGTCTTGGAGCTGTTGTGGACCTTGAGGATCCGGTGGATCCTCGGGGCCCGGTCGATCCAGCCTGAGGTGAATATGATCCGGACCACGTTGGTGCTCGAGTCATCGTCGTGGAGGACCGACACTGCGTGGCGGGTGGACTGGTGGTGGGACAGGAGGCTGGCCCGGGGGAAGATCTCGCCGCAGGCAGGACAGGGGAAGATGTCGCTCCGGAGGAACGAAAGTGGGTCGCCGGATGGGGGTTCGGGCTCGGAGCCCGTCCGGAAGATGGAGTGGTGGGAGGGGCGCTTGAAGGAGAAGAGGCGGGAGAGGAAGGACCAGGGGGATTTGGGCTTGGGTCGGGCCCGGGTCGGGTCGGGGGCGGGCCGGGTGGGGAAGAAGAAGCAGCCGGCGTGGAGGAGGAGGAGGAAGAGATTGATGAGGCAGGAGTGGAAGGTTTTGGCAGCCATTGATGGCGGTTTTTTTTTCTTCCAGTCGAACTTAGGAAGATGGAGAGGATGCAAAATATGTATATTATGTAAATTTAGCGGGAATTAATGGTTAAACAGTGGATTTACTGTTAACAATTTATATGTATATTAATTAGGATGGCAGGAGCCAGGATGGTGGTGATAACTGGTAACTGATAACTATTTATATGTATATTAAATTATATTTAGGTTGTAAATAAATATTTGTATAATTTTAACTTGAAAAAACATAACATAAAAAATATTAACGGAATTTTCGTCAAATACCCTGAGGTTAAGGGTAATTCGTGTGGTGTACGAAAGTTTCACATATTTCTCCAGGTACCTCTAAGGTTTTTATTATTTTCGCCAAATGCCCCTGAGGTTTTCATTTTTTTCGCCAGATACTCCTTTGACGAATTTGTTAACATTTTGGATGAAGATAAAAGAAAAGCAAATATTATTTCATTATTATTTTTGTAAGGTATGATTTGCACAATATCATTTAATTATAGTAACTAAATTATCTAATTTTATTTACAAAATATCATTTGATACTACATTTTTTAACCAATGGGATTAATTCAAAACTTTTATGTAATAAAGTTAATATTAACTATACAATATTATTTCATTATGCATTATTACATGACATGATTTCATGCTATTTTTTTAAAAACCATGAGATTAATTCAAAACTTTTTTTTTTAAAAAAATACATAGTTCCAAATATACGAATTCTTTTTTTTCCCCCCGAAGCCACCTCTCTCTCTCTCTAGCTATATGTGTGTGTATATAATGAAAAATATTTTTAATATATAATAATCTTAAGTTATGGATTTTCACCCAATCAACCTAATGTACATAAATTTTCAAATAATAAAATTTTTAAATATTTTTTAACCAATGAGATTTACGTATTCCAACTATTAAATGAGAAATATTTTTGCTTAGGTGTCATAATCATTTTAATTTTACAATTCCTCCCAATCAACTAAAGGTAGAAAAAAAAGGCAAACTAATGAAATTTGTACACGTTTTTTTAATCAATCTAGTTATATCAAACTATTTAATCATAAGTATATATATTTTATTATGTGTTATAAACACATTTATTTTAGAATTTTAACCCAATCAACCTATTCTACTTAAATCTTAAACTCATGTAATTTTTACACTTTTTCATAAATATTTTTATTATTTTTACTTAGTTATCAAATCTATTTTTTTCTATTTTATGTTAACGTTTGATAATATTTTATTTCAATTTATCATAGTAATTTTTATACTTATAATTTTATTTTTATTGTCTAAAAAGAAAACTACGCACCATGGTGTGGGGATTGTATTAGTTTTCAACCAAAATGTTGACAAAATCGACAGAAGGGCATTTGGCGAAAAAAAATGAAAACCTCAAGGGCATTTGGCGAAAAAAATAAAAACTCGAGGAGCATCTGGCGAAATATGTTAAACTTTTGTACACCACGCGAATTAGCCTTAACTTCAGGGACATTTGGCGAAAATTCCGAAATATTAAAATTATTATCATTGATCTGATCAGTTTTAATATTTTTCAAAATATGTTTTTTTCAAGATAAATTTATGCAAATATATATATATAATTAGTTAGTTATAATATAAATATAATTTTTTTTATTAATATATATCTTTATTAATTTAGACTATTTAGTGTTACATACTTGAATTGTACGAGCTCATTCATTTTTCATCACATGCATACATGAAATTGAAAGGAAAGAGAGAGAACTTCTCAAATGTGAAGAAAAGAGAAATTTTGTCAAATTTATAGGGTTTACTTTCATTAGAAAGGAATCGGAAATAAAATCGAGAAGGGTTAAATTTTATTATTGGGATTTTTTTAAATATATATATATATTTGATATAATTTAAAAAAATATATATATTAAAAAATTAAATGTGTAATATAAATAGTTATTTTTAATTAAGAAAGTTGATAGGAAAAAAATTCTACAAAATAAAAATATAAAGATTTGAACAGAAAACCTCGTGATTCAAATTTCCTTTTCAAACTTTTTCAAACTTTAACTTATCAAAATTTAAAAAATAAATACAAACTTAATTTTTATTTATTTTGTCCTCTTGAGTAGTGGAGGCTCAAACCAATTACCCAAATTGCCCTATATCTTTATGTGCCGTGCATCCTAATCTTTATCATGCTTCTTAAAAAAACCATGACTCTGGCTAGCTCGAAGATTTCCAACTAATAATAAGTTGTATATATGAAAATTATTTGAATTAATCTGAGATACATTCTCTCACCCTAGCAAATTTGAATTTCAGTACGTTCTCATTATACTGAATTCAATTCCGTCAAACTAACAATATGTCTCTATGAAAGTCATTCAAATGAATCCAATTTAATTGTTCCTCTGATAAACTTGAATGTTCATTTTCATTCGAGTAAACTCAGTTTTTATAAATACTAAGTTATATAAAGAGAGAATGAATTTGGTAGGAACAAAATGTGAATAAACTGATTATTTATAAGTAATATTATAATTATTCGTTTGAAATAATATAATTATTCATATATGTGTTAATAGTTTTTTATATGAACATTATTCGTCTGTTGTAAGTTGTAACATGATTTTTTGTACTTATTCGTATATTTATGTATGAATAATCATATTGTAATATACAAATAATTTTTTTAAGAAAAATGACCTGAAATAATACCAACTATATATCAACTGTGAACCAAAAATAATACGAAATTTCAAAATGACGATTTCATATACAAACTATCACAATATTAACTTAAAATAATACAGCTTTGAATCCTGGTGAAATTTCCGGCCACTTTTGACAGCTGGTTGCAGGAGGTCCACGTGTAAAAAAAAAAACTACTACCACTTCAGTTGTTTTTTCAACCCATATATATTTCCACGTCATTTTTTATTTTATTTAAAAAAAACTAAAAATTAAGATGAAAAAACAAAGTAAAAAACCCTAAACTCTTTTGGAAAACTCTCTTTTTTGGGCAATTATGTCGCCGCCCTCACCAACTCCTCCTTCCACCGCCTCCATGCCACAAGCTTTCTTTCATAGTTCTTGGCCTATCTTCGTGTCTCTCTTCTTCTGCTAACTATCTCTTGTGAGTTTGGAGCACTTCTCCATCAGTTATAGCCTCCATAAAGGATCTCTTTCAAGCCTAAACGCTCTATTTCGAGCTTCCGCCGTCTCTGAGGCCGATGGCCCTCTTGGCTGCCGCCTCCACCCGGCATCACCTTCACCGGTTTGCTTCGACGCTCGTCGTCCTCTTCCCCGGTTTCATTGGTCGCCCCGGCTGCCCGCCGCCACCCAACATCGTCGCCGTCACCAACACCCTCGGTTCCGCCAGGCACCCTCGGTTCACCACCGCCACACACCGTCCTCCGTCGCCACAATCCGGACTCCGCTGGCTCCACTGCCTTAATCTCCGACTGACCTCATCTGCAGGATGGCCTTGTCGCCTCCCCGAGCCTCCGACGCTTCCTACCCTCCCGCCGTCGACCTCCCCGACGCTAATTTGCCGGTTGTACCTCCTTGGTTTCCACCGCCTTTTGCTCCTTTGGTCTTGCCTAGTGTTCTAGGTTGTTGCCGCTCTAGGTCTTGGGACTCTTGTCAATTTTGCGTTGTTTCAACGCTCTTTGGGAAAAAAAAAAGGAAAAAAAACGGGACAAAAATCTTGTGAGCCTTACGGTTTCGTTTTTCTAACCGCTTTCTGGTCTCTTAGCCTGTTAATTGTTGTTTTTGCTTATTTCTGTCTCGTCTAATCGTTTCCTCTATTTTGGTTTCCCTTGTGGTTGTATCTACGATCTTGTTATCGTCCTTGAGGGTGTGAGATGGGTTTTGGGGATTTGTTTTGACAATGGTTTGACTAGAGTTTTGGTCTGCGGGTTGGTGTACTTTGCTTTTCTTGCTGTGTTTCAGGTTTCATGTGAACGGTGACTGGTTTGTCAAGCTTGTAGACGTCGTGGAAATGCGACGATACCTTTTGATTCTGTTTAGAGTCCATGTTGAGGTGTCCGCTAGTGATCCCCAAAGTTCTCTGTGAGCGTCTTCGGTTTGGCTGGTCGGTTCGTTGGTTCTGCTAGCTTGTTGGTCACAGCGTAGATGGCTTGTACTTTATTTTTGCTCTTTCATTTACGTCATTTGCTTCTTGTTATTTCTTTTCAGTCATTTGCTTCTGTTATTTCTTTTAGGTTGTACATGATGGTTAGTCTATCTCCCGGCTTGTCTGGGCTCTCGGTTTCTCTAGGCTTGTCTAGATAACCGAATTTCTTTACTTATATATAAAAAAAAAGATAATAGTAGAGGGATTTCAGCAACAAAAAAATTGACATTAGAGGGATTTCACCAAAAAAAAGAAGAATATGACAGTGGAGGGAGACTTGACAGGAGATCTTCCAATGGAGAAAGACATCATGAAACATTGGAAAGACATCATGAAACATGTATTAATTGAAGAGTGGATAGTTGAGATTCATAATACAAATATTGTTTTTATGAATCAAGAGCAACTAATGAAGATGAAAGAACGAGATGAGAAACAGAGAATGGAACCATCAAACTTGAACATAAGTAAAAAAGACTAAAATTGATTCCAATTCGATGCCATTGGGATTAAACCCTTCTTGCCTCTCCTCTTGGGCTGACCAACTCCTCCACCGACCTCCATGGTCTCCGGCGAGGCCAATCGACACTGATAGCCACCATTGTCCCTTCCCTCCCTCCCTTCCATTGCACCTTCTTAGACCCAGCCCTCCTACTACTAAAAAACCAGCCTAATTAAACACGTAAAACTCATTTGAAGCCCAGACAAAAACTGCTCAGGCTTTGCCGGAAAACGCATGCCACCAGCGTGGGTGGAGAGGCTCCGCCTCCTCGCTGACCCTCCCCACCACCAGATCTACCAGATCCGCAAGTGAACAAGCCGGATTCGCTTCTCCCTTGGCTTCCTTCTCTCATATTTGAACTCACGCTTGTCGCACGTCCTATTCGGACTCGTCAGAATTCTCAGAACTGGCAACCATGGTAGTATTCTGAACTCAAATCGATTCCTTCTTCCTCCAAAATCTCATCAAGGGTTCGATTCGAGCCTGGTGGGAGGTCAAAGCAAGAAGCCTACTAGGGGTGTGCATGATTCGGTCCAAACCGAATTTTTGGGCCGAACCAACACAAACCGAACTGAACCGAACCTAACCGAAGTTTTTCGGTTCGGCTTTCGGTTCGAGAATTTTCATTTTTCGGTTTCGGTTCGGTTTGTGTTCGGTTTCGGTTCGGTTTGTGTTAAACCGATTTTTTTAAATATTCCAATATATATAAATATATTACTTTTTATACACTACATAAATGATATATATTACTTTTTATACACTACATTAATTTTATATATATATGTATTTATACACTTTATAAAATATATATACACTATACAGTGTATATATACACTAATACACATATTGTCTTATGTGTGTAGTGTGTACTGTGTATATATACACATATATAAAGTGTATATATACACATATATACACTAATACATTTATTATTTTTTTGTTCGGTTTGTGTTAAATCGAATTTTTTTAAAAGATTTTTTTTTAAAATTTCTTTTTATGGAAATTCGGTTCAACTATGTTAAAACCGAACCGAACACAAACCGAACCGGCAAAAACCGAACCGAACCTAATGCTTTCGGTTCGGCTTTCGGTTTTGAAATTTTAAGATTTTCGGTTCGGTTCGGTTCGGCCCGGTTCGGTTCGGTTTTAGACCGATGCACAGCCCTATCTATAGCCTACCTGCCTTCATGAAAATATTTCCTTTTTTTTTTAATTTAAAAAAAATCTAAGCAACAAATTTTTTTCCACGTGGGCCTCCGACAGCCAACTGTCAAAAGTGGCCGGAAATTTCACCGGGATTCAAAATTGTTTTATTTTCAGTTAATATTGAGATAGTTTGTATATAAAATCGTCATTTTAAAAGTTCATATTATTTTTGGTTTACGGTTGATAGTCAGTCATTTTTTTTTAATTTTAAGTTTCATTTAAATCTCAAACGCTGATCTTTTTAACCCAATGCTTCAAATTTATCTACAAATTACATTGGAAAAGGAGTTCTCAAATGATTTATCATATATTTATATCTACATGTGTGAGAAACGTATATTAAAAAAAATCATCTACGCTTGATAAATGGTATTTGAAACAATAAACGAGCGTCCAAAACAAAAATGCCAATGAGTAGAATATCAACATTGAAGCTTATAAACTAATTACTTATTCCAATTAATTTCAAACTTGATTTTATAATTAAATACCGTATCAAATTGAGTCATATGATAGATCAAAATAAAGTTAATTATGATTCTTACACTACTTTTTATCTTAGTCCATTTCAATCGACGACCAACCGTTCAACATCTGACCGGATCGGGTACTGTATGATCCTACTAGCCGACTCGTGAGACACTTTGAAAAAAGTTGCACTCAGGGGTACAATTTATTCTTTCTTCTTGTTGAGTACACGCTACCATAAGTATAGCAGGGAAGAGTCCGAAAGATGATCAATCAAGGATGTGCCCACTACACTAAGGTTGTGACAAGCGGCAATAACGGGAAAAAAATCAACCAAAAATTCAAAAGCTACTTTATTTTTATTTAACAAGAAAAGGAAAAGATTGGAGATACTGTTGTCTGATAACTCGAGAGATCGACATATTGACAAACAGACTAACCTTCATGATACAACATACTGTAAAGAATTAGAGATAACACAAAATAAAATAAGAAACAATGACACCATACTCAACAAATTACAATAAAATCGTCAAACAACATGGAAATTGATGAAGATCCAAGGAAGACTATGAATGCTAAAAAGACAAGCGAGTGTATAAGCAATTATGCCTTAAAATGCAGAAAATTAAGTAAGACAAGAATACAAAATATTATCTATAAGAAAGACGAGCGATTTTTTAGGTATAAAAATAATTTTCAAGTTTTAATGGGTATATAAACAATTAAGTAAGATTTTAGGAGTATATAAGCAATTATGCCTTAAAAAATTATGATTTAGTGTTACTATATATATATATATATACACACACTAAAACAAAGGCTTGAGATCTCATCTGGTACAATTCGTATATGTGTTATTTTCTGGTGCATTTTGACATGAGTTCTTTGACACGTCTTTTAATGATATTCCAATATATTTAAGTCACGTGAGACAATTATTTCATCTATTTTATCCACATATCATTTTATGTGTCCATCTCATATCGTAAGTGGTTATAAAATCTATCATTTTACCGTGAGTTATTTTATAAATATTGTACCTTGAATTATTTTATCTTTATCCAATAAGATAAATTATTTTAATCCAATACATCTTATGATAAGATTTCATTATTAATTAATTAATTATCTATTGAGCAATAAAATATTACGTATTATCAAAATATTTATATAATTATCAACCTCATATCTTAAATCGTTTAAAATATTTTAAATTTTTTTTAAATAAACTATTTTAATTTTCATATAAAATTTAATTAAAAAAATAATTTTTATAACCATATATATATATTGATTAAGTAAAAATTCGAGCTCAGATATACCTAAAAATTGAGAGGCCGACAAGTCGGCAAATAAGAGAACCTTTGAACATACAATAAACTGAAAATATAAGAAAGAAAAAAGGCGCTATCAACACGTTACATGTGCACTGAGATGAACGAAACTAAGCAGGACTACAACCGAAGCGTTGAGAACGCAGACGAAGAATGAAGCCAACCACCATCTGAGAGAAGCACTGTATATCAGTGGTACATATTGGTCAACAATTTGTTGGATTTATATTGCCACGTATCCATAGTTGGATCTAATAAACCAACAATATATATAAAAGTATAGTATATATACATACGGAGTATAAATTAAATGGGTTACAAATTTGAATCCTTTGTAATGATATCCCTAACACTTTAGGTATTCCTCTCCTACACGTGCTACTACAATAAAATGTAGTAGCACGTAGTGAGCTAAGTAGCTACACATGGATAGCATTTAATCCATTTATTACGGTTAAGACTTGAGAAATATATTCAACCTACCATCACTAAGGCTTACTGGTTTTTTAACAAATACTTTTTTTTTATTAAGAAAGAATTCAGGCGAGCGAGCTCTACCCGATAACATCCTTGTGATGAAGTCTAAAAGACCAAAATATATTGTAAATATCGACACTCCAGGCAGAGTGACAAAGATGTGTACGGGAGAGTCCTCATCTATACTACACTCAAAGCGAGATGTTTTACTCCAATTCTCCTCATGGGTCTTAATAATGTGTAATGAGTTGTCTTTATGAGGGATGAGGATCAGCCTAAATACATGTTGGTTCCGAATGTACCAAGCTGTCCACCAAGAAAAAGCAAGCTCCACCTTGGTCCCATAGGTAAGACTGTTTCCGATGAAGGAAAAGATGGGTTTTATATCTCGTGATCGATTTATCATACTTGATATTGTTGAGTTTATGTGTGTAGGGAGACGAAAGAGAGAGCGCACATATCGGCATTCTAACAAGAAGTGAACATCATCTACAACCGCGTAGTTGCACAAGCTGTAGGTGGAAGGTATAGAGGCCCCACGTTGAGCAAGCCTAGAGGCAGTTGGGAGCCCATCCTGGCAAACTTTCCATAAAAAGTTTTTGACCTTAGGCGGAATATCCAATTTTTAGATCCAGGCGTTGTTGTCTAAGTTCACAGAAGATTGAGCTGTGATTAGTTTGTATGCACTCGAAACCAACCTGCTCTGTCAGACCACCAATATAACCGATCCTCAAAGGGAGAATCGGGAAGTGGAATGTCCGGGATTTCTGTGACTATATTATTTGGTAACACATTGTTAAGTTTTTCCATCCACCATCTACCACCCAAAATGTAATCACTAACAATTTCCTCTATGTTATTAATTTGGGGGCAATCCTCCCTATAATGTAAAAAGGAAGTTGTAATCCAATTATCTGTCCAAAATTTGATAGTAGTCCCATTTCCAACTAACCAAATTAGCCTTGACTTAAATTTATCAATGAGAGATGTCAGTTTGGCCAATTGCCATGAGGAGTCTCCTCTGTTCTTGTATTCAAGGATGTTCGTTGAGCGTAGATACTTGTGTTTAATTAGTGTGACCCAGACATTATCTGGTTCATCCAATATTTTCCATAGTAGTTTCATTTGAAGGGCTTCATTCATCTTTTGATTTCCTAAGCCCTATTCCCCCACATTTTTCGGTCTGCAAATCCTATCCCAACTAATAAGTGGGCGATGTTGAAGATCTTTATTCCAGAAGAGCATTTTGTTAATATGTTCAAGTTCTTTATGTACCGATGAGGGTAATAGAAAGTTTTGCATTGTATACAACGGTTTGGGTGATAAGTTTGTATTAATTAGAATTGCACTTCCCTATTGTGATAAAGCATTGGCTCACCATTTACTTAGTTGTTCATTAGATTTACAGATGATGTCTTCAAAAGTGTGTTTGTTTACTCTACCATTAATAATCGGACATCCAAGGTATTTTTCCAACGAGTTTTCGTTTGTAATATTTAAGCAACTGCTAAGTTCTGAGATCTTGGAGTTTGAAATGCCTTTTGTAGCTTGGAAGCTAGATTTGTGATAATTAACTTTTTGTCCAGAAACTTTACAATATGTATCAATTATTATTCTAACTTTCTGTCCCACCGCAGCACTACCTCTTGTGAAAATAATGATGTCGTCAGCAAATGATAGGAAAGGAACCCGAGAGCCGTTCCTACCGATGGTAAATCCGATTGGACTATTGTCCGCATTTGTTTCTGGTGAGAGTTTCTGAGCTAGGATTTCTATTAGGATAAACAAAAATGGGGATAGAGGATCCCCTTGGTGAAGACCTCGAGAAGGGAGGAACATATCAGTAGGGTCGTTGTTAACTAGTAATGAGAAGGAAACAGTCGTTACGCATTCCATAACCCAAGTGATGAAAGTAGGGTGAAACCCGAATTTATCTAAAATTTTTTGTGTGAAATTCCAATCTACTAGCTCTATCGTACCCCTTTTCCATGTCTAATTTTATTGCCAACTATCCTTCACAACCCTTACGTGATCTAAAGAAGTGGAAAAATTTGTAAGCTATGAGAACGTTATCTTGAATGGCCCTGTCTGACACAAAAGCCCTCTGTAGTAGGTGAATTAGTTTACCTATAATTGTTTTGATTCTTTATGTCAAAATTTTTGAAATTATTTTATATAGTGTAGAACATAAAGTGATTGGGCGGTAGTGACTGGTAGTAGTAGCTAGGGTTATCCTGCTTTGGTAGTAGTGAAATGAATGTGTGGTTTATTTGTTTAAGAATTTTTCCGGAGTGGAAAAAACCCTTAACAACTCTAATGATAGAGATATCTACAATATCCCAATATTTCTTATAGAACTCAGATGTAATTCCATCAAGACCTAGGGATTTATTATTACCCAAACTAAACACTACATATTTTATTTCATTATTGGAAGGGTGTCGAATGAGGAATTCATTTTCAGCTGTAGTAATAGAGGTCTGGATTAGGTTGAGCATTTCATCAAGAAGTCTATCATCAATAGACTCTTTCTTGAATCTTTTTTTGAAATCATTTTTAATTAATTTCGTTCCTGACATTTTCCTCTCCTACTATTAGAGTACCTTCAACAGTAGTTATGTTGCGGA
This sequence comes from Persicaria maculosa, assembly GCA_963922045.1. Taxonomy (NCBI): domain Eukaryota; kingdom Viridiplantae; phylum Streptophyta; class Magnoliopsida; order Caryophyllales; family Polygonaceae; genus Persicaria; species Persicaria maculosa. The sequence goes on along the minus strand of OY998261.1, from coordinate 13,410,176 downwards.
TTTGTTTCCTGTGTTGTCTCCCAGAGGCTACACGATGGAAATACGATGTGTTATCTTAAAGCTTGAGGTGCTTTGTTTTGGCTCTTTGATTCTAGAATGTTTTGTAACGGCCCGGATATAAATACCCGGGTTACGTTTCAAAGGTCGGATACCTTCGTTCGGATGTTGCAATTCAGGTACGGGTCGAGGTTTCAAACCTCTAAAGAGCAGTATTTAAAGCGGGGATTTCGAACCCCAAGAAAACGAAGTCGCGGAAATGCATTTGAAAGAAACTGCGAAAGCGGAATTAAAGTACAACTTGCCACGGCAAGGCCGGGTCAAAACCAAATCCATAAAACATAGATTCAAGAAAGCCTTTAGCCAATTTAGCGGGTTAGTCCGGTTCTTCGCATTCGCCCGGGGGGATTCCCACGCCATAGGAACATAAAACAAGCATACCTAAAAACAATTTGTGCGAGCGGGGTCAGACCGAGTCCCCCAACGCACTATGTCCCGCAAGCAAGCATACACATACGCTATTTCTATAATAAAGATGCTCTATTGCAGTACGGAAATTTAAATCACACCAGCATGCTCCTAGTTGGAAGAATATGCGAAACAACTGTAAAGGCGCCCAAAGAATGCCAAGTGGAATATCCCCATATCTCTGTATTTCCCGTACCCACTCCGAGGTAGGGCGCTCGACCTTAGCCGAACCGTAACAAATATATTCCCGTACCCACTCTGAGGTAGGGCGCTCGGTCTATGCCGAAACGTAACAGATATATTCCCGTACCCACTCCGAGGTAGGGCGCTCGGTCTATGCCGAACCGTATCAGATATATATATATATATATATATATATATATATATATATATATATATATATATATATATATAGAATGTGGTTCAAATGTTAACAAACCTTACGGGGATAAATGTTAACAAATCTGGACCTTTAATTAGAAGTAGATGGAGGGCTGAGATTATTCATACAAAATATATTAAATTAATTAAAAACAAAAAAACACACTTCCACACCCTATAACCGCGTGTGTTTTATTAGACAATTGAAGAAATCAATTAAACAAAACCCTAATTGAAATTTGAGAGAGCGAGAGAACTATCAGGAGCCATGGAGATGGCAGATGGCGAGGGCCCAAGATTGAGAGGTGCAATCAACCATGGCCCCTCCTTCTTGCTCCCATGGAGATGGCAGATGCGATGGCGAGGGCGGATGGCGGATGCGATGGCGATGGCGGATGATGTTGATGGTCGGCGAAGGCGTTGAAGGCGGCGCCGCGAGGTGCGGTGATGGCGGTCGGAGAAAGAGGACGACCCACGGAGGCGGTGGGTTGGTGCGCCGGTGCGGCGATTTGCCATCCTCGTCGTCCTCTAGCGTTTGGATGTGCTGCGGTGGTCTGGGTGTGGTGCTGCGCTGTTCGATTGCAGAGTAAGTCCCCTTCCTCAGTCATCTATCCTCCCACTCCCAATTGCTATCGTTATCTCTCAAATTACACTTCAAAGTTTCAAATCAATGAAATACTTATTATGTTGTTTAAATTAATGATTTTTGGAGTAGCACTAAAACTTGATGTTAAGTTTTTAATATTGCAGTTTCAACGCCCAAGCAAATTAGGGATTTCATGAAGGTCGATGGACTCATAAATGACGAAGGGGATTGAATCTAATTTGATTTGGGGACAACTTGGTTTTGGCAGCTGTGGTCGAGGAAGGTGGTAGGGTTTTTTAAACTTTTTTTGTGTTGAGAGAATGAGAGTTACATTGAAATTCAAACTGTAATATTCGGCAAGTTCAGAGTTTCTATTCGTTGATAATACGGAATTATTCATATGGATGTGGTTAATTAGACGCGGGAAGAAGAATTACATTTACATACTCTTTCAACCTAGCGAATAATTATTATAACTTAGCGAATAATTACTATCAAACTAGCGAGAATAGTTGCAAAATTGATAACCCTTTTGCTATTATTTAAATGATAACTCCTCTTTACAGATGAATAATAACGATAAATTTAGCGAATAGTTGCAAAATTGATCAACCTTTTTGCTATTATCTAAAAAATAACTCCTCTTTACAGATGAATAATAACGATAAATTTAGCGAATAATTACTATCAAACTAGCGAATTGTTGCAAAATTGATCAACCTTTTTGCTATTATCTAAAAGATAACTCCTCTTTACAGATGAATAATAACGATCAATTTAGCGAATAATTACTATTAACCTATCGAATAGTTGCAAAATTGACCAACCCTTTTGTTATTATTTAAACGATAACTCCTCTTTACACACGAATAATAACTATAAGTTAGCGAATATTTTATATCACCTTATCGAATATTTTATATCATCTTATCGAATAGTTTAAACGGTGCACTACACAAAAAAACAACGTTACCCCACAAAAAAAGTTACGCCAAAAAAAAAATACAACACACGCACGTAATTTAGCAAGTGGGCAAGGAAAGAGGTGGGTCCCATTGATTTTTAATTAAAGAAAAAAACCAAAATTGTCAAATAATCTCAACCACCCATTTCATTCAATCAAATGCACAGATTTGTTAACATTTAACACCGTAAGGGATAGAAACACATGACCCAACCTCTATATATATATATATAGAGAGAGAGAGAGAGATCATACTCATCGACTCGATTGGGGACCGAAACGGTATAAAACACGAATGCCCCTATGGCCCTAGCAAAGACTCTAAGACTCACAGATAACGGTCGTTCTGTTATCAAACACACAGTATCCGAATGCTCAATCACAAGTTCAATCCTAGCATGATACTACATGGCATGCTTTAAATGCATATGAAGCACCTAGTATGTCATATGATCACAAGCAGGAGATTTCTCTTTCGAATCTGAGTAAGCCCATAAAGGAACTTACCTGGATAAGCCGAACAGCAGAGAATAGGGCAGAAGAAGAATCCAAGCAATGTCAACAATCACCTAACAAACATTCAAATATGCATAAGTCTATCTAAGTCACACAAGGCGCCCCTAACTACCATACATAAGTTCACATAACCATAGAATATCGCATCTTAACATTTCATCCTTATCACTTCAACTCATCTCATCATCTTCCTTATTCATTTCCATCGTTCAGCTCACATCGCCACATATCGTCTTATCCTCATATCATCTTAATCCTTCCATTTTATCCTAACTGCTATATTTCATCATGCCTCATCTTATATATCATCACATAATACCATATAACATCTCATCATGCTTCATAATTCAATTCAAGATTCTAATAGGTCAAATCATGCTCCAATTCACATATATCCATATCTTATTCACATACTTCACATCATGCTTATCAGATCAAGATATCGCCATAATCATATATCATATCATAACGCAACACTTCATAGCACGTTTCATAATCAACACATAACACATCAATATCACATATGATAGTTTATATATATACAAATCAGACAAGTCAATTTCCCAAGATTCCCGAAGCTCTTAAATCTCAAGTTAGATCAAATCATCGTTTAAAATAACCTTCTCAATCATACTTGGCCCAAAATCCATTTATAAAACATTATCCTTTAATCAACTTATAAAAACACATCCAACAAGATTAGGGTATTTTTAAAATTCCTCTTTTTGATTTTATTAATCCGTTTCCATTTATCAAATCAATTTCTAACCCTTAAAACCTTTTTCAAATTCTTTTCTTTTTAAAATCCAAATATCATAATATTATATCCTTAAATCTCAATAATAATATTATATCTTTAAATTAACATTACTATATCACATTAAATATATTTAAAACACTCATATAAAAATCACCATATAATAACATACTATATCCCAAATAATATTACTTGTAAAACACTTTAAATATGTAATAGTTTCAGAGTTGGTTTTACTATTCAAAAAGGGGTTGGAGCTCAATTTGTTACGAGGCTTCCAACTAACTTTATGTAAAAAAATTTTCATCATAATAAAGTCCTTATAATAATAATAATAATAATAATAATAATAATAATAATAATAACTTTTTTTAAAAATAATAATAATAATAATAATAATAATAATAATAATCTAATCACATAAAATATATCAAACTATATAATAACATAACATATAAATAATATAACCCAAAACCTTTAAAACACCCAAACCCAAAAGAAGCCCAATCGAAGAAAAGGCCCAACCCGGATCCAATTGCCCAGACTCGCCCCAAGACCCAACCAAATTCGGAAGCAAGATTACTTTTTTTAACCCAAGAGATTATCCACACAAACCCAACCCAACTGAACCGGTCCACCCCATTTTATTAAATAAACACCAGAACCGGACCAAGCTTTTAAAAACAGAAAACCGAACCCATTAAGGGCACTGTTCACTATCTTCCTCCCCTCTCCTCTCTGCTCACGCTCCCTCGCTGCTCTCTCAGCTCTCTCTCTCTCTCTCTCTCTCTCTCTCTCAAGTGAACAATAAGGAAAGAAGAACCCAATCAAAGCAAGGAAGAGAAGAAGGTGTGAGGCTCACCGAGAGGCTCGAAGGTCGCCGGAATGCTCGTCGGGGTTCGATGTCGCTCAACGGAGATTCGAGGTGCTCCTTCATGGCCTAGGACGGAAGGAGATAGATTAAGGAGGAAGCTTTATGGAGTTTCGCATCGGAATAGAGTGTAAGGGAGGCTTACCGACCGGAATGGAGAAAAACAGAGGAAGGGAGAGGTATTGGCGGCGCCGACGGTCGACTTCGGTGGTAGCTACTGGCTGAAAGAGGAAGAGAACGGATTCGTGGCTGCTCGCGGAAAACAGTGGGAGAGGAATGGGCTTGTGGCTTGCTTGGACAGCGCCTGGGTGCCCGGAGCTGTGCTCAGGGGTGCTCAGAGAGGAGCCCAATGGTGCTGTTTGGGTGGAATCAAGAAAAGAGGAAAGGTAGGATTTAAAAATAGAGGACAAGGGTGGTTTGGGTGGTGCTGTGGTGGCTTGGCAAAAGGAGCCAAAGAGAGGGGGATGGGTGTGTGCTTGTGTGGAGGTTGAAGTGAAAGGAAATAACTTGGGAAATGGGGGTTTTGAAAGCAAAAGGAATGAGGAGTTGGGGGAGGGCTAGGAGTTGCTGCTGTCAAGAGCAGAAGCAGGGGAGGTGCAATCTGAATTGGCGTGGTTGCTACTGCAACTCAGTAAGAAGATGGGAGAAACGGGACAAAACAAGTGGTCCTAAAGTCAATTTGAATACCCGGAGTATAAATCCCAAATCCCGCTCGCTCGACCGTATCTCAACCCAATCCTGACTCATTCAAATTTTAAATTGAAATAAAATAATGAAATCCAATTAATATTTCCGAATCTCAAAATATGAAAGCGGAATGAAATCCGTTCGGGGTCAAATTTTAAGATAATGTCAGAACTTGCTTCGAAAGATTTAAGATAAAATAAATTGCTCGAGGACGGATTTTTTTTTAAAAAAAAAATTCCGAAACCTTAGAATTCAAATCCTAATTTAAATCAATATTAAATCAACATTAATTCTTAATTTATAAGATTCTATTTTAAAATCTTCCGGTCTTTACATGTTTTTTGAAATAGGAGTAGTTTTTCCTTTTTTTTGTATAAGGCAATTTTCTTTACTATTGGTTCTTTGTGTGTTATTTACTGATTTTGATGATTGAATTTTAAGCAATTCGCTCTCCACCTCTTGCAGCTGACGAAATATGTTTCCAAAAGTGTACTTATTCCATTCTTTAGCCTTTTTCTTAAGAATTTTTTGTTTGAAAATAAGTTGAAACATAGTTGAGCCTAGGCATGTTGCTCTCCAAGATTGTTTGACTATGTTAGGGAAATCCTTCCGTTGAAGCCAGGTATTCTCAAACTTGAATGGTGGTGCTTTGAAGATTGTACTACTCTCAAGTGTTATAGATATGGGACAATGGTTCGAAGTTGAAAAAGCCCCATTATTAGTAATTAGGTTGGGGAATTTATGAAGGATTTGGTGATGAACAAGAACTCGGTCCAGTTTTTCCCGAATGTTATTCTCACCGTCAGGATTCTTTCTCCAAGTAGGGATTCTCGAAAGTAGGAAGATCCATGAGTGAACAATTATTTTTGAATTGAGGGAAGAGCGAGAGTCGGACCCTCCGAGTTTGTCCTCACTACATAAAATTTCATTTAAATCTCCGAAAACAATGCATGAGATAGACGAATCATTCACAATTGTTGTTAATATTTCCCAAAACGAGTATTTCTCATGAGGGACAGGAGGAGCGTACACAAATAGGAGAACAATCATGAACCTATCATTTACATTTTCATATCGTAGACCTATGATTCGTGGTAAGTGAAATTCTACATAGATGATTTCATTTGATAGTTGGTGGGTTTTCCATAATATGCCAAGACCACCCGATTGCCCAATAACAGGCGACCAGATAGCCTCATCAAAGCCTACGTTTTTCCCAAGATTGTCTTCAGGAATGGTTTCCGATTTAGTTTCCGCTAGTGCCAACATTTGTATATGTTCATTTTTACACCAAGTATTAACTTCAATCCAAAATGTTTTTTTTTCCGTATACCTCTACAGTTCCAATAACTGATTATCATTTATAACTATCAGTGATATGAAGAAGAGAGTTGAGGGTTTTGAAAGGTTTTTTCCAATATGTTATTAAGAGCACTTAAATTTTTATCAGGCCATACCAAACCTGCATTTTCAACTATAGACATAAATGTTATTTCCCTGAAATTTCGAAGAGAAGGAATAAGATAATAGTCATAACAAACAGGTAATTGTGAACACTCAAGGTGCCTTTTGGATACAATTAACTCGCATACCAGATTAATATATACACAATCATTAATTTCATAAACGAGGAGATGAATATCCCATTGCACATTTTTATCATTTGACCATTGCCTAAGCTTACCAAATAAAATACACTTTTGAACGACAAGCTTAAGAAATCGTTTACTTGAGGCATTGACTACTGGATCTAACATGCCAATGCCCAAAGGTTGGATAGCCAGGAGCCACGCAGGCAGATTCCCGATGTACCTGAGTTCTTTCCGAGAGACCAGAGCCTCCAAAGCCTTTTGTGTACTTGCAATGAGGGAAGGAGCCCTCTCAGCAGCCCATAATTCAATCGACTCTTGAGTGCTCTTTTGGGATTTACTTTGTAGAGGGTCCAAATCGACCTCACTACAGTTTATTTCCACTTTATCCTTGTCATCACAACCCAAGTTACAAAGCAAAACAATCAAACAATGAGTAGACAAGTGATGAATAAATACATATTTCAATCATTTAGCTAGGATAACCAAGAGCAACAATAGTTCAGAAGACCTAGATACATTAGACATGATTTTTTTTTGCATCTTTAATTTGTTTGCAATAAGTTTGATTCCTCATAACTTTATATTTAATTGCCAACAGAGAGTGGTAGTAAGGACTTGAATTTCCACCCAGATTTGCATACTTAATTACACAAGCCATATAAAAAAATGATACAAAAAAAATGAGAAGGCAATCAGAGACATCCAACCATTCTTGAAAGAATTGTAAGATAAATCAATTATTTTGATTTTTATGCACATTCCCTTCAGCAGGGATGATCGCGGGAAACAGAATTGCAATCCCCGAGAGTGGAAGGACAAAAGTCATGTACACCTAGCTGCTCAAACCCATGAAACAACCGAAAGGAAGCACGAGTGGCAAAACTATTGAACATTTGTCCCACATCATATTCTGACCTTTGTCCATTCAACCCGGTATTGCAAAACATAATAACCATGAATCTAAACATCATATGCCCTAGATTCGCATCATAAGGGATATAATCCCAGTAGGGATGTGTTTTGGCTAAGAAGCAAATGCAAGTAACATAAAGTAATATCAGAATAGCCACAGTCAAAACAAAGTTCAGACTTACGGTAACAGGTTTCATAAGAACCATTTCGTCATTCAAACTGAAGATAGGAGCCATAACAACCCCCAAAACCACAGTTTTTTCAAGGCCCGAAAATCGAGGGGGGGGGGTAAGGGGTGAAGAGGCATAAACCTCTAGCACCAGGTTTTCCAACCACCAATAGGCGGTGAGTAATTGTACTAGCAGTAGCACATAAACCAACTCAAATGTAAGATCAACGGATTTCATGAGCATTGTTATACAATTAGATAGAATCAAGTAAGAGAAAACGTAGACTGACCTATGCACGGGCGATAAAGCCACATTTGTGAGGATGGAAGATGTTGCGTTGGCCTTATGTTTCTTCTTTTTTCCATCATCGGGGCCAAAGGGACCCTCATGATTGTGTGTATCGACTGAATCAGTCGAGCCCTTTCGGGGGGGGGGGGGGGGGGCATGTGGTGAAATAAGAAGGTTCCCTTTCACAAGTTTTCCTTTTCCCTTGTGCGCCAACATCCAAAGTTTGCCACACAACAAACCAGAAGATGGGTTAGTAGAGCTTATGAGAGTATTTTGAACGGTAGAGGGGAAATTTTTAATGAGGATGTGTAGAAAACCCCGGAAGGTTTGCACCCATTTATATTTCCAAATTAGGGGGGAACTAAACCAACTACGAAATGGCCCAAAGGGTGGGAGAGGAATGTAGTACAGCACGGCGCACCTCCGAATGCCGAAAACTTGAGCCACACCCAGAAAAACTGGGCTCCGAACAGCGAACAACTCTCGTTGGAGCCAAAAAAGAGGCTCGCCCAGCACCCCCACCATAAAAAACAGAAGAAGGACCACAGAGCAAGCCTCCGATTAGATCTAAGCCCCATACCAAAAAGAGAGATGGAGTTTCCACAGTTGCAACCATAGTACCAAATTCGCTCAATTACATTTCTTTTGTTGTCACAGGCTTCAAATTGAAGCAAGGCTGCAACAGATTTCAGGAAGATAGCTTGAACCACAACTTGATTTGAAGCAGGGTGCCCGACTATACGAGATTTTGTGGTTTTAGGTTTTGATGGGGGTGCAAGATAGGGGATGGCTCTTTCTCTTTCCTCTCTCCCATTTCAGAGTTTTTTTCGATGGTTGTTTAGGTACTCGGCCGTATTGTATTACTTTTGGACTGGTCTTCAACCAATACTACAACTAGAGTCAGGGAACAACTTGCCACATCATCGCTGGGTTAAAACCAAATAAACGAGTATAAATCATCAAGGTATGTAGGTTTGGTGATAGTCAGTCTCTCGGTCATCAATGCATCAAATTAGAGATAAACCCGCCATGGAAGCATGCAACAAGTAAGGATCATATTCCTGAAACTAACCACGAAGTTAGGCCAAGAGACGCATGCGGGCCCTAAAGACTACACTGAGGACATAAAGCATGCTAAGCCTAAGTAAAGGATGCTTCTAATGTAGTGCGGGAATTTAAATCACACAAGTATGCTGACAGTTTATATATAATCAGTTTATATATAATCATACTTGACAATTTAAGGTCTCGACATAATCATGTTTGCAATATATATATATATATATATATATATATATATATATATATATATATATATATATATATCACATCATTTCGTAACACATCATCACATATCACAACGATATCAACATATCATAATTTATACTTAAAAATCATATTGATATCCTAACATCATAACATGATTATCAGATTAAGATCGCATCACAGATCATATATCACATCAAATCATAGCAATATCAATATATCATAATTTATTCTCACACAAGTTATCAAGCTATTCATCAAGTTAGGCAAAGCAAGTCAATTTCCCAAGATTTTCCGAAACTCTTAAACTCCTAAATTAAATCATTATTCAAACAATTTTATCAAGTCATACTCGGCCCAAAATCCATTTATAAAACATGACTCTTGAAATCAATTTATTTTCTTATTTTATCAAAACAAATCCGACAAGGTTAGGTCATTTCCAAAAAATTCTGTTTTAAATCTATTAAATCCAATTCCACTTACCAAATCAAGTTCTAACCTTTAAAATATTTTCTCCAAATTCTTTTCTTTTTAAAATCCAAATCTCATAATATTATATTTTAAAATAAGTAATTAAGTACTCAGAATATTCTGAGGTAATGATTAAATAATAATTTCAGAATTTAAATTTTATAATAATTAATTAAATAACACATCTATCTATATTAGGGCTCGTTTGGTTAAACGCGGGAAGTATAGTTCTCGGGAAGTTAACTTCCTAGGAATACAATTCTCGTAAATTGAAAATCATGGGAATTGAGAAATTGTGTTTGGTTTTGGATTATAGAAATTGAAATAAGAAAATAGAATTTTCCTATTAAAAAGGGTGGAATTGGAACTTACCTAGGGGGACTAGGTTAGTGCACTTCCTCCAAAATGGGGGAATTTAAATTCCCGAAAATTCAACTTCCTAGGTTTTTCTTTAACAAAAAACCAACCAAACGCTGTTATTATCTTCAATTCCTGGGAATTTCTACTTCCTAGGTTTTTGAAATGTCAACCAAACGAGCTCTTATACTTTAAAGCCCCTGTTTGGTATCCATATCCTGATATCAGATATCAGATATGGGTATCAGATATGGATATCAAGGATATGGGTATCAAATCTGATATCTGATATCTGATATCCCTGTTTGGTATTACAGGATATCAGGATATGAGTTTGCAGAGTTGATAAAACAAGTGTTATATGACATTCATCATTCATGAATTCGAAAGCAACTACTCCAAGGATTTCAATATCAAATTTCATACGACATTCAATAAAAAAATAACCATAGTCAATACCAAATGTTGTGCGAAATTGCAAGTACCAATAGTGTTATGCCAACAACCTATCAACATAATCTTCCCAATTGTGCCAAAAAACAACCAAACGCTAGTAGCTTTTCATGTTCAATAGGTATATGAAGCATACACTTCGTCAAACATTGACGCCAAAATAGCCTTGCTGGTAAACCATACTTCTAGCCCTGCCTAGCACCGGTAGAACCGTGAAGTTGGGCAATAATCTTTCGCACGTACCTCACCTTCCACTCATCATTTGGGCAGCTGAAAAAGTTCTCAAGCTCAGTTGGAGTCCTCGAAAGAACTCTACTAGAATCAATCGCATCATCATCAGATATTCCAGGTAACATAGCCAGCTCGGAAAGCAACATCTTCAGCCAGGTTGCTAGTAACTCATCACGATTGTCGGACCTCTCCATGAGCTCCGTGATCTTAGCCAAACTACCATCGATGTTTGCCATGGAAGATGCAATCGGGTCATTGTTTCGAGTCACCCCAAGAGAACTTGCACCCACATTTCTCCTTTTCGGTATTGAGCCTGCATCACTAGATGAGTAGTATTCGCCATCTATTGTAGGATCTTGAGCAACAAACTCGGCATTCATGTTCTCGATCATTTCCTCAACATCCTCAGTATTATTACCAGTTGCTCGGTCGGGACCATAGATAAGATCCAACTTGTTAAACAATGGAAACACAGTTTTCCATAAGCCTCTAGCCCTAGGATGCAGCTGGAAAAAGTCACATAAAACAAATATTTTTAACATGTTAATTTTTGAATGCTTAACAATTTCATATAAAAAAAGTAGTCACTACCCATAAATCTGAACTTACCTTACAAAAGTCTTCATACGATTGCTTCTCACGGTTGATCATACAAGTTGTTTCATCCTATGCGAATCCAGATAACTTGGTCATTTCATGAATGACAATGTATTTCTCCTTCAGAAACTTCAACTTCGATTCAATCTGGGATGCCTTCAGCCCATTTCCTGGAAAAAAGTTCTCAAGCTTCTCCTCCAAGTGTTGATGGAAACCATTCTTGAAGCCCCCTTCACATTTCCATCGAGGATCATTTTTCAGCTCCAAAACAAAATCTAAGACCGTTTCCTCCTCCACCGAGGTCCACTTCCTCTTGTTTTTTCCACGTCCAGTTTCAATCGATTTGCTCATCCTAAACATAATCATAATTTCATATAATATAGATACCAATATGAAATAGTTTAATCACAATATAATGTAGAAAACATGACTTTATTGCATTACACCAAGGTAATTGATAATAACAACACAACAAGTACATAAAGTTCAATGATAATAACAACTAGTAATCCAATTGCTCAACAACATCAAGTACATCAATCGCATGATAACAACACAAGTACATAGAGTTCAACGATAATAACTTCAAATACATCAAGTAGAACTAGAAATCCAACTATCAAATCCATCTTGGGCTAAGGTATTTCTGAAATTAGTCCACTCATCCGATATGCTAACTTGGGTGACGTACTCAATCCCCTCCTCTTCACCCCCGCCCTCCACCTCAACCTCGTCTTCACTCTCTTCCTCCACATCATCTGTTGGCATGTATTTGCGGATAAGGTTGTGTAGTAATGCACACACGGTGACAATCCGACCTTGGGTTCGTATTGGAAAAAATGAACGACTCCGAAGAATACTCCATCTCCCTTTCAATAGCCCAAAAGTTCTCTCTATGACATTCCTAGCTTTAGCATGTTTCATGTTGAAATATTCCTCGGGATTTTCTGGTTGAGCGTCACCCCACTCTTTTAGATGATAACGATGACCTCTATATGGAGCTAAGAACCCTTCACAGTTCGTGTATCCAACATCTACCCAGTAATAACATCCTTGACAATTCAAGAAAAATGATAATTAGGATTTGATTTCAGAATTGTTGTTGTTTAACTATGTGTTTGATGGTTACCTTTTGGGACTCTTAAACCTTGGGGTCTAGTAATAGCATCACGAAGGACACGACCATCGTGTGCAGAACCTTCCCAGCCAGGTAATATGTATATGAACTCCATTTTAGGTGTACATACGCCCAACACATTCATTGCAAGATCCCCTTTTCTTGTTCGATACTTTGATCTATCGGTTTTTGGAACATGAACACTAATGTATGTCCCATCTAAAGCTCCTAGGCAATTCTACAAAATAAGGAAGAATGTTTGATTTTTATTATGAAATAGTTAGATTACATTTTACTCATGAAGCTTAGAAATTCACATTAAAGTTGCATGTACCTTGAAAAGTTTCCATCGTCCATCTTCACAATCATCGGGTATAGGCGTAGGCTTCTTAAGTAGGTGATGGTGCAACTTCAAAACCGCATGCATACAAAGATTGAATTGCCTACTTACACTCTCCCCACTCCTTAAAAAGTAATTTGCTATTGACCTATTTTTCCTATGATGTGCCAATGTAAATAAAAACATTGCAACAATTTCATCCACCTCCATATTTTTGGTCCTACGCAATCCCCCAATCTCTTGAACCATCTCACAAAGCACACCAAAGGTTTGCCTAGTCACACGAAGCTCGTTCTTACATATGACATCACTTTCTCTAATCAACCTATTTAAATTTGCCAATCTATGGAGGTTCTTCTTATCCTTTTCTTACATTTGTATTTCGTTAATTTGTAAAGCTTGTTCTCGGTACCATGTACCCACAGTCTTCATCAATTTCATAACAAGTGCAATTGTTCTTATCATGAGTTTTTTTCTTTCTACCTTTCGTTGTATTGAATCAAGTTGAAATTCATCTACCTCAAATGCATCCATTTGTGATTGTGGATGGAACAAATGCAACACCTAAACAAGTAGTAAAACGTGCCAATTTCAGCATCTATATATCATAAGCAAGCAAGCAAGCAACAAGTTCAAAATTTCATTCAAAATTGCACTTGTTCTAAAAAAAATCAGCCACACATTGTAAGCATTCTTCAAGGACAAAGAGGCAAAATATAGCACATCTTGCAATTCAACCTCTTAATGAAACAAACTAATCTAATAATGCTTTGAAGGAAAGATTTTTTTGAAGGTTCAAAGTACAAATGTTCCCCAATAATCCAATAGTCCTTCCTTCAAACAAACTAATCCAACAAACTAATCAAATAATCCTTCCTTCAAACAAACTAATCCAATAATCCTTCCTTCAAACCTATACATCTATACAAAAAATCAGATTTGGACTTAAATCAGATCTGGAAATAATCTGTCGAAAATCAGATCTGGAAAATCCCAAAGAGATGTCAAAAACCCAAAGATGTCAATACAATAATCTCAACCTATGCTGTCGAAAATCAGATCTGGAAAATCAACCTATACATCTCGAAAATCATATCGAAAAAAGCAAGAGATGTCAAAAAAAGAAGAACGAAATCAGCCTATGATATCGAAAAACAAATCGACAAATCTCAAACAAACCCTAGGTATGGAGATGTCGAAAATCAAACAATCAGAGAAGCAAAGAACTGAGAAGCGGGATGTACGAAGGAGACGACATAGAAGAAGAGGAGAGCTTACCTTGCTTGCTTGAGGAGAAGCGATGGAGTGGAGCACAGAGAAGCGGCCCGAGCGCTGAGCGTGAAGACTCTTTTTTGTTGAAGCGTGATATCTGTCTTTTTTGGGAGATATCAAATAGGGTTTTTTTACAAAGGAGGGGTATATGGAGGATATCAAGTTGATATCGATATACCCGTATACCAAACAGGGATATGGATATCAGCGATATCCATACCCATATCCCATATCCTGATATGGATACCAAACAGGCCCTAAATGAGAAGCAATTTTTCCACATGTCATCATTTTATGCCAAGTTATTTTAGGTAAGTGTATTTCCATAATAATCTAATTAATTAGGGTAAAACAGTTAACCTATTTATTATTTATCCATACATCTCAATCTTTCCATATATATCTATAATTTATTATAGGTTATTCTATTTACTTTTAGACAATATTTTTAAGGCATAAGTGGATATATATTCATATACCCATTAAATTTTGTTAATTTATCTATATACACATAAAAAAATTCAAAATTTTGGTTTATATACATCAAAATATAATGATCTTATTAAATTATCCAAAGTATGATTTTGGTTTAACGATTATAGATTAAAGTTTTCATTTAACATATCATTTTAAGAAAATACATGAATTTTATTTCATTACTTTCCTTTTTGATATCTACCCAACTTCTAACCTATTTAGTTTTTGAGAAAATAAAATAAAAATTAACTTGTTAAATAAAATAATAAAAGTTGTGTCTTTTGTTTTAAATTAATAAAATTTATTAATTTCTACAAATTGAATTTTCTATCTATCTATCAATATATATAGAGAGAGTATGGATCGGATGTAAACAGCCCTTACAATGTAAACTAGGAACACATCTTGGCTGTCGGATTAGATAAAACTAGTTTTACTTTACCCGCCCGTTGGGCGGTTTTTTAATAAATAAAATGATGATTACTTTATATTTTTTCTTAAATTTGAAGGTTATATCTATTCAAATTAAACGTAAGATTTTTTAAAATATAATAAAAAAATTGAGCAAAGGTATAATGTAGTTGTATTATAAAAAAAGCATACTAAAATAAGTGGCGATTTAATTTGTGGTTAATATCCTTATGACCCATTAAAATAAAAAGAGAAATATGTAATTATTATGTATAGGTTTGATAAGATTGTTTATATAATACGTACTAAAACATATTATTATTAACAATTTTATTATACGATTAAAATATATAATATTAGATAAATTTATCTAATTAATATATAAGGCTATATTGGATAGATTATTTGATCTAAAAAGATAAGTTTTTTTATTATAGCTTATTTGATCTAAAAAGATAAGTTTTTTTACCTAACTATATTGACTTATTAATTGATGTGGCCCAAATAAATAATACCAATTTCATTCAGAATATGACACATAAGCAAAAATAATTCCGTTTTAATCCAGAAAATTTCACGTAGGCGAATTGCACCAGAGCCCGCTTCAGGCCTCTGTTTTAGTATTTTATATAGATATAGATATATACTATATTATTATATACTACTAATATTAGTTTTTAAAACAAACATCAAAATAATTCGATCTACTAAATAGGTTAATAAAATCAATCTAAACTCTGAAAAATATTGAAAAACCTATAACAATACCATTTTATGAATCATAACTTAAATAAATAATAAGTATAATCTTATTCGGTAAAATTTTATCCCATAAGCTATACCTTTTTAATTAAGAATCATGTCAATAAGTCAATTAGTGAATATAATACGGAATAAGTTATATAAAACCTCCGCACAAGATTTTCAATCACATGTTAATTCTTGAATTGAAAAAGTCTTTATCATTAGTTAAAAATAATATGGAGTATAAAATTTAGTTGTTTTTATTGAGTTTTCTAAAAATGTACTTTTACTTAAAACCAAATCTTTCAAATTAAGATGTAGATAATTGATCTAGAAAGATAAGTTTTTTACCTATCTATATTGGTTTATTAATTGATGTGGCAAAAAAAAATAGCACTTTAATCCAGAAAATGTCACATAAGCAAAAATAATCCCGTTTTAATCTAGAAAATTCCATGGATGCGAGATCGCACCAGAAGCCGTTTCATGCCTCTGTTTTAGGATTTTACTAGTATTCGTTACCCGCGCGGTTGCGCGTTTTGTTAATAAATTATATTTTATTATATTAATTATATTAAAATATTATATTAGATAATTAATTGACGTGACTTAAAAAAATAAAATCAAATTGACGTGGCTCACAAAAATAAAACTATATATAAATATATTATATTCAATTTGATCTAAAAGGTAAAATAACGCACCAAATATTCCTTCTTCATCTTTTAAAATAATAAATAATATAGTTTATTAACCAAAGCATGAAAATAATAAATATGTATAACAACTAATTCAAGTTATATTGGATAGATTATTGATCTAAAAAGATAAGTTTTTAGCTAACTATATTCATTTATTAATTGATGTGGGTCAGAAATATAATACCACTTTAATCCAGAAAATGCCACGTAAGCAAAAATAATCCTGCTTTAATCCAGAAAATTCTGTGGACGTGAAATCGCACCAGAGCCCGTTTTAGACCTCTGTTTTAGTATTTTTTATATATAATATATATATATATATAGATATAGATAGATATAGATATAGATTGTAATTAATTTTTTTAATCTTAAGTGGTTAAAAATTCTATCGTTTAAATTATTTGACTTATCAATATGAGTTGTTACAATTAATTTTTATATCTTAAGTGTTTACAAAACCTATCATTTTATCTTAAGTTATTTTATAAATATTTTACCAAAATATTCTACATAATCTTAAAAGATTTAGATTATCATAATCTTAAAATTGGAAAAGTCACCGTGAATCTGTAAAGTGTAAACCACTGATTTTATGCGGAGAAACTTGCACCATTAGAGATGGTAATCGTACATCAACACGCAAAATCAATGAGACAAAAGCAAAACAAAAAAGTGCAATAATCAACTAAATTCAAATTAATATTATTATTTCAAGAAAATTATATTTAGTAAAATCAGTTGTATAAGCATTGATCCAACTACTCCGTAATAATTTTACTAAAATCGATCAATATACCATCAAGTATCAATCAATCAATATAAAAGAGATTTATAACAACTAACGGTGCAATATATAAATATATTTTATAAAGATTTCTTTTGTAATATAGTCATAATTAATTTAAGTGGTCTAGAAAGATAAGTTTTTTATCTAACTATATTGACTTATTAATTGATGTAGTCCAAAAAGATAATACCACTTTAATCCAGAAAATGACACGTAAGCAAAAATAATACCGTTTTAATTCAGAAAATTCCGTGAAAGCGAGATCGCACCAGAGGCCGTTTCTGACATCTGTTTTAGTATTTTACTAGTATTCGTTACCCGCGCGGTTGCGCGTTTTGTTAATAAATTATATTTTATTATATTAATTATATTAAAATATTATATTAGATAATTACTTGACGTGACTTAAAAAAATAAAATCAAATTGACGTGGCTCACAAAAATAAAACCATATATAAATATATTATATTCAATTTGATCTAAGAGGTAGAATAACGCACCAAATATTCCTTCTTCATCTTTTAAAATAATAAATAATATAGTTTATTAACAAAAACATGAAAATAATAAATATGTATAACAACTAATTCAAGTTATATTGGATAGATTATTGATCTAAAAAGATAAGTTTTTTAACTAACTATATTCGTTTATTAATTGATGTGGGTCAGAAATATAATACCACTTTAATCCAGAAAATGCCACGTAAGCAAAAATAATCCCACTTTAATCCATAAAATTCCGTGAATGCGAGATCGCACCAGAGCCCGTTTCAGGCCTCTGCTTTAGTATTTTACTAGTATTCGTTACCCGCGCGGTTGCGCGTTTTGTTAATAAATTATATTTTATTATATTAATTATATTAAAATATTATATTAGATGATTAATTGATGTGGCTTAAAAAAATAAAATCAAATTGATGTGGCTCACAAAAATAAAACCATATATAAATATATTATATTCAGTTTGATCTAAAAGGTAGAATAACGCACCAAATATTCCTTCTTCATCTTTTAAAATAATAAATAATATAGTTTATTAACAAAAGGATGAAAATAATAAATATGTATAACAACTAATTCAAGTTATATTGGATAGATTATTGATCTAAAAAGATAAGTTTTTAGCTAACTATATTCGTTTATTAATTGATATGGGCCAGAAATATAATACAACTTTAATCCAAAAAATGCCACGTAAGCAAAAATAATCCCGCTTTAATCCAGATAATTCTGTGGACGCGAGATCGCACCAGAGCCCGTTTCAGGCCTCTGTTTTAGTATTTTATATATAGATGTTTTAGTATTTTATATAGATATAGATTAAGGGATGAGATTAAACTTCAAATTTCTGATTTTATCTTTAAAAAATTATGGGACCCACAAAAAAAAATATTATCCACTCACGGTGGGAGTGCGTGAGCTTCAATCCATATTGAATTGCCATACCGTGGCCCGTTTGCAACTTTGCATCCATCATTAAATTGCCGTTTCTTTTTCTCTTTTTTTTTTTTTATAACTTTATCAATTACTTTGTACTTCTGCATTTTTTATTTTCGTGTTGGCAATTACAGAGTAATTTATATTCCATAATTTTTCCATTTTTAAAATTACTATATTGGGTCAAATTTGATAAAATTGCATTTTTATCTACGAATAATGATTCTTGATTTACCGAATAATGTATATTTTTTTAAAAATCACTCGTCAAGTAATGCATAATTTTTATATATAATTTTTTCAAACTTCATCGTACCTATGAATACACTTTGTGATTTTACCGAATAATGTACAAGTTTATTAATTATTATTTTGACATTCAAAAATCAATAAATATGTAAATAATCCCCCTCTTACATAAGAATAATCTCTATAATTTAACCGAATAATCTCTTAAATTTAACCGAATAATCATTCTATTAACTACGAATAAGTTTTCTAAGTTAATCGAATAATGTAATTTCAACTCAATTATCTTACTAATAATCTCTTTAATTTAACCGAATAATATCTATAATTTAAATGAATAATGTCACAAATTTTATCGAATAATCTCTAAAATTTAACCGAATAGTCAACCTTTAAATATGAATAAGCTTTCTACTTTTACCGAATAATTTAACCGAATAATCTCTTAAATTTAACCGTATAATTATTTCTTAAATATGAATAATATTTCTGATTTAACCAAATAATTGATTTAATCACAATTTTTTTTGTTAACAAACGTATAAAAAACAAAAAATGAAACAAAAAAAAAGTCGAATGTAGGCTAGGTGTACTGTTAGAGTGAAAATAGTATGTAAACTGAATTTGCGGCCTCATGAAACCCTCCTTCTCTCCCAATTTGGCCGATCAGTCGCCGCCAACAAACCCTAGCGTCTCCCGACCCGCTCACCTGCGAAAGCCCAACGCTAATCCCTCTGCAACCCCCTCCTGCCCTGGCCTGATCTTTCCTCTATCTGCCGCGAGTTGTCGATTCATGCCCACTTGCTTCCTCCCCGTTCACAACGGATTTCACCTGTGCAAGGTTCTTCGAGCGGTGGTGCCACCATATGTTTCGCTCTCGTTCCGACCTGAATCGCCCATTTGGGGGTCTTTTCGGGCATCCTACCGGGCTTCTTTGAGGGATGGGATTTGCCGGTGGTGGCCGGGCGGGCGATGTCGCTTCTCTCGGTGGCGTGGGTGGCTGTTCGGTCCCTTCTCCTCTTCGACACTTGGTTTCTCTTCGTTTGTATCACTTAAACTCTCTGTAAGTTCTCTTCCTTTTCTTTCAACAAATTACCCAAGTACTAATTTTGCCCACAAGCAGCTCACCTATCTAATCTATCCTACTGGATCTAATTGGGAACACAATCCCACTTTACCTCTCTTAGTCCTTCCCTGTTCTCGGTTTTCTGTTGGTTTCTGTGGTTAAGCTTTTGCTTTTCCCTTCTTATGGCTTCAATTTACCTTATTCAGGATCATATCGGGTGTCCGGGGTTTTACCCGTTAATTTTATGCATCACTTTATTTGCAATCCTGGTTTGCCTGTGCTTCGGCTTTGCTGGTCTCTCTTGTTTTTCTTGCAGGTCTGTTGCTATCAGCTCTTCGGTTGGCCAATTGAACTCCCTTCTGAGCTTGGTATGTTCTCTCCTTATCTCGACTTCCCACCTCAACATTGATATGGCTTACCAGCAACATATTTATCTAATATATCCTAAAGGATACAATTGGGACCACAATCCCATTTTTAATCCTACTATTTTCCCTAATCAATTGGTTTTCTTGGTTGGTTGCATTCGGTTTTGTCTTCATCCTCGTACACCTCCGGCTGCTTGCCACTGTCCTGGTTTCGATCGGGGCCGTATTGCTGTCTGGTTGCTGCTTGGTGAAGTCCCAACTGTGCTTTTCATAGGGGTGCCTTCATCCATCTTAATTGGCCCACTAGCCCGACACAATATATACTTACAAGTTTTATGGCCTTACTTAACTTGTTTGCCTTACCGGGCTTTTAGTATGCATAAAGCTACACCTAAATGGGTATATTCATATACCTTATTTGATGCACCAGCCCCCGGCTATAAGGTCTTAGAAATGTATTTGCATTTTGTTGCATACTTGTATTTCAAGGCTACTTGTATGTTTAACATTACACAGGCTTTATAGTTTGGCATCTATATCTACTCATGTTTGTTTGCCTTTTTTAAAACAACGAGTAATTACGTCAATTTCCAATTGGAATAGTAGCTTGTTGATTCACAATCGCAATTTATTGCCTCACAAGGCCAATAAGAAATTCTTACTACATATACATTGTTACAACACCTCTTATTCATACATTAAATTCTCGTTTATGTATGTCCACAAAACCGAAAGATGTATTGAGTTACTTATTTTACAACTGTATATTTATAATTACAAAACATGGTTCAGCATGGCAAGATGTCTGCCTAGTACCCAGGTTTACGAATTCTTGTCGATTAGCTATGCTAACGATACACAATATAGATTCTTTATCCAGATTGCTTGCGAAGACATGTGTTGGTTAATTTGGGTTATGATCTCCTTGGACTTGCTTTATCTTGAACAAATTTCGGCTTGTTCATATTACAAACATAATTTCCAACAGGTTATAAACAACTCTTCTTTCCTTATTACAATCTTTGTTCAAATAATATTTCAAAACGAATACTCTAACTTGACAAATATTGATAGTATACAAAAATGTAAATTGTATTCCCTTAGCAAAATATATCAACATACTAAATACAAATTCAGAATACATCATAATCAAAATAATGGATTGTCACAGACTACCAATATTGATCTTATCATACAATCACGATTAAATAGGAGTTTCCCATGAATATATGCTCCTAGAACTGCTGTGGCATGAAAAAACGTAACTTCTGGACAAATACGGAATTGTTCTATAAAAACAACTACATTACTGTTTTAGCACTCGTTGAGACCAAAACCAACATCCCGCCTCAAGAATACTCATGGAAAAAATGTGGTTTCTCGCATATAGCTTTTGATCCGGCTATTGGTTTCTCTGGCGGAATCTGTCTTCTTTGGAAGGAACCTCCCCCTGATCAAGGGGAAATCTCGCTTGTTTCTGTAAATCACAGATTTATTCATCTGCACTATCATGATGTGGCATTGAATTTTTCCTTTAGTCTTCTATTTGTTTATGCACCTCCGAACCTAGCCGGAAAACAACAATTCTGGGACTCCCTAATATTGTACACCGCAAACTTAAACAATCCCTTCTGTATTCTGGGTGATCTAAATGAGATTGCCGTCCCGAGTGATAAATTAGGTGGAATTATACCCCACCAATCTCGTTTCACTATACTTCATGACATAAAGAACAATCTCTCTCTTCATGATGTTCCCACTCACGGGGGAAATTATACCTGGTAGAGGAAAAAAACAGGTATGCCAAACAATAGCTTCGCTAAACTTGATCGTCTTCTCGCGCAGGATGAAATCATATCGAAATACGATCGTTTAAGGGTCAAAATTCACCCCTTCACTTCCTCAGATCACGCTCCGATATCAGTTGATCTGCGAACCCAGAGGCAAAACCAAAATAAACCTTTCCGATTTGAATTGGCATGGACGTCCAAACCGGAATTTCGAAATATAGTGAAACAGGCTTGGCGTGAGAATCCACGAGGATCCTACTTTTTCAAATTAGTCAAAAAGTCCACACTTCTAAAAAAACTGGCCAAAAAATGGCATAAGAATAACTTCAACAATATCCATAAACAAATTTTCGACACAGACGAAGAGCTACTCAGACTGCAAAATATACTAATCAACAACTACAATCAACATACGCTAGCACGTCACAACAGATTGCAAAACAAAAGGGAAAGAATGCTTGACTTCCAACGACGTTACTGGAGCCAAAGGGCAAAACTTAAACATATAAGATTAAATGATACAAATTCGGCTTACTTCCACAGGATAGCCTCGGTCAGAAGGGGGAAAAAACTATCAAACACATCAATACTGAATCAGGGTTGTATCTCACGGATCATGCGTCAATTAGAACTGAGTTCGAATCTAGCTTCCATGCTCGTTTTAAGTCTTCTTACAATCATGGAGTCTCATTTGAAACTGATCTCGATGTTATCACACAAGAAATATCTGGTGAACAGAATGCATCACTAACATCTACAGTGACAAATGGCGAAATAAAAAATGCTCTTTTCTCAATTAAACCCGATAAGACTCCGGGGCCGGACGGCCTACCGGCAGGTTTTTATCAGACTTACTGGGACATTGTCGGTCCATCCGTTATTAAAGCGGTCAAAGGGTTTTTCCACTCTGGAAAATTACTTACACAAGTCAACCATACATTTATCACACTGATACAAAAAAAGGATAATCCAGAATCTGTTAATCATTTCAGACCTATTAGTTTGTGCTCTACTGTGTACAAGATTATTTCTAGGATTATAACAAAGTGCCTTCACCAAAGGAAGGGCAATTCAGGATAACTTATTGATCGCGCATGAAATTTTTCACTCATTCAGAATTTCCAAAGCTAAATGCGGATACATGGCCCTTAAACTAGACATGGAAAAAGCGTATGATAGGATCGAATGGCCTTTCCTATTGGCAGTTTTACAAAAATTCGGTTTCGATAATAAGTTCATATCTTGGATTAAAGAATGTATCCAGATAGTTACCTATTCTGTTCTCATTAATGATGAACCATCGACACCCTTTCACCCTACGAGGGGCCTACGACAGGGGGACCCTTTATCACCATTTCTTTTTATTTTAGTGGCGGAAGTACTTGCCAGAACTCTAAGTCGACAAGCTACAAACACAAAGGACATTGGATTTTGCTTGGGGAACCCAGGAATTAGGATTCCGTTTCTGGGTTTCGCAGATGATATCCTTTTGTTTGGCAAAGCTAACCAAAATACTTGTACTAGACTATCAAACACTATTAAGCGCTTCTACCTCGTGTCGGGGCAAAAGGTAAACCTCCATAAATCTAGTTTTCAGGTATCAGCAGCTACCACTGCAACGGCTATTCAAACTATTTCTTCTGTTATGGGAATTCCTCATACTAATAACCTTGAAAAATATTTGGGATGCCCAATTATCAATGGAAGGGTCAATCGTGATACGTTCGCGGAAGTCATTCTAAAAGCTGAACAACAACTTTCTAAATGGAAAGCGACAGTTCTATCTGCTGAGGGTCGTAAAGTACTCATTAAGTCGAATCTTAGTGCCCAACCTCTTTTCCTTATGCAAGTTTTTATGCTTCCGCAATCAATCCTTAGGGAACTTGACAAAACTTACAGACAGTTCTTTTGGAACAAGGGTGAGACATCTACACCACTAATAAGCTGGGATAAAATTTGCACAGATACAATGCAAGGGGGCTTGGGCTTATACAAAGCGGAGGATATGAATATAGCATTACAAATGAAATTACTGTGGAAAATTATTGTTGAACCCAATAACATATGGGTGAAGGTGATCTCGGCAAAATATCTTAAACAATCGTCTGTGATGGATTACCAAAATAAAGGAAATACCTCTTGGCAATGGTCAAAACTGATGGCCATTAGACATCTGTTCAAACCAGGACTCCGTTGGTCTGTTGGAAATGGACGTACGGTCAAATTTTGGAAGGATAACTGGGTCCAGAAAACACCCTTACTACATTCAATTATGGCTCCTATCAGTGATAGTTCTGCTGATCGCTTAGTAGAGTGGTTTATTACAGATGATAATATATGGGATATCCACAAGATCAATACAGAGTTACAATGTATTCTCACCCCAGCCGTCATTAAGAATATCATCGATACACCATTACCTGATAATAAAATATCTGCCAGACTCTATTGGGGCCCGAGTAAAAACAGATGGTTTTCGACTTCCTCGACCACATCTATTATCAAACCCATCGACGAAATAATCAAGTTCGAATGCCACTGGTTGTGGAAACTCGATATGCCACAAAAGATAAAACATTTCCTTTGGAAAATCTCAAGAGATGGTTTGCCGACGACAGATCGATTGCAGAGAATTCATGTTCCGGTTCCGTCTGGTTGCTGCTTTTGTAATTGTACAATAGAATCTACTTTACACCTGTTAACACAATGCCCCATGACGATGGCACTTTTATCGGAACTTCGCATTGCTCTACCACCTTTGCATGGTCTGGATCACATGGCAAAACCTAGCTCTATTCTTTGTTACATCTTCGACGCTGTTACTAAGGACAACATGATCAAGTTAGCAACAGCTTGGTGGGGAATCTGGTTCTACAGAAATAAACAAACCTTCAACAATACTATAACAACTTCTTGCCGAGAAATAGCGATCTTCTGCCAGACCAACCTATTCAACTGGAAGGAACGATTTGACACTACAGCTGTTACTACAAGCATAATACAAAATAAACACAACAGGGAGAAAGCTAATAGAAATAACAGACCGAGTAAAATAAAAAATAGACAACATTTTTGGAATAAACCGCCGTCTGGGTATTACAAACTAAACTTCGATGGTTCGTACCGACTTTCGGGAGAAAGCGCATTCGATTTTGCAATCCATGACGATCAGGGGGTCCTTGTCTCCTTAGGGTCGGGAACCTGTAATAATACCTCTGCGGTGTTCGCAGAAGCCTCGGGACTTCACAAGGGAGTTTCTAGGGCTACAGTACTGGGTATTCAGAACCTTCTGATTGAAGGGGACTGCCTGGTCGTCATAAATGCTCTCCTAGGGGACTGGTCGTGCCCTTGGAACATTGAGCTGTTGATGACTGATACGATTTTAAATTTACAGTCTATTGCTAATGTTGCTATTCGTCATATTTTCAGGGATTCTAATGCAGTTGTTGACAGGATTGCGCGCCTGGCTTACTGCTGCCCTACCGACGATAGCTTGGCGACTGATCCAGATCTTCGTGATCTCGTCCGCTTGGACGCCCTAGGATTGAAGACCGATCGTCGGCGTCCGTCCTAATTCTTATCCGGCTTCAAAAAAAAAGAGTGAAAATAGTATCAGGGGGGATGCGCGCGAGTATGTATATATGTGGGGTCCACTTATTTTCCTTTAAAATAAAAAAAAAAAGAAAATTATGTTTAATCTAGATCCTTGATTTCTTTTGATTCTATGGTTAAGATTTGTTCCTAATTTACATTCTAAGGGGCGGAACTAGCCCATATATATATACTAGTTTTGTACCCGCACTTTTGTGCGGTCTTTTTTAATAATAATATATGTGACATTAAAAAATTTGTAAAAATATTTGTAATTAAATCTTAAATCATAACTACCATGCTTAAATCTTAAATCATATTATACGCACATAATCATGCTATGAATATAATATTATAGTATAACAAACAATCTTGATGTATGAAAATATATGTAGATATTTTTTTAACAAATTAATGTGTAAACGTCCAAATTTTGTTTGAGGCTATAATGTATATTTGTTTTAATTTATTAGTACTTCGTAAGTGTATTCTTAATTGTATTGCCTACAAATAAAAAGAGATACAATATAATATATTCATATGGAACAAAATTTGGTAAAATTGTGTAAAAAATCTATCAATATCTAATGAA
The DNA here is from genome assembly GCA_963922045.1 of Persicaria maculosa. Lineage (NCBI taxonomy): Eukaryota > Viridiplantae > Streptophyta > Magnoliopsida > Caryophyllales > Polygonaceae > Persicaria > Persicaria maculosa. Next base: position 13,383,665 of record OY998261.1, on the reverse strand, counting down.
ATTGTGTAAAATATTATCTTAAGTATATATTATTATATTGATTAAATAATTGGATACAAATTGGGTAAAATCTTATCTTCCGTATGTATTGCTATATTATACTATTGATTAAATAGAGTTGGATTAATTTTCCATAAAAAGATACATTTAGATTATATAGTTATATATTAATTATGAACATAAAAAAATATAATTGCATAATTGGATATGAATTTATAATTACATATCTCATAAGAAATTAAAATATTGATTATCTAGAGTTAGATTATTTTTTGATTGGTTAAAATTACTATGACTTTTTTTTATTATATAATAGATACTAGATTCATGTGTACGTGGATAATATATGGCCACTTGAAAAGAAAATTCAAAGAAAAAGAGATACAAGTTACGCACATTAGATCAATGAATCAACACAAACACATACTTGACAAAATTATGAAGAAAAGTATCTAGCAAATAATCAAATTGGAACGGAATTTAAACTAAACAACCAATTAATCATACATTATTATTCACATCCACAATCAAGACAAACAAATATGCGAGAAAAATTGAGAGACTCTAATTTAGAGAATCCAATCCAAATAAAAATAGATTACCTCGCAGTGAAAATGGTGTTGTCAACTTCGAATATCCGGTTCACTACATGGAGCCTTCAAGCTTATATTTGCATGTAGATCGAAGGTTGGGGGAATAAATCGGCACCAAAGGACTATCCCAATACTCGTTTGCTTTGTTGGTGTTCTCTGTTTTCAAGTACTCGATCCATCGGCCTCTACATTGTCACCTCTCAACTAAGATTTGTCAAGTGACTTACACTTGCTTCTATATACTACGTGGTATTGCACCAAGCTCTAAACCACCGTATTACATTAAATCGAATACTAATTAGGAGATAATGAAGCAAATAAAAGTATTAATAGGGCAAAACAATGAAAATCTTGAGAGGACAGTGACCACTGCCATCTTGAGATTACAATTGTGTTTTCGAATTGTAAAACGTACAAAAAATAATTTAGAGAGCATTAATTACCATCAATTTCATCAACTTTGTCAATGAGTGATATATATCAATCATAAAAATAAAAAAGTGAGAAAAAAAAAGAAGAAAATAGATTATATAGAAAGTGATGGCATGTAGAGAAAGCTAAAATCCTAAAAATCCGAACAGATAAACTCATATTTATTTATTTATATTAAAAAATATAATTTTATTTTAATTTTATCTAATGAATATCTAAACTAAGCAATTTCCATAATATCGAGAATATCTCAACCGATTCGTATTATAAGGAATTAAAAGAAAATCCAATTATACAAAATAACTTAATTAATTATTACGTAACTAAAAATTCCTACATTATCGAGAATATCTCAACTGACTCGTATTATACGAAATTAAAAGAAAATCCGATTATACAAAATAACTTAATTAATTATTATGTAACTAAAAAATCCTACATTATCGAGAATATCTCAACTGATTCGTATTATAAGGAATTAAAAGAAAATCTGATTATACAAAATAAATAAATTAATTATTACGTAACTAAAAAATCCTACATTATCGAGAATATCTTAATCGACTCGTATTATAAGGAATTAAAAGAAAATCCGATTATACAAAATAACTTAAATCAATTATTACGTAACTAAAAAATCCTACATTATCGAGAATATCTCAACCGATTCATATTATAAGGAATTAAAAAAATACAATTATACAAAATAACTTAATTAATTATTAAGTAACTAAAAAGCCCTACATTAAAGGAGAAGCCGACACATGGCTTAGGCGACTTCCTTGCTCCTACCCTCACACCCTCGTCTCACCTAGTTCGCACTTCCTTGCTCTCCCATGCTCGCCCGCAGGGGCGGAGCTGAAGGGGGGCCTAGGGGGGCACGTTCCCCCTCTCTCATTTGACGAACTACCTATGTGTATTCTCCTCGTCGATAGCTTCGTTTTGATATATAATACGCCTTAATCCGACATCAGAGTAAAAAGTTATGACTGTTTTAAAATTAAAGATATATTAATTACTTTAATTTTGTTTCAATAGACTATAATGCTTTTATATTTTACTTAAATTAAAATTCACATACTATAATTCATCTCAAGAGTTTCGAAATGAGAGGTTATGCTAATCATTTCGACAAGTAGATAAAAAGTTATACAAGTTAAAAATTTTATATCTAGTAATACATTATTATATATTATGAGTGCAACAAATTATATATTAACTAGGTTGTTATTCGAGCCAAACAAGTCTAGTATTGTTTGATTATATTTAGCTCATTTAGAAACAAGTCAACCTCAAGTCGAACCTATATTTGAACTTGAGCTCATACTCAGCTTGTTTAGTAAGTGAACGAGCTTGAGTGAGTTTTGTTCCCAAGTATTATGCAACTTTAATTGCTCATGACATAGTAACTTAAAAGAAAATTTGTAAATTTCACAAAATTCGTGTTATTTGAGTTTCAATGGATCCGAGCTGAATCATGAATTGAGCATAAAAATGTGTTTGTAATCAACTCGAGCCAAACTTTAGCTCATATAACAACCATAACCTTAACTTACTATTTATTAAATCGCGTTTCTTATACTTATTTAGTTAATTTTTTTTCGGATATTTCATTTATATATTTATATTTCTTTTTTTTAGACGCAAAAAAATGATAGCGTTTTATCATAAACCGATAACATTTTATCTTAAAATAACATAATTTATTATCGTATTACATATAACTTTTTATGTCAATTTAATCCACAACTATATTGTACATGTATAATTATGCCCCCCTTTCGAAATTTTTCTGGCTCCGCCACTGCTCGCCCGTACACGCTCGAGACCTCGCCACTCCCACTCACTCGACAATGGCACCGATTAACACACAAGGGACAAGGAAGAGTTCAAGCATTCAAGGGGAAACTAAGCGCAACACATGGGTTCAAGGGAGTGCAAACGAAGTCGAAGAAGGATTAGGGAAGCTCACCGAGGGTCTTTGAAGGTCGTCGGGAAGCGCTTGTCGGAAGTCGATTTGGGCTCGTCGGAGATGGAACACGCTCTTGGCCTAGGAAGGGATATAGGGGTTTAAAGGCGGGCCTTTATGCAGTTGAGAGTGAAAGAGAGTGAAGGAGGGCCTTACCGCTTGGATTGCCCCAAAACAGGGGAGAACTTGGGCTTGGCGATACTGGCGCTCGGTGGTGCTCGGGAGGGGCTCGGCTGGTGCTCAGGAAGGCGTCTGGGCTGTTGCTCGTTGTGAAGGAAGAGGAAGAGCAAGGTGGTGTGGTGGTGCTCGGAGTTCCCTTCAAAACAGAGGGAGGAGATGGCATTCGAGGCTGCTACTGGCGGTTTGCAGGAGGTGGTGCAGTGGTAATGTCGACGACGAAAGGAAATGGGAGGTGGTGGCAGCAAGAGAATGCCCAAGTGGGGAGGGAATTTGGGTTTTGGTAATGCAAAGGAGAAAAGGGCGAGAAAGGAGAAGCAATTGTGAGGTTTCTTGTTTGTTTAACTCCAAAACAGGGAGAAAAATGTAGTGGAGGAGGTAAGACCTGTTTCTTTTGGGGCTTTGTATGCCAGGCACTAGGACAAAAAAGGGGGTGGTTGTCAGAAACTTGGCATGCCGATTGAACACAGGAAAAAAAAGGGGAGCTGTGTGTCTGAATCAAAGAAGAAGAAAGAAGGAGGGAGATTCACCCACAACCCACATTTTCTGTGTGTCTTCAAATTAAAAAATTAATAAATGTGTCAGTAATGATTACAATAATTGCAGTGGGTGTCTTCAAATTTGTTCAAAGTTTCCAACATTAAGACCCAAAATTAATTTTCTTTTTTTTTAATAGTAAGACACCCAAAATGGGTGTGTGCAATGTGGGTGCTCTTAGTTATATGTTTGTTTGGTGCTGGGGACAAGGGAAAAGAGGGAGAGAGAGATGAGAGTGAAATGTGTTTTAGGGTTTGTGTTCTCCAATTTTTTAGACAAGGTTTTTGTGTTTTATGGAGGAGTGTATAAGCCAAAAATCAGATTTTGTATTGGGATGGGCTGATTTGGATGGAAGAGAGGATAAGAATGGCATTTGTCTCCTTCTCAAAGAAGTGGGTGCATGGAAGGAGAAAGATAAAGTCCAAATGTGGGTGTCTCGCCCAAATGAGGTAAGAAATCTTTTCCTTTGAATTCAAATGTAACTTAGCTCCAATATGGTTATGGTTAGGCATGGGTGAGTCGGCTAGGGCTAGGAAAGTGAGGGCGAGAATCTTCAATCCGACGTTGTTAGTTCGAAACCCGAAATTAGTTTACGATGTTAGTTTTCCCAAGTTCTGCTCTCTCGACCAATTAGTATTTTTGAAACTTCGAGTAAGAAGGTCGCCCTATTAAGTTAGTTTCCAAATTTTAGTTTTAGGTCGGAAATCCGTTCCATGACTTCAAAGTCGATTGTTAGTTTTGAGGACGAGTTTTCCTTGAAAATCCAATTTAAATCCATTTTAATTTACTTTATCTGAAAATCATGTTTTGGAAACTCGTGTCTTTACAAAATTGGTCATAATTGGATAGGAATGAATCTCCAAAAGATAGGAACAAATCTTCAAAGATAGAGTTTGGGAGATTCGTCGCTGATTCGTCCCTATCCATATCGGCGGGAGCCGCTTGGCATCAGCGAGCGTCGATTTCTTTTGAGAGCATGAGGAGTTAGAACTCATCGAGAGCTTTCCAACGCATGGTCATAATAGATGATCAGACATCCGATGCCTCCGAAAAAGTGCATTTTAAGTTCAACGCGCTATTCGGATAGTTTTTGTGGCTTACTGGCTTGTTGTCATTTCAGCTCTTAGACCTTGATTCCCCACTACTTTTAGTAGTATTAATGGATAATAGATTTGGTTTTGGGCTAGACTAGACACGGCCCGATAAAAATAAAATTGTTGGCTAAGGCTGAACCTAGCTAATCGAGTTTGGGCTAGTTTGGGGCGGATTTGAGACCTCTTATGATATAGATAGAGCTTGAATAACATCAGTAACACCAGATTCTTCTGTTCATCACATCATCCAATTGTAAAAAATAAACACAATCCATCTTAATCAATTAGAAAACTCAACAAAACCTAATTAGCTTGTTGTGTGTAGGGAGATTCATGGCAGTAAACTCAACATCCGATTGTGGAATACAGGTATGTGACGGCTGATTCATGGAAGTAACAAGAAGATTTATTCATCAAATTTTGAGACACCCTGCACAGATTTTATTATTATTCAACATATATAACCTAGCGGTGTCTGATTGATCATCTTCTACATATTACTCTATCAAAGGAAAAAATCCAAAGCTATAAAGCATACTATTCAAACTACACACTAGAATGGTATGACTAGCTACAAACGGCCGACAAGGGCTAGGTTAAATCCTCGCTAGAACCTCTGGGATTTGAAGTAAGCCAAGAGGCCAACCATCGGTGCGTTAATGTAAGTTGCTGGCTCAGCCATTGATACATTCATACGACTATCGATGTACTGATCATTGCTATTTGGCCCTCCTACAACTGCTCCTACTAACACATTAACATTAGGGTTTCCTGACTTGAAGTATGATGATCCATCCCAACAACCAAAATGTTCGGGATGTTCTGCAACTGATGGTAATGTTGATCCTCGGTGGTGAATCCTCTGAGGAAATCTCAAGCCGTATCCCACCATGTACGACATTCTCATCGGATTATCTCCAAGTATATAATCCACCTACAATGCAATGTATATTATAAGGTTGATGAACATTTGTGTAACAGGCGCGCATATATACATGTATGTATATACAAGTGCATTTACTTGACTTCTAGCAAGGTTGACGAGCTTGGCCGGTTGGACAACGAGATTACCACACTGGATCACTCTTTTGCTGTCATAATTCCTCAAGTATTGAGCATAAGTTAAAGTGAGGAAGGACAAGCTTGTCGTATGCTGTAAGTTGCTCGGTCCACTTTTGAATAAAAGGCCACCTATATATGGAGAAAACAATGATCCAATTAACAATAAGATTGATATATACGACATACACAGAAGATAGCTCCGAATTAAGTCCTAGGGTGCGAGTTTATGGGTCATATATGTCAGAGTGAATAATCCCCGTTGGGGTTGCCTTTGCTATCCATAAAAATATATATAGGAGGTTTACATCATACCCTAATTACAATTGGGCTTTATGGACTTATATTACATCTAACAATATATACCTCTAGAATAGAATGTTCCTCCGGATCTTGTAGGCGATTCAGGCAATAATGAGCATATCAATCTCTCTACGTTGGAGATGAATGGATCGCGGTTGCTCTTTTTTTCAGTCATCACGATCTGCCAAGTCAAAACAAGCCAGACAATTCTAGGTAAGGATAAAATTAATCAATATATATATATATATATATATAACACGTACTGATGGATGGATTGACTAGCTAATTAAGAAACTTGCCTGGGAGACGAGTACATTAATGCCTGCGTTTTTGCGATCCCAACCAAAATCGTCGAAGGATCCTCCAATGGAGGCAATGTTGTTTACAACAAAATCCCAGTAGAAGGGTAATTTGGTTGCTTTGTAGAGCCAAACAGCTCCCCATACCAGTTCGTCCTGGAACATGAAATTGCAACATATATATATTATTGTAAGTGTTAATTTTAATTAAAAAGACAAATTTATATGAATTTGGATGGTTAAACGAACAAATTAACAATCAATTAGTTCTGGGTGGGTACCTGATAACCAGATGAACAATAGAAGGGACAAGCTTGAGTGACGCGTTCACTGTAAATGCCTCGGTTTGAATTAGCAAATTTGAAAACCTGCAGATCATATATTAAATACAATACTAATTAATACGGAGTAATAATTACATCTCATTTGAAATCTATAAAATAAAAATCTGCATCTAAAAATATTTATAAAGATTTTCAAATTAAAAAGGTTTTCTTTAATAAATGCTCAAATTAAAAATTTATAAAGATTTTCAAATTTTATCTTCTCCCTCCATTTTCAATTAAATGTCGTTTTGGCTATTATACACCATTCTTTAAAAAATAAAATAAAATTTTTTTTTTTCTCAAAAAAAAAATTAAATTTTTTTAATAATTTCAATAGTCGAATTGATGAGAAAGATGAGACTTTACTTGGGCGGCTCGCTTGGCGAGGTTGGCAGCGTAACTCGGGCGAGATTTTTTTACCACAAGCGAGGCAGCGGCCAAAGCCGCCGAAACTTCAGCCGCGAGATCTGAGCCGGGGGCGGTGTGGGTGACAGGGTAGGCGGCACGGGAGGTGTCCATGTCCTCGGGGCGTTCCCAACAGGCGTGGTCGGATAGGGGGTCGCCTACGACGGCGTAAACAACGTCGGTGACGCTGGTGGCCTTCATCAAGTAGTCGGCAGCCCAGACAACGGCGTTAGTGGCGTGGATCAGGTCAGGTCCCATCATGGGGCCGTACTCCAGCACGCCCCAGGCGAGGACGGTGGCGGAGAATGCCATGGGGAAGTTAAACTTGACGTTGTCGCCGGCGTCATAGTAGCCGCCTACAAGGTCCACCTGGTCAACCGCATTTATTTTGTTGCTAAAATTAGTGGATATATATCAATCCATCCTAATTGTTTTTTACTATTTATATACGTTATTTATATACGTTTTTTTAAGGAGCTCACAACTATATAAAATATTTATTTTTTAATTAATTTTTTAAAATAATTCTATACTTATTAGTAATATGTATGATATTATTTAAAAATATTTAATAAAATATTGATATTTTATATATTTTTTAGCTTCTTAAGAAAACGTGCATGAATAGTTAAAGACAATTATTGTGGGACGGAGGGAGATTTGATTGGTGTATCCTGTGCATGAGAGGAGATCTCCTACACCCATACACCCTTGGGTCAACTATACCCTTGGGTATGACATAAAAATAGTTAGGGTATATATTTATGATAAAAAAAATTAAAAATTTTATTTATGTTATAAATAACCAATGATATATATTTATTTAATTTTCTCATGAAAAAAAAACATTTTAACAAATATTAAAATTATTATCATCAAATAATCATCTTTTTAATTTTAATATTTTTTAAAATATGTTTTTCATGAGAAAATTAAATAAATAAATATATATATATATATCATTGGTTATTTATAACATAAATAAAATTTTTAAAAATTTTTTTATCATAAATATATGGATAGGGTTAGGTAAATGGATAAAAAAAAAGTCTACAATCTACATCGAAAAGTTGAGACACACACATATGTGTGTGTTAATTGGGATTAAAGGTTCCAAATAGGCTTTAGACCAAAAATAATAACAAAATATAGCAAGAGCTACACAATGACTTTTTTATATTAGAAAGGTGGATCACAATATTATAACAAAAAAAATACGGTCCAATTGAAGTTTCTCGAAATCTCACAATATAACTAGTCTAGTGTATATATAAAGTCGAATCAGTATAATAAGAAAACAAATCCTCTTTTATCTTGATTGGGTTAAATTGAAAACTAGAGTTAGATATTGATCTTATTGGAAATGAAAATTAATATCTTGTGAAAATCAAAATAAATTGAAATAATATAAAGTTTTAATGGATGAATGAATTGAATTTCCACATAAAGAAAAGATTAAACTATTTTACAACCTAGCCTATCAAATCCAAATTTCTATAAGATTTGATGCATAGTGAACATTAATCAAGAAAAAAAAAGCATGTTAATCTATATTGACGTATATATAATTTTTTTACATTAGAAGTTAAAATGAGGAAAGGATAGAGATTACTAAAGTATGTTGAACTCGTGATCGGTGGTCGTGTACGCAGACGCTTAATTATGCGCTAGTAACCTAGTGTATATATAAAACTCGTTTTTTTTTATATTTTTAATGTGGGATTTTTTGGTGTTTCCACATCTGTTGATCTCCCAACAGAGGTACATATGAGACTTACCTTAGCTTGTGAACCATCATGAAGGGCGGAGTCCTTTCGCCAATGAACGCGCTGGTTAGGAGGCAACTTCCCAGACCTCTGCCCCTCAAAGAACAATATGCTCTTTGTCAGTGCATCTCCATAGTTCTGCCCATGTCGCCGGCCTTCTCCTAGGTTCACTTGAAAACCCGACGCCACCGCTATCGCCACCACTATGATCACCATTGCAGAAGTCATCCCTCTCACAATTCCCCTAACTATTAGACCAAGCGATTTGGATGATTGTGTCCAATATTGATGGGATATACCAGTATAAGTGTGGAATTTATAGGGACAAATTCATGAAAATTGAAGATGGGAAGTTAATTTTTTTTTATCCTAATGTATTATAGTTTCCATAGTTTAAAGATTTTAGGCCTTCATTGCTCTTGTATATACATCTTAACCTTCCCTTTAATACAAGAATTTTACCATGCATGGTTGAGAAAATCATAACATACCTATATCATATATATGATATATCACCATATCTCTCCCAAATACTCAATGTGGCAACGTATTCAATTAATTATGGATTACCCATTGAGGCCATTTTGATGAACCATTAACTTACTTTTTCTCTATCATATCAATTTAAAAACATCACTAGTGTAATTCCCGTGTCATGTCGCGTTTGAGAGGAGAAAAAAAAAGAAAAAAAAATATAAAATATTTATTATTATAAGGAATAACCAAATAACAATCTAAACAAATGTTTGAAAAGTTAAATACAATAATATTATTCGGGGACAACATAAGTGTTCACAAAAGGCACATTCGAGTTGGTGCTCTAGACTTCGTCCATGCAAATTCCGGAGACAATAATTTTTTAATATTAGAAGAGACTATATGAAAGTATATAGGAATGAATAAAAAAAAGAAATAAAGAAATATTATTTAAAGCATGAAAGAATCATAGATTTGAGGTAAATTGTACGTAGATATACAAGACCTTGAGATATGCCACCAATTATAAAGATGTATTACAAAAAAAAAAATCAACAAAACTGAAAAATTAGGATTTATTATAGATGTGAAAAGAATCAAGGAAACTGAAAAAAATCAAGGAAAATGAAAAGTCAATTAAATGTCACACTGTAATCACTCATAGATGAATATTAACCTAGTGAATTAATTAAATGCGTCCCAGAATTATACACAGAGGATAATTATGCATTTAGAATAAAATGTGCCCTTTAGTTGTCTTGACCCCCAACATCCCAAACATCAAAGCATATAATCTCTATGCCAGAATTTCAACATAAACATTTACTTTAATTCATTACTTGATTGAGATTGCACTTGTCTGCTTGATTTAGAATGTGTTGGTAAACATGCTATGAGCTGATATGGTGATCAGAGGCGGATCCAAACGGGGGCATGTGGGGGCACGTGCCCCCACCCTCATCCGACAAACCTCATATATGTATTCTCCTCGTCGATAGCTTCTGTAAAGACCGGAAAATTTAAAATATTATTTTCTTACAATATTAAATTATGTTCGACTTTAAAAATTAAGATTCTAGAAATTTTGAAATTTCCGTCCTCGAGCAACTGAATTTTATTTAAACGAACTTTTATATAGATTTGAATTGGGTTTTAGGAATGGATTTTGATTTTCGGAGATCGAGCATTAATAAAATTCATTTAAGCTCCGGATTATGATTGAAATTAATTTAATTCCATTATATTGAGATTAGTAAATTAAATTTTATTTAATTTGATTTAATTTAATTCCATTATATTGGGTCCTTCTTTTCTTTCCTTCCGGGTTGGGGCCTTACCTTAGGCTTGGATCCGGGTTCTCATTCGGGTTGTGTGTTCGGGCTGGGAGAATGGGCCTGCTGGGTTGGGCTTCTGTTTTAATTTTGGATTGTGATGTATTGTGTTATATTATGCATTATTATTTATATTATGTGTTATATTATTTTATATATATATATGTTATATTATATGTTATTTCTGATTTTTGGATATGTATATATATATTCTGAAATTTATTAATATATATTTGTAAAGGGTTTTAAAAGTAAATATTATTTGAGATGTGTTACTAAATGATGTTTTATAAAGTGATTTATTTATTGACTTATAAATTTGGGTCATTAAAATGGATTGATTTTGGCAATTTTATTATATTTAAATATTCCTTGAGATGTGTTATTATATAATGATTGTAAGATGATTTTAAGATGAGGATTTAAACATGTGAGTTGGGAATTTTAAAGTGAATTGTTGGTTTTGAATTATAATGTTAATTGTGAACATAGGATTATTTTGATGATTTAATGTTGGAATTTTTATAATGTTTTGAAATAAGAAATATGCCGGAATTATCTTATAACATGATTTTGGGAAAATGGGCCTTAAGGTTTAAATGTTTAATGTCGGGATTTAGATAAGCGATTTTAAAAGAATTATTTGATTTCCTAAGTTGAGTTCTTTGAGAGATTGTTTTGGAAATGAGATGATGAGATGAGATGAACATGAAATGAGATATGGTTTGTGATGAAATGAGATGGAATAATCTGAAATGAGATATGAAAAGAGATGTATGATAGTTAGGGGCGCCTTGTGTGAATTAGATAGACTTATGTATTTGTATGTTATTAGGTGATTGTGATATGTTGGACATTGCTTGCTATTGGTGACTCTTACTTGGATTCTGCTTCTGCCTTGTTCTCTGATGTTCGGCTTATTCAGGTAAGTTCCTTTATGGGCTTACTCAGATTCGAAAGAGATTACCGGCTTGTGAATGTATGACATACTAGGTGTTGCATAAGCATTAAAGCATGCCATGTAGTATCATGCTAGGTTGCACTTGTGATTGAGCATTCTATTTCTTTACGCGTATGAAACAGAACGGTCGTTATCTGTGATAGTCCTAGAGTCTTTGCTAGGGTCATAGGGTAGCCCAGCCCCATCGGGTGCCCTGAGTCTATCGAGTCGATATGAGCATGATGATAGCCCAGCACCATCGGGCATGTTTATTTTAATTTATGCTATGATGATGAGACATGATATGATGATGAGATATGATATGCTATAGCATCGAACTGGCCAGTCTCTGCACTAACGGAAAGGGGTGCAGAGGTAGGAGAGGGACATGCCACTTGGCATTCTTTGGGCGCCTTTACAGTTATTTCTCGCATATTGTAAATTAGGATCATGCTAGTGTGATTTAGTTTCCGCATCTGCATCATCTTTATTATTAGCGTATGTGTATGTTCGCTTGCTGGACAGAGCGTGTTGGGGCCTCGGTCTGACCCCGCTCGCACCAATTGTTTTTAGGTATGATTGCTCCCTATTTATATGGCGTGGGAAAGTCCCCCGGCGATTGCAAAGAAATCTGTCTAACCCCGCTAATCTGGTCATACGACTTTAGAATTATGTTTTGGTTTGACCCGGCCTTGCCGTGGCTTTTGTATCTAAATCATATTTCCACTTCACTTTCGTTTAAACTGAATTTATGAAACTTCGACTGATTAGAGGTTTGAAACCTCGACCCGTACCTGAATTGCAACATCCGAACGAAGGTATCCGACCTTCGAAACGTATCCCGGATATTTATATCCGGGCCGTTACAAAGTTGGTATCAGAGCGAGGTTGTGCAATTCGGGTACGCAAGGGTCGGGTGTATGTTTTGGAAAACCGCCCATGGATTTCGAAGATTTGAAAGCGTTTTAAAGGGGCAAAAATGAACTTAATATGTCTAACTCAATTGGACTAAATCTGAACTTGGCTTATGATAAAAGTGGAGAACCAACTAATAAGGGATCGAGTGGGTAGAAAAGGAGATAGACCATCCCTATTGGATGTAGTCGGAAACGGGTAGGCGAAACACTAGCTTGTTCTTTACAGCTGGGTCCGGAGGGTTCCAAGGAGGTCGTTATAATTGTCATTGACTGACTCTATGTTGAGTGCTTGATATGCCTAACAACTTATTGAATATTGAACGATCTGTGCGAACGGGATAGCGGGAGTACCCTTCCTCTTATATGGTTAAGCTCAGCCTTTGTGGAACCGTCCCTTTCCTTATGAACCCTTTTGACAATTCAATCGAGTCCCCCCTTCGAATATCGGTCTCCCACGGAAATTGGGTTGGTAAACACATGGTGTCGGGAATCATGATTGAATATAGAGGTTGTCCGAGAGAGTATTGGAAGACGGTCCTTGATGAAATTCCGAGCTAGAGAGTGAGATGTTTACGAGGCTGTCGTTCTCAATTCTTATGACGATCCATCAGTGTCCTCTTGTCACGGAAAGTTCGTATCCGAGTCCCACGGGAAAAGATGGGTAATGAGTCAGTTGGGAAGAGTCAATGTTGCCCTTATGGACTTCTATTGGGTTATCTTGATTGCCCTGTTTATGATTGTGTGATTCTATATGCCCTACTCCTTGACCTACGATTGATCCTTAGTGTGAATTTGTGCTTATGTACTTTGATGCTCACGATGACCATTGTATAGGTTCGAACTACATTTATTATGTCCATATCATCCCAACATGATCTATTTAGTATATTACATTGTCATACTAGGGCACGAATAAACATGTCATATGTTAGGAAGTTGTACAATTGATGTACTCTCTATGAATAGGTTCATGATAGTGTGATCGACTCTCCTTTATATGAATGCCTCATAAGATGTACTCTTTAGCATGTTAGCCGATGATGCCTCGATGCTTATCATTCATTCTGTGACAAGAATCTATAGCATGCCCACCTATTCTGCGATTAACTGTTGTTGATTATTCTAGTAACTACTATGCGTTAATTGTGCTAAGTGAGAATATGGTAGTGTGAACGGGTCTTGATAAATACATGTTCTATCCTAGTATACATCAATTTGAGCTCATGTCCCCACATTCTAGTCATGTCACCATGTTGCTTAGACTTGCTCTATACCTCGTTGCGTTTTCCTCTCGTGCCACTATGTCGTTGAGATGTGATTGAATGAACTCTTGCATACCGTCGTATTAACCAGTCAAGTGCATGTATGTACCATATGTTATATTGAACCACTAGTAACATGTTGGGCCCTTGGTTGTGACTTGTGCGAATTCTACCTTGCCTACGTTATTGTTGATTCACTCTTGAACTAGGTACCTGATAGTGTGGCTCTTTCCTCTTTCTGTTCTTTTAACATGTTTCACTCGTCCTGATGAGTTTAATGTTGAATCTGATGATTTACTAGCTTCCGTGATGATCAAACCTAGCATGCTTACCTGGTAAAGATGTCTATTACTCTGTGATGGCTCCTCGTGCTTGCATGAACCTATGACTTGACACCTCGCATGATCACACACCACCCTATATCATGATTTTGCACCTGCATGACGCATGAATATCAGAATGAACCTAGTTGAATTACTCTAGTTGTACTCATGTTCGATGTGTGCTATTAGTATCATGTGGAGCTTATGACTTCCAATATGACCTACTGAATGATTTCATATCATGCTTGTACTATAATGTGACAGCTATCATACCATATATGTACCCTATGATGGTTCTTTCTTAGCATGATTATAACCTAGCATCCATGATGTCCATCTTGTTACTTTTGATGATGCCTCATGTTTCGTGAACATTGTGTTGAACTCCTCTTAATGAATCTTGACGATGTTTGTATCGCATTATGTATCGCTAATATCATGTAGGATCTATGCTCTCTAAATGGATCTCGTCATAGGATTCTGTGCCATGCTTGACCTAATATGTGATCATTGCTGTAGATGTGATAGTTACTATGCTGTTCTTATGTGCCCTCATATGGCGCTTCATCTGATTGTTATAATACACTTTGCCATGATATATTTGGACTCATTTGTCGATGTGTATACCATGCTCTTACATTGATCATATACCTGGTGCTCGTTATCTTCAATTAAATCCCGCATGACTTCGAATCATATATGATCAGTGCTGGTTCCGTCTATCTTTCTTGAAGCTGCTAGGCATATCTGCTTCCATGGAATACTAGAATGTTAGCTTGTTTCACATACATCAACGTAGGACTTGATTGTGTCTTTGATATGAATACGAATGTTTCCCTTGAGATAGGTACATGTTAGTATGGATTGATGTGGTGGATATGCTCCTTAGGGAATTCATGCTTGTTTGTCACAATTATACCCTAATGGACTTCCATAAGGGCATCGTTACTATTCCCGAGTCGGAGTCTTGTCTTTAGTCATGTCGTCTTTAGCTTTGGTCTATTCCGTCTCCGAAAGAAACATTGGGTCGTCCGCCCTTGTCACTCCCCTATCTCCGCTAACTTAAACTCCTACGCGTTACCTTGGACGAGTGACCGCATGGAAAAAGGGAACGGGAAGTCGAATAGGAATAGAGCAGCGCAGCGGAAGCGTGGGCCCATAACCCACGGGCCTCAGGATCGATAATGTCGACGGAACGAGCTCGCTTTGAGCATTACGATTGTTGGGTACGATATGACTTACAGGTGGGAGCACCCTCCATTCGAATTGCTAACCCTTTCTGAGCTTGTGATGATGATTTGCACTGACTTGATGTTGAGAGTTGCTTGTTGATGTGATGATTGTTGCTTGATTGTCTGTTGACTATGATGATATGATTCGATGCCTTACAGTCCTAATGTGCCATGATGACTTGATGTGATACTATTCTGAGTTGCTAAGCATGATCTAAATTCCTTTCCTATATAGTATGAACTGCAAATGCCGAGAATTTGAACTGTTTATTAGCTAAGATTATGATGAAACTTGCTAGTTTGAATTGACTTTATTCATATATGGTGTTATGTGATAATTTCGAGCATGACGGTAAATTGAGACTTTTGATACTTGTTGCAATGCTTAATGATACTAGTTGATATGATGTAGTCCTTATGTGCAATAATGTCCATAATTGCTTCTTCTTTGAACATGTGAGTGAGGTCCTTATTGGTTGAGCGGTCAGAGAGTGGAGAAAGGTTTTGAGTGTTTAGAATGATCGACGGTGGTAAGGGAAAGTTGCAGAAGAGGGGTGTTGACTTAGGTTGGACCGAGTGGGTTCGGGAATTTTAAGAGGTAATGCTTGATGATTTTGGATGAACTCTTAGGTGAATCTTGGGGAAGGGGTATGGTTGGGATAGGCTGGTTAAGTAGTGACCGAGAAAATTTTATTGAAGATGCGTGGTTAGAAGGGTTCTACGTTGTGATACCTTGGGAAGAGTGAGAAATGTAAGGAGTGACCTTTGGGGTATTGGGAACATAGAGTGAGAGTGTACTCGGGTGTGAAAACAGAGATGGGGGTTGAAGTCTTAGAGGTGGATTGTTAGTGAGGGTGCTTGGCGGGAAGAGGTGTGAGATTAAAGGACGGAATGAATTGGGGTTTCTTCCGTGGGATGTTATCCGAGTTGGTGAGTCTAGATGAAGGTTGGTCTTGGCTTGAGAGCTGGAGACGAGCGGGTGGGGTTTGCGTCTTGCTATAACTGATATAATGTGCAAAACTTCTTTTTGATTATGTGATTATGAAATGGCATGACGTTAGATAGTGACCATGATAAACCTGAGATGGCCTGATACCACCTGTTGATATACAATATTTGAAATCTAGTTGACAGTGACAAGTATTATCATGAAATAGTGATACAATGCTATCCTAGTATGTTGTTCTAGAAGCATGTTGTGATGTGTTGTATGAATCATGAAATAATGATATGTTGCTATGTGAGAGCATGATGTTATATTTTGATCATGAGATGTTAAATGATGAATAGTGATTTGGATCATGAATCTGGCTTATATATATGAGATAATGGTACATGATTACTAAGTGTGCGATGTTGAGATGCGATCGTGAGATTTGACTTGTAGTAGTGTACTGACTCCATGACACCTAACCTCTTTGATCTCTTGACATGTGTGCTGGCATGATTATGAGAATTCGATGATACACTTGTGATGCCTTCGGTATGATATAGATACACTTTATGACTCGTGATATGACGTTGAGATTTTGTTGTTGCTTTTGATGTGTTTGAAAGAATGGTATGCTTTATGTTATGGGTAAACATGTTATGCGGTTACGATGTTGATTGGTTGAGATTATCATGATTGATGTTGAGGATTGCCATATGAGAGGTGGTTGATGATGTTATGAGTTGATTTACTTTTGTTCATGTTGAGTTGTGAATGATGAAGGAATGATTTTGGAACCTAGGAAGAGAATATGGGATTAGCCCTTAGAGGTGGATGACTCCACCTCCTACCTTCTGAATTTGATTGATTGGTATGCGAGAAGCTGTTTTGGTGTTTGGGAGATTTTGACGGAATTTTGATTTGAAAGGAATTGACTTGTTTGGTGTAAGGCTGCTTGATTAAACATTGGATTTGAAGATCTTGAACGGTTTTAAAAAGGGCTGACTTGGGGTTTTAAAGGAGTTGAGAATTTCAATAATTTAGATGACAATCCTTTCATTTACAAACGCTTTGAGGACTTATGAACTGGATTTACATTATGATGTCTCACGAAGTGGATACAAGCATTGTATAGGGGTGCTTATAGATTGCTTGCTAAGACCTAGTCGGACGCTATAATGCTCTTAGAGTTGTGACACTTCCGGAAAGTCGAAGCGAGGATGTGATAGGGGCGCTTATTACACACTCGACAAGGCCCATTTGGAGATGTCACGACCGTGACCAGGATGTTGTGAGAATCCCAGAAGACGCAACCGAGATGATTACAAGATCCTTGGACATGGTCCTCGGACTCACCGATTTTAAAACTTCATCCCCTTTACTTTAAAATGATCTTAGTCTCGGGGACGAGACTTGTTTTTAGAGGTGGATGAATGTAAAGACCGGAAAATTTTAAATATTATTTTCTTAAAATATTAAATTATGTTCGACTTTAAAAATTAAGATTCTAGAAATTTTGAAATTTCCGTCCTCGAGCAACTGAATTTTATTTAAACGAACTTTTATATAGATTTGAATTGGGTTTTAGGAATGGATTTTGATTTTCGGAGATCGAGCATTAATAAAATTCGTTTAAGCTCCGGGTTATGATTGAAATTAATTTAATTCCATTATATTGAGATTAGTAAATTAAATTTTATTTAATTTGATTTAGTCGGGATTCGATCGGGCGAGCGGGTTTTGAGTCTTTTCCGCTAATTTTGAATTGGGTATTGTTGGGACCACGTATATTTTAATTTCTTTCCTTTTTCTTTTCTTTATCTCTCTCTCTCTCGCTGAAACTGTACACCCTCCCCTGCATCCCCCATTTTCCCTTGCAGTATACCACACTGGTCCCCTCCTCCCTCTTGGTCCCCCACACTCCTCTGTCTTCTTCCCCTTCTGCGTACCCACCACCTTCACACCCCTTTGCCTCATACCCTTAACCTCCTCTCACTCCCTCCCTCTTTCGGTTATGTAGACCACCACCCACCACAAACACCCCTCTCTTCCCTCTTCTTCTCTTTCAATTCCAGACCCTAACACACCGTCCTTCTCCTCCCTTGGCAGCCGCTGCACAGCCTCAGCACCACCACCCCCATAGCCCGTCGTCGCCGGCCACCATTCATCTCCGGACGCCACCGAAGCACCTTGCTCCTCTGCTTTGGAGAGAAGCCGGTCCGGTAGCAGCTGCATCTCCCTCCTCTCTCCATTCCTCCGAGCAGAAGCCTCCTACGACGTTGACGAACCCCAGAAGCCGCCAGGAGAGCCACCAAGGCGTCGCCCCTTCTCGGGCCCCTGTCTTTAAATCCGAAGAGCGGTGAGGTTCCTCCCTCTCTTTCTCTCTATCCGACTCGAAAAGCTCCGCCTTTAATCTATTACCTTCCGTCCCAGATCTATCTTGTTCAATCCGACCCCGACGAAGCCGAACGGAGCTCCGAGCGTCTCCAACGAGCCCTCGCATCCGAATCTAATCCACTCGGTGAGCCTTCTTTCTCTCTCCTTCTTCCTTCTAGGTATGTGGGTGTTAGGGTGTCGGAGAGCCTGTGGGTGATCGGAGCTAGCGCCGCCGCCGGCTAGTCCTCCTCCTCCTCC
Organism: Persicaria maculosa; assembly: GCA_963922045.1. Classification (NCBI taxonomy): domain Eukaryota; kingdom Viridiplantae; phylum Streptophyta; class Magnoliopsida; order Caryophyllales; family Polygonaceae; genus Persicaria; species Persicaria maculosa. Next base: position 13,364,658 of record OY998261.1, on the reverse strand, counting down.
TCCTTCTTCCTCCTTCGCTCCTCCGGCGTCGAGGTCCTCTGTTCTGAGGTTGAAGACAACTGCCTTCTTTCCTATTGGGCTGGGCTTGACCCGATTGACATCCGGGTTATATCACATGTAAAATGTGGATCCCTCTTTCCTTCTTTTAATTTCAATTCGGGTTGGGCTTTAGTGGGTTGTGGGCCTTTTCTTTCTTTTCTGTTGGAGATCTGGGCTGAGAGTTTCGGGTATCACAAACGGGTTGGGTCCTTCTTTTCTTTCCTTCCGGGTTGGGGCCTTACCTTAGGCTTGGATCCGGGTTCTCATTCGGGTTGTGTGTTCGGGCTGGGAGAATGGGCCTGCTGGGTTGGGCTTCTGTTTTAATTTTGGATTGTGATGTATTGTGTTATATTATGCATTATTATTTATATTATGTGTTATATTATTTTATATATATATATATATGTTATATTATATGTTATTTCTGATTTTTGGATATGTATATATATATTCTGAAATTTATTAATATATATTTGTAAAGGGTTTTAAAAGTAAATATTATTTGAGATGTGTTACTAAATGATGTTTTATAAAGTGATTTATTTATTGACTTATAAATTTGGGTCATTAAAATGGATTGATTTTGGCAATTTTATTATATTTAAATATTCCTTGAGATGTGTTATTATATAATGATTGTAAGATGATTTTAAGATGAGGATTTAAACATGTGAGTTGGGAATTTTAAAGTGAATTGTTGGTTTTGAATTATAATGTTAATTGTGAACATAGGATTATTTTGATGATTTAATGTTGGAATTTTTATAATGTTTTGAAATAAGAAATATGCCGGAATTATCTTATAACATGATTTTGGGAAAATGGGCCTTAAGGTTTAAATGTTTAATGTCGGGATTTAGATAAGCGATTTTAAAAGAATTATTTGATTTCCTAAGTTGAGTTCTTTGAGAGATTGTTTTGGAAATGAGATGATGCGATGATATGAACATGAAATGAGATATGGTTTGTGATGAAATGAGATGGAATAATCTGAAATGAGATATGAAAAGAGATGTATGATAGTTAGGGGCGCCTTGTGTGAATTAGATAGACTTATGTATTTGTATGTTATTAGGTGATTGTGATATGTTGGACATTGCTTGCTATTGGTGACTCTTACTTGGATTCTGCTTCTGCCTTGTTCTCTGTTGTTCGGCTTATTCAGGTAAGTTCCTTTATGGGCTTACTCAGATTCGAAAGAGATTACCGGCTTGTGAATGTATGACATACTAGGTGTTGCATAAGCATTAAAGCATGCCATGTAGTATCATGCTAGGTTGCACTTGTGATTGAGCATTCTATTTCTTTACGCGTATGAAACAGAACGGCCGTTATCTGTGATAGTCCTAGAGTCTTTGCTAGGGTCATAGGGTAGCCCAGCCCCATCGGGTGCCCTGAGTCTATCGAGTCGATATGAGCATGATGATAGCCCAGCACCATCGGGCATGTTTATTTTAATTTATGCTATGATGATGAGACATGATATGATGATGAGATATGATATGCTATAGCATCGAACTGGCCAGTCTCTGCACTAACGGAAAGGGGTGCAGAGGTAGGAGAGGGACATGCCACTTGGCATTCTTTGGGCGCCTTTACAGTTATTTCTCGCATATTGTAAATTAGGATCATGCTAGTGTGATTTAGTTTCCGCATCTGCATCATCTTTATTATTAGCGTATGTGTATGTTCGCTTGCTGGACAGAGCGTGTTGGGGCCTCGGTCTGACCCCGCTCGCACCAATTGTTTTTAGGTATGATTGCTCCCTATTTATATGGCGTGGGAAAGTCCCCCGGCGATTGCAAAGAAATCTGTCTAACCCCGCTAATCTGGTCATACGACTTTAGAATTATGTTTTGGTTTGACCCGGCCTTGCCGTGGCTTTTGTATCTAAATCATATTTCCACTTCACTTTCGCTTAAACTGAATTTATGAAACTTCGACTGATTAGAGGTTTGAAACCTCGACCCGTACCTGAATTGCAACATCCGAACGAAGGTATCCGACCTTCGAAACGTATCCCGGATATTTATATCCGGGCTGTTACAGCTTCGTTTTGATATATAGTATGCATTAATCCGATATCTGAGTAAAAAGTTATGAATGTTTGAAAATTGAAGGTATATTAATCACTTTAAATCTTATTTAAATAACCCACAATGCTTTTATAGTTTATTTAGATTGACATTCCTATAATATAATTTATCTTTAGATCTTTGAAATGAGAGGTATATTACTCATTTCGACAATTAGGTAAGAAATTACGAAAGTTTAAATGAAGAAAAATGTTAGATTTTCTACTTTGCAAAATAATAGTGATGTTTCTAAAAAGATGACCGGGGTAGGAATTCACAAAGCTTTTGATTTGGTATATCATCTCATTGAGTTGGTTTTAGTGTTACCGGTTGCAAAAATTATAGTGGAAAATGTTTTCTCTACTATGGGTATTATCAAACCATATTTACGCAACAAGATAAGAGAATATTTTCTCTCTGAGACTTTCGTCAGCTAGGTTGAATCTCTCTGAGACTTTTGTCAGCTAGGTTAAAAAGGATGTTTTCAAACGCATTGATAATGAGGTTATCATTCAATATTTTTAGGGTATGAAAACTCATTAAATATATTTACCATGTGTCGAGTTGAACTATTTTATTATAAAAATCTAATTAGCAATGAAGAATTTTTTGTACTAGTGAACTCTTTTATTTTTATTGCTATTTTGTAGTGTTGAAGATATTATGTGTTGTACGAGTTCGTGTTATTTATTGTTGTTTATCATCGGTGTGCCCCCACCCTCTTCGGGTTCTGGCTCCGCCACTGATGGTGATAATGTGCTCATATGAATGCCTTGTAAGGCAAACGATTGTTTTCCAAATACACCTTTAGACTTTCTATAATGAACAATCATATTGCATTAGCAAAAATAACCAAGACAAAAGCTTCATCTGTCACTGTATTTTCCAATTCATGGTTGCAGTTACAAGTTGTAGTAAGATGGTCATTTCAATTTCCTATTTCTAGGTTTTTCTCGTGTTATCACTAATGGGCGATAAATGCAATTTTATCTATATATTATACTTTAAATGAGAAGCAATTTTGCGACGTGTCATCATTTTATGCCAAGTTATTTTAGGTAAGTGTATTTCCATAATAATTTAATTAAGGCCGAAAAGACAAATAGGTATATTAAATGACCCCCCTAAGACATATTGGTATATTAAAAGACTCAAGAGACAAATAGGTATATTAAAAGTGTTCATATGGACAAATTGGTATATTAAAAGACTCTAGTGGACAAATAACCTTTTTTTACATCATTAGACTTCCTTTTCATTTTATTTTAATAATAAAATCATTTTAATATATTTTTATAATGATTAATTGGTTACATACTCATATAATCTTATTCATTTGATTGTATAATCATAAAAAAAAAATTTGCATATATTTCTATCAAATTATAAAACTATTGGATTTTTATCATTATTTGTCACTAATAATATTTATTATATAAATTTAATAAATAAATATTTTATTACAATGGTTGTTTATATAAATTGCACAAATTAAATTGTCCTGCAAAATATGAGCTAATATTTGTTTAGAAACCACAAAAAAATGTTTCATAAAATAAAAATGAAATAGGAGAATTTTTATAAAACCTTGCAGAATAAACTAAGTTAAAATTATATTTCATATGCTATTTTTATTATTATTATTATTATTATTATTATTATTATTTATTATTATTATTATTATTATTATTATTATTTATTTTCTAAAAATAAGCAATAAGTGTTTTAACTTGCAATTTGTAAACCAACTATTAAATAAGCGCTTTTTTGTAATTTATACAAAAAAACCAATAATTTTTTATGTAATAAGATTTTATACAACATTATTAGTTACAAAGATATGGCAAAAAAAATAGTTTTATAATTTTATAGAAATATATCCAAATTTTTATTTTTTTATGATTATATATTCAAATGAATAAGAGTTAAATAAAGAATTAATTATTTAAAAATATATGAAACTTTTTTATTAAGAAAAATCAAATGACATGAAGCCAAATGAGGCAAAAGGGCTATTTGCCCCTTATAGTTTTTTAATATACCATTTTGTCCATATGAACACTTTTAATATACTTATTTGTCTCTTGAGTCTTTTAATATACCAATATGTCTTAGGGGGGTCATTTAATATACCTATTTGTCTTTTCGGCCATTTAATTAATTAAAAAATTAACCTATTTATTATTTATCTATATATCTCAGTCTTTCCATATATATCTATAATTTATTATAGGTTATTCTATTTAATTTTAGAGAATATTCTTAAGGCATAATTGGATATATATATATATATATATATATATATATATATATATATATATATACATGCACTCATTAAATTTTATTAATTTATCTATATACACATAAAAAAAATTCAAAATTTTGGTTTATATACATCAAATATAATGATCTTATTAAATTATCCAAAATATGATTTTGGTTTAACGATTATAGATTAAAATTTTCATTTAACATATCATTTTAAGAAAATACATGCAAAGATATTTTTGGTCATTTTTTTCAATTCATTATTTCATTATATACTCCATTTTCTCACCAGTTGTCCAATGCAAAATATTGAATTAATATTAATATTAATGTTAATATATAATTTTAATGAAAAGTAAGTTTGAAGAGGTGACATTATCACATTAATTATAGTTTTTTCCATAATATATTCAATATTTTCTAACCAAGGGGTTTAGTTCAAAATATTGAATTAATAAATAATCGATACCTATATGTAATTCTTTATATACTATATTAAATTAAAAGCACGAGAACATATCTTATAAATTCTCTCTTTCATCTAAGATATTTTTGTAAAAGTATTTTTAAAATCTTTTATATAATATTATAGTGATAGTAATTTTTTTTCTTTCTAATAAGATTATTTTAAAATATCTATATCTATACACTTCTTTAAGTGAGAAATATTTTTAATGAGGTGTTATCATTACATTTAATTATAGTTTTTTGAATTTAAATGGGTATCCTGGGCTACTAACACCCGATTGATCCCATGGGTCATGAAGTTAATAACTAGGTAAACCCTCTATTGGCCACCCGGGGTGGGATTCGAATCAGGGACCTTTGGGTACATTTCGCATGACCTTTCCAACTGAAACAACCTGAAATGGTTTACATTAATTGTAGTTTTTTCAACCAATAAAATTATAAATTTTTACTTTTATACTAGCTTTTGTTAAAATTTTACAATATTAATTTGTCATATTATTATGATTTAAAAAATAAACCGCGCAATGGCGCGGGAACTGTACTAGTTTACTTTTACATGACTTGCATATAATCACCTATCTACTGATATGCACCATTTAAGCCGTTGCTATCTTTGAAACTTCTAATACTTGATTCGACGTCTGTCCTGTAGGAAGAAAGAAAGCGATCTCTGATAACCAAACTGACAGGAAAAGCAGTTCTGGCTGCTGCTGCTACTAATCGTGATGGCTACCATCTTGAATCCATCGTCTCTTTGGCCTCTGTCATGGTGATCGAGCTATAGGCTCTCAATATCAAGCAGTAGAGATGGTGCTATAAAGGCCTGGAAGTGAAAGATCATTAGTAGTCAAAATAGAAAATCAAGTTACACAAAAACAAATCTTAATAGACTATTAACAAACATCAATTAAAAGGGAAAAATTCAACATTGCAATCAAAAGAAAATCAGGAAAAAAGTGAAGAGATAAAGGCATAGAAAACCTTTTTATAGGGTTAATGAGTGATTCGATCATCGAATATTTGAAGCATTCCTTGAGGTAGCGTCAAATCCGCAATGCCAATAAAAAAATACACCTAAAAAAAGGGGATTTTGTTCTCGATCAGATCCACAATATGTAAACACAAATGACAAATGTACATGCATGAATAGCCTCATAAAACGATAAACATAAATAGGTCTCAACTCATCAACCAAAGAAACGGCAAAAAAAAAAAAAAAATTGATTTCCTGAACTAACAAATGGAAGGATATTTCGAATTTTTTTTTCAAAATATTCACAAAAAAAATAAAAATTTACGCAAAAATTCGCACATTGAAAATATTTACAAAAATATTCAAAATTTGTAGGAAGGTAAGAGAAACGCAGTCTAAGACCGCGTTTCATTCAGAAGAAGTGGAGTATGGAAGAGGGAAAAAAAACACAAAAAAGAAACGCGGTTTGAATCCGCGTTTTATAATTAATTTTGGCTAAAACACGGTTTCAAACTGCATTTATTACGTTTTATATTTTAAATTAAAAAAGTATATCTACAAAAAACAAATTGAATGAAACGCGGCATTAACCCGCATTTCATTTGTAAGCCCTCGCCCTCCACACACTGTCGCTCTCCGGTCCAGCCCTCCTCCTCGACCTCCTCCTTGCCGGAAATCGAAGGCTTAGCCCCCCTCCCTACCGCTCCACCAGAAAGCGTCGCAATCATGGCCTGCGAAGGGAGAGAAGCACTTGGGCGGAGGCGTCGACGAAGCTCCGTTGACAATGGCGGAGCCGACGACGAAGCTCCGTTGACAATGGCGGAGCCGACGACGAAGCTCCATTGAGATTGGGGGATGCCGACCTCGAAGCTCTTCTTTGACGAAGCTCCGTTGCAATGGAGGAGGCGAGGATGACGCTCAATTGACAATGGCAGAGGCGATGACGAAGCTCCTCTTCGATCCGGGCGACCTCGAAGCTTCCTCTTCAATATGAGATTGGGGGTTGCCGACCTCGAAGCTTCCGCCACTGACGAGGGCTCCGACGACCATGGAATGGCTCCGACAATCTGAGATTGGGGTTGCCGACCTCAAAGCCTCCGCCCGGTGATGATTAGGGTTGCCGATAGCAACTTGGGTTTGCCGATAGCAACAGGGAGGGCGACAAATGAAACGTGGCTTAAAGCTGCATTTCATTAATTTGTTGTTTTTTTTTAAATATACTTTTTAATTTTAAAATAAAACATAATAAACGCGGTTTGAATCCGCGTTTTAGCTAAAATTAATTATAAAATGCGGTTTGAAATTGTATTTTTTTCGTATGTGTTTTTACCACTTCCAAATTTCACTTATACTAAATGAAATGCGGTTTGAGACCGCGTTTCTTTGACATCTCTTCAAATTTTGAATATTTTTGTAAATATTTTCAAGGTGCGAATTTTTCCGTAAATTTTTATTTTTCTCTGAATATTTTGAAAAAAAAATCGGATATTTCCTTCTTATTCTTGAGTTCATATGCTAACCAAATTAATCGTAGAACCTAGAAATCAATAGATGAGAATCCCAGAACTAACAAATGGGAGATGTCTAATACATAAATTCAGCCTTTGAGTGGCATGAGAGATTATAATCACCCCAAATTGAATTTTTAAAAGATGAAACACCAAAAACCTAGATGAGAATCCCAGAACTAAGCTCCCCTAAAACCAATAATTCAAGCAATTGTGATCTAGAACAAGGCTTCATTGAAACATTAACAGATTGGGGGCCACCAATTTAACAAATGCTAAAATTGGAAATCCATAACTCAAAAAGAAGAGAAGAGAGAGCCCCAACCTTGATCTATTCGATTTCAAATCTGAACAACGAACCAAATCGTCTGTTGGAGTCAACGAGAAAGCGAGATATGGGTTTTATTTGTTGAAGAAGAAAAAATGGGTTTGGTTGTTTAAATTGGTAGGGATGGGAATATTTTTATATAAGTAATAAAGAAATCGCACCATTAGTCCAACAAATGACAGAAAAGGTAGGAAGGACTAGGGAGTTATTAGGGCTTAATTCTCCATAGTTGACATTTTCGGATGGTAGATGGAGAATGTTGAAGTCAAGTAGTGATTTAGGGTGCTTTGGCTCTTAGGGATTTCAGTGATTAAGGGTTTATCATGGTAGAATGATTTTAGACTGGCTCGGCTTCTGGGGATAACCATTGGAGAACCAGATGATCAACCTAGGGAGATTACTAAGACTAATTCGATCAGCGAGGGTATAGGTGAAAATGGTTGGCTCATTAGGTTCTTTGATTTCGCCTTCTTTTGTGAATGGATTGCAGTCAGCTACCTACCTGTACACACTTAATCATTCAGGGGTTGGAGACTACCTCTGTAATAGAATAAAGATAGATAAGTGAACCAAAAGGTCCAAAATCGCTTCATGCCGAAAGCAACACAACCTATATATAAGATGACTTGGTCCCTAACCCTCTTTCCTTCAGAACACTTTCGGTCCTGTTAGATGGGTTAGAAACATCAGATTCTGAAAGCAACAAAATGGCAGGAAAAAAATCAGCTATCGAAAATGAGTAACAAATACATTATGCAATCTCATCATTCTCCACCTTTAACTCCTGCATAACCACACATCATCGTAGCGAATGATTGAACATGGTTTGCGTGTTCGAGACCGAGCAATGTTGTTGATTATGCACGATCTCACAATCTGTCACTCAAGAACACTCAGAGAAGAAGAAGAGGAAAAACAGATCTCTCAGAAATTCAGAAATTTTGATTACTTTGTAAAACAATCTTTGTAATACATGAAGGAGCTATTTATACTATCAATATACAAGTGGGAAGATTGTATCTTATTGCCTAAGTCACCTACTGACTTTATTCTATATGTAACTAACTCCACCCACTTGCACTACACTACATGTGACATCAAGTATCCTCAACACTCCCCCTCAAGTTAGGAGTCTTGAACCAATTTACCACTCCTAACTTGCTCAACAACTTAGAACTTTGATCAGAGCACAGAACCTTAGTAAAGACATCAGCAGGTTGCTGTTTAGTAGGAAGATAACCCAGCACTATCTCTTGATTGAGCACCTTATCACGCACCAGGTGGCAATCCCCTTCAATGTGCTTTGTACGTTCATGGAACACTGGGTTCCTTGCAATATGTAGAGCAGACTGATTGTCACAGAGCAATTGAACAGGCTCTAACTCAACATCCAGATCTGCAAGAAGCTTTACAAGCCATGTGACTTCACAACATGTCATAGCCATGGCTCTATACTCTGACTCAGCAGAGGACATAGCTACATATGACTGCTTCTTAGTCCTCCAAGATATCAGTGAGTTTCCAAGCAAGATGCAGAATCCTGTGAGTGACTTTCTTATCATGGGACAACTTTGCCAATCTGCATCACAGAAAGCTTTGAGCTTTAACTCAGAGTTCTTTGACAAGAGCAACCCTTGCCCTGGTGTCCCTTTCAGATATCTGAGAACATGTTTTGCAGCCCTCCAATGATCATCTGTAGGAGACTGCATAAACTGACTCAGCACTTGTACAGAGTAACAGATGTCAGGTCTAGTGATTGTAAGATAGATTAGCTTTCCCACTAATCTTCTGTAAGACATAGCTTCTACATTATCTCTGCTCCCTTCCATGGTAAGCTTCTCCTTTGGATCAAGAGGTGTCTTGGCAGGTTTAGATTCCAGCATTCCAGTTTCAGTTAGCATTTCTGTAATGTACTTCTTCTGATTCAGGAAGTATCCCTCTTCTGTTCTGTCTACTTCAATGCCCAGAAAATACTTTAGATCACCAAGATCCTTCATTTGAAAATGATTCCTGAGATGAGCCTTGAGCTTGTGAATCTCCTCCTCATTATCTCCTGTAATAATCATATCATCCACATATACCAACAAGGCTGTGAATGATTTTCCAGTTTTCCTTGTGAACAGAGAGTAATCTGCCTTGGATTGATCAAATCCTGCAGCTCTCACTACTTCAGAGAATTTGGCAAACCACTGCCTTGGGGCCTGCTTAAGGCCATATAAAGACTTTCTCAGTCTACACACCTGGTTGTGATCATTGCCCTCTCCCAGAGTCTCCCCCTGAGGGCAAGGATCCTTAGAGGACTTGTACTTGTGAAGAAATGTGAAGGCAGGAGGGAGTTCCATGTACACTTCCTCCTCTAAGTCACCATTCAAGAATGCATTTGTAACATCAAGCTGACTGACAGACCAACCTTTCACAACTGCCACAGCTAATACAGTTCTGACAGAAATCATCTTAGCCACAGGTGCAAAAGTCTCACCATAGTCCACTCCTTCAGTCTGAGAGAATCCCCTGGCAACTAACCTTGCTTTGTATCTATCCAAGGATCCATCTGCCTTGAATTTGAGTTTAAAGAGCCATTTGCAAGATACAACTGAGTGATGTTCAGGTCTGGGCACCACATCCCATGTATGTGTAGACTCAAGAGCATTAAGCTCAGTGAGCATTGCATCACACCATTTGTCTACTTTCACAGCCTCATGAACAGACTGAGGCTCAGACAGAGTAGCCAATGTGTTCATAAGCTTGTGATAAGAAATAGAGAAAGAATTTGTGGACAAAGAACATACAAAAGGATGAGGAGACTTACCACACAGAGGAGAGGCAGTTGCAGTGGAGGGAACTAGGGAGCCTGCACAAACATAATCCTGATGCCAAGAAGGTGGTTTATGAGATCTAGTAGACCTCCTAGGAGGAGGAGCAACAGGTATGTGATCAAACTCTGGTGGTACAGGTGATGGAGAGTAATCACCATGAGACAAGGGCTCAGAGGTATTTTGAGTAGGGTTTAACAAAGGAGAGTCAGGTTGAAGGACTCCTTCAGGATGAACTAAAATAGGTTCATCACTCAGAAAAGATTGATCAGGGAGGTTTGGACTAGGATAAGGAGTATACTGAGGTATAGAAGTGGTGTCTGAGAATGGAAAAACATCCTCATGAAATAGAACATCTCTGCTGATCATACATTTCTTAGAGACAAGGTTGTAGAGCTTATAACCTTTGTAACCAAAGGGGTAACCCAAGAACACACAAGGATCTGCATGAGAGTCAAACTTTTTCCTGTTGGAAGAGATAGTAGAAGCAAAACAAAGACAACCAAAGACACGAAGCTTAGAGTAATCTGGTGGAGCTGAGAAGACTATCTCATAAGGTGTCTTATACTGCAGAAGAGCAACAGGAAGTCTGTTTATAAGAAATGTAGCAGTTAGGACACAATCACCCCAAAATTTTGTGGGAAGAGAGGACTGAACTCGAAGAGCTCGAGCCATGTCAAGAATTTGTTTGTGTTTTCTTTTAACCCTCCCATTCTGCTGAGGAGAAGCAGTACAAGAACTCTCATGAATGATCCCCTTAGATTTAAGAAAGGAGTCAACATCTGAATTGAAAAACTCAGTGCCTTGATCACTTCTCAGAGTTTTGACAGAAGCATTGAATTGCCTTTCAACCATATAGATAAAGTTTCTCAACAAGGATGGAGTTTCAGTTTTGTGTTTCATAAGAAAGGCCCACACACTCCTGCTCCTATCATCAACTATAGTCAGGAAATATTGATGACCATTATAAGTGGGGTTATCAAAAGGTCCCCAAAGATCACAATGTAACAAATCAAACACATGATCAGCAAGAGATGTACTAGGTAAGAAAGAGGGTCTGACTTGTTTAGCAATAGGACAAACTGAGCAAGAAAAATCTGAATCACTGTGTTTATCATTCATTATACAAGGAATATGACTGAGCTTGTCTTTAGAAGCATGTCCAAGTCTGAAATGCCATCTAGCACTCAAATGATTATTACAACTTGACTTAGGGAAAAACATAGGTAAAGTAGGAGAGACACCACAAAATTTCTCAAGGTAATAAGGGGGTAAGAAATCTTGTATCTTGGACTCTGGCACCAGATAGTACAGACGCTCATGTTCCCTACCAACTGCCATCACCTTCCTCTTTGTAGGGTCCTGAATAACACACAGGTTATCAAAGAAATGAATATGACAGTGAAGGTCATGAACAAGACAACTCAATGATATGAGATTGAACTTGAAGCTTGGGACAAACAAAACATTTTTGAGAGTAAGAGTGTCAGAAATAGAAACAGGACCAACATGTGTAATATGATCAGTGTGACCATTAGGAAGATGAACATCAAGAGTGTTTGTCAAGGTGGAGAGATGGTTGAACAAAGATTTATCACAAGCCATATGATCAGTAGCACCACTGTCGAGCACCCAGACTTTAGAGAAATTTGATACACTAAGACAAATAGATGTACCTGCCATGTTGCTCATGTTTACCTCAGACCTTTGCTGCTCCATAAGATTGAAAAGAGCACTCATCAACTTCTGGCTCTCCTCTGACATGTTGCTAAACATTTTATAAGCATTTTCTGATCCCTCAGAGCTCCCCCTGTTTGTGATGTTAGCAAAAGGTTCTTTAGCCTTGCCTTTCTGATCACCAGTTCCTTTAGGCACTTGAGGTTTAGTTTTACTCTTAGAGTGCCATGCAGGATATCCAATCAGCTCCCAACATTTCTCAACTGGATGATTTCCATTGCAATGTTGACATTTCTTCCTGACAGAACCTGTATCACTGGATCTGTCTCCCCCTTTCCTAGAGGAGAATGCAGTAGAATCAGTTTTAAAATCAGTATTCTTCATCTTGGAGCTGTACTCATCTTGGATCAGCAGAGAGTGAGCCTGACTTGCAGTTGGCAAGGGTGTGGAGAGAAGAAACTGACGTCTCACAGCATCAAACTTGGCATTCAAACCCATCAGAAACTGCATGAGCTTAATTTCATTATCAGAAGCATCAATTTGTGAGTTGAGATCACACTCGCACTTGCCACATCTGCATCGCACTTGAACAGTAAGACCAGACAGCTGCTGCCAGAAGCCTTTGAGCTTCGTGAAATAATCTGAGACAGAGGCATCACCTTGTTCACAGGTTTGGATCTCTTTCCTGATCTGGAAAATGAGAGGACCGTTCTTCTGGCCATAACTCTCCTCCAAATCCTCCCACATCTCTTTAGCAGTATCATATTCATCAAGCGTAGCATAGATCTCCTTCGAAACGGAGTTAAGAAGCCACGAGCATACCATATCATTACAACGATGCCACTGATGAGAATTTTCAGGAGATTCCATAACAGATCCATCAACTAATCCTATCTTATTTTTCACTGACAAAGCTTTCATGACTGATTTCTTCCAACGACGGTAATTATCACTGACAAGTTGAATCGGAGTAAGAAGCATACCGGAATTGTCGGATGGATGGATGAACAGAGGATTCTGCAAATCTCCGGCAGTGATGAAATCACGACGACGAGCTTCAGGTGTACCATCCATGGCCATGATTGCAGCACAAAGAGGAAGAAAATGATGAATTACAGAAGAGAACTTGCAGATCTGCACATCAGAGCTCTGATACCATGTTGATTATGCACGATCTCACAATCTGTCACTCAAGAACACTCAGAGAAGAAGAAGAGGAAAAACAGATCTCTCAGAAATTCAGAAATTTTGATTACTTTGTAAAACAATCTTTGTAATACATGAAGGAGCTATTTATACTATCAATATACAAGTGGGAAGATTGTATCTTATTGCCTAAGTCACCTACTGACTTTATTCTATATGTAACTAACTCCACCCACTTGCACTACACTACATGTGACATCAAGTATCCTCAACAAATGTCTTATGCTTACAACGTCAAATATATGTAGCTTTGGAGCAGAAGCACGACCTTGAAACCCAAATACAGTCTGAGAAGAGAAGGGCAGAACTTTTGATCTATGAAAGACGAGCGTTTACAAAACTGCCTACCTTTCAAGAGTAAGGCAAGACAAGAGATGACGATGAGAGGTGTCAGTTCCACATAATGAACCATCTCTAAAGCTGTTTTACTCGGATAATTCCTTACATGTTTGGTTTTTCCTTTTCGGTTTACCTTAGGAGAAGCTAAATGAACACACTATATATACAAGTTAAGGAGCTACAATTTAGAACAAAAAATTGAAATAAAAAAACTCGCAAACGAGGTTCTCACGTCTAATGGTAGAACAAAAGTTTGAACAAGGTTCTGATGATATTAAGTACATGAAATAAAAAAGACACGCACCTTTTTCATCAAATGTTAACGACCGACATGGTCACATGGAGGTTGCAGAAGGAGCTAGGGAAATACCGGCGAACATCGCGTTTGATCTTTTTCAGATCCAAGTATCTAATTTTTCTCTTCTTAGCTACTTGTTGCAATGCAGTTTTGACAAGCCTCTTGGCGCTCCCCTGAGGAAACAGAATCAAATAACATGTCTTAGTTTTAAAGTTTTACAATAGCTTAATACCACCATTGTGAAAGCATTTCAAACTTGTTTGTTAATGTTTATAAATTTAGCGCTGGGATTTAGAACCTGCATAGAGATGAAAAGCCATTGCACATAAATTAACAAGAAACAAAAAGAAATGTCAGCTTTTCACCGAAATTCTTAATCAGGCTCCTATCCCCGGTCTCTCTTAGCATGTTCTTCTGGTTCTGAATCGCCTTCTTGTATATCGCATATAATTTGTGATTCCAAAAGTACTTCCTTTATAATTCTTTTTGTGTTTCTTCTTGCTGCTTTGCTTGGTTTTTTTATTTAAGAATCTCCGGTCTCGTTTCTTTTTGTGTGTTTGTGATTTTTGTGTTTCTATTCGATTTAAAGTTGTGGTTTGAACTATTCGATTTGGTGACAGATTTAGGGCATGCTCAATATGTCACAAGTGGAGCAGCCCTCACCCCTCGAGATGTTGTCGTAGTCTACCTCTTTACCTCACCACCGCCTTCGACACCTTTTCACTTTCTTCTTGCTATTGGCTGCCTTACCACCAAATCCGGGTAAAGGAACTAGGTTTTTATTAAGATATCTTCAATTTCTTTCCCCTTTTCATCCTTTTCTTACTCGTCTGCCACCATGAGTTTGTATATTAGGGTTGTTCTTCAATTTTTCATCATATGCCTAGGACCAAGACCATTTACATGCTGCTGCATGACATAATTCCTTTTCTTCCATGAGTTTTGGATAGCATAGAAGGGAACTCATCACTATTAAACTTGCATTGCAAGTCCTATCCATCCTAAGTGAATAAGGTCCTTAAATAGTTACTACCCGCCCTATGTCACATCTGCTGTACAATTTTTTTTAAATCTGCACCTAGAAATCAAGTGCTCAGCTACCAATGGGAGCTGCCTTTGGAATTAGCCCTTCAACACAACAGGTTTGTTGCTGCTACTGTATTCAAGTCTTGAATTTAAGCATCATTCTAAGTTTCTAATATTACAAGGAGGGACGTTGCTTGTATCCTTTCCATATGATATGATCAGACTTGTTATCAGTCATCTTTCAGCCTAATGTACCCCTTATATGCATTTTTAAATATATCCCCCCTTACTAACTTTGTTTCCTTTTTTTGGGTATGGACTCTAAATCAGACAATGTTATATTCTCAACACATACAAGCAATTTGAAGTTGGCCTCAAAACAATTGCAGGAGTTGATTATTCTACTTTTAAAAGACAAAATTAAAAATATTACACTTTTTTTTGACAACCAAATAATTTCAGGAGGTATGCATACAATAGAAAGATGTGGTAAAGGTATAGGGCTTTGTTTGACATTGGATCATAACATTAGAGATTTAGAGGGAGGGGAAGGTAGCTCATGGGAATGATTATTTGCAATTTTATTCACTATAGTTCATGAGGATTGGTAGTTTTTCTTTTCCTAATTATATTCAAATATTCATTTCTTAAGGTTTGAGTATGCCTTAGTGATTGTATTGAACTTATTTGAGTCTGTTTACGAAAAAAATTGGAGTTGATTTCTCTACATCTGTGATCTGTGCAAGATAATTAGGTTTTGTTTTTTTGGTGTGGTTGTGCCCATGTGGCATACCAATGAATTACCTCTATATAACTCTGTCCAAGGGGAAGATATTAAAATTTATTGTACGTGTGTTTTTCCAAATAGCAGACCTCTTTAGAACCTTTGCTGGTTCGCTTCCTTTGTTTCATCCCCCGAGGCATGATAGTGTTGAAACCATCTGCCAAGCACTTGGTGGATGTTAAGATACTCACAAGTATTTTACTTCCATAGAAGATCCTTTTTTATCTCAAAACCATGAAACCCATAAGATAAGGCATTATTGAACTTCTACCTTTACATCTCCCTCTCAAACTATATTGTTAGGTGATCAGTTGGAAATTGCAAAAGAAACCAGTGTGACTTGGCATGGGAATAACCGAATAAACATGTACCCATCTTCGTGGCCGTCGGGTCACCACAAGGAAGAACATGAAGCCCTTCCTGTTGACGAGCTAATGGAAAAGGCGGATGGTTTTTCTCGAGTATACTCTGGTTGGTTTTTCCCAATTAAATGATGTGTTTCACTTTCATTTTCATGAAAAGAAGAACAATATACTTCTTAACAAAAACTGATATATGGTAACAATATTTGACTCCTAGAACACAATACGAAATCCTCATATTTCTACAAGAAAAAAAAGCACGTTGTGAATGACCGGAGCTGGTGTTGACAATGCAGCAACTTTGAAAAAAGCAGATATCTGAAGAGGAACTTCAGATCCCTACTGATGCTACAAGAAGTGCTTCTAATATCGTCTTGATAGAGCTCGACCTTAGTGTGATCATGAGTGTTACTTATGAATACTGAGTTCCATTTACTAGCAATAGAACTTTTTGAACATTAGGTATAAGGTTGGATGTTCAAATAGCAAATAATATATAATTTGATGTCTGGTCACTCTCTCTTTAAAATGCAATACTTAATACTTTCAGGAAGTTTGTACTGGTGTTCTTAGTGATTTTGTACAACCGTGAAGGTATACTAAATCTTTTCACACATACTCGTAAGCTTCTTTTTCCACTCTCATAGATGTTTTGCTCATGAAGTTCTTCATTAGCAATATAAGCTTGTTTTTCCACACTAAAATGTTTTTATCATGCTAGATGACCACTTAAGATGTGCAGTGCTTATGGCCCTAAAGCATGGGATGTATGCTGAACATACCTTATGTATCATCTTCGCAATATTTCCTATGTAGTATGCTTTCTAATGCTTGTTTCTCTCTTTCTTTTTTCCTTGTATTTTATACACAACTGAACACAGAGCTTGCAATGTTGGTAAACCAGAGTCACTTGAGG
This sequence comes from Persicaria maculosa, assembly GCA_963922045.1. Lineage (NCBI taxonomy): Eukaryota > Viridiplantae > Streptophyta > Magnoliopsida > Caryophyllales > Polygonaceae > Persicaria > Persicaria maculosa. Next base: position 13,347,575 of record OY998261.1, on the reverse strand, counting down.
AGCTCGTTAAGGATTACCACAAGCAATACGAGTCACTATGTGAACTCTATCATAACCTTTCTGGGGAACTGAAGAAGAAAGTTCATGATAAATACGTAGAGGGGAAAGAAAAATTCTCAACCTCTTCATCGGACTCATACTCAATGGGGACCATTCTTCCAAGGGAAAAGGTAGTTGTAAGAATGGAGAATTGCAACCTTTGTTACATGGAAATGGAAACTATACGAACATGGAAACATCAATTTCAATTACTGCTACCCTAGGTTACAAAAGGGTATGTGTGTTCGCATTTCACTTGGATAAGGAAACAAGTAATGCTTGTCCTTCGGAGTTTACGAGTAGCAAGTCGGTAAGATTGCAACATAATTTCCCAAGATTTCTCTATATCCCACCACAATGTGACAATGTCAAACAACACATTATGCAGTTCCCATAATCTCATCAGAGAAACAATGACAACATTATCAACTCAAATTGCCTCCATAAGTCCCAAATTCCGTCAATAAATGCATAATATAGGAGTTCAAAACTGCTGTCAAGAATCAAAATGGTACATGTTGACAATAATTTTTTTTTTTACAAATATCAGTATCTACATTACAACATAAAATTCTATCATCTTCCCATATTCAACTCAGGAAAGATTGATTCTTTTTTGCCCATTCTTTTCAGTAGCTAACAAAATCAACATCATATGTGATGTGACTGCAATAAAGATTCAAAAGAGCAGCAACTGAATCAATGGGAGATTTCAAGGGACTTGCCTCTCAGCAGCTTCAGCAACAATAGGCAACCTAGGGATTTGGCCAAAAGCACAAGAAGAGGACCCATAAATCAAGCACACCAGCAAGAACAAGAACACAGTACTATCCAAGCTCATCATCAAATCCAACCCAAACCCCTCTCTGGGATTGAAAGTCCTCTCCACAAGGTCAGGGAAAATCAACAGCACATCAAGAACGATAGCCTGCATAGTATTAAACCTGACGTACCTGCTAAAATTAGGGTTTCTGACAACCACAAAGTAGAGGGTCAAGAACACCAGGAAACCATTCAAGGGGAAGCTCTTGAAAGCCCTAATTGCCGGGATTAGGGGCTGCAGGAGGACTTGAATTGGGGTGAATTGGGTGATTACGTATTTCCCGTACTGGACCCCGTCGAAGAAGGGGTAGAAGTAGCAAATTGCGGAGATTAATCTGTCTGGACCGTCAATTGAATCTGTGTTGTTTTTCTTCTGAAATTGGATATGGAAGTTGGGCTTTTGGGTGTTGCTGAGTGGCCTGGGGTTTGAGAGGAACAGATGATGATTTCTAGGTGGGAGGAGAGAGGAGGAGAAATGGTGGATGCAGGCCTTTGAGGTGAGATTGGGAGAGGAGAGGAGATAGCCTGTGGCCATATTCATTGGTTGGAGCTCGCTCTGGATACGAGGGAAAATCCTCTAAAGAGTTCACTATCCACAGAGACGCCAGAAACAATAGAGTGAAAATCCTCTTCAAGAAAATATTAAAATTAAAATTATTATTATTATCAAATAAAACAAGCTGGTAGCAGCTGTAATAAACGGAAAAATCTTTTGCATTAAAAAGAAAAAGAAAAAGAAAAAGTCTTTAGCATGATAGAGACGTGGGCTGGTTAACCACCCAAAAAGCTAATCTAACCATGGTTAGAATGTGCAAGCGAATATGCTAACAATGGTTAAGCACAAAGAAAGTGCGGGGCAAATAATGCAGGCCGAACGGTCAAAGTAGCGGCTAGGATCGTTACACGTGTACGGCCCGATCCGGCCCTCGCTGCCTCAAGATATCTTCCCCCACAACTCTTCTATCAGATCCAGGATTAGGGTTATCAATCAAACCCCCTCTCTCGTTGAAGAGAAAAAGAAAGAGCAAGAGTCTCTCTCTTCGTTTTCCTCTCTATCAAATCCTCTGCGAGTTCGTTCGGTCGATCGTTTTATCTTTCAATTCGCACATATCTGTTTTTCCTGTTTTTGATCGGAGATTCCATGGAGACGGAACGAATTACCGAGTTTCCTCATACTCACATGGATCGGAGGCCGAGGAAGAGGCCTCGTTTGGGATGGGACGTGGCTCCCCCGGCTCCTCAGGTATCAGATCTTCTTCAAAGTCTCCTCCTTTGTTTGTATTTCTGTTCGATTTGTTTCTTTTTCGCCAGATCTGTTGGTTTTCGTTTGGATCTGGGGCTTTTAGATCTATTCGGTTTTGTTTCTTGGCCGTTCAGCCTGAATTAGACGGATGGGGTCAATTAATTGTCTGATTCCGTCTTCGTTCAATTGGTTGTGTTTCTTCGATTTGGATTTTTCAAAAATTTGCTTCCTTTTTTCAGATCTATCGGTTTTTTGATGCGCTTTCGTGATATTTTTTCAATCGGATTTGGATTTTCGGATGATTCCCCGTTCTTTTCATTATGCTCTATATTTTCTTCTTTTGAATTCATTGATTCTCTTCTAGTACATGGCAAGCAACTATGTTTTTGAATCTGCTTAAGATTTAATTAATTTTGTAGCCATATAGAGTTGTCCTGTAAACTAGATCTTGATGTGTTGTTGATGATAACAAAGGACTGGTGAAGGAGAATGAGAAAGGTATTAAATTGTTATTGCTTATGTTAACTTGAGCGGAAATGTCGGTGGATGGCTGTATGTAGGCTCAGCTAGGTATATTTTGTGGACAAGATGTTGGGGATGTGGCAAGCTTTACCCTCTCCAGCGCGGTTGCACCCACCGATTATACATCTAGCTCTCTGCTTGTCAAGGGAGTGGCACATAATGGTTCTCCCCCACTGAGGGATGATGACAAAGATGGACATTACATGTTTGAGCTTGGCGATAATTTAACTTCTCGCTGTAATTACTCCTTACCATTATCAAAAAAGTTTCATATTTGCTGCACTGGGTTCATGGTTATGTTTTATGCTGATGTTGTTGTGACTACACAACTGTCTTGAAACTAAATGGTTAGATGTGGTTACTGTGTTTTTGGTGCAGGAGTTTATTGGATGTGGGTTCAGATGTTTTTTATTTTTTGAACTTATTCAAGTCTAGATTTTATCATTCCTATCTTGCTGATTTGTGTTTGCTTCTATTTGTTTCCTCTTGCAGATAAGATCCACGGCAAAATGGGTGAAGGTTGGTATTTGTTTATCTCAAATTTCCTTGTCTGCTATGGGATGTGTTGCAGACAATTCCTAAGATGTCTACTGCACTCCTTCAGGGACTTTTGGTCAGGTTCTAGAATGCTGGGATCGTGAAAAGAGGGAGATGGTAGCCATAAAAATTGTGCGGGGCATCAAGAAATACCGTGAGGCAGCTATGATTGAAATTGATGTTCTGCAACAGCTAGGCAAACATGATAAAGGAGGCAATCGGTAAGTTTCACCACTTATCAAAGATTTTATGCTTGCATGTGCCATAGTTTGTTGAGGTTTTGCAGTCATCTGAAGATTATGTCAATGTTTATGGGTTTATTCCTTGCAGTTGTGTACAGTTATGGAACTGGTTTGACTATCGTAACCATATCTGTATTGTAAGTACTAAGTATATAGTTGTTTTAAAATGGGTTTCCCCAATTGACAAATAAGTGTGGGGGTTAAGTATTGTGGATGGATTTAAATGGTCTTACAGGTGTTTGAGAAGCTTGGTCCAAGCTTATACGATTTCCTACGCAAAAACAATTATCGCGCATTTCCCATTGATCTTGTCCGTGAGATTGGCAGACAACTCTTGGAATCTGTAGCATGTGTGTAAAATAACATACTTTTAAATTTACTGCTCAATTCATCCTCGTTGGATACTTCTATAACCTGTATTGGAATTTCTCAATTTCTTAACCCTAATTTGAAATGAAATTTTCATTTCATATTTCAATGGTATATTTGTGGATTAAATTGATGCTTTGTTAGTTGTGTGGCAATTGACTTATGATTGTGTCAAATAATCTTGCAGTTATGCATGACTTGCATCTTATCCACACTGATTTGAAGCCTGAGAATATTCTCCTTGTGTCTGAAGACTATGTGAAGGTTCCCGATTACAAGGTGTGCCTCGCAGTTATAGCATTTTTTTGTGTGGCTTTATAGGATGCTTGATTTTGATATGTTTATTGGAATTTCAGGTGTCTTCTCGTTCACCAAGGGAAGCCTCGTACTTCAAAAGGGTGCCAAAGTCTAGTGCTATTAAAGTGATTGATTTTGGAAGCACCACTTATGAACGTCCGGACCAGAACTACATTGTATCCACTCGTCATTATCGTGCCCCAGAAGTCATTCTCGGTATGATGCTTAATCTTTTGTATAAAAAAAATTTCAACCATCTGAATTGAAAGTTGAATTCCCTAATAGCCCCTTTCCCCCTCTGTTTTACATGCAGGGCTTGGTTGGAGCTACCCTTGTGATGTGTGGAGTATTGGATGTATCCTGGTTGAGCTGTGCTCGGTATGTTTAGTGAATTCTTTAATAAGGAGGTGCGGCTGTAGCTCATTTGATGCCGAATTTTATACCGATGTGATTCTGTAAAAAATCCAGGGAGAGGCACTATTCCAAACCCATGAGAACTTGGAGCATCTTGCCATGATGGAGAGGGTTCTAGGCGCACTGCCTCCACACATGCTGAAGAGAGTCGAGTAAGCAATCTTGTTATTACCACCTGTCTCTGGTGTACACCTTTCCCAATGCCCGTGATGGAACTTTGCTAACATTATTGTGCTCTCTCTCTTAGTCGCCATGCAGATAAGTATGTTAAAAGAGGCAGACTGGCCTGGCCAGATTCTGCCACACCCCGTGAAAGCATGAGAGCTGTGATGAAGCTTCCTCGTCTTCAGGTGAAGCACCTTCTAATCTATTCATGTTTCAACATTCCTTGATGTCGCGGTTTCTGTTGATAGTAATCTTTATTCTTTTTAACTCATGCAAATGGTCCATGGTTTGTCATCTGCAGAACCTTATTATGCAACATGTTGACCACTCAGCCGGTGATTTGATCCACCTTCTACAAGGTCTTCTGAGATATGACCCTTCCGACAGGCTTACAGCTAAAGAAGCCCTAAGGCACCCATTCTTCAACCGCGACCACTTGAGACGGTCGTAGACCTAGCTGATTGTTCACAGTAGTTTGTAATTACTGATCCAGCTAACACCCTTTTTTGGCACGGAACAGATTGTGACTTGTGTTGGCAGTTAGATGTATGACCGTGCCATTGTACGTTTGCTGCATTTGAAGCTGTGAAAGCAGGGCTACAGAAAATAATTGTTGCAGGAGGGAGTGTAAATCATAATATACGAGGGAGAAGATTGGTTAGACTTTGCTTTGATGCTGCTCGAGTCGTTCGAGTTTTGTAAATATGCATATTCTGTTTTTGACCGATTTGCCTTTGAATTAAACAACTAATGTGGGGGGATCCCCATCTCTTAATTCTACTTCAGAATTAACGTTTTGCTTTTGCTTCTCAAGTCTGACAGTTGATAAGTTTACAAAATAGCATGCCCAATTGAATGTGTTTGTCTTGAAGTTTAACCAATTACCATTGGCATTGACATGCTACAGGGGCTAGCACATTCATTGTTCATTGGCTCCTTCAACCTTGTTGCAAGTCTCAAACTAGTGGTCTGATAGGATAAGTGATTGTGATACAAACTAGCCGACGAAAAAGAAAAAAGTGAATAGATTATTGTTGATAGATTTGTTGATAGCAAAAGAAAAATTCCGAAGCCTAGACAAATAGTTGAAAATTTAATTTTCATAAGCCAAATAAACTAAAATTTTACATTGAAGACTTTATAATATTAAAATAAAAAGCTTTAAAAAACTATTTGTTTTGCCGGACGAAAGCTTAATTTAGCTTGGATTAGCGCCATTTTCAACCTTAACCTACATAACCGTTTGCAGAGTTGGAGTTGAGCCATTCCCTCCGAGCTGGAGTTGGAGTTGAGTCAATAATATGAGGTTTTATTTTTTATTTTTGTCAATACTCCGAGCTGCAAAAGAAATTGGGAGGTTTTAGTACAAAAACTTAGGTTCAAACTTAAAATGCCAATTATTTCCTAATAAAAATATACATTTTATTTTTTCCTTTAAATTTCATTTGATCTATATTGATTATTCTCAAAACTTCCATTTATTCTTTTTAAACGAAAAGTAATTAGAATGAATTATGGATGATCAACAGTCCATTATAGGGTATTCTTTTAAATGAAAATACGTAGGTATAAATTCGAAGTAGGGATGAGTATAGTGGTTAAATGACTCAGGAAGACAAGTCTATTTGCTATATTGTTCATTCATGGTTCTGTGGCTCCTTCAACCTTGTTGCAAGTCTGAAACTAGTTCCTAACCTTGTCTAATTTGTTCATTTTATTTGTTAATCTAGCTGTTGGAAAATTTTAAGCCTTGGTTTTGGGGTAGTTGAAGTTGATATATTAAGTGGGTTAAATTCAATTATTTATAAGGTGTTTCACAACCCTAACTAATAGGGTCAGAAATACAAACTAGTTGACGAGAAATAAAAAAATGAATAGATTTGTTAATAAAAAAAAAGAAAAATTAAAAAGCCTATATAAGTAGTTGAAAATTCAATTTTCAAAAACTAATTAAACTAAAATTTTATGTTTAAAACCTTATAATATTAAAACAAAAAAACTCTAAAAAGCAATGAGAGCTGGCAAAATTCGAGCCGAACCCGAAAACTCGACCTCGTCGACCCTGAACCGATTGCCCCGAATACCCGAAAACACAATGAAGTACCCAAAAGCCGACCTGACCCAACCCATTTTGGACCCGAAATCCGAATAACCGATAACCGAAACTCACCCAAATCCGAATGAACCGAACCCGATTCAATCGAAACCCATTAAGACCCGAAGCCGTTGTAACCGAAACTCGAAATAACCTGAACTTTAAGATACATTCTAGTAAAATTTTAAAAATTAATATTGAAATAATGAAAACTTGAGACAATCCAAACCCGAAATAACCGAAACCCGATATAACCGAAATACGAAACAACCGAAATCTGAAATAATCAAAACCCGAATAACCGAACCCAATACAACCGAAACCCGAACCCGACCCAACTGAATGACCAAATTAGCCGAAACCCGAATAACCGAACCCAAATCCGACCCGACCTGACCCGTCCCATTGCCACCTCTTCTTAGGTTGGATTAGCGCCATTTTCAACCATAAAATACATAACCGTTTGCAGAGTTGGAGGGAGTTGAGTCATACATTCCCTTCGGCTGAATTTTCCCCATCCTCGTCAATAATCATGAGGTTTTATAATTATTTTTGTCAATACTCCGAGCTGTAAAAGAAATTGGGATATTTTAGTAAAAAAACTAACTTGGGTTCTTAAAATGTCAATTATTTCCGAATAAAAATATACATATTATTTTTTCCTTTAAATTTCATTTGCTATAGGTTGATTATTCTCAAAACTTCCATGTATTTTTTTAAACAAAAATAATTAGAACGAATTATACAGGATTGATAGTTCAATATAGGGTATTCTTTTAAATGAAAACCTGTAGTTATAAATTCGAACTAGGATTGTGCATAGTGGTTAAATGACTCATAAAGACAAGTCTATTTGTTATATTGTGCATTCTCTGAAATACCTAACCTAACAAATCTGGATTATTTAAAAACGTCAAAGGTCATCAAATAATCTAAAATTATCATTTCGATGTTGATTTATTGAAATACCTTTAATTGCTTCAATGATATAAAAGTCAACCCTTTCTATTTTGATATTTTTTTAATATTAAATTCCACTATTTCACGAATTCTTAGGTTATATTTATCAAGGGATGCTAGAGATATTAGGAATACTATTTTTTTAATCTTCTCTCTCCACCACATTATCTTAGTATCTCATTCTTACATTTTCCATTTTATCAATAAAATCTCTAGTATCTCAAAACTCATTATTTTTCTACTAATTCAATTTACAATTATACCCATTTCTAACAATTATTTCCATCTTTTACCACCATTTCATTCCGCCGAAAATCGATTTTACCTCTCTCGAATAATTATCTCAATTCTAGATTAAATTATTATATTTCAATTTATTATAAAAGTATAATTTATAAATTGATATTTTTATAAACAAAATAGGCAATTATGTATAACCCAATATTTCATTTTTTTGGGTATTATTACACATAACTTTATTCAAAGAAAAATAAGTTTTTCAAAATATGGTCGAACATATGAAAAATTGATGTTTATGTGTAGATAAAAATAAATCTAGTATTGTGGTAATTTTATTTATTTATTTATTTTACATTTATAATGTCTAAAATGACATTTTTTACATTAAAAATGGAGCTTCCAAGAAACAATTACAACCGTCCATTCATGTCCACTTGTCGGAGATCGGAGGCACTCTCTGACCAATGACTAGGAGGCTGCCATGTGTCCCCCATCAAATCTGAAAAATGTGAGATATGTAAATTGAAACGCTGTGTTTCATTGACAATCCACCCAAAACTATGTCGTTGTAGATTGTTTAACCCGAAAAAGAAAAAGGAGCGATGAGATGTCTGACACAACATTTATTATTATCCATTGAAGGATCGATACTAGTGGTAGTATCCGAAACATCGATACTAAGAGCAATTTTATTTGTTTAATATTATTTTTGAAGTATCGATACTACAATTTTAACCGATATACATGCTCTCTTTTATAGCATGTGCAACAATGGTTTACCTCTTTCCCTTTTTAATTTTTATCCTCTTATTATAATTATCTTATATATTTTTAAATTATTTTCTACTTTTTCTACCTTTTCTTTAGAGGTTACCCTTGCAACAATGAAGTTATCTTGTTCCCCACTTGTGTGTTTAAAAAAATATAAAATAATATGTAGTGGCTCACTTGTGTGTTTAAAAAAAAAGATAAAGTCAAAATAAAAGGGAAGAGGTTAGGTAACCCTTTCAACCTCTTCCCTTAAGATTTGACTTGAAACCATAGATTTACCTTTTAAGACCTATAAGATAAGTAAAACGCATGGTTGCACATGGTCCGCCCCGACTCTACTAAACGAAAATGACGGAATATTAGCACTCATAACCCAAACTCAATTTAATTTATGATCGCTCTCAAAACTTCATGTACGTAGTATTGAATTTGAATACTATTCAAAATCACATTCCTTGAGTATATACTCGTATAATTTAGCTGATTTTGATTTTCCAGAAATAAATTGCATAAAAATCCAAGCTTGGATGCAGTAACGAATCGTCTTTCTTTATCCATGGACAGCCACGTGTCATAACAAGAACCAGTTACCATAAATATCCAACACTCTCTCCCAAAGCTTAGCTCATCGTCTCCCCCCCCCCCCCCAAATTCCTGTCAAAATTCTTCAAACCCTCCAATTCCTGGATTCCTGCGAAAAACAATCTCTCCGATGAGCGCCGAGGCGTTCCACATATCTAATCTTCTATGTCTCTCCTCCGGCCGCCATCCTCCCGGCGGAGGCTTGCGGCGTCGACGGCGAAGACCTATGCTCCATTTTATCTCTCCGGGGAGGAATCGGAGCTTCCATGTCTTGGCCGTGAAATCGGATGAGTTGGAGGATGCGCGATTGCTCCGCCAGAAGTTTGCCGTCGGGAAGGTCTTGGCCGATGCGAAGGTGAAGCTGCTGGATGTTGTCGAGTCGGTGACGCTTCAAGAGGTTTCTAAAGGCGCGATCTTGGAGGAGGAGGAGGAGGAGGCGGCCGACGGACTCTGGTGGGAGCGGATCCCTAAGCGTTGGGTTATAGTGCTGCTGTGTTTCTCCGCTTTCCTGCTTTGCAACATGGATCGGGTAATTGTTCCAGTTCCTATGCATTTGCAGTTCAGATTGATTCAAGTAACGGTCACTCGATTGAACCATTGTTTGTTGGCAGGTAAACATGAGTATCGCAATACTTCCAATGTCAAAGGAGTTCGACTGGAATCCATCAACGGTGGGTCTGATACAATCTTCCTTCTTCTGGGGATACCTTCTTACTCAGGTAGCACATCAAATTTTGTACTTGTTTGTATTTCAAGGACTATGGCGGTCATCTGAACCGAATTACATTAACTACAGATTGCTGGAGGTATTTGGGCAGACACGGTTGGGGGAAAGCGTGTGCTGGGGTTCGCGGTGATCTGGTGGTCGATTGCCACAGCTCTCACACCAGTTGCTGCTAGATTGGGTTTGCCTTACTTGCTTGTTGTCCGTGCTTTCATGGGGGTTGGCGAGGTTGGCTGATTGTTTACTCAATCTCGACTTATAGAGTTCGAATTCCGATGAGCTTGATGATATCTGGTTCTATTTCAGGGTGTGGCCATGCCTGCCATGAACAACATTCTCTCCAAATGGGTTCCTGTTGCCGAAAGAAGTCGATCTTTGGCATTTGTTTACAGTGGAATGTACCTCGGATCTGTAGCTGGTCTAGCGTTCTCGCCTTTCCTGATACACAAGTTCGATTGGCCTTCGGTTTTCTACTCCTTTGGTTCTCTAGGGACAGTGTGGTTCACAGTCTGGCTGAATAAGGTATATTGTTATATAGTTTTCTACTTAGAAGAGGTTATAACACATTTTACTTACATTTCGCGTAATTTGTACCTTTCAAACAGGCTTATAGCTCACCTCTTGAAGATCCTACACTACGGCCTCAAGAGAAGAAATTGATTGTTAGCAACTGCCTATCCAAGCAGCCTGTCAATTCTATACCATGGCGGTTAATTTTGTCGAAGCCACCCGTGTGGGCTCTAATTGTGTCTCACTTCTGTCACAATTGGGGGACTTTCATTTTACTGACATGGATGCCTACATATTACCATCAGGTAGTGATACATGTTTGCTAATCCTTGGCAGTCTTTATGAACACATTATTCAATTGTATACTAAGGAACATAGAGGATCTTAGACCATGAGATTGCAAGTTTGTGTTGATAAATGTTAGTTTCAGAATGGTGATTATGTTACAGGCTGCAAAGTTCATTGACATGTTATCTGATCAACAGGTTTTGAAATTTAACCTTACAGAATCTAGCCTTTTCTGTGTCCTACCTTGGCTTACGATGGCGTTTTCTGCGAATCTTGGGGGTTGGATTGCAGACACACTTGTGAGCAAAGGTGTATCTGTTACAACAGTTCGCAAGGTACTGCGTGATACTTTACCATATGAATCTATGACTATTGCTTATTCAATCATATGTGCTGAATCTGCTAAACTGAATGTAATTCCTATTCAGTTGTTCCTTACGATTTCCGTTGAATATGTTTAGTAATATAACAATTTTCTGTGCAGGGTATGCAAACTGTAGGGTTTTTGGGTCCTGCCTTCTTTTTGACTCAATTGAGCCACATAGATTCTCCTGCCATGGCTGTTCTTTGTATGGCTTGCAGTCAGGTCAATTTACTTTGATTTACTTGTACTGTTACTAGCTTGTATGAAGAAGTGATTTTGGTGTGACAGTTTATCATGAACATGTATCAAGCTATGTTTGGCTAAATCATGTAGCATTGATTGTTGTCATCAGGGAACTGATGCTTTCTCACAGTCCGGACTTTATTCAAATCATCAAGATATTGCCCCTCGATACGCTGTGAGTTTCACTTGCTTCCTATCTCTACCCTCATACAGGCCAAAGATTTCCCAATCTTTATGTGACCTTTTATTGTTATCCAGGGAGTCCTGCTAGGTTTATCAAACACAGCCGGAGTTCTAGCTGGTGTATTCGGAACAGCAGCAACAGGCTACATATTGCAACACGGTAAACACTGTTCCAATAAACGCAACGTAAATGAGACAAATATTGAATTTTGATTGCTTGCTCATTTATTTGTGTTCAAATTCGGTCAGGTTCTTGGGACAATGTCTTTGAGGTTTCTGTGGCACTCTACTTAGTAGGAACCGTCGTCTGGAATCTTTTCTCTACCGGGGAGAAAATAATTGATTGAACCTAAATTCTTGGAGATTGATTGGAATCGAGATCTTGAAGATTGAATTGGATTCTTCCAAGGAGATAAAGCTAGGAATACCCTATCTACTTTCGGCGAAAAATTTGTGGTTCAGCTTTTGGTCTCCTGCTAAGCATATTTATAGACAGGATGATCTTGAAGAACAAACGCCAGCAGTCGGAAACAAGCTTCAGGTACAGATTAGAGGAATCCTGATTGCTTGTGTCGAGCTGTTCGCATTCAATGGCATCTTTATAATCAGACGAAAGCCGTTCATTGCATCAGAAGAAAGTAGTGATTTCAACACAATCCTTGTACATGGATGTAAGTTTATACCTACCTTGTATATGTTACATTAATGATTAACCCATCAATTTTGTTAGAACAATGAAAATCCCCATTCAACAAAGCACTTCGTAAATATGTAAAAGTTGTTAGGATCGAGATTCTATGATCAGATCGGATGGGTCCAAGATCGATTAGAAAATTTTAAAATATTCAGTTAATATTTTATATACTAATCATTTCTAATGTTAAACTACAAATAAACTACTATGAAGGTAGTATAGATCAAGTTAAAGTATTGTCTGAATTAGGAATATCATCGTAGAAGGAGATAGGCTTGATACGTTGGAGCAATAACAACCATTGAAGATAAGACAAAATGCCTTGAGAAATACTAAGAACGATCGAGGAAATTCCTCATTTGAAGAGACGGTTCAGCAGCATACTCTTTAGATATTGCTTCAGATAATCTAATTCTTGCGCGGACTTCATTGCTAAGGCTAGTGATACTTGTAATATGATTACCCTCCCTTTGAATAAGGAGCTTTGTTCCATCATCCATAGGGATAATTAAAGATGTTCCTTGGTCTCCAAAGACTTCCTATTTTTTTGCCTAATTCATTATAAATTTCTTATATTTAAATCGAAAATATTATAATATTCTCATAGACATTTTTTTTAAAGAATGGATTGTACATACCATTTCCCTAATTCATTTTTGGGCAGGAAGGTCATAACTTGAATAAGATTTTATCTAGAATCGGGATTGTTTAACCATTTTTTTTATCGTATAATATATTGTAGAATCCGATTGAAATTTGAATAAATAGGTAAATAATACAACAATTGTAATTTATATATAAGAAAGTATATTAAATTGAGGTGTATGGTTTCTTAACAAATGGAATGAAATATGACAAGAAGTATATATCCATGTATAACATAACGTACCAAATCACAAATTAAGCACCAAAAACTGAAAACAAAACATGCAAATACACAATTGAACGTTTTTTTGAAATGACGAAAATACCCTCAAGCAACAACCTCTGCAACTTCTCCAACAAGCTCTCTAGGCTGCAAGAACACCCTAAGCCCATTCTTCATGAACAGAGTCAAAGACATCTTCTGCTGGACCCGGTGACCGGGAACCGGCAGCAGCCGGTAACGGAGCAGCACCGCCGACGCCACCGACTTCATCTGCAGGTAAGCCAAGTCCTTCCCCAAGCAAGTCCTGGGCCCCGCATTGAAGGCAACAAACTTGTACCCGTCCTTAGGCGGTTCGAACCGGTAGTTGATGCTACCGTCCGAGCCGGTTGACTGAGCCAACCACCGGTCCGGTTTGAACTCCAAGCAGTCCTGGCCCCATATGGACTTCATTCTCCCCACAGAGTAGATCGAGTAAGTCACCGTAGACCCAGCCGGTACCGGTGTCCCATCCGGGAGCACGTCGTCTCCGACGACGTACTTAAAGTCCTCCGGCACCGATGGGTAGAGCCTCAGCGTCTCAGCGAGGGATGCCTTCAGGTAGACTAGCTTATCGGCTTCGTCAAAGGTTAACGGCTCCTCTACCCATCGGTTTGGATCGTCGCCACGTGTTTCTCTTAGGACTGTCGAGATCTCGCCGACAATTTGGGCTTCCACCTGCAATACCATTGTCAGTAAAATGACTGTCAATTTTATCGACACCAATTTCCCTTGTCAATAAGCTTTGCATTTGGCAATAATTTGACCGCGCATTTAACAAGAAAAACTGTCATCATAAAAAAAAAAATGATACGGAATATGTAACAGAGGATTTGGACTGGACCTTGGGGTGGTTCATGACGAGCCAGAAGAACCAGCTGAGGGCGACGGAGGAAGTATCGCGTCCCGCTAACACGAAGTTAAGCGCGATGCGTTTCAAGACATGGTTGGAGAACGGGCGTCCATCGACGTCACGCTTGTTCATGAACCGAGAGAGAAGGTCATCCGACGGGTTAAGCTTTCGAGCCTCTAGGGCTTCGCTCATGTACCTCTCCACGACATCAAGGCTGCTCATGAGCTTCTTCTCGATTCCGATCCTGAGGAGCTTCTTGAGCTGCCAGAGGAATCCCGGGTAAAGCAGCCTCTGCAGGGTGGCCTCCGTGGCCGAGTCGAAGGCCATGGCGAAGGGGTTCTCCGGCAGGTCCACGGAGAGCGTCTCCGGGTCCTTGCCGAAGGTCAGCCCGCATATGTTGTCGAATGTCAACCTTGCATAAGTCAACAAAATCCTTAATTTAATAAATAAATAGATAATTTTTTTAAATCAATTTTCCTTTATTTATTTTAGCTATTATTAAATAAAAACAGTTTTATACCTTCATTATTTCAAAAAAGGACTAGAAGGTGATCAAGAGCTTCTTTAGAACAGAAAAAAGCTAAGGGCTTGTTTGGCTCGAACAACTTCGAGTATTGAGTTCTTTTCAAAATTCAACCATAAGCAAATCTATGGAGACATCTTTGTTTTTGTTTTGATATATATGTGACTAGCTAGTTATAAATATGATATGTTTTGAGTAATTATTTCTTAAATATAGAAATAAAATTGGGCTGAACCAAACAAGCTAGTCCTATATAGGTTCATATATATGCATGCATGCACACACATATAAGGGTGTACGTACCTCAACAAGAGATCCTGCAAGTCGACGGCGGATCTCTGAGCAGCCGCCTTCTCCAGGATCCGCCACAACCGGTTCTTGATGGTCCGGTTCACCCACCGGGCCATGGCCTGGCGGAGGGTCCGAGTGGTGAACTCGAGGGCGGCGGTCTTCCTCTGGATAAGCCAGGTATCCCCATCACTATTGAAGATACCCTGGCCAAGAAGATCATGGAAAGCAAACTGCCAAGTCGGGCCCTTCGGGTAGTTATCGAACCGGGTTCTCAAGATATGCTCTATGTTCTTTGGGTGGCAGGTGACGGTGTAGAACCCCTGCTTGTAGGCCAAGAAGGGCAGCGCGATCGTGGTGGTTTGGTAGGTGGCGGGTCCACCCGTCTTCCGGAGGTTGTGGGCGATCCAATCGTGGATCCGGTGGCGGTTCATGAATAGATAGGGCAGGCTGCCGACGAATGGCCACAGGTCTGGCCCGGTGGAGAGGCGGTGGCGGAGGAGGCTGAACCATAGGAGGTAGGCGGAGGCCGCCGCCGCTGCGGCTAGGATGGGTAGGAGGAGGGTTTGATCCATAGTAAGGTAGCTAGGTAGGGATTAAAGATGGAGTTTTGGTTTAGGGTGGTGGAGAAATGGTGAAAAAGGGGAGAGGTTATATATACAAAATATAGAAAGGGTTTATTAGGAAGGTTTGTTGGGAATCTTTGTAAGGAATAGTTTTTGGTTGATGGGAATATATATTTTGAGATATGTTGTTTAGGAATAAATGGGATACTTATGAGAGTGCACGTTTGACCGATACACAATTAAAGGATGCAATGGGAAGTTTATGTGTACAAGCCATTTGTACATATTTAAGTGGTCAATTAAGTTGTACAACAAATAAAATCAATTGTTATGAAATTTGGTAAAGCTTATGATAGACTCTAGTGTACGTTTAACTCGTGCATTTTTATACCAATTGATGGATAAAAAGTATATCAGTTATAATTAAGTGAACTATTTTTTTTTTGGGTTAAGACGTCGGCTCTTACATGATTATAATTTTCTTAAACATTATAGTTGATAAAGAGTAAAACATTATACTTGTTTACTCCATTCGTCTGAGAAAATATGTTCATTTAGAGTGTTATTTTTTTTAAAACATGTTATGTATTTTTTTTATATTATTTTTATATTATAATTTAGTTGTAGATTTTCTAAAAAAAATAGTATAATAAATGACAATATAATAATATATTTGTTGATTTATGGAAATGCCATTATAATTATTGACAACCATTTTTCGACGCCAAAATTATTGATGTTTTTTAATAGCGTGGAGAGCAAAAGTTGTTGAAAATGGCTAAAATAAGCATTGAAATTACACATTTTTTCTTAGAGAGGTTCCAGTATAAAGGTTAGGGATTCAAGTATGAATTGAATTACTACTTGTAGACAAGCACGTAATTAGGGGTGGATTGAGGTCTGCTCCAATCCGTCCTATTTTTTTAAAAATTAAAAAATAGGTCAAATAAATATGAAAAAATTAATTCAAAAAAAAATATGTATTTTTAATATTATAATAAGAGTTTTTGTTAATAAAAATTATAAATATATGAAAATTTTAGTCTATTTAACCCACCCAAATTTTTTTTTTTGGTTCTATTTTGCTTGTAGACCCAGTATATATGTGTTGTGATGTGTGGATAATTGTCCTACATCGAAAAATACGGAACCCCGAGCCTTGCATATAAGTCAGTGGGTTACTTCTCCTATTGTCAATTGGTTTTAGGATGGAACCCCGCTGGTCTTGTGTGTTCGGCTTGGGTGCGCATGATGCGCTTGGACGTGTGGATCCCACGTTATATGGCCCACCGGGATTTAGCATATTGCATGTTATGCATATTGCGCGCTAGCAATTAAGTGAGTGTGATCGATCAAATTAAATATGTAAAAATGAATAGATAGGCTAGTTAACTAATTATTGGTTTCTTGTCAACATGAACATATAAGGTACGGTGAAGGGAGTATATATATAAAGCTACTAAGTAGTGATCAATTGGAGGAGTTGGTAAGAGATGGTTTATCTGCACTTTGAATTTAACAAGAACAATAACAAGAAGCTAGCTAGGTATTGTTTGGAAACACGGACAAACTAAGGGAATCTAGCTACTACTAGAGACCTCAAATCCATCAATTTTTATATTATATTAGAAACCCTTTTATTTTAAATTTTTACTAATTAATTAATAACTTGTGTTGAATTGAAGTGTAAAGTAGATCGAGTTAAGTGCAAATGTTAGGAGGGCAAATTACAAGAGCCCCAAACGCCACCCCTTTTTGCACTTTTAGCTAGTAGCTATGGCGACAATACACAAATTCAACTAAAACCCAAACAACCCACTGTGTAATTTATTAGTATTAATTAGTAGCAACATAGGAAGCTTACATTACAGCACATAGAAATACAAATATATATATATATATATATATATATATATATATATATATATATATAGAGAGAGAGAGAGAGAGAGAGAGAGAGAGAGAGAGAGAGAGAGAGAGAGAGAGAGAGAGAGAGAGAGAGAGTGAGAGATGATGGTTCCGGTGTACTCAGCCTTTAACGTGTATCATGTACACAAATCAGGGCCGTTGATTGATTGAAATGGGTGGCTGAGATTAATATATAATTTTACTTTTTTTCTTTAATTAAAAATCAGTGGGACCCACATATTTTCTACCTCACTTGCTGCATTGGGGTGCGTGCATTGGGCCGCGTGTACAAACCTTTTTTTTTAAAATTATTCGATGGTATCGTTGGATTATTCGATCGTATCGACGGATTATGTGATGGTATCGATGGATTTTTCTAATCAGCTAGCACCATGAAAACGCCCCTAACTTTTACCTAAAAATTATTCGATGGTATCGCTTGATTATTCGATCGTATCGTTTGATTATTCGATGGTATAGCTTGATTATTCGATGGTGTTAAAGTCGTATAACTAAAATTATTCGATGGTATCACAAGATTATTCGATGGTATCGATGCATTTTTCATTCATATGAATGTCAATATAAAAAAAACACATCTCATAAAGCACAAAATCGGTCCATACATATGAATAATTAGGCTTCCCCCTGAATATCTCATTCAATCGAGCAACTAAATCAATTGAGCAACTGCAACCAAAAAAGATTTCAACTAATCACAAACCCTAGACTCCAAATCCACCACCAGGGAATCCTCCCGACCGCAAATCCACCGCCACCGGAAAACCTCCCACTGGAAAACCTCGCGACTGCAGATCCACCACCAGGGAAACCTCCCGACTGCAAATCCGCCACCAGGGAGTCGCCCGTGGCTTCAAATCGCAGCCGCTTTTCCTACTCTCCAAATCCCCGCCTTCGAAAAAACTCAGCCATCTTGCCCATGGCTTCCTTGCCAGCACCTAGATCTAAGACTAGGAAAAGAAAAATGGGAGTAACAGTTCTGAGTACGAGGAGGGTGGTGGTGGGTGCTGAACAACGATGGGGCTCGTGGAGGAAGGGGACGACGCAAAGGACATGAGGAGGGAGGCGGAGGCGGAGGCAGTGTGTAGGAGCCTAGGAGGCATCGCTGCAGGTCGGCAAAGGCAACGCCGGAAAGAAGACGCACCGACAGGAGGAAGAATCAACGTCATGAAATCGCCGCCCTTGCCAGAGGTGAACCACCATCGCAGTCGACGCCCTCGCACCGCCTTCAACCTTTCCTTAATCGCCCTCGCCGCCTTCGCAATCGATGCTCGCCGCCTTCGTAATTGCCCACTCCGATCAAACAGGACGAGCCCTAGTCCTCGTTGCCGCTGTCGCTGGAGTCTCAATCGTTCGTCCAGTCCTCGCCGACCCTAGTCCTCGCCCGATCGTCTCTTCTTCTCTTTCTATATTCTCTAGGGTTGAAAATGATCAGTTATGGGTAGGGGTGAGATTGTTCTACACGCGCAATTATAGAAGTGGGGTGTGTGTTTTTTTTCATTTTTATTTTCAATTAATAAAAATAACTGATTAATCTCAGCCATCCAATTCCTCTAAATCAACGGTTAGGATTTGTGTACATGATACACGTTAAGGGCTGAGTACATATGATCTATCCTATATATATATATATCAGTCGCAATTTTAGTCTTTATTAAGTCTGGTTGTTGCTTTGCTATACCTTTCTTGAGACTTCATTGGCATTTTTAGAGTTTTACTATTTTTATAAAATATGTAAGTTAAAACAAAATTTTAATTTTTTTTAAATAACTTTCAAACCTAACTAACTTATGATTTGGTTCAAACTAACTAGTAACTACTTTATAGATGATAATAAAAGAAAAAAGATCCTTTTATATACATGTTATTTTTTTTAAAAAAAGATCAATTTATATATATATTTTTTATATTATTTTTAAATTTAAATAAATCAGGTATTAACCCTCTTTTAACTAGTTAACTAGTTTTATGACTCGCCCATTGGGCGATTTGTTAATAAATTTTATTACATAAACCATCTTTTTTTAGTGCTATTATATAAACCATCTTTCAATTAATATAAAGCACAACTCCATATAAAGTAAATATATAATATTCAATTGTTTTTTTAGAATGTAAACACATGTTTGAGTATAGATTAATCATGTTTGTTCTCTTATTAAAAAATGGTTAAAATATATTTTTATATTGAGTCTAGATTTTATACTTTTTAATAAAAAATATTAAATGCTAAAAAAGCTTACGTATTAAATCCAAAATAAAGGAACCTAACATAAAATCAATATGTAAATTCAATCCATTTTTATTTTTATTTATAAAAAAAATAAATATAAATATTGATAATGTTTATAACAAAATATGATCAAAATACTCAATAATAATTCACCTCGTTAAATGCTCAATAGTTAGGGTTGTACATATTTTGGTTTAAACCGGAAAATCGACCAGAACTGAACCGGTAAAACCTAATCCGGAACCGAATTAAAATTTTTGGTCCGGTTTTTGGTTCACATTTTCAATGAATTCCGGTTCCGGTCAAAACCGGCGGTTTTCCGGCTAAAACCGGAATCAACCGAAACTTATTCTTTCCTAAAAATCTATATTTCGTAGCATTATAAATATTTAATCGTAAATAAGTATAAGTATACGTATTGTATTTATTTAGTCTTGATAAACTAGGTTGTATTTTCAATAAATGATTTAATTTCCACCAAAATTAAATATTCCATCAAATGAAAAAAAAAGTTGTAAATTACTTACTGTAATTTTGATCAAGGCAAAAAGAAGTTGTGAGCTCGGCTCACGTTTCCATTGCCAAAAAAAAGAGGAAGAAACTGTAATTAATGAAATAAGAAGGAAAAAAAAAGAATATCGGTTAATCCGGTTTGGTTACAGTTCGACTTGAGTTTTTCCAGTCCAGTTCTATTTAAAACCGGAACAATTTCATACCGGTTATCGGTTGCCATTATTTAATATTAGGGTTAGGGGTGGGCACAAATCCCGCAAATTCCGGTTCCGTCCCGATCCCGTCCCGGTGGGATTTAAGGAAAAAAAAGTGAATCCCGCCCCGGTCCCGTCCCGCAAAAATTATGCGGGACAAGACTATGGGATCCCGCAAATTCCGGTCCCGTCCCGCACATATATATATATATATTATATAATTTATATATATAAATACAAATATATATTTATATTTATATTTATATTTATATTTATATTTATATTTATATTTATATTTATATTTATATTTATATTTATATTTATATTTATATTTATATTTATATTTATATTTATATTTATATTTATATTTATATTTATATTTATATTTATATTTATATTTATATTTATATTTATATTTACATTTATACGGGACAAGAGTTTTAATTTTGGTAATACTAAATTTTTTAATAATTTAGTGATTTATATGATATATTTAGTTATTTTAAACATAAGTTACAATAATACTGTAAGACTTGTAAGCAATTTGAAAATAAAAAATTACGATGGGCTTGGGGGTTAGGGATTTGGCCTCTAGGAGACAAACAAAACAATTTATTCTCCATTTTGAAATAGTGAAATCTCTATTCAATTCTAATCGGTTAGGGTTACAGGAGGCTTGTGCTGCTGGCAATGTTTTTTTGTATGAAATTGTGCTGCTGGGAGTGATAACATTATGGTGATATCATTCTATGAAGCATGAACTATGAAAACATTTTTTTTATTTTTTTTATTTTATAATATTTTATTATTTTTATTTGAGGGACAAGTCCCGTCCCGTCCCATGTGGGATAAGACCCGTGTGGGATTCAAAAAAAAAGGTGAATCCCGTCTCGGAAAAATTAAAGCGGGACAGGCCTCATCCCGGTCCCGTCCCACACCCACCCCTAATTACGGTTCCAGTCCGATTGAAACCGGTGCACACCCCTATCAATAGTAGTAGTAGTAATAATAATAATAAGATTCACCTGATAATTATAAATTGGAGCATGAAGTTGAGCTATATACAAATTTTTATCCATTTTCAAATTTTTATTTATTTTAATGATTGTATTGTCACATTATTAAGTATTTTTCCTTCAATTTCCATCTCACCACCCACCATATTGCTGGAAATTTGATAAGAGATCGGATCTAATCAAAATTTGCATTTTAAATAGTAGAATAATTGATCTTATATTGGATAAATTATTTGATTTAAAAAGGTAAGTTTTTTAACTAATTAAAATATAAGGTTGAATATTTATAAAAATAAGTGAGACAATTAACTAAGATGATAAAATCTAGAATATGACACGTATGCAAAAATAACACTATTTTAATCCAGAAAATATCACGTATGCGAATCGTACCAAAGGTCGTTTTAACCCTCTGTTTTAGTATGTTATATAGATTATTTCCAACTTGAATTAGTTAATAAATTCAATATTAACACCAATTCATCTTACTAATTAAAGGATTAATTTAATTTCAATTGGAATTATGTGATGTCATGATAGGCCGAGGAATAGTAGGCCGAGGCATGGGCTGAGCCAGTATATTGGGCCGTTCGTTATGGGCTGTAAAAGTGTATAAAGGGGATTAGATCAGCAATTGTGGGATTATCGAATAACAGATTACAGACATTACATTCTCTCTTTTACCTCTATCTTTCTTCAACTCTCTCTTCTCTATCCTAACTACCGTCGACGATCAGCAATTCAGATCGTCACATGTGATTGATTTTGGATATAATAAATAAATTAATATGGTTATTCACAATCCCCTCAAGAAGAACATTATAAAACATAAAATTACACTTTAGATCAAAAGCAAAATAGTCTATCCGTCACTAAATATAATATGGTAAATCTATTATACATAATTGGGTTAGTACTTGGTTACTACATAACGATTATAATAAGGTTAATTTGTCTCCAATAATTAATATTCAATGGTTTTTGTTTATATTGACTATATAAATTTTAGTGATAAATATTTTGATATATTTTTTATATTAAATATATTAATATTAAAAAAAGATCGCACAAAGTGTGAGTAGTGTAAAAGAAAAAGACATATAAATACAAATATAAAATATTCATGGAATCTCATTTTTATCAAGGGTATTATTAGCCCTTATTACAATTTTCTTTTGTTTGCAAAAGAAAGAGATTATGTAGGTGTTTATTGTAATTGCTATACCTTTCTTGACTTCATTTACAATTATATAATCTTATTCCTTTTATTTTATTCAAACGAATTTCTAGAAGCCAGAGATTAATAATAAAAAATGATTTAAAAAGGGGAAAACAGGATGAATATCCCCCCGTTGGGCCGGAAAGGATGCCTGAAGCCCACGACCAAGTTGCTTGGCCCAAACCCATAAACACAAACGGGAAGACGCCAATTTCTAGTTGGCGGTTGCTCGATCTTCTTCCTAAGGGTTAGCCAAATTTGGATCAGATCGGAATTGGACCGGAATCAGATCAAAAATTACGGTCTTGGATTGAATCGGGAGTATTACGGTCTGGTCTACGGCCCAATGAAAACTAGATTCTGGGTTTCGGTTCCAACTCGAGACTAGACCGGAATTTCCGAGTCAGACCGGATTTTGTTAAAAAAAACACAAAAAGTTACATACCGTGTTTTGATTTTTAAAAAAGGAAAAATAATTCAAAATAATATGCAGTATCAAATTTTAATCGAAAATAATACGAACTTTAATTTTAACTAATTTATGTACGAACTATGACTATATTAACCCAAAACAATATCCTTATCAATTCTAGCTATTTTTCCAACAAAAATTATCGGAATTGAGAACTCCATTGTTTTGGATTAATTTGGAGAAAATATTTTGACAGACGAAATTGTATGAAATACTAAAGTAAAAGGTATTTTGGATGGCAAAATCGTCGAAAAAATAGCCAAAATTGAGAAACATTTGTTTTGGGCTAATATGAGCATACTTCGTATATGAATTGGTTAAAACTAAAGTTCATGTTATTTTTTCTTAAAAGTTGATAAATCGTATTATTTTGAGTTATTTTTCCTTTAAAAATAGGTACATGCTCCTACATACTCCTACCCCTACTCTTTTCAATTTAGCCTTTTCAGGCCTCTCTCTTCACATGCAAGTCGTGCACTGTCCCCTCTCTTTTTTTTTTGAACAAACTGTCTTCTTTTTTTTTGGGTGAATTACACCCATCATCCTCAACCTTTCATTTACTTTTCATGATAGTCTCTAACCTTTGAGTTGTTCTACTATAGTCCCTAACCTTTAAAAATCATTTCAAACACCATCCCTTCTATTAATATATAAAACCCTATTCTTCCATCTGTTGTACACCGTGGCATCTATGGTTATTTCATAATAGAAAAAAAATTGCTACCCATATATCATATATATTTATATCTATATATCTATATATACTCTTAAAATAAAATAATTTTTGTTTATGTGCTATCTCTACTTTAATTCTCTTATTTTCAACCAATCATCTTTTTCCTTCCCCCCCCCTTTTTTTCTATATCTATATCTATATCTATATTAATTTATATTAGATAATTAAACAAATACTAGTATAGTAACCCACACCTTGTGCGGGATGTCTTTAAATAAGAATATTTTTTTTAATTATGTCACCGGTTCTAGTAGGTTAAATATTAATTGTCATATTTTAGTTCTTTGCTTATATATTGATCAACCAAATAAATTACATTATAAAGTTATGAATACAAATTAAAAAGTACTATATGCGTACAAACAAATCTCACATTGAGAATGTGAAATTGAAATGAAAGTAATACAAAAATTAAAGAAAGCGAGAAATCAAATTGAGTCTCACCAATAATTTCCACAATTATTGATTAGTCAGTATGATTGTACGAATTTATCCTTCAACGGATACAACAAACATGAGGTAGAGATAAGAAGAAGAAAAATGGAAAGGACGTGAGAAGAAGAGTGATTATATAGCAAATGATGGTGTACATAGGAAGCAATTAAAATATAAACAGATAAAGAAGAAAATCATATATAATTAATTTGTTAAAATAAATATGATTTTATTTTAATCTTAGAGCTCGTTTGGTTGGAAACCCAAAAACCCAGGAAGTAGAACTTTCCGGGAAGTAGGAGAAATTCATGCATTTGGTTGGTATTTTTGAAATTAAAAAACGCAAGAATTCAACTTCCCGGGAAGTTGAATTCCCCCAAAATGGAGGAAGTTCATTTACCTAGTCCCCCCTAGGTAAGTTCAACTTTCTTCATTTTGTATTTGGAAATTTCCAATTCCCCATTTCAATCCTCTAAAATAAAAAAAGCAACCAAACACATTTTCACAATTCCCATCAATTGGACTTCCCGGGAATTCAATTCCCATGAAGTAACTTCCCGGGAATTTCAATTTCCACATTGAACCAAATGAACCCTTTATCCGTTGAATATATAAACTAGCCAACCAAAATATCATGAATATCTCAACCGATTTCGTATTCAAATCTTAAATAAATTAGATTTAATTAATTAATTAATTAGATTTGCATAGTTATCCAAACAATCCGATATACAGTTGTCATATCTTAACTGATTTTGTATCAAATCTTAACTGAATTAGATTTGTAAAATAGCTTAATGAATAAATAAATTAAAATACCTACATTAAAAGAGAAGACGTCACATGACTTAGGCAACTTCTCCTTTAGTATTATAATATTGATTTACTTTCCTCTTTACACCGATTAGTGTACAATCTTCATTTTTTATTACTTTTTTTTTCTTTTAGTTATAAAAGCCATTTGGACACTAAACAGAAGAATAGTGTTTTTATTAATGGAAGAGATGGTGATTGGGACGGTTTTTAAAGGTTAGGGACTATAATAGAACAATTTAAAGGTTAGAAACTATCATGAAAAGTGAATGAAAGGTTGAGGATGATGAGTGTAATTCACCCTTTTTTTTTTTTTAACAAACTGTCTCCTCTCTCTTTCTTCATCTTCATTCTTCGGTCTTGCATAGTCGCAGGCTCACAGCCTCACCCTCTCGCAGGGGCAGTCGTAGGAATTGTTAGAGGGGGGGCGAAATTTTTAGTTGGGAAATTTTTTTTTCTCAATATATATAAAAAGGAATTTTTTTTAAATATATTGAAAGAAAACTATAAATTGTGGTATAAATATGATATTTTATTACAAAAATTCATACAATAATTAAATAATTATATATATATATATGTGTGTAGCATGATTAAGATTTTTTTAAAAAAATATGGAAAGAAAATTATAGATTTTTAAAGAATTTGTCATTGGTGAATGAAAACAAAATGATAGAATTGAAAACTATGAAAAAAAACTCATAAATTTTGGTTTAATTGTTTAAATATGACATTGATAGTAAAAAATATTCATACGAATAAAAATTAGAAGAAAAATATTACAAGAAAAATAAAAATAAAAATCTTATGTGTAACATAATGAATAATCTTATGAATAATATTACAAGATAAATATTACAAGATAAATATATGTGTAACATAATGACAAGAAAAATATATGTGTAACATAATGAATAATCTTATGCAAATATTACAAGAAAAATATTAAGTTTTTGAAGAATATTGGAATTAATTTTCGCCCAACATCTTCTCCATTATATTATCTAAAATAGAGAATGAGGAGAAAAATAAAAATCATTCATTAAATTTGGAGAAAACTTTATATATTTTGCGGTAAACTTCATGATAAGAAAGTTGTTGAAATTTAGCAAAAAAATCAAAATATATGAGTTATAATTCTTTATTTTGAAGAATTTTTTAGAGAAGTTTGAGCATGTTGTAAGAGAACTTTTAACAACTTCTCCATTTTATGGATTTTGAAATTTTTTGAGTAGTTTAAACATTTTTTTTTCAATATATTCTCCATTTCATTTGCCAAAATAGAAAAATAGAAAAAAAAAATCTTCCTAAATTTGCATTATTCTCCCCAAAAAATCCTTATAAACAAAAACAAAAACAAACTCAACACAACTCCCATTTTCAAACGACCTGATTGGGGTCGGTTTTCCTAGATTCGAGTTAGGCTAAAGGAGATCGAGATGCCGAAATCTGTCGTAAAAAAAAATCGGGATGAGCTATAAAGAGATTGAGAGTCTCGACTCGGAAGGAGAAAAAAATGTTTAAGTGTAGGAGAGTTGCACTTGAGGGTACATGTTAGGATGAAAAATTATCATCCCAAATAGGTTGTGGGTACTAGGTGATATAACAATACAAAATATAAGGGTGGTAGAAGCCCCTATACAATAACTTAAACTTTTGTGTTAGAAGGGTGAATCCCGTTGTTATAAACAAAACCAAAAATAAACTTGACATGACTTCCGTTTTCATACGATCCGATCGAGATTTTTTTTTGAATTTCACAACTTTCTTAAAACATACTCCCACCGTTCAGAAATAAGTTCGGTTGACTTTTCAACACATTTTTTAAGTAGCTAAAAACTATATAAAATATTAATTTTTTTTATTATTATTTTTAAAAAATAAATTTAAACTTATAACTAATACGTATAAAATTACATAAGAAATTTAATTAAAAAATTAATAATTATATACGGAGTAGTTTTTATCTCCTTAAAAACATATCAAAAAGTTCGACTTTTTTTCTGATTAGGTAATAATTCGAGAAACGACAATTATTTCCTCCACACCAATTGCATTTTCATTCTCATATTTTTTTTTGTTTTAGTTTTTATTTTCTTGGAGAGAATGAAATTGGAATTGGCAAGATATATACTCCGTATGTATATATACACGTCAACAACTTCACATTGCCAAGACAACTAGATGGTATATTTGCATGTCACGTGTCATTCCCATGACCATGTTTCCTGAAGATGATGATTGGTTGGAGCCCATCCTTTCACTTTTCACCCCACCAATAACCCATAGTAGGCGAGGTGATCAATCTCAAAGTTGGAGCCCTGGAACGGAATAATATTTAAACGAGTGTCTTACATATCCTTTTTGAGAGATAAGAAACTTGTGGAGCATTCTCGATCGAAATGGCAGCTCTACCAATTGTCTTCGGTGCCACCACAATCGGGGCTGCCAAGAGGAGGGTGTTTGCCGCCACAGCAACCAAGGGCTCAGCCGGGCCACCGGAGGAGAAGAGCCTGTTGGACTGGTTCCTTGGCGCGCTACAGAAGGAAGACCAGCTGCTCGAGACCGATCCTCTCCTCAACAAGGTAGAGGGGAAGGCCACCACCACTGGTGGTGGCCGTAGAAAGAGCTCCGTTGTTGTTCCTGCCAAGAAGAAGAATGGCGGCTTTAGGATTGGAGGCCTTTTCGCGAAGAATTGAACGTTCTCCTTTTGTTTTCTGCTACTTAGCTTGGAGATTGATCGATATGGTTTCATCTTTCGTACTTATACTCTCTTTGATTTACCCATTTGTTCGGTTGATGCATAGCCTTATAGTTTGTAATATTGTCATTTAAAACTTCGCAATCACATATATTGACTATACAAGGAAAATTGATTTGGGTTGTGTGAACATTAAGATTTTTTTTTTTTTTGGAATGTACTAATTGCCATCCTTCAACAAACACGAATCCTTCCCAACGATAAAAACCAAATTCAAGATTGAGTTTTCTCCAATGTTGAAAGCTTTCCTGAGTCCTTTCCCTTCATTAATTTAAGGGATTGTTAAATACACCGATAATTTTTACTGGATACACCGCTAATAGGTCCGCATTCCGCAACAAGTTGCAGACCCGCTAGCGGGGTCCACCCATGTTCAAAAAATATAAAAAAACATCATTAGGAGGTCCACGACTTGTTGCGGACCTATTAGCGGTGTATTCAGTAAAAATTACTGGTGTATTTAGCTTTACCGCTAATTTATCATTTAGATTGTACAACAAACATGAATCTCTACTTCATTGTGGGACTCACTGGGTAACTGTATCAACTTTGTCCTCCTTTACTGCTACGTACGTACTTCACAGTATTTTTTTTTGATAAGATAAAAATTCGGATGGTGGTTAGCCTACCCGAGAGCATCCCGAAGGATGAGATCACGAAGATCTGAAAGAAATACAATCACAGAATACATCAAAAGAAACATCCAAAGCGAACCCAGAAAAACCCCAAACCCTAAGCAAACAAGCGGACACAACATCGAGAGGAAGTAAGCCCGGCGTGGTGAAGTGGATAGCGAGAGCATGGGACAGTACCTGCTCACACGATGTCTCGCCGCCGAAAAGATGGAAAGCAGAAATCCTCACAAGGCAAAGACGACACCTGGGGAAGTGTGGATCACACGACGTTCCCCCACCTAGATGAGAGATCTTCGGAGACCACAAACACCACCAACACGATCACTTCGATCAACCAGGGCCGTAGAACTGCTTCTCAACTGAAACTAACCACGAACGAACACACGGACGCCCAACCAACACGAGAACATGAAGCACGTCTGCGAGGAGGGCGAAGAGCGAGAGAAGATTCAGGAAATTATTTATAGTTAATTATTACAATTTACTATATATAATATTATATATATAAACACAAATACTCGGTTGAATAAGGTTTTACCCTCTTGTTTTTTTTTTTTAAAATAATGGCAGCTTTGGGCCCAAGGAAATACATTGGGCCCAAAGGAGAGAAACCAGGCCCGGAAACGAAAGTTGAGGGCAATTGCAGGCAACCTCGAAAAAGCATGAAGAGAGTGGCGAAACCACCATCCTGGCTACCGACGACCATCACCCAGGAGAGGGGGTGAAGGGGCAAGACACCGGAAAGGGAGAGCGCATCGCCGCCGCCGACGAAGCGCGGTCCGGCAGCAGGTGGTAGGCACCAGGAATACGTCGCCGAGAGAGAAGGAGCAAGGTTCGCAGAGCGAGACCTTGGAGCCGAGATCTGCAGGCCAGGGGAGGAGGGAGCAAGTAGAGCAAGTCCCGCCACCAAAACAGCCCGGAGATGGGTTCGAATCGGTCAAAGAGAGAACAAATCGGAGGTGATGGTTAGCCCCATAACAAATCGAGACCGGAGAGCAACTGAAAATCCCAAATCAAATGGAGAAACGGGGGGCGACGAATCTCCAATCCAAAGCCAAAGGAGGCTCCCGGAGACAAGGGGAAAGTGAGAGGGTGAACAACACACTCGGGGAGAAGACGGGGTGGCCGGTGTGGACCTGTGGTGGTGGCGAATAGGAGGTTTCAGGGGCTGAGCGCAGGGGTAAAAGACATGTGAAAGGTGGCCAGATTCAAGGAATTGGTGGACGGAATCGAAGTGTCTCGCGCCGAGGAAGCGAGCTGGTGGCTCCCGGAGGAGATTTAGGGCTCCCGGATGAGAAGATCGGAGCTCCCAAATGAGAGCTCCCGGAGCTTCACAGTATTGAATTGATATTGTTTCCTTTATTTACAAAGGTGAATATATTTTAACCCTCGTATAAAAAACTTTCATCCCATAAATTCTCAACATGAAATTCGAATTATATATGTTCGATCATCTTCTTAAGTTACCTAAAATTAACAAATCATGAAACTATTATTGACGAGAATATCAAACATAACAAAGCATAAAACAAATCAGATAAACTGATGTTTTCTATTCTATGTTGCAGGTTAAATTGGGTTTCGGTTGTATATATTAAAGTCATTTAATTTCAAATTTTGGATTGTATTAATAGAAAATTTGTTATACAATCCATCTGTATAAATAATCAACTGTCCACACATGAATCCAAATTGGGAAAAAGTCCATCTTTTTTTTTCGGGCCTAAATACCCCAACCATGGAGAGAGAACATATCGATCTCCTTCTCCGGCTGCCGACTCTCAATCAGATTTCTCCTCTGATCTCGACTCTCCAGCGCCCTCCTCGCCTGACGACAACGAGGAATCCATCGTTGGCTTTATCGAAGACGAGAGAAGCTTTGTCCATGGATTCGACTACTTTACAAAGGTCTTCTCTCTCTCTCTCTATCGATCCCTCCGCTCGCTCTTTCTCCGTTGCATGGATGCTCAAGGTAATCTCCTCCCTTTTGCCAATCGGTCTGTTAAGAGTACAGAGCATGTTGTTACAAGTGGTTGTTAGAGTTAGTTAGAAATATGTACAGCTGTATCTTGACCTCAGCTCTATATAAGCTGAGTTGATCTCATTTTGTAACATACTTTACTTTTACAGAAATAAGACAGATATCATCTCTCCCATTCTCTCTCTTTTCTGTTATGTCCTCTGGAAGTTTCCGCCATTGTTGATCAAGAGCTAAGCTCTGTTCTTGCTCAATAGATCAACATTTTCATCGCATCATGGTATCAGAGCAGCGCATACGATCTCTCGTTGCTGTGTTTCAACACTGGCAGTGATTCTGGAGAGGATCAGGGGTTGATTTCGTAGCAATCGTTCCTTCTCGCATCGCTACTTCATCTCTGTCTGTGTCGTCTTCTTCTCCTCGAAGAAATGTCAGGATCTGTTGAGCGAAGGCGGGATCTGATCACGAGCACCGATCTGATGAATCCTCTGTTCATCCACCCTTCAGATAACTCAGGTATGGTTCCTTCCACCATTCAATTGATTGGAGAAAACTATAGAAGGTGGAAGAAATCGATGATGAAGGCTCTGTCGGTTAAGAACAAACTGTGGACCATAGATGGTTCAATTGAAAGAAATGCTGAGAATGCTGCACAATGGGATAGATGCAACGACATGGTGTGTTCTTGGATCTTGAACACAGTGTCGAAAGAAATTTACAGTACGATCGATGAATATGATACTGCTTTAGAGATTTGGCAAGATCTGGAGGAAAGTTATGGACAAAAGAATGGTCCGCTAATTTTCCAGGTGAAAAGAGAAATTCAAGAGTGTAATCAGGGAGCTATGTCTCTCACAGATTACTTCACAAAGCTGAAAGGCCTGTGGCAAAGACTATCAGTGATCTCAAATCCGATCAAGTGTACCTGTGGGCGCTGTGAGTGCAACTTGCAGAAAAAAGCTGAGGAGGCTGATCAAGAAAACAAGTTGATGAAGTTTCTGCTTGGATTGGATGAGAAATATGATAGTGCCAGGCGCCAGATACTGATGACAACACCTCTGCCTACACCAAGTCTTGCACATGCTATGCTATTGCAAGACGAGGTGAGCTCAAAGATGTCAACTGACAGCAAAGGTTCAAAGAAAGAAGTCCCTGCTACTCCTCTGGCTGCAAATGCAAGAAATGATGATCAACGTCAGACCAGAAGGGAGAAGTGTAGTCACTGTGGAGGCAATCATAAGATGGATAAATGCTGGGAGTTGATAGGATACCCAAGCTGGCATTACAAGAGCAAGACGAAGCCACAAGTGCAGAATGACAAAGGCAATGAGACCAGGAAGTCTGATAACAAGTCTTACTCGAAGGCAAATGCTGCAGGAAGCTCCAACAATCAAGCTGATGCTCAGACTCAGAATTTTCTCTATGGATCATGTTCTAGGAGCCCACAACAGCAACTGACCTCTGATCAGCAACAGTTGGTATCAAACTTCATCTCTTTCTTGGCAAAATCAACTCCTGCTATACATGAGTCACATCTTGCAGGTATCCTTTGCTCTAATGCTTCTAGTAAATCACATTTATGGATAATGGATAGTGGTGCTACTGATCACATGGTATGTGATATCTCATGCTTACATAACCCTTTACCAATTCCAAATGTGAATGCTATTCATCTCCCTGATGGTAGCACTAAGGCCATTACACACTTTGGTTCTGTAAACCTTCCCAATACTACTCTTACCAATGTTTTGTGTGTCCCAAGTTTCAAATACAACCTGTTGTCACTCACAAAACTTGTCAAGGATCACCAGTTTCATGTCTATCTCATTGGAACCTATTGTTTTGTCCAGGACCCTGCAAAGATGAGGACAATTGCGGTTGGTAAGCTTCTTGGGGACCTTTACTACATGGATCCAAGTGAGTCTGGGGAGGCCTACATCTGTGAACAACTACCCAATTTCAAACATTTTTCTTGTTCAGCAAACACTACTTCTTTACCCATGTTTCTGCCTAAGGAATCTTCTGTGATTCCTAATAATGGTGCACTGTGGCACTTGAGATTGGGCCATGCACCTTTTGCTAAACTCAAACACATTTCCAATTTACAGAATGACATTGTTAATGATCATATATGTACTGTCTGTCCTCTTGCTAAACAAACACAAAATAGCTTTCCTGTGTGCACATCTTCTGCTGATCATATCTTTGAGCTATTGCATTGTGATGTGTGGGGTCCGTATGATACCCCCACAGGTGATGGTTACAGATTTTTTTTGACTGTGGTGGATGATAAGAGTAGAGGAGTGTGGGCTTTTCTTCTCAAACACAAGAGTGAAGTGAGTCATTACCTTCAAAACTTTATCTTACTTGTCCAAAATCAATTTCATGCCAAAGTCAAGATTCTAAGAAGTGACTTGGGCACTGAATTCTTTAATCACAATGTCTCCTCCTTCCTATCCTCTCTTGGCATCATATACCAAAGCTCTTGCAAAGCAACCCCACAACAAAATGGAAGGGTTGAAAGGAGACATAGATACATCCTTGAAATAGCCCGTTCATTGATGTTTCAATCCAGAGTTCCTCAACATCTTTGGGGAGATGCTATACTTACAGCTACCCACATTATAAACAAATTACCAAACCCAATTCTCAAGCATAAATCTCCTTATGAAATCATCTTTCAAACCAGTCCAACCTACAACTATATGAAGGTGTTTGGTAGCTTGTGTTTTGTGTCCACTGCGACAAACAGAGAGGTGAAGAAGTTTCATCCTCGATCTGATCCTTGCATATTCTTGGGGTATCCATATGCTCAAAAAGGATTTAAGGTACTTAATCTCAAAACTCAAAGAACACTGATCAGCAGGAATGTCATCTTTCATGAGCACATTTTTCCATATTCTCTGTTTGACAAAGAAAAACAATCCTCTCCAACATTGTCTCTCTCAGACTTTGTTGATTACAATTTCCCTTTTGACTACATTTCCACTTCTGAATCACCACATGATGAGTCTCCTGAAACTGTATCTGCTCCTTCTATGGATGATTATTCTCCATCACCTATATCCACCACATTTGATGATTGTCCATCCTCTTCTCAACCCAGCATCCCTGAGGCTGTGAGACATTCATATCGGGATCATAGACCCCCCAGCTGGCTCAAAGACTATGTCTGTCAAGCATCCAAGGAGCTTACCATACCTGCAGTTTCCTCTTCTCAGGTTCATTCCCTATATCCCTTAGCCAATTCTTGCATCTATACTGCTTGCACACCTAGTTATCAAGTATTTGTTAACAATGTAGCATCATATTCAATTCCTAAAAATGTGACTGAAGCTATAAAGGACCCTGCTTGGTGTGATGCAATGTTAGTAGAGTTAGATGCACTAGAAAGAAATCATACTTGGGAAATTGTATCTCTTCCTGAGGGCAAGTCTGTTGTTACTTGTAAGTGGCTGTTCAAGCTCAAGTTCAAGTCAGATGGTACCCTAGATCGTCATAAAGCCAGACTGGTGGCTCGAGGCTTTACTCAGCTTCATGGCATTGACTATTCTGAGACTTTTGCTCCTGTTGCTAGGATGATTACAGTCAGAACCCTTCTTGCTGTTGCTGCAGCTAAGCAGTGGCACATCTCTCAAATGGATGTGACCAATGCTTTTCTACATGGAGATCTTGAAGAAGATGTTTACATGTCTCTTCCCCCAGCTTTTCACACACTGAAACAACTTCAATCCAGAGCTACTGACCATTGTATTCAAGGGGAGTGTGCAGATGAATACAATGGTGCTCTGGTGTGCAAACTAACCAAGTCATTGTATGGGCTCAAGCAAGCTCCAAGACAATGGTTTGAAAAGTTTTCTCAAGTGGTTCAAGCTGGAGGATATACTCAGTCTAAGGCTGATTATTCATTGTTCACCAAGCAAAAGGGAGAGTCATTCACTGCTCTATTGGTGTACGTAGATGATATGATCATTGCAGGAAATGATCAAGAAGAGATTGGAAAATTGAAGCAGCATCTGCACAAGAACTTCCAAATAAAAGATCTAGGGGAGTTAAGATATTTCCTTGGCATTGAGGTAGATAGAGATGAGACTGGAATCTATCTAAATCAGAGGAAATATACAATGGAGCTACTAGAAGAAATGGGAATGGCAGATGCTAAGCCATTGGCCACCCCTCTTGATGTTCATGTGAAACTATCAATTGAAGGGGAGATGCTGAAATCACCTCGAAAGTATAGAAAGCTAGTAGGAAAATTGATCTATTTGACAGTCACACGTCCAGACATCACCTATTCAGTCCAGGTGCTAAGCCAGTTCATGCAAAGCCCAACTGAAGATCACTGGAAAGCAGCAAAACATCTTCTAAGGTACTTGAAGAATTCTCCAGGTCAAGGACTAATGATGTCTAGCAAATCTGAGATCAAATTGAAAGCCTATTGTGATGCTGATTGGCAAGCATGTCCCATGAGTAGAAGATCTCTAACAGGCTTCTGTATTCTGTTGGGTAATTCACTGATATCATGGAGGACAAAGAAGCAGTCGTTTGTAGCTATGTCAACAGCAGAAGCTGAGTACAGAGCAATGGCTGCCACTTGCTGTGAAGTCACATGGTTAGTCCGAGTTCTACAGGATCTGAGCATCAGAAATCATGGATTGGTAGAGTTGTATTGTGACAACCAAGCTGCACTACACATAGCCAGAAATCCAGTATTTCACGAGAGAACAAAACATATCGAGGCCGATTGCCATCTTGTGAGAGACAAGATTCTGAACAGAGAAATCGAGGCCAAATACATTCATACTAAAGAGCAACCTGCTGATGTGTTTACTAAGGTTGTAAGTCAAGACCAGATGTCAAAGCTAACTCTCAAGCTTGGAGTTATAAACAAGTTTAAGTAACTCTAAGCTTGAAGGGGAGTGTTAAGAGTACAGAGCATGTTGTTACAAGTGGTTGTTAGAGTTAGTTAGAAATATGTACAGCTGTATCTTGACCTCAGCTCTATATAAGCTGAGTTGATCTCATTTTGTAACATACTTTACTTTTACAGAAATAAGACAGATATCATCTCTCCCATTCTCTCTCTTTTCTGTTATGTCCTCTGGAAGTTTCCGCCATTGTTGATCAAGAGCTAAGCTCTGTTCTTGCTCAATAGATCAACATTTTCATCGCATCACGGTCTTTGATTAATTACTGATTGATCAAAAATTTGATCGATTGCTCTCTCGCTAGTAGTGGCATTGTTTTTGATCGATGGTGTGAGACACTACCTTGAGCCACCTTGGATACCGAATCGTTGACGTCATCTTCGACGCCCTTCTTCACTTGGGATCCCTTTGATACAGTTCAAATTTCTTAATGTGTTTCATGAAGGCAATATGGTGGCAGATAAGATTGCACATCTATGTCAACGGAACCCATATTCAAAATCATCCAAGTCTTCTTGATCTTATCCGTAACGATGATCTCGGTTGGCAAATGAGTCATCCTTAATTGTCACTCGAAACCTTTCCTTACTGAAAAAATAGTTTATATTATTTTATTTTTGGTAATTTTTAGTTTTATAAGTTAGTATTCTACTTGTGATCATTGGGTACCGCCGGAAGCAGGATGGGTCAAGCTCAATGCCGACGACGCGTCTAGAGGTAATCCGGGCATCGCAGGTGGGGGTGGCTTATTCCGCGACTCCACCGGAGCCTTTTATAAGAGGATACACGTTCAAATGTGGAGAGTGTTCGACCCTCACGACGGAGCTATGTGTTGTCTTCCAAGGCCTCTAAGTTGCAAAACAGCTCGCCACTTCTGAACACCGAAGCGGAGACCATATTCACAAACTTCAACCTTGTCACCCGCTGCCGCAAGCTACTGGATGAAAGCCAATGGGATGTTCGTCTTCAACATGTTCGGCCGGCGCCAAGCAAACTCGGCTGCAGATGCTTTGGCCAACTGGGCTCTCTCACTTCAATCTTCTTTTATGGAACACTTTATTGAACTGATTTGCCTGCGGGATTTCATGTACTCATTTCCCTCCAATGGGGCTCCTACTTTAAGCCAATAAAAGCTACATAGCAGTAGCTCTCCTTCGAGCACGAGCAACCATATATGCGGTTACCTCTTTCTCTTTTTTATTTTCATCATCTTATCTTAATACCTTATATGTTTTTTCTATAAATTATTTTCTACTTTTTTCTACCTCTTCTTTAGAGGTTACCCTTAGACCATCCGCAACCATGGGGTAACCTCTTTCCCCTTTTTTTCCTATCTTCATATCACAACTTTACAACTCATTTATTTTTTTGTTTAAAATAATTTTCACTTTTTCTATCTCTTTCTAAAATGTTTCTTCTACAACCATGAAAAACCTCTTTTACCTCTTTTCAAATTTATTTTCACTTTTTCTTTTCCTTTATATATATTTTCCTTTATTATATGTGTATCATCATATATAATTGTGAATTATTTTTATTTATAATTTTATAAATAAATAAAAATAGCAAGTAGTTAATATAAATATATTTTATTACATCTAGATTAAAATAAAAAAAAGTTAAAAATATTATAACATACGTAAATACTAATTGAACTACCTATAAATTCGGATCATAGCCTTGGAATTGGTTCCACAAGTGCTCAACCAATTCATTCTTCAAATTTATATGAGTTTGTCTATCCCAAATCTCATCTCTCATAGCCACAAAGTTGCCCAGATTTCGATCTTCATATCTCCCGGTGGTAACGTTGAATGACTTAATATTAGAACCGCCTGATGAACCAAGAACATTATTGGGAAAAAAAGAGGATTGTACACATTGGTAGGATTATGTGGGGTATAATTTGGATATTCGGGTGTTGGAGGATTGTTAAGCATTTGTAACATCACTTGAAATTGAGGTTTTTTTAGAAGATTTGGATCAAAAAGAAAATTTGGAATGGGTGGAGGATTTGGATTATTGTGAATTTGTATCCATAATTAAGAAAATAGGTGCAACTACAATAGATCAAGATGGGGTATATATAGGGTAAAATTGGGCTCAAATTATAGAAAAAAATAAAATTAAACCAATGGGATATTTTATTTTAAAAAATAATGAAATATAAATATATTTTTATTTCATTTTAAAGACTACGGAGTATTACAAATCTAAATGGAAAAGAGAAGATCCTACTTTATCATTAAAAAAATTAGAAAAAGGAAGAGGTTACCTCTCTCTACCAAGGTAACCTCTTCCCACCCCTTACCTTAAGGTAAACCCCACAACCATGGACTTACCTTTTAGCAACCTTAAGGTAAGTAAAACTCATGGTTGCTCATGCTCTTACAACCATGGAGTTACCTTGTTCCCCACCTTTTCTACCTCATTTATTTTTATTTATAAATAAAATTCATAAGTGCTTGAAATTCAAAAACTTTATTTCATATAGATGAAAAATAACAAAAATAGTAACATTACATTATAGAAAAACAACAACTCATAACGACTCGAATCGGATCGGAGCCATGAAAATGGCTCCACACATGTTCAATCAAATCATTCCTCAAATTCACATGAGTTTGTCTATCCCGAAACTCATCCCGCATAGCCATATAGTTGCCTAGATTTCGATCTTCATATTGCCCGGGTCTTGGATGTATATTTGGATTATAGTTTGAGTATTCATATTCGTAGGATTATACATATTTGTAGAATTTTCCCTAGCAAATTGATATATATTTGGATTATAGTTTGGGTATTCGGGTCTTAGATGATTGTTAAACATTTGTAATTAACATCATTTGAAATTAAGGATTACTGACAAAATTTGGATCAAAATGGATGTTTGAGATGAGTGAGATATTTGGATGATTGTGATCCATAGTTTATGAAAATAAAAGATGGAAAAAGAAGTGAAAATACAATAGGCCAAAATGAGGTATATATATATAGGAAAAAATTATACTCAAATTATGGAGAAAAATAAAATAAAATTAATGGTATAATTTGTATATTAAAATAATAAAAATATATATTATTAATACATTTGAGTGTTTAATATACTAATTTTTTTGATAAGGTAAGAATTCGAGGGTCAGACAAGCCTGACTCCTCGAGTGCCTGACAAAGTCGGCAGACGGCGAACCGTCAATCATACTACGAAAATAACATAAGGTGCAAACTAGGTAGTAACAAGCAAACAATTATGTGCGACCAAGCAAACCTAAACCAATATGTTGGGGACAATATATATAGACTACAAACCGAAGCCAAGCGCCACCAAACAGTGACACCCCTGGCCAGCGGTACACCAGGAGTCCCTGTGGGCAGGGAAAACGAACCTCCAAGGAAATTTCCAGATCACGGAGACGCCTCGATACACATCGCCTTGACCCCAGCCAGACCCGACTTCGAGATGCCAGAGCCCCAACTAAGTAAAGGATCACCGAGACCGACCAAAAAAGCACCCGATAACCACCCAAGTACCAAGCACCCGAAAACTCTTTTGGGATTTTATTTGAACCCTTTCGAGATTTTGATCAAGCCCTTTCGGGATTTAGTTTACCCTTTCAGATAGGTTTGTAAATGTATACAAATGTATATATATAATAGTGTTGTTATTTAATGATATATATATATATATCACACTTTTTTCCTTTTCTCTTTGTTTTTTTAATTTCCCAATTGGCCTTGGCGTGCAAGGCGGAAAAGAGACCCTTAGCATGCCAAGGAGCAAGAGTGTACTGCCAAAAGCTGAGCCAAATCCGCCAATGTGTACACGCCAAGGAACACATGCGGGGGGACGACGATGACAGCTGAGAAGCAAGTCGTTGGCACGGAGTCAACCAGAGTACACGCCAAGAGGAGGAGGACGAGAGGGGCAACCAGATTTGCAATCGCAGATGGAGAAAACAAAACTCCAAAACCCGGCGACACGCTGCCAGGCCACCAACAGACCAGAAGCAACACGACCAGGGCTGGGGCGTCGACGACAAGGACAAGACTTGCCCAATCGAAACAGGAAGGGGGAGATTGAAAACAAAGGGGTTTCAAATTGGGGCTAACCAGCACACAAGACGAAAACCCCAGAGGAAATTTGAGGCGGCAAGGAGCACCAAAGGAGCAGTCGAGGACCCTGAAAAAGGCGGATGGTGGGGGTGAACACCGGTCCAGAGAATCAGAATCAGATCCGTCGACAGCGAGGACTGAGACGAAAAGGGAGAGTCGGAGAAAGAGTGGGACGACAACGCCATGGCTGAGACGATGAGGGTGAGGGCGAATCGAGCCCAACCGAGAAGGATGGGTGAGATTTTGAGGACTAATTGGGGGTTTGATATTTAGATTTACCATGAAGAATTTGAGCTCCGAAGGGATTTTCAGAGGCTCTCTCTCTCTTTAGAAGAAGAGAGAGGAGAGAGTTTTTCTCAATTTTTGTTAATATACTAAATAAATGTGAATAAGATATAGTGGGTCACTTGTGTATTTAAAAAAAAAAAAGAGAAAATGAAAATAAAAAGGGAAGATGTTACCTTGGTAGAGAGAGGTAACCCATTCCAACCTCTTCCCTTAAGGTTTCCTTGCAACCATGGGTTTACCTTTTAAAAATTATAAGGTAATAAAAACTCATGATTGTTCACTTGCTTATGTTCGTATGACCTAAAAAAATGAAGTTAATATTCAATGGTAATTTTTCTTTATAAAAATATGGAGTTAAAATAGGCATCAATTTAAATTACCAGTATGAGTACTATTTGTTTGTTTTTACTTTTTACTACAGTTTCTTGATCATCACTTATTTTTAAGGGGAACCCTATTTACACGATCGTTTTTGCACCAAATACATGGATGCGATCGCGCATCCACACTGTATGGTCGTCTTTTTTTTTTAATCTGTTGTAGCTACTTCGTCCTCTTCATCCTAAATTAATTAATTTGCAGGCCACCTTCACGCAGAATTAATGGAAGACGGCGTCACTGCAGCGACAAGAGTCCTCTTTGTCCTAGATCCGCTTCCAATTTGGAGGTCTGTAGCGCCGCCGTGGCAATCGAGCCATTACTCCCCTGAGGCACATCCTCTGCCAGATCAACGTTGAAAAATTTGAGATGGAACGCCATCTGAAAGCGAAGCCCTTCTCCTTGCCAAGCCCAAGGCTTCGATTTGCTGCAAATTGCCATCTCTAGATTTGAAAGGCGCTATTCTTAGAGGAGGAGGGAGAAGCGGCCATATTTGCGGCAATGGAGGAGGGAGAAGCCGCGACGTCGGGGCTACCGGCGGGAGGGGAGACGGAAAGAGAGGAAGAGGGAGGAGCTGGAGGAGTTGCGAGGCTGGAGACAAGGAAGGCGGATTGCTGGTGGAGGGAGAGGCGGCAAGATGAGACAGTGGTAGGAGGCGTGGGGATTGAGGTCGGCGGCGACGCGGTCGGAGGTTCTTCAGAGAGGTGGTGGAGATTGGGCGACTGAGGAGACGGTGAGGAAGGCGAGCACCGCGGCGGCGAAGATCATTGCTATAGCTACCATTGTTGAGTTGGAGAGAGATCGGAGAAGGTGCAGAGCCCTAGATTTCCTGTGCACCAGGACTCTACGAACGCATTCACATATTTCCATTTTCTCTCCCGCAAACTCGTGATGCGCAATTGCAAATGCTTTCCATGCAACCGACGAAAAAATCATCGTGTGAATAGCAATTTCGATTTTTAAACCTCTCGATAAATCGAACATGTCGAAAAAGTTTTTTTTATTAAAAAAATGATAAAAAATAATATCAAGTAGCGATCTTGAATAAAAAATAATACGAACATTATAATTGATAATTTCATATACAAACTATCATCCTACTAACCAAAAATAATACAGATGTGTTTTTGGTAAAATTTCTGACCAAATATATGTCACATGTACGTCGAAAATATACATGAAATATATATATTTTTTGACAGCTTACTACATGTTAGAAATCATACAGACTTGAGGGAATGGGAAATTTAGCTAGAAATTTCAACCAAAAACACATTTGTATTTTTTTTTGTTAATAGGGAGATAGTTTGTATATGAAATTGTCAAATTTAAAATTCTTATTATTTTTTTATTCAAAGTTGATACTTGATATTACTTTTGATCATTTTTTCTAAAAACAAAACAAGTTTTTTTTTTATTGGAATATTTCCCACGACTCGTGACTTCTTTTTCGTAAGGGTGAATCTGAAAGGGTGAGCCACACGGTCAAAATCTCGCCATTGACACGGTAGCGATTTTAGTTTTCAAAACCGTAGGAAATTGCGGAATTTTAGTTTTAAAAACCGTAAAATATTTGTTGACCACAGATTTCAAAACAGTGAGAAACCTCACAATTACTCCTTCAAAAAAATCCCAAGCAAATGGAATGGACTAGCAGCCCATTAGCCCAACACCCTCTCCGGTCACGGTTTTGAAAACCGTGGGAAGGTTTGTGTCTTTGGTGACGGTTTTGAAAATTATCGTCATTTTCAAAACCGTTGGCATTTTATTGTGACGGTTTTGAAAACCGTGTCCACTATTATAATACCTTCTAACAGCTTTCGAAAACGTGACCATTTTTTTTTTTGCGGTTTTTAATACCATGATCGTCACCCTATTATTAGCGATAAATTGTCCGTGTATAAAGCAAATCGGATATGGAATTTAGAATCCAGATCGCCAATTGTCAATTCAATCAAAAAGAGTGTCAAATTTAATGAACTAAATTACAAACTACTCCAACAAGGGGTTTCTCTCTCATTCCCAAAGCCCATCTCCCTTCTGGGTTGTTGTTCTCTTCTGTGTAACCTGGCATCTTGAGACAGCCGAACGTGAGTACGCGACCGAATCCAGTCCCTCATCTCCTTGTCCGGCTCTCCACCGGCTGCCGTCCGCCTTCGACTGTTCGACACGACGACATCGACGCCGGCTACCTTCGACCCCAGTTTGCCGCCTTCGACCGTTCGTCATCGCCGCCAAGCCGCCCACCTTCTTCAATCAGGGATTCAGGAATTATTAACCTCTTGAATTTCGATTCAAAGGTACATTTCCACTCTCCTATGTTAAAGTTTATGCATTATGAAAACAGATTGTCCATCGCTTTTCCTTGGGGATTTTCTAGGGATTCTTTAGATATCGCCATCAATCTGTGCAAGCTAGTAAGGGTTTCCTCTCCCCGCTATAATCTGTCTAATTTTTCGCTTTCTCTGGTTATTGATTATAATATTGTTTGCAATTTAACTTGTAAATTCTCTATTTGTCGATTCCGATGTCTTTATGGTGCATCACCAAATCTTCATCTTCTTTAGCTACTTTTAAGAGCAGTGTCAACTCCGTCGCCAAAGGTTTCATTTTGATTCATTTTCAAGTCTCTAAATAAATGTTGGGGTTTTTTGGGTAGTATAGATTTTATTCTATTTTTCCCCCAATCTGTGAAGCTGCAGTAAGATTTATGAATGATGTGGTTGATAATCAGATTTGAACTCTCATTCTGTGGAGGTGCATTAGATTTATGGTGATTGCAATGTAAACCATGATGCCAAAATTTTCTTCTTCTAAACTTTATTACCTGATGAATCCAATGATAAGAACAATATGCTTTGTGAATTTACACTGTAAGATGGTTTCTTAAAACTTGGTATGAATCAATTTTGGATGCCATAAGGAGGCAGGCTTAGTCTCATATACTTTACCTATGATCTAT
This sequence comes from Persicaria maculosa, assembly GCA_963922045.1. Taxonomy (NCBI): domain Eukaryota; kingdom Viridiplantae; phylum Streptophyta; class Magnoliopsida; order Caryophyllales; family Polygonaceae; genus Persicaria; species Persicaria maculosa. The sequence continues at coordinate 13,304,534 of OY998261.1, read as the reverse complement.
GTCCCATATTATGTCCTGTCCTTGCACCCTCATTTGCATATGAGTAATGGTGATTTTAGCTTTTGTTAACGCCGCGGTAATCACTCGAGTATTGTTAAGATGTTTGGATAATCTTGTTGTTTCAACCCTTGAGTTAATGGTTTGTTGTTTGGACCTCCTATTGCTTGTAGCCCTACAATTTGAGTGCCATCGGCGATGTTGAAGATTCCAGATCACCAGGTTGCAGGACACCAGGCTGGCAACGGGAACCTTGGCCCTCTAGTTGACGGATCAGGTCATTTCTACAAGCCTCTCCAAGATGGTGATCGAGGCGATAGAGAGGTTGCCTTCTATGAATCATTCTACTGCAACAAGAAAATTCCCCTCCCTATTCACAAATTCTTTCCCAAATTCTACGGAACTAAGCACCTAGAAGCTTCTAATGGGTCTGGGCTTCTTCGTCATCTTATCTTGGAAGACACCGTCTCAAGTTACACCAACCCATCGATCATGGACGTTAAGATGGGATCTAGAACCTGGTATCCTCAAGCATCAGATGATTACATCAAAAAGTGTCTTGAGAAGGATAGAAATAGCACCAGCCCTTCTTCGGGGTTCAGGATATCGGGGCTGCAGGTCTACAATGGTGAGGGTTTGGGCTATTTCAAGCCAGATAGGAAGCATGTAAAAAAGTTCACAGTAGCGGATGTCAGATTGGCTCTGAGGAAGTTTGTATCTGTAAACCAATCAACTGACCCTAAGAACGAACCTGATTGTGCACTTGCATCCATTGTCTACGGTGGCTCCTCTGGGGTTTTGTCGCAGTTATTGGAGCTGAAGTCGTGGTTTGAGGACCAAACCTTGTACCACCTCAATTCATGCTCAATTCTCCTGGCTTATGACAAGGAATCAGCCATGAAGAATGGAAATGCGCGTGCTATGATCAAACTCATTGATTTTGCTCATGTTTATGATGCAGAGGGGATCATTGATCACAATTTTTTAGGCGGACTTTGCTCCTTCATCAAATTCATTTCGGAGACACTTCCTGAGCCGGAGAGCCAAAACCATCTTCCCAACCTTGACTTGCCTAACGGCCAGTGAATGCGCAAAGCCACTTTTCGACAATCTTGAGCAGTTGTGTGTGTTTTAATCTGTCATATGTCGTTGCCATTGCTGTGTCATTTTCCACATTTTATTGAGATGGATTTCAATCGCGCAATTTTGCAAGGAATTCCAGTTCCTTCTAAGGTGATTAGTGTCAAGTTTGTGGTTTGAACGTGCCTATGTCTATTGGCAACCATGGCTTGTCATTTTCATCAAATGTAGCAGTTTAAGAAGGGCTTGGCCCTCAACACCTTGAGGCTTGGGAAGCTGAAAATATATTCGTCGTCTTAACTGTGTTGGTGTGAAATGTCGCTTACAACAACATACAAATAACAGTAAATAAAGTAACTCAGAATCGATTCGACTTGCATTGCATCTTCCAAAAACAGAAATATGACTAAATAAGAGGTTTTAAAAACTTGATAAACTCTTAACAAACTAAAAGGGAGTACATGATTACAGAGAACATAGCAATGCAAGTACACTCACTCGATCAGGAGGTAAAACCATGATGGACAACATAAACATTCTCTGTTTAGGGATGTACACAACTATTACTTTGCCTTAACATGAAAAACATTCCATTGTTTACAGCTTTGAACATTCATTCGTACTTAATGGGCCAATTTTCTAAGGTGTTGAAAAGTCTTCGTTTTGATCCACTGGCGATCATATGGCAGTAGACCTGTCAAACGGGTCATTCGGGTCGAGTCACTTCGGGTCTCGGGTAATACGGGTCTCGGATAATACGGGTTTCGGGTATTTCCGGGTTGAATCGAACCCGGGTTTGATCGGCTTTCGGGTCGATTTCGGGTTGGTCAATTTTTTTTTAAAATTAAAAAAATCATAATTTGATAATTTTGCGATAAATTTAAAAACCTAAAATTAAAGACATTATTCATAAGTTCTAGTGCTTGTAATTATATACTATATCTGATCTAAAATATTCGATTTTTATTATTTCTCGTAATTTTTAATAAAATGTAATAATATATAAATATCAAAATTTTAAATAATTTTTTTTTAAAATAATTTTATTAAAAATTTGATATTCTATATAATATATTATTACATTTTATTAAAAAACATTTGATTTTTTATCATTTCTCATAATTTTTAATAAAATGTAATAATATATAAAATATAAAATTTCAAATAATTTTTAAAAATAATTTCATGCAATTAGTAATAAGCATATAATTTTTTAAATATTTTTTAGAATTTTTATCTTCTTAAAAAAGTCTGTTGAAAAACAAAAAATCAAATACTATCGATCGGACGGAGTATTAAACAATACAAATAAATATAAAAGTTGATTTGAAAATGAAAGATCAAGTGATTGTAAGTATAAAATGTAATAAATTGGAATCTCCATAAAAAAAATAATCATATATAATTATAAATCAACCGGGTCAATCGGGTCACCGGGTCAATTGGGTAAATCGGGTCAAAATTATCGGGTCAATCGGGTCACCGGGTCGAAATCCAGATTATCCAGAAAATTTTCGGATTTCCGGGTTCAGGTCGGAAATTTTCCGGACGTTCGGATCGCGTCGACCAGGTCGGGTTGTGTTTTGACAGGTCTATATGGCAGGTATGCTTGGAGATGATGGTCATAATTGCAAGCCACAGAAACAAAGGAATTCGCATCTCTAGTGAGTTAACCAATCATAATCAAATTTGGCCCCTTTTTTTCAGTTGTGGAGGAGGTAAAGTTTAGAAAAACCATTGAAATTTCTTATCGTGTAAGTGGAGCATTTTAAGGAATAAACGGCCTATGGCTATGATAGATTACATAGGCATATATTGTATAGTGGGCCCAAAAGCTCAATACCTTTGTAATCTATATATATGATTATCAATGAATGGAAATCCTCAAGGAGGATTTTATAATCGATCTCGTGATCTTACATGGTATCAGAGCCTAATCTTTTCATCCCGATGGCCGACGCACCCACCAACAAACCGCCTTTCCACTCCGCTCTCACCATCTCCAATATCAAAAATTGCATCCCCATCATCCTTGATCACGAATCCAGTTCCTACACCATGTGGTCGCACCTCTTCACGACCCATGTTAAGGCTCATAAGGTCCTCCACCACATCGACTCCTCCGTCGACCGCCCTGCTAGCGAAGACAACGATCTCTTCGCTCAACTAGACACCATTGTTCTCCAATGGATCTTCAACACCATCTCAAAAGATCTATTGACAACCATCCTTGACCCCAAAGACTCCGCCTTGGATGCTTGGAACAAACTTCAGAATATCTTTCAAGACAACAAGTCCACCCGTGCTGTCTACCTTGAGCACGAATTCTCAAACTGCAAGCTTTCCTCTTTCCCATCGATCTCCGCCTATTGTCAGCACCTCAAGACCCTGTCCGATCAACTAGGTGCTGTCGACTCCAAACCCAGCGTCACCCGCCTGGTCCTCCAGGTACTTTCAGGTCTTCCCTCTGAATACAACGCCGCTGCTACTCATATCCAGCAGACAGAACCTCTCCCTACCTTCGAAAAGACCCGGTCTCAATTGATCCTGGAAGAGACTCGTCTTCACCGTCAGACTACCGACGCCGCCAAGAACAAGACGGTATTGGTCTCGTCATCCGACATTGACGAGACCTATGCCCCACAGCGCAGCCGCGGCGGCGACCCTTCGCAGAGAGGCGGCGGCCGCGGCCGCGGCGGCGGCAGTGGACGGTGGCCGCAGCATCAGCCTGACGCCTCTCGCCCCCCCTGGTATCCCCACACCGGCTACCCGCCTTGGATGCCCTTTGGCTACCCCCCTGCGACATACCGCCCACCGGCTCCCTACTCCAACCGACAGCAGGGAGCGGGCTTGTTGGGTCCTGCTCCTCGTCCCGCAGGCCATCAGGCCTACCCCTCCTCGTCGGATTATGCCTACACTCCGACTGATGTGCAGCACGCCTTCTCTTCAATGCAGTTGGCACCTCCTGACTCTACTTGGTACATGGACACTGGCGCCACTTCGCATATGACGAACACCTCAGGTACTCTCTCTTCTATTTCTTTTAAGGGTCTTGTACACTCTATTATCGTCGGCAACGGTGGTCGCCTCGCCACTTCGGGCATTGGCCACGCCACTTTACCCACCACAACCAACCCACTACACCTAAACAATGTCCTCATTGCCCCCAAACTTGTCAAAAACCTTATCTCTGTCCGTCGGTTTACCACTGACAACAATGTTTCTCTCGTATTTGATCCGTTTGGTTTCTCTGTGAAGGATCTCACTACGGGGGTTACTCGCCTGAGATGTAATAGCACCGGGGAGCTCTATCCTGTGTCGTCGCCCTCACCGTCCAGCCCGTCAAGTCCAGTCGCCCTCTCGGCATCATCATACGATCTTTGGCATGCCCGCCTTGGTCATCCTAGTCCTGCAGTTTTAGATTTACTTCGTTCAAAGAGTCTAGTCACATGTAATAAAGAGCGTCGCTCTACTTTATGTTCGTCATGTCAGTTAGGCAAGCATGCCAGACTCCCTTTTCAGCGGTCATTAAACACTACTTTTGCCCCTTTTGATATTATTCATAGTGATATTTGGACTTCTCCTGTGCCTAGCAAGGAGGGTCATAAGTATTACCTTTTGTTTTTGGATGATTATACACATTTCTTATGGGTTTTCCCGTTGCACTTTAAATCTCAAGTGTTTCCCATCTTTGCCAAATTCCATGCTTATATCAAAACACAATTTCACACCTCTATCAAGTGTTTCCAATGCGACAATGGCCGTGAATTTGATAACAAAGAGTTTCACACTTTTTTCAACACCAATGGGATCTCCTATCGCTTGTCTTGCCCCTATACCTCCCAACAGAACGGCAAGGCCGAACGAATCATCCGAACCATCACCAATATGATGCGCTCTCTCCTCTTTCACGCATCTATTCCCCTTCCCTTTTGGCCTTACGCCTTAGCCACCACATGCTACCTCCTAAACATTCTCCCTTCCACTACCCTCCACCATCGCTCACCAACTCAGGCACTTTATTGCACCTTGCCTAGGTATGATCACCTTCGTACCTTTGGGTGCATGTGCTTCCCCAATCCGTCATCCACCGCCCCTCATAAGCTTCACCCACGCTCCACTCCTTGTGTCTTTCTTGGCTACCCGTCTGATCATCGCGGTTACCTCTGCCTCGACATCAAATCCCATAGGATCATTTTGTCTCGGCATGTCACCTTCGATGAATCTCGCTTTTCCTTCACATCACCTACCCCTCCTGTGTCTCATTTTGATTCAGAGTCCTCATTCCCACATTTTCTTATTCCCCAGAGCTCTCCCAGTGCTCCCGTCTCTTCCCCTCCACCCACACCACCACCCCTACCACCAGACCACACACCCGCAGCGTCTCCGGTGTCTTCCGACCCCGACAGATCGTCTCCATGACCACAAACCATAGCCCCGCCTCGAATCCACACACACATCCCCCCCGCCACCAGATGCCGCGGCCGCCGCAAGATGCTGCGGCCGCAGCAATGAGCCCTCCCACACCCCGCAGCTTACCCACAGCCGCGGCCGCCGCCCCCTTGCCGCGGCCGCAGCCTAGTGTTGCGCCCGCCGCCGCCCCTTCCACCGTCTCCCAATCCCCCCTACCTCCATCTCCCCAGTCCCTACATCCCACAAAACAGCCCTCCTAGATCCGAATTGGCAGGTGGCTATGCTCGACGAATACAGGGCCTTTACGAAGAATGGTACTTGGGTTCTGGTTCCTCGCCCTCCTGATGCGAATGTCGTCCGATGCATGTGGCTCTTCCGTCACAAGTTCCGATCCGACGGGACATTGGAGCGCTACAAAGCCCGTCTTGTGGTCAACGGTCATTCGCAGCAGGTAGGTATTGACTGTGTTGAGACATTCAGCCCCGTCGTCAAGCCTGCCACTATCCGAGTGGTGTTGAGTTTAGCTTTGTCACGCAACTGGGCTATTCATCAGTTGGATGTCAAGAATGCCTTTCTTCATGGTCATCTGAATGGGACAGTCTACATGTTTTAGCCACCGGGGTTTGCTGATGCTGATCGTCCCAAGCACGTTTGTCTCCTGAAGCGATCTCTGTATGGGCTGAAACAGGCTCCGAGGGCTTGGTTCCAACGCTTTGCTTCTCACCTGCTACGCCTAGGCTTCATTGGCAGCCGCTCAGATTCGTCTCTGTTCATTTATCGCAGAGGCTCAGACACGGCTTTTCTCCTACTTTATGTCGATGACATTATTATCACCGCCTCTTCTGATGCTCTTCGGACGTCGATTATTTCGCAGTTGAGTGCAGAGTTCGCCATGTCTGATCTGGGTCAGTTATCTTACTTCTTGGGGGTTGCTGTTCAGCGTCATGCTTCTGGTCTGTTTCTTTCACAGAGTAAGTATGCTGCTGAGATTGTAGCTCGGGCTAAGATGGTCAACTGTAATCCTGTCGCCACCCCTGTCGATACATCCACCAAGCTCAGTGCTCATTCTGGTCCTTTGGTTGATGATCCTACATTATACAGGAGCCTCGCTGGTGCTCTTCAGTATCTCACCTTCACCAGGCCTGATATCAGTTACGCCGTTCAGCAGATCTGTTTGTTTATGCATGCACCTAGGGAACCGCACTTTCAGGCATTGAAGCGGATCATTCGGTACATCAGTGGCACCCTCGAGTTAGGCACCACGATCACTCCTTCCGCTAAGCTTGACCTTGTTGCTTACACTGATGCGGATTGGGGTGGTTGTCCTGACACACGTCGCTCCACGTCTGGTTACTGTGTCTTCCTCAAAGACACACTTATCTCATGGTCCGCAAAGCGTCAGTCGGTAGTGTCTCGCTCCAGCGCTGAGGCAGAATACAGAGGTGTTGCCAACGTTGTCTCCGAGTGCTCTTGGCTCCGCAATCTCCTGCTTGAGCTTCATTGCCCTCTTCAGAAGGCCACTCTGGTCTACACTGACAACGTCTCCGCCGTCTATCTAGCCAGCAACCCAGTCCAGCATCAACGCACGAAGCACATTGAGCTAGATCTCCACTTCGTCAGGGACAAGGTTGCCATTGGACATGTCCGTGTTTTACATGTCCCGTCCTCCTATCAGTACGCTGATATATTCACCAAGGGTTTACCTCGACAGTTATTCATTGATTTTCGCTCCAGTCTCATTGTACGGCCCCCTCCAGTTTCGACTGCGGGGGTTTGATATATTACATAGGCATATATTGTATAGTGGGCCCAAAAGCCCAATACCTTTGTAACCTATATATATGATTATCAATGAATGAAAACCCTCAAGGAGGATTTTATGATCGATCTCGTGATCTTACAGGCTATAATAAAGGAGGGAGAATAATGCAATTCTTGCACTAACAAGACTCGAGGAAAAAAAAAACAATACACTAGTGCACTCATGTCTGTGAGTCCATGAAAATGTAGTTAGTTGTACAAATCGCTCATGTCATACGACATGTCACAACGAGCAGGGTTAATCTCTTTTAACTTCCTTTCATACACAGTGTACATATGCCTGGAAAGATAAGACATATGAAGCATAAACTAATAGGATTGGTGAATGGGTGAGGTGAAGAATCACTAAGTGGGATGAAAAAGGCATGATAGAGAAACAGTAGAATAACCAACATAATAGAGCTTACCTTCGACAGCTTGGTTTATTGACTGATAATCCATCCATAAAACTTCTTCAAGCTTTGTTCGGAGAAGCTTGCATTAGACTAATGGTGTGCCTGTTGGCCTGCGAAAGAGGGAATGCGGGATTCAGTAAGCAACTTCATAATGAAACAAACTCAACAGTCAATCCATAACAAAAATCCATATATATATATAACAATCAATAAGTACTGACATCAACTTAGACAACCTCTTCAATCTACGCTGAGAATAGATCATAGCACACACCCTTACCATGGCAGATTCAACATTCAACATTTGGCATTTTGTAGCATAAAAGGAGATCAATGGTGAGGTCTGTAACAGTCAAACCTCAAGAACAATAGCCCAAAATCAATTCTTAAAGATTTTACAACTTCGACAACAATGGGAAATAGAACAAAGAATATAAACCCCATGTGTAGTTGGCATTTGTCTTTGAAATTATGAAACTTCATAGATATAGGAGGAGTAGAGATCAACAAATAAGTATCACACACCAGGAACAATACAACACTCTAAAGAAAGCAGTAAAGCCCTCATAGAAAGATCGAGACTTGTATACAAAGATCCGCAACCTGTTACATTTCAGCTAACAATTGTATACAAAGATCGAGACTCTATCTATCTTTCTCAACCATTGGAGCACGTACAATTGAATCGACAAAGCAATAAAATTATGGCCTACCTAGATCATCAAGATAATACAACAAAGTGAATCCGAACTCAAATTACATGTAATGGATCACAATTTACAACATGTATTTCCTGTATATGTCGGAGTAGAATGTCTGTTGTACCATTCTGGAAACAGGTTGCTGATAAGAACCGCAATACAACACAAAATTTGGATCAACATTTTTTTAAATGCCATTCGGAAACAGGTTGAAGAGAAGAACTAATTTACCGGTCTATATCATCGGTCACTGGGAACTAGGAGGTTGTACCAGCCACTTGGCCAGAAAGCCAGTCCCCTGGCAATCTGAGCATTGCATTGATCCCTAAGACAAAGCAAGGTATGCAATGAAATCAGAAATTTTAGGGTTGATAATGCAGGAACAGATATCATGAAGATGGCTGAAGAGATCATTTATCAATTGGCAATTTCATCTGGTTCTTGAATGAAGTGCGGAATAGGCAGATAAAAGGTAAATAAATACTCTAGAAAGGGGGAAGAATAGAGTATGACAACTTTTCGCAAATACAGAAATCGTAAGACCTTACCAACCAGAAGTAAGACCTTTTCTGAAACTCAGAAACAAGTTAAGCATAAAATAACGAATAGCAAACAAAGCAAACGAAAATAATAAGGATAAAGCGCAGAAAGTAAAGCACACGCGAATTGTTAACGAGGTTCGGCACAACCTTGCCTACGTCCCCGCCTAGGGTTATCCAACCCGTAGGATTCAACAACTTTATTTCACTTTATCTTATGAGCCCTAGATACAACCTCTAGAAGACCTTCCCTCTTCTAGACTAACTTCCTATCTAGCAACCCAAGCACACCAGTGAAATAAAGTTCTACAGATACCAAAGTATCTAACACGTTTGGGTAGAGGTATACCCTTAGTGTAACCCTAAATGAATTGTACGATAAAGCACGAAAGAAACCTCACACACTCAAACAAGTAAATACACTAAGACCAAGAGAGCGATGTGTGATCGTAGGCTTGTAGGAGATGAAGTTGCAGAAGCTCGTTGTGCACTTGTAGACCTGTGTCTCTGCAATCTTCCTTATCTCCTTTATATAGATCAGTACGTTCAACTTCAAAAATCAAAGGTCTGATATAGCTCCAGGTTTTTCGAGAACTGTTGCGCCAAATCTCCTTGCGAGATCTTGAGTTTCTTCCAGAACCTTTGTCTCAGATACGCCTAAAATTCTCCTGGGGTTACTCTCTGGATTTGATTTCTGTTGCACTGGGTTGTAAGGCCTTACCTTTTGTTTTGCTGGCCTTACTGTTTACTGTTTTTAGGATTTCAAAACTTTGATCCAACATCTGCTATATAATTCTTGCATTATTATATACCTTGCATGGTTGTATATCTTTGTATGACAGGAAACAGGTGTGCACAAGTTTTGTCTTTCATCAAGGGGGGGATTGTTAACTCCACCTTGATGATAAGGCCTTATACGCAGAGAATAAAGCCTTGGTTGATGAAAGCCAAAACTCTGGATTCCAGAGTTTGGTAAGGTCTTACCATATCAGCAGACAACTTTCGTTCGGAATTAATTGGGCCTAATTTTTAATGGGTCTATCTTACTTAAAGAGACTGATATCTGATTCAATATAATTGGGCTTAATCTTTGATGGGCCTAGTTGGCTTAGATTTGAATTCAGAGAGTTTGAATAAGGCCCAAGGAAAATCTGTTTCGGATAAATATCCTTCTTTGGGTTGTTGAGATTTTGCAGAAGCTCGTTGTGCACTTGTAGACTTGTGTCTCTGCAATCTTCCTTATCTCCTTTATATAGATCAGTACGTTCAACTTCAAAAATCAAACGTCTGATATAGCTCTAGGTTTTTCGAGAACTGTTGCGCCAAATCTCCTTGAGAGATCTTGAGTTTCTTCCAGAACCTTTGTCTCAGATATGCCTGAAATTCTCCTGGGATTTTCTCCTGGGATTTGATTTTACTGGAACCTTGAAGATGGCAGCTCCTGCAAAATCTCAACAACCCAAAGAAGGATATTTATCCGAAACAGATTTTCCTTGGGCCTTATTCAAACTCTCTGAATTCAAATCTAAGCCAACTAGGCCCATCAAAGATTAAGCCCAATTATATTGAATCAGATATCAGTCTCTTTAAGTAAGATAGACCCATTAAAAATTAGGCCCAATTAATTCCGAACGAAAGTTGTCTGCCGATATGGTAAGACCTTACCAAACTCTGGAATCCAGAGTTTTGGCTTTCATCAACCAAGGCTTTATTCTCTGCGTATAAGGCCTTATCATCAAGGTGGAGTTAACAATCTCCCCCTTGATGAAAGACAAAACTTGTGCACACCTGTTTCCTGTCATACAAAGATATACAACCATGCAAGGTATATAATAGTGCAAGCATTATATAGCAGATGTTGGATCAAAGTTTTAAAATCCTAAAAATAGGAAACAGTAAGGCCAGCAAAACAAAAGGTAAGGCCTTACAACCCAGTGCAACAGAAATCAAATCCAGAGAGTTCTCCCCCTTTTTGTCTTTCAACAAGGAAGGGAAGAAATCGGATTTCACCAATTCAACAGCCAGTCAAGACCTTGAAACTGATCTCAAGGCCTTGAGATGTTATTAGACAACATTACTCCCCCTACGATAATGCTTCCCTGTTCAACATACCAATTAAGCTCCAACAAAAATATTAAACAAGGAGAATCATTAGTAGCAAAAAAAAAATATCCTTTATCACCAAGAGCGATTGTTCCAATCCATTTATGCTCTATGATCTTGGTGATATCCTGCAAAACGAACAAACATCAACCTTTCCGGCTAGACCAATGTACAATTCAGATTCATAATTAGGATAGACCATGTTTGGTGGTCTTGTCCCTTTAGGAACCCAAATTTGTCTTATCCGTTCATTTAAACGTACAGGAAAGGTATTTCTAATGATGTAAGGGTCCTTTCTCCTATAAGGACAGGTTTCCTTTACATGACCCTTTTTGCAACAAAAGAAACAAGTAGGAGATCTCCAACTTCCTTTTGCCTTGACAAACTTGGTAGTAGGTTTAACAGGAAAATTCATGTTGTATCATATACCACTTCGGTTTAAGGAAAGTTGTTGTTCTCCAAGCATCTTGTCGAGAGTGGCTTTGGATCTAGTGAATTGCACCAGGGCTCTTTGTTGATCTCGACATTTCTCAGATAATTTCACTTTTTCATTCTCAAGGTCATTGTTATGAGCCTTAAGAGATGAGAGGTTTGCCTTAAGTTCGGAATTTTCCGATCGTAAGGCCTTACCCCCAGTGATAAGATCTGAATTTTGACTGTCGAGATCTTGCAGCTTCTGCGACAGCTTCCTTATGCATATTTCTTGATCCTGCACTTTCTCTTTCAAGCAGCTGATTTCTTTGTTGTAAGTTTCTTCATTTGAAATCATATTCTTCAAGAATTCAGATAAAACATTGATAGGGCTAGAGAGAAGGTTTCTTACAATACCATCTAGATGTTGATCGTGGTTTTCATCATGGCCCGCCATCAAGCAAAGATTTACTGGATCATTTTCCAAATCCGATTCACTTGTAGAATCCGAATCGTCTTTCTTTCGATCATTCTTCTTCTGCTTGTTCTTCTTCTTTTGAGGACACTCCTTCATCAAGTGATCTGTTTCACCGCATTCATAACATATTAGAATTTTTGTCCTTTTATTAGGGTTAGAGGACTTACCTTCATGCTTTGATGATCTTGCATATTCTCGGTTTGAGAATTGATTCTTCATCTTTAGAATCCGAGCAAGTCCCCTTGTGATCAAGTCGAAGGGATCTTCCTCATCATCATCACTTTCGTCGTCCTCTGATGGCATATCCTCCTTGATTTTGAGTGCCAGATTCTTTACACTGGAGGATGGTTCACCGTCCTCTTCGTTGAGGACCATTCATGCGTGATAAGCTTTCCAAGAAGGTCATCCAACGCTAGTGTTGTAAGGTCTTGAGCTTCCTCAATTGCAGTGACCTTGGGACCCCACTTTGCTTTGGGCAAGCAACGAAGTATCTTTTTGACTTTCTCTTCATTGTCAAAAGTTTTTCCCAATGAGTCGAGGTTGTTTATGATCTCCGTAAAACGGGTAAACATAGCCTTAACTGACTCATCATGATTCATCTTAAACAATTCATATTGTCTAAGAAAGATACTAATTTTGGTCTCTTTGACCTGGCTAGTTCCTTCATAAGTAACCACCAATTTATTCCAGATCTCCTTTGCTGTTCTGCACGAAGAGATACGATTGAACTCATTCGTACTCAAACCACAGTACAACAAATTTATGGCTTTGAAATTCTTAGCCACACTTTCTAGATCGGTCTGGGTGTATTCTTCCTCTGACTTGTCCACTCTTGTTCCATTGGGACCTTCTTTCTTGGGGATATTGGGTCCTCGCATAATAATATGTCAAAGCTCCAAATCTTGATCAATGATAAACATTTTCATCAAAGATTTCCATTGCATGAAATTGTTCCCAACAAAGAGAGGTGGACGAAAAATAGATCTTCCTTGACCAAAGCCTTCACCTGCCATGATTAGACTCACAGATAGTAATATCTAAGGTACGTGAGTTAGGCTCTGATACCAATTGAAGTGCGGAATAGGCAGATAAAAGGTAAATAAATACTCTAGAAAGGGGGAAGAATAGAGTATGAAAACTTTTCGCAAATACAGAAATTGTAAGACCTTACCAACCAGAAGTAAGACCTTATCTGAAACTCAGAAACAAGTTAAGCATAAAATAACGAATAGCAAACAAAGCAAACGAAAATAATAAGGATAAAGCGCAGAAAGTAAAGCACACGCGAATTGTTAACGAGGTTTGACACAACCTTGCCTACGTCCCCGCCTAGGGTTATCCAACCCGTAGGATTCAACAACTTTATTTCACTTTATCTTATGAGCCCTAGATACAACCTCTAGAAGACCTTCCCTCTTCTAGACTAACTTCCTATCTAGCAACCCAAGCACACCAGTGAAATAAAGTTCTACAGATACCAAAGTATCTAACACGTTTGGGTAGAGGTATACCCTTAGTGTAACCCTAAATGAATTGTACGATAAAGCACGAAAGAAACCTCACACACTCAAACAAGTAAATACACTAAGACCAAGAGAGCGATGTGTGATCGTAGGCTTGTAGGAGATGAAGTTGCAGAAGATCGTTGTGCACTTGTAGACCTGTGTCTCTGCAATCTTCCTTATCTCCTTTATATAGATCAGTACGTTCAACTTCAAAAATCAAAGGTCTGATATAGCTCCAGGTTTTTCGAGAACTGTTGCGCCAAATCTCCTTGCGAGATCTTGAGTTTCTTCCAGAACCTTTGTCTCAGATACGCCTAAAATTCTCCTGGGATTTTCTCATAGGATTTGATTTTACTGGATACTTGAAGATGGCAGCTCCTGCAAAATCTCAACAACCCAAAGAAGAATATTTATCCGAAACAGATTTTCCTTGGGCCTTATTCAAACTCTCTGAATTCAAATCTAAGCCAACTAGGCCCATCAAAGATTAAGCCCAATTATATTGAATCAGATATCAGTCTCTTTAAGTAAGATAGACCCATTAAAAATTAGGCCCAATTAATTCCGAACCAAAGCTGTCTGCTGATATGGTAAGACCTTACCAAACTCTGGAATCCAGAGTTTTGGCTTTCATCAACCAAGGCTTTATTCTCTGCGTATAAGGCCTTATCATCAAGGTGGAGTTAATATTGAAGAACCATTTCTTCAAGTTCTAGGTAAAAAGATAGTTTCAAATAGCCCTTCTTGACGAAAATCAACCAAATGAGCAATAATAAGAACACTGATTGTCGAGGAAGATGACAAATCGATACCTTCTCGGCACAGATGACACAGCTGGTGTTCTTGGAAGGGACTTGACAGAGCATGTTATCACCTAGGATAAAGAAGCCAGTACCACCACACCATTTGCATTTACTGTTTCCTTTCGAATTGCAAGTCGAACATTCAACCGGCATTGGTTGCTGCATACAGCACGAGTCCGTGGGGAAAAATTAGAGATTACATATTATATCAGCTCATTACTTCCAATTACCCTAAGAACACTGAAGATTGAATTGATCCTACTTTAGGAATTGGTGATTGAATATGACAGAACTACTTTTGGTAAATTAGCAATAAAAAACCAACTAGGTGGCCTTATAAATAGGCCATAGGTGTGTATGTAAAATTAAGTAAGAGCCCCGGGTCCCAAAATCCATCCCAATCCCAAACTCATCTAATCCATAATCTTGTACCAATCCCAAATTCAACATCTTCGCCGCGTCCTGGCTCGGCCGACGCCTCCTCTCGCCGCCGGCGTTTGGCGTGCTTGACTGATGCTCCTCTGCTTCTTTTCAGTACTTGGCGTGCAAGGCTCTCCTTTGTCCTTGCACGCCACGTTTTGAAAAAAAAAAGTTGCGTGTATTTTTTAGATACTTCACAACACCACCTGTTGGGCCTAGTCCACCTGTTCGGGTCCGAACTCATATTTAACCCTCAACTAAAATCCGACTTAGACAGTTAAAATTATTAGAAATAATTTAAATTAAAGATAATCTATAATGTTAAAATTTCTAAGTTTTTTATCCAATATATATATAAAAAAATTAAACTCGATGACTCGTTCGCGTTCTTCGATCACGTTTTGGTGTTGCTCTTCCGTCTATGGAGTCGGCCTTTGTTGTTGCTGTGTTTAGTTTCGGATGAGGTTCAGTCTCGGACGCCCTGTTCATTGTGTTGATTGTGGCAGTGTTCGTGGTTTTCGAAGATCTCTCATTCAGGTGAGGGGAACGTCGGTGATCCACACTTCCCCAGGTGACGTCTCTTTCCCTTGGTGGGCTTCTGTTCTCGTCTCCCCGGCGTCAAGACACCGTGTTAGTCCATTGGCTCTCCCGTGCTCTCGGCATTCGCAGTCTTTCCCTAGGTCTTTTGACTTCCTAGCTGGTTGAGCGGATCGTTATTGTGATTGTTTGGGGCGGGTCTTTTTTATTTTTGGCTTGTTGTATCATGACAGTTAGTCTGTCTGTCGTTTTTGGCCTTTCGGTCCACCAGTTTTGTCTGGTGCGTCGAATTATTTCCATTTCAAAAAAAAAAAAGTAAGTGTGTGAGAGTTGTAAAAGAGAAGTGAGATGCGAGTCTAGTGAGTGAGTGTGTAAGTTGGTGTAATACTGGGAGTTTGTCGGTAGAGTGTGAGTTCAAAAGAGTGGTGTGTTGGTGTTGTACAAAATAAGTTTG
Source organism: Persicaria maculosa (assembly GCA_963922045.1). Taxonomy (NCBI): domain Eukaryota; kingdom Viridiplantae; phylum Streptophyta; class Magnoliopsida; order Caryophyllales; family Polygonaceae; genus Persicaria; species Persicaria maculosa. The sequence goes on along the minus strand of OY998261.1, from coordinate 13,288,877 downwards.
TACATTAATACATAGTGTTGTTTCCAAGAAAAGTCGATCCATTCAAGTCACACGTGATCGAGTGTTATTTATCCGTTTTTTCCCAACACAATTTACAATCATTTTATTCTATCAAGATGATCGATTTGAAGCTACCAAATTACACTTTAATCACATCATATTTTAGTGTGGCACCCATGAATCTCGATCTGTTTTCTTGCTTTGCAAAAATAATGTGAGATACACTAATCTATGTAATCGATTGAGATGATCAGTTTATCCTTAATTTATATTCAAAATTCCTCATCAAGCGTTGGTTATCCATCTTCTTCCCAACCATGTATATTTTGGTTATATCTATAAAGGTGTATGCATTATAAGTAAGAATCGATCATATATATGTAACATTTACTTCTCTTCCTTCCTGCTTGATCAGTCAGTTGTGAATCGTCAGATTGTTGGTTTTTATTGTCCTTATTTGTTAAAGTTTTTTCGTCTATCGGTGTTACCGATCTATCGAAAATCAGACCTGTCTAATCTTGAATTTTTACGAATGTTTACTTTTGGTCAAATGAGGTACTCTGTCAATTGAATATATAATTGGGAGTTTTGGATATGTTTAGTTTAGACCTACATCACTGTAAAACCAAAGATTCGAAAACGGAAATCGGTTTTGAGCGGAAGCGAAGACGATCAAAGCGAGAAATCGAATGAAATTGAGAAACATGTAAGCAAATACGAACACAGAGCGATTTGACGTGGTTCGACTATGCCTACATCCTCGGGGCCTCAAGAGTTGGCCAAATCCAGTAGAAAGAGTTCGTACATGGACAAATCAAGTAAAAGATACAAGATCAACCCTAGATCTAAGCACGCATATGATGAGAAAGTAAGCAGAAAGGAAATCCCCCTGTGTGGGAACCAGAAGATCGAAGAAGGCTTCGATCTTCAACCTTAGATCGCTTGGAAGAAAGAGGGGTCACCCAAAGTTCGAGCGTCGGAACTCACAACACCTCCAGGTACGCCGTCTACCACCTTCTTCTTCTCCCTCGCTCGGAATCGCCAACCAAGGAGATGGAACACCAAACCCTAGAAAAACCTAGCAGAGTATTTTAAGGGCTCGTTTGGTATCCATATACGTAAATCAGATATGGATATGGAAATTAGATATGGGTATAAAATTTGATATCCGATATCTGATATCCCGTTTGGTAGGTTAAGATATCACAAATGGATATCAAATTTTACATCCAAAACCCCAATTTCATGGGTCTCCGAAAACGCCGCCCAAAAGAAGCCTTCTCCGCAGCCGCTTGAACCACCAAATTCCTCTCCTTCTTCACTGCCGCCGGTGCAGCTGCACCACCCACCAACGTCATCTTTGGCCAGTCACCGGACCTGTTGGCCTATTCAATTCGTCTTCTGCGATGACAAGGGCAAGTTTGTGATGGATCTGAAGCCCTAGCCACCGCCGTCATCTTCGGCCACGGTCACTGGCTCACTGCCTTCGTCGTCTTCGTCTGCAGCCGTGCTCGCCAAATGGTGCCATGGATGGAAGAAAAAGAGCAACAGATGGAGGAGATGGTGCCATGGATGAAGCGTAAAAAAAAAATTTGATATCTCCCAAATTTTGGAGATATGAAAAAGGGGCAAAATAGAGGGAATGAGTATATGGAGATATCACTTTTGATATCCATATTTTGATATAACTATTTACCAAATATAGATAAGGGTATGGGTGATACTGATACCCATACCTGATATACGTATATCAATACCAAACGACCCCTAAGAGAACTGACGAGGCAAGTTGAGGAAGTGAGCGAAACAAGCAGCTCTCAAGCTTGTATAGCTAGGTCAACCGGAGGAGGACCCAACAAAGCCAGAACGCAACGTTTCACTTAAAGGAGGAATCCGAGCTAAAGGCTTTGGGCTACTAGCTTCTTCTTCGGCAATCATATGGGCTTGTGTATGGGTCTTAAGCCCAATCAGAATATAAACTCTCATATACTTATACATATTTTATATATATATATATATATAAAACTATGTATTATCACACCATATATTAGGTTATAACTCTGTTAGAGGATCAAGCATAAAGCAGCTCAATTCAACTCAGCCAAACCTAAATCCAATATATGCATCAATACATAGTATATACATATTATATATTATACTCCATCTGTTCGGTAAAACTTGACGTTTTACTATTCATGTACGCTTTTTTAGGAGCTAAAAACTATATAAAATATCTAGTTTTTTTTAATAATTTTTTTAACAATTTTGTAGTTATTATTAATAAGTACAAACTTGTTAAAATTTTTTTTTAAAAAAAATAAATATTTTATATAGTTTTTATCATTATAAAAAAGCGTGCGTGAATAGTAAACGACAAGTTTTGCCGAACAGAGGGAGTATGTATGATTATCATATGCACATACATGTTACAAGTATACACACAAAATTACATGCAACATATAAAACAAGACATAGGAAAGTACTCCCTCCTATCAAATATGTTTGATTTTTTACTTTTCCACACGTATTTTAATGTGTTAAAAAATGTATAAAATATTATTTTTTTATTAAAATTTTTTTATAGTTTAATATTTATCAGTAAGAAGTATTAGATTGTAAAAAAAATTAATATTTTATATAGTTTTTAGCTAATTGAAATACGTGTGAAAAAGTAAACAATCTTACATTTTAGATCGGGAGTATCACGTATCATTGCAATTTTGTTTGCTTGTTATTTTAACTGCCTGGTTTGCACCTTTTGTTTTTTTTCATTGTATGTTTTGACGGTTCGCCGTCTGCCGACTTTGTCGGTCACTCGAGGTGTCAGGTCTGTCTGGCCCTCGAATTCTTACCTTATCAAAAAAAAAACAAAATCGCTATATACACCCCAAATCATGCACGTCCTTAAGGACGTGCATGGTTAAAAGGGGTTAATTAATTTTTTTTAAATGTTAATTAGTCACAAGGCTTGCACGTCCTTAAGGATGTGCATTTTTTACCTTGGATTTGTGGAGTATATAACAACACCCAAAAAAAAGCAATTACAATCCGAATTGATTTTCGAAATCGCTATATACACCCCAAATCATGCACGTCCTTAAGGACGTACATGGTTAAAAGGGGTTAATTTATTTTTTTTAAATGTTAATTAGTCAGAAGGCTTTGGACGGGTCCATTTGAATATATGATTCGCTTTTAGATTTTTATCGAATCCGGATTCCATTATACGGGTCTCATAATATTTACGGTTTTACCCCTCTCTCACCACTGTTATCCGGAGCGGATAGCGCTAATGGTCTGCATTTCAGAGTCTTGAGGTTGAGGATAACACGCTCTCTCTCCGTCCATCAATGGCGACGATGGCCACCACTCCATCCCCCTCCTCCTCTCTCTCCTTCTTCTCCTCCTCCGTATTCCTCCCAACCCCCACTAAGCCCTTCTCCTTCCTCATAAAGCCCCAATCCCTCAAAACCCCACCCGCTCTCTCCACCACCATTTCCGCCCAGCTCGCCGCCCTTCCGGTCCTCAATTTCGACGGCGAAAAGGTCGGCGAGACCTTCCTCAACCTCAAATCCGCCCCGCCGGACACTGCCCGCGCCGTCGTCCACCGCGCCCTCACCACCGACCTCCAGAACAAACGCCGCGGCACCGCCTCAACCCTAACCCGCGCCGAGGTATCCGGGGGAGGCCGGAAGCCCTATCCCCAAAAGAAGACCGGCGGAGCCCGCCGCGGTTCCCAGCGTACTCCTCTCCGGCCCGGCGGTGGTGTCATCTTCGGCCCCAAGCCCAGGGATTGGTCCATTAAGATCAACAAGAAGGAGAAGAGGCTGGCGATTTCCACCGCCTTGTCCAGCGCCGCCGTTAATAGCTTCGTGGTGGAGGAGTTCGGGGAGCGGTTCGAGAAGCCGAAGACGAAGGAGTTCATTGCGGCGATGAAGAGGTGGGGGTTGGATCCCAAGGAGAAGTCCATGTTCTTCTTCATGGAGTTGGAGGACAATGTGGTGAAATCGAGCAGGAATATTGGCACTTTGAAGATGCTAACCCCTCGGAGCTTGAATCTCTTCGATGTGTTGGATTCAGATAAGCTCGTGTTCACGCAAGCGGCGGTGGATTACCTGAACCAGACCTATGGATTAGATGCTGCAGATGGGGATGAGTACGAGGAGGAAGAAGATGAAGAACAGGAAGGTTAGTGTTCTTTATCATCTTTTTTTCTGATTTATTCAGCTCAATTGATTGATTGTGAATTGCAAATGTCTGAACATCTGAATTGGGAAGCTTGATTTCAGATTGTGATTGAAACTGATAAGAGAAACTCAATTTATTTACAAGCTTCATTGTGATTCAAACTATGATCATCATGATCTGATTCTACATTTGCGAAATTGGGAGACACAGATGGTTTTCTTATACATATTTTGCAATGCATCATATGGTGTGTCACCCAGTTATGTTAAATTCATCTTCAAACAAGATTAGGATTATATGGACTGCGATAAACTCATTGATGTTCTTGTTGATGGATACGCTTTCATTGATCTTTGTACAGAGACTGTAGCCGAAGAGGCTTCTTGATGGTGCAAGCAATAGAGAAGGAGCTGACAGGCTTATGAATCTGATGAACCCGAGTTCGGTAATCACTTCTGCAGATTTTGCCCTGAAAGGGATCTGAGAAATCCAGAAATGATATTTTGTAATGTGAATTCTTAGATTTGCAGTGCCCTCTATCCGGTTGGGTGTCGAAAACCCGGGATTGTATCACTTTGTTTGTACAAGTTTTCTTTATCCTGGAAGAGGCCTTTAAATTCATTGTAGAAATCTGTCATTTTGGTAAAACATATGGTATGTTCTCTCAACAATTTTTAACACTGATCTCTTTTTGTGAGATTTCACCCCATTGTTGCACTCGGGTTCGATCCTGAATCGTTTGATTATTTATGCTGAGAATTAAATCATTGGCACAAGAACACAGCAATTGACAGGTTTCCTGTAGAGATAAGGAGGTGCTGAACTGATATGTGTCATTAAATACCATTTTCATGTACCATGAGACTGTTTTTACAGCTAAATGACAAGTTACAATTGCAAAAGCTAAATGCTAAACCGAATATGTATACAAACGTTTGAAAAATATTGTAGATCATGTACAACTTACTTCGCCATATGCTAACAATCTCCGACGTTGGATGATCGTGTAAAGTAAGCCAACATTAGAGATCCCCCATGTTCTGCAACATTTGCTCTCCTCCAATCGAAGTAGCGTATGGAAAGAAAGGAGGGTGGTGGTAATATGGAGCTGCTTGTTGATGGGGCACATCAAATTTGGTGTGTTGATAAGAAGACACTAACATTAGCCGTGAAAAACGAGCCATGAGTAGTTACTTCTCGAGTGTCCAGGCGGATGTTAGAGAGAATCACGGTTGTATGAATGCAGCCATCATGAAGAAGAGGTTCTTTGTAAAGGGAGAACTGATGCCTCTTGGGTGCCCTTGACAAAGAGTGTGAGTTCAGCTGGAGCCACCACCAGTTGCAACCATTTCTGCAGATCTTCTCCTTCTACCTTCTCTTTCTCTGAGATGGATGCAACAGTAGGAATTGTGAAAAAAGAAACAAGAAAAAAACTTTTTTTCTTCAAACAGCCCGTCTAGCTCAGTTGGTAGAGCGCAAGGCTCTTAACCTTGTGGTCGTGGGTTCGAGCCCCACGGTGGGCGTTTAACATTTTTTTGACCATATCGGGGTGGTCGAGCCGATCTCAGGGTGGTATCTGAATGTCCCTGATTCGACTCCCGGATATGGCCGCTCTATTTACCAAAATGAAGAAAAAAGAAACAAGAAAAAACATTGCAGTGCAAAATGATTATGCAAACGATAAATAAGGTTGTAATGAAACAATTTACCCTCTAAATGGGCACCAAGCCCCTCCAAAACTGTAGGATTTGCACGTATGACGGATAATGCAACTTCAAGTGCAGATTGTAGAAGAATTTTGACCTCTCCTTGAACAAGATCCACTAGGTGACCCTGTCGCGTAAATTTCAAATGAGCACTTTTCATGACAGTAAAGGTTAAAGCTTAAAAGAAAAGGATACCAATTCCAGTTCATAGGAAGACCTGATCTCTTCCCCAAGGAGCAGAGCCAGACTCATCAATCCCGCCACCGGAGAGAGTGGCAAGTGACAGAGGGCCAATGTTTTCACTTAGACCATACTCAGCTATAGCTTTGTATGCCATGTCAGTTGCTCTACGTATATCATCGAGAGCACCTGTTGAAACACGGCCTGCATAGACCACCTCTTCTGCTGCACGACCACCAAGAAGGGTAACCAATCTTCCACGCAACTCGTCCACAAAAAGTAAATATCTGTCCTCATTGGTAGGCGGAGAGTAAGTAAAACCCAGTGCTCCTCCAGACCTCGGCAATATGCTCAACTTCTGATTACATAATTACCAAAAGAAACAAGAAAAAGCACAGACAAATTCAAAAATCCCCTCTCTTTGTTCATCTAACATCCCATATGACATCTAAGCAATGCGAAGCGAAGTGAACGTGCATAGAATTTGATGAGGATGAAAAAACTTGAAAATATAAAGATTTTGAAAAATAAAGATTTGCCAAGAAAAACTATTACAGTACATTAGAATGTGTAGACGATACTCAATTTCCACGGTATATTCCAGGTATCAGAAGGAAAAAAAGTCTTGAGTGAAACTTAATATCTATAGCCTTTTTCCCTATAGTAGTTTTATAATTAAATATTTATGCAATGAATATATATGACACAATATTATTTCGAGATCATATGAACCAGTTCAACTAAATGTTAGTCCAGCTGAAAGTTAACTCAAATGATACTTGATCCAATCGAATACTTGTTAAAAAGACACTCGACTCAACCAAATTATCATTTCTCAATCAAAATTCATCTAAAGTGAATCACTTAACCAAAATTTGACTAAATCAATAGAAATTCGGTTTAAACAAAATCGATTTATTGAGATTTATGATAATAAAAAAAATTAAGTGATTTTGGTTTTAAAAAAATAGATAATTGGTTAAATGAAATTAATGATTTTACATGGAGGCTGGAGCCAAGTTAATAAATGAATTAATTTAATTGGTCAACGATACTCTTTTTAAGGAGAAGTTGCCACATGGCAAAGGTGACTTATCCTTTAGTATATACTTTAGTATTGATTGATTTGTTCCTACTCAAGTGTTCATAATCTTAGTAAAACGATTTAAAATAGAAAAATGTTTTAAGCAGCAAGGAAGTACTGGTGGTTTGTTTCAAAGGTTCAAATTATCTTTCACCTATTTATCTTTCACCTGTTTCAACCATGCTTTACACCAAAAAGTATTACTTCCCTTGAAACAGCATTTAAAAACTAAAACAAAATACCCCAAAATCCATTGTCAAAAAATTGCTCAGGAAAGAGAAGTTCAGTGGGATATTCACCTTAACTTGTGGCTGCCCGGGAAGAAGATTAGCAACTGCAGTTCCAACAACTGCATGCCCTGCTTCATGACGTGCAACAACAGCCTTCTCTGTTCCTTTTAATTTGGCAGTTTTCTTCTCAATTCCCTGTTAGGACAAAAAGGTCACGTTCACATTAGTAACAAAGAATGTGCACAAAAAACTAAACAGTTAACGGGTCAACCAAGTAAACTTGATGCTCCTTTATCAAACGAGTTCACATTGCTATTATTCTATGCATCTAAGACATGCAAACTGATCTTCGCTTCAACACGAAAACATCCTCCATCCCCAAAACAAAAATTCTTAAATTATCAAAAACAGCGGGCACCTAGCTGTGAGATTTATCATGAGAGGAGTTGAATTGATGATGTAAGGTGATAGCAGTTGCAAGAAATGATCATTGTTTTGTGGACTTTATGTGTAAGAGGTGGTATATTATGCTATTAATAGAAGAAGCTATATTTCCTATCATTTCCCTCATTGGTATCATGAGAAAAAGTAAGCAAATTACCTAGAACTATATAGTCTCAAAGATTCCAACAAAAAAAAACAAGTCTCAAAGATAGTAACCAACTGCACAAAATAAATTAATATCAAAATCATGAACACCTCAGAAAAGCAACAACTAGCAATACTTAGAATTTGAGAATATAGGCACTACGCACTGGGAAGTTCAAACTCAGGGGTGTTCTTCTATCAGCAGAAAATATGTCAAACATAAATAGGCAGAACTGACAAATTTTCCAACCAATTGCTCAGGTTTGAACTTTCTAAAGCAAAAATAATGTCAATTTTCCCACCCAATTGTTTACTTGAAAGAAAAAACATTTATGGCGTATAGTGTTTGGTCTAACAAAGAGTTATGGGCAAGGAGAGGGACATACTGCTATTGATCTTTCCACTGCATGAATGAAGTCGACTCTCTCAACAACCAATTTGCTCTCTCTACCAGCCAATAAAGCAGCTTCATTAACCAAGTTGGCAAGATCCGCCCTGCAATATAAATAACCTCAAATGCCTTAATTAATGAAAGAAAAGGAGAGAACTTTAATTCTTTTGAATATACTAGAGAGTGTGCAAAGTGACTACCCAGTGAAACCTGTAGTCATGTTAGCAATATCACTAAGACTAACATCATCTCCCAAAGGAAGTTCTTTCCTAGAAATATGCACATTCAAAATAGCTTCTCTTCCCATCCTGTCTGGAGTTTCTACCTGAGAGCCAAATCATAAACAACATCGGGGTGAAACCAGCTTATATAAAATTAGCTTATTGCACAAAAGCATATAGACGCAGTCACGCAGATATCAAAACAAACCATGACGACCCGATCAAATCTTCCAGGACGGCGAAGAGCAGGGTCCAAAACATCTGCACGATTAGTAGCTCCAAGAACAATCACAGCAGAGTTACTATCAAATCCATCCATTTCCTGCATTCCGATTCAGGCATGCATTAATATAGGAAGAATGAAAAACAACAAATTTAGAAAGAAGCAGTAATTTGATAGGAGTATTTACAGTAAGCAATTGGTTCAATGTTTGCTCCCGCTCATCATTGCTGACAATCCGAAACTTCCCATCACGGCTCTTTGCAACAGCATCTATCTGCCGCATGAAGAAACATTGCCCAGAAAATTAACAGCGATCCACAAGAGGATGTTAAAAGTATAATCCAAAAGTAAAACAAACAAAATGCATACAATCCAATACTTCCTGTACCTCGTCAATGAATATGATTGATGGTGCTTCCTTCTTTGCTCTCGCAAAAAGATCTCTTACACGAGATGCTCCCATACCAACATAGAGCTCTACAAATTCACTAGCAGAGCAACTAATGAAGGGCACATCAGCTTCACCTGCAACAGCCTTTGCTAGAAGAGTTTTGCCTGTTCCAGGAAGACCAACCTGTAAAATAATCAAATATCAGACTTCTGTTAAGTCAATAGTCAATGACACTGACATAGCTAGATAATAAAAAACTACAAAACACTGAATTGATCTGCTAATAATCATATAAAGCAGGAGGATAGACAAATTAAAACAAGGAGGATCTCTTGAGAAGGGAAAAAAAGAGCCTCTTAAATTATGGAAAATCGTGTCCAAATTATTGAAAAAAAAAATTTAGTTCATTCTCATTTGAGGTTGACTCACCAGTAAAACTCCTCGAGGAGGACGTGCACCAAGCCTTATGTACCTATCTGGGTTCCTCAAATATTCCTGGAAAGTGGAGACATAAAAATACATATATCATAGTCCAAACTCCAAATTTAAGATACATGTGCGTATAAGATCTAGAAAGATACCACAATTTCTTCCAACTCCTCTTTAGCTTCATCAACACCAGCAACATCAGCAAATGTCACTGTTTCCCCTTGTTCAGAAACTTTGGACCCACTAGAGCTTCCTGATTTTCGGTTTCGAAGCTGGCCAGCTGTACGCTGTAACCACAATCCCAAATAAGAATCAAAGAAGACATCATTTCTGAAGGAGTAAGGGGCACACGGCACCACACCTGTGAAAAACTAACAGGAAACCGGTGTAGAAGCCCAGCAAGGACAGCAACATAAAACAAGGCTATCTGCAAAGCAACCAATAGAAGCTAAATTCATACAAGCTTACGGAAAAAATTGATTAGAAAATATATTACAGATCAGGAAAACTAACAGCTTATTATTGATGACATGATATAGAAGGCATGCAGTTAAATATAATTTACTTCAGTTCAAAGTGAGAAATAATTAATTTTATGCACTCTGATTCAATCATTCATTAATTTCCAAACTCCACTTAATGTACCCGTGCATCTTGATATCCACTCAATATGTGCTGTCTAATGCAGAATGTGAATCCAATGCAGTGTTACCAACATTGTAGACCACTCCATTTTTATAAAATTCATTGCTCATATCCATGTTGTATATAGCATGATCTGACATCAAGGAGGGGAAAACAATAACCCACGAGTTTCTCTACCACTGAAGTCATAATCATGTTCTTGGCATCCTGGATTTTAAAAGATATTATACCTCAAAAGGCGAGCACCGCCTTACCAAATCTACAGCTAACCCATTATAATCCATCTTAGAGCTCCCAGTCCACATATAATGCAACCACAAAGACACTTTTGCATCTTCCAGATCCTCTTAGCCAGAGGCTATAAAATTCACTACATTCTCCTACTTTACAAGCACAAGGGCAGTACATTAACCATCAATATTCAAAGTTATATGATAACAAACCTACCAGTTTTCCATTTCCATGATATCATCAACATGCTGCGCATGCCCCACCATTTTTATTGTGTTTGAATAGCAAAATCATTCTCACACACAGGTTCAAAGGAACAAAATCAATCCCAGATTTGAGGACACTCGAAACTTTGTGATTTTGCATTCTTCCCAAGGCCCACGGGTGGCTAAGCATTAAAACAAATAAGGCCAACTCAAACTCATACCTAAGTGGATGCAATCAATCTTTCTAAATTATCAGTAGCTTTTCAAATAAATTGAAGATTATGGAGTATAACTCAAAAGCGGGAAAAAAAATCTAAAATAATATTCTCTTTCCACGCAAATTCACATTGCACAATCAATGAATAAAGTTTTAAATGATTGTACCACTGGATACATACCAATGCAGAATTGAGAAAACCACCAGATCGCTTATCCGGAGACCCAAATTCAACGTGATTATCGAGCATTTTCTCATATGGAGTCTTTATATCAGTTGGCCTTGTTGTTGTATACACTACTCTCTTTGTTGGTGCCACATTCTTCAACAATGTCTCAGAATCATGAAACTTACTCACACCTCCCAATTCACTCTCCCCACCGCTTCCCCCCTCGTTCTTCAACCTAAACATTATATGAACACCATCAACCTCCACCTTCTGAACCTGATTATCGCTAATCTTATTCAAGAATTCACTATACGGAACGCTCACAACTGTCGTCTGTGCTCGGGGCTCCGACCCCGGCAGTGGAATCCCAGGCCGAAGCAGCCTCATGACAAACATTACAATCCCCAATTGCAAAAGCAGAACACCAATTTCCTGCGCTCGAATCACCGGTTGCCACCGCCATTTCCCCCCTCCAAACCAGCTCTTTCCCTGCTTCTGCTTCCGCGGCGTCGGAGAAGGCTTCGAATTCGCCGGATTCCGGTTCGTCTGTTTCGAGTCTCCCGATTTCGCCTCCGTCTTATCCGACGAGCTCTTTTTCGAATCCGTGTCCTGCTCGCACGAGCTGTTTGCTCGAACGCGACTCTCCCTCCACCATTGGTTCCTCAAATACACCCCTCTCCATACATCAAAACTCCCTAAATTCCTCGAATTTCTATACAAAGGATATATCGACGAATTCCTGACGGTTAAATTATATCTGTGATGCGGAACCCTAGCCCGCCCGCGGAAGTAGCTCAATCCGTTTGAGAAATCCGGCCTACAGCACGGAATTGAGTACAATTTAGCGTGAATTACTGGCCTTGGAGCTTCAATCACCGGCGGCATCTCTTTAAACCCTAAATGAAAGCTGAAACGATGTCAAATCTCAATCATACAAATACAAGCTAAGATTTGCTTTCGTTTGTTTGTAGAAACAGATTGGGGAAGAGAGAAAGGAAGAACAAGAAAGCGTGAGACTTTTTGTGGACCGTCCGATTCGATATTTCGGGAGCTTCCGTTAATTCAGAGCCGTCCAAATTTGTGTAAGCATTGATAGATTTTCGCTCTCGGTGAGTTTTTTTTCATTTCTTTTTTGTTAAAAATCTAATTTCTTATCTCTTTTTTAGTTTTTAAAATTATTTTGTGTATGTGTGTTATCCATTTGTTTGTCGTCTTCGATCGTACTCCCATAACTGCTGGTTTTGGAAATCTGAGGCGGAGATGAAGTGCGAGATTACACACGTGTAGCTATTCACGCTCAACCTCTCATATTGGGACACGTGTAATCGGCTCCCTGGATTCAACGAGCAACCCAATAAGATGGAAATAGTCCTGGGCCGGCCCATTTTGAGAGGCCCATTGGGCTATATTGGCCTTTTGTAGCGATCTTGTTCAACTTTTTGCCGCCTTTAGATTCTTGAAATGGAACTATCCGTACGTACTACTAAATCAGCCCAAAAAAAAAACTCCTTAAGTACTAGTGTTAAGCTATAATATGAATGAATGATTCACAGACTCGGTATTAGATTCTCGAAGAAGAACAAGTTATCATTAGTCCTAATCGTCTTTCCTCGTCGGATTTAGCGTTTGATAAGGTTCGAAGCATTGATGGAAAGCGAAGTAGAATACGAATTTTTCGTCACAGTGAAGAGGCAGGAATCAAGATAGATATAAAACCATAACTTAAGCATGACTGCATGAGATAGATATTAAGGGTGGGGCTCGTAACGAAATTACCGAGTATGATCATACGTCGGAATAAAGCAGCCATTGGAGGAGGATGCTTTTGAATGCAAGTGGAAAGAAAGAAAGAGTGCAAGCCTCTTTTACAAAGGAGGAAAGGAAGTGCGCGGATCTTCATCACTTTGTTGCCCTTTAACTCCTATTTGATGGGACTAAACATACACATTTTGCAAATGCCCTTTAACCTCCTGTAATGATCTTTGTTGTGGTTCTTCTAATTGTGCCAGACTGTTAAGATGTGATGTTCATCTCACATCGGTTATACAAAGAGTTCAAAATCTAATATATAAGCTATTAATTAAGCTAAGTGAGTTACTTTTTCTATTGTCAAGTTTCATCAACACATGTTGCGTTATTCATAAGATAACTGACAAGAGTGTAACAATCCTTGAATGAATCTTTGATTTGGTGTGTAGATATCCACGACTCCACGTGAACAACGAGCACGTTGCGACAACTTCTCCTTGGAAAGAGGATCTTCATTGAGAAGTTGAAAAAGAGATTCCGAATATGAAAGCTTGCAAAAGAAGAAAAGAAGAGAAAGAAAGAAAGAAACTAGAGATTTGAAGCATTAGATGCTTTTGTGTAGTGGGATACTGATATGGGGTCGACCATGATCCCGGGATTTATGTAGGTCGGATTCATGTTCAACCTGGCCATACCTTAAAACTCACTAAGATAGAACAAGTAAGAGATCGATTTTGTTTGTTAAGTATCTTTGTTAGTTACTTTGGCGAATTTGAATGAAGATCGGAACTCAATAACACACCATTAAGTTAGGTCCAAACAACCATATTCCTTCTTGGCCTTCTATATGAGTATTGAGTGAAATGAATAGCAAGGAAGATAATTCAATTCCATAGGAAGAAAGCAACCAATGATGTATGATGGAATACAGAGTTATGAAGTGCTTTGTGACTCAGCCATCTCTACCAACCATGAAGCTGCCAATGAAATGCCTTGTCCTCTTCTTATCAGCTCATTGTGTTATGGTAGACAAGTTGATTTCCAAGTTGTACTTGGAATTTTTTTCTTATTTCACATGGATGTTAGTGTTTTGAAATAGACCAAACCATAATCATATCAATAGTTTTACTTTTGGACGACATACCCGACTCCTTATATTATCAATTTCGTTAAGCTACTGATAAAAATATCTATGTTTTACACAATGCGTTGATTGCTATTAAGTAGTCTGTGTTAAACAGATCCAAAGATCTAAACACAAATTTCAGACTTGATTGTATAGATTCCGTGGATATTTGTTAGGAGTAATTGGAATCCAAAAAACACCATATGCAAGAATCTCTATGGACCTCACTAGTAAAGGGCTTTCAAGGCCTAAAATTATGTTAATACTTGATTCCAATCAAGAAGAAAACATGGTAATTTGACCAAACTTTTTTCTCCCTCCTTCCAATAACTCCAATATATATTTATTTAGACTAATTCCAAGATGTAGATAGTAAACATATACTATATTAGTATATTTATTCACAAGGAGGGGGCACCAAATACTGAAGGACTAATTCAACACAGAGACACTAGTCTAGAAAAACACCAAAGGACCCTAAAGAATCATACCAAGAAAGCGAGGAAACACAAAACAAGATGCTCCCAATAACATCAACCACTAAAACTAAAAGCCCTTTTTTTTTGGCTGTCCATCTGAAAACTACATAACATCACAATCAATTTTCATCATCACTACCATATAATTCAAGAGGGGGCACTGCTTGTTATTGTTAGGGGAAGTTGAATCTGCAAGACCCATGTTACTCAATTGTGGCCCTGCACCTCCATCCCATATGGGCTCACCGCGAAAGGCGACAAGAACACAGGCTCCCCACCAAGCATGGAATTGAAGGCCATGGATGGTGCATTGGCCCCTTGCTGGGCCCACTCGAATGAGGCTTGATTCGGCTGGTATTGGCGGTGGTCCGGTGAATCCGGCCTTCTCTTGCCATCGGTTGAAGGACCGCCGCAGGCTTGAGTGTCTAAGGCCACTGTTGTGATGTCATGGATGCTTGCTCGCCTTTTGTCCTTTCGGTCCGAGAGCTGCCTTATGAAGTACTTCTGAGCGTGGCTCGCGACTTGGGTCGGTGTCCTAGTGACTACGAAGTTCCGCGAGATGTTCCTCCAATCGCCTTTTCCGTACTTCCTCAGACCCATCAAGAATAGCCTGCGAAAGACACGGAAATAGTATCAAAATCCGACTCAGACTAATGACTGAATTATAATAAGTCAACTGATAAAGACCATCCTAGATGAACACGAATTATGATAAATTAAAAAAAAAACACGAGGAAGACCTACTTGTGCTCTTCCTCGGTCCAGGGGACCCCTTTCTTCCTCTCCTGATCGGAAGAGCGAGAGGTGGGTCCCCTCTTCCCACCGGGGCAATAAGAGGCCTTATAGCCATCAAGGCCATTGTTGCAGTGGTGGTTGATCCACTCCAATGTGAAAGGAGAGGTGGTGTAATCGCGAATCGGAAAGAGCCCAGCTTCGATCTTACAGACGTCGTCTTCTAGCTCCTGGTACTGCCTGATCACATCGCTCACCGTCTTCCCGGGGATCAAATTGGCCACCCGCTGCCACCGGTCCGGCGTGTCCTTGTCGAAGAGAGCAAGAGCGTCCTCGAACATCTTGTTCTCGGCGTGAGTCCATTCGCTCCTCTTGCTCTCATCAATCAGCCAGCTTGCCTTTGATAGATAAGCTGCTGGGGAGAGCACTTCCATGCTCATATGGGTTTTTTTTTTCAGCTTCTCTAGATTGACTTAGGATTTGAATTTCAATTTGAATTTGAATTGTTTTTTGGGGAGTGCCTAAATCAGCATGAAAGCAAAGAGGATGAGCATTTGATAGGAATAGGAATACTCTTTTTATGGTGGCATAGGCCTACCCCTCCTATAGAGAGGAATCTAGAAAAAGACCCACCAACCCAACAAAAAAATCTGGGAGAAAAATCAATCAAAATCAGCTCAAGAGCTGAATTTGAAGCCAAATAAACCACCAATTGAGGGAGATTAAAGTCTGAAGCCAATGGTAGCTTAAAGATTGAAGCTTTTTTGTCAAAAAAAAAGGGATTTCTCAAGAACAGAAAACCTGAAATCAATTCCAGATGAAGATCTAGGGAAAGGGGCAAAGAAAGGCGAAAAGGGGTAAAAAGAGGGGAGGTTGGGTATAAGTGTAGTAAAGAGAGTGACCAAATCTGAAACAAGCAAAGGGTAGAAATGAATGGAAGCTGAAATTAAGGCAACTCCAGGGAGATCTGAGGAGGAGGGGGAGGAAGAAAGGGGAAGGTGGGGAAGGTGTGGTGGATTATGATTGGGTGGAATGGTGTTTGTGGATACTGCTAATTATATGGAAGAAGAAAAGTTCATTGCAGTACTTTATAGTATAATAATTCATTCCATTTCCGGTCACTCTCAGTGCTGTCCTTTTTTTTTCTACAATAAAATATTGGCAAATGATCCAACCGGTAAGAGTCATGCTAAATCGGTTTGTGCACCGAACGACTCGATCCACCAGAAGACAGCAAGTCAAATCTTGGATTTTCACCCAAGAAAAAGGACAGAAACAAGGATCGAATTCGAACCTCCTTACTCCTCTTGCTCTACACCATTAGACCACCCCGACTGGAGCATTGTCTTATTTTATATATATATATAACGGTTTTTCTAAAGGGCGTAGAATCAATTAATAATACCAAGAGCATCTTTATCTATGATACCCAATTCAAATATCATATCTTACATTTTTTCTTGCCACATCATTTTAAGATACTTGAATGCACAACCATTATACTCACAAAAGTATCTTAACATATATTTCATTTTATTTTTAAATCTTTGTGAGTGTAGAAAAAAAATGGTCCTCACATGTTATTGTTAATTGGATAAATCTAAGATATTGTGTAAGAGTGAGTATCATCTTAATGGTACTCACTTGTAATGATTGTCTTGATTCTCACCCCAACTCTTACATTTATTTTTATTTTTATTTAAAAATAGGGTTATGGTACTCCAAGTACCACCATTAAAGATGCTCTAAAGAATAAGTCGCTTACGTCATGTGACAGCTTGTGCTTTAATATAGGTTTGTTTGTTAACCAATTAACTATTTTTCTATATTTAAATAAATTATTATTTATTTTAAAGAATTAATTAATTCTTTTCTTTTTCTAAATCTTAATCGATAATAGATTTAGGTAATAAAAAGTAAGGTAATAAATTACTATATTACATTTATGAATAAAAAATAATTAGTTTATTTTAGTTTAGTTGTGAAAGATAATAGATTTAGGAGTTTCTAATATATTATTGAATTAATGCAATTATAGTAAAGGAAAATCATTAGTTAAAAACGGGTATTAATATGAAATTTATTTAAATTTTAAAAGGAATTTAGATAAAATGATAAGAACTCTATTGTATTTTAACTTATATAAATGTTTTACATATGTGTAAAACTATTATATAAAAAGCATCCGCACAACTGTGCGGGCACTAATCTAGTAAGAAATTAAATTGGGAAATGTTTTATGTAAATACATCCCATTCAGTCATTTTTGAATTAGATTATGGGATTTACCTATTTTCTTTTAAGATGTTTTTTCTCAATAAAGTATCTTTATCATATGCTCTTTAGATACAAAATAGACAAATCATATATAAAAATGATTAGTAATTAAAGGAATTGAAAGTTGGAGGCAAATTTATTCCTATACAAGAAAAATAAGAAGAATGGTTTTTTTTGGAAAAAATATTATGTGCCATAGTTCATTCACATTGTGAAAATATGAAAGTCCCTTGTCAAAGGGCCCACCACTATCGATCTATCATCAATGTTTCACAATTTTATTTGCGAATGCGAGGGTTATTTGAGGACGAGTCTATGAGAATTCACCTATTCTAATGTTTTGGAAGACATAAATAGAAAAATAAAAATATGTTTTGAGCATTTTTTATAATATTTAAAAAATTTAAGATTAAAATATTAAAATATATTTAACTTATCATTATATTTAGACCATATGGTTATGAATTCAAATATTTTGTCTTTATTGTCAAAAAAATTTGCTTCTATTAATTTATTCAATTAAAAATATTATTTAAATAACAAATTTAATTTTTTTAATATTTTATTTAAAAATTCTTTTTATCGAAAAAATTATCAAGCTGCCACCCTTCACTGCAATTCTTTTATAAATCTCTATGTGATCCAATGGGCAGTTCTTATACTATTTTGAATCTTGATTATAAGTAGACCCGTCAAAGTACAACCCGACCCGGAAAATTCGATCTGTACGCCCGATAAATTCAGGGTCAAGACTCGGTTTTTTTGACCCGGAAATTTTTTTGGACCCGAACCCGAAGTACCCGGTAATTTTCCGGGTCATCTGGGTTTAGACCCGGTGACCCGGTTGACCCGGTAATTTTGACCCGATTGATCCGATGACCCGGTTGACCCGATTGATTTATAATTATATATGCTTAAATTTTTTTATGGAGATTCCAATTTATTACATTTTATAATTACAATCACTTGATCTTTCATTTCAAATCAACTTTTATATTTATTTGTATTATGTAATACTCCCTCCGATCAATAGTATTTGATTTTTGATTTTTTATCACATTTTTTAAGAAGATAAAAATTCTAAAATATATTAAAACAATTCTATACTTATTACCAATCGCATGATATTGTTTTTAAAAAATTATTTAAAATTTTATATATTTTTAAATTTTATTTAAAAAGTTAAAATTGACGAACCCGAAATCGACCCAAAATTTTAACCCGGTCAAACCCGGATTCGAGTCAACCCGGATATACCCGAGACCCGAAATGACCCGACCCAAACCCGACCCGAATGACCCGATTGACAGGTCTAATTGTAAGGGATTGTAGTGTGAGTTGTTAAATTTAATCAGTTTGATGTACAAAATCGTAGGATTAGGAGAAATTATAACTCACTCTTATTAGGGATTGGATGCTGCCTAATTTTAAGAAAGAAGTGCACTAAACTCTGTCCATTAAAAAAAATGCCCATGAGGAAATTACTTTTCTGAGAAACTCTTTGAAACCCAAAACCGAAAAGCTCTCTTCTAAAACCCTAAAACTCAAACCGACTCTCATAACCCTTCCTATTCCGCTTCCCCTGCAAGCCGCCGCCGCCTCCTCTGGTCTCCTCCAACTTCCTGAGTGGTTGACTCGTTGGCAATCTCCCCACAAATCAAGTGCCGGCATCCCCTGCCGCCTTACGCCTTGCCCCCATCTTGCCCCGCCGACCTAATCTCGTACTCAATCCGCCTCCCTAACCGAACAAGCTTCAGCCCCGACCATGGTGGTCACCAGCAGCGCCGGTGGTTTGAGGCGTCTCAACCTCTTGGCCGCTGGTGTTTCCCCTTGCTTCGGCGACCTCCTCCTCACAGATCCACAAAATCATAAACCTACCCGTCGTTACCATCGCACCACTCATTCATGGCCTTTTCCACTCATCAGATCTAAGCCCCATCTTAAACAAAATTACTCCCAAATCTCAAACTCTAAGGGAGGGGAAGAAGAAGATCTTAGATTCATTCCAAACAAATTAAAAAAAAATGTCAGGAAAAGAGGGAAAATATGGAAGAGAAGATGGAAACTCGGGAACCGGTGCTTCTCCTTCCTCTTGAACCTCCTGAGCGGTTTTTACGGCGGTCTCAACAATCCTCTTTGCCTTCCATGTCCTCTCCTTCGGTGGCGGTGTCCATCCGGCTGCCTCTGCCGACTGCCTTGGCTGATGCCCTCCTTTCCTCTGATTTGCCTCCTGCTGGGTGTGACATCTGGTGATTACTGGTTCTCCTCTTCGGAGGAAATCAGTCTTTGGTATTGCTTCAGATTAAAAGTAAGGCTTAACAGCCAAGGTGACAATGATACAGTCAAACGAAAACTAAAGAAAATTACTTACCTGCTCCTTAACCGGTCAGAGATTTACAATTCTCAAAGCTTAACAACTATCTTCTATCTAAATCATGATTCTAATCCTATATCTTTACATGCTATCCTGTTTCACCTCTTAATACCTCCTTTCAATATTGGTCTTTTCAACCGTATACTTATTGCTCAGATTCAAAGACTTCATATCAATTCTTCTCAAATCTTAATGGTCCTTCAGATTCAATCCACTGCCTGTGATGTTCATTTGCCTCAAATAATTGCTGATCCTATGATCCTCTATAATGATTGTGATAATTTAAAACATCACAATAAATGGTATGGATTTATTATCAATAACTGGTTTTATTCCTATTACCAAATGGAATTCTTAGAAATTAATCCATTTTGCTTAGTCTCCCCTTATTCTATACAGAGCATATATCTACCCCTTTATATTTACACCAACATTTCCAGCTCTCAATTGTTTTGCTTTAGAAAAGTCTTCAAATTATGTTGGAATTATTACTTCAAATATGTCATCAATGGAATTATCTATAATCAAATTCATAATATAGGATGGACTATTACTAGATCACCCAATCTGTTTTCCTTTTATCTGACTTATAGATCCTTCAATAGTCTTTCTTTTTCTCCTATAATTCAGATATTTTTTTACATATTCCCTTTTAAATTCAATCATGAAAACAAAGACTCTTTCTGCTGTTATAACTTGAACCTTTATTTGGGTCGGTTCAAAGTTTTGTGTCTGTCGGAGTCCTCACTAATATTAAATCAATATCTATGGCCTAACAGCCAATATCAAACTCAGAATAATGGATCAACCACCAAGCTTAACAGCTATTTTTGGTCTGACATATTGAAATTTTATATCATACATAACTTAACAGCTATACAAGCTTCAAAATTTATACTGAAATCCATTTCATTCTACCGAATTAACTCATCTCCATCACTTTCACATTCTAAATACGTCCTCAATAACAGCATACCAAGCATCAACCAGAACACAAAAGAAATTCCAAAAATAACGGCTATTACCCATCACATATGTATTTACAAACTTCATCCTTATATTTCTTATCAATACAAAACAAAGACAAATAAGAAAAAATTTATATATTAAAAAAATGCTTAAAAGCGGTTACACAAAAAAAGGTTTTTTTAAATGACAAACATAGCATATTGGAACATAAGAGGTGTAAGAAAACCCAACCTATGGCAAGACCTAGCCTATATCCAAAAAAGAAATAACTTAGATATCTTAGTACTAGCAGAAACAAAAACTACTGATCCGCCGAATGAAAAACTATATAAAAAATCAGGATTTAATCAAGCCCATCACATTGCATCAAATGGGACAAAAGGTGGACTATGGATCCTCTTTAAAACATCTAATTTTACATATTCAACCCAAGAAATAACCAGATCCAAAAATTATATAATATACTTAGTCAACTTTAACAACTATAGATTTATTCCTAACTTTATTTATGCACCTTCAAATCCAATAGATAAAAACATTTTTTGGAATGAGATAATCACAGTGACTCGACAATATAATTTCACATCCTTAATAATGGGAGACTTTAATGAAATAGAATCTATAAATGATAAAATTGGAGGAACAAACCCACAAAACAGTAGATTTAAACGAATTCAACAAATTAAGAAAGAACTAGACATCCACACTATCCCTTATACAGGAAGCCCAGTTACATGGAGAAAAAGACAATCTCCTATTAACAATATCTATAAACGACTTGATAGAGTCATGATCCACACAGACATCTCTAATCAATTTCCTAACTTAACCGTTCACAATCACCCTTTTACGAGTTCTGATCACTCTCTTATATCCATCTCAATCGGAATAAAAATAAAGAGAGCAGGATCACCTTTCAAGTTTGAAATGTCATGGACAAATAATGACAACTATAATAAATTAATTAAAACAACTTGGCAAAACAAACTTCATGGATCATTTATGTTCACACTACTACAAAAGCAAAAACTAATTAAAAAAACACAAAACTCTGGTGTAAATCACATCCAAACAACAACTTTAGACAATTAAAAGATATCGGAGACCAACTCTTATTACTACAAACACAACAAGTTACTGGAAACTCCAATGATAATACAGACAACAAAAGACAAAGATTATTAAATAAACGTGAAATACTCATGAATTTTAATAATAATTTTTGGAAACAAATGGCTAAATCTAACTTCCTTAAATTTGGAGACAGAAACACCAAATATTATCAATCAATAACCAAAATCAGAAATTCTAAAAACATTACTCGTAACTTCACAAATAAAAATGGTCTTATCATCGAAGATGAAAATCAAATTAGAGATGAAATTACAAATGAATTAGCGGAAAGATTTATCTCAAATAATGAAACAACCAATACCAATTCATATTTCCTAAACTTAATTAACCACACCATTACTAACAGTGAAAACTTAGCCCTAACTCAACCCTTCACAGATAAATCTCCAGGTCCCGATGGCTTCCCACCCGAATTTTACAAAAAATATTGGAACATAGTGGGAAGCCTACTATGCAAAGCTATCAAATCATTTTTTCACTCAGGCATTCTTCTTAACGAAGTAAACACAATGTTTATTGCACTTATTCCTAAAATTGATAAACCTACTAACATTAACCATTACCGTCCGATTAGTCTTTGCAACACCATTTATAAAATTATCTCTAAACTCTTAGCCAATCGTTTAAAACCTATCTTACCCCGTATTATTAATCCTTTTCAAGGAGCCTTTGTACAAGGTAGAAATATTCAAGATAACATCCTAATAGCTCACGAGGTTTTTCACTCCTTCCACAACAAAAAAGGGAAACCAGATGGATGGCTATTAAACTTGACATGGAGAAGGCTTATGAAAAAATAAGCTGGAATTTTATACGTATAATACTAAACAAATTTGGGTTTCACCATAAATGGATAAACTGGGTTATGACCTGCCCTACTAAAACTAACTTTTCAGTCTTAGTAAATAACCTGCCTGGTAAGACTTTCCAAACATCTCGAGGTATAAGACAAGGAGATCCTCTTACACCATATATTTTTGTTATA
This sequence comes from Persicaria maculosa, assembly GCA_963922045.1. Classification (NCBI taxonomy): domain Eukaryota; kingdom Viridiplantae; phylum Streptophyta; class Magnoliopsida; order Caryophyllales; family Polygonaceae; genus Persicaria; species Persicaria maculosa. Next base: position 13,265,953 of record OY998261.1, on the reverse strand, counting down.
GTTATGGAACTATTAGGAAGAATGATACAACAAGAATCTTTAGAATATGAACCATTAATTGGAATCAAACTCACAAATAATAGTGAACCTATACCTTTTCTCTCATTTGCAGATGATACACTCATCTTTAGAAACGCAAACGATATAAGTCTTCATACAATTAGAAATCTCCTAAATAATTTTTGCAACATATCAGGCCTCTCTATAAATTATAACAAAAGTTTTTTACAGGTTTCCAAAAATATCTCACCCCAAAAAGCTCAAAGTCTTGCTTAACAATTAAACATTCCTGTTACCAAAACGATGGAAAAATATCTAGGAATACCATTAATCAGTGGCAGAGTTAACAATAACTTATTTGATGAAGCAATCATAAGCCTTAAAAACAACTATCAAAATGGAAATCGAACACCCTCTCCCAAGCAGGTAGATCAGTTCTCATTCAGGCAAATCTCAATTCTAAAACAAACTACTTAATGCAATCTTTTCTTCTTTCCAAAGGAATTCTAGATAAAATTGATCAAATTAACAAAAACTTCTTCTGGAATAAACTCCAATCCGATAATTATCATCCATTAATTAGCTGGGAACGCTTATGCACCCCTAAAAAAGATGGTGGATTAGGATTTAAAACAGCCGAACAAATCAATATAGGCATGCAGATGAAACTACTTTGGAGAATAATAACTAATCCTAATAATATCTGGTCTAAGGTAATCACTGAAAAAATATCTCTCAAAAGAAACAATAATGGAAAGGGGAAAAACAAAAACTTCTTGGCAATTCAGTCGACTTCTCAACATCAGAGATCTCTTCTCTAAAGGGCTTCTCTGGCTTGTAGGTAATGGTAAAACTATCAATGTCTGGAACGATATCCGGGTAAATGCACAATACCTCGAAAACTTTAGAAATGATCGTAACCCTAACTTAAAAGTCTGTGATCTCTTTACAAACTATAAAACATGGGATACTGACAAACTAAATAGTATTTTCCCCCCTCATATTGTCCACATGATAACAAATATTTACATCTCAAACATTGATATCCCAGACAAACTAATTTGATCTACAATAAAAATGGAATCTTTAGTGTAACATCTACATCTTCTCTCTTCAATACCAGAAACACAAATAAAATCTCCACAGATTGGATTTGGAAACTGAATATCGCTCCAAATATCAAAAATTTCATATGGAAAATCATATTAGATATTTTACCTACTGCTACACGCTTGAACAGATAAATAAATAGAGTTCCTAGTACCTGCTCTCTTTGCAATAATGAAGCTGAAGATGCAAATCACTTAATCTTTAACTGTCAAATCACCCGATCTATTATCCATAACTTGGGCATTAAACTAAACAAATCATTCATTATACCAAACTTAACAAATGATATCTCACAAAATATTATTAACACTAAAACCCAAAATATTATTAACACTAAAACCCAAATGATATCTCACAAAATATTATTATCACCAGATCTATTATCCATAACTTGGGCACTCTATTTGAGAACTTCAAAATAAAATCATCTTCCAAAAAAGTTCAAATAAAAATATAAGCAATACTCTAACCCAGACTATAGATAAAATTTCATGTTGGAAAATGGAACAAAATATAACCAATTTACCCAAACACACCAGGCCTTGTGACAAAATGACCTGGAAATATCCTCCAAAAAATATCATTAAAATAAATGTAGATGCCTCTGTAAAAATTGGTATCCAACCCCAAATTGGATGTATTATTAGAAATTATCAAGGTCACGTAATCTATATACATAAGAGCAATGGTAAAACAAACTCTGTAGTCCAAACAGAATGCTTTGCAATACTTGTAGGTATAAGACTGGCAGTAGAACTTGGAATACAGAAGACTATTATTGAAAGCGATTCTACAACTGTTATAACCGCCATCAACCAGATGAACAACATACCATGAGAAATTTCTCAAATAGTTGAAGAAATACATGCTCTAAGCAAGGACTTCGAGTTTATCAAATTTCAGCACTGCTATAGAGAAGCAAACGGTGCAACTGATTTCATTGCAAAATCAGAACTGAGTTGTAATTCTATCCTACATTATAGTTGTGAATTCCATAACATCATCTTTTCAGATGATCATGGATACTCTCAATATCCAAATCTTTGCCCACTGTAAAAAAAATGCCCATGTTGGGCAATGGAGGCTCATGCATTGCATGAGTCAGTATGACATTATCAATATTCATTACCCGTCAATTTCTCTCTCTTTAGGATACTCGGTGAAAATCTCGCTAAATAGATAGTGGTGGTGACAGTTTTAAAAGTTGTGGAAGATTTAATTAGATGCGGTGTCAAAAATTATGGGATGAGTCGTTGTTATGGTTTCAAAAACCGTGAAAATGTATCCAATTTTGTTAAAATCATAAAATCCATTCAAGAGTTAAAAAAAGATATTTTCCTATTACTTTCAAAATCATACTCTAGTAAGATATAATCCCACTACTTTTAAAATTGTAGCCAGCGTCATTTGTTGAGATACTACATACTCTTTTTGTTTAAAAAAAGATGTCATTTAGAATGGAGTGAGTATAAACTATATAAAATACCATTTTTTATAATTTTTTTTAACAATTTCGTACTTATTAATAATAACTACGAAATTGTTTTAAAAAATGTATAAAACAAAATGAATATTTTATAAGTTTTTATCATCCTAAAAAATCATATATAAATATTAAATAACATGTTTTGACGAAGGGAGTGAGTAATCAATAACTGATTTCTAGAGGGGTTTAAAAAATTGAGAGATCGGTAAAAAAAATCCTGACTAGATTTTTTTATTTGGGTAAAAATTCAGTTGGTGACAAGCTTGGCCGATAGCATGCTTATGGATGAGATCAAAGAGATCCGAGTTAGTGACCAATGCACGCCCACTAACAAAGCGACTAAGATGTGCAACCTTATATATCTGCCACTGTATTACCTTTATGGTGGCATGAGAAATTTTTTGGTCACTTAATGATTGGGTTATTAATTGAATATCTCCTATTAGGAGCTCAATTTGCCAAGGGGTTTTCCTCTTTGCTGCAAGTTTTTTATAATTATTTGTGAGCCCATCAATTTCAATTTTTCAAAATTTAGTGACAGTGCCTTTTCTAGACCTTTACATAAAGTAAGTGAGGAATCCCCTCCTAAAAAGACCCATTTTTATTGGGACCTAGGAAGAAATGACGGGTCCCCACGAGTGACCAACATGCTTATCTGAAACACGAGGCGTAGTGATGCGTGTCATGACTTGTTCCGCGGTCACGTTGGCGAATAACACCTCCAATTTGCCTTAAGGAGTTTGTCTCTCTCACAAAGAGTCCCGATGACTTACCTGTGTTGCGGAGCGGGTGAAGTGATGGCTTGCGGACATAAGTTACCAAACTCGAGTCCGACTTCACGAGGTCTCTTCTAATAATTTGGACGCGAGTGTACTAAAGTGCCAATCCGAGGAGGTTGAGTGGCAGAATACAGAGGATTTGATCATCCACCGTGTATTTGCCTAGAAGCTCTATTTGTAATCTCTCTCTCTTCTCTCTTCTTACGATTTCAAACTTCCAAAAGCCCCTTCTTTGATATCAGAACTTAGTTTATATAGTGCCCTAGTTGTACAGGGTTGAAATGTGTCTTAAGAGTAACAACACGTGGCGGGCTGACTCGGACCCGTGGGTTGTGGGCATGTGTGACATGTGGCCCTCGGGACGGAGATTTTTCTCGTCCGCGAATGTTTTTAGGTCGGTTCAGCCCCGCTCGCTAATCCCTTCCTTAATCCTTATAACTCCCTTAGCGGACTCTTTTCGAACCTGACTTCGGGAATGACGTGTCAGGATTGCTAATATTTCTTTGGGTTACATCAGAAGATCCTTTGTCAAAAGAGGAGTTTGTTTTCCAATATTCTCGTATCACATATTGATCGGGTCCCATACTAATCGCGAAAAATATCCGCAATGAAACCGCCTTTCCCCACTGTTGAAGACCCATCAAAATTTAACTTTATGTAATCGAGATTAAGCTTCCGCCAATTAATCTTTTTCCTAATAACTTTTCTTCTTGACTCTTTTTTGATAGGGTCATAGTCCAATATATTCTCTTTTTTCATTGCTTTCTTCCGGTTGTCTTTTGTTATTTTATGAAGTTTGTTATCTCATTCGAGGATGGGAGCTGAGTATCTCGATATGTGATATGTAGTACCACATAGTCCACTAGTTTATAGCTAGTGCTTATTTTGTCAAAACTTAGTTTTTCTCCCAAATGTGACATGATTGGTTTGATGTCTCTGGTCGTATCAGTAATTCGAAGTGCTATGTCCGCTATTTCTTTGATCTAGAGGCAAGAGTATCTCATAAAATTGCATTCAATGAATATATGGGCTTCTTCCTCATGATGACCACCATAAAAAATATAGTTTCTAGGGATTTTTTTTTGGGGGAGGGGGGGAGTGGGGGGGCTTGTTGGCTAACCTATCTTTGTTAGTAACCGGCCCTTCTGGCAAACTTTCCACATACAATTCTTAATTTTTAGGATTGTGTTCACATTCCAGATCCAAGAATTTGGATAATCTGTTGTCCTATCTATGTTAGTTATAATTTTCATTGCACTGGTTGTAGAAAACCATCCACATGAATATGGTCATCAATACAATCTGTCTGAAAAATGAGTGAATTGGGATTGGGACGTCCATGGACTCCTTTATAATGTCGCGATCTAAGAATTAGGATAATCTCTCTATCCATCATTTTCCTCCTAATATATAGTCACTAACTCTAGCTTCCATATTTGTTTGTTGTGTTGGGTTGCTCCTTTTCATTAGTGGAATCTAAATATATTTTAAAACCAAAGCACTTTCTGCCACGTGTCATCTCCTCGTGCGAAGCTATTTTAGGCAATTCATTTTTATTTTTTCATATATCATATCCACTAATTATGGTAAGTAAATTATCTAATACGGAGTATTATTTACACATTATCATTTCATACTACACTTTTAACCAATGGGATTAATTCAAAACTTTTTTTAATAAAGTTAACATTAACTATAAAATATTATTTCACTACATATTAGTTAGACAATATCATTTCATGCTTTTTTTAAATAATGGGATTTATTCAAAACTTCAAAAAATAGTTCCAAATCTATTTCATACAATCAACCTATTCTAATTAAATCTTAATTTCATATAATTTTTACACATTTTCATACATGTTTTACTTACTTTATCAAATCTATCTTTTTCTATTTTATGTTAACATTTGGTAGCAGTTTATTTTAGGTTTTTCAACCAATAAAATTACATTTTAAAAAATATATATCAATATATAATTTAATTAAGAATAATATTTTTATGAGGATTTATCACCACATTAGTTGATGTCTTTTTAACAAATCAAATTAGAGCATTTTTGGAAAGAAATGTCCTTAACATATTCAAAACAATAGGTTTAATTCAAAATTAAATATCAAATGAATATGAATATTAATAATAATTTAAATATAAGAAATTTTGATGAGGTGTACTAACTAAACTAATTGTAGGGCTTTCAATCAATCAAATTACAATAGTTTTTAAATTTTCTTAATATATTCTCTATTTTCTAATCAATTTGTTCAATTCAAAACAATAAATAGATTTATAATCCATATCCATATTTTTATATCTATATATTATATTAAATGAGAACCATTTTATTCCATGTGTTATTGTCTTCTTAATACATCAGATTTTTAACAAATTATCTCCATTTAAATATTTTAAATGAAGTTACTATGATTTTTTTTCTTTTTTCTTTATATATTAAGGAATGAGATTAATCTAAAATATCTATATCTGTATATACTAATTTAAACAAGAAGAAATATTTTATCATATTAATTTTATGTAGTATTAAACTTTTACTTGATTAAAAAACGCGCCATGGCGCGGGGTCTATACTAGTTATATATTGAAGCCAATTGTCTTCCCAAAATTTAATTGATTTTTCATCTCCTACGTACCATACAAGTCTAGTTTTGAAACTTTCAATCAAATTGCTGAAAGTCTCCATTCATATGAGGGTGATCCTTTTTTCTTGTAGTACAATATATCCGTCTTTCTTTATCCAATTTCGCCAAAGATGCAATTTTTGACTCGTTTTGGGCGCTTTGTATACCCTTTGTGGCCGAGTTTTGGGGAAAAGGACTCAATCTTCTTACTGCGAATTTCGAAGTTGTTTCATTCCTTTAAGCTAGTACTTGTGTCTTATGATTTTAACTTGGAGATTTTCGGATTCAGCTAGTGTTTCCTAAAGTAGTTTCATCTGATGGGCTTTGTTCATATCCTTTTATTTTCTGATGCTAGTCCTCCCTTGTTTTTCGGTTTACATATTCTATCCTAACTCGTTAATGGCATGTGCTGAAGGTCTTTGTTCCAGAAGAAAGTTTTGTTTATCTGCTCCAAATCCTTGTGGACATTGGTTGGGAGCACAAATTAGCTGACAGATTTAAATTTATAAGGATAGATCAACCTTGTTGAGATAGAGCATTAACCCTCCATTTCCATAGTTGTTCCCTTGACTTGCATATTATATTCTTAAAGGTTTGTCCGTTTGCTTTCCCATTGAAAATTGGATACCCTAGCTAGATAATTTTCCAAAGATTTGGTATTCGGAATTTGTAATTTTTCAACCAAAGAATGAATCTTAGAACTCAGTCCATCTGATGTGGGTTGAAAAGTTGATTTATAAAAGTTAACCTTTTGGCCAGACAATTTACATATTCATCTATTATTCCTCTAATTCTCTACTTTGCCCTTACGGTAGCTTTTGCAAAAATCATGATATTATTTACAAAACCTAAAAAAGGGATATTTGCCCACCCCTACCGAATTTAAAACCAATTTTACCTTTTGACAAATTAGATTCCAGTTGCAATTTTCTTGCCATTATTGCAGCTTATAAGATGAAAATGAATGGTGAAAGTGGATTACCCTAGCGGATGCCCCTAGATAGTCTAAACAGGTCCGTAGGCCCGTTATTTACTAACACTGACAAAGAAACATTCATGATACATTCGTTAATCCATCCTATAAAGGTTTGATGCAAACCGAATCTTTTTAGGATTTCAAAGGAAAAATCTCAGTCCACTATATCATAAGTTTTTTCCATATCCAGTTTGATAGTCTTCCAACCCTCAGCCCCTTTTCTATTTCTAAATGAAAGAAGAATCTCATGTGCTACCAGAACATTATCTTGAATGCCCAATCAGCTACAAATGATCCTTGTAAAATGATGGATAAGTTTCCCTACAACTCTTTTTTTTTTGTGGGCTCCCTACACAACTCTTTTTAGTCTTTCGTTTAATATTTTGGATATGACTTTATAAATTGTTCAGCGAAGACTAATTGACCTATAATTGTTTGTTGTCATTGAGAAAAAAGAGAGACTTTTCGGAAATCATCGGTTGGTCCAGAAAGACATGGGACTTTTTGGGCGTAAAAGTGCTTCTCTTACGATATTTATCGTTTTTTTAATAGATCGCGAACAAACACAACTCCTACGGACACCTAGGAGCACCGCTTCCTGCATATTCATACAGGACCCCAGTAGGTGAGTCGAGGTCCTACAAGATACCCACTGCTCAGGCTCAAGGAAAAAGAACATATCATATAAAGGAATCCCCGGTCTATGCCAAAAAAAGAAGGGAAAGCGCCCAACTCTCAATTTCAATTATTGGTAGAAGTTCTTCAGATAATTCGTCTAACCCAAGGATAGCTATAATGTCCTAAAGTTCTTGTCAATTATTGGTAGAAGTGTAATGAAAGTGTGATTGTTTTGTCTGAGAAGTCTACTCGACGGGAAAAAACTTTTGACCGCTTTGATGATTAATGGGCCAACAATATCCTAGTAAGTTTTGTAAAACTCTACAGACATCCCGTCTAGGCCTGGAGATTTATTTTTTCCTAGGCTAAAGAGCGCACTTTTGATTTCATTATTAGAAATTGGTTTAATTAGTTCCTCATTGTCACTAGCTGAAATGGATGGTCCTATTATATCAAGATAGTTCGACCAATTGTCCTTGTTTACGCCACCTTTTTTAAATCTTTTCTCGAAATCTTTCCGAATTTCCCTTTTACCATTATCGTCTCCTGATACTTGAATCCCTTTAGAAGAGATTATTTGTCAAATGATTTTCCTATTTCGTCTGCCAAAAGCTATTCTATGGAAATATTCGGAGTTATTATCTGAGAGATCACTAGACGAATGTGTTTTGTTTTAGCTCTTTGGTTCGAGTATGTTTTAGGATAATGGAGGTGATCCTCCCTCTTTTTTAGCAGGTTTGTTTGCTTATTAGTAATAACTAATTCACCATTGTTTCTTGCTAATCTTTGTAGGTTGAGAAGTTCGTCGTTAACCATCTTGAGTTGGCTAAATATGTTATCAAAAGTCTTTATTTTATTCCTTTTGCTTTAGCCTTTAGGATTTTAGTTTTAAAATCTTTTCATTGCAGCCAAATATTTTCAAATTTAAACGAGGCTAATCTGAAATTTACACTATTTTTAGCTCTATTGATATTGGACAGTGGTCCGAGGACGAGAATGCATGATGGTGGTTTGCAGGGTTGGGAATTTTTCAATAATCTGGCTTTGCACTAGAACTCTGTCTAGTCTCTCGTATATATTATCCAATCAATATCGTTTTTTTCCTCCATGTGAATAGGTTTCCACATAAAGGTTATTCTATCAGCTCACAATTGTTTTTTAATTCAATAAGTTCTGATAAACGGGTTGGGTTATTTATGGCTCCCCCTAGTTTGTCTTCCTTACAAACAATTTCATTCATATCTTATTGATTTTGTCTTTGCCGAGGAAACATTTGTTAGCTCTATTGATTGTTTTGGATGTGTGTAAATATACACCTAGTTTTTAGACATTTGTTAGCTCTATTGATTGTTTTGGATGTGTGTAAATATACACCTTTGAGCATGGGATGTGCAAATTTAAGCACACCACCTCCCCCAAACGTATAAACTTTTACAAAAAGCATGACAATTTCATTATTTTTATGATTTTAATTTCCTTTTAATTTTAAATGAATTGTATTTGAATGATGTGTAGAAAATGCACATTTCACCATTAGATCAAATTATTAAAAAGTGATGTGTATTTTTAAATTTATTATGTAAATAGGTACATTTTAACCAAAACCGTTCTGTATGCTCTAAAAGTCATAAAACTAGAAAGTGTATTAATAGAACACTCTCGTTTGTGTAAAACATCTATAAATATTCTCATTAATTAAAAAAATCAGGTTCAAAATAACCATAACCACACATATCACACAACTTGATTCATCAAATAAAATTTTATTTCAAATTTCAACAAACAATTTACCTGAACAAATAACATCCTCTAAATGTATACATAAGTAAAAATGTAATTGTGGCTTTTGTGCATCTAAATAATTTCATAACAACTTCACGTTGCAAGTTCTCTTTCATCAGTTTTTAGTTGATTACGTGTTAAGATTATGATTTTAGGGAAAAAGATACTTTTCTTATTCACAACCCTAGGAATATATAGATATTACATAGGAGGAGAAGAGTAACTCAAAACCCTAATTAGATAGATTACAATCATAATTAGATATATACAAATCTATAAAATTAATCATATGATATCGTTAACAGCCCCCGATAAGCTCATAGTGGATGAACCAAGAGCTTGGAACGGAGCTGTTGAAAGCGAGCAGTGCCCACGTACAACCTTGGTGAAAATATCAGCGATTTGATCGGAAGAGCGAACATGACGAACAATGAGGTCACCTTCCTGAACTTGTTCACGAACAAAGTGATAATCTAACTTGATGCGTTTAGACTGTTGATGAAGAATTGGATTCGCAGTCAAGAAGGTGGCACTGAGATTGTCACATAAAATAATCGGAGGATGATGAACATGGACAAACATCTCACGGAGGAGTTCCTGTAACCAGATGAGCTCAGCCGCAACAAGAGCAACGGCCCGATACTCGGCCTCTGTACTAGAGCGAGCAACAACCTTCTGTTTGTGAGATGCCAAACTGATAAGATTGCCGCTGAAGTACAAAGAGAAACCATGCCGAGATTTGCAGTCGTTTAGATCAGAAGCCCAACCGGCATCACTGTAGGTGATGAGCCAATTATCACGTGCAGGACGAATGACCAGACCATAATCAACCGTACCCTTAAGGTAGCGAAGGATACCCTTGACAGCAGACCAGTGAAGATCGGTAGGTTGGTGCATGAACTAACAGACCCTGTTGACAGCATAGGAGATCTCATGACGGGTGATCGTGCAATATTGTAGAGCACCAACAATGCTCTTGTAGAGATGAAGATCGGAAACAGGATCGCCCTTCTGAACCAATCAAGAGCCAGGCTCGGCAGGGGAGGCTATAGACCTTGCCTCGGACATCTTGTTACGATCAAGTATATCACAAATATATTTCTTTTTGGAGAGAAGTAAATGGTCAGATGAACGCATAACCTCAATACCCAAAAAGTAATGGAGATCACCAAGATCCTTAAGTGAGAACACAGAATTGAGATAAGCAATGAACTTGGTGATGAATGGAGCATGAGACTCAGTGATGATAAGATCATCAACAGACACCAGGACATAGATCACTCGAGACTCATGTTGTTTGATGAAGAGCGAGGTGTCCGACTTGCAAGGGTAAAGCCATGCCGAAATAGAGCCTGCTGAAGCTTGTGAAACCATGCTCGAGGCGCCTGCTTGAGATCACAGAGGGCCTTTCGAAGGCGGCAGACCATGTCCGGATGTTGAGAGAAGGTTGATGTGGGCGTAAATTACCATATTTTCCATACACATTTATGTCCATTTTGTCGATATTTGCATGCATATTGGTTGGGAAAACATAAGATTAGTTTAGTTTATGATTTTTGTCAAATATAGAGGTCTACACGAGTTTTTATGTTATTTCGCATAAATCGAGAAAAAAATGGATCAATTTGGACAAGAGAAGAAGAGCTGAAAAAGAACTCGAAGTCTACTGAGGAGTCGAAATCGACCTATAGACTCGACATCGAGTGAAGCAGAGCACCAGAAATCGAGCAGAGGAAGAACAGAGCATGTCGACAAAGAGAGGTCGATATCGACTGAATATGATCGATATCGGGTGCCTAAATCGAGTGAAAAGATAGAAGTCAAGTGCTAATCCGAGTTCGAGTAGAGCTGCTCGAGATAGAGAAGATGAGGTCGATATCGATGTCCCCTGGTCGATATCGACTGCTGTTGCAGACAAATCCGACGCTGTTTTTGATAGAATTCTATCCGAAGCATTTACAATTATCCTAAAGTCGAGATCTTCTATCCATTCTTATCAGACTTGTTATCCCTTATGGTGAATTTGATATTTACCTAAGGAGTTTTAGTTATTTAACTTTTATCTTAGGAATAAAGATAAAGTTTCTTATCCTTGGACAGCGAGGGTTGAGATCTATAATTAGAGGCCATTAGGGCTAAGTTTATTAATTCAATTTTTCAGTCATAAAAACACATACAATCGCAGAGATTTAGTAGAGAGAGAGAGAGAGAGCCGAGTGAGTTGAAGGGAAGCGAGAGCGGAGAATTGGCTTTGTTCGGTTGTACTCTTTCTTTTGCAATTTCAATTCAAAGTAGTTTCTTTTCAATGATGATGATGTCAACAATGATGAGGTGCGAGTAGTCACCTACTTCTAGGGTCGGGGTGAGCCCGACGATAGCAATGTAAGTTTGTGCATCAAAGGTATGATTTTTATGCGATTCCGTCTTATATCCTATGCATGATCCTTTGCGAGAGTTGAGGAGATTCATTATTTGCATTATTGAAGAGAAAGCCAATCATATTGTGAATTTGGATTAGTCATGAAATTGGATAGTAACTCTTAGGTTTTATGCGAGAGCCTCTAATCACCTAATTGTTGGTAATGAAAGTTATTTGACGGAAAGGCATCATCTTTCATAAATTTGGCATAATACTTACATGGTTATCGTTGTGGCATGAATCCCCGACCTTGGAAGCTTTTTAGTTTATTGAGTTATATAAAAATTTATGTTTTTATTCTGTCCACCCTTCCATCATCATTCTTACGTTCTTCGGACTCTTTTCCGACAAAATTTGCTACGTTTACAGTTTCTGTTGAAGACTCGATTTCGACTGCAGAGGTGATATCGAGTGCTGACATCGATATCGAGTGAACAACTCGACGTCGACTATGCTTTTGTCTTCTGCAGGAATTAGGTGGAAATCGACTAGAACTGAGGTCGATATCGACTGCACTACTCGATATCGAGTGGTCTTCTGGAGTCAAAATTTGATCGTGATTGCAAGCTTAAGAAGCTCTAAGATACCTCCTCGTGGATTTGATCCTTAATTACCCTACCGCTACATCGGGATGGATTCTTGTATTACTTGCTTGGACAAGGGAGTCGATTTAGTTTGAATATTTTATATATTTTATTAGCGATCCCTCCCCTTACGAACAAATTGGCGCCGTTGCCGGGGAGGCAATCAATCGTGCCCTAAGCTTTTCTCACATTCTTTTTAGTGCTTATTTTGCAAGTTTATGCGACGCTCTGATCGCGAACCTATCTTGGAAAGTATAGACGAGCCGGAACATTTTCTCCATCTTCGAAAAAGAGCTATCAGAATCATGAGGGAGAATGAGACACAAGCTCAAATCATAGAGCGATTGAGGAAGGAGATAGAGGACCACAATGCTACAATCGCTAATGAAAGGGCAGCCGCTGCTACAGAAAGAGCTCGCGCTGATAGAGAGAAGGATGCGCGCAGACAAGCCTAGGAGAGGCTCAATCAGTATCCGCAGACGGCGATGCAATACATGCATCCGCCGCTTAATATTCCTGAATCTGCAATTCTTATTCCTCCCTCTAATTATGAGATAAAAATTAACTTCATGTAAATACTTTTGAAGGAAGAACTAATGAATGCCCCTTGCAACATATTTCTACTTTTATGGATTTTTGTGAGACTATTGCTGATGGTGCAAACTTGGAATATGTTAGACTGAAATCCTTTCGATGGTCTCTTGCAAGGAAGGCATTGCAATGGCTAGAAAGCTTGGCTCCACGCTCGCTGAGAACATGGGCAGAGGTGAAGGATGCGTTCCTAAACAAGTTCTTTCCTCCATCTAAAACGGCGATGCTGCAGAAAAGGAACACGGCTTTCAAACAAAAGCCTGGTGAGACATTGGCACAGGCGTGGGAGCGCTTTAAGGATTTATTGAGATCATGCCCTACGCATGGGCAATTACCACACTGAGTTCAAACAAGCTAACAACTCCGTCCATACTCAGCTGCAAGGCATCAATTCTAGGCTCAGGGAGATCGACGTTTGGAAGCGGAACATGGAGACCCAAATGGGTCAATTGGCGGAACAAATTCCCAAACCGTCAGGATCGTTGCCTGGATATACCATGCCCAATCAAAAGGGCAAAACTACTGGACATATAACAACTAGCCGATGCCCTATTGTCTTAAGTTTATACTCATTCTCTCAATGACTATTCTCTCTTCTATCGAAAGATTGGTGGGTCTTTTTTTTGGCAACTTATGTTGATGACATTTTGATTACAGGGCAATGATGATTTGACTATTTTGGAGTTAAAAGCCTTTCTTCATTCTACTTTCAAGAACAAGGATCTCATTTTATTAAGTTTGTTCCTTGGTATGGATTTATTTATGTCATTGAGGGTGTGATCATGTCCCAACAGTAAAAAAGTTAATGGATGATTATGATTTGCTCGAGTACGGAGTTGTGTCTTCTCCCTTAAATCCCATCATTAATCTCACACATGATTCAGGCTCTCTACCATCAGATCCTATAGCTCACAAGCGCCTTGTTGGCCATCTAAATTTCCTCACAAACACTCAGCCTGATCCGTCTTTTGCAGTTCAACACTTGTCTCAATTTATGCACTGACCTACTTCTGTCCATTGGGAGGTTGAATATAAGGAGTGGGCATCAATTGCAAACGCCCGAGCAAAAATCAGAGGAGAAAGCTACAGAAGAGACGTCGATATCGACACATCGAGTTGATATCGACCATGGTGAAGTCGATGTCGAGTCCCCTTTACTCGATGTCGACACAGAAGTTGATCTGCACCAAAAATCGACTCCTCTAGTCGATATCGACCACCCTCTACTTGATGTCGACTCAACTCCAGTCACAGTGAAGAAGAAGGTGTTGCCATTCCCAAAGAAAGTTGCAAAGGACCCGACGGAAAAGAAGTTTCAGCGCTTTGTGAAGATGCTTCAATGACTCAATGTCTCAATTCCATTCACCGAAGCACTTCATGAGATGCCATCATATGTGAGGTTCCTTAAAGATATACTAGGTAAGAAGCGATCAATCGCTGAGATCACAGAGGAGTGCAACAGGTTGGAGCTACTAGAGAAGAGAGCGGACCCAGGTAAGTTTTCTATCGCTATAGGCTTAGGTCAATATCGGTTTAATGCTTTATGTGATTTAGGTGCTAGTGTTATCATGATGCCACTAACCATATGGTCCAAGATAAAGATAGGTGCCCAAGAGCCTGTGGATGCAAAACTTTTCATGGCCAACAATACGGTGGTTATTCCAACAGGGATGGTGGATGATATGCCAGTACAAGTAGGTAATTTCTTTGTCCCTGCTGATTTTCTAGTTGTTGATATGGCAGAGGACCCTGCTTGTCCCATTATTTTAGGAAGGCCATTCTTATAAACCGTCGATGCCAACATAAGCGTAAGGAAAGGATTGCTCTCATTCACCATTAGCGATGAAGTGATAGAGTATGCTTTCAACAAAACGGTGAGGAAGAATGAAGGGCCAATGAAGGTAAAGTCAATAAAAGGTGTCTACATCATATGCGGGGAAGCAAAGGTAAGGAATATGACACCTAAGAAGCTTGAGAAAAGGGTCATAGAAGCCCAAGTGGAGGAACTCGTGGCAATCTTGAACGAAGGAGCCAAAAAGCCACTCAAAATCGACCCAAGAAGTCGATATCGACTAACATAGTTCAAGATTTTGTGCCAAGTTTTAAGTATGGGGTCGATGTAGGAGAAGAGAACTTGAAATCGAGTACAGAGGTCGATATCGACCAGAAATCTAAGTCGACGTCGACTGCCCCAAAAGCTGAAGGAGGAAAAAGCAACTCGATATCGAGCAGTACAGGTCGAAATTGACCAGACCATATCGAGCAGAAATCCTCCACGTTGACAGAACCACCAAGAGCAGAACAGAGGTCGATATCGAGTGACACTGGTCGATATCGATTAGACTCAGAGACAGAAAAGGTGAGCCAAGGTACGGATTCCTCTTTTTCTATTTCAATCAAAGATTTATCTCTATTTGGAAGAGGTTTGCCTTGGTATGTGCGCTTGTGCAGGGTATCCAGTGATGATCCGAGCAATTATGAAGTAGGAGATAAGGTGTAAGTCTCTAAATCCAAAGATCATTGGTTCCCTAGTAGATTCAAAACAAAGAGGATGGGTCCCTTTACTGTGAACCAGATCCATCCAGACGGGATGCAGCTGAGAGCCAAGAATGGAGTGTTATTTGAGGCCCACGCTACATGGGCTTTGCAGATGCCGCCTTGAGAGCGTGAAGGAAGAAGTCGGCCTAGCGACTATAAAGTCTAGAGCTTGTACAAGACAATTAGTTTTAAGTTTTGGACACCTTCTGGTTTGTTTTGAGACTCTTTTTTGTTTGTTTTTGTTTTTGTTTTTATTTTCTAACGAGTTTCAGGAAAGACAAGAAGCGAGAAAGATACATCGAAATCGAGTTCAATGCTCGATATCGACCAAGAAGGTCGATTTAGAGGAGATGCGGTCGACCTGAGATTACCCTGAAGTATTGAACCAGGAATCGAGTGAAACTGGTCGATATCGACTAGTTCACCCGATATCGACTACTCTTGCAGACGTCTTCAACTCCTGATTTTCGCGAATTTTTAGTAAGTTTCTTTTTTAACCCTAGTTCTTATACAGTGAGGACACTGTAATCTTCAAGTATGGGGTGGGGGAAAGGCTTACTTGCATATTTTTGAGCATGTTTTAAAATTTTTCATAGTTTTTTGCATATTTGTTTTTCATGTTTATGCATACTTTTACATAGTTAATTTAGATTTATTTATGCATATTTAGTTTATGTTTCAAAAAAAAAGGAAAAATCACCCCCATCAAAAATTTTGAAAATAAAGAAAAGAGTCATGGAAGCTTTTATTGAACTCGATGATGCAAAAGTAGATTCATTAGAGATATAACATGAAATTGCCTAGTTAAGGGAAGTCACAATGAAGTGCGAATTTTTTAGAGAAAACCATGAAAGAGAGGTAAAATTTGAAGTTGCTTTTGACATATGCATGATAAGATGATGGAGGACTTTATAATTTCCATACATGTGCTCAATTTCATATCCTAGCCTTACCTATGCATATTTGCAATTACACAAGCCATATATGAGTCTATCATCATTATTGCTCCACATATATTACATATTTCCCATTTTTATACCTTATACCCTATCCGGGGACAATGTTGAGAATGGATGTCATCTTTGGAGTTGTTATATGGAGTTTGTGCATATTATGAAGTTGTTGGTAGGAATGAAAGAAATTAGAAATATGGAAAATTTAATGAGTTAAAAAAAATCCGATCACCTCAGAAGATAAAGGTAGGTCGACCCTGCTCGTTGAGATGTTAGTTCAGCGAGATGGGACACAAGGTGAGGAATCCGAAGTACTAAGTATCCGGGGTCATTCATGACACCCATGTTTGCGACTCGCGAGAAGGCAGTACCAAGGTTAGAGAGGTAAAAGCATTATAGAAAAAAAGCATTGAGCGAAGAGAGAAAGGTGAGAAATCTTATGATGAAGAAGGAATGTGAAATGAAAGTTGGAAAGAAAGTTTATTTCCCCGGATTTAACACCACATGGCCAAAAATTTGCCCACCTTTAGCCTTTTACCAATCTACTTCTCAAAAGCTTGCAATACTCCTCTTGATTATTAATGCTATGTTGCACAAAATTGTTTTTTTGCATATAACCCTCCTTTTGTGAGTATGATGTTGCTTTTATTCACAGGCATGGATATTGTTGACATTAGTACCTTTTCGAGGATGGAAACTAATTATAGGGACATATAACAATGAATCTATGATGTTGAGGGTTTACTTTCTTCCCCTGAATGACCATTAAAAGTATTGCTTGAGGACAAGCAAGCTTAAGTATGGGGTGTTTGATGTGCGCGTAAATTACCATATTTTCCATACACATTTATGTCCATTTTGTCGATATTTGCATGCATATTGGTTGGGAAAATATAAGATTAGTGTAGTTTATGATTTTTGTCAAATATAGAGGTCTACACGAGTTTTTATGTTATTTCACAGAAATCGAGACAAAAATGGATCAATTTGGACAAGAGAAGAAGAGCTGAAAAAGAACTCGAAGTCTACTGAGGAGTCGAAATCGACCTATAGACTCTACATCGAGTGAAACAAAGCACCAGAAATCGAGCAGAGGAAGAACAACGCATGTCGACAGAGAGAGGTCGATATCAACTGAACATGATCGATATCGGGTGCCTAAATCGAGTGAAAAGATAGAAGTCGAGTGCTAATCCGAGGTCGAGTAGAACTGCTCGAGATAGAGAAGATGAGGTCGATATCGATATCCCCTGGTCGATATCGACTGCTGCTGCAGACAGATCCGAAGCTATTTTTTAATAGAACTCAATCCGAAGCGTTTACAATTATCCTAAAGTCGAGATGTTCTATCCATTCTTACCAGACTTGTTATCCCTTATGGTGAATTTTATATTTACCCAAGGAGTTTTAGTTATTTAACTTTTATCTTAGGAATAAAGATAGAGTTTCTTATCCTTGGATAACAAGGGTTGAGATCTATAATTTGAGGTCATTAGGGCTGAGTTTATTAATTCAATTTTTCAGTCATAAAAACACATACAATCGCAGAGATTTAGTAGAGAGAGAGAGAGCCGAGTGAGTTGAAGGGAAGCGAGAGCGGAGAATTGGCTTTGTTCGGTTGTACTCTTTCTTTTGCAATTTCAATTCAAAGTAGTTTCTTTTCAATGATGATGATGTCAACAATGACGAGGCGTGAGTAGTCACCTACTTCTAGGGTCGGGGTGAGCCCGACGATAGCAATGTAAGTTTGTGCATCAAAGGTATGATTTTTATGTGATTCCGTCTTCTATCCTATGCATGATCCTTTGCGAGAGTTGAGGAGATTCATTATTTGCATTATTGAAGAGAAAGCCAATCATATTGTGAATTTGGATTAGTCATGAAATTGGATAGTAACTCTTAGGTTTTATGTGAGAGCCTCTAATCACCTAATTGTTGGTAACGAAAGTTATTTGACGGAAAGGCATCATCTTTCATAAATTTGGCATAATACTTACATGGTTATCATTGTGGCATGAATCCCTGACCTTGGAAGCTTTTTAGTTTATTGAGTTATATAAAAATTTATGTTTTTATTTTGCCCACCCTTCCATCATCATTCTTACGTTCTTCGGAATCTTTTCCGACAAAATTTGCTACGTTTACAGTTTCTGTTGAAGACTCGATTTCGACTACAGAGGTGATATCGAGTGCTGACATCGATATCGAGTGAACAACTCGACGTCGACTGTGCTTTTGCCTTCTGCAGGAATTAGGTGGAAATCGACTAGAACTGAGGTCGATATCGACTGCACTACTTGATATCGAGTGGTCTTCTGGAGTCAAAATTTGATCGTGATTGCAAGCTAAGGAAGCGCTGACATACCTCCTCGTGGATTCGATCCTGAATTACCCTACCACTACATCGGGAGGGATTCTTGTATTATTTGCTTGGACAAGGGAGTCGGTTTAGTTTGAATATTTTATATATTTTATTAGCGATCCCTCACCTTCACGAACAGAGGCAAAGCCAAGCGGCTGACTCATGTAAACTGTCTCAGAGAGATCGCCGTTGAGGAATACATTGTTGACATCAACCTGTCGCAGAGGCCAGTTCTTGGTGACAGCAATGCTAAGAATCAATCGAATGGTTGTAGGCTTGACCACTGGACTGAAGGTGTCAAAGTAGTCAACACCCTCTTCTTGGTGACATCCCTTAGCAATCAGACGAGCTTTGTAGCGATCAAAGGAACCATCTGCTTTGCCCTTAATCCTGTAAACCCACTTGCAACCAATGACATTAGAGCTCGAAGGCTGGGGAATCAAATCCCAGGTCCCATTACGAATTAAAACATCATACTCTAACTGCATTGCATATTGCCAATTGGGATCTTTTGAGGCTTGTATAAAAGTTTTGGGTTTAGAAGGAATATGTAAGATAGGAGCAGGATGGTTAGTGGTAAGCAAAGATTTAGGTTTAAGAGAAATAGAGCGAGCGCGAGTTACCATTGTATGGGTGGAGTCCTCTGTAGGGGGATAATACGTAGGCGCATAAGAATAGGGGCCACCAGTTGCTGACGGAACCACATCCAGCAAGGGCGCCGATGATGAAGTGGCCGAAGACATCTCAATGGGAGGTATAGGAGACGGTGGGGTGGGCGGAGGTGTCGGGGACGGTGGAGAGAGCACCAGTGCAACCTGGGGTGACGGTGGTGGCTTGAAGGCCGCCGACTGCGACACCATCTGCAATGGATGAAGGTGGGGAACACAGGCATTTGGAGGATGGTTCTGTGATGCAGAGTGACAAGGAAATGGAAAGACAGACTCATCAAAAATAACATGTCGAGCAATGTAGACTCTTGCAGTAGGAACATGATAGCAACTGTAGCCTTTATGTTTGGGATTGTAACCAATAAAGACACATGCAAGAGATCTGTAGTCTAGTTTGTTTGTGGTGTAAGGGCGAATAAAGGGGTAACATAGGCAACCAAAAGATTTGAGCAAGCCATAGTCAGGTTTATGCCCATAAAGACACTCATAGGGAGACTTGTACCTTAATGTAGGAGTGATGGTTCGATTATTGAGATAGATTGCGGTGTGAAAAGCATTCTCCCAGAATTGTTGTGGTAATTTGGCATGAGCTAATAAAGCTAGACCTTTTTCCACAATGACTCGATTGCGACGTTCAATAGAGCCATTCTGCTCAGGCGTGTAGGGGCAAGAGATGTGGTGGAGGATGCCTTGTGTTTGGAGGAAGCTGGAGACATTGCGATATTCACCCCCCCCCCCAAGTCAGTTTGAAAGGCTTTGACTTGTTTGGAGAATCGTGTTTGGATCATTGTGAGAAAGAGCTGAAAAACAGAGAGCACCCGAGATTTGTTCATGAGGAAATAAACCCAAATGAACTTAGTGCAATCATCAATAAAAGAAACATAATAACGATTGCCATTTATTGAATGTAAACGAGATAGTCCCCAAACATCAGAATGAACCAAATCAAATGGATGTTGAGCATGTTCAACACGACTAGGTAAAGGTAAATGATGACTCTTGCCTAACTGACAAGAACCACAGACAACTTATTGTTTGTAACAGGCAACTGATTATCAGAAATAAGACGACGCGGGACAAACTCATGAGGATGAGCTAAACGATGATGTCAGCACTCCATGGAAGTATGAACACCAAGAAAGACACGAGGTGGGGGCGACAATGACGATGGCAATCGGTAGAGCCCATTCTCAACTTCACCTTTTAGTATTGTCTGGCCCTGCAAATTCTTAACAAGGCAATGAGTAGGATGAAATTCCAAATAGACATTATTATCACGTGTGAGTTTGGAGACACTAATAAGGTTTTTGGCAATTTGTGGGACAAAAAGAATATTGTGAAGGACAACAGGTTTATGAGAACTATGCAATGTAGAAAGAGTAGTCTGTCCAAATTTTGTAATAGGAAGAGACTCACCATTGCCAACCATAAGTTTGTCATTACCATCATAGGGAGTCGGATTGGAGAGTCGGTCGAGATCACTGGTCACTGTAAAGATTGAATGTATTTTATATTATTATATTATTATATTTGAGTAAATAAATTACTATTTTATTCAATCGGTAGAAATGTGAGAAAACCTCTCTTACCTACCTTAACCCTCCATTTTTGGCAAAATGCCAATACCACACCACCATCTCCCTTTGCTGTCCTCCCCACGCCAACTTGCTACATTTTTTTATTATGTTTGACTCACATTGGTCCCCTCTGCATTTTGAACCCAGACTACCCAAAGTATCCCCCTTTTCTTACTCAAACCCAGCACAAACAACCCTCATTTCTCTCACTTTCATTCCAATCCAAAGCCACAAACATCCTCTTTATTGGCTTCCTCCCTCACCCAATTCCCACACACTCACAAACCCATCCTTACCCTCTTCTTACTTGTGCCTCTGAGCAGCAGCAGCAGCAACCGAGCCCCACCAGGGCACCTCCTCTTTCTTCCATTTCAAACCGAACAGCACCAGGGCACCTCCCTCGACCCCTTGTTTCCGTTTTCAAAAATCAGCCTAAGCACTCCCACCTTCATCCTCCTCCTCATCTGAAGTTAGAGTACCTCTGAGCGCCTCCAGCCACCTCCTTCGGTGTTCGACGGGCCGAGCCGCAGCCGAGAGCACCCTGCCACCGAGGCCGCCTACTCTTCTCCCCTGTTTTACGATCGAACACTCCGGTAAGCTCGTCTTGCCTTTTTCTGGTCAAAACCCCCTTAAAAACTCCACCCTTGACCAAGCTTCCTGAACTAGGTCCAAGGAACACAGCCCGAGCCTCCGACGAAGAAGGGTTCCCGACGACCACTTTCCGGCGAAGTCGAAAACCGCACCTCGGTAAGCTTTCCGAACCCCTTTCAATCCTCGCTTTTGATCTCGTGCTTCCTTTTGCTTTAACTGGTCGGAGAGTAAAGTGAGGGCGAGTTGGAGAGAGGTCCGGTCAGATCGAGAGCATCGAAGATGGTGAGGCCGGGCGAGGAGCGGGGACGGGAGTGTGTGAGACGCGAGAGGGCGAGTGAGGGAGGTTCGAGTCGGGGAGGAGCGAGCAAGAGCCAGAGGGGCGAGGACTGAAGCGAGTGAATGGGAGCGAGGCAGGAGCGCGAGGAGCGAGCAAAGGGAGGCACGAGCGGGGGAAGAAGATGACGACGGGGATGAGTGTGGGGCCGGGTAAGGTCAGAAATTTATCAAACTGGGAAATGGGTTTTGGGTTTTAATGTATCCGGGTTGGGGCTTTCAGGTTGGGCCCTTCTCTTGGGCTCGGGTTGGGTTGGAAATCCGGGTAAGGGTGGGCTGTGTTGGTTGTTGTGTTTTATGAAATTATTTCTTATTACTATATAATATATGATATGTGTGATATGATGTTGGTTATACTTATAAAGTATTATTTATTGGAATATTATTATTATAGTGAGGAGTATATTTTCTGAAATTTGTATATATTATAAAAAAAAATATTTCTTTAAAAATGGTATTATGTGATATATATATATATATATATTATGATATGATATGGTGTTATTATATGTTTTAGAAATGATAAAGTATTTTAGTGTTTTGATTTATAAATGCGGATTATTAAAATAGATTGATTTTGATAATTTATTATATTTAAATATTAGTTGGAGTGTGTATTAGATGTTGTTTAGAAATGGAGTTTTAAAGTAATATTTGAGAAGTGTTATTATATAATGATTTATAAGGTGATTTTAATATGAGGATTTTAAAGAGATAAAATGCCGGAATGATTTCTATAATATGATTTTTGGAAATTGGTTCTAAGGCTTAAGTGTTTAATGTCGGGAATTGGATAAGCGATTTTAAAAGAATTGTTTGATTTTCTAAGTTGAGTTCTTTGAGAAATTGTTTTGGAAATGAGATGATGAGATGAGATGAAAATGAAATGATATATGAATTGTGATGAGATAAGATGGAATAATCTGAAATAAGATGTGAGAAGTATGGATGATAGTTAGGGGCACCTTGTGTGAATTAGATAGACTTATGCATTTGTATGTTATTAGGTGATTGTGATATGTTGGACATTGCTTACTATTGGATGATTCATTACTTGGACTCTGCTTCTGCCTTGTTTCTCTACTGTTCGGCTTATTCAGGTAAGTTCCTTTATGGGCTTACTCGGATTCGAAAGAGAATACCTGCTTATGAATATATGACATACTAGGTGTTGCATAAGCATTAAAGCATGCCATGTAGTATCATGCTAGGATTGCACTTATGAATGAGCATTCGGTTACTTTGTGTGTTTGAATATAGAACGGCCGTTATCTGTGATAGTCCTAGAGTCTTTGCTAGGGTCATAGGGTAGCCCAGCCCCATCGGGTGTCCTGAGTCTATCGAGTCGATATGATATGATGATGAGATAGCCCAGTACCATCGGGCATGAGCATGATATATGATATGATGACCCAGCACCATCGGGCATGAGCATGATATATGATATGATGACGATATATGAAATGATGATGAGATATGATATGATGATGAGATATGATATGCTATAGTATCGAACTGGCCAGTCTCTGCACTAACGGGAAGGGGTGCAGAGGTAGGAGAGGGATATGCCACTTGGCATTCTTTGGGCGCCTTTACAGTTCTTTTCCGCATATTGTAAATTAGGATCATGTTAGTGTGATTTAATTTCCGTATTTGCATCATCCTTATATTAGCGTATGTGTATATTTGCTTGTGGGACAGGGTGTGTTGGGGTCTCGGTCTGATCCCGCTCGCACCACTTGTTTTTAGGTATGATTGCTCTCTGTCTCTATGGCGTGGGAAAATCCCCCGGGCGATTGCAAAGAATCTGTCTAACCCCGCTAATTTGGCTATACTACTTTAGAATTTATGTTTTGGTTTTGACCCGGCTCTGTCGTGGCTCTTGTATCTAAATCTTACTTCCGCTCTACTTTCGTTTAAATTGAAATTTCTGTCACTTCGATTGATTGGGGTTAGAAATCCCCGCTTTGAATACTGATTGATCTTTAGAGGTTTGAAACCTCGACCCGTGCCTGAATTGCAACATCCGAACGAAGGTATCCAACCTTCGAAACGTATCTCGGATATATATATCCGGGCCGTTACAGTCACATGATGTGTTGCCCCCGAGTCCACAACCCACGGATCATAGAGAGCAGACGGAGTTGTCATAGAGTGGGTGGCGACATTGGCAGAGGGCTGCTGAGCGGACTGCAGATGCTGCTGAGTGCCGCGGTTGGTAGCCGAAAACTCGCCAAGATTGAGCCAATTGAAGCAGTTGTGAGCCTCATGGCCCGTCTTGCGACAGATCTGGCATTGTGGATGAGAGGACCGATCAGAACCGATGGAGCGATCAGACCCGGCAGGCGGCTGGGAGGAGTTGCCGCGACCAGGAGGTGGGGTGGGCGCCGGCTGCTGAGAGGAGCGAGACCGGTTGCGGGAGCGGGTGGTGTAGTTCGCTTCTGGGACAAAAGCATCAAGGGCTTTGGATTCCTCCTCAAGGCGTTGTTCTTCCTGAAGTAGTAAGCCGAGAAGGGTATCACTAGAGACGTTGCCACTATGCATCGTGAGAGCCGCTCGAAAGGAACCATAAGCGGGACCAAGACCATAGACAATGTAAGAGACAAGGTCCTGATCATTCACAATGTGCATACACTCGGCCAAGCTATCCGCCAAAGCGCGCTTTTTCTCAACATATTCAAGAATTGAGAGTGAGCCTCGCTGAAGCGTCTGAAGTTGATGACGAAGGTGCGTCTGACGGGCGTTGGTCTGAGCATGGAACATACGCTCAAGGATGGACCACGCATCAAAGGAGGTTTCTGCACGAGCGACATGTGCAAGTAAGGGCAGGGTGAGAGTCGACCGAATCCAGAGGAGGACAAGACGGTCTTTGCGAAGCCAATCGGCATAGGCCGGATTGGGAAGGACAGTAGGCGGTGCGGTGTTGGTGGTCTCCGACTTGTCAGAGTCGGCCGGAGGGGGAGGGGGAGGGGCGGTGATGGTTTGCGGTGGGGCAAAGGCGGCCATGATCAAGGAATCATGACCGTATGCTTGAAGAGCGAGCAGATGGTGCCTCGCCAGAGGGAAAATTGGTGCGATCAAGGCGCACAACCAAGTTGGGAAAGTGAAAGGATCCGACTTGGCCGGCGGCAGCAGCGAGAATCTGGCCATCCTTGCCGGAGCCGAACCCGGAGGAAAATTGGGAGGAGTCGCCGGACATGACTAGCGACGGTGGGTGAAAAGGTGCGGCTAAAAGGGTGCGGCGGTAGGGCTGTGAGAATAGGAGATCGGGCGGATCGCAGGGTTAGGCTGATACCATGTTAAGATTATGATTTTAGGGAAAAAGATACTTTTCTTATTCACAACCCTATGAATATATAGATATTACATAGGAGGAGAAGAGTAACTCAAAACCCTAATTAAATAGACTACAATCATAATTAGATATATACAAATCTATAAAATCAATCCTATAATATCGTTAAATCAATCCTATAATATCGTTAATATTAAGAATTATTAGAATGTTGGGATTTTCTTTTTTTGTGTTGATTGTCTTTTGTTGTAACAATGTTTTCGTCTGTCAGTCTTTCAAGAATTATTACTTATTTACACAAATGGCAATATGTGATATGCATTTTATGAATGTGGCGATTGCAATTTGCAAATAGCCATCCTTGAGCATTTATACAAATCGATCTAAAAAGAAGATAGAATAATGGAAGGAATATTATTAGTGTCCACACAAATAAATTAAACTATACTCTTCAGATTTATGAGCTATATATTAAAGAAATTATATAATAATGACATGGCTGTATATGCCATGAGTTTCATTAATTCTCGATCTCTACAGTTAGATCTGAATAACTAAAAAGCGGATGCAAAGACGAAACCTATATCTATATCATCATGCTTCACAGTTCACACATACACAAGTCATAACCAAACAAATCATTCACACGAGTATCTTTGACATCTACAATAGTACAATATTAATCATATAATAATTATAGCTATTAATGATATATCTTCAACTCAGCAACATGAGAATTCATGAGATCCTTATAGAATGTAGTCCAAAGATGGGTATAAGAAAACAAATGGTTTTAGTGCTCTTGCAGTCTTGTTCCAAAAGGTGAAATAGCTCTCACTGAGTACCTCACACTCTCGGTCTTAAGAGAATTTTGAAAGGAGGTAAATTATTAAACTTGGTTGGGTTCGGTGGTATTAAGACAAATATAAGAGAGGTCGTGTGTACGGGATTATTGAATAACATACAAATTCATATTAAATTCGATAATATAGATTTAATTATTACTTGTAACTAGGCATGTTCACGGGTCACGGGTCAACCCGTGACCCGGCAGGTTTGGCGGGTTATGGACTCGCCGGGTCAGGCTGGTCAAGGGTCATGGCGGGTTACGGGTCCGGGTTAGGGTCAAAGGTTTTTAAACCCGCCGACCCACCGGGTCGACCCGGCGAGTTGACCTGCCAACCCGTGACCTCCTTAATTGAAAAAATTTCAAAAACTATAATATATTTATATTTATTATTATTATTATAAATATAAATTATAAATAAAAATTAGAATATATATTTATAATTATATTATAATAATTATATTATAAATATAAGTATTATAATTATAAATATAAACATAAATTATAAACAAAACTAGAATTCATATCCATAAAATATAAATTCATATTAATATGCAACTCATATGCAACATGCAATATGTAATGCATGATGAGATTTATCATTTGTTTATCTCCTTTTATAGAGTAGGATACTCCCACCCACCTATCCTGTCATTTCCGATGTGGGACAAAAAATCTCTCATTTTCAATGTGGGACAAAAAAAATTGAACTTATTCACTAACACTCTCTTCCTCTCACATATTCATATTCACTTAGTTGTTTTTGTTAAATTATATTAATAGTTATCAATATTTTCATGTTATTTCAAATAGATCCATAACCTTATATTTATTTCATTGTTGAATTGCATCTTTTTAACCTTATAATCACTTGTTTGTGTGATTTATTAAAACCATCCTATTTCATCCTATTAAAAAAGATGCATTTTTTAACCTTATAGTCACTTAGTCATTGTTGAATTTTTTTAAAGTATATTTATACTCTATATACTTATATTAACATGTTTATGAACTTTTATTTTGAAAATATATGTTTTAGAAAAATAAAAAATATATTTTCCAAAATAATCAATTTTTTAATTATCCATAAATCCGTAATTTTTAATAATAATTTTTCATATAATAAAATTTTATAAACATGTTAATATAAGTGTATAAAATAAAAATATAATTTTTAATATAAATTTATAATGTATGAATAATCACACAATACCTATGAATAATTTCATTGTATATAAGTTACTTTAATATCAAGCGTTTGATTTTCTTAATCCAACGCTCTAGATTTACTCACAAGTAATAAACTTACTTGCACATGGAAATCTAATGTAAACATCATTTGTAATATAAACTGTGCACAAATCTATAACGTAGGATAAAAAAGATCAACAACTGAGATTTATAAAAAAAATTAAAAAATAAAATTATTTATCTATAACAATATGATTATTCATAAATTACACTAGACCACTTCTTTATTATCCGGTAATTGTCTCTCTCTTCTTCTTTTTTGTTTGAAATCTCCTAAATAATGAGTAAAGAGACACTTAAATACTCCGTATTGAAAATGTGATGTTTTAAAAAAAATGAATTGAAACTCGTCCCATTAAAAAAAATACGGAGTAAAAATTAGTGAAAGCTAGTGATATAACGACAAGAAACGAAGAAGAATGTAAAAGGAACAACGAACCAAGACCGCTTTGCGGTATCATGTGGCGGGACCCACCACAGTATGGCTTCAGACTTGAGAGACTCCTTATTGGTCAGCAGCCGACATAATTGCGTCTGTCATGCCCCATTCGACACGTGGAATCAAATTATTGGACCCACTTATGTCTATTTACTGTTATATACGTATAATAATAAGTGTATAACAAAATACTTGTGTGACTTTTTTTATGTTTTTAAGAAAATAAAAATTATATAAAATGTTAATTTTTTTATTTTTCTTTTAAAATAATTAATCAAAATGACGATATTCTATAGAGTATAGTTTTAAGTTTTTAAAAAAAATGTGTTATAAAGTCAAATGACATGTATTTTAGGACAGAGGTAGTACAAGATACAATAATATTATGATTTTGAAAAAATACAATATATATTTGTTTATTTATTTAATTACTTTAATGTTATATTATTAATGCTAGTCAGTTGAACTCGGAGTATGATTGAATTATTTAAAACCTAAATTAACAATATTTTTTTTAGAAAATGTGTTTATGTTGAATGCATTTTAGCCAATTTCTTTATATTGTATACAATGATATTGACATGTTTAACTTTTAATGTCAAAAATCATGTTTTAAAAAATATAAATCACTAAAAGATTGATTTAACATGATTTGCATTGAGGTTGATAATCAAGTCGAACAAGTTAGGTAGTGATTGTTCATATTTTTTTTTACAGTGGACAAACAGTAGGCGGTCTCTATACAGAGTATAGACGACCACCTTGATCATCCTGGAAAACGATGTTACAGAAATCCCTATTAGAAGAGATAGTGATCATATTATAAATACTCCTATGCTTGACAATGTAGTCTGCTACCTTATTTGGTTCTCTATAGCAATGGTTGAATTCAACATGATGAATATGGCTCTTGAGCATGGCTATCTTCTCCACATGTCGTATGATTTTCCATCTACGATTGCCTTCATGACTTCCAGATTATCCCCTTAAATAATGATGTTGCATAATCATTTGGCTCTTGCTAAATCCATTCCTATACAGATGGTCTAGGCCTCGGTTTGGAGGAATATTAATGTACCTTGACTAGTGATTGTTCATATTAAACTCATTTAAAAATGACATGAGCTCGACCTAACCCTAAATTTGAACTCGAGCTTTCAAACATTTTCATACTCGTCTCATTTATTAAATAAACGAATTCAAACCGATCTTTATTCAAACATATAGTAACTCTACCCACTCATCACATAATAACTAAGGAAAATTTTTGTAAATCCTACAATATTCGAGGTTGAGTTAAACCGAGCCTCAATTACAATTGAATTTAAACATGTGTTCATACTCGACTCATTTATGAAATGAACAAGCTCGAATTGAGCTTTTTTTTAGCCAGTCTTGACCCAAGCTCGAGCTATTTGACTCATATAACAACCTATAAAATTATAAATATAAATATAATTTTATAAGAGTTTATAAATATATCAATATAAGTGTATAAAATATAAATATAATTTTATAAGAGTTTATAACAATTTCACATTACATAAAGAACTAAATATAAACTTATGATGTATTTGTTAGATTATGTGGTGATGATTAATAAAAGCTAAGTTGCTTGTGCAGTTGTGCTCAAAAAAAAAAAGTTTATAAGAACATCACGTAAGCTGTTGAGCTGACAAAGCTGTCAAGTGCTCATATCAAATTGCCGTTTGAATTAAAAAATCAATTGATTAATTAAACCTTATGATGACTAATCAAGGAGAATATAATCAAAAAAATAAAATAAAATTGGAGTACCATTTGATTCAATTCCTTTTTTGTCACTAAAAAAACCTAAATGCTTACTCTTTTCGCCCAAAATAAATAAATTCCAAGTCTTTCTCTTTCATTCATAATTGCCTCATGGAAAAATATCAAGATTTTGAGAGTTATTTATATACACTTTTAATTTCCACTAGCAATAGTGTTTAGTACATGTGTTTAATTTATACTTGCTAGCCAAAAAAAAATAAAAAGAAGCAACAACTGTGTTTTATACATACTCTGTATACCACATAACACCGAACGAAACGGTGTCAAAAAATAAAAAGAAAACAATTTGCAAAATGATGAAGAACCCACGTTGAATAAATGTATCAAAAGTTGTTGATTTCTAGCAATTTGAATATTATATATATTAATATTAGTGCCCCGTCCCCTGCAGGTAGGGGCAGATACATGAGATGGCTCGAGCCTCTCTAACTCGGAGGAAAATATAAAAAAATAAAAATATATTTTTTTTTATAATTTTTGATAATTTAAGAGTTAAAAAAAGTTGAAAAGGGTAATAAATTATAAATATATTAAGCTTGATTTGTTGGTATGGGGTGGTAACTTGAATGATGATGTCTTGAGTTTAAATCTCTATAGCTTTATCTTATGGATTTTTTTTTTCTTTTAGCTTTTTAAATTTAAAATAGCTATTTAAATCATACATTTATATGAGCCCCTCGATTTTTTTCTGGCTCCGCCTCTGTGTGCAAGGAATATGTTAACACAATATTTTAAAAATTACATTTGCTATCTATAAAAAAATCACATATTATATATATATGACAAAGACGATAAATATGAATTACAATGTGAGAATTAAACTAATAAGAAACAAAATGTGTAGTAAATATAAAATAAACATTAATCTAGATATAAATAATTCATTCTAGCTACCAAAAATTAATAAATATAGCCCACCAAAAAAAAAAAAATATATATATATATATATATATAAAATAATTAATTTTGATATTAATAATTTTTCAACCAAAAAATAGTATAGATATAAATAAAATAATTTATATTTTTATCAATTATATGATAATATTAAATATTTATCTATTAATATTTTTAAGTATGACTTCAAAATAATTTATATTTTATCAATTATATGATAATATATTATTTTAATATTTGTTGACATAATTTTTTTTTCCCTATAATCAACCACAACCAGCTATATATGAATTTTCATCTCATATATAGTATATTCAGGTAAAATAAGTTTATTTTCTCATTAAAATTATGTTGATTAACTGGTTAAGTTAATAAAAACGACCAGTTGATAAAAGAGGACAATAATACAAGTCTTAATCAAGTTTGTACTTGTAATTCTCTTTCTCATAATTAAATACTCCCTCCGTTCGGCAAAACATGTCGTTTACTATTCAAGCACGCTTTTTTAGAATGATAAAAAACTGTATAAAATATTTATTTTTTATAAATTTTTTTAACAAGTTTGTACTTATTAATAATAACTACGAAATTGTTAAAAAAATATTAAAAAACTAGATATTTTATATAGTTTTTATCTCCTAAAAAAGCGTACGTGAATAATAAAGTGACATATTTTGCCGAACGGATGGAGTACAGTATTGTTAACTGTTCGTTTGCTTTCCTACGTACCACAGTAGTATGTGACCAACTACTCCATCATTTCTCAGTTTCTTATATAATTACTACAGTACAAGATTACAAATAAAAACAATCATAATTACACTAATAAACTAACAATATTTCAAAGTGTCATATTTGCTATTTCCACCATTTTTTTAAATCTACAGTAAGTCTAAACCCGTGACTATTATCTTCTCTAACTCACAAAGGCAAAAACATCTACTATGAAAATGATATGAACGACCATGACCCCATTCCAAACTCAGACCAAAATTATCTAGAAAACATAATCGAACGCAGTCATTCGGCAAAAACCACCGTTGGGCATTTTTAAACAGAATTTCGATTGTTCTACTGGTGCAAATTTCAAAAGTACAATTGGTGTAGTAATACGTAATTGGAAGGGCCACCCATTTATATTGGTTCCAAAAAATTAGGACATCAAATACCTCTTAAAGTTGAAGCCCTGACATTAAAACATGGTATATCACACCTCCTTCACCTTCACATAAACAAAGTCATTAATAGAAGGAGACTTTTTAATACTCCGTAGTAATAAGTTGATTAAAACACAATTTGACTTGTCATTGGGAAATCAAACTAATTTTATATAAGGGCTTGTTTGGTTGAACATAGGAAGTATACTTCATAGGAAGTTAGTTTCCATTAATTCAATTCTCATAAATTATAATTCCTACAAATTTTAGAAATTTATTTGGTTACATTATAAGAGGTAGGGAATTTAAACGGAGGAAGTTGATTTTTTTCCATATAAAAAGGGTGGAATTGCAACTTATCTAGTCCTCTAAGTAAGTAGAATTCTCTCATTTTGTAGGAATTGAAATTCCAAGGAAGCCAAATTCATATGTTTTTAAGTATTCAAAAAAGCAACCAAACACCTATATTTATCTTACTTCATAGGTATTTAAACTTCCTGAGTTTTTTAATTGTTAACCAAACGAGCTCTAACATGAGGATTATGTTGGCAATTGTGGAAGAAGTTTTCTTCTTTCACATACCTCGTATTGACAATAGAGTGGTTGATAAGTCTGCACACCTTAGCCACTCTGCTATGAGTATTGATTTTGAAAACAATCCTTGTCTCCTTGACCTTATCCGTAAGAATGCTTTCAAGTAGATTGTCTTCCCGAAGTCTTTCCTAATAAAAAAAATACATATATATATATTTGCTTCTATAACTAGGAGGGGATAAATATATTTATGAACCCCGTCTCTCGTTTCAATTGGTCAAAATATCAAATTGGTATTTAAAATGAACCTCTATA
This sequence comes from Persicaria maculosa, assembly GCA_963922045.1. Lineage (NCBI taxonomy): Eukaryota > Viridiplantae > Streptophyta > Magnoliopsida > Caryophyllales > Polygonaceae > Persicaria > Persicaria maculosa. Next base: position 13,233,399 of record OY998261.1, on the reverse strand, counting down.
TATATATATATATATTTGAAAAAATACTTTGGTGTTATATGGGTAATTAAAAACCTTCGACGAACACATAAATATGTTTTTTTTAGGAAATCTAGTTTATATATTAAACCCAATTTAGTCAAGTTGAACCGTTTTATATAATTGATAAAATAAAGATTTGTTAAAATATCTAAATAACATAAATTTTAGAAAAAATAAAAATATTTGCTTATTTTATTCAAACATACTAAAAGACTTGCCAAGTTGAACCGGTTTGTTGGAAATTCATTTCTCACATATTAATATTTATTAAATTACATATTTTTCACATAAATCTCAAAATTGAACTATATATATACTATAAATAAAATTGAACAAAATACTTACCGATAGAGACTATAGAGTTATGTGAAAAATTATGTAATTTATATTACACGCTTGAATTTATAGTTGTGTGAAAAAATATATGAAAAATATGTAATTGAACAAACATATGCTATAAATTAAACTAAACACAATAGTTATTTATAGTATATGATTGAATTTTTAGAGTTATGTGTGGAAAAAATTATAATTTTTTAAATATTAATATGTGAAAAATAAACAACAAATCGGTTCAACTTAAGTAAATAGGATTTAATACATGAATCGAACTTTCAGCAAAAAAAAATACTTATATATCTGCTAGAGGTTTTTTTAAAAATTTATTTAATAGTATAACATTAGAGGTTTGTAAATAGTATAACATTAGAGTTTTTTTTTTAACACTCGTACGTCCATAGCTATCCATTTTAAATATCAACTTGGTATTTTGGCAAAAAAAAAATCATAGATTTTTTGAGCTAATTTGTCCTTCACAAATACATTTAGTTTTTATTTAATAGTATTTCTAACCTATATGGGCTATACCCCAAGAATATAAGTTAAGAGTCTTATTTAAGAATTGATTCCTACTAAGAAAAAAGCAATTCTTACTAAGAAAAAAGGGTTAATAATCATAGGGAAAAAAATTAAAAAATTACTAATAAATTTAACTTAGGAAAATATTTTTAAAAATTAAGTATTTTAATCAATGTCCCAAAAAATGTATTAGAAAAATCATTTAATATTTTTTTCTTAATACATATATTATTCTATCGGATTAATTAGAAAAACGGATTTTCTAACATATACCCTAAGGCCATATAATAAAAATCTTATTTTTTTAAAATAGGTAATGTTTTTTAATTTAAGTTTTTATCTAATACTGACATAATAGAAATAACATAAAAAGAGTAATCATAATTTTCCTTTTATAGTATGTTTTGCATACCGGGTTAGCCAGCTAATCTTTCCAAGTCTGGTCGAGTGTATGTCAGAGTTTCGTCCTCTGCATTTGCATCAATTAACTATATTATTATTGTATTCTATAAATAATTAGTAATTAATAGAATACAATTTATAGGAAGAGTTTGTGGTCCACCACCTTGGTGAATATAGTATACAAACTTTATCAGTAATATTTAAATCTTTCCAATTAACAACTCAATAATATTCACATAAAATAATGCATATATACCAACCACTGAACCACTCAACACTTAGAAAAATGTACCACCTAAAAGCACAAATATGAGATGTCTATACAAATGAAGCCTACCTATATCGATCAATTGAATCCCGATACGAGTTTTTCGAGTTTCAGGTTGTGAATACACATGACATGAATCGTCAGCACAACTATGAGATGTCTACACAAATGAAGCATGCATGCCTTGGTCGATGAATTGAATCTCAATACGAGCTTTTTTGAGTTTCAGGTTGTGAATACATATGAATCGTCAGCACAACTATGAGATGTCTACACAAATAAAGCCTGCAGTCTAGATCAATCAATTAAATCTCGATACGAGCTTTTCAAGTTTTAGGATTTGAATACATATGAATCATCTCCGTCGACAATATATCAAACGCTGGTTTAACTATTGAAGCAAAAGATCAAAGCAGTTGAGGAGACAGTTGGTGATCCTACTATCCGAGATTGGAGGGAGTAGGGGTGGGCACAAATCCCGCAAATGCTGGGTCCGTCCCGATTCCGGTGGGATTTGAAAAAAAAAATAATGAATCCCGTCACGGTCCCGTCCTGTAAAAGTTATGCGGGATGGGACGCGGGACGAGGACTCCTTATCCCGCAAATCCCGTCCCGTCCCGCATATATATATATGTATGTATGTAGTGTAAATATATTCACATATATACCCATTTACAGTGTATAAATATACCTTACCGTAAAAAAAATGTATAAATACACATATATAGTATATACTAATATACACACTTACAGTATGTATATATACATACTTTGTACATACTTTGTATACTATACCCACTTACAGTGTGTATATATATACCTTACCATAAAAAACAGTATATATGTACACATATATACACACTTACAATGTGTATATATTGTTTGATTATATGTATAATGTGTTCGGTGTGTTAGTGTGTATATATACAAGGAAAATCGAAAAATATTATACATTTATGTATGGTGTGCCTTTGAGAACCGCAAAATATATAAAAATTTTAAATTTTTTTATAATGTTATTTATTCGAGGGACAGGTCCCGTCCCCCAAAAATTACGCGGGACGGTTAGCGAGACGACCCTCATCCCGTCCCGTCCCGCGCCCACCCCTAGGAGGGAGGCTTGAATAGAAATAAGAAATTGATCTGGTTTAACGGTTGAGCCTTTGCCGACATTTTTCGGGGTCAATAGATTCTTATTAGGATAATTTTATCAACTTCATTAAGTTCCATGCGCAAGAAATTTGAGGCCCCTTATTGTAACACTACAGATTATTGCCATCATTCCATACGCAAGAAATTTGAGGCCTATTCTATCTTTACTATATTTATAATCAATCCAGCCCATATAAACGACCTGGTTCGTCTCGAAGTTTGCAGGGCTAAAAAACATACAAGTTGTACTTGTGCAACATGTTTTCATAAGTTTAATGTGATGCCATTTGTCACATTGAAACTAATAAAATGCTTCGTCTAGCGAATGCAAAGAGATGAATACATCACAAAGAAACATCATAACCAGGGACAGCATACAAACAGCTTACAAAGGATAAGCATTCGGGTAAGAAGTGAGCATGCGCACAGCGTGGCTAAAAAGGATATGCCCGAACCATTCCAGGTTGGTTCAGCCGGAAAAGATCTACGGATAGTACCCAAACAAAAGGTCCCTGACTCTATTCCCATATATGGTGCAATCCCAAGTGCACACAGACATTTGGGTTTTCGCAAACAGAGGAGAGGGATAAGAGGAACAGACCAAGACGGTGTAATGTATCAGTCATCAATCCGTAAAAATACACATACTAGGAACTAGGAAGTATTACTACGATGGAGGAGTTCAAATTGGCATTCAACTAAAGCTGACCATACAACTAAACAAGGCTACAAACTCTCTTGTCCAGTGTCCACTACCATTACAGATATGGTACGGAGTAGTAATTAGCACAATATGTCATACATCATTTCTAAATGTCTGGTAATCGATAATGGAAACCACAGCGCTTCAGAAGAAGCTTTCCAGGAGACAAGTTTTAAGCTGATGGTGAGCCAGGTCCGGTAGGCTTCGAGGCAGATCTCGATCTTGACGGTGCGCTGCGGGTTGAGTAGCTCCTCGAAGAGCAACTGTCATGGGAGCCTGCACGACCCTTGCCTGAAACTGAAGGACTATTGTCCCTCCTTGACTTGGTCGACACGCTTGGAGAGTAGCTCCTCCTAGGGCTCCTTGGTTTAGGGGTATTGCCTCGAGAAGGGCTCCCCCGAGGGGAGTAGCTGCGTGAGTAACTCCTCCTTGAGCTCCTTCGGGGTCTTGGTGAGTAACTGGGTGAGTAGCTCCTGCGGTAGCTTCTTCTTGGCCGAGGAGAATAACTACGAGAGTAGCTCCTCCTGTAGCTTCTTCTTGGCCGTGGAGAATAGCTACGAGAGTAGCTCCTGCTCCTTCCCCTTGGAGAATAGCTTCTTGAAACTGAACGGTAAGTGCGTCTTCTGTAGTACCGATCTGAAGGTGATTCATAGCGTGAGCGTCTGCACACAGGTGACCTGCTGTAAGGAGAGTGAGACCTCGAATAAGACCGGTCCCGCCTATAATATGGTGAGTAAGATCTTTCCCTGTCAGATGAATAACGGGAGGAGCGTCTGACAGGGGGGGAGTAACTAGGCGAATGGTGCCTCCCTGGCAAAATAAAAGAAGAAAAAAGATAGAGCCATATAGAGGTCATTAGGTCAATTTCATACAAACTTAAATGTAACCATAACCACAAGTGATTAGCGACATCTCACCTCGCGCCTTTCTCAGGCCAAGATAACGTCCTGGAGTCGGGGTCCGACCTCTGGACCTTTTAGCCTGAAATGATGAAACACAAATAGTGAGACTGATGTTAATTCAGACCCATCCCAAGGTTTATTCATATCAATTTCCAACATGACATATAATACAACAAATGGCCAATGAATTAGCTCAAACTAATATCAGTGTGAATACAAACAGCAAAGGGAGAATGCAGGGCATACAACCCTATAAAGGTCTGATATTTGCTCGATGTGATTTGATTTTGTAATGTTGTAGGTTGGAGAAGAGCTGCTCACACCTACCCTGCTGTCACAGAAACTTCAAGCGAAAAGAAGCAAACAGCTTTCAATCTCGACAAGCGAAAGAGAAACAGCTAGTCATACATCATTCATTTTGTAATAGTTGAAATGAATGTAAAATCCTCAATTGTGTATTTATTATATATACAGGTTCTAAATGCCAACCAATTCTATGGAAGGGAAGACAAGAACTCTACCTTCTCAACCATGATTACGCGACCCTCTAAAACTGAACGGTCCAGGTACTTGACACAGCGCTCAGCTTCCTTCAAACACGACATTGTGACAAAGCCAAATCCCCTAGACTCCTTGGTCCATGGATCAGTGACAAGGTGAACATCCAACACCTAAAGTGTAAAGGTATAATTACACAGATAACAGGTGGTTAAGGCAACTCACAGAAGCAACTCAATCACAAGCAGAAGCCATGAGCAAGATATGGTGGAACATACCTTCCCCTCAGTCGAGAAATGCTTCTCGAGGTCTCTTCTTGTGACGCGAGCTGACAGGCCAGTCACATACAAGTTGTTTCCAGGATTTTCTGCACTGCTTTCGCGGCTCCTGCCAATACCGGATATGTTAAGATGAGTTATTAAACCGAGGAACCTAAGAATGTAAAGCTGAGGGGAGTTTGGGATTAAAGTACTACCTGGAGCGACTTCTTGACACTGATCTTGATCTTGATCTTGGTGAGACCGAACGGTGGTAATGATCATATGGAGATGGTGAAAGGGAGTACCTCGATCTTCGTGAGTAAGCCATCTGCTACAGAAACCATCGAATCAATTAACAGACCAACAAGAAGCTAAAAGATGAAAATGTTCAAATTCACCCCCTAAAGCTGTGAAGCATCAAACCAGTTTTCTAACAACGCTATAAGACTCATGGAAACTAAAACGATTAAATAAAATCGATTCCTATCAAAAGAACTAAATGAACTCATTATTCACAATTTGCAACGATGCATACATTGATATTGATCCATATGCATCAAACCAACTCCCTACCAACATCGCAAGTCACAACTCAAACAGAGAAGATGAAACTATTATTAATTGAATCCAACCAAAAACACTATACAACTCTTCATCGCTATGACTGATGTTTGCATTAAACTTTTTCAATTGAAACAATATATTATGTGTTACACCATAAAAATTGAAACATATTATTCTCCCCTATTAGATCAGTAAGAAAACCGTCGCAAGCGTACTTCATTAAACTTACATACCGAATTCCAATATATATATAAAAAAGCCTTTTTTCATTACACAAATTTCAAATAATTTCGAGAAAAAACCGATTCATCCACCAGCAACACGCATACATGTTCGCAACTCTAATCTCAGAATTCAAAACGATTACTAAACGACTCAATTCGATGAGAAACAACAACGAAAATTAAACACGAGATCGGAATCAATCGAATAAACCTGGATATCAAAGGAAAATCGAAGGAAATCAACGTAACAAGTAAAGAAGATTTACCGCGGTTGGGAGTGATTTCGATCAAATGCTCTAGTTGGGTTTGGGATATTTCTGCTTCCTTTTTCCCTATAGAAAAGAGAGGATGTCTCTAGAACAATCCGATCCACGGAGGGAGACGTGTATAAATTAGGAATCTAGGAGAAGCTTCTGGAGAGGATTAAAAGACGCCGTGCGCCCGTGAAACACTGCTTTCTATTCGGGTCAGAACTAATTTGGGCCATTGGCGGAACTTGGGCTAATGCATATTGGGCCTTGATATCCTTTATATATGGGCTGGCCCAAATTGAATTATACAAAGAGTGAAATTTTGATGGTGGTGGCCAACCGCTTCTCTACACAATTCTCCAAAATGGAGAATTATGAATCACATATTTTGGATTTTTTTAGACTGAAATCCAATAGATTCTCTATTATAGAGTTTACCCCAAAATATATAGAGTTTTCTCCAAATTTAGAAAAATATCTCCATTTTTTTTCATCATTCTCTATTTTGGAAAATGTAATGGGAAGCTCTTAGACCAAAATCAACCTTGATATTCTCCAAAAATCCATTATGGAGAACCTGTTGGAGTTGCTCTTACATTTTATATGAATTTTATGGGATGAGATTCATTGGAAGGTTTTTTTTGTTGGCATGTGCTTGTAGCTACTTGATCTTTTGTGTATATTTATACAAAACTTAGCCATAACCTCACAATAAAAAATGATTTCTAACTATGCATAAAGAGTGACAACACAAACTACTATTGCAACAAAAACGGCTCTATATGTCAGTATGTCACATTGTCACAACTCACTCAGTTTCTTCATACGAATCAAAATGGGATGAGTCTAATAAAAGATGTGATAAACAATTCATTTAACATGTTTATAAACTTTTATTATTGAAATATATGTTTAAAAAAATAAAAATATAATTTCTAAAATAATTAATCTTTTAATTATCCATAATTATTTTTCATGATAAAATTTTATAAACATGTTAATATAAGTATAAAATATAAATATAGTTTTTTAAAAAAATTTAATGTGAATTTATCATCAAAATAATTTAGTGTAACAGGCGGTGTTGACTGGTTACGAGTACATGGACAAATTAAAATGCCTTTCAAAAGTTGCCCAAAAATCTGCGGAGGGAAATCGAAAATTTGAGCAAAAAAACCCCGCGAAATACAGTCCAAACGCGCCCTTATAATTCAGCCGTGTCCGCGTATCGTATCGGGCCTCCGAAACGTGATCCAAAACCGCCAATTCACTCTCACTCTCATCTCCAATTCCCGCCCTTTTCTCCCCCAAACCCTAACCCTAGCGGTCCGCAATCTCCAGAGCAGAGAAGATGTTGGAGCTGAGATTGATTCAGGGGAGTCTTCTGAAGAAGGTGCTGGATTCGATCAAGGATCTGGTGAACGATGCCAACTTCGACTGCTCCTCCACGGGGTTCTCCCTCCAGGCGATGGATTCCAGCCACGTCGCCCTGGTGGCTCTCCTCCTCCGGGCGGAGGGGTTCGAGCACTACCGCTGCGATCGCAACATCTCCATGGGGATGAATCTCGGTAACATGTCCAAGATGTTGAAGTGTGCCGGAAATGATGATATTATCACTATTAAGGCCGACGATGGCAGCGACACCGTTACCTTCATGTTTGAGAGTCCCAGTGAGTTCAATTTCTGCTCATCTTTTTAGATCTCGTATTTTATTGCCTTGTCGAAGCTATTTAGGGTTTACTTTTCACATTTTCGATCAATTTCTGTAGCGGCGTTTAGCCTGCTGCTTGCAAATTGAGTTATGAGATCGACTTGATATTATCCAATTAGTCTGGCACAACATGACAGGCGATATCAACTTCGATAATTAGATCTGGTCTAGTTTTAACTCCGGCTACTTTAGTAATGCAGTTCTGTCAGTGCTTGATTTATGTTTCTTAGTTCTGTCAGTGCTTGATTCAGGCAAATCTGTTTCAACTGAACTTGAAAGTTGTGAAACCTCTCATGCCTTGATGCAAATGAAATTCATGTTTGTGAAAGATTTGAGAATATTAAGTTATTTTTTAGGTTGTATTAAGCATAAGGAGTCTAACTGGCTTGGTAATTTTCAATCATGTTCAGTTTCACCCAAGTTTTGAGGTTTTATGTTTTCCTTTGTAAACTTTCTAGTCAGAGGTTGAAGCAGCATAAATCTTGCATCTAATTTGTTGGTGGCATTTTTTTTTTGGCCTCTGCAGCACAAGATAAGATCTCAGACTTTGAGATGAAGCTGATGGACATAGACAGTGAACACCTTGGCATACCGGAAGCAGAGTATCACGCGATTGTGAGGATGCCTTCGGCTGAGTTTGGTAGGATTTGCAGAGATCTTAGCAGCATTGGGGACACTGGTAAAATCTGAAAGCATATGTTCTTGTTGCTTTAAATCCCTTTCATTTGGAGTGTTTTATGCAAACCATATAAGTTGGTGCTGTTGGTTTTTTGCAGTTGTGATCTCTGTCACTAAAGAGGGAGTTAAGTTCTCCACCCGTGGTGACATTGGAACTGCAAACATTGTCTGCAGGCAAAACACAACAGTTGATAAGGTATATAGTTTTCTACTACTTAGTCTTTCAGAGTTATACAACAAATCATTTACCATTCCTACTCATGCCTGCATTCCAATGTTTGAATTGCAGCCCGAGGAAGCAACTATCATAGAGATGAACGAGCCAGTGTCGCTAACCTTTGCGTTGAGATACTTGAATTCCTTTACCAAAGCATCACCTCTATCAAGCACTGTAACACTGAGCCTGTCTTCAGAGCTTCCTGTTGTGGTCGAGTACAAGATTGCGGAGATGGGTTATATCAGGTTCTACTTGGCTCCTAAGATAGAGGAAGACGAGGATGAGTCGAAGCCTTAGGATCTGAGTAGGTCCTCTCACCACAAGACGACCTCTTCTTCGAGGTTCATATCACTGTGCTTTTTAGTAGGAAGTTGTATGTTTACAGCTTAAAAGATTGTTATCACCTTTGTTTTCGTTTGTGTAGAATGTAGCATTTTTAACTCTTTTGTTACATCCTTTGTTATTGTTTATTAGAATTGAGTCAATTGATCTTCATTGTGTTTTCTCCAGATGCTTTGCTTGCTTCTGAATCATATATATGCATTTTCTAATATAATCAGAGAAGCACTGTAAAGTGATTTGATTTGGGATTTATATGAAACACTTGCGCAGGACTGTAGTTTGTAATCCTATGACAGAGTTATGCGAAACCACATTTGTATCGATTAGAGTTGCTCTTGGTAAATATTACTGTATTTCTTTTATGTCAAAACTAATTAAAATAACTCAATATTTGAAATGGTTTTATAAAAATATCAATCACATTTTCATTGTAATAAAAATAACCCGATTGAATTTTCTTAAATCATAAGGGTGTTGTTTTTTACACCTACAAAATTTACTATTTACACCCAAAATCCAAGTTTTTCTTTTTTTTTTCAATAAACCCTACGCCTCCTGAGTTATAGACGTGTGACTCAAGAGGGGCAGGGTATGTATATAGAAAAAAATAGCTGCGCCTCTTGAGTCACACATCTATGACTCAAGAGGTGTAGGGTTTATTTAAAAAAAAAAACAAAAACTTGGATTTTGGGTGTAAATAGTAAATTTTGTGGGTGTAAAAAACAACCCCTAATCATAAATTGGTCTAAAAACGATGACATTGAATTTATCAAATGATATCATTCTCATCGGAACAATTCAATAACATCCAAAATACGTTAGAATCTTAATTTCACTAATTATGTATTAGCGTTTTTTGTCGGATTTATGGTCCTAAAAAAGAGTTGACAATTTAGACCTGTCAAAACATGACCCGACCCGAAAAACCCGACTTGTATGCCCGGTAATTTTGTGGTTTGACCCTAGTGTTTTAGACTCGGGACCCGAAATTGACCCGAATTCGAATGACCCAAGACTCTTAGAGTCAAGACACGGTGACCCATTAGGTCAAAATCGATGTGGTGAGTCAGCACAATATAGACATCATGTAGGCACCAGATTGACCCAACATAAATTCGTTATGCAATTGTGTTCATTAAGGTCACTCGTAACTCAAATAACTTATATAATTTATAATTATAGTATGTTAAACACTTATTTATATAAATATGATTTTTTATGCTTAAAATATTAATATAATAATATTTATAAATTTAATTATAATATTAATAATTTATTTTAATTTGACATATTTATATTACAATTTAATTTTGATATTATTTTAATTTTTTTAATTTTTTTTTTCAAAAAGTTAGATTTTTTTTATCCGGAGGGTCGACCTGAACTCAGGACAAACCGGTTTGGCTTGACTTGAAATGACCAATAACTCAATTGATCTAAAATCCGATTTACCCGGGACCCGAATGACACGATTGACAGGTCTAGTTGAGATACTCTATTACCATCTATGCTGAATGTTGGGTTATTTTTATTATAGTTGAAATGCGGAATTTTTTTTTCGAAATATTCATAGAAAAATAAATATTTACGTAAATATTCAATGGTTTAAACTAATTACAAAAATATTCATTTTTTTGCAGGTTTTGCAGAAAAACGCGGACCCAGTACGCGTTTTATGTACAAAACTCGAAAGAGAATTGGCGTCGGGGTTGTGGTATGAATGTTACAAAAGAAACGCAGCCTGAGGCCGCGTTTCTATTAAAAAATAAATGAAATTGTACGTATATCTATAGCTGCTGAGATGGCACTAGAAACGCGGCCTGATGCCGCGTTTCTCCTTTGAAATTGGGCCCCACTTGCAGACTGGATGGGACGCAAGACAAAAACGCAGCCCCAGGCCGCGTTTTTCAGTGTTTCAGAAATTCTTTGAGTGTGGTATACATAAAACGCGGCCTACCTCAAATCAGCAAATTCACCATTGTCTTTACCCGTCTTCAAGTACTCTTTCCTTTGCGTTCTTCTTCGTATCCTCTTTCTATTGTATTTCCTTCGTCTTCATATCATCTTATTTGCATTTCCTTCTTCTTCATATCATCTTATTTGCTTCTTCTTCAAATTACATATTGTCTCATATTTGATCAAGGCTTGGCTAAGGTTAGTTTTGCACTCTTATTTAAGTTTTTCACTTTTATTTGAATGAGTAAGAGGCTTGAAATCCTTAATAATCTTCTATGAGTTTTGAATCTTTAATTATGATGTAGTTACTATCATGATTATGATGTAGGATTATGTAGTTGTGTTGTTGATTTTCATTTTTTTGGTCGAGAATATAGTTTTGTTATATGAACTTGTACTTATTATCGTGATTAACTTGTTTAACTTGTAGGATTATTTAGGTAATATTTGTTGATGAAATAGATTGAAATACTTGTTTAACTTGTAGGATTATGTAGGAGTACGTAGTTTTCATTGTAATTAATTCGTGAAAACGTTTAATATTTATGATAAACTAACTTACAGTTAATTATATTATAGGATGAATGAGTATAACAACACATCTCAGCAAGGGATCGAACAAGTGAATGAGATCTATGTGATGCTCTTGGTGTTGATCACGAAGACGACTTGGATAATTCTGAAGAGGACGATGATGCTACTAGGGAGGCGGCGATTAGGGCCGAGGCCTCTAATCCCAACTGGAATATTGTTGAAGCTGATCCAATGATAACAACTTCATGGCAAGGGTTCAATCCACTTGTCCAATTAGATGATGGAAGACAGTTTTTTCGCGGACAAATGTTCAACTCGCTGGAGGAGTTGAAATGTGATTTGACCGAGTATTCTGTGCGTTTGAGTAAGCCATACAGGACAAAGAAGGCGAGTCCAGATTGGTACACAGTTGTTTGTGATAGGAAGGACAGTTGTGGATGCACATGGCGATTATCTGCTCGTCGTGTTGATCGAACTGTTGATATGTGGACGGTCGTCAATTACAGTGAGCCTCATGTAACCAATTGTGTTGGGCGAACCCCATCACGAAGGATTAGGAATGAGATGGATTTTGGCGTCCCAGGTCAAGTGCGTTGTGGAAACTGTGGAGGTTATGGGCACAACAGACGATCTTGCCCGAGTCGAGCGGGTCCATCCGGTTCGTGATCTTTATGATGCTGCAACTAGTATTATTGTCGTGTTATTAATTGTCGTGTTATTAGTTATCGTGTTATTAACTGTCGTGTTATTATTTGTCAAGAACTTATGCTTTGGTTGGTTGAATGATGAAACTATATTAGAATAAACTACATTGTCTATTTCTCTGGATGGTCATTCACACAATCATAGCAAACATAAACCAATTTACACTAAAAAAATATCCAAGAACAACATCCCAACATAAACCAAATTAAACGTGAACATAAACCAAATTAAACTAAAAAAAGATCCAACAACAATATCCCAACATAAAAAAACAGTCACTCTACTCATCCTCCTCATACTCGGGTTGGCAGTACAGGTTGGGATTTGGCGCAGGCCGAGCTGGAGGTGTGGCACCGTACAGGTTGCAAGGGTCAGGGTACACAATCCACCCTTGATGACAAGGCGGGGTGGTCAAGAACGTAGGTGCAGGGCCGAACTGGGACGGAGCTGAGCCAGAGGCCACAAACGTCGGCCCAGTTGTGGGAGGGTTTCCCCCTGCGATCCATCTTGTGCAACATCTCCTCATATGCGCATGATGGGGGGACCACTTGCACATCCCCAAACTGGTGGGAGACCCGCTCTGGGTGGTGCATCTCTACTATCTCGAAACAAAGTAGAGGTGTAGTAGATCGCCAGATGTTCGCACCTTCTCGACAGATGGGAGCAAGGCGAGCTAGTACGTCGCTCGAGTAGGGCTCCCAGACAAACTGTGTTGTAAAGTAATGCATGTGACTACAATAGTTCTTACTTCTACAATATACAAGGATGAGAAGTGACAATAAAACTGACTAACCTGATCTGAAGTTTGGCGATCTAATGCATCTCGATAGTACATCAAAGTCTTCGGGGTAGTTCCATAGGAGTACGAGCAATTCAACCATCTCATAGCCAGTGAATCCTCCCCATCTACAAATCGAGCACTGAATTGGGAAGGTTGTGAACCGTAACCTGTCTTCTTCCTTTTCTCCTGTCTTCTAGCCCTCCGAACTGCATTATGGTCATCACCTTCACCAAGTGGGATAATGCAACGTGGTCGTCCAATGGGGATACGCTCCCAGGCCCACAACTAGTATTATTGTAAAGGTAATAAGTTCACAAGCTCATTGATTGTAGATGTATGAAATGAAATAATTACCGTACCTGTAGTAAGATGACTGGCCCAACGATCTCAACTTTCTCTCTTTCTGTAGCTCTACAAAGCTGTCGATAGAGGAAGGCCAATGTCACACTGCCCTAACTGTACTGGCTAGCAGCCTCCAAATCCGCTAACAGTGGGAGGTACAACAGTTGCACTTGACCGCCACTACTGTCCGCGAACATTACACTTTCCATTAGCAAGAGAATGTACGCTCTAGCCTGACACTGTACTACATGTTCCTCCACATCTTCTGGTAAGGGCACCAGTAGCTGTCGTAGCCAGGCCACTTTCACCGACGAACCCCTTATCTGATTTGGCGGGGGTTTTTGCCCAAGTAGTGTTTCAGCTACGGTTGCCCAATCGTAGAATGCAGTTCCAGTAACTGCAAGACCGTCAACACGTAGCCCCAATAAAACTGAAACATCTTGGAGTGTGATTGTGGCCTCCCCTACGTTGAAGTGGAAGGTGTGGGTCTCAGGTCTCCATCTCTCTATCAACGTGGTAATTAACTCATTGTCTAGCTCGAACCCAGACCCAAGCTTGTAGATGCATTCGAATCCTGCATCCTTTATGTATTGCATGACTCTCTGGTCTGGAGCTAGGTCTCGCCCAATCTTGCGCAAGTGTAGTCTATGCTGGATCACGCCATTCGTCTATAAATATAACGCAAACAAACATTAGTATTTGATCTATTTGTAACATATACTTACATATTCTTCACGATAACAACATGTACTTACATATTCTTCGCGATTCCAGACATCAGTTGACCTATGGAGATGTTGCCTGTGGAGCACCTCATTCACCAGCGGACCGGGATTCAATTGCATGACCATTTGTAACCTAAGACAGAACACATAATTTGTGCAGAATGACTTAATGAAATTCTGAATCTTAATTTTGTATTTATACAATTCAAAAGTACTTATCCTACCATCCTTAGCAATCAAAATCTTTTAAATGTTCTTCTCCTTTTTTTTTTCCCCTAATTCAATTCTAAACTTCTATAATTTTTTCTTCTACTATTATTTTATGCAATCAATAATGTTTTCTAAATCTATTCTACTATTATATAATACAATCTTTCAAGTATATATATACACAATCAAAATCTAATTTTCTATTATTTCATGACTCCTAAAATGTTTTCTCTTCTAATAATCATACAATATTTTCTATATGACAAACATCACACAATTTCGGATCTATAATAATCACTAATCTATATTCGTTCAAACAAACATACAAATATCAAAATTTTTTATCATCTATCAAAACATACAACTATCATCAAATACAACTTTCTAAATTTTGGATTAAATCGATCTACAACTATCACACAATTTCAACTATATGTAATAATCACTAATCAACAATAACAAACATACAAATATCACCAAACCCTCATCCATTCCGACCAAAATCAATCTATCACCATCCATATTCGTTCAAAAAAAAAAACTTACCTTCAACTGGCGATTTTCCGATGACCGAAGAAGAGATGAATGACGATGGGATGATGAAGGTGAACGAGGAGGGGACGACGAAGGCTGAACGAGCAAGAGGAAGGCCGCAGAAACGAATGAAGAAGAAACGAATGAAGAAGATGAAGTGGAGAAGGAGGCCGTCTGGTGTTTAGGGTTAAAAGCACTAAAAACGCGGCCTGGGGCCGCGTTTTTGGTGTAACTGCCACCAACTGCAGTAATTGCGCTTTGACCATCTTTTTTTTTTTTTTTTCCTGAAATTATATAGAAACACGGCCCCAGGCCGCGTTTTTGCTTGCCGTCCCATCCAGTCAGCAAGTGGGGCCCAATTTCAAAGGAGAAACGCGGCCTCAGGCCGCGTTTCTAGTGCCATCTCAGCAGCTGTAAATATACGTACAATTTCATTTTATTTTTTAATAGAAACGCGGCCTGAGGCCGCGTTTCTTTTGTAACATTCAAAAGACAACCCCGGCGCCAATTCTCTTTCGAGTTTTGTACATAAAACGCGTACTGGGTCCGCATTTTTCTGCAAAACCTGCAAAAAAATGAATATTTTTGTAATTAGTTTAAACCATTGAATATTTACGTAAATATTTATTTTTCTATGAATATTTCGAAAAAAAATTCTGAAATGCGAATATAATTTTACCACACCTATAAAGAGGTCATTGCAATTAGAATATATATTCAACCATTGTTTTCTTCCTAAGGTTTTCTAATAAAGGAAAGATATTATGGTTCTGTTTGGTAATGGTAATGTAAGTAGTTTTTCAGAGTTTTTTTTTAAATTTTAATATTATATAATTTTATTTAATTTTTGAAATTTGATTTTCAAAAGCTAACCATCCAAAATTTTCATATTTATTTTTTCCACAATCTATTCTTTTTCTTTTATCTTATTTGCTAGTTTGTATCAACTACATACCATAATAAATAGGGTTACCAAGTACCAGACTTTTTATTAACACTTTGACGTAACATATGTGTAATATACATTTATTTGTTACCAAACTGACCCTATTATTTTTGTG